>CM057451.1:665307500-675307500 GCA_016271365.2 Neoceratodus forsteri | reverse complement strand
AAATGGCTACCCACTTCTACATCTGTGATCCTCTCTCCATCTCCATTTGAGAGGACCAGGTCTAAGATTGCTCCCTCTCGAGTGGGTTCCAATACTAGTTGTCTAAGGCATGCCCCCTGTAGGGCATCTAGAATAACCCCACTCTTAGAAGTGGCTGCTGCAACTGCACTCCGGTTAACATCTGGCATATTCAGATCACCCATCAGCAATATCTCCCCTTTAGCTAACCAATAGATGTCAAAACCCAGGGGAATACACCCCACTATGGAGTAACCCCCATTTGTGCATCGACAACCAGCCAATCTGCTGGGGAGAATGGGAAAGCAAACAACTGCTAACAATTAAGGATGTGCTGGACCCAGGCGATCACACTTTTGCCTCCTTCCAAGAGCTGCCGAAGACTCATGCACTGCCAAAGGGGGAGTTCTGGAGATATCGCCAACTGAGGAATCTGTATCATACATGGTTAACGGAAAAATGTTCATGCTACATACGTAAAAAAAAGAGTCCAGGCAAGGGGACGCAAGAATCCCCATTCATACCTGGTTCAGAAACCCTAACAGTTTTGCTGGTCATATTAAAAACTGATTAAAGAAGAAACCACAGATCCGTCTCTGTCAGCTTGGATTAAATGGCAAAACATGCTGAATTTGGCTACCACTGACAAAGAATGGAAAAGCTACCGGGTGCCCACACACAGGGCAAGCAAGGATCAGAGTAGTTTATTGATCCAAAACAAAATTCAGCATTGTGTGGTACCACACACCCAAGGTGCTCCACCACAAGGTGGGTCTGCTGTTTCATGACAAATGCTGGAGATCTGTTACATGTCCTCTGGTAGTGTGCAGCCATACGGCCCTTCTGCACAAAAATTCTGAAACGATACTCAGAGATCCTTCAGACAATTCTCCCTCTCCCCCCCAGCCCTAGTACTGCTAGGCACCCCTAATTCAAACAGTGCTATGGGGAGTTTCCACCAGCAATGGTTGCTACAGGCTATAGTAGAAGCTATACAGCTAATACTCAGGAAGTGGAGATCATCCATCATCCCTACATTTCTGGAATGGTATCAAACTAGCTTTAAGCTCCAAAAGATCTGGAGCCCTTATTTGCAATACATCCAAGGACATCTGATTAGACTCAACCCCTCACATGCTAAAGATCTCCTTAAACCCCCCTTAAGCTGGACTACAAAATTGAGGAAATGGCAAGGCTTAGACATAGGCAAGATCTAGACTGGGAAGGCCCCCCCCCCCCCCGCCACCCACAACCACCACCAACATGCTAGACTGGTACGATAAGAAATAAATAATAATCAGATGATGTCCCTCCGCTTTAAAGTGTCATGCACTTAAGGAAAGGTTGCTGAACTATGAAGCTATATTCAACACAGGACAAGTCAAAGCTTATATTGGAGTGCATGCTCTGCAGGAATCAGTTCATGATATATCTGCCAATGGAGCTTCTGTACTGTTTTTCCTTATATATAACAAAGTGATCATATATTATATATGTGTCTGTGTAAGCTAATATTTCATAAATACTGAATAAAAATATTAACTGCAAAAATAAAAAAAAGATAATGTCTCATTCTAACACATTTTTAATCAGAGGAATGATCCAGCATTGTTTAACTCATATTGTTAAAGCATTTTTAAAGCTGTGAAATCGTGACTTGGATTGTAGGGTTTGTCAACACAGAAGAGGTGCTATGCTTTACTTGTGATGACTTATGTCATGGTGGGCTGTTTTGAATCAGTACAACTCCTCACCAACTTATCAGAGAGCAGCATCGATGTAGTAGAACACCGCTTAGCCACTTGCTTTGTCAGATACGTGGTGTGAAGAAAGGGATTTGGGGGAGACACGGTTTGACAATGCACTTGCATGGTCACTGAAGCCTAGGAAAGGAATGTGAGGAAAAAACATTTCATAACATCACATTAGCAGGATGGGGTGTGTCATGAGTGCTTTTCCTAGCTGGCAGCTTAGCACAGTAACAGACGGTAGGGCAGGGCTGCTTATCTCTCCCATGTCCCTTCATCACTGCCATCTTGTATATGCACAGCTGTTGATACAAGTCCAGTACCAACAATGACAGCTATTTAATTCTGCATATCCAGCAATTAAAGTAAACATGCACGTCTATAATGAGCAGAGCACTGGTGGTGTAAGGTTTGGTGCTTGTTATTACACGCACAGTAACAAAGCAGCTGGGGCGGCATGACTATTGTAATTGTGCATTCGAGATGGTACCCTTATGTCTGTCATCGTTAAATTTTTTCAGTCTACAGAATGGGAAAAAAATAAAACATCAGCACTATACTAGGAGAATGGGACATGCCATGAGCACCCCTATTAGTTTGTAGCTTTCCAGACTGCCAGTCTGTAGGGCAAGCCCCCCCCCCCACAACATTTTTGTAAAACTATGTATCTTTCAGTTTGAGAGATTTATTTTATTTCTTTATGTGTTTGCATTTTTCCCTTTTTTGTTTTCCTGTTGATAGAGACAGTACGTACTCAATGCAGTTAAGCTGTCACTTGTTCAAATATTGCTAGATATTTTGTTTCTCTCATTCAGCTTTTTTTGTATGATGGGCTGGTTATGACATGGAACATTTGTAAAAGAGCCTTGGCTCAAAGGTACTTGTAATCCTAGATTCAAATAAATTAAAACAAATTTGCAAATAGTCAAATGCTAATTCTCACACATATTAACACACATGTACAGCTTCTTGTCATACTCTGATTTCATAGTATCTCCCTTCTTCTTCCTCTATTTATACTGTATATGTGTGTATATATATATATATATATATATATATATATATATATATATATATATATAAATCACTCTGTTTCTATATGTCTAACTCACTGGCTTGGTCACTTTGTAGCTCTCGCTCTCCCTTCCTCCCTACATCTTCCTTACAAATTCAAGATCCCGTTGCCTCAGCCGGTACACCCATGTTGATGCAAATTTTTAAAAACTGATCTGTTTGCTCACTGTGTTATTTTGCTACCCAGGCAAATATGAAGAGAGCCACAAGAAACAATTTAAAAACACTGAGACAACGTTCACTTAATAATCTCTCCCTAAAGCTGTGTTAACTCGTGCCTGCCAAAAAAAAACAAACATCCAAAACAACCTTTCTATCTTCTACTACCTTTTTGGGCATAAGTCTCAGTGAGCATTACTGTCAGCAATTCTCTGTATGATGCCGGCGGCTCAGTAGTCTCAGCTGTGACATTTTTTTTTCGTTCAGATGTCCTTCTTAAAATCAGTAGGCTGTGTGCTGCCTCTTTATATTATTCTGCCTTGTTATAAAGTGAAGAGTAGAAAGTAACAAGGTAACATGTTTCAGGTAGAAAACACAGACAGCCTATGCAGTTTGCAGTAAATTATAATGATAAATGCCTGTTTATGCCTGTTCTTGTAAGATTATTTGTGATGTTGGTATCAACAGATGGATCAGCTTGTCGAGTATGTAGGCGAAAGCAGTCTGATCTTGATGATTTCTTTTTATCAGCTTTACTGGTTGATACCTATCTACCAATACTGATACACTGTGATTATCGCATTTGTTTCTGTCCACTCCCCCAACCCACAAAAATGCATAAACATGCTGTACAATATGGGGTTGGATATTCGTACTGCATCGGGCAGGGGCGCAAGCCCATGCACAGCGTAACTGGGCTGCGCCTGGGCATGGACCAGGCGATATTCAACAGTGCTGCACCATGGCACAGCACCATTGAATATGGCACCGATGGCCAGCGCAAATGGCAGAATGGGAGCAGGGGGATGCGCCAGCGCACGTGCAGTTGCGATATTCAGCACTGGGCATGCAAATGAAGCCATTATGCATGTGTAGCCCGCCTACAAATGGGGGTTCCCAAAAGTCTTCCAGGAGCTTGCCTGAATGCTCCAAGGCTGGGCGGTGTTCTGTGTCTGAGCTGTTTAAATGTGGTTCCAAGTGAGTGCTATTTGAGCCTCCATGTATTGTCTCTTTAAGAGCTGTCTGCTTGCAGACTTAATTAGTTTGTATGGGGGAACTGTGTAATTAATGTTCGAATCCCGCCTGAGTTGCTGCCAATTTACTCCGTTTCTGCCATCACTACATGTGCAGAGGGAGCCTTGTTGAAAGATATAACTGTTTTCCAGAAATCATTTAGAGTGACTGAGGAAATGTAGTTTGTCTAACCTGTCTTTATTTTAGCATGAACTGTTTCAGTGTAGCTCTTTCATTTTTGTCATGAACTGCTGTGCTGGGCCAATTGGGTTAAGGGAGCCCTAAAATGGAGCCTGTGGATGAATCAGAACTTGGACTCTTAATTTTGAGCCAGCCAGAAGGGGATTGTATGGGCAGTGACTCTGGGAAATGTAGTTTTGACCTTGGCGCCTTTTTCCACCAACAGAAGGAGTCTTATTGTGAGTAACAGCTGAACCAACCAACAGAATGATGTGGAGCTATAGGAAATGCCCTGTTCTGTGACTGGAAAGCTGAGATCAGTAGTGACAATGAAGAGAGAAGGAGCTCTGTGCTTCTGCGGTGTATAGTTTTGCATGGGAAGCACGTGTGAGGCCGAGGTTCGGCCTGCAGCCGTTGCAAGTGCCAGTTCGGACTGAATCTGATTGTGAGGAGAAAGAAGGAAGTCTAAAGAGTGGAAATCAGGCTCACCCTGTAGAAGACTGAAGAAATTGCTCAATCGTGCTTGGTCTGTCAGGAACTGAAGCTGCCATGTGTGCTCCTGGGTATTCTGCAGTAATTGCGATCGGGATCGAGGAGCAGCCTGCCTGGTATAGTACTTTCCTTTTACATATGAATGTGCATAGTGCTTGTGGGGAATCGTTATTTCCAATCCCCTGTGCTGTGTGCTGTGTGCTTAAGCTGGAAGCAAACCCCAACTTTGCTTGGACTAAATACGTTTGCTATCAGCTGCAGTGGGGTCCAGTCACAAGGACCTTGTCTCCATGCCCTGTTGTTCTGGCAATCCAGAAGAACATCTGCGATCCGGTCCTCAGCTTGGGTATTGTGAGTACAAATCAGGGTATTCCCCTGCAGTTTGTTTTCAATCACAAGTGTGTCATCTAATTCTTGTTGTTTCCCTGCTTCATGGACTGAGCCATCTGGCTCCGGATTACTATTGGGTGTTGTGCATATATTTTCTTCTTAAGGGCCCTATCCATCTGCACCTGCCGGCCAACCCCAGGCAACGGACCTGGCTAGCCCCCCAACCTGGGTACCCAGAGTGTGACTTTTCAAACCCTGTATGTGTGCACAGTACTGTGATTTAATGCCATCAATTAACCTGATTTCCCCCTCCTGTGTTACTGCCCGCTAAATAAATCAGATGTGTTGTTGTTATACTATATACTGTCTGTGGCGTTGGTACTTATGGAAACAGTATTGTGTTTTGCTGTGTATATTGTTTAACCTTATTTTACAGGGGGTCCTCAGAGATGTGCTGCAGAATTAGTCTCGAGGGTAAGTGGTATCTATATGAGTGAACAGTGTGTATACGTGGGGTATTGGGGCTGTAATTCCGGGGTACTGTGTGAGCCACTAGAGGGAATAAAAGGGGGTCTCAGTGTCCCACAGGGCTGTGACCAAGCTAGTCTAACCACTACAAACCCTGACCACTGGGTGGAGGCACCCGCCATAGGATCTAGGCCCCTCAACCTGTCTGTAGTCAAACAGGCAAGGGTAGTAGCCCTTGGGATAGTGCCACCTAGCTGCAAGGTGCAAATGGAGCCATTTGTATGTCATTATGGCACCATCTGCAGGTGGTGAACTGATCCCCGGTGACTTGCACCTGGCACCCTGCCAGGCTGCAGCTATCGGGGACCAATGCCCCGCAGCCCCATGGCAGTCCCCTGCTCCTGTATGCCCGATCGCGGGCATAAGTAATGTTAAAGTCACTGGTGGTCCAGTGGAAACCCCCCTATTGCCCGATCGTGGGCATAAGTAAAATAAAGTACCCAGTGGTACAGTGGACCCCCCCCATCGCTTGATCACAGGCATAAGTAAAATAAAGTACCTGGCAGTCCAGTGGAAACCCCCCCATCACCCAATCATGGGTAAAGTAAAATAAAGTACCTGGTGGTCCAGTGGAGACCCCCCTTCGCCCGATCATGGATGGACAATGCACTAGATACCCTGGTGGTCCAGTGGTACCCCCTCCCCACCTGCCCACTGAGGACCCCTGCCACCTAGCAACCCCCATTATCGGCGGGTGGCACCACCCCGCTCGCATGCCGCCCGGCCACCTGCCGAATGACAGCATACAGTACAGTCTATACGCCTATTGTTTCACTGCATGGGCAAATGGGCGTGCAAACCATACTATACTACACAGGCCTGATATGTGAATGAACAGTGGACCAATAGGCGTACAGACCGTACTGTACACTGTCATTCGCCGGGCGGTATGCGGGCAGGGTGCTGCCACCCACCGATGACGGGGGGTGCTGGGTGGCGGGGGTCCTCAATGGACAGGTGGGAAGGGGGTACCACTGGACCACCAGGGTATCCAGTGCATTGTCTGTCTGCGATCAGGTGATGGGGGTCTCCACTGGCCCACCAGATACTTTATTTCACTTATGCCCATGATCAGGCGATGTGTGGGGTTTCTCTGGAGCACCAGGGTAATTTATTTTACTTATGCCTTATTGGGTTGCTCACTGGACCACCAGGGAGGCCTTTAATACAGTTACCAGTGATCGGGTGATGGGGCTGGGGAGGCACAATGCTCCCAGGGCAGGGGGCTTGTGGTTAGTGTTCTGGGTGGGCAGGTGGCCACCCACAGCTGGCAGCTGCCATGTTGTGCCCTGCAATATGGCAGCTTGCCTGTGGGTGGCCAGGACTTGTTCCTGGTTTTCCCAGGCACATCTTTGCACTCCCCCCCCCAAGCAGCGCAAGGCAGAGTTGTGCCAGCATATGCGCTGCACATCCCGGGCTGAATAGCGGGATGTGCCGCATATGCATGGGCATGCCCCCCGCACTTGTGCCGCATACATTACCGATGCACCCTGGTGCATTGGAAGTTGCGCATTGCAACTCGCCCCTTTGAATATCATGCCAGTGCGCATTAGTGGGTTGCGCATGGTGCATCCCTGTTGCGCCATGCACAACCCTTTTGAATACCCAGGCCTTTATGTAACTCAGTTTGTTGTTTAATTTAAAAGATTATGATCCATGTAAGACATGTGATGTAAAAAATAAGAGGGGCCACCATATTTTGTCCAAACTGGATCAATAGTTCTGTGGTAGCATCAGTGAATGTTTATTAATGCACTGTGATAAACATTTTTTTTTTTGTAGGGAACTGGCTAATGAGATCTACAGTAAGTAGATCAAAGTACTGTGCTTTTTGAGGGCTCATTCTCTCTCTGCATGCAGTCGGTATCCTCTGCACAAGTTGAACCAGAACACTGGAAAAAATAAAAATAAAGGGGCGTGGCTTGAACGCCGGAGGATACGGCCGCTTAGAGTCTCAGCTTGAGCCCCAGCCAAGCCTTTTTTGGGGAATAGCCTGGCATCCAAGTTCAATCTTACTTAAAACAACCCCAATACACCTCCGAAGCCACAAGTATCGGTCTGGTGAGGCGATCTCTGCGTTTGGAGCACAGTTAACGGCACAGAATCGGCGGTCCCAGATGCGATTCGGTTGGGTCACACATAGGCCGTGCACCCTTCGCACTCTCAGGAACGAACACTAGCACTGCAATACGGGTCGGTGCCTGATCTGCTACCCCCCCCCCCCACCGGTTAGCAACACCCAGGCTCAGCTCTAATAGCCCTGAAAGTAAACTGCGGCAAACCTTGCCTGTATGCTCTTTTTCGAATACTTCATTACTACAAGCTATACGGGGCTTTCCCACCATGGCCTCAGAGCCCCCTGCGCACACACCTGATGTCCACTCTTCCCTACAACACATAACGACTCTGCTGGAGACACTGCTCTCTAGAGTGGACTCCATATCGACTTCCCTTGCTGGAACTGTGGCCGAGGTGCAGGTCTTGAATGATAAATTTTATGTGGTGGAGCAAAGGACTGAAAGCCTAGAATTAGGCCAAGCCAAAATCCTTCAATGCCTTCAAGACCATGAGAGTAAGCTGGCCACTTTATGGCAGAGGGCCGAGGACCGAGGACCAAGAAAACCGTAGCAGAAGGAACAACATTAGGATCCTGGGCATACCTGAGGGATCGGAAGGGGTGAATGTGGAGCGATTCTTAAATGAGGAGATTCCGAATATGCTGAGGGATAGGTGGCACGGGCCATTGGATGTGGAGATAGCGCATCGGGTTGCCGGGGGCCCTCGACCAAAGACTCCTGTGCCACCTCCCATAGTTGCATATTTCCTAAGATGCTCTACGAAAGAGCGAGTACTGCATGCAGCTAGGGAATTAGAGGAGGTGATGTGGCACGGGGCAAAAGTCTCTTTCTATAGGGATTTCTCTGCTGAGGTGGCAGCTCGGAGGAAGGCCTTTGCCCCTGTTAAAAAAGTACTGATCCAACAATGGCTTCAAATATGGATTCAGTCAGCTTGCTTACCTGGCTGTGTCAAAGGAGGGGAAGGAAATAGTGGCAGAATCTCCCCGAGAAATTGAAATTTGGATCTCTAAGAACTGGCCACGCTTGCCTATAAAAACTCTCTCCCAGGAAGCTTTGGTGCCCTGACAAGGATAGCAGGAACCCAGTTGAAGGCAGAAGCATCCAGAGGGACCAAAATAGAAGTCAGACAATTCCCCCAGGAGATAGATCCCCCAGCCCTCCTCAACCTAGGCAAACTGATACGGAGAGCTCTGGAAGAGTAGCCGACCATTTAGGGGTCCCTAGTGATTCCTCCTCCATAAAACCCCCTTGGGACATCAGTTTTGCAACTCGGATAAGGCACCGGTCCAATAGTGACTTGGACTCTGCAGGAGGGCAAGGAATGGCGCCTCCTGCCAAGCTAACCAAGGATGAATCCCTCCACAAGGTGCAACCCAGCCCAGAAGATATACCAGATAAGACTATAATGGAAGCGGTGGAAATGGGATCCTGGGCTGATTACCTGCCAGATACAGAAGAACTCTTAACTAACGCCGTGCCCCCCATTAAGCCAGGGGCACTGTCTTTTGCGGAAGTTCTGCCAAAGTGTCTGCAGGGCGCAAACAGGGAACTCCTATCGAATGGCGGAGCTCCCCCACCGGACTGAAGGATAAAAAGGACTCTATCCGATATCATTTCTTAAGAGTGCAGGGGGACTAGTTTCTCCCTTTCTCCCTCTCCCCAACGCTGTATATTGGGGGTCTTGTAAAGGGGGGTATATATTTGTAGAATTCAAAGCGAGGTATGGGGGGTTTGGGAGTGGCAAAGTGTAGCCACTCTGCTTGTGTAGTTATACATGCAAGGACTACCCAGCAACGATGCCAGTGATATGTGGGAATATTTTTCGACTGGGGGTCCTTCCCCCGCTTCCACAACTGTCACCGCCTAGGATCCAAAGGATCCCTCTTAGAACATGTGACAGCAGAGAGGGATGCAGGGCGGTAGGGCAGCAGACGTGTGGAAGTCTTGCCCCTCTCCCCTCCCAAAAAACTTCTTTTTTTGTCCGACTTGGATGCCCCATCCAATCTCATTTTATGGGTGGTATCTGTGATGGTATACTGTTCAGGCACGGCTGGGGTCAGTGCTGCAAGCAGCTGAATGGTTCTACCCCTCTCTTCCCTATCCGAGCCTTCGGCTAGCACGTCGGAGTGCTTACCTTTGCATCTGGCAAGGGAATAGTACCATCGTGCGCACACCAAGACTCGTTAGCTTATTGCTTGCTACTTGTTGATATATTGTATCTGAGATTTGTAGGTATTAAACAGTTAACGTAATACTGTACAACCCATAACTTAGTGGGTATCCTCAAAAGTTATATAATACCCAATAGTTTAGAGTGAGGTATACTTACTCCTGTTTGTGTTTCCTTCTTCGCTACTAGGTCACTTGTGTCGCATTCTGCCTGGCAAACTCTTCTGGTCTTTCCTTTGCTGAACACTCTGTCAAACGTCAGGTACCCTGACCACATATCCTATCTCACACTCTCGGGACCCCTGAGGTGAGTACTTTGTTCTTTCACGGAAACCTCAGCGTAGCAGAGTCGTACTCCAGAATGGAGCTTAAGCTCACATCCTGGAATGTGAAGGGGCTGAATCACCCAACTAAATGAAACATTGTCCTTAAACACCTTCACTCTTTGCAGGTGGACACTGCATTGCTCCAGGAGACGCATCTTATTGCAAAGACTGTCGGTTGGCTCAAAAAGGCGTGGGTAGGGGCTGTAATTGCCAGCTTGGCTCAAAACAAGTCCACAGGAGTAGCCATTTTGATTAGGAAGACATGTCCATGGACGGTCAATAAAGCAATCACTGACGCTCAGGGTCGTTGGATAGGGGCTAAGTTGTCCTACCCGGGGGGGGGGGGGACATGCAGTGTTAGCAAACATCTACGGCCGAACACGGACTCTCCCGAGGTATTCCTTGATCTTAACCATACATTGGAATCTCTCGCCAAGGGTTACCACAATAGCCCAATTCTGATGGGGGGAGGATTTTAATTTGGCCCTTGATATATTTTTGGATAAGTCTAAGCCCACCCCACAAACTCATCCTAAAGCAGTGGGTACACTGCTGGAAATGATGAGAGAATGGGGCATGATAGCCATCTGGTGGAGAGGCCACCCCACGGGGAGGGACTATTCTTTCTTCTCGACGGTGCACACAACTTATAGCCGTACTGACCTCTGGATTGCAAACAGATGCGCAGTTCAGGATATTGTAGCAACTGAGATTAAGGACATCATAGTATCAGATCATGCTCCTGTCTCCTGCACCCTCCTGTCCGCAGGGCATAGGGGTGCTGGCACTAGATGGCACTGCAACCCCTTATTGATTAAAGATCCTTCCTTTCAGAACATGGTCCAGGACGCTGCCTGGGATTACGTTGCTCACAACAAGCCAGGGGAAACATCCACAACAATGGTGTGGGAGGCTTTCAAAGCCATGTTAAGGGGGCATATTATAGTTTTTGTGGCCCAGAAAAATAGGGAGCGAAAGGCGGAACTTAATGGGCTCCAAGCGGAACTCTCATCCAAGGAGTCACAGTTTAAGGTAACTCCTGCCGGGTGCCCTGACGCAACCAAACTTCGGGAGATTGTCAGGCTAAAATACCGGATAAACATTATACTCTACCAACAAGTAGAATGGCATATGACTAGGATCAAACATACATACTGGGAGGGTGGGGATAAGAGTGGGAAACTATTAGCATACCAATTGAGGAAGCAGCAGGTCGCTTCCCGTGTCCATGCCCTCAGGGCTGCCAATGCGAAGACAGTACGAGTGCATGACACGATATTACCAGCAGCTGTATCAATCCCGGATCTCTCAAGAGAAGGATCATATGAGGGGCCATCTAAGGGACTTTTGTTCGATGACTCATATTCCCCAGCTACCAGAAGCCATGAAAAGTGCCCTGAATGCCCCTGTCACAGACGCAGAAATTCACGAGGCTCTATCCCGGCTGGCTAAGGGTAAAGCTCCGGGGCTGGATGGCATGACCACTGAGCTTTATCAGATATTAAGTTCCAAAATTCATACCCCTCTACTTGCTGCCCTTCAGGAAGCGCACTCGACTGGTTCCCTCCCACCAACAATGCGAGAGGCATTAATTACCCTCATTCAGAAGAAATCTGATGACCCGCTAAACTGTGCAAACTATCGCCCTATTTCATTAATATCTGTAGACACTAAGATCATAGCCAAAATACTCGCCAATCGCATTATGGAGGTCCTACCCTCCATAGTAAACCCCTCCAAAGCCGAATTCACTAAAGGCAGGGCAGTGGCTGATAATATACGCCTCTTGCTCAACATCAAATGGCTAGCTCTTCGATCTTCCACTCCTATGGCAGCTATAGCAATCGACTTTTCGAAAGCTTTTGACTCGGTTGAGTGGCCCTATCTACATGAGGTACTTGAATTGTATAGTTTTAGCACCTATTTTAAACAATGGGTCCATGTTTTGTATAATAAACCTACGGCCAGAATACTTACCAATAAAGACACATCTATGCCCTTTCCCTTGCAGCGGGGCACCCAGCCGGGGTGCCCGCTATCCCCATTACTCTTTCTGCTGGCCCTGGATCCTCTTATACGAGTACTCCAGGCCAACAAAGCGATTCAGGGTATCTCGGTGGGCGATTGCACTTATCTTGCAACTGCGTATGCGGACGACTTACTCCTTACTCTTTACCGCCCACAGGAGTCCCTTACCCTGGTGCTGGAGACTTTACAATCATTTGCCAGTATATCAGGGTTGCAAGTCAACCAAAAGAAAACCAGTGTCACCCCTCTGAATGGGGCATGCTCTAAAGACTGCCTGCAGGGAATGGAGTTGTCACGGGCTCCTAACAACTTACAATACTTGGGTATACACATCCCTTCTGTCTGGGGGCACACAGAATCCAGGAATCCAGGAATTTTGCCCCTCTAATCGCACAGCTGACAACTGAAGTAGCACACAGCACACTGGAGACGGCTGAACCTGTCCCTTCTAGGGAAGGTTGCAGCACTTCGAATGCTCATGTTGCCCCGAGTAGCGTATTTGCTGAATAACCTTCCCATAATGTTGTCAAACAAAGTATTCCAAACATTAGATAAGTTAATCTCACGCTTTCTGTGGGAAAGACGGAAACCAAGGTGGGGAGTTCATAAATTATGAGCACACTGGTCGCGAGGGGGGCTTAGGGCTTTCCTGGCTTCGGGGATATCACTGTTCTTTCTTAGCTGCTCAGGCAGTCCAATGGTTTGTTCCAGCTCCTCTTACTTTACCGCCATGGACACAATTAGAAAAGCAAATTTGTCAGCCCACCCCTCTCAGTCTACTCTTAACTAACACCGCCATATCCCCAGACAAACTCACCCCAGTCATGGAAGCTACTAGGAGAGCCTGGTTCCATCTTATGAAGGCGGCCAAGACATCGAAACAAGGTGCTATGCTACCCTTTAGGTATTTAGACCTCTGGCACAACCAACTTATTAGGGGTAGACAACAAACCCCTGGCTTGGGCCTCGTGGGAAGTGAAAGGGATTCGTATTGTGCAGGACCTCTATCTACCAAATACCGGTACCCTTATGTCCTTTGAACAACTTCGAGCACGCTTTTCGCTAAAGTCACAAGACTTCTGGAAGTTCCTGTAACTCCGTAGCACAGTGCAGGCCATTGACTGGACTACTAAAGGGGAACCGAGATGGCTCTGGATATCCTCACTATATCAAAAGCCTTCCTTTTGTGGATTAGCGGGTAGGTTCTATAGTACATGGCGCGAGGCGCAATCGGATCATACGGAGACATGCAGAATGGCATGGAGCATGGATATAGGGAGTCATATTGGTCCACAGACCTGGTCCCGCTGCCTACACGTGGCGCACTCCACCTATAAACACGCTAGAAGCCAGTTAATTCAACTTAAGATAATCCTTAGATGGTACAGAACGCCTGCTGTTTTATTCAAGTGGGGGGCTCTCCCACATGCACGATGCTGGAGATGTGAACACAGTCCTGCTGACACTTTGCATCTCCTATGGAAATGCCAAGACTTAGTCCCTTTCTGGTCAGTGGTAGCAATGGACTGCTCTGGGGTGCTGGGGCAGCCCATAGACCTTTCGCATCCTATGCTACTGTTGGGTGATCGGGCCCCGCTTGGACACCTAAGACCACAGCATCAGAATTGGATCCTGGTTGTTCTGTTGGAGGCTAAGCAGCTCCTTTTAAGACATTGGCAACAACCTCTACCTCCACCCATTTCGCTATGGCACTCAGCTATCGCTAGACTAGCTATTTTTGAAAAGCTTACTTATGCTGCTAGCGGGCAGCTGTCCACGTACTTTTCCAAATGGGAGGCCTATCTTAACTCGGCATTGTGCTGGGTCCCCCCTTCCCCCTGTTCTGGGAAGCCACCTCCCCTGGCCACTGTTAGTGGGATAGACCCTGCTCAGGTAATTCGAAATATAAATACACGGAGATGATTTCTATGTACACTTTCAGACGAGATTTTGGCTACTGCTATGCTGAGGTTTGACTTATTCTATCTTGCTATACTCTCTTTTGGTAGGCTTGATCGTAGCTATATGGATGGCCTGTGCATGTAGCTGGAAAATTGAACATTGAGGATGAGGCACCTATGTGACCTAGGCGTGGGTATGAGTTATAGGCGCATTAAGATAGCTAGGAGAAGACGTTGTTATTAGTTATATGGAGTAGTTTTGAACCTAAGATATACTTTCTTATGTGATGTATACTGGCATGTGTAAACAACTCTCTAATGCCTTAATGTAGCAGGAGTTTTCCTGTTTTGGAACATGATATGTGATGTTTTTGTAAACAATAAAAATTATTCTATGATTAAAAAAAAATAAAAACAAAAAAGCATCTTACAACACAACAGTTGTGTCCTCAGTACTGCACAACACGTTATGCAGCTTGCACTTGACACAGCAGTAATGCTACCCAATGCCATATGAGAGACACAGGCTTGTGAGAACACTTCACTGCCACGTGCTCAGAACAACAGGGTTTGGCAAAACCTAAGAGGTGCTGTGTTTTACTTGTGATCAGAGGCAGTGTTAGGCACAAGCGAAATAAGTGCAAAAAGGGGGGGAGGAGTGGCCCTGTATGTCAAGGAAAGTATCAAAGCTACAGAAATTCAGAATACACATAAGGAGCCAGAAGAACTGTGGGTCACCCTGGAAACAGGAAATGGGACAGCCATAAGAACTGGGGTTGTCTACAGGCCCCCAGACCAGGGGGAGGACACAGACACATTACTGTTAGAAGATAAACAAAACATGACAGCTAAAGGGGAGGTTCTGATAATGGGAGACTTCAACATGCCGGATACAGATTGGGCAATACCAGCAGGAACATCTGCCAGAACTAGACAAATAGTGGATTCCCTGCAGGGGGGGAGGGCCTCAAACAACTGGTACAGCGACCCACAAGAGACAGGGCTATCCTAGATCTGGTACTGACTAACAAGGAAGGGATCACAGATCTCCAGGTGGAAGGTCACCTGGGGACCAGTGACCATCACATGGTATGGTTCAATTTGGCTACTACATCTAAATCATCCCATTCCAAGGCAAAAATATGGGACTTCAGAGGAGCTGACTTTGATAAGATGGCCAACAGAGTTAAGCTAGCCCTGGCAAAAAGAAACACAGGTGAGGGGGGTACAGGCAAAGTGGGCAAGCATTAAAGATGCAATACTTGAAGCAACATCCCATTGTGTTAGACAGAAAAGGAAGTGCAAAGAAGAAGAAAACCACTTTGGTTCTCAAATACAGTAGCAGAAAAGGTCAGGAGCCAAAAGGCTGGCCTTCAGGAAATATAAGGAACACAGCGGATGAAGATAGGGAGGCATACCAAACTGCCCTAAGGGAAGCAGGAAGGCAGTAAGGCAGGCAAAGTCCCAAACTGAAGAAACACTAGCACGGACAGTAAAAGAAGGTGACAAGACTTTCTATAGATACATTAGTGAAAGGAGAAAGTCCAGAGGGTGTGCTAAGCTTAATGGAGAAAAGGGAGCATGTGAGGAGGAGGACCCTGTAAAGGCATCTATCCTAAATAGATACTTTGCTCAGTATTTACTGAAGAGAAGGTAGGGCAGGGCCCACAGCTCAACATCATGGACACAGGGGGGAAGGAGGTGAGCACTACTCCCTTCACAAAAGAAAGGGTCCTACAAGAGCTTGCTAAGCTCAGGGTGTATAAGGCAATGGGACCTGATGGCATACATCCTAGGGTACTTAAGAAGCTAAAGGTGGAACTAGCAGAGCCATTAGCAGAACTGTTTAGTGAGTCTCTGAGCACAGGAGAGGTCCCAGAAGACTGGAGAAGGGCTCGTGTGATCCCGCTCCACAAGAGTGGTAGCAGGGAGGAGGCGGGAAACTACAGACCAGTCAGTCTTACCTCAGTAGTGGGCAAGATTATGGAGGCACTCCTTAAGGAAAGGATAGTGCAACACCTGGAATCCATAGGGGCACAGGATCCAATACAACATGGGTTTACAAAAGGAAGGTCCTGTCAAACTAATCTCATAGATTTCTTTGATTGGGTAACCAGAGTGGTGGACCAAGGGGGAGCAGTTGATGTCGCCTACCTTGACTTCAGCAAAGCTTTTGACACTGTTCCACATAGAAGATTGATAAATAAGCTGGGTAGGTTCAGGGTGGGTCAGAAGTTGGTCAACTGGGTGGCAAACTGGTTGATGGGCAGAAAACAGAGAGTGGTGGTAAATGGTATACAGTCAGAAGAGATGCAAGTCACAAGTGGGGTACCTCAAGGATCAGTCCTGGGGCCAGTCCTCTTCAACATCTTCATTAGTGACCTTGCAGATGGACTAGAGGGTAAGGCTTGTCTGTTTGTAGATGACACCAAGATCTGCAACAGAGTAGATGATCTAGATGGGGTGGGCAGAATGAGAAGAGATCTGGATAAACTAGCAAAATGGTCAGAAAAGTGGCAACTGGGATTTAATGCAAAGAAGTGTAAAATCATGCACATAGGGAAGAGAAACCCTGAAGCCACCTATAGGCTGGGAGGGGAGTTGCTAGCAGTCACAAAGGAAGAAAGAGACTTGGGCATCATCATCACTGATGACCTGAAATCAAAGCAGACCTCTAAAGCAGTAGGTAAGGCTAGGGGTGCTAGGGTGTATTAGTAGGGGTATCACAAGTCGTAAGAGGGAGGTAATAATCCCTCTTTACAAGACACTGGTTAGGCCCCATCTGGAGTCCTGCATGCAGTATTGGAGGCCACACCTTCACAAGGACATTAACCAAACTGAGGCAGTCCAGAGAAGGGCAACCAAAATGGTGCAGGGACTGCATCAGAAGACATATGAGGACAGATTAACAGAGCTCAATATGTATACCCTTGAGCAAAGGAGGGGGAGAGAGGTGATATGATCGGGGCATTCAAACACCTTAACGGCATTAACAAGGTGAAAGAGTCTAACATGTTTCAATATAAGAAAAATAGTAGGACAAGAGGACACATCATGAGATTAGAGGGGGCGATTAAGGGGAATGAGGAAATTCTTTTTCACAGAAAAGGTGGTGGATGCATGGAATGGCTTACCACAAGAAGTGGTGGCTATGAATACAGTGCAGGGCTTCAAACAGGCATGGGATAGGCATAAGGGAGCAATACAAATGACTATGAATAGATAGGCCACTGACAGAGCAAAGGCTGATGGCACATTTATAAGGTAGAAAAACAAATGGGCAGACTGGATGGGCCTTGCGGTCCTTATCTGCCATCAACTTCTATGTAAGTGGCCTGCTTGGGGAGCAAGCACAGGAGGGGCACCCCAAAGTAGAAAGTATAAGTAGAGATCAGTTTGAAATGCAAAAAGTGTCAAAATAAACATCACAATTGTTTTCACCCTTGTATTCATAGGCTTGTTAGCACTTTTTGGATGTGGGTTGGGGCAGAACGGAGAAAAGGGGGTGGTCTGAGCAGTGAAGGGGGCACCACAAGTATTTCTGCTCGGTGCGCCATTAGGTCTAAAACCAGTCCTGCTTGTCATGACCAGTGCTAGTATTTTCCAGCATGGTTTGATTCCAGTTCCATCGGTTAAAAATAGCCAAATTCAGACAATTCTGGATAAACTACAAAATATACAGCAGAACTGGAATTGTTCACTACAAAAAAACTTTTTGTTATATTCGCAGATTGGAAGCTTTCTCCGAAAATAGTTTTACAGTGCAAATAATTTCTTTCGGTTCATTTCCTGCCTTCGCATGTCCAAAACAGAGTCCCTGTTTGCTGAAATTCTGAGTGCTGCTGTTTGTGTTCTGAATTAAATGCCCCATCTGTTGACCCCCCCCAACACACCCAACCAGTCTTTTCTGAGAGAAAAACCAAATTAGATTGGCTTACTTTGTCCACCTGTCAATTTTCTAATCCTAATTCCAAGACTTGCAGAGTTAGTACTAGGAGTATCATTTTAGTAATGCCCCATAGTGTATATGTGTCTACCCCCACCTCACCTGCTGACTACTGCTAGATGAGCTGAACTCATTCACCCTCCCCCACACCACTATCACCACCACCAAGGACACCAGTCCACCGTGTGGTCACTGACTGCTAAATAATGTGCTTCTCATTTCCTGATCTCAGGCTCCCTGCCCTTCACACTCACACCTTCCCTAACCCACCCTAAACACTGAAAATTATATCCAAACTGTCACCAATACATAAATGTTCCCCTCTGTAGTTCTTTTATTAATATTTTTTCATTGCTGTTTTTTTATTTTAAATATACGTACTTGGTGGAATCTGAGGGGTGGTCTGGTTTCATAGAGAAGGCGCTAGTGAATTCCAGCAAACTTGCATGTGAGAGGTAGCTAGGTTCAGACCAGGACACTCTAGGAGCACAGAAAACAACAGGTTGAAGGCTCCCAATTTTCTACAGCCCCCGACTTACCTAAAATAAATATTTACATTTTCCGAATGGCCACTATGTGGATTTCTCTCCATGTCAACTCGACTGGGGAGCACAGGACAGCAGTTTTATGTTTGCTTGCACGCATGTGCAAGAAACATAGTGCCATCATCCAAGATTTCGGACGTGTGTCACCTCCTCCTCCAATTCAGTCAGTATTTTGGCAGGCACGGCCCCTGTAAGCCAATGCATGCTGGAGCTGTCTATGACAAGCTCCAAACTGCACTGGCATACAGTTGAAAGGGGGAGCTACGCTTCAGTGAGCAGCGATAAGATATCGCCTACTCATGCGCAGCTCCCCACACACACACACATTGACAGAAACGCACGCTATACCGCGTGCTGCTCCTCTCGCGACAATATGCATAGCCGACGGGTGCCTAATCCCCATCGGCTTGTGCCGCGCCCCCAAGTTTTCCACATGCCACGCCGGTGCCCACCCCAGCGTGGCAACTGACAGAATAGCTGATGGGGGTGCCCAATCCCCCATTGGCTCCACTGTCCTCACCCCCCCCAGTACTGGGTGCCACGCTGGGAGCCCACCCCAGCGTGGCAACTGATCAAATGGCCGACGGGGGTGCCCAATCCCCCTTGGGCTCCACGGCCCTCAGCCATCCCAGCGACGCTGGGAGCCCACCCCAGCATGGCAAACGTCCCACGTCAGTTTTTTTTTTTTTAACCTGAAAAATAAAAAGGTCCCACGCGCTTCTCCCAGCCCTCCCACAACCTGCACCCACCCACTGCGCACCCTGCCTCCCCACACCCCTCACCCAATACTTACATCCAGACCTCGCACGACGATCTGCGGTGTACCAGGAACACGCCTGCACTCTTTAAAGCCGACTACGAACTGAGGAAATGCCGTAAGCTGTATAATGGGCTAGATAGGGTTTTTCAACTTTATTGCATATCATGTAAGATATCTTTATATTCAATTAACATGGTGTTTTTTACTCTTCATGCACGATGTCGCTGTCATGGCGCATTTCGCCCGGCAGTTCGCAGTCACCGCGCGAAATCACCCTTTCGGGCCTGAATAATGCCATGACAGTGACATCATTCATGAGAAGGGTCCCAAAACCCCACATGTTGAAAAATTTGGTGCAAAATTCCAAAATGACTGTTTTACAAGCGTGCGTTGTGCAGTTCCTAAGCACACTCGTAAGTTCGAATTTTCAATATTTTCACTCCAGATTTTCAACATTGCCATTTTACCACACCTCCTTATGAGCAGTACAGCTGTCATTTTTCACATCTTGCCCAAAATTTGTTTCCGCCCATGTAGCGCACAATGGCGCAGTCGATGTGCAAAATCAATGTATGGGACACATTAAGAAAATCACAGTGACACCGCTCATGAGCTGAGGTCTTAAAATGGCTATGTTGAAAAATTTGGAAAAAATTCCTAAAATGACTGTTTTATGAGCGCATGCTATGCAGTTCCATGCATGCTTGTAAGTTTGCGAATTTAATATTTTCACTCCAGATTTTCAACATTGCCATTTTATTACACTTCCTTATGAACAGTACAGCTGCCATTTTCATATGTCACCCAAATGTGTTTCACATGCAGCGACAATGGTGCTGTTGGTGCGCAAAGCAATGTTTAGACAGATTAAGAAAATCACAGTTACACTGTTCATGAGCAGAGGTCTTAAATGGCTATGTTGAAAATTTGGTGACAAAAGTCCATAAAATGACTGTGTTACGAGTGAGCATTACGCAGTTTCCACGCACCCTCGTAAGTTCATGACTTTGTAATATTTTCAGTCCAGATTTTCACCAATGGCATTTTTCCACACTTCCTTATGAACAGTACAGCTGTCATTTTTCACAACATGGCTGAAGTGTGTGTTCACACTTTCAGTGCAGAGATGCGTGGTCGCTGTGGGAAATCATTGTTCGGCACAAATAAAGAAAATCACAGTGACACTGTTCATGATCGGAGGCACCAAAATGCCTGAGTTGACAATCTGCTGTAAAAAATCCCCAACCTAATTATATTACGGGTGTGCGTTGCACAGTTTCTATGTACGCTCATGACTTCACCATTTTTTTAAATATTTTTACTGCAGATTTGCAACATTACCATTTTTATACCTCCCCATGAACAGTACAGCTGTCATTTTTACATCCTGTTCAGAATGTTTTGCACCTGTGGTGCTAAATGCCGTAGTCACTGTGCATAAGCAGCTTTCGGCTAACAAACTGATATTCCCCCTGTTCATGAGGTGGGGTCACAAAAAACATGTTGAAAATTTGGAGTGAAAATACCAACGAATGCCTGAGGTATTAGGGTTTCCAACCATAACGCCCAACCCTGTAGAGAATGACAGGCATCAGGGGTGTGACTTGGGATTCTTGCCTGTAATGCTCATACCATTCCACACCCTGCAGCTAGTGAGAGGCATCGAGGTATGCCTTGGACTCTCGCCCCAAAGTTCACCCCATTCTCCTATATCGCACCCATCTCACTGTATTTCCTAATGGAATGGGGTGCGCATAAGGGCCAAAGACCCCAAGGAACACCGTGACACTTGTCAGTGTCTGTAGGGTGGGTGGGTGAAATGGTGTGGCTGTTATGCCTGACGACCCAAATGCACACCCCAATGCCTGTCACTCTCTGCAGGGTGGTGGTGGGGTTGGCTTCAGTTCAATACTTCACTGCCATTCCTATTACGCAGCTCTGTAACTTCTACACTACCACTGCCAATGCCAGCAAGCAAACATTCGGCATTGACAAATGCTTGTTGGAAGAGAGGTGAGCAAAAATGGATGCTGCAGATCCAGACTGTCATTTTGTCAGAAACTGGTAATTTCAGTGACAACCGGAGTTCCCTGATCCTAGTGGTGACGCATGTCATGGGCAGTCTTGAATTACTACACACAGAGCCACTCTACCAACTTCTCAAAGTGCAGCATCAGTGGAGCAGAAAACTGCTTACACACCTGCTTTGTCAGATATGTGGTGTGAAAAAAAGGATCCAGGGGAGACACTTCTGAAAATACATTTTGTTCCATTTTCTTTTCAATCTGTATGTTTTCCTCCTGACTATGTCCCCATCTGCCCCCAGGTGACAGGTCACACACAGGCTGTGAGACACACACACAGATGTTAGAAAAAACAAGCATTTGTCAATGCCGAATGTTTGCTTGCTAGCATTGGCATTGGTAGTGTAGAAGTTATAGAGCTGCATAATAGAAATGGCAGTGAAGTATTGAACTGAAGCCAACCCCACCACCACCCAGCATGGCACCCTGTACTGAGGGGGGGACAGTGGAGCCGACGAGGGACTGGGCACCCCCGTCGGCTATACAATGTGCGGCCACGCTGGGGTGAGCACCTAGCGTGGCATATATAACTCTGCTGGGGGCACAGCACAGCTGATGGGATTGGGCACCCTGTCGGCTGCAGTGTGTGCGTGGGGGCCGGCATGCAGCGTGCCTGCCTGTGTGTGTGTGTGTGTGTGTGTGTGTGTGTGTATGTGTGTGTGTGGGGGGAGCACTCATGAGCAGGCGATATCTGATCGCTGCTCACTGAAGCGTAGCTCCCCCTTTCAACTGTACTCCACTGCATTTTGAAGCTGTCATACACAGCTCCAGTAGGCATTGGAGAACTGCAGCCATGCCTGCAAACACACTGACTGAATTGGAAGAGGGCTGCCACACCTCCGACAACTCGGATGATGGCACTATGTTTCTTGTACATGCGTGCAAGCAAACATAAAAAGGAACTCAAACCCCAGCTGAGTTCACTGATTAGCCCATACTCAGCAACATCCCCCAAGTTTAGAATGGAATACCGAGTTTATTACCTGAGTCTGCTTTAGGCATTAAGGAGGGGAATTTCATGTTGAGAGCTGAAGAAAAACACTCTTAGCCTGGTCCCTATTCTGAAAAGCTAGCTCCAGCTGAGTTCACCGATTAGCAGACAGTGTAGAGTGACAACACCAACTGGGTGATGTTTCAAATATGAGACTGAAAAAAAAACAGGAAACTTTGTCCAACTCAAAAGCCATCATATCTGCTTTACATTCAAGCAAATATGTCTGATCAGATATGCTTGAATATACAATACAGCTATACCGCAGACAACATAGAGGATTGCGTATGAGCAGTCATACATAACAAGAACATTCTAGTAGCGAGAGGTTTCCTTGGTAACAGATGACCTCGAGAGCACAGCTCGAGAGGTACTCTGTTACCAAGGGAACCTCAAGATACATGAATTTCCTTGTTTGTGTATGACTGCTCATACACAATCTTTTATAGTGTATGGGCAGTCACAGCATAGAAAATCACACAAAACCAGCTGGAAAAGACAACAGAGAATAGAAATTTTAATTTTTTTTTTTTTTTTTTACTGACACAGTGAGCTGCAGATGTTTCTGCAAGTTCAAATTTAAAAAATACAACTCCTAGCTTAACTGGATTGAGGAAAGCAACTATGTGGCAGCATTCCAAGTTGTTATGCTGCAGTAGTGACATAGCTAGTGCAGCATAACAGCTGTGATGACATAGCTACTGCAGCATAACAACTCCATTCTAGTTATGGATTTCTATCCATAACAACATTCTACCATACACTATAATGAAGTTATGCACGCATTAAAATGAATGCAAACACTGCATTATGGTTTGGAAATTGTTTTAACTTGCCAGTAATGTGCCTTTTATGCAAACAGTATAAGGAAGGATGTTAAAAAATAAATACAATTAAAAATTATATTAAAGACTTGCAACATATGTTCAAGACACACAAACACCACACACACACCTACCTTTCTTTCCTGATACCCTGGGTTTTATACAAATAGTACTCTACATATTTCATACATTTGTTAACTTTTCTGTTTGTTTTGCTTGTTTTATTTTGTTATTGTTAGTGCACGCATTTGCTTAAGTCCAGACTTCTTATTATTACTTATGTATTGATCAGCTGGCAGCTTCCAAGCAATTTTAGTTTGATCAGCAGCTTATCTACCAGGGAAAATAAACTAATACGAGATGCCAATGAAGCATTGTCGATCATACCTCTCAACTGTTAAGAAGTTTTACATAGTGCTGTGATTTTTGCACTCATATATACCATTGCGCCGCAAAGGTTTACTGATGTTCTTAATAATGCCAGAGCTATTTCTTGACACACAAACTATTAAATCATTGAACTAACTTGGTAGAAAAATCCCATAACACTAAATCTATAGGGTCCACTATTTGTAGACATATTATTATTTAAAATAACAAAGTGCTACACATTCTGGCCATTAGCTATGAATTTTGAAGACTAGTGCTATGAATTTTAGTGCTGAGAGGTTGAGGCTAAAATGTATGTTGTCGATAAGGATCAGCACTGGAAAGAAGGGAAGTAAGCTTCCTCAACTTGCTGTTTTTGATAATAATAAATAATAAATAAATTGTTATTTATATGGCACCTTATCCAAGACCAAGGTGCCTAACAATTTAAAAACAGAATCAAAAAAGAAAACAACACATTATAAATAAAGCAATAATAAAATGTCAGTAAAATATTCATCAAAGGAAGATCAATCATTAAATAATTGGCGCCACAAACAAGTTTTTAAAGCTTGTTTAAATGCCTCCACAGTTTGTGCACTCCCATAACTGATTGGGTAGAGAGTTCCAAAGGGTAGGGACTGCACACATTAATGCTCTCACCCCCCGATGATTTCAAGCCTACCCTCGGAATCTCTATCAACCCCTCGTCAGCCGAGCAGAGTGATCTTCCAGGGCAGTAAGGAACAAGAAGCTCTTTCAGGTAGTCCGGGCCCAGTCTGTGTAGGGCTTTAAAAGTCAGCAAACCAACTTTCAAGGTGATCCGCCACTTTACTGGCAGCCAGTGCAGTTCACACAGCACTGGCGAAATATGACAGAACCGAGCAGATCCTGTCAAAATCCAGGCTGCCGCGTTCTGCACCAGCTGCAAGTAGCAGATTTCCACCCCAAGAAGCCCTAGGTAGAGGGAGTTGCAATAATCTAAGTGTGAGGACATAAAGGCATGCACCGATGTAGGCAAGTCACCAGACAGAACCAGGTGCCTAATCCTGGCGATATTCCTAAGATGGTAGAAGGAAGATTTGATGACAGCCGACAACTGCAAATGCAGGGTTAGCCCTTCATCAAAAATTACCCCCAGGCTATGCAACTGTTCAGAGGTCAGGAGTGAAACACCACCGAGAAAGAGTCCCGAGGTGAACCAACCCCCAACCCTACTATCCGGCGACCTGGGTTCACAACTAACACCTCAGTTTTTTCCAAGTTTAACTTCAGCCAGCTGGAATCCATCCACTCCTGGATTTCTTTCAGACAGTTATTAAAGACTGAGAGAGCTCCATCCTGGTTGCGTATGAAAGAAAGGTAGAGCTGGATATCATCAGTATAGCTATGAAACCTCAACCCATACCTTCTTACAATGTCTCCGAGGGGAAGCATGTACACCGCGAACAATATGGGTGATAGCACTGACCCCTGAGGGCTCCCACACAACAGAGAGATGGGGTCTGAGGAAAAAAAAACAGATACAACTCTTCGTGTTCTACCCATCAGGAAAGATGTAAACCACCTGAGGACTGTACTAGACAGTCCACAGATGTACCTCAGGCGACCAAGCAACACCCCGTGGTCCATGATGTCAAATGCAGAAGAGAGATCCAGAAGGACCAAGATGGAATGGTTCTTCCGATCTCTAGCCATCAGGAGATCACTGAACACCCGAACCAGCACTGTCTCGGTACTATGTATTTTTCCAAAACTGTATTGGAGTGGTTCATAGATGTCATGGATGGTTAAATGGTCTTCCAGCTGTGCTGCCACTACTTTCTCAATAACCTTACCTAAAAAGGGTAGGTTAGAGATAGGTCTGTAGTTTGTATGGCAGTCTGGGTCCAAGGTAGCTTTTTTCAAGAGCGGTGTAACCACCGCTTCTTTCAGGGAGCTAGGAAACTCTCCAGATTCCAAGGAGCACCAGACTATCTACGCAAGGACTGGACCGATTACATCAATACAACCCAAAATTAGGGAGGTTGGTCCAGGATCCAAACTACAGCATGTAGGGTGCACACCCTGGATGATCCACATGACATCCATGAACTCCAGTTGGCTGAAGGTACTCCAGGAAGGTCGAGGCGCAGTGACCATACACTGATCAAAAGCAATGCCCATACAGTGTGCCAGTTGAAGTGCTGCCCTGATATCAGCCACCTTATTAGCAAAGAATCGAGCAAGTTCATCACACTCTAATTGCGAAAAAGCTTTCCGGACATGCAGATAGGCTGGGTTGCACAGTCTGTCTATAGTACGGAAAAGCTGAGCTGGTCGATTCTGAGTGGCTGCAATCTCCCCGGAAAGGAATTCTGCCTTCTTCTGGGTGATTGCAGATTGATAGACTTGATAATGGTCCATCAATTTAAGGTGGTCAGAATCAAGGGCAGACCTCCGCCAGCAACGCTCTAACCTTCGTCCTAGTCTCTGCATCTCCCTCAGGGTCCCATCAAACCATGGGGACCGAGGGCAAAGAAAGAGAGGGTGAACACGGACTGGAGCATTGGAATCCAGAGCCACTGAGATGGCCAAATTATAGGCCGCCACAAGGGTCTCTGGGTCATTGCTTGCCAACAGGAGGGACGATAGGCCAAGCACCGCCGCTAGGCTATGAGAACTTATATCTCGTAGAGGACGGTCTCTGATCATCTCCACAGAGGTAGGCCTACGAAGGGGGATGCTAAAACTGAACCCCACGATGTAGTGATCGGACCACCCAACTGGTTCCACCCCCAAGCCCGATGTTTCGATCCCTAGGAGGAGGACTAAGTCAAGAGAGTGTCCGTGTTTATGAGTGGCAGTGGTAACCACCTGTGTAAGGCCCTGTGATAGGTCCTATCTTTCCAGGACAGATGGACTGTGTGGGTGAGAAGGCTTTAAAGCAGATTTTCATAGGCCTCAATCACCCTTTAATATTTTGAATGCAAATCTCAACAAGGCATTATTTTCTCTACCCCATGCCTATTGCTCTGACAAGAAGCTCAGGTCAGACCTAAGTTAAAGCAGTACAAAATGGCATTTTGGACTCAAAGCCACAATGCAGATGTGCGCTCCACATGCACCTCAGTCTGCCCACCAGTACACAAGCAATGATGGGTATAACGGCTCTCCACGAATGTGTTGGACATACCTTCAGAAAAGTGAGTTTTTGGAGAAGCCCTCCGTGAAACAACATACAGTCTTGAGAAACCAAAAATGCCAGGATATGAATAATTTAAAATACAAGTTCATTACTATGCACCCCATGCTAGGTTTTGATTCATATCATTACATAATTGCTGTGATATTCACGTGGAGACTCTCTAGAAACTTTACAGGTATATGGAACACATATAGTTAGCAGACTGCCACTTCTAGGGATACTAGCTCAGTATACCGTCAATGGTGATAGAAATGCAAATGTATATTTTGTCATCTGTTTCCCCAAAACAGTCATGTTAACAAAAATAAACTTGAATTGTTCATTAATCTAACTTTTAAAATCAATAGCATTACAAGGAGTGCATTCTTTAGAGGGAACTGGTATTTAAAATAACAGCTTTGGAGAGAAGACCCAATGTGAACTCTACAGGAAATGTAGAAGTCGTATTTCAGAAACATATAATTAAGGTATTATGAAATGGAGATTCTATATACTGCCTTTCAGCAAGTTGTCTTGTTTAAAACTTGTTGCAATCCTGTGAGGCATGTAACAAAAAAGTAAAGTGGCATTTTGTAGAAGAGTGTCAAACCTAATCTATCTCCCTAGGTCTACAGTGTATAAATAAATGATATACTTGCTAAAAGGTAGTTTCATGAAGGTTTTATTTTTTCCGGAAGACAAAGATGGAAACAGCCTATTAGTAATGCACCCTTGCCATACTTGTATCCCCACTGTGATCTATGTATAAAATATTGCCCATCTTCTCTGGAAACCCTCCACAACCACTCAGACCCCACTGTACCCAAATCTCCACACTTCCTCATGGAGCCTTGGTTTGCCCCAGGGCAGGAGTGTGGAGTCCAGTCATGTGTCAGGTGGCATATTCAGGAGGCAGAGAACCTCTCATTTCCCAATCATGACAATTTCACTATTTGAAGTTGTGCTATTACTTTGTTCATTTTTGCTTCTGTGCTATCTGTGCCCAACAACTACACAGCAAATACAAGCAAGCAAACATTCTGCAGTGACAAATGCTTTTTTTGTTTTGTTTTGCCCACATAAAAAGACTCACGTGAACACATAAGTAAAACAACCTCAGGTGTATCACAATTAATAAAACTGTGTAACGAAACATCCCTTTCTGTGCAAGGGTTTGTAAAAGTTTTACTGTCCTTCATATATGAGCAGTATTTACTCTTCACCAAGCACAGCAGAGAAAACAACTCACTCACAGGTATATGTTTATGTCCCTTTCATTACACAAAAATAACACTACCAGTATATAGCATATCTCTCAATGATAGACGTTTTGTGGTCTTGAAAGAGACTGACCACTTCATCAGAACACATTGATATGCCTGAGTAATTGTAAATATATCTATTATGGCCGGAGGTCTCATAGGACAGTTTTACAGGACCTGGCGTGACGCCCAAGTTGATCCCTTAGATGCATGCCAATGGAAATGGACATCCATGTTAAATATCCACATCCCTCAAGAAGCCTGGCTTCACTATTTCCGAGAGTGCCATTATACACATGCAGATACCAAGAGCCATTTTTTGGAACTTAAAATATTGCTTTTTTGGTACCGCACGCCAGCCTCCCTACATGCCCATGGTCTTCTGAACCACTCTAACTGTTGGCGGTGTCATCAGCCGGGAGCACACTTACTTCATATACTTTGGTCGTGCCCTTTGTTATCCCCTTTTTGGACTTCTATAGCCCAGGACTGCTCTATGGTACTAGGTTCCCCAATTGCCTGGTGGGCAGAAGACACCAGGAGAAAGGACTGCTGTGTGACTGGACTTCTCTACTGGGACTATATTGCCCTCCTTCCCCCCAACCAAAGCTAGTTCTATTTTTATAGGCACAGGATTGACTGACAACAGGAACTTCGTGTTTAGGGGCAGGAAGTGAGTGATCACAGAACCACCAAGGACCCACCATCCTAGAAGGGCAAGAGTAGCTCTCCGGCCCCCTCTAGCTGCTGGAGGTCTGCCTCTGAGCAAGTAAGTGGTCTACTGAGAAATATAGGATATTCTCGTCCTCAGAACAGGACAATCAGGAGCTTAAAGGGCACACAGGCAGAAAGTAAGGAGAGAGAGAAAAAACAGAGGAAAGAGTAAGGATTGCAACAGTTAAGGGCCAGAAATAAGACATGATTGAGTGGTGCAGTGCAGTGGCTGTGGAGCAGCAGTCTTCCGGGAGATGTTCTGGAGGATGCGGTGTTGTCCCATCTGCAGGCACCTCTCTGGGCTGAGGAGGAGGTTGCTCATCTCCAGGCTGAGTTGGCCAGGATTTGTGGGACCTCCTCTTCCATCCAGGGACCACCAGTGCCACTGCCGTTGCCTCAGAGGTTGCCAAGAAAGAGGAGCGGTTGGACCACAGTGGGCTCAGGGAGGGTGAGGGTGGTGGAACAGAGGCAAATCCCTCCAGTTGTACCTCTCCACAATTCCTATGCCATTCTGGCAAAGTGTGGTTCCTCTATGGAGGCACCCACAGTGGAGACCAAGGAGGATGCTGGGAACATCCACAAAGAAGACCCACAGGAGGGTGGCAGGGGACCCTGCAGGGGAAGGAAACAACTTCTGGTGGGGGACTCCATTGTTAGGAAGGTAGAACTGGGGGAGGAAGAGGAGAGGGAGGTAAGGTGCCTGCCTGGCGCCATGGCTTGAGGGACAGGGAGCGAATCCTCAGGATTGCCGGAGCAGCTGCACGGGAGGGAGCTGGATGTCATTGTCCACCTAGGGACAAATGACCTGGCTAAGAAAGGATTGAGAAGTGCAGGAAGAGTTTGTGGATTGGGGAGGGCCTTAGTCAAGTAGCGCACGACCGTAACCTTCTCGGAGGTGCTACCCATCTATGGCATAGGAGAGGCTAGGGTGTTCCGCACTATGGGGTTCCATCAGTGGTTGAAAAACTGGTGTGGCGCTCAGGGATTTGGCTTCATTGGGGACTGGGGGCCCACCTGGAGTGATGCAAGCCTATACTGGCATGAT
This sequence comes from Neoceratodus forsteri, assembly GCA_016271365.2. NCBI lineage: Eukaryota > Metazoa > Chordata > Ceratodontiformes > Ceratodontidae > Neoceratodus > Neoceratodus forsteri. The sequence continues at coordinate 675,277,749 of CM057451.1, read as the reverse complement.
GGGCTGCATCTGTCCGGGAGGGGAACCAGGATCCTAGGTGATAGGTTTAAATGCTTCATTGGCAAGCTTTTAAACTAGCCAAGGGGGGAGGCACTGGAAAGGAGCAGGAAAATCCTAGCCCACCCCAAATAATCACAGTAGTAAGTGCGGCAAACACCAACATAGAGGTGTCGATAGGGAGAAGGGCAGGGGTAAATGGAGAAAGTGACAAAGGCAAGAAGGACAGGGATGGGGCAAAAAGGGAGTAAGGCCATCAGGAAATGGAGGGTAATGAGTACCAATGCCCGTAGTCTGGGCAACAAGCTCCCTGAGCTGATGGCCTTAATGGAAGAGGGATGCCTGGATATCGTAGCAGTCACAGAAACATGGTACACAGAGAACCATGACTGGGATGTTAACATACCAGGGTACATAACCTACAGGAGAGACAGGCAGGGGAGAAGAGGGGAGGTAGTCTCTATGTAAAGGAAGGATAAAAAGCAACTAAACAAAAGAGCAAACAGGGAGGGAGGGAGGAGGCACTGTGGATCACCTGAGACTGGAAAGGCACCACAATCCGCACAGGGGTTATATACAGACCCCATGTCAGGGGAAGGAATGGACAAGGATATGATAGAAGGCATTCTTAGAATGGCAGAGAAAGGGAGATACTGTTGATGGGGACCTGAATATGCCAGATGTTAACTGGAGCACATTTGCTGCAGCCACATCCAAGAGCAGGGCCATTCTTGATGCCCTACAGGTGGGGAGCAATCTTAGACCTCGTACTCTCAAGCGGGGGTAGTGAGAGGATCTCAGATCTAGAAGTGGGTTGCCATCTGGGGACAAGTGACCATCAAACAGTGTGGTTCACGTTAAACTCAGCTACAGAGTCAAGCCATACAAAAGTGAGGGTACTGGACTTAGGAGGGCTGACTTTGGCAAGATGGGAGAGTGCCTCAGAAAAGCACTAGCAAACAGGCTAGAAGGAGGTGTGGAGCAACAATGGGGAATTATCAAAACTGCCATCACAGAGGCAACAAGCCTTTGTGTGAAGCAAATAAACAAATCACAATGAAATAAAAAGCTCACTATGGTTCTCAAAAGAGGTGGCTGTGAAAGTCAGGAAGAAAAAGATAGCATTCCGGAAGTATAAGGAAACACAGAAGGAGCAGGACAGAGAGCTGTACCAGTTAAGGCAGAAGGAAGCAGGGAGGGAAGTCAGAATAGCAAAGGCCCAAACTGAGGAAAGATAGCCAACTCAGTTAAGAAGGGGATAAAACCATTTATAGGTACATCAGCGAGCGTAGAAAGACAAAGGAAGGATAGTGAGGCTGAATAGAATGAACTGGATGGGCAGAGGGGACAGTAGAAAAGCAGGAATACTGAATGAATATTTCTGCTCAGTATTCACAAAAGAGGAGGGAAGTACCTAATCCAATTAACAGAAGCACTCTTGATAGGGGGTTGATCCCAGTCCTTTCACAGAAGAAAGGGTTCTGCAAGAACTCCAAAACTGAAGGTGGACAAAGCAATGGGGCCTGATGGAATTCACCCCAGAATTCTAAAAAGAATTAAGGGAGGAACTAGTGAAACCACTGGCTACTCTTTTAATAAATCATGGGAGGATGGTGTGGTACCGAGGACTGGAGGAAGGCGGATGTGATTCCCCTTCACAAAAGTGGGACCAAGACAGAGGAGAAAAATCACAGACCTGTCAGTCTGACCTCTGTGGTAGGGAAAGTGATGGAGTCACTTCTGAAGGAAAGAATAGTTGAGTACCTAGAGGCCAGTGGAGCACAGGACCCAAGGCAGCATGGGTTCACAGGAAGGTCATGTCAGGCGAATCTAATAGATTTCTTTGACTGGGTGACCAAAGTAGTAGACCAGGGAGGGGCTGTGGACATGGCCTACCTAGACTTTAGCAAGGCATTTGACACAGTCCCACACAAAGATTAATAGTCAAATTAACCAGCCTGGGAGTGGGACCCAGGGTGGTAACCAATTGGCTGGACAACAGGACACAGAAGGTAATTGTAAATGGGTCCACTCTGAAGAAAGGGGTTTACTAGTGGGGTACCGCGAGGGTTTCAGTATTGGGTCCAGTCATTTTAATGTCTTCATCAGTGACATTGCAGAGGGACTGAAGGAAAAGTATGCCTTTTGCAGATGACACAAAGATCTGCAACAGGGTTGAGACACAAGGGGCGTGGAAAGGATGAAAAGGGACTTGGCAGGTTGGAGGAATGGTCTGTAAGGCAGCTAGGATTCAATGCAAAGAAGTGCAAAATAATGCACCTGGGAAACAAGAACCCAGGGGAAGAATACACAATGGGTGGGAGGTAGTAACAACAACAAAAAAGGAAAGTGACCTGGGGGTAATCATATCAGATGACCTTAAGGTTAGCAAGCAATGTGAGAAGGCAGTAGGGAGGGCTGGGGGTATACTGGGATGTATAGGGAGAGGCATCATCAGCAGAAAACAGGAAGTTGTTATCCCTCTGTACAGACAGTTGCTGAGACCCCATCTGGAGTACTGTGTCCAGTTCTGGAGACCCCATCTCTGCAAGGACATAGACAGGATAGAGGCAGTCCAGAGGAGGGCAACTAAAATGGTGCAGGGTCTGCAAGAGAAGCATATGAGGAGAGACTAAAGAGCTTAATATGTATACCCTGAGGAAAGAAGGAGAGGGGGACATGATAGAAACTTTTAAGTACCTCAGTGGAATCAACAAAGTCCAAGAGGGTAACATCTGTCAGAAAAGAGACTTGCAAGAACAAGGGACACAATTTAAAGATAGAAGGAGGGCGTGTCTAGGGGCAATGTGAGGAAGTATTATTTCACAGAGAGGGTAGTGGATGCATGGAACAGCCTTCCTGAGGAGGTTGTGGGGTCTAAAACTGTGGAAGAATTCAAGAATGCATGGGACAGACATAAGGCAATTCTTGTGGGGGGCAGGAAGATATAGGCTGTTGGTTAACTAGGATCTGCGGCCTATCCTGTAGGTAGGGAAATGGGCAGACTAGATGGGCCTAGTGGTCCTTATCTGCCGTCAAAGTCTATGTTTCTATGTTCTATCAGACCCCAAACTCCTTTTGGGGGACACCACCTCCCTCATTGCCTTATCACGACCTCAAAAACAATGGATAGCGCAGGCTCTTATGAAAGCTAAATGACTCATTCTCATGCACTTGCACCAACCAGCCCCTCCACCTCAAGCTAGCTGGCATGCTGCTCTTGCCAGACTGTCGACGCTGGAACAGCTGTCTTGTATGCATGCTGTTACTCTGCCAGACGGGATGCTTATCTTCACTCTCCCTTTTGTAGGACTCCAATCAGTTATGGTAATCCTCCTATTTAGATGGTATCTTGCTTCATTATGGATTTCAAGTCTCTTTTGAATATTTGAGATTGTCTGTCAGTCATGTTTAACAACTATAAGTTTACTGCCAGGGACATAGATATATGTACTAGTACACCTAGGTGTTCATTCATGAATAGATGAAGCTATGTATGGAACATGATGTTTGCAAGTACTTTTGTACTTTGTTGACTGAAACCTAATAAAACATTCAATGACAAAAATAATAAATATATCTTTTATTTTTGCAACAGCACTCTTAAGTAATCATTATATCAATAAAACAAACTTTCAGTTAAAATGCATTTTGTTAAACACACATGCTGTAATGATATCTCTGACAACCCAGATACCATGCTGTTACACCTCATTACATGTGCATTATTCAGCTATCATCTTAAACTCACTGTCTCACAACCCATGTACTGTGCACTTAAAAAACTATTTTTTTAAAGACTGACCCTGTACCTAGTAACTTTATGTCAGTCTAAATCTTCTTTGAAAGCTAGTGAAAATAAATGTTTAAAGCGTGCAAGGTTTTAGTTTGAATATCCTTTGTTGCGCATTGAGAACCAACATGTTATTAAATTTATAACACCTACCTCTGTTACCGATGCTTGGCTATGTTTTTATTTGCATGCAGAGGGAAAAAGTTTTGTGTTAAATATTTAAAGCACTTTATCAAATGTTCATAACAGGCCCATCTACACTGTGTTATATTTGCATTCATGTACCCTTCTCGGTGATCATTTCCATTTTTTTTTATAAAAAGACACAAGTTAGGAACAAAAGCTCCACTCACCTTTCTTGCTGTATACTCTGATAGTAATCAAGACAAGAAAATGCAGCCCTATAGAAGGGTTAAACCAATATTTTTTAGAGAAAGAGTCATACAGAAGCCCCTGTGGAGACAGGAACTTCCTGGATAGAAGGGCAATGGGATCTAAACCCGAGAAGCAGAATACCAGAGTGAAAAAGAAACAGAAATAATGATAGCAGACAGAGTAGTGGCCAAACGCAAGAAGGAATCTACAGAAACAAAAGTGTACTTTATAATCTGTCCCATAGAGACTTAACTGCAGTGGAAGACAGAGTGTTGAATAAGGGTTTATTGTTCTGCCCACAAGAAAGAACTATTTCAATCAGAAACTTGACCTACAGAAATGTTATCATAAATTGAGACTGCAACAACATTTCTCCATGATAAAGAAAAAAAACATATTCAAGGGAGGAAGAGAATGATATTAGCAAGAAATACAGGTTACTCACCTGTAACAGGAGTTCTAGGAATGGTATATGTTGTTCATCCACACTCATTGGCAGTATCCTTGCCGCTTTAAATCTTGCCGGAAGGTCTTCAAGCTTGCTCCTCCCACCCACCCGGGTGGTATAACTCTCGGCTCCGCCCCATGACGCCAGATCTGGCCCGCTGGAAGCTCAGGTTGTGCGTCGCCGGGACGTAGGATGAAACAACATATACCATTCCTAGAACTCCTGTTACAGGTGAGTAACCTGTATTTCTAGGGACATGGATATGTTGTTCATCCACACTCATTGGCAGACTCCTAGCAGTTCTCCGGGAGGAGGGAGGCAAGACGACACCCCAATACTTACTTGGGAAAGAGACTGGAGAACCGAGGCCCCAAAACCAGCATCCCGGCGTGACTCAAGGTCGATGTGGTAGTGGGTAATGAAGGTGTTGCTGACTTCCAGGTAGCAGCCCTGCAGATTTCCTGGATAGGGACGCCCTGGAAGCAGCCACCGTTGCAGCAGTATGGCGGGTAGAATGAGCTCTTATCCTCTGGGAGGCTCCATGCCCGCCAACTTATAGCAGAGATCTATGCAGGAGGTTACCCACCTGCTTATCATCGCTTGGCTGCAGGTCTGCCAGATGGCTTCAGCGTAGGTGACAAACAGCTGGCGAACCTCTCCCAATTTCAGCCGTCGCGCTCCTTATAATAAGCGGCGCCCTTCTAGGGTTCAGAGTATGGAGCCTATATTCAGCCTCCGAGGTGTGATTGGGGTAGAACACCGGCAGAGTCAACACCTGGTTAAGGTGAAACTCCGACACCACCTTCGGAAGAATTTCGGGTGGGGGCGCAGGACAACCTTGTCCCTGTGGAAGACCAGGTAAGGAGACTCGATGGAAAGCGCCTGGAGCTCTCCCATCCTTCTGGCTGACGTGATAGCCACCAAGAAGGCGGTCTTCCACGACAGGTGAGAGAGCACACCTGTGCATAGGTTCGAATGGCTTGCCCATGAGCTTTGCCAGTACCAGCAGTAGATCCCACGGAGGTGGGGGTTCCCGCACTGGAGGGGAAATGTGATCAAGGCCTTTGAAAAAGCGCCAGACCACCTTCTCCTCGCGCCACCGACTGCTTCCCGGCCCGCGCCCGGTAAGCAGAGATGGCTGCCAGGTGCACCCTTAGGGTCGTCGACCTAAGCCCTTGACTAGAAAGGGACCATAAATAGTCCAAGATGCTTGCCAAGGAACAGGAGGAAGGGTCCAAGCCCTTGCCCTGACACCAAATGGAAAACCTTTTCCATTTGAAGGCATAGCATTTTCTGGTCGACTCTCACGGGACGCCTCAACTACATTGAGGACCTCGTCGGAAAGACCCAAGGCCTGGAACTCAGCGCTAGGAACCAGGCCGTCAGGTGCAGGGATTGAAGGTCCGGATGGAACACCTTCCCTGATTGACTGAGAGCAGGTCCGGGCGAGCTGGAAGCTGCCGCGGAGTCCTGGAGCTGAGACTGAGGAGATCTGGGTACCAGAACTGGCGAGGCCAGTCTGGGGCTATCAGAATCACCTGCGCCTTGTCCCTCCTCGCCTTGAGAAGCACCTTGTGGATCAAGGAAATGGGGAAAGGCGAAAAGAGGCCCGGGGTCCATTGCCTCGAGAAGGCATCCCCTGCAGCGAGCCCCTGCTGAGGGGGCGGGCATGGAACAGACTCAGCTTTGTGTCTCCATGGAGGCAAACAGGTCCACCTGAGGTGTGCCCCAAAGGGAGAACAGATGCTGTACTACCTCGGCAGGAGAGACCACTGTGGGATGCAGCCCCTATCCGGCTCAGGGCATCGGCCAGGGTGTTGGAGGCTCCTGCCACGTGAATGGCTAGGAGATCCGCCTCCAGGCTGCGCCGAGTGACAAAATGCGGAGCTTCCTTGCATAGAAGCATGGAGGCCGCGTCGCCCTGGCGGTTCAGATAGTACATGGTCGTGGTATTGTCCGCCTGACCGGACCACTTGACCCCGGAGGAACGGAGCAAAGGCGGGAGAGCTAGGCGGACCGCCGGAGCTCCAGCAGGTTGATGTGGCATCGGGACTCCCGCGGGGACCAGAGGCCATGAGCCCGGTGTTCCCCCAGATGGGCACCCCAACCCATCAGAGAGGCATCGGTCGATAGAGAGACCGTCGGCTCGGGGCGGACGAACGGGATGCCCTCCTGCAAATGATCTGGAACGGTCCACCACTGGAGAGCGTTCCACATCCCCTGTGTCACCGACACAAGCTGGTCCAAGGGATCGCAGCGTTGTGACCACTGGCTGGCCAGTCCCACCGGAAGGGGACGATGTTCCAGCGGCCCAACGGACCACGCTGGTGCAGGCCGCCATGAGACCCAGGAGGCGCAGGAAGTCCCGGCAGGGCGCAATTGCTCAACCAGAAATGATCGGGCAAAGGAGGAAAGAACCTCGGCCCTGTCCGCCGAGCCGCGCCTGGCTCGAAGAGAGTCGAGCTGCGCCCGATGAATAGAATCACCTGCTTGGCTCGAGTTCACTTGGCCTCGTTGATAAGGAGGCCCAGTTGAGAGCAGACCTGGAGGCCAGATCTCTGGACCACTCCGCCTCCTTCCTGGAGGGAGCTGCTATCAGCCAGTCGTCCAGGTAAGGGTACACCGGACCCCTCGGCGGCGGAATGCTGTCACCACTGCCATGCATTTGGTGAAGACCCTGGAGCTGGAGACAAGCCGAAGGGCATGGCTTGAATCGAAGAGGGATCCTTCCGCCGGAAGCGAAGGAATCTCTGGTGAGAGACGGACGGATAGGGACGTGAAAACGCGTCCTGCAAGTCCAGAGAGCAGAACCACACGCCCTGCTCCAAGGATGGTATTATCTGAGCCAGAGTGACCATCCTGAAGGTTCGAGACCTTAGGAACTTGTTTAGGTGTCAGGTGTGAGAATGGGCGCCAGCCCCGTCCTGTTCGAACCAGGAAGTACCTGGACACAAACCCTGGGTCTGAAGGAGGGTCCACCACCTCTCTACCACCTCCTTCTGGAGGAGGAGCGATGTCGGCTCGACGAGCCGCCAGTGAGGCTGGGGATCTGAAGCCCCCGAGGGGCGAGCTCCTGAAGGGTGGTGCCTGCTCGAATTCCAGAGGCAGGCCTCTTCCCACCACCTCCAAGACCCACCTGTCCGTGGTAACAGCGACCAGGCGGAACGGGAAGTGCCGGAGCCGCCCCCACGGGGACCTAGGGCAAGGTGACGGGATGGGGCGACACCCTCAGCCCGTCACTGGGCAGGCTTGGAGGAGGGACCGCCGAGGGACCTCCTGGCCCTTCCTCCCTGCCTCCTGTTAGAGGAAGCCGAGCGTTTGGGTTTGGGATGCCAAGGCCGAGCCTGCTGGCCCTGACGTTGCTGGGTCAAGGTTGGGGGGCACAGAAGGACGAAAGGGCTTAGGCTGTGGTTTGCGCCTTGTCCTTCTGAGCGGAAGAGACGGAGTCCAAGGTGGCATTGACTTCGATCCTCTGCAGGTGACCTTCCACCCCAGGGTCGAAGAGGTCAGTCCCCAAAAGGGAACATCCGCCAACTTGTGCTGGGTATCCGGCAAAGGTGGATATCCTCAGCCAAGCTCACGACAGATAGCCACTGCGGCCGCACCGATCTGGCACATGAGTCCCTATATCCAAAGCAGTCTGGAGCTGCTGTTTGGCCACTGTTCCTGCTGGTCCCGCACCTGCTTAACCGTAGTCTGCAGATCGGCGGGAAGATGAGGGATGACCTCATCCAGGGAGCCCAACAGGGCATGAGAAAAATGTGCCATGAGGACGGCCGAACTGGCCTGACGAAGGCCGAGAGAGGACGCAGCGTAGACTTTTCGCCCGACATAGTCCAATTTCTTGGACTCCTTGTCAGGAGGTTTGTCCACATCCCTGGCGTTGCCGGCGTGCCGGAAAACGCTGTCGGTAACCAACCCCTCAGCAGAGGGGTGTTCCGAAAAACCGGACAAGGAACCGGTAGGGACCGCATACTTCCTGGCCATCCTGGCCGAAGGCGCAGGGCAGGAAGCAGGGCGCTGCCAAAGTTCCAGTGCTGGACCCACTATGGCCTCGGCCACCGGAAAGGCCTCCGTCGGAGAATCCCCTCGGTCCAGAATCTCCGTGAGGGGATACCTGGCCCGTTTGGAAACGGGTTCGAGCTCCATCCCGGTAGACTCCGAGATGAGCCAAGCAGTCCCAGGAAGGACTGACGGGCTATCGTCCATTGACTGACCTCCTGAAGACTCCAAGTCCAGTCGCTTGGAGAAAAAGGAGGAATCATCTTCGGACTCGGAAGAGTCCTCGAAGAGCTGCCTCTGGCCTGAGCCACCCTTCACCTGCCGAGGTCGGTCGGGAGTGAGGGTAACTGACAGCCGATGGGGTAGACCCTTAGCCGACCGAGAATCCTTGGTCGGAGCCCCAATTGGTGGCTGTGGAGGCGGAGGTTCCACCGGAATCGGTGGAGCAGCTGGTTTTGGCCGAACAACCGGCCTGGGTATAGGCTCCTCGGATAAGTCGAGGGGTTGTGTCGGCGCCCGTGACAGTTACTTAATGGTCGGGAAGGCGACGAGTCGGCTTATTCCGGCCAGGAGGAGTTGTTGCAACATAAGGTCTCGCATCATCGACGAATTTACGCCAAGCCTCCCTCATCCGAGGAGGAGGACGAGGACGAGCGGGCGACGCCGCCATCACGCGGGTGCCGAGACCGAGACCGCCTATGACGGTGGGATCGGCTGGACCGCGAAGAGGTCCGAGACCGGACCGAGAGTCCCGGAATTTCCGAGGTCGGTGCGGGGAGGTGTCGGCCGGAACCGGCACTCCCTTCGGCTCGGATGGTCCATCCGAGGGCTCCAGAACCGGAGGCACAGGCGAGCCCACGGGATCCTCAACTCCTCCCGGGGGAACCGGGGAGAGGGGAATCTCGGCTGCTAAAGGCGACAGCCCATCCAATGGGTCGAGAAAAATCTCGACTTCATCGGTGGGAGTCTCGGTCAACTGACCTGACGGGGACACCGTGAGGCCAGTGGCCGAAGCCGAGCGGTCGACAGCAGCCGACGGTCGACGGCCCGGGAGAGGGACCTTTCCCGCCTCCCAAGAGCCGCCGACGAGGATTCTTACCCTTGTCCCTCTTTTTGGACCGAGAATAAGGTCCAGCAGACGCAGGCCCTTCTCCTTTAGTGGAGAGGGACAGACAAAGCTCCTTAAAAGAAGCCGTGTAGGAAGAACCCAGAGAGAGCGGGATAAATGCCGCGGCCGAGGAAGATACGGCCCGCGCCGCCTCCTCTTCGAGGGCGACCATCCGCTCGAGCTGATCCGCCGAGCCCGCCCGCAGACACCGCCAACCGCTTCCTGATCACCGAGGAAACGCTTCGGACGCCCAGTTGCAATCGGGCAGCACGGTCTTCGAGGACGTAGGCCGAGAAAGATGAGCACAGGTCGCAAGCCTGCGGGTCGTGCTCAAGGCCTAAGCAGTAGACACACGTGGAGTGTGGATCCGTCCGAGACATCTTCTGCCTGCATGGGCATCTCCGAAATCCGGGAGTCGATTTGTCCATCGCAGCCGCGAGGGATAGAAGACTGAAGTCTTTTGCAAAATTTTATTTTTAAATCCGCAAACGGAGAAATAGGAACCAGTCACAAACGCAGAGCGTTAAGGAGGGAACCTGAGCTTCCAAGCGGTAAGGAAGATCTGGCGTCATGGGGCGGAGCCGAGAGTTATACCACCCGGGTGGGTGGGAGGAGCAAGCTTGAAGACCTTCCGGCAAGATTTAAAGCGGCAAGGATACTGCCAATGAGTGTGGATGAACAACATATCCATGTCCCTAGAAACCTGGATTATCTGTTATCTCTTGACAAAGCCAGTTCTGGCAAATATCACGACATTTATGAATCTGGTAAATAAGACACAGAAAGACAGGAAAAAAATAGTACAGGCAGGTAAATTAACTTTATTTGCAGAATAATTCACAGCTTTACAAAATCTAGAAAATGATAGCAAGATAATAGTTAAGAAAGTGCATGGGGGGGGGGGGATTGTCGTGCAGGACTATACCAGATATAGAACTGCTCGCATGAGACAGCGCCAGAATGAAACAAAGTATAAAAAAGCAGAATCAAATGCAACAAATGAGATACAAAAAATGGTGGAAAACTCTCAAAAGCTCACAAGAAAAAATGTATCACAGATTGGGGAAGAAAAGCCCTTTTCAAAACTCACCCGATTATACCAGTATTCTACATACTCCCTAAAATCCAAAAGACAAGGTCAGTCCTCCAGGGAGATCTATTGTTGCAGGGATTGCATGTGCCTTGTAGCCATTACAGGTATTTGTAAATTAGCATCTCAAGACCCTTGTCACTTCCACACATTCATATCTGATGGATACAGCCCATAAAACAGACGTCTTAGATAATCTGAACAGGAGGAATGTTGTAACAGAAGATAGTATCCTGGTAACACTTGATGTCAAAGACTTTTACACAAGCATCCTACATCAGGAGGGACTCAAAGCATTGGCAAGAGCTATGGAGGGGAGACCAGTGAGTAAGAAACAGTATCTGGTATGTACACCTGAGTTATTTTTGTCTAAGAACCACTTCAAGTTTGAAACTTTCTATTATGGCAATCTAAGGGTACAGCTATGGGATCCTCCCTAGCTATGCAAATATTTTTATGGACACATATGAGACGGAATATGTTTCAATACTGAAAGAAACAAATTCCAAGATAGAATTCTATTTGGAGATGCACATCGATGATGTATTCTGCATTTGGCAATGATCCACAAAAGAACTAGAGGAGTTCTTTGACTATTTGAATAAGAACAGAGACTACATAAAACTTATTATGTTATGACCCATTATGTTAGTTCTGTAAATTTTCTAGATCTTAATGTTTTCAAGGAGGGAAACCAACTGTGCACTAGACTTCATAGGAAAAACCATGGCTAGAAATGTACTTTTACACACAGGCAGTTACAGTACCACTAAAAAGTATGCAATCAATAACATACCCTATGGACAAATGCTTCATATCAAGAGAAACAAACCAAAATGGAGGATTATGAGAAGGCAGCAGAGGATCTGGAAACAAGGTTTAAAGGAGAACGTCCTGCAGAGATGAAGCCCCGACCGCTGTACAGATCGGGGCTTCACCTCTCTGATCCCACTTGCAAGCACCAGGTCATATTTTGATTCACTCATCACTTGTAAACAATAGTCTCGATATTTTTCGATAATGGCGAATGCGATGATCTCCGTGGTAATCCCGGGCTCTGATGATGTCGCCTTGCTCCTTTGGTAACAGTGCCCTTATGTATGGAGATATTACTAAGTTAACATCTCCAGTGCCCAGTGATATTTGTACAGGATTTGCCTAAATCTCTGCAGCATACCCATGGGATTTAGGCAAATCCTGTAACAATATTACTGGGCATTGGAGATATGAACTTAGTAACATCTCCATACATAAGGGCACTATTACCGAAGGAGTGAGGAACATCATCAGAGCCCAAGATTACCAGAGATTGCATGATATTCACAGCCGCCACAATGAAAATGCTGGATACACCAGGGGATTTATCAGATTTTATGAGTGATGAGGTGAATAAAATACTAATATAATCTGGTGCTTACAGGGTGGATCAGAGAGGTGAAGCCCTGACCTGTGCAGCCGTCAAGGCATCACCTCTCCCAATACAACTCCTTTAAGGACAGAGGCTACAGACTGGAAATACTGGACACTGACCAGCGTAGGTGTGATACACAGGCATAGGAACAATTGTGGAACACAGGACAAAGGCAAAATGGGACAGACATGAGGACAAGGCCATGTTGGCCATAAATCATTGTGACCTGTTTGGACAACTACAAAACAGTGTCCATAAGCACTGGCATGTGTTACAAGCATCAGAAGTAGTCAGAGCTGTGTGCAATAACAAACTACTTGTTACAGCCAAAAAAGGTTAGAAATCTGGGGACTAGACTGTCATATTCGGCACATAAAGTCCCTAAAGCTGAACCAGAAATTTTCAGGGGCAGACTATCGATAGTGGGCAATTAACCTTGTGGGAATTGCCAGAATTGTAACGACACAAGAAGAATGAAAGTAGTCCGTAATACATACGGGAATCAGGATGTAACAATAAGACAATTCAGAATGTGCCAAACAGAGCAAGCCATACATGTAATTAAGTACCCCGTGTGACAACGCCTATGTAGGAAAAAAACACTAGACAGCAAGGAATTAATGAACAAGAAAGAAGAATCTGTGGTGAGGACATGAAATCCTTAGTCAACAGACACTTCAGAATGGGAAAATATAACATTTCATCACTTCACTTTGTTGGTCTGGAAGGGGTGTTCCCACCTGAACAAGGATGCGATCTTAACAAATTCTGTTAACTAGGGAGGCATATTGGATAGACCATTTTGGGACACAACTGATTGGGTAGAAATGTTTTGAATCGATGTATAATTAACCCCCACAATCCCCTTTGGGTCTACCAAAATACAGTCATAGATCAGCATGCCATGGTTATTTTAGAAGGGCTTTTTGAGTCCAGACTAGCGGTGGTTTGGGGCTTATGGCTGGCTTAGGGGTGTGCATGATTAAGTCCCTAATAAAAGACCATGCAGCATCGCTCTACAGCAGCTTGCCAACCACCATGTCTGTCTGACGCGGTGGCCATGTAATGGATTGACATCAGTCCATTAGAGGCTCAGGTCCAAAAGCATGCCCCTTTTTTGGTAAGCACTGGTCGCCCAATTCAACAAGACTGTGAAGTTTATCAAAGAGATTAAATACTGTAAAATAAAAAAAAAATATTTAACACTTTAGGAGAATTATCTGCAACCTACAATGTTTATTTCATTTATTTATGTATTTCAAAAGTTCCACCAGGAAAGAGATGGTGATCTGAGTAGCAGCTCATTTCCAGATGCATACGAGGGGGGCGATGGACGGCGTACAACAACCAAAACAATAATTACAATCAGGAACTAGAGTAATATTTTCAATGAGGAACAATCAACAATAATTGGCAGCTTTACAAATAACAGGCCTGGAAAGAGCAGAAGATACCAATTAAATGCAACATGGAAGCTGCCCCCAGCCCTCAAATCCGGTGGCAACACTACAGCAGCAACTTCCCACCGCTGCTTTGCAGTGGCTACCCCACCTGCCCTCTTCCTGCCCACCCATGGTTGTCGCAGCTTTATAGTCAGACCTCAGGGGTGAAAAGTCACTTTCCTGTGATAGGTCACTGTGCTTATTTATATCTCCCCAAAACACCAATATCAAGTTAGAATCTCTCTCCACCAGTGGCATCCCAAGAGCTCCTTCATCCTCCAGAGCAGCACCTGGGTAGCTAAAAGGAAAAAAAAAACTATCTGCATTTCTAAATCTTTTGTTTCTCTTAACTGCTTATCCTCCCTCCCCTATCCACACTGCTACATCTCTTGGTCAGACCTCATGTCTCATACCCACTCTCTGTCACATGACCCCTTGCCACCCTGCCCTTGAACCCCACCATGGTGCCTTTTGCACTCTTCCTGCTACCAATGCAGTCCCCCCCTCTCCTTTCCCACCCCTTCTGAGAGCCATCTCACGCTACCCTTCACTCTCATTTCTCCCCCCCTCAGGACTCCTCCCTCCTGGCCCCTGCTCCTCCTCACTTCTAACCAAACACACATTTTGTCTACCCCTCTCCCTCGCACTACATCAGAAAGATCAGATCCATTACCTCCACCACCTCCTTCTCCTCTCCTACCCCTGCCACTCCACCAAGTGACTCTCTTTTACTTAGGTAAAGCAATCAAGGTTCTGCAGACTTTAATCTTGGCCTCTCTTCACTAGGTGATCCAGGACCCAGGACCCTAATTCTTCTCCTACTCCTTACTGGAACAATCCACCCCAGCCCCAGTCCTGGAAACCCTAGTCCCTCTCCATGCCTGTCCTACACCACTAGAGGAAAAAACACTAGTTTAGTCCACCTTAACATACAGAGCCTCCCTGCTAAAAAAGCTGTTTTCCAGGCCTGGGTTACTGGGAACGATTGTGACATCATAGTGCTCTCCGAAATCTGGCTCTCTTACAAAATCTCCAACAAGGAGACTGAACTCAGCAGCTACACTTTTGTCAGAAAAGACAGACCGGGGGGGGTGTCTTTGATTCCAATAAGTTCTCTTACATTGAACACAGTCCCAACACTGATTTCATCATGCATGAGACCCTTTCATCCACCTACTTCTCAGACAAAGCAAAACCTTTACTCTCACAGCAGCCTACCTCCCCTGACCTGGAGACTCTGCTCACCCTTAAAAACTCCCTCCCCCTCAACAGAGAGTGGGTACTCCTTGAGGATTTTAACAAAAATTGTGTCTCCAGGCAAACCGATGCAGCCACTGAGGGCGTCTGGGAGGGTGCTGGCTGCAATAATGTGGTGTGGGTGGGAGGCAAGGGCCCAGTCCAATAAGGTGCGATTGGGGGATTTGTGATTGAGGCAGGTGGGGTTAGAGACCATCAGGGTTAGATTGAGGGACTTGATGTTATGGCAGAATTTGGACAGTGAGGGGGGGAGCCAATTTGTATTGAAGTCCCCAAGGATGAGTAGTTCACTGGCCGAGGCATGAGAGGAGATAATGGAGAGGAGGTCTGTGATAGTGAAGGAGGGCAGGTCAGGGCAGCAATAAATGCCAGCCACAAAGATGTGGAGAGAGAAAGGGAGAGAGAGAGTCTGAGAAGTAGGAGTTCATAAGCTGAGGGGCAGGAGAATAAGAGAATAGGGATGAACTGGATGGCAGTGGAGCGGTAAATGGCAACACCACCACCCCTCAAAGCTTGATCCTACTACTTAAGCGAGTACCTGGGAATAGCAACTGCAGTATCTGGAGTCTTGTAGGGAAGCCAGGATTCTGAGATGACCAACATGTCAGTTGAAGT
Source organism: Neoceratodus forsteri (assembly GCA_016271365.2). Classification (NCBI taxonomy): domain Eukaryota; kingdom Metazoa; phylum Chordata; order Ceratodontiformes; family Ceratodontidae; genus Neoceratodus; species Neoceratodus forsteri. The sequence goes on along the minus strand of CM057451.1, from coordinate 675,262,211 downwards.
TTGATCATGAGAGGTTGTAGCAGGTCAATTTTGGGGAGGAGGCTGTGGACATTGATGTGTGCTACACTCAGCTCTTTGGGGATTCAGGTGGTGGGGGAGAAGGCAGGGTCAGGGTTGGGCTCTATATCACCTGAAAGTAATAGGAGCAGATAGATAAGGAGCTTAGTGGGAACAGATGAGCATTTGTGTTGCTGTTGTGGGGAAGAGAAGGGGTGGGGAGGGGGAGGAGGAGAGGAGGGAAGCAAGGATCTAAGAGTAACAAGATGGAGGTTAGATGACAGAAGAAGAAAGCAGTTAGGAAGCCAAGAGAATGGGAGAGAGAGTGAAAGCAGGAGGAAGGGAGGGTGGGGGAAAGGAAGAGGGAGGAGGGGAGAGAGGGCGCATCTGTGAGAGTAAGGGAAGCAAGGGAAAACATGAGGGGTAGGAGAGATATGGAGATTAGGAGCATGTTGCAGTGAGTGGAGGCCTGGTGGTCTGAGATAGACAGAAGGGAAGAGGTGAGGAAGGAGCGCTACTCATAAAGAAGGTGAGGGGGAGTAATGAGTAGCACAGTGGGGCAAGATGGTGGCCGGGGGGGCTATGTTGGGATACAACTACAGAGAATTAAAAGATCAAAGGACCCTATACAGGGAGCTGGTGCAGACTGGAATTAACAGAGAAAGAGGAACATAGAAGGGCCGTTGGGAACGTAACTTAGTGAGTAGAAAGGTCACGGGACCCTATGGGGGGGGTTGGTGCAAAATGGGGATAAGCAGAGGTAGATGAATTAGAAGGCAGCCAGGTGCTGACAATGTAAGGAAACTGGCACGATACTCACAAAAAGAAATAACAGCAATTTTCAAACCTAGGCAATTAAGGTGGAAATGAATAATGAGGAACAAACTGGGTTGCCCCTGAAAAAGGGACTGTTTCTGTCTCAGTGGGCCTACCTGGTCACCAAAATTTAAATAAAAATAAATAAATAAATAAACCCATAATAGGTATTTACAAAATTGAAAATGGGTATGTTACTGTAACGTAGTTAGTGAAGAGAGATTAAGACAACCTATTATAAAGTTTATGAAAAAATGTCTGAAGTAGATTATGGTACCAGACTAAAAACATTACAACTCTACTCCAAGTATAGAATTTTAAGAGGTGATCTAATTTATACTTATAAAGCATACCAAAATGACTATTTGTTAAACTCTATTGGATTAGAAAAATACTTTGTAAATAATTTTGCTAAATCTCATAATTTGAAGTTAAAATCAATCATATGTAAAACTAACAAAAGGTCGATATTTTTTACACAGAGAATTCCTCCAATTTAGAATATACTACCATCTGATATTATAAATAGTGAAAATATAGAACAGTTTAAAAAAAGACTTGACGAATATATGGGTAATAAGAAATTTTACTTCCACCGCTGACACAGCAGGTGGCGAGTTCAGTAATGGGCATCTCGCCTTTTGAAGTTGTACCTATCTATGAATCTTGAACTGGATGGACTGCCAAAGTTCCCTGTCACTTAATATTATTAATTACTTGTGACAAAGTAAGAGACCGTTAGAACTTGAGCAACTGTATAAACCCCCATCCCAGATTAACATCAACGGCACCATCTCCTCTGATCCACAGTGCATCGCTGGTACCCTCAACTCTACCTTCTCTGACCTCAGCTCGATACTCCCCCCCCCCCAACTTCTTGACCCTGTTCCCACCTCCCCACCCACGTCCCTCACTGGCCCTCCTTTTATTTCCATGCACTCTAGGTGCAGGAGGCCAAACCCTACCTCCTAAAAGTCCTTAATGACCCCAGCCACAGTAACAACTCGCTTGATCTCAGACTGCTTTGCCGGGTTCTGGATGTACTGCTCCCTCCCCCCACTAACCTCCTTAACCACTCCCTCTGCCTTGGCCAGTTCCCCTCCACTTGAAAGGTAGCAGTCATCACCCCCATACACAAGAGTGGAGACCGTACCACCCCTGGGAACTATCGTCCAATCTCTATTCTCTCCCCCCCATCTCTAAAGCTCTAGAAAAAATAGTCACAGACCAGCTCTCTGAATACCTCTCCACTCAAACTCCATACGAGGAGCAGCATGGTTTCCACCTATGCCATACTACTACCACAGCCCTCCTGGAATTCTCCAGCTATCTACACTCTGCTCTCGACAAGGGGCACTTGGCGGGAGCAGTCTTCTTAGACCTGTCAAAGGCTTTTGATACAGTTAGCCATCCACTCCTCCTGTCCACCCTTGCCCAACTAGGCTTCTCCCAGGGTGTCACTGTCTGGTTTACCAGCTACCTCTCCTCCTGCTCCCAATGTGTCAAAATAAATTACACCATCTCTGGCTGCCACCCAGTTCACTGGCATACTGCAGGGCTCAATCCTGTGTCCTCTGCTATTCAGTCTCTACCTCAACAATCTTCCCACCATCTGTTCTGAACGTGTCCTCCTTTACGCCAATGATTCGGTACACTTCTCCTCCCATCCTGACCCCCTCACCCTACAAAACATCCTTCAAAAATCCTTCAGCCACGCAGAGTCATGGCTCACTGACCAAAGGCTCTTTCTCAACCATAAAAAGACGAAGTCCATGCTCTTCTCCCACAACCAAAACAGGTACCGTGGCTCCCCGCTTCGATTATTGACTAATAGTCTCCTTCCCATCGAACAGGTTTACAGTTTCAAATATCTTGGCATAACTTTCGACCTGGCACTATCCTTCCATGACCACAACCACCTCCTTTGGTCCTCTGTCAACAAATGTATCAGCCTACTCTACCGCCGTAGGGACTGCCTCCCCCCTGAAGTCCTTAGGCTCGCTATTACCTCCTCGGTCCTCTCCTTCATTGATTATGGGCTCCTTGTCTGTGGGGCTGCTACCAACACAGCCCTCCATAGAGTCAAACTTTCCCTTAATAAAGCGTGCCGCCTTCTTACAGGCTGTGCCAAGCTCACCCACACGTGTATTCTTTACACTCTAGCCAACCTACTCAACTTCAAGGAGTGACTCCAGTATCAGATTTGCCTCTTCGCCAAAGAAATGATGGTTGGTCTGGCCCCGCCTGGACTGTCATTGTTGACTCAACCTGCCCCCACTGCACCCGACACCCATAGCTCCACTAAAGCTTTGCTACACACGCCCAGAGTCAGGACTGCCCTGGCCCAGAGGTCCTTCGTCTACAGAGCTCCAACCTGGATAAATTCCCTTCCTGCTTCCATCTCCAAAGAGAATAGACTTGGGCTCTTTAAATCCTCACCCCAGAACCACCTTCGCACCACCCACAGCTGTAACTGCCCATAGTTCCTGCCTACCTGATTGTTCTGTTTTACCTGACATCGATCCACCTTCAACAATGGACTACTGTCAAGCCTCCTTACCGCTCAGACTCTGCTTGTATATAAACTGCACTATTGTTTCCTGCCTTATATTTTCACTACCCTAGCATAATTTTGTATATGCATTGTCACATCTGACTGATTACTGTACCTGTGTCTAACCATAACGTGGAGCCTTTGAAAAAGAGTCTCTGACTCAAAGGCCTATAATTCCAATACCATTAATAAATAAATAAATAAAAATACTGTAAATATCACTGAGCTAACTAAAGAGCACTGCCCCAGCAGCAGCCAACAGAAACCAACCATCATGGCACTGCCCCAAGGCAACACCAGTAACCACTAATCATGGCACTGCCCCATTTATTACAATTTATAAATAAAATATATTCTCTCGCTTACGTCTATCTTAATTTAGCAATATTAAAAAAAAGGTAATGATTTGTGACACTTATATGACTAAATGCTCACAACTGAGTTTGACACAAAGCACAAAAAATGTCCCTGGTTAAGGTCTGAACCCTTGAAGTCTGGCTTTTTTGGTTGCAGACAGACATACACCTTGAGCCACCAAAATTCAAAGACAAGCAGTGCACATTGCTGGGGGGAGCATTTCCATTACATTCTCATCTACACTTAAAACCCTCAATTCCTCAGGCTTGCAACAATCAGATTTGTGGGAAGTAACAGCTACAGGTTGCTGCCCTGGGGGCAGGGGTCAAAATCCACCAATAGGGATAGATGGGAGGTAGATCACAAGGGTGCTACCCCGGAGGCAGCGCTGCCAGTGGGCGAAATCTACCAATAGGAGTAAGGTGGAGGAGGAGGAGCTAAAGGGTGCCATGCTATGGGAACAAATCACACTCGAGCAGCAGACATTTGGCGCACTTACAGCATATCCATGGTTGCATCATCTATATTTATGGGATGCAGAGAAGGTTGCCAGTGTCCCTTGTACACAGATACAGGAAGGAAGATGAGTGGAGCTTTTGCTTCTAACTGGAATCTTTTTAAAAAATAAATAAATAAAAATGATCACCACAAAGTGGGAACAGAAGGTAAAATGGTATGTTTCTATTTTTAAACAGCTGTTGGGAGAAGGAGGGTCGTGGGGCATAAAAGCACCAGAAAGTATAAGTGAATGTAACTATAATACATTGGCACAGAATACATATATATATTAAAAATGGATTTTAACTTAAAGTTTGCTTTTGTTAATATAATGATACAAAATAACAGATGTATTTGCAATTCCTCAGGTATATCAATGTGTCCTGAAGAAGTGGTCAGCATCTTTTAAGACCACGAAATTTTAATTATCATTGAGAGAGATGCCATATACTGGTGGTGTCACTTTTATGTGACAAAATTAACTTAAAAAAATACTGGTGAGTGGGTTGTTTTCACCACTGTGCTTGGTGTTATACATCAGTCTGTGGAGTGGATCACTCCTGACTCTGTTTCATATCCAGGTGTGCCACACCGCTACAGGTGGCTTACACCAGTATATGCTCTTCTCACAGTGGTAGTTGCCAGGTTGTGGATTTTTTCAGGCCAACTGGCACCTACTCTTTCTGGGGGGGCTGTAAACTCCTATGCACATGGTCACAGATATTCTTATATCTCCTAAAAATAGAAACAAGAAACCCGGGGAGTTGTTTACTTATGGTATCTCTATCTCTCTCATTAGAGTTGGTCTACCTTCCCTAAGGTATCTTCAATTTAAGGGGACCTCGTCCCAGGAACACCTATAGAGGTGAAGCCCTGCTCAGGAGGATACCTGTGTCTTTACAGCAACCAAAAAAGTGTGATCCCTGCAGCAGCGGCAGATAGAGCATAAGCCAAAGTTACAATCATGTTGCTCAAGCATTCTACATAATACCTACCTGTTTTAGGTAAGGTAAGGTAAAATTTATTTATATAAGGCGCCCTTCCTGAGCTCAGGGCATCTTTACAATACAGTACAATGACAATTTAAAATCAATAAAGCTGATAACAATCAACAACAATTACTCAATAAAACCCTGAAAATGCCTGGTTAAATAAATACGTTTTAAGGATTTTTTAAATCCTTCTATGGTCAGGCTATCTCGTACCTAGGGATTTTGATAAATAACCCCCTAGCCTCAGGAGACCACTGTAGAAAAGTGGCTCAAACAGGTAACTGCATTGTGTCAGCCATAAAAAAAGACCTTTATTACAAGGAGTACTGCATGCAGTTCTAGAGACCCAGTCTCCGAAAAGACAAACAGGATGGAGGCAGTCCAGAGGAGGGCAATTAAAATGGTGCATGGTCTTCACCAGAAGACATATGAAGAGAGACTTAAGGAGCTTAATATGTATAGCCTAGAGGAAAGGGGGGGGGCATGATAAAAATGTTCAAGTACCTCAAGGGTATCAACAAAGTCCAAGAGGGTAGCATCTCTCAGAAAAAGAGGTGTGCAAGAATAAGGGGTCACAATTTGGAGATAGAGGGGGGGTGGTTCAGAGGTAATGTAAGGAAGTATTTTTTCACAAGAGAGGGTTGTGGATGCGTGCAATGGCCTTCCGGAGGAGGTTGTGGAGTCAAAAACAGTGGAGGAATTCAAACATGCATGGGACAGTCACAAGGCAGTTCTAAGGGGGGGGGTAGGAAGAAGTAGGCTGTTGGTTAACTAGGATCTGCAGCTTATCCATTAGGTAGGGAAATGGGCAGACTGGGTGGGCCAAGTGGTCCTTATCTGCCATCTAATTCTATGATTCTATGTAAGTAACGAACATTGTACCCTACCACTCTACAAAGCTTTTATTGGGCCCCATACCAACTACGCTGTCTCTTTATGGGCCCCGTACCTTAATAAAGACCAAAAAAAATAAATAATTGAGAGCATGCAAAGGAAAATGACAAAGCTAATCCCCAGAGTCAGCAATTTCCCATGTGATTCTAGATTGACCACTCTCAGTCTCTATTACTTACAATTGAGAAGAGACTGGGGGGACACACTTCTGTTAAGATTGAGTGACAATTCCCTTACTAAAGAATGCAATATAGTAATGGCTGACAAGCCTGAGAATTTACGGTGCCACAATAAATACATATGTATCCCTAGGGCACTAACTAACAGACGTCAACATTACTTTACAGTCACAGCAGATACATTATGGAACATGTTGCCCTACGAAATAGTGAATGCAGCTAACTTTAATACATTCAAGGCCAAACTAGATAAACATCTCTTGGGATAGCATTTCAAAGTAATCCCCCCAAATGCCTCCTTCCACCCTCACACTACAGAGTAATTATCTCAGTATCCTCCTTCAGACAGAAAAGTTACATACTTACCACAGCTGAAGGGTCTTCCAGAATATCTTCTCCATGACATAGCACTCTTGTGTGTAAGACAGAGATGCTAGGACCCCACAGAAGCAAATCTTTTGTCCAGGGGACCAGCAATGATGGCCAGGCCCATTGGCCCATGCCTGCATGACACCACGTGGTGACATGAGCCTGAAACTAACCAGTGCTGACTCATTCCCCTGCCTCATTTTGTTTACCAGGATAGTGAGAAAAGTGGGAACAATCTGTGTTTGCAGGATAAATAAGATAATAGGACAGAAAAAGAATATAGCAAGAGAAAGTAGTTGGACCCATTAAAATGGGGAACAGATTCTATGGGCAATTAGCTTTCTTCTGTCCTTTAGACTTAGCATAGATAAAAGAAAAAAATAAATATAACCTGACTACCAAACTATAGGGAAAAAAGAGACAGAATATATAATTAGTAAGATACATTGTATCTATACATATTAATCAATAAGATACATTGTATTTATTCATACATGTATGCCTCCTGCTGAGGGCTACTGGTAGTCAGGTAACACGAAGTGAGCCAGAGCCACTGAAACAGCAAGAATAATCTTGCTGACCTAGAACATGAGCAAATAAGCATTTGTCAATGCCGAATGTTTGCTTGCAGTGTCAGGACAACTCTGAAAAACAATTTCTAGACAAAAGTTAGTTTATATTTCGCCCTTCTTTGTAACTGTTGCCCTTATTTGTTTATTATTCAGGACATTTGCATGGAAACAAGATCTCTGCCCTATTTGCTTGTTCACTTCATTCTGTTTATGACATCCCAGTCTGTTGCTGTGGAGAAATTATGATGACATAAACAGGGCATCATGATGTCACATGTAAAAAAGCAACCACAGCTACTAAAGTCCAAGGGGTGGTAAACTTTTTTTGTGTCACTTCCCTCAGTAATAAAGAAAAAGGAGAAAGTATTGCAAAAATATAGTTCTGGCTGAATGGTACAGAGAGTGAAAGCACAGAACTGTAAAATAGTGAGTTGCAGCCCACCTCAGAGCCACAAATGATATTGTCTAAGAAAATCTGAGTTACAGGAAATTTGTAGCTGGGTCTGTGGCATGGAGGGCTGAAGTGCTGGCTGCCTCACCACCTGCCGCACTGGTGATCTGGGGCTGAGAATGGACCAAGGTTGCTTGGGGCTGGCAGGGAGAAGGAGGATTTAGCGACCATCGATGGATCTCTTTTTTAGGGGTGGCGGAACAGGGTGTACTTCTTCTTGGCTGCCACTAAGTGGAGGGTAGATGGCACAGCAGCAGTAATCATAACTGAAAGTCAGAGGTGGGCATTGAAAGCGTGTACCGTCTTCATGGGCTACATGTGCACCATTCTACACTGCCAACTGTGACTCAAGGGGAGTAATGGGTGGAAAAGAACTCCTGTCTGCAGGATGATGCTGCAACACTGAAGAAACTGTACCACCGCCATTCAGGGCACCCACCTACACAATAAGATAAGAAGTAGATGGGGTAAGTCTCGGAGGTGGGGTGAAGGAAATTTTGATTTAAGTTAATAAAGATGGTTGGACAGCTGACTTGGTTACTTATTTATTGATTTGTTGATTCACTGACATAATGTATTGTTTTATTGAGTCATTATTGTATTGGTGAGCTGGGTTGATGTACAGTAGATAGAATTTTATGGAGATCTTTGCAATAGTGGGCCAACACTAAACATAACAGAGCACCCTACAGAGGGTGCAGACACAAGTCCCTTTAAAAGGGAAAGGGTGCTGAAAAAAATGGAGAAATTGAAGACACACAAAGCTATGGGACCGGACAGAATTCACCCAAGAATATTGAGAGAGCTTCGAGAGGAATTAGTCACGCCATTAGCAGAATTATTTAAGGACTCTCTAAAAAGCGGTAGGGTGCCACAAGATTGGAAGAGAGCAACAGTGGTGCCCTTGCACAAGAGTGGCAGAAGGTAGGAGACAGGTAACTACTGCCTGGTCTGCTTGACCTCGGTAGTGGGTACAATCATGGAGACACTCCTTAAAGAGTGGATAGTAAACTTTCTAAAGAGGGCAGGAAAACTCGACCCCAAACAACACGGGTTCACCACAGGAAGATCATGCCAGACTATCCTGATCGAGTTCTTTGATTGGGTGACCAGGACAATGAACCAGGGTGGGGCAGTGGATGTGGTATACCTGGACTTTAGCAAAGCTGTTGACACCGTCCCACACAGGAGGCTAATCAAAAAACGTGAACACCCAGGAGTCAGTCATAAGATAGTAAGCTGGATTGCACACTGGCTGTAAGATAGGACTCAGAAGGTCACTGTAAACAGTGCCATGTCCAAAGAGGGTTGTGTGACCAGCAGAGTACCTCAGGGGTTGGTGCTGGGTCCAGTCCTCTCCAACATATTCATCAGCAACATCGCTGATGGTCTAGAGGGTAAAGTCTGCCTGTTCTCAGACAATACAAAACTCTGTAATAGGGTGGATACTCTAGAGGGAGCCTCTAGTATGATATAAATTTTTAAAGACTTGAACAGTGGGGAGGGGGTGCTATTGAGCCTTGAACGAGAGAGTACACACTAGTTTGGAGCTCTGCATTTTGAGCTAAAAAACTCAACATTCCAATTGTTTTTTATTATTTCTTTTGTAAAAATATTCTCAGTATTGTTGAGTTTTTTTTGGCAGATCTAATGGACAAATTAATTTCCCCTAAAACCATAGGGAGAGGAGCTTCAGTGTGAGGGCTCGATGCATCTCTCGCTATGGCTGGAGCAGGAGTCTCACCAGCGATGCAAACATGCTCTGCCTAGGGCGCTAGCCCCAAAACTCAAGGAAAACCTACTTTGGCTTCTATTCAGTCACTCCTCATTGACTTTCAGATGGAGGTTCATCAATCGACAGTTAGGATTGAGACTTCTCTAGCAGGAATTTCTTTACATTGTGCTGAAATAGAGAAGAGGGTAGACAACACTGAGCAGTCAATTAAAGTAAATGAGAATGAATTGAAGCTGCTTTCAGGAAGAAAGCTTACACTGGAGGGTGCAGTAAACACTGCACTTCATGACCAGATAACACAAGCCTCAAGACTAGAGTGATTAGAGAATAATGCTTTGCGGAGAAATGTCAGATTGATTGGTTTTTCTGGTGTACCTGAATCGGAGCTGAAGCTTTCCGTGGAGAACGCACTTACTTTGTTTTTTTCTTTGGAATCCCCTCTTGTTTTGGAAAATGTCTATAGGCCCCCTAATTGGGCGAAGAACTCTACACTACAGAATACACAAGAAGGCGAGATTTATTATAATTACTTTTCATAGTTTGTTGGAGCGGAATAAACTTCTTCAGTTGGCCCCAATAACTAAGCAGTGTTTTTTTTGAAGGGCATCGTCTCCATTTATATCCTGATTTTTGTTTGAAACACAGAGATGATGGAAACGTTTTTTGCCCATAATGTCAGAATTTAAGTAGGCTGGGCTTGTGCTTAATCTCTTAGCTCCTGCTTGTTGGAGGGTGCAATTTCAAAGGAAAATGTTTTTATTTGAAGATATTGATTCCGCAAGAGTATTCTTTGATGCAAATGTAAAACTTCTGAAGGATATAGGTTCTGATCTGGAAGATGAAGATGAGGCTGATCTTATAGAATATCATTCAGTTAATACTGTTAATATTTAAAGTATATTGATAAGAGGTTTTTTTTCCCCCTTTGGTTTTTCTCTTTTCTCTTTTCTCCTCTCTCTTTTTTTATTTTTGGAGTAGTCTCGTTTCTGATTGGGGGGGAGGAGTGAGATTTGAATCTATAAGATTAAGGGTTTAAAAGTTTTCTTTTTGTTTTAAATCTTCAGTTGGGAGTAAAAGCTTGGAGTCCATTCAAGGATGATTATTAATGAGTAATATTTGTTGGCTCAAAAGTGTATATCTATATTGAATTTTTCTTATATAATCCCCCTAAAATTAAAATATTGCTTTATGCTTTATTAAGTAAATGCAAAAAAATTTTTTCTGCTTAATGCTTAATGTTATCTTTTTTGTCTTTGTGAATATTGTAAACTTTTTTTCTTAAGGAATTAAAAAAAAAAAGACTTGAACAGTGGTCTAAAGACTGGCAAATTAGATTCAATGCTAAAAAATGCAAAGTGATGCATCTGGGTAAACAGAACCCAGGAATACAATATATCCTACACGGACATACACTAGAGGTGATCAAAACTGAAAGGGACTTGGGCGTAATCATATCAAACAACCTTAAAGTAGGGAAACAATGCAAAAAAGCAGCATGAAAGGCAAGTAGTATCCTCGGATGCATAGGCAGGGGAATTACGAGCAGGAAACAAAAAGTAATCATCCCACTCTCTGGATCCTTGGTGAGGCCACACCTGGAATATTGCATCCACTTCTGGAGGCCCCACCTAAAGAAGTACAAGGAGCACTTGGAGACTATTCAGAGAAGGACCACTAAAATGGTGCAGGACTTCCATCACAAGCCACATGAATCTAGACTCAGGGACTTGAACTTGTACTCCCTGGAACAGAGAATGGACAGGGGGGACATGATAGAAACATTCAAATTCATCAAAGGTATAAACACAGTTTAGGCAGACAACCTCTTCCAGGCCAACAAAGAGGCACGTACTAGAGGGCACAACCTATGCCTGAGAGGGGAAAGACTAAGAAATGATGTCAGGAAGTACTTTTTTCATGGAAAGAGTGATAGACCCATGGAACAGCCTTTCCCCAGAAGTGGTTGCAGCAAAGATGGTAAATGTATTTAAACACCCATGGGACCATCACTATGGTAAAAGCAAAACATGCAACCTATAGGGGTGGGGACAGGATTCACTGGCAAACTAGATTTATCACAAGGTCCCCATCTGCTGTCATCTTCTTATGTTCTTAATATGTTAAAATGTCTATTATGTGCTATGTTACGAATTGTTTTTTAAACTGTGTTAAGCACGCCGAGCCTCTGGGAAGGAGCACTACACAAATAAAGTTTCTATCAATCTATCTGTCTCTCTATGGCGCTGGGGTTTGACAGCAGAAGGGGACTGATGGGAAGAAACAGGAGGTTAAAGTCCATATGGAAAAGAAAAGGATTACAAAAATATAGAAACTGTATACTGAATTGTGTATAACTCTCATGGTTTTCGGAGTTATCCAACTGGTATCTGGGTCCCTTTAAAGGGAACATAAACAATACATAATTTAAACCATCTATTGCTGGTGTTTTCTGTTCATTATTGACATGCTGTTAATATATTTGAAACTATTATGCTTACTTTCTGCATGTTCCCAACTCCATAAAGTGCTTTCAAATAGGTGCTTACACACACACACACTGACTCACTCAATGACTCACTCACTCACTGTGAAGCTTGATGCTTATCTTCAAAGCTTGATGATGTCTGCTAGCTGGATAATGTGCAGAAAACTAATATTGGTAGGGTTTTTCTCCTTTGAACTACAATACTTGTCACTGTCATTGTCAGCCTTCTCAGCACTGGCTTTTGAGAGACAAGCCTCCTGCATTTCTACATCTATTGGATTATGCAGTACACACCTACACAGCCCCTACACTAAAGTAATAACAATACATTCACATTGTGCATATCAGTTTGTTAGCCGAAAGCTGCTTATGCACAATGACTATGGCATTTAGCACCACAGGTGCAAAAACATTCCGAACAGGATGTAAAAAATGACAGCTGTACTGTTCATGGGGAGGTGTAAAAATGGCAATGTTGCAAATCTGCTGTAAAAATATTAAAAAAACTGGTGAAGTCACGAGCGTGCATAGAAACTGTGCAATGCACACCCGTAATGTAATTAGTTTGGGGAATTTTTACAGCAGATTGTCAACACAGGCATTTTGGGATCTCCGATCATGAACACTGTCACTGTGATTTTCTTTATCTGTTCCGAACAATGATTTCCCACAGCGACCACGCATCTCTGCGCTGAAAGTGTGAAAACACATTTTGGCCATGTTGTGAAAAATGACAGCTGTACTGTTCATAAGGAAGTGTAGAAAAATGCCACTGGTGAAAATCTAGACTGAAAATATTACAAAGTCATGAACTTACAGTGCGTGGAAATGCGCAATGCTCACTCGTAACACAGTCATTATGGACTTTTGTCACCAAATTTTCAACATAGCCATTTTAAGACCTCTGCTCATGAACAGTGTAACTGTGATTTTCTTAATCTGTCCCAAACATTGCTTTCGCTTTACCGGACGCACCATTATGCGCTACATGTGCGAAACACATTTTGGGTGACATGTGAAAATGGCAGCTGTACTGTTCACAAGGAAGTGTAATAAAATGGCAATGTTGAAAATCTGGGTGAAAATATTGAAAATTAGCAAACTTACGAGGCGTGCGTAAGAACTGCTAGCAATGCACGTCAGAAACAGTCATTTTAGAATTTTTCACCAAATTTTCAACATAGCTATTTTAAGACCTCTGCTCATGAACAGTGTTACTGTGATTTTCTTAATGTGTCCCATACATTGATTTCGCACACCAACTGCGCCATTGTGCACTGCATGGGTGGAAACATGTTTTGGGCAAGATGTGACAAATGACAGCTGTACTGCTCATAAGGAAGTGTAATAAAATGGCAATGTTGAAAATCTGGATTGAAAATATTGAAAATTCATGAAACTTCTGATGCGTGGAACTGCAGCATACGCTCGCAAAACTGTCATTTTTAGGAATTTTTTCACCAAATTTTCAACATAGCCATTTTAAGACCTCTTCTCATGAACAGTGTTACTGAGATTTTCTTAATGTGTCCCATACATTGATTTCGCACACCGACTGCGCCATTGTGCACTACATGGGCGGAAACACATTTTGGGCAAGATGTGAAAAGTGACAGCTGTACTGCTCATAAGGAGGTGTGGCAAAATGGCAATGTTGAAAATCTGGAGTGAAAATATTGAAAATTTTCAAACTTACGAGCATGCGTAGGAACTGCACTACGCACGCTCATAAAACAGTCATTTTTAGGAATTTTTTCACCAAATTTTCAACATAGCCATTTTAAAACCTCTGCTCATGAACAGTGTCACTGTGATTTTCTTAATTTGTCCCATACGTTGATTTCGCACACTGACTGTGCCATTGTGCGCTACATGGGCGGAAACACGTTTTGGGTGAGATGTGAAAAATGACATAAGAAGATGTGGTAAAATTGCAATGTTGAAAATCTGGAGTGACAATATTGAAAATTCGCGAACTTACGAGCCTGCGTAGGAACTGCGCAACGCACGCTCATAAAAGTCATTTTTTGGAATTTTTCCACCAAATTTTCAAAATAGGCTTCTTGACAGCCCACCTAATGAACACTGGCAGTGTTGTTTCATTAATCTTTCCGGAAAGGTGATTTCGCGTAGTGGCTGCAAAATCACCCTTCGGGCCTGAGTAACGCCATGACAGTGACAGCACTCATGATAAGTGGTCCCAAAAACCCCATGTTGAAAATTTGGTGCAAAAATTCCAAAAAATGCCTGAGATATGCAATAAAGTTGAAAAAACCCTATCTATCCCATTATACAGCTTACCGGCATTTCCTCAGTTCACGGTCGGCTTTGAAGAGTGCAGATGTGTTCCCGGTCCACCGAAGATCATCGCGCAGAGGTCCGGAGGTAAGTATGGGGGGGGGTGTGGGGAGGCAGGGTGCGCAGTTGGTGGAGTGCGGGTAGTGGGAGGGCAGGGAGAAGCGCCGAGGGACAGTTTTTATTTACAGGTTTTTGTTTTTAAAATGATGGCGTGGGGCGTTTGCCACGCTGGGGTGGCTTCCAGCATGGCAGAAGGACGGCTGGGGGCGTGGAGCTGACGGGATTGGGCACCCCGTCAGTTGCATCAGTTGCCATGCTGGGGTGAGCCCCAGCATGGCACCCTATACTCGGGAGTGGAGCCGACGGGATTGGACGCCCGCCGGCTATACGATGAGTTGCCATGCTGAGGTGGGCACCAGCGTGGCATGTGGAAAACTTTTAGAGCGCAGCACAGCTGACGGGGATTGGGCACCCGGCTGTACAGTATGTATGCGTGGGGGCAGCATGCAGTATGTGCATGTGTGTGTGTGTGTGTGCAGGGAGCACGCATGGGCAGGCGATATCTTATCGCTGCTCACTGAAGCATAGCTCCCCCTTTCAACTGTACTCCACTGCATTTTGGAGCTGTCATAGACAGCTCCAGCATGCATTGGAGGACTGGGGCCGCACCTGCCAACACACTGACTGAATTGGAAGAGGGGATGACACACCTCCGAAAACTCGGATGTTGGCACTATGTTTCTTGCACATGCGTGCAAGCAAACATAAAAGGGGGCAACATGACAGAAACCCCAGGGCTGTGCCAGCCTAGGTTCTGACCCAATGTAAAAATATGAAGTTGTATCAAAACAGTACTGGTCTCAGAGGGAAGGCTGGCCATCTAACACATTCTCAAGTAGTGTGTAACAAATGAAAGGCCTGTTTTTTTTTTCTGAATGAGAAATGCATGCATAGTTTATTTCTACTTGGGGAAAAAGTAAATACAACTGCTTTAAGATAGCCCAGAATAGTGCCCCCTTAGCATATGAAGTATATGACAAGCTGAGACCAATAAATGAGACTAGTCTCTCTCTCTCTTTTTCCTTCTCTTTCACTCTTTTACAACTAAAGAGCCCAGAGACAAGTAGCATATTGTTAGGATAAAGGATAGCACAAACGCTGAAAAGCCATTTCCGAGTTGCAACTATAGTGCTAGCTAAAGAAGCTGATTACAGTTGCCCTTTCCCTGCAACTGAGATTTATGCATGGGGATTTACCCTATCAGAGAAGCTAAGTACCCAGTGCCCTGGCAAAACCTAGCTGTTCAAGAACAGAGCAGGAGAAACTTTGCACCACTGATAGGGATACTGTCAAGTGAAATTTGGTTTAAGTCTGTACACCGCTAGACTGCAGTATTGCACAGGCAGAGGGGATGTACCTCTGGCAGGGAAAGAGTGGGTAACAGGAGGTACAGAGAGGTACATAGGAAATCCTCTTCTAAAGGTTTGTGCTACATCTCCCTTTTTTGGGAGTTTTTAAAACCATTTTGTTGCTTTTTTGTATCTTTTCTCAGAAAACTCTGAGCCTCCAGATAAGTGAGAGAGAGAAATAAACTCTGACCTGGCCAGACAGAGTACCCATCGAAAGTGGTGGCTGCAAAGTAACCCTGTCTCGTTACAGTGAGGAGGATGGTGGGTGGATGAGTGGTGCTCCTTGGAGAAGACATTCTGGAAGATCTTTAGTTGTAGTAAGTACTGTATGTAACCTTTCTATCTGTACAGAGTCAATCTTCTCGGTGAAGTTTTACTCTCTGTTCCTGGGAACTGTTACCTGTTTTACAAGGGAGGAGCCCACTCACCTTAAAGCTACAGAAAGGTAACTTCTGCCCTCTGCATGGGAGAGAACACCTGAGGGAGGTGGCTCTTGTTGATCCACAGCAACCAATGATGTGTCAGGTTGAGGCAATCCTCCCACACTAAGAGGACCGGGGGCATAAAGAACATAGGCATTCTGTCTGACCACTCATGAGGCCCTTGAGGTGGCTGCCAGAGAGAGGGTGGAAAAGCCTGCTGAGCTGTGGTGTCCATGGCTCAGGAAGGACCTTGAGGTTCCAGTGAAACTCTCATCATATGGGAAGATCAGAAGGAACCTTTCACTGCTGGCACTCCTACGATGGAGGAGGTGGAGAGTGATGGGCTTGGGGGAACCCCAGAATGGGCAGTGGAAACCCATGTCCAAATAGGCCCCTCTGAGGGGTTTGTCTCATGCCTCTCATGCCTGGCACTGATGCCAATTCTAGTGCTGGGGAGAATTTGGTACTTAAAGTTATTGTCACTGCCCAAGTCAGCACCACTGCAGCACTAACATTAGATGCTCCAGTGTCTCAGGCAACATGACCTCCCTTGGCACTGACCCACACACAAGCATTAGCACCATGCTCAATGCTGCCCTCTTCCTGCCAGGGTTGGCATTCAACCTGGCACTGACATGGCATCTACCCCACCAGAGCTGACACCAGTATCTGTGTCACCTGCAGCGTTATCACTGTGAATGGTGACAACAGCATGGTTGACAACGACAGTCATCAGCCATTGATGGCTCCACAAATGTGGACAAGGCCAAAGGTCTTAACCCTGTAGCCAGTGTGGTCTGCTGCACAGGACTACTGGGCTGTGGGAGGTTCTCCAACGGCCACCCAGAAGGAGCCAGCAATCCACCCGGCACTATCATCAAAGACTCCAACACAGACCCAGTGCGGGGGTAGGGGAAGGAGAGCTTTGTACCTTTCCTGACTCCAAAAAGTGGGGAGGGGCCTTGGGGAAGGGCCCTAATTCCTACCTTCAGACCTACTGTTCTGACACCTGCTGGTGAAGGTTAAGACTGGATGGCCCAACTTCCAGCATTTGATTTGGAGGCTGCGACAGTCCAAAAAAGAGACAGGCGTCACAGGAGTCCATCTTCTGGCCTGGTCTGAGCAGATGAAGCCCATTGGATGCCCATTACCATGGCTAATTTTCTTCACACAAACAAAAATGAAAATGAGGTTCTTGGACCTTCTTCCTAGATGACTTAGGCATTCTGAAAAAAAAATATATATACCTAATCTCTGCTGACAGCTAAATGCACTGGGACCTCCCTCTTTTACCATTTGCCCCTGTATAGCCCTATCCAGTTGCTGTGCTATTCCACCTACAGCACTTCCTCCCTTATCCCTTTCCCATTCCTGCTCTCTTTTCATCCTACCTCATCCTCCCTTCCTTTACCCCTCCACTCCCCCCCCCCGTTTCCCTCACCTTGTTCTCTCCCTCTACCCCCGGCCCCGTGGGTCTTTCCTGCTTAAGAATCATTGTGGAATCTCTCTCCTTGCTCTTATTTTGCTCCTTCCACCCTCCAATTCACCCCCCTGTACTTCTCTCCTTGTAATCCCTTTCATCCTTCTTCAGACAAGGCTACTAGCTGCACTTGACACAATATTTATCTTGCCATATAATTCTTTCGTTCATACCTTCCTCATGTTATACTACTTACTGAAGCCACTGTAATTTGCTATTCTTGTGACTTGGCATGGAACCTCTATAAAAGAGCCCTTGGCTCAAAGGTTTTTCTGATTTGTTAAATAAATTTAAAAAAAATGAAAGTTACAGGACAAAGAAGCAAACATAGGAGACACAACTCACTCCCACAGTTTGTACTGGATGATGGGAAAAACAGCACTGAGGTAGGTGAGAGGACCAGTAACAGCTATTGTTAGGCACACGTCAGCACATGGTGTCATTCAGGTGCTGTGGGCCAATGGCCATCTGGCCAAATGATTCCTTCCTGTGGGGTCCTACTGCCTCCTACTTAGACCCAAGAGTGGGACTCCATGGAGAAGTTTGAGTCTAGGAAGATCCTATACTTTCCTTTGTTTATGCTAAGTCCAATGTAGTACTCAACATCAAACCTTCCAGGTCCTTAGATGCAGGACCACAGTGAGACAAAGGTCATTCACCCATAGAACTCCTCAGTGGTACAATGCCCTCAACAATGAAGTACTTACACCTGTAACACTTGGACCCTTTACAAGACAACTCCTACTACACTTAACATCAACCACGCAATGTGACTGCTTCTCCTAGTGGCAGCCTCCTCCCTCACCCCAGGCTAAGTTGACCTGTTTCCCCCACCCCAGCATTTTCTGCAGTCACCTGCTTCCCTCCTCCCACCCCTATCCTTTCCCACTGGCACTCTGCCTTACCCTCCACCTCCCCTCTTGTAGCCACTTTCAGATTTTCGGGTCCCCCTACCCCTACCTACCCTGCACTTATACAACCCATCCATCACCCTTTGACAATGGCCTTTCAGTCTGCCCACCCCTTTCCTTAACCCTACTATCCTATAATCACTATCTGTTCTATATAACGTGCTGTCTGCACTGAAACATCTTGCTCTCATAAACTGACTCATAACGTCTCTTCATTATGTACTTTAAATTTAAAGCCTTACCTTCGCTGTATTACACCTGTAACCATGGTCTACCTGTATATGTATGTTTCCCTTCATTCTTTAACATGGAACCATTGTAAATGAGCAGCAATTGCTCAAAGGTATTTGTAATCCTAGAGACTAATAAATAAATAAATAAATAAATAAATAAAATGTTACTGTTTAATGTTGTAATTTATGTTTATTACAGGTGTTTTTTGTATGTACCATATTTATTGTAACTGCAGAGGTGTGAATGTTGGGACACTATTGCAAATGAGCAGCGCTCAATTGTTATTATCCCATAATAGAAACAGAAGTTTTCCCTGTGTTCTCCAAGCTGTCTTAAGGCCCTGGACACACTACAGAACTGTTTTTGAAAACCGTTTTTAAAACCAGTTTAGTGAAACCATTTCAGTGCATCCACACTACTCAGTAACCCTTTTTGATAACGGTTTAGTGTGTCCACACTGCTAGTGTTAAACCTGTTCTCCTTGTAACTATTTTGTGTTAAGTCCAACACACAGAACTGTGCTTACCTGTACACACTGCAACTAAAACTGTTTTAGGTCCTGTCTACACTAGGGGTTTTGTAAAGTTACAGTTGGTCTGTAACGTTACAAAACCTGCAGACATGGTTCGCGTCCACGCTACAGCTCACTTTTTCAGTGCTCTGAACCAGTCTAAGAAACCATACTCAAAACCTGATCAGAGCAGGTTTTGAGCACGGTTGCAGCACAACACGGTTGCCTTATACCATTTTAACAGTGATGTGGATGCACACCGTACTGTAAAGCGGTTTAAGGCAACTTCCATGGGCTGTCTTGGCAAATGTTTGCCTCCTGAAAGAAAAGGGGATAATACTACTTACATCCCCGTTCTCGTCATGGGATCCCGAATCGATCGGTGCTATTTTTAGCCTGATTGGTTAACATGCCCGTTCCCGAGTATCCCGGCATGCATTGGGCACCCACGGGACTGCCGCAAGTATGCCTGGGAACTCAGAGGGGCATACTCCAAAGTCAACTGTAGTGTGGACAGAGGGACAACCATTCTGAAAACCATTATACAAAATGGTTTTCAAAACAGTTTCCAAAAGCACTGATAGTGTGGACAGGGCCTTAGTTAAACCATTACAGCTTAAAATGTTGTTTATATAAGGATCTCAGTGATCCATTGAACCAGTTGAACAACTATTATAAAAATAGTCTGAGAAATTGAGTTTTCTGATTGGCTGCAAACATTGCAACAGCCTTATGTTAATCTTTTATTAACATACATGTAGAGCTTAGCTATATGCTGAACACGGTTTAACACTCTGTAAAAACATTTTTTATTATAATAGCAATAAGGCACTCCCAGCGATTATGGTAATGGTCAGTTAATCACCCTCTAGGGGCATGTGGCACTCGGCTACACCTCGTACCACAGTACACCCCTAGAAGATGATTAACATAGAGGATAATGGCTGGGGATCGGGTGATAACCAGGCTGTAATCACCTTGGGTGGTTGCTAGGGCAACATGGTAAACCTCGAGAGCACAGCTCGAGAGGTTTACTGTAGCCCTAGCAACCACGAGAGGTGATTTCAGCATGGTTGTCACTCGATCCCCAGCCATCATCTTTTATAGTGTATGGTCAAAAAAACACTGTTTGCATTCTATGTGTGAGAATTATGGAACTCTGGTGCATTCTTTTTTGTTATGCCACTGTTTAGAAGTTCTGAAGTGTGGTGAACAACTTTTAAAATTCTAAACAGTGCACAACAAAGCTGTGTGACTGCTGATTATGGTAGTTAATAGGCACTTACCATACATTATAGACCATTAACATAACCCTTGGTCATGCATTATTGCTCAAATAATGCTGGAGCTCACAGATAGTGTTCCAGCGCTGGCTGTTCCTCGGCAACCCCTCACCCCCATTTGCTTTGCTTCTATTTAATTTCACTGCTCTGTTTAGAGAACCACGGATGCCATTGTGACAAAAGGTTGTCAGAACCCACTGAAGTTCTGGGTTCTGGTTCTGGTCTAGAACTTTACAAACAGTTCTAGGGTTCTAATCTTCTTTACAACTTGAACTATTGTATGTACAAGACTGTAGAGAAAGAACAGAGATAGAGAGAGATACCGAGGGAAGAAAAAAATGGAAACAAAAACACCTGCCCTCAGAACAGTAATAATGTTCGGTTTTACTGCACATGCAGATAACATGGAGAAAACTGTGCACCAGCCAAAATGCAAATGCCTCGAGTCCCGACTGAGGTGTTGCACTGTAGTTTGGTACAGCTGCATACACAGGCATATGGGCAGCACATTCTCATGTGCGTGTCTCATTAAAATATTTTAGAATGTGATTCCCAGTACAAGTTTGTTTTACAGACTGTTTTGAAATGTCAGAACAAAATATTGTTTCCTTTAGTATTTAGACCACTTAATACTCTGAACTCATACTTGTTCTAGTTCTAAATTAGGACTGGAACCCTGGGTTTTAAAGGGGTTTAGAACTAGTTCTGCTAATCCTAATTGTGATGTCATGAGGCATTATGTTAGCTGAACTACCACTAGTTCATTGTTCCTCTGTGACCTATCTGACGTACAGTAGAAGCAAACATGCAGTTTTCATTTTGGTGATGTCACAAGCAAAACACACCTTCATTTTTACATTTTGACTCACATATACATTGCATAAATAGGGTACATTCCAGAGGACATCCATGGATAAGCTTTCCATTCTGGAATGTTGCCAATAATTCTGCCTAGCTGTAAGTGGGACAGTCACAAGTGCATGGCTGGCATTATCGGCACTACTGAAGGGGCATTAAAAAGTTTATTCCTGGAAGTCCTTTTGGATGTCCTACCTATAACATGTGGCTTACAAGAGCTGTGGCGTCATTATGATGCCATCAAGGGGAGTATAACTAGAGCAACAGGGAAAATAATACGTTATTTATCCCAGAGGTGAATAACAGGGCTGGATAACCAATTTTATTCAGCCCTGTTCCTCATCCCGTGGCAGATCTGCAGCAAAATATGAAGGTTCAAATGGGCAGATTGGGTGGGCCTAGTGGCCCTTATCTGCTGTCTCATTCTATGTTTCTATCCATCTCAAGTTATAAATACGTATAATTCCTTGGAAACTTATTGTATATACACATGTGAACATAATGCAGCCACATGCATGTACAAATAATAATAATTTTATTTATATAGCGCCTTTCACTGTATCAAGGCGCTGAACAAGTTAATAAAAGCTTCAACATACAATACAAAACATCAAAAACCATGAATATTATAAAATATATCATAAAAACATAATAAATTACAATACAATTTCACACATTTTACAATACATTTAACTTTCCAAGAAGGCCATTCTCCATAAGTGTGCTTTCAATTCCTTCTTAAATATATCTCACGAGAGAGCATTCCCGTAACCGGCATGGTAGAAATTCAAAGAGTGGGTGCAGCATGAAAAATGCTCTGCTGCAGAGGGATTTTCAAACTCACTCTTGGAATCTCTAACAACCCCATGTCGGCCGAGCGGAGTGATCGGCCGGGGCAGTAAGGGACCAGCAGGTCTTTCAGATAGGATGGACCCTGATCGTGAAGCGCTTTAAAAGTCAATAAAATGACTTTAAAGGTGATCCACCACCGCATTGGGAGCCAGTGCAGCTCGTGCAGCACCGGGGTAATGTGACAGGACCTACTTGTCCCAGTCAAAATCCGGGCAGCCGCGTTCTGCACAAGCTGTAGGCAGCGGATTTCAACCCCAGAAAGCCCAAAGTAAAAGGCGTTGCCGTAGTCGAGGCGCAAGGACACAAAGGCATGGACCAATGTTGACAGAGTGTCAGACGGAACAAGGTGCTTAACCCCGGCAATATTCCTAAAATGGTAAAAGGAAGTGCTGACGACGGCTGACACTTGGGATTGAAAAGTCAGCCTATCATCAAGAATCACCCCAAGGGTGCGCACCCGTTCAGAGGCCGGTAATGACACACTGCCAAGAAAAATTCCAGAAGGCGCACCAGCACACGACCTCTCAATCTGACCACCCGGGTCCACAACCAAAACCTGTTTTCTCCAAGTTCAACTTTAGCCAACTAGAATCCATCCAGTCTTGGATTTCCCCCAGACAGTTATTAAACACCGAGAGAGCTCCATCCTGGTTGGGTGCAAAATACAGGTATAGCTGGGTATCATCTGCATAGCAGTGAAATCTCAGCCCATACCGTCTTATAATGTTTCCGAGGGGCAGCAAATACACTGTAAATAACATGGGCGACAGCACAGAACCCTGAGGCACTCCACACAACTAAGAGACTGGGCCGGAGGAAAAAATTCCCGACACAACTCTTTGTGATCTCCCAGTGAGGAATGAATTGAACCATTTAAAAACGGTTCCTGACATTCCACAAATTTGCAGCAGGTGTGCTAGCAACACCATGTGATCCACAGTGTCAAAAGCTGAAGAGAGATCAAGGAGGACCAAGATAGAACGTCTCCTTTGATCCCTCGCCCTCAGAAGATCATTTAGCACCCGAACCAGCGCAGTCTCGGTGCTGTGTCTTTTACAGAAACCAGACTGGAAGGATTCGTAGATACTATGGATGGTTAAATGGTCATCCAATTGAGCAGCTACGACCTTTTCAATAACCTTCCCAATAAAGGGAAGGTTAGAGATGGGTCTGTAGCTGGAAAAACAGTTTGGGTCCAAGGAAGCTTTCTTCAAGAGAGGTGTCACCACCGCCTCTTTCAGGGAGCTAGGAAACTCACCCGACTCCAAGGAGCACCAGACAATTTGTGCCAGAACTGGACCAATGATGTCTACACAACCCAAAATTAGGGTAGTCGGTCCAGGATCCAAGCTGCAGCTTGTAAGGCGCACACTGTGGATGATCCTCATAATATACACGAACTCAGGTTGACAAAAGGAACTCCTGGAGAAGCGAGGTCCTGTGCTCTCACACACTCCTACCACGTCACCCTTAGAGGTTGTCGGACACAAGTCCGCCCTGATGTCAGCCACCGTAGTTGCAAAGTATCGAGCAAGCTCATCGCACTCAAATTGTGAAAAGGCTTTCCGAACTTGCAGACAGACTGGGTTGCACAGCCTATCTACAGTTCGGAACAGCTGAGCTGGTCGATTCTGAGCAACTGCAATCTCCCTGGACAGGAATTCTGCCTTCTTATGGGTGATTGCAGATTGATAGCTGGTATAATGTTCAATCAATCTAAGATGGTCGGCATCAAGGGCGGACTTGCGCCAGCAGCGCTCTAACCTTCGCTCTTGTCTCCGCATCTCCCTCAGAGTCCCATCAAACCAAGGGGCCCTGGGGTGACAGGAAAGAGGGCGCTCACGAACAGGGGCAATAGAATCCAGGGCAACCGTGATGGCCTCATTATAGGCCAGCACCAGTGCCTCTGGACTACTGCCCACCAACCCGAGGGATGATAGGTCAAGGACTGCTGCTAGGCCTTGTGGAGCAACATTCCATAATGGGCGGTACCTGACCATCTCCACAGGGGCTGGCCTTCTCAGGGGGTGCAAAAATTGAACCTCATGATGTGGTGGTCAGACCAAACGACTGGTTCCACTCCCATATCAGATGCATCAATCCCAAGAAGGAAGACCAAGTCGAGAGAGTGTCCAGATGTGTGTGTAGCAGTGGAAACTACCTGTGTGAGGCCCAAAGAAGACATTAGTTGGAGGAAGTGTTTACCAAATTGTGAGAGTTCATCGTCCACCCAGGCATTGAAGTCACCCAGCACCATCAATCTGGGTGACTCAAACGACATGTCGACGAGGAAGTCTGCCACTTCCTGTAAGAAACGTTTCCCATCTCCGGATGGACGGTAGATGAGAACGATTCAAACGCCTACACCTGCTACAACTGTGCACTCAAAGGATAGCCTCTGCCACCACTCATTTCATCTAATTCATGGTTTAAAACTGATTTACTGTATATAACTATAACTGTGGGTGGGGGGGGTAAGAACTTGGCTCCCCACTGGATCAACTTTCATCCAAGCCTCATGCAATAATCGGAACATACTGGTGCTCAGACAGTCTGCTCTGTGAAGCAGCATTGTGTAGAGGTTAGAGCACAAACTCGAGAACCAAGAGACACAAAAGACATGGGGTTAAGTACCACCAGAACCCTGGCCCGGTGGCGCTGAGGGTTGAGGCACTGGACACCACACCTCACACCACGAGCTTGGGCGCCGGGGGTCGGCAGGGGAGGGAGAGGATTGAGTGTCCGTTGGGCTGCTCTCCTCTCCCAGGGGAAGGGCAATGGATTGTCCAGCATTCCAGTGACCTCCAGTAGACAGTGGGCGTGCTGCAGGATGCGGACCTCACATATGGGTGAGCGTGGCAGATGCCAGCAGGGTTGCCATGCGCCATGGCATCAGTGCATGCCACGCTCAGGGGGGAGGAGGTATCTCGGGGACTACCATGTAAAAAAAAAACCTCCAGCCCCGATAGGCGATGGCCCTCCCAATGCCACCGCCACACGTCCAATGCTGGGTCCCTGCCTCTGCCCCTTCGGTCTCCTCGGGCCCATGTCCCTCCTGGGGCTCGGGAAGAAAGTAACGACTTTGAAGAAGGCAGAGTCCACAGCAGGCAGTAGAGCAGACCTTGCAAGCAGAGTGGCCCAAGAGAGTTCCAGAGCTGGGGGAAAAGAAACATAATTGAAAAAAAAAAAAGTACCACCAGAACCCCTGACGTACTGTGTGACCCTGAGCAAGTTAATCAATATCTTAGTACTTCAGTTTCAAAGCTCCACAAATGGGTTATAGCAGGCCACCACTGAAAAGGAGATATTGCACCTTAGCTGGGTTATCTAAGATAAATGCATTATAAAACAAATTCTGGTCAGAGCAGATGCAGCTGCTCAGAGCTTTCCAGGGCAATAGTGCAGAATACCGGTGAAGATGTGGCAGAGCTGAACTTTTCGGTGCCGGCAAAGTGCCAGTGGAGCTGTGGCAGCACTGTGGAGAGCAACCGGTGGCAGAGTATGCCATCTGCAAGATGGCAGTGACGACAGATCTGCGCATGCATGATACTCATGCATGCACAGACTGAGTCACACCGCTGTCTTGCATGCCAGTCAACACTTCCGCTATTGCAGAAAAAAAACAGAAAGTAGTGGACCGGGGGCAGTGCAGTGTGGAGTGGAGAGAGCTCCATTGGCAGAGGAAGGAGGAGATGGAAATACCACGAGTGGACAGCAGACTGCATCACTGCAGGAGAAGACGGGTACCATCTTCCACAAACAGAGCGGAGACCTACCAAACTAATTTTGTTTGTGACCTGAAACTATGTTTGAACCCAAGTACCCAACAGAGAAACCTAAGCCATCCATCCTATGGTCCCCACGAACCAGCTCCTGTGCACTTCCCCAAGGGTTCCCTCTGCTCTTCACTGTATTGGTAGTTGAACAGAAATGAAAGCAGAAGTGCTGTTTCCCTGCAGGGTGAAAGTGTGATTGAACACATGGTATCCAGAGCTAACATCTTTCTCTCTTGCTCACTGGGCAGTAGGAAATGGATGGATTTCATTTAATTGAAAACACTGATAGTCTCACTGCTAAGCCTACAACAGCAAAACCTCCACCACCCTCACCCCACCAGCCCATCGCCATTACATCACCAACCATGGCTGACTGTGTTCAGATAAAACAGACCCATGATATTAATAAGACTTCATGTCACTTTTATATCTTTTCTATTATTTGTTTTTGCTCCTGGACACCTGACAGGCAACTCCAGTCCCTCCCTAGGACGGAATCAGTCTCCAGCTCTTCATTCCCTGCCCAACTTCCCCTACAATCCCCCACGCGTCCCCCTCCAGTGACAGGGCCGAGGCAAAGGGGCACCAGCTTTTCCCCACTCCTGGAGCAAAATCAAGAAGCTCGGGAGCCGAGACAGGCACAGAAGAGCCATTGCAGAGCCTACCAGCTCCATTTTCCACCACTTTTTCTCTCTGTTCCCCCCCCCCCCCGTCCTCGCCGATGGCATATGTTGGCAATGTGCCTCCTGACTCGCATCTTCTCTGGCCACTGCCAGAGGGAGATCAATGAGCAGGATGGCAATCACTACTTCCCTGAGAGAGGACAGCAGTCCCCCGGATGCTCAGTCCTCGCTCTCCCCTGCCGACCCCCTGGCAGCCCAGGCTCATTCCCAAACCAAGGTCACTGGCGTGGCGCGAGATGTGGCATCCAGCTCCTCAACCTCCAGTGGCACCAGGCCAGCACTTTTATATCTTCTCTGAGATTCCCAATAAGCAAGGCCACTGGCTTTTGGATTTTACCAGAAAACCCAATAAAATTCTGGAATTTGGACTGCCTGCACCCAGGTAAAAGCAAAGAATTTCATGGAAACTGGCATTTTATACCAGATCAGTAAATCTATAGAACTTTTATTTTCCTTATAACTGCTTCCTGTACTGTTTTTAATTTGCTTCATTTAATGCTCTGTATGTTAAGCCTTCTTTTATTCTGATTATTTATACACATACTAAAGGAACAACAATGGAATCCCTGTAAAATCCGAAAACTAGACTAGCAATCACCGGTGCATTCCTGGAATTTCAAAATGGAATTACATTATTTTAATCTCCATAAATAAGTGGCCTTGCCAATAAGAGAAAAAAGGGGTGGTTGAAGAGGTATTCAGAACATTTTCTAGATAGATTATAGCTGCAAAGACATATGTCTGAGTGAGGCGCTATCTCCCTAAAGGAGGTTTGCTTAATAATCCCTAGCCCCCCCAAAAGATCAATTACTCTGCATTTCTGTGTTAAACAAGCATTTGTCAATGCCACATGTTCCCCGCTGGCATTGATGTTGTAATAGGTCTAGGAACAGATCTCCCTGCCAGAAGACTAATATGGGCTAGGCTTGGGATGGACTGGGCATGGGAGGGCAGTTATGTCAGGGCAGCAACAGACTCTCATTTAAATCAGAAATGACATGCATAAGGCTGAAACTGATCTAGATAGTGGGGGAATGTAGACTAGCAATTTTTGCACTAACAACTGAGCCACTTAACTTCACTTTCTAATTGCTGGAATACACACACGCTAATACATATACACCTATATGCATATATATTCCAGTGAATATAACATAGCAGTGCCCAATCTACACACATGTTTACAGATTAAAAGAAAAGACATCAAGGGACAGTTCTCTTCTTTTCAGGCTCTGAGGGACATCAGAGGGTGGAGAGTTGCCATTAGACACCTCAGTTAAATAAGCAATGACATGCAGAAGGCTGAAACTGATCTAGACAGCGGGGAAATGTAGACTAGCACTTTTTGCACTAACCATAGAGCCACCTAACTGCACTTTCTAATTGTTGCGATATACACATGCTACTACAAATACATGTATATATATTACAGTATAACATAGCAGTGCAGTCTGCACACATACAGCATTCACACACACACACATACACACTGCTTTATATGGGGTATATCATTCGAACATTGAAGTTTTGACATCGACTCCCTGACATTCATGGATTTCACGTTGACGGGGATTTTTTTCGTCGAGGGGGGTAAGCACATAACTTCACTGTCTGTGTGATGTGGAGTTAGATATTTAAAGCAGGGGATATGGGGACACAGCCCCCCACATGGTGTGTGTGTGGGGGTGCAGCCCCCTCAAATTGATACAGTTAAGTGTGGCGTATTGTGGGTCATTGTTGAGATGCATTGGCAATGTCAATGGGATTGTGTCAATGTGAAGGACTGCAGCAAAATTTCCTTCGCTGTGGCTTGGTGGAGCCATTATATGGCATTTATTTACTTATACATGTAAGCCTGTGGTTTACACTAACTCACTGTACTAATCTACTGCATGACTGGGTAAATAAGGTAGGATCAGTGAGGTGCGGTGGATGTGGCCTATTTGGACTTCAGAAAAGCCTTTGACACTGTTCCCCATAGAAGGCTGATTAACAAACTGTACAGCCTAGGGGTGGATCCTAAAATAGTTCTGTGGGTGGAGAACTGGTCAAGTGACAGGAGTCAGAGGGTTGTGGTAAACACTCTGGAGAGGGAGAGGTGATGAGCAGAGTGACACAGGGGTTGGTGTTGGGGCTGGTCCTCTTCAATTTCTTTGTTGAGGACATTGCAGAGGGACTGAAGGGGAAGGCATTTCTCGTCACAGAGGATGCACAGGTATGCAATAGGGTGAAAATGCCAGGGGGTGTTGAAAGAATGATGGAAGATCTTAAAAAACTGGACAGCTGGCCTGGTAGCGCTAAGAGTTCAGCCGCTGCATGCCACACCTCACGCTATGCCAGCGACCCGGGATCGGGAGCGAGCCCAGGTCATTGAAGACCAGCTGGGGGGAACAAGATTGAGCAGCCACAAGACAGCTTTCCTCTCCCGGGGAGGGACCCTGTCACCCTCTGCAGTCCAACTGCCCCCAGGTGGAGGCCTGAGGGTAGCACAGGCAGGCAGGTGGCAAGCAGAGGGAGGGCACTTCTGAATCACAGTGTGCGTGTGCCTCCACAGGCACACACACGGCCACGGCATGGGTCATGGCACAGGGAGTCGGGGGAAAATGGGGAAAAAATGGGGCATAAATACAATAAAAAAACTGGAGAAATGGTCGGAAGAATGGCAGCTGGGATTCAATGCAAAGGAGTGCAGGATCATGCAGATGGGGCACAAGAACCCAGGGGCAAAGTACAAACTATGTGGGGAGGTACTGACTGTCACAAAGCAGGAAAGGGACTTGGGAGTTATCATCTTGCAGGTCCTAAGAGAAACTAGGCAGTGTGATAAGGTAGCTAGAAAGGCTAGCCAGATGCTTGGATGCACTAGGGTGGGGTATCAGGAGTATAAAGAGGAAGGTCATCTTGCCCTTGTATAAGACACTCATGAGATCACACCTGGAATACTGCATTCAGTTCTGGAGGCCCCATCTGAGCAAAAACATAGACAAAATGGAGGCGGTGCAGTGGAGGGCAACTACAGTGGCGCAGGGCATATGGGATAAGACCTATGAGGAAAGACTAGCCAAGTCATATTTAAAATATTTATTTCATTTAGGTAAAGCTTTTAAACCATTTTAAATATGGAATTTTTACAGGATATGCCAGTTGAGATTCAATGTATGATATATCGAATCTCAACTGGCATATCCTGTAAAATATCACTTACAGTGTAGTCATGCTTTTACCTATTTTTTTTTTTGCTCTCCCAGCTCCGGGCCAGCCTTTTTTTTCAGGCCTTTCTTTGCCCCTCACTGCCACACTGCCCCAATGCAGCCACCCATCACCCCATATTGCAGCCCCCCCCCCCCGGTAACTTGGCATAACCCTTTGCTGGGTGGGCCCATCTCCTATGAGGGGGAAGGCACCGGTGGGGCAGCCTGCACAATTCTTGGCCCAGGTGCTGCTGGGGTGGTCTGCACACTGCGGCAGTGGGAGCTGGCGACTGTCATCCAGTCGGCTACGAGGGTCTTTTCCTAGTTTGCACCCCAGGAGAATGTCAGGCGAAAGCCGATGTTCGCCATGCCCCGTTAGTTAGTGGGGCACCCACCAGGAGTCAGCAAGTGCTGGGTCGCTTCCCTACCCTCCCCCTGAGAGAAGGTGAGCAGTCATCAGACACTCGAGCTCTCTCCCCCCACTGGCCCTCCGGCACCCGGTCCGTTCCCGAACCTGGGTTGCTGGTGTCACAAGCAGAAATCCAACCACTGCGCCAATGGGCCAGCCTTACCCATTATTTCTAATGAATTTGCACAATGCAGATCAACCTAGAGACAGTTTCAATGTGGTTTTCCTTTTACACATTTATACAATGTGTTTTGCTAGAATATGCCTGCTGATTGCTATATATTTAGCCTGGATAGTTCACAGAAGACGTGGCATCTTATTTCCAGTGGGGCTCTACATCTACACAATATTATGTTGCATTACGTGAAATCATAACACGCTGAAAACAATATTTTACATCTGGACTAGGCTATCTTGAATAAATACATTATAAAAATGGTAAAATCATGACCCTACTGAAAACAAAATATTGCATCTAATCTGGGACATTCTGAGTAAATACAGTGCAAAAATGTGTAAAATGAAGATCCCTATGAGAATGTGATGTAGCATCTCCCCTGTACTATCCAGGATATAAAAAATATAGGATAAGAAATATTTAAAGGAAATCTACTGTAAACTGAACTTCACTGTGTAACAGTTTCTTTATTGTTTTATAACATATTAGATTGCAGTTTTTATTTTGAATGTTTTGGCCAAGAGGATGGTGTGTACTGTGTGTGTGTGTGTGTGTGTGTGTGTGTTTGTTTGCTGTAGCTCAATATAAATATTTTTCCCAAAGAAGCCTAGTGAAAGTTGTAACAAATGATACCATTCCTTACTTGTCTTAGGGGTGAAAGTAGCAGCTGTCTTCTGCTATACTAGCATGCTTTCTAGATACTGCTGGTTGTGCTACACACTTACATTTGAAACCAGAAAAGGCGGCTGCTTTCAGGGCTAAAAGTTTCACAATGTGCTTGCCATCAAAAGCCTAATATAAATATTTTTTTTCCAAAAGCATAGTAAAATTAGTAACAAAGGATAACAATTCTTTACAGATGTCTTTTGATATCGTAAACGTAGGTCTGAGACAGTTCTTATCAGATAGTGTCTTAAGAGGTAAAAAAACAAAACAACTATGTAAATCTTTTTAGGAGATTTCTTGCTGGGAAAGGCTGACATTTATGAGGTATGGGTCTTTCTTGAAAGAGAATACCTGCCCTACTGAAGCTAGTAGCAAGAAAATGTTTAAATGCTAAGTATTTAATTGTGCAAGTTGTTGCATTTTGAAGACATAAACTAATCTCCAGTTTAATAGGCAACACATATTTAACAAGCTGTTTCAGTTTCCACTGCTGTAATATTGATGAGGAAGGGAGCAAGCAGGCTAAGAGATGAGATCAGCTGAGCTTGCTGAAAGAGCTGATTTATGAATGTATCTGTCGGAACATTGGTTTGAAGTCCACAAACTTTCATGCCAGAACAGTGTCATGATCAGGCTTGCTGACTATTGGTCAAGCCCCTTGTAGAGTCATAGAAACATAGAAGTTGACAGCAGATAAGGACGGCAAGGCCCATTCAGTCTGCCCATTTCTTTTTCTACCTTATGAATGTGCCATTGGCCTTTGCTCTGTCAATGGCATATATATTCATACTCATCTGTATTGCTCCCTTATCCCTATCCCATGCCTGTTGGAAGCCCTGCACTGTATTCATATCCACCACTTCCTGAGGTAGGCCGTTCCATGCATCTGTGACGTGGACAGCCAGTTCTGAGTACTGTATGATTTTTTTGTAAAATAAAAAAAAAGTGTTATGAACTGTCTCCCATGAGAAATGCTGAAACAGCATGTGAGATCACACACACACACACACAGGTTTTAGATACAAGGTGTTACCTGGAAGGCCTGAAGCTAATTATAGAGTAGAATAGGCCTTGATCAAGGATCTCCTGTTTTATCCAAGTTAATTATAGCTGTAGCTGCTAAAGGGAAATCAGTATCCCTTTTATGACATTTCAAGAGGAGGAAACCAGGTTTAGCAAACTGGTGTGAAATCATAAATGCTGATGTCTGTGTGAGAGGAGAAGCTGATCAACAGATCAAAGAAATGTAATTTGAAAGAGAAAATGAGTTGTGCTGAGGATTACAGAATTTATTACTTTGAAAAGACATCCTGTTTTTGTATATATATATTTTTTTACATACTGTATTCTGACAGAGGATGAGCTAGGTGACCTCATACAAAGAGGCTGGCAAATATAGTTGGCTTTAAGGAATATTCTGTTTTACTACACAGAGACACTTTTATCTAGCCTCTGACAAAGAAACATCTGTGAGCACTTTAAACAGGTATTTAGAAAGACAGACAAATCTAATTACTGTAGTAGGAATTGTACTGTTTAAAACCTTGTTCTTTTAAAAGATTTGTATGTCTTGTGATATAATAGTTCTGTATTGTATGTTTTACATATTATTATCTATTTTAGTAAAACTCTTTTTAGAGCATACTTGGTCTGTCTTTAATTTCTTTCCTTTACAAGTAGAGTATATAGGGTTATAGCTGACACTAGGCATAAGCTTGAATGGTGATACCAAACTGGAAAGGTAAGAATAATCTAAGGTCTTTATTAAAGTTTTTAAAGGGTTCATTTTTGTATATCTGGTTAGGTGCCCATAGGCAAAGATATCTGGCCCCCCGAAGACAGAAATATTTGAGCCTGTGCATTGGGTATGCTAACAAAAGGTTCACAGTTTGAATCCCTCCAAGACTCGAGACCAAAGGTTGGTTCAAACCCACAAAAACAGACAAGAGGGTTACCTTGTTCTGTTAACTGTTTACAAGACTACACTTGGAGGTTGGCACTTTGGGAGTAGAGGGCCTGGCCTGCTGAGTGGGTGTGTGACAGCATTCACCAGCCTTTCTGTGAAAAAGAACTTACTCACATTACCCCTTAATCGGCCTCCCTCTAATCTCATGCTCTGTCCTCTTGTCCTGCTATTTTTCTTATATTGAAACATGTTAGACTCTTTTACCTTGTTAATGCCCTTAAGGTGTTAGAATGTTTCGATCACAAGACCTCACTCCCACCTTTGCTCTAGGGTATACATATTGAGCTCCATTAATCTGCTCTCATCTGTTTTCTGATGCAGTCCCTGCACCATTTTGGTTGCCCTTCTCTGGACTGCCTCAATTTGGTTAATGTCCTTGTGAAGGTGTGGCCTCCAGTACTGCACGCAGTACTCCAGATGAGGCATAACCAGTGTCTTGTAAAAAGGGATTATTATCTCCCTCTTCTGACTTGTGATACCCCTACTAATACACCCCAACATCCCCCTAGCCTTACCTACTGCTTTAGTGATCTGCTTGGATGATTTCAGGTGATCAGTGATAATGATGCCCAAGTCTCTTTTTTCCCTTGTGACTGCCAGCAATGCCCCTCCCAGCCTATAGGTCGCTTAAGGGTTTCTCTTCCCTATGTGCATGATCTTGCACTTCTTTGCATTAAACCCCAGTTGCCACTTTTCTGACCATTTTGCTAGTTTATCCAGATCTCTTCTCATTCTGCCCACCCCATTTGGATCATCTACTCTGTTGCAGATCTTGGTGTCATCTGCAAACAGACACACCTTACCCTCCAGTCCATCTGCAATGTTACTGATGAAGATATTGAAGAGGACTGGCCCCAGGACTGATCCCTGAGGTATCCCACTTTTAACTTGCATCTCATAGAAACATAGACATAGACTTTGATGGCAGATAAGGACCGCTTGGCCCACCCAGTCTACCCATTTCCCTACCTACAGGATAAGCTGCAGATCCTAGTTAACCAACAGCCTATTTCTTCTTACCCCCCGCAAGCATTGCCTTATGTCTGCCCCATGTATTCTTGAATTCTCCCACAGTTTTAGACCCCACAACCTCCTCAGGAAGGCTGTGCCATGCGTCCATCGACCCTCTCATGAAAAAATACTTCCTCACATTCCCCTGAACTGTCCCCCCCATCTTTAAATTGTGTCCCCTTGTTCTTGCACATCTCTTTTTCTGAAAGATGCTACCCTCTTGGACTTTGTTGATTCCACTGAGGTACTTAAAAGTTTCTATCTTGTCCCCCCCCTTTCCTCAAGGGTATACATATTAAGCTCCTTTAGTCTCCCCTCATATGACTTCTCTTGCAGACCCTGCACCATTTTAGTTGCCTTCCTCAGAACTGCCTCTATCCTATCTATGTCCTTGCAGAGATGGGGTCTCCAGAACTGGATGCAGTACTCCAGATGGGGTCTCACCAACTGTCTGTACAGAGGGATAACAATTTCCTGTCTTCTGCTGGTGATGCCTCTCCCTATACATCCCAGTATACCCCCAGCCCTCCCTACTGCCTTCTCACATTGCTTGGTAACCTTGAGGTCATCTGATATGATTACCCCAGGTCCCTTTCCATTTTTGTTGTTGTAACTACCTCCCCCACCCCCCATTGTGTAATCTTCCTTTGGGTTTTTGTTTCCCAGGTGCATTATTTTGCACTACTTTGCACTGAATCCAAGCTGCCATACTTCTAACCATTCATCCAGTCTTGCCAAGTCCCTTCTCATCCGTTAGATGCCTCCTTGTGTATCAACCCTGTTGCAGATCTTTGTGTCATCTTCCGTCTTTCAGATGAGACATTAAACCGAGGTCCCATCAGCCTGTTCTGGTGGTAGTTCAGGTGGATGTTAAAGATCCCGTGGCACTTCTCGAAAAGAGCAGGGGAATTTCCCTGGTGCAATGGCCATTCAAGAAAAATTCCAACAACAGCTTAATCTGGTTCAAGGTCAGTTGGCATTCATCTGTATCGCCCTCCCCGAGGTCGTGCCTGAAAATAGGCAGGATTTGTCTAGTGCACTTACCCGGTCAACAAAAACTAAATAAATAAAGAGGCATACTTTTTCTTCCAGTCCCTCTGCAGTGTCACTTATAAAGACATTAAAAAGGACTGTACCCAGTACTGAACCCTGCAGTACCCCACTAGTAACCCCTCTTTCATCAGAGTGGACTCCATTTACAATTACCTTCTGTGTCCAGTTGTCCAGCTAATATTTTAGCCAGGCTACCATCCTGGGACCCACTCCCAGGCTGGTTAATTTGACAAGTAATCTTTTGTGTGAGACTATGTCAAATGCCTTGCTAAAGTCTAGGTAGGCCATGTCCACAGCCCCTCCCTGGTCTACTACTTTAGTCACCCAGTCAAATAAATCAATTAGATTTGTCTGATATGATCTTCCCGCTGTGAACCCATGCTGCCTTGGGTCCTGTGCCCCACTGGCCTCTAGGTACTCAACAATTCTTTTTTTCAGAAGTGATTCAATCACTTTCCCTACCACAGAGGTCAAATTGACAGGTTTATAGTTTCCTGCCTCTGTCTTGGTCCCACTTTTGTGAAGGGGAATCGCATCAGCCTTCTTCCAGTCCTCAGGTACAACATCATCCTCCCATGATTTGTTAAAAAGGGTAGTCAGTAGTTTCACGAGTTCTCCCCTTAATTATTTTAGAACTCTGGGGTGAATTCCATCAGGCCCCATTGCTTTGTCCACCTTCAGTTTTAGGAGTTTTTTCTGAACCCTTTCTTCTGTGAACGTACTGGGATCAACCCCCTATCAAGAGTGCTTGTTAATTGGATTAGGCACCTCCCCTCCTCCTCTTTTGTGAATACTGAGCAGAACTATTCATTCAGTACCCCTGCTTTTTCACTGTCCCTCTGCCCACCCACCATCCATTCTATTCAGCCTCACTATCCCTCCCTTTTTCTTTCTACGCTCCCTGATGTACCTATAAAAGGTTTTATCCCCCTTTTTAACCAAGTTGGTTATCTTTTCCTCAATTTGGGCCTTTGCTATTCTGACTACCCTCCCTGCTTCCTTCTGCCTTAACTGGTACAGCTCTCTGTTCTGCTCCTTCTGTGTTTCCTTATACTTCCTGAATGCTATCTTTTTCTCCCTGACTTCCCTCGCCACCTCTTTTGAGAACCATAGTGGCTTTTTCTTTCATTTTGATTTGTTTATTTGCTTCACACAAAGGTTTTTTGCTTCTGTGATGGCAGTTTTGATGTTTCCTCACTGTTGCTCCACCCCTCCTTCTAGCCTGTTTGCTAGTGTTTTTCTAAGACACTCTCCCATCTTGCCAAAGTAAGCCCTCCTTAAGTCCAGCATCCTCACTTTTGTATGGCTTGACTCTGTAGCTGAGTTTATCGTGAACCACTCCGTTTGATGGTCACTTGTTCCCAGATGGTAATCCACTTCTAGATCTGAGATCATCTCACTGTCCCCATTTGAGAGTATAAGGTCTAAGATTGCTCCCTCATGAGTGGGGTCCAAAACTAGCTGTCTGAGGCATGCCACCTGCAGGGCATCCAGAATGACCCTGCTCTTGGATGTGGCTGCAGCAAATGTGCTCCAGTTAACACCTGGCATATTCAGGTCTCCCATCAAAAGTATTTCCCCTTGCCGGCCCAGTGGCGCTGAGGGTTGAGGCACTGGATGCCACACCTCGTGTCACACTGGCGACCTGGGTTCGGGAATGGACTCAGCAGTCGGTGGAAGGCAGGGAGGATCAGGAACAAGCATCTGCAGACTGCTCTCCTGATCCTGGGGAGCGCTGGGGAATTCCACCGCACTGTAGTGGCCTCTGGGGATGCCCAGAGGCACTACATGCCTGTGGATACATGGGGGGAGCACAGCGAATGTTGGCATATTATGCCCGGACGTCACTGCACATCCGTGCTCCAGTGGGGTCCAAATTAGGTGGAAAAATGGCTGGGCGCGACCGTGCAGCTTCAGAGCCATGCCCTGCCTCACCGGGAGGACTCTCATGGAGGTCACACTGGGGGGTCAGGGCCAGTCTGGCTTGGCAGGGCACGAGGGGAGGCCCTGCAGCAGACTGGCCATGGCCGTACTGGACCCCCATCATGTGAGTGAGCCTGGTGCTCTCCCAGTGGGCAGGGCTGACGGCTGGATGCCCTCAACGGTAGTCACCGCAGTAAGGCAGAAAAATAGGGATGTGATAAAAACAAAAAAGTATCTCCCCTTTCTCTGCCATCCTAAGAATGCCTTCTATCATATCCTTGTCCATTCCCTCCCCCTGACATGGGGGTCTGTATACAACCCCCGTGTCTATTGTGGTGCCATTTCCAGTTTCTAAGGTGACCCACAGTGCCTCCTCTCCTCCCTGTTTACTCTTCTGTTCAGTTGCTTTTATCCCTTCCTTTACATAGAGAGCTACTCCTCCCCCTCTTCTCCCCTTCCCATCTCTCCTGCAGGTTATGTACCCTGTTATGTTAACATCCCAGTCATGGTTCTGTTTGTACCATGTTTCTGTGACTGCTACGATATCCAGGCATCCCTCTTCCATCAAGGCCACCAGTTCAGAGAGCATGTTGCCCAGACTATGGGCATTGGTACTCATTACTCTCCATTTCCTGATGGTCTTACTCCTTTTTGCCCCATCCCAGTCCTTATTGCCTTTGTCACTTTCTCCCTTTACCCCTGCCCTTCTTCCTATCAACATCTCTATCTTGGTGCTTATCTCACTTACTACCCTGCATTTTTTTGGGGGGTTAGGATTTCCCTGCTCCTTTCAAGTGCCTCCCCCCTTGGCTAGTTTAAATGCTTACCAATGAAGCATTTAAACCTATCACCTAGGATCCTGGTTCCCCTCCTGGACAGATGCAGCCCATCATGCCAGTATAGGCCTGTATCACTCCAGGTGGACCCCCAGTCCCCAATGAAGCCAAATCCCTTCTGACTGTATACCATTTACCACCACTCTCTGTTTT
Organism: Neoceratodus forsteri; assembly: GCA_016271365.2. NCBI lineage: Eukaryota > Metazoa > Chordata > Ceratodontiformes > Ceratodontidae > Neoceratodus > Neoceratodus forsteri. The sequence continues at coordinate 675,224,209 of CM057451.1, read as the reverse complement.
CTGCCCGTCAACCACTTTGCCACCCAGTTGACCAACGTCTGACCCACCCCAAGCCTACCCAGCTTATTAATCAATCTTCTATGTGGAACAGTATCAAAAGCTTTGCTATACATCAACTGCTCCCCCTTGGTCCACCATTCTGGTTACCCAGTCAAAGAAATCTATGAGATTAGTTTGACAGGACCTTCCTTTTATAAACCCATGCTGTCTTGGATCCTGTGCTGCTATGGATTCCAGGTGTTACACTATCCTTTCCTTAAGGAGTGCCTCCATAATCTTGCCCATTATAGAGGTAAGACTGACGGGTCTGTAGTTCCCTGGCTCCTCCCTGCTATCATTCTTCTGGAGTGGGATCACGTGAGCCCTTCTCCAGTCTTCTGGGACCTCTCCTGTGCTCAGAAGCTCACTGAACAGTTCTGATAATGGCTCTGCTAGTTCCACCCTTAGCTCCTTTAGCACCCTGGGATGTATGCCATCAGGTCCCATTGCCTTGTCTACCCTGAGCTTATCAAGCTCTTGTAGGAGCCTTTCTTTTGTGGAGGGACTAGTGCACTCCTCCCTCCCCCCCCCCATTGTCCACGGTGCTGAGCTGTGGGCCCTGCCCTACCTTCTCTTCAGTAAATACTGAGCAGAAGTATCTATTTAGGATAGATGCTTTTATATGGTCCTCCTCCTCACATGGCCCTTATCCCCTTTGATCTTAGCAATACCCCCTCTGGACTTTCACCTTTCACTAATGTATATCTAGAAAGTCTTGTCACCTTTTTTACTGTTTGTGCCAGTGTTTCCTCAGCGTGGGCCTTTGCCTGCCTTACTGCCTTCCCTGCTTCCCTTAGGGAACTTTGGTATGCCTAACTATCTTCATCTTGCTGCGTTTCCTTATATTTCCTGAAGGGCAGCCTTTTGGCTCTGACCTTTTCTGCCACTGTTTTTGAGAACCAAAGTGGTTTCCTTCTTCTTTTGCACTTCCTTTTCTCACTAACACAATGGGATGTTGCTTCAAGTACTGCATCTTTAATGCTTGACCACTTTGCCTGTACCCCCTCACCTGTATTTCTTTTTGCCAGGGCTAGCTTAACTCCGTTGGTCATCTTATCAAAGTCAGCTCCTCTGAAGTCCCATATTTTTGCCTCGGAATGGGATGATTTAGTTCTAGTGGACAAATTGAACCATCCCATGTGATGATCACTGGCCCCCTGGTGACCTTCTCCCTGGAGATCTGTGATTCTTTCCCTGTTAGTCAGTACTAGATCTAGGATAGCCCTGTCTCTTGTGGGTTGTTGTACCAGTTTTTTGAGGCACCCCCCCTTGCAGGGAAAACACCATGTGACTAGTTCTGGCAGATGTTCCTGCTGGTATTGACCAATCTGTATCTGGCATGTTGAAGTCTCCTATTATCAGAACCTCCCCTATAGCAGTCATGTTTTGTAGATCGTCTAACAGTAATGTGTCTATGTCCTCCCCCTGGTCTAGAGGCCTGTAAACAACCCCAGTTCGTATGGCAGTCCCATTTCCTGTTTCCAGGGTGACCCACAGTTCTTCTGGCTCCTTATGTGTATTCTGAATTTCTGTAGCTTTGATATTTTCATTGACATAAAGGGCCACTCCCCCCCCCCCCCTTTTTTGCACCTTGGTCTCTTCTGAACAGTACATAGCCAGGTACTGAGAAACCTGCATTGGACACACCTCTCAAAACCCTGTACATAGCAAAATGTTCGACTTGCGCTATTGCGCACAGTGAACATAAAAAGTGGGTTCTTTTCTGGCCATTAAAGTAAGTCATATTCAAGATACATTCACACATGATGCACCAAACAAAAACTGGCCTGAGGTCAGATGACCTATTCAAGTATTACAGCCCCAAAACTTGAACAAAAACTGGTACCTTTATGTTGTCAGTTGGCATATATTACTGCTGTATGTAATAAATAAGAAATGATAGAGTCTGAGGTGTTGGGGAATACCTGGATGCCAATGGGCATGGTGAGGCCTGATGCAATGGGGGAGGGCCTTACAGCCCCTAGAAGTGAGGGTATCCTCCAACACCCCACACCCTAAAGTGTCTAATTGTGTTTAGAAAATGGGGTTTGTGAAACATTTTAAAAAGTTAACATTTTAAAAAAGGTTACCTTGTTTAATAGTCTTTCAGCTCAAAGCTGTGTACAGATTGCAACTACAGCAGAGGGTGCTAAAACTGAACTTGTGCTGCAGGTAAGAGATACACTGTAGGTGGTCCTGGTAAGAGTTTTTACAGAAGTGGGAGACTGCAAGTTAGAGATGCAGTGCAAGTGTCATTGGTCAGGAGTAGGATTGGGACAGCAGTATGGCAGACAGTAGTCAGGAGAAGACTGTTCAGAACAATGTTTAAAAAAAACTGATACAAAAGATTTGTACACGTGAGTTAGTCAATGAGTAGTGAAGGTTGTGAGAGAACAGGGGTGGAGCAGGCAGGCAGTTGGGACCTCAGTGGGAGTTATACATTGACACTTTACATGTTAAATTTATTTGAATGTAACCGCCCCCTCCAGGAGGGGGCCTACCTGGACTGTTGAACACCACCCTCCAGAAGCCTCTTCCTGAACCACAGCTTCTGCTGTCGGCTCTCTGTTCAACCACATGTGGCAGTGACAGACAGCACAGTAATGCTGTATGTTTGTGGTACCTCTCGTGCCCTCCTGCTGCTGTGGCAGCCTACTCTTCTGCTCTGGTCCCCTGAACAGTGACAGAGAGGACCAGAAACTTCCAGGATGTGCTAATTCAGGGCCATAGGTGGAGGCCGGCAGTTTGAGTGGGAGTACAGGTAACCAAGGCTCCTCCCTAGTGCTTCCCAGTCGTAGATCCCTCCAACTGCTGGGATCTCCAAATCAGGATATGTGCCACATCCCCTTCTGCACAGACCACCAGATGACAGTCCAGGGGGACTGAAATAAAGCCAGTGAGCCAACACCTTTTATGGACACAATAAGAAAAGAGCTTGGAAGTGCCAGGCTTCCATCTTCTGGGCACCACCATCTTGGTACCCTGTGACCCCACCAGCTGGCCAATCAGAAGGTTAGAAAGACCCTACGGCAACCCAACGGATTTGTCGGGCAAAAAGGATCAGGGACCTGCCCTAATGTACTGGCAGGCTCACGAGAGCCAATAAGAGTGCAGGATGACTAAGGACAGCCCTGCATAACCAATGAGAGGTGGTTTGGAAAAATGGGAAGTGGCTGAGCCCTTGGGGAGCTAGCGCAGTCTGAGGAGTGACTCAGTGAAGTGTGGACCCATTGCTGCTAGGTTGTGAATGCGACCTAGCAAGGCCAGTTTGGGAAAACCCTCTCCAGGGTTTTAAGAGGATCTGTGAGAAAAGAGACTGTCAGAAATGTCAGAGCATGTTTTGCTGCGCTGACACCTGAGACATGCCAAGGTCTGTGAGACTGCTGAAGCCAGATTTGGAGACTGAGATCTGCACCTCTCTCAAGCTACTATGGGGAGTCACAGGCGTATGCCCAGAGTACAGAGGTACTCTTGATTCTGGGGGAAGTTCGACCACTGAGGTCACTCCTGTGGGTCTGTGCTCCTTGGGAACCATGAAACTATTGCAGGAGTGCTCTGGTGTATGGTGAAAAGAGAAGTCAGAAAGGCTGTAAGCTATTGGGTCTTATCCATGTGAAAAGATATGAAAATTACATACCTACTGTAATTCTTGATCTTCTCTTGTATCTTCACCATTCATTACTGCTGGGTATAAGCTGGAGGTGTGCACCTGTACGGGAGCTTTTATTTTGGGGGGGGGGTCAGTGCAGACAGCACCGCCCATGAGGCCGGCGCACTGCGTGCCGCACGAGGGTTGGAAGTTAGGCACCGCAGACTCCTCCTCCATCCCAGTTCGGTCCTGCCGGAGAGGAGAGAGGAAAAAGGGGGATAGAGAAAACCAAGGTGAGGCAAGAGAGCCAAGTGATTGGAAAAGGAAAGGATATAAACTGAAAAAGGAATAAGCTGACCAGAGAACAGAGGGATTGGACTTTTTCCTTAAGTGGCCTTAGGGTCCCAACCCTTAGGTGGCAGTACAGCAAAAAGGAGATTGAGAGAAAAGAAGAGAGAAACATACAACATATGTAGGGAAGGGGGCCTCCAGCTGTGCTGTGCTGGAAGACCATTGGCTTACTTTAGCCTCAGAAACCTGAAAGGTTTGAAGACACAGGAGCAAGGATCCCATTCACATCCGGCACCACTGGACAGAGGCCCAGAACAAGAGAATTTGAAACGGTCTTGGAGAATATAAAACATGGCGGAGTCAGCCCCCTCTTCCCACCCCTAAATCCACATTTGGGATGAAAATCCTGGAGCATAGCCCTCTACAGTTTATCACTTGATGGCTTAGTCAAGGAGGGAAACCTCTTAAACAGGAGAGGACTCTGTCCAGAATGACCTCTAAAGGCAGAGGGGAAGCGAGAAAGGATAAAGGGACAGGAAAATCCCAACGGGTTCTCCCATGAAATGCACTGAGGCAGTCCCCACTTCAAGAAGATGAAAACTAATGGAAACATCCGTGCTAAATTAAGGAGAACATTATAGTGCACCCCACAGAGAATCCCAGGGAGTTCCCTCTGAGGCCAGGGCAAAGACCCTATTTGCCACCCTCCTAGGATGGGTACTCTGACTTTTCAGAGAAGAAAATAAGAGGACCCAGATTTATGTACCAGGAGGACTCTGCCCCCAATTGGCCTCAAAGAGGTGAGGGCGAGCAGGGTGGAGGCGGTGCCCAAGAGCTGAGGCCCAAGAGGGGAAGGTGGGTAGGAATCAGTCATGAATGGTGAAGATAAAAGAGAAGATCAAGAATTACAGTAGGTATGTAATTTTCATATCTTCCCTTGTCAATTCACCATTCAATACTGCTGGGTGATTACCAAGCCCACGGAGGGGACCTGGCACTGCCCTGAGGGAACAGATTCCTTCAGCCTCCTCCGGGGGAGATGCAGGAAGGAGAGATACTTCTGCCATACTAGGTCAACATGGCCAAAGGCTGGTCAGGCCGAGGAGGTGTGCCTCATGGCTGGGGGACAGAAGAAGCCCCTGAAGATTCCTCCTCACCTTGCGAGAGAAAAGATGAGTGCCCCAAAAAGCAGAGGAAATCCCCCTATGCCAAGCAATGGGTGACAATCTAGTCAGGCAAAGCCATGCTGTCTGCCTGATGCAGATCGCTGTCCCTGCTAGTCTGGAAGCCACCTCACTGGCATCATACAATGCCCTTGTTTGGTGCTTTGCAAGCTCCAGACCCTGTGCAGAAAGGGCAATGGCTTGCCTAGATTCCTCCAAATCAGACAAGGATGCTAAAACCTGCACCAGCATCAACCACAGTTGCCTGCTGTAGGCAGCAAGGTGAGCCTCATGTGAGTTGATGCAGAGTTACACACAAGCTGAGAAGAAAACTTTTCTTCCCCACTAGTCAAATTCCATGGAATCTGGATTCGGTGGTCGGTCGTGTGCCGGGTGTTGAAGCCCGGATGGCGTGTCTAAAGCAGTCAGCCCCAAGAGTGGGTGAGTCAGAGAGCCAAGAGACTCCTGGGGCCTGGCCCGGTGGCGTTGAGTGTTGAGGCGCTGGGTGCCACACCTCGCACGACATCAGTGACCCGGGTTTGGAAATGAACTTGGGTAATTTAGGGGTCAGCTGGGGAGGTAAGGATTGAGCATCCGGAGGACTGCTCTCCTTCATCGGGGTGGGGGGGATTTATGTGCTGTGTGCATCAGCACAACAGGGTTTGATCCGCGGAGGTGGAGACGGCTGTTACGCCCATTGCATGGGCGCGGGGCAGGGGATAAAAAAAACGGAGAAAAATACCGGGACCTGGCAGGACCCATGATGGCCCTGATGGGCTGGAGGACGTACCTCCAGGGTTGGGTCATAGTCCCTGCCGGGTCTGCAGAAGAGGTGACAAATAATGTTGTGATAAAAAAAAAAAGAGAGACATACCTCCTCCTGCAGTCCGCTGGGGCTGGGGTAGCTGGAGACTTCCAGGTGCAGAGAGACACTTCCAGGAAGGGAATACAGTAGGCTAGGAAGGCACCACCAGGTGGTTGGCACTGAACGCACTCAGAAAAGAGCGTGTCTCCCACTCAGTATTGCGTCTTACCACATGGGAGATGTGGAGCTCCTGAACTAACCACGAAAGGAATCACTGATATTCGGTGAAATTAGCATCAGAGGAAAGGTGGACAGAATGTTCCTCTTCCTCAGATGAGGAAGCCAAGGAAGTAGAGGATCTCAGATGGTCAGAGTCCTCCTGCGGTGGGGGAGACAGGCGAAAGACCTGCTTGTCCATAGCTCTAACATACCTAGGGAAGGCAGCCGTAGTGGCCCTGAACATCTCCCAGGTTAAAGGCCCTGTAGGGCCCACATGGCCTGGGAGAGGGGGAGGTGTCTGCAGAGGGATTGGGGAAGGGTACTTCACCAAAAGTGCCCAGCCTCTGCTAGGGCTCTGAGAACCCGCAGTACATCCTCCCATGTGGGAGGCTCCAATCAGCAGATGCTGCAAATGTGAAAACAAATTCTGGCTGAGCCCTGAGGGAGAATCTCCCCACTGGTGTGACTGAGGTTGCATGGTTCCAGAAGGGTAACCCTCAGCGCTGCCCACTAAGGGTGCCCCTGAAGTCTCAGTGGAGGAGAAGCAAGGCTCAGCACTGTGACTCCTTCCCACCCCCTGCAGGGTGGTGGAAGAAGGCCTCCGCACCTTACCCCAGCCTCTCAACCCCTCGGACTCCAAGGCCACCCTCTTCCTCGACCCAGTGAAAAGGAGTCCCCGAAACCCGGAGGCCCCCCAATGGAGGCCACAGAAGAGGAGGTCCCCATCTCCACGAAGGAGACCATGGCAGCACCAGAGATGGCAGCTGCTCTGACCCCTGCAGTCAAGACCGCCACATCAGGCCCCCCAAGACCACTATCCACTGCAGCGCCCATAACACCGGAGTCAGTGTCAGGGGCCACAGAGGCCACAGAGACCACAGACTCTGGGAAGCCTGCGAGGTGAACACTGGGCTGTCTGGTGCCTCATCCAAGAGGACTCCCTTTGTTCGAAGGACTACTTCGTCATTGTGAAAGGAGATATAGTTGGGTTCCACTGATAAAGCCTGTAGCTCACTGATACACCTTGCTGAAGTAATAGCTACCAGAAAGACTGTTTTCCAAGTTACATACTTGAACTCTGCTGAGAACATAAGTTTGAAGTGGGGGTTGCATCAGTTGAGCTATACAAATATTTAGATCCCATGAAGGGGTAGGCTCTCTGAGAGGAGGGTGTAAATGCAATAACCCTTTAAATAATCTTTTAAATTTAGGGTCAGAAGCCAGGTAAAAGGATTTTCCTGGTGACAGGTAAGCACAAACTGCAGCCAGATGCATCCTTACAGTGGAGGTGCTAAGGCCCAGAGAATGCAGATGAGCTAGGTAATCCAACAACAGTGGAATGCCCCCCTGCTGTGGTTCTACACCTAGTTGATTGCACCAAATAGTGAACTTTTTCCATTTGGATGAATATGTTTCCCTAGTAGCTGGTTTCCTGGAAATATTTAGGATATCCATGACATAATCTGAGAGATGCAACCCAGAATACTCTAACTCTGTAAGAGCCAAGGCTTCAGTCTGAAGGTCCCCTAGGTGGGGTACATGATTCTCCTTTGGGATGAGGTCAGCAGGTCATACCTCACGGAGACATGGATCGAATTTGTCGACACCAAGTTGACCAGAATTGAGTACCAAGGCTGTCTGGCCTAGTCTGTGGCTAATAGGATCATCGTTGCAGACTGAGCCCTGAGTTTTGTCAGTACCTTGAGCAACAGAGGAAATGGAAGGAATTTCCCTGACCAAGCCAGCTGGAATGCATCCACTGGGACTGTCCCCAGAACTCAGGGCCTGCAGCAATACTGAGGTAACTGGTGGTTGTCTGGGGCTGCAAAGAGGTCTGTCTCTAGGGTGCCCCAAATCTTGAAGATGCTCTTGAGAACAAAGTGATTTGGTGACCACTCATGGTGGTTCTGATTGATCCTGCTGAGAGAATCTGCCAGAATACTGTCCTTCTCTGGAAGGTGAACTGCTGTCAGAGTCACCTTCAGGGAGTAGGCCAATTTCCATATCTTCATGGCTTCTGTGCATAACGGTGTGGACCTCGTGCCACCCTGTTTGTTGATGTGGAACATTGGTGTGGTGTTGTCTGTCCTGACCTGCAACACCTTTCCCTGAATCATGGAAGAAAAGTACCAGAGAGCAAGCACCACTGCTCTGAGCTCCAAGAGATCTATATGCAGGAGAAACGCTTGGGGACACCAAGTGCCCTGAGCTGTATGCTCCTCCAGATGGGCCCTCTCACCCCAATAGAGATGCGTCTGTGGTAAGCACCATTGTGGGATTTTCCTGAAGAAAATGAATGCCCACCCTTAGGTTGTCCCTGTCCTGCCACCACTGCAGGGCTAAGAGAAGTGTGGAAGTTACTCGAATCAGTTTGGACAAAGAATCTCTGCTCTGGGACCAAAAGGACTTCAGATGGAACTGAATGTCTCTCATCTGGAACCTTGCCCTTGGTACCACTGCTGTTGTAGCTGCCATGTGCCCCAGCAACCACAGAAAGTACCTTGCTGGCTTTGGAGAATGGAGTCTGAAAGATTCTACTATCTGTACCAAGCTTTCCACCCTGTCTGGTGGAAGTCTTGCTTTTCCAAGAATTGTGCCCAGCTCTGCTCCTATGAACTGCAGGAGTTGGACTGGCTCCAGGACTGATTTCTTTGTATTTATTAAGAAGCCCAGTAAGTGGAGAGTAGTCTGAGTGACTGCAAAGGCTTCTACTACTTGTTGTTGAGACTGACCCACGAGCAGCCAGTCATCCAGGTAGGGAAAAACTGAAATTCCTAAACACCTTAAGTGTGCCACTACCACTGCCAGGCATTTTGTAAACACTCTGGGAGCTGAGGTCAGGCCAAAGGGAAGGGTTCTGAATTGGTAATGACCTGATGGCAGTGTGAACCTTAGATATTTCCTATGTGACTGCCTGATACAAATATGGAAGTAAGCATCCTCGAGGTCTATGGATGCTAGCCAGTCTCCTTGCCTGAGAGTGGGCAGTATAACTGCCAAAGTGACCATCCTGAATTTTGGTTTTAAGTGTTTGTTCAGGAACCTTAAATCCAGAATGGATCGCAAATCCCCATTTTTCTTCAAGGTCAGAAAGTACCTTGAATACAATAATAATCAGCAGGAAAATCCCAGCCTCTCCCTACAAAACAGGGTACTAAATGAGAAAAAGACCAAGGTAGAAAGGTCAGTGGGGGATGCTGCAACAGAAGGTAAAGCCATCAAAAAATGGAAAGCAATGAGTACCAATGCCCGTAGTCTGAGTAACAAGCTTCCTGAATTAGTGGCCTTGATGGAGGAGGAACATCTGGATATCGTGGCAGTCACAGAAACATGGTACACACAAAACCATGACTGGGACGTAAACATACCAGGATACACTATCTACAGGAGGGACAAGGAGGGTTAAAGAGAAGGAGGAGTAGCTCTTTACATAAGGGAAGGAATCAAAGCAACAGAACAAAAGGGTAAACAGGGAGGAGGAGAAGAAGCACTGTGGGTAAATTTGGAGACCGGCAATGGCACCACAATCCGCACAGGGGCTGTATACAGACCCCCTTTTCAGGGGGAGGAAATGGACAAGGAAATGATAGAAAGTCTACTTAGAATGGCAGAAAAAGGGGAGATATTGCTGATGGGTGATCTGAATATGCCAGATGTTAACTGGAGTGCAGTTGCAGCAGCCACTCCGAAGAGTGGGGTTATTCTAGATGTCCTACAGGGGGCATGCCTTAGACAACTAGTATTGGAGCCCACTCGAGAGGGAGCAATCTTAGACCTGGTTCTCCCAAATGGAGATGAAGAGAGGATCACAGATGTAGAAGGGGGTAGCCATCTGGGAACTAGCGACCATCGAACAATATGGTTCACAATAAACACAGCAATAGAGTCAAGCCATACAAAGGCAAAAGTACTGGACTTTAGGAGGGCTGACTTTGCCAAAATGGGTGAGTGCCTAAGCAACACACTAGCAAATGGGCAGGAAGGAGGGGTGGAAGAACAATGGGGAATAATAAAAACTGCCATCACAGAGGTAACAAGCCTTTGTGTGAAGCAAATAAACAAAACGAAACGATGTAAGAAACAACTATGGTTCTCAAAGGAAGTGGCAGTGAAGGTTCAAGAGAAAAAGAAAGCATTCCGGAAGTACAAGGAATCACAGAAGGATCAGGACAGAGAACTGTATCAGTTAAAGCAAAAGGAAACTGGGAAGGCAGTCAGAACAGAAAAGGCCCAAACCGAGGAAAAGATAGCCAACTCAGTTAAGAAGGGGAATAAAACCTTTTATAGGTACATCAGGGAGCGAAGGAAGACCAAGGGAGGGATAGTGAGGCTTAATAAAGGGGAGGGATGGTGGGCAGAGGGTGACTGTGAAAAGGCAGAGATACTAAACAAATATTTTTGCTCAGTATTTACAAAGGAAGAGGGGGAGGTACCTAAAACAAACAGTAGAAACACTCTGGATACAGAAGTTGATACCAGCCCATTTACAGAAGAAAGGGTTCTGAAAGAACTCTTAAAACTGAAGGTGGACAAAGCAATGGGGCCTGATGGGATTCATCCCAGAATTCTAAAAGAACTAAGGTAGAACTAGTGACACCACTGACTACCCTCTTTAACAAATCATGGGAGGATGGGTGGTACCCGAGGACTGGAGGAGGGCAGATGTGATTCCCCTTCACAAAAGTGGGAGCAAGGCAGAAGCAGGAAACTACAGACCTGTTAGTTTAACCTCAGTGGTAGGAAAATGATGGAATCACTTCTGAAGGAAAGAACTGTCAGTATCTAGAGGCCAGAGGGCACAGGACCCAAGGCAGCATGGATTCACAGCGAGAAGGTCATGCCAGACAAATCTGATAGATTTCTTTGACTGGGTGACCAAAGTAGTAGATCAGGGAGGGCTGTGGACATGGCCTACCTAGACTTTAGCAAGGCATTTGACACAGTCCCACACAAAAGATTAATATACAAGTTAGCCAGCCTGGGAGTGGGTCCCAAGATGACAGCCTGGGTAAAGGTGGCTGGAGAATAGGACACAGACAGTAATAGTAAATGGAGTCCACTGAAGAAAGGGGTTACTAGTGGGTACCGCAGGGTTCAGTATTAGGACCGTCCTCTCTCAATGTCTTTATAAGCAACATTGTAGAGGACTGGAAGGAAAAGTATGTCTCTTGCAGATGACACAAAGATCTGCAACACAGTTGATGCACAAGGTGGGGTGGAAAGGATGAGAAGGGACTTGGCAAGGTTAGAGGAATGGTCAAATGTATGGCAGCTTAGATTCAATGCTAAGTGCAAGTAATGCACTGGGAAACAAAACCCAGGAAGAGTACACAATGAGGGGTGAGATACTAACAACAACGAAATGGAAAGGGACCTGGGTAGTGTCATATCAGATGACCTAAAGGTGAGCAAGCAATGTGAGACGGCAGCAAGGAGGGCTGGGGGATACTGAGATGCATGAGAGGCATCACCAGTAGAAAACAGGAAGTTATTATCCCTCTGTACAGACAGCTGGTGAGACCCCATCGGAGTACTGCGTGCAGTTCTGAGACCCAATCTCCGCAAAGACATAGACAGGATGGAAGCTGTTCAGAGGAGGGAGACCTAAATGGTGCAGGGTCTGCACCAGAAGACATATGAAGAGAGACTTAGGAGCTTAATATGTATAGCCTTGAGGAAAGGAGAGAGGGGGGACATGATAGAAACTTTCAAGTACCTCAAGGAAATCAACAAAGTCCAAGAGAGTAGCATCTTTCAAAAAGAGGTGTGCAAGAACAAGGGGCACAATTTGAAGATAGAGGCGGCTCAGAGGTAATTTAAGGAAGTATTTTTCACAGAGAGGATGTGGATGCATGGAACGGCCTTCTGGAGGAGGTTGTGGAGTCAAAAACAGTGGTGGAATTCAAGCATGCATGGGACAGTCAAAAGGCAATTCTAGGGGCGGGGTAGGAAGAAGTAGGCTGCTGGTTAACTAGGATCTGCAGCTTATCCATTAGGTAGGGAAATGGGCAGACTGGGTGGGCCAAGCGGTCCTTATCTGCCGTCAAATTCTATGTTTCTATGTTTCTATAAGCCCTTTCCTCTTTGGGACAAAGGAACAGGTTCCACTGCCTTGTCCTGAAGGAGGGTTGTAACTTCTGTTTCCAGCAGGGATACTTCTGCTGTGTAGGCATGTTTGAACAGCCTTGCTCTATCTGGGAAACTGTATGAAGTGTAGAACAAGGCCTTTGCTCACCACCTCCAGAACCCATTTGTCTGATGTTATATACTGCCAGTTCTGGAGGTAGTGGGCAAGCCTGCCCCATACTGGAAGTGAGGAGGTACCCGAGACTCCTCAGGGAGTCTGTTTAGCTAATGTCTTGAGCTGGGAAGCTGGGCTGGAATGAGTTGCACCTCTCCTGCCCCTTCCTCTAAAATAGCCATGCTGTTGCTGATAAGCAGGGAAGGCCTGGGCCTGGTAAAAAGGTCTCTGGTAAGGCCTGTCCCTGCCTCCCCTACTCTGCTGTTTCTGAGGAGTGGTTGCTTTTTCTTTAGCTGTAGCACTCCTATATGAGGTTCTGTACTCGTCCATTTTCCTCATATAGGCCTCAGTTTGCTCTCCAAAAAGAGAGTTCTGGACCACAGAAAAATCCAAGGCTTTGGTTGTGTGTCCTGAGAGAGGTTAGTGGTTCTAAGCCAGGAAAACCTCCTCAGGGAAACAGAGGTAGCCAGAATTCTGGATGCTGAATCATTGGCATCCACTGCCATGAGGAATTGCTGCTTGGAAGCCTCAGTACCACTCTTTGCTATTTCACCCAGATCAGCAGCTACCTCGGCCGGAAGTTTGGCAGCCAGAGAAGAAACTGCTTCAGAAGCTTCTTTTGATATCTTGCCACACAGGCCATGTAAGAAGCCTGCCTGGCAATGAGAGAAGACCCCAGGTAAGACTTTTTAGCAATGAAGTCAGTCCTCCTAGAATCCTTTTCAGGAGGATGAGAAGCTAGTGGGATGCCTGCCTTGTTGCAGGCAGCAGCCTGAACCACCCCTTCATGGCTGGGGTGTCCTGACAGAAAATCTGTGCCATCTCTGGCTACTGGGTACTTCCTCTCTGCCTTCTTATCTACAGGAGGAACAGAAGTGAGGGTACTCAAAATTTTCAAAGATAGTCTCTGCAGAGACTTATGGATGGGTATCACCACCATCTTTGAGGCAAGGGACATCCATCATCTCCACATAATTTAGGTTTTCCTCCTCTTCTGAAGATTCATGAACCGGTAGCTGGAGAGTTTCAGCCACCTTCTTCATTAAAGAAAAATGAGTGAGAGCATCCTCCAACTGTTTAAGGAGAGAGAGATGCTTCCCTCAAGCTCAGGAGAGACCTCCGGTTCAATTGAACCATAAAGGTCCTCTTCATCATCATTGTCCTGCTCACATTCCTGGTCCCAGGAATAATCACATTTCAAAGGGTCCAGAAGAACTGGAACAGGCTGGGGAACAACCGGAGGAGTCACAGGTTCAGTTGTCTGTAGTGACTGAATAATGCACATAGCATTAGCAATCTCCTCCACGGTCAGAGCCGCAACTGCACGTGACTTAGGCGCCAGTTCAGTGTGTTTTTCTTTCTTTTTTCTCTTAGCGGAAGCGGGTTCAAGGGCTGAATCCACCAACCGTTTAGGAGAAGGAGTGTCTCCTTTGTTAGAAGGGCCCCCCTCTGTTTATTAACCAGAGCTGATCACAGTTAAATCAGACAGAAAAAGGGTAGAGAAATAGACAAAAGGATGGTTGAATAGAATGTACCAGGGGATAGTGATTTGAAACCGAACATGTACCTACCTAGAATGTAGGCTTTAACTCTTTCCTCTCCAGGGCAGTACAACAGCAAGGTCTTACTGCATATGTCAGAATATATTAGGACATCTTGTTGTTTGAATGAAAGTTTCCACACCCTGTGTAAGACAGTCATCTTATGTGCCTCTTGCTTGGGCGGGTGTATATATGTTGTGTGGGGTTGAGACGGCGGTAGTGACTCACTGTACAGTGGGGTCTGAGGGGAATTGCTTGAGGGTAGTTGTACATATAGTAACTTGTTATTGTCTAACTCCTGCTTTCTCCACAGTTTAGCCATGTGTGCCAAAACAAAAGTACAGTTTATTTGCTGATTTCTATCACTCTGTGGGTATTCAATCTGTGCATGCTGTTGAATTACCTATTGGTGAAAGTGATAACTGTCTCTTTGGTTCACTAGGGGGTGGTCCAGTCCAGTGTAAGGACATGGGTAGGTACTGCATCCCAGTGGGTGGTACTACACACAACATCTGGCTCACTTATTCTCTCTGGGTAGAGGCACCACGCTATTTCTTATCTTTTCTGTGATGAACCCCCCTACAACAGCAGAAGGCGCAAACCCGTCCCCTCCACCTGGAGGTCTCTGTACAGTCACCAGGCAGGAGCATCCCAGGGGTAACATTAAATTAGGGAAAACACAGCATGCAAACATGCAGCAAGGAGTGGATAGGTATATAAGCGTGTGAAGAAGCAAACAGAAAGGGAAGTGAGGCGGGAGACAATGGTACTGCAATTTATAAACAAAAATGAGTGAGAGCATCCTCTAATAAGTAAGGTGATGAGGTTAGCAGGAATCAATATTTTTTATCCAGTGGTGGGTGCTGGAAAATAAAAGTATTGCATTAGAATGCATTAGCCAGTCAGAAGACCCAATTCTTCAAACTAGAGAAGGCAGAACCACAAAAGATTCTGATGATTCATAAAAGGTTCTGGTAGTTATCTGAGTCTTACCAGAAGGCAGTATAGCACTGTGGTTTAGAGCACTGAGCTGCAAACCAGGAGACCTGGGTTTTGAATCCCACAGCCCCCACTTGCATACTATGTGACCCTGAGCAAGACACTTAACTTTGTTGTGCTTCTAGGTCACAGCTGGAAACAAGCTTTGGCTTAGTGTGCCTTTCGTGGTTAAACAATTTTCCCTTTCCTTTCCCTTTATCAGACCCTTTAGATCCTTTCAACATATAAAAACTGTTTTAATGATCTCTGTCCACCCTTAAGTTATTACTAGTGAGGGGAAAGAAACCCAAAAACAACTTGAAATGGTACTGCACTACCTCCAGCCTCATTCTTTGTCCTACTGTACCACAATCACTAGTCTTCTTACTAGATAAAGACTTGCTGTGGAGGGTATAGTAAGCTCCAAAATCAATGTTTAAAAATTATCAGAACCTTATTAGAATCTGAAAAAAAAGGTTCAGATAAGGTTAAGTGACATTAAATGGCAAAGGTTCTGGATGGTTATCTGATTGTTCACCATCTTTACCTCCAACACATTTTTAGAACAAACCTTTTAAGAATAATTCCCCAGGTCTCAACTGATTCAAATGTTTCAAGCAGAATCAGAGTTAGTTGATCTGATGCAGTTTGTCTTCCACATCAATCAGCTGGTCCAGTTAGTTCAGCAATAGTCTCCTGGGGCTCACACACTCAAGGAGAAGCTTACTGAGTTTCTGTATAAACAGTAATTCACGTCAAGTCTACATGTGTCCGGGGGAAGGAGCACAACAGAGGTAAACAGAGATGTACAATAAACATCAAACACAATAAGGCAAGGAACAAAAATTCAGAATCAGAGAAAAGCAAAAGGTAAGCGTTACTTATACAGGGAAAAGGGAAATTCACCAAAGACCTACAGTGATAGCCATCATCACCTTCTGTAACAACAGCAGATGCTATAGTACACTGTGCAGTCATAGTGAGTGCAATAAAAGCAATGTAAGATAATACACTGTGAGTATTAGCTGCTGCTATTGGATTAGCGATCACAAGCACCATGTAGCGATAGCACTATGGATTGTCATGGCTACTGCTTTAAGTTCAGAGAGGGAGAAGAGGAGGAATTAATGAAAGAAGCAAGGAAGGATTAGCTAGAGAAGCACTTATGTGTAGTGAATTTATGAAGCAGAATTTTCATAGTGAAAGTGGAGGATAAAGAGTGGAGGGTGAAATAATGCTTAGACCAATGAATAGGAAGCCTGTAGGAGAAAACTGAATGACTAGCTAAGGACTTGGGATGGGGAGTGGGAGTTGCAGCACTACCCAGCTTAGGATTTGGGATGGCATGGAGGAAGGAGCAGCACTGACTAGCTATGGACTGGAGATGGGGGAAGGGCAGGAGGAATGGCACTGGCCAGCTAAGGACTTTGGATGGGGGCTGTAGGAGGATTAGCACTGACTAGCTTGGGAGTTGGATTGTGGGGCAAGAGAAGGAATGGCACTGACCAGCTAAGGACTTGGGATGAGTGCTGTAGGAGCAGCACTGACCAGCTAAGGACTTGGGATTTGGGGCAAGAGAAGGAGAGGCACTGACCAGCTTGGTACTTGGGATGAGGGTGAAAGCAGGAGTAGCACTGACCAGCTAAGGACTTGGGATGGGAACAGGAGAAGGAGCAGCACTGACGAGCAAAGAACGTGGGGATGGGTGGGTCGGAAGGAGGGGAAATAAGAGATTCTAAGAGTATAGGGTCAAACAGGAAGTGATTTAAAATAACAAGGACTGTAGCTAAAGCAGAATTTGAGGATAAAACAAGCACAAAGAAGGATGTGACTCTCCTCTAGGAAAGGAAGAAACTGGAGTACAGAAATACAGGTGAGGGGGTACAGGCAAAGTGGGCAAGCATTGAAGATGCAATACTTGAAGCAACATCCCATTGTGTTAAAGAGAAAAGGAAGTGCAAAAGAAAAAGGAAACCACTTTGGTTCTCAAACACAGTAGCAGAAAAGGTCAGAGCCAAAAGACTGGCCTTCAGGAAATATAAGAGATTGCAGTAGGATGAAGATAGGGAGGCATACCAAACTTCCCTATGGGAAGCACGGAAGGCAGTAAGGCAGGCAAAGGCCCAAACCAAGGAAACACTAGCACGAACAGTAAAAGAAGGTGACAAGACTTTCTATAGATACATTAGTGAAAGGAGAAAGTCCAGAGAAGGTATTGCTAAGAACAAAGGGGATAAGGGGGCGTGTGAGGAGGAGGACCATGTAAAAGCATGTATCCTAAATAGATATTTCTGCTCAGTATTTACTGAAGAGAAGGGAGGGCAGGGCCCACAACTCTGCACCATGGACACAGGGGGGAGGGAGGTGTGCACTAGTCCCTTCACAAAAGAAAGGGTTCGACAAGAGCTCGATAAGCTCAGGGTGGACAAGGCAATGGGGCCTGATTGCATACATCCCAGGGTACTAAAGTAGCTAAGGGTGGAGCTAGCATAGCCATTATCAGAACTGTTTAGTGAGTCTCTGAGCACAGGAGAGGTCCCAGAAGACTGGAGAAGGGCTCATGTGATCCCGCTCCACAACAGTGGTAGCAGGGAGGAGGCAGGGAACTACAGACCAGTCAGTCTTACCTCAGTAGTAGGCAAGATTATGGAGACACTCCTTAAGGAAAGGATAGTGCAACACCTAGAATCCATAAGAGCACAAGATCCAAGACAGCATGGGTTTACAAAAGGAAGGTCCTGTCAAACTAATCTCATAAATTTCTTTGACTGGGTAACCAGAGTGGTGGACCAAGGGGGAGCAGATGATGTTGCCTACCTTGACTTCAGCAAAGCTTTCGATACTGTTCCACATAGAAGATTGATTAATAAGCTGGGTAGGCTCGGGGTGGGTCAGATGTTGGTCAACTGGGTGGCAAAGTGGTTGACGGGCAGAAAACAGATAGTGGTGGTAAATGGTATACAGTCAGAAGAGATGCAAGTCACAAGTGGAGTACCTCCAGGATCAGTCCTGGGGATAGTCCTCTTCAATATCTTCATCAGTGACATTGCAGATGGACTGGAGCGTAAGGTTTGTCTGTTTGCAGAAGACACCAAGATCTGCAACAGAGTAGATGATCCAGATGGGGTGGGCAGAATGAGAAGCGATCTGGATAAATTAGCAAAATGGTCAGAGAAGTGGCAACTGGGGTTCAACGCAAAGAAGTGCAAGTTCATGCACATAGGGAGGAGAAACCCTGAAGCCACCTATAGGCTGGGAGGGGAGATGCTGGCAGTCACAAGGGAAAAAAGAGACTTGGGCATCATCATCACCAATGACCTGAAATCATCCAAACAGACCTCTAAAGCAGTAGGTAAGGCTAGAGGGATGTTGGAGTGTATTAGTAGGGGTATCACAAGTCAGAAGAGGGAGGTAATAATCCCTCTTTACAAGAAACTGGTTATGCCCCATCTGGAGTACTGCATGCAGTACTGGAGGCCACACCTTCACAAGGACATTAACCAAATGGAGGCAGTCCAGAGAAGTGCAACCACAATGGTGCAGGGACTGCATAAAAAAACATAGGAGGACAGATTAACTGAATTCAATAAGCATACCCTAGAGCAAAGGAGGGAGAGAGGTGATATGATTGAAACATTCAAACACCTTAAGGGCATTAACAAGGTGAAAGAGTCTAACATATTTCAATATAAGAAAAATAGCAGGACAAGAGGACACAGCATGAGATTAGAGGGAGGCCGATTAAGGGTTAATGTGAGGAAGTTCTTTTTCACAGAAAGGGTGATGGATGCATGGAACAGCCTACCTCAGGAAGTGGTGGATATGAATACAGTGCAGGGCTTCAAACAGGCATCGGACAGGCATAAGAGAGCAATACAGATGAGTATGAATAGATAAGCCATTGACACAGCAATGGCCTATGGCACATTCATAAGGTAGAAAAAGAAATGGGCAGACTGGATGGGCCTTGCAGTCCTAATCTGCCATCAACTTCCATGTTTCTATGTTTTTATGTTTCTATGTTGGAGTACAGGTAGGTACAAGCTTTATTTGTTTGACATTGATGTCACAAGACAGTCATTTAAGAACAATACAAAAGTCCAACAATAAAATAAATTTTAACATTCATTACAAAGAAGTAGTATTTAACAATTTCCAAAAAGGAATGAAATGTATTTATGTAAAACAAATCCTCAATAATGCACAGATTTCACATAGAGGAAAATGACTCAGGGTACACAATGATGGAGCCAAATCAACGGAAGCACTGCAAACTCAAAAAGCAAAGATATCAGCTCACATCAAGAACGCAGTCTTCATCCAGTGTTAGAAAATGATAATATGATATTTATTGCAGCATAAACTAGTAGCACCCCCCCCAAAACATACTGTTAATGTTTCGCGCCACACTGTCACTTTATCAAGACGATCACGTCTTGATAAAGCGTCTGTGTGATGCAAAATGTTAACAGTATGTTTTGCAAGGTGTTACTAGTTTATGCTGCAATAAATGTTATATTATTATTTCCTAGCATTGGATGAAGACTTGTCCTTGATGTGAGCTGAGATCTTTGTTTTTTGACTATACAGATTTTACATGTCACATACAGGTTAGTACCTATCCCAAAAGGAGATAGAAACATAGAAACATAGAATTTGACGGCAGATTAGGACCGCTTGGCCCACCCAGTCTGCCCGTTTCCCTACCTGATGGATAAGCTGCAGATCCTAGTTAACCAGCAGCCTACTTCTTCCTACCCCCACCCCCTAGAATTGCCTTATGACTGTCCCATGCATGCTTGAATTCCACCACTGTTTTTGACTCCACAACCTCCTCTGGAAGGCTGTTCCATACATCCACAACCCTCTATAGATATTATATAGAAATTATTTACTTGTAATGCTTTTTCCTTCATATGGTTGTTTTTAGAAAATTAGCAAGTTTGCAGAGGGTCTTTTGCTATTTGTTGTTCAGGAGGATCTGGAGATTTTGTGACAAAGAAAGTCATTTTCTCATTGGCTGATAGTATCTTAAGCAGAAAAGTATAACATGATTAGTATTGTCTGGAATACCCAATCTACAGTACATCAGAAAAGTGTGGATTCATAGGTAGAAACACTATCTAAATATCTTGCTCTTAGCATGTTAGGGTCAAACTATTGAAAATTAAATTTTATGCAAAACTTCCTCAATTGTGGATCAACAAACTGGAGCAAATATGCTTTGATTCCATGGACTTTTGGACTTTCTTGCTTCCTGCTAACCGTAAACTAAACCTAACTTTCCCCAAAAGTTCAATATCTATTTATTTTAACTCCTTTGTTCCCATAGACACCATATGGTGTTGGAACCATCCTTTGCTGTATCCGATCAAAACGGCCACCGAGAGCAACAGCCAATCTGTTTTTTAACTGATATACACAGTATTTATTCCTATCCTTAGCTCTGCCAGATGTTCAAAAACAATTTGAAGCTCATGATGGGTTAGATGATTAATATGCAAAAAAGACACTGTAGTTCAGTTCAACCAATAGCCAAACATTCTTGTTTGGCCTTGAACTATTAGATTTACTTACCCTAGTTCTGTTTTCACAGCATAAGCCGAAAATTCAGATGGCAAACACAGAACCATTTTCCAAATTGTAGTCATATTTTTATTTAAGATTTCAGTGTTACAGGGTGTCCAGATTTTTAAAGCATACAAATGACTGCTGATAACTTAGTATCAGCTGCTCTGACAGATGTAACTACTTGCCACTGTATAACCTGTTGAACCTTGAAAGACTTAATAAGGACTGATCTAGTTGTCTAACTAGGCAGTATAGCCGAGATATTACAGTTGAAAGCTGCAAATGAGCCTGGTACATCCAGCAGACCTGCATTTGATTCCTACAACCTCCACTTACATACTGCGTGACTCTGAGCAAGTCACTTAACCTCTCCAGTGCTCCTGGGTCGCCCCTGAAAACAGGCACTTGTGCCTAGTGGGCCTTAACCGGCTACCAAAGAATAAAAAAAAAATATAGATCTAATATGATTATTCCATTTATTTATTTCACGCTTAGGATTCAACACCTTTGAGCAGGAGGCTCGTTTACAAAGGTTCTGAGTCAGACAAGTAACAGAAACACATCAGTGTAGATACACAACAGGAAATAACTGAGGACAACAGGATAACATGAGTTACATAAGGCAAAAATTTGTTGCATTTTACATGAGGTGTAACAATCCAACAATAAATTTGCAATCCAAGGAGACTCATACCCCTAGATAGGCATGGGTTTTAATTCATTCTAAGCTAATATTTAACTTCCAGATGAATGAAGAGGGCTTCCTAGCACCAAATTGCAAGATTGTTCCCTTATGTTAAATTGAAACTGTGAGGAAGAAAAAAAGTATGCAGATGTTCCAGAAGAGACTGTATGCCTCCTGGGGTTAAAGACATCAAAACAATGTTATCTGTGTAGATCACAAATTGTAGTGAGAAAGAAATAATTTAACCCACTGGGAATTGAACCTAGGGCCCCAGAACACCATCCTGGTGCTCTACCCATTGAGCTATGGGCTTACATGGTTGGCCTGACTCTTCCCGGAAACATTTCCTTTCTCGGGTATTGCAAATCCTGCAAATAAAAAACAATTGACATGACTATTAGACTGTTCTAATGGTCATGTCAATTGTTCCTATTTGCAGGATTTATGCAATGTCCAGGAAGAAACTGAACCAACCGTGAGCCCATAGTTCAATGGTTAGAGCACTTAGATGGTATTCCGGGGGCCTGGGTTCAATTCCCATTGCTGTCATATTATTTCATTCTCACTACAGTTTGTGATCTCAGTTGCTTAGCAGTGGCCAAATACTGCAACAAAAATGTCTAATGGTCATGTCAACTGTTCTTATCTGCAGGATTTGCAATACCCAAGAAAAGAAGTGTGTCCATGAAGAGTCAGACCAACCATGTAAGCACATAGCTCAATTATTAGAGCATCAGGATGGTAATCTGGGGGCCTGGGTTCAATTCCCAGTGGGTCACATATCTCTTTCTTTCTCACTACAGTTTATCTACACAGATGACATTGTTTTGACATCTTTAACCCTTGGAAGCTTACCAGTTACGATAACCCCAAGGTCCCTTTTCTGCTTAGGGATTGTCAGTGTATCCCCCTATCCTATACTCAGCTCCAGGATTCCTATGCCCTAAGTGCATGATTTTGTGCTTTTTGGCACTGAATCCCAAATTCCATGCTCTCAACCACTCCCCAAGCTTCCCAAGAACCCTACCCATTCTCTCCACCCGCTCCTCAGTGTCCATCCTAGTATAGATTTTGGTATCATCTGCAAAAATGCATATCTTCCCTTCCAGTTCTTCAGTGATGTCACTTATGAAGACATGGAAGAGGACCAGTCCCAGTACTGAGCCCTGCAGCATCCCACTGGTCACCCTCCCATCATTAGAGTGAGAGCTGTTAAACACCACCCTCTGACGCCTATCTGTTAAGTGGTTTCTAATACAATTCACCACTTTAGATCCCACCCTTAGGTTGCTTAATTTCTCTATTAGTCTCCAGTGCAGGACAGTGTTGAAGTCATTGCTAAAGCCCAAATAGGTCATGTTCACTGCTCTCCCCTGAGCTATCTGCTTGGTCACCCAGCCGAAGAAATCAGATATGTCTGACAGGACACCCCAACCTTACCCTGTGAATCCACATTGCCTGTGGTCTTGCAATCCAGTGCATTCAAGATATTCTTCCAGCCTCTCCTTTAGCAGGGTTTCCATTAATTTCTCCACCACTGAAGTGAGACTGACTGGCATATAGGTGCTAGCCTCCTCCCTGCTGCTGCTCTTATGCAGAGGGACCATGTCTGCTCTCCTCCAGAACCATGCCTCTTTCCAGTGAACAGTTGAATAAGGCCATCAGTGATGCAGCTCGCACCTCCCTGAGTTCCTTTAGTACCCATGGGTGTATCCCGTCTGGTCCCATAACCTTGTCCACCCTCAGAGCTGCAAGTCCCTTCAAGATTCTTTCCTCTGAAAAAGGACTTGTATCCACCCTCACATTTGTTCTTGCTGCTCAGTTTGTCTTTCCCCCTCCCTTCACTTTGAAGACTGAACAGAAGTACCTCTTCAGGGTGGCAGCATTTTCTTAGTCCTCTTCTGCACAGTCTCCACCTGCCACCATCCTTAAGGGAGTGTGATGGGGGAGACTGCACCAGTACCAGAAGGGGAATTTTAACAAATACTGAAGGGTTCTTTTATTACAAAAAGTTGTGTAATTTACTGTGAGCTTTTTCTTTCAACAGGAGCTTTCTGAGAGGGATTGAGTTGTACTTGTGACAGTGGGGAACAAGCGCTAGCACCAGAAGAGGGATTCCATCAAAACCAGAAGGTTTTTATTGTTAAAAGCTGGTTTAACAGGAGGGGTGTTGGTGGTGTCTGATGATCTGTCCACTGGTATGTCTTAAAACATTTTGCACAGTTGTCTGTTCTTATTCAATGCACTATTAAACAGCACTTTATGTGGCACATGGCGCTTGTTTAATTTAATAAATATTATTAATATAAGGCAGTTTTTACATTAGTTTAACATACTCTGAGACTTTTTTTTCAGATGGAAAGCAGGAAAATGCCACTTTCTGAATAGGAGCCTGCAAGTGACAGTGTGATGCTGTAAAGCTAACTGAAGCTTAGCAGGAAGTAAGAAGCCCAGAATAAAAGGATTCACTCCCAGGGTGTCCCATCATGTCTGTGAGTGCTAAACTGTTCAGAACGGGTCTCCAGAGCCTGCACCAACCCTGCCTACCAGTAACTACTCATGGACTCACTCACTCACATGGTCTATCCCTCCCCACTCCCTACCCCTGCTCCCCAGACTCTTGCACCTCATACTCCATAGCTCTTACTCCACTAGTGGTTGAACTCTGTTTGTCTTGCATCTCATCTCCCTTCTCTCTCACTCTCTCCCCCCTCCCACCCCCCTTTTCTTCATCAATCTCCACTCTCATGATACCACCCCCTCGGCTTGGTCTCTCCTCCTTCCCCTCTCTCCCTCCTCCATCTCTCTCTCCTTCCCCTCTCTCTCTCTCTCGCTAACCATGTTCTCCCACTTTACCACAAACTCTCACATGCACCATCCCCAGCTCCTCAGCCCCAAAGCTGTAATGTAATGTGACAATACTCCTCCTGGGCTGCTCTATCCCTAAGCTCCAGTCACTAACCACTCTCTCCCTATCCCACATTTTCCTCTCTCTTATGTACCTCCTTATGCCATACAGAACTTAGTATTAAACCCTTAATGAAACTCATAAGAAACTCTTAGCTGTTTTCTATGTTTTTGCTACTTCCTGTACTGATAATTCAACTATGTCTGTATTTGTACTGTGAATTCAGTTATGTACTGATATTTCAGTTATGTCTGTATTTGTACTGTTTACCGAACATGGACCCTTTGCAAAAGAGTTCTTACTCAAAGATTGTTTCCAAAAATTCCAATAAATAAATAAATAAATAAATATCATGTTCATGTCCCAAAGCATGAGTGGAACAGAGCAGGTGTGAAACAGGTTACTGGCATCTTAGGCATCAGCAGGCAATCACAAGTAAGCAGAGAGCTCTGTTGGACGGACGAGAACAAAGGCAAGGTACACTACAACTTATTGTTAAACTGCATAAGTAGCTTCAGGTTGTGGGGTAATGGGTAACTGCAGGGAAAAAAAGAAAGCAGGTAACAGTTACTGCTAGAAGTATAGGAGGCACCCTATCTGAGGAAGAGTAAAGTAGGAGTTCAGGGAGGACAATAGAGGAAGTTAGCAAAAGGGAAGAAGTAAAAAGGCAGTAAGGTACAAGGAGAGTTTTAGCTTGAAACAGCACTGTTTAAAGGGAAAGCAGGCAATACCCTATGAAAGGTAAGGTGTTAAAGTAGATCCCACTAGAGTGTGTAGCTGGGAAGAAGCAAGTAAAAAGAAAGGACAGTAGGGGCAAGTTTCATTTGAAAAACAGAAGGGAGTGACTGATATTAGCAGACATGGGACTGGTGCAGTGCAGAGGTTGTGGAGCTGCAGTATTCTGGGACACATTCTGGAGACTGTGGTGCTCTCCCATCTGCCCGCACATGTCTGGGTTGAGGGTCAGAGGTTGCTGATCTCCATGCTGAGCTGGCTATGATCCAGAGAACCTCCTGCCCAACATGGGGCTACAGAGTCTGCTGTTGTTGCCCCAGAGGTTGCCTACACAGAGGAGGGCCAGATGGACCTTGGTGATCTCCAGGACAGTGGGGTGGGTGGGTCAGGGGTCATTACTCAGCCTCTGCCACTATAAAATTATTTTGCCATGCTGGCAGCATGAGACTGCCATGAAGAGGCATCCATAGTGGTGGCAAGAGAGGATGCAGGTATCCTTCAAAGGGGAGGCCCCAATGTGAGAGGCAGAGGATCCCAGCAGAAACAAAGGAAGTTTTTATGTGGGACTCAACTGTCAGGGGGATAGATTTGGGAACAGGAAAGGATGAAGAGAAGGAGGTTAGGTGCCTACCAGGTGCCTAGGCTTGGAGGGATGGACAGCAGATCCTAAGGATCGCTATGGCAGCAGGACAGGGTGGAGAGCTGGAAGTCGCTGTCCACCTTGGTACAAATAACTAGAATGGAATGTGGTGGAGGTAGTACAGGGAAAGCTCAGGGAACTGGGAAGGGGCTTAAGGCAAGTAACATGAACGGTGGCATTTGCCAAGGTGATGCCTGCCTATGGCCATGGGGAGGGTAAGGTACTCCGCACTAGGAGATTTAACACTTGACTGAAAGAACTGTGCAGGGAGGAGGGGTTCAGCATCATTGCATACTGGGGGCCAACCTGGAAGCATATGGCTGTATACAGAGGTGATGGCCTGCATCCATTTGGGAAGGGGTCCGCAATCCGCAGTGGAAGGTTTGGATGTTACTTTGATGAACATTTAAACTAGCTGAGGAGGGAGGGGTGAAAATACTGTCCCCCAGCAGACTGAAGCAACAGTAAGACAGGACCCGAGAGGTGGAAACTCCCTCAGGGTACAAGTTATTGGAAGCAGAAGCACAGTAGGGGACAAGAACAGAAGAGGTGGAAAGGGAGGTGCTGAGGAGGCATGGTATGAAGAGGGTGGGAGGGAGAGAGGGAAGTTTCAAATAGCGATAAAGGCAGGAAGGGGTGCATGTCTTGCAGGCAGCATGGGAGCAAGAGATGGACAGCTATGTGTGCCAGTGCAAGGAATTTGAGAAATAAAATTCCAGACCTGGAGGCCATCATGACAGAGGCAGCCTTGGATCTTGTGACCACTGCTGAGTTCTGGTGCACAGGGACCCATGAGTAGGACGTGGCCATACCAGGCTACACTCAGTTCAAGAATGCTAGCAAGGGAAAGAAGGGTGGATGGGTTGTGCTGTATGTGAGAGAGGGCATTAGAGTGTCAGAAATGCAAGGGAACCTAGGGGTAAGGGATGGGTTGAATGTGCTGTGGGTCACCCTGGAAACAGGAGCCAGAGCTACTATTCGCAATGGGGTGATATACAGACCTCCAACATAGAGAGAAGGATGGGATGAGGCACTGGGGGAAACCATAAGCACAATGGCAAAAAAAGGAGGAGGTGCTGTTGCTGGTGGAGGACTTCAATCTACCAGATGTAGACTGGAGACTCGTCCAGGCATTGATAATTGATCCTGCCCCTCTACAGGTCCTTGGTCAGGCCACACTTGGAGTACTGAGTGCAGTACTGGTGTCCGTATCTGAAGAAGGATATTAGGCTGCTAGAGGAATGCAGTGAAGGGTGACAAAAATGATATGGGGGATGGAAGGCAAAACCTGCGAGGACAGGCTGAGGGATCTGAGTTTGTACACCCTGGAGGAGAAGAGGGATAGAGGGGATATGATTGAAACATTCAAGTACTTGAAGGGGATCAACAAATCTAGGGCTGATGGGTTATTTAAGCTAAGGAAGGGAAGGGAAGGGACATGAGAGGGCATGGGCTAAGATTGGAGGAGGGCAGATTTAGGAGAGAGATGAAGAGACATTACTTCATGGAGAGGGTGGTGCCGGAGTGGAATGCCGTACCAGAGGGGGATTTTATGTAAGATGGTGGGTCTTTTTAAAAGGTCATGGGCAGGGCACAGGGGAGAGTCTGGGTAAGTAGTGCTGAGAACATCATGAAGGTGACGAGGGGGGCAGCTGCAATCTAGGGGGTGATAGCTGCGCACTCGAGCAGACTTGATAGACCATGAGGCTTGTTTCTGCTGGCAGATTCATATATTCGTAGCTGTGGTCTCAGCTAGAAGCAAGGCCATCCTCGACTCCCTGCAAGGGGTGTTTTTCAGGAGGTTAGGGTAATTTGCGACATGAATTATCCCAATACACAACTGCTCGACACTGGATTCCTGACAGATAAATGCCTGACTGAGTTGAAATGCTGAAATTCAAAATCCCAAAATTTGTGGTGTCGGGCAGTGTCAAGAAACTGTGAACCTCAATCGAGTTTTACATTAGGCAATGCCAACACCAGACAGTAGACAAAAATGTTCACTGTGAGGATGATGGAGCGAGCAGTGTTAAGATGGTTGGACCAGATGTTGTTGCTGTTTTTAGCACAGAGTGCTCAGCACAGATATGTAAATGCATTTGACTGTCACAATTGTACAGTACTAATTTCAAAATGTTCCCTTTTCACTGCTTACTACTGCTAACATGTACTAAAATCTGGTGATGCCACAGGTAAGAGTCCTTGTTTTGAACAGTCTGATTGCATGTTATATCTATTTCCAATTGTGGTATGCTATGCAACTTGTGTTCACATAACCTGGCTCCCAGTTATTCCCCAGTGACCAAACTGTTCACCATTTATCCACCCACAGACCTGCAACGTGCAAGGCTTATATCACTTCTCTCATCTCCTGCTTCTGTTTCTCCTGTGTGCCCTCTCCTGTATTCATCCTTCCCCCTCTATCCGGTAAAGCGGAGTCAATTATTAATGTACTACTCCCATTTGCAAACGTCCACACCGGGTACCGGGTACACATTTTCAGGAATCGTTTTTGAACTCCCGGCTGACCGCATAATACTGACAGCTGCAATATTCAACTGAATGTAACGTAATGCATTTAACGCTTCTGATAAGATTTTGAGCAGTTGGGCAAACACAGGTCAGGCAAACGAATGTTGATCTTTTTTAATGTCGGGCAATTGTACTAGTCGGGATTTCAGTGTTGGGCCTGTTCATGTTGGGCAAATTCGTGTTGGGATTACATACAGATCCCTTTCTCGGGTAGCTAGTCAGATGTCCCACTGAGATGGGGCAATACTGGACCTGGTACTCACAAACAGGGACAGTATTGCAGGCATCAAGGTGGGATATCACCTAGTGACCAGCGAGCACCATACAGTGAAGTTTAACAAAGGATGGCAACAGAGACAAACTACACAAGGATGAGGGTCCTGGACTTCAGGAGGGCCTAAACAAAAATGGGTGAATGCCTCAGAGACAATCTAAGGGGGGGGATTGCCTGGGTTGGATGAAGAAATAGTGGGCCAAACTAAGGGATGTCACAGTGAAGGCAACAAACGTCTGTGTGAAAGAAGTGAGCAAAAACAGAAGGAAGGACCATGATGGTTCAGGGGAAGTGGCTGTGAAGGTAAAGGCTAAAGGGGTGGCATTCATGAGGTACAAGAAGACCCATAGGGAGGAGGAGGATGTTAGGGTTGTGTACCAGAAAAGGTAGAGGGGAAACAGGGAAGGTAGTGAGGGATGCAAAGGCACACACACAGCAAAGGGTAGTTACAGGGGTAGCTAAAGGGACAAGACCATTTTCAGATACATAAGTGAAAGAGGAAGACAAGGGAAGGGATTGTGAGGTTAAGAAGGGCAGGGGGACACTGTGCAGAGGAGGATCAGGAAAAAGCAGATATCCTTAGCAGATACTTCCGCTCAATCATCACAGTGGAAGGAGAGGGGAATGGACCACATAGAGGCAGCAGGAACACTGGGGGAAGGGGGTGAACACACGTCCATTCCGAGAGGAAAGACTCCTGAGAGGACTTGCGAATCTGAAAGTGTATTAGGCTATGGAACTGGATGGGGTACACGCAAGGGTACTGAGGGAGCTCATGGAGGTACTAAGTACACCTCTGACAACCCTATTCAACAACTCACTGGAAACTGGAGCGGTTCCAGAGGACTGAATAAGGGCAGATGTAGGCTTGCTTCATAAAAGTGGCAGCAGGGAGGAGGCTGGGAACTACAGGCTGGTCAGTCTAACATCAGTGGTGGGGAAGTTAACGGAAACACTAAAGGTTAGTGGAGGGTATCCAGTTACAATGTCATGCAGATTATAGTGTGATATACAGTAATCCGTGAGGCAAAAATAGAGAAGGACAAAACAGCTACAGGGATAGTATAGCACAGATATGTTAACACTATCTCTATAGATATTGTCAGTTGGGACGAAGAGGATAAAATCTCCCCTGTGTAATGTGTCACCAAGCTGCCCCCATGCTGCAGAGGTTAGGGCCACCAGCAGTGTAGGGTGGCAGAACATCCGGTTAACCAGGGTTTGATTCCCAGTCCTGTGTGTTTTTTTTTTCCCTTGGCACCATCCTGTTATTTTAACCTGCCTGCCCCCATCCTGCAGTTCTGCCTTCAGCCCACCTTTGCAAACTAAGTCTCCCCTTCCCCCACGATTGTGTTACTGTACACGACTGCGGTGCAGTCCCATGACTTGCACCTACCAACACCAAAGACAAAATATCCTCCCCTCCCATGTTTCTCCCCATCCCCAAGTTTGCTCCCCCCCCGGGGATGGTTATATTTAGTTTGGGGGGTGCGAAGTGGAGCCCCCCTTCAGACAGTCAGTCCAAGTACTTTTTCTTTATTTGTAGTGCTCAGAATTTTCCCGATGCACTACCTTGTCTTCCACTGCTTTGCTTGCATGGTTTTTGACTGTGCTATTTCACAGTCAGTGTTTTGACTCCATGCCCCAGTGGAGTAACTTTTTTTTTAATTTATGCTCCTCCTTGGGGGTATCACAGGCTGCTATGATTCTCCGTGGAGAGCTCAGCCTAGCCTCTTGGGGTTTTATCTAGCTTGCTGCATCCCTACCTTTTTTCCTCTAGTTTTCTACATTTCTATCCCAGGGTGCCTGGCAACTGCAAGCATGCATGTGCGTGGAGGCAGGCACACATGCCAAGAACCTGCTGATGACCTCTTCCCCCACCCAGCCTAGTGCCACTTCTCCTGTATGGTTTGCTACTGTCATCAAGCCTCCACTAGGTAGCAGCCAAGAGCCGAGGAGAAGTTGTCTTTCGAGAGAGAGAGAGAGAGAGGAGAGCTGCCTATTGGCTGCTCATCCAGGTCCCTCCCTCCCCCTCACCCAGCCCCCTCTGGCCCGGGCTCACTCCTGAACACGGGTCACCAGCATGGCGTGAGGTGTGGTGTCTGGCACCTCAACTCTCAGTGCCACCAGGCCAGTCTCCTAGTGGAGTATCTTGAATCCAGCAGACTACATGACCCAGGGCAGCACGGATTCTGAATACTCATGAGCATAGTGGGGTTCTTAACTGGCTACTGGATTGGTCATTAATCTTTTAGAAATGACGAATCCAGCTGGCAATCCACACTGCATTCCAACAATGTGCAAGAGACATCCTCACACTGAACACTTTTTAAATAAAAACTTGTAAAGCAAGGTCCTTAATGCCATTAGACCTGTAATCGCAATGTCAACCTTGAAGCCAGTCATTTCCTAGGATTAATGAATGGCCGGTGGGAGGTGGCCTTCAGCTGTGCCTCGTGCCACCAATCCTCCCCTTCAGTTGTTAATCCCTAGGAAATAACCAGTTTCATGGTTGTAATGGGATTGTTGTCCCTTCTCATTTCAGTAAAGCTTATCATTATGTACCTTTGCATGTTAATTATGTTGACCGGTATGTATAGGCCCATATTGACCGGCACCTTCACAGTGTTTTTTCTTTTTTTCCTTTTTTGCACCATTGTCCACCGTAATTGTAATCTTATGAAGTGTACTGTATTGTATTAATGCCCAGGACCACCCTGAAAATGAGCTTGATCAATGGTGTTTATGCCTGGTTAAATAAAGTGATTGATTGATTGAATTGCTTAAAGATATGTAAATGGTATCACCTAGACATTCAAAATAGTATTTTGACATTAAACAAACAGAATGTGTGTTGGGGGGGGGGGGTGTTTAAAACCACAACACATGTATAACCATCTTAACTTCAAATAACAAATTTATAAACTGCAAAACAAAGTTTGTGATTTTCTTCTTACTAGTAGAGATGCAGCGAATTAAAATTTCACTCGCGAAGTGGGCACTTCGTGTTGTTGTTCCACTATGTGAAGTACCCACTTTAAAGGCTCACTTCGCCTTGTGATTATCACTTTGCATTGTTACTCTGCCTTAAGGCGAATTAAGGCGGAGTGACAAGTCTATTGGCAGTGCACTGCAGCCCCCCACAGACATGGCTTACAAAAGTGTAAGTCACATGCTTTAGTCAGGCAGGCTGGAAGTGACTCACTAGGAGATCATTTCACTTTCCCCTTTGCAGAAGAGGAGCCTGTAGAGAGGAGAGAGTTAGAGGCAGAGTTTGAAAACCGCTGGTTAAAATCCAAATCATTCTTTTTTTTTCTGAACTTGTTCTTGGTTTATTAGTTCTTCTGTGGATTTCTCTATTTTTTTTTTTATTAATTCTTTGTTTTATTAATTGTGTGTGCATGTGTGTGTGACTGTGTTGAGCCACAGGGCAGAAATTAGAATGGGGGAGGGAAGATCTGGGGCTGGGACATTGCAGCCCAGCAAATGGGCGGGAATTCGCACACTGGGGGGGGTGGGGCCAGTTTCAGCTGGACCGCAGTAAGATCTTGCCAGCCACCCCCCAGAAGCAGGAGGAGTGGGTGCTACTGCTGCTGCAGCTGTAATGGAACCAACACCACCTCCTCTGGCAATGGCACCACCTCCCACTGCTCCACACCACCAGTGCCAGCAGCACCTCAGCAGCATGTGCCTGCGCCCCTGGCCCCAAGTGGGAAGCCTCAGCCCCAAGCTCCCACAGTATCTGGGTCCCCCCCCACCTGTGCCTCCCCACACCTCCCTAGTCTGGGAGTTTTTTGATGGTGTGCGGGGGAACAGTCGCATCGTAAGTTGCCGGATCTGTGGTGTGGAGGTGCGTCGTGGCTCCCCGGGAAGTCACCTGGGAACCGGAGGCCAGCGCACCCATATGTTGAACCACCACCGGGAGGAGTGGCAGGCTGCTGTCACAGAATGGGCCAGGACTGCACCTGCTGGCCCTTCTGTGGCAGAGGGGGTGGCTGTGCATTGCGCTAAGCGGAGGAGTGCCACAGCAGCACCTGCTGCTCCACCAGCACCAGCACCACCACCACCAGCTGCAGCACCTCCTGCTGGTGGCAACCCCACAGAACTGCCTGTAAGTCAGGCTGATTTAGCAGTTCTGTGGAGTGCAGTGGATGCTGCCAACCGGTGCCTGACCAATGTCAAGCAGCAGCTGGAGCAGATCGAGGGCCATCAGCTGCAGATGATGACCATGCTCCAACTGCTGCTGTCCCACCATGCCCCTGAGCATTAGTTTTTAGTTTTTCCTTCATTGTACCCCCACCACCCTCTGTAATAAAAATATATATTCCTATGTTGCCCCTGACCCTTCCACCCTGTATCTTGTAATTGTTTTCCCTTTTTATGCACATTTTTTCTCGTCTTCTGTATGCGTCTGCCCTGTTGTTGATTCCATTTCTGTACTTTATAGTTCTATCTTGTGCCCCCCCTTCATTCTGTTACATGTGTGTGCTATTTTGGTTTTGCATAACCTTATTTTAAGTAAAAAAGGGTCGTCCTTGCCCTCATTATTCCAACTTAAAGGAGTAGTCCACCCAAAATGTGCGACAACATAGTGGTTGCCTCACAGCTCACCCACTTCCTACAAAGCTATGACCTACTCACCCCAGCACAACACGGATTCCGAAAAGGGCACAGCACTACCACTGCCCTTACTGGGGTCACCTCAGAGATCAGATCTGCCACAGACCAAGGCAAGCTAACCGGTGCCATCTTTGTGAACTTGTCAAAAGCATTTGACTTGGTCGACCACTCGCTCCTGTGCGCCACACTCTGGTCCCTTGGCCTCGCCTACCCCCCCCCAGCTCACACCTGGTTCACAAACTACCTCTCCGGGAGACAGCAATACACTAATTACAGCCAAGCCCTCTCTAATCCCTCTCCTGTGAACAGCAGGGTCCCCCAGGGATCTGTTCTTGGGGCCCCTCCTGTTTTCCCTTTATACAAATGAGCTGCCCTCAGTCCCAGTCTACAGTCTCCCCACCTTGTATGCAGATGACCTTGTCATCCTCACCAGCTCCCAGGACATCAAAGAGATCAACACCAGGCTGAACTCAGACTTCATTCAAATCCAAACCTGGCTAAAGGGCCACAAGCTGGCCATCAACCTACAAAAGACTCAGGCCATGCTCTTTGGCTCTCTGGCCAAAACAAAAACCTGCCCCACTCCACTACAAATCTCAGGAGCTGATGGTTCCCCCCTGCAGGTTGTGGACTCCGTCAAGTACCTGGGGGCAACCCTTGACCCGAAACTTGACGTATCCCTGCACATTCACAACATTTGCAAGGCTACAAACTGCAAGATAGGCCTGGCATACAGAGCAAAAAGCTATCTAACCCCAGCTGCACAACTCGCCCTCGCCAAGGGGGTCTTCCTCCCCTCGCTCTGCTATGGGCTTGTCTCCTTTGACCCCATTCCAAAGAACAGTCTCGTAAAATGGGACACCACCTACAACTATGTGTGTCGCTTTGCGCTCTCAGTTCCCTTCCTCATGCACCACTGTGAGTTGTACACCAGGCTCGAGTGGCTCCCCCCTGAAATACATCGCACCTTTGTCCTCGGCTGCTTCATCGATAACATCATCAGAACTGCCACTCCTCCTGCACTCACTCTGTCCCTCAAACCTGCTACCCCCTCCTACCACTTAAGATCCTGTGACTCTCATGTCCTCCAGGATCTCAAAACCCGTACCCAAATGGGTGATCGGGTCTTCGCTGTCTTTGCACCCAGACTGTGGAACTCCCTCCCTGTAAACACTCACTCCTCCTCCTCTTCCTCCCACTCCTGTTTCAAATCCTCCCTATGGGGTTTCCTCAAATTGGCATCCAACTGCCTCTGCACTTAAGGGCCCTCCCCAGCCCAAGCTGACAGGCTGAGGCTATTCTAACCCAGCCATTATTGTTTGAGGAGATGAGCCTCCTGGTACTGAATGCCCCCAATCCGTTGGCTAGCCTGCTGCTATCAGTTGTACTGTCTGGAAATGTGTTCCCTTCTTGCCTGTCTGTACATATTAAGTGAATATTCTATACAATCCCTGAGCTTATTGGGCTCCAGCCCACTAATATATACTTGTGTTGTTCTGTATATTGACTGCTGTCACAGACCTGTACCACACTGTTTGACATGTGATGTGATGTCTACTGCCAATCTGTTTTCGTCTGTACCTTGTAACTTCCCGGGTCACTCCTGAAAATAGGCACTTGGCTGTCTAGCGTGCTTACCTGGTAAACAAAAGCAAACAAATAAATATGTTATGCAGAGCGTTTTGATTTGTATGTAAAGTCCTACTGTCCTTCCCTCTGTCTACTATTAGGAGTTTTTCCTAAATTAGTCTGCTAGCTTTATGGTAGTTTTACGAGTTACAACCCCTAGGGATCTCCATCTCAAATATGTTTATTGCCTTTCTTTTACTTATAATGCATCCTGTGTCATGTGACAGTGATGTAGCATTGCCAATCGATTTAGTAAATGCAAAGTTCACTACAGCAGAGCTGTGAAACTCTTCCTACCCTGTGATCACAAATGGCAAGTTACAGTTTAGCACATACCTGAGAGCTAGCTGAGTGGGGGTTCTGTAAGAAAACAGCTACTAAATAGCTGTCATTTGCTATTTGTGTTTTCTGTGTGTGTCAGGTCTAGCTAGCATTAGTAAGTGTTTTCATTTTAAAATTTAATTTAATCAAACTACACACAACAATAAAAAGCACAGAAATTGCCCCAGATCATCAATGCTGTAATTACTAAAGACTAACAGTTTTCGTACAGAAACCCCACTCATCTAGCTCTCAGCTATCTGTCAAACTGTAACTAACAGTAGCCATTTGGGCTCACAGGATAAGAACAGCTACACAGCTCTTCTGTTGTGAACTGTGAATGTGCTAAATCTTTGGGCTATGCTATATCACTGTCACATGACACAGGGTGCAGTGTAGGAGCGATAAAGGCAATAAACCTATTTGATATGAAGATCCACAGGGGTTGCAAAACTACCATAAAGCTAACAGGCTAATTTAGTAAAAACTCCTAATAGCAGACAGAGAGGACACACTAGTACCTTACATACAAATGAAAAGTGCTCTCCATAAGAAAAAATTACTCACCTTAGTAATGTTGTTTCTTCTACTGGAGTCTTGCTATATTATGACCATTGCAGTTTGTCCCACCATTAGAACTGCTCCGGAGGTGAAAGAGTTAACTTCCATGCCAGGGATGGAACTTGGAGCGCGAGCTCGGTTTGAGAAGCTCTGTCTGGAAGATTTCAAACTGAAACTGTCAGATATTTACGAGCAAAACTCACTAAGGTTCTGTGTGGAAGCTGTAACCTACACTAGCCAACTGGCTACTTAAATATTAACACATTTTCCTAGTCCCAACACTAAGACTCAAGTCAGGGGACCAGAAAATTAAAATAAGATGAAATAAGATAATATAAAACACAACACCCAAACACCCCAAAAGAGGGTGGAAACAAAAATGGGCATCAAAAAGTGCCAACACTGGAATGCCACCCATACCCAAGTAGAAGTTCTGAGAGGGGCAGGCTGGGGAGGTAATAATATGAAGACTCCATTAGAAGAAACAACATTACTAAGGTGAGTAATTTTTCTTCAAACAACATGAAGTCTTGCTATATTATGACTATTGCAGAATACACAGCAGTACTTCCATGGAGGAGGGACAGAACCTACTTAGGGAATAGGCTCTGAAGCACGGCTGTGCCAAACCGAGCATCCCTCCTGGCCTGGATATCCAGGGAGTAATGCTTGGTGAAAGTGTGTACCGTTTTCCAAGTAGCTGCTTGACATATCTCTAAGATAGGGATGTCTCTGGCAGCAGCTAGAGACGCAGCTGTACCTCTGGTAGAGTGAGCCCTCAGGCCTGAAGGGTGAACCTTTCCCAGTTTTTGATAGCAAAATTGGATACAAGAGACAATCCACCTGGCAATGGATCTCTTAGTGGCAGGTTTCCCTTTTCCAACCTCACCATAAGTGAGAAATAGTTGGAGGGATTCGAACCTGTGACCCTTGGTATGCTCTATGTAGTAACTTAGGGCCCTCTTAACATCTAAGCTGTGCAACCTCCTCTCACCAGAGGAGGAATGATCAGTGAAGAACACTGGAAGGGAGATAGATTGATTAAGGTGG
Source organism: Neoceratodus forsteri (assembly GCA_016271365.2). Taxonomy (NCBI): domain Eukaryota; kingdom Metazoa; phylum Chordata; order Ceratodontiformes; family Ceratodontidae; genus Neoceratodus; species Neoceratodus forsteri. The sequence continues at coordinate 675,187,817 of CM057451.1, read as the reverse complement.
AACTCTGAAACCACCTTAGGCAAAAACTTCCTATTAGTCCTGAGGACTACCTTATCCCTGTGAAAGGAAATAAAGTCAGTCTCCACTGACAAAGCTTGTAACTCACTCATGCGCCTGGCAGAAGTGATGGCTACTAGAAAAACAGTTTTCCAAGTCAAGTACTTAAGCTCTGCCGAAGACAGAGGTTCAAAGGGGGGTTGCATCAGCTGAGCAATGCAAACATTAAGATCCCAGGCAGGAGCAGGGGCCCTGAAAGGTGGATTAGTATGAAGTAATCCTTTGAAAAACTTGGAAAATACAGGGTGAGTGGAAAGAGAAGAGGGCTTTCCTGCTGAAATAAAAGCAGAGACAGCTGCCAAACGCACTTTCAGGGTAGCTGGTCTCAGTCCCAAAGAATTAAGATGGACCATATAGTCCAAAACAATGGGCAAATCAGCAGATTCCAGGGAAATATGCTTCCCAGAACACCATATGGAAAACCTTTTCCATTTAGAGTTATAAGTAGCCCTAGTGGAAGGCTTCCTAGAAGCTTTCAGGATTCGAGAACACCTTGAGAAAGGTGTAGGTCAGCAATTCTAACTCCTCAAGAGTCAGGCCTTGAGGTTGAGGGATTTGAGATTCGGATACCAAACTCATCCCTGGGCACAAGTTAACAGGTTGTGGTTCCTGGGGAGAAACAGGGGAAGATGGACTGCTAAGGACAGAAGGAGTGGGTACCAGGGCTGCCTGGCCCAATCTGGAGCAATCAGGATCATCTTGCAGGGCTGGGATCTGATTTTGACTAGCACCTTGAACAGGAGAGGGAAGGGGGGAAAGGCATAAAGAAACTTCCCTTCCCAATCGAGGAGAAAGGCATCCAGGGGGACTGGGCCCATCACTGGGGGCCTGCAACAAAACAGTGGTAGTTGGTGATTGTCTGGGGCTGCAGAAAGATCTATCTGAGGGGTGCCCCATCTGGCAAAAACTATCCCCAGTACTCGGGGATCCAGTGACCATTCGTGATGGCCCTGGGAAATCCTGCTGATGGCATCTGCCAGGACATTGTCCTTGCCTGGGAGGTGAACTGCTATGAGGAAGTGTTCAGGGAATAAGCCAGAGACCACAACTTCATTGCCTCGGTGCACAAGGCCAAGACCAGTGCCCCTTGTTTGTTGATGTACCACATTGTAGTGGTGTTGTCTGTTCTGACCTGTACCACTTTGTTCTGAACAGATGCAGAAAAAACCTGAAGTGCTAGAAAAACAGCTCTGAGTTCCAGCAGATTGATGTGGAGCAGAGATTCCTGAGGGGACCACACTCCCTGGGTGGAGAGGTCGCCCATGTGAGCTCCCCATCCCAGAAGGGACGCATCTGTAGTAAGGGTCAAGGAGTGAGATGGAGGGATGAAGGGGACCCCTAGTCTCAGATTGCTCTGATCCTGCCACCACTGAAGGGCCTGGATCAGGGTTCGAGTCACTGGGATCAACTTGGATAGGGATCTTTCTTTGAGACCAAAAGGCTCTCATGTGAACTGAATGTCCCTCATCTGAAATCTTGCTCCTTGCACTACAGCTGTGGAAGCAGCCATGTGTCCTAGGAGCTGTAGGAAGTGCCTTGCTGGTCGAGAGACCTGCAAAGTGAAGGAGGAGGCCAGGGCCACTAGGTTCCTTACCCTTTCTAGGGGAAGGAACGCTCTGGCCTGCTTTGTGTCCAATTCTGCACCTATAAAGGTGAGTACCTGGACAGGTTCCAGAACTGACTTTGGAAGATTGAGAAGAAAGCCCAGAGAGGTGAGCAGCTGCTGGGTAACTTGCAGGTGTGATCTGACCTGGTCCGGAGATTTACCTACAATGAGCCAGTCGTCTAGGTAGGGAAAGATGGCAATCTTTTGCCTTCTTAAATGAGCAACTGCTACTGCCAGGCATTTTGTGAATACCCTTGGGGCAGAGGTAAGGCCGAAGGGCATTGCTCTGAATTGGTAATGGCCTGAGGGCAGTTCGAATCTGAGGTACTTTCGGTGGGAGCTTCTGATAAGAACATGGAAGTAGGCATCCTTGAGGTTCAGGGAAGCTAGCCAGTCCCCTGGCCTTAGAGAAGGTAAAATCATTGCCAGAGTCACCATTTTGAATTTTGGTTTTAAAAGGTGCTTGTTCAGATATCTTAGGTCCAGAATGGGCCGCCATTCTCCTGTCTTTTTTGGGGTAAGGAAGTACCTGGAGTACAGACCCTTGCCCTGGTGTAGGGGAGAAACCCTTTCTACAGCTCTGACAGCCAGGAGGGTTGAGACTTCTGTTTCCAAAGCAAAAGTCTCTAGAGGGTTTGCAGGCGGAAAAGATCTGATTCTCATCTTTGGAAATTTTTTGAAGCTGAGAACCAGACCCTGGCTTACTACTTCCAGGACCCACTTGTCTGATGTTAAAGATTCCCAGTCCTGAACGAAGTAAGCCAGCCTGCCCCCTACAGGTAATGGAGAACCGGCCCTGGGCACCCCATCAGGGTGCCTGTTTGGCAGGAGCTTTAGGCTGAGGGGGGGGGAGCAGGCCTGCTTGCACCCCGTCTGCCTCTCCCTCTGAAGAACCCCCTCTGAGCATAAGCCGAAGAGGAGGCCTGGGTTTGGTAAAAAGGCTAATGAAAAGGCCTGCCTCTACCCCTGGGGGTCTGCCTCTGAGGGGTGGCTTGCCACTCCTTGGCTTCTGCACTCCTATAAGTGGTTCTATATTCATCCATTTTCTTCATATAATTCTCTGTCTGCTCCCCAAACAGAGAATTTCCTACCACAGGAAAATCCATAGCCTTAGTCTGGGTATCCTGTGACAAACTAGTACACCTGAGCCAAGCTAATCTATGAAAGGCCACAGATGTAGCCATGACTCTAGAGGATACATCATTAGAATCCACAGCAGCATGGAATTGCACCTTGGATGCCTCAATACCATCAGCAGCCACCTGCTCCAGCTCCTTGGCAAGCTGGCCAGGGGCCTGTTTGGCCAAAGCCATGACAGTGTCCCATCTAGACTTTTGGTATCTTGCCACATAAGCCATGTAATTTGCTTGTCTGAGTCCCAAGGACGCTGCCATGTATTGTTTTAGCCATGGCATCAATCTTCCTGAGTCCTTGTCAGGAGGATGTGAAGCCAGGGAATATTAGCTTATCACAGGCTGCAGCCTGAACTACCCCAACATGACTGCATTGCTGGAAAGAAATTCTGTATCAGGACCTGACAAAGTGTACCTCCTGTCCATCTTTTGTCCACAGGAGGCACAGAATTAGAGCTTTTAAAATTTTTATTGTTTGTTTCCTAAATGATTTATGTAAAGGAATAGACAATCTCCTGGACTCTGGGATGTCCATCATTTCCACAAAGTCAGGTTCCTCTTGCTCATCCACAGCTTCCTCCAATGGGAGCTGGAGGGTTTCAGCAACCTTTTTATAAAACAGAAAATGAGAAGAGGACTCAGAAAGTGTAGGGGGAGATTCTAAAGGTCTGTCTGGAGAGATGTCCGGTTCAATGGGCACATCCAGACTCTCAAAGTCACATTCACACTGTTCATAATCATCCTCCCCCTCCTCTGGTTCATAAAACTCTTCTACATCATATTCTTGAACCGGTGGAACCGGCCGAACCGACCTTTTGCCAGACAGTGGCGGTTCGGACGGAACCGGAGAAAGTGACTGGACAATTTGTATTGCTTTAGCTATCTCTGCAGCAGTTGGAGAAGGAATTTTTGACTCCACACCTGCTGATTTTCTAGTTTTCTTTGCTGGAACTGGCTCCTCAGAGCCAGCTTTACGTTTGCCCGAGGAAGTCTCGCCCTGGTCAGAGGGCACTCCCTCCGGTTCGGTTGGCACTGAACCGGGCTGGCCATCCGGGTCAGCGGACTTTTTGGCCTCTCGTTCCCTGAGCCTACCAACTCTCTTATCCAGGGTAGCTGCAGGAAGTTCTTACAAATCTGGCAGTCTGAATTGAGGTGGTCAAACCCCAGACAATATACACATGTGGTGTGTGGGTCAGCCTTGGCAAAGGCTTCCCCACAGACACTACAGTGCTGAAACCCAGTGGGCCCGGTTTTTCTTTTGGGTTTCTCAGACACAATGCCAGCCTAACCAAAAACTTGCCCTTTTAACGGCAGTGCCAGGCAAGACACCCTTATCAGTTCCCAACAGTGTCATGGGTCGTGGAAAAAAACGTAATGAAATCCGTTTTTTTTAGAACCGATAAGAACCGGGAACCGCACTCTAAAAGCTTTCAAATGCTTGATAACAAAGTTTTAAAACAACCTGATCGGTTCGAACCGAACCGATAAACATTTACAAGTTCCACACAGAAATAAACCTGTCTATTACTTACAATACCACAGACAGAGCTTGAACAGATCGGTTTGCGGTTAAAATAATAATAATCGCGGTTGAATTTAACCGAGAAAATACTGTTTAAACCGAGAAATGAATCGAGCAGTAGGAGGAATCTCCGGAGTGACTGTTCAGTGAGGCGGAGTAAAGAATCTGACAGTTTCAGTTTGAAATCTTCCAGACAGAGCTTCCCAAACCGAGCTCGCGCTCCAAGTTCCATGCCTGGCATGGAAGTTAACTCTTTCACCTCTGGAGCAGTTCTAATGGGGGGACAAACTGCAATAGTCATAATATAGCAAGACTTCATGTTGTTTGAACATATGTTTTTGAAAATTCTGGGTTGACTACTCCTTTAACAAAACCAGAAAGCCATAACTCCATATGAATAGATGGCAGTGAAGTATTTTCAGTGCTAGTGCAACTGTATTTATGACAAAACAAGGCATACAGTAATGACCCTTGCGCTTTGGCGGTTAGGCCTTCAGTAGCGTGCCTCCTAATGAAGGCCTAAGCGCCAAAGCGCAGTTGGCATTTGTGTGTGCTTTGTTTTGCCATCAATAAAGTTGCAGTAGCATTGAACATTTTTTGTAGCATGTATTCATACAGAAAGTACACATTACTGAGGCATCAAAAATATTGTTCACACACAGTCACCAGAATTAATGTGCATCCACAGAATGCTACTGTCTTGTCTCCTGAAAATTCCCCAGTCCACATGAATTGAAATGAGAGCATAACAACAAATGCAAAGTCTCCCAGAATTAATGGTGCACTCAGTCTTGCATGCAGTGTTCACACATGGTCACCAGAATTAATGTGCATCCACAGCATGCTACTGTCTCCAGAAAATTCCCCAGTCCACACGGAGTGAAATGAGAGCATAGCAGCAAACGCAAAGTCTCCACACTCCACACTCCAATAAGAACGAAGTGCCCTGCTGCTGCTGTTGGAATTACATGTAATGCTGCTGTTGACCTGACTGTGATGGGATGATGCACAGTGTCTTGCCAAGCGGTGTGCAAGAAGGATAACTTGACCATTGAGTTTATCATCCAAGATGTTGAGACTGAGAATGCTGTTGGATGCCCAAAGTGTGCTGCACTGACCCCAACAGGAAGGATGCCCTTTGTGTGTGCACTAATACTACCCTTGGCAAGTTGATTAATGTACCTGCCTGGCACCATCATTGTTTTCCACAGAACCTGACGTTAACTGTGTTTTATATATTTATATATATATATATATATATATATATAACATTTGTTTTCTACATATATACATGTAATCATTGTTTTGTTTTGTGTCACAGGTCACATAGTCGCACTTGGTGCACGCATGTCTGTGCTTGATGAGGAATTGTGGCGTTGGAATACTGTCACGCCAGTGAAGGTATTTTTTTTTGGGGGGGCCATTTTCAAGCAAGTTTCAATAATGGTTTATTGTTTGGTAAATTCTTCACAGGTCTTATCTGCAATGCATCCTCCTCCAGTGCAGTACAGATGGTCATGGTCATGGATTCATACTACTTGTTGCCGGCCAAGGGGGTATGATGTTGAACTTGTTATTTGGAGAAAGCAACAATGAAAGCACACAGCATCAGAAAGTTTCCACCTAAAAGAGATGAAGAAGGAGCTATTAGTACTTGATTGCAGTAACACATTATGTTTAAAGTGTGGCTGTTCCATCCTGTCAGATATGGTGATTAACAGATACAAAGCTGTCTCAGTAAGCCACATGAAGACCAAATCATCACAATCACAAATGTAATACCTGTACACTGTGTCAATGTCCCTATGTCTTAAGTTGCATTCTAAAGACACATCTTGTCAAGTCACGACCTAGATCAAACTTTGTTCAACACTGGCATGGCTGCTGCAGCAGTACAGTGTGTGATGTGCATGTCACCTACTTTATATGACTCATCAGTCGGATTTGCACTCTTTTGAAAAAAACAAAAAAGCACTGCTGAAATAAAATTGATATACTTACCGGTCTGGAAATGGATATCCTGTAGGTTGCTGTAGACAGTACTGCAGTACCATAGTCCTCCAGCGAAGGAGAGTGGTTTGTTAACCTGTGAAAAAAGAAAATAAGTTTACGGTATGTGTTTGACCACTGCATCTCATAAAATCAACAGGAAAAATAAAACAGCTAAAGGAAGTTCCATAGTATGAAACATTAGTACACATACTCACTTTATAGTATTGATAGTAGCTAAGAAGCCTTGTGGTTGTGGCTATTGCATGAGGTCTCCTCTCCGACTCTGCCTACCATGGCATGGGCAGGACACAGAATGAAAAACATTGGTGTACTGGTGGTGGTGGTGGTGGTGGATGGTCATGGGCACATCACGATGACATTCCCTCTCACGTTTATCGGCATCTTCTGGTGGTTTTGGTTAACAGCAGTTTTCTGTTGGTGGTCATGGGGGCACATGCTGACATTTCCTCTTACATTTCTCTGCATCTGGTAGCTTTTGCTAACAGCGGTTTTCTGGTGGTGGTCATGGGCGCACATGCTGACATTCCCTCCATTTATCTGCATCCTCTGGTGGCTTTGGCTAACAGTGGTTTTCTGGTGGTGGTCATGGGGGAACAGCTGCAGCCTGAGACACATTCACTATCACTGTCACACACACATGTGGGTGGTGGGCGGCATATAGAAGTGTGCACTGTGTCACAAATATGACATATGGAGTTTGAGTCATTCTGAGTGGGTCACTGATTTAACTTTATGAAAAACAAAACATGTACCACAGAAAAAGTGTGACAGCCTTTTAACCACTTCACTTAAAACCTACCAACATCAACCTCATCATCATCCTCATACAGAAAACTGCCCTTGCAGTCATCAATGTCTGAATTCTGCCCACTAGGGAATTCTTTCTCCATCGTGTCATCATCTACCTCACTGGTAGGCTGTTTTATGCTGCCAGTGCCACCAGGATGGTCCATTTCTACAACATCAGCACAACCATGACCATGCCATGGTATGAATACTGAGGTTGCAGTTCGAGCTGGTATGTGGCCCTCATTCATTTTTATGAATGTCAGCAAGCTGACATTTTGCAGGAGAGAGGTTTGCACAACAAATGTCTGCTTAAACACCCGCAGCAGTGGAATCGATTGGCTAATGGAGGCAGACTTGTCACTCACTGCCTGTGTGACGTGTTCAGAAAGCTTCAAAATTGTTATTACAGAGTCCATGAGGTACCACTGTTCAGTCATGAGAGATATGGAGGCCCCAGAAGTGTCACGGCTAATGTGCATGACAAGATATTCTGAGATGACTTTGTATTGTTCATACAAATTCTCTGCCATGTATGAAGTGGAGTTCCACCGGGTGACAACTTCCAGCTTGAGGCGGTGCTGTGGGAGGCTGTTTCAGATCTGCAACTGCCGAAGCTGTTCATGGGCCTTTGCAGAGCGTGAAAAGTGAGAACAGATATGGCATGCAACTGCCAGCATTTCCTTTATATCAGGGTGCTGCAGAAACTCCTGCACCACAAGATTTAAACAGTAGGCGATGCATGGAACAAACAAAGCCACCATTCGTGATGCATTTAATCATATTTGACCCATTGTCACTTGGTATAAACCCAGCTCTCAGGGACAGGGGGTTCAGCCACTCATCAATTTCAGTCAGTAGTAAGTCCAGTATGTTTTCACCAGTGTGTGAACAGGTCACACTGCGTACAGCAATCATTGCATGCCGTCGAATTCCTGGAAGATTGCTACCATGACAGTCCACCTTACTACACTGATTATTCACACTACCACCAGCACAAACAAGCCCCGGCACCTGTGCCCAATGTGCAGTTATACACAAATATGAACTCCCCACTGCTTTGCCACTTGTCCACATATCTATACTTAAACAGATGAATGGAGAGGAGGAATGTTGACGGGCATGTCCTACAGAGTCGGCCACAGTACGGTATAACTCGAGGACAGCATGGGTGGAAATGTACAGTATGTCCTGGATGGGACTTTCCATTTTAGACAGGCACATGCCACAAACTGCCAGAATCCAAATTCTCCATGAAAGAGAAGGGTAAAGGATCAATTGCCAGCATTTCAGCTACAGCAGCATTAAGTTCATGTGACACTGCATGATTGGGTGGGTACTTCGGGTTACGGGCAAAAACCCTCTGCAACGTGGGCTGAATTACACGCTTTGTATGGGGTGTGACAAATGGCTCTGCTCTGCGAATGGCCGGGGGAGGGGGGCGTGTGATGAAGAGGGCTGCACAGATGACATATCCACAAATGAAGTTATTTTCCCAGATTTACACACAGGGGCTGATGTACTACTTGCATTAAGACATACTGCATTGACCACCACCACCACTGCTATTCTCACCACCATTTAACAAGATTTCAAAATCATTATGCTCCACCTCATTATGCCTGTAGTAATCCTCTGCTGTTATTTCATCACTACTGCAGACATTCCTACTTGGTCTTACAGTCATGGAAGGGGATAACATGCTCATTAAAGCTGATGATGAGGGTGAATGCCCCACTTTGGCATTAGCTGCCATCTGCTGCTGGGTCCACAGTGCCATGTGCCTGTTTTTAAGATGTGTATGCTGCCCCCCCCATGCCCAGATGACTCCCCTTTTTACCTCGACTCTCACATGCATAGCAAAGCTGGCAGACTGCAACTGACTCATCATTTGCATCTTGCACAAAAAAAATCCCAAACAAGGGATTGTGATCCCTACTTTTAACCTGTCCCTGATGCTGCTTATTGGACTCTGTTTTTTTAAGTCCTGAAATGGGGGGGGGGGGAGCTACTACATGATTTTTCAGGCGGGACACACTTAGACTGCAACTGACCACCATGGCTACCTATCATTATTACTGGGTCTTCATCACCATCGACATCAACAGGAACCGCTAAATCACAACTTTTGCCAAGGGGGGGGGGGGGGATTTAAAGCCAACAGACCCAGGCACAGCCACCTTGACTTTCTTTTTCTCCGGCTCCCAACAGGCGTCACTGACATCATCATATTCATCGACATCATCCACAGCCACATTTTCTGCATGGATGCTGTCATGAGGACTACATGTTGCAACCACAGCAACATCATCATCATCATCGTCATCATCACCATCAAAATCATCTTCACCCGATATTTTTGCACCACACTGTGAATCATTGCATGGCAAAGGCATGACCTCAGCCGCGGTGGAAGAAATGTGACATTGTGCGTTATCGTCGCCATGATCAGAATCATGTTCAACTACCATGGGGATGTTACTGGGGAGTATGACATCATCTACACTGTCACTCATTGCTTTAGACTCAATTATATTTTTTGACACGGTTAACTGGTCAGAAGTGGAACTTGAGGCAGCAATACTTATGCCAGCAGAAACTGCACTAACATCACCAGCTGGGACAACAGCATCTCCTCCAACTATGAGTGAAGCTACAGATTGCGCTGTAAAAAACACTGATGGAGAAATCCCATTCCTCACATCAGCTATGCACTTCTGCATACTACAACGCCCACAGACAATCTTACCGCTGGCAGCAGTGCCATGGCCAGAAACGGCTTTGCTTGCATGTCTCTTTGCAGGCATTTTGGGGGGTCACCAAGAAAATTGTAAATCAATTTAGATTTCGGAACTTTCAGTCTGGCCCAGTGTACGTGATGTGAAGCCCAAAACAACAACAACAGCGGCTTGCGGTCTGCGGATGTTGATTGCAAACTAAACAGATGCAAAGGCACAGACAGATTAAATTGCACTGCACAATCAAGAAAAAGATGCAGACGCAAAGTCACAACAACATCTTAACCACTGCGGCTCACAACAGTCACAATCTAAATCCAATATGGAGAACACCTTTTGCCGCTTGGGGGGCAGTGCATTATAGTAGCAGTACAAAACCAAACCAATATACCACAATCCCTCCCTACCACAAAGCAGTACAAAATTATACAGCTGTGGTGGATAGCAGGTTCACACTGATGCAATTACTCTGTGGCACAATAAATGGTGTCTGTGATTTGGTGGCACACGTTGCAAAAAAACACACACACACTGCAAGTAATGCGTGGCAAATTGAAAACTTCAGTATTATAACCAGATCCTTTCAAAAAACTGAAATTATGCACTGCTGCAACACAAAATTCAGCAAAAAAATGTTAAGAATTATTGAAAATATCACTGTGAATACATTAACACAGTTATTAAAAGACTGCCTTTTTCTCCCAGACAGTTAATCTACCTACACCACACAGATATGCCCCTTCCCAAAAACACTTCAAGCGTCTCTCAGTACACAGACTGAATATTCAAAATTAGCATTCAAAATTTACACACAAACAATAAACACTCGATGATATGAGTACAGGAGGGTTTCCTATAATCGATGTACTATGTTTTAAGCCAAAAAAATGGCTCAAAACAGATTTTTTAACAGCTTTTATAGAGTTTGAATCACAGAGCTCTGACAGCAAACTGTCTCCAACTACCACTACACACACACTACACCGAACTGAGGCTGTGCAGAACAATCTAGGGCCCATGTCACCTGCAATCCTATGAATTAATGCAAAATTCGCCCTGGAGCCCAAAAACAAAGCGAAGTGATGCGAAGTACATTGGAATCAATGTACTTCGCCTAAAAATAGGCACAGAAGTGGTGAGGGGAAGGTGGATTAACACAAAGAGCATTGAAATCAATCACTTCACGATCCTCATTATGGCACGAAGTACTCCACTTCGTGTTGCGGAGTACTTAGTGGATTCCCAGCTACTCTGTGAATTGCTCCGTGGAGTGAATTTTGGCCACTTCGCCCACCTCTACTTACACATTCCTATGGATGTCACTATGATGGACGGACAAAACAAATACTAAAGGTACATTCTGGACAGTATGGATTATACCATGGCAAATTATATTTGTTTAAGCAATAAAGACAACTGTCAGTTGCTTCCTGGAGATTAATGACCAGTTGGGGTTTGGGTGGGCCGAAGCACAACTGAGAGTCATCCCCCACCACCTGACTGTTAATCTCTGGAAACAACCACTAGTTCAGTCATTATTGCTATTTTAAGACCAGTTCACCTTAAAGTATTGTAACCCCCCTGCAAATGGGGGTTCCCAAAAGACTTCCAGGAGCTTGCTTGAATGCTCCAAGCCTGAATGGTGTTTGGCGTTTAAGCCATTTATCTGTGAGTGTTTTTAGAGCCTCTGGTACTGTCTCTTTAAGAGCTGTCTGCTTCCAGACATAATTAGTTTGTATGGGGGGGGACTGTGTGTTTCTCTGCTTGAGTACCACTCGAGCTGCTGCCAATTCACTCTATTTTGCAGTCACTAGGAGTGCAAAGGAACCTATCTGAAAGATGTAACTGTTTGCCAGAAATCATTTAGAGTAATAATGAAAATACAGTTTGTCTAACCTGCTTTCTTTGCAGTCAGAACTGTGTTTGCCTAGTTCCCCATTCTAGTTTTGAACTGCTGAACTGGACCAATCAGTGTGGGTTAAGGTAGCTCTAAAATGGTGCCTTGGACGAATCAGAACTTGGACTCGTAATCTGAGCCAGCCACAAGAGGATTGTATGGGCAGTGACTCTGGGAGATGTAGTTTGGACTTCGGCGCCTTTTTGGACCAACAGGGGCAGTCTATTGTGAGTGACAGCCAATCCAGCCAAGAACTGGGAGGAACTCAAAGGAAGTGCCCGGTTTTGTCTGCTGGAGTTTCAGTTGAGCTCTGGCAGTGAAGAGGGAAGGAGCCCTGTGCTTTTTCGGTGTGCAGTTTTAGTCGGGAAACGCGTGTAAGGCCCCCGAGTTCCAGGCTGCAGCTTGTGTAACTGCTTGTTAGGACTGAATCCATCCTGTGAAGAGAATCAAAGGATATCTGAAGAGCAGAAACCAGGCTCACCCTGTAGAAGACTGGAGAAATTGCTGAATTGCGCTCGGTCTGTCAGGAACTGAATCTGCTGTGTGTTCTCCCGGGTATTGTGCAGTAATTGCGATCGGGTTATAGAAGCAGCCTGCCTGGTACAGTACTTTCTTTTTACCATATAAATGTGTGAGGAGGCTTGTGTAGCTCAAGTGAATCCTGCTGCCATTAAAGGACTTTTGCCTGTTACTGTTTACCATATAAATGTGTGAGGAGGCTTGTGTAGCTCAAGTGAATCCTGCTGCCATTAAAGGACTTTTGCCTGTTACTGTTTACCATATAAATGTGTGAGGAGGCTTGTATAGCTCAAGTGAATCCTGCTGCCATTAAAGGACTTTTGCCTGTTGCAGTTCGTCATATAAATGTGTGGAGTCTCGTGGAGCTCAAGAGTAGCCCTGCTGACGCTGAAGGACCCTATCTTGTTTGGAGGTCGGAGTACTAATTCAGGTCGCCCCTGTTGAATTACCACATTGAATCCAAATGGAATTACTGTACTGCTGACTGTTTAACTAATTTTTCTTTTCTCTGTGTGAAAGGGCCCCTACCAGCTGCCACGGTTTGGACTAGCCACTAGGGCTTGGGTACCCAGGGACAGTAACTGGTAGGGATAGGCCTGTGCACAGAGCCATAAGTAGATGAGTAAAGTGATAAGCTAATTAACCTGATTTCCCACTGTCCTTGTTATATCCCCCCAAATAAATCAGAGCTGCTTGTTTCAGCAAAGTTATACTGCCTGAGGCATTTGTCTAGGTTAAAGTATTGTACTGTGATTGTTGCACTGTATCTTCTTATTTTACAGGGGGTCCCAGTGCCTGAACCAGTCCTGGGGGTAAGTGTATACTGTGAAGGTAATTCTGATATACTGTGTGGGCCACTAGTGGGAAGAAAGGGGGGTTGCAGTGTCCCAGAGGGCTGTGACCAAGTTAGTTTAACTATTGCAAACCCTGACCTCTGGGTGGAGGCACCCGCCATCGGATCTAGGCCCCTCAACCTGTTAGTGGCAAATCAGGCAGGGGTAGTAGCTCCTGGGATAGCGCCATCTAGGGGTTACAGTATCAAATCTGATGGAGTAAAAATATACTTTTTGTTGTTGTTTTTGAACTTTCCGTGATCGAGTGTGGTCATGGCTGCTTATAGACACAATGTGAATTATGTGATGCATGTGTGTGATGCCAGGATGGAGCCCTAGGGAAGGGAAGCAGGGAAACCCGGAGGATGGGGGGAAGCTTCTCCTAGTGGGGGACTCTATTGTCTGGGGAGTGGAGTTAGGGTCACCTAGCAGGGGAGAGAGGGAGGTCAAGTGCCACCCAGGAAGCGCTGCATGGAGGGATGGGAAGCAGAGCCATCGAATCGCTATGGCAATGGCTAGGAGAGAGCAGCTGGATGTCATTGTCCACCTGGGGACCAATGACCTGGCCAGGAGAAGGGTGAAGTTAGCCAGAGTCCAGAATGATTTCAGGAAGCTCAGGGGGAACCTGAAACAGATAGCATGCTCTGTCTCACTCTCAGAGGTGCCACCTGTCCAGGGCACAGGAGAAGCTAGGGCACTCCACAGCCATACCTTCAACTCCTGGTTGAAGAACTGGTGTGGAAGGGAGGGAGGGTTTTGGCTTCATAGGGAACTGGGGCCTGACCTAGCAGATGCAAGCATATATAAGGATGACGGCCTGCATCTGTCCGAGAAGTGGACCTTGGTCCTTTGTGAGAAGTTTAAATGCTTCAGCTGTGAACATTTAAACTGGCTGGGGGGGGGGCAGGAGGCTTAGGAACACCCCCCATGAGAACATGCAGGAACATAAGTCTACTATGGGAACAGTGAAAATAGGCAGGAAGAGGCAGGCAGGTGAAGAATGTATAATAATGAGTAATATAGGGGCAGCAGGAGCGCATTGGAAAAGAAACTGGGGCGGAGGGAAGATGCTGGATAGGGAGAACAAGAGCAGAGGGAGGGCAGACTGTAAAACATGGAAGGATCGTGCTAACAAATGCCTGTAGCCTAGAAAATAAGGTTCCAGACCTGGAGGTCTTGCTGGTAGATGAAAACTTTGACACAGAAGCAATAACAGAGACATGGTACTCTGCAAATCATGGCTGGGAAGTCAGTGTACCAGGCTATACATTGTTCAGGAGGGACAGGGAGGGTAAACAGGGTGGGGGAGTGGTCCTGTACATCAGAGATGGTATAAAGGCTACAGACATTCAGAAAAGACAGGGGGAGGCCAAGGTAATGTGGGGCACCCTGGAGCCAGAGAATGGAACAGCGATACACATTGGGGTGATTTACAGACCTCCAGCACAGAGGGAGGAAGTAGACAGGGAACTAGTGGAGAACATACAAGACATGGCAACTAAGGGCGAAATCCTGCTACTGGGGGATTTCAATATGCTGGATATGGATTGGGCCACCCAGATGGCTGTTTCAGCCAGAAGCACAGCCATTCTAGAATCCCTGCAGGGGGTTGGATTCAGGCAGCTGGTGCATGAGCCAACCAGGGACAAGTCAGTTCTTGACCTGGTATGGACCAATGGGTACAGAGTCAAAGAAATACAGGAGGAAGGGCAGCTGGGGTCCAGTGACCACCACATGGTGTGGTTCAGCATGGAGACATGGACTCAATCAAGCCATACAAGGGCAAGAGTATTAGATTTCAGGAGGGCAGATTTCACTGAAATGGATAGATGTATACAAGCAGTCCTGGGGAAGGGAGAGATAGTAGAGGGGTGGAAAAACAATGGAAGAAACTGTAAGGAGCCATAGTGGATATAACAAACCAATGCGTTAGGATAGTTACCAAAGGGAAAAAAAGAAGGAAACCACTAAGGTTCTCCAAAGAGGTGAGGGACAAAGTCAGGGCTAAAAAGCTGAGTTTCAGGAAATATAAGGGGAGCTAAAGGGAGGAAGACAGGGAAGTGTACCTTGAATGTCTAAGGGAAGCAGGGAAAGCTATTAGGAGGGTGAAGGCGCAGACAGAAGAGAGCTTAGCACAGTCTGTAAACAAAGGGGATAAGGCATTTTATAGGTACATTAGTGAAAAGAAGAAAACCGGGGGATTGTGAAACTCAAAGGGGAGGAGGGAGAGTGGAAAAAGGGGGATCTGGACAAGGCAGAAATACTGAACAAATACGCCTGCTCAGTATTCACTAAGGAGGGGGCAGATCAAGGACCACAGTTGGGGTGCAGAGGCAATGGGGGGAAGAAGTGAATACCAGTCCATTCATAGTGGAGAGAGTTCTGGAAGAACTCACACAGCTGAAGGTGGATAAGGCCATGGGGCCAGACGGCATCCACCCGAGGATATTAAAGGAGCTGCGAAAATAACTTGCAGCCCCTCTGGCGGCCCTGTTCACAGAGTCACTCACCACAGGTGTCATTCCAGAGGACTGGAGGAGGGCACATGTAGTCCCACTGCACAAAAGTGGCAGTAGGGAGTAGGTGGGGAACTACAGGCCAGTCAGCGTCACCTTTAGTGATGGGAAAGATCATGGAGACACTGCTGAAAGAAAGGACAGTGACACATTTGGAATCCAGTGGTGCGCAGGATCTGAGGCAACATGGATTCACAGCAGGAAGGTCATATCAAATGAATCTAATAGTTTTTTTGATTGGGTGACAAGGGAACTTAATCAGGGAGGGGCAGTAGACGTCGCCTACCTGGATTTCAGCAAAGCCTTCAACACTGTCCCACATAGAAGGCTGATTAACAAGATGAGTAGCCTGGGCATGGGAGACAAGAAAAAATTACTCACCTTAGTAATTGCTTTTCTTCTCATGGAATCTTGCTATATTAGGACCATTGCAGTTAGCCCCTGGCTCTGAACTGCCCCGGAGAGGAAACAGTTAACTCCAGAGAGATCTGGAGTTCCACAGCGCGAGGGCGCTGCTCAAAGCTCTATCTGGTCAGTTTCAAATGAAACTGCCAGGTTCTTTACGAAGCTAAACTAACATAGCAAGTCTGTGTGGAAAAAGCCCTACACTAGCACTACCTACTAGTAGTAGAACAACAAAACACAACAACAACAAACACAGAATAAAAACAATATACCTATTATTGTTAGATCACCCCGACAAGCACTAATAGGCCCCCTCTCCCAAAAGACTCAAGTCCAGAGAGGGGGCCATCTACCACTTAACAAAAACAGAATTACCTAGTTCCCTAACCCAAATGAAACAAGGGGGGAAACTAGAAAGGCTAAAATGGCATGACACAGTGCTTGCACCAAATTGCCAACCCCATACCCAAGTAGGAATTCTGAGAGGGGTAGGAGGGGGGGTTGTCCTAATATAGCAAGACTCCATGAGAAGAAAAGCAATTACTAAGGTGAGTAATTTTTTCTTCAAACACCATGAAGTCTTGCTATAATTAGGACCATTGCAGATTATACAGCAATACCTCCATGGAGGAGGGCCAGAACCTACTTAGGGAATAGGCTCTGAAGCACAGCTGTGCCAAAACGAGCATCTCTCCTGGACTGGATGTCCAGAGAATAATGCTTGGTGAAAGTGTGGACTGTCTTCCAGGTAGCAGCTTGACAAATTTCTAAAATAGGAATATCTCTAGCGGCCGCTAGAGATGCAGCTGTACCCTGGTGGAATGAGCCCTCAGTCCTGAGGGAGGTTCTTTACCTAGTTTTTGGTAACAGAACTGGATACAAGAGACAATCCACCTATACTGTCCTCCTAGTAGCGTCTCCCTTACCCACTTCTCCATAGGTAAGGAAGAGTTGGAGGGATTCAACCTATGACCCTTGGTACGTTCCAAATAGTAACTAAGAGCTCTTTTGACGTCCAAACTGTGCAATCTCCTCTCACCAGAGGAAGAATGCTTAGTAAAAAATACTGGGAGAGAGATGGATTGGTTAAGATGAAAATCTGAAACCACCTTAGGTAAAAACTTTCTGTTAGTCCTGAGGACCACTTTATCTCTGTGGAAAGAAATAAAATCCTTTTCCACTGACAAGGCTTGTAATTCACTTATACGCCTAACAGAAGTGATAGCCACTAGAAAACAGTCTTCCAAGTTAAAACTTGAGATCTGCCGAAGATAGAGGCTCAAAAGGGGTTGCATTAGCTGAGCAATGCAAACATTCAGGTCCCAGGCAGGAGCTGGTTCCCGAAAGGAGGGTTAGTGAAGTAACCCTGAAAACTTGGAAAACACAGGGTGAGAGGAGAGGGAAACTGGTTTCCCGCAGAAACAAAAACAGAAACAGCTGCCAAATGAACCCTCAAAGTAGCTGGTTTGAGGCCTAGTGAATTTAAGGGACCAAGTAGTCCAATAAAATAGCCAAGTCAGCAGATTCTGCACAATCTGCCTCTCAGAACACCAGAAGGAAAACCTCTTCCACTTGGAATTATAAGTGGTTTAGTGGAAGGCTTCCTAGAAGCCTTCAAAATATCCAAGACACCTTGAGAAAGGTGTAAGTCAGCAATTCTAGCTCCTCAAGAACCAGGCCTTGAGGTGGAGGGAATTGAGGTCCGGATACACACTCTCCCCTGTGCACAGGTCAGCAGGTCGTGGGTCCTGGGCAAGGTCAGGGAGGGTGAAATGTGAGGACAGGAGAAGAGGGTACCAGGGCTGCCTGGCCCAGTCTGGAGCAATCAGAATCACTTTGCAGGGCTGAGTTCTGATCTTTACCAGTACCCTGAAGAGGAGGGAAAGGGGGAAGGCATACAGGAACTTCCTTCCCAATTCAACTGAAAGCGTCCAGAGGGACTGATCCCAGCACTGGAGGCCTGCAACAAAACAGAGGAAGTTGGTGGTTGTCTGGGGCTGCAAAGATCCATCTGTGGGTGCCCCACCTGGCAAAGACTGACCCAGCACCTGAGGATTCAGAGCTCTTCGTGATGGCCCTGAGAAATCCTGCTGAGGGCATCTGCCAGGACATTGTCCTTCCCTGGAAGGTGAACTGCTATCAGGAGGTGTTCAGGGGTAAGCTAGGACCACAACTTCATTGCTTCGTGCACAAGGCTGAAGACCGGTGCCCCTTGCTTGTTGATGTACCACATTGTTGTGGTGTTGTCTGTCCTGACTTGGACTACCTTGTTCTAGACAGTATCTGAAAAAACTTGGAGAGTTAAGAAAACAGCTCTGAGTTCCAACAGGTTGATGTGGAGCAGAGATTCCTGAAGGAACCACACTCCTTGAGTGGAAAGGTTGCCCAGTGAGCCCCCCACCCTAACAGGGAGGCATCCGTGGTGAGGGTGAGGAATGAAGAACGGTAAGAATGGGACCCCTGGGTTAGGTTGCTTGATCCTGCCACCACTGAAGGGCTAGGATCAGGGTTTTGGTCACTGGGACTAATTTGGTAAGGGGTCCTTCCTTTGAGACCAGTAGGACCTCAAGTGGAACTGGATGTCCCTCATCTGAAATCTTGCCCTGCACGACAGCTGTGGAAGGCCATGTGCCCCAGGAGTTGCAGAGTGCCTTGTTGGTCGAGAGACCCAGGGTAAAGGGAAGATGCCAGGGCAATGATTCTGTCCACTCTTTCCGAGGGAAGAAATGCCCTGGCTGACTTTGTGTTCAACTCTGCACCTATAAAAGTTAGTACCTGAACTGGTTCGAGAACTGACTTTGGAAAGTTCAGCAGGAACTCAGAGAAATGAGAAGCTGCTGGGTGACTTGCAAGTGGGATTTACCTGCTCTGGGGACTGATCCACTATGAGCCAGTCGTCCAAGTAGGAAACACAGCTACCCTTGCCTTCTCAAAAGGGCCACTACCACAGCTAGACATTTTGTGAAAACCCTTGGAGCAGAAGTGAGACCGAAGGGCATTGCTCTGAACTGGTAGTGGCCAGAGGGCAGTTCGAACCTGAGGTACTTTCGGTGAGAAGGCCTGATTAAGATATGAAAATAGGCATCCTTGAGGTCCAGGGAAGCTAGCCAGTCCCCTGGCCTTAAGGAAGGCAAAATCATTGCCAGAGTTAACATTTTGAACTTTGGTTTCAAAGGTGCTTGTTCAGGAATCTTAAATCTAGAATGGGCACGCCAATCTCCTGTCTTTTGGGGTCAGGAAGTACCTCAGTACAGCCCCTGCCCTGATGGCAGGGGGAACCCTTCCACTGCTTTGCAGTCCAGAAGAGACGAAACCTCTGCTTCCAAAGCAAGGGCTTCTGAAGGATTTGAGGGAAAATGTCTGGCTCTCATCTTTGGAAACTGCTTGAAGCTGAGAACCAGACCTTGGTTACCACTTCCAGAACCCATTTGTCCGAAGTTAGGACAACCAGTTCTGGCTGAAATAAGCCAACCTGCCCCCACCGCATACAGGAGAATCGGCCTGAACACCCTGTCAGGGTGTCTGCTTGCAGCAGCAGCTTTAGGCTGAGGAGAAGGAGAGGGCCTGCCTGTGCCCCGTCTACCTCTGCCTCTGAAAAAAACCCTCTGTGCAAAGGCTGAAGAGGCCTGAAATTGGTAAAAAGGCCTGTGGTAAGGCCTGCCCCTACCCCTGGGGGCATGCCTTTGAGGAGTGGCATGCCTCTCCTTAGCTTGGGCACTTTTGTAGGTAGTTCTGTATTCATCCATCTTTTTCATGTAATTTTCCGTTTGATCCCCAAACAGAGAATTTCCTATCACAGGAAAATCTATAGCCTTTGACTGGGTATCTTGGGACAGATTAGTGCATCTGAGCCATGCCAACCTACGGAGAGCTACAGAAGTGGCCATGACCCTAGAAGAAACATCATTAACATCAACAGCAGTATGAAATTGAACTTTAGAGGCTTCAATGCCATCAGCAGCCACCTGTTCCAACTCACTAGCCAGCGGCCTGCTTGGCCAACTGCAATATAGTGTCCCACCTAGATTTCTGATATCTAGCCACATAAGCCATATAATTAGCCTGTCTGAGTCCCAACGCTGCCATATATTGCTTTTTCGCCATGGCATCAATCTTCCTGGAATCTTTATCAGGAGGATGTGAGGCCAGGGAATAGCCTTGTCACAGGCTGCAGCTTGAACAACACCTACATGACTACACTGCTCAGTGAGGAAGTCTGTATTAGGGCCTGATAAAGTATACCTTCTGTCCATTTTTTATCTACAGGAGGGACAGAATGAGGATTTTTAAAATCTTCGTTGTTTGCTTCCTAAATGACTTATGCAAAGGAATAGACAACCTTCTAGACTCTGGAATATCCATCATTTCTACATAATCAGGCTCCTCTTGCTCATCCACAGCCTCCTCTAAAGGAGCTGGAGGGTTTCTCCACCTTTTATAAAACCTGAAATGAGAAGGGACTCAGACAGCAAAGGGGAGACTCAAAGGGTCTGTCTGGAGAAATGTCCGGCTCTATGGGCACTTCCAGACCTTCCCAGTCACTAATACACTCATCAAGGTCCTCCCCTCCTGTGGTTCATAAAATCCCCAACATCATAATCCTGAACCACTGGACCTGAACGAGCCCCTTTCCCAACTATAGGGGTTCGACAAGTCCCTGAGACAAAGACTGGACAATCTGAATGGCTTTAGCTATCTCTGCAGCAGTAGGAGAGACAATATTGGACTCCAGACCTGCTGATTTCTTTGTCTTTTTTACTTTGACTGGTTCTTCTGAACCAGCCTTCCTTTTGCCCGAGGAAGTCTCGCCCTGGTCAGAGGGCACCCTCTGGTCCAGTAGGGAGCTGGACCGGGCTGGCCATCCGGGTCAGCGGACTTTTTGGCCTCTCGTTCCCTGAGCCGGCCCAATCTCTTTTCCAGGGTGGCTGCAGGGAAATTTTTACACACCTGGCAGTCTGACAGGCGGTGGTCAGCCCCCAGACAATAGACACAAGTGGTGTGTGGGTCAGCCTTGGCAAAGGCTTCCCCACAGACATCACAGTGTTGAAACCCAGTGGGCCCAGATTTTCTTTTGGGTTTCTCAGACATAATGCCAGCCTAACCAACAAACTTGCCTTTAGCGTGCCAGGCTTAAGACACCCCTTATCGGTTCCTAACCGTGTCACGGGTATTGGAAAACCAAAAATTAAAGGTTTTTAGAACTGAGAAGAACTGGAACCGGACTTCTAAAGTCAGTAAAGTCAAAATAAGAAACCGATCGGTTCAGACTGAACCGATAATGAATTTCCACACAGACTTTAATTTTTAGTACTTACGGTTACAGATAGAGCTTCTGAACCGAAACCGCGTAATTTTAAACATTTGCGTTCAAATGAACCAATAAACCAGACAGCGAGCTGAAGAGCTGATCTCCGGAGCGACTGTTCATGAAAGGAGAAGAATCTAGCAGTTTCATTTGAAACTGACCAGATAGAGTTTTTGAACAGCGCCTCGCTGTGGAACTCCAGATCTTCTGAGCAACTGTTTCCTCTCCGGGGCAGTTCAGAGCCAGGGGCTAACTGCAATGGTCCTTATTATAGCAAGACTTCATGGTGTTTGAAGGTGGTGAACTGGGTTAGGAACTGGTTAACAGACAGGAGACAGAGGGTGGTGGTAAATGGGGTACAATCTGGGGAGAGGGGGATGACCAGTGGGGTACCTCAGGGATCAGTACTAGGACCAGTCCTGCTCAATGTCTTTGTTAGTGACATTGCAGGGGGCTGGAAGGAAAGATCTGCCTGTCTGCAGATGACACCAAGATCTGCAACAGGGCGGATACTCCAGAAGGGGTGCAGAAAATGAAGAGGGACCTGGAGAAGCTTGAAAGATGGTCAGAGATGTGGCAACTGAGGTTTAATGTAAGGAAGTGCAAAATAATGCACCTGGGTAGAGGGAACCCTGGAGAGAGTTACAGGTTGGGGGGAGAGGAGCTGACTGTCACCAAGGAGGAAAGGGACCTAGGGGTTATCATCTCTGATGACCTTAATGTATCAAAGCAGTGTACAAAGGCAGCAGGGAGGGCCAGTGGTATGTTGGGATGCATAGTCAGAGGTATCATTAGCAGGAGGCAGGAGGTGGTGATGCCATTGTATAAAACATTGGTAAGACCTCACCTGGAGTACTTCGTGCAGTTCTGGAGACCACACCTGAGCAAGGACATAGATAAGGTGGAGACTATCCAGAGAAGGGCAACAAAGATGATGCAGGGTGTACACCACAAAACATATGAGGAGAGACTAAGGGACCTCAATATGTACTCATTGGAGGAGACAGCTGGGGGACATTATTAAAACTTTCAAGTACATTAAGGGCATAAACAAGGTGCAGGCGGGGGAGCTTTTCCAAAGTAGAAAATGTACTAGAACAAGGGGGCACAATATGAAATTGGAGGGGGTAGATTTAAGAGGTAATGTGAAGAAGTTTTTCTACACAGAAAGGGTAGTCGACACATGGAATTGTCTGCCACAGGAGGTGGTGGAGGCAAGCACAGTGGAGGGGTTTAAGCATGATTGGGACAGGCACAAGGGAAGCCTGAGAAGCGAGGGAGTGATGACAAGCCATTGATCACATAGGATCAGTGGCCACATACAATGTATAGGGCCAACTGGCAGACTGTATGGGCCTAACGGTCCTTATCTGCTGACAATTTCTATGTGTGCCTATGTCTATTGTTGCACTCAGGTTAGAAATATTTCAGGAATATGTTTGTTAAAAAAAAAAGTTTCTGTTAAATACATTTTGTGTGTTTTGTTTATTCTGGTTTGAAGCTGTTGCTTCAGCTTCAGGTTTGCAGACAGAAAAGTCACTAAAACTGACAGTTTTAATGCCAGCTGTTATTGTGACTTTATAGATACATAGATACATAGACAGTGTCGGCAGATAAGGGCCTATGGCCCACCCAGTCTGCCCATTTGAGCTTGTAAGTTCAGTTTGTTTTCCTAGAAGTCTGTTGCCCCTTACCCCTGACCTCCAGAATTCCTTTATGTCTATCCCATGCATTCTTAAATCCCGTGATTGTTTCAACCCCCACCACTTCCTCTGGCAGGGTGTTCCACTTGTCCACCACATCGTTCTGTGAAGAAATTCTTTCTCATGTTTCCTCTGAATCGTCCTCCCTCCAACTTCATCCCATGCCCTCTAGTCCTGGAACATCTTTTTCGCTTAAAAATAGTGTATTCCTGCACCCTGTTCCTCCCTGTAAGATACTTGTATGTCTCTATCATATCCCCTGTCTCCCTCCTCTCCTCCAGGGAGTACATGTTCAGTTCCTTCAACCTGTCTTCATAGGACTTGTGATGCAATCCATGCACCATCTTTGTTGCCCTCCTCTGAACCTTCTCTACCCTGTCTATGTCCTTACGTAGGTATGGTCTCCAGAACTGTACACTGTACTCCAGGTGGGGCCTCACTAGTGTCTTGTATAGCGGAATTATGACCTCCTTTTCCTGCTGGTGATGCCCCTGCCTATACATCCCAGCATCCTATTTGCTTTACCTGCTGCCTTGTCACACTGTTTCCCTACCTTGAGGTCATCAGAGATGATAACCCCAAGATCCCTTTCCTGCTTGGTGCATGCTATATCCACACCCCCAACTGATATATTGTGCCAGGGTTGTTGTGCCCCATATGCATTATCTTGCACTTCTTTGCATTGAACTTCAACTGCCAAACCCCTGACCATTCTTCAAGTTTCTGCAGGTCGATTCTCATTCTGTCTACACCTCTGGTGTGTCTACTCTGTTACAGAGCTTTGTGTCATCAGCGAACAGTGAAATTCTGCCTTCTAGGTCCCAAGCAATGTCACTGATGAAGATGTTGAATAGGACCGGTCCAGCATTGATCCCTGTGGTACCCCACTGGTCACTCTTCCTCTGTGGAGTGACAGCCATTTACCACCACCCTCTGTGTCCTGCCACCCAGCCAGTTACCTACCCACCACACTACTGTCCTGCCCACACCCATATTCCCCAGTTTGTGTAATAGTCTTCTATGTGGCACAGTGTCAAAGACCTTGCTGAAGTCCAGATAGGCCATGTCCACTGCCCTCCCATGATCCACCTCCCTAGTCACCCAGTCAAAAAATTCAACGAGGTTGGTCTGACATGACCTCCCCCTGGTGAAACCATGCTGCCTTGGGTCCTGTAGTCCATTGACAACCAGATGTTCCACCAATCTCTCCTTCAGTAGTGCTTCCATGATCTTCCCCACTACCGAGGTGAGGCTGACTGGTCTGTAGTTCCCTGCTTCCTCTTTGTTCCCACTTTTGTATAAGGGGACTACATCTGCTGTCCTCCAGTCTTTGGGTACCTACCCTGTTTCCAGTGATCGGCTAAACAGGATAGCCAGAGGTTCAGCCACCACCTCTCTTAGTTCTTTAAGGACTCTGGGGTGCACCCCATCTGGCCCCATTGCTTTATCAACTCTTATTACTTCCAGTTCCTTCAGGACCCTTTCTCGTGTAAAGGGACTTGTGTCCATTTCTGCACCATTCTCACCCCTTGTACTCCCTTCAGACCCATTACCCTCCCTTCCTCAGTAAAGACTGAGCAGAAATACCTGTTCAATATGTCAGCTTTACTGTTGTCATCCTCCACGCGGCACCCATCCTCCCCTTCAGTCTCACTATCCCACCTTTGTCTTTCTTTTTCACTTATGTACCTGTAAAGGTTTAGTCCCTCTACCCACTGATTTTGCAATGTGTTCTTCTGTCTGAGCTTTGGCTTTCCTTACTGACCTCCCTGCCTCCCTTTGCTTCTCCTGGTACTTCTCCCTATCCCCTTCTGCCTGTGTCTTTTTGTATTGCCTGAATGCAATCTTTTTTGGCTTTCACTTTCTTTGCTACCTCTTTGGAAAACCATAATGGTCTCCTCTTCCTTTTCCTCTTGCTAACCTGCTTAATGCACAATTCTGTTGTTCTTGTAATCCCCATTTTAAATACTGCCCACTGTTCCTCAACCCCTGATTCCTGTCCCATTCCCCTTAATGCCTCTTTCAAGTATCTCCCCATTTTCCCAAAGTCTGCCCCCCTAAAATCCAGGATACGTGTTTTTGTGTGGTTTGGTTCTGCTCTTTCTGTGATTTCAAACCACAATGCTGGTGGTCACTGTTTCCCAGGTGCTCCCCCACTGTCACCCCCCATCACACTGTCCCTGTTTGTGAGCACAAGGTACAGTATTGCCTTCTGCCGAGTTGGTTCCATGACCAGTTGCTTGAGGAAGGCACCCTGAAGGGAGTCCAGGATAAATCTGCTCCTGGTTGATGCTGCTGCTGGGATGCTCCAGTCCACATCTGGAATACTGAAGTCTCCAACCAGTACTACCTCACCCTTGTCTGCCATCCTTTGGATGGCTAGCATCAGCTCCCTATCTGTTTCTTCCTCCTGGGCTGGTGGTCTATAGACCACACCTGTGCGGATGGCTGTCCCCATTTTCCTTTCCAGCTTAACCCACAGTATCTCTCCCCCAATTTGTTCCTCCTGGATCTCTGTGGCCCTTATGTCATTTTTCACATGCAGTGCCACTCCTCCTCCCTTCCTGCCTGCTCTGTCTCTTCTGAATATGTTGTAGCCAGGTATGGCCATCTCCCAGTCGTGGTTATCATTACACCAGGTTTCAGTGATGGCCACAATGTCCAGGTCTGACTGCACCATGACAGCCTCCAGATCTTCCATCTTGTTGCTAAGGCTCCTGGCATTTGCACACATGGCTTTCCATGATGTGACCTCCTAGACTGTTTCACTGTTCTACTCCAGCCCTTCCTTGGTTGTCATTTATCCCTGGTTCTCCTTGCTGTCTGCCCTTCTGCTGCATTTGCCCCTTTTCTGCTTATCCACCTCTTGGGCACTAATATCCATCTTTTGCACACTGCTTTGCAGAGATAGCCACTCCTCTGGTTCACTGGTTCCACTGCTAGCTGTGGGGGTGAGCAAGTAGGTACCCTCCTTGCTGGCCTGCTATCCCCTTTGCTAGTTTAAATGCTTGTCAATGTAGCATTTAAACTTATCATTGAGTGCTTGATTCCCTCCAGGATGGATGCAGGCCTCGGCTTGAACAAACCTCCATCCCTCCAGGTGGGTCCCCAGTCACCAATGAATCCAAACCCTTCCTCACAGCACCAGTTCTTCAACCATGAGTTAAAGTTCCTGGTGCATGCACTCTATGCTCTCCTTGCCTCTCACAGGTAGTACTTCTGAGAAAGTGACAGAAGTAGCTACTTTGGAGACCCCTCCCAGTTTCCTAAACTCTTCCTGAACTTCCTTTGGCTCCCATTTGCCAGGTCATTAGTACCTAGTGGATAATGACATCCAGCTCACCCTCCTGCCTTGCCTTCCCAGTGATCCCCAGGATCTTCCTTCCATCCCTCCATGCCGTGGCACCTGGTAGGCACCTCACCTCCCTGTCCTCCCCTCCTGTGTTCCTAGCTGATCCCTCTTATGATGGAGTCCCCACCAGGATTCGCTCTCCTCCTCTGGGGTCCACTGCTTTCCCGCTGAGGTCACCTTGGCTAACCTCCACATCCTTTCCTTCCACTTCTCTGGGTACCTCTATTTGGTTGTCCTCATTTGCCAGTGTGGCATATGAGTTCTTGAGTGGAATAGGATCTGGGATGTGCCGCTGCCTGACCGCTCTAACCCTCCCTGAGCCCACAGTCATCCAAGTGCTCCTCGTTCTCGGCATCCTTGGAGGCAGTTGCATTGGACTGGGTGGTCCCTGGATAGGGACGATGGTACTCCTGACCCAGTTTACTTCCGCTCTGAGTCTGGCTACCTCCTCCCGAGTCCACAGAGATGCATGCAGATGGGCAGCACCTCAGTGTCAGAAGGTCTGCCTGAATATGGCTGCCCCACAGCCACTGCATTGCACCACTCCCCACATTATACTGCAATTCCACTACTTGTCTGCTACTGAAGCTCTCCTAGTTCCCTTTTTATTAATTTACTGTCCTAAAAATCCTGCCACTGATCCTCAGATAATTTTTTTTTTTTTAAAGAAATAGAAACCAATAAATAAATAAATGAATCAAAACACTTGTGCTGAGGGTGGGCTTCTTCCCCCTTATGCCCTCCTACTTACACACCCTTACTATACCCTGTGTTTAGCTCCTGTCAATCAGATTTAACAGGGCATATAAATAAACTCTACTTCTACTTCAACTCTGACTAAGCCCCACCTCCAGTTATCACGTAGCTGAGGTCAGAGGCCAGACAATTAACACCCTTCACCCAACTACAGGCAGTCAGACAAGCCAAGATAAAATTTGCAGCAATTAAAGACAGCACAGAATTACACCACCACTATGTTTTAAATTTTCAACAGCCCAAAAACAATTATAAGTAAAGACAACAAGAAAGTATAGTGTCACTAAAAGCCCACAATCTAAGTTTAAAAGAAAAATAGCAATTACCAGTTACTCTAAAGCACTGAATTGAATATGTTTCCTTCCTTCCCCTTCTGGTTTCTTCTGAGAAAATAAACTCTACTTGCTACTTCAACTCTGACTAAGCCCCACCTCCAGTTATCACGTAGCTGAGGTCAGAGGCCAGACAATTAACACCCTTCACCCAACTACAGGGCAGTCAGACAAGCCAAGATAAAATTTGCAGCAATTAAAGACAGCACAGAATTACACCACCACTATGTTTTAAATTTTCAACAGCCCAAAAACAATTATAAGTAAAGACAACAACGAAAGTATAGTGTCACTAAAGCCCACAATCTAAGTTTAAAAGAAAATAGCAATTACCAGTTACTCTAAAGCACTGAACTGAATATGTTTCCTCCTTCCTTGCTGGCTTCTTCTGAGAAAATAAACTTTACTTGCTACTTAACTCCTTGACTAAGCCCCACCTCCAGTTATCACGTAGCTGAGGTCAGAGGCCAGACAATTAACACCCTCACCCAACTACAGGGCAGTCAGACAAGCCAAGATAAAATTTGCAGCAATTAAAGACAGCACAGAATTACACCACCACTATGTTTTAACTTTTCAACAGCCCCAAAACAATTATAAGTAAAGACAACAAGAAAGTATAGTGTCACTAAAAGCCCACAATCTAAGTTTAAAAGAAAAATAGCAATTACCAGTTACTCTAAAGCACTGAATTGAATATGTTTCCTTCCTTCCCTTCTGGCTTCTTCTGAGAAAATAAACTCTACTTGCTACTTCAACTCTGACTAAGCCCCACCTCCAGTTATCACGCAGCTGAGGTCAGAGGCCAGACAATTAACACTCTTCACCCAACTACAGGGCAGTCAGACAAGCCAAGATAAAATTTGCAGCAATTAAAGACAGCACAGAATTACACCACCACTATGTTTTAAATTTTCAACAGCCCAAAAACAATTATAAGTAAAGACAACAAGAAAGTACAGTGTCACTAAAAGCCCACAATCTAAGTTTAAAAGAAAAATAGCAATTACCAGTTACTCTAAAGCACTGAATTGAATATGTTTCTTCCTTCCCCTTCTGGCTTCTTCTGAGAAAATAAACTCTACTTGCTACTTCAACTCTGACTAAGCCCCACCTCCAGTTATCACATAGCTGAGGTCAGAGGCCAGAAAAATTAACACCCTTCACCCAACTACAGGGCAGTCAGACAAGCCAAGATAAAATTTGCAGCAATTAAAGACAGCACAGAATTACACCACCACTATGTTTTAAATTTTCAACAGCCCAAAAACAATTATAAGTAAAGACAACAAGAAAGTATAGTGTCACTAAAAGCCCACAATATAAGTTTAAAAGAAAAATAGCAATTACCAGTTACTCTAAAGCACTGAATTGAATATGTTTCCTTCCTTCCCCTTCTGGCTTCTTCTGGCTGACTCTGAGCTGGTAATGAGGGAAGGGCTGCTGTGTGATTTTTGTTACCAAGGGTGGTAGGGAAAACATCTAGTGTTAGTTTAACAGATAAAAGAAGGTACTGAAATCTGTCATTTTTAAAATGCTAATTCTATTTTTTCCCTCATTTTCACATCAGAGGTACAACTCAATGTTAGTTTTGCAGCTGAAGTTGTCTTGGTTGATACGCCATGATCTGACTTTAACAGTGATACAGTATATCTATTGAGTCTGTTAGCTGGATCGGTCATTTTGTCGCATTAAGGACCACACCAGTAACTAATCACAGATGGTGATACCCTCATGAATAATAAATTAGCTTTGTAATTTGCTATAGAATCATCTGAACATATTGTCAGGGCAGTGGGTATTGAAAAGGTGGGAATAATCCTAGGGGTGGAGCCTATAAAAACATTAAATAAATGAGAACCATTATGGATCTATAACAATTGAGGGTCAGGGAATACCCTGACTTACATGATAAATTTGAAATACCACTTTTTTATTACAAATTAAGATGGCATAAGTGCTACAGAACTCAACCGCCACCACATCAGTGCATCTGCAGTACAGAGTCTTCAGACTGAAAATTCAGACTGTACATACAATTGTCTCTAATTAGATGCTGCCTTATTATTTACTGTATGTAGAGATGCAGCGAATTTAAAATCCGCCTGCGAAGTGAAAGCGAAGTGGCCACTTCACTACGTGGAGTGCCCCATAGGAAAGGCTCACTTCGCCTTGTTATCATTACTTTGCATTGTCATGCCACTTTAAACGCAAAGTAAGGCGGAGTGACAACAATATTGGCAGCACCCCATCCACACAGTCACCAGAATTAATGCTCATCCCCAAAGTGCTACTGTCTTGTGTCCAGAAAATTCCTCAGTGCTGACGAAGTGTAATGAGAGCGTAACAAGAAATGCAGTCTCCCAGAATAAATGGTGCACTGCAAACGCACAGACAGATTAAGATTGTGCTGCGCACTCAAGGGATGCATATGAAAAGGCACAACTACACCTAACTAGTGCACACAAGTCACAAATCCAAATTTGGAAAGAAGAAGAAGAATCAGCATTTATATAGCGCTTTTCATACATCCAAAGCGCTTTACAAGCAATGCTAGACTGGTAGTGAAGTGACTGAATGTGTGGTGGCAGCCATATCGCACATCATCACCCACACACAGCCTGGATAATTGCATGAACCGGTTTGTGGGAAGGGGAATGTTGGCCAGGACACCGGGAATGTTCCCTACTCTTTGCTAAGAGTGCCCTGGGTTCTTTTACTTCCACCTGGACACCCACCAGGACAACACCAGGATGGGTAGAAGGGACCTCAGTTTTAATGTCTCATCCGAAGGACGGCACACCTCAGCAGTACAGCACCCCCCAATACTGCACTCGGATACCAGCGATTTTTAGGTGCAAGTCCAATCCAGATGTGGGACGAGAACCCACGACCTTCTGGTCCAGAGGCAGATGTGCTACCAACTGAGCCATGCTGACACCAGGAATACGGAAAGGAAATACAGGTTACTCACCTGTAACAGGAGTTCTAGGAATGGTATATGTTGTTCATCCACACTCATTGGCAGGTATCCTTGCCGCTTTAAATCTTGCCGGAAGGTCTTCAAGCTTGCTCCTCCCACCCACCCGGGTGGTATAACTCTCGGCTCCGCCCCATGACGCCAGATCTGGCCCGCTGGAAGCCCAGGCTATGCGTCAAGCCGGGAGGTCAGTAGGTGTAGGATGAACAACATATACCATTCTAGAACTCCCGTTACAGGTGAGTAACCTGTATTTCTAGGACATGGCTATGTTGTTCATCCACACTCATTGGCAGACTCCTAGCAGTTCTCCGGGAGGAGGGAGGCAAGACGACACCCCATATACTTACTTGGGAAAGAGAGACTGAGAACCGAGGCCCCAAACCAGCATCCCGCGTGACTCAAGGTCGATGTGGTAGTGGGTAATGAAGGTGTTTGCTTGACTTCCAGGTAGCAGCCCTGCAGATTTCCTGATAGGGACGCCCTGAAACAGCCACTGTTGCAGCAGTATGGCGGTAGAATGAGCTCTTATCCTCTGGGAGGCCCCATGCCCGCCAACTTATAGCAGAGATCTATGCAGGAGGTTACCCACCTGCTTATCGTCCGCTTGGCTGCAGGTCTGCCAGATGCGTTTCAGCGTAGGTGACAAACAGCTGGCTTAACCTCTCCCTGATTTCAAGCCGCGGCGCCCTTATAATAAGTTACCTTCTAGGGTCCAGAGTATGGAGCCTATATTCGCCTCTGAGGTGTGATTGGGGTAGAACACCGGCAGAGTCAACACCTGGTTAAGGTGAAACTCCGACACCACCTTCGGAAGGAATTTCGGTGGGGCGCAGGACAACCTTGTCCCTGTGGAAGACCAGGTAAGGAGACTCGATGGAAAGCGCTGGAGCTCTCCCATCCTTCTGGCTGACGGATAGCCACCAAGAAGGCTCTCCCACGACAGGTGAGAGAGAGCACACCTGTGCATAGGTTCGAATGGCTTGCCCATGAGCTGCCAGTACCAGCAGTAGATCCCACGGAGGTGGGGTTCCTGCACTGGAGGGAAATGTGATCAAGGCCTTTGAAAAAGCGCCAGACCACCTTCTCCGCTGCCACCGACTGCTTCCGGCCCGCGCCCGTAAGCAGAGATATTAGGTGCACCCTTAGGGTCGCCGACCTAAGCCCTTGACTAGAAAGGGACCATAAATAGTCCAAGATGCTTGCCAAGGAACAGGAGGAAGGGTCCAAGCCCTTGCCCTGACACCAAATGGAAAACCTTTTCCATTTGAAGGCATAGCATTTTCTGGTCGACTCCTTACGGGACGCCTCAACTACATTGAGGACCTCGTCGGAAAGACCCAAGGCCTGGAACTCTAGCCGCTCAGGAACCAGGCCGTCAGGTGCAGGGATTGAAGGTCCGGATGGAACACCTTCCCCTGATTGACTGAGAGCAGGTCCGGCGAGCTGGAAGCTGCCGCGGAGTCCTGGAGCTGAGACTGAGGAGATCTGGTACCAGAACTGGCGAAGGCCAGTCTGGGGCTATCAGAATCACCTGCGCCTTGTCCCTCCTCGCCTTGAGAAGCACCTTGTGGATCAAGGGAAATGGGGAAGCGTAAAAGAGGCCCGGGTCCATTGCCTCGAGAAGGCATCCCTGCAGCGAGCCCTGCTGAGGGGGCGGGCATGGAACAGACTCAGCTCGTGCCTCCATGGAGGCAAACAGGTCCACCTGAGGTGTGCCCCAAAGGAGAACAGATGCTGTACTACCTCTGGCAGAGAGGCCACTGTAGGATGCAGCCCCTATCCGGCTCAGGGCATCGGCCAGGGTGTTGGAGGCTCCTGCCACGTGAATGGCTAGGAGATCCGCCTCCAGGCTGCGCATCGGTGACCAAATGCGGAGAGCTTCCTTGCATAGAAGCATGGAGCGGCCCCGCCTGGCGGTTTAGATAGTACATGGTCGTGGTATTGTCCGTCTGGACTCGGACCACTTGACCCCGGAGGAACGGAGCAAAGGCGGTGAGAGCTAGGCGGACCGCTCGGAGCTCCAGCAGGTTGATGTGGCATCGGGACTCCCGCGGGGACCAGAGGCCATAAGCCCAGTGTTCCCCCAGATGGGCACCCCAACCCATCAGAGAGGCATCGGTCGATAGAGAGACCGTCGGCTCGGGGCGGATGAATGGGATGCCCTCCTGCAAATGATCTGGAACGGTCCACCACTGGAGAGCGTTCCACATCCCCTGTGTCACCGACACAAGCTGGTCCAACGGATCGCAGCGTTGTGACCACTGGCTGGCCAGTCCCCACTGAAGGGGACGATGTTCCAGCAGGCCCAACGGACCACGCTGGTGCAGGCCGCCATGAGACCCAGGAGGCGAGAAGTCCCGGCAGGGCGCACTGCCCAACCAGAAATGATCGGGCAAAGGGAGGAAGAACCTCGCCCTGTCCGCCGGGAGCCGCGCTCTGGCTCAAGAGAGTCGAGCTGCGCCCGATGAATAGAATCACCTGCTTGGCTCGAGTTCCGACTTGGCCTCGCTTGATAAGGAGGCCCAGTTGAGACAGACCTGGAGGGCCAGATCTCTGGACCACTCCGCCTCCTTCCTGGAGGGAGCTGCTATCAGCCAGTCGTCCAGTAAGGGTACACCCGACCCTCGCGCCAAGAGGGAATGCTGTCACCACTGCCATGCATTTGTGAAGACCCTGGGAGCTGGAGACAAGTCAAGGGCATGGCTTGAACTCGAAGAGGGATCCTTCCGCCGAAGCGAAGGGAATCTCTGGTGAGACGGACGGATAGGGACGGAAAACCGCCCTGCAAGTCCAGAGAGCAGAACCACACGCCGCTGCTCCAAGGATGGTATTATCTGAGCCAGAGTGACCATCCTGAAGGTTCGAGACCTTAGGAACTTGTTTAGGTCGTGTAGGTCGAGAATGGGGCGCCAGCCCCCCGTCCGTTTCGGAACCAGGAAGTACCTGGACACAAACCCTGGGTCTGAAGGAGGGTCCACCACCTCTCTTACCACCTCCTTCTGGAGGAGGAGAGCGATGTCGGCTCGACGAGCCGCCAGTGAGGCTGGGGATCCCGAAGCCCCCCGAGGGGCGACGGCTCTGAAGGGTGGTGCCTGCTTGAATTCCAGAGGCAGGCCTCTTCCCACCACCTCCAAGACCCACCTGTCCGTGGTAACAGTGGACCAGGCGGAACGGAAGTGCCGGAGCCGTCCCCCCACGGGGGGACCCAGGGGTAAGGTGGACGGGATGGGGCGACACCCCTCAGCCCGTCACTGGGCAGGCTTGGAGGAGGGACCGCCGAGGGACCTCCTGGGCCCTTCCTCCCTGCCTCCTGTTAGAGGAAGCCGGGCTTAGGTTTGGGATGCCAAGGCCGAGCCTGCTGGCCCTGACGTTGCTGGGCCGGGCGCGCCGGGGGCACAGAAGGACGAAAGGGCTTAGGCTGGTTTGCGGCCTTTGTCCTTCTGAGCGGAAGAGACCGAGTCCAAGGTGGCATTGGACTTCTCGATCCTCTGCAAGTGACCTTCCACCCCAGGGCCGAAGAGGTCAGTCCCCAAAAAGGGAACATCCGCCAACTTGTGCTGGGTATCCGAGTAAAGGTGGATATCTCTCGCCAAGCTCCGCCGACGATAGCCACCGCGGCCGCCACCGATCTGGCACATGAGTCCCCTATATCCAAAGCAGTCTGGAGCTGCTGTTTGGCCACTGCCCTGCCCTGGTCCGCACCTGCTTAACCGTAGTCTGCAGATCGGGCGGGAAGATGAGGATGACCTCATCCAGGGAGCCCAACAGGGCATGAGAAAATGTGCCATGAGGACGGCTGAACTGGCCTGACGGGCCGAGAGGACGAGCGTAGACTTTTCGCCCGACATAGTCCATTTCTTGACTCCTTGTCAGGAGGTTTGTCCACATCCTGGCGCTGCCGGCGCCGAAAACGCTGTCGGTAACCAACCCTCAGCAGAGGGTGTTCAAAACCGGACAAGGAACCGGTAGGGACCGATACTTCCTGGCCATCCTGGCCGAGGCGAGGGCAGGAAGCAGGGGCTGCCAAAGCTCCAGTGCCGGACCCACTATGGCCTCGGCCACGCGAAAGGCCTCCGTCGGAGAATCCCCGGTCCAGAATCTCCGTGAGGGATACCTGGCCCGTTTGGAAACGGGTTCGAGCTCCATCCCGGTAGACTCCGAGATGAGCCGAAGCAGTCCTAGGAAGGACGACGGGCTATCGTCCATTGACTGACCTCCTGAAGACTCCAAGTCCAGTCGCTTGGAGAAAAAGGAGGAATCATCTTCGGACTCGGAAGAGTCCTCGAAGAGCTGCCTCTGGCCTGAGCCACCCTTCACCTGCCGAGGTCGGTCGGGAGTGAGGGTAACTGACAGCCGATGGGGTAGACCCTTAGCCGACCGAGAATCCTTGGTCGGAGCCCCAATTGGTGGCTGTGGAGGCGGAGGTTCCACCGGAATCGGTGGAGCAGCTGGTTTTGGCCGAACAACCGGCCTGGGTATAGGCTCCTCGGATAAGTCGAGGGGTTGTGTCGGCCGTTCGGTGACAGCCACTTAATGGCCGGGGAAGGCGACGGGTCGGCTTATTCCGGCCAGGAGAAATGTTGCAACATAAGGTCTCGTACCGTCGTACGTAATTTCGCGAAGCCTCCCTCATCCGAGGAGGAGGGCGAGGGCCAGCCAGCGGCGCGCTTACATGATGCCGAGACCGACCGCCTATGACGGTGGGATCGGCTGGACCGCGAAGAGGTCCGAGACCGAGAGTCCCGGAATTTCCGAGGTCGGTGCGGGGAGGTGTCGGCCGGAACCGGCACTCCCTTCGGCTCGGATGCTCCATCCGAGGGCTCCGGAATCGGAGGCACAGGCGAGCCCACGGGATCCTCAACTCCTCCCGGGGGAACCGGGGAGAGGGGAATCTCGGCTGCTAAAGGCGACAGCCCGTCCAATGGGTCGAGAAAAATCTCGACTTCATCGGTGGGAGTCTCGGTCAACTGACCTGACGGGGACACCGTGAGGCCAGTGGCCGAGGCCGAGCGGTCGACCGAAGCCGACGGTCGACGGCCCGGGGAGAGGGACCTTTCCCGCTCCCAAGAGCGTCGACGGAGGGACTTACCCTGTCCCTCTTTTTGGACCGAGAATAAGGTCCAGCAGACGCAGGCCCTTCTCCTTTAGTGGAGAGGGACAGACAAAGCTCCTTAAAAGAAGCCGTGTAGGAAGAACCCAGAGAGAGCGGGATAAATGCCGCGGCCGAGGAAGATACGGCCCGCGCCGCCTCCTCTTCGAGGGCGACCATCCGCTCGAGCTGATCCGCCGAGCCCGCCGCCGCGGACACCGCCAACCGGGCCTCCTTGGACTTCACCGGAGGGAAACGCTTCTCGGGACGGCCCAGTTGCAATCGGGCAGCATGGGTCTTCGAGGCGTGGGCAGAAAGATGAGCTGAGTCGCAAGCCTGCGGGTGTTGCTCAAGGCCTAAGCAGTAGACACCGTGGAGTGTGGATCCGTCCGGACATCTTCTGCCGCATGGGCATCTCAAACCGGGAGTTTACTTTGTCTATCGCAGCCGCCGAGGGATAGGAAGATCAAGTCTTTTTGCAAATTTATTTTAACCGCAAACGGAGAAATAGGAACTAGTCACAAACGCAGAGCGTTAAGGAGGGAACCTGAGCTTCCAAGCGGTAAGGAAGATCTGACGTCATGGGGCGGAGCCGAGAGTTATACCACCCGGGTGGGTGGGAGGAGCAAGCTTGAAGACCTTCCGGCAAGATTTAAAGCGGCAAGGATACCTGCCAATGAGTGTGGATGAACAACATATCCATGTCCCTAGAATACATTTTGCCAGTTGGGGGATTTGTGCATGGCAGTAACAATCCACTACCAGTAAAGATGCCACTAAGCAGTATAAAAAATTCATGCAGGTGTAACCCCCCCTTTAAATGGGGGTTCCCAAAAAGTCTTCCAGGAGCTTGCTTGAATGCTCCAAGCCTGAATGGTGTTTGGCGTTTAAGCTGTTTATCTGTGAGTGCTTTTAGAGCCTCTGGTACTGTCTCTTTAAAAGCTGTCTGCTTGCACACATAATTAGTTTCTATGGGGGGACTGTGTGTTTCCCTGCTTGAGTCTCACTCGAGCTGCTGCCAAATCACCCCATTTCTGCCGTCACTAAGTGGGCGGAGTGAGCACTTTTCAAAGATGTAACTGTTTGCCAGAAATCATTTAGAGTAATTATGAAAATACAGTTTGTCTAACCTGCTTTTCTTTGCAGTCAGAACTGTGTTTGCCTAGTCCTCCATTCTGGTTTTGAACTGCTGAACTGCACCAATCAGTGTGGGGGGGACCTATAAAAATGGAGCCTACTGCTGGCAAATCAGAACTTGGACTCTCATTGTTGAGCCAGCCACCTATGTACTGTATGGCCAATGCCTCTGGGAATTGTAGTTTGGATTTTGGCATCTTTT
The DNA here is from genome assembly GCA_016271365.2 of Neoceratodus forsteri. Lineage (NCBI taxonomy): Eukaryota > Metazoa > Chordata > Ceratodontiformes > Ceratodontidae > Neoceratodus > Neoceratodus forsteri. Next base: position 675,150,933 of record CM057451.1, on the reverse strand, counting down.
TGCACCAACGGGGGAGTCTGATTGTGAGTGACAGCCAAACCAGCCAACTGAACTGGGAGGAAATCAAAGGAAATGCCCGGCTCTGTCTACTGGAAAGTCAGAGGAGTTGAGACAGTGAAGAGAGAAGGAGCTATGAGCTTCTGCGCTGTATAGTTTCATATGGGAAGCGCATTTAAGGCCCTGAGTTTTCGGTCTGCAGCCTGTGCAAGCACCCGTTCGGACTGAATCTGACCTGTGAAGAGAATCAAGGAGATCTGAAGAGTAGTAACCAGGCTCACCCTGTAGAAGACTGGAGAAATTGCTGAATTGTGCTCGGTCTGTCAGGAACTGAATTTGCTGTGTGTTCTCCTGGGTATCGTGCAGTAATTGCGGTCGGGATTGAGAAGCAGCCTGCCTGGTATAGTACTTTCCTTTTACATATAAATGTGTGTAGTGCTTGTGGGGAATTGCGTTTCAAATCCTCTGTACAGTGAATTGAGTGCATGAAGCTGGAAGTAAACCCCAGCTTAATCCAGACTACATCTATTTGCTCTAAACTGCAGTGGGGTCCAGTCACAAGGACCTTGTCCACATGGTCTACTCCTCCTGGCAATCCAGGACAATCTGCATCCCATCCAGATTTCAGCATTGAATCTGTGAGTACAAATCAGGGTAGCTCCCTGCCATCTCTACATTTAATTGCAAGTGTTCCATCTGATTTCTTTTCCCTTCTTTATTCATGAACTGAGCCAACTCGCTTCGGATTACAATTTGGGTATTGTGCAAGTGTTTTTTCCATCACAGGGCCCCAACCAGCTGCACTGATCCTGGCTTGCCCCCCCCATCCTGGGTACCCAGTGAAAGAAACATAGAAACACAGACTTTGACGGCAGATAAGGACCGCTAGGCCCATCTAGTCTGCCCATTTCCCTACCTACAGGATAGGCCGCAGATCCTAGTTAACCAACAGCCTATATCTTCCTGCCCCCCACAAGAATTGCCTTATGTCTGTCCCATGCATTCTTGAATTCTCCCACAGTTTTAGACCCCATAACTTCCTCAGGAAGGCTGTTCCATGCATCCACTACCCTCTCTGTGAAATAATACCTCCTCACATTGCCCCTGAACCGCCCTCCTTCTATCTTTAAATTGTGTCCCCTTGTTCTTGCAAGTCTCTTTTTCTGAAAGATGCTACCCTCTTGGACTTTGTTGATTCCCTTTGAGGTACTTGACAGTTTCTATCATGTCCTCCTCTCCCTTTCCTCAAGGGTATACATATTAAGCTCCTTTAGTCTCTCCTCATACGGCTTCTCTTGCAGACCCTGCACCATTTTAGTTGCCCTCCTCTGACTGCCTCTATCCTATGTCCTTGCGGAGATGGGGTCTCCAGAACTGGACACAGTATTCAGATGGTCTCACCAACTGTCTGTACAGAGGGATAACAACTTCCTGTTTTCTGCTGCTGATGCCTCCCTATACATCCCAGTATACCCTGGCCCTCCCTACTGCCTTCTCACATTGCTTGCTAACCTTAAGGTCATCTGATATGATTACCCCCAGGTCCCTTTCCTGTTTTGTTGTTGTTACTACCTCCCCACCCATTGTGTATTCTTCCCCTGGGTTCTTGTTTCCCATGTGCATTATTTTGCACTTTTTTGCATTGAATCCTAGCTGCCATACGTCTGACCATTCCTCCAACCTTGCCAAGTTCCTTTTCATCCTTTCCACGCCTTGTGTATCAACCCTGTTGCAGATCTTTGTGTCATCTGCAAAAAGGCATACTTTTCCTTCCAGTCCCTCTGCAATGTCACTGATGAAGACATTAAAAAGGACTGGACCCAATACTGAACCCTGCGGTACCCCACTAGTAACCACCCTTTCTTCAGAGTGGACTCCATTTACAATTACCTTCAGTGTCCTGTTGTCCAGCCAATGTTTTACCCAGGCTACCACCCTGGGACCCACTCCCAGGCTGGTTAATTTGACTAATAATCTTTTGTGTGGGACTGTGTCAAATGCCTTGCTAAAGTCTAGGTAGGCCATGTCCACAGCCCCTCCCTGGTCTACTACTTTGGTCACCCAGTCAAAGAAATCTATTAGATTAGTCTGACATGACCTTCCCACTGTGAACCCATGCTGCCTTGGATCCTGTGCTCCACTGACCTCTAGGCACTCAACTATTCTTTCCTTCAGAGTGACTCCATCACTTTCCCTACCACAGAGGTCAGACTGACAGGTCTGTAGTTTCCTGCCTCTGTCTTGGTCCCACTTTTGTGAAGGGAATCACATCCCTTCCTCCAGTCCTCGGGTACCACACATCCTCCCATGATTTATTAAAAGAGTAGCCAGTGGTTTCACTAGTTCCTTCCTTAATTCTTTTAGAATTCTGGGTGAATTCCATCAGGACCCATTGCTTTGTCCACCTTCAGGTTTTAGGAGTTCTTGCAGAACCCTTTCTTCTGTGAAAGGACTGGATCACCCCCTATCAAGAGTGCTTCTGTTAATTGGATTAGGCACTTCCCTCCTTCTTTTGTGAATACTGAACAGAAATATTCGTTCAGTATTCCTGCTTTTCACTGTCCCCTCTGCCCACCCACCGTCTCATTCTATTCAGCCTCACTATCCCTCCTTTGTCTTTTCACGATCGCTGATGTACCTATAGAAGGTTTTATCCCTTCTTAACTGAGTTGGCTATCTTTTCCTCAGTTTGGGCCTTTGCTATTCTGACTTCCTCCCTGCTTCTTTCTGCCTTAACTGGTACAGCCTCTGTCCTGCTCCTTCTGTGTTTCCTTATACTTCCAGAATGCTATCTTTCTTCCTGACTTTCACAGCCACCTCTCTTGAGAACCATAGTGGCTTTTTCTTTCGTTTTGATTTGTTTATTTGCTTCACACAAAGGCTTGTTGCCTCTGTGATGGCAGTTTTGATAATTCCCCATTGTTGCTCCACACCTCCTTCTAGCCTGTTTGCTAGTGCTTTTCTGAGGCACTCTCCCATCTTGCCAAAGTCAGCCCTCCTAAAGTCCAGTACCCTCACTTTGTATGGCTTGACTCTGTAGCTGAGTTTAACGTGAACCACACTGTTTGATGGTCACTTGTCCCAGATGGCAACCCACTTCTAGATCTGAGATCCTCTCACTGCCCCGTTTGAGAGAGTACGAGGTCTAAGATTGCTCCTCACGAGTGGGTTCGAAACTAGCTGTCTAATGCCTACCACCTGTAGGGCGTCAAGAATGGCCCTGCTCTTGGATGTGGCTCAGCAAATGTGCTCCAGTTAACATCTGGCATATTCAGGTCTCCCATCAACAGTATCTCCTTTTCTCTGCCATTCTAAGAATGCCTTCCATCATATCCTTGTCCATTCCTTCCCCTGACATGGGGGTCTGTACACAACCCCTGTGCGGATTGTGGTGCCTTTCCAGTCTCCAAGGTGACCCATAGTGCCTCCTCTCCTCCCTGTTTACTCTTTTGTTTAGTTGCTTTTATCCTTCCTTTACATAGAGAGCTACTCCTCCCCTCTTCTCCCCTGCCTGTCTCTCCTGTAGGTTATGTACCTGGTATGTTAACATCCCAGTCATGGTTCTCTGTGTACCATGTTTCTGTGACTGCTACGATATCCAGGCATCCTCTTCCATTAAGGCCACCAGCTCAGGGAGCTTGTTGCCTAGACTACGGGCATTGGTACTCATTACCCTCCATTTCCTGATGGCCTTACCCCCTTTTGCCCCATCTCTGTCCTTCTTGCCTTTGTCACTTTCTCCATTTACCACTACCCTTCTCCCTATCGACACCTCCATGTTGGTGTTTGCCACACTTACTACCATGATTGTTTGGGGGGGGCTAGGATTTTCCTGCTCCTTTCCAGTGCCTCCCCCCTTGGCTAGTTTAAAAGCTTGCCAATGAAGCATTTAAACCTATCACGTAGGATCCTGGTTCCCCTCCCGGACAGATGCAGCCCATCATGCCAGTATAGGTTTGCATCACTCCAGGTGGACCCCCAGTCCCCAATGAAGACAAATCCTGAGCTCCACACCAGTTTTTCAACCACTGATTGAATCCATGGTATGGAACACCTAGCCTCTCCTATGCCATAGATGGGTAGCACCTCCGAGAAGGTTACCGCGTGCTACTTGACTAAGGCCCCTCCCCAATTTCACAAACTCTTCCTGCACTTCTCTAATCCCTTTCTTAGCCAGGTCATTTGTCCCTAGGTGGATAATGACATCCAGCTCCCTCCCCTGTGCAGCTGCTCCGGCAATCCTGAGGAAAGTGACAATTTGGGACTCTGAATATGCGCACAGTGCTGTGATTATTAATGTGTTTAACCTAATTAACCCGATTTTCCCCTTCCTTGTTACAGCTCCTTAAATAAATCAGATCTGTTGGTTTCAGCTAAGTTACACTGGCTGAGGTATTTGTTTATGTTGTTTAGTATTGTACTGTAGTTTTTGCACTGTATCATCTTGTTTTACCAGGGGTCCCCAGAGTCTAGTCAACAGAGCCAGTCCTGGGGGTAAGTGTACATTGTGAAGATATTCCTAATGCATTGTGTGGGCCACTAGTGGGAAGAAAAAGGGGTTACAGTGTCCCAGAGGGCTGTGACCAAGTTAGTTTAACTAGTGCAAACCCTGACCTCTGGGTGGAGGCACCCGCCATTGGACCTAGGCCCCTCAACCTGTTAGTAGTTAAGCAGGCAGGGGTAGTAGCCCTTGGGATGTGCCACCTAGGGGTTACATCTTGGAGGCTCACCGCTGGGATTGTGTGTCCTCTAGTGGCCACATTTATGAATTACTTTTAAAAACAAATGGATACCCCAACAGAAGTGGCTGTACACCAGCTGGTGAAGTGGTGCACTGGGGAGGAGATCGACCCTCAAAATGCTATACTTATCTTGGATATCCCGCTGGGTACCAGTACGGATACTGTAGAGGGAGTACTTTCCAAGGTTGAATGTTTACGAGACCCTGTAGTAGAGGGGCGACAGGCTGATCTGCTCACCCAAACTTTCATGGCCCTAACAGAGTGTAAGGACCCTGTAGAGAGTTCTAAAGTGCCACAGACTGTTACCCCCGGGGAAACCCTCACTGTCTGGAGAGTGATAACCAAAGACAGTAAAGACCCCAAGGAGAACGAGCCTCCCCCATTATCTGAAACTTTTGAGGAGAAATTTGCTAAATTGTTGTTGGAGGAAGGGAAAACTGTGGAGGATTTAAAGAAACTATTATTGCCACCTGGGGGTGTCCCTCCCCCAACACCCTCTCCCGCTCCAGTGCCCATAATGATGGCTGAACCAATGCAGGCTCCTATTTCTGCACCTGCATTAGTCATGACTCTTACCAAAGGTTGAGGATCTTCTCTGGCACCCTCCCCAACCCCCAAAGGGAGTATGACTGGGAGACCTGGATAGACTATGTTGGCCCTCAAGTGCTAGAATGGCAATGCTTGGAAGCTGAAAAGCAAAAGAGGGTTAGTGAGAGCCTCCGAGGTCCTGCCCTGGCTACCATCCGTGCTAAATGGGCAAGTAACCCTGAAGCGACTGCACGGGACTATCCTGAGGCCCTGGAGAATGTGTATGGGAGCCCAGATTCTGATGAGGACCTGTGGTGGACAGTAAGAAATGCACTACAGTACCAAGGGGAGTTGTCTGTGTATGTATCTCGGCTGGAAAAATTTTTGCAAGAATGCCTCAGAAAGGGTAGTTTGCCAGCGATTGAACTGGACCAAACCAGGCTGGACAGAATCTTTAAGTCTGCCCCCTTCTCAGAACTGCTGTTACTTCAGTTACGCCTGGCAAATCGACTGGAATCTCCACCCTCCTATGATGAGCTAAAGAGAGAAATTCGAGGAGTTGAGAAAAGGCGACCTCGGGAGGGACTTGCACCAGTAGCTGCGACTACGACCCGAGTGATTGAGGGTGACCCATCAAGTGAAGTTCAGGGGCAGAGGTTAGCATTTAATGAGTGCTCTGAGAAGGAAAAAGATATGCCACGATGGGCGGAACTGTTGAGAGAGTTCAGGGAAATAAAAAACAGTCTCTTTATGAAGGTCGCTCCTGCAAGTACAGGCCCCGACCCTCATCTGACTGCATCTGCTATGGGGGTGAGGGTACCTACCCAGGCACCTCATGTTGAAAACAGTTTGAAATTTGATGCATTGACTATGGAAGTGAGGGAACTGAAGAGATGTCTCCAAATGTCCAACCCACCGCTGGCTGAGGTAGCACCAAGGTTTTCTATTGATAGTACCAATGCTGCAGCCCCCCCGGTGATGCCTCGGTCACCCCAAACTTCAGCAGACATATTTTGCCATAATTGTGGGAAGGATGGGCACCTGAAGAGGGAATGCCGGTCTCGGAAAGACTTAGAGAGAGTGGTGAGCCGGCTTCAAGGAGAGCTTCGGAGAACAAGTCAGTGGTTAAGAGGTGCACGAAATGATCCCAAGGAGGATCCCAAAAATGCTAACTCACGTCCCTTTGTGGCAAGGTCATTTCCCAGGCACCCGCTACCACCTCTCCAGACTGGTCCAAAATATTGGTCCCTCCATGGAGACCATTGTAAAGGTGAATGGAGTGTCTACAAGAGCTGTATTAGACAGTGGCTCCCAAGTGATAATTATGTTCCAAGACTGGTATCAGAAGCATTTGTCTGATGTACCTTTACAACCATTGGAGGGGCTGCATGTCTGGGGGTTAAGTGAGAATTCCTACCCCTACTCTGGATATATCTGAATTTGGCTGTCTTTTCCCACCTCTGTGGCTAGAGTGGCCAAGCAAGTAGAGACCCTGGCCTTAGTGTGTCCCCCTACCGGACTGTATGATGGGGTTCCTCTACTAATTGGGACTAATGCACATATGCTTAGACGGCTGGCACAGTTGTGTTATGAAAAACAGGATGAGTAGGGTCAAGGACTGGTAGAGCTTTAAGATTTCCGGCCTTGATTAAGAAGGCCTATGAGGCACAGAGAGATGTTGAAAAGTAGAACCAGAGGAGCCGGTTGGAATTGTCTGGAAGAAGGATCCTGAGTCTCTGATCCTGGTGCCAAATGCCCAGTGTACCTTACAGGCAGAGGTCCGTATCAGAAAGGATGTCAAGAATAAAATATTAATGTTGGATGCACCAGGTGATGGAAAATTGCCGGAGGGACTGCTGGTCCAGCCTAGTATTTTGCCTGCTAGAGCCCATGCTTATGCCAGAAGGGTAATGGTTCAAGTTTATAATGTGTCTGACAGACAGATTCAAGTAAATAAAGGTTGCACCCTGGCTAATGTGCATTGTGCAGACACTGCACTGCTACCCAGTAGCAAGAGTTCAGGGAAGAATGACAGAGTAATGCATGGCTTGTTTGATTTTGGTAACTCCCCACTGCCAACTGAATGGAAAATGAGGATCAATGAGAAGCCTGCCCAGAGAGGCCAGGTGTTTTCTTTAAAGGAATGGGACGTAGGATGCGTGCAAGGAGCTGAGCACCATATCCGGCTACACGATGAAAGGCCATTTCGTGAGAGGTCTCGACGCCTGGCACCTGCTGACATAGATGATGTGAGACGGCATCTGCAAGAGATGCTAGCTGCTGGTGTAATACAAGAATCCAGAAACCCCTATGCTTCCCCCATTGTGGTAGTGAGAAAAAAGAATGGGACAGTAATGATGTGCGTGGATTATTGCACTTTAAACCGGCGGACTATCCCTGATCAGTACACTATGCCCCATATTAAGGATGCTTTGGACTGTCTTAACGGGAGCAAGTGGTTCTCTGTGCTGGATTTCCGCAGTGGGTACTACCAGATCCCGATGGCCCCAGAGAACCTTGGGAAGACAGCCTTTATCTGTCCGCTTGGCTTCTATGAATTCATGAGGATGCTTCAAGGGATTTCAGGTGCCCCAGCCACTTTTCAATGATTGATGGAGCGTGCAGTGGGGGACATGAACTTACTAGAGTGCCTGGTATACCTAGATGATGTTATTGTGTTTGGCAGCTCACTGGAGGAACATGCGAGCAGATTATTCAAGGTGTTGGACTGACTGGAAGACTTTGGCCTTAAACTGTCCATTGATAAGTGTCAATTCTTTCAAACATCAGTAAAGTATGTGTGACACATAGTATCCACCGAGGGACTAGAGACCAACCCAAGTAAAGTTGAGGCCTTGACCACCTGGCCACAGCCCAAAAAATCTAAAAGAACTGCAAAGATTCCTGGGATTCTGTGGTTATTATCGGCGTTTCATCAAGGACTATTCAAGAGTGATCCGCCCTTTACTTAACCTTACTCAAGGGTATCCACAACCCACAAAAGATACAAAAAGTCAGCGTGCCTCAAGACAAGAAAGAGTGTATTTTCATCCAAGTGAAGTATTTGGGGCCCGCTGGACTCCTGATTGTGAGGCTGCTTTTCATGAGATCATATATCAACTTACCCATGCTCCAGTGTTGGCCTATGCCCGATCCAACAAAACCTTATGTCCTGCACACTGATGCTAGCTTGCAAGGGTTGGGGACTTTGTTGTACCAAGAGCACAAGAATGGCCTGAGACCAGTGGCCTTTGCCAGTAGAAACCTGACCCCATCCCAAAAGAACTATCCTGTACATAAGTTAGAGTTCCTAGCTTTGAAGTGGGCCATTGTTGACCAATTCCACGAGTACTTGTATGGGGCTAAGATACTGGTGAAAACTGACAATAATCCTTTGACCTATGTACAGACTTCAGCTAAACTGGATGCCACTGGCCATAGGTGGCTTTCTGCATTATCTACATACAGCTATGCTGTTGAATACAGAGCAGGCCTGAACCACATAGATGCTGATGCTCTCTCCTGGAGGCCTGATCCCCAGAATGACTGCGTCAGACTGTCAGAACCTGATATTCGAACACTCTACCAGAAGTTTGACAGGGAGGAACAAATGTCCACGGATGCAGTGGACTGTATGGTGGACTGTTTGGGACCTTCTGAGAACTGCATACCTGCTGCTTATTGCCACTTTTCTGCAACAGACATTGGTGCACTGCCTCAGCTGGACAATGACAGTATTCGGAGGGCTCAATCCCGAGATCCCATGATCAAATCAGCTTTAGAAGCCCTCTATGCAGGGAAAGATGTGTCCAAATTATGTTCCACTGATTTGAGAACTGCATTGTTATACAAAGAAGGTCCTAAGTTGAAACTGATCAATAGACTGTTATACAGAGAAACAGTAGACAGAGGGGGACAAGTAGACAAACAATAACTAGCGCTGCCCACTACTTTTCGAGACTCAATGCTGAGGTCCTTACACAACCACATGGGGCACCTTGGTATAGACAGCATACTTGACTTGCTGAGATCCAGATTCTATTAGCCTAAGATGGGGGCTGATGTGGAGCAACACATTCGAACTTGTAGTCGCTGCTTCCAGAGGAAAGCTTTGCCCCAGAAGGCTGCCCACCTTGTTAACATCACCACCAGTGCACCCATGGAGCTGGTCTGTATTGATTTTCTGAATTTGGAGTCAGATCAAAGAAATATTAATAATGTGCTGGTGGTCACTGACCATTTTACGAGATATGCCCAAGCTTTCCCCACCAAGGACCAGAAGGCATCCACTGTGGCAAAAGTACTTGTAGAAAACTTTTTTGTTCACTATGGGGCTCCACAAAGAATCCATTCTGATCAAGGGAGAGACTTTGAGAGTCGTCTCATCAAAGAGATGCTTTCTCTGTGGGAGGCGAAGTCCAGAACACCTCACCACCCCAGGGGGACCCAAAGCCTGACCGTTTAACTGCAGACCTTGCTAGATATGCTAGGCACCCTCCAGCCAAAGGACAAGCCTAGATGGAGCCAACAAATTAGCACTCTGGAACATGTCTATAACTGCACCAAAAGTGATGCCACTGGGTTGTCCCCCTACAGCCTGATGTTTGGAAGGGAAGCTCGACTGCCGGTAGATGTGTGTTTTGGAGTCTCTCCTGATGGAGTTCAAGCTGACAACTATTTACAGTATGTGCAAAAGTTAAAGGCCCAGCTAAATCATCCGTACCAACTAGCTCAAACCATGGCTGCCAAAAGAAATCTGGCCAACAAAGAAAGGTATGATAAAAAGGTGAAAGCAAAGGAACTCCAGGAGGGAGATCGGGTATTGCTAAGAAACCTAGACTGCATGGCAAACACAAGATTGCTGACAGATGGCAACATCTCCCTCACATTGTAGTGGGAAAACTAGATGATCTGCCTGTGTACAAAGTAAGGCCTGAGAATAATTCAAAAGATGTTAAAACAATGCATAGAAATCATTTACTGCCCATTGGACAAATCTTGATAGAGTATGAGCCCCCAGAAAATGCCCCCTCTGGACCAGTACCTAGAGCTGCTACTAAGAAAAAATCAAGAAAGTCAGCAGCTACAGAAGATGAGTTAAAGTGTTCCCCTCCACAAGTCCCAGTTGAGCATGACTGTCAGTCCATATCAGAGAAAAGTAAGTGTGACTTTGAATACTACCCTTCTTACAAACTGAGTCAATTGTTTTGGGGCAATCCCCTAGTCAACACTGGAGATGAAGGTGGGCCTTCTGGACAGTCTAAGCCCCCAGCTTTGTCCCTGGAGCCAGTGCTCCCAGAAAGTGAAGTGCAAAGCATCAAGTCAGATGATATGGAATTACTGTGTATGGTTAAACTGTTTGAGCTTTCAGGGGAAGAAAATGATGGACTGGGACAGACTTGTGATATACCAGAACAAGAAGAGTATTTTGAGTGCCCTGACGGTCCACTGCCAGTGTCCAAAAGCTCTCCATGTGGGCCAAGTATTGTGGACTCAGAGATTGTAACTCCTGGAGCTGAAAGTGCCCCAAGTTCTAGCCTCTCTACCCCAATGGAGACTCCCCTGACAAGTGAGGACAATGCTGAAAATGAGGCTCAGAGTGCAGAGACTGTAACAGTTCCCCCTGGAAAGATTGGTCGAGCTGTAAAGCCTGTGGTGCACCTCAGTTATGATTCCCCTGGAAGGCCGGTGGACTTGCCTCTCAATGTTGTCCATAAAGGAGTGTATGTGTCCCCGAGCTCATTGCCCAAACTGAACATCAGTGCTAACTCCAAGTTACCTGTGTTGCCCTCTAGGTATGGTGCCCCTGCCCATCCAGCCCCAAGGTAGCTGATAGGGAAGGGCCCCCTCTCTTCAGGTTTCATGTACAAGAGGTAATAACCTGAGTTATGGTACAATGTGTGTGTAATACTGTGTAAAGAGTGACATACTGCAAAGTTTCAGAAATGTGTTCCTGGTAAAGTGATATATTGACTGATGATTACATGTATAAGCCTAATGTGATACTCATGAAAATGTATATGGTTGTATTGAAACTTATGGGAGTACTTGCTTGACGCGGACGCCAAGCTTTCCCAGGCCAGGAAGGGTGTAACCCCCCCCTGTAAATGGGGGTTCCCAAAAAGTCTTCCAGGAGCTTGCTTGAATGCTCCAAGCCTGAATGGTGTTTGGCGTTTAAGCCGTTTATCTGTGAGTGCTTTTAGAGCCTCTGGTACTGTCTCTCTAAGAGCTGTCTGCTTGCAGACATAATTAGTTTCTATGGGAGGACTGTGTGTTTCCCTGCTTGAGTCTCACTCGAGCTGCTGCCAAATCGCCCCGTTTCTGCCGTCACTAAGTGGGCAGAGTGAGTACTTTTCAAAGATGTAACTGTTTGCCAGAAATCATTTAGAGTACTAACGAAAATACAGTTTGTCTAACCTGCTTTTCTTTGCAGTCAGAACTGTGTTTGCCTAGTCCTCCATTCTGGTTTTGGACTGCTGAACTGGACCAATCAGTGTGGGGGGACCTTTGAAATGGAGCCTGCAGCTGGCAAATCAGAACTTGGACTCTCATTGTGGAGCCAGCCACCTATGTACTGTATGGCCAATGCCTCTGAGAATTGTAGTTTGGACTTCGGCGCCCTTTTGCACCAACAGGGTGAGTCTGATTGTGAGTGACAGCCAAGCCAGCCAACTGAACTGGGAGGAAATCAAAGGAAATGCCCAGCTATGTCTACTGGAAAGTCAGAGGAGTTGAGACAGTGAAGACAGAGGGAGCTATGAGCTTCTGCGCTGTATAGTTTCACATGGGAAGCGCATGTATGGCCCTGAGTTTTTGGTCTGCAGCCTGTGCAAGCACCCGTTCAGACTGAATTCGACCTGTCAAGAGAATCAAGGAGATCTGAAGAGTAGAAACCAGGCTCACCCTGTAAAAGACTGGAGAAATTGCTGAATTGTGCTCGGTCTGTCAGGAACTGAATTTGCTGTGTGTTCTCCTGGGTATCGTGCAGTAATTGCGGTCGGGATTGAGAAGCAGCCTGCCTGGAATAGTACTTTCCTTTTACATATAAATGTGTATGGTGCTTGTGGGGATCATGTTTCAAATCCCCTGTACAGTGAATTGAGTGCATGAAGCTGGAAGTAAACCCCAGCTTAATCCAGACTACATCTACTTGCTCTAAACTGCTGTAGGGTCCAGTCACAAGGACCTTGTCCACATGGTCTGCTCCTCCTGGCAATCCAGGACAATCTGCATCCCATCCAGATTTCAGCATTGAATCTGTGAGTACAAATCAGGGTAGCTCCCTGCCATCTCTACATTTAATTGCAAGTGTTCCATCTGATTTCTTTTCCCTTCTTTATTCATGAACTGAGCCAACCGGCTCCAGATTACAATTTGGGTATTGTGCAAGTGTTTTTTCCATCACAGGGCCCCAACCAGCTGCACCGATCCTGCTCCCCCCAAATCCTGGGTACCCAGTGAAAGTGACAATTTGGGACTCTGAATATGCACACAGTACTGCGATTATTAATGTGTTTAACCTAATTAACCTGATTTTCCCCTTCCTTGTTACAGCTCCTTAAATAAATCAGATCTGTTGGTTTCAGCAAAGTTACACTGGCTGAGGTATTTGTTTATGTTAAAGTGTTGTACTGTGGTTTTTGCACTGTATCATCTTGTTTTACAGGGGGTCCCCAGAGTCCCGTCGACAGAGCCAGTCCTTGGGGTAAGTGTACATTGTGAAGATATTCCTAATGCATTGTGTGGGCCACTAGTGGGAAGAAAAGGGGTTACAGTGTCCCCGAGGGCTATGACCAAGTTAGTTTAACTAATGCAAACCCTGACCTCTGGGTGGAGGCTCCCACCATTGGACCTAGGCCCCTCAACCTGTTAGTAGTTAAGCAGGCAGGGGTAGTAGCCCTTGGGATAGCGCCACCTAGGGGTTACACAGGTGCGGTGGATAGCAGGTTCGCACTGCTGCAATTACTCTGTGGCACAATAAATGGTATCTGATTTAATGGCACGCATCGCGCACACACACTCACACACACAGTACAAGTAATGCGTAGCAAATTGAAAACCTTTAGTAATATAACCAAATGTTTTAAACAGACAAATTATACACTGCTGCACTACAACAATCAGCATAAAAATGTCAAGAATTACTGAAAATATTACTGTGTGTACATTAACACGGTTATACAAGAAATAAATAACCAAAACTAAAAGACTGTCTTGTACCTACACCACAAATAGGCCCCTCCCCAAAGCACACTTCACAGTACACAGACTGACTGTTCTAAATTAACATTCAAAATCCACTCACAACAATAAACACTCCATGATATCAGCACAGAAAGGTTTCCTGCAATCGATGTACTAAATTTTGAGCACAAAAATTACTCAAAAAGGCATTTTAAACAGCTTTTAGAAGCTTTGAATCGCAGTGTCTTCAGCTACCACTATGCACACACACTACCCAGGCCAGAACTGAGGCTGTGCAGAACAATCTAGAGCCCATGTGACCTGCAATCCCATGAATTACTGCAGAATTTCATTTGGAGCTGAAGCCACCAGCCCCTCACAGAAACGCAGGTACGGACTTGTCCTCAGGGACTGATTACCACCAGGAAGGGAGCCCTAGCTGCCAATTTTTTCACCCACACACCCACCCCCTCCCCCGGTCCTGATTAAATACATATAAACCCCGCCCCGGCCTTCTAGGTATCTCCTACTGGCTATTGCCAGCCACGCCTCATTAGTTATCTAGGCCTTAATTTTTCATTGGTACCCATCCTCCCACAAGATCCACTCGTTTCCTTGGCCCTCTCAAGGAACTGTTGCAAATCATGTGTTTATTACTGGTAAAAGGAAATATCTCCACGTTAAGAATGCCATCTGCACCTATCCTTCTCTATAGATGCCTTATATTACTTTGTTATACTCTACCCAAAATTTCGGTTTGCAACTCGGACAAAGGCCAGTTTCCCTCCTCTATCATCTACCAAGATATAGCCTTCCACATTAGACCATGGCATCCTACATCAGGGACGTCTCCTCTATGGTCATACCCCTCCTCCCACCAGGCCATAACTATAGAACATGTGCAATTCCCAAGGATGGTGTCGGCTCTATCAGTTCTCTATGTTTTATCCCTAGCAAATAGCAATCCTGCCCTTAACACAGCCACCGCTAAACCAATGTACACTAGAAGGAGTAACAAAAGAATATTTAGCAGGCTAAGACACCACCTTAAAAAACTACTACTGCTTCTCCTACTCTGTTCAGGAAATGTTGAATTAAACCCAGGTCCACCTATTTCTCTGGACGCCCCTGCAGACGTCCCTCAATATAAAGGGATTAGCTTTCTCCATATCAATGTCTGTAGTTTGCTAAAGAAGATTGACTCTATACAGACCTGGGCTCTACATGCATCTCCTGATTTCTTAATAACTGAATCCTGGCTCACACCCTCGACCTTGGACAAATCTAACAACGTACCCGGATATATCATCTATCACTGTGATAGACCGACTAGAGAGGGAGGGGTTGCAATATATGTCAAAAGCAAATTCACAGTCACAGTCTTTGACTGTACCTCAAAGGCTAAGGAATTTGAATGCCTTGCTCTAAAATTATCACTTTTCAGTGAGAAATCACTCCTTATGGCAGCATGCTACCGACCACCATCTGGTGGCTTGGCACTTCTGCCACACCTTCAAAACCTTCTTGACTCTGCTAATACTGAGTGTATTCTAATGGGGGATTTCAATCTAAATTGGAATGATGACAGCTCTAAGAAATTGAAGGATCTATGTGATGTTAATGGTCTGTTACAAATGGTGACTGCTATAACCAGACCTAACAGAAAAAACCCTGAGCATAGCACCCTCCTGGATCTTATGCTAGTAAACAAACCTCACACTATCTCGCATACTGGAGTATTCTTCAACGATATAAGCGACCATTGCGCTACTGCCTGCATCAGACATCCTTCCCAAATAAAAACGGCCTCCAAATTCAAACTGAAAAGATGCCTGAAAAAGTTCTGCCAGTACACTTTCCTGAAAGATCTAAGCAACATTCATTGGCAGGATTTCTACCTAGCCCCCACCTTTAACGAGGCATTTAACATCTTTCACAGCCTCTTACTGGGGCTAATAGACAAACACGCCCCACTAAGACTGATCAAATCAAAAAATAAAACTCCTGGCTGGTTCTCTCCCATCCTGAAGAAAGCACTTAGAGATAGGGACTACTGGTGGAACAAAGTGAGGAAATCCCACCTGGAGGCTGATTGGTTAGCATTCCGTACCATTAGGAATGCTTGTACCAAGCTAATTAGGTCAGAAAAAGCTAGGTACTTCCAAAAAGAACTAGAAGACAAAAAAACAACTCTGCCAAATTTTGGAATATCCTCAAAGAAGTCGAAGGTCAGTCCACTGCAACACCCCTTCCAAATAAAATTGTGTCTGATGGTACCACCTATACGAACAAAGCTGATATACTAGAAAAAGCTTAATGATCACTTTGCCACTGCAGGGCTTGCCTTTGACACCTCACCTATCAGCAAACTTAGCCCGGCAAGAGACTACACTGTTGGCTTCACTGATAATCACAACCATAACCAACCGCATCCCACCCCCTTCAGCTTCCTCACAATTACGTTCAAGCAAGTGGAGGACCGCCTCCTTTCTCTGGATACAAAAAAGAGTGCGGGTGCAGATAATATTGAACCTTACTTCCTAAAACTTGGCCATACCTATCTGACCGCCCCCATTATACACTTATTCAACACCTCCTCTGATTCAAGGTGAGCTACCTGTCTTGTGGAAAACTGCCCACATCCTACCATTATTCAAGACTGGGGATCTGAGTGATCTGAACAATTACCAGCCTATTTCTATACTATCCGTCCTCTCTAAATTACTTGAAAAAATTGTCAACATCCAACTTAGAGAACATTTGGATTCACAAAAGTTGCTAAACCCGGCTCAGTCCGGCTTCAGAGCCAAACACAGTACAGTATCGGCTCTTGCCAAAGTAACTACAGACTGGCAAATGGCCTTGGACTCTAAGAAGCATGTATCTGCCCTCTTCCTTGATCTAAGTAAGGCCTGCGATACTGTGGATCATACCATCATGCTTACTGCACTGAGTAACATCGGACTTGATAGTTCTGCCATTAAATGGTTCACCAGCTACCTAACCAATAGGTTACAACAAGTCAAAGCCATGGGAGATCTATCCCCACAAAAATCCTTGTTACGAGGAGTCCCACAAGGCTCCATCCTGGGCCCTATCCTCTTTGCAATATACATCATTAATCTGGACTCGCAGCTGGCCACAGCAAATGTGCACTTATTCGCAGATGATACTGTACTCTATACCACAAATTCATCCTTGGATCTGGCCCATGAGTACTTACAGAAAGACTTCGTCACCCTCCAATACAACCTTCTCACTCATAAGCTCCTCCTCAACGCCAAAAAGACTAAAGCAATGATTCTCTTACCAAAGTCTACTTCCGGATGTCCACATATCACACAGATCTGAACACTCTTAGATGAACCCCTTGAAGTAGTTGATACCGTTAAATACCTAGGGTTCTGGCTGGATAACAAGCTCAACTTTCTGTGCCACTTAAATGAATCCTCAAAAAAACTAAGACAGCGATTAGGTTTATTCTATCGCATTAAACACCTACTCTCCTTAGAAGCCAGAATGAGACTAGTACAAACTACATTCCTACCTATACTGGACTACGCTGAATTCCTTTACAGTCATTGCCCATCAACGATGCTAAACAAACTGGACACCCTTTACCACCAGACTTTAAGATTTATCTTAAATCTACCCCATAGTACACATCACTGTCGTCTATACCAGGTTTTGGGATGGACCTCACTCTCAAC
The DNA here is from genome assembly GCA_016271365.2 of Neoceratodus forsteri. NCBI lineage: Eukaryota > Metazoa > Chordata > Ceratodontiformes > Ceratodontidae > Neoceratodus > Neoceratodus forsteri. The sequence goes on along the minus strand of CM057451.1, from coordinate 675,133,772 downwards.
TAGAAGAAAAAGGAATGCTCTCCTCTGGTTTTTAAAGCATTATCTGATAATGATAACCTCCCTGCATACATCTCGAACATCTTCAAATGGGCTAAAGGTTCCTATGGTCTGAGACACTTCTCCTTAATCTGCTTCCAGATTCCTAGAGTGAAAACTACCCTTGACTCAGCAGCAATCAACTTCTCACTTCCATCACTCTGGAACACTATGCAAGACTCATTAAAATTATCCTCACTTCCAAGCATTTTCACATTCAAAGCTCTATTAACGGATTATCTGAAGAAATCATGCAACTGTTTTAGATGCCGATGACCCCTAAGCCCTGGGTGCCACTCTCAAATCCTACGCCTAAGTATCTCATCCACCCCACATTCCTAACAACAGAAACCTAGGACTTACAAGCCTAGTTCCCTTAATCCAAGATGGCCCTGCCTATTCTCTACCTTTTACCTATTCTGGCCTCCCTTTTGGCTGCCTACTCTTTCACTCCAGTTTCTACCCTATTCCTTAATACCTCCTTATTTTTTATCATTTAGGTCTGAGCTCTTACATAGCGGAGACTATATGGGATTGTTGTCTCTTCTCATTTCAGTAAAGCTTATCATTATTTACTTTTGCATGTTAATTATGTTAACCGGTAAGTATAGGCCCATATTGACCGGCACCTTCACAATTTTTTTTTTTTTGCACCGTTGTCCACCGTAATTGTAATCTTATGAAGTGTACTGTATTGTATTAATGCCCAGGACCACCTTGAAAATGAGCTTGCTCAATGATGTTTATGCCTGGTTAAATAAAGTGATTGATTGATTGATTGACTGGAGCTCAATTACAAGGTGATGTGAGGTGAATTACATTGATTTCAATGTACTTCACCTTAAAATTGGTGGAGAAGTGGTTTGGGGAAGGTGGAATAATGCAAAGTCATTGGCTTCAATGGACTTCGCATTCCTCATTATGAAGCAAAGTACTCTGCTTCACATTGTGGAGTACTCCGCGGATTCCGCGTTACTCCATCAATCACTTCGCTGAGCGAATTGGGGCCACTTCGCCCACCACTACTTAAAGTACTATAACTCACATGCTGTACAGGAAGGAACGTGAATGCCTATGGCTGTACTTCCCCAATGAGCTGTAGCACAAAACTTCCCATCTTAAAAACACGTATTAGTGAGTACAATGGTGGGTTGGTGAAGCCTGGAGAGATACTACAAAACAGGCTTACAATACATCCAAGTAACTAGTAAAAAAATTAATGTTGTGATTCGTGACGTGATCGTGATTTGTGACTGCATTTGTGACCGTGATGATAAAGAACATGATTTGTATCACGAGTGACTAGTGATGATGGTCCTGACTTAAAAACGCATATTAATGAGTACAATGTTTATGCAGAATTATGCATCACACCTGTTCAGTACTCTGAAGGGAAGCCAAAGAAACAACTGTGACTTAAGTTGCAGATGGAGATTGGGCCCTAAAGAGATACAAATGCACAGGCAGATTAAGATTGCGCTGCACACTGAAGAAATGTAGATGCAAAGGCACAACACCTAACCAGTGCTCACCATCAGAAATTCAAATCTGGAAAAGAATACCTTTGCCGGTTGGGAAAGGTCGGGGGGGGGAAGGGGGCAGTGTACTGCTCTGCTGCAGTAACAGTCACTAGTACTAGTACCAGTAAAGATACCACAAAGTAGTACAAAAATCACACAGATGCAGTGGATAGCAGGTTCACATTGCTGAAATTAGTATGTAGGACAATAAAAGGTGTCTGATTTGATGACACGTGTCACACACATACTCACACACACACTAAGTAATGCGTAGCAAATTGAAAACATAAGTAATATAACCACATATTTTAAACAAACTAAAATTATGCACTGCTGCACCACAATAATCAGCAAAAAAATGTGCAGAACAATCTAGAGCCCATGTGACCTGAAATCCCATGAATCACTGCACAATTCGCCTTTGGAGCTGAAAAACAAGGCAAAGTGAGGTGAAGTACATTGTTTTCAATGTACTTCACCTTAAGAATTGGTGGAGTAGTGGTTTGGGAAGGCAGAGTAACACAAAGTCATTGTTTTCAATGGACTTCGCGTTACCCATTATAAAGCGAAGTACCCACTTCGCTTTGCGGAGCACTCTGCAAATTACTTTGCAGAGCAAATTGGGGCAACTTCGCCCATCTCTAACTGTATGCCGTCTATTTCCCTGCAACATGCAGGAGAAAGAATAGTCAGCCCTGGTAATTTCTATTTGAGCCAGCAATGCTTGTATTGGCAGGACCTGCAGCAGGAAGGAAATATTAAGTGCAATAGTCATAAACAAGTGCTGTGTATCTTTGAAGTAGCTGACACCTATGTAAATTGTTAGACTAGGTTATGGGTAATCAACAACATTTATACATTTCAGCAATTGCATTTACGTGTCTGGAGGAGAACTTGTAGAATTAGCATAGAATTGCCTATGCAGTAAGTGACAGCCTCATGAACACTTTTTTTTTTGCTGTGGCACAAAGCTTTAGCAAGTCTTGACAATTGTCTAATATATTAAGATGCAATATAATATATTGTATGAAATGCTACTTTTAAATTGTATGCAACTTTTTCAATCACTTTGCTCAGTTTTTACTAGAATGTATGGCTGTTTGTTTTTACAGTAAGTGATATAAATGCACAGACTGTCCCCACATCACAGAACAGTGATCATCTGGAGGGACAAAGAAATATGTCTGATGTGCAGGTCAATTCCAAGTTAGGCCTAGAAGGAAGTGAGGGCATGAGGAAGGTACTGCTGAAGTTTCAGAGGGTATCCACAGCCATTCTAGGGAAGGCATAAGGAGTGGAGCACACCATTCATGTGAAACAATCAAAGCCCATAAGACAGAAACTGTACCAGCTGCCAGAAAGGGTACGTGAAGATGTCATTAAGAAAGTATACAAACTCTGGCTGTTGGGTATTACTGAGCCTTCTAGTAGTTCATGGGCATCACCCATGGTGATCGTATGAAAAAAGAAAGGTGGTACTAGACTTTGCATAGATTTTTGTAAGTTAAACAATGTATCTGAATCTGATAGCTATAAGTTATCAGCGTGCCTTTATTTTTTCGACTTGTCAGCTACAGGGAGCTAGGCACCATCACTCTCTGGAGCACAATCATCTTCTTTTATTACAACTTTAAAGTAAAACTATGTCAGATATGGAGGGTGTGTGCCTGGGTGAAAGGTCCCCTGTCACTGTCCTTTTGGTGTTAGTAAAATCTTCCCCTTCTCCTGTGTTTTCCTAGACCTCCGTCCACTAGAACAAAAAGGTGAAGTGAAAGAGGAAGAAGACTACCCCTTTTGGAACTGATTTGCAACAACTGTCAACAGAAAGGTCATTAGTATCAGAAATGTCCCAGAAAGAGAGTTATGTCTCGTTTGGCTCTGGCTAACCTGGGACAAGAGACTGTTGCTGTTGGGCTTTGGAGTATGACATATCAAGGCCTAATTGACTCAGACAGTAAGCAGACTCTGGTTCATTCAGATCTTATATCAAATGACTGTTTCCGGGGTCCTGGTAAGGAAGTAACGTGTGTAAATGGGACACCAGATACTACCCTACCACGCAAGTGCAACTGGAGGTCAAAGGGGAGGTCAGAAGTGTGAATTGGATGCAGTACACACTCTACCAGTCCCAGTCATTCTGGGGCATGATTTTCCTGGGGTTTTTGGTATTTCCTTCTATCCCTGAATTAACTGTCTACAGTAGTCACTACCCTGGCACAAGCCCAACTTCACCATACCATAGGTGACATATTTCCACTTGAGGACAATGATGTACAGTATATGGGGATCCAAGTAAAGACAGGAAGAACGAAAGTAAAAAAGGAAGGCCAAAGGACTATGGGTAAAGCAGCAGTCCAAGCCTGAAACAACGGGACTACCTAGTGGCTCACTGCACTGTACTGACATAGGGGCTAAACAGAAATGCGATATATCTCAAATGCTTTTGTTTTCTCAGGTTGGGACTAACTATGGACAGGGCACCCCATTATGTTGAATGTGATAATGTTTTATACCAATTATGTACTGATGTTAAATCCAGAAACTTGGTGGAGCAAATGGTGGTTTCTGAAAGGTTTAGACATCAGTTAATACATCTGGTTCATGAGATAATCTGACTGGACACGCCAGCTGAGAACTTACCTTGTCTCTTCTACTACACCCAGCAATTTATGACCAAGTAACAGACTATTGTCAAGCTGGTCCCAAATGGCAAAAAGTGGTTAGCATAGGGAAGAAGGTAAAGATGCCCCTTATGTCCCTACCCTTTTTGACAGAACTCAATGGACATTGGAGACCCCCTTGAGAAGAGTTTGAGAAGGAACAGTTTTGTGCTGGTCGTCTGTGACTATGCCACAAAATATCAAGAGGCTGTTCCCCTTTGGACAGTAACAGCACCCAGTGAGGCCAAATAATTGGTAAAGATATTTAGTACAATGGGCATCCCAAGGGAGATTCTATCAGACCATGGTAGCAATTTCAATTCCAGTTGTTGAAGGAATTGTATCAGCTGAGGGGAATAGTGCCAGTGAGGACCTCACGTTATCGTTCCCAAAATGATAGGCTGGTGGAATGATTGAACCAGACTATGAAACAAATGATAAGCAAGTCTGTACAGGAAGAGGGACAGAACTGGAATCAGTTTCTGCTTTATCTCTTTTTTACCTATAGAGAGGTCCCTCAGGCCTGTACTCAGTAATCTCCACTTTCTTTAATGTATGCTGACGCCCAAGGGGTCACCTGGATGTGGTACATGAGAATTGGGTGGAGAAACACAATACCACTAAGTCAGTCAGTGATTACATTGTTCAGCTCAGAAAGCAGCTGCTGAAATATGTGGACATAGCACATCAGAATAGTGTGCAGGTTCAACAGGTACGAAAAATCCAGTACAATTCCAGGGCTGGCACTGGGGCCAAGTCTTTTCTGAATAGGGAACAGGTTTTACTGTTGCTGCCCTCAACAAAGAATAATCTTCTGATGAAATAGCAGGGGGCATATAAGGTTTCTAAGACGACCAGGGCCTGTAACATGTGAAGTAGAAACCCCAGATAAATGGCCAGAAAAGCAAATTTACTACGTGAATCTCTTGAAGAAGTGGGTAGAGCAGGTACAGGCTTATCCCTCACTCATGGCACTACCTGAAACGGATGAGTGTGGGGAACTGGAGTTGGCCTATGATCATCTGGAGGGAGAAAGAAATGTGTCTGATGTGCAGGTCAATTCCAAGTTAGGCCTAGAAGCTGCCAGAAAGGGTACGAGAAGATGTCATTAAGAAAGTATACAAACTCTGGCCGTTGGGTCTTACTGAGCCTTCTAGTAGTGCATGGGCATCACCCATGGTGATTGTAGGGAAAAAGGAAGGTGGTACTAGACTTTGCATAGATTTTTGTAAGTTAAACAAGGTATCTGAATCTGATAGCTATCCCATGCCATGGATAGAGAACTTTTGTCGATCAATGGGTAGCGCCAGATTCATTACCACACTGGATCTTACAAAAAGTTACTGGCAAATACCCCTCTCCGAGGACTCGCACGAGAAAACTGACTTTGCTATAGCAGTGAATTTTTACCAGTTTGTCAACATGCCTTTTGGCTTACATGGGGCCCCCACTGTGTTCCAGCGATACATGGACCAACTGTTAGATCCCTACACCCCTTTTTGTGCTGCCTACCTGAATGATGTGATGGTGTATAGTCTGTGTTTGCCAACACACCTAAAGCATCTTTCCACTGTGTTAGCAGCCATACAACAGGCTGGTCTGACCATCAACCCTACCAATTGTGCCACTGCCATGGAAGAACCACGGTACCTAGGATATGCTCTGGGTAATGTCCTAGTTAAGCCAGAAGTCCCCATGACAGAAGCTGTGGCTAGTTGTCCAACCCCAAAGGTTAAGAAACATGTTTGATCCTTCTTGGGCTTAGATGGGTACCACTGCCACTTCATTCCTAACTTTGCAGCCCTGACTAATCTTACTAGAAAAATATGTGCTGAAAAGGTGCTGTGGACTGATCTGTGTGAGAATACCATTAGACAAAAAGTCCAGAGTGAGTGAGTTCCCTTCCTCTATTCATGAAATGGTTAATGTAGAGGGCCAGTGGGCAAAAGAGCATCAACAAGGAAAAATGTAATTGCCAGCCACTCCAAGTAATGTTCAAACAAAAGTCCAGTTTTATTTCGTTATTTTTGATACACAAGGATCCTCAATACCCAACATTATACCTGGTTAGGCTTCTTCAGGGGTGAGGATCTATTAGGTAAACAAATTGAAATACATATTTAATACATTGTCTATTCATTTCTCTTTATTCCTACTTATTTTTTTTCAGACAATAGGTAGACTGAGAACTCTGTAGATATGAGATGGTGACAACATTTAAAAAAAAATTTGTGTGTGTTCTGCTGCACTAATTTTAAAAGTTCCAACCCAAGCAGATAAGTTACACATACCCAAACTGTTTAAACCTGTTCAGTTATTTTTATTTGTTAGACACAGGTAATCTCTGTAGAAAGTAAATTTATAGTTTCACTTTATGTGCTATGACTTTTGTTTTTACTTTCCTACCTCTCATGTTTGACATGATAACTTTTAAACATTCTCTTCTACATTATTTCTAAGTTTGTTTCCTCCTGGAAACAGTTTTCTGTCACTGTTAAAAATTATATAACTCATTTGTAGTCTGTAGTTTTAACAAGTGCGTCACATGGTGCTTTTCCGATTTGTTTCTTTTTATTCAACCTAATGTGGATACATAAATAAAGGTAAATAAGACAAAAAAGTGCCTGCCATTAAAGCAGCCCTCTGCTCCTCACCGGTGCTGCTCTCTCCTGATTTCATTAAACCCTTTGAGGTGCACAATGATGCCTCTGAACATGGCATAGGGGCCGTACACTGTCTGAATACAAAGGGTAATAAGCATCCTGTTCTTTACATCAACCAAAAGCTGCATGGGAGTGAGAGAGTAGAAATACTCAACCACAGAAAAGGAATGTTTGGCAGTAAAGTGGGTGATGGAGAGCCTGAAGTTCTACTTACGGGGTGCAGAATTCAGGTCAGTGACAGATCACAATCCTGTATGTTGGATAAACCAAATGAAGGACAAGAAACCCAGAATCACAAGGTGGTACTTGGCACTGCAGCCCTACAAGTTCACAATCAGCTACAAAGCCACAAAACTGGTAGTCAGCATAAAATGCTAACATTCTGTTTAGATATGGAGCTGTCATCCTGCAGAAAGTAATGTAATAGACTCATGGACTTTTTAGAAATGTTAACTGCTTAGAAAATGTTTAGCACCAAAAAGGGGAGAGGGACAGGGACAGGGAACTTTCACCCTGACACATACACACACTCACACTTTCAAAAAGGAACTAGTATACTCAAAATCTGGTTACCTACATGGCTGAGGCAAACAAGATGTCCCTTAACCATGAAGGTACAGCAAGGGAGTACTGGGGTTTCCACCCACCCTCTTCAGAAACTCCACCCCAGGGACCCATTAGTGTAACATAAAACTATATACACATAACATTAGTCTCTAAGTTTCCCTGGGCCTCCTATCACATTGCTTTCATGAGGCAGGTTACACAGTAACATTTTAACAGTTTCTAAGTGATATAAATGCACAGACGGTCCCCACATTACAAAATAGTGTGGTACCCTAATTATTTATAAGTTATCAGTGTGGCTTTATTTTTTGGACTTGTCAGTTATAGGGAGCTAGGCACCACCACTCTCTGGAGTACAATCATATTATTATAGCTTTAAAGTAAACCTACAGTATGATCTGTCCCCCTTTTTCATGCTAAACCTGTCCCTGTCCCCTTTTTCGTGCTAAACAGAGGTCCCTGTCTGAGACAGGTATCTGATTAGTGAACACAGAGGCACCTAGGTGATACCTAAAATAAAAATATGCTTTCCTTAGCTGTATCCTGTAGCAAAAGTATGTTGCACAATTAAAGCATCCTCTCCTTTTTTCTGTCTTTCTTTCTGCCTGTTCCATCATCCTGCAGAATAGCCACCTGCAGAGGAAACCTCATCTCTCTAACCTCATACTGTTCTTACATTCCTTTTAAAGTCTTTATACTGCAGGCGCAGGCTGGAAAGGCCAAGGTTAGCAAGGGATCGGAGGATGTCCTTGTACAAAATGAACATGTATGTGTGAAGCTGAGCTACTAAATGCACAGCTCAGATACTAAATGCCTTGGTAGTATGCTTTTGCAAAACCATTATGTGGTGGTCCTGTACAGGGGTTGAGCAGCTGTCCCCAGTGTCAGTTCCTTTGCCCCAATCAGCTCAAAAGTGCATAGAAAGTGTTTACAAAAGGGTTAGAAAAGGGGGCGAGATCCATACAGCTCATGTTTTGTGCTCTGTGTTCCATGTTACAATAAATGGAGTGTTCCACCTCTCGGAGCTATTTTCTTTTTCACTAGGATGGAAATAGATGAGAGGGGAGAATATATAAAGGGAGTAGTCAGGGACTACTGTAGGCCCTAAACACAGAAAACACAGAAACAAATATGTACAACAGTTTGGCTGTTCCCTTAGTAAGGCCAGGTATAGAACAGGCAGGTACAGCCACTCCTACTGTATCTGCTGGGCTACCTTGCCTTGGAGCTCCTTGCACAGACTGTTTTTTGTGCATTACCTGTGTCATTGTTGACAGTAACTTCACGGAGAGAGCAGTAGGGCTGTTACCTCCCCTTTCTGTACTGTACCCTGGGAGATTCATGACAGGCTCATGGGAGGAGTCTGTGCTTGTTAATGATTAAAAGGTCTCTCCCTCTGTTACCTGTTGGGTTGTTTGTTTGATTTTTAACCAGGAAGTCGACTGGGCACAGCCCTGTCTCAGCCACGTCTGCCACATAACATTACAATACAATGTACATAAATAAAATACATACTGTAACAAAGGGCTGTTACTGCCTAAGGAAGCAGAATGGAAAAAAGTAGTTGTGAATTATATAGACTGTGTAGCCTGTATGTTACACTCATAAACGCTCTCAATGACTAATGGGGTAGATCACATTGTACCATGGAGGGGTATAAAAGCTCCTGTAACAGGTGTGTAACCCCCCCATGGGGTGGGGCTTACCTGTTGCCCCGGGGTGCTGCCCACTCCTCCGACTGCCGCCCAGTGCCAGTTCTGGGTCCTGCATGCCCTCAAGGTCTCTGTCCAGCCCCCATGTGTTTATCTAGTCCTCTGGGGCTGGAGGGGGTTCAAAATCGCGTGACTGCCACTATGCTAGCACTTTAAAAGTACCAGCGGGGTCCACACATGCGCAATAGCATGTAAGGAACTTTGGACCACTGTAGCAGTCTCCCAAATACTCTAAGGTGGTCTCAACACCCAAAATAAGGTATTTGGGGGTTGGACACATGGAACATGCCACTCAAAAGTGGCCATATTGTTATGTTTAAGAGCGCCAATAAGCACTAGACATGGGGCCATATTTATGAGCTGCACAGTAATATTGATGAGTTGCCTGGCCACCTATGGGGACTATACATAACGGAGCTAGTGAGAGGTGAACTGAACTGTTGGAGTATGTAATTTAGCAGTTGCTTGATAGTAGATAAAGGCTGCTGCAGGACAATGGGACAACTGTGCTTAAAAATTGTGGCCTATGTAGTCAAAGCAGATGTGCGGCACAAAGTGGAGATGCACCGCACATCACAGAAGATGGGCGGAACTGCGATATTCAAAAGGGAGAGATGCATTGTGCTTTTCCGGATGCGCCAACATGCATCCATAATGTATGCAGCTCATGTAGAGGGGGTGTTCCCATGAATGTGCCACACATCCCTTTATTCAGCTGAAATGTGCAACGCATCTTAGAGATGAGCTGCCCAAAGTGGTCACTGTCTGCACATGGCCATCCCTTGCGGTGCTCACCAGGTACCTCCCATACTGGGGTGTGTGGGGCACTGCAGGTGATGGTATGCAGCATATGGAGCTGGTGTTTCACATACATGTGGTAGCCCTACCAGCCTGTGTCACCCTGTGCCCACCCCTGTTACATGTCCCGGTAGCACCAGTGGCCACTGTCCAGGTGGGCCCCTCTACCCCTGTCTGACCCTATACATGGCTATGGGGAACTAGTTGACCAGGTGTGAGTATCCCTCCACATGTAGCTGTGCTGCACTGTGTTGTCAGATTTTGGTGACATAAAACATTACAAGAGGAGTGTACTACAGTTGGTGGTCAGTGCCATTTCTTTGTGCTTCACTGTGTATGACTATGGGTAATAGCACTGTATCCAGGCCAATACAGTACACCCACCCACACATATACCTTTCATCACACCTGCCTGCTAGGCTGCAATACCCCTGTTCACCTTTGTGGAGTGGTGGGTCAGCCCTGCAAAACTGGAACTGAGCATGCCCAGGGTATGCAAATGGCCTGAATACATTCCGGTAATATGATGCAAATGTGAGAGATGGGCTTGGAATGTGCAATGAGGTCATTTGCATATCCTGGCTGAATACTGCAGTTTTGTGCACTATGCAAGTGGCTTTGCATTAGGGTTGTCAGAACCCTCTGAAGTTCTGGGTTCTAGTTCTAGTCTAGAACTTTTGAAAAAGTTCTAGGGTTCTAATCTTTTTTAGAACTTTTTAGAACTCGAACCCTATTTTTTTATTGTGCTGCCAGTAACAAAGATAGTAATAAAATACATGTAAAGGAAAAACTGTTCAATATAAGGGGGAGAGAAATTATCATGTGTGACATTGATAGGAATACAACTAGGTTTATTTATGGTTTCTTCTGTTTGCTAAAGCCAGCAACTTAATACGTAACAGGCCCTCACCCACCACCCATATGTTAAAAGGTTTTCCTGCTGCAGCTGCATCACTTAGTTCCTTAGTGAAAGAAAGAGGCACATTAGCCATTTATGTACTCAGTTATATATACTCATCGTCATGAATTATGAGAAAAATAACTGATATTACCTAATTTCAGCTATTTGCTGCTTTCTGTTTTAAATGAGTAAATCAAAAGTTGCTATGTTTAAAAGAAAGCTTTTATAACAAAGTCAAGCAACTACAGCAGCAGCATGTGGAACTGTTGCAAAACATATTATGTCATAACGTAGTCAGTCAAGACATTTGAATAAAAAAATATGCCAGTCATTGTTGCTGGCAAAAATGCATGCAATTTTCTAAGGTAATGCAAACATATACCAACATTTTGTTGGCAAATTGAAGTAATACATACAACTTTCTAAGATGATGCATTTTGCAGCTGATACTTCAATAAAATCTGTATTTCAGTCACATAAATAAAAAGAGTGGTTTCCTCACCACATACTAAGGAACATTTAATGTAGCTGCAGCAGTTGGCATGTGATGTTTAAGGGACAGCGTCTGTCAACCCCATTATGTATCAAATTATCACTACTTGTAAAGCAAAAACACTTTATGATTCGTCACATTCTGTGAAAACTGCTGATGCAGATTTTCTTTATTTCTGATTCCTTTATTCTTTTTTAAAGGGACAGGACAATTGTGCTAGGTGGCAGCAGTTTGCAATGTATTTAATAAGAATATATATTATGTGTACAGTAGGTTCGGTCTGTCATCATTTTTTCCTCACCATCCCCAGCTGATCACGAATCTGTAAATGAAAGAACTAAAACAACACCACCTTTCACCCCATCACCTATTCCACTTTTCTTCCACCACCCTCATCTGTGCAGTAGCACCCATGCCACCCTTACACCCATGTTAAAACCAACCCACAACCCTCACCCATGTACTAGCATCCATTTTTCGTTTATGGCTAACATTTCTGTAATTGAAAAAATAATAAACAGCTACCAATTAGAACTCATTGTTTTGTCCTCTTTAAAATTGAAAAATAGACCGTCTCCTGTCCCAGCCCATACTGATGCACCACAAAGTCACAGAAGGCAAATCCAAAAATATATGTTTGCACTTTAACTATAAATAATATGATACAGAAAGAATTGACGTGACAGTGTCCCTTTCATGCCAAATTTGGGCCTGTTCCCACTGATGTTAAAATTGCCCTGTATATAAAACTTGTTGACTTTAGTTTAGACCCTAGCTACAAAGCAGTTTGCCATGAAATGGTGAAAGTTTGGGGGGTATATAGTCCAGGTAGTAGATCGAGAGAAGGAGAGAGCGACAACCAAAGTCATCACAGTCTGTAAAAGTTTCCTTTTTGGTGCAGAGAGACTCCGTCCCACAGTATTTACCAGCCACCACCATCTGAGTTGTCATCACCATCAACATCCACAACATCAATCACTTCAGGATCAGTTTGTATTCTCTTGTAGGGATACGAAAATCTTGACTTATTAACTTTAATAAAAGTTAACGTGTGTACATTTTCTGGCAGCAACCTATTTCTGGTGTCTGTCACAATATTGCCAGCTGTACTAAACATGCGTTCTGAAGAGACACTTGTTGCAGGACAACCAAGATATTTACAGGCTTCATCATACAGCTCTGTCCGAATTGACTTTTTTGATCTCCAGTATTCAAAAGGGCATGCATCAATAGAAATAGGCAGTTCTTGCAGGTAACTGTCTACCATGTTGGACAGAGACCGCTCAGAAGAGGAATCAGCAGAAGCAGCTGGTATGGCAGCAATTTGGGAAAGGTTTTGCCACAGATTTAGCTTGCTACTAAGGGCTGAAGAAGTGGCAGTTGTGGAACAACTACTGTTAATGTTTGGTGACTTTTCCAGTTCTGTATCCCTTTGTGAAGATGAACCTGCATGTTGTGGTGATGACAACCTGAGGGTACTGTGTGTGTCTGTGTTTGACTCCTGTGAGTGCTGCAGCTCATCTAGCAACATACATTTGTACTGCTCTATATCATCTGTTTTTTGGAAGATGTATAGCCTTGAACCTGGGATCTAAGAGAGTTGCAAGGATGTAGTGTCTTGATTTCGTCATTGCAACTAATTTGTCATTGGTTTTGAAGCGCTCGCTCATTCTCTTTATACGAGATTCCCATGATACAGGTGACATGTTGTCTGCGCTTCAGATCTGTCTTTTTCTATTTGTAGATTTAGAACACTAAGATGATGTGAAATGAGCATTATGAGTGGGATAACCTGACTCACAGATGCACCTTCAGAAGACATGTCCCTTGTAGCTGTCTCAAAAGGAGCTAGGATACAGCACACTGTCTCCATTAATTTCCACTGCAGCACAGACAGCATAATGCCATCTCCAATAATGTAACTGGAGCAGTACTCATGTACAGCTTGCTTTTGCTCCAAGAGGCGCTGCAGCATATAAAGCGTTGAGTTCCAATGAGTGTAAACATTTTGAATCAGCTTTTGCTGGGGCAGCTTGTGTTTTTTTTGCAGTTTGGACAATGTCCGTATAGCCTTGGTTGAATGTGAAAAGTGAGTCACAATTTTTTTGCAAACAGCAATCATACCATCCACTTGTGTTTCGTTGCTGAGAAATCCCGTGACAATTAAGTGTAAGCAATGTGCAAAGCAAGAAGCATGCAGAAATCCTCCATTCTGTACTGCTTTTAAGATGTTGGCTCCATTGTCACTTACTATGAAGCCACATTTTAGACCGTGAGAATAAACCCATTCGTCAAGGAGGTCATTTAGTTCCTGCAAGATGTTTGCAGCAGTATGACTTTGCCCAAACTTCTTTATATGCAGCAGCGCCATCTTTTGGGGTGTCTTTGTTTTTGAAGAAGCACAAGAAAACGTGACCCAATGAGCGGTAAGGGACATGTAATCTATGTTTTGAGTGCTGGTCCACATATCTGTTGTGACATGAATAACCCCACCTCTGCAGTTTTAAGTGCAAGCATCACTGTCGCTTTAAAGCCTGATAAATGTTTGGTATTTCAACATAGGAAAAGTACCTTGATGAGGAACATTGTAATGAGCTCTGCTAATGTCATGAGCTCCTAAAATCCTCATGATCTACCAAAGAGTATGGGAGAAGGGCTCTGCTAACAGTTCACCAATTCGGTGATTAAGATGAAGGGTCTTTGGATGATTTCTAGTAAAGGTATTCTTCCTTTCAAATGCCTGAGAGTGTTAGCTGTTTGCAACATGTCCCTGCTGGTTTATTATACACCGTGCTTCATGGGCAGATGGACGCGAGATGGTGGACTAGGACTTATACATTCAGTGCCATCACTGGATGTGCAACTGGTACTAATGGTGCTGGCATTGGTGGTAACAGTGATCCTAGGGCTGGCAGTGGTTCTGCCGCATCAAGTTCAGACAATTCAGTATCCATTTCAGATTCCTGACCCTTCTCACGTGCGGTCTGGAAGATGGAGGACATGGGTTTTGGATGATCAAGCAAAACCGAATGCTTTTTCAGATGGCGTCTAAGAGCTATAGTGCCACGGCATGACACAACTTTACCACGGCTTACACTCTGTTTACACAGTGAACAAATTGCTCTGCATGGATCAGTTTTACTGACAGAGAAATAATTCCACACCTCAGATGTGACAGATTTTGTTCGAGAGCTAGGAAGATAGCTAAAGACTGTTTGTGTCTTTTCACCTGTCCTAACAGAACCTGGGACATGCTCCTTGGTGCTAGAAGAGTGGGCAGAAGACTCTGATGGATTTTCATTGCTGGCCAACACAGAGTGGTGGATTCAATGGATATGTCCTTTTCATTGCCAACAGTGCTGGATGTATTTGCAAGTGCACTACCTGATTCATTGTCAGCAGACTTGCTCATTTCACTTTGTTGAGGAAGTAATGATTTGTCGCGAGACACAACAGTGTCGGACTGAGACAAAGAGCTACTGTCTGAGTCAGAGAGGACTCACTGTCACTTGCATTATTGCTGCTAGTCACAGGATCTTAACAGCATGAATGGCATACCTTATGGTGCCTCTCCGTGTGACCCCAGCAGCTGTACAGGTTTTCTTAAAGGTCCCCTTTACCACACTTCACTGTTGCTCTTTGCTGTTTGTTGAATTTTATCACGTGAAACATTTTGGTTATTTCTGTTAGCACCAGGATTACCACTACCACCAACACCTGCTCCAATACCAGCACTAGAGGCTTCATCTATGTTGCTGTCAGCCATAACAGACAGTAAGTACCAGTACTACCAGTATACTGCGTGAACACACCCACACCCAAACAATTCCTGTGTAACAAAGCAATGTGATCTGTGATCGCTGGCTACAACTCAAAATTTTATTTTGGTTGTGTGACACTGTGATACCGTGGACTGAAAGTAATTGAAGAATATGACAGTTTGCAACTAAAGGATGTCAGGTTCAAGGCTACAGAATGATTGGGCTGCTGAGCATAGGCATACACATAGCAATCAAGGGTGCACAGCAGGATGATGGCTGACCACAGGAGACGGAGTCACATACGCAACCCAGGGAATGAGAATTATATTTCACGCTTTCTGTCAGGTAAATGTAATGCCACCACACAACTGGCCACTGGGCTTCTCTCTTGTAACACACACTGGGTAGGGTACAGTGCAGTCAAGGGGCACACAGCAGCAGGGTGATGGGCTGACCACAGGAGACGAGTCACATACGCAATCCAGGGAATGAGAATTATATTTCTACGTTTCTGTCATGTAAGGTTAATGCCACCACACAACTGGCCCTGGGCTTCTCTCTGTACACACACTGGGTAGGGTGCAGGTGCAGTCAAGGGCACACAGCAGCAGGGTGATGGGCTGACCACAGGAGACGGAGTCACATACTAACCCAGGGAATGAGAATTATATTTCTACATTTCTGTCATGTAAGGTTAATGCCACCACACAACTGGCCACTGGGCTTCTCTCTGTAACACACACTGGGTAGGGTACAGTGCAGTCAAGGGCACACAGCAGCAGGGTGATGGGCTGACCACAGGAGACGGAGTCACATACATAACCAACAACTCAGGGAATGAGAATTATATTTCTATGTTTCTGTCATGTAAGGTTAATGCCACCACACAACTAGCCACTGGGCTTCTCTCTGTAACACACACACTGGGTAGGGCAGTGCAGTCAAGGGCACACAGCAGGGTGATGGGCTGACCACAGGAGACAGAGTCACATACACAACCCAGGGAATGAGAATTATATTTCTACATTTCTGTCATGTAAGGTTAATGCCACCACACAACTGGCCACTGGGTTCTCTCTGTAACACACACTGGGTAGGGTACAGTGCAGTCAAGGGGCACACACTGGGCTTCTCTCTGTGACACACACACTACACTGGGAAGGGTTCAGATTTATTTGCCTTTTTATGCCCCCCTTGTATGCTTGTTGCTGGCAGCTGCTGAGTGTGCAGTGTGCACCACTGACTGAGCAGTGCTGCAGTTTCAAATAATCACATTTCACAAAGGTTCTTCACTTCTTCTTTTTTTTTTATTCTCTCTCCGAGTCCTCCTGAGTCCTCCTCCAGTCCTGATATTGATTGATCTCGGTCTCGATCCCTCCCTATTCCCCAGTCCCTTCCCAATTCTTGATTAATCCCTCCACCTGTCCTGAACCTCCCCCTAGTCCCACTCCCACCTGATTTTGAGCTTTTTCAGCCTTTCTCTTGTTCTCGGTCTCACAGGAAAATGGATGATGGAAGTGGCCACTAGACAAGAGTAGTGGTACGCTAACCACCAACGCTACAGTTTAGCTAGGCTGCTGCTGCCTCCGCTCCGATCCTCTGCAAATGGCGCTCCTCCTCGCGGCACATCTCCCTAAATACCCCCACAGATCCCGCGGCTCGCGCAGCTTACTCGACCCCCACCTGACCCGTACATAGGTACACAAGTGCAAACAGACAACGTCTCGCGTCTCGAGGTGATTCGAACCCTTTTGTGAACTGTTTAGTGTTCGAGTTCTAAGTTAGAACTCGAACACCAGGGTTCGAGGAGGGTTCGAATCTTTACCGAACTAGTTCTGACAACCCTACTTTGCATCACGGATTTCCCCATGTTCCGCATAAGGCTCAGGTCACCTGCTGCACTGCGCATCTTCAGGATATTCAGCCGGATATGAGTGAGCACATCTCAGGGCGCATCTTCTGAATATCTATTACGGCCAGTGCATCTCAGATGTGCGGCACAAGCACTTGCGTAAGTTTGCAGGGAACTTTTGAATATCTAGACTAGACCTATATATTTTGGCTGCAGGAACACTGTAAAGATAGGACTATTGTTAAAACTGTGTGAAACTGTGTATTAAGCAGTCGTCTTTGCTACTTTGACCCCCAATGCCAGCCAATCATGGGCTTAGGTGCTCAAAATTGTTCGTCTGTGACAAGCGCCCAGAGCTCTTAGGTCTGCCTCTCTCCTCCTCAAGATACAACTTGCTGCACTAGTAGCCACACTCACAAATCTTTCTCATTTGCTGCTGTGTCTGCATGGAACTCCCTCCCCCACCCAAGTCCTGTCCTGCACTTCCCTACCTCTCTTCCAATCGAATCTGTACTCATCCTAACTAACACTGCAAACTGCTCCTGTGTCAGGTGACATCCCTTTGCCGCCACTGAGCCTATTTGGTAGTACTATGCCACCTTGATGTATGCTATGCTTGTTGACTCCTCCTACTACTTGACTGCAACCCACTGTAGCTTGTTTTACCACCCTTGTACATAACTACTGTATATATGCTTTTCATGCTGTTTTACCATCCTTGTACATAACTACTGTATATATGCTTTTTATGCTGTTTTACCACCCTTGTACATAACTACTGTATATATGCTTTTTATGCTGTTTTACCACCCTTGTACATAACTATTGCATACAGTATATGCTGTAAATATGGAAGTTGCTCACTTTTTACTTTACCTTGATGATTGTGTGTAACTACTGTCAGACTTATTCAGCCTCCGTAGTTCTATTAGACTGGAACTTTGCTATGCATAATATTGCTATCCTGGGTCACCCCTGAAAATGGGACTGTAATTGTCTCAGTAGGCCCGCCTGGTTATCACAATTCAATAAAATAAATAAATAAAGCCTGGTGAAATGCCTTTTGGGAGAGGTGAACTTTATTCTAGGCACCGAGAACTAATCACTAATCAATAATCGTACTAGATTAATGTTTATTAATATTTGTGAAGGACAGCATAATTTAACCAAGCGGAAGTTGGGATTTTTTGTGTGAAACCCCAGGAATTTTTGCAGTTTGGGGCAGTCTGGCTTGGGCTCTCACTGAATCAAGAGGGCTCATTCTGTGCTGGAAAAGGATTTGGGAAATTGGCTTAAGGTGGCTGTGAATGGCTGAGAAATTCAAAAAAGGGTTTCTTCCATGTTGAGAAACCAGTGATTACAGAGATTCTGCATCAGTGTGAGGAACTCTGAACTTTTGGAGAAAGGGTTTTGGAACTGCATCTGCCAAGTTCTGAAGTTGGCAACTTGGTCTGAAGCATATGGAAAAGATTTGCACTGTTAAGGAACCTGCCTCTATTGCTGAAATCCGGCTGTGGAAAGGTGACGGGCCACTTCAGAGACTGTATGCTACTAGCCAATAGCCACTGACAAGGTAGAAGTCAGAGGACCCATTGCTGCACACTGGAGCTGATAATTCCTGAACAGGCAAAAGACAGAACCTGCAATCTGCACAGCTACAACTTGGAGTCAGTTAGGGGAACTGCTAACCCTTATCGAGTGGGGTGGACTGGGCTGCAGGGGAGCCACGGGCGCATGCCTGAGTGTTGGGGCACTCTGGACCCATTTAAGGGAGCTAGACCATGGGGTCACTCCTTGGCCTGGGTTCACTTGCGGCCCAAGAAGCCTTGCATCTGCACTCCTGTTCTCCAGCCTGCCTGGCACACTGAAGGTGACAAGCGGCCAGAATCTGCAAGCAAATCAATAGGTGACAAGCTGCTAGATTCTGATGCAGTAATGTATGCCTCTCACTCAGGTCCCACAATCCTTCAGTCCTCCCTACAACTTGCCTTCAGCCATGTGGAACACTGGTTCACTGACCACAGACTCACGGTCAATGTAAAAAAAACAAAATCAATGCTATTCTCCCACCATCAGAGTAAGGCTGACAACGCCCAGCTAACAATCCTCTCCAAAAGACTCCTCCCTCTGGAACAGGTCTACACCTATAAATATCTAGGCATAACCTTTGATCATAATCTCTCATTCCACCAGCATATAAGTAATCTTTCCTTGGCCATAAATATACGCACAGGGCTGCTGTATTGGCACAAAGCCTACCTACCCATAGAGGCCCTAAACATTGCTGTTACCTCCTCTGTTCTCTCCCTTGTAGACTATGGGCTGTCTACTCAGCCGCTGACCACACTGTGCTAAATTAAATCCACCTATCCATTAATAAAGCCTGTAGATTCCTTGCTGGAGTGGATAAGCATACCCACAGCTGCACCCTGTATCCACTAACAAAGATCCTCACCCTAGATGAAAGAATACGTTATCAGACATGTCTCCTTACTAAGAAAATCCAACTAGGCCTTACTCCCGCTAGAGTTTCAACCTCCCTCCATGCTGCGCATACTTCAACAAATACACGTGCGGCTGATAAATTAACATGGGCTGTTCCCAGAGTCTCTACCACCCTGGCACAATGGGCTTTCTCCTACAGAGCGCCAATGTGGTACAATGCACTCCCCCTGACCATTACCTCTATCCCCTGACTAGGCCCCTTCAAAACAGCCCTCTAGAACCACTTAATCTCTATCCGCCTCTGACTTTGCCCCCACTAATATACAGATACCTGCCATGAATGGCAAGACCCTGGGCTAATGACATCCCTGTCCCACTCTGCCTCTGAACCTTAATGACAACGTTGGTTACCTGACCACTCTCATCATCTGCTATCACTTAGGCCATGCCCTAATTTTCTTCACTGTACTACTCACTGATGTGCCCATGCTCCCTACAAGACTGTATAGCTACCAAATCTGTATGAGTTTAATGGCACTGCTCACTTACCCTGTAACTATTGTAATCTGCCTAAATTCGACACATCTTGTATATACCCTGTTGTCTCTTCCTTCCTTCACCCATCTGTAACAACGTACTGTGCCTCTTGTTTATGTTTTTGTATTATGACGTGGAACCTTTGGAAATGAGTCTCGGACTCAAAGGTTATAATCCGATCTTCAATAAATAAATAAATAAAGATTCTACAAGCAAGATAAAAAAGTGTAACACAGCCAGCTCCTTCTACTTTAACCAGATTTTTCTGTTGTCCATTTGCTCTGCTGCCCGATGGCACCATTGATCTTCTCCCTCAAGCCCACTGAGCAGAACATGGAATCCTGTGTCTACAGAACTGTGAGTAATCCAGTGCTTGCCCTGACCAAGGAGACTAGAATAAAGTTGCTTACAAGTACAAAGTTTGACGTCTACCTTCCTGAAGTGTTTTGCACATGCCCCAATGACGTCCAACCCATGGCACCGAACAGGCCTGCACTGTTTCAGGGTACCCTGATAAACTGTAGGGAGCACTGGTACCAGTGGGAGAGGGAGTCAATGTGCTGCTTGGGGTGGGCACTGTTGTTTACAACTGTTTTCATTTATTTGCCAGCTGCTACAAATGTTCTGCTTCCCATTTCCCTTCCCCTAAATAAAAGCTTTAAGGTTACTGTTAAACGTGATCATGAGCATATTATTAGTTACCGCCTTCAATTATATGTGTTGTACAGTATTGCACAACAAAGGGGTTCTCTGTGTGTGGGGTGACTGGACAGGGAGGTGGGTGGGTAGGTACAGCATCCCAGGGGGTTGCACTATTCAAACAAGTGGCCCACTATTATTTTACTCTGGGTGAAGGCATCGCACTATTTTATTTCTGTCTTGGGAAAGAAACCCCAATTGCCACTGTAACAGAACCCAGGTCCCTTAACCTGTACAGTAGTCAGCAGGCAGGGGTAGTAGCCCACTGGCATACGGCACCTGGGCTACAGGTGGGATCTGTCAGTTTTTGCCAAGTTGTTGAGGAGAAAGGGCGTTACTCTCCTGAGCCCTGGGGAAGTTCTCTCAGGTCAGATGGCTGACCGTTTTGACCTTCAGATCTGAAGACAGTGCTGGAGATCTGTGGAATTGGTTGTCAAAACTAAAGGTACCCAAAAAGAATGTGATCCAGTTTGCCTAATAGTACCTTAAACACTACCTTGAAAGTCATACTGAATGCTGATTTATGAACCTGTAAATAGACTGTAAACAAAACTGCACTCTTTGTGTACTGCACCAGAGCTCTTGTGTGTGTATGTGACCTCCCTGACCTCCCAAGATCCATGACACAAGGGTAAGGTGTACCTGGAGTGATTAAGGTAGTTGCTATGTCAAAGAGGCCTTGTACTGTATAAACAAGAGCCTAGCCTTGTACTGTATGAGCAAGAGTCTGTGATGAGATGAGAAGTGTAACAGACTCCCCGAGGAGGTGGCTTAATCAATGGGGGTCTTAGAGTAGGGTTGGACAGGCACATGGTCACAGTAAAAGGGAAGAGGGTGACAGTAAAAGAGAAGATGGCTAGTAGGGATCTGCAAGGTAGCATGGCAAGGTGGGCAGACTGGATGGGCCACTGTGCCTTTTTCTTTTTTATGTTTTTGTATGTTTCTGTGAGAGATCAGCTACCTCAAAGTGAGTCATGACAAAGCTGGTAGTAGCTCTGATAAAGCAAGCAAGAGATTGTGGACCACCAAGATGGTCTTGGATAGTTTTGTGACAAACTGGTGGCAACTGGTGGGATGGTGTGTGTTTCTTCCCAAACTGGTGCCAAGCAGTTGGCATCAGGAAGCACAGTATATGTTTAAAAAGGTCAGCAGTTGCCTAGCACACAGAGAAATGGACTGCCAGTAAAACCTGCCTGTTCATTCGTAAAGCAAGTTAGGCAAGGGAGATACTTCATACACAGCTTGTTTTGTTCTTTTCTTAGTGAGTGTTGTAAGTAGGCACAATGCCAGGAACATATAAGAAGCTTACTACATGGAACAACTGCAGAATTTCTGCAAAGGCAAGGGCTCCAATATGAGGAGCAGACAAAGCAAGACCTCACGGAGTTGCTCCAAAAAAGTGACCAGGAGAACAGTGAGACTGTGGTTACACAGAAGGCTGACCGGAACCATGAGACTGAAGTCAGGCAGCATGAGAAAGAAACCAGAACCAGGGCAGCTGAGTAACCAGACCAGATCAACATGATGAAACTGAAGCTCAACCTGATAAAGACAAAGTCGGGCACTGAGCTGCAAGAGGCAAAGCTGGATGCAGAGGAGTGAAAGAAATAGTCACAGTACTAGATGAAAGAGAGAGAGAGCGAGCACACCAGAACCAGATCTTGATGTGAGAGAAGCAAGAGAAGAAATGTGAACATAAGCAAAAGATGAAGATTCTATCAACAAACCAACAAACATTAAGTACTGACATAGGAGGTACCCTGAAGAAGTCAAAATTAGTTCTAAAATGTTGGCACATTACTGGGAGGAAGATGACCTTAAAATTCTTGTGAACATTTTAAAAAGACTGTGTGGGCATTTTAAATATACAAGGTTTCTTAGGCAACTCACCTTACACCATTATTCTTAGGCAAAGATTTAGTGGCATTTACCATAACGGATGATGTAGATTGTCTGGACTATGATAAGGTGAAAAATGCTTTACTGAAACATTTAGAGTTGACTCTTGAGACACAAAGGCTCAAATGTAAGGATAAAAAGTGCACCAGGGGACAGTTGTATAAAAATGCAAGGTCTGTTGTGCAATGTTTTGGAAAGATGGTTGGAGGGTACTAAAGCCATTTCAGAAGAACAAATAAAATATGTGTCTTTTGATGTTAACCTTTTTATTGAACTTTCCAAACATAATACAACAGTACAACAGTAAACAAATTTAACAGAAATACTAAAAACTACACCAGGAACAAGTACAGTGTGGATTAACTCAATAATAGCTAGTCAGAATGTACAGGGTATTGACAAGAAGCACAAACATATTACCCAGTCACCTGTCTAATATACCCTTATATATTATCCAAACTGTGCAAGCCTTTGTGCAAGGGAAGATGCCTAACTAACTGGAGATGCCTCAACAGGGCACTCTGAAGTGATGGTCTGGGCTCTAGAGAAAGATAAGAAACAGTCCCACTGCCTATCCCTCCCAAACTACTGATCCAAAAACTCAGCCTTTCCACTTCAAAGCCATCACATGCACTCAGGTTCTGAATCTCCTAAAGAAGATATCCGAAAACACCAGTCCTGGTTCTGACCACCTGGAACCCCGCTTGCTAAAATTAGCTGCACATCTTATCTCAAAACCGCTGGCTAAAATCTTCACATTGTCCCTTGCCAGTGGTACAGTCCTGGACCTCTGGAAAACTGCCAGGATTACCCAATCCACAAGAAAGGGAACAAAATGAAATCTCCAACTACAGGCCAATTGCAATCCTGGCGGTACTAAGCAAAATCTTAGAAAACTCATAGCAAATCAGATCCTGGAATACCTTGATTCTACAAAACAGCTCAGTGATGCACAGCATGGGTTCAGAAAAAACAGCACTACGACGCCCTTGCCAAAGTTCTCCTCGGACATCCTCTCGAACATGGACAAAGGCAGGTTTACAGAGGCTGTTTTATTGATCTCACCAAGGCTTTTGACCTTGTGGATCACCTTGCTCCTGTCCACCCTCCAGAAAATAGGCTGCTCCTCCCCTGCTAAATTGGTTCCAGGAGCTACCTGGCTGACAGATCCCAGACTGTTAAATTCAACTCTGCTATCTCCAACAATGTCAAAACCAATGTCGGTGTTCCTCAAGGTTCGATTCTGGGTCCTTCTTTTTACACTCTTCATTAACAACCTCCTGATAACATACCAGTCTCCTCTCTTCTCATGAGTCGACCTGGTCATCTATGCCAGCTCTCACAGAGGAGCATTAACGATCACTAACACAGCCTACAACAGTGTCCAGACCTGGCTCAACTCCATCACCTTATCCTCAACTCCAGCAAGACTAATGCCATGCTCCTGGGCACAGCACAAAAGCTTCGGTCGTGCACCACTCCACTGAATATTCTTGATCTTAATGGGAAAACCCTTCAGACCGTCACCTCCTTCCGCTACCTGGGTATGTTACTTGATCAATCTCTGGACCTAAACCTACACATCCAAACCACCTGCAAAACTGTGAACTGCAAGCTGGGGGCAGCCTATAGAACCAGCTATATGCTCACAACATCAGCTAAGTTGGCCACTGCCAGAGGAATCCTTCTACCTACACTTACCTACTGTGCCCCCTTACTAACTACTGCCCACAAAACAGCCCTACAGAAATGGGATGTCACTTATAACAACGTGTGCTGATACGCAGCCAAGGCTCCTCGACTTCAACATCACTGTCAGTTATACAGAGACCTTGGGTGGCTCTCCCCCTCTGCCACCAGGCTCTATTACCTGGGCTGCCTAAATGACTCTATCCTCAGGCTAGGACAGCCAGCAGCCCTTGCTGAGCTGCTTCATCCTGCTATACCAAACCGGGAACTAAGATCGGCAGATAAAGCCCTCCTGGAAGTCCCACGATGCCATACCAACAAAGGAACTGGATCCTTCAATTACGCTGCCCCCAAAATGTGGAACCAGCTCCCTCTGGATCTCAGGCAAGCATCTTCGCACCATGCATTCAAACGTGGGTTGAGACACTACCTGGTCACCTCTGACCAATGCACCTGCTTTGACCCTACCTGACAGCCTTACCTACCCTACCTTCTAATTCCTTCCCCTTGGCTACCTACCTTCCTATTTCTCTCCTCCCACACCTCCTATTTCTCTCCTCCCACACCTCCTGCTGCCCTCAGCTCCTTAAGCTCCCCTGCCTAAAACTACTTCTCTATAAACTTCATTGATGTTAAGTTCAATTTTATTGTTGTGTTGTGAAGATCTTTTTTTTAAACTTTTTGTGAACTGCCGCTATTGTTATCTTGTGTTGGTAATCTCCAAATAACTGTTTTGTTATGTTATTTTTGCTACTTGTCTCAGGCTCATCTATCTAATCTGGCAGGGCTACCTCTGACCAGACAGGTACTGGTACTGCGAGGGTCCCTAACCCCCTTCCCCTCCTGCTCCTAGTTCTTTGCCTCTAGATGTCCCGGGGCAGGGACTGACTTATGATCCCATGCCCAGCTTCGGTACCGCGAGCCCGGCTACATGTACCTTCCTCTAACCGCTAAAGCCGTAAGTGAGCCGCCCTGTCTGTTTATCCCCGACTGCTCCTTACTCTCATGCCCAACCGAGGGACCACGAACCCGGCGCTTATTCCAACTCTTTGCCGCTAAAGCCTTAGGCGTGCCTGACAGTCTCCAGATGCCATGGTACGCCTACCGGCGTACGCCAGCCTATGGTGCAGGTACTGCTTAGGTCCTAAACCCCCTCCCCCTCCTGCTCCTAGCTCTTTGCTTCCAGATGTCCCGGGCCAGGGACTGACTTTTTGATCCCATGCCCAGCTTCGGAACCGCGAGCCTGGCTGCATGTACCTTCCTCCAACCGCTAAAGCCGTAAGTGCGCCACTTTGTCTTTATCCCCGACTGCTCTTTACTCTCTTGCCCAACCACGAAACCATGAACCCGGCGTGTATCCCTACACCTTGCCGCTAAAGCCGTACGCTTACCTAACTGTCCCCAGATGCCATGGAATGCCTGCCGCCGTATGCCCGCATATGACGCTTTCCAGCCCAGCCTCATGTACACTGCTTTTGCTGGGTGCCTTGCTAGCTATTTCCCCCTCTAGTCGCTTTTCCACAAATGATGAAACAGCAAGCCCGGTTGCCTGCCCCTTCTAAAAAACCTCTACGGCTCTGTAGTTTACCGACCGCTTTTAACCCTCTTGCCCAGCTGTGAGACCATAAGCCCGGCTTCTACTCCTACACTCTACCGCAAAAGCCGCTAGATTACCTGACTGTCCTCAAGACCCCTGACCGCTTGCCGCTTGCCCACCCAGCTTCGGTACCCAACAGCCCAGCCCACCCTCTCCCCATCGCCATATCTAGGAGCCATGCTTACTCCCTCTAAATCCCCAACGCCGGACCTGGGTGGTTTCAGCTATCTGAAACCCGTCTCCAATACTCCCCCCTTCCCTCTATCTCCTTACCGTTATACCTGTCCCTTCTGGGGTGAAATGACTCTGACTTCGTATCAATACCTACACTCCCTTGTAACACCTCCTGTACTTTCTATCCAAACGTTTTGCCTAGTTCTAGCCGACTCAATGTTAGCCTAGCTAAAACTGCCTCCCTGTATGTATGTACATTGCACTGCCATTCTAATTGTATTGTTAAACCTTCCTTGGTATATCCTGTATTGTACTCTCCCGGGTCATGCCTGAAAATAGTCACTTGCTGGCTAGTGCACCTACCCGGTAAACAAAAGCTAAATAAAATAAATAAATAAAATAAGCCATAGGAAAAGCTATGTCTTTGATGGAACCATTTCTTCTGATGGTGCCAGAAGAATGTGGGTGTGGCTGCTGGATCGAACTCCTAGGCCTCATGTCCTGCTCAAACATAATGAGATGGAACATCAGGTGGTTTTAAGGGGAACTGGTCGTGTAGCCTACGTTAAACTAGTCACAGCCTGAACCTGAACCCAAGATGAAAAATAATGCTTCCATATAAGGAATCAGGAGAGTGGAGGTGTTATATTTGCCAGAAATCTGGGCATTTATTATATGATTGCCCAAATAATAGAAATATGGGGCACAGTGCAGGGAGAAGGAATAACTCAGTGAGTGAATAGCACTTAGTAGCCTGTGCTAAGAATGCAGTCCCTACTAATTCCACTGGTCATGTGCACCATCTTTATTAATGCTAATGTAAGAAAGGGGTTAAAAATATAATTGCTTCCATTTCAATGGTTAAGCACAACTTAATAAATGAGAAACAGATTCTGCCAGATTAGTTCTCCAAAATATGGAAAATAACCTGCCCTGTGGACTCAGTGCCAATGGCAGGGGTCTTCCTGAGCCGGGAAGGTGAAGAAGACATACAGGAGACAGGAGTAGTACCAGACCTCCCTGTACATGTAATTATGGGAAATGATTTTGATACCAGAGCAGTAGTTAAGCAAGGAGACAGGCTACTAAGAAAGGAGAGCTGGTAGTGCAGCCAGAGGCCAATCCTACCTCCACAGCAGAGGAAGTAGCCAGCATGGCTAAATGACTGACTGGGGGCAGCAGTTCATGGCCACAGCTACAGACAGTGGAGACCCTAGCAGTAAGCAGGTCCCCAACTGAAGGGGAGAGAATCAATCAATCAATCTTTATTTTACCAGGAGGAACATCATTGAGGAAAACTCATTTACAAGATAGACCTGGGTACAGTTCATAACAAAACAACAACAGAACACAGTATATATACAGGAAATAAGTAGTAAATAAGGAGCTTCAAATAAGCTTTGCAGTTAAAATAAACAAGGTAATGGCTAGACAAGTTTACATAGCAGCAAGGGCAATAATTATAAAAATTCATACAGTTTATGTTTGATATAGTCAAGAAAACTTATATACACTTTTCACAATAAGGGAAAAAGGAGTTGGAGGGGAAGGAAGCAATGGTAAGTGAATTTTAGAACAGCAACTGAGGGGAAACCAGGGGAAGGGAGGCAGAAGGAATAAGGTTAGAGACTCTTTGGAAAACAGGTGTGGGGAGGGAAGGATTAAGGAGAAAAAGGAGAGGGGCATAGGAATTAGAGGTCTAGTGATAACAGGTACAGGAATCCTTATTGTGCTGCAGGAACAGTGATTTGAAGATGGTAAACTTGACAGGAGATGCAAGCCTCAATGCTTTCTGCACATAGCTCCAGAGAACAGGGAGGGCATGACTTATAGCTGCCCTGCCAAAGCACGTTCTGACCTTGGGGATGACAAGGGAACTGTTAGTGTGGCTTTGTAGAGGGTAGTTTCCAACAGAGCAGACAGGCAGACATTCAAAAATATACTGGGGGTGCTTATGAGTAATGGCTCTATAGGTCCATAGGCTTGCATTTTTGAATCTCCTCTAACTGGGAGAACTCCAATCTACAGAAGTATAGAGTGAGCAATGGTTAGGGCAGTAATTTTATCACGGTGTTCACGGACTTCATGGATACCGTGAAATAGTTTACTTGCCGTGAAAACATCAGCTGTCAGTATGCGGTGCTGAATTATACCATTTTAGCGTGTGATGCTATCTTAAAAATAGTTTTTTTACTTTTTAACTGCTCTCTCTTAGTGGACACAGTGGCATGTAATGGCAGTGAGGTTTAATAAGGTTTAATTAGCAGCTGAATTGACAATTAGTTTTGTTCACAATCGCGATCAAGTTCAGTGTGTCAGATTTGCATGAGTCACACTTTTGAATCAATTACTTGATGACCCTAATTTATTAGATCAATTACCAAATACTTTAAAAACAGTTGGTAACTCACAGCTCATTCATACGAGTTAGTTTCTCCTCCAGCTAAGAAAGAAAGAAAGCATGTCTGTTAAAACTAATGGGTCGCCCGCATCGAAAACGGGTAATGTTTATGCTCTGCAACGGTGCCAACAGTACGAATTGGGAACTTTCCATTTATCGGGTGATGTTTTATTCTGCACAGTTTGTAATGTGGCAGTAGATCATAAAAGAAAGGCGACCTGCGACCGTTATCTAGATGCAGCTTCACATTCACCCAAGAAGAGAAAAATTGAGTCCTCCTGTTCCTCTGCCAAAGAGAAGCAAGTTACAGTTACCTAGCTGTTCTCTATTAAATCTGTGCAACAGGAAAGTAAAAAAATTGCTCTCTTCAACTTGGTAGAAGCCTTTACTGCTGTAAACATCCCCCTACGTGTGCTGGACAACCCCACTCTTCACTCGTTCCTAGAAGAAAACCTTAAATCCATCAGTGTACTTCCAACATCACAGTGGCTGAGAAGCGAGTATCTACCTAAGGTATTTAACTAGCACTTGAGAGAAGTAAAAAACAAAATACAGAATGCTTTTTCTGTCTCACTTGTCTGTGATGAGACAACTGATGTCCAGGACAGATATATTTTAAATATGGTTTCAGTACCATCCATACATAGCATTCATGCTAGTGAAATAAAAACTGTGCTGGAGCCAATGCTGCTAGACTGTGTCGTTTTAGAAGCAACAAATTTTAAGACAGTGCCCCAAGCAGTGCTTAAATGTTTACAAGATTTGGACATCCCTTACACAAAGGTTTATTCATTCGTTACTGACAACGCTATGTATATGAATAAGTGTTGGAAACAAAGTTCACAGCATGTATTGCTGAACGCTGTTCATGTAACTTGCTCCGCTCATTTACTGAACCTTTTGGGTGACATATGGAGGAGAAACTGTCCCGGTGTAAATGAGATCATAGTAGCAATTAAAAAGTCATTCACCGCTTGCCCAGCGAGAAAAGCTCGATGTAAGCAATTTCTCAGTGGTAGCGGACTACCCACAGCGCTGCCTCCTACTCCTGTTATTACCAGATGGAACACTTGGTTCTACGCAGTGTTTTACCACCAAGAACATCTTGAACAGTACAAAGAGTTTTTTAAAACTGAGAGCACTGCCTGTGATGAAGTAATCAAATTGGCAACCACAGACTAATTGTGGCAGACTTGAGGCATGTTGCTTGTAATGCCCCTCCCCCCGTCCAAATGCTGGAGAAATATGAAGGAGATGAGATAAAGGCACACCTTGCTTTCGATGATCTGACTGACTTTGCTTGTTTTTTGCACCAAAATCTGAAGACACACAGCACCCAGCCACTAAAAGAGCCCTGTCA
Organism: Neoceratodus forsteri; assembly: GCA_016271365.2. Taxonomy (NCBI): domain Eukaryota; kingdom Metazoa; phylum Chordata; order Ceratodontiformes; family Ceratodontidae; genus Neoceratodus; species Neoceratodus forsteri. The sequence goes on along the minus strand of CM057451.1, from coordinate 675,104,008 downwards.
GAATGCTCACTTAAAATGAAAGATTACATGACAGGACATGGGAGATTTAACCAGTCGGCATCACAGTTCTTTCAAGCTGCAAGAGTTTTCAACCCAGTGAGGCAGGCTACTTTGGCGATATCAGAGGAGGAGATCTGCAGTGGTATTCCTGCATTTGAGAAGAACATCAGAGCACGATCTGAACTGAAAATTTACATTGCCGAAATTCAGGCACAGAAACTCAAAATGAATAACCGCACTGTTGAGCAGTTCTGGGGTGACTGTCAAGAACGTTTCCCATTCTTCACAACAATTGCACTTAGCTGTCTTAGAGTTCCGGTACATAGTGCTAGCATAGAACAATCTTTTTCTAAGTCTACAGCACTGCTAAGCAACAACTGATGCTGCATCAAGCCTGAGAATTTGAAAGTATACTCAATGTTGCAACAAAATCAGTTTAAATAAACTGCACAGCATTGTATCTAGCCAATATGTATTGTGACTGAGATGCAGTTTATGTTTTTAACTGAATACTCATGTTTGTCGTATGATATTTATGTATTAAAACTTCATTTTGAAGCATAATCTCACTGTTATGCAGAGTTCATGTGCATTTCCATGAAATCACCTGTTTCTAATCATTTCTTTACCGTGAAAAATGACACAATTTGCCATGAAATAATTACTGCCCTAGCAATGGTGAGTCAAAAACAGAGCACCCCGTAATAAATCTGAGTGACAGGCGGCATAGGGTATTAAGTTTGGAGAGAGCTGTACTTGTGGCTTGCCCATACAAGAAGTCCACATAATCCAGGAGAGGCACAGAGGTAGTTTGAGCTAATCTTTTTTTGGCCTCTAAGGAAAGCAAGTGCCTGATTTGAAAAAATATACCAAGTCTCTAGTTTAACTTTTTTGATAATTCATCTGTGATCAGTGAATGACAGTTTAGTATCGATCCACACACCCAAGTATTTGAAACTTTATGGAGGGTCAAGCTGTGAGGAGCTTAACAGGATGTATTGTAGCACGCTGCCCCATCTGTACAGAAACTGAAAAGATTGGCAGTGAGGGATAATAGTGACTTTCAGAGAGAAGGAAAAAGGATTGGAAGATGTGGTTACTGCACAGAGAGTAAGTGCTAAGAGAGGGTCACAGGAAGGGGTGTTCTGATAAATAGTGGTCTCTCGTGTGTACAGGAAAGAAGTCCTGGTCTTGTCCAATTACATAGAAACATAGAATTTGACGGCAGATAAGGACTGCTTGGCCCACCCAGTCTGCCCATTTCCCTACCTGATGGATAAGCTGCAGATCCTAGTTAACCAGCAGCCTACTTCTTCCTACCCCCAACCCCTAGAATTGCCTTATGACTGTCCCATGCATGCTTGAATTCCACCACTGTTTTGACTCCACAACCTCCTCTGGAAGGCTGTTCCATGCATCCACAACCCTTTCTGTGAAAAATACTTCCTAAATTACCTCTGAGCTGCCCCTTCTATCTTCAAATTGTGCCCCTTGTTCTTGCACACCTCTTTTTTTGAAAGATGCTACCCTCTTGGACTTTGTTGATTCCCTTGAGGTACTTGAAAGTTTCTATCATGTCCCCCCTCTCCCTCCTTTCCTTGAGGCTATACATATTAAGCTCCTTAAGTCTCACTTCATATGTCTTCCGGTGCAGACCCTGCACCATTTTAGTTGCCCTCCTCTGGACAGCTTCCATCTTGTCTATGTCTTTGCAGAGATTGGGTCTCCAGAACTGCACGCAGTACTCCAGATGTGGTCTCACCAGCTGTCTGTACAGAGGGATAATAACTTCTTGTTTTCTGCTGGTGATGCCTCTCCCTATGCATTCCCTATAAAATTATTTTCTCTGGACACCTGGGAGTGAGATGAACCAAAAAGTCGCTTATGAACAATTTTTTAGTACTATCTCTCCACATCAGACTAGGGACCCAGGCACAACAACTTATCAAAGGAAGCTAGGAAGTTGTTTAAAGATCTGTAAAAAAAACAGACTAGTAGAAATAAAACTGGACAAATATGTAGTTAACAGACTAACTGGACTGGAAGTCTGAAATACAGAATCAAGTGGATGATGCACAACGATACCACTTACTCTCAAAAGACCTAACACCTGTCTTCAAAAGAAACATTGATGCTCTTCTTGAAACTGCAGGTTTGAAGAATTTGATTACAAAAAATGAAATGGTCTATATAAAGTAGGACTCATCAACGTTTCCAACAGTGTAATATATGTCCTGCTGAAGATTCACAAAAATGTTTAACAGTCTCCAAGACATTCCATCATGTCATCTAATGATTCAGCAACTGACAAACTGGCAACTTTTGTAGATGTATCTCTTAAGCAATTTGTCACAATTCTTCCTTCATATTTGCACGACATGACTGTGGTCCCTGGGGACTTAGACTGGCAGTCAGGATTTAGCTGGTTGATTTTAGAAATTATATCTATGCATAAAGCATTCATCATAATTTGGGACTTCAAGCCATTAAATACTTTTGGGACAAGTAAACTGACTACAGATGGATCCCATCAGACTTCACCCTTGGCATCCTAGATCTAATTCTGTTCCAGAATGATTTTCTTAATTCCTAAATATTATCTGCAGACCTATGGGATGGGCATAGGTGCATTAATGGCCTGGTCCTACTCCAACCTTTTTTTAGGTTGGTGGGAGGATGGGATTATCAATGATCCCATGGCCAACCCCTTTTTGGATAGGATCTGATACTGGGAAGGCTTCACCAATGACTTATTGTGTGTCTAGTTGGGAACCTAACAGAAGGCAGAAGAATTTATGGGATTCTTGAGTAACAAGAACTTGAATTTGAAATTACTTTCACATTTCAGGAGAAGCAGATTGGCTTCTTAGACTTAACTTGAACATGCAAAGGTAACAAAGTTGTAAACATGGAGTTACACCTCAGGCAATGCACTGCTACATGCTGTTAATGCCCATTCCTGTCACCTCATTACTGGGATACCATGAGGGCAGTTCTTGCACATTCACAGGAGCTGCTCAACTAACCAGATGTTTAAAAAACAGGCTAAGGAGGTGACACAAAAAAGCTTCATGTGTGAGGTTATTACCCTGAGGTGATACATGCAGCATACAGTATATTAATGTGAAGGGGAGAAATCATAGGGACCTTTTCTGTTCAAAAAAATCATTATATATCCAGTAATCCCAGAGTTAATTTTATTACTGAGTACAACAACCTCTTACCTAAAGTTGGACAAATAAAAAAAAAATAGCAGCAGATTAAGAAGGGGGATAAAACCTTTTATAGGTACATTAGGGAGCATAGAAAGGTTAAGGGAGGGACAGTGCAGATTAATAAAGGACAGGGGAGGTGGGCAGAGGGAAACAGTGAAAAGGCAGAGATAATGAATGAATACTTTTGCTCAGTATTCACAAAAGAAGATGAGGAGGAGTTACCTAAACCAGACAATAGAAGCACTCTGGGTAAGGGGGTTGATACCAGTCCATTCATAGAAGAAAGAGTCCTGAAAGAACTCCTAAAACTCAAGGTGAACAAAGCAATGGGGCCTGATGGGATTCACCCCAGAATCCTAAAAGAACTAAGGGAGGACCTAGTGACACCACTGACCACACTTTTAACAAATCATGGGAGGATGGGGTGGTACCTGAGGACTGGAGGAGGGCAGATGATCCCCCTTCACAAGGTGGGAGCAAGGCAGAAGCAGAAAACTACAGACCTGTAAGTTTGACCTCAGTGGTAGGAAAATGATGGAATCACTTCTGAAGGAAAAGGAGTGGCCAGTACCTAGAGAGGCCAGCGGGGCACAGGTTACAAAAGCAGCATGGATTTATAGCAGAAAGGTCATGTCAGACGAATCTAATTGATTTCTTTGACTGGGTGACCAAAGTAATAGACCAGGAGGGGCTGTGGATATGGCTTACCTAGACTTTAGCAAGGCATTTGACACAGTCCCGCACAAAAGATTAATAATCAAGTTAGCCAGCCCGGGAGTGGGTCCCAGGGTGATAGCCTGGGTAGCAAACTGGCTGCACAACAGGACACAGAAAGTAATAGTGAGTGAAACACATTCCGAAGAAGGGGAGGTCACTAGTGGAGTACCTCAGGGCTCAGTACTGGGTCCAGTCCTCTTTAACATCTTTATAGGTGACATTGCAGAGGGTCTGGAGGGAAAGGTATAACTCTTTGCAGATGACACAAAGATCTGTAACAGAGTTGATACACATTACACAAGAGGGCATAGAAAAGATGAGAAGGGATTTGGCAAGGTTGGAAAAATGGTCAGACATATGGCAACTTAGATTCAATGCAAAGAAGTGCAAAATAATGCACCTGGGAAACAAAAACCCAGGAGAAGAGTATACAATAGCAGGGGAGGTACTAACAACAACAAAAATGGAAAGGGACCTGGGGGTAGTCATATCAGATGACCTAAAGGTGGGTAAGCAATGTGAGAAGTCGATAAGGAGAGCCAGGAGGATACTGGGATGCATAGGAAGGGGTATCACAAGTAGAAAAAGGGAAGTGGTTATCCCTCTATACAGACAATTGGTGAGACCCATCTGGAGTACTGTGCACAGTTTTGGAGACCTCATCTACAAAGGACATAGACAGGATGGAAGAAGTCCAGAGGAGGCAACTAAAATGGTGCGGGTCTGCAACAGAAACCATATGAAGAGAGACTGAGAGAGCTTAATATGTATACTCTTGATGAAAGGAGGGACGGAGGACATGATAGAAACTTTCAAGTACCTCAAGGAATCAACAAAGTCCAGGAGGGTAGCATCTTTCAGAAAAGAGATGTAAGAACAAGGAGGCACAATTTAAAGATAGAGGGGACTTCTCAGGGTAGTGTGAGAAATTTTTTTCACGGAGAGAGTGGTGGATACATGGAACCACCTTCCTGAGGAGGTTGTTGGGTCTAAAACAGTGGGGGAATTCAAACATGCATGGGACAGACATAAGGCAATTATAGTGGGGGGTTGCAGGAAGTAGGCTGTTGGTTAACTAGAATCTGCAGCTTATCCAGTAGGTAGGGAAAAGGGCAGACTGGGTGGGCCAAGTGGTCCTTATCTGCTGTCAAAGTCTATGTTTCTATATTAACACCAATAAGACTTGCCAACAGTGCGGGGAACCAATCCACAACTGTATACAGCTGAGGGATAAGTACTGAACATTGTGTTGTACACAGTCACTTTTCTAGTCCACTTCAGTCAAATATGAGCTGGCTTTGCCCCATACCAGAAGGTTTGTGCAGTCACTACAGTGTTCCTCACTGGCTCTCCTGACTGCCTTGTTGCACTGCCTGGCCACCTTTAGGTCATCTGATATGATCATCTTAGGGTCTGTTTCCTGCTTGGTGGTTAAACTTGGGTTTAAGTCAAGTTACCTATTTTTAGTGTTTATTTCTGGTAATTAACCCATCGGTACCTGTGAATATATATGGTAGTCAATCTGGAGACTTCAGCAAGGCATTTGACACTGTACCACGTGAAAAACTCATGGAGAAAATAGCAAATATGGAGTCCACCAAGTGTTCAGGAGGTGGATAACAAATGAATTAACAGACACAAAACAGAGCATGGTGGTGAATGGTCACCATTCCGAGTTGTGTGTGTGCGTGCTGAGTTGAGCACATCAGAGGATCAGTGCTGGGTCCATTTCTCCGTTAACATACTGTATTTATTAATGACATGGAGGACAGGGTCAGCAGCAGGCCTACTTAAGTTTGCTAATGGTTCTAAATTGGCAAGAAAAGTGGACACAGCAGAAAGGAGGATGCACCTCAGGGAGACCTGCACACATCTGGGCTATGAGCTAATAAATGGGGATTCAGATTTAATATGAAGAAGTGCAAGGTACACAACCAAGAGGTGCAGAATAAGGGTTGCTAATACACACAATGTGGTGCAACAGCAGAAAGCACGACTGCAGAAATGGATCTAGGGATGACAGAACTGTAAGCTGAAGTCAGACAGGCAGTGCACTCACTCAGTTAATAAAGCAAATGCAATGCTGAGGTGTATTAAGAGGCGGTAAGGAGCAGGTCAAGGAAGGAGATCCTCTCCTCCACATGGTCTTAGTTCAAGCACACCTGAAGTAACGTGCCGAGTGTTTGTCACCACAGTACAGACAAGACATTAAAAAAACTGAGAAGATTTAGTATGGTCCACCAAGCTCATCACTGGCTTTGGAGGCAACAGCTGTGAGGGAGACACTGGATATATAGCACTTCAGTTATTTAGCCTAAAAAAAGAGACGGTTAAGAGGGAACATGACCACAGTTCTCTGAATACTAAAGGGGTCAAGTATAGACAGGGTAGAGTTGATACAGATCATTTGAGATGTTGAATGCAAGCTGAATTAGAGGGCATGCCCTCAAACTAAAGGGAGGGGCAACATTAGAAAACGTTACTTTACACAGAGGGTGGTTATCATGTGAAATAGCCTACCATAGAAACATAGAAAGTGATGGCACAAGGGGACCTCAAAATCTACCTAGGCTGCCCATAAGCCTACCCCCTCTCCCAACTGCTATTCAGAGTTATGATTCTTTTGTGCCTGTCCGAAGCCTTTTTGAATGTTCCAACTGTTTTTGCTTCCACCACCTCAGATGGGAGGCAGTTCCATGCATCCACCACCCTCTCTGTAAAGAAGAAGTTTCTTGCGTTGCCCTTAAAGCTGCCCCATTCTAGCTTCATAATGTGATCTCTGGTTCTTGTGTGACTTGAACTGAAAAAGGTCCTGAACCTGTACCTTGTTTATTCTCTTTACGTATTTGAATGTTTGTATCATGTCTCCCCATCTCTTCGTTGTTCAAGAGAATACATATTGAGTTCTTGCAGGCACTTCTCGTCATTTAGTATTGTGGAATCTCTGCATCATTTTTGTAGTTTTCCTCTGCACTGTTTCAAGTCTGTCTATATCCTTTTTGAGGTGTGGTCTCCAGAACTGTACACTGCACTCCAGATGTGGTCTCACCAAAGATCTGTAAAGTGGCATGATAACCTCTCTTTTTCTGCTAGTGCTTCTCCTCCCTATGCAGCCCAGCATTCCATTTGCCTTTAATGCTGCTTTCTCACATTGTTTGGATGTTTTCAGATCATGTGAAATGATTACTCCCAGATCTCTTTCCTGCTTTGTTGATTCTAATTTGATTCCTCCTAGAAGGTATTCTACATCAGAATTACTCTCCCCTATGTGGATGATTTTGGACTTTCTAGCATTGAAATTTAGTTGCTATGTGTGTGACCAGCTTTCTAGCTTTCTAAGGTCAGCCCTCATCCTTTAAATTCCACCGGGAGTGTCCGCCCTACTGCATATCTTTGTGCCATCTGTGAAAAGACTCACTTTGCCTTCCAGACCCTCAGATATGTCACTGATAAGGGAAGGGAAGGGAACATTGTTTAACCAGTAGTGACACACTAAGCCGAAGCTTGTTTCCAGATGCCACCTGGGAGTACAAGGAAGTTAAGTAACTTGCTCTGGATCACACAGTATGCACCTAGGCAGCTGTGGGATTCAAACCCAGGTCTCCAGATCTGCAGCTCAGAGCATTAACCCACTGCGCTATACTGCCTCCTATGATAAAAATATTGAATAGAATAGGGCCCAGTACTGATCCCTGTGCACCCAGTGAGACTGTGGAAACTAGCACTATTCAGGTCTTCAAAGCAAGATTAGACAGATTCTTGAGAGAGAATAGCATTGAGGGTTACATAGCAAAGGGTAACATTCTGGCTAGTAAATACAGAAACATAGACAATGGTGGCAGAAAAAAAAACACTGCTCCATCCAGTCTGCTTGGTTTTACCCTACTCTGCCTTATGACCTATTGTCTGGATCAGTTTGTCCCCTTGTTCCCTGCATTACTGCTACCCCCCCCCCCCCGAGTAACTATTAAGCCATTTACTTTGCTCCAACTGTTCTTGAACCCAGTAATGGTTCTTGCACCCAACACTTCTGCAAGTATGCTGATCCATGGCTCACCCACTTACTTTCTCCCTAAAATACAATGTTCTCATAATGCCATCCTGAATCTCCCCCACACCAGCTTATATTCACGCCTCCTTGTTTTTGACCCACCATTCCTGCTAAATAGTTCCTCACAGTTTATCTTGTTCATTCTTTTCAGGAACTTTTTTTTATTTCATTTAAACATTTAATAACCAGGAAAAGCACACTGAGCCAAGGCTCGTTTCCAGGTGCGACCCGAAACTTGAAGGTCTCTATTCATGTCGCCCCTCTCTCTTTTGGCCTCCAGCATGTACACGCTCAGTGCCCTGAGCTCAGATCTGCCCTGTTGCCCTTCATTCATTTTGGTTACTTTATGATGCACTGTCTCCAGCTTGTCTCTGTCTTTCTATAGAGAGGACTCCAGAACTGGACACAGTATTTCAGATCGGGTCTTCCAGTGATCTATAGAGAGGTAGTATTACCTCTATCCTCTTGCTATTAAAACCTCTTCCAATACACCCCACTATTCTGGTTGCCATGCTCTAAGCCTTGTTACATCGGCTAGTTTGTTTTAAAGAGTTACTTATTATGACCCACAGGTCCCTTTCCTCTGAGGAAGTGGCCAGCTTCACCCCCCTCTCACACAGTATTCCTTCTTTAGGTTCTTGTTCCCTATGTGCATCACCGTGCACTTCTTGTATTATATTTCAAGAACCGCACCTTGAACCACCTCTCTAACCTCTGCAGACCCCTCTGAAACTCCCTTAACCACTTCTTGCTGTCCATTCTACCACAAAGATTAGAATCATCTGCAAAGAGACACATCTTGCCCTGTATTCCTTCACCCATATTGTTGATGCATATACTGACCAGGATTAGACCCAGGACTGACACCTGCAGTATCCCACTCGTGACCTCCCTTTCCACAGATCTGACCCCATTTGCTACCACCCTCTGCTGTCTCTCCCCCCAACCAACTTCCTACCCATCTACCTACTGTAGATTCTTTGCTGTTCCCAGATCCTCCAATTTATTCAGCCTCCTGTGTGTCAGTGAGTCAAATGCCTTGCTGAAGTCAAAGTAGAGTAAATCTACTACTTGTCCCTTATCCACCACTCTTGTTACCCAGTCAAAGAATATTATCAGGTTGGTCTGACAAGACCTCCCTGCCACGAACCTCTGCTAATTATTATCCTGGTGCTCATTTATCTTCAGGTAGTCCACTGGGTCCTCATTGACTACTGTCTCCATTAGTTTATCTTGTGTGGAGGTAAGACTGATGTTCCTTGGCCCTGCTCCCTTGTGGACTAGTACCACATCAGCTATCTCGCAACCTCTCTGAACCACCCCTGACTGCAGCAAGCTACTGAATAGCCCTGTAAGGGATTCGTCTGTTCTATTGCCAATTCTCTGAGCACCCTAGGGTGAATTCCTTGCAGCTCTATAGCCTTGTTTATTTTCAGGGCTGTGAGCCCTTTCTAACCCCTTCTTCTATAAATATCATTTGCCCTATTTCTGTGATCCCTTGCAGCAGCCTTTATGTTCCTTTCCAGCACAGGTCTGCTATCCTCCACTATGAATACTGAGCAGAGGTTGTTCAGAATGGTTCTGATCATTTTCCTCTACTACCCCCCATCAGCCTAATAATTCCCCCTCCTATTTATTTATTTGAAGAGTTTCACCGGTAAAGGCATACTGAGCTGAAATAGCTTGTTTCCAGAAGCATCCTGGGGGAGGGAGGATTACAGTATGAATAAAATACAGTGTACAGTAAACTTGGGAAACATATACAAGAAATGTACAGATAATTACACATATGTACACAAAAACCCATAGTACACTAGAGTGGCAATACAGGTAACAAACCAGTAAAACACACACATGCCATCCAGGCAGAGTCACTGCATGCAGACGAATAGGGGGTATCAGTAGCAGGTACAAGAGGGAGTGGTGAGTTCAGACAGGAGTGGAGCAAGGGAGAGGTAGAATGAGATGGACCAGATATGTACTGGAAGTGAGCTCCAGAGTTTGGGGAAGCGGTAGGAGAAAGCAGCTTGGACAGCAGAGGAGGAACTAGATGGGAGAACAAGGGAGAAGAAAGTGGAGCTCTGCAGGACATAGAGGGAGTGTGGGGGTGGGAGATGATGGAAGAAAGGTAGGAAGGGAGGGAGCCCAGCCAGTAATTGGCAATGAAAGCAGCACAATGGGTCAAGCATCTGTACTCTTGTGCAGAGAAGGAGAGGGAAGTATAGAGAGAGCACTGGTGAGTACGAGGGGGAGCATCTAAGGTAAAGTGGCAGAAGGAGTGAAAGAGTGGGTCTAGTCTGAACAGCGTGGATTTAGGAGCAGTACTAGAGATAATATCTCCATAGTCAAATAGAGGTAGAATAATTTTCTGAACAATGGTTCTACGGGCCCGCAGAGGGATGCAGCCACAGTTGTTATAAAGCGCACTGAGTTTGGGATGGAGTTTTTTGCAAATGGCATCCACATGTTCAGAAAAGTCGAGGTGACTGTCTAGCCAGACCCTGAGGTATTTGAAAGATGGGACAACTTCAATGGCATCTCCATCTAGGGTATGGAAAGGGGAGCAGTAATCTTGGCGAGTTTTTGACTACAGCCAAAGGTCATGGAGACCCTTTTTTCAGTGTTTAGAGCCAGCTGATTTGTCTGGAACCAGCACTGAATGTTATCAAAGTCAAACTGTAGATGGGTAGCAAATCAAATGGAGAGGGGCTGGAGGCAAGCAGGACCATATCGTCAACGTACTTATGAATGGACGCTGAGGTGCAGGCATCAGGGAGATCATTTAAGAAAATTTAAGAGTATTGGAACAAGGACGGAGCCTTGGGAGACACTGGTACTGACTGGAAGGGGGGAGTGGAATTACCAATTTTAACTGATTGAGTCCTGTCTTCGTGGTAGGAGTGGAACCAGTTAGTGGTGGGGATGGAGAACCCTGCTGCAGCAAGCTTGGTTAGGAGGAGGTGGTGGGCAACAGTGTCAAAGGCTTTGGCCAGGTCGACAAAATTGGCTGAGGTAATATGGCCCTGATCCATACCGGAAAGAATGGAGTCAGTAAGCCGAAGGAGGGAGGTAGAGATGGAGTGGGATTTATGGAACCCAGACTGGTAAGGGGTGAAGAAAGATGTGGAGACAAGGAAGGGGAAGAGTTGAGATAAAACTAGGTCCTCCTGGAGTTTAGCCAGAGTGGGAAGGAAGGAAGGAGAGATATGGGGTGATAGTTGCCTGGGTTAGAGGAGTCACCACCCTTAGGGAGGGATATAATGGTGGCATGTTTCCAGGCTCCAGGGATAGAGCCGAGGGAGAATGAGAGAGTAAGGAGGGAGGAGACAGAGACAGTAATTGCTGGGGCAGAGAGGAGGAGATTAGGGTCAAGGCCATCGGGACTTTTATCTTTGTTGGGGTTGAGGGCTAGGAGAGTCTTGAAGGTGAGATGGGAGAGAAGGAGTAGAGAAGAGGGGTTTGGGATGGGAGACAGTGGAGATGCTGGAAGGAGGGAGGATAGAAGAGTGGAAGTACAGGTGCAGTAGGTGTAAACTCAGCCACTGAAAGAGGGTCAGAGATAGGAACATTATTAATTTTAAGGATGGGGACTGTAGGCTGGGCTTTTGGGGAGAATAAGGCGTGAACAACCTTCCAGAACTTAGAGGGGTGGTTAATGTTGTTTTGGAAGTTAGTGGAAAAGTGCTCTGATTTGGCTAATCTGATGGCTCTGGCGCAGTTGTCACGTAGTGTGCAGTATTTTAGCAAGTCTTGGGGGCTGAAGATTTTGAGACTTCCATGCAGAGTTCTTAGCATGTACTGTAGACAAGCAAGGAGTTTTGCAGAGATCCAGGAAGGTGGGTGCCTCTGACTCTTGTTTTCCTTAAGGGGGCGAGCTTATCCCAGAAGGATAGGAAGGTGGATTGGAAGAAGACAAGGGCTGAGCTGATGGAGCTGGAGGAGGAGATGGGCATCCAGTTAGCATTTGCCAGGTTCTTATGGAGGCCAGTTAGGTCTAAGGAATGAAATGACCGGGTCAAAAGGATACTGGGAGGAGCTTTTGGGTGTTGGACTTAACAAACACAGAAACAAATGTGGTGGTCATTGAGGGCATTCCATCTTCCTTTTTCTCCCATGATGTACATAAAGAATTGTTTTTCTCTCCCTTGACAACCCCTCAACCCCGGCAATACACAGTTCAAGTGTTTTTGAGTTCCTGACTGCCTTCTTGGTCCCCATTCTTACCTCATATTTGCTTCATTTCTAGACCCCCTGTTTCTCGTTGTAGCGAATGAAGGCCCTTTTTTGGTCCTCAGTGCCTCCCTGACCCTCTTAGAGAACCACAGTGGTCTCTTGTGTCTATGACCCTTGGTAACTGTTTTCAAGCATTTTTCTGGTTGATTCAAGAATGGCCCCTATAACTTCTCCCCACCTCTCCTCCACCCCCGGTTTTGTCCACTCCAACTGCCTTCCCCTTGACTAATTCCCTCATCTGATCAAAGTCTGCTCATATGAAATCCAGAGCCATAGCTTTTGACGAGAGTATAGCAGTACCCATGGCCACTGGACTCTGGTGGTTCTTTAACCCACACTCCACCTACCATTTCTGAGTTGGTGAGACCCACATTAAGGATTACAGCCCATCTTGTGGAGTCCCAGACCACCAGTATGCGCAGACAATCCTGCAACATATTTAGCAGTAGGGGTGGGCAAATACCTTATTTCAAATATTTTGTCGAATATTCATATTTGGGGAACCAAATATTTAGAAATTCAGTATTCATATTTGTTATTCATGTTCCTGTTGGGTGGGGGAGTAAAAGAAACAGCCTCCCAACATCTTCCCCAGCCCAATCACTTAAAATGCAACCCTCTTCCCCCACCTTCTGCTACACAACCAGTTCCACCGTCATGTCCCCACCAGAGCCCACAATCTGAGATTTTAACAAAACAAAAAAAAACTCCCATGATGGGCAACTGTAGCACACCCACTTCCACAGCTGGCGGCGTCTCGTCTGGCACTATTCCTTTTAAAAAAAATCTAATGTCTCCCACCCCCCCATAGCAGCACCCAACTCTCACCCTCCTCCTCCCAGCACCCAAATTTTCTAAACAGAAGAGGGCTTCCCCCTAGACGCAGTGAAGGTGACTGATATAACCCCCTTCGTCCATGGCTGGCTGCCTTATTGTGACTGGAAGCATTCCCATGCTTGCAAGGATAGTAAAACAGCTGATCAACAGTTGTTTTATTATGCTAGCAAGCGCAGTAGCACTTCCATTTACAAAAAAGTGGTCGGTTATGGAAGAGGGCAGGTTGTGTCACCCAACTCCGCTGCTCCGGGGGGAAGGGGCATCTTCTGGTTATAAAATTTGGGTGATGGGAGGGAGGAGGGTAGGAGCTGGGTGCTGCTGCTGGGGTGGGACAGTAGGCAGAAATAAACTGATTTTTCTTAAAAAGGAAAAGCACTAGATGAGACCGCGATTGACCTAGGTAGTGGATGTTTTTTGCCAGTTGCCATCACAGGAGGTTTTTTTTTAATTTTTTTTTTTATTAAAGCCTTAAACTGTCGGTGCTGGGACGAAGAGGGTAAGACTAGGCATGTAGCACAGGGTGGGGGGATGGGGGTTGTAGATAAAAAATTGGGCAGGGGAGGAGGGTGGGGGGCTGTTTCCTTTTTTCAATTTCCCAACTACCAACAGGCACAAAAGGGACACTATTCATTATTCATATCCAAATAACGATTACTGCAATATTCATGGTATTTTCAAAATACTGTTCATTACTCACACACCCCTATTTAGCACAGCCTCACTTCTGGTACTCTTAGCTGCTGGAACGTCCCAATCTATGTCTGGCAGGTTGAGATACCCCACAATCACCACCTCTTCCTTTGTGGCTCCCTTCTCTGTTTCTGCCCCTATTTCCCTATCCCCCTCTTCTATCTGTCCCGTGAGTAATATGCTTGGATGTGTGTCCGTACTCAAATTGGGTATGGTCACTGCAGTGCAGCATGAGGAGAGGACAAGATGGATCCCAAGTCCCTTCAGTCATTATAGTTCTATATTACTGTATCAGTAGGCACAGATAATTCCCAGAGTGACTAACTCCACTCCTTTCATACCACACTTAAACACACACTGAGGTCCATATCTGGGATGGTCCATAGCCACTCAGCTTTCAAAATACTGTGCAAAATGCATGCTTATTCTCTGCGTAACAACATACTGCAATGGGGGACTCCTGCTATGACCAATCATCCCATAAAACAATTTAAATAAGTACAACAATAGGTGATGCCATGGGGTTTTTAATCAATTTACTCCTGAGGCATGACTGACTTGCGTGTGCCAATATCTCACCCTGTTATCAATAAATCTATTCATTTTTGTAAATGACCCTCCATAAGATGCAAGGTATTTCCTACCTACAATCATTTGAAAAATAATTTCTTGTTTAAAAAAAAAAATACGTTGTGAAATAAAACAGCTAGCTGAGACCTTTGTAGATTGTTTCCTGCTTGGCTTTTTTGTTCTTTGCACCATGAAAGATTTAATCTTGCCGGAAAAAAAACATAAAACTGTATGACTCTAAGGGCATTCTGTGCAGGGTCCACATTTGCCAGTCTACAATTACATCCCTACTTTCAAAACATTCATCACAAGGCAGAGTTTCTTACAATTCAGGCCCCCCTCCCACTCCCACCTACTCCCAGACTACATTAACTTCAGATACAAATCCTTCCGGTGCTGGCCCACTTGTTAACCATATGCAAGCTGCTTTTCAGAACAAGGGCCTTTATAGGGAAGAGGGGGTTGAAGCAGGTCAGAGGAATGCTACACCCCTAGAGTCTGCTTGAGAACAGAGCCCAGTCTCACCCCCCTTCCCTCCTTGGCCTTATTTACTTCCAGTAGTGAAAGTCCAGCCCACACTTTACAGTATCAGGGCTCATTTGTTAGACTGCATGTATTATTCATGGTAACCCATTCCAGAAGCTTACATTCTGAGATGCGGTGGATTAATAAAATCCATCATTTGAATGCAACATCGGGGGGGGGAGGGGGAGAAACTAATGATCAGCCCAAGCAGGATGACCTTTCTTGGCAGAGGGAGAATTCCCTGTGCTGGAGTTTCCATTTCCTTTTCTTTTAATATATGCTGTGTTGCTACTAAACATCAAGGGCTACAGCTAGAGGCTCAATGGAGGAGGCAGTACTATCAATAGTGGATGACAGGGGGGTACCTGGTGACTTAGCAGGCAAAGCTGGGCTGTCAGCTGCTCAACTATCAACAGTACTACATCACGCAGTGTTATGTGATTTCTTTTTTAAAACAGTATACTTTGAAATTAATATACTGTACACAAAAACAAAACTGATACCATTTGCACTCTCCACCCATCAACAATCAGGGGGAGCAGAGGCTGTGGATGGTGATACAATTTTAGTCGAAATACAAAGTCTTAGTACATATCCAAACAGACAAGTGTATGCTAAGCAGTGGAGGATTATAGCATATTTAAAGATAGGTTTAATCTCTGAGCAGCATGGCATCATGGGCCCCCATCTCCTCTGATATACCAGACTGCAGCAGTGCCAGTCCTCCTGCAGGTTGCAGCGGCTTCAACCTTGCTGCTGACCCTCCCTCTTCAGGACCGCAATCCAGCTAAGCTGGAGGCCCTCATCAGGTGCTCCAGACTGCAGTGGCACCGGACCGCCTGCGTGTTGCAGCGGTTTCAACCTTGCCGCTGACACTCCCTCTTCAGGACCGCAATCCAGCTAAGCTGGAGGCCCTGATCAGGTGCTCCAGACTGCAGTGGTGCCAGACCTCCTGCGGACTGCAGCAGCTACAACCTTGCCACTGACCCTCCCTCTTAAGGACCACAATTCAGCTAAGACGGAGGCCCTGATTGGGTGCTCCAGACTGCAGCAGCTCCGGACCTCCTGCAAGTTGCAGCGGCTTCAACCTTGCTCTGACCCTCCCTCTTTAGGACCGCAATGCAGCTAAGGTACACCACCAGTTTCAACTCCTCAGACCCGGCATGAAACGCCGGCACAGGCTCCTTCCACTATTACCGTGTTGCCTATTGGTCGGTTGCCGAGAACCCAGCAAATCACTGATGTACTTTATTTATTTATTTATTTATTTATTTAAGAGTTTAACCAGGCAGGCGTAATGAGCGGAGAACCACTTGTTTCCAGACGCGACCGGGGGGAAACTGGAGTAAATGGGAACATAGGATGATTATTACATTCTGTACAGGATTTACAATAGTATACAGGATATGCACCCAGAGGGCTGAAGAACAATGGCATTGATGGACACTAGGTTTATACATAATCGTGCATTATCTACAGCATGAAGAACAGAACATCAATTAAACTTTTGGGATTATACAGTGTAACAGCTGATTGTGGCATTACTATCAGGTAGTAGGAACCAGAGGGGATGCGGGCTGTGTTTTTGGTTACCGAGAGCATGTGCAAGTGGCGGAGAAGTGTGCATGGAGGAGTGAGCTGAGATGCCTGGGGTTCGTGGAGCACCTGATGTCTGCAGGCATGTCATTCCATAGTTTGGGCATGTGATATTTGAAAGCTGATTGGCCCTTGGAAGTGTGCATGAATGGGACTTGGAGAAGCCTGGAGTCTGAGTAGGCAGTGGAAGGCTGAGCCGATATGGCAGAATCGAGATAAGGGGTAAGGGTTTGAGTCCAGAATTTGCCAATGACTCTAGAGCAGTGGATCTGTCTGCGGGTCATGAGTGAGGGCAGGGCTAGGTCACTGTACAGGTTGCAGTGGTGGGTCAACGGTGGGCAATCCAGAATGAAACGACAGAAGGAGTGGAAGAGTGTGTCCAGGCTGGCCAGGTTAGATAAGGGTGCAGCGCCATACACCACGTCACCGTAGTCAAGTAGTGGGAGAATCATTTTAAGAACAATTTCCCCCCGGACTTGCTTGGGCATGCAGTCCTTGTTGCGATACAGAGCACCAAGTTTCGGGTGTAGCTTTTTGTGTAATGAATCAATATGGTGGAGAAATCCA
Source organism: Neoceratodus forsteri (assembly GCA_016271365.2). NCBI lineage: Eukaryota > Metazoa > Chordata > Ceratodontiformes > Ceratodontidae > Neoceratodus > Neoceratodus forsteri. The sequence goes on along the minus strand of CM057451.1, from coordinate 675,087,007 downwards.
GGTATTGGTCAAGTCAGACTCCCAGGTATCTGAATGAGGTGCAGGACTCCGGGGGGCCCCATCTAAGGTTAGGAATGAAGGGCATGAGGCTAGGCGGGAGAGCCGCAGTTGTGTCCCGAAAGTAAGTGAGACTTTTTTTTTTCATATTTAGGAATAGCTGGTTGGACCAGAACCATTGCTGAATGGCACTGAAGTCCCACTGAAGCACACTGGATACCTCTCCAGTGGAAGGGCCTGAGGCATACAGTACGGTGTTGTCTGCATACATTTGTATGGGTGAGATTGTGCAGGCCTGTGGGAGGTCATTCAAGAATATTGAAAAAAGCAGAGGGCCCAGGACTGAGCCTTGGGGGATCCCCATAGTGACTGGAAGTGGGGAATATATGTGAGGGCCTATTTTCACCGATTGGTGTCTGCCTACCAGGTAGGCATGGAACCAGTTAGTGGCATGGCCAGAGAGACTGGCATCATTTAGTTTGGCTAGTAGCTTGTGGTAGGAGATGGTATCGAAGGCCTTGGCCAGGTCTATGAAAATGGCCGATGTGATATGCCCTTTGTCCAATCCTGAAAGGATGTCATCGGTGATTCTTAATAGGGAGATGATGGTAGAGTGAGACTTGCGGAACCCAGACTGATAGGGGGTGAAGAAAGAGGATGTGTCTAGGTATTGGGAAAGGTGAGTAAGTGCAAGGTGTTCCTGAATTTTGGCCAGAATTGGGAGAAGGGAGATTGGGCGGTAATTTCCCGGCATGGAGGGGTCGCCGCCCTTAGGGGGGGGGATAACAGTCGCCTGCTTCCATGCGGCTGGGATTTTGGCCATGGAGAAGGAGAGGTTGAGAAGGTCGGCTAGTGGAGCAGCAATGGCTGCGGCAGATAAGTGAAGTAGTTTGGCATCCAGTCCTGATGGGCATTTGCCTTTGTTGGGGTTGAATGAGCTCAGTGCTTGTAGCACTTCCGCCAGGGTTACTGGATGGAAAGAGAAACTGCTGGCGGGTGTGGAGTTCTGAGATTTCGGTGGGGGTACGTGGTGTGCATGGGGTGGGCAGGTGACTGGTTACGAGAGACGCTGCACAGCTAGTGAAGAATGTATTGAAAGCAGAGGCTATTTCACCAGGGTCAGTGATGGTCGAGCCTAGGATGGATAGGGTCGGGTTGGTGGTTGGATAGGTGGGGAAAGGAGGGATTTGAGCGTTTTCCAAAAATTGGTGGGATGGTTAAGGTTAGAGTTCAGAGCCGACGTGAAGTAGTTCTTTTTGGCCCAACAAATCAATTTGGTGCAGGAATGACGGAGGGTACGGTATCTCTGTAGGGATTTTTGGGAGCATGTTGATTTATGTTTACTCCATGCCTGATCCCTTGTGCGGCAGCTGCTAATGAGATTGACGGAGACCCAAGGAAAGTGAGCGCCCCTTACTTGTGTGCCTCTTAGCATGGCATGATTATCCCATACTGTGAGAAATCTGGCTTTAAATGTTTCGTATGCGTAGTCGATTGAGGGTGCTTTTGGTATGAAGGACCAGTCAATATGAGCCAGGTCATTCAGGAGAGCAGGTAGAAACAGGGATTTGTAAGATCTCGTGAGACTCATCCTAGAGGGAGGTTTTGTGGGTCTGTGCACTTTCCTGACCATGTATATCATAAGGTGGTCACTTAGGGAGTCAGGGAGGAGACCAGCACTAATACTCCTGTGTAGGTGGGAAGTGAGGGCCCAGTCCAAGAGGGAGTGGTTTGGCGTTTTGGGGTTTAGCCGGCTTGGTTGGGAGATTAGCTGGGAGAGGTTTAGGGCAGTTATTTTGGTGTGTAGTTTGGTACAGTCTTTGGCTAGCCAGCTGAAACTGAAATCGCCAAGGATATGGATCTCACCAGTTGTGGAAGTAGACTTTAAAGTGGTCAGGTGGTCTAGGACACTGGGCATGGGGGTACTAGGGGCGCAGTAGGAACCTGCAACATATACAGGGGTGGAGTAAGGCAGTGCAAGTTTGATTAATAAGGACTCTATTTGGGGTGTAGGTGCGGAGATTTGGACAGGGGTGAACTGTAGCCTAATGGAGATAAACATGGCGATACCTCCCCCTCTTTTCTTGCCTTTATGGTCTTGCCTGATCAGTACATCAGTGGGAATGCACCCCTCACAGTCCAGAGCAGCACGGCCCATAGTTAGGCTATGAATAGCTGGACTAACCCAGCCAGCCACCCATAGGCAGGCTGCGGAAGTGCACCCAGGTGCACAGCAACCTGGCAGTCCTGGTGGACTAGAAGTACCCATTCCCATCCCCGATCGATAAAATTCCATCCCCAAAGACCTCCACAGTGTAGGGACCCTGGACACAATCGCACCAGAGGAAACCACGGTCCATATCCAAAGTATACAGGACCCCCACCCACCACCTTGATACGTAGACACCCCCATACCCGATCTGTTGTGGAGACTGGCACTGCTCTGCACACCCTGCCATGGCCAGCCACTCACCGCACTGGACCCAGGCCAGGGACCTGCACTCCAGAATGACCCAAGTGGATGTACCGTGCATTGGGGCACTAAGCAAGCTGCAGACCCACCAGTGTATGCAGCTGTGTGTATGTCCCTGACAAACCATAAGAGGGAACTGACATATCTTCCATGCATGCCTTGTCAATGCTGTATCTTTCTGCTGTCATGCACTACTGCAGGCCCACACTCTCCCCCATTCCCCTGTGTAACATGCCACCCTCCAGACAGCTGAGGTATTCTGGGTGTCATGGGGTGCGGTATCCTGCAATGCCATTTGCAGTGTTCACTCCAGGCTAAGAATAGTGTGTCCACGGTTCCCCAATTGTGCAAACGAATGGGAGGTCGGTTGTAACATGCCTGTTCCAGGACCTGTGTGAGTCGGTACAGCATCTGCTGTCACCTGCACTGAGCAGAGCAACAGCACCAGGACAATGGATCCGCATGCGAGCGCCTGAGGTGTATGGCCACAGGGCATTATCGCCCGCACACAGCTCATGCCTATGTATGACATATGCCAGCGTCCTACTGCCAGTGCTCTGCCACCCGAAAAAAAATGCCATTTCTTCTGTGAACTATCCAGGCTAAATATATAGCAATCAGCAGGCATATTCTAGGAAAATACATTGTAAAAATTTGTAAAAGGAAGACCATATTGAAACTGCCTCTCAGCAGATCTGCATTGTGCAGCTTCATTAGAAATAATGGGTAAAAGCATCCCAAAAGCTCTCCACAGGCATATCGGCTCTGACCAGAGTTTGTTAAAACTGTGACTGCTATAGCTCTAAGCGCAAAGTTCATTTTAACTGCTTGGCAGCTAGTTTTTGCTTAGACTGTGTACTAGTTAGAAAGTGTACTAAAACTAATCTCTGTGCTGCTCTAAAACAATCCATCAGACTGTTTTCTAATAATTGGTTAAATTCAAATTGTTGTATGAATTATTTGATTGTTTTGCTTATAGTGCCAAGTTTAAATTCATCTCTGCTGCATTGATTTCTTCTCTCCTCTACCTTCATCTGTATCTCTATTCTCTTTGCTCCCCCCACTTCCTTTCACCTTTCCTCCACCACCTCACCTGCTAAGCCCTCCTACCAATTTAGATAATCCTCCTTCTCAACACCTCTCACTGTCTTTCTTTTGTCTCCTTTCATTCTGCCCCCCCGCCCATCGTTCACAGTTTAGACTCTAAAATCTAACACTTCCTCCCATCTTTCTCCTTTCAGACGAATTCCTGATCGGGCGCTCCAGACTGCAGCAGCTCTGGAACTCCTGCGGGTTGCAGCTGCTTCAACCTTGCCACCGACCCTCACTCTTCAGGACCACAATCCAGCTAAGGTACACCACCAGTTTCAACTCCTTGGACCTGGCGTGAAACACTGGCACCAGCTCCTTTTGCTATTGGCTAGCTCTCAGGTAACCGTGATGCCTATTGGTCAGTTGCCAAGAACCCAGCCCACCACTGACTTCCACTGCTAGCTCTCCTTGCTCTGCTTCTCCAAGCCTGGTCGCGGTCCCTTGTGGCTCTGCTGCCTGGCCCAGAGCTCGCTCCTCTTCCTCTACTTTTCTGCCTGGGTCTGCAATAATTTGGGCTAGTTTTTTTCCACCCTCCCATCCCAATCCTGGCCTCTATTAAATACACCGAGCTCTACCCTCTTCCAAAAGCTCTCCCCGACTGGCCACAAATTAGAGCTTAAGCTTCAGCCTTACAGAATCGTGTGCCATTGCTCCTCTCTGGACTACTGAAACATCTGACCTTCCAGGGTGGCACAACTTCACTGAGTGTACAAGGTTAGAACACACCTCTGGTACTTCTGGTCTGGCACCCACTCCTAATAGACTAACAAGAGTCTGAGCTTTCTCTCACCCTCCTCCCCCCTCACAGTTTGAACACAGAGATACCTTAGCTTCTAGTCTAACTAAGCATACCACTGGACCACCTAGCAATCTCAATATCCCCTTGTTTATAGCCACACAATACTCCTACAAAAAATAATCTGCCTCCTAGCATTATTGGCAGTTCCTCTTCTTCCAAGTTCATGAGCCCCACTGGATCATCAATAAAAGATGAAATGGTACACTATAAACACTGCCACAAATCCATATCTACCCCAGAGATAACAACCATCAACACAGCAACACACTAGCACAGATTGTCTCTTGAGCAGTGGCATCCTGTGTACCCCCAACCTAGCCAATTACTAATATAATTGCTACCTGTTCCTTATCTAAGTCTACTAAATCAAAATCAAAAACCTATAACCGATCGCAGGTATTAAAGCACCTAAAGTGGCAGGCCATCCATATGGCATGGCTATTGCTACTTCTCTCCGTGAATATCCACCCTAACCATGGCCAGCTCTATGGCTCTACCCAGCAAGCAAAATGGTGTTATGCTTGCATCCATAAATATTTGTAGCTTCCTGGCAAAACTTGACTCTTTAAATGTCTGGGTTACCCCAACAATAACCGGATAGTCTCTCAGTAGTCGAAATATGGCTCAACCCAAAGATCGCCGAAACAGCAATTCAACTCACGGGCTACACCTCCTTCCATCTAGACAGGGTTGGTAAGCGTGGGGGTGGCTGTATCATCTACTTAAAAGAGCACATCCAGGATCAAATGTTACCTCCTGTAGCCACCAGCTGCGACACCCAAATCCTGGCGATAAAGGTACTTCTTGGCCTGAATGATAAAACTTTAACAGTAGCATTGGTCTACATCCCTTCCAAGAACCAATCTAGTGGCTTCAAGGTTATCCACGACTACCTTGCTGACCACTGTAAGAACACAAAACTAATCATGTTGGGTGACTTCAACATTAATTGGGCATCACCGGATGCAGCACCCTACAGGGATACACTATCCACTCTCAACATGACACAAATGGCGAATTCCCTTACTCACATAAACTACCGGATGGGAACATCCTCTCATAGGTTGACTTATCTCTAACCACACAGACAGAATCTCCCACACAAAAGTTCTTCTGGATTCCCTCAGAGACCACTCCCCTATCCTTTTCACCTGGTCGAATAGGTCTCCAAAGGTCCCAACTAGAACAGTCACAAACAGAACACTGAAGAAAGGGGAACTCACTACCTTTAAAGCTCAACTAATACTCCAAGACTGGAGCTTCTTAGACACTGAAACAGACGCTGACTCTGCGCTTGAAGGTTTCATCTGCAAATTTAATGAGGCTTGAAATATCTATGCTCCTTTTACAAAACGGAAAATAAGAGACTCCAAAATCTCCTGGATCACCCCCTCCCCCCCAACTATTAGAATTAATAAAACACAGAGACAACCTGTAGAATTTAGCAAAAAGCACTGGCTCCTCTTCTGATACCCAGAGGCAAAAAGCAGCCTCGAACAACTGCACCTGGGCTATTCATAAGGCTAAAAGCCAACATTTCAAAACTGAACTCGCAAACTCCTTGGGCGATGGCCATCACATTTGGGACAACATCAAAACAGTGTTAGGTAAACCTAATAAGGCCCCACCCTCCATTCTTACTGTGGATGGTACCCCCTCCCAGGACCCTGACTTCATCACCAACGCTTTTAATAAGGTATTTACTGACCTCAGTGGGATACTGCCTCCAGGTTTCCTCATATCTTCAAGTCCTGGCAACTTTCCCCATATCCCAACAACCACACCAGGCTCTTCACCCCCAATCTCAGGATCATCTCCCCAACAAAAGCCAAAAGCACCTTCTAAAAGCATTGGCAAATTAAGAACCAGTAGTGATATGATTGACTTCAAGCTCATCAAACTCACCCTCGATATTGTTCTTGTTCCCCTAACCAAAATACTAAATTTATCACTTATCTCAGGTAAATTCCAGAGACTCTGGAATTTGGCCGTAGTTACCCCATCCACAAAAGCGGGGACAGAATCAACCATTCAAATTATCGCCCTATATCAATTCTGCCCCCTCTCTAAAGCATTAGAATGCATAGTATCTGATCAATTGACAGACTACCTAGACAAATACCAACCACAATGCCGACAGCAGCATGGATTCCGGAAGCAACATTGCACCACTACCACTCTTACTGAATTCACTGGGTGTATTCACAGTGCTCTAGATCGGGGCTCTTGGTGGGGGCTATTTTTACAGACCTCTCCAAGGCCTTCGACACTGTGAACCATGAACTGCTCTTAAATCAACTGGCCATATTAGGTCTCTCACTTGAATTGGTTGCTTGGTTCAGGAGCTACCTCACTGGAAGAGTACAAACAGTGAAAATCCATGATGTGTTCTCTGATAACAGGCCAGTAACTACTGGGGTATCCCAAGGCTCCATTCTCAGACCACTACTCTTTAGCCTGTTTCTAAACCAGCTCCCCCATGCCGCACAGGACAATGTTTTATTGTACGCAGATGATGCTGTACTATACTCATCTCACTCAGACCCACCGCGCTAGAAAGACAGATGCAGGCTAATTTCTCAGCAGTTGAAAAATGGTTCCTCAATTCTAAATTACTATTAAACTACAAGAAGATGAAAACCATGATATTTGCCTCTGCCTATAACAGGCATAGGTTCTACCAGCTCCAAATACATGACAATTTAAATTCACCTCTTGAAATGGTGAGTAACTTCAAATACCTAGGAGTTATCCTACATAGATCTTATTCTCATCATATTGACCTGGTAGCTAGGACAGCAAACACTAGGTTGGGTCTTCTTTTTAGAAACAAACACTGTCTAAATAATGAAGCCTTAAGAACTGTGGTGTCTAGACTTCCGGTAATGTTACAGACCGGATAGCTGTCTAGAGAAAGTGCTCTCCCTTCGCCAGGGATTATAAAACTTAACAACTCAACAAAAAAACCATCAAATGCTGGCAAAAATGACCTCTAAGGAAAGAGGCGATGGTAGGCATATTAGATCGCGCACCTAAAACCAGAAAAAGTCAGAAGATGGCTCCAGATATTGAGCTCTGAGCTCCGACCGCAGCTGCAGCAATTCCCCCATGAGTGGAGCAGGCCAGGAGTACAACACTAACTGAACATAGGAACATACGAACATAGGAAGAAGCCAATAGAAGAAGGCCATTTGGTCTATCAAGTCTGCTCGTGTTGCAGAGTCCACAGCTTGAGCTACTGTCCCTGCCCCCTCTCCCCACTCCTGCCATCCTCCCTACTTATGACCCTTAACCTCCCCTATACCTGTCCCAGCCTCTCTTAAAGCTGCCCACTGTCTTCAATGAGATTACTGCTTCTGGGAGTGCATTCCAAGTGTCCACCACCTCTGTGAAGAAGTGCTTCCTGACCTCCTCCTAAACCTCCAACTTAGGACTGTGCCCCCTCGTGTTATGGTTGCCACTCAGCTTAAAGAGACTCTCCTTAAAACTCCTCCTCCTCCTCTCCAGAGGAAGAAACATTAACCAGAAGCAGATTTGAAATTCTGCTAAAAGAAATCAAAGCCTCTCGTGGTGAAAACAGGTCAGAATTTTGAAAAATGCAAGAAAAATTCTCTCAGGTTGAGCAGAGTGTGGGGAAAGTAGAAGACAAGGCCAGGGTGGCCGAGAAACTTGGGCTGCTGGGGAGTGCGGTGGGCCTCTTAATGCAACATACTGAATCCTTGCAACATAAATGTTTGGATCTAGAGGCAAGATCCCATAGAGACAATCTACGTTTGTCTGGACTACCCGAGGGGTTGAAGACTGCGGATGTGGAGCTATACCTGCAGGAAATTCCTGATACAGATCATCAATTTACCAGCTTCCCTGGACATTAAAATTGAAAGGGCCCACAGGGTATGCTACAAGAAGCCAACGGATCCTAATGCAAGACCCAGGCAGCTCTTCATGAACTTCACGAGCTACTGGGTCAAAGAGACTGTACTCAGAACCGCATAGTAAGTTTAAAGGGCAGAGGCTTTTCTTTGAGCAGGATTACCCTCCCGAGATACACAAGCAATGATTACAGTACCTGGACTTTATCCATGCATTGAAGAAGAAAAAAATAAAATTCCAGACACCATACCCTGCATTGCTCCAGGTTTTCTGGGAGGATAGCATCAAAATGTACTCCACACCCACTGAAGCAGCACTTAAGGAGCATGGAGTGGCCTTCACATGGAGAAGCAGGCCTTCGGAGTGACACAGCAGCAGCAAGGAAGCACCATGCCCACACAGCAACGCGTGAGAGAGTCCACACCAACAGAGGGAAGAGACACAGCGGAGAAGACGATGGAGATTAAGAGGATCCTGCAGAGGCTCTCACAGCAGAACTTGCCGCAAACTGCAGACTGGGACATTTGAAGGGGCACTGAGTGACTGAACTGCCTAGCGATCGAGAGATGGAAGTGAGAGCCAGTGGCAGAACCAATGACAGCAATAACCACTAACAACTTTCTCAAGGACTAAAACAAACAAGTGGCCATCAGCTAAGTGTAACCCCTAGGTGGCGCTATCCCAAAGGCTACTACCCCTGCCTGCTTGGCTAGTAGCAGGTTAAGGGGCCCGAGTTCTGAAACGGGTGCCTCCACCTGGAGGTCAAGGTTGGTAGTGGTCAAGCTAACCTGGGCACAGCCCTCCAGGACACTGTAACCCCCCTCTTTCCTCTCTAGTGGCCTGAACACTGTACAATAATCACTTTCACAATACCCCTGGTACACCACACAAGTACCCACACTGTTTGCACTTACCACCAGGGCTGGTTCCTCTGGCTCAACCCTGGGGACCCCCTGTAAAACAAGGTTAAGCACAGCAAATAGCAACAGTACAGTACTTTGAGCACAAACTGGAACCACAGTCAAATTACATGCAGAAAACGTTAGATCTGATTTATTCAGGGGACTTGAACAAGGGAAGGGCAAAATCAGGTTAATTAGCTTAAAGGTTATATGAATCAAGCAGTTATGCATGTGCTTTGAGTCTCCCCCACACAGTCCACCTCTGGGTGCCCAGGTAGAGAAGAGATAGGCTAGCCAGGACAGTTGCCTGGGGTTGCAGCTGGTTGGGGCCCTGTGATGGAAAACACAACATGCACAGTACACAGTATTTGTAATCCAGAGCCAGAGGGCTCAGTTCGTAAAAGGAAATGAAACAACAGGACAATCAGATGACATACTCAGATTAAGCTGTTGTAGTGCGCTACCCTGGTATTTACTCATGATACCCAAGTCTGGACACAGGCTGGACGAAAATCGAGACTGCAGGTGGTTGATCTGGAATGCCAGGAGAAGCAGGGCCCACACAAGTCGCAGAGGTGTTGTTCCTGCTCAAGCGTGAAGCAGGGGGCTGATCCCCAGGCAGGTCTCTCGTCGATGGCTTCTCTGTGCAGTGGGTAGTCTGGCTGGGCCAGTCTGGCAAAGCCCAGACCGCATGGAGACAAGTTCGGAAGCAGTCCATTTTGAGCTGGATACAGCTTCCAGCAAGCAGAACACAGTTCACACAGTGGGGACCTAACTCACAACCCACTAGCAGCTCATAACACATTTACATGTACGAGAATTCTACTGTACCAGGCAAAGCACTCCCCGGGCACAGTCGCAAAGTCTCTGCACACACTGGGACCTTAGGGGTTGCTGGAACTCCTGACAGGCCAATCGCATTCAGCAAAAATATTCGGTCTTCTTCAGGTTGAGCCTGGCCCACTTCAGTAGCTTACTTTAGTCACACAAACTTGGATTTAGTCCAAAATAATTCTCTTCTCTCCCTCTCAGGACACTGGCATGCAGGCCAAAAACTTAGCCTTTTCAGAGTTCTCCCTTGTGAATCCACTCAGGATTGCTGCTCAGAAACACTTCAGCTCCTTCTTGTTCAGCCTCCAGCTTAGTTCTAACTGAAAACTGCAAGCAGCCCGGGACTTCCCCGAGATCCAAAAGATTTGGTTGGCTGATTTGGCTGTCAGTCAAAGCAAGAGCTCCCCTTTCAGTTGCAAAAAAGGCACAAAAAAAAAGAGCTCCAAACTAAAGTTCCTACAGATTTTGAATTCAGATAGCTCCTGTAGTCCGGCTACATTTTAGGTCCCACCAGTACTGTTTGGTCCAATTTGCAGTCCAGGACCAAGATAGTGGAGACAAACAAAACAGTCCTTGCTACAAAGAAAGCAGGTTAGACAAACTACATTATCATTATCACTCTAAATGACTTTCAGTAAATAGTTACATCTTTCAACAGAGCTCCCTCTCAGATTACTTAAACTGCAATTAGGCAGCTCTTAAAGAGACAGTACACAGAGGCTATACAAGCTCTGGTAATCACATTTAAACTGCTAAAGCATGAGGACACCAGCATGGCAGTGAGCATTTAGGCAAGCTCAAGGAAAACTTTTTGGGAACCACCATTTGTGGGGGGGGGGGTTACATAAGTATCTGGGGTTGGGGGAGGAGGATTGGGGAGATGTAGCTACATTTAAAGATTAAACTGAAATGGAGGTACTTCACTTATAGGGTAAAGAAATAGGGGGAGATGAAATGAGCAAACAGGTTCTCAGAGAAGGGGATGTAAGTTGAGTGGGGGTAACTAACACAGAGGGGGGATAAGGGACGATCAAGAGAGACGCAAAGCACTCGGGAGAAAAGATATTGAGGGAAAGGTACTCTGGTAGGGGGTTAAAATATGCATAAAATCCCAAGGGGAGGACATAGGAGAAGGATGGGGCAGTATGGATCCACCGATGTTTCGGGGGTGAGGGGGGCAACTTCAACAAGGCTCAGGGAGTGAGGGAGCAGATGAAGTCTGTCAGGGCTAGTCTTGTAAGGGGAAGACTATAAGGGTAAAGGATAACTGAAGAAGAGAAGAGCACTGTGAGGAACTAAGGGGCAAGGGCACTATTTAACAAGATAACTAGGCAAAATCACAAAAACAAAGGCAATAAATGTGAATGCTGGACAGAGGTGATGTGATACCACAAAAGGGGGGGGAGTGGAAAAGCTGTACAAAGAAGAAAAGCATTGTAAAATGTGATATTTGCGAAGTCTCTTCTGTTCTGTTTTCAGTATCTGCCCACATGGAAGACAACAGGAACGTGGCCTCTCAGCAAAATGAACCCTTCCGGCATCTAGAAGCCATGTCAGGAGGATGTTGTGAGGACCCTGGAGGACTGCAGACCAAAGAACTCAGTAGGGTGCAGAAGCCTTGACAGCACTACAATGGAGAGATAAGAGGGTAGAAAGGGAGGGATAGTAGATTGACTGGAGTAAGATAATCACAATAGGGAACCTTAAGAAATGGGAGGGGGGATAGATACTTAGCAGATGGGACCACACTGTGCTGATGCTTACTGTGGAGATTTCGAACCTGACAAGGTGGGAGCCAGAGGAGACATCAGCAAAAACAAGAAATGCTAAAACGGTACGTTGTAATAGAGGTTGTATAGGAATGGTATGCAGCACTTAAGGAAGTGAAGAATGCCATAAATCCCTGGGAGGGGAAGGGTACTAGACAAGCACTTAGTCCATGAAGCCTGGGTAGATGTACGGTCTGTGTTATGTGGCAATGTGGACATTAGGTCCCCTTCTGTGGGCGGCCTCTAGAATAAGAGCCTGAACACAAGGAACCTGGTAGTGACCCCTGGGAACAGGGAAGAAACAAGCACTACCACTCTGGGACCAGGAGGAGTGGGGAGCAGGAGTCCTGGAAACAGAGCAAGGAGGGAAGAGAAAATCCCCTCCATCCTTGGAAGAGGAAGTAGAAGGTATAAATGGTTAGTACTGTGCAGATGCCCTGTTAGCACACACAGGAAAGTTAAACTGATAGTAAGTTTTAGATATAGCACTGATCCCGAGCATTTCAGGCTCCTAGGGGATTCCCAAAGGAAAGTCTCAGTCAGCACAAGGTGGAAAAAAAAAAGAGACACTAAATCCAACTGATGATGGCACAACCCACTAAAGTTATGACCTTCAATGTGAATGGCATGACCTACCCCATAAAAAGAAAGAAGATTGTGCATTATATTAGACAGGTGAAGCCAGACATAGTGTTCCTCCAGGAAACACACATGACTCAGGGGGAACATGATAAACTTAAACAATCTGGTTACACCGAAGTATACTCCTCAGCTAGTGACTCGGGCTGCAGAAGGGGTACACCGATAATGATACCAAGGAGAACCCTATTCAAAGGTATAACAAGTGAAATAGATAGGAAGGGACATAATGTCATAGTTAAAGAGGCAGACTTAATGGGCAACTGGTGACACTCCTGTCAGTTTTGCCCCCCCCCCCTCCCAGGATCCCTGTACACATTTTCCAAACACTAATGATGAAAATGATTCAAATGGCAGAGGGTACCCTGATTTGTGAGGGAGACTGGGATCTCGCCCTGGACCCAGTATTAGCACCTCACAAATCCTGAGAGCTGGGCATCAGGTGGCTAAGCAGGTCAAGACCCTACTACAGAAGCTGGGGCTGGTGGATACATGGAGGTACTTGGGAGGGGCAAACCTTTTACATGGCAGCCCACCAAATGTACTCCCACCTGGACTTTTTTTTGATGGCAATTAGAAGATTTAGATAAATTGGTCAGATGCAGGGTGGGATCAATAGGAGTCTCAGATCATACTCCGGTATACTTAGAAATTCTGTTACAGACCACTCCGAAGGCCTCATTCTGGAGACTTAATGACCAATGACTGGCAACTTGAATTGGATAAAAAAATTGTGTATGTGCTGTCTTCTTAGACCTAAGTAAGGCCTTTGATACGGTTGACCACGACCTGCTCCTCTCCTCACTGAGGTCAATTGGACTTGACACCAATTCCATTAGATGGTTTAACAACTATCTTACAGGAAGAACCCAGCAGGTAAAGGCCGAAGGAGATATATCCCCACTCAGACCACTACAAAGAGGAGTACCACAAGGATCTATTCTTGGCCCTATCCTCTTTGCCATATATATCAATAGCATTGACACAAATCTTACCAAAGCCACTGTACACCTGTTTGCTGATGATACAGTACTGTATGTCAGTCACCCTTCTCCTATAACAGCCTGCAAAGAACTACAGGCAGAATTCGACCTACTGCAACTCCAGCTGCTGGGAAAAAAAACTACTATTGAATGCATAAAAAACTAAGGCAATGTTTTTTTCCCCACAGGTGCAGGCAGGATACTCAATCCCAATCGATCTCCCTAAATTATCCACTGCACTTGGTGAAAATCTTGAATATGTCACAAAATTCAAATACCTGGGGGTATGGCTAGATAGCAGATTAGACTATCTAGAACATCTGGAAGAACTGCTAAAAAAGCTTAGACAAAGACTTGGACTTTACTATAGAATAAGGCACTTCCTTACTAGTGATTCAAAAAAGAAAATGGTCCAGGCCACATTCCTCTCAGTACTAGACTACGCTGACTTCCTATATAGTCGCTGCCCTAAGGTATGCTTGAACAAATTAGATACACTATACCACAGAGCTTTGAGGTTTATCACAGACTTACCATACAGTACTCACCACTGCTTGCTATACTCCGCAGTTGGTTGGACCTCGCTTCAATATAGAAGGGATAGGAATGCATTACTATGGACTTACAGAGCAATATCACAGCAGCTTCCAAAATATATCTTAGACTGTTTTCTACAAGCCACATCAAGTAATTATGCATTAAGAAGCCTGAACTTCATTACTCTTAAAGTGCCTAAGTTCCACTCTCGACATGGCAGACATGCTGTTAGTTATGTGTTATCTACTCTATGGAACACGATGCAGAGGACACTGAAAGTGAACAAGCTCATATCTATCACAGCCTTCAAATATCTATACAACAAGATATTCAAAGAAAAATGTAACTGCTTCCGCCAACATTAGACTAACCTTCCATCTTTCTCACCAGCTGGACGACCATTTAAGGTAGCTCCCCAGCACCCTACGAGCAGTTACTTCACATTTCATAAACCTTTACTACAATCCATCCTTCTTATTCATTATATACTTAGTCTCCTTACACTCTCAGCTTTTTACTTCCCCAGTCCGACCCCCTCCCTCCCCTCTTGACCCACTATTGATCCCTCTCTTGCACAGCTTTTTCCACTCCTCCCTCCATCCTTTTCCCTACCCCTGGCCACAACATCCTGTATACACTCCATTCATCCCCCTTGTCACTGCTCCTGCCGGTACTTGCCACTTACAAATCACTCCCTGTAGATATATCTTCCAGCTGTCCATACAGCTCATCACCCGAGTTTAAAAATTATCTAGTAAATCCCTGATACATTTAACCTTTCACCAAAAAGTGCTAGTTTTTAAAGTGTCTTCCATTACAAGCTGGCTATTTCATGAATCATGTATATATGTAATATACTTCTTGTTATTAACTTTTCAATGTACTGTGTCATGGAGTTGATGTTTTTGTATTCATTTGCTATCCTCTCAAAGTTGTGTATTGTCTGCATGTTATATTTCATATAAATTGTATCTTGACCTTACCAGATCCATCTTGCAAATGAGCATTGCTCAACGATGTTCGCCTGGATAAATAAAGATTTGATTGATTGATTGATTGATTGACTTAACTTAGCACTCTTAAAAGAGAAGGAAGTTGCGAAGCAAATTCCAATATTGATAGCTCAAACGTTGCAAGATCATAGAAATACTGAGGTAACAAAGAGTATTCTATGGGACACTACCAAAGCCATCATTAGGGGAAAACTAATAGCCATATCAACAGCCAGATGTAAGCAAAGAGAGGAGAAACAAAACAATATAGAGAGGCAGATACAAAATCTAGAAGCACTGCAGCAACAGCACAGAGACAGGGAGAGAGGAAAGGAACTTAAAAGCCTGAAAAAAGGAGCTTAATGTGCTTCTGGATTATAAAATAGTAAAAAGTCTTCAGTTCATGAAACAAAAATACTATGAGGGTGGGCCTAGAGCTATCAAATTACTGGCATGCAGGCTCAAAGCCAGATGAGCGAAGGCACATATAGCCAAAATAAGACAACCTAATATGGGGCAATATGCAAATAAAACACCAGACATACTACAGGCGTTCGAGAAATATTATACTGCCCTATAGCAGACAGACCAACAGCCGAGGAAATTCAGCTGACCAACTTCTTTCAGAGATTACAACTTAAAAAATTTACAGAGGAGCAGAACCGGGTACTCCAATGTGAGCTAAGAAGAGAGGAGATACAGAGGGTAATAAAAGCCAGCAAGACAGGTAAATGCCTAGGCACTGATGGCTTCCCTGCAGAGTTTTACAAAAACTTTCAAGATAAAATAACATCAGTCCTCCTTTGGGTGTATGGGGAGGTAACAGGGGAGGGAAGGAGGGCCCCACCGAGCTGGCAGCAAGCGGTGATCTCGGTGCTGCCCAAGCCGGGAAAGGACCCCAGTAACTGTGCATCATACAGGTCAATCTCAATCTTAAATATGGACTATAAAATTCTGGCATCCATATACCCCAGGGGCCAGATATTCAAAAGGGTTGCTCCTGCGCAAGTCCGAGCTTGCTCCATTCTGTGATATTCAGCAGGAGGCAGTTGCACCACAGATAACATGCTGAGCAACAGCGCAATGCAGATGAATGCATGCTGAACTGGAGGGGGAGGAACCATGCATAAACTGCACAGCCCGATATTCAGCCGGGTTGTGCAGAGTTGTGCAGGCGCAACCCCCAACCTGCGCCTACACAACTTTGAGCAAAAAAAAAGCTCAAGTCGAGGGCCACCCACAGATGAGCTGCTGCATTGCAGGGCGCAACACAGCAGCTGCCACCTGTGGCTGGCCCCCAACCCACCTCCCTGTACCCCCCTGCAGCCCGATCGCGGGCAAGAGTGTAAATACCCCCCACCCCACCCAGCCCGATCGTGGGCAGCAATGTATCTCCCCAGAACATAGCCCTGGTGGTCCAGTGGACCGATAATCCCGATCGCGGGATGTAATACATAAACCTCCCGAACATAGCCCTGGTGGTCCAGTGGACTGATAATCCGATCGCAGGGATGTAATAATTAAACAAACCCCCGAACACAGCCCTGGTGCCTAGTGCCCCCACCCACCCACCACGAAGCCCCACCACCCCGCCTCCTCCGGCGGCCGGGCAGCATCCACTTTCGCTTGCCGCCCGCCGATTGACTGCTCAGTAGAGCTGCATGCCCATTGGTGCAGAGCAAGAGCCAATGGGCGTAGTAGCCGTGCAGTACAAGACAGTCCAGTTTTGTGAATGAATGTATTCATTCACAAATCTGGACTGTCTTGTATGTATGGGCTGCACGCCCATTGGCTCTTGCCTGCACTAATGGGCGCAGCTCTACTGGCAGTCAGTCGGCGGGCGGGTGGATGCTGCCGCCTGGCTACGCCAGGGGAGCGGGTGGTGGGGCTTCGTGGGTGGGTGGGGTGGGGGATACCTAGGCACCAGGGCTGTGTTGGGGTGTTTATGTATTACATCTCGCGATCGAATTATCGGTCCACTGGACCACCAGGGCTATGTTCGGGGTGTTGTTTATATTACATCCCGCGATCGGGATTATCGGTCCACTGACCACCAGGGCTATGTTCGGGGAGGTGTGTTTATGTATTACATCCCGGATCGGGATTATCGGTCCACTGGACCACCAGGGCTATGTTCGGGGACACATTGCTGCCCGCCATCAGGCTGGTGGGGATTAAGCTATGCCCGCGATCGGGCCAGTGGGGGTGGTGGGGATTTTACAGTCTTCTGCTCGCGATCGGGCTGCAGGGCATCGTCCTCAACTGCTGCTGCCTGGCAGGGTGCCAGGCGCAAGTCCTGGGGATCGGGCACCTGCATGCTAATGGAATGCAATGGGGCCATAATCAGATGCAAATGACCCCTGCACCTTGCATGAATTATGGCCCTATTTGCATGTCACTTTGAATATCGGGATTTTGCGATGGCGCAATGGTACTTGCCACTGCAAGTTGAATGTTCCACTCTGTCCACTTGCGGTGGCGCGAGTTCCACTGCCCATGCACAGTGGCTGTGGTTGGGTGATATTCAAAGGAGCGTCAAGGCGCAACTCCTTTGAATATCGCTTCTGGCTGGCTACCCCTGCGCAACTATTTTTGCAGCGCAAGGGCTTGCTCCACAAAATAGCGCAGTTTGAATATCTGGCCCCAGGCGCCTCAACAAAATCCTCCCAAAAGGAAGGCAGGCTGCGGATAATGTTAGAAGGGCCATGCACATAATAGACCATCTCATAACCAATAGACATACAGCTGTGATTATGACTCTAGATGCCAAAAAGGCATTTGGCAAAGTAGATTGGCAATATCTATATGGGGTCCTTACCAGGTTTGGCTTTGAGACAGAGTTTATAGATATCATCAGAAAAATCTACAAAAAATTCTCAGGCGTACATTAGAGCGAATGTCCATTTATCTTGGAGGGTAAATTTGAGCAGAGGTACAAGGCAGGGATGCTGATTGTCCCCGCTATTGTTTGCCTTATGCTTGGAACCATTAGCACAGAGGATATGCCAGGATGGAGGGATAGAGGGGCTCAAAATAGCTAACAGGGAGCAAAAAATAGAATTATATGCAGATGACATTCTGCATTTCTTAACATCCTCAGATAGATCTATCCCAAAACTTATAAAGACTATAGCCAAATTCACCAAGACAGTGGGATACACCCTTAATCAAAATAAAACTGAAATACTTACATTCCCATATGCCCCCGCACAGGAATTTAAAAAACAGTACCCAATGAAATGGAACTTGCACATGATGAAATATCTAGGAATAACATTACGAAATACAAACCAATTCATATTCTAGAATTATATACCCCTACTAAAAACAATAAAGGAGGACATAGCGCAGTGGGGCTTGCTACCACTCCCATAGTATGCCAGAATACAAGTACAAAAATTAATTTGTTGCCCAGGTTTCTGTACTTGTTCCAGTGTGCTCCGGTTCATCTTTCAGCACAGTGGTTGAAAGGCATACAAAAGCAATTGCAAACCTTTATATGGGCCAATAAAAGACCGAGAGTCAGACGAAGAGTCTTGCATGCTCAAAAGAACTCAGCCGGCCCAGTGGCGCTGTGGGTTAAGGTGCTGGATGCCACACCTTGTGCCATGCCAGTAACCTGGGTTAAGGAGCAAGCTCCGATGCCGGGGGTCGGCAGGGGAGGGAATGGATTGAGCGTCCCCAGAACAGCTCTCCTTTCCTGGGGGGAGGGCTTTGGGGATGACCAGCATCCCAGTGACCCCCGATGGAGACCGGGGGCACAGCAGGATAGCAGTCCAGAAAGCAGCATGGGACGGGCATGGTGGACTCTGGCAGGGTTGCCATGTGACATGGTGTCATTGCACGCCACACTGGGGACGGGGAAGCATTAGAAACCCCCCGCTGGTCTGGACAAGTGACGGCCCCACAGAGCCTGACCACCACACATCCATAACTGGGCCTCCACCCCTTGAACTCCTCACGGACCTAGGTCTGGGGGGGGAGCTGTGAGGAGAGCTAATGCCCTTGAGGAGGTAGGGGGTCTCAGTGGGCGGTAGAGCGGCAGACGAGTTGGTGCCTGAGAGAGTTCCAGGTCCAGTGGGCGCCATAAAGAAAGTTAAAAAAAAAAAGGAAAAGCTCAAAAGAACTTGGGAGGATAGTCAGTCCCAAACATGGGAGCATACTGGGCAGTGGTACAGATTAGATGGGCCCTACAATGGGGAGACACGCAGCAAGACATACACTGGAAGGTAACAGAGGGGGCGAAGTGGCCACAAAGACCATTAGAATCAATACTATTTCAGCTCAAGCTGACAATCTTGATCACAGAATGTAAATTCGAAGCATTAAATGTCATATTAATGGCATTAGAGCAATTTCAGACCCACCACAGGGTAAGGCAAGAGAAATGGAAGTATGCCTGGTGGCAGTGGAACTCGGAATTCACACCAAGATTGGGAGACACATGGTACAACAGACAAGCAGAAAAGGGCCTGAGCCATGCAAAAATACTGACGAGGGGAGACAACATCTTCACATTTGAAGAATGTCAACATGCCTTCACCTGGTCAGAGATGGATAGATACAGATATTTACAAATTCAAAACTATATTTCGACCCAAAAGCGAAAATCACAGAGGGAACAGCTGGAGGGAGAGGGACCTCTGACACTGGAACAACTTCTAAATATTAATACAATCAAGGGAGCTATTGCCTTAATATACCAGTTCCTACGCGACCCAAAAGAAGGCGCAGTCAAGCATATTGTGGATACGTGTGAACAGGAGGCAGGAATACAGATGTCTAGACAGGAGTGGGACAGAGTATGGGGGATAACATATAAAACAACATCAGCACCTAGATGGAAGGATATCACCTGGAAAAATAAAGCCAGGTTCTTCATAATCCCACACATTAAAGCACATTGGATAGGAGACGGGAACAGTAACTGCTGGAGACAGTGTGGTAAGAGCAAGGCTAACCACACACACATATTTCTAGAATGTTCAGTATTAGGTACCCTACTAAGAGAAATTAAAGTAAAATTGCAAATACTATTTCAAATTAACACCCCTTTGAAAGCATAACATCTCATACTGGGACTTTCACCCAGAGAAGTGAGGGGAACCAACACACTTTAGTTATGGGCAATCTGCATCTCAGCATTGGGAAAACAATCACATGGAAATGGCTTAGCCAAGACCCCCCCACAACTCAAGAGTGGGTAAAAGTGATAAATGAAATCCAGGAGATAGAAAGACTCACATACGCAATAGGAAATAGAACAGAGAAATACTTAAGAGAGATGGACGAAATGGGTCATAATGATGGAGTGAAGGACTGAAAAGTAGAGAAAGGGAGACTGGTTAAGGATAGATACAGAGAGAACCCGAATGATAGAAAGATAATGGAACTCTAACAAATTTGACATACCTGTAATACAGGTAAAAGGGGCATGCCAACACAGAAAAGGAAAACAGGTACAGCTTATATAAAGGTGCTTGACAGACTGAAGTATAAGCCAGGCTGACTGGGATATCCAGAGGGACCCAAAAACAATTCATAGTGGGATAGGGAGCCCAGGGCCCCTGAAACTCAGTTCAACATCCTAACAAGAGAAGAGGGGGATGCTCAGGATGAAGTAGGTAGGAAGGTACTACTGTTAAAAGTTTAAAGTTGACAGTTATAGGCACACAGTTTGTTTTCTGAAAATATATTTTTTATTATTTTTTTCTTGGTATCTAAGTAGTAAGACAGAGAAAGACAAGAAATTATCAGATGAAAACAACCCGAAGTACATGAAACGTAACATGTCAACATGTAAAAGAGGAAAAGTGCATGCTTCAACCGGATAATACTAGCTGTACGAGCATGTAAGAGTAATGAATTATGCGCAATAAAGAAAATATTGAAAAAAAAAAAAGAATTGCAGTCTCTAGCTCCGTGTTGTCTGTCGTTGACTTCGGCTTAGCAGCATACAGTGCAGCAACTCCCTCAGCCCTCAAAAGAATCAAATCTATACTTAACAAGGTATGCAGGCTTGTCCTGGGGGCGGACCGACTGACCCACACTTTTGAGCTGTATGCTCAGTCTGGCTGGCTCAACTTGGATTGTAGAATACACTACCAAGTCTGTCTTCTCGCCAAGAAATGAACACTAGGGCTTACCCCCCCCCCAGTGTGATAAACCTCCTTAGCCCTCAAAACTGTTCCAGACACACGAGGGGCATAAAACACCAACCACTAAAGGTTCCGTTCTGATGGACCTCTCAAGGACAATACTCCTTCAAGTACTGTGCGCCTCTTTGGCTCAATGCCCTCGAGGAAGAGGCTCATAAGGAACTAAAGTTGGGGCCATTTAAATCAAAACTTCATATGTCTTTAGCATCCTCCAGTGACTGTGACTGTGGGTCCTAGACGTCTCCTTCATCCCATTCCCTCTGTTTCCAATCAACTATTTCTCTGCCTCACCCTGTCTCCCCACACTAATTCTCTGCTATACCTAGGACCACAGCTCCCCTCTCCTCCTTTCCCACCATATTAAGAGCTTTCTACCGTACCCTGTTACAACTGAATCACCCTATCGCCATCCACCCCACTCTTTCTACCTGCACCTCCCCATCTTTATTGTCTACAGCCATACTCTCCCACCCTCCCACTATGACCTCTCTACCCACATGTCATTTCCCTTTAACATTCCATTCCTCCCTACCTTTATCAATATGCCCCCTCTCCAATTCATCTTCCCTCTCTCTGGACTCTGGAAAAAAAAAAAAAATAATGTGTTGCAAATCTGTCCTCCTGGCACTTAGACAATAGAGCTGCTTGTTTGAATCAAATCTTGCCTGTTTTTTTATATTTGTTAATTCTACACTGTAATTTACTGCCTTAATGGACCTCTCACAAATGATTCTTACCATATTTTCCATTATACTTGTTTAAGTTTCTGATTGCTGAATCTCTGTTAACTCTGTTTTTGTTGTTGGATTGATGTGGAACCTTTGTAAACGAGCCCCTGACAAAGGTATTTCCGAATCACAAATATAGAAGTAAATGTGTTAGTTACACATGTTGCCAAACATTTTCTCTATTCTTAGGGACTCTAGGATTGTATTGTACCATTCAGTGTGGGGGGAGCCAATGTTTATTAATTTCTTAGTTATGCCAGCTATCAGTAATATGCACTATCTCCTTTAGCCCATTGCATGGCCTATATCTAATCTTATGAGACTGATCCTTTGGGATAAAGGCTGACTCCAGGCGTAGCATGGGGTCTAGGAGCTTCTGAATCTCTTCCCAGAGGGGGTTTAGCTTTAATGCAATCCCAAAGAATATGTTTGAGGGTACTCTGTTCCAGGTGGCACCTGGAACAGGTGTCAGATTCCAAGTGACCCATTTTGTGAAGTTTAACCAGTGAATAGCATAGATTATGGGCCACTTTGTATTGGGTTAATCTGAGCCCATCAAATTTGATATATCTGTGTAAACTATGTCATATTTTGGTTCTGGTCTCAAGGTTTGCCAAGTCTGGAAATTAGTTTTGCCAGTACTGGCACAGGTCCACTTTTTCTGGTGTGGTGAGGCACAACAGTTTTTTTTTATATATAGATTAGAGAAGTGGAGTGCCTTTGTGTGGAGAATATCCTAAAGTCTTCAGGTTTATGCAACTGGGTGAAGACCCAGGGTCGAGCCCTGATGTGGGTTTAGCATGTGCTGCAGCTACAGGAATGGGAATACCAGTATTCTAGCACTGCCATTATTCACTTTAAACCCATCAAAAGAGATTAATGTATTACCCTGTGGCCTGTGCCCTAGAATGGAGATGTTAGCTGGGTTTAAGAAGGAGGGAGGTATGGGTTTGTTCTGGATCTTGAAAGTATGGTTCCCTACGATCAGTTGATCTGGATCACACAGGGGTTTCGTGCCAAGAAGCCTGTGCAACTGCTTGGTAACCAGTACTGAGGTACCAACAGGCGTACTTTTCAAGGCCTGGGGTAGCTTACCATAAGGCATAGATATAAGGGCCTGGATACTGATTCCAGCCTTCTGACATAGATCCAGCTCCACTTGTCTCAGTTGTGGGATGTGTGGGTTGTTGCCTTGCTGATTGGGGTAACTTTTCACCAGTGGAATTGCCCTGCATGGGGAGCTAGGTGGTAGTACAGCTTAAAATCAGGTAGCTGGAGGCCCCCCACTCTATAGTGGGTGTAAGTTTATCATAGGCTCTATGGGGTGTTTTCATGTTCCAGAAGAAGGCCAAAAGTGTAGTCTTAAGAGGAGTAAACCAAGCCAGCCCAGTGGTGCTGAGAGTTGAGGTGCTAGGCGCCATACCTCGTGCCATGTCAGCAACCCGGGTTTGAGAACAAGCTTGGGACGCCGGGGGTCGGCTGGGGAGGAGAGGATGGAGCATCTCTAGGACTGCTCTCCTCTCCTGAGAGGGAGGGGGGATGTCTTGCACAGTTAGTGGCACCTGGTGGGGACAAGGTGCACTATAGATGCAGAGACCACGTAACAAGGGGAACGTTGGGCAGTCATCTTCTGGACATGGGCAGGAGTGCTCACATAGTGGGCTGGATGACACTGCACATCTCATGCTCAGGGGGGAACCAAGTAGAAAAATCCCTGTCCCTTGGGGATAGGCGAAGGGACCTCTGCCCCGGACCACACTTCCTACACAGGCGCTCTCCTCTCCAGCCCCATTTGCTCGGCCCGGCACTCTATATTATAGCTAGAGCGCCCTGGGTGGATAGGGCGGCCCCACCCCGGTGGGCTCAGATCTGGGGGATGTGTCAGGTCGGAGTGAGGGAGAAGGAGAAGGGTCTCAGGTGGGAGATAGAGACCAGAGGTAGAGGATGCCAGAGAGAGTTTCCCAAAGGGGGTGCAGAAATATAATTCAAAAAAAAAAATGAGTAAACTAATTGTGTGGGACCACATGCCCTATCATACCCACTGTGTATAGAATCCTGCATAGGATGTTCATTTTAATAATATTAATGCGTGTCCATAAAGTCAAGGGGAGGACTGCCCATCTAATGAGGTCTTGCTTTATCTGAGTTGACAAATTATCCATGTTTATGGTGAACATATCCTTTTTGCTCCTAGTGATTAATATGCCCAGGTATTTGAGTGCGTCTGGACACCAAGTACCCCATCTCATCACTTGTTCTTTGCTTGTGATATAGTTAAGTGGCATCAGTCAAGTTCTGGATATGTTCAGCTTGTACCCCATTAACTTGACTAAATTCTTGTAGAAGTTCTAGTTGCAGCTGGGATTGAATAGTGTGGATCATCCAGGTGCAGCAGAACAACATCTGCATAAGTGGAGATTTTGTAACTGTGTTCTCCGATCTGTATGCCCTTTATCCATTCATTGTCCACAAGTCTTCAGATTAGGTGCTGTAGATATAAATTAAAGAGGTATGGGGAAAGGGGACACCCTTGTCTGGTTCCTTTCTGTAGGGAAAAGGGCTGGGAGTGTACCCTGTTACAGGAGGTTTAGCTGTGGTGTGGGAATATAGCAGCCTGACCCAGTCAGTACAGGGTGCATGGAATCCAAATTCCTCCAAAGTGAGGTACATAAAGGGCCAGGATACCCTGTCAAAGACTTTCTCTGCATCCAGGGACATCAGTATTTTCGGATGCTTGGAGTCCCGAGATGTGGAGATGATACATCCCAACTTGAGTAAGTGATCAGTGGAGCAAGGGTGTAGGCAAGGATACTCACTGTACACATTTGTGTACAGTGTGGTTGAGTGCCTGTCACAAACTATGTGCCTTGCTGGTAACATTAACATTCAAATCTGACGTACTGTATATCAGTTGGTGTAGGTCACTGAGGAGGGTCTCTGTTCAAGCTTGTGTTGTGTGGGACACACAACTGTTGGCACCCTTTGCAAATTGTGTGAGAGGCCTTTCGGCACCATGCATGTGTGCTTAAATTTGAACCAGCATAATATTCTGTGGTGATTTGCATATGCAGCCCATGATGCTTTGCATTGTGGGGACATGTGTGAATTTTGTGTTTCTTTGAAACTTGGCTTCCCGGCCAAATGCACTTTGGGGTAACCATTGCCTCAGTGCTTGTGCACAGAGGTTCTTTGTCTTTTATATTGTTTTTTGTTTTAATTGGGTTCACCACAACATAACCCAGATAGACCATCTTAGGCTAGCTGGTTCATTCCACTGGGGTGTCAAACAGATGAGGCATACTGATGAGTCCTGGTAGGACGAAACACATGTCCATGTCTTTTGTTGGCACCCTTTGCAAATTGTGTGAGAGGCCTTTCCGCACCATGCATTTTTGCTTAAAGTTGAACCAGCATAATATTATGTGGTGATTTGCATATACAGCCCATGATGATTGAGGGGCATGTGTAATTTTTGTGTTTCTTAGATATAAGTATAGCCTCTTTAGAGATTAGAGGAATCACCTGTCAAACTAATCTGATTTGTTTTGAAGGGGGCAGTATGTGGAAGAAATGTGTACACAGTTAAATGTTGGGGGGTACCTGTTGGATATTGTGTGTACAAAACAGCAATCACTGGCTACACCCCTGCAGTGGAGAGTCTGCCCTGTATAAAACCCAGCTGTTTGGATCCTATTAGTGAGCTAAATAGTGAGTTTATATTTGCTTATGTTTTAATGTGTATGTTTAGCAATGATACTGACTTGTAACTGGTCAGTAGCTCTGGCTGCTTGTCCGATTTAGGTACGAGTGTGACAGTTGCTTCCTTCAAGTGCGGGTGTAAGTCATTTTCTTCCCTAGCAGCATTATACAGAGTGGCCAGGGGTCCTGAAACCACCTGGGAAAGGGATTTATAGAGGTTCGGGGAAAATCCATTCGGACCTGATGCCTTGTCTAAGGTGAGGTTGATTGATAAAAAAATGTATTTTTATACAGGTTGCACTCTTTAGAGGAAATCTCCACTGTTTTCAATAAAAGTGCCCTGTTATCACATACAAAAATAAACTTGACAAATACAATTACAGAAATACATAACATCAACATTAAAATGATCACAATTATTGTTGTGAGGTTTGTGTGTACCTCACTGTCGGTGACAGGAGCCCCCAATCCATCCAGTTGTTTCGGGACAAGTTTGGCAAGGTGAACCTTGGTGAGGAAATCTTGGATAAGGGTTTCTGAACTGGACTGGTTCCCTGGCATAGATCTCTCTTTAAAAATCACCAAAAGCTGTCACTGTCTCTCTGCGGTTGGTAATCAGGAAGCCTTGCTGCAGTATTCAGACTGCCTTTACCATTCTGGACATTTCCTGTTGTTTGAGTCTAAGGGCCAGTAATCTTCCCACTTTTTCTCCCTGTTCAATGTAAAAAATGCAAATGGAGGGGGTGCTGATGAGCACTCGAAGAGAACAGACGTGTCTACACCTCGCTCCTCCTCGCCGAGGTAATTTAAAGCTAAAAAAGTGCTAAATCATCCTTACGGTTTATTTTGCTGCAAGACCATGCAGTACCCTAGTATGGATGAATATTTGACGTTGGGGGCTGGTAAAAGCCAGCGAGCAACCGGTAAAGCTTCAAAGAAAAGTGCAGCCTGTTCGCAGGCTGAGAGCCACCAAGTAGTTTCCCTTTCAGCAACAGAGGTGAGCGCACTGGGTTGAGAGCTGAAAGGCTGGGTCCTGGCAGCCTTGGAGCCGTGACTTTGCAAATTAGAAACCCAAATCAATGACAGGCTCCAGGAGGTTTTGACTCAGTAGGCTGCCCAAGGGACACACTTAATGGAGGCAGAGGAGCACATATATAGAATGGAAGATGAGCTACAGGGGGTCCCAGGGCAGATGCTAGCCCTGCAAAAAGAGCTAGAGGAAATGAAGGAGGTGGCAGATTACCAAGAAAACTACCACAACAGATTAAATCTTCGATTGCATGGTCTGCCAGAAGGGATGGAAGGAGGGAATGTTTTGGACTTTTGTGCAGAGACACTGCCCAAACTGCTGGGCCTAGCAATAAAGAATGGCAGGCTGAAGTTGGAGCGTGCACATCGGGCTGTTATACCCAAGCCACCCGCAGGGAAACTGTCCCGCCAAATCATTATGCGGTTCCACCATTACCAAGACCGTGAAATGGTGCTACTTGCATACCGGGAGAAAGGCCAGCTTTTGATGGAGGGTCACCGAATCTTTCTGTCCCAGGATTACTCTGCGAGCCTCCTGAACAAACGTAAAAAGTTAAATAAATATATGGCTATCCTTCGCTCACTTAAAGTGGAAAACTACTTGATTTGCCCAGCAACTCTTAAGGTGAAACACGAGGGAGCAACATACTTGTTCTGGGAAGCAGATAAGGTGGCGAAGTTCGTGGAGGACTTACGAAAAAAGAATGGGTAAAGTATAAGCCCTGAGCAGGGTTAAAATTTCAAGGCCTTTCAGGCACATGGAGGGCTAACTGATATAAATAGCTCCGTTCTGTTAGCTGTTTAATTGAGTGATGTTATTATGTTCAGGGGACATGTGCAGTCTTCTCACCATGGCGAGGAATGTTTTCTTTTATTTACTTTTGTTGGAATGGACTCCTTTATCCTTCTCCCACTCTCCGGTGTCAGGAGGTGCAGGGTTCTCATGGAAAGTGCATCTGAATATCCAGAATGGAGACTTTGACATGTTTAGTCTGTAGTTTATTGTGAGACATTATGCAACTGCTCTGTTGGTCGCTACTTCTTAATTACAGGCAAACCTAGAGGACTCGTAGTCAAAGGAATATCCTGAGAGAGCTGTGGGGGTGACACATGATGGGCATTGGAAGGGGGCAGCATGTGGGAGGCTTGCTTTGTTAGCTGGATACTGCGGCTTGGGGATTGGGCTTACTTGCCGCCAAATGCATAGATATGGGCTTGTAACTGGGAGCCGATTGGAGAGGCGGAGGGTGATAACCCAGCTATGCTGAGCTAATATCAGCTAGGGGAGACTCCACCTGTGGCTGTAAGATTGCTCACAAGGGCACATGTTTGGGAGGGTTTGGCCTGCATGTATGGCCTGTTTCGGTGGCAGCATATGAGTGGCCTCACACATGAGGGAAATCAAATAGGAGGTCTTGGGCACATATTGATACTGGTCCAAAACTCATAGAGTCTGATACTGGGGGAGGTTTGGGTGGGAATTGAGTATGGATGGGCGATTACAATGTATACCTTTTGGGGGTGGGGGCAGAGGGCGAAGCACAACTACATAGAGGGATACTAATGGCACTCAAGCATCGTTGACAGATATTGTCAGGGATGGGATGTTGGGGACCATTTTCAAAACAAGGGATTAGGGGTCAGGTCTGGCAAGTTACAGTGGACAAGGGACATAAAGGGGGAGGGGTATGGTTAATTTGGTTACTAGAGATGTTGGGGGTATGTTGGAATGTTTTTCAAATAGTTGGAATGTTGTTATTGTTTTACTGTTTACATGTTGTTGCACACAGAGTTATGATCACAAGGTTATGGTGCTTCAGGTGCGTTGGAGAGATATGACAAATTGGAGGGGGGCATTTGCCCAATGTATCAGAGCTGAGATGGAGGATCTTATGGCTGCTAGGGGGGATATTATGACAAGAGTACATTTTCCTAATGGCTGATAAACAAGACCTGAATGTATGTTCGTGGAATGTTAGAGGGATAGCGACCCCTGTCAAATGTGCCAGTCTCCTTACGGCTCTATGGAGACAGGGGGTCCGAGTGGCGCTGTTGCAAGAAACACATCTCACGGCAGTGGAGCACGTGACATTGGTACGGGGTTGGATGGGGAAATGTTTTGCAGCCTCTTTTAAGGTGCATAAGAGAGTGGTCACTGTCCTTCTGCACAAACATCTTCCATTTCAGGTAGAGCGAGTGGTGAGAGATCAGACTGTGGGAAGGTGCATTTTTGTTGTGGGAGAG
This sequence comes from Neoceratodus forsteri, assembly GCA_016271365.2. Lineage (NCBI taxonomy): Eukaryota > Metazoa > Chordata > Ceratodontiformes > Ceratodontidae > Neoceratodus > Neoceratodus forsteri. Next base: position 675,058,262 of record CM057451.1, on the reverse strand, counting down.
TTATGGGGGGAGCAAGTAATGTTTGGTACTGTATACGCACCAGCAATATTTGAGGCCACTTTTTACAACACTATTCTCTCACTCCTAATAAAGGAGCAATTCCCGGGCCTGCTTTTTGTGGGGGCGACCTAAACTGTTCTCTAGACCCTCAACTAGACCACTTCCAGGGTAGAGGCCGACAACATAAGGCAATTCGTCAGTGGCATAGGGGAATGGAAGAGTTGGAGATGGTAGATGGTTGGCAGGAAGTGAATCCTGGGGCAAAAGAGTACACCTTCTACTGTAATCCGCATGGCACTTGGTCATGGATAGACTATGTGTTTCTTCCGCAGGCATGGTATAGACAGGTGCGGGCGACGTGGCATAGTCCTATCCATATCTCGGACCATGCCATGGTGATTATATCTCTGACAATGAATAAGCAGAGGGAGGGCCCCCTCCCCGGAAGTTCCTGACACATTTACTGGAGGATAAAGACTTTAAAGAATACCTAGTGGAACAATGGGAAACTTATATAACAGCCAATGTGAATTCCCCCACTAGTAGGGCAATTATCTGGGATGTGGGAAAGGCATATATGAGGGGGATAATTATAAAATATGTAGCTAAAATGAAAAAACAAAAGCAAGCTAAGGGAGTGGAGCCAGAAACCAGAGTGAGGGATTTGGAGAGGTGGGCTGCAAATGGGGAGGACTAAGTGGTTCGAGGTGGGCTGAAAGCAGCTAGGGAGGCCCTGAATGCACTACTTAGTGGGAAGGCTAGAACAGCTTGGTCATTTGGCAAGAAAAAGTTATATGAATGGGGAAACAAGTCTGGTCCTTTGCTGGTTTGACTGATGTGGGGTGGGAGGGGCACAACCCATATCTCGGCAAACAAGGATAGAAGGAGGGTGCTGCATAAGTCCCCTCAGCAGATATGGGAGTGTTTCCAAAGATTTTATGAAACACTGTATATGACAGAAGGAGGGAAGGGGACTGGAGAGTATGAGCAAGCCTTTTTGGATGCCCTGTGGCTTCCCGAATTGATGAGGGAGCAGAAAGAGGCCTTAAATGGCCCTATTACAAGGGAAGAAGTGCTGGGGGCCATTCAGCAGTTTCAGAGTGGCAAGGCATGTGGGCCAGATGGTTACCCAGTGGAATACTATAAATGCTTGGTGGGGCAGTTGGCTGGGCCGCTGTGTGATACCTTTCAGCAGTGGGAAGGGGAGGCTTTGAGACTTCCAGAAACTTTCTCTGATGCGGTGATCTGTTTTATTCCCAAGGTGGGGAAGGATGTCTTGGAGTGCTCCTCTTTTCGACCAATCTCGCTTCTGAATTGCAATACTAAGATATTTGCAAAGGTGCTGGCAGGTCGTTTAGAAGAGGTATTGCCCAAGGTTGTCCACCCAGACCAGACCAGGTTTATTAAGGGGAGTCTCTTGTATCATAATATGCGGAGGCTCCTGAATGTGATTTGGGGTGCAGAAAAGAGGAGAGAGGACACTTGTGTCATTTCTATGGATGCCGAAAAGGCCTTTGACTGGGTGGAATGGGGCTATTTATTTGAGACGTTAACCCGGTTTGCTCTGGGGGATACGTTTGTGGGATGGGTGCGTGCATTATACAGATCTCCCCATGCGAAGGTTCTGGTAAATGGCACTCTCTCTGGGGTCTTTAGCCTGAGTAGGGGCACAAAGGCAGGGTGCCCACTATCTCCACTGCTTTTCGCTTTAGCGGTAGAGCCACTGGCGATAGCCATTTGGAAGAATGAATGCATTTGATGGGTGAGGGGGGGTCTTGGGGGAACAACATAAACTTGCGATGTACGTGGAGACATATTGCTTTTTGTTACAGAACCTGAGAGTTCCATGACCACTCTCCTGCAGTTGGTTGAGAAGTTTGTGCAGTTCTCAGGGTACAAACTTAATTTAGATAAATTTGAAATTATGAGGCTTCCCAAGGGTTTGAGGTGGGATCAGGGATGGGGTTTAAGAGAGTAGGAGGGCATTTTACATACTTGGGAATTAAGATTGGGTGGTTCCCTGGGCCCCCTTTATGGCCTGAATTACAGTCCAATTCTAAAGACAATAGAGACTGACTTGAGATGGTGGGCGTCTCTCCCGATTTCATGGCTTGGGAGGATACATTTAATTAAAATGAATATCCTCCCCAGGTTGGTATATATTCTGCAGATGTTGCATTTGGGACTGACTAGGAAGGATACTAAGAGGTTGGAGGGATTGTTCTCCTCGTTTATCTGGAAGGGGAAATGCCCCAAGGTAAGCATCTCAAGATAGATACAGGGAGGGGGGGATTAAACTTCCCCGATATAGAGACCTATCATTTAGCAGCTCAACAGAAATATATCAGTGACTGGATCCATTTGCCCCCGGCAGCACAGTGGTTAGCCCTTGAGCAATGGGGCTGTGCAGCGAGACTCTCAGCATACCTTGAGAGACGGGGTAGGGGGTGTATCAAAGGCAAGAGATTCAGAACCCATTGGTTGAAGCTGCTTTGGATAGTTAGGGTAGGCTCCTGAAGTGGAGGGGGGTGAAAGGTGTAGATATGTATTGAGTGCCAATCGCTGGAAACCCATACTTTCTGCCGGGGGTTGGGAAGACCCCGGGTTTAAGATGTGGGAGAGAAGGGGCATAAGAAATCTGGAAGATCTATGTAGTGGGGGAGGGATTAGTCTAGTTTTAGACCTATGTCAAAGGTTAAATTTGGGGCAGGACACTTATTTCGATACTTCCAGATTCGGGTCTATGTGGCAGGGTTAGGTAGGGAAGGGCCTGGGATAGGGAAACTCAGGAAGATTGAAACACTCATTGAAATTTCCAGATGGGATCCCAAAGACTTTATAAGGAAAGTGGTAAGAGATTCCAGACAAAGTTTACCAGACCTTTCAGGTAAAACCCGGATACTCTAGGAAAGGGATATGGGTATCCAGATAAGTGATCGGAACTGGTCCGAGCTGTTACTTATGCACATGGGGCTTTTGCTCTGTAATAAATTCAAAGAGGCTTTTTACAAATTTATACATAGGATATATAATCCCCCGGCCATTGTTCATAAATACCATTCTGCTATGTCACCTTATTGCGGGTGTTTTGGGCAGGAGACAGGCACCTATATGCACTGTTTTTGGGCCTGTCGATTCCTACAGCAGTTCTGGAATTCAGCGGCTTTGGAGGTGGGGAGGATGTGGGGTAAAGTGATTCCGGTGGACCCACTGGCCTGCCTTTTTGGGGTGGAATTGGATGGAGAGGGGGGAGATGGGAGCCACTACCGAGATGGGTGAGAATTCTACTGATATTAGCCAGATATTGTATTCAAAATACTTGGGTGTCCTGTATAATTCCCACAGTGCAGAGCTGGTGCACGTTTGTCTTGTGCACATTAGTATTGGAGAGACTGACCCTCCTTGCCAAAGATATGCTGGAACAGTTTACTAGAAATTGGGCCTCTCTGCTGGCAGATCTTACCCAGCAAGACAGAATGCTTCTTTGGGATGGGATGGAAGTATAGGAGATAAAGATACTGTCCCGGATATTCAGACTGCGGCAGGCTGTGGCGCAAGCCTGAGCTGAGTGTAACTTGGTTGCACAGGGGCGTTGACAGGGTGATATGCAATGGAACTGCGCCATGGCACAGCAGCACTGAATATTGCATCCTGGCCACCTGCAGTGCACATGGCGCAGTGGCACTGCGCCAGTGCAAGTGGCCAGAGTGGAGCAGGGGGATGCGCTAGCGCAAGTTCTGTTGCGCTAGGCGCAACAATCACGATATTCAAAAGTGTACATGCAAATGGGGTCATAATGCATGCAATGCGCAAATGGGGCCATTTGCATGTAATTATGGCCCCATTTGCATGCAGGTGCGCCAATCCCCGGCGACTTGCACCTGGCACCCTGCCAGGCAGCAGCCGTCGGGGACCGACACCCCTGCACATCGCGGCAAAGTGCCCCACTGCCCGATTGCAGGCATATGTAGAGATGTATAGATGTCCTATTTCCCTGGTGGTCCAGTGGACCCTTGCAGCCCGATTGCGGGCATAAGTCGAAAACTAAATTCGTCCTATATCCCTGGTGGTCCAGTGGACCGCTTGCAGCCCAATCGCGGGCATAAGGTGAAAGTTAAATTCGTCCTATATCCCTGGTGGTCCAGTGGACCGCTTGCAGCCCGATCGTGGGCATAGGTTGAAAATTAAATTCGTCCTATATCCCTGGTGGTCCAGTGGACCGCTTGCAGCCCGATTGTGGGCATAAGGTGAAAGTTAAATTTGTCCTATATCCCTGGTGGTCCAGTGGACCGCTTGCCGCCTGATCGCGGGCATAAGGTGAAAGTTAAATTCATCCTATATCCCTGGTGGTCCAGTGGACCACTTGCAGCCCGATCGTGGGCATAGGTTGAAAATTAAATTCGTCCTATGTCCCTGGTGGTCCAGTGGACCGCTTGCAGCCCGATCGTGGGCATAAGGTGAAAGTTAAATTCGTCCTATATCCCTGGTGGTCCAGTGGACCGCTTGCAGCCTGATCGCGGGCATAAGGTGAAAGTCAATTGCTCCCTAGGTTTCAGGTCCAGTGACCGCCAGGTTTGATCGCCGGGCATAAGGTGAAATTAATTCGTCCTATATCCTGGTGGTCCAGTGGACCGCTTGCAACCCGTTCGCAGGCATAAGGTGAAAGTTAAATTTGTCCTATATCCCTGGTGGTCCAGTGGACCACTTGCAACCCGATCACAGCCATAAGGTAAAAATTAAATTCGTCCTATATCCCTGGTGGTCCAGTGGACCGCTTGCAGCCCAATGACGGGCATCAGTACAAAAGAATGCCACACCAAACCAACCCTGGTGGTCTAGCGGTACTCCCCTCCCCACCCGCCCACTGAGCCCCACCGTCCCACTCAGCGGCAAGCGGGTGGGGAGCTGCCGCCCGCCGCTGACCGGAGGGAGTGTGGTGGTGGCGCTCAGTGGGCAGGTGGGGGGTACCGCTAGACCATCAGGGTTGGGTTGGTGTGGCATTCTTTTGTACTGACGCCCACGATCAGGCTGCGAGCAGTCCACTGGACCACCAGGGATATTGGACGATTATTTTATTCCATATATGCCCACGATCGGGCTGCAAGCGGTCCACTGGACCACCAGGGATCTAGGACGAATTTCATTTTCAACTTATGCCCACGATCGGGCTGCAAGCGGTCCACTGGACCACCAGGGATATTGGATGAATTTAATTTTCAACTTATGCCCGTGATCGGGCTGCGAGCGGTCCACTGGACCACCAGGGATATTGGACCAATTTAATTTTCAACTTATGCCCGTGATCGGGCTGCGAGCGGTCCACTGGACCACCAGGGATATTGGACGAATTTAATTTTCAACTTACGCCCGTGATCGGGCTGCAAGCGGTCCACTGGACCACCAGGGATATTGGACTAATTTAATTTTCAACTTATGCCCGTGATCAGGCTGTGAGCAGTCCACTGGACCACCAGGGGTATTGGACGTTTATGTTCTTGTACATATGCCCGCGATCGGGCATGGGGGGGTTGCTGCCACGAAGGTGCAGCCGGAGCTCAGGTGGCCACCCACAGGTGGCAGCTGCTGTGTTGTGCCCTGCAATACGGCAGCTCACCTGTGGGTGGCCAGCTGTTGTTCCTTTTTTTTTGCTTACCTGTGTGCAGCGCAGGTAGGGTTGTGCATGTATGAAGCTCGTGCACATCCCGGCTGAATATCGGGATGTGCGGAGTATGCATGGGCATGCCCCCCTACCTGCGCTGCACACATTACTGATGCTCTCTGGTGCATCGGGATTTGAGCCAGGCTCAATCCCCCATCTGAATATCGCGCTGGGGCGCATCAGTGGGTTGCACATGGTGCAACTGTGTTGCGCCATGCGCAACCCTTCTGAATATCCAGGCCCTTGTATCTGACGGCACCGTATTAAAAAGTTAAAAGGTCTTGTACTGCATGTATGTAAAGAGATATGTATTGATCGGGTATCGTAAAATTTAACATTAGGCAGGTATGATTGGGCAAACTGAAACCACAATTCAGATGTATTGTAACAGCTGAATTTCTATGTGGAGGTGATTGTATGTGTGCACTGGAGTTTGAATAAATTATTTTATGAAAAAAAAAAATTGCAAATGCTGCCTGCTCTCTAAGTCCTTCTTCATTATTCACCCTAGTTGAGTTTAATGTTAGTCAGTCATCTTGCCTGATGTGGGAGAGATGGTCCTCTCTACGATTTTTATTTCTGCCAGTAACTGGGCATTTTCTTTGTCCCTTATCCATTTCCTAGTGGTAGCCAGTCTGATAAGCTTCCACCTGAGTACACTTGAGCCTGATTTTCCACAGTGATCGTAATAATGTGGAAAAACTGCTCCATGCAATCCCTGATTTTCTCTAACTACATAGTGTTCTTGAGCAAGTTATTATTTACTCCCCATACTCTATCCTTATCAACCTGGCCTAGTGGGATGAATAACATCTGGAGTGGGGGATGGTCTGAGACCAGATTTGGCAGAATCTTAAAGTAAGTAGTGGCCCTTAAAAATGAATGGACTGACCACGTAATAGTCGTGTTTGGATGCAGTGACGTAGACTGGTGACCAGAATGTGTACTCTTTGGTGCCTGTGTGTAGGATACACCACAGATCTACTAGACCCAAGGGGTCTTGCAGTTCCCTGTAAGCTCTTTAATTAGATAACAGTCCCATGTGTCTTTTCCTTGATCTGTCCATGCTATTATCAGGTACCATGTTCCAATCCCCCTGTTACTATTATCTGTAGGTGAGGAAAGGCTGCTAACTTGGATAGTACTATGGAAAATATCTGTGGGTTTTCACAGTTGGGTCCGTATACTGAATTCCAGAACCATATCTGTTCTAAGGTACCTCTAATGATTATGTATTGGCCCTGTGGGTCACCAATCTGTTCAATCAGTTGGAAGAGGACATTTATGTGGATAAGGATGGCAGTCTCTACTAATTTGTTACCGTTCCCTGCAGAGGAAACCTGTCCCAGCCATTTCCTTCTCCACAAGTTTTCCTGTGAAGCTACTGTATGAGTCTCTTGCAAAAAGGCAACCTGGGCACCTGCTGTTTTAAGATGCCTGAGAATTTCATGCCTCTTCTGTTTCATTTGATCCCCCTTAACATTCGATGTGACAAGCCCAAGTGAATTATTTGTTATCCTGGAATTTGTGGGACTGTGATACTCTAAGCTGAAGCCCACACACCCCATCCCCAGTCTGAACTGATGTAGTTCCTGACATACCTTTTCTTTTTGTTGCCAGTGGGTTGATCCCAGAATGAGTTAGATTCCAACTGCATAAGAGAATGGGGAGGGCATTATTATACCTTGGGGTTATCTAGTTGTTTGAGCAATCAATCAATCCAACTTCACAGAGTTGTATTGTGTACTTCGTAACACTAGTGAAAGCAAAAACCAAGAAGAAAAACACTCTGCACCTCAAAACAAAAACCAAGAACAAACAGATGCAGTAGTATAAACAATTGCGACAGTACGGTTAAGGGTTTTGAGGGTGGCACAGCTGGGCCAGCTGTCCTGCCTGTCAGCTCTGCAAGGTGTGGCTATGGGGCGCTGGTTGGGACTGTTGCCAAGTAGGTAGTCTGTATTAGACCAGTACAAGTGTAGTCCTCTGCTCATGAACCATTATGCTGGCTAGTCAAAAACATAACCTGCATTGCAGTTGAACTCCATGGTGGTGCCCCCCCAACACACACACACACATCCCTCACAACTGTTTGTTACACTACAGACAATATTGGTTTCAATTTTTCTCACCCCTTTCCCTGCCCCAGTATTATTCATCTCCAGACCCCTTCTATTTCCCTTTAGATCCAGAGTTACTGTATTTTCAATAGTAAGGATTATGGAGTCACTAGTAGCATGTAGTCCATCTCCTCCCCACCTAACAGATTCTGGAGTGCCGATGTGGCGATCAGTTAGGCCGCCTCCAGAAGATACTGAGGCTCGGTATTTGGGGCTGTAAGTCCAGATCTCTTTCAAGTACCTAGGTGGAGGTGGAAAACAATCAAGAGTCTGCTTGTCTGGCAATTGAACAGTGGCCATTAAGCAGCAGTATGCGTCAGCGAAAAGAAGAGGAGATTGTGGTTGACAGCCTGGGTAATCTCAAAAAGCATACCTGCTTTTGTGTCCAATGGTGTATCATTAAGGTCCATTTAGTCAGTCAATCCGGTGTCTGTAGACTGCACAATAGTGTGATTGTGTGCACACTCCCTCTCATTGCTTCCTGATGTAGGCGTGGTGTGGCACTGCTTCCACGCACAGAGGCATCATCTCAGATTGGTGCTTTTGTTGCTTGAAGAAATGGCTCTGTGGGGCCTGAGTCCACATCTGCCTCCTTGACACATTTGACAGTTCCTGTCAAATCTTAGCATTGCAGCTGTGCACAGAAATAGCTTGTGGCAGGAACAAAAGGGCTGTTGTGAGTGAAGAAGATGCCAAGTAGGTCGTTGTTTGAGCCCTAGCATCATCACTATCTTAAATTGTCCTGCTGTAGTACTTCATATCATATTATCATATCAGCTTTATTTATAAAGTTCCTTTCCAAATGATCAAAGCATTGAACATAACATAAAAGTTCACACCATAAATAACATCTCCAATAAACATACAGAAAATCAAATACATAAAATCAGACATTAAAATCATCATTAATAGTCCTCAGCAGTATTATGCAATAAAACTCCCATCAGCTGACCTCGTCCATGAACGCCAAACTAAATAAATGAGTTTTAAGGGCTGATTTAAAACTCTGGATGGTCAGGCACTCCCTCACCCAATGAGGTAGAGAATTTCACAGGGTAGGGGCCACAAATGCAAAAGATCAAGCCCCAGGTGTCTTCAAACACGCCCTGGGAATCTCTTGCAATCCCCCGTCTGTGGGTTGGAGTGGTCGAGAGTGGTCGGGAGGGACAGTAGGGGCATAAGAGATCTTGCAGGTAGTGAGGCCCTGTTCGTGTCGGACTTTATAGGTCAGCAAGCCGACCCTGAAGGTGATTCGCCACTGTACCAGCAGCCAGTGTAGTCTGCAGAGCACAGGTGTAATGTGGCTGGTCCTAGAAGTACCAGTCACAAGCCTGGCTACCGCATTCTGCACTAGCTGCAAGCAGTGAATATCAACCCCTGGTAGCCCTAAGAACAGGGCATTGCAGTAGTCATAGTGCCCTTCTGTGGTTGCCAATAAAACACAAATACACAAGTCCATGACATGTTGCCAATGTGAACAGATCTGGTCTGGGTGAAAGCAGTTTAGGCTTAAGGAGGGAGGAAGAAAAATAGGTAAGTCATAAGGGATGTCATAGAAACAGAAACATAAAAGTTGATGGCAGATATGGACCGGGTGGCCCACCCAGTCTGCCCATTGTGCTTCCTATTTTGAACCACAGATCCTAACCAATCTGTAGCTCACTCTTTTTTTCCAGTCACTAGGGTACCCTTATGTCTATCCCATGTATTCTTGAATTCCCTAACTGTTTTTGACCCCACTACCACCACCTCCACTGAGAGGCTGTTCCAAGCATCCACCACTCTTTCAGTGAAAAACTACTTCCTTATGTTGCCCCTGAACCTCCCCCTCCAACTTCATTTCATGACCCCTTGTTGTTTTTGCCCATCTTCTTTGCTGAAAGATGCTGCCCTCTGTACCTTGTTTATACCCCTGAGGTACGTGAATGTTTCTATCATGTCCCCCCTTTCTCTCCTCTCTTCCAGGGAATACATATTGAGTTCACTGAGCCTTTCCCCATAAGGACTTTTATGCAGACCATGCACCATCTTTGTAGCTCTAGTCAGGATTGCCTCCAGTCTGTCTATGTCCTTTCAGAGATGTGGTCTCCAGAATTGGACACAGTACTCCAGCTGCTGTCTCACCAGCAATCTGTACAGTGGCATAACCACCTCCTTTGTTCTGCTGGTGATACCCCTCCCAATGCACCCCAGCATCCTACTGGCTTTGCCCACAGCCTTCTCGCGTTGTTTGGTCATCTTTAGGTCATCTGATACGAGTATCCCCAGGTCCCATTCCTGCCTGGTGGCTGCCAGTATCTCGTCCGCCCCCCATTCTGTATACCTCGCCTGTATTTCTGCTCCACAAGTACATGACTTTGCACTTTTTGGCATTCAAGCAAAGCTGACACACTTCTGACCACTCCTCCAACCTGCTTAGGTCCTTTCTAATTGTTTCTATCCCCTCTGGAGTGTCAACCCTGTTGCAGATCATGGTGTCATCTGCAAAATGACATGCCTTCCCCTCCAGCACCTCTGCAATGTCGCTTATAAAGACACTGAAGAGGACTGGACCCAAGACTGATCCCTGTGGCACCCTGCTGGTCATATCCTTCTCTTCAGAGAGAACACCATTTACCAGCACCCTCTGTGTCCTGTCTTTCAACCAATTTATGACCCAGTTTACCACCTTGGGGCCCACCTCTTGTTGCCTAACTTGTTTGCCAGCCTTCTATGTGGGATGGTATCAAAGGCCTTGCTGAAGTCTAAGTAGGCCATATCCACCGCTCTTCCCTGATCCACCTCTCTAGTCACCCAGTCAAAGAAATCTATTCAATTTGTTTGGCATGACCTTCCTGCAGTGAGTCCATGCTGCCTTGGATCCTGTGTTCCACTAGCTTCAAGGAATGACACGATCCTCTCCTTTAACAGTGCCTCCATTAGCTTCTCCATCACTGAGGGCAAGCTGACTGGTCTGTAGTTGTCTGCCTCATCTCAGCTCCCAACTTTGTGGAGAGGGTCCACATTTGCCCTCCTCCAGTCTTCTGGGACTGCCCCTGTCTCCAGTGATCTGTTGAATAGGGTGGTCAGTGGGGCTGCCAACACCTCTCTGAGCTCTTAATATTCTGGAGTGGATCCCATCTGGCCCCATTGCCTTATCTGTTTTCAGATTCCTGAGTTCCTCCAGGACTCTCTCTCTACCATGAATGGAGTGGTGTCAACCAACCCCTGTTGGTTGCTTAACTGGGCTGTGGGCCTCGCCTTCCCTTTCCTTTGTGAAACCGAACAAAGTATTTGTTCAGTATTGCCACCTTTTCTATGTCCTACTCTGCACACCCTCCTTCCTTATCCTGACAATCCCTCTCCTTGTCTTCCTTCTCTCACTGATATATCTGAAGGTCTTATCCCCCTTCTTCAGAGCTACCTTATCTTCTCCTTAACAAACGAATACCAAGGGGTTTAAGATTAATTAAGAATCCTGCGTTTGGAACAGACAATGTTAATTTCATGCAAGACTGGGAAAACATACTGTGTGAAGCTAGTGGTAAATTAATGAAATTGATAGTAAAATATAGCAAAGAAAGAGAAGCCACATTGAAAGAAGATTTAAAATGTAGAGAAAGAGAAGTCTTGAAATATAAGGATACAGATGGTTTTCGATACATGCAATCAACGGTTACAGGAATTCATCAATAGATTGGATAAAGAATTGAAAAGTGCTAAACAGGTCAAATTCACTCAAGACAAAGGGGACTATGAAAATAATCGAGTGTATTCTTGGAAGAAGGAAACAAGGAAAGGGATTTTAAAACGACCTGTACGAGTATCTTTCAGTTATAGCACAGAAGGAAGTGGATCAGAAGGTGATGAAAATAATTGTGTATCAAGTCGTTTTTTTCACAGAGAACAGGAGGGATTCGAACAGCCACTACAACAAGAATTGCGCAGGAGCTCCAGGCTGGTGAATTACGGCACAGGAGATGGATGAGGAGAGGACACAAAAAACATCATATATCGTGAGCAGAGAGGACGACTCAATTGGAGAAACAATGGCAACAGGTGGAACGCCAGAACAACGAGGAGGTGAGTCGAGATATACAGATCATTAACCTCTCAGAACATATGTTAACTGACTCTGAAGAACGATTACTTAAAAAAGGACTAAGTTTTTCACCTATGGTTTCATTGAATCCGGTCCAGACTATTATAGACCTTCACCTGATGTGCTGAAATCTCAACTTAAAAGCCTTTTTTAGTAAAAGGAATGGTAATGACTTTAATTTGAACCACACTGTGACTTCTACTGCTACTATTAATACCTTTAAACCAAATTTGACATTTAATCCACCTTTATGCCATGCAGTTAGTGTGTTTAGAGACCTTTGCAAAAGAGACTTGGAAGGGTTGTTTGAGAATTTACCATGTCCACGATTTAATAATTTAAGTCGGAGTGAACGAGAAGCATTAAACCTTTTACAAAAAAATCAGAAGATTGTTGTAAAGCAAGCGGATAAAGGTGGCTATATAGTATTATGGGATGTTATCAAATATAAACAGGAAGTGTTGCGACAATTAAATGATCTATTCTATAAAAAGTTTAATTTTGATCCGACTTGGGAATATAAATCCTGCATTGATGAAACTATCGATGCGGCTTTTGAGCAAACAGTTATAACAGACCAGACAAAAAAGTTTTTGAAAGTTGAATGCCCAGTAAAACCAACATTTTATGTTTTTCCTAAAGTTCATAAAAATAGTGAGAACCCACCAGGACGCCCTATAGTAAGTGGTTTAGGTAGTCTTACAGAACCTTTATCTCTATTTGTTGATTCTGCCCTTGGCAGTTATGTTAAAGAACTGAAATCATACATTAAAGACACTAAAGACGTCCTGAGTATGTTAGATGAAATAGTTATTGGTGAAGATTGCTTGTTAGTGACATTAGATATAGAAGCTCTCTACACCAATGTCCCTCATGAAGGGGCATTGGATGCAGCAGCACATTTTTTGAATAAATCAGGGGATAGATCAGATGGAGAAATAGTAGCGATTTTAAAATTTCTTGAACATGTCCTGAGTCGGAACGTCTTTGTCTTTGATGGAGATTTATATAGACAAATTAAGGGGACAGCGATGGGGGCTACATGCGCACCATCGGTAGCTAGTTTATATGTGGGTCAATGGGAAGATGAAACTATATTTAACCTACATAGTAACCCTTTTTTCTATAATGTGTTGTTGTGGAAGCGCTTTTATTGACGATGTTTTATTAATCTGGAAAGGTAATGAGATTATGCTTGATGAATTTGTTAACTACTTACATGGTACAAATGAGAATTTGAGATTCACATTTAGTGCAAATGGAAATACAGTGAATTATTTGGATTTACAGATTAATCGGGAGAAAGAAGGACAGGTTAGCACTAATCTTTTTAGAAAGACCACAGATGGGAATACTTTACTTTTTGTTACAAGTTGCCATCCTACACATACGGTTGAAAATATTCCCAAAGGACAGTTTTTTAGGATTAAACGCAATTGTAGCAAAATAGAAGATTTTGAAATGGAAGCTTCAGCACTTAAAAATCATTTGAATAATGGGGGATATTCAAAAAAAGTGATAGAAGAGGGGTATCAAGCTTCAGTGAATACTAGTAGAAATTAATTACTTATCGACAAAGATAGAGAAAATGTAAGGGGTAAAAGGTTTCACTTTGTAACTATGTTTAGTGCACAGAGTTGTGAGATTGGTAAAGTAATAAGGAAACACTGGCAAGTGCTATCGTGTGAATCAGGGTTATGAGAAATAGCTTCTCAGCCCCCTATTATGACATACAGACATGCACCAACATTAAAAGATTCTTTGGTTCACAGCCATTTTACGACACGGATGGGACACACCAATAATTGGTTTGGAGAACCTGTGGGGTGTAATCAATGTAAAAATTGTAGTGCTTGTCAGTATATTCAAAAAGAAAAAGAATTTAGTGTTGTTAATCACCAAGAGAAAATATTTGACATTAGACAGCTTATTACGTGTAATACACAAGGAGTAATTTATTTAGTGAGATGTAGCTGTGGGGCATTCTATGTGGGTAAGACTGAAAGGGCGTTCAAAATAAGAGTGCTGGAACATATTCGTGCAATAAACAAGCAGGATTTAACATATGCCACATTGGCACATATAGTGGAAAATCGAGATAAACAAGAAATCCATGAATTTAAGTTTTTGGGTATAGAAAAAGTTTATCATGGTCAGAGAGGAGGTAATTACCGGAATAAAATTCTGAAAAAAGAAAATGAATGGATTTTACGACTGCAAGCTCACCAAAAACCTGGCATGAATGCTCATTTGGAGTTAAAACCCTATTTAGAACATAGATGAATGTTTGTAATAGTAATATATGGTTTTATTTTTGGATTTCGTTCTTTAATAAAGTTAATAAAATATTTATTATGTATAAATTAGATACAATAATACAGTGTATAGATAGGGTTTATTTTAATGTTTAGATGTTTGTAATTGATTGGTGGAGGAGTTTGATTGTTGAACCAATGAATTTATATTATGTCATCATGACGTCAGACATGATTTGGTATTTAAATCTTGTATGTTTCTGTGAAGTTTTTAGCTTTTGATAAAGGACTATTGTCCGAAACGCATCAAGCGCATTTGGGTGCAATAAATAATTTTTAAAGAGAAGCTCTGTGTCCGGCCACTTTTGGGTATATGAGTGCGTCAGCTCTTCAGAGACACTGCTACCTTATCTTCTGTTTGCACCTTTGTGCTTCTGACTGTCTTTCCTGCTTCCCTAGATACTGCTCCCTACCCTCTTCCCTCTGTGCTTCTTTGTATCTCCTGAATGCCCTTCTTTTTTCCCTCTATTTCCTGGCCACTTACCTTAAGAACCAAAGCAGTCATTTCTTTCACTTGCTCTTGCTCTGCTGTTTAACACAGAGGTTAGTGCTTCTTATATGGCCCCCTTGAGAATAGACCACTGCTTTTTCCACTCCTTCCCCTTTGTCCTCTCTTGCTAGGGATCCCCTGAGACATTTTGTCAAAGTTGGCCCTCTTGAAGTCTAGGACCTTGATCTTAGTGTGGCTTGCCTCCACCCCTGTGGTTATATTGAACCACACTGTCTTGTGGTCACTGGTTCCTATTTGGCTGCCTACCTTAACCCTGTCCCCATTGATGAGCACCAGGTCTAGTATAGCCCCCTTGCGGGTGGATTCAACTACAAGCTGTCTTAGGCATGTCCCCTGCAGTGCAGTCAGTAGGTTCCTGCTTTTGGCTGTGCTTGTTGTCTGAGTGCTCCAGTCTGCGTCTGGTAGGTTGAAGTCCCCTTGTAGAATAATGAAGGATTATAATTACTGTGTAAAAGCAGTTAAAGGGGGTTTCTGACACATTGTTTTTGATAAAAACTAAAAGGGTTATATCCATTTAGATGAACTGAAAACTGCATTTGAACTTTCAAAGTAAAACTTGGAAAAATACAGCAGCAGATCAAGGACCAGGTTTTTAATGTGCCACGCCAAGCTCATACAAGAAACAAATGCATCAGTAAACGGGTAGCTACTGGCCTGTTTCTTCAGGTAAACATATGTCCTTTGTTCCATCAGACAGATAGACTCTTTTATGTGGATATAGTAAACAATTCTTTTTGATGTTAATTATAGGTTGCCTTTGTAACCAGGGTACTCTTGTCTTTGAGTAAAGAACAACTGTGGATCATTGCTAGATCCGGTCCCAAACAGACATAAACAGGATTACTGACAGCCTGGTCAAGAGTTCATATGCTCCCTTGATTTTGCTGTATCAAACGTATTAAATGCTGCTTTCCTATCAGGGATTGCATACACAGATTCCAAACCACCTCTTTCTGTAAATATAACCCTGTATGTTTGACCTAATTGAATATTTGGAACTAATCAATGTAGAAAATTGCAATTCAGCTTACCAGAATAAGTGAATCTTAAAATGTTTATTGTTGAAGGCTAATTCTGCCTAACATCTTTGGTAAATATCAGAAACCACTGTTATATTGGTAGTTCAAAATGCTTTTGTGCTTAAGTATATTTTATTTATTTATTTTATTTATTTATTATTTGGAAATAACCTTTGAGCCAAGGCTCTTTTACAAAGGTTCCACATCATCAGACAGATTACAGACATACAAACAGTAAAGATACAGAGTAATTGGACATTGGAAACACTATACATCACATTGACACTATCTTGAATTGTTATTAATACTGTTGGAGTGAAGCAGTACAAGAGGCTCAACACAGGGCATGGCAGGTTAGGATTGGGGGTGAAGAAAGGAGCCCCCTGGGAAAAGAGGGCACAGAGGCAACAGCTGAGATCAGGGGAAGGTGATGTCCCTTCCTGGGGTGGAGGAGAAGATGGAGGTGGAGAGAGATGGGAGGGAAAGATGAAGCTGCCCCTAGCAGTGATCAAGAGTCATTGCCATGGCACATGGTGGTAAGAGGGACTCGTGGACAGTGTGAAAGGATGAAGAGGACTAGGAGTGGTAGCAGATGGCTGGTGGCAGCTCCTCCTGGGTGGGGTGGTGGGAGGGCAGTGAGCAGTCACCAGCTAGAGGCTTTGTCATGATTCTGAAGGTCAGGTAGAGGCCAGGAGGACAGGGAGTACATACTGGGGGTGGGTGGTCTTCAAGAGGAGAGCTGGAGGAGGGGGACATGGTGGGGCTGGGTAGAAGGAGGAAGAGAAAAGCAACGGAAGGAGTGGGGAGGAAGATGTGGGAGGGCCAGGTGGCCCAAGAGGGGGAAGATGTGGGCAGAGTAGAGAAGGTTAAGCAAGGGAGGTAGTCAAGGATGAGTAATAGGGACTGCGGTACAGGCCTGTGTTAATTTATAGTAGCTGACACCAGAGCTGGACCAGGGCAACCAGCGAGCAATGAATCAGCCTTTGGGGAAACAGGCGCACACAGAACTAGAGGTCAGGTAGTGCTTGAGGTCAGATTTGAATCTGAAAAGGCTGGTGGAATTATGAATGGCCTTGGGGACCTCATTGAGCCATTGTGGGGCTCTGTAGGAGAAAGCATGCTGCCCAAGAGCTGTGTGTCAAAATGGCACCACAAGAGCCCCCTGCATTCTACCTCTGGTGCTATACTTGAAGCCTGGCAGGGAGAAGATGCCAGACACGCATGGGGGTGCCTTCCCTACCAGTGTTTTTTTTTTTTGCCTAGGAGGCAGGTAAGGAATTTAATCCTGCACCCTAGAGACAGGAGGTTGGTCTTTCCATACAGTGAGCAAGTATGGGTCAATCAATCGGTATTTAGGATGAGCCTGCAGGCCTTGTTGAGTGCTGTTTGTACCCTCTTGAGAATGGAGTCCATGGCTGTGCCATAGACAACCAGGCCATAATCAATGGTGGATAGGATGGGGCTCATGACCGAGAAGTGGAGGGCTGCAGAGGTAAGGTATTTTCTGAGCTTGTATAGCACTCCCAGTTTGGTGTTTACTGCCTTGACCACCAGGTCAACGTGTTGAGTGAAGGATAGGGTGTCATCCAGGGTGACCCCCAGATATTTGAAAGAGTGAACCTATTCCAGTGGAGTTAGGACATTGTTGGAGATGGCGATGTTGGGGAACCTTTTCTTGAGCTGTGGGCTGGCTAGGAGTATGGTCTTGGTCTTTTTGTAATTGAGCAGTAACTTGTGCTCACAGAACCAGTCCTCTACTCTACTAAAGGAGTGCTGAATTGCCGATTGGAAAGACTCAGTTCATGAGTTGCTATTGAGGATGACTGTGTCATCTGCATAAAGGATTATCTTGGAGTGACAGGCTTCAGGGAGATTATTTAGAAATAGACTGAATAGAAGGGGTCCCAGAACAGACCCCTTGGGGACATCCAATGAGACTTCCCTGGGTCCCGATACAGTTTGTCCTATTGTAACACTTTGGGATCCGAGAGACAGGTAGTCTTGGAACCAGCGTGTTGCATTGGCAGCCAACCCCAGACTCCGTAGCTGGGCCAGTAGAAGGGTGTGGTTAACGGTGTTGAAGGCTTTTGTTAAGTCTATGAACACTGACCCAACCAATTTGCCTTCATCCATAGCTCTGCATACGTAGTCAGTGTACTCCACCAGAGCGGTAGTAGTACTGTGCCTCTGCCTGAACCCATGCTGGTTGGGGCATTACAGTTGATATCTGTTGATGTAGTCAGTGAGTTGATCTGCAACAATCTTCTCTAAGGCCTTGAATAGGGGGGAGAAGATTGAGACTGGTCTGTAGTTGGACACATTGGTCCTATCCCCACTTTTGTGGACAGGAGTAACCAGCGCTTGCTTCCAGGCTGCTGGGAATTGCGTCAGAGTCAGGGACTTATTAAACAGTTTAGTTATGGGTACAATGAGTACATCAAGAGTAGGAGATACCAGCTTTATGTCTATTCCATCACCCCCCATTCTGGTCTTCTCAAGCACTTTCTTTACATAGAATGTTGCTTCCTTGACAGTTACTCTCTTGAGGTGAAAGTCCAGGTGAGAGTTACTGGTTGATTTGTTACAGGAGGGAACCCTGATGGGATGTAGGTAATCAGGAGGGAGGACCGTCTTAGATCAGTGAAGGCGGAGTTGAAGGACTCCGCAATGAGGAGTGGGTCAGAGGTAGGAGAGCCATTAATGTTAATTAGCTGAGAGTGTTTCTTTTCATCCTTCCCCATGAGATTTTTTTTTATGTTCTCCCAGAACCTTTTGCTGTCACCCCAGCTTCTATCAAGCAGTTACTTGTGGTGATCAGCTTTGGCCCTCCATATTAGGTGCGTGCAGTGGTTTCTGGCAGCCCTGTAAAGCTGGTGGTCATGATCATTCCCAGAGGCCCTGGCTTTTAACCAGAGGTTGTCCCGCTCCTTCATCTTGGCTAGGAGCTCACTGGTATCCAGCTCTTGATGGGCACACACACTTTGCTCTCCTTTTTATAGGTGTGTACTGGTCACAAATATCATTGACACCATCGAAGAAATAATTTAGGGCTTGGTCCAGATCTGGTAATGCATCAATGGGTGACCAGTCATGGAGAGAGGGGGCATTTTTGAGTAACTCTAGCTGGCCTTTCTTTGGGACCCTGCTCTCAATTATGATGGGGGCTGTTTCTGTACCTACTGGACCACCTGAGGGTGACAGGGGAGTGGTCGCTCAGAGTGTCTGCTAGCACCATGACCTCTGATATACGTGATGGGAAGTTTGTGAGAATCCAGTCAAGTACAAGCTCCTGCCTGTTCTGTGGTTCCTTCTGGTGGGTTCAGTGACTAGTTGTGTTAGGCATGTGCTTGCCACAATATCCTTGAGGGGGGTAGAGTTGGCAATGTCCCAGTTTATGTTGCAGTCCTCTGTTATTAACAAATCACTGTCCTTAGGTAGGGAGACCACAGCATCCAGGACTTTTGATAGACCATCCCTGGTATTTTTGGGGGGCAAGTATATCGATGCAACAGTCAGTGGCTTACCTAGCTGCCTGACCTGTATTTTCACCACAAGGAGCTCATGGTCAGTTGCCATCCTGGAGATGGGGAGGACAGAGTAGTGGAGGGAGTCCCTGGTGTAGATAAGACAGCCCCCTCCCTTCTTGCCTTGCCTCTCATTCCTGAATGCTTGGTAGCCTGCCAGCACTATTTAATAGTTTTTACCGTGTCCGTCAGCCATGTTTCAGTAAGTCAGACTATGTCTGCCCTGTGCTGGGCCATCCAGGTTTGTAATTGTGTGAACTTGGCCATGAGGCTGCAAATGTTATTGCGGCGATTTTTAGGCCCTTTGACTTGCACTCCTCCAGGTCCAGGTGGAGATGGAGGGCCAGGATTTGGGAGTACATTCCCAGATGGGATGAGGAGCATTGGGATAAGTTTCTTAGCCATGAGGCGGAGGGTAATTGAGATGCGTGTCTTGCATTTCCTCATTTTAACCGGGAATGGCTCCACTATTCTCAGTGGAGAATTGATATGAGGTGGCAGCCTGTAGGAGCCATGGTGGGCGTCAGAGGCATTCTCCCCAGTTGTAGTCCAGTGGGTGTGACACTCCTGTTATTCCCCCTCTAAGGAAGGTACTCCTGTCTCTGTTAGCCAGCCAGATGTTCTGAGGCAATGCTCAGAGTAAGCTGGTGAGGGGTAGGTGTCTCGGGGGATGCCAGGGCCAGCTACACCAAATGTGACAGTAATAAGCAGGAGGAGTGTGCAGCCCATACTGGTTCAACCATAGATAGGTGAAAGATGTGTTTTGCACTTGTAGGAGAAGGGGGTTCCTGTGTCAGTGGGTATTGCTGAGACAGGGTATAGGTGTCCCTTTAAGGCTTTTGCCATAGAAGAATCAGGGGATGGCACTGGATCGAGTGGGTGGAGTTACCATGGATTTAATATAGGTCAGGGCTGGGGGGGGTGGGACAAATTACTACTCTGTGTGTTGGAGCAGGGCCAGGGAGCTTCTCTGGGGCAGGAGCAGTGTCTTGGAGCCGACGGAGAGGGAGAGCTTCTGTCCAGCGAGGGCTGCAGGAACCAGCCAATCAGAAGCCATGTGCTTTCCAAGTGGGCCAATCAGGAGGCCCTGTGGTTCTTTTTCAAGGAGTGGAGCTTGGCACAGCAGGAGGCTGACTCAGGGTACAGTTCTGGTGGCAGTGAGAGCTGGGGACTGTGGCAGGAGGAGTCACCACTTCCAGGCACTGTGATGGCTGCAGTGATGCCTGGTCATGGGCCGCCACCTAAGGAGAAGAGAGGCAAGAGGAGCCAAGAGTTAAAGGGAGCTAAATCAATGGGAGTGGAGAAAACCCAGCGGGCAGGGCAGAATTAAGGTGAACCAAAGCAGGTGAAAAGATTTGGCCTGTTCAAAGGTGCCAGGAGGGTCCCGAGACTGGGTTTGGTGGGGAGGGGTTAGGTTTGGAAGCATGCAGAGGTGGGAAAGCAGATAAAGAGAACGGAGTTAGGTTAGAGCTTCAGTGCTGTATAAGCAGGCAAGTAGTCAAAAATGGCTGTAATTACTCTGTCCTAAATAGTCACAAAATGGCTAAAGTTACTCTTCCCTAGGCAATTTAAAAGCACTTTGTAATTTAACAGGACTAATACAGAGTTAACAACAGTGGTAGAAGCTGCAGATCAGCTAAATCAGGCTTCAAATCATTGTACTGACTGTAATTCCACTTCCCTAGGCTGTAGTCTTTAAGCGCTTGAAATAGAACAAAACTAGAGCTGGCAACAGTAAGACAGGCTAAGGATGTTAACAAATTGTCCAAGTTACTTCTCTGTGTGTTGGAGCGGGGCCTGGGAGCTTCTCTGGGGCAGGAGCAGTGTCTTGGAGATGGCAAAGAGGGACAGCTTCTGTCCAGTGAGGGCTGCAGGAACCAGCCAATCGGAAGCCGTGAACTTTCTGAGTAGGCCAATCAGGAGGCCCAGTGGTTCTTTTGAAGGAGTGGAGCTGGGCGCAGCAGGAGGCTGACTCAGGGTGCAGGTCTGGTGGCAGTAGAGAGTCGGGGACTGCAGCAGGAGGAGGCACCACTTCCAGGCACTCTGATGGCTGCAGTGATGCCCAGTCATGGGCTGCCACTTCTCTGTGTGTTGCAGCACGGCCGAGGAGCTTCTCTGGGGTAGGAGTGGTGTCTTGGAGCCAGCGGAGAGGGAGCGCATCTGTCCAGCGAGGGCTGCAGGAACTAGCTTATCAGAAGCCATGCACTTTCTAAGTGGGCTAATCAGGAGGCCTGGTGGTTCTTTTGAAGGAGCAGAGCTTGGCACAGCAGGAGGCCAACTTGGGGTGCAGGTCTGGTGGCAGTAGAAAGTCGGGTACTGCATAAAGAGGAGGCACCACTTCCAGGTGCTGTGATGGCTGCAGTGACGCCCGGTCATGGGCCGCCACTTCTCTGTGTGTTGGAGCAGGGCTGGGGAGCTTCTCTGGGGCAGAAGCAGCGTCTTAGAGAGGGAGAGCTTCTGTCCAGCAAGGGCTGCAGGAACCAGCCAATTGGAAGCCGTGCACTTTCTGAGTGGGTCAACCAGGAGGCCAGTGGTTCTTTTGAAGGAGTTGAGCTTGGCACAGCAGGAGGCCGACTCAGAGCATAGGTCTGGTGGCAGTAGAGAATCAAGGACTGCAGCAGGAGGAGGCACTGCTTCCAGGTACTGTAATGGCTGCAGTGACGCCCGGTCATGGGCCGCCGCCTTAGCCTAAAATTCAAAAGAAGGACTGTACACTGTATATCAAACCTGATAGTGAATGTCTATATTCCAATGTCTTGTTAAATATTGTAAGTGGAGCACTGTTGCAATTTACTTATTAACTGAACTGGTTGATCTCTCACTCAACCCACTGTTCATGAATGCTGGAAGGCTGTGATTGGCTCCAAACCTCTGTCCATGCACTGAGCGTGCACATTCTGATTGGCCATCAGTCCCAACATTCTGATGCCTAAAATCCCAGTGACAACTCAAACAGTAAGGTCATCTAGAGTATAAAAATCCACACGTGTGCTGGGTTTTGTGTCTTGGGAGGAAGGAAGAAGAACAAGGAACCTGCTGCCAGATTGATCGCCCAAGCTCCCAGAAGAACAGGGGTTTCTCTGTTTCTTCTGTACCCTATAGCTATAATAGCATTAGACTATTAGTCTGCTCTATCAAAGTCGTAACTTGTATTGTAACATCAGAAATTTATGTACAGTAGAATTTGTAACTTGTAACATGAAAGTAAAACTTTGTTTTAAAACAGTTACTGTGTGTCCTTGATTGTTTAGTGCTAGCCACTGCTCTGGTCCTTAAGAGGGGTCCACAAAAAAACCAACATTTTATTGGCGAGCCTGTAGCCAGGAGATGGTTTGTTTTGGTACCAGCAGCCAATGAACAAATATAGAGCAGAACTTGTGCTGAGTAAGGGTCATAACCTAATCAGCATGGTAGGAAAAGACTGGCCACTTGGTCTGATCAAGTGTTACTTAGATTAAGGTAACCTATAGGTAAAGAATCATGGACAGGTTGAACAGAAAGTTGAGCAAGGTTCAACATACCAAGGAGCTGGTCAAATGTATGACCGGAGCCTCGAACTATTGGCAAGCCCAAGAAAACGTTGCTAGATGTACCAGTGAGGAAACAAAGTCAGTTTTGGAGGGTAGTAAGACACTGGTTTTCTGTGCATGTTGGATCGCTAGCCAGTGGCTAACCTCTGAAATAATTAAAATTGCAAGGGCAATTAAAAGGAACAAGAACACATAAAGATTGTGCAGAAAAGTGTTAAATGATGATAAAGGGTAAATGAAAGGCTTCAGTTAACTTCATTTTGGAAAACTTCCAATAAAGTGAGGAAGTCATTGTCTTCCAGGTGTAAAACCAAAAATTAAATGACTTCCAAAACTGCAGGTCTGAAAGTCAGAAATTACAGATTTTCCTCAACAAAACCGTATTTTACCACTAATATATTATATTAACATCCATAAATTTGTCCTTCCTAGAATACTGACTTCCGGAGGTGGGATTCTGGAAGGATTGTGACTCCCAAGAAAAAAAATTATTTGAATGATTTCCAGATTTCAACCCCTGGAAGTTTTAGACTTCCACTAAAAATAAATTAATTGAACCCCTGGGTAAATGTATAAAAACTAAATGCTGGCATGCTTAAAGCTAAAACCTTCAGTTTAAAAATGGATTTACAACATGCCAAATTTAAATTATTTTATATGCTAACCTTTCTACCCCCCCCCCCACACACACACATGTTTTGGTGCTGTGTTCTTACAATTTGTAAAATATGATACTTGTAGAAGAACAAATGCTATGATATGGTTTCTGACCTTAAAAAAAATAGCTTTACATAAAAAGTAACTAAGGTGTCAAAAGCTTGATGCTGTTTGGGGTATTAAAAATGTGTAAATCACATGTTTTGCAAATTGCATTGACAATAACTTTTGATACACATGACTGGTCTTTATTTTCTTACTACTAAATGCAATGTTTCTTAAAGTGCAAACTGAACACATTTGTTAAGTTTAAAAAGTTGAGCAAAGTTAATTGTGTCATGAAGAAAAAAAAATTTTTTTTCTTTTATCTGTTGTGTCAAACTCACTCAGGTTTGCGAGTCTCGTGACAAGAAACATACAGCAAGGTGACCCCATAAATTGGAGGTCTGTGCCTTAAAATGTTTCACCAGTTAAGGTGTGTTACAATCATAAAGTAGGAAAAAAAATGTATAATGTATTCCTCAAACTAGCCTTGGTGATGTCACAAAATAACTTTTTTCACAGAACTGCTTACCATGTATTGCTGCATAAGGCAATGATGTAATCAGGGTTAATAAGCTAAAGAAATTTGCTAGTTGCAACAGCTCAGTAAAACGCCTGTTAAAATATTTTTGATTTAAAACAAACAGTTTGAGAAAACCAGTTAGGCTAGGGCCAATTAACATGTTGTAGATACAGCATAAATATTTGTTTAAAATATTTCACAGTTTCTCTGTTTAAGCATTTGACTAGTTCTAAATTCAAGCAAACTGTGCTCTGTCTAAACCAACAGAACCTGTTTTCTTTCTGGGTCTGTGGAGTTACTAAGAACACTAATTATGATGGTTATCTCAGGTAAGAGACTTATTTACCACCGTCATTTATCTTCCTGAGGAAAAAAATGGTTCTTAAAAAGGAACAATCTTGTGACTTTATCTGTAAACTATATTTAAAGATTTCCCTTTTAATAACCACAACAAGGTCACATATCCATGTGTATTTAATGAGTCTGACTGCCTTGAGGCTTCAGAAATGCATGTTGTGCAATCTTTAAACTTAAAGACTATGCTTTGTACATTTATTGCATAAGTATTTTCAGTAAATGCTTTTCAGCTTTGTAGAAAAAGTAAACATTGCACACTTACTATCATGAATGTACAATGGAATAAATTGTATCATGTTCTTGTTATACTAAAACACATTACTAATACATGTTTTGTTTCTTGTTTCTTTCCTTGTTAAAAAAGGTTGAGTGAAACAACTCGGGTAACCTACTTAAAACAACTGGTCTGGCTACCAGATTTTAAAAGTTAGTGGCCAACTTGACCACCAGCTCACACACTAAAAACTTTATTAGTAAAGTTTTATTTATGTCTTATCTTTCTTTAGCTTGTGGTACTATAACATGGGATATTAATAACAAAGTTTTGCCACTGTCTATTTTCAGGAAACCGAATTTCTGTATGTGGTAGACACTGGCTACCCCATCAGAATTTTAGTGTAAACTGAATGTTTAAAAGTTTAAGACTCAACTGCAAATTGCTTTTGTATCCACATCTAGGGGTAACAGATTTATGTTAATGGTTTCTGACTTATTACACAGCCACCACATCAGTTATTGCAAAACATTTGCTTGCTTAAGTGGTTTGCAGGTGGGGAATGCTAATGTGTAATGTGGATTTGTTATAGGTTTTAATGTGTTGTTGGGTACAGATAAAAGCAGCAGTATTTTCCCAAAACTGCATTATGTGTTTCATACAAGCAAACAAGTATAAAAGGATTTTATTAAACAAGTGTATGTGTTTGCTGCTAATAGTTTGGGAAAATACAGATCTCAAACTGTTAAGTATTTTAACAAAGGTGTGTTGACTGAAGAAATGACAGGAAGGTCAAAAGGTTATGCCCAGATGCTATGGTACTGCAGATCAACTTCTGCAGCATAAATGGAGGAAAAACATACTACGCAGTAAATAGGTGTAGTCCCCTCAAGTTTATCATATCAAAATTACTAAGGGCAAGCAACCCAATGGTTTATGGAAATTGTTTACAGAACAATGAGCACCTTCCCCATTTCTCCCAGTGTGAAGAACTGTTAGCAGCTGCATGGGTCATGCAGCAGTACACTGCTGTGTCACAAGGTTTAACTCTGTTTTCTGATTCAGTTTAAATTTGTAATAAGATTTTCCAGTGGGAAGACAGATGGACTTCTGCTTCTCAAATGGTTAAGTTATTAACACATCCAAAACACTGCCACAAAGGCTGAACAGCATGTAAGCTCAATGTATGTTAGAAAAGTCAGGGCTCATTCACCAAAGGCCTCCTATGCAGCAAAACATGGCAGGAGCCTTAAAAAAAGAATCTGTGGGTCTTGCCCAATGTGGAATTTCGGAGGTTGGAGTGGCAAACAACGCATGGACAAAGATAGGGAAAAGGACAACAAATAGATGGTTCCATGCTGTTAAACCTGTATAAAAAACTGATGTTTGGAGGAAGGAGGGGAACCAAACCCCTTTGCTCCAGTTCGTCTTCTCTCATTCCAGACTGCAGGACAAAATGTGGATGGACGTAGCCTCAGTGGTCCATAATGCTGATCCAAGGAGACACCATACTTCTTCCTGTAACAGTGACTGGTGGAATCATAAGAGTGATAGCGTGGTGAGGCCCTAGAGTCCAAACAACTCCCAGTGGCAAGGGAAGAGTCTATGTATACAAAAAATGGTCCCTCTTCTTACTGAACAAAATGAAGGTGTGTAAAACATCCACAATGGAGGTCAAATGAATCAGTGGCTGGTATGAAAACTGAACGGCAAAAAACTGTACAAACAAGAGCCAGTCACCATGAACACCATAAACTGATTTCCTTCTTCCCTAAGACTGTTCAAGACTTTAAAGTGCAACTGAATCCGTCCAGTGGCTTCACTCTGCTTCCACCTCAGAGACCATCAATTATGTGCAGTTGTACCTGTTATTACTTGAGGGCATGCTCATTTCATTTCATATTTTCTTAAATGTTCATTTCCTTTTTTTTATGTTAAATGTTTTTCCTAAAATATGTCTCTTTAAAACTGTTTGGTTTATGCAAGTGCCTGTCATTCTCAATATGGCAGAATTGGGACACTGTGCCCAAACAAATGTGTACTTATTTCTTTTCTTCAGTTTGTTAATTAATACTATAACAACCTGTCAACAGGGAGCTCAAGATCCTGTAGCTGGGCAAGAAACTATTTCATAAAAAACATATTTTCTTCTAGGTGCCTACAGGGTGTGGACAAAATTGTTAGATCTACATTAAATCTATTTAGGTCAGGTATAGCAATTTTGGAATGGGGTAACTATAAAACAAACATGATGCCACATTGGGTATTTTAAAAAGCCTGAGTTGCTTGGCCTTGATGGCTTATCCATGAACAAAAGGGTTTGTTACGGCTTAAAGGGTTGTTAATGGTTCATCTGTGTATAATATTGTATGTTTGTTTACTATACACACCAAAATCAAGGTCTTAGTTTACAAACAACCTTTAAAGCGCCTATACAAGCATATGTGTAAACAAGTAATATGCATATCCTATGGGAACTATGTTCTCATAATTATTTACAATTTGTTCATGAGATGTGGAAACAATGGCACTTCCCTGGCCTCATCTCAAATAACTACTTGACCAAATAGTGTTGCCTGACATATGTAACCAGGCCACAAGACATCCACATAGGATGTCTTGGAGCCACTGTCATTGGTTAAGTGGTTATCCTAACAGAGCCACTTTACAAGGAGAAATATCTTCATAGTGAACCTGGTCATCAAACTGATCATACATTATGCTCCAACCTTAAATGTGCATATTAATTCACTTGTACTAGACTTGCAGCCATTGCTGTATCATAATGACGTTGCTAATTTATTTAGTGAGGCTCAAGAAGAAATAACCAAATTGGTTAAAAGTCAATAGCAGAAAGGTAAGAGAAAAAGGAAAGGTCAAGAGATCTTTTGCACAGCCTATGGTGGTTGTGTTATAACAACAGTAACTAAGTTACTGCAGGATGTGGAAAATGGGCGTATCCCAGACCTCCTCAAAAATGAACAGGTATTGCTCCTAGTTTGGCTGTGTGTACAGTAGAATAGACTGGACTTGTGCTAAAGCAAATTGCCAGAGGTCTTTATTTAGCACTGCCCAGAACCTGGGATCGGTAACACCACATCCCAACAGAGGCCCATGTTATACTCAGGGATCATGCTAAGTCAGGGACACACTGTATATTTCTTCACTGTGTCTTTGGTCATTCTTGACCCTGCTACCTTAGTATTTAATAAACTGGCCACTGTCCACTCCATAATACTATTTAGAGGAAGACGTGTACAGTACAAGGAATGCCTAGATTGTGATGTTCCACTCTGCCATGCAGATGTGGAAAGCCTCACAAACTGCATGCTGCTCTGTAAAGGGCTATAAATATGCATGTAGGTGTGGTGTGTTCAATGTTGCTACTTCCGTTTGTGGTTATAAGCCTGACAGGCAGATAAACAATAAAGCAACTAGCCAGATGAAATGTACCTCACAAGCTCATATCCAGTTCAGCGTACTAAATGGCATCTTTCCAACTATCAAAATAGTTTATAACATGGAGGTGCAGTACTGTATTGATACTAATTATATTAAATATCATTATGGGTCCCTCTCTTGTGATGTCATCATCCCAAATTTTTGTTTTATCCTTATGAGCATACCATTATTTGACAGACTGTGATCACCCCTGTTCCCGCACAGGGTGAGTCTGTCATTCAGAGTAAGCCTAATCACCAAGAGAATAATGTGCATATTGATTCCTTGTTCTTAAATTTACAATCTATACTAGACTATAAAGATATACACCTCATTAAAATTAGCAATGACGTACATTAGGATCAGTCCGGGACCGATTTTGACGCCTTAGACCAACAAGGCTTCTCCTGGTGGGATATTATCTTTAAAACAACTTGTGCTCTAACTCATGTGGTATACGTTCATAGGAGGTAAGGAGTCGGGAGCCCCCTATGAGTCTCCCTCCCCCTCAAGGTGGGGACTGTAGAATAATGAAGGATTATAAGTACTGTGTAAAAGCAGTTAAAGGGGCTTGCTGACATATTGTTTTTGATAAAAACTAAAAGGGTTATATCCACTTAGATGAACTGCAAACTGTATTTGAACTTTCAAAGTAAAACTTGGGAAAATACAGCAGTAGATCAAGGAACAGGTTTGTAATGTGCCAAGCTCATACAAGAAACAAATGCATCAGTAAACAGGTAGCTACTGGCCTGTTTCTTTAGGCAAACATATGTCCTTTATTCCATCAGACAGACAGACTCTTCTATGTGGATATAGTAAACAATTCTTTTTGATGTTAATCATAGATTGCCTTTGTAACTAGGGAACTCTTGTCTTTGAGTAAAGAACTACTGGATCATTGCTAGATCCTGTCCCAAGCAAACATAAACAGGATTACTGACAGCCTGGTCAAGAGTTGATATGCTCCCTTGATTTTGCTGGATCAAACATATTAAACACTGCTTTCTTATCAGGCACTGCATACAAGGATTCCAAACCACCTCTTTCTGTAAATATAACCCTGTATGGTTGAATTCATTGTACATTTAAGCAATAAGCCACAAGGGTGTGTGGGTTATCAGGAGATTTACCATGGCTGGAGTGGTTTGCCCACAAGGCACAGCTGAGTAGGTAAATCCTCGCCAGCTGTGGTAAATCCCCTGATAACCCGCATCCCCTGAGTGGCTTATTGTAATTATACCAAGGTTAATTTTTTTTACTATGATAAAATGCAACTTTTAAAGAGGTTGCTTTGTATTTTTATTTTTATTGTATTTATTCCTATGCTGCAGATGATTAGGATTAGGATTATATACTCATCAACAGCCTTTGGTTATTAGAGAATTTACACCAGTGGTAAACTGCCAGTCTGACGATTTCATTGGCTGTTCACTTACAGTATGTCCATGGTATAACTGGAACTAATCACTGTGGAAACTTGCAATTTAGCATGCCAGAATAAGTGAGTCTTAAAATGCTCATTGTTGAAGGCTAATTTTACCTAACATATTTGGTAAATATCAGAAACCACTGTTATATTGGTAATTAAAGATGCTTTTGTGTTTAAGTATATTATTTATACTTAGCCTAAAATTCAAAATAAGGACTGTATACTGTATATCATAGAGAATAATGGCTCTGCGAGTGAGCATTATGTTTTCCTTTTTGTTGTTTTTACGCGGTTGTGTGATGACCTGTAAACCTCGGGAAGGCGAAGCTCGGAGGTTTACCTGGTCATCACACAACAAGGGTGCTGAAAAAAAAAACATAACACACACTCAGCATAGCCAGTATTTATTATAATTTGCTGGTTCAAGGAGTTTAGACATAAGCAGAAGAGAAAACAAGACACATACTGTGATGGTATTTCCGTTTTCTTCCAAGAGGTCCCTTCTTGTCCGGGTCATGGAGGTGCTGGCTCCAGTGCTAATCAGTGAGGAAATTAAAAAAAAAAAACACAGGGAGAACAAACAGAAGCTGTCATCGAGTCGGAAGATAGTGATACTCGCTGCTGAATGCTCCGTGGTGCTAACGGCGGTTGCACTGGATCTGTGAGCTCGAGACAACTGAATGCCAGTAAAAATTCAGAACTAGCACAGAATGTCAACCGAACGCTGTAATAACCTGGCTGCCCAGTTATTATGGCATTTGAAACAGGAACTTGAGACAGTCAATAAAGGGGGTCACCAGTAATTATAAACCTGTTTGTGAATGTCTGTATTCCTACGTCTTGTTAAATATCGTAAGTGGAGCACTGTTGCAATTTACTTATTACCTGAACTGGTTGATCACTCACTCAACCCACTGTTCATGAATGCTGGAAGGCTGTGATTGGCTCCAAACCTCTGTCCATGCACTGAGCATGCACATTCTGATTGGCCGTCAGTCCCAACATTCTGACTGGCCTAAAATCCCAGTGACAACTCAAACAGTAAGGTCAGCTAGAGTATAAAACTAAGTATAAAAAAAAAAAGGTCAGCTAGAGTATAAAAATCCACACGTGTGATGGGTTTTGTGTCTTGGGAGGAAGGAAGGAAGAAGAACAAGGAACCTGCTGCCAGATTGATTGCCCAAGCTCCCAGAAGAACAGGGGCAATATCTTTTCTCTGTTTCTTCTGTACCCTATAACTATAATAGCATTAGACTATTAGTCTGCTCTGTCAAACTTGTATTGTAACATCAGAAATTTATGTACAGTAGAATTTGTAACTTGTAACATGAAAGTAAAACTTTGCTTTAAAACAGTTACTGTGTGTCCTTAATTGTTTAGTGCTAGCCACCACTCCAGTCCTTAAGAGGGGTCCCCAAAAACCCCAACTCCCTAGTAGCAGTACTTGACCTTTTGTTGCCATTTTGTGGATGGTTTCCACTAGTGTTTTGTCTCCCTCTTCCCCCTGTGCTGGAGGTCTGTAGATCACCCCTGTTCTAATGCTGGTTTTATTATCTGTCTGTAGAGTGACCTACACTGCCTCTGCTCCCTCCTGCATCCCTGGAACCTCAGTTGCTTTGATTCCCTCCCTCACATACATGGCCACCACTCCTCCCTTTCTTCTTTCCCTGTCTTTCCTGAAAAGTGTGTATCCTGGTATGGCTTTATCCCATTCATGGTTTTCTGTGTACCATGTTTCTGTAATGGCCACTATGTCCACGTCCACTTTCACCATTAAAGCCTCCAGGTCTGGGATTTTGTTTCCCAGGCTGCGGGCATTTGTACATAATACTCTCCATGTTTGTCCCCCTCTCCGCTTCCTCCCCTCCATTTCCTTTTTACATTCTGCCTTATCTGTTTTCTCCTTCATGTTACCTGTGTAAGATTTCTGCTTTCTTGGTGGTCTTTTGACCCTAGTATCCTCCTTTGTAACTGCTCCTTCCGGGGGGGTAAATACAGGTTACTCACCTGTAACAGGAGTTCTAGGAATGGTATATGTTGTTCATCCACACTTACTGGCAGGTTCCTTGCCGCTTTAAATCTTGCCGGAAGGTCTTCAAGCTGGCTCCTCCCACCCACCCGGGTGGTAAAACTCGGCTCTGCCCCATGGCGCCAGATCTGGCCGCTGGAAGCTCAGGTTGTGCGTCGAGCCGGGAGGTCGAGAACAGGATGAACAATATATACTGTCTTGAACCCTGTTACAGGTGAGTAACCTGTATTCTAGGGACATGGATATGTTGTTCATCCACACTCATTGGCAGACTCCTAGCAGTTCTCGGGAGGAGGGAGGCAGAGCACACCCATACTTTGGGAATAGAGACTGGAGAACCGAGGCCCCAAAACCAGTATCCAGGCGTGACTCAAGGTTGATGTGGTAATGGTGATGAAGGTGTGTGCTGACTTCAGGTAGCAGCCTGCAGATTTCCTGGATAGGGACGTCCCTGGAAGCAGCCACCGATGCAACTTATTATGGCGGAGCAGAATGAGCTCTTATCCCTCTGGGAGCTCCATGCCCGCCAACTTATAGCAGATCTATGCAGGAGGTGACCCACCTGCTTATCGTCTGCTTGGCTGCAGGTCTGCCAGGTGCGACTTCAGCGTAGGGTGACAAACAGCTGGCGACCTCCTCGACTTTCAGCCGGTGGCGCTTCCTTATAGTAAGCTAGCGCCCTCTAGGGTCCAAAGTATGGAGCCTATAATCGGCCTCCGAGGTGTGATTGGGGTAGAACACCGGCAGAGTCAACACCTGGTTAAGGTGAAACTCCGACACCACCTTCGGAAGGAATTTCGGGTGGGGGCGCAGGACAACCTTGTCCCTGTGGAAGACCAGGTAAGGAGACTCGATGGAAGCGTGCCTGGGCTCTCCCATCCTTCTGGCTGACGTAATAGCCACCAAGAAGGTGGTCTTCCACGACAGGTGAGAGAGATCACACCTGTGCATTGGTTCGAATAAACGCCCATGAGCTTTGCCAATACTAGCAGTAAATCCCAGGGTGGTGGAGGTTCGCACGGAGAAATGTGATCAAGGCCTTTGAAAGCAGACCACCTTCTCCTGCGCCACCGACTGCTTCCCGCCCGCCCGGTAAGCAAAGATGGCTGCTAGTGCACCCTTAGGGTTGTCGACCTGAGCCCTTGCTGAGAAGGGACCATAAATAGTCCAAAATGCTTGCCAAGGAACAGGAGGAAGGGTCCAGGCCTTGCTCTGACACCAAATGGAAAACCTTTTCCATTTGAAGGCATAGCATTTCCTGGTCGAACTCTTACGGGATGCCTCAACTACACTGAGGACCTCGTCGGAAAGACCCAAGGCCTGGAACTCTAGCCGCTCAGGAACCAGGCCGTCAGGTGCAGGGATTGAAGGTCCGAATGGAACATCTTCCCCTGATTGACTGAGAGCAGGTCCGGGTGAGCTGGAAGCTGCCTCGGGAGCCTGGAGCTGAGGCTGAGGAGATCTGGGTACCAGAACTGGTGGGGCCAGTCTGGGACTATCAGGATCACCTGCACCTTGTCCCTCCTTACTTTGAGAAGCACCTTGTGAATCAAGGGAAATGGGGGAAAGGCGTAGAAGAGGCCCGGGGTCCACAGCCTCGAGAAGGCATCCCCCTGCAGCGAGCCCTGCTGAGGGGGGCGGGCATGAAACAGCCTCAGCTTTGCGTTCTCCCTGGAGGCAAACAGGTTCACCTGAGGTGTGCCCCAGTGGGAGAACAGATCTTGTACTACCTCCGGCAGGAGAGACCACTCGTGAGATGGAGCCCCTATCCGGCTCAGGGCATCGGCCAGGGTGTTGGAGGCTCCTGCCACATGAATGGCTAAGAGATCCGCCTCCAGGCTGCGCACGAGTGACCAAATGCGGAGAGCTTCCTTGCATAGGAGCATGGAGCACGTCCCGCCCTGGCGGTTCAGGTAGTACATGGTCGTGGTATTGTCCGTCTGGACTCGGACCACTTGACCCCGGAGAAACGGAGCAAAGGCGGTGAGAGCTAGGCGGACCGCTCGGAGCTCCAGCAGGTTGATGTGGCATCGGGACTCCCACGGGGACCAGAGGCCGTGCACTCGGTGTTCCCCAGATGGGCACCCCAACCCATCAGAGAGGCATCGGTCGATAGAAGACCGTCGGCTCGGACGGACAGCAGGATGCCCTCCTGCAGATGGAATGGAGCGGTCCACCACTGGAGGCGTTCCACATCTCCTGGGTCACTATCACTAGCTGGTCCAAGGATGTGGCGTTGTGACCACTGGCTGGCCAGTCCCCACTGAAGAGGCGCGATGTTCCAGCGGGCCCAACGGACCACGCTGGCACAGGCCGCCATGAGACCCAGGAGGCGAGGAAGTCCCGGGCAGGCAATTGCCCAACCAGAAATGATCGGGCAAGGAGGAAGAACCTCGGCCCTGTCACTTGAGCCGCTCTGGCTCGAAGAGAGTCGAGCTCTGCCCCGATGAACAGGATCACCTGCTTCGACTCGAGTTCCGACTTGGCCTCGTTGATGAGAAGGCCAACTCGAGAGCAAACCTGGAGGGCCAGATCTCTGGACCGCTCCACCTCCCGTCTGGAGGAGGCTGCTATCAGCCAACTGTCCAGGTAAGGGTACACCCGGACCCCTCGGCACTGCAGGAATGCTGTCACCACTGCCATGCATTTGGTGAAGACCCTGGGAGCTGGAGATAAGCCGAAGGGCATGGCTCGGAACTCGAAGAGGGATCCCTCCGCTCGAAAGCGGAGGAATCTCCGATGTGACGGACGGATAGGGACGTGAAGAAACAGCGTCCTGTAGGTCAGAGAGCAGAACCACACGCCGTGTTCCAGAGATGGTATTATCTGCGCCAGAGTGACCATCCTGAAGGTTGTGACCTTAGGAACTTGTTCAGGTCGTGTAGGTCGAGAATGGGGCGCCAGCCCCCCGTCCGTTTCGGAACCAGGAAATACCTGGACACGAACCCCGGGTCTGAAGGGGTCCTCCACCTCCGTGATCACCTCCTTTTGGAGGAGGAGAGCGATGTCGGCTCGGCGAGCCGTCAGTGAGGCTGCGGACCCCGAGGTCCCCCGAAGTGCACGGCTCTGAAGGGCAGGGCCTGCTCGAATTCCAGAGGTAGGCCTTTTCCCACCACCTCCAATACCCACCTGTCCGTGGTAACAGCGGACCAGGCGGAAAAGAGTGTCTGAGCCGTCCCCAGAGGGGAACCAGGAGTGAGGTGACAGGGATGGGGCGACACTCCTCAGCGGTCACTGGGCAGGCTTGGAGGAGGACCAGCCAAGGGACCTCCTGGGCCTTTACCTCCCTGCTTCCTGTTGGAGGAAGCTGGCAGCTAGGCTTGGGATACCAAGGTCGAGCCTGCTGGCCCTAGCGTTGCTGGGCGGGTGCGCTGTGGCGCAGAAGAGCGAAAGGTTTAGGCTGTGACGGCCTTTGTCCTTCTGGCGGAAGAGACCGAGTCAAGGTAGCATTGGACTTCTCGATCCTCTGCAGGGTGACCTTCCACCCCAGGGCCGAAGGGTCAGTCCCAAAAGGAACATCCGCCAACTTGTGCTGGGTATCCGAGGAAAGGTGGATATCCTCAGCCAAGCCCGATGAGCCGTAGCCACTGTGGCGCCACAGACCTGGCACATGAGTCCCCGATGTCGCAGCCTGGAGCTGCTGTTTAGCCACCGCCCTGCCCTGGTCCCGCACCTGCCTGACCGTAGTCTGCAGATCTGCGGAAGATGAGGACAACCTCATCCAGGAGCCCAACAGGCGTGAGAAAAATGTGCCATGAGGACAGCCGAACTGGCTGACAAAGGCGAGAGGGCGCAGCATAGATTTTTAGCCCGGCATAATCAATTTCTTGGATTCCTTGTCGGGAAGTTTGTCCACATCCTGGCATTCCGGCACGCCAAGCGCTGTCGGTAACCAACTCCTCGGCCGAGGGTGTTCAAAAAACGGACAGGTAACGGTAGGGACCGCGATACTTCCTGGCCAACCTGGCCGAGGCGCAGGGCAGGAAGCAGGACACTACCAAAGTTCAAGGCCGGACCCACTGGCGCGGCCACGGAGAACCTCCAGTAGGAGAATCCCTCGGTCCAGAATCTCTGTGAGGGGATACAGCCCGTTTAGAAGCGGGTTCGAGCTTCATCCGGTGGACTCGAGATGAGTCGAAGCAACCCTAAGAAGGACGAAGGGCTATTGTCCATTGACTGCCCTCCGAGGACTCCAAGTCCATGCGCTTGGAGAGGGAGGAACCATCATCGGACTCAGAAGAGTCCTCAAAGAGCTGCCTCGGGCCTGAGCCACCCTCCACCTGCCGAGGTTTATCGGAGTGAGGGTGACAGACAACCTATGGGAGGCAAACCCGAGCCAAGAATTTTTGGTGGAGCCCCAACAATAGCTGTGAGGCGGAGGTTCCACCAGAATCGGTGGGGCAGCTGGAATTGGCGAACAACCCGGCTTGAGAACAGGCTCCTCGACTACAGCGAGGGTT
This sequence comes from Neoceratodus forsteri, assembly GCA_016271365.2. NCBI lineage: Eukaryota > Metazoa > Chordata > Ceratodontiformes > Ceratodontidae > Neoceratodus > Neoceratodus forsteri. The sequence continues at coordinate 675,022,348 of CM057451.1, read as the reverse complement.
GTTTCGACTGCTCAGTGACAGCCACTTAATGGCCGAGGGAAGGCGACTGGGTGAAGCATTCCCGATCAAAAGAGCTGTTGCCACATGAGTTCCTCGTACCTCCAGCAACAGCGAAGCCTCCCTCGTCGAGGAAGAGGAAGAGCAGCGGCGCTCCTTGCGCGGTGCGGACTGAGACCGCCTATGGCAGCGGGATCGGTTGGACGTGAGGATGTCGAGACCGAGACCGAGAGTCTCGACTAGGCCGGGAGGGGAGAAGTGTCGAATCGGCACTCCCTCGGCTCGGACGATCCACACGAGGCTCCCGAACGGAGGAACAGGCAAGCGGCGGGATCCTCAACTCACCGGGGAACAGGAGAGGATTCTCAGCTTCTCCAGCCCGACAACCCGTCTTAGCAGGTGAGAAAAATCTCGACCCGTCGGCCGGAGTCTCGATCAACTGGCCTGCGGGGACACCGTGAAGCCAGTGGCGAAAGCTAAGGGTCGACAAGTCGACTGTCGACAAGGGAGGATCTTTCCGCTCCCAAGAGCGTCGACGGAGGACTTACTGCTCTTTTGGACCTGGAAAAAGGTCCGAAGAAGTTGGACCCTCACCTTTGGTCGAGAGGGTCAGACAAAGCTCCTTAAAAGAAGCAGTCACGAGGCACCAAGAAAGCCGGGACAAATGCCGCAGCGAGTGAAACTGACCGCGCCTCCTCTTCGAGGTGATCATCTGCTCGACTGATCCACCGCCGAGCCGCCCGCCGCAGACACGCCAATCGGGCCTCTTTAGATTTCACCGGTGGAATTCTTTTCTCGGGGCGCCCCAGTTGTATGTCAGACATACGGTCTTCAAGGACATAGGCGAAAAGGAAGAGCTACAGTCGCGGTATGAATTCGTGCTCAGGCCCAGGCAGAAGCGACATGGGTGCGGATCCGTCCTAGACATCTTCTGCCGCAAAGGGACCTCGAAACCGGAGTCGATTTGTCCATCGCAGCGGCGAGGAGAAAGACTGAAGTCTTTGTAAAAACTTTTAATTTGAACTTTGAAGAATTAGGAACCAGTCTTAAGCGCGGCGTTAGGAGGAACCTGAGCTGCGCGGTAAAGGAAGATCTGGGCGTCATGAAGTGAGAGCCAAGGTTTTACCACCGGGTGGGTGGGAGGAGCCAGCGAAGACCTTCCGCTTAGATTTAAAGCGGCAAGGAACCTGCCAATAAGTGTGGATGAACAACATATCCATGTCCCTAGAATATGGTATTCCCTGCCTGCTTTCACCTCCCCACTTGGCTAGTTTAAATGGTTGCAGATTAAATATTTAAACTTTTCACCCAGTTTCTTGGTACCCTCCTTAGATGGATGCAGGCCATCCGCTTTGCACAGTCCTTCATCCCCCCAGGTGGGGCCCCAGTCCCCAAAGAATCCAAAATCCTCCTGTCCTCACCATTCTTTCAACCATTCATTGAATTCCCTGGTGTGAATGTCCCTCCCTTCCCCCTTGCCATAGACCGGCAGCACCTCTGAGAAAGCTACAGAGCATGCTGTCGGCTTAAGGCCCCTTACCAAGTTCCTAAAGTTCTCCTTTGCTGCTCCTATGTCCAGTGTCTTCCACGCTAGGTCATTTGTCCCCATGTGGACAATGACATCCAGCTCCTCCCTCTTAACTACTGCCCGGGTGATCCTTAGGCTCCGCCTCCCTTCCCGCTGAACTGTGCCTCCAGGTAGGCACACTACCTTACCCCACCCCCTGCTGCCTATCCCCAACTCTATTCTTTTCACAATGTAGTTCCTAAACAGGATTTGCTTCTTCCTCCTCCTCATCCTTCTCTGGGGTCCCCTGCTACCCACCCTTGGGGTTCCATCATTGAGGACCCTCTCATCCTCCTGGTGACTACATTGGGATGTTCTGTGGGACCTTCCTGCTCTGCCATGGTGGTGTATGAATTCTGTAGCTCCACCAGTTGGGGAATGTGCCTGTACCCCCCCTTCCCTCACCCTTCCTAAGCACATTGTAGTCCATCCTCTCTCTCTGCGAGGCAGCCCTTGAGGTAGTGGAATCTGATGAGGTGGCCTCTGGATGAGTGCAAAGGTCTCCTGTAACCTAGCCAGCTCAGCCTGGAGACTGTTGACATCTGCCCTCAGCCCAGAGAGGTCCCTGCATATGGGGTAGCATTGCAACATCCAGAAGGTCCTTCTGAACATTGCTGCTCTACAGCCATTGTACTGCACCGCACCCATCATTGTCCCCTTATTTATCTTTTGACTTTCTTCTTAGCTGCCTTACCCCTTCATGTTTGCTTAACTGCTATGAATTAGGTATGGTCCACTGAAGCCCTTTTTTACCCTCTGTCCCTTTCTTTCCTTTTTTATTGCCCCCTTTCTTTATACTCCTCTTTCCCTTTTCCCTTCTTTTTTATTGTCTTACTCTGTTATTGGTTTCCCCTTTACCCTGTCTCTTTCTCTACTGTACCTCCTTGGTATGGTCTATTTTCATGTTAGGCCTCCTAGGTATGTCTATTTTTATGTTAGGCATAAATGTTAAAGAAAATGCAGAGATTCATCGGGGGTCCATTCACCATAATTAATGTTGAGAATCAGGCTACTTGTATTGGTGTAATCATTTACTGGGGCTCTCCCCTTGGTTGCAAGCTTTTGACGCTGAGTTGGAGCAGAGCCCTGGGATTAGTTTGGAGAGTTCCTTCTGAGCAGTCTCTGTGTCAGGAAATTCTTAGGTCCCCTGGCTCATAGTTACCACAAATCGGGCTGGATGCTTATACAATTTAACTTGGGTGGCATGCAGAGCTTTTTTGTCTATATGCAGTTTATCTCCTGAGTTCTTCCTAGCAGCCCATGTCCGAGTGACCCCCCCCCAAAGCCCCATCACCTGGTTCCTCCAGGACTTATCTTCATCGTTGTCCTCTGCCACAGGACTGTGGTTGTGCCCGGTGTGACACGGTTGAATAAGGCCCTGACCCATTTGTTATGCAGAAAGAGTTTAAATGCAAGGGTCTGTTCTATCCTCTCCTTTTCTGTCTCTTCTCTGTCTGGTTATGCAACCGGATTTTCTTGTGAGACCTAGGAACTGATCACTCCGACGGTTTCGCAATTCTCCGCCTCTCGCTATCTCTGCCCTCACTTGCTGTTCTGTCTTTTTGTCCCCCTTGCATATTTGCAGTTAAAAAAATATATGTGAATCTCTGTATAAAACTGTATCTGATACTGGGATCCCTTTGTTTAAAACTATATATAGTCATACTGTTGAAATGATTGCAAAAAGCTTAGGAACTCAAGGGGGTTAACCTGAGATGCAGCCCTTTGCAGAGCTGTGAACAAGAGGTTAGTTCTGGGACAACATGTACTGTTTTGCTGCACCTGCAAGGAATGAAACTTACAAGAACATTCTGTACACTTACAAGAACATTCTGTACACTTACAAGAACATTCTGTGAGAAGCAGGCTCTCTTAACGAGTTCCCAGACAAATACTTATAAAAAGAGCAGCAATGCTTTTGCTAGAGAGACAAGGAGAGTGGGAGACTGAGCAACTAAAACTTGGAATTAAGAGATACCCTCTTGATGGGCTGCATCTGTCCGGGAGGGGAACCAGGATCCTAGGTGATAGGTTTAAATGCTTCATTGGCAAGTTTTTAAACTAGCCAAGGGGGGAGGCACTGGAAAGGAGCAGGGAAATCCTAGCCCCCCCCAAATAATCATGGTAGTAAGTGCGGCAAACACCAACATAGAGGTGTCGATAGGGAGAAGGGCTGGGGTAAATGGAGAAAGTGACAAAGGCAAGAAGGACAGGGATGGGGCAAAAGGGTGTAAGGCCATCAGGAAATGGAGGGTAATGAGTACCAATGCCCGTAGTCTGGGCAACAAGCTCCCTGAGCTGGTGGCCTTGATGGAAGAGGGATGCCTGGATATCGTAGCAGTCACAGAAACATGGTACACAGAGAACCATGACTGGGATGTTAACATACCAGGGTACATAACCTACAGGAGAGACAGGCAGGGGAGAAGAGGGGGGAGGAGTAGCTCTCTATGTAAAGGAAGGGATAAAAGCAACTGAACAAAAGAGTAAACAGGGAGGAGAGGAGGCACTGTGGGTCACCTTGGAGACTGGAAAGGGCACCACAATCCGCACAGGGGTTGTGTACAGACCCCCATGTCAGGGGGAGGGAATGGACAAGGATATGATAGAAGGCATTCTTAGAATGGCAGAGAAAGGGGAGATACTATTGATGGGAGACCTGAATATGCCAGATGTTAACTGGAGCACATTTGCCAGCCACATCCAAACAGGGGCCATTCTTGATGCCCACACAGGTGGCAGGCATTAGACAGCTAGTTTGGAACCCCACTCGTGAGGGAGCAATCTTAGACCTCGTACTCTCAAACGGGGGCAGTGAGAGGATCTCAGATCTAGAAGTGGGTTGCCATCTGGGGACAAGTGATCATCAAACAGTGTGGTTCACATTAAACTCAGCTACAGAGTCAAGCCATACAAAAGTGAGGGTACTGGACTTTAGGAGAGCTGACTTTGGCAAGATGGGAGAGTGCCTCAGAAAAGCACTAGCAAACAGGCTAGAAGGAGGTGTGAGCACCAATGGGAATCATCAAAACTGCCATCACAGGCACAACAAGCCTTTGTTGAAGCAAATAAACAAATCAAAATGAAAGAAAAAGCCACTATGGTTCTCAAAAGAGGTGGCTGTGAAAGTCAGGAAGAAAAAGATAGCATTCCGGAAGTATAAGGAAACACAGAAGGAGCAGGACAGAAAGCTGTACCAGTTAAGGCAGAAGGAAGCAGGGAGGGAAGTCAGAATAGCAAAGGCCCAAACTGAGGAAAAGATAGCCAACTCAGTTAAGAAGGCGGATAAAACCCTTTATAGGTACATCAGCGAGCGTAGAAAGACAAAGGGAGGGATAGTGAGGCTGAATAGAATGAACGGTGGGTGGGCAGAGGAGGACAGTGAAAAAGCAGGGATACTGAATGAATATTTCTGCTCAGTATTCACAAAAGAGGAAGGGGAAGTGCCTAATCCAATTAACAGAAGCACTCTTGATAGGGGTCGATCCAGTCCTTTCACAGAAGAAGCGGTTCTGCAAGAACTCCTAAAACTGAAGGTGGACAAAGCAATGGGTCCTGATGGAATTCACCCTAGAATTCTAAAAGAATTAAGGGAGGAACTAGTGAAACCACTGGCTACTCTTTTTAATAAATCATGGGAGGATGGTGTGGTACCCGAGGACTGGAGGAAGGCGGATGTGATTCCCCTTCACAAGAGTGGGACCAAGACAGAGGCAGGAAACTACAGACCTGTCAGTCTGACCTCTGTGGTAGGGAAAGTGATGGAGTCACTTCTGAAGGAAAGAATAATTGAGTACCTAGAGGCCAGTGGAGCACAGGACCCAAGGCAGCATGGATTCACAGCGGGAAGGTCATGTCAGACGAATCTAATAGATTTCTTTGACTGGGTGACCAAAGTAGTAGACCAGGGAGGGGCTGTGGACATGGCCTACCTAGACTTTAGCAAGGCATTTGACACAGTCCCACACAAAAGATTAATAGTCAAATTTTACCAGCCTGGGAGTGGGTCCCAGGGTGGTAGCCTGGGTAAAACATTGGCTGCATAACAGGACACAGAAGATAATTGTAAATGGAGTCCACTCTGAAGAAAGAGAGGTTACTAGTGGGGTACCGCAGGGTTCAGTATTGGGTCCAGTCCTTTTAATGTCTTCATCAGTGACATTGCAGAGGGACTGAAGGAAAAGTATGCCTTTTGCAGATGACACAAAGATCTGCAACAGGGTTGATACACAAGGAGGCATGGAAAGGATGAAAAGGGACTTGGCAAGGTTGGAAGAATGGTCAGAAGTATGGCAGCTAGGATTCAATGCAAAGAAGTGCAAAATAATGCACCTGGGAAACAAGAACCCAGGGAAGAATACACAATGGGTGGGGAGGTAGTAACAACAACAAAAAAGGAAAGGGACCTGGGGGTAATCATATCAGATGACCTTAAGGTTAGCAAGCAATGTGAGAAGGCAGTAGGGAGGGCTGGGGGTATACTGGGATGTATAGGGAGAGGCATCAGCAGCAGAAAAAAGGAAGTTGTTATCCCTCTGTACACACAGTTGGTGAGACCCCATCTGGAGTACTGTGTCCAGTTCTGGAGACCCCATCTCCGCAAAGACATAGACAGGATAGAGGTAGTCCAGTGGAGGGCAACTAAAATGGTGCAGGGTCTGCAAGAGAAGCCATATGAGGAGAGACTAAAGGAGCTTAATATGTATACCCTTGAGGAAAGAAGGGAGAGGGGGGACATGATAGAAACTTTTAAGTACCTCAGTGGAATCAACAAAGTCCAAGAGGGTAGCATCTTTCAGAAAAAGAGACTTGCAAGAACAAGGGGACACAATTTAAAGATAGAAGGAAGGCGGTTCAGGGGCAATGTGAGGAAGTATTATTTCATAGAGAGGGTAGTGGATGCATGGAACAGCCTTTCTGAGGAGGTTGTGGGGTCTAAAACTGTGGGAGAATTCAAGAATGCATGGGACAGACATAAGGCAATTCTTGTGGGGGGTAGGAAGAAATAGGCTGTTGGTTAACTAGGATCTACGGCCTATCCTGTAGGTAGGGAAATAGGCAGACTAGATGGGTCAAGCCGTCCTAATCTGCTGTCAAAGTCTATGTTTCTATGTTTCAGAAGGAGGACTTAGTTTTCTCTATTTGTACTGCCTTTGTAAACAGTTATACGGAATAATTTTTAATTTTATTTGCTGTTATTGAGAAACATAAAACTCTATTTGTGAATTCTGAAACTGCTCCTGGTTTTCCTATGCTTCCTGATCTGTGCCTCAAAGACAGAAGGTGTCAAAAGTGGGATTTACTGTGCGCATACTATAAGTCAGGAGTTTTGTGTGTGGGTATTAGACCTAGTACCAGGGAAGTATAGCAGAAAGGTATGGATTGTGCAGCAGTAAGCCCAGGAGTCATTAGCAGAAGAATGGCAGCCAAACTAGAAGCAGAAACAAAAGTCCAGACAGAGACTGTTCAGCCAGAACCAGAGATGGGGAAAAAAGAACAACCAGCAACAGAACCTTAAACCATGACTGCCATTTTTCCAATGGTGGGCTATACAACAAAAAGAGAAGGAGAAACAGAGAAAAGAAGAGACGGAGGAGCAGCAGAGAAAAGAAGAAATGCAGCGACAGGAGCAGCGGAGAAAAGAAGAGATGCAGCTACAGGAGCAGCAGAGAAGAGATGCAGCGACTGGAGTAGCGATGGCTGGATGTCTTGCATGCTATCAAAGCTGGTGGATCTGGCACAGGTCCAGCAGAGCAACCCAAACACCAACAACTTAAAAGACCTTAAACTTACAAAGCTATGTCCCTCGGATGATACAGAAGCATACTTGACTACTTCTGAAAGGGTTGCCGCAGCCTGCCAGTGGCCAAAGCAGCAAAGGGCAATCAGACTGGTACCTTACCTGACAGAAAAAGCCCAACTTGCCTACAGCAACATGGATACTGCACAGTCAGAAAACTATGATCTGATGAAAAGAGAGGTCTTTAAAAAACTGCATCTCAGGTTAAACCCTTGAGTTCCTAATAGCTTTTTGCAATCATTTCAACAGTATAACTATATACAGTTTTAAACAAAGGGATCCCAGTATCACACACAGTTTTACACAGAGATTCACATATATTTTTTAATAACTGCAGATGTGCAAAGGGGGAAGAAAAGACAGAACAGCAAGTGAAGGCAGAGAGATAGCAAGAGGCAGAGAAATGTGAAACCATCAGAGTGATAAGTTCCTAGGTCTCACAAGAAAATTTGGTTGCGCAACCAGACAGAGAAGAGACAGAAAAGGATAGAACTGACCCTTGCATTTAAACTCTTTCTGCACAACAAACTGAGCAGGGCCTTATTCAACCCTGTCACACCCGGCCACCGGTGCAGAGCATCAGTCACCATCATGCTGCTGAGAGTAGTTTTCCTCCAATTATTCTCCCTGTTGCTGGGGTACCACATGTCAGCGCATGCATGTGGAGTCATATGCATGCTGCAGAGTCCTGCAGCACCCTCCCTTCCTTGGTGTCCCCAATCCATCTTACCTTCAGGCCTCCACCTGGGAGTATTCCTATGGAAAGGACTACCAAGCCACCCTCTGCAGGAGAGGCGTGCTGTCCTCTGGACGCTCGATCCTCTTCCTCCCCGGTCCACCCCCAGCAACCAGCTTTCACTGCCGAACATGGGTTGCTGGTGTTGCAGGAGATAAGGTGCAATACCTAAGCCCTCCATGCCACTGGGCTGGATATGCAGAGCTCTTTTAATATTTTTGTATGACATCTGCTTATCTCATACAACAGATATAACATCACTGAAAATAATAAAATTGGAAGCCATGCAAAGTCAGGGTACCTTTTTTCCTTGCTTGATTCTGAATATAGACTTTATTTTGAAAATGTAAGCACTTCAAGATGATGGTCCTTGGTTTACCTACTGGTGAGGGCTGTGGTTTGAAGCAGCAATGGGCACATTCAATGGTGTACACAGTCCCCACGTCCGGCATCCCCTGCTACCTGTGTAAGAGCTTGAGGATGAAGGAGAGCATATTACTACCCTCAGACTGTTCTGGTATGCCAATGAGGACCAGGTTGTTACTGCAGCTCCATCCCTCCTGATTCTCTACCCTATCTTCCAGCTTTACCACTTTTTTCTTCAACTCTCACAGCTCTGTGTCTTTTTCTCTAGATGATCCTCTAATGAGTTATTATAAGTCTCTGCATCTCTGACCCATTGGGTGAGGGATTCTAGGGCAGGTTTGAATGCCCTAATATCTCCAGCCAGTTCTTGTAAGGTAATTTGTTGAAAACATGATCCTGCTTGTCAGATGGCTCTTCTCTATCCTCTGTTCCGGTGGTGACTCAAGGAGTGAACCCTGTTTGTGGCGCTAGACTGCCTGGTAGTGTGGTAGCACTGGAGGGGCACAGGTAAAGTAATTTTTTGAGGCATCTCATTCTTCATTCACTCTAAAGCTTTAGATGTCATTCCCCACTGATTTTTAGCTAACAAACTGTGAACTCAAAATAAAATAAAAATGTTCAGGTTTAGCCACATTCTAAAGTCCCAATTCTCAGAGCTGAGAGGGAAGCTGCCGCTCATACTGGGTGCATTGTGTGACTCTTCATTTATTTTATTTTATTTCCTGAAAAATAATTTAATCCAGTTAAAACATACAGAGATAAAACAGGAATCTTGTTTGTTTGTGTGTCCTGGGCAGGGATTTAGGAGATACAGTAAAAAGTTGTCCAGGACTGAGCTGTGAACAGCTCATTTCCAAGTATATCCTGGAGGAAGGCACACAGTATTAACACAATGAAATACAAAAAGTACAGTGATTTAACAGGCATGATAGTGAACAGCAAAAATAGATAACATATTTGGTGTTTGTGCCCATTAGTATATGACATAGTAATATAAAAATGCAGATACCAAAAAGGCACATATTCAGTTATTGAGATACATTAAAGACCTTGGGATTCATGCCACTACTGTGGGAAGAAGCCACAGCAAGGTCTGTTAGTTCCCTGAAATGCAACCTCTTGAAAGACAGCCATGATGCTGAGGTAAACCTTGGAAGAGAGGAAGCTCCGGAGAAAGGGAGTCTCAAGGAGAATGCAACCTGTCCAGCAGACATGGAGCACCAAGGAGTAAAGAATGAGCAGGGGTTTTTAACTGACGGAGAGTGTAGGCAGAGTGGGGAGTTGATGTGAGAAGGGAAGAGAGGTAGTCAGTGTGGAGAACCCTGCACTGTAACCAGCCTGTGGATATACAGGGGGCTTCAGTCTCCAGCGCTATTAGTCCCATATCTTTCACCAATCCTCAATCCATCATGGTGCGAGGAAGCCCACACTGTACAGCAACTGTCTTAAGAAAAAACAAGAGGGTTTCAGTCTTCAGGAGAGATTGGGAATAAGATGGCACTCTATGCAACAACACTACATTTAATAAGGCAGGCTGTACCACAGCATCAGTGAATCAGGAGGCAGAGGGAATGCGATGGGGATGTGCATAAAAACACTACACATTTTGTAACGAAGGGTGTACTGCAGTGTCAGCGAGTCAGGAGAGAGAGAAGACCAAACAGAGCTGTGTGTGTACTGCAAAGTTAGTGTGATAGGCTGGAGAGGGGATTAGATCACGTTGTGTATAAGCAGCACTACATTTTGTAACACAGGGTGTACCACAGCATCACTGAGTCAGAGGGCTGAGGTGATGGGATGAAGCTGTGTGGAACAGCACATTTAGTAAGGGAGGGTGTACTACAGTGTCAGTGAATCAGGAGGCAGAAAGAATTAGATGGAGTAGAGGGTAAAAGCACTACATTTAGTAAGGGAGTGTATACCACAAAAATAAAATGTCAGGATGGAGAGTGGATTAAACCGAGTTGTGTATAAACACCACTAAAATTTGTAAGGGACAATGTACCACAGTGTCAGTGGAAGATAAAGGATTGCATGTATCTGTGTGTAAACAGTACTAAACTTAGTAACACACAGTGTACCACAGTAGCAGTGAGTCAAGAGGCAGAGGGGATAGGATGCAACTGTGTATAACAGTAGTACATTTAGTAAAGGAGTTTATACCAACGTGTCAGTGAATCAGGAAGGAGAGGGAATCAGATGGAACTAAGTGTAGCAGCACTGCATTTAGTAACACCATGTACCACAGCAAATGAGTCAGGATGAAGAGGTGATAATGGGGCTGTGCAAAGCGCGTCATTTTGTAAGGGAGGATGTACCACATAGTAAGTGTCAGCGAGTTGGGGGAGAGGGAATCATAAGGAGATGTGTGTAAACAGCAAGGATGTGTCATGGCATTAGAGTTGAGAGAGAGAGAGAGAGAGAAAGAGAGAGGATGTAATAGAGTAAGATATGACGTACCACAGCATCAATGAGTCAGGAGTGAGAGAGAAGATGGGATGGAGATGTGCATAAACAGCACACAATTTAGTAACATAGGGTGTACCACTGCATTGCTGAGTCAAAAGGCAGAGGGGATGGAATACAGCAGTGTATAATAGCACTACATTTAGTAGGAGAGGGTGTACCACAGCCTCCCTGTCCTGAAGGTCTGAATACCACTCCTGTACAGATAGTGACCCCAGTGCCTGTCTCCAGGATGACCCACAGCACCTGCAGCCCTTCCTTTTCTTCTTGGTACCCCTGTACTTCTGTGGCCTTGTTTCCCTCCATCACATATAGTGCAAGCCCTCCTCCCCTCCTCCCTTCTCTGTCTCTCCTGAACAGATGGTAACCCGGTATGGCCATGTCCCAGTCATGGCTGTCAGTGCACCATGACTCTGTTATGGTCACCAAATCCAGGCTAGCCTCCTCCATGATGGCCTCCAGGTCTGGAATGTTATTTCCCAGACTCCTTGCATTGGCACACATGCTTCTCCATACTTTACTCCCTCCCTCCCTGCCTGTTTCCCTGCTTACCCCCTCCAGCCTGTGCGGTTCCCTGAAGCTCCCCGGCACTCCTCATTTCCCTTGTTACCTTCTCTGTTACCTCTCTCCTCTGCTCCTTTCTTCTTGCTTTCCTGATTTATACTCCCTTGCCCTCTGCCTTGCCCCCTCAGCTGTCTTCTTGCCTTGGCAGAGAATGAAGCTGGTATTGGTATAATATCCTGGTACAGACCCTGCAAAGAAAACATTAGGTGGCATTTCATCCTGTGTTGGCACCAAATACATTTTTGCACATGCAATAAAGCACTCTCAAGGACTAGTGTTTTTAGAAGTTGCTAGTGAGTGCTCAATATTCTATTGTTGTTTCTTTTTAACCACAGAGGTAGCATACCAAAAAAGAAGTTTGCACAAACAGCAGCATATAGAATTTGTAAAAGGATGCTAGAAGAGTAGAAATATCCAAATTGTTTTTTGCGCATCTCTCCAAACCACACACATCCTCTAAACCTCAAGCCTCATGAAAGACATGATACAAATCTTCGTGCAAGGCAGACTAACTATAGATGGTGCAGGCCTTCAAATTAAACCTAGGCAAATTTTTGCTTACCAATGGAATTACTAGGCACCCTGGGTAGCAGTGTGGGTGGGAAATCCCTATAAAATAGTATATGTTTTAACAATATAAAACTATCCAAACATGTCTTTTGATAAAGAACAGTGGTTTGAAACTAGTCAAGGCGTGCTGTCTGCTGGGACTTTAATAAAATTTGCACTTGTATGGAACTTCAGCTAGCAGCATCTTTGTGATGGTGGTGAGTGCTGGACTGTCTAATAAGTTTGTTTTAACAATATAGTTGTTGGTCCCTGCTTATGAAGTGTATGGGAGTGTATGTTATGGACCTAAAGTACCCTTTGACCTTCAATTAATATGGTATATTACTAAGTTTGTTAACTGAAGTTTAAAGCCAGTGCCATGAGTGACATTGTACACAGGCAAGTGAAAGATACTGATTCCTCTGAGCTTATGGCAGGGACCACATGCCATGGGTACAATGTCAATCACTACTGTAGTGTAAGCACGATACATTTTTCTGAGAGGCAGCAACACTTGGTAATTTTTATGAAAGGTGCCACCTTGGGTGGGAGCAGTGTTTGTCATTGCTATGCAAAGAACCACCTTGGGTGGAGGCACCACTGGGTCAGTCTTATGAAAGGAGCCATATTGGCAGGAGGCATCATGTGCCATTCGAAACCTAAGATCTATCCCACCTTTGAATCAAAGGCCCTCTTCTTAAAGGCCAGAACAGCTAAGTCATTTTTAATGACAAATGTTAGTAGTGTCAGTGGCTCAGCAGGTAGAACACTAGTGTCTGAGACTGGAAGTTATGGATTCTAGCCCCACACCAGGTACTTGGAGCAATACCCATTAATGACAATGTAGTGCAGTATCAAGTGGGTGCTGCACTGCTGAGGTCCTGTCCTTTGGAAAAGGCATTAAACGGAGGTCCCGTCTGCTCATCCCTGGTCACCATCCAGGTGGAGGTAAAAGATTCCATAGCACTTATCAATAACAAGTAGGGGAATTTCCTGGGTGTCATAGCAAAGACTTTCTGTCAGTAAATTGGGTCCATGTACCCCCTCCCCCCCGATGTATCTAAAAATGAGTGAATCATCTATGAGAGGGAATGGAAGGAGTCAGGACAGAGACTCAGTGTTGGATAGCAGTACTAGGCCTCGTTCTAAAGATGGGAGGGGTGCAGGATGAAGCTGGTATAGACCCTGCAAGAAGAATAAGAATAGTAAAAGGAGGCAGTTCAGTGTCTGAAGGCAGGGCATCTGTGACAAACTGAGTGGGAGGAGAAGGATGAAACATCTGGCACTACAGAGGAGGTCAGCTGGGGTCAGGCCAAGGAAAGTAACAAGAAGGCTGATCTTGGCCAAAGCACTGGGCAGCAGAGCAGAGGAGGTGGGCTGCAGCTGGAGTGGGAAGTCTGCTGCATGCTCCCCCCCCAACTGTGAGAGTCTGCCATCTACCTAAGTCACAAATGACAGCTTTCTTCATAATACAGTTTAAAATTCTGCAACATTATTTTCCAGTATTAACAGCTTAATACTGCAGTTTCTCACACCAGCTGTTTTGTTTTTAGGGCACATATCTGCATAACACCACAATAGATTATATGAAATCATACTGGAATATCTCTAAGCAAAATGAGCACAGTTTGATCCCCACGCTACTTAACATTTCAATGCTTTTCCCTGCTGTTTCTGACTTTCCTTTCCACTTTCTTTGTTTTAGCCCCTAGAAGCTTGTATTTGATTAATTCTGCAGTTTTCTGCACTATTGAAAAATATGTACTGTATTTTCTGTGCCATGCAGAAAAACAGAAAATTGTTACAGGCATTTCTTTTTTTTTTCCGATTAATTCCTCCTTTTTCGGCTCACCTTCTTACCAGCTCCTCCAGCCCAGTCACCCGGCTTCTCTTGGGCTTGCTGTCAACTACATCCTCCACGTCTCTCTCTCCCTCCCGGGGTGCTATGGGCTGAGGGGCAGCGGGCCGTGCCACTCACCGCCATGCTCCCAGACTGGAGGAGTGCCACATCACCCATGCAGGGCCTGCGAGGAGCCAGTATTCATCCTGCCGGGGACCTGTTTTTATATCTTTGTTCTGGGTTCCCTCCCACTCAGATGCCAGCATCTGGGGTGCGCATGCACACGCACTTCACCGTGCATAGCGCATGGCACCTGCCTGCTTCTGTCCCTCCCATTGGCTCTCTGACTGCACTACCACCTGTGCTCATCCAGGTCGCAGTCATACAGCAGATCCAGCAACCCTCCCTCCCCGGAGGACAGTGTTCTCCTGGATGTTCGATCCTCCCCCCCCCCCACACTGGCCAACGGCACCCCGTGCTCATTCCTGGATGCAGGAAACTGGCATCACAAGCAGTACCATTACTGCTGCACTGATGGGCTGGCTTGTTATGGGCTTTTCAATTGGAAACAATTCTGTACATCATGGAGATCTGACATCTACCAAGGGGCTATAATTTTACTGCTGTTAGGTGAGGGATGTCCTTGCTCCTGACCTCCTCAAATAATGAAATAAATACAACCAAAACAAAAAGCAAATCTTTTGCCCTTGAAAGTTCCATTTTGCACAGTTATTAGTCTAATCTCAACTTAACACTGTTTTACTGTAATCTTCCTCTTTATTGTTAAAAAAGTTTGTTTTCTCAAAAAGCCTCACAGAGAAGCTCTACTGTGTACTTCTAATGTTGACCAGTTAAACGGTTAAGAATTTTCTCTTCATTTTACAAAGCAAAGTCCATTTTTGGTGAGCCTTACTTTGTCTAGATATGGTCCAGTCTTTGAATGAACGTTATTACAGTATGGTACACTTTTGGGAGGCAGTCAGTGGTTAGCGTGCAGAACTGTAAACCTTGAGCTCAGGAGAAATCCTCTTACCACTCACTTTGTTAATCCTATGCACGTCTTTTAACCTTCCTGTGCTTAAACTTTCAGTAATATTTTCTCTGATCTCTCAGTCCCCTTCCAACATTCTGCCCTTGACAAAGTAGGGGAGAAAGTGAAGACCTTCTAGGGCTCTTTCATTCAACATTAGTTTGGTAACAATGAGCAGACATGATGGGTCAACAGGCCTTTTTCTGCTGACAGACTCTATATTTCTATGTTTCTATCTTTTTGAGTCTCCACATGTGCTGAAAACAGCATCAACATTCAGTTCCCTCCCTCTCCTACACTGTAAAGCTTTTTGGGATATAGTCTGCATGAAAAGTGCAAAAAAATCAAATTCCTTTTATCATTATTATGGACATATTATAAATACACAGCTAGTCTAGTAGGTCATCCGTGCACATACCAGGCGTACACCCATTGAATCCTCTGTCAACTGAAGCCCACCAGGTCTTGTCATAATTAAGCAACAAGGCATCATTGGGTGTGCATTATTGTGGGGTAACGGCATGGCTTGGAAGGTGAAGCACGAGGCAACACAGTGTGTGTTATGTATCTGAAAAGTGCAGTTATCCCACAGTTACATGCACCTAGGAGTGCCTATTGTGATTATAAAAAAATTCCTCTGATTTTTATTTTAAAATATGAGTAATGAGGTCCAGAAAATTACATATTGCTAACCTGTGCTGTTGTGCTGAGATAATGTATGTTCATATGATCACATCTGACCAATCACAAGTTTTGTTTTCTCTTACCCATGTTATAATTTCCCTTACCCCCCTGAGCTTCCTATCTGGCATTCCATACATTCAGAAGTTACTGAGTTTCACTGGTCAAAGCACTAAACTATGAAACAGGTGATCAAAAACTCTCACCACAGCTACTGACTCCCTGTGTGACCCTGGGCAAGTCCCTTCACCTCTCTATGCTTCTTTCCTTCCCAGCTGTAATAATGGATAAAGCAGAACACCACTGAAAATGTGGGCACATCTCAGTTGAGATGTCCTGGGTCATATGAACATATATATTTAAGAAAGAAAGACAACCACTGGTGTAACAAGCCTGATGCAGTGGCACAGTGCTCCTATATTCAGATCCAAGTTACTCTCCCCAAAAAATACCTTCAAGTCATCCTCTAAAGCATGTTGAGAGGGGGAGAAAAGAATATAAAAAAGAACAATTATGGAAGAACCTACCATAGCAGTAGATCTTTGAGAGAATCTCCCCCATTGGGCCACATCTTTGGAACTATAAGCTGTCAACGTTAGGATCACTCAAACTTTTGCTAGGCGGGGCTGAAAACTATGATGTGTAGTGTCTATGCTTATATAAACATGGGTGGCCCCATCACTCTTCTGTTCCCCCCCACAGATTAGCCTCAGAGGACCTCCAGCAAAGAGGATCCAGGAGATGAGACCAGCACCAGGCATACAAGGAGAGGCATGGGGCTGAAGACAGGATAAAAGGAGTAGGTTTTAGGCACAGCATCTGAAATGACCCTCACTGAAAGCAAAAGGGGGAAAGGAGGGAGGGTATGGCATGGCCTAATGGAGGAGATTCTCTCAAAGATTTACTGTTAGGATAAGTTCTTATGTAACTCTTCCATTTCCTAGAGGATAGCTCCTCCATTAGGCCACACCTTTGGAATGATTCTAATGCAGTACAAAGTAAACTGGGAGGATGGCACAGTTTGATATGCAATCAAGACAGAAGGCCTTGCAGTACAGAAAGCCCAAAGCCAGCACATCTACTAGAGACAATGTCCAGACTGTAATGTTTAGTAACAGCATGAGCAGCGCTCCATGTCACTGCAGCACATATGTTAGTAGCAGGTACTGTTTTGGAATAAGCAACACAAGTGGCCATACCCCTTGTGGTGTGACCATGAACAACATCGGGAAGTTCCTTACTGTACTTCCTATAACAAAATGTAATACCATGTGCCAGCCATTTGGATAGGCATTATTTTGATGCAGGGGCGCCTCCTTTCCCAGGGGCAAAGTAAATAAAAAGATGAGAGGACTTTCTGCAGTGCTTGGTGTGAGCAATATAATATCTTAGTATTCTGTGTACATCCAAAGTATGAAGCAGTGCCTCACCTTGGCTGGCATGCTCAGGATAATATTCAGGAACGTGTATCATTTCATTCAGTGTAAATTCAGATACCCCCTTTGGTACAAACTTAGAATTGTACACAAAGGGGCTCTGCTTTTGTGAAAAATCAAATAAGGAGGCTCACACATTAGAGCTTGAAGCATGGAAATCCTTCAAGCAGAGGTCATTGCAAATAAAAGCAATGTTTTCCATGATAGGAAACATAAGCCAGAACTTGCAGCAGGCTCAAAAGGAGCCAACGTTAACTTCTCAAGAATGACATTCACGTTCCACGGTGGGACTGGATTACAGAGAGGAGGTTTCATATGAAGAATACCTCTCAGAAACGGATGGGACACCTCTACTTAAGCAACTGTACAACCATCAATAGGGGCATGGAAAGCTGATACAATGGCCAAATGCACCTTAAGCGAGGAATACTGCAGGCCAGAGTCAGATAAGGAAAGCAAGTATTCAAACACAGAATTCACAGGACATGTAAAAGGGTCGATATTCCAGGAAGCAGTCCACAAAGTGAATCGTTTCCATTTCAGGGAATAAGTATGTCTGGCAGAGGGCTTCCTAGTTGCAATCAGGTCAGGTCCGGATGGACCAGACATCCCTCGTCCTGTGACAAGAGACTGCAACACAGACGTAAGGAGATAGGAGGCTCCATCGCCAGATGTTGAAGGAGTGGAAACCATATCTGGTGAGGCCAGAATGGAACAATGAAGATGAGAGTGGTACTCTCTGCCTTGAGCTTGAGCAGAACCCTCTGCATTAGACAAATGTGGGGAATGCATATAGGAATGTCCCTTTCCAGGAGCGGAACAACATCCAGGACCTGGAGTGAGCAAGCAGAAACATGGCAGTTTTGCATTGTGTGGGGACACAAAAAAGTCCAGCTCTGGATGACCCCATCTTGCAAAGAGGTTGTTGACCCCAGAGGACAGCAGTAACCATCGACTGGGACCTGCTTAACCTGTCTGCCAAAGTGTTTTGGAGACCAGATTGAAACACGGTTGATAGCTGAAGGTCGTTAGACAGAGCCAAGCACCATATTCTCATTGCTGCCCTGCATAAGAGATAGGAGTGAGTGCCCCCTTGTTTGTTGATGTAATGCATCACACTGACACTGTCCATCTGGATTAGTAGAGGACATGGGCTGAGATGATTCTGAAAAGCCTGGAGTCTGTACAGAACAGCCCACATTTCCAGGACCTTTATGTGCAGCTTGGCCTCCACCTTGGTCCATGACCTCTGTGTCTAACAAGGGCCAAGATGAGCACCCTAGTTGGCATCTGTGGTGAGGATCTGTACAGGGCCTGATACAAGGAATGGAACGCCCTTCAAGAAGTTGTTGCAATTCATCCACCACAACATAGCGACTCCTGTATACCAACTGTGCCTGACTAACCAAAGTGTCTGCCCTGTGCTGTGGCAGGAGAGCACATCCCTTCTCTGTGTCCAGGACTGCCCTTATGTACTGCAGGCTTTGGCACAGAGTCAACACAGACTTAGGCACATTTACTGTGACCCCCCCAAGTCATCGAACACCAGATGTATCCAAGATAGGGTATGTAGCAGAGCTTCCCTTGAGCTGGTCTTCAGCAACCAGTCATCCAGACAGGGGAACACACACAGGCCTTCCCCATGAATGGCTGCTGCAACTAGCACCAAGCATTTGGTAAAGACCCATGGTGCAGAAGACAAGCCAAGGGGCAATATTTTGAATTGATAGTGTTCCCCCTCCAGCATAAAGCAGAGGTATTGTTTTTGGGATTTCCTGATCTTTACGTGAGTGTAAGCATCCATCATGTCCACTGAACAGAGCCAGTCCCCCGTTTGCAGAAGGGGAATCACAGCTTGCAGGTAACCATTTGAAACTTTTTGTATTCGATGTACAGGTTGAGTTCCCTGTGATCCAAAACAGAGCGCTGATCCCCTGTCCATTTCGGAACTAGGAATTATCAGGAATAGAACCCTTTATTTCTCTCCTGTGGAGGAACCGGTTCAATGGCAGGTTTTTGTAATAAAGACTGAACTTCTTCCTTCAGAAGGGACAAAATGGCCCGAAGGATAAAAAGAAGGAGGTGAAGGATGATCTAGAGGGATCTGTAACAGTTCTACAGCATGTCCTCTTGTAATTATCTTCACAATCTACTTTTCTGTAGTGATCTTCCACCACTATTTCAGATGCAGGGAGATTGTGCCCCCTACACTCTCCCCTGGAAGAAACAACTGAGGTGGTGGGAGAGATAGAAGAGAGTCAGGCACAACCATGGACAGCAAATCCACCACAACTGATTCCTTTGTGTGCTTTTGCATGGGCACCAAGGGGAGGGAACCTGGAAGACAGCTACCTCCTCTACCACGGCCTTGCTTATAGCAGACACGACTACCTTGGGCAGCAGTTGAATGAAAGAAGCCCCAACTGCAACCTCCAGCAGAAGTGGGATATAGAGAAGTTGCGAAATTAAATTTCACCTGTGAAATTTCTGCAAAATCGGCAATTTTGCCACGCAAAACATTCCATGAAATTCCACCGTTCTCGAAATTTTTCGCCATGTGTGAAATTTCACCCACGGAACATGGAATTTCACTGCAAAATGTGCAATTTTGCCCAAAACAGCAAAATTTCACCCGAATTTTACCATTTCACAGGCAAAATTTCACATTTCACCCGTGGAATTTCGCATTTTGTACCTGTGAAATATTTCACGAAACGTGCAAATTTAGCAAAATATTTAGCATAACAAAATGTCCTAATTTTGCACATCTCTAGTGGGATTCAGGGACTTCACAGACCTTGGAAACATTTTTTAAGTTTGAAGGCCAGGTAAGGTCTCTTCAACATCATAGCCAAAAAATTCTAACCCTTTACAGGGAGCATTTAAAACTGTCTGTTGCACATCATTGGCAAAGTCAGCAACTCTAAGCCAAGAATATCTCCTAATGCAAACGAAGAAGCTGCAGCCCTGACAGAAGCTTCAGATACTGTATGTCATAAGCAAATATTTGCCAACCTCAGCACCAGCAGACAATGTTTTAGGCTGGTCAGTTTTGGCAAAGTCGTCTGGCCAAGCCTGACAAGTAGGTAGTATGATCAACTTTCCAAAGGCTGGTCTGATATTTGATCATCTGGGCCTCGTAGTCTGCAATCCTAAGGCCCAATGATGTAGAGGCATAATTACATTTGTCCATCACATCCAGTCTCCTAGATTCCTTATCAGGAGGCAAACTACTCATAGGTCTAGGAGCTATAGAGCTATCATGAGCAGACATGATGACCACAGTCAGTTTCATACTATGATTCATACTATGGAATGTTAGGAGCTAGAAGGCATATGCCCATTGTTGCTCCTATAGAAACTCTAACAAAAATACCTCAAAATTCCTCCATTTAGTATATAGTCATCCAATCTTCTTTTAAACTCTGTTGCTGTTTTACTAATCACCACTTCAGTTGGAAGGAAATTCCACACATTCACCACCCTCGATGTGTAAAAGTACTTCCTTCTCCAATTTCTTCAAAACCTTAACTGCCAGAAAATTTAAAGTTATATGCGACTGCCATACTGTAGGTAGTAATCCCAGCTCTTACTCCCTCTGTCTGCCTCCCTTCCGTTCACCCCACCTTCCTTTCCTTCCCTATCTACTTTTACCCCCCCCAGCTCTGTCCCCTTCTCCTCTTTTCCAAGATCATTGTGATACCAGTCACTTACTAATTATAATGTTATTACTCTGAGTACTCGAATCTGTAATCTGCCCATACACATGTTTTGCATCGTGCCAAATTTATTGCTTTGTTAATTCTTCCACTTGTATGTTATTATCCAACACCTCTGTATACCCTGTAAGTGTATTGTACTATGGTGTTATGCCTCCAACTGATGTTTATTGTAGTTGTACAAATTTCTGTTACATGTTCAAGATCTCCTTGTGAATGAGCCTACTCAATTGAGTTTTCCCACAATAAACCTGAACTTTAACCTTCTGAAAAAGGAACTAACTGTAATGGTTCCAGTGGGTTTATCCAGTTACCAAAATTAAATAAAATACAGTAAATAAAATTCAATTACTCCTAAATTTTATTCCCCTGATCTGTACTGGATGTCCTCTAGTTTCCATCCTCCCATCTTTAAACTTAATATTCAATTCAAAAAGTACAACTGGATCCTGCATGATGTCATACATAAACAGGATATCCCCATGTATGCGCCTAGTTTCGAGTGACATCAGGTCCAGTGATAGCAAACGTTCCTCATACCCGTTACCAGTTTGTCCCTTTATAATCTTAGTATATTTTCTCTGAACTCTTTCTATAGTATTCCTTTCTTTTTTCTTAATGGGATTCCACAACTGGGAAGCAAATTCAAGGTGCAGGTGAATATATGCTTTAAATAGTGGCATCATTACTGTATTTCGCTTTATCTTGATGTTATGTTCCTTTTTATAGCTCAAGTAATTTTATTTGCTTTTGCTACCGCCTCAGATGTTTGTTTAGAAGTACTCAGGTTATCAATAATTTGAATTCCTAAATCTTTTTCACAACTGGATACTTTTAAGGTAAGATCATGCATTGAATATTTGTGCAATGAATTGCTCTTCCCCAAGTACATTACTTTGCACTTACTCAAATTAAGTTTCACACCCCATTTATTTGTCCAGGTGGCTATTTCATCCAAATCATTTTAAATGAGTTCTATATCTGTTACAGTTTTAGATGGACCGCCTATCTTCGTATCATCGGTGCATTTTGCCACACAGCTATTCAGGTTTGCAGTTAGGTCCGATATGAATATTTGGAACAACATGGGTTCCAATACCGACCCCTGCAGTACTCTGCTGGACAACTCACCCACCCCCGATGAGTGTCCATTCACTGCCACTCTCTGACTCCTGTTTGAGAGCCATTCCCTTATCCAATTCACATAGACTTCACTAATTCCTACTTACTTATTTATTTATTTATTCAATTTTGATAACCGGGTAGGCCCACTGGGCCCCGAAGGTCACTTTTTCTGGGGCGACCCGGAATTAGTTACATACAGTGAAAACATTTTGCAAGGTACAGTACATAGGAGAACATGACACTTGTTTACAGTCAAGACATGGCACATCAAGGAATCATACAATCACCAGTAGACAATTCATTTCATAGTCATGTTAGGATTATGCTTCTAACCTAGGGGGAATTAGTATGGGTCACAAGCTGACAACATAACAATACACTTGGGATTTTTGTTTCGAATGTTGAAGAGCATTCTGCAGGAATGATTATATTTAAGGTGAGCTAGATTTACCTTGGTCTGCTTCCGTTCATGTGCATGAACATTTGCTGTTGTCCAGCAGGTGCTTCCGGAGCCCTTTACAGAAGGCTCCCAGGGAGCTAGCTTCCTGCAGGTGGGAAGGGAGCTTATTTCAGACTACAGGTGCAGCATGGGCGAAGGATTTGTTGCCCACCATAGTCCTTACCCTGGTTTCCTCCGGAAGGCTCTTGCCAGAGGTACGGAGCTGTCTACCTGAGTGCTTGGGAGTCAGCAGGCCAGCAAGGCTTTCAGGGGGGTGGTTAATGAATTTGTAGGCATTGCACAGAAGAGGGTACTGTAACCAGTGGCTAAGGGATGGCCAGTTTAGAGAGGCCATTACTTCACTGTGATGGCATTTGGTGTGGAACATAGTGGAGAAGCGTGCAATCTTATTATATGGTGTTTGCATCCTGCTATATTCTTGTTTTGCAATTGAGTGCATGACTGGAGCGGCATAAGTTAAGGTGGGAAGGAGGATGCAATTTGCTATAGTAATCCTGGTTTCGGGGATCATGTGAGCATTCAGCTGGTAAAGCAGCCCTAGTTTTTGGTGGATTGTTTTGGTAATCAGAGCCACGTGGGGTTTCAGGGTGTAGCCTTGGTCCAACCTTAAGCCCAGGTACTTGAATGACTTCACTACCTCTATGGGTGAGCCTGATGTGAAACACGGGGGAGCAGCAGACTTCTGTCAGGGCCTAGGGTTCTTGGACTGAACAAAATGGCTTTTGTTTTTTTTTTGGCATTCGGTATGAGCCTGTTACCCAAGAGCCACCTTTCTAAGGCTATGAAATCCTCTTGTAGTAGAGGTCCCAGGTCTACAGCGCTGTTTTAGGTCCTATAGAGTACTTCATTGTCTGCGTACTGATCACTGAGCTGCCTCTGCAATGATTTTTCAGATCATTTATGAACCGCGATAACAGGAGGGGTCCCAGGATTGAGCCCTGGAGGGCCCCCTCACTGATAGGGAGCGACCCAGATGTAGCACCTCTCCACTTGGCTTGTTGGGAGCGGTTGGACAGGCAGCTGTTGAACCACGTTAGTGAGTGCTGATCAAGGCCAAGGTGATTCAGTTTGGATACCAACAGGTTGTGGTCCACATGTTCTAATGTTTTAACAATGGCCCAGTGAAGTGTAAGATCGAATGCTTTGGCATAGTTCAAGTATACTGTCACAGGGTATGTTTTCATCTAGAGCATCACTAACCTTCTCAAAAAAACAGAGATTATTACTGCAGCTTCTACCCTTTTTGAATCCATGTTGTTCAGTGTCACACTGCTCAAATACTGAGGACAACCTAGTATTTTACAGGTCACACTTGTCAAGCTATTTGGCCAGTAATTTTGCAGCTGCGAAGTTTTACCTTTTAAAAATAGGTACAACATGAGCAGTTTTCCATTCAAGTGGTATATTTCCTGTACTAAATGATTTTTCGAATAATACCTTCAGGGGTAGTATGATGAGGTCAGCCATTATTTGCAACAATTTATGTGAGATTTTATCTGGTCCTGGTGATTAATTTGTTTTTAAATGTTTTATTTTTGTTTATTTCTTCTTTAGTGAGTTGTGTATTGTGTTTCTGTGATTTATTCTTTATACCATCTGACCTTGAGTCCTTATAGATTTCATAGAAGTAGTCATTAAACAATTCTGCCAACTCTGCATTATTCTTAATCAAACTGTTTTCATGTATTATTGGGCCTACTTGGGACTGTGTTTTTTTTTTAAAGCATTTATGTAAGCACAAAATTGTTTGTAGTTATCTTTTTTAGCCTTTTTTGCCAGATTAAGTTCCATTTTCTTTCTTGCTTTCTTTATTTCCTTTTTACAAGTTCTCTGTACTTTTTTCTATGTTTCGGTTGAAAACACCGTGCCCAATAAATGCTGTTGTTTATATAATGTGTTCTTTCTTTTAATGAGCCTTCTAATCTTTTTATTTAACCATTTAGGTCTTTTGATATTATTCTTAGTTTTCTTGATCATTGGTGTAGATTCATTTGCAATATTTAGAATTATTGTTTTTTATAATCTGCAATATTTCTTTTATTGTCTTGTTTTTTAGTAAATTTTCCCAATCGATATGTTCCAGCCTGTATTTTACTTGTTTAATGTCAGCTTTGTCAAACAGGTAGATCTCAGTACAGCTATTCTGAGGTATAAATTTGTATTGTACAGTGAAGCTTACTCTTCTATGGTCACTATTCCCCAATGGAAACAAAGAAGTTGTCGGCAGATGGGGACCATACAATCCATCAAGTCTGCCCTTGGCTTCCTACCCCCCCTACTCACCTGCCTGCTTGTGTATCCCACAGTATCTGTCCCATGCCCGCTTGAATTCCACCATTGTCTTGGCTCCCACCACCCCCTCCTCCGGCAGGCTATTCCATGGTTCCACAATGCGTTCTATGAAGAAGAATTTCCTCATATTGCTTCTGAACTTTCCTCCTTTAAGTCGAAGGTTGTGCCCTCTAGTCCTGCTGCAGTCCTTTATCTGAAAGAGGTTCTGCACATACACCCTGTTGTTGCCTTTAAGGTATCTGAATGTTTCTGTCATGTCCCCACAATTCCTGCATTGTTCTAGGGAGTATAATTTGAGGTCATCCAGTCTTGCCTCGTATGGTTTCTGATGAAAGCCATGCACCATCTTTGTTGCTCTTCTCTGTACCATCGCCAGCCTATCTATGCCCTTCCTGAGGTGTGGCCTCCAGAACTGGACACTGTACTCTAGGTGAGGCCTGATCAGGGACAGATACAGGGGCATGATTACTTCATGCCTTCTGCTCGTGATGCCCCTCCCTATGCATCCCAGGATACAACTAGCCTTTAGTGCTGACTTTTCACATTGTCTACTGACCTTTTGGTCATCTGATATGATCACCCCTAGGTCTCGCTCCTGCCTGGTAGCTACCAGCTGCTCCCATCCCACTGAGTACAGTCTCCCTGGGTTATGCTTTCCCATGTGCATGACCTTGCATTTTTTGGCATTGAATTTCAATTGCCAGGTCTTGGACCACTCCTCCAGTTTTCAGAGATCAGCTTCCATGCTTTGCTGTCCCTCTGTTGTGTCTACCCTGTTGCTGATTTTCATGTCATCTGCAAATAGGCACACCTTTCCCTCCGGTTCATCCGCAATGTCACTGGTGAATATGTTGAAGAGGATCGGCCCCAGGACTGAGCCCTGCAGGACCCCACAAGTCATCCTCCCCTCTACAGACAGAGCGCCATTTACTAATACTCTCTGAGTTCTCCCATGTAACTAGTTTCTGACCCAGTTTGTAACCTCGGGCCCAGTTCCAATGTTCTCCAGTTTTTTGACTAATCTCCTGTGTGGAACAGAGTCAAAATGTTTGCAGAAGTCCAGGTAAACCACATCCACTGCCCCACCCTGATCTACTGTTTTGGTGACCCAATTGAAAAAATCAACCAGGTTTGTCTGGCAGGACCTCCCTGCCATGAAACTGTGTTGATTTTTGTCGAGCTGACTAGTTTTCTCTGAAAAAGCTATGATTCTTTCCTTTAGCAGGGACTCCATCAGTTTTCCCACGACTGACGTTAGACTAACCGGATGGTAGTTACCTGGCTGTTCCTTGCTTCCACTCTTGTGGTGTGGTACTACTGTTGCACTCTTCCAATCCTCCGGCACCTCCCCGCTCCTTAATGATTTGCTGAAGAGCACTGCTAAGGGGGCTGCAAGTTCCCTCCCTAGTTCTTTCAGTATTCTTGGGTGTATCCCATCTGGCCCCATAGCTTTAGTTACCTTTAACTAGTCTATTTCCTCCAGGACCCTTTCCTCTGTGAAGGGACCCGTGTCTGTTCCTTCAATCAGACACTTCTTTATGCCTATTGTTGGTCCGTTACCATCTGCTTCCTGTGCAAAGACTAAGCAGAAGCACTCATTGAGTGCCGCTGCCTTCTCCCCATCTTGCTCTGTGGTTTGTACATCTTTTTTTGTGATTCTACCAATGCTCCCTTTGGTCTTTCTTTTTCCACGTATGGGCCTACAATACATTTTTCTATCTGGATCTGCACTGAACATATGACAAGATCAAGTAAATGACTTACTCTTGTGGGTTCTTTTACATATTGTAGTAAATGATTTCTGTTACATACTTCAAGAAGCTGTTTTCCATTGCCACTACTGGCTTTATTAGTAGACCAGTCAATCTCGACTATATTTATATCCCCTATTATTATCAGTTCTCCAAATTTTCTAGCTTGTTCAATAGGATATAAAAATAATAAACACAATAAACCCCAACTACCAAATTAGTAGAACTAAGGGTTGGGCCTAAGGGTGGCACAAAGGTAGTGGGTGTAAAAGTGTGAGACTATCTCGGCCACCTGGATAGGAAGGTAGTAGTAAAAGTAAAAAGTTTATTTTTATACAGGTAGAAATAGTTTACATCATTGGGTCATAAACCCATTTTCAAGATGGACCTGTTATTCTTAGGTTTAAAAAGATAACGTAGATTTACACAAACAAATCTATATTACAACATGCATTATAAAAAATATCCAACAACAAATATTTTTAAATTAGACCCACATATAAGACAACACAACATGCATTCAAGTTATATTAAAACAATATTTCTAAAACTTGAGAAAACCCTCTAAAAACAGTGGAGCAGAAGCCAGTCTGGATCTGACCCAGAGTTCTCCTCTGAGGAGGTGGACACAAAGGTCCAATGCCAGACCACTCTCTGACCCTTGCCGGTTCCTGGGCCGTGAACAGCGCCAACCCCAACCCTGGCCCTGTGACCAGCACCGCACTCCCCGTTGGTGCCGTAAATGGCACCAAAGTCAGAAGCGGCACCAACTGTGGTGCCAGAGCCAGAGGCGGTGCTTGCCATGGCACTGCCCTCTTCCCTGGCGCCACGAATGGAGCCGGAGCCAGAGATGGTGCTGGCACCGGCCTCCTCCTCAGCACCGCGAAAGGTGCTGGCCTCACCAGTGCCGCAAATGGTGCTGGAGCCAGAGATGGTGCCAGCTGTGGCACCACCCCCTCCCCGGTGCTGCAAAGAGCGCCGAGGTTGGAGGCAGCGCCATCCCCAGTCCCAGTGTCGCAAACAACATTGAGACCAGGAACAGCCCCAAGAACATCCAGTGCACCTTCCACGGCACCACTCCCATAACCAGCACCGCAAACAGCACTGGCAGTGAGAGCGGTGCAGAGGGATGACCCAGCACAGCCCACTGCGCCGCTCGGGCCCTCGACGCCACAAGCAACACCAAAGCCCAAAACAGCACCAGCAGACAGCAATGAGAATGGTGCCAGCTGGGGCCCACAGGCCCCGGAATACGACACCAGAGAAGCCTTCGCCTCCAAGGTGGCAACTGCCTGGGCAATGCCTCCCACCCAACCCCTGAGAGGGATGGACTGGGCCTCCTGCACTGCGGAAGGAGTCCCCGCTGCGGCAAAGGTAAAAGAGGCAGAAGCCCCCCCCCTCCATGGTCTGTACAGAACCTTAAGGGGACCTGGAGGAAAGGTCAAGCATACTGGCCTTCGCCCATCAACTGCGCACCCATCCTCTGAAAGTTAGCGGTGTGCACCCTACTTTACATGCGCCCAACACGATGACATGGCAGTCCATGGAGACGTAGGTGTCGCAGATGTCCATGTCGTGGGCCGGGCCGAGGCAGGTGAGACACCGGTCATGCTGGTCCATGATGGAATATTGGCTGCAGCAGGGGCACCGACACATAGGAGGCAGCCCCAACTTCGACAACTTTTTACCCCCGGAACGAGGCATGACCTGTCGGAAAATTAAACACAAAAACAGTACTCTACATCTCTGTAAAATAAACAAACAAAAGGAACGGTCTTACCAGGACCCAGCGGCGTTGAGTAGAAGCTTGGTGAAACAGAACTGTACTAATGTTAAACCGTGAACTAGGCCGCAAAACAATGGTGCAGTAAACGACGAGCTCCACACGAGGTCCTTACTCTATGGTGGGAGAAGAAGAACTGACGTCGGGGTGGAGTCAACAGCAGTTGATGGCCAACTCACGAGCACCACGTAGTACGTCGGCCTCGAGTGTGGTGCCATCACTGCGTCGGCTCCACCCATACAAAAAAAAAAGCTCATGCATGGTCCTGGCTCCGGACAGGTACCTCACATAGTGATGAATGGTGAAGACTGACACAGATAAGATACTGTCTTCTTGCCACTCCAGTGAAAGCAGAAAAAAGTGAACTGAAAATGAAAAGGATTAATGAACCCCAATATCAAGGTGTGGGATTAGTACCCAGCCCACAGGCTGAGAGTACAACACAAAAAACAACTGCACCTGCCTCTCCCTACAGTACAGGAAGGTTGTAGTTGCACCTGTTACAAGGGCTAGAGAGTGCCACACAGCAGAGGCTCAGAGGAACAGACAAAGTAAAGACTGTAACAGCAACCATAAACATATGTGTCAAAGACATCCATTAGGGAGAGAAGGAGAACTGAAGGGAAAAAATACACCCCTTAAATAACTTTTTTTGGGGCTAGGAAGCAAGCAAGGGGCCCACTTAAAAAAATTTTTAAAGAGAAGTTTCATCCCAAGGGAAAGGCTGAAAAGAAATGGCAAGAGCCCATACCAAGAAGGTATTAGGAGAAGGAGAGCCAAACCAAGAGAGAATGAGAGAGAGAGAGAGAGAGAGAGAAAGAGAGAGAGTGAGCGCGTGCAAGAGCTCTGAGGGAGTGGCAAGAAGTGCCAGTGTGCAAGCACAACAGGGTGAGCTGCCCAGAGGCCCTGGCTCTTACCTGAGAGGAAGATGGGGGGGTGAGCATATGACTGAATGGTGAAGACATTCCTGATGATAGAGAATTATGGCAAGTATATCATTTTCATATCCTCCAAGAATCAATATTCCCCATTCATGCACACTGATGGGTCTGAGTACCAAGCTTTCCCCAAAAAATGGTGAGGAGTTTTCTCACCCCGAGGGAAAAATATCCCTCAGCCCTTTGTGGGGGATGACCACTGGAAGTCATGGACTCCTTTCTGGTCTGGTGGGACCCGAGATTGGTCAGGGGCAGGCAGAGGCTCCCATGGCCTGGGAGCAGAAGGGCACCCCAACAGCTCACACCTGACCCTGTGGGAGAAAAAGCGAGTCCCCTGGAAATGTAAGTTAAGCACCCTATGCTGACCTAGGGATGCCAACCAGGAAGAGTGAAGCCATGACATCAGGCGAATGCAGAATGATGTTTCTACCAGCCTAGACACTACCTCACTGCCATTGTACGATACCCTCACTTGGTGCCTTGCCAGCTCCAGGCCCTAGGAAGAAAGGCAAATGGCCTGCCTGGATGTCTCATGGTCTGGCGTGGAAGGTAGGAGCTGGCCTAGCTTTACCCACAGGTGCTTGTAAGCTGTCTGATGTGCCCGATCTGCAGCAATGCACATCATAGTGCGTACCTTTTCAAAAACCTTTCTTCCCCAAGCATCCATGTCCACAGAGTTGGAGTCAGGGGGTGGTCATGCACACAGCAATGCAGCACCAAACTCCCTGAATTGGGGTGAGGGGTTGTTCCTGCAGACCCCGTGGGAGCACAATATCTGTGCTGGATGTCCCTAGGGGCTGAATTTGGGGGCGTAGGGATGGAGCCAAATATTCCTGGATACTTCTGAAAAGGCCCAAGGCCAAGGAGGGATAACAAAGAAGCCATTCCTGAAATCCTAAAAGAATCTTATTGCCAGGGTAGCAGTACTGCAAGCTACTGTACATAGGATCTCGCATTCAGCTCCTGCAACATTTCCGTCAGGAACCACTGGTACAGAGAGAGAGAGAGAGAGAGAGAGAGAGAACTCAGCATTAGAGGAGAGGTGGACAGAAAACTCTTCTTGCTCAGAGCAGGAAGTAGGACAGGAGGAACTGGATTCAGAAAATGGAGGTGCCATGGCCACAGGCCTAAACTGGGCCTGGTAAGACTTAAGGTGGTATTGCTGAAAGCTAAACCTCAAGAGAGAGAGAGGAAGAGCTCTTGGAAGTGTCAACATGTGCCAGTGTGCAAGCACAACAGGGTAAGCTGCCTAGCGGCCCTGGTTGTTACCTGAGCGTGGGATGGTGGGTGGGCATGTGACTGAATGGTAGACCAATTCTAGAAAAGCAAGAATTACAGTGAGTACATAATTTTCATGCCATCCGAGAATCAGTCTTCACCATTCAGTCATACTAATGGATCAGAATACAAAGCTTTCCTCAAAAATGGGGAGGAGTTGTCTTACCCTGAGGGAAAACTATCCCCCAGTCCTCTGTAAGGGATGACCACTGGAGGGCAGGTGCTCCTTACAGGTCTATTAGGTCATGAGACTGGTCAGGGGCTGGCAAAGGCTTCCATTCCCTGGGAGTAGGAGGGTGCCATGACAACTCATGCATGACCTTGCGGAAGAAAAAGTTAATTCCCTGGAAATGCAAGCTAAGCCAGGCCAGTGGTGCCAAGGAAAGGCAAAGTCATGCCGTCTGTTGAATGCAGACTGATGTTCCTACCAGCCTGGATTCTACCTTCTTGGCATCATAAAATTCCCTCATTTGGTGCCTCACCAGCTCCAGGCCCTTGGCAGAAAGGCGAATGACCTGCCTGGGTGTGTCTGGCGCGGAAGCTAGCAGCTGGCCCAGCAACACCCACAGATGCTTGTTGCAAGCTGCTTAATTTGTGTGATGTGCAGCAATCCACATCATAGTGTGTGTCACCGCATAAATCTTTGTTCCCCAAGCATCCAGCTCTGCAGAGTTGGAGCCAGGGGTGGTCATGCACATGGCGCTTAGGCCCAGAGGGGTCTGCAGCACCAAAATCACCAAAAAGGGTGAGGGGTACCTCCTGCAGACCCCACTGGAGCACAGTGTCTTTGGAGGATGTCTCTAGGGGCTGCAGAAGGGATGCAGGGATGGAACCAGACATCCCTGGATGCCTTTGAAAAGGCCCAAGGTCAAGGAGAAATGACAAAGGAGTCATTGTTGAAATCCCCAAGGAATCTCAGTGCCAGGTTAGCAGTACTGTGACCTACATCTCAGGATCAGAGGAGAGGTGGACAGAAAAATTCCTCTTCCTCAAAGGAGGAAGTAGGAAAGGAGGAGCTAGATTCAGAAACCTGAGGTGCCGGGGCCACAGGCCTGAACTGGGCCTGTTCAGACTGAAGGTGGTATTGTTGTAAGACACCTACCATATTCAGAAACTGTTGCCTGGTTACAGGACCCAGAGGACACACAATACCCCCCCAGGTGGGGCGAGCAGACTCGTAAAGGTCCCAAAGGGTGGCTCTCATCCCCACCAGTGACAGGGTCAGCCCATTCAGGAGAGAAATGAGGCACCAGACTCATGCTGGAACCCTGGCCAGTTCTGCCTCCACCACCGGTCACAGGGTCAGCTGCAGGTTCAGTACCCCACCCCCTCACCAGGGCTGGCACTGCCCCCCCCAGGCCAAGCCTAACATCTAGACCAAGGGTACCCCTGGAGTCAGCCCTGTACCTGGCTTTGCAAGCAGAACCAGAACCAGACCTTGCACCAGGACAAGACCTGGTGCTGGGAATGGCACTGGAACCCACCCCGGTGCCACAGGCAGAGCCAGGACAGATCCCGGCACCAGGCCTATGATCAACCCCGTGAAGATTACCAGGTCCACTGTTGGGCTCTGAACCTGGCCCAGGATGGCTTCTCTCATCACCAGCTCCATCTCCAGGCCCAAGGTTGGCATTGCCATCTTCAGTTAGGGCACTAGGGTGCTCAGAGAAGGGGATAACAACCACCTTGGACTTAGGGACAGATCTGACTTACGTGGTGTTCAAGAGTGTGGTGGTTCATAGAGAAGCAGGCACTGCACCGGTCTATGTCATGGTCAACACCAAGGCAGGTCCAACATTTCACATGCCGATCCTTGACAGCAATAAGGTATCCGCAGGAACACCGATGCATAGGGCACTGTCTTTGTTCTTCTTCTGCCCTTTAGGATCCATCATGGCAATGGACAAAAACAATGACAAACTGAGAAGAAAAGTTCGGTGCCAAACTGAACATAAGGGGGAATGGTACTGGGTAAAAAACAGTACCAGAGAAGGTTCGTTATCAAACAGAGGAGGTGACGCGACAAACTGAGGAATAAGGTGTGACACAGTCAGTTGACTGCAGCTGCTCCCATGGCATGCACTTGACAACAGGAAAAACAGAACTGAGGAAAGGAGGGGGTGGCGTGTGTTACTGGCCAGCCCATGTCTGCGACATCACTACGTCTGCCTCGTGGGCTGTGCCAGTACCAACATTGGTCTCCCCCCAAGCTGCCAGAGACTTTGCTCCATTGGGGTCCTGGTGCTTCCAGCTTAGACCCATCAGGGTGACTGAATGTTAAAGATTGATTTTTGGAAGATTACAGAAGCCCAGTCCAAACACAAAACGGCACCGCGTTCACCACTCTCTGTAAAAATGCAGGTCCAGTCCAACTGGTAGTGCAATTACTTTATTCCTCAGAATGCACAGATAAAAGTGTGCAAATACAGCCAGACAAAGGTGCAACAATGTCCCCATATTTCACTCATTCACTTACAAGCTTTATCTAGTTGGACTGGACCTGTAGAGAGTGATGAGTGCAGTGCAATGTTATATTTGGAGGACATTTTATTAAATGGTGTTTGGTTACAGTTGGAACAAGCAGCAAAATTCTAATTAACCTGACATTGTAAATCAGCGTTATTCAGCCACAGCACTACCAAGGCTGCACTTACAGTAGGTTACATTTTATCAAATGGCATTTGGTTATGGTTATATAAAGCAGCTAAATTCTCACTAATCTGACGTGTTATACAGCATAACTGCAGTATTCAGCTGCTATGAGAATATAAATACTAAGGAGCTCAGGTTTTGAGTAGTTAATTTATAATCCTTTGATAGGGTCAACAAGATTTTGCCAAAAGTCTATACGTTTTCCTTTAGGCAGTAATGGATCTTTTCCAGCCTTAGTTGAGCTGTCCTTAAATGTTGCCATATATTTATCTGTCCAACGCAACAAAATAGCCTTTTTGGTATTAATGATCCAAACGTTAACAAATTTCTCAGTCGGTAGTGCTTAAGTAAATGATTTTGCTTCAAGCATGATCAGTGATATATCTTTACATAGATAAGTATGAGTTGCTGTCTCCAATTTATTAAGGACTTGTAAATAAAAGGTTTCAAATCTGGGGCAAGTCACCAGCGTATATGATACTGATATGAGTTCTGTTATACACTGTGGACATCCGGGACAACTGGGGTTAATTTTATTCAAATTTTAAGGAGTGTAATACGTAAGGAATTTTCTGTAGTTTACAGGATATAAACATTTCTGAGTATGTATTTAGAGTGTTTTACCACTGCATATCTGTGAAGGATCACTTGAAGGGGATTACAACAATGACAGATGTGGAAAAGAGATGGGAGGTCATAAAATGGGGACTACATGAGGCAGACAGGACCTGCGTCAAGGTGAAGCGTAAGGGAGCTGTTGCCTCAGAGGCTGCCAAGAAAGAGGAGCAGTTGGACCACAGTGGGCTCAGGGAGGGTGAGGGAGGGTGGTGGAACAGAGGGTCATCCCTCCAGTTGTACCACTCCACAATTTCGATGCTGTTCTGGAAAAGTGTGGTTCCTCTATAAAGGCACCCACAGTGGAGACCAAGGAGGATGCTGGGAACCTCCACAAGGAAGACCCACAGGAGGGTGGCATGGGACCCCACAGGGGAAGGAAACAACTCCTGGTGGGGGACTCCATTGTTAGGAAGGTAGAACTGGGGGAGGAAGGGGAGAGGGAGTTAAGGTGCCTGCCTGGCGCCATTGCTTGGAGGGACAGGGAGCGAATCCTCAGGATCGCAGGAGCAGCTGTACAGGGGAGGGAGCTGGATGTCATTGTCCACCTAGGGACAAATGACCTGGCTAAGAAAGGGATCAGAGCTGTGCAAGAAGTGTTTGTGGAGATGGGGAAGGGCCTTAGACAAACAGCACACACGGTAACCTTTTCGGAGGTGCTGCCTGTCTATGGCACAGGTGAGGCTAGGTGCTCCACAACATGGGATTCAATCAGTGGTTGAAAAACTGGTGCAGAGCTCAGGGATTTGGC
This sequence comes from Neoceratodus forsteri, assembly GCA_016271365.2. Classification (NCBI taxonomy): domain Eukaryota; kingdom Metazoa; phylum Chordata; order Ceratodontiformes; family Ceratodontidae; genus Neoceratodus; species Neoceratodus forsteri. The sequence goes on along the minus strand of CM057451.1, from coordinate 674,987,952 downwards.
TTCATTGGGGACTGGGGGTCCACCTGGAGGGATGCAGGCCTATACTGGCATGATGCTCTGCATCTCGTCAGGAGGGGAACCAGGATACTAGGTGATAGGTTTTAATACTTCATTGTCAAGCATTTAAACTAGCCAAGGGGGGAGGCACTGGAAAGGAGCAGGGAAATCCTAGCCGCCCCCAAAAAATCAGGGTACTAAGTGAGGTAGACACCAACATAGAGATGTCGATAGGGAGAAGTGCAGACATAAAAGGAGAAAGTGACAAATGCAATAAGGACAGGGATGGGGCAAAAAGGGGTAAGGCCATCAATAAATGGAAGGTAATGAGTACCAACACCTGTAGTCTGGGCAACATGCTCCCTGAACTGGTGGCCTTGATGGAAGAGGGATGCCTGGATATCGTAGCAGTCACAGAAACATGGTACACAGAGAATCATGACTGGGATGTTAACATACCAGGGTACACAACCTACAGGAGAGACAGGGAGGGGAGAAGGGGGGAGTAGCTCTCTATGTAAGGGAAGGAAAGGAATAAAAGCAACTGAACAAAAGAGTAAACAGGGAGGAGAGGAGACACTGTGGGTCACTTTAGAGACTGGAAATGGCACCACAATCCGGACAGGGGTTGTATACAGACCCCCATGTCAGGGGGAAGGAATGGACAAGAATATGACAGAAGGCATACTTAGGATTGCAGAGAAAGGGGAGATACTGTTGATGGGAGACCTTGCTATGCCAGACGTTAAATGGAGCACCTTTGCTGCAGCCACATCTAAACGCAAGGCCATTCTTGATGCCCTTCAGGTGGCATGCCTCAGACAGCTAGTTTTGGAACCTACTCATGAGGGAGCAATCTTAGACCTTGTACTCTCAAATGGGAACAGTAAAAGGATCTCTGATCTAGAAGTGGGTAGCCATTTGGGAACAAGTGACCACCAAACAGTGTGGTTCATGATAAACTCAGCTACAGAGTCAAACCATACAAAAGTGAGGGTTCTGGACTTCAGGAGGGCTGACTTTGGCAAGATGGGAGAGTGCCTTAGAAAAGCACTAGCAAACAGGTTAGAAGGAGGGGTGGAGCAACAATGGGAAAATATCAAAACTGCCATCACAGAGGCAACACGCCTTCATGTGAAGCAAATAAACAAATTAAAATGAAAGAAAAAGCCACTATGGTTCTCAAAAGAGGTGGCGGTGAAGGTTAGGGAGAAAAAGACAGCATTTAGGAACTATAAGGAAACACAGAAGGAGCAGGACAGAGAACTGTACCAGTTAAGGCAGAAGGAAACAGGGAGAGTAGTCAGAATAGCAAAGGCCCAAAATGAGGAAAAGATAGCCAACCCGGTTAAGAAGGGGGATAAAACCTTTTATAGGTATATCAGGGAGCGTAGAAAGACAAAGGGAAGGATAGTGAGGCTGAATAGAATGGACGGTGGGTGGGCAGAGAGCGACAGTGAAAAAGCAGGGATACTGAATGAATACTTCTGCTCAGTATTCACAAAAGAGGAAGTGGGGGAGGTGCCTAATCTAATTAACAGAAGCACTCTGGAGAGGGGAGTCGATCCCAGTCCTTTCACAGAAGAACAGGTTCTGAAAGAACTCCTAAAACTGAAGGTGGACAAAGCAATGGGGCCAGATGAAATTCATCCCAGAATTCTAAAAGAATTAAGCAGAGAACTAGCGACACCACGGACTACACTTTTTAACAAATCATGGGAGGATGGTGTGGTACCTGAGGACTGGAAGAAGGCTGATGTGATTCCCCTTCACAAAAGTGGGACCAAGACAGAGGCAGGAAACTACAGACCTGTCAGTTTGACCACTATGGTAGGGAAAGTGATGGAATCACTTCTGAAGGAGAGAATTGTTGAGTACCTAGAGGCCAGTGGGGCACAGGACCCAAGGCAGCATGGGTTCACAGAGGGAAGGTCATGTCAGACAAATCTAATTGATTTCTTTGACTGGGTGACCAAAGTAGTGAACAGGGAGGGGCTGTGGACATGGCCTACCTAGACTTTAGCAAGGCATTTGACACAGTCCCACACTAAAGATTAATAGTCAAATTAACCAGCCTGGGACTGGGTCCCAGGTTGGTAGCCTGGGTAAAACATTGGCTGGACAACAGGACACAGAAGGTAATTGTAAATGGAGTCCACTCTGAAGAAAGAGGGGTTACTAGTGAGGTACCGCAGGATTCAGTACTGGGTCCAGTCCTTTTTAATGTCTTCATAAGTGACACTGCAGAGGGACTGGAAGGCAAAGTATGCCTCTTTACAGATGACACAAAGATCTGCAACAGGGTTGATACACAAGGAGGTGTGGAAAGGACGAGAAGGGACTTGGCAAGGTTGGAGGAATGGTCAGAAGTATGGCAGCTTGGATTCAATGCAAAGAAGTGCAAAATAATGCACCTGGGAAACAAAAACCCAGGGGAAGATTACACAATGCGGGGGGAGGTAGTAACAACAACAAAAATGGAAAGGGACCTGGGGTAATCATATCAGATGACCCTAAGTTTGCCAAGCAATGTGAGAAGGTGGTAGGAAGGGCTGGGGATACTGGGATGTATAGGGAGATGCATCACCAGCAGAAAACAGGAAGTTGTACAGACAGTCGGTGAGACCCCATCTAGAGTACTGTGTCCAGTTCTGGAGACCCCATCTCCGCAAGGACATAGGATGGAGGCAGTTCAGAGGAGGGTAGCTAAAATGGTGCAGGGTCTGCAACAGAAGCCATATGAGGAGAGACTAAAGGAGCTTAATATGTATACCCTTGAGGAAAGGAGGGATGGGGGGACATGATAGAAGCGTTTAAGTACCTCAGTGGAATCAACAAAGTCCAAGAGGGTAGCATCTTTCAGCAAAAGAGATGTGCATGAACAAGGGGACACAATTTGAAGATAGAGGGGGGACGGCTCAGGGGCAATGTGAGGAAGTATTTTTTCACAGAGAAGGTGGTGGACGCATGAAACAGCCTTCCTGAGGAGGTTGTGAGGTCTGAAACTGTGGGAGAATTCAAGAATGCATGGGACAAACATAAGGCAATTTTTGTGGGGGCTGTTGGTTAAATAGGATCTGTAGCTTATCCTCTAGGTAGGGAAATGGGCAGACTAGGTGGGCCAAGCGGTCCTTATCTGCCGTCAAATTCTATGTTTCTATTGTAACCCCTAGATGGCGCTATCCCAGGGGCTACTACCCCTGCCTGATTTGCCACTAACAGGTTGAGGGGCCTGGATCCAATGGCGGGTGCCTCCACCCAGAGGTCAGGGTTTGCAATAGTTAAACTTACTTGGTCACAGCCCTCTGGGACACTGCAACCCCCCTTTCTTCCCACTAGTGGCCCACACAATATATCAGAATTACCTTCACAGTATATACTTTCACAGGACTGGTTCAGGCACTGGGACCTCCTGTAAAATGAGATACAGTGCAACAATCACAGTACAATACTTTAACATAGACAAATACCTCAGGCAGTATAACTTTGCTGAAACAAGCAGCTCTGATTTATTTAGGGGATATAACAAGGACAGGGAAATCAGGTTAATTAGCTTATCACTCTACTCATCTACCTATGGCTCTGTGCACAGGCCTATCCCTATCAGTTACTGTCCCTGGGTACCCAAGCCCTAGTGGCTAGTCCAAACCGTGGCAGCTGGTAGGGGCCCTTTCACAGAGAAAAGAAAAATTAAACAGTCAGCAGTACAGTAATTCCATTTGGATTTAATGTGGCAATTCAACAGGAAGCGACCCTGAATTAGTACTCACGACCTCCAAACAAGATAGGGTCCTTCAATGTCAGCAGGGCTACTCTTGAGCTCAAGAGACTCCTCACACATTTATATGGTAAACAGTCACAGGCAAAGTCACTTAATAGCAGCAGGATTCACTTGAGGTACACAAACCTCTGCACATTTAAAGGGTAAAAAGAAAGCACTATACCAGGCAGGCTGCATCTGTAACCCGATCGCAATTACTGCACAATACCCGGAAGAACACACAGCAGATTCAGTTCCTGACAGACCGAGTGCAATTCAGAAATTTCTCCAGTCTTCTACAGGGTGAGCCTGGTTTCAACTCTTCAGATATCCTTTGATTCTCTTCACAGGACGGATTCAGTCCTAACAAGCAGTTACACAAGCTGCAGACCGGAACTCTGGACCTTACACATGTTTTTTGACTAAAACTGTGCACTGAAGGAGCACAGGGTTCCTTTCCCCTTCACTGCCAGAGCTAAAACTGAAAACTCCAACAGACAAAACCGGGCACTTCCTTTGAGTTCCTCCCAGTTCTTGACTGGATTGGCTGTCACTCACAATAGACTGCTGCTGTTGGTCCAAAAAGGCGCGAAGTCTAAACTACATCTCCCAGAGTCACTGCCCATACAATCCTCTTGTGGCTGGCTCAGATTATGAGTCCAAGTTCTGATTCGTCCAAGGCACCATTTTAGAGCTAGCTTACCCCACACTGATTGGTCCAGTTCAGCAGTTCAAAACCAGAATGGGAACTAGGCAGACACAGTTCTGACTGCAAAGGAAGCAGGTTAGACAAACTGTAATTTCATTATTACTCTAAATGATTTCTGGCAAACAGTTACATCTTTCAGATAGGTCCCTTTGCACTCCTAGTGACTGCAAAATGGAGTGAATTGGCAGCAGCTCGAGTGGTACTCAAACAGAGAAGCACACAGTCCCCCCATACAAACTAATTATGTCTGCAAGCAGACAGCTCTTAAAGAGACAGTACCAGAGGCTCTAAAAACACTCACTGATAAATGGCTTAAACGCCAAACACCATTCAGGCTTGGAGCATTCAAGCAAGCTCCTGGAAGTCTTTTGGGAACCCCCATTTGCAGGGGGGTTACACCATGTTTCTATGGAGCAAGGTCACATAAACCATGCTGGTGGTCCAGTGAGGTTCAGGTAGCGGTCAGAGGAAAGAAGGCTGCTTACAAAAAATACAAAACAACGAGAGGGGATAGGGAAAAGGAAATGTACCATCTTGCATCTGGAAAAGTTACCAGGATGGTGCGGGGGGCAAAGTCCAGTAAAGAGCAGCGGCTAGCACAAGGGATATGAGGAGGGGAAAGGGTTTTTTTCCAGTACATTGGGGAGTGGAGAAAAACTAGGGGCCAGCTCGGCAGATTGAGATCAAAAGGTGGGTGGGTGGAAGAGGCAAGGGACCAGGCAGAGGTATTAAATGAGTACTTTGCCTCTGTGTTCACTAGGGAGGGGGATAGGATATTTGCAAAGCAAGGCACGATGGGGATAGAAGCAGTAGTGTGTGGGATCGGGGGAGCAAAAAAATGGAGCATGAGGGAGGAAGAGGTACCCCAGGGGTGTCACATCAGGAAAAGGATAAAAAGACCAGTAAGGTGGAGGGTGGTACGGATGATGCTATCCCCACCGAACGGGTGTGGCAAGCCCTTGAAGGAGAAGTCGACCCAGAATGTGCAAAAACATATGTTATGTAGAGTGTTTTGATATGTATGTTAAGTCCTAGTGTGTCCTTCCCTCTGTCTGCTATTAGGAGTTTTTCCTAAATTAGCCTGCTAGCTGTATGGTAGTTTTACGACCCCTGGGGATCTCCATCACAAATAGGTTTATTGGCTTTCCTTCTCCTACGATGCATCCTGGTTCATGTGACAGTGATGTAGCTATGCCCCTAGATTTAGCAGTGTCTGTCACAGCTCAGCCACAAAGATAATACTTCTTACAGAGAAGAAGTCACACTGCTAGATTTTAGGTGAGTGTAATCATTATTATTTTTTGATATTAGTACATTGTCCTGCTATGTTACAACCTATAAGGTGTTGCTCAATTTTTGCTACTTAGTACTGGTGCAAAAACTGAAAGTGACTGAGAGGAATAAACAGTGACATGATTCACACACACACACACACACACAGAGCACAGCAGGACAAGGTACTGATATCAAAAATAGTAATGATTACACTCACCCAAAATCTAGCAGTTTGTCTTCTCTGGAAGAAGTATTTTCTCTGTGGCTGAGCTGTGACAGACCCTGTAACAAGACACTGGCTTCCTGCAGGGGCAATTAGACATCACACCAAAGGGCACTCTGGGAAGACTAGAGGCCATAAAATAAATCAGAATGGCAACCTCCAAGGGCAATAAAATAGTTAGGGAAAGTTAGAAAAAACATCTTTCACAGCCAGAGGAAAAGAAAATGCTAGGAACTGGTTAGAACACAGAAAAAAAGACTACTACATATCTTTTCTGATTTTAACATGGAGTTTTCCTCTAAGGTCATAAAGAAAGATAAATCTCCTGGGCCGTATGGCATTCATCCGAGAGTACTATGGGAATTGGCAGATGTACTGGCTGCACCCCTGGTGGAGCTCTTCAACAGGTCACTTGAGACAGGGAGGGTACCTAGGGATTGGCGAGAGGCACATGTGGTGCCAATCCATAAAGGGGGGTTGAGGGAAGTACCAAGTAACTATAGACCCATCAGTTTGACCTCAATGGTGGGAAAAATAATGGGGAGTATACTAAAGGAACGACTGGGGGTGTACTTGGAGGAGGTGGGAGGTCTGGATTGTCGGCAACATGAGTTTGTGCCAGGTAGATCGTGTCAAACTAACCTTGTGGAGTTCTATGAATGGGTAACATCGGAGCTGGACAGGGGAAAGCCTGTGGATGTACTATTCTTGGACTTCAGCAAGGCGTTTGATTCAGTCCCCCACAATGGTCTGGTGGAGAAACTGACGGGATTGGGAGTGGGCCCTTTGATGGTCAGATGAATAGAAAACTGGCTAGCTGGACGCACTCAGAGAGTAGTGGTCGGTGGGGAGCTCTTGAACCCCAGAGAGGTCAGTAGTGGGGTACTGCAGGGCTTGGTCCCGGGTCCAACCCTGTTCAATGCAAAGATATCTGACATCAGGGAGGGTATACAGTGTGAAGTGAGTCTCTTTGCTAATGATTCCAAGATGGGAGCAGTAGTTGAGGTGGAAGAGGAGAGGTTGGTCTTGGAAGGGGATCTGGACACCCTGGAAAGGTGGTCTCACACCTGGAAATTAAATTTCAATACCACCAAGTGCAAGGTGTTACATCTTGGGTGGGGAAACCCTAAGCACAGGTACACCCTGGGAGGGGAGGCACTGGAGGCCTCAACAGGGGAAAAAGACCTAGGGGTCATGGTGGATACATGTATGAATAACTCTGAGTAGTGCAGAAGAGCTGCTAGCAAAGCAAACAGGATGCTGGGATGCATCGTGATGGGATCACCTCTAGCAGCAGGGAAGTGATTCTGCCGCTGTACAATGGACTGGTTAGACCACACCTTGAGTACTGTGTTCAGTACTGGAGACCACACTTGAAGAGGGACATACAGCTCCTGGAGAGGGTACAGAGGAGGGCTACTAGGATGATATGAGGACTAGGGGATTTGATGTATGAGGACAGACTTGAGGAGCTCGGCCTGTTCCCACTGGAGGAGATGAGAGACAGGGGGGACATGACTGAGGTCTTCAAGTACCTCAAGGGAATAAATGGGGTAAATACGGAGAGGATCTTTAGACTAAAGCAGGGGGGTATTATCAGAGGGCATGGTTTGAAGTTGGAAGGCGGAAGGATGGGGGGAGAGGAGAAGGTTTTTCACTGAGAGGGTGGTGGATACTTGGAAGGTGCTGCCTGGTGAGCTGGTTCAGATATCCACAGTGGAGGGCTTCAAGAGAGGGTGGGACAGATACAGAAAGGCGAAGTATCAGACGATGGCCTGGCCCAGGGGGGGTGGGAATGGATGATAGGGGTTTCTGGAACACGGGGCGGGGGGAGGGCCTCGGTACCCAACTAGGGATCTGAGGTTTGAGCAGACTTGATAGACTGTAAGGCCTAATCTGCTGGCAATTAGTATGTTAGTATGCCCACAGTCTGTTTCCAATTTTTTTTTAATGGATTCAGAACTTTCAAGATCTTATTGGTAATAACATTGGCATAACAAAAAGATACGTTTTGGTCTTTCACTTATATTGGTAAAGCTCTGTTCTATAGGGGAAAATTCTGGTGTAGATTATAAACCACTGTATATATTAAAATAAGCTCTAGTCTGCAGATCTCCGAAGAAATGTTTCTGCGGGATCCCATATACAGTAGTTCTTGATTTTGCTCTGGGATCCCATATGCAGTAGAGCTCTTGCTTTTGCTCTGGGATCCCATATACAGTAGTGATTGAATTTGCTCTGGGATCCCATATACAATAGTTCTTGAATTGCTCTGGGATCCCATATACAGTAGTGACTGAATTTGCTCTGGGATCCCATATACGGTAGTTCTTGAATTTGCTCTGGGATCCCATATACAGTAGTTCTTGAATTTGCTCTGGGATCCCACATACAGTAGTTATTGAATTTGCTCAAACGACAGCACAGTGTTATTTAAGAAGCAGTGTTCTAGCTGTGAGTATCCCGTTCTAGCCCAGTACAAAAGTATGTGATCTTGTAAGGACGGTGGGAATTCATTGTTCTGTGCAACTGGTGTGTTTGATGAGATTTTGTTGTCCTATTTCATTGTTATGAATCTTGTCCCAGACATAGTGAACAGCTAGTGTTGCTGTATTAAGAATTCACATTCACATATCTGGACTGTGTAGTACAGTATGGTCTGCACACCCATTGGCCCACGCCGTGGACCAATGGGCTTACAGCTGTACTTACTATGCGCGAGCCAGTGGCGGGTAACCGGTGACGTGGTGGGGAGCTGCCACCCGCTGCTGACTGGGGAGCAGGGTGGCAGGGCTTAGTGGGAGGGTGGGGAGGGGGGTACCGCTGGATCACCAGGGATGGGAATTAATCTTTCATTAGACTTTTGGCCACGCTCGGGCTGTGAGCGCTCCACTGGACTACCAGGGATATGGGACTTTCTATCATTATACATATGCCCGCGATCGGGCTGTGAGTGGTCCACTGGACCCCCAGGGATATAGAATGTTGTATTTTCATACATATGCCCGCGATCGGGCAGTGGGGCACTTTGCCACTTGTGCAGGGGGCGTCGGTCCCCGATGGCTGCAGCCTGGCAGGGCGCCAGGCACAAGTCGTCAGGGATGGGAGCACCTGCATGCAAATTGGGCCATAATGACATGCCAATGGCCCCATTTGCACCTTGCATGCATTATAGCCCCATTTGCATGTGCACCTTTGAATATCGCGGTTGATGCACCTAGTGGAATGGCACTTGCGCTAGTGCATCCCCCTGCCCCTCCCTGGCCACTTGTGCTGGTGCAGTGCCACTGCGCCATGCACAATGCGGGTGGCCACCGAGCGATATTCAACGGTGCTGAGCCATGGTGAAGCACCATTGAATATCACCCTGTCAGCACCCTGGCACATCCCAGTTGCGCTGCGCCCAGGCTTGTGCCACAGCCTGGCGAAGTCTGAATAACCCACCCCAAGTGTTCATTTTCTGCTCCGAGGTCCATTATTATGCATACATTCTTTGTATTCACATGTTTCTCAATGCAGCTTTTTGGGGAAAAAAGGGTGTGCATTTTTATTACTGTTACACTTAGCGTTTCCACTTGTGCTTCCGTAACTGTTTGCATTAGCGTTCCCGTCTATGCTACCGTGTGCATTACCCTTTGCATTTTTGTTTGCGCTTATGCTTGCATTACTGTTAACATTAGTGTTTCCATTACTGTTTTTGTTTGCATTCCTTTTGCGTCACCGTGTGCATTTCCATTTGCGTTTGCGTACACGTTTCTGTTCCTATTTCCTTTGGAGTCATCGTTGCTGCTTCCGTAATTGTTTGCATTTCCAATTGTGTTACCGTGACCGTGCGCATTACGATTTTCATTTCCATACGTGCTTCAGTTTGCTTTTCTGTTTTCATTAATGTTTGCGCTTGCATTTCTATTACCATTTGCGTTGTTGTTTACTTTTGCGTCACCATGTGCGTTACTGTTTGTGCTTGCATTTGCGTTACCGTTACTTCACTATTTATAGTGCACATTCTCAAAAAGAAGTGAAATTCATGGCAAAAAACTCCATTTAATGTATCAGTTAGGGTTGTTCCAGAGCGACAAAAGCGAGGAAATGCATTGTTACGGTTCCCACCCCCCTTCCAACCTACCCCCACTAACAGGCATCAGGGTGTGCGTTGGGGTCATCAGTCTTAACCCTCACTCCATTCTACTATATTGCACCACCTCAGCTTGTTTACACATGAGATGGTGTGAGAGTTAGGACCGACGACCCCAACGTACACTCGATGCCTGTTGGTGGGGGCGGGGTTAGGTGGGATGGAGCAAGGGGTGAGAACCCTAACATCGAATTTCCTTGCTTTTGTCATGGTGGAACAACCCTAACTGATGCATTAAACTGAGTTTTTGCCATGAATATAGATATATCTATATTCATTGCAAAATCATCATTTAATGCATCAGTTAGAGTTAAAGCAGCAAAAGTTGGAAATGAGACTTTATGGCTGAGCTCGTAACTTCACCTTAACACCATTCCCACCCCTCCTCCACAGACTCAAAAGTGCTGGGGCTCGTGTGTTCCAACTCTCACCCCATTCCATGTGTAAACAGGCTGACATGCTACAGTACAGTACAGGAGAATGGAGTGAGAGTTAGGCCTTATGACCCCATGGTACACCCTGATGCCTATCAGTCTCTGGAGTAGGGGGGTGGGGTGTTGAGGGGGTTACGGACTCAACCCTAACATCTAATTTCCTCACTTTTATTGCTTTATCCCTGATTGATGCATTACACAAAGTTTTTTGCAATAAATGTCCTTACTTTTTGGAAAAGTGTAATATAACTACCAAATAGTATGTGTTGGTGGGAGCATGGGGATATTCAGACCCCGCGCTCCCACCAAGCTGCCCATTTCTGTATAATGATATGCATCTGTGGGAGCGCAGGCTCTCTGGGCCCTGCACTCCCACTTACGCAAAACTACAGAGCCATACAGCAGCCCTATAGGGCAAGGAACCCTTGTAACACTAATTTGCCGATATCTTGGGAACCGTAGCAGCTAGAAAAAAATCCAACTGTCATTGTAAGCATTACAATGAGCACTGCTTGAAATATACATTGAATGAATCCATATCTTGCATCGTTTATGAGCTACAAGCACCGGAAAGCACAATGGGCACCACAATATTATCCTGTGGGGACAATCTCAACTTCATGATGGCATATCTATGGAACCGCTTAATTCCCAAACACCTAAACAGCATTATTCACACCTGTAGGGCACCCCCTCAATACCCTGAAAATTTACAGTAAAAAGACCAATCCATTGATTAGCAATGCAATGGTAAAGTTTTTAAAATCATAGTCTGCGAGGCAGCAAAATCCTTGATCATGAGCTCGCAGACTAAGATTTTGACAGCTTGTAAACTAGGATCATTAGCGAGTCATGGTCAAAGAATTTTTACATTTTAAAAAGCGATTTTTTTGAACAAATCGAGCCAAACCAAAGACATGGCTTTGTGGAAGGGGTCACCCTGAACAAAACCCATGCCTCATTTTGCCCAAAAGTCACCCTTGGAGAAAGATACATTTTGTTTGGGGAAAAAACTGAAAAACAAAATGGCGGCTCACGGGCAAGGAATTTTCTGGGGGACCAGGATCTTAGTCCCAGAGCTACAAAATCACTGACCGTGAGCCCAATCTTTGACTGAAAAATAACCATAGAAATCTTGGAGTGAACTCAGCATGCTCAGAACCCAAAAATTAAAAATGTAATAACTTTGGAACGGATTCATATTTTTTTTTATCAAACCAACAGTGGATTGTTCCCTGACCCAACCTCTTTCTATGTTCCAAATTTAAGACCAAAGACCACACGGTGTGGTCACAGCACCATGGGCAAAAAGCACGTCAAAAGTGGTGAAAAATGCATTTTTAGCATTTTGCTGCACAGAAACCATAACTCTGACAGAAACAAAACTTGGTAAATCAAGAGATCTACCATACCAGACCATGCGTTCTAAAATTCGTGAAAATACATTGAACGATTGCAAAGTTATTAACACGCAAAAATTGAGGTTTAACATTAAAGTGTCTACTCAACCCTAACTATAGGGGCACGATCGCGCCCCTATAATATATATATATATATATATATAGGCACTGTCACGCCCCTATAATTAGGGTTGAGTAAGCAGTTTAATGTTAAACCCCAAATTTTGCACCTTAATAACTTTGCAACCGTTGAATGGATTTGCATGAAATTTGGTATGTGCTGCCCCATGGTGTAGATCTCTTGACCTGATAAGTTTAATTTTGATCAGATGTGTGTATTTTGTGCAGCACATAGGGAAACAATTTGCTTTTTGCTTTTTTTTCTGAATTTTCCTCATCACCCTGCACCCACACCCTTTTGAATTTTAGCCTGAAATTTTCAGGGTGGAAAGAACTTTCCTTAAGGAGCAGGCCAGTATTAAATTGGTGAAGATATTATTCCGATCCAAAGTTATTCAATTTTGAAAATTTGGGTTCTGAGCATTCTCAGTGTAGTCTTTTGGTTAGATGTACAGCTGTGAACAAGGATTTTGGCTCATGAACAGGGATTTTGCCAGCTCACAAATGGGGATTCATTAAATTCCCATTTGTAAGGAAAAAAAATAATCCACATTCGTGAGCTGCCATCTTGTTTTACATAGAAACATAGACTTTGATGGCAGATAAGGACCACTTGGCCCTCCAAGTCTGCTCATTTTCCTACCTATAATGGATAAGCTACAGATTATAGTTAACCAACAGCCTACTTCCTGCCACCCCCTACTACAATTGCCTTATGTCTGTCCCATGCATGTTTGAATTCCCCCACTGTTTTAGACCCAACAACCTCCCCAGGAAGGCAGTTCCCTGCATCCACCACTCTCACCGTGAAAAAAAAATTCCTCACATTACCACTGAGCCATCCCCCCTCTATCTTTAAATTGTGCCCCCTTGTTCTTACACATCTCTTTTTCTGAAAGGTGCTACCCTCCTGGACTTTGTTGATTCCCTTGAGGTACCTGAACATTTCTATCATGTGCCCCCAGTCCCTCCTTTCATCAAGGATATACATATTAAGCTCTCTCAGTCTCTCTTCATATGATTTCTGATGCAGACCCTGCACCATTTTAGCCCAAAACAAAATGTTGTTACTTGTCCCACAGATGCATTTTTGTAAACAAAAGCATGGGTATTGTTCAGGGTGATGCCCTCAACAAAATCTTGTGTTTGGTTTCCATCAGATCATAAAAAAACGGCAGTTTTTACATTTGAAAATCCCCATTCATGACTAGCTTCTGATCCCCATTCATGAGGTGTCCAAATCCCCGTTCGTCAACCGATCCCCGTTTGTGAGCTATCAAAATCCAAGTTCATGAGATAAGGACTAGATGGCCATATCTCACAAATGAGGATCAGCTAGCAAATGGTGATTTTGACAGCTCACGAATGGGGATTTGGCTCATGAGCGAGGATTTTGCCACCTGACAAACAGGGATCATAAAAAAAAAAAAATCATTGTTCGTGAGCTGTCAAAATCCCCGTTTGTGAGATGAGGACTAGATGGCCCTATTTTGCGAACGCTGAAGCCCTGTTTGTGAGCTGTCAAAAGCTCCATTTATGAGCTGATCCCCATTCATGAGCTAGCAAAATCCCCATTCATGAGATGAAGATCAGATGGCCCTATCTCATGAACAGGGATCGGCTCGAGAACAGGAATTTTGTCACTTCATGAAAGGGGATTTGGCTAATGAATGAGGATATTGACAGCTCATGAACAAGGATTTGTAAAACTTTGCCAGTTCACTGCTAAGAAACAATAAGGGCTGTTGGCTTGAAAGGTGCAGGGTACAAAGGGGGTGTCTCACAGATGTGAAGTATGCTGGTCTGGTGTGAAAAATTGCACTGGTTATATACTTATGACATTCCAAAGTTGAGACATTTCCTATAGGATAACTGTGACATCCATGATGCCTTCCAGCACCCTTATCTCAAAAACTAAGCAAAATATGGATTTTTCACTACCTGCAGCTTAGATCATCAACCTTTAGGTGATCTACCCTGCTGAAACAAGTTTCGAAATCATAGATTATACTAGCAGTGGAATTATTTCCTAATTGCTATGGTTATGGAGATATTGGCAAATTAGTGTCACAAGGGTTCCAAGGCTGCCTTTTGAGTGGTTTTTGGTGCCTGTATCTCATAAATGATGTGATATACAGATTTTGTTGATTATCGCTTGTGGACGTCTGACTGTCATGATTACAACAAAACTTGATTTATTTTCCCTAGCTGCTACAGTTCCCAAGATATTGGCAAATTAGTGTTACAAGTGTCCCTTGCCTGATAGGGCTGCTGTATGGCTCCATAGCTATGTGTAAGTGGGAGCACAGGGCCAAGAGGATCCATGCTCTCACAGACGTATATTGTTATGCACAAATGGGCAGCTTGGTTTGGGCCCTGCGCTCCCACCAACACATGCTATTTACTAATTATTCTGCACTTTTTCAAAATGTAAGGACATTCATTGCAAAAACTCTTTTTAATGCATCAGTTAGGGTTAAAGTGACAAAAGTGGGAAAATGAGACGTTAGGATTGAGCCCCTAACCCCCTGCAACTACTCCACCACCCCATCCTCCACAGACCAACAGACACCAGGATGTGCCATGGGGTCATGAGGCCTAACTCTCACTCCATTCTCCTTTACTGTAACATGTCAACCTGTTTACACATGGAATGGGGGACAGAGTCGGGCCTCATGACCCCATGGCACACCTCAGCATCTGTCAGTCTGTACAGGATGGGGGGGTGAGTTGCTACAGTGGTTAGGGACTCAACCCTAATGTCTCATTTCCCCACTTTTGTCATTTTAACCCTAACTGATGCATTAAATGAAGTTTTTTATATATATTTAGACCAATTTGCTTATGAGGCAAAGATATATCCACCATGCCACAAGAGGACATACTTATGATTGTGTGGGAGTGCACGGCCTGGAAGGCCTGCACTCCTTCCTATAGATTCCATTTTGCTAACCTGAAGACACATTTATGATTGGGTGGGAATGCACAGCATGGAGGGCCTGTGCTTCTACCTATGTATATTATGTGAGTAACACTTCACTTTCATTTGCAAAAAATTTTTTAGCAAGGGTACTTTCTCACGTACTGCATTATTTTGATGACAGTTCTCCATGCTTTCGTGACAGCACCATTGCTTCCACAAAAGTATGTATAGTTTCAAGAAATTACGACTGCTTTTGCAAAAGTATGCATAGTTTCATGAAAGTACCACTGCTTTCACAAAAACATACCATACTGCTGTGGAATTACCATTGCTTTCATGAAAGTAACATTGTTTTCGTGAAAACATACCATGCTTTCGGAAAAAAACTCTGTTAATGCATCACTTACAGTTGATAGTACAGCGACAAAAGTGCACCTAAATGGTTAGGGCTTTTGGTCTTAAATTTGCAGAGTGGCAAAGCCCGGCCCCACAGATGTGCCCTTCTGTAGTTTGGTCAAAACATTTACAGTGGTTACAATGCAGAGCTGTAGGAAGGCATTTTGGTGCCCTGGGCAAGACACTCATTTTGCGCCCCCCTTCAGAAAAGAGCTCGGGGGTCTGGGGGCCACAAGGCCCCCAGAAGCTCTGGAGGGTTTACATGCTCTTTGGTGGGTTTGGGGGCTTTTCTGAAGAAAAACATGCTTTTAATACAGAAAAGTAAAAACTAATAAATACAATATTTGAGCATGAGCAGACAGAGACAATGTTTAAGAAGTGTGTAAACAAAGGAAAAACTAAAATCGAATTCTCTTCTCAAGCCTTGGCCCTGCCTATCTCCTCCTTCCTAGATACCCAGATCCAGTATTGCAACCCTTCTCCTCCAGCTTGTTCCAGCCTCCCTCTTTCTCCACATTTGTTATGCCATATTGTTCCTTCCCTGTTTTTTAGCAGTGGTGAGAGGCCATTTAGGCTTCTTCAGTTTAGTAGGTGCATTTGTTGTCTGCACCTGCACAGTATCTCCCTCTGCTGGTTTAAAGCTGCATATTTTTTAAAATAATTCTTTAAACTTGCTCCCTGGTATCCTGATGCACTCCTCAGAAGGCTGAGGGCCATCTAGCTTGAATAGCTTTCAATCCATCCAGGAGTGGCTCCAATATCCCAGGCACCCCATCAGCCATGAGTTGAAGTGAGCAATTGGATGAACCCTTTTCTAGTTTTCCCTTCTGCTCAAACTGGCAGGAAAAACTCACAAGTCAGTGAGGCAGCTGCCAGCTTGGATGTTCCCCGCAAAATTTCTAAAGCTATTCTTAACCTCCTCTAGGAGTCTGCAAACCAGGTTATCGGTGCCTAGTAGGACTGCTTTCCACTCTATTGACAATTCTTTCTACCCTGTTTACATCCCATCCAACCAATGCCCCAGAAGGCATCCAACCTTCCTGTCCCCTGATTCTCTGCACCCACCACCCCTTCTGTCCTCTTTATGATGGAATCACCTATCACAAGCTCTTTCCTAGCACTGTCTTGCCTCTTAGACTCTGGTCACATGTAAGATGTCCTCTTAAGCACAGACCTGGTCTCTTGCATGCCTGCAGGGTACGGTCTTTTCACTTGGGGGACTAGATGAACCAAATTGCAAGAGGGGTGAATCTGTTTGCTGTTGCCACCTCAGGGTCTCAGCCTGTATAGACCCTTCTTCCCCCATCCTCCCTACCTAAAGTAGGTGTGGCACGGTGTGCAGTGGAAAGGAGTGGTGGCTGCCTGCACCAGTGTCCACTGGGAATCACTGTAAGAAGGTTAAGTTCTTCCTTTACTGCACCCAGCTCCACAGTGAGTGCTGCAAACCTGCTGCACACCAGGCAACATTGCTGCCTCCTGAGGACTTTCCTGAAGATGATTGCACCACGGGTGCTGCGGCCTGTGATGCCTCCTTCCTACCTTGTCCCCCATAGCTCTCCACATCCTTCTCAAATGACTCCCTTATGCCCGTGCTTTACCTGTTGACATAGGGTCCCCATCCCTATTGCTTCACCAGCACTGCTGAAGTTGTTTCATGGGCAGAGACTCTTTTATCAGGGGGTATCCCAGATAGCATTTCTCTGGCAGTCACTTAAAAACCGATAATCTTCACCCACTCTACCACTATTCTGGATATCGCCTTACTCTCCTTTAATCCCACCTTGTCCCTCAGATTATTTTGTTTGCTGGCACCAGCACACAGAAATCACAGTTTTGGTCCCTTCCTGCATTCCCACAGGATGCCCAAGCATGTATAGCAAAGCTCCTTCAGTAAGAGGACCCTGTGTCTCACTTGTGTCCCTTTATCTTTTTTAAGCGTAGTCCCCTTCAGACTCCCTGCAGATTAATTATTTTATTTTTAATACCGCTAATACCCCCCCAGACTGACACACACACAAAGAAAGAAGACTTGAGTTTCAACTGTTTTCTTTTCTTTTTTTACTGCTAATCCCCCACAACCACACACAGAATAATTTTTGTTTCTGTAAATACTGCTGCCTGCTGATTTCATAGTAGGGGCTGGGTCAGACTCAGGACCGACTAGGGAGGCATGAGGCACTGGGCTTTTAATTTTTAAAATGAAGTCAGCCTAGGTCCCAGCCAGCAGACTTGGTTACAAAGGCAGCCAGAAGCACGAACTAAGTAACTACTGCTGGGACACCCGGACGGGATTAGGAAAGCAGCAGATGGGGTGGGCAGCTGGCAGGGGCAGTCAAGCCAAGCAACCTCCAGGCTTAGTCGGGGAGTTGGCAGAAGTCGGCATGACAGTTGGGTGGGGCGGCTGGCAGGGACCCGGGACCAGGGAATCAAGAATCATTGAATCAACTTTTGCAAGGTGGAAGTCCAGGACCGTGGATGTGGAGAACAAGACGTTATTTTGTACTGTCATGTAAAAATATAAAATTGCCTCAGGAGTCGGCAAGAGGGGCAGGGGACTGGGACCCAGGGCCAGACCAGAAGGGATCTTATCATTCACAAATGATCAATCAGCCTGCCTCAGAGGAAGGATGAATGAATCTGGGGTGAGGGAGGACAAGGCCGCACCGGCCAGTCAGTCAGCACAAGGGTCCACTCCAAAAGCAAAGCAAAATGGTCAAGTTATATACACAGCAGCCAGCCCTGAGCCCAATTATCTAATCCTATATATCCTAGGCTAACCCTTTGATTTCTTTGAACGAGGGCCAATCAATACGTAGTTTTTACTTTTTTTTTTTAACACCCCCAAACACACAGATCGTCATCATTTATTTAATTATATGGATCACGGACGTGGAAGGACGTTTTGTTCTCTTGTCAAAAAATGCTGCTACACAAAATCAATTTAAACAGTCCACACTCTCTCTCATTCTCTCTCTCTCTCTCTCTCTACAATACTAGTCGCTCTCTCCTTTACTCCAGCTCTCCTATAGCTGCCTCTGCTCAACTGCTCTGCCACTCTAACAACACTCTGGAGTCTGCTTACCTTATATACTTCACTGGGCGCCAGCCTGCCCCCACAAACAAACTGTCTGCTCGGTATACCATGTGATTGTTCTTCTTGCTGCAGCAACATATCATGTGATCCCCCCCCCCGACTAGCTGGTCGCGGATGCGCTCTGCTGGCAGCAAATATTAATTACCTAAAGAAAGTTAAAAAAAAAAATTAAAGTTGCAGTGCTCACTTTTTCAAGTTAATAATAGAGTGAGCTTCAGATGAAACTGCACCCCTAGGAGGCTTGCGCCAGGCGGCACTTGCTCGCCCCACCCTTCTCACATGTACTGGGTTACAAAGTTACGAAGGCCCAAAGTTGAGAAATTTCCCATAGAATAACACTGCAGCGATTCGAGATACAGATTTTTAATTCCCGACAGCTTAGTCCACTTTAGGTGATCTAAGCTCAAGTGGAGATTTTTAAGTCATGATTACAACTGCAGTGGAATTTTTTTCATAGTTGCTATGGTTACTGAGATATTGCCAAATTAGTGTTACAAGGGTTCCTTTTCAGTACTGTAGGGCTGCTGTATAGCTCTTTGCCTTTATCTAAGTGGGAGCACAGTGCCCAGAGGGCCTGCGCTATCACATATGCATACCAGTAGGCAAAAGATGGACAGCATTAAGGGAGTGCAGGGCCTGGAGTACCAGTGCTTCCATAAACACACACCAGTTAGCAGTTACATTACCATTTCTCAAAAAGAAGGGAAATTCATTGTAAAAAATAATGTTTGTTACTACATCAGTTATGGTTGATAGCACAGCAACAAAGGTTTGGAAATTCAATGTTAGGGTCACCACCCCTACCACCCCACCCCCACCCTCTACACACCAACAGATGTTGGAGTGTGCAATGGGGTCATCAGGCCTAACTCTCACCCCATTCTCCTATACTGTACAATGTTAGCTTGTTTATACATGGAATGGCATGAGAGTTGGGTCTGATGACCCCATAGCATACCCCAATGTCTGTTGGTGTGTGGAGGGAGGGGGTTGAGGGTGGGGTGGTATGGGTGGTAGCCCTAACATCAAATTTCCAAACTTTTTTTGCTGTGCAATCAATCCTACTGATGCATTAATTAATTTTTTTTGCAATGAATATACTGGATGTAAAATGGGGTGGTAAAATCATATAAATTCCAGTAACATGATTGGACAGAATGCATCACATGACCGTGCATTATTTCCCAACGACCGCACACCTCCCATTACGACCGCACGCCTGAACTACTTTCCATCCCACAGAACCTTCTCACCAGCACTGAGATCACTTCACACCTGGCAGACACAGGCTGCCACACAAACACACACAGGCTGGCACCCACAGCAGTAACTAAAATGTCCTGTATATAGCTGCCCCACATCTCTCACTAAACTGTGTATAACCTCTGTTTTATAGTATTTTTTTTTAAGTCTCTGCAGTAATGGGGGCTAAACAAGCGAGTTGCCTTACTCATTTTTATTTTTTGAAAGAGCATCCGACTGTAATGGGGCTGGCGGTGAGTCATTCATATCTGTATTGTGCGTGACCCGGTGGTTTTATTGACAAGTTCAGGGCGTGCTGGCACAGCTTCAAAACAAGGTATTTTACTTAATTGAGCTGGACTAACACCTGGTGCAGGTTCCTGGAGGATCATGTGTGAATGGTGCTGAGACTGCTAAAGAAGAGGTGCTTGATTGTGGTGAAGAAGAAAGGACACCACAAGATGCAGATCATGTGATCTGAGATGGAGGCATGGCCCTTTAGTAGAGTAGCTGAAAGGTGCGGAAGAAGCCTATGAGATGGCTGAAGGGACTGATCTTTTTTTTTCTTTATACTCCTGCAGCCCGACCTGCCTACACCCAGCCACTGCCTTCATCCCTGATCAGCTCGCAGACTCACTCACATACTGGCTAGCACAGTGCTGTAAATGCAGGGGGGACTGCCCCCTATTTCCCCCCACACCAGGCCAGGAACCAATATCACAGTGCGATTCCACAACAGGCCCCCTGGTTGCTGAAGTGCGGCCATCAAGCTGCCTCGGTCATCTGCCATTTTCCTCCTATGTTTTTTCCCCTGAGAAGTGAGGACGTGCAGTGACATTGAGGCACAATGTACCGCCGTCTGCTGCACTTCTCCCCACATGTATCCCTGCTCCTGTAGTGCCCCCGATTTCCATTGGGGGCTGTTGTAGTGCAGTGAATGCCCCAGTCCCTCCCCAGGGAAAGGAGAGCAGTCCTCGGATGCTCAATCCTCTTCCCTCCCCAGCCAACCTCAGATGACCCGGGCTCGTTCCCGAACCTGGGTCGCTAGCGTGGAGTGAGGTATGGCATTTAGCACCTCAACCCTCAGCCCCACCAGGCCATGGGACTGATCTCTTTGTTAAACCAGGGATTCCCTGGAGATTCAGAGACTGGGGTATGCTACAAAATGGGGATACACATGATTGCAGGTTATACCAGTATGTGACAAGTATTGATGGTGTATGTATTGGTCCTGGGGTGGTTAACAGAGTCCATCCCCATTATGTTGTAAAGAAAAGGGTATTATACAGGTTACTTCTTAACCTGAGGTTAAACAAGATGGAAGAGTAGGTGGTTGTTCCCACCAGATGTCAGATGCAGGTGATGCAGTGGGCACACACTGATCACAGTGGGAGGAATCTAAGTAAAAGGGAAACCTTTGCAAACCTTCTGCCACATTTTTACTGGCCAGGAGTCTACAGGCAGGTAGCGACCTACTGTAGATCCTGTATTGCCTGCCAGTTAATGTTGGCTGTAGCCCCCAGAGAGAAGGGTGCTGTTACCCTGCAGAAAAAAAGCCTTTTCTTCCCAGAGACCAGGAGAAGCAGAAGGCCCCAAAAAAGACCACCTGGGGAAAGAGGTGACATTCTGGTAAAATAGGTATGCTTCCTCCAGGGCTGGGAGAGACATAAAGAAAAGAGATAAATAGATAACAGTATAATGCTTTTCCTGCAATGTTAATGGCTAAACTGATAAATTAGAAACACTAGAATTGAGAATTCAGAAGGCTGAAAAAATGCATGGGTTTAAACTTAACCATTTGCTGTACTGGTTGTTGTGGAAAAAGGGATACTGCATATGCACAAAACTGTTATAAGGTGATGTTAGAAGTGAGTTAAAAGAAAGCTTTGGAAACCTGTTTTTTTAAAGAGGGGGTATGTGACAGAGTTAAATAAGGCCCTGTCCCATTTGTTATGTAGAAAGAGCTAAATGCAAGGACCTGTTCTGTCCTCTTCTTTTCTGTCTCTTGTCTGACTGTGCAGTCAGATTTTTCTCCACCTTCACTTGTTGTTTGTTTCCATCTTTTCTTCCCCTTGTGTATCTGAAGTTATAAAATATATGTAAATCTTTATGTGAAACTGAGATCCCTTGGTTTGAAAATGTATATAGTTTGTGCTGTTTTAATCATTTATATCAGTCACACTGGTAATTAACCATAGCAATCTCTTATTTAACCATGTACAAGACAGGACCAAGGCCTGTATGACATATGTATCATTACTGTATGTCTATTCCACTGTATTGCATTTATATTTTGGAAAATTAATAGAAACGTTTAGAGAAAAAGCTACTTGTAACATAGGGGGTTAACCTGGAATGCAACACCATCTCTTTTGCAGAGCTGTCAACAGGAGGTCAGTTCTGGGACACCTCGTACTGTTTTGGCATACCTGCAAGGAAGGAAACTGACAAGAACATTTTTGGAAAAACAGGATGTCTCCTTAATGAGTTCCCAGGCAAAGACTTATAAAGAGAGCATCAATACTTTTGCTAGAGCGAGAGAGAGAGTGAGAGAGAGAGACTGAGAAACTGAAACTTAGAATTAGTGGTTCCCTTCAGACGAAGGACTTTGTTTTCTCTATTTGTACTGCCTTTGTAAAAAGTTATATTGAATAATTTTTATTTTTATGTTGCTGTTATTGATAGTAATAAAATGTTACTTGGGAACTTCACAACTGCTCCTGATTTTCCTATGCTTCCTGACCTGTGCCTCAATGGCAGATGGCTAACAAGGGGGAGGTGTTGCTAGTGGGGGATTTCAGTATGCCAGATGTAGATTGGAGCCTTCCTGCAGCAGCTTCAGCTAGGAGCAGGGACATCCTGGAATCCCTGCAAGGGGTATTCCTCAGGCAGCTGGTACGTGAACCCACTAGTGATGGGGCTGTACTAGATCTAGTGCTTACGAATGGAGTTAAGATTGAGGAGGTCAGGGTGCAAAGCCATCTAGGGACCAGTGATCATTGTACAATGTGGTTCCAGATAAGAACTGCTATGGAAACTAATCACACAATATGAAAAAGTGCAAGATAATGCACTTGAGCCACAGTAACCTGGAAGCAGAGTACAAAATGGGGGAGGGAACAATACTGACAAAGACAAAGCAGGAAATAGATTTAAGGGTATTCATATTGGATTACCTAAAGGTGGCCAAGCAGTGCAACAAGGCAATCGCCAAGGCAAGTGGGATGCTGGGATGCACAGGAAGGGTTATCACCAGCAGAAAGAGAGAGAGGTGATGCTGCCCCTGTATAGAGCGCTGGTGAGACCGCACCTTGGATACTGGTTACAGCTCTGGAGATCACACCTCAGGAAGGACATAGACAGAGTACAGTGAAGGCGGTCCAGTGGAAGGTCACCAAAATGGTGCAGGGTCTGCATCATAAGTCCTACAAGCAGAGGCTAAGGGAGCTAAGCATGTACACCCTGGAGGAGAGGGGGGAATATGACAGAGACTTTTAAATACCTAATGGGGGTGAATAAGGTACTACAGGAGAATATTTTTCAGAGAAAAAGGTCCTCTAGAACAAGGGGGCATACTATGAAGCTGGAGAGTGGTAATTTTAAGAAGGATGTGAGGAAGTACTTCTTCAGGGAAGGGTAGTGGATCCCTGGAAAAGCCTTCCGGTGGAGGTTGTGGGAGCGAAGACAGTGGAGGGGTTCAAAAATGTCTGGGATAGACACAAAGGTATTGTAGGGGGAAGGAAGAGAAGGGGAACAGCAGGTGTGAGACAGGGAGAGGTAGAGATGGTGCTGTAGATCAGGAAAGGTCTGCAACATTAAAAAAAATTGCAATGGTCAGACTGGATGGGTCTGGTGGTCCTTATCTGCCATCACATTCTATGTTTCTAAAAGGAAATTTATTCTTTTTTTTCACCAGAAAGTTTGATTACACAGTTGGCTGAACAGCAGGGCTACAACTTGGGTAGGGGAGGAAAAAGAAGGAAAGAAAAATGGCAGCAGCATTGCTGCAACTTGCAGGCTTGCAGCATGCCTCTGGGACCAGGGTCTTACCTGACTGATGGGACTGGAGGAGTGTGCTTTGGCTGGGCAGTTGGCAGATAGAGCACATGAGTGGTAGTCTGCCAGTGCCCATTTTTTGTTGCAGAAGTAACATTTTAATAGGGCATTATAGGCCCCCTGGCAGAAGCCTTTTGGGAGTTATTCTGTTAGGAAAAAATTCAATTTTACTGTGCTGGGCAGTCATCGTGTGTCAGCTTGCAGCAGGACAGTGCCTGGTCACTGTTAGTTAGCATTTTGGTGGCATTCTCTTCAGTTTCCACTTTTAATTCTTTTTTTTTGGCAGTTTTATTTTATTTTTAATCATTACCTTTCTCATTCTCCTGAGTCCAGAAGCAGCCTTTTACAGTGTGATCCAGGCAGTGTGATCTAAGTACTGGGAAGCAAGTGTGCGCCAGCTGAACTGGCAGTATGCCAGTGCCCAATCCCTAGTAGGTGGCACCTTGGTGGCATACCATAAAAAGGAAAAAAAATAGTTGCTTCCTCCCCCTCCTCCTCCTGAGTCCTGAAGCAGCCTTTTGCAGTGTAATCTGGGAAGTGGGCAACAAGTGTGTGCCGGCTGAACTGGCAGTGTGGCAGTGCCCAACCCCTGGTAGGTGGCACGTTGGTGACATCCAATAAAAAAAAAAGTTGCTTCCTCTGCCTCTTCCTCCTCCTCCTGAGTCCTGAAGTAGCCTTTTGCAGTGTAGTCTGCGCTGTGGGCAGCATGTATGTGCCAGATGACAGCTTGCTGGTACCCAGCTCCTGTAGGTGGCACCTTGGTGGCATCCCATATTCTTCTCCCTCCTCTTCCTGAGTCCTGAAACAGCCTTTTGTAGTGTGATATGGGCAATGGGTAGCAAGTGTGTACCAGTTGGAAGCAGGCCGGTGCCCAGCCCCTGGAAGGTGGTGGCACCTTGGACCTTGGTGGTATCCCATAAAGAAATAAAACAAAATTAAAAAAATAAAATAAAAAATAACATCACAAACTTAAATAAAATATGTCTTCCATTGATAAAAAAATTAAAAAAATAACATCACAAAATTAAACAAAATATAAATCTTCATCATTCTCATCACCCAAATGGTTAAGTCCTGTAGCAAGCATTAGGAAATGGAGCAACAGACAGGTCAAGGAGCTCTTGGGATGGGATCATCCAAGTCCAGTCACATCAAAGAAAAATGAAAGCATAGTGGGCTTGATCACAGACTGTCTGCCTCAGTGGGTATTACAGGTGTAGAGGAAGATGCTAGTAGTGGTTGAATAGTCCATAGAGTATCTCTCTTTGTAGGAACCACTTGCAAGGGCTGCAACATAAGCAATTGTAGATAAAAAAGAAATAAAAAAGTGTGCTAGGTAGTGAGACAGGCGGAGGAGGAGGAGGAGGAAAGTGATTTGGTGGAGCCTCTTGGGGACAGCGATTTGGATTGTGATTATATGCCTAATAAAAGTGATAGTGCAGCAGCAGTTCGACTTGGGGCAGATGCATGTAAGAGAACCAAAAAGACCAGGGCCAAGATTCTCAAAATGTTCCCCAGGCACAAACCCACATTTGCACTGAGTTGCTGTTCACAGAAGCCCAGTTCATGTGCTCAAACCAGGTTTGTGCTCAGGCAAAGTGTGGAGGGGGGTGCAATGCAAATGAGGGGAAGGGGACCTGAATATCGGCACAATCCGAATCACAGTGCATTTGGTCCACACAATGACCTTTTGTGTGGTCTCCTTGTGAGGAGCAAATACCACCAACCATGACCTTGCCTTAATCCTGTGCAACCCTAGTGGCTGGCAGAGGTACTGCGGTGACCCCCCCACCTGACTCTCAGCACAACAGTCCCTGGTGTCCACTGGTTCCTCCCTCCCTCCTGATCCCCATCCCAATGTGGAAAAAGAGTTTCCCTGGTGTCCCGTGCCCCCACACCTGATGCCCTGCCCGATGTTCTATACCTTTACCCTGGTGTCTAGTGGACCCTCCCCCTGTTCATTCTCCATCCCTGTAAGGGAGAAATCCCTTCCCAATTTGATATCCTCCCCTTAGCTATTTCAGCCTGATGTGAACAACTAAGTTTCCCTGGTGTCTAGTGGCCCCCCCCCGCCGATTGCTGGCCCGATGTGAAGATGCAACTTTCCCTGGTGTTTAGGGGTCTCTCCACTGGAAATCGCTGGCCCAGTGTGAATATTTAACTGTCCCTGGTATCCAGTGGTCCCCCCCCACACTGATCACTGGGCTGATCTGAAGATTTAACTTTTCCTGGTGTCTAGTGGTCTACCCGCTGATCACCAGCCTGATGTGAAGATTTAACGGTCCCTGGTGTCTAGTGGTCCCCCCTCCCACTGATCACTGGCCCAATGTGCAGAAAAAAACTGTCCCTGGTGTCCAGTGGTCCCTTCCTCCACCTGCACTCATGCCCAATGTGGCAGTACTGATTCCCTGGTATCTAGTGGTCCCTCCCCCATCCTGATCCCCTGTATACTAAGATGAAAGCATTCCCTGGTGTCTAGTGGACCCCCCACCCCTGCAGGTAGTGCCCCACTACCCTGCTCTGTCCCATCCTGACTCCGAGCTGACAACTGGCACAGCCCTCTGCATTCCGCCACAGCCAGCCACTGACTGAGCTGTCAATGAGTGAGTACTGATTATCCAGGGAAAAAGGGATATTAGTGGCAATTGAGCCCAAAATTATTAGCTTTGTTGTGTTTAAGTTTATTTTAAGTTCTAATTCTTTGCATTTTTTTATTGAAGGTGTCATTTTTATTTAGAAGGCCTCTTCTGGTCAAAGAAAATAGAACTATGTGATCTGCAAATGCCAGTGCATAGCAGGGCAACCCATTAATTTTGCGTGGATCGTATAGCTTACCGTCATTAAAATCCAAAAGGTCATTTATATAAAGCTTAAAAAGGACTGGAGCAAGTAAGTATCCTTGCTTCACCACTCTGGTTGAGGGAAATGGCTTTGTGGTGTTACCTTCTATGTTATATCTAACTCTGGTGTGGGTGTCTGTTAATAGGAGCTGGATTGGGTTGAGGAGGGAATCATCCATCCCTTGTGCCTTAGAGTGTCCCATAATAGATTGCGATTGATAGAATCGAACGCAGAAGTAGAATCTATGAATGAAGCATAACACTTCATTTTTTTTATTTGAATGTATTTTCCAAACATGTGGGCTAAACAAAAGATATCTGTCATTGAGAAATTACATCTAAAACCAGCCTGAAAGGGGGAAATTAGGTTCCTACTGTTGTTCCATATTGTCTTTTGGAGGCAGTATAGCACAGTGGTTTAAGGCTTTGAGTTGCAAACCTGGAGATCTGGGTTTGAATCCCACAGCCCCCACTTGCATACTGTGTGACCCTGAGCAAGTCACTTAACTTCCTTGTGCTCCCAGGTTGCACCTGTAAACAAGCATTCAGCTCAGTGTGTCTCACCTGGTAAAACAAAGGTTAAAATAAATAAATAAATAATCAATTAGACTCTGGCCATAGGGGCCAAAGAAGGTAGGATTCCCTGTCTCATCTCCCTTGTCCTTCCCATTTAAAATGATCAAGGAATTATCATTGACAACATTTTTTAATTTTTTTCCATTATCATTAAGTACTTTGTCTTTTGTCACTCTAGGGATCAAATCCCACCCATCCATAAAAGAGGCTAGAAAAGAGTAATTGTCATAGTTAGTAATCTGTGCATTAAAATCTCCACCAACTGTAAGATAAGCTGTTGGAAAATTGTGTGTAACTGCATCTAGATCAGAGGATAATTCATCTAGTAAAATTGGTAGTTATAATTTTTGGAGGGATATACACATTTACTATGATAAATAACTTATTGTTTCAGTTGAGTACAATAATTATGTAATTTGTAGATATTTTATAAATTTGTATTATTATCAGTTGTTTGGAGATTTTAATGTAGATGGCTAAGCCACCCATATTTCTTCCATAGTTTTTTTTATTTTGGATGCCAGGGAAAAAACATATTCATAACCATTTATAATTATGGGGTCTTGGGCCCAGGTTTCCTGAAAGAGGATTACCATAAAGGACATAATAAAATCCAACCATTCCCTATCCCCAAGTTTATGTTTTGGACCAACTGTGTTCCAAGATCAAAAGTTATGGCCCATCTTGTTCGTATTATGATCAGACGAAACCAGGTCTCTCCAAGACATTATCATTTAGTCAGACAGCAGATGACATTTCTTTTTCGTGTTCTAAATTTGACAGATTCACAATAAAAATGTTACTTTGTTTCATGTTGGAGGCTTTATGCAGAATTGAATTAAATTAAATTAAATTAAATAATTCTGGTGATTGACATACATGTCAGTCTGGTTCCCTGTGCCAACATCGTGAGCTCTTATTATTTTGGAGAATTCCTTTTTGGAAATGGGTATGTCCAGAACTGATGCCAGGAGGGAGGACACAAGTGATGTTAACACCTGCACCTCTGTATTCTGTTTCTCTAAGTGCTCTACCCCAAACATAGAAAGAACTTTATGAGCAGAGTCTTGTGTTACACATTTAGAGGGCAAGTTCCAACTAAATAACTGTAAAACATGCTTTAATGTTTCAAGCTTTTAGGTATTAGGAAGTTGGGTAGAGCCTAAAAATGTTTTATTAAGTTTTCGCCAAGTAGCTGGTGGATGTATCGGTATGCCTATTTTTTTTATTCTTCTCTGGAAGCTGAGAACTTGCTTGATGAAGCCCATGCTTGTAATCATGTAATAGACGGGGTGGAAAAAAGGTTTTACCTCTGTAAACTGCTGTAATATTTGTAGCAGCTTTATTTACCCCGAGTTTGGCCTAGAACAGATCGGTAATGAACTCTTTTAAAGTGTTATTATTTTCATGCTCTTTTAAATAAAGACCATCTATTCTTAAGATTGTTTCATCACCTGTTAATTGTATCTCCATGTGGGACACAGAATTGTCATTATTTGTTGCCTTGTGAGTAGTATTATTACAGGAAACAGAGGGAGAGAAAACATCACCGTTGTTAGTGTTTTGACAATTACGTATATTACTTAGAAGCTGATATCCTGAATCTCTAGGGTGACTCCCCAGTGGTTGACAGTGGGGGGGTTTCTGAATCTTGGGGAAGGGGTATCCCAGGTTTCTCAGTTGGGACTACAATGCCATCGGTGGCTTCCCCCTTATTTGGATAGTTCCTAGTAGGCTTCAAATCCTGAGTGTTGTTAATTTCAGGCTGCTGGCTAGGAATCCCTTTCTTTTTCTTTTATTCTTTCTAGAATTTAGAGTCATCTTTCTAGCATTTTCCTTTTCGGGGGGGGGATATGGAATTACTATGAGAGAAAATGAAGGCCTGCATTTGTTTGCCAGTAGTTCAAAGTTAGAATTGTTTTTTCCCAATTCATTGATTTGTGATTGGGCATTGTTTTGAAACGCATCCATTTTCTTTTTGATATTTTTGAGAGATTCTAGCAATACGATGATGAATATATAATAAGGAAAACAGCAAAGTTTCTAATTAATATAAGGGAAATAGGGGTTAGCATTGTTCGGACAACGATTATAAAATCCTAAAAAGACCACATTTAAGAGAAATCAAGACATTATATTATGGATTGTCTTGATTAAGTATATGTGTATGTTCAATGGATACTTATATTTATTGTATGTCTTTTCCTTTTTTTCTTTGTATATCTGGTGTTTGTGATAGAATTATGTATATATCTATTTTATACTTGTTGTTTTTGTAATGATCTTTTTAGATTGAACAATAAAATTGAACTGAACTGAACATTAAGGGTTTGTGCCAAAGCCTTTAGTGTATATGTGAGAGGGTCCAAAGGAGGGCAACCAAAATTATCTGGGGCCTAGGCGAGAGGACCTATGAGGGGAGGTTCAAGGAGCTCGACATGTACACACTGGAGAAGAGGAGGGACGGGGGGACATGATAGAGGTCTTTAAGTGCATGAAAGGGATCAATAAAGGAGGTCCAGTCAGGGTGCTCCAAAGGAAGGAGGGTAGGGCAATGAGAGGTCACGGTGTAAGCTGGAAGGGACAGGCCCAGAGGGGAGAGGAGGAGATGTTATTTCACTGAAAGGGTGTTGGAGCCATGGAATGCACTGCCCAGGAGCTGGTAGAGTGTGGAGACTAATATTAGAACTCATAAGAGAAATGCTAAAATGTAACTTTATTTAAGGATACCTTTGATGAAGGACTGGGAGATCAGTCCGAAACATGTCAGGAACTTTGTCTTGTTATGTGTTTTTAAATAAACGTTACATTTCGCATTTCTCTTATGAGTTCTGTATGCCCGAAACCTTTTTGTGATTTAAGCATTCTGTTTGGTTTTGGTGCACTACCTCCCAGTGTGCACTCATTTGGAACAATAGAGGTGGAGACTGTGGACAGTTTTAAATGGGGATGGGACAGGTACAGAGGGAGAATAAATCTGACCAGACCCGGTACAGGTGGAATATCTGGGACTAGGGACAGTATAACCCAGGGGTGACAGGGGAACTAAAATCGACTCTCAGTGCAGGTGCTGAAAATCGAGCAGACTCGAGAGACCATTAGGCCTATTCTGCTGGCATTTTAGTATGTTAGTACATAATGACACTTTCCCAGAATATTGCTGGATAATTGCAGAATCCAGTTTAATTTGTTCTACTTCTTTGTCAAGTTGTTCGAACACTGCACTAGGTGATTGCGCACCGTTTATGTCATTCCAGTGATCAGAAAACTCCAAATTTGGTGATCTAATAATTGATTCACATATATTTTTTGACAGATCAAGGGGGCTAAATGATTCTAATTTAGTTTCATATAATTCAGAGGATTTTGGTAAGGAAAATGGAGAAATTGCTCTTGCGTTATTGGCCCTGAGTGACAAAGGGTTCAGCTTTTCCTCCTCATCTTGCAGGGGGTGGGACACTGGTAAACATTTACTAGTTGGGCCTGGGGGGGAATCAGTAATTAACTCTTTTAATTGTTGGGCAGGTTTTGTTACCTCTTGCACTTTTATTTTTTCTTGATTTTTGGTTCTTTGTTCTTTTTTTCCTGATCCTGTAGTTTTTTCGTACTATTCTGAGCTGTCCTGTTAGAGGGATTCTTTTCTTCCAAAACGTGTTCCCCTAGAACAGTACCTACAACAGGAGTCATTGAATGGGAGATTTTAAAAGGGAAATTTACCTCCGCCCTCTGAGCTTTTTCCCAAAATTGTCTCCCTACTGCAATGCAGTATAAAGAAAAGGCCACCACCAGCCGGATACATACAACCCTGATTTGGATCACCTTTGTAAACTTATTAAGGACCTACAACCAACCAATGTTCAGCGAGAATGACACCTTGAAATGTAGCTTCCAAGAACTACCCTTACTGTCTTTCAAACAGCCATCTGTTTTATCCAACCTGATTGTCAGGAGTAAACTTATACCTCATCAGAATAACAGAACATTAGAAAGTACTAAACCCTTCAATATTCCCAAATGTACGACATGACCACATTTCCACTTCAGACTTAATCAACACCCCCAAAACAAACAATTCAAGTTTGTACAAGGGGATTATACGTGTATATCCCAGAATGTGGTGTATCACATCCAGTGTAAGAAGTGTCCACGTACAGGCTATGTTGGGGAAACTAGACAACCCCTTCAAACCTGAATGAATTCACGCTGGCACGGCATTAAAATGAAAAATACTGTAAAACCAGTGGGATAACATTTATCTCAGTTTGATCACTCCATCTCTGACCTGGTTCTCAAAGAACAAGTCAGAAATACACAAGAAAGGTGGGCTTATGAGGTCAGACTTATTTTACTTCTCAATACAATAAATGATGGAATGAATGTGGACCTTAGTTTCATGACCCATTACAGAATTTAAACTGACAGTTGCGTTTTACTTGCCTCAGGTACAGTACATGGGCATTTCCTGTGCATATTGTTATTTTTTTTATATATTATGTCTTATATTTACTATATAAACTTTTAGTGTGCTTTTCTACATTAATTTTGGATCTGCTAGTTTCATTACACACAGAAGTGCTTCACAGCACACACACACACACACACACACACACACACTCACACAATCTGCTCTCTGTTTTAAGGGAGGGTACTTCTGAGCGTATACACACACACACACACACACAGCCTTCTGTCTGTTTTCAGGGAGGCATAGCAATTGACAATTTATAGACATTCTGCTGTCATGTATTGTAACATCCATGGAGAGTTTCTGATTTATACACAGCTAGGATTTCAAAGACCTTTTATCTCTGTCTATATCCAATTATTCTCCTTCTTTGCCAACAGAACTGTCATATGGATGTGTAAAGTTTTTTTTTTGGTTACCAGTTCTAGCCTGTGTACTTAAAGTGGTTTCTTTGTATAGTTTGCTATTCTTCTGCCAGAGAGCTCCTTGTAGCTCAAAAGCTTAAACGACTGTAAATCTCTTGTTGGTCTTATGAAAGATATCAAATCATCCACTTTGTTCATCTTTTTGTACAAAGACCAATATGGCAACATACAATTCTTTACATTATGTAAGCTATGTTAATAATTTTCTTAGTTTAGTCACCAGAGTCACCTTTTAGCTTATTATATTACTTTTGTGGGGTATGAGTTATGGTTATTTGGGGTTTATTTATTTATTGAAGTCTTGGATTACAACCTTTGAGCTGCAAGCTCTTTTACAAAGGTTCCACGTCAAGAAGGAGAACAGTAGTACAGAACACTACAGGCATCAAGGAACAATAGTTCGGATTAACTGAACAATAGATACGGTCATAGAACATTGACATAAATCAGATTAACTAGGTTATTTGAAGAAACAAAATAAGATAGAAAAACAAATGGTAGCCAAAGATGTGGAAAAAGGAAGGAGGTGGGGGTTATAGAGAGAGATTGCAGTAACCATAGCATCAGGGTTACCTTGTCAAGGTTGAGGGCAGAGAAGGTTGAGGAAACTGAAAAGACAGGAAGGGAATTTGGAGAGGGGTGGGCCATTGACACAGTGACTAGTGTGGGGAGGGGGTAGGTGAGGGGAGGGAGGGAATAGGAGGCTGGGAAGTATATATTAGGTTGCTAGTTGGGGAGTAGAAAAGTGCTTAATTAGAAAGGTTGACGATTCTGGTCGGAAGGAGAACAGGTTATGAGAAGCAGGTGCATTTCATTTGGCTAGCCAGGTGAGATCTAAGTTCGGTTTTGAATGGGCCATTTTATTGATGGAGAGTAGCTCGGCTAGGAGGGAGTTGAGCCAGAGTGGAGCTCGGTATCCAAAGGATCTTTGTCCTTGAGAGGTGCGCTGGAAGGGGGACCTTGTAGGAGAGATTGTTTGATGCCCTAGTTGGTCTTGTTGATTCAACCAGATGGAGCAAAGAACTGGTGCCAGGAGGCAGAAGACTTAGGGCTGCTTTTTTGGAGACAGACATGGTAACGGATCCTCTCACCTAGATTTAACCAGCCCATTTGTGAGTAGAGGTTACAGATATGAGTTAGGCGTGGAGCACCAACAGTTAGCCTGCAGGCTTTATTCAGTGTAGTAGCAGTCCTATTAAGGGTGTTGTCAGGGGCCGCACTGTAAATGGCAAGGCCATAATCAGTGATTGAGAAGACTGAGCTGGTAATGGCAAGCTGGAGGGCTGTTTCAGTGAGGCAGTGCCGATGTTTGTAAAGTAGACCCAGCTTCTGGTTAGTAGATTTGGTGACATGATCAACATGGGCAGAGTAGGAGAGGGAGCTATCTAGGGTGACACCAAGATATTTAAAGTTGTGGACCATTTCGATGGCTTCATTTTGTTTGTTTTGAATATTAATCGTTGATGATTTCAGTCGATTGTGGGTTAAGACAAAAAGCATGGTCTTAGTTTTTTTATAATTTAAGAGCAGCTTTGTGTTACCAAACCAGTCCTCAACATTATTAAAGTCTTGCTGTAACCGTAGTTTAAGGGTGGCGGGGTCGGGGTGTCTGGTGCATATAACCGCATCATCTGCGTAGAGAAGGATTTTATGTTGACAGGCTTGGGGAAGTTGATTTAAGAAAAGGCTGAAAATTAGGGGGCCCAATATGGATCCTTGAGGATCACCTGTAGTCACGTTTTGGGATTTTGAGAGAATGTTTGATATTTTTACCCGCTGTACTCATCCTGTTAGTTAGTGCAACGAGTCAGGGCATAGACCCGTGACTCCTAATTGGGCCAGGAGGAGGTCATGGCTGACAGTATCGAAGGTCTTGGTGAGGTCAATAAAGGTTGCCCCCACCAAGTGCCCATGATCGAAGGCATCATGAATGAACCACGTGAACTCAACCAGTGCTGTAGTAGTGCTGTAGAATTTTCTGAAGCCATTTTGCTGCTGGCATTGCAGTTGATATTTATCAAGGTAATCTATGAGCTGATCATGTACTATCCTGTCCAGGGCTTTGGAGATTGGGGGGACTATAGAAATTGGTCTGTAGTTAGTGTGACTCATCCTACTACCAGTTTTGTAAACGGGTTACAACTGCAGCTTTCCACAGCTTGGGGAACTTACCTGAGATGAGGGAGAGGTTATTGATTTTTGTTAGGGGTGTCATCAGTTCAGCAAGGGCGAGGGAGATTAGTTTCAAGTCCAAGCCCTCAACACTATGCCTGGTCTTCCCCA
Organism: Neoceratodus forsteri; assembly: GCA_016271365.2. NCBI lineage: Eukaryota > Metazoa > Chordata > Ceratodontiformes > Ceratodontidae > Neoceratodus > Neoceratodus forsteri. Next base: position 674,953,599 of record CM057451.1, on the reverse strand, counting down.
GCACCTCCGAGAGGTATTTTTTTTGCCTCTACTTTAGATATCACTCTGAGGTAGAACACAGGAACATATTTTGTAGATAGAGTGTGTGGTGGATTTAATAAGTTCTCTTTAGCTGGGTTTAGGTAGTCGGGGGGAGCACAGCACTGAGATGAGTAAAAGCTTTGTTAAAGACATCAGCAATGGTCCTGGGGTCTTGCGTAATGAGCCCATCTTGACTCAACATTGTAGGTGCCATATTATCCTGTTTCCCAGTAATCGCTTTAATGTTTTGCCAAAATTTATGGCTATCCCCCCCAGGAGGAGTTTAACTCAGACCTGAAGCAATTGGCCTTAGCCTGGTGGATAGCTTGTGTACATTTGTTCCGTGCTGCCTTATAGTTTTGCAGATCATTAGGTGAGAGAGTACTTTTGTACTTATGCCATAAGTGGTCTTTGGTACGCATCTGCTCAAGGAGGTGTAGAGTTACTCAGGTTTTATGGGATCCGCTTACCTTTCTTTTAGTTATAGGGCAAAGATATCACAGGCAGCATTGAAAATTTCAATGAATTTATCCAATGCAGCATCAACATTCTTAGTAGTGAGGGCAGGGGACCAGCACTCTTGTTGGAGGTGCTGCTTGAGGAGTCCAAATTGCCCCATTTTTAGTGTACGGGACATTATTACTTTCACAGGTGGTTTAGAAGCCTTGTTTGTCCAGTTAAAGATAATGGGGGCATGGTCACTTTTAAGCATGAGATCCGCTCAGGATGGTTAGTTAACACCCAGTCTAATAAGGTGCTGGTTCCCGTTCTATAGTTTGTTCGAGTGGGTAGGTCCACTAGTTGGTGGATGTTGATAGAGGAGATAACATCTTTAAATGTGGCAGAGTTGGGTGACAATCAATTTATGTTGAAATCACCCAGAACAATGACTTCAGTATTAGATCGAAGGTCGGCCTGGTGTTCGTGTACTACTTTAAAACCCTCAGCTTGCTCCCGAGGAGGAATTTAAACTGAGATAAGTGTAAGGCCCTTACCCTGGGTTCCTATAGTTAGCCTCACGGAGAGTATTTGCACAATGTTCCCAGTTTTTAATTGAGGAAGAGCTATGCCCTGAAGGTGATATTTAATATATTGATTATGCAGCCACCACCCCTTTTGCCAAGTCTGTCGAGACAGAAGTTGGACTTCTTTGTCTGCAGTCCAAGGCATAAGCCATGATTCAGCCACAGACAGGACATCAGGGTTATGCTGAGCTACCCATGCTTGCTGCAGGTCCAGTTTTGGCAGGAGGTTGCAGATGTTCACTGAGGCAATGGAGATCCTGCGAGTATTCTCAGATTGCCCAGCATCGCTATTTCTGGGACCAGGGTTTGGATGAGTGTTGCCTGATAGTAGCAATAGTAACCAGGCTACCCTGGTAGCCAGGAGCATAAGTTGCTTAAGGGAGCAAGATCTAGGGCCACAAGAGAAGAGTTCTCTTCTGGAATTGCAGGCAACTGGGATTATGGTTATGGTTGGGGGTGGGATTGGGTAGTAGTTGCATAAGGGAGACAGGCACAGACAGCCTGCAAGCTGGCAGTCATCAATTGTTGAGAGTGCTGGTACAGACATGGAGTTTGGGGACCCATCCCTTTAGGATGGATTTTTTCCCCATACATTGCCATTGGTGTCATTAACCAGAGGATTAGTTATTAGAAGATTTGTAAGCAGTATGAAATGAGCCAGCTAGCATGGGACAGCATGGTTAATTTACCCAGGGGGAGGACTGAACAGTAGGAAATAAAGTATATTTTTAGGGCCAATATGGACCTAGTCAGGGTTTTGCTTAATTGGTGTGGTACAGTTTTGAGGGATCTGAGCCGCCCACAGATTGTTGATATGGGGAGGAGTCTACCTTGGGTGGGGGAGTGAATTTAAAGAGTGGTGGGGGTGGAGGAGGGTGGGGGTGCCTAAAATCCACACAAGGTACAGCAGCAGGTCGAAATAGGCTGGGATTTTGATCAAGTGGGCAGAACCCAAGTGTAGAGACTAGGATTCTGCTGCAGGAATATAATTGGAGGCTATTATACTGAGCACCAATGAACGTGTAGCCGTGGTGCAGACAGCAAACCAGACAGAAGCTGTTGAAAGGCACTGGATTTCAAATTTAGGCTGTGATCAGCGGTGGTGTGTATTGTTACCTTCGGGTCTCCAGTCAGAAAACTTCAAGCAGGAGATGAAGAGGCGGGTGGCAGTGGCTAGAGTGAGCAATTAGCTGTACCACAGACCGCCAGCTCAGACAAACTCTTAACATCGACACTGCACCATATCGGGGATGTAGAAAATTGAGACAAAATTTAACATACCTGGAGGGAGACAAATGACCTGCAGGATAAGTATAATTTTCTATTAAATGTTGTTACAATGCATGATCAATTATTGCACAACCAGCTGGTTCTATTGTAAATGTTAAATGTGGTATGTCAATGTGTTATTAACACTTAAAATTTCAATAATATTTTAATGAAAAAAATAAATTAAACATCATCATCCAAACTATATTTCATTTAAGGATGAACATTTTGCAACAATATGCTAAAGGCTCATTTGGTAAAAATAAATATGATAATACTTAAAACTGAGGCATGGTATAAATATAGCAGGTATTAGGCTCATATGTCGTGCTAATTATTCATAAGGTATTGATCCTCTCACTGTGCAAATGCTGAAAACTACCATTTGCATATTAATGCAGTAGACACACAGAATTGCTAACCTGCAAAAACAGATTGGAGAGATTTCAGTTTTATTAATTTACAGATATTGAGTGACAGGTTTGTATATGCAGGATAAAAATCCAGGCAATCATGCATAGAAACAGAAACAATGACATTAGAAAAAGACCAATGCTCCATCTAGTCTGCCCCTATTATGCCTTACTGTTAAATATATATTTGCAAGCATTTTTGATCTGTAGGAGTTACATGTCACCAGGTCAAGCTATCAACCTTCACACGTTTGAAAAGGAAGATTACTATATGCATTAACATATTTCAATTGCAGTAGGAGCTTCAACAGTACAGTAGTTGCACACATTTGCAATCCAAAAGTCACATATATTCAAAAATAACAATATACGCTAATATTTCAAACTGTATCTATTAAAAGGAGCTCTACACTGTTCTCATGGTGACCTATATTGATTTGGCTTTTGCAAGCACAACTATTTTACTAAATCAGAGCATGAAAATAAAGGTAGCCACTGCACTTCCTTACAGTTATAAGGGCAAGTTCCCAACATGGCATGTGCTGCTACTAAAACACATCAACCTGTAATAGAATATTAAGATTGTTGCCAAGATTAGTTTATTTTAGTTAGACAGGATTTAATTACCTTGGGGCATGGGAAAGGGTAAATGTGGCGGTCATAAGCAGGCAGCACAGTACTGTGCTGGGAGAGCGTGACAGGTACGAAAGAGAGAAAGAGAGTTGTGCTGGGGTGGCAGTCTGGAAGAAAGCTGGGTAAGGGCAGAGAGTACAGGCCACACCACAGCTCAGAGTTCAGCACTGGTCGGAAGGGTTGAGCTGTAGTTGCACCATTATTTCGTGTGTAAAGCAGGGATCGACAAATTTCAAAATGGCATGCTAGTCCAGGACAATTGGCCTTGACAAAAATGGTTGTCCCCGAGTTCAGAGTGGTAGTCCAGTTCATTTCAATGAAAATTTTCAACCAATTTAATTGAAATAAATCTTAAAATAAAAAACTTTAAATCTTTTTTCTTTTTATTAGCTGTCTTTTTTTGTGTGTGTTTGTCTCTTTAAACCAGCCGGCTGCAGGCGCAGGACACTGGGCAGATCATCCCTTCCTTTTACTACTGTTACCGTCTTGTTCTTAATTTCTTTTTTATTTATTTGGGTGACTAGTTACACTTTTCCCCTTTAGTGTCTGCCAGGTGGCAAGTTTGGCAACACAAAGCTCAACTCCTTCCCAAGTCTCTTGACTTCTTCTTTTACTGCAGTTACTGTCCTGATCTTATTTTCTTTTTTATTTGTGTAGGCAGTTAGTTACACTTTCAACCTTTTACCTTCCATTTCTTCTTATTAATGCTTAGATGGAAGCTGCAGGTGTAGCAGTTCAAATAAGGACTCACTCCACTCACTGTCTACAATGCACCCACCTTTGGTTAGGCAGGGGTAGTTACTTTAGTACAGATATGTAGAGTAGTGCAGTTCTAGAACAAGTGGCTTGCTGCGGCTGGCTGACTGTCTGGCAACTAGCACACACACTCCCAGTCCATAGGTAAGTCAAAGAAAAAATAAGGGCAAATAGAAATAGCCTTGGGGTCCTTTAGTCTAGTCTATTCTCCTTGTTTGCAGACAGTGTTTACTGGCACAGGAGGCAGTGGGAAAGAAGAGACAAGGCACTGAGCACTACTAGTACACCTATGCACTACAATTGCTAAATGAGTCTGAAAGAAGGTACAATGAATAAAGGCTGGCATTATAATTGTTTCTAGCCTAAGCCTATTTCATTTTTATTTTTCCTTTCCAACCCTACTGAACTTGGGTTGTACTGTGTCAGCTGACCATACCAGTCCTTGGCAGATTCTTTCCCCACAGTATGTCAGTATATCACCAGGTCCACAGTGACTTTCAAAGATAAATAATTTTGTTTCTGTACTATTTTAGCTGCAGTGCATCACAACCCTTTCTTTATGTGTAACTTACTTTTTTAGCAGCAATCACACAAAACCATGATTTCCAGTCACTCTCACCCAACTGCAGTGAAACAAGTCCTCTTCAAATTGTTTTGCCCTGATCAGTGGCACCTTTTTCTTCTTTAATTTTGTTAATTCAAAACTCCACACTTGTCTCTCTACGTTTTTTCCAACTGAGTTGGTCCTCCTCCTTCTTCTTCATTCTACTTTGTTCCAGTAAAGGTCATAAAGCCAGGACATGAAAACACACCTCCTTCTTGTATCTTTTTTTTTTTCCCCAATTTTTAAGACCCCGACTGACTGTACAGTCCCCCGACCCCCACCACCATTGAGTTCACTGGTAACTCCCCACCACCTCCTTCCACTTCAGTGCTTTCTCTCAGTGAAAAAACAACCCTTTTTTTGTCCCCATAACTACAGTGCAGTCCAACTCCTCGACAGTAATAGCTGGCTGAGTAAACACGTTTTTTCCTTCTCAGATCCTTGGACTGATCGAGACTGCAACCCCTTCCCCCAAACTAAGTGACAAAGTTAAACTCTCCCTGTATATTCATTTTCTAATTTCCCCTTTGTTCAGATTTTTCTTTTAAGGCTGCTTTAATTTACTTATATTTCTGCCAACCAAGACAAGTTGAGAGCTGACTTGTGGTAATAAAATACAGCTGTACTGAATCTGTGATAATTAGCGATATTCAAAAATCACTCTGTCCGCTATATGATTCAGTAATGAAATGGCGCTATCGGTAACATGCTCCTGCTTCTGTCCCTGAAACCTCTCGCCCCTGCCACTGCCGTGGCCAATACCCAGGACTGACAGGTACTATTCCACATTGAATTCACTTACTCACCTGTCAGTCCTGGATCCAGCCATGCTTTTCTGCTGCTTTAATGGGTGGAGACTCAGGATTGTGGAGGGTCCTACTGAATCCTTGCTAACCGCATGCTGCTGCGCTCACTCCGGCAGATCTGGTGCCCACATTATTAAATCTTCATCACCCGTATGACACACTGACCTGGCTAAGGAAGAATGAGGTGCAGCGGCACCTAGAGGTTGGTCGGCGCACAGCAGGTAAGCGAAAAATAAGCTCTTTGAGTTGGTTGTCCGTGGACAACCAGCTAATTCAATTGTGCTAATCCGTCTGTAAATTCTTGTAGCCCGGGACGTTGGGCTATTGGATTTGTCGAACCCTGGTGTAAAGGACAACTATTCTGGAGCTTGGGTGGGATGGGGGTTGGGGAGTGTGAGATACAGCTTCTTTGGTGGGCAGGGTGAAAAGTGGAGCAGCAACATTTATTTATTTTTTTTTTACCAGGAGAGACACACTAAGCTGAAAGCTTATTTACAGGTGTGATCTGGGAGCACAAGGAAGTTATAACTTGCTCAGGGTCACACAGTATGCAAGTGGGGGCTGTAGGATTCAAACCCAGGTCTCCAGGTTTGCAGCTCAGAGCCTTAAACCACTGCGCTATACTGCCTCTATAATAATGAAAGCATTAGTTGTAGATTTTTATTGGGCTAGTAAGGAGAAAGGCATGGGGGGGCACAGCAGGGAAGGAGGCAACGTGCTGCACATTTTAATGTAATGTCATGTGCCAGGTACATCTATTTTTTTTTAACAGATGTGGTGAGGTTGGCTGTGGCTTTAGAGCTGTATCCTGTTTAGGATTAGATAATTGTCTGCATATTTGTTATCTTTATCATACCAGACATTAACGTAGTTGGCCTGGGAGGCAATTTGGAAGCTCTTTTTCAGAGACCTTTTTTATAATATACATGAAACTTCAGATATATCTTAAAATTACATACTGTGCAGTAATGCTGTAATGATTGTGAAGTAGTGAAATTGTGCTGGTTGGTATACTGTGGTTAGCTGTGATTCAGCAGGTGTCAGCAGTCCATGTGCCTACGGAGTTCCATCCACCGGTAACGTAATACCCATCAGTCCATGCACTGGTGATTGACAGTGCATGATCTTGCTGATGCTTGGTTGCATGCCAGTTTGTATTTTTCTATGTTTTTCTCCTACCTGTCTACCCATGGCAGGCATCCATGATGGCAAATGTCCATAGTTAGCCACTTGTGGATGCAAAATAAAACCTGTGGTGGCCTTAGCCACCTCATAAGCTACCTGTGTAGCTTTGACAGTGTAAACTGACACCACCACTACCTGCCTGGTACGTCTGCCAGGTGTCACTGACAGGTACCTCCAAGCATTGCCTTGGCAGCCCAGCTAGTTGAACAAAATGTGACTGTGTAAAATGATTCTCTGTTTGTATAACTGTCACAGTACTGAGAAGTAATTATTCCCAATGTCATGTTCATAGAGTTGTACTCTTTTGGGTCATTTTCTGCTGTTCAGAAATTGGGAGAGGGAGGAGTTGGTGTGGGTCAGACTGGGGTACAGGGACCCACTTAAAAAAATAAATATGGGAGGGACCAGGATGATACACTCATGTCCATCTTCCACTTAAATCTAATACACTAGTGCTTGGTTTGCATTTTCTGTACATTTGCTTGCAGTGCCCCAAGTGCTCCATTTAATTAGAAATTAGATGCTAAATGCAAAGATTTATGGGGATAGAGAGGGCTAGAAGGACATTTCCAGGTATGCTGTTGGGCCAGTCCAGTTCAGTGGCCCATTGACATCTGGGTCTACTGGCAGCAATGTGGCTAAAGAGATGAGTCAGGGTGCAGAGGAATCACACCGACAGACAACAGGTATGCCATTTATGTAATACAGCAATGAATAAAAAAAATTAAGCTGTGAGTGAAAGGGACCGATCCTCTTGTCTTGCTACTGACTTGTCAGGGGAGTCTGTATGCCTTTAGTCTGTTTAGTCAGGTTGATGCCCCTGCTTGTATTCAGTTTTTCAGGTTTTATCATGTCTGTTAAAAATATTCTGTTACTGCTTTGTTGCTCCCTGCAGACACTTGAATCAGTTCCTGGAAAAAATGGATTGGCAGTCAATCCAAAGAAAAAAAAATAGATGTACTCACTAAATTTGTGTACAGTACCTCATTTATTAAACAGAATATGCTTGAGTTAAAAATTTGGTAAAAAGACAATGAAACTCTAAATTCTGCCAGGAGCCCCAAAATGCCAGTAACAGTGTCCCCCCCACCTAACATTTCACTCTAAACTTCGGATGAACTTCAATTTGGCACTTATTCTGTGGTCAAGCGGGATGTGCTAATTTCTACTTTCTTGTGTGACAGGCAAGTTCTCCAGTCTCTTATGATGGCCCCTGCTGCACTAACGATTTTCTCTGAACTTCCACAGCATACAGAGCAGGATGGGGTACTCAACAGCAACTAAAGCCAGTTTAGGTCACACATCAGACTTACTCTGTCAATACAGAAGGGGTTCATTACTGAGCCTAGCCTGTTCTGGGTCATGCATGTGTGCCTGCATAACAGAGCCTGCTGACAGGATCCGGTGCAACCAACTTTTTGCTGGACTCATACACTGAGAATGAACAGCCCACAAAGAATTTAAACCAGTGCCAGTGGATTATTTTTGGGTAGTATCAAGTGATGTTTGGATAATCTGAAATTCTAATGGATAATACCAGATATGGGATTTTTTTACTTCGGAAAGGATGGATAATGCATTTTCTGATCTCACTAGAAAAAAAAAAATCGCACAATTAGGTTGGATCGAGAATGATATCCATCTGATTATCTAGCATGACTAATTGGAACTAGAGACGGGCAAAGTTGAGGAACTTTACCTAAAATAATTTGCGAAGTTTCCTGGCTTCATATACTGTAGTGCTAAGTGACACTTCGTGTAGTTCTTCGTCTGGCGAAGTGATCACTTTACAAGGTGAATAGTACATGTAGTGTCATTTCACTGTCAAAGTGCCACAAGCTGAGTTTTTTGCCTGGTGAAGTAGGTACCTTGCCAGTCAAAGAGGCACTTTACTGGCAAAGTACCTCTGTGTGTACAGTGCTATCCAAGAGTTTAAAAAACCTACCCCTCCACCCAGGTAACTATGTTCTTTCACTCCCCCTCTCACAAGTATGAGCTATGGAATTGAACGTTCCCCACCCTTATAGAACCCATAGTTCCCTCCTCCTTCCAATCCCAACAAAGGTTACTTATTTATTTATTTGCTTTTGGTAACTGGGTAGGTGTGCTAGGCAAGGGCCTGCCTATTTTGAGGCATGACCCAGTAGAGAACATGACAAAGTACAGGGTTTAGGTAGACAACAAAAAAAAACAGCTTCAAAAGAACATAAACAGTAAGTGTATACATTGATATTGCAGGGACATTCACATTGGTAACAGCAGTAGTCAAAGAAACAATCATCATTTACAGGTAGGGGATGCAATATTTGAACAATGGTATGAATACATGGCTGACAATGAAATATTAGGTGCATAAAATACAACAGCATTGCTACTTGACAGGAAATTAGCCTTAGCTACTAATAATACCAAGTGGCATAAGTGCTAGAAGGAGAGTTAGATTTGCAGGTAATAGATGGAGGGGGAGTAGGTAGGTGAGAGAGAAGAAGCAAGTGCTAGGGAGACTAAGTGAAGCTCAAAAGGCTAGTGACAGTTACATGCATCAAGGTTAGCAAGGTGATTGAACAGGGCTCGCTTGAAGGAGGCATGCGATTTGGAGCACCTAAGGTTCAGGGGAAGGGCATTCCAGAGCTTGGGTGCATACTGGGCAAAGGACTGTTCACTCATTTTGGTGAAGCACAGGTACATGGAGAGAAGAGCAGAGGTAGCAGATTGAAGCTGACGAGGGTGAGCCACTGGGGTAAGCAGGCTAGACAGGGAGGCAGGCTGGGAGGAGTGAATGACGTTGTCGGTTAGGCAACCAAGTGCAAATAAGCACTTGGAGGGAGGTGACACCCATCAATGGTCAGTATAGAGAGTGCAGCAGTGGGTAAGGTGGGGGCAAGCAAAACAAATCTACAAATATTCTTGTAAGTGACATCCCACTTTTGGAGGACTCCAGCTTGGCTCTATCCAAAGATGGGTAAAGCATAGCACAGAACTGGAAGTAGAAGATCTTGGTCCACAGAAATCCTAGCTGCAGGGGTGAGGGCATGGTGGACATGGTAGGCTAGGCCCAGTTTAGCATTGACTGATTTACAAATGGCATTCACATGTAGCGAGAAGTCAAGGGCAGGGTCAAGAGTGATCCCTAGGTATTTGAAGGATGTGGTATTATGAACAGGGGATCCATAGAAACATAGAATTTGACGGCAGATAAGGACCGCTTGGCCCATCCAGTCTGCCCATTTCCCCTACCTGATGGATAAGCTGCAGATCCTAGTTAACCAGCAGCCTACTTTTCTACCCCACCCCTAGAATTGCCTTATGACTGTCCCATGCATGCTTGAATTCAACCACTGTTTTTGACTCCACAACCTTCTCCGAAGGTCGCTCCATGCATCCACAACCCTCTCTGTGAAAAATACTTCTTACATTACCTCTGAGCCGCCCTCTCTATTTTCAAATTGTGCCCCCTTGTTCTTGCACACCTCTTTTTTTTGAAAGATGCTACCCTCTTGGACTTTGTTGATTCCCTTGAGGTACTTGAAAGTTTCTATCATGTCCCCCTCTCCCTCCTTTCCTCGAGGCTATACATATTAAGCTCCTTTAGTCTCTCTTCATATGTCTTCTGGTGCAGACCCTGCACCATTTTAGTTGCTCTCCTCTGGACAGCTTCCATCTTGTCTATGTCCTTGTGGAGATTGGGTCTTCAGAACTGCACACAGTACTCCAGTTGGGGTCTCACCAGCTGTCTGTACAGAGGGATAACAACTTCCTGTTTTCTACTGGTGATGCCTCTTCCTATGCATCCCAGTATCCCCCAGCCCTCCTTACTGCCCTCTCACATTGCTTGCCCACCTTTAAGTCATCTGATATGACTACCCCCAGGTCCCTTTCCATTTTTGTTGTTGTTAGTATCTCACCCCCCATTGTGTACTCTTCCCCTGGGTTTTTGTTTCCCAGGTGCATTACCTTGCACTTCTTAGCATTGAATCTAAGCTGCCATACATTTGACCATTTCTCTAACCTTGCCAAGTCCCTTCTCATCCTTTCCACCCCACCTTGTGCATCAACTCTGTTGCAGATCTTTGTGTCATCTGCAAAGAGACATACTTTTCCTTATTCCTTCCACTCCCTCTGCAATGTCGCTTATAAAGACATTGAAGAGGACTGGTCCTAATACTGAACCCTGCGGTCAGAGCTGTAGGAAGGCATTTTGGTGCCCTGTGCAAAAGACTAATTTTGCACCCCCCCAAAACAAAATAGCCGGGGGTCTGGGGCTGCAAGGCCCCCAGAAGCTCTGGGGTGTTTACATGCTCTGTGGTGAGTTTGGGGGTTTTTCTTGAAGGAAAAACATACTATTGTTATATATTCCCCACCCCTAATTTCAGGGAAAATTTGACTCTCATAGAATCTGAGGTGTGAGAGTGTGAGACTCTGGTTTAACACTATTTGAAAAACATTTTTATTATAATGGCAATAAAGCACTCCCAGGGGTTATGTTAATGGACAGTTAATCACCCTGTATGGGCTTGTAGCACTCAGCTATGCCTTGTGCCACATTACACCCCTAGAGGGTGATTAACAGACCATTAACATAACAAACTCCCTGTCAGCATTGACAAACTTCCCAAGATCTCATGATTTAAATGGGCCCTCAGGTCTAATGTTACCCAGAATTCAGGCTGTTTCTGCTTTGACCCGACCTGTACTATATTTGCTCCCACATCTCTCCACAACCCCCATACTAATTCCCTCTCCTCTCCTCTCCTCCCCACTCAGTAGAATCCTATTAATGCAGTCACTCATGCTAGAGTGTGTGTCCTAAGGTTGCTCTACAAACTTAACCTATGCCCGCTGCTAACCACCTAAGATCACACTGGGCCAATATATAGTGCAGTACTCTTTTGCTCTTGCTGGTTACATGCATGTCACTAGGCCCAAATTGTGCAGATCTCTTGACAGCTCATCACAATGTCAAATTCTGGATGAGCCCTCATGCTGTGACAACCCACCATTTGCTGCCTCCTCCATACCCAGAGATGGGGGCAGACCATAGCCGAGGGGTGATTCTCACATCTAGTGGTATTTGTCTGGTAACCTCTTGCTGGGATCCACCCTTTCCAGGTCTGACTGCTTTATATCAAATATGTGAGACCACTAGGGTTCCATCTACTTAAGTCTCTTCGCTATCCCAGTGGTGCTGCTCCACATTGAGGTACCAAACCCCTCATGGGGGGACTCCATCACATTATCTGCCATTCCCTCTTCCCCAATTTTTACCTGCACCTCATCAGAAAGGGACCATTCCAGATCACTCTTCTTCTATCAGCAACAGGGACAACTGACTCCATGTAAGCAATAAGACATGACGGGGTGTGCATTAGACAGTTCTAACACACGGCAAGGGGGCATAGTGATAGTCACGAGACCACAGGCCAGGTGCATCTAACCCCCTAGCCATGGATTAGAACTGTTTAACGCACACTCCAGATTGTCTTATTGTGCATATAAAATGGCACTCTCTGTTTTACGTTTGTTTAAATTACAACCATTAAGCTTAAATAATAAAAAAGTTAAATCTTGTTATTTGAGATAAAAGAGTTCATCCACCTTCATCATCTGGATGCTTTTTTTTTTTTTTTTACTTTGGGCATTTGTCCTTAGATGGCCTCTGTAGCTGTAATTTTAATCTGTCCTGAGTTATGAGCTTTCAGAGTTTATGCACAACCCCTCCAATAAAGATCTTGTATCATTTGCCCCATTCCACTGAAGATAGTCTCCACACACTAAGAACAAGGACTGTATTCTGTTTTTTTGCTTTTATTTATTTATTTTTTTACTTTGAGCACCAGCGCTACAAAACCACAGGGTATTGAGTGAGCTGACATATTCAGAGACAGGAATGACCGTCACGGAGAGAAGGTCTGATGGCTAATGCAATTTCTTTATTTTTTTGCATTGTAGTTTCAGCCTGCAAAAGAGCATATGGTCTACCAAGTCTGGAGACAGGCACAGCAGCCGGGAGTGGGGGAGGCAGGGGGAGAACTCATGGAAGCGGGTAAGATGGATGGTGACGGAATGTTGGGAAAGTGTCAGTCTTTAGAATTTCCAGTGTCCCGTTTTAAACAGTGCAGCGCTCAAACAACAGTTGCAGACATTCACTCGCTTTTCTTTTTTTTTTTTTCTTCTGCTCTAGCAGTCATTCAATTAAAGATTGGGGGGGATTTGAAATGAAGTACAGTGAGTGAGCATCATGAAGGAATCAGATTAAACCTGTCCCGTGGCATGGGGAATGATACTTGAAAGAAGTGCTGCAAATTGCATTGTGGGGTGGAATCATTGGCATTTCAGGATGCCCAGACATGTAAGCACTAGCAGCAATTGCAGTTGAGCCAAATTTAGCCCTTTCCTTTTCCGTTTTAGGATAAGTGGAACGTTTATTTAAAATAATAATAACACTCACAAGTCATTGGTTGCCTGGTCTCAAGTAGTGTACAGCCAGAATATCAAGCACTGCGCAGCTGGGTAGCGGGTAGGTGGGAGGGCTGGCACCCGTATCTTTTATACTGTATGGGTGGCGCTGGCCCTCCCACAGACAGTTACCACCACATGATTTTTTTGCCTGTGCAGGGGCGCGACCATGTGACCCCCCCCCACCAGCTTGCTGGTTCTTCCGCGGATGCGCCCCTGCTGACTGAATTAGTAATTACAGAAAAAAAAACTTAAAATTTAAAGCTTAAGCATAGCTGGGCATCTGAAACAGGCAGTGAGCTTCACCTGAAATCTGCTCCCCTCGGAGGCATGTGCCCGGGGCGGGCGCACCACCCGCCCTACCCTTCCTACGGTACTGCCTGCGGTACCCCACTAGTAACCTCCCTTTCTTCAGAGTGGACTCCATTTACTATTACCCTCTTTGTCCTATTCTCCAGCCAATTCTTTACCCAGGCTATCATCTGGGACCCACCCCAGGCTGGCTAACTTGTATATTAATCTTTTATGTGACTGGACAAATGCCTTTAAAGTTTAGGTAGGCCAAGTCCACAGCCCTCCCTGATCTACTACTTTGGTCACCCAGTCAAAGAAATCTATTAGATTCATCTGGCATGACCTTCCTGCTGTGAATCCATGCTGCCTTGGGTCCTGTGCCCCTCTGGCCTCTAGGTACTTGACAATTCTTTCCTTCAGAAGTGATTCCATAATTTTCCCTATCACTGACGTTAAACTAACAGGTCTGTAGTTTTCTGCTTCTGCCCTGCTCCCACTTTTGTGAAGGAGAATCACATCTGCCCTCCTCCAGTTCTCAGGTACCACCCCATCCTCCCATGATTTGTTAAAGATGGTAGTCAGTGGTGTCACTAGTTCTACCCTTAGTTCTTTTAGAATTCTGGGATGAATCCCATCAGGCCCCATTGCTTTGTCCACCTTCAGTTTTAAGAGTTCTTTCAGAACCCTTTCTTCTGTAAATGGGCTGGTATCAACTTCTGTATCCAGAGTGTTTCTATTGTTTGTTTTAGGTACCTCCCCCTCTTCATTTGTAAATACTGAGCAAAAATATTTGTTTAGTATCTCTGCTTTCACCGTCACCCTCTGCCCACCCCCTCCCCTTTATTAAGCCTCACTATACCTCCCTTGGTCTTCCTTTGCACCCTGATGTACCTAAAAAAGGTTTTATCCCCCTTCTTAACTGAGTTGGCTATCTTTTCCTCAGTTTGGGCCTTTGAGGTTCTGACTGCCTTCCCAGCTTCCTTTTGTTTTAACTGATACAATTCTCTGTCTTGCTCCTTCTGTGATTCCTTGTACTTTCTGAATGCTTTCTTTTTCTCTTGAACCTTCACTGTTACCTCCTTTAAGAACCATAGTGGTTTCTTACATCATTTTGTTTTGTTTATTTGCTTCACACAAAGGCTTGTTACCTCTGTGATGGCAGTTTTTATTATTCCCCATTGTTCTTCCACCCCTTCTTCCTGCCCATTTGCTAGTGGATTCCTTAGACACTCACCCATTTTGGCAAAGTCAATCCTCCTGAAGTCCAGTACTTTTGCCTTTGTATGGCTTGACTCTATTGCTGTGCTTTTTGTGAACCATACTGTTCGATGGTCACTAGTTCCCAGATGGCTACCCAGTTCTACATCTGTGATCCTCTCTCCATCTCCATTTGAGAGAACCAGGTCTAAGATTGCTCCCTCTCGAGTGGGTTCCAATACTAGTTGTCTAGGCATGCCCCTGTAGGGCATCTAGAATAATCCCACTCTTAGAAGTGGCTGCTGCAACTGCCTCCAGTTAACATCTGGCATATTCAGATCACCCATCAGCAGTATCTCCCCTTTATCTGCCATTCTAAGTATACTTTCTATCATTTCCTTGTCCATTTCCACCCCCTGAGAGGGGGGTCTGTATACAACCCCTGTGCGGATTCTGGTGCCATTGTCTACCTCCAAGTTGACCCACAGTGCTTCTTCTCCTCCCTGTTTACTCTTTTGTTCTGTTGCTTTGATTCCTTCCCTTATGTAGAGAGCTACTCCTCCTCCTCTTTTACCTTCCTTGTCCCTCCTGTAGATAGTGTGTCCTGGTATGTTTACGTCCCAGTCATGGTTCTGTGTGTACCATGTTTCTGTGACTGCCACGATATCCAGATGTTCCTCCTCCATCAAGGCCACTAATTTGGGAAACTTGTTACCCAGACTACGGGCATTGGTACTCATTGCTCCCCATTTTTTGATGGCTTTACCTTCTGTAGCAGCATCCCCCACTGACCTTTCTACCTTGGTCTTTTTTTCATTTAGTACCCTGTTTTGTAGGGGGAGGCTGGGATTTTCCTGCTGTTTATCAGTGCCTCCCCCCTTGACTAGTTTAAAAGCTTGCCAATGAAGCATTTAAACTGATTGCCCAAAAGACTTGTTCCCTTCCTGGACAGATGCAGACTATCCTGTCAGTATAGGCTGGTGTCCCTCCAGGTGGAACCCCAGTCCCCAATGAAGCTAAACCCCTGTGCTCCACACCATTTGTTCAACCATTTGTTAAACTGCATGGTGCAAAGTACCCTTGCCTCACCCATGCCACTAACAGGCAGCACCTCTGAGAAGGATACTGTGTGTGCTACTTGTCTTAGGCCCCTCCCCAACTCTACAAAGTCCTTCTGCACTGTTCTAATCTCATGATGAGCCAAGTCATCTGTCCCTAGGTGGACAATGACGTCCAGCTCAGACTCCCGTGCAACTGTTCTCGTGATCCTAAGGATGGGCTTCCGGTCCCTCCAAGCCATGGCACCAGGCAGGCACCTTACTTCAGTTTTCCCTGCTCCCCAAGTTCTATCCCCCTAATAATTGAGTCCCCCACCAGGAGTTGCTTCCTTTCCCTGTGGTGCCCTCTGCCTGTTTCCTGAGGGCCTCCGTTGTGACAGTTTTCTGCAACCTCTTTAGTCTCCTCTGCGGGTGCATCCATAGGGGAACTGTGCTCCCCCAGAATGGTGTATGGATTGTGGAGTGGAGCAACTGACTGGGTGTGCCTTTGTTCCACCACCCTTACCCTCACTGAGCCCACTGTGGTCCAACTGATGTACTTTCTTTGCAACCTCTGAGGTAGTGGTGGTGGCTCTGGTGCTCCCTGGATGGGGGAGGTTCCCTTACTACTGTCCAGTGCGGCCTGAAAACAGGCAACTTCCTCCCTCAGGGCAGAGAGTTGTCTGCAAACAGGGCAGCATCTCAGCCTCCAGAAAGACTCCCGGAAGACTGCTGCCCCACAGCCATTACATTGCACTACTCTCCACATGTCTGTCTACCTTAGGTTTTTTGTGTGAGTGTGTGTGTGTGTGTGACTGGTTTGTTATATAAAAATATATATAATTATGTTGTCAGTGCAGTGTGCTAGAGAGGATATGACAGTGATATGCACCTTTCCTCTTGAGGAAATGATGTCAGAACCCCAGGTATAAAGGAACTATTTCCAGGGGTGGGTGGGGTGAGGGTGGGAAGGGTTTGGGCCTAAACTGTGCCCTCACAAAACAATTGGCTAAAGCTCTGACCTACCACTGCAATGAGTGCCTTCCTGTCAGCAAGATGCCCTACATGACAATTTGACAGAGAAAATACACTGCTAATCAAACAGAGAAAGAGCCAAACATCCAAGTCAGACACAGGTAAACCTCCCCAGCCCCAAAACAGCCTGGTGACTTGTGCTCTGAAAGCAGTCAGCCCCAAAACACGTCAGCTGTGCACAAAGACAGACACAGTAAACAGTATTCAGTCGCTGTGGGTTTAAACTCTTCCTGCACTGAAAATCTTAACAATTGTAACAAAAGTAAAGCAAGCTCCACCTCCCTCTGTTGACTGAAAGACTGCCTTTTCTGATAATTCTAAGTTCCTTATTTCACCGTTCAGTTAGAAGTATCCTCCACCTGAAGAATATTAACTTTCCTAAGGAATCTGCTTCAAACCAAAGATAACTGTGAATTGTAAGGTTCACCTCCCTCTGTTGTGAGCACAACTCACTTTCTTGCAAATCCTAAGTCCACTGTCGCAGCTTCCAGCCAGAGGTAGCTTCACCTGAAGAATCTTAGGTTATCTGATGAGCCTGCTAAAATTAGTACTATCAGGTCTGTAAGATTCTTCCAAAGCTATTGTCTGATAAGGAACTGTGATGTAAGCACTTCCTGACACAGTCTGGCCTGGCCTTTTAAGGCACACAGAGATAAAGAAAAGAAAACCAGTTTCCACCCCCTAGGCACTGTCTGGGTCAAATAAACAGCCTGTAACCTGCTCTCAGTTCAGGACTTATGACAAATTCTTAGCCCAGTGAATAACTCACAGTATTATAAATATTGCAATGCAAACAGTCAATCGCTAACTCCAAGCAAGTCAGCTGTGCACAAGGACACAGTAAACAGTATTGAGTCACTGTGGGTTTAAACTCTTCCTGTACTGAAAATCTTTTTTGAACCTAAACTGTCAGATTCTTTACTCCGCTTTCACTGAACAGTCGCTCCGGAGACCAGCTCCTTCAGCTCGGTTCGTTTTGCGGTTTTATTAAGTTTTATCGGTTCATTGAACTGGCAAGTATTTTAAAATTACCGCGGTTTCGGTCTGAAGCTCTATCTGGTAACCGTAAGTACAAGAAAATTAAGTCTGTGTGGAAACTCATTATCGGTTCACTCTGAACCGATCGGTTTGCTTAAAAACTCATTTTCTTTGCATTTAGAGTGAGGTACCCGGTTCTTATCGGTCCTAAAAAAACCTTTTATTTTCTGGGGTTTTTTCCAATACCCGTGACACGGTTAGGGACCGATAAGGGTGTCTTGTCCTGGCAAGGCCGGAAAAAAAGGGCAAGTTTGGATAGGCTGGCATTATGTCTGAGAAACCCAAAAGAAAAACCGGGCCCACTGGGTTTCAACACTGTGATGTCTGTGGGGAAGCCTTTGCCAAGGCTGACCCACACACCACTTGTGTCTATTGTCTGGGGGCTGACCACCTCCTGTCAGACTGCCAGGTGTGTAAAATTTCCTGCAGCCACCCTGGAAAGAGATTGGGCGGCTCAGGGAACGAGAGGCCAAAAAGTCCGCTGACCCGGATGGCCAGCCCGGTCCAGCTCCGGCTGGACCACAGGGAGTGCCCTCTGACCAGGGCGAGACTTCCTCGGGCAAAAGAAAGGCTGGTCCTGAGGAACCAGTCAAAGTAAAAAAGACAAAGAAATCAGTTAGTGTGGAGTCCAGTTTTGTCTCTCCTTCTGCTGCAGAAATAGCTAAAGCCATTCAGATTGTCCAGTCTTTGTCTCAGGGACTTGTCGAAACCCCTATGGTTGGTAAAAGGGGGTCTCGTTCAGGTCCAGTGGTTCAGGATTATGATGTTGAGGATTTTTATGAACCACAGGAGGGGGAGGAAGATTTTGATGATTGTAATTGTGATTGGGAAGGTCTGGAAGTGCCCATAGAACGGACATTTCTCCAGACAGACCCTTTGAGTCTCCCCTTTGTTGTCTGAGTCCCTTCACATTTCAGGTTTTATAAGAAGGTAGCTGAAACTCTCCAGCTCCCTTTAGAAGAGGCTGTGACGAGCAAGAGGAGCCTGACTATGTGGAAATGATGGATATTCCAGAGACTAGGAGGTTGTCTATTCCTTTGCATAAGTCATTTAGGAGGCAAACCATTAAGATTTTAAAAATCCTTTTCTGTCCCTCCGTAGATAAAAAATGGACAGAAGGTATACTTTGTCAGGCCTAATACAGACTTCCTTACTGAGCAGTGTAGTAATGTAGTTGTTGTTCAAGCTGCAGCCTGTGACAAGGCTAATATTCCCTGGCCTCACATCCTCCTGATAAAGATTCCAGGAAGATTGATGCCATGGTGAAAAACAGTATGTGGCAGCTTTTTGGGACTCAGACAAGCTAATTATATGGCTTATGTGGCTAGATATCAGAAATCTAGATGGGACACTATATTGCAGTTGGCCAAGCAGGCTCAGGGCCAGCTGGCTAGTGAGTTGGAACAGGTGGCTGCTGATGGCATTGAAGCCTCTAAAGTTCAATTTCATGCTGCTGTTGATGTTAATGATGTTTCCTCTAGGGTCATGGCCACTTCTGTAGCTCTCCGTAGGTTGGCATGGCTCAGATGCACTAATCTGTCCCAAGATACCCAGTCAAAGGCTATAGATTTTCCTGTCATAGGAAATTCTCTGTTTGGGGAACAAACAGAAAATTACATGAAAAAAATGGATGAATACAGAACTACTTACAAAAGTGCCCAAGCTAAGGAGAGGCATGCCACTCCTCAAAGGCATGCCCCCAGGGGTAGGGGCAGGCCTTACCATAGGCCTTTTTACCAATTTCAGGCATCCTCTGCATTTGCGCAGAGGGGGTTTTTCAGAGGCAGAGGAAGATGGGGCACAGGCAGGCCCTCTCCCTCTCCCCAGCCTAAAGCTGCTCCTGCCAAGCAGGCACCCTGATGGGGTGTCTGGGGCCAACTCTCCTGTACCGGTGGGGGGCAGACTGGCTTGTTTCGGCCAGAACTGGTTGTCCCTAACCTCGGACAAATGGGTTCTGGAAGTGGTACAGGCCTGGTTCTCAGCGTCAAACAATTTCCCAAGATGAGAGCCAGACACTTTCCTCCTTCAAGTCTTTCAGAAACCCTTGCACTAGAAGCAGAGGTTTCTTCTCTTTTGGACTGCAAAGCAGTAGAAAGGGTCCTCCCTTGCCATCAGGGCAGGGTCTGCTCACTCAAGGTATTTCCTGGCCCCAAAAAGACAGGAGATTGGCGGCCCATCTTGAATTTAAGATTTCTGAACAAACATCTTGTAAAACCAAAGTTCAAAATGCTAACTTTGGCATGATTTTACATCCTTGAGACCAGGGGACTGGTTAGCTTCCCTGGACCTCAAGGACGCTTATTTCCATATCCTAATCAGGGCCTCTCACGAAAGTACCTCAGGTTCGAACTGCCCTCTGGCCACTACCAGTTCAGGGCAATGCCCTTTGGACTCACTTCTGCTCCAAGAGTTTTCACAAAATGTCTAGCTGTAGTAGTGGCCCATCTAAGAAGGCAAGGGGTAGCTGTGTTTCCCTACTTGGACGACTGGCTCATTGTGGGTCAGTCACCAGAGCAGGTAAAATCCCACTTGCAAATCACCCAGGAACTTCTCACCTTTCTGGGGTTCCTGTTGAATGTTCCAAAGTCAGTTCTCGAACCAGTTCAGGTACTAACTTTTATAGGGGCAGAGTTGAACCGCGAAGTTAGCCAGGGCATTTCTCCCTCCGAAAGAGTGGACAGAATCATTGCCCTGGCATCTTCCTTCACCCTGCGGGTCTCCCGACCAGCAAGGCATTTTCTACAACTCCTAGGGCACATGGCTGCTTCTACAGCTGTCGTGCCTGGAGCAAGATTTCAGATGAGGGACATTCAGTTCACTTGAGGTCCTATTGGTCTCAAAGGAGGGACCTCTACCAAATTGGTCCCTGTGACCAAGACCTTGATCCTAGCTCTACAATGGTGGCTGGATCAAAGCAACCTGTCTATAGGGGTCCCATTTTTACCTGTTCTTCATTCTCTCACCCTCACCACGGACGCCTCCCTGCGTGGTTGGGGGTCTCACCTGGGCGACCTTTCCACTCAGGGAGTGTGGTCCCCTCAGGAATCTCTGCTTCACATCAACCTACTGGAGCTCAGAGCTGTCTTCTTAGCTCTCCAGGTATTTTCGGAGGCTGTCCAGAACAAGGTAGTCCAAGTCAGGACAGACAATATCACAACAATGTGGTACATCAACAAGCAAGGGGGCACTCGCTCTTTAGCTTTGTGCACTGAAGCAATGAAGTTGTGGTCTCTGGCCTACTCCCTGAACACCTCTCTGATAGCAGTTCACCTCCCAGGGAAAGACAATGTCCTAGCGGACGCCCTCAGCAGGATTCTCAGGGCCATCATGAATGGGCTCTGAATCCTCAAGTGCTGGGGTCGGTCTTTGCCAGTTGGGGCACCCCTCAGATAGATCTCTTCGCAGCCCCAGACAACCACCAACTTCCCCAGTTTTGTTGCAGGCCTCCAGTTCTGGGATCAGTTCCTCTGGATGCCTTTCAGCTGAATTGGGAGGGAAAGTTCCTCTATGCTTTCCCTCCATTCCCCCTCCTCTTCAGGGTACTGGTAAAAATCAGAACTCAGCCCTGCAGAGTGATTCTGATTGCTCCAGACTGGGCCAGGCAGCCCTGGTACCCTCTTCTCCTGTCCCTCTCATTTCGCCCTCCCCTGACCTTGCCCAGGACCCACGATCTGCTGACCTGTGCACAGGGGAGAGTGTGGTATCCGGACCTCAATTCCCTCCACCTCAAGGCCTGGTTCTTGAGGAGTTAGAATTTGCTGATTTACACCTTTCTCAAGGTGTCTTGGATATTTTGAAGGCTTCTAGGAAGCCTTCCACTAGAGCCACTTATAATTCTAAGTGGAAGAGATTTTCATTTTGGTGTTCTGAGAGGCAGATTGCTCCAGAATCTGCTGACCTGTCTATTTGTTGGACTATTTGGTCCACTTAAATTCTTTAGGCCTCAAACCAGCTACCTTGAAGGTTCACTTGGCAGCTGTTTCTGTTTTGTTTCTGCAGGGAAACCAGTCTCCCTTTCCTCTCACCCTGTGTTTTCCAAGTTTTTCAAAGGGTTACTTCATACTAACCCTCCCTTTCGGGAACCAGCTCCTGCATGGGACCTGAATGTTTGCATTGCCCAGCTAATGCAACCCCCCTTTGAGCCTCTGGTTTCAGCAGACCTCAAGTTTTTAACTTGGAAAACTGTTTTTCTAGTGGCTATCACTTCTGCTAGGCGTATAAGTGAATTACAAGCCTTGTCAGTGGAAAAGGATTTTATTTCCTTCCACAGAGATAAAGTGGTCCTCAGGACTAACAGAAAGTTTTTTACCTAAAGTGGTTTCAGATTTTCATCTTAACCAATCCATCTCTCTCCCAGTATTTTTTACCGAGCACTCTTCCTCTGGTGGGAGGAGGCTGCACAGTTTGGACGTTAAAAGAGCTCTTAGCTACTATTTGGAACGTACCAAGGGTCATAGGTTCGAATCCCTCCAGCTCTTCCTTACCTATGGAGAAGTGGGTAAGGGGGAGACCTGCTACTAGGAGGACAATCGCTAGGTGGATTGTCTCTTGTATCCAGTTCTGTTACCAAAAACTAGGTAAGGAACCTCCCTCAGGCCTGAGGGCTCATTCCACCAGGGGTACAGCTGCATCTCTAGCGGCTGCTAGAGATATTCCTATCTTGGAAATCTGTCAAGCTGCTACCTGGAAGACAGTCCACACTTTCACTAAGCATTATTCTCTGGACGTCCAGTCCAGGAGAGATGCTCGTTTTGGCACAGCTGTGCTTCAGAGCCTATTCCCTAAGTAGGTTCTGACCTCCTCCATGGAGTACTGCTGTATAATCTGCATTAAGTCCTAATATAAGCAAGACTTCATGGTGTTTGAAGAAAAATTACTCACCTTAGTAATTGCTTTTCTTCTCATGGAGTCTTGCTATATTAGGACAACCCTCCTACCCTCTCAGAATTCCTACTTGGGTATGGGGTTGACAATTTAGCATAACACTGTGTCATGCCATTTTAGCTTTCTAGTTCCTCCCTTTCTTCTTTTGGGTTAAGGAACTAGATAATTCTGTTTTGTTGAGTGTAGAGGCCTCTCTGGACTTGAGTCTTTTGGGGAGAGGGGCCTATTAGTGCTTGTCAGGTTATCCTAACAATAATAGGTAATATTGTTCTCATTATGTGTTTGTTGTTGTGTTCTGTTGTTCTACTACTAGTAGGTAGCCAATGGCTAGTGTAGGGTTTTCCACACAGACTTGCTATGTTAGTTTAGCTTCGTAAAGAACCTGACAGTTTAGGTTCAAACTCCCAAGATAGAGCTTTGGATCGCGCCCTCGCGCTGTGGAACTCCAGATTACACTGGAGTTAACTATTTCATCTCCGGGGCAGTTCAAAGCCAAGGGCATACTGCATTAAGTCCTAATATAGCAAGACTCCATGAGAAGAAAAGCAATTATTAAGGTGAGTAATTTTTTCTTCACCTCCCTCTGTTGTGAGCACAACTCGCTTTCTTGCAAATCCTAGTCCACTGTTGCAGCTTCCAGCCAGAGGTAGCTTCACCTGAAGAATCTGAGGTTAGATCCATCAAGATAAGAGATCAGTAATGAGTTGGTAGAGGGGGAACATTTCCTCTGGGGGCCCAAAGAGCATGGCCTGCATCTTAACAATGTTAAGGACCAAGCAATTAGATGTGAGCCATTTTTGGGTAAGGTGAAGATCTGAGGAGAGGAGCGTGTTAATCTCGGGGATCGAGGTGGAAGAAGCATAGATGACCAAGTCATCAGTGTATACCAAGGTGCAACAGTGAGAACAGATGGAAGGTAGATAATTTATAAAAACAGAGAAGAGTAGTGGCCTGAGCATGAAGCCTTGTGGGACTCCTACAGAGATGGGAGCAGGGGAGGAGAGAACCTTATGAAAAGAGACAACTTGAGAGTGATCTCGCAAATAGCTCAGGAATCACGCAATAGTGGAGCTGGAGGCTCCAAGGGAGCTGAGACGGTGTAGGAGCAGGGAGTGGCTGACAGATGTCATTGAGGCACAGGTCAGGAAGCATAGGGAAAACTCAGCAGCAGTTGTAAAAATCACCAAAACGTTATTCATTGTAGCAGTAACATAAAAAAAATATAAACTTGCTCATAAGAACTATGTACAGAGGCAAAATGAAATCTTTCTTGTAATCTTCCTCTCATTCTTCCAAAAGAAACAGATCTCTATCTCAACCATTGCAGCTCAGCTCAGCTCTTTTATGTAAGTCTTTTCCACCCCCATCCTTAGCACGTATCCTGTTTTTTTGCAGAATGTTCTGTCCTCATAAGTATCAGGAGCTGCTAGAACAGTGAATTTCCTGAGGCCCCCACAGCCACTGCAAAAGGCTCAGACATTTAAACATAGAAACATAGAATTTGATGGCAGATAAGGACCGCTTGGCCCACCTAGTCTGCCCATATCCCTACCTAACGGACAAGCTGCAGATCCTAGTTAACCAACAGCCAACTTCCTCCTATCCCCCACTAGAATTGCCTTATGTATGTTCCATGCATTCTTGAATTCCCCCACTGTTTTTGACTCTATGACCTCCTCAGGAAGGCTGTTTCATGCATCTACAACCCTCTCTGTGAAGGAATACTTCCTCATATTACCTCTGAGCTGTCCTCCCTCTGTTGTCAAATTGTGCCCCTTTGTACTTACACATCTCTCTTTTATGAAAGATGCTACCCTCTTGGACTTTGTTTATTTATTTTATTTTATTTATTTATTAAATTCTAGGATTACAAATACCTTTGAGCAGGAACTGCTCATTTACAAAGGTTCTACGTCAAAGGATGTAGGATAACATACATACAAAGGAAAACAACAGTTACATTCTTAACACACAAAGTTGACTTAAACATGGTGCATACAGTAAACTGAGGAGAGAGGCAGCAAAAGCCAGCATGGGTCAGATTTAAAGGTGAACTGCATATGGGAACGGAGGGAGTCAGAAAGGAGTCAGCAGGCAAAGGGCCATTATCGGATGGTAGAGATGGATAGCAAGAGATTGGTGTGGGTGGCTTGGATGCCCCGTGTCAGCTGTGAGGGGAGGGGTAGGTAAAGGGTAGGGTAGAGGAGGCTGGTGATGAAAAAGAGTGGAGCAGAACGGCTGGTTACAGAACACCAATGACTAGGGTAGGAGGTGATGACCATTGTTGATTCCCTTGAGGTATTTGAAAGTTTCTATCATGTCCCCCTCCCTCCTTTCCTCAAGGCTATACATCTTAAGCTCCTTTGATCTTTCTTCATATGTCTTCTGGTGCAGACCCTACACCATTTTGGTTGCCCTCCTCTGGACAGCCTCCACCCTGTCTATATATTTGCACTCATGTGACCTCTATTTTTAAAGTCATGTCAAAATACCATTAATATACATTTCACCAGTAATACTAAATATTTTCTAAACAAAAGTGATCCCATTATCAGTTTCATTCCTTACATCGATTTGCATTTTTATATTAGCTGATACAGATATGCAAGGGGAAAAAACAGACAGCAAGAGAAAACTGAGAGAAAGAGAGGCAAGGAATTGCGAGACTGTTTGGGTTGATCAAGTCTGAGGTTTCACAGGAAAATTTGGTTGCACAACCAGATAGAGAAGAGACAGAAAGGACAGATCCTTGCATTTAAACCCTTTCTCCATAACAAATGGGACAGGGTCCTATTCCGTCCTGTCATAACAGAGTCGAAGGCTTTCGAAAGGTCAACAAATACAGCCCCCGTGAGGCAGCCGTGGTCCATATTAGCTTTAATATCACTTTTAAATTGGGCCAGGGTGATAGTGGTACTGTGGCTGGCTCTAAAACTATGTTGAGACAGGGAAAGGAGGTTTTGTTTGAGCAGAAATTTGGACATCTGGCAATGGACAAGTTTCTCCCAGAGCTTACTGAGAGTGGGTAGAAGGGCAATGGGATGGTAGTTTGCAGGGTTTCTGGTATCCTCTTTTTTAAACACATGAAAAACACTGGCTAATTTCCAGGAATGGGGCACAATGGCTGAGCTGATGGAGAGGTTAAATAGGTGAGTCACGGGTGTGGCCAGGAGGTAAGCCTCGAGTTTCAGATACCTGGGTTCCAGCCCATCAGAGCCCACACAGCTGTGGGGAGGTATCTGTTTGAGGAGCTGTAGGACATCCTCCCTGGAGATGGGAGCAAGAACAAAAGGGGGGTGAGAGGAGGGTTGGTCACAAGTGGATGGGTTGGCAGCAGGAGTAGAATGGCAATCATAGTTAGGGAGGGAGGTGAAAAGAGAGTTAAGGTGGTTGGCAATACTGGTGGGATTGTCACAGAAGGCATTGTCAATGAACAAATCCCGGGGGGCTTGGGTACGGGAGTTGCCCAAAATGTGATTAATTTGAGACCAGTAGGCTCTAGGGTTACGAGCAGAGGCCTGGAGGAGTCCCTTGTAGTAGTTACTGTTGGCAGAGCGAGTCTCCTTTTTACATCAGTTGTGTAGGGAGTGGTAAGCCACAAAGTCAGCATGGAGAGAGGAGGCTTTCCAAATAACCCAGAGCTTATTGAGAGCTTTAAGTAGTTGTAGAAGAGGGCACTTTAGCCACCTGGTGGGTGTACCCCAAACCCTCCGTCTAGTGGTAGGGATGTGTTTGGCCTGTAGGGCAACAATAGTCTCAGTAAAATAATTTGTGGCTTGGTCAAGGTTGCATGTGTTAAACAGGGGGGACCAGTCAATCTGCCGTAGGTCATTAAGGAAGGTAGATGGGATGAAGGCAGAGTAGTCCAACATGGATACGACCCTGTGGGTATGGGGAAGGGTGGGCATCCCCTACACAGACGACAGGGGAATGGTCACTAATGGAGTCAACCAGGACATAGATATTGGTAATTCTGTCTGGTCAATTGGAGAGGACCTAGTCAAGGAGAGTGTGGCTAGTCCCCGAACTTGAGAGCCTAGTGGGATTAGAGACTAGTTGACTGAGGTTGGCTTTGCTAATCTGGGAGGCAAGGTCAAGGGAACTTGGCCGAGCCAGTCCTCGTTGAAATCCCCGAGGCAGATAACCTCACTGTTTTTGGTAGCCAGTGGTAGAAAGTTCAGAAATTTATCCAAGCCTTGTTTACAGACTTTAGAGGAATGTAGACACAGAACATGTTTAGTTTCTTAGCTCCCTCAAGCAAGAGGAGAGAGTGGAGCACCTTGCAGTACATAAACTGGGGGCATGGAAGAGGAGATATTTTGAGGTGAGTCCTGGAGGAAAGGGCAAGGCCACCATCTCTTTTTGACGATGGACAACTGATGATAAGGTTATAGCCAAAGAGAGCACACAAAGAGTCAAGGAGGGAGGATCTGAGCCAGGTTTCAGATAGGCCCAGAAGTTCAGGCTCGTGGGTTGCAACCCAGGTCTCTAGCTCAGAGTGGTTGGCTACCAAGCTCCAAATGTTATGGTGTGCTATTTTCATGCCACACCCCTGAAAGTCAGCCGAGGTGCGTGGGGATTGAGGGTGGAGGGGTCAGGCAGCCTGGGTTAGTTTCAGTGTCACCAGAGAGGGATAGGGCAATGGCTGAAATCCAGGTGGTAGCTAGGGCTAAGGCCACAGAGGCTGGGGTAGCAGTAGTCCATTTGGATCCCAGAATGTACCAAAGGATAAGGCCAAAAGGTTTTGGACTGAGGTGCTCGTAGTTGACAGGCTGTTGGGTGGTATGTATGAGGCGGTTGGAGAAAATGAAATCCATCAAGTCTAGCGCAGGGAGGAGGGAGGAGGGAGGAAAGGCAGTGGAGTGGGTGTACTAAGTAGTCCATGGCAGTAAAGCAGCAAAGCATAGTCAGGAGGGCTAGGGGGAGGGTCAGAGGAGGCATGGTGAGGCATAGAAACAGAGCAGGAGAAGCAGGAAGAAGAAGGAAGCAAGAGAAATAAAGCAGCAGGGCTGTGGGATTGTAAGAGGAAGTGAGTGGGCAACAGTATGGAAGACAGACTGCTCTATCTGGTGGTCCTAATGGATGAGCTGCAGGAGGGTATCAGGGCATACAGAAACAGAAGAGTCTTAAGGAAGTAGGAATGCAGGCCCAGCACAGAGTCGAACCCCTAAGTAGTAGATTGGGAGTGCACTGCTTAGGATGTAAAAGACAGCCAGAAGACAGCAGACAGCTTTAGACTAGCAGAGAAGATCTAACCAATAGTGTATGACTAACAAATTGGCACTGTAGTAATGGTGTAGGTGGCCAGGGAAACGGTACCATGAAATGGAGACAGGTAGTGCCCCCCTGTGCAAATAGTATATTTTCACTAACTCAGATATTCATGCAAAAAAGTGGTGATATAAGATAATGGAAACCACAGTCCCGCTCTGGACAATAGAGGGCAGGAGAGGATTTCCGAGCTACTTGAAGGGAGCCCATCAGCCAGACAGCATTTAGACCATTCATGGACTGCCCAGAGCAATTTAGGAGCAGGAGATGTGTGTGAGCAGAGAAAGAGAGAACAGATCTGAAAGTGTGGAACTGATCAGAGAGGGGGGAGAGGGAGGGTACAAGAGTTGCTAAGACACACCTACACTCTAGCGATCACCAACCAGTGGAGCCAGAGGTGGAGATCAAGTGCATTTACTAGCAGTAGAGGTGGGGAAGGGGATGACAAATTAGAGCAGAGAAAGAGCAGCAGCATGGAAGCCGTAGCTCAGCCTGCCAAGCACATAAAATGGTGCCAAGTTTAAAAGTAGACTCAGCTTGATTGAGTGCAGTCCCATACCTTGCAGCAGGCGGCCAAGTCCTCAGTGGCGATGCTGCACAGTATGGGGCTGGGGAAAGCTCCTAACTTGAGAGCCCTCAGACCCTGAAAGGAAAGAGAAAGGAGCTAGATGAGCCACAGGTAATGAACAATGGCAGGTACAAATTGATCGAGGTGGGGAAGGGAGGGGTTGGTCTGTCAGTGAGGAACATGCGGGGATTGGGGGCTCCAGAGGGAGCCTAGGAGAAGAACGAGAGGAAATAATGAGGCTAATCAGCAAGGTTATTATTGGATTTTTAAATTATTTTATTTATTTATTTTTTTAGGACCTTAAGCAGAAGAAATGCGAAGAAAAAGACAAAGGAAAATAAAAGTAGCTAAGGGCACCGGAAGAGGACAGGAAAAGACAAGGGGAAGTAGCTGGGAGGAGGTAGCTTATTTAGACAGACATAATAGGCAGAAGTAGAGGAAATAAAATGCAGCACAAAGGATAGAAAGAAAATATTTAGTTAGGGGCAATACTTCAGAAAATTTAAATGCTCTAAGGCTGGACTTAACTAAATACATACATTAGTACATAAGAGCAGCAGCTAACGGCAATTTTAGCTGGGAACAGCATACTTTAGAAATAAAAAGCTTAGTCACAGTGTTCTAATCAACTTACAGGCAGTATCTTCAGCTTAAATTAATTTAGATGCAGAAAACAGGGAGCACCAAATAAGCAACTAATCACAGTATTTCAGGACAAGTTAGAGCAGAGAAAGAGCAGTAGCACGGAAACTGTAGCTTAGCCTGCCAAGCGCATAAAATGGTACCAAGTTTGAAAGTAGACTCGGCTTGATTGAGTGCAGTCCCATACCTTGTAACAGGCGGCCGAGTCCTCAGGGGTGACGCTTCACAGCAAGGGCTGGGGAGTGCTCCTAACTTGAGAGCCCTCAGACCCTTGTAGCAGGTGGCCGAGTCCTCAGTGGCGACGCTTCACAGTGGGGAAGGGGGGGTCTGAGCAGCACTCCTAACTTGAGAGTCCTCAGACCCTTGCAGCAGGCAACTGAGTCCTCAGCAGCAACATATTATTAATACCCTTGTCCCCACTCAAAGTCCACTTTGTAATTCAGTTCAATTTTATTGTAGACAAACAATAGTGTCATTACAAAATCAGTCAGCATATATTTAAATAGACAGTAGAAAATATACATTCATTATCTCTTATTTAAAAAAAATATTTTTACAAAGTACATGTTAACTTAATGGGGTGAATACATTTATTTCCATCCTATAGTTAAAAACTACTTAACATCTGCAACTTTAACAACAAGACTATTGCACTAGGCAAGAAGCAACTGACACTGAGAGGGGTGATTCTCATACTCTTCTTAATCAGTTTTCACAATGCCAGGTATAACGTACAGTTTTTTCTGTTCTGTGATTTTACAGAACTTTGCTAGACTATCCAACACTCTTATGTTGTTGGATCTCAGCAGGTAATTCACCTGATATCTGGGTTCCATATCTAATGATGCCAGAGAAGCTCCCAGATATAATGTCCTTTCATAACCATATAATGGGCAAAGTATCAACAAGTGTATTAGGTTGTCTTCCCCAAGTTTACATCCACATTTATTTGTGGTACCTTTACCATAGAACTTCTATAGGGTCTGACTGTCAGTGTATCCAAACCTAAATTTGGTAAGTTTTCCTTTTACTCAGTTTTTTTTTTATTTAATTAAATAAGGCTCCATTCCCAGCTCTCTCTTCTTATTATTAGCCAACCAAGAACTTAGCTTGCAATTCTTGGCTAATTCCATTTCCCTTTGTATATGGATGTCCCTAATTCTCTCTCTAAATAGTACTTCTATGTAGACTAAAGGGGTCCTAAAACGTTCAGTCAGACGACCTAGAAGCCTATACAGTTCTATTACTTTCTCCAAGGTGTCCAAACTTGGGCAAGAGAACCTGCCTTGCATGTATGTTATGGACTCCTTGAGGCAAGCTCGAGGCAGTCTTTCTACATCCATAATATAGACCTTGATCCAATATCTGGATAATCTCTGCTCAATATTACACCTTACAGGCAATTGGTCCAGTTCAAGTGTAGAAGTGTAGTAAGTGTAGAAGAGGCCCTTGGGGGTAACATACTAACATACTAAAATGCCAGTAGAGGAGGCCTAATGGTCCTTCGTGTCTGCTCGATAGTCAGCACCACACTGGGGGCCGATTTTGCTGTCCCCCCTTTGGGTTTCACTGTTCCCAGTCCAAGATGTTCCCCCTGTATTGGACCATGTCAGCTTCACCCTCCCCCTGTACCTGTCCCACCCCCTCTTAAACCCCTCCACAGTCTCTGCCTCCACCAGTCCCCCGGGGCAGCATATTCCATGGTTCCACCACCCTCTCAGTAAAGTAACACCTCCTCCTCTCCCACCTGAGTCTCCCCTCTAGCTTCCACCTGTGTCCTCTAGTTGCCCCCTTTCCTTTGGAGCACCCGACTGGGCCCCTTATTAATCCCTTTTACATACTTGAAGACCTCTATCATGTCCCCCCTGTCCCTCCTCTCCTCCAGGGTGTACATGTTGAGCTCCTCAAGTCTCTCCCTTTAGGTCCTTCCCCCAGGCCCCAGATCATTTTGGTTGCCCTCCTTTGGACTCTCTCCAGGAGCGCAATGTTCCTCTTTCAGTGCGGTCTCCAAAACTGCATACAATACTCGAGGTGTAGCCTAACCAAGCAGTTATACAGAGGAAGGATCACGTCCACCCTTCTGGAGGTAATCCCCCTAGTGATGCATCCCAGCATCCTATTTGCTTTCGCCGCTGCCCTCCTACAGGTCTCTGAGTTGTTCATTCTGACATCTACCACCACCCCCAGGTCCCTCTTGCCCTTTAAGACTTGTAGTGTGTCTCCCCCCAGGGTATACCCTTGGCCTGGATTTCTGGATTCCAGGTGCAGAACTCTGCATTTCCCTGCATTGAACTTCAGTGTCCACTTTCCCGACCACCTTTCCAGAACTTCCAGGTCCTCCTGCAGTGCCACTCTCCCCTCCTCCTCATCCACCACCACACCCAGCTTCCGAGTCGTCTGCAAAGAGACTCATTTCACTCCTGATACTCTTCCTTATGTCTGAGACATAGGTGTTAAACAGGAGTGGCCCCAGCACTGACCCCTGGGGAACCCCACTAATGATCCTCCTTGGAGATGACACTATCCCCCCAACCACCACCCTCTAAGTACGCTCCAAGAGCCAATTTCCTATCCATCTTATCATCTGCATCCCCACCCCCATTTCCTCCAGCTTAACCAGCAGGCCATTGTAGGGTACTGAATCAAACGCCTTGCTGAAGTCTAGAAAGAGGATGTCCACCGGCCTACCCTGGTCCAGGGCACTCATCACCCAGTCGTAGAACTCCACAATGTTTGTCTAACACGATCTTCCTGGGATAAAGCCATGCTGCCTATCGTCCAGATACCCATTTGCTCCAGTAACCCCCCTAGCCTTTCCTCAACAATACCCCTCCATCACCTTGCCCACCACTGACTTCAGGCTAACGGACCTGTAGTTTCCTGTCTCCTCTCTTGATCCCCCCTTGTGGATAGGCATGACATGGGCCACTCTCCAGTTTTGGGGTACCTACCCCGTCTTCAGAGAGATGTTGAAAAGCTCTGCCAGAGGGGCCGCCAGGACATCAGCCAGTTCCCTCTGCACCCTGGGATGCATTTCATCTGGCCCTGGTGCTTTCTCCATCCGAAGGGACCTGAGGCCTTCCCTCATTCTGTCTACCGGGATTTCAACCGTCACATCCTCCCCCTTTGCTCCCTGTACTGCCAACCCCCAGCTGATGGTGCTGGCCCCTCCCTCTCCCCAGACCCATCAGGGCTCCCAATCCCTAAGGGTCCCACCCTTCCTCCCGGTTTTCCCCTCTTCCCCCCACAAGACATAGCCCTCCATCCTTCCTGGTAAAAACTGGAGGCAAAGTACTGGTTTAGAACCTCGGCCTGCTGCCCTGCATCCTGTGCCCATCCCATCCCTGTCCTTATCCTGCTGATCTGCCCCCTCACTTTCTTTTTCCCCCTATGTATCTAAAGAACCCCATGTTCCCCCTCCTGATCTCCCTGGCCAATGTCTGCTCCTTCCTTGCCTTAGCTGCTGTCACCACCCTGGTGACCCTCCTGGCCATCAGTTCATACTCCCCCTCATCCCTTTCGCTCCTTGAGTGCTTGAAGTGCCTATAGGCCACCTTCTTATCCCTCACCACCTCCTAAACCTCCGGGTCCACCAACAGGATTTTCTGGCCTTACTGAATTTGTGCCTCTCTCTTGCACAGGATCTGGTAGATTCCTGTACTCCCCTCCTAATGATCGCCCACCTGCTGTCAGCATCCATGTCAGGTGATATCCTGTCCAAAAGACTCTTAAGGATCCTTTCCATCCCCCTGAAAACTGTACCCCTGAAGTCAGTTACCACCATCTTTGTGTGGTTTTCTTCCCCCCCCCAGGTCCAGGAAAACCAGACTGTGGCATTATCACTCCCCAACAATGGGTCCCTAATCCTCAGACCCCTAATCTGGTCACTGTCCGCCAGGACTACATCCAGAGTCCTGGCCTCCCAGGTTGGCTGTCCCACCTGCTGAGTCAGGAACACATCCTGGAAGACATCCAGCAACCTCTGCTTCTTGGCCATTGGGGACATCATAGTCACCCAGTCTGTTCCTAGCTTGTTTAGGTTCCCCATCACCACTACCCTTCCCTTCTCCAATCTACAGTGGCCCACAACATTTGCCATCAAACTCTCCTCCAGAGCATCCGCCAGTGCAGGGGGTCTGTATACCACCCCGACCTTTACTCTCTTACCCCCGTGTCAGCAGGGTGACCCAAATTGCCTCGACACTACCCCCGCCTCCTCCAATACCTATGCCATTTTGACTAACATTGCTACCCCCACTCTCCTCCCCTGTCCTTTCTGAACATAGTGTAGCCCTCCATGTTAAAGTGCCATTCATGCCATTGGGTGGCCCAGGTTTCAGTGACTGCTGCCACATCTACTGCCCCTCAACTAGCATCGCCTGGAGCTCAGGCATCTTATTGCCTAAGCCCCTGGCATTTACTAGGCCCACCCTCTACCCCTTTCCCCTCCTCTCATTTCCCTTGAGCTCCTTTCAGCGCATCTGCACCCTGCCTATTGGCCTATTTCCGTATCCCCAGCCCCTTAGGAAGTGGAGACCACGTCCCTCTTTTATTGTATCCCTGAACAGCCCCTCTCGATTCCTCCCTCTTCACAAGTTTAAACCCCACCTTCCTCTGATGAACCCAGCTAGTTTCAGCTTTAGGATTTCCTTCCCCTCCAAATTAAGGTGGAAGCTTTAGGATTTCCTTCCCCTTCAAATTAAGGTGGAACCTGTCCCTAGTGTGCAGCCCCTTATCCTCCCAGGTTGGCCCCCAGTCCCACACAAGGCCATACCCCCTTGCCTCACACCACTCCCTGTGCCACTGATTTACTTCCCTAATCTTCTGCTTGTTTTCCCCACTAGCCCTCAGCACCAGCAGGATTTCTGAAAAGGAGATTGAGCAACTTATGGAATGGCATATCCAGGAGTCTTTTATAAAACCTATTCATAAGAACTTCTAATGCATCTGACCTAATCACTTGTTGTTATTCCTAGCAACTTAGCACTTCTGCTATTAACCCTTCCCCTGCCTCCCACTTCCCCCCTTTTCCTCCCTTTGTCCCCCTTCTTCTCTACCCATCCTCTTGTTCACCTTCCCATCCCCCTCTCCCTATCTCCCCTCTCCTCCTCCTCCTTTTCATACCCCCTCTCCTCCCACGTTCTTCTCCTCCTCCCCCACCCCTCCTCCCTTCTTTACCCTGTGTGCCCTGACAATGCCTTCATTGATATTGATCTGAATGTATGCATTATCATTTCTTGTAACTGACTGATTACCATCTGTGCCTTGGCTTATTTACTTTATTGTCCTGTTTATATTGTTTATCTGATGATGTGGAACCTTTGTAAAAGAGATCATAGCTCAAAGGTATTTGTAATCCTAGACCTAAATAAATAAAAAAACAAAAAAATATTTTCCAGACCCCATATGATATCTGGCTTTTTAATTTAGCATTTAATGCCCTCAAGGAGCCTTTTATGGAATGACCTCCAGATTTATACGAGAATCTTTCTACAGTTGGAGTAAATCTTTTGAGCTTCTGTGCTAGGAGTTTGTTATGTTCATTCCATTTTAGGTCATCAGTAAATAATAACCCTAAGTAACAGAAATTGCTAACATATTCTGTTCTATGGTTATGACAAAAGAGACTACGATTCTTCCCCTTTTTATCCTGAAACCTATTG
The DNA here is from genome assembly GCA_016271365.2 of Neoceratodus forsteri. Taxonomy (NCBI): domain Eukaryota; kingdom Metazoa; phylum Chordata; order Ceratodontiformes; family Ceratodontidae; genus Neoceratodus; species Neoceratodus forsteri. The sequence goes on along the minus strand of CM057451.1, from coordinate 674,918,802 downwards.
CAGGTCACGTACTTAGTATTGTCATAGTTTATTTCCAAAGACGCCTCTTTACAGCACTCATAAAATGGATTTATGCTTTTTTTTTTAAATCACTGCATTATTTCTTACTCCCCGCAGCTTGGTCTGCCTGTCATTTGGCTGCCATCCTCTCACCCCTTTCAATTTACCGGCTCACTCGTATCTGGCTAGGACACATAGTACCTGCAGAGGGGTCCTCACTCCTCCTGCCAGGCCCAGATCTAATACTGGAGCATGATTCCAGATAAATCCCCTGGGTAAAGAAAGGCATGGCCATCAAGCCGCCATTACTGACCGCCATTTTTCTCCAAGCTTTTTCCCCCTGAAGCATGGACATGCAATGACATCCAGACACAATGTGCTGACATCCGCTGTGCTTCCCCCAAAGTACACTGCACCTGCAATGCCCCCACTTCCATTAGGGGTCCCCACAGAGTGATTTGCTCCCCAAACCCACCCCAGGGAGAGGAGAGCAGTCCATCGGATGCTCAATCCTCTCCCTCCCCAGCTGACCCCTGACAGCCCAGGCATGTTCCCGAACCCGGGTCACCGATGTAGCATGAGGTGTGGCATCCAGCGCCTCAACCCTCAGCACCACTGGGCCGGCATTTATGCTTCTTTTAATTCCCAGGTAACTTTTGGAGATTAAGACTATGTCATCTGCATAGGCCAGATATGGGCAATGCCTGAAGCCAACCCTTGGCATGTGCAGCCCAGGGTCATATAGCCCCTTTAACACCCTGCTAAGATATAAATTGAACAAAATTGGTGACAGAACACAACCCTGTCTCAAGCCAATGTTGGAGGCAAACATAGATGTATTATCCCCCTCCTTATTGTACCTTATACTAGTAAAGTTATCTGTATACAGAGAGATTAGCATGTTTAACATTGCTGGGTCCAGTTCGTACCCCTCCAATACCTTCCATAATGTATCCCTTTGAACTCTGTCAAAGGCAGCCCTTAAATCTATAAACACACAGTATAATTTCTGTCTTTTAACATAGATATATTTATGTATCAAATGAGCTAGGACAAAACATTGGTCAGTGGTGGAATGCCCGGGCATAAACCCTGCTTGTGCCTCATCAATTACGTCCAGCTCATATATCCATTCTATTAACAGTAAAAGAAGGTGACAAGACTTTCTATAGATACATTAGTGAAAGGAGAAAGTCCAGAGGGGGTATTGCTAAGCTCAATGGAGAAAAGGGGGCATGTGAGAAGGAGGAGGACCCTGTAAAAGCATCTATCCTAAATAGATACTTTTGCTCAGTATTTACTGAAGAGAAGGTAGGGCAGGGCCCACAGCTCAGCACCATGGACATGGGGGGAGGGAGGTGAGCACTACTCCCTTCACAAAAGAAAGGGTCCTACAAGAGCTCGCTAAGCTCAGGGCGGATAAGGCAATGGGACCTGATGGCATACATCCCAGGGTACATAAGGAGCTAAGGCTGGAACTAGCAGAGCCATTAGCAGAACTGCTTAGTGAGTCTCTGAGCACAGGAGAGGTCCCAGAAGACTGGAGAAGGGCTCATGTGATCCCACTCCACAAGAGTGGTAGCAGGGAGGAGGCAGGGAACTACAGACCAGTCAGTCTTACCTCAGTAGTGGGCAAGATTATGGAAGCACTCCTTAAGGAAAGGATAGTGCAACACCAGGAATCCATAGGGACACAGGATCCCAGACAGCATGGGTTTACAAAAGGAAGGTCCTATCAAACTAATCTCATAGATTTCTTTGACTGGGTAACCAGAGTGGTAGACCAAGGGGGAGCAGTTGATGTTGCCTACCTTGACTTCAGCAAAGCTTTTGACACTGTTCCACATAGAAGATTGATAAATAAGCTGGGCAGGCTCGGTGTGGGTCAGAAGTTGGTCAACTGGGCGGCAAACTGGTTGACGGGCAGAAAACAGAGAGTGGTGGTAAATGGTATACAGTCAGAAGAGATGCAAGTCACAAGTGGGGTACCTCAGGGATCAGTCCTGGGGCCAGTCCTCTTCAATATCTTCATTAGTGACCTTGCAGGTGGACTAGAAGGTAAGGCTTGTCTGTTTGCAGATGACACCAAGATCTGCAACAGAGTAGATGATCCAGATGGGGTGGGCAGAATGAGAAGAGATCTGGATAAACTAACAAAATGGTCAGAAGAGTGGCAACTGGGATTTAATGCAAAGAAGTGCAAGATCATGCACATAGAGAAGAGAAACATAGAAACATAGAAACATAGAATTTGACGGCAGATAAGGACCGCTTGGCCCACCCAGCCTGCCCATTTCCCTGCCTACTGGATAAGCTGCAGATCCTAGTTAACCAGCAGCCTACTTTTTCCTACCCCATCCCCTAGAATTGCCTTATGACTGTCCCATGCATGCTTGAATTCCACCACTGTTTTTGACTCCATGACTCCTCCGAAGGCCGTTCCATGCATCCACAACCCTCTGTGAAAAATACTTCCTTAAATTACCTCTGAGCCGCCCTCTATCTTCAAATTGTGCCCTTGTTCTTGCACACCTCTTTTTGAAAGATGCTACCCTCTTGGACTTTGTTGATTCCCTTGAGGTACTTGAAAGTTTCTATCATGTCCCCCCTCTCCCTTCTTTCCTCGAGGCTATACATATTAAGCTTCTTTAGTCTCTCTTCATATGTCTCCCGGTGCAGACCCTGCACCATTTTAGTTGCCCTCCTTGAAGCCTTGAAGCCACCTATAGGCTGGGAGGGGAGTTGCTGGCAGTCATAAAGGAAGAAAGAGACTTGTACATCATCATCACTGATGACCTGAAATTATCCAAGCAGACCTCTAAAGCAGTAGGTAAGGCTAGGGGGATGTTAGGGTGTGTTAGTAGGGGTATCACAAGTCGTAAGAGGGAGGTAATAATCCCTCTTTACAAGACACTGTTTAGGCCCCATCTAGAGTACTGTGTGCAGTACTGGAGGCCACACCTTCACAAGGACATTAACCAAATTGAGGCAGTCCAGAGAAGGGCAACCAATATGGTGCAGGGACTGCATCAGAAGACATATGAGGACAGATTAACGGAGCTCAATATGTATACCCTTGAGCAAAGGAGGAGAGAGGTGATATGATTGAGACATTCAAACACCTTAAGGGCATTAACAAGGTGAAAGAGTCTAACATGTTTAAATAAATGAAAATAGCAGGACAAGAGGACACAGCATGAGAACAGAGGAGGCCGACTAAGGGGAATGGAGGAATTCTTTTCACAGAAAGGGTGGTGGATGCATGCTCACCTCAGGAAGTGGTGGCTATGAATACAGTGCAGGGCTTCAAACAGGCATGGGATAGGCATAAGGGAGCAATACAGATGAGTATGAATAGATAGGCCACTGACAGAGCAAAGGCTGATGGCACATTTACAAGGCAGAAAAAGAAATGGGCAGACTGGATGGGTCTTGCGGTCCTTATCTGCCGTCAACTTCTATGTTTCTATATTACTCTTTCGTGCAGAACCTTCATGAATAACTTCTGAGAGGTATCCAGAAGGCATATTGGTCGATCATGTTTAGGGTTAGCCTTGTCACCTCTTTTAAATATGAGTATGATAATGTTTTCTCTCCATGTGGAAATTAATTTCCCAGTCTATAGTATGTGATTATAAATGTTCTTTAAACAGGGCACCCATAATTCTGAGTAATTTAAAATGATATCCAGAGGGATTCCATCTGGGCCCGGTGGTTTGTGCCTCTTGGAGAGAGATATGGCTTCTAAAATGTCCTCCTCTGTAATTTCATCCTTAAATGGTACCCATTCACTGTTAGGGCCATCTATCTCATTCTCCTCTGAGTCAAAAAAATAATTCTTTAAAATAGGATTCCCATTTACTGGGGTCTATATAGTTTCCATTCATATCAGTGACAGCCTCCTATCCATTAGCCACCATGCACTAGTATTTCTTGTTATCCTTTGACCATACTGCTTTCTAAAAGTCTGTCCATTACAGTAACCTATATTTATCTCTTTTGACATCCAGTAAGTGCTTGTAATCTTTCTTCAACTTATTGAGTCTGGTGTTATTTTCCCATATTGGGTTGTTTCTTACCCTTCTGGCAAACTTGTTAATTTCCCTTTTGACCAATTTACATTCACAGTCATACACTATTTATTTATTTATTTATTTATTTATTTATTTATTCAATTTTGATGACCGGGTAAGCCCGCAGAGCCCCGGAGGTCCCTTTTTTAGGGGTGACCTGGAACTAGTTACAAAAAGAAGACAAATACAGCAGTGTACAAAGAACATGGATAAAAAATACAGCAGAGACACAATACATCATACATTGGGTTTGACATGAAACCAAAGGGGGCCAACTCATTCAGGTTACAGTCAGGCCAGGCCACCAGAGGAATGTGTTACTGTACACTGGATGAGGGGTAACAATAGGGGAGTAGGTTGCAGAGTACTCTGTGTGCAGAACCTTCATGAATAGGGGACGCAGTAGGATTGATTAAGGCTAGCACAGGGGAGTAAGGAGGTGATTCACAGAGTTTGGAGGGGATCAGGGAATGAAAGGGGACAGGACAAGACAGTAGGTTAAGAACTGCAAAAGGTAATTGTTCGAGTACAAGAGTATAGTGGATTTGCACTCAGTGGCAAGAGCAGACACTGGCATCTAGTACTTCCTTTTCTCTCCTCAATGCAGGATGCCTTCAATAAGATAGATGAAATCTTATTCAAAACTTTTTCCATATCCTGGAGGCATCCTGCAGGGCCTTTATTATATGTGATGTACATAATTTCATCCCTGGCACCACTATCTATTAGGAGTTGGATAGACTGAAGATAATCTATCATCTCCCATTTAACCCCCTTTTTTATCCTTATCATTCTCTTCTTTGTAACAGTGTTGGAAACAACTGGCCACAGATGTAGTTGGGCCTCCAGGGGACTATGTTCGCTTTTAGCTCTAACTCCTATTCTAAGATCTCTAAATGTTGTAAATATATTTATTCTAATCCAGCACAGATCTATTATTGATGCACCCCTACTTCACATGTAAGTAAATGCCCCTCTAGAATCTCCCTTAGATCTGCCATTTATAAGGATAAAATTCCTGCCTTCAAAGGCACTAGCCAGCAGTCTTCCTCTTTCACATTCTTTATCATCCATGGAGTTTCGTTCCAGGGTAAGGGCATTTAGACACTGGCCTGTATAGGCTTCTCTTATTTCTGTGGTTGGCTCCAAACATCGCCCCACCCTGGCATTAAAATCACCCAATAGGATGATACCCCAATCAGGATTGTTTTGTATACAATCATGTATAAACTTCAGAAATTTATCCAGGTCACCTGTATCATTGTACCTGGATCCTACATGTGGTAAATATACATAGAAACATAGAATTTGACGGCAGATAAGGACCGCTTGGCCCACCTAGTCTGCCCATTTCCCTACCTAACGGATAAGCTGTAGATCCTAGTTAAAGAACAGCCTACTTCCTCCTACCTGCCACTAGAATTGCTTTATGTCTGTCCCATGCATGCTAGAATTCCCCCACTGTTTTTAACTCTATGACCTCCTGAGGAAGGCTGTTCCATGTATCCACAACCCTCTCTGTGAAGAAATACTTCCTCACATTACCACTGAGCCGTCCCCCCTCTATCTTCAAATTGTGTCCCCTTGTTTTTGCACATCTCTTTTTCTGAAAGATGCTACCCTCTTGGAATTTGTTGATTCCCTTTTTATCTGGAAGTTGTTCCTCCATTACCCTTTCCTTCTTTTTAATCTTTTTGTTCTTTTTACTCTTAGGGGGCTGTGCTTTTCTTGTGCCCTTCTTAATTTTAGTTTTCTTTATCTTGTTTACTTGTTTTTGCTCTTGTTTAATAACCTTTTTATTGTTATTTACCATCTTTAATGATTTATAACTTTCTGGCCTTGTATCATTGCAAGTGATATTGATTGCTTCCTTATTTACTCTATTACAAACCCTGTTTGAATACAGGGTGGTTTGTATGTCTCCTTCCCCCCTCTCTCTTGTTGTTCTTGTTGTGCTATATGAGTGGTCTTTTGAGTGGTCCCTAGCCGGGAACCATAGTTGTGACTCCTTTGCACAGGGCAATTGCCCTCTGGGGTGAACAGCGGAGAGGCTCTCTCTGGACTTTGAGCTGCCTTGAGGACTTGAGCTGTTGGCCTATACAGAGTGGAAGATTTGTCTCTTGGGATTTGGGACTTGGATTTGGGCCCCTGTGGATTTATCGACTAGGGGGCCTAATAGATCTCCATACTCTGGGATTCTCCTAGAGGTCCCACTTGCTGGTGAAAGCAGTGCTTGGGCTTCCTGGGGAGCATATTCCTGGTTACATTTTTAAATTGCTGCTGGAAAATCTGACTACAAAATGACTGGGGAAGTGAGAAGGACCTTTGCCTTAAAGTAGTCTAGGTTCTGGATCAATATTTTTACCAGATTCCTATAGATTATTGTTTTATTTTTATTCTTGTGTAATTTTGAATATTTGTATTCTGTCTGTTCTCCTGAGCTGTATTTGGGGATTTAATTTTTATTTTTTGTTTTTAGGGGGTTATTGGGGGGTGGGTTACTGTTTATCTGACTGCGAGTGTGTGTATGTGTGTTTGTGTGTGTGTGGTAGTGGGTCTTTGGGATTACGTAGCTAGGGGGAATGTGTCTGGGAAGGTGTGTGGGCCTGAAACAGGCTAGGATAGTGTATGTGGCATCCCAGCTGTTCGACCTTCGGCCTTTTTTCAGCCTCCCTGTGTCGGATACTACAGCAAGGTGCTGCAGGGGGGTTGGAATAGGGTGGAGTCATAGGATTCGATCAGGACAGGATGCCCCTTGCATGGTGGGTGGTGGTAGGATCGAGGTAGTGGGGTGCAGAAGGTGCCCTGAGATTAGACAGGACTTAGGGAGAGGCCAGACATGTTTAGTTCTCGTCACCAGGGTTTCCACCAGACCGAGTGGGCAGGCAGCCAGAAGGGTTGTGCTGTCCACCAGTCCCCTGAGGGCAGTGCTTTGTAATGCCAGATCGGTCAGAAACAAGACTGCAATTATAGCAGACTTGGTTTCTTCGGCCAATCTGGCTTGCATTACGGAGACCTGGATTGGTGAGGATGCTGGCCCAGTTTTAGAGGCTGCCATCCCGTCTGGGTATACCGTAGTGCACTGCCCCAGAGTGGAACGCAGGGGTGGGGGGGGTAGCCATTTGTTTGAGATCTGAGCTGGGCTTCACCATGCACCCAGTGAGAACACCATGTTCTTTTAAATGTGTGGCCATTCATGGGGGTCCAGGCACAGGCTGCTTGATTCTCCTGATTTACTGCCCCTCTGGTGTGGCGGGAGAGTTCTTGCAGGAACTGACCAATTTCATTGTCGGCGAAACATTGGAGGCCCCCAGATGTTTGGTGTTGGGAGACTTCAATGTTTGGGCCGAGGATGAATCCTCTCGGCTTGGTTACAGCTTCCTCCAGATGATGTCATCTCTGGGCTTTGCACAGGAAGTTTCTTCCACGACCCATCAGGGTGGCCACATGTTGGAATTGCTGTTCTCACTGGGGCTTGAGATAAATAGTCTCAGCCTTGATAGGGTCGTTTGGTCTGATCCTTGCACGGTGAAGTTCCAGTTCGGGGCCCCCCCGGTAGCCCTCCCCCTGTAGAGATGGTCATTTATCACCCTTTGAGGGGGTTGACCCCTGGGGTTTTTTGGCAGTGACTGACCTATCTAGTGTGGACAGTGCATGCGTTGGGGGGCGTGTGAGCAGCAGTGGATGCCTATAATAAGGTGCTTTCTGGGGCACTCGACTCCCTTGCACCAGTCCGTGTATGACCCAGGTCTTCTCACTTGAGGTCCCCTTGGTATGATGGGGAGCTCAAAATGATGAAGACCTTGGGTCGGAGATTAGAGCGCTGCTGGCAGAGGTCCAGCCTGGAGGTGGACAAACTGGCCCTGCGTGTGCACTACTGTGCATACCAGGGGGCACTCAACCGTAAGAAGGCAGAATTCCTGTCCAGGGAGATTGCCGCTGGGAGGAACCGACCAACTGTGCTCTTTCAGACTGTGGACAGGCTTCTTCATCCTTCCTGTCTACAGTAGAAGGTAGCTTTTTCAAGTGCATTTTGCGAGGCGTTTACTCGGTTCTTCTCAGACAGGGTGTCTGCCATCAGGAAAGAGGTTCCACCAGTGGACCAGAATTTGGTTGACAGTTGTCGCCATGGGTGACCAGAGAGCACTTCGCCTGATTAGGGTGAGTTTAGACCGGCGGAGGTGGCTGAGGTCAGTGAGATTGCTTCCAAGCTGCGGCGCACCTTCTGTGAACTGGACCTGGTGCCAGCTCGTTTCTTAATGAGATGTGTTGACTCTGTTGGCCCAGTGTTTGCCTTGATTGTCCAGTGTTCCCTGTCAGAGGGGGTCTTTCTTGATGTCTTGAAGGAGGCATTGGTGAGACCCCTTCTGAAAAAAACATCGTTGCAGCCTGACGTCAAGGCAAATTACCATCCTATCTCCAGTCTCCCATTTTTGGGTAAGATTGTTGAGAAGGTGGTGGCGCTTCAGCTTGAGGAGCATCTCGTGGCCTATGATTTGTATCCAGTCTGGGTTTCATGCAAGGCATAGCACAGAAACTGTGTTAGTTCGGGTGCATAATGACATCCTTAGGGCTAGAGATCAAGGGAAGGGGACAATTCTTGTTCTCCTCAATCTCTCTTCAGCATTCGACACGGTGGACCATCGAGTGTTACTTGACTGCCTAAGGGAATTCTGTGGACTTGCCGACACCGTTATCTGCTGGTTTGAGTCTTTTTTATCTAACAGGAGGCAGAGGGTAGTGATGGGGAATTTCTCCTCCTCCCCTGTCAACCTGTTGTGCGGAGTTCCCCAGGGTTTGGTCCTGTCACCGATGCTGTTTGCCGTGTACATGCTACCCCTGGGAGAGATCATTAGGAAGTACAGTCTGGGTTTTCACTGCTATGCGGATGATACCCAGCTGTACCTTTCCTTTGCCCCTGGAACATCTTGCGCAGTAGAAGTGCTTAACAGCTGCCTAGCTGAAATCAATGACTGGATGGCCTCCAGCTGGTTGCGACTGAACCCCAGTAAGATGGAGGTACTGGTGGTGGAGTTGAACAGAGGGCGGGATGGGTTGGCCTCTGGTGCAGAGACAGGACTTTGTCTTGGCTCTGTACCATTGAAGGCCTCCTCTAGGGTGCGTGATCTTGATGTTATTCTTGACAGCGGTTTGACACTTGAGTTTCAGGTGGCGTCTGTTGTCCATACCAGTTTCTATCATCTGAGGAATATCGCCAGGATAAAGCCCCTAGCTCTGCCACTGGCCCTCCCCACTCTGGTGCATGCCTTCATGTCATGCAGGCTTGACTACTGTAATGCACTCTATTTCGGGGTCTCTGGGGGTACCCTGTGCTGACTGCAGCTGGTGCAGAACACAGCAGCAAGGCTGTTGACAGGACAGCCTAAATACTGTCATATTACCCCAGTGCTGCATCAACTGCACTGGCTGCCGGTTAGGTGGAGGGTCCTCTTTAATAAGGTGGGTTTGCTCACCTTTAAGGCCCTACACGGCTTGGGCCCTGGCTACCTCAAGGACCTTCTTGCAACTGCTGTCTTGGTCTGCTCCCTCCACTCCTCCTCTATGGGCCTCCTAGCAATTCCCAGGATGAAGCTAAGAACTTCTGGTGACAGAACATTTAGTGTTGCCACTCCTGTCCTGTGGAATTCGCTTCCTCTAGCTGTTAGGGAGGCTCTGTCTGTTGAGGTTTTTAAGGCCTGCCTCAAGGCCTTTTTGTACAATCAGGCCTTCCTGGATTATGTTACATAGTCTTTACCTGTCTTTTTAATAAAGATAAATTTGTTGTTAATTTAGTTTTAGAGACTTTAAATGCAGCTGAAGTTGAGGGTAGTTAATTGTATGGCAAATTCTGTTTTAATTTGTTCAGAGTATTGTATTTAATTGATTATTACTTTGATGTGTTGAATTTATTAATTGATGTACGGTGCCCAGAGCCTCCAGGATGGGCATCTTTTTAAATAAAATGTGCCTTGCCTTGCCTATATGTATTCCCTTCTCCCTGTTTTTGGTAGGGCTGTCCACATGTATTGTCATTCCTGGATCAGCTTCCCTCCATTGCCTCTCCTTTGCTTTCCTTCCTTGTCTCAGTCCTTCTCCCATATCTGGGGATTATTTAATCTTAATTCCTTGGATATACTATCATGCCTGGCATACCCTTGAGGCATCATAATTAATTCTGAATCTATATCTGGAGTCGATTCTGACCCCAATTCTACTATATCCATAGTATGTGCTTGCAGAGGTAAACATGAATCAGATGTATTAAGACTCTGTTCTATCTTTCTATGACTTCCGGTTCTCATATTAGGAGTATCTCTCCTGGACAGCTTACTTATCGTACTCTCTACTGAACCTTCACAGGTTTGTTGTTTGCTACTAGGAGTAAGAAAATCAATTATTTTCTTATTTTCTATACGTATTCCTTTAACAAAGGAAAGATCCTGCCTAATTAATAGAAGCTGTTCATAAATCATTGCATTGGCTAGAAGGGGAACCCTAAGAGCCATTTCAGTTTCCTTAGAGTATCCAGATTTGGAGAATCTGGTTCTATAGGACTCATAGAGAGTGCAATCCTCATGGGGCCAGCTGGTCTCAGAGGGTTGCTCCTCCAGTTTTTTCTGTTCTCCCTTTTGGCCAGATTGGAATTCGCAAGTAAACACCGAACCATTCAGACCTTGTTTATAATCTTTGATTTTTTGTTCTGTCCTTTTATTAGTCCGAATGGTTTCTCTTATTTCTTCAACTGTTTTGTTCACCTCTTTGTTGACCAATTTTACAATATCCAAATTATGTAGATTTAGATTTGTCTCTTTTTTGTTCCCTACCAGGAGTGATGTACTCTGTCCAAAAGAATTGGGCAGATTGATGCTGTTCAGCGTTTTATATTGTTTCATCTTATTTTTATCAAGCAAGCCCCTATTTTCTAGAGTGGTCTTGCTACCCTTGTTTCCACCGACATGTTTTTATCGTGCTGTAGGCCAACTATACATAACTAGAAATGGAATTATAGACAGTCAGTTCTTCACTGTGTCTGATACAACACTAAAGGTCAGTAGCCTAACATTGACATGGTAGAAAGTAAATATTAGTAGCTACTTTCTGATAACCCTAACTGTTAATTAACAATTGAAGCAATTGTGAATGTTAGAGTAGTGAAATTATTGGTTATATTAGTAGCCAATAATTGTACAATTGTAAATTTCACCATATAGTATCTTGTGCTACCTATAATAAATAATATAAAATAGTAAAACGTTAGTTAAAAGTCATAACAGGCAAACTAATCTCAGTTTAGCCACTTGGCAGTTCTTAGTCCGTTAGATCAACATTTACAGCAGTGTCTCTCCCAAATCAATCCTTTCTTCTTAGACAAATTGTTAAGCTTAATAGTTTATTTCCCTGGTGCTTTTTTCAAATGACAGTAGGAAAAAAAGTTAAACTTCAAAATGTTACTTCTTTAGACATCCCAGGATATTTTTCAGCCTCTGGACCTCTTGTATTAAATGTTCTTTTCAATCATGGTGGCCAGCACTTTATCCAGGCTCTCAAATGTCCAAATAGGTCAAATTGCACACCTCTTAAAATCCACAAAGTTCTCAGGTTCTAATTGAAAGTGATGTGCTCTTCCTATAAAGCAAAGTGTAAAGAAGAGCACGATAATTTCTGAAACACAATTTTAAATCAAGCTGCTTATAATATTTATGCAGTCAGCAGGCCTACACAATTAAGAATAAAGTGCTCAAAGTAAATATTTGTAGTAACTATTTACTTTTGCTCAGTGGCATATATTGTGCAGTTCTTGCAGCTACAAAATTGCTGCTGAATAGCTGCCAGTCATTAAGTCACTAATTTCCTTGCGGCCAAAAGATAAGGAGCTACATTAACTTAAGCTCTATGTGCTTTAATATAAATCAGATCCTCACTGTTTGTGGCTGGAAGCAGTGTAAGATAAAAGCAAAACCGATCTGTGATTGCTGATGTATCAAGTTTGCCAGACCTATATCTGCCAAATGCACCACTAAAATCGTATTGCTCTAGCAACTTTACGGTTCATTGCCCTGGCTACAAGCTTATCCAGCCAATCCAAACTACCTATTGAAAGGCTAACGTAGAATTGTAGCAGCAAATGATATCTTTATAGTGCAGAACATTTTGGTAGTTTTGAAAATTTTCCTGCAAGGAAAGAGATGCTGCTACCAACAGGAGATCAGCTAAAGGCTAATCCCCAGATGCCAGCACATACACTTTAATAGAGCCTTGTCATGTGATTCCAGTGGACCAATCTGTTAACACTTCCTGCTTTCACATATATACCATCTTTTTCTTGTAAAATGTAGGGTATAAGAAAAGAAACAAAGTAACAGAATAAAAACACAAAACTGAGCTCAGGGCAACAAACATACAAAGCAAATAATACAACGTATCTTCTGGAGTTCCTGCTACCGCCTCGCTAGTATGAAACACACCATCTCTCTTGCAGGATCGGGAATTTACTCATAACAAGGGATCAGGGACTGGGAATCCAAAAACCTCCTAGGGCTACAATAATTGGGGCTCAGTTACCCCTCACCTCTACTGTCGGGGGAAGTGAACTAAGCACCAATCATTAAAGGCAAATATGTTGAAAATTTCAATTTCCAAACCCCGGGGGTTGAATAGGCATTTGAATAGGTAATCAAGTACAATGCTTCAAAGCAGAATAAAAATACAGGAAAAGATGTTACAATAAAATATAAAAATATAAACATAAAAGATAAATTTAACTGTATAGGCTTATTATGTGCAAAACTAATACGTTAACATGCACTTTTTAGCTGGATTCAGGTGAGTGCAAAGGTAGAATTGCTGGGATCACGGGGGGCTCACAAAGCCAATAGATCCCCACAGGTTTTACTGGAACTTTTGCTTAGTTGAGGGCTTCTTTCCACCGCCAAGGACTCCACCCAATGGTGAAGTGTCCAGAGGTCTTGCTCATCTCCTCCATTTCCACTGAGTATTGAACAGACACCAAGACAGCCTGGAAAAGTCAGCAACAATAAAAACCTTAGTGTGGCAACAGTGGCATACCTTTTATATGAAAAAAAAAGCATTTGCTCACTCCTGCTATGACCATTTCTCCCAATGGCCTAGTGTCCTATGTGTTCTCTTCCAGTCTCCACCATGCAAAACTCCCAGCATCCACTTTGTAGATGTAGTGTACAATATAGCCCCACCTCTCCCAACCCAGTAAAGAACCCCCACCACCATGTGGCTCTCCACCATCTTCATCCCACCCACTCACCGCAACAAAGGTACTAAGTGATATTTGGGCAGTCAGAGAGGTATCCTGTAATGAAGGTAACTGTCCCTTTCCCACGATGACCAGCCATTGACAACTCTATTTTCCTAGGCCAGCTGCCACCAAATGGATGAAACTGGTGACATACTCCTATAGTAACACTTAATTGGCTCAGTAAGTTACTATAGAAGCACATCAGCAGTTTCATTCATTTGATTGCAATCAGCCTAGGAAAACAGAGGACTGTCAGTGATTAGCCAACCAAGCAAGGAAAGGTTTCCTTACAAGACACATCAACTATTGACTGGATGCCACTTGGTATATTTTTGGGTTAAGTGGGGAGGAGGTTGGTGGAGCACCAGTGGGTGGTGTGCTGAGGGTCTATCCTTGACATTTTACTGGGTCAGGTTGGAGGAGGTGGGTGGCGAAGTTGTATTTTACACTATAGCTACAAAGTGGATATTGGGTAGGGGGCTGTGTATTAATAATATGCATATTTGCTGGTACTGGTGGAGGAGGAAAGAGGTATGTGTTCTACAAGGGTGTGGGCTTTCATTTCTATGGTCCGGGCTGGAGGGAGGGGGGTGGCAGAACATAGCTAAGAGGTTTCTTTTATGCATAGTGGTACTTCACCAGGCAAATTACTAGAGCACCTCCAGCCAGGATACTTTTTATTTATTTATTTATTTATTTATTAAATTCTCAGATTACAAATACCTTTGAGCAGAAACTGCTCGTCTAACAAAGGTTCCACGTCAAAGGATGAGGGTCAACATACATACAGAGGTAGTAAAAGAATGCACAATAAACAACCAAAACAACTAAAAGAAAAATAATGATACTCAGTTATAACATACATTGTGATAATATTCATAAAGCAGAGCTTGAGTAGGCAGCTGGCTGCGGTAACAATAAGAGATAGAGGGCACCATAGGCAGTTAGTATTGCAGGCATGCGACCGGGAGAGGAAGTTGGCAGGCTAATGGGCCACTGTCCGATGGTGGTGGAAAATGTCTTGTACCAGTGGAGATGTGAAGCAGGAAAGGAGTCACAAGGAAGGCCCAGTGCCAGAGGGAATGAGATTGGGAAAGGGCGGGCTGTGAGACATGAGTGAGCTGGGAGGTGTTTAGAGAGATCTCTGTTCAACGAAACAGTCACATTGAGTGGTAGAGGTGAGGTAAAGTTTGAGATTCCTTTTGAAGGGTCCAAGTGTAGTAGAGGAAAGTGCTTCTTTATTGAGGGAATTGAACCATTGAGCGGCTCTGCAGATAAAGGACCGCTGACCCATGGAGGTACGACATCTGGGAATCTGAAAGGTTAGAGATTGGGCACCACGTGTTTGTTGAGTGCCACTGTAGGTAGTAAGGAGTGAGCTAACACCAGGTGGCATGAGATCAAGGAGAATCTTTTTGGTAAGTAAGCAGGTCTGGTATTGTATTCTGCTGTGTAGGGTTAGCCAGCTGGCCTGTGCATAGAGGTCACAGGTGTGAGTTTGTCAGGCTGCACCCATCAGTAGTCTACAGGCTTTGTTGAGAGCAACTGAGATCCTGCGGAGGGCACTTGTTGGGGCACAGCCATAGATGGCAAGGCCGTAGTCAATGATAGAGGTGACAGAGCTGTAGATGGCTAGTTTAAGGGCATCCACAGGCATACAGTGCTTGTGTTTGTGTAGTAGTCCAATCCGTATATTGGCGGTCTTGGCAACAGTGTCAATATGCCGAGTGTAGGAGAGGGTACTATCCAGGGTAATACCAAGGTACTTGAACTCCTTGACATGTTCAAGTGGGTTCCCAGAGTGGTTCTTGATGGTGAGGGACAGAGTGTTGTGCCTGCTCTGTCGGTTACAGAAGGACATGGCTTTAGTCTTGCTGTGGTTCAGGACAAGTTTATGAGAATTGATGCGATTGAAGTCGAGCTGCAGCTGGGATTCAAGGACTGTAATGTCATGGTGGCTGGAAAACAGGACTGCATCATCTGTGTATAGTAGTATTTTTGGTGACAGGCACTGGGAGATTGTTGATGAAGAGGGAGAAGAGTAGAGGCCCAGAATAGACCCCGGGGACTCGGAGCAGACCGTTTCTCATCCGAAGAGATCCCTGCAATCCTTACACGTTGGATCCGATTATCAAGGTAGCTGGTGAACCATGGAAGGGCATCGCTGGAGATCCCAATAGAGGACAGTTGCTTGAGCAGTAAGGGGTGGTTAACTGTGTTGAATGCCTTGGTAAGGTCTATAAATACTGCCCCTCCACAATTCCCTTTGTCAAGCGTGGCATGGATGAAGGTTGTAAATTCCAGTAGTGCAGTGGTGGTGCTGTGCCCTTTTCTGAAGCCATGCTGCTCTGGGCACTGTACATTGTACTTATCCAGGAATTCAACTAGATACAACACAGTAATGCTACAGTATATCATAAAATGCTGTAGTATGCTACAGGGAACAGTGTAATTCAATGGGAATTAAGCCCTTTACTGTAATATTTTGTGACATGTCATTTACTGCAAGTTACGGCATTGCATCATGGCTGGCTCCACTCTACATGTAGCAGCTCTTGGCTGTTGAAGTGCAACTATGTGTATTGTAAGAACTATTGAAGTGCTGCTTGCGCTATGCAAAGTTGGGCAACACCACCAATATTTTCTGTACTGAAGTTTTTCAACTTTGCATTTTTGGACAGAGGCTAACCAAGGGCTTTCAGGGCTGGTAGCAGAAACTATGGGAAAGGCAGGAGCAGAGGACAGGACTTTCAAAGAGAAGGACTACAGCAACAGACCTAAGCAGGGACAAAAGGAGGTACAGGAGGAACAGAATCTGGTACAGACACAGGAGTGACAGTAGCAGACGGGGCAACAGAACAAACTGGAATCAGTATTTAACCTGTCATCAAAAGAGCTGACAGAAGTAGAAGTCAGGGTTTTGAATAAAGGACTTTCGTTTTGCCCACACGAAAAAAATAAAAAATTAATAGGAAACTTGACCTTCAAAAATTCATTAGGAAACTTTAAGACACCATTTTACAGCAGAAGTTGAGTTAGATCCAACGAGAGAGGAAGAACAGAAAAAGAAAATGGTGTTAGCAAGGAATCTTAACTAAAAATCCTTCAGCTTCCCCCCGGGTCCAAGTCCATCAAACAGAGACATTTATGAATCTGGTTGAGAAAGATATTAATAGGCTAGAGAATAACAAAAAGGAAAGTAGGACTCAATTTAATTTAGCTGCTGCAGAATATAGAGCATGGAGGAGTTTGTAGAATGATGCCAATATTGTAATCAAGAAGGCAGAGGTGGGGGTGTTGTAGTACAAGATTACGCTAAATATAAGCAACAGTGTAAGAGGCAACTAGACAACAGAGAAAAAAATAGGAAAGCAGAGTGATCCAGCAGGAGAAGTAATGGAGATGATACAGACTTTATTGGAGGAGGGAGCAGAGTTCAAGTTTGTTACAGATTGGGAGAGAAATGCTTAGTCTATACACACTACATTATAACAGTCGTTTATACACTCCTCAAGGTTAACAAAAGCTTAGACAACCCTCCAGGCTACCTGATAGTGGTAGGTATTGGTTCACTTTTAGAGTCCTTCTCAGTGTTTGTGGGCTACCATCCAGCCTCCAGTTACAACATGTCATTGTACCTAAGAGATACCAGGCACACTATAGAAGTGTTGTACAACCTGAATAAATTGGACAAGAACGGAAGCAACTGCACTTTAGTTACCCTCAATATTAGGGATTTGTACACCAGCAACCCTTGTGATATAGGCCTAGAACCATTGAGCAAACAGTTAAATGAAACTAGACATGGTGAAATACCCCTAAACCAGTATGTCTTGAAATTGGTGGACTTGATATTGCCTAAAATCAATTATATTTCAAAATGCATATTGACAAATCAAAGGTACGGCTATGGGATCCTCAGTGCTGCCTAGCAAGCGAACATTTTCATGAACTAGGTTGAACAGATATATCTATAACCAAGAAAACAATAGTTTCCACCACAACATTGTGGTTTGGAACTGCTTTATTGACTACATACTGTGCATTAGGAAGGATCTGCAGATGACCTAGAACCTTTCTTTGATTACATCAGTAACTGTACTACCTACATTAAATTTGTAATGAATAAGGATTTTTGAAAAGATTCATTTTTGACATTTGTGTCTTTAAAAAAATGGAAAACTTCTTACTAGATTGTACCACAAGGAAATGGACAAAATATCCTACTACATGCTAAGAGTTATCCTAAACCCCATACTAGTGATGGGAGAAAAGGATCAGCAGCACTATCAGACCTCCCTGGACTGGGATGACTCAGCTGTGTTCAAGAAAACTGAGCTTTTTGTGGCTTGATCTGAGTTGCTGATTTGGCCTGGTTTGGAAGTGCATTCTGGTTCGGTCAGACTGGATTACAGGCAGCAGGCTGCAGGACAGGGTACAGAAATAAAAAAAGTAAAAAAAAAATGTTTCCCAATCTCTACCAGGTACTCTCAAGTCCCTGGACTGTCACACGACCAACAAAGGCAAACACTCATGATACTGGGGCACTGAAGGAGCCAACCAATCAATGTATTTTGTCTGTGATTGACTCATGTTCTAGCTAATTCTGTTTATCAGCCACCACAGGATATCCCATAGAAAACAGTGTATCCAGATCATTTGGGGCTTTGCATTCAGAGAGATGGTGGAGTAATAAAAAATGAAACAAGTTAACAGCAATGTTTTTTCTTAATCAGAAAGAGAGAGAGAGAGGAGTGATAGAAAGGGATAGCAGAGAGAGAGAGAGAGAGAGAGAGAGAGACAGACAGAGAGAGACCAACAAATTTAGTGCAGACATCGCAGAGTACTTAACTCTACAGTGAAAAAGAAGAAAGTTTTTCTTCCTTTGTCAGAGAGAGAGAGGGAGGGAGGGAGACAGAGTGAGTGGGACAGTAGAGAGAGAGACCAATGAAACAGCAGAGTGCTGCAGAAACTGACTACTTAACTCCACAGTAAAAAAAGCAAAAAACAATGTTTTTCTTCTTCTTCTTCTTTGAGAGAGAGAGTAGAGAGTAAAGAGTAGAGAGAGACCAATGAATTGAACGGTAGATAGCAGCAGAATGGAGATGTTGCAGAGTACTTAACTCCTCAGTAAAAAAAAAGAAAAGAAACAACATTTTCCTTAGTCAGAAAGAGAGAGAGAGAGAGAGAGAGAAAGAGAGAAACCAACAGATTCAACAGCAGACAACAGCAGGGTGCACCAAGCAGATGTTTTCTTAGTTTTAGAAAAATATATTTTGAAAAAACATAAAGAAAAAAACAAAAATTGAAAGTAAGAACTAATACATGGAGCAGACAGTACAGAAGGACTCTGTCTGAAGGTCATAGTGCCTCACTCATTTTGAGGGATGGCTTATAGTGCCATACAGATTTTGAAGGGAGGATGTCACCACATCTCAGACTCTGTGTTGCCCATCTCTGTGCCTGAACTACTACCAGGTCATAGTGCTATAGACTCCATATTGCCCATCACTATGCCTGAGCTACTACTAGGTCATAGTGCGCACAGATTTTGAAGGTGGGAGGGGGTCACATTTCAGATTATGTGTTGCCCATCTCTGTGACTGAACTACTACTAGGTCATAGTGCCTCATGTATGTTGAGGGGTGTCACGTTTCAGACTCTGTGTTGCCTATCTCTGTGACTGAATTACTACTAGGTCATATCATTGTTCTCTGAGCTGGAGTCAAAATAAAATATTTATTTTCACTCCAGCTCCCACTGATGAAAAAGGAATATTTGCATTTTTTATACACACATCTGTTTTATATTTATTTATAGGGCTGACAGTCTAGGCTGGAGGTTAGAGTAATGAGCAGTGAATGAGTTTAATATGTCTAGCAGACCTGGGTTTGATCTCACAACCTCCACTTGCATACTTTTTGATTCTGAGTAAGTCACAACCTCCCAGTGCTCCTAGGTTGCCCTGAAAACAGGCACTTCTGGCTAGTGGGCCTTACCCAGTTACCAAAAGAATAAAACATATCTATATATATATATATATATATATATATATATATATTCGCCAAAAACTATGTTACTGCATCTGTTAGGATTCAACGCAATGCCACAAAAGCATGGAAATGTGGCGTTAGGGTTTTCAGCCCTAACTCCACACCCTCACCCCCCAAGCTGCAAAAAGACAAGACCATACAAGCAGCCACAGACAGCCATCAGCAGGTAAGACAAACAACATACAACTGTTTCCAGATGACACAAATGAAGGTCTGTTCCTTCAATATAGCACATAACCAGCAACAGGTTGTTTTTCCCTTCAGGGCTTCCTTTTTCCTAACTTTCCTTAATAAGCCTTAGGATAAATGTCCCCTAGCTCAGGATCTTTTTCCATTTTTGCTTTGCCCAGAGATTTTGTTGTCACTGTTGTTAGCAAATGTTTCTTGCACTAGCTCCTTCCACATGCATGCTTTGTCCCTACCTTCCCTCCATCCTACTCTTCCCCTCATCTCTCAGCCCCCACCTCTCCTTCTCTGCCTCCACATACCTTCCCTCCTACTCCCTCCCTTCCCTGCCCCATCTCCTTACCTTCCTTTGCACCTATGTTTCCCTTACCCAACTTCCCTACTTCCTTCCTCTCCTTTGCTCCCCTTATCCCTGTTCACCACGCCCTCCCCACACTTCGTAACCTCCTGCATCTATATGACAATGCCAATTTGGTGACTGCCTCTTCTGCTTCACCTTCTCCCTCTCTGCTCTATTGACATCCTTCCTGATTTGTTCTTTGACCCTACTGTTCATTTTATATTTGATATTGCATTGTTCATCCTTCCTGATTTTGTTTTTTGATTTTATTGCTCATTTTATGTATATTATATGTTTCTGTTCCACTACAATTGTTTGTTCACTGATTGTATCTGACGCGGAACCTTTGTAAAGGTATTTTGTAATCCTAGTACTCAATAAATAAAAAATAAAATAAATAAATCCTGGTAAACCATGCCTCAAAACAACTGGTACAGACAGTGTAGGAACAATCCCAGCTCTTACAGTGACTGTCTTTCCTTTTATGGCCACGGATAGGAAAATGGTTGGGTAATGTTTTATACCCCTATGGATAAACATAACATTCATGCTGGGGCCTCTCTAAGATGTAGGGCCTGATAATCAAAAATGCACAAAGCGGAGTGCAAATATTTGTGCTATGCTTTGTGATAGTCCGGGTGCCCGATGATGCTATATTCAGTGGACTAGCACACCAGCACTATTCAATTGAATATAGGACCATGGCAGCTCAGCACTAAGATACTTATTGCTGTGCCAACATGGCTTCCGAAATAGGGTGCCACAGTAGCTTGCACCCACACTAAATTTCTGTTATTCAGTTGGACCCATGCAGAGGAGCCCATTGAACATGCAAGGTGCTAAGGGGCCATTTGCATGTCCATTATGGGCTCATTTGCATGGGGAGCAAGGCTAGTTTGCGTGGTGCACCCTCCCCAATTGTCCAAGCCTAGAGGAGCTAGTGGTCCCCCTAACCTGTGCCGTGCCCCATATGAAATATCAATGTTCCTGGTGTCCAGTGGTCCCTCCCCCCACCTGATGCTGTACCCAATATTAAATATCAATTTCCCTGGTGTCCAGTGGTTCCTGCTCCCAGCTGGTTCCCACCCGACTTAAACAGATATGGTTCCCTAGTGTCTAGTGGTCTCTTCCCTTACCTGATGCCCCAAAGTACAAATACATGCTTCTCTGGTGTATAGTAGTCCCTCCCACCACCTGATGCCTGCTTGACTTAAACAGATATGTTTCCTGGTGTCTAGTGGTCCCTCACCCCATTGATGCCCTATGAAGTAAAAATTCAGTGTCTAGTGGTCTGCCCTCACCTGATGGTGGCCCAACATAAACAAATATAGTCTCAAGCTGGTGGTGTGGAGATACAGGAGCGATGAGAGGAAACATTTCTTCACAGAAAGGGTGGTGATGGCTTGGAATGAGCTGCCAGAGGAGGTGGTTGGAGGCTGACAGTCGAGCTTTTAAAATGCATGGGACAGGCACAGAGGGAAACAAGGGTGCAGAGGTGGTGATGGAAGAAAGGGAGAGGGCAGAGTGGGAGTGGAGGCATGAGGCACTGGTGAATAATCGGGTCTCATCAACAACACGAGCAGACAAGATAGGCCAAGTGGTCTCCTTCTGCTGGCAACTTTCTTATATTCTTATGTTCTTAAATAGAAACAGAAACATAGACGATGATGGCAGATAAGGACTGCAAGGCCCATCCAGTCTGCCCATTTTTTCTACCTTATGAATGTGCCATAGGCCTTTACTCTGTCAATGGCATATCTATTCATACTCATCTTTATTGCTCCCTTATACTTGTCCCATGCCTGTTTGAAGCCCTGCACTGTATTCATATCCACCACCTGAGGTAGGCCATTCCATGCACCTACCACTCTTTCTGTGAAAAAGAACTTCCTCACAGTCTCCCTTAATTGGCCTCCCTCTGATCTCATGCTGTGTCCTCTTGTCCTGCTATTTTTCTTATATGGAAACAAGACTCTTTCACCTTGTTAATGCCCTTAAGATGACTGTATGTTTCGATCATATCACCTCTCTCCCTCCTTTGCTCTAGGGTATACATATTGAGCTCCATTAATCTGTCCTCATATGTTTTCTGATGCAGTCCCTGCACCATTTTGGTTGCCCTTCTCTGGACTGCCTCCATTTTGTTAATGTCCTTGTGCAGATGCGGCCTCCAGCACTGCACGCAGTACTCCAGATGGGGCCTAACCAGTGTCTTGTAAAGAGGGATTATTACCTCCCTCTTATGACTTGCGATACCCCTACTAATACACCCCAACATCCCTCTAGCCTTACCTACTGCTTTAGTGGTCTGCTTGGATGATTTCAGGTCTCTGTGATGATGGTGCCTAAGTCTCTTCTTCCCTTGTGATTGCCAGCACTTCCTTCCCAAACTATAGGTGGCTTTAGGGTTTCTCTTCCCTATGTGCATGATTTTGCAATTCTTGCGTTAAACCCCAGTTGTCACTCTTCCACCTTTGCCAGTTTATCCAGATCTCTTCTCATTCTGCCCACCCCATCTGGATCATCTACTCTGTTACAGATCTTGGTGTCATCTGCAAACAGATAAACCTTACCTTCCAGTCCATCTGCAATGTCACTGATGAAGATATTGAAGAGGACGGCCCCAGGACTGATCCCTGAGGTACCCCACTTGTGACTTGCATCTCTTCTGACTGTATACCGCTTACCACCACTTTCTGTTTTCTGCCTGCCAGCCAGTTTGCCACCCAGTTGACCAACTTCTGACCCAACCCAAACTTACCCAGCTTATTAATCAGTCTTCTATAAGAGTATCGAAAACGTTGCCTGGATGATTTCAGGTCTCTGTGATGATGGTGCCTAAGTCTCTTCTTCCCTTGTGATTGCCAGCAACTCCCTTCCCAAACTATAGGTGGCTTTAGGGTTTCTCTTCCCAAAACAAGACGATGTAAGAAACCACTATGGTTCTCAAAGGAAGTGGCAGTGAAGGTTCAAGAGAAAAAGAAAGCA
Organism: Neoceratodus forsteri; assembly: GCA_016271365.2. NCBI lineage: Eukaryota > Metazoa > Chordata > Ceratodontiformes > Ceratodontidae > Neoceratodus > Neoceratodus forsteri. The sequence continues at coordinate 674,895,891 of CM057451.1, read as the reverse complement.
TTCAGGAAGTTAAAGCAAAAGGAGGCTGGGAAGGCAGTCAGAACAGCAAAGGCCCAAACTGAGGAAAAGATAGCCAACTCAGTTAAGAAGGGGAATAAAACCTTTTATAGGTACATCAGGGAGCAAAGGAAGACCAAGGAGGGATAGTGAGGCTTAATAAAGGGAGGGAGGGTGGGCAGAGGAGAATGTGAAAGGCAGAGATACTAAACAAATATTTTTGCTCAGTATTTACAAAGGAAGAGGGGGAAGTACACAAAACAAACAGTAGTAACACTCTGGATACAGAAGTTGATACCAGCCCATTTACAGAAGAAAGGGTTCTGAAAGAACTCTTAAAACTGAAGGTGGACAAAGCAATGGGGCCTGATGGGATTCATCCCAGAATTCTAAAAGAACTAAGGGTAGAACTAGTGACACCACTGACTACCCTCTTTAACAAATCATGGGAGGATGGGGTGGTACCCGAGGACTGGAGGAGGGCAGATGTGATTCCCTTCACAAAAGTGGGAGCAAGGCAGAAGCAGGAACTATAGACCTGTTAGTTTAACCTCAGTGATAGGGAAAATGATGGAATCACTTCTAAAGGAAAGAATTGTCGAGTATCTAGAGGCCAGAGGGGCACAAGACTCTAGGCAGCATGGATTCACAGCGGGAAGGTCATGCCAGACGAATCTGATAGATTTCTTTGACTGGGTGACCAAAGTAGTAGATCAGGGAGGGGCTGTGGACATGGCCTACCTAGACTTTAGCAAGGCATTTGACACAGTCCCACACAAAAGATTAATATATAAGTTAGCCAGCCTGGGAGTGGGTCCCAAGATGACAGCCTAGGTAAAGAATTGGCTGGAGAATAGGACACAGAGAGTAATAGTAAATGGAGTCCACTCTGAAGAAAGGAGGGTTACTAGCGGGTACCGCAGGGTTCAGATAGACTAGTCCTCTCAATGTCTTTATAAGCGACATTGCAGAAGGACTGGAAGGAAAGTATGTCTCTTTGCAGATGACACTAAGATCTGCAACAGAGTTGATGCACAGGGTGGGGTGGAAAGGATGAGAAGGGACTTGGCAAGGTTAGAGGAATGGTCAAATGTAAGGCAGCTTAGATTCAATGCTAAGAAGTGCAGGTAATGCACCTGGGAAACAAAACCCAGGGAAGAGTACACAATGGGGGTGAGATACTAACAACAACAAAAATGGAAAGGGACCTGGGGTAGTCATATCAGATGACCTAAAGGTGGGCAAGCAATGTGAGAAGGCAGCAAGGAGGGCTGGGGGATACTGGGATGCATAGGAGAGGCATCACCAGTAGAAAACAAGGAAGTTATTATCCCTCTGTACAGACAGCTGGTGAGACCCCATCTGAGTACTGTGTGCAGTTCTGGAGACCCAATCTCCATAAAGACATAGACAGGATGGAAGCTGTCCAGAGGAGGGCAACTAAAATGGTGCAGGGTCTGCACCGGAGGACATGAAGAGAGACTTAGGGCTTAATATGTATAGCCTCGGGAAAGGAGGGAGAGGGGACATGATAGAAACTTTCAAGTACCTCAAGGAATCAACAAAGTCCAAGAGGATAGCATCTTTCAAAAAAGAGGTGTGCAAGAACAAGAGGCACAATTTGAAGATAGAGGGGGCGGCTCAGAGGTAATTTAAGGAAGTATTTTTTCACAGAGGGTTGTGGATGCATGGAATGGCCTTCCGGAGGAAGGTTGTGGAGTCAAAATCAGTGGTGGAATTCAAGCATGCATGGGATAGTCATAAGGCAATTCTGGGGTGGGGGTAGAAAGAAGTAGGCTGCTGGTTAACTAGGATCTGCAGCTTATCCAGTAGGTAGGGAAATGGGCAGACTGGGTGGGCCAAGCGGTCCTTATCTGCCGTCAAATTCTATGTTTCTATGTTTCTATGCTGAAGTCAAGGTAGGTGACGTCAGCTGTTCCCCTTGGTCCACCACTCTGGTTACCCAGTCAAAGAAATCTATGAGATTAGTTTGACAGGACCTTCCTTTTGTAAAGCCATACTGTCTTGGATCCTGTGCGCCTATGGATTCCAGGTGTTGCACTATCCTTTCCATAAGGAGTGCTTCCATAATCTTGCCCACTACTGAGGTAAGACTGACTGGTCTGTAGTTCCCTGCCTCCTCCCTGCTACCACTTTTGTGGAGCAGGATCACATAACCCTTCTCCAGTCTTCTGGGACCACTCATGTGCTCAGAGACTCACTAAACAGTTCTGATAATGGTTCTGCTAGTTCCACCCTTAGCTCCTTTAATACCCTGGGATGTACAGTATGCCATCAGGTCCCATTGCCTTGTCCACCCTCAGCTTAGTGAGCTCTTGTTGGACCCTTTCTTTTGTGAAGGGACTAGTGCACAACTCCCTCCCTCTGTGTCCATGGTGCTAAATTGTGGGCCCTGCCCTACCTTCTCTTCAGTAAATACTGAGCAGAAGTATCTATTTAGGATAGATGCTTTTCCTTGGTCCTCCTTCTCACACCCCCCCCTTATCCCCTTTGTTCTTAACAATACCCCCTCTGGACTTTCTCCTTTCACTAATGTATTTATAGAAAGTCTTTTTTCCCTGGTGTCTAGTGGTCTCTCTCCCCACCTGATGTTCATCCCTGTAATGGGAAAAATCCACCCCTTTGTGTCACCCCCATAGTGATCGTCATCCCGTCACTGCCTTCTGGTATGCATTCTTCAAGTAAGCCTCCCCCAACAACACAGCCCTATCCCTGAACAGTGCTGTTCACCTGCCCAGCCCGACCCTCGTTGATGGTTAGTGGGCTCCCTCCCACCCGTGGCACTGACCTCCCCGGTCCCCCTTACCTGACTGTTGGTGCCACGGTGAATCAGTAACCCAGTGACAGCCCTCCACACTACGTTGTCCACCCCGTCCAGGAGCAGGGAGCATGCTGTAGTGTTGGCCTATAAATAAGCAGCGCTCCTGCTCCTGTCGATGTGGCTGCCGGGTTGGTGTGTGAGCACTGTGTTGCTCACCATTGATTCACCATGGCACTGACAATCAGGTAAGGGGACTTGCGGGGGGATGTCAGTGCTGTGGATGGAGGGTCCCACTAGCTACCAACAAGGATTGGGCTGGTGGGGTGTAGATCACTGTTCAGGTATGGGGTTGTGTTGTTGTGGGCACTTACTTGCAGAATGCAAATTGGAAGGTAGCGGTAGGATGCCGATTGCTGTATTTGTGGGGAATTGATGGAATAGATGGGCTTCCCCACTACAAGGATGGACTTTGGTGGGGAGGTACTGCTAGACACCAGGAAAACATCTGTTTATGCCGGGCGGGCATTGGGTGGGGTGAGGAACCATTAGACACTAATTTTAAGACAAATATCGATCTAAGTATATCACTGAGACCTAAATACAGGTGTTGTGCTGTCTTCACCATGCAGTAGTTGTGTACAACACTATTTTGTAAATTGTTAGAAAAGCAAGACGGCTGACAGCACGAGCAAGTATTTTCTCTGAGCAGGATGAACTGTTTTCATTTACCTGCCTGTCTTGCGTCTATCCCAAAAAACGTTATAATTCAAAAATGGTAATATATTTTTTCATCAAACCATCGAAATGCACACCCTTGTCACACACACTGCATCATCCCTGAAAATTTCAGAGATAAATTTCATTCCATGTGGGCAGTAGATGATGGCAAAAAATCCCATGTTTACCTATGGGAAAATAGTGTTTTCTCTGTTTTTCACCACTTTATAGCTCAAAAACCATACAAGATGCCATCACAAAACTTTCCAAATCTTGAGACACTGGCAGAATGACAGCGCATGCCAAATTATGGTCTATTTTGTCAAAAAATGCTGAGGTTATTATTATTTTTTTCTTTGTACTTTTTCCTCTGGAGCCCTGGCAAGCGGCTTTGGTCCTCCTGATGGAGGGACTCTCTCTCCAGTCCCACCACTCCCGTACTCGCCGACTCCGATAGTTCCCCAACAGATTACCCCCGTAGTAGGGCCAGGAAGGAGGCTGCCCACTTCACCTCCCCCCCGGAGACCCAATCCAGAAGCCGGGGTCGGCCCTTGGGTGCGGAAGACCATCATAGAACCCTGCCAGGCTATATTCCTCTTTTTTCTCCCACCCCCTCCTACCAATGTATGTACGTTGGAGCATGCCTCCTGACCTGTACTGCCCTCCAGCCACCACCAGAGGGCAACCAATGAGTGGTACGACAAGTCTCCCTCCCCCCAAGTTCGATCCTCTCTCCCCCCTGCCAACCCTCAGTGCCCCGGGCTCCTTCTCTGAACCGGGTCACCAGCGTAGCTCAAGGTGCTGACCAGCACCTCAACCTCCAGCGCCACCGGGCCAGCAAAATGCCAAAGTAATTAAGGTACAAAGATTAGGATTTTACATTGAAGTGCTGTATGAACTCTAACTATGACCATTAGACACATGGGAAGCATGTATTTGTAGTTTAGGGGACATCGTATGGGGGGAGGTACCACTAGACACAAGAGAAGCATGTATTTGCACTTCAGGGGGCATTGAGTGGGGGAAGGGACCACTGTACGCCAGGGACTATTGAACTGGGGGTGGAGGGGGTTCTATACTTCCTCTGCCAACTGCTAGGATTGCACGGGAGTAAGTCGTGGTCTAAATCGGCGGTATTTGCGCCACACAAGGGGACTGCCCAAAACACCCTTGCATGGCACAAATACTCTGAAAACCAGAATGCGCAGATATTCAGGTCCTCTCTCCTTCATTTACACTGCACCCCTCTCCACAAATTGCCTGAGCGCAAACCCTGTTTGCTCATGCTAACTGGACTTTTGAATATATGCAATCTGCATCAAACACGGTTTCCATCGCAACCTAGGATTTACACCCAGGCAAACTTTTTAATATCTGCCCATAGTGTCCACAATATCTGCCCTCACAGGTTTGCCTTCCACCCAAGCCTATTAATCCTGGCACAGTGTGGTTCCAATGACTACACATGACATAATGTCAAAGTTTACCAGTGCTAAGGTTGCTTTGCTATTGTGTGTGGTTTTGGCATTGGGGCTCTTCTATTTTGTTTGTTTCTTTTCTCCATAAGCATAGAAAGTAGCATCAGGTTTCTGTTTCTGGGAAGGGGTTCATGGCTTAACCTTTGCCTTAGGGTCACAGCAAACAAAGAGTATGGGGAGATCTTACCGATTTGTAGTTCTTCTTTGCTGCTGTTGACTTCCTGGCTAAGTAGTGGTCCTTAGCAAGAGATATGGCCTTCTCCCCTGTCAGCTCTGTGCTCCCTTACCCACATCTGGATATCTTTAGGTAGGATATTTAAGAACTGATTGGTCACAAGGATATCCACCACCTGATCTATGGTCTTTCAGTCTGGTTGGATCCATTTAAAAAACAGTTTGTGTAATTGCACGAATGTCTCTCAAGGGTCATCTCCAGGATAGTGTCTCAGAGTTCTAAACATCTGGCGGTAAGTTTCTTCTGAGGTGTCATATTGCCTTAGGATGGTACTTTTCATCTGATAATAGTCTGTTGTCTAATGGGTATCCATGTGGCTATTAGCCTTGTGTGCTTTTCTGGTCGGGTAGGGGACCAGTTGCACTATCCACTGATTGTGCATCCACTGATTGTGCATTCTTTTACTACCTCTGTATGTATGTTGACCCTCATCCTTTGACGTGGAACCTTTGTAAACGAGCAGTTTCTGCTCAAAGGTATTTGTAATCCAAGAATTTAATAGATAAAAAAAATCCCTGGGCCAGCCACTGGTGCCTGCCACTCTTTCAAACATCATCATGTATGATTCAGTATCATCATCCAATCTCCATTTTGTCAGCCATATATAAGCCTGATGTGATTGCCATATCAGAGACTTGGTTCAAGCCTAATGTGCTCCCACATGAGATGGATCTTCCAAATTTCACTGCCTTTCAGAAGGATAGAATTGGCAAAAAGGGTGAGGTGTCCTTTTCTATGTTAAATCCTCAATCACTGCCACCATCGCTGATGTACCCTACCTAAATTATACCAAAAGTGAAACCTTGTTTGTTAAGTTGCTGCTTGGTAACACTAAACCCCTACATCTGGGTTGTGTCTACTCCCCTCCTTGTGTTGCAACAACTGCACTAGAATCCCTTACCAAGGTGCTTGCTGAACAGTTGCCTAGTGAACTGATTATTCTAGGTGACTTCAACTTAAACTGGGAATCTGATACTGAACTTGGCTTACAGTCTCTCCTCCTGGAGGCGAGCCTTACCAAAGTTACAAGAGAGCCCACTAGGCTTAACCCCAAAACTGGGAACCATACCCTCCTTGACTGGGCATTAGTCTCTAACCCCAATAGAATTCAGGCTGCAGGAATATTCTCAGATGCCCTACACAACCACTCGCCTATCTTTTGCATATGGAGAAATAATCTCCCCAGACTCCCCTCAGAACCTTTACTGCAAGGGATTATTCTAACTCATACCAGAGTCCTTTATCTACACACTCTCTGGCATCAATTGGCACCCTATTCTTGATCTACCAAGCATAGATGATGCCCTTGATTACTTTGTCAATAATTTCCTGTCCGACGCCAACCTACATGCCCCATTTTGGATGCTTCGAGTAAAGGGTAAATGTGATGAATGGCTTGACCCTGAGATCAAAAAATTAATGGCCCAAAGGTATAAGGCCTGTGGACTCTATAAAAAGTTTTCTCTAAAGGCCGACTAGGAGAAGTACAGGGACCTGAGGAATACGTGCAAAAAAGGTGCAAAGACTACCAAAAGCCACTGCTTAAGAAGCCTACAAGGAAAATCCCTATCTGACCCTAAAAGGATCTGGCTCCATATCAGTTTCCTGCTTAAAGGTAGCCCAAGCCCTCCAGGTGGTTCCATTAGTGCCAACAGCTAGGTTATTAAAGACCTCATCTTGATTGCCAGTTCTTTTAACTGCTTCTTTACTGACTTAGCAAGGTACAAACCCAAGCCTCCCTGTCCTCCCCCCACCTCCCATCAGTCAGAGGCAATTGGACACTGCCATCCCACATTTCACCAGTATCCCGTGATATGGGTGACTCAATTTGAGTGACTCAATAACAGCAACTCAAATTGAGCACCTGTAAAAAGGGCTATAGGTGGAAAACAGCGTGAGCAAAGACAGAGTTGTGCTGCAAGGACGAAGTGTGCTGGGGTAGTGTTGCACACATTACCATATGTAGTGAAGTCTCGGAGCTAGTTATATTGGGAAAGTGGGGTTTGCAGGGCAAAGTCTCATGTGTGGGTGGTGCGGGGGCAAAGCCCTCTGCATAGAATATATTATTGTTATTGTTTGGCAGGGCTTGTGATGGTGGATGTAAGCATGTTTTGGTTGGACTGCGATTGTGATTCTGCTGTGGTGTAGTGGGTTAGGCAGGTTGTTCGGTAGGTAGTGTAGGATAATGTGTAGGATTGAGTGTTATGGTGTTGTGGGTTTGAGTCCAGGTGTTGGTGTGTGATGTGAGTGTGTGTAATGTGGGCTGTGGTACTGTGTCATGTGCATTTTTTTAATTTAGGAAGTTTTGTGTGGTGTTAGATGTGTCAGGTGTGGGTGATTTGGATTTAGGGGGTGGTTTTGGGTGGTTTTTGTTAGGGGTATAAGTGGTGTATGTGTGTGTGTGTGTGTGTGTGTGTGTGTTCTGGGTCTGCTAGGGGCAATTGTGTTGTTGCTTCTGGAGTTGTCCATTGAATCCTGGAGATATCTGTGCAGTTTCTGCAGAGTCAGAAGGGGATACTGCTTTTATTGTATGGAGGCTATCTGTATTGCAGGGATAAGGAGATGTCCCAAAAGTTATATTGGCAGTGTGCTGAATGCAATAAGTATAGGTGTTTGACATGGCAACATACAGTTGTTGACCATGTGGTTAGTTCATTGAAATCTCATAACCACGTTCCTGATGCTGGCAATTTTTTGTTGTTAGGGAAGTCGTTGTTTTGACTTACACTGTACATTTATAAAGTACAAGAAGGTAGCATTTTCCATAGAAAAAGAAGCTTGAGGACAAAGGGTCATGCTATGAAGTTGGAGGAGGGAGGTTCAGAGGAAATGTGTGGAAATACTTCTTCACGGAGAGGGTAGTGGATGCCTGGAACAGCCTTCCAGTGGAGGAGGTGGGTGCGAAAATTTTGGGATTCAAGCATGCATGGGACAGATACAAGGGGACCTTGGTAGTAAGGCAAAGGGAGGAGACAACCAGAGAATGAATAGGGTCTGCGGTGGCCCAGTAGGCAGGGAAAACTGGGCAGACTAGGTGGGCCAAGAGGTCCTTATCTGCTGACAACTTCTATGTTTTTATGTTTCTGAGTTTACCCCATCCACCTTTTCTGGCTCACCGCTAGAGGTAGTGGATAAGATAAAAAAACTTGGTATCTACATTGACCAAGATCTTACATTTAAACTGCATGTGGATCATGTCATGAAAGTCATACATCAGAAACTCGGCCTTCTATACTGATTGAGTAACTCACTGACTCCCGAGAACAGGCTAGCCATAGCAAATGGTACCCTACTCCACGCTTTGCTATATGGTGGCCCGGTGCTCCAGTTTCTTAGGAACTCAGAGACCAATAAACTGACTGTTTTGTACAACAAGATCAACCACCTTGTGTCGAGGTCTCCCACGAGTCACTAATGTGAGGTCCTCTCCTCACTGAACTGGCTCACGCTAAATGATAGGATGACCGATCCATTGCTTTGTCTAGCCTATAAACTGACCAGTCTATACACCTCCTAGCCTCAATGGACTGATTACCCCAAAGCCCTTGAGGTGATCATTGTGCTCATTACTTGACATCCCCAGAGTTAGGAATAACTGGGCAAAAGATCCTTAACTACTCTGCTCCATACTGTTAGAACTCACTACCTGCCTCTTTAACTAACTCCACCTCTCTTAGTGGTTTCAAGAAAGGACTAAAAACCTACCTATTAGAGTGCTGCCAATACTCTTGCCACCGCTGAACCATACTTACTTCAGACCAATGTACTCAATGACTCCCTAAATGACCCTACCCATAGTGTATGGTTACTGCATCTGGAGTACTCTTGCCCATGTCTTGTATCTTTGTATTTCTGCAGATTGTTGTATCTTATACAGTGTCCTCTTCATGAGTAATTGTTTATAATGTACCATGAGATTTACTGTATGTACTGTACTTAATTGATTTCTTGCTTCATTACCCACATTTGTACCTTATTGTAATTTCATGCGGTTCATATACTCTGTAATTTTTGCCTGTAACTAATTCCGGGTCACCCCTGAAAAAGGGACCGGAGGTCTCAGTGGGCTTACCCAGTTACAAAAATTCAATAAATTAATAAATAAATATATAAATATTAATGCCTCTCAAGTCAGTCCCGGGAGAGACTTGGGGAGGGGGGTGCTAATTGGTCATTTGTTTGCCCAAGACCAAAAGGTGCACTGGTTCCTCTGATGATGTTCACCAGTTCCTCCCACCACATGTTTTAGCTTTCAAGCTCTTTGTTTTTCTTTCTGTGTCTGACTTCAGTTGCCTGGCTGTCAGCCAATTTAACAGTTCTGCAAGCCCGTCTGGAGGTAACGCCATCCATTCTTTCTCCTCCTTTGCTACCCCCAATGCATAAAGCAGTATCAGAAGTCAAGGTCTCTTTAGGGTACACGACTCTCTCCTGCTCATCTGCCCCTCTTCTCGGATATGTTCTGTGGATGGTCACTCTGGAAACAGCCAGTGTACCTCTTCAATGGCCCCAGCTACCTCGCTTCCTGTGCACTGATGTTTACTATGCAACAGTACCTCTCCCAGTACTGCACCACCAAAATCCACTCCTAGAACCTGAGACCCAGGTGTATCCCACTGATCCTGCCATAATTTTTGTGACTAAAACGTAATGCAAGCCCCTTCTCATTCAAGAGGGGCTTATTGTTCACCTTAGGGTCCCCTCCTGTTCCCTCCTGTTCTTCCAGGGTGTAGGTTTCTGTTAGGTGCCTTGGTGGAGTGCAATTTCTGCTGGCCTCCACTTGGTGGCAGCAGACATAAGGTTTTTTTAGGGAGTATATAAGCAGGGAGACAGGAAGTTTCTGAGTCCTTGGAGGGAGAGAGACTGTCGGGCTACATTTGCAGGACAGTGTGAAGGTGGGGACCCCCCTTCTGATAGGCAGGATGGCCCTGCAGCGTTGAGGCACCGGGTCTTAGGCTGGAGTTTTCTGTGGGTGGTGGTAGGTAGCCACAGTTTGTGGTCATTTAGGCCCTGGGTTCCCTGGGGGGCTGGGTAGTGAAAATGGTAGGAGAGTAGGTTAGGCCCCAGAGGGATGCCCGGGAGGCTCATGGAAGCAGGTTAGGAGCCTGGGCTGTCAGGGCTGTGGCAAAGCTCCTGCAGGAGGGGTACTGGTGGCAGCAGTCCTCCTCTTTTCTGTGTGGCAGGGCAGCTCAGGCAGGTCAGTGATGGGGCCGGGGGGAAGGTCTACCCGGTTATAGGGTCTGTTTGGAGAGACGGGCCACTGGATGTGCCAGGCAGGCCGCTGAGTGCCTTAGCAGTTCCCCCCATACCAGTTAGCTCCACTCAAGCACAGGAAGCAAAAGGTTTAGCGGGGACTGGTGCTGTGGTTGAAAGAATGAACCACCGGAAAAAGGTACAGCAGAAGGAAGACTTAAGGCAGCTGTAAGGAGAGGGGCTGCAGTTTTGTGATCAGAGAGCCATGGGACCACAGGTGAGAGAGCAGGCCAGAGGAGGCCTTGGGTGTGGTTGGTGCAGGGCTGACAGCAATTGTATTAGCAGGCTGCACACCATGTCTCTGGGGTAGAAAAGGGTCAGGGAGGCGATAAGGAGATCTACTCCATTCTCAGGGAAAACAGAGTGGCTCAAGTGTTTTAAAGTGAGCACTCAGGTGCTGACCAGGTTTGTGAGGCCTAAAAGGAAAAAGAGAGTGAAGTTCTGATTAAAGGGTACAAACCAGTGTCAGTGGGTTAGGAGGAGCTTCACACTTCTGGAAGAAAATAGCTTTGGTCTGGGTGGCAGCTTTGCTGCATTTGAGCTGAAGAATATTATGCCTGCTTAATGTGTTTCTGCCTAAAATATCTCCTCTCAGTGATGATGTAGAAAATTAGCTCCATGGAGCTGAAAGATTTCTGAGTTTTAAGCAAATGGGACCCTGGGCTCCTCTAAATCATTTAGAGCCAGTCTGTGTCTGATTTGATTCTGGTGATTAATGAAATTTGTTCTTAGTTTTAGACTTATTCCACGAGCCTTAAGTTCCCAAGGTGTTTTTAAGGAAGTTCCAGTTTTGCCATTCAAGTGTCCTGGGTGTTGTTGTTCATGAATGCCATCTTGAAATGTATTTTGAAATGGGCTGCTGGAGTTGGGGGGTGAAGGGCCTGCATCTGCCTGGTAAGATCTACTCTGATTATATTTGTATGGAAGCTGAATGGAGAGAATCTATGTTGTGGGCCCCTCCCCCAGTCCATTACTGTTTTCTCCTCTTATGCCTCAGGCGTTTGGGCAGGGGGCGGCTACACGTGGGGGCTTGTCTGGGATGTTTCCTGGCCCCCCTGATGTTGAATTAATTGAGTCTCCGGATCAGAGGGCTGGCAGGTCCATCTTTGGCCTTCTCAGGCCATGTGGTGCAGGAGGAAAAAGGATAACAAACTGGTGGGTGGCGTGGTGGCAGGCCTTCTGGTGCTAGACCTTTGACACTCTCTCATTGGTGCCGTCATACATGGCTGCAGATCACGTGTTCCCTGGAGGCATCCTGATTGGCTGAACGCCCATGAAGGGGGACTTAGCCTGGTGCACAGGAGCCATTTTGTGGTGGTGGAGGGAGAGAGTAGTCATGAGGTGGGAACTGAAGCTGGCAGTTAAGCGGAGAGATTTGGACCACCGGCAGAGGACTTTGCCTTCTGTTTCCCCTTGGTACTGGTTTAAGGAGCGGACAAAGAGGAGCACATTTGCATGAACTTTTATAGAATGGCTGTCGGAGGGTTTAAGTCAGAGGATGTGGAAGATGTGCTTCCCCCATAGGAGCCTATGTCCATGGTTCTTTTGTCACTTCTCGCCTGGTTATGGGAAAGTGCAGGGAGAGGATGAACAGATGAGTGATGCATCCGATATGGATACAGGGAGGAGAGCATTGCCAAGTTGCCCATCTGCAGCATTTGCTCCAGCTCTGCCCCTGGAGGCATATTCGACCGGGCTCCACCAGTATTCTATAGGGGAAATCCCCCTAGCATCTCTGAAGGGACAGCCTTGGTGTGGTCATAGGGGATTGTGGAGCCAGGACTGATTGAAAAGATATCCCTGGAAGACCATTCACCAGCAAAGGAGAAGCTGGTCGAACCCTCCTCAGAGGTAGTGGTGGAAGAAGTATGGGAGGAGGGTGGCACTGATGAAGAGAATATAAAAGGCGATGAAGGGCACAGACATCTGCTCAGCCCTTCTTTGCCTGCTGCTTACTATCCCCATGGCAGAGGGAGGGGCAGAGGCATTAGTAAACCAGTGGGTGACCCCCCCAGGGCCCAGGGGGGTCCCCAGCTTGGTCCCTGTCTGGGGGCAGCTCACCGGTGATGGTACAGCTGGGTTCCTCAGTGTAAGTGAAATCTATACCAGTAGTTAATCAGGTAGCTGGCTCTGGTGCTACCATGGACGAAGCAGCAATATTAGGAAATGATGAGGTGAATGAAGCAAGACTTATTGGTCAAAAGTTTCAGTCTGCCGACTACGAAGTCTACAGAGCTATTCCCAATCCATACAATCGCCCTGTCATCACCTCATCAGACTGCACTGTTCAAAAGCACTCAGGTCCAGGATGGATGCACTAACAGTAACAACCCATTAAATATGGCCTACCGTGGAAAGATGTGGTTGGATCCAGGTTAGAGATGCAGCAACGAATTTAAAAATCCACTGGCGAAGAGTAGCATAAGTAGCATAACCATTCACTCAGTACTAGTGAAGTGGCCAGTGGAAAGTGATCACTTTGCACATTATGACTTCACATTGCCACTTCACCGCCTAACAACAAGTAAGGCAAAATAGACGACAATATAGGCAGCCCCCACACATCACATGGCTTACAGTACTGTAAGTCACATGCTTTAGCCAGGCAGGAAGGAAGGAAGAAGTGAGTCATAAAGCAGTTAGTTCCACTTTCCTTTGCAGTGGTAGAAGGAAAGTATTTTATGTGTAGAGGAGTTTGGTTATTGTTTCACATTCACTGAATTGCCAAAAATAATCCAGCTTTTTAAAAGCTAAATCTTTGATTTTTTTGTAGTGTTTTTTCAGTTCTTTTGCTACTGATTTGTTTTATAAGTTTTGTTTTGTGTATGTGTATGTGTGACTGTGTTTGTGCTTGTGTGTGAGACTGAGTGTGTGAAGCAGTCTTTTAAAGCATCGGTCAGAGAGGGAACTAGTTGTGTGCGATGGACCCGGAGGAGAGTTTGTGGCCCGTGGGCATGGGCAGAGGGGAGTGCTGCACGTGTGGGGGGTGGTCGGGTGTCACTGGACCACTCCCAACTGTTTGAATGCCTCGTCCCTCTGGAAAGCAGCAGCACCACCAATGTCACCAGCAGCCACATCTACCAAGTCCGCCACCGCCACCACCAGTAGCAGCTGCAGGGACTCAGCAGCACCCTCCGCCCCTCCACAACTGCAGGTGGAGCCCCAGGTGCATGACGGAATGCGTCGGCACATCTACCTCCTGTGCCTGGTTCCCCCGCAGCCCCCAATCTGGCAGTTTTTAACCGTGGGGACAGTATTCCATTGTGGTTTGCCATTTATGTGTGTGAGCAGGTGCGCCTGTGGGCCCTGGGGACACATTTGGGGACCGTGGGCAGTAATATATGGCAAACCACCGCAAGGTGGAGTGAGGCTGCCACCGGAGGGGCCAGGCATCCACCTGCTGGCCCTTCTGTGGCAGTGGCAGAGGGTGCTGGGGTGTCGTGCTTGTCAGCTGCAACAGGAGGAGGGCAACAGCAACAGCTGCTCCACCACCACCACCACCACTGCCACCAGCACCACCTTCACCACCACCACCACCACCACTACCTGACTTTCCTGCTGCAGTGGACCCCGCCACAGTACCTGCAACACAGGCAGACATTGCACTGGTGTGGGCAGCCCTTGAGGAAAGCAGCGAGAGGGTGGGTGCTGTGTAGCAGCAGGTGGAGCAGATCCAGCAACAGCTGCTGCAGATAGTGTCAATGCTCCACCTGCTGCTGGAACACCATCGAATCCCCCATAAACGTACTTTTTCTGGACACCTTCCCTCCCCCACCCACTGCTGTAGAGTTTTGAGATTTTTTTTTATGTTTAATAATAGACAGTTATACATGCTCCTGTTGCCCTGTTGTTATAATGCAGTACCTCAGTAATGTTTACTTTCTGTTGTGGAGTGGTTGTGGAAAAACTGGTGTGAGCAGTGCAAGTATGATGTGCTAAATTGCATGTGTGCAGTCAGTGTTGTTTTGTGTGTGTGTGTGTGTGTGTGTGTGTGTGTGTGTGTGACATCAGACATTGCGCAGCTTCTTGCAAACATATATTGCTGACTTGTTGTAGTGTTTATGTTATAAAGAATAGCGAGCAGAATAACGTATAGTTTATTGTCACCATCATCATCAGCAGACTAAATGATACGATACTTTTTCAGAGGTGTCTGGCCAGAGTGCACCTTAGTCACATACTGCATATGACTTTTGAGAGGCATGTGCTTTTTGCTATGATCTCCACTAAGTTATAATGTTACATTGCAGTGACTTCAGGGTGCACAGTAACTCAATACCTCCTGAAAAAATATATCACTTATCTGGCTGGTGCTGATAGTACAATAAAATATCTGTCATGTATTCTTTGTTATCTTTTATTCTTGAGATACTGCAACAAGTCACACCATCTATATGTTTGCATAAAGCTGGACAATGTATGCACACACAGGAAAGAACCCTGATCGGCACACATGTAGTTCAGCACAACATACTTGTATCTCTCAGTCATGCTTTTTGCTAAATACTTCAATCATGAGTCGACACAAAGTAAACATTTATTTATTTATTGAATTTTGATGACCCGGAGTAGGCCGCTGGGCCGAGGAATCCCTTTCAGAAGCGACCAGAGAATACTAATCTGAACATATTTGAACTTAGTGCAGTAACATAATATAAGTAATCATGGGTATACAGTATTGGCTGTTTACACATAGCAGTAGTAATTAGGCTATTGTAGATCATATTGGTAAGTTGTAATTTAGAGTATTAAACATTTGTCAAGCAGGTAGTAGAAACAACATTAGGGTTCCATAGGTAAGACCCAAAGAGGGCATTAGGTGGTTAATTGTAGAGAGTAGGAGGAGAAAAAAAGAAAGAAAAGAAAAGTTAACTACCTTGTTGGGGTGGGGGTGGAGTTATGGGTTGTGGTGGTAGTGTCAGGTAGCAGTGGCTACTTTGGCATACACTTTTAGCTAGGAGATAAGTTTTGAGTCTGGTGTGGAAGCACTGCACTGTAGGGTTTCCTCTCACCTCCAGTGGGAGTGGTTCCATAAGGGCAGAGACAGTAAAGAGAAGGATTTCTGGCCTGCCTTAGTCCTAGCCTGGAACCTCAAGCAACATTTGGCCCGAAGATCTAAGGCTGTGCTGGTTACTCTTTACTATGAGGCTCCTTGAGGGCTGGGGAGGAAGGGCTAATTATCTTTTTGGTCAGACAGAGCAGAGGGTAGCTGAAGCGTGCTTGAAGGATGGCCAGTTAAGTTTACTAGCGCCTCACAGTGGTGGCTCCTAGGAGTGGGATAGGGTGGCAAAGTGGGTCACTTTGTTGTATAGAACCTGTAGTTTTATATATTCCTTCGAGATACCCTGTGTGACCGGGAACAGCAAAAAGTCGATGTAGGAGTAGGACACTCGCTGCTGCAGCAGTCCTAGCTTCAAGGGTTAGCAGATCCTTAACCCGATAGTAACCCAAGTTTGAGTGAATTACTTTGTGACTTGGTCCATGTGTTGTTTGAACATGAGGCCTTGGTGAGGATGAGGCCGAGGTATTTTGTGGAAGGACGACTTCTAGCTTGTTGCCATCCAGAGATGAGAGTTGGAGGAGTTGGATCTGTCTTGTCCTAAGGCTCTTGGTCGAACAGCATAACTTTGGTTTTGGGTGTTAAGGACCATTTTTTTATTAATGAGCCACCTCTCCATGATATAAATATCTTTTGGAGAGAACTGGATAGAGTCACCCAGGTTATTGGAGGACATGTAAATAACAGCATCATCCGCTATTGGATTAAATTGCTGCATCCACAGTGCATGTGCAGTTCGTTGTCGAACAACGAGAACATAAGGGGCCTAAGTATGGACCCTTGTGGAACTCCCTCTGTTAGTGACTGAGGTTTGGAGAGTCTGTCCTGCCACCTGACTCTCTGAGTCCGACCTGAGAGGTAGCTTTTTATCCAACTGAGGGCGTGGGCATCTAGGCCTAAGTGGAGGAGTTTTTGGAGGAGTAGTTTGTGATCCACCTGGTCAAAGGCCTTGGAGAGGTCTATGAAAACCGCCCCTATGCTGGATCCAGCGTCCAGGTCTTTGAGTACATCCGAGGAGAGTTTGGTTAGGGCAGTGTCAGTCCCATGCTTGGCTCTAAAGCCGTGTTGCGATGGGGACAAGCGTGTGAGCTTCAAGTACTCCTTAGAGTTAGCGTACACTATTTTCTCCTGTATTTTGCCAGGGCACAGAGCAGGGAGATAGGCCTGTAGTTTTGATAGGTTCTGCAGGCCCTCCCTTATGGATCGAACCACGTGCGCCTGTTTCCACAGTTCAGGGACATAACCTCAAGTAGGGACCTATTGATCAGCCAGGTGGTGGCTGCGTGAGCACTGGGCACCATCTTTTAGCAGTCTCGCTTTGAGTCCATCGGGCCTCCTGAACCTGTCGTTTTCAGGGTTTAAGGATGGCCAGGACCTCTTTTACTTTGGCAAGCCTCAAGTGAAAGAGTGGGCAGTCAGGCAATTGAGGAGCAGTCAGGCGTAGGTTTTGTCCCGATGGACCTGCCAGGAGTTTATCAGGGTTGGTGAAATCTGTGTATTTAGGGTCTCTGCAACTTGTGCGCATCAGGTAGTGCCGTTCCATTAGCTATGATGGGGCCGAGGTAATCTTTTTTTCCTTTCATTAGTTCATTGATATGGGACCAGAAGGTCCTAGGGTTGCTGAGGTTGGATTTTTGGAGGTGGTTAAAATAATCCTTTTTGCTAGTTTGGTGACCTGTTTGCATTGGTTTCAGAGGTCCTATAAAGGACCCGGTCTGATTGAACCTGTGTCCTTGGACTTTTCCATGCTTTATCACGGCCAATCATCAAGGCCTTTAAGGGAGGGTGATCCACTTATAGCAGTGGCCCTTTATCGGTAGGTTTAAATGGGGCCAGGAGATCCACGGCCTACATGATTGACCTGTTTAAGAAGTCTGACTGCCTCATCCAAGGTAGGGAGACTTCTAGTAGGAGTCCAGTCCAGGTTGCCCAGGAGAGTGTTATAGTGCTCGGGGAGAACTTTGAGTAGTTCCTGGGCGTGAGGAATTCAGGGGACCCTTACTGTCCTATTCCTCCAAATACAGAAGGTGGGTGAGTGTTCACTGAGGGCATCCGCCATAGTCCCAGCCAGTTGAACGTTATTAGGGTTAGACACCAGTACCCAGTCTATGGTCGAGTGGCTCCCCGTTTTATAGTTATACCTTGTGGGAAGGGTGACTATCTGGGAGAGGTTAGCCTTCTGGAGCATGCCTGTTATTGAGGACTTAGTCTCCATGTCCCAGTGCGTTGAAGTCACCAAGGATGTCGAGCTCAGAAGCGGAACGCTGCTGGTAGGTTTTTGTGAGGGACTCGAGGGACTGGCGAGCCCCTTTGGTGGACTATAGATGCACCCTACATTTAAGGTGTTTAGCACCACCAAAGGTGATACGTACAAAGATAGTCTCGATTTCAGGGGCATTGTAACCTCAAGGTTAATGTGAGCTGAGATCAGGGTAATATAACATAGATAAGCACCCACCCCTTTTTTCAGGGTTCTATCCGTCCGGTAACTGACGTACCTTGGGGCGGCACATTCTGATCTAGAATCGATGGTTTTAACCAGGTCTCGAGACTGCCAGCACATCAGGGTTGTAGAGGCTAGCCAGGCTTGTAGTTCATGAGTTTTGTGCCTAAGATTACAAATGTTCATGTGTGCAAGCCTCAGACCTCTAGTTCCAGTCCAGGTTTGGTCCTGGGGGGTCGAGATGGAGTATTATCAACTCCAGGGCCAGGGTTAGGTTGTATGTCACCTGCCTCATAGTAGCAAGGTCCTGAGCAGGGGAGAATAGTATGGGTCAGGGAAGGCACCTAGATTTTTAGGTATATATGTCAGCAACAGGGTAGCCCTGCTAGCAAATCCCACATCTACTGAGTTTGTTGGCTATAAGGGAGGGCCAGGTTGTCGGCCAGGGTGGGCTATAAGGGTGCCAGACCAGGTGTGGTGCCGGACGTGTGGATGGCTGTGCAGCAGGGGGCTTGTCTCCTGGCTAGCCAATCCACCCAAGAATTGAGGCGATATACAGGGGCAGCAAGGAGGAGACCCTTGATTGGCCTCGGCTGGCCCGAGTGCGGGCGTTCAGTGGCCCATCGAGAGGCATTATCCTCCTTGAGTGGCTTTATTAGACTACAAGAGCTAGGCCTAGTAGTACCTGTACCAGGGTAATTTAGGGGGGACAGGCTGGGCCCCGAGGCGTACTGGGACGCTCAGCAGTGTTGTGCTAATTTATACTCTTCCTGTTCAACAGCTTTTACTTAGCAGTAGTTCTAACCCTTGAGTAAAGTGAGCAGTAGGATTCTAGGTCACCTAGGTTACAATCACAGAGGTAGACTACTGACAGGTCAGATAGCGATAGAGGTAGGGTTATTGGTCATATGGGTTACTGTCACTGTGGTAGACTTCCAACAGGGAAGTTGGACATATGGAAAGAAAAAAGTAGCTAGACTTTACTCAGTGGAATTGCTACCTGGCAGCTATTGCATAGCTGGGTAAATAAAAAAAGAAAAATAGGGTAGAGTTAGCAGGTGATACTGTAAGCTCACATTTCAGTCTTAGTAAAGCATAGGGACGTTATAGTTAGTGTACTTTCAGCAATAGGAATCAAGTAGACTTTAGAAGTTCAGTTCTATCATTAAATGTCATACAGTAAGTGTGAGGGATTACTCAGTATGTCCCCTGCTCAGATGGGCTTGCCTGAGATTGAACCAGGTTGAGGTGAATTAGCCCAGGGCGTTGCTCCTCCTCTTCGCTTCCTATTGGTGCGGGGCTTTCAGCAGGCGGCGCTAGCCCCTACATAAACACAACAAGAATGGTGCGGGTGGGCGGGAAACTTTTCAAACGGCAGTCGGGTTTACTTTTGCACCGGGGGAGGTCCGCCGAGCAGATTAGGCTGTTGGCGCCTCGACCCCGTGATTTCCAGCTTCTCAGTGGGGGGGAGCCCGAACCTGTCGCAGCAGCAGTCCAGTCCTCGAGGTGATGTGCTGGGAAGGGGGAAGCAGCCTTTATCAGCTGGCTGCAGTCGTCGTCGCTCCCCTTCTCAGTTAGTGGCTAAATTGTCTAGTCGCAGTAGCCCAGGACGAAAAAGGCGCCAAGTTGGATAGGAGACAAAGGCAACCACGGGAGCAAGGGTTGGCTTTGAGGGGAAAGAGTGTCTGAGGTCTTTTTTCGGCGGTCGCTTCGTTTGAAGAAAAGGTACGTCTTAGGCAGGTTTCTCCAAACGGCAGTCAGGTTCACTGAGGCTCCATAAATATTTCGTTTGTGAAATAGACATTAAACAGATTTACCAACTTACAGCATTGCACCCGATATATGGGCACCTTACTTCCAGGGGAATCTTTCTTGCTCCACATGTCCTTACATAGTGCAATACTTTTCTGGCAGAAACACCAGTAATTTCAATAAAGCAGGTCACAGAGGACTTCCCGTTCTGAAGAGCTGCCCAAGTTCTGCCCCCCTGCGCTCAGCAACGTTATGACGTGATGCCAGGGAGAGCATGGGGGCATGCTCCATTATACTGGATGGCCAGCAGCTTTCCGAATGTTTCATTATGTTATAATGGCCAGTTTGTGGTGAAATGTGGGCACATTTCCAGTAACAAGAGCCTTGTTAGTGGAAATGTGCCCACCATTATAACATAAAGAAACATTTGGAAAGCTGCCGGCCATTCAGTATAATGGAGCGCGCCCCTGAGCTCTCCCTGGCATCACGTCATAACGTTGCTGAGCGCGAGGGGCAGAACTTGGGCAGCTCTTCAGAACAGGAAGTCCTCCGTGACCCGCTTTAATGCAATTACGGGCGTTTTTGCCAGAAAAGTATTGCACTATGTAAGGACGTGTGGAGCAAGAAAGATTCCCGTGGAGGTAAGGCATCCATATATTGGGTGCAACACCCTAATAACTATGTAATTTGATGAATCTCTTTAAAGCAGCAGTGCAGCAATCTATTGAACATTTTGACCTATACTTTGTAATGCTATTTTACATTGCCACTTTGCTTACATCCTGACTTGTATGATACTATAATTTCGAGTATTTAAGTCTGCTTTACTACTTTTTTTCATATCTGAAATAATAAAAGGAGCACTCCTTTTAATACGGTTCGGACCAGGTCTTTGTCAGTATTTTCCACTGCTTTTCTCCATCAGTTGTTATATATCACTTCTGTTGTAAAATTAACATTTATGCAGCAGGCAGTGTTTTATGACCTCACAGAACAATATTTATTGAAAAACAGCTGCAAATAGTGATAAAAACCTGGTCAGAACAATATTAAAGGTATGCTCCTTTTCAGACATGAGAAAAGTGATAAAGCAGACACAAAAATAAGAAGGGTGTCTACAAGTCAGGAGGTAACGAAGTGGTTGACAATGTAAAATAGCATAAAATGTATAGGTCAAAATTGTCAACACATTCTTGCACTGCTGCTTTAGTTTATGATTTAAGTATGACATTATGTGCTCACAGTCACAACATACAAAATGCATCTGTCTTATGTGCAGAAAATTGACAAGTGGTAACAAAGTGAAATGGGAGCGTTACACCACATACAAAGTCCCTCAGAATTTATTGCGCATGCAGTCATGCACACAGTGAACAGATAGAGTCCCCAGATTTTTTCTGCATCCCCAAAATGCATCTGTCTTGTGTCCAGAAAATTGACAAGTGGTAACGAAGTGAAATGGGAGCTTTACACCACATACAAAGTCCCCTAAATTTATTGCGCATGCAGTCATGCACACAGTGAACAGACAGAGTCCCCAGAGTTTTTCTGCATCCCCAAAATGCATCTGTCTTGTGTCCAGAAAATTGACAAGTGGTAACGAAGTGAAATGGGAGCATTACACCACATACAAAGTCCCCTAAATTTATTGCGCACGCAGTCATGCGTGCAGTGTCCTCACAGAGTCCCCAGAGTTTTTCTGCATCCCCAAAATGCATCTGTCTTGTGTCCAGAAAATTGACAAGTGGTAACGAAGTGAAATGGGAGCGTTACACCACGTACAAAGTCCCGTCAGAAATGATGCCCGTGAGCAAACTGTTGCTGGTCAATGTGTGCTGCAATTCCCGCAAATGCGATGCGAATCCGATCATCTCAGCTGGATGGAAGGGTGCTTTGTCTCTACACTAATAGTAGCCTTGGTGAGTTGATATAAATATATTTTGTATTTTGTAGGTGGGGGTTGACATATAAGACATGTACTCATTGTATTGTTTTGTATCACAGGTCACAGATACTATTGGTGTGCATATTCCAGTGCTTGATGAGGAACTTCTTGGGTTGAATGGAAATGGATAACTCTCAAGCCAATGAAGGTAAGTATTTTTTTGGGGGAGCATATTTGCAGGTAGGTCTCATTAATGGTTTATTTGATTACTTCTTCACAGATTTCATATGCATCCTTCTCGAGTTTGGTTGGTGAGATGGTAAAGTTATTGATCGAAATTACTTCTGACACTGTTGGTAGGTGCTGGTAGTGATAGCTGTGGCACATGATGACATTCTCTGTGATATCTTCCTGCATCTGGTGGTGGTGGCAGTGGCTAACATCAGTCCTGGTGGTGGTGGTCCGGGGGGCACAAAGTCATTCTCTGTGGTGGCAGTGGCTAACTCCGGTCCTGGTGGTGGTGGTCCGGGGCACACAAAGTCATTCTCTGTGGTGGCAGTGGCTAACATCGGTCCTGGTGGTGGTGGTCAGGGGCACACAAAGTCATTCTCTGTGGTGGCATTGGCTAACATCGGTCCTGGTGGTGGTGGTCTGGGGGGGCACACAAAGTCATTCTCTGTGGTACAAGTGGCTAACATCGGTCCTGGTGGTTGTGGTCCGGGGGGCACACAAAGTCATGAAAAAGAAAACATGTATCATACAGCAAATGTCACCACCTTTTAACAACTTCAGTTAAAACCTGCCAACATTAACCACATCATCATCCTCATAAAGAAAGCTGCACTCTGATCATCTATGTCTGAAGTCTGACCACTAGAACTTCTTTCTCCATTGTGTCATCATTTACATCAGTGGTAGGCCGTTTCATGCTGCCACTGCCAGTGCCTCAGGATGGTCCATTTCTACATCACCAGAACCAGCAAGACTAGGCTGGGGTACGAAAACCGAGGTTGCAGTCTGTGCTGGTATGTGCCTCTCATTCATTTTTATGAATGTTAGCAAACTAACATTTGCAGGAGAGAGGTTTGTCTGACGATCCCTGACTATTGCACCTGCTGAGCTGAATACCCTTTTGACACTTACACTGGAGAGTAGGCATGTAAGGCACTTCAGTGCCACTACAGTCAGCTCTGGCCATTCACTGACCTTTCCACTCCAGTACAAAAGAAGATCATCAGTTATTGACAGATGCCGGTTTTCAGACAAATATGACTCAACCATTCTCTGTGCCACACTAAGTCCAGTGGTTGATGTATCATCCTATTCTCGAATCATTTATTTCACAAATCCCCACTTGGGACAAAGCCTCCCAAATGGGTTGATGCCAACTGCTTTGGATGACAGACCACCTGGAACTGCAGTCCCCTTCCCCTTACAGGATATGCTTGATACTCCTCCAGGTGCACCTTCAGCCTGATTATGCTGCTGAGGTTTGCTGACCTTGGCACGTGGCTTCTGTGCCCCATGAACCAAGCGCACCAGCTGTTCACTGACATTTTTTACCTGTTCAGGTCCTTCCTCCAGTACTGAGGCAATTCCACGTTTGTATCATGGGTCCAGCATTGTTGCTATGGCAAAGTTGTCACTACACTGAATGCTCAAAATGTGATGATTCTAGTCGAATACTGTCAGCATGTGTTTCAGCAACTTAATGCTAGCACTGTCTCTGGCAACATCAAGGCCATGCTGTACATTCACCAATGTCTGCCTCAGCATCCACAGCAGTGGAATTGATTGGCTAATGGAGGCAGACTCGCCACTCACTGCCTGTGTGGCATGTTCAAAAGGCCGCAAAATTGTTATTACAGAGTCCATGAGGAGCCACTGTTTTGTCGTCATAGACATGGAGGCCCCAGAACTGTCATGGCTAGTGTTCATCACAAGCTATTCTGAGATGGCTTTGTATTGTTCATACAACCTCTCTACCATGTATAAAGCGGAGTTCCACTGGGTGACAACGTCCAGCTTCAAGTGGTGCTGAGGGAGGCTGTTTCACATCTGCAACTGCTGAAGTTGGTCACGGGCCTTTGCAGATCGTGAAAAGTGAGAACAGATACGGTGTGCAACTGTCAACATTTCCTTTACATCAGGCTGCTGCAGAAACTCCTGCATCACAAGATTTAAACAATGGGCCATGCATGGAACACGAAAAAAGCCACCATTCGTGATGCATTTCACTACATTTGACCTATTGTCACTTGCTATGAACCCAGCTCTCAGGGATGGGGGTTCAGCCACTTGTCAGTTTCAGTCAGTATGTTTTCACCAGTGTGTGAACAGGTCACATTGCGCATAGCAATCATTGCATGCTGTCAGATTCCTGGAAGATTGCTACCATGACACTCCAGCTTACTGCACTGATTATTCACACTACCAACATCACAAACAACCCTTGGCACCTGTGTCCAGTGTGCAGTTATACACCAATATGAGCTCCCTGTTGTTTTGCCACTTGTCCACATATCCATACTTAAATGGATGAATGGAGAGGAGAAATGTTGAAGGGCATGTCTTACTGAGTCGGACACAGTACAGTATAGTACAACTTGGGGACGGCATGGGTCAAAAAGTATGTCCTGGATGGGACTTTCCATTTTGGACAGGCACGTGCAGCAAACTGCCAGAACCCAGAATTCTCCACAAAGGAGAAGAGCAAAAGATCAATTGCCAGCATTTCAGCTACAGCAGCATTAAGTTCATGCAACACTGTATTATTGGGTGGGTACTTCAGCTTATGCACAAAAACACTCTAACATGGGCTGACATAAACATTTTACATGGGGTGTGATGACAAATAGTTCTGCTCTGTGAATGGCAGGGGTGGAGTGGACGTTTGATGAAGATGGTTGCACAGGTGATGATGACAAACCCACAAATGCAGTAATTTTGCCAGATTTACCAACCAGGGTTGATGTACCACTTGCACTAGACATACTGCATTCACCACCACCACCACCACCACCACCAAAACTGCTACTCTCACCAGCACTGGACAACATTTCAAAATCATTATGTTCCTCCACCTCATCATGCCTGTAGTAATCCTCTGCTCTTATTTCATCACTACTGCACACATTTAATTTTGTACTGGATTCAACAGTCATGGAAGGGGATTACATGCTCGTTATGGTTGATGACGAGGGTGAACACCCCACTGTGGTATTAGCTGCCATCTTGTGCTGGGTCCACAGTGCCATGTGCCTATTCTTAAGATGCGTATGCTGTCCTCCTGTGCCCAGATGGCTCCCCTTTTTACCTTGACTCACATGCACATGGCAAACCTGGCAGATTGCAACTGACTCATCATTTGCATCTTGCACAAAACAATCCCAAACAAGGGATTGTGATGCTTCTACTTTAACATGTCCCATAATGCTGCTTATTGGACTCCATTCTTTTAAGCCTTGAAAGTGGGGGTGTGCTATGTGATTTTTCGGCAGAACACACTTGGACTGCAACTGACCACCATGACTACCTATCATTATTACTGGGTCTCATCATCAACATCATCACCATCAAATTGAAACTGGTAAATAAAAATGTTTTACGGGGAGGAGATTAATGCAAACAGACCCAGACACAGCCACCTTTGAATTTCTTTTTCTCTGGTACCTACTCGGGGTCAATTACATCATCATTATTACAATCAACTGAAACCGGTAAATCATAAGCTTTTACAGGAGGGATTAATGCAAAAGACCCAGACACAGCCATCTTGAATTTCTTTTCTCTGGTTCCCAACTGGGGTCAATTACATCATCATCATATTCATCAACATCACCCACATCCACATCTTCTGCTTGGATGCTGGATATGGACTGCATGTTGCAAACCACAGCAACATCATCATCATCATCATCATCATCAACACCACCATCATCTGATATTTTATCACCACACTGTGAATCACTGCATGGAAAATGCATGACCTGAACCGCGGTGGAAGAAATATCACATTGTATGCTATCATTAACATGATTATCAGAATCCTCATGTTCAGTTACTGGGATGTTACTGGGAAGTATGACATCATCTACACTGCCACTCACTCACACTGCTTCACACTCCACTATATTTTTGGACACATTACACTGGTCAGAAGTGAAACTTGAGGCAGCAATACTCATACTACCACCACCAGCAACTGCATTAACACCACTGGCTGGGACAACATCATCTCCTCCAACTATGAGTGAAGCTACTGATTGGGCTGTAAAAACATTGCAGGAGAAACACCTTTCCTCACATCAGCAATGCACTTCTGCGTCTGCATACTACCATGCCCACAGACAATCTTACCACTGGCAGCAGTGCCATGGCGAGAACCAGCTTTGCTTGCACGTCTCTTTGCGGGCATTTTTGGGGATCAACGACAATATTCTAAACAAATTTAGATTTTGGAACGTTCACGTTGGGTGGGTGGGATGCTGGATGTGAAGCCAAAAAAACAACTGTGGCTTTAGCAACAGATACAGATGCAAATTCACAAGTGAAAACAACACCTTAACTAACCAGTGGTGCTGAAGTCACAAACAATCCAATCTGGAAAACAATTCCTTTTGCCGTTGGGGGGGGAGCACTAACTGCAGATTTTTATGGCAGTGCAAGCAGAAAAACAAAGAAAAGATACTACAATGGCAGCACAAAATCACGCAGCTGCAGTGGATAGCAGGTTCACGCTGCTGTACCTGCAATTACACTGTGGCACAATAAAAGGTGTATTATTTGATGTCATGCAGCACCGCACA
The DNA here is from genome assembly GCA_016271365.2 of Neoceratodus forsteri. Classification (NCBI taxonomy): domain Eukaryota; kingdom Metazoa; phylum Chordata; order Ceratodontiformes; family Ceratodontidae; genus Neoceratodus; species Neoceratodus forsteri. The sequence continues at coordinate 674,869,485 of CM057451.1, read as the reverse complement.
CACACACACACACACACACACGCACACACACACACACACACACAATTTGTCTACAAGTAATGTGTAGCAAATTGAAAAGTTCAGTAATATGCCATGTATTGTAAACAACCTGAAATTATGAACTGCTGCACCAGATCCACACAACACATAATCAGCAAGAAAATTTCAGCAATTACTGACAACATTACTGTGTGTACATTAACAGTCAGTTACATAACAAAAATATAACCAAAAAACAAAGAACTCCCTATTTCTTCAACTTAAATCTACCTACACCACAGATATGCCCCTCCCCCAAAGCACATTTTCACTGTCTCTTACTACACAGACTCAATGTTGTACATTAACATTCAAAATCCACACACAAACAAAAACGCTCGATGATATGAGCACAGGAGGGTTTCCTACAATCAAACTAAATTATGAGCAAAACAAATTACTCAGAAAGGCTTTTTTAACAGCTTTTCGAAGGTTTGAATCACTAACAGCTCTCAGAGCAGACTGTCTCCTACAGCTTCTACACACACACTACCCCAAACTGAGGCTGTGCAGATCAATACAGAGCCCATGTGACCTGAAATCCCATGAATCACTACAAAATGTGTCTTTGAGCTTAAAAACAAGGCGAGTGAGGGAAGTGCATTGTTTTCAATGCACTTCACCTTAAAATTGGTGGAGTAGTGGTTTGGGAAGGTGGAGTAATGCAAAGTCATTGTTTTCAATGGACTTCATGTTACCCATCATAGCATAAGTGCTCTGCTTAGCGTGCAGAGAACTCATAAGTCACCTTGGCTCCATGAGTTGCCCAGCGGAAGAACTGAGTTCACTTCGTCCACTACTAATCCAGGTATGGAGAAGAACCTGCATCCGGAATCTGCCTGAATGGAGTCAGGCTGAAAGGTGGGTGCGGAGGAGGCTGCATGTAGAGTACTCACCACTGGATTACCCATATGTATTGGAGTGGATATAGAACATCATAGAAGAAATGTGCGCGAATTTATTTACAAGGAACAACTACAGTGGCGAGACACTGACCTAGAGTGGAAGGATGTCTATCCCAGGAACTTTTCAAAAGCTTGTGCCATGTGCCACACTGCCCCATAGATCAGATTGACATTGTTCAAGAATTTTACACTGGTCCAGATTCTGGCTGGGTCCTGCGTGAAGTACTACAGCGTGGCAAAAGACTCTTTTTAGGACATGACTACCAAACTGGACCCCGAATTCTATTTCCTGCCTAGGCCTTCTTCCCAGGTCACTACGTGAGATGAACAACTTGTTGTTCAGTGTGCTCTCCTGGTGAAACATTTCAATAAATAAATAAATAGAGGTGGACCTGCCACTTTAAAAACCTTTAAGGACTCGAACTGTGCCAGGAAGCTGCTCCTCAGAGCAGGATTGGTAACTGATTGATGCAAAGCCCATTTGATCAATTATATTTACTAACTAAAAAACAGCAATAACATGATGTCAGATTTCAAAAGTATGTTTTGTTTATAAGATGCCTTGCTTCTGCCTAGGTAGGCCTGGAGAGTGTATACATGTGTGAGTGTGTGGACTGTCTGTGTAGCATCTTATTTCAGTAACATTTGGGAATTTTGCGGGAGGTACGATTTTGGGGGATAAAGAGTACTTTAACAAATGCCTACCTCAATTTGTGTAGATAAGTAATGATTCCCCTGTTTTAGAAATGTGTTAGAACTGTTATGCTGCTCGCATTTTATCTGTGTTTAGCTTCAGAACCTCCTGGCACAGGTAAGATAGGACAGCTTTATATCATTTTCCAGGGTTAGATAGTGTCAGGGAGGGTTTCCCTTCAGGTTCAATCTTTTCTCAGATGGTCTTGCTGGCAGTCCAGTGAGTGCATATACAGAGGGGTGTTAGTGGGGCTGTTTGGGTGCCCTCTGCCATCATTCCCAGGAGGTATGATTTCTCTAAGTAGGGAGAGTGTAAGCCCCTCTCATTTGAGAAGGGCTTGTTGCTCACCTTAGGGTCCCCTCCAGCTCTTTCAGGTGTAGATTTCTGTAGGTGTCCTGGTGGAGCGCAATTTCTGCTAGCTGCCACTTGGTGGCAGCAGACGGACATTTTCAGGAAGTATATAAGCAGGGAGACAGGAAGTTTCTGGGTCTTTGGAGGGAGAGAGAGAGTGTTGGGCTACATCTGCAGGGCAGTGTGAAGAGGGGACCATTAGGCAGGTTGGCTATACAGCATCGAGGTGCCGGGTCCTGGGCTGGAGTTTCCATGGGTGGTAGTAGGTAGTCACAGCTTGCTGTCATTTAGGCCCTGGGTTCCCTGGGGGCTGGGTAGTGAAGGTGGTAGGAGAGTAGGTTAGGCCCCGGGGGATGCTCACAAGGCCCATGAAAGCAGGTTAGGAGCCTGGGCTGTCAGGGCTGTGGGGGCTGTGGCAGAGCTCCTGCAGGAGGGGTACTGGTAGCAGCAGTCCTCCGCTTTCCTGTGTGGCAGGGCAGCTCAGGCAGGTCAGTGATGGGGCCAGGGGGAAGGTCTATGTGGTTATAGGGCCTGTTTGGAGGGACAGGCCCTGGGGCTTTTGGATGTGCCAGGCAGGCCGCTGAGTGCCTTAGCAGTTCCCTCCATGCCAGTTAGCTCACTCCGAGCATAGGAAGCAAAAGGTTTAGCAGGGACTGGTGCTGTGGTTGAGAGAACTAACTACGGAAAAGGTACAGCAGGAGGAAGGCTTCAGGCAGCCGTAAGAGGAGGGGCTGCAGTTTTGTGATCAGAGAACCATGGGATGCAGGCGGGGAGCAGGCCAGAAGGAGAGGTGTTGGAGTGTGGTTAGTGCCGGGTGGAGCAACTGTATTAGCAGGCTGCACACCATGTACCTGGGGTAAGAAAGGGTCATGGAGCAGCAAGGAGAATCTGCTTGCTTCTCAAGGGAAACGGAGTGGCTCAGGTGTTTCAGAGTGAGCACTCTGGGTGCCAACCAGGTTTGTGGAGGCCTAAAAGGAAAAATAGAGTGAAGTTCTGGTTAGAGGGTACATACCAGTGCCAGCGGGTTAGGAGCTTCACGCTTCTGGAAGAAAATTGTTTTGGTCTGGGTGGCAGCTTATCACTGCATTTGAGCTGAAGAATATTCTGCCTGCTTAATGTGTTTCTGCCCTTAAAATATGTCCCTCTCAGTTGCTGTGTAGAAAGTTAGCCCCATGGAGGTGAAAGATTTCTGAGTTTTAAGCAAATAGGACCACTGGACTGCTCTAAATCATTAGGGCCTAGGAGAATAAATTTGATTTGATTTTAGAGCCAGTCTCATTGTCTGATTTGATTCTGGTGTTTAATGAAATTTGTTCTTAGTTTTAGACTTGTTCCATGAGCCTTAAGTTCCCCACAGTGTTTTTAAGGAAGTTCCAGTTTGTTCCCTTCAAGTGTCCAGGGTGTTCAGCTGATCCAGTGAATGCCATCTCAAAATGAATTTTGGAATGGGCTGCTGGAGCCGGGTGGGGGGCAAATGGCCTGCCTCTGCCCGGTAAGATCAACTCTGATCATTTTTGTATGGAAGCTGAATGGAGAGAATCTATGTTGTGGCCCCTCCCAGTCCATTAGTGTTTTTCTCCTGTTATGCCCCTAGACGTTCAGGGAGGGGGCGGCTACAGTACTAAAAAAAACTTATCTGGTTGATCCTGCCACTTTTAGACCATGTTGAACTGTAATGATTTTCACTTTCTCTCGTTAATGTAGTGTGACCGAGTGGTGTTCAATAGGGTAAGCAATATGCTAGCAACGCTTTCAAATGAGGATCGTTTTGTTGAAAAAGTATATAAAGTCTGCCATTTAGGGGTACGTTTTGTGAGCTTTTCCTAAAAGAAACCACTGACTGTAGAGCGGGGAGAGTGAGGGAGTCAGTGACTTCACAACAATAGACGAAAGCCTGAGAACACGTTCAAGGAAACACTCATGCTTGCGCTTACTCTGAAGCCACTGACTTGCTTGCTCTCCTTGCTCTTGCTAGCGGTCTTTTAGAAAAGCTCACAAATCTTACCTAAATGGCAGACTTTACATCCTTTTTCAACAAAATGATCCTCATTTGAAAGCTTGCTAGCATATTGTTTACCCCTGTTGAACACCACTGGTCACACTACACTAAAGGAGAAAATGACAGTCATTACAGTTACACAGTCTAAAGTGGCAGGATCAACTAATTAAGTTTTTTATTTTACTTTTTAGCTATAAAAATTGTAGCAGGATCAGCCAGATATTTTTTTGTACTGTGGTGCAGCTATATAGATTTACATACATCCTTATGATTGTGGCAGCCTATGTGTGCCAGCTATATGTGTGTGTGTGTATTACAGCTTGTGTTTGCCAGGTGTGGAGTGATCTGGCTTGCAGTTGAGGAGGTTGTGAGGCGTGGAAAGTAGTGGAGGCGTGCAGTTGTAGTGTGAGGCATGCTGTTGTTGTGGGCTAATGCACGGTTATGTGATGTGTTTTATACAATCAGGGACCTGATTTTCATTGATTTTGCCTACCCATTTTGTAAATATAGATAAACAGAGAGATGGACAGACAGACAGTACACTCAAATGAGTGTGTGCATATACTGTAAAATACACACAGCAGGAGAATTTGTTTGGCATGATGCTAAACTGAGTACCTTGAATGGACACTGTCAACCTTTTTTGTGTCGTATTATTTCTAGTTAATAATCCACATTTTATGATTGCATCTTCTCTAAAATTCATTTATGTTACTGGTTGCTTCATCTGCTTCCTTTTTTAGTAGAACCAAAATACATGCTAATGGCGTAATTATACCCAAGCTTGTTTTGTTTCATGACCTTGATTTACTCTTATTACATACTTCCCAAACATTCAGAACACTCCCTAAACAGTGGAGTCGCTCATGATGGAAAAGTGTTCTCTCCTCACACTGCATAATGAGTGGCTAGACTGTGTTGGGGTGTTCCCAAATCCTGGAACGATGCAGTGGAAGCTGATCAAGGAATGTAAACAAAGATGTTTTCGTGTGGTAACACCAATATTGTGGGCAGTCTGTTTTTTTTGTTTTTACTTTTTAATAGAAAAAAAGAATGTGAATCAAACTTCCATCTACATCAACAGTCTCTACAGAAAATGAGTAGTCACATCATGTATTTTTTAAACTAGGGACACTTTGAGGCATAAATGGGTTGGCAGTTTCCCATTAGCAAAGGAAAGGTTTTTAATACAGCAAATTTTATACAAACTGTGTCCCAAATTGCTTTACAATCTATGAGAAGAGGAGACAGAATGCTGCTACATTTTCTTCAGCACAGTGGGAGATTCAAATAGTGCAAGACAGATTAGAGAAAGAAGGAGTGCAGAGTTAAAGGGGATTGTTTGCCTGTCTGTGACATATAGTGACGTTAATAATCATGTCCACAAGTATGTCAAATTTAGACAATAAAACTCATAATTTGATCATGTGTCCATTGCTTTTATTTATCCGTACCTGTGTTCTTCATGTTACAGTGCCTGACAGCCGCTAGAACCGGAAGTGCGATTCTGACAAAACAGTGTTGCTCACAGAGATGGCAAGCTTGAATGTTGAAGTGTGGGCTTATTTTGTATTGCTGCTTGTTTCTAATGTAAACGTGCTCTATTTGTCCATTTATTTCGCTTGGGTAATGTACGACAGTAGAGTTTGACAGCTAGGCATGATAAAACAACTATTAATATGTTTTAAATATGAAGATGGTAAGGAAGCAGAGGGAAGTGGGGAAGGCAGTCAGAATAGCAAAGGCCCAAACTGAGGAAAAGATAGCCAACTCGGTTAAGAAGGGAGATAAAACCTTTTATAGGCACACTGGGAGTGATAGTGAGGCTTAATAAAGGGGAAGGTGGGTGTGCAGAGGGTGACAGTGAAAAAGCAGGGATATTGAACAAATACTTCTGCTCAGTATTCACAGCAGAAGGAGGGGTACATAATCCAGTCAATAGAAGCACTCTGGATATCGGGGTCAATACCAGTCCATTCACAGAAGAAAGGGTTCTGAAAGAACTCCCAGAACTGAAGGTGGACAAAGCAATGGGCCTGACGGATTCACTCCAGAATTCTTAAAGAATGAAGGGAGAACTAGAGACACCACTAAGTGCCCTTTTTAATAAATCATGGGAGGATGGTGTGGTACCTGAGGACTGGAGGAGGGTGGATGTGAGTCCCCTTCACAAAAGTGGGAGCAAAGCAGAGGCAGGAAACTACAGACCTGTTAGTCTGATCTCAGTGGTAGGGAAAATGATGGAATCACTTCTGAAAGAAAGAATTGTTGAGTATCTAGAGGCCAGTGGGGCACAGGACCCAAAGCAGCATGGATTCACAGTGGGAAGGTCATGTCAGATGACTCTAATAGACTTCTTTGACTGGGTGAACAAAGTAATAGACCAGGGAGGGGCTGTGGACATGGCCTACCTAGACATTAGCAAGGCATTTGACACAGTCCCACACAAAAGATTAATAAACAAATTAGCCAGCCTGGGAGTGGGTCCCAGGGTGGTAGCCTGGATAAAAAATTGGCTGGACAACAGGACACAGAGGGTAATAGTAAATGGAGTCCACTCCGAAGAAAGAGGGGTTACTAGCGGGGTACCGTAGGGTTCAATACTGGGACAGGTCCTTTGTAATGTCTTTATAAGTGACATTGCAGAGGGACTGGAAGGAAAAGTATGCCTCTTTGCAGATGACACAAAGATCTGTAACAAAGTTGATACACAAGGGGGGGTGGAAAGGATGAGAAGTGACTTAGCGAGATTGGAGGAATGGTCAAAAGTGTGGCAGCTTAGATTCAATACAAAATGCAGAGTAATGCACCTGGGAAACAAAACCCAGGGAAGAGTACACAGTGGGGGTAGTTACAACAACAAAAATGGACCTGGGGGGTAGTGATATCTGATGACCTAAAGGTAAGCAAGCAATGTAAGAAGGCAGTAAGAGGGCTGGGGGATACTGGAATGTATAGGGAGAGGCATCACCAGCAGAAAACAGAAAGTTGTTTTGCCTCTGTACAGACAGTTGGTGAGACCCCATCTGGAGTACTGTGTGCAGTTCTGGAGACCCCATCTCCACAAGGACATAGACAGGATGGAGGCAGTCCAGAGGAGGGCAACTAAACTGGTGCAGGGTCTGCACCAGAAGCCATATGAAGAGAGACTAAAAGGAGCTTAATATGTATATCCTCGAGGAAAAGAGGGAGGGGAACATGATAGAATCTTTTCAAGTACCTCAAGGGAATCAACAAGGTCCAAGAGGGTAGCACATTCCAGAAAAGAGATGAGCAAGAAAAGGGGCACAAATTGAAGATGGGGAGGGGGACAGCCTCAGGGCAACGTGAGGAAGTATTTTTGCCAGAGGGTGGTGGACTCATGGAACTGCCTTCCTGAGGAAGTTGTGGGGTCAAAAAATCGGTGGGGGAATTCAAGAATGCATGGGACAGACATCAGGCAATTCTGGTGGAGGGTAGGAAGAAGTAGGCTGTTGGTTAACTAGGATCTGCAGCTTATCCAATAGGTAGGGAAATGGGCAGACTGGGTGGGTCAAGCAGTCCTTATCTGCCATCAAAGTCTATGTTTCTATAATCAGGTTGACATTAGGGTGTGTGAAGGATGTGACAGCGGCGAGATCGAATGACACAAAGCAGGAGTGAAATTCTGTGTCACTTTCGTGGCCATTCACTTCTAGCTGATTTACAGTATGTCTTCGATGATTTTGTGAGAAGATTAATAAAAGCTTATAGTTTTGAACCTCTTTTGTCCAATGTGTTATTTTAATAGCAGTGCTGAAATGCAGTCAGTTTTGTTTCCTATAACATTCTCATGATTTATTCATTCATCGATTACTAGCACTCACTGGGCCTGATTCTAAAAGAGTTACACCTGGCGTAACCGCACTTGCACCAAACAGAATGGCAGAAGCAGCAAGTTACGCAAGCAGTTGCGACATGCTGGATTCTACAAAGTGGCCTGTGACGTGCTGCAGGCCACTTGCACCAAAGTGCACTTATGCCCTAAACCCCCTGTGACATGGCGCTAGGGGGTTTACGGCAGCAGTTGCAGTTGCAGTAGGGCAGCAACAAAGTCCCCAATGTCAGGATTCTACAAGAACCTTCGGAGGAGAACTATCAATGTAGTTACACCAGCATTTAGCTGGCATAACTGTACATGCCTCTGGGAGCTCTGTAGACTCACTGCACCCACCCACGATGTGCCCCTCCATGCCCAGAATACCTCCATTGCTACCCCATAGGACATCCCACAACCCCCAGGCCCGATCCCCCATAGCAGAGGTGCTCTGCTGGGCATCTCACACCCCCAGAACCCCAAACCGTAAATGCCTCTGCAGGGCAGTCCACACACATCATGCCCCGAACCCCACACCGCTATCAGCCCCACAGGACAGCTCTGCCCCTCCCTAGGATCCAGTTCCCACCCCAAAGCACAGGTCACTGCAGTGCTGCAAACCATTAAATGAAATATCACCCTGTACTACCTAGCAGTCTAGTGGCTCCCCACCCAGCAGTGCCAATACACCTCACCCCTGACCCATTCCCAGCCAGAGACTAGTACAACCCTTCCTCACCACCACGGCCAGTCCAGTATGGCAACGGGGTGCCCAATCCCTGTCAGCTCCACTGCACCCTCCAAAAAACAGACTTCTAGGTGCCATGCTGGGAGCCTACCCCAGTGTGGCAAAAGTTTGTATGGCTGATGGGGGTGCCCCATCCCCCATCGGCTCCACTGCCCCCACCAAAAAAGTCCAGCTGCCACGCTGGGAGCCCACCCCAGCATGGCAAAAGTTCCACGTCATCTTCCTAAAAAGGAAAAAAAACACCTGTAAAAAAAAAAAAGGGTCCCTCATTGACTGTCTTGCCCTCCTCCAACCCATGCCCACCTTTCAGCACCCACCTTCCCACACCCCGACCCCATATTGACTTTTGGAGCCCAACGTGACAATCTTCGATGGACAGGGAACACGTCTGCACTCTTCAAAGCCGACCGCGAACTGAAGAAATGCTGGTAAGCTGTATAATGGCATAAATGGGTTTTTTTCAACTTTGGTGCACATCTCGGACATTTTTGGGAATTATACAATGGCAAGAAAAAATCCTGGACTCTGATTGGTCAGCCTTGGGCTGGACCCATGCTGTTATCCCAGTACAACATCACGGGTCTAGTCTCAGCCTCACTGTGAACCTGTAGATGAACTTTTGCTTGATTATGTGCTGCTTGATGTGCTTGATGATGTGCTTCATTGTTTCATTTTCTTTTAAAAAACAAAAATATTTTTCCACACAAAAACATCTTTAAAATGATTTTTTTTGTTCTGTATAACAACGACCATAGTATAATAGCAATAATACCCTCCAGGGTGTGTCATTTGGGATAACATACGCCTCAGTTATTGGATGCACTCGGCCTGCAAACTCTTGCCCAACCACCTGAGGCGTGGCGTTATCCCAGCCGACACACCCTGGGCATTGCTAATTGTTATCAGCCACCACTTTCAACAGGGTTCAAATTCCACCATGAACTCAGTCACTGACATTTTTGTTATTCGGTCCCGAAAGGTGATTTCGCAGTCACTGCACGGAACCACCTTTTGGGACCGAGTAATGAAATGACAGTTACAGTTCATCAGGTAGGCACCCAAAAATCCTATGTTGAAAATTTGGTGAAAATATTCCCAAAAATTACTGTTTTATGAGTGTGCATTGCGCAGTCCCTACGCACGCTCATAACTTTGAGAATTTTTAATATTTTAACTCCAGATTGTCAACACTGCCATTTTACCACACCTCCTTATGAACAGTACAGCTGCTATTTTTTATATATTGCCCAAAATTTGTTTTCGCACTATGTAGCGACATACGGCACGGTCAGTGTGCGAAATCAATGTCTAGGACACATTAAGAAAATCATAGTGACACTGTTCATGAGCAGAGATGTTAAAATGGCTATGTTGAAAATGTGGCGACAATGTCCATAAAAGACTGTTATGAGTGTAAATTGAGCAATTCCTACGCGACCTTGTAAGTTCACTAATTTGTAATATTTTCAGTCCAGATTTTCAACATTTACATTTTTCCACACCTCCTTATGAACAGTACAGCTGTCATTTTTCACACCCTGACCGAATGTGTTTCCGCACTTGGTGCAGAATAGCGTGGTCGCTGTGGGAAATTAGTGTTAGGGACAGATTACAAAAATCACAGTGACACTTTTCATGAGCAGAGGTCACAAAATACCAATGTTAAAAATCTGCTGTAAAAAATCTTCAAACTAATGACCTTACGGGTGTACGTTGCACAGTTTCTATGCACGCTCGTGACTTCACCAGTTTTTGTATATTTTCACTCCAGATTTTCAACAATGCCATTTTTTACACCTCCTCATGAACAGTACACCTGTCACTTTTCACGTCCTGTTTGAAATTAGTTTTTGCACCTGTGGTACCAAATGGCACAGTCACTGTGCAAAATCACCTTTCACCTAACGAGCTGATAGTGTCACTGTTCATGTGCTGGGCTCACAAAAAGCCCATGTGGAAAACTTGGAGTAAAAATACCAAGAAACACACAGGACATTAGGGTTTTCAACCATAACGCCCTACCCTATAGGGACTGACATGCATCAGGGGTGTGACTTGGGATAGTTGACAGTAATGCTCATGCCATTCCACCTCCACCCCACCCTGCAGCCAGTGACAGGCATCGAGGTGTGCCTTGACTCTTTGCCCCAGAGTTCACCCATTCTCCTATACTGCACCCATTTACGATATATTTCATGGAATTAGGTGAATGTACAGCCCAAACACTCCAGGCACACCTCGACACTTCTCAGTGTCTGAAGGGTAGGGTGAGGTGAAATGCCATGACCGCCATGGGTGATGACACAAAGGTACACCCCAATGCCTGTCCATCTCTGTAGAGTGAGGGTGGAGCTGGCATCAGTTCAGTACTTCGATGCCATTCCTGTACTGCATCTGTCTAACTCCTGCACTTCCACTGCTAATGCCAGCAAGCAAACATTCGGCATTGACAAATGCTTGTTGGATCAAGCAGCAGTACTGGTAGGGTATAATTACTGCTGGGTTGAGGTGTTCAGTATGAAGAAAGGGGAGAATTGAAGTGCATTACATATAGCGGTGGCTATTTCCATGTGAAGCAAGCAGCAGTGTTTGATAGGGATAGGTACAGCTTGTGGACGATTGGTACAAGAGTGTGTTGGGTAGTGGAGATACAGTACATGGGTACTAATCTGAAGGCACTGATGCATGCTGTCCTCCTAATGTTAGCCCATTCGATCTCTTATGGACTCAGTTTGACTATGTGTCTTGTCACCCCCACCACAGCCCACGTCCACCGACAACAGATCACAGCTGCCATAGATGTGTGACATTCTGCATGCGTCCCAGCGTCATAATGACTCGAATTTTATTAAAATGAAAGTTACACTCCCAGCAGCACTTGTATTGCACTCTGCAGTAATTCGAGCAGCATGTACTGATGCAAGCACGAAAAGTGCAGTAGTAATGTCTTATAACATAGACTACCAGACCCCATCTACAAAAAGCCTTCCCTGTAACAAAAGGCTATCATCCTCAAGCCAAGTATGATACATGTGTATATCACTGCTATGCTACTTGAATATTATGTTTTTTTTTGGGGGGGGGGTATTCATGACGTGTCTAGCTCATGGTGCTAAGGCAAAGAACAGCAAAATGCTAATTTTTATATTATACAAGTACCAAAACAATGGCACTCAAGCAAAAAAAATCACACCAGCTAGTGTGTGGCAGATAAAATATCATTTATTGGAATTCTGGTACTATTTGGCAATCCTGTTGGAATGCTGGTTCACACAAATAGTTGAAACCGAGCTGTTACCACTTAGCCTGGTGCTCCGACTCATGCCGAGTCTTCTTTATATTAGAATGATCAGTCAGTAATGGTAAACTATTGTAGATGGCATGCATTACAAACTGTGGGGAATAACATCAAATGAACCTCGCAGGCATACACTAAAACAATGATACATATACTGTAATGGATTGTGTTGCAAATGATAAACAGATGCAGGACAAAGAGATCTGAGTACAGTGTAATGTAAGCAAACACACTAAATTGGACACCGTCTCAGACAACATCAGATTCTGTTGAGGACGTCAGACCAGTGTGTTTCCTTACTTAGAACTTTATTCACAATTTTATTTTATGTTTTTGCATGCTCAGATAAAGCTGTTTTTATACCATGTGCTATTAGGCTGCTTTTCTTTTTAATTAGTACCAGTGCTGCACAACAGAGTGTACAACGAAAATCTTGGCAAGAGATGAGCTGTCTGAATGACATGGAACTGAGATTGTGGCTCAACAGCAAAAATCAAACTCATCAGATAATCATACAATAATGTATGTTAGACGCTGTTAACCTTAGGAAATCATCATTTCCTAAGGTTGTTAACCTATCGATGTGATGTAGATATGTTGTTAACCTATGGATCCTACGTCACATCGATAGGTTAACAACAGCCAGTGGTCTGCGCATGTGCGTGCTTTTTTCCGACGTGGAACTGACTGAAGGGAAACCCACGGGGAAGGACTGAAGGGCCGCGGCGTTGACTTTTTAAAAAACGTAAGCCATTTAATCTTTGATAGTGGGACCATACACTATAAAAAATAATGTATGGTCCCTCTATCGGCACCCGGTCAATTTTAACCGTCTCGAGGTTGCCATGGCGACGTAAGCCTCTCGCGCTTCGCTCTCGAGGTTTACATGGTCACCCTGGCAACCTCTTGACTGTTAACTGACCGGTTAACGATAGAGGACCATACATTATCCTCTATATTATAATATTGCAGGTTTCTTTTTTTAAATTAACAATATAAAAATGGGGGGTGGGAGACTAAGTTGGTAGAATATAATAGTGAATTATGTCTTTCAATTAACTTGACCAAACAAGTTCAAGTTTATTAACAGAAGTGTAGTCATAAGACAGACACAATACAAATATTAAAATTACAGTAATAAAAATAATTATAAACCTTTATATCACAGCATTATTCAAATGTGCAAAATTTTACAGGTTTCCAAGTAAAATTTAATCATGGCGCAAGAAATAATTATATTCTGACCCCTTAGCAATCTGTTAAGGAGTTCATTTCTGTGTAGACCTTTCATTTTGTTTATAAACTGGTCCAGACATTTTTTCCTTACTTCATCTAATAGAGGGCAGTCAAGCAGTAAGTGTGAAGTTGATAGATGTTTTGTTTGTTCACTTCTACATATTCAAGCTTCAGTTAGCTTATCGCAAGCTATAGTTTTGGATTTGTTCAATAGTGAAAATGGATATCAAAGCATAATCTGGCAAAGATTTTTCTATTTAAGGAGTTCTGGCACCACTCCAAATAATCTTGAGGTTCATTTTGTACATGTAATAAATTATATTGTGTAAACAATGTTGAGAAATCAATTTTTATATAATCCATTTATGCACTAATGTCTAATCATCTAGTTCTTACATTCTTCTTGTATCCTGAAATGTTAGCTAGTGCCCAGCTTTCACAAATAGTTTGTATTCCTGCCTTTTGGATTTTAATACTTAATTTACTAAACCAGGATTGGTGGTATATTCCTTCTTTATGGTACAACATTGCTTCTTCCCAGCAGGCATATCTTAACTTGACATTGTGGGTAGTAACCATTCTTTCCCTGTACAGTAGTCCCTCACAATAATGAACCCCATTATAACAAGCAATCGATTATAACAAACGTTCATTATGGCTCCCAACACATCTATCACTTTTTCAGCAGCTGGCAAATCCACCACAAACCACCACAAAACTCATTGCTTTTACCACTCCGATGATCCGCCGATGATCCACCCATGCACATGCTTCCTAGGATGCTCAGCAATGCTTTAAAGCACCACCAAACGTATTGTGAGCAATTGTTCATAAATTTCCTAGCACACAAAAATAAATGTTTTCCTTCTGTTCCCTATGATGCTCCCGCACATCAGGAAATTGTCAGCAACTTGTCAGCAGTGCTTCCTAGCAATGGGTGGAGGGGGGGTTACTGCTAGCTGTCTGTCGTACGGTATAATAAAAGGCACCGCTTACCTTTGATATCATGTAGCTGTCAGCAAATCTGAAACAGTCATGGTGTGGTCCAGCTATGCCATTGAGCAGAAGCTGTTAATCTTAGACAGGCTTAAAGGAGGTGAGAGCCTGGCTAAAATCAGCCATGAGATCAGCTTTTTAAAAGCACAATTTGCATCTGACGAAACAAGAATGTGCACTCAGAGACTTTGTACAGAAGTGCTCAGAGGGAGATGCATTGAAAAGGAAAAACTGCGATGGGCTGATGAAAGGAAGTGGACAAAGCCACTCAGCTGTGGTTTGAGCAGCAGAGGGCAAGTGGTGTGCCAGTTTCTGGTGCCATAGTCAGGAGAAAGCTGAGCAATTTGTCTAGACCATCCATGGTTTATGGTCAAAATTTCAAGCCACTACTGGATGGTTGTGGCGCTTTCAGAAGAGGCATGGCATACGGCCTGTTTGCATAGTGGGGAAGCAGCGTGGCTGCGATGACAGTGCAGCCGCTGTGTTTTTGCCAAAGTTAAGCGAGTGCCGCAGGATGAAGATTACCTTCCAGAGCAAATCTACAGTTACGATGAAAAGGGTTTGTTTGGGAGGTACCTCCCTGATGTCACGCTGGCTAGGAAAAATGAATATAATGCAAGCAAAGGGTTTGAAGTTAACAAAGACCGGGTTATCTAGAGGCCAGAGGGCACAGGACCCTAGACAGCATGGATTCACTGCGGGAAGGTCATGCCAGACGAATCTGATAGATTTCTGACTGGGTGACCAAAGTAGTAGACCAGGGAGGGGCTGTGAACATGGCCTACCTAGACTTTAGCAAGGCATTTGACACAGTCCCACACAAAGATTAATATACAAGTTAGCCAGCCTGGGAGTGGGTACCAAGATGACAGCCTGGGTAAAGAACTGGCTGGAGAATAGGACACAGAGAGTAATAGTAAAGAATCCACTCTGAAGAAAGGGGGTTACTAGTGGGGTACCGCGTTCAGTATTAGGACCTGTCCTCTTCAATGTCTTTATGTTTGCTACTGATGAAGGACTGGAAGGAAAGTATGTCTCTTTGCAGATGACACAAAGATCTGCAACAGAGTTGATGCACAAGGTGGGTGGAAAGAATGAGAAGGGACTTGGCAAGGTTAGAGGAATGGTCAAATGTATGGCAGCTTAGATTCAATGCTAAGAAGTGCAAGGTAATGCACCTGGGAAACAAAATCCCCAGGGAAGAGTACACAATGGGGGGTGAGATACTAACAACAACAAAAATGGAAAGAGACCTGGGGGTAGTCATATCAGATGACCTAAAGGTGGGCCAAGCAATGTGAGAGGGCAGCAAGGAGGGCTGGGGGGATACTGGGATGCATAGGGAGAGGCATCACCAGTAGAAAACAAGAAGTTATTATCCCTCTGTACAGACAGCTGGTGAGACCACATGTGGAGTACTGCATGCAGTTCTGGAGACCCAATCTCCGCAAAGACATAGACAGGATGGAAGCTGTCCAGACGAGGGCAACTAAAATGGTGCAGGGTCTGCACCGGAAGACATATGAAGAGAGACTAAAGGAGCTTAATATGTATAGCCTCGAGGAAAGGAGGGAAAGGGGGGACAGGATAGAAACTTTCAAGTACCTCAAGGGAATCAACAAAGTCCAAGAGGGTAGCATCTTTCAAAAAAAGAGGTGTGCAAGAACAAGGGGGCACAATTTGAAGATAGAAGGAGGGCGGCTCAGAGGTAATTTAAGGAAGTATTTTTTCACAGAGAGGGTTGTGGATGTATGGAACGGCCTTCCAGAGGAGGTTGTGAGTCAAAAACAGTGGTGGAATCAAGCATGCACGGACAGTCATAAGGCAATTTAGGGTGGGGGAGGGAAGGAAGCAGGCTGGTTAACTAGGATCTGCAGCTTATCCATCAGGTAGGAACTGGGCAGACTGGGTGGGCCAAGCGGTCCTTATCTGCCATCAAATTCTATGTTTCTATGTTACACTTTTGCTGGCTTGCAATGCTATTGGAACTCACAAAGTGAAACCACTGCTCATTGGTAAATTCTGTAACTCTCACTGTTTCCATCACTGCAACATGGGGTCTCTTCCAGTGCAATATGGAAACAATAAAAACACTTGGATGACCTCTGAAATTTTTAGAACATGGTTCCACGAGACTTTCATACCCTCTGTTAGGGCAACACTGAGGCGCATGAAGCTCCCACCAAAGGCCCTACTGTTAATGGACCAGTGTCCAGCACATCCTGCTGAAGCAGAGATCTGATCCCATGATGGAAAGATACATACCATCTTTCTGCCAAAAACAATGTCAGACTCCAACCTTGATGGTGGCATCATTGCCATATTTTAAAAGCAGTATAGAAAGCAGCTGCTTGGAGTTCTGGTTGCTGCTGACACTGACATGAGTGTAACTGAGTTTTGAAAAATACACTGCGAGATGTGGTTCACCTAGTGGGTGAGGCATGGGACACTGTTTCACTGAGCACTATTGCCCACTGCTGGTCTGCAACCTCAGTGCAGCTTTCTTGAGCAGCAGGATGCACCAGAGGAAGAAAAGACAGATGATACCCCTGATATCGTGACACTGGCAGTAACGCTAAATCTTCCAGCTGCACAGGATTCAAAGGCAGAGGAGATTATCGGGGAGTGGCTAACCATGACGACTGTGTGCAGACCAGTGAACACATGACCAACTCCAAAATTCTGGGCACTGTGATGCAAAGTGACCACCAAGATGACAATTCTATGGACTCTGAGGCAGAGGAGGAGGATGAGGAGGATGAAGAGCCGCTGTCTGGAACAAAATAGGCAGTTCATGGGATGGAAGTAGGTCTGGCATGGCTGCAAACACAGGAGATGGATGCTGTAAAAGTTTTACAGCTAAGTTAGCTGATTTCTATTTATAAGGATGTAGCCGAAAGGTGACAAAAAGCGGCAGACCAAAGTGACAGATTTTTTTAATTGAGCACACGCAGTAAAGTTCTACATTAATAAACAAAGTTTTGAATGTTAACAACTCTGTACAAGCACGTAATTCCTGATTCCCCTGCTCTCACAGCTCTCTCGGCAATGCCATATAAGTGTGAAGCTGAAAATGCTGTAAAGTAAAGCACATACAGTAAAGCACCACATAAAGCACAACATAAAAATGATGTTCTGTACTACACACCAAAGAAAAGTACTGTACTTAAGCTTGCCTTGTGCTGCAATTCACCCCCCGTGCTGCACAACAATTAACGTGCCAAAAAACAAACAAACCGAGAACTGTAGCTGGAACGGCATCCATCGCATTAATGAATGACTTGCTATAACGAACATTCAGTATAGCTCCTAAGCCATTCGTTACAGTTAGGGGTTACTGTAGTTTAATGATCTTATATTAGCTACTGAGTCTAATGTTTGCAGGTTAGTTTACCTTCTTAATTGGGTATCTGATACTGCTCCAGGGAGCCCTAGTGCAAAATGTAAACAGAGTAATTGTGCAGCAGGCGGGACTAACCAGAGGTGGAAGGCAATGTGCATTAATGCTCATAGCTTTCCAAACAAAATCCCAGACATCACTGCCGTGTTGGCCAAGACCCACATTGATTGGGTCACTATCACAGAGACTTGGTTCACGGAGAACCACACCTGGGACATTGCTATCCCTGGATACGCTCTCTTCAGGAGAGACCGCAAGGGAAAGAAAGGTGGGGTGGCTATGTATATCAGAGATGGATCAATGCAACTGAAATCCATGGACTGCACAGTGATGCAGAGGCCCTATGGATCACTCTGGGAGCTAGTAACAGGGACCCTATCTGGGTAGGAGTTATCTACAGACCCCTATCCAGGAGATTGAGAAGGATAAAGACCTCCTGGAAAACATACTGAGGATGGCGACAAAGGTGATTACTACTGGTTGGGACTTCAATTTACCAGATGTAGACTGGTCCCTTCACTGCCTCCTCAGCGAGGAGTAGAGAATTCCTCATCACACTATGGGGGAGGGCGGACTTAATCAATTGGTAGCGCCACCCACTAGGAATCTGCTATTCTGGACCTGGTACTCCAAACAGTGCAAGGGTGTCGACGTAAGTGGGGATAACTTGGGCACCAACACCATAGGTCAGTCTGGTCTCCGATTAACAGCATAGAGAACCCTATCATGCCAAATTCAGGGTGCTCAATTTCAGAAAAGCAAATTTCCCAAGAATGCGGGAAAGTGTTAAGCTAGTAACCGATGCCACAGGGAATGTGGAAGACACCTGGATAAAACTGAAAAATGCTATAACTACAGTCATAGCACAATGTGCAAAACAAATAAACAAATCCAGAAAATCAAGGAACCCACTCTGGTTTTCCAAAGAGGTGTTGACTATAATTAGAGATAAGAAAAAAGCTTATGGAAAGTACAAGGAGACCAAATCCGAGAAGGATAGAGAATAATACAGGATTAAACTCAAGGAAGCAGGAAAAGCAATTAGGGTAGCCAAGGCCCAGATGGAAGAAAGCAGAGTGAAGAGGGGACTAAACAGTTTTTCGTTATATATGGGAAAAAAGAAAGAGTAAGGGAGGAATAACCAGGTTAGCAAATAAAGAGGAACAGCTAGTGGAGAATGACGAAGACAAGGCAGAAGTACTCAATGAATTCTTCTGCTTGGTCTTCACCCATGAAGACAAAGGTAATGGTCCAGCACTAGCCAAGGCACATCTCCACAACAGGGGAGTAGACACCAGCCCTTTTACAAAAGAAAGGGTCCTTGAGGAGCTGCCTAAATTAAAGGTGGACAAGGCAATGGGGGCAGATGGAATACACCCAAGAGTTCTGAAGGAACTGCAGGAGAAACTTGCAGCCCTACTAGCCAAACTATTTAACAAGTCACTGGAAGATAGCATAGTGCCACAGAACTGGAGAAAGGGCCACAGTTGTGCCATTGCACACAGGTGGTAGCAGGGAGGTAGCAAAAATTACTGCCCAGTCAGCCTGACCTCAGTGGTGGGTAAGTAATGGAGACATTGCTTAAAGAAAGGGTAGTGGAGTACCTGAAAGAAACTGGCAAACCTGAGCTGAAGCAGCATGGTTTCACAGCAGGATGCTCATGCCAAACAAATATGATAGAATTCTTTAACTGGGTTACAAGGGCAGTGGACCAAGGTGTGGCTATGGACATAGTATATCTGGATTTTAGCAAAGCTTTTGATACGGTTCCACACAGAAGGCTAGCAAATAAATTGGAGCAAACAGGCATAGGTCAGAAAGTGGTCAACTGGATAAAAAGCTGGCTACAGGACAGGACTCAAAGAGTTATGGTAAATGGTTCCTTGTCGCAGGAGGGGAGAGTAACCAGCGGGGTTCCACAGGGATCAGTGCTTGGCCCAATCCTTTTCAACATATTCATCAGCATCATTGCTGACAGACTAAAAGGGAAAGTCTGCCTGTTTGCAGATAATACAAAGCTCTGCAATAGGGTGGACACACAGGAAGGGGTCCAAGGAATGGAGGCAGATCTAAGAAAGCTGGAGGAATGGTCCAAGGACTGGCAGTTGAGATTCAATGCCAAAAAGTGTAAGGTAATGCACTTGGATAAGAGGAACCCAGGAAATAACTATGTCCAGGAAGGGCAGCGATTGGAAAAGACAAAGATGGAACAGAATCTAAGAGTTATCATATTGGACAATTTAAAGGTAGGAAAGCAATGCGAAAAAGCAGCACTGAGGGCAAACAGCATCCTTGGATGCATCGGTAGCGGTATTCCTATAAGTAAAGAAACAATAGCACTGCAGGTATATAGTTCCAACGCTTTATTGTAGTTGCCACAACCCAAAAATTAGCACAGCTGCCCGTGTAGTTCAGGCTCCCAACCTCAACTAGTTTGGCACTACAAGTAGGTCATCAGGAGGATGAAGTCCCACATGCCCACACCCTTTAAAAAGGACACACTTAAAGAAATAGCACCAAATACAAGAAAATCAGTGTATGTCACAAATTAGCAATTGATTTGCTGTGTAGAACAAACTGCACTTAATCTACAGTGAACTAAAACCATTTTCTGATTGACTCATGATTGGTTCAGCATATATTAATGCAAACATGTATATTATAAAACGTATTGTAAAAAAAGAAAGTAAAAGTGTTTGGTTGCATCACTCAATTTCTTCCTGCCTAGCTAAAGAGCATGTGACTCACAGTACTGTAAGCCATGTGATGTGTGGAGGGGCTGCCAAATCTGAAACACCAAGTGGATCACTTAGAATCATAATGAGGAATGCGAAGTCCATTAAAAACAATGACTTTGCCTTACTTCGCATTGCCATTCCGCCTTGACGTGAAGTGGTAATGACATGGTGGAGTGAGCACTTTGCATTGCCCACTCTGTGTAGTGGAGTGGCAAAGTGAAGTGCCCACTTCGCTTTCACTTTGCCGGCAGAATTTAAATTCGCTGCATCTCTAGTGTGAAGTTCTGGAGGCCACATCTAAAAAAGGACATAGACCATCTGGAATCCGTGCAGAGGAGAGCCACCAAGATGGTTCAGGGACTACAACACGAACCTTACAAAAATAGGCTTAGTCAGTTAAATCTGTTCTCCCTAGAACAGAGAAGGAACAGACAAGACATGATAGGAACATTTAAATGTGATAAAGGGATAAAAGCAGTGCATACCAGTAACCGCTTTCAGGGAAATAGGACTGTGTGTACAAGAGGGTACAACTTATACCTGGTTGATGGTAAACTCAGAACTGATGTTAGGAAGCATTTTGTCACAGAAAGGGTTGTGGACCTTGGGATAGCCTGCCACCTGAGGTGGTGGCGGCTAAGACTGTCAAAGAATTCAAACAGGCATGGGACAGTCAATGCAGTCACCTCTAGAGCAGTAAATGGGGCAGACATCTCGGGCAGACTAGATGGACTGCATGGTCTCCATCTGCCAGCAAATTTTATGTCCTATGTTCTAAGGAAAAGATTTTGGATAGGTTTCAGTGTTACACTGTTTGCTCTAGTTCCCCGATTCCAGCTGAATATAACATTGTTGATATTGCTTTAGCTTTGTATACCCTAAGAAGTGCCTGAAAGAAATTTTCCACAAAGTTCTTACTAAACCCATTTATACCCAAGACTAGTTGCCTTCCTTTTTGTTTGTTTATTTATATACAATGATTCCAGTTCATATTTATTCATAATCTATGCCCCAAGATAATTAAACTCCTTTACCACTTCGAGAGATTTTTTTTTGTATATAAACATTTTATTGAAGTTTTCCAAAACAAGATAACATATACAGTAAGTAAACTTCAATAACAGACTGTAACGGAGTGCATAACAGGGATAACACAGATCCACCATGACATAAAAGACAAACTGGCAGCAAAGTAGAAACAGAAAGCCAATCAAAGCAGCAGCACTTCGAGAGATTTTTAATTAATTTTCCATGTTAATCTGTTTCTGATTGGTCATACTAAGATCATACAGTTTTGATTTTTATGTATAACCTCTAGTGATAGCTCGCTTAGGGATGTTGCAACAATATCCAAAGCTTTTTGAAGGCCATACAGATTTAGAAATCACAACTGCATCATCTGCATATATAATAGAATATTAACTCAAGTCTCTAATTTTTGGGGCATCAGTGTCTGTATATAGCTACTGGATAATCCGAATTGCATAAATATTGACTAACATAGGGACCAAAGGTAGCCCTGTTTAACCTCTTTGTAAATAACTATAGGGTCAGTTAATTTCCCATCCATCTTATTTTTTAGGTGGTGTTTGATTGTAGCATTATTAATAGTTCTAGTAATTTAGAGTCAATATTTCAATTGGCAAGGATTTTCCATAGTGTTTCTACTTACATTGTCAAATGCCTTTTTAGGTCAAGAAAGCAGTAGTACAGCCTCCTTTTTAGCTTTGTGAACGTATTTACTAAATAGTTGAGAATGAATATATGGTCAGCAGTTGATCTGTTGTTTCTGGATCCAAATTGATTTTCTGACAGAATGTCCATCTCTACCAGCCACAGTTTCAACCTTTCCAGTAATACTCTGGAATAAATCTTGGCTGGTATACATATTAACGAAATTGGCCTGTAATTTTCCGGTCTCTTTTGTCCCCTTTTTATAAATTGGGACTATTTCAGTGATTAAACTAGATGCTGGCACTATGGTATTATTGTTGCTATTAGTATATCATTTTGCAAGGATTTTGGACCTCCATCTTATATTTGTGTAATGGTGTGGGTTCTAAAAGATGGACAAAACGCCAATTGTTAGGTGCAACCCACCTTGATAAGTAGGATTTTTATTAAAAAGATATCACTTTCTCCATCCTGGCACCTTTTCCAGTATTCACTTCATCTTGAACCAGCTTGTAAGTGAAAATAACAATTTTTTCCAGAGAAGAAAAAGAAAATGGTCTAAACTCAAAATGTGGAACTTTCCTCCATCACTGATCAGAAATTACTGATCTTTTCTCCCTTTAGGCTAGCTTAGGAAATGTTTTTATACTCTCCCACCTGATCATGTGATTCAGTTCCAGATTTTACAAACATATAACTTTTTAGAAACAGAATAAATCACAAGAAAAAAACATAAAAAGTCATACCACAATGACAATAACTTCTTTAACATCATCACTTATGAATAAACATTCTAAATTCGTAGTTTGTTCTCTTTCATGACCATTCCTTGGGTTTGGACAGAATAAACCACAAAAAAACAAAAGCCATGCTTTTCACCAATCACCAAAACAAAAATAGAAACACTCCACTCACCATAAACACCTCTGCTGGTAATACACTGGACCAAGTAAATACTTTCAAATACCTTGGCATCACGTTTGACCAAGGTCTTACCTTTGCAACCCATATTGACAACACGGCGAAAACAGTGAACCAACGTCTAGGAATACTATTTCGAAACCGACAATTCCTTAACCAAGCTGCACTGAGGATTGCTATACAGAGTTCCATAATCTCAAGTCATAGACTATGGCCTCATTATCTATGGCTCAGCCACTACCACAGCACTAAGGCGTATCTCAGTCATGCTAAATAAGGCTTGCTGGCTCCTTACGGGGGCACAAAGACTGACACACATGTATGAACTTGACTATGAAACAGGCTGGTTACAACTATCAAGTCGCCTTAAATATCTCACCTGCATAATGGCAAAAAAATCTATTATGGGGCTGACTCCACTATGTATTCAAAACCTACTCTGCCAGAATCATGGCCTGCGTCCCACCACCAGATCTGAACACCAACCTTTTCTGGTTCCCAGATGTCGGGCCGCACAGGGACAAAGGTCGTTCGCGTACAGGGCCCCGACCTGGTACAATGCTCTAAGTCCACCTACGCTATCCTCTACCTCTCTTGGAGCTTTCAAAACCATGCTCTATGCCCACCTCTCTACCACTAACAACTGTGACTGCTTTTGATACAGACCTCTCCTCCTCTGACCATCCCCAAACCATGGCCCATCCTCCCTGTCTAATGAACCCACACGTACCACCAACTACTCCTTTTCTGCCTCCTAACACACTCTTCTACAACCTCCTTTCCTTCCCCTCTCACTTGCTCTACTGCCTCACCACTTCGCCTCCTTGTAGGTCCCCAATTTACCTCTCTCTCCTTGGAAGCTTTTGGTTTTTCCCAAATTGTTTACTGCCTTGAAACTGTTTAAAGCATATATTCTATGTAACCCCTAAACTGTAATGCCTTGTAACTGTGTAAAGCATATTTATTATGTAACTTCTGTTGCTGATAACACTTGCAATGTGTTTTGTCTGTTTGATGTTCTATGTGACGTGGAACCTTTGTAAAAGAGCCCTGGCTCAAAGGTATTAATTCCTAGACCAATAAACTAAAAAAACTAAAAGGAGCCCACAAGGGTCTGCCAGTTCCCTATAGTCCAGACATTGCAAGCTGTAAACTCTCCTCACAACTAAGCCTTAGGACAAATACTGAGTTTAGCTCTATTTGCCAAGTCTAAGGTATGGTCTGAAACAATATTTTAATTATTCCTTTTTAAATAGGCAAAGAATTAGTGTGGCTTTTGGAGGAAGGACTTCATGTAGAAAAAGGTTTTATAGCCTTTCATGCAACTTTATTCACAGAGCCATCATCCTACTACAGGACTAGACTTATTTTAACTGCCTAACTAATTATGTAATAAAAGTCCTTCCTGAACCACTGGAACTCCTTGGTTTTTTAGTTCCAGCCACAGAAAACAGAAAAGCCTAAGAAAAAACAAATGTGGAGACAAAACGCTGCTATATTCCGACAGACTAAGCCGTCAGCTGTTGCTTTTCAAGCCATCGGCTTAGTGTTTCACTAACTGACTGCAGGAAAATTCAAAGAGCTACATGCTGTCTTCCAAAGGGCTGTATTATGCGATTTTAAGCAGAAACCATCCCTTTGGACATGAGGAACAGGTTGCATTTGTTATAATTGCATTTCAGAATTATTATTAAAGCAACACGAACCTGCGCACGTTCGCATGGTCGCGCAGCTTTAGTGAGCATTCGAGCAGCAACAAACAGGAGATAAAGCTGCTTGCAGGGGTGAAATACAGACTGAAGTCTTTTTACTTTTACTCTAGGAGTCACAACAAGGGAAACTATTCTAAATACATCAGGAGTTGGTTACTACAGTTTCTTGTTTTTCTAAGAAGGATTACTTCCTTCTACTGGCGTATAAATGACATCTAGCAGTATTTATACAATATAAATCTCTTTCTTCCAGAGAGTAACTCCTGAATACTCCAGAAGGGAGGGGTTTTGTGCACAAATGTACCATTTTGAAGGAAGGAAAATAAAAGAAGGAAAAAGAACACAGAAAAGATGGGGGTACATTAGCTGATAAGGAGGTGGCCTGCCTCCTTATAAGAAATATAGGACAGCTCCAGCAGAAAGAAGAAAGATGGTTGCAACCTTGACTAAAAAGAAATGGTATATATGTGCATGACAGGAAATAGCCCTGTCACAATTTGTTTAAGTATTTCCCCGAAGATGGCATCCACTCCAGGTGCTTTGTTGTTTTTTAAGTTTGAAATGTAGCCTTCAATCTCAGAGCTTAGAATTCAGGCCATTCTGATTGGGGTCTTCCTACCATCCTAATTATGCTGTCGTTACTGCTTGTTGAATCTATGTATGACTTTTTATAGAACTCTTTCCATTCATTTGGGTGTATTATCACCTCAATATTACTAGCTATTTTCTTAGCCCCAAATGCTACTGGATTCCAAAATTGCTTACTATCTTTATTAGTGATTGTTTGTTGAAATTTTTCCCATAATCTCTTATGAAATAGTTTCCTTTTTTTAGCTTGTGTAACCCTTTGTTAAGTAATAATTCAGGGTGTTTAATCTGCATTCTTCCTGCTCTGTTTATGCCCCTTTTCAGTTGTCTGCATTCTCTGTCATACCATGGGGTATTATAGTTGCCAAATGTATTCATATGCTGACATTCTTTTCCTGCAATATTTTTGATATATAATTAATTAACCTATTATAAAACCCTAATACATTTCTGTTTTCCCTTATCTCTAATGCTAAATTGGCGGTTATCCTAGAGTTTTGTATTTTCAATATCATTTTTATTGTTATAGAGTTCCATTTTATATTTTTTATTGTTAATATGGAACTGGTTATCTGGGTGATATTTTTATGTCCCTCAGGATTACCAAGGTCAAGGATCAGACATATTGGCAGATGATTACTACAAAAGTTCTGAATTACTGCAAAGTATCTGATTATGTTCCACTTGAATGTATCAATTATAGCATAGTCCAATACAGACCCATTGCTACCCTTATTTCTGAATCAAGTACATATCTCGAGGAGGTCTCCACTGTGGCAGTCATTTATTATATGCATGTTATTTTCTGTCAACCAATTTAATGAAATCTTGCCCTTAACATTAACAGTTTTGTCCTTGAAGTTTCTGTCTCTAATCTCCATAACAACATCTATTTCCTCCCCTATTGCTTGATTCTCTCCATAAAATAAATGTGATCCTGTTCTAGTGTTTAAATCCCCTAATCCCACTATAGTCGGATCAATAAATTTTTCTCTCACATCTGATATGTTAGCATTATCTCTTCCAATCACTGTGAGTAGACCTCTGTTGTTATACTTGGTTCCATATATAAGTTTACAATTTGCAATTACCATTCCATTTAATAAGTGCAAAGTTGTTAGAATGCAATATTCCTTCATGCTAACTTTTGGTTTTCCCACCAGCTGGATCTTTGTTGAAATCAGAGTAATGATACCACCCCAGTTCAGGCCTCAATTATTTTTAGGTTTAGTGCCTTTCAGTTAAAATTTCATATAGCCATTTATCAGTACGTTATGGTTTTCTCCTGTTCATATGTCTTGTAACAAAATTATGTCGTACTTACTAATTTCCGGTAACCATGCTTGGTCATCTAACTTACTCGAAATTCCTGCAATCTTGTTCCATGACACTAGATATAAAGCTGATTTCAATATATTTTCGAGGTCGGAACCAGTGTGGCTATCAGCAAACTGATATTTATCTAACGCTCCTTGTCAATCCTTTGTAACCTCAGTAAGGGGATCAAACCTGTTGTCTCCAGTTTTCACATGCAAACACCAGCAACTCCTTATATGTTCCTGCAAGCAACGAGCAAGTAATCTATCATTCAAGACACTCTGTTTGTGCACCCTAGGCTCCTGCTTCTCCTCCTGCTGATGTCGACAAATGTGCACCCAAACCCAGGCCCAAGCTCCACTAGCTTTGCCTACCATGTGAAACCCTCTGGGGGCTTGATCCTTGCAACCATTAACATCTGCAGCCTAATCCCTAAGCTTGATGCTATATGAATCTTTGCAAACCAACACAACCCTGATATTCTTACAGTTGTTGAAACCTGGCTTACACCCAAAACTCTGGACCTGGCAATTGAACTACCTGAGTACAATGTACACAGACTGGATCGGGTGACCAGAAGAGGAGGGGGATGTGTAATTTACATCAAAGACTATCTCATGGGGTGCTCCATCAAAACCTCCCTCCCTGACTCTGCAGCACAGATTCTTTGGATAAAAATACTTCTAGGGGCACACAACAAAGTTCTCACTGTTGTCTCTGTATACATCCCTCTGAAAGACCAAGGGAAAAGCCTCAATATCATCCTGGACTTTATCAGAACCCAACCTACAGGTACAGAGACAATCATCCTAGGCAACTTTAATATAAACTGGCTTGTGTCTGATGCAGGTATTCATAGGGATGCTATATCATCAGCAAACCTCTCGCAAATGGTTGTCTCCACCACCAGGAAAAACTACATAACCGGCACTAGTACCCTGCTGGACTGGGTTATTGCCAGTCATCCTTCCCATATCTCCAACTCCTCTGTCCTCCCTGACTCACTAAGTGACCATTCCCCTGTCATCTGTGAATCGTCAAACAGATTTTGCAGGCCCCCGCCTAAAGTCATCACGAGCAGAGTCGTCCCTCGTAGTCAGCTGAGTCACCTTAAATCCTGCCTCAGTGAGCATGACTGGTCTCACATTTACAAATCTACGGATGTTGACTTGGCCCTCAACTACTTTGTCTCCTCCTCTAATGCGACCTATGACTCCTACACCCCACTCAAAAAGCGAAAGGTCAAGGCACACTGCAACCATTGGCTCACTGGTGAGCTCCTAGCACAGCAAAAATCAAGAGACCACCTTTGGGAACTGGCAAATTCTGAAGCCCAATCAACATACAGAATTACAAATGTGCCCGCAACAACTGCATGAAATCCATTTGACTAAAGAAAAGCACATACTACAGATAAGCTCTCTCTAACCCTTGGGGAAACAGGAGAGAGTTTTGGAAGGACATCAAAGAAGTCACAGGGAAGCAGCCCAAATCCTCCCCAATGATGCCAAATATTGATGGGTCTATCACCCTTGATCCTCTGGTGATTGCTAACACCTTCAATGATGCGTTCACTAACCTAAGTAGTGTTCTTCCCTTGGATTTTTCCATGGATTCTGACTCCCCTACTCCCTTTAGCCCTCCCACCCCTTCTAAACACCTGCCTTTCTATTTCAAAACAGTCAAGATTCACGAAGCCCTCAAATACACCACTAATGAAATCTCCAAGTCAAGAACAAGTGGGGACTCGCTGGACCTCAAACTGCTGTCTCTCAACCTTGATGAGGTACTAGGTCCATTAACATGAATTTTCAATCTCTCCCTTAGCCTCAGCAAGTTCCCTGACCTATGGAAAGCTGCTACTGTTACCCCAGTCCACAAAAGCGGGGATAAGGCCATCCACGGGAACCATCGACCGATCTCTATACTTCCTCCTCTCTCCAAGGCCCTTGAATGCATAGTGGCCGATCAACATGCAGACTACCTGGATAAATACAATATTTTGTGTACACAGCAACATGGGTTCAGAAAAGGCCATAGCACTTCATCTGCCTTACTGGAATTCACTGGAGCACTACACAGCACCTTGGATAAAGGTCACCTATCCAGGGCTGTCTTTGTCGATTTAACTAAGGCGTTCAAGTAGTTTCCAAGTATGAAGAGCAGTTGGACCACAGTGGGTTCTGGGAGGCGAGGGTGGTGGACCAGAGGCGAAGCCCCCTAGTTGTACCTCTACACAAATCATATGCCATTCTGGCAGAGCAAGGTTCCTCTATCATGGCACCCTCAGTGGAGACCCAGAAGACTGCTGAGGACATCCACAAGGGAGACCCACAAAAGGGTGGCAAGGGACACCACAGGGGAAGGAAACAGCTTTTGATAGGGGACTCAATTGTTAGGGGGTAAAACTGGGGAAGGGAGAGGAGAAGGAAGTAAGGTGCCTGCCTGGTGCCATGGCTTGGAGGGACAGGAAGCGAATCCTCAGGATTGCAGAAGCAGCATCACAGGAGAGGAACTAGATATCATTGTCCACCTTGGGACAAATGACCTAGCTAGGCATGGGATCAGTGCAGTGCAGAATGAATTTGTGGAGTTGGGGAGGGGCCTCAGATGGGTAGCAAGCATGGTAACCTTCTCAGAGGTGCTGCCAGTCCATGGCAGGAGTGAGGCTAGGGTACTGCACACCATGCAGTTTAATGAATGGTTACCAAAACTGGTTCCAGAGCTCAGGGCTTTGGCTTCATTGGGGACTGGGGGTCCACCTGGAGAGATAAAGGTCTATACTGGCACGATGGTCTGCATCTGTCCACGAAGGGAACCAAGCTCCTAGGTGACAGGTTTAAATGCTTCCTTGGCAAGCTTTTAAACTAGCCAAGGGGGGAGGTGCTGATAAAAGGCAGGAAATTTCAAGTCTCCTCCCACAAAACATGGCAGGTAGTAAGGTAAACACTGAGGTACAGAGCTCAACACAGGGCAGGACAGGGGTAAATGGAAAAGTAGTCAAGGGCAATAAGAGCAGAGATAGGGGAAAAAAGGATAAAGCCAACATTAAATGGAGGGCAATGAGTACCAATACCCGTAGTCTGGGAAACAAGCTTCTTGAGCTAGTAGCCCTGATGGAAGATGAACAGTTGGATATTGTGGCAGTCATGGAAACATGGTACACAGAGAACCATGACTGGGATGTCAACATACCAGGGTACACAATCTACAGAAGGGACAGGGAAGGTAAAAGAGGAGGTGGAGTAGCTCTATACATAAGGGAAGGGATCAAAGCTACAGAACTAAAAAGTAAAGGGGGAGGACAAGAGGCACTCTGGGTCACCTTGGAGACAGGGAATGGCATCACAATCCGCACAGGGGTTGTAACAGACCCCCATCTCAAGGGAAGGAAATGAACAAGAAAATGATAGAGGACATTCTCAAAATGGCTGAAAAAGGGGAGATACTGTTGATGGGGGACCTGAATATGCCAGATGTTAACTGGATGACATGTACTGCAGCACATCCAAGAGCAGGGTCATTTCGATACCCTGCAGGGGGCAGACCTTAGACAGCTAGTGCTTGGAACCCACTGAGGAGCAATACTAGGCCTGGTACTCTCAAATGGAGAGTGGATCACAAATTTAGAAGTCAGTAGACATCTGGGAACAAGCACCACTGCACAGTGTGTTTACAATAAGCACAACCATGGAGATAAGCCATACAAAAAACAAGGATACTGGACTTTAGAAGGGCTGACTTTGGCAAAATGGGTGAATACCTGAAGAATGCACTAGCAAATGGCCAAAAAGGAGGGTGGAAGAACAATGGAGAAAATCAAAACTGCCATCATAGAGGCAGCAAGCCTTTATGTGAAACAAATAGAAAACAAAGCGGAGTAAAAAACACTACGGTTCTCAAAAGAGGTGGCAGGAAGGTTAAGGAGAAAAAGGCTGCATTAAAAAAGTATAAGGAATCACAGAAGGAGCACGGCAGGGAACTGTATCAATTAAAGCAGAAAGAAGTGGGGAAGGCAATCAGAATAGCAAAGGCCCAAACTGAGGAATAAATAGCCAACTCAGTTAAGAAGGGGGATAAAACCTTTTATAGGTACATTAGGGAGCATAGAAAGGTTAAGGGAGGGATAGTGAAGATTAATAAAGGAGAGGGGAGGTGGGCAGAGGGAGACAGTGAAAAGGCAGAGATACTGAATGAATACTTTTGCTCAGTATTCACAAAAGAAGATGAGAAGTTACCTAAACCAGAGAATAGAAGCACTCTGGGTAGGGGGGTTGACACCAGTCCATTCACAGAAGAAAGAGTCCTGAAAGAACTCCTAAAACTTAAGGTGGACAAAGCAATGGGGCCTGACGGGATTCACCCCAGAATCCTAAAAGAACTAAGGGAGGACCTAGTGACACCACTGACCATGCTTTTTAACAAATCATGGCAGGATGGGGTGGTACCTGAGGACTGGAGGAGGGCAGATGTGATTCACCTTCACAATAGTGGGAGCAAGGCAGAAGCAGGAAACTACAGACCTGTAAGTTTGACCTCAGTGGTAGGAAAATGATGGAATCATCTGAAAGAAAGTATTGTTGAGTACCTAGAGGCCAGCGGGCACAGGACCCAAAGCAGCATGGATTTACAGCAGAAAGGTCATGTCAGACGAATCTAATTGATTTCTTTGACTGGGTGACCAAAGTAAAAAGACCGAGGAGGGCTATGGATATGGCCTACCTAGACTTTAGCAAGGCATTTGACACAGTCCCGCACAAAAGATTATAATCAAGTTAGCCAGCCTGGGAGTGGGTCCCAGGGTGGTAGCCTGGGTTGCAAACTGGCTGCACAAGAGGACACAGAAGGTAATAGTGAATGGAACACATTCCAAAGAAAGGGGGTTACTAGTGAGGTACCTAGGGCTCAGTACTGGGTCCAGTCCTCTTTAACATCTTTATAAGTGACATTGCAGAGGGTCTGGAGGAAAGGTATGCCTCTTGCTAGATGACACAAAGATCTGTAACAGAGTTGATAACAAGAGGGTAGAAAAGGAGAAGGGACTTGGCAAGGTTGGAGGAATGGTCAGACATATGGCAACTTAGATTCAATGCAAAGAAGTGCAAAGTAATGCACCTGGGAAACAAAACCCGGGAGAAGAGTACACAATAGCAGGGAGGTACTAACAACAACAAAATGGAAAGGAACCTGGGGTAGTCATATCAGATGACCTAAAGGTGGGTAAGCAATGTGAAAGTCGGTAAGGAGAGCCAGGGGATACTGAGATGCACAGGAAGGGGCATCACAAGTAGAAAAAGGGAAGTGGTTATCCCTCTATAGAGACAGTTGATGAGACACCATCTGGAGTACTGTGTGCAGTTTTGGAGACCTCATCTATGCAAGGACATAGACAGGATGGAAGCAGTCCAGAGGAGGGCAACCAAAATGGTGCAGGGTCTGCAGCAGAAACCATATGAAGAGAGACTTAGAGAGCTTAATATGTATACTCTTGATGAAAGGAGGGACGGGGGGACATGATGGAAACTTTCAAGTACCTCAAGGGAAACAACAAAGTCCAGGAGGGTAGCATCTTTCAGAAAAAGAGATGCGTAAGAACAAGGGGGCACAATTTAAAGATAGAGGGGGGTAATGTGAGGAAATTGTTTTTCACGGAGTGGTGGATACATGGAACTGCCTTCCTGAGGAGGTCGTTGGGTCTAAAACAGTGGGGAAATTCAAACATGCATGGGACAGACATAAGGCAATTATAGTGGGGGGTTGCAGGAAGTAGGCTGTTGGTTAACTAGAATCTGCAGCTTATCCAGTAGGTAGGGAAATGGGCAGACTGGGTGGGCCAAGTGGTCCTTAACTGCCATCAAAATCTATGTTTCTATGTTTCTATGTTCGACGCTGTTCACCATCATCTGCTGATTGAATAGCTCCAGTCTACTGGGCTGTCTCCTGGCACTACAGCTTGGTTCAATAGTTACTTGGAAAATCGGTCACAAAGAGTAAAATCCCAGGTGTTCTCTCCGATGCTAAACCGGTCTGCTCTGGAGTCCCCAGGGTCTATACTGGGCCCTCTACTTTTCAGCATTTTCCTGAACACCATCCCACAATCTTGCCCTGAACAGCTCATCCTATATGCTGATGGCGCAGTAATCTTCACCTCCCACAATGACCCTGAACCCCACAACACAGCCTGCAGCAAGAGCAGCCTCTGTGGAAAACTGGTTTAGTAAGCATAAGCTGGTCAGTAAACTATAAAAACAAGGCAATGCTCTTCAACAGCCCTCAGAACAAGAATAGACTACACCCTCTCCATCACAACCAGCCTTAGAAACACCCCTGAGCAGGTGCAGTCATTTAAATACCTTGGGATATCTCTGGACCCAAATCTATCCTATGGTGCCCATATTGACTGTATTGCCAAAGCTGCAAATACACATTTAGGCCTACTCTACCAGCACAGACAACATCTTACATCAGAAGTCTTGAAGGTCGCTGTCCAGAGCTCCGTGTCTCCATCATTGACTATGGCCTGATCATCTATGGCTCTGCTTTGGCTACTGCTCTCAGACGAATATCAACATCACTCAATAAGGCCTATCAGCTCATCTCTGGTGCCCACCGTCTCACACATAAGTGTGACCTCTATACTCAAACTGGATGGTTTCAACTCTCCAACAGCATTAAGTGTCTAACCTGCACTATGGCAAAGAAAGTAACCATGGGCCTCACACCCACTGGAGTCCTAGCCTTACTGTGACCAAGCCTGAATCCTCGCAACACCAGGGGATCTGAAACTCAGCTCCTCCAGGTTCCCTGCTGTCGCACCACCCAGACCCAAAGATCTTTTGTTCATAGGGGGCCTAGCTGGCTGAATGGTCTCAGCCCTGACATCTCCTCCACTCCCAAGCTTGGCTCATTAAAATCCAGGCTCTGCCTTCATCTCACTGACTCTAGCTCCTGTGACTGCTACATATAATTCAGCCCTCCCTGCCATTCATCAAGCCTCTCCATGCTCCTCCTTCCTAGCACTTATTATCCTAGTCTTCCCTTTTTTCTCCCCTTCCTTCCCCCCTCCTTGCCATATCTCCCCTTCCCCTTTCCTCTACTAGCACTTCCCCCTCCTACTGTTGACAATGCCACTGGCTGCTCCTACCTCTGTGAAGTTGATAATGCCTCTGACTGCTTCTACCTCCTCTTGTGTCCCCCCTCCCTTTGAGTCCCCCTCTCCCAACCGGCCCGGTGGCACTGAGGGTTGAGGTGCTGGATGCCACACCTCACACCACGCCGGTGACCCGGGTTCAGAAACGAGCCCAGGGAGCCAGGGGTCAGTGGTGAAGGAAGAGATCGAGTATCCACATGGCTGCTCTCTTTTCCCAGGGGTGGGACGGGGATATGACCGTTCAAAAAGTGACCTCTGGCAGCGGCCAGAGGTAGCTCAAAGCAGCGTTGTGGAATATGCTCAGGGGTGGAGCTGCAGCAGCACGTTGCCATGACAGGTGAGCTCCACAGGGATCTCGCATAAAGGAAAAAACCCTCATTACTGACAGGAAAGCGCCCCTCCACAGACCACACTCCCGTACACGGTCTCGGAGCTCAGGCTGTGCCCCCTCCCCCTCCAGCAAGGTGACTCAACACTAAGAGAAAGAGTGCCCTGGATGAGGGTGGCCCTTCCTCGGAGGGTAGACCCGGGGGATGCCCGGAGTCGGAGAGGAGCCTGTGGAACACCAAGACACATTGGGAGGCAGAGACTGGGGATCAGGAGGTCACTGGAGAGAGTTTGGAGGTAAAAGAGTTAGAAAAAAAAAAGAGCCCCCCTCTCCCACCTCTCCACTTCAATCTTGTTTTCTACCCTGGTCTTTCCTCTATGCTATCTCCCTCAAGTACAGCTAATTCTGACTACAGCATTGTTTTACTTCCATTCTTAACATTTTATGTCCTTAATTTCTGCATTGTACTGTAAATGACATGGAACCTTTGTAAAAGAGCCTTGGCTCAAAGGTATTTGTAGTCCTAGACATAAATAAATAAATAAAAATAAACATATATAGATTCTGAATCCTCTAAACAGATGGTACTTTCCATCTCAGAATTCCATACATGGTTATTATGAATGCATTCCCCAAGTATCTTCCTTCCCCAATTGACCAAATAGAGAAGCACATTGTGATCTTATCTGCCTGCTACCTGGTTCAATGGCCCAACTTTCCAACCCGTCCCCATGGCCCATCATTATTACCCCAAAGTAGCCTGGTTATTAACCCTTCCTTTGGTACCTGGCTGTGCCTCACAGCAGGCACCAGCTATTGCCAGGCTTCTGGCACTGTCTTCAGTCCCAGTTTTCAGTACTGATTCAATTACTCCTGCAATTACTGCATAGTCTGGTCCAGTTTCTCCCAAGTTTTCTGCAGTAGTTTTAGCTATTTGAGATTGGGAGTTGGCCTGGGAGTTGATCTATATCTCCTTCTGGGTGTTACTATCTCTCCTTTGTTATTTCTATAGCAGACAGGGACAACGCTTGTTTCCAGTCTAAGTAAGGGAGGGATGATTTGATTCATTAGACCATCTTCATTTTTATTTACTTATTTAAAAGTTTCACCAGGAAAGGCATACGGAGCTAGGAGCTCATTTCCAGATGCGTCCATATGTATATGATATCTGTATGCAAGCAATTATGAATACAGAGAAATTATGAACTCCGAGAAAATAAGCAATTTTATTAACATCTGCTATATGAATAGTGCAGGATTGCTTTAGTTAGTAAACATTGATCTAATTTAAACATATATGATTGTACAAACATTACTATTGTTAATTTTGTATAAAAATAATATTTTAAAAGAAGACATTTAGCTAAATGACAAATCAATGTATTTTTTTACTAGCTGGACCAATTGTTTGCTGACTTTTGAGTTTGCATGTTGTGAGGGGAGACTATGGGAAATGCGAGTGACAGCTGAGACCTATAATCAAATACAGTTATTTCTCTCATATACTTTTACACTACAGTACTAATGATTCTGAACTAAAACATGCTGAATGAATAACAGGAAAAGTAGTATCATTGCCAATTAATTGTTACTGCAATACATTATTGTGTGGTGATGAAATTAGGATCTTGATACGAACTGCATTATTATTAGATCCATATTGCAATCTGGACAGCTAAAACCGAAACAGTAGAAGTTCATAACTTCAAAGTCAACAAATGCGTGATTATCTGAGTGTTTAAATATAAAAAATCCACACCACCTACAGATTATGGATGGAACTGTCAGGTGTAAAGTGATCTGGACACACAACTGTACATCTGTTGCTGACATCTGGCAGGTCTTGTGTTTGATTGCTGCTAGTGCTTTCCATTTTATTTTATTTATTTATTTATTTAAGAATCAGTTTACAACCTTTGAGCCAGAGGCTCGTTTCCAAGATCTTAGTCACATAAAGACATACATTGCGTTTCGTTACATAGCAAAGATTTGCAAAATCAATAGGCATTCACCAGAGGTGCCACGTCACATAGTGGTCAGACAAATTACTTATGAATAGCTTATGTTTAGGAATTTCAAAACAGAAATACCACGACATCTAGCCTTATCAGATAGACACAGCAGTATACCATACTGTGAATACATTTTACTGTAGAAACATTCAAACTGACGCCTGAATTCAACCTACAGCTACTCTCCTGTATGCAGCCGATTGTCGGCTACGTCTAAGAACCTAAGCAAAATGGTGTGAGCATACTACTATGGTTTTAGTGCAGTCAAGCCATACGAATATACATTTTTCATACATCAGTGACACTCCACACTTTATTCTTTCAATATGTACTTGAAATCCACAATTGTTTAATATATATACAAACCAGGTATGTGAACAATCCCCTTTAAGCACAGGGAGGTTATGTGATTTGCTAAGGGTCACATAGTAAGTGGCAGTTGTAGGATTCAAACCAAGGTCTTCAGGTTCACAACTCTATACCTTAATGATTAGATTAAACTGCCAGCCTCTCTCTTTATCCACCCCCTTTAACAACACCTTGACATTTGTGTGTGTGTGTGGTTCCCTTTCCCACTGTTCTATTTATTATCCTTGTCTGAGGAGTGAATTCCCAGGGCCGAGGTCACGTTTCATTGTGTAAAGCAGGAACAGGGCTAATCAATTCGACCATATACATTTGTGGTATTGATTGGCAAAATGGCAGCATTTACTTGTTAGCCTGAGGCACTTCCTTCACTGCTTGCTGTACACTGGTGCAATCAACTTAATAACTCCCCTCCTCCAAACAAGTCTCTTCCTTTTATCTTGGCTGTTTCTAGCTCCAATAAATGTGTCTGTAGCTCAGTCTCTCACCTAACATAATGCTTATCCTTTTCTGTAAGGTATTGTTTCTGGAAGGCCTGCTAGTTCAAATATTGATGTTAACCCTGCAACTCCTGTTCAGTGCACTGCTGTGCTCAATTTTTTTTTTTTTTCACTTTCCGCAACTGTTGGCTTGGCTGCTTCCCTTGAATACTGGCCACCCAGGACCCAAGAATAAAGTCACTGCCCTGCAGCTGCCAGCAGGCGTCACTGTGTGCAACAACATCTAAGGTTATTGACTAGTCAGCCATGGTCATGTCTATCACAGATGCAGGTTTATCATTCATTAATCTCTGTGATTGGTGTGTGTGTTTGTAATCAGCTGTTGATTGCATGCTGCTGTCCTCACAGACACCCTCCCATGAAAATGAGCTTCTCATGTAGCTGTCATGAAGCATAGCATTAGCTAAAACAGCTCCCTTCCTAAATCCTATGAAAACAAATATATATAATGTTGGTGACAAGTCAAACCTTACAGATAAATGATTTATTCTGATCACTGAAGCATTCTAAATGAAGATAAATCATTTATCTTCATTCTAGTCATAGAAGCAAACAGTCTTTTAAACTGAAGGGGGTAGCCAGCTGGGAACTTCCTTGTAGGTGGCAGGGGTAGAATGAACCCAGCAAATGCTCCCAAGAAATGGAAATAGTGCTAGGGGAAGCAAGCAGTGAAGTGGGTTAGGGACAAGTACAGATAGTAAGGGACCAAGAAGCAAATGTACACGTATCAGAAGGAGCAGTGGATGGAATGGGGACAGAGTGGATGGCATGAGGAGGGGACCAGGAAAGAGGGAAGGGAGGGAGTAAGATGGCTATGTGGAGATTGGTTTGCCTATACGCAAGAACCTTACACAACAAGATTACGAACTTCATTTGTTGGTGGCAGAGGCTAAGTTAGACTAAGTGGCTATATCTAAGACTTGGGCCAGTGGTAACAATGACTGGGATCCAATAGAAACATAGACTTTGATGGCAGATAAGGACCAATTGGCCCACCCAGTCTGCCCATTTTCCTACCTATTGGATAAGCTGCAGATCCTAGTTAACCAACAGCCTACTTCCCCCTACCCCCACTATAATTGCCTTATGTCTGTCCCATGCATCCTTGAATTCCCCACTGTTTTTGACCCCACAACCTCCTTAGGAAGGCCGTTCCATGCATCCACCACCTCTCTGTGAAAAATACTTCCTTTGCCCCTGAGCCTCTATTTTCAAATCAGCTCTGTTCTGCACATCTCTTTTTTCTGAAAGATGCTACCCTCTTGGACTTTGTTGATTCCCTTGAGGTACTTGAAAGTTTCTATCATGTCCCCCTCTCCTCCTTTCCTTGAGGGTATACATATTAAGCTTCTTTAGTCTCTTTGTATGGCTTCTGGTGCAGACCCTGCACCATTTTAGTTGCCCTCCTTGGACTGCATCCATCCTATGTCCTTGCGGGAGGTGGGGTCTCCAGAACTGCATGCAGTACTCCAGATGTGGTTTCACCAACTGTCTGTACAGAGGGATGACAACTTCCTGTTTTCTACTGGTGATGCCTCCCTATGCATCCCAGTATTCTCCCAACCCTCCTTACTGCTCCATTGCTCTGCTTACCTCTAGGTTGTCTAGAATGACTACCCCCAGGTCCCTTTCCATTTTGCTGTTGATAGTAGCACCTCCATTGTGTACTAATGCCCTAGATTTTTGGTGCATTACTTTGCACTTCTTTGCATTGAATCTAAGCTGCCATACTTTTGATCATTCCTTCAACCTTGCCGAGTCCCTTCTCATCCTTTCCACCCCTTGTGTATCAACCCTGTTGCATATCTTTGTGTCATCTGCAAAGAGGCATACTTTTCCCACCAATCCCTCTGCACTGTCACTTATAAAGACATTAAAGAGGACCGGTCCCAGAATTGAACCCTGTAGTCCCGCTAGTAACTCCCCTTCCTTCAGAGTGGACTCTATTTATTATTACCCTCTGTGTCCTGTTGTCCAGCCAATTTTTGCCCAGGCTACCACTCTGGGACCCACTCCCAGGCTGGCTAACTTGTTTATTAATCTTCTGTGTGGGACTGTGTCAAATGCCTTGCTAAAGTCTAGGTAGGCCATGTCCACAGTCCTTCCTGGTCTACTACTTTGGTCACCCAGTCAAAGAAATCTATTAGATTCATCTCGCATGACCTTCCTGCTGTGAATCCATGCTACCTTGGGTCCTGAACCCTGCTGGCCTCTAGGTACTCAACAATCTTTTTGAAAGGCT
Source organism: Neoceratodus forsteri (assembly GCA_016271365.2). Classification (NCBI taxonomy): domain Eukaryota; kingdom Metazoa; phylum Chordata; order Ceratodontiformes; family Ceratodontidae; genus Neoceratodus; species Neoceratodus forsteri. The sequence continues at coordinate 674,830,436 of CM057451.1, read as the reverse complement.
GCAACCTGAAGTTCTGTGGGGGACACAGCCTCCCCATTGTCTACTTAAACTTCCTGCTCACACGCCCTTCTGTTAGAGCAAGTCGCACTCAGCTCACTGGCGTGTTGTTGCTGGTCCACAGCTGCTCTCTTTGTTGATCATTTCTGTCATTCCTCCTGCCCTTCTTCTCTAATTTCTTGCTTGTTTTCCTTCCCCCACCTGCTTTGTTTTCCCATCCCTTGCTCTTCGATTCTCCCCTTTAGCTGTTCCTACTTCCCAGTTTCTTTCTCTGTTTCCCCATCCCTTGTTCTCCATTCTTTGGTTTTTGTCTGCAGCGCGCTTTATGCCACGCTACACTATTTCCTCTCCACAGCCGCCCATGCCATCGCTGCCTGCCCTTCCCCTGCTGCCACCATCCTTGCCGGGCTGTCCTATTTATTCTGCAGCTACTGCGGCGTCTGCCTCCTCCATTTCTGAGCAACTGCACCATACCACTGCACAGTTTCACTGTTTTCAGTGCCGTGCTCACACCATGCTGCTGAAGTCTGTTTTGGATTCCTAATTCACTCAGCGCCTCCAAGGACTGCTTCAGTGCTGCCTCTGATTACAGCCACATGCCAACAGCTATGGCTGTTGCTAACAAGCTCAATGAACCAGGTCAGTGCTTCCTACATCATCTCTCAGCCTGCAGTAATGATTTATTCTGCAGCTTCCGCAGGGCTCAAACGACATTGTCAATAAGAGTCCCATTCTGTTTGCTGCCTTTGTGCCGTGCCACATTTGACCACTAGATGGCACCATCGCTCCAAGGATTGCTTAGCCTCTCACGGTCACATCCATGGAAGAGCCTAGCATTCAAAAGTCAGGGGAACTATGGACTGGGATATTGGCACCTTGCTATATCTACAGTGAAGTTCATACCAACCAAGCCTGCATTGCTGCTTACCTCAGCTTTTCCGCTGACTTTCATCCTCCTCATACAAAGGATGTTGCTACATGTATTCCACTACTGCTAGTCCACTGTACCAGCGGACCCGCTAGACAGGCTCTCATGACCTTTCCTGCTTCCAACCATTCCTGCTTTTGCCCATAAAGCAACACAGCTACCGCTCGCCGTACCTGCTTCACCCTGCAAAGGGGTCTGGAGGTGCTTTAGCTTTGCCCCGCATGGGGGACTGGCTGCCTGCTCATGCATTCCTGCTTTGCCCCACAAAGGGGGCCTGGCCACCTGCTCAACCATTCCTGCTTTGCCCCGCAAGGGGGCCTGGCTGCTTGCTCAACCCAGTCCTGCTTCACCCCACTGGGAGGCCTGGCTACCTGCTCATCGCATTCCTGCTACACCCCACAAGGGGGCCTGGAAGTTCTTTAGCTTTGCCCTGCATGGGGCTTGGCTACCTGCTATCGTGATTCTGCTACGCCTCGCAAGGGGCCTGGAAGTTCTTTATCTTCACCCCACATGGGGTTCTGGTTACCTACTCATTGCATTCCTGCTATGCCCTGCAAGGGGGCTTGGAAGTTCTTTAGCCTCACCTCACATGGTGGGTCTGGCTGCCTGATCATGCATTTCTGCTCCACCCCACAAAGGGGGCCTGGCTACTTGCTCATCGTATTCCTGCCACACCCTGCAAGGGGGCCTGGAAGTTTTTTAGCTTCATTCCACGTGGGGGCCTGACTCTCTGCTCATATATTTCTGCTTTACCCCACAAGGGGGCCTGGCCACTTGCTCATCCATTCCTACTTTGCCCTGCAGGGGGGGCTGGCTACCTGTTCATCGTATTCCTGCTTTACCCCGCAAGGGGGCCCTGGAGGTTTCTTTAGCTTCGCCCTGCATGGGGGCCTGGCTGCTTGCTCATGCATGCCTGCTTTGCTGCGCAAAGGGGGGCCTGACCACCTGCTCAACCATTCCTCCTTTGTCCTGCAAGGGGGCCTGTCTGCTTGCTCAACCTGGTCCTGCTTCACCATGCCGGGGCCAGAATACCTGCTCATCGATTCCTGCTATGCCCGCAAGGAGGCCTGGAAGTTCTTTATCTTCACCCCACATGGAGTTCTCACTACCTACTCATCATATTCCTGCTATGCCCTGCAAAGGGGCCTGGAAGTTCTTTAGCTTCACCCTGCATGGGGGTCTGGCTGCCTGCTCATGCATTTCTGCTTTGCCCCTCAAAGGGGACCTGGCTACTTGCTCATCATATTCCTGCTATGCCCCGCAAGAGGGGCCTGGAAGTTTTTTAACTTTGGCCCACATGGGAGCCTGGCTCTCTGCTCATACATTTCTGCTTCACTCTGCAAGGGAGCCTGGCCACTTGCTCAAGCATTCCTGCTTCACCCCGCAAGGGGGCCTAGCTACCTGCTCATCGTATTCCTGCTTCATCCTGCAAGGGGGCCTGAAGATTTCTTTAACGTAACCCCGCATGGGGGCCTGGCTGCTTGCTCAGTCACATTCCTTCATCACCTTGGCCAACCCACGTGGGGTCTCACCTTCTCTGCTGGAACTTTGCTCCTCAATTTTATCTCCTACAGATACTATGGACTTGGATTAACCAACTGCTTATACAACATCTCCATGTCAGAGTCATTCCTCCAGTACCTAATTTTCCAGGATTCTTCTGCTCACCATTGAATCAGGATATTCCTCTGCTACCAATATCTGGATCAGACTAGAGAACTGACTTAGTATGACTTCCAAGAATGGTCAACACTCACCACCAAATATAATAATAAAAGACGCTTGCTCTCTGAGAATGTATTTAAATGCCCAGAAATTACTGGTTAAAGTTAAGAAGACATACTGGAATAATACTAATTTGGAAGCTTATTTAAAATTGTCCCATATACCGAGAGGTTTGAGACTGTTAAAAGACCTGTCATTCGGGTTAGATGTTGAAAGTTTTATGGTAAAGTGGCAGACAATATTAACTGAAGCATCAAATAAACTTATGCAATTAATTATTGATTATGGTAAGGAAGTCACAGACCAACTTATGGAGGACATTAAAATAAAAGAAAAGGAGATCTTAGTTTTTAAAAATCATTCTGATTTTGACTTTCAAGATAAGAAATTAAAAGACAAACTCTCTAGGTTGGATTTGGAATTGAAACAGTAAACAAATTAGGTTTGTGAGAGACCCAATGATTATGCTAATAACAGAGTTTATACCTGGAAAAGAAAGATCAAAAGAAAGGCATATTAAGATCTGAAAGAAGGGTCTCATTTAATTTATCCACGGATGCAAGTAGTTCAGAGTCTGATGAATATTTTTAGACAAGGATCAATCATCAGTCGAGCCCATGTTACCAACTATACCCCATCATCCAATTATCTACAACAAGGGGTCCAAAGAGCCAAAGGAGCAACATGTTTCAGGGATTTCAGATGGAAAATGAACAGAGAGAAGGCGTCAGGGAAAGACGAGGAGGGAAAGGAAATGGCGAGGAAATCAGAAATTATTATTATTACAATGAGGACCTAATGCATCGCAACTAGAGAGTTATTTGACTCAAATAGATCCATGTGAGTCAGATATTAGTGAGGTACAAGATCAGACTTTAATTAATGATGCATCAAATAAAGTGATTAATCTGTCATCGAAGTGTTGGATGAGATAGATATCCAATTATTAAGTAAAGGTCTGTCCTTTGCACCAACAGTACCAATTAACAAGTTTCAAACCTTTATTGATCTCCAAATTACTTGCCGTAATTTAAGCCTGAAATCCTATTATAAAAGACAGGAAACTAGCAAGTACTCAAGAGAGAGGCCAAGATTTTGATGTGAGCATGATAGTTCCTTTGGATGGACATCTGGATACTAAAATCTTTAAGGGTAAATCAATTTTTATCCTACTTTGCGCCAGCTATTTCTACATTTAAAGAGTTATCGAACAGGAGTTTGAAGAACTATTTTTAGACTTACCTAGATTAAAATGTGATAATTTAAGTAGACTGGAGAAAGAGGCATTATAAGGATTGCAAAATGACCATAGTATTGTAATTAAGTCTGTTGATAAAGGTGGTGTGGTGGTTGTACAGGACACTAGCGCCTATGTTAAAAATCTAAAGATACAGTTACAAGTCACTTGTTTCTACGAAGAACTTCATAAAGCTCCAACTACAGAGTATAAGTGGAGAATAGATGAGTTTCCACAAGAAACATTATCTATATGTTTAATTGATAAAAATACCAAGGAATTTCTGATGGTTCAGTTTCCAGTGAAGGCAACAATATATACCTTACCCAAAGTCCATAAGTGTACTAATAACCCTCCAGGAAGACCAATTATCAGCGGGATTGGCTCACTAACAGAACCATTAAGCCAATATGTGGATTATTATTTGAGACCTTTTGTAAATGATTTAAGATGATATTTAAAAGACACAACTGATATTTTGACAGTTTTAAATGATTTAGAAGGGAACAAGGATCATTAGTTGGTTACACTTGACATTGAGTCGTTATATACAAATGTGCCTCAAGAGGGTGCTCTTGATGCGATTGCATATTTTTTGAATCTCAGGAATGATACTGTTAAGCCTGATACTGAAATGTTACTAAAATTATCTGAGTTTGTCTTAAAATTTGATGTGTTTTGTTTTTTAGATAAAACCTACATTCAAACAAAAGGAGTTGCTATGGGGTCTACGTTTGCACCGAGTGTTGCTAACCTATATGTGGGTTTGTGGGAACAATGCTTTATAACCGATTGTGATACAAATCCATTTTTTGATAAAATAGAGTTATGGCTTTGTTTTATTGACAATGTAATAATGATAAGGCAAGGAAATCTTACAGAAATGGAAGAATTTATTGAATATATGCATTCGACTAACCCACATCTAAAATTTTATTTTACAGCTAGCAAAACATCGGTGAACTACTTAGACATTAAAATTAATAAAGACATAACAGGTAACATCAGTACAGAAATGTATAGAAAAGAAAATGCTAAAAATACGATTTTGCAGGATCTAGTTGTCATCTGAGACACACTGTCAGAAATATACCTAAAGGTCAGTTTTTAAGGATACGTAGAAAATGTAGTAATGAACATAGTTTCCAAAAAGCAGCTATGGATATGAGAAACAGATTTTTGGATAGGGGCTATAATTGTTTAGATATTGAAAATGCATATGAAGCCTCGAGTAAGTGGGATAGAAATGATTTATTACAAAATGAAAAGTCAAAAGTGAATAAAACTGAGAGGTTTACTATTGTTACATCTTTTTCAGCTCATGCGACACATGTTGAGAAGATTTTAAAAGATAAATGGCATATACTGAAAGGTGATCCAGGTTTGACACAAATTTCTAGTATTGTACCACGGATTACTTACAGGAGAGCTAGTATGTTGAAAGATACATTGGTACATAGTTTCCAGAAACCTAATTTGTTAGAGAATACTTGGTTAACGAATAGAGTTGTGGGATGTTTTACTTGTAAAAAATGTTCTTGTTGTAAACATGTATCAGTTGGGAAAAGTTTTGTTAACCCACATAATGACAAGGAGTTTGAGATTCGTCAATTTATTACATGTGAAAGTATAGGAATTATTTACGTAGCAATGTGCTCTTGTGGTGTTTGCTATATTGGAAAAACTAAGAGAAAGTTTAAAAATAGGATTGCTGAGCACTGCAGAGCGATAAAAATTCTGATTTAAAGTATGCAACAGCTTTACATGTGAATAGCTCTATAACCCCTGTAACACATTGGCCTAGATATTCAAAAGGGTTGCGCATGGCGCAACAGTGTTGCACCATGTGCAACCCACTGATGCGCCCCCATGCGATATTCAAAGGGAAAAGTGCGCCTACAATCCCGTTGCGCGGGCGCATCAGTAATGTATGGAGGCACAGGTGGGGGCGTTCCCATGCATAACCTGCACAGCCCGATATTCAGCCGGGATGTGCAGAGCCGATCATCATAGCCCCTACTTGCGCCAGCACAAAGTTAAGCCCCAAAAAGGAACAGCTGATGGCCACCCACAGGTGAGCTGCACGTGCAGGGTGCAACACGGCAGCTGCCACCGTAATAATTAGCCCTGAACCCAGCTGCCTGGCGCCCCCATGCCGATCGTGGGCATATGTTTAAAAATAAAGTCCCTGTCCAATATCCCTGGTGGTCCAGTGGACCGCTATGTGCCCGAACATGGGCATCCGTTATAATAACCCTCCTGTCCAATAGCCCTGGTGGTCCAGTGGACTGAATGCTGCCCGATCGCGGGCATCTGTTGAAATGAAACCCCCCATTCAATATCCCTGGTGGTCCAGTGGACCGAATGCTGCCGATCGTGGGCATCTGTTTCTGAACAACGTCCTGTTACCCTGGTGGTCTAGGTACCCCCTCCACCCGCCCACTGGGTCCCACCACCCGCTCCCCGGTCCAGCCAGCGGGTGGCAGCACCACCCACCTGCTGCCCGCCGCCCGCCGACTGACAGCTCAGTAGACTGCCACCGAGGTTCTAGCGTGAGCCAATGAGCAACCATACTACACATTCCAGATGTGAATGATTCATTACACATCACAAATAATAACTCTGACAGAGCTGCGCCCGCAGCTCGCGGAGCGAAATAGAATGCAACCGGCGTCGGTCGATGGGCGATGGGCGGCTGAAGCGAAGCGCTGCTACCCCAACGAGCGAAGCGATGGACTTAAGGTGGGAAGAACTAATCCGGAATAACAAGACGTGTCTGTGAACAGGCTGCCACGATCAGCAGCATTCGTCCACTGAACACCAGGATATTGGACGAGGGGTTCATTTCAACAGATGCCTGCGATCGGGCAGCATTCGTTCTACTGGACCACCAGGGATGTTGGGGGGGGTCATTTCAACAGATGCCCGCGATCAGGCAGCATTCAGTCCACTGGACCACCAGGGATATTGGACGGGGGGGTTTATTATAATGGATGCCCGCGATCGGGCACATAGCGGTCCACTGGACCACCAGAGATATTGGACAGGGACTTCATTTTTTAACAAAGGGGGCATCGGTCCCCGATGGCTGCTGCCTGGGAGGGCGCCAGGCGCAAGTTGTCGGGGATCGGCGCACCTGCATGCTAATGGGATGCAAATGGGGTCATAATGACATGCAAATGGCCCCATGTGTGTCTTGCATAAATTATGGCCCCATTTACATGTCACCTTTTGAATATCGCAGGAGCTGTGAAAAGCGCAATGGCACTTGCGCTAGCGCATCTCCATGCTCCACTCTGGCCACTTGCGCTGGCGCTGTGCCACTGCGCCATGCACAGTGGGGGTGGCCAGGGTGCGATATTCAAAGCTGCTGGGCCAAGGCGCAGCTCCTTTGAATATCACCCAGGCCACACCCCTGCGCAGCCAAGTTGAGCTGCGCCCAAGCTTGCGCCACAACCTGGTGCAGTTTGAATATCTGAGCCACTGTTTTTCTTTTAGAGCTATAGATAAAGTGTGTATGAATCCAAGAGGTGGGAATTTTGATAACTTAATGAAAAAGAGAGAGGGTTTTTGGATTTATACATTGCAAGCACGTAAATATCATGGCCTTAATGGAATGTTTGATGTTATGCCATATCTGAAGTAAATAATTTAATAACATTTGTAACGTTACGATTTTCTGCACGTTTTAAATAATTTTTTATTGTTATATATTTGCTTACATTGTTCTCTTGTTTTGCAGAATAAAAATGTGTTTTGTCTCCTCTGTAAATATATATATTGGATGATCTGAGCAAGATTTCTGGAGAAGTGAAATGAAATGAAGCAACAAATTGCTTAACTGAATTTCTGTGTAATATTCTATGTTGTTTTGTGATGAATTTAGTTGTTCATGTATATGTTTTTTATGTATTTATTAAAGAAACAAAGTTTGAAATATTGTATTTAAATATAGATGGATGCACTGTTATGATGTCACTAGATGGATATGTATATAAGGCGACTCGTTTGTTAATATCATTAGCCTTTTGATAAAGGATTGAGATCCAAAATGCATCAAGGTATTGTGCGTGGCACTCTGAATAATTGTCTGGGCATTTAAATACATTCTCAGAGAGCAGCATCTTTTATTATTATATTTGGGGGTGAGTGCTTGACTATTCTTGGAAGTCATATGTCTGTTGTGTCTGTAGCACCTCCAACCGAGTGTGTATACTCTGTTTTTTGGACATTCAACTGACTTAGTACTTGACTAACTAGGATTACTCTCCTTTAGTATGCCCAGAGGACAGGCAGATCAGTAGCCATGGGTCCTGGAGGTTTCCCCAAAGGGTTTCCTCTCCTGTGTGCTACTGGCCACACTCTCCAGAGCTGAGGAGGTAATCACATGATACTTAATGTCTTTTTGGGCCTTCTAACCTACACGTACCTAGCATCCTGTAAAAAGGTGGGATATAGAGACAGGCCAAAGATTAAGACTTTATCATCAACCATGTTTCATTCAGCTCAAATGTATCTAAGCACCAACTATGTCATCCAGTTACCATGCGCTACAAACACTGAACTATGTACCTAACCAGTTCAAATGTACCTACGCACCAACCATATTTCATTCAGCTCTACGTACCACAAAGCACTGAGCTGTGTATCACACAGAGAACTTTCAGAAATGATTCCATCCTTTTCCCTACCACTGAGGTCAGACTAACAGGACTATAGTTTCCTGCTTCTGCCTTGCTTCCCCTTTTGTGAAGGGGAATCACATCTGCCTTCCTCCAGTCCTCAGGGACCACACCATCCTCTCATGATTTGTTAAAAAGGGTAATCAGTGATGTCACTAGTTCTCCCCTTAGTTCTTTTAGAATTCTGGAGTGAATCCCATCAGACCCCATTGCCTTGTTCACCTTTAGTTTTAGGAGTGCGAGATTGCCCGACCATCCAAAGTTTTAACGTAGCACTGAAGACATTTCTTTTAGTCTGGCATATACTGATTTTTAATGCTGCAGCCATAAGTTTTACCCTGTTTATTTATGGTCTTAATTAATTGTTTTTGATTTATTTTAATGAATTCTGTACAAGCACCTTGGTTTTGGAAAGGTGCTTTTTTTTATAAATAAAGTTTGATTTGATTTGATTTGAGTTCTTTCAGGATTCTTTCTTCAGTGAAAGGACTGGTACTGACCCCCCTATCCAGAGTGCTTCTATTGTTTGGTTTAGGTTCATCCCCATCCTCTTCTTTTGTGAATACTGAACAAACGTATTCATTCAGTATCTCTGCCTTTTCACTGTCACCCTCTGCTCACCCCCCCCTCCCTTTTATTAAGCCTCACTATCCCTCCCTTGGTCTTTCCTTGCTCCCTAATGTACCTATGAAATGTTTTATTCTCCTTCTTAACTGAGTTGGCTATCTTTTCCTCAGTTTGGCCCTTTGCTATCCTGACTGCCTTCCCCGCTTCCTTCTGTTTTAACTGATACAGTTCTCTGTCCTGCTCCTTCTGTGATTCCTTATACATCCTGAATGCTATCTTTTTCTCCCTAACCTTCCCTGCCACCTCTTTTGAGAACCATAGTGTTTTTTTCCTTCATTGTGTTTTGTTTATTTGCTTCACACAAAGGCTTGTTGCCTCTGTGATGGCAGTTTAGATTTTTCCCCATTGTTCCTCCATCCCGCCTTCCTGCCCTTTTGCTAGTGCATTCCTTAGGCACTCTCCCATTCTGCCAAAGTCAGCCCTTCCAAAATCCAGTACCCTTACTTTTGTATGGTTTGACTCTATGTCTGTGTTTATCATGAACCACACTGTTTAGTGGTCGCTTGTTCCCAGATAGCTACCCACTTCAAAATCCGAGTTCCATGGTACACCTTATTAGGAGAGACAGGGGCCAGGGTAAAGGAGGGGGGCAGCTCTTTACATTAGGGAATCTTTCAAGGTGACAGAGGATGGGTCTGTAAAAAAAGGAGGGGAGGGGAAGCAGAAACAATTTGGGTGCAGCTGACAACATCTGTTGTTAAGAGGGTTAGATTAAGGGTCATTTATAAACTGCCAGAGCAGAAAGAGGAGGAAGACAGAGAGCTGGGTAAAGAAATCAAAAGGGGAAAAACAAAAGGGGATGTGGTGTTAGTAGGGGACCGAAACCTGCTGGATATTGGCAGGGATATCCTGTCAGCAAAGAACACCAGGAGTCAGGCACTGCTAGATATGTTAAGGACTGTTTACTGTTGCAGCTGGTTAAGTTCAAGTTATTCAAGTTCAAGTTTATTGCAGAAAGCTCCATTGAGCAAGCTCATTCAAAGGAGGTCCTGTGACATAAACACTTAAAGTACAAACACAGATAGGTAATAACAGTATATACATGAAATACAGTTACATGATACAGGCTGGATATACATACAAAGGGTACCACATAGGGTGACACATGGTGTAAACATTGATATGAGACAGGAAGCGACTTATAGGTAGCATACTGATAAATGAAACATGATGACTGGTGTGATTGATTTAATCAAATCAAATCAAATCAAATATACAGTATTTTGGCAGCTAGAACAAACAACAGTCTACAACTGATATGGGAGGAGGAGATATTTGATAGAGTAGCAGTGGAGCGTAAGCAAAAGATAAAGCCAGGAGTAGAAGAGGAAGGAAAACAGTTAATATGACAAATCAATTATACCTTACCAGTGGATAAATATGGCACACATGGGGAAGGAAGAGACTTAATGACAGTTACAGGTGTCTTTATTTTGGCTGAACTTAGCGATTTGTAGAAGTTTATTGAAACTGTGCTAGTTAGTTTCAGTACGGTTTGTAATTGGTTCCAAATGGAGGGAAGGGCATATGCAATTTCACGTTTACCAAAGGAAGTCCGCGTCCTTGGTATGTCAAGCATAATAAAGTCAGATTTTCTTTAATGAGTATGCACTATGTGAGATACTAATAAGGGAAGAGAGAGATAGCTTGGCAATTTCTGCAGGAGCAGTTTAAGAGTCCATAGCCCAGCATGGAGCAGGCGTCTAGTAGTAAGGGATGTCCAACCGACAGCTGCATATAAGTCACAGTGGTGCGAACAGTAAGGGGAGTTGGTAATGAACCGTAACGCACGGTGATAAAGGATGTCCAGATTACTTAGATTTGCAAGAGTGGTGAAGGAATAGATTACATCGCCATAGTCGAGTAGGGGGAGAAAAGTGGCCTGTACAAGCTTGTTTCGAGTTTCAAGGGGAAAAAGGGGCCTATTTCTGTAGAAGAAACCTAACCTTGCTTTTAACCTTCTAGAGACATCTTCGATGTGGTCACTGAAAGATAATTTACTGTTGATCCAGATACCTAGATATTTAAATTTGGTTACAACTTCCAGAGGCTCGATTAGCGTGGTGACAATGAAGTCTTGGGCAAGAGTATTGGGGGGCCTGAGACAGCACTGCGGGAGAATATCATCACTTTAGTCTTCTTGGCATTGAGCAGAAGCTTTGCCTTTATTAAATTATGCTCAAGTTGTGCGAAGTCCGTTTGAAGCACTCCCTTGACTTCAGATAACGATGAGCCAGAAGTATACAACACAGTATCATCTGCAAAAAAGTGCAGATTGGACGTAGATATGTTAGCATCTAAGTCATTGATGTACAGAGAAAACAAGATAGGGCCTAAGATGGATCCTTGGGGGACTCCTCTTGCAACTGGCAAGGCAGCAGAAAAAAAGCCTTCCGCCTTTACTTTTTGGAATCTTCCAGTTAGGTAGCTAGAGAACCACTGGGTGGTATGGTATGTGGCACCCAACTTTGCAGAGCAATTGACTAATAGTTTGTGATCAACAGTATCAAAAGCTTTGCTGAGGTCCAAAAAGACTGCACCAGTTACCTTCTTAGCATCTATAGCAGAGATCCAATCATTGGTTACTTTTGCTAGTGCAGTGATTGTGCTATGATTAGCCGGAAGCCAGATTGAGCTGGGTTAATGAGAGAGAAGGTTTCCAAGTGAGATTTTAACTGAATATGGATCAGTTTTCGAGAACTTTAGAAAGGATAGGCAATATGGAGATAGGCCTATAGTTGTTTACATCACATGGGTCACCAGATTTAAATAGAGGAGGATATGTGCTGATTTCCAGCAGGACGGCACAGCAGCAGATGTAATGGAAAGATTGAAGATGTGGAGAATGGGGCAGTGAGATGGGCATAGCCTGACCTTAGGAAAAAGGGTTCCAAGCCATCGTCCCCTGCGCTTTTTTTGGTGTCTAAGTTAAGAAGAGAATCTTCTACTTCTTTATAAGTTATCTCGCGCAGTTGGAAGGGACTGGGTGCAGGACTAGATGTGGCGGGAGGGTATGCTGGCTCACGCAGCACCAGCATAAGGTGTGAGTCAAAAGCTAATCCAGCTGTGGCAAAGTGGGAGTTAAGTTCCTCCAGGATTGGGGACTTGTTTCCACAATCTTGCCACTGTGACTATCTTTGTTGGGACAGAGAGGGCCATGGGCCGTCCTTCTATAACTTTGATAGTCTTCCATATTTTATGAGGGTTACCTTTAGCTTGTTGAGTAGAAATATAATAGTTAGCTTTAGCAGGCGAAGTTTTTTCACACAGTTATTCTGGCTGTTCTAAAGGCCTGCCAATCCGAAGATTCTTTGGAATGTCTAGCTTTAGCCCAGAGCTTATCTCGAGCTATAAGGGCTGCCTTGAGATCGAGGTGAACCAGGGATTGGAATTGTTCCGTACCCTTACTTTGATGAAAAGGGGCATGCTTATTTATTATTGTAGTGAGTTTGTCATTAAGGATGCAAGCTGCCTTGTTGACATCTTTGGCTAGGTAAGATCTTGCCATCTGATCATGCTCAGGTCAGATAGGAAGTTTACTGCACTGAATTTGCGAAAGGATCTTTTGTTATAAAGATGGGTTGCGGCCGGCCTTAATTTGAGATCTTATGCAAGCAACAATTCCATGATCACTCATGTCGTTGTGAAACACTGCCAAATGAGATATTTTGTGTGGATGGGTGGTTAGTACCACATCTAGAATGGAACTGTTGGCAGTATTTAGAAGTGTTGTTCCTAGTAGGTTCTCTGACTAATTGCCCAAGACCTAGCTTCGTCACAAAGGGATTTGAGGCCATGTGATTTAGGTGACAGCCAGTCCATATTTAGATCTCCTAGAAATATTGTTTCAGTTTTGCATCTCTGACGTGGATTTCAAAGATTAAGGACTTCATCACCACCAGGCGGGGTCTATAGCCACCTAGGATAGTGATACATTCCGAGGAGGAAGATGAAGACTCAACGAAACAAACTCAAATTCCTTGGCTAGAGATTTGCAACTAATATTGGTGACCAAGTACTTAGATTTGGCATAGATAACCACACCCCCACCTCTAGACTCTCTATCTGCTCTAAATAAATTGTAGTCCTGCAGTGATATTTGTTGATCAGTGTTCGTTTTTTTAACCACGACTCAGTAATTATGATAAGGTCTGGGTTAACGTGTACAGCGGGCTTGCAACTATACAAGTTTTTAGGCAGGCTTAAAATGTTGCCCATCAACATTTTGAGACCTGTAGCCTCAGCAAAATCGATAGGCGAGGTAAGTTGTGGGGGCAGGGTTGAGCTCCACATTTCCTGAGCAGAGAAGAAGCAGAAGTATAACTTTCTTTAAGGAGCTTATAAGAGCGGAGACTGCTTTTTATTTCTTTGCGGCAACCCATATAAGTGCTACTTGCCAGCGGCGCCACTGTAATGACAGTTGATTGTGATCAATGTAATGCTTGGGTAGACATAAGTGAGGACAGTAGCAAAGGGTGTAGAGCTAACCAGGAATAGGCTAAAGGGAGAGGAGAATGACAGAGTGTCTGCACGGTAGACTGTTATAACATTAGGTATTGATAAGGTACATTGGAGAACTGAATTGCATTGAGGTACTTCGAATTGCACTGTATTGCTGAAAACTCTGCACCATAGGAGCAATAAAAACACAATAAGGAGAGCCATGGTCCCAGATTGAGTGGTCTCGTGATTTGTATTAGTGCAATATTTTCTAGGCAAGAAATTAGCCCACCTAGGTACCCATTTAAAACCTAGATGAGAAAATACAGCAGAAGAGAACAAGGAGATCAGGCAGCTTAATTAGTGGCCATCCACCCCTTCAGACTCAAGTCCCTTGTAGCAGAACTGGGAAAGAAGGATACGTGGCAGGATGACACAGTTGACTTGGTACTCAACAAATTAGAGATGGTGGGGGGTGGCTATCAGGGAACCACTGATGTCCAGTGACCACAACACTGTGTGATTTGAACTGGTGAGGGGAAAAATGGACCCCCTCGAAGACAGTGGTTCTGGACCATAAACATGGATTTTGGGAAGATGCTGCAACTATTTAGGGAAAGATTGGCAAATATTGACCAGATCGAGGGGGTGGAAGAACAGTGAGGTAGGGTTAAAGGAGTACTGCTGGGAACAACTGAATCTTATGCAAGTAAGGTTGCCAAACGAAACAAGCACTAAAGGTCACTGTTTCTCAAAGGGGGTGAGAGAGGCTGTGAGGGCAAAAAGATGGGCCTTCACTGGATACAAGAGGAACAAAGGGCACGAAGCCTAGTAGGATTATCAGGCTAAACTAAAAGAGCAGTTGAGAAAGAAAACCACTGGGCACAGAGATGTTTCACCCTCATATCATCAGTTGGTTATGTGGATAATATCTAAGACTGTTTTAGGTGCACATTGCAGATATCAGCAGCAATAGGAGTCCCCACAGCTACAGTAGTCATGCAACATTTTGCTCCGCCTCTTGGGAACTTTCTCAAGGGTGACCCTTGAGAAAGTTCCCAGGAGGCAGAACTAAACATTGGGTGGCTAGCTGTGGAGGATTCTGTTGCTGCTGCTTTCTACACTGTACATGCAATTCAGTCTGGGATATTAGCCACTCAGTAAACTGATGATACAAGGGTGAAGCTTCTTTGTGCCCAGTCTTCCTCTCTCTAATTGTTGTCACAATGTAAGCACCATGCACTCTGTTACATGGATTCCTAAACGCAAAGAGGCAAGGATGGAGGTCATGAGGAAAAAGGTAGACACAGAGCTGTGGATTGCTGAGGGAGTGAAAGGTGGGGACACATGGGGAAAATATTTTATTAAGTACAGTGACACCCACCAGGATGAAGTGCAGTGCTGCAGAATTCTGCAGTACAGTTACTGCAGCAAACAATGCAATTTCAATGGCAGTAATCCCTTTTTTATCATGCAGTAAACCTGTGACACTGCGCTTCACTGGTGGGCTTCACTGTACATAAGGGAAAAAAGGAAAATGGGGGGGATATATATGCTATCTGAGGGGGAAGGATAGTGGAAGGTAACAAACAGAAGGTGAATGTACTAATCAATTACTTATGCTCTGTATTCACAGTGGAAGATAACAGTCCCCTGATGGAGAGTGGTATGAAGGCCACCACATGGGGGGGTTCAGGAATTGGGAGGAGTACAGATCTTATTGATTCTAAGATGGCGGCCATGCTGGGCTAGCCGTCCATCTGCTTAGTTTAGCTGCTCTGAGTTTTTGTTATTTATATTGTTTTATATATTTGTCGTTTGATTTATTTATCGTTTAACATTTTTATTGTTTGTTATGCGATTTGATAGCTATCTAATTTATTATAGATTTGCTACGTCGGCCGTTTGTTTTATCGACCACCGTGGTGACCTGCTGGAGTGGATCTTTGCTGGGTATGGTGCTGTGAGAGATTCCATTTCGGTTTCCATTTGGTTTTTTTTTTCCGTGAACTGTTTACGAACTGCTGCCCTGCTACCGGTTTAATTTCTGGCACTTGTGGGATTGACTGCCGAGTTCTGAGTTTTGAGGATGATTGTTGACTCTCGGATCTGGATTCCCCTGGGGTTGTGTGGACCTGAGTTGCGGGATCGGTCGGCAGCTCACCCTCGGTGTCAATTCCTGGATGGCGGTGCTGAAGCGGTGTTTGGGAGTCATCCTTTTCGGCGAATTGTCATTTGTACTGCTGTTTCCGAGTCCGTTTTGAGAAGGAATTTCTGGAGTCATGGGAGCGATATATATTGATCTGGATTGTGAAAGCCTACAGAATTGCCAGTGAGAGTGGCGGACTGTAGTCTGGTCTGGCAGGCTGTGGCGGTGGGCACCTGGTTTGGGGACTCCCGTGGGGACAGGGGCACTTGCTGGAGGCTGGTGGAAAACTCTTTCTCCTGCACTACACTGTGGCCACCTAGTCCATCTGGGTGACTCTGGTGGCTTAAGTGGGGTGTCTCACTTCTAGGAGCCTATCTCTAGGCTGTGCTGGACCAGTAGAATCTGCATCAAGGTCATTTTCTCCTTCTGAGCTGGCTATTGTTTTCCCATTTTGTTCCTGACCAAATTTCTGGCAGTTGGATAGTTTCCATCTAGTGGAAACCCTGATCAGGTTTGAAGATTTGGAATTATCTTGCTTTGCTGCAGCGGAGGCCCATTCGTTATTTTGGTGTTGATAGTGAGAAGGATTTTGTCTACAAGCACAGCTCAGGTTTTTCGGTGATTTTGACTTTGAATTTATTTTACTTTGAATTTGGATTGAAGAAACTGGATTATTAATTTTTTTTATTATTTGGATGACCGGGTGGTGAGAAGACCTTGTGTCCATGTATTTTATTTATTTTGTTCACTAGATTTGTTGTTTATATTATTGTTTGCCATTGAGAGTGCTGCCCTCTCTCCCCAGTGGTGAGAGGACTGGGTGGGAGGGAATTAAGTGATTATTTGTTGCATTTTGTTATATTTTGTGTTTGTGCTTAGGGGTGAGACCCTTAAATCTATATTTGAGACTTATTTTGCATTTTAATTTAGATTTTATTTGTTGTTAGCTAGGGTGCTAAACATGTGTCGGGATGGTACAAGGACAGTCGGGTATTATTTCCCCTCAGATTCAGAGACCTCTGCCCTTTTCCTGTCCTTCCCTATCACCAGAAGTATACAGGCAGTGCAGGGCTTTGGGGATTATTAGAAAAAGGAGGAGGATGAGGGCTGGGCCTGGAGAGGGAATGGAAAGGAGTGGGCGGATAGGCATAGTGGGGACAAGGAGATGCCCTGGGGTGAAATGGGTCCAGGAAAGAGGTCCTCCCTGTCTGGTTCCCATACCCAAGGGTTCTGCTTGTAGTCAGCAGGTAGCACGGTCATCCTCGGTTGCTCATCCTACTCGGGCGGTGTTGTGCAATGCCAAGTCTATTAAAAACAAGCCCGCTATTATAGCTGATTTTGTTGGAACGTCTGACCTGGCATGCATCACTAAGACCTGGTTGGATGAGAATGCTGGCCCAGTTTTGGCAGCAGCAATTCCAGGCTGGATACTCAGTGATACACCGCCCGAGGATGAATCGTAGGGGCGTGGGTGTTGCTATTTGTTTTAGATTGGAACTGGGCATAGTGCAGGTACCAGTGGGAACTACCAACTCCTTTGAATGTATCATGAGTGAGGGTGTGGGGTGCAGGATACTTCTCGTTTACCATCCACCAGGTGACGGGAATGCTTTCCTGCGGGAAGTCGCAGACTTCATTGTCGACCTGACATTGAGATCCCCCAAATGGTTGGTTCTGGGGGGATTTCAATGCCTGGGTCGATGATGAACTCTCGCAATTTGGTCAAGACTTCTGCCAGTTAATGACTTCACTGGGCTTCTCACAGGTTATTTCCTCCTCGACCCATATTGGTGGACAGTCATTGGATTTGGTGTTCCTGCTGGGGATGGTGATATCTGATTTGGTGGTAGAACCAGTCGGATGGTCTGATCATCACTCCACTGGGTTCAGTTTTGAAGCCACCCCTAGTAGGCCAGCCCCTATGGTGATGGTCCGGTACCGCCCTTTGAGGGGTGATTCCCCAGATGGTGTGATGGCAGTGCTGGACCTATCGGGCTTACCGAGAGATTGCATGGATCCAGGAGACTTGGTACTCACCTATAATAAGGCGGTGGCAGGGGCCCTGGATTCCATTGCTCCTGTTCGTGTTCGTCCCCTCACTCTTCGCCCCAGGTCTCCTTAGTTTGATGAGACTCTGAGGGAGTTGAGGAGAGTCGGACGAAGGTTAGAGAGGTGCTGGTGGAGGTAGGGCCTGGATTGTGACAAACTTAGTTTGATGGACCACTACATGGTCTATCAATCCACAATCTCTCGTAAGAAGGCAGAATTCCTGTCCAGGGAGATTATGGCTGCACAGAATAGACCAGCTCAGCTTTTCCAGACTGTGGACAGATTGTGCAATCCAATCTGTCTTCAGCCCAGAAAACCTTTCTCAAGAATGGTGTGATGAGTTTGCTCAATTCTTTTCCGATAAGTTGCCACAATCAGGTCTGATATCCGTTTGACCCTTCCTAATGGGAGTTGTGATGATCGGCAGGAGAGGTCGGACACCCAGTTTATGTGGTCTGACTTCAGCCTTCCCACAATCAATGACATAGTGATGATCATCCAATCATTCGTCTGACCAACTGTGGTTTGGATCCGGGCCCCATGTCTCCTAGTGGGCTGTGTGGATAAAATTGGTCCAGTCCTTGCTGAGATAGTCTGGAGTCTTTGGAGAGGGGGATTTTTCCAAATCCTCTGAAGGAGGCTGTGGTTCAGCCCCTTCTTAAGAAGTCGTCCTTGGATCTGGACTGTCTGGCTAACTACAGGCCTGTCTCTAACTTGCCCTTTGTTGGCAAAGTTATTGAGAAGGTGATCGCGTCGCAGTTGGATGATCATTTGACTAGACACAATGTCTATGATTCTCTCCAGTCCGGATTTAGGAAAAGACATAGTACTGAGACAGCTCTTGTCCGGGTACTAAATGACCTCCTAATAGTGAGAGATCGAAGGACTTGTTCTATCTTGGTCCTTCTTGATCTCTCTGCAGCATTTGACACTGTGGACCATGGTGTTCTATTGGAGCGCTTGCGGTTTATCTGTGGGCTGTCTGGTACAGTCCTCAGTTGGTTTCGATCTTTCCTCGAGGGTAGGACTCAGAGGGTGGTGACTGGGATTTTTTCCTCGGCATCATTCCCCCTATCCTGTGGGGTGCCACAAGGCTCCATTTTGCGCCCATGTTGTTTGCAGTGTACATGCTGCCGTTAGGAGCAATTATTAGGCAGTACGGTCTGAGTTTTCACTGCTATGCAGATGACACTCAGCTGTACATGTCCTTTGTGCCTAGCCAAGATGCTGCCTTTTCAGTCTTTAACAAATGACTGGCCGAAATCCAGGACTGGATGAATGTGAGTTGGCTGTGGTTGAACCCAGAAAAAACTGAGGTGTTGGTTGTGGACCAGGGTCGCTGGGAGGTGGGTTTGTTGGCTGGATCACCCTCTGGTTTATGGCTTGGGGGTGTACAGCTAACTACCTCAGACCGGTTGCGGAACCTGGGCGTTGTGTCTGATGACTGTTTGACACTTAAATCTCAGGTGTCAGCAGTTGTCAAAACCTCCTTTTACCATCTGAGAAACATTGCCCGGGTGAAGCACCTGGTTCCTCCTGACAATCTACCTACTTTGGTCCACGCTTTCATTACCTCCTGCCTTGACTTCTGCAATGCCCTTTATCTTGGGCTACCGGGGTTGAGATTCCTGCTTGCAGCTAGAGCAGAATGTGGCAGCCAGGCTATTGACTGGTTCTTCTAGGTCCAGTCATATACATGCTGTGCTCATGGACTGCACTGGCTGCCAATTTGCTGGCAAATCACTTTCAGGTCGGTTTGCTGACCTATAAGGCCCTACATGACCAGGGACTCAGCTACCTGAAAGATCTCCTTTGTCCCAACTGTCCCTCCCGCTCTCTCTGATCCACTGACGAGGGATTGCTAGAGATTCCCAGGGTTCGTTTAAAAACTTCAGGGGCCAGATCTTTTAGCATTATGGCTCCAACCCTGTGGAATTCTCTACCTCATCAGATGTGAGATTGCCTGACTGTCCAAAGCTTTAAGGAGGCTTTAAAAACTTATTTTTTTAGCCTAGCATATAATGAGTTTTGAATGCTGTTGCCAAGTTTATTTTAATATTGTTTTAATTATTTATTGTTTTATCATGCAATGTACAGGTGCCTTGGTTTTGGAAAGGTGCCTTTTACAAATAAAGATTGATTGATTGATTGATTGATGATTGATTAGCTGACAGGATAAAAAAGTGTCTTGCATCTCACAGGGAAGACAAGGTGCAGGCCTGCACCCAGGGGTACTTCGGGAACTTGCCACGGAATAGGCAGTATCCTTAATTCATCTAGTTAACCACTCACTGAAACCCAGAGTGGTGCCAGCAGATTGAGATTTACCAGTGTAGTACAACTTCATAGGGGGGGCAGGGGAATCCAGGCAACTACAGACCTGTGAGCCTTACTTGACATTGTAAGTAAGCTGATGGAGACCATAGTGAAGGAAAGCCTAATGGCCCTGTTAGAGAATAGCTGGCAATAGGAAAACAAGTAGCATGGGTTTGTGTCAAGGCCTTTGATTCAACACCACACAGGAGGCCGTTGAAGTTGGAGGACTTGGGAGTAGAGTGGAGTTTAATTAGGTGGGTAGGAAGGTGGCTCAAGGGAGGCAACAGAGGTGGTGGTGGTGTGCTGAAATGGGGGACAGGGAGTGCCACAGAGATCAGTCCTGTAATCTGTTCTATTTAATATGTTCATAAGTGACATAGGGAAAGGTGTCCAGGAGCAACAGTACAGTGTCTCTTTGCTGGCAACACAAATCTAGCGGCATGGTAGATCATGGGGAAAGGATGTGGGAGCTCCAGAAGGACCTAGAGAAACTAGAGAGAGATGGTCTACGGTCTTGCAGTTGAGATTCAGCACAAAGAAGTGCAAGCTAATACACTTAGGGAGGCTGAATCCATGCACAGAATACTGGATAGGAGGGGTTAGACAGGCCACTTCAACAGAGGAGAGAATCTGGGAGTAATAATCACAAAGCACACAGCAAGGCCTCAAGGATGCCGAGGTGTACAAGATGGGGTTTTGACAGTGGAGGTGAGGAGATTCTGCCTCTGTACGGATCCCTGCTGAGGTCTCATCTAGAATACTGGCTCATTTCCTGAGCCCTCACCTGATAAAAGACATTGACAGAATAGAGGTTCTGCAGTGAAGGGTCGCCAAGATAATCCAGGGCCAGGAGGGCAGATCCTTTGAATGTATGTACTTGCCGGAGGCTAGGTGGGAGTGGGGGAGACATGACTGAAACAAGTACAAACAGGTGAATAGTGAGGAGCTGTCTGTAAAAAAGAGGGCTGCAGTCACAAGTTTCTATAACTGGAGGTTGGTGGGGGCAAGTTCCATAGAAACATGAAGAAGTTATACTTTACTGAGAGGGTGGTAGAACTGTGGAACACATTGCTGGGAAAAATGGTGTGGGCAGCTGCCCTTAATGGGTTTAAACATGACTGGGGCAGGGCTAGTGGATTTATAGTCCCCAAAGAGGGGTGGTAACATGGTTTTGAGGGGTGAGGGAGGAGGGTAAGAACCCACTAGTACAGTAGGTCTGCGATGTGAGGTAATATACAGTAGTAAGGACAGGCACGATGGACTGCTGGTCATCTTTTGGCATCAAATTCTATGTTTCTATGCTTATTTCCACTTTAGACAGGTCACAAAGGAACCCTTAACCAATGGGAGTAAACTTGACCAATACCAGATGGCATCACAATTACCAGCTGCACTCAAAACAGAGCAATGAAATTAAACAGAAACAGTAAAATCTTCATAACAACTCATTTAAAAGCTTCTCAATTAAAATATGTGTATTGATTGAACACCCAATGACCTAACTTTGCATATGCCACTTTAAATTGCTTGCCAGACTCTGTCAGCCCTGTGTCATTCAAACACTGAATGGTGCCCCACTTGAAAAGGTCTCCTACTTCAAGTTCCTTGGTGTGGCTAGACAGGAACTTAGACTTCTCTGCCCATGTCAATGCTATACATAAAAAACTCCACCCAAAGCTTAGAGCTGTATACTGGAAATGGTATGCCTACCCCTCTAGTTCATCATCAGATCCCCTTAAGGAGCAGCTCATGCTGCCAGGAGAACCTTTAAAACATTATCTTTGGACAAAGTTCAGCTTCTGTTTCCAATTAGATTGGTATTTCCTCAGCACATTATTATTACTCATGTCACCTCCATGAAAACTGGAATAGTCATGTTTGAGCTGATTTCCTACAGCGGGACATGGGGTCACACCCTGAAGCTCAGGGAAGGTAAATTCAAGGGTAACATTAGGAGTCACTTTGTCTCCTGGAGTGTGGGGAATCTATGGAACAACCTAACATTAAAAGACAATGGACATGAAGACAGTAAAGGCCATTAAGGTTCACCTGAACAAACTTCTGATGACAAAGGGACTCACCAGTAGGAGAAGAGTACAAAGGTTGGGAATCCCTCTATAAATGGAATGTGTTTGCACAACAACCTGCAGTTACCAACTAAGCTGCCCTGGTCATACTATGTGTGAGAGGGAGTGGCCATAGGCTTTGGGGCAGTTATCCACAGAACCACCCTGTTCACACTGTGTGTACATGTAAAGGATTGTTCATAGCTTTGAGGGCAGCTTCCCACAAAGTAGCCCTGTTTATATCACATACTGTGTGCCTGTGAGAGAGAGTGGTCATAGCTTCTGGGGGCAGTTTCCCGCAGATTGGCCCTGTCCATACTGTGTGTCTGTTGGGCGGGTGAGCTTAATCTTTGGGAGGAAATCATTCACAGATCCATCTGTTCATACTGGGTTGCAATTTTCAGGGAACATTAACCACAGAGCCAACATTTTCATACTCATGTCACAAGGAGGGTTCCTAACTCTCTTTGGTACAGTTACCAACAAAGTCATCCTATCCATGATGTGTGTGCATGTGTGTGTGTGTATGTGTGTAGGGATATCACTGTTGGGGGCAATTACCAACAGAACAGCAGTGTACTGTGTCTGTGATGAGGCATCCTGTCTTGGGGGGTATTTAGCAAGTCAGTAGGCCTGTTTATGTGTGTCTACGAGGACTCTGCCCTGGGGTGGGCTCCCTAGAAAGAAGCTCTATCCTATCAGCACTTCCTCAACTGCAAGCAAATAAAGTTATATTTCCAAAATATTCTGTGATGGGACCCTAATTAAAACATGAGGTCCATAACCCTTTCATGTAATTCCCAAGTCTGGCTGTTAAACGAAAACCTGGATTCCACTCTGTATATTCATTTGCCATCCGTTTTTGCAGAACACATTTTAATAGGGTCGTCGCTTCTTGTGATGTGCAGGGCTATTAATAATTTTAATTAGAAGTACCTGTACTTCAGGCAAGGGTGTCGAGAGAATCGTTTAGCAGAACTGTTTTATAGAAATTGCTGTGGAATTTACTCTTTGAAGTGAAAGATGTTCAAATAATGAGTGCTCTCAGAAGTGGATGACAGTCAGTGCTGTACAGAGTACATGTCAGAAATATAATATAGTAAGAAGTGCCCTGAATACCAGCAATGTTAGGTGATAAAAATAGACATATAGATTTATTTATAAATACATGTACAGTATATGTAGGAGAGATTAATACAGCAGAATATAGGTAAGGGTAAATGGGCAGACTGGGTGGGCCAAGTGGTCCCTATCTGCCATCAAATGCTATGTTTCTATGTAGAAAATGGGAATGCAGAACAAACAAGTCTTTTCACATATATTTTAAACTGTAGTGAGAAAGAAATAATGTAACCTAGTGGGAATTGAACACAAGCCCCCCGAATGTCATCCCAGTGCTCTAACCACTGGACTATAGGCTCACATGCTTGGACCTGATGTTCCCAGATGAACTTTCTCTCTCTGGTATTGCATATCCTGCAACAAGGAATAATCAAGAAGATAATTATGTTTTTTAGTGCAGTATTAGCCACTGCTAAGCAATTTAAAATACAAATTGTAATAAGAAAGAAATAATGTGACCTATAGAGAAATTAAACCAGGCCCTTGGAATACCATCCTGGTGCTCTAACCTCTGAGCTATACTGCACCAAAAAACATCTGTCATCTTGATAATTCCTAGTTGCAGGATATGCGATACAAAGAGAGAGAAATGTGTCTGGGAACCCCAGGTCCAACCATGTGAGCCTGTAGCTTAGTGAGTAGAGCACGAGATGGTATTCCAGGGATTAGTTCATAAAACATAGAAGTTGTTGGCAGATAAGGACCTCTTGGCTCACCTAGTTGGCCCTATTTTTCTTACCTACAGTGCCACCGTGAGACCCTACTCGGTCTCAGATTTGCCTCCTTGCCTTACTTCTAAGATCCCCTTGCATCTATCCCATACCTTCTTGAATCCTGTAACCATTTTAGCCCCTACCACCTCAACTGGGAAGCTGTTCCAAGCATCCACCACCCTTTCCTTTAAGAAGTACTTCCTCATGTTTCCTCTCAACCTCCACTCCAGTTTTATAGTTTGACCCCTTTTCTTCGAGCATCTCTTTCTCTGGAAAATGCTCCCTTCCTGTACCTAGTTTATACCTGTCAGGTATTTGAATGTTTCTGTCATATCCCCCTTTTCCCTCTTTTCTTCTAAGGAGTGCACATTTAATTCCTTTTCTTCGTAGGGCTTCTAATGCAGGCCCTGCACCATTTTGGCTGACCTTCTTTGTACTGCCTCTACCCTGTCTATGTCCTTTCAGAGGTGGGGCCTCCAGAACTGGACGCAGTACTCGAAGTGTGGCCTCACTAGTGATCTATACAGGGGTATTATTACCTCCCTCTTTCTGCTAGTGATACCCCTGCCTATGCATCTGAGCATCCCACTAGCCCTTCCCACTGCCCTGTCACACAGTTTAGCTACCTTCAGGTCATCGGAAATGATTACCCCAGGTCCCGTTCCTGTTTTGTGACTACTAGTACAGTCTTTATCAACAAGTTGATACATTGCCCTGGATTTCTGTGCCCCAAGTGCATGATTTTACACTTTTTTGCATTGAAGTCCAGCTGCCAAACCCGTGATCATTATTCCAGCTTTTTTTTAGATCTTCTCTCACCCCCCAGCGTATCTACTCTGTTGCAGATTTTTGTGTCATCTGTGAACAGGCATACCTTCCTTTCCAGTCCTTCTGCAGTGTCACTTATAAAGACATTCAACAGGACTGGGCCTAGTACTGACCCTTGTGGCACACCACTGGTCACTTTGCCCTCTCCAGAGTGGACACCATTTACCATCACCCTCTGATTCCCATTATCCTGCCAGCTTTCTACCCATATTACTATTTCAGGACCCACTCCCAGGCTTCTCAGCTTGCTCACCAGTCTTCTGTGTAGAATGGTGTTGAAGGCCTTACTGATGTCCAGGTAGGCTACGTCAACTGCTCCTCCCTGATCCACCTCCTTGGTTACCCAGTGAAAAAACTTGATCAAGTTTGTCTGGTGAGACCTCCCCATTAACCCTTCTTGCCTCGGATCCTGAAGACCATTGGAAATAAGGTATTCCCCAATCCTTTCCTTCCGTAGTGATTCCATTACTTTGCCCACTACCGAATTCAGGCAGACAGGCCTGTAATTTCCAGTCTCCTCTCTGTTTCCATTTTTGTGGAGTGGGCCTATATCAGCCCTCCTCTAGTCTCCCAGGACCGCTCCCGTTTCTAGTGCCAAGTTGAACAGGGCTCTCAGAGGTGCAGCCAACTCCTCCTTGAACTTTCTTAGTAACCTGGTGTGCACCCAGTCTGGTCCCATTGTCTTGTCTACTTTTGACCGTGGCATTTCCATTAGGACCTTTTCCACTGTAAAAGGGCTAGTGTCCACTTCCCTTTCCTTAATGCCCTTGTCTTTTATCTGTACCCCCCCTTTTAGGAGCTTACTTTACTGCCCCACATTCTCTCCCATTGTCCCATCTTCCTCCTGCAGCCGGTTGTCTTTCCCTATTCCCCTAGCCCTCTAGTGCCCATAAATCCTCCCTGGGAGGCCCCAGCATTGATTTCAATCCCTGCTGGACTTAAAAATGCTGGA
The DNA here is from genome assembly GCA_016271365.2 of Neoceratodus forsteri. NCBI lineage: Eukaryota > Metazoa > Chordata > Ceratodontiformes > Ceratodontidae > Neoceratodus > Neoceratodus forsteri. The sequence continues at coordinate 674,804,605 of CM057451.1, read as the reverse complement.
AAATGTGATTGCCGCTGTGGCCATATTCCTCGTAGCTTGCGACGATCGTGCAGGAGGCAGTGGTGCCTTCCATGTGTTGACCACCAGTGGGGGTCAGAACAGGAGTGTCTGTGGTCCCAGTGCCCCTCTTTGTGTATTTGGGGACCAGAAACCTGGAGGGTTAGGCGAAGGCCCCAGAGATGGTTGGAACCTGGGTTTGAACACGGGAGCACTCGGGTTATGACTATTAATGAGCATCCCTATGAATATTAATGAGGTTGCTGCCATCTGCCTTGGGGCATTATGTTGTGGCAGCAGTGACAGAGGGATGAGAGGGGCTATGCTTTAATCTGTGGGCTTGTGTGACGGGGCAGTTGGGGCTATGATCTGGTAGGGTGTTTTGCTACATAAAGTAATGTGTTGGGCTGCACTCGCCCTATAAAGATAGGGGAACTCTGTGGACTCCATGAACTGAATGGGAGCTGATATGTTGGTGATATTTAACCCCAGTTGCAGCAAATCAGGGATCTAGGTCCCCAAACTGGACACCAAGGGACTCCTGGGAAAAGGAGGGGACTGATTCTGGCACCTAGATCATGCCCAATAAACAAGCAGGAAAGATTGATCACTATGGATATTGCTTATTGAGAGGCTTCAACAGCCAATCAGAAGCTGGGTTTTCGAGTGATACTGTGTGGACTATCTGGGATTTCTTGAGTCTGTTCCCAGGCTCTGCACAAGTCAGAGTACCTTGTGAGTGTGGACTTCGGACGTGAGGGCTTATCCAGGCCCTGAGTGGAGAAATTGCTGTACTGCTGAATTGGAGATTGCTGAAATGGAGATTGCTGTGTGGCAGAAACAGAGTGAGAAGGGAAAGAAAGAGACTGAACTTTGGTGCTGATTCCCCAGGTATGGAAGAGTTGCTTGCTATTCATGGGAGAGACTAAATATTGCAAACACCCTGAACTTGGAAATTGAGCTAGATGAAAGGACTGAGTGGATTAGCTGAGTGCTACAGTTGCTGCTGGAAGGTAGTTTGCTTTTATGGACCACAGTTGCATTTTTCTTGAAGAGGTAGAGCATCTCTGGTCATGGGAGTACTAGCCAGGAATTGTGTGTGTCCTGAGTGAACTGGTTAAAGTGGCTGAGAGCTGAGGTCTTGCTGCAGCCGAGGAAAGAAGTTGGACACGGCTAAACTGAAAGTGTAGACTGGTGTGCAGGGGGGCTGTTGCTGCTGAGTTTTCCCCTGCTGGATTGGACTGGCACTGATCAAAACAGAGGCTAGCACCCACCAAAATTGGCACTGGACTTTATTGGAGTGGCTGCTTGGAAAATCTTGGTTGTTGAGAGCTCAGTGGAGGGACTGCAGGAGAACCCCCACCGTTTGGGAATCCTCACCCAGAGCCAGGGAGAGAACTTGCTAACCCCTCCCCAGTGGGACTCACTGTCTCAGGAGGTCACAGGTCTTGCACCTGAGTGCTAGAGTGCTCTGATTCATGGGAGCCAAGCTGTGGGGCCATTGCCAGATCTGGGCCTTCTGGGGCTGGTGTTGTCCTGCCACAGTCCTCTGCAGTGGTCCAGAGCGGCTGAAGGTGACAAGTGGCCAGAACTACAATCAAGGTGACCAGCTGCAATATCCTCGAGCAAGTTCCATCCAGAGGAGGGATCTGGCTGGCCTGCTTCTCAATTTGCTGCACAACTCAAGGAGCTCCATTTTCCCCTGGTACTGAGAGCTTCAAACCGTGAATACCCAGGACCTGGTTCCTGGGAGGGAAAAAGGGGAATTGCTTGTTAGACATTTTCAAGTTTCAAAAATATTTCAGGGCCCCAACAGCCAGCCAACACATAGCACTGTGCCAGGCCTACACCTAGTGGGTTCCCCTAAGAGCATCTGGGAAACACTGGTACCAGTGGGGGTGGGTTCAGCCTGCAGGCCCCAATGTTTGGTGTGTTGCTATATTATTAACCAGTTTTTCTTTCCACAGCCATCCTTGTTCCTGGTATCCCCTTCCCTAGTCCTATACCCCTAACAAAGCTGTGGTTTACTGTTTGAAATTGTGTGTGCAGGAATTTTCTGCGTTTGTCAAAGCATTACTATTCAAGGTTTATGGTGGTACTGAATTGTTGTGTATCCAGTGTGTGGGGTGGTTGGTAGGGGAGGTTGGTAGGTTTAGCATCCCAGGGGGCTGTACCAGCCAGCCACCTGACCCATTTCTAATTTTCTCTTGGTGGAGGCACCATGCTGTTTTTATTATCTTTAGGATAGGACCCCTAAACACCACTGTAGCAGGACCCAGGCCCCTTAACCTGTTAGAGGGACAACAGTCAGGGGTAGTAGCCCACTGGCACATGGCGCCTGTGCTACATCTTTGGAGGCACCACTGTGATCTCCTGTTTGCCATCCACACCAATCATGGAGAATTCAACTGTAATGACCCCTGTGGGGTCCCCAACACCCAAGTCTACTGGCCCCCAGCTGAAATGTAGGCCTCAAGAAAAGGATAAAGTGAGGTTGGTGGAATGGAGCGGGGGTATGAGGATGGACCCCCAGAGGTCCTTTCTGGTGCTAAGAGTACCCCCTGAGATGGACGAGGGTGTACTAGAAAGGCACTTGTCCACCCTAACAAAACTGGGTAAAGTGAAAGTGCAGGGACAGATGCTTGAGTCAAGTACTGGGAAGTTAACTGTGTTGAAGAAATGTATAAATGCAATAGAGGCTACCTGGGTGCCAGATGCCATAGAGATAGAGGGCAAGGCAGAGGCCTTGGCTATAGTGACAATGTTCAGTGTGGTTTCTCCAGGTGGAGGACAGCCTGACCCTTTAGAGGCCCCTGTGCAAGATGTGAGGCTTAGGCTTGGGCAGATGTCTGCTCCCATGGAATCTTATAGGAAGTTGAGGAAGTTTTCGGGGGTAAAGCCTACACCCATGGGGGAGGAGGATTATGAGTCATAGATAAACTATGTGTTACCACTGCTCCAAGATTGGCAGTGCAGTGAAGGGGAAAAAAGGAAAAGGTTAACTGAGAGCTTGCGAGGCCCTGCTCTCAATGCCACTTGGTCCCTCTGGATCACTGACCCTGAGGCCAATGTAGAAGTCTATATACTGTAGCTGCCTTGGACAGTGCTTTTGGTAGCATGGAGACATGTGAAGACTTATGGTGGGGGTTCAGAGCAACCTGCCAGCAGAAGGAGGAACCCTTTTCTGAATATATGCAGAGGCTGGAGAAGGCTCTGCAGAAGGTATATAGGAAAGGGGGGATCCAGGCCTCTGACTTGAATAAAACTAGGTTAAAACAAGTATTGAGGAGCACCTGGTACTTGGAGTTGTTGCTACTAAAGTTGGGCCTGAAAGACAAAATGAGCAATCCACCTCTGCTCGGGTGCTGCTTAGGGCGTGAGAGAGATGGAGGAAAGGGACACCAAATGGGAAATTCAGCCCACTTTGGTAGCTACTGCCCAGGTCCAGGAAGCCATTTCCCCGCTGAGGTTTCTGAGGTAAGAGAGTTACTGCAAGAATGCAGGAAATGTTGGGTATGGTTGGCGTTGGTCCCATGAGGGCCTCCTGAAGCTTCCGCTGAACAGTCCACTCAGGCAGCCTCTGCCACCCTTCCTGTGATGGGCCTGGGGTGTCACCTACACGTCCCCTATAGTACCTCAGATTGAAGCCCGGTTGCAGGAACTGAGTCAAGTTGCAAATGAGCTAAAGACCCTGGGGGTGGTAAGGGCAGGGGCTCCTGAACCCATAGCTATAGCCCAAGCAATAGCTCAGTTTCCCTCCTGCTCCTTTGCAATTATTTCAGTTTCTCTTCTGTTCCCTTAGTGTATCCAGTAGTCCAAGCTATCCCACCCCAGCCACCTCCTGAGGCCTATTACCCTGGACAACCTAAGCGAGAAAGGATAATCTGTTACCATTGTGAAAGGAATGGGCATTACTGAGAGGGTGCCAGGCACAAGCAGATCCCCTTCGAGTGGCGAACAGACTGTTGGGCAAAGAAGAAAGGCAACAGGGTAACTTCAGTGGGGCCCAGTAAAGGAGTGTACTAGGCCCTGTGCAGGTCCAGCTCCACAGCTAATGTAAAAGCCTCTTTAGCAAAGCCACCTCAAATGCACCCCTTGATATGCACAGGCTAGTGGGGCTGTCAACTGAAAACCTTGTCACCAAAGAGGGAGTCCCCACCTGTGCCATCCTTGATAGTGGCTGCCAGGCCACTATCATTTCAAGACCTGGTATGACAGACACTTATCCCACCTGGAGTTGCAACCTTTGGAAGGATTACACGTGTTGGGGCTTAGTAAGAAATCCTATCCCTACCTTGGATATGTCAGAATATGGATGGCTTTCCCCCACTAACGTAGCTGGAGTGGGAGACACAGTTGAGACTCTGGCTTTAATCTGTCCTGAGACTGGTGTGTATGACGGGATACTGAGGCTGGTGGGCACAAATGCCCACATGTTCAGGAGACTCACTCAGCTTTGCCAAGCCAGAGAAGCAGAACAGCAAGGGAAGAAATCACCCATTCATCCGGTGGTCCAGGAGGCCTATAAGAGACAAGTGCAACCCCCAAGGTGTAGATGAATCGGTGGGCATAGTTTGGAGGAGAGATGCCGAGGAGATTGTGTTGCCCCAATGTGGAGTGTTGTAACAGTGTAGTGTGGCTAAAACAGAGGTCAAGAACAAAATTTTAATGCTCGATGCCCTGAGGAACACGGATTGCAGGCTGGATTATTAGTGGAACCCTGTGTCTTACCGGCCTGGGTGCATGCCTGTGTTCAAGAGTGACAGCGAGCAGTGAGAACACAACCATTAGAGAAGTGGTTGTCAGAAGGGGCTGGACATTAGCCAGGCTTTACTGTGCCAACACAGTGGTGCAGCCTGCTGCTTGAGGAAGAAGTGATTATGGTGGTACTGACCCTGCCTCGTTTGATTTGAGTAACTCCCCCATCCCAGAGGAGTGGAAGGAACGTGTTCAGAAAAGTTGGCTACCAGGACAAATATGTTTTCTTTGCATGAGTGGGATGTTGGTTGCATTACGGGAGAGCAGCATTACATAAGGCTTACAGATGAGCGCCTCTCCAGGGAGAGATCCAGATGTCTTTCCCCTGTGGACATAGATGATGTAAGAAGGCACTTTCAGGAGATGCTGGCTGCAGGCATCATCCAGGAGTCCTGAAGTCCATATGCATCACCTATAGTGGTGGTGAGGAAAAAGAGTGGGACTATTAGGATGTGCTTGGACTACCACACCTTAAACAAATGCATGGTACCAGATCAATATACGATGCCACAAATACAAGATGCTCTAGACTGCTTGAACAGCAGCCAGTGGTTTTCAGTTTTGGACTTAAGCGGGTATTATCAAATTCCCATGGCCCCACAGGATCAGGAGAAGACAGCTTTTATATGCCCCCTAGGATTTTCTGAATTTTTGAGGATGCCTCAGGGGATTTTGGGTGCCCCTGCAACGTTTCAGCACCTTATGGAAAGGGTTGTGGGGACATGAACCTGCTGGACTGATTGGTTTACTTAGATGACATTATCGTGTCTGGAAACACATTGGAAGAGCATGAGTCATGGCTGCTAAAGGTGTTGGACCGGCTGGAAGAATTTGGCCTGAAGCTGTCTGTTGATAAGTGCCAATTCTTTCAGACCTCGGTCACATATGTTGGACACATCGTCTCTGCCAAGGGCATTCAGACCAACCCCAGTAAAGTGGAGCCCTCACCACCTGGCCTAAACCCAGTAACCTAAGAGAACTACAATGGCTGCTGGGTTTTGTGGGTATTACGAGATTCATGAGGGACTACAGCAGATTAGTCAGGCCTCTTTTGAACTTACTACAGGGGTATCGTCCAAAAAATAAGAGCAAGAAGACACCTCCCTAGGAAGTCAAGCTGAACAACCTAAATATTTTCGCCCATCTGAACCTTTTGGCTCCCAGTGGACTGGGGAGTGTGATAGAGCATTTGAGGACATTATATACTGCCTGACTCACGCACTGGTGCTTGCCTATGCTGACCTACAGAAGCCCTATATCCTACATACAGATGCAAGTTTCAGTGGTCTAGGGCAGTATTGTATCAAGAATATCCAGAGGGTTTGCGCCCCGTGGCATATGCAAACCGGAGTCTCAACCCCTCGGAAAGAAGGTATCCCATCCACAAGTTGGAGTTTTTAGTGTTGAAGTAGGGTGTTGTGGAACAATTTCATGATTACCTGTACGGGGCGAAGATTTACTGTGAAGACCGACAACAATCCACTTACTTACTTATGTACAGACCACAGCCAAACTAGATGCAGCAGGCCACTGGTGGTTGTCGGCCCTGTCTACCTATGACTACAGCGTAGAGTTCTGGCCTGGGCTGAATAATATAGATGCTGATGCTTTGTCCGATGCCCTTTTACTCAGGGACTGAGCATTCCAGCTGGGTCAAGATACCGAACAAGTGGCAAAAGCATTGTGTAAGAAATTTGATGGGGACATAGAAACATAGACTTTGATGGCAGATAAGGACTGCCTGGCCCACCCAGTCTGCCCATTTCCCTACCTACTGGATAAGCTGCAGATCCTAGTTACCCAACAGCCTACTTCCTCCTGCCTACCAGAATTGCCTTATGTCTGTCCCATGCATTCTTGAATTCCCCACTGTTTTTGACCCCACAACCTCCTCAGGAAGGCTGTTCCATGTGTCCACCACCCTCTCTGTGAAAAAAATACTTCCTCACGTTGCCCCTGAGCCTTCCTCCCTCTATCTTCAAATTGTGGCCCCTTGTTCTTGCACATCTCTTTTTCTGAAATATACTACCCTCTTGGACGTTGTTGATGCCGTTGAGGTACTTGAAGGTCTCTATCATGTCCCCACTCTCCCTCCTTTCCTCTAAGGTATACATATTAAGCTCCTTTAGTCTCTCCTCATATGGTTTATGGCACAGACCCTGCACCATTTTAGTTGCCCTCCTCTGGACTGCCTCCATCCTGTCTATGTCCTTGTGGAGACTGGGTCTCCAGAACTGCACGCAGTACTTCAGATGGGATCTCACCAACTGTCTGTACAGAGGGATAACAACCTCCTGTATTCTACTAGTGATGCCTCTCCCTATGCATTCCAGTATTCCCCCAGCCCTCCTTACTGCCTTCTGACATTGCTTGCCTACTTTTAGGTCATCTGATATGACTACTCCTAGGTCTCTTTCCATTTTAGTTGTTGTTAGTACCATACCCCCCATTGTGTACTCTTGCTCTGGGTTTTTGCTTCCCAGGTACATTACTTTGCACTTCTTTACATTGAATCTAAGCTGCCATACTTTTGACAAGTCCTCCAACCTTGCCAAGTCCCTTTTCATCCTTTCCACCCTCTCTTGTGTATCAACCCTGTTGCAGACCTTTGTGTCGTCTGCAAAGAGGCATACTTTTCCTTCCAGTCCCTCTGCAATGTCACTTATAAAGACATTAAAGAGCGACCAGTCCCAGTACTGAACCCTGCAGTATTGCACTAGTAACCCCTTTTCTTCGGAGTGAACTTCGTTTACTATTACCCTCTGTGTCCTGTTGTTTAGCCAATTTTTTACCAAGGCTACCACCTTGGGACCCACTCCCAGGCTGGCTAACTTGTTTATTAATCTTCTGTGTGGGACTGTGTCAAATGCCTTGCTAAAGTCTAGGTAGGCCACATCCACAGCCCCTCCCTGGTCTACTACCTTGGTCACCCAGTCAAAGAAATCTATTAGATTCATCTGACATGCCATGACCTCCCCGCTGTGAATCCATGCTGCCTTGGGTCCTGTGCCCCTCTGACCTCTAGGAACTCAACAATTCTTTCTTTCAGAAGTGATGCCATCATTTTCCCTACTACTGAGGTCAAACTAACAGGTCTGTAGTTTCCTGCCTCTGCCATGCTCCCACTTTTGTAGAGGGGAACAACATCTGCCTTCCTCCAGTTCTCTGGTACCACACCATCCTCCCATGATTTGTTAAAAAGGTTAGTCAGTGGTGTCACTAGTTCTCCCCTTAGTTCTTTTAGAATTCTGGGGTGAATCCCATCAGGCCCCATTGCTTTGGCTACCTTAATGTAACCCCCAGGTGGTGCTATCCCAAGGGCTACTACCCCTGCCTGCTTGGCTAGTAGCAGGCTAAGGGGCCTGGGTTCTGAAACGGGTGCCTCCACCCAGAGGTCAGGGTTGGTAGTGGTCAAGCTAACCTGGGAACAGCCCTCTGGGACACTGTAACCCCCCTCTTTCCCCTCTAGTGGCCTGAGCACTGTACAATAATCACTTTCACAATACCCCTGGTACACCACACAAGTACTCACACTGATTGCACTTACCGCCAGGGCTGGTTCCTCTGGCTCGACCCTGGGGACCCCCTGTAAAACAAGGTTATGCACAGCAAATAACAACAGTACAGTACTTTGAGCACAAACTGGAACCACAGTCAGATTACATGCAGAAAAAGTTAGATCTGATTTATTCAGGGGACTTGAACAAGGAAGGGGCAAAATCAGGTTAATTAGCTTAAAGGTTATATCAATCAAGCAGTTATGCATGCGCTTTGAGTCCCCCCACACAGTCACACCTCTGGGTACCCAGGTGGAGAAGAGATGGGCTAGCCAGGACTGTTGCCCGGGGTTGCAGCTAGTTGGGGCCCTGTGATGGAAAACCCAACATGCACAGTACACAATATTTGTAATCCAGAGCAAGAGGGCTCAGTTCATAAAGGAAACGAAACAACAAGACGATCAGATGACACACTCAGATTAAGCTGTTGTTGCAGGGAGCTACCCTGGTATTTACTCACGATACCCAAGACTGGACACAGGCTGGACGAAAATCGAGACTGCAGGTGGTTGATCTGGAATGCCAGGAGAAGCAGGGCCCACACGAGTCACAGAGGCATCGTTCCTGTTCAAGCGTGGAGCAGGGGGCTGATCCCCAGGCAGTTCTCTCGTCGATGGCTTCTCTGTGCAGTGGGTAGTCTGGCTGGGCCAGTCTGGCAAAACCCAGACCGCATGGAGACAAATTCGGATGCAGTCCATTTTGGGCTGGATACAGCTTCCAGCAAGCAGAACACAGTTCACACAGTGGGGAACTAACTCACAACCCACTAGCAGCTCATAGCACATTTACATGTACAGGAATTCTACTGTACCAAGCAAAGCGCTCCCGGTCACAATTGCAAAGTCTCTGCACACACCGGGAGCTTAGGGGTAGCTGGAACTCCTGACAGGCCAATCGCATTCAGCAAAATCTTCGGTCTTCTTCAGGTTGAGCCTGGCCCACTTCAGTAGCTTACTTTAGTCACACAAACTTGGATTTAGTCCAAAATAATTCTCTTCTCTCCCTCTCAGGAGCAGCAGCAGACATGCAAGTCAAAAACGCAGCCCTTTCACAGTTTTCCCATGCGAATCCACTCAGGATTGCTGCCCAGAATACACCTTGAGCTCTTCTCATTTCACTTCCCAGCTCAGAACTAACTGAAAATTGCAAGCAGCCTGGGACTTCCCCAAGATCCTAAAGGTTTAGTTGGCTGATTTGGCTGTCAGTCAAAGCAAGAGCTCCCCCTTTAGTTGCAAAAAAGTTCAAAACTACAATTCCTATAGATTTTGACTTCAGACAGCTCCTGTAGTCTGGCTACATTTTAGATCCCACCAGAACTGATTGGTCCAATTTGCAGTCCAGGACCAAGATAGTGGAGACAAAATAAAACAGTCATTGCTACAAAGAAAGCAGGTTAGACAAATTACATTATCATTATCACTCTAAATGATTTTCAGCAAATAGTTACATCTTTCAACAGAGGTCCCTTGCAGATTACTTAGGCTGTAATCAGGCAGCTCTTAAAGAGACAGTACACAGAGTCTATACAGGCTCTGGTAATCACATTTAAACTGCTAAAACGCAGGACACCAGCCTTGCAGTGAGCATTTAGACAAGCCCAAGGAAGACTTTTTGGGAACCCCAATTTGTAGGGGGGTTACATTAAGTTTCAGCAGTTCTTTCAGGGGCCTTTCTTCTGTGAATGGACATGTATTGACCCCCCTATCCAGAGTGCTTCTATTGTTTGATTTAGGTGTCTCCCCCTCCTCTTCTTTTGTGAATACTGAGCAAAAGTATTCATTCAGTATCTCTGCCTTTTCACTGTCATCCTCTGTCCCCTGCCCCTCCCCTTTATTAAGCCTCACTATCCCTCACTTGGTCTTTTTTTGCTCCCTAATGTACCTATAAAAGGTTTTATCCCCACACACTTTGAAATTGGCTATCTTTTCCTCTGCTTGGGCCTTTGCTCTTCTGACTGCCTTCCCTGCTTCCTTCTGCTTTAACTGATACAGTTCCCTGTCCTACTCCTTCTCTGAGTCATTATACTTCCTGAAGGCTATCTTTTTCTCCCTAACCTTCCCTGCCACCTCTTTTGAGAACCATAGTGTTTTTTTCCTTCATTTTGATTTGTTTATTTGTTTCACACAAAGGCTTGTTGCCTCTGTGATGGCAGTTTTGATTTTTCCCCATTGTTCCTCCACCCCTCCTTCCTGCCCACTTGCTAGTGCATTCCTTATGCACCCTCCCATTTTGCCAAAGTCAGCCCTACTAAATTCTAGTACCCTTGCTTTTGTATGGCTCCTTGGTGGAGTTCGGCTTATGAGTCCCCTTCTCTCGAAGATGCCCCTAGTTTGGTGGACTGTTTAGGAGCCTCTGGGAGTTGGCTTCCTATAGCTTACTGCCACCCTGACAGCGCTGGACATGAGTTCTTGCCACAGCTGATTACTTAGGACTTACAAAAGAGCAGCAGGATAGTTCCTTATGGGGAGGTAATTCAAGTGCTTCAGAGAAAAGGAGACCCAGCTCAAGTAAAAGTCAGTGATCCACATGCCTGGTTATTACTGTGAGAATTGTTGAAGTTGCAGCTAAAGGAAGGTTTGCTGTACTGAGTGGCTCAGAACCATCAGGGCGCCCATGTGCAGTTGGTTTTGCTTGATTGTTTTCAAGGCCTGGTGATGAAAGCCCTACATGATGATGTGGGCCACTTGGGCAGCGAACACACTTTGAAATTGGTAAAGAGCAGATTCTATTGGCTCAGGATGGGAGAATATGTAGAATATTATTGCAAGAATTGTCAGTGGTGTATCAGAAAATGCACTTCCGCAAAAGGCTGCCCTGCTAGTTAACATTAGTACCAGTGCACCGATGGAACTTGTGTGCATCAGTTTTCTTATGTTGGAACCAGACTCTAGGAATATCTCCAACATATTAGTGGTTACAGACTATTTCACCTGGTATGCCCAAGCCTACCCCACCAAGGACCAGAGGGCTTCCACGGTGAGCAAACTTTTGATCAAGAAGTTTTTTTGTCCACTACGGAGCCCCTCATTAGAATCCATTCGGACCAGGGATGTGATTTAAAGAGTGGGTTGGTAAAAGAACTCTTGTCCTAATGGGGTATCGGAAGGTCTCAAACCATGCCATACCATCCCCAGGTTAACCCCCAGCCCAAGAGATTCAACAGAACCCTATTGGACATGCTGGGCACCTTGGATCCAAGAGATAGGCGTACCTGGAGCCAACGAGTAAGCACTTTGGTCCATGCAGACAACTGCACAATAAATGTCGTCACTGGTTTCTCTCCTTACCATCTGGTGTTTGGGAGGGAATGTGGACCTGTGTTTCGGAGTGTCAGCAGATGGCATCAAAGAGAATGAATACTTGCAATATGTGAGAAAGCTGAAACAATTGATTGATGCCTATCAACTAGCCTCAGAGAGAGCCACCAAGTGAAACTAGGCTAATAAAAAGTGGTATGGTAAAAAAGTGCGGGCACAAGACTTGGAACCTGGTGACTGGGTACTACTCAGGAGTCTGGGCATACCTGGGAAACATAAAATTGCCAACCAGTGAGAAGTACATTGTATGTGGTAGTTGAGAAGCTGGAAGGACTACCTGTATACAAGATTTAACCAGAGGAAGACACCAGAGGGTGCAAAGTGATACAGGAACCACCTCCTTCCCAATGGAGATAACATTTTGGATCAGAGACTGGTTTGATAGAGCCGACCATACTTCCAAAGACTCGAGCTGCTGCATGCAGATGACAGCCAGAAAGCTGGAGCTGCTACGGGGCTGGACCTGCCCAGTTACAGGAGGTACTTGAGGAAGAAGATCATCTGATGAATCAGATGGAGAAGCTGAGGACATGCCTGTGAGTTTTACCCTACCCCTGAGCTAGAGAGACTGTTTTAGGGACTGCCTTTGATGTTTGAGACTGGTCCTGTGATAGAAGGGCTCAGTGCAAGTGACATGGAGGTCCCTGGGGTTGACAGACAGGGAGAGGTGGACATGGCTGTGCCTGGGGAGCAGGGTGCTGAAGCGGAGGCTTCTCCTTCTATCCTCCCTCGAAGGGACCACTTTGGACTTGAATACTGGTCTGGCTGAGCTGCTTGAGTGATTCTGGTGCAGTCCCTTCAAAGAAACACTTTTTGGGGAGCCCACATCAAACTTGAATACTAGTTTGACTGGGTCCTCTGAATGGCCCCAAGATAACACTCCTGGACAGAGTAGCATAGGAGAGGAGGAGGAGCTGCAGCATCCTGCCCCCACTGAAGAAGGCACCGGCCAAGGGGAGAGTGTCATAGACTCTGACTCCTAGCAGGAGGTAGCCACTAGACCTGATATGCAAGAAACCCCCAGAAGGTCAGGGAGGACTGTACAGCCCCTACTGAAGTTGACTTACGATGCACCGGGGGTACCCACTAACCTGCCCTTGTTTGTAGTACCTTCCCCCTCGCTGATTGTCTACCGACAGCCTCCCCCCCGACTCTCAGCCCATTTAACTTGGCCTCCTCTCTTTGTTCCCCACTAGGGATCCAGTCCTCACTAGCGGCACTACTGCCAAGCGCCCATGTGCAGCCCGGCGCTGCATGGCCACATCTCACTCACTCCCCACCCTCCTGGAACTCGGAGACAGATCCCACTACAAGGTACGAGTGCCATATACCACCGTAGCCTGGAGATTTGCCTCTTGACTGATTGATGCGGTGTTGCTGCTGGCGGCCCGTGATTGGCCCAGTCGTCATTAGGCTGCACGGCTATTGGAGGGCCTGCTTTCTCTAGTATTGTAGCTCTCCTAGCTTTTCTTCTACTCTGTATTTTAGTCCAGCCCCCCCACCCGCTCCCACGCCACCTTTAAATACTCTCTCTCTCTCACCCCTCCCTCATGGGGTATCCTTCCCCATTGGACCAGTCCTTGCAGCTTAACCACTCCTTCTCCTCACAAGCAGCTCACACTTTCTTCTACTAGCACTTCCCATATCAGTGACTACCCAGACACAGGAAATTGACCATGCCCTGCCTAAAATGGCATATTAAGTCACTCACAGTAGCAGTGTTGATTTTACTACACTGACCCTTTTCCCTGTTCCCTCCCCATCTATCTCTCCTACTGCAAGCACCTCCTATGACATGCACTACACACCAGGAATGACTACCGTTTCACATAATGTTAATATCTCAGCCACGCAGCACCCCATTGTGCACATTGGACACCTTCTTAAACTTAATGAGGCCAGTCCTCCGGTGCACCTACAGCAAATGCTTGTAACCTACAATCTAACTGGTCCCCTCGGTCCCCTGGCATCAGGAGGCATAGAAGAATAACAAACAAGATTTTTATACAATGTGCTCAAAACCTGTCTCCCTAAGAATCATCCTTATGCTTCTCCCGCTCTCTGGTAATGTACTCCCCAATCCAGGACCAACTGGCCGAACGGCGCATCTCCCTAACAGGAGGGAAGGGTCCCTCACCATCACTTCAATCAATGCCTGTAGCCTCCTCAACACAGAAACACAGAAACATAGAATTTGATGGCAGATAAGGACCACTTGGCCCACCTGGTCTGCCCATTTTCCTAACTAACAGATAAGCTTCAGATCCTAGTTAACCAACAGCTTACTTCCTCCTACCCCCCACTAGGACTGCCTTATGCCTGTCCCATGCATTCTTGAATTCCCCCACTGTTCTTGACTCCACAACCTCCTCAGGGAGGCTGTTCCATGCATCCACAACCCTCTCTGTGAAAACATACTTCCTCACATTACCTCTGAGCCGTCCCCTCTATCTTCAAATTGTGCCCTTTGTTCTTGCACATCTCTTTCTGAAAGATGCTACCCTCTTGGACTTTGCTGATTCCCTTGAGGTACTTGAAAGTTTCTATCTTGTCCCCTCTCTCCCTTCTTTCCTCAAGCATATACATATTAAGCTCCTTTAGACTTTCTTCGTGTGTCTTCTGGTGCAGACTCTGCACCATTTTGGTTGCCCTCCTCTGGACAACCTCCACTCTATCATGTCTTTGCAGAGATGGGGTCTCCAGAACTGCACACAGTACTCCAGATGGGGTCTCACCAACTGTCTGTACAGAAGGATAACAACTTCCTGTTTTCTACTATTGATGCCTCTTCCTATGCATCCCAGTATCCCCCCAGCCTTCCTTACTGCCTTCTCACAGTGCCTGCCCACCTTTAGGTCATCTGATATAATTACCCCCAGGTACCTTTCCATTTTTACTGTTGTCAGTATCTCACCCCCCATTGTGTACGCTTCCCCTGGGTTTTTGTTTCCCATGTGCATTACCTTGCACTTCTTTGCACTGAATCTGAGCTGCCATACATTTGACCATTCCTCCAACCTTGCCAAGTCCTTCTCATCCTTTCCACTCCATCTTGTGTATCAACCCTGTTGCAGATCTTTGTGTCATCTGCAAAGAGACATACTTTTCCTTCCAGTTCCTCTGCAATGTCACTTATGAAGGCGTTAAAAGGACGGTCCCAGTACTGAACCCTGTGGTACCCTGCTAGTAATCTCCTTTCTTCACTGTGTACTCCATTTACTGCTACCCTTTGCGTCCTGTTGTCTAGCCAATTTTTATCCAGGCTACCAACTTGGGACCCACTCAATGCTGGCTAACTTGTGTATTAATCTTTTGTGTGGGACTGTATCAAATGCCTCGCTAAAATCTAGGTAGACCATGTCCACAGCCCTCCTTGGTCTACTACTTTGGTCACCGAGTCAAGAAATCTATTAGATTTGTCTGGCATGACCTTCCATCGTGAATCCATGCTGCCTTGGGTCCTGTGCCCCACTGGCCTCTAGGTACTCAACAATTCTTTCCTTCAGAAGTGATTCCATCATTTTCCCTACCACTGAGGTCAAACTAACTGGTCTATAGTTTCCTGCCTCTGTCCTGCTCCCACTTTTGTGAAGAGGAATCACATCTGCCCTCCTCCAGTCCTCGGTACCACCCCATCCTCCCATGATTTGTTAAAGAAGTAGTCAGCGGTGTCACTAGTTCTACCCATAGTTCTTTGAGAATTCTTGGGTGAATCCCATTAGGCCCCATTGCTTTGTCCACCTTCAATTTTATTAGTTCTTTCAGAACCCTTTCTTCTGTAAATGGACTGGTATAGACCCTGTCTTCAGAGTGTTTCTCTTGTTTTGTTTAGGTACCTCCCCTCCTCTTTTTGTCAATACTGAGCAGAAATATTCGTTCAGTATCCTGCTTTCACTGTCACCTTCTACCACATTCCCTCCCTTTATTAAGCCTTAGTATCCCTCCTTTGGTCTTTCTTCGCTCCCTAATGTACTTATAAAAGGTCTTATCCCCTTCTTAACAGAATTGGCTATCCTTTCCTCGGTTTGGGCCTTTGCTATTCTGACTACCTTCCCAGCCTCTTTCTGCTTTAACTGATAAAGTTCTCTGTCCTGCTCCTTCTGTGTTTCCTTATATTTCCTGAATGCTATCCTTTTCTCCTTAACCTTCCCTGCCACCTCTTTTGAGAACCATAGCGGTTTTTCCTTCGTTGTGTTTTATGATTTGCTTTACACAAGGCTTGTTGCCTCTGTGATGGCTGTTTTGATTACTCCCCATTGTTCCTCCACCCCTCCTTCTTGCCTGTTTGCTAGGTGCTTTTCTGAGGCACTCTCTCATTTCCCAAAGTCAGCCCTCCTAAGTCAATACTCTTGCTTATGTTGGCTTGATTGTATGGCTGTGTTTATCGTGAACCACACTGTTTGGTGGTCACTTGTTCCCAGATGGCTACCCACTTCTAAATCTGAGATTCTTTCTCCGTCCCCATTTGAGAGTACCAGGTCTAAGATTGCTCCCTCCTGAGTGGGTTCCAGTACTAGCTGTCTGAGGCATGCCCCCTGTAGGGCATCAAAAATGACCCTGCTCTTGGATGTGCCTGCAGCAAAGGTGCTCGAGTTAACATCTGGCATATTCAGGTTCCCCATCAACAATATCTCCCCTTTTTCTGCCATTCTAAGAAAGCCTTCTATCATTTCCTTGTCCATTCCCGTCCCCCTGAGATGGGGGTCTGTATACAACCCCCATGTGGATTGTGGTGCCATTTCCTGTCTCCAGGGTGATCCAGAGTGCCTCATCTGCTCCCTGTTTACTCTTTAGTTCTGTTGCTTTGATCCCTTCCTTTACATAGAGAGCTACTCCTCCTCCTCTTTTACCCTCCCTGTCCCTCCTGTAATTGTGTATCCTGGTATGTTGACATCCCAGTCATGGTTCTCTGTGTACCATGTTTCTGTGACTGCCACAATATCCAGGCAACCCTCTTCCATCAAGGCCACTAGTTCAGGGAGCTTGTTACACAGACTACGGGCATTGGTACTCATCACCCTCCACTTTTGGATAGCCTTACCCCTTTTAGCCCCATTCCTGTCCTTACTGCATTTGCCTTTTTTTACATTTACCTCTGTTCTGCTCCCTAATAACTTATTTACCTTGGTGTTTACCTCACTAATCACCATGTTTTGTGGGGGGAGGCTGGGATTTCCCTGCTCCTTTTCAGTGCCTCCCCCCTTGGCTAGTTTAAATGCTTGCCAATGAAGCATTTAAACCTCTCACCTAGGATCCTGGTTTCCCCCTGGACAGATGCAGACCATCGCACCAGTATAGGTCTGCATCCCTTCAGGTGCTCCCAGTTCCCAATGAAGCAAAACCCTGAGCTCCACACCAGTTTTTCAACCACTCATTGAATTCCCTGGTGAGGAGTGCCTAACATCTCCTTGCCATAGACAGGCAGCACCTCCGAGAAGGTTTCCGTGTCGCTGCAATACAAGGCCCTCCCAACTCTACAAACTCCTCTTGCAATGCTCTGATCCCATTCCTAGCCAGGTCATTTGTCCCTAGGTGGACAATGACATCCAGCTCCTCCCTCGTGCAGCTTCTCCTCACGATCCTGAGGTTTGTTTCCTGTCCCTCAAGCCATGGCGCCAGGAAGACACCTCACTCCTCTCCTTCCTCCCCATTTCTACCCCCTAATGATTGTGTCCCCACCAGGAGTTGTTTCCTTCCCTGTAGGGTCCCATGCCACCCTCCTGTGGGTCTTCTCTGTGAAGGTTCCCAGCATTCTCCTTGGTCTCCACTGCAGGTGCCTCCATGGGAGGAACCACTATCCACCAGAGAGCGAATGGATGTGGAGAGGTACAGCTGGAGGGATGCAACTCTGTTCCACCACCTTCTCCATCCCTGAGCCCACCCTGGTCCAGCCTCTCTCTTTCTTGAACCTCTGAGGTAGTGGCATTGGCCCTGAGTGGTCCCTGGGGGGGGGAGGAGGTTTCTCAAATCCTAGCCAGGTCAGCCTGGAAACAGGCAACCTCCTCTCTCAGACCAGAGAGGTGCCTGCAAATAGGGCAGCATCGCAGCCTCCAGAATGTCTCCCGGAACACTGCCACCCCACAGCCATTGCACTGCACCACTCCTATCATGTCTTATTTTGTGTCCCTTCTACTGTTTCTCTGTATGCTTACTCCCTCCTCTCCTTACAACTCTCACCCTTCCTGTTCTGGGACGGCAACTTCCTATCTTCTTCAGTATCCTCCTTCTTCCTTGCTCAATGTCAGACCACCAGCAGCTGGGGAGAGTGAACTTCTTTTTCCTTTAGGGTTGACAAAAGCAATGTTTCTCTATGATATTTCCCTTCCTACTGCCAAACAGGAAGTTCCTGTTGACAGTCAAATCCAGTGGCTATAAAAGTAGAACTGGCTTAGGGTGGGTGAGTGGAGGGGTGGAATGGAGGGCAATTAGTAAGAAAAAAGGCTAGCAACGGGAAGTTGTAATTTGAGTCACCTGATTTTATAGTGTCTAAGCCACACCCCAATTAAGCTCTCTTTCCTCCTACTGGTTTAGCAAAGTCAGCTGATACAGTGCCCTTCCCAGCACAGAACACACACTGACTTTCTTTCTTTTCTTTCTTTTTTTAACCTAAATAAGACCCTTCTACTTCTAATAAAGTATCTGTCTACTTAATCTCAACAGACACTGACTCCTGCTGAGATAAGTTTTAAATTAATAAGAAAATGTAGCTTCTTTTAGTTAGTTGTTTTCTGCTCTACAACAAGGCTAGCAACAAGCTGGATAACCAAACTTGGATACAACTACACAAGCCTGATATTCTCTCTCTGTTGTCGAAATCTGGCTACACCCTAGGATCCCTGACACTGCAGTCTCAATCCCCGGCTACTACATATTCAGACAGGACAGGACTGCAAAACAAGGCGGAGGCTGTGCCACCTACATTAGGGACACATATATGAGACACATCATCCCTTCCCCTTCCCAAGGCTCCCCTTCTCAGATCCTCGCCATTAAAGTTCTACTTGGAGCTCACAATAAAAATCTCACCATAGCCTCTGTTTACACCCCAAGGACCAAAGCCGGTGGCTTCAATTGCATCATGGAATACCTAGAAGCCTGCTTCACAACTGGAGATAATTATACTGAGCTTTAACATAAACTGGCTTCGCCTGAGGCCTGTGTTTATAAGGATGCTATCTGCACAGCACTTCTCACAGCTTGTCCCTGCCACCACCAGGTGCAACTATAGGACAGGGATGTTCACCCTTCTTGACTGGATTCTGTCAAACCGCCCCAAGCGAATCTCTCAGGTTTCAGTACTCCCTGACTCAATAAGTGACCAGTCACCTGTCATCTGCTCCTGGGCTAACAATCTCATCAAGCCCCCTCCTAAGCTAATTCACACCAGGGTACTAAAGCAGGGACATCTCCAGCTGCTAAAATCCCATCTATGCAACCTGGACTGGACACCAATTGAAACATTCAATGATATTAAAAAAGTGTTGGACTTGTTCATCAACCGCTTCACTGCGGCCTATGATATCTATGTGCCCTGAAAAAGATTAAGGTCAAAGTTAGAGCAAACCCATGGATAACTGCGAGCTTGTGGCACATCTGAAACACAGGGATCACCTCTGGTACTGTGCCCGTGCAACACCTACACTTGGGAATGTACAAAAATATAAAGCTGCCAGAAAGGACTGCACTTGTGCGATTCGGAATGCTAAATGAAAATATTTCAAGGAGTCACTAACCAACTCCTGGAATAATGGTAAAAACTTCTGGAATAACCTGAAAGAACTCACAGGCAAGGATTCAAAGGCACCACCTACTATGCTCAACATCGATGGATTACCAACACTCGACCTTAGCACTATTAGCAATGTAGTCTCCAACCTGGGCAGTGTCCTTCCACCAAAATTCTTTGAAGCCCCTTCATTAACGACACCCCATAACACACACACCACAGTTACACACAACTCTGCAGTTCTTCTTTAAAGAATACCAACTCATATAGCCAGAACCTATATCAGCAAGGCAATCCGAAATACTGGGTACAGTGGTGACTCCCTGGATCTGAAGCTGATCTCGCTTGTCCTTGAAGAAATCCTTGAACCCCTTACAAAGATCTTCAACCTCTCCCTTAGACTTGGGCAATTCCCCTCACTTTGGAAACTAGCCACCATCACACCTGTACATAAAAGCGAAGATAGGGCCCTACACACTAGCTGCAGGCTCATCTCTCTCCTCTCCCTTTATCTAAAGCCCTGTAATGATATGCCTCAGACCAGTTAGTCGAATTTCTAGACAAGTATGAAGTTCAATGCCCAGAGCAGCATGGCTTCAGAAAAGGGCATAGTACCACCAAGGCTCTGCTTGAATTTACAAGTTTCATCCATGCCATGCTTGACCAAGGGAACTGTATGGGGACAGTATTTATTGACCTAACGGAGGCATTTGACACTGTAAATCATCCACTGCTACTAAGTCAACTGTCTATCATTGGGCTCGCCAATGACGCACTGCAATGGTTTGCTAGCTACCTTGGAGGCAGGGACCAATGCGTAAGGATCGCTGGTGTCACCTCAGATGTAAAGCCAGTCATCTCTGGAGTCCCACAGGGGTCAATACTGGGACCCCTACTCTTCTCCCTTTTTCTGAGCAACCTCCCTATCTTCTGCCAGCATAAAATACTACTCTATGCGGATGATGCAGTCCTGTTCACAAGCCACCATGATGCCAAACTCCTGGAATACCAGCTGCAGCTCGATTTTAAGCATGTTGAAGATTGGCTGAATTCACATAAACTCGTTCTGAACCACAGCAAAACTAAAGTAATGACATTCTGTCATGCAAGGAGTAAGTTTAAATCTATGCCCCTTTCCATCAAGAACCACACGGGGACTTCACTCGAACATGTCACTGAGTTCAAGTACCTTGACATCACTTTGGACAGTACCCTCTCATCTGCTCAGCACATTAACAATGTAGCTAAGGCTGCCAACGTGCGAACTGGCATACTCCACAAGCACAAGTACTGCATGACCACAGATGCCCTTAGATTGGCTATTTACAGCTCTGTCATTCCTGTCATAGACTATAGTCTTGCCATCTATAGGTCTGCCTCCACTACTGCCCTCCGTAGGATCTCAGTGTCACTCAACAAAGCCTGCAGGCTACTAATGAGCGCTGCCAGTCATACACACACACACACACACACCTGTGATCTGTATGCCCAGGCAGGTTGGCTTCCCTTACACAGTCGAATACAATACCAAACCTGCCTGTATCCAAAAAGGTACTCCTCGGGCTCATGCCCCCAGTGGTTGAAAAGCTCCTTATGGCTCATAACAGTACTCAGCATACATGCAGTTCCCAACAGATAATCTTCCAGGTTCCCAGGTACAGGACTACAATGGGCCAGCAGGCATTAACGCACAGGGCGCCTCAATGGTACAACACCCTCAACAAGGAAGCACTTTCTTCTACTTTGCTTGGACCCTTTAAAAGGAATCTCTGACTATCTCACCTCAACCACACAATGTGACTGCTTCTCCTAAGTAACTGGCTCTCCGTCCCACTGGTCATTTCTTACCTGCGACATGTAACCCTTAACAGCTAACCTTCCTATGGCACCTGCCTCCTTCCCTATTCTTGTCCTCCCCACCACCCACCTCCTGCCCCCCTTCCTTCTCACCACCTCCCTCCACCTATGCCCCTCAAGCATCTGCCCCCTCTTCTCCAAAACTGCTTTACTACTTCCAACCACCCCACACTCCCAGGGGCACCTCTGCCTGCCTACCTCTTCCGGTTTCCCCCACTACCCTGCACACCCAAACTGTCACTCTGATCACTTCTTTTTTTTTTGTTACCCTGAAACTTTATTTAAGCTGCCCTCTGTATTTTAGAAACAAATATGACTGTAACTAGTTCGTGTTAGACTGTAAGCGTTGTCTGCCTTTGTATGTATGTACCCTTCATCCTCTGATGTGGAACCTTTATAACGAGCAGTTCTTGCTCAAAGGTATTTGTAATCCTAGAGTTTATAAATAAAACAAATATATCACATCCAGGTCTCTGGAAAGGGTATTTATGTGCCCTGTTAGTGCTAGACCCCCAGGCCTGAAGGAAAAGAAGAGAGGAGGTGAAGGAGTACCAAGGAAAGAGTGGTACAAGTATAGCATGAGGTACTAAAGTTCCTATGGTTCTAAAGGTTAAACATATGGGTGCCACATCTTATGTGGAGAGATTAACTAAAGGGGAAGTTTTTACTGAACTTTATATAATGTTTCCTGATCTTAAGTGGTTGACGTTACAATAGTTAGGAACCAGTTGTATAGTTAGACAGTTAATGTGTTAATGCTAAAACTTACTTGTTTACAATTTTTTAGTATTTTAATTTTAGAGCAGCATGGAAGCCAAGCATTTAAGGGGGGTGATTGTAATCACCCTTTGGGGGCTTACCTTACTGCCCCATGTTCTCTCCCATTTTCTTCCTGCTGCCGATTGACTTTCCCTACTTCCCTAGCCCTCTGGTGCCCATAAATCCTCCCTGGGAGGCCACAGTGTTTATTTCAGCCCCTGTTGGGCTTGAAAATACGATTGCCACTGTGGCCATGCTCCTCGGAGCTTGCGGTGATCATGCAGGTGCCCGGTGGTGCCTTTCATGAACCGACCACCAGTGGGGGTCAGAACTGGAGTGTGTCTGTGATCCCAGTGCCCCTCTTTGTGTATTTGGTGACCGAAGACCTGGAGGGGTTGGGTGAAAGCTCCGGAAAAGGTTAGAACCTGGGTTTGAACACGGGGGTGCTCGGGGTTATGAAAATTAATGACACCCTATGAATATTAATGAGGTTGCTGCCAGCTGCCATGGGGCATTGTGTTGTGGTGGCAGTGATGGGGGATGAGAGGGGTTATGCTTTAATATGTGGGCTTGTTTGATGGGGCAGCTGGGGCTATGATCTGGTAGGGTGTTTGGCTACATAAAGTAATGTGTTGGGCTGCACTCACCTTATAAAGATAGGGGAACTGTATGGACTCCAGTGAACTGAGTGGGAGCTGACATGTTGGCGATATTTAACCACCGAATTGCAGCCAATCAGGGATCTAGGCACCCAAACTGGACACCAAAGGACTCCTGGGAAAAGGAGGGGACTAATTCTGGGGCCTACATCATGCTCCAATAAACAAGCAGGAAAGACTGATCACTATGGATATTGCTTATTGAAAGGCTTCAATAGCCAATTAGAACACTGGGTTTTCAAGTGATACTGTATGGACTTTCTGGTATTTCTTGAGTCTGTTCTGGGCTCTGTACGTAGTCAGAAGTACCTTGTGAGTGTGGACTTGGATGTGAGGGCTTACCCAGGCCCTGAGTGGAGACTGCTGTACTGCTGAATTGGAGATTGCTGAAAGTGGATACTGCTGTGTGGCAGAAACAGAGTGACAAGGGGAAAAAGAGAAAGAGACTGAACTTTGGTGCTGATTCCCCAGGTATGGAAGAGTTACTTGCTATTCATGGGAAAGACTAAATATTGCAAACACCCTGTACTGGGAAATTGAGCTAGACGAAAGGACTAAGCAGATTAGTTGAGGGCTACAGTTGCTGCTGGAAGGTCATTTGCTTGTATGGACTGCAGTTGCATTTTTCTTGCAAAGGCAGAGCGTCTCTGGTCATGGGGGTGCTAGACAGGAGCTGTGTGTGTCCTGAGTGAACTGGTTAAAGTGGCTGAGAGCTGAGGTCTTGCTGCAGCCGAGGAAAGGAGTTGGACACTGCTAAACTGAAAGTGTGGACTGGTGTGCAGGGGGGCTGTTGCTGCTAAGTTTTCCCCCTGCTGGATTGCACTGGCACTGATCAAAACAGAGGCTAGCACCCACCAAAACTGGCACTGGACTTTATTGAGTGGCTGCCTGGAAAATCTTGCTTGTTGAGAGATCGGGGCAGGGACTGTAGGAGGACCCCACTGTTTGGGAATCCTCACCCAGAGCCAGGGAGGGAACTTGTGAACCCCTCCCCAGTGGGACTCACTGTCTCAGGAGGTCACGGGTCTTGCACCTGAGTGCTAGGGCACTCTGATTGTGGAAGCTGGGCTGTAGGGCCACTCCCAGGTCTGGGCCTTCTGCAACTGGTGTTGTCCTGCCACAGTGCTCTGAAGCAGGCCAGAAGTTGCTGAAGGTAACAAGCGGCCAGAACTACAATCAAGGTGACCAGCTACAAGATCCTCGAGCAAGTTCCATCCAGAGGGAGGGATCCTGGCTGGCCTGCTTCTTGATTTGCTGTACAACTCCAAGGAGCTCCATTTCCCCTGGTACCGAGAGCTAACCCTGAGTACCCAGAACCTAGTTCCTGGGAGGAAAAAGGGAAATTGCTTGTTAGACAATTTCAAGTTTCAAAAATATTTCAGAGCCCGAACAGCTGGCCTACCTGCAGCACTGTACCAGGCCTGCACATAGTGGGTACCCCTATGAACATCTGGGAAACACTGGTACCAGTGGGGGTGGGTTCAGCCTTTGGGCCCCAATGTTTGGTGTGTTGCTATATCATTAACCAGTTTTTATTTCCACAGCCATCCTTGGTCCCGGTACCCCTTCCCTAGTCCTATACCCCCAACAAAGCTGTGGTTCACTGGTTGAAATTGTGTGCACAGGAATTCTCTAAGTCTGTCAAAACATTATTGTTCATGGATTATGGTGGTACTGAATTGTTGGATATTCAGTGTGTGGAGTGGTTGGTAGGGGAGGTGGGTAGGTGCAGCATCCCAAAGGGCTGTACCAGCCAGTTACCTGACCACTTCTAATTCTGTGGGGGTGTGGCACGCTATATTTGTGTCTTTGGGATAGAACCCTGAACACCACCGTAGCAGGACCCAGGCCCCTTAACCTGTTAGAGGGACAACAGTCAGGAGTAGTAGCCCACTGGCTCACGGCGCCTGGGCTACATATTATTGGCCCGCTACCTGCTCCCTCCTCCATAAATACTGAACAGAAGTATTTGTTCAATATGTCTGCTTTTTGGTGGTCCTCTTCCACAGACACACACCTCCTCTCCCTTGCAACCTTATTATCCCTCCCTTGGTCTTTCTCTTTCGCTTATGTATCTAAAAATGTCTTGTCCCTTTTTACTGATTTGCCAGTATTCTCCTCTGTTTGCACTTTGCACCCCTAACTGCCTTCCTGCCTGTCTTTGTTTCTCCTGATAAGTCTCCCTGTCCTCCTCTTTCTATGTTTTTATACTTTCTAAAGGTTTCTTTGCTCTTACTTTTCCTCTACTTCACTAGAGAACCATAGTGGTTTCTTTTTTCTTGTGTCCTTCCCATCCTGCCTAACACAGAGTTTTGTAGCTTTTTATGAACATATGAAAATACCAGCAGATACAGGCCATGTGGTCTATCGAGTCTGCTTGAGTGCGCAGCTCCCAGTCTAATCTACTGCAGCTGCCCCCCACCCCTTGCCCATCCATCTGATTTATCACCCCCTTCTGCCAACTCCCCCCTCCCCAGCTTTCCCCAGTTTTGACCTTACCTTTGACCCTGTCTTTTTTCCCCCTGAATTTCATCATTATTTGGTTCCTTTTGTGGTTTTTCTCCCACAAGATTCCAGCAGTTGACCTCTTGAGCTTGTGGGGGGGGGGCAGTTTATGTCTCCCTGTCTCATTCTGCCTACCCCCTCGACTAGTTTAAATGCTTGCCAATGTAGCAGTTAAACTGCTCACTGAGAACTATGGTTCCCTTCCTGGACGGTTGCAGGCCATCTCCCTTGTACAGGCCCTCATCCTCCCAGGTGGGACCCCAGTCCCCAATGAAACTGAAACCCTCCTCTCTGCACCATTTCTTCAACCATGCGTTGAAGTTGCTGGTGCGAAGAATCCTGTTAGCTCCCTATCATAGACAGGTAGCACTTCTAAGAAGGTCACAAATTGTGCTGCTTACCTAAGACCCCTCCCCAACTCCCTGAACTCTTCCTGCACTATGACTGGCTCATCCCTAGCCAGGTCATTTGTCCCAAGATGGACAATGATGTCCAGCTCTCCCTCCCTTCCTGCTGCCCCAGCGATCCCTTGGATCCTCTTTCCATCCCTGTGTGCCGTGGTGCCGGGAAGTCACCAAATGTCCCTCTCCTCCTCCCTACCTACTCCCAGCTCTATCCTCCTTACTATGGAGTCCCCCACCAGGATTCACTTCCCCTTCCTCTGGGGTCCTCTATCACTACCTTTGGGGTCTCTGCTGTGGAGGGCCCCCACATCCACTCCAGTCACTACCACGGATTCCTTGGTGGGACATTCCCTCTCTGCCAAGATGGCTTAGGATTTTGTAGTGGAACTGGTTGTGGGATGTGCCTTTTCTCCACCACCATAACCCTCCTTGAGCCCACTGTCATCTAGCCGTCCCTCCTACTGGGCAACTTCTGAGGTAGTGGTGGTGGACTAAGTGGTCCTTGGGTGGGGGAGAAGGTCCTCCGAACCAAAGCCAACTTGGCTTTGAGTCTGGCCACCTCCTTCCTCAGCCCAGAGGGTGCACACAGATAGGGCAGCAACTCAGTCTCCAGAACGTCTCCCTGAAGACTGCCGCCACACAGCCACTGCACTGCTCCGCTCCCAGAATAACTGCACACCTGTTGCTAGACATTACCCCTAGACCTTACTTCTTGGCCTTAACCCTCTACCTTAACCCACTACCTTAACTCACTATCATAATTCACTACCATAACTCACTACTTTATAACCCTTTACCTTAACCACTGCCTTAACTCACTACCTCAATCCACTACCTCTGCATTTTTTTTTTGCCCTTTCTTTCTTTCTACAAACTCAGGGTACTAACCCCCTGTAACAGATGCTAATTTAAACTTGCACCCCAGATTCACAATCACAACCTTAGGACAGTAACCCTGTATAACAGATGCAACATCAAATTTTTTAAACTTTAGTTATACAGAACTGTATTACAACAGAAACACTATCAGCTAACAGGAATGGCAATTACAACAGGATGATCTTAGGATAATATCCCCCCTGTAACAAGGGCAATTAGGGTGTCTGATTAGCTAACTAGAAAACAGCAGTAGGCACCGAAACCATAACAGCTACAGAATATGCAATAGGCACTATTAAGAGCAAAACCTTAAGATAAAAGCTTCCAGTAGCAAAGGCAATTTGCTAGTTAGGGTGTTGGATATGTTCTACAGCACAGGCAATCACAATGTCAAGATGCTATTCCCCTGAAACAGGCTAGGTAGGGATGTACTTATCTGAGTCAACTGCCTCCGGCATTCTGGTCCCCCTCTGGTGTTCGCTCCTCTGCTGGTCTTCTGCCTCCCTTCTGATATGCAAAGTGACCTACTGCCGGCTGCCTCTTTGGGTTGATGCCAGTGGGCAGACTTGGACATCCTTAGTGCATTGGTCCTTTGCACAGGGGCTGCAGCATGGGGGGCCACTTGGAAGCCTAGTTCACTTATAGTACTGGAGTCTTCCTGATCCCACTGGTCCTGACCTCCGATTGGTCCCTGGAGGGCTGGAAGCATGGTCTGCTACCTGATTGGATCCTGCTGTTGCTTCTGTCTGAAGCTTCAAGCTTCAGTGATTCTCTGCTTCCCACTGTTTCCTGCCTCTCTGAGGTCAGAGGGTCCTGCTGCCACAATCTCAGACCCCACCCTGGAGGCTCCTGTTCAGCGGTAACATTCAATTCCCAGTAGATCACATTTTCTTTCTCACTATGATTTGTGATTTAAATTGCTTTGCAATGGCTAATACTGCAACAAAAACATCTAGTTGTCACATATATTTTACAAACAGGATAGCCAATTGTCATTCTTGGACTGTGTTTGCAAGTCTCATATGGTAAGAGTGCAATAATACAGCACTTGGAATTTTAAGGAAGGAAGAAAAGGAATCCATGCTTTTACAGTGCCTTTAATACAAAGTATATCCCAAAATGCTTTACAGTCTAGGAGAAGAGGATGGAGGGAAGGGAAGAATGCAAGAACAGCAGAGTGGAAGTGGGCTACCATAACCAAGAAGTCAGTGGCTTGAAACTATCCTCTGCTAACTTGCATTGCACATACTTTAAGTAGCTCACTGGTCTAGGGTTATGATCCATTACTGCAAATAATTGGAACCAACTCAGTTTGAGACTTATTTGTAGCAGGAGGAGGCTGGCAATTATAAGCCAGTCAGCCTGACATAAGTGATAGGAAAGTTAATGGAATCACTGCTGAAGGAAAGGTTTGTGGAATATCTTGAAGCCAGAGGGTTACAAGACCCAAGGCAGCATGGTTTCACAGGAGGCGGTCATGTCAAATGAATCTGATAGATTTCTTTGACTGGGTGACCAAGGAGCTAGATTAGGGCGGAGTGGTGGACGTGGCCTACCTAGATTTCAGTAAGGCATTTTATACCGTTCCACATGAGAGACTAGTAAGCAGGCTGGGTAGTTTTGACTTGTGGGGTGCCACAGGGATCTGTGCTGGTACTGGTCCTCTTTAATGTCTTTATGAGTGACATTGCAGAGGAGCTGGAAGGGAAGGTCTGCCTCGCTGCAGATGACACCAAAATCTGCAATAGGATGGACACCCAGAGAGGGTGGAAAGGATGAGCAGACAACTAGAAAAACTAGAGGAGTGGTCAAGGGGTATGGCAGCTGGGTTTCAATGCAAAAAGTGCAAAATAATGCACTTAGAGCACAGAAACCCAGGGGCAGAGTACAAAATGGGTGGAGTGATATTGATGACCATCAAGAAGGAAAGACGCCTGATGGTAATCATATTGGATGATCTAAAGGTGGCCAGGCAGTGCGACAAGGAGGTAAGGAAGACAGGAGAATGCTGGGGTGCATAAGGAGGGATATCACCGGCAGAAAGAGGGAGGTGATGTTGCCTCTGTATAGATTACTGGTAATACCCCACCTAGAGTATTGTGTCCAGTTCTGGAGACCACATCTCCGGAAGGATGTAGACAGAGTGCAGGCAGTTCAGAGGTGGGCAACTAAAATAGTGCAGGGTCTGCATTAAAAGCCCTATGAGGACAGACTGAAGGACCTCAAGATGTACACTCTGGAACAGAGGAGGGAGAGGGAAGATATGATAGAAACCTTTAAATACCTCACGGGGTAAATAAAGTATCTGAGGGAGTATTTTCAGAAGAAAAGGTGCTCAAGAACAAGGGATATACTATGAAGCTGGAGTGGGCAGATTCAGGAGAGATATATATGTATCTCTATACTATGTACTACTGCTTTAATAACCATTGTTGTTTCACTCCTGTGTTGGAGCATGCCACTCCAGGTTTGTACTGTGACTATGTATTTCTATCATGTATACCTTGTAACTTTCCCGGGTCGCACCTGCAAATAGGCACCAGCTGTCTAGTGTGCTTACCCGGTTACAAAAACAAATAAAATAAATGTGATGAAGTACTTCACAGAAGAGTGGTGGAATTCTGGAACAGCCTTCCAGCGGAGGTGGTGGGGCAAAAACAGTGGTGGGGTTCAAGAATGCATTGGATAAGCACAAAGGAATCACAGTGTAAAGGAAGGGGAAAGGGAAGAGAGAAAGAGCTGTAGAGCGGGCATGGTCAGATGTAATAGTGTAGGTAGGGAAAAATGGGCAGACTGGATGGGCCAAGCTGTCCTTATCTGCTGTCAAATTCTATGTTTCTATTGTAAGCCCCCTCTCTTTCGGAGGGCCTTATGTTCCCATTAAGGACCCCTTTCCACCCTCTACTCCTCCCCCCAGAGCTTATGGATTTATGAGTGCTCTGGGGTCAATCCCTGCTGGACACCTGAAGGTGGCAGCAGAGAACAGGTAGAGAGGGTATAAATAGGTTTGGAACAGGAAGTTCTGGGCTTTTCCAGCCTGGACGGTAGGCCTGAGGCTGGAGGGGTGGCTGGAGGAGTAGGAGAGGCAGGCAAGGAGGGAGCTCGACAGTACGGGTTGAGCCTGAGGGGGGAACCCCCCCCCCAAAGTCAGTGATCAGGGATGGCTGGTATGCAGCAATGTGGTGTCAGAGAGTAGGGCTGGTGCTCAGAGGGAGGATGGTCAGCTAGCCAGTACTCTGTCCTTGAGATGGGGAGGCCTGGATAGAAAGGAGATGGTAGGGAATGTAGGAACCTCTCTTGGGTCCCTTGTACAGTGTGGATTGGGCTGCCAGAGCTGTGGGGAGCCATGGCAGGGCTCCACAAGGGAGGGCCAGTGGCAGAGGTCCTGTCCCATACCCGTGTGGCAGGGTAGCCCAGGTTTAGAGGGGCACTGTGGGCGTCTTCACCCACATAAAGGCCTGCTTGAGTTGCAGATCCTGTAAGCACAGCATTTTAGGGCAGGGGTGGGCCGAGGTCTCAGGACAGGCCTTGGAGGGACATCTATGGGCCGGGAGCTTAAGTCAAGCCAAGGATGTGTTGCAGGAATTCCGAGAGGAGGCTGGGACCATCCGGAGAGGTCATTGAGGGCACAAGACAAAGGAGGAATGGACACCAGGGGTGTGTACAGACAGTTGGTGAGACCCCCATCTGGAGTACTGTGTACAGTTCTGGAGACCCCATCTCCGCAGGGACATAGACAGGATGGAGGCAGTCCAGAGGAGGGCAACTAAAATGGTGCAGGGTCTGCAACATAAGCCATACGAAGAGAGGCTAAAGGAGCTTAATATGTATATCCTCGAGGAAAGGAGGGAGAGGGGGGACATGATAGAAACTTTCAAGTACCTCAAGGGAATCAACAAAGTCCAAGATGGGAGCATCTTTATGAAAACAAATGTACAAGAACAAGGGGCATAATTTGAAGATGGGGGGGGGGGACGGCTCAGGGGCAATGTGAGGAAATACTTTTTCACAGAGTGGGTGGTGGACGCATGGAACCGCCTTCCTGATGAGGTTGTGGGGTCAAAAACAGTGAGGGAATTAATGCATGGGACAGACATAAGGCAATTTTAGGGAGGGGTAGGGTGTTGGGTAACTGGAAACTGAAGCTTATCAGATAGGTAGGAATTGGGCAGACTAGGTGGGCCAAGCAGTCCTTATCTGCAGTCAGAGTCTATGTTTCTATGTGCCAGAAAAGGGTTTGAGCTGCTCGGAGGGCCTGGGTGGTGGCAGGGCTTAGGTTTCTCTAGTGGCAGGGCAGCTCAAGTATGGCAGTGGGCATTGGGGGCTGTGGCCTGGGTACGCTGTGGGCCGATCAGGTATCAAGGTTTGGGCCAGCCCTGGGGCCACCATTTATGAGCTGGCCTTTAGGCCCATTAAGGGTTGCAGCTCCAGTGGCAGGAGAGAGTCAGAGATTCAGGAGGCACTGCAAAGCTAGTGGGGGCCACTCAGGTGAAAGTGCAGGCTCAAATAAGTGTTACAAGACTGGTTCAGGGAGAAAAAATCCTAGTAACCCCCCCCATTATGTTTCAGAGGCTAGGTCCAGGGGCCAGGTGGGAGAAGCTGCTCGCTTCTCCGTAATGGGAACAGGCATGGCAACCAGCGCAAGGGAAAAGCCAAGGGAGAAAATGGTAACTAAGTAGATGGGCAGCTTACCGGCCTGGGAAAGGAGCCTGATGATTCTTCAGGATAAAAGTGTTCTTGGAGATACAACAGCTGAGCTTCCAAAGTAATGATAGCCTTGCAAATACTGCCTGTTAACACCTTACTTCTACTCGAGAGTTCCAGCTGGATGAGCCTGTAAAAATGTTTATAGCCTCATGGAGCTGCTTTATTTTTGTGCAAGCAGGTACCCCTGTGTCTCTGCAATCATTGGGGCACAGGTGAAAATAAAGAGCTGTTCTGGGAAAAGGATAGAGTGATGATTTTCTGTTAAGTTAAAGAGGATAAATGAAATAAGAAGCCTCCATTTCATTTGTGCCATGAGTTTTGTATTTCCAGCAGTTTGCACAGGGATCGGGGCTCAGGGCAGATCAATGTAAGTGCCTGGTTCCAGTGTCAGAGATTTGGGGCGAGAAGTCAGTTAAAGGAGAAAAGATCCAGGGTGTGCTAAAGAAATTAAGAAGGTGGGCAATGGTGATCTATGCACGGGAGGAGGGAGGAAGGTGGGACAGAGGCCCTATGGATGCAGTTTCAGGACTCAAGAGCAGGGTACTGAGGATGGGGTAGTCTGGGGCACTAACTCAAGAGGAGGAGCTGGACAGGAGTTGGTAGAACAAATTAGGAGGTTTGCAGGAAAGGGAATATGGTTGAGTTGGGGACTTCAACCTACCTGGGGTGGGGTAGGATTGGAGCACACCAACCACCACAAGTGCAAGGAGTAGGTCATATTGGGGTATTTCAGGATAGCTTCCTGGTGCAGTTGGTGCATGAGCCAACTAGGTTGGGAAGGACTGTGGACCTTGTACTATCAAACGGGGAGGCCATAAGGGACCTGAAGGTGGATGACCTTCTGGGTGGGAGTGATCACCTCTCAGTGTGGTTCACGCTCAGAATGGAGAAGCAAACTGGAGGTTTGGGTACCAGAGTTATTGATTTTAAGGGGGCGGACTTTAACAAAATTTAGGAAATTCTGATAAATCATCTGGAGGGAATCCAACCAACCGTGGATGCCAATCAAAAGTGGGATATTATTAAAGCAGGGCTGGCAGAGGCTACTGGGACATGTACTAGGGCACAAAGTAAGAAGGGAAGGGCAAAGAAGCCCAGTTAGCTGACCCAGGAGGTAATGGAGGGGGTGAGAGCCAAGAGGACAGCTTTTCAGAGATTCAAGAGCTCAGGAAGGTGGGGGGGATGACAGGGAGGAGTATACGAAGAAGTCCAAGAAGGTTACCAGATTAATCAGAGCCACCAAGACATCCAAAGAGCTGAGGCTGGCACAGGGCATTAAAGGCGGAGAGAAGGACTTCATCAGATACGTCAGTGAGAGAAAGAAGAACAGGGACCAGATAGTGAGAATTAAGAAGGGCAGGGGGTGGGTAGAAAGGGGAGGGCAGGCAGGCACTCAATGAGTACTTCTGCTCTGTGTTCACAGAAGAGAGGGAGGACAGATACCTCATGGGAGTGGTGGGGTGGGCAGGGGGGAGGGAGTGACAGATGGAGAAATTACAGAGAACAGGGTACTGGAAAGACTAATGGCACTGCGGGTGGACAAGGCACCAAGACCTAATGGCATTCACCCTAGGGTACTCAAGGAAATGGCAGGGTGCCTGGCAGGATCACTGCCTGAGCTGTTCAATACCTCTCTCTGGACACAGGATGTGTGCCACAGGATTGGAGGTTGGCCCATGTGGTGCCCATTCACAATGGTGGCCCAAAGGATGATCCGGGTAACTACAGACCAGTGAGCCTCACATCAATTATGGGAAAGTTCATGGAGACAATCCTTAAAGAGAGGCTGGTGACATTTTTGAAGGACAATGGTCTCCAGGATGGGCGACAACATGGGTTTGCCTCGGGCAGATCCTGCCAGACAAACCTGATTGAATACTATGATTGGGTGACCAGGGAACTGGACAAGGGCCCTGCAGTGGATGTCCTGTACTTAGACTTTAGCAAGGCCTTCGATTCCGTGCCACATGGGAGGCTGGGGGGAAGCTGGAATATGTAGGGATGGGTACTAAGATGGTCAAATGGATTGCTAACTGGCTGAAGGGCAGGCAGCAAAGGGTGGTGGTGGAGGGGAAACTCTCATCGCTAAGAGCAGTAACAAACGGGGTGCCACAGGGATCGGTACTGGGACCAGTGCTGTTTGGGATATTCATAGCAGATATTTCACACGGGACCCAGAGTAAGATCAGTCTGTTCGCACACAATACCAAGATGGGAGCTGTGGTGGATGACATCGAGGGATGGAGGGGGACTGCAGGAAGACCTGACTAAACTACAGGAGTGGTCAGAAACACGGCAGATGGGGTTCAGTGCCAAGAAGTGCAAAGTGCTGCACTTCAGAGCTAAGAACCAGAGGAGGAGCTATGGTACCGAATATGTTATGTGCTAATAGCACATATGACAAAACCGCGAAACTGCAACAGCGCAGTATAGGACAGCGAGAGGGTGCAATATCACGAATGGGTCTGTGAGCAGTACTGCACCCTCTCACTGTTCCAGGCAGAGGATAAGACCTCCGCTGGGATGGGGTTCTGGCAAGCAGCTGCTGTGGCTCGATGGGATGAGCCACTGGTAGGAAGGGAAGCAGGCAGTGTGTTTGGGACTGGGTTCGATTCCTGGTCCCAGAAGCATTAAATGTGTCTTTTTTTTTTTTTTTGCACTTTGTGCAATATTTATAGTAACCCCGTGGAGTTAGTTATTCTAGTTGGGGCGGTTGAGGCACAGACCCTGTAACAGGAGGTGCGGGGGCAAAAACAAGACTTATACCACATGCAATATATTGCACTGTATCAGCAACGCAGTATATTGCTGCAGCATAATGTCTTGTGACATTATGATCCTGTACAGGAGCTATCACCTGGGAGGGGAAGTGGGGAGCACAGATGATGATAAAGGACCTGGGGGGATTATAATGGGGAATATGAACAACTGGCCCAGTGCAGGAGGCAGCAGTAAGCCAACAAGATGTTGGACTGTATAGTGAGGGGAATCTCCTCTAGAAGTAGTGAGGTGATCCTTCCCCTGTACAGGTCACTGGTCAGGTCACACCTGGAATACTGCGTGCAGTACTGGCACCCGTTCCTGAAAAAGGACATCAGATTGTTGGAGGGGGTGCAGCACAGAGTGACTAAGATGATCCAGGGTTTGGAGGGGAAATCCTATGAGGAAAGGTTGAACATGCTTAACATGTATTCCCTGGAGGAAAGAAGGGATAGGGGAGATATAATCAAGACCTTTAAGTATCTGAAGGGGATAAACAAGACTAATACAGGAGAGATATTCCAGATCAGAAGAGGAGGGATGCAAGATGGCATCAACTGAGGTTGGAGGAGGGGAAAATTCAGGAGGAAATCAGGAGACATTTTTCACTGAACAGGTGGTAGGCAAGTGGAACACTCTACCTGAGAGGTGATTTCCTGTAGGATGGTGGGCTGTTTCAAGAGGATGGGACCGAGTCGGGGATGACTGTGAGTGGGGAGGAAAGGGTGGAGCAGCTGCAAGTTGAGGAGTCTAGCTGCACAATTGAGCAGATGTGATAGACCATGAGGCCTGTTTCTGCTGGCATTTTGTATGTTTATATGCTCATAATAAAGCCAGAGAGGTAGGCTAAGTTTCTCTACTTCACCATGCAGTGAAATGCTTGGAGATGTTTCGCTATGCTGTAGGCCCTTTCCCCCGGTTCATCAACGATTCTTTCATGCCCCTAAACAGTTTGGGGAAGGGGTGGCTACATGTGGGGGCTCATCAGGATGGTTTCCTGTACCCCATAACCCCACCAGACCCTGAGTTCCCTGGTCCAAGGTGCTGACAGGTTCCCCGGCCTAAGTAGGCCTTTTGGCGCATTTTAAATAAGTTGTGGGGCAGGCCTGAAAGACTAGTAGGCCTCAACATACCTGATGTGGTGTGCACGCATGATTGGCTGGTCAAGTGATGCTCTGGCCACTTCCAATTGGTGGATGGTGCAGGAGAAGCAGAAGCAACTGTTGAGGGAGCGCCATTTTGGCCGGGCAGTTGAGAGGAAGATGTGCAGGGAGAACCAGCCGAAAAAGAAAAACAAAAGCAGCACAAAACCCACACAACAGCAGAAAAGCAAGAATCTCCATCCAAAGTAAGAGTGTTCCTTTGTTCTGGGTACTGCAAGCAGCAGCAGGGTAGAGGTTTTAGTGGGTTGCCATATGGACTGGCACTGGATCATGGCAGGCAAAGGACAACAAACTGAAGAGGTGTCCCCCCAGGAGGAACCACTTGCCATGGTTCCTGCATCATTGGTGTCCTGGCCATGGAAGGCAGGGGGAAAGGGACAGATCAATGAGCGATGTGTGAGGTGTGGATATCAGTGGGAAGGCATGCAAGGTTATCTGTTTGTAGAATCTGCTCGGTTCAGCCCTGGGAGGCATTTTTGTTCGCATCCCACCCGTTTCCATGTTGGGGCTTAAATCCAGTACCACAGAGCGCTCTTACATGCTACGGTCACTGGCTAGTGGGGATTCAGGAGCTTTTGATAGACTCTTCCTGGGGAGCAGCGCCCCAGGCCAGATAACTAAAGCGAGGAGCATTTCTCCTGATGTTATGGTTGAGGCTGAGGAAGAGGAGGGTGCAGCAATAAAGGAGAGACTAGGGGGTGATGGGGAGCACAGACATCAGCCCTGATCCCCGCTGCCAGCTACCAACTATCCCCATGGCAGAGGGAGGGGCAGGAGTCTCAGGAAACCAGCAGGAGACTCCCCAGGGCCCAGGGAGTCCACACCTTGGCCCCTGTCCGGCAGTAGCCCACTGGCTCTGTCTGCCAAATCAGAGCCTGTGGCTGGAGTCAGATCAAAGATCCTAAAGCCCAGCAGGCTTTAGATCCATGCAATTGCTGCACCAGCAGAGACCAGGAGGGTGCTAAGGCTGAGGAGTTGAATGAGAAAACAATATTGATAAAAGGTTCCAGTTCCAGGACTATCAAGTATATCGAGCCTTCCCAGGCCTTTTCATCATCGGTGATCATCACAGCAGACCACACCCCACAGCTTCCCATTCATGCCAAAACTCTCCAGACCTGCATGGACAGGTTAAACTCCAGTGACCCACTGAACATCAAGTACAGAAGGGGTATGTGGTTACCACCAGGGCAAGCAAGGAGGACCAGTGTGAGAGATCTGCCAGAATGGAGCCAGGCTGAGAGATGGGTCCACAGGAGGCTGCGTGTGGAGTATCCCCATATGGACTATCCATATGTGCCCAAGAGGGTTTGGGACATCATCGAGGAGATGAGGGAAGAGTGGATTTTCAAAGAGCAGTTGGACCGATTAAAGAACCGTCCTGGAGGTGGAGGTGTTCCCTCACAGCAACTGATCCAGCGGACTCGGACAATGAGCCGCACAGGGACTTGGTCTGGTTTGACCCTGTTTAAGAATTTCGCCTTGGTACAGGACTTGACTGGGATATGGACCAAATATTACATCATAGACCGAGATTCTTTTGGGACTTGACCACCAAACTGGATCCAGATTATTATTTCCCACCAGGAGGGGGACCTGCAACTTAGGCCTCCTGTAAACAGACTTATGGACTATGTCAGGACAGTTGCTCTATGGAGCAGGACATGGTGATTGTAAATATTTTTTTTTTTTTTAAATATGGGACCTAATTTATGCTTTACTAATCAGAATGCGGAGACTAATGATTGGATAATTAAATAAATAGTGTGAATGTTGGCCATGGGTGATTAAGAGGATGCATGAATGAGTGAGTGTGAGTGTGAAATGGGATTGTACAAACAGTAACATGTTTCTATATGGGGGGACGTATAATGGAGTTTGTTAGAATTTTAGAACTACCTCAATACTGTTTAAAATGTTGTTGAAATTTAGAACAAGAACTCAATGATTGTGGTTGTCTTCTGAAGAGGAATAATTCAGTTTTTTCTAAAATTTTATAATTGTCTCCTGGCGCAGGTAAGTTTTATTTCCTTGGGTAAACTGGGTTTGAGCAGTTAGTTTGGGTTGGCACCTTGTGGCCAGACACGATGTGTCTGCCCTTTGTGGGGGTGCACATACCCAGCTTGCTGGGAGGAGACCATCACTGGGCCCTTTGCCATCATTCCCAGGAGGAATGATTCCCTGAGTGGGGAAAATGTAAGCCCCTCTCTTTCAGAGGGGCTTATGATCCAATTAAGTGAACTCCCTTCCACCTCTACCCCCCAGAGCTTAGGGGATTTATTAGTGTTCTGGGTCAATCCTTGCTGGACACCTGAAGGTGGCAGCAGAGAGCAGGTAGAGAGGGTATAAATAGGGTTGGAACAGGAAGTTCTGGACTTTTCCAGCCCAGGCGGTATGCCGGAGGCTGGAGGAGTAGGAGAGGCAGGCAAGGAGGGAGCTCGATGGTCTGGGTTTGGCCTTAGGGGGACCCCCCAGAGCCAGTAGTCAGGGATGGCTGGTATGCAGTGATGTGACATCGGAGAGTAGGGATGGTGCTCCGAGGGAGGATGGTAAGTTAGCCGGTACTACATCATTGGGATGGGGGAGGTCTGGATAGAAAGGAGATGGTAGGGCATGTAGGAACCTCTTAGATCCCTTGTACAGTGTGGCTTGGCTGCCAGGGCTGTGGGGAGCCACCATGAGGGGAGGGGCCAGTGGCAGAGGTCTCCTCTGCCCAGTGTAGCAGGGTAGCCCACGTTTAGAGGGGCACCATTAGCATTCTTCACCCACTTAAGGGGTCTGCTTGGAGGGGCAGGCACGCATTTTAGGGCCAGGTGGGCCACAGGTCTTAGGACAGGCCTTGGAAGACATCTCTGGGCCAGGAGCTGAAGTCAAGTCCAGGATGTGTTCCAGGCATGCGAGAGGAGGTTGGGACCATCCTGGGATGGTCATCAAGGGGCACAAGACAAGGGAGGAATGGGCGTCAGGGTGCCAGAAAAGGGTTTGAGCTGCTTGGAGGGCCTGGGTGGTGGCAGGGCTCAGGTTTCTCTAGTGGTAGAGCAGCTCAAGTGTGGATTCAGGCTGGGTCCAGGGGGTCACGTGGGAGAATCTGCTCTCTTCTCCATGTGGGAACAGGGCATGCCAACCAGCGCAAGGAAAAAGCCAAGGGAGAGAATGGTAACCAAGTAGATAGGTAACTTACCAGTGCCAGGGGGAAAGGAGCCTGATGGTTCTTCAAGGATACAGTGTTCTGCTTAGATAAAACAGCTGAGCTTCCAAAGTAATGATAGCCTTGCAGATACTGCCTGTTAATACCTTACTTCTACTTGAGAGTTCCGCTGGATGAGCCTGTAAAAATATTTATAGCCTCATTTAGCTGCTTTATTTTTGTGCAAGCAGGTACCTCTGTGTCTCTGCAATCACTGGGGCACAGGTGAAAATAAAGAGCTGTTCTGGGAAAAGCATTGAGTGGTGATTTTCTGTTAAGCTAAAGAGAGTAAATGAAATAAGAAGCCCTCCATTTTATTTGTGCCATGAGGTTGGTATTTCCAGAAAGTTTTCCAGCAGTGTGCACAGGGATCAAGGGGCTCACAGGTCCACTGGGAGCCATGGCGGCAGATCAACGTAAGTGCCTGGTTCTAGTGTCGGTGGTTTAGGAGAAAAGCCAGTCAAAAGGAGAAAGATCCAGGGTGCACTGAAGAAATGAAGCCATCGGGAGGTAGGCTAAGTTTCCCTACTTCACCATGCAGTGAAATGCTCGTAGATGCTTCACTATGCTGTAGGCCCTTTCCCCCATTCATCAACGATTCCTTCATGCTCCTAGACAGTTCGGGGAAGAGGTGGGTACACTATGAATGTGCACTGGAAGATTCATAGACCACAGGGATTGATTAGAAGGAGATTACGGAGATGTTAAACATGGCAAGGTTAAGTGACTTGCTCAGGGTCACACAATGAGTATGAAATGGGTGGATTACAACCCTAGTCTCCAGTTTTGCAGCTCTGTGCTCTAACCACTAGGCCAAACTGCTCCCTGATCCTGATCACAGAAAGCCCTAAAGGGAGGGTTTTGCTCTGATAATCTACATAGGTGAACTATGGAGCAGCAAATGATACAGTAACTTTTCCTCAGTGGTTCTAAATTTGCTCCTGAAATATTGAAATAGATATATATTTCTACTACATCTGTAGAAATAAATTTGGCAAACTAAATATAACCCCCCTACAAATGGGGGTTCCTAAAAGCCTTCCCGAAGCCTACCTAGATGCTCCCTGCTTATCTGGTGTCCGGCGTAAGGCCGCTAAATATGAGCGTTGTGAGTGCTTTTAAAGCCTCCAGTACTGTCTCTTTACGGGCTGCCTGCTCACAGGGTTTGGTGTTTGTAAGGGGGGACTGGGGCTTCTATGCTTGGCTCCCGCCCTGGGCCGCTGGTTAATCGCTCCATTTCTGCAGTCACTAGAAGAGCAGAAGGAGCCTAGTTGAAAGATATAGCTGTTTGCTGGAAAATATGCAGGGTAACTGAAAAAACATAAATTGTCTAACCTGCCTTTATTTGCAGCTGGGACTCTGTGTGCTGTGCCCCTCCATCTTGGACCAGAACAGTTCGAGGGGTCCAATAGGAGCAAGGGGTATCTAATCTGAAGTGAAAAGCAGCCAACCAGAAACCAGGACCCCTCAGGGAGTCGACTGACCAATGAGGACACAGCTTGTAGTGCTGGGAAGTGGCATTATGGGCTATGGTGCTTTTTTGCACCGCTGAGAGCAAAAGTAAGTGACTGGCACCTGAGGCCAGCCAATGGGATCGGGTGGTGCCCGAGTTAGAGAGCTGCACCACACAGAGAAGAGGCAGAGGCGTTGTGATTGTGCAGGAGAAGGGAGCTCTGAGCTCCTGCGGCGCTAAGTGTTCGCGCGGGAAGTGCGTGAAAGGCCTGAGGCGGCTGTTTTCCTTGCCAGCGTTCCACGAAAAAAATCTGCAGGCTTGTGGTCAGAGGAGGGTGTGATCAAGCACAGCTACCTACCAGGCTTCACCTGAAGAGGACTGGAGAATCTGCTAAATCACGCTCGGTCTGTCAGGACAGTTGAAGCTGCAGTAAAACGCCCGTATAGCTGTGAGTTCGTTTGGGTCCTAGGAGCAGCTGCCTGTATGGTACCCCTCTGTAAATTTTCCATATAAATGTGTGAGAGGCCTTTGAAGCTCAGGCTCAGCCCTGCGAGAGGGTGAAAAGAGTGGTCCTTTGCTGGAGTTGTGAGTACCGAATCGGGTAGCTCCTGCTAAAGGTTACAAACAAAGGCAGAATCATTTTGTTGTATTGCTGACACTAGTGGGAAGAAGGGGGTTGCAGCAACCCAGAGGGCT
This sequence comes from Neoceratodus forsteri, assembly GCA_016271365.2. Classification (NCBI taxonomy): domain Eukaryota; kingdom Metazoa; phylum Chordata; order Ceratodontiformes; family Ceratodontidae; genus Neoceratodus; species Neoceratodus forsteri. The sequence continues at coordinate 674,764,221 of CM057451.1, read as the reverse complement.
GTGACTGAGTCAACCTCGGCTGTTCTAACCCCGACCTCTAGGTGGAGGCACCCGCCCAAGCGGATCTGGGCCCCTCACCTGCTACAGTTAGGGCAGGCAGGGGTAGTAGCTCTTAGGATAGTGCCCCCTGGGGGTTACATAAAGAGAAACACAGAAACATAGAAAAAAAAAGACTGCAGAAGGAGACCAAGGGGGCATCTAGTCTGCCCTTGTGTTCCTTGGACCTTCTCACATCCCAGGACATAACCCACCCCCACATCTGCTTAATGCCTTCTATTGCTCCTATTGCTTTCAGTCATGCTTTAGCTTTGTCTCACCCCAACTTGAATGATGTCACGGACTTTGCTTCCACCATCTCAGCTGGCAGTTTATCCCAATAGGTGTCAGCGTGGCTCAGTTGGTAGCACATCCGCCTCTGGACCAGAAGTTAGTGGGTTCTCGTCCACACTGGGATTGAATTGCATCTAAAAATCACTGGCATCTGAGTGCAGTATTGGGGGTGCTGTACTGGTGGGGTGTGCAATCCTTGGATGAGGCGTTAAACAGAGGTCCCTTCTGCCTGTCCTGGTGGGTGTCAGGTGGAAGTAAAAGAACCCAGGACACTCTTCACAAAGAGCAGTGAACATTTCTGGTGTCCTAACCAACTTTCCGCTTCCCATAAACCGGTTCATGCAATTATCCAGGCTGTGTGTGGGTGATGATGTCTGATATGGCTGCCACCACACATTCAGTCACTGCACTACCAGTCTAGCATCGCTTGTAAAATGCTTTGGGATACTGTGTATGAAAAGCGCTATATAAATGCTGATTCTTTTCTTCCTCATGGCTCCACGACTCTTTCTGTAAAATAGTGTTTCCTAAGCTCCCTCTTGAAACTCCCTCACCCAAGAGTAATATTAAGCCATTATGGCATGCAGACTATGCAATTAACATATAGACTCTGCACACTACATAAAATCTGTGTAATAACATAAACATTGCACAGATAACACACAGGATGTGCAAATAACATACAGGTTCGATTCTCAGAGGCCATAGAATTGACACAAGCTGTGGCAAAAGGCAGGTTAAATCGCGCATACGAGTGCGCCAGGGACCCTCGTCCGATTCTCTTCGGTAGGATCCCAGCACCAGGAGTCCCCAGCTTGTGGCAACCATAGGTATCGCCTAAACAGGGACGATCTGGACAGGTTGCCATAAGCCTCGGAGGCATGCAGCAGTGTAGAGAAGCATTCCCTGGTGGTCCAGCGCCCCCACACCCGATCCTTGTATCCTTATAATATAGGTTCCTTGGTGGTCTAGCGGACCCCCCCCAGCCCTGAGGTGCCTGTAAATTAAAATGTTAGTAAATTCCTACCCAGCTGATCTAGCAGACCACTCCTCCCCAGCCCCAATCTGCCCATAATTTGAACTGTTATTAAATTCTTTCCATGGTAGTCTGCAGTCATCCCCACCCCGGCCCCGATCCACCTGTAAATTAAAATGTTGGTACATTATTTCCTGGTGATCTAGCAGTCACCCTCCTCCAGCCTCGATCCATTCGTAAATGAAACTGTTGATAAATTCTTTCCCTGGTGGTCTAGTGGACCCTCACCACCCCGCCCCAGGAGGAAGTGCCCACCCACTTCCCCCCACCGAACGAGTTGTCAACTGGCACAATGTCAACCAATGGGCTTGTAGTGCATACTGTATGCTGTCATTGACAGTACAGTCGACAGGCAGCTGTGGAGGTGTGAGGAGGGCAGTGCTGCTCGCCAACCGGCAGTCATGCTGTGGGGGAGGTGGGGTGGTGGTGATTACCTGAGAGGGTGGGGTTGGGACCACTAGACTACCAGAGACTGGGTTTTGTCTATTTGGGGATGGCGATCAGTGACAGGGGTGGGGAACAACTGCACTATGGAAAAGGTGTTATCTCTATTGGGTGGGCACTGGGAGGGACACTATATTGTGGAAAAGTACCATTGGGTGGGAGATTGGGCACTGGGAGAGGAGGACTACTACACATGGAATTTTTTTATAGGGGATCAGGGAGGGAGGACCACTACACTATGGAAACAAATATTTTACAATGTCGGGTGGGCGATCAGGGACCAGAGAGGGGTGGGGGACTACAGTACCTCTGCCAGCCACTAGGGTTGCCAGATTACAGCCAAGTTTTTATTGGCGTACTTTTGCCCCTGCAAAGTGTCTTCCACAAGGCCCATGCATGGAGCAAAACCTTGAATATAGGATTGTGGGATATGCTTGGGTCCCCTCCCGTTCATTTGCATTGCGACCCCCCCCTCACTACTTTGCCCAGGCGCAAACCCAGTTTACGGGAGAAAACTGGGCTTTGTGAATACCAACTATTCACAAAGCCTGGTTTGCCCCCCCGGGCAACCTGGGTATGCACCCACGCAAAGTTTTGTGAATCTGGTCCTTGACATTTTAGTAAGTTTTTTGTATACTTCAATTATATGTGTGTGTGTCTGTATATAAATATATATTTAAAATTTGGTGACTGGTGAGCTGGCCCAGTGATACTGAGGTTTAATGCACTGGACACCACACCTTGCACCATGCCAGCGACCCGGGTTTGGGAACAAGCCTGGGACATTGGGGATCAGCGGGAGGGGGGCAGGGAGGCCGGGAGATGGATTGGGCAGCCATAGGGCAGCTCTCCTGTCCTAGGTAGGGACCCAGTCTCGCCCGCTGCAAGGCTGCCCCTGGCTGGAGACCCAACGGTAGTGCAGAAGGGAGTGGCTAGCATAGGGAGGTGCTGCGGATTGCTGGGTGTACATGCCTCCACATGTGCACAAGCAACCGCAGCAAGGGGAGAGGTAGAAAAGTGGAAGATGGAGCTGGCAGGCTCCATGATGGCCCCGCAGTGCCTGTGCCAGCCTCCCAGAGTCTGGATGTTGGTTTCCGGGAGAGGGGGGAAGTCGATGTCCTTTGCCCTTAGGCCCTGTTATGGGGGGCAACCTGTGGGTGCTTACCAGGAGGGTCAGGCATGGGAGAGTTGGGGACCGGAAAGCGAGCCCCTCTGAGGAAGGGGCTGGAGCTGCCTGCCAGTTCCATTGAACAGGAGCATAAAATATATATGGAAAAAAAAATTGGTGACTGGCTGGTCACACTGGGCCCATAACAGGGCCAAGGGCAAAGGGCATCGGGCGTCAACTTCCTCTCATTTCCAGGTGCAACCCAGGGGAGGGGATACAACAAAGAATGAAAAAAGCAACAACAAAGTGACAACAATAGGTGCTTGAACATGTACAATAAGATCATAATACAAGTAATGAATTTCAGAAAAAGACAAATACAGTGTAAGAACTGTGCATGTACACTGGTTATGAAGTAACCAGGTTGAGAGCTAAACGACTGTTCCACCAATGTCAGACAATACATTTGTATAGAACAGTGAGGCGTAAATTCAGATTACAGAGTTAATTGAGTTGTATGCTATACAACTGAGTAGGCACAAAAATGGGTAAAACTAGCAAAATAGCAGGGGAGTAGCTCGGACATGGGTTGTTGTAATGTGGAGAGAAGGGAAGAAGCCTATCTACAGGTGCATTTTTTGGTGAAGTGTGTCAGTAAGAGTAATTTGAGAGAGTGGAGGGAGGAGGAAGAGAGATGGATGGAGAGAGGGAGGCTGTTCCAAAGAGTAGCCAGATGGATAGAGAAAGCAGATTGGCCTGCTACAGATTTACTGTAAGGGATATGAAAGGAACGAGCAGCATATGAATGGAGGGAGTAGGAGGAAAGGATGGCAGGGCTAAAGAGGAGGAGAGGTAAGTGGGAATAGTGGCAAGTCAGTTTTTGGCAATGAAGGAGAAACATTGTGAGAGACACTGGTCCTTGAGAGAGGAAAGAGAAATTAGCACATAGAGAGCAGTGATGGGAGAGAGATGGAGCACGAAGGGCAAATTGGCAGAAGGAATGAAAAAGGGGTCCAGCTGTCATGCTAGACTTTGAGGCAGTACTTAGACAACATCTATGTAGTGAAACCCAGCCAAGAGAAGACAGAATTTGTTTTGGTACAGCATACTAAACTTAGGGCAAAGGTTCTTGTGCATGGCATCCATATGGGTTGAAAAGCTCAGATTCTGATCCAGCCACACCCCTAAGTACTTCAAATGGGGTACCTATTCAAGCTATTGCCATCTAGAATTGTGAAGACAGGTGTCTGTTGAGTCTTGCTAATCTTTGTCTAGTTCCAAATGTAAGGGAGACTTTCTGGCATTTAGTGAGAGTTGGTTTGCCTGAAACCAACACAGATATTGTCAAAATCATGCTGGGTGAGGACTCCAGCTCAGGGACGAGACATTGAAGCAAATAGAACTGTGTCATCTGCATTCTTGTGTATGTGAGAAGAGACACAGGATAAGGAGGTCATTTAAAAGATGGAGAAGAGGATTGGGCCAAGAGAAGAGCTCTGGGGAACACCATACCTGGTAGGCAGAGGGTGGATAGGGCATCACCAACTTGAAATGACTGGAGCTGATCTGAGAGGTGCAGAAGGAGAGAACCACCTAACTACCAGGTTGGCTAGCCCTGCAGCACCTAACTTATCCAAGAGAGGGGTGGGTCACTGTTTCAAAGGTCTTTGTGAGGTCTATGAAAATGGCCACAGTGAACCCGCCCTGGGCCATGCCTTTCAGCATAAAGTCTGTGAAGTAGAGGGGAGGAGACAGTGGAATTATTCTTATGGAAGCCATACTGTAAAGAAAAGAAGAGGTGTGAAGGTAGGTGGATAGTTGGGAAAGAACAAGTTTTTCTTGCACCTTAGCCTGGGCAGGAGGAACAAGATGGATCTGTACTTACCTGGAGAAGAAGAGTCAACCACTTTGAGGAGAGGGATTACTTTAGCCTGCTTCCAGGAGGGGGATAGATCCTAGCTGGAAAGGATGATTGAAAAGTGAGGCAAGAGGGGCAGTGATGGCTAGTGCAGAGAGATCTGAACTTTGACCCTTAGCAGAAGAGTAAGGAAGTAAGGGTGGTCTTTGCAGAGACTGGGAAAATGGAAAAAGATGCTAGGTTGAGGATGAGGAGATAAAGGGCATTTGGGAAGAGACATGGCAGGCAGGAGGGGATAACAGAAGGGGAAGAGGAAGAGAGAGGACATAGGAAGTAAAGAAATTGCTAAAGCTGTTAGCAACCACTGCTGGGTCAAGACAGGTGACTTTCCTACAATAGTTTGAGGATGAGAGAGGTAAAATGCATGGAGTGGTTGAGCAGTGAATCAGTAACCTTCCAGAACCTGTCAGGGGATTTAAGATTGTTCTGTAGGTTGTAGGCAAAGTAAATCGATTTAGTTTCCCTGGTGCCCTTAGTGCAGGTGTTACGCAGTTATCTTCAACTCAACAATCCTCTGGAGACTGAGGCTTTGTGAAGATGCCAGGCATAATTGTGAGCTTTGAGCAGATCAGTGACCTCTGCAGAGATCCAGGGAAGGTGGGACCACAGACATGAGGCCTCCTGAGAGGGTCTTGTTTGCCCATGCAGCAATGGAACTGGACAGGAAAGAAGTGAGAGCAACATCTATATTAGTTAATAAAGAGTGCTGACCACTCAGTGGCCTGTAGATTGTCTAATAGGGATGGGAGGTAAACAGCAGTGAGTGAATTAGACTAGAAAAATGTTGGTGGGGCTTTAATGTAGTGGATCTTATGGATGCAGTAAACCATTCAATGGTTACTGAAAGCATCATGAGCTTCAGCAGAAATAATGCAGTGGAAGTGTGAGGACAGACCCTAATCAATGAGGTAATGATTTGAGGAGCTGCAGTTCAGACAGGTTGGCCCAGTGATGAGCTATGTGAGACAGAGGGACTTAATTTGACAAGTGGTATTTTTGCTGAGAGGAAGAACCAATTTATATTCAGATCCCCAAGCACTAAGCTCACCTGAAGCTGAAAGGGAGAAGCTGGCAGGACAGGTGCCGGGCTTGGCTTTAGGGGAGGAGTACATGACACCAAAGAAAATATGAAGTGAGTGGGGATAATGAGAGGTTGCACAGGAGGTGTTCATGAGAAAAAGGATGGCAGAATAATACCAACTGTCACAGATCGGGCTATGACATATGTACAGTTAGGGTCTGCGGAGGCAGACTAGGCAGGGACCATCTGGGCAGACTAGTTGTGCCAAGTGGTCCTTTTCTGATGACAAATTCTGTTTCTATGTATAGAAGAACTTCACCATCTCAGTTCCCATGGTCCTGTCTGTTAACAATGTGTAACCAGAAGCCTGATTTCTGCATTATTGATTCAGGCAGAGAGCCAGGTTTGGTAACAGTCAGCACATCAGGACTGTAGTGTATGGCCTGCAACCTTAGCTGGTCGAGCCTGGGTAGTGGACTCCTGAGATTTGTATGAAAAACACTGTTCTTTGGGAAGGTTGGTGGATGGAGAAGTGGGAGGCCAGGGTTTAGCCCCATCACCCACCAGCAGTAGCAGAAGGGTTATAAGGAGCAATAGTGTGTGAGACCTACACCTATGAACAGGTACTCTGGGGTGGGGTACAAGGGAAAGAATGTAAGAGGGCCTCAAGATTGAAATAGTGGGAGGAGAGGAGGTCAGGGTGAATAAGGAAATGATGGGGGAATGACAGGCGTGGAGAAGCAGGAGAGGGGTTAAAGGAGGGAGATTGGGAGTAAAATGAAGGAAATGGTGAGAGGGAGAGGAGGACTAGGAGGCACAGAAGGGGCAAAGTGAAATGGAAGAGGTGGGAGTGAAGCTAGTCAGTAAACACTGTTAAGGTCTGCTGGAGGGTGCAAGTTATACCAACTAGCTAATGTGTGGTGGGGAATACTTGTCAAACAGGTTAGCAGTCAGCACAAGTGGTACTTATTTAAATGCAGATACAAGATCAAGTTTGGCTACGCCATAAAATGAATTAACTGAGCAGAGGTGACTGCACATTTGGCAAGGCAAAGAAGCATAATAGTCAGCACAAGCTATTATATTATCAGTATCAAATAACAAGACATTTAATTAAGCAGACTATACATGCTATCTAAGCTATAGTAGAACAATGTAAAGGAAAATACAATTAAGCTAAGCAGGATAGATCAGGCAAAAACAGGGCTAGAAAGGGCTAACTAGGCAGACATACATGTAGAGATTTGTACACAGTAATATGTTAAACAAACACTTATCATGCAGACTGTGGAAATAGGAAAAACAGTTTATGTCCTCAGTATGTGATAGTTCAATGGCCTACACAGCCAGTGTAGTGTTATGCTTGTGCAACTGTGTTAGTTTGGTTTTGGCCATTTGCACTCTCTATTCCAGAGGAATTACCACCCTGTATTGGTACCAAAGGCAAGGAACCCTCGAAGAGGGTTCCACCCCTAGAGGTGCTGCAGGACGATTCCCGTGGCTAAAGGTACCTTAGGAAGGTTCCCAAGGAAAGAAGTGCTACCGCTGGAGGAGAAGGGGAGGATGGTGGAGTAAAGAAAAAGTGCTTCAGGAGGCGGCTGAGAGGAACTGTTTATATAGCTCAGGAAGCGGGAGTGGCTGGTTGCTTGTCCATTGAACTACAGGACAAGCCTTCAATGGCCTACGCAGCCAGTATAGTGTTATGCTTGTGCAGCTGTGTTAATTTGGTTTTGGCGTTTGCACACTCTGTTCCAGAAGGGAATTACCACCCTGTAGGGGTAGCAAAGGCAAGGAACCCTCGAAGAGGGTTCCACCCCTACAGGTGCCGCAGGATGGTTCCTGTGGCTAAAGGTACCATAGGAAGGATCCCCCCAAAAAATGAAGTAGTACGAAGCATATAACTTATATGATATAAGCAAGCAGTAGCTGTGATGTAGTAGATAAATCATCAAGCAGCTTGATAACGTAATGAGATGCCTTGAGAACATAATGAGATGCACAGGTTAGCAATAGCATGAGTTCGGTGGATAGCACTAGAGAATGAGGGGGCCTCCTAAGGAGAGAGGGAACAGCAAGTAGGGACACCATCCACCTCCATCCAACAGCAGAACCTAATAGAACTAGAAAACACTAACTACAGCTAACTAACTTTTATGACCTGAGGCACGGAGGAGAGAAAAAAAAAACCTTTGAGGAGGAAATTTCTGGGGATCCAAGGCCTAGGTCGCTTTCCCTCCAGGCTGGGATATTTTATTTAGTGACAGCTCTGCAGCTGCAATTTGGAAACCCCAGTTAAAGGGAGGTGGAAAATATTCCAATTTGTTGGAAAGCTCTCGCTCAATCCCTCTAGCGGGAACACTATGGAAGGTTGCGAGTGCTACTGTACAACAATGGGCAACCAAGGCGGGAGGAGGAGAGCAACAACTGCTGAGGCGCTCACCTGGCCTACTCACCCGAAAGACAAACCAGGTGAACCAGAGGCAGTCATGGGGCGAATAGTGTTGAAGGATGCCTCTGAACCTGCTCGGGCAGCTAATGAGGCCCCTGTGAGAGCCCCACCTCTTCACGCTGAGTCTTAACTTCTGCAACTTGAGGTGCCGTCAGTACGGTTGATGACTGAAGGTCCACCCAGAGTGAGGACATTCTCAGTTGCAACTGACATCCCAGAGGCTAAAGCTAAGGGGATGGTGGTAGGCATAGAGGTGGAATTGATAATGAAAGCCTGCGATACCAGTAATAGGAAGCAGATGTAGGATCCACAGCTCAGCGGCCAGGTGAGAAGGACCCCACCCCAAGCTTTGCATACTCAAGGTGATCCGGTCCATCCCCCTGACACACGAATGCACGTCACATATTATCCCGACTCCATTTCCCTGTCACACACACTAGCCGGCCTTCAATTAGCCCATCTAATAATAGGCCGTCTTTATACTGTTCGACTTCACAGTAGTATTAGCCAGTATGTTTCAGTGCACGTTCATTGAAAATCTGACATTGATTTGTTTCAGTGCTCATTTCACTGCCCGATTTCACACTGCAGTAGTGCTCATTCAACAACATTTAAAATCAATATGTTTCTAGCCAGACATTGACTTAACTGTGTATTCCTTGTGTTGTCAGGGCGCTGTTGCTAAAGGGGCATCACTGACGTTTGGTGTATGTTGGTGCTTGGTGGTACCCCGAAGACGATGTTGCCCACCAACGAGCACAGTTGATGCTCTGCCATGGCATCCTTCAGACTTGTGGTGCTGAAGCACCAGTAAGACTAAGTTGTCCCTGTTCTCTCTTTACATAAATATAGCCTCCAATGCTAAGCTTGCTGTGCTCACGCTGAGACTGCACAACATAGTAGACAAACTGCATCCTGCACTTCAGAAGTGGTTGAAGTTGTAGTTGCTGTGCGCCATTGCTGCAAACTAAAAGCAAATAGGGCACAAAACAACGAGGGTGTACATAAAATAATTGGATTAGCTACATACGGGATTTTTCAGATCATTGCACTAACTGAATGCTTAACTGAAGATAAATCTGATGACCGCTTGCAACCTGGCTGCTGAACACTAAATACAGAAAGCAGAGTGAGCATGATGCTTCTCTGCTGTTTTGCACACACTACTTCTCAGTCCATGTTGTGCAGCTATAATTATCATTTATAAAGTGGGAGAATAGGTGAACTGTACTAAAAGCTCAAGGTTATGTCGGGAAGCGGCAGCGTCGGTCAGATCGCACTGTTGGGCAACAAAAGCGGGAAGTCAGAGGCAGGATACTATTAGATGGGTAAATAAGAGACAAGGAATCATACTAGACCCTGCTCAAGCTGTGGACTCTGGATGCAGAGCGAGACCATCGGCTGCAGGGAGCCCTGCGCCAGAATGGTATGGCTGGCATGCCCCAGAACTGATAGGGCGCTGAATGAGTGTTAAGTGCCGAGACCTTGCAAAGTTTGGATGCAGTAGTGAGCACAGCAGACATCTCAGAGGCTGAAGCCGAGGGGATGATGATAGGCATGAAGCAAAGATTACGTAAGCAAGAGTGGACCTGCATGTAGGGTCAATAAACAGTGTAGCAATAGTTGGACCTGCACATAGGTCTGCAAAACATAGTAGCAATGTAGCAGCACTGTGAATAGTAGAGGAAGCCAGCCAGGCATTCAAAAGCCAATAAAGGTGACTCATACTCTAAGGATTTGTTGGCGGTGGAGACAGAATTTAGAACATAAGTAATTAGCCACACATGGCCACGACTCCCCAAACACATCCAAGCTCCCACTGTAGGAAAAACAAAAAAGTGATGGAAAGGCCGAGAGCCACATGCAGGTATTAAAACTAGTTGACAGCATCAGCAGTAGCTTAGCTGACCTCAGAGTACAACAGTGTACAAACATAGAAGCAGCATCTGTATTGAGTACACTGAGCTGTAAACTTCAATAAACATAGAAAGAAAGGAGACACCATGCTCTGAAGCAGCTATCACCTGGCAGTGCAATGAAACTGCAGCAATGAGGTAAGTAGAATGAGTTGAGAGAGCATGAGTGAGCTACATAGGTAGGGTTCAGAGTGAGCCAGAATCAGGTGAAAACAATTATGTGTGCAGCATGGAGAGCAGCTATGGTTGAGCTGAAACACACAGATAATTGTTGCAGTTGTATTGCAAGTAATTTGAGAGTTGTGAGTAACTGAGAGCAAGTAATATGAGCCCTGGAGTAGCAATATGGTAGGAGCTTAGAAACAAAGCCCCAAAAAACAAAACCAAAACACACAAACATGGAGAACAGGGAACAAAGGCCCAAAACAAAGACACACAAACACAGAAAACAAGGAGTAATGACAGCAAGAAGCACACAGCCAGAGGCAAAATACAAACCAGAAGCAGGAAAACAAATGCAGAAGTCCAGCAAAGACAAACAGAAGCAGCAAGGTGGGGGTAGGCCCCAGCCAGCTGCAGAGGACAGATGGCCAGAGCCTCCAGCTAGCAAAGAAAAAGTGCTCCAGAAGGAGGCTGAGAGGAACAGCTTATACAGCTCAGGAAGTGGGAGTGGCTGGCTGCTTGTCCATTGAACTATAGGTCAAGCCTTCAATTCTGCAGTTTGTATGTTATAATTACATACTTTAACCAATGGGAGAACAGCTGTCACAATGCATGATTGCATCATAATGGTCCTGTACTGCACTGAAAAAACAAGATAAGTGTCTTTAACCATCCAAGACATGTAGTGATCTAAGCTTAATGCTCACCCTGGAATGCATAATGGCATTTATAAGTAAGCAATAAGACACAACAGGTGTGGATAGAAATAGATATTACCACACACCTCAGGAGCATAGTATCGACCTCGTGCCTTCAGCCCTGGAAGTGCAGTAATATCTGTTTGATGCACATCCCAGAATGTCTTATTGCACTTATAAAATGGTCTTCTTTTTAAATATATTTGTAACATGAAATAAATATGTTTAGATATGTACAAATAATTAGAACTATCTGAATTAGCTGTAAAATAGTCCTTCTGCCTACTACAAAATGATAGGGTTTATTTTTGCTTGAGAACACTTGTCCTTGTGTGGCATCCATACTTGTAGTTTCGATAAAGGCATGACAGAGGCAGCAACATGTCCCCCCCCCATACACACAGATACTGTGGGAAAAGTTTTCTTGTGTCTCTCTTCTATGTTTTGAATCAGAGCGTGATGTAAGACACACATTTATGGACCTCTTTTTTTGTTCGTTTGTTTACAGTGACTGCAATCCAACTTACTTTTTTTTTCCATTACCAGGGAGATAGACAGCGAGGTGCATGCAGGTGCCAAAAGCATTGTTAGATATTCAGCACTACTGATAGACCGTAACCTATTGGTGGAGTTTATCTTTTGTGTAACCGAGATTCAATTGACTTTTCTTCTAGTACCAGGAGGAGAGAGAGCAGCAGAAGAACACGTGGGAAAGCCATGGAGCTGCAGTTCGATCAGCAATTAATTTAAAATGGACCAGCCACAGGAGTCTGGAATTGGCAACTGAATCATGTTAAGTTAACAGTTCTGAAGTTAAAAAATATATTTTTGAAGCAGAGTGACTGGTACTTATTACAGTAATTAAAGAACTGCTGCATTTATTTGCTATTTAAATTTAACAGCTGGGGGCGGGGACTACATCAGGTGCAGATGGGGACTCGCAGTTTTGTTTCTGTCTTGTTTCTGTTTATTTAACTTTTAGTGTAAAACTGTTAGCAAATATGCTTAGTCAGGGTTTGTTGCTGTTAGAAACAAAATGGCAGCATTTAAAAATGGCAAGCACTCAATCTGTTGCGGAGTCCCAGGATGCTGAAATGCAGAGAAGCGCAATGCGCTTTATGAAGGTCCATTGACTCCTCCTCATAAACCCCACCGGGACCACCTCCACCACCGATAGCCCTGCTTACCTGTATCTTGTGGGCTGATAAAATTAATGGACAGGCAGGTGCTTGGCTGCAGATGATGCTGTTCAGGCAGCGGCAACACATGGATGGTGTTTGTCCTCGCTAATGGATGGAAAAACACTGCAGCATTTCAAAACATGAACGTTCTATTGGCACACTGATTTTTTTCCCAATACAGTCCTGGTATAGAGTACTTGTTTTTACGTGTGCATCGAACGGATTTGATGCACAGGTAAAAACCAATCAACACCCTGGATTTTTTCTCCCCATTTTATAAAATATTTTTTGTTTAACAAACATAACAATTAATGTTTTTTTTTTATATATTCATTTTATTTATTCCCCTGCTGTGGCGACCACTGGCGGGGGCATCCAGCCACCAGCCCTGCCCACCAGGAGAGCACCAGGCTCACTCACATGATAGGGGGTCCGGCATGGCTATCGCCGATCCGCTGGAGGGTCTCCCCATACCCTATCCAGCCAGACCGGCTCCGGACCCCCCAGTGCTATTCCACGTGAGTCCTCCCAGTGAGGCAGAGCATGGCCATCAGGCTGCATGGTCACGCCCAGCCACTTTCCACCTTTTTCTTCCTTTGAACACAGACATACATGGCGTCTGCGCACGTACATGCCAGCGTCCGTGCCTCCCCCAGTCACCAAGCGTAAGCAATCTACCTGGTGCGTCCCCAGGGATCGCTGCAACACGGTGTGGTTTTCCCAGTCCACCCAGGACTAGGAGAGCTGTCTCCCAATGCTCAATCCTAGTCCTCCCTGCTAACCCCGATGACCCAGGCTCGTTCCTGAACCCGGTCGCCCGGTGTAGTACGAGTGTGGCGCCAGCGCCTCAACCCTCAATGCCACGGGCCCACATAAAAATTAATGTTAACAAGCATTTGTCAATGCCAAATGTTGCCTTGTTGGCATTGACATTGTAGTGCAGGAGTTAGAGATGCATAGTAGGAATGGCAGTCAAGCACTGAACTGCGTCAACTCCTTCCCACCCTGCAGAGACTGACAGGAATTGAGGTGTGACTTTGGGTTGTCAGCCATAACACTCATGCCATTTTGCTCACCTACCCTGCAGACACCGACAAGTGTCGCGTGTGCCTTGGGGTCTTTGGGCCTTACGCTTACCCCATTTCATGAGGAAATACCCTGAGATGGGTGCACTATAGGAGAATGTGGTGAACTTTGGGGCTGAAGAGTCCAAGGCACACCTCGATGCCTGTTAGTGGCTGAAGGCTTGGGGTGGAATGGTGTGAACATTACAGCCGAAAATCCCCAAGTCACACCCCTGACGCCTGTCAGTTTCTACAGGGTGGGGCGTTACAGTTGAAAACCCTAATGCCCCAAAAGCGTTTGTTATTTTTCACCCAAATTTTCAACATGGGCTTTTGTGGCCCCACCTCATGAACAGTGGCACTATCAGTGACCGTGTCATTGTGCAATACGCGAAAACACATTTTGGGCAGGATGTAAAAAATGATAGCTGTACTGTTCATAAGGAGGTGTGAAAAATGGCAACATTGAAAATCTGGAGTAAAATATAAAATTCTCAAACTTATGAGTGTGTGTGGAAACTGCATAATGCACGCTAGTAACACAGTCATTTTTGGAATTTTTTCACCAGATTTGCAACATAGGCTTTTTCGAGGCCACCTCATGAACAGTGGCACTGTCTTTTCGTTAATCAGTCCCGAAAGGTGATTCCACACAGTGACTACAAAATCACCTTTCAGAACCTAATAACGAAATGACAGTGACTAATTTTATGAGGTGGGGTCCCAAGAACCCCATGTTGAAAATTTGGGTTCAAAAGTCAAAAAAATGGCCGAGATATCCACCTAAGTTGAAAAAACCCCATTGATGCCATTATACAGCTTACCTGCATTTCTTCAGTTTGCGGTCAGCTTTGAAGAGTGCAGATGTGTTCCCACTCCACCGAAGATCGCCGCGTCGACCTCAGGAGGTAAGTATGGCGTGAGGGTGTGTGTGGAGAGGTGGGCTGCGCAGAGGGTGGGTGTGGGTTTGGGGAGGGTAGTGCCTCGGGCAGCAAGGGACCGTTTTCTTGTTTTGCAGGTACAAATAAAATAAAAAACTTTGGAGGAAGGTTTTCTTTTTCAGGGCACACAAGTACATTTGGCCACACTGGGTGGGCTCCCAGTGTGCCACTTGGGTTTTTGAGGGGAACTGAAGCCGATGGGGATCGGGCACCCGTCGGCAAAAAACCTGTTTGTGTTGGGGAGCATGATGCCGAGGAGGATTGGGCACCCCTCGCCAGACAAATACAATTACGGGGACATTATGCTGATGGGATTGGGCACCCCCGTTGGCAACCAAATTGAACTGGGAAGGGGGCATGACTTGGGGGGCGTGATGTTGGCTTGCTGTAAATTGTGAGAGGCGGATGGTGACAGCAGCCGCCATGTTTATTGAAATGTTTTGGAAGGCAAGGCACACCCTGCAATGATGGGGCACTCCCTCATAGCGGTGGCAAATTTCTTTAAAGTTGGTGGCAGCTTCTGAACTGCTGTCATAGGCAATGTGCTATTTCATTACGTTGCCACAGAGACCAGCCCGAAAAGAAGTGGTGCCATTGGCACAACATGACTACACCTCTAAAACCTGCTACTCTACACCAAGCTATCACAATATGTTGCTTGCACTGCGCTCGCAAGACAACATAAAGTAAATAACAATTAAAAGAAAGAGGTCTATATATTTAAAAACAGGCATCTTTGTACAAGTGTTTATTTATAAATAAACATCTTTTATCAGTGTTTGTTATAGTAGTTCTTCAGCCTACTGGATCTCAATTCTGTTTTTGTTTTGCTTTAGGACATTTGTTTTAACATACTGTAGTTTCTTTTTAGCAATACAGATGTTTATTGGTTTCAGTAGTTTCTGACGGTAAGGAGTTGATTAACATATTGCATATACAAAATCATAAAGTGTTTTCTTTATATATTATATATATACAATTGAAGAATACAAAAAGCTTTTCAACATGTATAGAGTCATATTCTTGTTATAAACATATCTATGTATCATGTCAGCTTCTATCCTCGAAAGGGTTTGTCCAGCAGGACATTACCTATGGGGTCGTTGTGTTCCAGTCTTCTGGTCTCTTTCTTGCTGATAGTTTTACCCATCAGCTTGCAAGTATTTAAAAAGGTCCAAATTATCATATATATTACTTCTGTTTCTAATAATTTCTGCAATCTACTCATTTGCAACTTTATTGCTCATTAATTTAAGCCAATTTTCTGCGTAAGAGGGATGGGATACTTCCACCTTGAAGTAAGTGAGTAACATGGCTTCTGAAGTTGTAGTTTCTGGCATCTGCTGCAGTTTCTTTTGTTCTGTAGTCACTAGTTAGTGCCCCCCCCCTTTGTATTTGGGGAAAATTAGTAGAGATGGCAGAGGGCCATTATTTTGTCTTTTTTTGTGCGCAGCTGTTTTCTTTCTTTTTTTTTAATGTAGCCCTCCTTGATTGAGCCCATAGAGAGGGGGCAGGCATGGCCCAGGGAACCTTCCATGTCTAGGGGTGTTTCTAGCTCACTGGGAGCCCCCTTACATCCCTTCACAAATGCTGTTACTTTGCTCTACCCAGATTTATTATTTTTTTTTAGTCTTTTGGTAACCGGGTAAGGCCCACTAGGCACAAGTGCCTGTTTTCAGGGGCGACCTGGGAGCACTGGGCGGTTAAGTGACTTGCTTAGAGTCACACAGTATGCAAGTGGAGGTTGTGAGAATCAAACTCAGGTCTGGTCTGCTGGATGTATCAAGCTCGTTCATTTTTATTTATTTATTTAAGCATTTTACCAGGAAGGCATACTGAGCAGAGTACCGCTCGATTCCAGATGCGCCCTGGGCGGGGGTGATAGGGAGAAAAATACAGAGATACAAAACAGAATTACAGAAACAAATACAACAGCAAATACAACAACTGCACAGTTAGTAATGAGGAAGAATACAAAATATGATGGGCTACAATTTGGAATGTACTCCTACATTATGTTGGCATTGAGGAGCAAGAACAGTAAATGCACCAGTGACAGAGATCCCGTAGGACAGAAAAAATAATAGACCCCTAACTACTACCTAAGGGCCTGAATGCCAGGTGGGGTAAGTGTCAGATTGGGATGAAGGAAGCAACCTTTTGTAGAGGCAGTAATAGAACCTGTGACATCAAGTAAGGAGAGAGCAGCACAGTAGACAGGCATGATGCTAGGACCTTAACAGAGCTATTTGCATGTGCACGTGGAGGAGACGTGCATCTTTAGTAGGAGTTTAGATGTAGTGGGCTGGAGGTGTGTCTAATGGAGCTCGGCAAGGAGTTCCAAATCTTTGGCATATGATATTTAAAGGCAGCCTGGCCGGAGGTGGTGGACATGTGCGGGACATGGAGTAGCCGGGAATCAATGTTCCTGAGCAAGTAGGCTGGTGGCGGGAGGGCTGCTGCAAGGTAAGGGGGGAGGGTTTGTGCCCTAAATTTAGTTGTGGTCCTAACACAATGTGACAACCTCCGATCATGTAGGGAAGAGAGGTCTAAGGACCGGTAAAGGACACAGTGATGGGTTGTGGGGGGCAGTCTAGGGCGAAACGACAGAAGGAGTGGAAAAGAGGATCGAGTCTGACTAGGGAGGACTTGGGAGCTGCACTGTAGATCACATCCCCATAGTCCAGTATTGGGAGGATCATTTTTTTGGACAATTTCTGAGCGCGTTTGCAAGGGGATGCAACTTTTGTGTCGGGATAAAGCGCCCAGCATGGGGTGCAGTTTTTTGTGAATAGAATCAATATGCTCTGAAAAATCTAGATGCTGATCCAGCCAGACCCCAAGATGTCTGAAGGACTTACAATCCTCCAGAGGAGAGCCATCAATGGTGTGGAATATAAGGGAGGAGGAGTCTAGTGAGTTTTGCCCTTGTGCCGAATGTGAGGAGATGGTTTTCTTGGGATTAAGAAAGAGTTGATTTGAATGGAACCAAAGCTGGACATTTTCAAAGTCCTGTTGAAGCCTGGTTGCTACTTCAGAAGGGAATGAGCCTGAGGCATACAGTACTGTATTGTCAGCATACAAGTGAATGGAAGTATATGGGCAGGCCAGGGGCAGATCATTCAGGAAGATGGAGAATAGTATTGGGCCAAGAATGGAGCCTTGCGGGATTCCTGTAGTGACAGGGAGGGAAGGGGAGGTGGGGGAGCTAATTCGGACCGATTGGGACCTGCCTGCCAGGTATGAATTGAACCAACTGGTGGCCAAATCTGATAGGCCAGCTAGGGAGAGCTTGGACAGTAGCAGGGTGTGGGATACCGTGTCAAAGGCCTTAGCAAGGTTGATGAAAATGGCAGAGGTAATTTCCCCATTATCCATTCCCATGAGGATGGCGTCGGTGAGTCTTAGGAGAGAGGTTATGGTGGAGAACGATTTCCTAAACCCAGCCTGGTACAGAGTGAAGAAGGAGGTGGAGTCGACAAAAGCGGAGAGCTGGGAGAGGACGAGGTGCTCCTGTAATTTGGCTAGGATGGGGAGAAGGGAGATAGGGTGGTAGTTTCCGGGGAGGAAGGGTCACTGCCTTTATGTAGGGGATAACTGTAGCATGTTTCCAAGAAGAGGGTACTGAACCCTGCATAAAGGAGAGGTTAAAGAGGCAGCCAATGGGCTAACAATGGCTGGAGTGGACACAGGATCAATTTGGAGTCAAGACCGGTGGGCACTTACCTTTAGCAGGGTTGAGGAGCCCTAGGGCTTTTAATACCTGTGAGGAGTTACTAAGTGAAAGGAGAAATTTGAGGACGGGGCATGGTTGGGGTTGAATTGTATGGCTGCAAGGGGTGGGGTGGGAGAGCGGGCAAGAGGGTGGATGCCCAGTTTGTGAAATAGGAGTTTAACTCAGTGGCCACCATGCTCGGTGCAGTGACAGTGTTTCCTGCTATGTTGAGGGCTTGTGTAGGGAGGTTGGACTGGTGGGAACAAGAGGGATTTAATTGACTTCCAAAACTTTGTTGGGTGTTTGAAGTTGGTGTTGAAGGATACCTTAAAATAGTTTGATTTGGCCTGATGGATTAGCCTCATGCAGGCATTCCGTAGTGACCGGTAATGTTGTAGATCCGTTTGGGAACCTGATGCTTTATAGTTTTTCCAGGCGTGGTCCCTGAGTCGAAAATGATCAATCAGATTGGCGGTCACCCAGGCCAAGTGTGCACCCCTTACTCTGGATCGTCTAAGTGGTGCATGATGATCCCAGATAGCCAGGAATCTCGTTGAGAAAAATTCAAGGGCAACGTTGATATCGGATGGGTGTGGGATGAAGGACCAATTGATGTTATGCAAGTCAGTTAGGAGCGCGGTCGGGTCCAGGGATTTATAGGACCTGGTGATCAGAGAACGGGGGAAAATTTTCCGTACCATATAAATCATGTGGTGATCACTGAGAGAGTCTGGTAGAAGACTGGTGGCGAGTACTCGATGGGGGGTGTGAGGTCAGGGCCCAGTCCAATAGTGTATGTTTATTTGATTTGTGGTTCAGGCGAGTGGTTTCCGTTATTTGCTGGGAAAGGTTTAAGGCATTTACTTGGCTACGTGTTTTAGAGCTAGCAGAGGAGAGCCAGTTCTGGTTGAAATCACCAAGTATGTGCAGCTCTCCACCAGAGGCGAAGGATTTTAGAGTGCTCAAGTGGTCCATGATGTCTGACAGCTGGGTAACCGGGGAGCAATAGGACCCTGCTACGTAAAGGGGATTTGTGTGAGGTAGTGAGATTTTAATGAGCAGAGAGTCTATAGCTTGTATGGGTACAGGAGCCTGATTGGGGGTAAACTGCAGCCCAGAGGAGATGGACATGGCAGTGCCCCCACCCCTCTTTACCTTGACAGTCCTGTCGAATGAGGGAGTATCCAGGGATTGAGAATTCAGCATCCTGATTATGGGGCTTCAGCCATGTTTCATTAATGGTATGGTGTGGCTCAGGACCCACTGGGACCTGTTCATAAAAAGTTCAGATTGCATATCGCCACATATGTGAGTCACGTAGGCAACTCTCAGTTGGAATGCTGCACAAGAGGGGCGGTAGTCCATGGTGGCATTCAAAGCTGGTGCGTGAGCTCAGTGCACTCTCAATCCTCTGTTTGTCCACACATCTATGTACCATGGGTGGTTGGGGGCATGACGGAAGGGGGGGTGCCCACACTCTGTGCCTTCTCCAAGGTGCGGAGTTGGCATGGAGTGCCAGGCAGTGGGTGCAAGTTACACAGGGTGGACTCTGCCGTGAGTGCACATCCCCCAAACAGAAACCTGTAGGCTGCTGCAGACTGGAAGCATATCTCTAAACCATGTGTCACTGAAATGGGGGACATGGGCACTCAGAAGGAGGCGACTGTGACAGACACTGACTCTCATAATGAGGGACACACTCCTTCTACATGGAGACACATGCTCAGAACACTGCAAATCCTGGTACTGTGCTGTAACAAATCATTTATTATCTTGGACTGGTATGAATTTCTGCCATACTTCCTGACTGTTGGGTACCATCCCTGTGTGGGGAGTACCCTTCCATGTGGGACAAGTGAGAACAATTATGAGAGATACAATGAGGAATGTCCCTCGTACTGAGCGATAGTTGAGAGGTGTGGTGGGGCGCCCCATCCACATTACTGACCCAGCCCACTGGGCTGATGGGGAAGGCTGAGGGCAGCCAGTCAGGCACACACTCATGGTGTTGGAGATTTGAGTCCGCATCTTCGGGATTCTCTGCACATGTACAGCTGGGATCCATCATGGAACCCAGGACAGGTAACTCACGGATGTCAGCCTGTGTTCCGCGATCCACTCCTCGCAACTGCAATCCACCCACACACAGATTTGTGCAGGAGAGGGCAGGGCCATGGACAGGCAGTCGGAGATGGTGAATACTAGCTGGTGTGCGCCTTTCCTGAGGTGTGGAGTTGTGCTGGCTCTGTATGCTCGAATCGCGTGTACAACCTGTGCTTCTGCGCATAGAGGCCATTGTGTATAAAAGACCACAGATGCCAAATATCTTCAAATACATCCATCCTTACTGAAGAACAAACTGTACAAGTTCATATGCGAGATCCAGGGATCACAATTCATTTGGCTATGGTTTTACAGGTGATCACTCCTCTTTCAGAGTCTTTTAGTTCTTGCTCTTTTTCAAAGCAGTAGTATATTTTCTGCCCCTCTTTCAGAGCAATGATGAGGTTATAGCCCCTCTTTTAGAGCTAAGGTGGATTCCAGACACTTTCTTAAATGTTTTACCAGCACTATCAGGTGCTGTTTCCCTCTGTCTCCAATATACCACCACTGAAGTCACAGCTGTCATAGCTGACTTTGCATTATTGGTACCAGTGTCATTATGTGCTTTGTTTTTACTACCGTTACCAACAATGCACCATTTGAAATTTGCACCGACTAAAGCACATGGCACCCCAGCCTTTTACAGATGCTCCCGGGGCTGGAAGCCAGTGGAGGGTGGGCCAAACAGGCCTAGTGATGCTGGAGTGGTCAGGTGAAGAAGTACAGATTGATGCTATAGCAGCCCCTTGGGCCATGTAGCTTCCACGTCCTCTGTTGTGCACAGTCATACCCTCCCCAGCTTGCCCAAACTCGGCTAGGCACGTAGCTGTGTGCATGGCTGGGATCAGGTGCAGAGGGGGCACAGAGCCAGGGCTGTGGATGCCACTGAGTGCCCCAATGGTGAGTATCCTGCACATGGAAGGCACTCCATGGTCTGTCCCAGCCATCCACATTTGTACAGGGGCTGCACACCCTACATGGCTTGTGCCCCTAAATATTTGCCCCAACACCCCAAGAGAGTCTTCACATGTAGCAGGTGCAAAACCTGCATATTGTCCACATAGGGAATTTTTTTTGTCATCTAGTAGCTGAAAATAAGATGGAGATCAGGGAATTCACACAATGCTCTACAAATGTTCTTTATATTATATGCTCGTGCAACAAGATATACTGTATGTAGGGAAAGATGCGCTTCATCTGAAGGTGAAATAACAAGTTACCAATTGTAGCTTCTATTTGGGCAGATATACCTCCGGGCCTCACCCCTCCAATACCTCTCAATCCCCTGCTTCTTAAACAAGAGACAAGGCTAAAGAAATTTTATTTATTTATTTTATAAATTGGATTTACAACCTTTGAATCAGAGACTCATTTACAAAGGCACCTCGTCAGGGAGGGTAGACAACACATGACAGTGAAAGACAAAGAGGATGATACAAGTGTGGTACAGTAGAGGTAATATACACAGCAGTTCCTGATATTACATAGAAGAAAATAGGTTTGCAATTAATTACAGATTCGACCAAACATTCTCAAGACAGTATAATAGGTCTGCTCTAGTGTATCTATGGAGCAGGTACCTGGGGAGGGTGAGGACCGTGGCCTTGGGGGGGGGGAGGCAGTCCGAGAAGACACTGTCAGATACAGAGAGCTGGAAAGAGTGCAGTCTCTAGGACAGCCAGGGGCATCTACAGATCCGATTGTCCATGAGGTGTTTCCGGAGGGCAGTTTTAAAGGGGCCTATTTTGGAGATGCTGGTGATATGAGGGGGGAGAGAGTTAAACCAGGAGGGTGCTGTGTAATAGAAGGATCTTTGGGCGATCGAGGTCCTAGCTCTCGGAAATAGTGGACAAATGGCCAAAATCAGAGACACACCTTAAGAAATGTTCATGCAACTTGGCTATATATTAATATGTTCCCTGGAGCCACTCGTTGCTGGATAAGAGTGGTTTTATGAACATTCTGCTGGAGAGAGAGGAGTGAAGTGAAGCTGAGCTGTTCTGGCTAAAGCAGAATGCAAGTGAAACCAGTCTTATCTAGCAATGAGGGGTAAATAGGACATATTATCATATTATTGATCAAGCGTGATCAATAATATATATCTATATATATATATCTATATATATAATATATATTTATATTCTATCTATATATATATATATATATATACAGTATATATATATATATATATATATATATATATAACCCCTCTACAAATGGGGGTTCCTGAAAAGTCTTCCTCGAGTTTGCCTAAATGCTCACTGCCAGGCTGGTGTCCCTGCTTTAGCAGTTTAAATGTGATTGCCAGAGAGTACCTGTGTAACCCCCTGCAAATGGGGGTTCCCTAAAAGACTTCCAGGAGCTTGCTTGAATGCTCCAAGCCTGAATGGTGTTTCATGCTAAGCCATTTATCAGTGAGTGTTTTTAGAACCTCTGGTACTGTCTCTTTAAGAGCTGTCTGCTTGCAGACATAATTAGTTTGTATGGGGACTGTGTGCTTCTCTGTTTGAGTACCACTCGAGCTGCTGCCAATTCACTCCATTTTTGCAGTCACTAGGAGTGCAAAGGGAACCTATCTGAAAGATGTAACTGTTTGCCAGAAATCATTTACAGTAATAATGAAATTACAGTTTGTCTAACCTACTTTCTTTGCAGTCAGAACTGTGTCTGCCTAGTTCCCCATTCTGGTTTTGAACTGCTGAACTGGACCAATCAGTGTGGGGTAAGCTAGCTCTAAAATGTTGCCTTGGACGAATCAGAACTTGGACTCATAATCTGAGCCAGCCACAAGAGGATTGTATGGGCAGTGACTCTGGGAGATGTAGTTTAGACTTGCGCCTTTTGGACCAACAGCAGCAGTCTATTGTGAGTGACAGCCAATCCAGTCAAGAACTGGGAGGAACTCAAAGGAAGTGCCCGGTTTTGTCTGTTGGGAGTTTCAGTTGAGCTTTGGCAGTGAAGGGAAAGGAACCCTGTGCTCCTTCAGTGCACAGTTTTAGTCAAAAACATGTAAGGTCCAGAGTTCGGTCTGCAGCTTGTTAGGACTGAATCAGTCCTGTGAAGAGAATCAAAGGATATCTGAAGAGTAGAAACCAGGCTCACCCTGTAGAAGACTGGAGGAATTGCTGAAAATTGCACTCGGTCTGTCAGGAACTGAATCTGCTGTGTGTTCTCCGGGTATTGTGCAGTAATTACGATCGGGATACAGATGCAGCCTGCCTGGTATAGTGCTTTCTTTTACCATATAAATGTGTGAAGAGGTTTGTGTACCTCAAGTGAATCCTGCTGCCATTAAGTGACTTTTGCCTGTGACTGTTTACCATATAAATGTGTGAGGAGTCTCTTGGAGCTCAAGAGTAGCCCTGCTGACATTGAAGGACCCTATCTTATTTGGAGGTCGTGAGTACTAATTCAGGGTCGCTCCCTGTTGAATTGCCACATTAAATCCAAATGGAATTACTGTACTGCTGACTGTTTAATTCTCCTTTTCTCTGTGTGAAAGGGCCCCTACCAGCTGCCACGGTTTGGACTAGCCACTAGGGCTTGGGTACCCAGGGACAGTAACTGATAGGGATAGGCCTGTGCACAGAGCCATAGGATGGATGAGTAGAGTGATAAGCTAATTAACCTGATTTCCTGTCCTTGTTATATCCCCCTAAATAAATCAGAGCTGCTTGTTTCAGCAAAGTTATACTGCCTGAGGTATTTGTCTATGTTAAAATATTGTACTGTGATTGTTGCACTGTATCTTGTTTTACAGGGGTTCCCAGTGCCTGAACCAGTTCTGGGGGTAAGTGTATACTGTGAAGGTAATTCTGATATACTGTGTGGGCCACTAGTGGGAAGAAAGGGGGGTTGCAGTGTCCCAGAGGGCTGTGACCAAGTAAGTTTAACTATTGCAAACCCTGACCTCTGGGTGGAGGCACCCGCCATTGGATCCAGGCCCCTCAACCTGTTAGTGGCAAATCAGGCAGGGGTAGTAGCCCCTGGGATAGCGCCATCTAGGGGTTACATCTTGGAGGCTCACCGCTGGGATTGTGTGTCCTCTAGTGGCCATATTTACGAACCACTGTTAAGAAAAATGGGTACCCCGACAGAAGTGGCTGTGCACCGGCTGGTGGAGTGGTGTACTGGGGAGGAGATCGACCCCAAAATGCTATGCTTATACTGGACATCCCTTGGGTATCAATACGGACACTGTACAGGGAGTACTTTCAAGGTGGAAGGTTTACAAAACCCTGTGGTGGTGGGTCGGCATGCTAATCTGCTCACCCACACTTTTCTGGCCCTAGTAGAGTTAAGGATCCCATAGATAGCTCCAAAGTGCCACAGACCATTACCCCAGAGGAGCCCTCACTGCTTGGAGAGTGATAACTAAGGACAGTAAAGACCGGGGAGATGAGGCCCCACCACTATCTGAAACTTTTGAGGAGAAATTTGCTAAATGGTTGCTGGAGAAGGGAAAACTGTGGAGGACTTGAAGAAACTATTCTTGCCACCTGGGGTGTTCCTCCCAACACCCTCTCCCACTCCAGTACCCGTAATGGTGGCTGAACCAATGCAGACTCCTATTTCTGCACCTGCCATTAGTCACGACTCTTACCGAAGGTTGAGGATCTTCTCTAGCACCTCCCACCCCCAAGGGAGGATGACTGGGAGACCTGGATAGACTATGTTGCCCCCAAGTGCTAGAATGGCAATGCTCGGAAGCAAGCGAAGAGAGGGTTAGTGAGAGCCTCCGAGGTCCTGCCCTGGCTACCATCCATGCTAAACGGGCCAGTAACCTGAAGCGACTGCACAGGCCTATCTTGAGGCCTTGAGAATGTGTATGGGAGCCCAGATTCTGATGAGGACCTATGGTGGAGAGTAAGAAATGCACAACAGTACCAAGGGAGTTGTTGTCTGTGTATGTATCTCGGCTGGAAAATTGTTGCAAGAACGCCTCAGAAAGGGTAGTTTGCAGCGATTGAACTGGACCGAACCAGGCTGGACAGGATCCTTAAGTCTGCCCCCTTCTCAGAACTGCTGTTGCTTCAGTTACGCCTGGCAAATCGACTGGAATCCCCACCCTCCTATGATGAGTTAATGAGAGAAATTCGAGGAGTTGAGAAAAGGCGACCTCGGGAGGGACCTGCACCAATAGCTGCGGCTATGACCCAAGTGACTGAGGGTGGCCCATCAAGTGAAGTTCAGGGGCAGAGGTTGGCAGTCAATGAGTGCTCTGATAAGGAAAAAGATATGCCACAATGGGGCGAACTGTTGAGAGAGAGATGCCATATCAAGGCCCACCATCAAGCCTGCAACTGCCAACTGTGTGCATGCATTACAAACTGTGTGGGAACACCCAAGGGAATTTGAGTAACTGGTACATCAGTGGGGCACAAAGCAGAGAGGATGGGTACGTACTGGAGGGTGGTGGGATATTGTTCGTGGATGTGAGAAATTGTCTGTATTGCATTTAGTCACATTCTATTTTTATTTATTTATTTTACCAGGAGAGACAGACTAAGCTGAAGCTTGGTTACGGGTGCAACCTGGGAGGACAAGGAAGTTAAGTGACTTATTCAGGGTCACACAGTATGCAAGCGGGGGCTGAGGGATTCAAACCCAGGTCTTCAGGTTTACAGCTCAGAGCCTTAAACCACTGCGCTATACTGCCTTCTTTCCCACCTAGAACCTGTTTCTATCTGCTAATAAATCTCCTTTGGTTACTGATTGCATGTATTGTGTATTTTTTTCTTATTGCATATTGATTACTGTATCTGGAAGCACAGTGATAAGCTGTGGTGTGTGACTATATTAAGTGGGTGTCCGTGTGGGCTGTATTTAAATTTCCTGCGAGTCAGCATCCTGGCAACTATTTGTCAAAAGGATCCCCATAGGTGGAGGCACTATGCCACCCAGATTCTAAGTATCTTCAAAGCAGCCAAACTTAG
This sequence comes from Neoceratodus forsteri, assembly GCA_016271365.2. Taxonomy (NCBI): domain Eukaryota; kingdom Metazoa; phylum Chordata; order Ceratodontiformes; family Ceratodontidae; genus Neoceratodus; species Neoceratodus forsteri. The sequence goes on along the minus strand of CM057451.1, from coordinate 674,738,199 downwards.
ATGCCATCCATCTGAAAACCTTATGGACTTTGCTTAGACACCATGTACAGGTTGCCTCACATCTCACAAGTGGGGGTGGTTACACACATTTGTTGGACAAACTAGTTGGCTGTTCTAATAGATATTCAACAGATCCTGCATGCTGTCTTTGACGTCCCCCACACACAGTAATATTTCACAGAATCACTTCTAGGTTTTTTTAATTGGTATTAAGTTGCTGAAAGTCCTTTTTGTGGTCTTTTCTGAACATTTTTAGTTCCTTAAAGGTGAACGGTTACCACAAAGGGACCCAAACTCAAATGTGGGGCTGGCCCAAATTTGCACTCTGTATACAAAAACATTCTGGTGTACTTACTGTTTATTGTAGTGTAGTAGGTTTTATCAGATTAATATAGCTTGGTTCTAGGCTGACATCTTCTGTTACTACAAGTCCAATAATCCCCTGTAGCTGACTTCAGAGCAGTAGGCAGCAGTGAGTGATTCAATAGCCTGCAGTGCATGTTAGAGTTTATATAAGCTCTGTTCTATATGTTTAAGTTATATGTATTTATTTACTTGTGTGTTATCTTTCTGTCTTTTGACTTATTTTATGACATACAGTGCTCAGAGCTCCCAAGATTGGGCACATAACAAATAAACAACTACTACTATTTATTTTGTTTGCTGGTCCCGCAGTCCTCGCTGAGGATTTGTACAGTCACTGAGGACTGTATACTCCTGAAGAAAACCAGACCTTGAAAACATCTGATTGAAGATTATAAAAGCTGTAACATGCACTGTAGCCTACTGGATCTGTCACTGCTGCCTACTGCTCTGATGTCAGCTGAAGGAGAGTCTGGGATTTGTAGTAAAAGAAGATGTCAGCCTAGTGTAACCCCTAGGCAGCGCTATCCCTAAGGTTATTACCCCTGCTTGTATGTCTGTATTAAGGTGCCTCTACCTAGAGTAACAGTATTGGGGGTGTCTGTCTAGCCTGTTATAGCCCTCTGGGAAGCTACAACCACCCACCAACCTTCCCAGTGGCTTTGAACCTGGAACAGCAGTAGTTAACACACAATCAGTAAATAGCAGCAACAATATACACGCACTCTTCACACTTACCACCAGGGTTGGACCTTCAGCAGTATCCCTGGAGAACCCATGTAAAACAAGGTTAGCAAAACAACTGCACACCTTCAGTACTGTAACCCAACTAATAATATGCATATAAGCCAGGTTAAACGTGAAAAAGACAATCAGATTTATTCAGGAGTCATGAACAAGGAAGGGGGTTTTAATCTAGTTAAATGATTGGATTTCTGATTAGGTTCAGGGTTTTGGCATGCACTGTTTAGTCCCAAATGAATAGTTCTACAACACTGGACACCCAGGATGGAGAACTGGTCAGCCAGAGGTGTTGCCTGGGGATGGTCAGCATTGCAGCTGATGTTGGGGCCCTTGATAGAAAGAAAAGGCAGTTAGCATGCACAACCACAAGATGATTTTTTGGTAATCATGGCCAATTGACCCAGTCTCATAAAACCCAAAAAGTTAGAAAAGAAATCGGATGGTACCACAGATAATTACATGACTTGTTGCAGGGAGCTACCCTGATTGTTCTCATGCTGCCAGTTGGCTGAGAAGCTGCAGGTGATATGGAGACATGGTCTTCACCAATGAGCATGGGGAAACAGGGCCGTCACAACACACCTCCTGTTCATGGCCTTTCCTTCCAGGTGGCTGCAATCTGCAAGCTGTTTCTGCGCAGGGGCTGGATCCCCAAAGACGGTCTCTTGCTGAGGACAGTTTCTGGTGCAAGGCAGTCAGTCTGGGCCAGATTGGCAAAGTCCCAGGGATGATGAGCACATTGGCAAAGTTCAGTTTGGTTTGCTGGTGAAGCCTCCAGTTGGCGTAACGATTTGGGTCGGAACATGCAGGTCTCGATCCACAAGGAACATTCAGCACATTTACATCAAAAGGCATTGACTTTCCACAGATCTGATATAGTCCAGTTGCTAATGCAGTAGACTCACTGAGCAAACCTCTCGATCCAATTTCAGCCTTGCACACTAGCTGGGCCGAATGCTTCACAGGAGCAAATCTTTGGTCCAAATTCACAAACAGTGCCTTTGAAGTCTCCGATACTTTCTGCCACAGTTTCAGTACTAATCGGATGGGTCTGACTTCTGTAATAAGGCAGTTCAGATGCAGGAGAACAGTGGCAGAGAGGCAAGTTTGGCGTCTTCTCGCCGATTCCCCTACACTCCGTTCAGAGAGCCGCTGTTCGAAAGCTCGAGCTGTTCACTCTCCTCAAGCTCCAGCTCTAACTGATCCACTATCTCTTACAGTTCTGGGGATTTTTCTTGGCATCCAGAGTTCAGGTTGACTGGGGAAGCTGTCAGTCACAAGCTGGACTCCCCCTTCTATTCAATTTAGGTGCCAACCTAAAAACTGCAAAAACTAGTTTTTCCTTCCCATGAGACACTTGGGCTAAGGACCCTTTGAGGTCTGCTGCATCCTATTTGTCCATTTACTGGAAGTCCCAGACCAAACATGGTGGCTCCCACTTAGAAAGGTATAGCTGCAAGGAAAGCAGGTTAAACAAATTCCTCTAATTCAAATATAGTAGTACGTAAAAGATAAACAAGTACAATTCCCATTCAGGCTCCCTCTGCTCTGTTATCGACTGCAGAGTGGAGCAAATCAAAGCTGTGGCTGGCCAGTTGCAAACCTTAAATCGCTTGGACCCAGCTCAGACCATTCACTATACACACTGGCTAGATTCTTAAAGGGACAGGTGCGGAGGCACAGCATGGCACTCACACGCAAATCACAGAAGCAGGTCATCTTGGATCTATTATCTCTACAGGACATCAGCCTGGCAGTGGGCATGGAAGGAGCCCAGGAAGACATTAAGGTAAACCCCAAACTGGTGGGGGGGGGTTACACTAGAAACGAGCAAAATTAGTCTGATACAATCTACTGTACTACGGTAAGCAACAAGTAAACCAAAATGTTTTTGCACAAAGTATGCACTGGGACTAGCCCACACTTGAGTGTGGGGCCGTGAACCTGCTGAGTCTGTCTCCTTCTCTTTTCATATGATAGACAGGGCCTCGTGAGCTGGCTGGACATCTGCTACAGCTGTACTCCCTAATCACGCTGCTGTCCTTCATCATCCATCCTTTTGAGCCATTTTCTTTAGCTCAGTCTTGTTGCTCTTTTGTTAACGTTCTTGAATTTCTGCATGTATTTAAGTATTTTGTGGAATTTTGTTTTTGGAGGGTAAACTGCAGGTTGTATGAGTGGAGCTAACCCCCTAGCATGCCATTCCTTGGATGATGTCACTGGAAGTCCAGTACCTACTTTAAAGATAAGTCCTCAGTACCAACTTTCCAGTTGGGCCCCTGTACTAATTTTTCATGTGGGTCTCCAGTGTCAACTTTCTTGGTCAGTTCCTATTACCAGCTTTCTAAGTTGACTTCCAGTACTAACATTCCAGGTGGGACCCCAGTATCAACTTTCGAGTTGGTCCCCCAGTACCAACATTTCAGGTGGACCCTCAGTACTAAATTTACAGGTGGGCCCCTGTACCAGCTTTCTAGGGGGGCCCCCACTACTAATATTCAGGTGAGCCCCCAGTACCAACCTTGAAGGTACAGACTTTCTAGTTGGGCCCCCACTGCCAACTTTCCAGGTGTACCCCTGTATAAACTTTCCAGATGGGTCCCCAGAACTAACTTTCCAAGTGGGCTAACAGAACTGATTTTCCAGGTGGGATAGCCATATCAGTTTTCCAGGTGGGCACCCAGTACCATCTTTCTGGTTGGGCAGTCAGTACCAACTTTCCAGTTCAGCCCCAGTACCAACTTTCCAGTTGGGTCCTCAGCACCAACTTTTCAGGTGGGCCCCCAATACCAACTTTCCAGGTGGGTGTCCAGTACTAACTTTACCGTCAGGCCCTCATTACCAACTTTCCAGTCAAGTCCCAGTTCCATCTTTTCCAGTGGGCCCACAGTACCAACTTTCCAAGTGGGCCACCAGTACAGATTTTCAAGGTGGGCTTCCAGTTCCCACTTTGTAAGTGGGCACTCAGTACCAAGTTTCCAGGTAGGCTTCCAGCACTACAGTATGTGTTCAAAACTTGGCCATGGGGAATGAAGGATCAAGTTATGTGGTTATCTGAGTGACCTCCAAAACCTGGATCAGAAGGCCCAGCTGGAAATAGCCACCAAGGAAGATAGACGCTTGTTGCTATATCTCTGTGTTTTCTCTTGACGAAGCAAACAGAATTTGCTTTCAAATCAAACACTGCCTGTACTATTTCATTATTTTTGAAATCACCTACCTGCTATGAACCTTCAGGGCCCAAAGTTGTTGAGACTGGATGAACAAATCAGGAGAATTTCAATGGTGTGCTGACAGTGAGACTGCTTCGAGACCAGGCCCAGGACTAGCATGGCTGCCTCATGGAAAGTCAGATGTAAAAGGCACTACAGCTTTGCTTACAAAAATAGGTATTGATGTGCAAAAACTTAAAACTTCCTTCACATCTACCAGAGAAAACATGACTGACTTAATAAAGGATGAATAAGGCAAGACACAGCTTACTGTTGCCGAGGACGTTGGGCTTTTCCAAGATAATGCAGTGAAAGAATGTCCAGCCTGGTGGCGCAGCGGTAGTGCTGCCACCCATGATGCCAGCAAACCGGGTTCAGGAATGAGCCTGGGCTGCTGGAGGGCCAGCTGGGAGAGAATGGTTGAGCATCCCGTGGACACTCGCTTCCTCAGGGGTGAGAAGATTTCTGGACTCCTGCTGTTGCACTGCTACCTGGGTGGCCATGGCTGGTAGTGCAGGCTTGGAGCCAGTACACTAGGAAGGGGAGCATCATTATTCTGATGTCATGATGTCAGTGGCACACACTGCAATGCTCATGGGCAGGGGACGTAACTAAGAAAAATCCCATACCAAGCAGGATGTCACTCACCGCTCTGCCACAGGTCCCTCACCACTGACTGGGCTCACTCTCCCTCACTGAAACTCTAACTCTGCTTGGGGGGGTTGGGGTTTCCTCCAGGCACCCTTCCCATTGGGGGTTATCCAGAAGGGAACATGGGAAAGACAGGTAAGTCCCAGGGAAGGTGAATGATGGGGCTGGACAGAGTGACAGGGCTGAAGGGGGCCACTCGGCATTGGGGATATAAAGCACAATAAAAAAAATACAGTGAAAGAACAAGGAAAAATAAAACTGTTGCTATGCCACAGAGGTGAAGTCTAGAGAATCACAGCAGTAGCAACAATATCAGAGTAGTAAGCTTCTCTGCAGGAGTAGAGGGAGCAGACCCAGCTGCTTTCCTGCAGCACATCTTACCAGTGCTACTTAAAAATCAGTGTCCAGGAGCATGCAAGATTGAGGGAGCTCACTGCTCTCTAGCTCTAAGGCCAAACCAGGGAAGAGACCAAGACCCCTTCTGGCTAAACTGCTGAGGTTTCTCATGAAGGAATGAATCCTGCAGCTGGCATGGGAAAGAGGATCACTTATCTGGCAAGGCCATAGGGTAATGGTCTTTCAATATTTCTCGAGGTATCAACAAAACGGGGCCTTCACAGAGGCCCAGCACCACCTGTACTAGCTGGAGGTCAAGAACGCAATGCGCTGCCCAACAACACTCTGTATTGTTAAGAGGTCTAAACCTCACTTTCAAGTTCTTGACGATATTGGGAATGCAAGTAATTACAGACATGTTGCATAAGAGTAATAAACACGTTTATTACTACCAAAAGGATAAATCACAGTTGCCCAAAGCAGTTCTTACCAATACGAACCGGGAGCTAGTGCTAAGCATTCCCTATACCACGAGGTTTCTCTGTGTCTCTTGGGGTCTCTCCTGAGGTCTCCAAGGTATAAGACTAGTGTATTACATTATATACCTATGATAATTACTATGGTTACTGTAAGACAGAAACATTTCTAGTTACAGAGATGAGCCCTATTGGCTAAATTAGAGGTGGCTCCACAGTCCAAGATAACATTATACAATTCTGTATAGTCATCAGTTTATGAACAAAAGAGTTCTTATACAGAGTTTTACATAACTAAGTGTAGTAGTACAAATCACCAAAAGGTGGCAATGCCAACTTACATATCATAATTATTCCAAGGACACAGATGCCTTGGCATCTTACAAGTTAGAAATACACAGAAAATACATAGGAGAATATATGTATTAGCAAGCAAAGTGTATTACAACAATATGCATTCATATCCTGACATCTACTCTTGTACTGTAGATGCCCTTAGCCCTATATGTTAGTATAACATATACTTAAGTGCTAGCTGTCTATGGTGTACCTCTGAGGGTACCAATTAGGATGCAGGGGCCTCGTGTAACATTCCCCCCTTGTTGCCTGCAAGGGCAACACAGGTAAATCTAGGGAAAGGCCAGGGAGCAGTGGTCGTTTATAAACCTGACGCATGAGCTTTGTAAAGGAACTCGAGCTGCTCACGGTGTTAGCGTAGTGTACGCCATAGGCAGCAGAGCATAATAATGGAAATAAAGATTAAAAATGCTTGTATAATAACAAAATCTTTAAAAGTAATCTCTAACCAGGTATTAGTCAATGCGTCATTCATGTCACCATCATTAATCAATGAGAGAATAGCTTCATTGGCCTTGGTCATATTATTGCTGATGTGGATGAGGTGTGTGTCTTTCCTGTCTAAAAGTGATTTTAATGTAAGTGTGAATGGGTCTATGTGTACATTAAAATATGGTAAGTATTCAGATAGTGTGATCAGATAATCGGGGTTACCATCAATGATGTCTGCATCCAGGAGGGGAATGGGTGTTATGACGGTATGTCCAATGACAGTCTTCTGGTGGGGAACAAAACAGAAATTGGGGCGATCAATAACACATGTAACAGATCCATAAGTATAAGTTTTGAAATTCGTTACCACGCAGTATTCTCCATTGGAATTATACTGAGAGTGAACAGTAGGGAGTCTCCACTTTTGCAGCTGGACAGGGCAGGTGTAGGCCATCTTCAAAATCCGTGTTGACAGGCAATGAACCTCCTCACGATATGATTGGTAGAGCTTATCCGGAGCCAGAGTTGAGCCCAAGGAGTCGGTGCCATTCGTCGTGATGTCATCACCCATGGTGAAAGTCCAATCAATGCTATCTGGAGAATAACATCAAATACATCACATTGGCACAAGTAAATGTATTGCTTCTTTGCACAGCAGTCCGTGTGCGGAGCCACCCAGGTGTCCAGGAAAGGATGGTAAACCAGTAGAGACGGTAGATCCAGGTGTTCTCTGCAGATGTCTTCATCCAAATGCCCAATGGAATGCACCAGTGCAAGCTTGTCGAACAAAGCTGTAGTGGGATCGAAACGTGATAAAGAGACAGCAAAGAAAACAAACATGGTATCTGTTATGGAACATTTCTTAGCTGCAAAGCAAGGACCAGTATTAGGGTGTCTGGTCACAAACCCCAAATTCCTAGCTGTAGAAAGAGGAATGGTTAAAGCTTGTTGCATACACATAGCAATACAGCTAGGGGTTTTACATCATGGACAATACCATTTGGAAATGCATCTGTCATGTATGATATCAGGGATTCTTCCAGATTCTAGATCACAGAAGAGATTGTTGATGGTAGTGATAATGTATGAACCATAGGCAGAGCAAAGGATTTCTCTAGCAATGTATTGTTTATCTGCTTCTTTATTGTTCTGTTGTATGAGTGCGTTGGTCTTATCTCGTGAATCAGTGAATGATTTAGCAATGTCGTGCATGTTGTATACAGTGTAGTAGTAGTAATAGTAAAAGTTTATTTTTATACAGGTAAGAATGGTTTGTAACATCATTGGGTCACAGACCCTTTTTCTAGATGTACCTGTTTTCCTCATAATTTTTAAAAATACTTAAAAAATACACTCCATTCATTTTAACAACATACATGTTACATAGTTTCACTGAACAACATGGTTTTAGTGCATCTTTCTTCCTGACTAAGGCCATCCACACCATGCAATAATGGGGGTAGGATATTGTTAACCAAACCAGTGGAGAACTTGGCAGAATGAGCTTAGATAGCAGCAACATCTGCTTTATTCCAAATAGACATAGCTGTACCAAAAAGGCATGTGACAGTACCTGTTGCACCTGTAAAATCAGAACCGTCAACTTCACGTGTCTTACGTTTACGAATGTGATCATCAGGAGTGGGTTTCCTCCTGAAGTTGCCTCTATGTTCAGTCGAATGGACCCTGTCAATAGGGTCTTGAGTACGAATCTGAAATGCAGCTAAACTATCAAGCAATAATGAACTATAAAACGCTGCCGTGTTAGTATTGTGACACATACCAAATTCTTTTATATTCCAGTAAGTAAGATTAAACAAAACAGGTATATGCATAAACTGTAAGTTATTAATCAAAGAACCTGGGAGGGCAGTGGCAGTTAGACCACTACAGGGACCAGGGGTATGCTTTGGACAGTCCAAAAGCTGTTTATCAGTGGGTGGTAACACAGAGAGGTACATGGCAGCAGAAGCTATGTGGTGTATAGCACAAAATTTTTGAGCAGAATCTCTAAACAGAGAATTACAGTATGAAGGATCAATTAATGCAGTAATGTTGTACAAACCAGAATGTCTTAATGCAGTTTGTAACAAGGACAGAGAACCATTTGGGGATAATTTAGCATTGGGCCAACCCTGGAAAGTTCCTTTAGAGAGTTTGGCCACAGGGAGGTTTTGTCCTTGCGATGTGGTTTGTCACTCAATTTGTAGGGTAGATTTATTAGGAGCAACAACCGAGGCAGTTAGGTATGCATCGGAACCGTCCTGGACAGTGATCACACTATCTGGTATATTGATGGATACTCCCTCTGGAGGAGGTGCTGGAGGATTGAGGTGTCGTAGGAGGTTCGGTACTGTGCCTTGGATGCAGGGGATAACTCCTGAGATGAGGAGATAATGGAACAAGATAGCCATCTTGTCAGTGTATCTGAAAAGGAAGATCAAATATTAGTATGTTAGTACTATTCTGCCCAGTGGGGTAAGGAAAAGTAGTTAAGCTCTTTTATATAGTTTCAACTGGTTTGCATGTAACCATTTGTCAGTCAACTTGTTGTTATGCAGGAGTCTAACTTAATAGACTGCTGGACTGAGCTTGTTGACAATAGGGTATGGGCCTTCCCACTTATTGGAGAACGAGTGGGTGGGATGTGCAAATCAAAGTACTATTACCTGATCTCCAACTTGCCAATCCACTTCTTGTGTGTGTTTGTCAAACTGTATTTTGGATTGTTGCTGGGCCTTGCCCATGCAGTTGGCAGCATACAAGTGTGTGTGTATGAGGTCTTTTCTGAGTTTTTCCACATATTGGTCTACAGACACATGGTCTGCAGTGGGGGTGTGTAGGTCAAACAACAGGTGTTCAGGTAATCTCATCTGTCTGCCAGTCATCACCTCAAAGGGTGTAAACTGGGTGGTGGCTGAGGGCGTGCCCCTAATTGCCATAAGGAGTAACGGCAGTAGGGAATCCCAGGTTTTGGGATTGTCCTCAATGAATTTGGAAAGCATTTGCTTAATCCGTCTGTTGGCTCTTTCTACTTGACCTGAGGATTGAGGGTGGTAGGGTTTGTGGAACTTCTGTTGAACTCCAAGGAGTTCAAGGGATTCTTTCATCAATTCACCTGTAAAACTGGTTCCTTTATCCGAGTGTACCTTGAGGGGTAGGCCCCACCTGGAGAAAATTTGTTCCACCAGGATCTTGGCAGTAGTTTTTGCAGTGCATGTCTTAGTGGGGAAAGCTTCAACTCACTTAGAGAAGAGGTCAGTTACCACAAGAGCATACTTGTTATTTCTGCTGGTATTGGTTAGAGGACCAATAAAATCAATCTGTATGGCATGCCAAGGGCCAGAGTGTCGTTGTGGTAAAAGTTTGGCATTTCATTTGGTAGGGATGGGGTTGTTTTGCGCACAAATGAGACAGTTGTCTATGTATTGTTTAACATCTTTGGTGACACCAGGCCACCAGGTGGTGGTCTTGAGCCTTTGGAGGGTATTTTCCACTCCTTGGTGTCCACCAGTGGGTGTATCATGCACTTGGTGCAAGAATTCGGGTCTTAAGTGTCTGGGGACCACCCACAACTTGGTGGTAGAGTCATCTGGTTGGAACCAGATGAGCTTGTCATCTGGTGACAAGCATAGCTTACCTTCATGCCTCCGGTAGGGGTTGTATGTGGGAAGTTTCTTTTTGGTACCCTTGTCAAGGAATCTGAACACTTCTTTGAGTTCAGTATCAAAATGCTGGGCTGCTGAGAGGTCCAAGGGGGGAAACAAGTTCAGGTTTCTTCCTGAGTGCTGCAATCTGTGTGGCTGCATTGGCCTCTGGATGATCCATCATCCAGATGTCCCCTCCTTGGGCCCCTTCCTTAGCAAGGGTATCTGCTGTGTCATTGAAGACATGGTAGGGGTCATGGAGAGAATGAGATTTGACTTTATGTACATAGAGTTTGTGTGCAAATTTCTGTGCCAGTGAATGTATGTATTTTACCAATTCCTTGTACTTCACTTGGCTGCCATCAGAGGAGAGGAAGGAGTTCTTCTGCCAGAAAGGAAGAAATTCTGTAAGAGAACAACAAACCCAGTTAGAGTCTGTAAAAATGATAGTATCCTTGGTCCTATGCTGGGTGAACTCAAGTGCACAGGCCACCGCTGCCATCTCTGCATATTGTGATGATGTTACACTACAGCGCTTAGATATTTTGACAGTGTTCCCATAATGGTAAATCACTAAAATGCCCATCCCTGCAGTTTGTTCTCCCTGATAGTAGGATGCTGAACCATCAGTAAAGACATGACACAAAGAGGTGTTATCAAGTATTTGTGGCTTGGCAGGGAGGAAAGGACCTGGATCCGGAAGATCAGGCGACTGTAGTGTACAATCATGGGGTTCTCCCTGGAAAAGGAGTCCATGAGCCAGCATAGATGGAATTTTTGTCGGTTGTACCTGTATGTCTCTATCCTGGAGAAGAAGTGACCAGTGTGTCAGTCTGGTATTAGAGACTGACCCATCCTTCACTCTGTCTGAGAGCAGAAAGGTAGTTGGGGTATGATTGGTATTGATGATCAGTGGTGAGTACCCAATGATATACAGGAAGTGCTTGACAGCCCAGTAGGTTGCCAGAAGGTTCCTTTCGCAAAGGCCGTACTTCTATTCCACTGGGGTCAAGAGCTGTCAGGCATATGCAATGGGTCTCAAGGTGCCATGCACCTTCTGGGCCAGCACTGTTGACATGGCAATATCAGAGGTGGCACATTCCAGATGAAATGGTAGTGCTGGATTGGGGTTGACCAGAGCTGGGGTGGAGGCCAAGGCTTGCTTCAGTGATGTCACAGCCTGGGTGTGTATAGGGCCCCAAGTCCATGGGATGTCCTTTTTGAGTAGCTCATACAGAGGAGCAGCTTTCTGAGCAAAATCACAAATAAAATCTCTCGAATAATTCACCATACCTAGAAACCTTCGAAGAGTTGCCACACTGGTGAGCAATGACAAGTTTTGCAATCCCTGTACCTTTTTCCAGGTAGGACTTTGACCTTGGTCAGTTATTTTTAGACCCAGAAAGAGTGCTTCTTTCTAACATAGTTGTGCTTTTGCTGGGTTGCATTTCAAGCCTGATGTCTGGATGAGTCAGTAGTTCGTCCAAGAGATCCAGATGTTGTTCCTGTGTGACTGTTGCCAGCAACAGGTTGTCCACATATTACAAGAGACATTGGGGAGTAGAGAATCTCTCTAGGACGTCCATCACGTGTAGATGGAACAGGGATGGACTGTTATGGAATCCTTGTGGCAAACAAGTCCACGTGTACTGTCTTCCTTCAAAGGTGAAGGCAAACTTATATTGAATCTTAAGGGCCAATGGTAGTGACCAAAAACCACTGGAAATATCCAGGGCACTGAACCATTTCAGGTCAGGGATCAAAAGTTGTAGCACATCAGGTGCTGATGCCACAGTTGGAGAACAACTGGGGGTGACCTGATTCAGCTTCCTGTAGTCAATAGTAAGTCTCCAGGTGCCTGTGGGTTTTTCACAGGCCACACTGGGGAGTTGGCAGTGGAAACTCAAGTTCTGATTACTCCTTGCTTGAGGAGTGACTTGATCGTCTCTCTAAGGGAAGGCAAGGCCTCAGTTGGGAAAGGATATTGCCTTTGCCTCTCATGTGCTGGACCTGGCACTTTGATAACAGTGTGCATTCTACCACAGTCATGATTGTTAATTGCAAACGCTTCCAAATGTCGTTGCAAAATAGGGAGAAGCTTTGGGAAAAGTTCATGAGTTTTGAACAAACTTATGACGTCATACTCCTTGTCATTGGCAGATACTGTTGCCACGACATGTGAATCAGGAATCAAAATGGTATGATATTTACCCTGAATCTGAATTAGTAGCATGTTAGCTAGGTCCACCACACAGCCGTGTGGCGTGAGGAAGTCAATCCCTATGATACTAGGATGATCATGCAATACCATCAGTTGGAAGGTGTGTGAGGCCTTTAGATGGCCTAACTCTACTGGTAGGGGTAGAGAACGGTATGCAGGTAGCCTAGTACCATCAACTCCTGACATGCTGGTCCTCCGTCCGGTGGACCAAGGGGATGTGTCTGGGTGTACATCATGTAACACAGATACAGCTGCACCTGTATCTAACAAGACTACTAGTAGGCGGCCCCCGACCTCGGCCTCGGTGCAGGGCCTTCCGTTTGTATCCAAGACTAGCTTGTTTACAATCCAGACTGGGACCTGTAATTGTCAATCTGTACTACTGGGAGCATGGAGAGGTTGGGCCTGACTCTTGTGAATCACTTCACCATGCTGCACTGATGCTATATAGGGAGGAGCTTCTGGGTTCAGGCCTGTGTGGGCCTGAGAGCCTGCACCACCAGTGTCCCCATGACCCATCGGGGTCTGGGTTGCCGGTTGTTCTGCTGCAAGGGCCTGTGCGGGAACAGCATCCGCTACAGAGTGCACTTGTCTCAGGAGCTCTCGGAATTTCCTATTCTCTTCGGCTATCTCCCTATATGAAGGGCCTGTTCTTTGCTGTTGTGGTTTACCTTTACCCTTATGCTTTTTATACTTATGCTAATTTCGGTTCCCACCCCACTGTTGTTGCGGTTGTTGTTGATGGGCCTGTTGGGGGTGTTGGTTGTCAGCTGGAGGGGTTTGCTGATGTTGGGCCTGCTGGTGTTGGGCCTGCCCTTCCACAGTGTAGTGCGTCGTGGCCTCGGAAGTAGGCTTCACGGCGGCTACTTTCTTGGAACCGGAGCCCAGAGCACAGATATAGAGTTGGTAAACTCTCTCGGTTTTCCGAAGAATGTCAGCAAACCTATCCATATTGGGGTAGGTGGTTGGCTCTACCTTTTCTCGTACTGCTGGAATCATGTTCCTAAGGAACAGGGTCTTATATTCAATAAGATCTACATCCGCAGCTTCTTGTGCCAAGTGCTTTCCTGCTCGGTAGGCTATCCAGAGTCTCTGGTGGTAAGTCGCTGGACTTTCCTTTGCATTCTGTTTCACAGGGTATGCAAGCATCACTCCTACTACACCTGGGCTGTGAGCAGAAATGAGCTCAGCTGCAACCTCATCAAAGGTGGCTTTCCCATCCTGGCGGATGGCATCGGGGACTTTGGCCCGCAAACTAGGATTGATGGTCTGGCGTAGTATTTGGACCTGATATTCTGCAGCGAGGTTAAGCATCTTGCATTTAGAACGCGCCTTTTCCAAGTGACAGCTGAGGTTGTCGGACGGGTTCATCCGACCGATACTGTCAGCTATTTGCTGAACAGAGTAGTCCATTTGTAGGGGATTACTGGGTTGATCAGGCAGAGGTAGATTGTCTCGAGCGCTGACCAGGGTGGCCCGAGCTGCAGCTTCAGCCGCAGTACGGACAATACCTTTCTGAGTGCCAGCCTCTTGCAGAAGCTGCCTAATCTGGGTTTTAATGGCCCGTTTAGTTCTCTCAGGAAGGGGTACATTGCCTATCGCAGTTTCAATCATGGTTTCTGTCTCATGCCTATCTTCCACATTAATAACGGCTATCGGTGGTGCCGTCAGGACCAGGCCTGGGCCTGCTTCCCCACTTCATGGGGGCCGCCATGTTGGCATCTCCCATGATGGACGTCACGATGTCAATGACGTGCGACATGGTGAGGGTGTAGTGGGGACCCGCCATGTTGTGGATGGCTGGGTGGGGTCTCTGGGCCATAGTAGGGGTGTGACAGGGCGTTGTATTGTGAAATTTCATCATCTGACAACTCCCCTTCAGATGATATATGTAAGGCAGGGGTCACGCCTCCCATTGCCTTAACATGTCCAGCCAGAACCTCCCGCTGATGGCGCAGTTTCGCCATTTTGGTTCTACATTCAGTATGACTCACACTTGTAACATCCATATCAACCTCATCTTGCTTTTGCTTATGCAACACTCTATACACGGAGCTCAATTCGCGATTGTCCCCAATAGACACTTCTAAATCATTACGTACCTGGTTTATCTCATCCTGCAGCTCACCCATTTCCTCACTCAACTGAGCATTTGGAGCACTTAGCAAATCATTCATTTGCAATGCCTGTCCCTTATCCTGTCTCAAACTGCAGTCTGATGCATTCTGTTTCCTGTAAACCCATCTGTTGCTTAAGAGATTAAATTTACAGATCAAGGGTTCGAAACCTTGCTTCGGAGGCTTCTAGAGCAGCATAGAGAGCCGCGACCATCAACCCTTTAGCTTGGCGCTTATTGGCTGATTGTCTCATCTCCGTGTACTGGGTTGAAATCCCAGTATAGGGTTTTCAGATTGACTTGCGTCCCGCGCGAAGTCAGCCCATCCTCCATGGGAGGTAAGGAAGTTCGAGACATTGAGTCTCAGTTCTGCGCAGATATTTGATGCGGTGGGCATTCTGTGGAGGGAACGATAATTCAAATCTGTAAAAGGCGCTGCTGTATATCGATCCACAGCAGAAGCACTTTATACACAGCAGGCTACTGTAAAGTTGTAGACTTACAAATCGAAGCTGTAATGGAGTGAGTCGAGTCGGCATCGACTACACCGAAAGTATGACAGCCAGACTTTGCAAGTTACTACAAACTGGTTTAAAACGGGAGAGGTGATACGGGAATGTACACCTACTGTCCCCGTGGGAAAGGGAAAAGTTCTAGCAACAAGTGAAAACTCACAAACACCAAATATCACCTGCACACGGTCGCCAATTTGTTAGGAGGTCTAAACCTCACTTTCAGGTTCTTGACGATATTGGGAATGCAAGTAATCACAGACACGTTGCATGAGAGTAATAAACAAGTTTATTACTACCAAAAGGATAAATCACAGTTGCCCTAAACAGTTCTTACCAATACGAACCAGGAGCCAGTGCTAAGCGTTCCCTATACCTCGAGGTTTCTCTGTATCTCTCCTGAGTCTCCGAGGTATAAGACTAGTGTATTACATTATATACCTGTGATAATTACTATGGTTACTGTAAGACAGAAACATTTCTAGTTACAGAGATGAGCCCTATTGGCTAAATTAGAGATGACTTCACGGTCCAAGATAACATTATACAATTCTGTATAGTCATTGGTTTATGAACAAAAGAGTTCTTATACAGAGTCTTATATAACTAAGTGTAGTAGTACAAATCACCAAAAGGTGGCAATGCCGACTTACATATCATAATTTTTCCAAGGACACAGATGCCTTGGCATCTTACAAGTAAGAAATACACAGAAAATACATAGGAGAATATATGTATTAGCAAGCAAAGTGTATTACAATAATATGCATTCATATCCTGATATCTACTCTTGTACGGTAGATGCCCTTAGCCCTATATGTTAGTATAGCATATACTTAAGTGCTAGCTGTCTATGGAGTACCTCTGAGGGTACCAATTAGGGTGCAGGAGCCTCGTGTAACAGTATTTGTCATACTGGAGTGCACCAGGACTTTGACACCCCACTCCAACCTAGGCTGTGCTGTTCATAGACACTAACTGGCCAAGCTACTGAAACAGGCCAACATCTCACATGGCTGCCCAGACATAAAGATATTACTCCAGCTGCCTCACCAGTGGAGGATGCAGCCAGCATGATCCAGCAGTTGCTCGAGATCTAACCTAGAAATTCAGCAGGCCCCTGATCAGTAATGGGTAAAGACAAGTGAAGGCTTAGAGCAAGGAACAAACACCAGGCTGCCACCTCACCTCCCATGCTAGCAGAAGCTGGAGCTAAAGCCTAGAGCAGAAAAAGACAGACTTGAAGGGGATCCTGTCATCTAAAAGATATGCTCTCCTGTGAACAAGTCTGCAACCCAGATCCCCAGATCTCTCCTCCACAACCCAATGACCAGACCAAAGATAAAGCAGAAAGAGAGAGGTCCCTCCAGAAGAAGCCAACTGACCTACCTATGTTGTGGCCACAGCAGCCACTCTACCACCAACCAGTAACTCCTCAGAAGCCAAAGAGGTTGCACTGGTCCTGGGCCACACTGATCCACCAACCATGGGTGAATTTCCCCTGCTGTGTGTCACCTGAAGCACCCTCAGAGTGCGAGGATGGGGATTGGCACTCAACCTGTAAAGGGCGGGAGTATTTAAATCGGCTGATGGTGAGATAAAGGTGAGGGGAAGACAAACCCATCCATTTGGTTCTGATATGTTAGAACAAACAGTGCCCCCCACCCCCATGCTGGACATGGAACCATCTTTTTTTTTCAAGACTACTCTGGTTTGGCTGCTGCAGGGGTCTTGTGTTTGTCCAGAAGGCTGCCTTAATGTTCAGGGTAGCTGATCGCAGTGAGTTGAGCCCATATGTTAATGCCATTTTCTGGCTAGTTGTCTTAATAGGTGTCCTTTTTTTGGGGATTTACTGTACCTGTCGCCCTAGACGATGAGAGCAGAGAGCAGTGAGTATAAGAGGTCACATGTTGGTGGCACAGTTTAAACAAATGTTTTAATGTTAACAGAAACAGAATTTGACAGCAGATAAGGACCACTTGACCCACTTAGTCTGCAAACTTTCCCTACCTACTGTAGTATCACAGACCCTACTTGATCTCCGACTTAACCCTCCCTTCCCAAACCACATAAGTTCCATTATGCCATCCCATGCATTTTTTAATCCCATCACAGTTTTTGCTTCTGCCACCTCCATTAGGAGGCTGTTCCAGGTATCCAGCACTCTTTCTGTGAAGAAGTACTTCCTCAAGTTTCCCCTGAGACTACCCTCTCCAGCTTCATAGCATGACCCCTTGCTCTTGAGCTCTTTTTTCTGAAAAATGCTTCCCTCTTGTACATTATTTATATCAATGAGCTATTTGAAAATCTCTCATATGCCCCCTTTCCCTCCTATCTTCCATGGTGTACATACTGAGGTCCTTTAGTCTCTCCCCACAGGGTTTCTGGTGCAGTCCCTACACCATTTTGATTGCCCTCCTCAGGACAACCTCTGCTCTATGTGCTTTCAGAGATGTGGTCTTCAGAACTGGACACAGTACTCCAGATGAGATCTCACCACTGATCTATACAACAGCATCGTCACCTCCCTCTTTCTGCTGATAATGCCCCTCACTATGCATCTTAGCATCACACTGTCTCTCCCCACTGCCTTATCACATGTTTGACCACCTTTAGGTCATCAGATATGATTTCCCCCTAGGTCTCTTTCCTGTTTGGTGATCATCAGTACCACTCCCCCCTTGTACTCTGCCCCTGGGTTTTTGTGTCCTAAGTGCATAATTTTGCACTTCTTTGCATTGAAGCTTAGTTGACATAATAAGTTTAGCTTAGTTAACCACTTCTCAAGCGTTCTTATATCCCTATTCATCCCCCGAGTGTCTACCGATTGCAGATCTTTGTGTCATCTGCAAATGGCATACATTCTCTTCTAGCCCCTCTACAATATCGCTTAATAAAGACATTAAAGAGGACCGTCACCAATACTAATCCTTGTGGCACCCCGCTGGTCACCCTCCCATCCTCGGAGTGAACTCCATTCACCATCACCCTGTGTTGCCTATCCCCCAACCAATCACTTACCCAGTTTGCTAGCTTTGGACATACTCCCAGGCTGCCCAGCTTGCTTACAAGTTTCCTATGTGGAACAGTGTTGAAGGCCTTATTGAAATCTAGGTAGGACACATCCACCACTCCACCCTGATCTAATTCCCAGATCACCCAGTCAAAGAAATCCATCAGATTTATTTTACATGACCTCCCTGCTGTGAATTCATGCTGCCTCGGATCCCGTAGGCTGCTGGATTCAAGGTATTCCACAAACTTTCCCTTCAGTAGTGATGCCAATAATTTCCCCACCATCGAAGTCAAGCTGACTGGCTTGTAATTGCCAGCCTCCTCCCTACTACCACTTTTGAGAAGTTTATTTATTTTTTGTTTTAATTGATAGTCTAGGAATTACAACCCTTTGAGTCAGAGATCCATTTGCAAAGGCTCCACGTCTTACATAAATATAGATTGATACACAGTGTAACACGGATACATAATACAAACTACTGCTCTAATACAGAAAATGATGCTAACTACAGAGGTGAAAAGAGTACATAACACACACATGTTGGAACATCAGTGATGTGAATTCATGATGCATATACAGGAGCAAATACTGCAGTAAATTTTTTTTTTTTTTTTTTTTAGCAAAGTTTCATCTGTAGTCGCAGTGGGAGTTGGACATAATGCGGCTCAGTAACTTGGGTTTAAAAGGCCCTAGCCTGGGGATAGATAGAGTCAGGGATTGAGTTAATTCAGAGTGGGGCCCTGTAGCAAAAAGACCTTAGCCAGCAGTGGCCTTAACAAAGGAGACATGGAATGCTGCAGTGTCAGAGTGTCTAGTGGTGCGAGCTGGTGTGCTCTTTTGGAGGAGCTGGAGACAGCCAGGGGAGGCTAGGCCCAACTGGATTTTTTGGGCCAGTAAGCAGGTCTGGTAAAAAAAGTCACCCCTGGAAGTTTAGCCAAGATGACCGTAGGTAGAGGTCACAGGTATGCCTGAGCTGATCACAACCAGTGGCCAATCTGCAGGCTTTGTTTAGGGCACATTTAATGCTGGTCAGTGCCGTGTCAGAGGTGGCACCATAGATGATTATGCCATAGTCTACCAGGGAAAGGATGGAGCTAGAGATAGCTAATCGTAGAGCCTCAGGAGGTAGACATGGCCTAAGCCTATATAACAGGCCGATTCTCCTATTTATTTCAGTGCAAGTCGATGCGATATGCTCACGATAGGTAAGGGCGGAGTCGAGGGTAACCTCTAGATATTTAAAATTGGAAACAGGTTCCAGCATGGTGCCCAATGCATTATGTATAGATAATTTGGTCATCCTATATTTATGTTATGGGTGGGCGAATAGCATGACTTTCGTCTTTTTTGTGTTGAGTACAAGCTTGTGTGAGGAAAACCAGGCTTCAATTTGTGTGAAGGAGCCCTGCAAGGATTTTTGGAGCTGTGTGGGGTCAGGGTACTGACTGAAAATCACAGCATCATCTGTATAAAGGAGGAGACACCCTGAGGAGGCCAGAGGTAAGGAGTTCAAGTATAGTGAGAAAAGGAGCGGACCAAGGATGGACCCTTGGGGGACACCTGACCAGAAGGGAAGGTTAGTGGAGAGGGTGTTTTTTATCGTCACTTATTGAGTGCGGCCATAGAGGTAGTTGGAGAACCAGCCAGCAGTTTCTTTGGATGTGCCAACATAGAGGAGGGAGTTTATAAGCATGCTGTGATTGACAGTATCAAATACCTTGGAGAGATCAATATAGACTGATCCAGCGAGGTCTCCATGGTCAAGAGTGTCATGAATAAAGGAGGTGAATTCTAGTAGGGCAGTGGTGGTGCTGTGTCCTTTCCTGAAACCGTGTTGTTGCTGGCATATTAGGTGGTGTGAGTCTAGATAGTAAGTTGATTGGCCACTATTTTCTCCAGCACTTTTGAGAGGGAAAGGAGTATGGAAATGGGCCTGTAGTTAATACTTGAGGTACGGGCACCATTTTTATGAACTAGCGTAATCACTGCCTTTTTCCACAAAGATGGGAACTGCCCTAGGCACAGGGACATGTTGAGTATTTTAGTGAGGGGTATTAGGACAGCATCGAGGGTTAAGGATAACAGTTTTGCATCTAGAGAGTCACCACTATGCCTAGTCTTCCCTAGGAACATGGCAATATATGAGCGGGCATCACTAGCAGAGATAGTTTTGAGACGAAAGGGTGGAGCACGGAGGGGGTTGGGAATTGTCCAGCATCTGTACTGAAGAAATCAGGAGGGAGAACAGTGCTTAGGTCTGAGAAAGATATATTGAAAGCATCAGCTATTTTGCAGGGGTCTTGGGTAGGGACACCATCAAAGATAAGCATGGTAGGGGGAGGGGAGCGAAACTTGCCACTAAGTTCCTTTATATTTTCCCAGAACCTCTTTCCATTTCCCCAAGTGGCAGTGAGTTTTGTCTGATAATAAGCAGCCTTTGCCTGCTGGATTACCCAGGTGCATGTGTTTCGGGCAATGCGGTATAGTTGTCGGTCAGGGGGTCAACCTGACTGAAGGGCTCGGTGCCACAGGTACATCACGTGCCTTCATTTGATCGAGCAAGGACTGATTTACCCAGGGGGAGGATTTTGATTTTTCAATTAGTTTTACATGGGGGGCGAAAATGTCACAGGCAGATTGGAAGGAACTTATGAAGAAGGACAGGGTGGCGTCAGGTGACGCCTGGTGATCAAGTGGGGACCAGTCGAAGTTTCGGAGTAGGTTTCGGAGATGGTTTAAAGCCCCTTTTTTGAGTTGGCGATACATGGAAATCCTGGGTGGGGGTGGCTTCCAGCTATTTGTCCAGAGACAAGTTACAGGGGAGTGATCACTGATAGAGTCCGATAGGACCTGGACATCCAGTATGTGCTCAGGATGATTTGTGAGTATGAGATCAAGGAGGGAGCTGTGGCCCATGTTTTTGTTCACTGTAGTCGGGGTAAGGACCATTTGGGACAGATTTTGGGCAGCAGCTGCATCCCTGAGGGAGGATGTCTGGGGGCCAAGCCAGTTGTGTTAAAATCACCTAGGGCTATGACTTGGAGTTTTAAGGGAGCTGGTCGATTATGTTTAGGATGGATGAGAAGGCATCCCTTTGGTTTCAAGGGGGTATGTATACCAACATAACATAAAGAGATTTACCCGAGTTACCATTTCAACCCCGACAGTGAGGGACTGTGCGCCTTCTGTAGGGCTTGTGGTAGCAATGTTTATTCTTTGCAGGTGTTCTCGAAGGTACAGGACTACATCTGCCCTCTTCCCGTCCTCTGGAACCTCTCCTGTCTCCAGTGAGTGGCTGAACAGGACTGCCAGAGGTGCAGCCAGCACCTCCCTGAGCTCCTTCAATATCCTTGAATGTATCCCATCTGGCCCCATTGCCTTGTCCACTTTCAGATTTGTGAGTTCTTTCAGGACTCTCTGCTCTGTAAATGGACTAGTGTCCACCTCCTTTCCTGTGATGCTCGTAACAATTAAACTTAACTGTGGTCCCTCGCCTTCCCTTTCATCTGTGAATATTGAACAGAAGTATGTATTCAGGATGTCTTCTTTCTCCTGGTCCCCCTCCTCACACTCCCGTCCTTCCCCCCTCAGCCTTACTGTCCCTCCCCTGATCTTTCTTCTTTCACTAACATACCCGAAAAATATCTTGTCCCCTATTTTTACTGCCTCAGCCTGGGCTATTTTCTCCTCTGTCTGTGTCTTTGTGCTCCTGACTGCTTTCCTTTCCTCCCTCTGCTTCTCCTGAGACACCTCCCTATCATTCTCACTCTGTGTCTCCTTGTACTTCCTGAATGCCAACTTTTTTGTCCTCACCTTCTTAGCCACCTCTTTTGAGAACAAAGTGGTCTCTTTTTCCTCTTGCTTTTGCCTACTTGCCTGACATAGAGGTTTGTTAGTTTCCCTATGGCCCCTTTTAGTTTAGCCCACTGTTCCTTCATTCCCACCAAGTCCTCTCCCCCTGCCAGGGCATCCCTGAGGCATTCCCCTGTCATAAAGTTGGCTCTTCTGAAGTCCAGGACCCTCACATTAGTAATGGTTCAATTCTGCCACCGTCCTAATATTGAACCACACTGTACGGTGACCACTGGTCCCCAGGTGGCCACCCACCATGACATCTGCAACACTGTCCCTGTTGGTGAGTACAACATCCAATATTACCTCCTCATGAGTGCACTCTCTTATGAGTTGCCTGTGGAATGACCCCTGCAGGGAGTTCAGGATGTCCGTGCTCCTAGCTGAAGCTGCAGCTGGGATCCACCAGTCTACAACTGGCAGATTGAAGTCCCACACCACCAGCACCTCCCCTTTATTTGCCATCTTTTGGATGACTTCCACCAGAACCATATACATCTCCTCCACCTGTGCTGGAGGTATGTAGATCACTCCTGTATAAATAGCAGCTTCATTCCCTGTCCCTAGTGTGACCCACAGTGCCTCCCTATATTCCCTGTGTCTCTGTTGCTTTAATGCTGTCCCTCATGTAAATAGCCACTCCTCCCCCTTTTTTACCCACCCAGTCCCTCCTGAACAGAGTATAGCTTGGTATGGCTGTATCCCAGTCATGGTTCTCGTTGCAGTATGACTCAGTAATGGTGACAATGTCCAGGTCAGTCTCTGCTACGATGGCCACTAAATCTGGGATTTTATTTCACAACTGCAAGCATTTGCACACATGATCTTCCAAATTCTGCCACTACCTTCTTTGTCAGCCCCCCTATTTCTCTTTTGCCTACTCTCCTTTCTCCCTGCTCCTTCATTTTCATCCGTCTTCATTTCTACTATGTTGTTTTTCTTTCTGCTGGGTACTTTTGGGGACTTCTGTCCCTTAGGAATTTCTCTACTGACTATTTCAGCTTGTGGGGGAGACAGTTTATGGGCTCCCTGCTCCCTTCTGCCACCCCCCTTGGCTAGTTTAAATGCTCACCAATGTACTGTAGCACCTAAACCATTCACTGACGACTGTGATTCCCCTCCCAGATGGATGCAGGCCATCTCGTCTGTATAGGCCCTTATCCCTCCTGGTGGGACCCCAATCCCAAATGAAGCTGAACCCCCTCCTCTCTGCACCACTCCTTCAACCATGTGTTGAAGCTGCTGGTAAGGAGAACGATGTCGTAGACAGTAACACCTCAGAGAAGGCCACAAAGCATGTTATCTGCCTAAGGCCCCTACCCAACTCCCTGAACTCCTCTTGCACTGTCCTAGCCTCATCCCAAGTCAGGTAATTTGTCCCTAGGTGGACGACGACATCCAGCTCTCCCTCCCATCCTGCTGCCACAGCAATCCTCGGTATCCGCTTCTCATCCCTCCGAGCCATGGCGCTGGGTAGGCACTTAACTTTCCTTTCCCCCTCCCTCGCTGTTGCCAAATCTACCTCCCTTACAATGGAATCCTTCACCAGGAGTTGCTTCCTCCTCTTTTGGGTTCCTCTGTCACCTGCCTTGGGGTCTCCATTACAGAAGTCCCCCACATACTCCCATGTCACTTCTGCAGATGCCTCCATGGGACAGTCCCGCCCCGCCAGAGCGGCTTAGGAGTTGTGTGTAGTGGTACCATCTGGGAGACGTGCCTCTGATCCACCACCCTCACCCTTCTTGAACCCACCATAATCCAGTCACCCCTATTCCTTGGCAATCTTCAGGGCAATGGTGGCAGATTTTGTGTTCCCTGGGTGGGGGAGGAAACCACTGAATCCTAACCAAATCGGCCTGGAGACGAGCAGTCTCCCCCCTCAGCACAGAGAGGCGCATGCAGATGATGCAGCATCACAGTCTCCAGAAAGTCTCCCTGAAAACTGCCACCTCACAGCCACTGCACTGCATTACACCATAGGTTAAAGGTTCCTGAGGAAGACTCAATCTGAGTCGAAGTGCTGGGGAAGCTGAAATAGTGTCTTCACTGTTGGACTTTTTTTTGTCAGATCTAAAGCCATTCATTAAATTTTGCTTTATTCACTCTATACCTGACTGCCTGCTGGTTTTTGGTCCGAGTGCAGTGGCGTTCTCCTGATTTGTTTCCTTGTTCTGGGCAGGCTGCCCACCTGCTACTGCACCGACCCTTGCTACTTTGATTGCAGCAAGTACTTCCTGAACAGCTTCATAGCATGTCCTCTTGTTCTAGAGCACCACTCTGAAAAATACCCCCCTGTACCTTATTAATCCCCATGATGTATTTAAAAGTCTCTGTCATATCCCCCCTTTCTTCTCCAGGATGTACATATTTAGCTCCCTGCCTGGGTTCTGTAATCTGTTGGATACAAGATATTCCACAGTCCTTTCCTTTAATAACGTCTCTATTAACTTACCCACCACTGATGTCAGACTGACAGGTCTATAATTGCCCGCCTCTTCTTTGCTACTACTTTCGTGAAGTGGAACTACGTCTGCCCTTCTCCAGTCCTTTGGGACTACGTGGTTCCATGTCATAATGGTGATCGTGGAATAGCGATCACTGTTACGGCGAAGTGTACATTACCGAAAATGAATTTCGCGATGCACGCTTGCAGCAAGGATAAAGACAGTGCCCGAGATCTATGGGTTTTTATTTAATGCGGGGGGTTGTGCTCCCTGCATCCCCCTATTAATGGATTCTCAACTCCAGGGGGGTGCATGTTGAGGGTGTGAAAAACTTCGAGAAATAACAAGCCACCCACTGTCAAAAAAAACCTGCACCGCGCTGGACCCGAACCCTGCACCTCCCAAGTGACCACCCACCCCACCATGCTAGCAGTCCAGCTTGGCAGTTGCCCACCACATCCCCTCCCACATACCTTCCCTCCCCTTCCCACACACCTATATATGCGTGTACATCCATTTTCCCTACCTTGCCCACCCCAGTATCCGCTTGCTACCCTGCCAGGTAGCCCTGTACACAGGCTCTTTGATTGAATCACCCTTTTTGTAGAAATAATTTTCTTTTTTATTTATTAAGATCTTGGATTAACACCTATTAGCAGGAGCTCTTTTACATAGGTTCCACATCACAGGAAGATACACAAGCAAGGGATGTACATTATATTATGGAGAACAACAGAGTATTAAAAACAGTAACTATACTGGCATTGTACAATGTATGCCAGACCATATACATACAATGTGAAAGAGAAGCAAGGCACAGACATGATCAGTAAATCAGCCAAGAAGCCTTGCGGAGTGGTAGACAGGAGATAGGAGGGAGGATAGAGTAGGAAGGGAAGTGAGGGAAAAGCAGAGAGGGCAGCCAGGGGCCTTGTTGGAAGTTTGCAGAGAGAGTGGCAAGGGGTGAGGTGTGGCAGGTGGGAAGGGGGAGGGTAGCGGTGTACAGTAGGGTGGTAGGGGAGTGAGATGTGGTAGGTAGTTGGATAAGGGAAGAGGGTAGGTGGGGTTGAAACAGGGAAGGGGAATGTTCAGTTTAATGGGGAGGTGGTAGAGAGGGGCTGAGTAAGGGGACTAAAGCAAGAAGTGCTAATGAAGTAGAGTAGAGAAAGATAAGTGCAAGACCTGAGGAGTTGGGAAGGATTAGAGGCTAACTCATCTGAGGGGCACGGGTCAGTGGAAGCAGTCACAGGTGTTGTGCAAGATAAGGTACTGTCGGAGTTTATGTTTGAAGTGGCCTAGCTTAGAGATTGAGGAGATGTCACCGGGAAGGGAGTTTAGCCAGAGAGGAGCTCGGTAGGCAAAGGATCTTTGTCCCTGGGTTGTCCGGCAGTGGGGTACCCGGAAGATTTGGTTAACAGAGCCCCTGGTATGATGGGGGTTTACAGGAGCGGTTTAAGATGCTTTTCACCCCTGGTGGAACAAGTCTGAGACTGACCTTCTTAGTAAGAAGACAAGTTTGGAATTTAATTCTGTCTTTTAACTGAAGCCACCTGGTCTTGGCATGGAGGTTGCAGGTGCGTGTGAGTCGTGCATCACCTGTGTGGAGCCTGCAGGCTTTGTTCAGGGCTGTAGATATTCATCATAGAGATGTTTCAGTGGCAGAGCCGTAGACTCCCCTGCATAGAACTAAACTGTATTTGTTGAAGATGTTCCTCTCTCAGTTATGTACCTGAAGAAAGTCTTATTCCCTTTAGCTACCCCTTTGGCTATCCTGTCTTCTGTCTGTGCGTTTGCTTCCCTTATGACATTTCCTGCTTTCCTTTGATTTACTTGATAAGTTTTTCTGTCTTCCTCCCTCTGCATTCCCTTATACCTCTTGAATGCCACCCTTTTTTCCTTCACCACATCGGCCACTTCACTAGAGAATCATAATGGTCTCTTTTTACTTCTATTTTTACTCACTTCCTTCATGCAGAGGCTGGTTGCCTTAGTTAGGCCTTACCTTATTTTTCACCACTGTGCCTCTACCCTTCCCTTGTACCACATGATGGACATAACTCAAGTAAGGTGAAGCATCCAAGAACTGAATGCTCCAGTAAAAAGAAGTAAGGTATTATACAGTACTACTTAAAAAGGTTGCACACTCAGGTGGTAATACTCCAGGAGAACCAGAGGTCCAGAAGCCAAAAAGAGAATGGATGAGAACTGAGGAGCACAGCACAGGGGAGGGAGGTGAGCACTAGTCCCTTTACAAAAGAAAGGGTCCTACAAGAGCTCGATAAGTGCAGGGTGGACAAGGCAATAGGACCTGATGGCATACATCCCAGGGTACTAAAGGAGCTAAGGGTGGAACTAGCAGAGCCATTATCAGAACTATTTAGTGAGTCTCTGAGCACAGGAGAGGTCCCAGAAGACTGGAGAAGGGCTCGTGTGATCCCGCTCGGAACTACAGACCAGTCAGCCTTACCTCAGTAGTGGGCAAGATTATGGAGGCACTCCTTAAGGAAAGGATAGTGCAACACTTGGAATCCATAGGAGCACAGGATCAAAGACAGCATGGGTTTACAAAAGGAAGGTCTGGTCAAACTAAACTCATAGATTTCTTTGACTGGGTAAGTGGTGGACCAAGGGGAGCAGTTGATGTCACCTACTATACCTTGACTTCAGCAAAGCTTTCGATACTGTTCCACATAGAAGATTGATGAATAAACTGAGTAGGCTTGGGTGGGTCAGAAGTTGGTCAACTGGGTGGCAAACTGGTTGACAGGCAGAAAACAGAGAGTGGTGGTAAACAGTATACAGTCAGAAGAGATGCAAGTCACAAGTGGGGTACTTCAGGGATCAGTCCTGGGGCCAGTCCTGTTTAATATCTTCATCAGTCACATTGCAGATGGACTAGAGGGTAAGGTTTGTCTGTTTGCAGATGACACCAAGATCTGCAACAGTGAAGATGATCCAGATGGGGTGGGCAGAATGAGAAGAGATCTGGATAAACTAGCAAAATGGTCGGAAGAGTGGCAACTGGGGTTTAATGCGAAGAAGTGCAAGATCTTGCACATAGGGAAGAGAAACCCTGAAGCCACCTATAGGCTGGGAGGGGAGTTGCTGGCAGTCACAAGGAAAGAAAGACTTGGGCATCATCATCATCACTGTCATTGTCAGTGTCAGTGGCTCAGTGGCTCAGTAGGTAGCACACTTGCCTCTGAGGCCGGGAGATCAGAGGACTGTGGGTTCAGTTCCCACATCTGGCACTTGGGTTAATATCCCAGTACTGACACTGCAGTGCAGCGTGAGAGGGGTGCTGCACTTCTGAGGTGCCGTCTTTCGGATGAGACGTTAAACCGAGGTCCCATCTGCCTGGATTGGTGGTAGTTCAGGTGGATGTTAAAGATCCCATGGCACTTCTCGAAGAGTAGGGAATTTCCCGTGTCCTGGCCAAATTTCCTCATTCACTAAAAATACCACCAACAGCTTAATCTGGTTCAAGGTCAGTTGGCATTCATCTGTATTCTCCCCCCCCCCACCGGGTCGTGCCTGAAAATAGGCAAGATTTGTCTAGTGCACTTACCCGGTCAACAAAAGCTAAATAAATAAATAAATAAATAAATCACCGATAACCTGAAATCATCCAAGCAGACCACTAAAGCAGCAGGTAAGGCTAGGGGGATGTTAGGGTGTATTAGTAGGGTTAACACAAGTTGTAAGAGGGAGGTAATAATCCCCCTTTACAAGACACTGGTTAGGCCCCATCTAAGTACTGCATGCAATACTGGAGGCCACACCTTCACAAGGACATTAATCAAATTGATGCAGTCCAGAGAAGGCAACCAAAATGGTGCAGGGACTGCATCAGAAAACATATGAGGACAGATTAACGGAGTTCAATATGTATACCCTAGAGCAAAGGAGGAGAGAGGTGATATGCTCAAACATTCAAACACCTTAAGAGCATTAACAAGGTGAAAGAGTCTAACATGTTTCAATATAAGAAAATAGCAGGACAAGAGGACACAGCATGAGATTAGAGGAGGCCAATTAAGGGGTAATGTGAGGAAGTTATTTTCACTGAAAGGGTGGTGGATGGCTGGGACGGCCTACCAGAAGTAGTGGATATGAATACAGTGCAGGGCTTCAGACAGGCATGGGATAGGCATAAGAGAGCAATACAGATGAGTATGAATAGATAGGCCATTGACAGAGCAAAGGCCGATGGCACATTTATAAGGTAGAAAAAGAAATGGGCAGACTGGATGGGCCTTGTGGTCCTTAACTGCCATCAACTTCTATGTTTCTATTGCACAGGTTAAAAAACAGGGGATCCATCCTAATACTGTTATATAAGGCTTTATTAGAAAGTGATGGGGACCAAAATTACAAGGCTGATTGATGGTTGCTACAGATGGTGTCCACCGCTTAGGACTTTCTAATGATAGGGAGGTATACAGCCCGAACAAAGACAAACTGCAAGTGTTTCACTCCTTAAATCAAGCTATAAGTGACTAACTCCCTTCCCAGTGTCTGTTCTTGTTGTAGGTGACTTTAGCCTCACTCAGGAGCCAGCCACTGACTGAAGTGCTTCCCTGCAGTCACCTCACAGTAGGGTGGCAGCAGCACTGCTGGGCCTAATGCAGCAACACACATGATGACATATTTGTTCAGTGGGTCTGTAACAAAACCAGTCACTATTTTTCAGATAATAAAACCAGGAACGCAACTTTTAGCACAATGTGGGATGCATTCAAAGCCATAACGAGAGAGAAAGTAATTGGGTATGTAGTACATAGGAGAATGGAGAGAAAGACGATATTGAGGGAAAATGGAAGTACCCTAAAACTGGAAGAGGCAGAGTACAAGCAGGGAATGAATAACTCCAGGATAGATGAGGAAGCCCTCACAGGCCTGTGCATAAAGATCATCACCTTGCTAACCCATAAAGTCGAACTGGTACTACTGCATGTAAAGCATCAATAAAGGGAGGAAGGGGAGAAAGCCAGTAAAGTGTTAGCATATCAGCTGCACAAGCAGCAGGTGTAGAGACACACTGCTGTGCTTCAAGATAGCAGCAGCCAGACCCATACCTCAACCTAAGGGATCAATAAAGTGATGTGAATGTCTCGCACAACACACTACAGTTTTCCGACAACACCTCAAAGGCAGGAGATCATGTAATTTCTGTCCCACCTAGCCTTTCCCAAATTAGGCAGTGCACAAAGGGACACACTGGAAGCACCTTCAACTTGCACAGAGATTCAGGCTTTGATACAAATCATGACCCCTCAGAAGGCACTGGGGGATGATGGTGTAACCCCCTACAAATTTACTATATTGTCTTCCTGGACTCCTAATGTCTACTGTCAGGATGGTGTCCTGGCTGCAGTAATTCTATTAGTCTGCGTGAGAGTGCTTTAGCGAGTCTCTGTGCCTGTCTCTTTAAGAGAGCGCCTATTCTGTGTTTGGAAATCAGTCTGGGCTGGGTCTGGGTAATTAAGGCTTGTGACCAGCCAGACCGTCTGTTGTATTGCCCCATTCTGCAGTCACTATACGTGCAGAGGGAGCTCTGTTAGGAAAAGTGATTATTTGCTGTTTATCTGTTACAGTAACAATGATAGAGGAGTTTGTCTGATCTGCTTTCAATTGCAGATTGAGCATTTTGAATAGGAGCCCCCATTTTGGTTCTGGACTTCCAGTGTTGGACCAATCGAACCTCTTGGGACCTAAAATAGGGACTATTCCCAGAGAACTTGTGGGATGCAAATTCTGTAGTTTTTGTAGTTTTAAATGTTTGGCATCTAAATGGGCCTTGAGGGGAGCCCTTTCTGTGACAGACAGTTCCCTCAGCCAACCGAACCTTTTGAATTACCGGGAAATCCCCAGAACTGCTTGAAGCAGTAGACAGTTAAGAGTTGGAGGTTGTAGAGTGAATAGCTTGAGCTGTCGAGCAGCTGCTCCTAGGAGGAGCATTGGAGAATCGGTGGGAAGGCTTTCCTGGCCTACTTGCCACGTTCTCCTGCCTTTGAACTGCCCAGTGTAGTAGTCAGATCTTTCCGTTTGCCAGCTTACTTCGGCAGCAGAAGAAAGTATAGAATTGTTGTGGTGACTGAGGTTTTGGACTAGAGACTTGCTCCAGAAACGATCGGCCTGCCTGATGAGAGAAAATAGCATCGGAGAGAAAGGTTTGCACAGTAAAGCCGTAATTAGCAACTGGACTGTATCCGAACTGTGGCTTAGAGAAATAACCAATTTAAGTGTGCTGAATGTGTTTCGTGGGTTGCGATTTGGTTTCCCACAAGGAATTCTGTTATGCCTGCTGGAGGCTTTTCCAGCAAAATATCACAAACTCTTGCAGAACTGTCAGTCCTACTTGGGCCTTGCCATCTTGGCCTAAGCTGCTGCCCCCAGCTCAAAGATCATCTCGGCAACAGACCCACCTGGGGATTCGGTCCCCTGCTCAACACCATTGAACAGGTAGCGACCACTAGGAGGCGAGTCATGTATGCCCTACTTCCCCTGGCCTGCCAGATCAATGCCATGAGGTCTTCATCTCGCCTGTCCTACACCCTGGTCTGGGTAGCATGAATACAGATCAGGGTAGCTCCCTGCAACAACAGCTGCAAATCATTGTGTATCATCTGATTGTTTTGTTCTGGGTTATTGCAAACGGACTGAGCCATCTGGCTCAGGATTACAATTATTTGGGTTGTGCACATGTTAACTGTTTTCCTTCCTAAGGGCCTCAACAACAGCTGCAACACCAGGCATCCTGGGCAGTGCTTTAGGCTAGCCTGCTCTACACACTGGGTACCCAGGTTTGTGAGACTGTTCCAAAGGGACTTACAGTGCCTGCTGAACCAACCTAGACTAAATCAAAGTGTCAATCATTCTATTAGATTCACGCCCCTCCCTTGTTCAGTCCCCCTGAATAAATCAGATTATCTTGTTTCACATTTAACCCGGCTAGTGTGCATATTATTAGTTGGGTTAAAGTGGTAATATTGTATTGTTGTATTGCTGACCTTATTTTACAGGGGGTCTCCAGGCAGTTGCAGCTGATCCAGCCCTGTTGGTAAGTGCAAGGGGTGTGAGCACATTATTACTGTTATTCAGTGGAGGTGAAATGTTCGATGGTATTACTGTTCAGGCCACTAGAAGGGTTGGTGAGTGGTTATAGTGTCCCGGAGGGCTATACCAAAGCAATTAAGCTACTTCAGTACCATTCCTGCAGGTGGAGGCACCCATTCACAGAACTCCGGCCCCTCAACCTGTGCCTAGCCATACAGGCAGGGGTAGTAACCCATAGAATAGCACCATCTAGGGGTTACAATGGCATCCCTCTAAGTCTGTATCAATGCTTATGAGAGGAGGTAACTCACGGTTACAAAAGGTGTTCCAGGAATCACATGAGGCTGGTAAATCACCACCTATAGTGAAGGTAGTGGTAATAACAGCTACCAAAAAAGACAAGGGCCCGGCACAACTGGGCAGCTATTGACCAATATCCCTAATAATTGCAGACATCAAAATCCTGGCAGAGGTATTGACTTCCAGACAGGAAAAATTCCTGCCATCTTTTATTCACCCAAATCAGGTGGGGTCTGTAAGGTAAAAGAAGACCCGAGCTTAGACCATATGCAATCCATGATTAACATTTTGCACGTGGCTGCGATATCCCCACCCCTGCTGTGGCAGTGGCCATTGACATCAATAAGGCCTCTGATGCTACAGAGTGGGTTATTGAGGGGTGTTGGAGACAGTAGGCATGGGCCTCTCTTTCAGAAAGGCAGATTCTTTATACACAAGTCCTTTGGTGAAGGTTCTTACTAATGGTGTGCTTTTGGCCCCTACCTCTCAAGAAAAGCACAAGACAGGGTTACCCCCCCCCCAACCATCTTTTCTTTCTGTTGGTAATAGAGCCACTAGCCATCTTCTTGAGACAACACCTAGATATCAGTGGCATATAGGTGGAGCTTCAAACAACATGAAGTCTTGCTATATTATGACATATGCAGTGAGTCCCAACCTTCGAACTGCTCCGGAGGTGAAAGAGTTAACTTTCCATGCAAGGCATGGAACCTTGAGCGCGAGCTCGGTTGAACACTCTGTCTGTTGATGCTCAAACTCAAACTGTCAGATTCTTTACTTCGCCTCACTGAACAGTCATCCGGAGATTTCTCCTTCTGCTCAGTTCGCTTGTCGGTTAAAGTTTTATTTTTAGGTTTCTTAACCAAATTAAACCGCAACCGTCGGTTCAAGCTCTGTCTGTGGTATCGTAAGTAATAGATAGGCTTACATTTATTTTTTCTGTGTGGAACTTGTAAACGTGTTTTCGTTCAGTTTGAACCAATCAGGTTGTTTTTATAGACTTTCTAGTCCTTTAGAGTGCGGTTCCCGGTTCTTATCGGTTCTAAAAAAACTGGATTTCATTACAGTTTTTTCCACGGCCCGTGACACGGCTGGGAACCGATAAGGGAGTCTTGCTTGGCGGATTGCCATTAACGGGCAAGTTTGGTTAGGCTGGCACTATGTCTGAGAAACCCAAAAGAAAACCGGGCCCACTGGGTTTCAACACTGTGGTCTCTGTGGGGAAGCCTTTGCTAAGGCTGACCCACACACCACTTGTGTGTATTGTCTGGGGTTTGACCACCTCAATGCAGACTGCCAGATTTGTAAGAATTTTCCTGCTGCCACCCTGGAAAAGAGAGTTGGTAGGCTCAGGGAAAGGGAGGCCAAAAAGTCCGCTGACCCGGATGGCCAGCCCGGTTCGGGTTCAACCGAACCAGAGGGAGTGCCCTTTGACCAGGACGATGCTTCCTCAGGCAAACGAAGAGCCAGCTCTGAGGAGCCGGTTCCAACTAAAAGGGCTAGAAAGTCAGCTAGTTTGAGCCAAAGTTCTTTCTCCAACCACTGAAGAAATAGCTAAAGCAATTCAAATTGTCCAGGCACTTTCCCGCTTCCGTCTGAACCGGCACCATCAGGAAAGCGGTTGGTTGGTCTGGTTCCACGGTTTAAGATTTTGATTTTGAGGATTTTTATGAACCGGAGGAAGGAGGAGGAATATGGGAGAGTGAATGTGATTTTGAAGGTCTGATGTGTCCAGTGAACTCAACATCTCTCCAGACAGGCCGTCTGGGGTCTCCCCCCACCCCAGGCTATCTGAGTCCCCTTCTCATTTTATGTTCTATAAGAAAGTTGCTGAAACTCTCCAACTCCCTGTTGAGGAAGCTGTTGATGACCAAGAGGAGCCTGATTATGTAGAAATGTTGGATATTCCAGAGTCTAGGAGACTGTCTATTCCTTTGCATAAATCTTTTAGGAAACAGTAAAAATTCTAAAAACTCCTCACTCCATCCTCCCTGTTGATAAAAGGATGGACAAGAGGTATACTTTACCAGGCTCTGATGCTGAGTTCCTCTCTCAGCAGTGCAGCCATGTGGGGGTAGTGCAGGCTGCAGCTTGTGACAAAGCAAATATTCCCCTAGCCTCGCACCCTCCTGAAAAGGACTCTAGGAAGATGGATGCCATGGCAAAGAAACAATACATGGCAGCATCTTTAGGACTCAGACAGGCAAATTATATGGCTTATGCTGCTAGGTACCAGAAGTCCAGATGGGATACTGTGCTGGCCCTAGCGAAACAAGTCGCTGACCAGCTTGCCAGGGAGCTGGAGCAGGTGGTGCGGATGGTATTGAGGTATCCAAGGTGCAATTTCATGCTGCAGTAGACTCTAATGATGTGTCATCAAGGGTCATGGCTACATCTGTGGCACTTCGCAGAATGGCTTGGCTCAGATGTACTACCCTGTCACAGGATACCCAGTCTAAGGCTATGGATTTTCCTGTTGTGGGTAATTCTCTGTTTGGGGAGCAGACAGAGAATTATATGAAGAAAATGGATGAATATAGGACCACCTATAGGAGTGCACAGGCCAAAGAAAGGCAAGCCACTCCTCAAAGGCAGCATCTCAGGGGCAGGGGCAGGCCCTTTCATAGGCCTTTTTACCAAGCCCAGGCCTCCTCTTCTGCTTATGCCCAGAGGGGGTTCTTCAGAGGGAGAGGCAGATGGGGTACAAGTAAGCCCACTTCTACCCCTCAGCCCAAAGCCCCTGCCAAGCAGGCTCCCTGATGGGGTGGCCAGGGCCGACTCTCCTCTACCGGTAGGGGGCAGGCTGGCTTACTTTGTCCAGGACTGGAGGTCTTTAACAGCAGACAAGTGGGTCCTGGAAGTAGTAAGCCAGGGACTGGTTCTCAGCTTCAAAAAGTTTCCAAAGATGAGAATCAGATCCTTTCCACCTGCAAATCCATCAGAGGCTCTTGCCCTAGAAACAGAAGTTTCTACCCTCCTGGCTCTCATAGCTATGGAGAAGGTTCCACCCTTACACCAGGGCAAAGAGTTGTACTCCAGGTACTTCCTTACCCCAAAAAAAGACAGGAGAATGGCGGCCCATCCTAGATCTCAGATACTTAAACAAGCACCTTTTAAAACCAAAGTTCAAAATGGTGACTCTGGGAATTATTTTACCCTCTCTAAGGCCAGGGGACTGGCTAGCCTCTCTGGACCTCAAGGATGTCTACTTCCATGTTCTCATCAAAAGCTCCCATCGAAAGTACCTCAGATTCAAACTGCCCTCAGGCCATTATCAGTTCAGAGCAATGCCCTTCGGCCTCGCCTCAGCCCCGAGGGTATTCACAAAATGCCTGGCAGTAGCAGTTGCCCACTTAAGAAGGCAAAGGATTGCCATCTTTCCTTATCTGGACGACTGGCTCATAGTAGGCCAGTCTCCAGATCAGGTCAGACTACACCTTCAGGTAACTCAGCAACTGCTCACATCTCTAGGTTTCCTTCTCAATCTCCCAAAGTCAGTCCTAGAGCCTGTCCAGCTTCTCACCTTCATAGGTGCAGAACTGAACACAAAAGAGGCCAGAGCCTTCCTTCCTCTGGAAAGAGCAAGGACCCTGATCTCTCTGGCCTCTTCTTTCACCCTTCAGGTCTCTCGACCAGCAAGGCACTTTCTTCAGCTCCTAGGGCACATGGCTGCCTCTACAGCAGTAGTGCAGGGAGCAAGGTTTCAGATGAGGGACGTCCAGTTCCATTTGAGAGCCTTTTGGTCTCAAAAGAGGGACCCTCTAACCAAATTGATCCCAGTGACTCGGACTCTGATCCAGGCCCTTCAGTGGTGGCAGGACCAGAGCAATCTGAGACAGGGGGTCCCTTTCACCCCCCAGTCTCACTCCTTAGTCCTTACGACAGATGCATCCCTCTTGGGGTGGGGAGCTCACATGGGCGACCTCACTACCCAGGGATTGTGGTCCCCTCAGGAATCTCTGCTCCACATCAATCTGTTGGAACTCAGAGCAGTTTTTCTAGCACTTCAAGTTTTTTCCACATCTGTTCAGAACAAAGTGGTTCAGGTCAGAACAGACAACACCACTACGATGTGGTACATCAACAAGCAAGGGGGCACTCGGTCTATGGCCTTGTGCACGGAAGCGATGAAGTTGTGGTCTCTGGCTTATTCCCTGAACACCTCCCTTACGGCAGTTCACCTACCAGGCAAGGACAATGTCCTGGCAGATGCTCTCAGCAGGATTTCCCAGGGCCATCACGAATGGGCCCTGGATCCCCTAGTATTGGAGGTAGTATTTGCCAGATGGAGCACCCCGCAGATAGATCTTTTTGCAGCCCCAGACAATCACCAACTTCCCCTTTTTTGTTGCAGGCCCCCAGTGTTGGGCTCAGTCCCTCTGGATGCCTTCCTTCTCAGTTGGGAAGGGAAGTTTCTCTATGCTTTCCCCCCCTTCCCTCTCCTGTTCAAGGTGCTAGTCAAAATCAGATCTCAACCCTGCGAGATGATCCTGATTGCCCCAGATTGGGCCAGGCAGCCCTGGTACTCTCTCCTTTGTCCTTAGTAGTCCACCTTCCCTGTGCCTTCCAGGAATCACAACCTGTTATCCTGTGCCCAGGGAGGGTTTGTATCCGAACCTCAAATCTCTCAATCTCAAGGCTTGGCTCTTGAGGAGTTAGAGTTTGCTGACCTACACCTTTCCCAAGGTGTATTGGATATTTGAAGGCCTCTAGAAAGCCTTCCACTAGGGCCACTTATAATTCCAAATGGAAGAGGTTTTCCATATGGTGCTCTGGCAAGTACATTTCCAGAATCTGCTGACTTGCCTACAATCTTAGATTATTTGGTGCATTTGAATTGTTAGCTTAGACCAGCTACCCCAAAAGTGCACCTGGGAGCCGTGTCTGCTTTCCTATCAGCAGGTAAACCCTCTTCTTTTTCAGCTCATCCTGTATTCACCAAGTTTTTCAAGGGGTTGCTGCACACCATTCCCCCATTCAGGGACCCTGCCCCTGCTTGGGATCTTAATATTTGCATTGCCCAGCTTATGAACCCCTTTGAGCCATTGTCTTCAGCAGAGCTTAAGTACTTGACTTGAAAACTGTGTTTTTAGTAGCCATCACTTGCCAGGGCGCATAAGGAATTGCAAGCATTGTCAGTGGAGCCTGATTTTATCTCCTTTCACAGAGATAAGGTGGTCCTCAGGACTAACAGAAAGTTTTGCCTAAGGTGGTTTCAGACTTCCACCTTAATCAATCCATGTCTCTTCCTGTGTACTTCACTGACCATTCCTCCTCTGGCGAGAGGAGATTGCACAGTTTAGATGTCAAAAGAGCCCTTAGTTACTATATAGAACGCCAAGGGTCACAGGTTTGACTCCTCCAATTGTTCCTCACTTATGGTGAGGTTGGTAAAGGAAAACCTGCCACTAAAAGATCCATTGCCAGGTGGATTGTCTCTTGTATCCAATTTTGTTATGAAAACTGGGTAAGGTTCCCCTCAGGCCTGAGGGCTCACTCTACCAGAGGTACAGCTGCATCTCTGGCTGCTGCCAGGGACATCCCTATCCTAGAGATATGTCAAGGAGCTACCTGGAAAACAGTTCACACTTTTACTAAGCATTACTCCCTGGACATCCAGGCTAGGAGTGATGCTCGATTTGGCACAGCTGTGCTTCAGAGCCTATTTCCTAAGTAGGTTCTGTCCCTCCTCCATGGAGGTACTGCTGTGTAATCTGCATATGTCATAATATAGCAAGACTTCATGTTGTTTGAAGAAAAAATTACTCACCTTAGTAATGTTGTTTCTTCTAATGGAGTCTTGCTATATTATGACCTCCCCAGCCTGCCCCTCTCAGAACCTTTACTTTTGGGATGTGGGTGGGCAGGACAATGTTGGCATTTCATAGATGCCCACTTTATTTTCACCCTTCTTAGGGTGCTTAGGTGTCTTTATATTTTCTTCTTGAATCCCCTGACTTGAGTCTTTGTTTTGGGATCAAGAACAAAAGTGTGTTTTTGTAGTTAAGTAGCCAGTGGGCTAGTGTAGGTTTTCGGCTTCCACACAGAACCTTAGTGAGTTTTGCTCGTAAAGATCTGACAGTTTGAGTTTGAGCATCAACAGACAGAATGTTCAACTGAGTTGGTGCTCAAGGTTCCATGCCTTGCATGGAAAGTTAACTCTTTCACCTCTGGAGCAGTTCGAAGGTTGGGACTCACTGCATATGTCATAATATAGCAAGACTCCATTAGAAGAAACAACATTACTAAGGTGAGTAATTTTTTCTTCAGTAGTACTGTGCCAAATTATATGCCATTGACTCACTGGTGCTACTCACTGACACCATGGATGCTCTTGAATATCTGCTTGACCTTCTGGGAAAATTCACCAGAGTATCTGGTCTAAAAATTAATCAATCCAAGGCAGAAGTTCTTCTGCTAAACAAAGAATGTGGCCCCACCATTCACGTCAATCCAAGGTAGAAATTATTCTGCTAAACAAAGAGTGTATGGCCCCACCATGCACATCAAAAGGTCTCAGATGGTTGCCTGAAGGTATTACATACCTGGAAATCAAAATCATTAGCGTGTAAATCAATTATGTTGGCTTAATCTGACTTAAACTAGACTCATGACAGATGGAGAAAACTGCAGTTAACACCAGCTGTGAAAAATGAAGTATATAAGATATTCGCTTCCAAGGTATTAAGCTTTCCTTGCTGTGCATGCTGCATTTTGAATTATATATACAGTATCTATATGTGTGTGTGTGTGTGTGTGTGTATATATATATATATATATATATAGATATATAGTTATACAATGGGATGAGGCATATTCCAGTGAAATAAAACATGTTATTTTCACTGCAGTGAAATAAATCCTGATGACGTCAGCAGAGTTAAAATAAATAGTTTATTACATCCCTGAAACCTGCGCTAACCCCGTGCAAGCCGCGCAAATTGTACATTTTGCAACAGTGAGGCCCCATTGTATAAATAGGACACACGATGTGCACATCGTGGAATATGAAAAATATTTCCACTCCTGCCTCATGAGCACTGTATATTTCAGTCGTGCTTTCGGCACTTGTGAAATATCCAGGCTCACTCTGCAGGAGTGAAAAAATTTACATATTCCACTCGTGCCCATCATGTATCCATATATATATATATATATATATATATATATATATATATATATACATGTACACACGTATATATATATATATATATCTATATATATGTTTATATATTGCTATATATACTATGTATATTTATAGATATATATATCTATATATATTTTTTAAAAATCAGTTAATGCATCATTATGGTTAAAGCAGAAAGTCAGGAAATGAAACCCTTGGTGTCCCTACCCCTGGCCCCTTACTCCCACTGATGCTGAATATTGGGACAGGAGGCCTAAATGTCACCCCTTCCATGTGTAACCATGTTGACATGGCACAGTGAAGAAGAATAGGGTGACATTTAGGCCTCACAACTCCAATGACACCCCGCATCTGTCAGTCTGGGAAGGATGGGGGGTACACGAGGGGTAGGGGCAACCCTAAAGGTCTAATTTCTGACTTTTTCTGTTTTAACCCTAAATGATGCATTAACACAGTTTTTGCAAATCATTTCTTACTTTTCGAGAAAGCATAGTAAATCAGATGTCCCGCAAGTTGGTTCAGGCCCCAAGCTTCCACCAACTTGCAAATTTCTGCCTAACATAACAGTACAAGGACTGAATATCATATGTATAGGGGAGCGTGGGCCCTTTGGCTCCCGACTCCCATCAGCTTAAACGAAACAAATTTAATTCGTTGAAGTGGCATAATTCTGCAACTGTTTACATTTTACACACCTAACCACTGAAATGTACCACCATGGTAGTAATCCTAGGTACCCTATAAATTTCAAGCCACTCACTATAATGCAGAATGCTGTCTGCAAAATGTAAACTGCATCACACAATATCTCCGCAGCAAATAAATTTTCCGACACCTAAACACATTTCACATCTATGGGACATCCTCAACACCCTCCCATGTCAAGTTAAAACACCAAACCATTTCCAAGATATTGAATTCTAAAGTTTTAGCACTTTTAAAAATTCTTTGATCACGAGAATCGACCGTGAATTCACGATCAAAGATCATCTTTGATCATGAAGGGACATCTGGTCATGAAAATTGGGCTACCTGGTCCCTCCAAATCTGGCCATCTTGTCCCTCCCCCATGAACGAAGACCGCAATCAAAGAATCTCGCGATCAAAGAATTAAAAAAGGTTAAAACTCCATTTTTTGACAGAACTACATTAAACCACGGGCATAACTCAATAGAGAGAACCCCCTGAACAAAACCCATCCTAGTTTGACTTCACAAGTCATCCCTAGGTTAAGATATTTGATTTTTTCCAACCGAAAAATCTGGCCATCTCGTCACTCCTTCATGAACGAAGATTGCATTCAAAGAATCTCACGATCGAAGAATTTGCAGGCTTGTGATCAAAGCCCACCACCAAAGTCAGGTTGACAGGGCTGTAATTTGTCGCCTGCTTCCTATTACCACTTTTGTGAAGCGGAACATCTGCCCTCCTCTAGTCACCCGGAACTTCCACCATATCTAGTGATAGGTTGAACAGTGCTGTCAGAGGTGCAGCCAGCACCTTCTTGAGCTCCCTCAGTATCCTAGGATGTACCTCATTAGGCCCCATTAACTTGTCCACTTTTAGTTGTGCTAGTCCCTTAAGGACTTTCTACTCCGTAAAAGGACTAGTGTCCACCTCCCTTCTTTAATGTCCTTGACCCTTATTTGTGGTCCGTCTCCTACCCCTTCTTCCGTAAATACTGAACAGAAGTATTCATTCAATATGTCTGCTTTTTTCGTCCTCTTCCACACAAAGTCCCCCTTCCCCTTTTAGCCTTACTATCCCACCTTTGGTCTTCTACTTTTAACTTGTATACCTACTGAATATTATATCCCCCTTTTTTACTGACTTAGCAATATTCTCCTCGGTTTGGGTCTTTAGGCTCCTAACGGCTTTCCTGCCTCCTTTGTTTCTCCTGATATCTCTCCCATCTTCCTTCTTCTGTGTCATCTTGTACCTTCTAAATGTTAACTTTTTGTTCTTACTTTCTCTGCTACTTCTTTAGAGAGAACCATAGCGGTCTCTTTTAGGGCTGCATGGGTGGAGCCCTGCAATCCTCTTGCAAGTACTAGGAGAAAGCAGCTTGCCAATGAACAGCCTCATGAGGTGACAAAAGTCACCTCCGTGTCTATGCACTGTGTCCTCTCTGAGCTCATACTGCTTTTTTTTTACCTACTGCGCACTAGCAATTGCTTCTTTTTATTTTAATATTACTTTTCCTGAGCTTTAACAATGGATGTAGAGTCCTGCGCATAGTGGAGAAGTGACTGTTGTGACTGTTGCTCATGCAGTCTGGCGCATAAGTGAGAGAGAGAGAGAGAGACAGCATAAGAGACAATGGCAACTTGAGCACAATTGCTGCAATCTCTTCTCTCTCGCACTCTCTCTCTCTCTCTCTCTCTGCGTGCAGTATACAGAGATTGAAAAGCACTGTCACCAACACTCTGTCCCCATGGTCAGCGCTTGCTTCTTTTTACTTTAATATTACTTTTCCTGAGCCATGTTGTATATATGTTTAAATTACAGCATGTTAGTGCAGTATTACAGTTTGTGTGTGTGAAGTATTGTAGGCAAATTTACTGATGCCCTCTCTCAAATCAAGTTTTTTTTTTTTATTAACTAATCTAACATCTCATTTAGTCCCTTTGAATGTCTCCTCCCTCTATCCTGAACCTGGTGTCAGATGAGTTTAGGTTTTTAGAAATAATCCTCCCTCCCTCCCATACACTCTGCCTGTGCGCTCTGTTCCTCAACCCTTGACCTACTTGTGCAGCTGTATTACTGCAAGTGGTTGGAAGTGTCCATGCAAGGATGTAATCCCCTGCAGTGTTTTCTGCTCCCCAACAATGCAGCGACTTGGACTTGTCCATACTGATCCAATGGAAGGGGACTGCCAACTCAGCACTTGTTTTCTGCTCCTCAACACCGCAGTGACTTGTCCCTGTCTGTACTGATCCAATGGAAGAGGATAGCTAACTTGGCACTGCTCACACCAGTTCAAATAAAATATTCTAAACACACCTTTTAATTAAAGGTCAAGGGTTGACCTGAACATAACACTCCAGCTAGGGATCAGACTCCAGCTGAAGACTTTTTTTTTCATTTTCAGAAAACAAACCGCATGAACATCTATTACACTGCTATAGCTATCAAGGGTTCCACATCAGACTCAAGTTTATCCTGTAAGTCCAGGGTGATTTTTCTCTTTTTGTCTGTACATTACAATTTCCAATAGACCATGAATTCTTTCTTTTTCTGCAAAACAATAAAAGCCAATAATGATGCCCCCCCCCCCATGTAGGCAACACAAATGTACTGTTAAACACCATCATTTCTGAAGACCTAAGAGCCACTGAACTATCACTGATGAAATTGTTCTGTAAACCTCAGGGGGGAGACGGGGAGTTCCCGTGTAGAATGTCTCAAATGCCTAATGGAAAGAGGGACAAAAAAAACTACAGCAAAACAATTCTGCACAGCTGTTTGTTTCCTAAAGAAAATGTAGATGAAGACCAAATCTTGCTAGCGGTAAGGGCAACAGTGTTAGCATTTTCTGTTTTGAAACTAAACATTTGTTCTCAGCTCATAAACAAGAAAGCCTTATGTACAGCAGTAAGCGTTACACAAACAAATACTTTGGATAGCATGCAGTAGGGAATTTCATGTAGCAACACTGCTATGCTACGTAGCTTATTTTGTTCCTGTGGGAGGTTGGTTGAAAGGCTTAAAATCAGACAGGTACACAAGGGCATACAAAAATGTAATAGGTAATAAGTTTAAAAAAAATTAGAATTTTTGTATAGCTTTTTTATAAGTCAAAGGAACATGTTGCCACTGTCAGTGACAGCAGCTATGTTAACCTACATTATGCAGGAGTACCATTAAAGTGCAAAATGAAACTTTAATTCTAGTTTCACAGTCTGATAACAAAGGATCATGCAACAAGTATATTTTTTCTTCTTTATTTATTTATTTATTGAAAAGTTTCACCAGGTAAGGTACACTGAACAACAAGTTGCTCGTCTCCCGGTACGACCTGGGGGAGCGGATAATGGGAGTTACATCGTATTATTAAATACAAGCAATTAACACAAAAGCAAGTTACACAAATTAGAATTTTTGTATAGCTCTTTTTATAAATCAAAGGAAAATGTTGCCACTGTCAGTGACAGCAGCTATGTTAGCTTACATTATGCAGGAGTACTATTAAAGCACAAAATTAAACTTTTATTCTAGTTTCACACAGTTAAAGTTAGGGTATTATTATATGTCTGTTTTATGATAAAGTCTCATGGTATGGTATGGTGAGTGGCAACAATAACAAGCAAGTTAGCTTGGTGTTACAAACTGTGATGGTATCTGACAGTGTGCATATACAGTATTTGATATACATTAAGTAGACATTGTTATAGGAACAAATGGTGACAGATCAAACATTTTCTGAAGTGCCTGTTGTGATCAGCTGTTTGGGCATCTTTCTGGACTCCGCTGGCTGATCAATCAGTAAATTCATTTTCATTTTTTTAATCTTGGTAGTAAGACATGGATAGGTTTGTTATGGTAAATGCCCATGGAATAGCAAGATGCCTCATACAGAGAGTCAGAATTGATAGAGTATAATATAATTTTCATCTCGTGTGAGCAGCAAGCTGTACTGTTGTGACAGTGGGGGAGCAAGCCAACAATATATTTTGACAGTGGCTCAGAATGCATACTATTGTTCCACAAGTAATCTCAGTATGCCAAATATTATTGTGCATATACCTAAGCAGTATGAGAGGGTTTTTGCTTTGTAAATGCACACTTTTCCACTGAATAAAAATATGTAAAAATGCAAACTGACAAAAAAAAATGAAAACAAACTTATTGACTGATCAGCCATTGGAGTCTGAAAAGATGTCCAAACAGATGATCACAACAGGCACTTCTTGTATAGAAAATTCTAATGTCAGCTGTGCGCTGTTCATTTACAGCCCCCCTTTTTAAAACTGTTCTTGATTTGGTATAATTTGTATTACCAAGTAGATGCGTCTGACAGCTCCAGAAAACATTTCATCTGTCATCATTTGTTCTCATAACAATGTTCGCTTAATGTATCGATACTGTCAAAATTTCTAACGCCAAGCTAACATGCTTCTTACTATTGCTGCTCACCGTACCGTGAGCCTTTACCATAAAACACAGTCGGTGGGCTCTATAGGAAAATCACTGAATATTGCACTACAACATTAATATGTGAACAACAATGGGTATTGGCAAAAGAAGGGTAATTATTTTGGGGCGGGGCAAGATGAAAAGACCACCCTCCACAAAATGCATTTTCCCAATACATTCTGTAACATTTTTCACAAGTTGAGGGACCCTGGGCCCTTCTGCTTGTGCTAGAGGACAAAATCAGATTCTGGGGGGTTAACACACTGAGGTGAACACTACAGCGATAACTGAAGGGATGGGGTGGATGAGGTAGCGTACAGTGGGCGATAGCAGGAGGGTTTCATTTTAGGACACCGGGGAGGGGATATACTGGTGATGGGCAGATAAAGTGTGGGGAGGAGCTGTTTGAATAGGAGTACAGCACGGGCAGCAGAGAGGGTGCAGGGTTGTGATGGCGGAGAGAATCCATTTTTTTTAATTAAGGAAAAAGGGTGAACTGTTACAGTGTGAGGTTAAGTGACTTGCCCAAGGTTACACCTATAGCATTTGGCTCTAGCGGGC
Source organism: Neoceratodus forsteri (assembly GCA_016271365.2). Lineage (NCBI taxonomy): Eukaryota > Metazoa > Chordata > Ceratodontiformes > Ceratodontidae > Neoceratodus > Neoceratodus forsteri. Next base: position 674,693,617 of record CM057451.1, on the reverse strand, counting down.
TTTGAATCTGCAAACTCCTGATTCCGTACCACTAGTCCAAACTACCTCTGCTAAGTGAATAAATACATAACTGCCTAATAACTTGATTCCATTTCTTAATTAACCTGTATCTACCCAAAGAGAATTATTGGAATATAATAACTGGTGATGCCCAATAGCAACCCGTTTTCAGACACTTTCAGAAGTCGTATCAATCCGCAGGTTGATACGAAAAAATATCGACCTGCGAGTTGATACGACTTTCACATCCTCGCACCGAGAATCATGACAAACTAGCTGAGACAGTCACTGGCAGCACGAGACTATTCTCCAATGGCAAACACACATAGGCAGTTCACATCACTAAAAATCAAACAAATAAATCGGGAGTCCTAATCAAAAGGGCTAGCACAATAGAGAACCATTTCATTTAAATTATAAAATACTTTAACGATCCTAAAAAATGTTTCTCTAAACACATACTTTCACCACTATGCCTTACTATTTCCCTAGGCTGGATGACCTTTCACCTTGGATCTGAGGAACAACGCTTGAGGATTTCTAAAAACGAACAATTTTCAGTTAATTTAAATGCAGTTTACTAATTAATGTTATAATTATTATTTGTTAGAAAGTAGGTTGTCTCCTGCTGATCTTATCAGAGAGAGTTTAGTTTAAGTGTCATGAACTTTCCCCTTGGACTGAAATTACCCAGACAGCTAGATGATGCAACCGCGATGGATTTGAACTTTTCCACGAAAGGAACATATAAGAAGGTAACATTAAATTGTTACTGAAGTCTGTTCTCTCCTCTGGATGTAAAATATGTAGTTACATCTTTTGTCTGCTTTGTATTATAAAAATAACATACATGTAGGTGTTTCATATAGAGTGATTTCTGCTATGTACAAATGAGAAATCATTTTTTCTGCACCAGTTATTATATAAAATAAAACATATGTAGATGGTTGATATGGAGTTTTTACACACCCAAGATGTGTGATAATATGTAAACCTCAGAGCGATCATATAACTGTGATCATTACTTAATGAAATCTGCAGTTTCACCTTCCTTTATAACTATATGAACATGAATGAAATGGCCCCACTTACTGTGTAATGACAAACAAATACCAAACGTAATCTTTAACACAGTCTTAGGATTCTGACATTTCAGTATTTATAAAATTGTTTCACCACCCTTCCCAGATTTAGGTAGAGTAATCTGCAGATGTCTAACATTTTTACAGCATGCAGGTAAAGGCAGGTTGGCTATTTGATATGAATTTCCAATGAACTTTTTAAAAAGGAATATTGACACAATACTGCCATGCTGTAAATTATGTTAATAGTAGCCCAGCATACATCTTTTGTTTTAATTATAGTTATCGATAAATAATAGTTCAGCTATGCACTGTACAAAATACACCATAAAGAACAGACTGCAAGAGGAAATTGGCACAGTAAATGGAATGTTTCTGTGGGGTTGTGTGTATTCTTTTACTTGACAGACTGACTCTTATAAATGTATATACTCTATATGTGCCTATATTTTTTTTCTTGGGTAGTATTGCATGTGCAGTATATTTTCCCTGCTATATTATTTACAGACTTACCCGTCTTGCACTTTCTCACCAGTTACTTGTTGCATATGTACTTGTTTATATTTGTTGTATCCATTTCTACAGTATTTGCTGACCTTGACATGAAGCATCTAGTTTCCAGTATCTGCTCTGAGGCAGTAACAGCAAGGAGAGCAATGATAACAAGGTTTGGGAGACAGTCATTCTAAACAGAGTGGTAAATAGAGACGTCAAATATTAATAAAAATGAAATCCTGATGAATGCTACCAGTGCGGGGGGAAAAATCAAGGTTTATGCCATAATCTGTGGTTCTCTTCTAAAACGTCTCAATGGATTCATGTGTTTTAATAATGCGATCACATATAGCAAAGCAGGCAGCGGAATAGTAGTTACAGGTATTAATCACTGGCATAGATTAAATATTTACTTATTTATTTAGAATTTTTGTCATCCTGGACAACCCTCCCTCCCAAGTCACAGAGCTACTAAAGCAACTGACAGCCCTTGCCCACTCAGGTGAGCTGTACATTCTGGGTGATCCTAACATCAACTGGCTATCAAATAAACTAATCACAACTCGCTCCTACATCGAATCGCTAAATCTAACACAGCTAATACAGGGACGTACTCGATTAAATAACAAAACTAAAAACCACTCCCTTCTAGACCTAGTCCTCATGATGCATCCCCACAGGGTCAAGGCCTTCAGCCTTCTGCCTGATGCACTAAGTGACCATCATCCAGTTTACATGGTGTGCAAAATACACAGGCAAAAAATACCACACAAAATCCTCCTAACCCGTGCCTACCCCTCTCTTGACACACGACCTCTTCATAGTGACCTCACCAACTCTGACTGGTCCCCACTCACAGCTTGCTCCTCAGTTGACACTGCTCTCCAGATGTTCAGTGACAAATTCCTTGAAGTTTGGAATCATCATGCTCCCCTGCATAAAACCAGAGTCCGTGGAAACCACCTTCCCTGGGTATCACCTGAGCTCCTATCCTGTCAAAGAACCCGTGACACTGCATGGCATAAACGCAAGGCAACCAACTGTCCCCGGGACCTCCAGTGTTACAGGGAGCTACGAAATAAATGCACGAAAGCTATTTGGCTTGCCAAAGCAGAACACTACCAGGCTACCTTCCAAGCAAACACAAACAATCCATCTAAGTTTTGGAAAGTTGTTTCATCCCTCTTTTCCCCTTCCACCAAACCCCCCACTCCTGCCCGCCAGCTAAATCACTCAGTCATCTCAATTTTTGCCATGGCAGTCGCTGAATGCTAAAATACTCATTTACATCCTGTGCCTCTGTGCTCCAAGCTGCCCCTCTACTGCCCCTACAGATTTCTGGCTGCCCCCTCCTTGGTGGCCACCTGTCCGCTGCTCCCCTCACCCTCTCCCTCAGACCATCCCTCATCAACCCCCTTTTTCTTTACACACATCTCCCCTGCTGCTGCCTTAAAAGCCCTCTTGTCTATTGACCCTGCCAAAGGCTCCTTGCCGGATGGCCTGGACCCCAAGCTCCTCTCTCTCTCTCTTTCTCTCTCTCTGCTCATGCTATTGCCTACCCTCTCTCCCTCTTACTAAACCTCTCCTTTGCCTTGTCCTCTGTCCCTGAAGCTTGGAAACATGTTACAGTTCTTCCTCTCCCTAAGGGAGGTGATCCCTCCTCCCCTAGCAACTACCGCCCTATCTCTCTCCTTCTCACCCTGGCTAAACTCCAGGAACACACAGTACTTGAACAACTCTCCTCCTAGCTTACTGACTCCACCTTTCTCACTCCATTCCAATCCGGTTTTAGAAAGCACCGCTCCACTGCCACAGCTTTCCTATGGCTGACTGATGCTATTTCTACGGGTATGGACAATGGCCTCATAACCTCTGCTATTTTTATAGACCTAGCCAAGGCCTTTGATACGATCTCACATCCTTTACTCCTGTCCTGTCTCAGATCGGCTGGTCTTTCCCCAAAAGCCACAGATTGGTTTAAGTTTTATCTGTCAGGCAGATTCCAATCTGTCCGTATGGCTGATGCCATCTACCCACCGCTTCCCATCACTACGGGAGTCCCTCAGGGCTCTGTACTCGGGTCCCTCCTTTTTTTAATCTTCCTTAATGATCTCCCTCTGGCTTGCACAATAACAAACATACACATGTATGCAGATGACACGGTACTGTATACAACAGGCAAATCAGTCCCTGATGTCACATCCTGGCTCCAAATGGATTTCAACAATATACAATACTGGTTTAGAAAGCATCACCCCATCCTAAATTCAAGAAAACAGTCTCTATGACATTTGGAACTTGGCAGAGGCTAGTCAGGCTCTCCTCATTACCCTCTTTCCACACCTTAGATGGAACTGTACTAGAAGACACCTCCTCCTTCCGATACCTCGGAGTTTGGCTGGACAGAAGCCTAAATTTCTCATTACATATCGATGCCATTCAGAAGAAACTCTGGCCTAAGCTTGGGGCCATATATCGAAACAGTAAATGTATCCCTCTTCCAGCAAGATGTGAATTGGTACATAAAATGATTATGCCAATTTTTGACTACTGTGACAGTATATGGAGCTGCCCCCCCCCAGTCCTCCTTATCAAGGCTGGACCCTCTTTTTAACTCTTTCTGTCGGTTTGCCTTAGATGCTCCTGCCCTGACCCACCACTGCACACTCTACCGCTCTCTGAACTTTCCCACCCTTGCTGACAGGAGAACCATGCATGTGGCTAAATTCACCTCAAAATTCTGGCTAGAAACTCTCCCTGCCTACCTCTCTAGCTGTTTAGCTGCCCCACTCCTCCCCAAATACACCCTCAGATCTGACGACTCACGTTCCCTGAATATACCCTATAGAAGCAGTACGTCAGGCTAAATGGCTTTCTCACATCGACTACCTAAGCTCTGGAATCAACTACCATCCCAAATCCGACACTCCTCCTCAGTCAATTCTCTCTCCACATCCTTAACAAACTATCTAGTGACAAACACTGCAATTGCACCTAGTCCCCCTGGACTGGTCTCTGCTGAGGGGTATTTCTCCCCCACTCTCCAGTAGAACCAACTAACTGTCTCCACTTTCCTAAACCCTCCTGCATCCTAACGTGTTACTCCTCCTGCTCCACCCCTTTGCTGATTTGTAAATATTCTACAGCTTGTGATCTCATTTTAATTGACTATGTACAGGGAAGCACTCTTTTTCTTGTGTGATGTATACTGATGTACTATGTAAATGCTCACTCTCCCTTTCCCCCAGGATGAACCGTGAGATGAGTATCTTGTTGCACAGTGTAATTCTCCTGGTGAAACTTTTCAATAAATAAATAAATACAGTTTTGGCCAAGTAAAGGCACACTGAGTCGAAAGTTCATTTCCAGATGCAACACTGGGCAAAATGTTTGTTAATAATGGTAAAAAGACAAATATTGCTGCAATCTGGCACAGAAAGTAACCAGTTTAGATACAAACTATTACTGACGTTTTAAAAGTAAACTCATGTCGATCGCCTATTAGACACCAGTCTGGCTCCTGTAGATCTCGTTCCCTTTTCCACATTTTGGAGTTCAGTCCAGATTTTGAGCATCGCCAGTCAGACAGTCCAGTGTCCACATAGATTGAATGAGAATTTTTTTTTTACTTTTTGAAGGGATAAGGGCTGGGGGCATCCTTAACCTCTGCCACAATGAGGGTTTAAAGTCTATTTTCCACTCCAGTGGATTGAAATCTCTGCATGTGGACAATCTCAGATCTCCTTTCCTTCTGCTCTGCAAATGGAGTCTTCAAGGAGAGGTGAGAAGCACACAGCAAGTGTCACTCATTGTTTAACCAGGAAATTGTTACCCGACAAGCAAGTCCCTTGAAAATTAGCATTAATTAACCTTTTAAAACAAACCCAGTTTTGGCATTACTTTTTCAGATTTTCAGAATGGAAGATTTTGTAGACACACCAATAGTTCTAAACCCTTAGGAGGCTAACCAGATCATAAGACACAAGCTCAAACGGCGAGTCGATTTATTATCTGGCTAGCCCCTTGATTGATTTGTGTAAGGAAGCAGTATAGCGCAGTGGTTTAAGGCTCTGAGCTGCAAACCTGGAGACTTGAGTTGAGTCCCATAGCCCTACTTGGATACTGTGTGATCCCTGAGCAAGTAACCTTAACTTCCTTGCACTCCCAGGTTGCACCTGGAAATAAGCCTGGCTTAGTGTGCTATTCCTGGATAAACGATGTCCCCTTTCCCTATATTTGAGTATTGCAGAATTAATCTTTTATTTGATATAGTACAGTTGGTGAGTTACTGTTTTGATGGCAATTGCATCTACAGGGAAAGGGTATTCCGGAAATAACTGCCAACCATATTTATGGGGAGCATTCATATTATATACCTGTATATGGAGAGAGAGAGAGAGAGCTTCAGATAAGAGAACAGGGAAGACTTGCTATACAAGACTGGCAGATGGCCTTTTCCTTTTTATTTCGATCCTTGAAAAGGTTAAATATGAGAATTCAGCACATAGCAATGCAGTCTATCGGATAACATATTCTGAAATCTATCCAGGGAAGGAAACCCTAGTAAGCAAGATGAAAAAGACTGTCCAGAAAGAAATTATTGTATGTTAAAATGTTATGTCCTCTGCAAAATTACAACAGAGTGCTAACAACACCTGACTGGGTGGTGTGCACCAGGCGAGCATGCATCGGGCTGGCAGGTATCCTTTGTACCTTGTGCAATGCATGGCTTAACTTAGGAGTGATGCCGTAGCCATCTACTAACAAGTTCAGCCTCACATCTCAGGAACCTCTACTGGTGCTCTATTAAAACCTTTCCATACAAACTAACAGCTGTGTGTATACGTGTTTTCCTTCCTTTCTTCCTCAGTCGGTGTTACCTAGTGGAGTTGAGATGTCTGCTCTGCCTACGTGCAGCAGCTTGCTCGGTTTTCTGTGGAAGATATTTTTATGGCTGTTACAAGTCTGTCCCCAAATTTAACAGTGATGTACAGAAACGGTGGTATCTAAATCCCAGTGCTGCTGATAACCCCAGCAGATGTGGATAAGAGCTCCAGTAAAAAGTCTCTGGGTTTCACTGCAAAACAACAAATGTGAGCCGTTTAACCATGAACACTCCATCTGACAAAGCTGGCACTTTTCGGAGGCACCTAACAATCTTTGACCGAGGCTTGCAAAATAATCGGCCACTGCCGAAGATTTTGCAGGTTTGCAACTGAAGATCCCTAGCAAGCCATAGCCAAAGATTGTAAAAGGCTATTTTTTGACAAAACTAAAATAAACCAGAGGCATGGGTCGATAGAGAGATCCCTGATCTAAACCCATGCCTCAGTTATTCACTAGTCACCTGTGGGGTGAAATATTTTCTTTTTCCAACCCCAAATTGAAAACAAGATGGCGGCCATTATGATCAATAATTTCTCGCCGATCAAAGATTCTTGATCGCAAGCCTTCAAATTCTTTTGATCATGATGGCTAAGACCCCATTCTTCTTCAGAAAATAACCATATAAATTTTCCATAGACTTTTAATGGGATCTTAAAAGTTTAATAATTTTTAATGGATTAATATTTTTCATCAAATGAAAAGTGCCATGTTCCTTGGCCCAAGCTCTTTCAGACGAGCCAAGTTGAGTGGCACACCACAAATAGCCATGCAGCACCATGGACAAAATCGAAAAACTGCCCACATAACTGGCGAACAGTGCATTTTCAGTGTTTTGATGCGCAAACACCGTAGGTCCGACCGAAATGAAATTTGGCAGATCAAGAGATCTGTCATCCCCACTGCCATACCAAATTTCATGCAAATCTGTTAAACGGGTCCAAAGTTATTAACACACAAAATTTTGAGTTTAACATAGAAGTACCTTCATAACAATAAATACAGAGCGCGACTGCGCCCTATCTATATATATATAACATAGTGCTATTGTCCTTTATAATGGACCACAGAGTGTCCCCAAAGGAAAAATGGCAAGGGGAGCTGGGAATAAGGTTGAGAAACAAGGAGTGGGAAATGTGCTGGTGCAGAGCCCATGCCTCATGCAGGGAGAACAAGCATTGGCTTATCCAAAACAAGATACTCCATCACTAGTACTGGACTCCAGCAGCTTTGCATTCCTAGGCTGGATACAACATGTCCAATGCTGTGGTTGCAATGCCCCAGGGGCTCATTTATCCCATGTCCTATAGGACTGCCCAACCTTGACTCATTACTAGCAGGAGGTGATTGCTGCATGCAAAGAGGTCATGGGACAGAATGTACATTTAAATGTACTTCTATTCCTGCTGGGCTATGCTCTGGCAGGTACCCCACACAAATTAACAGCTTGCAAATGGCTTGTGTCAGTGAGTGTGGAGGCCAAATACTTCATTCTTAAAGGACTCCAGAATCACCCATGGGGATGGAATGGGTCCAGGCCATGAGGAAGTTGGCCACATGAGAGAATGTTTGCCATAGTGACATGGAAAGGAAGATTTACCAGGATGTCTGGGGCCCATATGTAAGGTCCTCACTGTGTGGGCAGCAAACTTCCCTTGGTGCATCTCTGTGCCCACAGTATATGCAGGTTCCACTGCAACATTACCACCTGGCTCACCCAGCCCCAGGGTTAACCCCCTCTCCCAAGTAGGACAGCTCCCTTGACCAGATTCTACCCTTCTCGTTCCAGTACCAGGCTCTCCACCCAGAAAACAACTTCCCCTCCAGAGGCTTTGGCAGAGACTTACAATGTTTATACCAACATTGCCGAGGAGGGCATTCTCTGATGCACCTCCCTGTCTCCCCAACTAACCACCCTTTAGACTAAATACTTGCTAGGGGTGGGAGGACATTAACCCTATCCCTTCCCCTGGTATTGGGTGATGATTTTCACCTGCACTGACAGACCTTCTTCCTCTCAGGAGGAGCATCTGTGAGGAGGTCTTGGAGGGGTGGGCAGACACACAACATTCTAGGGAACACCAGCATTGATTTGGGATGTGTGGGGAGAGAGGGGGCAGAGTAACGCATGAGTTGCAGGAGTTTAACTACTCAACTACTACTGTGCAGGTAGTGTACTGAATGCATATGGTTAATGGCTTCCAGAGAGTTTGTCTTGTATGTAGACTGTGTGAGTGTGTCTGATGCTTGTGGATCAGCATGATGTGTAGAAAAATAGCAAGAAACAAGCTGGGAAACAGAAAGGGGCCAGAACAAAGCAGAGTGACAGAATAATGAGCTGGAGGTGCTCAGCACTGGGGGAGGAGTAAAACAAGCATTTGTCAATGCCGAATGTTTGCTTGCTGGTATTAGCATTGGAAATGCAGTAGTTAGACAGATGCAGAATAGGAATGGCAGTGAAGTATTGTACTTCATGCCAACCCCTTCACCCTGCAAAGACGGACAGGCATTGGGGTATGCATTTGGGTTGTCACCCATAATGTTCATGCCATTTCACCTCACCCTGTCCTGCAGACACAGACAAGTGTTGAGGTGTGCCTTGGGGTGTTCAGCTTTACAGTCAGCCCACTCCATAAGGACATATGCTGAAATGGGTGCAATATAGAATGGGGTGAACTCTGGGGCTGAAGAGTCCAAAGGCACAGCTTGATGCTTGTCGGGGCAGGGTGGGGGTGGAATGGCGGAGCATCACAGTCGGCAGTCAAAGGCACACCCCTGATGCCTGTCAGTCTGTACAGGATTGGACATTATGGTCAGGGCCCCTACTTTTCTGTGGCACAGTGGGACCAAGTTCTGCGGCAAGCCTATGTTTGCATGAGAACTACTACTGATGGTTTGTAATTTCTGCGGAAATTCTGCGGCACTAACAAACTACCACATCACAGTGTCAGCTTGTCATCCTGACTTCAGTTTCGTGGAAGTGGTTATAGCAGTCAGGATGGTGGAAAGCACAGTAACACTAGTTCAAAAAATAACAGACTTATAAAAATTATTTTATGCCTAAAAAAGCAAAACAAATGTCTCTCCCTTAAGGTCCTAGCCTGTTGCATAAATGACATATGCAGAGGGGATCTTATGTGATAAATAAGGTATTTCTATATGCATGCTATCCCACTAATGAGGTTTGCACTGTCTATCACTTATATATTTGTATGTGCTTTCTACACCACTCATGAGGTTCCCACTGTGTATCACTTATATATTTATATGCAATCTGTAACATACATACAAATATGCGTGTGTGTGTGTGTGGTGAGAGAGACAGAGATACTGTATGTGTGTGTGTGTATGTATGTATGTATATATATATATATATATATATATATATATATATATATATATATATATATATATATGCATACATACACAGATACCCTCTGGCCCAACAGCTGTCCCTGCACACAACATTTCTCAATAACTTTAGATGATTCTATCAACCAATGACAATATGTAATCAATAACCCTGGCAAAAATGCATACAGTGATTATTTAACAGGTCTATTCTTTCAACAGGTCAACACATTATTATATTTCACTTTTCTGGGCATAATTACTTTATTTTTCTTTAAAATTTTGACAGTTAAATTCATTTTACCAGTTATTCATTTCAGATAGCATCTCTATACCTTAAAGGCACAAATAGGTTTGTACAAAGTGAGGTATGGACTTAACAGGTCTGTGTTATTGACAAGGTTTTGTTTAAGTTGGCCCTAGTGCAACAATGTAAGACTGAAAATTGTATTAGGCTGTAGTGCAGGTTGAGCAAATATCACCATGCATGATCTGCTGTGCCACCGTCTCTGGCAGTGGGAGCTGTGGTAGATAAGTGACTGTTCATTTTTGTTGCAGAATGCAGCCAATTTCATTAGCTAATGTATGATGTTATAGCAATGATAACATCACATTCTGAACATACTGGGGGGGGGGGTTCTGGATATAAAAAGAGGGGAAGGGAACCAGATTCTATGTATAAACAGATATATTAATAAAAAATCACCAAGAAGAGTGAATTCTGTGGCACCGCAGAAGTTCTGCGGTAGATTGCAAGTTCTGCGCAAAATTCTGCGGCCGCAGAATTCTAGGGGCCTTGATTATGGTTAGAAACCGTAACGCCTCGGGCATTTGTTGGTATTTGCAATACAAATGTTCAGCATGGCCATTTTGTGGTCCCCACCTAATGAAAGTATTTGGGACCTCTTCTCATGAACAGTGGCACTGTGATTTTGTCAATGTGTCCCGAAATTTGAGTTTCCACAGCAACTGTGCCACTGTGCACCAGATGTACGAAAACACAGATTGGGCAGGATGTGAAGAATGACAGCTGTACCATTCATAGGGAGGTGTGAAGAGATGGCAATGTTGAAAATCTGTAGTGAAAATATTAAAAATGCTCAAACTTCCAAGCGTACATGGAAACTGTGCAACGCATGCGCGTAACACAGTCATTTAGTGGAATTATTTCACCAAATTTTCAACATAGGCATTTTGTGACCTCTGCTCATGAACACTGTCACTATGATTTTCTGAATCTGTCCCGAACATTGATTTCCCACAGCAACCGTGGTATTCTGCGCCAGATGTGTAAATGCATATTTCGGGCAGGATGTGAAAAATGACAGCTGTACTGTTCATAAGGAGGTCAGAAAAAATGCCAATGTTGAAAATCTGGAGTCAGAATACTACAAATTTGCGAAGTTACGGGGGTGCATGGAAACTGCACAATGCATGCTTGTAACAGTCATTTTATGGGCATTTGTCACCTAATTTTCAACATAGGCATTTTAGGACCTCTGCTCATTAACAGAGTCACTATGATTGTATGTACAAACATACATATGAACAGATGAACATATGAATCTGCCAGCAGAACACACCAATCGGTCTATATAAGTCTGCCCAGTGTGCAACTAGCACCCTAGATTGCAGCTGCCCTGGCCTCCTCCCCTCATTTCCTCCTCCGCTTGTCCCAGCCCCTGCCCCCGACTCTTCCTCTTGCTTTATCCACTCTTCCTTAAAGCCATTGACTGTCCTACATGTTACCATCCCTCTGGCACATTCCCAGTAGACACCACCCTCTCAGAAGTAGTGCCTCATCGTTTCCCTCTTGAAACGTCTCCCTTCCGACCTTAGTCTGTGCCCCCTCATCTCTCTTCCACTCCTCAGTTTAAACACCCCCTCAGTGCTAGGTTTATTTACCCCCTCAGGCATTTAAATGCTTCAATCATATCTCTCCTCTCCTCCAGTGTGTACATGTTCAGGTCCTTCAGCCTAACTTCATATTTCTTTCCTTCCATCCGCTTTAACATTTTTGTTGCCTCCTTTGCACCCCCTCCAGTAACTTTATATCTCTCCTCAGGTGTGGCCTCCAGCATTACACACAGTACTGTAGGTGTGGTGTGACCAATGACCTGTAGAGGTGGGATCACATCCCTGTGTCTGGATGAGAACCCCTTGCGATGCACCACAGCATCCTGTTTACCTAGCTGCTGCTTTTCTGCACTGGGCGAGTTGTTCATGCTCCCAATTACCAACACCCCTAGGTCCTTCTCCTCCTCTGTGATCCCCAACCAATAGTTCCTCTTCTGGTTCTCAGCCCTGAAGTGCATCACCTTACACTTCTTTGCACTGAATCCTAGCTGCCACTGTACTGACCATGTCTCTAGTTTGGTTAGGTCCCCTTGCAGTTTTTCCAATCCATCCTCTTCGTCCACCACCTCCCCCAATTTGGAATAATGTGCGAACAGACTAATCCTGCTCCCCGCTCCATGAGTGCATCAGAGATAATGAGCCCAAATAGCACCGGGACCAGCACTGACCCCTCTGGCACCCTGTTTGTCACTGCTGTGGGTGCCAAGAGCTACCCACCACCACCACCCTCTGTGCCCTCCCTCTAACCAGTTCTCTATTTAGTCAGACCACCTTCCACCTGTACCCTTCCTTCTCCTCAATGTTCTCCTCCTTGGCCTGTGTCCCTCCTCCCGGTAGTCCACACCCTTTCTCCTCCTTATTCTTACTGGGTGGTGGTGCCTTCTGTATTACATTCAGACCACTCTGCCCGCCCCTCCCAGGGTTACTACACCTCTGTCTTTACCTATATCTAGGGGGTGAGCTCATTAGGCTCCCCTGTCCGGACCTTTCTACCGACCTCAGTCTTTTGGCCACTCCCCCACTAGTTTACATCCACCTTAGTAGAGATATACCCCTTTAATCCTGCCTTTAATACTCCCCTCCCCTTCCTGCTCAAGTGTACCCTGTCCCCCGCGTACAAGTCACTATTCCTCCCAGTCCCTACCCTAGTTAGTCACCAACCCATAATTTTTGGTGTGGCACCAATCCCTCAGCCACTCGTTCAACTCCTCAATCCTACCCTTCCTCCCCATGCTTGCACATGGTACTGGCAGTACCTCTGAGAATGCCACCAACTCCCCCACTCCCTCACACTGCCTGCCCAACTACTCGAACCTCCCCTCACTACTTCCACAGTCTCCCCACCAAGTCTTTTGTACACACATGCAACACTAAATGGGGTTTCTTCCTTCCCATGCTGCACACCTGAGCAGTGCCTGCCCTTCCTCCTGCAGTCAACCTGGGGATAGCTTCAACTCAAATACGGCTGTGCTTTCCCCCTTCCATCACATCTCACCCCTTTCAGTATACAATCCCCAGGATGAGTACTCCCCGTCCCTTACCCCTTTCCTTCAATGCCCTTCCACCACCCCAGTATTCATTCTTCCCTGCCCTTACCTCTGCCAGCTGCACCCTGTGTGACTGTATCTGTACCCCCTATTTCCCTCACCCCTTTCTCTGCCTTATTCCTCCATCCCCTTGAACCCTTCCCAGCTTGACTACTTCCTACTGGGCTTCCCATGTCAATCTTCCCTCCTCCTGTTGATTTCCAACCCCTCCTATCCCCGCTGTTGTCGATTTAGAGCCCCCATTCCCTTCTACCTCGATAGTGATGCCCCTCCCATCCTTCCTCCTTCCCGTAGCATTCCCTCCTCCAGTCACCACTCCCTCCTTCCTTGCTAGGTCCCCTTCTACCCTTTTGTCCTCACTATCTCTTCCCCTACCTGTTGCCATCCCTCTCATGCCCCGCTTGTCCTCCCCCCTTCAGTATGTTCCTGCTCCCCCTCTCTCTCCCACAGCAGAGGTTCGAATCTATTCCTAGTTGATACCCCTCCTACATCTCTTCCCCCATCGGTTCCTCTCTCCTACTTGTTCCCCTCCGTGCCACCCCTGGTCCCTCCCTGCCCACAGCCATCTGCTCTCTCCGCTGGTACTCCTCGTGGTCTCTTCCTCCCATCAGGAGGCCCCCCCTCACCTCAGGCACCCCTCCTTCTCCTCTCTTTTTGTTAGTGCCTCTGATACTGGCATTGGTTTCACTCCTAGTTGTTCTTCCTCCATCCCCCTTTGCCATCCCCTATCCCCCTCCAGCCAGGATGTCTACCATACTCATCTGCCCTGACACGTAGACTCCTCCCTAACCTCCATAGTTCCTCCCTCAAACTAGCCAGTTGTCTACAGACCATACACCCCCCCCATCCTCCAAGCCCAGTCCAGGATCATGGCGGACCCACACCCTGTACATCCCACCACCCTTCCAAAGATGCCAGCTTTATTGATATGTGGCACCTGCCCCATTTTGGCCCCCATATTATGTTACAGGCTCTTACTCCCAGGTTCTGTACCCTACTACAACTGTTAGACCCCTATTTACTCAAATTCCTGCCCCCACACACACTAGTCCCACTACTGCCCCTTGCCGACTGGGTTAATTCAGTCTCATATCTCATCCATTAGATACCGTATTACTGTAGCAATCCTAAAGCCTCCTTGTCCGTTTTTCACCCCTCAGCTACCATACTTTTTGTTCTCAGCTCTCATATAGTTTCACTTAGCCCAGTTAGAAATCCTATTGCACTCCAAGTATTACTCAGCTCAGAGAAATAAACAGAACAAATAAATATGTATTATTACGGCAATCATAACAGTATAGCTCAGTACTTAGCTCAGTTAGAGAAATAAACAGAACAACTAAATCTGTATTACTACAGCAATCCTAAAAGTATCCAATCATTTGCTTTGTCTCCACTCCAGAGACCCTGCTGTGATATAGGACCACAGAGGACAATAGGTGGGAGGGTGGGCAACTCTAAAGTCCCGGCAGCGCTCCATTGAGCTCCTCACTCCTCCTCTCTCACTCGCTCATTCTGTTTCTCCCTGCGCTACAGGCTGCCCTTTTGTGCCTGGGCTCCTGCCTGTGTTGGCGCCTTTTCGCCCACAAAGAAAGCACAGCAGTCACGACGGAGCTCCGTTGAGGTCTCTCCTCCCCATCTCTCACTCGCTCATTCTGTTTCTCCAGGCGCTGCAGAGCTGCCTTTTGTACTGGACTCATGCCTGCATTGGCACTTTTTCTGCCCACAGAGAATCCACAGCAGTCCAAACAGAGCTCCATTGAGCTCGCTCACTCCCCCTCTCACTCGCTTGTTCTGTTTCTCCCAGCACTGTAGGCTGCTCTTTTGTACTGGGCTCCTGTCTGCGTTGGCACCTTTTCTGCCCACAAAGAAATCTGAAGCAGTCCCAACAGAGCTCAGTTGAGCTGTTCCTCCCCTCTCTCACTCGCTCAATCTTAATCTGTCCCAAACACTGATTTTCCCCAACAACCACGTTATTCTGCGCCAGAAGTGCAAAAACACATTTTGGCCAAGATGTGGAAAATGACAGCTGTACTCTTCATAAGCAGGTGTGAAAAAATGCCAGTGTTGAAAATCTGGCATGAAAATATTAGAGATTTGTGAAGTTACAAGGGTGCATGGAAACTGCGCAACACACACTTATAACACAGTCATTTTATGGACTTTCATCACCAAATTTTCAACATGGCATTTTAGGACCTCTGCTTATGAACAGTGTCACTGTCATTTTCTCACTCTATCCAAAAACTGATTTCCAACTGCAGACGCTTATTCTGTGCTGGAAGTTCTCAAAAGAGGTGGCAGGGAAGGTTAGGGAGAAAAGGCTGCATTCAAAAGTATAAGGCATCACAGAAGGAGCATGACAGGGAACTGTATCAATTAAAGCAGAAAGAAGTGGGAAGGCGGTCAGAATAGCAAAGCCCAAACTGAGGAAAAAAATAGCCAAGTCAGTTAAGATGGGATAAAACCTTTTATAGGTACATTAGGGAGCATAGAAAGTTAAGGGAGGAATAGTGAAGATTAATAAGGGAGGGAGGTGGGCAGAGGGAGACAGTGAAAAGGCAGAGTTACTGAATGAATACTTTTGCTCAGTATTCACAAATGAAGATAGAAACATAGAAACATAGAATTTGATGGCAGATAAGGACCGCTTGGCCCACCCAGTCTGCCCATTTCCCTGCCTACTGGATAAGCTGCAGATCCTAGTTAACCAGCAGCCTACTTTTTCCTACCCCCATCCCCTAGAATTGCCTTATGACTGTCCCATGCATGCTTGAATTCCACCACTGTTTTTGACTCCACGACCTCCTCCGGAAGGCCGTTCCATGCATCCACAACCCTCTCTGTGAAAAAATACTTCCTTAAATTACCTCTGAGCCGCCCCCCTCTATCATCAAATTGTGCCCCCTTGTTCTTGCACACCTCTTTTTTTGAAAGATGCTACCCTCTTGGACTTTGTTGATTCCCTTGAGGTACTTGAAAGTTTCTATCATGTCCCCCCTCTCCCTCCTTTCCTCGAGGCTATACATATTAAAGCTTCTTTAGTCTCTCTTCATATGTCTCCGGTGCAGACCCTGCACCATTTGAGTGCCCTCCTCTGGACAGCTTCCATCCTGTCTATGTCTTTGCAAGACTGGGTCTCCAGAACTGCACGCAGTACTCCAGATGGGGTCTGACCAGCTGTCTGTACAGAGAGATAATAACTTCCCATTTCTACTGGTGATGCCTCTCCCTATGCATCCCAATATCCCCCCAGCCCTCATTGCTGCCCTCTCACATTGCTTGCCCACCTTTAGGTCATCTGATATGACTACCCCCAGGTCCCTTTCCATTTTTGTTGTTGTTAGTATCTCACCCCCCATTGTGTACTCTTCCCCTGGGTTTTTGTTTCCCAGGTGCATTACCTTGCACTTCTTAGCATTGAATCTAAGCTGCCATACATTTGACCATTCTTCTAACCTTGCCAAGTCCCTTTTCATCCTTTCCACCCCACCTTGTGCATCAACTCTGTTGCAGATCTTTGTGTCATCTGCAAAGAGACATACTTTTCCTTCCAGTCCCTCTGCAATGTCGCTTATAAAGACATTGAAGAGGACTGGTCCTAATACTGAACCCTGCGGTACCCGACTAGTAACCCCCCTTTCATCAGAGTGGACTCCATTTACTATTACTCTCTGTGTCCTATTTTCCAGCCAATTTTTTACCCAGGCTGTCATCTTGGGACCCACTCCCAGGCTAGCTAACTTGTATATTAATCTTTTGTGTGGGACTGTGTCAAATGCCTTGCTAAAGTCTAGGTAGGCCATGTCTACAGCCCCTCCCTGATCTACTACTTTGGTCACCCAGTCAAAGAAATCTATCAGATTTGTCTGGCATGACCTTCCTGCTGTGAATCCATGCTGCCTTGGGTCCTGTGCCCTCTGGCCTCTAGATACTTGACAATTCTTTCCTTCAGAAGTGATTCCATCATTTCCCTACCACTGAGGTTAAACTAACAGGTCTTTGGTTTCCTGCTTCTGCTTGCTCCCACTTTTGTGAAGGGAATCACATCTGCCCTCCTCCAGTCCTCGGGTACCACCCATCCTCCCATGATTTGTTAAACAGGGTAGTCAGTGGTGTCACTAATTCTACCCTTAGTTCTTTTAAATTCTGGGATGAATCCATCAGGCCCCATTGCTTTGTCCACCTTCGGTTTTAAGAGTTCTTTCAGAACCCTTTCTTCTGTAAATGGGCTGGTATCAACTTCTGTATCCAGTGTGTTTCTACTGTTTGTTCTAGGTACCCCCTTCCTTTGTAAATACTGAGCAAAAATATTTGTTTAGTATCTCTGCCCTTTCACAGTCTCCTCTGCCACCCTCCCCCTTTATTAAGCCTCACTATCCCTCCTTGGTCTTCCTTCACTCCTGATGTACCTATAAAGGTTTTATCCCCTTCTTAACTGAGTTGGCTATCTTTTCCTCGGTTTGGGCCTTTGCTGTTCTGACTGCCTTCCCAGCTTCCTTTTTGCTTTAACTGATACAATTCTCTGTCCTGCTCCTTCTGCGATTCCTTGTACTTCCTGAAGCTTTCTTTTCTCTTGAACCTTCACTGCCACTTCCTTTGAGAACCATAGTGGTTTCTTACATCGTTTAGTTTTGTTTATTTGCTTCACACAGAGGCTTGTTGCCTCTGTAATGGCAGTTTTATTATTCCCATTGTTCTTCCACCCTCCTTCCTGCCCATGTGCTAGTGCATTCCTTAGGCACTTACCCATTTTAGCAAAGTCAGCCCTCCTAAAGTCCAGTACCTTTGCCTTTGTATGAGCAGACTCTATTGCTGTGTTTATTGTGAACCATACTGTTCGATGGTGCTAGTTCCCAGATGGCTACCCACTTCTATCTGTGATCTCTCTTCATCTCCATTTGAGAGAACCAGGTCTAAGATTGCTCCCTCTCGAGTGGGCTCCAATACTAGTTGTCTAAGGCATGCCCCTGTAGGGCATCTAGAATAACGCCACTCTTGAGTGGCTGTGGCAACTACACTCCAGTTAACATCTGGCATATTCAGATCACCCATCAACAATATCTCCCCTTTTTGCCATACTAAGTATACTTTCTATCATTTCCTTGTCCATTTCCTCCCCTGAGAAGAGGTCTGTTCTAACCCTGTGTGGATTGTGGTGCCATTGCCGGTCTCAAATTTACCCACAGTGCTTCTTCTCCTTCCTGTTTTCTCTTTTGTTCTGTTACTTTGATTCCTTCTATTATGTAGAGCTACTCCTCCTCCTCTTTTACCTCCCTGTCCCTCCTGTAGATAGTGTATCCTGGTATGTTTATGTCCCAGTCATGGTTTTGTGAGAACCATGTTTCTGTGATCTGCCACGATATCAGATGTTCCTCCTCCATCAAAGGCCACTAATTCAGGAAGCTTGTTACTCAGACTACGTGCATTGGTACTCATTGCTCTCCATTTTTGATAGCTTTACTTTCTGTTGCAGCATCCCCACTGACCTTTCTACCTCGGTCTTTTCTCATTTAGTACCCTGTTTTGTAGGGAGGCTGGGATTTTCCTGCTGCATCAGTGCCTCCCCTTGACTAGTTTAAAAGCTTTCCAATGAAGCATTTAAACTGATTGCTCAAAGACTTGTTCCTTCCTGGACAGATGCAGACCATCCTGCCAGTATAGGCTGGTGTCCCTCAGGTGGAACCCAGTCCCAATGAAGCCAAACCCTGTGCTCACACCATTTTTCAACCACTCATTAAACTGCATGGTGCAAAGTACCCTTGCCTCACTCATACCATTTACAGGCAGCACCTCTGAGAAGGTTACTATGTGTGCTACTTGTCTTAGGCCTCTCCCAGTTCTAAAGTCCTTCTGCACTGCTCTAATCTCATGTTGAGCCAAGTCATTTGTCCCTAGGTGGACAATGACATCCAGCTCAGACTCCCGTGCAGCTGTTCTCGTGATCCTGAGGATGCGCTTCCTGTCCCTACAAGCCATGGCACCAGGCAGGCACTTTACTTCAGTTTTCCCTGCTCCCCCCAGTTCTATCCCCCTAATAATTGAGTCCCCCACCAGGAGCTGCTTCCTTTCCTTGTGGCATCCTTTGCCTCCCTCCTGTGGGCCTCCCTTGTGACAGGTGTCCTCAGCCTCCTTAATCTCCTCCGTGGGTGCATCCATAGGGGAGCTGTGCTCCCCCAGAATGGTGTATGGATTGTGGAGTGGAACAACTGACTGGGTGTGCCTCTGTTCCACCCTCCTCACCCTCCCTGAGCCCACTGTGGTCCAACTGCTGTGCTTTCTTTGCAACCTCTGAGGTAGTGGTGGTGGCTCTGGTGCTCCCTGGATGGGGGTTCCCTTCTACCATCAAGTCTGGCCTGGGGAAGGTTCTCTTACTGCTGTCAGTGTGGCCTGAAGATGGGCAACTTCCTCCCTCAGGGCAGAGAGTTGTCTGCAAATGAGGGCAGCATCTCAGCCTCCAGAAAGACTCCTGGAAGACTGCTGCCCACAGCCATTGCATTACCTCTCCCACATGACTATTACTTTTTTTTTTTTGTGTGTGTGTGCTTGTGTGTGTGATTGGTTTGTTATATAGAAAAATATATATATTATATAATGTGTATGCGTATATTTTCAGTGCTGTGTGCTAGAGAGGATATGACATTGATATGCACCTTGCACTCTTGAGGAAATGATGTCAGAACCCTAGGTATAAAGGAACTTTTTCCGGCGGGGGTGGGGTGAAGGGTGGGAAGGGGTTGGGCCTAAACTGTGCCCTCACAAAATAATCAGCTAAGAGCTCTGACCCACCGCTGCGATGAGTGCCTTCCTGTCTGCAGGATGCAGATGAGGAGGAGTTACCTAAACCAGACAACAGAAGCACTCTGGGTAGGGGGGGTTGACACCAGTCCATTTACAGAAGAAAGAGTCCTGAAAGAACTCCTAAAACTCAAGGTGGACAAAGCAATGGGGCCTGATGGGATTCACCCCAGAATCCTAAAAGAACTAAGGGAGGACCTAGTGACACCACTGACCACACTTTTAACAAATCATGGGAGGATGGGGTGGTACCTGAGGACTGGAGGAGGGCAGATGTGATTCCCCTTCACAAAAGTGGGAGCAAGGCAGAAGCAAACTACAGAACCTGTAAGTTTGACCTCAGTGGTAGGGAAAATGATGGAATCACTTCTGAAAGAAAAGAATTGTTGGTACCTAGAGACCAGCGGGGCACGGACCCAAAGCAGCATGGATTTACAGCAGGAAGGTCATGTCAGACGAATCTAATAGATTTCTTTGACTGGGTGACCAGTAATAGACCAGGAGGGCTGTGGATATGGCCTACCTAGACTTTATAGAGCATTTGACACAGTCCGCACAAAGATTAATAATCAAGATAGCCAGCTTGGGAGTGGGTCCCAGGGTGGTAGCCTGGGTTCCAAACTGGCTACAATAGGACACAGAAGGTAGTAGTGAGTGGAACACATTCCAGAAAGGGGGGGGTCACTAGTGGAGTACCTCAGGGCTCAGTACTGGGTCCAGTCCTCTTAACATCTTTATAGGTGACATTGCAGAGGATCTGGAGGAAGGTGTGCCTCTTGCAGATGATACAAAGATCTGTAACAGAGTTGATACACACGGGGGGTAGAAAGGATGATAAGGGACTTGGAAGGTTGGAGGAATGGTCGACATATAGCAACAGAACCAATGAGGTACAAAATAATACCTGGAAAAAAAGGATACTGTCTGAGGTACTACAACAACAAAATAGGCGGGACGCCAGTGCTCAGATCGATCTAAGTGGGTAACAGTGAAAGTCAGTGAGCGAGCCAGGGGATACTGGGATGTATAGAAGGCATCACAAGTAGAAAAGGAAGTGGTTATCCCTCTGTACAGACAGTTGGTGAGACCCCATCTGGAGTACTGTGTGCAGTTTTGGAGACCTCATCTACACAAGGACATAGACAGGATGGAAGCAGTCCAGAGGAGCGCAACTAAAATGGTGCAGGGTCTGCATCACAAATCAAATGAAGAGAGACTGAGAGAGCTTAATATGTATACCCTTGATGAAAGGAGGGACAGGGGGGACATGATAGAAACGTTCAAGTACCTCAAGGGAATCAACAAAGTCCAGGAGGGTAGCATCTTTCAGAAAAAGAGATGTGTAAGAACAAGGGGACACAATTTAAAGATAGACGGGGGATGGCTCAGGGGTAATGTGAGGAAATCTTTTTCCTGGAGAGAGTGGTGGATGCATGGAACTGCCTTCCTGGGGAGGTTGTTGGGGCTAAACAGTGGGGGAATTCAAACATGCATGGGACAGACACAAGGCAATTGTAGTGGGGGTGGCAGGAAGTAGGCTGTTGGTTAACTAGAATCTGCAGCTTATCCAGTAGGTAGGGAAATGGGCAGACTGGTTGGGCCAAGTGGTCCTTATCTGCCGTCAAAGTCTGTGTTTCTATGTTTCTAAGTGCGAAAACACATTTTGGCCAGGATGTATAAAATTATAGCTGTACTGTTCATAAGGAGGTGTAGAAAATGTCAATGTTGAAAATCTGGAGTGAAAATATTACAAATTCTCTAAGTTACGAGCGTGCGTGGAAACTGCGCAATGCATGATCGTAAAACAGTCATTTTTTGGATTTTTTTCACTAAATTTGCAACATATGCTTTTTGAGAGAGCCCACCTCATGAACAGTGGCACTTTTGTTTCGTTACTTGGTCCCAAAAGGTGATTCCACACAGTGACTGTGAAATCACCTTTTGGGACTGAATAATGCTATGACAGTGACTGAATTCATGAGGAGGGGTCTCAATAACCACATGTTGAAAATTTGGTGCCAAAATTCCCAAAAATGCCTGAGATATGCACCAAAGTTGAAACCCCCCTATTTATGCCGTTATACACTTTACTGGCATTTCTTCAGTTCGCAGTCGGCTTTGAAGAGTGCATACATTATTTCTGGTCCACCAAAGATGATCACATTGGGCTCCAAAGGTAAGTATGGGGTGGGTGTGTGTGGGGGGAGGCCGGGTGTGCAGAGGGTGGGCGTGGGTTGGGTAGGGGCCACCGAACTCAACGAGGGACCGTGCTCTGGTTTACAGGTGTTAACAAAAAAAAAAAACAGAAAACATTGCGGGACTTTTTTTTTTCACAGAGACATTTGGCACACTGGGATGGGCTCCCAGCGCACCAACTGAGTGGATTTGGGGGCTGTAGCCGACGAAGTTGGGCACCCCGCCAGAACATACCGAGTTGGGGAAGGGAGAGCCAAGGGATTGGGCACCCCCTGGCACACAAATAAATTGGGATATATGCCAACGGAGTGGGCTCCCTGCTGGCAAACTGAAGTGGGAAGGGGACTGAAGCCGACGAGGATTGGGCCCCGCTGGCAAATAAAGACTGTTGGGGGTGCATGATGCCGAGGGGATTGGGCCCCCTCGGCACACAACAAATGGGGAAGGGGGTCACAGTATGCTGATGGGGAGTGAGCTCCCCTGTCTGCAAATGTACTGGGTTGGGGCATGGGATGGCAAGGTACCGCCCTGCAATGAGGGGTTGTTCCTTAATTGTAGCGAAATGGCTGACGCTGCAATGACAAGGCGGCCCCTGATTGCAGTGGTGAAATCGTTTCAAGGCGGTGGCATGCTGGCTGAACTAGTGTCAGCAGCAGCTTGCCACCACATTGGGGAAAGCGGGCCAAGCCTCAAAAGGCACTGGGGGCATTGGCTACAACAGTGCCGCACCTCCTCAACCTGCTTCTGTAGCAAGCTGCCTCAACATGTTTCTTGCTCATGCGCGCAAGCAAACATAAAAAAGGTCTAAATTAAAGAAACAGGCCTGTTCTGTGTTGTGTAGGCAGGAGACAAAATGAAACCTCATCAAATAAAAGGTAAATAGGAAAAAAAATTAAAATAAGAGGAAAAGGAAATCAAAACTAAGGATATCATGATAACAAGAAGTGAATATCACAATATTTGTGTTCACAATGGCCCCTGTTCTCCAATGTGAGGAGAGTCTTCGTGCCGCGTATCTGGGGTGCGTAGGACCCTCCACAGCCCCTCGCGCCGCCTGGCCCAATTCTCCAAGGGGAGGCGCAGGCTGCTATGTCCAGATCCCCTGACCGGCTAGTGAGATCTATGAGGAGGCAGTCCGGGGGTGGTGCAGGGGGCAAACCCGTGTTTCTCGCTATGCTCAAAAGTGCAGAATGCCGGGCAAAGGGGGGGGTGCAGGCTACACATTTCTGAAGCAGTCCTAGCCACTACATGCCCCCACTTGACAACATGTGACCAGCAGTGGCAAACCCTGTAGGGCCCCCCCGCCATGCCACCCCAGACCAACGGGACCACTACAAGGGCAGATAGCCCCCGCCCCCACCACCTGACACACATAGGGGTAATGGCCCCATGAAGGCACACAGACCTTCCCACTCCTGCCCAGTAGAGCCCCACTGGACCAGCCCCCCAGCCCATGATCACAGCCACCCCGGCCATCCAAGGGTGATCTGCAGACCACTCCCACAGCACCGATGACTCCCTGGCCCATCGATGCCAGCACTGGACAGCCGGTGACACAGCCCTCCTCATGCCTCTGTGGCCACTGGCCATCCAAGTGATGCTGGGTGCACACTGCTGTATATATAGGCAACCCACACCCAGCATCACTGGGATGACCAGTGGCCATGGAGAGGTGAGGAGGACTGTGCCACTGGCCATCTCTGCTGGCACTGATGGGCAGATATGGACTTGGGGGTGTCTTCTGCTATGGGGGTACTGCAGTGTGGGGTAGCCGCTGCTGTGGGGCATGGGGTGCATTGGGGGGGTTCACCTACTCCAGGGATAGGGTGTCGCTGAGTTGGGGGCTGCATGTGGGTTGGGGGTCCACTTGCCAGGGGCCATCCATGCTCTACATGGATGCTTGTCCATGAGCATGGCCAGGGGAGCACGTTGGTTGGGTGGGTCGGTTCGCACAGGTCCAGGTGCCCGCATTTGGCATTTACATACCCGGACCCATGCCCTGCAGCGCAAGTGATCCACTTCAGGACCCTGGCCGGGCATCCAATTGGATGCCCGCCTGGGTCCACTATGCCACCCTTGGCCTTCCTGCGTGGTTTTGCATTGCGGGGGGGGGCAGGGCCATGGAAGGGAGCCGTGCGGTGGCTGTGAATGCGGCCACTGCACATCCTTCCGCAGGTGTGGGACTGCAAGGGTGGGATAGTTACCTCTGGTGCATAAATCCCATCCCTTGGAGAATCCCTGCCAATATACGTATTATGATGGAAGTGCTTTTTCAAGATGGCAGCCACGTGGGGCCAGTCATCGGGTGTAGCTTAGGCACTTAGGAGTTACTCACTTCGTGACATTTATTTTTATTTTAATTTTTGTGTTTAATATTATTTTGTTTTATAACTATAATTGCAGTTTGAGTCACGGTCGCTCTCGTTTGGTTTTCAGCCTCGTTACTCTCTGGACATTAACTCGCGTTTCTTTTTTGACAAGTCAGTTAATTTACCAGCCTGCCAGTGCATCCGTAGGAGCTCCCTTGGGCTTTTTGTATTGCACTGTTACGTGGCGAGGAGAGCGGCAGATCTCCGGAGCAAATTTGGCCAGGAAATCGAATGCTGTGGGATTGGCCGTGGTGGTGTGTTTGGAGTTTGGAGTTCCTGGAGTGTGAAGCAGCAGCATTTGGTGGCGGATTGCTGGGGATTCTACTGGAGCTGCTTGTTTTGGACTTTGAGTTGTGCCAAGAGGGATTTAAGTCAAGGCGGATCTATTTGTTTGCCGTGGTGGACTGGGTGAGCTGAGTCGGCATGCCCTGAGGTAACTCCCGGGTCTAGCTTTTTTCTCTTCCCTGGGGAGATCTCATGGTGCCGACTGGAGGGTGGGCATCTTTGTGGTCCTCCTGGGGCTGTCAGGGCTTGTCTGACTGGTGTTGAGCATGCTCCTGACAGCCTAAGTGGGGAAGGGGATCTGCTGGATTTTTGGGGGTGTGCTCAGGGGCTGAGTGGAGTTGGGCAACTTAAATCAATCACCTTGGATCTGAGTTCCTCGTGTTTCTCGGCCTGTTTTTTGAAGATACTGCTGAGATCCTGCTGTGTAAAAAACTGACTTTTTAAGAACTTGCTGAGTGAAACTGGATGTGAGCTCATTATTTGTTGGGTGCTGTTACTCACTGGATGCCGCAAGTATTATTCAACTGGCTATTTTTATGTTTGACTGGATCTGTACAATTTTATAACTTACTTGGGAGGCAGTGAGAGGGCCTAGTTTTGTTTAATCTCAAATTAAATTCTGAATGTGGAAGTGAGAGGGCCACGCTGTCCGGACAAAATTTTAGTAAAGGGGTGGTGAGAGCGCTCCCTTTCCTCTTCAAACATTTTTGTGGAGTTGTGGCATGCTCCTTTGAACTACTGAAGATTTAATGCTGCATATAGAGAACAGTATTATTACACAGATATTAAACTGTGGTCATTTGGCCTTATTTCTTTTTTCTTTTGTTTGTTTAGTGGAAATAATATGAGCAGTGAGAGTGCCATATAATATCTTTGATCCCACCTGTTTCCGGTATTGTGAGAGATTCCCAGAGGGTGGCTTCTAAATTATTTCCTTCGTTTATTATTTTTATTATTACGATGTAATTATTATTATTTGCCTATTTTTTCGTGAGAGTGTTTAATTTGTTTTTAAGTACCAGGTAGTGAGAGGACCTGGGAGTAATTCAAAATTGATTTTGGTTAATTTTTGGTTGACCCCCAGGCTGTGAGAGGACCTGTGGGTTAAATCAATAAAATAGGTTTTGTGTTAGGGAGCTGGTTTAGTTTCGTTTTAATTTTAGTTGTTCTTATAATTTGTAGTTGTATAATTTTAGTTGTAGGAAATTTGAGGGTAGTTTAGGATTGGTGCTGTTTTTTGTAATTTTATTATAGTTACTGTTTTATAAATTGAGCAGCTAGATGTGCCTGCTTGCCCCTCCTGTGTTATGCTATTCGGCCTCCGCTCTCCATGCCCTCCGCCCCTTCTCTTCACCCCCCCTGCCTGCTTATATTTATCATCGTTATTGGGCACTGGGGATTGCTCAAGGGGGAGCTCTGAGGGTGGGAGTTGTGGACAGTGGAGTGAGCGGGCCTTCCATAGGGTAGTCAGGCCCAGAAGGCCCTGGGGAGAAATGGTATCTAGAATGTGGTGACTCTGTTCTGGTTCCCATACCCAAGGGCACCTCCAGTTTGGGAGGGCAAGTGGTTGGGGCAACTCGCCAACCTTGTCCAACTCGGGTGTTGTTATGCAGTGCCAGATCTGTCTGCAACAAGACTGGTCTTATTGCAGATTTTGTTGCAAGGGCAGATCTGGCTTGCATTACCGAGACCTGGTTGGATGGGAATGCGGCCCCTTTTTTAGAGGCCACTGTTCCCACCGGGCACTCGGTTATACACCGCCTGAGATTGGATCGCGGGGGGGGGGGTGGCGGTCTGTTTCAAGACCGAATTGGGCCTAACTGGTGTACCAGTTGAGGAAGCCAGGTCATTTTGAGTGTACTGTGGTAGCTGGTGTAGGGTGCAGGATTGCCCTCATTTATCGTCCACCAGGTGATGAGAAGCTTTTTCTGCAGGAAATAGCAGATTTTGCCGCTGACATGGCCTTGGAGTCGCCCAGACTGATGGTTCTGGGTGACTCCAGTGCTTGGGTCGACGACGAATCTTCGCTTTTTAGTTAACATTTCCTCCAGGAGATGACATCTCTGGGCTTTACACAGGTTGTTTCTTCAGCTACACACAAGGGAGGTCACTCTCTTGACCTGATCTTCCTCCTGGGGATCGAAGCTTCCGATTTGGTGGTGGAACCAGTCAGTTGGTCCGATCACTACTCAGTTGGGTTCAATTTTGAGGCCTCCCTGGGTAGGTCGGCCCCTGTGGAGTTGGTCAGGTACCGCCCTTTGCGGGACGTGGTCCCTGAAGACCTGATGGCGGTTATTGACCTCTCGCCATTGGACGAGTCTTGCATTGATGCTGAGCAGCTGGTAGTGGCCTATAATAGGGCCATTTCGGTAGCACTCGATCAGATTGCGCCAGTCCATGTTTGCCCCCTTCTGCGTCATCCTGCCGCCCCATGGTTTGATGGGGCTCTGAGAGGGTTGCGGAGGACAGGGCGTAGGTTGAAGCATCGTTAGAGGAAGACCACCACTGATGCCAACCACCTTATTTTGCTAGAGCATTATAAACTCTACCAAACAGCAATTTCCCATAAGAAGGCAGAATTCCTGTCCAGGGAAATTTCTGTCACACGGAATCGACCAACTTGGCTCTTCAGAACTGTTGGCAGACTGTGCAACCCAGCCTGTCAGCAGATCCATCGAGTTTTTACTCAAATTGATTGTGAGGAGATTGCTCGAATTCTTTGCGAATAAGGTTGAAGACATCAGGAGGTAGTGCCTCCAACCTCATTCTAAGGATGCTGCAGTTGATCGGTGTCCTGTCACAGAGCCCGGAGTTTCCTGGAGTGCCTTTGACCTGCTGGATCTCGTAGACACTATGAGGATTGTCCATGAGATGCGTCCCACATGTTGTAGTTTAGACCCTGGCCCTACCTCCCTTATTTTGGGTTGTAGCAAGATCATTGGCCCGGTCTTAGCTCAGATTATCCAGTGTTCTTTAGATATGGGAGTGTTTCCTAGCTCTCTGAAGGAGAGGGTGGTGACCCCCTTTCTGAAGAAAGCATCTTTAGACCCGGATGACCTAGCAAACTACAGGCCAATCTCTAACCTTCCTTTTGTGGGGAAGGTTACTGAGAAAGTTGTGGCGGCTCAATTGGATAACCTTTTGACCATCCATAGTTTATACAAACCTCTCCAGTCTGGTTTTCACAAGAGGCATAGTACCGAGACTGCTCTGGTTCAGGTGCTCAATGATCTCCTGATGGCGAGAGATCAGAGACACCGTTCTATCTTGGTTCTCCTTGATCTATCATCAGCTTTTGATAAAGTGGATCATGGGGTTCTGCTCGAACGCCTGAGGTCCATTTGTGGGCTGTCGGGTACAGTCCTCAGATGGTTTTCATCTTTCCTCGAAGAGGGAGAACACAGAGAGTGGTCTCAGGTTTGTTTTCATCCGGGGCCTTCTCTCTGCCATGCGGGGTGCCTCAGGGCTCGGTGCTTTCCCCCTTGTTATTTGCAGTATATATGCTACCCCTCGGGGACATTGTAAGACGGTACAAGCTGAGGTTTCACTGCTATGCTGATGATACCCAGCTCTACCTGTCTTTCGCACCTGACCAGGTTAGTGCTATCTCTGTACTGAACAACTGCCTCACAGACATCCAAGACTGGATGAATTCCAGCGGTTTAAAGTTGAACCCAGGAAAGACTGAGGTTATGGTTGTGGACCTGGGTCGCAGGGTAGAGGGACTGAGTACTGGTCTCCCCTCCAGATTAATCCTGGGGGTGGACCAGATCCTCACCTCTGAACGGGTGCGTAACCTGGGAGTGGAGCTTGACGTTGGTCTGACCCTTAGTCGTCAGGTGTCTGCTGTCATCAAGCTGGCCTTTTTCCATCTTAGGAACATTGCCAGGATTAGACATCTTGTTCCACCCAGTGACCTGCCGGTCTTGGTCCATGCCTTTGTGACATCATGCCTTGATTACTGTAACTCTCTTTACCTAGGACTTCCTGGGGTTGATAGCCGCTGCTTGCAGCTAGTGCAGAATTCGGCAGCACGTTTGTTGACTGGGGCTTCTAGAAGTTCTCATATTACCCCCATGCTGCGTGCTCTGCACTGGCTGCCAATACAGTGGCAGATCACCTTTAAAGTGGGTCTTTTGACCTACAAAGCCCTACACGGTCTGGGTCACGACTACTTGAAAGAGCTCCTGGTGCTTTACACTCCTCTGCGACAGCTCTGAGGTTAAATTTGAAGTCATTTGGTGCCCATGCATTTGGATTTGCTGCACCTAGTCAGCTCCGGGAGTGTAGGACGGTGGGGAGTTTTAAGCAGGCACTAAAGACCTTCTTATGGGAAAAGGCGTTTCCTACTTTGTTCTGATTTTATATTGTTGTATCTGAATATATGTTTGTATTTGATTTTATACTGAATGTATTTGAATATGCTTTTATGTCTGTTCTTGCTGTGCAGCACCTTGAGATTTTGAAAGGTGCTCAACTAAATACATTTTATTATTATTATCATGGTAAGCTGTGGCATTTCTAATGTTAGAAAGAAGTAAATGTCTGATTGGGGTGAGTGGGGGTCTGATTAAGAATATATTGGTTACACCTAGAGAGCGACACACAGCCAGAGCAGCACAGGTGAGAGAGTCAACACATTTTATCACTATATAGTACAGTGTATAATGTTGTGTAATAATCTTGTGGTATACATTTTTGACAGTGATAAATTATTGGCAGCAGCAAATACCATGTTGAATAAATGATAACCAATTGTGAATTATTTATTTAATCAATTGTCATTACACCTTTGAGCTAAAAGCTCATTTACAAAGGTTTCTTATCAAAGATGGTTGTTACATAGCATAAATTATAAGGGTATAATTCAGTCAAGCGTCTCAGGGATACTATAAACCAGTAGAGCGAAGCCTAAGTGGTTTGTTAATCCCCAGAAGTCTGAAATTAAAATATGCCTTTCAAATGTGTAGTTTTTATTTTACATAATGTGTAAACGTCTTTGTGGGCTGAGTTTGAGCAGGTTGCTCTGGATAATATGTCATGGGTGTTTTCTGCATTGTGACCCACCTACTGTATGTTGGACCCTGGGCTGACCAGACTCTTTTTAAGAGTGCTGGCATTTGCTTGGTCTAGTTATGGTGGTGATTGTCAGTGGTTCACTTCTTGAGGTTTTTTTCCCCTCCACCTTAAAAAAGGTGATGGTGAGGCCTCTTCTTGAGAAGGCTTCTTTGGACCCTGATGATCTTACCAATTACAGACCTGTCTCAGACCTTCCCTTTATAGGGAAGGTGATCAAGAAGGTGGTGGCAGTGCAGCTGGAACAACACCTGGAGATGTATGACATCTATAAGCCCTTCCAGTCTGATTTCTGGCCTCGCCATAGTATGGAGACTGCCCTAGTCAGGGTATTTCATGATCTCCTTTCAGCAAGGGATAGTGGACAATGTTCTATTCTTGTCCTTCTAGACCTTTCATCTGCATTTGACATGGTCAGTCATGGTGTGCTCTTGGCTCACCTTAGGCCCTATGTGGGTATCTTGGGCACTGTTTTATGGTGGGTTGAGTCCTATATAAGTGGCAGGATGCAGCAATGATATTGGGCTCCTATACATCGAGCACTGTTGTGCTCTGCTGTGGGGTGCCTCAAGGGGCGAACCTGGCTCCCATATTATTCACTGTGTGCATGCTGCCTCTGGGGGAGATTATTAGATGCTACAGCTTGGCAGTTCATTGTTATGCTGATGACACCCAGCTATATGTGTCTTGTGTTCCTGATGATGTGGCAGCTCTCTTGGTATTGGGTGAGTGTCTCAAAGAGATCCAGGACTGTTTGGCAGCCAGCTGGCTCAGGCTGAATCCATCTAAGACGGAGGTGCTACTAGTGGAGCCGGGTTGATATAGCTCTTCCATGACTTTTAGGAGCATTGTTTTCCCTTCATTGGGAGGAGTGACCCTCTGTCCAGCAGATAGGATTAAGAATGTGGGGGACATTGTGGACTCTAAGCTGACTCTAGAATTCCAGGGGTTGGCTGTTGTTCCCGGTGGCTATTACCATTTTTGTAATATCGCTTGGATCAGGCCCTATCTTGAACTGTCTGACCTGCCAACACTAGTGCACACCTTTGTCTCATAAGGACTGGACTATTGCAACGCTCTTTACCTGGGGCTTTCTGCAATGCTGATGTGCCACCTGCAGCTGGTTCAGAATGCGGCAGCCCGGTTAATGGCTGGGACATCTTGTTCCGAGCACATCACTCCGGTTCTCCATGTGCTCCACTGGCTTCCAGTCAGGTCATGCATCAGTATCAAGGTTTGTTTCTTAACTTACAAGGCCCTGCATGGTCTGGGTCCGAGCTGTCAGAAAGATCTTCTGCTTCTGTATGCTTCTGCTCGTGCTCTCAGATCAGCTGAGATAGACCTGCTTTATGTCCCTCACTCACGACTGAAATACTCTGGGGATAGGGTGTTTGGTGTAGCAGCACCGATTTTGTGGAATGCCCTTCCCCCTTGAAGCGAGGGTGGCTCTCTCTCACTGACCATTTTTAAATCATGTTTGAAAATGCATTTGTATAGTTTTTGTTTTGAACTGGCCTCATAAATCTTTTATGCTAATTTTAACCTGTTGTTTTAATTGCTTTATCTGTCTGCTGTAAGGCACTCAGAGCCATCTGGATTGAACGCCATATAAATACAATTAACTTGAATAGATAATCCAGAATAAAACTTACTGGGCCAGATATTCAAAAGGGTTGCGCCATGCACAATAGGGTTGCACTAGCACAAGTCTGAAAATGCGCCATTCTGCGATATTCAGCGGGAGGCAGTTGCGCTACTGAAAACATACTGAGCAACAGCGCAATGCAAATGAAGGCATGTGCAACCGAAGGGGGGGTGGAACCATGCATAAAGAGCGCAATGCGATATTGAAAGGCTTGCGCAATGCGCAACAGCGGATCAGCCGGAAGGTGCGCCACTGCGGAAATGAGCCAAAATAAAAAGGCTCAAGGAAGAGGCGCAAGAATGCCACAGGGAAGCCACATGAGGCAGGGAGAGAGACAAGGCAAGAGGGACAAAAAGGGCAGGCCAGGGAGATCCCAGGACAAAATAGGGCAAGGGAAGGTGTGTGGGGCCACAGACTGCAGAGGCCAGTAGGTGTACCCGGTGCAATGGAGGTAGCAGTCAGGACAGCGGGGGGAACAGAGCAACAACAGCCAGGGGGGGAACACAAGCCAGGGACATGGACAGTGCCAGCTTCCACATGGAAGCTGTAATGAGGGGGGTGAGAAGGCATGCTGCAGGGGGACGTGGCCACGGAAGGGCCCGTCGGCGGTATGCCCCCAACAGGCAGTACCGTGCCCGCATCAGCTTTGAGCTGTACATGGATGTTTAGATTGTGGGCCAGTACCGCCTGAACAGGGCAATACTGAGGCGGCTCTGTGAGCTGTGCAGTGATGTGATGCAGGCACCCTCATGACGGAGTCACGCTCTGTCAGTGGAGACAAAGGTAACAGCCTGCATGTGCCTGCTCACCACTGGTACCTTCCAGAGGCCAACAGGGGACACCACAGGCATAACACAATCAGCCACGGCACGCATCCTCACCCAATTCCTCAGCGCACTGCTGCCACATGCTGTGGAGTACATCCAATTTCCAAGCAACGCGGCAGAGCGTACAGCAAACATGCAGGAGTTCCACAGGGTAGCACGTATGCCTGGCATGCTAGGGGCGATAGACTGCACCCATGTGGCCATTCGCACACCACCTGGCCCCAATGGGGCCACGTACCGAAACCAGAAGGGGTTCACCAGTGTCAACTGCCAGGTGGTGTGTGATGCCAGTGGGCGCATCATCAATGTCTGTGCCACACACCCTGGCAGAGCACATGATGCCTTCATATGGTACCAATCTGCACTGTGCCAGCGATTCGAGAGTGGGGACATCCCCACAGGACATCTAGTGGGTGAGTATGCATGTAGGGGTTGCAAAGTTGGGGCAAGGGTGGGAAAGGCACAGGTGCCATGGTAGTGGCACACAGGGCTATGGGCAATATGGACCTGAAAATGATACTCAACTACACTATCTCCACACAGGTGACAGCGGATACCCACTCCGTCCCTGGCTGCTCACACCCTACCGGCGCCCCACGACCCCATTGCAGCAACGCTATAATGAGGCACATGCCGCCACACGCAACATCATCGAGCGGGTGTTTGGGATGCTTAAAGCACGCTTCCGATGCCTAGACACCTCCGGCGGTGCCCTACAGTACAGCCGCTCAAAGGCCTGTGGGATATTCCTGGCCTGTTGTATCCTGCACAACATGGCCAAAGACTGTGGGATAGCCATACAGGTCAAGGAGGGGGACAGCAATGGGGATGCCAGTGATGATGGGGATGAGCAGCCCCCCCCGTGGACGGCGGGATCCCGACTGATCCGCAGGCCCAGCTGCACGGGACACCATCACGGAGGAGCATTTCGCGACGACACAGGTAAGTCATGGGGCCATGTGCAAGCCAACACTGTCTCAGGCGCAACCCACAGGCACACAGGGTAACACACCAGGGGTGCATGACGGCAAGGAGTGAAGGGTCCAGGCGCACAAACACACCACCATCAGGGAGGGTGAATAGTTACATGCCATATGGACACACACACACACCAGGCACAAACCATACATGGGCAGGTGCACAGCAGAGTAGGAACAGACATGTGAAACACACAGATCCACGGACCACCCCCACCACCTGGACTGTCCAAGTACGTGTGTCAGATGCTGGGCACCCTTGCACCTTGGTGTATAGTACAATGCAGGCATCATCATGCACATGCACCTGTGGACAGCAGTCGGGTGGGTGTGCAGGTGGTCCGTGTGTTGGCGTGTTGGGCAGGGCACCCACCAGTGCACTGCCCACCATGACACACATTGCACACAGGGCAGCACCAGACAGGGCCTGCACTGGGAGACAGATCAGTCAGGTGGCACTGTGCCACGGCCACCTCGGATGCGTGGGCAGCCCGGCCGTGACCCAGCAGCACTGGCAGGCTGAGCAAGGGCCACATGGGGTGGCACTGATGTACCACCAGGGGTCCCACTGCGCGAGCGTGACCTTGTCCGCACAGGGGTCTGCAGCATGCCGAACATACCTGCACCAGGGGTGCTCTGGATGCCCACAGCGGAACCTGGTGTCGACAGGCTGGGTGTCGCATGACACCGGGAATGGGGAGTGAAGAGCGTACTGCATGGGGTGCATGGTACAGGGGCACCTGACTGTGTGCCCAGTGTGGCCACGACAGCAACCAATGCCTGGGTCTGCCTGTCAATGGTGGCGGTCACATCCATCCGCATCTGGACCATCTCTACATGGATCATTGCAGTGTCCCTGCTGTGCCGCTCCACAGCCACATACAGTGCCTCCATGGATGTTGCAACCCGCATCTGCTGCTGTACTGATGCCTGCAGCAGGCGGGTGTGCTCGTCTAACGGGTAGTCTGCCACTTCAGCAACTTGTCCCCCCAGGGTATGGAAGGGCCTGATGCTCAACACCCCTTGAGGGTGGGCGCTGTTCACCAGGACCAGGTATGGGCAAGTCAACAGGCGGTGTGCATGTGCCACCGCTGAACTCTGTACCCCCAGACCCTGTGGGTGACTGCCGCTGCTGCCCCTCCAACTGCTGTGCCCCAGGGACCAGTCATTCCACAGCTGCGTCTGCAACAGTGCCAGAGACCTGCACAGCCACCGGTGCTGCCCCACCGGTGCCGTCAGGCACTGCCTGGGACTGTGCTAACGTGCTGGCACACATGTTGGAACCAGCTAGGTCCAGGGACACGTACTGTCCTGCTGTGTGTCCGCAATGAGACACACACGTGTCACTGCCCATTGTGGTCCTTGCATCATCAATGGTGCAGGGTCATGCAACAGCCACAGTCACAGTGTGCTGGCATGCTTGCATGCCAGACTGCTGTGATATAGGATGGGCACCCCCCCCACACCTGACTCACCGACATTGGAGATGGCAGCCAGGCGTGCACACTGGTGCAATGCATGCCGGCTGGCAGCAGAGGTGGATGGACCCTCCTCCAACTCTTGCTGGATGTCCACACTGCATGGTCCCACCACCACTGTCCCCTGCAGACGCACAGGATCTGTAACAGAAAGTGAGAACATGTTAGTGCATGGGATCAACCCCCCCCCACCACCATGTCATACCATGCAGTGATGGGCTTCCACCTGTCTGGAAGCCACCTCCTGGAGCAGCCCTCGATTGCACTGCACTGCATGGATGCAGCCAGGCGGTCCTCCGCCGGGGTCAGCTGCACCACCTCTGGCTGGCCCCCGCCTGTGGCAGCGCGTGCTGCCCTGAGGGCTGCCACCTTCTCTTTCACCCGTCTCCTGTCAGTCCCAATCTTTTTCTTACATTCCTGCACGGAGTGCTGGTGGCTTCCGTGCAGGTTTACAGCGCGAGCTACCCCCTCCCATGCAGCAGCACGGGCCTGAGGGGTGCCCCGCTGTCCACTAAGTAGTGGCTCCTCATCCAGGTAGGCCTGGAACAGTGCCTCTGTCTCGGACTTCGTGAAGTTGGGCCTCCTCCTTCGCCCACCATCATCCTCCTCACCCAGTCCTTGCTCGGCCATGTCGGTCTGAATGGGTGGAAGTGGACACCTGTCACTGTGCAGTATTCAGCATTATCCCATGACCATTGCTCAGAACATCACACAGCATGCAACTCACCTATCACCTGCAGTAACTGACTCTGGCCACCGCAGATCACTGTCGCACATTTATAGCGCAATGCATGCAAATTAGGAGTGGAGCAACTTAAATGAGATGCAAATCGTGCCAATGCACCTTTGAATGGCTGATCAGATGATTTGCATATGTCGGCTGAATATCGTGCTGTTGCGCTTTGCGCCATACGGTTGTGCCGGCTGAGCCAATGGCGCAGTTCTGTGACTGCATAGCACACCGCATTGCGCATGCCCAGGTAGCTGACGCAGGCATCTGCCACACTGATGATGTGCTGTGCGTGATCAGCAATACAGGACATGGCCACTATTGTGCCAGTGGTGCTACAGCGCTGGGCACCACATAGCGCTGTGGCACACCTGCGCAATAGTACACTGTGGCACTGGCACGCAGGTGACCGATCACGCTGGACGTGTACACATCCAATGGCGCCGTGCGTGGCCTTGCGCCACAGACCCATGACCTTGTGCACGACCTTTGCCCCCTGGCGCTGTACGCCTGGCATGTCTATGGCTCCAGTAACAGCGCAATGTGGACCGACGGCGCTATACGAACAGCGCGATAGGGACTGATGGAGTTGTATTGCGCAACATTTCTACGTGGGGTTACTGAGCTGTGGAGCGCCATATTGCCTACTATACAACTGCAGTGATGGCATGTAGGAGAGCTCCACAGTGGAGTGCGGTGGAGTTGGCAAACCTGGTGGCTGTGGTGGAGCCACACCATGGGTCACTGTTTGGGGGAGAACCCCTGCACATGGCCCGCACCCATGTGTGGCAGCAAATCTGGAGCAGGCCACTGGGCGGCGGAGGACTCCAGAGCAGTGCAGGCACTGGTATGGTGACCTCCACAGGAGGGAGCGCGAACTGCTGGAGCGCCTCTGGTCACGTGCCAGGAGGGGCATTGTGCCTAGGCCAGGTGGGTGTGTTGTGTATGCAACTGTTTTGTCCGCATGGGTGACACTGTGTACTGTGACCTGCACATGGGGGTGGGTTGGGCTATGGTTTGCTGTGAAGGTGTTTGCAGGTGTGTGCTGTGTGGGTCTGGTTGTGTGGGCAAGCACACTCAATGGGACAAGGGGCTGTCTGCTTTGGGATCTCACTGATGTGTTTCTCTTCATTTGTCTCCCACAGGCGTGGAGGAGCGGAGGCAGGCCCGAGCTGAGGCATGGAATGGCGGTGCCGGGGTGGCTGGCAGAGGTGGCATAGGTGGTGGGCCACAGCAGCAGCAGCAGCAGCCACAGCAGCAGCAGCAGCGGCTTGATGAGGGTGAGTGTGATTACATCATGGATGCTATTGCATGCTGGGGGGGGTGCACAGCCACCATCCATGGACAACACTACCATGCACGCAACATGTGACAGTCATCACTGTCCAGTGGCACAGCATGTCTGTGTGTGCGTCACTGGTGGTCCATGCATGCACTGGGCACATGGCTGTGGCACTAGCATCTCACCACATAGCCACGTCACCGGACAGCCGTGGTTGTGCTGTGATGGACATGGGCGGTGTGTGTGTGTGCAGTGGCACACATGGCTGTTGCTGCCTGGTTGGGCATGTCTTTTGCACGGTCACTGTGGGTGGGTGCAGTCCATCACAGGAGCGGGGCACTTGGCTGTATGCCATGCATGATGGGTGGGATTCAGGGATGTCGACTGTCACTGCCATTGACTCTGATCCCTTGTCCTAGGTATCCAGATCCTGTGACAAATGCAACGCACACTGCAGCGGCTGACACAGGTGGCCATTGACTCTCTTGCCATCCTCTTGGACCTACAGCAGCATGGAGTGCAGCACAGGAGGAGGCCACGGGCCCGGCACCAGGCGGCAGGAGGGCAGGCTGGCAGGCAGTAGCTTCCCATCACCTCACCCCACCTTCCCTCTCCCGATTGTTCACCCCGCCCTTACCCACCCTCCCTTATACCCATACCCCACCCTGCTTTGTATATATGTGTACATAGTTGTTTTGTTGTTCTTCTTATTCTTGTTTATTACATTTATATATTTTGATATGAA
Organism: Neoceratodus forsteri; assembly: GCA_016271365.2. Classification (NCBI taxonomy): domain Eukaryota; kingdom Metazoa; phylum Chordata; order Ceratodontiformes; family Ceratodontidae; genus Neoceratodus; species Neoceratodus forsteri. The sequence continues at coordinate 674,655,993 of CM057451.1, read as the reverse complement.
TTCTGTGGTGGTCTCTTATTTGCAGCTGGCTATAGGTGCTCGGTTGCAGTGGTGTGCATGGCATCTGGGGTGGTATGATCATGGGTGTGTGTGTGTGTGTGTGTGTGTGTGTGTGTGGGGTGGTGTCTCTGGTGTGGGTGTGGCATTCAGTCAGTATTGCCATGTGCTGCCACCCACTGCTGGGTGCTCATGGTGGGTTTGGCTTGTATAGTTCTGTGGTTCACGAGGTTGCAGTGTGCCGGGGGGGCGTGGGGATTCCTGCAGTGCTGGTCACTGCTCATGGGTGGTGTCTTGGGGTCACAGTGCAGGGTGTGCTATGCACAAGGGGGGGCTGCTGTACACTGGGGTGGTCCGCCCCCTTTGTGTGGCAGTCTCAACTTGCCAATGGATGTGCTGCGGTAACACGGCTGGGATGTGCTTTGTTTGCTTGTCCCCATGGTCCGGTGGCTATTCTGTCCCTCCCACAGTTATGCTGTGCTTGGAGTGTAGGGGTACATTGTTGGTTCTGCAGTGTGTCCCTGTGCCCATCGGTGGCATGTGTGGTGGGCCCCTGCCTACCTCCCTGGTTGTGCAGTTCCATTGCTTTGCTGCTGGGGGTCTCTCTGCTTGTGCTATGGCACCTCTGGACTGCTCAGCTGGGCTGCCTTTGTTGCGCTATGGCGTATCGTCTCTGCTCAGCTTCCCCTTCCTGGTTGTGCTATAGCGCAGGTTGTGCGATATTCAGATGTTGGCTGGTTGCGCAATTTGGCTTGCTGCATGTTTGAAAATCGCGTCTATTGCGCATGTGCGCAATTGATTTGTGCTTGCTCCTGCTGTTGCGCACTTTTTGGGTGCAGTTTGAATATCTGGCCCACTATCTCTCCTGTTTGTTCCCTGCTGAAAGTTCCCCACCCATCTGCACAAATCCACCCTAACTCATCAGAAGCATTTCATTTAAAAAACTTAACTTGAGTTTCTTTGCTGTTTTATAACAGCTGGACTTGTTCATGTTCCTGCTCTGCTGTAAAAAAAAATGGCAAGATGCAATGAATCAGCACAGTGTAGCAACTGCTTTGTAGAGGAGAGTGCTAGCACAGCGAGTTGAGAAGAAAATGAAGTTAAGATCTTTCAATAAAATGCCTTTCGTGGGACAGGGTGGGTTTTTTAGATGGATGGGAGATCTGGGCAGGAAGGAGTTATATGAAGTTTCATCAGTAGTCTTTTTAATTTCACTTTAGGTGAATGTGCACTTTTTAAAGAAAGAGATTGACAGGTGGTGATAATTCTCAGCTACCCCTGAATTACAAAATACCAGTGTAATATGAATTAAGTGGTTTAAAATGGTGTCTTCTTGTTGTTTATTGACCTTACCCATATATTATAAGATATTTCATCAACCTGAGTTATCACAACATCCCTCTTTAGCACACACATGCCAACGTCAAAAACAACATACCATTTTTTTGACAGAAACCAAGTACTAAATTTGAAATAATAGATGATTAGTAACATCTTCCTTTTTGCTACACATATATATATATTTTATAGGGGCGTGGTTGCACTCCTGTAGTTAGGATTAAGTAGGCACTGTAATGTTAAACTCAAAAGTTTGCACTTTAATAACTTTGCAACCGCTGAACAGATTTGCATGCAGTTTGGTATGTGCCTTCCTGTTGTGCAAATCTCTTGATCTGACAAGTTTCATTCTGGTTGGATGTGTGGTCTCCGAGTTACAGAGAGGTGAAGAAAACATGTTTTTACCCATTGACTGCTGGGATTTTTCTTTGAACTTGCCTACAGCGCAGAGGGCTTGTTTGTTTGGTATGAACTTTTCAGGACAGAAAGGTACTACCCCACAGATGTGCCTTTTGCTAGTCTGGTGAAAAAACAATAAGCAGTTTTTAAGTTATTGCAATTTAAAATTTTCAAAAAAAACACATTTCTGAGCATGCCTAGTAGGCACTTCAATATAGCTGCATGATACGAAAGAGGAAATTCCTCTTTCATATGGCCACCATCTTGTTTCCAGTTTGCCTGAAATTCAAATTTGGAAACCTTCCAAAATGATATTCTGGGGGGATCCAACACATGTAGCTTGCTTATTGTGACCCCCTAGGTGCATTCTGCACTTTACTGTTCAGAAAATGCCCTTAAAATGTGTGTTATTTAATATTTAAATTATTTGTTCATATCGGCACCATACGACATAGGATATTAGTTCGTATGATGATACAAACTAGGATCCTACTTTGTATGACTCTGATACAAACAAACAATTTAAATATGGATCTCTCAGACATTTTTTTGTATTTTCTCACCAGATTTTCAACATAGGCATTTTGGGACCCCACCTCATGAACAATGTCACTATCATCACTTTACTCTGTCCAGAAGGGTGATTAAGTGGTCACTGCACAGAATCACCTTTTGGGACGCGAAATCACATTTCAGGACTGATTAACAAAATGACTTCAACTTTATTCATTTATAAGAGCAAGTCAATAGGTATCCAAGTGCTTTACAATAATTAAAATAATAAATAGATAAAAAATCATCATAAAACGCCAAATAACTAATTGTAGTGCAGAAATGACTCATAATCTGGGAAGGTGAGATTGAATAAGTAGACCTTTAAGGCTGACTTGAAGCTCTCCACAATCAGGCACTCTCTTACCCGATGAGGTAGAAAATTCCACAGGGTCGGGGCTACAAAACTAAAAGCATGAGCCCCAGATGTCTTGAGGTGGATCCTGGGAATCTCCGGCAATCCCTCGTCGGTGGAACGGAGTGGATGGGCAGGGTGATAAGGGACCAGGAGATCTTGCAGGTAGACCAGACCCTGCCCATGTAGGGCTTTATAGGTCAGTAACCTGACCTTGAAGGTGATACGCCACTGAATGGGCAGCCAGTGCAGGCTACGGAGCACTGGTGTGATATGGCAGGCTCGAGACAATCCAGTCAACAACCTGGTGGCCGCATTCTGCACTAGCTGCAAGTGGTGAATATTAACCCACGGCAGCCCTAGGTACAGGGAATTGCAGTAGTCAAGGCGGGAGGTCATGAAGGCATGGACCAGAGTAGGAAGGTCACCAGATGCTTAATCTGGGTGAGACTCCTCAGATAGTAAAAGGAGGACTTGACCACAGATGACACCTGAGTCTTAAGAGTCAATCCATTGTCAAGAATCATGCTGAGATTTCGCACCCGGTCTGAGGACACAGGCTGGTTACCACCAAGCCAAAGCCCGGTCAGTTGTCCAGTCCATGCCCCTTCCACCCGATGGCCCAGGTCCATCACCAGCACCTTGGTCTTATGCGGGTTTAACCTCAACCAGCTGGCATTCATCCAGTCCTGGATCTCAGCAAGGCAGTTGTTAAACACTGAGATAGGATTTTCTTGACCAGGCACTAAGGACAGGTAGAGCTGAGTATCATCCACATAGCAGTGGAAGCTCAGCTCATACCACCTTACAGCATCTCCCAATGGCAGCATGTACACTGCAAACAGCATGGGAGAGAGCACAGAGCCCTGTGGTACCCCAAAGGGTAGGGAGACTGTGTCCAAAGAAAATACTCTGGACACCACTCTCTGAAACCTACCCCAGAGGAAAGACTGGAACCAACTGAGGACTGTCCCAGACAGTCCACAGAAAAACTGTAGGCACTCTAGCAGTACCCCATGGTCCATGGTGTCATGACACTCCCAGTGTTCATGAGGGGAGGTGCCAAAAAGCCCGTGTTGAAAATTTGGTGCAAAAATTAAAAAAAATGGCCGTGTTACAAGTGTGCATTGCTCAGATTCTATGCACGCTCGTAACTTTGCCAATTTTTAATATTTTCACTCCAGATTTTCAACATTGCCATTTTTTCACCCCCCATCATGAACAGTACAGGTGTTATTTCTCACATCCTGCCTGAAATGTGTTTTTGCACCTCTGCCAGAGAATGGCATGTCACTGTGTGAAATCAACTTTCTGATTGGATTATCAAAATCACAGTGCCACTGTTCATGAGGGGATTTCCCAAAAAGCTCATGTTGAAATTTTGGTTAAAACATTCACAAAAATGGCCACGTTACAAGCGTGCGCTGTGCAGTTTCTACGTGCACTCATAACTTCACCAATTTTTCACATTTTCCCTCCTGATTTTCAACATTACCCTTTTCCACACCTCCTCATGAACAGTATATAGCTGTCATTTTCCACATCCTACCCAAAACATGATTTTGCACCTGTGGCGCAGAATGGCGCATTCGCTGTGCGAACTCAACTTTCAGGACAGATTAACGAAATGACAGTGACACTGTTCATGAGGTGGGATCTCAAAATGCCACGTTGAAAATTGGGTGGAAAAAATCCAAAAAATGCCCGAGTTACGTGCATCCGTTGAATTGTGGCGCCCGTATCTCGAAAATGATTTCAGATGCAGATTTTTCGCTCTCCACAGCTTAGTAACTAAGCACCCATGCATGTTTCAAAGTCATGATTACAACTGCAGTGGAATTTTTTCCATAGTTGCTACGGTTACTGAGATATTGCCAAATTAGTGTTACAAGGGTTACTTTTCATGACTATTGGGCTGTGGTATGCCCGTACTTATGTGTAAGTGGGAGCGCAGGGCCGGCCCTGCGCTCCCACTTATGCATATCATTATGCAACAATGGGTAGCATGAGGAGAGTGTAGGGCCTGGAGGTCCTGTGCTCCCACGACCACTTACCAGTTACATTTTCTCAAAAAGTAGGGAAATTCATTGCAAAAAACGATGTTAATGCATCAGTTAGGGTTTTTATTGAAGCATAAAAAGCTGGGAAATTCAACGTTAGGGTTACCAATCTTACCACAACCCCCACCATCCACACACCAACAGTGGTCGGGGTCTGCCTTGGAGTCATTGGGCCTAACTCTCACCCCATTCTCCTATACTGAACCATCTCATCTTGTTTACACATGGAATAGGGTTAGAGTTGGGGCCCGAGTGACTCTAGGAGCTTACCCAACCCCTGTTGGTGTGTGGAAATGAAATGAGGGATTGGTAACCTAACGTTAATTCGGGCCCCTTATGCTTCCAATAAAAACCCTAATGATGCATTAATGTAGTGTTTTGCAATTTATATATGTGTGTGTGTATTTATATATATATATGGGAAACACAGCCTTGTTGTATATGGTTGCCCACACATCATCCTCTATGATCTATACTTCTGCTAGGAGCTACACGCATTTGCAATTGTGGAGAAGTTGCAGGCAGCAGGACCGTTTCGCTTGTTTTATTTTATAAAAGGTATGCTATCCTTGTCATTGAGCTACACGGTCTTACCAGTAAATCTTATTGCGGCTTGGTCCTGTCCTTTTTGTGCTTCTTTCTCTTGTTTTGCCATTTCAGGTGAAGGATTTCCTCATTGCTAGGGTGGCTGCACTGAGGGGGAACGGCTGGAGACAACACCACTCGGACCGGTGGAGGAAGATTTCGCACTGAGGACCTGCATGACAAGAATACAGTAAACGTCGCTGAAAAACTGCAATTCAAAAGGGCGGATGATTGCTCTTCTTTAAGGGCTGTATTTGAGTTTTTAATATAGTTTTTATATTCTATATATTATATGTGCGTTTTTGTATGTTTGTTAGGTGTGATGTAGTAAGTTTTTTTTTTAGCACCGTATTAATTTAATTTCTTTTTACTGCATTCGATAACTAGGTTCCTTTTATTATCTATATACGAATATTCATACACGATTTTATGATAAATAAGTTTTTAGTTATAAAATCTGAAATAATAGATTTAAAATTCCCGGGGGTTGAAGGATCACATGATCAGAATCCCCCTATAAGCTTTTAGCCTCTCTCTCTTTGGGTTTAAAGTGCCTGCACAAGCTCCATGTAGAACGGCAGAATGGCAGAGCAACAAGGAGCTGACTAGGAGCTGATGAGGCTGCTGCTGTGAACTGAAAATTAAATGCCTGTTTGGCAAATCTAGCAGCAGTATCTTGTTTGACCGCTTAGCATTTCTGTGTTTCAGCATTTTATGTAAAACGTTTTACTTTGGAGCAAGTTGTTTGCAGAACACAGTACGCTGTATTTTTGAGTTCGGCGAACCATGAGCTTATAGAAATTAAAAAAACAACTGGCTTTTCCGTGCTTCTACATGTGGGCATTGTGCCACACTATACTGAAACATTACTATAATCAAACAAGAAGGATTTTAATAGTAAGTGTTTGCAATATTCCTTCTTTTTTGTATTTACATATGGCAGTTGAAAGCCATTTAGTGAGATATTAACTGGTATAGGGAGTATTTATTTATGATATTTCTGTTTTTAAAACAGTCAGATAACTGTTTTTTGTTCTTTTTTGTTTGGCAGTGAGTTTGTTGGGACAGTTACATTCTACTCTCAGCCAAGAAGCGACTCAAGGAGTGTTTTCTATAAATGTTGATAAACTGAAAGAGACCAGTGTAAAGTTTTGGCTGAAATTCCCATCTACAAATGGTGACTTATTAAAACTTGGTCCCTTTGTTAAAGCTCAGCAGAAGCTGTTATTGTTCCTGGGTTTTGGATTTTGCATTTTGGATCAACTTTGAAACAGCTGCAAAGCATTGCGGTTTATATAGGTGATTCATCAAACTTTGGTCTCCCTGTTAAAGTCTAACAGAAGTGGTAGGCCATGGGTTTTGGTCTTTTGGACTTTAGATTTTGGTTTAATCCCGAAGCTGCTGTAAAGCACCGTGGTTTACGGGAGAAGCAAAGGGAAGTCAGTCAAGTACATCAGGATCACCATTGGAATTGTACCAAGAACTTATAAAGAATATGACTTATAATAAGTACAAACAGTACACATAATGGTGGTCTGCTGATAATATTTAGAAACCAAGTCATCTGCCTTAATTGTATATATAAATACTGAATTCTATTTTGTGAACTAATTTTGGGAACTAGCTGAGTCTAGAGAGGGTAGATGTGATAATTTTGTGTTGACTAGTTGACTTGTTAACTTACTTTTTTTTATACCATCGATTTTTCTGTCTCTTCTTGCTACACACTTGCTACCCACCAAACAGTGTTAGAGGAGTGAAGGTGTGAAGTGGTGTGAAGAGTGAACAGTGAGTTGGGTATTGGGTATTTGGATAGTACCATATAGATACTATCTATAGAATAGAAAGTAACTGTTGGTTTGTTTAGAAAACAAAACAATAAGTATGGTAAACACAAGACTGCAGAGGAAGAAAGCATGCTGTTCTCTACTGGCTAGTCCTATCTTACCTACTGGGAGACCGAGAACAAGTAAAACCTTAATTAAAAAGGATAACAAGCAAACCAAAATTACAGAACATATGAAATTGATAAAATTAGAAAATGATAAAGCATCTACCCCTAATACACTCATAACTTGTTCTCTGCACAGTGGTAGTCCTAAACTTACAGAATTTCCATTACTTATCTATGGAAGTCTGGAAAATATAATTTTTCAGGAGGATACTAATGAGAGGGAGATTGAAAACAGCTATATAGGAGATAGTAAGGACATGGTGAATTACAATTCAATTAGGGAAGAGAACTATAATTTAGGACAGGAATTTGTCATGGATCTGGATCAAGAGATGTTAGATCAAATTAGTTTTTTGAACTTTGAAAAGGACTGGGACACAGAAGATATAGAACAGTATAGTATAGGGAAATATTCAGGGGAAGAAAAGAACAAAAATACACAATTTACACAAGAGGATCTGATATTAGTATCTGGTAGTGAACTCAGAGAGGTTAATGACAAATTACAGCGGACCATTAAAGGGATAAAAGATCTAGCTTTTAACCACAACAATACCCAAACACCTAAAATGATTACAAAATCTAAAGAACATATTATGACAGGAGTTATGGGAAAACCTTTTTTTTTTTTGCCTGATTTAATTGATGAAGAACAGGCAATTAATTCGGGACATCAACATACAGCTAACATAATGTTAATGGAACAGCTGATAGTTATAAAAAATGAACTAGTAAACCTCAGGCATGACGTTGTTGACAACCATGCAAAGATTGATCTACTGAGAAACAAAATAGACTGTGATAGTTCAAACACATTAGAAGATTCTGCCCTATCTGATAGTGAAATTGAAAATTATAAAAGACCTGACTTCACAACTATTGATTTCCCTGAGTCAATAAAAAAGGAAAAGAAAAGGGAAAAGAAAAAGGGAAGAAGGGGGAAGGGGAAGGAAAGACGATCTAAGAAAAGTGAGAAAAATGTACAAGAACAACTACAAAAATCTAACAAAAATGGTAAGAGAAAAATAGAAAGGGAAGAAATCAGGAATACCTATGTGGAGTAGAAAATCAAGTTGAACAAAAGTTTGAAGTCAGGGATGAATTTAATAATACAACACCAATTAAAATGACAACACATAAGGAACAACAGAGAGGATATAAAATAGAAAATAAACAAGGTTTAGACTATCATCTAGAACAACTTGAAACAGAAATGAATGCTTTAAAAATACTTTTATCTCAGAGTGTGCTGGTAAATGTAAATAATCAAAATGCTGACAGTACAAACCTTGGTATTACTTGTGTAAATGGAACACCTGAACCAGGGGAAAGGGATCCTTTACAAAATAAAGATTTAAAGAACTAGGATTACCCCAGGTGAGACTGGATCAGAATGATATAAAACTGGATAAAGAATCATGTAAAATAAATTTATACAATTCATGTATGAAGGAAGGAATAGACAATGAAGGGTATGAACAGAATAGCAGTGAGACTTCATCCAAACAACAAGGAAACAAGAAATTGAACAGTAATGTGTCAATGGATAATGAAAAAAGGATAGAGGAGGTACTGACTATGGGGGAGGGTGGATCTATAGTGACGCTTAGGGGAGTTCATAAAGAGGATAATGAGAACTGTATGGTACTAATGGAGCTAGGAAAGATCATATGTACTGAACTGATGGGATTGGAACTTCTAGAGGATGGCATTATTGATGCAGTCAGAGCTAGTGATTTAACATCGCAGGACTCAATTTTGATCTTTTTCAAACATGAGAGGGTTGCACATTATGTCTGGAGGAATTCTCACTGTTTAGCTGGATTGAACTTAGCAATGGATTACCCTATAGCTATTAGCACACTGAAAAATGTGAAAATTTCAACTATGACTGAATTAACAAAAAGACTGGCTGAGGTTTACTTATTAAATGATTTCATCACAGAAGAAAATGATGGGGAAACTGAAGTCATTCTGTTGATATTTGGTATCTCAAGTAGAACATTGGATACAAAGGAACATTTGATGGAAATGATGGGTTACTTAGTAGACAATCTCCTGGGCATTGAATTTTACAAAGACGACATAAAGGATATAAGGAAAGTAAACAGTGACTCATTCAAAGGGAGCCAGATTGATTTAATTCTCTATAGTAAGAGATTGGCAGAGAAAATTTTGAAGGCTTGTACCAAATTGGACAGCCTTGATATTTTAATAGTAAATTTAAATGAAGCAGCTAGGGAAATACAATAAATTTCAGTAGCTGACATGGAATTACAAGGCTTCATTTACAAGATTGAAACTTTTAATAGGTTTCAATTACTGGATAATGGAGAGGACAAATGACTCAATAATGAAATCATAAGAGATGCCCCGGAGATTGAAGTAGATCAAGACCCTCAGGAGACTGAGGAAACCTATGATGTCTTAAATAATAGTATCAATGCCTATTTGTATAAATATAAAGGAAATCTAGGTAGTATGACTTGGAATATTGCTGGTTTGATCTCAAAATTTATTGACAAAGAATTTTGTGATTTTCTGGGCAAGATGGACATAACAGGTTTGCAAGAAATGTGGCATGGGGAGGAACAAGTGGAAATTATAAACAGAAATGGCTACATACTTATACATGCACCAGCACAGAAAATGAAAAAAGCAGGACGAAGAATGAGGGGTCTTACTTTTTATATTAAAATAGTGGATTTTATTAAAATTGAAAAACATATAGTGGAGACTAACTATATAATCATAGTATTACGAATAGGGGGAGAAATAGTAATTTTGGCAAACATTTATAATCCCCCAGAAAAATCAGTAACTTACGACTGTCAATTGATGGAACATATTGCTAAAGATTTAAAAAAGCTGGATATAAATGAGTATCTAGATCTACTTTGTATGGGGGATTTTAATACCAGATATGGAAATTGCAGTGAACAACAGGAAATGTTAGGTGCACTTCATATACCCCAGAGACTCTCCAATGATAAAAAACATATAGACAAAAACAAACAAATGGAGAAATTAATTGACAGTTTGCAACTGATCATTCTAAATGGGTGTATGCCCTCAGATTATGATAGAAATATTACCTGTGTTACAGCAAGAGAGTCTACTACTATAGATTATATGTTAGTTGCCCCATATAGTTTTCATAAGTATTGTGACTTAAAAATAATAAATAGAACTGAAAGTGATACTAATCCACTAATATTATATAGAAAAAATATGGAAAATGTTAACAGGGAACAACAATCAGAAATACAAATTATTAATAATAAAATTAAATGGGGCAGAATGATGGGACATAAAGCAATGGTACTGAGCATGGAATTTCTACAGAGTTTAGATCCAATTATTAACCAAGAATTAGATCCAAAAAATATGTATGATATAATTATTGCACATTATGAAAATTTGGAAGGAACTGTCGAAAAACCCAAAGATAACAACATGGGGAAAAATTATGAAAATTGGTTTTACAAAAATTGTAGAGACGGGAAAAGGAAATTGTCACAAATAGTAAGGAAAGTAAAGAAAAATCCAACAAAAGAAACTAGGAAAGTGTTAAATAGCTATAGAAAACAATATAAAGATGAGATAGAAGTACAAAAAAATAAACATCGGATGGAATTATGGGACAAGATGCAGGAGGCAATTTATCAAAATGATGACAAAACTTATTGGACACTTGTGGCTAAAGGAACAAACACATTAAAAAAACAATTTAATTACTACATAGGGCCAGAAAAATGGGTCAGTTATTTTCAAAATATATTTTCATTGGGAGATGACATTCAGAATACAACCATAAATGAAACTGATGACAGCTTTATCTGGTTCACAGAAGCTGAAGTCAATATAGCTCTGGAGAGTTTTAAGAATAATACATCTCCAGGACCTGATAAAATCCCAATTGACTTTATAAAATTAAATAATGATTGGTGGGTGAGAGCACTTACTAGATTATACAACTTAATGGTCATATATGCATTTACACCAGATAGCTGGAAAGGGAGTCATATAGTTCCTATACATAAAAAAGTCTCATATACTGAGCTGATAAACTATAGACCAATTGCTCTCATTGACACTGTAGCTAAGATCTATGCTAAAACAATCTTAAATAGAATAACGATAAGAGTTAGAAAGTAATAAAAATATATCTGACTTACAGGCTAGTTTCCAGAAAAAAACAGGAACTGTGAACCAGATATTTATCTTCTATCACATTATAGAAAAATATTGTAATATAAAAGGGCAAATCTTATTTATCACATTTATAGATTTTACATCAGCCTTTGATACAATATTGAGAACATTGTTATGGGAAAAAATGAAGGAAATGGGTATAGATAACAACCTAATTATACTAGTACAAAGAATATATAGAAATACATGGGCAAAAATTAAATACACAGGAACAGGATTGCTAACTAATAAAGTGCAAACTAACATAGGTGTTAGACAAGGATGTGTTCTAGCACCAACCCATATATATATATATATATATATATATATATATATATATAATTATTGTAGCTCTTGATAACCCAGACTTTTATCCTCCCAGAGTGGGAAAAACCAGAATACCAGTTTTGGCATATGCTGATGACTTAGTTGTAATATCTACTAGCTGATTAGGCCTACAGAGGGCTCTCGACAAAATAGGAACACTCTGTATAAAGCACAATTTAAAGCCAAACACAAAAAAACAAGGTAATGGTGATTGGAACTAAGAAAAAATATAGAGCATTAAAGTTGATGAATAAATCTTTGGAATATGTAAATGAATATAACTACCTTGGAATAACATTATCAAAAAATCTTAAGTGGAACAAGCATAGGGAAATGTGTACCAAAAAACTGCAGAATACACTGAATGCTCTAAAAAGATTTAACTATCTTTATGGAGGTAACACCATTCTCCCAATGATTAAGGCTATTAATGCAAAAATGATCAATCAGGTTTTATATGCTGCAGAAATCTGGGGGAACGATAGTATAACTAAGTTGGAAGCTATACTTAACAAAACATATAAATAATTAATAAAGATCCCTAATAGTACTCCTAGTGCTCTTGTTAGAGCAGAATTAGAGCAAATAAAACTTCTGGACATGATATATATAAGACAAGTAAATTACTGGATTAAATTAACAAATGAAAGAAAGAACTCTATACTGGGAAATTGTCTTAAAGAAAAGATGCAATACCTGGTATATGGTAAAAGCAAATGGCTGGGGAATGTTAAAACTATTTTGCAAAATGCAAACTTGGAATATATGATGAACTGGGTTGAAAAGGGAATATGCCTTAATAAGGCTTATTCAAAAATTGTAACAAGCACTATAAAAGAAAGATTACAGAAAATGGATCTAGAAACAATTAAAAAATCAAAAGTGGCCATTTGGCTTACTAATAACATGAGAGAGCACACCTTAAAACCTTATTTAGACATAGTTACGAATCCTGAATTTAGAAATGTAATTGTCCAATTTAAGTTCGAAGTCTTCCCAAGTAATGTCATCGAGGCAAGGTATAATAAAGGGGAAAATAAGTCCAGTAACTGGTATTGCCATTTACAGGAACTGGAGGATTTGAAACATGTAGTATTAAGATGCCCATGGTATGAACACCTTCGTACTAAAAGATTAGGTAAACATATTGGTTCTTTATATATGGCTAACAAATACATACTGCATCTTTTGTTCAACTTAGAAAACTTTGAAATGCTAAATGAATTGGCTATGTTCCTTATTGAATTGAAAAAGCTGAGATGTAAGCACATTCAAGGATTTATTGTGCAATAAGATACAATTGTGAGACTTTAAGTTTAGACCTACTCGATGAAAATGGGAAATGTATGGAATATGTAGCATAAGCTTGTATAACTGTTTGTAATATGTGTTATATGTATGTATGTATGTTATTTATTGATTGTCTTTTTGTATTATAATGGCAAAATTGCCGAACAAATAAACTACTATATATATATATATATATATATATATATATAGATATCTCGCACAGGGCACATATACAGGGGCAACCAGGGAGCATAAGAGATAAAATGACTTGCTCAAGGTCACACAGTATACAAGTGGAGGCTGTGGGAATCAAATCCAGGCCTGCTGGATGTGCCAAGGGTGTTCACAGCTTATTGCCCTAACCTTTAGGCTATATTACCAGCTCACTGATGAGCAGTAGACCCTTGACTTTGTGTGCAATTTGATGATGCACTGGGTTATTGGTGCATCACCCCGACATGTGTCCTTTTTCCCTCCTTCCCTCATTCAGTCTTTATTTTGGCACTTTATACTGGGTTACTGCACAAGTGTTGACCTCTAGTTTGGGATCATGTGCTGTACTGCAAGTGCATATGTTGCAAATTGCAGACATTGTTGAGTATACTTAGCCACTTGAGGTGCAAGTGGGTGCATTGGTATCCATTTATTATTTCTCATGAAAAAATCCCCAGTTTGGAGAAACAGTTAATTGAAATATTGTGATGGTGCCAGATTTTAATGTTTATTGAAGCAACAGTGTATGTCACTGTGAAACACGATACATGTATTCATTTCTTCATGGGATTTACTCTTTATGTATTCTTTTAGCACAATTTTTACATCTAAAAAATACTGTACTCCCTTTCATATGGCTCTTTAGGGTTTCAGTTTCATCATCTTTCAAAGATTTCACAGGTGAAGCCTGGAAATGCAAGGAAGACATGGGATTACTGAACAGTAAAGAAGCAGCGCACCAAAACTGGGCAAAAACCTTTTTTTCACTACAAAAGTGTCCAGGCATCTTCCAGTTTTATTTGGTGGTGACATTTTCTAGTTCCACCAAACACTAAGTATTTTATAAATGTTTTAATTTAGTTTTTTTTCTCAAGAAAAAAAGATGGGCATCACATTTGGCTTAGAAATACTATTGTAGACCTGGTAAGGGTTAGAATCAAGAAATTAAAAAAAATGTCATGGTGTGCAACATAGAGGTACCTAGAAAAGTAGATCTGACAGATATACTAATATTTTAATTAACTGTAGTTAAAATGAGCTTTTTGGGAAAAATTTTCATTACACTGCTGCTTTAAGGCACTCCAATTGTTGGGCTGCCTTCTGCAATTTTTCAGTATGATTGTAGTACTTTAAATTTGATGCATATGATTTTGGGAGGTTTGAAAGTGAACTTAAAAATCCCAAAAAGTTAGAAAAGTTTTTAAAATTATTTTTTTTTCAAACATCAGTTATAGTATTATGTTGCCATGGTGGTGGTGGCAGCTCCTGGAATCATAAGGTTTAAAACAGGTGAAGTATCTGCTACATTTAAGCCATTATTTTAATTAGAAAACCCCACCGTTGCAGGTATTAAGAAAATGTTGCTTTGGAATTTTAAATTTTGTCTGAATCTGTGAAAAGTTAATAAATGTGCCATGATCAAAACACTTTTCTAGATGGGTCTGGCCAAGCTTTTCCCACAGATAAAAGTTTATTGATTTGATAGCTGGAGGGAAGTTGTAATTCCCTGCAGTGGGTAAATATAATGAGATATTTTTGTTGTAACTAGGTCAAAACTGCATGTACAATACAGTGTGGTCCAAGACTGTGCAGGCAAAACAACATGGGTGAAGACAGTGCTGAGGAAAAACAGCTACAGCAGAGACAGCGCAAGTAAAGCCTCAGAGAAGTGACATCGGACACCAGACTTGGGGGAACATGAAAGCTGAGGGGTTGGCATGGTTACTAAGGGGGAACACAAGTGGGAGGGGGCAGAACAAACTCAGGGAGGGGCACATTTAGTAATAACACTCCGTAGCAAAAGCAACTTGGGGGGGTTGGCAGTGGAAACATAGGTGCTGACTGCACAAAAAACTTCAACATCCCCATCGATAATGTTCTATGAGGAGGGCTATGCTCCCCGTTTGACACTTGGACAGCTGGTTCTGATCACTGTATCATTTTTTGTAATATAAAAATGGGTTATGGACTGTCTTCCATGAGAAACGCTGAAACAGCGTGTGAGATCACATGCACACACACACACACACACACAGGTTTTAGATACAAGGTGTTACCTGGAAGGCCAGAAGCTAATTACAGACTTTTCTAAGTTAATTATAGCTTTAGCTGCTAAGAGGGAAATCAGTACCCCTTTTATGATGTTACGAGGGAGAAACCAGGTTTAGTACACTGGTGCGAAATCATAAATGCTTTGGTGTCTGTGTGAGAGGGGATACTGCTCACAGATCAAAGAAAATCATTTGAAGAAAATGAATTGTGCTGAGGATTACAGAATTTAATACTTTGAAAAGACATCCTGCTTTTGTATAGATATATATTTTTTATATATATATTCTGGCAGAGGAGGAGCTAGGTGACCTCATGCAAAGAGGTGGGCAAAGCCAGCTTTTAGACAATATTCTGTTTTACTTCAGAGACACACTTCTAGCTAGACTCTGACAAAGAAACATCTTTGAGCACTTCAAGCAGGTATATATAGAGAGAGACAAATCTAAGTACTGTAGTAGGAAATGCACTGTTTAAACCTCGTTCTTTTAAAAGATTTGTATGTCTTGTGATATAATAGTTCTATATTTTATGTTTTACATATTTTTTTTATCTATTTTAGTAAATTCGATTTTTAGAGCCTACTTGGTCTGTCTTTGATTTCTTTCCTTTACAAGTGGAATATATATGGTTAAGCAGACACTGTACATAAGTTTGAATGGTGATACCAAACTGGAAAAAGGTAAGCGTTTTAAATCTGAGGTCTTTATTAAAGTTTTTAACGGTTCATTTCTGTACACCTGGTTAGGTGCCCACAGGCAAAGATAGCTGGCCCCTGAAGACAGAATTATCTGAGCCTGTGCATTGGGTATGCTAGCAAGAGGTTCACAGTTTGAGTCCCTCCAGAACTGAGACCAAAGGTGGATCCAAACCCACAAAAACAGACAGGAGGGTTACCCTGTTTCTGTTAACTGCTCACAAGACTGCACTTGGAGGTTGGTACTTTGGGAGTAGAGGGCTGACCTGCTGAGTGGGTTTGTGACAGATTGGTTGGCAGCGGTGGGATCATTTTGGTATCACAAGCTTTTATTGTTCAGCTTGTCAGCTTGGGACCAACAGCTCACTTGCAAAGAAAAAGGCAGAGTTTTTTTTTAAAAGGAAACAGAACTATATCACTTGGCATAAAGTCAAGTTCCTACCTATTTTATTTTTCTCCTAAAGTGCAAGTCAGAGTAGCAGTATTGAGGGAAGAAAATGGCTTCCAACTACAGCAAGCACACTGTAGATTACTTAAAACAGTTGTGCGGGAACAGAGGAGTCCCGTTCAAGGTGAAAGCCAAAAAGCAGAACCTCATAGATGCCCTGATGGTAGCAGATATCCAAAGCAGCGAGTCACAGACCATGACTGAAAAGAACCCAAACCTTGAGTGTGGCAGGGCTAGTGGCCAGTGCAGTGTCCAGATCCAATGAGGAGGGCAACAGGGCCACTGTCAGTGAAGGGCCACAGCAGCAGGGGAAGGACACTAGTATCCTGGATCTAGAGGTACTCAGGCTGCAAATTGAGTTGTGCAGGATGGAGCTGGAGTTCCAGGAGAAGAGAGAATGAGAGAGATGTGAGGCAGAGCGAGAACGCCGTGAGGCAGAGTGAGAGCACTGAGAGGCAGACAGAGAACAGAGAGACACAGACTGTTAGGGCGTGAGCACCAGCGAGTCACAGAGGGAGAAGAGAGCAAAAGCCGGAGGCAGGCGGGG
Organism: Neoceratodus forsteri; assembly: GCA_016271365.2. Lineage (NCBI taxonomy): Eukaryota > Metazoa > Chordata > Ceratodontiformes > Ceratodontidae > Neoceratodus > Neoceratodus forsteri. The sequence goes on along the minus strand of CM057451.1, from coordinate 674,638,988 downwards.
CTGAGAGATGTGACCGTCTTGCAGACGAGGGCCGCCAGAGGCAACACGAACTGGAGAAGCTACGACTCTGATCAGCGGCACCAGAGCAGGTAAGTGGCTCGGGTTTAACTGGGACTACAGGACTGGGTTACAAATTGAATTCCAAATTAATAGCCAAATTTAAAGAGGGGGAGGACATGGATGCCTTTTTAAATGCTTTTGAAAAAGTTTGTATTCAGGCTAAAATTCCTAGAGAGTCCTGGAGCTTCCAGCTATCCCCGCTACTTACCGGGAAAGCTTGGGATACATTGGGTCAAATGGACAATGAGGACAGTAATGACTACAGCAAACTAAAAGCTACACTGTTAAAAAAGGTTTGAATTAACTGCTGAATCATACAGAGCAAAATTCCATAAGGTCAGGAGAAGCCCTGATATGAGCTACGAGGAGCTAGCTACGAAACAACGTCAGTTTTTAAAACGTTGGTGGGAAGGAATTGAGGCAAACTCTGTTGATAAAATTGAAAATGTGATTCTGTTAGAACAATTTTTCTGGGCGTGCCCAGCAGAGCTGAAAATCTGGCTGGAGGACCAAGATCCCAAAACAGTGCCAGAGGCTGTTGAACTCTCCGATCGCCATGCCAAGAGCAGACCTGCTCTGACAGCAAATAGGGTGGGCATGGCAGCGTAGAAAAGGAAAAGCATTCCTTCAGGGCAGCTAAAACCCTCACTGCTTTCACTGAAACCAGTTAGCCCCAGGTTTCAGAGAAAAGATTTCTCTGAGAGAAGAAATAAATGTTGGTTGTGTAAAGAAACTGGGCATATTGCCAGACAGTGTCACAAAAAGGCGAGCAATAATACACAGCCGGGTGCTAGAAAAGAAGTGGGTTGTTTGTGTGTCCCTGGAAGCATGCCAGTGACATGAGGGAACACATGCACCCAGTCATGGTGAATGGTGTACAGATGCAAGGATTAAGGGACACAGGGGCATCCCTGACCTTGGTAAAGGGGGATCTGGTAGAGCCTGGTCAGCTTATACCCAATAAATACGTCACTGTACAGGACTTCACTGGTGAGGCGAAAACATTGCCCCTCACTAGTGTTCTCCTAGACTGGGGTGAAACAGGGGGAACTGTGCAACAGGTGGCTGTAGCCAAAACCTTAGCAGTGGATGTGATCCTGGGCAACAATCTAAAATGGGATGGTATGTGCAATTACCCATAGCTAAGCGGCAAGGGAAAACTGTAGTTCCCTGAACCCCACAGAAGCCATTGTGGTAATTACTAGTTCCCCAGCCTGTGTCTCCAGATGGGGAGACTTAACGAAAAGGGGGTATAAAATTTCCCAGTAGCAAGTAACCACACAGCTACGAAAGGTTACTCCGAAGAGGGATGGGTGACCCATTGTCAGAGGGTTGGGATTGACAGTGATCCTGAGTGCCCTGACACTAGTGCTAGGGACCCTAGTTTAGCGACTGAAGGGGACCTGTCCCATGCCTTGGGAATGTGTGAGGGGTTTGCAGCTGCTCAGAGAAGTGACCCTAGTTTAGAGAAGCTGAGGACTTGGGCAGACTTGGACGGCACACAGGGAGGTGATGGCAGACATAGGGTTTATTGGGAAAATGGACTTATGTATACTCAGGCAGTACAGACAGAGGGAGGGATGCTAGGCAGGCAGCTTGTCATTCCCGAGGAGTATTGTGAGCCGTTGCTGAAGATTGCACATGATATTCCCTTGCCTGGTCATCTGGGAATTGTACTCACAATGCAGCGGTTGGCCCAGAATTTCTACTGGCTTAACTTCACCCAGCAGGTGAAGGAGTATTGCAGGTCTTGTCACCGGTGCCAAGAAATAGGGAAGGTGGGCAAGAAAACCCAAGCCGCTCTGATTCCATTGCCGATAGTGGAGGAGCCATTCCAGAAGGTGGGAATGGATATTGTGGGGCCTTTAAATACCCCCAGCTCCTCAGGGAAGAGATTCATCCTGACTGTGTTGGATTATGCCACCCGGTACCCAGAGGCAGTCACCCTATCCTCACTGAGGAGAGACAAAGTGGCAGATGCCTTACTTGCGATTTTCTCCCGTGTTGGGTTTCCACAGGAGGTTATCACCAATCTAGGGGGTTCCTTCATGTCGGACCTGATAAAATGTTTATGGGAGAAGTGTGGGGTGGTGCAGAGATGCACGACACCGTATTACCCACAAGCCAATGGGCTTGTGGAAAGATTCAATGGTACCCTAAAGTCAATGCTCTGGGTGTTTGCTGAACAGCATGGGAGGGACTGGGAGAAATACCTTCCCCACCTGTTGTTTGCATATAGGAAGGTGCCCCAAGAGTCAACAGGATTTTCCCCCTTCAACTTTTATATGGACGCCGGTACATGGGCCCCTAGACGTGATCCGGGAGGACTGAGAAGGCAAGCACGCCACCCAGGGAACTCCCGTAGTGGATTATGCCCTTAGGTTTAGGGGAAGGCTGAAGGAGCTTATGGGGACAGCCCAGAGCAATCTGGCAGCTGCCCAACAGAAACAAAAAGTGTGGTACAACTGCAGAGCCAGAGCTCGCTCGTACATGGTGGGTCAGGAAGTCATGGTCCTTATTCCAGTCCGGAAAGACAAGTTGCAGGTTGAGTGGGCAGGACTGTACAAAGTGGTTAGGAAAGTAAATGACGTGAACTACATTGTGGAGTCACCCGACCGAAGACAGACAGAAAGCATGTACCATGTCAACATGGTGAAGCCATATGCAAACAGGGCTGATATGGTGTTTGCAGTGTGTAGTCCTGGGAAGGGGATGGACAAAGGAGACCCCCTTCTGGATTTGCTGGAAGAAAATAAGCGGGAGTCCTCTGTGGAGGCAGTTAAATTGTCTCCCCAGCTGGCCCCGTACCAGATCCAGAAAGTAAGGGAGGTTTTATCAGACTTTGCCCCATTGTTTAGCACCAAGCCTGGACTAAACCCCTTAGCAACGCATGACATGGAGACAGGGACACAGACGCCCATATGGTGGACAGCATATCGGGTGTCAGAGGCTGTACAAAAGGACATTAGGAGGGAAGTGGAGGAGATGCTGGATTTAGGGGTAATCCAGAGATCCCACAGCTCCTGGGCCTTACCCATAGTACTTGTGCCTAAGCCAGATGGCTCTACTCATTTCTGTGTGGACTATCATGGACTGAATGCAGTCATGAAGTCAGATGCCCACCTGATGCCCTGGATGGACAAACTCCTGGACAAGTTGGGAGGGGCGACCTACCTTATGACCATTGACCTGACCAAGGGGTATTGGCAGGTAGAGTTGACAGACAGAGCTAGGGAGAGATCGGCCTTCATCACTCCGATAGGCTTATTTGAGTTTAAAGTAATGCCTTTTGGAATGAAGAATGCCCCAGCCACTTTCCAAAGGTTGGTGAACCAGGTGTTAAATGGTGCTGAGGAGTACTCCATGGCGTACCTGGATGACATTGCCATCTTTAGTACCAGCTGGGAGGAATACCTACCCCACCTTAGGGAAGTGCTGGGCAGGATATAGAGGGCAGGGCTCACTGTCAAAGCCAGGAAGTGCCAGGTGGCCATGGGAGAAGTGGCATACCTCGGGCTTGTGGTAGGCTGGGGACAGCTCTGCCCTAACCAAATAAAAATAGAGGTGATCCAGGCATGGCCCAGACCAGAAACACAGAAGCAGGTCAGGAGTTTTCTAGGGACAGCAGGATACTACAGGAAATTTGTACCTAATTACAGTGTCCTGGCTGCTCCCCTATCTGACCTGACAAAGAAAAGGATGCCCAAGAAAATTACCTGGAACCCAGCCTGTGAGAAAGCATTTACCAGATTAAAGGAGGCACTGTGCAGTGCTCCTGTTTTGACAAGTCCTGACTATAGCAAAACCTTTATAGTTCAGACTGACACCTCAGACATGGGTATTGGAGCAGTACTGAGTCAGACATCCAGCCAAGGGACAGATCACCCAGTAGCATACCTCAGTAGGAAGTTACTTCCCAGGGAGCAAGCATAATCCATGGTGGAAAAAGAGTGTCTTGCCATAGTGTGGGCCCTAAATAAGTTGGAGCTATACTTGTATGGGCAGCATTTTGTGGTGCAGACTGACCACAACCCCCTGGTTTGGCTGATGCTGATGGGAAAGAACAATGGTAGATTGCTAAGATGGAGTCTAGCTTTGCAAGGGTATGATATGACAATTCTACATAGGACTGTAACCAAAAATCAGAACTCAGATGGGCTGTCTAGGGTCTATGAGGAGTGAACTGATTTGGGAAGCTCATCCCATGCAGGGGATAGAGTTCCCAAATTCAGTCTAGGTGGGGAGGAATTGTGACACTTGGACGGCTGGTTCTGATCACTGTATCATTTTTTGTAAAAAAAAATTGATGCATATGATTTTGGGGGGTTTGAAAGTGATTTTAAAATCCCAAAAAGTTAGAAAAGTTTTTAAAATTATTATTTTTTTAAACATCAGTTAAAGTATTATGTTGCCATGGTGGTGGTGGTGGCAGCTCCTGGAATCATAAGGTTTAAAACAGGTGAAGTATCTGCTACATTTAAGCCATTATTTTAATTAGAAAACCCCTCCATTGCAGGTATTAAAAAAATGTTGCTTTGGAATTTTAAATTTTGTCTGAATCTGTGAAAAGTTAATAAATGTGCCATGATCAAAACACTTTTCTAGATGGGTCTAGCCAAGCTTTTCCCACAGATAAAAGTCTATTGATTTGATAGCTGGAGGGAAATTGTAATTCCCTGCAGTGGGTGAATATAATGAGATATTTTTGTTGTAACTAGGTCAAAACTGTGGGTACAATACAGTGTGGTCCAAGACTGTGCAGGCAAAACCACATGGGTAAAGACAGCCGCTGAGGAAAAACAGCTACAGCAGAGACAGCACAAGTAAAGCCTCAGAGAAGCAGCATTGGACACCAGATTCAGGGGAACATGAAAGCTGAGGGGTTGGCATGGTTACTAAGGGGGAACACAAGTGGGAGGGGGCAGAACAAACTCAGGAAGGGGCACATTTATTAAAACACTCCGTAGCAAAAGCAACTCGGGGGGGGGTTGGCAGTGGAAACATGGGGGCTGACTGCACAAAAAACTTCAACATTTCCATCGATAATGTTCTATGAGAGGGGCTATGCTCCCCATGTGACACTTGGACAGCTGGTTCTGATCACTGTATAATTTTTTGTAATATAAAAAATGGGTTATGGACTGTCTCCCATGAGAAATGCTGAAACAGCATGTGACATCACACACACACAGGTTTTAGATACAAGGTGTTACCTGGAAGGCCAGAAGCTAATTACAGACTTTTCTAAGTTAATTATAGCTTTAGCTGCTAAGAGGGAAATCAGTATCCCTTTTATGACGTTTCAAGGGGGAAACCAGGTTTAGTACACTGGTGCGAAATCATAAATGCTTTGGTGTCTGTGTGAGAGGGGATACTGCTCACAGATCAAAGAAAATCATTTGAAGAAAATGAATTGTGCTGAGGATTACAGAATTTAATACTTTGAAAAGACATCCTGCTTTTGTATAGATATACTGTATATTTTTTAATATATATTCTGACAGAGGAGGAGCTAGGTGACCTAATGCAAAGAGGTGGGCAAAGCCAGCTTTTAGACAATATTCTGTTTTACTTCAGAGACACACTTCTAACTAGACTCTGACAAAGAAACATCTTTGAGCACTTCAAGCAGGTATTTAGAGACAGAGACAAATCATGTACTGTAGTAGGAATTGCACTGTTTAAACCTTGTTCTTTTAAAAGGTTTATATGTCTTGTGATATAATAGTTCTGTATTTTATGTTTTACATATTTTTTTTTATTTATTTTAGCAAATTCTGTTTTTAGAGCCTACTTGGTCTGTCTTTGATTTCTTTCCTTTACAAGTGGAATATCGATGGTTAAGCAGATACTGTACATGAGCTTGAATGGCGATACCAAACTGGAAAAAGGTAAGTGTTTTAAATCTGAGGTCTTTATTAAAGTTTTTAACGGTTCATTTCTGTACACCTGGTTAGGTGCCCACAGGCAAAGATATCTGGCCCCCAAAGACAGAATTATCTGAGCCTGTGCATTGGGTATGCTAGCAAGAGGTTCACAGTTTGAATCCCTCCAGAACTGAGACCAAAGGTTGATCCAAACCCACAAAAAACAGACAGGAGGGTTACCCTGTTTCTGTTAACTGTTCACAAGACTGTGCTTGGAGGTTGGCACTTTGGGATTAGAGGGCTGACCTGCTGAGTGGGTTTGTGACACCCGGCTCCCCCCAAACTTTATATATAAATCCTCTGAAATGTATCTAACACCTCACAAAAAAAAATCAGAGTCATCAGGTAGACTAGAACCCAGCTCTTAAAGTAGTCCCTGGCAGTTACAGCTCGTCGCACTAATCACTAAGCCACAGAACCGGCTTACTCACTCAGTGCACAATGGCAATCTTACAGTGCTCAGCCTGAGTGAAAATAGCTACCGGTATAGCGCTGTTATGCTCATGCTATGATTTCCCAGTAGCTCTTTTAACTCATGCTATTTTTTTACCTCGCGTTTTTTACCGTGCTATAATTAACATGTGCGTTTGACCAGCTACCATTTTGGTTACGTTTAGTCAGTTTATGAGCTTCAGTCCAGATTTGAATTGAAATGTTTCAGAGTAGGAAAGACAGATTACTGCCCCTGGGGTATGCTGCATACAGAATGTGTGGTAAAGCTGCATATGGAAAGTTATCCAGTTCAGACTGACAACAAGCTATGGCTGAGCTCTTAAACCAGCACTGTACCTGGCTTAATTGTCTAGCGTAGTAATATAAGTTAAAGTTTGGAAGACTTAAAACCTCCTTTTGATTTGGAGAATGATATTTTTTGTGTGGCAATTCTCGGCTTTTTATTTTTCCAAAGGAATTCAGACATGGCTTTATTCAGCAAAATAAATAAAGATCCAGGTATTTTAACAGGAAATGACCGAAAAGGAAAAAGAAGATTGGGTAGAATTGTCATTTTAACTACATTAACCCTTCCAATTAGTGTCCATGTGAGGGAGTCCATTTTATAAGATCTTTAATGATGTTATTCACCAAGGGAGTAAAGTTAAAATCATAAATACACTGAGTATCTAGGAAGAATTACCCCTAGGTATTTAATTTAATTTGCTATTTGGATAGTATTGGAGAAATCAGAAGGAAGATTCAGTGGGTTTCCAGGTGATAATAATTCTGTCATCTGCCAATTGATTTTATAACCAGTGGCTGTGCCATGGCTGTTGAGTACATCTTGAATTATTGGCATAGATATCCCAGGATCAGAAATCAATAATAATATATCAGCATAGAGGCTGATCTATGTGTTAAGTAACTATCTAATGGCGATAGCCAAAGACTGTATTACTAAAGCAAAGATAAGAGGAGTTAATGGACATCCAAAAAGCTGCTGTGGCATAAGGAATTGTTTCAGTCTTCTGACTCCCCGAGCTACTTCTGAAATCTGAAAAAAATGCATTCATTTGGGAGTGTGATCTTTCATAGTAATAAACATTCTCTAGACGATTTTTTAATCTTCTTATTGTTTTATTTCCCCCTATGTTTTGCTCATTTCATGAGCTTGTTCTTGAGGTCCTTTTTTCTGCATGATAAATATTCCTTTTAGTTTGTTACACACATAATTTCATATACATTTTTTATAGAAACCTGTTTTTTTTAATTAGGTTTTTTCAAGTACTTGAATTACTGTATTCAAAAGCATTAAATGTACATGTTCTTTGATTTCTATGAGCTTGTCACACCTTTTAAGTTAATCTGCAACAATTTAGAAAACACTTTGTCAGTACTATTTCATTTTATGTGCTAAAACATCATTTCACCCTTTTCTATCTGCTTAACATTTCACCTTCAAAATAGCAGTTCATCCTGCTCATAGCATGTTTTACAGACTAAGTAATGCACCCTTATTCCACCATTTTGTGCTGTTTCACCACTGCCACCACTGTGAACTGTTTCCTCATATCCAAAGTATTAGGTTACCTGGAGGTTTCTAATTTAAATTCCAATCATCTTCCCATTATTTCAAACATTAGCCTTGATTGCTTTAAAATCTATAATGATATACATAGTCCTATTTTTTATGTACTCTTTGTTTGATTCCCTGTTCTTTTCTTGAGCACATGGTCACTTACACTACATTTATATTCAAAGGTTACTTTGATTTCTCCAGATCTTTTCTCATTGTCTTTCTTAGAAAATGGCATTTTGTCTCAGTTGGACACCAGTAACCTCTAGCTTCTACTTATCGAGCCCATTTGATATTCATGCCAGAGTGATGAAAAAGAACTCCAGTTTCTTACGCTGAATGCAAGCATGGTTGCTTAGCTACTATATACACTCCAGCAGGAGAGTACAGGAATATGTCAAATGGGCTCATCACTCGAAATGGTGGACAGGAGGTTTTATAACATGCAAGCCCACAATATTTAAATTTGTTTGCATTTCTGTTCTTGCTCCCTTTCATCCATTTTAACATACAATGTCACCTGACAGGCTGGGATTACTAACACAATAGAGTATTCACATAAGATAAATCCAGGGCAGAGGGTGGGAAGAGAATGGGGAAGGGAAAGGAAGAGTGCAGAGGTGTGAGCACAAAGGAATAAAAATATTTTTCATGTTCCCCATTCATGTGCCGGTAAACACACCTTTTGTGCAAATCATTTTATCATCATAAAAAATCATATGTACATTCAATATACCCGCTGTTTAAATAGAGCTCCTTAGCCTTATGCTGCCCATCTTATCTCTTTCTATAAGATATTAACCCATTCATCTCTTAACCCAACCCACCATGGCCATCTTTTATATTTCTGCCCTTTTTGTGTTTAGTCCCCTCTCCACTTTCCATCCAGTCCAGTTTTTACCACTAATTACAGGCTTGCCAATTCATTTCAACATTCATTCCTATTGATGGTTCTAAAGTGCTTAAATTAAAAATCCATTTCATCTCAACTGCCAAAAGTTTATTTCTGTAATCCTCACCACCTCAATCCAGTGGTGGAACTATTTCTAGGCCCCAGGAGCACAGGAAGGCTCCCTTATGTCCTGTGCTATTAAAGTGTAGGGCAACAGGTGATGTCTTATCACATCTCCTGATGTCCCCATTGTGTTCTTGGATCCTTATTTTTAAGACTCAACTTGTCTGTCCTATATACAATTTATCACAAGGAGACTGTAGTACATACAGTAGATAACCCCTTGTGTGTTTCAATCTATATGTTGTTTTATTTGGTGCTTATATCCTGTATGTGGATGTGGAAATATTTCTTCTTACTGGTATGTCCACACATGGAACACCTACCACAAGACATCATTCGTGGGTGTAGTGGTCCAAGTAACAACGGTGTTTCCTGTTTGCTTGATTTTTTAAACTGTGATCTTACTAATTTGTACTTCAGACTGTCCACCTTCTTTGCTGCAATAATGGGTCTTTCCTGTAAACATTTTATATGTGGGTAATCTACAGAGACTAATTGCCAGTGTTTATTGATTATTTTCCTTATTTATGCAAGTTTGTGATTGCACTTCACTGTTAGTACTAGTGTACCACACAATTCGGTGGTAGCCTTTCCGCTCAAGAGTTCCACTCTGTTTTTCGCATCCATTTTGTATTCTGCCTTTTTCAGGTCTTTTAGGCATATCCCCTATTCCTGAACCTGGCTAATGTATCACTTTTGTGCTTTTCCAGTTCAAATTGTGTACTGCAATTTCTTTTTACTCTAATCTGTTGTGAATAAGGGATGTTTTGCGTTTATTTCAGTTCATGATAACTGTTTGTGTGCAAGATAGTGTTCCTATCTGTCAGTTTTTGATGCAGTGTAGTTCCAGTCCATCCATTTTCCACCACTTAATAATAAGTCTAAATATGGTATTTCTCATTCATCCATTTGGAGTACAAATTTCAGGTTGGTATCCCAACTATTTAATTTTGCATAGAATTCTTGTATAGTCCTCTCTGAGCCTGTCCATATGCCGAACATATCATCTATATATTATAGTCATGTGTTTATATGTTCATAAAAGGTATTATATACAGGATTTAGTACAAAATTCTCTTCAGATTTATGCATGTAAGAATTTGCGTACCCAGGTGCCATGGTACTCCCCATTGCCACTTCTCTTGTCTGTTGATATTTTCTGTCAAACTCAAAATAATTATGGCTTAATATATATTACACTAATTCCTGAAGCAGTTTAGTTTTTGGTTTTGCTTGTGGGTCTCTTTTGTCTAACATCTTAACCATGCTAACTACTCCTTCCTGATGTGGGATTGACATATAGAGATCCCGTACATCAATTACTCCTGCCTGGGCTGGCTCTCTCCTGCCTCATACCGTATCTATACCACAGAATGCACAATTGACAGCATCATCAGAACTGGAACATCAGTGACACTAGCAAGCCTAATGAACCCTGCACATCAGAGTTACCTGCTGAGATCTACAGAAAAATTGCTCCTTGGTACACCTAAATGTACCACTGAAATGGGTGAACAAGCATTTGTGGTGTCCATCTCAAAGGTATGCAACTCCCTGCCATTAACTGTCAGACACTCCAAGGCTCACCTGACATTTAAGAATGAGCTCTGTGCCTACCTCCTGGTCTCTGACAGACGCACGTGTGACCAAACTCCTACACACCTAGCTTGGCTTCCTTATCCTGTCCCTCCATAACCTAATTAGGTACTTCTCATTTTGCCCTCCTATTTTGCTTTCCATTTAGGCAGCTTAACGTATTAGACTGTAATGATAGATGTGAGGTTTCCCAAGCAGAACTATCTGGAATACTATGCTATTTACTTTGCACTGTCCGACTTATACGTATAGCTGATCTTCTTGAATCTGTATTTGTTACCCTTGTGTCACTGAAATGCCTAACTTAAGCCTAATCTCCTGATTTCAGGTATTATGTGTCTGTCTCTATTGTAGTGTGTTTGACCTAAGTCTTGCATTATGTACCTGCCTCCATTGTAATGTGTTTTACCTATGTCAGTAACTCTCCCAGCTTGTGCCTGAAAATAGACAATTTCATTGTCTAGAGCACTTATTCAGTAATCAGAAACTAACTAACTAAATAAATGTCACCAATAAAGCTCCTGTGGGGGTGCCTACTCGTGAAATTAATTTCAGTTTCAGTATCATGTCACCTGACTCTCTCACATACATGGTAGCACTCTCCACTAAAGGTTGCAAATGAAAATGTATAAATTTGGATAAAGGCTCCAATACTGAGCTAATACCAGACACTATTGATTTGCCAAGGGTGATATGCTATCTTTGTGCACCGTGGGAAGGCTATAAAATGTAAGTATTCTAGGGAAGTCACTTTCCATCATCTCTGCCTCCCACTGTTGTAGCCAGTCCATATCTGTATAAAGTATTCTGTCAGTATCTCTTGGATTTCCAATTTTATGGCCCTTGTTGGGTCCTCTGGTAATAACTGGTAATTTTTTTCATTAGTTATTAACTTTTAACACATTTGTTTATACTGTCCCCTATCCTGTGTAACTATTGCTCCCCCTTATCCACTGGTTTAATGATTATATTTTCATCTTTTGTATGGTCTCTGGTGCCAATCTTTGTTTCCTAGGCAATTTTTTTTTTTTTTGTAAAAGTTAATCCTGGCTGTCAAATAATTTCATGATCTCCTTTTCTACAATTGTGACAAAGATTCCTATGCTATGGTTTCTACCTGATGGTGGAGTATAGTATGATTTTATCTGCATGGCCCTTCTAATATTTCTTTGATATGTGTTTACATTCTGTTCATTTGCAAACATATTTTTTAGATGCAAGGTTCTAAAGAATTTTTGATGGTCAACCTTGAGGTTGAACTGGCTGACTGGCTGAGTGGGAACAAAAGAGAGTCCCAAGGTTAAGACTTGTATCTAATCCTGTGTCAAATACCTGGATCTGAGGTTAAAAATGGGTGTTATCTCAGAGGCAATGTTGTGCGTCCTCTTCCTCCCTTTTGTTGTCTTGTGGACATCCCTCTTGTGCTTTCCCCTCCCACCTGCTGTCCTCCCTGAAAACTCTCCCTCTAACTGTCTGTCTGGCTGGGTCCTACATTGTTCCTTAGGTCATATCTGCTTTCTTGTTCCCTTCTACTTGATGTCCTGGGTTGCTCTGATGGAGCGGTGTATTCTGATCGAGGCATATCTTGTGTAGTAGTTTTCTGTGTGTCACGAGTGTAACTCGTGTCACTGTCAGAACTGTTTTCAGTACTTTAGTTCCCCTATTTCTTTTTATGTTTCTTATACATGTAAACCCTGTTTTCTCGGTACTCATTAATGTCCCTTTGGAACTTCTTTATCTTTTGCTGTTTCAATCTTTCTTCATATTCTGTTAGTCTCTGTTTAATGTCTTCCAAATTCTTTTTAAAATCCTCCTCCTCTATTTTTAATTTTAGTGCTTCCCTAGTTTGGTTCATCTCAGTTGTAATTACCTGTCTGTCATCTATAATAGCCTTGATGAGAGCATACATAAAGTCACAGCTTGCTTGATTATGTATGCCATCCCTTTTGTTAAACAGTTTAGTGGTGTTTATTCCTAGATTAGGTTCCACATTAATCCTTAATCCCCTTAGAATCCTGTTATGTTTGAGGTACTGTGTGAGTGTTACACTGTGCTACTCAAGTCTGCAATTTTTAAATTGTAAGTTTTCAGTTTTTTGAGCCAAATGTTTTGTAGTGTCTCCCACCTGAACCAACAGATTCCTTTCCCCCCGCATAGTGCTAAATAAGTTTTTCCTTTCTTCCTCTGAAAAAGTAGTGACGTGCAAGGTAGTATGCACACTCTGTCCAGTGTCCTGAAAGGCTTCCATGTTTGGTCCCACCATGTCTGTACAACTTAAAAGTCACTTTTAATTTTTTATAAATACAGAATTCAGTACTTATAACTTTAATTGCTGGATTTGCAAAAATAAGTATTTTACTAAAGTACATATATAGCAACTACCACAGTATGTCTACTCATCCTCACTGTAGATCAAATAAATATCCAAAAAAGCTGCTGTGGTATGAGGAATCGTTTCAGTCATCTGACTTCCCGAGGTGCTTCTGAAATCCAAAAAATTACATTCATTTGGGAGTCAAATCTTTCATAGTAATAAACATTATCTAGACCATTTTTTTAATTTTCTTATTGTTTTATTTCCCCTATGTTTTGCTCATCTCGTGAGCTTGTTCATGTGGTCCTTTTTCTGCATGATAAATATTCCTTTTAGTTTGTTATACACATAATTTCATGCACTTTTTTTTATAAATACTTGTTTCTTTAAATGATGTTTTTGAAATGCTTGAATTACCATATTCAAAAGTATTAAATGTTCATGTTCTTTAATTTCTATCAGCTTGTGACACATTTTAAGTTTATCTATAACAATTTATAAACTACTTTTTCAGTACTATTTCATTTTATGTGCTAAAATGGCATTTCACCCTTTTCTCTGTGCTTAACATTTCACCTTCAAAACATCAGTTCACTCTCCTCATAGCATGTTTTACAGACTAAGTAATGCAACCTTATTCTACCATTTCGTGCTATTTCACCACTACCACCACTGTGACCTGTTTCATCATACCCAAAGTATTAGGTTAACTGGAGGTTTATAATTTAAATTCCAGTCGTCTTCCCTTTTTGCAAGCATTAGCCTTCCTTGCTTTAAAATCTATAATGATATACATAGTCCTATTTTTTATGTACTCTTTCTTTGATTTCCCGTTCTTTTCTTGAGCACGTTTACTTAAACTTCATTTATATTGAAAGGTTACCTTGATTTCTCCAGATCATTTCTCATTGTCTTGCTTCCAGAATGGTGGTTTGTCTCCATTGGATGCCAGTAACCTCTATCTCCTACCTCTAGAGCCCATTTGATATTCCTGCTGGAGTGGCGAAAGAGCACTCCAGTTTCTTGTGCTAAACACGAGCACAGTTGTTTAGCAACCATATACACTCCCACAGCAGCGTACAGGAATATGTCAAATGGGCTCTTCGCTCAAAATGGTGGACAGGAGGTTTTACATGTGCGCCCACAGTCTTTAAATTTGTTTGCATTTCAGTTCTGGCTCTCTTTCATCCATTTTAACATACCGTATCACCTGATAGGCTAGAACTACTAACACAATACAATATTCACATAATAAGGTAAATGCGGGGGGGGGACTGGGGAGGGGAATGAAGGGTGCAGAGGGATGAGCACACGAGAATAAAAATATTTGTCATGTTCCCCATTCATGTGCCTGTAAGCACACCTTCTAACCCCAGTAATGCTCAGTATATTCATAACTTTATGCAGTAAGCCTGAGGGGTTGGACTGCCCAGAGAGATGGAACACATGCAAATGATGGAACACTTTGCACGTGAGCATCTTTCAAACACTGCCTCTACTAACTGTCTGTGTTCTAACCTCTTCAGATTTTTCTCTCCACCTGAAAAGTCTGGTCGCTTGGAGTGCCGTTTGTCCACTTTCTCCTGCGTGAAGAAAACAACAAATACTGAACTTAAGTATATTTTGTTTTCATTTACTGCCTCTACTAGTTGTTTTGTATTAGTAATCTTTTTTGCATTTAAAATGATTGTTTTTCTCGGTTCCTCTCGGTTTGGAATAACCATGGAGGAACCGGGATAGTTTTAGTTAAAATTGGGGTTCTCTGACTAAAGAACCTCCTTATTTGTACTTTTAAAATGTAATTTTACTTATTTCTGGTAACCGATAAACTTCGTTGCTGAACCGCTATCTCGGTTCCATATTTTGTAGTTGGTTTGTTTCATCGGTTCCTCTTGGTTCCGAACCGATCGTATATTTAAAAAAAAACAAGGGTTTTTTCCTTAACGGTTTTTGTTTTGAATTATGTCAGAGAAATTCTAAAAAGAAACCGGTGAACCCGGTTTCAAAAACTGTTCTCAATGTGGAGAGGTATTTGCAAAGACAGACAAACACACATTATGTGTAGTTTTTCTGGGTTTTGATCACTTAAAAGAGGAATGTGAAGTATGTAAAACATTCTCTGTGAAGACCATTGAGAAACATCTTAAAAGGCTTAAAAATAAATTTACAAGGGGTCCCTCTGGCTCTAACCAGCCGGTACCCCAAGATATTGTGGCTGAACCCACATCTTCATCTGTTCCTGCCCCTGAGATGGACACAAAGGGAACAAAAAGAGTTACTGAACCGGCTGACTCCCCATTCAAACACCATGAAGTCTTGCTATATTATAACATTAGCAGTCAGCCACTGCAGCTGAACTGCCCCGGAGAGGAAGGAATTAACTCCAGAGGATCTGGAGTTCTACAGCGCGAGGGCGCTGTGCCCAAAGCTCTATCTGGCAGTTTCAAATGAAACTGTCAGATTCTTTACTCCGCTTCACTGAACAGTCGCCCGGAGATCAGCTCCTTCAGCTTGGTTCATTCTCGGTTCAAGCGAGTATTTTCGGTTCATTTGAACCGCAAAATCATTATTTTACCGCATTTGGTTTTAAAGCTCTATCTGGTAACCGTAAGTACTAACTTTTAAGTCTGTGTGGAAAATTAATTATCGGTTCGGTTTTGAACCGATCGCTTTGTTATTTCTACATTTTAAAAGTGTACAGTGGGTTTTAGAGTGCGGTTCCGGTTCTTATCGGTTCTAAAAACAGAATTATAACGCTTTTTTCAAATACCTGTGACACGGTTAGGAACCGATAGGGTGTCTTGCCTGGCACTGCCATCAAAGGGCAAGTTTTGGTTAGGCTGGCATTATGTCTGAGAAACCCAAAAGAAAACCGGCCCACTGGGTTTCAACACTGTGATGTCTGTGGGGAGGCCTTTGCCAAGGCTGACCCACACCACTTGTGTTTATTGTCTGGGGCTGACCACCTCCTGTCAGACTGCCAGGTGTGTAAAATTTCCTGCAGCCACCCTGGAAAAGAGATTGGGCTGGCTAGGGAACGAGAGGCAAAAAGTCCGCTGACCCGATGGCCAGCCCGGTCCAGTACCCACTGGACCAGAGGGAGTGCCTCTGACCAGGCAAGACTTCCTCGGGCAAAGGAAGGCTGGTTCAGAGGAACCAGTCCCAGTAAAAAGACAAGGAAATCAGTAGGTTTGGGGTCCAAAATTGTGTCTCCAACTGCTGCAGAGATAGCTAAAGCCATTCAGATTGTCCAGTCACTGTCTCAGGGATCTGTAGAACCACCAACAGTTGGTAAAGGTTGGTTCGTTCAGTCCCAGTAGTTCAGGATTTTGAAGTTGAGGATTTTTATGAACCACAGGAGGGAGGAGGAATTTGATCAATATATGTGTGGCTGGGGGTCTGGACGTGCCCATTGAACCGGACATTTCTCCAGACAGACCTTAGAATCTCCTCCTATTCTGTCTGAGTCCCTTCTTTCTTTATTTTTACAAAAGGTTGCAAGAAACCCTCCAGCTTCCTTTAGAGGAGGCTGTGGATGAGCAAGAGGAGCCTGATTATGTGGAAATGATGGATATTCCAGAGTCTAGGAGGTTGTCTATTCCTTTGCATAAGTCATTTAGGAAGCAAACAACAAGATTTTAAAAATCCTCATTCTGTCCCTCCTGTAGATAAAAATGGACAGAAGGTATACTTTGTCCAGCTCGGATACAGACTTCCTTACTGAACAGTGTAGTCATGTGGGTGTGGTACAAGCTGCAGCCTGTGACAAGGCTAATATTCCTCTGGCCTCACATCCTCCTGATAAGGATTCCAGGAAGATTGATGCCATGGCGAAGAAACAGTATATGGCAGCTTCTTTGGGACTCAGGCAGGCAAATTATATGGCTTATGTGGCTAGATATCAGAAATCTAGGTGGGACACAGTATTGCAGTTAGCCAAGCAGGCCCATGGCCAGCTGGCTAGTGAGTTGGAACAGGTGGCTGCTGATGGCATTGAAGCCTCTAAAGTTCAATTTCATATTGCTGTTGATGTTAATGATGTTTCCTCTAGGGTCATGGCCACTTCTGTAGCTTTCCGTAGGTTGGCATGGCTCAGATGCACTAATCTGTCCCAAGATACCCAGTCAAAGGCTATGGATTTTCCTGTAGTGGGAAATTCTCTGTTTGAGGAGCAAACAGAAAACTATATGAAAAGATGGATGAATACAGAACTACCTACAAAGTGCCCAGGCTAAGGAGAAGCATGCCATGCCACAAGGCATGCTCCCAGAGAGTGAGGCAGGTCTTTTCAGGCCTTTTACCAATTTCAAGCCTCCTCTGCTGTCTCGCAGAGGGTTTCTTCAGAAACGAGGGGTGACGAGGCACAAGTAGAACCGTCCCCTCCCCTCAGCCTAAGGCTGCTGCTAAGCAAGGCACCCTGATGGGGTGCCAGGGGCGGTCTCCTGTACCAGTGGGGCAGGTTGGCCTATTTCAGCCGGAACTGGCTGTCCCTAACTATGGACAGATGGGTTCTGGAGGTAATAGGCCAGGTCTGGTTCTCAGCTTCAAACACTTTCCAAAGATGAGAGTCAGACATTTTCCACCTGCAAATCCTTCAGAAGCCCTTGCTTTGGAAGCAGAGGTTCTTCTCTTCTGGACTGCAAAGCAGTGGAAAGGGTTCCTCCTTGCCATCAGGGCAAGGGCTTTATTCAAGATACTTTCTTACCCCAAAAGACAGGAGAATGAGGCCCATTCTAGATTTAAGTACCTGACCAAGCATCTTTTGAAACCAAAGTTCAAAATGTTGACTCTGCAATGATATTGCCTGCCCCAAGGCCAGGGGACTGGCTAGCTTCCTGGACCTCAAGGATGCCTATTTTCATGTTCTGATCAGGCCTTCTCACGAAAGTACCTCAGGTTCGAACTGCCCTCAGGCCACTACCAGTTCAGGGCAATGCCCTTCGCCTGACCTCTGCGCCAAGGGTATTCACAAAATGTCTCGCTGTAGTAGTGGCTCACTTAAGAAGGCAAGGGTTGCTGTGTTCTCCCTGGATGACTGGTTCATTGTGGGTCAGTCTCCAGGTCAGGTGGAAACCCATTTGCAAGTCACCCAGCAGCTTCTCACTTCCCTGGGATTCCTGCTAAACTTACCAAAGTCAGTTCTGGAACCGTTCAGGTCCTAACTTTCATAGGCGCAGAATTGAACACAAGATTAGCCAGGGCTTTTCTTCCCTCGGAAAGGGTGGACAGACTCATCGCCCTGGCATCCTCCTTTACCCCGCGGTCTCTCGACCAGCAAGGCATTTCTGCAACTCCTTGGGCACATGGCTGCTTCCACAGCTGTCGTGCAGGGAGCAAGATTCAGATGAGGACATTCAGTTCCATTTGAGGGCCTATTGGTCTCAAAGGAAGGACCCCTTACCAAGTTGGTTCCAGTTACTCAAACTCTGATCCTAGCCCTCCACTGGTGGCAGGTCCAGAGCAATTTAAGACAGGGGTTCCCTTCATTCCCATTCTCACTCCCTCACCTCACCACGGATGCCTCCCTGTTGAGGTGGGGGCTCACCTAGTGATCTTGCCACCCAGGGGTGTGGTCTCCTCAGGAATCTCTGCTCCACATCAATCTGTTGGAACTCAGAGCTGTCTTTTAGCTCTTCGGTGTTTTCAGATTCTGTCCAGAACAAAGTGGTTCAAGTCAGGACAGACAATACCACCACAATGTGGTACATCAACAAGCAAGGGGCACTCGGTCTTCAGCCTTGTGCACGAAGCAATGAAGTTGTGGTCTCTGGCCTACTCCTGAACACCTCCTGATAGCGGTTCACCTCCCAGGGAAGGACAATGTCCTGGCGGACGCCCTCAGCAGAATTTCTCAGGGCCATCACGAATGGGCTCTGAATCCACAAGTGCTGGGGTCCGTCTTTGCCAGATGGGGCACTCCTCAGATAGATCTTTTCGCAGCCCCAGACAACCATCAACTTCCTCTTTTCTGTTGCAGGCCTCCAGTACTGGGCTCAGTCCCTCTGGACGCCTTTCTGTTGGACTGGAAAGGGAAGTTCCTGTATGCCTTTCCTCCCTTTCCTCTTCTTTCAGGGTACTAGTAAAATCAGATCTCAACCTTGCAGAGTGATTCTGATTGCCCAGATTGGGCCAGACAGCCCTGGTACCTCTGCTTCTGTCCTTGGCAGTCCACCCTGCCCTGAGCCTACCCAGAGTCCACGACTTACTGGCCTGTGCACAGGGAGAGTGGTATCCGGACCTCAAATCCCTCCACCTCGGGCTTAGCTCTTGAGGGCTAGAATTTGCTGACTTACACCTTTCTCAAGGTGTCATGGATATTTTAAAGGCTTCTAGGAAGCCTTCCACTAGGCCACTTATAATTCTAAGTGGAAGAGGTTTTCCATCTGGTGCTCTGAGAGCAGATTATCCCAGAATCTGCTGATCTTCCCATTCTTCTGGAATATTTGGTCCATCTGAATTCCCTAGGCCTTAGACCAGCTACCTGAAGGTTCATCTGGCAGCTGTCTCTGTTTTTGTGTCAGCAGGAAGCCTGCCTCCTTTCTTCTCACCCTGTGTTCTCCAAGTTTTTAAAGGGTTACTTCATACTAACCCTCCTTTTGGGAACCAGCTCCACCTGGGACCTGAATATTTGCATTGCTCAGTTAATGCAACCCCTTTGAGCCTCTGTCTTCAGCAGGCTCAAGTATTTAACGGAAAACCGTTTCCTAGTAGCTATCACCTCTGCCAGATGCATAAGTGAGTTACAGGCCCTGTCAGTGGAAGAAGATTTTATCTCTTTCCACAGAGATAAGGTAGTCCTTAGGACTAATAGAAAGTTTTTGCCTAAGGTGGTTTCTGATTTCCACCTGAATCTATCTATCTCTCTCCCAGTATTTTTCACTGAGCATTCTTCCTCAGGTGAGAGGAGACTGCACAGCTTGGATGTCAAAAGAGCCTTAAGCTACTATTTAGAGCGCACCAGAGGTCATAGGTTCGAATCCTCCAACTGTTTCTTACCTATGGCGAGGTTGGCAAAGGAAAACCTGCCACTAAGAGAACAATTGCAAGGTGGATTGTTTCTTGTATCCAATTCTGTTATCAGAAACTAGGTAGAGTCCCCCTCAGGATTGAGGGCCCACTCCACCAGGGGTACAGCTGCGTCTCTGGTGGCTGCTAGGGACATTCCATTCTGGAGATTTGTCAAGCTGCTACCTGGAAGACAGTTCACACCTTTACCAAGCATTATTCCCTGGATGTTCAGTCCAGGAGAGATGCTTCGGTTTGGCACAACTGTGCTTCAGAGCCTATTTCCTAAGTAGGTTCTGACCCTCCTCCATGGAGGTACTGCTGTGTATCTGTTATTGTTATAATATAGCAAGAATTCATGGTGTTTGAAGAAAAATTACTCACCTTAGTAATTGCTTTTCTTCTCATGGAGTCTTGCTATATTATAACCACCCTCCTCCTGCCCCTCAGAACCTCTACTTGGGTAGGGTAGAATTGGTGAAGCACTGTGTCATGCCATTGTAGTTATCCCTTTACTCTCTTTCCTTTGGGTTAGGGATCTGGTTGCTTTCATTTAGGTTATTTATATTGCCCCTTCCTGGACTTGAGTCTTGGGGGAAGGGGGTTCATAAGTGCTTGTCAAGGGTGGAAACGAACCATAATACCATCAATTTTGTTATTATGGTTCTGGGTGTTTTTGTTGTTTATATTGTTGTTACTACTACTAGTAGGTAGCCATGGGCTAGTGTAGTTTTTCCACACAGACTTTCTGTTCTTTGATGTTAGCTTCGTAAAGATCTGACAGTTTCATTTGAAACTGCCAGATAGAGCTTTGGGCACAGCGCCCTCGCTCTGTAGAACTCCAGATCCTCTGGAGTTAACTCCTTCCTCTCCGGGGCAGTTCAGCTGCAGTGGCTGACTGCTAATGTTATAATATAGCAAGACTCCATGAGAAGAAAAGCAATTACTAAGGTGAGTAATTTTTTCTTTCCTGCTAAGAAAAGCAAAAAGCTAAAGCACACAGAACCCTTGCCTGTGAAACCAGGGACTTCTGTCCCTGCTCTGCCTGTACCTACGGCCCAAGAGATTGCTTGGGCCTTTAAAATTATTCAGTCTCTACAGGCAATAGTTCCTCCTCAACAGCCTCCTGCCTCTCCTCAGGGTCCCCAGGCTGGCAGTAATGTGCATCCTCTCCCTCAAGAAGGAGTGGAGCCTTTTGCTGATGATGATGATGATTATGCTGAGGAAGAGGGACCAATAGAACCAGAAGTGTCCCCTGAACAGGACTTTGGTTCTGCTCCAAGGGTGTCTGAGGACATTTCATCCCATTTTACCTTTGTCAAGAGGCTGGCAGATACTTTGGACATCTCCACCACTGAACAAATTGAGGATGAGGAGGAGGTGGAGTATTTAGAAATGATGGGGCTTACACCCACAAAAGCTGTCCTCCTCCCTGTTTATAATTTCTTTAAAAAAGATGCATTAAAGATTTTACAGGCACCAAATTCCATTCCTCCCATAGACAGGAGAATGGACAAAAAGTACCAGCTGGAGAGGGAGGGAGCTGATTTTCTCTTCTCCTAACCCGACCACTAGGGGATCATACAGCAAGCTGCCTGTGACAAGGCTATGGTCTCTCTGTCCTCACATTCTCAGGACAAGGACTCTAGGAAAATCAAAAGTATGGCCAGAAAAGGGTACCCGTCAGCCTCTCTGGCTATGCGTCAGGCAACCTTCCAGGCATATGCTGCCCAGCATCAGAAATCTCTGTGGCAGTCAGTCCTGGCCATGTCTCAGAAAGCTCCCTCACCCTTGTCAGATGACCTGGCTGAAGCTGCCAGGTATTGGTTAGAGGCAGCTAAGTACCAGTTTCAAATGGCTGCTGACACTAACGACACTGCAACCAGATGGATGGCGAATACGGTGGCACAGAGGAGGTTTACTTGGCTCAGAGCCACAAACCTTACTCAGGATACACAATCAAAGGGTTTGGATTTTCCCCTAGAGGGAAATTCTCTCTTTGGGGAGTCCACTGTGGCATATATGAATAATGTGGATGAGTATAAGGCCACTTATAGAAGCAACTCTGCCAAAGAGAGAGCTTCTCCATCTACCAGGCCTTATGGAAAGGGAGGCTGGGACAGGCCCTTTTACACCAGGCCCTTCTTCCAACCAGCGGCCTTACCCCAGTACCAGCAGTATCCACAGCAGGGATACTCCAGGATCAGGGGCAGAAGAGGCTCAAGGCAAGGATCCCAAACTCAGCCTCAGCCACAGACTAAACAGACCCCCTGAGCCACAGGCCACCTCCTCTCTACCTGTCAGAGGCAGACTATCCCACTTCTTCCAGGCTTGGCTGAACATCACCACAGACAAGTGGGTCCTGGAGGTGGTGGGTTGAGGTCTGTCACTGGAATTCAAGTTCCTTCCTTGTCAAAAGACCAGAGTTTTCACTTCTCCCTTCTGAGCAGAAACGATACAGCTAGAGGCAGAGGTTTGAAACCTGCTACAGCTCAGAGCAGTAGAACCAGTTCCAAAATCTCTGAAGGGAAGGGTTTTTTATTCCAGGTACTTCCTAACCACAAAGAAAAGTGGGGAGTGGTGGCCTATATTGGATCTCAGAGCTGTAAACAAGTTTCTGAAGAAACCAAAGTTCAAAATGGTAACTTTGGCTTTGATTCTGCCAACACTTCAAAAAGGGGATTGGTTGGCATCACTGGACTTGAGAGATGCCTATTTCCACACCCCATAAAGGAGTCTTACCAAAAATATCTCAGATTCAGACTCCCTTCAGGTCACTACCAATTTTCAACCCTGCCGTTTGGCCTTTCTTCGGCCCCAAGGGTGTTCACAAAGTGCCTGGCAGCTGTGGTGGCACATCTTTGAAGACAGGAATATCTGTTTTTCCTTATCTGGATTACTGGCTGGTCGTAGGAAAATCTGCCCTGCAGGTGCAGCAGGGTTTGAAGGTCACCCAGGACCTCCTGGAGTCTCTGGGATTCCTGATCAATTACAAAAAGTCAGTCTTCACTCCTGCACAGGTATTGCAGTTCATAGGAGCAGAAATCAGTACCGTACAAGCCAGAGCATATCTGCCTCTGGAAAGGGTAAAGAGTCTTCAGTTAATAGCATGCTCTTTCAGGTTGCACAGCTTAAGAACTGCAAGGCAGTTTCTCCAGCTACTGGGCCAAATGGCTGCTTCCACAGGCACAGTACTGGGTTCCAGATTCCATATGAGAGACATCCAATTCCACCTCAGGTCTCATTGGTGTCAGAAAAAAGATTCTTTTTCAAAGCTCATTCCAGTAACAAGGGCACTGTTACAGGCCCTCCTGTGATGGAAAGAGGAATCTAATTTAAGGCAGGGAGTTCCCTTTCAGAAAGAGAATCCTTCAGTGGTTCTCACAACAGATGCAACCCTCTTGGGCTGGGGTGCCCATATAGGGGAACACACAACCCAGGGCACCTGGTCAGCTGCAGAGTCCCTTCAGCACATAAACTTACTGGAACTCAGAGCAGTTTTGCTAGCTGTAAAAGCTTTTTCCTCCCTAGTACAGGGCAGGGTGGTACAGATCAGAACAGAGAACACCATTACAATGTATTACATAAACAAGCAGGGAGATACAAGGTCAGGCCTCTTCTGCACAGAAGCCATAAAGATTTGGACTCTGGCTTACTCCTTAGGAGTATCTCTACAGGCAATCCATTTGCCAGAGAAGGATAACACCCTGGCAGATGCATTGAGTCGAATAAATCAGGCCCATCATGAATGGACCCTAAACAGACAGGTGGTACAGGTTATTTTCAGAAGGTGGGGCACTCCAGAGATAGGCTTGTTCGCATCTCACGAGAACCACCACCTGCCACAGTATTGTTGCAGACCATCAGATCAGGGAACACATCCTCTGAATCTAGATTGGTCAGGAAGGTTCCTTTATGCTTTCCCTCCTTTTCCTCTGATCTACAGAGTACTGATCAAGCTCAGATCCCATGCAGCATCACTAATCTTGATAGCTCCAGATTGGCCGAGGCAGCCATGGTACTCTCTTCTGCTCTCCATGTCTGTTGCAAAACCAATACATCTCCTCAGAGACACAACTTACTGACCTCCAAACAGGGAACCCTGTTGTATCCAAATCTCAAGTCCCTCAACCTCAAAGCCTGGTTCTTGAAGACTTAGAATATGCTAATTTAAAACTTTCTGAACCTGTTTTAAATATTTTAAGAGGTTACAGAAAACCTTCTACTACAAAAATCTATTCTTCCAAATGGAAGAGATTTTCTATCTGGTGCTCGGGCAAGACTCTGGTACCAGCCCAGGCTGGATTGCCAGTGGTATTGGATTATCTCACCCATTTACATTCTCTGGGTCTACAGCCCAGTTCTTCGAGAGTTCATCTTGCACCAGTGTCTGCTTACCTTTCTGCTGGGAAAACAGTAACATTAGCTTCAGACCCTATTTTTAAAAGGTTCTTTAAGGACCTGAATCATTTGTATTCCCCTCACAGGCCACCAGTGTCAGTTTAGGATCTGAATGTGTGTATAGCTAAGCTCATGTCTGCTCCGTTTGAGCCCATGGCTACAGCTCATCTAAAATATTTCACTTGGAAAACAGTTTCTCTACTAGCAATGACTTCTGCAAGAAGAATCAGTGAGCCTCAGACTCTCTGAATAGATCAGGACTATATCTCTTTCCATAGGGATAAAGTAGTCCTTAAGACAAACAGAAAATTTCACCCCAAGGTGGTCTCTGATTTCCATTTAAATCAATTCATCACTCTCCCTGTCTCTTTCACTGATCATGCCACTTCTGGTGAAAGAAGGCTTCATAATCTGGATGTAAAGAGGGCTCTCAGTTATTACATGACAGCCACTAAGGACCTTAGACAGGATAGAAAACAATTGTTCCTGACCTATGGGGATGCAGCAAAAGATAATCCAGCCTCATAAAGATCCATTTCTCAGTGGATAGTTCTGTGTATCCAGTTCTGTTACACTAAAGCTGGTAGGGAGCCCCCATCAGGATTGAGGGCTCATTCTACAAGAGGGACAGCTGCTACTTTGGCAGCTGACATAGATGTTCCTCTGGTAGATATATGTAAAGCAGCTACCTGGAAAACAGTACACACCTTCACAACACACTAGAACCTGGACATTTTATCCAGGAGTGATGCTAGGTTTGGCACAGCAGTCCTGCAAAGTCTGTTTCCAAAATAGAGTTCTGTGCCCAACTCCAGTGGTACTGCTTGGTAGTCTGCATAAAGTTATGAATGTACTGAGCATTACTGGGGTTAGAAGAAAAAAATACTTACAATAGTAATCTTGTTTCTTCCCAGTGATGCTCAGATATTCATAACTTCCCTCCCTCCCTACCTCCCCTTCCAGAACTTCAGCCTCTGCATTTCGCATGCTTGTACCACCAAGTCACAATACACCCTTGGAGTGACATGTTTTTCCTCTGCACCTGTATTAATTTTTTTTTTTAGTTGTTTAACCAGGAGTAGCACACTAAGCTGAAAGCTTTTTTACAGGAGTGACCTGGGGGCACAGAGAAGTTAAGTGACTTGCTCAGGGTCACACAGTATGCAAGTGGAAGCTGTGGGATTCAAACCCAGGTCTGGTCTGCTGGATGTCACCAGATTTGCAGCTCAGAGCCTTAAACCACTGCGCTATACTGCCTCCCAGAAGTCATTGCTAGTAGTTAGGTGAACAGAGTTCATTGGGTTATCTTTTTTGGTATTTGTCTGGCACTTTGTTCTAACTTTATTTAATTGTTTGTTCTTCCAGTTAGAGGTTTGTTTTTTTGTAAAATTCACATTGTTGGGAAACCCCAATTTTAATGGTAAATTATAGTACTATATTATTCTAGGCCTACTTTTCCAGGCTCCTTTATAAAATCTGAAGAGGTTAGAACCCAGGCAGTTAGTAGAGGCAGCATTTGAAAGATGCTCATGTGCAAAGTGTTCCATCATTTGCATGTGTTCCATCTCTCCGGGCAGTCCAACCCCTCAGGCTTACTGCATAAAGTTATGAATATCTGAGCATCACTGGGAAGAAACAAGAGTACTATGGCAAGTAATTTTTTCTTTTGTACAAATCATTTTATCATCATAAAATGTCATATGTACATTCTGTATACCCTCTGTTTAAATAGATCACCTTAGCCTTATGCTGTTCATCTTATTTCTTTCTATAAGATGTTATCCCATTCCTCTCTTAACTCAACCCACCATGGCCATCTTTTTTATTTCTTCCCTTTTTGTGTTTGGTCCTTTCCCCACTTTCCATCCCGCCCAGTTTTGACACTAATTACAGGCTTGCCAATTCATTTCAGCATTCATTCCTATTGATGGATCTAAAGTGTTTAAATTAAAAATCCATTTAATCTCAACTACCACCATTTTATTTCTGTAATCTGCACCTTGATCTGGTACTGGGACTACAACAGTGGGAGGCAGAGATGATGGAAAGTGATTTCCCTAGAATACCTACATTTTATAGCCTTCCCAAGGTGCACAAAGATAGTATATCACCCCCCTGGCAGACCAGTAGTGTCCGGTATTAACTCAGTGTTGGAGCCAATATCCAAATTTATAAATTTTGATTTGCAAATTTTGGTGGAGAGTATTAACATGTATGTGAGCGATTCGGACAACATGGCACTGAAACTAAATGAATTTCATGAGTAGGCATCCCTACAGGAGCTTTATTGGTGACATTTGATGTAAAGGTTCTCTATATGTCAAGCCCACATCAGGAAGGAGTAGTTAGCATGGATAAGATGTTAGACAAAAGAGGCCCACAAGCAAAACCAAAAACTAAACTACCTTAGGAATTAACAGAAAATATATAAAGCCATAATTATTTTGTGTTTGATGGAAAATTTCAACAGACAAGAGGAACAACAATGAGAAGTACCTTGGCCCCTGGGTAAGCAAATTCTTACATGCATAAATTTGAAGAGAATTTTGTACTAAATCCTGTAAATAATCAATTTTATGAACATATAAACAAATGGCAATGATACATAGATGATGTATTCTTGATATGGACAGGCTTGGAGAGGGCTTTACAAGAATTCTATGCAAAATTAAATAGTTGGGATGGCAACCCAAAATTTGTACTCCAGGCAGATGAACAGAAAATACCATATTTGGATTTATTAATAAGGGTGGAAAATGGCAGATCAGAAACTACACTATATCAAAAACTGACAGATAGGAACACCATCTTGCATACAAACAGTTACCATGAACTGAAATTAAAGCAAAACATCCCTTATTCACAACTGATTAGAGTAAAAAGACATTTCAATACACAATTTGAACTGGAGAAGCATAAATGTGATGCATTGGCCAGGTTCAGGAATAGGGGATATGCCCAAAAGACCCTGAAAAAAGCAGAATACATAATGTATGCCAAAAACAGAGTGGAACTCCTGGGTGGAAAGGCAACCACTGAATCGCAGGACAGAGTAGTGCTAGTAATGCAGTGCAACCACAAACTTGCACAAATAAGGAGGATAATCAATAAATACTGGCACTTAGTCTCTGTAGATAACCCACATATAAAACATTTACATGAAAGACCCATTATAGCAACAAAGAAGGTGGACAATTTGAAGAACAAATTAGTAAGATTACAGTATAAAAAATCGAGCAAACAGGAAACACATTTATTACTCAGACCATTACAACCAGGAATGACATCTTGTGGTAGGTGTTCTGTGTGTGGATATACCAGTAAGAAGAAATATTTCCAACACCCACATACAGGATATAAGCACCAAATAAAACAACATATAGATTGTAACTCACAAGGGGTTATCTATGTACTACAGTGTCCTGTGATAAATTGTATGTAGTACAGACAAGTCGAATCTTAAAAACAAGGATCCAGGAACACAAGGGGGACGTCAGGAGATGTGATGAGACATCACCTTTTGCCCTAAACTTTAATAGCACAGGACATAACACAGCCTCCCTGCACTTATTGGGGGCTAGAAATAGTCCCACCACTGGATCAAGTGGGGATTACTGAAATAAACTTTTAGCAGTTGAGATTAAATGGATTTTTAATTTAAACACATTAGATCCATCAATAGGAATGAATGTTGAAATGAATTGGTAAGCCTGTAATTAGCAGTAAAAACTGGACTAGATGGAAAGTGGGGAAGTGACTAAACACAAAAAGGACAGAAATAAAAAAGATGGCCACAGTGGGTTGGGTTAAGAGATGAATGGGATAACATCTTATAAAAAGAGAGAAGATGGGCAGCATAAGGCTAAGGAGATCTATTTAAACAGATGGTATACAGAATGTACATATGACTTTTTATGATGATAAAATGATTTATACAAAAGTTGTGTTTAGAGGCACATGAATGGGGAACATGAAAATTATTTTTATTCCCTTGTGTTCACTCCTTTGTACAGTTGGTGCCTGCATGTTCGGGGGTGGGACTAATGCAGGTCATCATTGCATGTTCCCACCCTCGTAGGGTTTACAGCCTACAAAATGCCGGCCCCCCGCTAATGAGCCAGCTCCACTGCTGTCCCCTCTGGCCACCAGAGTTTGCCTGTCAGTGCCCCCACTGGGGGGGTAAGCCAGAGTATAAGGGGGCAACTGTCAGAGCCTGACAAGCCCGTCGGGGCTTGGGGAGCTGGCACAAAAAAAAATGGATGAAAGACAGCAAGAACAGAAATGTAAACAAATTTAAAGATTGTGGGCTCACATGTTGTAAAACCTCCTTGTCACCATTTTGAGCGATGAACCTGTTTGACATATTCCTGTATGCTCCTGCGGGAGTGTATGCGGTTGCTAAGCAGCCATGCTCATGTTCAGCATGAGAAACTGGAGTGCTCTTTCATCACTCCAGGGGGAATATCAAATGGGCTAGAGAAGTAGGAGATTGAGGTTACTGGCATCCAACAGAGATAAAACACCATTTTGGAAGCAATGAGAAAAGAGCTGGAGAAATCAAAGTAACCTTTGAATATAAATGTAGTATAAGTAAGCATGTGCTCAAGAAAAGAATGGGAAATCAAAGAAAGAGTACATAAAAAATAGGACTATGTCTATTATTACAGATTTTAAAGCAAGCAAGGCTAATGCTTGAAATAAAAGGAAGATGACTGAAATTTAAAGTATAATCCTCCAGTTAACCTAATACTTCAGGTATGGGGAAACAGATCAAAGTGGTGGCAGTGGTGAAACAGCACAAAATGGTGGAATAAGGTTGCATTACTTAGTCTGTAAAACATGATATGAGCAGGGTGAACTGATGTTTTGAAGGTGAAAATTTAAGCATGGAGAAAAGGGTGAAATGATGTTTTAGCACATGAAATGAAATATTACTGAAACATTATTTTCTAAATTGTTGCAGATTAATTTAAAAGGTGTGACAAGCTGATAGAAATCAAAGAACATGAACATTTAATGCTTTTGAATACAGTAATTCAAGTACTTGGAAAACATAATTTTAAAAAAAATAAGTATTTATAAAAAATGTATATGAAATTATATGTGTAACAAACTAAAAGGGATATTTATCATGCAGAAAACACAACCCCATGAACAAGCTCACAACATGAATGAAACATAGGGGAACTAAAACAATAAGAAGATTAAAAAGTCATCTAGAGAATATGTATTACTATGAAAGACTTGACTCCAAAATGAATGCATTTTTTCGGAGATAATGGCCAGCCCTGTCAATCAATCAATCAAAATCTTTATTTATCCAGGTGGGCACCATTGAGCAAGGCTCATTTGCAAGGTGGACCTGGTTATGAATACATCAAAGTACAGTACAGAAGCAGGTATACAAAAAGCAATAATATACAAGGAAGAAAATGTATATACAGTGTATACAGTACAGTACAAGGTTGAAATAAAAAAAAAACAGCATTATTTTACAATTGAAGAGGTCAGCTGATGTACAATCAACCATAAGCATACAGGGGTTATAGAAAAGAAAATAATGGGAAATCAAAGAAAGAGTGCATAAAAAATAGGACTATGTATATTATTACAGATTTTAAAGCAAGGCTAATGCTTGAAATAAAGGGAAGATGACTGAAATTTAAATTATAATCCTCCAGGTAACCTAGTAAAATAATAATAAAACAATAAGAAGTATTGTACCTCTATGAAGATTCAGTACCAAAAGTATCAGAATTGTTTTTCATGTAAGCTTCGGGTGATTGGTAAAGCATGTGGAACCATGTACTAAATTTGTGGCTTAATCCCAATTTTTTAGGAGAATGAGTATGTAGTCCCATTCGTCCCTATTGAACACTTTCTCTCATCCAGGGTTAATAAAATAGAGTTTGTATTTCTCGTAGCATTGATGTAGTTGATTGTCTGCCTGATGTTATTACTTAAAAGTCGGCCTTTAATAAAATCAGTTTGATGATTATGTATTATAAATAGAATAATAGATAGATAAGTGTGTATTACAAGGCAATAATATCACCGAGAGGTTTTGGGGACTTGGAACCTCGAGAGCGAAGCTTGAGAAGTTCCCACAGTCCCCAAAACCTCGAGATGGTATTACTGCCTTGTAACACACTTATCTATTTGTTATTTTCTGTAATTTATGTTTTATTTGTGTTGCTAGGTGCATCTGGGACATTTGCTGCAGGAAGAGGAACTGCACTAAGTAAACAGCAAACTGGAAGGAGCAAATAAAACTATGAACTGGAAGCAGCGTGCGCTGGTAACTTCACTTGTGCTGCTGAAGTGTGTTCATAATACTAGAGTTGGGGATGACCTTTGAACTGCAGTATTATCAACAAAAAGGATAGTATTATCACTTCTCTGGATAGTATTATTGAGAGAGCAGTAATGTATTACCAGGAAATTTTTGTATGACTTAGTGTACTATTATTAAGGCTTATCCATGTATTACAAAAGGTAATGTAGTTTCTAATCTAAATGCTACAGTTTTGCTAAGATTTTAGAATCTATATTTAACAGAGATATTGGTCTGTATGATATACATAATTCTGTATGTTTGCATTTTTTTTTAGAAATAAAAGGATATTGGCTTCTGAGAAGGAATCTGGTAGTTTTACAGATTTAAAAGCTTGAGTATATGTATTCAATAAGTGTTAATTGAGTAATTTTTCAAATTCTTTATAGAAGTCCACCAGGATTCCATATAGCTTTTCCAGAGGGAAAGCTCTTAATTGCTGCATGTATTTCCATAGGTATTATATCTCTTTCTGAATTGCCAATTAGTTCTGTTGATCTTCAAGTTTCAAGTTCAAGTTTAGTTTATTGTTCAACATATTAGTCATTACACAAATTCAAATTTTAAAATACAAATTAACACATATAATTTAATGCATAAACACAATTTATACATCTGGGGTTAGGATTAGCAGCAGTTTATAATTTATAAGGCATAATAAATAGGTATCTCCACACTTCTTACCTAAATAACCAAGAGAAACATAGAAACATAGAATTTAATGGCAGATGAGGACCGCTTGGCCCACCTAGTCTGCCTATTTCTCTACCTAGAGGATAAGCTGCAGATCCTATTTAACCAACAGCCTATTTCTTCCTACCCCCCACAAAAATTGCCTTGTCTGTCCCATGCATTCTTGAATTCTCCCACAGTTTTAGACCCCACAACCTCCTCAGGAAGGCTGTTCCATGCATCCACCACCCTCTCTGTGAAAAAATACTTCCTCACATTGCCCCTGAGTTGTCCCCCCTCTATCTTCAAATTATGACCCCTTGTTCTTGCACATCTTTTTTTCTGAAAGATGCTACCCTCTTGGACTTTTGATTCCACTGAGGTAGTTAAACATTTCTATCATGTCCTCCCTCTCCCTCCTCTCCACAAGGGTATACATATTTAGTCTCTCCTCGTATGGCTTCTCTTGCAGACCCTGCACCATTTTAGTTGCCCTCCTCGGAACTGCCTCCATCCCATCTATGTCCTTGCGGAGATGGGGTCTCCAGAACTGCAAGCAGTACTCCAGATGGGGTCTCACCAACTGTCTGTACAGGGGGATAACAACTTCCTGTTTTCTGCTGGTGATACCTCTCCCTATACATCCCAGTATCCCCCAGCCCTCCCTACCGCCTTCTCACATTGCTTGCCAACCTTAAGGTCATCTGATATGAGTACCCCAGGTCCCTTTCCATTTTTGTTGTTGTTACTACCTCCCCCCCATTGTGTAATCTTTCCCTGGGTTTTTGTTTCCAGGTGCATTGCTTTGCACTTCTTTGCATTGATTCCAAGCTGCCATACTTCTGACCATTCCTCCAACCATGCCAAGTCCCTTCTCATCCTTTCCATGCCTTCTTATGTATCAACCCTGTTGCAGATCTTTGTGTCGTCTGCAAAGAGGCATACTTTTCCTTCCAGTCCCTCTGCAATGTCACTTATAAAGACATTAAAAAGGACTGGACCCAGTACTGAACCCTGCACTACCCCACTAGTAACCCCTATTTCTTCAGAGTGGACTCCATTTACAATTACCTTCTGTGTCCTGTTGTTCAGCCAATGTTTTACCCAGGCTACCACCCTAGGACCCACTCCCAGGCTGGTTAATTTGACTACTAATCTTTTGTGTGGGACTGTGTCAAATGCCTTGCTAAAGTCTAGGCAGGCCATGTCCACAGCCCCTCCATGGTCTACTACTTTGGTCACCCAGTCAAAGAAATCAATTAGATTTGTCTGACATGACCTTCCCACTGTGAACCCATGCTACCTTGGGTCCTGTGCCCCACTGGCCTCTAGGTACACAACAGTTCTTTCCTTCAGAAGTGATTCCATCACTTTCTCTACCACAGAGGTCAAACTGACAGGTCTATAGTTTCCTGCCTCTGTCTTGGTCCCACTTTTGTGAAGGGGAATCACATCAGCCTTCTTCCAGTCCTCGGGTACCACACCATCCTCCCATGATTTGTTAAAAAGGGTAGTCAGCGGTGTCACTAGTTCTCTGCTTAATTCTTTTAGAATTCTGGGGTGAATTCCAGTAGGCCCAAACTATGTATTCTTATAAGCATTAATATGATAACTTACAGCATTATAGATTTACATAATCAGAGCATTCTGTATATATTTCTTCATAAGTTTAAGAGCTTCCAGTGGATAAATTGCTAAACATTCAATAATTCCCTGCTTTCTGATTTAAATAGTAAATCTATAATAACTCTAGAAGGAAAATCATGACTTTCAGATATTTCCACAAGATTTTATTATGGATTCCCGGATACCAGGGACGATGAAGGATCATATGTATACGGTCCTCATCTTCATTTAATGAGCAGTAACAGATAGTAATAAAAACTGTTCCTTTCCTGTATCTAAAATCAAGTATAGTACTGGGAAATAACTCAAATCTAAATTTGGTCATTAGAACTCTATATGCGGGGGTAAGGCTGCATCCAAATGGTTTTTGAAGTTATGTTCCTTTGTATTCATTATTAGCCAGGGAGCCACTTTCAGATTTTAACTTCTTCTAGATCTTTTTCTTTCGATTTATTCTGTACATGCCTAGAAATCTTTTTTAAATATGCTGTATTCAGGTGAATATTATTTTCTACCCAATTATTTAACTGATTGAGATCATACTTCCCTATTAAAGTATACACTGTAGACAGCCACCCTCTTTACAAAATGTAAGTATTTTTTTCTTTTCTCTAAGTGCTTTTCCCAAGATCGAGTTCTTATTTTCTGCAATTAATTTTACCCAGTAGTTTATTATCCTTATATGAACCAAACATTCAAATCTTACTTGTCCTAATTCTGTTCTTACTGAAGTGCTTGGAGAACTTGAAGGCAATTGTTATATCTGTTTGTAGGTCTTATTTAACAGGGTTTAAATTTTTAGTACATTGTCTGTTCCCCAGACTTCTGCCACATATAAGACTTGACTAATATTGGCTTGGTCATGGGTGATAAAGGAAGTTCACTGTAGATCCTGTTAAATCTTTTAAGTGCATTCACAGAATTCACAATTTATTTTTGAACCAGTTAACATGTCTTGGTCACAGATAATTTTTGTTTTATTTGTATTTGGCTTCAAATTGTGCTCTGTGCAAAGTACATCTAACTTCTCCAGTGCTCTTTGTAATCCTAACCTAGTTGTAGATATTATAGCCAGGTCATCTGCATAGCGAGGACTGGAACCTTTTTTTGTAAGATTGTTGGAGGATGAAATGACTGCTCATCTAATTGTTAGATGATGTCATTAATGTATAAATTAAACAAAGTTGGGGCTAATACACACCCTTGTCTTACACCTACTTTTGTGTTTATCTTTTTTGTAAGAGCACCAGATTTAGTATATTTAATCTTAGTCCAGGTATTTATATTTAACCTTTTTTTTTTATTTTCTATTTTATACTCCTTCCTTCCCATGGCACTCCTCTCTCTTCGGGAGAGACCTATGGCCATTCTAGTCCCCACCTCCTAACTTTATCCTGTGGTGGTCCGTCCTCCACGTAGCCTTGGCTTACCCCCAGCGGGGACGAGGTGGGGAGGCAAGCACCCCAAACACTTTGTCTTGTCAGGACACTGGTCACCGGGGCAGGTAGGGGTGTTGGGGATCGGGGCCTGGTGCTCCGTCTATGCAGGAGTGCCATGGGGTGTTTCTGGTGTTCCTCAGGAGTGGCCACCACCCTGACATCAAGGCATATTCGTCGAGTGCAGTTCCCAACCCCTTTGAAGCCCTGTCTGCTATGGCTGGGACTTCACCAGAGGTCAGTCAGACACTGAGCATGTGTCCCTCCCTCCCTCCCCAGGAGAGGGAGCTGTCTCGGACACTCAATCCTCTCCTTCCCCTGCCGACCCCCAATGTCCCAGGCTCTGTTCCTGAACCCGGGTCGCTGGCATGGAGCGAGGTGTAGCATCCAGCGCCTCAACCCTCAGCACCACCTGGCCATGCCAACCTTTTTATTAAAATTATAAGATTATGATCAAGGCCCAGTTGTTCCATTTTCTCCCATAAAAGCAGTCTCCGGATTGTATTGAACACTGAGGAGAACAATGAAGGCTACAAATAGTCTGTTTCTTTTCCTTACAATCTTTTTCTAATGAATGAGGGAGGAGAAAGACCTGTGTTCTTGTATCAGTTCCCTTTTTAAACCCTGCTTGGAATTTGGAAATAACCTCATATTTATTAAGACATATTAAGAGCCTATTTAAGAGGACCTTTGCATGAATTTTTGCCATAGTGTCTAACAGGCTAATTGGCCTGTAATTTGCAGAATCTGCTTAGGATCTTTTCTTATAAATAGGGACTATAATACTCCCTAGCCATGAGTCTGGTATAAATGCATACATAGCTGCTTTATTAAAAAAGTCAGCACAAATAGCTGACCACCAATCCAAATTTAATTTATAAAAATCAGTTGAGATATTATCAGGGCCAGGGGCTTTATTATTCTTAAAACACTCTATTGTTAACCTCTCCTCCTATGCTGTAAACCAAATAAACTCTTCATTTAATTCCCCTTCCCTGACCTGTTAAGTGAACATGGCTTCTTGAAAAATAGTTGCAAAATAACCCTCCCAAGTGTCAGAAGCAATATATGTAGCAATTTGGTTTCTGTATGTACAGGATCCTCTAGCCACCAAGGTCCAACATTTTTTATCATCTTTCTCCCTTGTTGCTTCCAACATAGTATCCCATAATCTCTTTTGATGCTGCATACGATGATTATTAGCAATGTTTTTGTATTTTTTCCTTGCTTTATTTAGAGTTCTTTTAAGTTCTGTCTCATGGGATTTTTTTAGCTTCCCTAACTAGTTTGGATAAATTTATTTTTTCCATCTTACAATTTTTATAAAACCAGTTATCATATTGGGTTTTGTTATTATTATTTTTATTATACCTTGTTTGTTTGTATATGATTGGCAAGTTGTTACAATCTGTTTATAGATATCATCTGGCTCCAACAGTGTATTAATCAGAGTAGTAAGGCTCTCTATTATTTGTTAATTTAGGTTAACTACCATATTATGTTTTTTGGAGTCCCAGCATATCCTGTAATTCACTATCTCAATATTTTCTTTTTCTTCTGGCTGTTCGCATTGGGTTATCCTTTGCCTAAAGAGAACTACTAGTAGATGATCACTTTCTATTCTATGGATAATTTTCAAATCATTATATTTGTAATAATCATAAACTGTCGTAAGTGCATAGTCTATTATTGTAGACCCTCTTACATTTATACAGGTAATTTTCCCCTTACTGTCCAGTGGTAGTCTACCATTTAATATTGTCAATTGCAATGAGTCAGTTAACAATTCCATTTGTCTAAATATATCTGTGTTTTTTGTCCATGGTAGTTCTATTTGGGATATTCAGGCCTTGCATAGAGCATCTTTTGGATCTAAAGTAGTTCTTTTCCCAAATCTGATATTTAAATCTCCCATAAGTAAGATTTCCATTTGTGCATCTTCACTTAACTGTGATGTTATATTTTATCTTATATTATTGCAGATTGACTTATCGTACAATGGAGATTTAACAGGAGGGTTATATACATTTACTAATAATAAGTTCTTTCCTATTACTTTCAATTTGACAAGAATATAGTTGTGTCTAATTTTGTGCTTGGTCACCTGAAGGTAATTATTAATTTTTATGAATACTGCCAATCCACCAATATTTCTACCCATTTTCTTGAGTTTTATTGCTGGATATTGGATCATGTTATACCCATTAATTGCAATATTTTTCACTTCATCATGACTATGCCATGTTTCCAGATTTATTCTGTAACCCCAGTATGTTCCATGTGAAAATTTCTACATTGATACCAGTATTTCTTCACAGAAACAAATTAACACTACTATCCAGATCATGGAAGCACTACTGAAGGAGAGATTGGTGGAATATCTGGTTGTCAATGGACTACAGGACCCAAGGCAGCATGGCTTCACCAGGGGGAGGTCATGTCAGACCAACTTTGTTGAATTTTTTGACTGGGTGACTAGGGAGATGGATTGGGGAGGGCAGTGGACATGGCCTATCTGGACTTCAGCAAGGCCTTTGACACTGTGCCACATAGAAGACTATTACACAAACTGGGGAATATGGGTGTGGGCAGGACAGTAGTGTGGTGGGTAGGTAACTGGCTGGGTGGCAGGACACAGAGGGTGGTGGTAAATGGCTGTCACTCCACAGAGGGAAGAGTGACCAGTGGGGTACCACAGGGATCAGTGCTGGGACTGGTCCTATTCAACATCTTCATCAGTGACATTGTGCAGAACCTAGAAGGCAGAATGTCACTGTTCGCTGATGGCACAAAGCTCTTTAACAGAGTAGACACACCAGAGGGTGTAGACAGAATGAGAAGGGACATGCAGAAACTTGAAGAATGGTCAGGGGTTTGGCAGTTGAAATTCAATGCAAAGAAATGCAAGATAATGCATATGGGGCACAAAAACCCTGGCACAATATATCAGTTGGGGGTGAGGATATAGCATGCACCAAGCAGGAAAGGGATCTTGGGGTTGTCATCTCTGATGACCTCAAGGTAGGGAAACAGTGTGACAAGGCAGCAGGTAAAGCAAATAGGATGCTGGGATGCATAGGCAGGGGCATCACCAGCAGGAAAAGGGAGGTCATAATTCCACTATACAAGACACTAGGAGTACAGTGTGCAGTTCTGGAGACCTTACCTATGTAAGGACATAGACAGGGTAGAGAAGGTTCAGAGGAGGGCAAAAAGATGGTACATGGATTGCATCACAAGTCCTATGAGGACAGGTTGAAGGAACTGAATACATACTCCCTGGAGGAGAGGAGGGAGAGAGGGGATATGATAAAGACATACAAGTATCTTACAGGGAGGAACAGGGTGCAGGAATACACTATTTTTAAGCAAAAAAGATGTTCCAGGACTAGAGGGCATGGGATGAAGTTGGAGGAAGGATGATTCAGAGGAAACGTGAGGAAGAATTTCTTCACAGAACGGGTGGTGGACAAGTGGAACACCCTGCCAGAGGAATTGGTGGGGGCTGAAACAATCACGGGATTTAAGAATGCATGGGATAGACATAAAGGAATTCTGGAGGTCAGGGGTAAGGGGCAACAGACTTGTAGGAAAACATAAACTGGACTTACAAGCTCAAATGGGCAGACTGGGTGGGCCATAGGCCCTTATCTGCCAACACTGTCTATGTATCTTTTTTCCAAATTATGCTGATCTCTCTCTCTCTCTCTCTCTCTCTCTATAGACCCTCTAGGCAGTCACACTTGTTCATCTTCCAATACCTGAAATCTGTTCTCTGTCTCAGTATTATATACTGTATTATGCTCATTAATATCTTGTAAAACTCCTTGTTCCACTAGGGGAACTGGTTCCACTGTAGCTGAGAAATCCACTATTAAAATGCCCAACTTATCTAGTCTTGGGCTGGCTTCCATAATATGCTGGGCCAAGAGTTGATTGTTCAGGGTTAGATCTATTTGATCTCCCTTAGCCCAGCACTTATGTGCTCTTTATACCTGAACAATATCATCTTCATAAAATTCAATCCCTAAAATATTTCCCATTAGATGAGTGATCATGGATTTCAACTTACTTCTTGAGTCAATTCCCATGTAAGACAAACCAAATATAGACAATATTATGTCTGGAGGAATTTCAGTGTCGTAATCATAGCTTATCAGATCATGCGAAGAAGAACACTTGTAAGACTGAGTAACAAAATCTAATTTTAATTTCATCCCAGATTCAGTCAGCCTATTGGTAATTTTCCAGAAATCCATAGATAGGTTGTATTCAGCCAGAAAATTTGAGTTCCTCCAGACATAATGGGCCACTCTTGGCTGACTGAAATATAACTGAATCACATTGTTTGTATGTCCGTCTACTGCTCTTCTTGCATCAGTCATGTCTTCTAAAGACAAATCAAGACTTAGAAATTCTGTACAAATCATATGCCCTAATAGTTTCAAAAGCATCTGATTTTCATGTGGGTCCTCTGCTATTCCTCTTAATAAATTCTGTGACCATTTTAGCTGGATGTTGACTGAACTGTGCAGCTGCACGCTATACTAATGGAGTTCAGTAGGATCAGGGACAATGAAACACTCTTTCTCTCTCAACTACAGGTAAACCACCATTGCCTGAATGGTTTGCTGAATGACTTGTCTAGACCAGGGCTGCCTTGTGTTGCAGAAGGAAAAACGGCAGAGTTACCATTTCAGGAAATCGTTGTCCTTTCCAGACTGGCTTGTGCTGCAGTTATTTGCTGGTTAAGATTCTTTGTGTACCTGCTGCTAACTACCTGTGCCTGGAGTCCTAAGGTGGAGGAGCCCACATGGGAAAGCTAGCTGCGGTGGCGGCCCATGGAGGTTAGACACCTAAAGACTTAGCAGCCCTGATACCCTGTATAGGGATCTTTTTTTGTGGACAGCAGCATCCAATTTTGGTTTAAAACCTTGTGGTTTTACTCTATGGTTTTATATTTTATGTTTTATACTCTGTGTTTTATATATTTTTATTTCATTTATCACATATATAAAGAACAAGATTTGATTAAGTTAAGTGAGGAGATTAGGCACATGGCTGAAAAAAGTGACACACTTATTGTGGGAGATTTTAATCACCCACACATAGACTGGGAGTTGTTAACAGGTATCTCCAGTATGGAGAAATATTTCCTAAATATTGTAGTCACTTCAAGTCTACTACAATTAATAGATAAACCCACGAGAGGTACCAACACATTTGTTCTGTTACTAACAAATACCCCAAATTTAATATCTAGTATCAGTGTAAGAGAGTATAGAATTTGACGACCATCAAACAGTAGAATTTCTAGTCATGTTACTTTTAGCAAAAGAAGCAGGCAAAATGATAAAAAATTATAACAAAGCCAACTTCAATAAGATTAAAAGTGAATTGGGAAAATGGGACTGGGAAACAAAATTAAATACCATTTCTGTTCAAGAAGCTTGGACTAACTTAAAAAATAAATTGCTAAATTTGGAAGCTGCTGGCCCATTGGTGCTGAGGGCTGAGGCACTGGTCGTCTTACCTCGTGCAATGCCAGCAACCCATGTTCGAGAACGAGCATGGGCCGCCGGGGGTTGGCAGGGATGGAGAAGGATTGAGCGTCCGAGGGACTGCTCACCTTCTCCAGGGAGGGGGGTTTCAGTTGTTGGCACCTGTCTGCTCCCTAGCAGAGGCTGGGGGACATAACTACCACACTGAAGACAAGGGGAGGAGTCAGGGCAGACACTTGGAGGTAGTGCATGTGGATGCGTGCCTGCTCGTCTCTGCAGGCATCATTGCACGCCTCGACTCCTAGGGGAGTAAAAGTGAAAAAATCCCTGCCACAGCAGAATGATGGAGGGCGCCTTGCAGGCTCTGCTCCCAGTCAGCCATGGCACTGGCAGCCTTGAATCTGATTCCCAGTTGGGGAACCCTACTGGCCCCCCTGGGGGGGTAAGCCCTGGGGCCGGGCCAGTGACAGATGGTGGACATTGGGGGACGGGGCTGGGGACGCCCTCCGGATGTGAGCCGGCAGGAAAAAAGGCACAGCAAAAAAATAAATAAATTTGGAAGCTAAAATATGTTTCCAACGAGCTTCTTTCTAACTGTAAAGGCAAAATTCCACCATGGTTAACTTCCAAAATGATAAGATTAAGCAAAAAAAAAAAAAAAAAAAGGAAAGTATATAGGACCACGAAATTGACTGGAACTGTAGCAACAGTTTATAGATACAAATCAGTAACAAGACAATTAAAAATCAATAAAAACTGAACAAAAAAAAACTGGAAACAAGAATTACTGTATGTATACCAAGGACAATGGTAGGAGTTTCTATAATTATACAAATAATCACCAAAAAACAACACCTACCATAGGTCCAATACTACAGGAAGGGGAGCAAATAGTAGACCCAGAACTCTTGGCCTCCTTAGTCAATGAATATTTTTGTTCGGTTTTTAATAATGATGACCAGTTAAAGGAACCCATTCTGCCAGTAAATGATACTGGTGTTGAAGGTGTCTTTCCTGAACATGAAATTCTAGAGTTAATTTCAAAACAAACCAAACAAAACAGCGGGACCTGACCTTTTACACCCTACATTACTGCGTGAACTAAAACATGAGATACTAAGCTCTCTAACCAAGATTTTTAATTTGACATATAAGACAGGAGTAATACCAAATGATTGGTTAAAAGTGCAGGTTGTGCCCATTTTTAAAACTGGCAATAAATCTGTGCTACAGAACTATAGACCAATAAGCATAACATCAGTGCTTAGTAAAATAGCAGAATGCCCATTTAAAAACAAACTGGAAGACAACTTAGTCACTTTGGAGTTTAAGGATTTAAAACAATATGGCTTTGTTAAAAATAGAGCATGGATAACAAACCAAATATGCTTTTTTTTCAGAATATGAACAAGGCTCTTAACAAAAATACTCCATATGATGTATTTTTTTTAGATTTTAAAAAGGCATTTGACAAGATGTCACATCGGGTCTTAATGGACAAACTGAAGGCTCTGGCTATTGATTACAAACTAACAAATTGGATTCTATATAAAAGATCACAATGTGTATGTATAAGAAGGTGCAGGCCAGCTGAAAGAGAGGTGACCAGTGGTGTGCCACAGGGATTGGTGTTGGGGCCACTGCTGTTCTCCATTCTCATAAGTGATATACAAACTAGCATCAATGGAAATATAATCAGATTTGCAGATGATGTGAAACTTGAGGGAATAGCCAACTCAGATGAGGACAGAAAACATATTCAACAAGCTCTGAATATTCTTTGTGACTGGGTGCAATGAAACAGCATGACTTTTAACCCTGACAGATGGGTTGTACTCCACATGGGGAAAGGGAACCAAAAATGGACATACCACTTAAATGGGTGTACACTCAAGGAAGTCCTAAAAGAAAAGATCTAAGCATTATTATAGATGCTGATTTAAAGTTTGGGTTTCTTTATGGTGACATGGTTAGGAAAGCTAACTATACGATCAATGAAATTAAACATACATTCTTAAATTAAAATAAATTATGTATGCTGCAGCTATATAAAACTTATGTACGTACCTACATGGATTACGGTTCACGGTTATGCAGCCCATACTTAAAAAAAGATATAGCTGTACTAGAAAGTGTTCAGAGAAGAATGACCAGGTTGATACGTGGTTATAAATCTCTGACATGTGGCCAGAGACTTAACAACCTCAAGTTATTTAGTTTGGAACCGAGAAGAACTCGGGAAGATATTCTTCTGATGTTCAGGATAATTAGTGATGCAGACCTGATGAATGAGTTGGGCATTGAATTCCAGCCAAAATGGGCAGGATTAAGGGCACATGAAAAACAAATTAGATTGGAACAATATAGCAATATGAAGAGGTTCAATAGTTATACACAGAGCACTGGTAGATAATGGAATACCCTCCCAGCTGACTTAATACAGTGTAGCATCCTAGACAGTTTCAAACACAGATTAGATGAATTCCTGTTAATCGAGTGTAGTATTTGGACCCACTAGTTCAGGTAGACAGACTCAATGGGCATCCAGCCTTTTTCTGTCTAAACCCAAGAATGAATACCAGGAATGAATATATAACTATATAATTGTTACACATATAACCATATGCAGAGATGGGTGTTGTGTCTTTAAACTGTGCTTCTAAACCAAAATATCCAATACATTTTGTGGTACCCCTGGAGGTATCAATTGAGTAAAACTGGCATTATATTAGGGCTGTAGAAATCAAATAGAAACGTATAGGGCTGATGAAACTGATTTATCTGCATCATTAAATAAGTAATCCTTGGTTTTCTGGCTACCTGAAGGGTGTTGAGTAGTCCCCTGTTAAAATAATCATAAACTATTAGGATACTTGATTGATTTTTCATTGATTGATGATAATTGATGGTAACTGATGCTCATATACATATACTGCCTACTGATACAAATTACCTCTACTACTTTGAACTAAATAGGATAACTACCTGTAATGTTCCAAATTGCTACTGCACATGTGCGAGCGTTCCTTTAAGTTTTTCGTAACTGTCTAGCTAGGTTATTTTTATTTGACAATGCTCTGAGCTGTGAGCATTTTTATTTTATTTTTATTTATTTATTTAGTTTTCGGAAACAACCTTTGAGTCAGAGACTCATTTTCCAAGGCACCACGTCATGGGAACAAGACAGGAACAATACAACAAATTGTCAAAAGTGGATGAAACAGGAAACTTGAACAATATACGGTGAAGGTACCTGTAACATAAGGGTAATGGTTACAAT
Source organism: Neoceratodus forsteri (assembly GCA_016271365.2). Lineage (NCBI taxonomy): Eukaryota > Metazoa > Chordata > Ceratodontiformes > Ceratodontidae > Neoceratodus > Neoceratodus forsteri. The sequence goes on along the minus strand of CM057451.1, from coordinate 674,595,810 downwards.
AAACTGGTGCATTACAGATAGAATATACCATATACAGGTGCATAGGAGGTACAATATACAATATACATAGCAGAATCAGGTGTACAACAGTTACAGTATACGATATACAGGTGCAGAGGAGGTACAATATGTAATATACATAATTAAAACAAAGAGTCTCTAGTAGGGAGGGGGAGAGCAGAAGGAAGATGGGAGGGAGGCCAGACAAGGTCCATTATCAAGGGGGAGGTGCAGGGAGTGGGAGAAACAGCGGGGGGGGGGTGACTGGGTGGCAGGGTGTACAAGTAGTTTCAGTAACAGTCACAGGTACTGGCTGAGCGGAGGTGATCCCTGAGATGGGATTTAAAGTGGCCAATCTTACTTTCTTTTACAATAGCGCTAGGGAGAGCATTCATCCAGGTGGGGGCCCTGTAGCTAAAGGTTCTCTGGCATAGGGAGGTCCGACATCTGGGGACACAGAGCAGAGGTTTGTCGGAGCTACATGTGTTTCTGATAACAGGAGCTGGTTTTATGAAGGCTGAGAGACCTAGGGGGGAGAGGCCAAGGGAAATCTTTTTGGACATGAGACAGGTGTTGAACTTGAGTCTATCTTCGAGGTTAAGCCAGTTTGTAGAGCTATAGAGGGTGCAGGTGTGTGTTATGGTCATAACCAAGGATAAGGCAGCAGGCTTTGTTGAGAGATTGCCGTAGTCTGCTGAGGGAGGAGCATCGGCAATGCTCTGAGCATTGAAAATGTTGAGAGCTATTGCCGGCCCAGTGGCACTGAGGGTTGAAGCGCTGGATGCCACACCTTGTGCCACGCTGGCGACCCAGGTTCGGGAAGGAGCCTCGGCCATCGGGGGTCAGTGGGGGAGAGGTCAGGAGATGGATTGAGCAGCTACTGAGCTGCTCTCCCTTCCCTGGTTGGGACCCAGTTGTGACCGCTGCATGGATGCCCCCAGGTGGAGGCCTGAGGGTAGTGCAGATGGGAACAGCTCAAATAGGGAGGGTGCCATGGATCACTGTGTGTGCATGCCTCCACACGTGCTCGGGTGGCCACAGCAAAAGGCGAGGGGAGAAAAGTGGAAACTTGGAACTGGTAGGCTCCATGATGGCCCCGTAGCTCTCGCACCAGCCCCCTGTAGTCTAGATGTTGGTCTCCGGGGGGGGGGAGTCAATGCCCTTCACCCTTGGCCCTGCAATGGGGGGCAACCTGTGGGGGACCTACCGGATGGGTTGGTGGTGGAAATCAGGGACCGGAGACTGAGCCCCTCTGAGGGAGGAGCCAGAGTCACATACCAGCCCCTCTGGAAAGGGGAAAAAATGTAGATTGAAAAAAAAAATGTTGAGAACTTTTGAGAGTGAAATCTGCCTGAAATTGCTGTTATTCTGTACCCGTCTTGACTCTACACTTCGTATTGGAGCATTATCTATGGGTACAATTGATTAAAGACTGGTTGTCTGCTTACTTTAAAAAAAAAAATACCTCTGCAGTTCAGCACTTGTCTATACTCATCTTGAGTTCGCAGAGAGACTACAAAGTCTGCTACCCCTAGTTCCTTTTTCCCATTTTGGAGCTAGCAGGTTTCTGACTTGAAACCTTTCCTACTATGCAGGTACAGTGCACTAAACCTTTTCAAAAATAGCAGCTGCTCTGCTTAGTTGCAAAAAATTTTCTACACAGCTAAAAATTAGCCTTGCACCTTTGTATCATTTCTGTGCACGTATACTTAAATGTGCGACTGTGATATTTATTCTGCAAATAACTAAAAAACAGCAAATCTGTTTGAATCATATCGTTAGCAATGTTTTTTTGAATTGAAATTAGTTATTCTGGACAAAGTAAAAATTAAAATCAAAAACATTTAAAAACGTACAGTATATTAATGGGAACCTAGTATGGGGGTCTGAACTACAATACAGTGGTTACTGTTATCTATTTATTTTTTTTTTACTTAAACTCCACAGTTTAAGCAGAGCTGGAGATTGTGTGGACAACCTAGATCTTTTGGTCTTAAGGAAATCAATCTCTTGAGTTCTGGGAAAACCCTGAATGACTGGTTTAATTGTCGCACTGGTGAACTATGAAATCCCTCAAAGGGAAGAGCACAAAGAGGAGGAGCAAAAATGGAAAGGGACCTGGGGTAGTTATATCAGATGACCTAAAGATGGGTAAGCAATGTGAGAAGGCAGTAAGGAGGGCTGGGGGGATACCGGGATGCATAGGGAGAGGCATCACCAGTAGAAAACAGGAAGTTGTTATCCCTCTGTACAGACAGTTGGTGAGACCCCATCTGGAGTACTGCATGCAGTTCTGGAGACCCCATCTCCGCAAAGACATAGACAGGGTGGAGGCTGTCCAGAGGAAGGCAACCAAAATGGTGCAGGGTCTGCACCAGAAGACATACAAAGAGAGACTAAAGGAGCTTAATTTGTATACCCTCGAGGAAAGAAGGGAGAGGGGGGACATGATAGAAACTTTCAAGTACCTCAAGGGAATCAACAAAGTCCAATAGGGTGGTTTCTTTCAGAAAAAGAGATGTGCAAGAAAGAGCGGGCACAATTTGAAGATAGAGGGGGGGACAGCTCAGAGGTAATGTGAGGAAGTATTTTTTCATGGAGAGGGTTGTGGATGCATGGAACAGCCTTCCTGAGGAGGTCGTGGAGTCAAAAACAGTGGGGGAATTCAAGAATACCTGGGACAGACATAAGGCAATTCTAGTGGGGAGGTAGGAGGAAGTAGTCTGTTGGTTAACTAGGATCTGCAGCTTATCCATTAGGTAGGGAAATGGGCAGACTAGGTGGGCCAAGCGGTCCTTATCTGCCATCAAATTCTATGTTTTTATGATTAAGGGATTCCGAATCAATGGTATGGAACTCTGGTGCGAAATCAACAATGACAACTTCTATAAGAAGCAGTTTGGAGAACTTTAGACATTGAATTTGCTCACAAAGTTTTGGACTTTGGACATTGGGACTCTGGGTATTGGGTGATATTTTTGGGTGTACCGTCAGCACAATGAAACTTTCACAGTGAAGACCATTACAGTGATAAATATCAGCTGGTCACTGTAATGTTCCCGCTGTACACCGGTACTGTGTCTCCCAGTGTTTTGCCCCCACCCCGTAACAATTCTGACTTAGAGTTGGTTATTCAAATATGAGGGATGCGTGGGGCAAAACCCCCCGCAAAAAAAAAATTTGATTTCAGATGGCACAATGCTGACTGTCGGCATTGTGTCTGTCGCTGTGCTGGATATTGACAACTTTGTTGTCGCTGCGTCATGGTAGATCCATACTTTTGTTACTTTTTTTGATAATCTGTGTTGGTCTTCTGCTGTTTTTTCCTTTCTCCCTCTGCTGTAATAATTGATTTCTCTCTGTCTAACAGCAAGAACTTGTACCCCTCACTAAACTCGAATATACCCATTTAACATGAAAACTAGAAGTAAAAAAATGAGTGTTGAGGAATGCTCACAACAGCTTAACTTATTTAATTTAACACATAATGAAGTGAGTAGTCAAATAAATAAAGGCAAACAAAAAAGAATAAAGGTAGAAAGAAAAACAAAACTACCAAAATAAAAAAATGACCCTTGAAAGGTAGGGAAAATTTCAAAGAAGGCTGGGGCTGGTCAGATTTTGATAAATGAATTTATAACATGGGCTCCACAGAGCTATGTGGGTCATTGGTAGAAAGGCATCACCTGACAGTACATTAAACCACCCTTATTGGCACAGTCAAGATGAAACAGTCTTGGTGAGATTCCTGGGCAAACCCGCACTTCTTGTTTAGGGAAACAGAATTTTTCAACAGCAGCCATTCGTATTGTCGCTAAGTGGGTGGCACAATCAGTGTATAATACACAGCTGACTTTGTAAAGTCTGTTTTCCTATAGAGAAGAAGTGCAGTTGTAGACGTATGTGCTAGAATGGCTTTATTTGTCCCTACTTTTAGTCTATATACAGTAGCCCATGTTATTGCTTAGTTATCTGTCTTCTGTTCCCCACCCACCTGCTCAACGGGACCCCGCAACCTTAGCAACATTTTAAACTGTGCTGTCTCGATTCTTAAGCTGAGCATCTGATACAACACACAGTGGGAACAGCACATCAGAATAACAGAGTTCATCTGTATACCACTATAGAGAGGCAGAGAAAATAACAGAAGAGAGGGTGGTGGAGTATGTGTTACGGTGCCATCTTTTCAAACAGGGATGAGTTCTGTGTTTGGCTGGAGCAAGTGCTATACACACTGAGACAGATAAGCGAGAGAGATAGAGATGTGCCAAAAACAGAGAGAGAGAAGGAGGGAGTGAGCGGTAAATGTAAACTTGTGTCTCTGCCTGTATGTGTCTTAATAGAGCACCCACAGGAAGGCAGTTGCACCACTGTGTAGATAGTGCTGAAGCTAGGAACACAGTGGGTGTGCTATATGTCTCTCATCATTGTGGCTTGGCGATTTTCAAGTAAGTCTGAATGTGGTAGTTACTGTCTTGTAAACTGCATGGTTGCGATGTGTCTGTGCAGGAGGAGTTTCACAGATGCAAAGAGGTACAAGTGTGTGTTGGTCTATATCAGAGAGGCAGGATGATTGTAGAACTACACAGCTAGAAAAATCACAGGACAGTGATTAAAGAGTGAAGTGATACCAAATGTCAATGTTTTCAATTGTGTCTGTGCCTCTGTGTGTGTCTGTGTTTGTGTGTGTGTGTGTAAAGCAGTAATTGTGACAAATGGTAACCATACAGATTGACATGATGCAGAACAGCAGGCAGGCAGCAGTAGACAACCAGTGAATGAGAGGTCAGAGTTCAGGTCATCAGACAGTAGGTCCTCATTTCTCCAGTCAGTCATGCTGCAGCATTAGTGAACAGAAGTTCTGTCGGTAACTCAAAGGAAAGAACAGAAAGAATCAGCATAGTATAAAGCTGATGGCGCTAATATGGAGGTGTCTTTTTATTTCTTTGGGAATCTCACAACAAGCATTTGTCAATGCTGAATGTTTGCTTGCTGACATTGGCATTGGTAGTGTAGAAGTTACAGAGCTGCATAATAGGAATGGCAGTGAAGTACTGAACTGAAGCCAACCCCATCACCACCCTGCAGAGAGTGACAGGCATTGGGGTGTGCCTTTGGGTCGTCTGGCATAACGACCACGCCATTTCACCACACCCTACCCTGCAGACACTGACAAGTGTCATGGTGTGCTTTGGGGTCTTTGGCCCTTATGCGCACCCCATTCCATCAGGAAATACGGTGAGATGGGTGCAGTATAGGAGAATGGGGTGAAGTTTGGGCCCGAAGAGTCCGAGGCACACCTTGATGCCTCTCACTGGCTGCAGGGGGTGGAATGGTATAAGCACGACAGGCAAGAATCCCAAGTCACACCCCTGATGCCTGTCATTCTCTACAGGGTGGGGCGTTATGGTCGGAAACCCTAATGCCTCAGGCATTCGTTGGTATTTTCACTCCAAATTTTCAACATGGTTTTCTTGTGACCCTCACTTCATGAACAGTGGCAATATCAGTTTGTTAGCTGAAAACTGCTTTTGCACAGCGACTAAGGCATTTGGCACCACAGGTGCAAAAACACATTCCGAACAGGATGTGAAAAATGACAGCGGTACTGTTCATGGGGAGGTGTAAAAAATGGCAATGTTGAAAATCTGCTGTGAAAATCTTAAAAACTGGTGAAGTCACGAGCGTGCGTAGAAACTGTGCAACGCACACCCGTAATGTAACTAGTTTGGGGATTTTTTTACAGCAGATTGTTAACACAGGCATTTTGGGACCTCCGATCATGAACAGTGTCAGTGTGATTTTCTTTATCTGTCCCGAACAATGATTTCCCACAGCGACCACGCATTTCTGTGCTGAAAGTGTGAAAACACATTTCGGCCATGTTGTGGAAAATGACAGCTGTACTGTTCATAAGGAGGTGTGGGAAAACGCCACTGGTGAAAATCTGGACTGAAAATATTACAAATTCATGAACTTACGAGGGTGCGTGGAAACTGCGCAATGCTCACTTGTAACACAGTGATTTTATGGAATTTTGTCACCAAATTTTCAACATAGCCATTTTAAGACCTCTGCTCATGACCAGTGTCACTGTGATTTTCTTATTCTGTCCCAAGCATTGTTTTCGCATACCGACTGTACCATTGTGCGCTACATGTGCGGAAACACATTTTGGGCGAGATGTGAAAAATGGTAGCTGTTCTGCTCATAAGGAAGTGCGGTAAAATGGCACTGTTGAAAATCTGGTGTGCAAATATTACAAATTTGCAAACTTGCCAGCGCTGTAGGAACTGCGCAACGGTGCTCCTAAACAGTCATTTTTGGAATTTTTCACCAAATTTTCAACATAGCCATTTTAACACCTCTGCTCATGACCAGTGTCACTGTGATTTTCTTAACGTGTCCCATACATTGATTTCACATACCGACCGCCATTGTGCACTACATGGGTGGAAACACGCTTTTGGTGAGATTGAAAAATGACAGCTGTACTGCTCATAAGGAGGTGTGGTAAAATGGCAATGTTGAAAATCTGGAGTGAAAATATTAAAAATTCACAAACTTACGAGCTGCAGTGAAGAACTCAACACACGCCCTAAAACAGTCATTTTTAGATTCTTCACCAAATTTTCAAAATAGGCTTTTGAGAGCCCACCTTATGAACACTGGCAGTGTCGTTTCATTAATTCATTCCTAAAAGGTGATTTCAGCGAGTGGCTGCAAATCACCCTTCGGCCTGAGTAACGCCATGACAGTGACAGCATTCATGAGAAGGGGTCCCAAAACTTCATGTTGAAAATTTGGTGCAAAATTTCCAAAAATAATTAGATATGCAACAAAGTTGAAAACCCTATTTATTCCATTATACAGCTTACCGCATTTCCTCAGTTCGCGGGTCGGCTTTGAAGAGTGCAGACGTGTTCTCGGTCCATCGAAGATCGTCAGCCGGACTCGGAGGTAAGTATGGGGTGAGGGGTGTGGGGAGGCAGGGTGCGAGTGGGTGGATGCGGGGTGGGGCAGTGAGATCACGCAGGGACTGCTTTTTATTTACAGGTTTTTTTTTAAATTAAGACGACGCGGGGACGCTTGCCACACTGGGATGGGCTCTTTGCATGGCAGCTGGAAATGCTGGTTGGGGGCTGGAGCCGACGGGGGATTGGGGCACCCCTGTCGCACTATATGGGCTTGTGCCACGCTAGGGTGGGCTCCCAGCGTGGCAGCTGGAAAGGCTGTTTGGGGGGGGGGCTGGAGCTGATGGGGATTGGGCACCCCATCCAGCTGTAACAAGATTTGCCACGCTGGGGTGGACTCCCAGCATGGCACCTGGAAAGGTTTTGGGGGGCATGCAGCCATGGAGCCAACGGGGATTGGGAACCCCTGTTGGCTATAACATTTGCACCCAGACAGCTTTTGGGGGCGTGGAGCCGATGGGATTGGGCCCCCGTCGGCTATACAGCATGTGCCTGGGGAAGGAGCCAGCACGCAATATGTGTGCGGCAGCAGAGAGGAGGGAGAGCTCTGCTCACTGAAGCAGAGCCTCCCTTTCAACTGTATGCCACTGAATTTTCAGCTGTCATAGACAGCTGGAGCAGTGATTGGCGCACTGGGACCACGCCTGCAAACACACTGACTGAATTGGAAGAGGCTGACACACCTCTGGAAAACTCAGATGGTGGCACTATGTTTCTTGCACATGCGTGCAAGCAAACATAATAAATGATTGGCTGAACTCCCATTTTCCTGGAGGAGTAGCTGAGACCGATAATAGTGACACAGAGGAAAGGAATGTATATCAGCCCTCACAAGCCAGTAGAATTACTGAAACATCAGTTTATAGGACAGAAGAGAGACTAGCTGAGTACAGAATGCTGGAGGCTATGAAAAACAAACACAAAGGCAGTGCAGTAAGTGCAGCAAATCTAAAACCCGTCTACATGCAATTAGCAGGCATACTCAAGTAGCAGACAGGTGGATCTCCAGAAACTGCAGACTGTCCATTGTGTGACTATAGTGAAAGAACAATCAGTAATCAGAGCAAAAAGTGTAGTCAGTAAGTTGTTCACCACTCCTAGTAATCTTCAGAAGCCAACCACACCACAGAGCATAAGAGTGGGAGCTGATCAATCTAGTGCTGGTACTGCAGGTCCAGGAAAGGAACCTGCATGTTGCAGCATTTTGACCCAGATCAGCGATAGTACAACTATTAGCACTGCACAGAGGGTAGCTGAGTACACAGCACTGGAAGAAGCAGCCATTTATTGGACACCAGAAAGACTAGCAGAGTTCAAAGCACTGGAGTTGTGAGCAGCAAGAGAAAGAACCACAGCACAAATAAAGACAGTGTTAATGCACACAAGCAACACAGTGGCAGAAGTCACAAAGTAGTGCAACAACATGACAGTAACAGTATTAGTTGAAGCAATGAACCAGTGAACAGCATAACAACAGCTGTATTGACTAAGTATTCAAAACCTGGTACTTCAGCTAAAAAAAGAAATAGGTCGCGTGGTAGTAGTGCTGAAGCAGTTGGAAAAGGAGCAGGTGGCAGTAGTGCAGACCATGTGACTAAATTTGTGAGCAACAAGACATAGTAGACTATCAAGCAGTGAGCTGGTTGAACATGAGAAATCAAAAGATGAGCTGAACACTGAGCAAAGCACAGTGTGGGCAGTGAAGGTCTTCGTACACTGGCTAACAGCTAATAACAGGTCTATAGACTATAAGACAGTAAGTCAATTGGAGTTACAGTAAGTACTATGCTTCCTCAATTCTATGGATCTGTTCGTGGTTTTCAGGGGCAACAGTACACAGTAGCATGTTGTGTATGCGAGCAGGCATAAATCAGTTTCTCAATAACTGTGAGAATAATAAAAATATTCACAGTGATTCTGTCTTTCAACCACAAACAATGTACTGATTGCAGTAGTAAAGCAAATAAAAGAAGGGAATGATCGGTCAAGTCACCATCCCTCAATTACTGCCAGTGATCTTGCAAAACTACGGCAGTCAGAAGCTATGTCTCCCAATTCTGCTTCTGGCCTTGTACAATGTCTGTGGTTTGAAATACAACTTGGTTTGGCAAGACGAGGAATAGAGGGTGTAAGAGAAATGGAGCAAGACTCTTTTCAAGTGAAGAAAGATGATACTGGAAAAGAGTACCTCACATTGTTTTTTAACCCGCATAGCAAGAACCATTCTAATGTACACGAACAGAACAAAGAAAGTTTGCATGGCTTTCTGTTTGCTGATCCTATTAACCCAGATTGCCTTGTTCCTCTGTATAAAAAAAATTTGAGTCGTTGCCCACCTAATGCTCCAGCACTATATCTTCACCCGAAGAAAGTCATACACCTGCTGGATACCCAGTGGTACACATTGCAACCAATGGGTGTAAATTATCTGGGTAAACTGATGAGTCAAATTTCTGAAGAGTCTTGTTTATCGCACCAATACACAAAGCACTGCATTTGTAGTACCGCTATTCAAATACACTCAAATGCAGGCCTATCATCTCGTGAAATCATGAGTGTGATGGGTCACCGCTGCGAAACAAGTTTAAGAAACTATTGGATGGCATCCACAAATGATCGTGAAAAATGGAGTCACCTGTTGTCATCCAGTATGCAACCACAGTGTTCAAGTGTAGCTATGAGTAAGACATCAACACCAGCAAAAGAGAATCGCACTATACAAGCAGCCCTTAGCACTTTAGCATTCAAAATCCAGCTCTGCTAATTATATACTCTTACCACCTGAATGCTCCTTGCTGTGCCTGTGTTATAAGTGCATTTCTCTCAGCAAGTAAATCTGGCTAAAACTTTTAATTTGGCTCCTGCCAGCTAAGCTAAATTTAAACTCTCTCCGACTTGAATCCGATGTAGCTGTCCTGCCACTCGAACTTCAGCCCCTCCCTCCCCGTTACCTGCTTATGACTCCTTTTTCTCCTCTGCTTCCTTCCACAGCCCCTGGAGTGGTGGCAAGGGCCAGGTTGTGATCGCCCTCCCCCGAGCTGAAGGCTCACAAATTCAGGTATGGCACGCAATGCTGCAGTGGAAATGGACTTTTCAAATTGAAGTATGGTTTTTGGCCCCACCACCCCTACCACCACCCATGGTGAAATTCCTCTTATATAGGACTGTACACATGATGGCCAAAAAGCAATCAACTGCCTTTTCCATTTGCAGTTTATCAACACCAACCACTAGCGGCTGCTACCACACCTAATTCCTTGCCTCCACAACAGTAGAAGCAAAATGCAGCCTCTCTACCTAGCTGTAATTTCTTTACTTTCACCTCTGGTGTCCCTCCCTGCCTCCTCCTACCCTGAGCAGCAAGCCTGTCTGCGGTCGCTTTGTATACCGGCTGTTGTAGAATCTTCTTTCCTCACTGAGTTGCCCCCTGTTGCCCACCGCACATATCTGCTGACCGGCCCTTCTGTCCTCCCACCCTCCTTCCATGCCAGCCTAGCAGTCCTCAACTTCCATGCACTTGGCACCTCAGTGTCTTCCACCCTGCCCCCTAAATTGCATTGCAAGCTTATACGGGCACTGCCAGAACCAAGCTACTAATTTCACTTCTGCTCCTTCTATCCGGTGATGTCAAGCAGAACCCAGAACGAAGCTCCTCTCCCAAACCAAACCCGCCCCTCCTCTCAAACTACCAAGGGGTCTAAAAGTAGCTCATCTAAATATCTCCTACACAAACTAATACTCCTGCAGCCTATTGTTCTATCCCTTAAACCGGACATAATGATCATTTCTGAGTCCTGGTTGAAACCCCACAATTCGGATGCCGAATTCTCAATTCCTGGCTACACTCTCCTTGGTCATGATCACCCAAGAAGCAAAAGAGGAGGTAGTTTAGCTATGTACATAGCAGCCTCACTTCAGGTTACCCCAGTTGCAATACCTTTGCCCACGCTGACTATCGACACCTTACTAATCAAACTCTCCCTCCCTCACACACACACCCAATATCTGTTGCTGGATCCTATTGCTCACCGGACTACTCCTTGCCCTCCATCTTGTATCACCTGGGTGACCTGTCATCCTTGGCAACAGGGGGTGAGCTTCATATCCTTAGGGATTTTAACCAAAACTGGATCTCCAAACCTAGCACCAAATTACGCACTTAGGTGACTGCATTCAACCTATCACAACAGATCTCTGAGCCCACATGTTTCAACCCCAAATCTCAGAACCATTCTCTGCTGGACTGGTCCCTCACCTCTCATCCACATTGAATACTTGCCGCTGGCCTCTTACCAGATTCTTTAAGTGATCCTCACATGATCTACTCAGTCAGAAAAATATTTAGGCCCAAGGCACCACCCCCAGGACTCAACTGACCAGATCCTATAAATCCCTTGACCTTGCAGCACTCCAACATGCCCTGGTAAACACACTGACTGGTCCTACATCCCCCAGGCTACCTGTACTGACTCCATCCTGGAGTACTTTAAAACCAGGTTTCTCGAGGTCTGGAATCTTTTTGCCCCCCTCCGGCAAACCCGTTTGCAGGAAGCCCGCCTGCCATGGATATCAGTGAACATCATGGCCCTTCTTAGTGCCAGGGATCAGGCATGAAAGGCCTTCAAGAGTTACGGCTCACCTATATTTCAACAAAGGTATGGGGCCCTACACAATACCTGTACAAGGCAAATCCACTGGGCAAAAGCCAAACATTTCAAAGACTCCTTCCACACCAACTTAAACCACCCAGCTAAATTTTAGAAGGTGGTTAAATCATTATTCTCCCCTCCTTCGCAGCCCCCCATCCCAGTCCTAAATGCAGGTGACTCCACCATCACTGACCCACAAGCAGTGGCTACAGATTTCAACACCTTCTTCACAAGCTGCACATCGTAACTGCTGTCCACTCTCTCCCCTTGCCCCACCCCCCTTCTTCCACCACCCTCCTTCTGCCCCTCTTCACCTTCAGCCAGGCCTCCCTGGCCAAAGTCTACAACACACTGCTCACTCTAAATCCCACTAAAGGCAAGTGCCCCTCCGGCCTGGACTCCAAAATGCTGTATCTGTCGGCTCCTGCCATTGCCACCCCTCTGGCTTCACTCTATAACCTCTCATTCTCTCTTGCCTCTGTACCTTCAGAATGGAAGCATGCCACAGTCATCCTTCTTCCTAAAGGCAGTGACCCCTCTGCTGCTGGGAACTACCGCCCTATCTCCCTCCTCCCTATCCTGGCAAAGCTCCAGAAACACCTCATCCTCACTCAACTCTCAGCTTTTCTAGACTCCTCATCCTTATTCACACCTTACCAGTCTGGTTTTAGGAAGTCCAACTCCACCTCCTCCTCCTTTCTCCTTAGACTCACCAGCTCCATCTTCACAGGTATGGATAAGGGCCACATTACCTCAGCCATTTTTGTTGACCTGGCAAAGGCCTTCAACACCGTCTCTCACCTCCTTCTCCTCCTTTCGAAGCTCTCTCTTGCAGGACTCTCTAGCACAGCCACCAGCTGGATCCACTCATATCTGGAAGGCAGATCCCAATCTGTTAGAATTGGCAACTCCACCTCTGCCTCACTCCCTGTTACCTCTGGTGTCCCCAAGGCTCATTCCATGGCCTGCTGCTGTTCTCAATCTTCTTGAATTATCTGCCCCCTGCCTGCCCACACACATCCATCCACATGTATGCAGATGATACAATACTGTATACTAATGGACCCTCGTCCACTGATGTTGTGACCAGGCTGCAGCAGTACTTCAATAATGTCCAGCTCTGATTTCACTCTAATCAGCTCTTTCTCAACACCAAGAAAACTGTCTCCAGGACTTTTGGCACTAGGTAGAGACTTTCGTGGCTCCCTCTCACCCCCACCTTCCACACCCTGGATGGGACGTTGCTGGAGGACTGCTCCTCCTTCAGATATGTTGGGGTCTGGCTTGACCAGTATCTCGATTTCTCTGTACATATTGATGCAATCCACAAAAAGCTTCACCCCAAGCTGGATGCCTTGTACCACAACCAGGGATGCATCCCCCTGCTGGCTTGTTGTGCAATTGTACAGAAAATGATACTCCCTATCTTCAACTACAGGGATGTAGTCTACAGTGCCGCTTCAAAGTCCACCCTAGCTAGACTGAACACCTTCTTCCATTCCTTCTGTCATTTTGCCCTTGACTGTCAGCCCTCCACCCATCACTGCATCTTCTACCGGTCACTGGACCGCCCATCGCTGCAAGACCGTTGTCTCTCCCACTGCGCTAGCTACATGGCCAAATTCTGGGCCCAGACCCTCCCCCAATACCTCACTTCTGTATTATCAACCCCTGCCCTCCCAGTGTATACCCCCTCAGGAACATCGACTCTCGACTACTGACTGTTCCTCTAATGACCACCACAGCAGGCCAGGCAGCTTTCAGACATCGCATGACTAAATTATGGAATTCCCTTTCTGTGTCCATTTGGACTACCTCCCCTGCTGGCACCTCAATTCCCTCCTCAAAGCACACTTCTCCTCCACCTGCTCTTGTGCCTTTGTCTGTCTACTGTTACTTCTGAGGTTATATCAAGTTTGCTTAACATATTCTCCTGTGGATATGTCAGGTTTGTCTAATTTTGCCTATTTTATTCCAGAGATGTTCAGTTCTCTGTTATTGTGCCTCGTAACATTGCCTCTGTAACATAGTTCCTTTTGCTTCTCATGTGTTTTGTATACTGTATATTCCTTTGATCTCTGTATATGGCTTATTGAGTTTATGATATGTTATCCTTATTATGTTGCCATCCCTTTTCCTGTCTCCCCAGGACGCATGTGGAATCGAGCAGTAGTCTGCTCAGTATGCCTTTCTGGTAAACCTTTTAAATAAATAAATAAATAAGTGCACACAGCGCAAACAGTACCACAACAGAGGGAAAGTGTGTGCCAGGGTACACCAGTTGCACTGATATGTGCACAAGTAGCAGTAAAGGCAAAGTAGTGTTTTACAAAGAAAACTGTATTAGAGTGCATCACACCTGAAGATGCGGAAGTAGTCACCAGTACATCAAGTGGTACTGCAATGGATATCGACAGTGAGATCTTGTGTCCCGGATTTCGGGTCACCTATTTTGCCTGTCATGGCACTGTGAACGTGCATTATCATGCAAAGTAATTGATTGCATGTACTAGTGGTATGGGATGTATGTTCATTTAAATACTGAACAGTATCTCATATGTCTCTATCACTGTTGTGGTGAGTTATCACTTTTATATTCTACTATGCAGTTCGACAGAGTTATGTGTTTCTGCAGAGATAAATATGAAAACCCGTGAGTACTGTCAGTATGACTGCATACCAGATAAATGTACTGCAGACGGTCATGTTTGCAGGATATCTGCAGATCAGTGATCTGTACTGAGTACCATACAGCAGGTAAAGAAGTAAAACATAGATGCTGTATGTGTTATGCATTTATTTTCATTGTCATGAAGATATTATATCTGAAGAAGGTTTTTGTTACTCATAAAAGCATTATACAATTGTTACAGAGTAGGAGACAGTAAGAAAGTTACATGTAGTATATGAGAAACAATTGTTTATGCTATAATAAAGACTGTCAGTTAACTGAGTAGTGTAACATTGCTGAACAGGATGAAGGTGTACAATATGTGGTATATTTAAAGTATTGATTTCTGTTTCAATAAAAGCATTGTTCAATTATGCATCTGTTGGTATTCATTAAAGTGACACACAAGTGGTACAAGATATATCTGAAGTATTAATGTTTGTTACATTAAAGCGATTGTTACATTATGCATTTGCTGTTACCCTCATACAAGTGACAAAGAAGTGGAAGCACATATGTGAAATATAGATTTTTGTTATGATAAAGGCATTGTTTGATAATGCATCTGTTGATATTGATACAAGTCACAGAGAAGTGCCACCAGATATGTCAAGCGTTCACGTTTGTTACAATAAAGACATTGTTTGGTTATACATGTGGTGTTATTTATGCAAGTTAGACAGAAGTCACAGGACACATCTGAAAAATATGTTTTTCTTACAATTAATGCATTGTTCCATTGTGCATGTGTTGATATTCATATAACTGAGACAGATGTGGCAGCACATATCTGTAATGTTTATTTTTGTTACAATAAAGGCAGTATTGCATAATGCACATGTTGTTATTAAGAGAGCTGGGGGCAAAATTCACAGAAGTGCACTGTGTACATGTATAACATTTATCAATGCTCAAATAACACAATATCTTGCTTCACAGGAGGGGCTATTTTGCAGTGCAGCAGGATACATCAATTTTTCTACATTTTTAACACAGTATAATCAATATTTACAGCATTTAGCATTGTTTTTCTGTGTAGCCCATGTTGTAAGTGTAATAACACACTCCAGGGTGTGCTGTTATTGGGGATTAACACACACCCAGGTGCTGTGAGGACACTCGGCCTGCGGCCTCATGCCTCACAACGCACCTGGGTGTGCGCTAATCTCCAATAATGGCATGCCCTGTCATGTGTTATTGTTTACATATTAAGAAAGTAATAAATCTGAAACTTAAAGATACCTCAACCCCTAGGGCTGAGAAGAAAGTGGAAATGGGTAATAGTATGGAGAACATAAGTACTTTAGGGGAAAAAGTAAACTCATTAGAATTGTCCCCAAAGATGGGTTGAGATATAAGTCATAACTCAGATGATAAAAAAATTGGGTGAAACCCAAAAGAAGGAAACATTTAACCTAGAAATATCAGAAATAAATAACGAGTCACTCATGGAAAGCTATCATCTCTTGCCAACTGAAACAAGTACCAGTAAAAATCAACATAGTATTTTGAGTAAAGACAGAGCCAGTGTAATAGAGAAAAAGGAAAATGAAATGATTGAAATTATAGCAGACATGTAAGTGTAGCCCCCCCCTTCCCAAATGTTTAGGGGCCAGGTGTTCTGGGGAAGAGGGGGTGCAGACAATAGAACCTCAGATAAACCTTTCTCTGGCGCCAAAAAAACATGGCGCAAAACTTCTCTTACCTCAAGACGTCTTCTGAATGACTGTCCCGGAGCCCCAACACTGGATCTGATCTTTTCCCCAGCAACTGCTTTCAGGAGAGTGGACCCAGGCAATTCATTCTTCAGCCTTACTGGATGTCCACCCACCTGTTCTGGAGCAAGAGGGCGCAAGAACATCTAGATTGCTTAGAGACCCCATGGGAGACTATGGAAGACCACTAAAACTAAAGGACTGGTTATTTCATTTAAAATCCTTTAAAAGATTAATCACACTGGACTCCGGTTTCTCCCAAACTAATCAGGTTTATTCTCCTGGACCCCTAAATGATTAACAGGGCTCAAGGGTCTCAACTGCTTAAGAAAAACAAAATGCACAGCTCCATGGGGCTAAAAACCTTTTACATGGAATGCATGAGAGAGGCACTTTTAGGGCAGTACTGAGGCATGGAAAGATTTTCTCCTGGTACAGACTACAGCAGCAGCACTTTACTCAGGACTGAGAATTTCTCTTAAATGGTGAGAAGTTTGAAGCTCCCATAACTCACTGGCACTGGTAAGTATCTAAGAACTTGATTGCTATCTCACTTCTAATGGAGCTTCTCTCTAAAACCGAACTCTTTTCCAGACCTCTCACTGCTTCAGCCCAAAAACCTCTACCGGGGAGCGATGTGCTCTTTTGACACTGCTGAGCTGTTTCATTCTCATGGTGATAAACTGAACAGCCTGCTAGTTTCACAGCTGCCTCTTCTCAAACATGGCTCACTTTCCCCAAAAGACTTAGTCCTTGTCCTGGACTGGCCTGGTCCCTAATGGCTTTCATCTCTCTCTCTCTCTCTCTCTGTCTCTAAACATGGCTTTTGAAAATTTCCCAGAGCTGAGCCTCCCAAATAGCAGTCACGGTGGCTCCATTACTTTAATGTTTCTCTAACCCAAGCTGTGCCATGGCCTAAAAGGCCTCATGGGTAAACATGGAACTCGAACCCAAAGCCTGAGGACCCACCCTGGTGCTCTAACCCAAGGCCTTGGGACCTGCCCCTCAATGCAGGCCCCATATGAGTAAAGGCCACCACCTACTACCAACTGCTAGCCCACAAGACACCCTGCTATGTGGGAAATGGGATCAGGGAATGCTGCCACTGCCCCTTGACCCCTTGCAGAGGCCCTGCCATGACCTCCACAGCCCCGATGGATCGAGAAAACCACTTCAGAAACTGGGCCCCAAGGCCCCTGGGGATCCTTCACTACCTGCCCTCCAAACATACTCTAGATGCTCTCACCACTCAGTCCCAAGGGACCCAGGACCCAGATGACCACAAACTGCCTTAATGCTCGCCTCCCATGGATGCCTCACCCAGAAACCCGGTACATTGCTGCTGAAGCAGCCAACCTGCCTAAAAAGAAGGGGTGCCCCTTTGAACTGCCCTGCTGCAGAACTGCTGCACTCTTTGGGGGGGGCACACTCTCCCCTTATCTTTCTGGGAATGGTGGCAGAGGGCCAGGCAGACTTCCCAACCAGAAGACCAAGTATGCGCACTTCCTGGACTGGCAGCAGAGGTACCTGCAAAAATTGAACAAAGGGGGACCCTCCAAGATATGTTTGACTCCCTAACCTAAAATATCCTACCTTACCTGTGCCAGGAGGTTCTAAAACTTTAAAGTACCAACAATTAAGAAAAACATTACAAAAAATCTTTTAAGCATCGAAACATTTTGGATTAGCCATGTATACACACATTTGAGGTAGATTCAGATGCAAATTCCCTTAAACCACCCACCATGTTACAAAACAATTAAACTGTAAACAACAATAAACTTTTACTATTTCACACACACACACCACACACACACTCCATCACTCACCCACTCACATTCAAGGCAAGGGCAAAGATACCCCTCCCTTAATTAGTAGGAAAAGTTAAATATAAACTGTTAATTTGGAATCACAGTCATTAGAACTTTTTACACATTACCGTCTTACAGTTACTCCAACCAGGTCCCATTATGGTAGGACACATTAAGAGGATAACTTCTGTTCAAACCATCCATCCTGGTCCAAAGGGCTTTGGAACGGACCGGCAAACATGGAGTTCTATTGGCCAGGGTCACCACCAGGTGATGAAAAGGCCTGAGAGTAGCTCTAGTAATCTCATATTCTGCAAACTGGAATCTTTTAGAGACAAGCTTCTCCTAATCAAACTCTTCTTCCCCTGGTATCTCCTCTCTTTCAGTAGTTATCCCAGGAACTGCACCAGGAGCTCCCAGCTTAATTACAGGTCTAGTTTTCACAGCTGCAGAGGCTATGGATTTTAAAGAGAAGGCCGATGGGCTGCTGCCAGACAGAGACCATGGAGGGGAACCCCCTGGGCCCTGGTGGATCACCCAGTGGACTTCTCAGACCCCTGCCTCTCGCTCTGACATGGGGATAGCTGGCAGCTAGTGGTCAGGAGTGGGGCAAATGTCAATGTTCCTCACTGCCCCACTTTTTCACCACCTCTGATGCTCCCTTCTCTGCTACTGCCTCCACCACCATGTCAGGAGAAGCATCTCTTGACTTCCTCCTTTCCGGTTCTCGAACTTGCAATGAGAACTTTTCCGTGGCCCTGACCTCGGCACTTCCTTGGGACCACAGAGAGGGAGGCCCCTCCGAAACACTAGGGGGATATACCCAATGAAAAACTGTTGGAGCATGATCTAAGATTCCTCCAGGGGCAGAGCTGGAGCAGATTGAGCACACAGGCAGTCTCGCAGTACCTTCTCCCTGGTATCCACATCTGATACAGCTTTCGTCTACTTGACCTCTTCCTCCTGAATTCCAGAGCCATGACTGGAGCAAAACAGGAACCATAGCCATTTGTTCCTCTTGGGGAGCAGCTTCCTCAGCCTTAAAACCTCTGCCTGCCATCCTATTGCTTCGGTCCATACGATGACCTCACAACTCCCTTTTGTCGGGAGCACGTCAATTCGCTCCCAACAATTCGTGCCCAAAATCCACTCCTGACAATGCGCTCCTGTCATTTTCACTCCCTACCACCTTTCGCTCCACGTCTTTTCGCTCCCACTCATCATATAATAGACAGAAGCGGACTCCCTCGAATTCCCTGCAATAAGCTGCTTTAAACATTTGCACAACTACTGTTTGCCTGTGTGTGATTTCCTCTTCTTCTCAAGTTTTCTTTAGTAAATCAGTCTGTGCGTCAAAAAAAAATAAGGGGCCTATACACAAAATGTGAGGTAGTGTACCTGGCATTTGAGAAGTCTGTGCAGTTTGTGGCTGTTGTGGGTCGGTATCTGTAGAGCTTCGCCAATTGTTCAAGGTAATATTACCCTCTGTTGTGGCATCCTTAGTAGCAGCCAATAGATTTAATTTATATGCACATTTCAGTGGCCCTGTTTCTTTGTAAATATCAGACTCCAGGTGCTTGTAGTGAGCATCTGTAAGGACTTGATTTAAGTTACCTTCTTGGTGCTGATGAGCCATGAGAGTCTCCTTGTGACAGGAGAGGGTAGGCTGTGTTAGTGTGTTGGGGATCAGCCCTCCCTTTTAAATGCTTTCCTAAGACTCATTTTATGGAGCTAGCTCGGTGACAGTGGTGTTGCATTTGATGCGGGTAACCTGGGTACATGCCCATCTGCCTCCAACGCTCTGACAGGATGAACCGCCCTTCCATTTTAAAAAGATAGCAGTGATCATGCTCTGCAGTAACCGTTTTTGTATGTTTTGCTGATTGCTGATTGCTAATGATAGCCAGCAGTGATTGACCATGATTGACAGAAAATGGACAGGAGTAATTAATTAATGAAGCAGTGATGGTATTAAAGAGAAATTCTGTAATGGGAGCGAAACTGCAAGGAGCCTGTAGTGCAGGAGCTAACTGAGTCAGGAGCGAGTTGTCAGAAACGAGTTGATGTGGAGTGAAGAGAAGGGAGCGAATTGACATTTACCCCCTTTTGTCAGGTCTTGGTGGAGGGGAGCAACAAAACAGTTCTCTCTCTTTTTTGTGTTTCAGAAAGACCTCTGCTTCTCTAATCTCAAATAGGTTTTCCAACAGCTACCACTCTCTCCAAATTGTCTCTTCAAAATGGCGCTGAGCTTACAGGTCCCTTTTCCTCTCACTTGCCATCAGCCAGTCAGTAGGCTGGAGAGGGGCATGTGACCCATCACTCATGTGCGAGCACCACATCAGAGAGTAATAAGGTCTAGCCATCTGTGTAGGCCTAACCCCATGCCACCTCCCAATTTCAACTGCACCACACGGCCTAGGACCAAGGTGGCTGGTCCAACCAGCTCCTCTGCTCTGGAGTTTGGGGCTGTTTGAATGCTGTGGGGATATGAGAAAATCCTGGACAAGCCCTCACTCTGTAGCCTTACCTCTTCCCAAACATCTAGTGGCCAGGTGTTCTGGGAAAGGAGGGCCCAAACAATAGAACCTTAGACCAACCTTTCTTTGGTACCAATAAAACGTGGACCAAAATTTCTCTTACCTCGAGACGTC
Source organism: Neoceratodus forsteri (assembly GCA_016271365.2). Classification (NCBI taxonomy): domain Eukaryota; kingdom Metazoa; phylum Chordata; order Ceratodontiformes; family Ceratodontidae; genus Neoceratodus; species Neoceratodus forsteri. The sequence continues at coordinate 674,575,339 of CM057451.1, read as the reverse complement.
TTTTCAACGAATGTCCCAGAACCCCAACACTGGATCTGATTTTTTCCCCAGCAACTTCTTTCAGAGGAGTGGACCCAGACAATTCATTCTTCAGCCTTACAGGATGTCCACCCACCGGTTACAGAGTGAGAGGGTGCAGGAACATCTGGATTACTTAGAGACCCCATGGGAGACTTCAGAAGACCCCTAAGACTAAAGGACTGGTTATTTCATTTAAAATTCTTTAAAAGATTAATTGCACTGGACTCCGATTTCTCCCAAACTAATCAGGTTTATTCTTCTGAGCCCCTAAATGATTAACAGGGCTCAGGGGTCTCAATTGCTTGAGAAGATCTCTCCACACTAGACAACGCCCACTGGGTGGTGCTCCACCTCACCCCCCCCACTTCTCCCCCGTTGCATCCTGCCTCTGTTAATTACCATCATGTGCTCAGCTGTATCACTGTAATTGCTTCTAAATTGTATAAATGTATGAAATCTTTCTGTGTAACTCTAAGTCAGTGACTTTTATGCTGTAACCTAAATTTGTTCTGTCTGTCCTCAATGTGACGAGGTACCTTTGGAAATGAGTCTCTGGCTCAAAGGTTGTAAACCGATTTACTAATAAATAAAAAATAAATAAAAATAAAATGCACAGTTCCATGGGACCAAAAACTTTTACATGGAATGCATGAGAGAGGCACTTTTAGGGCAGTACTTAGGCATGGAAAGATTTTCTACTGGTACAGACTACAGCAGCAGCACTTTACGCAGGACTGAGAATTTCTCTTAAATGACCAGAAACATGTAGCTCTTATAAATCACTGGCACTGGTAAGTACCTAAGAACTTGCTTGCTATCTCACTTCTAATGGAGCTTCTCTCCAAAACTGAACTCTTTTCCGGACCTCTCACTGCTTCAGCCCAAAAACCGCTCCCTGGGGAGCAATGTGCTCCTCTGACACCGCCAAACTGTTTCATTCTCGGGCCAAAAAACAAAACAGCCTGCTAGTTCCATGGCTGCCTCTTCTCAAGCATGGTTCGTTTTTTCTAAAAAACTTAACCCTTGTCCTGGACTGGCCTGGTCCCTAATGGGTTCTCCCTCTCTCTCTCTCAACATGGCATCTGAAAATTTCCCAGAGCTGAACCTCCCAAACAGCAGTCAAAGTGGCTCCCTTACTTTAATGTTTCTCTAATTCAAGCTGAGTCATGGCCTAAAATGCCTCAGGAGTAAACATGGGACTCTAACCCAAAGCTTGAGGACCCACCTTGGGGCTGTAACCCAAGGCCTCAGGACCTGCCCCTTTATGCAGACTCCATATGAGTAAAGGCCACTACTCACTCCCAAACTGCTAGTCCATGAGCCACCCTGCCATGCAGGGAATTGGATCAGGGAACGCTGCACCCACCCCTTGACCCCATGCAGAGGCCCTGCCACAACCTCGACAGCCCTGACAGCTTGAGAAAACCACTCCAGAAACTGGGCCCAGTGCCCCCAGGGTCCTTCACTACCTGCCCTCCAAACATACCCTGGATGATCTCACCACCCAGTCCCAAGGGACCCAGATGACTGCAAACTGCCTTGCTGCTCACCTCAGATGGATGCCCCACCCAGGGACCCGGTGCATCACCACTGAAGCAGCCAACCTGCCTAAAAATAAGGGGGAGACCTCTTTGAACTGCCCTGCTGCAGAACTACCACACTCTTTCCCAACCTGTGCTATGCCTCCCCTTTATATACTATAGAAACCCTATCTGCTACCCCCAAATGATGGCAAGCAGAAAATGCACCCCCCAGTGTACTAAACTCCCTACATACTGGAGTGGGGATCCCTAAGGTGAGCAGTAAGCCCCCTCAAAATGAGGGGAGGCTTACACAAGAAACAATCCTTGTGCTGAAAGAAATAGCGGGCAGGGAAAGCAAATTAGAGGAGAAGGCAGAAGAACAAATTACTTATACCCCATTTATAGAACCAAATTTGATTGAAGCCTTAAAAGACCCACATATAGCCAGTATTGCATTGATGGAAAAAATGATTATCTTGAGAAGTGAGATTACACAATTGAAGGAAGAAGTAGCCTCAACTACGACTCCATTGGAGGCTATACTGCCCTCTCAAAGGAAACAGCAAGACAAAGAGAATAGGCAAGTAAAGAATAAAAATATTGTAGCGGGGCAGGCAAATTATACAACTAACTCCAAAGAAAAAATAGAGAAGAAAAGTGATCTCAAATCAAAAGGTAAACAGAGTATAATCCAGAAATAAAAAAAAATGTAAAAAAGGCCCTGATAATTGGGCCTGGGAGAACTAAAAAAAGATCGGACTATCCCAAAGAAAAAACAAAACAAACAAACAAAAAAAATGTGATTTAGCAGTAAAAAAATTTACGTGCAGTCCAACAGGTAGTAGCTCTGATCTAATTCAGAAAAATGATAATTATGGAGACTGTATAATAGGATCTGTAAAAGAAAATTAAAATAAGAAATCAGGGTTGAAAACGGGTCCTTCTACAAAACAGGACAAGTCTAAGCCAACTGAAAAAAAGAACCTCTAGTAGTGCAAATGATGAACCTTTAGAAAAAGATGAAGCAATAATAAAATAAAAAGTAGTTCTATTGGAATCTAAGGTACAGTAATGACATTTAAAATGTGTCAATAGCATTTGGGTGCAGGCATCATTCTGAGGAGTGCAGATTAATATAATATTGAAAAAGGTATGATTAATCTCTTCAGGATGGTTTATAAATTTCCTGGTTGAATTCATTATACAATTAATGCTCATTTCTGCTGCTTCTTGTTTCAGTTGCATAGCCATTGGTTTGTCCAGTTTGTCACTCACTGAATAGTATTTTGAACTAGATCTGAGTATAGTATTTTCAATTTTTATTGTTAATAAATTATCATCTAATTTATTTTGAGTAAGTACATTTATATTCACATCAACTGGTTGATATATAATGATTGATTCCAAATGTTTAATTGTCTTGCCTAGGTTATTCCATGTTCTGTTAATATCTTTATATTTAGTAGCAGAGTATGCTATGTAGATACCTCAGAGACACGCTATAAAACAATTCCATATTACTTACATTGAAACTGACTGGTGTTTATTTTTGGCAAAAAAGAGAGGGGGTTCCTCAAGTAATTTGTAAGATAAATTGTTATCATTGATTAGTGCAGGGGGCATATGCCATGTTCTTATTGGCTTTCTATTAGATAATTTTATTGTTATTGTGTCAGGTGCATGTTTGGAAATTAGAATACTGTAATAATCAATGTCCAGTACTGTGTAAATTAAAGATTCTGGTATTAGGAAAAAATCAGTCCTGGAGTGGCTGCTATGGGCCACTGAATAATACGAGTACTGTATGGTAATTGGATTATTTTTTCTCCAAAGATCAGCCAGTTTGAAATCTTGCATCAGGTTTCTTAGCATTTTACTGACACTTCTTTCCACGTTAGCGGGATGTCTGTCAATGATATTATTTAAAACAGTGTTAAAATCTTCCCCAGTTACATAAGGAGCAGGAAATGTGGAGAGTTCCAAGAACAGGTTTGTGAAAAATTGGGGGTCATTTCATTAGGCCCATCAACATTAATTAATGTAAATCTGAATCCTGGTAATATTATCTTGGTTATTAAAAAGCGACTGTGAGGGTCAGGATATGAATTTCCAAATTTAGCAAGACAGTTTTTCCTAATAAAGGTTGCCACCCCTCTGGAATTTGTTTTAAAAAATTAATCAATACCCCCCCCCCATTTCTTACTTACAAAATCAAAATCTTTTTGCACAAAGTGCATTTTTTCCACTAAAAGAATATTAATATATTTTCTGTCAACACAATACAGAACCTTACACAATTGAATTCTATCCCCAAAACCCTTCACATTCCAAGTTAATAATCTTAGTTTACCCATATTTCTTCTTTAACCCTTATCCCTTACCTATGGCTATACATTTCAAAAGCCCTGCATCTCTACCTGTATATCCACACACTCATCTCATTTATTTTTCCCTTCGGCTATAACACCACCATACACACACTTCTCCCCAACTCTCCTATCCAATAATAATATATAGCCATTACATTATTACCTTGTTTGAGTCTCATCTCTTTAAGCTCCAGGAGGAGCTTTATCATCCATCCCACCTCCCTCCATAATTCTTATTCCCCACTCTGAGTAACCCTTTCCCAAATTAACAAAGATAGCCAACAGAAATAGAGAAACCTCATTTACTCACCAGTGTAGAGAGTGTGAGTGCAGGTGCAGTCTTTGATTAGTACTGCATATCTGCATGCTGTAAGTGCCTATTCATTTCTTCTGTGGTAGAAAGTAGAGAGGAATATGGTTAGTGAGGACTAATAATAAAAAAATGAATAATAATCAGTGATCCAAGTGAGACAGACAATAGTAAATGAAATATGAAGAGATTAGTTCACATGAAGTATAGGTTTTTTTTTTTACTTTCTTTTTATCCCTCATTGCCCTCATTGTTCCACTCCTTCAGGCATTGCTCGTACCATCCATGTTCCTTGACCTTGAGTCTGCCCCCTAGAGTGCCCTGGTAACTCCTTTCTCCCCTCCTACCTCTGTGGAGCACCTGCACAGCGTGGATCTGCCCATGGTTCCTGGACTGGATGGCATGGAACGGCTGTGATCTAGGACCATCGAGGGTTATTTTCTGCTTTTTCTCCCCTCATCCCCCAAGGATGTCGGCTCAGGCAAGTGCATGCTGACGCATGCCTGCCAAGTGCCTAACAACGTCCTCCCTCCCCAACTCCAGCCCTCTGGAGCCGCCAATGCCCCATGAGAGTTGGTACTTCTACCGGCCTCCAGGGATGTCGGGTGCATGCAGCACCCCTGGTAACCCACCCCAAAAGTGGAGAGCATCCATTGGGATGCTCAATCCTCCTTCCCCCTGCCGACCCCCGACGACCCGAGTCTGTACCAGAACCTGGGTCGCCGGCGTGATGCAAGGTGTGGCGTCCAGCGCCTCAACCTTCAGCGCCACCAGGCCGGCCAAAGTGTAGGTTTTTGACAGCTTAGAATTCCTAAAAAACAAAAGTCCTTGAGTTCTGCCTTCTTGTTTGGCTAATATAATCCAATGGATTAAATCTTCTGAGTTATCATCTCAGTTTAGGTATCATTTGTTCTTGCTTCAAAACTTTCATCCTAGATGGACCCAGTTGATATCAGATGAATAGTTCACAAAAGAGTATTTCGGAGTGTTTTGTTCCAAGTTGGTTTGCGTTTAAAGAAGGTCCTTATTCAGCATGTACTATAGCTGTGTGATTGTGGTAGATGGTATTGAAGTCTATTCAGTTAGATTGGTAACAAGGGAGAGTATCTACTAGTCAAGATTATCTGGTTCTCTTGTAGACCATTTTGAAAAGCTTGAGCTTGAAGGTCTTGAGGGTGACTATCTGCCACCTCTAGTGCCTTGGATGGTGCTTCTGGTGAGATAAAGTATCTTATTCTACCATTAATGCAGAAGCATAGCTTCACAGGAGGCAGCAAGGCGTATTTAATGCCTCTGCTCCTAAGAGTAGCTGTAACTCAATCGAAGGATTTCTGCTTAGTCATTATAGTTTGACTAAAGTCCGGGTGTACATGAAACTTTTTACCATCATAAATTAGCCCCGCTCTCCAACCTTGCCTTCCTCAGTATTGCCTCTTTATTTTGAAATCTGTATGGTTTGATGTATATGAATCTAGGCACGACAGACTAAATTTAGTAGCTTGGGAGGGAAGGTACTTATTAGTGGCTGCTCAATGTGCTCTCTGCAATGTTTATATTTCTTCCACATATTTTCTGCCCATGGCAATAGTTATTAATTTTAAAAAATAGCAATGGATCTTCTGTCCCTTCTGAGCCTTCAGGTATCTTAACCAGTTTCAGGTTGCCTCTCCTCAATCAGTCTTCTTGATCTTGCACCTTTCCCACCAAGTATTTAAGTTGGGCATTATGTGTGGCTACTATATCAGCAAGTGGGGCAATCGCATCTTCCACTAAGCCCATCCTTTCATTTAATTATGTAGATCTTGTTGTAAGAGTATCCATCTTTGTATAGATCTTGTTAGAGTATCCATCTTTGCAATTAAACTAGTAATTACCTGAGCAAGGGAGATCATAGTGTTGTTAATTACAAATAGGCCTGATTGCATGTCTGATCTAAAGTTGAAGATGTCCTTCCACAATTTGTACCGACATAGAGAGAGAGTCTTTTCATAATTGTCCTGGGTATTGTTCTCTGCTTCAGTCCCTTTTGGTTTACTGAATATATCAACATTCTCTTCAGTTGCTCTGCCAAAAGGATTTCGTATCTGGTTATTTATGTCTGCTGTATCTGTTCCGGTGAGAATTTTGTTACTAGTGACAATAGATATATCACAGATAGGGGAGATCATGGTTGGTAACCCATGATATAATTTGTAGCAGTTGCACTGTTGAGTTATCATCCCTATTATTTTTATCTGCAGTTACAGTATTGACATTTACTATTTAAGCTGTATGCTGTTGTTCTGATAGGTTATTCTGCAGTTTGTCCTTCCAAAAGGGTTTAGCCTGGGTATCAGGTGACAGGGGGACTGAAGCCTATATGTCTGGAGCACTCTGTAAGCTATTTGTGAGATCATGATTTGCCTAGTCATCAGTTCTCCTTAACTTCAGTTGGGGAGTATGCAAAGGCAAAATATTTTGAGGTACAGAGTTGTAAGTGTATGACATAGTCCGAGTCCCCCCTTTGAGGTCTGAAAAAGATTCTGTGCTTGCTTTTGTGCATCAATATAGAGAATAATGTATGGGCAACCATACACAGCAAGGCTGTGTTTCCATCGAGGGGTTGAGATGACAGCATATGAACCTCGAGAGCGAAGCTTGAGAGGTTCATGCTGTCATCTCAACCATAAGATGGAAACACACGCCGAGTTGTGTGTGGTTAACCATATTTTATTTTTTATAGTATATGGTTTTTTACACTAGAGTGACAGACCCTCACTGAAGTGAAAACAAAAAAATCTTGCCATTTCTTTGTTCTACTCCCATATCAAAATCAAATTTCCAGACTTTTGAAAGGTAAAAGGTATGACTTTGGGCACTGGGTGGTTAGTATGTAGCTAGGTGTAACATATATGAGAAATTAAAAATTGTATGACCTTTGAACTGTGCATAACAACTGTTCGGAATGCGCATAACAACACTCTAGAATATGCATAACGGGTTAGAATGTGCTTAACAAGGATTTTGAGCAGGCTGATTTTTATACATAACAAAGGGTAACCATATACTATACTGAGCTTGTGCTTCTGCACAGTATCTGTTGTGCTAGGCAGCAGGAAAGGAATAGGTGGATTCAGCACATCTGCAGCAGCTATCTTAGAGTTGGCAGTTCCCGGGAGAGTAGGATCTTAGTGAGGGTGAAAGCAGCTTGTTTGTCCTCAGGAGACACCACCAATAATAAAGTAGTTTTTCCTTGAGTAGCTGTACGACAGCTAGTTTTAGGGTTTGAGTTGTCAGTCATGTTTACTGGGGTCACATAATTAAGTTTTCCTGATGTATTGAGGAGTGTTTGGCTTGAAGGAGTGTACCCCACTGTCTTTGGTAGAGAAGGAGCATTGACAGCACTATCCCTGCACCAGGAAGCAGTGTTAACTATATTTGGGTCTACAGGTAAAATTTCAGTGGCATTTTCTCCTTCAGTTTGTTTTAGCACATGTGTAGAACCCAGCTGGGCAGAGGTTATTGGAATTAGTGCTGCAAGTTCGGCTCTATGTAAAAATTAAACACATCGAACATTGGGTGTTTGATTCTTTCAGATAGCGGAAAATGTTTAGGGTAAGTAGGTGGACTTTTGGTTCAACTGGTTCGACTTGATTTGAATGACGAAAACTTGTTATACCAGTAGAACTGTGAACCGCAGTTCACACCTGAAACAGTTGACTTTTCTGTGACTCTGAGTCACAAGCTAGTCCATCCTCTTTGGCAGAGCTATGCAGCTCAACCTGACATGAGCCAGTGGGAGAGCTCACTCCTGTGCTCGGCACTGGGCTAATAGGTAGCTCAGGCAGGGTGTTATACAAATCTATTTAGATTAGCTAGGAAAAAAGCCAAGGGGGAGGTGGAGACAGAGAGGGAGGCAGAATCTGCCCCCCCTGCAGGCTGAGGTAGAGTGTTTAGGAAGCCCGGGAGGATGGAGTCCCTGTGGAACAAGTAGATCAAGATGACAGAGGTTTAGTAAAAGGGGAAAGGGGAAAGAAGAGAGGAGAGAGAAAGGGGGCACAAAAGGAAAGAGGGGGAACCAGCAAACAGTGTACTGATAGATTCAGGAAGGCCATGTGCACCAATGTTAGAAGTCTAGGAAATAAGATCCTGGACCTAGAGGCCACCATAGCGGAAGCTGACCTGGATATCATGGCCATCACTAAGTCATCATGCACAGCCAGCCATGACTGAAACATGGTCATACCAGGCTACATGTTGTTCAGGAAGGACAGGGTAGAAAGGAAGGGCGTCGGAGTGGTACTTTATGTGAAAGATAGCATAAAACTGACAGAAATACAGGGGATTCAGGGGAAGGCTCAGGTGCTATGGGTCATCCTTGAGTTAGGTAACGGCCCCACTATTCGGACGGGGGTGATCTGCAAGTCTCCAGCACAGGGGGATGACCTAGATTGAGATATGTTAGAAGCATACAGCAAGGTGGTGTGACAGGGCTGAATAAGACCCTGTCCCATTTGTTATGTAGAAAGAGCTAAATACAAGGATCTGTTCTATCCTCTTCTTTTCTGTCTCTTGTCTGACAACCAGTGATGGAAGAAGAGGAGGCAGGGACAGAACCTGAAAGCATGCCTGCCTTCTTCAAATGGTGGGCTGTACAACAAAAAGCAGGTCTGACTGGCAGTAGTGCACCTAACAGAGACACTATGGTGTGGCCGAAATATGACTTTTGGGCAGTGAAGGAAATTATGCAGATGGTGAAAACCTTAACAGAACTGGTGAACTGGCTCACAGAATGATGGATGGAGGCTAAGCAGAGATACCCAGGGGTCCAAGTAATCCACCAGGGGCAGCACTGTGACTCTACCAGGAAAGGCAAACACCTGAACAAGTCAGACAAAGTCGAGAGGCAAGAAGAGACCCCATCTGTTGCAGACAAAGGCCAGATGGAGTCCAGTCACAGTACAGAGAACCAGTTCGGAGCCGTGATACCTGAGATGGAGATGGAGCATTTGGAGCTTCCTGTGTTTCCTGGGTGCTACCTTGTTGACCCAGAATTGGAGCTGGACTAACACCTGGTGCAGGTTCCTGGAGGATCATGTGTGAATGGTGCTGAGACTGCTAAAGAAGAGGTGCTTGATTGTGGTGAAGAAGAAAGGACACCACAAGATGCAGATCATGTGATCTGAGATGGAGGCATGGCCCCTTTAGTAGAGTAGCTGAAAGGTGCGGAAGAAGCCTATGAGATGGCTGAAGGGACTGATCTTTTTTTTTCTTTATACTCCTGCAGCCCGACCTGCCTACACCCAGCCACTGCCTTCATCCCTGATCAGCTCGCAGACTCACTCACATACTGGCTAGCACAGTGCTGTAAATGCAGGGGGGACTGCCCCCTATTTCCCCCCACACCAGGCCAGGAACCAATATCACAGTGCGATTCCACAACAGGCCCCCTGGTTGCTGAAGTGCGGCCATCAAGCTGCCTCGGTCATCTGCCATTTTCCTCCTATGTTTTTTCCCCTGAGAAGTGAGGACGTGCAGTGACATTGAGGCACAATGTACCGCCGTCTGCTGCACTTCTCCCCACATGTATCCCTGCTCCTGTAGTGCCCCCGATTTCCATTGGGGGCTGTTGTAGTGCAGTGAATGCCCCAGTCCCTCCCCAGGGAAAGGAGAGCAGTCCTCGGATGCTCAATCCTCTTCCCTCCCCAGCCAACCTCAGATGACCCGGGCTCGTTCCCGAACCTGGGTCGCTAGCGTGGAGTGAGGTATGGCATTTAGCACCTCAACCCTCAGCCCCACCAGGCCATGGGACTGATCTCTTTGTTAAACCAGGGATTCCCTGGAGATTCAGAGACTGGGGTATGCTACAAAATGGGGATACACATGATTGCAGGTTATACCAGTATGTGACAAGTATTGATGGTGTATGTATTGGTCCTGGGGTGGTTAACAGAGTCCATCCCCATTATGTTGTAAAGAAAAGGGTATTATACAGGTTACTTCTTAACCTGAGGTTAAACAAGATGGAAGAGTAGGTGGTTGTTCCCACCAGATGTCAGATGCAGGTGATGCAGTGGGCACACACTGATCACAGTGGGAGGAATCTAAGTAAAAGGGAAACCTTTGCAAACCTTCTGCCACATTTTTACTGGCCAGGAGTCTACAGGCAGGTAGCGACCTACTGTAGATCCTGTATTGCCTGCCAGTTAATGTTGGCTGTAGCCCCCAGAGAGAAGGGTGCTGTTACCCTGCAGAAAAAAAGCCTTTTCTTCCCAGAGACCAGGAGAAGCAGAAGGCCCCAAAAAAGACCACCTGGGGAAAGAGGTGACATTCTGGTAAAATAGGTATGCTTCCTCCAGGGCTGGGAGAGACATAAAGAAAAGAGATAAATAGATAACAGTATAATGCTTTTCCTGCAATGTTAATGGCTAAACTGATAAATTAGAAACACTAGAATTGAGAATTCAGAAGGCTGAAAAAATGCATGGGTTTAAACTTAACCATTTGCTGTACTGGTTGTTGTGGAAAAAGGGATACTGCATATGCACAAAACTGTTATAAGGTGATGTTAGAAGTGAGTTAAAAGAAAGCTTTGGAAACCTGTTTTTTTAAAGAGGGGGTATGTGACAGAGTTAAATAAGGCCCTGTCCCATTTGTTATGTAGAAAGAGCTAAATGCAAGGACCTGTTCTGTCCTCTTCTTTTCTGTCTCTTGTCTGACTGTGCAGTCAGATTTTTCTCCACCTTCACTTGTTGTTTGTTTCCATCTTTTCTTCCCCTTGTGTATCTGAAGTTATAAAATATATGTAAATCTTTATGTGAAACTGAGATCCCTTGGTTTGAAAATGTATATAGTTTGTGCTGTTTTAATCATTTATATCAGTCACACTGGTAATTAACCATAGCAATCTCTTATTTAACCATGTACAAGACAGGACCAAGGCCTGTATGACATATGTATCATTACTGTATGTCTATTCCACTGTATTGCATTTATATTTTGGAAAATTAATAGAAACGTTTAGAGAAAAAGCTACTTGTAACATAGGGGGTTAACCTGGAATGCAACACCATCTCTTTTGCAGAGCTGTCAACAGGAGGTCAGTTCTGGGACACCTCGTACTGTTTTGGCATACCTGCAAGGAAGGAAACTGACAAGAACATTTTTGGAAAAACAGGATGTCTCCTTAATGAGTTCCCAGGCAAAGACTTATAAAGAGAGCATCAATACTTTTGCTAGAGCGAGAGAGAGAGTGAGAGAGAGAGACTGAGAAACTGAAACTTAGAATTAGTGGTTCCCTTCAGACGAAGGACTTTGTTTTCTCTATTTGTACTGCCTTTGTAAAAAGTTATATTGAATAATTTTTATTTTTATGTTGCTGTTATTGATAGTAATAAAATGTTACTTGGGAACTTCACAACTGCTCCTGATTTTCCTATGCTTCCTGACCTGTGCCTCAATGGCAGATGGCTAACAAGGGGGAGGTGTTGCTAGTGGGGGATTTCAGTATGCCAGATGTAGATTGGAGCCTTCCTGCAGCAGCTTCAGCTAGGAGCAGGGACATCCTGGAATCCCTGCAAGGGGTATTCCTCAGGCAGCTGGTACGTGAACCCACTAGTGATGGGGCTGTACTAGATCTAGTGCTTACGAATGGAGTTAAGATTGAGGAGGTCAGGGTGCAAAGCCATCTAGGGACCAGTGATCATTGTACAATGTGGTTCCAGATAAGAACTGCTATGGAAACTAATCACACAATATGAAAAAGTGCAAGATAATGCACTTGAGCCACAGTAACCTGGAAGCAGAGTACAAAATGGGGGAGGGAACAATACTGACAAAGACAAAGCAGGAAATAGATTTAAGGGTATTCATATTGGATTACCTAAAGGTGGCCAAGCAGTGCAACAAGGCAATCGCCAAGGCAAGTGGGATGCTGGGATGCACAGGAAGGGTTATCACCAGCAGAAAGAGAGAGAGGTGATGCTGCCCCTGTATAGAGCGCTGGTGAGACCGCACCTTGAATACTGGTTACAGCTCTGGAGATCACACCTCAGGAAGGACATAGACAGAGTACAGTGAAGGCGGTCCAGTGGAAGGTCACCAAAATGGTGCAGGGTCTGCATCATAAGTCCTACAAGCAGAGGCTAAGGGAGCTAAGCATGTACACCCTGGAGGAGAGGGGGGAATATGACAGAGACTTTTAAATACCTAATGGGGGTGAATAAGGTACTACAGGAGAATATTTTTCAGAGAAAAAGGTCCTCTAGAACAAGGGGGCATACTATGAAGCTGGAGAGTGGTAATTTTAAGAAGGATGTGAGGAAGTACTTCTTCAGGGAAGGGTAGTGGATCCCTGGAAAAGCCTTCCGGTGGAGGTTGTGGGAGCGAAGACAGTGGAGGGGTTCAAAAATGTCTGGGATAGACACAAAGGTATTGTAGGGGGAAGGAAGAGAAGGGGAACAGCAGGTGTGAGACAGGGAGAGGTAGAGATGGTGCTGTAGATCAGGAAAGGTCTGCAACATTAAAAAAAATTGCAATGGTCAGACTGGATGGGTCTGGTGGTCCTTATCTGCCATCACATTCTATGTTTCTAAAAGGAAATTTATTCTTTTTTTTCACCAGAAAGTTTGATTACACAGTTGGCTGAACAGCAGGGCTACAACTTGGGTAGGGGAGGAAAAAGAAGGAAAGAAAAATGGCAGCAGCATTGCTGCAACTTGCAGGCTTGCAGCATGCCTCTGGGACCAGGGTCTTACCTGACTGATGGGACTGGAGGAGTGTGCTTTGGCTGGGCAGTTGGCAGATAGAGCACATGAGTGGTAGTCTGCCAGTGCCCATTTTTTGTTGCAGAAGTAACATTTTAATAGGGCATTATAGGCCCCCTGGCAGAAGCCTTTTGGGAGTTATTCTGTTAGGAAAAAATTCAATTTTACTGTGCTGGGCAGTCATCGTGTGTCAGCTTGCAGCAGGACAGTGCCTGGTCACTGTTAGTTAGCATTTTGGTGGCATTCTCTTCAGTTTCCACTTTTAATTCTTTTTTTTTGGCAGTTTTATTTTATTTTTAATCATTACCTTTCTCATTCTCCTGAGTCCAGAAGCAGCCTTTTACAGTGTGATCCAGGCAGTGTGATCTAAGTACTGGGAAGCAAGTGTGCGCCAGCTGAACTGGCAGTATGCCAGTGCCCAATCCCTAGTAGGTGGCACCTTGGTGGCATACCATAAAAAGGAAAAAAAATAGTTGCTTCCTCCCCCTCCTCCTCCTGAGTCCTGAAGCAGCCTTTTGCAGTGTAATCTGGGAAGTGGGCAACAAGTGTGTGCCGGCTGAACTGGCAGTGTGGCAGTGCCCAACCCCTGGTAGGTGGCACGTTGGTGACATCCAATAAAAAAAAAAAGTTGCTTCCTCTGCCTCTTCCTCCTCCTCCTGAGTCCTGAAGTAGCCTTTTGCAGTGTAGTCTGCGCTGTGGGCAGCATGTATGTGCCAGATGACAGCTTGCTGGTACCCAGCTCCTGTAGGTGGCACCTTGGTGGCATCCCATATTCTTCTCCCTCCTCTTCCTGAGTCCTGAAACAGCCTTTTGTAGTGTGATATGGGCAATGGGTAGCAAGTGTGTACCAGCTGGAAGCAGGCCGGTGCCCAGCCCCTGGAAGGTGGTGGCACCTTGGACCTTGGTGGTATCCCATAAAGAAATAAAACAAAATTAAAAAAATAAAATAAAAAATAACATCACAAACTTAAATAAAATATGTCTTCCATTGATAAAAAAATTAAAAAAATAACATCACAAAATTAAACAAAATATAAATCTTCATCATTCTCATCACCCAAATGGTTAAGTCCTGTAGCAAGCATTAGGAAATGGAGCAACAGACAGGTCAAGGAGCTCTTGGGATGGGATCATCCAAGTCCAGTCACATCAAAGAAAAATGAAAGCATAGTGGGCTTGATCACAGACTGTCTGCCTCAGTGGGTATTACAGGTGTAGAGGAAGATGCTAGTAGTGGTTGAATAGTCCATAGAGTATCTCTCTTTGTAGGAACCACTTGCAAGGGCTGCAACATAAGCAATTGTAGATAAAAAAGAAATAAAAAAGTGTGCTAGGTAGTGAGACAGGCGGAGGAGGAGGAGGAGGAAAGTGATTTGGTGGAGCCTCTTGGGGACAGCGATTTGGATTGTGATTATATGCCTAATAAAAGTGATAGTGCAGCAGCAGTTCGACTTGGGGCAGATGCATGTAAGAGAACCAAAAAGACCAGGGCCAAGATTCTCAAAATGTTCCCCAGGCACAAACCCACATTTGCACTGAGTTGCTGTTCACAGAAGCCCAGTTCATGTGCTCAAACCAGGTTTGTGCTCAGGCAAAGTGTGGAGGGGGGTGCAATGCAAATGAGGGGAAGGGGACCTGAATATCGGCACAATCCGAATCACAGTGCATTTGGTCCACACAATGACCTTTTGTGTGGTCTCCTTGTGAGGAGCAAATACCACCAACCATGACCTTGCCTTAATCCTGTGCAACCCTAGTGGCTGGCAGAGGTACTGCGGTGACCCCCCCACCTGACTCTCAGCACAACAGTCCCTGGTGTCCACTGGTTCCTCCCTCCCTCCTGATCCCCATCCCAATGTGGAAAAAGAGTTTCCCTGGTGTCCCGTGCCCCCACACCTGATGCCCTGCCCGATGTTCTATACCTTTACCCTGGTGTCTAGTGGACCCTCCCCCTGTTCATTCTCCATCCCTGTAAGGGAGAAATCCCTTCCCAATTTGATATCCTCCCCTTAGCTATTTCAGCCTGATGTGAACAACTAAGTTTCCCTGGTGTCTAGTGGCCCCCCCCCGCCGATTGCTGGCCCGATGTGAAGATGCAACTTTCCCTGGTGTTTAGGGGTCTCTCCACTGGAAATCGCTGGCCCAGTGTGAATATTTAACTGTCCCTGGTATCCAGTGGTCCCCCCCCACACCGATCACTGGGCTGATCTGAAGATTTAACTTTTCCTGGTGTCTAGTGGTCTACCCGCTGATCACCAGCCTGATGTGAAGATTTAACGGTCCCTGGTGTCTAGTGGTCCCCCCTCCCACTGATCACTGGCCCAATGTGCAGAAAAAAACTGTCCCTGGTGTCCAGTGGTCCCTTCCTCCACCTGCACTCATGCCCAATGTGGCAGTACTGATTCCCTGGTATCTAGTGGTCCCTCCCCCATCCTGATCCCCTGTATACTAAGATGAAAGCATTCCCTGGTGTCTAGTGGACCCCCCACCCCTGCAGGTAGTGCCCCACTACCCTGCTCTGTCCCATCCTGACTCCGAGCTGACAACTGGCACAGCCCTCTGCATTCCGCCACAGCCAGCCACTGACTGAGCTGTCAATGAGTGAGTACTGATTATCCAGGGAAAAAGGGATATTAGTGGCAATTGAGCCCAAAATTATTAGCTTTGTTGTGTTTAAGTTTATTTTAAGTTCTAATTCTTTGCATTTTTTTATTGAAGGTGTCATTTTTATTTAGAAGGCCTCTTCTGGTCAAAGAAAATAGAACTATGTGATCTGCAAATGCCAGTGCATAGCAGGGCAACCCATTAATTTTGCGTGGATCGTATAGCTTACCGTCATTAAAATCCAAAAGGTCATTTATATAAAGCTTAAAAAGGACTGGAGCAAGTAAGTATCCTTGCTTCACCACTCTGGTTGAGGGAAATGGCTTTGTGGTGTTACCTTCTATGTTATATCTAACTCTGGTGTGGGTGTCTGTTAATAGGAGCTGGATTGGGTTGAGGAGGGAATCATCCATCCCTTGTGCCTTAGAGTGTCCCATAATAGATTGCGATTGATAGAATCGAACGCAGAAGTAGAATCTATGAATGAAGCATAACACTTCATTTTTTTTATTTGAATGTATTTTCCAAACATGTGGGCTAAACAAAAGATATCTGTCATTGAGAAATTACATCTAAAACCAGCCTGAAAGGGGGAAATTAGGTTCCTACTGTTGTTCCATATTGTCTTTTGGAGGCAGTATAGCACAGTGGTTTAAGGCTTTGAGTTGCAAACCTGGAGATCTGGGTTTGAATCCCACAGCCCCCACTTGCATACTGTGTGACCCTGAGCAAGTCACTTAACTTCCTTGTGCTCCCAGGTTGCACCTGTAAACAAGCATTCAGCTCAGTGTGTCTCACCTGGTAAAACAAAGGTTAAAATAAATAAATAAATAATCAATTAGACTCTGGCCATAGGGGCCAAAGAAGGTAGGATTCCCTGTCTCATCTCCCTTGTCCTTCCCATTTAAAATGATCAAGGAATTATCATTGACAACATTTTTTAATTTTTTTCCATTATCATTAAGTACTTTGTCTTTTGTCACTCTAGGGATCAAATCCCACCCATCCATAAAAGAGGCTAGAAAAGAGTAATTGTCATAGTTAGTAATCTGTGCATTAAAATCTCCACCAACTGTAAGATAAGCTGTTGGAAAATTGTGTGTAACTGCATCTAGATCAGAGGATAATTCATCTAGTAAAATTGGTAGTTATAATTTTTGGAGGGATATACACATTTACTATGATAAATAACTTATTGTTTCAGTTGAGTACAATAATTATGTAATTTGTAGATATTTTATAAATTTGTATTATTATCAGTTGTTTGGAGATTTTAATGTAGATGGCTAAGCCACCCATATTTCTTCCATAGTTTTTTTTATTTTGGATGCCAGGGAAAAAACATATTCATAACCATTTATAATTATGGGGTCTTGGGCCCAGGTTTCCTGAAAGAGGATTACCATAAAGGACATAATAAAATCCAACCATTCCCTATCCCCAAGTTTATGTTTTGGACCAACTGTGTTCCAAGATCAAAAGTTATGGCCCATCTTGTTCGTATTATGATCAGACGAAACCAGGTCTCCAAGACATTATCATTTAGTCAGACAGCAGATGACATTTCTTTTTCGTGTTCTAAATTTGACAGATTCACAATAAAAATGTTACTTTGTTTCATGTTGGAGGCTTTATGCAGAATTGAATTAAATTAAATTAAATTAAATAATTCTGGTGATTGACATACATGTCAGTCTGGTTCCCTGTGCCAACATCGTGAGCTCTTATTATTTTGGAGAATTCCTTTTTGGAAATGGGTATGTCCAGAACTGATGCCAGGAGGGAGGACACAAGTGATGTTAACACCTGCACCTCTGTATTCTGTTTCTCTAAGTGCTCTACCCCAAACATAGAAAGAACTTTATGAGCAGAGTCTTGTGTTACACATTTAGAGGGCAAGTTCCAACTAAATAACTGTAAAACATGCTTTAATGTTTCAAGCTTTTAGGTATTAGGAAGTTGGGTAGAGCCTAAAAATGTTTTATTAAGTTTTCGCCAAGTAGCTGGTGGATGTATCGGTATGCCTATTTTTTTTATTCTTCTCTGGAAGCTGAGAACTTGCTTGATGAAGCCCATGCTTGTAATCATGTAATAGACGGGGTGGAAAAAAGGTTTTACCTCTGTAAACTGCTGTAATATTTGTAGCAGCTTTATTTACCCCGAGTTTGGCCTAGAACAGATCGGTAATGAACTCTTTTAAAGTGTTATTATTTTCATGCTCTTTTAAATAAAGACCATCTATTCTTAAGATTGTTTCATCACCTGTTAATTGTATCTCCATGTGGGACACAGAATTGTCATTATTTGTTGCCTTGTGAGTAGTATTATTACAGGAAACAGAGGGAGAGAAAACATCACCGTTGTTAGTGTTTTGACAATTACGTATATTACTTAGAAGCTGATATCCTGAATCTCTAGGGTGACTCCCCAGTGGTTGACAGTGGGGGGGTTTCTGAATCTTGGGGAAGGGGTATCCCAGGTTTCTCAGTTGGGACTACAATGCCATCGGTGGCTTCCCCCTTATTTGGATAGTTCCTAGTAGGCTTCAAATCCTGAGTGTTGTTAATTTCAGGCTGCTGGCTAGGAATCCCTTTCTTTTTCTTTTATTCTTTCTAGAATTTAGAGTCATCTTTCTAGCATTTTCCTTTTCGGGGGGGGGATATGGAATTACTATGAGAGAAAATGAAGGCCTGCATTTGTTTGCCAGTAGTTCAAAGTTAGAATTGTTTTTTCCCAATTCATTGATTTGTGATTGGGCATTGTTTTGAAACGCATCCATTTTCTTTTTGATATTTTTGAGAGATTCTAGCAATACGATGATGAATATATAATAAGGAAAACAGCAAAGTTTCTAATTAATATAAGGGAAATAGGGGTTAGCATTGTTCGGACAACGATTATAAAATCCTAAAAAGACCACATTTAAGAGAAATCAAGACATTATATTATGGATTGTCTTGATTAAGTATATGTGTATGTTCAATGGATACTTATATTTATTGTATGTCTTTTCCTTTTTTTCTTTGTATATCTGGTGTTTGTGATAGAATTATGTATATATCTATTTTATACTTGTTGTTTTTGTAATGATCTTTTTAGATTGAACAATAAAATTGAACTGAACTGAACATTAAGGGTTTGTGCCAAAGCCTTTAGTGTATATGTGAGAGGGTCCAAAGGAGGGCAACCAAAATTATCTGGGGCCTAGGCGAGAGGACCTATGAGGGGAGGTTCAAGGAGCTCGACATGTACACACTGGAGAAGAGGAGGGACGGGGGGACATGATAGAGGTCTTTAAGTGCATGAAAGGGATCAATAAAGGAGGTCCAGTCAGGGTGCTCCAAAGGAAGGAGGGTAGGGCAATGAGAGGTCACGGGTGTAAGCTGGAAGGGACAGGCCCAGAGGGGAGAGGAGGAGATGTTATTTCACTGAAAGGGTGTTGGAGCCATGGAATGCACTGCCCAGGAGCTGGTAGAGTGTGGAGACTAATATTAGAACTCATAAGAGAAATGCTAAAATGTAACTTTATTTAAGGATACCTTTGATGAAGGACTGGGAGATCAGTCCGAAACATGTCAGGAACTTTGTCTTGTTATGTGTTTTTTTAAATAAACGTTACATTTTACGCATTTCTCTTATGAGTTCTGTATGTGCCCGAAACCTTTTTGTGATTTAAGCATTCTGTTTGGTTTTGGTGCACTACCTCCCAGTGTGCACTCATTTGGAACAATAGAGGTGGAGACTGTGGACAGTTTTAAATGGGGATGGGACAGGTACAGAGGGAGAATAAATCTGACCAGACCCGGTACAGGTGGAATATCTGGGACTAGGGACAGTATAACCCAGGGGTGACAGGGGAACTAAAATCGACTCTCAGTGCAGGTGCTGAAAATCGAGCAGACTCGAGAGACCATTAGGCCTATTCTGCTGGCATTTTAGTATGTTAGTACATAATGACACTTTCCCAGAATATTGCTGGATAATTGCAGAATCCAGTTTAATTTGTTCTACTTCTTTGTCAAGTTGTTCGAACACTGCACTAGGTGATTGCGCACCGTTTATGTCATTCCAGTGATCAGAAAACTCCAAATTTGGTGATCTAATAATTGATTCACATATATTTTTTGACAGATCAAGGGGGCTAAATGATTCTAATTTAGTTTCATATAATTCAGAGGATTTTGGTAAGGAAAATGGAGAAATTGCTCTTGCGTTATTGGCCCTGAGTGACAAAGGGTTCAGCTTTTCCTCCTCATCTTGCAGGGGGTGGGACACTGGTAAACATTTACTAGTTGGGCCTGGGGGGAATCAGTAATTAACTCTTTTAATTGTTGGGCAGGTTTTGTTACCTCTTGCACTTTTATTTTTTCTTGATTTTTGGTTCTTTGTTCTTTTTTTCCTGATCCTGTAGTTTTTTCGTACTATTCTGAGCTGTCCTGTTAGAGGGATTCTTTTCTTCCAAAACGTGTTCCCCTAGAACAGTACCTACAACAGGAGTCATTGAATGGGAGATTTTAAAAGGGAAATTTACCTCCGCCCTCTGAGCTTTTTCCCAAAATTGTCTCCCTACTGCAATGCAGTATAAAGAAAAGGCCACCACCAGCCGGATACATACAACCCTGATTTGGATCACCTTTGTAAACTTATTAAGGACCTACAACCAACCAATGTTCAGCGAGAATGACACCTTGAAATGTAGCTTCCAAGAACTACCCTTACTGTCTTTCAAACAGCCATCTGTTTTATCCAACCTGATTGTCAGGAGTAAACTTATACCTCATCAGAATAACAGAACATTAGAAAGTACTAAACCCTTCAATATTCCCAAATGTACGACATGACCACATTTCCACTTCAGACTTAATCAACACCCCCAAAACAAACAATTCAAGTTTGTACAAGGGGATTATACGTGTATATCCCAGAATGTGGTGTATCACATCCAGTGTAAGAAGTGTCCACGTACAGGCTATGTTGGGGAAACTAGACAACCCCTTCAAACCTGAATGAATTCACGCTGGCACGGCATTAAAATGAAAAATACTGTAAAACCAGTGGGATAACATTTATCTCAGTTTGATCACTCCATCTCTGACCTGGTTCTCAAAGAACAAGTCAGAAATACACAAGAAAGGTGGGCTTATGAGGTCAGACTTATTTTACTTCTCAATACAATAAATGATGGAATGAATGTGGACCTTAGTTTCATGACCCATTACAGAATTTAAACTGACAGTTGCGTTTTACTTGCCTCAGGTACAGTACATGGGCATTTCCTGTGCATATTGTTATTTTTTTATATATTATGTCTTATATTTACTATATAAACTTTTAGTGTGCTTTTCTACATTAATTTTGGATCTGCTAGTTTCATTACACAAGTGCTTCACAGCACACACACACACACACACACACACACACACTCACACAATCTGCTCTCTGTTTTAAGGGAGGGTACTTCTGAGCGTATACACACACACACACACACACAGCCTTCTGTCTGTTTTCAGGGAGGCATAGCAATTGACAATTTATAGACATTCTGCTGTCATGTATTGTAACATCCATGGAGAGTTTCTGATTTATACACAGCTAGGATTTCAAAGACCTTTTATCTCTGTCTATATCCAATTATTCTCCTTCTTTGCCAACAGAACTGTCATATGGATGTGTAAAGTTTTTTTTTTGGTTACCAGTTCTAGCCTGTGTACTTAAAGTGGTTTCTTTGTATAGTTTGCTATTCTTCTGCCAGAGAGCTCCTTGTAGCTCAAAAGCTTAAACGACTGTAAATCTCTTGTTGGTCTTATGAAAGATATCAAATCATCCACTTTGTTCATCTTTTTGTACAAAGACCAATATGGCAACATACAATTCTTTACATTATGTAAGCTATGTTAATAATTTTCTTAGTTTAGTCACCAGAGTCACCTTTTAGCTTATTATATTACTTTTGTGGGGTATGAGTTATGGTTATTTGGGGTTTATTTATTTATTGAAGTCTTGGATTACAACCTTTGAGCTGCAAGCTCTTTTACAAAGGTTCCACGTCAAGAAGGAGAACAGTAGTACAGAACACTACAGGCATCAAGGAACAATAGTTCGGATTAACTGAACAATAGATACGGTCATAGAACATTGACATAAATCAGATTAACTAGGTTATTTGAAGAAACAAAATAAGATAGAAAAACAAATGGTAGCCAAAGATGTGGAAAAAGGAAGGAGGTGGGGGTTATAGAGACAGATTGCAGTAACCATAGCATCAGGGTTACCTTGTCAAGGTTGAGGGCAGAGAAGGTTGAGGAAACTGAAAAGACAGGAAGGGAATTTGGAGAGGGGTGGGCCATTGACACAGTGACTAGTGTGGGGAGGGGGTAGGTGAGGGGAGGGAGGGAATAGGAGGCTGGGAAGTATATATTAGGTTGCTAGTTGGGGAGTAGAAAAGTGCTTAATTAGAAAGGTTGACGATTCTGGTCGGAAGGAGAACAGGTTATGAGAAGCAGGTGCATTTCATTTGGCTAGCCAGGTGAGATCTAAGTTCGGTTTTGAATGGGCCATTTTATTGATGGAGAGTAGCTCGGCTAGGAGGGAGTTGAGCCAGAGTGGAGCTCGGTATCCAAAGGATCTTTGTCCTTGAGAGGTGCGCTGGAAGGGGGACCTTGTAGGAGAGATTGTTTGATGCCCTAGTTGGTCTTGTTGATTCAACCAGATGGAGCAAAGAACTGGTGCCAGGAGGCAGAAGACTTAGGGCTGCTTTTTTGGAGACAGACATGGTAACGGATCCTCTCACCTAGATTTAACCAGCCCATTTGTGAGTAGAGGTTACAGATATGAGTTAGGCGTGGAGCACCAACAGTTAGCCTGCAGGCTTTATTCAGTGTAGTAGCAATCCTATTAAGGGTGTTGTCAGGGGCCGCACTGTAAATGGCAAGGCCATAATCAGTGATTGAGAAGACTGAGCTGGTAATGGCAAGCTGGAGGGCTGTTTCAGTGAGGCAGTGCCGATGTTTGTAAAGTAGACCCAGCTTCTGGTTAGTAGATTTGGTGACATGATCAACATGGGCAGAGTAGGAGAGGGAGCTATCTAGGGTGACACCAAGATATTTAAAGTTGTGGACCATTTCGATGGCTTCATTTTGTTTGTTTTGAATATTAATCGTTGATGATTTCAGTCGATTGTGGGTTAAGACAAAAAGCATGGTCTTAGTTTTTTTATAATTTAAGAGCAGCTTTGTGTTACCAAACCAGTCCTCAACATTATTAAAGTCTTGCTGTAACCGTAGTTTAAGGGTGGCGGGGTCGGGGTGTCTGGTGCATATAACCGCATCATCTGCGTAGAGAAGGATTTTATGTTGACAGGCTTGGGGAAGTTGATTTAAGAAAAGGCTGAAAATTAGGGGGCCCAATATGGATCCTTGAGGATCACCTGTAGTCACGTTTTGGGATTTTGAGAGAATGTTTGATATTTTTACCCGCTGTACTCATCCTGTTAGTTAGTGCAACGAGTCAGGGCATAGACCCGTGACTCCTAATTGGGCCAGGAGGAGGTCATGGCTGACAGTATCGAAGGTCTTGGTGAGGTCAATAAAGGTTGCCCCCACCAAGTGCCCATGATCGAAGGCATCATGAATGAACCACGTGAACTCAACCAGTGCTGTAGTAGTGCTGTAGAATTTTCTGAAGCCATTTTGCTGCTGGCATTGCAGTTGATATTTATCAAGGTAATCTATGAGCTGATCATGTACTATCCTGTCCAGGGCTTTGGAGATTGGGGGGACTATAGAAATTGGTCTGTAGTTAGTGTGACTCATCCTACTACCAGTTTTGTAAACGGGTTACAACTGCAGCTTTCCACAGCTTGGGGAACTTACCTGAGATGAGGGAGAGGTTATTGATTTTTGTTAGGGGTGTCATCAGTTCAGCAAGGGCGAGGGAGATTAGTTTCAAGTCCAAGCCCTCAACACTATGCCTGGTCTTCCCCAGCACCTCCGAGAGGTATTTTTTTTGCCTCTACTTTAGATATCACTCTGAGGTAGAACACAGGAACATATTTTGTAGATAGAGTGTGTGGTGGATTTAATAAGTTCTCTTTAGCTGGGTTTAGGTAGTCGGGGGGAGCACAGCACTGAGATGAGTAAAAGCTTTGTTAAAGACATCAGCAATGGTCCTGGGGTCTTGCGTAATGAGCCCATCTTGACTCAACATTGTAGGTGCCATATTATCCTGTTTCCCAGTAATCGCTTTAATGTTTTGCCAAAATTTATGGCTATCCCCCCCAGGAGGAGTTTAACTCAGACCTGAAGCAATTGGCCTTAGCCTGGTGGATAGCTTGTGTACATTTGTTCCGTGCTGCCTTATAGTTTTGCAGATCATTAGGTGAGAGAGTACTTTTGTACTTATGCCATAAGTGGTCTTTGTACGCATCTGCTCAAGGAGGTGTAGAGTTACTCAGGTTTTATGGGATCCGCTTACTTTTCTTTAGTTATAGGCAAAGATATCACAGGCAGCATTGAAAATTTCAATGAATTTATCCAATGCAGCATCAACATTCTTAGTAGTGAGGGCAGGGGACCAGCACTCTTGTTGGAGGTGCTGCTTGAGGAGTCCAAATTGCCCCATTTTTAGTGTACGGGACATTATTACTTTCACAGGTGGTTTAGAAGCCTTGTTTGTCCAGTTAAAGATAATGGGGGCATGGTCACTTTTAAGCATGAGATCCGCTCAGGATGGTTAGTTAACACCCAGTCTAATAAGGTGCTGGTTCCCGTTCTATAGTTTGTTCGAGTGGGTAGGTCCACTAGTTGGTGGATGTTGATAGAGGAGATAACATCTTTAAATGTGGCAGAGTTGGGTGACAATCAATTTATGTTGAAATCACCCAGAACAATGACTTCAGTATTAGATCGAAGGTCGGCCTGGTGTTCGTGTACTACTTTAAAACCCTCAGCTTGCTCCCGAGGAGGAATTTAAACTGAGATAAGTGTAAGGCCCTTACCCTGGGTTCCTATAGTTAGCCTCACGGAGAGTATTTGCACAATGTTCCCAGTTTTTAATTGAGGAAGAGCTATGCCCTGAAGGTGATATTTAATATATTGATTATGCAGCCACCACCCCTTTTGCCAAGTCTGTCGAGACAGAAGTTGGACTTCTTTGTCTGCAGTCCAAGGCATAAGCCATGATTCAGCCACAGACAGGACATCAGGGTTATGCTGAGCTACCCATGCTTGCTGCAGGTCCAGTTTTGGCAGGAGGTTGCAGATGTTCACTGAGGCAATGGAGATCCTGCGAGTATTCTCAGATTGCCCAGCATCGCTATTTCTGGGACCAGGGTTTGGATGAGTGTTGCCTGATAGTAGCAATAGTAACCAGGCTACCCTGGTAGCCAGGAGCATAAGTTGCTTAAGGGAGCAAGATCTAGGGCCACAAGAGAAGAGTTCTCTTCTGGAATTGCAGGCAACTGGGATTATGGTTATGGTTGGGGGTGGGATTGGGTAGTAGTTGCATAAGGGAGACAGGCACAGACAGCCTGCAAGCTGGCAGTCATCAATTGTTGAGAGTGCTGGTACAGACATGGAGTTTGGGGACCCATCCCTTTAGGATGGATTTTTTCCCCATACATTGCCATTGGTGTCATTAACCAGAGGATTAGTTATTAGAAGATTTGTAAGCAGTATGAAATGAGCCAGCTAGCATGGGACAGCATGGTTAATTTACCCAGGGGGAGGACTGAACAGTAGGAAATAAAGTATATTTTTAGGGCCAATATGGACCTAGTCAGGGTTTTGCTTAATTGGTGTGGTACAGTTTTGAGGGATCTGAGCCGCCCACAGATTGTTGATATGGGGAGGAGTCTACCTTGGGTGGGGGAGTGAATTTAAAGAGTGGTGGGGGTGGAGGAGGGTGGGGGTGCCTAAAATCCACACAAGGTACAGCAGCAGGTCGAAATAGGCTGGGATTTTGATCAAGTGGGCAGAACCCAAGTGTAGAGACTAGGATTCTGCTGCAGGAATATAATTGGAGGCTATTATACTGAGCACCAATGAACGTGTAGCCGTGGTGCAGACAGCAAACCAGACAGAAGCTGTTGAAAGGCACTGGATTTCAAATTTAGGCTGTGATCAGCGGTGGTGTGTATTGTTACCTTCGGGTCTCCAGTCAGAAAACTTCAAGCAGGAGATGAAGAGGCGGGTGGCAGTGGCTAGAGTGAGCAATTAGCTGTACCACAGACCGCCAGCTCAGACAAACTCTTAACATCGACACTGCACCATATCGGGGATGTAGAAAATTGAGACAAAATTTAACATACCTGGAGGGAGACAAATGACCTGCAGGATAAGTATAATTTTCTATTAAATGTTGTTACAATGCATGATCAATTATTGCACAACCAGCTGGTTCTATTGTAAATGTTAAATGTGGTATGTCAATGTGTTATTAACACTTAAAATTTCAATAATATTTTAATGAAAAAAATAAATTAAACATCATCATCCAAACTATATTTCATTTAAGGATGAACATTTTGCAACAATATGCTAAAGGCTCATTTGGTAAAAATAAATATGATAATACTTAAAACTGAGGCATGGTATAAATATAGCAGGTATTAGGCTCATATGTCGTGCTAATTATTCATAAGGTATTGATCCTCTCACTGTGCAAATGCTGAAAACTACCATTTGCATATTAATGCAGTAGACACACAGAATTGCTAACCTGCAAAAACAGATTGGAGAGATTTCAGTTTTATTAATTTACAGATATTGAGTGACAGGTTTGTATATGCAGGATAAAAATCCAGGCAATCATGCATAGAAACAGAAACAATGACATTAGAAAAAGACCAATGCTCCATCTAGTCTGCCCCTATTATGCCTTACTGTTAAATATATATTTGCAAGCATTTTTGATCTGTAGGAGTTACATGTCACCAGGTCAAGCTATCAACCTTCACACGTTTGAAAAGGAAGATTACTATATGCATTAACATATTTCAATTGCAGTAGGAGCTTCAACAGTACAGTAGTTGCACACATTTGCAATCCAAAAGTCACATATATTCAAAAATAACAATATACGCTAATATTTCAAACTGTATCTATTAAAAGGAGCTCTACACTGTTCTCATGGTGACCTATATTGATTTGGCTTTTGCAAGCACAACTATTTTACTAAATCAGAGCATGAAAATAAAGGTAGCCACTGCACTTCCTTACAGTTATAAGG
Source organism: Neoceratodus forsteri (assembly GCA_016271365.2). Taxonomy (NCBI): domain Eukaryota; kingdom Metazoa; phylum Chordata; order Ceratodontiformes; family Ceratodontidae; genus Neoceratodus; species Neoceratodus forsteri. The sequence goes on along the minus strand of CM057451.1, from coordinate 674,548,542 downwards.
GCAAGTTCCCAACATGGCATGTGCTGCTACTAAAACACATCAACCTGTAATAGAATATTAAGATTGTTGCCAAGATTAGTTTATTTTAGTTAGACAGGATTTAATTACCTTGGGGCATGGGAAAGGGTAAATGTGGCGGTCATAAGCAGGCAGCACAGTACTGTGCTGGGAGAGCGTGACAGGTACGAAAGAGAGAAAGAGAGTTGTGCTGGGGTGGCAGTCTGGAAGAAAGCTGGGTAAGGGCAGAGAGTACAGGCCACACCACAGCTCAGAGTTCAGCACTGGTCGGAAGGGTTGAGCTGTAGTTGCACCATTATTTCGTGTGTAAAGCAGGGATCGACAAATTTCAAAATGGCATGCTAGTCCAGGACAATTGGCCTTGACAAAAATGGTTGTCCCCGAGTTCAGAGTGGTAGTCCAGTTCATTTCAATGAAAATTTTCAACCAATTTAATTGAAATAAATCTTAAAATAAAAAACTTTAAATCTTTTTTCTTTTTATTAGCTGTCTTTTTTTGTGTGTGTTTGTCTCTTTAAACCAGCCGGCTGCAGGCGCAGGACACTGGGCAGATCATCCCTTCCTTTTACTACTGTTACCGTCTTGTTCTTAATTTCTTTTTTATTTATTTGGGTGACTAGTTACACTTTTCCCCTTTAGTGTCTGCCAGGTGGCAAGTTTGGCAACACAAAGCTCAACTCCTTCCCAAGTCTCTTGACTTCTTCTTTTACTGCAGTTACTGTCCTGATCTTATTTTCTTTTTTATTTGTGTAGGCAGTTAGTTACACTTTCAACCTTTTACCTTCCATTTCTTCTTATTAATGCTTAGATGGAAGCTGCAGGTGTAGCAGTTCAAATAAGGACTCACTCCACTCACTGTCTACAATGCACCCACCTTTGGTTAGGCAGGGTAGTTACTTTAGTACAGATATGTAGAGTAGTGCAGTTCTAGAACAAGTGGCTTGCTGCGGCTGGCTGACTGTCTGGCAACTAGCACACACACTCCCAGTCCATAGGTAAGTCAAAGAAAAAATAAGGGCAAATAGAAATAGCCTTGGGGTCCTTTAGTCTAGTCTATTCTCCTTGTTTGCAGACAGTGTTTACTGGCACAGGAGGCAGTGGGAAAGAAGAGACAAGGCACTGAGCACTACTAGTACACCTATGCACTACAATTGCTAAATGAGTCTGAAAGAAGGTACAATGAATAAAGGCTGGCATTATAATTGTTTCTAGCCTAAGCCTATTTCATTTTTATTTTTCCTTTCCAACCCTACTGAACTTGGGTTGTACTGTGTCAGCTGACCATACCAGTCCTTGGCAGATTCTTTCCCACAGTATGTCAGTATATCACCAGGTCCACAGTGACTTTCAAAGATAAATAATTTTGTTTCTGTACTATTTTAGCTGCAGTGCATCACAACCCTTTCTTTATGTGTAACTTACTTTTAGCAGCAATCACACAAAACCATGATTTCCAGTCACTCTCACCCAACTGCAGTGAAACAAGTCCTCTTCAAATTGTTTTGCCCTGATCAGTGGCACCTTTTTCTTCTTTAATTTTGTTAATTCAAAACTCCACACTTGTCTCTCTACGTTTTTTCCAACTGAGTTGGTCCTCCTCCTTCTTCTTCATTCTACTTTGTTCCAGTAAAGGTCATAAAGCCAGGACATGAAAACACACCTCCTTCTTGTATCTTTTTTTTTTTTTCCCCCAATTTTTAAGACCCCGACTGACTGTACAGTCCCCCGACCCCCACCACCATTGAGTTCACTGGTAACTCCCCACCACCTCCTTCCACTTCAGTGCTTTCTCTCAGTGAAAAAACAACCCTTTTTTTGTCCCCATAACTACAGTGCAGTCCAACTCCTCGACAGTAATAGCTGGCTGAGTAAACACGTTTTTTCCTTCTCAGATCCTTGGACTGATCGAGACTGCAACCCCTTCCCCCAAACTAAGTGACAAAGTTAAACTCTCCCTGTATATTCATTTTCTAATTTCCCCTTTGTTCAGATTTTTCTTTTAAGGCTGCTTTAATTTACTTATATTTCTGCCAACCAAGACAAGTTGAGAGCTGACTTGTGGTAATAAAATACAGCTGTACTGAATCTGTGATAATTAGCGATATTCAAAAATCACTCTGTCCGCTATATGATTCAGTAATGAAATGGCGCTATCGGTAACATGCTCCTGCTTCTGTCCCTGAAACCTCTCGCCCCTGCCACTGCCGTGGCCAATACCCAGGACTGACAGGTACTATTCCACATTGAATTCACTTACTCACCTGTCAGTCCTGGATCCAGCCATGCTTTTCTGCTGCTTTAATGGGTGGAGACTCAGGATTGTGGAGGGTCCTACTGAATCCTTGCTAACCGCATGCTGCTGCGCTCACTCCGGCAGATCTGGTGCCCACATTATTAAATCTTCATCACCCGTATGACACACTGACCTGGCTAAGGAAGAATGAGGTGCAGCGGCACCTAGAGGTTGGTCGGCGCACAGCAGGTAAGCGAAAAATAAGCTCTTTGAGTTGGTTGTCCGTGGACAACCAGCTAATTCAATTGTGCTAATCCGTCTGTAAATTCTTGTAGCCCGGGACGTTGGGCTATTGGATTTGTCGAACCCTGGTGTAAAGGACAACTATTCTGGAGCTTGGGTGGGATGGGGGTTGGGGAGTGTGAGATACAGCTTCTTTGGTGGGCAGGGTGAAAAGTGGAGCAGCAACATTTATTTATTTTTTTTTTACCAGGAGAGACACACTAAGCTGAAAGCTTATTTACAGGTGTGATCTGGGAGCACAAGGAAGTTATAACTTGCTCAGGGTCACACAGTATGCAAGTGGGGGCTGTAGGATTCAAACCCAGGTCTCCAGGTTTGCAGCTCAGAGCCTTAAACCACTGCGCTATACTGCCTCTATAATAATGAAAGCATTAGTTGTAGATTTTTATTGGGCTAGTAAGGAGAAAGGCATGGGGGGGCACAGCAGGGAAGGAGGCAACGTGCTGCACATTTTAATGTAATGTCATGTGCCAGGTACATCTATTTTTTTTTAACAGATGTGGTGAGGTTGGCTGTGGCTTTAGAGCTGTATCCTGTTTAGGATTAGATAATTGTCTGCATATTTGTTATCTTTATCATACCAGACATTAACGTAGTTGGCCTGGGAGGCAATTTGGAAGCTCTTTTTCAGAGACCTTTTTTATAATATACATGAAACTTCAGATATATCTTAAAATTACATACTGTGCAGTAATGCTGTAATGATTGTGAAGTAGTGAAATTGTGCTGGTTGGTATACTGTGGTTAGCTGTGATTCAGCAGGTGTCAGCAGTCCATGTGCCTACGGAGTTCCATCCACCGGTAACGTAATACCCATCAGTCCATGCACTGGTGATTGACAGTGCATGATCTTGCTGATGCTTGGTTGCATGCCAGTTTGTATTTTTCTATGTTTTTCTCCTACCTGTCTACCCATGGCAGGCATCCATGATGGCAAATGTCCATAGTTAGCCACTTGTGGATGCAAAATAAAACCTGTGGTGGCCTTAGCCACCTCATAAGCTACCTGTGTAGCTTTGACAGTGTAAACTGACACCACCACTACCTGCCTGGTACGTCTGCCAGGTGTCACTGACAGGTACCTCCAAGCATTGCCTTGGCAGCCCAGCTAGTTGAACAAAATGTGACTGTGTAAAATGATTCTCTGTTTGTATAACTGTCACAGTACTGAGAAGTAATTATTCCCAATGTCATGTTCATAGAGTTGTACTCTTTTGGGTCATTTTCTGCTGTTCAGAAATTGGGAGAGGGAGGAGTTGGTGTGGGTCAGACTGGGGTACAGGGACCCACTTAAAAAAATAAATATGGGAGGGACCAGGATGATACACTCATGTCCATCTTCCACTTAAATCTAATACACTAGTGCTTGGTTTGCATTTTCTGTACATTTGCTTGCAGTGCCCCAAGTGCTCCATTTAATTAGAAATTAGATGCTAAATGCAAAGATTTATGGGGATAGAGAGGGCTAGAAGGACATTTCCAGGTATGCTGTTGGGCCAGTCCAGTTCAGTGGCCCATTGACATCTGGGTCTACTGGCAGCAATGTGGCTAAAGAGATGAGTCAGGGTGCAGAGGAATCACACCGACAGACAACAGGTATGCCATTTATGTAATACAGCAATGAATAAAAAAAATTAAGCTGTGAGTGAAAGGGACCGATCCTCTTGTCTTGCTACTGACTTGTCAGGGGAGTCTGTATGCCTTTAGTCTGTTTAGTCAGGTTGATGCCCCTGCTTGTATTCAGTTTTTCAGGTTTTATCATGTCTGTTAAAAATATTCTGTTACTGCTTTGTTGCTCCCTGCAGACACTTGAATCAGTTCCTGGAAAAAATGGATTGGCAGTCAATCCAAAGAAAAAAAAATAGATGTACTCACTAAATTTGTGTACAGTACCTCATTTATTAAACAGAATATGCTTGAGTTAAAAATTTGGTAAAAAGACAATGAAACTCTAAATTCTGCCAGGAGCCCCAAAATGCCAGTAACAGTGTCCCCCCCACCTAACATTTCACTCTAAACTTCGGATGAACTTCAATTTGGCACTTATTCTGTGGTCAAGCGGGATGTGCTAATTTCTACTTTCTTGTGTGACAGGCAAGTTCTCCAGTCTCTTATGATGGCCCCTGCTGCACTAACGATTTTCTCTGAACTTCCACAGCATACAGAGCAGGATGGGGTACTCAACAGCAACTAAAGCCAGTTTAGGTCACACATCAGACTTACTCTGTCAATACAGAAGGGGTTCATTACTGAGCCTAGCCTGTTCTGGGTCATGCATGTGTGCCTGCATAACAGAGCCTGCTGACAGGATCCGGTGCAACCAACTTTTTGCTGGACTCATACACTGAGAATGAACAGCCCACAAAGAATTTAAACCAGTGCCAGTGGATTATTTTTGGGTAGTATCAAGTGATGTTTGGATAATCTGAAATTCTAATGGATAATACCAGATATGGGATTTTTTTACTTCGGAAAGGATGGATAATGCATTTTCTGATCTCACTAGAAAAAAAAAAATCGCACAATTAGGTTGGATCGAGAATGATATCCATCTGATTATCTAGCATGACTAATTGGAACTAGAGACGGGCAAAGTTGAGGAACTTTACCTAAAATAATTTGCGAAGTTTCCTGGCTTCATATACTGTAGTGCTAAGTGACACTTCGTGTAGTTCTTCGTCTGGCGAAGTGATCACTTTACAAGGTGAATAGTACATGTAGTGTCATTTCACTGTCAAAGTGCCACAAGCTGAGTTTTTTGCCTGGTGAAGTAGGTACCTTGCCAGTCAAAGAGGCACTTTACTGGCAAAGTACCTCTGTGTGTACAGTGCTATCCAAGAGTTTAAAAAACCTACCCCTCCACCCAGGTAACTATGTTCTTTCACTCCCCCTCTCACAAGTATGAGCTATGGAATTGAACGTTCCCCACCCTTATAGAACCCATAGTTCCCTCCTCCTTCCAATCCCAACAAAGGTTACTTATTTATTTATTTGCTTTTGGTAACTGGGTAGGTGTGCTAGGCAAGGGCCTGCCTATTTTGAGGCATGACCCAGTAGAGAACATGACAAAGTACAGGGTTTAGGTAGACAACAAAAAAAAACAGCTTCAAAAGAACATAAACAGTAAGTGTATACATTGATATTGCAGGGACATTCACATTGGTAACAGCAGTAGTCAAAGAAACAATCATCATTTACAGGTAGGGGATGCAATATTTGAACAATGGTATGAATACATGGCTGACAATGAAATATTAGGTGCATAAAATACAACAGCATTGCTACTTGACAGGAAATTAGCCTTAGCTACTAATAATACCAAGTGGCATAAGTGCTAGAAGGAGAGTTAGATTTGCAGGTAATAGATGGAGGGGGAGTAGGTAGGTGAGAGAGAAGAAGCAAGTGCTAGGGAGACTAAGTGAAGCTCAAAAGGCTAGTGACAGTTACATGCATCAAGGTTAGCAAGGTGATTGAACAGGGCTCGCTTGAAGGAGGCATGCGATTTGGAGCACCTAAGGTTCAGGGGAAGGGCATTCCAGAGCTTGGGTGCATACTGGGCAAAGGACTGTTCACTCATTTTGGTGAAGCACAGGTACATGGAGAGAAGAGCAGAGGTAGCAGATTGAAGCTGACGAGGGTGAGCCACTGGGGTAAGCAGGCTAGACAGGGAGGCAGGCTGGGAGGAGTGAATGACGTTGTCGGTTAGGCAACCAAGTGCAAATAAGCACTTGGAGGGAGGTGACACCCATCAATGGTCAGTATAGAGAGTGCAGCAGTGGGTAAGGTGGGGGCAAGCAAAACAAATCTACAAATATTCTTGTAAGTGACATCCCACTTTTGGAGGACTCCAGCTTGGCTCTATCCAAAGATGGGTAAAGCATAGCACAGAACTGGAAGTAGAAGATCTTGGTCCACAGAAATCCTAGCTGCAGGGGTGAGGGCATGGTGGACATGGTAGGCTAGGCCCAGTTTAGCATTGACTGATTTACAAATGGCATTCACATGTAGCGAGAAGTCAAGGGCAGGGTCAAGAGTGATCCCTAGGTATTTGAAGGATGTGGTATTATGAACAGGGGATCCATAGAAACATAGAATTTGACGGCAGATAAGGACCGCTTGGCCCATCCAGTCTGCCCATTTCCCCTACCTGATGGATAAGCTGCAGATCCTAGTTAACCAGCAGCCTACTTTTCTACCCCACCCCTAGAATTGCCTTATGACTGTCCCATGCATGCTTGAATTCAACCACTGTTTTTGACTCCACAACCTTCTCCGAAGGTCGCTCCATGCATCCACAACCCTCTCTGTGAAAAATACTTCTTACATTACCTCTGAGCCGCCCTCTCTATTTTCAAATTGTGCCCCTTGTTCTTGCACACCTCTTTTTTTGAAAGATGCTACCCTCTTGGACTTTGTTGATTCCCTTGAGGTACTTGAAAGTTTCTATCATATCCCCCCTCTCCCTCCTTTCCTCGAGGCTATACATATTAAGCTCCTTTAGTCTCTCTTCATATGTCTTCTGGTGCAGACCCTGCACCATTTTAGTTGCTCTCCTCTGGACAGCTTCCATCTTGTCTATGTCCTTGTGGAGATTGGGTCTTCAGAACTGCACACAGTACTCCAGTTGGGGTCTCACCAGCTGTCTGTACAGAGGGATAACAACTTCCTGTTTTCTACTGGTGATGCCTCTTCCTATGCATCCCAGTATCCCCCAGCCCTCCTTACTGCCCTCTCACATTGCTTGCCCACCTTTAAGTCATCTGATATGACTACCCCCAGGTCCCTTTCCATTTTTGTTGTTGTTAGTATCTCACCCCCATTGTGTACTCTTCCCCTGGGTTTTTGTTTCCCAGGTGCATTACCTTGCACTTCTTAGCATTGAATCTAAGCTGCCATACATTTGACCATTTCTCTAACCTTGCCAAGTCCCTTCTCATCCTTTCCACCCCACCTTGTGCATCAACTCTGTTGCAGATCTTTGTGTCATCTGCAAAGAGACATACTTTTCCTTATTCCTTCCACTCCCTCTGCAATGTCGCTTATAAAGACATTGAAGAGGACTGGTCCTAATACTGAACCCTGCGGTCAGAGCTGTAGGAAGGCATTTTGGTGCCCTGTGCAAAAGACTAATTTTGCACCCCCCCAAAACAAAATAGCCGGGGGTCTGGGGCTGCAAGGCCCCCAGAAGCTCTGGGGTGTTTACATGCTCTGTGGTGAGTTTGGGGGTTTTTCTTGAAGGAAAAACATACTATTGTTATATATTCCCCACCCCTAATTTCAGGGAAAATTTGACTCTCATAGAATCTGAGGTGTGAGAGTGTGAGACTCTGGTTTAACACTATTTGAAAAACATTTTTATTATAATGGCAATAAAGCACTCCCAGGGGTTATGTTAATGGACAGTTAATCACCCTGTATGGGCTTGTAGCACTCAGCTATGCCTTGTGCCACATTACACCCCTAGAGGGTGATTAACAGACCATTAACATAACAAACTCCCTGTCAGCATTGACAAACTTCCCAAGATCTCATGATTTAAATGGGCCCTCAGGTCTAATGTTACCCAGAATTCAGGCTGTTTCTGCTTTGACCCGACCTGTACTATATTTGCTCCCACATCTCTCCACAACCCCCATACTAATTCCCTCTCCTCTCCTCTCCTCCCCACTCAGTAGAATCCTATTAATGCAGTCACTCATGCTAGAGTGTGTGTCCTAAGGTTGCTCTACAAACTTAACCTATGCCCGCTGCTAACCACCTAAGATCACACTGGGCCAATATATAGTGCAGTACTCTTTTGCTCTTGCTGGTTACATGCATGTCACTAGGCCCAAATTGTGCAGATCTCTTGACAGCTCATCACAATGTCAAATTCTGGATGAGCCCTCATGCTGTGACAACCCACCATTTGCTGCCTCCTCCATACCCAGAGATGGGGGCAGACCATAGCCGAGGGGTGATTCTCACATCTAGTGGTATTTGTCTGGTAACCTCTTGCTGGGATCCACCCTTTCCAGGTCTGACTGCTTTATATCAAATATGTGAGACCACTAGGGTTCCATCTACTTAAGTCTCTTCGCTATCCCAGTGGTGCTGCTCCACATTGAGGTACCAAACCCCTCATGGGGGGACTCCATCACATTATCTGCCATTCCCTCTTCCCCAATTTTTACCTGCACCTCATCAGAAAGGGACCATTCCAGATCACTCTTCTTCTATCAGCAACAGGGACAACTGACTCCATGTAAGCAATAAGACATGACGGGGTGTGCATTAGACAGTTCTAACACACGGCAAGGGGGCATAGTGATAGTCACGAGACCACAGGCCAGGTGCATCTAACCCCCTAGCCATGGATTAGAACTGTTTAACGCACACTCCAGATTGTCTTATTGTGCATATAAAATGGCACTCTCTGTTTTACGTTTGTTTAAATTACAACCATTAAGCTTAAATAATAAAAAAGTTAAATCTTGTTATTTGAGATAAAAGAGTTCATCCACCTTCATCATCTGGATGCTTTTTTTTTTACTTTGGGCATTTGTCCTTAGATGGCCTCTGTAGCTGTAATTTTAATCTGTCCTGAGTTATGAGCTTTCAGAGTTTATGCACAACCCCTCCAATAAAGATCTTGTATCATTTGCCCCATTCCACTGAAGATAGTCTCCACACACTAAGAACAAGGACTGTATTCTGTTTTTTTGCTTTTATTTATTTATTTTTTTACTTTGAGCACCAGCGCTACAAAACCACAGGGTATTGAGTGAGCTGACATATTCAGAGACAGGAATGACCGTCACGGAGAGAAGGTCTGATGGCTAATGCAATTTCTTTATTTTTTTGCATTGTAGTTTCAGCCTGCAAAAGAGCATATGGTCTACCAAGTCTGGAGACAGGCACAGCAGCCGGGAGTGGGGGAGGCAGGGGGAGAACTCATGGAAGCGGGTAAGATGGATGGTGACGGAATGTTGGGAAAGTGTCAGTCTTTAGAATTTCCAGTGTCCCGTTTTAAACAGTGCAGCGCTCAAACAACAGTTGCAGACATTCACTCGCTTTTCTTTTTTTTTTTTTCTTCTGCTCTAGCAGTCATTCAATTAAAGATTGGGGGGGGATTTGAAATGAAGTACAGTGAGTGAGCATCATGAAGGAATCAGATTAAACCTGTCCCGTGGCATGGGGAATGATACTTGAAAGAAGTGCTGCAAATTGCATTGTGGGGTGGAATCATTGGCATTTCAGGATGCCCAGACATGTAAGCACTAGCAGCAATTGCAGTTGAGCCAAATTTAGCCCTTTCCTTTTCCGTTTTAGGATAAGTGGAACGTTTATTTAAAATAATAATAACACTCACAAGTCATTGGTTGCCTGGTCTCAAGTAGTGTACAGCCAGAATATCAAGCACTGCGCAGCTGGGTAGCGGGTAGGTGGGAGGGCTGGCACCCGTATCTTTTATACTGTATGGGTGGCGCTGGCCCTCCCACAGACAGTTACCACCACATGATTTTTTTGCCTGTGCAGGGGCGCGACCATGTGACCCCCCCCCACCAGCTTGCTGGTTCTTCCGCGGATGCGCCCCTGCTGACTGAATTAGTAATTACAGAAAAAAAAACTTAAAATTTAAAGCTTAAGCATAGCTGGGCATCTGAAACAGGCAGTGAGCTTCACCTGAAATCTGCTCCCCTCGGAGGCATGTGCCCGGGGCGGGCGCACCACCCGCCCTACCCTTCCTACGGTACTGCCTGCGGTACCCCACTAGTAACCTCCCTTTCTTCAGAGTGGACTCCATTTACTATTACCCTCTTTGTCCTATTCTCCAGCCAATTCTTTACCCAGGCTATCATCTTGGGACCCACTCCCAGGCTGGCTAACTTGTATATTAATCTTTTATGTGACTGGTCAAATGCCTTTAAAGTTTAGGTAGGCCAAGTCCACAGCCCTCCCTGATCTACTACTTTGGTCACCCAGTCAAAGAAATCTATTAGATTCATCTGGCATGACCTTCCTGCTGTGAATCCATGCTGCCTTGGGTCCTGTGCCCCTCTGGCCTCTAGGTACTTGACAATTCTTTCCTTCAGAAGTGATTCCATAATTTTCCCTATCACTGACGTTAAACTAACAGGTCTGTAGTTTTCTGCTTCTGCCCTGCTCCCACTTTTGTGAAGGAGAATCACATCTGCCCTCCTCCAGTTCTCAGGTACCACCCCATCCTCCCATGATTTGTTAAAGATGGTAGTCAGTGGTGTCACTAGTTCTACCCTTAGTTCTTTTAGAATTCTGGGATGAATCCCATCAGGCCCCATTGCTTTGTCCACCTTCAGTTTTAAGAGTTCTTTCAGAACCCTTTCTTCTGTAAATGGGCTGGTATCAACTTCTGTATCCAGAGTGTTTCTATTGTTTGTTTTAGGTACCTCCCCCTCTTCATTTGTAAATACTGAGCAAAAATATTTGTTTAGTATCTCTGCTTTCACCGTCACCCTCTGCCCACCCCTCCCCTTTATTAAGCCTCACTATACCTCCCTTGGTCTTCCTTTTGCACCCTGATGTACCTAAAAAAGGTTTTATCCCCCTTCTTAACTGAGTTGGCTATCTTTTCCTCAGTTTGGGCCTTTGAGGTTCTGACTGCCTTCCCAGCTTCCTTTTGTTTTAACTGATACAATTCTCTGTCTTGCTCCTTCTGTGATTCCTTGTACTTTCTGAATGCTTTCTTTTTCTCTTGAACCTTCACTGTTACCTCCTTTAAGAACCATAGTGGTTTCTTACATCATTTTGTTTTGTTTATTTGCTTCACACAAAGGCTTGTTACCTCTGTGATGGCAGTTTTTATTATTCCCCATTGTTCTTCCACCCCTTCTTCCTGCCCATTTGCTAGTGGATTCCTTAGACACTCACCCATTTTGGCAAAGTCAATCCTCCTGAAGTCCAGTACTTTTGCCTTTGTATGGCTTGACTCTATTGCTGTGCTTTTTGTGAACCATACTGTTCGATGGTCACTAGTTCCCAGATGGCTACCCAGTTCTACATCTGTGATCCTCTCTCCATCTCCATTTGAGAGAACCAGGTCTAAGATTGCTCCCTCTCGAGTGGGTTCCAATACTAGTTGTCTAAGGCATGCCCCCTGTAGGGCATCTAGAATAATCCCACTCTTAGAAGTGGCTGCTGCAACTGCCTCCAGTTAACATCTGGCATATTCAGATCACCCATCAGCAGTATCTCCCCTTTATCTGCCATTCTAAGTATACTTTCTATCATTTCCTTGTCCATTTCCACCCCCTGAGAGGGGGGTCTGTATACAACCCCTGTGCGGATTCTGGTGCCATTGTCTACCTCCAAGTTGACCCACAGTGCTTCTTCTCCTCCCTGTTTACTCTTTTGTTCTGTTGCTTTGATTCCTTCCCTTATGTAGAGAGCTACTCCTCCTCCTCTTTTACCTTCCTTGTCCCTCCTGTAGATAGTGTGTCCTGGTATGTTTACGTCCCAGTCATGGTTCTGTGTGTACCATGTTTCTGTGACTGCCACGATATCCAGATGTTCCTCCTCCATCAAGGCCACTAATTTGGGAAACTTGTTACCCAGACTACGGGCATTGGTACTCATTGCTCCCCATTTTTTGATGGCTTTACCTTCTGTAGCAGCATCCCCCACTGACCTTTCTACCTTGGTCTTTTTTTCATTTAGTACCCTGTTTTGTAGGGGGAGGCTGGGATTTTCCTGCTGTTTATCAGTGCCTCCCCCCTTGACTAGTTTAAAAGCTTGCCAATGAAGCATTTAAACTGATTGCCCAAAAGACTTGTTCCCTTCCTGGACAGATGCAGACTATCCTGTCAGTATAGGCTGGTGTCCCTCCAGGTGGAACCCCAGTCCCCAATGAAGCTAAACCCCTGTGCTCCACACCATTTGTTCAACCATTTGTTAAACTGCATGGTGCAAAGTACCCTTGCCTCACCCATGCCACTAACAGGCAGCACCTCTGAGAAGGATACTGTGTGTGCTACTTGTCTTAGGCCCCTCCCCAACTCTACAAAGTCCTTCTGCACTGTTCTAATCTCATGATGAGCCAAGTCATCTGTCCCTAGGTGGACAATGACGTCCAGCTCAGACTCCCGTGCAACTGTTCTCGTGATCCTAAGGATGGGCTTCCGGTCCCTCCAAGCCATGGCACCAGGCAGGCACCTTACTTCAGTTTTCCCTGCTCCCCAAGTTCTATCCCCCTAATAATTGAGTCCCCCACCAGGAGTTGCTTCCTTTCCCTGTGGTGCCCTCTGCCTGTTTCCTGAGGGCCTCCGTTGTGACAGTTTTCTGCAACCTCTTTAGTCTCCTCTGCGGGTGCATCCATAGGGGAACTGTGCTCCCCCAGAATGGTGTATGGATTGTGGAGTGGAGCAACTGACTGGGTGTGCCTTTGTTCCACCACCCTTACCCTCACTGAGCCCACTGTGGTCCAACTGATGTACTTTCTTTGCAACCTCTGAGGTAGTGGTGGTGGCTCTGGTGCTCCCTGGATGGGGGAGGTTCCCTTACTACTGTCCAGTGCGGCCTGAAAACAGGCAACTTCCTCCCTCAGGGCAGAGAGTTGTCTGCAAACAGGGCAGCATCTCAGCCTCCAGAAAGACTCCCGGAAGACTGCTGCCCCACAGCCATTACATTGCACTACTCTCCACATGTCTGTCTACCTTAGGTTTTTTGTGTGAGTGTGTGTGTGTGTGTGACTGGTTTGTTATATAAAAATATATATAATTATGTTGTCAGTGCAGTGTGCTAGAGAGGATATGACAGTGATATGCACCTTTCCTCTTGAGGAAATGATGTCAGAACCCCAGGTATAAAGGAACTATTTCCAGGGGTGGGTGGGGTGAGGGTGGGAAGGGTTTGGGCCTAAACTGTGCCCTCACAAAACAATTGGCTAAAAGCTCTGACCTACCACTGCAATGAGTGCCTTCCTGTCAGCAAGATGCCCTACATGACAATTTGACAGAGAAAATACACTGCTAATCAAACAGAGAAAGAGCCAAACATCCAAGTCAGACACAGGTAAACCTCCCCAGCCCCAAAACAGCCTGGTGACTTGTGCTCTGAAAGCAGTCAGCCCCAAAACACGTCAGCTGTGCACAAAGACAGACACAGTAAACAGTATTCAGTCGCTGTGGGTTTAAACTCTTCCGCACTGAAAATCTTAACAATTGTAACAAAAGTAAAGCAAGCTCCACCTCCCTCTGTTGACTGAAAGACTGCCTTTTCTGATAATTCTAAGTTCCTTATTTCACCGTTCAGTTAGAAGTATCCTCCACCTGAAGAATATTAACTTTCCTAAGGAATCTGCTTCAAACCAAAGATAACTGTGAATTGTAAGGTTCACCTCCCTCTGTTGTGAGCACAACTCACTTTCTTGCAAATCCTAAGTCCACTGTCGCAGCTTCCAGCCAGAGGTAGCTTCACCTGAAGAATCTTAGGTTATCTGATGAGCCTGCTAAAATTAGTACTATCAGGTCTGTAAGATTCTTCCAAAGCTATTGTCTGATAAGGAACTGTGATGTAAGCACTTCCTGACACAGTCTGGCCTGGCCTTTTAAGGCACACAGAGATAAAGAAAAGAAAACCAGTTTCCACCCCCTAGGCACTGTCTGGGTCAAATAAACAGCCTGTAACCTGCTCTCAGTTCAGGACTTATGACAAATTCTTAGCCCAGTGAATAACTCACAGTATTATAAATATTGCAATGCAAACAGTCAATCGCTAACTCCAAGCAAGTCAGCTGTGCACAAGGACACAGTAAACAGTATTGAGTCACTGTGGGTTTAAACTCTTCCTGTACTGAAAATCTTTTTTGAACCTAAACTGTCAGATTCTTTACTCCGCTTTCACTGAACAGTCGCTCCGGAGACCAGCTCCTTCAGCTCGGTTTGTTTTGTGGTTTTATTAAGTTTTATCGGTTCATTGAACTGGCAAGTATTTTAAAATTACCGCGGTTTCGGTCTGAAGCTCTATCTGGTAACCGTAAGTACAAGAAAATTAAGTCTGTGTGGAAACTCATTATCGGTTCACTCTGAACCGATCGGTTTGCTTAAAAACTCATTTTCTTTGCATTTAGAGTGAGGTACCCGGTTCTTATCGGTCCTAAAAAAACCTTTTATTTTCTGGGGTTTTTTCCAATACCCGTGACACGGTTAGGGACCGATAAGGGTGTCTTGTCCTGGCAAGGCCTGAAAAAAAGGGCAAGTTTGGATAGGCTGGCATTATGTCTGAGAAACCCAAAAGAAAAACCGGGCCCACTGGGTTTCAACACTGTGATGTCTGTGGGGAAGCCTTTGCCAAGGCTGACCCACACACCACTTGTGTCTATTGTCTGGGGGCTGACCACCTCCTGTCAGACTGCCAGGTGTGTAAAATTTCCTGCAGCCACCCTGGAAAGAGATTGGGCGGCTCAGGGAACGAGAGGCCAAAAAGTCCGCTGACCCGGATGGCCAGCCCGGTCCAGCTCCGGCTGGACCACAGGGAGTGCCCTCTGACCAGGGCGAGACTTCCTCGGGCAAAAGAAAGGCTGGTCCTGAGGAACCAGTCAAAGTAAAAAAGACAAAGAAATCAGTTAGTGTGGAGTCCAGTTTTGTCTCTCCTTCTGCTGCAGAAATAGCTAAAGCCATTCAGATTGTCCAGTCTTTGTCTCAGGGACTTGTCGAAACCCCTATGGTTGGTAAAAGGGGGTCTCGTTCAGGTCCAGTGGTTCAGGATTATGATGTTGAGGATTTTTATGAACCACAGGAGGGGGAGGAAGATTTTGATGATTGTAATTGTGATTGGGAAGGTCTGGAAGTGCCCATAGAACCGGACATTTCTCCAGACAGACCCTTTGAGTCTCCCCCTTTGTTGTCTGAGTCCCCTTCACATTTCAGGTTTTATAAGAAGGTAGCTGAAACTCTCCAGCTCCCTTTAGAAGAGGCTGTGGACGAGCAAGAGGAGCCTGACTATGTGGAAATGATGGATATTCCAGAGACTAGGAGGTTGTCTATTCCTTTGCATAAGTCATTTAGGAGGCAAACCATTAAGATTTTAAAAATCCTTTTCTGTCCCTCCGTAGATAAAAAATGGACAGAAGGTATACTTTGTCAGGCCTAATACAGACTTCCTTACTGAGCAGTGTAGTAATGTAGTTGTTGTTCAAGCTGCAGCCTGTGACAAGGCTAATATTCCCTGGCCTCACATCCTCCTGATAAAGATTCCAGGAAGATTGATGCCATGGTGAAAAACAGTATGTGGCAGCTTTTTGGGACTCAGACAAGCTAATTATATGGCTTATGTGGCTAGATATCAGAAATCTAGATGGGACACTATATTGCAGTTGGCCAAGCAGGCTCAGGGCCAGCTGGCTAGTGAGTTGGAACAGGTGGCTGCTGATGGCATTGAAGCCTCTAAAGTTCAATTTCATGCTGCTGTTGATGTTAATGATGTTTCCTCTAGGGTCATGGCCACTTCTGTAGCTCTCCGTAGGTTGGCATGGCTCAGATGCACTAATCTGTCCCAAGATACCCAGTCAAAGGCTATAGATTTTCCTGTCATAGGAAATTCTCTGTTTGGGGAACAAACAGAAAATTACATGAAAAAAATGGATGAATACAGAACTACTTACAAAAGTGCCCAAGCTAAGGAGAGGCATGCCACTCCTCAAAGGCATGCCCCCAGGGGTAGGGGCAGGCCTTACCATAGGCCTTTTTACCAATTTCAGGCATCCTCTGCATTTGCGCAGAGGGGTTTTTCAGAGGCAGAGGAAGATGGGGCACAGGCAGGCCCTCTCCCTCTCCCCAGCCTAAAGCTGCTCCTGCCAAGCAGGCACCCTGATGGGGTGTCTGGGGCCAACTCTCCTGTACCGGTGGGGGGCAGACTGGCTTGTTTCGGCCAGAACTGGTTGTCCCTAACCTCGGACAAATGGGTTCTGGAAGTGGTACAGGCCTGGTTCTCAGCGTCAAACAATTTCCCAAGATGAGAGCCAGACACTTTCCTCCTTCAAGTCTTTCAGAAACCCTTGCACTAGAAGCAGAGGTTTCTTCTCTTTTGGACTGCAAAGCAGTAGAAAGGGTCCTCCCTTGCCATCAGGGCAGGGTCTGCTCACTCAAGGTATTTCCTGGCCCCAAAAAGACAGGAGATTGGCGGCCCATCTTGAATTTAAGATTTCTGAACAAACATCTTGTAAAACCAAAGTTCAAAATGCTAACTTTGGCATGATTTTACATCCTTGAGACCAGGGGACTGGTTAGCTTCCCTGGACCTCAAGGACGCCTATTTCCATATCCTAATCAGGGCCTCTCACCGAAAGTACCTCAGGTTCGAACTGCCCTCTGGCCACTACCAGTTCAGGGCAATGCCCTTTGGACTCACTTCTGCTCCAAGAGTTTTCACAAAATGTCTAGCTGTAGTAGTGGCCCATCTAAGAAGGCAAGGGGTAGCTGTGTTTCCCTACTTGGACGACTGGCTCATTGTGGGTCAGTCACCAGAGCAGGTAAAATCCCACTTGCAAATCACCCAGGAACTTCTCACCTTTCTGGGGTTCCTGTTGAATGTTCCAAAGTCAGTTCTCGAACCAGTTCAGGTACTAACTTTTATAGGGGCAGAGTTGAACCGCGAAGTTAGCCAGGGCATTTCTCCCTCCGAAAGAGTGGACAGAATCATTGCCCTGGCATCTTCCTTCACCCTGCGGGTCTCCCGACCAGCAAGGCATTTTCTACAACTCCTAGGGCACATGGCTGCTTCTACAGCTGTCGTGCCTGGAGCAAGATTTCAGATGAGGGACATTCAGTTCACTTGAGGTCCTATTGGTCTCAAAGGAGGGACCCCCTTACCAAATTGGTCCCTGTGACCAAGACCTTGATCCTAGCTCTACAATGGTGGCTGGATCAAAGCAACCTGTCTATAGGGGTCCCATTTTTACCTGTTCTTCATTCTCTCACCCTCACCACGGACGCCTCCCTGCGTGGTTGGGGGTCTCACCTGGGCGACCTTTCCACTCAGGGAGTGTGGTCCCCTCAGGAATCTCTGCTTCACATCAACCTACTGGAGCTCAGAGCTGTCTTCTTAGCTCTCCAGGTATTTTCGGAGGCTGTCCAGAACAAGGTAGTCCAAGTCAGGACAGACAATATCACAACAATGTGGTACATCAACAAGCAAGGGGGCACTCGCTCTTTAGCTTTGTGCACTGAAGCAATGAAGTTGTGGTCTCTGGCCTACTCCCTGAACACCTCTCTGATAGCAGTTCACCTCCCAGGGAAAGACAATGTCCTAGCGGACGCCCTCAGCAGGATTCTCAGGGCCATCATGAATGGGCTCTGAATCCTCAAGTGCTGGGGTCGGTCTTTGCCAGTTGGGGCACCCCTCAGATAGATCTCTTCGCAGCCCCAGACAACCACCAACTTCCAGTTTTGTTGCAGGCCTCCAGTTCTGGGATCAGTTCCTCTGGATGCCTTTCAGCTGAATTGGGAGGGAAAGTTCCTCTATGCTTTCCCTCCATTCCCCCTCCTCTTCAGGGTACTGGTAAAAATCAGAACTCAGCCCTGCAGAGTGATTCTGATTGCTCCAGACTGGGCCAGGCAGCCCTGGTACCCTCTTCTCCTGTCCCTCTCATTTCGCCCTCCCCTGACCTTGCCCAGGACCCACGATCTGCTGACCTGTGCACAGGGGAGAGTGTGGTATCCGGACCTCAATTCCCTCCACCTCAAGGCCTGGTTCTTGAGGAGTTAGAATTTGCTGATTTACACCTTTCTCAAGGTGTCTTGGATATTTTGAAGGCTTCTAGGAAGCCTTCCACTAGAGCCACTTATAATTCTAAGTGGAAGAGATTTTCATTTTGGTGTTCTGAGAGGCAGATTGCTCCAGAATCTGCTGACCTGTCTATTTGTTGGACTATTTGGTCCACTTAAATTCTTTAGGCCTCAAACCAGCTACCTTGAAGGTTCACTTGGCAGCTGTTTCTGTTTTGTTTCTGCAGGAAACCAGTCTCCCTTTCCTCTCACCCTGTGTTTTCCAAGTTTTTCAAAGGGTTACTTCATACTAACCCTCCCTTTCGGGAACCAGCTCCTGCATGGGACCTGAATGTTTGCATTGCCCAGCTAATGCAACCCCCCTTTGAGCCTCTGGTTTCAGCAGACCTCAAGTTTTTAACTTGGAAAACTGTTTTTCTAGTGGCTATCACTTCTGCTAGGCGTATAAGTGAATTACAAGCCTTGTCAGTGGAAAAGGATTTTATTTCCTTCCACAGAGATAAAGTGGTCCTCAGGACTAACAGAAAGTTTTTACCTAAAGTGGTTTCAGATTTTCATCTTAACCAATCCATCTCTCTCCCAGTATTTTTTACCGAGCACTCTTCCTCTGGTGAGAGGAGGCTGCACAGTTTGGACGTTAAAAGAGCTCTTAGCTACTATTTGGAACGTACCAAGGGTCATAGGTTCGAATCCTTCCAGCTCTTCCTTACCTATGGAGAAGTGGGTAAGGGGAGACCTGCTACTAGGAGGACAATCGCTAGGTGGATTGTCTCTTGTATCCAGTTCTGTTACCAAAAACTAGGTAAGGAACCTCCCTCAGGCCTGAGGGCTCATTCCACCAGGGGTACAGCTGCATCTCTAGCGGCTGCTAGAGATATTCCTATCTTGGAAATCTGTCAAGCTGCTACCTGGAAGACAGTCCACACTTTCACTAAGCATTATTCTCTGGACGTCCAGTCCAGGAGAGATGCTCGTTTTGGCACAGCTGTGCTTCAGAGCCTATTCCCTAAGTAGGTTCTGACCTCCTCCATGGAGTACTGCTGTATAATCTGCATTAAGTCCTAATATAAGCAAGACTTCATGGTGTTTGAAGAAAAATTACTCACCTTAGTAATTGCTTTTCTTCTCATGGAGTCTTGCTATATTAGGACAACCCTCCTACCCTCTCAGAATTCCTACTTGGGTATGGGGTTGACAATTTAGCATAACACTGTGTCATGCCATTTTAGCTTTCTAGTTCCTCCCTTTCTTCTTTTGGGTTAAGGAACTAGATAATTCTGTTTTGTTGAGTGTAGAGGCCTCTCTGGACTTGAGTCTTTTGGGGAGAGGGGCCTATTAGTGCTTGTCAGGTTATCCTAACAATAATAGGTAATATTGTTCTCATTATGTGTTTGTTGTTGTGTTCTGTTGTTCTACTACTAGTAGGTAGCCAATGGCTAGTGTAGGGTTTTCCACACAGACTTGCTATGTTAGTTTAGCTTCGTAAAGAACCTGACAGTTTAGGTTCAAACTCCCAAGATAGAGCTTTGGATCGCGCCCTCGCGCTGTGGAACTCCAGATTACACTGGAGTTAACTATTTCATCTCCGGGGCAGTTCAAAGCCAAGGGCATACTGCATTAAGTCCTAATATAGCAAGACTCCATGAGAAGAAAAGCAATTATTAAGGTGAGTAATTTTTTCTTCACCTCCCTCTGTTGTGAGCACAACTCGCTTTCTTGCAAATCCTAGTCCACTGTTGCAGCTTCCAGCCAGAGGTAGCTTCACCTGAAGAATCTGAGGTTAGATCCATCAAGATAAGAGATCAGTAATGAGTTGGTAGAGGGGGAACATTTCCTCTGGGGCCCAAAGAGCATGGCCTGCATCTTAACAATGTTAAGGACCAAGCAATTAGATGTGAGCCATTTTTGGGTAAGGTGAAGATCTGAGGAGAGGAGCGTGTTAATCTCGGGGATCGAGGTGGAAGAAGCATAGATGACCAAGTCATCAGTGTATACCAAGGTGCAACAGTGAGAACAGATGGAAGGTAGATAATTTATAAAAACAGAGAAGAGTAGTGGCCTGAGCATGAAGCCTTGTGGGACTCCTACAGAGATGGGAGCAGGGGAGGAGAGAACCTTATGAAAAGAGACAACTTGAGAGTGATCTCGCAAATAGCTCAGGAATCACGCAATAGTGGAGCTGGAGGCTCCAAGGGAGCTGAGACGGTGTAGGAGCAGGGAGTGGCTGACAGATGTCATTGAGGCACAGGTCAGGAAGCATAGGGAAAACTCAGCAGCAGTTGTAAAAATCACCAAAACGTTATTCATTGTAGCAGTAACATAAAAAAAATATAAACTTGCTCATAAGAACTATGTACAGAGGCAAAATGAAATCTTTCTTGTAATCTTCCTCTCATTCTTCCAAAAGAAACAGATCTCTATCTCAACCATTGCAGCTCAGCTCAGCTCTTTTATGTAAGTCTTTTCCACCCCCATCCTTAGCACGTATCCTGTTTTTTTGCAGAATGTTCTGTCCTCATAAGTATCAGGAGCTGCTAGAACAGTGAATTTCCTGAGGCCCCCACAGCCACTGCAAAAGGCTCAGACATTTAAACATAGAAACATAGAATTTGATGGCAGATAAGGACCGCTTGGCCCACCTAGTCTGCCCATATCCCTACCTAACGGACAAGCTGCAGATCCTAGTTAACCAACAGCCAACTTCCTCCTATCCCCCACTAGAATTGCCTTATGTATGTTCCATGCATTCTTGAATTCCCCCACTGTTTTTGACTCTATGACCTCCTCAGGAAGGCTGTTTCATGCATCTACAACCTCTCTGTGAAGGAATACTTCTCATATTACCTCTGAGCTGTCCTCCTCTGTTGTCAAATTGTGCCCTTTGTACTTACACATCTCTCTTTTATGAAAGATGCTACCCTCTTGGACTTTGTTTATTTATTTTATTTTATTTATTTATTAAATTCTAGGATTACAAATACCTTTGAGCAGGAACTGCTCATTTACAAAGGTTCTACGTCAAAGGATGTAGGATAACATACATACAAAGGAAAACAACAGTTACATTCTTAACACACAAAGTTGACTTAAACATGGTGCATACAGTAAACTGAGGAGAGAGGCAGCAAAAGCCAGCATGGGTCAGATTTAAAGGTGAACTGCATATGGGAACGGAGGGAGTCAGAAAGGAGTCAGCAGGCAAAGGGCCATTATCGGATGGTAGAGATGGATAGCAAGAGATTGGTGTGGGTGGCTTGGATGCCCCGTGTCAGCTGTGAGGGGGAGGGGTAGGTAAAGGGTAGGGTAGAGGAGGCTGGTGATGAAAAAGAGTGGAGCAGAACGGCTGGTTACAGAACACCAATGACTAGGGTAGGAGGTGATGACCATTGTTGATTCCCTTGAGGTATTTGAAAGTTTCTATCATGTCCCCCCTCCCTCCTTTCCTCAAGGCTATACATCTTAAGCTCCTTTGATCTTTCTTCATATGTCTTCTGGTGCAGACCCTACACCATTTTGGTTGCCCTCCTCTGGACAGCCTCCACCCTGTCTATATATTTGCACTCATGTGACCTCTATTTTTAAAGTCATGTCAAAATACCATTAATATACATTTCACCAGTAATACTAAATATTTTCTAAACAAAAGTGATCCCATTATCAGTTTCATTCCTTACATCGATTTGCATTTTTATATTAGCTGATACAGATATGCAAGGGGAAAAAACAGACAGCAAGAGAAAACTGAGAGAAAGAGAGGCAAGGAATTGCGAGACTGTTTGGGTTGATCAAGTCTGAGGTTTCACAGGAAAATTTGGTTGCACAACCAGATAGAGAAGAGACAGAAAGGACAGATCCTTGCATTTAAACCCTTTCTCCATAACAAATGGGACAGGGTCCTATTCCGTCCTGTCATAACAGAGTCGAAGGCTTTCGAAAGGTCAACAAATACAGCCCCCGTGAGGCAGCCGTGGTCCATATTAGCTTTAATATCACTTTTAAATTGGGCCAGGGTGATAGTGGTACTGTGGCTGGCTCTAAAACTATGTTGAGACAGGGAAAGGAGGTTTTGTTTGAGCAGAAATTTGGACATCTGGCAATGGACAAGTTTCTCCCAGAGCTTACTGAGAGTGGGTAGAAGGGCAATGGGATGGTAGTTTGCAGGGTTTCTGGTATCCTCTTTTTTAAACACATGAAAAACACTGGCTAATTTCCAGGAATGGGGCACAATGGCTGAGCTGATGGAGAGGTTAAATAGGTGAGTCACGGGTGTGGCCAGGAGGTAAGCCTCGAGTTTCAGATACCTGGGTTCCAGCCCATCAGAGCCCACACAGCTGTGGGGAGGTATCTGTTTGAGGAGCTGTAGGACATCCTCCCTGGAGATGGGAGCAAGAACAAAAGGGGGGTGAGAGGAGGGTTGGTCACAAGTGGATGGGTTGGCAGCAGGAGTAGAATGGCAATCATAGTTAGGGAGGGAGGTGAAAAGAGAGTTAAGGTGGTTGGCAATACTGGTGGGATTGTCACAGAAGGCATTGTCAATGAACAAATCCCGGGGGGCTTGGGTACGGGAGTTGCCCAAAATGTGATTAATTTGAGACCAGTAGGCTCTAGGGTTACGAGCAGAGGCCTGGAGGAGTCCCTTGTAGTAGTTACTGTTGGCAGAGCGAGTCTCCTTTTTACATCAGTTGTGTAGGGAGTGGTAAGCCACAAAGTCAGCATGGAGAGAGGAGGCTTTCCAAATAACCCAGAGCTTATTGAGAGCTTTAAGTAGTTGTAGAAGAGGGCACTTTAGCCACCTGGTGGGTGTACCCCAAACCCTCCGTCTAGTGGTAGGGATGTGTTTGGCCTGTAGGGCAACAATAGTCTCAGTAAAATAATTTGTGGCTTGGTCAAGGTTGCATGTGTTAAACAGGGGGGACCAGTCAATCTGCCGTAGGTCATTAAGGAAGGTAGATGGGATGAAGGCAGAGTAGTCCAACATGGATACGACCCTGTGGGTATGGGGAAGGGTGGGCATCCCCTACACAGACGACAGGGGAATGGTCACTAATGGAGTCAACCAGGACATAGATATTGGTAATTCTGTCTGGTCAGTTGGAGAGGACCTAGTCAAGGAGAGTGTGGCTAGTCCCCGAACTTGAGAGCCTAGTGGGATTAGAGACTAGTTGACTGAGGTTGGCTTTGCTAATCTGGGAGGCAAGGTCAAGGGAACTTGGCCGAGCCAGTCCTCGTTGAAATCCCCGAGGCAGATAACCTCACTGTTTTTGGTAGCCAGTGGTAGAAAGTTCAGAAATTTATCCAAGCCTTGTTTACAGACTTTAGAGGAATGTAGACACAGAACATGTTTAGTTTCTTAGCTCCCTCAAGCAAGAGGAGAGAGTGGAGCACCTTGCAGTACATAAACTGGGGGCATGGAAGAGGAGATATTTTGAGGTGAGTCCTGGAGGAAAGGGCAAGGCCACCATCTCTTTTTGACGATGGACAACTGATGATAAGGTTATAGCCAAAGAGAGCACACAAAGAGTCAAGGAGGGAGGATCTGAGCCAGGTTTCAGATAGGCCCAGAAGTTCAGGCTCGTGGGTTGCAACCCAGGTCTCTAGCTCAGAGTGGTTGGCTACCAAGCTCCAAATGTTATGGTGTGCTATTTTCATGCCACACCCCTGAAAGTCAGCCGAGGTGCGTGGGGATTGAGGGTGGAGGGGTCAGGCAGCCTGGGTTAGTTTCAGTGTCACCAGAGAGGGATAGGGCAATGGCTGAAATCCAGGTGGTAGCTAGGGCTAAGGCCACAGAGGCTGGGGTAGCAGTAGTCCATTTGGATCCCAGAATGTACCAAAGGATAAGGCCAAAAGGTTTTGGACTGAGGTGCTCGTAGTTGACAGGCTGTTGGGTGGTATGTATGAGGCGGTTGGAGAAAATGAAATCCATCAAGTCTAGCGCAGGGAGGAGGGAGGAGGGAGGAAAGGCAGTGGAGTGGGTGTACTAAGTAGTCCATGGCAGTAAAGCAGCAAAGCATAGTCAGGAGGGCTAGGGGGAGGGTCAGAGGAGGCATGGTGAGGCATAGAAACAGAGCAGGAGAAGCAGGAAGAAGAAGGAAGCAAGAGAAATAAAGCAGCAGGGCTGTGGGATTGTAAGAGGAAGTGAGTGGGCAACAGTATGGAAGACAGACTGCTCTATCTGGTGGTCCTAATGGATGAGCTGCAGGAGGGTATCAGGGCATACAGAAACAGAAGAGTCTTAAGGAAGTAGGAATGCAGGCCCAGCACAGAGTCGAACCCCTAAGTAGTAGATTGGGAGTGCACTGCTTAGGATGTAAAAGACAGCCAGAAGACAGCAGACAGCTTTAGACTAGCAGAGAAGATCTAACCAATAGTGTATGACTAACAAATTGGCACTGTAGTAATGGTGTAGGTGGCCAGGGAAACGGTACCATGAAATGGAGACAGGTAGTGCCCCCCTGTGCAAATAGTATATTTTCACTAACTCAGATATTCATGCAAAAAAGTGGTGATATAAGATAATGGAAACCACAGTCCCGCTCTGGACAATAGAGGGCAGGAGAGGATTTCCGAGCTACTTGAAGGGAGCCCATCAGCCAGACAGCATTTAGACCATTCATGGACTGCCCAGAGCAATTTAGGAGCAGGAGATGTGTGTGAGCAGAGAAAGAGAGAACAGATCTGAAAGTGTGGAACTGATCAGAGAGGGGGGAGAGGGAGGGTACAAGAGTTGCTAAGACACACCTACACTCTAGCGATCACCAACCAGTGGAGCCAGAGGTGGAGATCAAGTGCATTTACTAGCAGTAGAGGTGGGGGAGGGGATGACAAATTAGAGCAGAGAAAAAGAGCAGCAGCATGGAAGCCGTAGCTCAGCCTGCCAAGCACATAAAATGGTGCCAAGTTTAAAAGTAGACTCAGCTTGATTGAGTGCAGTCCCATACCTTGCAGCAGGCGGCCAAGTCCTCAGTGGCGATGCTGCACAGTATGGGGCTGGGGAAAGCTCCTAACTTGAGAGCCCTCAGACCCTGAAAGGAAAGAGAAAGGAGCTAGATGAGCCACAGGTAATGAACAATGGCAGGTACAAATTGATCGAGGTGGGGAAGGGAGGGGTTGGTCTGTCAGTGAGGAACATGCGGGGATTGGGGGCTCCAGAGGGAGCCTAGGAGAAGAACGAGAGGAAATAATGAGGCTAATCAGCAAGGTTATTATTGGATTTTTAAATTATTTTATTTATTTATTTTTTTAGGACCTTAAGCAGAAGAAATGCGAAGAAAAAGACAAAGGAAAATAAAAGTAGCTAAGGGCACCGGAAGAGGACAGGAAAAGACAAGGGGAAGTAGCTGGGAGGAGGTAGCTTATTTAGACAGACATAATAGGCAGAAGTAGAGGAAATAAAATGCAGCACAAAGGATAGAAAGAAAATATTTAGTTAGGGGCAATACTTCAGAAAATTTAAATGCTCTAAGGCTGGACTTAACTAAATACATACATTAGTACATAAGAGCAGCAGCTAACGGCAATTTTAGCTGGGAACAGCATACTTTAGAAATAAAAAGCTTAGTCACAGTGTTCTAATCAACTTACAGGCAGTATCTTCAGCTTAAATTAATTTAGATGCAGAAAACAGGGAGCACCAAATAAGCAACTAATCACAGTATTTCAGGACAAGTTAGAGCAGAGAAAGAGCAGTAGCACGGAAACTGTAGCTTAGCCTGCCAAGCGCATAAAATGGTACCAAGTTTGAAAGTAGACTCGGCTTGATTGAGTGCAGTCCCATACCTTGTAACAGGCGGCCGAGTCCTCAGGGGTGACGTCTTCACAGCAAGGGCTGGGGAGTGCTCCTAACTTGAGAGCCCTCAGACCCTTGTAGCAGGTGGCCGAGTCCTCAGTGGCGACGCTTCACAGTGGGGAAGGGGGGGTCTGAGCAGCACTCCTAACTTGAGAGTCCTCAGACCCTTGCAGCAGGCAACTGAGTCCTCAGCAGCAACATATTATTAATACCCTTGTCCCCACTCAAAGTCCACTTTGTAATTCAGTTCAATTTTATTGTAGACAAACAATAGTGTCATTACAAAATCAGTCAGCATATATTTAAATAGACAGTAGAAAATATACATTCATTATCTCTTATTTAAAAAAAATATTTTTACAAAGTACATGTTAACTTAATGGGGTGAATACATTTATTTCCATCCTATAGTTAAAAACTACTTAACATCTGCAACTTTAACAACAAGACTATTGCACTAGGCAAGAAGCAACTGACACTGAGAGGGGTGATTCTCATACTCTTCTTAATCAGTTTTCACAATGCCAGGTATAACGTACAGTTTTTTCTGTTCTGTGATTTTACAGAACTTTGCTAGACTATCCAACACTCTTATGTTGTTGGATCTCAGCAGGTAATTCACCTGATATCTGGGTTCCATATCTAATGATGCCAGAGAAGCTCCCAGATATAATGTCCTTTCATAACCATATAATGGGCAAAGTATCAACAAGTGTATTAGGTTGTCTTCCCCAAGTTTACATCCACATTTATTTGTGGTACCTTTACCATAGAACTTCTATAGGGTCTGACTGTCAGTGTATCCAAACCTAAATTTGGTAAGTTTTCCTTTTACTCAGTTTTTTTTTTATTTAATTAAATAAGGCTCCATTCCCAGCTCTCTCTTCTTATTATTAGCCAACCAAGAACTTAGCTTGCAATTCTTGGCTAATTCCATTTCCCTTTGTATATGGATGTCCCTAATTCTCTCTCTAAATAGTACTTCTATGTAGACTAAAGGGGTCCTAAAACGTTCAGTCAGACGACCTAGAAGCCTATACAGTTCTATTACTTTCTCCAAGGTGTCCAAACTTGGGCAAGAGAACCTGCCTTGCATGTATGTTATGGACTCCTTGAGGCAAGCTCGAGGCAGTCTTTCTACATCCATAATATAGACCTTGATCCAATATCTGGATAATCTCTGCTCAATATTACACCTTACAGGCAATTGGTCCAGTTCAAGTGTAGAAGTGTAGTAAGTGTAGAAGAGGCCCTTGGGGGTAACATACTAACATACTAAAATGCCAGTAGAGGAGGCCTAATGGTCCTTCGTGTCTGCTCGATAGTCAGCACCACACTGGGGGCCGATTTTGCTGTCCCCCCCTTGGGTTTCACTGTTCCCAGTCCAAGATGTTCCCCCTGTATTGGACCATGTCAGCTTCACCCTCCCCCTGTACCTGTCCCACCCCCTCTTAAACCCCTCCACAGTCTCTGCCTCCACCAGTCCCCCGGGGCAGCATATTCCATGGTTCCACCACCCTCTCAGTAAAGTAACACCTCCTCCTCTCCCACCTGAGTCTCCCCTCTAGCTTCCACCTGTGTCCTCTAGTTGCCCCCTTTCCTTTGGAGCACCCCGACTGGGCCCCCCTTATTAATCCCTTTTACATACTTGAAGACCTCTATCATGTCCCCCCTGTCCCTCCTCTCCTCCAGGGTGTACATGTTGAGCTCCTCAAGTCTCTCCCTTTAGGTCCTTCCCCCAGGCCCCAGATCATTTTGGTTGCCCTCCTTTGGACTCTCTCCAGGAGCGCAATGTTCCTCTTTCAGTGCGGTCTCCAAAACTGCATACAATACTCGAGGTGTAGCCTAACCAAGCAGTTATACAGAGGAAGGATCACGTCCACCCTTCTGGAGGTAATCCCCCTAGTGATGCATCCCAGCATCCTATTTGCTTTCGCCGCTGCCCTCCTACAGGTCTCTGAGTTGTTCATTCTGACATCTACCACCACCCCCAGGTCCCTCTTGCCCTTTAAGACTTGTAGTGTGTCTCCCCCCAGGGTATACCCTTGGCCTGGATTTCTGGATTCCAGGTGCAGAACTCTGCATTTCCCTGCATTGAACTTCAGTGTCCACTTTCCCGACCACCTTTCCAGAACTTCCAGGTCCTCCTGCAGTGCCACTCTCCCCTCCTCCTCATCCACCACCACACCCAGCTTCGAGTCGTCTGCAAAGAGACTCATTTCACTCCTGATACTCTTCCTTATGTCTGAGACATAGGTGTTAAACAGGAGTGGCCCCAGCACTGACCCTTGGGGAACCCCACTAATGATCCTCCTTGGAGATGACACTATCCCCCCAACCACCACCCTCTAAGTACGCTCCAAGAGCCAATTTCCTATCCATCTTATCATCTGCATCCCCACCCCCATTTCCTCCAGCTTAACCAGCAGGCCATTGTAGGGTACTGAATCAAACGCCTTGCTGAAGTCTAGAAAGAGGATGTCCACCGGCCTACCCTGGTCCAGGGCACTCATCACCCAGTCGTAGAACTCCACAATGTTTGTCTAACACGATCTTCCTGGGATAAAGCCATGCTGCCTATCGTCCAGATACCCATTTGCTCCAGTAACCCCCCTAGCCTTTCCTGACAATACCCTCCATCACCTTGCCCACCACTGACTTCAGGCTAACGGACCTGTAGTTTCCTGTCTCCTCTCTTGATCCCCCCTTGTGGATAGGCATGACATGGGCCACTCTCCAGTTTTGGGGTACCTACCCCGTCTTCAGAGAGATGTTGAAAAGCTCTGCCAGAGGGGCCGCCAGGACATCAGCCAGTTCCCTCTGCACCCTGGGATGCATTTCATCTGGCCCTGGTGCTTTCTCCATCCGAAGGGACCTGAGGCCTTCCCTCATTCTGTCTACCGGGATTTCAACCGTCACATCCTCCCCCTTTGCTCCCTGTACTGCCAACCCCCAGCTGATGGTGCTGGCCCCTCCCTCTCCCCAGACCCATCAGGGCTCCCAATCCCTAAGGGTCCCACCCCTTCCTCCGGTTTTCCCCTCTTCCCCCCACAAGACATAGCCCTCCATCCTTCCTGGTAAAAACTGGAGGCAAAGTACTGGTTTAGAACCTCGGCCTGCTGCCCTGCATCCTGTGCCCATCCCATCCCTGTCCTTATCCTGCTGATCTGCCCCCTCACTTTCTTTTTCCCCCTATGTATCTAAAGAACCCCATGTTCCCCCTCCTGATCTCCCTGGCCAATGTCTGCTCCTTCCTTGCCTTAGCTGCTGTCACCACCCTGGTGACCCTCCTGGCCATCAGTTCATACTCCCCCTCATCCCTTTCGCTCCTTGAGTGCTTGAAGTGCCTATAGGCCACCTTCTTATCCCTCACCACCTCCTAAACCTCCGGGTCCACCAACAGGATTTTCTGGCCTTACTGAATTTGTGCCTCTCTCTTGCACAGGATCTGGTAGATTCCTGTACTCCCCTCCTAATGATCGCCCACCTGCTGTCAGCATCCATGTCAGGTGATATCCTGTCCAAAAGACTCTTAAGGATCCTTTCCATCCCCCTGAAAACTGTACCCCTGAAGTCAGTTACCACCATCTTTGTGTGGTTTTCTTCCCCCCCCCAGGTCCAGGAAAACCAGACTGTGGCATTATCACTCCCCAACAATGGGTCCCTAATCCTCAGACCCCTAATCTGGTCACTGTCCGCCAGGACTACATCCAGAGTCCTGGCCTCCCAGGTTGGCTGTCCCACCTGCTGAGTCAGGAACACATCCTGGAAGACATCCAGCAACCTCTGCTTCTTGGCCATTGGGGACATCATAGTCACCCAGTCTGTTCCTAGCTTGTTTAGGTTCCCCATCACCACTACCCTTCCCTTCTCCAATCTACAGTGGCCCACAACATTTGCCATCAAACTCTCCTCCAGAGCATCCGCCAGTGCAGGGGGTCTGTATACCACCCCGACCTTTACTCTCTTACCCCCGTGTCAGCAGGGTGACCCAAATTGCCTCGACACTCCCCCCGCCTCCTCCAATACCTATGCCATTTTTGACTAACATTGCTACCCCCACTCTCCTCCCCTGTCCTTTCTGAACATAGTGTAGCCCTCCATGTTAAAGTGCCATTCATGCCATTGGGTGGCCCAGGTTTCAGTGACTGCTGCCACATCTACTGCCCCCTCAACTAGCATCGCCTGGAGCTCAGGCATCTTATTGCCTAAGCCCCTGGCATTTACTAGGCCCACCCTCTACCCCTTTCCCCTCCTCTCATTTCCCCCCTTGAGCTCCCTTTCAGCAGCATCTGCACCCTGCCTATTGGCCTATTTCCGTATCCCCCCAGCCCCTTAGGGAAGTGGAGACCACGTCCCTCTTTTATTGTATCCCTTGGAACAGCCCCTTCCTCGATTCCTCCCCTCTTCACAAGTTTAAACCCCACCTTCCTCTGATGAACCCAGCTAGTTTCAGCTTTAGGATTTCCTTCCCCTCCAAATTAAGGTGGAAGCTTTAGGATTTCCTTCCCCTTCAAATTAAGGTGGAACCTGTCCCTAGTGTGCAGCCCCTTATCCTCCCAGGTTGGCCCCCAGTCCCACACAAGGCCATACCCCCTTGCCTCACACCACTCCCTGTGCCACTGATTTACTTCCCTAATCTTCTGCTTGTTTTCCCCACTAGCCCTCAGCACCAGCAGGATTTCTGAAAAGGAGATTGAGCAACTTATGGAATGGCATATCCAGGAGTCTTTTATAAAACCTATTCATAAGAACTTCTAATGCATCTGACCTAATCACTTGTTGTTATTCCTAGCAACTTAGCACTTCTGCTATTAACCCTTCCCTGCCTCCCACTTCCCCTTTTCCTCCCCTTTGTCCCCCTTCTTCTCTACCCATCCTCTTGTTCACCTTCCCATCCCTCTCCCTATCTCCCTCTCCTCCTCCTCCTTTTCATACCCCCTCTCCTCCCACGTTCTTCTCCTCCTCCCCCACCCCTCCTCCCTTCTTTACCCTGTGTGCCCTGACAATGCCTTCATTGATATTGATCTGAATGTATGCATTATCATTTGTAACTGACTGATTACCATCTGTGCCTTGGCTTATTTACTTTATTGTCCTGTTTATATTGTTTATCTGATGATGTGGAACCTTTGTAAAAGAGATCATAGCTCAAAGGTATTTGTAATCCTAGACCTAAATAAATAAAAAAACAAAAAAATATTTTCCAGACCCCATATGATATCTGGCTTTTTAATTTAGCATTTAATGCCCTCAAGGAGCCTTTTATGGAATGACCTCCAGATTTATACGAGAATCTTTCTACAGTTGGAGTAAATCTTTTGAGCTTCTGTGCTAGGAGTTTGTTATGTTCATTCCATTTTAGGTCATCAGTAAATAATAACCCTAAGTAACAGAAATTGCTAACATATTCTGTTCTATGGTTATGACAAAAGAGACTACGATTCTTCCCCTTTTTATCCTGAAACCTATTGCAGGTCACGTACTTAGTATTGTCATAGTTTATTTCCAAAGACTCCTTACAGCACTCATAAAATGGATTTATGCTTTTTTTTTTAAATCACTGCATTATTTCTTACTCCCCGCAGCTTGGTCTGCCTGTCATTTGGCTGCCATCCTCTCACCCCTTTCAATTTACCGGCTCACTCGTATCTGGCTAGGACACATAGTACCTGCAGAGGGGTCCTCACTCCTCCTGCCAGGCCCAGATCTAATACTGGAGCATGATTCCAGATAAATCCCCTGGGTAAAGAAAGGCATGGCCATCAAGCCGCCATTACTGACCGCCATTTTTCTCCAAGCTTTTTCCCCCTGAAGCATGGACATGCAATGACATCCAGACACAATGTGCTGACATCCGCTGTGCTTCCCCCAAAGTACACTGCACCTGCAATGCCCCCACTTCCATTAGGGGTCCCCACAGAGTGATTTGCTCCCCAAACCCACCCCAGGGAGAGGAGAGCAGTCCATCGGATGCTCAATCCTCTCCCTCCCCAGCTGACCCCTGACAGCCCAGGCATGTTCCCGAACCCGGGTCACCGATGTAGCATGAGGTGTGGCATCCAGCGCCTCAACCCTCAGCACCACTGGGCCGGCATTTATGCTTCTTTTAATTCCCAGGTAACTTTTGGAGATTAAGACTATGTCATCTGCATAGGCCAGATATGGGCAATGCCTGAAGCCAACCCTTGGCATGTGCAGCCCAGGGTCATATAGCCCCTTTAACACCCTGCTAAGATATAAATTGAACAAAATTGGTGACAGAACACAACCCTGTCTCAAGCCAATGTTGGAGGCAAACATAGATGTATTATCCCCCTCCTTATTGTACCTTATACTAGTAAAGTTATCTGTATACAGAGAGATTAGCATGTTTAACATTGCTGGGTCCAGTTCGTACCCCTCCAATACCTTCCATAATGTATCCCTTTGAACTCTGTCAAAGGCAGCCCTTAAATCTATAAACACACAGTATAATTTCTGTCTTTTAACATAGATATATTTATGTATCAAATGAGCTAGGACAAAACATTGGTCAGTGGTGGAATGCCCGGGCATAAACCCTGCTTGTGCCTCATCAATTACGTCCAGCTCATATATCCATTCTATTAACAGTAAAAGAAGGTGACAAGACTTTCTATAGATACATTAGTGAAAGGAGAAAGTCCAGAGGGGGTATTGCTAAGCTCAATGGAGAAAAGGGGGCATGTGAGAAGGAGGAGGACCCTGTAAAAGCATCTATCCTAAATAGATACTTTTGCTCAGTATTTACTGAAGAGAAGGTAGGGCAGGGCCCACAGCTCAGCACCATGGACATGGGGAGGGAGGTGAGCACTACTCCCTTCACAAAAGAAAGGGTCCTACAAGAGCTCGCTAAGCTCAGGGCGGATAAGGCAATGGGACCTGATGGCATACATCCCAGGGTACATAAGGAGCTAAGGCTGGAACTAGCAGAGCCATTAGCAGAACTGCTTAGTGAGTCTCTGAGCACAGGAGAGGTCCCAGAAGACTGGAGAAGGGCTCATGTGATCCCACTCCACAAGAGTGGTAGCAGGGAGGAGGCAGGGAACTACAGACCAGTCAGTCTTACCTCAGTAGTGGGCAAGATTATGGAAGCACTCCTTAAGGAAAGGATAGTGCAACACCAGGAATCCATAGGGACACAGGATCCCAGACAGCATGGGTTTACAAAAGGAAGGTCCTATCAAACTAATCTCATAGATTTCTTTGACTGGGTAACCAGAGTGGTAGACCAAGGGGGAGCAGTTGATGTTGCCTACCTTGACTTCAGCAAAGCTTTTGACACTGTTCCACATAGAAGATTGATAAATAAGCTGGGCAGGCTCGGTGTGGGTCAGAAGTTGGTCAACTGGGCGGCAAACTGGTTGACGGGCAGAAAACAGAGAGTGGTGGTAAA
The DNA here is from genome assembly GCA_016271365.2 of Neoceratodus forsteri. Classification (NCBI taxonomy): domain Eukaryota; kingdom Metazoa; phylum Chordata; order Ceratodontiformes; family Ceratodontidae; genus Neoceratodus; species Neoceratodus forsteri. Next base: position 674,515,045 of record CM057451.1, on the reverse strand, counting down.
TGGTATACAGTCAGAAGAGATGCAAGTCACAAGTGGGGTACCTCAGGGATCAGTCCTGGGGCCAGTCCTCTTCAATATCTTCATTAGTGACCTTGCAGGTGGACTAGAAGGTAAGGCTTGTCTGTTTGCAGATGACACCAAGATCTGCAACAGAGTAGATGATCCAGATGGGGTGGGCAGAATGAGAAGAGATCTGGATAAACTAACAAAATGGTCAGAAGAGTGGCAACTGGGATTTAATGCAAAGAAGTGCAAGATCATGCACATAGAGAAGAGAAACATAGAAACATAGAAACATAGAATTTGACGGCAGATAAGGACCGCTTGGCCCACCCAGCCTGCCCATTTCCCTGCCTACTGGATAAGCTGCAGATCCTAGTTAACCAGCAGCCTACTTTTCCTACCCCATCCCCTAGAATTGCCTTATGACTGTCCCATGCATGCTTGAATTCCACCACTGTTTTTGACTCCATGACTCCTCCGAAGGCCGTTCCATGCATCCACAACCCTCTGTGAAAAATACTTCCTTAAATTACCTCTGAGCCGCCCTCTATCTTCAAATTGTGCCCCCTTGTTCTTGCACACCTCTTTTTTTGAAAGATGCTACCCTCTTGGACTTTGTTGATTCCCTTGAGGTACTTGAAAGTTTCTATCATGTCCCCCCTCTCCCTTCTTTCCTCGAGGCTATACATATTAAGCTTCTTTAGTCTCTCTTCATATGTCTCCCGGTGCAGACCCTGCACCATTTTAGTTGCCCTCCTTGAAGCCTTGAAGCCACCTATAGGCTGGGAGGGGAGTTGCTGGCAGTCATAAAGGAAGAAAGAGACTTGTACATCATCATCACTGATGACCTGAAATTATCCAAGCAGACCTCTAAAGCAGTAGGTAAGGCTAGGGGGATGTTAGGGTGTGTTAGTAGGGGTATCACAAGTCGTAAGAGGGAGGTAATAATCCCTCTTTACAAGACACTGTTTTAGGCCCCATCTAGAGTACTGTGTGCAGTACTGGAGGCCACACCTTCACAAGGACATTAACCAAATTGAGGCAGTCCAGAGAGGCAACCAATATGGTGCAGGGACTGCATCAGAAGACATATGAGGACAGATTAACGGAGCTCAATATGTATACCCTTGAGCAAAGGAGGAGAGAGGTGATATGATTGAGACATTCAAACACCTTAAGGGCATTAACAAGGTGAAAGAGTCTAACATGTTTAAATAAATGAAAATAGCAGGACAAGAGGACACAGCATGAGAACAGAGGAGGCCGACTAAGGGGGAATGTGAGGAAATTCTTTTTCACAGAAAGGGTGGTGGATGCATGCCTACCTCAGGAAGTGGTGGCTATGAATACAGTGCAGGGCTTCAAACAGGCATGGGATAGGCATAAGGGAGCAATACAGATGAGTATGAATAGATAGGCCACTGACAGAGCAAAGGCTGATGGCACATTTACAAGGCAGAAAAAGAAATGGGCAGACTGGATGGGTCTTGCGGTCCTTATCTGCCGTCAACTTCTATGTTTCTATATTACTCTTTCGTGCAGAACCTTCATGAATAACTTCTGAGAGGTATCCAGAAGGCATATTGGTCGATCATGTTTAGGGTTAGCCTTGTCACCTCTTTTAAATATGAGTATGATAATGTTTTCTCTCCATGTGGAAATTAATTTCCCAGTCTATAGTATGTGATTATAAATGTTCTTTAAACAGGGCACCCATAATTCTGAGTAATTTAAAATGATATCCAGAGGGATTCCATCTGGGCCCGGTGGTTTGTGCCTCTTGGAGAGAGATATGGCTTCTAAAATGTCCTCCTCTGTAATTTCATCCTTAAATGGTACCCATTCACTGTTAGGGCCATCTATCTCATTCTCCTCTGAGTCAAAAAAATAATTCTTTAAAATAGGATTCCCATTTACTGGGGTCTATATAGTTTCCATTCATATCAGTGACAGCCTCCTATCCATTAGCCACCATGCACTAGTATTTCTTGTTATCCTTTGACCATACTGCTTTCTAAAAGTCTGTCCATTACAGTAACCTATATTTATCTCTTTTGACATCCAGTAAGTGCTTGTAATCTTTCTTCAACTTATTGAGTCTGGTGTTATTTTCCCATATTGGGTTGTTTCTTACCCTTCTGGCAAACTTGTTAATTTCCTTTGACCAATTTACATTCACAGTCATACACTATTTATTTATTTATTTATTTATTTATTTATTTATTCAATTTTGATGACCGGTAAGCCGCAGAGCCCCGGAGGTCCCTTTTTTAGGGGTGACCTGGAACTAGTTACAAAAAGAAGACAAATACAGCAGTGTACAAAGAACATGGATAAAAAATACAGCAGAGACACAATACATCATACATTGGGTTTGACATGAAACCAAAGGGGGCCAACTCATTCAGGTTACAGTCAGGCCAGGCCACCAGAGGAATGTGTTACTGTACACTGGATGAGGGGTAACAATAGGGGAGTAGGTTGCAGAGTACTCTGTGTGCAGAACCTTCATGAATAGGGGACGCAGTAGGATTGATTAAGGCTAGCACAGGGGAGTAAGGAGGTGATTCACAGAGTTTGGAGGGGATCAGGGAATGAAAGGGGACAGGACAAGACAGTAGGTTAAGAACTGCAAAAGGTAATTGTTCGAGTACAAGAGTATAGTGGATTTGCACTCAGTGGCAAGAGCAGACACTGGCATCTAGTACTTCCTTTTCTCTCCTCAATGCAGGATGCCTTCAATAAGATAGATGAAATCTTATTCAAAACTTTTTCCATATCCTGGAGGCATCCTGCAGGGCCTTTATTATATGTGATGTACATAATTTCATCCCTGGCACCACTATCTATTAGGAGTTGGATAGACTGAAGATAATCTATCATCTCCCATTTAACCCCCTTTTTTATCCTTATCATTCTCTTCTTTGTAACAGTGTTGGAAACAACTGGCCACAGATGTAGTTGGGCCTCCAGGGGACTATGTTCGCTTTTAGCTCTAACTCCTATTCTAAGATCTCTAAATGTTGTAAATATATTTATTCTAATCCAGCACAGATCTATTATTGATGCACCCCTACTTCACATGTAAGTAAATGCCCCTCTAGAATCTCCCTTAGATCTGCCATTTATAAGGATAAAATTCCTGCCTTCAAAGGCACTAGCCAGCAGTCTTCCTCTTTCACATTCTTTATCATCCATGGAGTTTCGTTCCAGGGTAAGGGCATTTAGACACTGGCCTGTATAGGCTTCTCTTATTTCTGTGGTTGGCTCCAAACATCGCCCCACCCTGGCATTAAAATCACCCAATAGGATGATACCCCAATCAGGATTGTTTTGTATACAATCATGTATAAACTTCAGAAATTTATCCAGGTCACCTGTATCATTGTACCTGGATCCTACATGTGGTAAATATACATAGAAACATAGAATTTGACGGCAGATAAGGACCGCTTGGCCCACCTAGTCTGCCCATTTCCCTACCTAACGGATAAGCTGTAGATCCTAGTTAAAGAACAGCCTACTTCCTCCTACCTGCCACTAGAATTGCTTTATGTCTGTCCCATGCATGCTAGAATTCCCCCACTGTTTTTAACTCTATGACCTCCTGAGGAAGGCTGTTCCATGTATCCACAACCCTCTCTGTGAAGAAATACTTCCTCACATTACCACTGAGCCGTCCCCCCTCTATCTTCAAATTGTGTCCCCTTGTTTTTGCACATCTCTTTTTCTGAAAGATGCTACCCTCTTGGAATTTGTTGATTCCCTTTTTATCTGGAAGTTGTTCCTCCATTACCCTTTCCTTCTTTTTAATCTTTTTGTTCTTTTTACTCTTAGGGGGCTGTGCTTTTCTTGTGCCCTTCTTAATTTTAGTTTTCTTTATCTTGTTTACTTGTTTTTGCTCTTGTTTAATAACCTTTTTATTGTTATTTACCATCTTTAATGATTTATAACTTTCTGGCCTTGTATCATTGCAAGTGATATTGATTGCTTCCTTATTTACTCTATTACAAACCCTGTTTGAATACAGGGTGGTTTGTATGTCTCCTTCCCCCCTCTCTCTTGTTGTTCTTGTTGTGCTATATGAGTGGTCTTTTGAGTGGTCCCTAGCCGGGAACCATAGTTGTGACTCCTTTGCACAGGGCAATTGCCCTCTGGGGTGAACAGCGGAGAGGCTCTCTCTGGACTTTGAGCTGCCTTGAGGACTTGAGCTGTTGGCCTATACAGAGTGGAAGATTTGTCTCTTGGGATTTGGGACTTGGATTTGGGCCCCTGTGGATTTATCGACTAGGGGGCCTAATAGATCTCCATACTCTGGGATTCTCCTAGAGGTCCCACTTGCTGGTGAAAGCAGTGCTTGGGCTTCCTGGGGAGCATATTCCTGGTTACATTTTTAAATTGCTGCTGGAAAATCTGACTACAAAATGACTGGGGAAGTGAGAAGGACCTTTGCCTTAAAGTAGTCTAGGTTCTGGATCAATATTTTTACCAGATTCCTATAGATTATTGTTTTATTTTTATTCTTGTGTAATTTTGAATATTTGTATTCTGTCTGTTCTCCTGAGCTGTATTTGGGGATTTAATTTTTATTTTTTGTTTTTAGGGGGTTATTGGGGGGTGGGTTACTGTTTATCTGACTGCGAGTGTGTGTATGTGTGTTTGTGTGTGTGTGGTAGTGGGTCTTTGGGATTACGTAGCTAGGGGGAATGTGTCTGGGAAGGTGTGTGGGCCTGAAACAGGCTAGGATAGTGTATGTGGCATCCCAGCTGTTCGACCTTCGGCCTTTTTTCAGCCTCCCTGTGTCGGATACTACAGCAAGGTGCTGCAGGGGGGTTGGAATAGGGTGGAGTCATAGGATTCGATCAGGACAGGATGCCCCTTGCATGGTGGGTGGTGGTAGGATCGAGGTAGTGGGGTGCAGAAGGTGCCCTGAGATTAGACAGGACTTAGGGAGAGGCCAGACATGTTTAGTTCTCGTCACCAGGGTTTCCACCAGACCGAGTGGGCAGGCAGCCAGAAGGGTTGTGCTGTCCACCAGTCCCCTGAGGGCAGTGCTTTGTAATGCCAGATCGGTCAGAAACAAGACTGCAATTATAGCAGACTTGGTTTCTTCGGCCAATCTGGCTTGCATTACGGAGACCTGGATTGGTGAGGATGCTGGCCCAGTTTTAGAGGCTGCCATCCCGTCTGGGTATACCGTAGTGCACTGCCCCAGAGTGGAACGCAGGGGTGGGGGGGTAGCCATTCTGTTTGAGATCTGAGCTGGGCTTCACCATGCACCCAGTGAGAACACCATGTTCTTTTAAATGTGTGGCCATTCATGGGGGTCCAGGCACAGGCTGCTTGATTCTCCTGATTTACTGCCCCTCTGGTGTGGCGGGAGAGTTCTTGCAGGAACTGACCAATTTCATTGTCGGCGAAACATTGGAGGCCCCCAGATGTTTGGTGTTGGGAGACTTCAATGTTTGGGCCGAGGATGAATCCTCTCGGCTTGGTTACAGCTTCCTCCAGATGATGTCATCTCTGGGCTTTGCACAGGAAGTTTCTTCCACGACCCATCAGGGTGGCCACATGTTGGAATTGCTGTTCTCACTGGGGCTTGAGATAAATAGTCTCAGCCTTGATAGGGTCGTTTGGTCTGATCCTTGCACGGTGAAGTTCCAGTTCGGGGCCCCCCCGGTAGCCCTCCCCCTGTAGAGATGGTCATTTATCACCCTTTGAGGGGGTTGACCCCTGGGGTTTTTTGGCAGTGACTGACCTATCTAGTGTGGACAGTGCATGCGTTGGGGGGCGTGTGAGCAGCAGTGGATGCCTATAATAAGGTGCTTTCTGGGGCACTCGACTCCCTTGCACCAGTCCGTGTATGACCCAGGTCTTCTCACTTGAGGTCCCCTTGGTATGATGGGGAGCTCAAAATGATGAAGACCTTGGGTCGGAGATTAGAGCGCTGCTGGCAGAGGTCCAGCCTGGAGGTGGACAAACTGGCCCTGCGTGTGCACTACTGTGCATACCAGGGGGCACTCAACCGTAAGAAGGCAGAATTCCTGTCCAGGGAGATTGCCGCTGGGAGGAACCGACCAACTGTGCTCTTTCAGACTGTGGACAGGCTTCTTCATCCTTCCTGTCTACAGTAGAAGGTAGCTTTTTCAAGTGCATTTTGCGAGGCGTTTACTCGGTTCTTCTCAGACAGGGTGTCTGCCATCAGGAAAGAGGTTCCACCAGTGGACCAGAATTTGGTTGACAGTTGTCGCCATGGGTGACCAGAGAGCACTTCGCCTGATTAGGGTGAGTTTAGACCGGCGGAGGTGGCTGAGGTCAGTGAGATTGCTTCCAAGCTGCGGCGCACCTTCTGTGAACTGGACCTGGTGCCAGCTCGTTTCTTAATGAGATGTGTTGACTCTGTTGGCCCAGTGTTTGCCTTGATTGTCCAGTGTTCCCTGTCAGAGGGGGTCTTTCTTGATGTCTTGAAGGAGGCATTGGTGAGACCCCTTCTGAAAAAAACATCGTTGCAGCCTGACGTCAAGGCAAATTACCATCCTATCTCCAGTCTCCCATTTTTGGGTAAGATTGTTGAGAAGGTGGTGGCGCTTCAGCTTGAGGAGCATCTCGTGGCCTATGATTTGTATCCAGTCTGGGTTTCATGCAAGGCATAGCACAGAAACTGTGTTAGTTCGGGTGCATAATGACATCCTTAGGGCTAGAGATCAAGGGAAGGGGACAATTCTTGTTCTCCTCAATCTCTCTTCAGCATTCGACACGGTGGACCATCGAGTGTTACTTGACTGCCTAAGGGAATTCTGTGGACTTGCCGACACCGTTATCTGCTGGTTTGAGTCTTTTTTATCTAACAGGAGGCAGAGGGTAGTGATGGGGAATTTCTCCTCCTCCCCTGTCAACCTGTTGTGCGGAGTTCCCCAGGGTTTGGTCCTGTCACCGATGCTGTTTGCCGTGTACATGCTACCCCTGGGAGAGATCATTAGGAAGTACAGTCTGGGTTTTCACTGCTATGCGGATGATACCCAGCTGTACCTTTCCTTTGCCCCTGGAACATCTTGCGCAGTAGAAGTGCTTAACAGCTGCCTAGCTGAAATCAATGACTGGATGGCCTCCAGCTGGTTGCGACTGAACCCCAGTAAGATGGAGGTACTGGTGGTGGAGTCGAACAGAGGGGATGGGTTGGCCTCTGGTGCAGAGACAGGACTTTGTCTTGGCTCTGTACCATTGAAGGCCTCCTCTAGGGTGCGTGATCTTGATGTTATTCTTGACAGCGGTTTGACACTTGAGTTTCAGGTGGCGTCTGTTGTCCATACCAGTTTCTATCATCTGAGGAATATCGCCAGGATAAAGCCCCTAGCTCTGCCACTGGCCCTCCCCACTCTGGTGCATGCCTTCATGTCATGCAGGCTTGACTACTGTAATGCACTCTATTTCGGGGTCTCTGGGGGTACCCTGTGCTGACTGCAGCTGGTGCAGAACACAGCAGCAAGGCTGTTGACAGGACAGCCTAAATACTGTCATATTACCCCAGTGCTGCATCAACTGCACTGGCTGCCGGTTAGGTGGAGGGTCCTCTTTAATAAGGTGGGTTTGCTCACCTTTAAGGCCCTACACGGCTTGGGCCCTGGCTACCTCAAGGACCTTCTTGCAACTGCTGTCTTGGTCTGCTCCCTCCACTCCTCCTCTATGGGCCTCCTAGCAATTCCCAGGATGAAGCTAAGAACTTCTGGTGACAGAACATTTAGTGTTGCCACTCCTGTCCTGTGGAATTCGCTTCCTCTAGCTGTTAGGGAGGCTCTGTCTGTTGAGGTTTTTAAGGCCTGCCTCAAGGCCTTTTTGTACAATCAGGCCTTCCTGGATTATGTTACATAGTCTTTACCTGTCTTTTTAATAAAGATAAATTTGTTGTTAATTTAGTTTTAGAGACTTTAAATGCAGCTGAAGTTGAGGGTAGTTAATTGTATGGCAAATTCTGTTTTAATTTGTTCAGAGTATTGTATTTAATTGATTATTACTTTGATGTGTTGAATTTATTAATTGATGTACGGTGCCCAGAGCCTCCAGGATGGGCATCTTTTTAAATAAAATGTGCCTTGCCTTGCCTATATGTATTCCCTTCTCCCTGTTTTTGGTAGGGCTGTCCACATGTATTGTCATTCCTGGATCAGCTTCCCTCCATTGCCTCTCCTTTGCTTTCCTTCCTTGTCTCAGTCCCTTCTCCCATATCTGGGGATTATTTAATCTTAATTCCTTGGATATACTATCATGCCTGGCATACCCTTGAGGCATCATAATTAATTCTGAATCTATATCTGGAGTCGATTCTGACCCCAATTCTACTATATCCATAGTATGTGCTTGCAGAGGTAAACATGAATCAGATGTATTAAGACTCTGTTCTATCTTTCTATGACTTCGGTTCTCATATTAGAGTATCTCTCCTGGACAGCTTACTTATCGTATTTCTACTGAACCTTCACAGGTTTGTTGTTTGTTACTAGGAGTAAGAAAATCAATTATTTTCTTATTTTCTATACGTATTCCTTTAACAAAGGAAAGATCCTGCCTAATTAATAGAAGCTGTTCATAAATCATTGCATTGGCTAGAAGGGGAACCCTAAGAGCCATTTCAGTTTCTTAGAGTATCCAGATTTGGAGAATCTGGTTCTATAGGACTCATAGAGAGTGCAATCCTCATGGGGCCAGCTGGTCTCAGAGGGTTGCTCCTCCAGTTTTTCTGTTCTCCTTTTGGCCAGATTGGAATTCGCAAGTAAACACCGAACCATTCAGACCTTGTTTATAATCTTTGATTTTTTGTTCTGTCCTTTTATTAGTCCGAATGGTTTCTCTTATTTCTTCAACTGTTTTGTTCACCTCTTTGTTGACCAATTTTACAATATCCAAATTATGTAGATTTAGATTTGTCTCTTTTTTGTTCCCTACCAGGAGTGATGTACTCTGTCCAAAAGAATTGGGCAGATTGATGCTGTTCAGCGTTTTATATTGTTTCATCTTATTTTTATCAAGCAAGCCCCTATTTTCTAGAGTGGTCTTGCCACTCCTTGTTTCCACCGACATGTTTTATTCGTGCTGTAGGCCAACTATACATAACTAGAAATGGAATTATAGACAGTCAGTTCTTCACTGTGTCTGATACAACACTAAAGGTCAGTAGCCTAACATTGACATGGTAGAAAGTAAATATTAGTAGCTACTTTCTGATAACCCCAACTGTTAATTAACAATTGAAGCAATTGTGAATGTTAGAGTAGTGAAATTATTGGTTATATTAGTAGCCAATAATTGTACAATTGTGCAAATTTCACCATATAGTATCTTGTGCTACCTATAATAAATAATATAAAATAGTAAAACGTTAGTTAAAAGTCATAACAGGCAAACTAATCTCAGTTTAGCCACTTGGCAGTTCTTAGTCCGTTAGATCAACATTTACAGCAGTGTCTCTCCCAAATCAATCCTTTCTTCTTAGACAAATTGTTAAGCTTAATAGTTTATTTCCCTGGTGCTTTTTTCAAATGACAGTAGGAAAAAAAGTTAAACTTCAAAATGTTACTTCTTTAGACATCCCAGGATATTTTTCAGCCTCTGGACCTCTTGTATTAAATGTTCTTTTCAATCATGGTGGCCAGCACTTTATCCAGGCTCTCAAATGTCCAAATAGGTCAAATTGCACACTCCTTAAAATCCACAAAGTTCTCCAGGTTCTAATTGAAAGTGATGTGCTCTTCCCTATAAAGCAAAGTGTAAAAGAAGAGCACGATAATTTCTGAACACAATTTTAAATCAAGCGTTTACAATATTTATGCAGTCAGCAGGCCTACACAATTAAGAATAAAGTGCTCAAAGTAAATATTTGTAGTAACTATTTACTTTTGCTCAGTGGCATATATTGTGCAGTTCTTGCAGCTACAAAATTGCTGCTGAATAGCTGCCAGTCATTAAGTCACTAATTTCCTTACGGCCAAAAGATAAGGAGCTACATTAACTTAAGCTCTATGTGCTTTAATAAATCAGATCCTCACTGTTTGTGGCTGGAAGCAGTGTAAGATAAAAGCAAAACCGATCTGTGATTGCTGATGTATCAAGTTTGCCAGACCTATATCTGCCAAATGCACCACTAAAATCGTATTGCTCTAGCAACTTTACGTTCATTGCCCTGGCTACAAGCTTATCCAGCCAATCCAAACTACCTATTGAAAGGCTAACGAATTGTAGCAGCAAATGATATCTTTATAGTGCAGAACATTTTGGTAGTTTTGAAAATTTTCCTGCAAGGAAAGAGATGCTGCTACCAACAGGAGATCAGCTAAAGGCTAATCCCCAGATGCCAGCACATACACTTTAATAGAGCCTTGTCATGTGATTCCAGTGGACCAATCAAGTTAACACTTCCTGCTTTCACATATATACCATCTTTTTCTTGTAAAAATGTAGGGTATAAGAAAAGAAACAAAGTAACAGAATAAAAACACAAAAACTGAGCTCAGGGCAACAAACATACAAAGCAAATAATACAACGTATCTTCTGGAGTTCCTCGACCTCCGCCTCGCTAGTATGAAACACACCATCTCTCTTGCAGGATCGGGGAATTTACTCATAACAAGGGATCAGGGACTGGGAATCCAAAAAACCTCCTAGGGCTACAATAATTGGGGCTCAGTTACCCCTCACCTCTACTGTCGGGGGAAGTGAACTAAGCACCAATCATTAAAGCAAATATGTTGAAAATTTCAATTTCCAAACCCCGGGGTTGAATAGGCATTTGAATAGGTAATCAAGTACAATGCTTCAAAGCAGAATAAAAATACAGGAAAAGATGTTACAATAAAATATAAAAATATAAACATAAAGATAAATTTAACTGTATAGGCTTATTATGTGCAAAACTAATACGTTAACATGCACTTTTTAGCTGGATTCAGGTGAGTGCAAAGGTAGAATTGCTGGGATCACGGGGGGCTCACAAAGCCAATAGATCCCCACAGGTTTTACTGGAACTTTTGCTTAGTTGAGGGCTTCTTTCCACCGCCAAGGACTCCACCCAATGGTGAAGTGTCCAGAGGTCTTGCTCATCTCCTCCATTTCCACTGAGTATTGAACAGACACCAAGACAGCCTGGAAAAGTCAGCAACAATAAAAACCTTAGTGTGGCAACAGTTGGCATACCTTTATATGAAAAAAGCATTTGCTCACTCCTGCTATGACCATTTCTCCCAATGGCCTAGTGTCCTATGTGTTCTCTTCCAGTCTCCACCATGCAAAACTCCCAGCATCCACTTTGTAGATGTAGTGTACAATATAGCCCACCTCTCCCAACCCAGTAAAGAACCCCACCACCATGTGGCTCTCCACCATCTCATCCCACCCACTCACCGCAACAAAGGTACTAAGTGATATTTGGGCAGTCAGAGAGGTATCCTGTAATGAAGGTAACTGTCCCTTTCCACGATGACCAGCCATTGACAACTCTATTTTCCTAGGCCAGCTGCCACCAAATGGATGAAACTGGTGACATACTCCTATAGTAACACTTAATTGGCTCAGTAAGTTACTATAGAAGCACATCAGCAGTTTCATTCATTTGATTGCAATCAGCCTAGGAAAACAGAGGACTGTCAGTGATTGGCCAACCAAGCAAGGAAAGGTTTCCTTCCTTACAAGACACATCAACTATTGACTGGATGCCACTTGGTATATTTTTGGGTTAAGTGGGGAGGAGGTTGGTGGAGCACCAGTGGGTGGTGTGCTGAGGGTCTATCCTTGACATTTTACTGGGTCAGGTTGGAGGAGGTGGGATGGGTGTATTTTACACTATAGCTACAAAGTGGATATTGGGTAGGGCTGTGTATTAATAATATGCATATTTGCTGGTACTGGTGGAGGAGAAAGAGGTATGTGTTCTACAAGGGTGTGGGCTTTCATTTCTATGGTCCGGGCTGGAGGGAGGGGTGGCAGAACATAGCTAAGAGGTTTCTTTTATGCATAGTGGTACTTCACCAGGCAAATTACTAGAGCACCTCCAGCCAGGATACTTTTTATTTATTTATTTATTTATTAAATTCTCAGATTACAAATACCTTTGAGCAGAAACTGCTCGTTTACAAAGGTTCCACGTCAAAGGATGAGGGTCAACATACATACAGAGGTAGTAAAAGAATGCACAATAAACAACCAAAACAACTAAAAGAAAAAATAATGATACTCAGTTATAACATACATTGTGATAATATTCATAAAACGAGCAGCTTGAGTAGGCAGCTGGCTGCGGTAACAATAAGAGATAGAGGGCACCATAGGCAGTTAGTATTGCAGGCATGCGACCGGGAGAGGAAGTTGGCAGGCTAATGGGCCACTGTCCGATGGTGGTGGAAAATGTCTTGTACCAGTGGAGATGTGAAGCAGGAAAGGAGTCACAAGGAAGGCCCAGTGCCAGAGGGAATGAGATTGGGAAAGGGCGGGCTGTGAGACATGAGTGAGCTGGGAGGTGTTTAGAGAGATCTCTGTTCAACGAAACAGTCACATTGAGTGGTAGAGGTGAGGTAAAGTTTGAGATTCCTTTTGAAGGGTCCAAGTGTAGTAGAGGAAAGTGCTTCTTTATTGAGGGAATTGAACCATTGAGCGGCTCTGCAGATAAAGGACCGCTGACCCATGGAGGTACGACATCTGGGAATCTGAAAGGTTAGAGATTGGGCACCACGTGTTTGTTGAGTGCCACTGTAGGTAGTAAGGAGTGAGCTAACACCAGGTGGCATGAGATCAGGAGAATCTTTTGGTAAGTAAGCAGGTCTGGTATTGTATTCTGCTGTGTAGGGTTAGCCAGCTGGCCTGTGCATAGAGGTCACAGGTGTGAGTTTGTCAGGCTGCACCCATCAGTAGTCTACAGGCTTTGTTGAGAGCAACTGAGATCCCATGGAGGGCACTTGTTGGGGCACAGCCATAGATGGCAAGGCCGTAGTCAATGATAGAGGTGACAGAGCTGTAGATGGCTAGTTTAAGGGCATCCACAGGCATACAGTGCTTGTGTTTGTGTAGTAGTCCAATCCGTATATTGGCGGTCTTGGCAACAGTGTCAATATGCCGAGTGTAGGAGAGGGTACTATCCAGGGTAATACCAAGGTACTTGAACTCCTTGACATGTTCAAGTGGGTTCCCAGAGTGGTTCTTGATGGTGAGGGACAGAGTGTTGTGCCTGCTCTGTCGGTTACAGAAGGACATGGCTTTAGTCTTGCTGTGGTTCAGGACAAGTTTATGAGAATTGATGCGATTGAAGTCGAGCTGCAGCTGGGATTCAAGGACTGTAATGTCATGGTGGCTGGAAAACAGGACTGCATCATCTGTGTATAGTAGTATTTTTTGGTGACAGGCACTGGGGAGATTGTTGATGAAGAGGGAGAAGAGTAGAGGGCCCAGAATAGACCCCCGGGGGACTCCGGAGCAGACCGGTTTCTCATCCGAAGAGATCCCTGCAATCCTTACACGTTGGATCCGATTATCAAGGTAGCTGGTGAACCATGGAAGGGCATCGCTGGAGATCCCAATAGAGGACAGTTGCTTGAGCAGTAAGGGGTGGTTAACTGTGTTGAATGCCTTGTAAGGTCTATAAATACTGCCCTCCACATCCCTTTGTCAAGCTGGCATGGATGAAGGTTGTAAATTCCAGTAGTGCAGTGGTGGTGCTGTGCCCTTTTCTGAAGCCATGCTGCTCTGGGCACTGTACATTGTACTTATCCAGGAATTCAACTAGATACAACACAGTAATGCTACAGTATATCATAAAATGCTGTAGTATGCTACAGGGAACAGTGTAATTCAATGGGAATTAAGCCCTCTTTTACTGTAATATTTTGTGACATGTCATTTACTGCAAGTTACGGCATTGCATCATGGCTGGCTCCACTCTACATGTAGCAGCTCTTGGCTGTTGAAGTGCAACTATGTGTATTGTAAGAACTATGTGAAGTGCTGCTTTGCGCTATGCAAAGTTGGGCAACACCACCAATATTTTCTGTACTGAAGTTTTTCAACTTTGCATTTTTTTGGACAGAGGCTACAACCAAGGGCGTTTCAGGGCTGGTAGCAGAAACTATGGGAAAGGCAGGAGCAGAGGACAGGACTTTCAAAGAGAAGGACTACAGCAACAGACCTAAGCAGGGACAAAAGGAGGTACAGGAGGAACAGAATCTGGTACAGACACAGGAGTGACAGTAGCAGACGGGGCAACAGAACAAACTGGAATCAGTATTTAACCTGTCATCAAAAGAGCTGACAGAAGTAGAAGTCAGGGTTTTGAATAAAGGACTTTCGCTTTGCCCATACGTAAAAAAAAAAAATTAATAGGAAACTTGACCTTCAAAAATCTATTAGGAAACTTTAAGACACCATTTTACAGCAGAAGTTGAGTTAGATCCAACGAGAGAGGAAGAACAGAAAAGAAAATGGTGTTAGCAAGGAATCTTAACTAAAATCCTTCAGCTTCCCCGGGTCCAAGTCCATCAAACAGAGACATTTATGAATCTGGTTGAGAAAGATATTAATAGGCTAGAGAATAACAAAAAGGAAAGTAGGACTCAATTTAATTTAGCTGCTGCAGAATATAGAGCATGGAGGAGTTTGTAGAATGATGCCAATATTGTAATCAAGAAGGCAGAGGTGGGGGGGTGTTGTAGTACAAGATTACGCTAAATATAAGCAACAGTGTAAGAGGCAACTAGACAACAGAGAAAAAAATAGGAAAGCAGAGTGATCCAGCAGGAGAAGTAATGGAGATGATACAGACTTTATTGGAGGAGGGAGCAGAGTTCAAGTTTGTTACAGATTGGGAGAGAAATGCTTAGTCTATACACACTACATTATAACAGTCGTTTATACACTCCTCAAGGTTAACAAAAGCTTAGACAACCCTCCAGGCTACCTGATAGTGGTAGGTATTGGTTCACTTTTAGAGTCCTTCTCAGTGTTTGTGGGCTACCACATCCAGCCTCCAGTTACGAACATGTCATTGTACCTAAGAGATACCAGGCACACTATAGAAGTGTTGTACAACCTGAATAAATTGGACAAGAACGGAAGCAACTGCACTTTAGTTACCCTCAATATTAGGGATTTGTACACCAGCAACCCTTGTGATATAGGCCTAGAACCATTGAGCAAACAGTTAAATGAAACTAGACATGGTGAAATACCCCTAAACCAGTATGTCTTGAAATTGGTGGACTTGATATTGCCTAAAAATCAATTATATTTCAAAATGCATATTGACAAATCAAAGGTACGGCTATGGGATCCTCAGTGCTGCCTAGCAAAGCGAACATTTTCATGAACTAGGTTGAACAGATATATCTATAACCAAGAAAACAATAGTTTCCACCACAACATTGTGGTTTGGAACTGCTTTATTGACGACATACTGTGCATTAGGGAAGGATCTGCAGATGACCTAGAACCTTTCTTTGATTACATCAGTAACTGTACTACCTACATTAAATTTGTAATGAATAAGGATTTTGAAAAGATTCATTTTTTGACATTTGTGTCTTTAAAAAAATGGAAAACTTCTTACTAGATTGTACCACAAGGAAATGGACAAAATATCCTACTACATGCTAAGAGTTATCCTAAACCCCATACTAGTGATGGGAGAAAAGGATCAGCAGCACTATCAGACCTCCCTGGACTGGGATGACTCAGCTGTGTTCAAGAAAACTGAGCTTTTTGTGGCTTGATCTGAGTTGCTGATTTGGCCTGGTTTGGAAGTGCATTCTGGTTCGGTCAGACTGGATTACAGGCAGCAGGCTGCAGGACAGGGTACAGAAATAAAAAAAGTAAAAAAAAAATGTTTCCCAATCTCTACCAGGTACTCTCAAGTCCCTGGACTGTCACACGACCAACAAAGGCAAACACTCATGATACTGGGGCACTGAAGGGAGCCAACCAATCAATGTATTTTGTCTGTGATTGACTCATGTTCTAGCCAATTCTGTTTATCAGCCACCACAGGATATCCCATAGAAAACAGTGTATCCAGATCATTTGGGGCTTTGCATTCAGAGGAGATGGTGGAGGCAATAAAAAAATGAAACAAGTTAACAGCAATGTTTTTTTTCTTAATCAGAAAGAGAGAGAGAGAGGGAGTGATAGAAAGGGATAGCAGAGAGAGAGAGACAGAGAGACAGAGAGAGACAGACAGAGAGAGACCCCAACAAATTTAGTGCAGACATCGCAGAGTACTTAACTCTACAGTGAAAAAAAGAAGAAAGTTTTTCTTCCTTTGTCAGAAGAGAGAGGGAGGGAGGGAGACAGAGTGAGTGGGACAGTAGAGAGAGAGACCAATGAAACAGCAGAGTGCTGCAGAAGACATTGCAGACTACTTAACTCCACAGTAAAAAAAGCAAAAAACAATGTTTTTCTTCTTCTTCTTCTTTGAGAGAGAGAGTAGAGAGTAAAGAGTAGAGAGAGACCAATGAATTGAACGGTAGATAGCAGCAGAATGGAGATGTTGCAGAGTACTTAACTCCTCAGTAAAAAAAAAGAAAAGAAACAACATTTTTCCTTAGTCAGAAAGAGAGAGAGAGAGAGAGAGAGAGAGTAAAGAGAGAAACCAACAGATTCAACAGCAGACAACAGCAGGGTGCACCAAGCAGATGTTTTCTTAGTTTTAGAAAAAAATATATTTTTGAAAAAACATAAAGAAAAAAAAAACAAAAAAATTGAAAGTAAGAACTAATACATGGAGCAGACAGTACAGAAGGACTCTGTCTGAAGGTCATAGTGCCTCACTCATTTTGAGGGATGGCTTATAGTGCCATACAGATTTTGAAGGGAGGATGTCACCCACATCTCAGACTCTGTGTTGCCCATCTCTGTGCCTGAACTACTACCAGGTCATAGTGCTATAGACTCCATGTTGCCCATCACTATGCCTGAGCTACTACTAGGTCATAGTGCCATACAGATTTTGAAGGTGGGGAGGGGGTCACATTTCAGATTATGTGTTGCCCATCTCTGTGACTGAACTACTACTAGGTCATAGTGCCTCATGTATGTTGAGGGGGGTGTCACGTTTCAGACTCTGTGTTGCCTATCTCTGTGACTGAATTACTACTAGGTCATATTCATTGTTCTCTGAGCTGGAGTCAAAAATAAAATATTTATTTTCACTCCAGCTCCCCCACTGATGAAAAAAGGAATATTTGCATTTTTTTATACACACATCTGTTTTATATTTATTTATAGGGCTGACAGTCTAGGCTGGAGGTTAGAGTAATGAGCAGTGAATGAGTTTAATATGTCTAGCAGACCTGGGTTTGATCTCACAACCTCCACTTGCATACTTTTTGATTCTGAGTAAGTCACAACCTCCCCAGTGCTCCTAGGTTGCCCCTGAAAACAGGCACTTCTGGCTAGTGGGCCTTACCCAGTTACCAAAGAATAAAACATATCTATATATATATATATATATATATATATATATATATATATATATTCGCTGCAAAAACTATGTTACTGCATCTGTTAGGATTCAATAATGCCACAAAAGATGGAAATGTGGCGTTAGGGTTTTCAGCCCTAACTCCACACCCTCACCCCCAAGCTGCAAAAGACAAGACCATACAAGCAGCCACAGACAGCCATCAGCAGGTAAGACAAACAACATACAACTGTTTCCAGATGACACAAATGAAGGTCTGTTCCTTCAATATAGCACATAACCAGCAACAGGTTGTTTTTCCCTTCAGGGCTTCCTTTTTCCTAACTTTCCTTAATAAGCCTTAGGATAAATGTCCCCTAGCTCAGGATCTTTTTCCATTTTTGCTTTGCCCAGAGATTTTGTTGTCACTGTTGTTAGCAAATGTTTCTTGCACTAGCTCCTTCCACATGCATGCTTTCGTCCCCTACCCTTCCCCTCCATCCTACTCTTCCCCCTCATCTCTCAGCCCCACCCTCTCCTTCTCTGCCTCCACATACCTTCCCTCCTACTCCCTCCCTTCCCCTGCCCCATCTCCTTACCCTTCCTTTGCACCTATGTTTCCCATACCCAACTTCCCTACTTCCCCACTTTCCCCTCTCCTTTGCTCCCCTTATCCCTGTTCACCACGCCCCTCCCCACACTTCCGGTAACCTCCTGCATCTATATGACAATGCCAATTTGGTGACTGCCTCTTCTGCTTCACCTTCTCCCCTCTCTGCTCTATTGACATCCTTCCCTGATTTGTTCTTTGACCCTACTGTTCATTTTATATTTGATATTGCATTGTTCATCCTTCCTGATTTTGTTTTTTGATTTTATTGCTCATTTTATGTATATTATATGTTTCTGTTCCACTACAATTGTTTGTTCACTGATTGTATCTGACGCGGAACCTTTGTAAAGGTATTTTGTAATCCTAGTACTCAATAAATAAAAATAAAATAAATAAATCCTGTAAACCATGCCTCAAAACAACTGGTACAGACAGTGTAGGAACAATCCCAGCTCTAGTGACTGTCTTTTCCTTTTGTGGCCACGGATAGGAAAATGGTTGGGTAATGTTTTATACCCCTATGGATAAACATAACATTCATGCTGGGGCCTCTCTAAGATGTAGAGCCTGATAATCAAAAATGCCAAAGCGGTGCAAATATTTGTGCTATGCTTTGTGATAGTCCGGGTGCCCGATGATGCTATATTCAGTGGACTAGCACACCAGCACTATTCAATTGAATATAGGACCATGGCAGCTCAGCACTAAGATACTTATTGCTGTGCCAACATGGCTTCCGAAATAGGGTGCCACAGTAGCTTGCACCCACACTAAATTTCTGTTATTCAGTTGGACCCATGCAGAGGAGCCCATTGAACATGCAAGGTGCTAAGGGGCCATTTGCATGTCCATTATGGGCTCATTTGCATGGGGAGCAAGGCTAGTTTGCGTGGTGCACCCTCCCCAATTGTCCAAGCCTAGAGGAGCTAGTGGTCCCCCTAACCTGTGCCGTGCCCATATGAAATATCAATGTTCCTGGTGTCCAGTGGTCCCTCCCCCCACCTGATGCTGTACCCAATATTAAATATCAATTTCCCTGGTGTCCAGTGGTTCCTGCTCCCAGCTGGTTCCCACCCGACTTAAACAGATATGGTTCCCTAGTGTCTAGTGGTCTCTTCCCTTACCTGATGCCCCCCAAAGTACAAATACATGCTTCTCTGGTGTATAGTAGTCCCTCCCCACCACCTGATGCCTGCTTGACTTAAACAGATATGTTTCCCTGGTGTCTAGTGGTCCCTCACCCCATTGATGCCCTATGAAGTAAAAATTCAGTGTCTAGTGGTCTCGCCCCCACCTGATGGTGGCCCAACATAAACAAATATAGTCTCAAGCTGGTGGTGTGGAGATACAGGAGCGATGCGAGGAAACATTTCTTCACAGAAAGGGTGGTGATGGCTTGGAATGAGCTGCCAGAGGAGGTGGTTGAGGCTGACAGTCGGAGCTTTTAAAAATGCATGGGACAGGCACAGAGGGAAACAAGGGTGCAGAGGTGGTGATGGAAGAAAGGGAGAGGGCAGAGTGGGAGTGGAGGCATGAGGCACTGGTGAATAATCGGGTCTCATCAACAACACGAGCAGACAAGATAGGCCAAGTGGTCTCCTTCTGCTGGCAACTTTCTTATATTCTTATGTTCTTAAATAGAAACAGAAACATAGACGATGATGGCAGATAAGGACTGCAAGGCCCATCCAGTCTGCCCATTTTTTCTACCTTATGAATGTGCCATAGGCCTTTACTCTGTCAATGGCATATCTATTCATACTCATCTTTATTGCTCCCTTATACTTGTCCCATGCCTGTTTGAAGCCCTGCACTGTATTCATATCCACCACTCCCTGAGGTAGGCCATTCCATGCACCTACCACTCTTTCTGTGAAAAAGAACTTCCTCACAGTCTCCCTTAATTGGCCTCCCTCTGATCTCATGCTGTGTCCTCTTGTCCTGCTATTTTTCTTATATGGAAACAAGACTCTTTCACCTTGTTAATGCCCTTAAGATGACTGTATGTTTCGATCATATCACCTCTCCCTCCTTTGCTCTAGGGTATACATATTGAGCTCCATTAATCTGTCCTCATATGTTTTCTGATGCAGTCCCTGCACCATTTTGGTTGCCCTTCTCTGGACTGCCTCCATTTTGTTAATGTCCTTGTGCAGATGCGGCCTCCAGCACTGCACGCAGTACTCCAGATGGGGCCTAACCAGTGTCTTGTAAAGAGGGATTATTACCTCCCTCTTATGACTTGCGATACCCCTGCTAATACACCCCAACATTCCTCTAGCCTTACCTACTGCTTTAGTGGTCTGCTTGGATGATTTCAGGTCTCTGTGATGATGGTGCCTAAGTCTCTTCTTCCCTTGTGATTGCCAGCAACTTCCTTCCCAAACTATAGGTGGCTTTAGGGTTTCTCTTCCCTATGTGCATGATTTTGCAATTCTTGCGTTAAACCCCAGTTGTCACTCTTCCGACCATTTTGCCAGTTTATCCAGATCTCTTCTCATTCTGCCCACCCCATCTGGATCATCTACTCTGTTACAGATCTTGGTGTCATCTGCAAACAGATAAACCTTACCTTCCAGTCCATCTGCAATGTCACTGATGAAGATATTGAAGAGGACGGGCCCCAGGACTGATCCCTGAGGTACCCCACTTGTGACTTGCATCTCTTCTGACTGTATACCGTTTACCACCACTTTCTGTTTTCTGCCTGCCAGCCAGTTTGCCACCCAGTTGACCAACTTCTGACCCAACCCAAACTTACCCAGCTTATTAATCAGTCTTCTATAAGAGTATCGAAAACGTTGCCTGGATGATTTCAGGTCTCTGTGATGATGGTGCCTAAGTCTCTTCTTCCCTTGTGATTGCCAGCAACTCCCTTCCCAAACTATAGGTGGCTTTAGGGTTTCTCTTCCCAAAACAAGACGATGTAAGAAACCACTATGGTTCTCAAAGGAAGTGGCAGTGAAGGTTCAAGAGAAAGAAAGCTATTCAGGAAGTTAAAGCAAAAGGAGGCTGGGAAGGCAGTCAGAATAGCAAAGGCCCAAACTGAGGAAAAGATAGCCAACTCAGTTAAGAAGGGAATAAAACCTTTTATAGGTACATCAGGAGCAAAGGAAGACCAAGGAGGGATAGTGAGGCTTAATAAAGGGAGGGAGGTGGGCAGAGGAGAATGTGAAAAGGCAGAGATACTAAACAAATATTTTTGCTCAGTATTTACAAAGGAAAGGGAAGTACACAAAACAAACAGTAGTAACACTCTGGATACAGAAGTTGATACCAGCCCATTTACAGAAGAAAGGGTTCTGAAAGAACTCTTAAAACTGAAGGTGGACAAAGCAATGGGGCCTGATGGGATTCATCCCAGAATTCTAAAAGAACTAAGGGTAGAACTAGTGACACCACTGACTACCCTCTTTAACAAATCATGGGAGGATGGGGTGGTACCGAGGACTGGAGGAGGGCAGATGTGATTCCCTTCACAAAAGTGGAGCAAGGCAGAAGCAGGAAACTATAGACCTGTTAGTTTAACCTCAGTGATAGGGAAATGATGGAATCACTTCTAAAGGAAAGAATTGTCGAGTATCTAGAGGCCAGAGGGCACAAGACCCTAGGCAGCATGGATTCACAGCGGGAAGGTCATGCCAGACGAATCTGATAGATTTCTTTGACTGGGTGACCAAAGTAGTAGATCAGGAGGGGCTGTGGACATGGCCTACCTAGACTTTAGCAAGGCATTTGACACAGTCCCACACAAAGATTAATATATAAGTTAGCCAGCCTGGGAGTGGGTCCCAAGATGACAGCCTAGGTAAAGAATTGGCTGGAGAATAGGACACAGAGAGTAATAGTAAATGGAGTCCACTCAGAAGAAAGGAGGGTTACTAGCGGGCACCGCAGGGTTCAGATGAGACTAGTCCTCTTCAATGTCTTTATAAGCGACATTGCAGAAGGACTGGAAGGAAAAGTATGTCTCTTTGCAGATGACACTAAGATCTGCAACAGAGTTGATGCACAGGGTGGGGTGGAAAGGATGAGAAGGGACTTGGCAAGGTTAGAGGAATGGTCAAATGTAGGCAGCTTAGATTCAATGCTAAGAAGTGCAAGGTAATGCACCTGGGAAACAAAAACCCAGGGGAAGAGTACACAATGGGGGTGAGATACTAACAACAACAAAATGGAAAGGGACCTGGGGTAGTCATATCAGATGACCTAAAGGTGGGCAAGCAATGTGAGAAGGCAGCAAGGAGGGCTGGGGGATACTGGGATGCATAGGGAGAGGCATCACCAGTAGAAAACAGGAAGTTATTATCCCTTGTACAGACAGCTGGTGAGACCCCATCTGGAGTACTGTGTGCAGTTCTGGAGACCCAATCTCCATAAAGACATAGACAGGATGGAAGCTGTCCAGAGGAGCAACTAAAATGGTGCAGGGTCTGCACAGGAGGACATGAGAGACTTAAGGAGCTTAATATGTATAGCCTCGAGGAAAGGAGGGGAGGGGGACATGATAGAAACTTTCAAGTACTCAAGGAATCAACAAAGTCCAAGAGGATAGCATCTTTCAAAAAAGAGGTGTGCAAGAACAAGAGGCACAATTTGAAGATAGAGGGGGCGGTCAGAGGTAATTTAAGGAAGTATTTTTCACAGAGAGGGTTGTGGATGCATGGAATGGCCTTCCGGAGGAAGGTTGTGGAGTCAAAATCAGTGGTGGAATTCAAGCATGCATGGGATAGTCATAAGGCAATTCTGGGGGTGGGGTAGAAAGAAGTAGGCTGCTGGTTAACTAGGATCTGCAGCTTATCCAGTAGGGAAATGGGCAGACTGGGTGGGCCAAGCGGTCCTTATCTGCCGTCAAATTCTATGTTTCTATGTTTCTATGCTGAAGTCAAGGTAGGTGACGCCAGCTGTTCCCTTGGTCCACCACTCTGGTTACCCAGTCAAAGAAATCTATGAGATTAGTTTGACAGGACCTTCCTTTTGTAAAGCCATACTGTCTTGGATCCTGTGCGCCTATGGATTCCAGGTGTTGCACTATCCTTTCCATAAGGAGTGCTTCCATAATCTTGCCCACTACTGAGGTAAGACTGACTGGTCTGTAGTTCCCTGCCTCCTCCCTGCTACCACTTTTGTGGAGCAGGATCACATGAGCCCTTCTCCAGTCTTCTGGGACCACTCATGTGCTCAGAGACTCACTAAACAGTTCTGATAATGGTTCTGCTAGTTCCACCCTTAGCTCCTTTAATACCCTGGGATGTACAGTATGCCATCAGGTCCCATTGCCTTGTCCACCCTCAGCTTAGTGAGCTCTTGTTGGACCCTTTCTTTTGTGAAGGGACTAGTGCACAACTCCTCCCTCTGTGTCCATGGTGCTAAATTGTGGGCCCTGCCTACCTTCTCTTCAGTAAATACTGAGCAGAAGTATCTATTTAGGATAGATGCTTTTCCTTGGTCCTCCTTCTCACACCCCCTTATCCCTTTGTTCTTAACAATACCCCTCTGGACTTTCTCCTTTCACTAATGTATTTATAGAAAGTCTTTTCCCTGGTGTCTAGTGTGTCTCTCCCACCTGATGTTCATCCCTGTAATGGGAAAAATCCACCTTTGTGTCACCCCCATAGTGATCGTCATCCCGTCACTGCCTTCTGGTATGCATTCTTCAAGTAAGCCTCCCCAACAACACAGCCCTATCCTGAACAGTGCTGTTCACCTGCCCAACCCGACCCTCGTTGATGGTTAGTGGGCTCCCTCCCACCACGTGGCACTGACCTCCCGGTCCCCCTTACCTGACTGTTGGTGCCACGGTGAATCAGTAACCCAGTGACAGCCCTCCACACTAGATTGTCCACCCCGTCCAGGAGCAGGGAGCATGCTGTAGTTATTGGCCCTATAAATAAGCAGCACGCCTCCCTGCTCCTGTCAGATGTGGCTGGCCGGGTTGGTGTGTGGAGCACTGTGTTGCTCACCATTGATTCACCATGGCACTGACAATCAGGTAAGGGGGACTGCGGGGGGATGTCAGTGCTGTGGATGGAGGGTCCCACTAGCTACCAACAAGGATTGGGCTGGTGGGGGTGTAGATCACTGTTCAGGTATGGGGTTGTGTTGTTGTGGGGGCACTTACTTGCAGAATGCAAATTGGAAGGTAGCGGTAGGATGCCGATTGCTGTATTTGTGGGGAATTGATGGAATAGAGTGGGCTTTCCCCACTACAAGGATGGACTTTGGGTGGGGGAGGTACTGCTAGACACCAGGAAAACATCTGTTTATGCCGGGCGGGCATTGGGTGGGGTGAGGAACCATTAGACACTAATTTTAAGACAAATATCGATCTAAGTATATCACTGAGACCTAAATACAGGTGTTGTGCTGTCTTCACCATGCAGTAGTTGTGTACAACACTATTTTGTAAATTGTTAGAAAAGCAAGACGGCTGACAGCACGAGCAAGTATTTTCTCTGAGCAGGATGAACTGTTTCATTTACCTGCCTGTCTTATGCCTATCGTCAAAACGTTATAATTCAAAATGGTAATATATTTTCATCAAACCATCGAAATGCACACCCTTGTCACACACACTGCATCATCCCTGAAAATTTCAGAGATAAATTTCATTCCATGTGGGCAGTAGATGATGGCAAAAATCCCATGTTTACCTATGGGAAAATAGTGTTTTCTCTGTTTTCACCACTTTATAGCTCAAAACCATACAAGATGCCATCACAAAACTTTCCAAATCTTGAGACACTGGCAGAATGACAGCGCATGCCAAATTATGGTCTATTTTGTCAAAAAATGCTGAGGTTATTATTATTTTTTTCTTTGTACTTTTTCCTCTGGAGCCCTGGCAAGCGGCTTTGGTCCTCCTGATGGAGGGACTCTCTCTCCAGTCCCACCACTCCCGCACTCGCCGACTCCGATAGTTCCCCAACAGATTACCCCCGTAGTAGGGCCAGGAAGGAGGCTGCCCACTTCACCTCCCCCCCGGAGACCCAATCCAGAAGCCGGGGTCGGCCCTTGGATGCGGAAGACCATCATAGAACCCTGCCAGGCTATATTCCTCTTTTTTCTCCCACCCCCTCCTACCAATGTATGTACGTTGGAGCATGCCTCCTGACCTGTACTGCCCTCCAGCCACCACCAGAGGGCAACCAATGAGTGAATGCGACAAGTCTCCTCCCCAAGTTCGATCCTCTCTCCCCTGCCAACCCTCAGTGCCCGGGCTCGCTTCTAACCCGGGTCACCAGCGTGCTCAAGGTGCTGACCAGCACCTCAACCTCCAGCGCCACCGGGCCAGCAAATGCCAAAGCATAAGGTACAAAGATTGGATTTTACATTGAAGTGCTGTATGAACTCTAACTATGACCATTAGACACATGGGAAGCATGTATTTGTAGTTTAGGGGACATCGTATGGGGGAGGTACCACTAGACACAAGAGAAGCATGTATTTGCACTTCAGGGGGCATTGAGTGGGGGAAGGGACCACTGTACGTCAGGACTATTGAACTGGGGTGGAGGGGTTCTATACTTCCTCTGCCAACTGCTAGGATTGCAGGGAGTAAGTCGTGGTCTAAATCGGCGGTATTTGCGCCACACAAGGGGACTGCCCAAAACACCCTTGCATGGCACAAATACTCTGAAAACCAGAATGCGCAGATATTCAGGTCCTCTCTCCTTCATTTACACTGCACCCCTCTCCACAAATTGCCTGAGCGCAAACCCTGTTTGCTCATGCTAACTGGACTTTTGAATATATGCAATCTGCATCAAGCACGGTTTCCATGCGCAACCTAGGATTTACACCCAGGCAAACTTTTTAATATCTGGCCCATAGTGTCCACAATATCTGCCCTCACCAAGGTTTGCCTTCCACCCAAGCCTATTAATCCTGGCACAGTGTGGTTCCCAATGACTACACCATGACATAATGTCCAAAGTTTACCAGTGCTAAGGTTGCTTTGCTATTGTGTGTGGTTTTGGCATTGGGGCTCTTCTATTTTGTTTGTTCTTTTTCTCCGCAAGCATAGAAAGTAGCATCAGGTTTCTGTTTCTGGGAAGGGGTTCATGGCTTAACCTTTGCCTTAGGGTCCACAGCAAACAAAGAGTATGGGGAGATCTTACCGATTTGTAGTTCTTCTTTGCTGCTGTTGACTTCCTGGCTAAGTAGTGGTCCTTAGCAAGAGATATGGCCTTCTCCCCTGTGTCAGCTCTGTGCTCCCTTACCCACATCTGGATATCTTTAGGTAGGATATTTAAGAACTGATTGGTCACAAGGATATCCACCACCTGATCTATGGTCTTTCAGTCTGGTTGGATCCATTTAAAAAACAGTTTGTGTAATTGCACGAATGTCTCTCAAGGGTCATCTCCAGGATAGTGTCTCAGAGTTCTAAACATCTGGCGGTAAGTTTCTTCTGAGGTGTCATATTGCCTTAGGATGGTACTTTCATCCTGATAATAGTCTGTTGTCTAATGGGTATCCATGTGGCTATTAGCCTTGTGTGCTTTCTGGTCGGGTAGGGGACCAGTTGCATATCCACTGATTGTGCATCCACTGATTGTGCATTCTTTTACTACCTCTGTATGTATGTTGACCCTCATCCTTTGACGTGGAACCTTTGTAAACGAGCAGTTTCTGCTCAAAGGTATTTGTAATCCAAGAATTTAATAGATAAAAAAAATCCCTGGGCCAGCCACTGGTGCCTGCCACTCTTTCAAACATCATCATGTATGATTCAGTATCATCATCCAATCTCCATTTTGTCAGCCATATATAAGCCTGATGTGATTGCCATATCAGAGACTTGGTTCAAGCCTAATGTGCTCCCACATGAGATGGATCTTCCAAATTTCACTGCCTTTCAGAAGGATAGAATTGGCAAAAAGGGTGAGGTGTCCTTTTCTATGTTAAATCCTCAATCACTGCCACCATCGCTGATGTACCCTACCTAAATTATACCAAAAGTGAAACCTTGTTTGTTAGTTGCTGCTTGGTAACACTAAACCCCTACATCTGGGTTGTGTCTACTCCTCCTTGTGTTGCAACAACTGCACTAGAATCCCTTACCAAGGTGCTTGCTGAACAGTTGCCTAGTGAACTGATTATTCTAGGTGACTTCAACTTAAACTGGGAATCTGATACTGAACTTGGCTTACAGTCTCTCCTCCTGGAGGCGAGCCTTACCAAAGTTACAAGAGAGCCCACTAGGCTTAACCCCAAAACTGGGAACCATACCCTCCTGACTGGGCATTAGTCTCTAACCCCAATAGAATTCAGGCTGCAGGAATATTCTCAGATGCCCTACACAACCACTCGCCTATCTTTTGCATATGGAGAAATAATCTCCCCAGACTCCTCAGAACCTTTACTGCAAGGGATTATTCTAACTCATACCAGAGTCCTTTATCTACACACTCTCTGGCATCAATTGGCACCCTATTCTTGATCTACCAAGCATAGATGATGCCCTTGATTACTTTGTCAATAATTTCCTGTCCGACGCCAACCTACATGCCCCATTTTGGATGCTTCGAGTAAAGGGTAAATGTGATGAATGGCTTGACCCTGAGATCAAAAAATTAATGGCCCAAAGGTATAAGGCCTGTGGACTCTATAAAAAGTTTTCTCTAAAGGCCGACTAGGAGAAGTACAGGGACCTGAGGAATACGTGCAAAAAAGGTGCAAAGACTACCAAAAGCCACTGCTTAAGAAGCCTACAAGGAAAATCCCTATCTGACCCTAAAAGGATCTGGCTCCATATCAGTTTCCTGCTTAAAGGTAGCCCAAGCCCTCCAGGTGGTTCCATTAGTGCCAACAGCTAGGTTATTAAAGACCTCATCTTGATTGCCAAGTTCTTTTAACTGCTTCTTTACTGACTTAGCAAGGTACAAACCCAAGCCTCCCTGTCCTCCCCACCTCCCATCAGTCAGAGGCAATTGGACACTCCATCCCACATTTCACCAGTATCCCGTGATATGGGTGACTCAATTTGAGTGACTCAATAACAGCAACTCAAATTGAGCACCTGTAAAAGAGCTATAGGTGGAAAACAGCGTGAGCAAAGACAGAGTTGTGCTGCAAGGGACGAAGTGTGCTGGGGTAGTGTTGCACATTACCATATGTAAGTGAAGTCTCGGAGCTAGTTATATTGGGAAAGTGGGGTTTGCAGGCAAAGTCTCATGTGTGGGTGGTGCGGGGGCAAAGCCCTCTGCATAGAATATATTATTGTTATTGTTTGGCAGGGCTTGTGATGGTGGATGTAAGCATGTTTTGGTTGGACTGCGATTGTGATTCTGCTGTGGTGTAGTGGGTTAGGCAGGTTGTTCGGTAGGTAGGTAGGTAGGATAATGTGTAGGATTGAGTGTTATGGTGTTGTGGGTTTGAGTCCAGGTGTTGGTGTGTGATGTGAGTGTGTGTAATGTGGGCTGTGGTACTGTGTCATGTGCATTTTTTTAATTTAGGAAGTTTTGTGTGGTGTTAGATGTGTCAGGTGTGGGTGATTTGGATTTAGGGGGTGGTTTTGGGTGGTTTTTGTTAGGGGTATAAGTGGTGTATGTGTGTGTGTGTGTGTGTGTGTGTGTCTGGTCTAGGGGCAATTGTGTTGTTGCTTCTGGAGTTGTCCATTGAATCCTGGAGATATCTGTGCAGTTTCTGCAGAGTCAGAAGGGATACTGCTTTTATTGTATGGAGGCTATCTGTATTGCAGGATAAGGAGATGTCCCAAAAGTTATATTGGCAGTGTGCTGAATGCAATAAGTATAGGTGTTTGACATGGCAACATACAGTTGTTGACCATGTGGTTAGTTCATTGAAATCTTATAACCACGTTCCTGATGCTGGCAATTTTTGTTGTTAGGAAGTCGTTGTTTTGACTTACACTGTACATTTATAAAGTACAAGAAGGTAGCATTTTCCATAGAAAAAGAAGCTTGAGGACAAAGGGTCATGCTATGAAGTTGGAGGAGGGAGGTTCAGAGGAAATGTGTGGAAATACTTCTTCACGGAGAGGGTAGTGGATGCCTGGAACAGCCTTCCAGTGGAGGAGGTGGGTGCGAAAATTTTGGGATTCAAGCATGCATGGGACAGATACAAGGGACCTTGGTAGTAAGGCAAAGGAGGAGACAACCAGAGAATGAATAGGGTTCATGCCCAGTAGGCAGGGAAAACTGGGCAGACTAGGTGGGCCAAGAGGTCCTTATCTGCTGACAACTTCTATGTTTTTATGTTTCTGAGTTTACCCCATCCACCTTTCTGGCTCACGCTAGAGGTAGTGGATAAGATAAAAACTTGGTATCTACATTGACCAAGATCTTACATTTAAACTGCATGTGGATCATGTCATGAAAGTCATACATCAGAAACTCGGCCTTCTATACTGATTGAGTAACTCACTGACTCCCGAGAACAGGCTAGCCATAGCAAATGGTACCCTACTCCACGCTTTGCTATATGGTGGCCCGGTGCTCCAGTTTCTTAGGAACTCAGAGACCAATAAACTGACTGTTTTGTACAACAAGATCAACCACCTTGTGTCGAGGTCTCCCCCACGGAGTCACTAATGTGAGGTCCTCTCCTCACTGAACTGGCCCACGCTAAATGATAGGATGACCGATCCATTGCTTTGTCTAGCCTATAAACTGACCAGTCTATACACCTCCTAGCCTCAATGGACTGATTACCCCAAAGCCCTTGAGGTGATCATTGTGCTCATTACTTGACATCCCCAGAGTTAGGAATAACTCGGGCAAAAGATCCTTTAACTACTCTGCTCCATACTGTTAGAACTCACTACCTGCCTCTTTAACTAACTCCACCTCTCTTAGTGGTTTCAAGAAAGGACTAAAAACCTACCTATTAGAGTGCTGCCAATGCTCTTGCCACCGCTGAACCATACTTACTTCAGACCAATGTACTCAATGACTCCCTAAATGACCCTACCCATAGTGTATGGTTACTGCATCTGGAGTACTCTTGCCCATGTCTTGTATCTTTGTATTTCTGCAGATTGTTGTATCTTATACAGTGTCCTCTTCATGAGTAATTGTTTATAATGTACCATGAGATTTACTGTATGTACTGTACTTAATTGATTTCTTGCTTCATTACCCACATTTGTACCTTATTGTAATTTCATGCGGTTCATATACTCTGTAATTTTTGCCTGTAACTAATTCCGGGTCACCCCTGAAAAAGGGACCGGAGGTCTCAGTGGGCTTACCCAGTTACCAAAAATTCAATAAATTAATAAATAAATATATAAATATTAATGCCTCTCAAGTCAGTCCCGGGAGAGACTTGGGGAGGGGGGTGCTAATTGGTCATTTGTTTGCCCAAGACCAAAAGGTGCACTGGTTCCTCTGATGATGTTCACCAGTTCCTCCCACCACATGTTTTAGCTTTCAAGCTCTTTGTTTTTCTTTCTGTGTCTGACTTCAGTTGCCTGGCTGTCAGCCAATTTAACAGTTCTGCAAGCCCGTCTGGAGGTAACGCCATCCATTCTTTCTCCTCCTTTGCTACCCCCAATGCACGCAAAGCAGTATCAGAAGTCAAGGTCTCTTTAGGGTACACGACTCTCTCCTGCTCATCTGCCCCTCTTCTCGGATATGTTCTGTGGATGGTCACTCTGGAAACAGCCAGTGTACCTCTTCAATGGCCCCAGCTACCTCGCTTCCTGTGCACTGATGTTTACTATGCAACAGTACCTCTCCCAGTACTGCACCACCAAATCCTCCTAGAACCTGAGACCCAGGTGTATCCCACTGATCCTGCCATAATTTTTGTGACTAAAGCATGCAAGCCCCTTCTCATTCAAAGAGGGCTTATTGTTCTAGGGTCCCTCCTGTTCCCTCCTGTTCTTCCAGGGTGTAGGTTTCTGTTAGGTGCCTTGGTGGAGTGCAATTTCTGCTGGCCTCCACTTGGTGGCAGCAGACATAAGGTTTTTAGGAGTATATAAGCAGGAGACAGGAAGTTTCTGAGTCCTTGGAGGGAGAGAGACTGTCGGGCTACATTTGCAGGACAGTGTAGGTGGGGACCCCCTTCTGATAGGCAGGATGGCCCTGCAGCGTTGAGGCACCGGGTCTAGGCTGGAGTTTTCTGTGGGTGGTGGTAGGTAGCCACAGTTTGTGGTCATTTAGGCCCTGGGTTCCCTGGGGGGCTGGGTAGTGAAAATGGTAGGAGAGTAGGTTAGGCCCCAGAGGGATGCCGGGAGGCTCATGGAAGCAGGTTAGGAGCCTGGGCTGTCAGGGCTGTGGCAAGCTCCTGCAGGAGGGGTACTGGCAGCAGTCCTCCTCTTTCTGTGTGTGGCAGGGCAGCTCAGGCAGGTCAGTGATGGGGCGGGGAAGGTCTACCCGGTTATAGGGTCTGTTTGGAGAGACGGGCCACTGGATGTGCCAGGCAGGCCGCTGAGTGCCTTAGCAGTTCCCCCCATACCAGTTAGCTCCACTCAAGCACAGGAAGCAAAAGGTTTAGCGGGGACTGGTGCTGTGGTTGAAAGAATGAACCACCGGAAAAAGGTACAGCAGAAGGAAGACTTCAGGCAGCTGTAAGGAGAGGGGCTGCAGTTTTGTGATCAGAGAGCCATGGGACCACAGGTGAGAGAGCAGGCCAGAAGGAGAGGCCTTGGAGTGTGGTTGGTGCAGGGCTGACAGCAATTGTATTAGCAGGCTGCACACCATGTCTCTGGGGTAAGAAAGGGTCAGGGAGCGATAAGGAGAATCTACTCCATTCTCAGGGAAAACAGAGTGGCTCAAGTGTTTTAAAGTGAGCACTCCAGGTGCTGACCAGGTTTGTGGAGGCCTAAAAGGAAAAAGAGAGTGAAGTTCTGATTAAAGGGTACAAACCAGTGTCAGTGGGTTAGGAGGAGCTTCACACTTCTGGAAGAAAATAGCTTTGGTCTGGGTGGCAGCTTATTGCTGCATTTGAGCTGAAGAATATTATGCCTGCTTAATGTGTTTCTGCCCTTAAAATATCTCCCTCTCAGTGATGATGTAGAAAATTAGCTCCATGGAGCTGAAAGATTTCTGAGTTTTAAGCAAATGGGACCCCTGGGCTCCTCTAAATCATTTAGAGCCAGTCTGTGTCTGATTTGATTCTGGTGATTAATGAAATTTGTTCTTAGTTTTAGACTTATTCCACGAGCCTTAAGTTCCCCAAGGTGTTTTTAAGGAAGTTCCAGTTTTTGCCATTCAAGTGTCCTGGGTGTTCGGCTGACCCAGTGAATGCCATCTTGAAATGTATTTTGAAATGGGCTGCTGGAGTTGGGGGTGAAGGGCCTGCATCTGCCTGGTAAGATCTACTCTGATTATATTTGTATGGAAGCTGAATGGAGAGAATCTATGTTGTGGGCCCCCCCAGTCCATTACTGTTTTCTCCTCTTATGCCTCAGGCGTTTGGGCAGGGGCGGCTACGTGGGGCTTGTCTGGGATGTTTCCTGGCCCTGATGTTGAATTAATTGAGTCTCCGATCAGAGGGCTGGCAGGTTCATCTTTGGCCTTCTCAGGCCATGTGGTGCAGGAGGAAAAGGATAACAAACTGGTGGGTGGCGTGGTGGCAGGCCTTCTGGTGCTAGACCTTTGACACTCTCATTGGTGCCGTCATACATGGCTGCAGATCACGTGTTCCCTGGAGGCATCCTGATTGGCTGAGCACCATGAGGGGACTTAGCCTGGTGCAGAAGCCATTTTGTGGTGGTGAGGGAGAGAGTAGTCATGAGGTGGGAACTGAAGCTGGCAGTTGCTGAGAGATTTGGACCACCTGCAGAGGACTTTGCCTTCTGTTTCCCTTGTACTGGTTTAAGGAGCGGACAAGAGGAGCACATTTGTATGAACTTTTATAGAATGGCTGTCTGAGGGTTTAAGTCAGAGGATGTGGAAGATGTGCTTCCCCATAGGAGCCTTCCATGGTTCTTTTGTCACTTTCGCCTGGTTATGGGAAAGTGCAGGAGAGGATGAACAGATGAGTGATGCATCCGATATGGATACAGGGAGGAGAGCATTGCCAAGTTGCCCATCTGCAGCATTTGCTCCAGCTCTGCCCCTGAGGCATATTCACCGGGCTCCACTCAGTATTCTATAGGGGAAATCCCCTAGCATCTCTGAAGGGACAGCCTTGGTGGTCATAGGGGATTGTGGAGCCAGGACTGATTGAAAAGATATCCCTGGAAGACCATTCACCAGCAAAGGAGAAGCTGGTCGAACCCTCCTCAGAGGTAGTGGTGGAAGAAGTATGGGAGGGAGGTGGCACTGATGAAGAGAATATAAAAGGCGATGAAGGGCACAGACATCTGCTCAGCCCTTCTTGCCTGCTGTTACTATCCCCATGGCAGAGGGAGGGCAGAGGCATTAGTAAACCAGTGGGTGACCCCCCGCACTCCAGGGGGGTCCCCAGTTTGGTCCCTGTCTGGGGCAGCTCACCGTGATGGTACAGCTGGGTTCCCCAGTGTAAGTGAAATCTATACCAGTAGTTAATCAGGTAGCTGGCTCTGGTGCTACCATGGACGAAGCAGCAATATTAGGAAATGATGAGGTGAATGAAGCAAGACTTATTGGTCAAAAGTTTCAGTCTGCCGACTACGAAGTCTACAGAGCTATTCCCAATCCATACAATCGCCCTGTCATCACCTCATCAGACTGCACTGTTCAAAAGCACTCAGGTCCAGGATGGATGCACTGAACAGTAACAACCCATTAAATATGGCCTACCGTGGAAAGATGTGGTTGGATCCAGGTTAGAGATGCAGCGAATTTAAAATCCACTGGCGAAGTGGCCGCAAAGTGGCCACTTCGTCGTGTTAGCCTAGTGCTACGCGAAGTGGCCATTGGAAAGTGATCACTTTGCCTTTGCATTATGACTTCACGTTGCCATTCCGCCTTAACGCGAAGTAAGGCAAAATGACGACAATATAGGCAGCCCCCCACACATCACATGGCTTACAGTACTGTAAGTCACATGCTTTAGCCAGGCAGGAAGGAAGGAAGGAAGTGAGTCATAAAAGCAGTTAGTTTCACTTTCTCCTTTGCAGTGGTAGAAGGAGGAAGTATTTTATGTGTAGAGGAGTTTGGTGGTATTGTTTCTACATATCTTACGAATTGCCAAAAAAATAATCCAGCTTTTTTAAAAGCTAAATCTTTAGTTTTTTTTGTAGTGTGTTTTTTCAGTTCTTTTTTGCTACTGATTTGTTTTATAAGTTTTGTTTTGTGTATGTGTGTATGTGTGACTGTGTTTGTGCTTGTGTGTGAGACTGAGTGTGTGAAGCAGTCTTTTAAAGCATCGGTCAGAGAGGGAACTAGTTGTGTGCGATGGACCCGGGAGGAGAGTTTGTGGCCCGTGGGCATGGGCAGAGGGGAGTGCGCACGTGTGGGGGTGGTCGGGTGTCACTGGACCACTCCCAACTGTTTGGTGTTGCCTCGTCCCCTCTGAAAGCAGCAGCACCACCAATGTCACCAGCAGCGACACATCTACCAAGTCCGCCACCGCCACCACCACCAGTAGCAGCTGCAGGGACTCCAGTAGCACCCCCTCCGCCCCCTCCACAACTGCAGGTGGAGCCCCAGGTGCATGACGGTGCTGCCGGCAGTACATCTACCCCTCCTGTGCCTGGTTCCCCCCCTGCAGCTCCCCAATCTGGCAGTTTTTTAACTGTGTGGGGGGGACAGCACCATTGTGGTTTGCCATTTATGTGGTGAGCAGGTGCGCCGTGGGCCCCGGGGGACACATTTGGGGACCGGTGGGCAGTGCACACATATGGCAAACCACCGCAAGGTGGAGTGGCAGGCTGCCACCGAAGGGGCCAGGCATCCACCTGCTGGCCCTTCTGTGGCAGTGGCAGAGGGTGCTGGGGTGTCGTGCCTTGCCGCTGCAACAGGAGGAGGGCAACAGCAACAGCTGCTCCACCACCACCACCACCACCACCACTGCCACCAGCACCACCTTCACCACCACCACCACCACCACTACCTGACTTTCCTGCTGCAGTGGACCCCGCCACAGTACCTGCAACACAGGCAGACATTGCACTGGTGTGGGCAGCCTTGAGGAAAGCAGCAGAGGGGGGTGCTGTGTAGCAGCAGTGGAGCAGATCCAGCAACAGCTGCTGCAGATAGTGTCAATGCTCCACCTGCTGCTGGAACACCATCAACTCCCCATAAACGCATTTTTCTGACACCTTCCTCCCCCACTGCTGTAGAGTTTTGAGATTTTTTTATGTTTAATAACAGACAGTTATACATGCTCCTGTTGCCCTGTTGTTATAATGCAGTACCTCAGTAATGTTTACTTTCTGTTGTGGAGTGGTTGTGGAAAAACTGGTGTGAGCAGTGCAAGTATGATGTGCTAAATTGCATGTGTGCAGTCAGTGTTGTTTTGTGTGTGTGTGTGTGTGTGTGCGCATGTGTGTGTGTGTGTGACATCAGACATTGCGCAGCTTCTTGCAAACATATATTGCTGACTTGTTGTAGTGTTTATGTTATAAAGAATAGCGAGCAGAATAACGTATAGTTTATTGTCACCATCATCATCAGCAGACTAAATGATACGATACTTTTTCAGAGGTGTCTGGCCAGAGTGCACCTTAGTCACATACTGCATACATGACTTTTAGGAGAGCATGTGCTTTTTGTGCTATGATCTCCACTAAGTTATGTGTACATTGTGAGTGACTGAGGTGCACAGTGACCCGATACCTCTGAAAAAATATATCACTTACTCCGCTGGTGCTGATAGTACAAATAAAATATCTGTCATGTATTCTTTGTTATCTTTATTCTTGAGATACTGCAACAAGTCACACCATCTATATGTTTGCATAAAGCTGGACAATGTATGCACACACAGGAAAGAACCCTGACGGCACACATGTAGTTCAGCATAACATACTTGCACTGCTCAGTCATGCTTTTTGCGAAATACTTCAAATCATGAGTCCCGACACAAAGTAAACATTTATTTATTTATTGAATTTTGATGACCGGGTAGGCCCGCTGGGCCCCGAAGGTCCCTTTTTCAGGGGCGACCCGGGAATACTAATACAGACATATTTGAACTTAGTGCAGTAACATAATATAGGTAATCATGGGTATACAGTATTCGGCTGTTTACACATAGCAGTAGTAATTAGGCTATTGTAGATCATATTGGTAAGTTGTAATTTAGAGTATTAAACATTTGTCAAGCAGGTAGGCGAAACAACATTAGGGTTCCATAGGTAAGACCCAAAGAGGGCATTAGGGTGGTTAATTGTAGAGGTAGGAGGAGAAAAAAGAAAAGAAAAGAAAAGTACTACCTTGTTGGGGTGGGGTGGAGTTATGGGTTGTGGTAGTGTCAGGTGTAGTGGCACTGGCATACACTTTTAGCTAGGAGATAAGTTTTGAGTCGGTGTGGAAGCACTGCACTGTAGGGGTTCTCTCTCACTCCAGTGGGAGGTGGTTCCATAAGGACGGGGCAGTAAAAGAGAAGGATTTCTGGCCTGCCTTAGTCCTAGCCTTGGGAACCTCAAGCAACATTTGGCCCGAAGACCTAAGGCTGTGCTGGTTACTCTTTACTATGAGGGCTCCTTCGAGGCTGGGGAAGGGGAAGGGCTAATTATCTTTTTGGTCAGACAGAGCAAGGGGTAGCTGAAGCGTGCTTCGAAGGATGGCCAGTTAAGTTTTACTAGCGCCTCACAGTGGTGGCTCCTAGAGTGGGATAGGGTGGCAAAGTGGGTCACTTTGTTGTATAGAACCTGTAGTTTACTATATTCCCGCTTCGAGATACCCTGTGTGACCGGGGCAGCAAAAGTCGATGTAGGAAGTAGGACACTCGCTGCTATAGCAGTCCTAGCTTCAAGGGTTAGCAGATCCTTAACCCGATATAGTAACCCAAGTTTGGAGTGAATTACTTTTGTGACTTGGTCCATGTGTTGTTTGAACATGAGGCCTTGGTCGAGGATGAGGCCGAGGTATTTTGTGGGAAGGAACGACTTCTAGCTTGTTGCCATCCAGAGATGAGAGTTGGAGGAGTTGCGATCTGTCTTGTCCTAAGGCTCTTGGTCCGAACAGCATAACTTTGGTTTTTTGGGTGTTAAGGACCATTTTGTTGTTAATGAGCCACCTCTCCATGATATAAATATCTTTTTGGAGAGAACTGGATAGGTCACCCAGGTTATTGGAGGACATGTAAATAACAGCATCATCCGCTATTGGATTAAATTGCTGCATCCACAGTGCATGTGCAGTTCGCTGATTAACAACGAGAACATAAGGGCCTAAGTATGGACCCTGTGGAACTCCCTCTGTTAGTGACTGAGGTTTGGAGAGTCTGTCCTGCCACCTGACTCTCTGAGTCCGACCTGAGAGGTAGCTTTTATCCAACTGAGGGCGGGCATCTAGGCCTAAGTGGAGGAGTTTTGGAGGAGTAGTTTTGATCCACCTGGTCAAGGCCTTAGAGGTCTATGAAACCGCCCTCTATGCTGGATCCAGCGTCCAGGTCTTTGAGTACATCCGAGGAGAGTTTGGTTAGGGCAGTGTCAGTCCCATGCTTGGCTCTAAAGCCGTGTTATGATGGGGACAGAGGCGTGTGAGCTTCAAGTACTCCCTTGAGTTAGGTGCACTATTTTCTCCTGTATTTTGGCCAGGGCACAGAGCAGGAGATAGGCCTGTTTTGATAGGTTCTGCAGGCCCTCCCTTGTGGATCGGAACCACGTGGCGCCTGTTTCCACAGTTCAGGGACATAACCCTCAAGTAGGGACCTATTGATCAGCCAGGTGAGTGGCTGCGTGAGCACTAGGGCACCATCTTTTAGCAGTCTCGCTTTGAGTCCATCCGGGCCTCCTGAACCTGTCGTTTTCAGGGTTTTAAGGATGGCCAGGACCTCTTTTACTTTGGCAAGCCTCAAGTGAAAGAGTGGGCGGTCAGGCAATTGAGGAGCCGGCGGGGCGGCCAGGTTTTTTTGTCCCGATGGACCTGCCAGGAGTTTATCAGGGTTGGTGAAGTACGTATTTAGGGTCTCTGCAACTTGTGCCGCATCAGGTAGTGCCGTTCCATTAGCTATGATGGGGCCCGAGGTAATCTTTTTTTTTTCCTTTCATTAGTTCATTGATATGGGACCAGAAGGTCCTAGGGTTGCTGAGGTTGGATTTTTGGAGGTGGTTAAAATAATCCTTTTTTGCTAGTTTGGTGACCTGTTTGCATTGGTTTCAGAGGGTCCTATAAAGGACCCGGTCTGATTGAAGACCTGTGTCCTTGGACTTTTTCCATGCTTTATCACGGCCAATCATCAAGGCCTTTAAGGGAGGGGTGATCCACTTATAGCAGTGGCCCTTATCCGTAGGTTTTAAATGGGGCCAGGAGATCCACGGCCTACATGATTGACCTGTTTAAGAAGTCGACTGCCTCATCCAAGGTAGGGAGACTTCTAGTAGGGGTCCAGTCCAGGTTGCCCAGGAGAGTGTTATAGTGCTCCGGGGAGAACTTTGAGTAGTTCCTGGACGTGAGAATTCTAGGGGGGACCCTTACTGTCCTATTCCTCCAAATACAGAAGGTGGGTGAGTGTTCACTGAGGGCATCCGCCATAGTCCCAGCCAGTTGAACGTTATTAGGGTTAGACACCAGTACCCAGTCTATGGTCGAGTGGCTCCTCGTTTTATAGTTATACCTTGTGGGAAGGGTGACTATCTGGGAGAGGTTAGCCTTCTGGAGCATGCCTGTTATTGAGGACTTAGTCTCCATGTCCCAGTGCACGTTGAAGTCACCAAGGATGACGAGCTCAGAAGCGAACGCTGCTGGTAGGTTTTTTGTGAGGGACTCGAGGGACTGGCGAGCCCCCTTTGGTGGACTATAGATGCACCCTACATTAAGGTGTTTAGCACCACCAAAGGTGATACGTACAAAGATAGTCTCGATTTCAGGGGGCATTGTAACCTCAAGGTTAATGTGAGCTGAGATCAGGGTAGCCTTAACATAGATAAGCACCCCACCCCCTTTTTTCAGGGTTCTATCCGTCCGGTAACTGACGTACCCTGGGGCGGCACATTCGTGATCTAGAATCGATGGTTTTAACCAGGTCTCGGAGACTGCCAGCACATCAGGGTTGTAGAGGGCTAGCCAGGCTTGTAGTTCATGAGTTTTGTGCCTAAGATTACAAATGTTCATGTGTGCAAGCCTCAGACCTCTAGTTCCAGTCCAGGTTTGGTCCTGGGGGGGTCGAGATGGAGGTATTATCAACTCCAGGGCCAGGGTTAGGTTGTATGTCACCTGCTCATAGTAGCAAGGTCCTGAGCAGGGGGAGAATAGTATGGGTCAGGGAAAGGCACCTAGATTTTTTAGGTATATATGTCAGCAACAGGGTAGCCCTGTAGCAAATCCCACATCTACTGAGTTTAGTGGCTATAAGGAGGGCCAGGTTGTCGGCCAGGGGTGGGCTATAAGGGTGCCAGACCAGGTGTGGTGCCGGACCGTTGGATGGCTGTGCAGCAGGGGCTTGTCTCCTGGCTAGCCAATCCACCCAAAGAATTGAGGCGATATACAGGGCAGCAAGGAGGAGACCCTTAATTGGCCTCGGCTGGCCCGAGGTGCGGGCGTTCAGTGGCCCATCGAGAGGCATTATCCTCCTTGAGTGGCTTTATTAGACTACAAGAGCTAGGCCTAGTAGTACCTGTACCAGGGTAATTTAGGGGGGACAGGCTGGGCCCCGAGGCGTACTGGGACGCTCAGCAGTGTTGTGCTAATTTATACTCTTCCTGTTCAACAGCTTTTACTTAGCAGTAGTTCTAACCCTTGAGTAAAGTGAGCAGTAGGATTCTAGGTCACCTAGGTTACAATCACAGAGGTAGACTACTGACAGGTCAGATAGCTGATAGAGGTAGGGTTATT
Source organism: Neoceratodus forsteri (assembly GCA_016271365.2). NCBI lineage: Eukaryota > Metazoa > Chordata > Ceratodontiformes > Ceratodontidae > Neoceratodus > Neoceratodus forsteri. The sequence continues at coordinate 674,475,161 of CM057451.1, read as the reverse complement.
GGTCATATGGGTTACTGTCACTGTGGTAGACTTCCAACAGGGAAGTTGGACATGGAAAGAAAAAGTAGCTAGACTTTACTCAGTGGAATTCTACCTGGCAGCTATTGCATAGCTGGGTAAATAAAAAAGAAAAATAGGGTAGAGTTAGCAGGTGATACTGTAGCTCACATTTCAGTCTTAGTAAAGCATAGGACGTTATAGTTAGTGTACTTTCAGCAATAGGAATCAAGTAGACTTTAGAAGTTCAGTTCTATCATTAAATGTCATACAGTAAGTGTGAGGATTACTCAGTATGTCCCCTGCTCAGATGAGGCTTGCCTGAGATTGAACCAGGTTGAGTGAATTAGCCCAGGGCGCTGCTCCTCCTCTTACGCTTCCTATTGGTGCGGGGCTTTCAGCAGTAGGCTTAGCCCTATAAACACACAACAAGAATGGTGCGGGTGGGCGGAAACTTTGAAGCGGCAGTCGGGTTTACTTTTTGCACCGGGGAGGTCCGCCGAGCAGATTAGGGCTGTTGGCGCCTCGACCCCGTGATTTCCAGCTTCTCAGTGGGGGGAGCCCGAACCTGTCGCAGCAGCAGTCCAGTCCTCGAGGTGATGTGCTGGGAAGGGGAAGCAGCCTTTATCAGCTGGCTGCAGTCGCTGCCGCCCCTTCTCAGTTAGTGGCTAAATTGTTCAGTCGCAGTAGCCCAGGACGAAAAGGCACAGTTGATAGGAGACAAAGGCAACCACGGGAGCAAGGGGTTGGCTTTGAGGGAAAGAGTGTCTGAGGTCTTTTTCGGCGGTCGCTCGCTTTGAAGAAAAGGTACGCCTTAGGCAGGTTTCTCCAAACGGCAGTCAGGTTCACTGAGGCTCCATAAATATTTCGCTTGTGAAATAGACATTAAACAGATTTACTAACTTACAGCATTGCACCCGGGACATATGGGCACCTTATTTCAGGGTTTTTTCTGCTCACATGTCTCTGATAGTGTCATTTCTGGCAGAAACACCAGTATTATTGAAGAGACACAGAGATTCTCTCGTTTTCGAAGAGCGCCTGGTGCGCTTTCGCGCTGCGACGCATGCCAGGAGAGCATAGGCATGCTCCATTATAGCTGGATGGCCAGCAGCTCTTGAACGTTTCATTATGTTATAACGGCCAGTTTGTGGTGAATGTGCTATTTCTCAGCAACAAGAGCCTTGTTAGTGAAATGTGCCCACCATTATAACATAAAGAAACATTTGGAAAGCCGTGCCATTCAGTATATATGGAGCGCGCCTGAGCTCTCCCTGGCATCACGTCATAACGCTGTTGAGCGCGAGGGCAGAACTTGGGCAGCTCTTCAGAACAGGAAGTCCTCCGTGACCCGCTTTAATGCACTACGGCGTTTGCCAGAAAAGTATTGCACCATGTAAGGACGTGGTGGAGCAAGAAAGATTCCCGTGGAGGTAAGGCATCCATATATTGGGTGCAACACCATAATAACTATGTAATTTGATGAATCTCTTTAAAGCAGCAGTGCAGCAATCTATTGAACATTTTGACCTATACTTTGTAATGCTATTTTACATTGCCACTTTGCTTACATCCTGACTTGTATGATACTATAATTTCCAGTATTTAAGTCTGCTTTACTACTTTTTTTCATATCTGAAATAATAAAAGGAGCACTCCTTTTAATACGGTGCGGACCAGGTCTTTGTCAGTATTTTCCACTGCTTTTTCCATCAGTTGTTATATATCACTTGTTGTAAAATTAACATTTATGCAGCAGGCAGTGTTTTATGACCTCACAGAACAATATTTATTGAAAACAGCTGCAAATAGTGATATAAACCTGGTCAGAACAATATTAAAGGTGTGCCTTTTTCAGACATGAGAAAAGTAGTAAAGCAGACACAAATTGTGAAAAGAAGGGTATCATTATGTCAGGAGGTAACTAGTGGCTGACAATGTAAAATCAGCATAAAAAGTATAGGTCAAAATTGTCACCACATTCTTCACTGCTGCTTTATTTATGATTTATGTATGACATTATGTGCTCACAGTCACAACACACAAATGCATCTGTCTTATGTGCAGAAATTGACAAGTGGTAACAAAGTGAAATGGGAGCGTCATCACCACAAAGTCCCTCAGAATTTTATTGTGCATGCAGTCATGCACACAGTGAACAGATAGAGTCCCCAGATTTTTTCTGCATCCCCAAAATGCATCTGTCTTGTGTCCAGAAAATTGACAAGTGGTAACGAAGTGAAATGGGAGCATTACACCACATACAAAGTCCTCAGAATTTATTGCGCATGCAGTCATGCACAGCAGTGAACAGACAGAGTCCCCAGATTTTTTCTGCATCCCCAAAATGCATCTGTCTTGTGTCCAGAAAATTGACAAGTGGTAACGAAGTGAAATGGGAGCTTTACACCACATACAAAGTCCTCTAAATTTGTGCGCATGCAGTCATGCACACAGTGAACAGACAGAGTCCCCAGAGTTTTCTGCATCCCCAAAATGCATCTGTTCTTGTTCCAGAAAATTGACAAGTGGTAACGAAGTGAAATGGGAGCATTACACCACATACAAAGTCCCCTAAATTTATTGCGCACGCAGTCATGCGTGCAGTGTCCTCACAGAGTCCCCAGAGTTTTTCTGCATCCCCAAAATGCATCTGTCTTGTGTCCAGAAAATTGACAAGTGGTAACGAAGTGAAATGGGAGCGTTACACCACGTACAAAGTCCCGTCAGAAATGATGCCCGTGAGCAAACTGTTGCTGGTCCAATGTGTGCTGCAATTCCCGCAAATGCGATGCGAATCCGATCATCTCAGCTGGATGGAAGGGTGCCCTTTGTCTGTACACTAATAGTAGCCTTGGTGAGTTGATATAAATATATTTTTGTATTTTGTAGGTGGGGGTTGACATATATAGACATGTACTCATTGTATTGTTTTGTATCACAGGTCACAGATACTATTGGTGTGCATATTCCAGTGCTTGATGAGAACTTCTTGGGTTGAAATTGGAAATGGATAACTCTCAAGCCAATGAAGGTAAGTATTTTTTTTGGGGGAGCATATTTGCAGGTAGGTCTCATTAATGGTTTATTTGATTACTTCTTCACAGATTTCATATGCATCCTTCTCGAGTTTGGTTGGTAGTGATGGTAAAAGTTATTGATCGAAATTACTTCTGACACTGTTGGTAGGTGCTGGTAGTGATAGCTGTGGCACATGATGACATTCTCTGTGATATCTTCCTGCATCTGGTGGTGGTGGCAGTGGCTAACATCAGTCCTGGTGGTGGTGGTCCGGGGGGGCACACAAAGTCATTCTCTGTGGTGGCAGTGGCTAACATCGGTCCTGGTGGTGGTGGTCCGGGGGGGGCACACAAAGTCATTCTCTGTGGTGGCAGTGGCTAACATCGGTCCTGGTGGTGGTGGTCCGGGGGGGCACACAAAGTCATTCTCTGTGGTGGCATTGGCTAACATCGGTCCTGGTGGTGGTGGTCTGGGGGGGCACACAAAGTCATTCTCTGTGGTACAAGTGGCTAACATCGGTCCTGGTGGTTGTGGTCCGGGGGGCACACAAAGTCATGAAAAAGAAAACATGTATCATACAGCAAATGTCACCACCTTTTAACAACTGCAGTTAAAACCTGCCAACATTAACCACATCATCATCCTCATAAAGAAAGCTGCACTCACAGTCATCTATGTCTGAAGTCTGACCACTAGGAACTTCTTTCTCCATTGTGTCATCATTTACATCAGTGGTAGGCCGTTTCATGCTGCCACTGCCAGTGCCAGCAGGATGGTCCATTTCTACATCACCAGAACCAGCAAGACTAGGCTGGGGTACAAGAAAACAGGGTTGCAGGTCTGTGCTGGTATGTGCCTCTCATTCATTTTATAGATATTGTAAACTAACATTTGCAGGAGAGAGGTTTGTCTGAGATCCTGACTATTGCACCTGCTGAGCTGAATACCCTTTGACACTTACACTGGAGAGTAGGCATGTAAGGCACTTCAGTGCCACTACAGTCAGCTCTGGCCATTCACTGACCTTTCCACTCCAGTACAAAAGAAGATCATCAGTTATTGACAGATGCCCGTTTTCAGACAAATATGACTCAACCATTCTCTGTGCCACACTAAGTCCAGTGGTTGATGTATCATCCTATTCTCCGGAATCATTTATTTCACAAATCCCCACTTGGGACAAAGCCTCCCAAAATGGGTTGATGCCAACTGCTTTGGATGACAGACCACCTGGAACTGCAGTCCCCTTCCCCTTACAGGATATGCTTGATACTCCTCCAGGTGCACCTTCAGCCTGATTATGCTGCTGAGGTTTGCTGACCTTGGCACGTGGCTTCTGTGCCCCATGAACCAAGCGCACCAGCTGTTCACTGACATTTTTTACCTGTTCAGGTCCTTCCTCCAGTACGAGGCAATTCCACGTTTGTATCATGGGTCCAGCATTGTTGCTATGGCAAAGTTGTCACTACACTGAATGCTCAAAATGTGATGATTCTAGTCGAATACTGTCAGCATGTGTTTCAGCAACTTAATGCTAGCACTGTCTCTGGCAACATCAAGGCCATGCTGTACATTCACCAATGTCTGCCTCAGCATCCACAGCAGTGGAATTGATTGGCTAATGGAGGCAGACTCGCCACTCACTGCCTGTGTGGCATGTTCAAAAGGCCGCAAAATTGTTATTACAGAGTCCATGAGGAGCCACTGTTTTGTCGTCATAGACATGGAGGCCCCAGAACTGTCATGGCTAGTGTTCATCACAAGCTATTCTGAGATGGCTTTGTATTGTTCATACAACCTCTCTACCATGTATAAGCGGAGTTCCACTGGGTGACAACGCCCAGCTTCAAGTGGTGCTGAGGAGGCTGTTTCACATCTGCAACTGCTGAAGTTGGTCACGGCCTTGCAGATCGTGAAAAGTGAGAACAGATACGGTGTGCAACTGTCAACATTTCCTTTACATCAGGCTGCTGCAGAAACTCCTGCATCACAAGATTTAAACAATGGGCCATGCATGGAACACGAAAAAAGCCACCATTCGTGATGCATTTCACTACATTTGACCTATTGTCACTTGCTATGAACCCAGCTCTCAGGGATGGGGGTTCAGCCACTTGTCAGTTTCAGTCAGTATGTTTTCACCAGTGTGTGAACAGGTCACATTAGCGCATAGCAATCATTGCATGCTGTCAGATTCCTGGAAGATTGCTACCATGACACTCCAGCTACTGCACTGATTATTCACACTACCAACATCACAACAACCCTTGGCACCTGTGTCCAGTGTGCAGTTATACACCAATATGAGCTCCTGTTGTTTTGCCACTTGTCCACATATCCATACTTAAATGGATGAATGGAGAGGAGAAATGTTGAAGGCATGTCTTACTGAGTCGGACACAGTACAGTATAGTACAACTTGGGGACGGCATGGGTCAAAAAGTATGTCCTGATGGGACTTTCCATTTGGACAGGCACGTGCAGCAAACTGCCAGAACCAGAATTCTCCACAAAGGAGAAGAGCAAAAGATCAATTGCCAGCATTTCAGCTACAGCAGCATTAAGTTCATGCAACACTGTATTATTGGGTGGGTACTTCAGCTTATGCACAAAAACACTCTAACATGGGCTGACATAAACATTTTACATGGGGTGTGATGACAAATAGTTCTGCTCTGTGAATGGCAGGGGGTGGAGTGTGGACGTTTGATGAAGATGGTTGCACAGGTGATGATGACAAACCCACAAATGCAGTAATTTTGCCAGATTTACCAACCAGGGTTGATGTACCACTTGCACTAGACATACTGCATTCACCACCACCACCACCACCACCACCAAAACTGCTACTCTCACCAGCACTGGACAACATTTCAAAATCATTATGTTCCTCCACCTCATCATGCCTGTAGTAATCCTCTGCTCTTATTTCATCACTACTGCACACATTTAATTTTGTACTGGATTCAACAGTCATGGAAGGGGATTACATGCTCGTTATGGTTGATGACGAGGGTGAACACCCCACTGTGGTATTAGCTGCCATCTTGTGCTGGGTCCACAGTGCCATGTGCCTATTCTTAAGATGCGTATGCTGTCCTCCTGTGCCCAGATGGCTCCCCTTTTTACCTTGACTCACATGCACATGGCAAACCTGGCAGATTGCAACTGACTCATCATTTGCATCTTGCACAAAACAATCCCAAACAAGGGATTGTGATGCTCTACTTTTAACATGTCCCATAATGCTGCTTATTGGACTCCATTCTTTTAAGCCTTGAAAGTGGGGGGTGTGCTATGTGATTTTTCGGGCAGAACACACTTGGACTGCAACTGACCACCATGACTACCTATCATTATTACTGGGTCATCATCATCAACATCATCACCATCAAATTGAAACTGGTAAATAAAAAGTTTTTACGGGGGAGGAGATTAATGCAAACAGACCCAGACACAGCCACCTTGAATTTCTTTTCCTCTGGTACCCCACTGGGGTCAATTACATCATCATTATTACAATCAACTGAAACCGGTAAATCATAAGCTTTTACAGGAAGGGGATTAATGCAAAAAGACCCAGACACAGCCATCTTGAATTTCTTTTTCTCTGGTTCCCAACTGGGGTCAATTACATCATCATCATATTCATCAACATCACCCACATCCACATCTTCTGCTTGGATGCTGGCATGTGGACTGCATGTTGCAACCACAGCAACATCATCATCATCATCATCATCATCAACACCACCATCATCTGATATTTTATCACCACACTGTGAATCACTGCATGGAAAATGCATGACCTGAACCGCGGTGGAAGAAATATCACATTGTATGCTATCATTAACATGATTATCAGAATCCTCATGTTCAGTTACTGGGATGTTACTGGGAAGTATGACATCATCTACACTGCCACTCACTCACACTGCTTCACACTCCACTATATTTTTGGACACATTACACTGGTCAGAAGTGAAACTTGAGGCAGCAATACTCATACTACCACCACCAGCAACTGCATTAACACCACTGGCTGGGACAACATCATCTCCTCCAACTATGAGTGAAGCTACTGATTGGGCTGTAAAAACATTGCAGGAGAAACACCTTTCCTCACATCAGCAATGCACTTTCTGCGTCTGCATACTACCATGCCCACAGACAATCTTACCACTGGCAGCAGTGCCATGGCGAGAACCAGCTTTGCTTGCACGTCTCTTTATGGGCATTTTTGGGGATCAACGACAATATTCTAAACAAATTTAGATTTTGGAACGTTCACGTTGGGTGGGTGGGATGCTGGATGTGAAGCCAAAACAACTGTGGCTTTAGCAACAGATACAGATGCAAATTCACAAGTGAAAACAACACCTTAACTAACCAGTGGTGCTGAAGTCACAAACAATCCAATCTGGAAAACAATTCCTTTTGCCGTTGGGGGGGGGAGCACTAACTGCAGATTTTTATGGCAGTGCAAGCAGAAAAACAAAGAAAAGATACTACAATGGCAGCACAAAATCACGCAGCTGCAGTGGATAGCAGGTTCACACTGCTGTACCTGCAATTACACTGTGGCACAATAAAAGGTGTATTATTTGATGTCATGCAGCACCGCACACACACACACACACACACACACGCACACACACACACACACACACAATTTGTCTACAAGTAATGTGTAGCAAATTGAAAAGTCTAGTAATATGCCATGTATTGTAAACAACCTGAAATTATGAACTGCTGCACCAGATCCACACAACACATAATCAGCAAGAAAATTTCAGCAATTACTGACAACATTACTGTGTGTACATTAACAGTCAGTTACATAACAAAATATAACCAAAAACAAAGAACTCCCTATTTCTTCAACTTAAATCTACCTACACCACAGATATGCCCCTCCCCAAAGCACATTTTCACTGTCTCTACTACACAGACTCAATGTTGTACATTAACATTCAAAATCCACACACAAACAAAAACGCTCGATGATATGAGCACAGGAGGGTTTCCTACAATCAAACTAAATTATGAGCAAAACAAATTACTCAGAAAGGCTTTTTTAACAGCTTTTCGAAGGTTTGAATCACTAACAGCTCTCAGAGCAGACTGTCTCCTACAGCTTCTTACACACACACTACCCCAAACTGAGGCTGTGCAGATCAATACAGAGCCCATGTGACCTGAAATCCCATGAATCACTACAAAATGTGTCTTTGGAGCTTAAAAACAAGGCGAAGTGAGGGGAAGTGCATTGTTTTCAATGCACTTCACCTTTAAAATTGGTGGAGTAGTGGTTTGGGAAGGTGGAGTAATGCAAAGTCATTGTTTTCAATGGACTTCATGTTACCCATCATAACGCAAATTACTCTGCTTAGCGTGCAGAGAACTCATAAGTCACCTTGGCTCCATGAGTTACTTCGCGGAGAGAACTGAGTTCACTTCGTCCACTACTAATCCAGGTATGGTGCGAAGAACCTGCATCCGGAATCTGCCTGAATGGAGTCAGGCTGAAAGGTGGGTGCGGAGGAGGCTGCATGTAGAGTACTCACCACTGGATTACCCATATGTATTGGAGTGGATATAGAACATCATAGAAGAAATGTGCGCCGAATTTATTTACAAGGAACAACTACAGTGGCCGAGACACTGACCTAGAGTGGAAGGATGTCTATCCCAGGAACTTTTCCAAAAAGCTTGTGCCATGTGCCACACTGCCCCATAGATCAGATTGACATTGTTCAAGAATTTTACACTGGTCCAGATTCTGGCTGGGTCCTGCGTGAAGTACTACAGCGTGGCAAAAGACTCTTTTTAGGACATGACTACCAAACTGGACCCCGAATTCTATTTCCTGCCTAGGCCCTTCCCAGGTCACTACGTGAGATGAACAACTTGTTGTTCAGTGTGCTCTCCTGGTGAAACATTTCAATAAATAAATAAATAGAGGTGGACCTGCCACTTTAAAAACCTTTAAGGACTCGAACTGTGCAGCAGGAGCTGCTCCTCAGAGCAGGATTGGTAACTGATTGATGCAAGCCCATTTGATCAATTATATTTACTAACTAAAAACAGCAATAACATGATGTCAGATTTCAAAGTATGTTTTGTTTATAAGATGCCTTGCTTCTGCCTAGGTAGGCCTGGAGAGTGTATACATGTGTGAGTGTGTGGACTGTCTGTGTAGCATCTTATTTCAGTAACATTTGGGAATTTTCGGGAGGAGTACGATTTTGGGGATAAAAGTACTTTAACAAATGCCTACCTCAATTTGTGTAGATAAGTAATGATTCCCTGTTTTAGAAATGTGTTAGAACTGTTATGCTGCTCGATTTTATCTGTGTTTAGCTTCAGAACCTCCTGGCACAGGTAAGATAGGACAGCTTTATATCATTTTCCAGGGTTAGATAGTGTCAGGGAGGGTTTCCCTTCAGGTTCAATCTTTTCTCAGATGGTCTTGCTGGCAGTCCAGTGAGTGCATATACCAGGGGTGTTAGTGGGGGCTGTTTTGGTGCCCCTCTGCCATCATTCCCAGGAAGGTATGATTTCTCTAAGTAGGGGGAGAGTGTAAGCCCCCTCTCATTTGAGAAGGGCTTGTTGCTCACCTTAGGGTCCCCCTCCAGCTCTTTCAGGGTGTAGATTTCTGTTAGGTGTCCTGGTGGAGCGCAATTTCTGCTGGCTGCCACTTGGTGGCAGCAGACATAAGTTTTTTTAGGAAGTATATAAGCAGGGAGACAGGAAGTTTCTGGGTCTTTGGAGGGAGAAAGAGAGTGTTGGGCTACATCTGCAGGGCAGTGTGAAGAGGGGGACCATTAGGCAGGTTGGCTATACAGCATCGAGGTGCCGGGTCCTGGGCTGGAGTTTTCCATGGGTGGTAGTAGGTAGTCACAGCTTGCTGTCATTTAGGCCCTGGGTTCCCTGGGGGGCTGGGTAGTGAAGGTGGTAGGAGAGTAGGTTAGGCCCCGGGGGATGCTCACAAGGCCCATGAAAGCAGGTTAGGAGCCTGGGCTGTCAGGGCTGTGGGGGCTGTGGCAGAGCTCCTGCAGGAGGGGTACTGGTAGCAGCAGTCCTCCGCTTTCCTGTGTGGCAGGGCAGCTCAGGCAGGTCAGTGATGGGGCCAGGGGGAAGGTCTATGTGGTTATAGGGCCTGTTTGGAGGGACAGGCCCTGGGGCTTTTGGATGTGCCAGGCAGGCCGCTGAGTGCCTTAGCAGTTCCCTCCATGCCAGTTAGCTCCACTCGAGCATAGGAAGCAAAAGGTTTAGCAGGGACTGGTGCTGTGGTTGAGAGAACTAACTACCGGAAAAAGGTACAGCAGGAGGAAGGCTTCAGGCAGCCGTAAGAGGAGGGGCTGCAGTTTTGTGATCAGAGAACCATGGGATCGCAGGCGGGGGAGCAGGCCAGAAGGAGAGGTGTTGGAGTGTGGTTAGTGCCGGGGTGGTAGCAACTGTATTAGCAGGCTGCACACCATGTACCTGGGGTAAGAAAGGGTCATGGAGCAGCAAGGAGAATCTGCTTGCTTCTCAAGGGAAACGGAGTGGCTCAGGTGTTTCAGAGTGAGCACTCTGGGTGCCAACCAGGTTTGTGGAGGCCTAAAGGAAAAGTAGGTGAAGTTCTGTTAGAGGGTACATACCAGTGCCAGCGGGTTAGGAGCTTCACGCTCTGGAAGAAAATTGTTTTGGTCTGGGTGGCAGCTTATCACTGCATTTGAGCTGAAGAATATTCTGCCTGCTTAATGTGTTTCTGCCCTTAAAATATGTCCCTCTCAGTTGCTGTGTAGAAAGTTAGCCCCATGGAGGTGAAAGATTTCTGAGTTTTAAGCAAATAGGACCACTGGACTGCTCTAAATCATTAGGGCCTAGGAGAATAAATTTGATTTGATTTTAGAGCCAGTCTCATTGTCTGATTTGATTCTGGTGTTTAATGAAATTTGTTCTTAGTTTTAGACTTGTTCCATGAGCCTTAAGTTCCCCACAGTGTTTTTAAGGAAGTTCCAGTTTGTTCCCTTCAAGTGTCCAGGGTGTTCAGCTGATCCAGTGAATGCCATCTCAAAATGAATTTTGGAATGGGCTGCTGGAGCGGTGGGGGGCAAATGGCCTGCCTCTGCCCGGTAAGATCAACTCTGATCATTTTTGTATGGAAGCTGAATGGAGAGAATCTATGTTGTGGGCCCTCTCCCAGTCCATTAGTGTTTTCTCCTGTTATGCCCCTAGGCGTTCAGGGAGGGGCGGCTACAGTACTAAAAAAACTTATCTGGTTGATCCTGCCACTTTTTAGACTATGTTGAACTGTAATGATTTTCACTTTCTCTCGTTAATGTAGTGTGACGAGTGGTGTTCAATAGGGTAAGCAATATGCTATAGCACTTTCAAATGAGGATCGTTTTGTTGAAAAAGTATATAAAGTCTGCCATTTAGGGGTACGTTTTGTGAGCTTTTCCTAAAAGAAACCACTGACTGTAGAGCGGGGAGAGTGAGGGAGTCAGTGACTTCACAGCAATAGACGAAAGCCTGAGAACACGTTGCTACAGAAACACTCATGCTTGCGTTTACTCTTCTGAAGCCACTGACTTGCTTGCTCTCCTTGCTCTTCAGCCAGCGGCTTCTTTTAGAAAAAGCTCACAAATCTTACCTTAAATGGCAGACTTTACATCCTTTTTCAACAAAATGATCCTCATTTGAAAGCTTTGCCAGCATATTGTTTACCCTGTTGAACACCACTCGGGTCACACTACACTAAAGGGAGAAAATGACAGTCATTACAGTTACACAGTCTAAAGTGGCAGGATCAACTAATTAAGTTTTTTATTTTACTTTTTAGCTATAAAAATTGTAGCAGGATCAGCCAGATATTTTTTTGTACTGTGGTGCAGCTATATAGATTTACATACATCCTTATGATTGTGGCAGCCTATGTGCCAGCTATATGTGTGTGTGTGTGCACAGCTTGTGTTTGCCAGGTGTGGAGTGATCTGGCTTGCAGTTGAGGAGGTTGTGAGGCGTGGAAAGTAGTGGAGGCGCAGTTGTAGTGTGAGGCATGCTGTTGTTGTGGGCTAATGCACGGTTATGTGATGTGTTTTATACAATCAGGGACCTGATTTTCATTGATTTTGCCTACCCATTTTGTAAATATAGATAAACAGAGAGATGGACAGACAGACAGTACACTCAAATGAGTGTGTGCATATACTGTAAAATACACACAGCAGGAGAATTTGTTTGGCATGATGCTAAACTGAGTACCTTGAATGGACACTGTCAACCTTTTTTGTGTCGTATTATTTCTAGTTAATAATCCACATTTTATGATTGCGTACCTTCTCTAAAATTCATTTATGTTACTGGTTGCTTCATCTGCTTCCTTTTTTAGTAGAACCAAAATACATGCTAATGGCGTAATTATACCCAAGCTTGTTTTGTTTCATGACCTTGATTTACTCTTATTACATACTTCCCAAACATTCAGAACACTCCCTAAACAGTGGAGTCGCTCATGATGGAAAAGTGTTCTCTCCTCACACTGCATAATGAGTGGCTAGACTGTGTTGGGGTGTTCCCAATCCTGGAACGATGCAGTGAAGCTGATCAAGGAATGTAAACAAAGATGTTTCGTGTGGTAACACCAATATTGTGGGCAGTCTGTTTTTTTGTTTTACTTTTAATAGAAAAAAGAATGTGAATCAAACTTCCATCTACATCAACAGTCTCTACAGAAAATGAGTAGTCACATCATGTATTTTTAAACTAGGGACACTTTGAGGCATAAATGGGTTGGCAGTTTCCATTAGCAAAGGAAAGGTTTTTAATACAGCAAATTTTATACAAACTGTGTCCCAAATTGCTTTACAATCTATGAGAAGAGGACAGAATGCTGCTACATTTTCTTCAGCACAGTGGGAGATTCAAATAGTGCAAGACAGATTAGAGAAAGAAGGAGTGCAGAGTTAAAGGATTGTTTGCCTGTCTGTGACATATAGTGACGTTAATAATCATGTCCACAAGTATGTCAAATTTAGACAATAAAACTCATAATTTGATCATGTGTCCATTGCTTTTATTTATCCCATTCCTGTGTTCTTCATGTTACAGTGCCTGACAGCAGCTAGAACCGGAAGTGCGATTCTGACAAAACAGTGTTGCTCACAGAGATGGCAAGCTTGAATGTTGAAGTGTGGGCTTATTTTGTATTGCTGCTTGTTTCTAATGTAAACGCGTTTCTATTTGTCCATTTATTTCGCTTGGGTAATGTACGACAGTAGAGTTTGACAGCTAGGCATGATAAAACAACTATTAATATGTTTTTAAATATGAAGATGGTAAGGAAGCAGAGGGAAGTAGGGAAGGCAGTCAGAATAGCAAAGGCCCAAACTGAGGAAAAGATAGCCAACTCGGTTAAGAAGGGAGATAAAACTTTTATAGGCACACTGGGAGTGATAGTGAGGCTTAATAAAGGGGAAGGTGGGTGTGCAGAGGGTGACAGTGAAAAAGCAGGGATATTGAACAAATACTTCTGCTCAGTATTCACAGCAGAAGGAGGGGTACATAATCCAGTCAATAGAAGCACTCTGGATATCGGGGTCAATACCAGTCCATTCACAGAAGAAAGGGTTCTGAAAGAACTCCCAGAACTGAAGGTGGACAAAGCAATGGGGCCTGACGGGATTCACTCCAGAATTCTTAAAGAATGAAGGGGAGAACTAGAGACACCACTAAGTGCCCTTTTTAATAAATCATGGGAGGATGGTGTGGTACCTGAGGACTGGAGGAGGGTGGATGTGAGTCCCCTTCACAAAAGTGGGAGCAAAGCAGAGGCAGGAAACTACAGACCTGTTAGTCTGATCTCAGTGGTAGGGAAAATGATGGAATCACTTCTGAAAGAAAGAATTGTTGAGTATCTAGAGGCCAGTGGGGCACAGGACCCAAAGCAGCATGGATTCACAGTGGGAAGGTCATGTCAGATGACTCTAATAGACTTCTTTGACTGGGTGAACAAAGTAATAGACCAGGGAGGGGCTGTGGACATGGCCTACCTAGACATTAGCAAGGCATTTGACACAGTCCCACACAAAAGATTAATAAACAAATTAGCCAGCCTGGGAGTGGGTCCCAGGGTGGTAGCCTGGATAAAAAATTGGCTGGACAACAGGACACAGAGGGTAATAGTAAATGGAGTCCACTCCGAAGAAAGAGGGGTTACTAGCGGGGTACCGTAGGGTTCAATACTGGGACAGGTCCTTTGTAATGTCTTTATAAGTGACATTGCAGAGGGACTGAAGGAAAAGTATGCCTCTTTGCAGATGACACAAAGATCTGTAACAAAGTTGATACACAAGGGGGGTGGAAAGGATGAGAAGTGACTTAGCGAGATTGGAGGAATGGTCAAAATGTGGCAGCTTAGATTCAATACAAAATGCAGAGTAATGCACCTGGGAAACAAAACCCAGGGGAAGAGTACACAGTGGGGGGGGGGGTGGTACTTACAACAACAAAAATGGACCTGGGGGGTAGTGATATCTGATGACCTAAAGGTAAGCAAGCAATGTAAGAAGGCAGTAAGAGGGCTGGGGGATACTGGAATGTATAGGGAGAGGCATCACCAGCAGAAAACAGAAAGTTGTTTTGCCTCTGTACAGACAGTTGGTGAGACCCCATCTGGAGTACTGTGTGCAGTTCTGGAGACCCCATCTCCGCAAGGACATAGACAGGATGGAGGCAGTCCAGAGGAGGGCAACTAAACTGGTGCAGGGTCTGCACCAGAAGCCATATGAAGAGAGACTAAAGGAGCTTAATATGTATATCCTCGAGGAAAAGAGGGAGGGGGGAACATGATAGAATCTTTCAAGTACCTCAAGGGAATCAACAAGGTCCAAGAGGGTAGCACATTCAGAAAAGAGATGAGCAAGAAAAGGGGCACAAATTGAAGATGGGGAGGGGGACAGCTCAGGGCAACGTGAGGAAGTATTTTTCCAGAGGGTGGTGGACTCATGGAACTGCCTCCTGAGGAAGTTGTGGGGTCAAAAAATCGGTGGGGGAATTCAAGAATGCATGGGACAGACATCAGGCAATTCTGGTGGAGGGTAGGAAGAAGTAGGCTGTTGGTTAACTAGGATCTGCAGCTTATCCAATAGGTAGGGAAATGGGCAGACTGGGTGGGTCAAGCAGTCCTTATCTGCCATCAAAGTCTATGTTTCTATAATCAGGTTGACATTAGGTGTGAAGGATGTGACAGCGCGAGATCGAATGACACAAAGCAGGAGTGAAATTCTGTGTCACTTTCGTGGCCATTCACTTCTAGCTGATTTACAGTATGTCTTCGATGATTTTGTGAGAAGATTAATAAAAGCTTATAGTTTTGAACCTCTTTTGTCCAATGTGTTATTTTAATAGCAGTGCTGAAATGCAGTCAGTTTTGTTTCCTATAACATTCTCATGATTTATTCATTCATCGATTACTAGCACTCACTGGGCCTGATTCTAAAAGAGTTACACCTGGCGTAACCGCACTTGCACCAAACAGAATGGCAGAAGCAGCAAGTTACGCAAGCAGTTGCGACATGCTGGATTCTACAAAGTGGCCTGTGACGTGCTGCAGGCCACTTGCACCAAAGTGCACTTATGCCCTAAACCCCCTGTGACATGGCGCTAGGGGGTTTACGGCAGCAGTTGCAGTTGCAGTAGGGCAGCAACAAAGTCCCCAATGTCAGGATTCTACAAGAACCTTCGGAGGAGAACCATCAATGTAAGTTACACCAGCATTTAGCTGGCATAACTGTACATACGCCCTCTGGGAGCTCTGTAGACTCACTGCACCCACTCCACGATGTGCCCCTCCATGCCCAGAATACCTCCATTGCTACCCCATAGGACATCCCACAACCCCCCAGGCCCCGATCCCCCATAGCAGAGGTGCTCTGCTGGGCATCTCACACCCCCAGAACCCCCAAACCGTAAATGCCCTGCAGGGCAGTCCACACACATCATGCCCCGAACCCCACACCGCTATCAGCCCCACAGGACAGCTCTGCCCCCTCCCTAGGATCCAGTTCCCACCCCAAAGCACAGGTCACTGCAGTGCTGCAAACCATTAAATGAAATATCACCCTGTACTACCTAGCAGTCTAGTGGCCCCCCACCCAGCAGTGCCAATACACCCCGCACCCCCCTGACCCATTCCCAGCCAGAGACTAGTACAACCCTTCTCTCACCACCACGGCCAGTCCGTATGGCAACGGGGGTGCCCAATCCCCTGTCAGCTCCACTGCACCCTCCAAAAAACAGACTTCTAGGTGCCATGCTGGGAGCCTACCCCAGTGTGGCAAAAGTTTGTATGAATATGGGGGTGCCCCATCCCCCATCGGGCTCCACTGCCCCCACCAAAAAAGTCCAGCTGCCACGCTGGGAGCCCACCCCAGCATGGCAAAAGTTCCACGTCATCTTCCTAAAAAGGAAAAAAAACACCTGTAAAAAAAAAAAAAGGGTCCCTCATTGACTGTCTTGCCCCCTCCTCCAACCCATGCCCACCCTCTGCGCACCCACCTTCCCACACCCTCCCGACCCCATATTGACTTTTGGAGCCCAACGTGACAATCTTCGATGGACAGGGAACACGTCTGCACTCTTCAAAGCCGACCGCGAACTGAAGAAATGCTGGTAAGCTGTATAATGGCATAAATGGGTTTTTTCAACTTTGGTGCACATCTCGGACATTTTTGGGAATTATACAATGGCAAGAAAAACTTGACTCTGATTGGTCAGTTTTGGGCTGGACCCATGCTGTTATCCCAGTACAACATCACGGGTCTAGTCTCAGCCTCACTGTGAACCTGTAGATGAACTTTTGCTTGATTATGTGCTGCTTGATGTGCTTGATGATGTGCTTCATTGTTTCATTTTCTTTTAAAAACCAAAAATATTTTTCCACACAAAAACATCTTTAAAATGATTTTTTTTGTTCTGTATAACAACGAGCCATAGTATAATAGCAATAATGCCCTCCAGGGTGTGTGTCATTTGGGATAACATCACGCCTCAGTTATTGGATGCACTCGGCCTGCAAACTCTTGCCCAACCACCTGAGGCGTGACGTTATCCCAGCACGACACACCCTGGGCATTGCTAATTGTTTCACCAAATTTTCAACAGGGTTCAAATTCCACCATGAACTCAGTCACTGACATTTTTGTTATTCGTCCCGAAAAGGTGATTGCAGTCACTGCACGGAACCACCTTTGGGACCGAGTAATGAAATGACAGTTACAGTTCATCAGGTAGGCACCCAAAAATCCTATGTTGAAAATTTGGTGAAAATATTCCCAAAATTACTGTTTTATGAGTGTGCATTGCGCAGTCCCTACGCACGCTCATAACTTTGAGAATTTTTAATATTTTAACTCCAGATTGTCAACACTGCCATTTTACCACACCTCCTTATGAACAGTACAGCTGCTATTTTTTATATATTGCCCAAAATTTGTTTTCGCACATGTAGCGCACATTGGCACGGTCAGTGTGCGAAATCAATGTCTAGGACACATTAAGAAAATCATAGTGACACTGTTCATGAGCAGAGATGTTAAAATGGCTATGTTGAAAATGTGGCGACAATGTCCATAAAAAGACTGTTATGAGTGTAAATTGAGCAATTCCTACGCACCCTTGTAAGTTCACGAATTTGTAATATTTTCAGTCCAGATTTTCAACATTTACATTTTTCCACACCTCCTTATGAACAGTACAGCTGTCATTTTTCACACCCTGACCGAAATGTGTTTCCGCACTTCTGGTGCAGAATAGCGTGGTCGCTGTGGGAAATTAGTGTTAGGGACAGATTACAAAAATCACAGTGACACTTTTCATGAGCAGAGGTCACAAAATACCAATGTTAAAAATCTGCTGTAAAAAATCTTCAAACTAATGACCTTACGGGTGTACGTTGCACAGTTTCTATGCACGCTCGTGACTTCACCAGTTTTTGTATATTTTCACTCCAGATTTTCAACAATGCCATTTTTACACCTCCTCATGAACAGTACACCTGTCACTTTTCACGCCCTGTTTGAAATTAGTTTTGCACCCTGTGTACCAAATGGCACAGTCACTGTGCAAAATCACCTTTCACCTAACGAGCTGATAGTGTCACTGTTCATGTGCTGGGCTCACAAAAAGCCCATGTGGAAAACTTGGAGTAAAAATACCAAGAAACACACAGGACATTAGGGTTTTCAACCATAACGCCCTACCCTATAGGGACTGACATGCATCAGGGGTGTGACTTGGGATAGTTGACAGTAATGCTCATGCCATTCCACCTCCACCCCCACCCTGCAGCCAGTGACAGGCATCGAGGTGTGCCTTGGACTCTTTGCCCCCAGAGTTCACCCCATTCTCCTATACTGCACCCATTTACGCATATTTCCTTATGGAATTAGGTGAATGTACAGCCCAAACACTCCAAGGCACACCTCGACACTTCTCAGTGTCTGAAGGGTAGGGTGAGGTGAAATGCCATGACCGTCATGGGTGATGACACAAAGGTACACCCCAATGCCTGTCCATCTCTGTAGAGTGAGGGTGGAGCTGGCATCAGTTCAGTACTTGATGCCATTCCTGTACTGCATCTGTCTAACTCCTGCACTTCCACTGCTAATGCCAGCAAGCAAACATTCGGCATTGACAAATGCTTGTTGGATCAAGCAGCAGTACTGGTAGGGTATAATTACTGCTGGGTTGAGGTGTTCAGTATGAAGAAAGGGGAGAATTGAAGTGCATTACATATAGCGGTGGCTATTTCCATGTGAAGCAAGCAGCAGTGTTTGGATAGGGATAGGTACAGCTTGTGGACGATTGGTACAAGAGTGTGTTGGGCGAGTGGAGATACAGTACATGGGTACTAATCTGAAGGCACTGATGCATGCTGTCCTCCTAATGTTAGCCCATTCGGATCTCTTATGGACTCAGTTTGACTATGTGTCTTGTCACTCCCCCACCACAGCCCACGTCCACCGACAACAGATCACAGCTGCCATAGATGTGTGACATTCTGCATGCGTCCCAGCGTCATAATGACTCGAATTTTATTAAAATGAAAGTTACACTCCCAGCAGCACTTGTATTGCACTCTGCAGTAATTCGAGCAGCATGTACTGATGCAAGCACGAAAAGTGCAGTAGTAATGTCTTATAACATAGACTACCAGACCCCATCTACAAAAAGCCTTCCCTGTAACAAAAGGCTATCATCCTCAAGCCAAGTATGATACATGTGTATATCACTGCTATGCTACTTGAATATTATGTTTTTTTGGGGGTATTCATGACGTGTCTAGCTCATGGTGCTAAGGCAAAGAACAGCAAAATGCTAATTTTATATTATACAAGTACCAAAACAATGGCACTCAAGCCAAAAAATCACACCAGCTAGTGTGTGGCAGATAAAATATCATTTATTGGAATTCTGGTACTATTTGGCAATCCTGTTGGAATGCTGGTTCACACAAATAGTTGAAACCGAGCTGTTACCACTTAGCCTGGTGCTCCGACTCATGCCGAGTCTTCTTTATATTAGAATGATCAGTCAGTAATGGTAAACTATTGTAGATGGCATGCATTACAAACTGTG
Source organism: Neoceratodus forsteri (assembly GCA_016271365.2). Taxonomy (NCBI): domain Eukaryota; kingdom Metazoa; phylum Chordata; order Ceratodontiformes; family Ceratodontidae; genus Neoceratodus; species Neoceratodus forsteri. The sequence goes on along the minus strand of CM057451.1, from coordinate 674,455,514 downwards.
GGGAATAACATCAAATGAACCTCGCAGGCATACACTAAAACAATGATACATATACTGTAATGGATTGTGTTGCAAATGATAAACAGATGCAGGACAAAGAGATCTGAGTACAGTGTAATGTAAGCAAACACACTAAATTGGACACCGTCTCAGACAACATCAGATTCTGTTGAGGACGTCAGACCAGTGTGTTTCCTTACTTAGAACTTTATTCACAATTTTATTTTATGTTTTTGCATGCTCAGATAAAGCTGTTTTTATACCATGTGCTATTAGGCTGCTTTTCTTTTTTAATTAGTACCAGTGCTGCACAACAGAGTGTACAACGAAAATCTTGGCAAGAGATGAGCTGTCTGAATGACATGGAACTGAGATTGTGGCTCAACAGCAAAATCAAACTCATCAGATAATCATACAATAATGTATGTTAGACGCTGTTAACCTTAGGAAATCATCATTTCTAAGGTTGTTAACCTATCGATGTGATAGATATGTTGTTAACCTATGGATCCTACGCCACATCGATAGGTTAACAACAGCCAGTGGTCTGGCAAAGGCAAGCTTTTTTCCGACGTGGAACTGACTGGAAGGAAACCCACGGGAAGGACTGAAGGCCGCGGGCGCTGACTTTTTAAAAGCGTAGCCATTTAATCTTTGATAGTGGGACCATACACTATAAAAATAATGTATGGTCCCTCTCGGCACCGGTCAATTTTAACCGTCTCGAGGTTGCCATGGCGACGAAGCCCTCGCGGTCAGCTTCTCGAGGTTTACATGGTCACCCTGGCAACCTCTTGACTGTTAACTGACCGGTTAACGATAGAGGACCATACATTATCCTCTATATTATAATATTGCAGGTTTCTTTTTTTAAATTAACAATATAAAAATGGGGGGTGGGAGACTAAGTTGGTAGAATATAATAGTGAATTATGTCTTTCAATTAACTTGACCAAACAAGTTCAAGTTTATTAACAGAAGTGTAGTCATAAGACAGACACAATACAAATATTAAAATTACAGTAATAAAATAATTATAAACCTTTATATCACAGCATTATTCAATGATGCAAAATTTTACAGGTTTCCAAGTAAATTTAATCATGGCGCAGAAATAATTATATTCTGACCCCTTAGCAATCTGTTAAGGAGTTCATTTCTGTGTAGACCTTTCATTTTGTTTATAAACTGGTCCGACATTTTTTCCTTACTTCATCTAATAGAGGGCAGTCAAGCAGTAAGTGTGAAGTTGATAGATGTTTTGTTTGTTCACTTCTACATATTCAAGCTTCAGTTAGCTTATCGCAAGCTATAGTTTTGGATTTGTTCAATAGTGAAATGGATATCAAAGCATAATCTGGCAAAGATTTTTCTATTTAAGGAGTTCTGGCACCACTCCAAATAATCTTGAGGTTCATTTTGTACATGTAATAAATTATATTGTGTAAACAATGTTGAGAAATCAATTTTTATATAATCCATTTATGCACTAATGTCTAATCATCTAGTTCTTACATTCTTCTTGTATCCTGAAATGTTAGCTAGTGCCCAGCTTTCACAAATAGTTTGTATTCCTGCCTTTTGGATTTTAATACTTAATTTACTAAACCAGGATTGGTGGTATATTCCTTCTTTATGGTACAACATTGCTTCTTCCCAGCAGGCATATCTTAACTTGACATTGTGGGTAGTAACCATTCTTTCCCTGTACAGTAGTCCCTCACAATAATGAACCCCATTATAACAAGCAATCGATTATAACAAACGTTCATTATGGCTCCCAACACATCTATCACTTTTTTCAGCCGCTGGCAAATCCCACCACAAACCACCACAAAACTCATTGCTTTTACCACTCCCGATGATCCGCCGATGATCCACCCATGCACATGCTTCCTAGGATGCTCAGCAATGCTTTAAAGCACCACCAAACGTATTGTGAGCAATTGTTCATAAATTTCCTAGCACACAAAAATAAATGTTTTCCTTCTGTTCCCTATGATGCTCCCGCACATCAGGAAATTGTCAGCAACTTGTCAGCAGTGCTTCCTAGCAATGGGGGAAGGGGGGGTTACTGCTAGCTGTCTGTCGTACGGTATAATAAAAGGCACCGCTTACCTTTGATATCATGTAGCTGTCAGCAAATCTGAAACAGTCATGGTGTGGTCCAGCTATGCCATTGAGCAGAAGCTGTTAATCTTAGACAGGCTTAAAGGAGGTGAGAGCCTGGCTAAAATCAGCCATGAGATCAGCTTTTTTAAAAGCACAATTTGCATCTGACGTAAACAAGAATGTGCACTCAGAGACTTTGTACAGAAGTGCTCAGAGGGAGATGCATTGAAAAGGAAAAATCTGCGATGGGCTGATGAAAGGGAAGTGGACAAAGCCACTCAGCTGTGGTTTGAGCAGCAGAGGGCAAGTGGTGTGCCAGTTTCTGGTGCCATAGTCAGGGAGAAAGCTGAGCAATTTGTCTAGACCATCCATGGTTTATGGTCAAAATTTCAAGCCACTACTGGATGGTTGTGGCGCTTTCAGAAGAGGCATGGCATACGGCCTGTTTGCATAGTGGGGAAGCAGCGTGGCTGCGATGACAGTGCAGCCGCTGTGTTTTTGCCAAAGTTAAGCGAGTGCCGCAGGATGAAGATTACCTTCCAGAGCAAATCTACAGTTACGATGAAAAGGGTTTGTTTGGGAGGTACCTCCCTGATGTCACGCTGGCTAGGAAAAATGAATATAATGCAAGCAAAGGGTTTGAAGTTAACAAAGACCGGGTTATCTAGAGGCCAGAGGGGCACAGGACCCTAGACAGCATGGATTCACTGCGGGAAGGTCATGCCAGACGAATCTGATAGATTTCTTTGACTGGGTGACCAAAGTAGTAGACCAGGGAGGGGCTGTGAACATGGCCTACCTAGACTTTAGCAAGGCATTTGACACAGTCCCACACAAAAGATTAATATACAAGTTAGCCAGCCTGGGAGTGGGTACCAAGATGACAGCCTGGGTAAAGAACTGGCTGGAGAATAGGACACAGAGAGTAATAGTAAATAGAATCCACTCTGAAGAAAGGGGGGTTACTAGTGGGGTACCGCAAGGTTCAGTATTAGGACCGGTCCTCTTCAATGTCTTTATAAGTGACATTGCGGAAGGACTGGAAGGAAAAGTATGTCTCTTTGCAGATGACACAAAGATCTGCAACAGAGTTGATGCACAAGGTGGGGTGGAAAGAATGAGAAGGGACTTGGCAAGGTTAGAGGAATGGTCAAATGTATGGCAGCTTAGATTCAATGCTAAGAAGTGCAAGGTAATGCACCTGGGAAACAAAATCCCCAGGGAAGAGTACACAATGGGGGGTGAGATACTAACAACAACAAAAATGGAAAGAGACCTGGGGGTAGTCATATCAGATGACCTAAAGGTGGGCCAAGCAATGTGAGAGGGCAGCAAGGAGGGCTGGGGGAATACTGGGATGCATAGGGAGAGGCATCACCAGTAGAAAACAAGAAGTTATTATCCCTCTGTACAGACAGCTGGTGAGACCACATGTGGAGTACTGCATGCAGTTCTGGAGACCCAATCTCCACAAAGACATAGACAGGATGGAAGCTGTCCAGACGAGGGCATCTAAAATGGTGCAGGGTCTGCAACGTGAAGACATATGAAGAGAGACTAAAGGAGCTTAATATGTATAGCCTCGAGGAAAGGAGGAAAGGGGACAGGATAGAAACTCTCAAGTACCTCAAGGAATCAACAAAGTCCAAGAGGGTAGCATCTTTCAAAAAAGAGGTGTGCAAGAACAAGGGGGCACAATTTGAAGATAGAAGGAGGGCGGCTCAGAGGTAATTTAAGGAAGTATTTTTTCACAGAGAGGGTTGTGGATGTATGGAACGGCCTTCCAGAGGAGGTTGTGGAGTCAAAAACAGTGGTGGAATTCAAGCATGCACGGGACAGTCATAAGGCAATTCTAGGGGGTGGGGGTAGGAAGAAGTAGGCTGCTGGTTAACTAGGATCTGCAGCTTATCCATCAGGTAGGGAACTGGGCAGACTGGGTGGGCCAAGCGGTCCTTATCTGCCATCAAATTCTATGTTTCTATGTTACACTTTTGCTGGCTTGCAATGCTATTGGAACTCACAAAGTGAAACCACTGCTCATTGGTAAATTCTGTAACTCTCACTGTTTCCATCACTGCAACATGGGGTCTCTTCCAGTGCAATATGGAAACAATAAAAACACTTGGATGACCTCTGAAATTTTTAGAACATGGTTCCACGAGACTTTCATACCCTCTGTTAGGGCAACACTGAGGCGCATGAAGCTCCCACCAAAGGCCCTACTGTTAATGGACCAGTGTCCAGCACATCCTGCTGAAGCAGAGATCTGATCCCATGATGGAAAGATACATACCATCTTTCTGCCAAAAAAACAATGTCGAGACTCCAACCGCTTGATGGTGGCATCATTGCCATATTTTAAAAGCAGTATAGAAAGCAGCTGCTTGGAGTTCTGGTTGCTGCTGACACTGACATGAGTGTAACTGAGTTTTTGAAAAAATACACTGCGAGATGTGGTTCACCTAGTGGGTGAGGCATGGGACACTGTTTCACTGAGCACTATTGCCCACTGCTGGTCTGCAACCCTCAGTGCAGCTTTCTTGGAGCAGCAGGATGCACCAGAGGAAGAAAAGACAGATGATACCCCTGATATCGTGACACTGGCAGTAACGCTAAATCTTCCAGCTGCACAGGATTCAAAGGCAGAGGAGATTATCGAGGAGTGGCTAACTCATGACGACTGTGTGCAGACCAGTGAACACATGACCAACTCCAAAATTCTGGGCACTGTGATGCAAAGTGACCACCAAGATGACAATTCTATGGACTCTGAGGCAGAGGAGGAGGATGAGGAGGATGAAGAGCCGCTGTCTGGAACAAAATAGGCAGTTCATGGGATGGAAGTAGGTCTGGCATGGCTGCAAACACAGGAGATGGATGCTGTAAAAGTTTTACAGCTAAGTTAGCTGATTTCATTTGCGAAGGATGTAGCCGGAAAGGTGACAAAAAGCGGCAGACCAAAGTGACAGATTTTTTTAATTGAGCACACGCAGTAAAGTTCTACATTAATAAACAAAGTTTTGAATGTTAACAACTCTGTACAAGCACGTAATTCCTGATTCCCCTGCTCTCACAGCTCTCTCGGCAATGCCATATAAGTGTGAAGCTGAAAATGCTGTAAAGTAAAGCACATACAGTAAAGCACCACATAAAGCACAACATAAAAATGATGTTCTGTACTACACACCAAAGAAAAGTACTGTACTTAAGCTTGCCTTGTGCTGCAATTCACCCCGTGCTGCACAACAATTAACGTGCCAAAAACAAACAAACCGAGAACTGTAGCTGGAACGGCATCCATCGCATTAATGAATGACTTGTTATAACGAATATTCAGTATAGCTCCTAAGCCATTCGTTACAGTTAGGGTTACTGTAGTTTAATGATCTTATATTAGCTACTGAGTCTAATGTTTGCAGGTTAGTTTACCTTCTTAATTGGGTATCTGATACTGCTCCAGGAGCCCTAGTGCAAATGTAAACAGAGTAATTGTGCAGCAGGCGGGACTAACCAGAGGTGGAAGGCAATGTGCATTAATGCTCATAGCTTTCCAAACAAAATCCCAGACATCACTGCCGTGTTGGCCAAGACCCACATTGATTGGGTCACTATCACAGAGACTTGGTTCACGGAGAACCACACCTGGGACATTGCTATCCCTGGATACGCGCTCTTCAGGAGAGACCGCAAGGGAAAGAAAGGTGGGGGGTGGCTATGTATATCAGAGATGGGATCAATGCAACTGAAATCCATGGACTGCACAGTGATGCAGAGGCCCTATGGATCACTCTGGGAGCTAGTAACAGGGACCCTATCTGGGTAGGAGTTATCTACAGACCCCTATCCAGGAGATTGAGAAGGATAAAGACCTCCTGGAAAACATACTGAGGATGGCCGACAAAGGTGAGTTACTACTGGTTGGGGACTTCAATTTACCAGATGTAGACTGGTCCACCTTCACTGCCTCCTCAGCGAGGAGTAGAGAATTCCTCATCACACTATGGGGGGAGGGCGGGACTTAATCAATTGGTAGCGTCACCCACTAGGGAATCTGCTATTCTGGACCTGGTACTCACAAACAGTGCAAGGGTGTCAGACGTGCAAGTGGGGATAACTTGGGCACCAACGACCATAGGTCAGTCTGGCTCCCGATTAACAGCATAGAGAACCCTTATCATGCCAAATTCAGGGTGCTCAATTTCAGAAAAGCAAATTTCCCAAGAATGCGGGAAAGTGTTAAGCTAGTAACCGATGCCACAGGGAATGTGGAAGACACCTGGATAAAACTGAAAAATGCTATAACTACAGTCATAGCACAATGTGCAAAACAAATAAACAAATCCAGAAAATCAAGGAACCCACTCTGGTTTTCCAAAGAGGTGTTGACTATAATTAGAGATAAGAAAAAAGCTTATGGAAAGTACAAGGAGACCAAATCCGAGAAGGATAGAGAATAATACAGGATTAAACTCAAGGAAGCAGGAAAAGCAATTAGGGTAGCCAAGGCCCAGATGGAAGAAAGCAGAGTGAAGAGGGGGACGAAACAGTTTTTCGTTATATATGGGAAAAAAGAAAGAGTAAGGGAGGAATAACCAGGTTAGCAAATAAAGAGGAACAGCTAGTGGAGAATGACGAAGACAAGGCAGAAGTACTCAATGAATTCTTCTGCTTGGTCTTCACCCATGAAGACAAAGGTAATGGTCCAGCACTAGCCAAGGCACATCTCCACAACAGGGAGTAGACACCAGCCCTTTTACAAAAGAAAGGGTCCTTGAGGAGCTGCCTAAATTAAAGGTGGACAAGGCAATGGGGGCAGATGGAATACACCCAAGAGTTCTGAAGGAACTGCAGGAGAAACTTGCAGCCCTACTAGCCAAACTATTTAACAAGTCACTGGAAGATAGCATAGTGCCACAGAACTGGAGAAGGGCCACAGTTGTGCCATTGCACACGGGTGGTAGCAGGGAGGTAGCAAAAAATTACTGCCCAGTCAGCCTGACCTCAGTGGTGGGTAAAGTAATGGAGACATTGCTTAAAGAAAGGGTAGTGGAGTACCTGAAAGAAACTGGCAAACCTGAGCTGAAGCAGCATGGTTTCACAGCAGGATGCTCATGCCAAACAAATATGATAGAATTCTTTAACTGGGTTACAAGGGCAGTGGACCAAGGTGTGGCTATGGACATAGTATATCTGGATTTTAGCAAAGCTTTTGATACGGTTCCACACAGAAGGCTAGCAAATAAATTGGAGCAAACAGGCATAGGTCAGAAAGTGGTCAACTGGATAAAAAGCTGGCTACAGGACAGGACTCAAAGAGTTATGGTAAATGGTTCCTTGTCGCAGGAGGGAGAGTAACCAGCGGGTTCCACAGGGATCAGTGCTTGCCCAATCCTTTTCAACATATTCATCAGCATCATTGCTGACAGACTAAAGGGAAAGTCTGCCTGTTTGCAGATAATACAAAGCTCTGCAATAGGGTGGACACACAGGAAGGGTCCAAGGAATGGAGGCAGATCTAAGAAAGCTGGAGGAATGGTCCAAGGACTGGCAGTTGAGATTCAATGCCAAAAGTGTAAGGTAATGCACTTGGATAAGAGGAACCCAGGAAATAACTATGTCCAGGAAGGGCAGCGATTGGAAAAGACAAAGATGGAACAGAATCTAAGAGTTATCATATTGGACAATTTTAAAGGTAGGAAAACAATGCGAAAAGCAGCACTGAGGGCAAACAGCATCCTTGGATGCATCGGTGTGATATTCCTATAAGTAAAAAACAATAGCACTGCAGGTATATAGTTCCAACGTTTATTGTAGTTCCACAACCCAAAAATTAGCACAGCTGCCCGTGTAGTTCAGGCTCCCAACCTCAACTAGTTTGGCACTACAAGTAGGTCATCAGGAGGATGAAGTCCCACATGCCCACACCCTTTAAAAAGGACACACTTAAAGAAATAGCACCAAATACAAGAAAATCAGTGTATGTCACAAATTAGCAATTGATTTGCTGTGTAGAACAAACTGCACTTAATCTACAGTGAACTAAAACCATTTTCTGATTGACTCATGATTGGTTCAGCATATATTAATGCAAACATGTATATTATAAAGCGATTGTAAAAAAGAAAGTAAAAGTGTTTGGTTGCATCACTCAATTTCTTCCTGCCTAGCTAAAGAGCATGTGACTCACAGTACTGTAAGCCATGTGATGTGTGGAGGCTGCCAAATCTGAAACACCAAGTGGATCACTTAGAATCATAATGAGGAATACGAAGTCCATTAAAACAATGACTTTGCCTTGCCCGCATTGCCATTCCCTTGACGTGAAGTGGTAATGACATGGTGGAGTGAGCACTTTGCATTGCCCACTCTGTGTAGTGGAGTGGCAAAGTGAGTGCCCACTTGCTTTCACTTTGCGGCAGAATTTAAATTCGCTGCATCTCTAGTGTGAAGTTCTGGAGGCCACATCTAAAAAGGACATAGACCATCTGGAATCCGTGCAGAGGAGAGCCACCAAGATGGTTCCAGGGACTACAACACTAACCTACAAAATAGGCTTAGTCAGTTAAATCTGTTCTCCCTAGAACAGAGAAGGAACAGACAAGACATGATAGGAACATTTAAATGTGATAAAGGGATAAAAGCAGTGCATACCAGTAACCGCTTTCAGGGAAATAGGACTGTGTGTACAAGAGGGTACAACTTATACCTGGTTGATGGTAAACTCAGAACTGATGTTAGGAAGCATTTTGTCACAGAAAGGGTTGTGGACCCTTGGGATAGCCTGCCACCTGAGGTGGTGGCGGCTAAGACTGTCAAAGAATTCAAACAGGCATGGGACAGTCAATGCAGTCACCTCTAGAGCAGTAAATGGGGGCAGACATCTCGGGCAGACTAGATGGACTGCATGGTCTCCATCTGCCAGCAAATTTTTATGTCCTTATGTTCTAAGGAAAAGATTTTGGATAGGTTTCAGTGTTACACTGTTTTGCTCTAGTCCCCGATTCCAGCTGAATATAACATTGTTGATATTGCTTTAGCTTTGTATACCCTAAGAAGTGCCTGAAAGAAATTTTCCACAAAGTTCTTACTAAACCCATTTATACCCAAGACTAGTTGCCTTCCTTTTTGTTTGTTTATTTATATACAATGATTCCAGTTCATATTTATTCATAATCTATGCCCCAAGATAATTAAACTCCTTTACCACTTCGAGAGATTTTTTTTTGTATATAAACATTTTATTGAAGTTTTCCAAAACAAGATAACATATACAGTAAGTAAACTTCAATAACAGACTGTAACGGAGTGCATAACAGGGATAACACAGATCCACCATGACATAAAAGACAAAACTGGCAGCAAAGTAGAAACAGAAAGCCAATCAAAGCGTAGCAGCACTTCCGAGAGATTTTTAATTAATTTTCCATGTTAATCTGTTTCTGATTGGTCATACTAAGATCATACAGTTTTGATTTTTTATGTATAACCTCTAGTGATAGCTCGCTTAGGGATGTTGCAACAATATCCAAAGCTTTTTGAAGGCCCGCCACAGATTTAGAAATCACAACTGCATCATCTGCATATATAATAGAATATTAACTCAAGTCTCTAATTTTTGGGGCATCAGTGTCTTGCATAGCTAGCGACTGGATAATCCGAACTGCATAAATATTGACTAACATAGGGACCAAAAGGTAGCCCTGTTTAACCTCTTTGTAAATAACTATAGGGGTCAGTTAATTTCCCATCCATCTTATTTTTTAGGTGGTGTTTGATTGTAGCATTATTAATAGTTCTAGTAATTTAGAGTCAATATTTCAATTGGCAAGGATTTTCCATAGTGTTTCTACTTACATTGTCAAATGCCTTTTTTAGGTCAAGAAAGCAGTAGTACAGCCTCCCTTTTTTAGCTTTGTGAACGTATTTACTAAATAGTTGAGAATGAATATATGGTCAGCAGTTGATCTGTTGTTTCTGGATCCAAATTGATTTTCTGACAGAATGTCCATCTCTACCAGCCACAGTTTCAACCTTTCCAGTAATACTCTGGAATAAATCTTGGCTGGTATACATATTAACGAAATTGGCCTGTAATTTTCCGGGTCTCTTTTGTCCCCTTTTTTTATAAATTGGGACTATTTCAGTGATTAACCAGGCCGCTGGCACTATGGTATTATTGTTGCTATTAGTATATCATTTTGCAAGGATTTTGGACCTCCATCTTATATTTGTGTAATGGTGTGGGTTCTAAAAGATGGACAAAACGCCAATTGTTAGGTGCAACCCACCTTGATAAGTAGGATTTTTATTAAAAAGATATCACTTTCTCCATCCTGGCACCTTTTCCAGTATTCACTTCATCTTGAACCAGCTTGTAAGTGAAAATAACAATTTTTTCCAGAGAAGAAAAAGAAAATGGTCTAAACTCAAAATGTGGAACTTTCCTCCATCACTGATCAGAAATTACTGATCTTTTCTCCCTTTAGGCTAGCTTAGGAAATGTTTTATACTCTCCCACCTGATCATGGATTCAGTTCCAGATTTTACAAACATATAACTTTTTAGAAACAGAATAAATCACAAAAAAAACATAAAAAGTCATACCACAATGACAATAACTTCTTTAACATCATCACTTATGAATAAACATTCTAAATTCGTAGTTTGTTCTCTTTCATGACCATTCCTTGGGTTTGGACAGAATAAACCACAAAAAAACAAAAGCCATGCTTTTCACCAATCACCAAAACAAAAATAGAAACACTCCACTCACCATAAACACCTCTGCTGGTAATACACTGGACCAAGTAAATACTTTCAAATACCTTGGCATCACGTTTGACCAAGGTCTTACCTTTGCAACCCATATTGACAACACGGCGAAAACAGTGAACCAACGTCTAGGAATACTATTTCGAAACGACAATTCTTAACCAAGCTGCACTGAGATTGCTATACAGAGTTCCATAATCTCAAGTCATAGACTATGGCCTCATTATCTATGGCTCAGCCACTACCACAGCACTAAGGCGTATCTCAGTCATGCTAAATAAGGCTTGCTGGCTCCTTACGGGGGCACAAAGACTGACACACATGTATGAACTTGACTATGAAACAGGCTGGTTACAACTATCAAGTCGCCTTAAATATCTCACCTGCATAATGGCAAAAAAATCTATTATGGGGCTGACTCCACTATGTATTCAAAACCTACTCTGCCAGAATCATGGCCTGCGTCCCACCACCAGATCTGAACACCAACCTTTTCTGGTTCCCAGATGTCGGGCCGCACAGGGACAAAGGTCGTTCGCGTACAGGGCCCCGACCTGGTACAATGCTCTAAGTCCACCTACGCTATCCTCTACCTCTCTTGGAGCTTTCAAAACCATGCTCTATGCCCACCTCTCTACCACTAACAACTGTGACTGCTTTTGATACAGACCTCTCCTCCTCTGACCATCCCCAAACCATGGCCCATCCTCCTGTCTAATGAACCCACACGTACCACCAACTACTCCTTTTCTGCCTCCTAACTCACTCTTCTACAACCTCCTTTCCTTCCCCTCTCACTTGCTCTACTGCCTCACCACTTCCCCTTCTTTTCGCCTCCTTGTAGGTCCCCAATTTACCTCTCTCTCCTTGGAAGCTTTTGGTTTTTCCCAAATTGTTTACTGCCTTGAAACTGTTTAAAGCATATATTCTATGTAACCCCTAAACTGTAATGCCTTGTAACTGTGTAAAGCATATTTATTATGTAACTTCTGTTGCTGATAACACTTGCAATGTGTTTTGTCTGTTTGATGTTCTATGTGACGTGGAACCTTTGTAAAAGAGCCCTGGCTCAAAGGTATTAATTCCTAGACCAATAAACTAAAAAAACTAAAAGGAGCCCACAAGGGCCTGCCAGTTCCCTATAGTCCAGACATTGCAAGCTGTAAACTCTCCTCACAACTAAGCCTTAGGACAAATACTGACTTTAGCTCTATTTGCCAAGTCTAAGGTATGGTCTGAAACAATATTTTAATTATTCCTTTTTAAATAGGCAAAGAATTAGTGTGGCTTTTGGAGGAAGGACTTCATGTAGAAAAAGGTTTTATAGCCTTTCATGCAACTTTATTCACAGAGCCATCATCCTACTACAGGACTAGACTTATTTTAACTGCCTAACTAATTATGTAATAAAAGTCCTTCCTGAACCACTGAACTCCTTGGTTTTTAGTTCCAGCCACAGAAAACAGAAAAGCCTAAGAAAAAACAAATGTGGAGACAAAAGCGCTGCTATATTCCGACAGACTAAGCCGTCAGCTGTTGCTTTTCAAGCCATCGACAGTGTTTCACTAACTGACTGCGGAGGAAAATTTCAAAAGCTACATGCTGTCTTCCAAAGGGCTGTATTATGCGATTTTAAGCAGAAACCATCCCTTTGGACATGAGGAACAGGTTGCATTTGTTATAATTGCATTTCAGAATTATTATTAAAGCAACACGAACCTGCGCACGTTCGCATGGTCGCGCAGCTTTAGTGAGCATTCGAGCAGCAACAAACAGGAGATAAAGCTGCTTGCAGGGGTGAAATACAGACTGAAGTCTTTTTACTTTTACTCTAGGAGTCACAACAAGGGAAACTATTCTAAATACATCAGGAGTTGGTTACTACAGTTTCTTGTTTTTTCTAAGAAGGATTACTTCCTTCTACTGGGCAGTTATAAATGACATCTAGCAGTATTTATACAATATAAATCTCTCTTTCTTCCAGAGAGTAACTCCTGAATACTCCAGAAGGGGAGGGGTTTTGTGCACAAATGTACCATTTTGAAGGAAGGAAAATAAAAGAAGGGAAAGAACACAGAAAAGATGGGGGGGGGTACATTAGCTGATAAGGAGGTGGCCTGCCTCCTTATAGAGAAATATAGGGACAGCTCCAGCAGAAAGAAGAAAGATGGTTGCAACCTTGACTAAAAAGAAATGGTACATATGTGCATGACAGGAAATAGCCCTGTCACAATTTGTTTTAAGTATTTCCCCGAAGATGGCATCCACTCCAGGTGCTTTGTTGTTTTTTAAGTTTGAAATGTAGCCTTCAATCTCAGAGCTTAGAATTCAGGCCATTCTGATTGGGGTCTTCCTACCATCCTAATTATGCTGTCGTTACTGCTTGTTGAATCTATGTATGACTTTTTATAGAACTCTTTCCATTCATTTGGGTGTATTATCACCTCAATATTACTAACTATTTTCTTAGCCCCAAATGCTACTGGATTCCAAAATTGCTTACTATCTTTATTAGTGATTGTTTGTTGAAATTTTTCCCATAATCTCTTATGAAATAGTTTTCTTTTTTTAGCTTGTGTAACCCTTTGTTAAGTAATAATTCAGGGTGTTTAATCTGCATTCTTCCTGCTCTGTTTATGCCCCTTTTCAGTTGTCTGCATTCTCTGTCATACCATGGGGTATTATAGTTGCCAAATGTATTCATATGCTGACATTCTTTTCCTGCAATATTTTTGGATATATAATTAATTAACCTATTATAAAACCCTAATACATTTCTGTTTTCCCTTATCTCTAATGCTAAATTGGCGGTTATCCTAGAGTTTTGTATTTTCAATATCATTTTTATTGTTATAGAGTTCCATTTTATATTTTTTATTGTTAATATGGAACTGGTTATCTGGGTGATATTTTTATGTCCCTCAGGATTACCAAGGTCAAGGATCAGACATATTGGCAGATGATTACTACAAAAAGTTCTGAATTACTGCAAAGTATCTGATTATGTTCCACTTGAATGTATCAATTATAGCATAGTCCAATACAGACCCATTGCTACCCTTATTTCTGAATCAAGTACATATCTCGAGGAGGTCTCCACTGTGGCAGTCATTTATTATATGCATGTTATTTTCTGTCAACCAATTTAATGAAATCTTGCCCTTAACATTAACAGTTTTGTCCTTGAAGTTTCTGTCTCTAATCTCCATAACAACATCTATTTCCTCCCCTATTGCTTGATTCTCTCCATAAAATAAATGTGATCCTGTTCTAGTGTTTAAATCCCCCTAATCCCACTATAGTCGGATCAATAAATTTTTCTCTCACATCTGATATGTTAGCATTATCTCTTCCAATCACTGTGAGTAGACCTCTGTTGTTATACTTGGTTCCATATATAAGTTTACAATTTGCAATTACCATTCCATTTAATAAGTGCAAAGTTGTTAGAATGCAATATTCCTTCATGCTAACTTTTGGTTTTCCCACCAGCTGGATCTTTGTTGAAATCAGAGTAATGATACACCCAGTTCAGGCCTCAATTATTTTTAGGTTTAGTGCCTTTCAGTTAAAATTTCATATAGCCATTTATCAGTGCGTTATGGTTTCTCCTGTTCATATGTCTTGTAACAAATTATAGTACGTACTTACTAATTTCCGGTAACCATGCTTGGTCATCTAACTACTCAAATTCCTGCAATCTTGTTCCATGACACTAGATATAAAGCTGATTTCATATATATTTTCGGTGGAACCAGTGTGGCTATCAGCAAACTGATATTTATCTAACGCTCCTTGTCAATCCTTTGTAACCTCAGTAAGGGGATCAAACCTGTTGTCTCCAGTTTTCACATGCAAACACCAGCAACTCCTTATATGTTCCTGCAAGCGACGAGCAAGTAATCTATCATTCAAGACACTCTGTTTGTGCACCCTGAAGCTCCTGCTTCTCCTCCTGCTGATGTCGGCAAATGTGCACCCAAACCCAGGCCCAAGCTCCACTAGCTTTGCCTACCATGTGAAACCCTCTGGGGGCTTGATCCTTGCAACCATTAACATCTGCAGCCTAATCCCTAAGCTTGATGCTATATGAATCTTTGCAAACCAACACAACCCTGATATTCTTACAGTTGTTGAAACCTGGCTAATTTCCAAAACTCTGGACCTGGCAATTGAACTACCTGAGTACAATGTACACAGACTGGATCGGGTGACCAGAAGAGGAGGGATGTGTAATTTACATCAAAGACTATCTCATGGGGTGCTCCCATCAAAACCTCCCTCCTGACTCTGCAGCACAGATTCTTTTGGATAAAAATACTCTAAGGGCACACAACAAGTTCTCACTGTTGTCTCTGTATACATCCCTCTGAAAGACCAAGGAAAAGCCTCAATATCATCCTGGACTTTATCAGAACCCAACCTACAGGTACAGAGACAATCATCCTAGGCAACTTTAATATAAACTGGCTTGTGTCTGATGCAGGTATTCATAGGGATGCTATATCATCAACAAACCTCTCGCAAATGGTTGTCTCCACCACCAGGAAAAACTACATACCGGCACTAGTACCCTGCTGGACTGGGTTGTATGCCAGTCATCCTTCCATATCTCCAACTCCTCTGTCCTCCCTGACTCACTAAGTGACCATTCCCCTGTCATCTGTGAATCGTCAAACAGATTTTGCAGGCCCCGCCTAAAGTCATCACGAGCAGAGTCGTCCTAAGTAGTCAGCTGAGTCACCTTAAATCCTGCCTCAGTGAGCATGACTGGTCTCACATTTACAAATCTACGGATGTTGACTTGCCCCTCAACTACTTTGTCTCCTCCTCTAATGCGACCTATGACTCCTACACCCCACTCAAAAAGCGAAAGGTCAAGGCACACTGCAACCATTGGCTCACTGGTGAGCTCCTAGCACAGCAAAAATCAAGAGACCACCTTTGGGAACTGGCAAGGGCCTCTGGTGCCCAATCAACATACAGAATTACAAATGTGCCCGCAACAACTGCATGAAATCCATTTGACTAAAGAAAAGCACATACTACAGATAAGCTCTCTCTAACCCTTGGGGAAACAGGAGAGAGTTTTGGAAGGACATCAAAGAAGTCACAGGGAAGCAGCCCAAATCCTCCCCAATGATGCCAAATATTGATGGGTCTATCACCCTTGATCCTCTGGTGATTGCTAACACCTTCAATGATGCGTTCACTAACCTAAGTAGTGTTCTTCCTTGGATTTTCCATGGATTCTGAGCTCCCCTACTCCCTTTAGCCCTCCCACCCCTTCTAAACACCTGCCTTTCTATTTCAAAACAGTCAAGATTCAGAAGCCCAAATACACCACTAATGAAATCTCCAAGTCAAGAACAAGTGGGGACTCGCTGGACCCTCAAACTGCTGTCTCTCAACCTTGATGAGGTACTAGGTCCATTAACATGAATTTTCAATCTCTCCTTAGCCTCAGCAAGTTCCCTGACCTATGGAAAGCTGCTACTGTTACCCCAGTCCACAAAAGCGGGGATAAGGCCATCCACGGGAACCATCGACCGATCTCTATGCTTCCTCCTCTCTCCAAGGCCTTGAATGCATAGTGGCCGATCAACATACAGACTACCTGGATAAATACAATATTTTGTGTACACAGCAACATGGGTTCAGAAAGGCCATAGCACTTCATCTGCCTTACACGAATTCACTGGAGCACTACACAGCACCTTGGATAAAGGTCACCTATCCAGGGCTGTCTTTGTCGATTTAACTAAAGGCGTTCAAGTAGTTTCCAAGTATGAAAGAGCAGTTGGACCACAGTGGGTTCTGGGAGGCGAGGGTGGTGGACCAGAGGCGAGAAGCCCCTAGTTGTACCTCTACACAAAATCATATGCCATTCTGGCAGAGCAAGGTTCCTCTATCATGGCACCCTCAGTGGAGACCCAGAAGACTGCTGAGGACATCCACAAGGAGACCCACAAAAGGTGGCAAGGGACACCACAGGGAAGGAAACAGCTTTTGATGGGGACTCAATTGTTAGGGGGTAAAACTGGGGAAGGGAGAGGAGAAGGAAGTAAGGTGCCTGCCTGGTGCCATGGCTTGGAGGGACAGGAAGCGAATCCTCAGGATTGCAGAAGCAGCATCACAGGAGAGGGAACTAGATATCATTGTCCACCTTGGGACAAATGACCTAGCTAGGCATGGGATCAGTGCAGTGCAGAATGAATTTGTGGAGTTGGGGAGGGGCCTCAGATGGGTAGCAAGCATGGTAACCTTCTCAGAGGTGCTGCCAGTCCATGGCAGGAGTGAGGCTAGGGTACTGCACACCATGCAGTTTAATGAATGGTTGCAAAACTGGTGCAGAGCACAGGGCTTTGGCTTCATTGGGGACTGGGGGTCCACCTGGAGAGATAAAGGTCTATACTAGCACGATGGTCTGCATCTGTCCACTAGGGAACCAAGCTCCTAGTGACAGGTTTAAATGCTTCCTTGGCAAAGCTTTTAAACTAGCCAAGGGGAGGTGCTGATAAAAGGCAGGAAATTTCAAGTCTCCTCCACAAAACATGGCAGGTAGTAAGGTAAACACTGAGGTACAGAGCTCAACACAGGGCAGGACAGGGGTAAATGGAAAAGTAGTCAAGGGCAATAAGAGCAGAGATAGGGGAAAAAAGGATAAAGCCAACATTAAATGGAGGGCAATGAGTACCAATACCCGTAGTCTGGGAAACAAGCTTCTTGAGCTAGTAGCCCTGATGGAAGATGAACAGTTGGATATTGTGGCAGTCATGGAAACATGGTACACAGAGAACCATGACTGGGATGTCAACATACCAGGGTACACAATCTACAGAAGGGACAGGGAAGGTAAAGAGGAGGTGGAGTAGCTCTATACATAAGGAAGGGATCAAAGCTACAGAACTAAAAGTAAAGGGGAGGACAAGAGGCACTCTGGGTCACCTTGGAGACAGGGAATAGCATCACAATCTGCACAAGGGTTGTAGACAGACCCCCATCTCAAGGAAGAAATGAACAAGAAAATGATAGAGGACATTCTCAAAATGGCTGAAAAAGGGAGATACTGTTGATGGGGACCTGAATATGCCAGATGTTAACTGGATGACATGTACTGCAGCACATCCAAGAGCAGGGTCATTCTCAATACCCTGCAGGGGCAGACCTTAGACAGCTAGTGTTGGAACCCACTGGAGGGAGCAATACTAGGCCTGGTACTCTCAAATGGAGAGTGGATCACAAATTTAGAAGTCAGTAGACATCTGGGAACAAGCGACCACTGCACAGTGTGTTTACAATAAGCACAACCATGGAGATAAGCCATACAAAACAAGGATACTGGACTTTAGAAGGGCTGACTTTGGCAAAATGGGTGAATACCTGAAGAATGCACTAGCAAATGGCCAAAAAGGAGGGTGGAAGAACAATGGAGAAAATCAAAACTGCCATCATAGAGGCAGCAAGCCTTTATGAGAAACAAATAGAAAACAAAGCGGAGTAAAAAACACTACGGTTCTCAAAAGAGGTGGCAGGAAGGTTAAGGAGAAAAAGGCTACATTAAAAAGTATAAGGAATCACAGAAGAAGCACGGCAGGAACTGTATCAATTAAAGCAGAAAGAAGTGGGAAGGCAATCAGAATAGCAAAGGCCCAAACTGAGGAATAAATAGCCAACCCAGTTAAGAAGAGGATAAAACCTTTATAGGTACATTAGGAGCATAGAAAGGTTAAGGGAGGGATAGTGAAGATTAATAAAGGAGAGGAGGTGGGCAGAGGAGACAGTGAAAGAGCAGAGATACTGAATGAATACTTTTGCTCAGTATTCACAAAAGAAGATGAGAAGTTACCTAAACCAGAGAATAGAAGCACTCTGGGTAGGGGTTGACACCAGTCCATTCACAGAAGAAAGAGTCCTGAAAGAACTCCTAAAACTTAAGGTGGACAAAGCAATGGGGCCTGACCGGATTCACCCCAGAATCCTAAAAGAACTAAGGGAGGACCTAGTGACACCACTGACCATGCTTTTTAACAAATCATGGCAGGATGGGGTGGTACCTGAGGACTGGAGGAGGGCAGATGTGATTCACCTTCACAATAGTGGGAGCAAGGCAGAAGCAGGAAACTACAGACCTGTAAGTTTGACCTCAGTGGTAGGGAAAATGATGGAATCACTTCTGAAAGAAAGTATTGTTGAGTACCTAGAGGCCAGCGGGGCACAGGACCCAAAGCAGCATGGATTTACAGCAGAAAGGTCATGTCAGACGAATCTAATTGATTTCTTTGACTGGGTGACCAAAGTAAAAAGACCAGGAGGGGCTATGGATATGGCCTACCTAGACTTTAGCAAGGCATTTGACACAGTCCCGCACAAAAGATTTATAATCAAGTTAGCCAGCCTGGGAGTGGGTCCCAGGGTGGTAGCCTGTAGCAAACTGGATGCACAATAGGACACAGAAGGTAATAGTGAATGGAACACATTCCAAAGAAAGGGGGTTACTAGTGTGGAGTACCTCAGGGCTCAGTACTGGGTCCAGTCCTCTTTAACATCTTTATAAGTGACATTGCAGAGGGTCTGAGGAAAGGTATGCCTCTTTGCAGATGACACAAAGATCTGTAACAGAGTTGATAGCAAGAGGATAGAAAGATGAGAAGGGACTTGGCAAGGTTGGAGGAATGGTCAGACATATGGCAACTTAGATTCAATGCAAAGAAGTGCAAAGTAATGCACCTGGGAAACAAAAACCCAGGAGAAGAGTACACAATAGCAGGGAGGTACTAACAACAACAAAAATGGAAAGGAACCTGGGGGTAGTCATATCAGATGACCTAAAGGTGGGTAAGCAATGTGAAAAGTCGGTAAGGAGAGCCAGGGGATACTGAGATGCACAGGAAGGGGCATCACAAGTAGAAAAAGGGAAGTGGTTATCCCTCTATAGAGACAGTTGATGAGACACCATCTGGAGTACTGTGTGCAGTTTTGGAGACCTCATCTATGCAAGGACATAGACAGGATGGAAGCAGTCCAGAGGAGGGCAACCAAAATGGTGCAGGGTCTGCAGCAGAAACCATATGAAGAGAGACTTAGAGAGCTTAATATGTATACTCTTGATGAAAGGAGGGACGGGGGGACATGATGGAAACTTTCAAGTACCTCAAGGGAAACAACAAAGTCCAGGAGGGTAGCATCTTTCAGAAAAAGAGATGCGTAAGAACAAGGGAGCACAATTTAAAGATAGAGGGGTAATGTGAGGAAATTGTTTTTCACGGAGTAGTGGATACATGGAACTGCCTTCCTGAGGAGGTCGTTGGGTCTAAAACAGTGGGGAAATTCAAACATGCATGGGACAGACATAAGGCAATTATAGTGGGGGGTTGCAGGAAGTAGGCTGTTGGTTAACTAGAATCTGCAGCTTATCCAGTAGGTAGGGAAATGGGCAGACTGGGTGGGCCAAGTGGTCCTTAACTGCCATCAAAATCTATGTTTCTATGTTTCTATGTTCGACGCTGTTCACCATCATCTGCTGATTGAATAGCTCCAGTCTACTGGGCTGTCTCCTGGCACTACAGCTTGGTTCAATAGTTACTTGGAAAATCGGTCACAAAGAGTAAAAATCCCAGGTGTTCTCTCCGATGCTAAACCGGTCTGCTCTGGAGTCCCCAGGGTCTATACTGGGCCCTCTACTTTTCAGCATTTTCCTGAACACCATCCCACAATCTTGCCCTGAACAGCTCATCCTATATGCTGATGACGCAGTAATCTTCACCTCCCACAATGACCCTGAACCCCTACAACACAGCCTGCAGCAAGGCTTCGCCTCTGTGGAAAACTGGTTTAGTAAGCATAAGCTGGTCGTAAACCATAAAAAAAACAAGGCAATGCTCTTCAACAGCCCTCGCAACAAGAATAGACTACACCCCCTCTCCATCACAACCAGCCTTAGAAACACCCCTGAGCAGGTGCAGTCATTTAAATACCTTGGGATATCTCTGGACCCAAATCTATCCTATGGTGCCCACATTGACTGTATTGCCAAAGCTGCAAATACACATTTAGGCCTACTCTACCAGCACAGACAACATCTTACATCAGAAGTCTTGAAGGTCGCTGTCCAGAGCTCCGTGGTCTCCATCATTGACTATGGCCTGATCATCTATGGCTCTGCTTTGGCTACTGCTCTCAGACGAATATCAACATCACTCAATAAGGCCTATCAGCTCATCTCTGGTGCCCACCGTCTCACACATAAGTGTGACCTCTATACTCAAACTGGATGGTTTCAACTCTCCAACAGCATTAAGTGTCTAACCTGCACTATGGCAAAGAAAGTAACCATGGGCCTCACACCCACTGGAGTCCTAGCCTTACTGTGACCAAGCCTGAATCCCGCTAACACCAGGGATCTTAAACTCAGCTCCTCCAGGTTCCTGCTGTCGCACCACCCAGACCCAAAGATCTTTTGTTCATAGGGGCCTAGCTGGCTGAATGGTCTCAGCCCTGACATCTCCTCCACTCCCAAGCTTGGCTCATTAAAATCCAGGCTCTGCCTTCATCTCACTGACTCTAGCTCCTGTGACTGCTACATATAATTCAGCCCTCCTGCCATTCATCAAGCCTCTCCATGCTCCTCCTTCCTAGCACTTATTATCCTAGTCTTCCTTTTCTCCCTTCCTCCCCCTCCTTGCCATATCTCCCCTCCCCTTTCCTCTACTAGCACTTCCCCTCCTACTGTTGACAATGCCACTGGCTGCTCCTACCTCTGTGGAGATGATAATGCCTCTGACTGCTTCTACCTCCTCTTGTGTCCCCCTCCTTTGAGTCCCCCTCTCCCAACCGCAGTGGCACTAGAGAGTTGAGGTGCTGGATGCCACACCTCACGCACGCCGGTGACCCGGGTTCAAGCGAGCCCAGGGGCCAGGGGTCAGTGGTGAAGGAAGAGATCGGTATCCACATGGCTGCTCTCTTTTCCCAGGGGTGGGACGGGGATATGACCGTTCAAAAAGTGACCTCTGGCAGCGGCCAGAGGTAGCTCAAAGCAGCGTTGTGGAATATGCTCAGGGGTGGAGCTGCAGCAGCACGTTGCCATGACAGGTGAGCTCCACAGGGGATCTCTCGCATAAAGGAAAAAAAAACCCTCATCACCGATAGGTGAAAGCGCCTCCCTCCACAGACCACACTCCCGTACACGGTCTCGGAGCTCAGGCTGTGCCCCTTCCCCCTCCAGCAAGGTGACTCAACACTAAGAGAAAGAGTGCCCTGGATGAGGGTGGCCCTTCCCCGGAGGGTAGACCCGGGGGATGCCCGGAGTCGGAGAGGAGCCTGTGGAACACCAAGACACATTGGGAGGCAGAGACTGGGGATCAGGAGGTCACTGGAGAGTTTGGAGGTAAAAGAGTTAGAAAAAAAAGCCCCCTCTCCACCTCTCCACTTCAATCTTGTTTTCTACCCTGGTCTTTCCTCTATGCTATCTCCCTCAAGTACAGCTAATTCTGACTACAGCATTGTTTTACTTCCATTCTTAACATTTTATGTCCTTAATTTCTGCATTGTACTGTAAATGACATGGAACCTTTGTAAAAGAGCCTTGGCTCAAAGGTATTTGTAGTCCTAGACATAAATAAATAAATAAAAATAAACATATATAGATTCTGAATCCTCTAAACAGATGGTACTTTCCATCTCAGAATTCCATACATGGTTATTATGAATGCATTCCCCAAGTATCTTCCTTCCCCAATTGACCAAATAGAGAAGCACATTGTGATCTTATCTGCCTGCTACCTGGTTCAATGGCCCAACTTTCCAACCCGTCCCCATGGCCCATCATTATTACCCCAAAGTAGCCTGGTTATTAACCCTTCCTTTGGTACCTGGCTGTGCCCCCGCGCAGGCACCAGCCATTGCCAGGCTTCTGGCACTGTCTTCAGTCCCAGTTTTCAGTACTGATTCAATTACTCCTGCAATTACATGCATAGTCTGGTCCAGTTTCTCCCAAGTTTTCTGCAGTAGTTTTTAGCTATTTGAGATTGGGAGTTGGCCTGGGAGTTGATCTATATCTCCTTCTGGGTGTTACTATCTCTCCTTTGTTATTTCTATAGCAGACAGGGACAACGCTTGTTTCCAGTCTAAGTAAGGGAGGGGGATGATTTGATTCATTAGACCATCTTCATTTTTATTTACTTATTTAAAAAGTTTCACCAGGAAAGGCATACGGAGCTAGGAGCTCATTTCCAGATGCGTCCATATGTATATGATATCTGTATGCAAGCAATTATGAATACAGAGAAATTATGAACTCCGAGAAAAATAAGCAATTTTATTAACATCTGCTATATGAATAGTGCAGGATTGCTTTAGTTAGTAAACATTGATCTAATTTAAACATATATGATTGTACAAACATTACTATTGTTAATTTTGTATAAAAAATAATATTTTAAAAAGAAGACATTTAGCTAAATGACAAATCAATGTATTTTTTTTTACTAGCTGGACCAATTGTTTGCTGACTTTTGAGTTTGCATGTTGTGAGGGGGAGACTATGGGAAATTGCGAGTGACAGCTGAGACCTATAATCAAATACAGTTATTTCTCTCTATATACTTTTTACACTACAGTACTAATGATTCTGAACTAAAAACATGCTGAATGAATAACAGGAAAAGTAGTATCATTGCCAATTAATTGTTACTGCAATACATTATTGTGTGGTGATGAAATTAGGATCTTGATACGAACTGCATTATTATTAGATCCATATTGCAATCTGGACAGCTAAAACCGAAACAGTAGAAGTTCATAACTTCAAAGTCAACAAATGCGTGATTATCTGAGTGTTTAAATATAAAAAAAAATCCACACCACCTACAGATTATGGATGGAACTGTCAGGTGTAAAGTGATCTGGACACACAACTGTACATCTGTTGCTGACATCTGGCAGGTCTTGTGTTTGATTGCTGCTAGTGCTTTCCATTTTATTTTATTTATTTATTTATTTAAGAATCAGTTTACAACCTTTGAGCCAGAGGCTCGTTTCCAAAGGTACTTCGTCACATAAAGACATACATTGCGTTTCGGTTACATAGCAAAGATTTGCAAAAAATCAATAGGCATTCACCAGAGGTGCCACGTCACATAGTGGTCAGACAAATTACTTATGAATAGCTTATGTTTAGGGAATTTCAAAAACAGAAATACCACGACATCTAGCCTTATCAGATAGACACAGCAGTATACCATACTGTGAATACATTTTACTGTAGAAACATTCAAACTGACGCCTGAATTCAACCTACAGCTACTCTCCTGTATGCAGCCGATTGTCGGCTACGTCTAAGAACCTAAGCAAAATGTGTGAGCATACTACTATGGTTTTAGTGCAGTCAAGCCATACGAATATACATTTTCATACATCAGTGACCTCCACACTTTATTCTTTCAATATGTACTTGAAATCCACAATTGTTTAATATATATACAAACCAGGTATGTGAACAATCCCCTTTAAGCACAGGAGGTTATGTGGTTGCTAAGGTCACACAGTAAGTAGCAGTTGTAGGATTCAAACCAAGGTCTTCAGGTTCACAACTCTATACCTTAATGATTAGATTAAACTGCCAGCCTCTCTCTTTATCCACCCCCTTTAACAACACCTTGACATTTGTGTGTGTGTGTGGTTCCCTTTCCCACTGTTCTATTTATTATCCTTGTCTGAGGAGTGAATTCCCAGGGCCGAGGTCACGTTTCATTGTGTAAAGCAGGAACAGGGCTAATCAATTCGACCATATACATTTGTGGTATTGATTGGAAAAATGGCAGCATTTACTTGTTAGCCTGAGGCACTTCCTTCACTGCTTGCTGTACACTGGTGCAATCAACTTAATAACTCCCCTCCTCCAAACAAGTCTCTTCCTTTTATCTTGGCTGTTTCTAGCTCCAATAAATGTGTCTGTAGCTCAGTCTCTCACCTAACATAATGCTTATCCTTTTCTGTAAGGTATTGTTTCTGGAAGGCCTGCTAGTTCAAATATTGATGTTAACCCATGTGCAACTCCTGTTCAGTGCACTGCTGTGCTCAATTTTTTTTTCACTTTCCGCAACTGTTGGCTTGGCTGCTTCCCTTGAATACTGGCCACCCAGGACCCAAGAATAAAGTCACTGCCCTGCAGCTGCCAGCAGGCGTCACTGTGTGCAACAACATCTAAGGTTATTGACTAGTCAGCCATGGTCATGTCTATCACAGATGCAGGTTTATCATTCATTAATCTCTGTGATTGGTGTGTGTGTTTGTAATCAGCTGTTGATTGCATGCTGCTGTCCTCACAGACACCCTCCCATGAAAATGAGCTTCTCATGTAGCTGTCATGAAGCATAGCATTAGCTAAAACAGCTCCCTTCCTAAATCCTATGAAAACAAATATATATAATGTTGGTGACAAGTCAAACCTTACAGATAAATGATTTATTCTGATCACTGAAGCATTCTAAATGAAGATAAATCATTTATCTTCATTCTAGTCATAGAAGCAAACAGTCTTTTAAACTGAAGGGGGGGTAGCCGAAGCTGGGAACTTCCTTGTAGGTGGCAGGGGTAGAATGAACCCAGCAAATGCTCCCAAGAAATGGAAATAGTGCTAGGGGAAGCAAGCAGTGAAGTGGGTTAGGGACAAGTACAGATAGTAAGGGACCAAGAAGCAAATGTACACGTATCAGAAGGAGCAGTGGATGGAATGGGGACAGAGTGGATGGCATGAGGAGGGACCAGGAAAGAGGGAGGAGGGAGTAAGATGGCTATGTGGAGATTGGTTTGCCTATCGTAAGAACCTTACACAACAAGATTCGAACTTCATTTGTTGGTGGCAGAGGCTAAGTTAGACTAAGTGGCTATATCTAAGACTTGGGCCAGTGGTAACAATGACTGGGATCCAATAGAAACATAGACTTTGATGGCAGATAAGGACCAATTGGCCCACCCAGTCTGCCCATTTTCCTACCTATTGGATAAGCTGCAGATCCTAGTTAACCAACAGCCTACTTCCCCTACCCCACTATAATTGCCTTATGTCTGTCCCATGCATCCTTGAATTCCCCACTGTTTTTGACCCCAACCTCCTTAGGAAGGCCGTTCCATGCATCCACCACCTCTCTGTGAAAAATACTCCTTTGCCCCTGAGCCTCTATTTTCAAATCAGCTCTGTTCTGCACATCTCTTTTTTCTGAAAGATGCTACCCTCTTGGACTTTGTTGATTCCCTTGAGGTACTTGAGAAGTTTCTATCATGTCCCCCTCTCCTCCTTTCCTTGAGGGTATACATATTAAGCTTCTTTAGTCTCTCTTTGTATGGTTTCTGGTGCAGACCCTGCACCATTTTAGTTGCCCTCCTTTGGACTGCATCCATCCTATGTCCTTGCGGAGGTGGGGTCTCCAGAACTGCATGCAGTACTCCAGATGGGGTTTCACCAACTGTCTGTACAGAGGGATGACAACTTCCTGTTTTCTACTGGTGATGCCTCTCCCTATGCATCCCAGTATTCTCCCAGCCCTCCTTACTGCCTTCTCACATTGCCTGCTTACCTCTAGGTTGTCTGATATGACTACCCCCAGGTCCCTTTCCATTTTTGCTGTTGATAGTAGCACCCCCCCATTGTGTACTAATGCCCTAGATTTTTTTGGTGCATTACTTTGCACTTCTTTGCATTGAATCTAAGCTGCCATACTTTTGATCATTCCTTCAACCTTGCCGAGTCCCTTCTCATCCTTTCCACCCCCCTTGTGTATCAACCCTGTTGCATATCTTTGTGTCATCTGCAAAGAGGCATACTTTTCCCACCAATCCCTCTGCACTGTCACTTATAAAGACATTAAAGAGGACCGGTCCCAGAATTGAACCCTGTGGTATCCCGCTAGTAACTCCCCTTCCTTCAGAGTGGACTCTATTTATTATTACCCTCTGTGTCCTGTTGTCCAGCCAATTTTTTGCCCAGGCTACCACTCTGGGACCCACTCCCAGGCTGGCTAACTTGTTTATTAATCTTCTGTGTGGGACTGTGTCAAATACCTTGCTAAAGTCTAGGTAGGCCATGTCCACAGTCCCTTCCTGGTCTACTACTTTGGTCACCCAGTCAAAGAAATCTATTAGATTCATCTCGCATGACCTTCCTGCTGTGAATCCATGCTACCTTGGGTCCTGAACCCTGCTGGCCTCTAGGTACTCAACAATTCTTTTTGAAAGGCTGCAACCTGAAGTTCTGTGGGGGGACACAGCTCCTCCCCCATTGTCTACTTAAACTTCCTGCTCACACGCCCTTCTGTTAGAGCAAGTCGCACTCAGCGCTCACTGGCGTGTTGTTGCTGGTCCACAGCTGCTCTCTTTGTTGATCATTTCCTGTCATTCCTCCTGCCCTTCTCTTCCCTAATTTCTTGCTTGTTTCTCCTTCCCCCCCACCTGCTTTGTTTTCCCATCCCTTGCTCTTCGATTCTCCCCCTTTTAGCTGTTCCTACTTCCCAGTTTCTTTCTCTGTTTCCCCATCCCTTGTTCTCCATTCTTTTGGTTTTTGTCTGCAGCGCTCGCTTTATGCCACGCTACACTATTTCCTCCACAGCCGCTCCCTCTATGCCATCGCTGCTCTGCCCCTTCCCCCTGCTGCCACTCACTCCTTGCCGGCTGTCCTATTTATTCTGCAGCTACTGCGGCGTCCGTCTCCTCCATTTCTGAGCAACTGCACCATACCACTGCACAGTTTCACTGTTTTCAGGAGGCTGCTCACACCATGCTGCTGAAGTCTGTTTTGGATTCCTAATTCACTCAGCGCCTCCAAGGACTGCTTCAGTGCTGCCTCTGATTACAGCCACATGCCAACAGCTATGGCTGTTGCTAACAAGCTCAATGAACCAGGTCAGTGCTTCCTACATCATCTCTCAGCCTGCAGTAATGATTTATTCTGCAGCTTCCGCAGGGCTCAAACGACATTGTCAATAAGAGTCCCATTCTGTTTGCTGCCTTTGTGCCGTGCCACATTTGACCACTAGATGGCACCATCGCTCCAAGGATTGCTTAGCCTCTCACGGTCACATCCATGGAAGAGCCTAGCATTCAAAAGTCAGGGGAACTATGGACTGGGATATTGGCACCTTGCTATATCTACAGTGAAGTTCATACCAACCAAGCCTGCATTGCTGCTTACCTCAGCTTTTCCGCTGACTTTCATCCTCCTCATACAAAGGATGTTGCTACATGTATTCCACTACTGCTAGTCCACTGTACCAGCGGACCCGCACAAGACAGGCTCTCATGACCCTTTCCTGCTTCCAACCATTCCTGCTTTGCCCCGCAAGGGGGCCTGGCTACCTGCTCATCGTACACCTGCTTCACCCTGCAAGGGGTCTGGAGGTGCTTAGCTTCTTGCCCATGGGGACTGGCTGCCTGCTCATGCATTCCTGCTTTGCCCCACAAAGGGGCCTGGCCACCTGCTCAACCATTCCTGCTTTGCCCACTAAAAGCCTGCTGCTTGCTCAACCAGTCCTGCTTCACCCCACTGGGAGGCCTGGCTACCTGCTCATCCATTCCTGCTACACCCACAGGGGCCTGGAGTTCTTTAGCTTTGCCTGCATGGGGCTTGGCTACCTGCTCATCGTGATTTTGCCACGCCTGCAAGGGGCCTTGAAGTCTCTTTTATCTTCACCCCACATGGGGTTCTGGTTACCTACTCATTGCATTCCTGCTATGCCCTGCAAGGGGGCTTGGAAGTTCTTTAGCCTCACCTCACATGGTGGGTCTGGCTGCCTGATCATGCATTTCTGCTCCACCCCACAAAGGGGGCCTGGCTACTTGCTCATCGTATTCCTGCCACACCCAGCAAGGGGGCCTGGAAGTTTTTTAGCTTCATTCCACGTGGGGGCCTGACTCTCTGCTCATATATTTCTGCTTTACCCCACAAGGGGGCCTGGCCACTTGCTCATCCATTCCTACTTTGCCCTGCAGGGGGGGCTGGCTACCTGTTCATCGTATTCCTGCTTTACCCCGCAAGGGGGCCCTGGAGGTTTCTTTAGCTTCGCCCTGCATGGGGGCCTGGCTGCTTGCTCATGCATGCCTGCTTTGCTGCGCAAAGGGGGGCCTGACCACCTGCTCAACCATTCCTCCTTTGTCCTGCAAGGGGGCCTGTCTGCTTGCTCAACCTAGTCCTGCTTCACCATGCCGGGGGGCCAGAATACCTGCTCATCGTATTCCTGCTATGCCCGCAAGGAGGCCTGGAAGTTCTTTATCTTCACCCCACATGGAGTTCTCACTACCTACTCATCATATTCCTGCTATGCCCTGCAAAGGGGCCTGGAAGTTCTTTAGCTTCACCCTGCATGGGGGTCTGGCTGCCTGCTCATGCATTTCTGCTTTGCCCCTCAAAGGGGACCTGGCTACTTGCTCATCATATTCCTGCTATGCCCCAAGAGGGGCCTGAAGTTTTAACTTTGGCCCACATGGGAGCCTGGCTCTCTGCTCATACATTTCTGCTTCACTCTGCAAGGGAGCCTGGCCACTTGCTCAAGCATTCCTGCTTCACCCCGCAAAGAGACCTATTTCTACTTGCTCATGACGTATTCCTGCTTCATCCTGCAAGGGGGCCTGAAGATTTCTTTAACGTAACCCCGCATGGGGGCCTGGCTGCTTGCTCAGTCACATTCCTTCATCACCTTGGCCAACCCACGTGGGGTCTCACCTTCTCTGCTGGAACTTTGCTCCTCAATTTTATCTCCTACAGATACTATGGACTTGGATTAACCAACTGCTTATACAACATCTCCATGTCAGAGTCATTCCTCCAGTACCTAATTTTCCAGGATTCTTCTGCTCACCATTGAATCAGGATATTCCTCTGCTACCAATATCTGGATCGTACTTAGAGAACTGACTTAGTATGACTTCCAAGAATGGTCAAGCACTCACCACCAAATATAATAATAAAAGACGCTGCTCTCTGAGAATGTATTTAAATGCCCAGAAATTACTGGTTAAAGTTAAGAAGACATACTGGAATAATACTAATTTGGAAGCTTATTTAAAATTGTCCCATATACCGAGAGGTTTGAGACTGTTAAAAGACCTGTCATTCGGGTTAGATGTTGAAAGTTTTATGGTAAAGTGGCAGACAATATTAACTGAAGCATCAAATAAACTTATGCAATTAATTATTGATTATGGTAAGGAAGTCACAGACCAACTTATGGAGGACATTAAAATAAAAGAAAAGGAGATCTTAGTTTTTAAAAATCATTCTGATTTTGACTTTCAAGATAAGAAATTAAAAGACAAACTCTCTAGGTTGGATTTGGAATTGAAAACAGCGAAACAAATTAGGTTTGTGAGAGACCGCAATGATTATGCTAATAACAGAGTTTATACCTGGAAAAAGAAAGATCAAAAGAAAGGCATATTAAGATCTGAAAGAAGGGTCTCATTTAATTTATCCACGGATGCAAGTAGTTCAGAGTCTGATGAATATTTTTTAGACAGGGATCAATCATCAGTCGAGCCCATGTTACCAACTATACCCCCCATCATCCAATTATCTACAACAAGGGGTCCAAAGAAACCAAAGGAGCAACATGTTTCAGGGATTTCAGATGGAAAATGAACAGAGAGGAAGACGTCGAGGAAAACGAGGAGGGGGGAAAGGAAATGGCGAGGAAATCGAGGAAATTATTATTATTACAATGAGGACCTAATGCATCGCAACTAGAGAGTTATTTGACTCAAATAGATCCATGTGAGTCAGATATTAGTGAGGTACAAGATCAGACTTTAATTAATGATGCATCAAATAAAGTGATTAATCTGTCATCGAGAGTGTTGGATGAGATAGATATCCAATTATTAAGTAAAGGTCTGTCCTTTGCACCAACAGTACCAATTAACAAGTTTCAAACCTTTATTGATCTCCAAATTACTTGCCGTAATTTAAGCCTGAAATCCTATTATAAAAGACAGGAAACTAGCAAGTACTCAAGAGAGAGAGGCCAAGATTTTGATGTGAACGCAGTAGTTCCTTTGGATGGACATCTGGATACTAAAATCTTTAAGGGTAAATCGAATTTTTATCCTACTTTGACGCCAGCTATTTCTACATTTAAAGAGTTATGCGAACAGGAGTTTGAAGAACTATTTTTAGACTTGCCTAGATTAAAATGTGATAATTTAAGTAGACTGGAGAAAGAGGCATTATAAGGATTGCAAAATGACCATAGTATTGTAATTAAGTCTGTTGATAAAGGTGGTGTGGTGGTTGTACAGGACACTAGCGCCTATGTTAAAAATCTAAAGATACAGTTACAAGTCACTTGTTTCTACGAAGAACTTCATAAAGCTCCAACTACAGAGTATAAGTGGAGAATAGATGAGTTTCCACAAGAAACATTATCTATATGTTTAATTGATAAAAATACCAAGGAATTTCTGATGGTTCAGTTTCCAGTGAAGGCAACAATATATACCTTACCCAAAGTCCATAAGTGTACTAATAACCTCCAGGAAGACCAATTATCAGGGATTGGCTCACTAACAGAACCATTAAGCCAATATGTGGATTATTATTTGAGACCTTTGTAAATGATTTAAGATGATATTTAAAAGACACAACTGATATTTTGACAGTTTTAAATGATTTAGAAGGGAACAAGGATCATTAGTTGGTTACACTTGACATTGAGTCGTTATATACAAATGTGCCTCAAGAGGGTGCTCTTGATGCGATTGCATATTTTTTGAATCTCAGGAATGATACTGTTAAGCCTGATACTGAAATGTTACTAAAATTATCTGAGTTTGTCTTAAAATTTGATGTGTTTTGTTTTTTAGATAAAACCTACATTCAAACAAAAGGAGTTGCTATGGGGTCTACGTTTGCACCGTGTTGCTAACCTATATGTGGGTTTGTTAGAACAATGCTTTATAACGATTGTGATACAAATCCATTTTTGATAAAATAGAGTTATGGCTTTGTTTTATTGACAATGTAATAATGATAAGGCAAGGAAATCTTACAGAAATGGAAGAATTTATTGAATATATGCATTAAACTAACCCACATCTAAAATTTTATTTTACAGCTAGCAAACATCGGTGAACTACTTAGACATTAAAATTAATAAAGACATAACAGGTAACATCAGTACAGAAATGTATAGAAAAGAAAATGCTAAAAATACGATTTTGCAGGATCTAGTTGTCATCTGAGACACACTGTCAGAAATATACCTAAAGGTCAGTTTTAAGGATACGTGAAAATGTAGTAATGAACATAGTTTCCAAAAGCAGCTATGGATATGAGAAACAGATTTTGGATAGGGCTATAATTGTTTAGATATTGAAAATGCATGAAGCCTCGAGTAAGTGGAAGGATAGAAATGATTTATTACAAAATGAAAAGTCAAAAGTGAATAAAACTGAGAGGTTTACTATTGTTACATCTTTTTCAGCTCATGCGACACATGTTGAGAAGATTTTAAAAGATAAATGGCATATACTGAAAGGTGATCCAGGTTTGACACAAATTTCTAGTATTGTACCACGGATTACTTACAGGAGAGCTAGTATGTTGAAAGATACATTGGTACATAGTTTCCAGAAACCTAATTTGTTAGAGAATACTTGGTTAACGAATAGAGTTGTGGGATGTTTTACTTGTAAAAAATGTTCTTGTTGTAAACATGTATCAGTTGGGAAAAGTTTTGTTAACCCACATAATGACAAGGAGTTTGAGATTCGTCAATTTATTACATGTGAAAGTATAGGAATTATTTACGTAGCAATGTGCTCTTGTGGTGTTTGCTATATTGGAAAACTAAGAGAAAGTTTAAAATAGGATTGCTGAGCACTGCAGAGCGATAAAATTCTGATTTAAAGTATGCAACAGCTTTACATGTGAATAGCTCTATAACCCCTGTAACACATTGGCCTAGATATTCAAAAGGGTTGCGCATGGCGCAACAGTGTTGCACCATGTGCAACCCACTGATGCGCCCCCATGCGATATTCAAAGGGAAAAGTGCGCCACACAAATCCCGTTGCGCCGGAGCGCATCAGTAATGTATGGAGGCACAGGTGGGGGGGGCGTTCCCATGCATAACCTGCACAGCCCGATATTCAGCCCGGGATGTGCAGAGCCATGCATCGCAACCCCTACTTGCGCCAGCAAAGTTAAGCCCCAAAAAGGAACAGCTGATGGCCACCCACAGGTGAGCTGCACGTGCAGGGTGCAACACGGCAGCTGCCACCGTAATAATTAGCCCTGAACCCAGCTGCACCTGGCGGCGCCCCCCCATGCCCGATCGTGGGCATATGTTTAAAAATAAAGTCCCTGTCCAATATCCCTGGTGGTCCAGTGGACCGCTATGTGCCCGAACATGGGCATCCGTTATAATAACCCTCCTGTCCAATAGCCCTGGTGGTCCAGTGGACTGAATGCTGCCCGATCGCGGGCATCTGTTGAAATGAAACCCCCCATTCAATATCCCTGGTGGTCCAGTGGACCGAATGCTGCCCGATCGTGGGCATCTGTTTCTGAACAACGTCCTGTTACCCTGGTGGTCTGGGTACCCCTCCCCACCCGCCCACTGAGTCCCACCACCCGCTCCCCGGTCCAGCCAGCGGTGGCAGCACCACCCACCTGCTGCCCGCCGCCCGCCGACTGACAGCTCAGTAGACTGCCGCCCATTGGTTCTGGCGTGAGCCAATGGGCATCAACTACTACTACACATTCCAGATATGTGAATGATTCATTCACATATCTGGAATGTCTAGATCTGTTAAGAGCTACCGCCCGTTAGCTCACGCTGTGAACCAATGCGATTGTGCAGCCCCACGGCGATAATCAATCGATGGGCGGTGGGCGGCAGGCGGGAAGCGGTGCTACCGCTCGCTGGCGGCGAAGGCGGCGATGGGGCTCGGTGGCCGAGTGAGGCCTGGTCACCAGGGTAACCGAATTGTCTGTGAGGCAGGCAGCGATCAGGCTGATCACTGGAACCTGAGTGGGCGAGGGGTTCATTCGGCAATTCCTGCGATAGAACGCTTCTCTACTGGACCACCGAGAGACCTCGACAGGGGGTCATTTCAACAGATGCCGCGTCAGGCAGCATTCAGTCACTGGACCACCAGGGATATTGAACGGGGTTTATTATAATGGATGCCCGCGATCGGGCACATAGCGGTCCACTGGACCACCAGAGATATTGGACAGGGACTTCATTTTTTAACAAAGGGGGCATCGGTCCCCGATGGCTGCTGCCTGGCAGGGCGCCAGGCGCAAGTTGTCGGGGATCGGCGCACCTGCATGCTAATGGGATGCAAATGGGGTCATAATGACATGCAAATGGCCCCATGTGTGTCTTGCATAAATTAGGCCCCATTTACATGTCACCTTTTGAATATCGCAGGGAGCTGTGAAAGCGCAATGGCACTTGCGCTTAGCGCATCTCCATGCTCCACTCTGGCCACTTGCGCTGGCTGTGCCACTCGCCATGCACAGTGGGGGTGGCCAGGTGCGATATTCAAAGCTGCTGGGCAAGGCGCGGCTCGCCTTGAATATCACCCAGGCCACACCCTGCGCAGCCAAGTTGAGCTGCGCCCAAGCTTGCGCCACAACCTGGTGCAGTTTGAATATCTGAGCCACTGTTTTTCTTTTAGAGCTATAGATAAAGTGTGTATGAATCCAAGAGGTGGGAATTTTGATAACTTAATGAAAAAGAGAGAGGGTTTTTGGATTTATACATTGCAAGCACGTAAATATCATGGCCTTAATGGAATGTTTGATGTTATGCCATATCTGAAGTAAATAATTTAATAACATTTGTAACATTACGATTTTCTGCACGTTTTAAATAATTTTTATTGTTATATATTTGCTTACATTGTTCTCTTGTTTTGCAGAATAAAATGTGTTTTGTCTCCTCTGTAAAATATATATATTGGATGATCTGAGCAAGATTTCTGGAGAAGTGAAATGAAATGAAGCAACAAATTGTTAACTGAATTTCTGTGTAATATTCTATGTTGTTTTGTGATGAATTTAGTTGTTCATGTATATGTTTTTATGTATTTATTAAAGAAACAAAGTTTGAAATATTGTATTTAAATATAGATGGATGCACTGTTATGATGTCACTAGATGGATATGTATATAAAGCGACTCGTTTGTTAATATCATTAGCCTTTTGATAAAGGATTGAGATCAAAATGCATCAAGGTATTGTGCGTGGCACTCTGAATAATTGTCTGGGCATTTAAATACATTCTCAGAGAGCAGCATCTTTTATTATTATATTTGGGGGTGAGTGCTTGACTATTCTTGGAAGTCATATGTCTGTTGTGTCTGTAGCACCTCCAACCGAGTGTGTATACTCTGTTTTTTGGACATTCAACTGACTTAGTACTTGACTAACTAGGATTACTCTCCTTTAGTATGCCCAGAGGACAGGCAGATCAGTAGCCATGGGTCCTCGGAGGTTTCCCCAAAGGGGTTTTTTCCTCTCCTGTGTGCTACTGGCCACACTCTCCAGAGCTGAGGAGGTAATCACATGATACTTAATGTCTTTTTGGGCCTTCTAACCTACACGTACCTAGCATCCTGTAAAAAGGTGGGATATAGAGACAGGCCAAAGATTAAGACTTTATCATCAACCATGTTTCATTCAGCTCAAATGTATCTAAGCACCAACTATGTCATCCAGTTACCATGCGCTACAAACACTGAACTATGTACCTAACCAGTTCAAATGTACCTACGCACCAACCATATTTCATTCAGCTCTACGTACCACAAAGCACTGAGCTGTGTATCACACAGAGAACTTTCAGAAATGATTCCATCCTTTTCCCTACCACTGAGGTCAGACTAACAGGACTATAGTTTCCTGCTTCTGCCTTGCTTCCCCTTTTGTGAAGGGAATCACATCTGCCTTCCTCCAGTCCTCAGGGACCACACCATCCTCTCACGATTTGTTAAAAAGGGTAATCAGTGATGTCACTAGTTCTCCCCTTAGTTCTTTTAGAATTCTGGAGTGAATCCCATCAGACCCCATTGCCTTGTTCACCTTTAGTTTTAGGAGTGCGAGATTGCCCGACCATCCAAAGTTTTAACGTAGCACTGAAGACATTTCTTTTTAGTCTGGCATATACTGATTTTTAATGCTGCAGCCATAAGTTTTACCCTGTTTATTTATGGTCTTAATTAATTGTTTTTGATTTATTTTAATGAATTCTGTACAAGCACCTTGGTTTTGGAAAGGTGCTTTTTTTTATAAATAAAGTTTGATTTGATTTGATTTGAGTTCTTTCAGGATTCTTTCTTCAGTGAAAGGACTGGTACTGACCCCTATCCAGAGTGCTTCTATTGTTTGGTTTAGGTTCATCCCATCCTCTTCTTTTGTGAATACTGAACAAGCGTATTCATTCAGTATCTGCCTTTTCACTGTCACCCTCTGCTCACCCCCTCCCTTTTATTAAACCTCACTATCCCTCCCTTGGTCTTTCCTTGCTCCCTAATGTACCTATGAAATGTTTTATTCTCCTTCTTAACTGAGTTGGCTATCTTTTCCTCAGTTTGGCCCTTTGCTATCCTGACTGCCTTCCCCGCTTCCTTCTGTTTTAACTGATACAGTTCTCTGTCCTGCTCCTTCTGTGATTCCTTATACATCCTGAATGCTATCTTTTTCTCCCTAACCTTCCCTGCCACCTCTTTTGAGAACCATAGTGTTTTTTTCCTTCATTGTGTTTTGTTTATTTGCTTCACACAAAGGCTTGTTGCCTCTGTGATGGCAGTTTAGATTTTTCCCCATTGTTCCTCCATCCCGCCTTCCTGCCCTTTTGCTAGTGCATTCCTTAGGCACTCTCCCATTCTGCAAAGTCAGCCTTCCAAAATCCAGTACCCTTACTTTTGTATGGTTTGACTCTATGTCTGTGTTTATCATGAACCACACTGTTTAGTGGTCGCTTGTTCCCAGATAGCTACCCACTTCAAAATCGAGTTCCATGGTACACCTTATTAGGAGAGACAGGGGCCAGGAGTAAGGAGGGCAGCTCTTTACATTAGGGAATCTTTCAAGGTGACAGAGGATGGGTCTGTAAAAGGAGGAGGAAGCAGAAACAATTTGGGTGCAGCTGACAACATCTGTTGTTAAGAGGGTTAGATTAAGGGTCATTTATAAACTGCCAGAGCAGAAAGAGGAGGAAGACAGAGAGCTGGGTAAAGAAATCAAAAGGGGAAAAACAAAAGGGGATGTGGTGTTAGTAGGGGACCGAAACCTGCTGGATATTGGCAGGGATATCCTGTCAGCAAAGAACACCAGGAGTCAGGCACTGCTAGATATGCTTAAGGACTGTTTACTGTTGCAGCTGGTTAAGTTCAAGTTCAAGTTCAAGTTTATTGCAGGAAAGCTCCATTGAGCAAGCTCATTCACAAGGAGGTCCTGTGACATAAACACTTAAAGTACAAACACAGATAGGTAATAACAGTATATACATGAAATACACGTTACATGATACAGGCTGGATATACATACAAGGGTACCACATAGGGTGACCGTAGGTGGTAAACATTGATATGAGACAGGAAGCGACTTATAGGTGCATACTGATAAATGAAACATGATGACTGGTGTGATTTGATTTAATCAAATCAAATCAAATCAAATATACAGTATTTTGGCAGCTAGAACAAACAACAGTCTACAACTGATATGGGAGGAGGAGATATTTGATAGAGTAGCAGTGGAGCGTAAGCAAAGATAAAACCAGGAGTAGAAGAGGAAGGAAAACAGTTAATATGACAAATCAATTATACCTTACCAGTGGATAAATATGGCACACATGGGAAAGGAAGAGACTTAATGACAGTTACAGGTGTCTTTTATTTTGGCTGAACTTAGCGATTTGTAGAAGTTTATTGAAACTGTGCTAGTTAGTTTCAATGCGGTTTAATTGGTTCCAAATGGAGGGAAGGGCATATGCAATTTCACGTTTACCAAAGGAAGTCGCGTCCTTGGTATGTCAAGCATAATAAAGTCAGATTTTCTTTAATGAGTATGCAGTATGTGAGATACTAATAAGGAAGAGAGAGATAGCTTGGCAATTTCTGCAGGAGCAGTTTAAGAGTCCATAGCCCAGCATGGAGCAGGCGTCAGTAGTAAGGGATGTCCAACCGACAGCTGCATATAAGTCACAGTGGTGCGAACAGTAAGGAGTTGGTAATGAACCGTAACGCATCGGTGATAAAGGATGTCCAGATTACTTAGATTTGCAAGAGTGGTGAAGGAATAGATTACATCGCCATAGTCAGTAGGGGAGAAAAGTGGCCTGTACAAGCTTGTTTCGAGTTTCAAGGGGAAAAGGGGCCTATTTCTGTAGAAGAAACCTAACCTTGCTTTTAACCTTCTAGAGACATCTTCGATGTGGTCACTGAAAGATAATTTACTGTTGATCCAGATACCTAGATATTTAAATTTGGTTACAACTTCCAGAGCTCGATTAGCGTGGTGACAATGAAGTCTTGGGCAAAAGTATTGGGGCCTGAGACAGCACTGCGGGAGAATATCATCACTTTAGTCTTCTTGGCATTGAGCAGAAGCTTTGCCTTTATTAAATTATACTCAAGTTAGTGCGAAGTCCGTTTGAAGCACTCCCTTGACTTCAGATAACGATGAGCCAGAAGTATACAACACAGTATCATCTGCAAAAGTGCAGATTGAGCGTAGATATGTTAGCATCTAAGTCATTGATGTACAGAGAAAACAAGATAGGGCCTAAGATGGATCCTTGGGGACTCCTCTTGCAACTGGCAAGGCAGCAGAAAAAGCCTTCCGCTTTACTTTTGGAATCTTCCAGTTAGGTAGCTAGAGAACCACTGGGTGGTATGGTATGTGGCACCCAACTTTGCAAGAGCAATTGACTAATAGTTTGTGATCAACAGTATCAAAAGCTTTGCTGAGGTCCAAAAAGACTGCACCAGTTACCTTCTTAGCATCTATAGCAGAGATCAATCATTGGTTACTTTTGCTAGTGCAGTGATTGTGCTATGATTAGCCGGAAGCCAGATTGAGCTGGGTTAATGAGAGAAGGTTTCCAAGTGAGATTTTAACTGAATATGGATCAGTTTTTCGAGAACTTTAGAAAGGATAGGCAATATGGAGATAGGCCTATAGTTGTTTACATCGCATGGGTCACCAGATTTAAATAGAGGGAGGATATGTGCTGATTTCCAGCAGGACGGCACAGCAGCAGATGTAATGGAAAGATTGAAGATGTGGAGAATTGGGGCAGTGAGATGGGCATAGCCTGACCTTAGGAAAAAGGGTTCCAAGCCATCGTCCCCTGCGCTTTTTTGGTGTCTAAGTTAAGAAGAGAATCTTCTACTTCTTTATAAGTTATCTCGCGCAGTTGGAAGGGACTGGGTGCAGGACTAGATGTGGCGGGAGGGGTATGCTGGCTCACCGCAGCACCAGCATAAGGTGTCGAGTCAAAAGCTAATCCAGCTGTGGCAAAGTGGGAGTTAAGTTCCTCCAGGATTAGGGACTTGTTTTCCACAATCTTGCCACTGTGACTATCTTTGTTGGGACAGAGAGGGCCATGGGCCGTCCTTCTATAACTTTGATAGTCTTCCATATTTTATGAGGGTTACCTTTAGCTTGTTCGAGTAGAATATAATAGTTAGCTTTAGCAGGCAAGTTTTTCACACAGTTATTCTGGCTGTTCTAAAAGGCCTGCCAATCCGAAGATTCTTTGGAATGTCTAGCTTTAGCCCAGAGCTTATCTCGAGCTATAAGGGCTGCCTTGAGATCCGAGGTGAACCAGGGATTGGAATTGTTCCGTACCCTTACTTTGATGAAAAGGGGCATGCTTATTTATTATTGTAGTGAGTTTGTCATTAAGGATGCAAGCTGCCTTGTTGACATCTTTGGCTAGGTAAAGATCTTGCCATCTGATCATGCTCAGGTCAGATAGGAAGTTTACTGCACTGAATTTGCGAAAGGATCTTTTTGTTATAAAGATGGGTTGCGGGCCTTAATTTGAGATCTTATGCAAGCAACAATTCCATGATCACTCATGTCGTTGTGAAACACTGCCAAATGAGATATTTTGTGTGGATGGGTGTTAGTACCACATCTAGAATGGAACTGTTGGCAGTATTTAGAGTGTTGTTCCTAGTAGGTTCTCTGACTAATTGCCCAAGACCTAGCTCGTCACAAAGGGATTTGAGGCCATGTGATTTAGGTGACAGCCAGTCCATATTTAGATCTCCTAGAAATATTGTTTCAGTTTTGCATCTCTGACGTGGATTTCAAAAGATTAAGGACTTCATCACCACCAGGCGAGGGTCTATAGCCACCTAGGATAGTGATACATTCCGAGGAGGAAGATGAAGACTCACGAAACAAACTCAAATTCCTTGGCTAGAGATTTGCAACTAATATTGGTGACCAAGTACTTAGATTTGGCATAGATAACCACACCCCACCTCTAGACTCTCTATCTGCTCTAAATAAATTGTAGTCCTGCAGTGATATTTGTTGATCAGTGTTCGTTTTTTTAACACGACTCAGTAATTATGATAGGTCTGGGTTAACGTGTACAGCAGGCTTGCAACTATACAAGTTTTTAGGCAGGCTTAAAATGTTGCCCATCAACATTTTGAGACCTGCAGCCTCAGCAAAATCGATAGGCGAGGTAAGTTGTGGGGGGCAGGGTTGAGCTCCACATTTCCTGAGCAGAGAAGAAGCAGAAGTATAACTTTCTTTAAGGAGCTTATAAGAGCGGAGACTGCTTTTTATTTCTTGCGACAACCCATATAAATGCTACTTGCCAAAGGGCGCCACTGTAATGACAGTTGATTGTGATCAATGTAATGCTTGGTAGACATAAGTGAGGACAGTAGCAAAGGGTGTAGGCTAACCAGGAATAGGCTAAAGGGAGGAGAATGACAGAGTGTCTGCAGTGTAGACTGTTATAACATTAGGTATTGATAAGGTACATTGGAGAACTGAATTGCATTGAGGTATTCAATTGCACTGTATTGCTGAAAACTCTGCACCATAGGAGCAATAAAAACACAATAAGGAGAGCCATGGTCCCAGATTGAGTGGTCTCGTGATTTGTATTAGTGCAATATTTTCTAGGCAAGAAATTAGCCCACCTAGGTACCCATTTAAAACCTAGATGAGAAAATACAGCAGAAAGGGGAACAAGGAGATCAGGAGCAGCTTAATTAGTGGCCATCCACCCTTCAGACTCAAGTCCCCTTGTAGCAGAACTGGGAAAGAAGGATACGTGGCAGGATGACACAGTTGACTTGGTACTCAACAAATTAGAGATGGTGGGGGGTGGCTATCAGGGAACCACTGATGTCCAGTGACCACAACACTGTGTGATTTGAACTGGTGAGGGGAAAAATGGACCCCCTCGAAGACAGTGGTTCTGGACCATAAACATGGATTTTGGGAAGATGCTGCAACTATTTAGGGAAAGATTGGCAAATATTGACCAGATCGAGGGGGTGGAAGAACAGTGAGGTAGGGTTAAAGGAGTACTGCTGGGAACAACTGAATCTTATGCAAGTAAGGTTGCCAAACGAAACAAGCACTAAAGGTCACTGTTTCTCAAAGGGGGTGAGAGAGGCTGTGAGGGCAAAAAGATGGGCCTTCACTGGATACAAGAGGAACAAAGGGCACGAAGCCTAAGTAGGATTATCAGGCTAAACTAAAGAGCAGTTGAGAAGAAAACCACTGGGCACAGAGATGTTTCACCCTCATATCATCAGTTGGTTATGTGGATAATATCTAAGACTGTTTAGGTGCACATTGCAGATATCAGCAACAATAGGAGTCCCCACAGCTACAGTAGTCATGCAACATTTTGCTCCAGCCTCCTGAGACTTTCTCAGGGTGACCCTAGAAAGTTCCCATAAGCTGGATAAGATGGCTAGCTGGCGGAGGATTCTGTTGCTGCTGCTTCTACACTGTACATGCAATTCAGTCTGGGATATTAGCCACTCAGTAAACTGATGATACAAGGGTGAAGCTTCTTTGTGCCCAGTCTTCCTCTCTGCTGCTAATTGTTGTCACAATGTAAGCACCATGCACTCTGTTACATGGATTCCTAAACGCAAAGAGGCAAGGATGGAGGTCATGAGGAAAAAGGTAGACACAGAGCTGTGGATTGCTGAGGGAGTGAAAGGTGGGGACACATGGGGAAAATATTTTATTAAGTACAGTGACACCCACCAGGATGAAGTGCAGTGCTGCAGAATTCTGCAGTACAGTTACTGCAGCAAACAATGCAATTTCAATGGCAGTAATCCCTTTTTTATCATGCAGTAAACCTGTGACACTGCGCTTCACTGAGTGGGCTTCACTGTACATAAGGGAAAAAGGAAAATGGGGGATATATGCTATCTGAGGGAAGGAT
Organism: Neoceratodus forsteri; assembly: GCA_016271365.2. NCBI lineage: Eukaryota > Metazoa > Chordata > Ceratodontiformes > Ceratodontidae > Neoceratodus > Neoceratodus forsteri. The sequence goes on along the minus strand of CM057451.1, from coordinate 674,413,187 downwards.
AGTGGAAGGTAACAAACAGAAGGTGAATGTACTAATCAATTACTTATGCTCTGTATTCACAGTGGAAGATAACAGTCCCCTGATGGAGAGTGGTATGAAGGCCACCACATGGGGGGGTTCAGGAATTGGGAGGAGTACAGATCTTATTGATTCTAAGATGGCGGCCATGCTGGGCTAGCCGTCCATCTGCTTAGTTTAGCTGCTCTGAGTTTTTGTTATTTATATTGTTTTATATATTTGTCGTTTGATTTATTTATCGTTTAACATTTTTATTGTTTGTTATGCGATTTGATAGCTATCTAATTTATTATAGATTTGCTACGTCGGCGTTTGTTTTATCGACCACCGTGGTGACCTGCTGGAGTGGATCTTTGCTGGGTATGGTGCTGTGAGATTCCATTTCGGTTTCCATTTCGTTTTTTTTTTCCGTGAACTGTTTACGAACTGCTGCCCTGCTACCGGTTTAATTTCTGGCACTTGTGGGATTGACTGCCGAGTTCTGAGTTTTGAGGATGATTGTTGACTCTCGGATCTGGATTCCCCTGGGGTTGTGTGGACCTGAGTTGCGGGATCGGTCGGCAGCTCACCCTCGGTGTCAATTCCTGGATGGCGGTGCTGAAGCGGTGTTTGGGAGTCATCCTTTTCTGCGAATTGTCATTTGTACTGCTGTTTCCGAGTCCGTTTTGAGAAGGAATTTCTGGAGTCATGGGAGCGATATATATTGATCTGGATTGTGAAAGCCTACAGAATTGCCAGTGAGAGTGGCGGACTGTAGTCTGGTCTGGCAGGCTGTGGCGGTGGGCACCTGGTTTGGGGACTCCCCGTGGGGACAGAGGGCACTTGCTGGAGGGCTGGTGGAAAACTCTTTCTCCTGCACTACACTGTGGCCACCTAGTCCATCTGGGTGACTCTGGTGGCTTAAGTGGGGTGTCTCACTTCTAGGAGCCTATCTCTAGGCTGTGCTGGACCAGTAGAATCTGCATCAAGGTCATTTTCTCCTTCTGAGCTGGCTATTGTTTTCCCATTTTGTTCCTGACCAAATTTCTGGCAGTTGGATAGTTTCCATCTAGTGGAAACCCTGATCAGGATTTGAAGATTTGGAATTATCTTGCTTTGCAGCAGAGGCCCATTCGTTATTTGGTGTTGATAGTGAGAAGGATTTTGTCTACAAGCACAGCTCAGGTTTTCGGTGATTTTGACTTTGACTTTATTTTACTTTGAATTTGGATTGAAGAAACTGGATTATTAATTTTTTTTATTATTTGGATGACCGGGTGGTGAGAAGACCTTGTGTCCATGTATTTTATTTATTTTGTTCACTAGATTTGTTGTTTATATTATTGTTTGCCATTGAGAGTGCTGCCCTCTCTCCCCAGTGGTGAGAGGACTGGGTGGGGAGGGGGAATTAAGTGATTATTTGTTGCATTTTGTTATATTTTGTGTTTGTGCTTAGGGGGTGAGAGCCCTTAAATCTATATTTGAGACTTATTTTGCATTTTAATTTAGATTTTATTTGTTGTTCGCTTAGGGTGCTAAACATGTGTCGGGATGGTACAAGGACAGTCGGGTATTATTTCCCCTCCAGATTCAGAGACCTCTGCCCTTTTTCCTGTCCTTCCCTATCACCAGAAGTATACAGGCAGTGCAGGGCTTTGGGGATTATTAGAAAAAGGAGGAGGATGAGGGCTGGGCCTGGAGAGGGAATGGAAAGGAGTGGGCGGATAGGCATAGTGGGGACAAGGAGATGCCCTGGGGTGAAATGGGTCCAGGAAAGAGGTCCTCCCTGTCTGGTTCCCATACCCAAGGGTTCTGCTTGTAGTCAGCAGGTAACACGGTCATCCTCGGTTGCTCATCCTACTCGGGCGGTGTTGTACAATGCCAAGTCTATTAAAACAAGCCGCTATTATAGCTGATTTTGTTGGAACGTCTGACCTGGCATGCATCACTAAGACCTGGTTGGATGAGAATGCTGGCCCAGTTTTGGCAGCAGCAATTCCAGCTGGATACTCAGTGATACGCCCAGGATGAATCGTAGGGCGTGGGTGTTGCTATTTGTTTTAGATTGGAACTGGGCATAGTGCAGGTACCAGTGGGAACTACCAACTCCTTTGAATGTATCATGAGTGAGGGTGTGGGTGCAGGATACTTCTGTTTACCATCCACCAGGTGACGGGAATGCTTTCCTGCGGGAAGTCGCAGACTTCATTGTCGACCTGACATTGAGATCCCCCAAATGGTTGGTTCTGGGGGATTTCAATGCCTGGGTCGATGATGAACTCTCTCAATTTGGTCAAGACTTCTGCCAGTTAATGACTTCACTGGGCTTCTCACAGGTTATTTCCTCCTCGACCCATATTGGTGGACAGTCATTGGATTTGGTGTTCCTGCTGGGGATGGTGATATCTGATTTGGTGGTAGAACCAGTCGGATGGTCTGATCATCACTCCACTGGGTTCAGTTTTGAAGCCACCCCTAGTAGGCCAGCCCCTATGGTGATGGTCCGGTACCGCCCTTTGAGGGGTGATTCCCCAGATGGTGTGATGGCAGTGCTGGACCTATCGGGCTTACCGAGAGATTGCATGGATCCAGGAGACTTGGTAATTACCCATATAATAAGGCGGTGGCAGGGGCCCTGGATTCCATTGCTCCTGTTCGTGTTCGTCTTCATTTTCGGCCCCAGGTCTCCTTAGTTTGATGAGACTCTGAGGGAGTTGAGAGTCGGACGAAGGTTAGAGAGGTGCTGGTGGAGGTAGGGCCTGGATTGTGACAAACTTAGTTTGATGGACCACTACATGGTCTATCAATCCACAATCTCTCGTAAGAAGGCAGAATTCCTGTCCAGGGAGATTATGGCTGCACAGAATAGACCAGCTCAGCTTTTCCAGACTGTGGACAGATTGTGCAATCCAATCTGTCTTCAGCCCAGAAGAGCCTTTTCTCAAGAATGGTGTGATGAGTTTGCTCAATTCTTTTCCGATAAGGTTGCCACAATCAGGTCTGATATCCGTTTGACCCTTCCTAATGGGAGTTGTGATGATCGGCAGGAGAGGTCGGACACCCAGTTTATGTGGTCTGACTTCAGCCTTCCCACAATCAATGACATAGTGATGATCATCCAATCATTGCGTCTGACCAACTGTGGTTTGGATCCGGGCCCCACATGTCTCCTAGTGGGCTGTGTGGATAAAATTGGTCCAGTCCTTGCTGAGATAGTCTGGAGTCTTTGGAGAGGGAGATTTTTCCAAATCCTCTGAAGGAGGCTGTGGTTCAGCCCCTTCTTAAGAAGTCGTCCTTGGATCTGGACTGTCTGGCTAACTACAGGCCTGTCTCTAACTTGCCCTTTGTTGGCAAAGTTATTGAGAAGGTGATCGCGTCGCAGTTGGATGATCATTTGACTAGACACAATGTCTATGATTCTCTCCAGTCCGGATTTAGGAAAAGACATAGTACTGAGACAGCTCTTGTCCGGGTACTAAATGACCTCCTAATAGTGAGAGATCGAAGGACTTGTTCTATCTTGGTCCTTCTTGATCTCTCTGCAGCATTTGACACTGTGGACCATGGTGTTCTATTGGAGCGCTTGCGGTTTATCTGTGGGCTGTCTGGTACAGTCCTCAGTTGGTTTCGATCTTTCCTCGAGGGTAGGACTCAGAGGGTGGTGACTGGGATTTTTTCCTCGGCATCATTCCCCCTATCCTGTGGGGTGCCACAAGGCTCCATTTTGGCGCCCATGTTGTTTGCAGTGTACATGCTGCCGTTAGGAGCAATTATTAGGCAGTACGGTCTGAGTTTTCACTGCTATGCAGATGACACTCAGCTGTACATGTCCTTTGTGCCCAGCCAAGATGCTGCCTTTTCAGTCTTTAACAAATGACTGGCCGAAATCCAGGACTGGATGAATGTGAGTTGGCTGTGGTTGAACCCAGAAAAAACTGAGGTGTTGGTTGTGGACCAGGGTCGCTGGGAGGTGGGTTTGTTGGCTGGATCACCCTCTGGTTTATGGCTTGGGGGTGTACAGCTAACTACCTCAGACCGGGTGCGGAACCTGGGCGTTGTGTCTGATGACTGTTTGACACTTAAATCTCAGGTGTCAGCAGTTGTCAAAACCTCCTTTTACCATCTGAGAAACATTGCCCGGGTGAAGCACCTGGTTCCTCCTGACAATCTACCTACTTTGGTCCACGCTTTCATTACCTCCTGCCTTGACTTCTGCAATGCCCTTTATCTTGGGCTACCGGGGGTTGAGATTCGCTGCTTGCAGCTAGAGCAGAATGTGGCAGCCAGGCTATTGACTGGTTCTTCTAGGTCCAGTCATATAATGCCTGTGCTCCGCGGACTGCACTGGCTGCCAATTTGCTGGCAAATCACTTTCAAGGTCGGTTTGCTGACCTATAAGGCCCTACATGACCAGGGACTCAGCTACCTGAAAGATCTCCTTTGTCCCAACTGTCCCTCCCGCTCTCTCTGATCCACTGACGAGGGATTGCTAGAGATTCCCAGGGTTCGTTTAAAAACTTCAGGGGCCAGATCTTTTAGCATTATGGCTCCAACCCTGTGGAATTCTCTACCTCATCAGATGTGAGATTGCCTGACTGTCCAAAGCTTTAAGGAGGCTTTAAAACTTATTTTTAGCCTAGCATATAATGAGTTTTGAATACTGTTGCCAAGTTTATTTTAATATTGTTTTAATTATTTATTGTTTTATCATGCAATGTACAGGTGCCTTGGTTTTGGAAAGGTGCCTTTTACAAATAAAGATTGATTGATTGATTGATTGATGATTGATTAGCTGACAGGATAAAAAAGTGTCTTGCATCTCTCAGGGAAGACAAGGTGCAGGCCTGCACCCAGGGGTACTTCGGGAACTTGCCACGGAATAGGCAGTATCCTTAATTCATCTAGTTAACCACTCACTGAAACCCAGAGTGGTGCCAGCAGATTGGAGATTTACCAGTGTAGTACAACTTCATAGGGGGAGGGGCAGGGGGAATCCAGGCAACTACAGACCTGTGAGCCTTACTTGACATTGTAAGTAAGCTGATGGAGACCATAGTGAAGGAAAGCCTAATGGCCCTGTTAGAGAATAGCTGGCAATAGGAAAACAAGTAGCATGGGTTTGTGTCAAGGCCTTTGATTCAGCACCACACAGGAGGCCGTTGAAGTTGGAGGACTTGGGAGTAGAGTGGAGTTTAATTAGGTGGGTAGGAAGGTGGCTCAAGGGAGGCAACAGAGGGTGGTGGTGAATTGTGCTGAAATGGGGGACAGGGAGTGCCACAGAGATCAGTCCTGTAATCTGTTCTATTTAATATGTTCATAAGTGACATAGGGAAAGGTGTCCAGGAGCAACAGTACAGTGTCTCTTTGCTGGCAACACAAATCTAGCGGCATGGTAGATCATGGGGAAAGGATGTGGGAGCTCCAGAAGGACCTAGAGAAACTAGAGAGAGATGGTCTACGGTCTTGCAGTTGAGATTCAGCACAAAGAAGTGCAAGCTAATACACTTAGGGAGGCTGAATCCATGCACAGAATACTGGATAGGAGGGGTTAGACAGGCCACTTCAACAGAGGAGAGAATCTGGGAGTAATAATCACAAAGCACACAGCAAGGCCTCAAGGATGCCGAGGTGTACAAGATGGGGTTTTGACAGTGGAGGTGAGGAGATTCTGCCTCTGTACGGATCCCTGCTGAGGTCTCATCTAGAATACTGGGCTCATTTCCTGAGCCCTCACCTGATAAAAGACATTGACAGAATAGAGTTCTGCAGTGAAGGGTCGCCAAGATAATCCAGGGCCAGGAGGGCAGATCCTTTGAATGTATGTACTTGCCGGAGGCTAGGTGGGAGTGGGGGAGACATGACTGAAACAAGTACAAACAGGTGAATAGTGAGGAGCTGTCTGTAAAAAAGAGGGCTGCAGTCACAAGTTTCTATAACTGGAGGTTGGTGGGGGCAAGTTCCATAGAAACATGAAGAAGTTATACTTTACTGAGAGGGTGGTAGAACTGTGGAACACATTGCTGGGAAAAATGGTGTGGGCAGCTGCCCTTAATGGGTTTAAACATGACTGGGGCAGGGCTAGTGGATTTATAGTCCCCAAAGGGGGGTGGTAACATGGTTTTGAGGGGTGAGGGAGGAGGGTAAGAACCCACTAGTACAGTAGGTCTGCGATGTGAGGTAATATACAGTAGTAAGGACAGGCACGATGGACTGCTGGTCATCTTTTGGCATCAAATTCTATGTTTCTATGCTTATTTCCACTTTAGACAGGTCACAAAGGAACCCTTAACCAATGGGAGAGTAGCTTGACCAATACCAGATGGCATCACAATTACCACGGCTGCACTCAAAACAGAGCAATGAAATTAAACAGAAACAGTAAAATCTTCATAACAACTCATTTAAAAGCTTCTCAATTAAAATATGTGTATTGATTGAACACCCAATGACCTAACTTTGCATATGCCACTTTAAATTGCTTGCCAGACTCTGTCAGCCCTGTGTCATTCAAACACTGAATGGTGCCCCACTTGAAAAGGTCTCCTACTTCAAGTTCCTTGGGTGGCTAGACAGGAACTTAGACTTCTCTGCCCATGTCAATGCTATACATAAAAACTCCACCCAAAGCTTAGAGCTTATACTGGAAATGGTATGCCTACCCTCTAGTTCATCATCAGATCCCCTTAAGGAGCAGCTCATGCTGCCAGGAGAACCTTTAAAACATTATCTTTGGACAAAGTTCAGCTTCTGTTTCCAATTAGATTGGTATTTCTCAGCACATTATTATTACTATGTCACCTCCATGAAAACTGGAATAGTCATGTTTGAGCTGATTTCCTACAGCGGACATGGGGTCACACCCTGAAGCTCAGGGAAGGTAAATTCAGGGTAACATTAGGAGTCACTTTGTTCCTGGAGTGTGGGGAATCTATGGAACAACCTAACATTAAAGACAATGGACATGAAGACAGTAAGGCCATTAAGGTTCACCTGAACAAACTTCTGATGACAAAGGACTCACCAGTAGGAGAAGAGTACAAGGTTGGGAATCCCTCTATAAATGGAATGTGTTTGCACAACAACCTGCAGTTACCAACTAAGCTGCCCTGGTCATACTATGTGTGAGAGGGAGTGGCCATAGGCTTTGGGGCAGTTATCCACAGAACCACCCTGTTCACACTGTGTGTACATGTAAAGGATTGTTCATAGCTTTGAGGGCAGCTTCCCACAAAGTAGCCCTGTTTATATCACATACTGTGTGCCTGTGAGAGAGAGTGGTCATAGCTTCTGGGGGCAGTTTCCCGCAGATTGGCCCTGTCCATACTGTGTGTCTGTTGGGCGGGTGAGCTTAATCTTTGGAGGAAATCATTCACAGATCCATCTGTTCATACTGGGTTGCAATTTTCAGGGAACATTAACCACAGAGCCAACATTTTCATACTCATGTCACAAGGAGGGTTCCTAACTCTCTTTGGTACAGTTACCAACAAAGTCATCCTATCCATGATGTGTGTGCATGTGTGTGTGTGTATGTGTGTGAGGATATCACTGTTGAGGCAAGTGCACCAACAGAACAGCAGTGTACTGTGTCTGTGATGAGGCATCCTGTCTTGGGGGTATTTAGCAAGTCAGTAGGCCTGTTTATGTGTGTTCACGAGGACTCTGCCCTGGGTGGCTCCTAGAAAGAAGCTCTCATCCTATCAGCACTTCCTCAACTGCAAGCAAATAAAGTTATATTTCCAAAATATTCTGTGATGGGACCCTAATTAAAACATGAGGTCCATAACCCTTTCATGTAATTCCCAAGTCTGGCTGTTAAACGAAAACCTGGATTCCACTCTGTATATTCATTTGCCATCCGTTTTGCAGAACACATTTTAATAATTAGGTAAACTTCTTGTGATGTGCAGGGCTATTAATAATTTTTAATTAGAAGTACCTGTACTTCCAGGCAAGGAATGTCGAGAGAATCGTTTAGCAGAACTGTTTTATAGAAATTGCTGTGGAATTTACTCTTTGAAGTGAAAGATGTTCAAATAATGAGTGCTCTCAGAAGTGGATGACAGTCAGTGCTGTACAGAGTACATGTCAGAAATATAATATAGTAAGAAGTGCCCTGAATACCAGCAATGTTAGGTGATAAAAATAGACATATAGATTTATTTATAAATACATGTACAGTATATGTGTAGGAGAGATTAATACAGCAGAATATAGGTAAGGGTAAATGGGCAGACTGGGTGGGCCAAGTGGTCCCTATCTGCCATCAAATGCTATGTTTCTATGTAGAAAATGGGAATGCAGAACAAACAAGTCTTTTCACATATATTTTAAACTGTAGTGAGAAAGAAATAATGTAACCTAGTGGGAATTGAACACAAGCCCCCCGAATGTCATCCCAGTGCTCTAACCACTGGACTATAGGCTCACATGCTTGGACCTGATGTTCCCAGATGAACTTTCTCTCTGGTATTGCATATCCTGCAACAAGGAATAATCAAGAAGATAATTATGTTTTTTAGTGCAGTATTAGCCACTGCTAAGCAATTTAAAATACAAATTGTAATAAGAAAGAAATAATGTGACCTATAGAGAAATTAAACCAGGCCCTTGGAATACCATCCTGGTGCTCTAACCTCTGAGCTATACTGCACCAAAAAACATCTGTCATCTTGATAATTCCTAGTTGCAGGATATGCGATACAAAAGAGAGGAAATGTGTCTGGGAACCCCAGGTCCAACCATGTGAGCCTGTAGCTTAGTGAGTAGAGCACCGAGATGGTATTCCAGGGATTTGGGTTCATAGAAACATAGAAGTTGTTGGCAGATAAGGACCTCTTGGCTCACCTAGTTGGCCCTATTTTTCTTACCTACAGTGCCACCGTAGACCCTACTCGGTCTCAGATTTGCTTCCCCCCTTGCCTTACTTCTAAGATCCCCTTGCATCTATCCCATACCTTCTTGAATCCTGTAACCATTTTAGCCCCTACCACCCCAACTGGGAAGCTGTTCCAAGCATCCACCACCCTTTCCTTTAAGAAGTACTTCCTCATGTTTCCTCTCAACCTCCACTCCAGTTTTATAGTTTGACCCCTTTTCTTCGAGCATCTCTTTCTGGAAAATGCTCCTTCCTGTACCTAGTTTATACCTGTCAGGTATTTGAATGTTTCTGTCATATCCCCTTTTCCTCTTTTCTTCTAAGGAGCACATTTAATTTTCTTCGTAGGGCTTCTAATGCAGGCCCTGCACCATTTTGGCTGACCTTCTTTGTACTGCCTCTACCCTGTCTATGTCCTTTCAGAGGTGGGGCCTCCAGAACTGGACGCAGTACTCGAAGTGTGGCCTCACTAGTGATCTATACAGGGGTATTATTACCTCCCTCTTTCTGCTAGTGATACCCCTGCCTATGCATCTGAGCATCCCACTAGCCCTTCCCACTGCCCTGTCACACAGTTTAGCTACCTTCAGGTCATCGGAAATGATTACCCCAGGTCCCGTTCCTGTTTTGTGACTACTAGTACAGTCTTTATCAACAAGTTGATACATTGCCCTGGATTTCTGTGCCCCAAGTGCATGATTTTACACTTTTTTGCATTGAAGTCCAGCTGCCAAACCCGTGATCATTATTCCAGCTTTTTAGATCTTCTCTCACCCCCCAGCGTATCTACTCTGTTGCAGATTTTGTGTCATCTGTGAACAGGCATACCTTCCTTTCCAGTCCTTCTGCAGTGTCACTTATAAAGACATTCAACAGGACTGGGCCTAGTACTGACCCTTGTGGCACACCACTGGTCACTTTGCCCTCTCCAGAGTGGACACCATTTACCATCACCCTCTGATTCCCATTATCCTGCCAGCTTTCTACCCATATTACTATTTCAGGACCCACTCCCAGGCTTCTCAGCTTGCTCACCAGTCTTCTTGTAGAATGGTGTTGAAGAGCCCTTACTGATGTCCAGGTAGGTTACGTCAACTGCTCCTCCCTGATCCACCTCCTTGGTTACCCAGTGAAAAAACTTGATCAAGTTTGTCTGGTGAGACCTCCCCATTAACCCTTCTTGCCTCGGATCCTGAAGACCATTGGAAATAAGGTATTCCCCAATCCTTTCCTTCCGTAGTGATTCCATTACTTTGCCCACTACCGAATTCAGGCAGACAGGCCTGTAATTTCCAGTCTCCTCTCTGTTTCCATTTTTGTGGAGGGCCTATATCAGCCCTCCCTCTAGTCTCCCAGGACCGCCTCCCGCTTCTAGTGCCAAGTTGAACAGGGCTCTCAGAGTGCAGCCAACTCCTCCTTGAACTTTCTTAGTAACCTGGTGTGCACCCAGTCTGGTCCCATTGTCTTGTCTACTTTTGACCGTGGCATTTCATTAGGACCTTTTCCACTGTAAAGGGCTAGTGTCCACTTCCTTTCCTTAATGCCTTGTCTTTTATCTGTACCCCCCCTTTTAGGAGCTTACTTTACTGCCCCACATTCTCTCCCATTGTCCCATCTTCCTCCTGCAGCCGGTTGTCTTTCCCTATTCCCCTAGCCCTCTAGTGCCCATAAATCCTCCCTGGGAGGCCCCAGCATTGATTTCAACCCCTGCTGGACTTAAAAATGCTGGAAAATGTGATTGCCGCTGTGGCCATATTCCTCGTAGCTTGCGACGATCGTGCAGGAGCCCAGTGGTGCCTTCCATGTGTTGACCACCAGTGGGGGTCAGAACAGGAGTGTCTGTGGTCCCAGTGCCCCTCTTTGTGTATTTGGGGACCAGAAACCTGGAGGGGTTAGGCGAAGGCCCCAGAGATGGTTGGAACCTGGGTTTGAACACGGGAGCACTCGGGGGTTATGACTATTAATGAGCATCCCCTATGAATATTAATGAGGTTGCTGCCATCTGCCTTGGGGCATTATGTTGTGGCAGCAGTGACAGAGGGATGAGAGGGGCTATGCTTTAATCTGTGGGCTTGTGTGACGGGGCAGTTGGGGCTATGATCTGGTAGGGTGTTTTGCTACATAAAGTAATGTGTTGGGCTGCACTCGCCCTATAAAGATAGGGGAACTCTGTGGACTCCATGAACTGAATGGGAGCTGATATGTTGGTGATATTTAACCCCCCAGTTGCAGCAAATCAGGGATCTAGGTCCCCAAACTGGACACCAAGGGACTCCTGGGAAAAGGAGGGGACTGATTCTGGCACCTAGATCATGCCCCAATAAACAAGCAGGAAAGATTGATCACTATGGATATTGCTTATTGAGAGGCTTCAACAGCCAATCAGAAAGCTGGGTTTTCGAGTGATACTGTGTGGACTATCTGGGATTTCTTGAGTCTGTTCCCAGGCTCTGCACAAGTCAGGAGTACCTTGTGAGTGTGGACTTCGGACGTGAGGGGCTTATCCAGGCCCTGAGTGGAGAAATTGCTGTACTGCTGAATTGGAGATTGCTGAAAATGGAGATTGCTGTGTGGCAGAAACAGAGTGAGAAGGGGAAAGAGAGAAAGAGACTGAACTTTGGTGCTGATTCCCCAGGTATGGAAGAGTTGCTTGCTATTCATGGGAGAGACTAAATATTGCAAACACCCTGAACTTGGAAATTGAGCTAGATGAAAGGACTGAGTGGATTAGCTGAGTGCTACAGTTGCTGCTGGAAGGTAGTTTGCTTTTTATGGACCACAGTTGCATTTTCTTGAAGAGGTAGAGCATCTCTGGTCATGGGAGTACTAGCCAGGAATTGTGTGTCCTGAGTGAACTGGTTAAAGTGGCTGAGAGCTGAGGTCTTGCTGCAGCCGAGGAAAGAAGTTGGACACGCTAAACTGAAAGTGTAGACTGGTGTGCAGGGGCTGTTGCTGCTGAGTTTTCCCCTGCTGGATTGGACTGGCACTGATCAAAACAGAGGCTAGCACCCACCAAAATTGGCACTGGACTTTATTGGAGTGGCTGCTTGGAAAATCTTGGTTGTTGAGAGCTCAGTGGAGGGACTGCAGGAGAACCCCCACCGTTTGGGAATCCTCACCCAGAGCCAGGGAGAGAACTTGCTAACCCCTCCCCAGTGGGACTCACTGTCTCAGGAGGTCACAGGTCTTGCACCTGAGTGCTAGAGTGCTCTGATTCATGGGAGCCAAGCTGTGGGGCCATTGCCAGATCTGGGCCTTCTGGGGCTGGTGTTGTCCTGCCACAGTCCTCTGCAGTGGTCCAGAAGCGGCTGAAGGTGACAAGTGGCCAGAACTACAATCAAGGTGACCAGCTGCAATATCCTCGAGCAAGTTCCATCCAGAGGGAGGGATCCTGGCTGGCCTGCTTCTCAATTTGCTGCACAACTCCAAGGAGCTCCATTTTCCCCTGGTACTGAGAGCTTCAAACCGTGAATACCCAGGACCTGGTTCCTGGGAGGGAAAAAGGGGAATTGCTTGTTAGACATTTTCAAGTTTCAAAAATATTTCAGGGCCCCAACAGCCAGCCAACACATAGCACTGTGCCAGGCCTACACCTAGTGGGTTCCCCTAAGAGCATCTGGAAACACTGGTACCAGTGGGGGTGGTTCAGCCTGCAGGCCCCAATGTTTGTGTGTTGCTATATTATTAACCAGTTTTTCTTTCCACAGCCATCCTTGTTCCTGGTATCCCTTCCCTAGTCCTATACCCCTAACAAAGCTGTGGTTTACTGTTTGAAATTGTGTGTGCAGGAATTTTCTGCTTGTCAAAGCATTACTATTCAAGGTTTATGGTGGTACTGAATTGTTGTGTATCCAGTGTGTGGGGTGGTTGGTAGGGAGGTTGGTAGGTTTAGCATCCCAGGGGCTGTACCAGCCAGCCACCTGACCCATTTCTAATTTTCTCTTGGTGGAGGCACCATGCTGTTTTATTATCTTTAGGATAGGACCCTAAACACCACTGTAGCAGGACCCAGGCCCTTAACCTGTTAGAGGACAACAGTCAGGGTAGCCCACTGGCACATGGCGCCTGTGCTACATCTTTGGAGGCACCACTGTGATCTCCTGTTTGCCATCCACACCAATCATGGAGAATTCAACTGTAATGACCCTGTGGGTCCCCAACACCCAAGTCTACTGGCCCCAGCTGAAATGTAGGCCTCAAGAAAGGATAAAGTGAGGTTGGTGGAATGGGCGGGGTATGAGGATGGACCCCCAGAGGTCCTTTCTGGTGCTAAGAGTACCCCTGAGATGGAGCGAGGGTGTACTAGAAAGGCACTTGTCCACCCTAACAAAACTGGGTAAAGTGAAAGTGCAGGGACAGATGCTTGAGTCAAGTACTGGGAAGTTAACTGTGTTGAAGAAATGTATAAATGCAATAGAGGCTACCTGGGTGCCAGATGCCATAGAGATAGAGGGCAAGGCAGAGGCCTTGGCTATAGTGACAATGTTCAGTGTGGTTTCTCCAGGTGAGGACAGCCTGACCCTTTAGAGGCCCCTGTGCAAGATGTGAGGCTTAGGCTTGGGCAGATGTCTGCTCCCATGGAATCTTATAGGAAGTTGAGGAAGTTTCGGGTAAAGCCTACACCCATGGGGAGGAGGATTATGAGTCATAGATAAACTATGTGTTACCACTGCTCCAAGATTGGCAGTGCAGTGAAGGGGAAAAAGGAAAAGGTTAACTGAGAGCTTGCAGGCCCTGCTCTCAATGCCACTTGGTCCCTCTGGATCACTGACCCTGAGGCCAATGTAGAGAGTCTATATACTGTAGCTGCCTTGGACAGTGCTTTTGGTAGCATGGAGACATGTGAAGACTTATGGTGGGGTTCAGAGCAACCTGCCAGCAGAAGGAGGAACCCTTTTCTGAATATATGCAGAGGCTGGAGAAGGCTCTGCAGAAGGTATATAGGAAAGGGGGGATCCAGGCCTCTGACTTGAATAAAACTAGGTTAAAACAAGTATTGAGGAGCACCTGGTACTTGGAGTTGTTGCTACTAAAGTTGGGCCTGAAAGACAAAATGAGCAATCCACCTCTGCTCCGGGTGCTGCTTAGGGACGTGAGAGAGATGGAGGAAAGGGACACCAAATGGGAAATTCAGCCCACTTTGGTAGCTACTGCCCAGGTCCAGGAAGCCATTTCCCCGGCTGAGGTTTCTGAGGTAAGAGAGTTACTGCAAGAATGCAGGGAAATGTTGGGTATGGTTGGCGTTGGTCCTATGAGGCCTCCTGAAGCTTCCGCTGAACAGTCCACTCAGGCAGCCTCTGCCACCCTTCCTGTGATGGGCCTGGGGGTGTCACCTACACGTCCCCCTATAGTACCTCAGATTGAAGCCCGGTTGCAGGAACTGAGTCAAGTTGCAAATGAGCTAAAGACCCTGGGGGTGGTAAGGGCAGGGGCTCCTGAACCCATAGCTATAGCCCAAGCAATAGCTCCAGTTTCCCCTCCTGCTCCCTTTGCAATTATTTCAGTTTCCTCTTCTGTTCCCTTAGTGTATCCAGTAGTCCCAAGCTATCCACCACCCCAGCCACCTCCTGAGGCCTATTACCCTGGACAACCTAAGCGAGAAAGGATAATCTGTTACCATTGTGAAAGGAATGGGCATTACTGGAGAGGGTGCCAGGCACAAGCAGATCCCCTTCGAGTGGCGAACAGACTGTTGGGCAAAGAAGAAAGGCAACAGGGTAACTTCAGTGGGGCCCAGTAAAGGAGTGTACTAGGGCCCTGTGCAGGTCCAGCTCCACAGCTAATGTAAAAGCCTCTTTAGCAAAAGCCACCTCAAATGCACCCCTTGATATGCACAGGCTAGTGGGGCTGTCAACTGAAAACCTTGTCACCAAAGAGGGAGTCCCCACCCGTGCCATCCTTGATAGTGGCTGCCAGGCCACTATCATTTTCAAGACCTGGTATGACAGACACTTATCCCACCTGGAGTTGCAACCTTTGGAAGGATTACACGTGTTGGGGCTTAGTAAGAAATCCTATCCCTACCTTGGATATGTCAGAATATGGATGGCTTTCCCCCACTAACGTAGCTGGAGTGGGAGACACAGTTGAGACTCTGGCTTTAATCTGTCCTGAGACTGGTGTGTATGACGGGATACTGAGGCTGGTGGGCACAAATGCCCACATGTTCAGGAGACTCACTCAGCTTTGCCAAGCCAGAGAAGCAGAACAGCAAGGGAAGAAATCACCCATTCATCCGGTGGTCCAGGAGGCCTATAAGAGACAAGTGCAACCCCCGAAGGTGTAGATGAATCGGTGGGCATAGTTTGGAGGAGAGATGCCGAGGAGATTGTGTTGCCCCCCAATGTGGAGTGTTGTAACAGTGTAGTGTGGCTAAAACAGGAGGTCAAGAACAAAATTTTAATGCTCGATGCCCTGAGGAACACGGATTGCAGGCTGGATTATTAGTGGAACCCTGTGTCTTACCGGCCTGGGTGCATGCCTGTGTTCGAAGAGTGACAGCGCGAGTGAGGAACACAACCATTAGAGAAGTGGTTGTCAGAAGGGGCTGGACATTAGCCAGGCTTTACTGTGCCAACACAGTGGTGCAGCCTGCTGCTTGAGGAAGAAGTGATTATGGTGGTACTGACCCTGCCTCGTTTGATTTGAGTAACTCCCCCATCCCAGAGGAGTGGAAGGAACGTGTTCAGAAAAAGTTGGCTACCAGGACAAATATGTTTTCTTTGCATGAGTGGGATGTTGGTTGCATTACGGGAGAGCAGCATTACATAAGGCTTACAGATGAGCGCCTCCAGGGAGAGATCCAGATGTCTTTCCCTGTGGACATAGATGATGTAAGAAGGCACTTTCAGGAGATGCTGGCTGCAGGCATCATCCAGGAGTCCTGAAGTCCATATGCATCACCTATAGTGGTGGTGAGGAAAAAGAGTGGGACTATTAGGATGTGCTTGGACTACCACACCTTAAACAAATGCATGGTACCAGATCAATATACGATGCCACAAATACAAGATGCTTTAGACTGCTTGAACAGCAGCCAGTGGTTTTCAGTTTTGGACTTAAGCGGGTATTATCAAATTCCCATGGCCCCACAGGATCAGGAGAAGACAGCTTTTATATGCCCCCTAGGATTTTCTGAATTTTTGAGGATGCCTCAGGGGATTTTGGGTGCCCCTGCAACGTTTCAGCACCTTATGGAAAGGGTTGTGGGGACATGAACCTGCTGGACTGATTGGTTTACTTAGATGACATTATCGTGTCTCGAAACACATTGGAAGAGCATGAGTCATGGCTGCTAAAGGTGTTGGACCGCTGGAAGAATTTGGCCTGAAGCTGTCTGTTGATAAGTGCCAATTCTTTCAGACCTCGGTCACATATGTTGGACACATCGTCTCTGCCAAGGGCATTCAGACCAACCCCAGTAAAGTGGAGCCCTCACCACCTGGCCTAAACCCAGTAACCTAAGAGAACTACAATGGCTGCTGGGTTTTTGTGGGTATTACCGGAGATTCATGAGGGACTACAGCAGATTAGTCAGGCCTCTTTTGAACTTACTACAGGGGTATCGTCCAAAAAATAAGAGCAAGAAGACACCTCCCTAGGAAGTCAAGCTGAACAACCTAAATATTTTCGCCCATCTGAACCTTTTGGCTCCCAGTGGACTGGGAGTGTGATAGAGCATTTGAGGACATTATATACTGCCTGACTCACGCACTGGTGCTTTCTATGCTGACCTACAGAAGCCCTATATCCTACATACAGATGCAAGTTTCAGTGGTCTAGGGCAGTATTGTATCAAGAATATCCAGAGGGTTTGCGCCTGTGGCATATGCAAACCGGAGTCTCAACCCTCGGAAAGAAGGTATCCCATCCACAAGTTGGAGTTTTAGTGTTGAAGTAGGGTGTTGTGGAACAATTTCATGATTACCTGTGCGGGCTAAGATTTACTGTGAAGACCGACAACAATCCACTTACTTACTTATGTACAGACCACAGCCAAACTAGATGCAGCAGGCCACTGGTGGTTGTCGGCCCTGTCTACCTATGACTACAGCGTAGAGTTCTGGCCTGGGCTGAATAATATAGATGCTGATGCTTTGTCCCGATGCCCTTTTACTCAGGGGACTGAGCATTCCAGCTGGGTCAAGATACCCGAACAAGTGGCAAAAGCATTGTGTAAGAAATTTGATGGGGACATAGAAACATAGACTTTGATGGCAGATAAGGACTGCCTGGCCCACCCAGTCTGCCCATTTCCCTACCTACTGGATAAGCTGCAGATCCTAGTTACCCAACAGCCTACTTCCTCCTGCCTACCAGAATTGCCTTATGTCTGTCCCATGCATTCTTGAATTCCCCCACTGTTTTTGACCCCACAACCTCCTCAGGAAGGCTGTTCCATGTGTCCACCACCCTCTCTGTGAAAAAAATACTTCCTCACGTTGCCCCTGAGCCTTCCTCCCTCTATCTTCAAATTGTGGCCCCTTGTTCTTGCACATCTCTTTTTCTGAAATATACTACCCTCTTGGACGTTGTTGATGCCGTTGAGGTACTTGAAGGTCTCTATCATGTCCCCACTCTCCCTCCTTTCCTCTAAGGTATACATATTAAGCTCCTTTAGTCTCTCCTCATATGGTTTATGGCACAGACCCTGCACCATTTTAGTTGCCCTCCTCTGGACTGCCTCCATCCTGTCTATGTCCTTGTGGAGACTGGGTCTCCAGAACTGCACGCAGTACTTCAGATGGGATCTCACCAACTGTCTGTACAGAGGGATAACAACCTCCTGTATTCTACTAGTGATGCCTCTCCCTATGCATTCCAGTATTCCCCCAGCCCTCCTTACTGCCTTCTGACATTGCTTGCCTACTTTTAGGTCATCTGATATGACTACTCCTAGGTCTCTTTCCATTTTAGTTGTTAGTACCATACCCCCATTGTATGCTCTTGCTCTGGGTTTTTGCTTCCCAGGTACATTACTTTGCACTTCTTTACATTGAATCTAAGCTGCCATACTTTTGACAAGTCCTCCAACCTTGCCAAGTCCCTTTTCATCCTTTCCACCCTCTCTTGTGTATCAACCCTGTTGCAGACCTTTGTGTCGTCTGCAAAGAGGCATACTTTTCCTTCCAGTCCCTCTGCAATGTCACTTATAAAGACATTAAAGACGACCAGTCCCAGTACTGAACCCTGCAGTATTGCACTAGTAACCCCTTTTCTTCGGAGTGAACTTCGTTTACTATTACCCTCTGTGTCCTGTTGTTTAGCCAATTTTTTACCAAGGCTACCACCCTGGGACCCACTCCCAGGCTGGCTAACTTGTTTATTAATCTTCTGTGGGACTGTGTCAAATGCCTTGCTAAAGTCTAGGTAGGCCACATCCACAGCCCCTCCCTGGTCTACTACCTTGGTCACCCAGTCAAAGAAATCTATTAGATTCATCTGACATGCCATGACCTCCCGCTGTGAATCCATGCTGCCTTGGGTCCTGTGCCCTCTGACCTCTAGGAACTCAACAATTCTTTCTTTCGAAGTGATGCCATCATTTTCCCTACTACTGAGGTCAAACTAACAGGTCTGTAGTTTCCTGCCTCTGCCATGCTCCCACTTTTGTGAGGGGAACAACATCTGCCTTCCTCCAGTTCTCTACCACACCATCTTCCATGATTTGTTAAAAGGTTAGTCAGTGGTGTCACTAGTTCTCCCTTAGTTCTTTTTAGAATTCTGGGGTGAATCCCATCAGGCCCCATTGCTTTGGCTTAATGTAACCCCAGGTGGTGCTATCCCGGGCTACTACCCTGCCTGCTTGGCTAGTAGCAGGCTAAGGGCCTGGGTTCTGAAGCGGGTGCCTCCACCCAGAGGTCAGGGTTGGTAGTGGTCAAGCTAACCTGGGAACAGCCCTCTGGGACACTGTAACCCCTCTTTCCCTCTAGTGGCCTGAGCACTGTACAATAATCCTTTCACAATACCCTGGTACACCACACAAGTACTCACACTGATTGCACTTACATGGGGCTGGTTCCTCTGGCTCGACCCTGGGGACCCCTGTAAAACAAGGTTATGCACAGCAAATAACAACAGTACAGTACTTTGAGCACAAACTGGAACCACAGTCAGATTACATGCAGAAAAAGTTAGATCTGATTTATTCAGGGGACTTGAACAAGGAAGGGGCAAAATCAGGTTAATTAGCTTAAAGGTTATATCAATCAAGCAGTTATGCATGCGCTTTGAGTCCCCCCCACACAGTCACACCTCTGGGTACCCAGGTGGAGAAGAGATGGGCTAGCCAGGACTGTTGCCCGGGGTTGCAGCTAGTTGGGGCCCTGTGATGGAAAACCCAACATGCACAGTACACAATATTTGTAATCCAGAGCAAGAGGGCTCAGTTCATAAAGGAAAGCGAAACAACAAGGCGATCAGATGACACCTCAGATTAAGCTGTTGTTGCAGGGAGCTACCCTGGTATTTACTCACGATACCCAAGACTGGACACAGGCTGGGCCAATCGGACTGCAGGTGGTTGATCTGGAATGCCAGGAGAAGCAGGGCCCACACGAGTCACAGAGGCATCGTTCCTGTTCAAGCGTGGAGCAGGGGCTGATCCCCAGGCAGTTCTCTCGTCGATGGCTTCTCTGTGCAGTGGGTAGTCTGGCTGGGCCAGTCTGGCAAAACCAGACCGCATGGAACAAGTTGGGATGCAGTCCATTTTGGGCTGGATACAGCTTCCAGCAAGCAGAACACAGTTCACACAGTGGGGAACTAACTCACAACCCACTAGCAGCTCATAGCACATTTACATGTACAGGAATTCTACTGCACACACGGGAGCTTAGGGTAGCTGGAACTCCTGACAGGCCAATCGCATTCAGCAAAATCTTCGGTCTTCTTCAGGTTGAGCCTGGCCCACTTCAGTAGCTTACTTTAGTCACACAAACTTGGATTTAGTCCAAAATAATTCTCTTCTCTCCTCTCAGGAGCAGCAGGCAGCAGACATGCAAGTCAAAAGCGCAGCCCTTTCACAGTTTTCCCATGCGAATCCACTCAGGATTGCTGCCCAGAATACACTTGAGCTCTTCTCATTTCACTTCCCAGCTCAGAACTAACTGAAAATTGCAAGCAGCCTGGGACTTCCCCAAGATCCTAAAGGTTTAGTTGGCTGATTTGGCTGTCAGTCAAAGCAAGAGCTCCCCCTTTAGTTGCAAAAAGTTCAAAACTACAATTCCTATAGATTTTGACTTCAGACAGCTCCTGTAGTCTGGCTACATTTTAGATCCCACCAGAACTGATTGGTCCAATTTGCAGTCCAGGACCAAGATAGTGGAGACAAAATAAAACAGTCATTGCTACAAAGAAAGCAGGTTAGACAAATTACATTATCATTATCACTCTAAATGATTTTCAGCAAATAGTTACATCTTTCAACAGAGGTCCCTTGCAGATTACTTAGGCTGTAATCAGGCAGCTCTTAAAGAGACAGTACACAGAGTCTATACAGGCTCTGGTAATCACATTTAAACTGCTAAAACGCAGGACACCAGCCTTGCAGTGAGCATTTAGGCAAGCCCAAGGAAGACTTTTTGGGAACCCCAATTTGTAGGGGGGTTACATTAAGTTTCAGCAGTTCTTTCAGGGGCCTTTCTTCTGTGAATGGACATGTATTGACCCCCCTATCCAGAGTGCTTCTATTGTTTGATTTAGGTGTCTCCCCCTCCTCTTCTTTGTGAATACTGAGCAAAAGTATTCATTCAGTATTCTGCCTTTTCACTGTCATCCTCTGTCCCCTGCCCTTCCCCTTTATTAAGCCTCACTATCCCTCACTTGGTCTTTTTTTGCTCCCTAATGTACCTATAAAAGGTTTTATCCCCACACACTTTGAAATTGGCTATCTTTTCCTCTGCTTGGGCCTTTGCTCTTCTGACTGCCTTCCCTGCTTCCTTCTGCTTTAACTGATACAGTTCCCTGTCCTACTCCTTCTCTGAGTCATTATACTTCCTGAAGGCTATCTTTTTCTCCCTAACCTTCCCTGCCACCTCTTTTGAGAACCATAGTGTTTTTTTCCTTCATTTTGATTTGTTTATTTGTTTCACACAAAGGCTTGTTGCCTCTGTGATGGCAGTTTTGATTTTTCCCCATTGTTCCTCCACCCCTCCTTCCTGCCCACTTGCTAGTGCATTCCTTATGCACCCTCCCATTTTGCCAAAGTCAGCCCTACTAAATTCTAGTACCCTTGCTTTTGTATGGCTCCTTGGTGGGTTCGGCTTGTATGAGTCCCCTTCTCTCGAAGATGCCCCTAGTTTGGTGGACTGTTTAGGAGCCTCTGGGAGTTGGCTTCCTATAGCTTACTGCCACCTGACAGCGCTGGACATGACGTTCTTGCCACAGCTGATTACTTAGGACTTACAAAAAGAGCAGCAGGATAGTTCCCTTATGGGGGAGGTAATTCAAGTGCTTCAGAGAAAAGGAGACCCAGCTCAAGTAAAAGTCAGTGATCCACATGCCTGGTTATTACTGTGAGAATTGTTGAAGTTGCAGCTAAAGGAAGGTTTGCTGTACTGAGTGGCTCAGAACCATCAGGGGGCGCCCCATGTGCAGTTGGTTTTGCTTGATTGTTTTCAAGGCCTGGTGATGAAAGCCCTACATGATGATGTGGGCCACTTGGGCAGCGAACACACTTTGAAATTGGTAAAGAGCAGATTCTATTGGCTCAGGATGGGAGAATATGTAGAATATTATTGCAAGAATTGTCAGTGGTGTATCCAGAGAAATGCACTTCCGCAAAAGGCTGCCCTGCTAGTTAACATTAGTACCAGTGCACCGATGGAACTTGTGTGCATCAGTTTTCTTATGTTGGAACCAGACTCTAGGAATATCTCCAACATATTAGTGGTTACAGACTATTTCACCTGGTATGCCCAAGCCTACCCCACCAAGGACCAGAGGGCTTCCACGGTGAGCAAACTTTTGATCAAGAAGTTTTTTTGTCCACTACGGAGCCCCTCATTAGAATCCATTCGGACCAGGGATGTGATTTAAAGAGTGGGTTGGTAAAAGAACTCTTGTCCTAATGGGGTAACGGAAGGTCTCAAACCATGCCATACCATCCCCAGGTTAACCCCCAGCCCAAGAGATTCAACAGAACCCTATTGGACATGCTGGGCACCTTGGATCCAAGAGATAGGCGTACCTGGAGCCAACGAGTAAGCACTTTGGTCCATGCAGACAACTGCACAATAAATGTCGCACTGGTTTCTCTCCTTACCATCTGGTGTTTGGGAGGAATGTGGACCTGTGTTTCGAGTGTCAGCAGATGGCATCAAAGAGAATGAATACTTGCAATATGTGAGAAAGCTGAAACAATTGATTGATGCCTATCAACTAGCCTCAGAGAGAGCCACCAAGTGAAACTAGGCTAATAAAAGTGGTATGGTAAAAAGTGCGGGCACAAGACTTGGAACCTGGTGACTGGGTACTACTCAGGAGTCTGGGCATACCTGGGAAACATAAAATTGCCAACCAGTGAGAAGTACATTGTATGTGGTAGTTGAGAAGCTGGAAGGACTACCTGTATACAAGATTTAACCAGAGGAAGACACCAGAGGGTGCAAAGTGATACACAGGAACCACCTCCTTCCCAATGGAGATAACATTTTTGGATCAGAGACTGGTTTGATAGAGCCGACCATACTTCCAAAGACTCGAGCTGCTGCATGCAGATGACAGCAGCAGAAAGCTGGAGCTGCTACGGGGCTGGACCTGCCCAGTTACAGGAGGTACTTGAGGAAGAAGATCATCTGATGAATCAGATGGAGAAGCTGAGGACATGCCTGTGAGTTTTTACCCTACCCCTGAGCTAGAGAGACTGTTTTAGGGACTGCCTTTGATGTTTGAGACTGGTCCTGTGATAGAAGGGCTCAGTGCAAGTGACATGGAGGTCCCTGGGGTTGACAGACAGGGAGAGGTGGACATGGCTGTGCCTGGGGAGCAGGGTGCTGAAGCGGAGGCTTCTCCTTCTATCCTCCCTCGAAGGGACCACTTTGGACTTGAATACTGGTCTGGCTGAGCTGCTTGAGTGATTCTGGTGCAGTCCCTTCAAAGAAACACTTTTTGGGGAGCCCACATCAAACTTGAATACTAGTTTGACTGGGTCCTCTGAATAGCCCCAAGATAACACTCCTGGACAGAGTAGCATAGGGAGAGGAGGAGGGCTGCAGCATCCTGCCCCCACTGAAGAAGGCACCGGCCAAGGGGAGAGTGTCATAGACTCTGACTCCTAGCAGGAGGTAGCCACTAGACCTGATATGCAAGAAACCCCCAGAAGGTCAGGGAGGACTGTACAGCCCCTACTGAAGTTGACTTACGATGCACCGGGGGTACCCACTAACCTGCCCTTGTTTGTAGTACCCTCCCCTCGCTGATTGTCTACTGACAGCCTCCCGCCCCCGACTCTCAGCCCATTTAACTTGGCCTCCTCTCTTTGTTCCCCACTAGGGATCCAGTCCTCACTAGCGGCACTACTGCCAAGCGCCCATCCTATACCCCGCCCGGCCGCTGCACAGCCACATCTCACTCACTCTGCCACCCTCCTGGAACTCGGGAGACAGATCCACTACAAGGTACAGGTGCCATATACCACCGTAGCCTGGAATTTGCCTCTTGACTGATTGATGCGGTGTTGCTGCTGGCGGCCCGTGATTGGCCAATCGTCCCATTAGGCTGCAGCTATGGAGGGCCTGCTTTCTCTAGTATTGTAGCTCTCTAGCTTTTCTTCTACTCTGTATTTTAGTCCAGCCCCCACCCGCTCCCACGCCACCTTTAAATACTCTCTCTCTCTCACCCCTCCCTCATGGGGTATCCTTCCCCCATTGGACCAGTCCTTGCAGCTTAACCACTCCTTCTCCTCACAAGCAGCTCACACTTTCTTCTACTAGCACTTCCCATATCAGTGACTACCCAGACACAGGAAATTGACCATGCCCTGCCTAAAATGGCATATTAAGTCACTCACAGTAGCAGTGTTGATTTTACTACACTGACCCTTTTTCCCTGTTCCCTCCCCCATCTATCTCTCCTACTGCAAGCACCTCCCTATGACATGCACTACACACCAGGAATGACTACCGTTTCACATAATGTTAATATCTCAGCCCGCAGCACCCCATTGTGGCACATTGGACACCTTCTTAAACTTAATGAGGCCAGTCCTCCGGTGCACCTACAGCAAATGCTTGTAACCTACAATCTAACTGGTCCCCTACGGTCCCCTGGCATCAGGAGGCATAGAAGAATAACAAACAAGATTTTATACAATGTGCTCAAAACCTGTCTCCTAAGAATCATCCTTATGCTTCTCCCGCTCTCTGGTAATGTACTCCCCAATCCAGGACCAACTGGCCGAACGGCGCATCTCCCTAACAGGAGGGAAGGGTCCCTCACCATCACTTCAATCAATGCCTGTAGCCTCCTCAACACAGAAACACAGAAACATAGAATTTGATGGCAGATAAGGACCACTTGGCCCACCTGGTCTGCCCATTTTCCTAACTAACAGATAAGCTTCAGATCCTAGTTAACCAACAGCTTACTTCCTCCTACCCCCACTAGGACTGCCTTATGCCTGTCCATGCATTCTTGAATTCCCCACTGTTCTTGACTCCACAACCTCCTCAGGAGGCTGTTCCATGCATCCACAACCCTCTCTGTGAAAACATACTTCCTCACATTACCTCTGAGACGTCCCCCCTCTATCTTCAAATTGTGCCCCTTTGTTCTTGCACATCTCTTTCTGAAAGATGCTACCCTCTTGGACTTTGCTGATTCCCTTGAGGTACTTGAAAGTTTCTATCTTGTCCCCTCTCTCCCTTCTTTCCTCAAGCATATACATATTAAGCTCCTTTAGACTTTCTTCGTGTGTCTTCTGGTGCAGACTCTGCACCATTTTGGTTGCCCTCCTCTGGACAACCTCCACTCTATCATGTCTTTGCAGAGATGGGGTCTCCAGAACTGCACACAGTACTCAGATGGGGTCTCACCAACTGTCTGTACAGAAGGATAACAACTTCCTGTTTTCTACTATTGATGCCTCTTCCTATGCATCCCAGTATCCCCAGCCTTCCTTACTGCCTTCTCACAGTGCCTGCCCACCTTTAGGTCATCTGATATAATTACCCCAGGTACCTTTCCATTTTACTGTTGTCAGTATCTCACCCCCCATTGTGTCGCTTCCCTGGGTTTTGTTTCCCATGTGCATTACCTTGCACTTCTTTGCACTGAATCTGAGCTGCCATACATTTTGACCATTCCTCCAACCTTGCCAAGTCCTTCTCATCCTTTCCACTCCATCTTGTGTATCAATCCCTGTTGCAGATCTTTGTGTCATCTGCAAAGAGACATACTTTTCCTTCCAGTTCCTCTGCAATGTCACTTATGAAGGCGTTAAAAGGACGGGTCCCAGTACTGAACCCTGTGGTACCCTGCTAGTAATCCTCCTTTCTTCACTGTGTACTCCATTTACTGCTACCCTTTGCGTCCTGTTGTCTAGCCAATTTTTATCCAGGCTACCAACTTGGGACCCACTCAATGCTGGCTAACTTGTGTATTAATCTTTTGTGTGGGACTGTATCAAATGCCTCGCTAAAATCTAGGTAGACCATGTCCACAGCCCTCCTTGGTCTACTACTTTGGTCACCCAGTCAAGAAATCTATTAGATTTGTCTGACATGACCTTCCATCGTGAATCCATGCTGCCTGGGTCCTGTGCCCCACTGGCCTCTAGGTACTCAACAATTCTTTCCTTCAGAAGTGATTCCATCATTTTCCCTACCACTGAGGTCAAACTAACTGGTCTATAGTTTCCTGCCTCTGTCCTGCTCCCACTTTTGTGAAGAGGAATCACATCTGCCCTCCTCCAGTCCTCGGGTACCACCCCATCCTCCCATGATTTGTTAAAGAGAGTAGTCAGCGGTGTCACTAGTTCTACCCATAGTTCTTTGAGAATTCTTGGGTGAATCCCATTAGGCCCCATTGCTTTGTCCACCTTCAATTTTATTAGTTCTTTCAGAACCCTTTCTTCTGTAAATGGACTGGTATAGACCCCTGTCTTCAGAGTGTTTCTCTTGTTTTGTTTAGGTACCTCCCCCTCCTCTTTTTTTGTCAATACTGAGCAGAAATATTCGTTCAGTATCCCTGCTTTTTCACTGTCACCTTCTACCCACATTCCCTCCCCTTTATTAAGCCTTAGTATCCCTCCTTTGGTCTTTCTTCGCTCCCTAATGTACTTATAAAAGGTCTTATCCCCTTCTTAACAGAATTGGCTATCCTTTCCTCGGTTTGGGCCTTTGCTATTCTGACTACCTTCCCAGCCTCTTTCTGCTTTAACTGATAAAGTTCTCTGTCCTGCTCCTTCTGTGTTTCCTTATATTTCCTGAATGCTATCCTTTTCTCCTTAACCTTCCCTGCCACCTCTTTTGAGAACCATAGCGGTTTTTTCCTTCGTTGTGTTTTATTGATTTGCTTTACACAAAGGCTTGTTGCCTCTGTGATGGCTGTTTTGATTACTCCCCATTGTTCCTCCACCCCTCCTTCTTGCCTGTTTGCTAGTGCTTTTCTGAGGCACTCTCTCATTTTCCCAAAGTCAGCCCTCCTAAAGTCCAATACTCTTGCTTATGTATGGCTTGATTGTATGGCTGTGTTTATCGTGAACCACACTGTTTGGTGGTCACTTGTTCCCAGATGGCTACCCACTTCTAAATCTGAGATTCTTTCTCCGTCCCCATTTGAGAGTACCAGGTCTAAGATTGCTCCCTCCTGAGTGGGTTCCAGTACTAGCTGTCTGAGGCATGCCCCCTGTAGGGCATCAAAATGACCCTGCTCTTGGATGTGCCTGCAGCAAAGGTGCTCGAGTTAACATCTGGCATATTCAGGTTCCCCATCAACAATATCTCCCTTTTTCTGCCATTCTAAGAAAGCCTTCTTCATTTCCTTGTCCATTCCGTCCCCTGAGATGGGGGTCTGTATACAACCCCCATGTGGATTGTGGTGCCATTTCCTGTCTCCAGGGTGATCCAGAGTGCCTCATCTGCTCCCTGTTTACTCTTTAGTTCTGTTGCTTTGATCCCTTCCTTTACATAGAGAGCTACTCCTCCTCTTTACCCTCCCTGTCCCTCCTGTAAATTGTGTATCCTGGTATGTTGACATCCCAGTCATGGTTCTCTGTGTACCATGTTTCTGTGACTGCCACAATATCCAGGCAACCCTCTTCCATCAAGGCCACTAGTTCAGGGAGCTTGTTACACAGACTACGGGCATTGGTACTCATCACCCTCCACTTTTGGATAGCCTTACCCCTTTTAGCCCCATTCCTGTCCTTACTGCATTTGCCTTTTTTTACATTTACCTCTGTTCTGCTCCCTAATAACTTATTTACCTTGGTGTTTACCTCACTAATCACCATGTTTTGTGGGGGAGGCTGGGATTTCCCTGCTCCTTTTCAGTGCCTCCCCCCTTGGCTAGTTTAAATGCTTGCCAATGAAGCATTTAAACCTCTCACCTAGGATCCTGGTTTCCCCCTGGACAGATGCAGACCATCGCACCAGTATAGGTCTGCATCCCTTCAGGTGGCTCCCCAGTTCCCAATGAAGCCAAAACCCTGAGCTCCACACCAGTTTTTCAACCACTCATTGAATTCCCTGGTGAGGAGTGCCTAACATCTCCTTGCCATAGACAGGCAGCACCTCCGAGAAGGTTTCCGTGTCGCTGCAATACAAGGCCCTCCCAACTCTACAAACTCCTCTTGCAATGCTCTGATCCCATTCCTAGCCAGGTCATTTGTCCCTAGGTGGACAATGATCCAGCCTCCCTCGCTGCAGCTTCTCCTACGATCCTGAGGTTGTTTCCTGTCCCTCAAGCCATGGCGCCAGGAAGACACCTTACCCTCTCCCTTCCTCCCCATTTCTACCCCCCTAATGATTGTTCCCCCACCAGGAGTTGTTTCCTTCCCTGTAGGGTCCCATGCCACCCTCCTGTGGGTCTTCTCTGTGAAGGTTCCCAGCATTCTCCTTGGTCTCCACTGCAGGTGCCTCCATAGAGGAACCACTATCCACCAGAAGAGCGAATGAATTGTGGAGAGGTACAGCTGGAGGGATGCAACTCTGTTCCACCACCTTCTCCATCCCTGAGCCCACCCTGGTCCAGCCTCCTCTTTCTTGGCAACCTCTGAGGTAGTGGCATTGGCCCTGTGGTCCCTGGAGTGGGGAGGAGGTTTCTAAATCCTAGCCAGGTCAGCCTGGAAACAGGCAACCTCCTCTCTCAGACCAGAGGTGCCTGCAAATAGGGCAATGCAGCCTCCAGAATGTCTCCCGAACACTGCCACCCACAGCCATTGCACTGCACCACTCCTATCATGTCTTATTTGTGTCCCTTCTACTGTTTCTCTGTATGCCTTTCCTCCTCTCCTTACAACTCTCACCCTTCCTGTTCTGGGACGGCAACTTCCTATCTTCTTCAGTATCCTCCTTCTTCCTTGCTCAATGTCAGACCACCAGCAGCTGGGGGAGAGTGAACTTCTTTTCCTTTAGGGTTGACAAAGCAATGTTTCTCTATGATATTTCCTTCCTACTGCCAAACAGGAAGTTCCTGTTGGACAGTCAAATCCAGTGGCTATAAAGTAGAACTGGCTTAGGTGGGTGAGTGGAGGGTGGAATGGAGGGCAATTAGTAAGAAAAAAGGCTAGCAACGGAAGTTGTAATTTGAGTCACCTGATTTTATAGTGTCTAAGCCACACCCCCAATTAAGCTCTCTTTCCTCCTACTGGTTTAGCAAAGTCAGCTGATACAGTACCCTTCCCAGCACAGAACACACACTGACTTTCTTTCTTTTCTTTCTTTTTTAACCCTAAATAAGACCCCTTCTACTTCTAATAAAGTATCTGTCTACTTAATCTCAACAGACACTGACTCCTGCTGAGATAAGTTTTAAATTAATAAGAAAATGTAGCTTCTTTTAGTTAGTTGTTTTCTGCTCTACAAGCAAGGCTAGCAACAAGCTGGATAACCAAACTTGGATACAACTACACAAGCCTGATATTCTCTCTCTGTTGTCGAAATCTGGCTACACCCTAGGATCCCTGACACTGCAGTCTCAATCCCCGGCTACTACATATTCAGACAGGACAGGACTGCAAAACAAGGCGGAGGCTGTGCCACCTACATTAGGGACACATATATGAGACACATCATCCCTTCCCCTTCCCAAGGCTCCCCTTCTCAGATCCTCGCCATTAAAGTTCTACTTGGAGCTCACAATAAAAATCTCACCATAGCCTCTGTTTACATACCCCCAAGGACCAAGCCGGTGGCTTCAATTGCATCATGGAATACCTAAGAAGCCTGCTTCACAACTCGGAGATAATTATACTGGGCGACTTTAACATAAACTGGCTTTCGCCTGAGGCCTGTGTTTATAAGGATGCTATCTCGGCACAGCACTTCTCACAGCTTGTCCCTGCCACCACCAGGTGCAACTATAGGACAGGGATGTTCACCCTTCTTGACTGGATTCTGTCAAACCGCCCCAGCGAATCTCTCAGGTTTCAGTACTCCCTGACTCAATAAGTGACCAGTCACCTGTCATCTGCTCCTGGGCTAACAATCTCATCAAGCCCCTCCTAAGCTAATTCACACCAGGGTACTAAAGCAGGGACATCTCCAGCTGCTAAATCCCATCTATGCAACCTGGACTGGACACCAATTGAAACATTCAATGATATTAAAAAGTGTTGGACTTGTTCATCAACCGCTTCACTCAGGCCTATGATATCTATGTGCCCTGAAAAGATTAAGGTCAAAGTTAGAGCAAACCCATGGATAACTGCGAGCTTGTGGCACATCTGAAACACAGGATCACCTCTGGTACTGTGCCCGTGCAACACCTACATAGGAATGTACAAAATATAAAGCTGCCAGAAAGGACTGCACTTGAGCGATTCGAATGCTAAATGAAATATTTCAAGGAGTCACTAACAACTCCTGGAATAATGGTAAAAACTTCTGGAATAACCTGAAAGAACTCACAGGCAAGGATTCAAAGGCACCACCTACTATGCTCAACATCGATGGATTACCAACACTCGACCTTAGCACTATTAGCAATGTAGTCTCCAACCTGGGCAGTGTCCTTCCACCAAAATTCTTTGAAGCCCCTTCATTAACGACACCCCATAACACCACACCACAGTTACACACAACTCTGCAGTTCTTCTTTAAAGAGATACCAACTCATATAGCCAGAACCTATATCAGCAAGGCAATCCGAAATACTGGGTACAGTGGTGACTCCCTGGATCTGAAGCTGATCTCGCTTGTCCTTGAAGAAATCCTTGAACCCCTTACAAAGATCTTCAACCTCTCCCTTAGACTTGGGCAATTCCCCTCACTTTGGAAACTAGCCACCATCACACCTGTACATAAAAGCGAAGATAGGGCCCTACACACTAGCTGCAGGCTCATCTCTCTCCTCTCCCCTTTATCTAAAGCCCTGTAATGATATGCCTCAGACCAGTTAGTCGAATTTCTAGACAAGTATGAAGTTCAATGCCCAGAGCAGCATGGCTTCAGAAAAGGGCATAGTACCACCAAGGCTCTGCTTGAATTTACAAGTTTCATCCATGCCATGCTTGACCAAGGGAACTGTATGGGGACAGTATTTATTGACCTAACGGAGGCATTTGACACTGTAAATCATCCACTGCTACTAAGTCAACTGTCTATCATTGGGCTCGCCAATGACGCACTGCAATGGTTTGCTAGCTACCTTGGAGGCAGGGACCAATGTGAAGGATCGCTGGTGTCACCTCAGATGTAAAGCCAGTCATCTCTGAGTCCCACAGGGTCAATACTGGGACCCTACTCTTCTCCCTTTTTCTGAGCAACCTCTATCTTCTGCCAGCATAAATACTACTCTATGCGGATGATGCAGTCCTGTTCACAAGCCACCATGATGCCAAACTCCTGGAATACCAGCTGCAGCTCGATTTTAAGCATGTTGAAGATTGGCTGAATTCACATAAACTCGTTCTGAACCACAGCAAAACTAAAGTAATGACATTCTGTCATGCAAGGAGTAAGTTTAAATCTATGCCTTTCCATCAAGAACCACACG
The DNA here is from genome assembly GCA_016271365.2 of Neoceratodus forsteri. Classification (NCBI taxonomy): domain Eukaryota; kingdom Metazoa; phylum Chordata; order Ceratodontiformes; family Ceratodontidae; genus Neoceratodus; species Neoceratodus forsteri. Next base: position 674,382,157 of record CM057451.1, on the reverse strand, counting down.
GGACTTCATCGAACATGTCACTGAGTTCAAGTACCTTGACATCACTTTGGACAGTACCCTCTCATCTGCTCAGCACATTAACAATGTAGCTAAGGCTGCCAGCGCGAACTGGCATTCTCCACAAGCACAAGTACTGCATGACCACAGATGCCCTTAGATTGGCTATTTACAGCTCTGTCATTCCTGTCATAGACTATAGTCTTGCCATCTATAGGTCTGCCTCCACTACTGCCCTCCGTGAGGATCTCAGTGTCACTCAACAAAGCCTGCAGGCTACTAATGGCCTGCCAGTCATACACACACACACACACACCTGTGATCTGTATGCCCAGGCAGGTTGGCTTCCCTACACAGTCGAATACAATACCAAACCTGCCTGTATCAAAAGGTATGCCTCGGCTCATGCCCCAGTGGTTGAAAAGCTCCTTATGGCTCATAACAGTACTCAGCATACATGCAGTTCCCAACAGATAATCTTCCAGGTTCCCAGGTACAGGACTACAATGGGCCAGCAGGCATTAACGCACAGGCGCCTCAATGGTACAACACCCTCAACAAGGAAGCACTTTCTTCTACTTTGCTTGGACCCTTTAAAAGGAATCTCTGACTATCTCACCTCAACCACACAATGTGACTGCTTCTCCTAAGTAACTGGCTCTCCGTCCCACTGGTCATTTCTTACCTGCGACATGTAACCCTTAACAGCTAACCTTCCTATGGCACCTGCCTCCTTCCCTATTCTTGTCCTCCCCCACCACCACCTCACTCCTGCCCCTCCCCTTCTTTCACACCACCTCCCTCCACCTATGCACCCTCAAGCATCTGCCCCCTCTTCTCCAAAACTGCTTTTACTACTTCCAACCACCCTACACTCCGACAGGGGCACCTCTGCCTGCCTACCTCTTCCGGTTTCCCCCACTACCCTGCACACCCAAACTGTCACTCTGATCACTTCTTTTTTTTTTGTTACCCTGAAACTTTATTTAAGCTGCCCTCTGTATTTTAGAAACAAATATGACTGTAACTAGTTCGTGTTAGACTGTAAACGTTGTCTGCCTTTGTATGTATGTTACCCTTCATCCTCTGATGTGGAACCTTTGTAAACGAGCAGTTCTTGCTCAAAGGTATTTGTAATCCTAGAGTTTAATAAAATAAAACAAATATATCACATCCAGGTCTCTGGAAAGGGTATTTATGTGCCCTGTTAGTGCTAGACCCCCAGGCCTGAAGGGAAAAGAAGAGAGGGAGGTGAAGGAGTACCAAGGGAAAGAGTGGTACAAGTATAGCATGAGGTACTAAAGTTCCTATGGTTCTAAAGGTTAAACATATGGGTGCCACATCTTATGTGGCCAGAGAGTTAACTAAAGGGGGAAGTTTTTACTGAACTTTATATAATGTTTTCCTGATCTTAAGTGGTTGACGTTACAATAGTTAGGAACCAGTTGTATAGTTAGACAGTTAATGTGTGTTAATGCTAAAACTTACTTGTTTACAATTTTTTAGTATTTTAATTTTAGGCATGGCATGGAAGCCAAGCATTTAAGGGGGGTGATTGTAATCACCCTTTGGGGGCTTACCTTACTGCCCCATGTTCTCTCCCATTTTCTTCCTGCTGCCGATTGACTTTCCCTACTTCCCTAGCCCTCTGGTGCCCATAAATCCTCCTGGGAGGCCACAGTGTTATTTCAGCCCCTTGGTGATAATCTGATTGCCACTGTGGCCATGCTCCTCGGAGCTTGCGGTGATCATGCAGGTGCCGGTGGTGCCTTTCATGAACCGACCACCAGTGGGGGTCAGAACTGGAGTGTGTCTGTGATCCCAGTGCCCCTCTTTGTGTATTTGGTGACCGAAGACCTGGAGGGGTTGGGTGAAAGCTCCGGAAAAGGTTAGAACCTGGGTTTGAACACGGGGGTGCTCGGGGGTTATGAAAATTAATGAGCACCCCTATGAATATTAATGAGGTTGCTGCCAGCTGCCATGGGGCATTGTGTTGTGGTGGCAGTGATGGGGGGATGAGAGGGGTTATGCTTTAATATGTGGGCTTGTTTGATGGGGCAGCTGGGGCTATGATCTGGTAGGGTGTTTGGCTACATAAAGTAATGTGTTGGGCTGCACTCACCTTATAAAGATAGGGGAACTGTATGGACTCCAGTGAACTGAGTGGGAGCTGACATGTTGGCGATATTTAACCACCGAATTGCAGCCAATCAGGGATCTAGGCACCCAAACTGGACACCAAAGGACTCCTGGGAAAAGGAGGGGACTAATTCTGGGGCCTACATCATGCTCCAATAAACAAGCAGGAAAGACTGATCACTATGGATATTGCTTATTGAAAGGCTTCAATAGCCAATTAGAACACTGGGTTTTCAAGTGATACTGTATGGACTTTCTGGTATTTCTTGAGTCTGTTCCTGGGCTCTGTACGAGTCAGAAGTACCTTGTGAGTGTGGACTTCGGATGTGAGGGGCTTACCCAGGCCCTGAGTGGAGACTGCTGTACTGCTGAATTGGAGATTGCTGAAAGTGGATACTGCTGTGTGGCAGAAACAGAGTGACAAGGGGAAAAAGAGAAAGAGACTGAACTTTGGTGCTGATTCCCAGGTATGGAAGAGTTACTTGCTATTCATGGAAAGACTAAATATTGCAAACACCTCTGTACTGGGAAATTGAGCTAGACGAAAGGACTAAGCAGATTAGTTGAGGGCTACAGTTGCTGCTGGAAGGTCATTTGCTTGTATGGACTGCAGTTGCATTTTCTTGCAAAGGCAGGCGTCTCTGGTCATGGGGTGCTAGACAGGAGCTGTGTGTGTCCTGAGTGAACTGGTTAAAGTGGCTGAGAGCTGAGGTCTTGCTGCAGCCGAGGAAAGGAGTTGGACACTGCTAAACTGAAAGTGTGGACTGGTGTGCAGGGGGCTGTTGCTGCTAAGTTTTCCCCCTGCTGGATTGCACTGGCACTGATCAAAACAGAGGCTAGCACCCACCAAAACTGGCACTGGACTTTATTGAGTGGCTGCCTGGAAAATCTTGCTTGTTGAGAGATCGGGGCAGGGACTGTAGGAGGACCCCACTGTTTGGGAATCCTCACCCAGAGCCAGGGAGGGAACTTGTGAACCCTTCCCCAGTGGGACTCACTGTCTCAGGAGGTCACGGGTCTTGCACCTGAGTGCTAGGGCACTCTGATTGTGGAAGCTGGGCTGTAGGGCCACTCCCAGGTCTGGGCCTTCTGCAACTGGTGTTGTCCTGCCACAGTGCTCTGAAGCAGGCCAGAAGTTGCTGAAGGTAACAAGCGGCCAGAACTACAATCAAGGTGACCAGCTACAAGATCCTTGAGCAAGTTCCATCCAGAGGGAGGGATCCTGGCTGGCCTGCTTCTTGATTTGCTGTACAACTCCAAGGAGCTCCATTTTCCCCTGGTACCGAGAGCTTCAAACCCTGAGTACCCAGAACCTAGTTCCTGGGAGGAAAAAAGGGAAATTGCTTGTTAGACAATTTCAAGTTTCAAAAATATTTCAGAGCCCGAACAGCTGGCCTACCTGCAGCACTGTACCAGGCCTGCACATAGTGGGTACCTCTATGAACATCTGGGAAACACTGGTACCAGTGGGGGTGGGTTCAGCCTTTGGGCCCCAATGTTTGGTGTGTTGCTATATCATTAACCAGTTTTTATTTCCACAGCCATCCTTGGTCCCGTACTTTCCCTAGTCCTATACCCCCAACAAAGCTGTGGTTCACTGGTTGAAATTGTGTGCACAGGAATTCTCTAAGTCTGTCAAAACATTATTGTTCATGGATTATGGTGGTACTGAATTGTTGGATATTCAGTGTGTGGAGTGGTTGGTAGGGGAGGTGGGTAGGTGCAGCATCCCAAAGGGCTGTACCAGCCAGTTACCTGACCACTTCTAATTCTGTGGGGGTGTGGCACCGCGCTATATTTATTGTCTTTGGGATAGAACCCCTGAACACCACCGTAGCAGGACCCAGGCCCCTTAACCTGTTAGAGGGACAACAGTCAGGGGTAGTAGCCCACTGGCACACGGCGCCTGGGCTACATATTATTGGCCCGCTACCTGCTCCCTCCTCCATAAATACTGAACAGAAGTATTTGTTCAATATGTCTGCTTTTTTGGTGGTCCTCTTCCACAGACACACACCTCCTCTCCCTTGCAACCTTATTATCCCTCCCTTGGTCTTTCTCTTTTCGCTTATGTATCTAAAAAATGTCTTGTCCCTTTTTTTACTGATTTGCCAGTATTCTCCTCTGTTTGCACTTTTGCACCCCTAACTGCCTTCCCTGCCTGTCTTTGTTTCTCCTGATAAGTCTCCCTGTCCTCCTCTTTCTATGTTTTTTTATACTTTCTAAAAGGTTTCTTTGCTCTTACTTTTTCCTCTACTTCACTAGAGAACCATAGTGGTTTCTTTTTTCTTGTGTCCTTCCCATCCTGCCTAACACAGAGTTTTGTAGCTTTTTATGAACATATGAAAATACCAGCAGATACAGGCCATGTGGTCTATCGAGTCTGCTTGAGTGCGCAGCTCCCAGTCTAATCTACTGCAGCTGCCCCCACCCCTTGCCCATCCATCTGATTTATCACCCCTTCTGCCAACTCCCTCCCCAGCTTTCCCCAGTTTGACCTTTACCTTTGACCCTGTCTTTTTCCCCTGAATTTCATCATTATTTGTTCCTTTGTGGTTTTTCTCCACAAGATTCCAGCAGTTGACCTCTTGAGCTTGTGGGGGGCAGTTATGTCTCCCTGTCTCATTCTGCCTACCCCTCGACTAGTTTAAATCTTGCCAATGTAGCAGTTAAACTGCTCACTGAGAACTATGGTTCCTTCCTGGACGGTTGCAGGCCATCTCCCTTGTACAGGCCCTCATCCTCCCAGGTGGGACCCCAGTCCCCAATGAAACTGAAACCCTCCTCTCTGCACCATTTCTTCAACCATGCTGTTGCCGTTGGTGCGAAGAATCCTGTTAGCTCCTTATCATAGACAGGTAGCACTTCTAAGAAGGTCACAAATTGTGCTGCTTACCTAAGACCCCTCCCCAACTCCCTGAACTCTTCCTGCACTATGACTGGCTCATCCCTAGCCAGGTCATTTGTCCCAAGATGGACAATGATGTCCAGCTCTCCCTCCCTTCCTGCTGCCCCAGCGATCCCTTGGATCCTCTTTCCATCCCTGTGTGCCGTGGTGCCGGGAAGTCACCGAATGTCCCTCTCCTCCTCCCTACCTACTCCCAGCTCTATCCTCCTTACTATGGAGTCCCCCACCAGGATTCACTTCCCCTTCCTCTGGGGTCCTCTATCACTACCTTTGGGGTCTCTGCTGTGGAGGGCCCCCACATCCACTCCAGTCACTACCACGGATTCCTTGGTGGGACATTCCCTCTCTGCCAAGATGGCTTAGGATTTTGTAGTGGAACTGGTTGTGGGATGTGCCTTTTCTCCACCACCATAACCCTCCTTGAGCCCACTGTCATCTAGCCGTCCCTCCTACTGGGCAACTTCTGAGGTAGTGGTGGTGGACTATGGTCTTGGGTGGGGAGAAGGTCCTCCAACCAAAGCCAACTTGGCTTTGAGTCTGGCCACCTTCCTCAGCCCAGAGGGTGCACACAGATAGGCAGCAACTCAGTCTCCAGAACTGCCTCCTGAAGACTGCCGCCACACAGCCACTGCACTGCTCCGCCTCCCAGAATAACTGCACACCTGTTGCTAGACATTACCCCTAGACCTTACTTCTTGGCCTTAACCCTCTACCTTAACCCACTACCTTAACTCACTATCATAATTCACTACCATAACTCACTACTTTATAACCCTTTACCTTAACCACTGCCTTAACTCACTACCTCAATCCACTACCTCTGCATTTTTTTTTTGCCCTTTCTTTCTTTCTACAAACTCAGGGTACTAACCCCCTGTAACAGATGCTAATTTAAACTTGCACCCCAGATTCACAATCACAACCTTAGGACAGTAACCCTGTATAACAGATGCAACATCAAATTTTTTAAACTTTAGTTATACAGAACTGTATTACAACAGAAACACTATCAGCTAACAGGAATGGCAATTACAACAGGATGATCTTAGGATAATATCCCCTGTAACAAGGGCAATTAGGTGTCTGATTAGCTAACTAGAAAACAGCAGTAGGCACTCAAACCATAACAGCTACAGAATATGCACAGGCACTCATTAAGAGCAAAACCTTAAGATAAAGCTTCCAGTAGCAAAGGCAATTTGCTAGTTAGGGTGTTGGATATGTTCTACAGCACAGGCAATCACAATGTCAAGATGCTATTCCCTGAAACAGGCTAGGTAGGGATGTACTTATCTGAGTCAACTGCCTCCGCATTCTGGTCCCTCTGGTGTTCGCCTCCTCTGCTGGTCTTCTGCCTCCCTTCTGATATGCAAAGTGACCTACTGCCGGCTGCCCTTTGGGTTGATGCCAGTGGGCAGACTTGGACATCCTTAGTGCATTGGTCCTTTGCACAGGGGCTGCAGCATGGGGGGCCACTTGGAAGCCTAGTTCACTTATAGTACTGGAGTCTTCCTGATCCCACTGGTCCTGACCTCCGATTGGTCCCTGGAGGGCTGGAAGCATGGTCTGCTACCTGATTGGATCCTGCTGTTGCTTCTGTCTGAAGCTTCAAGCTTCAGTGATTCTCTGCTTCCCACTGTTTCCTGCCTCTCGCAGGTCAGAGGGGTCCTGCTGCCACAATCTCAGACCCCACCCCTGGAGGCTCCTGTTCAGCGGTAACATTCAATTCCCAGTAGATCACATTTTTCTTTCTCACTATGATTTGTGATTTAAATTGCTTTGCAATGGCTAATACTGCAACAAAAAACATCTAGTTGTCACATATATTTTACAAACAGGATAGCCAATTGTCATTCTTGGACTGTGTTTGCAAGTCTCATATGGTAAGAGTGCAATAATACAGCACTTGGAATTTTTAAGGAAGGAAGAAAAGGAATCCATGCTTTTACAGTGCCTTTAATACAAAGTATATCCCAAAATGCTTTACAGTCTAGGAGAAGAGGGATGGGAGGGAAGGGGAGAGAATGCAGAACAGCAGAGTGGAAGTGGGCTACCATAACCAAGAAGTCAGTGGCTTGAAACTATCCTCTGCTAACTTGCATTGCACATACTTTAAGTAGCTCACTGGTCTAGGGTTATGATCCATTACTGCAAATAATTGGAACCATCTCAGTTTGAGACTTATTTTGTAGCAGGGAGGAGGCTGGCAATTATAAGCCAGTCAGCCTGACATAAGTGATAGGAAAGTTAATGGAATCACTGCTGAAGGAAAGGTTTGTGGAATATCTTGAAGCCAGAGGGTTACAAGACCCAAGGCAGCATGGTTTCACAGGAGGGCGGTCATGTCAAATGAATCTGATAGATTTCTTTGACTGGGTGACCAAGGAGCTAGATTAGGGCGGAGTGGTGGACGTGGCCTACCTAGATTTCAGTAAGGCATTTTATACCGTTCCACATGAGAGACTAGTAAGCAGGCTGGGTAGTTTTGACTTGTGGGGTGCCACAGGATCTGTGTTGGTACTGGTCCTCTTTAATGTCTTTATGGTGACATTGCAGAGGAGCTGGAAGGGAAGGTCTGCCTCGCTGCAGATGACACCAAAATCTGCAATAGGATGGACACTCCAGAGAGGGTGGAAAGGATGAGCAGACAACTGAGAAAACTAGAGGAGTGGTCAAGGGTATGGCAGCTGGGTTTCAATGCAAAAAAGTGCAAAATAATGCACTTAGAGCACAGAAACCCAGGGGCAGAGTACAAAATGGGTGGAGTGATATTGATGACCATCAAGAAGGAAAGACGCCTGATGGTAATCATATTGGATGATCTAAAGGTGGCCAGGCAGTGCGACAAGGAGGTAAGGAAGACAGGAGAATGCTGGGGTGCATAAGGAGGATATCACCGCAGAAAGAGGGAGGTGATGTTGCTCTGTATAGATTACTGGTACACCCCACCTAGAGTATTGTGTCCAGTTCTGGAGACCACATCTCCGGAAGGATGTAGACAGAGTGCAGGCAGTTCAGAGGTGGGCAACTAAAATAGTGCAGGGTCTGCATTAAAAGCCCTATGAGGACAGACTGAAGGACCTCAAGATGTACACTCTGGAACAGAGGAGGGAGAGGGAAGATATGATAGAAACCTTTAAATACCTCACGGGGTAAATAAAGTATACGAGGGGAGTATTTTTCAGAAGAAAAGGTGCTCAAGAACAAGGGGATATACTATGAAGCTGGAGTGGGGCAGATTCAGGAGAGATGCATATATGCTTATCTCTATACTATGTACTACTGCTTTAATAACCATTGTTGTTTCACTCCTGTGTTGGAGCATGCCACTCCAGGTTTGTACTGTGACTATGTATTTCTATCATGTATACCTTGTAACTTTCCCGGGTCGCACCTGCAAATAGGCACCAGCTGTCTAGTGTGCTTACCCGGTTACCAAAAGCAAATAAAATAAATGTGAGGAAGTACTTCTTCACAGAAAGAGTGGTGGAATTCTGGAACAGCCTTCCAGCGGAGGTGGTGGGGCCAAAAACAGTGGTGGGGTTCAAGAATGCATTGGATAAGCACAAAGGAATCACAGTGTAAAGGAAGGGGAAAGGGAAGAGAGAAAGAGCTGTAGAGCGGGCATGGTCAGATGTAATAGTGTAGGTAGGGAAAAATGGGCAGACTGGATGGGCCAAGCTGTCCTTATCTGCTGTCAAATTCTATGTTTCTATTGTAAGCCCTCTCTTCGGAGGGCCTTATGTTCCCATTATGACCCTTTCCACCCTCTACTCCTCCCCCAGAGCTTATGGATTTATTAGTACTGGTCAATCCTTGCGGACACCTGAAGGTGGCAGCAGAGAACAGGTAGAGAGGGTATAAATAGGTTTGGAACAGGAAGTTCTGGGCTTTTCCAGCCTGGACGGTAGGCCTGAGGCTGGAGGGGTGGCTGGAGGAGTAGGAGAGGCAGGCAAGGAGGGAGCTCTGACAGACGGGTTGAGCCTGAGGGGGGAACCCCCCCCCCAAAGTCAGTGATCAGGGATGGCTGGTATGCAGCAATGTGGTGTCAGAGAGTAGGGCTGGTGCTCAGAGGGAGGATGGTCAGCTAGCCAGTACTCTGTCATCGAGATGGGGGAGGCCTGGATAGAAAGGAGATGGTAGGGAATGTAGGAACCTCTTAGGTCCCTTGTACAGTGTGGATTGGGCTGCCAGAGCTGTGGGGAGCCATGGCAGGGCTCCCACAAGGGAGGGGCCAGTGGCAGAGGTCCTGTCCCATACCCCGTGTGGCAGGGTAGCCCAGGTTTAGAGGGGGCACTGTGAGCATTCTTCACCCACATAAGGGCCTGCTTGAGTTGCAGATCCTGTAAGCACAGCATTTTAGGGCACGGGGTGGGCCGAGGTCTCAGGACAGGCCTTGGAGGGACATCTATGGGCCGGGAGCTTAAGTCAAGCCAAGGATGTGTTGCAGGAATTCCGAGAGGAGGCTGGGACCATCCCGGGAGGGTCATTAGAGGGCACAAGACAAAGGAGGAATGGACACCAGGGGTGTGTACAGACAGTTGGTGAGACCCCCATCTGGAGTACTGTGTACAGTTCTGGAGACCCCATCTCCGCAGGGACATAGACAGGATGGAGGCAGTCCAGAGGAGGGCAGCTAAAATGGTGCAGGGTCTGCACATAAGCCAATGAAGAGAGGCTAAGGACTTAATATGTATATCCCCGAGGAAAGGAGGAGAGGGGACATGATAGAAACTTCAAGTACCTCAAGGAATCAACAAAGTCCAAGATGGGAGCATCTTTATGAAAACAAATGTACAAGAACAAGGGGCATAATTTGAAGATGGGGGGGCGGCTCAGGGGCAATATGAGGAAATACTTTTTCACAGAGTGGGTGGTGGACGCATGGAACCGCCTTCCTGATGAGGTTGTGGGGTCAAAAACAGTGAGGAATTAATGCATGGGACAGACATAAGGCAATTTTAGGGAGGGGTAGGAGGGAGTAGGGTGTTGGGTAACTGGAAACTGAAGCTTATCAGATAGGTAGGAATTGGGCAGACTAGGTGGGCCAAGCAGTCCTTATCTGCAGTCAGAGTCTATGTTTCTATGTGCCAGAAAAGGGTTTGAGCTGCTCGGAGGGCCTGGGTGGTGGCAGGGCTTAGGTTTCTCTAGTGGCAGGGCAGCTCAAGTATGGCAGTGGGCATTGGGGGCTGTGGCCTGGGTACGCTGTGGGCCGATCAGGTATCAAGGTTTGGGCCAGCCCTGGGGCCACCATTTATGAGCTGGCCTTTAGGCCCATTAAGGGTTGCAGCTCCAGTGGCAGGAGAGAGTCAGAGATTCAGGAGGCACTGCAAAGCTAGTGGGGGCCACTCAGGTGAAAGTGCAGGCTCAAATAAGTGTTACAAGACTGGTTCAGGGAGAAAAAATCCTAGTAACCCCCCCCATTATGTTTCAGGCTAGGTCCAGGGGCCAGGTGGGAGAAGCTGCTCGCTTCTCCATGTGGGAACAGGGCATGGCAACCAGCGCAAGGGAAAAGCCAAGGGAGAAAATGGTAACTAAGTAGATAGGTAGCTTACCAGCCCCGGGGGAAAGGAGCCTGATGATTCTTCAAGGATAAAGTGTTCTGCTTAGATACAACAGCTGAGCTTCCAAAGTAATGATAGCCTTGCAAATACTGCCTGTTAACACCTTACTTCTACTCGAGAGTTCCAGCTGGATGAGCCTGTAAAAATGTTTATAGCCTCATGGAGCTGCTTTATTTTTGTGCAAGCAGGTACCCCTGTGTCTCTGCAATCATTGGGGCACAGGTGAAAATAAAGAGCTGTTCTGGGAAAAGGATAGAGTGATGATTTTCTGTTAAGTTAAAGAGGATAAATGAAATAAGAAGCCCTCCATTTCATTTGTGCCATGAGTTTTGTATTTCCAGCAGTTTGCACAGGGATCGGGGGGCTCAGAGGCAGATCAATGTAAGTGCCTGGTTCCAGTGTCAGAGATTTGGGGCGAAGTCAGTTAAAAGGAGAAAGATCCAGGGTGTGCTAAAGAAATTAAGAAAGGTGGGCAATGGTGATCTATGTACGGGAGGAGGGGGAGGAAGGTGGGACAGAGGCCCTATGGATGCAGTTTCAGGACTCAAAGAGCAGGGTACTGAGGATGGGGGTAGTCTGTAGGGCACTAACTCAAGAGGAGGAGCTGGACAGGGAGTTGGTAGAACAAATTAGGAGGGTTTGCAGGAAAGGGAATATGGTTGAGTTGGGGGACTTCAACCTACCTGGGGTGGGGTAGATTGGAGCACACCAACCACCACAAGTGCAAGGGAGTAGGTCATATTGGGGGTATTTCAGGATAGCTTCCTGGTGCAGTTGGTGCATGAGCCAACTAGGTTGGGAAGGACTGTGGACCTTGTACTATCAAACGGGGAGGCCATAAGGGACCTGAAGGTGGATGACCTTCTGGGTGGGAGTGATCACCTCTCAGTGTGGTTCACGCTCAGAATGGAGAAGCAAACTGGAGGTTTGGGTACCAGAGTTATTGATTTTAAGGGGGCGGACTTTAACAAAATTTAGGAAATTCTGATAAATCATCTGGAGGGAATCCAACCAACCGTGGATGCCAATCAAAAGTGGGATATTATTAAAGCAGGGCTGGCAGAGGCTACTGGGACATGTACTAGGCACAAAGTAAAGGAAGGGCAAAGAAGCCCAGTTAGCTGACCCAGGAGGTAATGGAGGGGTGAGAGCCAAGAGGACAGCTTTTCAGAGATTCAAGAGCTCAGGAAGGTGGGGGGATGACAGGAGGAGTATCATCAAGAAGTCCAAGAAGGTTACCAGATTAATCAGAGCCACCAAGACATCCAAAGAGCTGAGGCTGGCACAGGGCATTAAAGGCGGAGAGAAGGACTTCATCAGATACGTCAGTGAGAGAAAGAAGAACAGGGACCAGATAGTGAGAATTAAGAAGGGCAGGGGGGTGGGTAGAGAAGGGGGAGGAGCAGGCAGAGGCACTCAATGAGTACTTCTGCTCTGTGTTCACAGAAGAGAGGGGAGGACAGATACCTCATGGGAGTGGTGGGGTGGGCAGGGGGGAGGGAGTGACAGATGGAGAAATTACAGAGAACAGGGTACTGGAAAGACTAATGGCACTGCGGGTGGACAAGGCACCAAGACCTAATGGCATTCACCCTAGGGTACTCAAGGAAATGGCAGGGTGCCTGGCAGGATCACTGCCTGAGCTGTTCAATACCTCTGGACACAGGATGTGTGCCACAGGATTGGAGGTTGGCCCATGTGGTGCCCATTCACAATGGTGGCCCAAAGGATGATCCGGTAACTACAGACCAGTGAGCCTCACATCAATTATGGGAAAGTTCATGGAGACAATCTTAAAGAGAGGCTGGTGACATTTTGAAGGACAATGGTCTCCAGGATGGCGACAACATGGGTTTGCCTCGGGCAGATCCTGCCAGACAAACCTGATTGAATACTATGATTGGGTGACCAGGGAACTGGACAAGGCCCTGCAGTGGATGTCCTGTACTTAGACTTAGCAAGGCCTTTGATTCCGTGCCACATGGGAGGCTGGGGGAAGCTGGAATATGAGGGATGGGTACTAAGATGGTCAAATGGATTGCTAACTGGCTGAAGGGCAGGCAGCAAGGGTGGTGGTGGAGGGAAACTCTCATCGCTAAGAGCAGTAACAAACGGGTGCCACAGGGATCGGTACTGGGACCAGTGCTGTTTGGGATATTCATAGCAGATATTTCACACGGACCCAGAGTAAGATCAGTGTTCGCATCAATACCAAGATGGGAGCTGTGGTGGATGACATCGAGGGATGGAGGGGACTGCAGGAAGACCTGACTAAACTACAGGAGTGGTCAGAAACACGGCAGATGGGGTTCAGTGCCAAGAAGTGCAAAGTGCTGCACTTCAGAGCTAAGAACCAGAGGAGGAGCTATGGTACCGAATATGTTATGTGCTTAATAGCATATGACAAAACCCCGAAACTGCAACAGCGCAGTATAGGACAGCGAGAGGGTGCAATATCACGAATGGGTCTGTGAGCAGTACTGCACCCTCTCACTGTTCCAGGCAGAGGATAAGACCTCCGCTGGGATGGGGTTCTGGCAAGCAGCTGCTGTGGCTCGATGGGATGAGCCACTGGTAGGAAGGAAGCAGGCAGTGTGTTTGGGACTGGGTTCGATTCCTGGTCCCAGAAGCATTAAATGTGTCTTTTTTTTTTTTTTTTGCACTTTGTGCAATATTTTACTATTAACCCCGTGGAGTTAGTTATTCTAGTTGGGGGGGCGGTTCGGGGGCACAGACCCCTGTAACAGGAGGTGCGGGGGCCAAAAACAAGACTTATACCACATGCAATATATTGCACTGTATCAGCAGCACGGTATATTGCTGCGGCATAATGTCTTGTGACATTATGATCCTGTACCAGGAGCTATCACCTGGGAGGGGTACAGTTGGGGAGCACAGATGATGATAAGGACCTGGGGGGGATTATAATGGGGAATATGAACAACTCGGCTCAGTGCAGGAAGGCAGCAGTAAAAGCCAACAAGATGTTGGACTGTATAGTGAGGGGAATCTCCTCTAGAAGTAGTGAGGTGATCCTTCCCCTGTACAGGTCACTGGTCAGGTCACACCTGGAATACTGCGTGCAGTACTGGCACCCGTTCCTGAAAAAGGACATCAGATTGTTGGAGGGGGTGCAGCACAGAGTGACTAAGATGATCCAGGGTTTGGAGGGGAAATCCTATGAGGAAAGGTTGAACATGCTTAACATGTATTCCCTGGAGGAAAGAAGGGATAGGGGAGATATAATCAAGACCTTTAAGTATCTGAAGGGGATAAACAAGACTAATACAGGAGAGATATTCCAGATCAGAAGAGGGAGGGATGCAAGATGGCATCAACTGAGGTTGGAGGAGGGAAAATTCAGGAGGGAAATCAGGAGACATTTTTTCACTGAACAGGTGGTAGGCAAGTGGAACACTCTACCTGAGGAGGTGATTTCCTGTAGGATGGTGGGCTGTTTCAAGAGGGGATGGGACCGAGTCGGGGATGACTGTGAGTGGGGGAGGAAAGGGTGGAGCAGCTGCAAGTTGAGGAGCTAGCTGCACAATTGAGCAGATGTGATAGACCATGAGGCCTGTTTCTGCTGGCATTTTTGTATGTTTATATGCTCATAATAAAGCCAGAGAGGTAGGCTAAGTTTCTCTACTTCACCATGCAGTGAAATGCTTGGAGATGTTTAGCTATGCTGTAGGCCCTTTCCCCCGGTTCATCAACGATTCTTTCATGCCCCTAAACAGTTTGGGGAAGGGGTGGCTACATGTGGGGGCTCATCAGGATGGTTTCCTGTGCCCATAACCCCACAGACCCTGAGTTCCCTGGTCAAGGTGCTGACAGGTTCCCGCGCCTAAGTAGGCCTTTTGGCGCATTTTAAAATAAGTTGTGGGGCAGGCCTGAAAGACTAGTAGGCCTCAACATACCTGATGTGGTGTGCGCATGATTGGCTGGTCAAGTGATGCTCTGGCCACTTCAATTGGTGGATGGTGCAGGAGAAGCAGAAGCAACTGTTGAGGGCGCCATTTTGCCGGCAGTTGAGAGGAAGATGTGCAGGGAGAACCAGCGAGAAAGAAAAACAAAAGCAGCACAAAACCCACACAACAGCAGAAAAGCAAAATCTCCATCCAAAGTAAGAGTGTTCCTTTGTTCTGGGTACTGCAAGCAGCAGCAGGGTAGAGGTTTTAGTGGGTTGCCATATGGACTGGCACTGGATCATGGCAGGCAAAGGACAACAAACTGAAGAGGTGTCCCCACAGGAGGAACCACTTGCCATGGTTCCTGCATCATTGGTGTCCTGGCCATGGAAGGCAGGGGGAAAGGGACAGATCAATGAGCGATGTGTGAGGTGTGGATATCGGAGGAGGGGGGAAGGCATCGCAAGGTTATCTGTTTGTAGAATCTGCTCCGGTTCAGCCCTGGGAGGCATTTTTGTTCGCATCCCACCCGTTTCCATGTTGGGGCTTAAATCCAGTACCACAGAGCGCTCTTACATGCTACGGTCACTGGCTAGTGGGGATTCAGGAGCTTTTGATAGACTCTTCCTGGGGGCAGCGCCCAGGCCAGATAACTAAAGCGAGGAGCATTTCTCCTGATGTTATGGTTGAGGCTGAGGAAGAGGAGGTGCAGCAAAAAGGAGAGACTAGGGGTGATGGGGAGCACAGACATCAGCCCTGATCCCGCTGCCAGCTACCAACTATCCCCATGGCAGAGGGAGGGGCAGGAGTCTCAGGAAACCAGCAGGAGACTCCCAAGGGCCCAGGGAGTCCACACCTTGGCCCCTGTCCGGCAGTAGCCCACTGGCTCTGTCTGCCAAATCAGAGCCTGTGGCTGGAGTCGAGTCAAAGATCCTAAAGCCCAGCAGGCTTTAGATCCATGCAATTTGCTGCACCAGCAGAGACCAGGGAGGGTGCTAAGGCTGAGGAGTTGAATGAAGAAAACAATATTGATAAAAGGTTCCAGTTCCAGGACTATCAAGTATATCGAGCCTTCCCCAGGCCTTTTCATCATCCGGTGATCATCACAGCAGACCACACCCCACAGCTTCCCATTCATGCCAAAACTCTCCAGACCTGCATGGACAGGTTAAACTCCAGTGACCCACTGAACATCAAGTACAGAAGGGGTATGTGGTTACCACCAGGGCAAGCAAGGAGGACCAGTGTGAGAGATCTGCCAGAATGGAGCCAGGCTGAGAGATGGGTCCACAGGAGGCTGCGTGTGGAGTATCCCCATATGGACTATCCATATGTGCCCAAGAGGGTTTGGGACATCATCGAGGAGATGAGGGAAGAGTGGATTTTCAAAGAGCAGTTGGACCGATTAAAGAACCGTCCTGGAGGTGGAGGTGTTCCCTCACAGCAACTGATCCAGCGGACTCGGACAATGCGCCGCACAGGGACTTGGTCTGGTTTGACCCTGTTTAAGAATTTCGCCTTGGTACAGGACTTGACTGGGATATGGACCAAATATTACATCATAGACCGAGATTCTTTTGGGACTTGACCACCAAACTGGATCCAGATTATTATTTCCCACCAGGAGGGGACCTGCAACTTAGGCCTCCTGTAAACAGACTTATGGACTATGTCAGGACAGTTGCTCTATGGAGCAGGACATGGTGATTGTAAATATTTTTTTTTTTTTTTAAATATGGGACCTAATTTATGCTTACTAATCAGAATCTCGGAGACTAATGATTGGATAATTAAATAAATAGTGTGAATGTTGGCCATGGGTGATTAAGAGGATGCATGAATGAGTGAGGTGGAGTGTGAAATGGGATTGTACAAACAGTAACATGTTTCTATATGGGGGGACGTATAATGGAGTTTGTTAGAATTTTAGAACTACCTCAATACTGTTTAAAATGTTGTTGAAATTTAGAACAAGAACTCAATGATTGTGGTTGTCTTCTGAAGAGGAATAATTCAGTTTTTTCTAAAATTTTATAATTGTCTCCTGGCGCAGGTAAGTTTTATTTCCTTGGGTAAACTGGGTTTAGAGCAGTTAGTTTGGGTTGGCACCTTGTGGCCAGACACGATGTGTCTGCCCTTTGTGGGGGGGGGTGCACATACCCAGCTTGCTGGGAGGAGACCATCACTGGGCCCTTTGCCATCATTCCCAGGAGGGAATGATTCCCTGGTTGGGGGAAAAATGTAAGTCCCCTCTCTTTCAGAGGGGGCTTATGATCCAATTAAGGACTCCCTTCCACCCTCTACCCCCCCAGAGCTTAGGGATTTATTAGTGTTCTGGGGGTCAATCCTTGCTGGACACCTGAAGGTGGCAGCAGAGAGCAGGTAGAGAGGGTATAAATAGGGTTGGAACAGGAAGTTCTGGACTTTTCCAGCCCAGGCGGTATGCCGGAGGCTGGAGGAGTAGGAGAGGCAGGCAAGGAGGGAGCTCGATGGTCTGGGTTTGGCCTTAGGGGAACCCCCCCTAGAGCCAGTAGTCAGGGATGGCTGGTATGCAGTGATGTGACATCGGAGAGTAGGGATGGTGCTCCGAGGGAGGATGGTAAGTTAGCCGGTACTACATCATTGGGATGGGGGAGGTCTGGATAGAAAGGAGATGGTAGGGCATGTAGGAACCTCTTAGATCCCTTGTACAGTGTGGCTTGGGCTGCCAGGGCTGTGGGAGCCATGGCAGGGGAGGGGCCGGTGGCAGAGGTCCTCTCCTCTGCCCGGTGTAGCAGGGTAGCCCACGTTTAGAGGGGGCACCATTAGCATTCTTCACCCACTTAAGGGGTCTGCTTGGAGGGGCAGGCACCGGCATTTTTAGGGCCAGGTGGGCCACAGGTCTTAGGACAGGCCTTGGAAGACATCTCTGGGCCAGGAGCTGAAGTCAAGTCCAGGATGTGTTCCAGGCATGCCGAGAGGAGGTTGGGACCATCCTGGGATGGTCATCAAGGGGCACAAGACAAGGGAGGAATGGACGTCAGGGGTGCCAGAAAAGGGTTTGAGCTGCTTGGAGGGCCTGGGTGGTGGCAGGGCTCAGGTTTCTCTAGTGGTAGAGCAGCTCAAGTGTGGATTCAGGCTGGGTCCAGGGGGTCACGTGGGAGAATCTGCTCTCTTCTCCATGTGGGAACAGGGCATGCCAACCAGCGCAGGAAAAAAGCCAAGGAGAGAATGGTAACCAAGTAGATAGGTAACTTACCAGTGCCAGGGGGAAAGGAGCCTGATGGTTCTTCAAGGATACAGTGTTCTGCTTAGATAAAACAGCTGAGCTTCCAAAGTAATGATAGCCTTGCAGATACTGCCTGTTAATACCTTACTTCTACTTGAGAGTTCCGCTGGATGAGCCTGTAAAAATATTTATAGCCTCATTTAGCTGCTTTATTTTTGTGCAAGCAGGTACCTCTGTGTCTCTGCAATCACTGGGGCACAGGTGAAAATAAAGAGCTGTTCTGGGAAAAGCATTGAGTGGTGATTTTCTGTTAAGCTAAAGAGAGTAAATGAAATAAGAAGCCCTCCATTTTATTTGTGCCATGAGGTTGGTATTTCCAGAAGGTTTTTCCAGCAGTGTGCACAGGGATCAAGGGGCTCACAGGTCCACTGGGAGCCATGGCGGCAGATCAACGTAAGTGCCTGGTTCTAGTGTCGGTGGTTTAGGAGAAAAGCCAGTCAAAGGAGAAAGATCCAGGGTGCACTGAAGAAATGAAGCCATCGGGAGGTAGGCTAAGTTTCCCTACTTCACCATGCAGTGAAATGCTCGTAGATGCTTCACTATGCTGTAGGCCCTTTCCCCCATTCATCAACGATTCCTTCATGCTCCTAGACAGTTCGGGGAAGAGGTGGGTACACTATGAATGTGCACTGGAAGATTCATAGACCACAGGGATTGATTAGAAGGAGATTACGGAGATGTTAAACATGGCAAGGTTAAGTGACTTGCTCAGGGTCACACAATGAGTATGAAATGGGTGGATTACAACCCTAGTCTCCAGTTTTGCAGCTCTGTGCTCTAACCACTAGGCCAAACTGCTTCCCTGATCCTGATCACAGAAAGCCCTAAAGGGAGGGGTTTTGCTCTGATAATCTACATAGGTGAACTATGGAGCAGCAAATGATACAGTAACTTTTCCTCAGTGGTTCTAAATTTGCTCCTGAAATATTGAAATAGATATATATTTCTACTACATCTGTAGAAATAAATTTGGCAAACTAAATATAACCCCCCTACAAATGGGGGTTCCTAAAAACCTTCCAGACCTACCTAGATGCTCCCTGCTTATCTGGTGTCCGGCGTGGGCCGCTAAATATGGCGTTGTGAGTGCTTTTAAAGCCTCAGTACTGTCTCTTTAGGCTGCCTGCTCACAGGGTTTGGTGTTTGTAAGGGGGGACTGGGGCTTCTATGTTGGCTCCCGCCCTGGGCATTGGTTAATCGCTCCATTTCTGCAGTCACTAGAAGAGCAGAAGGAGCCTAGTTGAAAGATATAGCTGTTTGCTGGAAAATATGCAGGGTAACTGAAAAACATAAATTGTCTAACCTGCCTTTATTTGCAGCTGGGACTCTGTGTGCTGTGCCCCTCCATCTTGGACCAGAACAGTTCGAGGGGTCCAATAGGAGCAAGGGGTATCTAATCTGAAGTGAAAAGCAGCCAACCAGAAACCAGGACCCCTCAGGGAGTCGACTGACCAATGAGGACACAGCTTGTAGTGCTGGGAAGTGGCATTATGGGCTATGGTGCTTTTTTGCACCGCTGAGAGCAAAAGTAAGTGACTGGCACCTGAGGCCAGCCAATGGGATCGGGTGGTGCCGGAGTTAGAGAGCTGCACCACACAGAGAAGAGGCAGAGGCGTTGTGATTGTGCAGGGAGAGGGGCTCTGAGCTCTCTTGGCTAAGTGTTCGCCGGGAAGTGCGTGAGGCCTGGGGCTGTTTTTCCTTGCCAGCGTTCCACGAAAAAAATCTGCAGGCTTGTGGTCAGAGGAGGGTGTGATCAAGCACAGCTACCTACCAGGCTTCACCTGAAGAGGACTGGAGAATCTGCTAAATCACGCTCGGTCTGTCAGGACAGTTGAAGCTGCAGTAAAACGCCCGTATAGCTGTGAGTTCGTTTGGGTCCTAGGAGCAGCTGCCTGGTATGGTACCCCTCTGTAAATTTTCCATATAAATGTGTGAGGAGGCCTTTGAAGCTCAGGCTCAGCCCTGCGAGAGGTGAAAGAGTGGTCCTTTGCTGGAGTTGTGAGTACCGAATCGGGTAGCTCCCTGCTAAAGGTTACAAACAAAGGCAGAATCATTTTGTTGTATTGCTGACACTAGTGGGAAGAAAGGGGGGTTGCAGCAACCCAGAGGGCTGTGACTGAGTCAACCTCGACTGTTCTAACCCCGACCTCTAGGTGGAGGCACCCGCCAACGGATCTGGGCCCCTCACCCTGCTACAGTTAGGGCAGGCAGGGGTAGTAGCTCTTAGGATAGTGCCCCTTGGGGGTTACATAAAGAGAAACACAGAAACATAGAAAAAAAAAAGACTGCAGAAGGAGACCAAGGGGGCATCTAGTCTGCCCTTGTGTTCCTTGGACCTTCTCACATCCCAGGACATAACCCACCCCCACATCTGCTTAATGCCTTCTATTGCTCCTATTGCTTTCAGTCATGCTTTAGCTTTGTCTCACCCCAACTTGAATGATGTCACGGACTTTGCTTCCACCATCTCAGCTGGCAGTTTATCCCAATAGGTGTCAGCGTGGCTCAGTTGGTAGCACATCCGCCTCTGGACCAGAAGTTCGTGGGTTCTCGTCCCACACTGGGATTGGAATTGCATCTAAAAATCACTGGCATCTGAGTGCAGTATTGGGGGGTGCTGTACTGGTGGGGTGTGCAATCCTTCGGATGAGACGTTAAACAGAGGTCCCTTCTGCCTGTCCTGGTGGGTGTCCAGGTGGAAGTAAAAGAACCCAGGACACTCTTCACAAAGAGCAGTGAACATTTCTGGTGTCCTAACCAACTTTCCGCTTCCCATAAACCGGTTCATGCAATTATCCAGGCTGTGTGTGGGTGATGATGTCTGATATGGCTGCCACCACACATTCAGTCACTGCACTACCAGTCTAGCATCGCTTGTAAAATGCTTTGGGATACTGTGTATGAAAAGCGCTATATAAATGCTGATTCTTTTTCTTCCTCATGGCTCCACGACTCTTTCTGTAAAATAGTGTTTCCTAAGCTCCCTCTTGAAACTCCCTCACCCAAGAGTAATATTAAGCCATTATGGCATGCAGACTATGCAATTAACATATAGACTCTGCACACTACATAAAATCTGTGTAATAACATAAACATTGCACAGATAACACACAGGATGTGCAAATAACATACAGGGTTCGATTCTCAGAGGGCCCTTAGATTGACACAAGCTGTGGCAAAAGGCAGGTTACGTCAACGCCTGGTGCGCCAGGGACCCTGCGTCCGATTCTCTATCGGTAGGATCCCAGCACCAGAGTCTGACGCTTGTGGCAAACTGGCAGGTATGCCAACAGGGAATGCATCTGGGATGGTTGCCATCAAGCCCTGGAGGCATGCAGCAGTGTAGAGAAGCATTCCCTGGTGGTCCAGCGCCCCACACCCGATCCTTGTATCCTTATAATATAGGTTCCTTGGTGGTCTAGCGGACCCCCAGCCCTGAGGTGCCTGTAAATTAAAATGTTAGTAATTCCTACCCAGCTGATCTAGCAGACCACTCCTCCCCAG
Organism: Neoceratodus forsteri; assembly: GCA_016271365.2. Classification (NCBI taxonomy): domain Eukaryota; kingdom Metazoa; phylum Chordata; order Ceratodontiformes; family Ceratodontidae; genus Neoceratodus; species Neoceratodus forsteri. Next base: position 674,360,869 of record CM057451.1, on the reverse strand, counting down.
CCCCAATCTGCCATAATTTGAACTGTTATTAAATTCTTTCCATGGTAGTCTAGCAGTCATCCCCACCCCGGCCCCGATCCACCTGTAAATTAAAATGTTGGTACATTATTTCCCTGGTGATCTAGCAGTCACCCCCTCCTCCAGCCTCGATCCATTCGTAAATGAAACTGTTGATAAATTCTTTCCCTGGTGGTCTAGTGGACCCTCACCACCCCGCCCCAGGAGGAAGTGCCCACCGCCCCACTTCCCCCACCCCGAACCTCGAGTTGTCAACTGGCACAATGTCAACCAATGGGCTTGTAGTGCATACTGTATGCTGTCATTGACAGTACAGTCGACAGGCAGCTGTGGAGGTGTGAGGAGGGCAGTGCTGCTCGCCAACCGGCAGTCATGCTGTGGGGGGAGGTGGGGTGGTGGGTGATTACCTGAGAGGGTGGGGGGTTGGGGACCACTAGACTACCAGGGACTGGGTTTTTGTCTATTTGGGGATGGCGATCAGTGACAGGGGTTGGGGGAACAACTGCACTATGGAAAAGGGTGTTATCTCTATTGGGTGGGCACTGGGGAGGGACACTATATTGTGGAAAAGTACCATTGGGTGGGAGATTGGGCACTGGGGAGAGGGGAGGGACTACTACACAATGGAATTTTTTTTTTTTTATAGGGGGATCAGGGAGAGGGGAGGGACCACTACACTATGGAAACAAATATTTTACAATGTCGGGTGGGCGATCAGGGACCAGAGCGGGGGGGGGACTACAGTACCTCTGCCAGCCACTAGGGTTGCCCAGATTACAGCCAAGTTTTTTATTGGCGATACTTTTGCCCCTGCAAAGTGTCTTCCACAAGGCCCATGCATGGAGCAAAACCTTGAATATAGGATTGTGGGATGTGCTTGGGTCCCCTCCCGTTCATTGCATTGCGACCCCCCTCACTACTTTGCCCAGGAGCAAGCCAGTTTACGGGAGAAAACTGGGCTTTGTGAATACCAACTATTCACAAAGCCTGGTTTGCCCCCGGGCAACCTGGTATGCACCCATGCAAAGTTTTGTGAATCTGGTCCTTGACATTTTAGTAAGTTTTGTATACTTCAATTATATGTGTGTGTGTCTGTATATAAATATATATTTAAAATTTGGTGACTGGTGAGCTGGCCCAGTGATACTGAGGTTTAATGCACTGGACACCACACCTTGCACCATGCCAGCGACCGGGTTTGGGAACAAGCCTGGGACATTGGGATCAGCGGAGGGGGCAGGGAGGCGGGAGATGGATTGGGCAGCCATAGGGCAGCTCTCCTGTCCTAGGTAGGGACCCAGTCTCGCCCGCTGCAAGGCTGCCCCTGGCTGGAGACCCAACGGTAGTGCAGAAGGGAGTGGCTAGCATAGGGAGGTGCTGCGGATTGCTGGGTGTACATGCCTCCACATGTGCACAAGCAACCGCAGCAAGGGGAGAGGTAGAAAAGTGGAAGATGGAGCTGGCAGGCTCCATGATGGCCCCGCAGTGCCTGTGCCAGCCTCCCAGAGTCTGGATGTTGGTTTCCGGGAGAGGGGGGAAGTCGATGTCCTTTGCCCTTGGCCCTGTTATGGGGGGCAACCTGTGGGTGCTTACCAGGAGGGTCAGGCATGGGAGAGTTGGGGACCGGAAAGCGAGCCCCTCTGAGGAAGGGGCTGGAGCTGCCTGCCAGTTCCATTGAACAGGAGCATAAAATATATGGAAAAAAAATTGGTGACTGGCTGGTCACACTGGGCCCATAACAGGGCCAAGGGCAAGGGCGTCGGCGTCAACTTCTCTCATTTCCAGGTGCAACCCAGGGAGGGGATACAACAAAGAATGAAAAAGCAACAACAAAGTGACAACAATAGGTGCTTGAACATGTACAATAAGATCATAATACAAGTAATGAATTTCAGAAAAAGACAAATACAGTGTAAGAACTGTGCATGTACACTGGTTATGAAGTAACCAGGTTGAGAGCTAAACGACTGTTCCACCAATGTCAGACAATACATTTGTATAGAACAGTGAGGCGTAAAATTCAGATTACAGAGTTAATTGAGTTGTATGCTATACAACTGAGTAGGCACAAAAATGGGTAAAACTAGCAAAATAGCAGGGGGAGTGGCTCGGACATGGGTTGTTGTAATGTGGAGAGAAGAGGAAGAAGCCTATCTACAGGTGCATTTTTTGGTGAAGTGTGTCAGTAAGAGTAATTTGAGAGAGTGGAGGGAGGAGGAAGAGAGATGGATGGAGAGAGGGAGGCTGTTCCAAGAGTAGCCAGATGGATAAGAAAGCAGATTGGCCTGCTACAGATTTACTGTAAGGGATATGAAAGGAACGAGCAGCATATGAATGGAGGGAGTAGGAGGAAAGGATGGCAGGGCTAAAGAGGAGGAGAGGTAAGTGGAATAGTGGCAAGTCAGTTTTGGCAATGAGAGAAAACATTGTGAGAGACACTGGTCCTTGAGAGAGGAAAGAGAAATTAGCACATAGAGAGCAGTGATGGGAGAGAGATGGAGCACGAAGGGCAAATTGGCAGAAGGAATGAAAAAGGGGGTCCAGCTGTCATGTGTAGACTTTGAGGCAGTACTTAGACAACATCTATGTAGTGAAACGCAGCCAAGAGAAGACAGAATTTGTTTTGGTACAGCATACTAAACTTAGGGCAAAGGTTCTTGTGCATGGCATCCATATGGGTTGAAAAGCTCAGATTCTGATCCAGCCACACCCCTAAGTACTTCAAATGGGGTACCTATTCAAGCTATTTGCCATCTAGAATTGTGAAGACAGGTGTCTGTTGGAGTCTTGCTAATCTTTGTCTAGTTCCAAATGTAAGGGAGACTTTTCTGGCATTTAGTGAGAGTTGGTTTGCCTGAAACCAACACAGATATTGTCAAAATCATGCTGGAGTGAGGACTCCAGCTCAGGGACCGAGACATTGAAGCAAATAGAACTGTGTCATCTGCATTCTTGTGTATGTGAGAAGAGACACAGGATAAGGGAGGTCATTTAAAAAGATGGAGAAGAGGATTGGGCCAAGAGAAGAGCTCTGGGGAACACCATACCTGGTAGGCAGAGGGTGGATAGGGCATCACCAACTTGAAATGACTGGAGCTGATCTGAGAGGTGCAGAAGGAGAGGAACCACCTAACTACCAGGTTGGCTAGCCCTGCAGCACCTAACTTATCCAAGAGAAGGGGGGTGGGTCACTGTTTCAAAGGTCTTTGTGAGGTCTATGAAAATGGCCACAGTGAACCGGCCCTGGGCCATGCCTTTCAGCATAAAGTCTGTGAAGTAGAGGGGGGAGGAGACAGTGGAATTATTCTTATGGAAGCCATACTGTAAAGAGAAAAGAAGAGGTGTGAAGGTAGGTGGATAGTTGGGAAAGAACAAGTTTTTCTTGCACCTTAGCCTGGGCAGGAGGAACAAGATGGATCTGTACTTACCTGGAGAAGAAGAGTCAACCACTTTGAGGAGAGGGATTACTTTAGCCTGCTTCCAGGAGGGGGATAGATCCTAGCTGGAAAGGATGATTGAAAAGTGAGGCAAGAGGGCAGTGATGGCTAGTGCAGAGAGATCTGAACTTTGACCCTTAGCAGAAGAGTAAGGAAGTAAGGGTGGTCTTTGCAGAGACTGGGAAAATGGAAAAAGATGCTAGGTTGAGGATGAGGAGATAAAGGGCATTTGGGAAGAGACATGGCAGGCAGGAGGGGATAACAGAAGGGGAAGAGGAAGAGAGAGGACATAGGAAGTAAAGAAATTGCTAAAGCTGTTAGCAACCACTGCTGGGTCAAGACAGGTGACTTTCCTACAATAGTTTGAGGATGAGAGAGGTAAAATGCATGGAGTGGTTGAGCAGTGAATCAGTAACCTTCCAGAACCTGTCAGGGGATTTAAGATTGTTCTGTAGGTTGTAGGCAAAGTAAATCGATTTAGTTTCCCTGGTGCCCTTAGTGCAGGTGTTACGCAGTTATCTTCAACTCAACAAATCCTCTGGGAGACTGAGGCTTTGTGAAGATGCCAGGCATAATTGTGAGCTTTGAGCAGATCAGTGACCTCTGCAGAGATCCAGGGAAGGTGGGACCACAGACATGAGGCCTCCTGAGAGGGTCTTGTTTGCCCATGCAGCAATGGAACTGGACAGGAAAGAAGTGAGAGCAACATCTATATTAGTTAATAAAGAGTGCTGACCACTCAGTGGCCTGTAGATTGTCTAATAGGGATGGGAGGTAAACAGCAGTGAGTGAATTAGACTAGAAAAATGTTGGTGGGGCTTTAATGTAGTGGATCTTATGGATGCAGTAAACCATTCAATGGTTACTGAAAGCATCCGGTAGGCTTCCAGCAGAAATAATGCAGTGGAAGTGTGAGGACAGACCCTAATCAATGAGGTAATGATTTGAGGAGCTGCAGTTCAGACAGGTTGGCCCAGTGATGAGCTATGTGAGACAGAGGGACTTAATTTGACAAGTGGTATTTTTTTGCTGAGAGGAAGAACCAATTTATATTCAGATCCCCAAGCACTAAGCGCTCACCTGAAGCTGAAAGGGAGAAGCTGGCAGGACAGGTGCCGGGCTTGGCTTTAGGGGAGGAGTACATGACACCAAAGAAAATATGAAGTGAGTGGGGATAATGAGAGGTTGCACAGGAGGTGTTCATGAGAAAAAGGATGGCAGAATAATACCAACTGTCACAGATCGGGCTATGACATATGTACAGTTAGGGTCTGCGGAGGCAGACTAGGCAGGGACCATCTGGGCAGACTAGTTGTGCCAAGTGGTCCTTTTCTGATGACAAATTCTGTTTCTATGTATAGAAGAACTTCACCATCTCAGTTCCCATGGTCCTGTCTGTTAACTGTGTAACCAGAAAGCCTGATTTCTGCATTATTGATTCAGGCAGAGAGCCAGGTTTAGGTAACAGTCAGCACATCAGGACTGTAGTGTATGGCCTGCAACCTTAGCTGGTCGAGCCTGGGTAGTGGACTCCTGAGATTTGTATGAAAAACACTGTTCTTTGGGAAGGTTGGTGGATGGGAAGAAGTGGGGAGGCCAGGGTTTAGCCCCACATCACCCACCAGCAGTAGCAGAAGGGTTATAAGGAGCAATAGTGTGTGAGACCTACACCTATGAACAGGTACTCTGGGGTGGGGTACAAGGGAAAGAATGTAAGAGGGCCTCAAGATTGAAATAGTGGGAGGAGAGGAGGTCAGGGTGAATAAGGAAATGATGGGGAATGACAGGCGTGGAGAAGCAGGAGAGGGGTAAGGAGGGAGATTGGGAGTAAAATGAAGGAAATGGTGAGAGGGAGAGGAGGACTAGGAGGCACAGAAGGGGCAAAGTGAAATGGAAGAGGTGGGAGTGAAGCTAGTCAGTAAACACTGTTAAGGTCTGCTGGAGGGTGCAAGTTATACCAACTAGCTAATGTGTGGTGGGGAATACTTGTCAAACAGGTTAGCAGTCAGCACAAGTGGTACTTATTTAAATGCAGATACAAGATCAAGTTTGGCTACGCCATAAAATGAATTAACTGAGCAGAGGTGACTGCACATTTGGCCAGGGCAAAGAAGCATAATAGTCAGCACAGCTTATTATATTATCAGTATCAAATAACAAGACATTTAATTAAGCAGACTATACATGCTATCTAAGCTATAGTAGAACAATGTAAAGGAAAATACAATTAAGCTAAGCAGGATAGATCAGGCAAAAACAGGGCTAGAAAGGGCTAACTAGGCAGACATACATGTAGAGATTTGTACACAGTAATATGTTAAACAAACACTTATCATGCAGACTGTGGAAATAGGAAAAACAGTTTATGTCCTCATGGATAGTTCAATGGCCTACACAGCCAGTGTAGTGTTATGCTTGTGCAACTGTGTTAGTTTGGTTTTGGCCATTTGCACTCTCTATTCCAGAGGAATTACCACCCTGTATTGGTACCAAAGGCAAGGAACCCTCGAAGAGGGTTCCACCCCTAGAGGTGCTGCAGGACGATTCCCGTGGCTAAAGGTACCTTAGGAAGGTTCCCAAGGAAAGAAGTGCTACCGCTGGAGGAGAAGGGGAGGATGGTGGAGTAAAGAAAAAGTGCTTCAGGAGGCGGCTGAGAGGAACTGTTTATATAGCTCAGGAAGCGGGAGTGGCTGGTTGCTTGTCCATTGAACTACAGGACAAGCCTTCAATGGCCTACGCAGCCAGTATAGTGTTATGCTTGTGCAGCTGTGTTAGTTTGGTTTTGGCCGTTTGCACACTCTGTTCCAGAGGAATTACCACCCTGTAGGGGTAGCAAAGGCAAGGAACCCTCGAAGAGGGTTCCACCCCTACAGGTGCCGCAGGATGGTTCCTGTGGCTAAAGGTACCATAGGAAGGATCCCCACAAAAAATGAAGTAGTGCGAGCATATAACTTATATGATATAAGCAAGCAGTAGCTGTGATGTAGTAGATAAATCATCAAGCAGCTTGATAACGTAATGAGATGCCTTGAGAACATAATGAGATGCACAGGTTAGCAATAGCATGAGTTCGGTGGATAGCACTAGAGAATGAGGGGGCCTCCTAAGGAGAGAGGAACAGCAAGTAGGGACACCATCCACCTCCATCCAACAGCAGAACCTAATAGAACTAGAAAACACTAACTACAGCTAACTAACTTTTATGACCTGAGGCACGGAGGAGAGAAAAAAAAAACCTTTGAGGAGGAAATTTCTGGGGATCCAAGGCCTAGGTCGCTTTCCCTCCAGGCTGGGATATTTTATTTAGTGACAGCTCTGCAGCTGCAATTTGGAAACCCAGTTAAAGGGAGGTGGAAAATATTCCAATTTGTTGGAAAGCTCTCGCTCAATCCCCTCTAGGGAACACTATGGAAGGTTCAGTGCTACTGTACAACAATGGGCAACCAAGGCGGGAGGAGGAGAGCAACAACTGCTGAGGCGCTCACCTGGCCTACTCACCCGAAAGACAAACCAGGTGAACCAGAGGCAGTCATGGGGCGAATAGTGTTGAAGGATGCCTCTGAACCTGCTCGGGCAGCTAATGAGGCCCCTGTGAGAGCCCCACCTCTTCACGCTGAGTCTTAACTTCTGCAACTTGAGGTGCCGTCAGTGCGGTTGATGACTGAAGGTCCACCCAGAGTGAGGACATTCTCAGTTGCAACTGACATCCCAGAGGCTAAAGCTAAGGGGATGGTGGTAGGCATAGAGGTGGAATTGATAATGAAAGCCTGCGATACCAGTAATAGGAAGCAGATGTAGGATCCACAGCTCAGCGGCCAGGTGAGAAGGACCCCACCCCAAGCTTTGCATACTCAAGGTGATCCGGTCCATCCCCTGACACACGAATGCACGTCACATATTATCCCGACTCCATTTCCCTGTCACACACTAGCCGGCCTTCAATTAGCCCATCTAATAATAGGCCGTCTTTATACTGTTCGAACTTCACAGTAGTATTAGCCAGTATGTTTCAGTGCACGCTCATTGAAAATCTGACATTGATTTGTTTCAGTGCTCATTTCACTGCCCGATTTCACACTGCAGTAGTGCTCATTCAACAACATTTAAAATCAATATGTTTCTAGCCAGACATTGACTTAACTGTGTATTCCTTGTGTTGTCAGGGCGCTGTTGCTAAAGGGGCATCACTGACGTTTGGTGTATGTTGGTGCTTGGTGGTACCCCGAAGACGATGTTGCCCACCAACGAGCACAGTTGATGCTCTGCCATGGCATCCTTCAGACTTGTGGTGCTGACAGCACCAGTAATACAAGTTGTCCCTGTTTCTCTCCTTTACATAAATATAGCCTCCAATGCTAAGCTTGCTGTGCTCACGCTGAGACTGCACAACATCGTAGACAAACACTGCATCCTGCACTTCAGAAGTGGTTGAAGTTGTAGTTGCTGTCGCCATTGCTGCAAACTAAAAGCAAATAGGGCACAAAACAGCAGGGGTGTACATAAAGTAATTGGATTAGCTACATACGGGATTTTTCAGATCATTGCACTAACTGAATGCTTAACTGAAGATAAATCTGATGACCGCTTGCAACCTGGCTGCTGAACACTAAATACAGAAAGCAGAGTGAGCATGATGCTTCTACTGCTGTTTTGCCACACACTACTTCTCAGTCCATGTTGTGCAGCTATAATTATCATTTATAAAGTGGGAGAATAGGTGAACTGTACTAAAAGCTCAAGGGTTATGTCGGGAAACGGCAGCGTCGGTCAGATCGCACTGTTGGGCAACTTAAAAGCGGGAAGTCAGAGACGGGATACTATTAGATGGGTAAATAAGAGACAAGGAATCATACTAGACCCTGCTCAAGCTGTGGACTCTGGATGCAGAGCGAGACCATCGGCTGCAGGGAGCCCTGCGCCAGAATGGTATGGCTGGCATGCCCCAGAACTGATAGGGCGCTGAATGAGTGTTAAGTGCCGAGACCTTGCAAAGTTTGGATGCAGTAGTGAGCACAGCAGACATCTCAGAGGCTGAAGCCGAGGGGATGATGATAGGCATGAAGCAAAGATTACGTAAGCAAGAGTGGACCTGCATGTAGGTCAATAAACAGTGTAGCAATAGTTGGACCTGCACATAGGTCTGCAAAACATAGTAGCAATGTAGCAGCACTGTGAATAGTAGAGGAAGCCAGCCAGGCATTCAAAAGCCAATAAAGGTGACTCATACTCTAAGGATTTGTTGGCGGTGGAGACAGAATTTAGAACATAAGTAATTAGCCACACATGGCCACGACTCCCCAAACACATCCAAGCTCCCACTGTAGGAAAACAAAAAGTGATGGAAAGGCGAGAGCCACATGCAGGTATTAAAACTAGTTGACAGCATCAGCAGTAGCTTAGCTGACCTCAGAGTACAACAGTGTACAAACATAGAAGCAGCATCTGTATTGAGTACACTGAGCTGTAAACTTCAATAAACATAGAAGAAAGGAGGACACCATGCTCTGAAGCAGCTATCACCTGGCAGTGCAATGAAACTGCAGCAATGAGGTAAGTAGAATGAGTTGAGAGAGCATGAGTGAGCTACATAGGTAGGGTTCAGAGTGAGCCAGAATCAGGTGAAAACAATTATGTGTGCAGCATGGAGAGCAGCTATGGTTGAGCTGAAACACACAGATAATTGTTGCAGTTGTATTGCAAGTAATTTGAGAGTTGTGAGTAACTGAGAGCAAGTAATATGAGCCCTGGAGTAGCAATATGGTAGGAGCTTAGAAACAAAGCCCCAAAAAACAAAACCAAAACACACAAACATGGAGAACAGGGAACAAAGGCCCAAAACAAAGACACACAAACACAGAAAACAAGGAGTAATGACAGCAAGAAGCACACAGCCAGAGGCAAAATACAAACCAGAAGCAGGAAAACAAATGCAGAAGTCCAGCAAAGACAAACAGAAGCAGCAAGGTGGGGGGGGGGGGTGTAGGCCCCAGCCAGCTGCAGAGGACAGATGGCCAGAGCCTCCAGCTAGCAAAGAAAAAGTGCTCCAGAAGGAGGCTGAGAGGAACAGCTTATACAGCTCAGGAAGTGGGAGTGGCTGGCTGCTTGTCCATTGAACTATAGGTCAAGCCTTCCAATTCTGCAGTTTGTATGTTATAATTACATACTTTAACCAATGGGAGAACAGCTGTCACAATGCATGATTGCATCATAATGGTCCTGTACTGCACTGAAAAAACAAGATAAGTGTCTTTAACCATCCAAGACATGTAGTGATCTAGCTTAATGCTCACCCTGGAATGCATAATGGCATTTATAAGTAAGCAATAAGACACAACAGGGTGTGGATAGAACAGATATTACCACACACTCAGGAGCATAGTGACGGCCTCGTGCCTTCAGCCCCTGGAAGTGCAGTAATATCTGTTTGATGCACATCCCAGAATGTCTTATTGCACTTATAAAATGGTCTTCTTTTTTTAAATATATTTGTAACATGAAATAAATATGTTTAGATATGTACAAATAATTAGAACTATCTGAATTAGCTGTAAAATAGTCCTTCTGCCTACTACAAAATGATAGGGTTTTATTTTTGCTTGAGAACACTTGTCCTTGTGTGGCATCCATACTTGTAGTTTCGATAAAGGCATGACAGAGGCAGCAACATGTCCCCCCCCCATACACACAGATACTGTGGGAAAAGTTTTCTTGTGTCTCTCTTCTATGTTTTGAATCAGAGCGTGATGTAAGACACACATTTATGGACCTCTTTTTTTGTTCGTTTGTTTACAGTGACTGCAATCCAACTTACTTTTTTTTTCCATTACCAGGGAGATAGACAGCGAGGTGCATGCAGGTGCCAAAAGCATTGTTAGATATTCAGCACTACTGATAGACCGTAACCTATTGGTGGAGTTTATCTTTTGTGTAACCGAGATTCAATTGACTTTTCTTCTAGTACCAGGAGGAGAGAGAGCAGCAGAAGAACACGTGGGAAAGCCATGGAGCTGCAGTTCGATCAGCAATTAATTTAAAATGGACCAGCCACAGGAGTCTGGAATTGGCAACTGAATCATGTTAAGTTAACAGTTCTGAAGTTAAAAAAATATATTTTTTGAAGCAGAGTGACTGGTACTTATTACGAGTAATTAAAGAACTGCTGCATTTATTTGCTATTTAAATTTAACAGCTGGGAGCGGGCGGGGACTACATCAGGTGCAGATGGGGACTCGCAGTTTTTGTTTCTGTCTTGTTTTCTGTTTATTTAACTTTTTAGTGTAAAAACTGTTAGCAAATATGCTTAGTCAGGGGTTTGTTGCTGTTAGAAACAAAAATGGCAGCATTTAAAAAATGGCAAGCACTCAATCTGTTGCGGGAGTCCCAGGATGCTGAAATGCAGAGAAGCGCAATGCGCTTATGAAGGTCCATTGACTCCTCCCTCATAAACCCCACCGGACCACCTCCACCACCGATAGCCCCTGCTTACCTGTATCTTGTGGGCTGATAAAATTAATGGACAGGCAGGTGCTTGGCTGCAGATGATGCTGTTCAGGCAGCGGCAACACATGGATGGTGTTTGTCCTCGCTAATGGATGGAAAAACACTGCAGCATTTCAAAACATGAACGTTCTATTGGCACACTGATTTTTTTCCCAATACAGTCCTGGTATAGAGTACTTGTTTTTACGTGTGCATCGAACGGATTTGATGCACAGGTAAAACCAATCAACACCCTGGATTTTTCTCCCATTTTATATAAAATATTTTTGTTTAACAAACATAACAATTAATGTTTTTTATATATTCATTTTATTTATTCCCCTACTGTGGCGACCACTAATGGGGGCATCAACCACCAGCCCTGCCCACCAGGAAACGCAGGCTCACTCACATGATGGGGGTCCGGCATGGCTATCGCCGATCCGCTGGAGGGTCTCCCCATACCCTATCCAGCCAGACCGGCTCCGGACCCCCCAGTGCTATTCCACGTGAGTCCTCCCAGTGAGGCAGAGCATGGCCATCAGGCTGCATGGTCACGCCCAGCCACTTTCCACCTTTTTCTTCCTTTGGGAGCACAGACATACAGTGACGTCTGCGCACGTACATGCTGACGTCCACCGTGCTACCCCCCCCAGTCACACCAGCGCAAACGGTACCTCTGGTCGTCCCCAGGGATCGCTGCAACACGGTGTGGTTTTCCCAGTCCACCCCAGGACTAGGAGAGCTGTCTCCCAATGCTCAATCCTAGTCCTCCCCTGCCAACCCCCGATGACCCAGGCTCGTTCCTGAACCCGGGTCGCCGGTGTAGTGCGAGGTGTGGCGTCCAGCGTCTCAACCCTCAATGCCACCGGGCCACACATAAAAATTAATGTTAACAAGCATTTGTCAATGCCAAATGTTGCCTTGTTGGCATTGACATTGGTAGTGCAGGAGTTAGAGAGATGCATAGTAGGAATGGCAGTCAAGCACTGAACTGACGCCAACTCCTTCCCACCCTGCAGAGACTGACAGGAATTGAGGTGTGACTTTGGGTTGTCAGCCATAACACTCATGCCATTTTGCCTCACCCTACCCTGCAGACACCGACAAGTGTCGCGGTGTGCCTTGGGGTCTTTGGGCCTTACGCTTACCCCATTTCATGAGGAAATACCCTGAGATGGGTGCACTATAGGAGAATGTGGTGAACTTTGGGGCTGAAGAGTCCAAGGCACACCTCGATGCCTGTTAGTGGCTGAAGGCTTGGGGTGGAATGGTGTGAACATTACAGCCGAAAATCCTCAAGTCACACCCCTGACGCCTGTCAGTTTCTACAGGGTGGGGCGTTACAGTTGAAAACCCTAATGCCCCAAGCGTTTGTTGGTTATTTTCACTCCAAATTTTCAACATGGGCTTTTTGTGACCCCACCTCATGAACAGTGGCACTATCAGTGACCGTGTCATTGTGCGCAACATGTGCGAAAACACATTTTGGGCAGGATGTGAAAAATGATAGCTGTACTGTTCATAAGGAGGTGTGAAAAAATGGCAACATTGAAAATCTGGAGTAAAAATATTAAAAATTCTCAAACTTATGAGTGTGTGTGGAAACTGCATAATGCACGCTAGTAACACAGTCATTTTTGGAATTTTTTCACCAGATTTGCAACATAGGCTTTTTCGAGGCCACCTCATGAACAGTGGCACTGTCTTTTCGTTAATCAGTCCCGAAAGGTGATTCCACACAGTGACTACAAAATCACTTTTCAGAACCTAATAACGAAATGACAGTGACTAATTATAGGTGGGGTCCCAAGAACCCCATGTTGAAAATTTGGGTTCAAAAGTCAAAAAATGGTCGAGATATCCACCTAAGTTGAAAAACCCCATTGATGCCATTATACAGCTTACCTGCATTTCTTCAGTTTGCGGTCAGCTTTGAAGAGTGCAGATGTGTTCCACTCCACGCAAGATCGCTAGCTCGACCTCAGGAGTAAGTATGGCGTGAGGGTGTGTGTGGAGAGGTGGGCTGCGCAGAGGGTGGGTGTGGGTTTGGGAGGGTAGTGCCTCGGGCAGCAAGGGACCGTTTTCTTGTTTTGCAGGTACAAATAAAATAAAAAACTTTGGAGGAAGGTTTTCTTTTTTTCAGGGCACACAAGTACATTTGGCCACACTGGGGTGGGCTCCCAGTGTGCCACTTGGGTTTTTTTTGAGGGGGGAACTGAAGCCGATGGGGATCGGGCACCCCGTCGGCAAAGAAAACCTGTTTGTGTTGGGGGAGCATGATGCCGAGGAGGATTGGGCACCCCCCTCGTCAGACAAATACAATTACGGGGACATTATGCTGATGGGATTGGGCACTTCGCTAGCAACCAAATTGAACTGGGAGGGCATGACTTGGGGGCGTGATGTTGGCTTGCTGTAAATTGTGAGAGGCGGATGGTGACAGCAGCCGCCATGTTTATTGAAATGTTTTGGAAGGCAAGGCACACCCTGCAATGATGGGGCACTCCCTCATAGCGGTGGCAAATTTCTTTAAAGTTGGTGGCACGCTTCTGAACTGCTGTCATAGGCAATGTGCTATTTCATTCGTGCCACAGAGACCAGCCCGAAAAAGAAGTGGTGCCATTGGCCACAACATGACTGCACCTCTAAAACCTGCTACTCTACACCAAGCTACCACAATATGTTGCTTGCACTGCGCTCGCAAGACAACATAAAGTAAATAATAATTAAAAGAAAGAGGTCTATATATTTAAAACAGGCATCTTTGTACAAGTGTTTATTTATAAATAAACATCTTTTATCAGTGTTTGTTATAGTAGTTCTTCAGCCTACTGGATCTCAATTCTGTTTTTGTTTTGCTTTAGGACATTTGTTTTAACATACTGTAGTTTCTTTTTAGCAATACAGATGTTTATTGGTTTCAGTAGTTTCTGACGGTAAGGAGTTGATTAACATATTGCATATACAAAATCATAAAGTGTTTTCTTTATATATTATATATATACAATTGAAGAATACAAAAAGCTTTTCAACATGTATAGAGTCATATTCTTGTTATAAACATATCTATGTATCATGTCAGCTTCTATCCTCGAAAGGGTTTGTCAGCAGGGACATTACCTATGGGGTCGTTGTGTTCCAGTCTTCTGGTCTCTTTCTTGCTGATAGTTTTACCCATCAGCTTGCAAGTATTTAAAAAAAGGTCCAAATATTATCATATATATTACTTCTGTTTCTAATAATTTCTGCAATCTACTCATTTGCAACTTTATTGCTCATTAATTTAAGCCAATTTTCTGCGTAAGAGGGATGGGATACTTCCACCTTGAAAGTAAGTGAGTAACATGGCTTCTGAAGTTGTAGTTTCTGGCATCTGCTGCAGTTTCTTTTGTTCTGTAGTCACTAGTTAGTGCCCCCCCCCTTTGTATTTGGGGAAAATTAGTAGAGATGGCAGAGGGCCATTATTTTGTCTTTTTTTGTGCGCAGCTGTTTTCTTTCTTTTTTTTTAATGTAGCCCTCCTTGATTGAGCCCATAGAGAGGGGGCAGGCATGGCCCAGGGAACCTTCCATGTCTAGGGGTGTTTCTAGCTCACTGGGAGCCCCCTTACATCCCTTCACAAATGCTGTTACTTTGCTCTACCAGATTTATTATTTTTTTTAGTCTTTGGTAACGGGTAGGGCCCACTAGGCACAAGTGCCTGTTTTCAGGGCGACCTGGGAGCACTGGGTGTTAAGTGACTTGCTTAGAGTCACACAGTATGCAAGGTGGAGGTTGTGAGAATCAAACTCAGGTCTGGTCTGCTGGATGTATCAAGCTCGTTCATTTTATTTATTTATTTAAGCATTTTACCAGGAAGGCATACTGAGCAGAGTACCGCTCGATCCTAGATGCGCCCTGGGCGTGTGATAGGAGAAAAATACGAGATACAAAACAGAATTACAGAAACAAATACAACAGCAAATACAACAACTGCACAGTTAGTAATGAGGAAGAATACAAAATATGATGGGCTACAATTTGGAATGTACTCCTACATTATGTTGGCATTGAGGAGCAAGAACAGTAAATGCCAGTGACAGAGATCCCGTGGGACAGAAAAAATAATAGACCCCTAACTACTACCTAAGGGCCTGAATGCCAGGTGGGGTAAGTGTCAGATTGGGATGAAGGAAGCAACCTTTTGTAGAGGCAGTAATAGAACCTGTGACATCAAGTAAGGAGAGAGCAGCACAGTAGACAGGCATGATGCTAGGACCTTAACAGAGCTATTTGCATGTGCACGTGGAGGAGACGTGCATCTTTAGTAGGGAGTTTAGATGTAGTGGGCTGGAGGTGTGTCTAATGGAGCTCGGCAAGGAGTTCCAAATCTTTGGCATATGATATTTAAAGGCAGCCTGGCCGGAGGTGGTGGACATGTGCGGGACATGGAGTAGCCGGGAATCAATGTTCCTGAGCAAGTAGGCTGGTGGCGGGAGGGCTGCTGCAAGGTAAGGGGGGAGGGTTTGTGCCCTAAATTTGGTTGTGGTCCTAACACAATGTGACAACCTCGATCTGTAGGGAAGAGAGGTCAGGACCGGTAAAGGACACAGTGATGGGTTGTGGGGGCAGTCTAGGGCGAAGCGACAGAAGGAGTGGAAAGAGGATCGAGTCTGACTAGGGAGGACTTGGGAGCTGCACTGTAGATCACATCCCCATAGTCCAGTATTGGGAGGATCATTTTTTTGGACAATTTCTGAGAGCGTTTGCAAGGGGATGCAACTTTTGTGTCGGTATAAAGCGCCCAGCATGGGGTGCAGTTTTTTGTGAATAGAATCAATATGCTCTGAAAAATCTAGATGCTGATCCAGCCAGACCCCAAGATGTCTGAAGGACTTACAATCCTCCAGAGGAGAGCCATCAATGGTGTGGAATATAAGGGAGGAGGGAGTCTAGTGAGTTTTGCCCTTGTGCCGAATGTGAGGGAGATGGTTTTCTTGGGATTAAGAAAGAGTTGATTTGAATGGAACCAAAGCTGGACATTTTCAAAGTCCTGTTGAAGCCTGGTTGCTACTTCAGAAGGGAATGAGCCTGAGGCATACAGTACTGTATTGTCAGCATACAAGTGAATGGAAGTATATGGGCAGGCCAGGGGCAGATCATTCAGGAAGATGGAGAATAGTATTGGGCCAAGAATGGAGCCTTGCGGGATTCCTGTAGTGACAGGGAGGGAAGGGGAGGTGGGGGAGCTAATTGGACCGATGGGACCTGCCTGCCAGGTATGAATTGAACCAACTGGTGGCCAAATCTGATAGGCCAGCTAGGGAGAGCTTGGACAGTAGCAGGGTGTGGATACCGTGTCAAAGGCCTTAGCAAGGTTGATGAAAATGGCAGAGGTAATTTCCCCATTATCCATTCCCATGAGGATGGCGTCGGTGAGTCTTAGGAGAGAGGTTATGGTGGAGAACGATTTCCTAAACCCAGCCTGGTACAGAGTGAAGAAGGAGGTGGAGTCGACAAAAGCGGAGAGCTGGGAGAGGACGAGGTGCTCCTGTAATTTGGCTAGGATGGGGAGAAGGGAGATAGGGTGGTAGTTTCCCGGGGAGGAAGGGTCACTGCCTTTATGTAGGGGGATAACTGTAGCATGTTTCCAAGAAGAGGGTACTGAACCCTGCATAAAGGAGAGGTTAAAGAGAGCAGCCAATGGGCTAGCAATGGCTGGGGTGGACACGAGGATCAATTTGGAGTCAAGACCCGGTGGGCACTTACCTTTGGCAGGGTTGAGGAGCCCTAGGGCTTTTAATACCTGTGAGGGAGTTACTAAGTGAAAGGAGAAATTTGAGGACGGGGCATGGTTGGGGTTGAATTGTATGGCTGCAAGGGGTGGGGTGGGAGAGCGGGCAAGAGGGTGGATGCCCAGTTTGTGAAATAGGAGTTTAACTCAGTGGCCACCATGCTCGGTGCAGTGACAGTGTTTCCTGCATGTTGAGGGCTTGTGTAGGGAGGTTGGACTGGTGGGAACAAGAGGGATTTAATTGACTTCCAAAACTTTGTTGGGTGTTTGAAGTTGGTGTTGAAGGATACCTTAAAATAGTTTGATTTGGCCTGATGGATTAGCCTCATGCAGGCATTCCGTAGTGACCGGTAATGTTGTAGATCCGTTTGGGAACCTGATGCTTTATAGTTTTCCAGGCGTGGTCCCTGAGTCGAAAATGATCAATCAGATTGGCGGTCACCCAGGCCAAGTGTGCACCCCTACCTGGATCGCCTAAGGCTGTATGATGATCCCAGATAGCCAGGAATTCATGGAGAAAATTCAAGGGCAACGCTTGATATCGGATGGGTGTGGGATGAAGGACCAATTGATGTTATGCAAGTCAGTTAGGAGCGCGGTCGGGTCCAGGGATTTATAGGACCTGGTGATCAGAGAACGGGGGAAAATTTTCCGTACCATATAAATCATGTGGTGATCACTGAGAGAGTCTGGTAGAAGACTGGTGGCGAGTACTCGATGGGGGGTGTGAGGTCAGGGCCCAGTCCAATAGTGTATGTTTATTTGATTTGTGGTTCAGGCGAGTGGTTTCGTTATTTGCTGGAAAGGTTTAAGGCATTTACTTGGCTACGTGTTTTAGAGCTAGCAGAGGAGAGCCAGTTCTGGTTGAAATCACCAAGTATGTGCAGCTCTCCACCAGAGGCGAAGGATTTTAGAGTGCTCAAGTGGTCCATGATGTCTGACAGCTGGGTAACCGGGGAGCAATAGGACCCTGCTACGTAAAGGGGATTTGTGTGAGGTAGTGAGATTTTAATGAGCAGAGAGTCTATAGCTTGTATGGGTACAGGGAGCCTGATTGGGGTAAACTGTAGCCTAGAGGAGATGGACATGGCAGTGCCCCCACCCCTCTTTTTACCTTGACAGTCCTGTCGAATGAGGGAGTATCCAGGGATTGAGAATTCAGCATCCTGATTATGGGGCTTCAGCCATGTTTCATTAATGGTATGGTGTGGCTCAGGACCCACTGGGACCTGTTCATAAAAGTTCAGATTGCATATGCGCCACATATGTGAGTCACGTAGGCAACTCTCAGTTGGAATGCTGCACAAGAGGGGGGCCGGTAGTCCATGGTGGCATTCAAAGCTGGTGCGTGAGCTCAGTGCACACTCTCAATCCTCTGTTTGTCCACACATCTATGTACCATGGGTGGTTTGGGGGCATGACGGAAGGGGGGGTGCCCACACTCTGTGCCTTCTCCAAGGTGCGGAGTTGGCATGGAGTGCCAGACGAGTGGGTGCAAGTTACACAAGGGTGGACTCTGCCGTAAGTGCTACATCCCCCCCAAACAGAAACCTGTAGGCTGCTGCAGACTGGAAGCATATCTCTAAACCATGTGTCACTGAAATGGGGGACATGGGCACTCAGAAGGAGCGACTGTGACAGACACTGACTCTCATAATGAGGGACACACTCATATAACATGGAGACACATGCTCAGAACACTGCAAATCCTGGTACTGTGCTGTAACAAATCATTTATTATCTTGGACTGGTATGAATTTCTGCCATACTTCCTGACTGTTGGGTACCATCCCTGTGTGGGGAGTACCCTTCCATGTGGGACAAGTGAGAACAATTATGAGAGATACAATGAGGAATGTCCCTCGTACTGAGCGATAGTTGAGAGGTGTGGTGGGGCGCCCCATCCACATTACTGACCCAGCCCACTGGGCTGATGGGGAAGGCTGAGGGCAGCCAGTCAGGCACACACTCATGGTGTTGGAGATTTGAGTCCCGCATCTTCTCGGGATTCTCTGCACATGTACAGCTGGGATCCATCATGGAACCCAGGACAGGTAACTCACCGGATGTCAGCCTGTGTCCCTCGATCCACTCCTCGCAACTGCAATCCACCCACACACAGATTTGTGCAGGAGAGGGCAGGGCCATGGACAGGCAGTCGGAGATGGTGAATACTAGCTGGTGTGTGCGCCTTTCCTGAGGGTGGAGTTGTGCTGGCTCTGTATGCTCGAATCGCGTGTACAACCTGTGCTTCTGAGATAGAGGCCATTGTGTATAAAAGACCACAGATGCCAAATATCTTCAAATACATCCATCCTTACTGAAGAACAAACTGTACAAGTTCATATGCGAGATCCAGGGATCACAATTCATTTGGCTATGGTTTTACAGGTGATCACTCCTCTTTCAGAGTCTTTTAGTTCTTGCTCCTTTTTCAAAGCAGTAGTATATTTTCTGCCCCTTTCAGAGCAATGATGAGGTTATAGCCCTCTTTAGAGCTAAGGTGGATTCAGACACTTTCTTAAATGTTTTACCAGCACTATCAGGTGCTGTTTCCTCTGTCTCAATATACCACCACTGAAGTCACAGCTGTCATAGCTGACTTTGCATTATTGGTACAGTGTCATTATGTGCTTTGTTTTACTACCGTTACAACAATGCACCATTTGAAATTTGCACCGACTAAAGCACATGGCACCCCAGCCTTTTACAGATGCTCCCGGGCTGGAAGCCAGTGGAGGTGGGCCAAACAGGCCTAGTGATGCTGGAGTGGTCAGTGTGAAGAAGTACAGATTGATGCTATAGCAGCCCTTGGGCCATGTAGCTTCCACGTCCTCTGTTGTGCACAGTCATACCCTCCCAGCTTGCCCAAACTCGGCTAGGCACGAGCTGTGTGCATGGCTGGATCAGGTGCAGAGGGGCACAGAGCCAGGGCTGTGGATGCCACTGAGTGCCCCAATGGTGAGTATCCTGCACATGGAAGGCACTCCATGGTCTGTCCCAGCCATCCACATTTGTACAGGGCTGCACACCCTACATGGCTTGTGCCCCAAATACTTGCCCCAACACCCCAAGAGAGTCTTCACATGTAGCAGGTGCACACTGCATATTGTCCACATAGGAATTTTTTGTCATCTAGTAGCTGAAAATAAGATGGAGATCAGGGAATTCACACAATGCTCTACAAATGTTCTTTATATTATATGCTCGTGCAACAAGATATACTGTATGTAGGGAAGATGCGCTTCATCTGAAGGTGAAATAACAAGTTACCAATTGTAGCTTCTATTTGGGCAGATATACCTCCGGGCCTCACCCCTCCAATACCTCTCAATCCCCTGCTTCTTAAACAAGAGACAAGGCTAAAGAAATTTTATTTATTTATTTTATAAATTGGATTTACAACCTTTGAATCAGAGACTCATTTACAAAGGCACCTCGTCGCAGGGAGGGTAGACAACACATGACAGTGAAAGACAAAGAGGATGATACAAGTGTGGTACAGTAGAGGTAATATACACAGCAGTTCCTGATATTACATAGAAGAAAATAGGTTTGCAATTAATTACAGATTCGACCAAACATTCTCAAGACAGTATAATAGGTCTGCTCTAGTGTATCTATGGAGCAGGTACCTGGGGAGGGTGAGGACCGTGGCCTTGGGGGGGGGGAGGCAGTCCGAGAAGACACTGTCAGATACAGAGAGCTGGAAAGAGTGCAGTCTCTAGGACAGCCAGGGGCATCTACAGATCCGATTGTCCATGAGGTGTTTCCGGAGGGCAGTTTTAAAGGGGCCTGTTTTGGAGATGCTGGTGATATGAGGGGGAGAGAGTTAAACCAGGAGGTGCTGTGTAATAGAAGGATCTTTGGGCATCGAGGTCCTAGCTCTGGAAATAGTGGACAAATGGCCAAAATCAGAGACACACCTTAAGAAATGTTCATGCAACTTGGCTATATATTAATATGTTCCCTGGAGCCACTCGTGCTGGATAAGAGTGGTTTTATGAACATTCTGCTGGAGAGAGGAGTGAAGTGAAGCTGAGCTGTTCTGGCTAAAGCAGAATGCAAGGAAACCAGTCTTATCTAGCAATGAGGGGTAAATAGACATATTATCATATTATTGATCAAGCGTGATCAATAATATATATCTATATATATATATCTATATATATATATATATTTATATATCTATCTATATATATAGATATATATATATATTATATATATATATATATATATATATATATATAAACCCTCTACAAATGGGGGTTCCTGAAAAGTCTTCCTCGAGTTTGCCTAAATGCTCACTGCCAGGCTGGTGTCCTGCGTTTAGCAGTTTAAATGTGATTGCCAGAGAGTACCTGTGTAACCCCCCTGCAAATGGGGGTTCCCAAAAGACTTCCAGGAGCTTGCTTGAATGCTCCAAGCCTGAATGGTGTTTGGCGTTTAAGCCATTTATCAGTGAGTGTTTTTAGAACCTCTGGTACTGTCTCTTTAAGAGCTGTCTGCTTGCAGACATAATTAGTTTGTATGGGGACTGTGTGCTTCTCTGTTTGAGTACCACTCGAGCTGCTGCCAATTCACTCCATTTTTGCAGTCACTAGGAGTGCAAAGGGAACCTATCTGAAAGATGTAACTGTTTGCCAGAAATCATTTACAGTAATAATGAAATTACAGTTTGTCTAACCTACTTTCTTTGCAGTCAGAACTGTGTCTGCCTAGTTCCCCATTCTGGTTTTGAACTGCTGAACTGGACCAATCAGTGTGGGGTAAGCTAGCTCTAAAATGTTGCCTTGGACGAATCAGAACTTGACTCATAATCTGAGCCAGCCACAAGAGGATTGTATGGGCAGTGACTCTGGGAGATGTAGTTTAGACTTCGCGCCTTTTTGGACCAACAGCAGCAGTCTATTGTGAGTGACAGCCAATCCAGTCAAGAACTGGGAGGAACTCAAAGGAAGTGCCCGGTTTTGTCTGTTGGGAGTTTCAGTTGAGCTTTGGCAGTGAAGGGAAAGGAACCCTGTGCTCCTTCAGTGCACAGTTTTAGTCAAAAACATGTAAGGTCCAGAGTTCCGTCTGCAGCTTGTTAGGACTGAATCAGTCCTGTGAAGAGAATCAAAGGATATCTGAAGAGTAGAAACCAGGCTCACCCTGTAGAAGACTGGAGGAATTGTTGAAAATTGCACTCGGTCTGTCAGGAACTGAATCTGCTGTGTGTTCTCCGGTATTGTGCAGTAATTACGATCGGGATACAGATGCAGCCTGCCTGGTATAGTGCTTTCTTTTACCATATAAATGTGTGAAGAGGTTTGTATCCTCAAGTGAATCCTGCTGCCATTAAGTGACTTTTGCCTGTGACTGTTTACCATATAAATGTGTGAGGAGTCTCTTGGAGCTCAAGAGTAGCCCTGCTGACATTGAAGGACCCTATCTTATTTGGAGGTCGTGAGTACTAATTCAGGGTCGCTCCTGTTGAATTGCCACATTAAATCCAAATGGAATTACTGTACTGCTGACTGTTTAATTCTCCTTTTCTCTGTGTGAAAGGGCCCTACCAGCTGCCACGGTTTGGACTAGCCACTAGGGCTTGGGTACCCAGGGACAGTAACTGATAGGGATAGGCCTGTGCACAGAGCCATAGGTAGATGAGTAGAGTGATAAGCTAATTAACCTGATTTCCCCCTGTCCTTGTTATATCCCCCTAAATAAATCAGAGCTGCTTGTTTCAGCAAAGTTATACTGCCTGAGGTATTTGTCTATGTTAAAATATTGTACTGTGATTGTTGCACTGTATCTTGTTTTACAGGGGTTCCCAGTGCCTGAACCAGTTCTGGGGTAAGTGTATACTGTGAAGGTAATTTGATATACTGTGTGGGCCACTAGTGGGAAGAAAGGGGTTGCAGTGTCCCAGAGGGCTGTGACCAAGTAAGTTTAACTATTGCAAACCCTGACCTCTGGGTGGAGGCACCCGCCATTGGATCCAGGCCCCTCAACCTGTTAGTGGCAAATCAGGCAGGGTAGTAGCCCTGGGATAGCGCCATCTAGGGGTTACATCTTGGAGGCTCACCGCTGGGATTGTGTGTCCTCTAGTGGCCATATTTCAAACCACTGTTAAGAAAAAATGGGTACCCCGACAGAAGTGGCTGTGCACCGGCTGGTGGAGTGGTGTACTGGGGAGGAGATCGACCCCCAAAATGCTATGCTTATACTGGACATCCCCTTGGGTATCAATACGGACACTGTACAGGGAGTACTTTCCAAGGTGGAAGGTTTACAAAACCCTGTGGTGGTGGGTCGGCATGCTAATCTGCTCACCCACACTTTTCTGGCCCTAGTAGAGTTTAAGGATCCCATAGATAGCTCCAAAGTGCCACAGACCATTACCCCAGAGGGAGCCCTCACTGCTTGGAGAGTGATAACTAAGGACAGTAAAGACCCGGGGGGGAATGAGCCCCCACCACTATCTGAAACTTTTGAGGAGAAATTTGCTAAATGGTTGCTGGAGAAGGGAAAACTGTGGAGGACTTGAAGAAACTATTCTTGCCACCTGGGGGTGTTCCTCCCCCAACACCCTCTCCCACTCCAGTACCCGTAATGGTGGCTGAACCAATGCAGACTCCTATTTCTGCACCTGCCATTAGTCACGACTCTTACCAAGGTTGAGGATCTTCTCTGGCACCTCCCACCCCCAAGGAGGATGACTGGGAGACCTGGATAGACTATGTTGCCCCCAAGTGCTAGAATGGCAATGCTCGGAAGCCAAAGCGAAAGAGGGTTAGTGAGAGCCTCCGAGGTCCTGCCCTGGCTACCATCCATGCTAAACGGGCCAGTAACCTGAAGCGACTGCACAGGCCTATCTTGAGGCCTTGGAGAATGTGTATGGGAGCCCAGATTCTGATGAGGACCTATGGTGGAGAGTAAGAAATGCACAACAGTACCAAGGGGAGTTGTTGTCTGTGTATGTATCTCGGCTGGAAAAATTGTTGCAAGAACGCCTCAGAAAGGGTAGTTTGCCAGCGATTGAACTGGACCGAACCAGGCTGGACAGGATCCTTAAGTCTGCCCCCTTCTCAGAACTGCTGTTGCTTCAGTTACGCCTGGCAAATCGACTGAATCCCACCCTCCTATGATGAGTTAATGAGAGAAATTCGAGGAGTTGAGAAAAGGCGACCTCGAGGGACCTGCACCAATAGCTGCGGCTATGACCCAAGTGACTGAGGGTGGCCCATCAAGTGAAGTTCAGGGGCAGAGGTTGGCAGTCAATGAGTGCTCTGATAAGGAAAAAGATATGCCACAATGGGGCGAACTGTTGAGAGAGATCCAGGAATTCAAAAACAGTCCCTTTATGAAGGCCACGCCTGCAAGGCACGGGCCCGACCTATATCCGACTACATCTGTTATGGCGGGGGATACCCACCCATATATCTCCTGCTGATAACAGCTCCGAACTCGATTCCTTGACCATGGAAGTGGAGAAACTGACGAGATGTCTCCAAATGCTTATCACGCCAGAACAGAGATGGCACCAAGGTTTCCAGTTAGTAATACCCCGCCCTGGCTCCCAGTGTGGTGCCTCGGCCAGCTCAAACTCCAGAAAGTATGTTTTGCTATAATTGTGGGAAGGATGGGCACATGAAAAGGGAATGCCGGTCCCCAAAAGCACTGACAAAGTTGCATATAGGCTACAAGGAGAGCTTCGGAGAACAAATCAGTGGTTAAGAGGTGCACAAAATGATCCCAGTGAGGGCACCAAAATGCTAACTCACGCCCTTTTGTGGCAAGGTCAGTTGCCCAGGCCCCACTATCGCCCTCCAGACTGGTCCAGAATAGTGGGTCCCTCCATGGAGACCACTGTAAAGGTGAATGGAGTGTCTACAAGAGCTGTATTAGACAGTGGCTCCCAAGTGACAATTATGTTCCAGGATTGGTATCAGAAGCATTTGTCAGACGACTCCTTACAACCATTAGAAGGACTGCATGTATGGGGTTAAGTGAGAAGGCCTACCCCTATTCCGGTATATCCGAATTTGGTTGTCTTTCCCACCTCCGTGGCTGGAGTGGCCGAACAAGTAGAGACTCTAGCTTTAGTGTGTCCCCCACTGGACTGTATGATGGTGTCCCTTTGTTGATTGGAACAAATGCTCATATGTTCGGAAGGCTGGCACAGTTGTGTTATGAAAAACAGGGGTCAAAAACTAGTAGAGCTTTAAGAGTTCCAGCTTTAATTAAGAAGGCCTATGAGGCACAGAGAGATGCTGAAAAAATAGAACCAGAGGAACCGGTCGAATTGTATGGAAGAAGGATCCTGAGTCTCTGATCCTGGCGCCTAAATGCCCAGTGTACCTTACAGGAGAGGTCCATATCAGAAAGGATGTTAAGAATAAAATATTAATGTTGGATGCACCAGGCGATGGAAAATTGCCAGAGGGACTGCTGGTCAGCCTAGTATTTTGCCCGCTAGAGCCCATGCTTATGCCAGAAGGGTAATGGTCCAAGTTCATAATGTGTCTGAAAGAGAATTCGAGTAAATAGAGGTTGCATCCTGGCTAATGTGCATTGTGCAGACACTGCAGTGCTACCAGCAGCAAGAGTTCGAGGAAGAATGACAGAGTAACGCCTGACTTGTTTGATTTCGACTCCCGTTGCCAGCTGAATGGAAAGTGAGGATCAGTGAAGCTTGCCCAGAGAGACCAGGTGTTTTCTTTGAAGGAATGGACGTAGGATGCGTGCAAGGAGCTGAGCACAATATCCGCTGCATGACGAAAGACCATTTCTGTGGAGAGGTCTCGGACGCCTGGCACCTGCTGACATAGATGATGTGAGACGCATCTGCCAAGAGATGTTAGCTGCTGGTGTAATACAAGAATCCAGAAGCCCTATGCTTCCCCATTGTGGTAGTGAGGAAAAGAATGGGACAGTAAGGATGTGTGATTATCGCACCTTAAACCGGGCGGACTATCCCTGATCAGTACACAATGCCCCGTATTCAGGATGCTTTGACTGCCTAAACGGGAGCAAGTGGTTCTCTGTGTTGATCTCCGCAGGGTACTACCAGATCCCGATGGCCCCAGAGGACCATGAGAAGACAGCCTTTATCTGTCCGCTAGCTTCTATGAATTAATGAGGATGCCTCAAGGGATTTCAGGTGCCCCAGCCACTTTTCAACGATTGATGGAGCGTGCAGTGGGGACATGAACTTACTAGAGTGCCTGGTATACCTGATGATGTTATTGTGTTTGCAGCTCACTGGAGGAACATGAGAGCAGATTATTTAAGGTATTGGACCGACTGGAGGACTTTGGCCTTAAACTGTCCATTGATAAGTCAATTCTTCAAACATCATAAAGTATGTGGGACACATAGTATCCACCGAGGGAATAGAGACTCACCCAGTAAAGTTGAGGCTTTGACTCACTGCCACAGCCCAAAATCTAAAAAAGAACTGCAAAGATTCCTGGATTCTGTGGTTATTATCGGTGCTTCATCAAGGACTATTCAAGAGTGATCCGCCTTTACTTAACCTTTACTCAAGGGTATCCCCAACCCACAAAAAATACCAAAAGTCACGTCCCTCAAGACTGAAAGAGTGTATTTTCATCCAGAGTGAAGTATTTGGGGCCCGCTGGACTCTGATTGTGAGACTGCTTTTCATGAGATCATATATCAACTTACCCATGCTCCAGTGCTGGCCTATGCTTCATCCAAGAAAACCTTACGTCCTGCACACTGATGCTAGCTTGCAAGGGTTGGGGGCTGTGTTGTACCAAGAGCACAGAATGGCCTGAGACCATGACCTTTGCCAGTAGAAGCCTGACCCCATCCGAAAAGAACTATCCTGTACATAAGTTAGAGTTCCTAGTTTGAAGTGGACTATTGTTGACCAATTCCATGAGTACTTGTATGGGGCTAAAATACTAGTAAAAACTGACAATAATCCTTTGACCTATGTGCAGACCTCAGCTAAGTTGGATGCCACTGGCCATAGGTGGCTTTCTGCATTATCTACATATGACTATGTCGAATGAATGAGCAGGTCTGAACCATAGATGCTGATGCTCTCTCCGGAGGCCTGTTTCCCAGAATGATTGGGTCCGATTACAGGAACCTGACATTCGGGCACTCTGCCGAAGTTTGACAGGGAGGAACAAATGTCCACGGACGCAGTGGACTGCATGGTGGATTGCTTGGGACCTCTGAGAATTGCATACCTGCTTATTGCCACTTTTCTGCAATAGACATTGGTGCACTGCCCTAGCTGGACAATGACAGTATTCGTGGCTCAATCCTCACATCCCATGATCAAAGCAGCTTTAGAAGCCCCTATGCAGGAAAAGATGTGTCCAAATTACGCCCACTGATTTGAGAACTGCACTGTTATACAAAGAAGGTCCTAAGTTGAAGCTGATCAATAAACTGTTATACAGAGAAACAGTAGACAGAGGGGACAAGTAGACAAACAACAACTAGTGCTGCCACTGCCTTCGAGACTCAGTACTGATGTCCTTGCACAACCACATGGGGCACCTTGGTATAGACAGAACACCTGACTTGGTGAGATCCAGATTCTATTGGCCTAAGATGGGGGCTGATGTGGACAACACATTCAAACTTGTAGTCGCTGCTTACAGAGGAAAGCTTTTGTTCCTGAGGGCTGCCCCCTTGTTAACATCACCACCAGTGCACCCATGGAGCTGGTCTGTATTGATTTTCTGAGTTTGGAGTCAGATCAAAGAAATATCAGTAATGTGCTGGTGGTCACTGACCATTTCACGAGATATGCCCAAGCTTTCCCACCAAAGACCAGAAAGCATCCACTGTGGCCAAAGTACTTGTAGAAAACTTTTTGTTCACTATGGGGCTCCACAAAGAATCCATTCTGATCAAGGGAGACTTTGAGAGTCGCCTGATCAAAGAGATGCTTTCTCTGTGGGGAGTGCGAAAGTCCAGAACCACTCCTACCACCCCAGGGGACCAACAGCCTGAACGCTTCAACCAAGACTTTGCTAGATATGCTAGGCACCCTGCACCCAAAGGACAAGCCTAGATGGAGCCAACAAATTAGCACCCTGGTACATGTTTATAACTGCACCAAAAGTGATGCCACTGTTCCTCTACCACCTGATGTTTGGAAGAGAAGCTCGACTACCGGTAGATGTGTGTTTGGGGGTCCTCCTGATGGGGTTCAAGCTGACAACTATTTACAGTATGTGCAAAAGTTAAAGGCCCAGCTAACTCATGCGCACTAACTGGCTCAAACCATGGCTGCAAAGAAATCTGGCCAACAAAGAAAGGTATGATAAAAGGTGAAAGCACAGGAACTCCAGGAGGAGATCGAATTGCTAAGAAATCTGGGACTGCATAAGCACAAGATTGCTGACAGATGGCACCATCTCCCTCACATTGTAGTGGGTAAACTAGATGATCTGCCAGTGTACAAAGTAAGGCCTGAGAATAATTCAAAGATGTAAAACAATGCATAGAAATCATTTACTGCCCATTGGACAAATCTTGATTGAGTCTGAGCCCCAGAAGATGCCCTCTGGACCAGTGACTAGAGCTGCTGCTAAGAAAAGATCAAGAAAGTCTGCACCTACAGAAGCAAAGTTAAAGTGTTCCCCTCCACAAGTCCCAGTTGAGCATGACTGTCAGTCCATATTGGAAGAAAGTGAGTGACTTTGAATACTATCCTTCTTACGAACTGAGTCAATTGTTTCGGCAATCCCTAGTCAATACTGGAGATGAAGCTGGGCCTTCTGACTGTCTAAGCCCCCGATTTCATCCCTGGAGCCAATGCTCCCAGAAAGTGAAGTGCAAAGCATCAGATCAGATGAAATGGAATCATTGTGCATGGTTGAACTGTTTGAGCTTTCAGGGAGGAAAATGATAGATTGGGGCAGACTGGTGATACCCAGAACAAGAAGAGTATTTGAGTGCCCTGACAGTCCACTGCCAGTGTCCAAAGCTCCATGCGAGCCAAATGTTGTGGACTCAGAAACTGTAACTCCTGGAGCTGAAAGTGCCCCAAGTTCTAGCCTCTCTACCCCATGGAGACTCCTGACAAGTGAGGACAATGCTGAAAATGAGGCTCAGAGTGCAGAGACTGTAACAGTTCCCCTAGAAAGACTGGTCGAGCTGTAAAGCCTGTGGTGCACCTCAGTTATGATTCCCTGGCCGCCAGTGGATCTGCCTCTCAATGTTGTCCATAAAGGAGGTATGTCCTCGAGCTCATTGCCCAAACTGAGCATCAGTGCTAACTCCAAGTTACTTGTGTTGCCCTTTAGTATGGTGCCCTTGCCCGTCCAGCCCCAAAGTACTGATAGGAAGGGCCCTCTCTTAGGTTTCATGTACAAGAGGTACAACTTGAGTTATGGTACAATGTGTGTAATACTATGAAAAGAGGACGTACTGCAATGTTTCAGAAATGTGTTCTTGGTAAAATGATATACTGACTGGACTATTACATGTGTGAGCTTAATGCAAATGTATATGGTTGCAGTTAAAACTTATGGGGTACTTGCTTGATGCGGACGTCAAGCTTTCCAGGTTAGAAGGTGTAAACCTCTGCAAATGGGGTTCTCCAAAGACTTCCAGGAGCTTGCTTGAATGCTCCAAGCCTGAATGGTGTTTGGCGTTTAAGCCATTTATCAGTGAGTGTTTTTAGAACCTCTGGTACTGTCTCTTTAAGAGCTG
Organism: Neoceratodus forsteri; assembly: GCA_016271365.2. Classification (NCBI taxonomy): domain Eukaryota; kingdom Metazoa; phylum Chordata; order Ceratodontiformes; family Ceratodontidae; genus Neoceratodus; species Neoceratodus forsteri. The sequence goes on along the minus strand of CM057451.1, from coordinate 674,331,471 downwards.
TCTGCTTGTAGAACATAATTAGTTTGTATGGGGACTGTGTGCTTCTCTGTTTGAGTCCACCGAGCTGCTGCCAATTCACTCCATTTTTTGCAGTCACACAGGAGTGCAAAGGAACTCATTCGAAAGATGTAACTGTTTCAAGAAATCATTTACAGTAATAATGAAATTACAGTTTGTCTAACCTCCTTTCTTTGCAGTCAGAACTGTGTCTGCCTAGTTCCCCATTCTGGTTTTGAACTGCTGAACTGGACCAATCAGTGTGGGGTCTAGCTCTAAAATGTTGCCTTGGACGAATCAGAACTTGACTCATAATCTGAGCCAGCCACAGAGGGGATTGTATGGGCAGTGACTCTGGGAGATGTAGTTTAGACTTCGGCGCCTTTTTGGACCAACAGCAGCAGTCTATTGTGAGTGACAGCCAATCCAGTCAAGAACTGGGAGGAACTCAAAGGAAGTGCCCTGTTTTGTCTGTTGGGAGTTTCAGTTGAGCTTTGGCAGTGAAGGGGAAAGGAACCCTGTGCTCCTTCAGTGCACAGTTTTAGTCAAAAAACATGTGTAAGGTCCAGAGTTCCGGTCTGCAGCTTGTTAGGACTGAATCTAGTCCTGTGAAGAGAATCAAAGGATATCTGAAGAGTAGAAACCAGGCTCACCCTGTAGAAGACTGGAGGAATTGCTGAAATTGCACTCGGGTCTGTCAGGAACTGAATCTGCTGTGTGTTCTCCCGGTATTGTGCAGATTGCGATCGGATACAGATGCAGCCTGCCTGGTATAGTGCTTTCTTTTACCATATAAATGTGTGAAGAGGTTTTGTACCATCAAGGAATCCTGCTGCCATTAAGTGACTTTTGCCTGTGACTGTTTACTATAAATGTGTGAGGAGTCTCTTGGAGCTCAAGAGTAGCCCTGCTGACATTGAAGGACCCTATCTTATTTGAGGTCGTGAGTACTAATTCAGGGTCGCCTCCCTGTTGAATTGCCACATTAAATCCAAATGGAATTACTGTACTGCTGACTGTTTAATTCCTTTTCTGTGTGAAAGGCCCTCACCAGCTGCCACGGTTTGGACTAGCCACTAGGCTTGGGTACCCAGGGACAGTAACTGATAGGGATAGGCCTGTGCAGAGCCACAGGTAGATGAGTAGAGTGATAAGCTAATTAACCTGATTTCCCTGTCCTTGTTATATCCCTCAAATAAATCAGAGCTGCTTGTTTCAGCAAAGTTATACTGCCTGAGGTATTTGTCTATGTTAAAATATTGTACTGTGATTGTTGCACTGTATCTTGTTTACAGGGGTTCCCAGTGCCTGAACCAGTTCTGGGGTAAGTGTATACTGTGAAGGTAATTCTGATATACTGTGTGGGCCACTAGTGGGAAGAAAGGGGTTGCAGTGTCCCAGAGGGCTGTGACCAAGTAAGTTTAACTATTGCAAACCCTGACCTCTGGGTGGAGGCACCCGCCATTGGATCCAGGCCCCTCAACCTGTTAGTGGCAAATCAGGCAGGGGTAGTAGCCCCTGGGATAGCGCCATCTAGGGGTTACACCTGTATGGCCTCTGTGTACTGTCTCTTTAAGAGCTGCTTGGATTGCAATCATAAGTAATCTGAGAGGGAGCTCTGCTGAAAGATGTAACTATTTGCTGAAAATCATTTAGAGTGATAATGATAATGTAGTTTGTCTAACCTACCTTCTTTGCAGCAAGGACTGTTTTGTTTAGCTCCACTATCTTGGTCCTGGACTGCGAATTGGACCAATCATTACTGGTGGGACCTAAAATGGAGCCAGACTACAGAAGCTGTCTGGAATCAAAATCTGTAGGAATTGTAGTTTGGGGCTTTTTGTGCCTTTCTGCACCTGAAGGGGGAGCCTTTGTTGTGACTGACAGGAGGATCAGCCAACTGAACCTTTTGGATCTTGGGGAATTTCTCAGGCTGCTGCAGCTAGTTTCAGTTTTTGAGCTGAGAAGTGAAGAAGTAACAGCTCAATGATTTTGAGCAGCAGTTCTGTGTAGTTTTGCATGGGAGAACTGTGAATGGGCTGAGTTTTGGCCTTCCTGTCTGCCTGCTGTCCCTGAGAGGGAAAATAGAGTTTATTCGGACTGAATCTGAGTTGTGAGGACTATTTAAGCCACTGGACTGTGACCAGGCTTTAACCTGAAGAAGACTGAAGATTTGCTGAATACAATCGGCCTGTCAGGATTTCCAACTGCTTTTGAATCCCCGGTTTGTGCAGAGACTTTGCGATCGTGACTGGAGAGCGGTTTGAGTGGTACAATAGAATTTCCTTACTTGTAAATGTGCTGTGTATTGAAAGTGGGTCGTGATTTGGTTCTCCACTCTGTGAACTGTGTTCTGCTTGCTGGTACCATAGAATCCTTTACATGTAAATGTACTGTGTATTGAAAGCGGGTTGGGATTTGGTTCCCCACTGCATGAACCGTGTTCTGCTTGCTGGAAGCTTTATCCAGCCTAATCGGATTGAATCCGCATTCGTCTCCATTCGGCCTGGGCCATGCAATGCTGGTCCTGCTAGACTACACCACTGCACAGAGAAAGCCACTGACAAGAGACCTGCCTGGGGATCAACCCCTGCTCCACGCTTGAACAGGAACGACGCCTTGGTGAATCGTGTGGTCCCTGCTTCTCCTGGCACTCCAGATTAACCACCTGCTGTCTCGATTTTCGTCCAGCCTGTGTCCAGTCTTGGGTATTGTGAGTAATCATCAGGGTAGCTCCCAGCAATAGCAGCCTAATCTAAAAGTGTGTCATCTGATTGTCTTGTTGTTTCCTTTTCACGAACTGAGCCCTCCGGCTCCGGATTACAAATAGTGTGTGTTGTGCATGTTGTTTTCTTCCATCATAGGGCCCCAACCAGCTGCAACGTTCCTGTCCAGCCCACCATTCTCCATCTGGGTACCCAGAGTGTGTGACTGTTTATGGACCCTGAAGTGCATGCATAACTGTTTAATTGATAGAGCCTTTAAGCAAATTAACCTGATTATGCCCTTCCCTTTTTCAAGCCCCTCAAATAAATCAGATCTTACTCTTTTTTGCATTTACCCTGACTGTGGTTCCAGTTTGTGCAAGAGTACTGTACTGTTGTTATTTGCTGTATATAATCTTGTTTTACAGGGGGTCCCCCAGGGCCGGACCAGAGGAAAGCCCTGGTGGTAAGTGCAAACAGTGTGGGTACTTGTGTGGTGTATCAGGGTATTGTGAAAGTGATTATTGTGTATTGTCTCCGCCACTAGTAAGGAAAGAGGGGGTTACAGTTTCCTGGAGGGCTGTGCCCAGGTTAGCTTGATCACTACCAACCCGCGACCTCCGGGTGGAGGCACCCGCTTTCAGAACTCAGGCCCTTAACTTGCTACTAGCCAAGCAGGCAGGGGTAGGAAGCCCTGGGATAGTGTGCCACCTAGGGATTATATATATATATATATATATATATATATATATATATATATATATTTATATATATATACAGTATATATATATATATATGCACCCATGGACACCACTCTGTGCCTCTCTCAGCACCAAGGACCCTGCTGCCACCATCCCCCTGGAATCAAGCATCAGGCTTCCTTGTAGCTCACTGGGCTACCTACTGCAGCCAGGTTTACCTCCTGCACCCCTGGACACCACTCTGTGCCTCTCTCAGTGCCAAGGAGCCTGCTACCACCAGCTCCCTGGAATCAAGCATCAGGTACGGCTTATACACAGTCCCAGCCTTACTGGCTGCTGCTGCGGCTGCCAAATTTTTCGAAAACCAGCTCCTTTCCCTGGAAAAGTTCTCATTGGTTGCTCCTCAGCAGGAGCATTCTGACTGTCTGCCCAATGGACTGGCTTTTTGCTCTCCCGGTACCGGACTCAGCTCTTAGATATTAAGCCAGTGAATTAATTTGGGCTGCCTCTGTTCAAACACTCTGGAACTAGTAAAGAAATACATTTGTTTTTCTTTCCCTCTTGCAGCTGAAACACTGCACTCACAGGGCTCCTGTATCCCTACAAGTGAAGTCTTCAGTTTCAGTGCATCAAGCTGTGCTTTACAGCTTCCCCTCTACTGATTTTTCCTGTGCTTCTACCTGCAGTCATTTTCTTTGTATTGTATTTAACCTGTCACCTCAGTTGCTGTTTCTATGTTTATTAATGTACAGAATTTAGAGTCAGGATTCAGAGTTTAATATTTCTTTGCTGAAAGTCTACATAGCATACTGAATTATTGTATTTTAATTCAGTGCAGCTACCATTTCAATTTCTCCCTTAGTTGCCCCCCTCCCCCACTGTTTTACAAATATCGGTTGCAGAGCTGGTGCCTATCTGTCTGCTTCTTGACCCACTATTTGTCCCTCTTTAGTAAATTGCAGCTCTTTTGTCTCTGCTAATCTTAGTTTCATTCCCACCCCTTTGGAGGGCTATAAATCCTTGTTCTGTCCCTTTTCCAACATGCTTTCTTGTAGCCCACTGAGCTACCTACTGCACCCGCGGTTCGCCTCCTGCTCCCCTGGACACCACTCTGTGCCTCTCTCAGTGCCAAGGAGCCTGCTGCCACCAGCCCACTGGAACCAAGCATCAGGTACGGCTTATACACAGTCCCAGCCTTGCTGGCTGCTGCTCCGGCTGCCAAATTTTTCACCCACCGCCCTCGTCCTCCCAGGCCAAACTTAAAAACACTTAAGCTCCTCCCTCCCCTACCCCATCCTGCCCCATTTGCTCCCAGTACTAGTGCTCTGAGCTTAAAGCTTTCTGTCTCCCCACCCCATTTGTTGATCTTTGTTGAGCCTGCCCTCCTCTTAAAGGCATCTTCACTATAAGACACTTCCTCCCTTAAAGCCCTGCTGTCTGTTTCCGTGGCTGTGGTTTTACAGCTCTAGATAGTACTGTTTCATTAGCTATTGTAATAAATCCAAGAGATGGCTTCCGCAGCCCCCTCTTCCCCTCATTGGCTACATCCTCCTTCTGACAGTGGAGCCAATTTTCGACCCCAGGAAAGACTCATCCAGCCCGAATACTCCTATAGGACTGGAAATAAGCCCAACGGTGTCTGATATCCAAATAACTACCTCCAAAGGCAGTAATCCTTACACATTTCCAACCCTTCACACCTCCTACTGCCCAACATTCTCTAAGCAGACCCCCCCTTACCCTCTCTGTTAGGGTAGTATTATTTACACTGATCAACTTGCGCTGCCCACCAAATTCCCGCTCCGCTGCCCTTGATAGTGTCCAAGGCAAACAACCAAACAAAGCCTTCCTAAGATTCCTGGTAAGATGTCTTAGGAAATTATTAGCACTACTACTACTCTGTGCAGGCAGTGTGGAACTAAACCCGGGCCTCCCCTACTGCTAACAGCCCTGGGGTAACTCCCACTGCTAAAGGGCCTGAGCTTCCTGCACATGAACGTATGCAGATGTAACCCCTAGGTGGCGCTATCCCAAGGGCTACTACCCCTGCCTGCTTGGCTAGTAGTAGGTTAAGGGGCCTGAGTTCTGAAACGGGTGCCTCCACCCAGAGGTCAGGGTTGGTAGTGGTCAAGCTAACCTGGGCACAGCCCTCTGGGATGCTGTAATCCCCCTCTTTCCCCTCTAGTGGCCTGAACACTGTACAATAATCACTTTCACAACACCCCTGGTGCACCACACAAGTACCCACACTGTTTGCATTTACCACCAGGGCCGGTTCCTCTGGCTCGACCCTGGGGATCCCCTGTAAAACAAGGTTAAGCACAGCAAATAGCAACAGTACAGTACTTTGAACACAAACTGGAACCATAGTCAGATTACATGCAGAAAAAGTTAGATCTGCTTTATTCAGGGGACTTGAATGAGGGAGGAGCAAAATCAGGTTAATTAGCTTAAAGGTTATATCAATCAAGCAGTTATGCATGCGCTTTGAGTCCCCCCACACAGTCTACCTCTGGGTACCCAGGTAGAGAAGAGATGGGCTAGCCAGGACAGTTGCCCGGGGTTGCAGATGGTTGGGGCCCTGTGATGGAAAACACAACATGCACAGTACACAATATTTGTAATCCGGAGCCAGAAGGCTCAGTTCATAAAGGAAACGAAACAAGACAATCAGATGACACACTCAGATTAAGCTGTTGTTGTAGATAGCTACCCTGGTATTTACTCACGATACCCAAGACTGGACACAGGCTGGACGAAAATCGAGACTGCAGGTGGTTGATCTGGAATGCCAGGAGAAGCAGGGCCCACACAAGTCGCAGAGGCATCGTTCCTGTTCAGGCGTGGAGCAGGGGGCTGATCCCCAGGTGTGTCTCTTGTCGATGGCTTCTCTGTGCAGTGGGTAGTCTGGCTGGGCCAGTCTGGCAAAACCCAGACCGCATGGAGACAAGTTCGGAAGCAGGCCGTTTTGGTCTGGGTACAGCTTCCAGCAAGCAGAACACAGTTCACACAGTGGGGAACTAACTCACAACCCACTAGTAGCTCATAGCACATTTACACGTACGGGAATTCTGCTGTACCAGGCAAAGCACTCCCCTGGCACAATTACAAAGTCTCTGCACACACCGGGAACTTAGGGGTAGCTGGAACTCATGAAAGGCCGATCACATTCAGCAAAAATATTTGGTCTTCTTCAGGTTGAGCCTGGCCCACTTCAGTAGCTTACTTTAGTCCCACAAACTTGGATTTAGTCCAAAATAATTCTCTTCTCTCCCTCTCAGGAGCAGCACACCGGCATGCAGGCCAAAAACTTAGCCTTTTCAGAGTTCGCCCATGCGAATCCACTCAGAATTGCTGCTCAGAAACACTTCAACTTCTTCTTGCTCAGCTTCCAGCTTAGTTCTAACTGAAAACTGCAAGCAGCCCGGGAATTCTCAAGATCCAAAAGATTTGGTTGGTTGATTTGGCTGTCAGTCAAAGCAAGAGCTCCCTTCAGTTGCAAAAAGGTGCAAAAACCCAAACTAAAGTTCCTACAGATTTTGAATTCAGACAGCTCCTGTAGTCCGGCTACATTTTAGGTCCCACCGGTACTGTTTGGTCCAATTTGCAGTCCAGGACCAAGTTAGTGGAGACAAACAAAACAGTCCTTGCTACAAAGAAAGCAGGTTAGACAAACTACATTATCATTATCACTCTAAATGATTTTCAGTAAATAGTTACATCTTTCAACAGTGCTCCGTCTCAGATTACTTAAACCGCAATTAGGCAGCTCTTAAAGAGACAGTACACAGAAGCTATACAAGCTCTGGTAATCACATTTAAACCGCTAAAATTCAGGACACCAGCCTGGCAGTGAGCATTTAGGCAAACTCAAGGAAGACTTTTTGGGAACCCCCATTTGTAGGGGGGTTACACCCTTCCCTGCCTGGGAAAACTTGGCGTCCGCGTCAAGTCTGTACCATCATAACATTGAAAATGAAACATATACACGATATTTATACCATTAGCATGCTATACAAGTACTATCTGATTCATCATTTGGCATAACTTGTCACTTTACTATACATTTCAATGTACTGCACTATATAATTTCCATTCTGACAATACATTATGCATATTTCACACAGGTAAATTCAACATTACTATATAGAATCATGTAATAACTTCTTATACTCTAAACAATGCAAGAGGGGGCCCTTCCCTATCAGCTAACTTGGGGCTGGATGGGGCAGGGACACCATGGTGAGGGGGCAAAACAAGTAACCTGAAATGGGCCGTCAAGCTCAATTTGGGCAGTGAGCTCTGAGAGACATAAACACTTTTGTGGACTACATTGAGAGGCAAATCCACTGGCCTCCCGGGGGAATTGTAACTGAAGTGCACCACTGGCTTGACAGCTCAGCCAGTCTTTCTGGGGTGAACAACCACAGTCTCTGTACTTTCAGCAATGGTATTGGAGCTTTCATCACTTATGAGGGGTGCCTCTGCGTGAAGGAGAATGTCCAAGCTGGGAGCTCTGTCAGCCCCTTGCTCTGTAGTCTCTGTTTCTACCCAGTTGCATACTGTGTGACCCTGAGCAAGTCACTTAACTTCCTCGTGCTCCCAGGTCACACCTGTAAACAAGCTTTCAGCTTAGTGTGTCTCTCCTGGTTAAAAAAATGAATAATAAATAAACAACACTTTGCTCATTTTGAAGACACTCTGGCACTAAAGGAGGGTTTTCAGCACTCTCATAGTGTTTCTCAAGTTCTGGCATGTCACCAGAAAGACTCATACCATCAGCTTCTCCTTCAGGCAAATCATACAGTTCCACAATACACAAAGACTCAGCATCCTCAGATGCGATACTTTGCACTTCATCTTCAGGGAGCATTGGCTTCAAGGATGATGCCGGGCCGTTAGGCAGTCCAGAAGGCCCAGCTTCATCCCCATAATTCAACATAGGATTTCCACAAAACAACTGACTCAGTTCATATGAGGAGTAATAGGCATTATCACACTCACTGTCATCCGAGTTAGACTGGCAGTCACTATCATTCTGGGCCTGCTGCGGGGAAAGTCTTAAATCGGCAACCATGGGGACAGGCTGACTCTGTTTCTTTCTTGCAGCAGCACGAGTCACTGATCCAGGGGAATCAATCTCGGTGAGTTCAGCCTCAATTATGATTTGACCAATATGTAGCAAGTGGTTACGGTGCATGGTCTTGACAGCTTTGGAGTTATTCTCTGGGTGCACTTTGTACACTGGCAAATCATCCAACTTTCCAACTATGACATGGGGAAGATGGTGCCATTGATCAGCAATTTTGTGTTTACCATGCAATCCTAACTTTCGCAACAACACATGGTTTCCAGGCCTAAGCTCTTGAGCCTTTACTTTTCTATCATGTCTCTCTTTGTTGGCTAGATTTCTTTTGGCGTCCATTGTCTGGGCCAGTTGATAGGCATGGTTCAATTGAGCTTTCAGTTTTTGTACATATTGCAGGTAATCTTCGGCTCAGACCCCATCGGGAGAAACCCCAAAACAGACATCAACAGGCAACCGGGCCTCTCTCCCAAACATGAGGCGGTAGGGAGAGAACCCGGTAGCATCATTCTTTGTGCAATTATATGCGTGTACCAAGGTGCTAATCTGTTGGCTCCATTTATGCTTATCTTTTGGGTGGAGGGTGCCTACCATGTCTAGTAGAGTGCGGTTAAAGCGTTCGGGTTGAGGATCCCCCTGTGGGTGATAAGGAGTGGTTCTTGACTTTCGCAACCCCCATAGAGAGAGCATTTCTTTGATTAGCCGACTCTCAAAGTCCCGGCCCTGATCAGAGTGAATTCACTGGGGGGCACCGTAGTGGACAAAGAAAGTTTCCACTAGCACCATGGCCATGGTAGATGCTTTTTGATCTTTGGTGGGAAAAGCTTGTTCATACCATGTGAAATGGTCCGTAACCACTAACACATTGCTAATGTTTCGCTGGTCAGGCTCTAAACTGAAGAAGTCTATGCAGACTAGTTTCACTGGGGTGCTGGTAGTAATGTTGACAAGGGGGGCAGCCCTCTGAGGCAGGGCTTTTCTCTGCAGGCAGCGACTACAAGTCCTTACATGGTGCTCAAGATCGGCCCCCATCTTGGGCCAGTAGAATCGAGATTGTACTAGGTCAAGGGTCCGGTCGATACCGAGGTGGCCCATATGATTGTGGAGAGACCTCAGTACCAAATCTTTGAAGGCTGTGGGCAGGACCAAATGTTGCTTGTCTATTTGGCCACCCCGATCTACAGTCTCTCTATACAACAACTGATTAAGCAGCTTCAACCTGGGGCCTTCTTTAAACAATAAAGTGGTTCTCAGATCAGAGGAATGCAACTTAGACACATCTTTTCCTGCATGAAGGGTGTCAAGTGCTGACTGAATCATAGGATCTCGGGATTGAGCCCATTGAATGCTGTCATTGTCAAACAGAGGTAGTGCACTAATATCTAGAGCAGAGAAGTGGCAATACACAGCTGGTATGCAGGTGTCAGAGGGGCCCAAGCAATCTACTAAGCAGTCCGCTGTGTCCATAGACATCTGTTCATTTCTCCTTTTTTAACTTTATTTTTAATTTAGAGAGATAACAATTTAATACATAAAAAAAAAAAAATCCAAACAAAATCTTTCTCGAAACGAAACTACATTATTTAAAATCCATAAAGTTATAATATTTTAAGGGGGGGAGCAAAAAGTTTTCCATTTAGATAATCTTAATAAAGCATATTAAGTTACTGGAGGGGGTGCAGCGTAGAGCGACAAAGATGATCAAGGGGCTGGGGAACTTATCATACGAGAGGAGGTTGAAGGAGTTGAACATGTACTCACTGGAGGAGAGGAGAGACAGGGGTGACATGATTGAAACCTTTAAATACATGAAAGGAATAAACAAGACAGGTACAGAGGGGCTGTTCAAAGTAAGGGAGGGAGGGACACCAGGGGCCATGATATGAGACTGGAGCGAGGAAGGTTCAGGAGGGAGATGAGGAGACACTTTTTTACAGAGAGGGTGGTGGCTGGGTGGAATGCGTTACTTGCTGAAGTGGTATGCAGTAGAACAGTGGACTGCTTCAAATGAGGATGGGACAGGACAAGGGGGAGGGTTAATGAAGGGGAAGGGTGGAAGGGAGGGGCAGCTGCAGAATAAGGGATGCTAGCTGCACATTCGAGCAGACTTGATAGACCTCTAGGCCTTTATCTGCTGGTAAATTTCATATGTTCGTAATCATATAGTGAAGCTTTAGCTTATTATATTAATAATTCCATATTGTGAGCTCCAAGCTTATTCCTCCATTTAAAAAGATAGTCAAAAAAGAAAACATATCCCAAAACAAATACTTAGAATTACTCTATTAGATACAAAAAAAAAAAAAAACCATGAAATATAACCAAATAGTTAATTTCAGCTCGCTAAGAAACTCTCCATTTATTTCCCTCATGAAATCATGAAGTCATCTGGAGATATTGGGTTTTATTTACTTCTTCTGCCATTTCAGCTTCACTGTGCGTCTCAGAGCTCAAGTTGGTAGGTAGTGCAACATTCTTCTTATAAAACAGACGTGCTGCGTCTACGTCCACAAAAAAAACCTCCTTGCCATGAAAAGTCACCTTTAACTTAGCCAGAGCTTGAAGAACCGCAGGGACCCCAGCTTGAATAAATTCATTTGAAATCACTAAGAAGCATTTCCTTCGTCTTTGTGTAATCATACAAAAGTCAGGATATTGATGGAATTTAACTCCTTCGTACATAAAACCCTTATTTCGTCTCGCCATCTGTAGAATTTTATTTCTCTCAATTATTGAACAAAAGGTACAAATAACGTATCTCACCTCATATCTCTGACCAGAAGAATTCACTGGGATTACTCTTTCCTGTTGATGAAATACAGATTCCAAAACAAGTGGGCTCTCAAGAACCAGAACTTTTGTAAGCATTTCCTCGATATAGCTCTTTAAATCTGCTGTCTGAATATCACCTGCCAGTCCGATAAGCCTCAGATTCTTTAGCAAAATAGTATTTTCAATTCTTTCAAGCTCTGAGTTCGTAGAGAGCTGCTCATGCAGTGAGGCATTAACTGCACTCTCTACCGTCAGAACTCTAGTCGACAATTTCCCAGTTTCCTTCTCAGCGGTCTCCAACCTGTCTTCTAAAGAAAACATTTTTCCCTCTATTTTCTGGCAAGAATTAGCAATTTCTCCCAGCGAGGTATGAAGTTTATTCATTGATGAGCTCGTCTCGTCCTGAAATTCAATTAACAAATTTTGTATCGACTGAAGTGTTGGTTTACCAGACTGCTTTGGTTTGGAGCCTGGTTCAGGGTGTCGTGTAACAAGAGAAGCCATTTCGCTGGCAACATTGGGAGCCACTACAGTCCCCCTTGCTGGTGTAGCCTTCCCAGTTTTCGGAGATAGAAATTTCTCCATCATGTCCAGCTTACTCTCAGCGATTTCCTTATGCGTTTTAAATGAGTTTGAGCCATTTAACGCCTGAGAGTATAATCAATTCATGGAGCTCACAGCATGCGGTGCACTTCGCTTCCGGAAGTAACATCTGTTCATTTCTATCAAACTTTTGGCACAATGCTCAGATGTCAGGTTCAGACAGCCTGACCCAGTCGTTCTTGGAAATTGGCCTCAAAGATAGGTCATCAGCATCAACATGATTCAGGCCTGGTCTGTATTCGACAGCATAATCATTTGTTGACAATGCAGAAAGACACCGGTGCCCCATGGCGTCTAACTTAGCTGAAGTCTGTACATAGGTCAACGGGTTATTGCCAGTCCTCACCAATATTTTTGCCCCATAGAGGTAATCATGAAACCGGTCGACAATAGCCCATTTTAACGCAAGGAACTCCAACTTGTGCACAGGGTAGTTTCACTCTGACGGTGTCAAGCTCCTTCTGGCGAATGCCACTGCTCTCAAACCATCCTCATGGTCTTGATACAGTACAGCTCCTAGACCCTGCAGACTGGCATCAGTATGCAGCACATAGAGTTTGGTGGGATCAGCATAAGCAAGGATGGGGGCGTGGGTGAACTGGTATATGACTTTGTGGAAAGCTGCTTCACTGTCAGGCATTCAACAGGACCCGAAAAGTTCACCTGGGCAGAAATATGCTTTGTCTGGTTCTTTGATGGACCCTTTTTGTATTTCTGATTGGTAGGAGGGTAACCCTGGGTAAGATTCAAGAGTGGCTGAATCACTTTGGAATAGTCCTTTATGAACCGGAGGTAGTAGCCACAGAATCCCAGGAAACGTTGTAGTTCTTTCAAATTGTGGGGCTGGGGCCAAGTAGTCAAGGCTTCAACTTTACTAGGATCAGTCTCTATCCCCTCTGTAGACACTATGTGCCCCACATACTTCACAGAGGTTTGGAAAAACTGGCACTTGTCGATGGACAGCTTGAGGCCGAAATCTTCCATTCGGTCTAGTACTTTGAACAGTCGACTCTCATGTTCCTCTAGGGAGCTCCCAAACACAATGACATTGTCCAAGTACACCAGGCATTCCAGCAAATTCATGTCTCCCACCGCTCATTCCATCAGTCCCTGGAAGGTGGCTGAGGCGCCCGATATCCCATGTGGCATTCTCAGGCATTCGTAGAACCCCAAAGGACAGATGAAGGCTGTCTTCTCACGGTCCTCCGGAACCATTGGAATCTGGTAATATCCACTGTGAAGATCCAACACCGAGAATCGATTGCTCCCATTCAAACAATCCAGAGCATCTTGTATACGGGGCATGGTGTATTGATTGAGGATGGTCCGCTGATTCAGAGTTCGATAATCAACACACTTTCTCACAGATCCGTTCTTCTTATACACAACCACAATGGGAGAAGCATATGGGCTCCTGGATCCTTGTATCACACCAGCCGCGAGCATTTCCTGCAAGTGTCTTCTCACATCGTCTATGTCTGCAGGGGCTAGGCATCGAGACCTATCTCAAAATGGCCATTCATCATGCAGGCGTATGTGATGCTCCACACCCTGGACACATCCCATGTCCCATTCCTTCAACGAAAACACTTGATCTCTCTGGGCAAGTTTCTGGCTAATTCTAGTCTTTCATTCAGCTGACAATGGGGAGTCACCAAAATCAAACAAGTCGGGAGTCACTCTATCTGTCTTGCCAGGGTGCCTGTTGCTGGGCAGCACTGCAGTGTCTGCAGTGTCTGCACAGTGTACCATAGCTAGGGTGCATCCTCTGATCACCTGGATCTCCCGATCTGACACATTATGAATCTGGACCATCACTCATCATGCATAGGCATGAGCACGAGCTGGCAAGATGCTGGGCTTAACCAATAATCCTTCCGGCAATTTTCCATCGCCTGGCGCATCCAACATCAGTATTTTGTTCTTGACATCTTTGCGGAGGCAGACCTCCCCTTGAACTGTACACTGGGCATTAGGGGCCAGTACCATTGAATCGGGATCCTTCTTCCACACAATCCCTATCAGTTCATCCTCGTCCACTTGAGGTCCTGCTGCAAATCATAGACCCTTTTGATCAGAGTGGGAATTCTTAGGGCCCTCCCAGTCTGTCACCCTTGTTTCTCACGACACTGTTGTGCCAGTCTCCCAAACATATGGGCGTTGGTCCCAATTAACAGGGGAACCCCATCATACAGTCCAGTAGGGGGACACACTAAGACCAGTGTCTCGACTTGCTTCTCTACACCAGTTACAGCTGCAGGAAATGACAACCAGAGGCGGATATATTCTAGGTAGGGATAAGACTTGTCACTCAGCCCCCACACATGTAGGCCTTCCAGGGACTGTAAGGGCACAGCAGATAAGTGTTTGTCATACCAATCCTTAAATACAATGGTCACTTGCAACCCAGTGTCCAGCACAGCCCGAGTAGGAATACCATTTACAGTCACCGTAGTCTCTATTGAAGGGCCCACTATTTTGGACCAGTCTGGAGGGACAGGAGCAGGGGCCTGGAGAGATGATTTAGCCACATAGGAATCTGAGTTACTACTTCTTGAATCCTCACTGTGGTCTTTTGTGGACCGGTATTCCCTCTTCATGTGCTCATCCTTCCCACAGTTATGGCAAAATATGTTTTCTGGGATTTGGGGTGGCTGAGGCATCACACTGGGAGCTGGGGCAGTGGTACTACCAACTGAAAACCTTGGTGTCATCTTTGTCTGCTGTGTGGCGAACATTTGGAGCCATCTCGTCAATTCTCTTACTTCCATAGTCAAGGCATCGAGTTTCAAGCTGCTGTCAGCAGAAGATGCCTGGGTGGACACCCCCACCCCATAGCAGATGCAGTTGGATAAGGGTCGGTACCTGTACCTGCAGGAGCGATCTTCATAAAGAGACTGTTTTTTGTTTCCCTGAACTCCCTCAGCAGTTCATCCCATGGTGGCACACCCTCATTGGTCCCCACTTCGGAAGGGCCTTCTGATGCTTTGATCACTTGCGCTGTGGTCACCCTAGAATTACAATCCCCATCTTCATCTTCAACGTCCCGGAGTTCTTGTATCACGTCACAATAGTCCGGTGGGTTACCCCTTCTATCTGGGAGCCTTAATTGAAGAAGCTGCAATTTAGAATGTTTTGCGTGTTGCAGTATGTGCCCCAACCTC
The DNA here is from genome assembly GCA_016271365.2 of Neoceratodus forsteri. Taxonomy (NCBI): domain Eukaryota; kingdom Metazoa; phylum Chordata; order Ceratodontiformes; family Ceratodontidae; genus Neoceratodus; species Neoceratodus forsteri. The sequence continues at coordinate 674,316,443 of CM057451.1, read as the reverse complement.
ACATGGTTTAAGTCACTGGTGGCTACCCCACCTTTTCGGTAAGCCTTTTGCAGCACTCTTTCCAGATAAGAAACAGATGCAGACAAATTTTCCCTGGCCATTGTTTTGTACCTTGAAATTTCCACATCAAGTTCTCCCCTGATTCAATGCTCCCAAAATTGCCTTCGAGTGCAGATAGGTACTTCTGGGCAGATGCATCAGGGTTTGTGGACCTCAGAAATTTAATGGCCTCTAGAGAAGGACCCTTCAAACTTTCTATGATCCTGTTCCATTTCTCAGCCTCCACACACTGCAATTCAGGTACCAAAGGGGCAACACAATCTATCCAGGTCTGCCAATCATCCTCCCCTTGGGGGGTGGGGAGAGTGCCGGAGAAGATTCTCAACCTTCGGTAAGAGTCGTAACTAATGGCAGGTACAGACATAGGAGCCAGCATTGGCATGGGCACAGAAGGAGGGGCAACATGGTGCTGGAGCGGAGGGGTGTTGGGAGGACACCCCAGGTGGTAGGAATAGTTTCTTTAGTCCCCCACAGTTTTCCCTTCCTCCAGCAACAACTTAGCAAATTTCTCCTCAAAAGTCTCAGATAGTGGGGGGCTTATTCTCCACGGGGTCTTTACTGTCTTTAGTTATCACTCTTCAGGCAGTGAGGGCTCCTTCAGGAGTGATAGTCTGTGGCACTTTGGAATTGTCTATTTTGTCCTTACACTCTACTAACGCCATGAAACTTTGTGCAAGCAGATTAGCCTGTTGACTCACCACCACAGGGTTTTGTAAACATTCAACCTTGGAAAGTACTCCCTTTACAGTGTCCTTATTGGTACCCAGAGGAATATCCAGGATAAGTATAGCATTTTGGGGGTCAATCTCCTGCCCAGTACACCACCCCACCAACTGGTGTACAGCCACTTCTGATGGGGTAGCCATTTATGTTTGACAATAATTCGTAGTTTCAGCCACTAGAAGACACAAAATCCCAGCGGTGAGCCTCCAAGATATAACCCCTAGGTGGCGCTATCCCAAGGGCTACTACCCCTGCCTGCTTGGCTAGTAGCAGGTTAAGGGGCCCTGAGTTCTGAAACGGGTGCCTCCACCCGGAGGTCAGGGTTGGTAGTGGTCAAGCTAACCTGGGCACAGCCCTCCGGGACGCTGTAACCCCCTCTTTCCCCTCTAGTGGCCTGAACACTGTACAATAATCACTTTCACAACACCCCTGGAACACCACACAAGTACCCTCACTGTTTGCACTTACCACCATGGCTAGTTCCTCTGGTTTGACCCTGGGAACCCCCTGTAAAACAAGGTTAAGCACAGCAAATAGCAATAGTACAGTACTTTGAGCACAAACTGGAACCACTGTCAGATTACATGCAGAAAAGGTTAGATCTGATTTATTCATGGGACTTGAATGAGAGAGGGGCAAAATCAGGTTAATTAGCTTAAAGGTTATATCAATCAAGCAGTTATGCATGCGCTTTGAGCCCCCCCACACAGTCCACCTCTGGGTACCCAGGTAGAGAAGAGATGGGCTAGCCAGGACAGTTGCCTGGGGTTGCAGATGGTTGGGGCCCTGTGATGGAAAACACAACATGCACAGTACACAATATTTGTAATCCTGAGCCAGAGGGCTCAGTTCGTAAAGGAAATGAAACAACAAGACAATCAGATGACATGCTCAGATTAAGCTGTTGTTGTAGGGAGCTACCCTGGTATTTACTTACGATACCTAAGACTGGACACAGGCTGGACGAAAATCGAGACTGCAGGTGGTTGATCTGGAATGCCAGGAGAAGCAGGGCCCACACAAGTCGCAGAGGCATCATTCCTGTTCAAGCATGGAGCAGGGGGCTGATCCCCAGGCGGGTCTCTCGTTGATGGTTTCTCTGTGCAGTGGGTAGTCTGGCTGGTCCAGTCTGACAAAGCCCAGACCGCATGGAGACAAGTTCTGAAGCAGTCTATTTTGGGCTGAATACAGCTTCCAGCAAGCAGAACACAGTTCACACAGTGGGGAACTAACTCACAACCCACTAGTAGCTCATAGCACATTTAAGTGTGCAGGAATTCTACTGTACCAGGCAAAGCACTCTCCAGGCACAATCACAAAGTCTTTGCACACACCGGGAACTTAGGGGTAGCTGGAACTCCTGACAGGCTGATCGCATTCAGCAAAAATATTTGGTCTTCTTCAGGTTGAGCCAGGCCCACTTTAGTAGCTTACTTTAGTCACACAAACTTGGATTTAGTCCAAAATAATTCTCTTCTCTTCTCTCCCCTCCCTCTCAGGAGCAGCACACCGGTATGCAGGCCAAAAACCTAGCCTTTTCAGAGTTCTCCCATGTGAATCCACTCAGAATTGTTGCTCAGAAACACTTCAACTCCTTATTGCTCAGCTTCCAGCTTAGTTCTAATTGAAAACTGCAAGCAGCCCAGGACTTCCCCAAGTTCCAAATGATTTGGTTGGCTGATTTGGCTGTCAGTCAAAGCAAGAGCTCCCCCTTCAGTTGCAAAAAAGGTGCAAAAAAACTCCAAACTAAAGTTCCTACAGATTTTGAATTCAGACAGGTCCTGTAGTCCGGCTACATTTTAGGTCCCATCAGTACTGTTTGGTCCAATTTGCAGTCCAGGACCAAGATAGTGGAGACAAACAAAACAGTCCTTCCTACAAAGAAAGCAGGTTAGACAAACTACATTATCATTAGCACTCTAATTGAGTTTCAGTAAATAGTTACATCTTTCAACAGAGCTCTGTCTCAGATTACTTAAGTTGCAATTAGGCCGCTCTTAAAGAGACAGTACACAGAGGCTATACAGGCTCTGGTAATCACATTTAAACTGCTAAAATGCAGGACACCAGCCTGGCAGTGAGCATTTAGGCAAACTCAAGGAAAACTTTTTGGGAACCCCCATTTGTAGGGTAGTTACACCGCCTTGCCAACAAACTTGACCAGGTCCATGCCTGGGTACTACATGCCAAGTCTGATGTAGCAATGCTCTCCGCAACCTGTCTGAAAAATACTTTACCTGACAAAATGTTTAACATACTGGGATACAACTTGATCAGGTGTGACAGGTTGACCAGAGGTGGTAGTGTTGTCATATATATTAAAGATAAATTCCTAACCACCAATATTGTCCGCACATCAATGCCCAAAGAATTTGAATGTCTTGCCTTCAAAATTACCCTCTCGCCTGGTATAGCCTTATTGGTAGCTGCATGCTATAGACCCCCTGCTGCGGGCCTGTGTATACTGCCCCATATTCACTCTCTCCTGAAAAAAGCGAACACGGAATGCATTATCATGGGTGACCTTAACCTTATTTGGAATGATGCCCGCGCAAACAAGCTTAAGAACTTCTGCGATGAGCACAGGCTCACTAAGATTATCTCTGATGTTACACGACCTAACAAGAAAAATCCCAACTAAAGTTCACTTTTGGACCTTATACTTGTCAACAAGCCATGTAATATCTGTCATATAGGGGTCTTCCACAACGATCTGAGTGATCACTGCGCAGTCGCCCGCGTTAGGTGCTCCCTTCACCTCCCCTCCACCTCTACTTACAAGCTTAAGCGCAACCTAAAATACTTCAGTCTCCCAGCCTTCCTGACAGATCTTGGGAACATAAAGTGGCAGGATTTCTACCTTACACCCTCTGTGTCCGAAGCATTCTGTATCTTCCAGGATCTGCTAGCAAACATGATCAACAAACACGCACCCTTAAGGAAAATCAAATCCAGGAAACGTGCACCTGATTAGTTTAGCCCACTACTTAAGAGGGCCTTACAGCATAGAGACACCCTTTGGAAAAGGGCTAGGAAGTCGCAGTGTGACTCAGAATGGCTCTCCTTCCAGGTAGCCAGAAATGCCTGCACCAAACTGGTAAGGTTGGAAAAACTACAGTTCTTCCAGTCAGCCCTGGAGGCAAACAAAAACTGTTCCACCAATTTTTGGCAGATACTGAGAGAGGTTGAGGGACATTCCCTTGCCACCCCGCTACCAGCTAAAATTGTGGTAAATAACATCTCCTACACAGATAGGTCCGAGATCCTCGATCAGCTCAATAACCACTTTGCCACTGCAGGCCTCGCATTCAACACGTCACCTGTTAGTAAACTGAGCACCACCAGCATAGCTACTAGACCAACCATAGCCCCCCCTACTGACTGCCCCCTCTTCAAGTTCCAGCCAGTCTCCTACAAACAGGTGGAGGACCTCCTCCTCTCGCTGGACACCAAAAAGAGTGCTGGTGCCGATTCACTTGAACCCTTCTTCTTAAAAGCAGGTTCTTATTATCTGGCAGCTGCAATTGCTCATCTCTTTAACAGCTCATTATCCCAAGGGGAATTGCCCCTAGTTGGAAAGCTGCACACATTATCCCCCTGTTCAAGTTAGGAGATCCCACTGACTTGAACAACTATAGGCCTATTTTGTTGCTTCCTGTTTTATCCAAGCTACTTGAAAAAATTGTAAACTCTCAATTAAGGGAGTACTTGGATCGTGAGAAAATCCTCGATCCAGTCCAATCAGGTTTCAGACCCAAGCACAGTACCGTGTCTGCTCTTGCCAAAGTGTCAAATGACTGGCTAAAAGCCCTGGACAGTAAACAACACATCTGTGTACTCTTCCTTGACCTCAGCAAAGCATTTGATATGGTTGATCATTTCATGCTTCTTGATTCCCTGAGTAGCCTCAGTCTAACCTCTGCTGCAGTAAAGTGGTTCTGCTGCTACCTCACAAATCATAAACAGCAAATTAAAGCCCAAGGGGAATTCTCCCCACTAAAATTACTGCCCCGAGGAGTTCCGCAAGGTTCCATTTTGGGACCTATCCTCTTCGCCCTTTTCATCAACCGCATTGACTCTGGCCTGGTTGCTGGAAACATTCATCTCTTTGCAGATGACACAGTCCTCTACATGATCAACCCCTCCTTGGACATTGCATACAAGGAGCTACAGCAGGATTTTATCATGCTTCAGCACAACCTGCTGAATTTAAAACTTTTGTTAAATGCAAAAAAACAAAAGCTATGATTATCTCTCCATCCCACAATACGGGGATACCTGGGACCCCACAGATTATTACCCTCCTTAATGAACCACTAGAGCTAGTGGATAAATTTAAATATCTGGGAGTCTGGTTGGATAACAAACTCACCTTCGGTGTACATCTAAGTGAGTTAACAAAAAAGTTAAGGCAGCACCTCAGTATCTTCTACCACGTAAGATGCCTGCTCACCCTGGAAGCTAGAAAGCGGCTGGTTCAAACAACCTTTCTTTCCCTGATTGACTACGCCGACTTCTTATACAGCCACTGCCCCCAGTATGTGCTCCAAAAGCTGGATACACCCTATCATCGTGCATTGAGATTTGTTCTTGACTTGCCCTTGCAGACTCATCACTGCGCATTGTACCAAGCATTAGATTGGCCATCCGTCTCCACGAGGAGGCAAATAAACGCCCTCATGTGGCTATTCCGGACTTTGTCCAGCAAACTACCACCCTATATCTGTGACCTGTTTGAACATTTAAAGGGTGCCTACGGACTAAGGAACTCTTCCTTGGCCTTCCTTAAGCTACCACGAACAAGGACATGTCTTGGCTCAACTGCCATTAGCTCCTTTTTACCAGCACTTTGGAATAACATGCAAAAATTACTTAAAATCTCTCTGCTGCCCAGCCATTTTATATTTAGGGGGCTGCACTATAGAGGCCTGAAAACGGCATGTGATTGTTTCAGGTAAAGCCTTACCCCGCTTAACTGGTCACTAACCTCTGTAATCCTGGGCCGCCTATTTTCCCCATATGAGCCAGCATCCCTTTAGGGCAACCATCTCCCCCACATCCCTCTCATCAATTAGCTTCAGAGGGGGCCTCATTCTATTAGGCTGCCCTATTTTCCTCTCTACTCTGTGTCTGATACCCTTTCTTCACACTGCCCTTCTCTATGTCCCTCCCTCCTCTCTTCACTTGTACTCTATAAGCTACAACCTGTATACGCTGCACTTTAAATGCCTATATTTTCCCTTGCTTTACATGTCTGATTCATCCAAGTACTGAGTTTGTATATTGTAACTGCCTGTACCGATGTCTACTTTTGTATGAAGTGTTGTCTACTGTAAGCAAAAGTGTCCTCTGTGTCCAGGACCATCTTGAAAATGAGCTTGCTCAATGATGTAACTGCCTGGTTAAATAAAGTTTGATTGATATATATATATATATATATATATATATATATATATATATATATATATTTTAAAACTGTCCCGGAACATGCCCATTTCTTTAGTAAAAGGCGAAAGATTTATGCATTCTGAAGAGAAATCAGAGTACAGGAACATGCCCATTTCCAGAGCATCTGCATGTTTAGATGCTCTTCACAGAATAGGAGTGTCTAGCACATGGAGAAAAGGAGTGCTCTGGCTGGTTGGGAGCGCTTTCTCGATCTATAAAATTACAAATAGGGGCTAATAGTAAGCCTACTTGTTAATGTGTACTTAGAGGTTTTGCACTTTAAAGGTTAATGATCTAGCCCAAATGTTTTCAGAATTTAAAGAATGTTTGGGCAGCATGGGCTGGTGGCGGTCTCCCACCATTTATGTATTATGCCACTATCTCAGTTTTGGCGAAGAAAGGGAAGGACCCATAGCAATGCTCCAGCTACCGCCCCATCTCTCTCTTGAACGTGGATAATAACATTTTGGCTATGATTCTTGCCACTCATCTGAGTAAGGTTTTGCCATTGTTAATTCCCCCAGATCAGGCTGGGTTTGTGGCAGGGAGAGGTGGGGCAGACCACATGAGGCGCCTGGTCGGCCTGATGTTGGCTGAGGCCTCCTGCCCAGATGCTGTAGCTGCTATAGCATTAGATATGGAAAAAAAAGGCATTTTATTCACTTGAATGGCCTTATCTCTTTCAAGTCCTTAGGAAATTTGGACTTGGGGGGGGTGACTTTCTTCAATGACATACTCTCTATGTGGAGTCATGGGCAGCTGTTCTTACCAACGGGCACCCCCCATTTCATCTAGGTAGTGGCACCTGCCAGGGGTGCCCCTTATCTCCAGCCTTATTTGTCCTTTTGCTATTGAGCCACTGGCACACAGGGTCCAGGAGCAAGAAGACATTCAAGGTCTAGAAACTGGTGGTGAGCTCTATAAGCTGATGCTGTTTGCTGATGATATATTACTTACAATCTGCAATCCATCTTCTTCCATTCCAGCTCAAGTATCACTTTTAGGCTCTTTCTCTGCGCTATCGAGGTTAAGAAATAACGGGAAAGACCAGGTTTTTGCCCCTTAATTCTAGATGCTTGGACTCCATGTTGACTGGTACTGGTTTTCACTGGACTACAGAGCCTATTAAATATTTAGTTGTCCTCATTTCCCATTTCTGTGGACTGGCCTACCTTGAACTATGGCCCTCTAATCATCAGGCTTAAGGAAAATATTGCCAGATGAAAACTTCTCCATCTTTCTTTGTGGGGCAAAGTACAGACATTGCAGATGATGGCTCTTTCTACAATTTTGTATCTTAACAAAAACTAAATAAATAAATAAATAAGATACTTGCCCTTGAAGTTTCTGACTCTATTTGGAAACAGCTGTCTGCCTCTGTCAGTGCTTTTTTGTGGGAAGGAGGTAAGGCCAGATTGTCTGCTCTTCGCTTGGTTGACCCTTGGTCTAAAGGTGGATTTAGATTGCCCTGGTTCAAGGGATATTATTTGGTGGCTGGCCTTTGCCACATTTGGCAATGGTTCCATGTAGAATCAGTTGAAGATGTTGTTCGGTGGGTAGGGTTGGAGAGACATCTGGAAGGAGACCATCCACCAGAACTCATATTATGGCAAGGGGATATGAAAGTCCTTCCCTCACCTACTCAACAATATGCTTTACATGTGTGGAAGGAATCACATAAGGTGTTGGGCAGACACGGGATGCTCCTCTTCCGTTATGGCCTCTCTTGGGCTGATTGGAAAAAAAGGGGGATTGTTGCTTGTTGCAATATGCAACACAATGTTCAGCAAAAAACTGAAGTGGAAGGCACTCAAACAGAAGCAATAAATACTTTCAGTAAAAACTTATTTTTATTTGCAAATTCCAGTTAAAAAACAACAAGAGGAAGCACCTATGGAAGTCCAGAGCACACCAGTCCACATAGGGATTACTGCGACACACCTCGGCAAAAAAAGGCCTGAAGAGACAGATGCTTCCACTGCTCGTAATACACACCGAGGTGTGTCGCAGTAATCCGTATGTGGACTGGTGTGCTCTGGACTTCCATAGGTGCTTTCTGTTGTTGTTTTTTAACTGGTACTGTATTTGGAGACAAAAAGACGTTTTTACTGAAAGTATTTATTGCTTCTGTTTGAGTGCTCTCCACTTCATTTTTTTGCTGAATATTGTGTTGCATATTACAAATACACTCCCTGGATGTGAGTGCCTATAACAAAGTTGCAGTCCCCACACCCTTTTTTTTCTGGGGATTGATGCATCTTGAGGAACTTGTCTTCCCTACCACTCTTTATCTTTGAACCTTTTTGGACCTAAAACAACAGGCTTTTCTCCTGATGACACACCACTGGAAATAACTTCAACTACACCACCTTTTGACGTTCTTTGTAGGTACTCAGTTTCAGTTGCTAGCCAGGAGTATTTGGAATGATGTCATGGATCTCACTGGGGGTGGTAAGGCGAATCTTCTAAACTAAGTGTTGTGTGTCAGCAACTGCTAGTTGCTTATGCACCCTTTATTGATCACCTTTGCCAGAAGTGGGAGAAGCTTCAAGATCACCCCCATACTGATGCAGAGTGGCAGTGTTGCTGGGCCAACACTTATGTGCTCTGTAGAGATATGAGTGGTCGACTTATGCACCTTAAAACTTCACTTGTGGTACCATACCCCTATTTTCTTACATTAGTTGCATGTGGCCCTGCATCCAGGCTGCTGGCATTCTGGCCTGCCTGAAGGTACTCTGCCTCATACTTTATGGGCTTGTCCTAAGCTTGGCTCCTGGTGGTTTCAAATCTTAACTTTGCTAGAGCGCACCATGGCCCTCAGTATCCCGTGGGATACTTTGCTAATAGTGTTGGGGAATTCTACTCATTTGCAGACAAAGTGTCACTCTCATTGTGCTTGGTTTATGGCTGCTATCACTGAAGGCAAGAGGCTTTTGCTCTGCAGATGGAAGACATCAGAGGTTCCTATGGTAAGTCAGTGGGTAGACAATATGTATAAGCCAGCGCGATATGAACGACTATCGTATTTGACTGCTGGCAAGCAGCACTGGTTTAAGGAAATATGGAGTCCTTTCCTTTTCCTCTTGTAGTTTATACGGTGGATAGACCATTAGATCATTTTTGTCTGTATAGGCATGGTTTGGATGGGCTGTTGACCCTGGGACGGATTCTTTTGGGAGTTCCCTTTATAGTCAAATCTCAAGGAAACTTTGGTCCAGTCTAGACATCACCCCTCCTCATTTAGCGGATATTTTTAGTGTATTCTTTTTAACGCCAACATTTTCTGTTTTTTAAGTTTTCTTATTCTTGTTGTTCACCATTTGATTGTGTTCTGTACTATATAGTTCATTGTAAAAGGTTGCATTTGTATTGTTGTAAAGTTTCATCCTGTTTGAGTGATGTTATGATTATTATTATTATTGAAGTTAATGTTTCTATGATGGTATTTGTTTACATTTAATGCTGTTTGTTTAGTGGCATGTGTACTTATTCTCTTTTCTGAAATAATTAGGTGCAATAAGTTTTTTTTTCTATGTTGTATGTGTACAATGTCTGTTTGTGTTATTAGCATGTTATAAGGAGTGTTGTGTTAGCTCCTGTATGGTTGGGAGATTATCTTAATGGTTTTTATCTACATATGTTACTCTTGATTTTGTATATTTTATGAAAACTCAATAAATAATAACTAAATAAAAAAAAAAGAATTCAAAGAATGTATTTCCTGTCTGTTGCAAATGTTTTCTTGTTGTTGGTGCCTATTGACCCAACAAATGTCCCAGGTGTTTTTCCCACCTGATAGAGGTTTATAAAAGGGACCCTGGTCCTGTCAAAAAGTAGTAGTTCTAGTTCTAGTTCCAGTACTAGTTCTGAAGTTCTAGTTCAGAGCCCTTGGGGTTTATAGACCTACAGGTGCCCTTCTCTAGCTGCGATGGGCCGGAGGGGGATGTGGCAGGGTCCTAGATCTTGAGTGGCACTGGCTTTCTCTATTGCTGGGCTCTGGAAGCTTGGATCCCTCCCATGGTGCATGACTTGGGAGAGTAGGGATCAGTTGGTGGCTCACCCTCAAGGATGGTCATCTGATGGTTTATGACAAACTGTCCGGTGCTTAGTCCCAGCAAAGTTGAGATGAAAACTGTTCCCAATGGAGGAACCATGGTCTAAACAAATGATGAAAGAAGCAATGGTTTGTGGAAGAATTAGTACAGTTGGTGAACCCAGAGTTTCTCTACATGAAGGCAAAGGGAAAGATGCAGTGAACAATGGTAAGCCTCTGTATCTGTGACTGCAAGGCACTGGACTTCAAATGACCAAGGGCAAGGGGCTAGGAGCAGTGGCTGTATGCATCTGCTGTGTCCAGGTAGGGCACCTTATCCACCAAGGAGAATTCCAGCAGCTCCCCCGAGAGTCAGAGAGGGCAGACAGACACCCTCCCCCACAGCAGCTCTCCCCTACTAAATTTAAGAAAGAATTCCAGCGGCTCCCCCGAGGGTCCGAGTGGGCAGACGGACTCCCTCCCCCACAGCAGCTCCCCCCTACTGACTTAAAGAATTCTGGCGGCTCTCCCGAGGGTCCGAGAGGGCAGACGGACACCCTCCCCCACAGCAGCTCTCCCCTACTGAATTTAAGGTAGGCCACACCGCAGCACCACCGTGCTCTCGGCTCCCGACTGAGGAAAGGACTTGGTGCCATTTTTAAACCAACTAAACTTAAGCACCTTTAACGGCTGTACAATTAAGTCGCCATATGAATGAAGCTAGAGTTTTTCTTCTCCTAAAAGACTAATTGCCTGCTTTAATTTACTCCTTTCTTCTGCAGCTTTAATTTCACCTTTAGCCAGGCAGATTTCAAATGCCTCACTTTATGCATTTTACTTAACTGCCTGCAAATAGTGCAAATTCTTAGCCTTGACTAAATTAGCTTCATTTATCTGTTAGCCAGTCAGTTTTTCATATGCCTTGTTCTATGAACTTTTGCCTGTAGCCAGAGCAATTCTCAGCCTTGCCTAATTTAGCTGATAAACTTCAAACATTTTTAGCTGTTGAAATGTTTGCTACATTTTTACTGCCAGCAGCCAGAGTTAAATCTTAGCCCTGCCCAAAATTAGTTTGTATAGTGGAAATAGCAGCCGTGTTCCCATTGAGATCTAAATTGCACTGCACTTTGTCCCCCCCCCAGGCAGCCCCTCCCAAAAGTTCCTTATTACTAATGTGTTTTCTCTCTTTCTCTCACCTCCACCGAGAGGGCAGATGGATGCCCTCCCCCACAGCAGCTCTCCCTTACTGAATTTAAGGTACGCCATACAGCAGCACCACCGCACTCTCGGCTCCCGACTGAGGAAAACCCTGCTGATGTGTTGCATCGGCTCCCCACCGCCCCCACCACCACCCTTGTTCAGCTCAGCATTATATAGCTGCAGACACATGATGGCTGAAACCAATCAGCCAAGTTCCCCATTAGCAAGCTATCATTTCTCCCCACTAGAGGCCGCTACTGCAACCTTTACCTTCCTTTTCACCCTCCCAGTCACAATGATGCTTTACCCAGTTTTGTGCCTACTACTTCAATTTCCTCTTTCCTACAGAGTGCCTACCTATCTCCCCCCCCATCTTGGCACCTGCTTGACTGCCCTCTCTTTCGTCCCTTCCTTTAGGAATACCTCCTCAAATCTCTCTCTGGCACACTCCCACCTTACAACATCAATTCTTTCCCCCCCTTCCCTTTCACCCATCCTCCCACCTTTCCCACCACACTTACCTTCCCCTACCATCCACTCTTCACTACTTCACTCATACCTGCTGAACCTTGAGGCCTTTCTCCGATGCTTAAACCTAAGTACTCCACCCCCCAGGTGCAATACATGTAACAGTAAGAAATCCTCTCTCTCTCCTCTACTTTCCCCTGATACTACTACTCCTGGCAGGCGTCATCCACCCCAACCTGAGCACCCTAGCACCTAGTCAAACCACGCCATCTCCTGCTTCCTCATCAACCCAGTTCTCAGATTCTCTCCCCAAGGGTCTCTGTATATTTAATATTAATGCAAGAAGTTTGCTCCCCAAAATAGATGCCCTCTCTGTCTGGGTAAACCAGTACCAACCAGATATACACTGTGTCATAGAATCCTGGCTATCTGCCAAAATCTCCAACTCCTCGCTTGCCATCCCTGACTATGTCATGTTCCGGCAGGACCGTGGCAAGCAAGGTGGGGGGCAGCACTGTACCTCAGGCTTTCCCTAACTTGTTCCATTAGCTTCAAGAAATCCTGCCCAGCCTCCCACAAATCTCTAGTAGCCCTTCTCTCCTTTCTCTCATCCTCCCCCCTTTACATTGGGGTCCTATATGCCCACCCAAAGACCTTCCCCTGACTCCCTCATCAAGGCAATCACTACAGTCTCCTCAGTCACAAAAAATGACAAACTGATTCTACTAGGTGATTTCAACCTCGACTGGCTCTCCTCCACCACCAAAACCACCGCTCTGAGGATCGAAGTCCTAAACCTCTCCCAACTAATCCAGGAACCCACTCACCTAAACCACCGGTCTCAAAATCACTCCCTTCTAGACTGGATTTTAACTTCCCATCCTCACAGGGTCACTGCCTCAGGCACCCTATCAGATGCCCTTAGCGACCACTGCATCACTTACTGCATCCGCAAAATCCACTCACCACAATCCGGCCCCAAATTCATCTGGTCTCGCCCACTACAGCTCCTCAACGAATCCGCTCTACAGCATGACCTTTCAAACGTGGACTGGCTTCCAGTTTTTGCCTCCAAAGACACTGACCTCACCCTATCCCACTTCAGCAGCATCCTCCTAAGCACCTAGGACCACCTCACTCCCCTCAGGAAAGCCAGAGTTAAGCATTACCATCACTCCTGGATCACTTCTGACCTCTTCACCTTATGTCGGGCAAGGGACAAGGCATAGAGGCGGTATAAAGCTTCCCTTTCCCCTTGCAACCTCCAGACCTACAAACATCTCAGAAACAAATGCACCAACGCAATTCAGAAATCAAAAGCCTCATACTTCAAAGCACAGCTTACCTGTAACCAAGCCTCCCCTGCATCCTTCTGGAAGGTCCTAAACTTCCTTATGGACCCTCCCGCTAAGCAAGCCAGCCAAGTCCTCAGCTTAAATGGCAGAACTGTAGAAGATCCTGCTTCTGTAGCTGAACTCTTTAACTTGTTCTTCATCTCCTGTGCCCTGCCAGACTCAGCCACTCCACCCAACCCCACAATTTCTTCCCCCTCTGACTCTGGCTTCCTCTTTCCCCCTTCATGCCCCTGGAGGTCTACTCTGCCCACACCACTCTAAACCAGTCCAAAACCAGCCCTGATGGCTTACACCCCAGAATGCTCCACATCTCTGCCTCAGCCATAACCACTCCCTTAACACACTTACCCAACCTCTCCCCCTTAACAGCGGCGGTCCCCACCACCTAGAAACTGGCCAAAATCCTTCTACTACATAAAAGTGGAGACCCCTTCCAACCAGGAAACTACTGACCCATCTCTCTCTTCCCCTTCCTCGCCAAGCTCCAAGAATCCCTCATGCTCTCCAAACTGTCAGTGTTTCTCTCCTCAAACAGCTCCCTCTACCCTTTTCAATCAGGCTTTAGAAAACATCACTCCACTATCACCACCCTGCTATGTGTAACTGATTCTATTCTCACTGCCATTGACAAAGGCCAAACCACCTCCATCATTTTCATTGGCCTGGCAAAAGCCTTTGACTCAGTCTCCTTCCCCCTGCTACTCTGCAAATTAAGCTCCTTCAGCCTTGCTTAGCCTGCCATCAACTGGTTCTGCTCTTACCTCCAGAACAGGCAGCAGTCGGTTCAAATAGGGGACACTCCCCCCCCCACTACCCATCCTTTCAGGCATCCCCCAAGGCTCTATCCTTGGCCCATCCTTTTCTCCCTTTTCATAAATGACCTCCCCTCTACCTGCCTCTCCTCTAACATGCATCTGTACGCCGATGACACCATCATCTTTGCCTCAAGCCCCTCCCATGATAGAGTGCTTCCAAATCTTCAAAGTGACTTTAACAGGGTTCAAACCTGGCTCCAAAATAATCAGCTCAAACTAAACACCAAAAAAACGGTAACCATGGTATTCGGTACAAGATCGTACCAAGATTCAATCAATCAATCACTTTATTTAACCAGGCATAAACACCATTGAGCAAGCTCATTTTCAAGGTGGTCCTGGGCATTAATACAATACAGTACTCTTCATAAGATTACAATTACAGTGGACAACGGCAAAAAAAAAAAAAAAGAAAAAACACTATGAAGGTGCCGGTCAATATAGGCCTATACATACCGGTCAACATAATTAACATGCAAAGGTATGTGAATGATAAGCTTTTACTGAAATGAGAAGAGACAACAATCCCATATAGTCTCCGCTAAGTAAGAGCTCATACCTAAATGATAAAAAATAAGGAGGTATTAAGGAATAGGGTAGAAATTGGGGTGAAAGAGTAGGCAGCCAAAAGGGAGGCCAGAATAGGTAAAAGGTAGAGAATAGGCAGGGCCATCTTGGATTAAGGGAACTAGGCATGTAGGTCCTAGGTTTCTGTTGTTAGGAATGTGGGGTGGATGAGATACTTAGGCATAGGATTTGAGAGTGGCACCCGGGGTTTTAGGGGTTATCGGCGTCTGAAACAGTTGCATGATTCCTTCTGATAATCCGTTAATAGAGCTTTGAATGTGAAAATGCTTGGAAGTGAGGATAATTTTAATGAGTCTTATATAGTGCTCCAAAGTGATGGAAGTGAGAAGTTGATTGCTGCTGAGCCAAGGGTAGTTTTCATTCTAGGAATCTGGAAGCAGATTAAGGAGAAGTGTCTCAGGCCATAGGAACCTTTAGCCCATTTGAAGATGTTGGAGATGTATGCAGGGAGGTTATCAGATAATGCTCTAAAAAAACAGAGGAGGGCATTCCTTTTTCTTCTAGTTGAGAGTGAGGTCCATCCCGAAACCTGGTATAGATGACAGTGATGTGTACTATGGGGTAGATTTAAGATAAATCTTAAAGCCCGGTGGTAAAGGGTGTCCAGTTTGTTTAGCATCATTGATGGGCAATGACTGTAAAGGAAGTCAGCGTAGTCCAGTATAGGTAGGAATGTAGTTTGTACTAGTCTCATTCTGGCTTCTAACGTGAGTAGGTGTTTAATGCGATAGAATAAACCTAATCACTGTCTTGGTTTATTTGAGGTTTCATTTAAGTGGCACAGAAAGTTGAGCATGTTATCCAGCCAGAACCCTAGGTATTTAAAGGTATCAACTACTTCAAGGGGTTCATCTAAGAGTGTTCGGATCTGTGTGATATGTGGACATCCAGAAGTAGACTTTGGTGAGAGAATCATTGCTTTAGTCTTTTTGGCGTTGAGGAGGAGCTTATGAGTGAGAAGGTTGTATTGGAGGGTGACAAAGTCTTTCTGTAAGTACTCATGGGCCAGATCCAAGGATGAATTTGTGGTATAGAGTACAGTATCATCTGTGAATAAGTGCACATTTGCTGCGCCAGCCAAGAGTCCAGATTATTGACGATATTGCAAAGAGGATAGGGCCCAGGATGGATCCTTGGGGACTCTCGTAACAAGGATTTTTGTGGGGACAGATCTCCTATGGATTTGACTTGTTGTAACCTATTGGTTAGGTAGCTGGTGAACCATTTAATGGCAGAACTATCAAGTCTGATGTTACTCAGCGCAGTAAGCATGATGGTATGATCCACAGTATCGAAGACCTTACTTAGATCAAGAAAGAGGGCAAATACATGCTTCTTAGAGTTCAAGACCATTTGCCAGTCTGTAGTTACTTTGGCAAGAGCCAATACTATACTGTGTTTGGCTCTGAAGCCAGACTGAGCCGGGTTTAGCAACTTTTGTGAATCCAAATGTTCTCTAAGTTGGATGTTGACAATTTTTTCAAGTAATTTAGAGAGGACAGATAGTGTAGAAATAGGCCGGTAATTGTTCAGATCACTCGGCTCCCCAGTCTTGAATAATGGTAGGATGTGGACAGTTTTCCACAAGACAGGTAGCTCACCTTGAATCAGAGAGTTGTTGAATAAGTGTGTAATGTGGGCGGTCAGATAGGTATGCCAAGTTTTAGGAAGTAAGGTTCAATATTATCTGCACCCGCACTCTTTTTTGTATCCAGAGAAAGGAGGAGGTCCTCCACTTGCTTGAACGTAATTGTGAGGAAGCTGAAGGGGGTGGGATGCGGTTGGTTATGGTTGTGATTATCAGTGAAGCCAACAGTGTAGTCTCTTGCCCGGCTAAGTTTGCTGATAGGTGAGGTGTCAAAGGCAAGCCCTGTAATGGCAAAGTGATCATTAAGCTTCTCTAGTATATCAGCTTTGTCTGTATAGGTGGTACAATCAGACACAATTTTGTTTGGGAGGGGTGTTGCAGTGGACAGACCTTCGACTTCTTTGAGGATGTTCCAAAATTTGGCAGAGTTGTTTTTATTGTCTTCTAGTGCTTTTTGGAAGTACCTAGCTTTTTCTGACCTAATTAACTTGGTACAAGCATTTCTAGTGGTACAGAATGCTAACCAATTAGCCTCCAGGTGGGATTTCCTCACTTTTTTCCACCAGTAGTCCCTATCCCTAAGTGCTTTCTTCAGGATGGGAGAGAACCAGCCAGGAGTTTTATTTTTTGATTTGATCAGTCTTAGTGGGGCGTGTTTGTCTATTAGACCCAGCAAGAGGCTGTGAAAGATGTTAAATGCCTCATTAAAGGTGGGGGCTAGATAGAAATCCTGCCAACGAATGTTGCTTAGATCTTTCAGGAAAGTGTACTGGCAGAACTTTTTCAGGCATCTTTTCAGTTTGAATTTGGAGGCCGTTTTTATTTGGGAAGGAAGTCTGATGCAGGCAGTAGTGCAATGGTCACTTAATATCATTGAAGAATACTCCAGTATGCGAGATTGTGTGAGGTTTGTTTACTAGCATAAGGTCCAGGAGGGTGCTGCGCTCAGGGTTTTTTCTGTTAGGTCTGGTTATAGCAGTCGCCATTTGTAACAGACCATTAACATCACATAGATCATGTATTCCTCATTTCTGTTTTGAACCAACTGTAACCTTGAATGACACTTACTTTGTTCCTGTTTTATCTGTTGCTCCTGTTCCTGTTTTATCTGTTGTCTCCCATGCCACTGTCCGTGTCCTCTATGTGACGAGGTACCTTTGTAAATGAGCCCCTGGCTCAAAGGTTGTAAACTGATGTTTAAATAAATAAATAAATAGATCCTTCAATGTCTTAGATCTGTCATCATTCCAATTTAGATTGAAATCCCCCATTAGAATACACTCAGTATTAGCAGAGTCAAGAAGGTTTTGAAGATGTGGCAGAAGTGCTCAGCCACCAGACGGTGGTTGGTAGCATGCTGCCATAAGGAGTGATTTCTCGCTGAAAAGTGATAATTTTAGAGCAAGGCATTCAAATTCCTTAGTCTTTGAGGTACAGTCAAAGACTGTGACTGTGAATTTGCTTTTGACATATATTGCAACCCCTCCCCCTCTAGTTGGTCTATCACAGCGGTAGATGATATATCCGGGTACGCTGATAGATTTGTCCGGGGTCGAGGGTGTGAGGCAGGATTCAGTTATCATGAAGAAATCAGGAGATGCATGTAGATCCCAGGTCTGTATAGAGACAATTTTTTTTATTTATTTTATTTTAGTTTTTGTTGACCGGGTAAGTGCACTAGACAAATCCTGCCTATTTTCAGGCATGAACCAGGGGAGGGGGACACAGATGAATGCCAACTGACCTTGAACCAGATTAAGCTGTTGGTGGTATTTTTAGTGAATGAGGGAAATTTGGCCAGGACACCAGGGAAATTCCCCTACTCTTTTTGGTAAGTGCCATGGGATCTTTAACATCCACCTGAACTACCACCAATCCAGGCAGATGGGACCTCGGTTTAATGTCTCATCGGAAAGACGGCACCACAGAAGTGCAGCACCCCCTCTCATGCTGCACTACAGTGTCAGTACTGGGATATTAACCCAAGTGCCAGATGTGGGAACTGAACCCACAGCCCTCTGATCTCCCAGCCTCAGAGGCGAGTGTGCTACCTACTGAGCCACTGACACTGTGAATCTTCTTTAGCAAACTACAGACACTGATATGGAGAAAGCTAATCCCTTTATATTGAGGGAGGTCTGCAGGGGCGTCCAGAGAAATAGGTGGACCTGGGTTTAATTCAACATTTCCCGAACAGAGTAGGAGAAGCAGTAGTAGTTTTTTAAGGTGGTGTCTTAGACTGCTAAATATATTTTTGTTTCTCCTTCTAGCGTACATTGGTTTAGCGGTGGCTGTGTTAAGGGCAGGATTGCTATTTGCTAGGGATAAAACATAGAGAACTGATAGAGCTGACACCATCCTTGGGAATTGCACGTGTTCTATAGTTATGGCCTGGTGGGAGTAGGGAAGATTACATAATAAACAGTTACATATTGAAATGGCTAGAACAAATAAAAGATTAAACTTTTTTTTCCATCAGAACGTCTAAATTGTGGAATATACTACCACAAGACTTAGTGGATTGTTCAAACATGATTACTTTTAAAACTCAATTGGATGACTGGTTCTTTTGTTGAAATTATTTTGGGGAACAATGTCCCACTATGTGGGGGACAATCTCGATGGGCCTTGGCTTCTTTTGTCCTTAACACCAAGTAAACCAAACAAAGACAAAAGCTCACCTCCCTACCCACCCCACCACCAATCTGCACCCTGGAAGGCTCTCCTCTTGAGATGGTGCCTGCCTTCAAGTACCTGGGAGTCTGGCTGGATAGCCACTTTAACTTTTCCATCCACATCAAGGCTATCTGCACCAAACTCCGGCCCAAGCTGGCCTGCCTCTATTGCCACAAAGCCAGCCTTCCCCTCCCCACTCGTAGCAAACTTGTACGTGAAACCATCCTACCAGTCCTGGACTATGCGGACCTCATCTACGGCACAGCCCCAGCCTCATCCCTCTCAAAACTCGACACCCTTCTCAACTCCTTCTGTCATTTTGCCACAGCCTCTCCCCCACTTACTCACCACTGCCTCCTCTACTCTTCTCTATCCTTGACCCCACTCTTGCATAGGAGGACCATCCACTGTGCCTCCCTCTTAGCTAAAAACTGGCTAGGCTCCTTACCTCCCTACCTCTCCTCCCACCTCACAACAGCCAGTTACTCTGTCTACCAGCTCCGCCACTGAGATGTATGCACCTTCCAACTCACACACCCCATCTCTGCCTCGGGACAGGCAGCCTTTTCCTACCGTCTCCCCCTCCTCTGGAACAATCTCCCTCCCAACCTCCATCAGGTCCCCTCCCTCGCAGCCATAAAACTACTCCTCAGGTGGGGCGTGGCCTGGACCAGGAGAAGATGGCTGCTTGATTCCTTCACGCTGTCCCAGCCCGGTGAAGATCTGCTCATATTTGACCACTATGCTGGACTGAAGACCTTTCCCTTCCGACTTTTTTTTCCCCTGACATACCGCTGGTACTTACTACTGCTTTTTTTCTGGGGGATGGCCACACTCCGGTAACTTGCACGAGCCATGTAGATTTCAGTCCCGGCTCAGTCTACTTGGACATAAAGGCCCAAGTGCAGTTACAGGTGGATCAGTGATGTCTAGTTCTCCCCTTCCCCCCTGCTCCCCATTGGGTGGCATTTCGTGGGCAATACGTGTCCTAGTAGGACTGGCATTAGACCGGCGACAGTCCAGCAACACTGCAGCTGTTTACAGATCATGAGTCTCTCCTAAACAGATGGAACAGGCCAGCAGTTCTAGTGAGGGTACCCAGTCCAGGGCGGCCCTCAGTTCAACGGATCTCCCGCAGGTGGGGGAAGCCTTGGCAAATATCACGAAAATGTTGGAGGCACTGCTTAGTAGAGTGGACACAATTGGCGCCTCCCTTGCTGGTAATGTTGTGGATGTTAGCCACCTTGAAGACCAGCACAATGTTCTTGAGCAGCATGTGGAGGAGCTGGAAACCCAACAACTAAATGCCCTTCACAGGCTTAGGGACCACGAAGCTAAATTGGCTCAATTGTGGCACAGAGCTGAGGACCAGGAAAACTGAAGCAGGCGAAATAACATCAGGATCCTCGAGGTGCCAGAGGGGACGGAAGGCCCAAATATGGAGAGGTTCCTAAATGAATGGATCCCAGAAGCTCCTCGGTGAACAGTGGAAAGAGCCTGTGGGGGTGGAATATGCTCATTGTGTTCCTGGCAATCCAAATAGCAATAAGAGTCCCCGGACCATAATTGCCTACATACTGCATTTTTCTACTAAAGAGAAAATACTCAGGGTCACGAGGGAAGCTGGGGAGTTGACCTGGAAGGGCCACACTATTTCCTTCTATAGAGACTTTTCCCTGGAGGTTGCAGCTAAATGCAAAGCTTACAACCAGCTGAAGAAGGTGCTGAGTGCAAATGCCATTCAATATCGATTCAAGAACCTTACCTCCTTGCACCTGTCGAAGAATGGTCAGTCTTTTCTGGCTGAGTCCCCTCAGGATGCTGAATCCTGTATTCGTAGTCACTGGCCTGGCCTGTTATCAGGGACTACATCCCCCAGATGCCTTTGGGAACCAGGGGACCGCATGGATCATGGAACAGGTGGAAAGGGTAATGCTGCTCACAGGGACATTGATCGCAGACAGACGGGTCCCCACAATAAGGATCCCCATATACAATGACAGCTCTAGGCCCCAGAAACTGAAGAGGCCACTCAGCCTAACCCCGATTTATCTAGTGATGGTGTGGCAGCCAAATTAATAGACTCACCTGACTCCTCTCTCCCAATGAAGCAGCATCAGTGGGCTAGAAGCCCCCACTCCTCAGCATCAGGCAGCCCTGCTGCATCCCCTCTGGCAAAACTCCTCTGGGCGGATAGGTCAGCCCTCGATACAGGAAAGCATCTGGACCCCGTGGAGAGCCAATCAGTGGGTCACTAGGAAGACCCAATCCCGTTGGATTGGGCGGATGCAATGGAAGAGGCCGATGATGATGCAGCAGTGACCGCGGGCCTGCTTAAACCTGGACTTAAAACTTTTGCTGAAGCTCTTACAACACCTAGCAAGGGAGAGCCATTTAAGAACACGTGATGTATTGAGGCTATAGTAGATATGTATATCTCTCCGATGGCTGGCCCGGGCCGCCTTACTTCCTAAGGGTCAATGGCAAGAGTGGAGGGGCCTCCCTGTTTCCTTTTTCCTCCCTCTCTGTCTCTGCCCTAGCCAAGACCCGATCCTCGACCCTGGGAACTCTACTTTTTCCAGCTGTGCACACGTGACTATCCTTTTGGGTAGCTGCAGGCCTCTGATGCATGGTGTTTCCCTGTACTTTTAGCTCCACTCACATCCCCCCCTTCCCTGTCCGCTGAGCGCTGTGCACGGGCAATTTTGCCATATGGAAAGGGCCCATATACCTAGACGGACAAAAAACGCTGGATCTAGTGCTACCACAAGATGGCTTCGCCCTCCTCATGGGCATCCTGATCTGCCATTTCCAAGTGGCCCCCGTCCTCATCCCTCTTGATTCCCGTGATAACCTGATATTTACTCCCGGTACCTGACCTGTAATTGTAGTTATGTGACCGATAGACCCCCTCCCCTCCACATCCAATTTCCCAAACAGGTGGACGCATCCTGATACTCACTGGTTGAGGGTGCCCCACCTGGCTCAGGATGGTCAGGATAGTTGGGCCTATCCCAATTCCAGGAGGAGGGTTTCAGGTCCAATCCAGCGGAGCCAGGCTGGGACAGATCACCCATATCTGGTGTGACCTCCCCCCTTTATATATATTTGGTGTCTGAAGCAGTGTGACCGCTGGGTGTACCAACCACCCTTCTCAAACGTACACCTCGGCACCATAACTGAGTCTGTATTGTGTATAGAAAGTTTATACTGTGTTACACTTCAATTGTTGTTGGATAGCTGTTTTGCTGCATCTATGGTTCCTCAAGTTATATAATTGATATCTTATCTTTCTTTGTCTTGCTTAGATTTTCTCTGCAGCCCACAGACGGAACACTTCCCACTGCTATCACTCCTTCTCTCTCAGCTCTTGCTTTCTGGGGTTACTAGTGACACGTGTTTCAGCACAAGTCAGTGCCCAGGTACTCCCCCCACTTCCTTCTCACTCATTTGTCTCCTCTGCTGCTACTGAGTTGGTGAGTACCCCTTTTTCTCTATTACTTACTGTGTGTGTGTGCAGAAGAATGACTCAGACCTCAATTGGATCGCTCGGCTGGGAGTGCGTCTCTTGGAATGTGCGCGGGTTGAACCATCCAGTAAAACGCACCAAAGTTTTGCAATTTTGAAGCTCAATGAGGGTGAACATAGCTTTACTCCAGGAGATACACCTTATCACCCGCACGGCCCAGTGGCTAAAGAAGCTTTGGGTGGGCACAGTGCTGGCCAGTTGTGCCTCCATGAAATCCAAGGGGGTTGTTATTCTAATACAGAAGTCGGGCCCCTGGACTGTGGAGGTCCAGCACAGGGATTCACAGGGCAGATGGGTAATGGCCAAGTTGTCATAGCCAGGTGGCAAAGCCATAGTAGCCAATGTCTATGGCTTTAACACAGACACAGGAGACGTCTACCCTGATCTGAGCCAGGCCTTGGCTGAGCTCTCGGCTGAAGAACTCGACATCCCAATCTTGCTTAGAGGGGACCATAACCTGGTGCGAGATATCTTTTTAGATGAATCTTTCCCCACACCACAGTCCCATCCAAGGGTCTTAGAATCCCTAAACACTCTACTATCAGAATGGGGGTTGGGGGACCCTTGGAGACTTTGTCACCCGCCTGGGTGAGATTATACCTTTTTCTCTAATGTACACGGGACACATTGCAGGCTTGATTTCTGGTTGGCCAACTATGCTGCCTTTCCCGGGATAGTGTCTAGTACCATTGGCAGTATACCTATATCGGACCATGCCCCGGTGACAATCACTTTTTGGCCCCCAGGGCAGGGACTGCCTTCCACAAGATGGAGGTGTAACCCACTTTTGCTGCAAGATGCAGCATTTCGAGACTTTTTAAAGGAAGAGTCTCACGCCTATTTCAGCCTTAGTACCCTTGGGGAAACCAGTGCAACTATAGTTTGGGAAGCCTTCAAGGCATTTATAAGGGGGAGAATTATCTTCTACTCAGCGGCTAAAAACAAACAAAGGGCACGACAGATAACTGCGCTACAAGCTAAACTTGCAGGCCTGGAAAGGCGTTTTAAGTTATCCACTGCTCATCCACTTAACTCTCCTCTTCTGGCTGACATCACTGGCCTAAAATACAAAATTAATGTATTGCTAAACAGAAAGGTGGAGTGGCAATTAACTTGGGCCAAGCATCGCTCCTGGGAGGGAGGGGACAAGGGGGGACAACTACTAGCCTATTACCTCCGAAAGCAGCAGGCATCCTCTAGGATCCTCGCTTTAAAGACTAAGCAGGGGGAGGTAGCAACTACACCCAAAGCTATCAATGAAACCATGCATCAATTTTATCAAGAACTTTATCAGTCCCAAAACACCTTGTCCGATGCTGGGTTAACCCGGCACCTGCAAGAGTTCTGCCAAGGAGCCCACCTTAAACTGCTTTCTGACAAGCAAGCCCATGCATTGGATGCCCCAATTACCCAGGATGAACTACGTCTGGCCTTATCCCACATAGCTAAAGGGAAGGCCCTGGGTCCAGATGGGATGTCCATTGAGTTATATCAGTTGTTGCAGAATGAGATCACCACCCCCCTTTTAAGTGCTCTTCAGGAAGCCCAGAAGGACACTTTACTCCCCTCCACTATGCGGGAGGCCCTCATCATGCTAATCCCTAAAAAATCATCGGACTGCCTACTTTGTGTGAACTACAGGCCCATATCGCTCCTCCCAGTGGATACCAAGCTACTGGCCAAAGTATTGGCTGCCAGATTGTCCACAATACTGTCAGAAGTGATTCATCCCTCGCAGACGGGGTTCTCAGCGGGGAAGTCCAGAGCAGACAACCTGCGTCTTATCCTAAACCTTAAATGGTTGATTCTACAGTCCAATACTCCCATGGCTACCTTGGTGATTGATTTCACCAAGAGATTCGACTCTCTGTAATGGGCATACCTCCACCAGGTTCTACGATTGTATGGATTTGGACCTCACTTTTGCTCCTGGGTATTCACTCTGTACAATCTACCCACGGCCAGAATCCTTACTAATAAGGACATCTCCCCCCCTTTCTCCCTGCACAGAGGCACCAGGCAGGGCTGTCCCCTTTTCCCTCTGCTCTTCCTTGTGGCTGTTGACCCACTGATAAGGAAGCTTACCTCTACCTCGAATATCACAGGTATCCCAGTGGGTGATTCTTCATATTTAGTCAAAGCTTATGCAGACGATATGTTGCTTACACTTTCTAATCCGCAAGCCACCTTACCCTTGATTCTGTCCATCCTGCAAGAGTTCGCTTCCCTATTAGGACTCCGGGTGAACCAAAAGAAAACCACACTTTCTCCATTAAATAAGAAATGCAGTAGGCACTGTCTGTTTGGCACGGATATTGCCTGGGCCCCACAAGGTTTCCCCTATCTGGGTATCACTATTACATCAGCCTGGAAAGATTTAGAATCAGTTAATTTCTCCCCCTTCTGGCATCGTTAGTGGCCGAGATACAACGGTGGAGGAGGTTACGTCTCACCTTGAAAGGGAAAGTTGAAGCCATTCGAATGTTTATTTTCTCCAGGGTCTCCTATTTA
The DNA here is from genome assembly GCA_016271365.2 of Neoceratodus forsteri. Taxonomy (NCBI): domain Eukaryota; kingdom Metazoa; phylum Chordata; order Ceratodontiformes; family Ceratodontidae; genus Neoceratodus; species Neoceratodus forsteri. The sequence goes on along the minus strand of CM057451.1, from coordinate 674,291,446 downwards.
CTTTCCAATCTGTCTATTCCTCTTTCTCAGAAGCCATTTCAGGCCTTAGATATGCTAGTGGCACTTTTCCTCTGGGAGGGCAGGGCCCCTAGATGGGGACGTGTGAAGATGCGTGCCCACTGGACCAAGGGGGTTTGAACCTTCCCTGGTTCATGGGTTATCAGCTTGTCTTTTGGATTGCCCAGGCCATGGCCTGGTTCGCCCCTCGCCCCGTGGATTCAGTTAGAAACTGCCTTGTTGCCCAGGGTTCCTCTTTTTTCTCTCCTGTCCAGCAGGCAACCCCTGGGGCAACACCTGACGCCTGTTATGAAAGAGATGCAGATCCTGGCATAGGGCGATGGCTCTAGCTGGGATTCCAAAAGCAGACTATTCCCCTTCTCTTCATTACGCCCCAATTTGGAATAACCCCCTTATCAGGGTGGATCATAAGCTGATCCTTTGGAAACTCTGGGCCTCTAAGCACATCAGTACGGTTGCGGATCTCCTCCTTCCAAACACGCACATACTGATGTCTTTTGAACAACTCAGGGATAAATACGGCCTGCCATCCCAAGATTTTTGGAAATTTCTCCAATTAAGGAGTGCCCTAACTCCCCTTCTCAAGTCTGCCTCATCCCAATCCAAATGGAGCTGCCTAGATAATCTTTTCCAACCCAACGGTGGCAAGGGCCTTGTAGGCTCCCTGTATAGAACACTTAGAGATACCCAGCCGGATACCTTTCCCTCTAGCAAAATTGCATGGGACTGAGACCTTCCACACCCTATATCCCCTCAGCAATTATCAGAATGTCTCAGGGCAGCCCATACAGCTTATGAAGACTCCAAGAGCCTGCTACTTCAACTTAAAATTTTACTCAGATGGCATAGGACCCCCGCAATACTTTTCAGCTGTCAGCTAATCTTAATGGACAGATGTTGGAGATGTCAATCTTCTCTGGCCCATTTGCTTTGCATACTCTGGACTTGCCCAACAATACATACTTTCTGGATGCAAGTCCTGAAGGACTGCTCCACCATAGTAGGTACACAAATGTCCCTTCAGCACTACCCCCTGTTACTGGGGGAAGCCTCCCCATTGAATACACTTTCCTATTATAGCAAAGTGTGGGTCCTGGTTGCAGTTATGGAAGTGAAAAGAGCTCTCCTGTTGAAATAGAGGAATTCTTCATCTCCTACAATTTCGCACTGGCGGGCAGATATGGCTAGACTGGCCGTTTTTGAGAGACTCACGGAAGTAGCTAAGGGTAAACTGGCTGGCTACCATCTTAAATGGCATTCATAATTGCACTCTCATATCTGCATGGTAGCATCCCCTCTATTTCAAAATCCCCCTGCTGTCTAAATATAGATTGTGACAACAGATGGGGTCCCCCCCCCAAGGTAGTTCATACTTTTGTTCTCCACCACTGTGGTCTGTGTCTTTTACTCATCCCCTACCTTTCCTTTTACTCCTCTGATACTCTCTGACCTGGTTGTTATCTCTCCGCCTGACTCCACCTGTAAAAGGCTTGTCTGGCCCATTTTAATCGGCTTTTCTTTCCATACTACCCCAAATGTGTGTCTGTGGCTGCTTACAGTATGATGTAGCCAGATAATGTAGGTTATAGGTGTTTTGGAATCCACTCTGGACTCTCAGTTGTGTTAAGATAAGTTGTTTCTTTCTTAAATCAGGTTTATTGTCAACTGATGCTAAATCTGATATCTGGTCTACGCATGCCTGAAACTGGAACTGCTGTTGTTGATATGGATAGTATTATATTGTGTATCCTACCGATGTTGTGCAAAGGTTGGAAAATCAATAACATTTTACATGATAAAACTACTCCTCAGGCTCCTTCCATCCCCCTCTTGCCCCAGTTGCACCCTGATTCGGGCCTAGCCTTCTACGGCTGTCCCCAAATGGTAATTTTCTGCTGCAGACAGTCCCACCTTTCGATCTCCGATAACTCTTACTGTCCAATCCCAGTGCTAGTTCACTCTATCATGATACCAGTTGTGATACGCTGTATACACTAACTTCTGACTTATGCTGATTACGCAGTCACTAGACATGAAAGTCCCGGTTGCAGAATCCCACGTCTAAACAGAAAATTAGCTGCACTGTCCTGCACACTTCTGTTGTACTATACATATGTAACAAGAACTTGTTGTATTTTCTCTGTTTAGTTTTCTGTGTACGCCTTGTACCCGGGTCGCACCTGGAAATGAGCCTCGGCTCAGTGTGCCTTTCCCAGTCGCCAATTTTAAATAAATAAAATAAATAAAAGGAGGGTATACCCCTCCCATGTTAATCTCTGCAAGGCACTGAGTAAAAGCTGTGCCTTAAGGGACAGGGTACATCCTGTGGCTCACCTTCCCCTCACTGCTGTGAGGGAACATCCCTAAAAATGGTCTATGTCAGAGCTGCAACCAGTAAATATGTTATAGATGCTGCTACGTGTGTACCCATGGCTGGCTAGCTTGGAATTTGTACAGTTTTGAGATAATTGCCAAATGATGCTGATGTTACTGCTAATGATGACTGGGCCCTAGGCAGGATTTCAGCTGGGGCTCTAGATGTGTAAATCCTTGTCAGTAAACTGGTGTGTTTTACAAACAATGTTAAGATCTCAAGTATCACACCCTGGGTCCTGAGTGTTACAGAAATGGGTGCAAAGTTAAACTGCAAATGCAGCTGTTACTGCAAACTGCAGATGAAGTTTAGCAGCTCAAGTTAAATAAACTTTATCCCAGAGTTGCTTTGCCCAGATAAAAGTGTACAATGTGGTGTGACAGTGAAGCCTGTTTTTTACCTACAGTGGGCAGCTTTAGGAGATTACCAGAAGGCAAGAAAGATAAAATCCTTGATGAGATGAGAACTGTGCCAGCAGAGCCCCTCGGAGGTGAGTATGGTAGTGGTGAGAATGAAGAAGAGAAGAAGACAGAGGTAGGTTGTCTCTCTGAAAGGGCAGAGCAAGAGCAGCTTCACCAGGTTGGTGAAAAGACTTACAGCATATAGGTGGCACCCCGGTTGCCATGCCTACAGTGTGTGGGGAAAAGCCAATCCTGGGAAAAGTACAATATCACAGTGGGTTGTCTCGAGGCAAGACTGTTCCTCGTGATATATTCCTAAATACAGGAATCCGCTGTTGAGGTTATTGTCTGCCCCTCCTTTTCCCTAGGCATGGTGGTAGAGGTGGCTTTGAGGGGGGACTGGGTTACATTTATATCAGCTTATAAAGCCTATGTGGCATAGTGATAAAAGCATTTTCTGGAAGTGAATTAGGCTGTTATGTTACTGTCTGGCATGAGTTTATGATTCAAAGTCCTACTTTTAAGTTACAGAAATACCAGCTTTAAGAGGGGTGGAAGACATTTTTGAGGCAACAATAGATAAGTCCCTGAAAATCCAGCATAGTTGAGAGGCATGCCCCTACAGAGAACCAAACCTGGGACCCTGAGTCCCAAAGGCAGCCATTCTAACCATTCAGTTAAATAGAAGTCATTCTAACAATTCAGCTAAACAGAAATTCTTTAGTGGGAAGTTACAGTGCTCCTTTGACTGTAATGCTTGCTCTTCCATGATATACCACTAGATGGCTGTATTGCTTTTTAATGTTATTCACTGCTTTCACTGCTAGATGGCACACCCTGCAGTTTTTAAACCATCCTATGGATGTTGCCTTTTCTGTCCATCAGTGCATTGGCCAGTGACCGGGGATGGGAGGGGCATGATGGAAAATTATGCACTTTATCATCCACCACAGGGAGATATGGATGTGGCGCTCTAATGCTGTGGTTTGGTTAAGAAGGTTCTTCAGAGCTTAATTCATTGCCTAATTTTGTCCCCAAGGTAGCAAAAACATTGACCAGCTACCATTGTATCTTAGGACCCCCCCCCCAGTAGATGACACTGCTTTACACAGACTGCCTTTTCTCACAGGCTGCAACTTCACCCTTTTTAAGGGCAAAGCTTCTCATATCCTTGTCACCACTGTTACAGTCCTTCACCTCTATCTGGACAGACACACCTCCACAGCCCTAGCTGGGAATTAAACTGAGGACTCAGAGTCCAGAAGGAAGCAATTCTAAACATTTAACTAAATGCGAGTTCCCGCTAGCTGGGAGGTTAGAAAGCTCCTTTAACTGTGATGCTTGCTGTCCTATGGACCACCACAAGATGTGCTGTTTTACTATTGAATGTTATTCAGAGATGGTTGATGGCCCTGCCTGGCACAAAATACCTTTTCTTAAATACAACAGCTATCGCTCAGGAATCTGCTTTGAATGTCTGAACAGTGCCAGCTTCCACTACACAGCCGGGTATACTGTTCCACATGCTGATCACTCTGTGTGTGAAGTAATGCTTTCTGATGTGTCTTCTTATCCTGCACCCCCTCAGTTTGAGTGCATAACCTCTAGTTCTTATTGCATTCACAGCTGTTGCACCCTCTCGCTCTTCCCTACTGTGCTGTTCCTGTTGCGTGGTTTTGTTGTACAACATAAAGCATACGACATACTGACCCAGTAGGGATTCTCTAGTACAAAAAATGTGAGAATGTCCCTCTCTGCTCACAGCTTTTGCCCCCTAAACTGCTAGTCAGTTTGGTGGTTCTGTAAAGGATTTAGGCTGAAGTGTCATCAGAGCAGTGGGCTGCTGATTTAGTCACTGGGCTGAAAGCCCTTTTAGAAAGAAGAATGATCATGCCCAGTTGTGTGTGTGTGTTGGGGGGAGGAAGGGTGCAGTAGTGTAAAACAGAAAAGTGATTGTCTGGAGAGGCAGATTGCAGACAGCATCACATGAGAATGACAGAAGGGTTCTTCAGTTTTCTTAACACTGTTTGGTGCAGTGTTGTTTTCTTTTTTTCTGATTTGTATTCCACTGCTGGTTGTAAAGCAGGTGTTGTTCTGATTCATCAGTTTTACATCATGCGGTGCCTGTCTGCTATACTGACAGTACAGCTGTATTTCATTCAAACATGAATTCCAAAAGTCTTGTCGATGTCTGACATGAGAAAAGGAAAAAAAAAATCAACATTACCTGTTGCAGTAAAGGAAGCAATATTGTGTTCTGCAGTGCAGAGGCTGGAATAAAATAGCAGCCCTGGATGTTATAAATAAGTTATCTGTAGATGCTCATGAATGTATAATAAGTGGCAGGTGAAGCTCTGTTGTGAGTCTCAGCTCCGTGTTATTGACATACAGACATATTATACAGGGAGCCCCTGCTATGACTTCCCAAATCTAAGTCAATTGAGAAACCTGGGTGTACCTGCCAATCCAATGGGTGCAGGGATAGGATGCCTCAACTGGAAGAGCCAAGAGGGAAATATGTAGCTCTCACTCATACACATCGCGGTTCAACCATTATTTTTCACTCACAGGGCCTCTGGCTCTTCTACGGACCTCCTTCATTACAAGCAACTCTGAAATGCTTGCTTCTAACAGCTGTGCACTGTTAAGGCACATGATTTTATATCCACTTTCCAAACCAACATTAACTGCTCATTCAGATTTTTGATTCCTACCCATTCCATTGTCCCTTAACTGCGAGTTGCTAACTCCCTCTTCTCATCTCACTCTAAATTTGATAATGCTTTTAACAGGTAGTGTGTGTTATTAGTTGTGTCAAGTCCCTCCTCACTTACCCTCTTCCTGCTCCCTTCCTTTTCTTCCACCTGTCCTTCCTTCACTCCCAAGTCCCACCTGTATCACCTACACCCATTTACTTTTTCTTCTGTCTGTCCTACTCTTCCCTCCCTTTCCACCCACCTGTCCCTCCTTCCCTCCCCTGGACCACCTACCCTCCCTTTGCTTTGTTTTTTTGTCTCTTCTTCTTCTTCGCCCTCCCTTTCCACCTGCCTATCTTTGTTTCTCTTCCCATACCACATACACCCACTTTGCTTTTCCTTCTAACTCTCCTCATCCTACTCCCTCTCCACACACCTGTCCTTCCTATCCTCCTCTCTGTATCACCTAAACTCCTTTGTTTTTGCTTCTGACTGTCCTTTCTCCCTCCCTTTGCATCTACCAGGTCTTTCTACCCTCTGCCCATACCACCTACACCCCCTTTGCTTTTACTTGTGCCTCTATTCCTCATACTCCTTGAGTTTCCTTCCCACCTGTCCTTCCTTCCCTTCCCCATACCACATACAGTACAGACCCTTTGCTTTTCTTCTTCTTTCCAACTGATACCCTTAATGCACAACAAACCCTTGACCCAAAGGAACTAGACAGATAGACTTGACTAGGTATTCCTTTTTCTGGCTGCCCCTGCTATTGTCTTTGTTATCTCCTGTCTGCTGAATCTCTTCTTCCACTCCTCTAAAGTTTCGTGGGCTTGGATGTTTGCAAGGTTGCAAGAGCAATCCCTCTGCACACAAAGGGGGAGGTGTGACCATTGTTACCACTATGGACCTAGCTCCACCTCCCTGCTTTTGCCAAGCTGTAAGAACATTTTGTCCACTTTTGGCTAACTGCTTTTCTTTCCTCCTCCTCCCCTTTCTTGAGCCCATTCCAATCTGTCAATCACTACACAGTCACCTTCCTACTAAGAATCACCAACTCTAAACTCATTAGGATGGATCAGAGGCTCCTTACATTTGCCATGTCCTCTGACCTCTCCAAAGTCTTTGACATGGTCTCCCACCCCCTCCTATTTAGCAGGCTGTCTGTGTGGGTCTATCCAAGCAAGCAACTTCCTGGTTCAACTTCTATTCATCAACAAATTCCAATTGGTTCTTGTTGGTAGTTCCATCTTCCCTCCCCAGTGACATGTGCCCCCCCAAGACTCTGTCAAGGACCCCAATCGTGTCTCCATATTTCTAAATGACCTACCCTCTGTAGCTTCTCGCAGGGTAGATTACAGAATGCGACACACCTCTAGAAACAATAGAGATTGAGATTTCAGGATGATTCAGGAGATTTTCGGTCTTTTCAAGTCCAAGCTGCACCTCTCACTGCTTGCCTCCAGCTCCTGCGACTGCCCAGCCTAGCATTACCCCCATTCCTACTGCCCATGCCCCTGCACATAGCACTTTAAACAATCTCTGCCCCCCTAGCACCATTACCTGTCTATTTCATGACAAGGCCCCCGGGCTGCACTGCCACTTACCCTTGTTCACCTCTCCTCCGTATCACCCTTCCTGCTCCCATCTTCCCCCCACCTCTCGTACTCTCCCTCTCTTCCTGCACTTCCTTCCTCCCTTCAACCTCCAACCCACATCTCTCTCCCCTATTCACCCCTCCTATTTCCCCAGTTTCACCTCTGGCACTAGTCACAGCTTTACTCTGTGATCTGTTAATTACCTGTCTTGCTAGTCAAATGCATTAGTCTGTAACTGAAAGATGTAGACTGTACACTCTGACGTGGAACCTTTGTAAAAGAGCCTCGGCTCAAAGGTATTGTTGTAATCCTAGATTGAAATAAATAAATAAATAAATAAGATATAAACATATAAAAATGGTCTTAGAAATGCTGCAATCTGATTGGCTGTAAGGATTCTGACAGTCTTACATTAATCCCTATTATACTGTGTCTATGCTGGTCTTGTAATCATATCTGAACTGTGTCTATATTTCCTGTACTCTGTATCCTACTGAATCTAGACTTGGTCACTGTGTCTTTCACTTGTTTTGTATTTACTGTTTTATTCATATGTTACCCTTTCCCCTGGTTGCCCTGGAAATGAGCCTCGGCTCAGTGTGCCTTTCCCGGTTACCAAATTTTAAATGTAGCCCAGGCACCATGTGCAGTGGTCTACTACCCCTGGCTATTGTCCCTCTAACAGGTTAGGAGGCCTGGGTCCTGCTACGGTGGTGTTCGGGGGTCCTATCCCAAAGATAATAAAAATAGTACAGTGCCTCCACCCAGAGAGAATTAGAAGTGGGTCAGGTGACAGGCTGGTACAGCCCCCTGGGATGCTGCACCTACCCACCTCCCCTACCAACCACCCCACACACTGGATATCTAACAATTCAGTACCACCATAAACCATGAACAGTGATGCTTTGACATACTCAGAAAATTCCTGCACACACAATTTCAAACAGTAAACCACAGCTTTACTGGGGGTATAGGACTAGGAAAGGTGGATACTGGGACCAAGGATGGCTGTGGATGGAAAACTGGTTAATCATATAGCAACACACCAAACAGTTGGGTTTGCAGGCCGAACCCACACCCACTGGTACCAGCGTTTCCCAGATGTTCTTAGAGGTACCCACTAGGTGCAGGCCTGGTACAGTGCTGCAGGTTGGTCGGCTGTTGTGGTCCTGAAATATTTTAGAAACTTGAAAATGTTTAATAAGCAATTCCCCCTTTTTCCTCTCAGGAACCAGGTCCTGGGTACTCATGATTTGAAGCTCTCAGTACCAGGGAAAATGGAGTTCCTTGAAGTTGTGCAGCAAATCGAGAAGCAGGCCAACCAGGATCCCTCCAGCTGGATGGAACTTGCTCAAGGATCTTGTAGCTGGTCACCTTGATCATAGTTCTGGCTGCTTGTCACCTTCAGCTGCTCCTGGACCTCTGCAGAGTACTGTGGCAGGACAGCATCAGCCCCAGAAGGCCCAGATCTGGGAGTGGCCCCACAGCCCGGCTCCCACGATCAGAGGGCCCTAGCACTTCAGTGCAAGACCCGTGACCTCCTGACACAGTGAGTCCCACTTGGGAGGGTTTAGCAAGTTGCCTCCATGGCTCTGGGTGAGGATTCCCAAATGGTGGGAGTCCTTCTGCAGTCCCTGCACTGAGTTCTCAACAAGAAGGATTTTCAGGCAGTTGCTCCAATGAAGTCCAGTGCAAATTTTAGTGGGTGCTAGCCTCTGTCTTGATCAGTGCCAGTGCAATTCAGCAAGGGAAAATTCAGCAGCAGTAATCCCCTGCACACAAGTCCACACTTTCAGTTTAGCAGTGTCCAAAACCTTTCCTCGGCTGCAGCAAGATCTCAGCTCTCAGTCACTTTAACCAGTTCACTCAGGACACACACAATTCCTGGCTAGCACCCTCATGACCAGAGATGTTCTGCCTCTTCAAGAAAAATGCAACTGCCGTCCACACAAGCAAACGACCTTTTAGCAGCAACTGTAGTACTCAGATAATCTGCTCAGTCCTTTCGTCTCACTCAGTTTCCCAGTGCAGGGTGTCTGCAGCATTTAGTCTCTCCCATGAACAGCAAGCAGCTCTTCCATACCTGGGGAATCAGCACCACAGTTTAGTCTCTTTCTCTCTTTCCCCTTCTCACTCTGTTTCTGCAACACAGCAGTCTCCAATTTCAGCAATCTCCAATTCAGCAATACAGTAATCTCCAACACAGGGCCTGGGTAAGCCCCTCACGTCCAAAGTCCACACTCACAAGATACTCCTGACTCGTAGAGTCTGGGAACAGAATGACAAAATCCTAGAAAGTCCACACTCTTTCAGCCAAAAACCCAGCATTCTGATTGCATGTTGAAGCCTTTCAATAATCGATAACCATAGTGATCAATATTTCCTACTCTCTTATTGGAGCATGATCTAGGCACCAGAAATAGTCCTCTCCTTTTCCCAGGAGTCCCTTTGTATCCAGTTTGGGCACCTAGATCAGTGATTGGCTGCAGCGCTGAGGTTAAATGTCAAACAACATGTCTGCTCCCATTTGTTTACATGGGGTTCCACACATCTTTATACAGTCTCTCCACTTTCATTTCTGGTGCAGCCCAACATGTCACTTTATTCAACCAGCACCCCACCGTATTATAGCCCCATCTGTCCCCTATCAAACAGGCTCACTTTCAAAAGAATAGCCCCTATAGTTCAGCTGTTACTGCCACCAAAACTCTGTCCCGGGTGGCAGACAACCACTTTATTAATATTTATGGATGCTCATGAATGATTCATGAGCCCTTGTTCATGCCCTGATTCAGTCTTTATTTGGAAACCTTAATGGGACTTTGTGCCCAACTTCCTCAGGTCTCCAGTCCTCACTTAGCACACTAGGGGCACCAGGACTGACAAAACTTCAAAAGTGCCCGACGGTGCTTGCGCAATACCCGCTTGCTCGAGGAGCTAAGCAAACAGTGGGGCATCGTGAACAAGGATTTGAGCCCAGACTGGTTAAAATAACATACGGGACAGCTTGAAGGAATTGAAAGGCACCAGGAGCAATCAGGAATGACAAGGGGATGCCAGCAGGCCAGTGGGAGGTCAGAAAACAGGGACAATTAAGGTAAGTCCCAAAGGGGGTTACATAAATAAAATAAATAAACTATCATATACTGCCTGATCACCATGGCACATGAATTTTTCCTGCTAGCATTCCATCCTTCTAGCACTACTGAATGATGTATTCTGATTCTGAGCCAGCATTCTAAAACTGCTGGTGGAAGAACTGTTTTATTAACAAGCAATTGTCAATGCCGAATGTTGTCTTGCTGGCATTGGCATTGGTAGTGCAGGAGTTAGAGAGATGCATAATAGGAGTGGCAGTGAAATATGGAACCAACGTCAACCCCACCCCACCCTGCAGAGACTGACAGGCATTGAGGTGTGCCTTTGTGTCGTAGGCCATAACGCTCATGCCATTTCACCTCACCCTACCCTGCAGACTCTGACAAGTGTTGCATTGTGCCTTGGGGTCATTGGGCCATTCACTCACCCCATTCCATAAGGAAATACATTGAGATGGGTGCAGTATAGGAGAATGGGGTGAACTTTGGGGCCGAAGAGTCCAAGGCACACCTTGATGCCTGTCACTAGCTGCAGGGTGGGTGTGGGGGTGGAATGGTGTGAACATTATAGTTGACAATCCAAAGGCACACCTCTGACACCGATCAGTCTCTACAGGGTGGGATGTTATAGTTAGAAACCCTAACTCCCCAGGCGTTTGTTAGTATTTGCACTCAACACTTTCAGCATGGCCTTTTTGTGACCCCACCTCATGTAAGCATTTGGGACCTCCACTCATGAGCAGTGGCACTGTGATTTTGTTAATCTGTCCCGAACGTTGATTTCCTACAGCGACCACGCCATTCTGCACCAGATGTGCGAAAACACATTTTGGGCAGGTTGCGAAAAATGACAGCTATACTGTTCATAAGGAGGTGTGAAGAAATGGCAATGTTGAAAATCTGGAGTGAAAATATTAAACATTTTCGAAGTTATGAGCATGCGTGGAAACTGTGCAATGCACGCTCATAACACAGTCATTTTGTGGCATTCTTTCACCAGATTTTCAGCATAGGCATTTTGGGACCTCTGCTCATGAGCTGTGTCACTATGATTTTCTTAATCTGTCCCAAACATTGATTTCCCACAGCTGACTGCACCATTGTGTACCAGATGTACGAAAACACATTTCGGGCATGATGTGAAAAATGACAGCTGTACTGTTCATAAGGAGGTGTGAAAAAATGGCAATGTTGAAAATCTGGAGTGAAAATATTAAAAATTCTCGAACTTACAAGCGTGTGTGGAAACACAGTCATTTTTTGGAATTTTTTCACCAAATTTGCAATATAGGCTTTTTGGGAGCCCACCTCATGAACAGTGACACTGTCATTTTGTTAATTAGTCCTGAAAGGTGATTCCACGCAGTGACCACAAAATCACCTTTTGGTACTGAATAATGACATGACAGTGTCTGAGTTCATGAGGTGAGTCCCAAGAACCCCATGTTGAAAATCTGGAGCCAAAAGTTACAAAAATGGGCAAGATATCCACCTAAGTTGACCCCCACTGATGCCATTCTACAGCTTACCGGCATTTCTTCAGTTCGCGGTTAGCTTTGAAGAGTGCAGATATGTTCCCGCTCCACTGGAGATTGTCGCGCCAGACTTCGGTGGTACTTATGGGGTGAGGGGGTTGCAGAGAGGTGGGGTGCGCAGAGGGTGGGTGCAGGTTGGGGAAGGGGGTATCGGAGACAACAAGGGACTATTTTCTCTTTTACAGGTTAAAAAAAAGAGATCGCGGGAAGGTTTTTTTTTTTACAGGTTTGTCGTGGCACACTGGGGTGGGCTCCCAGTGTGCCACCTGTGTTTTTTTTGGGGAGGGGGACTGAAGCCGACGTGGATTGGGCTCCCGGTCGGCACAGAAAATGCATCTGTGTTTGGGGGCGTGCATGATGTCAAGGGGGATTGGACACCCCCCTTGGCAGATAAATTAAAATAAGAGGACATTATGCCAATGGGGATTGGGCTCCCCCATCGGCAAATTAACTGGGGACGAGGCATGCCGACAGGGTATTTGGGCACCCCCAACGTCGGCTTTCAGGTGGGACTGTGAGAGTCGGACAGTGACAGCCGCCGCCATGTTTATGGAAATGTTACACCAGGCAAGGCATGCCCTGCAATGACGGGTTGCTCCCACATTGCAGTGGTGAAATTGTTTCAAGTTGGTGGCACGCTTTTGCTGCGCTGTCATAGACAGCGTGCTATTTCTTTTTTTTTTTTTTTTTTAAATTTGCTTTACCTTTTTCCTGCCTCCGGTCATCAGGTCTCTGCCCTGGTCACAGCACCCCTCGGACTTCCACCACCCATATCTGCCTGTGCTCTCCCGGTTACCCCTGGCTTACCCCCCCAGAGGGCAGGGTAATGGCACTGTAAAGGCCACCAGTGCTGCAAAACTGATAACTGGTTGGGAGAGCCAGCTGGGTGGTTAATTGAAGCAGGACTTCATGGAGACAGCCAGGGCAGCATTTTTCCCTGTAGGCTGGGGCTGAGACATGCAATGACATCCTGCATCTGTCCCACCCCAGAATTACTTCGTGCGTCAGTGCAAGGTGACAACCCGGCCTCCGCCAGGTGTCTCTCCTGCACTGAACACACACCACCCTCCCCCATGGTGAAGGAGAGCAGTCCTAAGAATGTTCAATCCTTCTTCCCATGGCCAGCCTTCCGACGACCTGGATCCATTTCTGAACCCGAGTTGCCGGTGTTGCAAGTGGAAGTCCAACCACTGCGCCGATGGGCTGGCCCTACAGCGTTCTATTTCATTGGTGCCACAGAGACCAGCCTGAAAAAGCAGTAGTGCCATTGGCCATAACACGACCGCACCTCCAAAACCTGCTACTCCAAGCTACCACAATATGTTGTTTCTGCTTGCATGCAAGACAACATAAAAATCACCATCTTAATGAGGAAAACATTCAAAAAGTACACTTTTAACACTTTTCTTTTGGAATAATTTTTATAATAGCAATAAAAAACTCCCAGGAGTTAGATTAACAGTCAGTTAATCACCCCCCCGGGACAAAATGGTACTTGGCTGTGCCTCATGCCACATTACACCCTTAGTGGGTGATTAACAGACCGTTAATCTAATCCCTGGCCATGCCTTTTTGCTTAAGCAACCCTTTGTGCTTCTCCCCTGCACTCACCTGTCTTCATTCTGTTGCTAGGTAGAAACTGACACAGACCTAAACAATGTAATATAGATATTAGTCTCATACCTATATACATGCCTGTAAAGATAATGGCAGAACATTTAGACAGCCTCCTCCACCGAACATCAAAGTAGCTCCATAGAGTTTCTGCAGCCCTGTTTCCTACTTAGTGTCATCAAACTGTTATTGCTATTTTTAGGGGCAGGACTGCGGCACTTAGCCACCACTCAGCTCATATAAGAAAGTTATGAGCCAAGCTTTTTGACTGTACGTACTTTTCAATTTTTGAACAACAAAAAAAATTGATCTACAGCTAAAATAGGTTCTGGGGCAGGCAACTACATGCTATGAGTTGCCTGCCTGGAGTGTGTTAGCAGCTCTTGAAAAATCTATTGGTATGATATACTGATTGCAGCCATGATGGGCAGTCACCTGATATGACAAGTCATGCTTCCAATCCAGGGTCTCCATTGAAGACTGACACCTGCAGCGACTCCCCTAATCTCTTTCAGCTGATAGGAGTTAACTCCTTCACTGCGGAACATTTTTTTAAATCCCCAGCAAAAATGAACACAAAGCAGTGTTTTGACTACCCAGATACATTATATAAAACAAACATGCCAAGCAGTTTGTGGCTACTGTCAAGAAGGTCAGCAGAATGATGAGGTGCTTCAAAAGGGTGGTGTCTAGCATGGCAGGGAAAGCATATTGTAATGTTTATTGCACTCATGATCATGATGGTTATTTATTTATTCATGCCAGTGATGCTAAGCAACACATAAACCCTTCCTGGATCATTGCTGGAAATGGAGTCTCACATTCCAGTGAATTTACCTCATGAAAAAGATAAACAAATAAATAATCCTGACACTTTACAAGGTCCACCTGGAGCTTTGCATCCAGCTCTGGATTCCTCAATATAAAAAGAACTTTGAGACAGTCAAGAGGGCATAATGTAGCAGTTGCACCAAAATGATCAGGAGTATGGGGTGGCTATGAGGAGGGGCTGGTGGCCCTTAACATGTTCGCTTTGCAGAACCGGAGGCTGAGAGGGGACAGAATCATATTCTTCCACGTACTCAAGGGTATCGACACAATTGAACAGACAAAGATTTTGATCTGGTTTGCTGCAGCAGGATGCAGGGACCAGTAGTGCGCGAAGTTGGAGAAATTTGTTTCCAAATTAATTCACTGTAATTAATGAAGTTACTCCACCTTGCAAACTGCCAATTTGCAGTTTAGGCATAACTTTGTGAATTGTGAATTTAGAAACTTTGCTGGCAAAGTGGGGCCCACAGGCAAAGTTCTCAGTGTGCTGTGGGAATTGAGGCCACGTGGTACTGAAACAAGTTGTACGCCATGAGGAGGCTGTGTTCAGTGCAGTCATCTGAAGAGAGAGTAGGAGAGACGTCTGCATGTGCTTGTCTAAACAAAAAAAAACTTTAAAATTTGTCTCAAAACCAAGCTTTTTGAATCAAGATCACTAACAAATAAATACATTGTTCTAGATGGCTGTGTGGTGCTAGATTTGTGTTGTTTGTTTCTGTTTTTACTGAGTATTTAGTTTAAAGTAGTGTTTTTGTTTTGTCTGTAGTGAAGCACTGCTGTGGGGAGGGGAAGTATATTCAGTTAGCAAGGCAGCCCAGAAAGATCAGAGGCCAGATTCACAAAACTTTGCCCTGCTACAAACCAAGTTTCATGCTGACATGGTATTCACAAAACACGGTTTCCATGCAGATACTGGGTTTGTGCCAGGCAAAGTGTGGAGGGGGTCACAATTCAAATGAAGGGGAGGGGACCTGCATATCGGTGCAGTCTGATACACCAAACATTTGCTGCATGCAAGGGACTTTTGCAAGGTCACCTTGCATGGAGCAAATATTGCTGACTGAGACCTTGCTTTAATCTTCCGCAACCCAAGTGGTTGGTGGAGATATTGCAACCTCCCCCAAGCGCTGGCCCGATAGGTTAACAATAAGTTCATTCTCTGGTGCTAATGGTTCCCTCCCATGTGCCGATCACTGTCCTGATAAGTAGAAAAAGAATTGTAATCCCTGGCATTAGTGGTTCCTCCCCCCATGACCACCGATCGCCTGCCCCAATATAGCAGTTATTTCCCTGGAGCTAGTGGTCCCTCCTCTCACTGATTACCGTCCTGGACACAAAAATAAAACTTGTTAAACCTTCCCTTTATTGTATATGTGTTTGTGTGTCTGGTATTTGTATATAGTATGCACAGATTCATTTGTATTTTCTATTCAGCAGACTACTTTAAATGTTTTGTCTTGCAGTGTTTGTGTGTTTTGTCAGAATTTGCTTTTAGTTTAACCAAACAATAAGAGTTGACAACTCACAAGCCTGCATGGTGCCAGGTCAATAATTACTAGTAGAACCAACAGGACCCAGGGCAAGTAGGTGACCTGTTTAATACTGTGTTACTGCTGTGACGTGTTCCAGCCTGTGAACTAGTCTCCTGTACCCTTGTGTATATTGTTTCTTGTTACAGTATGTATTTGTATTAGCACAACTAGTTCATTACCCCATGAACTGTCTTACTCTATAAAATCTATATTGTTTGGCATTCTGTGTAATTACCTCTGGGTAGTCCCTGAAAAAGGAATTTGGGGTTCCAGTGGGCCTACCTGGTTAACAAAATTCAATAAATAACAAGCATTTGTCAATACCGGATGTTTGTGTACCCCCCATACAAATGGAGGTTCCAGAAAAGTCTTCCTTGAGCTTGCCTAAATGCTCACTGCCAGGCTGGTGTCCTGTATTTTAGCAGTTTAAATGTGATTGCCAGAGAGTGCCTGTATAGCCTCTGTGTACTCTCTCTTTAAGAGCTGACTGGATTGCAGTCATAAGTAATCTGAGAGGGAGGTCTGTTGAAAGATGTAACTATTTGCTGAAAATCATTTAGCGTGACAATGATAATGTAGTTTGTCTAACCTGCCTTCTTTGCAGCAAGGACTGTTTTGTTTATCTCCACTATCTTGGTCCTGGATTGCTGAATTGGACCAATCAGTACTGGTGGGACCTAAAATGGAGCCTACAGGAACCGTCTGTAATCAAAATCTGTAGGAATTGTAGTTTTGGGCTTTTGGTGCCTTTTTGCACCTGAAGAGGGAGCCTTTGTTGTGACTGACAGACAGATCAGCCAACCATACCTTTTGGATTCTGGGGAAAGTCCCAGGCTTGCTGGCAGTTGAGTCAGATCTAAGTTGGGAGCTGAAGAAGCAACAGCTTGAGACAGTCAAGCAGCCGTCTGAGTAGTTTCGTGCGGGAGAACTGTGGAAAGGCCTGAGTTGTGGCCTGCATGTCTGCCTGCTGCTCCTGAGAGAGAGAGAAGAGAATTATTTTGGACTAAATCCAAGTTTGTGAGAACGAAGTAAGCCACTGATTTTTTACCAGGTTCGTACCTGAAGAAGACCGAAGATTTTGCTGAATGCGATCGGCCTGTCAGGATTTCCAGCTGCTTTTGAATCCCCGGTTTGTGCAGAGACTTTACAATCATGACTGGATAGAGGTTTGCCTGGTACCGTAGACTCCTTTACATGTAAATGTGCTGTGTATTGAAAGTGGGTCGTGATTTGGTTCCCCACTGTGTGAACTGTGTTCTGCTTGCTAGTACCATAGAATCCTTTGCATGTAAATGTGCTGTGTATTGAAAGTTGGTCATGATTTGGTTCCCCACTGTGTGAACTGTGTTCTGCTTGCTGGAAGCTTTATCCAGCTTAATCGGACAGATTCCGCGCCCATCTCCATTCGGCCTAGGCCATGCCAAGCTGGCCCTGCCAGACTACCCCACTGCACAGAGAAAGCCACCGACGAGAGACCTGCATGAGGATCAGCCCCCTGCTCCATGCTTGAACAGGAACGATGCCTTGGCGAATCGTGTGGGCCCTGTGTCTCCTGGCACTCCAGATCAACCACCTGCTGTCTCAATTTTCGTCCTGCCTGTGTCCAGTCTTGGGTATCGTGATTAAATATCAGGGTTAGCTCCCTGCAACAACAGCTTAATCTAAGTGTGTCATCTGATTGTCTTGTTGTTTCTTTTTCTTCATGAACTGAGCCCTCTATCTCTGGATTACAAATAGTGTGTACTGTGCATGTCATCTTTTCCATCACAGGGCCCCAATCAGCTGCAACGCCATCCTACCCCGGGCAATGGTCCTGGCTAGCCCATCTCCTCTCCACCTGGGTACCCAGAGGGTGTGACTGTTTAGGGACTCTGAAGTGCATGCATAACTGTTTGATTGTTAGAGTCTTTAAGCAAATCAACCTGACTATGCCCTCCCTTGTTCAAGTCCCCTGAATAAATCAGATCTAACCTTTTCTACATTTACTCTGACTGTGGTTCCAGTTTGTGCTAAAAGTACTGTACTGTTGCTAGTTGCTTTGCCTAAACTTGTTTTACAGGGGGTCCCCATGGTCGAGCTAGAGGAAACTGCCCTGGTGGTAAGTGTAAACAGTGTGGGTACTTGTATGGTGTACAAGGGGTATTGTGCAGTGTTTAGGCTACTAGCAGGGAAAGAGGGGGGTTACAGTGTTCTGGAGGGCTGTGCCCTGGTTAGCTTGACCACTACCAACCCTGAGCTTTGGGTGGAGGCACCCGTTACAGAACCTAGGCCCCTTAACCTGTTACTAGCCAAGCAGGCAGGGGTAGTAGCCCTTGGGATAGCTCCACCTAGGGGTTACATCATTGGAGGCTCACCGCTGGGATTTTGTGCCTTTTAGTGGCCAAAAATTATGAATTATTGTTAAAGATTAATGGCTACCCCAGTAGAAATGGCTGTACTCCAGTTGGTGGGGTGGTGTACTGGGCAGGAGATTGACCCCCAAAATGCTCTACTTATATTGGATATTCCCCTGGGTACCAGTAAAGACACTGTAGAGGGAGCACTCTCCAAAGTTGAAGTTTTAAAACCCTGTGGTGGTGGGTCGACAGGCTGATTTGATCACCCAAACATTCATAGCCTTGGTAGAGTGTAGTGACCCCATGGACAGCTCTAAGGTGCCACAGACTATTGCCTCAGAAGGGGTTCCAGCTGCCTGGAGAGTGATAACAAAAGACAGCAAAGACCCCAGGGAGGATGAGCTCCCACCATTATCTGAAACTTTTGAGGAGAAATTTGCTAAGTTGTTGCTGGAGGAAGGGAAAACCGTAGAGAACTTTAAAAAACTATTCTTACCACCTGGGGGTGTTCCTTCCCCAACACCCCCTCCCACTCCAGCACCTGTTACTGCCTCACCTTCTGTGCCCATTCCAATGCTGGCCCCTATATCTGTACCTGCCATTATTCATGACTCCTACCGAAGGATGAGAATCTTCTCGTGCACCCTCCCCACCCCCCTGGGGAAGGATGACTGGGAGACCTGGATAGACTGTGTTGCCCCCTTGGTACCTGAGTGGCAGTGTTTGGAGGCTGAGAAGCAGAAAAGAATCATAGAAAGTTTGAGGGGTTCCACCCTCAAAGCCATTAAATTTTTGAGGTCCACAAACCCTGATGCATCTGCTCAGAAGTACCTATCTGCACTCAAAGGCAATTTTGGGAGCATTGAGTCGGGAGAATTTGATATGGAAATTCCAAGCTACCAAACAATGGAAAGGGGAAAGTTTGTCTGTGTATGTTACTCGTCTAGAAAGAGCTTTGCAGAAAGCTTACCAGAAAGGTGGCATAGCTGTCAGTGACTTGAACCATGTGAGATTGGGGCACAGACTGCAACATGCAAAGCATTCTTAATTGCAGATCCTCCAGTTAAGGCTCCAGGATAGGAGAGGTAATCCACCTGACTACTGTGACTTGATAAAAGAACTTCGGGAGGTTGAAGGGGAAGAGGGAGATTGTAATTATGGGGTGAGTGCAGTTCAAGTGATCATGGCACTGGAAGGCCCTTCCGAAATGGGGACCACTAAGGGTGTCCTGCCATGGGCTAAATGGTGGGGAGAGGAGTTGCTGAAGGAAGTCAGAAAGGTACAACTGGATATTCTCACTGAGTTATCCCCTATTGACAAAGACCCTGGCCCCTGTCAGGACGTGACTGCCATGGGGGTGGAGGTGCATCCTCAGGCATCCACTACTGAGGGTAGCTTTTCAGCTGAGCGCAAGGAATTGACTGCCACCCTAAAGGAACTTTTGAGACATGGCACGCTATCAGCCGGAGCCAGATCACGATCTCTGGTCAGTGCTCCAGCATCCCCTACAATGCTCTCTCCAAGGATACTCCGAGAGCCTGTCATTTGTCTCAATTGCAGCAAGGATGGTCACACAAAGAGGGAATGCCGTTCTCAGAGGGACTTCGAGAGAGTGGTGAATTAGCTTCAAGTGGAGTTTCAGAAACTGAATCAGTGGTCAAGGGGTGCATGAAATGATCACAGTGAAGGCTTCGGACAGCCTAACTCAAACCTCTTTGTGGCTAAATCGTCTGTCCAGGCCCCTGCTACTGTCCCTACCAACTGGTCCGAATTGTGGGCCCTTCAATGGAGACTACTGTGGCTGTGAATGGTATTCCTACTCGGGCTGTGCTTGACAGTGGATTGCAAATGACCACTGTATTTCAGGACTGGTATGACAAATACTTATCTGATATGCCATTACAATCCCTGGAAGGCCTACATGTGTGGGGGCCAAGCGACAAGTCTTATCCCTACTTAGGATATGCCCGCCTTTGGTTGTCTTTTCCTGCAACTGTAACTGGTGTGGAGGAGCAAGTAGAGACACTGGCCCTAGTAGTAGTAGTAGTATAAGTTTATTTGTACGGTCAGAAGACCATTACAATAAAATACAAAATCACATCTCATTATCATACATTCATTAAAAACAATAAATACAAATATTGTGCACAGCAAATTAATTATTTATCTTTCATCCACAGTAAAAAACTTTACTACGAAGCATACCTAAAAGGTTCCCATTAACATCAGTATTTCCAGTGCAAAAAAGCAGTTTCTCATATCACTAATTTTTAGTTTATCTGGAATTTACATACTTAATTCTAATTTTTGTTATTGCTTCCAAATACCTTACCAGATTGTACATTATAGGATCATCCCTTCTTGTAAATAGTATATCTAGTAATAAAGTTTGATTTGAAGTTGCTATTCCATGTAATAGAGGTTTTAGCCAATACACTCTAGCCATATTGTACCATGGACATACAAAATTAACATGGAAAAGATCCTCCATGGTCATGCCAGTACAGGCACAAAAGCCAGAACCAAATTCTATATCCTCATTATATCTAGCATTCAGAACCTTACTAGGAAACTGTTCTATTCTATACTTAGTAAATAACTGCCTCTGTTTAATATTAGTCAGTACATCTAGATATTCCCTGTAACAAAATTTGACATTGTACTGTCTTAACAAGGGAGCAATCTTAAGATTAATGATAGTAACCAGGTCTGACTTCATAGCTTGTGACATAATTTTTCATGTTATATAGGATTTGTACTTAAGGCTAATTACAATTTTTTTTTCAGCATAACCTTTTAAGAAAGATAGTCCAGATTCCTCCAGAACTGTATACAGATCAGTCAGCCATTTTGATTTTTTACAGCCCCTTTCAAGCCATGCTTCTTTTTCTTTTAATGCCAGGATTTGCAATCTATTTGACTCTAATGCCATCAATTTTAGCCAGTAATTTATAATTCTCATCTGTGCAAAGGCAAATAGTTTGACTAGTCCCACCTCCGCCCTAACTAATGCTGTGGGGATGGAATTATTCAGCCCTAAAGTATGCCTCAAAAGTTTGTTGAGGGGAATTTCTAACTTATTATAACTGATGTGTCCCCAAATCTCAGAATGACATAGGGCCTGTGCATAATACTTAACTTTTAGTGCTGTAATCAATGGTTTGATAGTATTACCACCGTACTTGTAGTTGAATGACTTAAGAGAATTAGCTGTTTGTTTTAGCTTAGGAATAAGAGAATCCGTATACTTGTTCCATTTACCATCATGGGTGTAAAGCAGACCCAGATAAGAGTAGGATTTTACCGTGTTAAGTTTTTTATTTCCTATTCTCCATATTTTAGAAATTTTATTGGTTCCTTGTACCATGATTTGGCTTTTGTTCTTGTTAATAATTAAACTATGTCTACCCGCATATTCATTTAAAATATCTAGTTTACACTGAAGCCCCTTTTGAGAAAGGGATAGCAGAACAAGGTAGTCAGCATATGCCAGAACTGGACATCTTTTATGTAAGATCTTGGGAGAATCTGTTAGTGAGTCATCCAGTGTTTTCAGTAGATTACTGATATAAATGCAAAACAAAGTAGGAGCTAACACACATCCTTGTCTAACCCCACGCTTAATGGGAAAGGTTGCAGAAAGTTGTCCAGTTGTTCCTATTTTGACCTGAGTCTAAGTATTATGATATAGTCCACTTATAATTGCAATAGTTTCTTTAGCGATACCCCACTCCCTCATTGTTTCCCATAATATACTGCACGTCACAAAATCAAAAGCAGAACTAAAATCAATAATTGCTAAATACAATTTCTGCTTACACAGATTGACATATTTTTCATAGAGATGGGACAGGATATAGCAATTATCTACTATACAAAAATTAGGTAGGAAGCATGCTTGAAATTCTGACAGTCCACCCAATGCCTTGATTTCCTCCATTAGTTTAGCTATAACTAATTTGGAGAAAATCTTACAACTATTGTCTAATACTGAAATTGGTTGATACATTTTTGGGTCAGATTTTTCTTCTTTTTTATGTATAGATATTATAATGGCTCCCTTCCAGGAAATAGGGAATTTCAATTGTTTAGCTAAACAGTTAAAAAATGTCATTAATATAGCGGCCCAAAAAAGAGGGGAGTCCAATAAAACTTCTGATGGAATCTGATCTGGACCTGGGGCTTTATGTTTCTTAATATAGATAATTGCTACATATACTTCCTGTTGATTACAGAAAGTAGCATACAGTTCAAAAAATCTCAAATCTGGAAGATCATTAGTCTGATTTGTAAGAAAAAAAATATCTGAGTAATACTTTTGCAAACGCCCACTAGCCCCTGACGAATCAAACAGCAAACCCTATAATTCACAATAGTGCCAGCCTTTTCCTTTAACAATTTTAGAGTTAGTCAGTGTTGCTAAAGATTCTTGAGCCAGTAGTAGGGCAGCAAGCTAGACTAAGAACCTCCAACCCTCTATTCAAATCTTAGACACTCTTGTCAGCTGATGCCTAAAGCAACAGCTTACTAACAGTGCCTAGTGATTGCCTTCAGTCCTGCTGCTAATATCGACGTAACTTTAACAGTTAACTATACCTTGGTACTATGCCTGCCTCATCTAGTTTCAATCGGTAGATACGTTGATTTGCTTCCTTTGCTAGTAAGTTGGGCTCTAGGAAAGGACAGTTACCACAACCATCTCCCTACTCAAACTGCCGTCCCTCTAGTCATCCTAAGCCCAACAAACCAGCAGACACTTTGTGCCCTGTGCCTCTTGAATGCCCTGCTTCTATTTAAATGGATTGCTCAACCTATACTAGTTAACTGGGCTGAGAAGTGTTTCACTATATAGGAAGGAAACTAATGTGTAGTTTAATAATTGTGCTGTACAACATTAAGCTGTGAATAATTTCTCTTGTGATCATCCGTATATCTAATTAAAGCTACCCTGCAGGCTAGAAAGTAACTTAAGCTCACTTATCTCATTTCTCCAAAGTATAACAAACTAAGCTTGTTTTAGGGATATAGAGTTACCACAAGTTCCAGTCCTAAGCTTCACAAAGGGACAGCACATATTGACTACGACATCAACTCCAGAGTGTGAACCTCTTGAAGTATAGCTGATTCACCTGCAGTATAAGGCTGCACAGTCCAAGTTTTCAATATACTGTAAGGTGTTGAAGTAAACCTGAATTGTCTGTTAGACCTTACCTGATAGAGTTCTAATCCCTTGTCAACTAATTTGTCTTCAGATAGGTTTGGGTCCCCCTCTAACTAATACAGGGTGCTATTAATCTTCCACCATGGCTCCAGTGGGACCCACCCCAGCCCTTGGCAACCTCTGCCACAAGCCACGCTGTGCAAACAAGCCCTGTGACTCTCTCCTAAATAGCGGAGTACTCTTGGCTACACTATATATACTGTCCCTCCTCTGGGTGAATATGACCATAGGCCATGGTTACTAAGACTTCAAGGGACCCTTTCACTATGACTCCCCTCCAAGGGGCAATTACCTCTGGACACCTCACCCTAGCACACATGCCCTTCTTATAGCCCACGAGCAGGCAAGAAGGGGTGTATACTATGAGATACTCCATTTTATATACAGGAGGCTCTGTAGTCTCTCAGTCCCATTGATTAGCCCAAAGTTACTTTGTCTGCTGGCAGTCCTACTGCTCTGGGCAGGAGACACACAGCCCAATCCAGGCCCTCCAATTTCCAGTTTCTTAATATTTTCTCCCCAGGACCCACTTTGGACATCCTCCAAGGGGTTGAGGAAAGCGCACATGAACGTCTGCAGCCTACGACCAAAAATACAAGAGGTACAAGCCTGGCTCGATCTCTATAAGCCTGATATTCTTGCCATCTTAGAGACCTGGCTCAAGGCCCATACCCTTGATAATGAGATCATTGTCCTAGGTTATAACACTTACTGAAAGGACAGGGTAAACAAGAGAGGTGGTGGGGTACTAATCTATGCAAAGGACACCCTTACTGTGTCACTCCAGATGCTGAACTAGGGTAACAGCCAAGACTGTGAAGCAATTTTCATCCGCATTACCCTTGGTATCACTAAGCACCTCGCAATTGGCTGTGTCTACAGTGCCCCTAAAGCCGCTCTCCAAGCCCTTGATGGTATCACAAAAACTACGGTCAAAGAAATTCCAATAGAGCTCCTTATCCTACGAGATTTCAACCTAAACTGGGCCCGTGACCCTAACAAAACTCTCTCGGCAGTGACACAAGAGGCTAACCTGGCAAAGATTATCTCTGAACCAACCAGGCTTAACTACAAAATGGGGAACCACACCATCCTGGACTGGGCTCTGGTGTCTAACTCTCAAAACATCCAGAAAGCAGGCTTAATGACCGACACTCTGAGTGATCGCTCTCCCATATTCTGTATATGGAAGAGTAGAGCACCTAAGGTACAACCCAGGATACTCACTGTCCGAGACTACTCAAACTTCACTGCGGCACAATTTAACGACCACCTCAGTAACCTGGACTGGAGCCCCATCCGACTCCTCCCTACCTTGCACGAGGCCTTGGAATACTTCCATGACTCACTTATCAATGCAGCCTCCCTCTTTGCCCCACTTAAAAAACTCAGATCTAAGGGAAGCTGCTACAAGTGGATCTTCCCAATTGTGAAATCCCTGATGATCAGTCGGGACAAGGCTTGGAAGAAGTTCAGGCATTCCTCTCTCCCTACAGATCTTGTGGCATACAAATCATTAAGAAACAAATGTAAGAGGTCTATCAAACTTGCAAAGAGGGAGTATGTCACCCACTTCCAAAAAAAACAATTTAGGCACTCCCAAGCTCTTTTGGTCTCACATCAACGAACTGCTTAGGGGCAACTCCAAGGAGGAACCGAGCCCAACTGAGGTCAACGGTCAGCTAGTGAGTGACAGCCCACGAATTGCCTCAGCTATCAGCCTCCACTTTACCAACCTCCACGGATAGAAGGCTGGATTACCCCCACCTACTTCGGCATGGAACATGACTGAGCTCCCCTACTCTAATAGACCCTCATTTCACCTGAGACTGGTCAAGACAAAAGAGGTCTTAACTCTTCTAAGGACTCTGAAAATCAAAGGCTCAGGAGGCCCTGACAGGATTAATCCTAGGTTACTAAAGGAAGGAGCCCAATCCCTTGCCAGACCTTTTCCCTGGCTTATTAACAGATCCCTACTGGAAGGAACAGTTCCTGACCAGTGGAAACAGGCTAATGCGGTCCCCATCCACAAGGGTGACCTGAGGGAACACATAAGCAACTACAGGCCCATCTCACTGCTTTGTACCCTTGCAAAACTGCAAGAGAGGCTTATATATGGTCAACTCCATGAATACCTGGAGTCCCACCAGATTCTAGCCCCCTCCCAGCATAGTTTTCGAACCAACCATAGCACTGACACTGCCCTCACCAACCTCACTGTGGATGTACTCAGAGCAATGGATGCAGGGAAGCTGATATGTGCAATTTTTATAGATCTGTCCAAGGCATTCAACCTTGTGGACCACAGCCTCCTGCTAACAAAGCTAGACAAAATAGGTCTAGACCCTCTTGCCCTCAAGTGGTTCATGAGCTACCTAGCAGGCTGTACATAGAGGGTCATTTGGAAGGGTGCATTTTCAAACCCACTACCCATAAATGAGGAAGTACCTCAGGGATCAGTCCTAGGTCCCCTCCTGTTCACTAACGACCTAAACTTCCACTGTGGGGAAAGCTCGGTCATTCAATATGCGGATGACGCAGTCATTTATTGCTCCCTGGATAATCTGTGTGCTCTGGGACCTCTCCTCCAAGCAGACCTTATGATACTTGAGGCCTGGCTAACATCAAATAGGATGGTCCTCAATGCAGGCAAAACAAAAGCCATGCTGTTTGGTCCTAGATCCCTGGGGCAAAATAGAACCAAGTCTCTACAGCTCAAATCACTTGCTGGTAAAAGTATCGACATGGTGGACTCCCTAAAATACCTAGGGCTAACAATTGACCACTGTCTCACCTTCAAGACCCACGTTGACTCAGTCACTAGCACCATCCATGGCAAACTTGGCACCCAGTATCGACTAAAAGACCTGCTTATCCCGGAAGCTAGGCTTGCAATTGCCTCTAGTGTCCTGCTCCCAACACTTACCTATGCTGCCCCAGTATTATAAGACATGCCCAAGCAGGAGTTCAACCGGCTATAGATACTGTACAACAAGGTAGCTTGGTTTGTGACCCAGAGTCACTCTAGTAGCCACCACTGCGACACACTTGCCCAACTTCAGTGGCCGTCCTTCACCTCTCGACTACAGTACCCTTTACTCTGCCTGGCAATTAAGTTACTCAGCCCAGATGCTCCACCCAGCCTAAAAGGAACAATTATTCTCAAGCACAACCCTAGGAGGCTGAGGACCTCAGGTCAGACTCTGCCAGAAATCCCCAGGGTTAGGACTAATGCGGGTAGAAAATCCTTTTCCTATACTGCCCCCACCTTGTAGAATAAGATTCCACCCTCATTACAGGAAGCCCCCTCTCTTTTGAACTTTTACACTAGGCTCAAGACCCACATGACTGAGACCAACACCTGCCACTGCCATGGCACCTGACTGCCCCCCCCACAGCCTAGGCCAACCCACTCAATTGCTCACCTTGTTCTCCACCTGTCTTATGTCACCCTAACAAACCACAAGGCTAGGATCTCCTTATACAATTACTGCTGGTATGTCTAATTGACTCAGGAAATATGATATCTGCCAGTAACCTGCTAATTATCTGTACAGTACTTTCTCTGTAACCACATGCATCTGAACTTATTACCTGTACTCTCTCTGTAACCAATTGCATCTGTGTTACTTAACCTGTAATGTTATTCTGGGTTGCCCCTGAAAAAGGGGCCTTCGGGGCTCAGGGGTCCTACCCGGTCATCGAAATTTAATAAATAAAATGTCCAAGGGAATATATGTATCTATGCTCATTTTAAAATTACTTGTACCCTGTGCCACCAGCTGCCAGTATGCACGTTGGTCCTTACACTCTATTGTCTTTAACATTTTGTTCCACTGGGGGTAAGTTGGAATTTCTGTTGCTTTTCCTTTAGAAGCTTTGTATAAGTTCCCTTGCTCTGATTTAGGAGTCTATACTGTTCATTATTTTGAGAGGCTTTAACCCTTTTAATTTGTTGGTTTAAATGTTTTTTAACCAAATGACAATCCCTATCAAACCAGTTATGGCCCCCCACTGACCACTGTTTTTCAGTAGTCAGAAGAAGTTCCCTAATCTCTTTAAAACAGTGCATTATCTGTTTATTCCATTGAATTAAATTCCAGTTAGCATATTCTTTATTAGGAAAAAAAACTCTGCAACAAAGGACTTATCTCATAAGAGCTGTTTTGATTCCACCTAATTTTAGTTTTATTTCTAATTTCTATATTACTATAGCCAGACGTCATGGGTTCATAGACTAATTGTCTAACACTTAATACTAGAGGAAAATGGTCACTGTCTGATCTAGTAGGAATACAGCACGATTCCCATATATCCATACTGTCATTCCAGAAGACATAATCAATCACGGAAGGACCCTGCTTATTATAGTGCGTGAAATTTCCTATGGTGTCCCTCATAAACCTCCCATTAAGAGGTGATAGATTGTATGGTGTTATAATTTCTAGAAGTTTGAGCCCTCTAGCATTAGTCCTATGATCTAGAGAACTTCTGGGATATTTATAGGCATTCCAAAAATGACAATTTTGTATTTCATCATTTGCAAATCCGTCATAGGTGCCTATCCTGGCTTTAAAGTCTCCACAGAGCAAGATTTTCTCACATGCTGTTATTGCCCAGGCTCTATGAATGACATCATCTAGCTCCTCCCATATGCTGTGTCTATGAAATATTGAATTACTGGGAGGTACATAAACATTAATTAAACAGAATGTCAAACAGCCTATATTTACAAGAAAAGCCTATGAGAAAGAGTTAGTGAATATATGCTCATCTGTTATAAGATCCGTAATTTTAAACCAGGTAACTAAACCTCCGGAAGGTCTACAAATCTGGAATGCTTGAGACCAGGGACATGATAGAATGAGTAAACATTCAATGCAGTATCATTTAGAGTCTGATGCCATGTTTCTTGCAAGCACATTATGTGGGCTTGCTTCAGAAAATTGACACACTCACTGTCCACAACTTTTGTTAAAAGACCAGCAATGTTCCAAGACATTAACATTAAATTCTTAGCCCCCTCAGTCACTTCATTCATACTAGAAACAGAAGTCTGTAGTCAGTCATTTGAGGTACCCAACAAATCAAATCGATTTGAGACTGATACATTAAAAATCGTCCTATCATCCACCATGTCCTGAGGGCTCTAAATACGGCCAATTGCTATAATCTGTTCAGGAATCTGTTCCCTTTTGGAAAAAAATAATCTTATTAATGCCCACATCCTGATCACAAACAACAAAATGCAGCCCCATTTTGACTAGGTGCAATGCATTTTGTATGATGTTAGTCAGCAAACTCTGACTTCTAATCTGAACTAAAACTTGATCTGTTTCAGAAATGTTACCCTGTCTTTGTACTTTTAGGATATTATTATCAGCAACATCTATGTTTAAAATTTGGTTTAATAAATCCCTAACCACCAGACCAAGCTTCTTGTTGGTCTCATTTTCTAGATGACATAGGCCATAAAGGAGCAGTTCACTCTGGGCAGGTGTATTACTACAGTGCTGTTGGTTTACTTTAGTCTCCTGGAGTACTGAGTTAAAAATTTTACTACTAACTATATGAAAACCCACTGAATCCAATAAAGGAGCCTTTTTCAGAATCATTTGCACAATCTCTTCACCTGATATGACAACACCTACAGTACCTGTCCGGTACCATTATGTGTCTTATGCCTAAGCACATTTATTATTTTGAAATCTGAGGCTGGAATTTTCAGTGCGTGTATAAGCAGATTAGTAACCACAGATCTTAACCTACCCTGATTTTCATTTGGTATATTTTTGAGACCAAATATACTAAAGGTGTCTGTGGTAGTCACCTTTGACATGTAATTCAGATGTCTCCTATTTATAAAGTCGATTGAAAATCCTTGAGCTAACAAGTCTCTATTGTTGAGCCATATCTGGTTTGCAATCTTTGAGCTGACACAAAAGAGAAATACACATCTCCTACCCTCTGAATCCAGATCCTCCCAGACTTGTACTATGTTACTGTCAACAATTTCAGCACCGGTGGCTGCCCTCAGAAGGTACACAATCTGCTTCTTATTATATAAATATGAAATTCCAGCATTCCAGTTATAACCATACAAGCTCAAAAAAGCACATTCATTTAAGTCGACCACCACTTTACCAGGTGCAGAAATCTCATCACAGTCTTCTGTTGTACTAAATCCTGTCTGTAAAATTACAGATTTAGCAGCTTTGTTTAAATCTACCAAGTGATTAGGTTTTAGTGTATTATGGAATTTCCCTAGATCTTGTCTTGAAGTTGTCACTTGCTGATTTATTGCCTGAATAGAGCTTGATAGCTCCTTTTGATTTAAAGTATTTTCAGGTAGATTGCAGCTATCCAATCTTTCAATTTCAAAGACTTCATCCAGGTTGATACTATTACTTTCTATTATAT
Organism: Neoceratodus forsteri; assembly: GCA_016271365.2. NCBI lineage: Eukaryota > Metazoa > Chordata > Ceratodontiformes > Ceratodontidae > Neoceratodus > Neoceratodus forsteri. Next base: position 674,261,775 of record CM057451.1, on the reverse strand, counting down.
TAAGAGAGTGAGTCTGTACTATAATATCATTCTCCCCTTCAGCCATTACTGTATGTTATCATCCAAACCAGCATTCCCCATTTCCCTGAAAACTTTCCTAGAATTTCATTTATTGTTATTTTTATTTTTCTTAAGTTTTCTACTTCTCCTTTTACTATTACCTGCAAATTTAACAGGAGTATTGGGAATGCAGATAATAGAACAATCTGGTCTGCTCGACTGCCCATTAACTTGCTGAATATCTGATGCAGAATCAGAAAATGGAATGGAAGTAGATCCAGTCATAGGAACCAATCTGTCTAATTTGCTAAGAATATCATCCAATCTAGCACCATTAATTGCAATATTTTCTTTAAGGGTCTCTAACTCATTAGTGACTTCTACTAATTGGCCAAGTATCATAAGGTGTGCAGCACAGGGATCTAGCATGGTTCTCTTAAATTCACTGTCTAAGCTAAAAGGATAGGAAGAAATCCAATTATTAGAGTATTTACCGGACTCACCTTTCCTATTTGAACAAAAGCAGTGCAAACTTGGGGGACAATTTTTATTGATTTTAGAAACAATTATTTTTAGTCCCTCAATTGCTTCTTGCATCCCCATTGTAATATCTTGTAATTCTGCCGTCCAATTGGTACAATTAGTACCATTCCACCCAGTGCTAACTACTGGGTAGGGAGTCGGTTCAGGTGAGAAATCAAGGAAATATGATAAATCAGAAGCAGAGTCACAATAAACATCAATCGAAGCTTCCCTCCCTGATTGAGTGGGGGAAATACTCCCCATCACAACTTTTGTCTCATTTTCATTCATTGTTTAAACTGTTGAAAAAGTCGAGCCTCTAGTTACAATGCTGTAGTCCCTACTATATTCATTAATAAGATTGATTACATCTGTTTCTACAAAAATTTTTGGAGTGGAAGAGAGCCTAGAATGATTTTGTCTATTATCATCATCGGTCTCAATAGTAACATTATCATCTGTGTCATTTAAAGGAGAATCCACTTGTTTTGGGATCCCTTGCATATTAACTGATTCGCTGGTACTAATAGCTTTGGTCAGGAACGTGTTATTCTTAGCCTGTTTCTTTTTTAGACTAGATATGTTAAAAATACCTCCAGTAGATTTATCTTTAGTTTTGGATTTCTTATTTTTCCTTGTTTTATCAATTTCGTTAATTTTACCAGATTTATTTAGCTCATTAGTGCTTTTTGTTGTTATATTGATAGCAGATTTGTTGTCTTTCTTTCCCTTTACTTTTTTGCTAACAGCTTGAGCAAGGTTAATCTCCTCACTTGAGGGGTCTTGGCTCAAAATACATATTAGAGTGTCTGAAACAACCCTACCTATCCTACAGCCCTTTTTGCCAATATCATTGTCATTATTATTAGAGCTGATTAGAATGGGTCCTTCACAAGGGCCCATGTTAGGGTTCATGACATGTGCGGCGTTCTCCATCACCGCTAGTTTTTTTCTAGTGTAAACCATCAGCAATTATGATATCAATTGATACAAAAAAGAAGAGGAAAGCAAGAAAGCAAGAAAGAAAGTTAGCATAGAAACTATAAAACAATGTATCTGTAAAATCTAGTATGAATTCCAGTCACACAGAGGCTTAGGACTGAAATTTAAACCTCTGAGGGCTTGGGCAAAAAATTGTCTAAATTGTTCAGTCCAACAGTTCAAACTGGATTTTCCTCAACATTTCTTCAAAATACTGTAGCATCAGCACTCGAGTAAAAAACACCTTCTCCGCCTTCTCCAAGGATGCCAATAAAATATGATATAGTAGAGTCAGCCGCTAAGCGGGGTGGGGGGTACAATCTGATATCTTTGTACCAGCCAAACGAAAGCCACCTTTGGCTTCCTCTCCCACTATTATCGGATAGAGATAATACAATTTGGTCCAGCAAGCAACAAAACCTGGATAAAATAAATTATATATAGATAGATTAAATCAATTATTCTACCCTAAAACATATTCTAAAAACATAAAAGAAAACTAATTTACATTCAAAAGCTACACAGTCTAGCATAAAATAAATGGGTATATGTGCTCTAAAATTTGTATAAAGCTATAAAAACCATTTAAACAGCACTTACTTTGTATGGGTCATGTTTCTTGTGTTTAAATAAATCAATACCATTAGCTCAATAGTCTGCTCTGTTGCTAACCACCATAGATTGTTTGGAAAATAGGACAGCTCGCAGCTCACAACACACCAGTTTCCCTGAGCTAGACAGTCAGTGATTCAGTGGCAATCATCTAAAAAGCTGGAAATCCTTGATTCACTCACTTGCCATGCTCACTTTAGTCAAAAAGCATGATCAAACAAAGCTGCAGGTAGTAAGTGCGTGGAATATGATCAGAGAGAGAAGGAGCCTGCAACACGGGTTACCAGCGTCCTGATCTGATCTAATCTAACTCACAGCAGCTGCACTTTTGAACCTCCCTCAACATTAAGCAGGCTGTTATTGGTCATGCAAACCACATGACCTAGTTTCCCCATGAAACCTAAAAAGGTAGGAACACCAAAGGATAAACTAAAGGATAAACTAAATTGCATACATTTTCCTAAAAATTGCTACAGAAAATCAGAACACCCACACATGAAACATTCCTCAAGCATTCATATCCAAAATCAAAAATGACAAAAGAGAACAGAAAATATAAAACATAAAAATACTCTCAACGCCCCTTCGGTACTCCTTGGGAAATAGGGGGCAAAGGCAGCTGTAGACAGTCAGAAACTTCTCCCTTAGTTTTCCCAGCTCTCTCCCCATCCGTCTTCACACCGACAAACAGATAAATCTGTCCCCCCAATGTATGTCTCCTGGAGTTCTTCTTTCAGTCTTCTTCTTTCAATCTCACGCTCTCTGTCAAGTCCCAAAACCTCTCCTTCTACCAGTCTGAACGGTGTCTCCTCTGCTGTTTCTGTGCCCAGTCACTCTGCTGCCATTAACAGAGGGAGCAAAATCCCTGAAACAAACCAAGAAGAAAACAGGAAAAGAAGGGACCCAGCTGGAGTTCACAGTAAGTTGGACTGGAAAGACTGCAAACTTACTAGCAGAGATGGCATACCAGTTATAAATATAAAATGCGCAATGCAGTCCTATGGTCGATGTCTACTCCACAGACACCGCCGCGCGTAGTGAGCTCCAACCTTGTTCCAGAGCACCTGAGGATTGTAGCATGGTGGATGGAGCAACAAGTGAGTGCAAAGGGGAGGTTCCACCAAAAGCAAATTAGGATTAGGACACTGGCCCTAGTGTTTCCCCCCACTGGACTGTATGATGGGGTTCCCCTGTTAATTGGAACAAACGCCCACATGTTTGGGAGGCTAGCACAACTCTATCATGAGAAACAAGGGTGACGGACTGGAAGGGCACTAAGAATTCTGACTCTGTTCAAGAGGGCCTATGACTTGCAACAGAAACCCGAGGAAGTAGACCAGGATGAACTGGTGGGGATCATGTGGAAGAAGGATCCCGATTCAATGGTACTGGCCCCTAACGCCCAGTGTACCATTCAAGGGGAAGTCCGCCTCTGGAAAGATATCAAGAACAAAATACTGATGTTGGATGTGCCAGGCAATGGGAAATTGCCAGAAGGATCATTGGTCAAGCCCAGCATCTTGCCTGCTCGTGCCCATGCCTACGCATGATGAATGATGGTCCAGATTCACAATATGTCAGATCGGGAGATCCAGGTGAACAGAGGGTGCACCCTAGCTACGGTACACTGCACCTACACTGCAGTGTTGCCCAGCAACAAGCACCCTGGGAAGAAGGAGAGAGTGACCCCAGACTTGTTTGACTTTGGCAACTCCCCATTGCCAGCTGAATGGAAGACTAGATTTAGCAAGGGACTTGCCCAGAGAGACCAAGTGTTTTTGTTGAAGGACTGGGATGTGGGATGTGTCCAGGGTGCAGAGCATCACATACCCCTGCACGATGAATGGCCATTTCGAGAGAGGTCCTGACACCTAGCCCCAGCAGACATAGATGATGTGAGAAGACACCTGCAGGAAATGCTCATAGCTGGCGTGATGCAAGAATCCAGGAGCCCATACACCTCTCCTATTGTAACTGTGCATAAGAAGAATGAGTCTGTGAGGATGTGTGTCGATTATTGAACCCTGAACCGGCAGACCATCCCAGACCAATACACTATGCCTCGTATATAAGATGCCCTGGACTGCTTGAATGGGAGCAAATGGTTCTCAGTGTTGGATCTTTGCAGTGGATACTACCAGATACCGATGGCCCCAGAAGACCGTGAGAAAACAGCCTTCATCTGTCCATTGGGGTTCTATGAATTTCTGAGGATGCCACGGGGAATATCAGGTGCCCTGGCCATCCTTCAGCAACTGATGGAACGTGCAGTGGGAGATATGAATTTGCTGGAATGCCTGGTGTACTTGGACGATGTCATTGCATTTGGGAGCACCTTAGAGGAGCATGAGAACTGACTGTTTAACATCCTAGACTGACTGGGAGACATCGGCCTCAAGCTGTCCATTGACAAGTGCCAGTTTTTCCAAATCTCCATGAAGTATATGGGGCACATAGTATCTACAAAAGGTATAGAGACTGATCCCAGTAAGGTTGAAGCACTGACTACTTGGCCCCAGCCCTATAATCTGAAAGAACTACAATGTTTCCTGGGGTTCTGTGGCTACTACCACAGGTTCATAAAAGACTGTTCCAAGGTGATTCGCCCACTCTTAAACCTTACCCAGGGTTACCCTCCTACCAATCGTAAATACAAAAAACGGTCAGTTAAAGAACCAGAAAAAGTATACTTCCACCCAGGTGAACTCTTCGGGCCCTGTTGGATGCCTGACTGTGAAGCAGCCTTCCATCAGATCATATACCAGCTCATCCATGCCCCCAACCTCGCCTATGCTGACCCCACCAAATCCTATGTGCTGCATACGGATGCTAGTCTGCAGGGTCTAGAAACGGTGCTGTATCAAGACCATGAGAATAGCCTGAGACCAGTAGCTTTCACCAGTAGGAGCTTGACCCCATTTGAACAAAACTACCCTGTGCATAAGCTGGAGTTCCTTGCGTTAAAATGGGTCATCGTTGACCAGTTTCATGAATACCTCTGTGGGGCAAAGATATTGGTGAAGACTGACAATAACCCATTGACCTATGTACAAACTTCAGCTAAGTTAGACACCACTGGGCACCGGTGGCTTTCTGCATTATCAACCTATGATTATGCTGTTGAATACAGACCGGGCCTGACCCATATTGATGCTGACACCCTATCATGAAGGCCCACTTCCAAGAGTGATTGGGTCAGGCTTTAACACTTAACTGCACCCTGCTAGACATGCTAGGCACCCTCCACCAAAAGACAAGCATAAATGGAGCCAGCAGATTAGCACCTTGGTACACGCATACAATTGCATGAAAAATGATGCTACCAGGTTCTCTCCCTACCGCCTCATGTTTGGGAGAGAGGCCCGGCTGCCTGTTGATATCTGGACTGTCAGTCCACCGCAGATAAAAATGAATGTGACAATGCCTATTATCCCTCTTATGAACTGAGTCAGCTGTTTCGAGGTAATCCTATAACTAATTGTGGGGATGAAGCTGGGCATTCTGGACTGCCTTACCCCCCCCAGCTTCATCCTTGGAGCCAATGCTCCCAGACAGTGAAGTGCAAAGTATCACGTCTGAAGATGCTGAGTCTCTGTGTATTGTGGAACTGTATGATTTGCCTGAAGGAGGGGCTGGTGGTTTGAGTCTTTCTGGTGACATACCAGAATTTGAAGAACACTATGAGAATGCAGACAACCCCCCTTAGTGCCTCAAAGTTTGATTGTGCCTGAGCCTTCACAAAATGAGTCAAGTGTTGTAGAAACAGAGCCTGCAGAGCAAGGAGCCAACAGTGCCCCAAGTTTGGACGTTCCCATCCAGGCAGAGGAACCCCTAGCAAGTGATGAGAGTCCCCAGACCAGTGCTGAGAGTACAGAAACTGTAGTTGCCCCCCTCAGAAAGACTGGTCAAGCTGTCAAGCCAGTAGTACGCTTCAGTTATGATTCTCCTGGGAGGCCAGTGGATTTGCCTCTCAATGTGGTCCCCAAAGGGGTTTATGTTTCCTCAGAGCTCACTGCCTAAACTGAGCCTAATTGCCAATTCCAGGTTGATTGTTCTGCCTTCTAGGTATGGTGCTCCTGCCCCATCTAGCCCCAAGTTAGCTTATAGGAAAGGGCCCCCTCTTGCATTGTTTAATGTACAAGAAGTTATTATATGATTCCACATAGTAATGTGTAAATTACCTGTGTGAAATATGCATGATGTATTGTCAGAATGGATATAGTATTGTGAAGTGTAGAGAATATGCATAGTAAAAGGTATAAGTTTACATTGACTGATGCATCAGATGTCACTTGCATAACATGCTAATGGTATAAATGTCTCGTATAGTTTGCATTTGCAATATTGTGATGGTACAGACTTGACGCGGATGCCAAGTTTTCTTCAGGCAGGGAAGGGTGTAACCCCCTACAAATGGGGGTTCCCGAAAAGTCTTCCTTGAGGTTGCCTAAATGCTCACTGCCAGGCTGGTGCCCTGCATTTTAGCAGTTTAAATGTGATTGCCAGAGAGTGCTTGTATAGCCTTTGTGTACTCTCTCTTTAAGATCTGCCTGGATTGCAGTCATAAGTAATCTGAGAGGGAGCTCTGTTGAAAGATGTAACTATTTGCTGAAAATCATTTAGAGTGATAATAATAATGTAGTTTGTCTAACCTGCCTTCTTTGCAGCAAGGACTGTTTTGTTTATCTCCACTATCTTGGTCCTGGACTGCTGTATTGGACCAATCAGTACTGGTGGGACCTAAAATGGAGCCGGACTACAGGAGCTGTCTGGAGTCAAAATCTGTAGGAATTGTAGTTTTGGGCTTTTGGTGCCTTTTTGCACCTGAAGGGGGAACCTTTGTTGTGACTGACAGACAGATTGCCAACCAAACCTTTTGGATTCTGGGGAAAGTCCCAGGCTTGCTGGCAGTTGAGTCAGATCTAAGTTGGGGAGCTGAAGAAGCAACAGCTTGAGACAGTCAAGCAGCCATCTGAGTAGTTTCACCTGGGAGAACTGTGGAAAGGCCTGAATTGTGGCCTGCATGTCTGCCTGCTGCCCCTGAGAGAGAGAGAGAGAGAGAGAGAAAGGAGAATTATTTCGGACTAAATCCAAGTTGTGAGAATGAAGTAAGCCACTAATTTTTTATCATGCTCATACCTGAAGAAGACTGAAGATTTTGCTGAATGCGATTGGCCTGTCAGGATTTTCAGCTGCTTTTGAATCCCCGGTTTGTGCAGAGATTTTGCGATCATGACTGGAGAGTGGTTTGCCTGGTACCGTAGAATCCTTTACATGTAAATGTGCTGTGTATTGAAAATGGGTCGTGATTTGGTTCTCCACTGTGTGAACTGTGTTATGCTTCCTGGTACCATAGAATCCTTTACAGTAAATGTGCTGTGTATTGAAAGTGGGTCGTGATTTGGTTCCCCACTGTGTGAACTGTGTTCTGCTTGCTGGAAGCTTTATCCAGCCTAATCGGACTGAATCCATGTTCATCTCCTTTTGGCCTGGGCCATGCCATGCTGGCCCTGCCAGGCTACCCCACTGCACAGAGAAAGCCACTGATGACAGACCTGCTTGGGGAATGGCCCCCTGCTCCGCACTTGAACAGGAACAACGCCTTGGTGAATCATTGGGCCCTGCTTCTCCTGGCACTCCAGATCAGCCACCTGCTGTCTTGATTTTCATCCTGCCTGTGTCCAGTCTTGGGTATCGTGAGTAAATATCAGGGTAGCTTCCTACAACAACAGCTTAATCTAAGTGTGTCATCTGATTGTCTTGTTTTTCCTTTTTCTTCACGAACTGAGCCCTCTGGCTCCAGATTACAAATACTGTGTACTGTGCATGTCGTCTTTTCCATCACAGGGCCTCAACCAGCTTCAACACCGGCCTACCCTGGGCAATGGTCCTGGCTAGCCCATCTCCTCTCTTCCTGGGTTCCCAGAGGGTGTGACTATTTAGGGACTCTGAAGTGCATGCATAACTGTTTGATTGATAGAGACTTTAAGCAAATCAACCTGATTATGCCCTTCTCTTGTTCAAGTCCCCTGAATAAATCAGATCTAACCTTTTCTGCATTTAATCTGACTGTGGTTCCAGTTTGTGCTAAGAGTACTGTTCTGTTGCTAGTTGCTTTGCCTAACTTTGTTTTACAGGGGGTCTCTATGGTCGAGCTAGAGGAAACTGCCCTGGTGGTAAGAGTAAACAGTGTGGGTACTTATGTGGTGTACAGGGGGTATTGTGAATGTAATTATTGTGCAGTGTTTAGGCCACTCTCAGGGCTACAGTGTCCTGGAGGGCTGTGTCCTGGTTAGCTTGACCACTACCAACCCTGACCTCTGGGTGGAGGCACCCATTACAGAACCTAGGCCCCTTAACCTGCTACTAGCCAAGCAGGCAGGGATAGTAGTCCTTGGGATAGTGCCACCTAGGGGTTACATTTGCTTGCTGGTATTGGCATTGGTACTGCATGAGTTAAGGAGATGCATAATAGGAATGGCAGTGAAGAATTGAACCAATGCTAACCCCTTCCCCCACCCTGCAGAGATTGACAGGCATTAGGGTGTGCCTTTGGGTCACTGGCCATAACGCTCTTGCCATTCTGCCTCACCCCACCCTGCAGACACTGACAGGTGTCACAGTGTGCCTTGGGGTCTTCGGCCCTTATGCTCACCCCATTAAATAAGAAAATAAGCTGAGATGGGTGCAGTATAGTAGAATGGGGTGTATGTTAGGGCCAAAGACCCCAAGGCACACCTCAGTGCCTGTCAGTGGCTGCAGGGTGGGGATGGGGTGGAATGGCAAGAGCATTTTGGCCAATGACCTCAAGCCACACCCCTGACACCTGTCAGTCTGTACAGGGTGGGGTGTTATGGTTGGAAACCCTAACGTCCAGAATGTTTGTTAGTATTTTCACTCCAAATTTTCAACATGGTTTTTTTGGGACCCCACATCATGAACAGTGGCACTATCATTTCGTTACTCAATCCGGAAAGGTGATTTCGCATAGCGAATGTGCCATTTGACACAATAGGTGCGAAAAGACAGTTTGGGCAGGATATAAAAAATGACATCTGTACTGTTCATAAGGAGGTGTGAAAAAATGGCAATGTTGAAAATCTGGAGTGAAAATATGAAAAAGTGGTGAAGTTTCGAGCACACATAGAAATTGCGTAATGCATGCTCGTAACACAGTCACTTTTTGGAAATTTTTCACCAGATTTTCAACATGGCCTTTTTGAAATCTCCCCACATGAACAGTGGCACTGTGATTTCATTAATCTGTCTCAAAAGTTGATTTTGCGCAGTGGCTGCACCATTATGCACCACAGGTGCAAAACATGTTTCGGGCAGGATGCAAAAAATAACAGCTGTACTGTTCATAAGGAGGTGTGATAAAATGGCAATGTTGGAAATTTGGAGTGAAAATATTAAAAATTGGTGAAATTACATGAACAGTGGCACTGTTGTTTTGTTAATCAGTCCCAAAAAGTGATTCTGTGCAGTGACCACGAGATCACCTTTCGGGACCGAGAAACAAAACAACAGTGCAAGTGTTCATGAGGTGGGGTCCCAAGAACCCCATGTTGAAAATTTGCCAAAACTCCAAAAATTGGCTGAGATATCAACCTAAATTGAAGACTCCCATTCACTGCCATTATACGGCTTATCGTCATTTCTTCAGTTCCCGGTTGGTCTTTGAAGAGTGCAGATGTGTTCCCGGTCCACAGAAGATCACTGCTCCCGACCTCTGGAGGTTAGTATGGGTGAGGGGTGCAGGGAGGTGGGGTACACATAGAAAGTGCGGGTTGGGGGGCTGGTGGGAACGACGAGTGATTTTCTTTTTTTCAGGTTTAAAAAAAATTTGTTGTGGGACTGTTTTCTTTTTTACAGGTGAAATATTACAAACGGGTTTCAGCACACTGTGGTGGGCTCCCAGTGTGCCAGACTAGTGGGGGGAATCAATGCTGACCCTGGGACTGGGCACTCTGAGGTCAGCTCATAAAAAGGGGGCATGGGGGAGGTTCATCCTACGGTGTCAGAAAAAAAAATAAGAATTACTTTGGCTCACTGGGGTGGGCTCCTAGTGTGCCACAATAGTGGTGGAGGGGCATGCCATCATGGGGATTGGGCACCCCATCATCGGAAAAGATATGTTCATGCTTGGGGGGCGTGCCGACATGGGGATTGGGCACCCCGATGTCGGCTTTGAAGGGAATGTGTGCTGGATGGCAGGAGCCGCCAGTTGTGCAATGTTGTGCGGCTCATTTATTTTATTTCACCGAGAAAGGCACACTGAGCAAACAAGTTGCTTGTAAGTTGAGCCATGCACATTACTGTGTACTTTAATGCACATGACTGGAATGTGCCTAGTTGCCGGGAAGGTGGGAGTGGGGAGTGGGGGGGGGAGATTTGATGCTGCAATGACGAAACTGTCTGTGATTGGAGTGGCAGATTTCTTTCCAGTCCAGCGCTCACTCTGAAACTGCAGTCATTGGCAGCTTCCCTGTTTATTGGTGGCTGAGGGATGCGCCCCTGAAAGTGTTCGCTGGACTGGCCAAACACTGCCACACCTCTGCAATGCTCTACTCACCTCAAAATGTTTCTTCTGCACTGCACACACAAGCAAACATAAAAATGGGCCTTTAGGAGATACACAATGACCCAAAGGGAGGAGGACAGAGGGAAGTACCAGGACAAACAAAAAGAGGCAGGAAGAGCAGTCAGGAGGGCCAAAGCATCAGAAGAGAGAAAGATTGCTAATTCATTGGAGAAGGGGTATAAGACACTCGTCAGATACACAAGTGACAAGAGAAAGACCGGGGGGGGGGCAGGCTTAAAGGGGAAAGAGGGGCTTATGTGGAAGATGACCACCTAAAAGCTGAGATACTGAGCAAATATCAAAATCAAGGGAATGGAGATGGACATGAGCACTTTCACAGTGTAGAGGTTGCTAGAGGAGCGTTCCTGATCCAAAGGGATAAGGCATTGGGACTTGGTGGGGTTTACCCTAGGGTACTGAGGGAACTCAGGGAGGAGTTGCTGTCACCTCTGACAGCCCTGTTTAAACTAGCACTGGAAATGGGTGGTCCTGGGGAACTTTAGGATGACAGATGTAACTCCACTCCACGAGGGTGGAAGCAGGGAGGAGCCGGGTAACTACAGGCTGGTCAGCCAGACCTCAGTATTGGGAAAAGTTATGGAATCACTGCTGAAGAAAGGTTGGTGGAATACCTTGTGTCCAATGGACTACAGGATCGGAGGCAGCATGGCTTCATGGGGGAAGGCCTTGTCAGACTAGCTCGATAGAGTTCTTCGATTGCATTACTAGGGCAGTGGATCGGGGAGGGGTGCAGTGGACATGGCCTACCTGGATTTCAGTAAGGCCTTTGACACCATCCCCCACAGAAGACAGATGAACAAGCTGAGTAGTCTGGGAGTGGGTCTTAAATTAATGGGTCTTTAATTAATTAATTAGGAAAACTCTGTTAGAAAATTCAAATTGTAAATGTTATGTGTAATGTGTATTTATATTGTGTTATTGTTTTAACTTGTATTTATGTTTTTGTCTAAACTGGTCGTTTGTGAAAATGGGCTTGTCCCACAGACTTACCAGTATAAAAATAAACAAATGAAAAATGAAATGAAATGAAAATGAAAGATTAGTTAGGTGGGTAAAGAACTAGCTTGAGAACAGGTGGCACAGGGTGGTGGTAAATGGAATTCACTCAGGGGTGGGCATAGTGACCAGTGGGGTACCACAGCGGTCAGTGCTGGGCCCAGTCCTCTTCAGTGGCTATCAGTGACATTGCAGAGGGGCTAGAAGGAAAGGTATACCTGTATGGGGATGATACAAGAATCTGCAACAGACTGGACATGCTCAGTGGGGTGAAAAGTAAGAGGAATGACGTAAAGAAGTTGGAGGGCCGGTCACAAATCTGGCAACTGAGTTTCAATAAGAAAAATGCAAAATCATACACCTGGGGTCATATGAACTGACTATGACTTACCAACTAGGGGGAGTAGAGCTTGCAGTTATAAAACCGGAAAGGGACCTGGGGCTGATCATAACAGATGACCTGAAGGTGGCTGGGCAGTGTGACACGGTGGTGGGTAAGGCGAACAGGATGCTTGGCTGCATAGGTAGGGGTATCACCAACAGGAAGAGGGAGTTTATTATACTGTACCACTGTATAATTCATTGATGAGTCCTCACCTCGAGGACTGCGTCCAGTTCTGGAAGCACTGCTTTAGAAAGGACACAGACAGGGTTGAGACCATTCAAAGGAGGGCCGCCAACATGGTGCAGGGCCTGCATCAAAGACCCTATGAGAAAAGGCTCAGAGAATTAAGCATGTACTCACTGGAGGAGAGGAGGGAGGGGGGTGAGGTGATAGAGACGTTCAGATATCTCACAGATGTTAAAGTGCACGAGGGGAGCATCTTCCATTGTAAACTATGTTCAAGGACAAGGGAGCATTCTATGGGACTGGGGGGTGAGCTTAGGGGGAATGTGAGGAAGTTCTTCTTCTCTGAGAGGGTGGTGGCTACTTTGAACAACCTCCAGGAAGAGGTGGTTGGGGCAAAGACAGTGGAAGGGTTTAGGAATGCATGGGAAAAGCATAAGGGAATTTTAGATAAAAGACACACGAGTAAGTAGACACAGGATGAGCAAGGGTAATATGGGTAGGGGTATTGGGCAGATTAGGTGGGCCATGTGGTCTTCTGCCATCAGCTTCAATGTTTCTGTGTTACACTGCATGGACTCCAGGAAAAAGGGAGGAATGTTAGCATCATTGGGTTTTCTTTCAGTCTGATGCCAACCCAAAGTTTAGCCTATAAATTATGTTGACTCATAATGCCATGTAACACTACCAAAACATGTGTCTGATAGTGAGGATATTGGTCCTTTTATGTGATTCAGTTTGATGTAAGGATATCTGTATTTGCTACATCTTCTATCATAGCAAGTGAATGGTTATAATTCTGTATCAAATACTGAAGACTCTTTCAATAAACATTCATTAAAACATAATATATAAATGATTCAGGGTCATCAAGGGAAATCCTATGAGAAATGGAAGCCCTGAATAAGTACTTGATGGAACCAGACAAGAAAGGGGAGGATTTGATAGAGACTTATAAGTTCATAAGGGGTATACATAGGGTAAACTGCGAAGACGTATATGAGGAGGCATGTTAGAGATTAGGAAATGTAAATTAGGAAGGATGTGAGGAAGCTCTTCTTCACTGAATGGGTGGTGAAGCCCTGGAACAGATTGCCAGTGGAGGATGTGGGGGCAAGGACCCAAAATGGGTTCAGACATAGATGGGATAAGGTCAAGAGACTTGCAGACCCATTTGGGGAACCTGAAAGTGGGAAGAAGCAGAAGGGGGCAGGGAGTAAGTAACACACCATGGCACTAGGTCAGGGGTAAGGTAATAATAAATATGGGACATCAGTCTCTTTTTGTTGTCAGTCTGTTTCTATGTATCAGGATGCCCTACCTGTCAAATTACCTTGAACATGAACATGAACATGTTAGTTTCTTGTAACCTAATACCCCCACCAAATACAATTTTACATTTTGCTGTTGGCATGACCATCTCACCATCTTGCCCCCAGGGACTTCCACTTACATTTCCCTCCCTTGCGGCTCAGGTGGTGGTGCAGTGATAACTCCTGCACTAAAGCAGCTCACTTGTCAGGTGTGTCCAGTTGTCCACTCATAAATTCACATAATGATCTATGGAGTGGATGGCAGACCTCCCCCCAGCCTCCATTTGACTCCACTCCAGTAAAATAAGCATCACCCCCACCACACCAACTACAACCCACACCCAGCAAAGTCCAATAAAGCATGACCCCCTCTCCATCCACCATCCCTGACCCAATCAGTTAGTGCTGCACTGCCACCACTCCAAACTTCCAAGCCCCTGTCCTGCTGCCCAGCCCAAGTCAGTATGTCTTTCTTTCCAACTGTTAACTTGCTAACCCCACCACCTAAACAAATACCTCACAGAAACCACAGTATTGTCCTATATGACCTGAGGTGGTGACCAACCTAAAGAAATCTCTGGGGTTAGCCACCATCAGATGCCTTGCTAACTGGCATCTAGTGGTGGCTAACCCCAGAACTTGATTGGCCACCACCTCAGGTCATAAAGGACAATACTGTGGCTTCTGGGAGGTATAATAATGTGGGGGGGGGGGTTGACAGTGTGGGAAATAGAGATACTGGGCTGATATCAACCATCAGTGGGCTGGGAAGTGAGCTGGGCAATGGGTCAGGGAGCACTGAAGTTCGGACAGGCAGCAGTACTGCGGCACTAACACTTAGTGCTTTTTAAAGTTTTACCAACTGGCTTGGGGATGGGAGATGGGGATACAGGGAGGGCAGCCATATTATTTTGGACTTTGCTTCCCCCATCAGTCCAGTCTTGTCCTCCCAAACCCACAAAATCACTAGCAGTTTGCATTCCCCAACCAAACACCCTACCAATGATATTTTTTCCCCACTAACAGTTCCATACATGCGTAGAGTCCCCTCCAGCACCAGACCCAAAGTTTTATTTTTTATTTTAGTTGTTTAACCAGGAGTAGCACACTAAGCTGAAAGCTTTTTTACAGGTGCGACTTGGGAGCACATGGAAGTTAAGTGACTTGCTCAGGGTCACACAGTATGCAAGGGGAAGCTGTGGGACTCAAACCCAGGTCTGCTCTGTTGGATGTCACCAGATTTGCAGCTCAGAGCCTTAAACCACTGTGCTATACTTACCTCCCCAGCACTGAACACAGTTTCTAGTTCAACCCACCCTTATTATCAGACATATAGTACACAGGGTCCCTCCTGGCACTGGACACACAAGTTCATCAGCCCCTTCCCATCAGCCACAAAGACTAGACCCAGATCCCCCCCCAGCAGACACTGGTTCAACACTATAACAGAGTTTGCTCACACACTCCCATGAGCAACAAAGGCTAGACACAGATCCCCCCCGCCTCTCCAGCAGGCACTGGTTCAACACCATAACAGTTTGCTCACGCTCGCTCTCTCTCTCTCTCTTTCTGTCTCTTTTTCTCTCTCTCTACCTCCCTCCCTCCCTCTCTCTCTCTCTCTCCCTCCTCTCTCTCTTCTGTCTCTCTCTCTTGGCCACCTCCTTCAGAAAGTACTTTTTACACCAAGCTACTCTTTCTATCACCTTCTTAAAATAGCGCCCTGATTATGGCGGTACAGTATTTCATGCAAATTTATCCCCAAATGCAGCTCATTATGAAAAACCATAGTGAATATGCAGTAATGGAGGGATGGGGGTAGAGAAAAAAGGTAGGAAATACAAAATTTTTCACAGAATTATGTACAATAATTGGAGGGAACATAAACTTTAATGCTCACTGAAGTTATTAAAAATACCACTTCAGAAGAAGCACAGAAGAAGAATGTCTCTGTCAGGCCTTTTGTGTTGCTTGCAGGGCAATGCACAGCTGAAATAACAGCCCTTAAATACTGCTGTGGAACTGTCTGTGTACACAATACAAATGGTAAAGCTTCCCCTGCTAAACCGACCTTTTAATCTTGGCATTATCAAAGCTATCAAACAGAACTTCAGTGACCTTAGGTGCAGAAACAGAGCAAATGAAAGCAGAGGCTCCGAGTCTGGGACTGAGTGAGCTAGGGAGTCAGGACAATGCGCAGTTTGCAAAGACTAAAGGTTTACTGGTGGTTGACGAACTGCCATAAAACTAAATAGAACAAAAAAACAAGAGAAAGGGAATCACAGTTGACCACAACACTGTCTAGCACTGTGCAGCTGGGACAAGCAATAACCCCCCCCAAACCCTGATTCCTAACCTTGTTGAAGGCAGCAGTGCAAAATAAAGAGTAAATTAAGATGTTCTGAAAAGCACTAGCACATTGTGTCCACTGCCTAGCTCCCCAAAAGTCTTAGATGTTAGGAGTCAGTGATCTGTGTGATAAACACCCACTGTTCCCTTGCTTGCTCGTTCATTTCTTTCTCTCTCTCTGACTCGGTTGTCTCTCCTAATCAAAAAAAAAACACAGAGATGTTGCACTCAAGTCCTACATAATCAGTTCCTTTAGCTCGTCCTTCTGCAGTATAAATACCTTGAAAATGGCAACATTTTCTCACTGTAGAGCAGACAGATTTGAAACGCCCGTGGATCCACCCCCACCCAAACTAAGGCAATGAATATGCAAATACTCACCCGATAGCCAGTCAGGTAGCTCGGCACTTGTGTCTGTCAACCCTCCTTCCTGGTCACATCTCCAGTGCTTGTTTTGTTCATGACCCAGCCCCCTTCATGTTGTAGGCAGCCAGACAGCACCGGAAGCAACAGATTAAAGTAAACATAGCGTGGCAAATAAAACTAGCAAAATTAGCTATTTACTATTTTTTATTCTTCGTGGCTGTAGATGAAAGGGGTCTTAAGAAGAATGTAGGTGTTGCAAAAACATTCAGCCCTAAATGACGCCCTTGCTGTGTACCTGGTTGGCGGGGGGGGAGGGGAGCTGCCCCTGCAATCAGGGATGACGAAACTGTCCCTGATTTGAGCGGCACATTTCTTTTAAGTCTAGCGCTGTCTCTGAAACTGCCATCATCGGCAGTTTTTCTGTTGATTGGTAGCCAAGGGACGGGCCCCTGAAAGTATGGGCTGCATTGGCCACATACTGCCACACCTCTGCAATGCTCTACTTACCTCATTATGTTTCTTGTGTGCTGCACATTCAAGCAAACAAAATTAAAAAAAAATAGGAAACTCGGGCAGACTGGATGGACATTTGGGCCTGATTTTAAAAGGACCGCTAAATCAGCTCAAGATGCGCTGGTCCATGGCTGTGGCAAACTTTGGGTGCATCAAGGAACCTGCACCCTATTCCTGAAAAATGGGTGTCCCTGCGTCAATGTCCTGAGAGTTGCCATAGCCGCAGGGTTAAGTCATACCTTTGGTGCACCTGAGGGGTTTGATGGAGGGTCCTGTCAAGCCCCCCCAACCTGGCGCAACCATAGTGGAGCTGTGAAGGTGTGTTGGGGGGAGGAGAATATGCCTGCAAGGTCAGTACTGGGGCAGAGGGACCAGTGGGTGGTACCATGGTGGGCAACAGGGTCCTGACAGCAATAACAGAGTTCTGAAATCCCCTCTATTTTAATTCATTCTGCTACAGGAGAGCTTAATTTGTTGGCACCTGACATCCATAGCTAATTTTAGTTTAGTATCCAAAATTTTACTTTGCTATTTATTTAGCTGGGGTTGCGAGTCAGGGCTTTTAGAGTTAGTTGAGGGTCAGGTAAGTGAGTAATTTTTAGGAGATTAGCTTTTTTGTTTTTCAGAAAGGGTTTGAGTGATAAAACAAAAACAAAAAACATACCATTGGAGGAGTAGCTCCCGGGAGGGTGAAGAGATGTTGGAGAAGTGAGGAAGGAACCACTGGGATGCAGACATTGGTTTTTACCAGGATGAGTGTGCTACGGGACTGTGCTGAACCTTGGTCAACCGGAACAACATCTCTGGCTGCTGTAGCAGCGAAGCTTTAACCTGAAGGTTGGCTGTGTCTGGGGGTGCTGTTAGGCCTCCCCAGCATTCTATCTGCTGGAGACTGTGAGCTCTCTTGGGAACTGTTCTAGGATCACCGTGTAGAGGGATCCCATGGTGTGGCAACACGGGTTTTGCCCTGCTGGACTCAGATGCTGGGCCAGTTGTTGCCTTGACTGTTGTGGACTTGTTGGAAGATGGACAGTCAAGGCCAGTGGAGTTGTGCAGTAACTCAAAGCCAGGATATCCATTCTGCCTGTTGTGCCCGCTGCTCTACATGTAGTGATCTCCCCGCCAGAAGAAGATCTGTCCAGACTGCCTCTGGGTATTGCTAGGGGGCAGGGGGGTCGGTGGCGGGCACTGGGAGCTTAACAGAGGTGAGAGGGATCGGGGTGGTTCAGAGCAGGAGGCACCCTGGTATGAAATGAAGCTTTGAGAGAGGCCCGATGTGTTTGGCTTCCAGTCCCAGGGTTCCCACCAGACTGCATGGACAGGCAGCTACAGGCCAGCCCACACTAATTCCCTTCAGGCAGTGTTGTGCAATGCCAGGTCGATGAGGAACAAAACGGCAATTATGTCAGACCTTGTTTCCTCGGTCGATCTGGCGTGCATCATGGAGACTTGGCTGGGTGACAATGCAGGGACAATTTTAGAGGTGTCAGTCCCAGCTGGGTACTCCATGGTACACTGCACAAGGAGGGAATGCAGGGACAGGGGTGTAGCCACTTGTTTTAAATCTGGCCTGAACTTCTTTGTACATTCAGTGGATTCTACCAGGTTGTTTGAATTTGTGTCGGTGCGTGGGGGTCTAGGTACGGGGCTGCAGAATTCTCCAAGGTCGGTGGGAGAGTTTCTGCAGGAGATGGCGGACTTCATTGTTGACAAGGTGTTGGAGTCTCCCAGATGGCTTATTCTGGGGACTTCAGTGCCTGGATTGATGATGAATCCTCACAATTTGGTTCTGACCTCCAGCTGATGACATCGCTGGGCCTAGCACAGGCAGTTGCCTCTGTGATCCATCATCATGGCCACACCTTGGACCTGGTATTCTCACTGCGTCTTGAGGTCACTGATCTCGAGACTGATCAGGTTGTTTGGTCCGATCATTGTACAGTGAAGTTCTGGTTCGGGGCTCTCCCCAGTGGTCCATCCCCTCTTGAGATGATCAGCTACCGCTTCTTTAAGGGGACTGTCCCCTGAGGGACTGATGGTGGTAGTTAATTTTTCTGATGTCAGTGCTGTTAGTGCGGTAGATGTGGGTGAATCAGTTGCAGCCTATAATAGGGCTGTTTCTGAGGTGCTCAATGCCATCCCACTGGTCTGTATACGATCTAGGTCTTCCCACCCGAGATCCCTGTGGTTTGACGGGGCTCTCAGGATGATGAAGACCATGGGTGGGAGGTTGGAGCATTGCTGGCATAGGGCCTGGCTAGAGGAGGATAGACTGGCTTTGAGAAATCACTACAGTGACTATCAAAGGGCAATCCACTGTAAGAAGGTAAAGTTCCTAACCAGGGAGATTGCAGCAGGGAGGAATAGACCAGCTCAGCTTTTTCAGATTGTGGACAGGCTGCTTCATCCTGTCTGTCTATAGCCGAAAAAAGCTTTTTCAGCAGCATTATGAGAAGAGTTTGCTCTATTCTTCTCTGACAGGCTATCATCCATTCAGGCCAGGATCTCGCCAGTGAATCTGGACCAGACCTGCAGGGTGGGGTCCAGATGGAGCAGGGGCACTCCTATTGCCTGGGCAAAGTTTCGACTAGTGGGGGTGGCTGAGGTCTTCGGGTTGATTTCGAAGCTGCAGCCCCCTTGCTGTGAACTGGACCTTGGCCCTATGCATCTCCTAGTGGGATGCGTGGAGGTCATTGGTCCAGTGTTTGCTGGGATAGTAGGGTGCTCATTTTTGAAGGGGGTCTTCCCTGATGCCTTGAAGGAAGTGCTGGTGAAGCTCCTTCTGAAAAGAATATCTCTCAATCCCAATGTCCTAGCGAATTATAGACCAATCTCCAACCTCCCATTCTAGGGAAGGTTATTGAGAAGATAGTGGCTCTGCAGCTTGAGGAACACCTGGAGACCTGTGACATCTACAAGCAATTCCAGTCTGGGTTCAGGGCGAGGTACAGTACGGAGACGGCACTGGTCCAGGTCCATAATGACCTCCTCATGGCAAGAAATCGAGGAGAACGGTCAGTTCTCGTTCTCCTCAATCTGTCATCAGCATTTGAAACTGTGGACCACATTGTGTTGCTGGATTGCCTTAGAGAGTGGTGCAGACTCACCGGTGTTGTCATCAGTTGGTTCAAGTCCTTTCTGTCGGGTAGGAGGCAGAGGGTGGTGATAGGGAATTTCTCCTCCTCCCCTCTCCTCTGACCTGTGAAGTCTCTCAGGGCTCAATCCTGTCACTGATACTCTTCTCAGTATATATGCTGCCCTTGCGGAGGATCATCAGACAATACAGTTTGAGTTTTCACTGCTATGCAGATGATACTCAACTGTACACGTCCTTTGTACCAGGGACAAGCGGTGCTGTCGAAGTGCTGAATAAATGCCTCGCTGAGATCCAGGCTTGGATGAACTCTAACTGGTTGAGGCTTAACCCTGACAAGACGGAGGTTCTAGGGATTGAGCCCTGCCATGGGTGGGTTGGGGAAGCCTCTGGTATGACAACAGGCTTGGTCCTAGGATCAACACTGTTGACGGCATCCTCTAAGGTGAGAAATCTGGGTGTCATCCTCGACGACAGGCTGACATCATCAAAAATAGTTTTTACCATCTGAGGAACATTGTCCAGATTAAATCCCTTATTTCGCCAGAAGATCTGCCGTCACTGGTGCATGCCTTCATGACAGCTAGACTCAACTACTGTAATGTTCTATATCAGGGGGTCAGTGGGGGGAACCTTTGTCGACTGTAGCTAGTGCAGAATGCAGGGGTCAGGCTGCTGACAGGATTACCCAGATCCTGTGACCATGATCCTACAGGATCTGCACTGGCTGCCAGTCAGGTGGTGGGTTCTCTACAAGGTGGGCTTGCTCAATTATAAGGCCCTATATGGACTGGGCCCTGGCTACCTGTCTGACCTCCTTACTCCTACCATTCTGACTCGCTCCCTTCGTTCCTCCACCCAGAGCCTCCTGGCAGTTCCAAGGACCATGCTGAAAACCTTGGGTGACTGTTCATTCAGGGTGGCCAGCTCAGTCCTCTGGAACTCGCTTCCAAGATCTTTGTGGGAGGCCCCTATGGTGGAGGCATTCAGGAGGGGCCTAAAGACTCATCTTTTTAAACTAACTTATCCAGCTGACATATTTTAGACTGTGTCTGAACATTTTTAATAATTTTATAGAATGTTTTCTGATCTAAATTGTAACCCTGTTGATTGTTCTTTGTATGGTGCCCAGAGCCCCAGGGATTGGGCACTTAAAAACTAAATTTTACTTACTTACTTCCTTACTACCTGGCAGAGGTGCCATAGCGAGTAATATAAATCTGCTCAGTCCGGGTACACTGAGGTTGGCATGGTTGGCCTTGTCCTGCACCCCAGGTGGCAACAGCCCTTGTGCCTGCCCCAGAGGTGACACAGTCCCCAACAGTGTGGCTGGGCATCAGTCTGGCTGCATATGGTGGGCTGTTTACCAGGGGAACATCATGGTGCCCAAAGGATGTTTCTGTACACCAACCATACCCCATAACCTGCAGCCAATGCCACCTGCTGCATGTAGGGGACTGTGTCTCCTCTGGGGCAGGTGTCAGGGCTGTTGCCACCTGGGGTCTGGGACCGGGTCCATCTGTGCCGATCCCTGTGTACCCAGGCCAATGGGCTCTGTCCCAGTGGGCATGGCACCTCCACTGAGTGCCACCTCTGAATCTTGTCACTGCTGTCATTCCTCCATTGCCCACTATGGCACCCACACTTGTACCTATGCCCCTGCTTCTGACCTTGAAGAGACCCCCTACTCATCTCCTTCTGAGGCAGTGGGGCAGGGCCTTTAGACAAGTTCAGCTGATTTAAGCTCAGCTCCCTTATGCATCCATGGTGGGGCTTCTAAAATCCCAAATAAGGAGATGGTGCAGTTCTTCCGTGGCGCGACCCCCCTTGTGACATGGCACACTGGCACCTCTGGTGCAGGGGTGGCACAGGGTAGCTTCAGTGCAAGGCATCCTGATTTCGATGCAGCCTGTGTTTGAAAATTGTGATTGCCACAAGGTTTGGCACAAGGTGCCACTTACATCAAATTTTTTTGGGTGCAGGCATCTTGTGCCAAATTCAGGCAAATTACATATGCTGGGAATGGTGCAGTGCAGTGGCTGTGGGGTGGCAGTTTTCCAGGAGACATTCTGAAGACTGCCTTGCTGCCCCATCTGCATGCACCTCTTTGGGCTGAGGTCAGAGGTTACTCAACTCCAGGCTGAGTTGGCTAAGATTTTGGGGGCCTCCTCCCCAACCCAGGGATCACCTGGTCTGCCACCACTGCCTCAGAGGCTGTCAAGGAGGAGGGGTGGTTGAACCACAGAGGGCTCAAGGAGGTGAGGGTGGTGGGTCAGAGGCACATCCCCCCAGATGGTACTACTACAGAACTTCTACTTTGCTCTGGTGGGGTGGGACTGTCCCATGGAGGCACCCACAGTAGTGATCAAAGAGGATGTTTATTTTATTTATTTATTTATTTATTTAAAATTTTGGTAACTGGGAAAGGCACACTGAGCCGAGGCTTGTTTCCAGGTGCAACCCAGGGACTGGAATAACAATTACATACACAGGAGATACATACAATTAATACAAGCACCAAGAGCTGTTTGAACAAGACATTTTCATAAAGTGTTTAGTGGGACAAGTAATACTTTTCATATAGTATTTATGCAGACATGGTTTTTAAATAGGTTGACTATTTCAGCTAACAGATTAGACCAACTTTACGTTCATTTTGTTTACTGTATTTTGGATGGGTTGGGAGGAAAAGGGGTGTGACAAGAGCAGATTGGGTGGGGAAGTAGGCAAAGCTGTTGTTTGATGGAGGTATGCTAGGGAGAGTTCCATAGTTGGGGAGTTTGTCAGTTCCAAATAGAAGGGAGTCTGTAGGAGAATGCAGATTTGCTAGCTAACGAAGATGCTTGGGGAAGAGAGAGTTTAAGTGAGCATCCCTGGTGCGTAGGGCATAGGGGGATGGGCTAGCTGGGGATAGAATATCAGATGTAGGAAGGTAGCAGACCAAACTAGAATTTGCATATTAGAAAGATTGAGTGGACGTGATGGCAATGGGATGGGGTGAAATGCTGAAGGAGGAGTAAAGAGAACAATGGTGAGTTCTGAGGGGAAGTTGGTAGCGATGTGAGGTTCCTCTGAAGTGGAGACCCCAAAGAGTGGGGCAGAGGACCCTAGAGGAGGTGGAAGCAACTCCTGGTGGGGACTCCATTGTTACACTTGGTCTTCTCACCCTTATTGACAACCCACTGTGCATTGCTGACAATATCTATTATGTTATATGCATAATCAGTACTAACATTTAGAGCATTGGCACTTACCATATAAGTGTAAGTTACCAGGGACATTATTTTATTTATTTAGCTTTTGTTGACCGGGTAAGTGCACTAGACAAATCCTGCCTATTTTCAGGCATGACCCGGGGGAGGGGGATACAGATGAATGCCAACTGACTTTGAAACCAGATTAAGCTGTTGGTGGTATTTATAGTGAATGAGGGAAATTTGGCCAGGACACCGGGGAAATTCCCCTACTGGCTGCTGGTCAGTGGCTGGTGGGGAGTCTTTCTGACATCACGACACAGAATGGCAGACGGTTGGGAACACGGATCAGAGAGGGAGGTCGAAATGAGCCTACGGCCTGATGAGGAAATGAGTTCGAGTTTATCGGGAGACCACGATGCAGAGACCGGCAAAGGTCAGCTGGAAACAGCACTGGAGGAAACAGGGAATGCTCTGTTTGTGGCTGGTAATATTTCGGCTGGCATTTCAGGAGATTTACAAGTAAAAAAATCACTTACATATATGGAGTCAAAATCGGCGCCGAAGATACGCATGAGTGTAACACAGTTTTAGACCCACAAAAGGAACCGGGTCTTCAGGGAGAGGTTTCCGAGAGGAATGCTTATGGTGACAGACCGCACACGTCACATATTGTGCGACGACAATTCGGGATTGGAGAAGACAGCCAAAGAAGCGACGGGAAAGACTGGTCAGAGGAGGTTGCTCTAACTGAAGCGGGCTGGAAATGCACGGACTCTGGGGACTGGGTTCCAGACTTTACTTGGTCAGCCTCTATCAGCATGCATGCCACGGATTCTCAAACGATGACTTCAGGTATCACCAATACAGAGAAAATGCCTTCTTTTTCAAAAAGTAAAGGGGAGGGTGGAGAGAGTATCTTGACTTATGAAAAGCCAAGTACCTCTACAGCAGGTGCTATTTCGGAGTTAGCAGTTTCTAAGAGTTTAAATTCTGAATTATTGGGGCACAGTAAAAAATCTACAATGTCTGACTTATTCAAAAATAAATTGGAGCAAGCACCACGCCGCAATGCTGTGCGGTTAAAATATAAAGGAGGCCTGCAGGAACATCCAGACAGATATTACATTTTTAAACAGCTATTGAAAACTGCAATGGGATTCTGTGCCAAAGACATTTATGCTTTAATTCATATTTCTGGAGAGGACTCTTTTGACATTAGCTTTCAAACAAATGCTCTTATGGAAAAATTCTGGGAAAAATATGCAGTACAGAAAAATACCCCTTTGTGGTTCCCTTTTTTTGCCATTCCATTAACCAGACCTCTGATTAGATTTGTCACAGTTATGTTTAGAAATGAAGGAGTGAATGTGAGTGATATATATTATTGGCTACAATCAAAGTGCGAAGTGTTAGGCCCCCCAGAAGCGATTTTAAATATTGAGGGCATTTGGACAGGGGGATGGAAATTTAAAGTCAAGCTTTTTCAAGTTAATTCTGAAATTGTTCATCTGCCAAACAGTTTTTTCCTAGGCAAAGATAGAGGGGTATGTTTCTATGGGGGTCAACCAAAGGCTTGTTACAAGTGTGGGGATCGAACACATATTAGTAGTGTTTGTGACATTTTAAAATGCCCATTATGTGGGGGATTTGGCCACTCAGTAGACATGTGCACAAACATTTTTCAATGTAATTTATGTGAGGAAAAAGGGCATGCATTTCATCAATGCCCTTGGGCCAGACATAATTGTCCTGGAGGTTTAGATCATGATGGGTTACTGCGTAAAGCTCAATCCAAAAACAAAAGCTCAACTGAACCTATTCTTTTACACCCTCCAACACTGGTATCTCCATCTATTCCTCCGGATTTAGATAAGCACAGGGAAATTTCACCTGTGGTAAATGACCATCAGACCACGGTGGAAAAATCTACTGTTCAACCAGTGATTAAACAGATTTCTAGTTCTTTCATGCCACCCCCTTTTGAAATAGTGAAAAATAGAAGATTTACAAGAGCTTCACTGAAGCAAAACCAAACAAGTCCTCTGCCCACAGAAAATTTTTTTTTACCTCTTCAGGAGGAGGTTAGAGATTCAGATTTAGAATCCGAAACTTCCCATCTTTCAGAAATTGTAACAGATGATGAGGAGAGTAAATCTATGGAACTTGCAAAAGACAAAAAGGGAAAGAAAGAAAAAAAAAGGAAAGTGAGCCAAAAAAATAGTATTTGAACAACTTTATGGCCTCCTTAAAGTTTGCCTCTTTTAATGTTTGTAGTTTAAAAACTTTTCAGAGGCAGATATCCATTTTCACACCTCAAATCTCTAAGATTAGATGTCATTTTTCTACAAGAAACTAGACTTTCTTCCCTTCATGAAATAAATCAGTTAAAAAGAAAATGGACATGTGGGCCTTCTTTTTGGTCCTTTGGGTCAGAAGTAGCAGATGGCATTGCCATACTATTTGGAAATTTGTCTTTTAAAGTTTCCAAAGTCATAGATTTATTTCCTGGTAGGGCTCTAATTCTAGATTGTTCATGGGGAGACTATTGTTTTCGTTTTATTAATATATATGGTCCTCAATCTAAAACTGGCCGTATTGATCTTTTTGGGGAAATTAAGCCATTTTTGTTTACCAAAAAACATATAATATGGGGTGGAGACTTTAATTGTTCTCTGGATATACAGATTCGGAGAATGTCAGGAAAAAAAGTATATTGCGACTCAAATGCTCTTCTTGATATTGTGAAAGACACAAGTCTTCAAGACGTATATAGAAGTTTACATTCACAGGCTGGTGAAACTTATCATAGGCATACATTTGCAACCCGAATAGACATGTTTTTTATTTCACATTATTTAAAAACAATGTTTTGTTCAGTAATTCCATCGGAGTTTTCTGATCATCACATATTATCTTGTGTTCTTTCCTTAAAAAATCTGCCACCAAAGTTTTATACTTTGATACAAAGATGGAGATTAAACACCTCATTTTTGGCAAATTCAGTTTATTTTTCTAAATTGGAACTTTTTTTGGCTGCAAAGTTTTCTACTCTAGATTTATTTTCATCTTATTATGAGTGGTTGTTACGCACGAAACAGGAAATTAAAAAGTTATTTCAAAATTGGGGCAAGAGTAAAGTTGATTATGATTATAGAAAATATTTGGTATATAGAGACCAATTATATAGACTGATGTCATTTCCTCCTAGTGACCATCACTTATTTACCTCTCAAATTAAAGAAATAAAGAAGCAGATGAGAATGTTTCAATATAATAGGGCTAAATCACTAGATTTAGAATTCAGATTTAATATAAAAAACTCTCCGATGTCTGACCCTTATCAAGCATGTAAAACGCACTTAGCTGATACCTTGATGACGCGTTTTCTCAATTCAAATAATGAAATAATTACTGCTGATTTAGACATGTTACATCTTGTTCAAAAATATATTCAAGATTATTTCTCATTTTCAAAGGTATCATCTACTGATACCTTTCCAAAGCAGGTTTTTCATAATCTTCCTAGGGTTCCTGACAAGCTATTACAGTCCCTGACAAAACCCATTTCATCACAAGAAGTCATTGATGTAATCAAACAATTAAAAAATGGGTCTTCTCCTGGGATAGATGGTATCCCAAACGAATTTTATAAAAAATGTATAGTATATATGGGATTTTTCTTGCCTCTTGTATTTAATTCGTTTTTATCTTCTGGAATATCTTGTGAAGAATTTTCTATGTCCATAATGACATTTATTTACAAGAAAGGGGATAAATCGATTCTATCAAATTGGCGACCAATTTGTTTACTAAATAGTGACTATAAAATTTTATCAAAAATTTTGCATAATAGGTTAGAAAAACTTGCAGAATTGCTGATTCATCCAACACAAACATGTGCCATAAAAAACAGGAAGATTCAACATAATCTTTTTTTAATCAAAGATCTTTTTGCTAGCGAATCTAAATTTCATAAAACAGAATTGGTAGCAGCTTTAGATCAGTCAACAGCCTTTGATGCTGTGAGCCATTCTTATCTTTATTTTATTTTATCATCTTATGGGATCCCGGAAATCTTCGTACGCTGGATTTCACAATTATATAGCAATGCGGTTACTGTTCCAATAGTAAATGGACTTATGGGAGAAAAGGTTAAGATTAATAGGGGAGTTAGACAGGGGTGCCCTTTAAGTCCTCTGTTATACACCTTTGTTTTAGACCCAGTTATTAGACATATTATTTCTGAAGAACCATAATTGGTATTGCCCCCTTTCCGCATTTAGAGAGTATCAAGGTAACTGCTTTTGCAGATGATGTAACTCTTCTCCTAGCTGACACAGTTTCTTTAAAGAAAGCGTTAGAGATTTTTATTTTTTTTGGTCAGTTCTCTGGGGCCTCTCTCAATATAAAAAAAAGTTTTGTTTTGCAGCTAGGGCAAATTGTTCCTGATCTAACTCAATGTTTAGATATTTCTTTAGCAACTACACCCCAAAAAATCTTAGGAATTTGGTTTGGGGTAGCAGATATGGAATTATATAACTGGGAGAAGCAGCTTATCATTGGGGAAATGAAAGTTAACCAATGGAAACATTGGAAATTTGGAAAACATGAAAGGGTGATGATTATAAATAAATTTTTATTACCTGTTTTCATTTATATTAGCCATCTTTTTCCCCCACCTCTAGTTTTTGAAACTAGATTATATAGTATTTTTTTTTCAGATGCTCTGGGGAAATAGGTTGAATCTGGTTAAAAGGGAGTTTACTTACCTTAAGAAAAGAGATGGAGGTTTGCAGATGACCAACCCAAATATTTTTTTTCATTCCATATTTTGTTTTCTTCCTTTCCGTTTATTTGGCAAGAAGCATCTTTACCTTGCATTTTTGGTTAAATCTTTATGGCATAAATACTTTTTAAATGGTCAATATTACCTTAGAATTTTGATGTCAGATGAACTTCCAAAATATGGTCTTTCCACCTTTAAAAAATTATTTCAATGGAAAATTCCCCTACAAAAAGTACGTTCTTTAAATAGGAAATCTTTTTATGATTTGATTGTATATGATTTACAGAAAGTAAGTTTGATTTTTCCTAACTGTTCCCCAACAAATATGAAATATGCTCTAAATAAATTAACAGATCTTAGGATTCCGCTTAAAATCTGGGATGTTATTTGGATCTCAGCTCATGGACGATTGGGAGTTCGAGGAAATTTAAAGTACAAACCAGTGACTGATAGGTATTGTTTAAGACCTGATTGTATTAATATAGAAGAAAGTCAAACTCATTTTTTTATAGACTGCAATGATAGTAAGAAATTTTGGGAATTTGCAGCTACACATTGGTGTATGCCTCATTTACAGTCTATAACTTATAATACTTTGGTGTTAGGGGATTATTCGGGAAGGTGGGAGAAATATCACAGAAGTACCCTAAATGTCTTTTTTGCTCTCTTGCAATATTTTTTATGGCAAGCACGTTGTCACTTTGTATTACAGCAAATTCATACAGATTATTCGATAATTGTGTCTTATGTAGTATCTGAGTTGAATGCACTTCGAATAAGGGATGAAAAAAAGTTTTCTAAAACTTATGTTGCTCATTTGTGGAAATATTTTCCGGATTGCTGAAGTTACAGGGTTTGTTTGGATTATTTGAAACCATTTTCTCTGTTACGTAATCGAACTTATTTTTTTTGCCTGGTAATGAAAACTTGTCTTAAGTGATGTTATGTTCATTCTCAATAAAATTTCCCCTACTCTTTTTCAATAAGTGCCATGGGATCTTTAACATCCATCTGAACTACCACCAATCCAGGCAGATGGGACCTCGGTTTAACGTCTCATCCGAAAGACGGCACCTCAGAAGTGCAGCACCCCTCTCATGCTGCACTACAGTGTCAGTACTGGGATATTAACCCAAGTGCCAGATGTGGGAACTGAACCCACAGCCCTCTGATCTCCCGGCCTCAGAGGCGAGTGTGCTACCTACTGAGCCACATTATTACTATGATCATTGCTAGTAACGCCTAAGTAAAATGCCGAGAATACATGCCTGTGTTCTTTATATATTCTTCTGAGAAGTCACTGCATAGCCTACACTGCCATCATGCGGATTTATGTAACACCACACTTATTTTCTGTTTTATGTATAAGTCTTTGTTATCATTTTAGCTGATTTTACACATTTGTATATCTATAAATAGGCACTGTGGAGCCACATAACTCTTGGCCAGTATGGCTTGTTTTATTTATCTAACTTACCTACAAAAGTAATAGTTACCATGAGGATTATTACCATATATAACTTGCTGTATTATGTTTTCCTACTGAGACCGTCTTCATACCCTGAAGTATTGCGAAACTCTGGCCCCCAGCGTCTATTTGGTAAGACGTGTTTTTAGGGCATAACTCTGCTTTTGTGTAATAAACAAGTTTATTACTGCATATGCCGCTTGCCAGTTGCTTCTTCTGCTGGTTTATTACCACCAAGAACCTGAGAAGGGCTTAACACCCTGACATTATAGGCAACCGCATGCAGGTGGTCTAAACCATCAAAGATTCATTGTTTGCTGGCTTTTCCCTTGCGGGGAGTAAGTATTTGTACATACCTGTATGACCTCACCCATGTTTTTTACTCTGTAGCATCTTGTAAAGTCTGGCTGCTTACTGGGCAAGGTTGATGCCATCTCACCTTGTTCAATGGCAGTTTTAAGTTGCAGGATTGCATGAATACAGATGCCCAACTGTCTGTTTGGGTCAACCACTGTGGATTGATACACAGCAGGGTAACCACTGACAGGTCCATTTTGGTTTCCCAACCTTTTCTATCATATCCAATATCTTTGCAGATCTGAGACTCAATGTCTCTAACTTTCTCACTTCCCATGGAGGCTGGAGCGACTTTACGCTGGACATTAAAAACTCCGATAACCTCATACTGGGGATCTCAACCCAGTGCTCAGAGGTGAGACAAGCAGCCAAAAATCATGATTCTGAAGGGCTGTTGGTCATGGCTCTCTATGCTCCTATCGAAGCTTCTGAGGTGAGGTTTCATTCCCTTGAACTGCAACACTCAGCTCTTAAGAAAGAGATGGGCTTGCAGGCATCTGAATGTCTTAGGAAAAAGCAGAGGCTGGGAGAGGAACTTCAGTCTCTGCATAGTACAAACTAGACTCGTTTGCATTGTACTGTACAGAATAATGATTGAAAGTTATGCATGTTGAGAGAGGATTGTGATAGGTTGAAGCAGGATAAGAAGCAGGTTTTGCAAATGAATGATTTGTTGAGTGAGATGAATAAATCTTTGTAGGAGGAGAATGAGGAGTTAGAAGAGGACCTGAAACAGGTAAGTCATGAGTTGCATAGAGAGCTTAGGGACAACTGCGAACTGAGCGCCGCGTATAGAGTGTCATAGAAAGAGGTTTTGAAAGGCATTGGGCAGAAAAATGCAAAAGTTAGTCTCACACAGTGCAGAGCTAAGATGGTGAAACTGCGTCATCAACAAGAGGTGTTGGCTGGTCACATCAAAGCAATGGGTGGGTTTCATTACACATCCATTGACCTTATATCATCTGTAGATGATGATTCTGGTGATGACAGCAGCCAAGATGATGCCCAGCCCTACTCTCAATATGGCGCTTCCCCTAACCACTATTCACAAGATGATGGCACCCTACCTTGTACCAACGCAACCCTATGTCCTGAGAAATATGATGAGTATCATGTGCAATGCCAAGATGGCAACCCCCTTGATGGGGGGAGGTCAAGACCTAGCCCCTCTGATTGACATCCTGAAAAAGGTGGACAGAATGGAGATCAATCAAATGATTGAGACCACCCTCACTTGGAAACAGATGACTGAGGAGCAAAGAAAGATCTTCCGGGAACACTTGGAAAACATGCTGAAGGAAGACGCTACTCAGCAGTCTCTTGTCCACTCTGTTGCTGATGCCGCAGCGGAGGCCAACCTTCACGGCGCACAATCCCACAACCCTTTTTCTGATCCACGTCCCATAATTCAGACTAGTCCCCTTTAGGTGACTCATGCTGTACAGCAGATTGCTGACAGCATAGGCCGCATGACTCCCAATGACAATCTCAGCTGTTATTTGGAGAAAGTTTGTTCCAAATGCGAGATGCTCATTCTACAGGCTGGTTACCAAGTACAGATCCTCCGGCAGACTGTAGACCCTGGCCACTGGACAAAACTCTCCAAGGATGTTTACCAAGCTGAGGATGCAACTTTTGATGACGTCGCTGCGGAACGCATTGCTGCACACTCCTCAGGCATGGTTGATGTTATGTTGGCTCATCCTGTTAAACAGTATGCTATGGAAAGTCCGATGTCATACTCTCAGAGGTTATGGTCTGCAAGATCCTATCACAAGAGATAGTGGACAGAGACCAAATTGACTACAAGACCTTGTTTATTCAGAACATGATTCTGGCCGTGTGTGACAAGGTCAAGCCCGTGGTTTTCCCCAGAACCAATAAATTTTCGGACATTCTCAGAAGGATAGAGCATGTCTACCAGCTCTACCTTCGAGATTTGAATTCCAACTCAAAAGCCAAGGTGGCCGTGGTACAATCCACCAGTGAGCCCACGACTCACTGCACAGTGGAGAGCAAGGCCCAGGACAACAAGGTCACGCCCTCTGATGACAAACAGGCCTACAAGACGGGGGGGAGAACTGCAACAGAAATAGGAACAGGCAAAGAAATTGGAATAACCCTAATTCCTATCAGAATGACAACCTGGGCAATTGAAATTATCAACAAGGCCCTTCTTACTGTGATGTAGTGGTGGAGAATAACAACCTCCACACACTCCTTGGGAAGGTTCAATCAGTGGCTAAGACCATCCTGAGACAGACCGTTGCAGCATTAACACCGGTAACCCAGTCCCTACTAGGCAAAGGGGTTACAGGAACCTCCTTTAGCCAGGCTGCAGCAGACCCAAATTCTGAGGCCTTGTCTATTGCAGCTACTACTAGTACCCAGACTTCCCTCTATCCTATGCAGGACCTGGAAGAGGCCAGGTGAGATCCTGCTGGCATGCGTTTTCAAGAACCACCTGAAGATGCCAGTACTAGTTCAGATTGACAATTCAAGGCCCCAGCCTGTATTGTGAACAATATTACTATTGACACAAATGGAAGGCCTTGTACTCAGGCCACGGTCGGGGGTCGCCAAATTGTTGTATTGCTTGATACAGGCATGGCTGTGTCTGTACTACATGACGAAGATCCAACTAATTCCTCTTGGTCCACTGGATGGAGGACCAGTGCTCAGGGTGTGGATGGCACTAGATTGTCTACCTACCATTCTATTGTACTCTCCGTGGTGGTAGGTATTCTCAACACAAATCACAGTTTTGACCTCATGGTATTACTTCATCACCCCAGCATTCTAGGAAGTGATTTCCTAGCACTACACAGCTGTGTAGTAGATTTAGCCAATTGGCTCTTGATCCAGATCAGAGGATAATACCATATGGTCATGATTCCTGATTCCCACATGGTTGCCGCCATTGCGGTCAGTGACAAGGAATATGACATCATAGCTCTATTCCAGACACATGAATTCTTCAAAGAACTGTTACCTATTCTGCAGAAGCACCTTGACATTTTTGCCACACATAAACATCATTGTGGGAGAATGCAAACCATCATTGAGGTCCAGACCCTGAACATGACAAGCAAAGGCAATATCCTTTTCCTCCAGAGGCCTTACCATCACTCAAAGAAACTATTCAGTCACTTCTTCAGCAAGGTGAGATCAGGCCTTGTGTCTCAACTGCCAACTCACCCACCTGACCAAGGAAAAAGCCCAACAACTCTTGGCGACTCACTGCTTACTATAGGAGACTTAATCAGGTCACTCCTTTCTGCTACCCTACAGTAGCTTCAGCAGCAGATGTGCTCAAATTGCTAACACCAGATCGTAAGTGGTTTAGTGCTCTTGATATCTCCAATGGGTTATGGTCACTGACCTTTGTACAGGAAAGCCAATACAAGTTTGCTTTCACCTTTGAGGGTCATCAGTACCCTTGGACCTGCCTACCGCAGGGCTTTCACAGTAGCCCCTCCCTCTTCCTTCTACACATGATAGGCACCTTGCAGGGTTTCTCTGCCTCACAATGCCTTCTTTAGTATGTGGATGACTTACTCTTGGCAACCACCACTAAGGAGCAACACTTTGACCTCATTGATGAGTTACTGACTCTCTTGCAGAGAGCAGGTCTCAGTTGCAACCCTACAAAAGCACAATTGGGCTAGAAAGAGGTTATCTTCCTTGGTCTGTGTATCACAGAAGAAGGCAGAAGCCCAGCCTGGAAGAAGATTCAAGGCCTACAAGATTTGTCACTTCCTACCAGTGTGGCAACACTCAGATGTTTCCTGGGTATGGTCAGCTATTCCAGAGATTTCATTTGTGACTTTGCACAGAAGGCTGCCCCTTTGTATAAGCTTTTGAAAAGGGATGTCCCCTGGACTTGGGGTCACATTCACACTAATGCTGTGACCCTTCTGAAACAGGTTCTGGCCTCTGCTCCAGCACTGGTTAACCCCAATCCAGCCTTAACCTTCCATCTGGAATCTGCTACTTCAGACATTGCCATTTCTGCAGTACTTGCTCAAAAGGTTAATGGCATTCTGAGACCTATTGCCTATGCTTCCCAGATGCTGTCCCCAGTGGAACAGAAGTACAATCTATGTGAAAGACACCTTCTGTCCACCTACTGGGCTGTTAAGCACTTTCTGTACATCATTGGGTGTTCACCCATCATTTTGCACACCAATCACACCCCCACAAACTTCTTGCTGTCAGAGTGAAGGATGTTTCTGTGTCTAATACCAGACTGACTCACTGGTCTCTTCTTCTCCAGGACCATGACACAGAGGTTCACACTGCCAAAATGCCCTCAATTTTAGCCCATGGTCTTCTGTACCAAGGAGGCCCACATGATTGTTCACTCCAGCCTCCTGATATGCCTGACCCAGGACCGTTTCTTCATGCTACTCCAAAACTCCTTGATGTCACTTCCCTGTGTCATATGTTTACTGATGGCTGTGTCTCATACTACCAAGGAGAACAGGTAGCTGGATTTGGAGTGCTTATCATGTACCCTAATGGTAACACTGTCCACACATCCAAACACTGCAGAGTTGTATCTTCTCAGGGTGCAGAACTGGCAATTGTGGCCTGTGCTTTTGAACTGATACACCATAGTACCACAGATACCATCATCTTCACAGACTCTAACTGGGTCTGTTGCTCATTAACTGAATTCTTACCATTCTGGGAGAAGAACTCCTTCACATCTTCTGATGGCACCCTTGTGAAATACAAAGCACTCTTTGTGTACATTCACAATCTTACTCAACAGTTTAAACACAGGCTGTTCATTCACAAGGTGAAGACCCATTCAAAGTCTGATCCATACTACATTTTCAATGACCGAGCAGACACTCTTGCAGAAGAGGGTGCTCGGGGGGGGGAGATGTGGGATATGGCTTACCTTGTTGCTCTGGCAGCTGTACAAATAGCTGCCATGATGAGAAAGAAGAAAACTGAATCTTTTGTGCCACTGGACTTGTCCACAGCACAAAAATCTAATACTCAATAGAAAGAAGTGTTCAGATTTCTAGACAAAGGAACTGAACAAGAACTGCTGACCAACAACCCCTACAAAAGACATGCAGACAAACTGCATCTATCACATGACAGGCTGGTATGGTATCAGGCTGGTATGGTATCAGCCTGAGGACCTGAACCACAGGTTGTGGATAGTTCTGGAATCATTGCGATGTGAGTTCATCCATCAGGTCCATGACACCCCGACTGGTGGACACCAGGGGGTGGAAAACAGTCAAGAGACTAAAATCTGTGGGTTGGTGGCCTGGTGTCACTAACTGTGTAGTTTGTGTGCAGAAAAATCCTGCCCCAACCAAAAGAAATGCTAAGTTACTTCCCCAGAAACAATCTGGTCCTTGGCATGCAATTCAATTTGATTTCATTGGCCCTCTGACCACCACAAGCAGGAACAAGTATGCCCTTGTAGTCACTGACCTATTCTCCAAATGGGTCAAGGCTTTTCCCTCTTGGCAATGCACAGTGAAGGCAATTGCAAGAGTCCTGGTAGAACAATTGTTTTCCAGGTGGGGCCTACCTCTTAAGGTAGACTATGATTAAGAAACCAGCTTTACAGGTGAGTTGATGCAAGAAACACTCAGACTTCTTGGTGTACACCAGAAGTTTCACATTCCTTATCACCCACAATCATCAGGCCAGAAAGAATGAGTCAACAGACGGATAAAGCAAATGCTATCCAAATTTATCAAGGACAATCCCAAGGATTGGGATTCCTGTTTGCCTTTACTCCCTCTGTTGTGTGGAGTGCCCCAGGGATCCGTGCTGTCGCCCATGTTGTTTGCAGTGTACATGCTGCCCCTCGGAGGTATCATTAGACGATATGGGCTGAGGTTTCACTGCTATGCGGATGACACCCAGCTCTATCTGTCCTTTGCACCCGACCAGGATGGAGCTCTCTCGGTGTTTAACAGCTGTCTGAGGAGATCCAAGACTGGATGGATTCTAGTTAGCTAAAGTTGAACTCGGAGAAAACAGAGGTGCTGGTGGTGGATTCTGGTGGTCGGGTGGTGAGGCCAGATATCGGTGTCTGCGTCTGGAATTATTCTTGGTGGAGTACCTTTGCCGTCCTCAGAACAGGTGCGTAGCCTTGGATTTATTCTTGACGATAAGCTGACTCTCAAAGCTCAGGTGTCAGCTGTTGTCAAGACTTCCTTTTATCATCTCAGGAACATTGCCAGGGTGAAGCATCTTGTTCCGTCTGACTCCCTGCCTACTTTGGTTCATGCCTTTGTATCTTCACGCTTAGACTATTGCAATGCCCTGTACTTTGGGCTTTCTGGGGTTGAAATCCATCGCCTGCAGCTGGTGCAGAATGCTGCAGCCCGGGTTTTGACTGGGACAAGTCATTTCTGTCACATCACTCCTGTGCTGCGCGAACTGCACTGGCTGCCTGTGTGGTGGCGGATCACCTTTAAAGTCATTTTGTTGACTTTCAAAGCCCTTCACGACCAGGGACCAGCCTACTTGAAAGACCTCCTGGTGCCTTACTGCCCTGACCGATCACTCCGCTCGGCCGACATGGGGTTGTTAGAGATCCCAAGAGTGAGTCTGAAATCTTCTGGCAGCAAAGCATTTTCATTTGCTGCACCCACTCTTTGGAACTCTCTACCATGTCGGCTATGGCAGTGCAGCTCCGTGGAACTCTTTAAAAAAAAGCTGAAAACTTACCTGTGGAGCATGGCTTTTTAGATAATTAATTATTTATTAACGCTCTGGATTTTATTATTACATATTTTATCTTGTGGTATGCTGATTTTATGTTTATGTTTGTGTATGTAATGTTTGAATTGTTAAATTGTTCAGCACCTTGATATGTTGAAAGGTGCTATATAAATAAAATTATTATTATTATTATTATTAAATAGGGGTACTCCTTCAGCCACCACCCAGTGCACACCCTTTGGGGTGATGACTGGTAGAATCATGAGATTACCTGAACACTTGTTGATTGATTTGAATGCACCCACTGCAGACAGAGTGTCCGTGGACACATATGTCACAAAACTGAGAAATTAAATCATCAAGACCCACTTGTACATTGCACATCATATGGGCTAGGCCCAACAGCAATCCAAGATTCACTTTGACAAACATGCACAAGAGGTAGACTGGCAAGTTGGAGATCAGGTAATGGTGCTCAGATTTGCACACCCTATTCATCCTGTCTCCAATAAGTGGGAAGAACCTTACCCTATCATTAACAAACTTAGCCCTGCAGTCTACCGAGTTAGACTCATCCACCAGGAGAAACCTACTAATAAATGGCTGCATGCTAATCAGCTCAAATTGTACAAAGGAGAATAATTACTTTTCCTAACCCCATTGGGTGGAATTGTACCTACTGACCTTTTTCTTTCTTCCTTACAGGCACTCATGCGAGATGGCTATCTTGCATTTGATCAACCTTCTAGGAGCACATGGCAAGGATATGAAAACTATATCCAACTACAGCATGCATAGAAACATAGAAACATAGAATTTGACAGCAGATAAGGACCGCTTGGCCCACCTAGTCTGCCCATTTTCCTACCTAACAGATAAGCTGCAGATCCTAGTTAACCAACAGCTTACTTCCTCCTACCCCCCCACTAGGACTGCCTTATGTCTGTCCCATGCATTCTTGAATTCTCCACTGTTCTTGACTCCACGACCTCCTCAGGGAGGCTGTTCCATGCATCCACAACCCTCTCTGTGAAAAAATACTTCCTCACATTACCTCTGAGCCGTCCCCCCTCTATCTTCAAATTGTGCCCCCTTGTTATTGCACATCTCTTTTCCTGAAAGATGCTACCCTCTTGAACTTTGTTGATTCCCTTGAGGTACTTGAAAGTTTCTATCATGTCCCCTCTCTCCCTTCTTTCCTCAAGGGTAAACATATTAAGCTCCTTTAGTCTTTTTTTTTATTTTTATTTAGCTTTTGTTGACCGGGTAAGTGCACTAGACAAATCCTGCCTATTTTCAGGCACGACCCTGGGGAGGGGGATACAGATGAATGCTAACTGATCTTGCACCAGATTAAGCTGTTGGTGGTATTTTTAGTGAATGAGGGAAATTTGGCCAGGACACAAGGGAAATTCCCCTACTCTGCTTCCTGTGAGCAGAGGGGACCCTTTTGCTGGTGACTCCAAGATGGCTGCTGTTCCAGATATGGCCACTCTGCAGAGTTCGTTGGAGGGAGAGGATGTCTGTGAACCAGGGGAGTGAGCCTCCTCCTCGGGGCTTGAAAATGAAGAGGCTTTCGGTCTCGCAGTACAAAGGGGAACATTTGGTTTTGTTCATGATAATGCTGCTGTTGCAAAGGATCGTATGGATAAAAATATGGCTGTATCTATGATAGAAGTGAACTCCTTACCTCACGAATTGTCAGTGTCTCTGATATCTTCTACTTTCAACAAGGGAGCTGAGGATAGTTTCCTTTCGAATGAACCTACATCGTTTTCGATTGACAAGCCTGTCATTGCGGAGGACGCAGTTGCTTCAGTCTGCGACACTGCACAGGTGAATGAGAACCCTTCAAGCTTACCAACCTTACAAACTGTACAGAACAAGAGTTTATCTGGAGGAATTTCGGCTGGCAGCATAGTCGCTGGTTACAGCGAGTGCCAAGAGCCGAGTCCCGGGTGGTGAAGCTACAAATTATGGAACCTCTGTTAAAACACTGCAAGGTACTACAGTTTCAATCTTTCAAAATATTCCCGGTGCTAGCGTGTTGCCTGGCAACAAGCAAACAAAGCTTTTTACCATTGGCTCTGGTTTCTCGATAATGGAAGAGTCAAAACTGCAAAATGCTGTATGTATGTTACAAGAGGAACCGGTATAGCAAACAGACGCCTCTAGCCAAACACATGCTACATCCTTTTCCTTTACAAACAGAAATAAGGGTTCCCCAGATATAATAAAAAATAAAAGAGCTGCTTTAACAGCAGCAAATCGGAACTTGCCTATGAATCACATACAGCAGGCTGTAAATAAAAATAAACTCTCTCAGAAGATCTCTGCTTCTAAATTAATTCAGCAAGCATTTTCCCCTACCTGCTAAAAATGCAACTGAAAATAAAGACTGGGCTCCAGAGAAAGCGCTATTAGATTCTGGATGGAAACTAAACCCCTCAGGAACATGGATTCCAGACCCAGATTGGTCGTCAGTTTCTCCCTTGTCTTCTCTCCCCTCAGAGTGGTCTCCTGCGCTCCAGAAATTATCTGAGCCTCGGATACTGCAACCTGGAACTGATAAATTAACTGATTCTTTACCATCTATATCGGAGAAAGTAGGAACTAATGTCATAGTGGACGAAATAATTCTCAACGATCCTTCTGTGGACCCCCCCCCATTAGACCTCTTCTCTCAGATCTTTTTACACAATCCCGTAAAGACTTAGCCCCTCGAAGAAACGCTGTCCGCATACGCTATAAAGGGGGATTAGTAGATCGGCCTGACTGTGTGTATGTGGGGAAACTTCTTCCAAAAGAATCTCTGCAGTTTTCACCAAAAGATGTGTTTGCCTTCATTAATATCTCAGGGGAGGACAATTATGACGTCAGCTTTAGATCTGTCTTTCTGCTGGATTTATTTTGGCAACGATACAACCAGTTGAAATTTTCCCCGTTATGGTCTCCATTTGTCGTTACTCCCCTTACTCCATCATTAATCAAATATGTGACTATAATGTTCAGAAATGAAGGGGTTCACATTGATGACATTTCCTTTTGGCGCTCTAGAAATGCGAGGTGTTAAGTAGCCCTGAGGCAGTATTAGACTCTGAATTATTTTGGAATGGTAGTTGGAGGTATAAGGTGAAACTACAACAAGTTAACAATGAAATTAAACACATTCCTAATTCCTTTTCTTTAGGGAGAGATGGGGGTATGTTTCTACACTGGGCAGCCTCGGGCATGCTATAAATGTGGGAATAGGACACATCTTTCTAGTTCCTGTGACACCACCAGATGTGAGATATGCGGGGAACTTGGACATGGTAATTTTCAGTGTGCTAACCTAGTAAAATGTGACTTATGTGAAGAGTCAGGTCATGGGTACAGGAACTGTCCGTGGGCGGCTTCTAACAAAGCCTCTGTCAATAGCCCCGAGTTAATAATACAAAAAGCTCAGGATGAAGCCCTTTCTAAAAATCAGAAAAAAGGTCTTCACACTAAGATCACAAAGGTTGAAGGGGTAGAGGAAGAGAGAAAGGTCTTGGGGTCTGAACCTGCTGTTATTTCTAAAGCAGGGTGTGGGCCTCCTGACCCCCTTAATGTTCAAGAGTTTCCACCAGTTTGTTATCATGATCCTGTAAAAACGAAACCTCTTAGTTCTAACACTGCGGAGAAAAGAGTTACTAGAAGTTCTAAACCTTTATTCCCGGCCCCTCCCCCAAAAAACATCCCCGACCTCAGTAGACATTCCTAATTTTGAAATGGAAAATTCTTATGCTATTTTAGATACTGTTACAAGGGATTCTGACATGGATACTGGTACCCCCGCCTTATCACAATCCTATGGGAGTAAAACTTCTACAGATTATAAAGGGAAGAAGAAAAAAAAGAGGAAGAAAACCTAAATGTTTATGATTCCCCTTAATGTTGGATCTCTAAATTGCAGCAGTCTTTTGAATAACTGCAAAAGAACTGCTCTTTTTTATTTTTTTCATCAGTTTGGCCTTGATATTTGTTTTTTACAGGAAACATGGGTCTATACTTCAGACCAGTGTCGGTCCTTAAAATCTGAATGGATCTGGGGACCATCCTATTGGTCCTTTGGATTAGACAGAGCTGACGGTGTGGGGATTCTTTTTGGTTCTTTTAATTTTACTCTCAAAAAATTGGTGGATCTTATACCGGGGAGACTACTTATCATTGATGGATTATGGAAATAGGCTGATTTTCGCTTTATAATAGTCTATGGGCCACAGACAAAGGCGGGTAGGGTGGCTATGTGCAAAGCTCTCTCCCCTTTTTTGGCTACCTCTAGTTATATTATTTTGGGGAGATTTTAATTGTGAAGTTTCTGGGTTTAGTAGGGGTAAGCAGAGGAAAAAAGTATTGTGACACTATTGCCTTAGAGAGGGTTATTAACTTAGCAGGTTTGAGGAATGGAGGAGTTATCAGGATAAGGGTTGAATTACACCTTTAGAAAGGGGTCTTTGATATCTACCATAGATTATCTTTTTTTCAAAGAATTTATCCCTTCCGGTCCATAAAACTCATATTACTGAATTCTCTGACCATTTGTTCATCACTCTTTCCTTTAGTGATCCCCTACAAACCTATAAATAAACCACGATGGAAACTAAATACTTCTGTTTTGCAGGACCCAGGGGTTGTAAAAGGTATATCTTCTCTATTTTGCCGAGTATCTGTTATGGTTTTATATGAGGATTTATGGGACTGGTGGGTGGATACAAAATGATATCAGGAAATTCTTCCAAAACTATGGGAAACAACAAGTTACTGCTAAATTTTTATGATATTTAAACCTCAGGAAGAAACTCCAGGGGCTGTTTTCAGTGGCTAATACTTCTAGAGATGATTTTTCTGCCCAAATCTCCCTTACGAAGTCTGCTATGAGGGATTGTCAGTACGATAGAGCACAGACTTTACGTTCCGAGCTTTCCTTTGGCACTCAAAGAACACCATTAGGGGACCCCTTTGAGGCCTTTAAGGACAAAAGGAGCTCTTTAGGATTAGAGGTGTTACAAAATAAGGAAGGGAAATTTAAAACCTCCCAGGATGATTTATTTTCTATTATCCAGGATTATATAAAGGAACAGGAAGGCCTAAGATCCAAAGTTGTGATGTTCACCAGTTTTTCAGGATTTTACTATATCTCCCCATTTGGTCAGGAAGTGTATAAATTAGCTGATTCTATATCTCGACAAGAGATTTTGGAAGTTTTTCTTCCTTAAAGGGTGGAGTTTCTCCGGGATTGGATGGGTTGTCTTATGAATTCTTTAAACAATTTGGTGAGATTTTAGCTCCCTGTCTTGAGAAGGTTTTTTCCTTTCTACACGGTGTTCATTGTTTACCTGTGCAGTTTTCGGCAGGATTGTTGATATTTATTTTTAAGGGTAGTGATAGAACTCTTTTATGTAACTGGAGACCTATAACCATTTTGAACTCAGATTTCAAGATACTATCCCAAATATTAAATAGAAGGTTGAGATCAGTGTCAGCTGAGTTGTTATATCCTCTTCAGTTTTGCTGCATTCCAAATAGGAAAATTTTGTCTGCACTTACTATTCTTAGGGAAATAATAGAGTTTTCCAATAGGTCTCCCAATTGGCATTGCATCCTGTCTCTTGACCAAAATAAGGCCTTTGACAGGGTATCTCGTTCCTATTTATTTATAGTATTAGAGAAATATGGTTTACTTTATGATTTTGTTTATTGGATTAAATTAATGTATAAAAAGTTGTAGTATATCCTGTCATTAGGTCAGTATTCCTCCCAG
Organism: Neoceratodus forsteri; assembly: GCA_016271365.2. NCBI lineage: Eukaryota > Metazoa > Chordata > Ceratodontiformes > Ceratodontidae > Neoceratodus > Neoceratodus forsteri. The sequence goes on along the minus strand of CM057451.1, from coordinate 674,219,561 downwards.
TTTCAGTTAACTTTGGGGTATGACAGGGCTGCCCTTTGAGTCCTTTATTATATGCATTTTCTTTGATCCATTACTTAAAATGTTAGATCAGATGGATGGATTACCAGGCATTTCTGGGCATTTGCTTTCAGATACGGTGATTGTTCAAGCCTATGTGGATGATATTTGTATTTTTCTGACTGCATTGGTTCAAATTCCTATTGTCCTAAGTTGTATTGCTAAATATGAGAAGGTTTCTAACTCAAAAATTAATAGAAAGAAATCTAGAGGGTTGCTTTTAGGGCCTAAAGATCAAGATCAGTTTACAGTATCTGATATTGTGTTTTCCTCCTTACCATGTAAAATCTTAGGAGTAATTTTTGGAGCTCAAAATCCCCCTGTGGATAATTGGGAAATTGCATTGAAAAAGGCAGAAGGAAAGGTTCACAGGTGGAAGGGATGGAGGTTATCCAAAATAAAAAGGATTTTTGTTATTAAAAAATTTATTATTCCTGGGCTGTTATATATAGACTTGGTATATCCTCCTCCATTAGCCCTGGAAACACGTTTGTATGCATGTTTTTTTTCAATGCTTTGGGGGAGTAGGCTTAACCCCATTAAACGTTGCTATACCTATCTCCATATTTCTAAAGGGGGGTTGGGCATGGTGGATCCTCTTAGTTTTTTTATGGGCTTTTTCTTGCTCAGAACTTTAATTTTGTCCCCTCCTTTCCATTATTGACTCAGCAGTTATGGGTAATGAATAACTTTAAACCCTTTTTGGTGTTTGAGGGCCTTCACCCAAGGATTCCCAAAAGTATATATATCCCAGGGTTTTTAAACTGCAGCCTGTAGTTGTTTAAATTGTCCCTTTCTTTCAGTGTATTAAAGATAACATAATGAGTGGATTATATTTCTTTTTCCTGGGAAAATTGTATCCAAGTGAACCTGTATTTGTTAATTGCCCTTCTTTTTGCACTGAATTTGCTCTTAAACAACTTAATTATCATAGGATTCTTCTCAAATGTGGGAGGTGCTGTGGCTACAATCTATGAAGGTTATATGTCAAGGGAATGCTAAGCATAAATGATTGGCGAAGATATTGTCCATATATGCTGTGTCAGGGAAGGAGGAAACTATGGATCATTTTTTATTTAAGTGTTCCTATGCTTCAGGGTTATGGGTTTTTACGCTAAGCTACAGCTTCCATGGCTACAAATCTCAACTATCAGGCCTTGGTTTTGTTTTTTCCTCACCTTTTGGTTCTTATGATTGGGATACGCTAGTTGTGTTCTTTTGTTGTCTAAAATATTATTTGTGGCAGGCTAGATGCCAGTGGGTACTACAAAAAGTTTATGTCATTGAAATTTTTTTGTACTTATAATGGAGGCAATGAAATCTGTCCATATGAAAGATAAACACTTTGGGACTGCTGGGAAAATATTCAAATGGTGGAAAGGATTCCGATTTTTATTAAATATAAATAAGGGGACTGGGAGCAATATTATAATGGTGATATATTGGTTGGTTGATTTTCTTTATAATTATGGTTGTATAAAACAAAATGTATGTGTTTTTGTTGTTTCTTTTGATGTATTTTATGTATTTTCAATAAAAACTCCCTACTCTTTTCGATAAGTGCCATGGGATCTTTAACATCCACCTGAACTACCACCAATCCAGGCAGATGGGACCTCGGTTTAACGTCTCATCTGAAAGATGGCACCTCAGAAGTGCAGCACCCCTCTCATGCTGCACTACAGTGTCAGTACTGGGATATTAACCCAAGTGCCAGATGTCAGAACTGAACCCACAGCCCTCTGATCTCCCAGCCTCAGAGGCGAGTGTGCTACCTACTGAGCCACTGACACTGCTTTCTTCGTATGTCTTCTGGTGCAGACCCTGCACCATTTTAGTTGCCCTCCTCTGGACAGCCTCCACTCTGTCTATGTCTTTGTGGAGATGGGGTCTCCAGAACTGCACACAGTACTCCAGATGGGGTCTCACCAACTGTCTGTACAGAGGGATAACAACTTCCTGTTTTCTACTATTGATGCCTCTTCCTATGCATCCCAGTACCCCCCAGCCTTCCTTACTGCCTTCTCACATTGCTTGCCCACCTTTAGGTCATCTGATATAATTACCCCAGGTCCCTTTCCATTTTTACTGTTGTCAGTATCTCACCCCCATTGTGTACGCTTCCCCTGGGTTATTGTTTCCCATGTGCATTACCTTGCACTTCTTTGCATTGAATCTGAGCTGCCATACAATTGACCATTCCTCCAATCTTGCCAAATCCCTTCTCACCCTTTCCACTCCATCTTGTGTATCAACCCTGTTGCAGATCTTTGTGCAAAGAGACATACTTTTCCTTCCAGTTCCTCTGCAATGTCACTTATAAAGCCATTTAAAAGGACCAGTCCCAGTACTGAACCCTGCGGTACCCCACTAGTAACCCTCCTTTCTTCACATCTAAGGTAACTCCTTCCACTTCTTGATCATCCTGAGGAAAGACATTTGACGCCACAAAACAAAGCCACCACCATCCCTGAAGGAGTCAGCATAGATGTTCCCAACAAATTAATCATTGCTCAGGAAGGCACAGATGCCTACCTGACCGCCATGGTTGTGGCACCTGACAAATCGTCTCTCCAAATTGAATGGCAAACTGACAATTATGGATAGACACTTCCTGTTGCCTACCTTTACAAAGGCACTTTCCAAGGCTGGCCTAATACCACGATTGCCCCAAATGTTACCCTGTCCATCTGCCAAGCCAATTACAGATATTCTGGCGTATACAATCTTACTGCTTTGCTTGATCCCACTTTTTGTGATAAATATCCAGAAGACTCTATAAGAGACTTTTGTGTTCGCAATTACATGGCTACAACAGCTATGTTTCTATCTGTAGTACCCCCTACTGAAGTGAAACTTACTGACTGTCCCACATAGGAACTTGGCCCACCTAGTGGTCTCACTGCCACCTCCCTTCCAGGTACACTTGTGAACAATGTGCAATTTATGCACATTCCTGTCATTTTTAATCTCACACATTGGAATATGGCTGAATTTAGTATGTGTTCTAAAGCTAACACTTCTAGGTTTTTCAGTACTATGTTATTAGATAGTCTTGCTGCATACCAGCCATGCTCACAAGATCCAGTGACTGGTCCCCATACAACTGAATACTTAAGATTATTGAGGTCTAAACCTAATTCCAATAATAAGGAAATGTCTTCATCATGCAATAGGCATGCCACTTCTGATGTCACTGGTGCAACTGGCACCATCTCCGGACTCTTCAGATCCAGTATGTCCATCTGGAACAGGGCAGACATGGCTGCCATCAAAAGCCAAACAGTTAAACTTCAGACTGGCATGAAGAATGATGTTTTACCACCTTTATTGCATGGTGTAGATGGGCTTAGTCAGGAAGAGAGATACACTGTGTATAGCATGCATGACATTGCTAAAAGTTTTAATGACACTAAGAATAAAATCAATGAACTTGTTTTCCAGAATAACAAGGAGGCAGACAAGCAACATTTTGCCAGGGAACTTTTATGCTCTGCTTATGGCTATTATGTCATAACCATTATCAATAGTCACTTCTGGGATTTGGAATCTGGATGTATTCCAGATATTATCTGTGATAGGAAATTTGCTAAATGGTACTGTCCACATTGTAGGTCCACTGCTTGTACTACAATGTGCATGTCCAGATCTGTGACTATCCCAATCTCTACTGCTAGAAATCTAGGTTATGTCACACGCTATCCCAACGGGGCACATGTTACACTGCCAATCACTGCACCATCCATAACACCATGTTTGTCACATTCACTGTCTATGCCATGCTTTGATCCAGAGATGGTCATTTTTGACAGAGTGGCCTCCATTCATTCCATTGAGCATCTCAAAGACATCTACTGAGAGAGAACTGACCTTCCAACTGTTCTGGTCTTCCATCCCACCTTGGATGCTTTGCTGGTGCCTCATACAGACTGTTGTGCCAAAAAAGGGATACCACTACTTATGTCACTGTGATGCATTCACCGTCGTCAAGCCTGTGTGTGGATACTCACTGGGCAGCATTGATTGGTCTTTTACTTTGAACTTAGACATTTCCTCAAATAAAAACTGGTACCCCTAGGGCAACAGCATCTTCAGCTTCAACTACATCATCACCAGTGGGCAACACTGGACGTCTCTACCAGAACTACGCAGAAGAGGTTCATCACTTCACTACAAGACTCATGAATCAATCTTTCACCTGCCCAATTTGACTGCATAAATGGAGAATTCCTACAGTGAGAGTGTCATATAATTCTGATGGTCAGTATTGTGTGGTTACAAATCAAGAATCATTCTCATACGGGTCTAAAACCTGTGACATACAGTGTCCTATTTTCTGTTTTTATTCCTCATCAAACTCCTGTGATTGGTCATACAGTGATTACTCCTGTTCCCATCCCAGGACCTGACATTGATACTGACCCTGAATATTTGCTTGCTTTACCTCAGTATTTATCCATTTTCAATGTCCATATTGATCTCTTGAACTTGTCTCTTAAGACACTTTTAGATATAAAGGATACCCATCTCATCTACATCAACAATAATATATCTAAAGCTGGAGAAGCCCTTAATGCCCTTATCCACGATGGTGATGTAAGCACCTCACTTTCCAATACATGGTTACAGTTAACTATTAAAGGTTTTGTTATTGTACAACTGTTTTTGATTATCTTTTTGATATTAACTCTTTGCTGTTTATAGTGCACTCTAAAACAACACCATAAACAATTCAAATTCCTTACAAGGCTCATGTTTTGGGTCTGTAAATGATGGCTGTTGTTCCCAATACTTTCCCATAGTGTGGTTGCCTTTTCAGTAAGGCAGCAAGGGGGGGAATGTTACACTTGGTCTCCTCACTCTTATTGGCAACCCACTGTGCACCACTGACAATATCTATTATGTTATATGCATAATCAGTACTAACATTTAGAGTGTTAGCACTTGCCTTATAAGTGTAAGTTACCAGGGACATTATTACTGTGATCATTGCTAATGCATACGTAACGTGCCGAGAATACATGCCTGTGTTATTTGTATATTCTTCTGAGAAGTCATTGTATAGCCTACACTGCCATCATGTGGATTTATGTAACACTGCACTTACTTTCTGTTTTATGTGTAAGTCTTTGTTCTCATTTTAGCTGATTTTACACATTTTGTATATCTAGAAATAGACACTGTGAAGCCACTTCACTTTTGGCCAGTAAGGCTGGTTTTATGTATCTAACTTAACTATGAAAGTAATAGTTACCAGGGGAATTATCACCATATATTACTTGCTGTATTATGTTTTCCCACTGAGACCGTCTTCATATCCTGGGGTATTGGGAAACTCTGGCTCCCAGTATCTATTTGGTAAGACCTGTTTTTAGGGCATAAGTCTGCTTTTGTGTACTAAGCAAGTTTATTACTGCATATGCTGCTTGTCTGTTGTTTCTTCTGCTGGTTTATTACCATGAAGAACCTGAGAAGGGCTTGACACCCTGACACCATCTTTAGAGGAGTAGATCTAGTGGCTGGAAGAGAGGGAGAGAAGGTGGTTAGGTGCCTACCCAGCACCACAGCTTGGAGGGATGGAAAACAGATCTTGGGGATCACTGGACAGCAGGACAGGAGGGAGAACTAGATGTCATTGTCCACCTGGGGACAAATGATCTGGCTAGGAACAAGGTTAGGGTAGTGCAAGAGGAGCTCAGGGAGTTGGGAAGGGGTCTTAGGCAGATAGCATGCTCAGTGGCCTTTTCTGAGGTGTTGCCTGTCTACGACAGGGGAGGAAAGGGTCCTCTGCACCAGGAGCTTCAATGCATAGTTGAAGGAGTGGTGCAGAGAGAAGGGGTTCAGCTTCATTGGGGACTGGGGTCCCGCCTGGAGGGATGTAGGCCTGTACAGGGGAGATGGCCTGCATCCATCTGGAAGGGAGACCAGGGTCCTCAGTAAATGGTTAAAATGCTTCATTGGCAAGCATTTAAACTAGCCAATAGGGGTGGCTGAAGGAAGCAGAGAGAATCAAACTGCCCCACCCCCGCAAATGGATGTGGTGAGTAGGGAGAACCCTAAGGGAGGGAAATCCCCAGAAGTACTTGAAAATGGAAAAGCCTAATGGTGGAAAAAAGAGAGGGATAGGAATGAAGGCAGAGGGCTAAGGAGAGCAGGCAAGAGGGTAAAAGGGATGCTGACAGGAGGAGGGTAGCAGAATTTGGAAGGCCACGTGTGCAAATGCTGTTAATCTGGGAGATAAAATCCTGGACCTAGTGGCCATAATGTCAGAAGCTGACCTGGACATTGTTGCTATTACTGAGTCATGGTGCAATGAGAACCATCACTGGGATATAGCCATACCAGGCTATAATCTGTTTAGGAAGGACATGTTGGATAGGAATGGGGAAGGGGTGTCTTTTCACATGAGGAATATCATCAAGGCAATGGGAATACAAAGAATGAAGGGAGGGGCAGAGGCACTGTGGGTTACCCTAGAACTTGGAAATGGAGCCACTATTAGCACTGGGTGAATCTACATACCTCCAGCACAGGGGGAGGAGGAGATGGACAGGGTTCTAGTGGAAGCCATCCATAAGATAGCAACTAAGGGGGAGGTGCTGCTGGTGGGAGACTTCAGTCTACCAGATGTGGATTGGAGTGTCCTGTCTGCAGTTTCAGCTAGGAGCAGGGATATCGTGGATTTCTTGCAGGTGCCATTCCTCAAGCAATTAGTAAGACAGTCCACTCATGGGGGAGCAATATTGGACCTAGTACTCACCAAAGGGGACAATGTTGCAGATGTCTCAGTGCATGACTACCTTGGGACCAATGATCACCAAATGGTTTAGTTCAGTATAAGAACTGTGGCCGAGTTGCACCACATGAAGGCAAGGGTTCTGGACTTCAGAAGGGCTGGCTTTACAAAGATGGGGGAATACCGCAGGGATGCCCTGGTGGGGAAGGGGGAACTTGGGTGGAGTAGAGGAACAGTGGGTGAAACTAAAAGGAGCCATAGGGAAGGCAGCAAACCTCTGCATTAGGCAAGTAAGCAAAAGCAAGAGGAAAAAAAAAAGACCACCATGGTTGTCAAAAGCCGTGGCGGGGAAGGTAAGGGCAAAATAGTTAGCGTTCAGGAGGTATAAGGAGACTCAGAGGGAGGAGGACAGGGAAGTGTATTAGGAGAAGCAGAGGGAGGCAGGGAAAGCAGGTACCTAATGTAGGTAGGGGAAATGGGCAGGGTTGGTGGGCCAAGCGGTCCTTATCTGCTGTCAATTTCTATGTTCCTATGTTTAAACTATCAAGCCTTTGGTCTTTTTTCTGCTGTCATTGTCTATGTTTCTAGCAACAGAAAACTGACACTCAACCAATCTCTGCAGGGGATAATCCCTTGTAAAAAAGGATATTCACCCTGGAAATATAGCCCAAATGTTTATTAAATAGTTTAAAAATAGACAATCCAGCACAGTCAGATGGAATCATAACTTCTTGTCATGTCAGCCTAATGTTTCATGCCATGGGGTGCTTCATTAGAAGCTGTCAGAAATTACTCACAAAGGTGCTTAAATAGTGCATACAATTAGCAGCTTATAATCTGGCCTCAAAGTGCTTGTGCAAAATTTATACCAAATCATTACATAATTCTACAAACAACACACAAGTAAGAAACCATGACCAAAAAAAATTAATAATGAACTAAATACATTAATTAGAAATAACAACATAAAGTACAATTTTTTCATTATAATTTTTGTTAACTTTAAAAAATACAATATAAGAAACATTCTAGTACAATACCATAGTACAGAGGTAACAGCATAATATTGAAACAATTATAGTGGAGTTAAGGGGCTCGATTTTCAAAGGATTGGTACTGGTGCAAGGGGCTTGCATCAAGTAGAAATGACACAAGGGTCTCCTTGTGCTGCTCCTGGCACCAGTCCCAGTTTTCTAACACAGCCTGTGCCACTGGGGGGACTACCTACACCAACTGGACTTGTGCCATCCTTGCGATGGCCGCACTGGTGTGCCATGGCAGATGGGGGCTTAGGCCAATGTGGGGTTGCCATGTCTCTGCACTTTGGATTTTGGAAGCCACCCCAATGGGCAACAGGGACTGTGCCATTAGACCTGTGCAAAGTGGGTCAAGCAGCCCTGTGCCAGTGCTGGAGCTCTCACTGGGTAGAGGGGGTGACCTCATGTCCCCCTGGGGAAGGCACCCAGACAGCCCATAGCACCTGCCTGACCACTACTTGGGTGGCTGGTAGTCTGTGAAAGGTGAGAGCTCGCAACCCCCCCATGGTGATGCCAATGTATTGCCCCCCTAAGGACTTGCTCTATTGCTGTATCATCCCATTGGGGGCAGTTGTCACCCCCTAGTCAGACTCAGCCTTCCCCACTGTTGGTCAGGTATGCCATTGTCAGGGCACCGTTAGTGGGTGACAACACTGAAGCTTCAGTAATTGGGTTGTGTTCTTTTTAAGGGCACTGTGTTATTCTGACATGGTGACATTTGGACATTGTGACAGCTACTCATCTCAGGTATTGCAGGTACATCCTATGGTGCTTGTCAGTAGTGGTGTCTGGTTCTTGTGGGTTGTCTCAGGCGATTGATGGGCATAGTCCACTACAGCTCAGATCTGGAGTTTGTTATATAACTGTTTGGGGGTGCGGGGGGCATAGCCCCCCCCACAACATGTAGGTTTGATTCTCTATGCTGCTCTGTACTGTGGGGTGTTTGATTTGTATTTCTAGTGAGGGGATGCGGTTTTCCGGGTATGTTGTTGCAATTAACTTGCGATCCACCCACACACACACCAACCCACACACACACTAACTCGCCTGGCAGAACTGGTTCTAACACTCAATGCTTTTTCTTTTAATAACAGTTTTTTTCAGCAGGTCAGTGGAGTTGCCATGGGTACCAAGATGTGTCCCAGCTTTGCTAATCTGTTTGTGGGTTGGGTGGAGGAATGTTTTTCTCTCATTCACAGGGACTGTGCCTGAACTCTATACGCTACATTGATGACTGTGTGGGGCCACCTCCTGCTCCAGGGAGACCCTCCAAGTCTTCCTTGACAAGTTCACGACGCTCATCCTTCCTTTCAGTACACGGTTGAGTATCCTCCTCTACACTGCCTTTCCTGGATATCCAGCTCTCAGTCCAGAACACTGGTCTGAAGACATCAGTCTATTACAAACCCACTGACTCTCATAGTTTCCTCCTCCATAGCTCCTTCCATCCTAAACATGTCCAAGAATGGCCTGCCTTATTCACAGTTTCTTAGACTTCGCAGGTTATGCAGTGAAGAGGATGATTTTGCTGAGCAGACCCAAATAATGCATAGTTTTTTTATCAACAGGGGATACCCTAAAAGCACAGTGGACAGAGCACTCTTCCGGGTCAGTAACATGCCCCGTAACCTGGACCCCTGCAGGAGGGATACTGTCACACAAGAACAACGGCGAATTCCACTAGTTCTTCCTTTCCATCAGAGCACACCTTCTCTTCACAGGATCATCACTAGTAACTTTCCCATTTTGCAAACTGACCCTAACCTGGTGCTTCCTTTACAGAACCACCCTATTGCCTCCTACACTTGACCACCTAACCTCGCAATCTCCTGGTAAAAGCAGCCTATCCACTCCTAACAGTTCCTCTCCCCAGGTACCAAACCTTGCAACAGGGCTCGCTGCTACACCTGCAAATTCATTTCAGTGTAACTGAGATTTAGGGAGCCTACAGGTGTTTTCACATCACCAAGGAGTTCTCATGCACCTCCACTAATGTAGTGTACTGTATTCTTTGCAGGAGGTGTTCAGCTATTTACATCGGAGAAACTGGTAGGCGTCTTGCTGACCGTTTCAGGGAACATTACAGAGCGGTCAGGAATGGTGAAACTGCTAAACCCATTGTGTCCCACTTTATCTCCAGGGACCACAATGTCAATGACCTTTCTGTTTGTGTCCTTCAGCAGGGCTTCCGGGATCCTAACCATAGAAAAAACATGGAAGCCAAGCTGATTATCCGCCTTGGCTCCCAGCAGCCCTCTGGTTTAAATGATAGATTTATTTTCCACTAACATCTTTCAGCCTCCCTTTTTTTTCCCTAAAGTCAATTTGTTTTTGTACTGGTTTATTTTTCATTTTCACCATATGTCTCCATTTCTGCCCCTTCTCACACATTTGTCACCTTTCAGCCTTCTTACAATGCCCTGTTAATCAGTCTCTACCTGGGATCTTCCCCAGCTCTTTCTCTCCCATTATGTTTTATCTTTCCCATCATCACCTTTTTGTTTCACAGATTCTCTCTTAATCTTATCATTTATCACTTCTTCTCCCTTTGTCTCCCCCTTCTTCTTTCTCCACATATATATCTCTCACTTTACCTCTCCTCTACACTAACTTGTTTTTTTTCTCTTTTAGATATTTCCTGAAGAAGACCTAAGGTCGAAACGTAGATTTTTAACTCTATTTTCTATTTTCAGCGTGCATTTAATATAACCATTTTGATTAACTTGCGATACCCTTGTATATATGTGCAGTGGTTTGCACCCTTATTCTGGACAACATAATGCCAGCACCCTAAAAAATGTAGCTCTTCTCAACCACTCACTGTCATGGGTGAATCTCCCCTGGATGACCCACTAGTCACCAAGGCGACCTGCTGGAAAGACACCATCACTGGCTGCTACTGCCACAAGCCCGTCCCATGGCTTGTGGAATTCCCCTTCAGTGCAGCATTTCTGCAGCACAGCCAGTAGCTTTCAGCAAACTCAGGGAGTTTGGTACTGGGACCCTGTATTTTCTAAAATTGAGTACAGGGTCCCTGGTGCACCTGGGTTTGCTGCAGGTGACAACTCGACACAGTATGCAGCGATGTAACAGCGCAGTTGAAAATCATGCCCAATGTCTATTATTATAAGCATATCTTTTGAATATTATTAATGAAACATTTAGGAATTTCTTTCATTATTCTGACAAAGGTATTTCATTTTCAGAGCAAAGTGTTTTATTGCAGAAGGGTTCAAGACTGAAAAATATTGTGCCTGTTTCCCAACTACAGAGTGACTGATCTTTTCATTAAGTGCCAGTCTACCCATATACTCCTACCATGCTGATACAGTTGGTACATTTGAGGTCTTCCACTTTGATAGAATAGGCTTTTTAAGTCCTAAACTAGTGGCCATCATCCAATACTGTTCATGTCTAGCAAGATATGGAACTTCAGAGTAGTCACTCAAATTAAAGATACTTGGTGAAAAAGGGATGTTCTCTTCTAGGGTACCAGACATGATCTTGACAATTTTTTTGCCAAATAACTTTCACAAAAGGGCAAGACCATAGAATATGGGTCACGTGTGCATTGTTTTCTGAACATATCCAGCATTTCCCATAATTGGACAAACTGATGCTTACTAGATGGGCCACGGATCATTCTGGTGGAGAATTTTGAATTGTATAAATTCACCATTAGTATCGGTAATTATTTTGTGTGCATTTGTCCAAAGTTTCTTCCAGTTTTCCTCTGGAATAGTACTTTTATGTTCTTTTTTCCATTTTTGATTGGCACTAAAGGGTAACATTTTCATTTGCTTTCAACAGTATTTTATAGATATTACCTGCTCCGCTTTTCTCATCTGCAAACTTTTGTACAATAATACTACTGAATCATATTTTCCTTCAGATGTCTCAGAATGTTTTAGTACATATCAACTGCAAAGGCCAATTCACCAAGGATGACACAGTGTTTTCGCCAAGCCCTGCATCCATTGCAGTGTTTGGTGCAGCTATGTCAAAGTCCTTAGGCGCAACACAATCTGATTTGGGACGGGCTGGCGCATTTGTGACCATTTCCACAGTTTATGCCAGCTTGCCCCAATGGTGTGGCGCAAGCCCAGTAAACTGGATCCCCCTTGGCCACAAAGTTAGACGGGGGGGAGCTGGTCTAATGTGCAGTGTATGGCACATCCAATTGTGAACTGCGATCAGCGCCAAATGTCTGCCGCAAGGCCCCTGTGCAGTCTGGTGCATCTGGAACTTGTGGCAGATGCAGCTCTTCATGAATAAGGCCCCATGTCTTAATTTGAGGTAGTGGCAGAACTCACTTCATGAGAAGCAGTATTTTTTCTGTAATTCAGAGAAAAGCATCACATAGTTACTGTTTTTTCTAAGATATCTGCTAGATATTCAATTTCAGTATTTTTTATTTTTTTCATTTGTTTGGCTTTTCAGTCATTAAAAAAAAATTAAAAACATACAATTTTAAAAAGACACAAGTACCACACTGTATTATGAAAAGGTACTATGATTGTAGTTCATCAGTTTTACAACATTTGCCATAAATATATGTATAAACATTTCTGAAATTATATTTTAAGTCTCTTATCCATCATTGCACTATATAACACTTCTGCCAATCATTATCTTGTATATCCATTTCATACAATTTACCATGTCTTTGCTTATAAATTCTAGTGGTGGATTCACCAACATTTTCAAGACTTCTTTTCCAGATAATATATTTGTTTGTAAATATTGATCTATAACAATGCTTCACTTCTTATATTTGGGACAGTGCAATATGACATGCGTCAGGGTTTCCAGTTCATTTGTACCAGTCACAGTATATGTTTTTATGTTGTGCTTTATTTTTTGAATATGCATATTGTAAAATTTTTGAAGGGTACAGCTCTAGTCTGAATTTTAAGAATATTATTCTATTCATTTTGTCCATAAGGGATAAGAGGTATGGCTCCAGAACATGATTTATTTGGTTTAGTGTGTACCAATTGTGCAATTTAAGTGTTCTTATTCTTTCTAAATCTTCCTCATATGATTCTTGTATTAATCTATTTTTAATGATTTTGGTATAACTTTGTGATATGTTGATACCACGCTTATGATCTTTCCATAAGTGATGTAATCCTATTAATTTTAATGTTTCCTCTATATGTTTTAACCATGAGGATGGGGAGCTTCTGTGTAACCAGGCAGCCTTCTCCTCAAGATATGTTTTAGCTAAACAGTTTTTCCCCATATTCGTGCACCTAATCCAGTATCTTAGCTTAGTTATTAATGCTAAATATTTTATTTGAACTCCCCATAATTCAGCGCTGGCTATTTCTACTGGTGAGGATCTGGGCAAATGTAAAATTGATCTGTATAACTGTGTAAATGTTTTTTTCCAGATTTTTTATATTTTTATCATACCAAATTTCTATTGTGTATGGGCTATTGGGTTCATTTTCATTTCCATAGCTCCAAGAATGGTCAATATCAAGTTTCCTCCATACCTGTCATCAAACCTCAAAAGTGCATTCTTGCTTTGTTGTAATTTATTTAAAATGTGTGTCATGTGTTTTGTTCCCCATTTGAGAAAATATGAGTGCTAAATATCTGCAGCTTGTAACCATTTTCAAGTGTGTATTATTTATATGCCAAACAAATTTAGTTTTACTTTTTCCTATCATCATTATTGGAGTTTTAGTTGTGTTGAGTGATAATTTGTTTTGTTTGCAATATATTTGCAGCACCTTCAGTTGTTTTTTAACTCCTGTAGAACATGATGACAAAAGTGCCATGTCATCTGTGTATATGAGGACAGGAACAAGAATTGTTCTGATGGAGAATGATTTGACTCTGGGATAAGAAAATCAGGAAAATCATTTATATATAAATTAAATAATAAAGGAGCTGATGTGCATCCCTGTTTAACATCTTGGTTCATAATAAAAGGTTGTGTTAAATTGTGATTTAAATCATATCTGATTGTTGTTTTTGTTTTCTGAGTATAGATTAATAACCAGACATATAATTGTATCATTAACATTAAGATCATATAAATTTGTTTCATAATATTTTCATGTCTATTTTATCAAAAGCTCCTTGGAAATCTACAAAGGTTGTATATAAAGGTAAATGCTTTTTAGTGTAATATTTTTCTATGATATGTCTTATAATAAAACACTGATTTATTGTTGAATATTTTTGTCTGAAACCTGCTTGATACTTGTTTATGATGTTATTTTATTCAGTCAATGCATTAAGTCTTGCGAAGATGACTCTAGAAATTAATTTACCTATGCTATCCAATATACTTATTGGGCAGTAATTTTCAAGCAAGTTCGAATTTCCTTTCTTAAATATAGGTATATGATGATGTTATAGTTCCAAGATGGTGGGATATAATTATCAGATACTATTTTATTAAATAATAAGACAAGCAAATTACTCCACCATACTTGCTCTATTTTGTATAAGAATGGTGGAATATGATCTGGTACCTTATTTGGTTTTGTTAATGATATTGCCTCAGATCTCAGATAGAGTAACGTTTGAAGGATGATATGCTTCTGTGAGTTTCATCAGGATTTCAGACTGTTCTATATAATTAGACTCCTGATAAAACAGTTTCCTATAATAGTTAACCCAAGCATGAGGTGAAATATGTGCAGAGATGTTACAGGTAAAATTTCCGATGTCCTTAGCTACCTTTAACCAAAAGTCTCTAATATTCCCCATTTTGATTGTATCAAGCATTTTTTTCCACTGTTGCCTCTGAAATAAATTGTGTCTGTATGTTAAGCAAGCAATAATACCCAACAGGGTGGGCGGTATTGGGCTATACCCATCCATGCAGGGGCATAATGAGGACCGACACCACAGGTGGAGGGCCTTATAGCCCCTGGAAGGGCGGGTACAACCCATACCACCCATCCTGGATAGCATTATTGCACTTAGAAAATGGATTTGCTATTATTTAACTAGATTGTTTGAAAAAAGTAACTAAATGGTGTGAAAATGTTAATGCAAATCAATTAGAAAAGGTTGTTTTTGTAAAGTAGTCCCTGCATTGTGGTGGTGCTGGCAGTAGAGGGCACTGTATCTATTGTTAGATGTGATCAAAAACAGGAGCATGTTATGAGGTTAGAAAACAGTTTCATTTTTAAAATAATATTTTTTAAAGCTGGTGTTTGAACTTGATAAATAGTGATACATTTCTCTGTCTATTTCTTTTCCTTTTTTTTACAAACTGTGGGTTCGTGTTGGGAAAATATAGTAAGTGCATGGGCGACCGTGTTTAGGAGGAACAATCAGGAGCTGAAGATTAACTGAGGTGAGTTAAGCTGGTAAAGGTTGAGGAGCAAGGTAGTAAAGAAATGTGTAAAAAAATATATTGGTTCATACGCACACTTAATAGGGGTAATCGGGAGAATCGGGGAGAGGAGTGGCAGTGGAGTTTCTTGAGTGCAGCTGCCTGAATGTGAAGATACTATGCCAGATTGTTAGTGTTACTACGTTGGCTGGCTTTTCAGTGAGTGGGAATCATGACTTGCTTGGTTTCATTTTGTTTAGTGTGTTGCAATCAAAAAGCTTTGAATCTATTAAAATAAACAGACGTTTTGCTATGATGGTGGTTGTTTGGGTATGGGGGGACTGCCACTGTGTTGTGCTGAGTAGTTCCGCTTCATTTTCAGTTGGTGTGCCTAGCATCGCAAATTGCCAGTTTGCCCTGCAATTGCAAGCTTGACTGTTTGAAGAGAAGTTTGGTGGTGTGTGGCTGAGGGATACTTTTGGGTAGTGGGGCATCCTGGACTGGCACTCGTTTTAGGTGGGCATTGTTGTCTCATAGATGCCCACCTAAATGAGTGGTTCAGACAATCAGATTAAAGAATAGATTTCCACCATTGTCTAAAAATTGTTTGTATTCCTTTCTACTTTTGTTTAAATGTTTAATGTTCTCTCTGGTATGATTTATTTTGACTTGTTTAATTAATTTATTTATTTAGTTTTTGTTGACCGGGTATGTGCCTTCAACAAATCCTGTGTATTTTCAGGCACAACCTGGGGGAGGGGGATATAGATAAATACCAACTGACCTTGAACCAGATTAAGTTGTTGGTGGTATTTTAGTGAATGGGGGGAATTTGGCCAGGCCACCGGGGAAATTCCCCTACTATTTTTTTTTGAGAAGTGCCATGGAATCTTTAACATCCACCTGAACTACCACTGGAACAGGCAGATGGGACCTCAGTTTAATGTCTCATCCAAAGGACAGCACCTCAGGAATGCAGCACCCCACCATGCTGCACTACAGTGTCAATATTGGGATATAACCCAAGTGCCTGGTGTGGGAATAGAACCCACAGCCTTCTGATCTCCCAGTCTCAGAGGTGAGTATGCTACCTGCTGAGCCACTGACACTGTACAACATAACTTAATAAACATAACAACCTTATTTTTCTAATTCTGACAATCCTTATCAAACCATGTTTCAGATTCTTTAGTTTTGTTAGTTTTATGTAAGGTTGGTAGTATTTTATTTGTAATTTCTTGCATCATGTGATATATTTCACTTGTTGTGTTATTGTTATATTGCATTGTTTGTTTATAATTTCTGAGCTTTTCAAGATGTTTATTACATTAGTTTCTACCTCTACTGTGAAATAAACTCTTTCCTGATTTTTTTATCTCTGTTTGTGGTATTAAGTCTTGTTGACATTCAATGTCATCTGGAGAGAGTTCCAGTTTTAGTAGTTATGGATAATGACCAATTCTGGTCACAAAATAATACCAAAATTCAAAAAATTATGAATTTCCCATGGAAAAGCACAGATATGGTCTGTAGTACTAGCACCTTTTCAATTTAAAAAAGTGTAATAGACTGTATTTTCCCCCTTGCGATACTATTTAGTACTGTCAAACCCAAATTATCTAACATCTTAGCAATTTTTTTCCTTTTTTATTCACTCTGTTATCGAGCATTTTGACCTGTGAAATAGAGGTTCCCTTCAAAAATTGTGTGGATAAATGTGCTAATCTGAAATTAAAATCACCCATCATTATTGGACTAACTTCTTGAAGATCTCTTGTTATTGTAAAGAGATTATTTTCCAGTTGGTCCCAAATCTGTGAATTATATTGTTTAGTATTTGGGGAAGGGGGATATAAAGTAAATAAGTAAAACTTTATTTATAGAACCCCTTTCCAAAACCAAGGTGCTTTAACAAAGCATAACAATACCCCATTTAAATAAAACAGTAACAGTAATATAGATAGCTTAATAGTATTACTATGACTGTTACTGTTTTATTTAAATGGGGTATTACAGATATGATAATCCAAATTAAAAACATCAAGGAAAAGCGTGGTTAAAAAGATAGGTTTTAAATGCAACTTTAAAACTTTCAATGGTCAGGCATTCTCTTAACTGATGAGGTAGAGAATTCCACAGGGTGGGAGATGCAAAGGAAAAAGCTCGAGCACCAGAGGTCTTCAGTCGCACCATGGGACTCTCTAGCAATCCCTTGGCGGCAGATCGGAGAGGACGGTGGGGGGCAGTAGGGAGTCAGAAGATCTTTCAGATAGCTGGATCCCTGATTGTGTAGGGTTTTAAAGGTCAGCAAGCCAACCTTAAAGGTGATCCACCCCTGAGTTGGCAGCCAGTGCAGTTCATGCAGCACAGGTGTAATATGACTAACCCTGGATGTGCCAGTCAAAAGCCTGGCTGCCGTGTTCTGCACCAGCTGCAAGCAGCAGATATCAACCCCTGGAAGCCCTAGGTAGAGGGCATTGCAGTAATCTAGGCAGGTGGTGATGAAAGTGTGGACCAAAGTTGGTAGGTCATCCAGAGAAACCAGGTGTTTCACTTGGGCGATATTCCTCAGGTGGTGAAAAGAGGATTTGACCACGGCCAGTACCTGAGATCTCAGAGTCAAGCCATCTTAAAAAATAATGCCCAGGTTCCTCACCCAGTCTGAAGTGGTGAGTTGGATGCCATCAAGTCATAAGCCCAACGTCTGCCCAGTCCCCATACCTACCCCCTGCTGACCTGGGTCCACCACAAACACCTTGGTCTTATCTGGGTTCAGCCTCAGCCAGCTGGTGCTCATCCAGTCCTTAATCTCGGTGGACAGTTGTTAAAGACAGAGACAACATTCTCCTGTCCAGGTAGAAAATACATATACAGTTGAGTATAATCTGCATAGCAGTGAAAACTCAAACTGTATCATCTGATGACATCTCCTAACGACAGCATGTACACTGCGAATAGCATGGGTGACAATATGGAGCCCTGTGGCACCCCGTGGGACAGAGGGAGGGTGTCAGAGGAATAAATTCCTGTGACAACCCTTTAAGATCTGCCAGTGAGGATCAATTGAAACCATTTGAGGACCATACCTGACAGTCCACAAAGGAAATTCAGGTGGTCCAAAAGCACACCATGGTCCACAGCATCAAACACCGCAGAGAGATCAAGAAGGGCCAAGATGGTATGTGCCTTTCAAACTCTCGCTATTAAGAGCTCGTTTAATACCCAGACGAGTGCAGTCTCAGTACTATGTCTCTTCCTAGATCCAGATGGGAGAGCCTCATAGACTATAGCAAACCCTTTATAGTTCAGACTGATGCCTCAGACATGGGTATTGGGGCAGCACTGAGTCAGACATCCAATCAAGGGAAAGATCACCCGGTAGTGTACCTGAGTAAAAAGTTACTTCCCGGGGAGCAGGCATACTCTACTGTGGAAAAGGAGTGTCTTGCCATAGTGTGGGCCCTAAAGAAGCTAGAGCCATACTTATATGGGCAGCATTTTATGGTGAAAACTGACCACAACCCCCTGGTTTGCCTGACACAAATGGGAAACACTAATGGTAGATTGTTAAGATGGAGTCTTGCTTTGCAAGGGTATGACATAACAATCTTACATAGGGCTGGAGTGAAAAAACAAAATGCAGATGGCTTGTCATGCGTCTATGAGGAGTGAACTGATTTGGGAAGCTTATCCCATGCAGGAGATAGGGCCCCCAAATTCAGTCTCGGTAGGGAGGATTGTGACACTTGGCCAGCTGGTTCTGGTCGCTGTATGGTTGTTGTAATATAAAAATGTAGTGTGATTGTCATAAGACATCCTGTACTCCTGGGCTGACCCCCCCCAAGGTATCAGTTCAAAGGACAGGATATGTTAAACAGCAGATCTCTGTAAGGTGATTAACTTCCCAGTTTGCCTTGAAGCCAAAGGAAATGAACATATCGACTTTATGACGTCTTCAGAGGAAGCACAGTTAATTGCACCTGGTGTTACAAAGCATATTACACCTCAGTGAGATCTGGCAGAGTTAATTATAAAAAGTCCTTTGGTTTCTTTGTGAAGCAGGAAACTGCTCATAGATCAAAGAAGGAACTGAGTAACCACAGAGTTAATTAAGAGTGTCATAATTTGAGAAGTGAGTTTTTGCTGATGTCACCTTATTTAATTTACCTCCTGAGTGATAAGACATCTTGGTTGTATAATATGTAATATTCTAGAAGGAGGAGCTAGGTGTCATCATAGAAGGGGTGGAGACACAGGGTTTAAACTGTATTCTGTATTTCCACTTACTGACATTCCTGTTTGACTCTGAAGAAACAACATCTACTTGAAGCACTGTTAGAAGATATACATTAGATAGACAAGTCTAACTGTATGGTGGTAGGAATTTGTTTGCACTTTTTTGACCTTGTTCTTTTAAGTGATTGTATGCATTGTGATATATTGTTCTGTGGTTACATTTTACATATTTTATTCATTTTAAGTAAAACCTCTTTTCTTAAAGAGACTGCCTTTATCTTCCAAGTCCTTCCTTTTTTTCCCTGTGATACATGGATGGTTAAGATTTGAACAACACTGTTCATAAGCTTAATGGTGTAGCAAACTGGGAAAAGGTAAGAATTTATCTAAGGTCTTTCATAGAGTTTTTAAGGGTTCATTTTGTATTCTTGGTTAGGTGCCCCTGGCGAAAGATATCTGGCATTTCCCCGAAGAGCAGAATTATCTGAGCCTGTACATTTGGGTATGCTAGCATAAGGGTCACAGTTTGAATCCCTCCAGAACTTGAGACCAAAGGTGATTCGGACCCACAAAACAGACAGGAGGGTTACCCTGTTTCTGTTAGCTGTTCACAAAGACTAAGCTCGGAGGTTGGCACTGTGCAAGCAGAGGGCCTGACCTGCTGAGTGGGGTTGTACAGTGCCAAGGCAGATTTTATTTAAGAAACACCCACCCTGGAGGCTCTTGGCACCAAACATATTAAAATTTCATTGATACAAATCATAATAAATACATAAACTACATACTATAAACATAACATACAAAATTCCAACAATTAAAACAACATTTTTATAAATACTATCCTCAACTGCAGCAACTAGAATCAAAATAATCACAAAGTAATTTAAACCTAAAATTCTGAGACCAGGTGAGCGTTATAAAATGCAGTCCGGAAAGGCCTGATTATACTGGAAGGCCTTGAGGTGGGCTTTGAATACCTCAACAGAAGGGACCTCCCTAACAGCTCGAGAAAGTGAATTCCACAGGACGGGGGGGCGGTGGCACTGAATGCTCTGTCACCTGTTGTTTTTAACCTCATCCTTGGAATTGCAAGGAGGCCCCTAGAGGAGGAGTGGAGGGAGAGGACTGAGACAGCAGGTGTAAGATGGTCCTTCAGCTAACCAGGACCCAGGTCGTGTAGGACCTTAAAGGTGAGCAAACCCACCTTAAAGAGGACCCTCCACCTGACTGGCAGCCAGTGCAGTTGATGCAGCACTGGAGTGATGTGGCAATACTTAGGCTGTCCTGTCAGCAGCCTAGCTAGACCATTGTTCTTGAGATGTGTGTTGGAAAGGAACTTTAAGCAGCTTACTGTTTGCTCCCCTTGTTTGTCTGGGATTGTCAGTTGGGCAAAGGAAGTCCTAGATGCCAATGGGTGTTAGGCCAAAGGTGGACTTCTTTGCAAGCAGGCACACCTGGTATGAAATCCTGCTGTTGAGATTGAGCCACTCGGAATGAGAATAGAGCTTGCAAGTACGAGTGAGGTGGGGTGCTCCTAAGACCAGCATACATGCTTTGTTGAACACTAGTTTGATCCTCTTTAGGGCTGTGTCTGTTGCTGCACCATAGACTACCAGTCTGTAGTTGATTACTGATAGGACAGAGCTGTTAACAGTAAGTTTTAGGGCCATGTCAGTTAGGCAGTGTTTGTGCCTAAAGAGCTGGCCAATTTTGGAGTTTGTGGACTTGGCTACTTGGTCTATGTGTTGTGCGAAGTTGAGGGAGCTGTCTAGAGTGACCTCTAGGTATTTAAAGCTTTGGACCATTTCTAATGGAGCATTTTTGTTATTCAGGATTTTTAGTTGGTGACACCTGTGCCTGTTATGGGAGGAGGTGAATAACATAGTTTTGGGCTTCTTGAAATTTAGTAAGAGCTTTGAGTTAAGAAACCAGGCCTCTACTTCTGAGAAGTTTTCTTGTATTTGCTTTTCCAGTGTTGCAGGGTCTATGTGGCTAGAGTATAGCACATCATCATCTGCGTACAGTAGGACTCTATCATGAATTTAACTAATTCTTTAAAAAGGTTTATAATCAGTGCATCATGGTAGGCCAATGTTGATTTTATTGTTGTAATTTCTTCTCTTAAAATAAACAATTGTTCCAGCAGCAATACATTGGCCATATGGGGATCTTTTAGTGCCTTTATGAATCTAGGTGTAAATGGAGTTAGATAATTAACTATCAATTCTGAAATACTATCTTGTTGGTTTGTGCAAGTTTCCTTCTCAAGGCAGGGGCTACTAGATCCACTTTCCTGTCTCGGGGGGTGGGGGGATCCTTTCTAGGAAAGACATAGAGTAATCTAACTTTATAATTAATTTGGGAAAAGGCTCCCACTCAGATTCAGTGGAATTCTGGAGAGAGATGCTAGCTTTAGGCTTAGATTGTTGCAACTCTCCATTTTTATGTTTGCTTGCATGCATGTGCAAGAAACATAGTGCCATCACCGGAGATTTCGAAGGTGTGTCACCTCCTCCTCCAATTCAGTCAGTGTGTTGGCAGGCATGGCCCCTGTAAGCCAATGCATGCTGGAGCTGTCTATGACAAGCTCCAAAATGCAGTGGCATACAGTTCAAAGCGGGAGCTACGCTTGAGTGAGCAGTGATAAGATATCGCCTGCTCATGCGCAGCTCCCCCCAACACACACACACACACACACACACACGCCCACGCAGGCATGCACGCTTCCCACATGCATGCACACACTGTATAGCCGACGGGTGTGCCCAATCCCCATCGGCTGTGCTGCGGTTCCCCTGCCTCCCCCCCCAAAGCCTTCCAAAATGCCATGCTGGGTGCCCACCCCAGTGTGGCAACTAATGATATAGCCGACGGGGTGTCCAATCCCCATTGGCTCCACTGTCCTAACCCCCACCAGTGGGTGAGCACGCTGGGAGCCCACCCCAGCGTGGCAATCGATCCTTAGGCCGACTGGGGTGCCTAATCCCCGTCGGCCGAAAAGCCCCTAACCGTCCTTGTGCCACACTGGGAGCCCACCCCAGCATGGCAACGTCCTCATGTCGCTCCTTTTGTTTTTACCAGAAGAAAAACGGTCCCACGTAGTCTCCTGGCCCCCTCCCACAACCCGCACTCCACCCACTGTGCACCCTGCCTCCCCACACCCCCTCACCCCATACTTACCTCCAGAGCTTGGCGCGACGATCTTCGGTGGACCGGGAACACGTCTGCACTCTTCAAAGCCGACCGCGAACTGAGGAAATGCCGATAAGTTGTATAATGGGCTAGATGGGGGGTTTCAACTTTATTGCATATCTCAGGCATTTTTAGGAATTTTTGCACCAAATTTTCAACATGGGGTTTTTGGGACCCCTTCTCATGAATGATGTCACTGTTATGGCGTTATTCGGGCCCGAAGGGTGATTTCGCAGTCACTGCATGAAATCACCCTTCAGGCCTGAATAACACCATGACAGTGACATCATTCATGAGAAGGGGTCCCAAAAACTCCATGTTGAAAATTTGGACAAAATTCCAAAAAATGACTGTTTTACGAGCGTATGCTGCGCAGTTCCTACGCAGGCTCATAAGTTCGCGAATTTTCAATATTTTCACTCCAGATTTTCAACATTGCCATTTTACCACACCTTCGTATGAGCAGTACAGCTGTCATTTTTCACATCTCACCCAAAATGTGTTTCAGCCCATGTAGCGCACAATGGCGCAGTCGGTGTGCGAAATCAATGTACAGGACAAATTAAGAAAATCACAGTGACACTGTTCATGAGCAGAGGTCTTAAAATGGCTATGTTGAAAATTTGGTGAAAAATTTCCTCAAAATGACTGTTTTACGAGCGTGCTTTGCGAAGTTCCTACGCACTCTCATAAGGTCGTGAATTTTCAATAGTTTCACTCCAGATTTTCAACATTGCCATTTTACCACACCTTCTTATGAGTAGTACAGCTGCTTTTTCACATCTCACCTAAAACGTGCCCGCTTATCATAGCGTATACAATGGCGGTCGGTGTGTGAGATCAATGTATGGGATAAATTAAGAAAATCACAGTGACACTGTTCATGAGGTGAGGTGTTAAAATGGCTATGTTGAAAATTTGGTGAAAAAATTCCAAAAAATGACTTTTATGAGCGTGTGCTGTACAGTTCCTATGCTGCTTGTAAGTTCGCGAATTTTCAATATTTTCACTCAGATTTCCAACATTGCCATTTTGCCACCTTCATGAGAAGTACAGCTGTCATTTTTCATATCTCACCCAAAATGTGTTTCTACCATGTAGTGTAAAATGGCGAGTCGGTGCGTAAATCAATGTGCAGGATAAATTAAGAAAATCACAGTGACACTGCTTATGAGCAAAGGTCTTAAAATGGCTATGTTGAAAATTTGGTGAAAAAATTCCAAAAAATGACTGTTTTTCGAGCATGTGTTGTACAGTTCCTACGCGCTTCGTAAGTTCGCGAATTTTCAATATTTTCCCTCCAGATTTTCAACATTGCCATTTTACCACACCTTCTTATGACTAGTACAGCTGTCATTTTTCACATCTCACCCAAAATGTGTTTCCGCCCATGTAGCGCACAATGGCACAGTCGGTGTGCGAAATCAATGTATGGGACAAATTAAGAAAATCACAGTGACACTGTTCATGAGCAGAGGTCTTAAAATGGCTATGTTGAAAATTTGGTGAAAAAATTCCTAAAAATGACTGTTTTACGAGCGTGCATTGCGCAGTTCCTACGCACGCTCGTAAGGTCGCAAATTTTCAATATTTTCACTCCAGATGTTCAACATTGCCATTTTACCACACCTTCTTATGAGCAGTACAGCTGCCATTTTTCACATCTCACCCAAAACGTGTTTCCGCCAATGTAGCGCACAATGGCGCAGTCGGTGTGTGAGATCAATGACCAGGACATATTAAGAAAATCACAGTGACACTGTTCATGAGCAAAGGTCTTAAAATGGCTATGTTGAAAATTTGGTGAAAAAATTCCTAAAAATGACTTTTACGAGCGTGCGTTGCACAGTTCCTATGCATGCTCGTAAGTTTGCAAATTTAATATTTTCACTCCAGATTTTCAACATTGCCATTTATTACACTTCTTATGAACAGTACAGCTGCAATTTTCATATGTCGCCCAAAATGTGTTTTCATATGTGACGCACAATGGTGCTGTTGGTGTGCGAAAGCAATGTTTAGGACAGATTAAGAAAATCACAGTTACACTGTTCATGAGCAGAGGTCTTAAAATGGCTATGTTGAAAATTTGGTGACAAAAGTCCATAAAATGACTGTGCTACAAGTGAGCATTACGCAGTTTCCACGCACCCTCATTAGTTCATGACTTTGTAATATTTTCAGTCCAGATTTTCACCAGTGACATTTTTCCACACTTCCTTATGAACAGTACAGCTGTCATTTTTCTCAACATGGCTGAAGTGTTTTCACACTTTCAGCACAGAGATGCGTGGTTGCTGTGGGAAATCATTGTTACGGCACTGATAAAGAAAATCACAGTGACACTGTTCATGATCGGAGGCACCAAAATGCCTGAGTTGACAATCTGCTGTAAAAATCCCCAACCCTAATTATATTCTGGGTGTGCATTGCACAGTTTCTATGTACGCTAAATGACTTCACCATTTTTAAATATTTTTACTACAGATTTGCAACATTGCCATTTTACACCTCCCCATAACAGGCACAGCTGTCATTTTACATCTGTTGGAATGTTTTGCACCTGTGATGCTAAATGCTGTAGTCACTGTACATAAGCAGCTTTACGGCTAACAAACTGATATTCCCCTGTTCATGAGGTTGGGGTCACAAAAAACATGTTGAAAATTTGGAGTGAAAATACCCAACGAATGCCCTGAGGGTATTAGGGTTTCCAACTATAACGCCCAACCCTGTAGAGAATGACAGGCATCGGGGTGTGACTTGGGATTCTTGCCTGTGATGCTCATACCATTCCACACCCTGCAGTCAGTGAGAGGCATCGAGGTATGCCTTGGACTCTTCGACCCCAAATTTCACCCCATTCTCCTATATCGCACCCATCTCACCATATTTCCTAATGAAATGGGGTGGCATAAGAGCCAAAGACCCCAAGGAACACCATGACACTTGTCAGTGTCTGCAGGGTGGAGTGTAGTGAAATGGCGTGGCCGTTATGCCTGACGACCCAAATGCACACCCCAATGCCTGTCACTCTTTGCAGGGTGGTGGTGGGGTTGGCTTCAGTTCAATACTTCACTGCCATTCCTATTACGCAGCTCTGTAACTTCTACACTACCACTGCCAATGCCAGCAAGCAAACATTCGGCATTGACAAATGCTTGTTATCAGTACCCATGTTGTTTCCTATGCTAGAGTTTATACCCACTATAGACAGAGATAGGGTATCTTTTGTTGTTTTATCAATATCTATAACTGACCCCACACTATTTAGATGTGGGATAGAGGTACATAAAAATGTATTAATTTTTGATTCCTTTGTTTTATATTTGTGTCTAAATTGTCTGAACCATATTCAGTTTGCCCTTGATTGTTAGCATCATTAAAACTCAAACTTTTGGATAACTTTTGTTTCTTGCCTGCTTTTTTCCTTTTCCTTTGTCATTTGTCTTTTGTCTTTCTCCTTTTACATGATTGGATTAAAATTCCCCTTTACAGCCTGTCCTCTAGTAGTTACTCCCATTTATAACTCAAAATTAAAAAAATGTTTTATGACTAAATTGTTCTGTGGCTTTTGGTAAAATAAGTGTTCATACAATGAAGTTCATACAATGAAATTGTATCTAATGAAATTGCATTAACAGAAATGCTTATTTTATCTGTGTTTAACCACTCTAGTCCAAAGTACATCTACCTTGAAATTTCCAGTCCTTTGCACAGTTCAGTTTGTTTGATGAAAGCAGCACTAGAAAATCCCTTCATGTTCTCAGGCAACCAGCATTCTCACAGGTGAAGACGAAGTCCCAAGATAGAAACCAGTGTTCACACAAGTGAAGGCAAAGTCCCAAGATGGAAACTGTCATGTCCCAATATATGGATCTCTATCACCTCCGTTGAGCAAATTCTGAGATTCAGAACTTGCTTGATAGCGTGCTTCCAACGATGTGATTGAAAAACACTAAAAATATAAATGAGAGGGGGAAAAGACAAACTATGATGATAACTTATGGTTTTTGGGAAGAAAAGGGGCAGCTTATAAATCAGTTTTTGGCTAGCAATGTCTAATATAAAATAATATTAAGTTCTAAGAGTTCTTATTTAAGAGGTTGCCTAAAAAAAGGAAATATCTAAAATGTGCCTAAAACATAAACATATACTGTAACTCTCTTCTAACAGAGATGTTTTACAGATAGGTACTTACTTCTCCTGCTTTAGATTTTGGACCCAGAGGTGCACCAAGCGGGTTAGCTGGATAAAAAAAAATATCAAGCCACATGTATAAATAAGGACAAATTTACAAGCCAGCAGCACTTATTTTTCCATGAATCCACTCCAGCCCAGCAGTCCCAGAGTCATGCAGCACCACCGCTAAGGGTACAAGCTTTCTACATGCTTCAAGTGAGTAATCATTGCTTAAAAAATGGCTCAATATAAGGCTAAAAAGCAAGGGCCAATATGCAACCGTGCTTGCACCAAAATCATACGAGGTGTTTAAAACCACTGTGTTCACTTCTGCAGTGAGGCATTAGTAAAATGGCAAAGCCTGTGTAAGGATGCCACACATGTGTCTTAAGTGCTGACTGGTCACGTGACCAAGTGGTGCATAAAATAAACTGTACATATTTTTTTGTTTTTTATTTTGTTACTTTCACACTTTTAATTATTAAAATTTGACTAAAAGGAGTGATACAAAGCTGAGGAAATTGAAAGGAAAAAAGAACAAGAATCTCCAGAGCATAGTCTTTTTACATATATCAGGGGAGTAATAGTTTTGTTTGGATTTTTGAGTTTTAACTCATAGTTTTTAATCTTAAGTTAAGACTTTTCTTCCCTATAACTACAATACTTCAGTACTTTGGTGTAGTGTTGCTGCAGTTTTTCAGTGTTCTCAGCTTTTACGAAGTCTCTTCGATGTTTCAATGCTATTTCAATGCTTAGGTGCTTCGTTACTTTCCCACAAGAAAAAGAGCCTGTCTGACAGTCACAGCTTGTAATTCAGCAGTTGATGGTTGATAGCTGAATGACATTAAACATTGCCACTTCCTGTGTAGTGCCATTCCTCCACCATACTTGGTACTTCAACCATGGTACTTTCATGGCTGGCACCATGGCTGAACACCTTTTCCAAGATGGCGGCTGAGCTGAGCCAGCCAGAACACTAGTCTCTGCAACTTGTTTGTTTGGACTTGTTTGTTTAGTTTAATTTTGAGTTTTTTGCTTGTTTTTATCAGCTTGGGCTGTAGCACTGTGAAGACCAGGTCGCTCTGCCGTTTTATCGATTATCGATTCCAGAGTCGCGTTTTACTGACTTTTGGAGTCCCGCTTTTGTTCTCGGAGTTCTGCATTTGTTTTGCATTCATTTTGCTCCTTATTTCTTGTGTTTTTTTGCTGTTTCCCGATCTCAGTGAGAGAGGCTGTGGAGTCGGGGTTTATGGGAGCAGTAAGGAAAAGAAAGAACTTGTCGATATTGGAGCATTATATTGTCTGCCCCCGGTGAGTCTGTGTGAGTCCTTGTGCCCGAGTGTTGTTTGGAGTCACGATGTGGGCAGCTGTGGAGAAGAATCTATACTGGATGTTGGAGCACTGACTTTGTTTGCCCCCAGTGACTCTGTGCTGCTTTGTTTACCTGAATGTCTTTTGGTCACAGCGTCAAGGGCTGTGGAGACGAAAAATATTGAAGGAGGTTTTTGTTAGACTTGGAACCTCAACTGTTGGACTTTGAGTGGATCCACGGGGTGAACCTTTTCGGGTTTTGATTATTTTCTGACTGATGCATGCGAATTGTGACACTGGGGACTGATAATGAGTGAGTTGTTTTTTGTTTATTCTGCTTTCTCCCTTGTTTGGACTTAGTGGACTGCTGGATTTAAAGTCAAATTTCTGGCTGTGAAATCGTGTTGGAGAAGGAGGAAGGAGGAAGAGGGATTCGATTAACTAGCCCAACTGTTCCAGAGGTGGGTGCGGGGTGCTGCTGTCTGTATGTGGGAGGGTCGGGAGTACCTCCCGGTGGGTTGGCATTCTCGGGGCCTCCTGGTGGTGCCGGAATAGCCTGGTAGAGGCCGGGCTGTGTCTGGCATCCCAAGTAGGGGAGACTGGCTGCATAATCGCGCCCTCCTAGGGTTCATTGGGTTAAGAGTGTTTACCTCCTGATAGAATATGTTGAATAGTGAGAATATGCAATGGCTGGAGTTGAATGCCAGGAGCATGAAGAAAGTGCACTGACTCTGAGATTTTATGGACTTTTGTTATGTGGGGCTTATGATTAGCTCTATTAAGTTTAATGACTTTTTAGTGGGGGCTTATAAAAGTACGACAGCTTCAGACCCATGCTGTTTGTCTTATTTGCTTTTATGTGATTTTTATTTAATCTTGCAGTGAGAGTGCTAAGATTGTTTTCCTTTTTTCCCCTCTCTTTTTGCTGTGAGAGAGCTAAGGGGGATTTTTGTGTAGGAGCAATGAGAGTCCCCTTTTATATTTATTTTATAGTTATTTATTTTTATTTGACTGTTTTGTTTTGTTTATTATTTTAATTTTTTATTTTTATGTGTTATTTTGTATGGGTTTTGAGATTAGATTTTTTTTTTTGTTTATATTTGACGTATTTTGTTTAGTTTTAGCAGTAGCATGTGTTGGCCTGCAGGCTCCACGGGGGTGCACTATTCACCCTCCTCTCTTCGCACCCTCCGCCCTTTTTATACTCTTCCCTTGCAATCTGAGACCTACCAGTGATGTAGAGCGCTGGGGATTGGTCGTAGGAGAGTGAGGAGGGCAGGAGTGGGTGAACAGGTGAGGATGAATGAGCATGGCCACCGTATCGGGGTTATTAAGTCCAGAAGGTGCCCTGGGAGCGAAATGGTGCCCATACCCAAGGGCACTGCTGAATTTGGTGGGCAGATAGGTCAGACAGCCTCCGAGGTTTGTCCAACTCAGGTGGTGTTATGCAATGCCAGGTCTGTTAGGAATAAGACCACCATTATTGCTAATCTTATTAGATCAGCTGACCTGGCCTGCATTACCGAGACCTGGCTGGATGAAAATTCTGTCCCCATATTGGAGGCCATAATTCCGGCTGGGTATTCGGTGATACACCCCTCAAGATTGGACCACAGGGGAGGGGGCGTTGCAGTCTGTTTTAAGACTAAATTGGGCCTCACGAATGTGGTAGTAGGTGAGGCAGAATCTTTTGAGTGCACAGTTGTAGCAGGTGTAGGCGTTCGAATCGTTCTCATCTACCGTCCACCCAGAGATGGGAAACGTTTCTTACAGGAAGTAGCAGACTTCCTCGTTGATATGTCGTTTGAGTCTCCCAGATTGATGGTTCTGGGTGACTTTAATGCCTGGATCGACGATGAACTCTCACAATTTGGTAATTACTTCCTCCAACTTATGTCTTTGGGCCTCACACAGGTAGTTTACACTGCTACACATAGATCTGGGCACTCTCTGGATTTAGTCTTCCTCTTAGGGATTGATCATCCGATGTGGGGGTGGATCCAGTCACTTGGTCTGACCACCATACCATGAGGTTCAATTTTTGCACCCCACCTGAGAAGGCCTTCCCCTGTGGAGATGGTCAGGTACCGCCCATTATGGAATATCACTTCCCAGGGCCTTGCTGCGGTCCTTGATCTCTCATCCCCTGTGTTGGCTAGCAGTAATCCAGGAGAACTGGTGCTGGCTTATAATACAGCCGTTATGGTGGCCCTGGATTTTATTGCTCCTGTTCGTGAGCACCCCTTATCCCTTCAACCCAGGTCCCCTTGGTTTGATGGGACACTGAGGGAGTTGCAGAGACAGGGGTGAAGGTTACAGTGGTGCTGGTGCAAGTCCTCCCTTGATGCCGACCCCCTTAGATTGATGAACATTATTCTATCTATCAATCTGCAATCACCCATAAGAAGGCAGAATTCCTGTCCAGGGAGACTGCAGCTGCACAGAATTGACCGGCCCAGCTGTTTTGGACTGTGGGCAGACTGTGCAACCCAGCCTGTCTACAAGTCCGAAAAGCTTTTTCGCAATTGGAGTGCGAGGAGCTCGCTCGGTTCTTTGCAAATAAGGTGGCTGACATCAGGGCGGGAGTGCGTCTGGAAATCTCTAAGGGTGATGTTGTGGAACAGTGTGAGTTCACAATGCCTGAATTCTCTTGGAGTTCCTTTTGCCAAGCGGAGGCTGTGGATATTTTGAGGATCATCCATAGTGTGTGGCCCATGAGTTGTAGTTTAGACCCTGGACCAACTCCCCCAATTTTGGGCTGTCTTGAGATCATCGGTCCAGTTATGGTGCAAATAGTCTGGTGCTCCTTAGAGTCAGGTGAGTTTCCTAACACCCTGAAAGAAGCATTGGTTACACCTCTACTGAAGAAAGCTACTTTGGACCCAAACTGTTTCTCAAACTACAGACCTATCTCTAACCTTCCCTTTATTGGGAAGGTTATTGAGAAGGTAGTGGCAGCCCAATTGGAAGACCATTTAACCATTCATAATGTCTACGAATCCTTACAATCTGGTTTTCATAAAAAGACACATCACCGAGACTGCGCTGGTTTGGGTGCTTAATGATCTTCTGAGGACGAGGGATCAGAAGAGACGTTCCATTCTAGTTCTTCTTGATCTCTCATCAGCCTTTGACACTGTAGATCACCTGGTGTTGTTAGCACGCCTGAGGCAAATATGTGAAATGTCGGGAACTGTTTTAAAATGGTTCACTTCATTCCTTACTGGGAGATCACAAAGAGTTGTGTCGGGGGTCCATTCTTCCGGCCCAACTTCTTTGTTGTGTGGGGTGCCTCAGGGTTCAGTGCTGTCACCCATGTTATTCACAGTGTATATGCTGCCCCTTGGAGACATTATAAGATGGTATGGGCTGAGGTTTCACTGCTATGCAGATGATACCCAGCTATACCTGTCCTTTGCACCTGACCAGGATGGTGCTCTCTCGGTGTTTAATAACTGTCTGGAAGAAGTCCAAGGGTGGATGGATTCTAGTTGGTTGAAGTTGAACTCAGAGAAGACAGAGGTATTGGTGGTGGACCCGGGTGGTCAGATAGTGAGGTAGCATGATGGCTCGCCCTCTGGAATTTTTCTTGATGGCATGTCACTTCTGGCCCCTGAACAGGTGCGCAACCTGGGGATTGTCCTAGATGACAGGCTGACCCTTCAATCTCAAGTGTCGGCTGTTGTCAGGACTTCCCTTTACCATCTTAGGAATATTGCCAGGGTGCGTCACCTTGTTCCATCTGACTCTTTGCCAACGTTGGTCCACGCCTTTGTGTCCTCACATCTGGACTACTGCAACTCCCTTTACTTTGGGCTTTCTGGGGTTGAAATCCATCACTTACAGCTGGTGCAGAACGCTGCAGCCAGGGTGCTGACTGGGACAAGGAGATCCAGTCATATTACCCCGGTACTTCACAAACTGCACTGGCTTCCCATACGGTGGCGGATCACCTTTAAAGTCATTTTATTGACTTTTAAAGCCCTTCATGATCAGGGTCCGACCTATCTGAAAGAACTTCTGGTGCCTTACTGCCCCGGCCGATCACTACACTCGGCTGACGAAGGGTTGTTAGAGATTCCAAGAGTGAGTTTAAAATCTTCTGGTAATAGAGCCTTCTCTTATGCTGCTCCCACTCTTTGGAATTCTCTACCTCACTGGTTAAGGGAGTGCACCTCCATGGAGGTATTTAAGAAAAACTTGTAAACCTATCTGTGGCATATGGCCTTCATGGATGATTAATTGATATTTGAGTATAAATATTATTTTTGATTGTATGGATGATTTTATTGTTGGTTTTTAACATATGATGTTGCTATGTATTTATTGTATTTATATTTTTTTATGTGATATTTCATATTGTGGCTTCTGACATGTAAAGCGCCTTGATATTTTGAAAGGTGCTTTAAAAATAAAGTTATTATTATTATTATTATACATGGCTCTCTGCAGAGCTCATTGTCATTCACTCACTTCTGGGGTGGGGTGGACTCCCCCACCACCAGGACTCCTTTTACCCTGAACTGGGAAAACAGGGTGACAAGAAACAAAACTCCACTTACTGGCAGCACAAGATGGTCTGCAAAGAGACTGAGTTGTATTTAAATAAATAAATATAGCAATGGTGGTTTACCTGTAAGAAAACAATGAAAGCTTCTCTCAGTCTCCTGATCCTCAAGCTCCTCCCCAGTGTGAAAGCATGCTAGATATTTGATACCCACCTTCCTCCATCTGGGGTAATTGAAAATAGTGTTTTCAAATTTTAGTAATTTGTTATCCCAAACAGTTATGCCGTCCAGTGGGAAGAAATTAAATTCTAATCTATCACGGGCTGTCTTTATGCCTTTAATATGGTGACAGACACAAGGGTGTGAGGATAACATATTGGGCAAGGTTTGGAGCATGAGGTCTTCAGGGGATTGAGGCCATATGATGGCCTTCTCAAATTCTACCCATAAAATATAATTTGTATTTGATAATTAAACCATTTCATTATTTGTTTTATTGTGAATACCCAGTGATATCTATAGAAGTCAGGGAGGCCAAACCTGTCAAACTCCCAGTGTGATTTATGTTTATCCATACCAGTTCTGGGCCTTTTACCATTCCATATAAAATTCCTTATTAGTCTGTTTAACGTTACATACCTAGACTTAACAATAAAAGATGGGGGCGTGTTCATTACATAAAATATTTAGGTGCTAATATTAGTTTTATTAAGTTAATCTTTCCTATGACTGATAGATTTTGTCCTGTTTTTTAGATTCATTCAAAACCATTTGTAGGATTGGATCAAGATTAATCGTGACTATTTTATGAGTGCTAGGTGTTATGTTTAGACCCAAATATGTTATATAGTCCAGAGACCATTGAAACCCTATGCCACAGTCAGGTACTAAACTTTGGGTACAGGTTTTTTTGATTGGGAGAAATTTTGATGTGTATATATATATATATATATATATATATATATATATATATATATGAAATATAGTCAAAATTGCAGACAGATGAGAAAAGGAGTTTTGAGATTCTCTAATGGTTAAAAGTAAATCATATGCATATGATTATTCCTCACAAACTGTTTTTGTTTTAGCATTTAATATCTTGGATAAGGCAGGAATTCATTAATTTTAATTTTTTAGTGACTTTGTTGCCAATATAAACAGGGTTAGAGATAGTGAGCATTCCTGTGATGTACCTCTTTCCAGTACAAATTTCTTGTATTGTATGCCAATGGTAAGAATAGAGGCATTGGGCCAGTTTTTCAAAGGTTGGCACATGGCTTGCGTCAAACTCTGCATCAAACCCTTGCATTGATGCAGCTCCACTAGTCCCAATTGCTGCAACTACACCCAATTTTACAATCTCAGGTGCAGTTGTGACAGTTTCCACAATTTATGGCAGCTTGTGGCAAATATCTGGTGCAAGGTCCATGAAAACAGCCCCTGAGATTGCTGCAAGCTAGACTACAAAAAGTTGGTTTAACTTGCAGCAATTGCTGCACGGGATAGAAAATCTCATTAGATTGCCACAGGCTTGGTGTGCCATATTGTCAGTATACCTGGGGCTGCAGCAATCTAAGCTGTCTGAAAATCCAGCTCATTGGGTTTGGCATAGATGCAACCTATCCACATGAGTAATTTAGGACCAAAGCAAAATTTAGTCAGAAATGACTTAATCTATTCAGATTCCAAGGAATCAATTGCCTTCCCCATGTCTAAACACAGAAGACCTACTGGGTTTCCCTTTGTCTGAGGTTGCCACATAACTGACAGAAGCCTTCTAATATTGTTAGAACCTAGTCTGCCTGAGGCAAAACCAATATGGTTTTTGATAATCAGTTTACTGATTACAGTGTTTAGTCTATCAGCCAGAATTTTAGCAATGATTTTATAATCACTATTTAAAAGGTAGCTTGATCTGTAGCTCTGACAGAGGAGGGGATCTTTATCTTTTTTATGGATAACCATAACCAATGCCTCCCAAAGTCTACCAGGTACAGTAATTAGCCTTTGTTGAGGGATTCAGTATATACATTCAGCAGATGTTGACTTAAAGATAGACAAAGATCTTTATAAAATTCTACTGGGAATCCATCTAGACCTGAGGTCTGATCACTGGGGAGTGATGAGATTCCATCAGTGTAACTGGACTATCAATAGTGTTAGAAATTTCTTTGTCTAACTTGAGGATTTTTATGTCTTTTATAAAGTTCTTAATGTTAGTGTGGTTGTCATCTAATTTGAATTTAGACAGTTCAGAGTAATATATTTCAAAAGTCACATTGATATCTTTAGTAGAGGTGGGCATTATATCTGAGGATGATTTCACTGTCTTTATTAACTTTCAGTTTTGTTTCTGTTTCAATCTACAAGCTAGTAGTTTGCCCGGTTTCTCCCTAACTTCCCAATACCACTGATAAGTCCTCAAAAGTGCAAGTTCAAATGTACTGCTTTGAATATTGTTAATCTCATATTTTAATTTAACAATATTCTGCAGGGTATCATTGTTTTGTATAGGGTCTTTCTTGTACTGCTCTATCATCTGTTTATGCATGGTTTCTTTGTCATTGAGTTCTTACTGTTTCTCTCTCTTAACTAAAGAGGAAAAGGCACTAATTCTTTAATATATGCCTTTTAACACTCCCATATGGTGGACTTTGACACTTCCAGGGTGCACATGAAATCCAAATATATTTAATTTCTTTCTGTAGCCATTCTCGAAACTCCTTTTCTGTAAAAAGGGTCAAGTTTAACCTCCAATTTTTTTTGGCCCCTTTCTCACTAAGATATATTTATGAATATGGTTGACGCATGGAGAAATGGTCAAATATTAAATTATTATCTATTGATGTTTCAGTTATTTCCTGCAGAAAGTTTTTTGTACAGAAAAGGTAGTCTAGTCAGCTATACATGTTAATGTCTACATGAGAAATCGGTATGATCTCTTCCATCAGGATTCACAAGTCTCCATATATCAAATAGGCCCAAGGCCCAGGTCTTTTGTTATGGAGAGCAATAGTTTCCTGGATTTTTCTTTGCTGTCTTGACCTGCATTGTGTGATCTGTCTAAGACTGGGTCTACTGCTAGTTTGAAATCCCCCCAATATAAATTCCTTCCCTCAGATTTTTCCACATTCTTTTCCTATTTCAGCAAAAAATTCACTAGAGTTATCATTTGTAGGATTAGTAAGGAGTGGGGAAAGAACTACAGAGAAAGATACTTGGGTGGGGGGGGGATAAAGAAGGCCAGGACATGGGTAGAGGAGGTGACCAGGGACAATAGTGAAGGGGCTACCTTTGACACCCAGATTGTGGGAGGTGCGAGGAGCCAATTGGGGGAGAACCCAGATGAAGGGATAAAGAGGGGCATGGAAGGAGGGAAAACCTGAGGGGTGAACAGGGAGGCAAGGGGGAGGTTAGAGTACTGCTATTGGGGGACTCCATGATCACAGGCATCCAGTAGGAGGGGCAGAGGGAGGGAGAGTAAAACCTATCTGATCAGAACCAAATGCCACCCAGGCCTGATGGTGCACAAGGCCAAGCAAGAGTTGTATTCACTGGCAAGGGAATGCGGGGGGACTCTGGACATTCTAGTACACTTGGGGACAAACGACGTAAATGGTAATAGTGAGCTAGAAATTCAGACAAGGTTCTGGGAGTTGGCCAGGATACGTCTTTCCATAGGCTGTAAGATCTCCTTTTCAGAAATCCCGCCAGTGCCAAGGGCTAGTGGGGAAAACAAGATGAAGATTAGGGAGATAAATCAGTAGCTTAGGGAGTGGTGTGGGGAATTGGGGTATGACCTAGTGGGGGACTGGGGGGAGACCTGGAAGGATAAGGGGTTGTATGCTAGGGACAGGCTCCACCTTAATTTGGAGGGGCAAGAAATCCTTAAGCTCAAACTAGCTGGGTTCATCACCGAAAGGTGGGGTTTAAACTTGTGAAGGGGAGGGATCAAAAAAGGGGCAGTACCAGCAGGTACGATAACTGAGGGACATGGTCTCCACTCCTCTAGGGGGCTAGGGAGATGTGGAAATGGGTCACCAGGTGGGGTGCAGGAGCTGAGAAATTGGAGCTCAAGGAGGAGAAAGGAGAGGAGGGAAAAGGGGTGGAGAGTGGTCCTGATAAATGCCAGAAGCTTAGGAAATAAAATGCCTGAGCTCCAGGCAATGCTAGTTGAGGGGGAGGTAGATGTGGCAACAGTCACTGAGACCTGGGCCACTCCAGGGCATGAGAGGGACCTAAATCTGGAGGGCTATACTATGTTTAGAAAAGATAGGAGGAAGGGAAGGGGGGTGGTGGTGTAGCACTGTTAGTCAGAAATGTCATGGGTATTTGAGGGGTAGAGGAGGCAGAGGGGAATGTGGAGGCTATTTGGGTCACCTTGCTGACACTGGGAGAGTAAGATAGTAAAGGCTGGAGTAATATACAGACCACCAGCACTGGTGGAGGCCCTGGAAGAAAGTTTGGTGGCAAATCTCAAGGGACACTGTGGATTTGGAAAGGGAAGGGTAGTGATAATGGGGGACCTCAACATGCCAGGAACAGACTGGGGGACAATGACATCACCAGTGGCCAAAGAGCAGAGGCTGCTGGATGTCTTCCAGGATGCGTTTCTGACACAACAGATGGGTGAGCCAACTAGGGAGGCCCAGACACTGCACAAGGTCCTGGCGGACAGTGATCAGATTAGGGGCCTAGAGGTGAGGGACCCATTGGCGGGGAGTGATCATGTCACAGTCTGGTTCTTCCTGGACCTGGGGGGGAGGAAAGCTGAACAAGGATGGTGGTAACCAACTTTAGGGGTGCAGACTTCAGGGAGATGGGAAGGATCCTTAAAGATTGTCTGGACAGCGTAAGGTCGGATATGGATGCTGACAGCAGGTGGGAGATCATTAAGAGTGGAATACAGGAGGTTACCAGATCCTGCGCAAGGGAAAGGCATAAGTTTGGTAAGGCCAGAAAACCCTGCTGGTGGACACGGGAGGTGCAGGAGGCAGTGAGGGAAAAGAAGGTGGCCAATAGGCACTTCAAGTGCTCAAGGAGTGAAAGAGATCAGGAGGAATATGAGCTGACAGCCAAGAGAGCCACCAGGGTGGTGAGAGCAGCTAAGGCAAAAAAGGAGCAGTCCTTGGCCAGTGGGATCCAGAGGGGAGACAAGGGGTTCTTTTGATACATAGGGGAAAAAAGGAAAGTAAGGGGGCAGAGCAGCAACATAAGGATAGGGGATGGTTGGGCACAGGAGGCAGGGGATCAGGCAGAAGTCCTAAATGAGTACTTTGACTCAGTTTTTACTGGTGGGGATGGAGAAGCTATGTCTTGTGAGGGGAGCGGGGGCAAACCAGAGGAAGGGGTGGGACCGATAGAGACCAGGGGCCCTGATGGGTCTGGGGAAAAAGAATGGCCACCACAGACAGGTGGGGGACCAGCAGTGCAGAGTGAAAAAGGGGAGGACATGGAGGCTGAAATCCTGTTAGTGAGAGTAAAGGAATCCCTCAGGTCCCTTCGATGGAGAAAGCACCTGGGCCAGATGAGATACATCCCAGGGTGCTGAGGGAACTGGTGGATGTCCTGGCAGTCCCTCTAGCAGAGCTTTTCAACATCTCTCTGAGGACTGGGTGGGTGCCCCAAGACTGGAGGGTGGCCCATGCTGTGCCAATCTACAAGATCAAGAGAGGAGGTGGGAAATTACAGGCCCATTAGCCTGACATCGGTGGTCGGCAAGGTGATGGAGGGTATTGTCAAGGAAAGGCTAGAGGGGTTACTGGAGCAAACTGGGTACTTGGATGATAGGCAGCATGGCTTTGTCAAAGGAAGATCCTGACAGACAAACATTGTTGAGTTCTATGACTGGATGACGAGGGCCCTGGACCAGGCTAGGCCAGTGGACGTCCTCTTTCTGGACTTTAGCAAGGTGTTTGATTTGGTACCCCACAGTGGCCTGCTGGCTAAGCTGAAGGAAATGGGGGTAGGGAGACAGTTGTTAAGATGGATAGGAAATTTGCTCTCTGAGCGTACTCAAAAGGTGGTGGTTGGAGGGTTAGCCTCATCTCCAAGGTGGGTTACTAGTGGGGTTCCCCAGGGGTCAGTGATGGGGCCACTCCTGTTCAACGCCTATGTCTCAGACATCAAGAGGGGGATCAGGAGTGAGATTAGTCTCTTTACAGATGACTCAAAGCTGGGTGCAGTGGTGGATGAGGAGGAGGGGAGGGGAGGGTAGCCTTGCAGGAGGACCTGGAGGCTCTGAAAAGGTGGTCAGGAAAATGGAAACTAAAATTCAATGTGGGGAAGTGCAAGGTTCTGCACCTGGGAGTCAGAAATCCGGGCCAGTGGTATACCCTGGGAGGAGACATGATTCAAGTCACGGAGGATGAAAGAGAATGGGGGGTAGTGGTAGATGTCAAAATGAACAACTCCGAGACCTGTAGCAGGGCAGCGGCAAGGGCAAATAGGATACTGGGATGCATCGCCAGGAGGATTACCTCCAGAAAGGCGGAAGTGATCCTTCCACTGTTCAACTGCTTGGTTGGGCCACACCTCGAGTATTGTGTGCTGTTTTGGAGACCACATTTAAAAAGGGACATTACACTCCTAGAGATGGTCCAGAGGATGGCAACCAAAATGATCTGGGGCCCGGGGGAGAGGACCTATGAGGAGAGGCTCAAGGAGCTTGACATGTACACCCTGGAGGAGAGGAGGGACAGGGGGGACATGATAGAGGTCTTTAAGTACATGAAAGGGATCAATAAAGGAGGACCAGTCAGGATGCTCCAAAGGAAGGAGGGTGGGGCAACGAGAGGTCACGGGTGTAAGCTGGAAGGGGCAGGCTCAGAGGGAGGAGAGAGGAGGAGGAGATGTTATTTCACTGAAAAGGTGGTGGAGCCATGGAATGCACTGCCCAGGGAGCTGGTAGAGGTGAAGACTGTGGACGGGTTTAAATGATGATGGGACAGGTACGGGGGAGAGTAAATCTGACCAGGCCCAGTACAGGTGCAACATCTGGGACTGGGGACAGTATAACCCAAGGGGAGGGGGAGGACACCAAAATCGACCCTCAGTGCAGGTGCTGAAAATCGAGCAGACGAGAGAGACCAGTAGGCCTATTCTGCTGGCATTTTAGAATGTTAGTATGTATGTTATTATGTTAGGGGCATAGATATTGCAAGTTGTCAGGGGACGTTATTGATGGTACCCGTCAGGATCTGCCAGTTCCCCTCTTGGTCTGTGTTATGCGATGTAACTACAAAGCTAATTCCTTTCCTGACTAAAACAGCGACACCCCTTATTTTTGTGGAGAAGCAACTATGGGAGACCATGCCAACCCATGATCTCTGTAGTTTTTCAGCTTTGGGTTGGATAAAATGAGTCTCCTGAATGAGGGCAGTGTCAGTTTACATAGGGTTTAGATGGGCAAGCATGCTAGAGCTCTTTACTGGAGATCCTAATCCTTTAATGTTCCAGGAGGTCACCTTTAGACTGCCCGTAACTGTAATTGTGTGCTGTATTATGAGAGGGGTTTTCTGCAAAGATGGGGGGAGGTGTAATCATCTAGGCCAAATCAATATGGTTTGTGATGGTGAATACATACCAGCTTAGAATGTATAAGCAAGTTATATATTCTGAAAGAGGGACCAGAACACTTTGTTATGAGATCACCTTCACTTTTTGAGGCAAAACCATATCTTATGAACTCCCCCTCACACCTATGCTCCACTTTTGTGGCTCACTTTGCATTGAGTTCTATTTAATTCAGGTGTGAAGGGGACTTCCCATCTCATAAACATAGATATGAGCAATAATGTCTTGGAAATTAAACAAACATATGCATATTTAGGTAAAACTATTACAACTCTACTAAGCATTACTATAAAACTCAACCTAGGAATGGTAACTATTGGCAATAAAAACAAACATTTGTCAGTGCCAAATGTTGGCTTGCTGGCATTGGCATTGGTAGTGCAGGAGTTAGAGAGATGCATAATAGGAATGGCAATGAAGTACTGAACTAGCACCAACCTCCCTCCTGCAGAGACTGAAAGGTGTTGGGAGTGTGGCTTTGGGTTATTGGCCATAACGCTTACACCATTCCACCTTGCCCCACCCTGAAGACACCGACAGGTGTCACGGTGTGCTTTGGGGTATTTGGCCCATTTTGTAAGGAAATAAGCTGAGATGGGTGCAGTATAGGAGAAAAGAGTGAATGTTAGGGTGACAGACCCCAAGGCACACATTGATGCCTGTCAGTGGCTATAGGGTGAGGGGGTAGAATGCCACGAATATTACAGCCGACGAACCCAAGTTATACCCCCGATCACTGTCAGTCTCTACAGGGTGGGTGTATGGTTGGAAACCTTAAAGGCCCTGGTGTTTGTTGGTATTTTCACTCCAAATTTTCAATATTGGCTTTCTGGGACACCACCGCATCTACAGTGGCACTATCATTTCGTTACTGAATCCAGAAAGGTGATTTCGCACAGCAAACTGTGCCATTTGGAGCCACAGGTGTGGAAACACATTTTGGGCAGGATGTGAAAAATTACAGCTGTATTGTTCATGAGGAGGTGTGAAAAAATTACAATGTTGATAATCTGGAGAGAAAATATGAAAAATGCATGAACTTACAAGCGTGCATAGAAACTGCGCAACGTACACCCGTAACACGGTTATTTGGGGGAATTTTTCACCACATTTTCAACATGGGCATTTTGGGATCTCTCCTCATGAACAGTGGCACTGTGATTTTTGTTAATCTGTCCTAAACATTGATTTTGCACAATGACTGTGCCCATTGTGCGCCACAGGTGCGAAAACTTGTTTCGGGCAGGATGTGAAAAATGACAGCTGTACTGTTCATAAGGAGGTGGGAAAAATGGCAATGTTGAAAATCTGGAGTGAAAATACTAAAAATTGGTAAAGTTATGAATGTACGTTGAAACTGCGCAATGTACGCTTGTAATGCAGTCATTAGTTGGAATTTTTCCACCAGATGTGCAACATGGGCTTTTTGGGACCCCGCCTCATGCACAGTGGTAGTGCCATTTCATTAATTGGTCCCAAAAGGGGATTCACGCAGCGACCACGAAATCACCTTTCAGGACCTAGAAATGAAATGACAGTGACATATTCATGATGTGGGGTCCCAAGAACCCCATGTTGAAAATTTGGGTCCAAGATTCCAAAGAATGGCTGAGATATCAACCTAAGCTGAAACCCCCCATTGCTTCCCATTATAAAGCTTACTGTCATTTCTTCACATCGCAGTTTGGCTTTGAAGAGTGCAGAGATGCATCCCGGTTCAGAGAAGATCATGGCTCTCGACCTCTGGAGGCTAAGTATGGGTGGGGGGGGTGCGAGGAGATGGGTGCACAGAGGGAGGGTGAGGATGGGGAAGGGGATGGGGAGACATTGGTGGACTGTTTTCTTGTTTGCAGGGAAAAATTAAAAAAAAATGGCTAGGGAAGGTTTTCTTCATTTACAGGTTAAGAAAGAAAAAAAAATTAGGCACACTGGGGTGGGGTCCCAGTGTGCTACAATTTGGGGGGGATGGAGGGAGCGGGAGGGCAGCAGCAGCAGTGGGAGGTTGCAGGAGGGTTTTATTGTCTGTTGGAGGATGGGAGGGAGTGAGGAGGACAGCATCAGTGGGAGGTTGCAGTGTGGCAGGTAGCAGGAGCTGTGAGCATGCCGACACAGGGATTGGGCACCCCGATGTCGGCTTTCTATGGATTGTGTGAAGGATGGCAGGAGCCACTATTTTTACTAAAATGTTTCTCCAGGAAAGGCACGTAATGGAGGCATGCCATCTGCCACTGCAATGACGAGTTTGTTTATCATTGCAGTGGCACATTTGTTTCATCTCCATGGCTCTCTTTGAAATTGTTGTCATCGGCAGCATGCTCACTCATTGGGGGCTGAGGGATGCACCCACTAAAGCGTCCCCTGCATTCGCCAACATTGACACACCTCTGCATTTCTGCTACCACCACAAGATGTTACTTGCACATGCGTGCAAGCCAACATAAAAACAAACAGCAAAAATGCACTGGAGTAAAAACATTGCGGCGTCTGAAGAAGCAGTATGCTTTCCAATGCTCTAACCAGCACCCAGATCATTTATGTCTGGGTCTACTGGTAAGATCAGAGATTTTAGAAGAAAAAGAAAACAAGTAGTATTTGGCTGCAGTAGAATGTGCCTTCACTAAGGGAAAATAGAAATAGGAGTAGTGTCCTTAGAAGTGATGTTAAGTACTATGACCTGGACATCTGTGCCAGAGATTGTGGTTACATTTTAGTGGTGGGATAAGGACTTAATTATTAGCTTACAGTATCACCATGTTTTCTGTATCCAAGGCATCCACATCATGATATAGTTGTTTTGTCATCTCCATCCTATAGCAGCCCACAGCAGAAGTTATATTAGACAACTGAGTGCCAGAGGTTAGCTACTATAGTGCTAATAGAGATGCTAATAAGCTATCTCATAGAATATTTGATTAAGCTGTTCTTTGCTCCAATAGCCATGGAAATTTTTCATATTTTCCACCAGACAATGGTTAACTCATTCTCTCCCGGTGGCCATTTTGGGTTGAGTTCAGCAATGGATGGTTCAGACGCCATACTGGCTACTGGAACGAGTGGGGCTGATCATGTTTTCAAAATTCAGAAATAATAAAGAAATTCAAAAGCACCCAAAGGGAGAAAGACAGGATGGATAACAGTGTTAAGGTTCAGGAGGCAGGCAGAGCAGTCCGGCCAAAGCCAGAAGGAAACTACAACTGGCAGAAGGGGTGAAAAGGGGAAGAAAGCTTTCTTCCAGTATATCAGGAAGAAAAGGGGTATGAAGGATGGGACTGTCAAGCTAAAAAGGGAGAGATGTGAGTGGAAGGTATTAAGGAGAAGGGAGAAGTACTAAATAAGTATTTTTGCTCAGTCTTCATCAGGGATAAGGATGTGCAGATGCCTCAAAGGAAGAATGAGGTAGGAAACAGGGTGGGAGGTGACACTAATGAGATATTGGTGTAGACAGGGTAAGGAGGGGTTTGAGGGCCCTGAAAATGGGCAAGTCCCTGGGCCTGGATGGCATACATCTGAGGCTGCTGACAGAATTGGCAGACATGCTAGCGGGTTCCCGATGGACCTGTTTACCAGCTGTTTGGTGTCAGGGAGGTACTCTTAGACTGGAGAACAGCACAGGTAGTGCCACTCCACAAAATAGGTCAAGAGATGACCCTGGCAACTACAGACTGGTCAATCTGACTTCGATAGAAGGAAAGCTTAAGGAGACCATACTAAAGGAAAGACTGGAATGCTTTCTGGAGAATAATTGTCTCCAGGATGAAAGGCATCACAGGTTTGTAGCAGGGTGATCCTGCTGAACAAACTTGATTTCTTTGATTGGGTGACCAAAGCAGCGGCTAAGTGTCAGGTGGTGGACATTCTATATTTGGATTTTAGTGATGCCTTAGACTCTGTTTTCCACAGGAGACTAATCAGGAACCTGGAGGATCTGGGGGTAGGGGTAAAGCTAAAGGCATAGGAAAACAATAGTTGCTGGAGAGGAGTCAGAGGGTAGTGGTTGGGGGAAGGTTCTCAGGGGCTAAACCAGTCACTAGCAGGGTCCTAAAGGGTTTAATGCTCCATCCAGTGCTGGTTAATATATTTATTAGCAGCACAGTAGTTGGAGTAAAGGGTGAGATCTGCCTTTTTGCAGATGTAAACTC
Organism: Neoceratodus forsteri; assembly: GCA_016271365.2. Taxonomy (NCBI): domain Eukaryota; kingdom Metazoa; phylum Chordata; order Ceratodontiformes; family Ceratodontidae; genus Neoceratodus; species Neoceratodus forsteri. Next base: position 674,175,285 of record CM057451.1, on the reverse strand, counting down.
TGTGGGAGGGTAGAAGTGGCCTGTGCCGAGGTAGTGTCTTTTGAGGTTTCTTGAAGAAATATCAAATGGTTCCAGAGTTATAAGAATTTTAAGTTTTTCTCTGAGCTTGCTCATTAGTGTTTTTGGATAACCCTCTGATATGAACCGTAAGAACATTTTTGGTTCACATCACTTACTTGATAACGGTTGTCTCTGGTTGCTTGTGTGGTCTTGTCCTTTTGTTGCTTGGGGGGTGGAAAGTTAGGGTTGGAAACCCTAACACCATATTCCCCTACTTTAGTGGCATTAAGTTGAACCCTAACTGGTGCAGTAATGCAGTTTATTGCAAAGAATATATATACATGTGTATATAGTTTTTTTTTTGTCCTCCAAAAATGTGTTCTCCCACTTATCTGGGCTATACCCACAAGTGATTGGGGACTTCCCAGCCCCATCAGCTACTACCTCCACTGTCTTCCCCCCTCCTCCATGGAGGCTTCCTTTGGAGGGGGAAACAGAGAATGCCTGAGTCCATCATCTTGGCTGTTTGTGTTTTTTCTCCCAGGTTTTCTGCCACTCACACCTTCCACTCACTTGATGTGCTACCTCCATCCTACAGACCTTCTACACCTTAGTGGATCCCCAAGGGGGCAAACTCCCTAGCCCCCTGCAGGGGTTGCTGTAGTGCTGGATGTAGTGCCATTCTTTCCCCAAGTGAGGAAGCACTGCCATTGGCTGCACTACCTCCTAGCCCTGGATGCTTGCCCAAGTTCACTTCTGACACTGGGTCACTGGCATGGCAGTGTGATGCACTGCCACCGGGCCAATGGGTGGCCCTCAGAGGTGCAGGAACCTTGCTGTCATCCAAGTGCTTCATTTATCCACCCTTGATAAGAAACTTGAAACTAGAGATAAAGAAATAGCAGAATTCTGAATTCATTTATTTATTAATTTAGAAACTTGGTGACTGGCAAAGGCGGACTGAGCGAAGGCTTGTTTCCAGGTCTCCCTTAGGGAAAGGGTACATAAGACAGAAAGGGAATCATACTGTAGGTGTCCAGGGGCCCTTACAATCTGAAAATACATGAAAAGCTCTTTTAAATAATTGACACAAACTACAAATCTGTACTCACACCAGTACCTCTCTTAGATAGGCTTCTGACAGACGCTCATCCTAGTTTTCCCTGTACTGTGTTCTGTGTCCACACTTGCCCCTCTGAGAAGTTGGCAAACCCCAGAGTCCTGGACCCTTTAGCCCAGACACCAGTCCTACAGGGTCAAGCCAAGGCTAACTCACATGGAACCTTTGTAAACGAGCTACCAGCTCAAATATGTTGAAGCCAAGAATTTAATAAATAAATAAACTGCCCAAACCTCAAGTTAAATGCAGTCTTGTTTCCTCATGCTTCACCTTATCACTTCCCCATATCAGAAATGAATACTTATCTCTATCATCTATGATAATAGCATGTCTTTCAGACTGATGGATACTCCAGAAATTCACAGAGATACCCTTTCTCAAAAGACATGATCAAAGTTACCCTTTCTCAAAAGGCATGACCAGTTACTTATACGGTATCTTGCTTAATAGTTGCTGTTTATTAAACGATGTAATACAAAGTAAACAAGGATTAAAGTGGATTCAAAAAATATATGTAATGCCCCTCCATAGAGTGGGTATTATTTGGGGAACATGCTGACCTTCAAGGACTCCTGTTGTGTAGTGGGGGACTGGCAGTCGAGATTCTAGAAGTTAACTGTAAGCAGGGGTAAATATTCTGAATTCCATGGTGGCTGCCATCTTGTGACCCCAGTGACCTTTGGGAAAGCCAGTTGGAGGAGTTCCAAATCTAAGCTCCCCTGCAAGCTTCTGGGAAGACGTAGGGCAGTGACTCAGTGCCTTTTCTGGACATCTAAAGTGTATTAAACAATGACTGCACACAGCTGGTGAGTCAAGGAGAGCTGCCTCTGAACTGATAGGATATTAGCTGGGTTAGGCTGGAGGCTGTCAGATCAGTGCGAGATCCCAAGGAGAGTGGACCTGTTTGTCTTGAAAAGGGTGCAAGGCATGCCATTTAAGGCCTTGTGGTATGTTTTATGAACTGAGCAATCCACATTTTAGGTAGGTGAGAATGAGAGGTATCTGGGTGCCAGCCTGCATGAGAATGAATGCTAAGGAGTTCAATGCAGAGCAAAAATCTGAGCCCAGTCAGTGTACCAGTGTGTGTCCTGCAGCAGGCACTAACGCTTGGTATCACGTTGCCACTGCCTGCAGGGTTGAGAAGCTGAGATGCCAGGGTCAGTCTAGGACTGTAACAGTTTGTGGCTATCCAGAGGTATGGGTGAATCCTCAGTGGAGAGTCACTGTGAACAATGTCTGAAAGGAGAATGTTGGTTTCTTTGCAGGAATCCTTTCTGGTTGAGGGCTACAGAGGCCTGCACTGCCACTGAATTGGTAACCATGAGTACAAGCGTGGCTTGCCCTGTTTCAGGAAACAGTTTGGTCTACTGAAGTAGTCACAAATCGGCCATTGGCCAGATTACAAATATCTGTCTTGCAGAGGTTCAGTGTCATTTTTGCAATTGCACGGCATTTGAGGCAAATCATTAGTGAGCACATTGTTTGGCACAGAAACATAGAAACATAGAATTTGACGGCAGATAAGGACCTCTTGGCCCACCCAGTCTGCCCATTTCCCTACCAAATGGATAAGCTGCAGATCCTAGTTAACCAGCAGCCTACTTCTTCCTACCCCCACCCCCTAGAATTGCCTTATGACTGTCCCATGCATGCCTGAATTCCACCACTGTTTTTGACTCCACAACCTCCTCCAGAAGGCCGTTCCATGCATCAACAATCCTCTCTGTGAAAAAATACTTCCTTAAATTACCTCTGAGCTGCCCCCATCTTCAAATTGTGCCCCCTTGTTCTTGCACACCTCTTTTTCTGAAAGATGCTACCCTCTTGGACTTTGTTGATCCCCTTGAGGTACTTGAAAGTTTCTATCCTGTCCCCCCTCCCTCCTTTCCTCGAGGCTATACATATTAAGCTCCTTAAGTCTCTCTTCATATGTCTTCCGGTGCAGACCCTGCACCATTTTAGTTGCCCTCCTCTGGACAGCTTCCATTCTGTCTATGTCTTTGTGGAGATTGGGTCTCCAGAACTGCACACAGTACTCCAGATGGGGTCTCACCAGCTGTCTGTGCAGAGGGATAATAACTTCCTGTTTTCTACTGGTGATGCCTCTCCCTATGCATCCCAGTATCCCCCCAGCCCTCCTTACTACCCTCTCACATTGCTTGCCCATCTTTAAGTCATCTGATATGACTACTCCCAGGTCCTTTTCCATTTTGTTGTTGTTAGTATCTCACCCCATTGTGTACTCTTCCTGGGTTTTTGTTTCCCAGGTGCATTACCTTGCACTTCTTAGCATTGAATTTAGCTGCCATACATTTGACCATTCCTCTAACCTTGCCAAGTCCCTTCTCATCCTTTCCACCCCACTTGTGCATCAACTCTATTGCAGATCTTTGTGTCATCTGCAAAGAGACATACTTTTTCTTCCAGTCCCTCTGCAATGTCACTTATAAAGACATTGAAGAGGACGTCCTAATACTGAAAGCTGCGTCCTCACTAGTAACCCCTTCTTCAGAGTGGACTCCATTTACTGTTACTCTCTGTGTCCTATTCTCCAGCCAATTCTTTACCCAGGCTGTCATCTTGGGACCCACTCCCAGGCTGGCTAACTTGTATATTAATCTTTGTGTGGGACTGTGTCAAATGCCTTGCTAAAGTCTAGGTAGGCCATGTCCACAGCCCCTCCCTGATCTACTACTTTGGTCACCCAGTCAAAGAAATCTATCAGATTTGTCTGGCATGACCTTCCCGCTGTGAATCCATACTGCCTTGTGTCGTGTGCCCCTCTGGCCTCTAGATACTCGACAATTCTTTCCTTCAGAAGTGATTCCATCATTTTCCCTACCACTGAGGTTAAACTAACAGGTCTGTAGTTTCCTGCTTCTGCCTTACTCCCACTTTTGTGAAGGGGAATCACATCTGCCCTCCTCCAGTCCTCGGGTACCACCCCATCCTCCCATGATTTGTTAAAGAGGGTAGTCAGTGGTGTCACTAGTTCTACCTTGGTTCTTTTAGAATTCTGGGATGAATCTCATCAGGCCCCATTGCTTTGTCCACCTTCAGTTTTAAGAGTTCTTCAGAACCCTTTCTTCTGTAAATGGGCTGGTATCAACTTCTGTATCCAGAGTGTTTCTACTGTTTGTTTTAGGTATCTCCCCCTCTTCCTTTGTAAATACTGAGCAAAAATATTTGTTTAGTATCTCTGCCTTTTTACAGTCACCCTCTGCCCACCCTTCCACCCTTTATTAAGCCTCACTATCCCTTCCTTGGTCTTCCTTCGCTCCCTGATGTACCTATAAAAGGTTTTATCCCCCTTCTTAATTGAGTTGGCTATCTTTTCCTTGGTTTGGGCCTTTGCTGTTCTGACTGCCTTCCCAGCTTCCTTTTGCTTTGTGATCCACAGTCGGGAGCGCAAAAGCGAATAGCACCAGATAGAATAATATAAAATATTTAGCGAAGACACTTCTTTATATTACTAAATTTGCACATTTATTTAGCTTCACTAGCAAAAAAGACAATCAACTGGTGCAAAAAAACCAAGTGTTGTAACGAACAAAACACCCCTAGCGCCTCGACTCAAACGAGTCTTCAGAGGGGGTAACCAAACCAATATCCACAGCACCTATAAATGCTCAAATAATTAATAATTAATGAACAATTAATGAACTGACTTAACAGCATTTAAAGGGATTTAAATATTATATTATATTATTTGCCTGTGGTAGCTTTTAATTATAAGAATATTACTAGTGTGAGACTTCGAAAGATTTGATTAATTTAAAAACTTAAAGTTTTTCTTCTTCTTTTTTTACGTTGCAGTTTTATTAGAATCAAACTTTAATATTCAGCACTAAAATTGTTTTGGAAAGAAAACCTTTCTATAAATGCTAATGTTGTAAGACAATGTGTAATTTTGGGTACTATGTCCCTTTAAATGCTGTTAAGTCAGTTCATTAATTGTTCATTAATTATATTATTTGAGCATTTATAGGTGCTGTGGATATTGGTCTGGTTACCCTCTGAAGACTCGTTTGAGTCGAGGCGTAGAGGTGTTTTGTTCGTTACAACACTTGGTTTTTTTGCACCAGTTGATTGTCTTTTTTGCTAGTGAAGCTAAATAAATGTGCAAATTTAGTAATATAAAGAAGTGTCTTCGCTAAATATTTTATATTATTCTATCTGGTGCTATTCGCTTTTGCGCTCCCGACTGTGGATCACTTGTTTGTGGGGCTTGCTACCTCTCGGTGAGCTGCATGGTTGCTGTAGGAGTTCTGTTCGCAGTGTCTCTTTGGATGTGGCTTCCTTTTGCTTTAACTGATACAGTTCTCTGTCCTGCTCCTTCTGTGATTCCTTGTACTTCCTGAATGCTTTCTTTTCTCTTGAACCTTCACTGCCACTTCCTTTGAGAACCATAGTGGTTTCTTACATTGTTTCATTTTGTTTATTTGCTTCACACAAAGGCTTGTTACCTCTGTGATGGCAGTTTTTATTATTCCCCATTGTTCTTCCACCCCTCCTTCCTGCCCATTTGCTAGTGCATTCCTTAGGCACTCACCCATTTTGGCAAAGTCAGCCCTCCTAAAGTCCAGTACTTTTGTCTTTGTATGGCTTGACTCTATTGCTGTGTTTATTGTGAACCATACTGTTCGATGGTTGCTAGTTCCCAGATGGCTACCCACTTCTACATGAAGTTTCAATGTACCATCACCGGCCAAGCTGTGGCAACATTTACTGGCCTGTAATAGATCAACACTGGGTACTCAGGGACTGCAGTGTGAGGAGATCTTAACTGAATTAGGGAAGCCCTGTTAGCAGGTGGGAGAGGGTAGCAGCCTCCAGTACAAGAGAAGTGATACAGTACTGTCATAACCATCGCTTTGAAGTGGGTGAAAAAGGCTGTACCTTGCTGGGCCTTTTTAGAAGCAGCTGAGGTACTGACTATTATTCTATACCTTCTTAGGGCCTAACAAGCTGGTTGGATCCTGAGTGAGTTCAGACCTTCTCTATGTAGGACAACTAAAAAGGGCCCAGTACTATTAGGGTTTGCTCTTAACTCCCCTTTTCCATTCAGGGGCTGAAGGTGCCAAATAAAGCTATGTTTGCTGCTGAGCTCTGCTATCACTATTGACTGACATTTCATGGTGCATGTCCATTTATTTATTGGATTGTGTTGACCAGGGTTGGCTCACCGAGACTAAACTCGCTTTTTCTTTTTTTTTTTCTTAGTCATTTTTCTCCCTCTAGCCCTGGTCTGCCTACCTCTATCATGTCCTGGCATCCCCTTCAGGTCTTCCGGCTGCCATCTTCAGGGATCCCCGGCTCCCATGCAGGTCCCGCAGCTAGTACCCCTATGGCTTACCCCTCATGGCAGGCAGTGGAGGCCCCCCCTGCACCCTTCCGCCGAGACCAGATCCAGTGTGTCACTGCGTACCCTCGGAGCCATTGCTCGGCGTCAGAGATGGCCATCATGCCACCACAAGCAGTGCCAGTTTTTCCTGTTTTCTCCCCACGATGTGTGAGTGGCAATGATGCTAAGGGGACAGGTATGCGCCTGCTACCATACCACGTCCCTTCCCGGCCGCCCCAGCATCCCCCCTGACTGCCTGTGCTACTGCATCACCCCCAGCCACAGCTAGAGGCCACCAGAGCACCGGTGACAGCATTCCCCCCTCCCTGGGAAGGACAGCAGTCCATCGGATGCTTCATCCTTCACTCTCCCTGCTGACCCATGATGACCCTGGCTCGTTCCTGAACCCAGGTCGCCAGTGCAGCGCGAGGTGTGGCGTCCAGCACCTCAACCCTCAATGCCACCGGGCTGGCTAACTCCCTTTTTCAGGAGTGACCTGGAAAAGTTACATACAGAATATGTCCAGAAATCACATGGCACAGAATCATACAGCTGAATAACAAAGAGGACACAATGATAATGGTAGTAACAATAGGTGCAGCATTGGGGGTCAACAATAATCCATAGCAAGTTCAGCACACAGCTCAATAACACAAAGTGCGTTGTGCAGTGTCATAGTACAGAGAACAGCAAATCACGTTCATAGAACTAATTTGAGGCCTGATGAGGGCATACAAGCATCTTAACCTCTGTGGCAATGGTGAGGGTGAGGTAGGCTCAACAGGGGAAAGAGCAATTTAGTTTTAGGGTTTGATGCTTTTGAGTAGTCCTTCAAAGGCCTGATAGATAAAGTATTCCTGGAGAGGGGCAGGCTGTTTGTTCCAGAGTTTAGGTGCTGTATAAGGACTGACTAACAAATGTGGTTCGGGTCCGAGGAGCTTCCAGGAGGGGCTGGGAGGAGGAACAGAGGTGCCTTCTTATGAACTTCCAAGTCACTATATCTCTAAGACTAGGGAGACAATTTGTTAATGTCTTATAGGCCTGGCAGAGGGTTGGGTGATAGAGGCACTCTTTGAGAGGGGGCCAGCATAGTGAGGCAAGGACACTGCAGTAGTGTTCACAGGCTTTGCACCAGATGCAAACCTGCCAGTTTTGTAGCACATAGCTTTGAGCCTAGTAAACTCTGCACCTTTCCAGGAGGAGAGGACTAGGGCTCTGCACAGCAGCATTAGGAGGACACTAATGGATACCGACTGGTGGGCTTCATCGTTAGGTAGGATTTGAGTCTGTAGAGTAGCCCTAGTTTTTGGGAAGGAAGCTTAGTAGCATGCTCTTCATGGGTCTTGAAGGTGAGCTCCTGGTCAAGCCAGACACCAAAGTATTTTATTGTGATTACCACTTCCAACTGAACACCCGTGGAGGTTGAGATCTGTAGGAGCTTGCTATGATTAGGGCCCAATTCTCTGGAGCCAAACAGCATGGCTTTAGTTTTTTCCCCACTGAGTACTAGACAACTTGAGACAAACCATGCTTCAGGTATGTTGAAGTGATAACATTCAGGTCAGGGCTGGTTCTATACAGGACTGCATCATCTGCATATAGAAGCACTTTGACTTCACCACAGTTGGAGGGGAGTTCATTGATGGAGAGAGAACAATATTGGCCCCAAGATAGAGCTTTGGGGGACCCCATCAGAGATTTCACACTGGGAGATGAGGCATGACTCCCACTTGACTGCTTGCATTCACCCTACAAGATAACTTCTGAACCACTGGCAGGGGAGTTGGTTGAGACCCAGGCTATTCAGTTTGAAAAGTAGAAGGTTGTAACTGACCAAGTCAAACACCTTTGTAAGGTCGATGAATATAACCCCTGTGTGAGTACCATGGTCAGAGGCAAGGAGGACATCAGTGGTGAAGTGTACTAGGGTTGAATCAGTGCCGTGGTGCTTACTGAAGCCATGCTGGAAGTCAGTGAGTAGGGAGTGGGTTTCTATATAGGTCAGTAATTGTTTGCAAATGAGCCTTTCTTGTACATTAACCAAGTTACCCAGAAAAGAGATGGGAAGATAGTTCCCAGTTGGCTTCCTGGCTCTGCCCTTGAGCACAAAGACTACATGTGCTACCTTCCACTTTTGAGGGACTGTGCCATGAAGTAATGACAAGATAAAGAGGGTAGACAGTGGAGGAGCTGGGATTGGGACAGCTAATTTTTGTATTCATGGCTCAGTGTTATCATGGCCCGCTAATTTTTCTTCTTTGATTTTTAGGAACTGGTTCAGGACCTCCTTGTTAGATACCAGCCTGAAATGATAGTTGGGGTGGCTAACTACAGTAGGTGATCTGGGAGAAGGGACAACAATAGGATCTTTATAGGCATCAAGTTCAGTGCAAAATACATTAAATGCCTCAGCTATCAACTTAAAATTGCTGATCAAATTTGTGTTGCTGAGAATTTCTTGGTGCTGCACACTAGTACACCCCCTGAGGCTATTTATTTGTGGCCAAAAGCACCCTAAGTCATTTAGATTGCTGGCTTGAAGTCCTTTTAGGTAGGAGGCTTTGGCCATTTTTGAATAGGATTTACTTGTGTTCCAAAGTTTCCTACAGGCAATCCAGTCTGGCTGGCAGCCCGTTGTCTTAAAGGCATGCTAGACTCGATCCCTCTGCTTCATCAGGTTGTGGAGGGGGTGGATAAGCCATTTTGAACAGACACCTTAACCCTTTTCTGTACAAAGAGGGCATGGTTGTTAACAACATTGATAAACTTGTTGATTCGGAAGTCTAGGGCTAGACTGACATCCTCTAAATAACTGTTTCTCTCTCAGTTTACCATGGCTAGGTCTGTGAGAAAAGCATTACATTTCAGAGCAGAGTAATCTCTGACAGCAATCTCTGACAGTAATTTTCTCGGAGGAATCTTAGGGAAACAAGTTCTCCATACACAGTGTTTCAGGAAGTGATTACTCAGGGAGTCAGAGAAGGTTTGGAGTGCCAGGATACAGCCTACTCTGTTGAACAGGACCCAGTCTATTACTGACCCAAACAACTTTTCTTTTTTTCAATGCAGTAAGCCATTGCGAGGCAATTTGTAACTACAAATGTAGATGTGAAAGGAAGTGTGACTCCCACTGGAACTTGAATCCAGAACCTTAGCAAGCAAGCTTTGAATGTTAATGTTCTGGGTTCAAGTCCCAGTGGGAGTCACACTTTTCCTTCCAGTCTATTAATTAGTGATTCCTGGATCTGGAGTTTAGCTGAGCTAGTTTGCTAATGATTTGGTGCAGGTTATAGTCACTGACGGAAGTCTTGAAGGAGCAGGTGCTCTTATCAAACCAGCTGAGGTTAAAATCCCCAAGCAGGATTATTTCACTATTGAACAGTTCCCCAAGGCAGCCCATGGGATCATCCAGAGCAGGTCTAGCAACTGGGGTAGGGGAGCTGTAAATGCATCCCACATACAGAGGTTTGGTGATGCCAGGCAGAAAGTTGATAAGTACCGGTTCACCTTGTTACAAGGTAGGAGTGGGAAGGGACAATTGAGTGGCTTTGAGGGAGGAGTTGGTGTATAAGATCACTTTTCCACCTTTCTTTTTACCAGGCCTACATCTCCTAAAGATATAGAAGCCAGGGATGTCAGCCTTGGTTGAAAGGACACATGGCTTCAGCCAGGTTTCAGTCACAGCAAGTGTATAAGGAGAATGGAAATTCACCCAGGCTTTTAGCTCATGAGCCTTGAGTCTTAAGCTATCAGTGTTCATGTCAGCTAATTTAAGTCCCTTACAATTTACCCAGGTATGGTCAGAGGAGGAGGTAATCCTGATATTGGGAGGGCAGGGGCCAGGGTTAGTCTGTATGTCCCCAGCAGTAGTTGGAGGATTAACAATGAGATTTTCAATACTATCTTGAGGAAATGTATGAGGGCTTGCTAATTGTCAGTACCATATGCTTTGGTATGAGGTAAGCAGCACCCTTCTGTGTGATGAATAATCTTTAGACCCTTGTTAGACTGTGAAAATGGTGGTCTGGGAAGTAGTAGGGATAGTAAAAGGAGCACTGGGATTTAATTATCACTGTCTGACAACAAATGTAGCAAAGTTATATATATATATATAGGATATGACATGGCCTGACTGAAGATATCATATTTATCTTCACAAGAGGCCAGTGATATGATATCTCATGAGTGGTGAAGCCACGAGTGAGATATCATGATATCACTGGCCTCGAGTGAAGATAAATATGATATCTTCAGTCAGGCCATGTCATATTCTGTTTATACAATGTATGCTTTGCCCCCACCCCCCAATACAACTCACCACATGCCCCTCTCAATGCAATGGGTGATATAAAGGTGATGGCCCTAGCAATACAACCCCACTTACAGAAAAGCTGTCAAAACAGCAGATGTCATTTATTGTTTAAAAAATATCTGGTGGATCCTGTTATTTATGGTTAGTTTTAAAAAGTTTTATCTGGTTTATCCTGCCATGCCCCCCCCAACAGAGCTCCACATGCCCCCCCAACATAACAGATTACATAGGGTTTTAAATATTTGGTTGATCCTGTCAATTTATTACTAAAATATCTGGTTGATCTTGCATATTGTGGTAAAAGTGTTTTTTGTTTTATTCTAGTTGATCCCGTTATTTCGAACATTTCTTTTCCTCGTAATTATCCGTTTTGATGATTGAATATTACAACAAGTTTTTTCTGTTTAGGAGTCTCTCGAACAGTATCGAGCCCTCTGCTTTTATGTTTATGCTTCAGGCATTCACGAGATTGCACAGAGTAGTGACCGAGCTAGTGTTTTCAACAGTAAAAGGAAGTATGAGCAACAGACGCTCACGCTTCCTTTTACTGTTGAAATGCCGCCGGCTCGGTCACTGCTGCACTCTGTGCAGTCGGAAGCTTTTTTTCAACAAGATACTTACAAATAAGCATAAAGCGGAGGGTTTCTCAGTTACTGAACTCGGGGCTCCTCATAGAAAACATTTGGCAATGTGCCAGTTGTCAGTGTGGATAGCGCCCGGCCACGCTACAATTACAGGGAAAATGAAAGTGCTGAGAGTGGCAGGATCAACCAGATAAGTTATTTAATTTTTTTTTTACTTAATTTTTTTTAAAGTGTAGTAGGAATAAAGAGATGAGTAAGGTATGTGGTGGTGGTGGGGGGTGCAGGTCGTATAGGCACAGCAGCACAGCAGCTTGTTGTTTGTAGGTGTAGTGAAGATTGAAAGTGAAACGATTTCACTTTCAGAATGACGTATAGGAGTGTGAAGATATCTCCATGACGTATAGGAACATGGAGATATCAATGTTATCTTCACTGCCTAGCTCAGATATCATGTTTTACACTTCTATTTATTCCAACACATACATTGTATAAATATATATATATATATATATATATATGTATATATATATATATATATATATTAAGGAACAGTAACTCAGATACGCACACTTTTTGGTACAACCCCAGTGGCATTTTCTTAGGTATGAGCTCATCAGGAAAATATGCTATTGAGGCAGGCATAAATGACAAAGCACAGAAGGTTGCCATAAAGCTATATGACTTGACATATAGAAGTTCGTAAGGGTTACAAATCTATTCTTGTGGGTATAAGCATGTGGGAAGGAATCTGAGACAAGCAAGGCACCCTAACAATACACTGAGAAAGTGCACACTTGTATTTGGCCCATAATTGATGGCAGTGGAATAATTATTGTCAGGACAAAAATGTGTAGATGCTGACCTCACCCAGATAGGGCAAGACCACAGCAGGTCCTTAGAAATGCAGGTATATAACAACCCAGTGGTGGAGTAAGGTTGAGATCAATACGCAGTTACCAATGTGCATGGGAAGTTGTAGTATTAAAAACACTGAAAAGGAATTCAAGAGGTCCTGCACTTTATTCCAGATCCCAGATAAGGACTTGCAATAATAAAGTGGTACTCTATAGTTTAGTACAAGGATTTCAGCTAGGTATCAAGCAAAGAATTAAATGTCTAAGCTGCTGACAAGTAAATTGTTTCCAGATGAGAGTAGCAGTAGAAACGGAATGCCTAACTAACATCAGGATAGCAAGCAAGGTAACCAGAAGAATATAACTGCCAGAGTTAGGCAAATATTAGACCCCAGAATCGGAGATGCAATGCTAGTAATTAATATAACATTTATAATGATGTTGACATGGGACTATAATTTGTATGTGTGGGGTAAGTGTGTGTGTGTGTGTGTGTGTGGGGGGGGAGTGACCACAGTAGGGCTGTGGGTAAGTACAGCATTCTAGAAGGTTATACTGAATAATCTGGCCCACTTTAATCCTTCTCTGGGGGGAGGCACTGCACAATTTTATTTGCCTTGAATATGAATCCCTTTTATTGTCAGCTAAAAAAGAACATAGAAGCCACTGTCAACAGCTACGACAGCCCGGTGGTTATGTAAGGTAGTGGCACCTTGCCCCCAGAGTCATTTGGGGAGAATGACCACGCCACAAGGGCCTAATTCATATCAAATTAAAGGTTTTTAAACAGTAACCACAAGGAAGTAATTCTAACTCAGGCTAGGCTTACACATATAGATAGACATGTTACGTTAACTTACAGAAGTAAATGATCAAATTGTACCTAAAAGGCCCTTTCTCTCTCTTGCTCTCTCGCTCTCTCTCTCTCTCTCTCACCCTCTCTCTCTCTCTCTCTCTCCAACAAGATATCCTGACTTGCTCAGTATCTCCCTCCTGGCCCCTACTTTAATGGAATAGACTGACCCATATCATATCTGTGTGTTCTCTCTCCCTAAGTGAAGTGTAACAGTTTTAAATACAATTGTAACCATTGTTTGTTTACCCATCTGCCTGTAACCTGACAGACAGATACATTCCCACACATTAAAAATCACCATTCATCACCAGGAACTGATAGATGGCCTAGTCATAAAAATGGATTCAGGTTCCAGCACCACACCTTATACTAACATACTAACATACTATTTGCCAGCAGATTAGGCCTTACAGTCTATCGAGTCTGCTCGAATCTTAGATCCTTAGTTGGGTGCCGAGGCCCTCCCATCCCTTGTGATCCAGAAATCCCTATCATCCATCCCTACCCCCCTGGGACAGGCCATCATCTGATACATCCGCTTTCTGTGTCTGTCCCACCCTCTCTTGAAGCCCTCCACTGCGGATCTCTGAACCAGCTCGCCAGGCAGTGCATTCCAAGGTCCACCACCCTCTCAGTGAAAACCTCCTTCTTTTCCCCTCACCCTTCCACCTTCCAACTTCAAACCATGCCCTCTGGTGATACCTCCTGCTTTAGTCTAAAGATCCCTCCATGTTTACCCTATTTATTCCCTTGAGGTACTGAAGACCTCAATCATGTCCCCTGTCTCTCCTCTCTCTCCAATGAAAACAGGCAGAGCTCCTCAAGTCTGTCCTCATACGTCAAATCCCAGCCCTCGGATCATCTTAGTTGCCCTCCTCTGTACCCTCTCCAGGAGCTGTATGTCCCTCTTCAAGTGTGGTCTCCAGTACTGTACACAGTACTCAAGGTGTGGTATAACCAGTCCATTGTACAGCGACAGAATCACTTACTTGCTCCTAGAGGTGATCCCCCTTACGATGCATCCCAACATCCTGTTTGCCTTGCTAGCCGCTCTCCTGCACTGCTCAGAATTATTTATACATGCATCCACCATGACCCCTAGGTCTTTTCCCTATTGAGGCCTCCAGCACCTCCCTCCCAGGGTGTACCTGTGTTTGAGGTTTCCCGACCAAGATGCAACACCTTGCACTTGGTGATATTGAAATTTAATTTCCATGTGTGAGCCCAGCTTTCCAGGGTGTCCAGGTTCCCTTGCAGGGCCAACCTCCCCTCTTCTCCCTCAACTACTGCTCCCATCTTGGAGTCATCCGCGAAGATACTCATTTCACACCCTATACCCTCCCTGATGTCCGATATGTATGCATTAAACAGGATTGGACCCAGGACCGAGCCCTGCGGTACCCCACTACCAACCTCTCTAGGGTTCGAGAGCTCCCCACAGACCACTACTCTCTGGGTGCGTCCAGCTAGCCAGTTTTCAATCCATCTGACCATCAAAGGGCCTACTCCTAACCCCATCAGTTTCTCCACCAGACCATTGTGGGGGACAGAGTCAAATGCCTTGCTGAAGTCCAAGAATAATACATCCACAGGCTTTCCCAGTCCAGTTCTGATGTTACCCATTCGTAGAACTCCACAAGATTGGTTTGACATGATCTACCTGGCACAAACCCATGTTGCCGACTATCCAGACCTCCCACCTCCTCCAACTACACCCCCAATTGTTCCTTTAGTATAATCTCCATTAATTTTCCCACCACCGAGGTCAAACTGATGGGTCTATAGTTACCTGGTACTTCCCTCGACCCCCCTTTATGGATTGGCACCACATGTGCCTCTCGCCAATCCCTAGGTACCCTCCCTGTCTCAAGTGACCTGTTGAAGAGCTCCGCCAGGGGTGCAGCCAGTATGTCTGCCAATTCCCATAGTACTCTCGGATGAATGCCATCCGGCCCAGGAGATTTGTATTTCTTTAGGGCCTTGAGGGCTAACCACACCCTTTTGGTGGAGATAGCATCATCTGTCCCCTCCACCTTACTGGCCTTTTTATCCTTATCCAGATGTGACACCCCTGGGGTACCTCTCCCTCCCTCTTGCTCCATTTCTGTTGCTCCCCTGATCCCACTCACTGCCGCTTCTATCCCCTTCATGCCTTGCTTTGTAGACATCCCATCCCCCTCCCTAGTGAACACAGAGGCAAAGTACTCATTAAATACCTCTGCCTGATCCCTCACCTCTTCTACCCACCCTCCTTCTGATCTCAATCTGCTGAGATGGCCCTTAGTTTTTCCCCGCTCCCCAATGTACCGGAAGAACCCCTTTTCCCCACCATGTATCCCCTGTGCCAGCCGCTGCTCTTTACTGGACTTTGCTCCCCTCACCATACGGGTGACTTTTCTAGATGCAAGATGGTACATTTCCTTATCCCTATCCCCTTTTGTCGTTTTATATTTTTTGTAGGCGGCCTTCTTTTCTCTGACTGCTACCTGTACCTCACTGGACCACCAGCATGGTTTATGTTACCTTGCTCCCTTACGTTTCAACTTAGCACAGATCCTGACTGCCTCATGAAGTCCCCGTTTTATGACCTCCCATCTCCTTTCCACACTTGTCATTGATGTAATCCCCGTCAAGTGATCCTTGAGAATATTTCCCATGCCCACAAAGTCTGTCCCCCTGAAGTCCACTGCCAGTGTCCTAGATCTCACCCCTCCCCCATGCTTATTTGAAACCAGACAGTATTGTGGCCACTCCCAGTCAGGGGATCCTGTACAACCAGGTCCCTTACCAGATCCCCATCTGCCAGAGCCACGTCCAGAACATGCCCCTCCCTTGTGGCTCCATCACATGCTGTGTTAAGAACACATCCTGGAAGCCATCCAGCAGCCTCTGCTCCTTGGCCACCTTAGAGGACATGGTTCCCCAGTTTGTACCTGGCATATTAAGGTCCCCATCAACACCACTCCTTCCCTTTTGGTCCACATTGGGCAATGATGTTGTCCAGCAAACCATCCTCTAGAACATCACTCATCCCAGGGGCCTATATACTACACCCAGCTTGACCTTATCTCCTGCTGGGGATCGAAGGTGACCCATAAGGCCTCCACGTTTCCCTCTGCCTCTTCTACCCTAGCAATTTCTATGTCATCTCTAATGAACATAGCTACTCCACCCCCTCTGCCCTCCTTTCTATCCTTCCTAAGCATAGTGTACCCCATACGTTTAGGTCCCAGTCATGGTTTTTGTTGGCCCACGTCTCCGTGACCGCCGCCACATCCACCCCGAACAGCATGGCCTGGAACTCTGGCAACTTGTTTCCCAAGCTCCTGGCATTTACTAACACCAACCCCCACCCCTTATCCCTGATCCTCTTTGTCGAACCCCACCCAGATTCCTTATACTTCCATCCTCCTCTGCTTCTCCTGAAACCTCCACCCCAGTCTGTTTCCCTCCCTGGGCTTGAAGGCTACTCCCTCATCTGGAGGAGAGGGCTTCTGGTCAGCCCCTCCCTTATCCCTTCCCTCCCCCCTCACAAGTTTAAACCCCACCTTTCTTGAATGTAGTCAGCCATCCCCTGTTTAAGGACTTCCTTCCCTAATGGGGCAAGATGAAGCCTGTCCTTGGCATGTTGTCCCTTATCCTCCCAAACTCCATTCCAGTTCCCTAACATCCCCAACCCACTCTCTTCACCCCACTTCCTGAGCCAGTCATTAACCTCTGTGAGCTTCATTTTTTTCTCCGCTGAGGCCTTTGGTACTGGCAATATCTCTGAAAAGGAAATGTTGCATCCATTATCCCGACAGACTCTGGCAAGTTCTTGAACCTTGCTTCGATTTCCAAACGCTATTTCCTCTAGATCGTTAGTTCCCAAATGCACCAGGAAATCCGTTTCCTCCACAATCCCTAACCATTTACACACCATGAACTTTGCTCTGTGCACTGTCAGCCCAGAGATACTCACTACCTTCACCTGGCTATGGCATCCGCCCCCCTGTCCCTCCCACTGGATACCCCTAATCATCGAGTCTCCCAATAACAGAACCTTAACACCGCCATCATCCTTATGGTTACCTCCACTATGCCCTCTCAGCCCTTCCCCCTTATTCATGATCTCAATTCCATGGGAGTCTTCCTGCCTTATTAGAGACCCCTTATCACCCTCCCTTTCTGCCTCCCTTGTTATTTTGCCCACTAACTCAAACCCTCTGAATAGGTGTCCCTTTAACCTCTCTTATCCGAACCATTTATCCTGGCCTGATAGTTTCTTCCCCACACCGCCATCCTCCCCTTGTAATAGTACCCCATCCTCCAGAGGCTTCTGTGGGTCCCTTTAGCTAGGGCCCTATCCTTGGTACTGACCCCCTGCTGAAGGGGGCCCCTCCCACCTCCTTGTCTCCCAGTTTCTCTCCAATCATGCTTCTCCTCCTCATGTCTGCAATATGTTGCATCTCCCCATTTGCTTAACATTTATGTTTCCTTCTCCTCTGGGACTATTTCTATCCTTTCCATTGCCGGTCTGTGATGCTCTATGGGTATCCGACTCCCTCCCGGCCTCTGTATAAGTTTCCTCATTTCCACCAACCCTTCCTCCCCTCTAGGTCGCTTAGTAGCTCAAATTTATTGTGACACTCTGTGTCAGCTCCATCAAGTAACCCGAGTTTCCCCTGACTGCACCTCTAAACTGCCCCTCTTCTTCCCCTCTTGCTCTGTTCACCTTAGGAGCTCCCTTCCCACAGTCTGCTGTTTTAGGCTTCTGCACAACAGCCCCTCCTGACTCTTTCCCCTCCACTCTCTTTTTATTCAGAATGTTCACCCCATACGCTTTCCCCTTAGCGTCAACATCCCTATCTAAGGGTCCTCTGTCCCTAATATCCCCCCTCCTGCTTGCTGTAACATAATGTCCTGTAATTTCAGAGCGCTGCTCCAGCCTCCCCTCAGCCCCACCCTTCTGCTGCCCATATCCACACCCCTTATCCTTGGACACCCCCCCCCCAGCTCCCCAGCTTACTCCTTAACCAATATACCTCACTCCTGATACAAGATATCTATCTACAGAGTGAGCAGCCTCCCTCTCTCCAGGCCCAATTGAGAATTATTACCATCCCACAGCCTGTGCAGCCTACAACCCTTCCGAAGATGCCTGCCATGGTGGAATATGGCCACCCTGTTTATCCCCTCTGTTTATAATGGCACACCCCCTTTTCTCAGTCCCTTTCCCTTGGAATACAGTTTTCTCTATACTGACTGCAGTTATTTACAAACCCAATTTCAACCCCACCAATAAAGTTCCCAAGTCTCACAAACACATACAGTCCAGTGTGTGTTCAGTCCCACTAACAGTGTGTATATGCAGACATCAGGTACCGTATGATGTCACAGGCCCACCAGCTCCTGTTGCTTAGAATTTCAGTCCCAAACAGAAATACTCAGCCCTTCAATCCCAACCTCTAATGGCTTTTCAGTATTTAACCAGGCAAACAACACCTTTAAATTTCACTCTAATTATCACTGCCAAACAACTGCTCCCAAGCCTCCAAAGTTACAATATCACAGCCCAAGTAACAGTTCTAACTCAAGGTAATAATTTTTAACACATAGAACTAATTTCACTTACAAAACTAGTCAAATATTTCAGTTAAAACAGAATATAACCCCAGACCTCTGTCCTTACCAGCCTCCTGCTTATGTTCCCAAGTGAACATATCTGTTAGCATTTAAGCTTTGACCCTCCCAGATGACTCAGGCTGTCTCTTTAAGGAAATATATATATATATGTAACTGATTAGTGTGTAAATATGATGCAGTTGTGTGTCACAATGATGTGTTGGCCTTACTATAGGTGTCAGAGGATGGAGAAATTCATATCGAAGTGTTGCTGCAAGACGGCAGCCATTTTATGGAACTTTGAGGCAGCAGGAGATGAGATGGTGGGGAAGCTGTGCTTGGCAACATACTGTACATGTTTTTCAACTGTGACATCACTTTTTGTCCCATGGTTCCATGAAATAGCTAATGCCTTGTTTTAAAATCGGACTGACAAACATAGATAGCTCCAGAATGCTGCTCCTGCGGGTTTGCCTTAAATAATGCCTTGTTTAAAAGAGCTTTTCATAGACTTTCAGACTTCAAAAAGCACTGTACACCTATATTTACATGATTTTTTTTTTTGCTACCCTCCTCGCTGCACCAGGGTCCTCTCTTCAGGGTCCCTACGTCGTGTGTACCCATAGTCCTGCCCCAGGTACCTCCCTCCGGATGCTGGCCGGCCTGTCCCCATCCTGCCTCGGTTTACCCTCCGGGCGGGTATGAGAGGGGGGGACCCACATTCCCCTCCCATGGTCCTTAAGTCTGCGTTGGAAGGCCTGCCAGCTCCTTCTATGGAGCCTGGTTATGGGTGTTCTCTGGTCGACCGGGTCCCGTCTACAGGAACCTGGTGCAGGGTATTTTCCATTTTTCTTCCCTGCCCTCAGGACGTCCGCATGCTAGGGAAGCCTAGGGATGGAGCACGTCATGATGTGCTTGACGCTCCAGCTCCTGGCAGACACCCTCCCACCCTATTGCATGCAGTCTCACTGCACCTCCACCTGTGGTCACCCAGGTGGCGGTATCACAGCAGGACTTGCATCCCCACCCCCCACCTGGAGGAGGAGAGCAGCCACTGGGCTCTCAATCCTCCTCACCCCAGCCGGCCCTCCAGCTGCCCGAGTCCGTTCCCGAACCCGGGTCGCTGGCGTCGCAGGCGGTAGCCCTACCGCTGCGCCGGAGGGGCCGGCTATATTTACATGATTGAAGCATTTTCTTTTTTCACCATGACCTTTACTGCACCATTGTTATTTCTGACCAAAATACATAGGGCAGAATTTTTAAAGCGTGGCGCAGGACTTGTACCAAGCCCTGTGCCACGAGACATAGGTTCTGGCAGTGCACCAACCCAGTCACTGCAACTGCACCTGATTCTACAATCACCAGTGCAATTGTGAGATTTTTCACAATTTATGGCAGCTTGCATCAAATAACTGGTGCAGGCCCTGTAAAAAAGTCCCCCAGGATTGCCACAAGTTAGACCAGGAAAATTTGCCGCATGGGGATAGAAACTCCCATTTGATAGCCGGAAGCCCCATGCATTGTATTGCCGGTACATCTGTGGCTTGTGGCAATCTAATCCTTTTGAAAATCCTGCCCATAGAATAATGTATGGGCAACCATATTCAACATGGCTCAGTTTCTATTGAGGCGTGACATGACATCATAGACCTCAAGAGCAAAACTCGAGAGGTCTCCATGGTGTCATTTCTCCTCGAGATAGATACAGTATATAGATTCATAGAAGTGTGACGGCAGAAAAGGACCGAACTAGGCCCACCAAGTCTGCCCATTTGCCCAGCTATCTGCTTGGACCTGTGCCACCCCCCTTTAACACTCCCATGTGGTTGTCCCATGCCCTTTTGAATCCCTCCACTGTTTCCTCTCCAACAACTGCTTCTGGGAGTCTGTTCCACTTTTCTATGACTCTCTCTGAGTAATAGGATTTTCTAATGTTACCCCTGAACTGTCCTCCCTCCACCTGCAGGCCATGCCCCCTCATCCTCTGACTTCCTTTCATCTTAAAGATGCTCCCCCCGGCACCCTGTTTATACCCTTAAGGTACTTGAAGGTCTCGATCATGTCCCCTCTGCTCCAGGGAGTACATGTTCAAATCTCTCAACCTTTCCCCATAGGATAGGTGGCTTAACCCTTTTACCATTTTTGTCGCTCTCCTCTGAACTCTCTCTATCCTCCCCACATCCTTCCTGAGGTATGGCCTCCAGAACTGGACTCCGCACTCCAACTGTGGTCTAACCAAATGGGTGTACAAGGGTACTATGACCTCCCTATTCCTACTGGTGATCCCCCCTCCGATGCATCCCAGCATTCCACTCCCCCTGGCCAGAGTACCCATTCGATATTTTGCATAGTATATGTTTGTTTTAATTAATTTACCTTCTTTCTAACTCTGCCTTGAAATGTGGTTAAATAGACAGAAAACAGCAAACAGGATAAGATTAAAAACATGTAATGTGATTTAAAGGGACACTGTCAGCTAATGACTGACTTTTATATTCTGTTTTTAAATAAGAACTGGAAGCCATCCATATTCACAGTGAATGCATAGCTGCCAGAATGGCATATTATGCCATACAATAGCAAGTCTTAATAGTTATTAATATTTATTAGTTGGACTGCTGATCTACTCTTGTTCCTGGCTGCCTGTGCCATGCAGGCTTACAGTGTCAATGTGGTGCTGAAGCATCTGTTATCTCATCTATAGAATCATTTACAGGGAGTCTGGCACCATAGTGACACTGTGAATGAGCATCGGCGTGGGCAGCAGGACATAAGAGCTGATGGGCTGTCTAACCAATAAATACTAATGACTATTAAAATTGGCTATTTTGTGTCATAATATGCCATTCTGGTACCACATATGCATTTAATGAGCATATAGATGGCTACAGGTTCTTATTTCAAAAGTGAATTTAAAAGTCAGCCAAAAGCTTACAGTGTCCCTTTAAAGTGAAACTAAAGTCAACATTTACAAAAAAATGTTGCGTAGAGTGTTTTGCTTTGTAGGTGTAGTCCTAGTGTATCCTTCCCTTTGCTTGCTGTAAGTAGTTTTTTTTATTTGCCTCCTAGTTTTATGGCTCCTGGGGATCTCCATGTTTACATTTTTTATGGCTCTTCTTTTTCCTGCAATGCCTCATATCATATGCGACAGTGATGCATCCAGGACCATTAATTCAACAAGATCTGGATTTTTGTCAGTATGTGATTTTAAGAAACCCTCCTTGTCAAGGAGCTCTAATGAAGGATACATTTACAGATGACAAACACCTGAGGGTAACTGAGTGGGCTTTTCTGTAAAGAAACAGCTAGAGTCTTCACTAACTGTAGCACTGCTGACCCAGGGTGATTTGTGTGTTTTTTAATGGTTGTGTGTAGTTTGATAAAATGAAAAGCTCTAAAAACAAAACATTCATTCCTGCTGGCTAGACCTAGAAAAATTCCTAGAAAACAGGAAGTTTAGATTAGAAAGAGTTATTTAGTTGAAGCCAGAATATTAGGTTCCTAACAGTAGATTGCAACTGCAGCAGTTATTACTCTCTCAGTCCATGGTCATGAATGCACCACTATCATGTGTGATAGGAGGCATTGTAGGAAAAAGAAGAGACATAAAAATTGCAAACATGGAGATCCCAAGGGGCTATAAAACTAGCAGGCGAATTAAATAAAAACCTCCATAGAGCAAACAAAGGGAAGGACACACTAGAACTACACCTACAAATCAAAATACTCTGCTCAACAATATTTATTTGTACATTTTGAGTTTAGTTTCCCCTTTAAGCAATAACTACAGGAGCTGACAACTTTTCTTGTAGTTCATCTTTTAACAAACAGTTCATGGGGTGTTTTCAGTCTTGCTGATATCTTCATTATGAGGAATCTGCGGGGTAGATACACATGAGGAATCTTAACAAACACAAGATTCTATGCTGTTGTACCACAGTAGTGACATAACTGCCTTCAAAAGGGAGCTAAAGACATTTTTATTTAGAGAAGCTTTTCCTTCCAGTTGATTTAAGCTGATTTACATTAATGAATTTAATATTGTATTTATATGTATTTTAATTGTTTACATAGAATTTGTTCACTTGTACAGCACCTTGAGTCACAATGAAATAGAGCGCTCGATTAAATGAATAAACTAAACTACATTCATATACTGTAATATTTTATGTATTTGTGCTTATTATTTATATACAGCATTTCAGGTTACATTTGGTATAAAAAGGCAGCATAGGCTGGAGGTTAAAGCACTGAGCTGTAAACCTGAAAACCCAGCAGACATAGCTTTGAATCCCACAACTACCGTTTGCATACTGTGCGCCGCTCTGCAAGCCACTGAACCTCTATGTGACCCTAGGAAATGAGCTGTAGCTCTGTGTGCCTTCCCAGCAAAAAATTGTGAACCTTTTTCATGCCACTGCTTGTATTGTATTGTCTGGATAACTTTGAAAACAGAAGGTTTTGACCCTAACAGTCCAGTCCAATCGTGTTGAAAAATAAAGTTTTTATCTGCTTGCCTACCTGCCTACCGACCTACCTATTACATATGACGTTTCCTTGTGAATAGTTACTTTGCTTCAAACTACAAGAAGTCCTAATGTATTCTGACATATGCAGTAAGACCTTTCTGTTGTACTGCCCCAGAGATGAAAGGGTTAAAGCCTACCTTCTAAGTAGGCATGCGCTCAGTTTCAAACCACTGTCCACTGGCACATTCTATGCAACCGTCAGATTCTTTACTCCACCTAACTGAGAAGACGCCTCAGATAAATCTCCTCAGCATCTTGTTGGTTCGGGTAGTTTTCGTTGCAGTTTTTGACTACCAGTAATTTAAAATAGTTTAAAATTGTTTCAAACTACTGTCCTTCAGTACAGGTAGACCAATCGGTATATTTTTTCTACAAATTGGGTAAGTTATCGGTTCTTTAGTGGTTGCTGTGAACCGCGAGGGAACCAATTTGATTTACTCTTTTTTGAAGTAAAGTTTATTTTTGCTGTGTCTTTGACTGGGTCTAGATAGCCCTGGTTAATAAAAAAAATGAGTTTGTCGTTTTTTTCCCTGGCCGTTAATACCGGTCTTTTAACCAGGACTTTACATATTTAAAACCTTATCTGGCCTAACCTCCACTGGGGATGAGTGTTCGGGTTTGCCATGGAGTCACAGAAACCCAAAAGGAAAAACGGCCCTACTGGGTTTCAGCAATGTGTTGAGTGTGGTGAGACATTTGCCATGGCTGATCCACACACTACTTGTGTTTTCTGTGTGGGGTTCAACCACTTGGAAGCAGATTGTGAGATTTGTAAAAATTTCATTCAGTCAATGTTGGATAGGCGTCTTAACTGGCTGAATGAGAAAATGGCTGAGAAGTCCGCTGACACGGATGGCTGGTCCAGTTCTGGTTCAAAGGAACTGGAGGGAGTGCTCTCTGACCAGAGAGATGCTCCCTCTAGCAAGTGAACCGTGGAGACAGCCCTTGAAACGGCTTCTGCTAAAAAGAAGAGAAAGGAAAAATACACCCAACCGGCCGCTAAGGCTCAGTCTGTTGTGGTTCCAACCACTGAAGAAGTTGCTAATGCTATACGCATTATTCAGTCATTGCAAGCCAGTCTGGCTGAACCAGTGCAGCATTCGGTTACTCCTCAACCAGTTCAAACCCCTGGTTCTCAGGTTCAACCTGAATCTTTTGAAATTGATTTTTTCTGTGAGCAGGAATATAAAGATGAGGAGGAAGAGGAGGACTATTTTGATCCCACTGAACCCGAAGTCTCCCCTGAGCATGAGGGAGGGGATTCTCCACCTATGCAGTCAGAGGATGCTCTCAGTCACTTTTCTTTCATGAAGAAGGTGGCTGAAACTCTACAACTGAGTCCATAGAAGAGGAAGAACAGCCTGATTATGTGGAGATGATGGATATATCTGCCACAAAAAGACTGGTGATACCCATACATAAATCTCTGAATAGACAGACCTTAAAGATTTTAAGTACTCCTACTTCTGTCCCTCCTATGGATAAGAGGACAGAGAGGAAGTATCCAGTTGCCAGGAATGGCATTGATTTTTTGTCTGGTCATCCCAGCCATGAAGGTGTGGTTCAGGCTGCTGCCTGTGAAAAGGCAGGTATACCTTTGACTTCCCATCCTCCTGAGAAGGACTCCAGGAAAATTGACTTCATGGCTAGGAAAGCATACTTGGGATCATCTCTGGGTATCAGACAGGCTTCTTATGTGGCCTATGTGGCAAGGCACCAGAAGAAGCTTTGGGAGTCAGTATCCTCCCTAGCTGCAAGGGCCCCACCTGATTTGGCTGCAGACTTAGTGGGGGTGGCTAGGAATGGAATAGAGGCTTCGAAGCAACAATTCCATATGGCGGTGGATGCCAATAATTCTGCATCCAGAGTTATGGTTACCTCTGTGTCCTTAAGAAGATTTTCTTTTCTCAGAGCCACTAACATTTCTTAGGATACTCAGACCAAGGCCTTGGACTTTCCTTTGGCACAAAATTCCCCTGTCTGGGGATCAAACAGGGAGGACAGGGTCTACAAACTGACTTCAGGAGGTGGGGCACCCCAGAGATAGACCTCTTTGCAGCTCCAGACAATAATCAGTTGCCTCTGTTCTGTTGCAGGCCTCCAGCACTGGGCACAGTACCCGTGGATGCACTTCTTATGGACTGGTGCAGGAAATTCCTGTATGCTATCCCTCCGGTTCCCTTGCTGTTCATGTTGCTGAACAAACTCAGGTGTCAACCTGCAGCAATGATTCCGATAGCTCCAGACTGGGCCAGACAGCCTTGGTACTCGATGCTACTGGCCCTGTCATTGACCAGCCCAATTTGCCTCCCAAGGGGGTACAACCTGCTGACCTTCTCTCAGGGAAGGATTATGTACCCCAATCTGGGGTTCCTCAGACTGAGGGCTTGGTTCTTGAAGACTTAGTGCATGCTGGTTTGCAACTCTCTGAGTGGGTGCTGGACATTCTGAGGGTTTCCAAAAAAATATCTACCAGGAAAACCTATACCTCCAAATGGAAAAGGTTCATCATCTGGTGCTCCAATATAGATGTTGACCCTCAAAGGGTTGGCCTTCCAGTCCTGCTGGACTACTTGGTTCACATGCACTCCTTAGGCCTACAGCCTTCTACCCTAAAGGTGCATTTGGCAGCAGTTTCTGCTTATTTGTCAGCAGAGAAGGGTCCTTTCCTAGCTTCTAATCTCATATTCAAAAAGTTTTTCAAGGGCTTGCTGCATATGCACCCTCCTCATAGGGAGTCTACCTCTTCTTGGGACCTGAACATCTGCATAGCACAGTTGATGCAGTCCCCTTTGAGCCCATGTCCTCAGCAGAGCTAAAGTATGTGACGTGGAAAACTGTTTCTGCTAGCCATCACTTTAGCAAGATGGATCAGTGAACTACATACAGGCCTTGTCAGTAGAACCAAATTATATTTCATTTCACAGATACAAGATGTTCTCTGAACAAACAGGAAATTCCTCCCTTAGGTGGTTTCTGATTTCCACCTTAACCAGTCTATGAATTTACCTGTCTTCTTCACTGAACACTCTAGTTCAGGGATACGTAGGCTGCATAGCCTAGACGTAAAAAGGGCTATTAGCTATTATCTGGATCATACCAAGGACCATAGGAATGGAAACAATCAATTGTTTCTTACCTATGGAGAAGTGGGTACGGGTAAGCCAGCCACTAAGAGAACCACTGCAAGATGGATAGTGTCATGTATCCAGTTTTGTTATAGAAATCTGGGAAAAGAACCCCCTGTGGGCCTGAGGGCTCATTCCACCAGGGGTACAGCTGCTACTATAGCAGCTGCAAGGGACATTTTCTTGTTGGAGATTTGTAAAGCAGCTACCTGGAAAACTGCGCACACATTTATCAAACACTACAGTTTGGATGTGCAAGCCAGAAGTGATGCTAGATTTGGTATAGCAGTATTGCAGAGCCTATTTCCTAAGTAGGTTCTATGCCCACCTCCAAGGGCACTGCTTGGTAGTCTGCATATGTCAGAATACATTAGGACTTCTTGTAATTTGAAGAAAAAATTACCACAGTAATGTTGTTTCTTCTAAAGGAGTCCTAATGTATTCTGACCTCCCATCCTGCCTCCCCTACCAGAACCTGGAGTCTCTGCACTCCAGCTGTTACATTTTGTTGTTGATCCATTGAGCTGGTAATCTGTTGGACATCTGTGACTTGATAATTTTATTCCCTCACTGGGGTTGGTGGGGTATCCTATGGTTTAATATACATTGTCATATAGAATTTCAATCATTTGGATAGTTTAGAGTCTCTGTTCTTAGTTGCTGGTAAGAATCTGATGGTTGCATGGAACGTACCAGTGGACAATGGTTTGAAACCGAGCGTGTGCCTACTTAGAATATAGGCTTTAACCCTTTCAACTCTAGGGCAGCACAACAGAAAAGTCTTACTGCATATGTCAGAATACATTAGGACTCCTTTAGAAGAAACAGCATTACTGTGGTAAGTAATTTTTTCTTCTGTTTTTGCAGAGCAAGTAAAAGGACAGCCAGGGAAGAGCTGCCTAAATCAGGGATCAGTTGTATTGGTATAGCATGGAATCAATGAGGGTAAACATACTTTAGCACACAGGGTGGCACTAAAAGGATTAGAAGAATCTCCGAGGGTGGGCAGGACACCAGGATCTGAACACTTACATCCCCAGCTTTTAAAATAAGTACTGTAGGACCAGGAACTAGTGCATCTCTAATATAGATTTACAGTTGTGTTCCTATCACTGTGGGAGTTCTGTGTTTTTTCAGTAGGAGAGCTGAGAGTTAACAGTTCTCACCACAGGTTTTGCTATGGTTCCATGCTTAGTTGTTTGATCAGCACCAGTCTATGAAAATCAACAATAATTTCTCAATTAACCTGACGATTTGTGAAGGGGGTTCCTTGCTGTACTGTTTTAGGCCAACTGCTGCTTTTGTCACCACACATTACCATTTGTGAGGGCTGAATGCATATCGAATGCCACTTGTGTTCAGGTGACGCCATTTTTATTACAGTGGTGCGATGATACTGACACTGTATCTACAAAATGACAAAGTGATGGTAATATCTTGCAAACAAATTTGATTAACAACAAAATGCTGCTTAAGTCTTCAAAGACTAATCTAATGATGTTTGGTAGCAGAAGCAAGTCAGACAATGTTAATGGTGCTCGCGGTGTTACTTCAGTAGGTAATAAGAAACTAGAGCTTGTATCTTGATACAAATATCTTGGTTTCTAATTCAAAGCACATTTGATCAGTGAAATCCACACTGAAAACTTAAGTAAATTGAAAATAAAACTGAGTTTCTTATACAGAAACAAATAAAGCTGGCAATTTAATATCTTTTAGCAGACCAACGAGTAAGTTTCAGCACACCATCTTTTAGGTCTACATAAATGGGATCACAAATATCTATCTATCTATCTATCTATCTGTCTGTCTGTCTGTCTATCTATCTATCTATCTACAGACAGTATCTATCTATCTATCTATCTATCTATCTATCTATCTATCTATCTATCTATCTATCTATCTATCTACATACAGTATCTATCTATCTATTTATCTCTCTGTCTGTCTGTCTGTCTATCTATCTATCTACAGACAGTATCTATCTATCTATTTATCTCTCTGTCTGTCTGTCTGTCTATCTATCTACAGACAGTATCTATCTATCTATCTCTCTATCTATCTGTCTGTCTGTCTGTCTGTCTGTCTGTCTATCTATCTATCTATCTACAGACAGTATCTGTCTGTCTGTCTGTCTGTGTCTGTCTGTCTATCTAGCTATCTATCTATCTGTCTTTTTTGTTAACCAGATAAGGTCCACTTGGCACAAGTGCCTGTTTTCAGGGGTAGTCTGGGAGCTTTGGGCTGGTTAAATGACTTGCTCAGAGTCACACAGTAGGCAAGTGGAGGTTGTGGGAATCAAATCCAGGACCGCTGGGTGTGCCAGGCTCATTCACAGCTCATTAATTTAACCTCAAGGCTATACTGCCAGCTGGTCTACAGTAGTTCTACAGCTTTTGTACTGAAACTTACTTAGAATGTTGTTCAGCAAAAGGCATCAAATCACCTACTTTGCCTATCTGTTTATACAGACCAGTAGGGCATGTATAAACACTACATGGGTGATGGTAACCCAAGCACCACTGAAGTTGTCTTGTTGCTTAGACTTGCTAATATATAATCCTTTGGAAATGCTGTAGCTGTGTTTTGAAACATGGACCACAGGAGCTGAAAAGTATGTTTCCAGGACTACATCCCCAGTAGAAGTGATTGTGAATAAGAAGCCATGAAACATTGGGAGTTCTTATGTATGAAGTCAGGTAATTTCATATATTAAAAAATATTTCCATGGAAGCAACAATGAGAGTTTGTTTCTGCAACATGAGTGAGTCAGTCTGAAAGGGATCTGAGAGTGATAAAAGATATTAAGCAGGAAATTCAGTGTGTGGCGGGTATCAAAAAGGCAAATCAAATATTATGCTGTGCGTTGGTCATGCTCACTATAATGGGTCAGATTTACGAAGGTTAATGCAGGGCTTGCGTCAAACCCATTTTTGGGTACAGCTATGTTTAACATGTTGCTGTAACTTATGCCTGATTCAAGAAGATTGGGGATATGTGCAACACTTTTCTCACTTTAAGGCAGCTTGCACCAAATATTTGGCACAAGCCCCGTAAAAAGGGTCCCAAGATTGTCACAAGTTAGACCACCACAAAGAAGGTCTAATTGGTGGCAATTGGTGCAAGGGATCAGGAATCCCAATTGCTGGCCGGGGAATGCTACAAGCCCTGTGCGCCATATGTTCAGTGGACATGGGCCTTGCAGCATTCTCTACATGTTTGTGAACTGGGCCCAATGTCTTTTTTTTAACTTACTTTTAATACTCCTCCCCCCCTTGCTCCCTAAGCCCTACACCACTGAGAATCACCTATGATGTCTGTCCCTATGTTCTCCACCTTACCTGGAGCATGTGGGTGATCCCCGTAGAGTCATTGCTATATCCCTCAGGTGGGTACAAGGTGGGGACCGTACACCCCAAGATCCTTCTTATGTGGTCGGGCACCCATCAGGACAGGCAGGAGGAAGTTGTGGGGTCTGCACCAGGCGCTCCATCTCCCAGTGCTCAGGGAGCTGGATTTTCCACTGTTCTTGTGGGTGTGACATGTGCCCAGATGTCAAGGCACAGTCGCCGATGCTCATCATGCCCCAACCCCTTAGACTGGCTCTGATGCATGCTGCACCTCCAGCTTCCACCAGAGGCCAGTCATGCACCGAGCCTCAACCCCCGTCACTCCCCGGACAAGGCGAGTGGTCCTTGGATGCTCGAGCCTCCTCCCCCCTGCCGGCCCTCTGTTTCCCTGGGCACATTCCTGAACCCAAGTCGATGGTGTCGCAAGTGGTAGCACTACTGCTGCACCGGTGGGCCGGTGTTGGGCCCAGTGTCTTTTGCACATGTTTTGGTGGCATCTATGGGACCTTTATCAAGGAGCCCAATTAATGGTGTTTCCTCTCTGGGCTCTGACATGTCTGCTACATACTTTTGACCCTCTCCATATGGATCACCTTTATTGAGGTTATCCAGTGCTATCCCATAAATTCTTTCCTCTGGTTGTACCAGACTACTTTGTGTAAAAGCATCTTTAGAAAGCAGTTACCCATGTGTTTATATGAAACTCAGTCCACATGCAAGGTATTATAGGAAAATAATATCTCTTTATCGACTATTTACCAATGTCAGTCTGTTGTACATCTTAGGTTGGCTTAAAGGTCTCTGCACTGTTCAGATGACTATTAGCATACGGTTCCAATGTTTGGTCCCATTTTAGAGTGTGCCTTCCTATTCCAGTGTCAATTCAGACCTCTTTGAAAAGACTTTTCAGCTTGTAGTCCTTGTGTAGCAGCTGGCCAGTACAAGAGTCAAATCCTGGTTCCTTGAAATCTGTTGTTACAGACCATCCTCTCTAAGAGTTTGTCTCTCTAGAAAGTGTTCTTGAGCACCCTGTGGTGCAGTCCTTCTGTCAGATCTCTAGGTACTAAAAATCTAATTTGAGGGCTAGTGACCAAATGTCTTTCCATGACTGGAGTTGTCTGCTAGAAACTAAAGTCAAAAGACATGGCCTAAGCTACTGTATGTGTGTCTAGCTGCCAAAGAAACTGGCAACTATCCTCAAGGGCATCAAATGTATGTCCATCAAGAGCCGAGATATATTCTGAAGCCTCCAGTATTCAGTCAAACTTGCACAAAGAGCCATCTAGAAAACTGTGCTTTGTGGCCCAGGCTGTAAAAATAAAAACACGTCTTGCTCACGAACCCACCATGTCAACTACTGCATGCCACCAAGCCATGCCCTGATAATTCAACATCAGAATGACGTCTTCTTCAGCCCTCTGAAAACGTCAAGGCATGTCTGGAGACCTAAGAATATACCTTCCATTTGAATATGGGGAGATGCATGCCAGAAACATAGAATCTGATGGCAGATAAGGGCTACTTGCCCTACCCAGTCTGCCCAGTTTATTTATTTATTATACCTTCATTTTTGCTGTAGACCCACTTGATCTATGGTGCTGTCTCTTCTCCCTTCCCCTTATCTCTATGATTCCCTTGTACTTATCCCAGGCATTTTTGAACCCCACCACTGTTTTTGTCCCCAGTATCTCAGCTGGAAGACTATTCCAGGACTCCACCATTCTTTCTGTGAAGAAATATTTCCTCACGTCTCTCCTGTTTTACCCCGTCCAACTTCATAGCCTGACCCCTTGTTCTAGGGCACCTTTTTTTTCTGAAAAATACTCCTTTCCTTTACCTTGTTAACCCCTGTGACGTATTTAAAGGTCTCTATCATATCCCTGTTCTCCTTCCTCTCCTCCAGGGTGTGCATATTGAGCTCCTTTAGTCTCTCCTCATAGGGCTTTTGATGCACACCTTACATTTTGCACTTTTTTGCATTAAAACACAGCTGCCATACCCTTGACCACTCCTTCAGTTTTTTTCAGATCTCTGCCCATCCTTTCCATATACCCCCCCCCGAGTGTCCACCAGTTATAGATATTCGTGTCATCTGCAAAGAGACATACCTCCCCTTCAAGCTCCTCTGCTATGTCACTAACAAAAGACATTTAAGTAGACTGGTCCCAGAGTAGCACGTCAAAACGGTGAAAAATAACGACTACTGCAATAAGTGCGAAGTCAATTCAATGACTGTTAAAACACAGATGGTAAATTATGGCTACTGCAGTAAGGGTGAAAATGGCTTCCCCCCATCCCCGAGGTGCTATGACCTCAGAGATGGTCATATTAGTAAGGGGAGTGTGGGGGCAAAGCCCTTTGCATAAATGCAATTGTTGCCATTACTGAAGTAGCAATAATTTACCATCACCATTTTAACAGTCGCCGAATTGACTTCGCCCTTATTGCAGTCACCATTATGTCTTCACTGTTTTGACATGGAGCCTGTCCCAGTACTGAATCTTGAGGTATCCTACTTGTCACCCTCCCTTCCTCGGATCAAACTCCGTTTACCACTACCCTCCATCTCCTATTCCCTAACCAGTTTTTTACCTAAGTTATCACCTTGTTGCCCACCCCCAAGCTACCCAGCTTGCTTAACAGTCTCCTGTGTGGAACGGTGTTGAAAGCCTTGCTGAAATCCAGGTAGGTCACACCCACTGCTCAACCCTGATCTAACTCTTTTGTCACCCAGTCAAAGAAATCTATCAGACTTGTTTGGTATGACCTTATTCCATGAATCCATACTACCTCAAATCCTGTAACCTGTTGTATTCCAGCTATTCCACAAATTACCACAATCCTTTCCTTTAGTAACATTTCCATTAGCTATCCTGCCACCGATGTCAGGCTGACAGGCCTATAATTGCCAGCCTCTTCCTTGCTACCACTTCTGTGAAGTGGGACTACATCTGCCCTTCTTCAGTACTCTGGGACCACTTTGGTCTCCAGCGATCTGTTTAACTGGTCTGTCAGAAGTGCAGCTAGTATCTCGCGGAGTTCCCTCAGCACTCATGGATGCACTCCATCTGGCCCCATAGCTTTGTCCATCTTCAAGTTTGTGAGTGCTTTCTGGACTCTCTCCTCATAGAAAGGACTAGTGTTCACTTCCCTCCCATCAAAGCTCTGAACACTTGAATATGGTACATGTACTTGTCTGTTTTTACTTTACGCTGATACCTGTTAGTTACTGGTGTATGTTACCTGCACTTGAAGGTCTTTTATGCTTTCCTCTTAGACCTTAAATGGCAATGGGTGGAGCTGAACTCGAACCAGTGGAGGAGCGTGGAGGCGCATGCAGTACATTGGTGGTATAGCGACTCTGGTGAATGTGTTTATCGAGCTGGGTAAGTAGATAGGGGAGTGTGGAGTGCATTGTTGACTGAGCTCAAAGGCTGTGCAGAAGAGGAGAGGAGAGTGATCACGTTTGATCAACATGCTGTCAGTCTGACTGGGAGGAGGAATCAAATAGCACTTTCAGTGCATGCACATATTTGCAGTATAATGGGACATACTGAGAGTGCAAACAGCTCCTTTTCTGTGTGTCCTTATCATTTTTATTTTTTTGTATTAGGAGATAGGAGATATGTTACAATTTTATTATTTATTTATTATACAGTGGCAAGAAAGAATGCTGGGATCTGATTGGTCAGTGGGGGGCTAGTCCCAGCACATACATGACCACACAAAATGTTAAAGGAATCACTCCACAACCCCTGTCCGAGTTGCCCACACTTGGCATGGGTGCTGTGGCTTTTGCCAGTATTTGTACTGCTTTTTTACTGCTATTGCCTTAAAAATAGGCCAAACCAATCTCCCTTTTCAAAAAGAAATCCAACAGTCACAGCTGGAATCCAAGGCAGGAGAGATTCTAATTTTGAGCTTTAGCGACAAGCCCAAGATCATCAGTGCAGCTCGCGCTCCTCGCCCCCTAAGATAGGTACTCATATAGAATAAAGGCGAGATTTATTTCAGTATTAAAACATGTCACTCGTCATCCCTCTGATCCAAAAGCAAATATCCCTAAGTCGCTGGCCTGGGCCTCTAAGATATCCAGGAGAGTTCAACCAGTCTTTTAAAAACAAAAATGTGATCCCTAACAACTCTGGGCAGCAACAAGCAAACAGCCCTCGGCCTAACTCTGGTACAGCTTCTGTAAATAAAGCCACAGAATTTCAAGTGCACACACCCCAGAATTTCCTGACTGCCTACAAAGTTCCTTCAGCCCAGTGGAGGACATGTTTGAGCAACCATACTCAGCAAGCAATTTGGAGTATGAAGGAGATACATGATTTTCCTGGTCGTCATACTGTTGCTGATTAATCCGTGAAGAGAGTTTGGGGGTAGGAAGAAATAGGCTGTTGGTTAAATAGGATCTGCAGCTTATCCTCTAGGTAGGGAAATGGGCAGATTGCGTGAGCCAAGCGGTCCTTATCTGCTGTCAAAGTTTATGTTTCTATGTTTCTCTCAGCTCTTCGTGGTGGCTGAGCATTGATTGGACATTTGCAGTCACATGAGCACGCTCATTACAAAAACGATTCTTGAGTTGACTTCTAATTATTTAAAATGTATTTCAATGTTTTCAGCTAGCTTCTAATAGATGCATATTATTTTCAATTTATTTGTTTTCAATGTGGTTTGCCTTGTTTTTGGTTATTGATAAGCCGGGTCAGTGGGTAAAGGTCAAATGTTCAGAAGCTGCTCTCTCAAAATAGCAGCCTGCTTTATTCTCATACTGCTCATGGATCTTGGCGTCTCAGATCCTAAAAGTACAAGGGATTTATCCATTCTTTGCAAAAATCATATTTTATTAAGGTTCAAAGTCATTTAAATACCTACTTGTGTCTAAAATATCGTTTTGTTTATATGGCTCCTTATATGAGTGTTATGTGCCTTTCTTAAGCAGACTTAAGCAGACAAAGTAGGAAGGGGATTTTCTTAAAACCTTTACTGTAATATTGGATCTGATTTTGAACCTTGATATTGCCCTTTATAAGAGCTGCAGTTTTATAAAATGGGGATGCAGCAATGATATTTTAAGTTCATTTGATGTAACAAAATATTTTAACTTTGTCCTTCAAGGCTTCCGTCCCTTTACAGTCTTTTTAGCCCTATCAATATGCTGTTATTAGCCTTCCACACATGGTTTTTGGATAAAGCCAGGTTAGCTAAAACTGTTCAGATATAAGCATGAGTGCACATTTGTGAAATAAATGTTTGTCTGTTCGTCGGGCTAATTGTTCCTAGGGCTGACCTATTTAAGGAGTGTTTACTATGCTCTCATTAGGTTAGTACCGGAGGGACAGCTTAATACCTAGTTGCATCTTTTTTGAAATTTGGGGTGCCCTTCGAGGTTACAGCTTGATCACTAGGGAATAGTAAGTATTTATTGGTGTGGGGATATTGGCTCCTTGATCCTGTGATATTTATTTCTTACTTCTCAATATTTTACTTAAACAGTGACCCGTGGCACTCTTTAGGCCTGGGTTCCACTGAAATGGCCTTGCTGCTTCTTCCAAGTTATGTTGCAGAGGTAGTTTTATACCATATGTCAGGCATGAAAGGGGAGTGGTAAAACTGTTTTCTGTTTATATTGTCTGTTAATTAAGGCATGTATACAGATGTAAATAACTCATATCTAGAAGCGTATTCAAAAAGAGATATTTTTAGCACTGAAAATAAGTGTCGGTCTTTTGTTCGGGCTGTCCTAAGGTCGTGTGTTTCAATTTGAGACTAGTTCTCAATGGTTTACTTATATCCTTCTTATTGTGTTTGTCTGTGTGTGTGGAAGTGTCAGTGTATTCAATATGTACATAGTTAAAATTGCTTTTGCACCCTTTTAGTTGGATAAACTAAGTGTACATTTATTAAGGTTACATTTCTATGTGAAACTCGTTTTGCATTATTTACCTTCTTTTGTGTTATTTACTCTATAGTTAGTTGTGGTAACGATTATTATGACTGCTGTTAGCATAATTACTTGGAATTTTCAAGGTTTGGGCTCACCTGTCAAAAGATACAGGTTATTAAACCACTTAAATAAACAAAGAGCCGACACAGCCTTACTACAGGAAACTCCTCTTTTACCTGCAGACTCTGCTAAATTAGCCCAAGGTTGGTTTTCCACAGTTGATTTTTGCAGTTTTTCCTCAAAAAAAAAAGGGGGGTTGCTATTTTGATCAGAAAAGGGACAAATTTTATATGAACATACAAAGATTGCCAGCAGCAGAAAGCCATCATGGTCTATCGAGGCAGCTCGTGAATGCAGCTAGCTCCCTATTCAGCAGCTGCCCCACCCCTCCTACCTTTACCCTCCCCTTTGCCCTGTCCCACTCCTTCTTGAAGCATTCCACTGTGGTACATGTCACCACTTCAGCTGGTAGTGTGTTCCACTTTGCCACCACCCTCTCTGTAAAGAAATACCTTCTCATCTCCCTCCTGAATCTACCCCCCCCTCCAATCTCATGTCATGGCCCCTAGTGTCTCTCTCCAACCTCCTCCTGAATAGACCCTCTGTGTCTGTTTTGATCATCTCTTTCATGTTTTTGAAGGTCTCAGTCATATCCCCCTGTTCCTCCTCTCTTCCGGTGTGTACATGTTTAACTCTCTTAGTCTGACCTCATATGGCAATTCCCCCAGGCCCTGAATCATCTCTGTTGCCCTATGCTGCACCCCCTCCAGCAGCCTATTGTCCTTTTGTAGGTACAGACGCCAGTACTACATGCAATATTCCAGGTGGGGGTCTAACCAATGATCTGTATAACTGTAGAATAACCTCCCCTCTTCTCGCGGTAATTCCCTTTGCGATGCACCCCAGCATTTTGTTGGCCACTGCTGCTGCCTTTCTCCATTGTGTGGAATTATTCATTGCTGCCATGATGAGCACCCCCAGATCATTCTCCTCGTCTGTTACCTCCAGCTGCACTCCCCCCAGATGATAGCTTCTCCTCTGATTTTTTGTTCCGAAGTGCAGCACCTTGCATTTTTTTGCATTGAACCCCAGCTGCCATCTGTCAGACCATGCCTCCAGCCTTGCCAGATCCTCCTGTAGCCCCTGCCACCCCACCCCAGTCATCCACCACCGCCCCCATCTAGGTGTCATCCGCAAATAGGCTGATTCTGCTGCTGATGCCCTCTGAGATGTCTGCAATAAATATGCCAAACAGCACTTGGCTGAATAAGGGGAGGTATTATTAGTTTTGCATCCAAGAAAAAAGAGAGAGAGGCACAAGAAGTTGAAAGAAAAGGAGGACTTGCTTAGCAGGACTTTGACAGATATGAAACAGAACCCTTTGAAAAAAAAGGATGGACCAACACAATTCTGGGGTTAAAATATGAAATAAATAAAATACAATCTGCCAAGATTGAATACTCTCTTTTTCGTACTAAACAGAAATTTTGGGAGTCAAGGGGAAAGGCTGGGAAGTTGTTGGCTTATAGGATTAAGCAGAAACAAAATCAGATTGCTATTAAAGGGATTCAAAACAAAAATGGGGTGATAACTTATAATGTGAAGGAAATTAATCACTAAAAAGACAAATGTTCTCTATTTTGTGGCAAAAAAATATTATTAAATATAACTACATTGAATGGTACATACTTGGAACAAGTAAAAGAATATTACTACCTGAGTATAGTGTCCGATGCTGAATTGAATTTTATACAGTATGTTTCAAATTTGGTAAAAACAACAAACAAAAAACTGGGGACCCTAAGACGTATATCAGGGTGTTTGAATCTTAAGACCCGTAGGATCTGGTTGAACAGCAGATTATGCCAGCTTTAGAATATGGTAGCATTATTTATAGGGTGACAAATAAAAGCATGTTACTTAAATTAGACAAGCTTTATTATAGATTAGCAAGGTTTGTGTTGGGAAGCAGCTTCCATACGCTTCATTGTAAATTACTGAGAGGCAGTACAGCGCAGTGGCTTAAGGCTCTGAGTTGCAAAGCTGGATACCTGGGTTTGAATCCCACAGCCCCCACTTGCATACTGTGTGCCCCTGAACAAGTCACTTAACTTACTTGTGCTCCCAGGTCGAACCTGTAAACAAACTTTCAGCTTAGCGTGTCTCTCTTGGTTAAAAAAAAAAATTGGTACACCTTAGAAGCAAGAAATGACATGGCATGGCTTAAGTTGGTTCACAGGTATACTATAAAATATCAAGCACACTATATTTCTATAAACATAATGTCCAGTCCCAGTTCTGAAAGAGTATTAACTAGATCGGTGCATGAAAATAGAATAGAAATCCCCAGACAAAGAACAAAATTGATGGCAAAAACTTTGAAATATCAAGCTTCTGAAAGATGGAATTAATTACCTCATTATGTTTGCTTGCACGCATGTGCAAGAAACATAGTGCCATCATCCGAGTTTTCGGAAGTGTGGCAGCCCTCTTCCAATTCAGTCAGTGTGTTTGCAGATGCGGCCGCAGTTCTTCAATGCCTGCTGAGCTGTCCATGACAGCTCCAAAATGCAGTGGCGTACAGTTGAAAGAGGGAGCTACACTTCAGTGAGCAGCGATCAGATATCACCTGCTCATGCACGCTCCCCTACACACACACACACACACACACACACATATGCATGCTGCGTGCTCGGCCCCCCCCACGCACACACTGTATAGCCGATGGGGGGTGCCCAAGCCCCCGTCGGCTGTGCTGTGCCCCCCAAAACACAGTTCCATATGCCATGCTGGGTGCCCACCCAGCATGGCTACACGTCGATAGCTGGCAGGGGTGCCCAATCACCCGCCGGCTCCACTGTCTACCCCAGAGTACAGGGTGCCATGCTGGAGCCCACCCCAGCATGGCAACAGATGCTATGGCCGAAGAGTGCCCAATCCCCATCGGCTCCAAGCCCCCAACCAGTCATTCTTCTGCCACGCTGGGGCCCACCCCAGCGTGGCAAAAATCAACGTCAGTCGTCATTAAAAGAAAAACCTGAAACTTAAAAAGGTCCCTCGCTGTGTCTGCCCCACCCGCGCCCACCACTGCGCCTCTGCCTCCCCACCCCCTCACCCCATACTTACCTCCGGACTGTAGCGATGATCTTGGTGGACCGGGAACACGTCTGCACTCTTCAAAGCCGACTGCGAATTGAGGAAATCCCGGTAAGCTGTATAATGGGATAGATAGGGTTTTTTCAACTTTGCTGCATATCTCAGGCATTTTTTGGAATTTTTGCACCAAATTTTCAATATGGGGTTTTTGGGACCCCTTCTCATGATTGCTCTCACTGTCATGGCGTTAATCACCCGAAGGGTGATTTTGCAGTCACTGTGTGAAATCACCTTTCGGGACTGAGTAATGAAACAACACTGCAACTGTTCATAAGGTGGGCTCTCAAAAAGCCTATGTTGAAAATTTGGTGAAAAAATTCCTAAAAATGACTGTTTTACGAGTGTGCGTTGCGCAGTTCCTACGCACACTCGTAAGTTTGCGAATTTTCAATATTTTCACTCCAGATTTTCAACATTGCCATTTTATTACACTTCCTTATGAAGCAGTACAGCTGTCATTTTCACATCTTGCCCAAAGCGTGTTTCCGCCCATATGGCGCACAATGGCACAGTGTGTGCAAATCAATGTATGGGACACATTAAGAAAATCACAGTGACACTGTTCATGAGCAGAGGTCTTAAAATGGTTATGGTTGAAAATTTGGTAAAAAATAAATGACTGTTTCTGTGCGTATGCTAAGCAGTTCCTACACACTCGTAAGTTTCAATTTTCTATAGTTTCACTCCAGATTTTCCACATTGCCATTTTATTACCTTCCTTATGAACAGTACAGCTGTCATTTTCACATGTTGCCCAAAATGTGTTTCCGCGCATATGGCGCTGATAATGGTGCAGTCGGTGTCTGTAAAGCAATGTTGCGACAGATTAAGAAAATCATAGTTACATTGTTCATGAGCAGAGGTCTTAAAATGGCTATGTTGAAAATTGGTGACAAAAGTCCATAAAATGACTGTGTTACGAGTGAGCATTGCGCAGTTTCCATGCACCCTTGTAAGTTCATGACTTTGTAATATTTTCAGTCCAGATTTTCACCAGTGGCATTTTTCCACACTTCCTTATGAACAGTACAGCTGTCATTTTTCACAACATGGCCAAAATGTGTTTTCACACTTTCAGCGCAGAGATGCCTGGTCGCTGTGGGAAAATCATTGTTCGGGACAGATAAAGAAAATCACAGTGACACTGTTCATGATCGGAGGCACCAAAATGCCTGAGTTGCCAATCTGCTGTAAAAATTCCCCAAACTAATTACATTACGGGTGTGCATTGCACAGTTTCTATGCACGCTCGTGACTTCACCAGTTTTTTAATACTTTTACTGCAGATTTGCAACATTGCTATTTTTTCCACGTCCCAATGAACAGTACAGCTGTCATTTTCACATCCTGTTCGAATGTGTTTTGCACCCATGGTGCTAAATGCCGTAGTTGCTGCATAAGCAGCTTCATTGGCTAACAAACTGATATTGCCACTGTTCATGAGGTGGGGTCTCAGAAAAACATGTTGAAAATTTGGAGGAAATACCAACGAATGCCTGAGGTGTTAGGGTTTCAACCATAACGCCCCACCCTGTAGAGAATGACAGGCATCAGGGGTGTGACTTGGGATTCTTGCCTGTAATGCTCATACCATTCCACAACCTGCAGCCAGTGAGAGGCATCGGTATGCCTTGGACTCTTCAGCCCCAAGTTCACCCGTTCTCCTATACGCACCCACCTCACCATATTTCCTGATGGAATGGGAGTGCGCCAAGAACTAAAGACCCCAAGGCACTGTGACACTTGTCGGTGTCTGCAGGGTAGGGTGTGAGTAAAATGGCGTATCCGTTATGCCTGACGACCCAAAGGCACACCCCAATGCCTGTCACTCTCTGCAGGGTGGTGGTGGGGTTGGCTTCTGTTCAATACTTCACTGCCATTCCTATTATGCAGCTCTGTAACTTCTACACTACCACTGCCAATGCCAGCAAGCAAACATTCGGCATTGACAAATGCTTGTTTTATGCACATTTTAATATCTTATGAGGAATTTGACAGAAACTTGAAATCTATTTTTGCATTGAATGTCATTGTTGATATCTGTATGCATGTGTTTGCTACGTATTTGATATGATGTATTTAAGTGATAATGTTAAGTGTAGCAATGACATGTATTTGTAGATGTCCATAGTAACTGTTATGTGTATGGATGTAACATCTAAACAGGACTGTCTTGGAAACAGGGAAACTAACCCTTATGACATGTGCTTCTTTCTCCTATATAAAAATAAATATTTTTTTACTACTACTAATAAATGTTTCATGGATTTCTATAGTAACCTATAGAAGTCGCAAGGGCTAGTAAAGAAGGCTGACACAGATGTCTTTCTTAAACATGCTAATTTACCCATTTCATAGGAATCTGACAGAAATATGCTGGATAAGCCAATTACAATACATGAGATTTCAGAAGTCATGGCGGGGGCACGAAAAGGGAAGGCTCCAGAGCCAGATGGTTTGCCAAGTGAATTTTACAAACATTTGGGCCTTTCCATTAGCCCTCACCTACTAGAGGCTATTCATGACTCCTTTACTGATGGTACCCTCCCTGACTCAATAAATGAGGCCTACATTTGTCTATTACATATAAAAGGCAAAGATAAAAATGGAATGTGGTAATTATAGGCCTAGTTCATTGCTAAATTTCGACTATAAGATTCTTGCTAAAATATTAGCTAGTAGAGTCTCTAAAACGCTATCAAATTTGATAGCTAGAGAGCAGGCGGGTTTCATGAAAGGTAGGCAGGCCTCAGACAACTTTAGGAGATTGTTCTCTGTATTATAGAAACATAAAAACATAGACGTTGATGGCAGATAAGGACCACAAGGCCCATCCAGTCTGCCCCATTTTTTCTACCTTATGAATGTGCCATAGGTCTTTACTCTGTCATTGGCCTATCTATTCATACTCATCTGTATTGCTCCCTTATGCCTATCCCATGCCTGTTTGAAGCCCTGCACTGTATTCATATCCATCACTCCCTGAGGTAGGCCATTCCATGCATCTACCACCCTTTCTGTGAAAAAGAACTTCCTCACATTACCCCTTAATCGGCCCCCCTCTAATCTTATGCTGTGTCCTCTTGTCCTGCTATTTTTCTTATATTGAAACATGTTAGACTCTTTCACCTTGTTAATGTCCTTAAGATGTTTGAATGTTTTGATCATATCACCTCTTTCCCTCCTTTGCTCTATGATATACAAATTGAGCTTCGTTAATCTGTCCTCATATGTTTTCTGATACAGTCCCTGCACCATTTTGGTTGTTCTTCTCTGGACTGCCTCCATTTTGTTAAAGTCTCTGTACAGGTGTGGCCTCCAGTACTGCACACCATACTCCAGATGGGGCCTAACCAGTGTCTTGTAAAGAGGGATTATTATCTCCCTCTTACGACTTGTGATACCCCTACTAATAAATCCCATCATCCCCCTAGCCTTACCTACTGCTTTAGTGGGCTGCTTGGATGATTTCAGGTCATCTGTGGTGATAATGCCCAAGTCTATTTCTTCCTTTGTGATTGCAGGCAACTTCCCTCCCAATCTAGAGCTGGCTTCAGGGTTTCTTTTCCCTATGTGCATGATCATGCATTTCTTTGCGTTAAACCCCAGTTGACACTCTTCTGACCATTTTGCCAGTTTATCCAGATCTCTTCTCATTCTGCCCACCCCATCTGGATCCTCTACTCTGTTGCAGATCTTAGTGTCATCTGCAAACAGACAAACCTTACCCTTCAGTCCATCTGCAATGTCACTGATGAAGATATTGAAGAGAACTGGCTCCAGGACTCATCCCTGAGGTACCCCACTTGTGACTTGCATCTCTTCTAACTGTATACCATTTACCACAACTCTCTGTTTTCTGCCTGCCAACCAGTTTGCCACCCAGTTGACCAACTCCTGACCCACCCCGAGCCTACCCAGCTTATTAATCAATCTTCTATATGGAACAGTATCGAAAGCTTTGCTGAAGTCAAGGTAGGCAACACCAACTGCACCCTCTTGGTCCACCACTCTGGTTACCCAGTCAAAGAAATCTATGAGATTAGTTTGACAGAACCTTCCTGTTGTAAACCCATGATGTCTTGGATCCTATGCTTCTATGGATTCCAGGTGTTGCATTATCCTTTCCTTAGGGAGTGCCTCCATAATCTTGCCCATTACTGAGGTAAGACTGACTGGTCTGAGGTTCCCTGCCTCCTTCCTGCTACCACTCTTGTGGAGTGGGCTCACATGATCCCTTCTCCAGTCTTCTGGAACCTCTCCCGTGCTCAGAGATTCACTAAACAGTTCTGATAATGACTCTGATAGTCCTACCCTTAGCACCTTTAGTACCCTGGGATGTATGCCATCCGGTCCCATTGCCTTGTCCACCTTGAGCTTAGCAAGCTCTTGTAGGACCCTTTTTTTTGTGAAGGGACTTGTGCACACCTCCCTCTTTCCTGTGTCCATGGTGCTGAGCTGTGGGCCTTGCCTACCTTCTCCTCAGTAAATACTGAGTAGAAGTATATATTTAAGATAGATGCTTTTCCTTGGTCCTCCGCCACATAACCCCCCTTATCCCCTTTGATCTTAGCAATGCACCCTCTGGACTTTCTCCTTTCACTAATGTAGCTATAGAAAGTCTTGTCCCCTTTTTTTACTGTTCGTGCTAGTGTTTCCTCAGTTTGAGTCTTTGCCTGCCTTACTACCTTCCCTGCTTCCCTTAGGGAAGTTTGATATGCCTCCCTATCTTCATCCCGCTGCATTCCCTTATATTTCCTGAAGGTCAACCTTTTGGCTCTGACCTTTTCTGCTACTGTTTTTGAGAACCAAAGTGATTTCCTCCTTCTTTTGCTCTTGCTTTTCTCCCTAACATAATGAAATGTTGCTTCAAGTATTGCATCCTTAATGCTTGCCTACTTTGCTTGTACCTCATCACCTGTATTTCATCTTGCCAAGGCTAGCTTAACTCTGTTGGCCATCTTATCAAAGTCAGCTCCTCTGAAGTCTCATATTTTTGCCTTGGAATGGGATGATTTAGTTCTAGTGGCCAAACTGAACCATACCATGTGATGATCACTGGCCCCCAGGTGACCTTCTACCTGGAGATCTGTGATCCTTTCCCCGTTAGTCAGTACTAGATCTAGGATAGCCCTGTCTCTTGTGGGTTGTTGTACCAGTTGTTTAAGCTCTCCCCCTGCAGGGAATCCACTATGTGTTTAGTTCTGGTGGATGTTCTTGCTGGTATTGACCAATCTGTATCTGGCATGTTAAAGTATCCCATTATCAGAACCTCCCCTTTATCTGTCATGGTTTATATATGTTCTAACAGTAATGTGTCTATGTCCTCCCCCTAGTCTGGAGGTCTGCAGGCAACCCCAGTTCGGGCATCTAAGCTACCACAAAATAGCAGATTGGACTCCTTAGCAATTTCCTTGGACCTTGGTAAAGCCTTCAACTCCCTAGAATGGGACTAATTGTATAGAGTATTGGAATTTAATGGTTTCAGATCTGGTATTCTAAAATGGATCCAAATTTTATATGCCAAAACGAGAGCGTATGTAATTTCAAATGGACTTAAATTACCTCCCTTTTTTTTATTCAGAGGTTCCAGGCAGGGCTGTCCCTTGTCCCCCCCTACTATTTATCCTTTCTATTGAACCTCTAATTAGGAACATCTTGCAATCAGACAGAGTTTTTGGGATTAAAATTGGAAATTACTCTAACAAAGTTTTTGCTTTTGCCGATGATAT
The DNA here is from genome assembly GCA_016271365.2 of Neoceratodus forsteri. Lineage (NCBI taxonomy): Eukaryota > Metazoa > Chordata > Ceratodontiformes > Ceratodontidae > Neoceratodus > Neoceratodus forsteri. The sequence goes on along the minus strand of CM057451.1, from coordinate 674,130,766 downwards.
TCTGTTGACTGTTTCACATCCTATGACTTCCTTCAAAAGTGTTAAGGAACTTTTGCTTGCTTTTGGAAGAATTTCTGGGCTCTTTGTATATTGGAGCAAATCTGAATGTCTAGAGTTAAGTCAGCCCTCATTGGTGTTAGGAAAACTAAAAGAGGAATTGGATATATCCTGGCCTTCAGATGGATTGTCATATTTAGGTATAAAAGTTTTTGATTCAATAGACACAATTCTCCATAACCTTTCCAAATTAATTAATGACTTGAAGATAGATTTAGACAAATGGCCTAAGTTACATTTATCCATTGGGGAAAATAAATGCAATAAAATTGGTCATAGCACCAAAGTTCTTCTGTTTCATGAACAACTTTCCTGTAAACATTCTGTCTGAATGGTTCAGCAAAACTGACAGTTATTTCAAATTTTTTATGGGAAGGGAAACCTCCTCGTTTAGCTAAAAACAAACTAAGAGCCCTTGTAAAGAATGGAGGGTTTGCCCTCCCTTGGTGGCAGGGTTATTTATGGGCATTCAAGCTTAAACAAGCTGCCCTATAGTTTAGCTCTCTAAACAGAAACATTACCCCACTGTGGCTCAAAACAGAAAAAAATCTAGTCTTTCCCTTAAGCTTATCCGACCTATTATTTAGACAGATACCTCTAAATCAAAAAACATATCCTGTTCTCCAAATATCAATAATTGCTTGCAGAAAATGTAATCAGCTTACAAAAATGGAACATGTTCCTTTCCAATTCTTGCCTTTGTGGCATAATAAGTCATTAACTTCTAATGGCAAGGCTCTTTCATACAATGGTTGGATGGCTAAAGGCATCAAAACTATAGGTGATCTGTTAGACAGTCACAATAGACTGCTTTCTTTTGAGGACTTAAAACTTAAATTTCAGTTAAATAAGTATAATTTTAACTTCTATCTACAAATAAGACAGTTTTTAAAAGTTAATTTAGTAGAAGCGGATTTTACTCTTAAAATTTACGTGGCTTGGGAAAACAGCTTTAAAATAGCTTACTTGCTCAAGGCCTTCAGCCTTATTTATAAAACGTTAACTGAGACTGGCACTTCCCTAACAGGTTCAGCTAAAGCAAAATGGGAAAATGATCTAAAGTTGCAAATTCCAGATACAGTCTGGGATAGGACCTAGGATATTGCAATCAAGTGTTATAAGGAAACCCAAGGGAGGCTTATCCAATTTAAAATACTACACTATTTCTATTATCCCCTAATCAGCTCTATAGCTTAGGTCTTATCCAAAATGACTGATGCTGGAGGTGTGGAATGACAAAAGCAGGCCTGGGAAATTTATTTTGGCACTGCAAAGGAGTTTTGAATATGTGGAAACAAATACATGCAATTTGTCAAACACTTTTGGGGAATTCCAACCTCTTCCACCCCTCTGTTTTTTGTTTTAGGGGATATTTCTGGTATTCATGGTGTACAAAAACAAAAGAACATGTGGATCCTATCTGTTGCCCTTGCTTTTAAAAGATTATTACTACAGAGTTGGAAGGATCCAAATGTTCCTTCGCTAAAGCAATGGCTTGATTATCTTGCAAGCTGGACAAACAATGAGAGAATCAGCTATTCTTTACTTACTCAAAATGAGAATTTTAATGATACCTGGGGCCTTTTTTTGGAGTTCTGTTTTACATATAGGGCTGGATATTCAGACTGCGCCGGGCAGTGGCTCAAGCCTGGGTGCAGCACAACTGGGCTGTGCCAGGGCCAGGACCAGGACCAGGTGATATTCAACAGTGATGCACCATGATGCAGCACCATTGAATATGGCAAGGTTGGTGCACGTGCTACACATGGCGCACTAGCACTGCACCAGTGCAAGCCACAGAGAGGGAGCACAGGGATGCGCCAGTGCAAGTGCAGTTGTGCTAGGTGCATCATCCGCAATATTCAGTCAGGGACATGCAAATGAGGCCATAATATATGCAAGGTGCAAATGTTTCCATTTGCATGTCATTATGCCCCATTTACATGCATTGTGCAGGCGTCCAAGTGAACTGCGCGTGGCACCCTGTTTAGCTGCTGTTAACAGGGGAAGGGTCCCTGGTGGGTTAATGTAACCCCTTCCCCTACCATACACCTGATCATGGGCATCTGTAATAATAACATATAACCTGGTGGTCTAGTGGTTCCCTCCCCGATGCCTGATCATGGGCTTCTGTAGAAAGAAAATGTAACCTGGTGGTCTAGTAGTTTCCTCCCCAATGCCCAGTCATGGGCTTCTGTAGAAATAAAATGTAACCTGGTGGTCTAGTAGTTCCCTCCCTGATGCCCAATCATGGGATTCTGTAGAAAGAAAATGTAACCTGGTGGTCTAGTGGTTCCCACCTCGATGCCCGATCGTGGGCTGTTGTATTGTCAGATAGTAGCCTAGTGGTCCAGTGGTACCCCTCACCCACCCACCCACAGAGGATCCCGCCACCCAGCACCCCCATAATCAGCAAGCAGCAGCACCCCGCCTGCATACCACCTGGCCACCCGCCGAATGACAGCGTACAGTATGATCTGTATGCCTATTGGTCCACAGTGTGGACCAATGGGCTTGCAGACCATTCTGTACTACACAGGACCAGATATGTGAATGAACGCATTTTGGCATTGGGGTGGGAACCACTAGACCAACAGACTACATTTTATTTTTGCAGAAGCCCGCGATTGGGCATCAGGGTGGGAACCACTAGACCACCAGGTTACATTTAAGTATTACAGAAGCCCATGATTGGGTATACGGGGAGGGAGGGGCATCCACTGGACTACCAGGGAGGGTCCAGGTGCTTGTGAATGGTCTTTCTGCTGGGGGAGTAGCCACCCATGGCTGGCAGCTGTTGTGTTGCACTTTGCAATACAGCTATCCGACCGTGGGTGGCCGGGACTTGTTTCTACTTTTCAGGGGCTCATCTTTGAGCCCCCCATGCATCGCAATGCAGGGTTGCACTGGCATATGCGCTGCACATCCTGGGCTGAATATCGGGATGTGCTGCATATGCTTGGGCACGCCCACTGCATCTGTGCCGCATAGGATTACATTGTACCCTGGTGCATCGGGATTTGCGCTGTGCCAGGCAGCCATTTCAATATCCCTCTGGGGCGCAATGCGGGGTTGTGCTAGGTGCAACCCCTTTGAATATCCCGGCCATAGAGTGTAGTTAAGTTAAATACTAATTTTCATTTAATAGACTCTTATGCAGATATTGGATATAAATCGTATAATAATTTTAGCAACTCTGTTTAAAAATTGTTTTCTGTAATAGTGCCTGTATTTGATCAACAATCCTTATGTACTGCTGTTTTATTATAAATCTCAATACAAATTTTAATTAAAAAAAATAAATTATTGAAAATTTCTATGCAGGATTCTGCATTGAAGAAAAGACTTCAGATGGTTTTCTATTTTTCACAGGTTTTTATAAATAAATAATACATTTGGGCACACTGGGGTGAGCTCCCAGTATGCCCAGTACACACTATGTATTGTGCGCACAAAGCGGGTCTTCCTTGACTCTGCAGCTGGCAGCATGAGTTCCAGCTGCGGCTGTAGAAGTCAAGAAAATACTGCTCTTCTCATACAGAGAACAAAATCCAAGCCATTCTCTGTATAAACTGGCACCCGAGAAAAACACTTCTTTGAGTCCAGCTTAAAACACTAAAAATCATCAGAAACACCTAAAGAGGGTCTCTTTAGCTGTTTTCTGATATTTTTTGTGTTTAAAACCTTCGCTACATCAACATCCTTGCAAAGCAGCAGAACATGATGGCGACTACAACACAGCTCAATCACTCGCAGGACTGTGAACTGTGTGAAAAATACCAGTATTCTTTGCGAAAAGAAGCTGGTATTTTTCGCACAGTACTCCTATCATTCGAAAATAAGCTGGTATTTTTTGCACAATACTCCAGTTGTGCGAAAAACATATTTTTTGTGCCTGACATATAAATTTTCCCGTAGAAAATAATGAAAACATTTAAAATATCACAACTTTTGAACAGATTAATATTTTTTCACCAAACCTACAAAAGGCACATCTGTGTCCCAAAGACTTTATATCCTGAAATTTTCGGACCACAACATAAAGGCATTCCTGAGATACAGATGAGCAATGAAATGTTAAACAAAATGGATTTTTCTATTTTTACAACTCTTTATATCTCAGAAACCACTTAACGGATTCCCAAGAAATTTGGAAGATCAAGAGACATACACATAGAGATTATGCATGCCATATTTCATGCACATCCATTAAATGGCTTCAAAGTTATTGAGGCTCAAAGTTTGGATTTTAACATAGAAGTGCCATTTCACCCTAACTATATTGGTGCGACTACGACAGTATAATATATATACATGTATATATATATATATATATATATATATATATATATATATATATATATATATATATATATATATATATATAGGATATGCAATGAAGCAAGTGTAATAAATGATTTATCTGCACAAGAGCAGTTTGACCTCGGGTAACCTCATGAGTGGCATAAGCCATGAGTGAGGTGTCTGAGGTCAAACTGCTCGAGTGCAGATAAATCATTTATTACATGAGTTTTCCATTGCATATTCCATATATGCAATTGTTTTGCTTTTGCTTTTGTAGGGGGCATTTGTTAGTTAAAAAAGTGAATAAAAATTTAATTTTCGGACATTGTTTGCTGATTACAGAAAATCTAAAAGGACTCTAGAAATGAAACACCTCTCATTTTGTAGATATTTTTTATGCTGAACAACTTTTGAGCTCAAAGTACCATACTATAATTTTTAATTTTTAAATTATCTGTATTAGTTTGATGAAAAAGTGCACAAAAATGGAATTTTCTGCTGTTGTTTGCTAATTATGAAAAAACTGAAAAGTATCTATAAATGAAACACCACTCATTTTGTAGATATTTCTGTACTGAATAAAGTTTTTGCTCACATACCCTGCTATCATTTTTCATTTTAAAGTTATTTATATTTGTTTGCTGACAAAATTAAAAAATAAATGAATTTTCTGTTGTGTTTTTGCTAATTATCAAAAAATCTAAAAGGTATCAAAAAATGAAACACCACTCATTTTGTAGATATTTCTGTGCTGAGCAACTTTCATGCTCACAGTACCATGCTATCATTTTTCTTTTTAAAGTTTTTCACTTTTGAATATGGTTAATACTGTTACTGAGTCCAAACATTCTAAATGACTTAAGCACTGTATAGATAAATGGCTGATAACAAAAGCGTGGTGTGGTTAATATATACAGTATATATATATATATATATATATATATATATATATATTTTGCTATATTGTTTCAAAATTATTTGTGTGCACATATTATTGCAGTTTCTACATATTTTGCATTTTAGGTAAACACATATTTAGACTCTATCCATCATATATATGCCGAGTTACTTATACCTTTTCATTTTTGTTTTCCATCATAGGATGATAAACATACAAAAACTGAACATATATTCATAAAATAGTTTTAAATTATACCCATATGGAAAAGAACTATACTGTATTTTGTTAACATGTAGAATATATCTAAATATGCCTACATATATCACATATTTCAGAAATATGTGCATTTTTCCTGTTATATTTTAGATATTTGCAGAATTTAATGAGATATGTCCCCTCCCGGGTTGTGCCTGAAAATAGGTAGGATTTGTCTAGTGCACTTACCCGGTCAACAAAAACTAAATAAATAAATAAATAAAATAAAAATTAAAAAAATAAATGAACTCCTACTTAATGTACTATGTATTGTAATGTATTGTACAGTATTTTTTTTCCATTGTCCTACCCAGGACCTCCTTGTAAATGAGCTTGCTCAATGGAGCCTTTTCCTGGTAAAATAAATAAATTGAAATTGAATTGAATACTTGGCATTGATATACTAAATGGCCGGAATATTCAGACTGCGCTGGGCAGTGGCACAAGCCTAGGTGCAGTGCAACTGTGATGTGCTGGGGCCAGGGCCAGGGCCAGGCGATATGAAATGGGGATGCACCATGGTGCAGCACCATTGAATATGGCATGGGCAGCACACATACTGCGCATGGCACAGTGGCACTGCACCTGTGCAAACCACTGATAGGGAGCACTAGGATGCGCCACCAAAAGTACAGTTGCACTAGGCACATCACCCATAATATTCATCAGCAGGGGGCATGCAAATGAGGCCATAATATATGCAAGGCACAAATGGGGCCATTTTCATGCCTTGCACAGGGCAGCCTGGTGACTTGTGCCTGGCACCCTGCACAGCATGACGTGTGCAGTGGGGATCCTGGAGCATCCCTGCTCATAGCCATGATAGGGTAAATGTAGGACCAACAATCCCTGGCAGTCTAGTGGCCTTCCCAGTCCCCGAATCCTCGAGGAATGTAATAACAGACCATCCCTGGTGGTCTAGTGGTCCCCCCTCCCACCCAATGCCCCGAGTTGTGTAATACCAACTGGCCCTGGTAATCTAGTGGGGCCCATGCTGGCCATCACCACGATCGTGGTATATGTAGAACAGAATATCCTTGGTAGTCCAGTGTTCCCCCTTCCCTCACAATTCCCTGATACTCCGATAAATGTAAACAACATCTGTCCCTGGTGGTCAAGTGGTCCCCTTCCCTTCCGACTCCCCGATTCCCTGAAATATGTATAAGGAGACTGTTCCTGGTGGTCTAGTGGTCCCCCACCGTAGCTGTGATCACAGTACATCACTGTAGAAATATCCCTGGTGATCAGTGGCACCCCCACCTCCACCCACAAAACCCTTGTCCATCCTGCTCCCCCATCAGCAGTGGGCGGCAGCAACCCACCCTCATACTGCCCGATCACCCGCTGACTGGCAGGTTCATTATGGTCTGAAGTCCATTGGTCCCAGTGTGGACCAATGGAGCACAGAGCATACTACTAGACATGTCAAATATGTGAATGACTTCATTTACATATTTGGGATTGTCTAATACAATATGCCCTGAAGCTCATTGGTCCACTGAGGACAATGGGCTTACAGCCCATACTATGTACCTGTCAGTTGGCTGGCGGCCAGGTGGTATGAGGGCGGGTTGCTGCAGCCTACTGCTGATGGGGGAGCAGGGTGGCAAGTGTGGTCTGTGTGGGTGGGAGGTGGGGATGCCACTGGATCACCAGGATATTTCTTATGGTGATGTACCACAATTGCAGCGACGGCCGGGGGGAGAACACTAGACCACTGGGGATGGTCTTCTTGTACATATCTCAGGACTCAGGGATTCAGGAGGAAGGGGGGTCCACTTGCCCACCAGGGAGAGATGTCTGTTATATTACTTGGGGTATCGGGGACTCAGGAGGGAAGGGGGTACCACTAGACTACCAGGGCATGTATTACCATACCTTTACCGGTGATCGTGGATTCTGGAGGGGGGGTACCACTAGATTACCAGAGTGATATGTGTGTTTGAGGAAAGTGTTCTGGGTGGGTGGGTGGCCACCCGTGGCTGGCGGCTGCTGTGTTGCACCCTGCAATACAGCGGCCCGCCTTTGGGTAGCTGAGATTAGTTCCCACTCCTCACAGGCTCAATTTTGAGCCCTCCTGTGTGGCATACTGCAGGGTTGTGCAGGCATATGTGCCGCACATCCTGGGCTGAATATCGGGATATGCCGCATATGCATGGGTACATCTCCCTGCATCTGCGCTGCATACTATTACATTGCACCCCAGAGCATCGGGATTTGTGCTGCACCAGGCAGCCTTCTCCATATCCCACCATGGCACAATGCGGGGTTGTGCCGGCACAACACCATTGCACCAGGTGCAACCCCTTTGAATATCCTGGCCAATGTATATGAATTTGTTATACTATGAAAAAAAATATTTTGTTTTACTTTTTAATGTTTTTATGGAGTCTCTAATGAAAAAGTATTATAGTTTTATGCAAGTGTTTCTTTTATTCTGTAATTTCTACAATGTGTACAGTATGTTAGCAAACATATATTTTCAGTATATTAGAGATGTGTTTTCTCTCATATATTTCAGATATGTTAAAATGGGTTTTGCCTGACAAACATCTGGAATATACCTGTAATATATGTATTATTTATCCTGTAAATCATATATCCTCCGGGCCCTGCACTCCCATTTATCCATAAGTGTGGCAACATTGTGTTGTGGGAGCACAGGACCCTCTATTTATTTATTTAAAAGTTTCACCAGGAAGAGCATATTGAACACCAAGTGCTCATTTCTAAATGCGTCCTGGGGGGGAGGGGGAACAGGTGGAGAGCGTTTAAACAAAATGTACATATATACAATAAATTGTGGTTAGGAATACAATATGGAAGTGTTAGAGAACAGTTAAGGGAGAGAGCACAGTATATAGTATAAAGTGCAAAATTAGCAAGCAAAACAGCAGAACACTTAGGATTTACATTTACAAAGTTATTTACGAACTTACACAATTGTGATTTACAATTTAAATACAGGACAGGTACAGACTATAATGCAGGGGACCAGCAAGGCAGGATGCGTAGAGATAACTAAAGTGACAGACAAGAGGGCAGCAGACTGGGGAGGAGGTGTAGAGGACTAGAAACAGGTGCAGGAGGGGCAGAAATGGTCTTTAATGAGGGAACTGCCAACCCGAGGAGAGGGGGCAAAGCAAATGGAGTGGGGAAAGAGTTACACAAATTGGGAAATCTATCCATGAGTGTAGAGACATTGTAATTAACCCTCATCTCCCTGTGGGAGTGCAGTGCCCTCCAGGCCCTGCCCTCCCATCACTCCATAATGGTATCCATATATGCAAGTGCAGGGCCCTACGAGCTGTGCGCTCCCATGTTTCATATGAACATACGAAATTGCCAGCAGAAACAGGCCTCCTGGTCCATTGAGTCTGCTCAAGTGTGCAGCTAGCACCTCATCTCGCAGCTGCCGCTCCTGCCCCCCTCTTCCTAGTATCCCTTACCTTTACCCTGTCCCAACCCTTCTTGAAACAGCCCACCATCTTACAGGACACTATCTTGTCTGGTAAGGCGTTTCATTTGTCCACCACTCTTTCTGTGAAAAAAATGTCTCATCTCCCTCTTGATTCTTCCCCCCTCCAATTTAAGTCCATGTTCTCTCGTGCCCCTCCCCTTTCTCAAATGGAAAATCCCTTCTGTGTTAGTCTTGTTTATCCCCTTCAGATACCTAAAGGTCTCAATCATACCCCACCCCCATCCATCCTCTCCTTCAGAGAATACATACTCAGCTCTCCCAGCCTGTCCTCATAGGGCTTGCTGTTTAATCACTGGATCATCTGTGTGGCTCTTCGCTGCACCCCCTCCAACAATCTGATGTCCTTCTTCAGGAATGGGTGCCAGTACTGTATGCAGTACTCCAGGTGGGACCTGACCAATGACCTATACAGGGGCCAGGATAACCTCCCTCCTTCTGGAGGAGATCCCTCTTGCAAAACACCCCAGCATTTTGTTGGCTTTTGCTGCTGCCTTTCTGTACTGAGCAGAGTTGTTCATGCTACCCATAATGATCACTCATAGGTCCTTCTCCTCTGTGGAGCTCCCCAACTATACCCCATTCAAGTGATAATCCCTCCCCTGGTTCCTGGCTCTGAAGTGCAGAACCTTGCACTTCTTGGCGTTGAACCCCAACTGCCATGTTTCTGCCCACTCCTGCAGCTTAGGCAGGTCCACCTGTAACCCCTTCCATGCCTCAGCATCATCAACCACAGCTCCCATATTGATATCATCTGCAAACAGACTGATCCTGCTCTGGATCCCATGTGAGATATCTGCAATAAAAATCCCAAACAGCACCGGTCCCAGTACCGATCCCTGTGGTACCCCACTCATCACCGCTTTCAGTGATGAGAGGTTCCCCACTGCCACCACCCTTTGCTCCCTTCCCATTAACCAGATTGTGATTAATTTCACCATTTTTCATCCCACCCCCACATATTCCAGTTTCCCCCCAACCTCCCATGTGGCATTGAATCAAAGGAAGGCCATGCTGAAGTCTAAATACAGAACATCCACTGTATGGCCCTTGTCCAGTTCCCGCATCTCCCAGTCGTAGTACTCTACAAGGTTTGTCTGGCAGGATCTGCCCACTACAAACCCATACTGTTGACCATCCTGGAGACCATTCTCCTCCAAGAAGCTCACTAGTTAACTTTTAGGATGGTCTCCATGAGCTTTCCCATGATCGATGTGAGGTTCACTGACCTATAGGTTCCTGGTTCATGCTTTGGGCAACTTTTGTGGATAGGCACCACATGGGCCATTTTCCAGTCCTGTGGTACACATCCCGTGTCCAGGGAGGTATTGAACAGTTCAGTCAGTGGCTCTGCCAAGACCTCTGCCAACTCCCTTAGTACCCTATGGTGAACGCCATCAGGTCCAGGTGCTTTGTCCACCCTTAATGCCCTCAACCAATCTAGTACCCTGCTCTCTGTAATCTCTACATCTGTCATCTCCTCTCCACCCACCCACCCCCTTGCTTTGGGTATCTTCCCTTCCCTTCTCTTGCATGAATACAGAGCAGAAGTATTCATTCAGTGTCCCTCTGGGCCCTGCTCTTCCATCACTCCACAAAGGTATCCATATGTGGGAGCGCAGGGCCAGAGACATTGCAATTAACCCATGTGCTGGCAAATGCACAGTATCACAGTCACAATAGGGACAATGATAAAAATTTCTACTGCAGCTGAAATCAAGGCCTGCAAACATGCATTGCTGCTTAGTACACCCAAAGGTGTACTAAGCTGCTTTTCTCAAAAAATCCATATTTCTAAGCGTTTTCAAGATATAGCTTCTGAAAGGTACCCCGACCACTACAATGTTATCCTATGGGTAATTGCTAAATTTCAGAATGTTGTAACTATGGAACAGATGCAAATTTTATCAGCAGACCAGCAAAAGGCACATCTGTGGGGCAAGGCCTTTATACCCTGTAAATTTCAGCCCCAAAGTCCTCACTGTTTGTTTGCAGCGATGTAACAAAGAAACACATTTTTTGTAAAGTAGTATCACAAATTGTGGCACTACTTATGTGAAAGTGCCGCAAATTGTGGCAATACACCAGGTGTTTTGTGAAATAGTGTTGCAATTTGTAACACTTTCACAAAAGTACTGACACAATTTGCGGCACTTTCACAGAAGTAGTGTCACAAATTTGTAACGTCAAAATGGCCCTATAAAAATAAACATATTTCTGGGCATCCTATCAAAAACTAATGGCAGAATTGTGTTCCTCAGGCCCCGATTAGGTAAACACAAGCATTGGTGTTTACCAAGGGGCATTATTTTTTGAGTTGTATAATTTTTTTCAGGTCCACTAACTGAAAACAAGATGGCAGATTTGCAACACTAGTTTCCCATTTGCGAACGCAAAATAGTGCTTTCACACGACACATCTAATTAATCCCATAGGAAATAATGGGAAATTTGAAATTTTTATAACTGTTGAATTAATTAATATTTTTTTCACCAAACCTTTGAAATGCATATCTGCAACCTTGACCACATATACCATGAAAGTTTCAGGCCAAACCATGAAGCAGTTTCGGAGAAACAGTGCGACAAAGAAATTGCCAAAAAAGTGGTATTTTTCACATTTCTTTGACATACTGTTGCTCTGCACCCGTACATCTGACCAGAGTGAAATGTGCAACATCCAGAGATCTATGTTACCCAACAGCACTTGCAACATCTCAGGTGAATCAGTCAAACAGTTATAAAGTTATTAATGGTCAAACATTTGGGTTTAACATATAAGTAAGGTCTGAACCCTAATATAAGGGCACTACTGTGCCCTTATAATATAAACCAATTGCAAATTACTATGTTAATGCATCAGCTAGGGATTTTATTAAAGTGACAAAAACTGGGAAATTTGACATTAGGGTTTCCAACCCTAACACCCCCCCCACCCTGCACAGATGACAAGTGATCGAGGGTGGCATTGGGGTGGTCAGCCCTAACACTCACCCCAGTCCATTAGAAAATGAGCTGGGTGGGCACAGCATATGAGAATGGGGTGAGCGTTAGGGCTGATGACCCAATGCCAGCCCCGATCCTCTTCATCTGAGGTGTGTTAGGGCTGGGAAACCCCAATGCCGTAAATTTCCCAGCTGTTGATGCTTTAACAAAACCCTAACTGATGCATTAACATAGTTGTTTTGCAATTTATTTCCTTACTTTTTGAGATAATATAATAGTATCTTTATTTTATTGTGGGAGCGCACGGTCCTTCGAACCCTGCGCTCTCATCCTTCCACAGATGTGCATATGTTTCTAGCTGTGGAAGTGTTTTAGTGGTGGGAGTGCAGGGTCCCTGTGTACTATCCCATCCTACAACCTTCTGAGATTAGATAGACCCCCTCCCAAAACAGGTGGGGGCACAGCAGTTTACTTTAAAAGTCACCTTCAACTTTCTGCTATTAGCTCGTCCCCCTTAAATCACTGTGAAGCACTTCACACCCTTCTCACCCTCGGCTCCAAAAAATTACATATAGTCTGCGTCTACAACCCCCCAGGAGTGGTCATAAAGGTTTGGAGGAACTGTTGGATTAAACCGCCTCTCTCTCTCTGGGTGTAGTGAAGTTCTTATCCTTGGGGACCTCAATATAAACTGGCTTGGTAGCTCCCAAGCTGCATCCCTGTCGAGCATACAAAGCCTTAATCTTCACCAACTAATCTTAGAACCTACCAGATTTTCCCCTCACTCTAATACAGGAACTCTGCTGGATTGGATCATGACCAACCATCCTGAGCACATCGTCTCCTCAGGTGTACTAGCTGATGCTATTACTGACCATTCCCCCATTTTTTGCATCTGGGGCAAAAGGAAGCCATTACAAATGAACCCCCCATTTCATTACCTTCCATGATTATGCAAATTCTAGACGTAGCCAACACAGACTGGTTTTCTCTCCTAGGTACTAATGACACTCACTCTTCCCTTAACACCTTCCTATCCTGCTTCCTATTGTTGCAGGAGAAGCACTGTAAAATGGTAACTCACCGTGTAAAAAATAGACAAACTAGGTGGCTAAAATCTGGCCTACTCAAAAAACTGCGTCAAAGAGATAAAAGTTTGATCCGCTACAAGAGCTCTGGCCTTTCAGCTGACCAAGACACCTACCGAGCCCTGCGAAACTCCTGCAAAAAGGATATCAAACAAGCCAAAGCTCCTACTGTAAAGACCTTGTAATTAATTCTTATGGTGACTCAAAAAAATTCTGGTCCCACATTAAGTTCTTTATCGGCTCTAACTTGTCACTCACCCCAAATGACATGTCATTAATGGCATCCATTGTAATAATCCCCATACTATTAACGAACAATTCTCCGACCTGACAAAATATACCTCCTCTTTCCCTGTCAATCCGGACCCTCATGTTCCAACTTATGCCAGGCACCCAAGCTTCTTCTTTAAATCTGTCTCTAGATGGGAGGTACTAAAATTACTCAGGAATATACCCGAGCATACAGCAGTTAGCTTGGACAATCTTGAACCCAAGTTACTAAAGCTAGCAGCTCCATTCATTGCTGCCCCCTAACCAAAAGTTTTAATCTCTCACTGTGCCAACACCATGTCCCTGATGTATGGAAGATGGCAAGGATAACCCCTGTTTACAAAAAAGTTGACCCCAAAGACCCACTTAACTATAGTCCTATCGCAATCCTGTCTGTTCTTAGCAAAATTCTCGAAAAACTTGTAGCTACCCAAACCATAGAATTCCTACTTAACTATGACCTCCTCACTCCTGTCCAGCATGGCCTCTGTAAGGGACACAGTACTACCACTGCTTTACTCAAGCTAACCTCTGATGTTCTAGTGGCCATGGACTCTGCTCTTCTTACTGGGTCCATCTTTATTAATATGACTAAGGCATTTGATCTGGTCGATCACTCCATTCTCCTCACCACACTTAGATCTCTTGGTTTCTCTCCAAATGTTGTTAACTAGTATGGTAATTATCTGTTTGACTGAACCCAGTTTGTGAAATATAAATCTACCTTCTCGGAAAAATCCACAATTAACATTGGCGTACCCCAGGGGTCTATACTAGGTCCACTGCTCTTCTCTATCTTTCTAAACAACATCACCTCTAACCTTTCACAGACAGCTACCCTGCTGTATGCAGACAACTTTGTCCTGTACACCAGTGCTAAAAGCATAGATGACATCAATGAACGACTCTTCCCTGACTTTCAACTCATCCAACGATGGCTTGACCATCACAAAGTAGTCCTAAATGAACCTAATACTCAAGCTATGCTATTCAGCTCTAACTATAAACTCAAACAAACCCAACACAATTTTAAAGTCACCACCCTAAGTGGCAAATCCATCTAGGTGGTAAGTTCTTTTAAATATCTGGGCATCACCCTGGATCCCTCACTAAATTTCGACACCCATATCGTATGAACCTGTAAGTCAGTAAACACTAAACTCGGTATTGCCTATTGAACCAGCTATGCTCTCACCCCCTCTGCTAGGCCTCCCATAGCTTGTGGGATACTTCTGCCTTCACTTAACTATGGGGTTGCATCCTATACCTCTGCATGCAAATCAAGCTTTCGGAAATGGGATGTCACCTACAATAGCATCTGTCAGTATGCATCTTCCTCCCACAGACTGAAACACCACTGTACCCTCTATTCTGATCTTGGATGGCTTCCACCCCATGAGTCTAGGCTTCATGCCTTTGGCTCCTTAACTGATAGTATTGTTAGATCTCAAACTTCTCAATCCCTAGCGGGTCTCTTTCAAAAACAGTCATCCTTCTATGACCTTCGCTTGGCAGTTTCTGCCCCTGTTCTTGTCCCTCACTCCCACCTCTAAAGGGGCTGGTGCTTTTGCCTCTCTTGCCCCACAATACTGGAACTCCCTTCCTCTAACCATTCGCCATGTTGCTTTCAAGAAGGCACTTAGAAATCATCTTATCCTGTCCAGCAAGTGCTCCTGTTTCAAACCACCCTAGGCCTAGTTGACCTTATTCTACTCAAAAGCTCCCTCCTATCTCAATTGTTGTTTCCCCCACTATCTGTGCACCCCATTCTATTGCAGTCTTTCTTGTATCCTTGCACACTTTCCTCACCTCTCCCTCTCTCCCCCTCTCTCCTTCCCTCCCTACTCTCTTATTACCCTTTTTTCCACAGGTCCCATCCATGGCTGCTGCACTTAATATAAATCTTGTTTGCCATTATATATAGAATAACAGATGGGGAAGTGTGTGATATGAGAATTTAATGCACACCGAGGTGTGGGATGCTACATAAACCCCAAGGGGCAAAGCCGAGGGTTTATGAAACTATCCCATCAAAGATGGATAAATATATATGCACAATCGTTTCATTTTCTTTTTCCTAATTTGCTGGTGACAATTTTTCTCCAATGAGTGCTGTCACACACACACACACACACACACACACACTCTCTCTCTCCTAGTCATCCCCCACACACACACAGTCTACTTTTGGGGCATATTCAGCAGCCCACACAACTCCAAATGCAGCATGTAGTTTCAGATACCCAGCTCCCACTTCAGATTCCACATCAGTCCCCACCTAGTCCTGTCTTCCCTTTTTCCCTTTAGCTGAAGACAGCACAGCAGCGTCCAGCTCCCTCAGGTCCCACAAATTATTTTTTTGTTTAAATGAAAGCTGATATTTGGATCGCACTTGCACTTACTTCTTGGTGTGGGCAAGCAGCAACGGACTGCTCTCGCTGGCAGCATGTGGCTCGTGAAGCTGGGAAATGAAGAAACGGCTAGATTTTTTTTTTTTTTACAATTAACAGTAGGTTGAATAGTAAGATTAACCAGATAATTTAAAAAAAAGATTACGGGATGGCAAGGGTTTGTTGTGGTGGCTTCTCCGTAATAAAGATACGGAAGTTGAACGGAACCACCCCGTTTCTTGAAATTGTTCAGCCCGCCCACACAGAGAAAGTGCCAGGGAGGGAAGCTCACTTTTGACAGACACAGCACGTGAATGCCGTAATAACTGATTGGTTATTACGGCAAATGTCAACCGCCGCAGTCCATTCAAAAAATTGCTCACCAGTAATTATTTTTGAACAATGCTCACTGTTATGATTGTTGCTCCTACATATTGTTTCCTTGTATCCCTGATGTACTGATGTATTCTCCGATGTATTGTTTTCCCATATTTTTCATTTACTGTACCCATGTTTGTTACTGTTCCACTGTTTCTTTTGTTGTATTCTCCCGGGTCATGCCTGAAAATAGTCATTTCTTGGCTAGTGCACCTTCCCGGTTAACAAAAACTAAATAAATAAAAATAAAAGAAAAGAAAAAAAAATGACAGTTTACAGTTTAGTTTACAGCTAAATGAGGCAAAACAAGTTATAAAAGCATAGTTATCAGTTAAGACGGGTGGGAAAGGTATCATGTTGTTGGAGATTACCCTGGAGAGCACAGGCATTTAGCCTTTGATTCTGAGATCCAGATAGAGAAAATAAGTAAAAAAACACCCTTTTTTGAAGTTTTTTCCTCATTGCCTTGTGGACAATCAGTGTGCAATTTCTGCATGATTTTTTAAAGGGTAGAAACAACTTTGTTAGCAGAACAAACAGTGAAAATGTGGTGCAATAATATTAATCTGTTGCAAAGTTATTGCGTTTTTTAGTTCCCATTATATCCTAGGGGACTTTTTTGAACATTCCAATCTTTAGGATAGCTGTCTTTTTTCAATAAAGGATTTGGTCTTTTGAACAAGGATTTAGTCTCACGAGAGAGATCCTGTTTCACGATAACAAAAATCCTTTTTTGTGAGAAAAAATTCCTTCTTCGCGAGCCATCTTGTTTTCTGTTTTTTTAAAAAAAAAAAAACAATTGAAAAGCACCCAAAATGAAGGTATCTAGAGACACCAACACATGTATCTTGTTCACTGGGACTCTGTTTGGTGGACTGTGAAGATATTTGGTGTGAGAGCAACCCTGCAATGCCTTTTTTTTAACATTTAAAATCCTTTTTCGTGACTCGCTTTGATCCTTTTTTGTGAGCCAAATCCTTTTTAGCGAGCCAATTCCTTTTTCATGAGCTCACAAAAAAGGATTTTACAGGCTACTTTGATGCATAACTCGTAATCTTTTGAGATTTTGACCCCACATTTTCAGCATGGCCTTTTTGACACAGTGCCTCATGACTGTTGTTAGGCAACTCCTGCAAGAAAGGTGATTTTCCAGTCAGTTGACAAAATCATATTTCTGGTGGGATTTGCATAAGAACAGTCATACTGTTCATGAGGTGGGGTCCCCAAAAGGCCATTTTAGTAATTTGGGGTCAATATGTCAAAAAATTTCTGAGTTATGATGGCTCATTGCAATTGCGCTACGCACACTCGTAATTTTGCTAGTTAAAAATATTTTGACCCAAAATCTTTTACATGGACTTGTTATCACTCCACAAAATGTTTGTCAAAGCTGTCAGTTTTCAAATCCTGGCTGAAATGTGTTTTTGCAGCTGCGGCACTGAAATGGCAGTGCAGTTGCACAGTATTACGTTTCAACAGGGATTTGAATACTATGCGTAATGTGTACATTAGGTGGGGTAATAACATGGCTACACTGGCAATTCATAGAAACATAGAAACATGGACTTTGTTGGCAGATAAGGACCACTTGGCCCACATAGTCTGCCCATTTCCCTACCTACAGGATAAGCTGCAGATCCTAGTTAACCAACAGCCTATTTCTTTCTACCCCCCCACAAAAGCTGCCTTATGTCTGTCCCATGCATTCTTGAATTCTCCCATACTTTTAGACCTCACAACCTAACCAGAAAGGCTGTTTCATGCGTCCACCTTTTCTCTGTGAAAAACTACTTCCTCACATTGCCCCTAAGCCATCCCCCCTCTATCTTCAAATTGTGTTGCCTTGTTCTTGCACATATCTTTTTCTGAAAGATGCTACCCTCTTGGACTTTGTTGATTCCACTGAAGTACTTGAAAGTTTCTATCATGGCCCCCCTCTCCCTCCTTTCCTCAAGGGTATACATACTAAGCTCCTTTAGTCTCTCCTCGTATGGCTTCTTTTGCAGACCCTGCAACATTTTATTTGCTCTCCCCTGGACTGTCTCCATCCTGTCTATGTCCTTGCAGAGATGGGGTCTCCAGAACTGGATGCAGTACTCCAGATGGGGTCTCACCGACTGTCTGTACAGAGGGAGAACAACTCCCTGTTTTCTGCTTGTGATGCCTCTCCCTATACATCCAGTATCCCCCCAGCCCTCCCGACTGCCTTCTCACATTGCTTGCCAACCTTAAGGCCATCTGATATGATTACCCCCAGGTCCCTTTCCATTTTCATTGTTACTACCTCCCCCCCCAATTGTGTATTCTTCCCCTGGGTTTTTGTTTCCCAGGTGCATTATTTTGCACTTCTTTGCATTGAATCCAAGCTGCCATACTTCTTACCATTCCTCTAACCTTGCCAAGTCCATTCTCATTCTTTCCACGCCTCCTTGTGTATCAACCATGTTGCAGATCTTTGTGTCATCTGCAAAGAGCCATACTTTTCCTTCCAGTCCCTCTGTAATGTCACTTATAAAGACATTAAAAAGGACTGCACCCAGTACTAAACCTTGCGATACCCCACTTGTAAACCCCCTTTCTTCAGAGTGGACTCCGTTTACAATTACAGTAGAAGCCACTTAAACGGGACGGCTCCATGGCAATCTATTCGTCCTATTTAAGTGGCCATCCCAATTAAAGGAAGTGGATTTTTTTTAACTTGCCGGCTGTCTCAGATTTGCTCTGTGCACCCGAACTGCCAAAAACACACATAAAAACACTCACAGACTCTATCACACACTTACTCAGAGAGACTTGGTTGGATTACAGCTCTTTTAGGAATTTTATTTTGATTTACCTCTCACTTTCACACAGCATCTGTTTCGGGCACAGTGGAGATGAAGCTGCACGTGAGCTGTGAGGGAGATTATGCGTCGGTCGCAGGATATATCCACACCAAGTGACGGATTGTCATGGGATTGGAGCTCTATCTTGATCATGGAAAGCTGTGCAGAGAATGTGCTGCAGGCACTGTATTCGAACTAACCACGCTACCCACTAATCTGTCTCTCCACACCGCAAAGCAGAAAGCACTCATGGTCATAGAAAGCTGCGGGGGGCAATGTGATTCGTGTGCTACGCTCATCTCTAATCAGTCTGAGGGTCTGTTTCGGCTCACATCGCACTAATCAGTCAAAAAGCAGAGGGTCTGTTTTGGCTGCAGTAAGTTCGTTTACGTCTCTCCATACTGCAAAACATCTGTGTAACTTGTCTCCGCGCTGTAAAGCAGAAGGTCAGTTTCGTCTCACATCGCAATAATCAGTCACAAAGCAGAGGGTCTGTTTTGGCTGCAGTAAGTTTGTTTATGTTACAAAAAAAACATTCATCTCTTTTTTGGCTGCCATCTCTCTCTCTTTCAAATTAGTTTGCATTCAGCCAACTCTGAATGAGGTCAGGGTGTTAAGCAGGAGAAAATAAGTTTTGACTTAGTCAGAACACATTAAGCAGGTGTAAATGGGGATTAGCAGCAGCTATTATGGGACAGGATGAATCAAAATCGTCCCAATTAAAGGCACCCCCATCTTCTTTAAGCAGAAACACTGCCAATAGGAATACAGGGCCACTTAATCGGTTCCCGGTGGGTCATCCTTGTAAAGCGAACGTCCCTATTAACCGCATCCTGATTAAGTGGCTTGTACTGTACCGTCTGTGTTCTGTTGTCCAGCCAATATTTTACCCAGGCTACCACCCTGGGACCCACTCCCAGGCTGGTTAATTTGTGTATTAATCTTTTGTGTGGGACTGTGTCAAATACCTTGCTAAAGTCTAGGTAGGCCATGTCCACAACCCCCTGGTCTACTACTTTGGTCGCCCAGTCAAAGAAATCAATTAGATTCATCTGATATGACCTTCCCACTGTGAACCCATGCTGCCTTGGGTCCCGTGCCCCACTGGCCTCTAGGTACTCAACAATTCTTTCCTTCAGAAGTGATTCCATCACTTTCTATACCACAGAGGTCAAACTGACAGGTCTGTAATTTTCTGCCTCTGTCTTGCTCCCACATTTGTGAAGGAGAATCGCATCCACCTTCCTCCAGTCCTCAGATACCACACCATCCTTCCATGATTTGTTGAAAAGGGTATCAGTGGTGTCACTAGTTCTCCCCTAAATTCTTTTAGAATTCTGGGGTGAATCTCATCAGGCCCCATTGCTTTGTCCACCTTCAGTTTTAGGAGTTCTTTCAGAACCCTTCTGTGAAAGGACTGGGATTGACTCCCCATCCAGAGTGCTTCTGTTAATTGGATTAGGTACATCTCCCTCCTCCTCTTTTGTGAATACTGAGCAGAAGTATTCATTCAGTATCCCTGCTTTTTCACTGTCCCTCTCTGCCCACCCACCGTCCATTCTATTCAGCCTCACTATCCCTCCCTTTGTCTTTCTATGCTCCCTGATGTGCCTATAAAAGGTTTTATCCCTCTTCTTAAAGATCATGTGCAATGGTTTTTACATATTTTTACTAAAAGCTTAAAAAGTTGCAGTTCAAGTGCTTGAGTCATGATTAGTATTTCCCGAAAATTTCATGCTGTTTGGTTTGGTGGTTTTCTTTAAATCAGCATTTGTTAACTTGCTCAATAGTGGCTGAAAACAGTGGAGTTATTTCTGTCCTCTCAGTCAAGCATAGAGTGCAATTACATTATTTTGGAGTAGCTTGCTGTTTGATTCCCAATCAGAGCAGCACTCTGTAGAGTTTATGGTTTGTTGAGCTCTCCAGGTTTCTTACAAACCCAGTCTCTGGTTTGTGTTTAGATAGATCAACTTAAAATATATCATCCTCTTTCTTTAAAAAGCTGATATTTTTAGTTTCAATGCTGAATTGAAGTAGTGAAAATCTCTTTCTGTGAGAAATCAGATTGTTTGTATCACAGCTCTGTTCTTTCTAATCAAACCTTAATTTTTTTCCTAACTACGTAACACAGGGCTGTTTAATGAATATAAAATAAATCAAAATTTTGTTCATTCTCAGAAAGTTTGTCTTTGATGTAGCCTTTCTTAAATACAATCATGTAAGAACATTTTTTTTAAATGTCAGATTAACAAAACAGGTG
Organism: Neoceratodus forsteri; assembly: GCA_016271365.2. NCBI lineage: Eukaryota > Metazoa > Chordata > Ceratodontiformes > Ceratodontidae > Neoceratodus > Neoceratodus forsteri. Next base: position 674,109,614 of record CM057451.1, on the reverse strand, counting down.
CTTGTCACATTCTGCTACAGTATTTCAAGCACATATACTGTCAGAACTCACAAATTTCAGTTCTTTGGTGGTTTCTGTGTGAAAATACATCATGTTCATGTATAACTAAAAACATTATGTGGCATCCTGATGCACCGTGTCTCTGCCCCACAGTTGAGGCAGCTGCAGTTGACTGCCACCAGTCCCTGCCCCACAAGCCCCCTGCCTTCTGATCCACATTCTGCTGCCCACAGTCTTCTCCCACACAGTCGGGGATTATGCACCCTGCTGCCTCCATCCCTGCCTAAAGAATCAGGACTACTGCACCCTGCCACCCCCTGCCCAGACAGTTGAGGTTGCTGCACCCTGCTGCCCTCTCTCCCCCACCCTGACAGTTAGGGATGCTGTACCTGTCACCCCGTTCCTGTCTCCAAAGTAAGGGTTGCTGTTGTAAGCCCTAGAGTGCCAAGTTTTTTGCCTCCACAGCTGGGGCTGCTTCACAATGCTGTCCTAGCACCAGAGGTGGGGCTTTTGCTGTACCCTGCTACCCACTTCCATTGCTCCAAATGGTCAGGGCTGCTGCACCACATGTACCTCATCTCATGGTCAGGGCTGCTGTACCCTGATGTCCCATGTGTCCTGCCCCACAGTCGAGGCTTCTGCACCATGCTGTATTCTATCCCCTGTCACTACTGACGGGGCTGCTGCACCCTGCTCCTTTCTACACAGTTGGGGTTACTGTGGCCTGCTGTGCCCTAGAGCATCATGCCTCTGCAATTAGGGCTGCTGCACCATGCTCCACTTTCCACAAGATTCAGGGCATTTGCTGCACCCTGTTGCATGCCTCCACAGTTGAGGCAGTTGCACCCTGCTGTCCCCCTGCCACCAGGGTTAGATCATTTGCTACACCCTGCTGAGACAGGAACAGGGGGCAACATGTGCAGTGTCCCTGGCTGTGAGGGTGAGAGAGAGAAAGAGGGTAGCAGGGTGCAGCAACCCTAGCTGTTCGGGAAGGGTACATCACAAGAGTAAGGGCATTTGCTGCACCCTGTCCCCTGCCTGTGGAGGCAAGGGGTTGTGAGGTGCAGCAGGACACAATGGTGGCAGGGGACAAAGGACAGCATGGTGCAGAAGCCTTGACTGTGGGGCAGGACACAGGTGGGCATCAGGGTACAGCAGCCCTGACATGGTGCACATTGTGCAGCAGGCCAGCTATTTTGGGGCAATGAAAGTGCATAGCAGGATTCAGAAGCCCCAACTGTGGATGCAGGCAGCATGAGATTCTAGGGTGTAGCACAGCATAGCAGCTCTGACTGTGGAGATAGAACAGGGGGCAACAGGGTGCTGTGGCCCAGGCTGTGGGGGTGGGGACAGAGGGTAGCAGGGTGCAGCAGCCCTGAGTGTTCAGGCAGGAGACAGGGGTGGCATCAGGATACAGTAGCCCAAACTGGGGAATAGAATGCAGCAGCCATGCCTGTTTGGGCCAAGGGATGTGGGCAGCAGGGTGTACAATCCTTGACTGTGTGGGAGAAGATGGTGGGCAGCAGGATGCAGCAACCTCAAATTTGGAACAGAAGGCAGGGGGCTTATGGGGCAGGGACTGGTGGCAATAGAATGCAGCTGCCTCAACTGTGGGGCAGAGACATGGTGCATCAGGATGCCACATTTAAGCAATAAGACATGATGGGGTGTGCATTAGACAGTTCTAATGCACGGCTAGGGGGACATAGTGAGCCACGAGGGCCACAGGCCAAGTCGTCCAGTCTAGCCGTGCAGTGGGGCTATCTATCTTGTATCCCAGAGTAGCTTATTGCACTATATAAATGGGCCTGGGTATTCTAAATGGGGGTTCTAGTTTTAGCTGTGCATTAGACACATCTAATGCATGGCTAACAACCAATCAGATGGCTTGAAATCCTTTGCCCATTTTATAAAGTGTTTCTAGTTATGCCTAACATGATGTATTTTCACACAGAAACCACCAAAGAACTGAAATTTATGAGTTCTGACAGGTGCCTGTAACACTCTGCTACAGTATTTCAAGCACATGTACTGTTTGTCAATCTGACACGAAAAAAAATGTTCTTGCATTATTGTATTTATGAAGGCTACATCAAAGACAAACTGTTTCTGTTAATGAACAAAATTTAGATTTATTTTATATTCATTTAATAACCCTGTGTTATATAGTTAGAAAAACAAATCAGAGTTTTGGTTAGAAAGAACTGAGAGCTGTGATACAGACAGGCTTATTTCTTGAGGAGAAAGATTTCCACTACTTTAATTCAGCACTGAAATTAAAATGATTAGCTTTTTATGAGAAGATAATTATATATTTTATATTTCAAGCTGATCTACATAAACACAAGCCAGAGACTGGGTTTGTGAGAAACTTGGTGGAGCTCAGCAGACCATTAACTCTACAAACTACTGCTCTGATTGGGAATGTGAAACATCAATCTACTCTAAAATTATGTCATCACACTCTAAGTTTGACTGAGAGGACAGAAATAACTCCACTGTTTTCAGCCACTGTAGAGCAAGTTAACAAATACTGATTTGAAGAAAACCACAAAACCAAACAGCATGACATTTTCAGGAAACACGAATCATGATACAGGGACTTGAATTTCAGCTTTTCAAGCTTTTATAAAAAATGTGTAAAAACCGTTGCACATGATCTTTAACTGAGTTGGCTATCTTTTCCTCAGTTTAGGTCTTCACTATTCTGACTTCCCTCCCTGCTTCCTTCTGCCATAACTGGTACAATTCTCTGTCCTGCTCCTTCTGTGTTTCCTTATACTTCCTAAATGCTATTTTTTTCTCCCTAACCTTCCCCGCCACCACTTCTGAGAACCATAGTGGCTTTTTCTTTCATTTTGATTTATTTATTTGCTTCACACAAAGGCTTGTTGCCTCTGATGGCAGTTTTGCTGTTTCCCCATTGCTTCTCCACCCTTCCTTTTAACCTGTTTGCTAGTGCTTTTCTAAGGCACTCTCCCATCTTGCCAAAGTCAGCCCTCCTGGAGTCCAGTACCCTCACTTTTGTATGGCTTGACTCTGTAGCTGAGTTTATCGTGAACCATACTGTTTGGTGGTCACTTGTTCCCAGATGGCTACCCACTTCTAGATCTGAGCTGATCTCACTGTCCCCATTTGAGAGTACAAGGTCTAAGATTGCTCCCTCATGAGTAGGTTCCAAAACTAGCCATCTGAGGCATGCCCCCTGTAGGGCATCAAGAATGGCCCTGCTCTTGAATGTGGCTGCAGTAAAGGTGCTCCGGTTAGCAGCTGGCATATTCAGGTCCCCCATCAACAGTATCTCCCCTTTCTCTGCCATCCTAAGGATGCCTTCTAGCATATTCTTGTCCATTCCCTCCCCCTGACATGGGGGTCTGTTTATAGCCCCTATGCAGATTGTGGTGCCATTTCCAGTCTCTAAGGTGACCCACAGCACCTCCTCTCCTCCCTGTTTACTCTTTTGTTCTGTTGCTTTTATCCCTTCCCTTACATAGAGAGAGATACTCCTCCCCCGCTTCTCCCCTCCCTGTCTCTCCTGTAGGATGTGTACCCTGGTATGTTAACATCCCAGTCATGGTTCTCTGTGTACCATGTTTCTGTGACTGCTATGATATCCAGGCATTCCTCTTCCATCAAGGCCATCAGTTCAAGGAGTTTGTTGCCCAGACTATGGGCATTAGTACTCATTACCCTCCATTTCTTGATGGCCTTACCCCTTTTTGCCCCATCCCTGTCCTTATTGCCTTTGTTATTTTCTTCATTTACCCCTGCCCTTCTCCCTCTCTATGTCTCTATCTTGGTGTTTACCTCACTCACTAGCCTGCTTTTTGGGGGAGTGGCTAGGATTTCCCTGCTCCTTTCCAGTGCCTTCCCCTTGGCTAATTTAAATGCTTGCCAATGAAGCATTTAAACCTATCACCTAGGATCTTGGTTCCCCTCCTGGACAGATGCAGACCATTGTGCCAGTATAGGCCTGCATCACTCCAGGTGGACCCCCAGTCCCCAATGAAGCCAAACCCCTTAGCTCTGCACCAGTTTTTCAACCACTGATTGAATTCTATGGTGTGAAGCACCCTATCCTCACCCATACCATAGACAGGCAGTACTTTGACAAGGTTACCGTGCATGCTGCTTGTGTAAGGTCCTTCCCCAACTCCACAAACTCTTCCTGCATTTCTCTGATCCCTTTCTCAGCCAGGTCATTTGTCCCTAGGTAGGCAATGACATCCAGCTCCCTCCCCCATGCAGCTTCTTTGGTGTTCCTGAGGATTCATTCCCTGTCCTTCCAAGCCATGGCACCAGGCAGGCACCTTACCTACCTTTCCCATTCCTCCCCCAGTTCTACCCTCCTAACAATGGAGTCCCCCACCAGGAGTTGTTTCCTTCCCCTGAGGGGTCCCATACCACACTCCTGTGGGTCTCCTTTGTGGAGGTTCCCAGCATCCTCCTTGGTCTTCACTGTGGGTGCCTCCATAGAGGAACCAACCTTTGCCAGAATGGCATATGAATTGTGGAGAGGTACAACTGGAGGGATACGCCTCTGTTCCACCACCCTTACCCCTCACTGAGCCCACTGTGGTCCAACCGCTCCTCTTACTTGTGCTATAAATGGAAGCGTCCCATAATTATGTACGTATATGCATCTATGGAAGAATGGGAGTGCAGGGCCCTCTGACAAGCAAATTATGATATGATTATGGCATATGGCATATGGCATATGAATTGTGGCGAGGTACAACTGGAGGGATATGCCTCTGTTCCACCACCCTTACCCCTCACTGAGCCCACTGTGGTCCAACTGCTCCTCTTACTTGTGCTATAAATGGAAGCGTCCCATAATTATGTACGTATATGCATCTATGGAAGAATGGGAGTGTAGGGCCCTCTGACAAGCAAATTATGATATGATTATACTATCTCAAAAGGTAAGGAAATAAATTGCAAAAAACTTTGTTAATGCATCATTTAGGGTTAAAGTGACAAAAATAGAGAAATGTGGTGTTAAGGTTTCCAACCCTAACACCCCATCCCTACCTTGCACAGACAAAGAGGGATTGGGGGTGGTATTGGGGTCATCAGCCCTAATGCTCACCTCATTCTCCTATGTTATGCTCACCCAGTTTATTTTCTAATGGAATGGGGTGAGTGTTAGGGCTGATCACCCCAATGCCATCCCCTATCCCTCTTTGTCTGTGCAGGGTAGGGATGGGGTGTTAGGGTTGGAAACCATAACACCACATTTCTCTGTTTTTGTCACTACTTTAACCCTAAATGGTGCATTAACAAACACACATATATATATATATATATATATATTTTTCTTGGCAAAAAACATCATTAATGCACTAGTTAGGGTTCCAGCAACAAAAGCTGGGAAATGTGGAAATGTGCTGTTAGGGTTTCCAACCCTAACACGCCACCCATGCTCTGCAAGTAGGAACAGACATGAGGTGTGTCTTGGGTTGTCAACCCTAATGCTCACTCCATTCCATATGAACAGACAAATGCACCAGCAGAAAAGGCCCATAAGTCTATCAAGTCTGCCCAAGTGTGCAGATTACAGTTTTCTTCTCCTGCAGCTGCCCCTTTCCCTTTGCATCATCCCCTCCACCAGACTATCCCCCCTTTTGTTCCTGTCTGTACGTACCCTCCCCTTGACTCATTCTCATCCCTTCCCCTCTTAAAACTGTCCACTGTCTTCAGTTTGATCAACTCCTCTTGCAGTGCGTTCCATCCAGCCACCACCCTGTCTGTGAAGTAGTGCCTCCTCATCTCCCTCCTGAATCTTCCCTCTTCCAGTTTCAGACTATGCCTTCTCTTGACCCTTCCTCACTTTAAGCAGAACAATCCTGCTGTTTTGACCCTATTTATGCCTTTCAAGTATTTAAAGGTCTCTATCATGCCCCCCCCCCTCCATTCTGTCCTCCAGGGAATACATGCTGAGCTCCTTCAATCTTTCCTCATAGGGTTTATCCCCTAGACCCATGATCATCTTTGTCACCCTACACTGCACCCCCTTCAGCAATCTTACATCCTTCTTTAGGTAACAGCTCCAATACAACACACAGTACTCCAAGTGTGGTCTCACCAGTGATCTATACAAAGGCTGGATAACCTCCTCTCTTTTTGAGTTGATACCCCTGGTAATGCACCCTAACATCCGATTGACCTTTGCTGCCACCCTAAGGCACTGTGCTGATACCCTCTTGTCCCCTGTGACTAGTACCCATTGGTCCTTCTCCTCCTTTGATATTTATACCTGCACTCTCCCCAGCCAATAGCTGGTCCTGGGGTTTCTGGCTCCGAGGTGCATGACTTTGTACTTCTTCACAGTAAACTCCAACTGCCACACATCTTCCCAGTGATCCAGTTTAACTACATCCTCCCTGAGTTCCTGCCTCCCTTCTTCATTGTCCACTGTTGCACATATCTTTGTGTCATCAGAGAACAGGCTGATCTTACTCTTGATCCCCTCTGCAATCTCTCCGATAAAGATATTGAATAAAACGAGGCCTAGCACTGAACCCTGTGATACTCCACTAGTTACGAATCTTGGCTTGGAGATCTCCCCCTTATAACTACCTTCTGCTGTCTATTCTGCATCCATCTTCTAACCCACCCCACTAATTTCTTCCCCTGCCCCAAGGTTCCTCAGCTTGCCCAATAACTTTCCATGTGGCACTGAGTCAAAGGGCTTGCTGAAGTCCAGATACAGGATATCCACAGCATGGCCCCCATCAACCGCTCTTGTGACCCAATCAAAGAAGTCGATATGGTTAGTCTGACATGATCTTCCTGAGACAAACCCATGCTGTCTTTCATCCTGGAGTCCATTTCTATCCAGGAAGGTTATCAACGTCTCCTTTATGATGGTCTCCATTAGCTTCCCCATGATGGAAGTCAAGCTTATCGGCCTATAATTACCCAGTTCATCCCTGGGACCACTCTAGTGGAGGGGTACCATGTGAGCCATCCTCCAGTCCATGGGCATGCTCTCTGTTTCCAAAGAGGTGTTAAACAAGTCTACCAGTGGGCCTGCCAATACCTCTGCCAATTTCTTCAGGACTCTTGGATGTGCACCATCAGGTCCTGGTGCCTTGTCCACTTGCAAGGCTTTAAGGCCTTTTAGAACCCTGTCCACCTGGATGACCCCATCAGTTACCTCTGCCCTTCCCACCTATCCCTTCTTTTCCTTGTGGTATTGACCTGTCTTTTTCTTTAGTGAACACTGAGCAGAAGTACTCATTGAGTGCCTCTCCCTTGTCTTCCCCTTTATCTGCCCAACCCTCTCCTTTCTTGATTCTGACTGTCTCATCCTTACAACTCCTCTTCTCTCTTATGTACTTGAAGAAATCCTTTCCCCCCCTCTGATACTGAGTCAATCTCAGTTTCCTTACTGCTTTAGCTGCCCTGACTGCTCTACTCCCTTCCCTAGATTTCTTCGAGTACTCTTCCTTGTCCTCCCCACGCCCATATTTCTTGTACTTGTTGAAGGCCTCTCTCTTCTCCCTTACTTTTCCTGCCACTTGCCTACTTTTCCAGCTAGGTTTTTTAGGCCTGGACTGCTTACTCTGTGTCTTAGCACACGTGTTCATGGCCTCTGTCAGACCCCTCTTTATGATAGACCATTTCTGTTCAGCATCCATCCCTGAGCAAATTTCAGCAAGATGCCCCCTAGGATGCTGCCCATCCTAGCAAAATCTGCCTTCCTAAAGTCTACCACTCTCATTCTGGTCCTGGCTGACTCCCTACCTGTGTGGAGGAAGAACCACACTGAGCAGTGATTGCTTCCTGCTAGAGGGTCCTGTATAACCACATCCTGGACTAGGTCCCCATTTGCTAACGCAATATCCAGTATATTATCCTCCCTGGTGGACTTCATTACTCCCTGTACTAGGTAGCTGTCTTGGATAGTTTCCAGAAGTACCTGTTTCCTGGCGTTCCTGGTAGTCATGGTTCGCCAGTCAATCCTAGGTAGAGTGAATCCCCCACTATGACCATACTCCTTCTACCACTGAGCTTCCTGATTTGCTCCCCCAACTACTAAAATGGATGAATAGGCCTTCTCTGCTTTCACACCTAGACTCTGGAACTCTCTTCCTCTAACTGTGTAGTAAAAGTGTTTTATTGTACAGCTAAAAATCCCTTTACACACATACACAATTAAAATTACAAGCAAGCACATTGTTTAAATTAATTACATAATACAGTAACTCTCCTTATGCATATCCCATTTACGTATAAAAATAGTTCATTCTTATAAAGAAAATCAAGAGAACCCATGTTCCCACAGTTCTTATACATGAACAAGGCTGTCGCCAGTTTCTACCTTAGACATTATTCTATGCTATATCTCTTTTTCAGTTTGTTAATAGCCTGGATGTACTTGACTAGTCTTACAACAGTTCCTTCATCCTGCATGAAGGAGAATATTGGTTAACAGCAGTGAATCCATGTTATAGCTCTCATCTAAAAAAGGTGACAGCCAATACATTCTTGGGGCTATATACCATGAACAATACCAAAGAACATGGACCAAGTCCTTGGTCCCCCATGTGAGCAGTCACATATTCCTGATGTAATGCCTTCCTTCTTGTACCTAAACAGCAGCACATTACTTGAAAATTGCTCAGATTTGTAATTAGAAAACAGTGCTCTGGATTTATGTTCAGTCAACATTTCTAAATAGGGTTTAAACCCAAAATAGTAATTATTTTGTGCAAACCATTTAGAAGTGGGTAGCCATCTGGGAACTAGTGACCATCGAACAGTATGGTTCACAATAAACACAGCAATAGAGTCAAGCCACACAAAGGCAAAAGTACTGGACTTCAGGAGGGCTGACTTTGCCAAAATGGGTGAGTGCCTAAGGAATGCACTAGCAAATGGGCAGGAAGGAGGGTGGAAGAACAATGGGGAATAATAAAAACTGCCATCACAGAGGTAACAAGCCTTTGTGTGAAGCAAATAAACAAAACAAAATGATGTAAGAAACCACTATGGTTCTCAAAGGAGGTGGCAGTGAAGGTTCAAGAGAAAAAGAAAGCATTCAGAAAGTACAAGGAATCACAGAAGGATCAGGACAGAGAATTGTATCAGTTAAAGCAAAAGGAAGCTGGGAAGACAGTCAGAACAGCAAAGGCCCGAACTGAGGAAAAGATAGCCAACTCAGTTAAGAAGGGGGATGAAACCTTTTTTAGGTACATCAGGGAGCGAAGGAAGACTAAGGGAGGGATAGTGAGGCTTAATAAAGGGGAAGGGGGCAGAGGGTGACTGTGAAAAGGCAGAGATACTAAACAAATATTTTTGCTCAGTATTTACAAATGAAGAGGGGGAGGTACCTAAAACAAACAACAGAAACACACTGGATACAGAAGTTGATACCAGCCCATTTACAGAAGAAAGGGTTCTGAAAGAACTCTTAAAACTGAAGGTGGACAAAGCAGTGGGGCCTGATGGGATTCATCCCAGAATTCTAAAAGAACTAAGGGTAGAACTAGTAACACCACTGACTACCCTCTTTAACAAATCATGGGAGGATGGGGTGGTACCTGAGGACTGGAGGAGGACAGATCTGATTCCCCTTCACAAAAGTGGGAGCAGGGCAGAAGCAGGAAACTACAGACCTGTTAGTTCAACCTCAGTGATAGGGAAAATGATGGAATCACTTCTGAAGGAAAGAATTGTCGAGTACCTAGAGGCCAGAGGGGCACAGAACCCAAGGCAGCATGGGTTCACAGCAGGAAGGTCATGCCAGATGAATCTAATAGGTTTCTTTGACTGGGTGACCAAAGTAGTAGATCAGGGAGGGGCTGTGAACATGGCCTACCTAGACTTTAGCAAGGCATTTGACTCAGTCCCACACAAAAGATTAATATACAAATTAGCCAGCCTGGGAGTGGGTCCCAAGATGATAGCCTGGGTAAAGAATTGGCTGGAGTATAGGACACAGAGGGTAATAGTAAATGGAGTCCACTCTGAAGAAAGGGGGGTTACTAGTGGGGTGCCACAGGGTTCAGTATTAGGACCGGTCCTCTTCAATGTCTTTATAAGCGACATTGCAGAGGGACTGGAAGGAAAAGCATGTCTCTTTGCAGATGACACAAAGATCTGCAACAGAGTTGATGCACAAGGTGGGGTGGAAAGGATGAGAAGGGACTTGGCAAAGTTAGAGGAATGGTAAAATGTATGGCAGCTTAGATTTAATGCTAAGAAGTGTAAGGTAATGCACATGGGAAACAAAAACCCAGGGGAAGAGTACACAATGGGGGGTGAGATACTAACAACAACAAAAATGGAAAGAGACCTGGGGATAATCATATCAGATGATTTAAAGGTGGGCAAGCAATGTGAGAGGGCAGTAAGGAGGGCTGGTGGGATACTGGGATGCATAGGGAGAGGCATCACCAGTAGAAAACAAGAAGTTGTTATCCTCTGTACAGACAGCTGGTGAGACCCCATCTGAGTCCTGTGTGCAGTTCTGGAGACCCAGTCCCGCAAGGACATAGACAAGATGGAAGCTGTCCAGAGGAGGGCAACTAAAATGGTGCAGGGTCTGCACCAGAAGACATATGAAGAGAGACTAAAGGAGCTTAATATGTATAGCCTCGGGAAAGGAGGAGAGGGGACATGATAGAAACTTTCAAGTACCTCAAGCGAATCAACAAAGTACAAGAGGGTAGCATCTTTCAAAAAAAGAGGTGTGCAAGAACAAGGGGGCACAATTTGAAGATGGGGGGGCGGCTCAGAGGTAATGTAAGGAAGTATTTTTTCACAGAGAGGGTTGTGGATACATGGAATGACCTTCCGGAGAAGGTTGTGGAGTCAGAAACAATGGTTGAATTCAAGCATGCATGGGACAGTCGTAAGGCAAATCTGGGGGGGGGGGTAGAAAGAAGTAGGCTGCTGGTTAACTGGTATCTGCAGCTTATCCATTAGGTAGGGAAATGGGCAGACTGGGTGGACCAAGCGGTCCTTATCTGCCATCATATTCTATGTTTCTATGTTTCTATATTTAAGTCTTTTGGTTTCCAGTAACTAGTTATCTTATTGGTCACATATTTTTTTTATTTTTCACTTAATGCAATTTTTTGATCCACTGCTTTTTCCAGAGGCATTAATTTATGTTTATTCCATAATGCATATATTACTGTATACCAAAATCCGTATTTGTACCCTATGTTATACCATTCTTCTTTTTCTTTTAGACAAAATGTTGTTAAAGCGCTATCATCCTTTTTAGTGAGCCTAATCCAGTAATTGATTTTACGTCTTTCAATAGAGGCCTTGTATCCACTAGTCCTAATTCACTTCTCACATATGCTGACGGACATGAATGTCTTACTCGTAGGATATTTCTTAATAATTTGTGTAGTGGAGACCCAAACCTATTTACATCTTTTATCTCCAAACATCTGCACCATACAGGAGCTTAGCTTCAAATTTAATTCTAATTATTTGTACCAGGGGTTTAAGAGTGCACCCTCCATACTTGAAATTAAACCTCACAAGTGCTGCTACTGTTTAAGTTTATCGGTCATGTATTCCCTATGGGCAGTCCATAACCCATTTCCACTAAATAAAACCCCTAGACAGAGGTATCTGTCAACAACTTCTACTTTATTGTTATCCAATAACCACATTCCCTTTGTCTGTATTTTATTTTTCCCAAAAATCATAATTTTAGATTTATTTAAGTTAATTTTTAATTTCAGTGCTTTTAATTTCTGGGAGATATAATCCAGCTGTGTTTGCAGCTCCCTTTATGTAAGTGAAATCATAGCAATATCATCTGTGTAGACCAATATTGGACAACTTTTGGTTTTAATTTTTGGTGCATCTGAAGTTAGTTCTTCTATATTACTTAACATTTTATCAATGTATAGAGAGAACAGGACTGGAGCCAGAATGCACCCCTGCCTCGCCCCTTGATTAATGAAAAATAAAGTGGACAGGTGTCCTTTTTTACCCAGTCTCACCTTGGCCCAAGTTCCTGAATATAAATCTGAGAGAACAGCTACCAGAGCATACTCTATACCTCTTCCAACTAAACATTCCCACAGAACTCCCCTAGAAATGTAATCAAAGGCTGATGTATAATCAATAAACATTGAATATACATTTTGTTTCCTTATTTGAGTACATTTTTTCTAGTATGTGCCTAAGTACAAAGATCTTATCTATCGTGGAGAAGCCTGTTGTAAAGCCTGCTTGGGAATTTACCAATTCTTCAGTCCTATCAATTTCTTTGTTTAGTCTTTCAAGTAGGATTCTGCTAAATATTTTAAGATTCATGTCTAGTAGACTCATAGGCCTGTGCATAGCTGGGTTTGTGAGATCACCCTTTTTATGCAGGGGAATAATATTTGCACCTTTCCAAGTTACTGGGTACACTCAATCCTGTATACATTGGTTGTAAAGAATAGTGAGAAATTTCCCCTATATTACAGGAGCACTCAAATAAACTTCTTCGGGTATACCGTTGGGTCTGGCTGCCTTATGTTTTTTCATCATGTAAATAGCCAAGATACCTCATCCAATGTGATTGGCCCTAAGGTAGCACTGCTTAAATAACAATCTGATTGTTGCCTATCTAAAGAAGAATCTTGATAAATATCAATTAAATACTCTACCCATCATTCTTCTGATATGTGTGTATCTATATAATTGCTATAATTATTTGTTCCCTTTGCAACTAGAGACCAGAATGTTTTAACAACATTGCTGTGGACTGCTGCAAGCATAAGTTGCCATTGTTTTCCATGAAAGGCCTGTTTTTTTTCTTGAATAAGTTTCTTATAATTCCTCCTTAGCTGATTAACACTAGTCAAGGTTTGCCTCCCCCTCTTTTGTTTATATTGTTGGTATAATACTCTAATCTGTGCCTTTATTCTTTTGTAATCATTGTTAAACCATGTACATTTTATATTCTTATTGGGTTCTCTTACAGGTTTCTCCAGCTCCTTTCTTATATCTGTAAATAATGAATACAATTCTTTTGACAAAAAATCTAAATTTTTATTTGACAGAGCAACAATCTGCTTTGTCAAAATTGAATCCATAATGTTGGGCAGTATCTTTTGTTCTGAGTTGTTATCCCAAATAAGTCTTTTAGCATTTCTTGTTTCTGTAAATTCCAGTAAATCGGGCACAGACCCAGAAGTATCTGTTGTCATATGTGAGGGACCTGCACACACTGGGAGGTGTAGAAATGTATGTAAAATCCCCATCTTGATCCCCTGCATATCTCCCATTTAGTGGAAACAAATTATGCTCCTTTAATACATCTATCAAATGTTCACCAGATTTATTAAGTGTTCTACCCTGCCTTTTTCTTGGTAACAGAGTCTGCCCATCATCAGAACATACATACATAGAATTGTCCAAAAGACCATCAAAGGTCCCAATATGAACATTGTAGTCACCCATTAAGAGCAAATCTGCCTTAGAAAATACATGCACCACCTTCAACAGTAATTCACTTAATTCTTGCCATACCTGTGGTGAGTAAAACTTAGAGCCCCAGGGGGTATATAATAGTTAACAATAATTATTTTTGTATCCTTTCTTTCACAAAAACTATTACAAAATTACCAAGTATCTTCCAGGGTACTACTTTTTGAAAGCTCCCTACTCTAATTCCTGTAATGATGCTGTCTGATAGCCTTCCAAATTTCACCTTCCTCTCCCCTTGACTGTGATAAATTTAAAACCCATTAAAACTTGTCATCATTTGCTGCATGCCATGTCTCTTGTAAGCATATTATATTGCACAGTAACAGAAATTCCCTACATTCCTCATCTGCCATTTTCTTTTTCCAGCCTGCTATATTCCAAGTTAAGAACATAGATCTGTTCTTCACAATCTCATTCCTGTACATACAGACATTATGTTCTTGGCGTCAATCCCCTTTATAGCCTGTAAGTAGGTGAAATCTATCCGAAATTGTTAATGCCGCGGTGGCATCTGTTATAGGGTTATCATTCCGTGTTCTTTCCACCTCTAACAGTGTGGCTTTCACCATATACAGCCCCAGATGATCTAACCTATGAGCCTGAGACAACATAATTACTTACTTCAATATCAGTTTGACTGTTTATGTATGGGTCAGCATACACTCTATGTGCAACTATGTCACCCAAGTCCTCCAGCTGCACCTGTAAAAATTTTTCCAAAAGGTTCCCAGTTGCATAAGTCAATTTTCTCTCATTTTCCCCACTCATAGGTCTCATTCCAAAAAGGCTCACTATAATCCATTTACCATGCCTATCTTTTGCAGTTATAACATTCTTATTAAACTGAGCTCTATTTGAGAATGTAACCACCACTTCCTTCTCCTGCATTAGCTATTTACCCACACATAACTGGCCATTCTGGGTGAAATAAACAATACGTCTATTAGTGTTGCCGCTGGAATACTAATATTTTTTATTTCAATTACATCCTCTTCTGCTAACACACAGTCAAGTTATTTACTTAAGTATTCCAGCACCTGGAACTCAAAATCAGCTGGGTCAAGATTCCCCCACTCCTTTGGGCCATATAATCTTAAAAGTGGGTAGGTTTCTGTCCCGTCATTTAGAGAATCTATACCTACAACCTTCTTACTCTGAGGTTTCCCTAACCCTATTACACTGCTTTGGCCAGATGTTCCCTTTCTTGATGCTTTACCATTATATCCAGCCTCAAGCATCTGTGGGGCCAACTTCAGTGATTCGTGTTCCTTATTTATAGGATTTAGACCTAATTGATGGTTAAGAAGCTTAATTTCTTGTTCTAAATTGTCCAATTGCAGGCCGAGGTTATACTTCTGAGCAGTCTCATCTATTAAGTAGGGAAACATTTATTCTGTATGGTTTTAACTTACTATTCATTCACCAATTTTCCCTTCCTTTTTCCCTTTTTCCATTATTCCTTGTTTCATTTCACCATACATAACAGTTTTATTCTGTATCTGGTTGTCCAATGTTTCCCCTACCAACTCATTATTATCCTGGCTATTATTATAGTCAATATCCCTTATCATATTCTGACCTCCAATCTTTGCTATATCTATTTTTGAACCTTTCCTTTTCTTTATCTTTTATCCCCCCTTTTCTTTGAATTCACTGAGTTACCCCTCTTATTTGGGTATTTCTAGAATACTAAAATCCAGTCTTAACCTCTTTTCTCCAGATCCATCTTTGCTATCTATGTCTGCCACTTCCTTTCCTCCTTCTGAGCCAGATGTATTCTGCTCCTGTGTGGTCAGACCCTCTATTATAGCTCTGTTGGTAGCCATGTCATTCCTTAGTGCTTCAATTAAGTTGTTATTAATCAGCATTTGTTCCATTAAGGCTAAATGGGCATCATATGGATTTTCAATAGGGATAGACGATCATCACCTAAACTTGAAGGGGAATACAAATTTCTCAATTGTACTTAGCTTGTTTGTGGTAATAATTGATCAATTTTAGCACCACAATTACTACAACATCTCATCTCATGTTTGAAGGAGACTCCATCAATTTTATTTTAATCTAGCAATTGTAAGCTGAAGCTTATTAATCACTTCACTCAAACCTCCTTTGTAAGATGCACTGGGGAGCAATCTTTGCCATTAGTAACCTCTCCAGTATCCCAATTGCTCGCCCCTATCTCCTTGTAGAACCACAATTGGGGTGATTTCTTGATGTCAGTAATATGCACTGAGTCCCCCTTGGATAAGGATGTATAATGATTGCAACCAGAGTCCATATCTATCACCTTTTCCACCTCTTGTAGTATTTCCCCAGTAATTCCCAGCTTATCATTTATCTGCAAACTGAGGTCTTCAGAATCTATAGCATCTATCCTGATACTGAGTATATCAGCATATTCTGTTGAAGCATCTGAACTGCTAAAGCTGTCTCTCTCCACTAGATAAATTGGTACAAAAACTTCCCCTACCTCTCCCCCAGGGGGCTCTATTATCGATTCCTTCTCTGAGGCCCTGACCCTGGGTGTAGAGGTTTTATTAACATATATATTCATATGGGGTGTAATTTTAGTCTGTTTTTTCCCTTGAATATGTTTCCCTTGTTTTTTACTGTTGGGAGCCAGTTCTTGTAAGGGGGAATGTTTACTACTTTGTGCTCTCTGTAGTCTGGTGTTGACCATTTTTAGCCAAAAACTAACAGTGTATATAACTTTAGGCTATAATATCCATCTATTGAAGGAGCAAAAATATCCAGAAATATCCAAATGATAGCTCCTATAACAGGTTATCACCAATCCCCTTAATCTATCTCATTATATTCTCTTCCACATCAGCTAGCTGTTATTTTGCAGGCTTTATATAATTTCAACAGGCTTTAAACAGATATATTCTAACAAAGCAACCTGGGCAGCTAATATAACCACTGTATAGCAACTATATCATTGTGAAAAAAATAAACTGAATATAATAAAAATAGGGCCAAAGGCCAGTTACCAAAATTTAAGCTAAAATGCTTCCAAATAAGCTAAGTACAATAAATATAAGCCAAAGGCCAAGGTTCAAGGTCGAACTAAAGTGCTTCGGAAATACATTTATAGTTTATAATATATGTAGTGGTTTTCCACGTAATGAAATGAAAGAAGGCCTTCATTATTAAACAGGAAGATCTTCCTCACAGGACACCAGATTTCTGTCTGTCCAAAGCTAACCCAATCCAAGACTCCAGGAGGAGTCTATGAATTCAGCAATCCAATGAACCAAACCAAAAATCCTTAAAGATCATGTGCAGTGGTTTTTACATATTTTTAATAAAAGCTTAAAAAGTTGCAGTTCAAATCCTTGTGTCATGGCTGGTGTTTCCTGAACATTTCATGCTGTTTGGTTTTGTGGTTTTCTTTAAATCAGCATTTGTTAACTTGCTCAACAGTGGCTGAAAACTGTGGAGTTTTTTCTGTCCTCTCAGTCAAACTTAGAGAGCAATGACATCATTTTGGAGTAGCTTGCTGTTTCAGATTCCCAAACAGAGCAGCACTCTGTAGAATTTATGGTTTGCTGAGCTCACCATGTTTCTTACAAACCCAGTCTCTAGTTTGTGTTTAGATAGATCAGCTTAAAATATATAATTCTCTTACTTTAAAAAGCTGATCATTTCAATTTCAATGCTGAATTGAAGTAGTAGAAATATTCTTCTGTGAGAAATCAGCTTGTCTGTATCACAGCTCTGTTCTTTCTAATCAAACCTCAATTTTTTCTCTAACTAGGTAACACAGGGCTGTTTAATGAATATAAAATAAACCTAAATTTTGTTCATTCACAGAAAGTTTGTTATTGATGTAGCCTTCATAAATATAATCATGTAAGAACATTTTTTTCATATCAGAATAACAAACAGGTGCTTGTCACATTCTGCTACAGTATTTCAAGCACATGTACTGTCAGAACTCACAAATTTCAGTTCTTTGGTGGTTTCTGTGTGAAAATACATCATGTATGTGTATAACTAAAAACTCTATATGGTATCCTGATGCACCATGCCTCTGCCCCACAGTTGAGGCAGCTGCAGTCTACTGCCACCAGTCCCCTGTTCCACAAGCCCCTTGCCTTCTGCTCCACATTCGAGGCTGCTGCACCCTGCTGCCCACGGTCTTCTCCCACACAGTCAAGGATTGTGCACCCTGCTGCCACAATCTCTTGCCTAAAGAATCAGGACTACTGTACCCTGCCACCCCCTGCCCAAACAATTGGGGTTGCTGCACCCTGCTGCCCTCTCTCCTCCACCCTCACAGTTAGGGATGCTGCACCTGTTGGCCCATTCCTTTCTCCACAGTCAGGGCTGCTGTGCTGTGTTAAGCCCTAGAGTGCCAGATTCCTTGCCTCCACAGCTGGGGCTGCTACACTAGCACCAGAGGTGGGGCTTTTGCTGTACCCTGCTACCCACTTCCATTGCCCCAAAAGGTCAGGGCTGCTGCACCACATGTACCCCATCTCACAGTCAGGGATGCCGCACCCTGATAATCCATTTGTCCTGCCCCAGAGGCGAGGCTTCTGTACCATGCTGTCTTCTATCCCCTGTCACCGCTAACAGGGCTGCTGCACCCTGCTCCTTTCTACACAGTTGGGGTTGCTGTGGCCTGCTGTGCCCTAGAGCACCATGCCTCTGCAGTTAGGGCTGCTGCATCATGCTGCCACT
Source organism: Neoceratodus forsteri (assembly GCA_016271365.2). Lineage (NCBI taxonomy): Eukaryota > Metazoa > Chordata > Ceratodontiformes > Ceratodontidae > Neoceratodus > Neoceratodus forsteri. The sequence continues at coordinate 674,091,467 of CM057451.1, read as the reverse complement.
TGCCACAAGATTCAGGGCATTTGCTGCACCCTGTTGCATGCCTCCACAGTTGAGGCAGTTGCAGCCTGCTGTCTCCCCGCCACCAGAGTCAGATCCTTTGCTACACCCTGCTGAGACAGGAACAGGGAGCAACATGTGCAGTGTCCCTGACTGTGAGGGTAAGACAGAGAGAGAGAGAGGGTAGCAGGGTGCAGCAACTCCAGCTGTTCGGGAAGGGTGCAGCACAAGAATAAGAGCATTTGCTGCACACTGTCCCCTGCCTGTGGAGGCAAGGGGTCTGTGGTGCAGGTGCAGCAGGGCACAATGGTGGCAGGGGACAAAGGACAGTATGGTGCAGAATCCCTGACTATGGGGCAGGACATAGGTGGGCATCAGGGTACAGCAGTCCTGATAATAGCACAGTGTACACATTGTGCAGCAGCCCAGACAATTTGGGGCAATGGAAGTGTGTAGTAGGGTTCAGCAGCCCCAACTGTGGTTGCAGGCAGCATGAGACTCTAGGGTGTAGCACATCACAGCAGCCCTGACTGTGGAGATAGAACAGGGGGCAACAGAGGGCCTTGGCCCTAACTGTGGGTGTGGGGACAGAGGGCAGCAGGGTGCAGCAGCCCTGAATGGTCAGGCAGGAAATAGGGTGGCAACAGGATACAGTAGCTCAAACTGTGGGACAGGGTGAAGCAGTCATGCCTGTTTGGGACAAGGGGTGTGAGGAGCAAGGTGTAGCAAAAGATTTGACTCTGGTGGCAGGGGGACAGCAGGGTGAAACTGCCTCAACTATGGAAGCATGCAACAGGGTGCAGCAAATGCCCTGAATCATGTGGCAACTTGGCAAGTGGCAGCATGGTGCAGCAGCTTTAACTGCAGTGGCATGGTGCTCTAGAGCACAGTAGACCATAGCAACCCCAACTGTGTAGAAGGGAGCAGGGTGCAGCAGCGCTGTCTCTGGTGACAGGGGATAGAGAACAGCATGGTACAGAAGCCTTGACTGTGGCGCAGAACACAGGGGGCATCAGGGTACAGCAGCCGTGACTGTGAGATGGGGTACACATGGTGCAGCAGCCCTGACCATTTGGGGCAATGGAAGTGAACAGCAGGGTGTAGCAAAAGCCCCACCTCTGGTGGCTAGGGCAGCATGGTACAGCAGCCCCAGCTGTGGAGGCAGGGAACCTGACACTCTAGAGCTTAGCACAGCACAGCTGCCCTGACTGTGGAGACAGGAACAAGGGGCAACAGGTTCAGCTTCCTTAACTGTGAGGGTGGGGGAACAGAGAGCAGCAGAATACAGCAACCCCAATTGTTTGGGCAGGGGGAGGCAGGGTACAACAGTCCTGATTCTTTAGGCAGGGGATGGAGGCAGCAGGGTGCACATTCCTTGACTGTGTGGGAGAAGATGGTGGAAAGCAGGATGCAGCAGCCTCAAATGTGGAGCAGAAGGAAGGGGACTTGTGGGCAGGGACAGGCAGCAGTAGGCTGCAGCTGCCTCAGCTGTGAGGCAGAGACCCGGTGCATCAGGATGCAACATAGTGTTTCTAGTTGTACCTAACATAATGTATTTTCAGACAGAAACCACCAAAGAACTGAAATTTGTGAGTTCTGACAGGTGCCTGTCACACTCTGCGACAGTATTTCAAGCACATGTACTATTTGTCTATCTGACATGAAAAAATAAGTCTTACATGAAATCTATTTATGGAGGCCACAGTATTCACCCCCACCACCTCCTGTGGCAGACCAGTCCATGTGTCCACCTCCCTCTCTGTGAAGAAAAGAGTCCTCATATTCTCTCTTAGCCTGCCACCTTCCAATTTCATGTCCTGCCCCCTCATTCTTGTACTCCTTCTGTACTGTAAAAAAGGCAAGTCTTAGGAGCACCAGGAATCGTGTGGTGATGCAATCCAAGCAGTCACAAATACCAAAAGAAAAAGGAATAGCACCTACACTGCAGCAGCAGGAACCACACTGGCATTGTTTTTAGAAAAACGCTTGTTTTAATATAAATGCAGACATGCAAAATACGCAGCGGTGACTTAAAAAGAGACTGACACTTCTCCTGGACCACTGCCAGGCTTCATCAGAGTGAAATGTTTTACAAGTGCCATTAAGTACACATCTGAGGTTCATATGTGACTCAAACAAACCAATCAATAATTTAAGTGATTTTTTTCACAAATAATTAACTATTTCATGTCCCAATGATTAAACATTATATAACAAATAATACATTCAGTCTATTTATCTATTTAAATACTTTATTGCACATATATTCAACCCAATAAAAACTTGGTCATTCCATATAAATCAATAATTGCCATGTGTCATGCTTAAAAATCATATTGTGTAGTAAAACTATATTAAACTTGCATCCTTATCAATATTAAGTCACATTCCCAGATTTAACTGTGACAATTCTTCCATAGACACAAGGCAATGCTTTGGAATGACCAGGCACTTTTCGTAATTCTACAGCAGTAGAAGGCATCATTTCAATAAGGTGCAAATCAAATGCTACTTAGATACATAGACAGTGTCGGCAGATAAGGGCCTATGGCCCACCCAGTCTGCCCATTTGAGCTTGTAAGTTCAGTTTATGTTTTCCTAGAAGTCTGTTGCCCCTTACCCCTGACCTCCAGAATTCCTTTATGTCTATCCCATGCATTCTTAAATCCCATGATTGTTTCAGCCCCCACCACTTCCTCTGGCAGGGTGTTCCACTTGTCCACCACCCGTTCTGTGAAGAAATTCTTCCTCACGTTTCCTCTGAATCGTCCTCCCTCCAACTTCATCCCATGCCCTCTAGTCCTGGAACATCTTTTTCGCTTAAAAATAGTGTATTCCTGCACCCCGTTCCTCCCTGTAAGATACTTGTATGTATCTATCATATCCCCTGTCTCCCTCCCCTCCTCCAGGGAGTACATGTTCAGTTCCTTCAACCTGTCCTCAGGACTTGCGATGCAATCCATGCACCATCTTTGTTGCCCTCCTCTGAACCTTCTCTACCTTGTCTATGTCCTTACATAGGTAAAGTCTCCAGAACTGTACACTGTACTCCAGGTGGGGCCTCACTAGTGTCTTGTATAGCGGAATTATGACCTCCCTTTTCCTGCTGGTGATGCCCCTGCCTATGCATCCCAGCATCCTATTTGCTTTACCTGCTGCCTTGTCACACTGTTTCCCTACCTTGCGGTCATCAGAGATGATAACCCCAAGATCCCTTCCATATTTCCATATTATTCATTAACATCTATATTTTTATAGGAAAGCTGAAAGATCAATATTTTCATTTAACCCTTTCTGGGAGCATGCTCCCAATGTGAAAATCCAGAAACTTTCTCTCTGCCCTATTTTTTTTGTTCAAATCACCTCCTCAGTCCACATTTAGCCCCATGGCTAGCAATAAACAAAATAGTTCACAAATCAGAACTGTGTCTTATTATCCTAGAAGACCCATACTGTTAACATTTTTACAAATTATAGCCTCACATGTTTTGAATCCAGTTTAGTTATCAGCAAGATATACTGGGAAATCTAATGAATATTAAGGCGCATTATGCAGCTGTAGATTACACTACCCAGAGAACGCCCTCCATATACATTTCTTTTGCCATTACTATGATAAAGGTAGGAAAAAATGGCTGGGTTATTGTTTATCAAAGTCTCTCAAACACCCAAACAAGCAATTACAATTTCTGCTATCGGGGTTTTATTGTAAACTTACTGTACAGTGCAGTAATTTCTTAAAAGAAATAAAAAAAATGTATCACAAATGATAGGTGAACACTTGTAAATCTTTTTTGACAAAAAAAGTCATTTTTTTCCAGTAGGGATGGAAGATTAAAAACACTGTTTATCAGGAAGGATGTAGGTAAGCAGACCTAAACTACTCATAAAATTGGGACAATTTATTTTACACTGGCTTTTCTGTGTTTTCTAAGGCTAATGCTGTATGTAAGTGCCTCCAGCTATCTTTCTAAAAACCTGCATCTGTTTTGATAGAATATCCATCTAATTTGAGAATTTGAATAAGGGGAGTGTTACCTTTGTGGAACCCTTGTGTTACTTGAATCTGTTGTTATAATTTGTATACTAAAACTGATTGGTGGGAAGTATAGAACAGACCTGAGAAAACATTATGTCATGGAAAGGGTGGTGATGCCTTGGAATGCGCTACCTCAGGAGACAGTATCAAGGGATCAGTGGGAGTTTTTAAGAAGGCATGGGATAGATACATGGGTGGGGTACAGGTAGGAAGGGTAGAGCCCATGGGAACTCAGAACTGAAATCAGGGAAGGGATGGGGGAGGGGCAGCAGTCATTATCAAGCTGTGAGCTGCATCTCAAGCAGACGCGATAGACCTCATGGCCCAATCTGCTGGTATTTTCATATGTCTGTATGTATAATTATTCAGTGTATATTGTATATTTCCCCTCTTGTTGACACTTAAATATTGTACCATCTTCTGAACCATATTGTGATCACTGTAATGTTTATGTCTATGTCATATATACTTACGTGTTTTACAGGTCTTCTTCACTGTGTAATAGCAAATATTCTTTGCTAAACTAAATAATTACTACTACTGTATTGGTTTCTTTGAAAGTTTTAATTTGCCAGATAAGTTTGTTGAGCATCCATTACTATGCCAATGACACAGCTTGTCACATGTCATATTAGGATACATTTTTCCAGCAGATAAAGGGATGTTATGGCCATTCTTTACAGAGCACTTGTGAGACTGCTGTTGGAATATTGTTGTCAGTTCTGGGCACCATAACGTATTAAGGGTATTAATATTGTTAAGACGATCCTGTGAAAGGCAACACGAATAATATGGGGAGCTGAAATACAAAACCTATGGAGAGAGTCTGGAGATTTGGGGTTTGTTCACTTTTGAGAGAAGAAGGGTGACAGGACACCTGATAGTGATGTATGGATTATTCAGGGACCCAAAAATGCAATTATTCTTGGGATTAGAATTTAAAGGGAGGGAGGATATAGCCAGAGGACACAACTTCCAGGTTCATGGAGGACAGTTCAAGAGAGACCACAGAAATTACTGTTACACACAGAGGGTGGTGATTATGTGGAACTGATAGCCCAGGTTTATTTAAAGAATTCACGGGAGTTCAAGGTGGGCCTTGACAGGTACATGAAGGAGGTTAATCTAAATATAGTGGATACTGATGAAAGGTAGGGAATAGTTTTTTTTTTACTTTATTTCTTCACGTACTCTTCGGGCATCCTTCAGGAGTACCTACACGACAACCACCCTACTCCCAGCCTGAACCCTCGCTTCTCCCATGATCCCTTCCCCCGAAGGCCCCTAAGGCAGGCTTGACCCCAGTACCATCTCCGGGGCTGAGTCCTCCCTCTGTGGTGGCAACTCCTTAAGTGTGAAGTGCCTACCTGATCGGTCATCGGGTTGGGGGTGGAGAACGATCCCGGGTGCATTCGGCTGGCATTTGGGATGTGAGCAGAGTCCCAGGGGCCACCGTCATCTCACCGAAGGGTGTGAGGCTTTTTTTCTGGCATTTTCTAGTCCTCCCCTTGGAGTGCGGCAAGCAAGGCAATGTACAGCCACAAACTCTGCCCCCCAAGTGCATCCGCTGCGTCGCCATGCTGAGCACCTCTGGCTCCCACCAGAGGTCGCTCCAGGAGAGAACGCTTCTTCCCAACCCTCCCGGGGAAGAGAGAGCAATCCTGCGGATGCTCAATATCTTCCCCCTCTGCCAACCCCCAGTGACCCAGGCTCATTCCCAAACCCGGATCGCTGGTGTGATGCAAGGTGTGGTGTCCAGCGCCTCAACCCTCAGTGCCACTGGGCCGGCTAGAGAATAGTATTGATGGGCAGAAAAACATATTCCATTGTGTTCCAATGTTATTATGTCTCTGTTTTCTCCGCAGAATGCATTAGTTGGGTGACCTGTCAGGGCAGTGGCAGGGCTATCACCCTCGATGCCAGGAACCTGGGTTCTGGAATGAGCCAGTGTCATCATTTGCTGGATGGGGAGGAAGATTAGGTGTCCCATGGGATGCTGTCCTCCAGGGAGGGAAGGCACCATCCTTTGCTGCGATACTGTCACTTGGATGATCACAAATGGTAGTGCAGATGTAGAGACAATGTGTGGGTGGGTACATTGCAGACATTGGTGCAATGGCATGCTTTACATGCACACACACACACACACGCACACACACACACACATGATGTCCATGTATATAGTGTTCCTGTGGGGCTGAGTGAAACCAGAGAACATGGCCCCAGTACTCGTGGTGATGGGCTCCTCTACACCTAGTGCCCTACACCGCTACTTCTGAACCTCCTGAAGAACATAATGCTTGAAGGTAAATCACTCCGCGCCAGCTCCACCTTGGAGGAAGTCACAGATCTATGAAGGTTGACAGCCACAGGTAGCAGGCCCAGGAGAGACTGGTTGAGTACCTAGGGAGCTCCTAAAAAGAGAGCATACTAGTAACAGGAAGGGAGTAGAAATAGATACAGTAACAAAAAAAAATCCAGTGTGTTAGTCTTTAAGTCCACCATTATACATCAACAGAGTGCTCTTGACCAACAGGAGCACTCCTTTTCCATGCACGTGAGACACTCTAATTCTGTAAAAATGTCTAATGTTTTACTGATCAGCCTTATCAATGGCACTGTGAAACTGGGTATTTTTATTATAATTTAATTTTCACTGTTTTTGCTCAGTGGTATGATTGTGCATGAAAATAAAATGGCTCTATGTGGCCAAAATTGCACACTTCCATAGAAATGAATTTAGCACTAATCACTTAGCTCTATTTTGGCCAACTAATGTCATGCGCAAAATGTAAATAAAGCTAAAAATAACCCATTTTACAGTATATCAATACTGTTACCAACACCACTGTTATGATTGTAACAGTGGTCTCTCCTACATTTTTAGGGTATCAGAATTGCCAACCTTAAGTTCATGGTTCTTATGCCCTAATAATATGCACGAGAACACTTACAACCATACAGTGATGATACCTGCAAACAGAACAATAGCCTACTGATTTTTTTTTTGTTTTTTACACAGGTTCACTAGTCCATTGGGAACTGTTGATAAATAAACACTACAGGGTGACATCTGCCTTCCATCCTTTAACTGACTAACTTTGGCACAGACCCTTTTGCAACTCCCATGAGTTGGTACAATTAATGTAGAGTCCTACTATAGGAGATGCAGTTCTAGATTTGGTTCTTACAACCACATTAGTTTCATGAGCAACCAAATGTTCAGTACACAGTAGGCCTATCAGACTATAGACTTGTGATGAACAAACCCAAATCCACTTTTAAAATATCACAGTTTAAGTACTAAATATAAAGAAGCAACTCTGCTGAATAAAGGGGTGGTAACTGAACACATAAAAAGATAATAATTTATTTGGGACTAAAGAAGAGTTGAGGGATCCCCGGAAATAATCTGCTCTAACATGATGGAGAATGTTCGGAGTGTTATTGCTGAGCACACGTCCAAGAAAGGCAAGGGTGAGGATTTTAATGAAAAGCCCTGGGTCACAAATAACTTTAAAAGGCTGATTTATAAAAGACAGCATGTATATAAGGTGGTGAGGATATCTGAATATGGGGCTGCTTCTAAATAAAATACGGCAAATAGAATCAACAAAATACTGAGGAAGGAAGTGGATCAGATACTAATGACTAAACCAGGTAAATGGTGGAAGGGGCTTATAGATTTTTTTTTTTAATAAAAATCAAAATATCCTTTCTCTGCCAGTGCTTTGATTACACATGCGATCATGTAGCACATTGTTTACTATTATTGGGGCCTATGCATGAATGGGCAGAGTGACTACGCACTGAATATCTGTAGCACATAGCCACTCTGCACCCATTGCACCCCCCATGTGGGATGCCCTACCCAGGGTGTGCAGCCCCATGCACCTGATCCCCTGACCACTCAGACCGTAATGCACAGGGGGCAGGCGGGTTGCATGCCCGTACATGCCAGCACTACACATCCTGCACCAAGGCAAGTAGTGCTGTGCACCAGGGTGCACAGGGGGACACCCATTATGCCAAGGTGAACCCTGCCATAAGTGCCCTATGCACCCAGCCCCCACGGACACTGGACAGTGGAATGTTCCCATGGCTGGCTGGCATTCCACCCATACACAGCATGGGCTAGCCCCGACCCATACGCCCATGGTAGACATCCCTGCACATACAGTGCTGCCCCCAACACCCTAATGCAGCACCCCCCAACCCAGGGCTGCACCACCCTGTCCATGCAGCCCACCACCCGACACAGTGCTGGCAAGGCACCCAGAGAGGCACAGCAATGCCTGCCCCCACCTGGCAGCACCAATCCCTGGTCCACACTGCCCCCTCATGAGATCACCTGTCCAGGGTAGCACAAGGCAACCCGACCACACACACAGAAGTGCCCAGTTCACCCTGACCCCGAACCAACTCCTAGTCACTAGAGGTCCCCCACCCACCCACAGCACTGGCAGCCGCCACCCGATGCCCTGTACCATCCTGCTGGTGCTGTGGTCAGCGATGGCTAGTGGCACAGCCCTCTGCATACCTCCATGGTCGCTGGCCATCTGACATACACAGGGCACACAGCTGATGCATTTCTCAAGCTGCAAGCTTGTAAATAAACAGTCACTTTTCTGCCCCATATGTACACATGTAGAGAAACCAGTTAGTATACATAATCTCAGTTCCTACAATTCCAATTTCTCCAGGTCTTTCTGGACAGACTATAGAGCCCCTTCTTTTCTCAGATGCTGGTCACTCTGGCTGTAGGGATCAGGTCACCAGTGTAGACAAGGTGGAAAGTGAGTAGGCGTGGCAAAAACACTTGTGAATGGACCACTGTCTCTCCCCAAAGGTCCAGGTTCCTGATGTCCTCCAGGGTAAGTGATGATCTTGCAGTCTGCGACAGGTGATCCAACAATTTCCTGGGGGTCTGCGGATCACAAAGCAGTAAATTGTTCCAAAGTTAAATTAAGCTAAACTTGATATGCCAGTGGGGCTCCTGTCTAACCCTCCACCAAGCTCCCCAGGAAGGCACACAGGGCCCAGCCTTGAATCATGGTGCCTGAATATACAGTATGCCTTGAGGCACCCTGGTAATCTGGATGCCTTTTGTCCAGTCCCAGTTCTAGGTGGAAACAAGGTAGACAAGCACCAGCTCAACAGCTGGCAAATATCTGGCAGTTTCTTGGTCTCTGAGTCTGAATGGTTGTAGCAAGGGAGCCACCACAGCAGTTCCCAAATGGTAGACAGGCTGAATTCAGTACTGAACATCCATCTTTGTTCATCTGACCTCCTCAAGGGCCTAAATTAAATAGTTTGAGGAATCCTTCCACAAATGGTCTCAGCATGGAGTGGGCCATCTCACTGTATCCTCCTGCTGCCTTCAGGTACAGATATCTTGGTGACCACCACTTCCACTGGTCCTCCAAGAACCTTTGCTTCTTTTACATTTGTTTGGGTCTTGGTTCCTCTGCTAGGAACAGTGCTCATTTGAACTTCTTTGCTGAGAATAAATGGAACGGTAATAGGTACACCATCAGGTGGCCCTCCTTGAAGCTAAGACACTGACAGGCCCTCGCTGTCCACAATCCTGGACCCCAGGAGGGATTCATGTCTCTGCAGGCCTGAACTGGAGGGAACCTGTGCCATGTAGACCTAAGACTCTACCACCATCCTAAATCTGCAGGCCCACTATGGCCAGATGCAGCCAGAGAAGGGCACCCACAGGTGTCCAGGAACCCAAGAGTTCTGATACTGGTACTCCACTCTGGAGCTCTTAGGACAACTTTGGGGGTTACCAGGGTCCCTTTTATATATATATATATATTTTTAATTCTTTGGTAACCGGCTAAGGCCCACTAGGCACAGGTGCCTGTTTTCAGGGGCGACCCGGGAGCACTGGGAAGCTTAAGTGACTTGCTCAGAGTCACACAGTATACAAGGTGAGGTTCTGGAAGTCAAACCCAGGTCTGGTCTGCTGGATGTACCAAGCTCATTACTCTAACCTCTAGGCTGTACTGCCACTAACAGGTGGGAAAATGATCAGGCAAAAGGCCATGTGCATATCACAGTGGAACATTTTGTCACCAAGCAGAAAGTACAAAAACAGGAAATATATTCTTTAAATTTTGAAACATTGGGCTAGAATGTTAACCCTTTAGTGCAAAAACCTTAAGCACAGATAAACACCAACATCTCATGGCCAACAGTTCTTATGTCTGCTTCACCTGGGACTCCCATCTACTAGCATTCAATCTTCTCCTCACAACTGGATAACCCTGTATGTCTGCTGTTACCTCTATAATTCTGAGGCTACTACCCTTTTCGCTACGTTGACAAGGCCCTGGCTGTGCCCTGTCCATCTCACCCCCGCCCCTACCCTCTCACACCAGCTTGACAAGGTCTATCTAAACTAAAACACGTGGAATCAAATGGCACACAATATTACACTTGCCCACACTGGTACCAATTTCCCAAATGTACATCGGAACCCTGCAATCCCAATATTTAAACCAGGGTACCCAGTTACCAAAATAATTCTAACAAGTTGCAGGCCTGGAAGATGGTTAGCCGGCTTGATTAGAAAGAATTAACATTATATTTTCAAATATTAGATACTAGAACTATTTACAGTATTTTTGGAAGTGTGCAGGGGATGTCCTGCATGTCACAAGTAGAATACTGATTAAGCGTAACCAGCCTGTTACAAAGGGCTGAGCCCAATTAGTATCTCCGAACATCCAGCATTTAGTAAGTCCTGGTACATTCAGCACATCTATATTCTAACACATCCAGTACATTTGTAGAAGGTGTAGCTCCTTTAACCAGGGGCCAGGATGGCCGCTCTGGTCCATTTGCACATAAATCCATGAGTACTTGTTCCCAGATTTAGGGGGACCCTGTTAGTGGGACCATCTCAAAGAACTACAGAAGAAACTAAGGCCAAGATTAGGATTATTCTACAGAATTAACCACCTGCTCACAAAGGAGGCCAAGATTTAACTGGTTCAAGCTACCTTCCTATCTTTAATAGATTACGCAGACCTGCTGTACAGCCACTGCACTGCCTCTGCACTGGCTAAGTTGGACACCCTCTACCACAGAGCTATCAGGTTCATTACTGGCCTTCCACTTTCCACACACCACTGCTCCCTGTACTCATCGTTAGGCTGGACTTCCCTTCACTATAGGAGGAATAGAAATGCCACCCTATGGGCTTTCAGAGTGGTGACCAACAAGCTCCCCTCATATGTCTCAGATTGTATTCCCCGGAGTGTGTTAGGCACCTACGCTCTAAGGAGCTATTCCCTAATTGCCCTCCAAGTTCCAAGAGTCAACACTTGTTTTGGCAAAGCTGTTCTAAGCTTCTCTTTACCCACATTGTGGAATGGTTTACAAAGGAACATGAAGCTGAGCTGCCCTATTAGCCTGAATATCTTCAAGGCGCTCTATGATTGCTACATGAAAGCACCTTGCAAATGTTTTCCTCACCACTAGTCCACTAATTCCGCAACTCCCCCTTTCCATCCTGATGCTCGCCGTGTTTCTACCCCTGGCTCTCACTGTTTCCCTATTAACTCTTCCTGCTGCACCCACCCTTCCATGTCCACTCCAGCCTGGCTAAAGTCCCACCCCATCCATAGTAGTGTCCCAATTATCTACCCCTCCTCTGTCATTATCATAATAAACAAGTACATGACAGTCATCGTCCCTTTCTGTGGTTTTAGCCCAATTTTTCCCCCAGTCTCTCCTCTTCTTTACCTCTCTAACCTGCCACCCCATACATGGCCTCTTTCCCCTATATGTGTAGTTGCCGGCTGCCTCACTCAAAAGATCTCTGCTTATAACCCCTGTATGTCTATGGTTGATTGTACATCTGCTGACTTCTTCAATTATAAAATAATGCTGTTTTTTTTTATTTATTTCAACCTTGTACTGTACTGTATGCACTGTATATACTTTTTCTTCCTTGTGTATTATTGCTTTTTGTATACTTGCTTCTGTACTGTACTTTGATGTATTCATGACCAGATCCACCTTGCAAATGAGCCTTGCTCAATGGTGCCCACCTGGATAAATAAAGATTTTGATTGATTGATTGATTGATTAATTGATTCATTCATTCACATGAGCAAACTTGAATATTCAAAACAGTCATTTTCAAGACAAAATAGTCAAATCCGGTCAAATCCGATAGACTTGAGGTCTCAGTCCCATTTGTGGCACATGGCTGTAGTTTGCAGCTCCACTGGACATCTTGACTGTTCTATTAGCAAATACTGTCCCTCCCAGGCACAGTCAGGATGAGCCCCTGTTCTGATTGCTCCCCTTCCAGTCCTGTAGGCTCCGAGCAGTTAACACGTGTCAGCACATTTATGCACTTTAGCTGGACTCACATGGGTCCCTTAGGGCAGTCAGGTCCACCTGCACTGGGCAAAACTTAGATGCAGTGGATGCAAGGTGCAGACCAATTGGGCAATCTTAAACAGCACAGTCTCTGATGGGTCCACCCATGCTGGGCTAAGATTAGGTGCAACAGGATGCAGGGTGCAGACCAAATGAACAATATCAATCAGCAACAGTCTTTGGGCAGTGGCAGTCACAATAAGCAATTGTCTTTCTTTCTTGCACCGGGGGGGGTACAAGAGTACTCACTCAGGCTTCTCACGGTAGGATCTCTGCAATGAAGGTTCCTGATGTCTTCAGTTTTCTCACTACTGAAGCAGATCAGTTCTCTCACAGCTGGCTTGTTGTCGAGTTGCAGGTTCACATCTTTCCCTGATGTGGAAGGGAGGGCTAACACCTGGAGGACATTTTGGCAACCCCCAAGCTAGCAGGTTCTGCTTTAAACTAAATTACTTTAAGCTTTACTGCAAAGAAGTCAAAGACTCCCTACAGGATGGAGGGGCTTACACTGGATCACCAGGCCCAGTTGCATGACTGGGGACTGAGCCCCCACCCTGGTGGAGGGCTCTCACTCAAATCTGGAATCTGCTGAAAAACACAGTCTTTTATGGGTCTGTCCTGAGGGCATGGGGTCATAATGTCACAAGACATTATGCCTCATGGCAAAATCGCACTGCCAATACAGCGCGATTTCTGCCATGAGGCATAAGTCCTTTTTCTGTGGCGGGCTCCGCCCCCACACACCCCATTATGGAGGGCTGCACCCCAGACCCCCCCCACTAAAGATTCTCAACTCTTGGGGGGGGGTCCCAGTTCGGGGAGAGCACAAAAGTGTGAAAACTAAAAGATTCTGGGACTGGGAATAAAACCCGGTCCCAGATGCAGTGCCTGGATTCCTGCTGCTGTGGCTCAGTCCTGTGAGTCACGGCAGCTGCTCAGTGGAACCCACTCCCAGCAGAGGTCATATCCTTTGCCTGGAAGAGCGCTACTGGTGCAATACCACGTACAGCAGTATACATGGTATTGCACCAGTAGTGGTTACGGACTATGCTGTAGCAGTTTAGCCATAATGTCGTACACTATTAAGCGTGCAACATTATGACCCGGTAGGTCTCCTGAGGCTCCTAATTGGCTGAAACTTTGGATGCTTAGCCTCCAATTGGCTAGAAGGCTTGTCAATCAAGAAAATGAACTATTCATTAAACCTTCTCGATGCACAGTTGGTTTACTGTTTTAGTGCCTGAAATTAGGTCCCTGCAGTTCCCCATGAGCACTTGGTAGTTTCCCATGAACTTTGGCAAATGTCCCACAAGTCCTGGCTTTAATATTTTAGCTTTTCAATTGGCTGTGGCTACTTGTAATGGCTGCTTTAACACACAGTCCCTGAAGCAGAATGGATACAGTCCCATATAAAGTCCTGGTGCAGCCAGAAAAATTATCTAACTTGCCCAATGCCCCACAGTTCAGTAGCCCTTGGTGTGTTCTTACTGTTGCTGCCCAGATTTAGTTATTTTTTCATTTTGGTTGCCTGTCACTGCTACCCCAATTCAGCAGGCAGGCAGTCTATCTGAGTCCCAACATTACCGGTGCAGCCAGGAGTAAAGTTATTTATTTGTTTGACCACTTTTCCCCCTGTGAACATTTGTCCCCCAACCTAGACAGCAGTTACAAATACTTGTTTGCATTTAAACACATTCTTTTACCTGTCGGCAATTGCTGAACACTGCTTCCCTGAGGGCAGAAGCACACTCGTGAATATTTAGAGCTCGGGGCTCTGGCTCATTAATATTCATGATCCCGATTGTAACCACTGTCTGGATCTTTCTAAATATTTTGAAAAGCAGGCTTTCTAGGCCCCTGCCATGGTCTCCGGGTCCCACCCAGCCAGTGTGGACACCGAGACCGACGGAACAACCGTCCGCTCGGCCGCAAGGCAAGTGGTAGCAAGATCAAAGGTGCCTCTCATGCCTGCACGATCCCCACCACACTGGAGTGCATTAACAGTGTGGAAGATCGTGCTTTGGATTATGGGAGCCCCATAGGGCTGGATTTACACTGGAGCTGTTCTTTGGGGCACACGGGGCACAGAAGGACTGGGGGACCAGAAAGAAATTAGGCAAGCGTTTCTGGAGGTACCAGGAGGAGGACAGCAGAATAGGGCAACAGGCTAAGGTAAAGCCCCAAATTGGATGGGGGTTACAAATACATGGAACACAATGAACTACAATAAAGACCAATCAATTATTCCACACAAATAAGTACACATAAATACTCACCCACAACAAATAAAAAAAATCTTACTATGCTACTACTAATACAAAACCCTTTTTTTCTTCTCAGAATTGCCACAATAAATATAGCACTAGTTTACAAATTATTTAATTAGAAATTGATGGCTAATAATGCCCATAGGCTTCATACTAAAAAATGGGCCAGATAGCCAAAGTATATTGCTTAATGCTTTTGCTTGACCCTCACACCAAGGGTACCTAAAGACAGGGAAAAAAAAGCATGTTAATATTTCAGGAACAAAGATAATTCAAAACCAGTGTTCAAACCTGGAAATTCAATTGCCTTCAAACTAAAAATCCTAAATGCCTCCCGATGTAATACTAAATTATTGTACTCACTTCCCCCTAGGTTGGGGCACACTCAGTCGATGTCCTTAAAGGTAAAGCCGTGTTCCTCTATGCCATCAGTGTCTATAATATGCAGCACAGTGGCACACAAGGGGTCTCTTCTTTCTAGTGCCCCACAGTGCCCCCAATTCTAATCTTACCTACATACAAAGCTCCATAAATACATTCTGCCAGGTATAGAACCCCTGCACTATCATCAGAGGTAGTCAACTGGCCAGGTTCAAACTGTTTATTTACATTAACACTGCTAAATGTGGTAACTGGAGCCACATACCTACAGAAGAAACATCGTTTACACTGATGGAATCCCTTGGTGCCTCTTTTTAGGAGGAAAAAGGGGAAATTGTTTAACCAGGAAAGGCACACTAAGCCAGAGCTTGTTTCCATGTGAAACCTGGGAGCACAAGGAAGTTAAGTGACTTGCTCCAGGTCACACACTATGCAAGTGGGGGCTGGTGGGATTCAAATCGGGTCTCCAAGTTTGCAGCTCCATGCCCTTATCCACTATGCCACACTGCCTCCTTTTTAACAAAGTGGCAGGCTATATATTCCTGTTAGTACTATGCCCTAACATGTCTTTGAGTGTTTTCTTTCCTATAAGCCATCCTTGGTGGATGAGACGTGATCTTGTTCAAACCCATATCCCCACTCAAGATGTGCCAGTGTGTTTGTATAATCTTTTCCAACTCCCCGACATATGCTGAGAATGTGGTGACAAAATGAAAACAGACCACTTTTGATTCAGATCCACTAGTGTCACTTCCATGAATCAATACTTGTCTGTCTTGGCTCTTAGGAAACTCTATTGATTCAGAGAAATGTTGTCAGTTATACCCCCTTTCCAAAAATCTGTCTCTTAAATCAACTGACCCTTTTTTTAAAATTCTCCTGACTACTGAAATTGCATCCCAAAGGGAGAAATTATCCTTTTGGGATGTTGGTGACAGGGTGTCGTGGATGGCAGCTGGGCACCTGTAATAGTGTATTGCTGTCACTATCCTTGCAAAACACATGCATCTTCACTGTGCCATCCTTTTGCTTTATTATTGTTAAAGTGAGGAAATTAACTTTTTCCCTACTAGCACAGTATGTGAAGCATAGATATGGATTTGTGGTGTGCAGATATTCAATGAAGACATCCAGCTCCAGAAGATCTCCGCACCACACTGCCACCACATCATCAATTAATCTTCTCCAGAATACCAACTTCTTATAAAAGAGGTTCCATGTTTGGTCTTGTACAAACTGCATTTCCCATAGCCCTACATATAAGTTTGCCAGGGAAGGGGCCAAAGTTTCTCCCACTGCTATCCCCTTTATTGGTAGGTGCACCTTGTCCATGAATAAAAACACATTATACTTCAGCACGTGCTCTGTTAACTTAAGTAAGAATTCAGTAGGGGGATTTTGCTTCTGGTTGCCTTAGATTAAGAAAATAAGCTACTGTGTCTAACACCCTCTCATGGAGTATGTTTGTATATAAAGCTTCTATATCTAAGGCCACTAGATATGTTTCATCTTTGATAACTGTATCATCCAAAACTTGCAAAATGTCCCCGGTATCTTTAAAGTATGGTCCAGTGACATAGGGTCTACGATAAAAATCTATAAACTTGATAAAGGTTCTGTGAGAGACCCTATGCCAAGGACTATAGGCCCACCAGGTGGTTTATTTAATTATTTATGTACCTTGGGGAGCAAATAGAAAACAGCCCTTACTAGATGTTTCGCAGTCAGGAAATCTTTTGTCTTCTTATCTGTATGTGCCAACTCACATGCCTGTGCAATAGTTTCATCAATGCACCATTTGAAATCTTTAGTAGGATCAGAATCTAATTTAGTGTAAACGTCACTGTTATCCAAGTGTCTGTGTGCATCAGATGCATAATCAGTTCTGTCCCATAATACCACACAGCCACCCTTGTCAGTGACTTTGATAACCACTTCCTTAGCTTCTTGTGCTGTCTTGATTGCCACCCTCTCTTCTCCAGTCAAATTTTATTAACTCAAGTATGATGAATCATCAAACAGTTTCTGTAAATCTTGAATGCTTAGATCCTGAAATGTTAAAATGGCCACACTAGGGTGGGTAAAATGAGGACTTCCTATGAAACCTTCCTGGTTCTTCCATGCTGGTACTGGAAGGCTCATTAATATCATCCATAGCTAGAGAGATACTACTTATATGGTGACGCATTCTCTTATTGAAAAAGGATCTCACACTCAGGTTTCAGTAATCAACCTGGAGATCAATGATTGTCTAAAATTTAGTAACAGGTGTTGTGGGAGCAAAAGTAAGTTGCTTATTTAAAAGGCTCTCTTCTGCTGAGACAGAGTATGTTTAGATAAGTTAATAATTTTCAGCTGTCTAATATTGCCTCTTCTGTCTCCCCTGGATTCTACAGCTTTGGTGATATTGTTGAGGCTGTGGTCGTTCCTGATGCTGATTCTGGTTGCTATTGCCTTGGTCTTCCTTCTCTCTTCCTCCTCCTCCTCCTCCCCCTCCTCTTCCTCCTCCTTCCTTGTTTTCTTCCTCCCTGCTCTTGATACATTTATTACTGGTATTGAAAACTCTGATATCTGTTCTAATGATCACTGTGCCTGAGCTGCTGTGGGGGATCCTGAGGGGTAGGGGTCCGTATTCTTCTAAAAAAAATGTTCTAGTAATCAAAGCTTTCAACTTCAGTCCCACTTGTGTCTGAACTTAAATTAAATGAAACCCTGCAGTCTCTTTTTAAAACTCCTTTTAATCCATTACTCTTTTTCCTTTATCATGAATAGAGCCATTCAAATTCATAATCCTCTTTATCTCTGAAATAGTGTATGGGAGAGTTCTGTTGTTCACTGAATTCCATGAAAAAATAGGGTTGTTGTACCATCAATGTGACGTAATATTGCTGTTGTACCATCCTGAGTACATCACATCAATAGTACAACAACATGGAACGTCCTTACGCATGTGCATCAGGCAACGCTCAGCTCCCGTGTAAACAGCCGCGTGGAGGACAGATCTATTTTGATCATGGGGAAATGGCCACGGCAGTGAGATCTTTTCAATAAAAGACAGCAGCGCTGATGAAAAGACACAGTCCTGGTGTTCAGCATAGGTGGGTAGCGTCATATTTAATTTAAAAAAACTTTAGTCTGTGACAGTGGGAGAATGTGGACCGAGCGGGGCTTCTTCTTGTGGTGTTGGGGGGGAGGGGACATGAGCAGCAGCACAATGCTCACTAAGAGTGTGAGGTAATTATAGCCACAATCAAGAAATGTTCAGCTGATGCCCATACACTATATAAGACAATGGATGAGCATCAGTTAAACAACAATGCTGCATTCACTGTTCGAGGTTCCATAACAACTGTAAACCTCTTGAGCTTCACTCTCAAGGTTTACTAGATTGTCATGGCAACCTCTCGAAGTGAATACAATGTTGTTGTTAACTGATGCCCATCCATTATCCTCTGTATATTGCCTATGTTTCAGCTCCTGTAATTCCTTACCCAGTTTAGCTATAGATTCTTTCAGTCTATCATTCTATCTTTCAAATTCCTCCTGTCCAGTCAGGGTAAGTACCTCTCTTTCTTTTTCCTTCATCTCCTCCCTTAAAAACACTAATTCAACAGGAATTTTAGAATTCTATGAATTTTACAAAAATGTATATGCCAAAGAGAAACAGATAAAAAATGCAGCCCTCTCAGAATTTTGATAAAGAACTCAATATACCAGGGGTGTCACCAGAGCAAGCAAACACATTAGGGTTAGATATATCGAATGATGAAATACTGGAAGCTATTAAAGCTCTTAAGAAAAAAAAACACCAGGATCAGATGGATACATGGCCAACTTCTATCAGACATTCATAAAGGAGGTTACCCCATTATTGAAGGAAATGTTTAATGAAGCATTACTGCAGAAGACACAGTCCAGTGATCAGACCTGTGGATTAATTACATTGATGTTAATATCTGGAAAGGACCCTCAAGACTGTAATAGCTACAGGCCTAAATCCTTAATTAATATAGATGTTAAAATTTTAGCCAGGGTTTGAAGTAGTGATTCCATCCTTAATTACCTCACAACAGACAGGGTTCATGAAGGGATGGATTTCCACAGATAGCATTAGAAAATGTTCTGTGTAATAGAAACCTCAAATAAAGCACATACATCCTGTGGCCTTCTGTCACTGGATTCGGAGAAAGCATTCGACTGTATACTTTGGTGGGAACTAGTCCTCAAAACAATTTTGCCAGTCCTGGACTATGCTGACATAGTCTATAGCACAGCTCCAGCCTCCTTCCTCTCCAAACTTGACACCTGCTCAATTCCTTCTGTCACTTTGCCACTGGCTCTCTTCCTCTTACCCACCACTGTCTCCTCTATGCTCCTCTCTCCCTCACCTCGCTCTCCCACAGGAGATCAATCTGCTGTACCTCTCTAATTACTAAGTTTTGGTATGGTTTCCTACCTCCTTACCAATCCTCCCACCTTGCACCTGCAAAGCCCACAACCTACTCTGTACGCCACAGAGACCCTCGCACCTTCTCCATTCCCAGTCTTCACACCACTACCAGCCTGTCTGCCTTCTCGTATAGTTTCCCTCTATTCTGGAGTATCCTACCCTCTGACATTCACCTTGCCTCTGCTCTTTCATCCCTTAAAAGACTTCTCAGACAACTCTCCTCACCTCTGTGCCCTCCAGTGCTCCTAATCTTCTCAGTGTTTTGTATTTTTCTTCTCTAATACCCCCTGCTCAGTGTTCACTGATCTTCCTCAGCCTGTTCTGACCACCCTCCTGACTCTCAAGCCCATTTTCTGCCTGTCTCAGGCCCTTACTAGGGGCACTTCATGTCAAAAGGTATAACCGCTTGTCAAACATAGTATTCCTGTAGATTTTTAAGTGTTTTACCTGCTTCCATTGTACCTAAAACACATTAATTTCTTGCAAACTCCTACTTATTTATTGATTGTCTTGTTACACTTTATTAACTTCTGCATGTACCTTGTACCTGGGTTGCGCCTGGAAATGAGCCTCAGCTCAGTGTGCCTTTCCTGGTCACCAATTTTAAATAAATTTCAAGATAGCGGTCATGCTGGACTAGCCCTCATTACTTGTTCACTGCTCTTGTGTTTAATTTGCTTTAATTTTTGTTATTTTTATCTTATTTTGTTTTATTTTGTTTTGTTTTAGTGGTCGTTTGTGGTCAGTTTTGTAGCAATGTTCTGCGTTTAGCTGATCATTCGCTGATTCCTCGGTGTACGTTTGTAGCATTGCAACCAGCAGCTGTCTTGAACATTTCCTGGGAAAGCATCTAACCGTTTTGTTTTACTATCGTTTTTGATGCCGCATTAATTTTGTAATATTTTGCTGCACCCCCAGAGTGTACGCTCATGAAGAAAAGCATTGTGAGTGTAGGAGCGTTGGAGCCAGCAGTCGTGTGTTGGAATTAATAGTGGATCCAAGAGTGGGAGCTAGTGAGACGGAGAGATGGAAAGTGGTCTCTGGGAGTTCCCCTTCTACTTGGAAACTTGAATTTACTTTCTGTCCTGTCATTTTTGGATGTATCCACTCCATTGGACATAAAGAACTGGGACAAGGGCTTTCTCCAAGGATATCATTTATGATATTGGTTGAAGAGATGGCTGTGGCTTTCCAGGAGTACTACAAGTGAGAGGGACTGGAGTACTGTGAGTGAGAGGGTCTGATTTATTGATCAGAACCCTTTCTTCCTGCAATTTTATTTTAAACTGTCTCTTGAGCTGTGTGTTTGGAGGCAGGGCATGGCAGTGGTTTGGTGGTGAAAGGCTCTTCCTCCCCTCCCCCCTTTGTGCCTGGGTAATTTAGGGTGCCTCTCGGGACCGAGCAGGAACTACCTTACTTTTTCTTAGGGAGATAGGGATTGGTGGTGGGCTCCTAAGATATCCTGGGGTTGGTACTAGTGTTTCGGCCCTAGGATATCTGCAGCTGCAGGTCCTGGTGGTGTAAGATGACCTATTAGACAGTTTTGGAGGTATGGGAAGAGGGGCACCGCTTTCAAGGACTTGGCCTATTTCTCCTGTTCCTTCTGAGACTCTGTGGCTTTGCTCCTGGAATTATATCGAGCCTGCGTGTGACTACATTGGAAGTTTTATTATGACATTGATGGAACTTCCGTGACTTTATTTATGTTGGATTCTTCAAATGTTTCATTTGGACTTGGATTTATTGTTTTGAATGTTTTCTATGTTTCCTCCTATTGTTTGATGACTTTTCCCAGATTTATTAATTTTGTTTTGGTCTCCTGGTGGTGAGAGTTCCAGGGCGCCTATATTTATTTGTGTTATTTTTTGCTGTCTATGTATATGTTTATTTTTTATTGTTTGATTATTTTTCCTTTCCTCCTTGGCAGTGAGAGAGCTGTGGGGATTTTATATGTTGTTTGTTTTAATCCTGTGAGGGGATTGTGTTATCCTGTGAGAGGGGATTATTATTGTTTATCTTATTTTTATTTATATTTTTTGGGTTAAAGTCACCTTATAGTGGGAGGAGGGTAGTTTAAGATAGTTTAATATAGTTTTATATTTTTGTTAGGGCAAGGATTGTTGGAAAAGTTATTGTTTTAGGGTTTTCTTAAGTGTTCGCCATTTTCCTTTGAATTTTTAATTTGGTATTTTATGTGCTTCCCCTGCTATTTTGCTATATTTATTAGTAGTATGTGCTCCTTGCCCCTCCTGTCCTGTACTATTCGGCCTCCGATCTCCACGCCCTCCACCCATTTTCTTCTCCCCCAGCCTTCTTTTGCCTATCAGCGCTGTCGGGTGCTGGGAATTGTTCACAGGAGGGGGAGTCGAGGGTGGGTGGGGGGTTGTTGACAGTGGTGTCCAGATGAGTGGTGCTCTCCCATAGGGGTGGTTAGGCCCAGAAGATGCCCTGGGGTGAAATGGTATCTGGGACATGGTAATTCTGTTCTGGTTCCCATACCCAAGGGCACCTCTGGTGTCGGAGGGCTAGTAATTGGGACAGTTCGCCGACCTCGTCCAACTCGGGCACTGTTATGCAATGCCAGATCTGTCTGCAACAAGACTGGCCTTATTGCAGACTTTGTTGTGAAGGCATATCTGGTTTGCATTACTGAGACCTGGCTGGATGGAAATACTGCCCCTATTTTAGAGGCAGCTGTTCCAGCCGGGTATTCAGTTTTACATCGCCAGAGATTGGACTGCGGGGGGGGGGGTCGTGGTCTGTTTCAAGACCGAATTGGGCCTAACAAATGTTCCAGTAGAGGAAGCTAGGTCATTTGAGTGCACTGTGGTGGCTGGTGTGGGGTGCAGGATAGCTCTCATCTACCATCCACCAGGTGATGAGAAGCTGTTCCTGCAGGAAGTTATAGATTTCGTTGCCGACATGTCATTGGAGTCACCCAGATTGATGGTTCTGGGTGACTTCAATGCCTGGGTCAACGACGAATCTTCTCTTTTTGCTCAACACTTCCTTGAGTCAATGATATCTTTGGGCTTCACACGGGTCATTTCCTCAGCTACTCACAAGGGTGGTCACTCTCTTGATCTGGTCTTCCTCCTGGGGATCGTGGCCTCCGACTTGGTGGTGGAACCAGTCAGTTGGTCCGACCACTACTCTGTTCAGTTAAATTTTTAAGCTCCCCCTGGGTAGGTTGGCACCTGTGGAGATGGTCAGTTACTGCCATTTACGGGAAGTGGTCCCTGATGACCTGATGGTGGTAATTGACCTCTCGCTATTTGATGAAACTAGCATGGATCCTGAGCAGTTAGTTGTGGCCTATAATAGGCTGTTTCTACAGATCTCGATCTAATTTCTCCTGTTCGTGTTTGTCCCCTTCCGCGTCGCCCTGGGGCCCCTTGGTTTGATGGGACTCTAAGGGAATTGCGGAAACAGGGGAGTAGGTTGGAGCACCGTTGGTGGAAGACAGCCTTAGATGCTGACCACCTTATTTTGTTAGAGCATTATAAACTCTATCAAACAGAAATTTCCTGTAAGAAGGCAGAATTCCTGTCCAGGGAAATAGCTGTTGCATGGAACCGACCGGCCCAACTCTTCAGGACTGTTGACAGACTGTGCAACCCAGTCTGTCAGCAGTTCCGTTGTTTTTTTTCACAAAAGGATTGTGATGAGCTCGCTCTCTTCTTTGCGAATAAGGTGGCAGACATCAGGCATGAATGCCTCCAACTCCACTCTATGGGTGTTGTTGTTGATCGGTGCTATGTCACAGAGCCTGGAATTTCCTGGAGTACCTTTGAGCTGCTGGAGTTCATGGATATTATGAGGACTGTCCAGGCAATCTGTCCCACTTGCTGTAGTTTAGACCCTGGCCCTACTTCCCTAATTTTGGGTTGTATTGACATCATTGGCTTGGTCTTAGCTCAGATTGTCCGGTGTCTTCTGAATTTGGGTGAGTTTCCCAGCTTCCTGAAAATGGGGCTGGTGAGACCCCTCCTGAAGAAAGCTTCTTTAGACCTGTATAACCTAGCAAACTACAGGCCTGTCTCTAACCTCCCTTTTGTGGGGAAGGTTATTGAGAAAGTTGTGGCGGCTCAATTGGATAACCATTTAACCATCCATAATCTGTACGAACCTCTCCAATCAGGTTTTCATAAGAGACATAGTACTGAGACTGCTCTGGTTCGGGTGCTCAATGATCTCCTGATGGCAAGAGATCAGAGACACCGTTCCATCTTGGTTCTCCTTGATTTATCATCAGCTTTTGATACTGTGGATCATGGGGTTCTGCTCGAACATCTGAGGTTCATCTGTGGGCTGTCTGGTACAGTTCTCAGATGGTTTACATCTTTCCTCGCTGGTAGATCGCAGAGAGTTGTCTTGGGTATTTTTTCTTCTGGGGCTTTCTCTCTGCCTTGCGGGGTACCCTAGGGTTCGGTGCTGTTCCCCATGTTATTTGCAGTATATATGCTGCCCTCTTGGAGACATTGTAAGATGGTATGGGCTGAGGTTTCACTGCTATGCTGATGATACCCAGCTCTACCTGTCTTTTGGCTCCGACCAGGTTAGTGCTATCTCAGTACTGAACAGCTGTCTCACAGAAATCCAAGATTGGATGAGTACCAGTGGTTTAAAGTTGAACCCAGGAAAGACCGAGGTTCTGGTTGTGGACCCAGGTCACAGGACAGAGGGGTTGGGGACTGGACTCCCCTCCAGTTTAATCTTGGGAGGGGCCCAAATTCTCACCTCTGAATGAGTGCATACCCTAGGGGTGGTGCTTGACGATGGTCTGACCCTTTGTCATCAGGTGTCGGCAGTTGTCAAGCTGGCCTTTTATCATCTTAGTAACATTGCTAGGATTAGGCACCTTGTTTCACCCAGCGACCTTCCTGTTTTGGTCCACGCCTTTGTGACATCATGCCTTGATTACTGTAACTCCCTTTACTTAGGGCTTCCTGGGGTTGATATCTGCTGCTTGCAGCTAGTGCAGAATGCGGCAACACATTTGTTGACTTGGGTATCAAGAAGAACTCATATTACCCCTGTGCTGCATGATCTGCACTGACTGCCTATTCAGTGGTGGATCACCTTTAAGGTAGGTCTATTGACTTACAAATCCCTACATGGACGGGGCTCTGATTACTTGAAAGAGCTCCTGGTGTCCTACTCCCCTCTGCGACACCTCCCGCTTGGCAGACAAGGGGTTGCTAGAGATTCCGAGGGTAAGCTTAAAATCATCTGGTGCATGTGCTTTTTGGTTTGTGGCACCTACCTTCTGGAATTCTCTGCCATGTCAGCTTAGGGAGTGTGGGACATTTTAAGCGGGCTCTTAAGACTTTCTTGTGGGGGAAAGCATATTCTGTATTGTCCTGATTTTATTGTATTTTATTGTATGCTGATTTTATTTTGACTGTACAGTACTTTGAAACATGAAAGGCACTATAACTAATAAGTGTTATTATTATTTTATTATTATTAAATAAATAAATAAAAATTGGTACCACATCTCCTCTTCTTTTTGACTTAACAGTAGACCCACTGGTTAGAAAGACCAATGCCGATAAGGTAATAAACGGGGTAATAACAGCTGGAAAAGAGACTGTACCTCCGTTTATGCTGATGACTTGCTTATATCTTTGACAGATGTTGATGAATCAGTTTCATGGGGTCTGGAAGTTATCAGAGAGTTTGGAATAATTTCCGGGTATAGGCAGAAACTAGGAAAAACTAAGTTTCTACCACTAAACAGACTCTGTAATAAAGAGGTAATTACTAATTCGTGATTGACATGGGCACCAGAATTTATTGATTACCTAGGGATCATACTATATAGGAATTTATCACAGATGATGATCAAGAAATTAATCCTAACTAAAACTAATTTTATGGAGTCATTATCAAGATGGAACAAGTTGCTGTTGGGAACTTGGGGAAAAACAGATGGCATTAAAATGAACAACTTGCCTAAAATGTATTTATTTATTTATTTAAAAGTTGCTAACTGGGAAATGCACCATTGAGCCGAGGCTCCTTTCCAGGTACAACCTGGGGAAAGGGCTACATAAAGAGACACAGTGACATAAAACAATAATTTGCAAGTTAACAATCATGGATCATGGTTACAAGTCTCTAATACAATGACACAGAACTGCACCAGCAAAATAGGAAACTCAGGTCATGATTACAGGATCAATAACAATGACATGATAAAACAAAAGCAAGTAAGCAAATGTGTGTGATGCGGTTACAATGCCCACAAACTGCTAGTAACATAGTCTGATACAGGCATACGATAAAAGACACAAATAGAATAATAGATAGGTTGCAGTGAATTACAAGGCTGTAATTCCATCAAGAGGTTCTGGAGACATAGATAACCTCGAGAGTGAAGCTTGAGAGGTTTCTATGTTCCCAGAACCTCAAGATGGAATTTTAGCCGAGTAATTCACTGTAACCTATTTTTTATTTTTTGTAATATATGGATGCAAGAAGGTGGTGAGGTTTCTCTTGTTGTAGTGTTATGTAGGCTGAGGCATGGCTGAATGAGGAATCTGAAAGCTGTTTGAAGAGGTCATTAAGAAAGTGAAGGAAACAGTTCGTAGTGAGAATAACAGCTAAAGGCTGTTTTTGGTTTTTTTAAGGTATTTTGATTTTCTTGGTCAGAGATGAACTGTAGCCTGTTTTCGGTAACTGTTTGTGGCTTTCAAAGAGATATTATTGTTGCCGATGGAAAGTTTTGTGGTGTTTGTTTCCCACGGAGCAGTTTTTAAAATCTTCGTGCTGACTGTTGAAGAAGCTGACTCGTGGTGAGCGCGAGGTGGCAGGGTGCGCTTGCACTTTTCTGCAGGAATGATAATACTATCGTTCTAAAGCCTGAACGATAGTATTATTGGGAGTGGTTTATTGGGAGTGAATTATTGGGAGTGAAGTGTGCTGTTATGGGGAAATGGTATCTATTACAAGGATTTTTTGCACCGTTTTCGATAGTATTATTTTCATGATCCATATATTACAAATGAATCACAGTTGCAATGCAAGTGCGACAGTAGGACCTATGGTAAGACAATTAGTTTACAGGGGCAAGGTACTGTAGTCATTGCAATTATAGAGATCCTCAATACATGTGGAAATGTGGATCTGCAAGGAGTTGACAGCAAGGGGGAGACATGTGAAAATTTAAGGAGGGGAGGGTTTGGAGCACTGTGGGCACTGTTGATGTGGTAGGAGTCTAAGGAGCTTTTGAGAGAGAGAGAGAGAGAAGAGAGAGGGTGATAGTCAGAGGTCAGAGGGAGGTTTGTTCCAGAGACAAGGGAAATAAAAGGAGAAAGCAGACTAACCTGAAGCAGAGTGAGGGCGAGGGATAGAAAAGGTGCGTGGGTCTCTGTGGTGAAGGGAGTAGTTAGAGGTGGCAGCTTGGGAGAGGCAGGAGAAGAGGTAGGATTGTATGGAACCAAACCAGAACTTAACAACAAAGGATGCACAGTGAGCCATTCTCCTGTGAGACAAGGGTGCAAGGGAGAGGTCAGAATAAAGGAGTCAGTGGTGGGTAAGGGGGGGTAGTGAAGCGGCAGAAAGAGTTTAGCAGGGTGTCTTGTCTGGTGAGATATGATTGAGAGGCAGTTCCATACACAACATCAGCATAGTCAAATATGGGTAGAATCATTTTGGAGACCAATTCACGGTGGGTGGGGAGGGAGACACAGTCTTTATGTCAATAGAGGACAGCCAATTTGGGGTGTAGTTTAGTGCAGATGGCACTGATGTGGGTGGAGAAATCCAGGTGGCAATCCAACCAAACCCCCAAGTATTTGAAATTTGGGACCGTTTCTAGGGGAGAACTGTTCAAGATAGCAAAAGCAGGAGGGGACTGGAGGGTAGCCAGTTTTTGTCTAGAGCTGAAAGTCATGGCCACAGTTTTAGCATTTAGTTTGAGTTGGTTGTCCTTGAACCAGGACTGAACTCTGTTGAAATCATCTTGGAGGGGGAACTGTACACTGGTGGCTGAGGGCCTGGAGATGAAAATAATAGTATTGTCAGCATACATTGTATTTCAGACGATTTGCAAACTGAGAGATTGTTGATGAAAAGGGAGAAAAGGAGGGGGCCAAGGATGGAGCCTTGTGGGAACGAAGAAGTGATAGGGAGCGGGGAGGATAGTGTATCACCTATCTGAATTGATTGCTGCCTGTTGTGGAGATAAGAGTGGAACCAGTTAATGGCAGGTTTAACAAGACTGACAGAACTAAGATTTTGTAGTAGTAGGGGATGGAAGATGAAATCAAATGCTTTCACCAGATCAATGAAGATGGTGGTAGTAATAAAGATCTTGTCCATAGCTGAGAGTATTGAATTTGTAACTCACAATAGGGAAGAGATGGTCAAGTGGTGCTTCCTAAAGCTAGATTGCACTGGAGAGGCAGAATTAGTACAGGCTAGGAAATCAGACAGCCTATAGTGAATAAGGGGCTGTTGAAGTTTGGCAAGAGAGGGGAGGAGGGAACTAGGCCTATAGTTTCTGGTAACAGAAGGGTCACCCCCTTTATGAAGGGGCAGGACCGTGGCAGATTTCCAAGCTTTAGAGATGGAGGAAGTGGTGAGAGAGAGGTTTAGAATGTGGGTGAGTGGGTATAAACATGTGGGTCTCAATAAATAGATCGTACAACCAGATTATGATGCATAAAAAATGCATACTTCTGCATTTATCATTTTATTTTAGAAAAACACAACCCCCTCAAAAAAAAATAATAATAACTCAACTCTGGATACAGAAGTTGATACCAGCCCATTTACAGAAGAAAGGGTTCTGAAAGAACTCTTAAAACTGAAGGTGGACAAAGCAATGGGGCCTGATGGGATTCATCCCAGAATTCTAAAAGAACTAAGGGTAGAATTAGTGACACCACTGACTACCCTGTTTAACAAATCATGGGAGGATGGGGTGGTACCCGAGGACTGGAGGAGGGCAGATTAGGGCTACCACCTGTCCTGATTTTCGCAGGACAGTCCTGATTTGGGCAGCTGTGTCCTGCAAAAAAACATGAAAAATACTACATGTCCTGATTTTATAGTAGAGAAAATATTTTCTGACTTTCCACTAAATGTTGCAGAAAACTACAATACCTTAACCAAAATACCTTTAAATGACCAGAAACAATAGAAGCAACTAAGAAACTACAATACTCAGCCTTAATTCTGATTATATAGAGAAAACAAGCCTGTTGCATTGGTCGAGGTTACGTACTGTCCTGTGAAAAATCATGTTTCAGTAAGAAAAGTCCCACTTTGGGCTTCTTAAAAGGTGGTAACCATAGGGCAGATGTGATTCCCCTTCACAAAAGTGGGAGCAAGGCAGAAGCAGGAAACTACAGACCTGTTAGTTTAACCTCAGTGGAAGGGAAAATGATGGAATCACTTCTGAAGTTAGAATTGTCTAGTATCTAGAGGCCAGAGGGGCACAGGACCCAAGGCAGCATGGATTCACAGCAGGAAGGTCATGCCAGACAAATCTGATAGATTTCTTTGACTGGGTGACCAAAGTAGTAGATCAGGGAGGGGCTGTGGACATGGCCTACCTAGACTTTAGCTAGGCATTTGACACAGTCCCACACAAAAGATTAATATACAAGTTAGCTAGCCTGGGAGTGGGTCCCAAGATGACAGCCTGGGTAAAATTGGCTGGAGAATAGGACACAGAGTAATAGTAAATGGAGTCCACTCTGAAGAAAGGAGTTACTAGTGGGGTACCGTGAGGGTTCAGTATTAGACTCGTCCTCTTCAATGTCTTTATAGTTACATTGCAGAGGGACTGAAGGAAAAGCATGCTCCTTTGCAGATGACACAAAGATCTGCAACAGAGTTGATGCACAAGGTGGGGTGGAAAGGATGAAAAGGGACTTGGCAAGGTTAGAGGAATGGTCAAATGTATGGCAGCTTAGATTCAATGCTAAGAAGTGCAGGTAATGCACCTGGGAAACAAAACCCAGGGAAGAGTACACAATGGGAGGTGAGATACTAACAACAACAAAAATGGAAAGGGACCTGGGGGTAGTCATATCAGATGACGTAAAGGTGGGCAAGCAATGTGAGAGGGCAGCAAGGAGGGCTGGGGGGATACTGGGATGCATAGGGAGAGGCATCACCAGTAGAAAACAGGAAGTTATTATCCCTCTGTACAGACAGCTGGTCAGACCCCATCTGGAGTACTGCGTGCAGTTCTGGAGACCCAGTCTTCGCAAAGACATAGACAGGATGGAAGCTGTCCAGAGGAGGGCAACTAAAATGGTGCAGGGTCTGCACTGGAAGACATATGAAGAGAGACTTAAGGAGCTTAATATGTATAGCCTCGAGGAAAGGAGGGAGAGGGGGGACATGATAGAAACTTTCAAGTACCTCAAGGGAATCAACAAAGTCCAAGAGGGTAGCATCTTTCAAAAAAAGAGGTGTGCAAGAACAAGGGGGCACAATTTGAAGATAGAGGAGGGGGGTCAGAGGTAATTTAGAAGTATTTTTCACAGAGAGGGTTGTGGATGCATGGAACGGCTCCGAAGAGACAGGTCATGGAGTCAAAAACAGTGGTGGAATTGAAGCATGCATGGGACAGTCATAAGGCAATTCTAGGGGGTGGAGGTAGAAAGAAGTAGGCTGCTGGTTAACTAGGATCTGCAGCTTATCCAGTAGGAAGGGAAATGGGCAGACTGGGTGGGCCAAGCGGTCCTTATCTGCCATCAAATTCTATGTTTCTATGTTTCAATATTTACAGAAAGGAAAAATATGATGATATTTTTTCACATCAGTTCAAACATCAGGAAGTATTTCTTGCTTCAGATGCTATAAAGAAATTCCTGTGTTCTCTCCTTACTCAGTTAACGTGAAAGCCTACACATTACTTCCTTGCTGAGATCCTTCTCTCACCTTGGTCAGAACCCTACTGACCAACCTATCTAAGCCTCCTAGTGGAGGGTTTATATAGTGAAGGAAAGGGGTGTGGTTTTCACTGAGCCCCTCCTCCTTTGTGACATCACATTCCCTTGCATCTATAAAACCTGCCATTTCAGGGGCAGCTTGCCCTATAGTAGGACCTTACAGCATGAGTCAGACCTCTAGGTAAAACAACTTTTTTTTACAAATGTGAAAAGTATAAGGATAAACCAAACCTGTTTAAGAACAAATAACAGTCTATAACCTTAACATGGAAAAGAGAGATCAGAGGCGCACTCCCTATCTGCTTCCATATAAGGTTATAACTTTTTATTTGTCTTTTTGTTCATATAAGAAAAACGCACATAAGTGAACCACTGTAGCATCTATATTTTGTTTCACATAATATGGTACTCTAATCTTTGGTCATGCATATTTTCTTCCCAAATCCCTTGTTTTATATTTCCAGAACCTTTTATTATTTTTCTCAAACAGCTTATCTGGCTGCTGCACTTTCAGCCGACGCCTTGATGAGGAACTCAGCCTTTTAAAACACAGAAGGCTTAACTTCAATAATTACAACTCCCTTTTGAATGAATTTTTGTGACACTTACAGAACTCCAATTAATCTGCCTGTAGTGTTTTAATTATACTCTCTTACTTTAGCCCATTTTCAAGTGTTTTAAAAACAAGGGTACATTTCTAATTGCTTTGGGGCTTATTAGAATCTGCACCATAGCAACCAAACACAGTTGCTTTAAGTTCCTAATTTTAAACTTAAGTGTTTGGATACAGGGGTATTAAACTGATACAGTAATTATACAGGTTCTATAGCACTTTCCTGCAAACCTGTACTTTGTTTGTGTTGCCTAAAACATTTTCCCCACTGTTTGCAGCAATTTTTGCAGTCTCAGCTTTTCTTACTCACTAATTGAATTGTAGCTGAAGGCTTTTTCCCACAACCCAGCCCTCTACTCATTTTGGGGCTTCTTTTAAGTGACACAGCTCCTTCTTTACATATTTTATAACAAGATGCAAGTTTTTATACCAGAGCAAAAAAGTGATAGTAAAGGAAGGAAAATTGCCAGGTTGGCCAACCTGACAAGAAAATTAGGATAGATAAGAATAAGCAGAAGAAGACAGGATAGAGTGAAAGCAGAAACCAAAAGGGGGTTATTGCATCGTCTCCATGTCAGCTTTATCCTTCAAAACTGGACCTCCTGTTACAGTGGGGCTGCTATGGCAGGGGCAGAGATGTGGAGAATCCTAGGGTGGAGACTGTCAGGGCTGGACTTGGCAGGATTAATGGTGAAGAGGGCTGTGTAGAATTCAATGGGAGAGAGGGGGGATTTGGAATTTGGGAGATCAGCCTGGAGTGTCCTATAGGATGAGGGGGGTTCGGGGGTGTGAGGGTGAGGATATCAGGGAGAGCGCAAGTGGCAAAGAATTTGTTGAAAATCTTCACAACAGATGTGGAGTCAGAAACAGGGGAGCTGTCAAAAATGAGGATGAGGAGGCTACTTGAGTTGTGGGGTCCTGGGGAGAGAGTGGAGTACCTTCCAAAAAGATGTGGGAGTGTGTTTATCTTGCTTCAGGTGTTGCTTGAAATAATTAGCCCTGGAGAGGCGGATGGCCTTAGTGCAATTATTCCTAAGGGCTTTGTAAGCTTGGAGGTCCACTTGCAATAGGGTCTCTTTATAGTGGCACCAAGCTTTGTCCCTGGCTCTGCAGTTGGCTAATAGGTCTGCAATTATCCAGGAGTGATGATATCTTTTCAGTCTGGATTTCTTTGGGGAGGGGGGCATGGAGATTCCAAATGCGGAAGAAGAGGTCCGAGAAGAGAGATAGGGCAGAGTCTCCATTGACAGCAGAAAAGATAGGTTGCCAGTCTGCCACTGATATATAAAATATTATATATATTCTTAATCATAGGAGTGTGGTTGCACCCCTATAGTTAGGGTTGAGTAGGCAGTTTAATGTTAAACTACAAATTTTTGCACGTTAATACCTTTGCAACCATTCACCAGATTTGCATGAAATTTGGAATGCCCAGTCCTGTGGGGCAGATCTCTTGATATGCCAAGTTGTGTTTCAATGGGACTTGTGGTTTTCATGCAACAAAGTGCCAAAAATGCGTGCTTCACTTTTTTTGCCCATTTTTGCTGATTTTTGTCCATCGCACTGTGGCCACACCGTTTGGAATTTTGGTCTAACATTTTTAGAGTAGAAAGAGGATGCCCCAAATAACAATCCAGCATTGGGTTGGTGAAAAAATATTAATCCATTCCAAAGTTAATAGATTTTGAATTTTCTGGTTCTGAGCATGCTCAGTTCAGTCTTTGGAATATATGTATGTTTTGTGAAAGAGGATTTAACTCACGATCAAGGATTTTGTCACCTCATGAATGGGGATTTCTAAAATCCCCATTTGTGAGGAAAAATTTGCCTTTGCCATCTTGTTTTTATTTTCCCCCACAAATAAAACATTGTAGCTTGTCCCATGGATGTGTTGTGTGGTTACTGAAGTATGGGTTTTGCTCAGGGGGACACCCTGCACAAACCCTTGGCTTTGGTTTTCTTCAGCTTTGTGAAAAAATGGCAATTCTGAATTTTATAAATCCTTGTTTGTCACTCGCTTCCGATCCTTTTTCGTGAGATGACAAAATCCTTGTTCATGAGCTGATCCTTGTTCGCGAGCTGTCAAAATCTTTAATCCTGATTTCTGGACCAGATTGCCCTATCTTGCAAACAAGGATTGGCTCACAAACAGGGATTTTGTCAGCTCACAAAAGGAGATCGGCTCATGAAAGGGGATTTTGACAGCTCACAAAAGTGGAATGATTTTTTGAATCCCCATTTGCAAGCTATCAAAATCCCCTTTTGCAAGCTGTCAAAATCCCTTTTCGTGAGCTGATTCTTGTTCATGAGCTGTCAGAATCCTTGATCGCGATTTCTGGACCAGATAGCCCTATCTCACGAACAAGGATTGGCTTGCAAATAGGAATTTTGTCACCTCATGAAAGGGGATTTTGACAGCTCATGAAAGGGGATTGGTTTTAAATCCTTTGCCAGCTGTCAAAATCCCTTTGCAGCTGTCAAAACTTTTCATGAAATTAATCCCTTTTCATGAGCTGTTAAAATCCTTGTTCGTGAGATCAGGACCAGATGGCCAAACTCTCACAAACAAAAGAAATGCTCATGAATGGGGATTTTGACAGGTCACGAATGGGGATTCACCTCATGAACTTGGATTCTGACACCTCACAAACAAGAAATTTAAAAACTTTCCCAGTGTACTGCTAATAAATGGTTTGGTCTTTTGGCTTGAAATTTTCAGGGTACAAAGGGGGTGTCCCACAAATGTGAATTATGCTGTTTTCAATAGGTGCAAAGATTTTCATCAGTTTTATAGCTATGTCATTACGAAGTTGACATATTTCCCATAGGATAACATTGCGGCACCAGCAGCTCTTTATGGCTGCTGTATCTTGGAAATGATTAGAGATACAGATTTTTTGCTCTGGGCAGCTTAGTTCACCTTAGGTGAACCAAGTATGCATGGAGGTTTTATAGTCATGCATACAACTGCAGTGGAATTTTTTTCATAACTGCTTAAAGTTACTGAGATATTGGCAAATTACTATTAAAAGGGTTCCTTTTCAGCCCTATAGGGCTGCTGTATGGCTCTGTAGTTATGTGTAAGTGGGAGCACAGGGCCCAGAGGGCTCACGCTCCCACATATGCATATCATTATGAAAAATGGGCAGCTTGAAGGGAGTGCGAGTCCTGGAAGGCCCACGCTTTCACCAACACATATCAATTACCAGTTACATTATGCTTTCTCAAAAAGTAAGGAAATTCATTGCAAAAAACATTGTTAATGCATCAGTTAAGGCTGAAGTGACAAAAGTATGTGAGTGAGATGTTAAGATTGGAGCCCTCAACTCCTGCCTCTACCACCCCACCCCCACCCCTCCACACACCAACAGGCATCAGGGTGTTCTGTGGGGTCATTAGGCCTAACTCTCACCCCATCCTCTTATACTATACCATGTCAGCCTATTTACACATGGAATGGGGTGAAAGTTAAGCCTACACCCCATTTCCTGCTGGTGTGGAGGATGGGGTGGGGTGGTAGGGTGGGGGTTAGGGGACCAACCCTAACATTTCATCTCCTTACTTTTGTCACTTCAACCCTAACTGATGCATCAACAAACTTTTTTATGATATCTATCTATCTAGTGTTACCCTCTTGAATAAACAAAAAATGGATAGAAGGTATCAATTCTGAGATATCAAGATTATCAAGATTTATTTGGGGTTATAAGAAAATAAGAATAGCCTATCATAAATTAGCATGAAATCGAGACAAAGGAGGTCTAAAAGCCCCTGACCTATTTCTATCTTACTTGGCAGCTAAACTTTCTCAACTGTTGAAATGGCTATGTCCTATACCTAAGACAAATTACATCCCAGAATGGCTTGAAGTAGAGACAAACATATGTGAGGCCTTGAAAATTAACATGTACTCAATACTGTTCACTAAGAAGCTTTTAATTACACAAAGTAAGGTTTTAGCTGACCAGGGTTACATCCTGTCCTGACTTTCGCAGGACAGTCCTGATTTGGGCAGCTGTGTCCTGCAAAAAAACATGAAAAATACTAAATGTCCTGATTTTATAGTAGAAAAAATATTTTATAAATTTCCACTAAATGTTGCAGGAAACTATAATACCTTAACTAAAACACCTTAAAATGATAAGAAACAATGGACGCAATTGGGAAACTATTGCAATTAGCCTTAATTCTGATTATATAGAGAAAACAAGTCTGTTGCATCGGTCGAGGTTATGTACTGTCCTGCAAAAAATCATGTTTCAGTAAGAAATGTCCCACTTTGGGCTTCTTAAAAGGTGGTAACCCTATGGCTGACTCTCTTAGAATGGTTAGGTTTGTTGCTTGGTCATTTAAACTGGAACCATATACAGTAAATCCAAACTACAACCCATTTGGAACAACATAAACTTTAAAATAGACCTCATTCCCATGATTAAACAAGAATGGGTCCAGAGGAATATTATAAGGCTAAAATATTATTCATAATTCCTTTGATTCCTTTGACTCATCAAAAGAGAAACATGTTTTAACAGAGGGCAATAGATATTTATAACACAATAGTTAAGAAGATTAAAGCCCAGATACAGCTGGACCAAGAAGTGAATGAAGATACTAAAGCATTCATTGGCTGTATGCATATGTCACCCTCATTTTCCTCTTTTTATAATTTTCTTCTAGATACATCCTGAAGACTGCTTACAGAACCCACAGGATTGTGGCCCCAGGAATTGGAGGTACAGTAAGTGCTGAAGATTGAGATTAGTCAAAAATATGTTTTTTTTTTCCATGAAAGCATACAAAGCTTGTAATCTAAGACTTCTTCATTCTAAAACCCTCTATAATCCATACTACACACCATTGCATATGTACAAAATGGGCCTTAGATAGGACCCAGCTTGCAGCAAATGTAAAGCTGACAGAGGCTCTCTTGTACATATGTTTTGGAAATGTCCCTGTATACAAAAGATGAGGGATGAAGTTAAAGAGCTCTTTAACAGACTGTCTCTTTTGGAAAACATAATTAAGTTGGAGTCATGTATTTTAGAATACTTCGACAAAAAAGAAAGATGGATACAAGAATAGAAGTGTTCTCTTTTATTAAGTGGAGGTTCAATAAGAAATAATATCCTGAAATACTGGATTGAGGACACCCCCCAACTTGGTGTAAATAGAATGCACAATTACTGGAAGCTGTTAGAACTAAAAAGTTAGCTCTAAGCATAAATGGCATGGGGCAGTAATTCAAAACAAGGTTTGGTACTATTGAAACGTTAATTAATGGAATTAATACTAATAATGGCCCTTAAGCCTCTCTATAATAGCAGTTTGGGTGATATGACAGCAGATAGAAGTCTCTCTCTTTGAAAGGTAGATTTGCTCTCGCTCACGCTTTGATTTTCTTCACTCTCTTCTCTTGCTTTCTCTCTCTGCTTTAATCTTCTTCGTATTCTGGTGGACAACCACTGGTAAATCTAGGGAAAATGAGAATATTGTGAATAGGGATAATATGATATTGATATTTACATATTGCCATAAATATTTAGCTATTTTTGATAAAATAAGCAATACAGTAAGAATCATTAGGATTTATTAGATGAACTGGATAAGTGTTTGGATGTTTGTAATGGTAACATTTTTAGAGGTTAATCAGAAATTTCAAGTTAAAACTTTTTGGTGATGTTAAAGGTTGAATATGATTGTTGTAATGTTTATTATTTATCAATAAAAACTTGTATTGACAAAAAAAAATACACATGGCAAATTTGGTAAGGCAAATTTTATTTTAAGGCGCCCAATCCCAGAGGCTCTGGGCACCATACGAGTAGAACACAAATAACACAATAAATAAATACACACAATAAGGCCACACATAACAATAAAATAAATTACAGAGGAATAAAATGAAATCAGGCAACCTAAAAGGGAAGCCTGAACTAAAAACCTAGTTGGGGGGGACAATCATAGGAACAATATCTAAATCATGTCTGGGAATGCCTAACTCAACAGGAAGGTCTTGAGATGGGTCTTAAATACCTCGACTGTAGGGGCCTCCCTTATAGCTGAAGGAAGCAAATTCCACAGGACGGGGCTAGTGACACTGAAAGCTCTGTCACCAGCAGTTTTTAACTTTGTCCTGGGAATCACAAGGAGGTTCCTAAAGGAGGAACGGAGGGAGCAGACTGAGGCAGCAGGTGTTAGAAGGTATGACAAGTAACCCAGGCCCAGTCCATATCCGGCCTTAAAGGTGAGCAAGCTCACCTTAAAGAGAATCCACCATCTGACTGGCAGCCAGTGCAGTTCCTGCAGCACTGGGGTGATGTGGCAGTGTTTAGACCACCATGCCAACAGCCTGGCAGTTGCATTCTGCACTAGCTGCCCCTGGAAGAGGGTACCTCCTGAGACCCTGAAGTAGAGCACATTATAGTAATCAAGCCTGGACATTACACAGACATGCACTAAGGAGGGGAGGTCCATGGGCTAACATCTGACTCATAATCTTCATCATCTTGAGCTCCCCATCAAACCATGGGGACCTCAAGAGAGAGAGGATTTGGGTTGTACATGGACCAGTGTGAGGGATTTGAGCATGTCGGACATTGCCTTATTATAGGCGGTGACTGCCTCATTTGTACCCCCATGCATGCACTAACCACACTACATAGATTGACCACTGCCAGAAATCCCTCTGGGATCAAACCCCTCAGAAGGCAGTAGCTTTACCATCTCATAGATACATAGATACATAGATACATAGACAGTGTCGGCAGATAAGGGCCTATGGCCCACCCAGTCTGCCCATTTGAGCTTGTAAATTCAGTTTATGTTTTCCTAGACGTCTGTTGCCCCTTACTCCTGACCTCCAGAATTCCTTTATGTCTATCCCATGCATTCTTAAATCCCATGATTGTCTCAGCCCCCACCACTTCCTCTGGCAGGGTGTTCCACTTGTCCACCACCCGTTCTGTGAAGAAATTCTTCCTCATGTTTCCTCTGAATCATCCTCCCTCCAACTTCATCCCATGCCCTCTAGTCCTGGAACATCTTTTTCACTTAAAAATAGTGCATTCCTGCACCCTGTTCCTCCCTGTGAGATACTTGTATGTCTCCATCATATCCCCTCTCTCCCTCCTCTCTTCCAGGGAGTACATGTTCAGTTCCTTCAACCTGTCTTCATAGGACTTGTGATGCAATCCATGCACCAGCTTTGTTGCCCTCCTCTGAACCTTCTCTACTCTGTGTATGTCCTTACGTAGGTATGGTCTCCAGAACTGTACACTGTACTCCAGGTGGGGCCTCACTAGTGTCTTGTATAGTGGAATTATGACCTCCCTTTTCCTGCTGGTGATGCCCCTGCCTATGCATCCCAGCATCCTATTTGCTTTACCTGCTGCCTTGTCACACTGTTTCCCTGCCTTGAGGTCATCAGAGATGATAACCCCAAGATCCCTTTCCTGCTTGGTGCATGCTATATCCTCACCCCCCAACTGATATATTGTACCAGGGTTGTTGTGCCCCATATGCATTATCTTGCAGTTCTTTGCATTGAATTTCAACTGCCAAACCCCTCAGCAGGGGAAGGGCTCTGGAGGGGGCCCCAAACAAGAACTCCACTGTGCAATGATTGGACCAAATGACCCAATCAGTCTTGAGGTTATTAATCTCAAGCCCCATAGAGAAGACCAGGTCCAGCATCTGGCCGCCCTGATGGGTTGTGGAAGAAACCACTTGTGACTGGCCCAGAGATGACATCATGTAGAGGATTTGTCATTGACCCAAACATTGAAATCCCCCAGAACTAAACATCTGGGGGCCTCAAATGTTTCTCCAATGACAAAGTTGGCTACCTCCTGCAGGAATTCTCCTGTCACCTCAGAGGGGTGGTAAATCAGGAGAATCCTGCAGCTTGCGCCTGGACCCCCATGAACTGTCACATATTCAAAGGAACCTGGTGTTCTCACTAGTTGCACAGTGAAACCTAGCTCAGATCTAAAACAGATGGCCACTTCCCCGCCCCTGTGCTCTACTCTGGGGCAAAGCACTATGAAGTACCGGGGAGGGTGGCAGCCTCTAAAACTGGGCCAGCATTGTCACCTACCCAGATCTCCATGATGCAAGCCAGATCTAGTCTCAGACAAGTAGCAAACTGACCAAAGAAGCAAGTCGGTGGACAAAACTTACTCCCGGGCACCACACATAACCTCTCACCTTCCTGCCCACCCCTCACCATCCACTCCACTCCACCAATGAGGGATTGCTAGAGATTCCCAGGGTTCGGTTAAAGACATACGGGGCCTGATCATTTGCTTTTGCGGCCCCTACCCTGTGGAATTCTCTTCCTCATCATGTGTGAGAGTGCCTGACTTTTGAGAGTTTTAAGACTGCATTAAAGACCTACCTATTCAGCCTAGCATATCCTACTTATTAGTTATATGCTTATTTGCCACTGTGTTCAGTACATTATTTATTGTTTGTTGGAATGGTTTTGTTATTATATTTATGTTATGGTTTTATGTGCAAGTGCCTTAATCTTTGAAAAGGCGCTTTTTTTACAAACAAAGCATGATTGATTGATTGAGGAATCATACTTTGCCCCAGGAAGTAGACGCAGCGACACCCTCAGCATCCACGTGTTCCCGGGCTGGAATCAGGTTGGCCACCAAACACCACAGTCCGAGAGGCCCTCTCGCTTGGTGGTAAGAGAAGCACCCCTGAAGCAGCAGGTGGACCTAGGTACTGACCATAGCTAGGGGTGAAAAACTCCTGTCAGGTCTGGGTCCGTTGTGCTCAGGAGGCAGTTTGCAAAGTCAGCCCCCTCCACAGTAGAGAACACCTCCTTGAACAGACACTTGCTTGCTTCAGTCCCACAGCCACTGCAAGAGACAAAGTGACACAGACGGAGGTGAGACAAAGATGGGAGAACAGCAATCAGAAGCTCCTTCACTAAACAGCACCCACAACAGGTAAAAAGATCCGAGGGAAAGACTAACTAGAAAATAAATAAGCTAGACTCCTATGTTATTTCACTGCTCAACCCTTTCTAATGCTAAAATCCCTAGCTAACATCTTAACTCACCCGGGACTGCTAATTTCAGTTTGGGATCACCAGCCAAAATACTGACTGGAGTTCGAGAGGAAATTCACAAATTCAGTTCTCCTAGCAAAACACAAGCCATCAGGGGAGGGGTTAGGTTGCTCTCCGAACAGGGAGCTTGTAGCGGCTAGCACAGCTCTGCTGCCATCTTGATTCTCCTCCTCTTCTGAAGGGATACAGCTTACTCTTTACTATGTTCCAACATTAGCTCCATTCATTTTATACTTTCCTCGTGTAGAATCGCCCTCCATCTTCTCTTGAAGTTCTCATCTTCTTGACTGTGTGTCAGGTTCTTAAGCAATCTCAACCCACTCGGAATCCTTGACACATAAATATATGCCTCCAAAATCATCTTATTCCAATAAAGTTATCTAGTTCATAAAACAAGTTTTCAAGGCTTCTATATGCATCTTGAAGAGAAAAGGCTGCACTGTTCAGCTCTCTTTGAATATTCTCTTGAGTCAGCAAAATGGATTGGCAGCCCTTGCTACTGAAAGTAATTTATTAATCAAACCCAAAGGTTCTTATGTTGGGTTTATCTGAGGTTTCTCTTCTAGAGATGTTTCTGAAATATCAGAGTTTCATTTTTACTATCAGATCGCAATCAGACTCAAACCTTGGTTTCACTCGGCATTTACTGAAAAGCAAAACCTGTATGTAAACTTAAAATATCAAAGTACTGTCTCAATGCATGAATGTCCACACATGGAAAGTGGTGCTCACATTAAAAATCAAAACCAATGCAAAATACCACAAATTGGGTACACACTACAACAATAAAAAATGGCCACCTGACTCAAAATACAGTAAAGATATATTATAGTGGTGCAGATCCTTTTTTGTTTGGGGCCAATCCTTTTTCATGAGGGAAAATTCCTTTTTCATTTGCCACCATTGTGAACAATGTCAGTGGAATTGCTGAAATCTGGTCCAAAAGCTTATTTCATGGTCACTTGGCAAATCACTTTTTGGGTGGGATTTGAAAAATTTCTTTGCCCTTGTTCGTGAGATGGGGTGATAAGAAAGATATGTTCAAATTTTGGAGTCAGAATATGTTAAAATGGTGAAGGTATGCACATCCATTAAAATTAAGTTACACTTGCTTGTAACTTTCACAATTTTCAATTTTTTCACCTCAAATTTTCAACATAGCCATTTCTTTACACCAACTCATGAATGTGACAGCTGTCATTCTTCAGATCTTCGCAAATTGTGTTTTCGCACCTGTAGTGCGGAATGATGTTACGGTGGTGTGGAATGTTTTGGCAGGGATTTGAAAAGTTTCAGTATCGGGTTCATGAGGTCAGGAAATAAGGATGTGCTGACAATTTGGTTGCTATTGTGCTAGAAATGGAAGCACAGAGCTGCAGCAACATACATACACATATCTATGGAATGATGGGATACACAAAGTTTCTGCCCAGCAGGCCAAGACTGTGTCATGATCAGCCTTGCTGATGATTGGTATGGCTCTGACACAACCCTTGCAGACCACTCTGCATTGGACTGACAGTGTCAGATCCCTCAAAAGGCACTCTGATAGCAAGATGTTCACTTGTGCATGTATACAGGGCGAACATAAAAAGGACTCTGAGATGGATGAGCGCAAACCAAATTATGCATCATAAAAAACACAGATTTTTACTGTAAACTTTAGGAAGTAGCAGGTCGATTAGAAGTTCTTAACTGGATGTGAAGAAACTGAAAACACCTGTGAGGTGAAATTACAGGGCTTATTCTCAGGCAAAGAGGAACTAAGCCTCAAAAGATTGTAGCTCCAGATTTTAGTTAGCTGAGAAATGACATTATAGTTACAGTACCTAACAAAAAGATCCTATTTTTGTTTCTCACAAAATCACATGGAAATACACAAGATCACATATGATTTCATGGGATTAAACAAAAAATACTTATACAGCATCACATGGGATTAGACAGGAATACATGATTACTCCTAATTGCACAAGATTATATAGAGTAACTGTACATGGGAGTACCTAACATTATACAGGATTATGGGGTGGAGTTTGCAGTGTTGGTATCCAGCATCATTTTTCAATAGCTCCTGCCTGGTGCACAGCTTGTTTTTATCTTGACTTTGCTTAAAAATGATATGATATCTGACCTTGCTGACCATCACTGTAGCAAGTTTAAATTGTAAAAATATCTAAGCAAGCTCCTAATACTTTTTCAAATCTAAAACTGTGACAAAGGATCAGGGTAAAGCAGCAGAGGCCATGCCGATGACAGATATGGAGATCACCCATTTCTTCCTCCAAACATCTTTGGAGAAACTGCACAAATCTATTAAATTACTGAGTACTAAATTTGCCTATTTTTCTCAGAGGCTCCAGATGATTGAACAGCAAGTGGAGTCTCACAACACAGAGGTCAAAGAGGTGGCGAGGGCTGAGTTAGCAAGTTTGGCTAAAGGAATAATATTTTATTATTCAGACTAGAGCATTCTGAAGACTTGCTAAGGGTGTGAAACATTTGGGTGAATGGCCTCATAGAAAGCTTCAAAGATGCTGACTCAATCCCTACAAATTGGACTTAGCTATGAGAGGGCCTGGAGTTTGCTTCACTGGAGATGATTTTGGACCTTGAAAATGTTACTGAGTAACCTCAAGAAAGTGCAGTGGACCTGTCAATTTCTAGAACATTGCTTCTTCAAATGGGATCAGTCCTATAGTGTGATGCAGTGCTATCTGCAGCCAGACAAATGCGGGACCTGGCTGTAGATGACAGGAAAATGCAGTTGTTTCCTGATTTTAGTTTTATCACTAGACAGAGAATGAAAAGTTTTAAAGGTGGTAAATTTAAACTCAGAGAGTTAAAAGTCCCATTCAGTACTGTTTACTGAGCAAAACTATATGTGCAGTACAATGGTCACACTTATATTTATAATGACCTCAAGGAACTGGACAAAATTGAAAAAGGGATTTCCTGGGATCCCAAAAAAGATGGTACAGTGGTACATTTTGTTACTAAGCAAGTGGCTGTGATATGGTTTGTAATGAAAATCTGTTACACAGAACTATCCGATAATTCAATAGACTACAGTCATGCACTAATGTATGCTGGTAATATGCATGAGAGGCACATACCCATTGCACACAGCTCTGCATCCATGTACCGGTGCACACTGGCTGGCATTCACTACTGCTATCTGCTTGTCTGTGGGTGCACTCCCCGGAACGTAGCTGCGCTGTGGCGGATCATGGAACACAGGCAGGCATTAACTCAGATGCCTGTCCTGGGTCCTGAAGTGTATCCCTTGCTGTGTATGAGCAGGGGATTCTGGGAAGGTGTGGGACCCTTTTTTTTAAATTATGAGCAAGTGCCCAACTGGCTGCCCCAAGCCCTTGCTATCAGCCTATTTGGCTGGGGCCATAGGTTGAGAGAGTTCCCATCTCACTGCAGCTGGCGGTTGTCCATTGCAGGGTAAGTGCACATAGCCTTTACAGCAGGGTCCTCCCTACCATATCTTGCACCCCTGTGCCTGGCACTCTGAACTTTAGTGAATGGCGTGGAGTGCGGGAATGCCCCCGACACTCCTCCCAGCATGCCCATGGCATGTGACTGCACAGGCAGGGGATCAAGTGTGCAAGGGGTTCATGCACCTGTCATTAATGCCACCGGGGAGTTCACCAAACCCCCGCTGTGTGGCATTCTGACATAGGGTTGTCTCTGCACCTCTGCATAGGCACCTGGTACATTTGTGCATAGGGTCCAGTGTTTGGATAGTCTGGGCCTTTAACTAATGGCTGTTGCATTTTGAGTCTCTTTATTCTGATTTAATGTTCTATAACTGTGCATTTAAAATGGCACCTTCCTCTGGGTATA
The DNA here is from genome assembly GCA_016271365.2 of Neoceratodus forsteri. Classification (NCBI taxonomy): domain Eukaryota; kingdom Metazoa; phylum Chordata; order Ceratodontiformes; family Ceratodontidae; genus Neoceratodus; species Neoceratodus forsteri. The sequence continues at coordinate 674,047,464 of CM057451.1, read as the reverse complement.
GGTGAATGTTCCAGACTCTGTTATGGTGCAGATCTTGTACTGCCTATTTATAGAATGGTTGAGATGTCACACGCAGACCCATGTATTTACTTTGTTACGTCCCCTCCCTAATTTGCCTACTCCTAGACTTCAGTGTCAGGTACTTTGCGTAAGTACTAATTTTTCCAGCCTTAGGTATTTAAATATATTTTCTTTTTTTTTCTTCAACTGCTGGGATACACCAACAAGAATAATAGGGCTGGAATTGATATATGGTGGTGGTGGTGTGGGAAGGGGATGCTACATATACTGGATGGTATTAAGTGGGTGCAGGGATTTATGTTATGGGTCCATTGTTTCAAGTCTTATTCAATAGTTCCACTCCCTGTTTCTTGCCAGAGCAGAGCTGGCAGTTTATCTGTCATAATATTTATTACTATTTTCTTGCATGCATATGCAAGGTGGTTGGATCCATGTGGCCTTTGTTATTACACAATGTCAATAAAGTTGTTACACCTTTTCCTCTTAAGATTGGTTCTAGCTCATTGGCTGAAAATGCTCATTGTTTATTATCAATTATTCATTTATGTGTAAGGTTAATGGTCACTGCAATCTGTGGTCCCCTTCCCCCACCGAAAATGTAACAAAGGTTATGGAATTATCAATTCTAATGTAGGTGTCCTTTTTATGTATACAGTATCTGTATTGCCTTCTTGTATTGTAGTTTTTGTTGCAAAGTTTAAATCTATGAATAAAAAGTTTGCCAAATAGAATTACACAGGTTTACATAGGATTCCATAGTATAATTCAGATTTACATGGGATTACACATGGTTACATAGGATTGCATGGGATTCATAGGATTCAAATTATTATATGGAGTTATAGAGGATTAAATTAACAGAATTAAACTTAATTTAACAAGAATACGCAGAATTAAACAGGATTGCCTAAGTAGGAGCCAGTACAGGATGGACCATGAGTTGTTTTCTTTGTGTAATGTTTAAACATGTCAGTATTTATGCGTATGGTGCTGAAAATGTAGTTTAGAGGGTAGAACAGTGAGCTTTGAATGATCTTGGTAAATTCAGCAGACCTGGATTTACTATAATTATGCCAACATCCACCTGCATACTGTATGACCTTGAGCAAGTCACTTAACCTCTCTGGTGCTTCTAAGTCACTCCAATAAATTAGCCTTTTGCCTAATGGGCCTTACCTGGTTGCCAGTAAAAAAAAACGTTACATGGGATTTTACACAGGATTGAATGGCGTTACAAAGGTTAACATAAAATTACATAAAATGATGCAGGATTACACTGAATTATAAAGGATGATGCCAGATCACATGGGATTGCGTGATATTACATGAGCTTGCACAGGGCTACACACAATTACCTAGGGTTACATTGGATTACTCAAGATTATATAAATGACATGGAGTTACATGAAATTAAGAAAGGATTACACATGGTCAAACAGGATTACACAGGTTTGCAGAGGATTAGTGAGTGGAAGCAGGAGGGCTCAGAGCAGGACAAGAGTTTCAGAAGCCAGTGAATTTTCAACTGACAGTTTATCATTAATAATCAAACTGATAGACTCTGTAAACCAGTGTCGAGTCTGTTGATTTAAGTGTTTAAAATGTTTATAGGAACACTGTCAACACACTTAGGCCTCAAAGTGTCTCTAGTTTAAAAACAAGTGTTATGCCTGGTCACTTTCTGCAGATATTACTGATGTAGTAGGTAGTTTGATTCTGATTACTTTTTTTCTTTTTAAAAGTGAAAACAGACTGCCCATTTCTGTTACCACACAACAAGGCATTTGCTTGCTTTATCAACTCCCATTGATTTTTTTGCTGGATTTGGGAACACCACTAACAGTCTAGCCACTCACGCTGCAGTGGGGTAGAAGAGACTATTGAATGATGCCTGGCTGCACTGTTTGGGGGTGTTACTAATGTTCCAGAAGTATGCAATAAGAGTAGATCAATGATTTGAAACAAAACAAGGTTGGGTATTCTTACACCATTAGCATACATTTCAGTTCTACTAAGAAAGGAAGGAGACATAACAAATGGCAACACTAATGAATTTAAGAGAAGGTAAGCAATCTTAAAATGTGGGGTTTCAACTAAAAATACTGTGATACAAAAAAAGGTGACTATGTCCCTTTAATTCTAGTCTTTAAGATACTATGGCTAAACCCTTTTTAAAGCTGTTATTGAATAGGGTACAACTGTAGCTTAAAGAAATAATGCAGTGTATGCATAGACTTTCAGGCAGGTCTCAGGTGCAGTTACAATACTATAGATAATTGTTATATTGTTGCTCATGTAATAGAACAATACATTGATATTAGGCATCAAAAACTTCAAGTGTCCTTTATTTTTCAGGGGCTTTTGACTCCATTGCAAGAAATGCTCTGTAGGAAGCACTGACTTATTACAATCTACCCTGCTCTTCTCTTCATTATTTAATCCTTATATTCGGAAACTTGGGCAATAACATGGTATGGTTCAAAAGGAGATCTTTCAGATATGTTTAAGACTGACATAGAGATGTATAATGGCATCCACTTGGTGTAACCTCTATATTAACATTTGTTATTGAATGTGAATGTACTTGCTTCAGATTCTTCAAAAACTGGGAAAGACAGGATGTCCCATTTCATCCTATGTGGACAGTCTAGCTCTTCTTTCACTGAAAGTCTAAGAACTGTAGAAAATATTGGTTGTCTTGGAAAGTAATTGTAAAAGTTTACATCTTAAGATAAATCAGTCGAGTAAAATAATGTTTTTTGTTTCAAGAAATAGTAAAGCAAAATGACCTGTTGCAGGTCAGAAACTGGAAACAGTAAAGAAACGTGTTTATTTAGAAATTATGTTTAGTGCCTCATACTTCTGGAAGAACTCTGTAGAGGACCTAAAATTGCAATTAAAGACATATTTGGGTGGTCTACGATCTGTATTATTTTAATAATCAATATTGCACAATACACTTTTGCCAGTGTTGGAAACCATAAGAGCTAAATGCTTGGCCGAGACCGTACATGGTATTGAACAGTGCAGACTAAAAAATACTGAAGCAATAGAGACCATTGTTAATGAAGCTTGTAGATCATTAATACAACTGCCCCAATCAGTTTCAGCAGCAGCAACAGTAAGGTCTGAAATAAGGATTCTTCCTTCAGTGGGTCATCTGTCAGACCACATGTGAAATTTCAGGTTGAGGATACTGCATATAGATGAAACAAATTCGTTTTCAAAAAAAGAATTCTGGTCAGCTAAGAAATGAAAATGTTTAGCTGATACACTAATACTGAAACTAAACCTGGACAGCTAGGAATAATGCTTTTATGGATGTTAGATAAGGGGGTAGTTTTAGCCCTAGTGTAGATGAAATTCTTTGAAGCAGCAGTGCAACGAAAAAAGTTATTTCAAAAAGCTAATTTTCTGCTACGGTTATGAAAAATATTTGCAAAACTGTTGATTTGGGTTTTCTGAGTGCTTCCTGTGTTGTGTACTGTACAGCATTTTTGTCTGGATTCTTACCCGCCTCATGTTCTCAATATGATTTCAATGCAAAAATGAGGTGGCCTTCTTTTTTTCTTGAGAAATAATTAGTTTAAAACTTTAATAAAATTCTTACATGATAATAAAAACTGAAAATTTTACCACCAAAATAAACTGGCAGACCTCTGGCATCAATTCGGAAGAAAAAAGTTGGGGTCAAATTTTAACCCATTTTCTTTGCACTGCTGCTTTAACTCAATTTTTCCATGGTGGCCATTTTGCATCAAGGTTTAGCAATGGAAATCTTGGACTACAAAAAGTGGCCTTGGTAATAGACAGTAGAAATAATGTTAGCATTTTATAAAATATAGATATGGAAAAAAAGCAACACAATACAATAACTATCTAATAACTCAGATGGTCATTATATGAAATAGTATCTCCACTGTCCTAAAAATAGATCTTTAAAAAATGTATATGCATCTTGTTACTTTGAAACCTTCTCAAGTAATGTTGCAATTGCAAGATACAAGGCCACTACTCCTAATGCTGAGTACTGTAACTGTCATAAAGGATTTAGTGTTAACATGTCCCTAGTATACCAAGGACAGAAATGTATTCCTAGGTCCAGCATTGTCTTTCTTTTTTCTTTCCAATTGTTTAACCAGGTGAGACACACTAAGCTGAAAACATATTTACAGGTGCAACCTGGGAGCATAGGGAAGTTAAGTGACTTGCTCGGGGTCACACATTATGCAAGTGGAGGCTGTGGGATTCAAACCAAGGTCTTCAGATTTGCAGCTCAGAGCCTTAAACCACTGGGCTATACTGCCTCCCTAACTTGTCAACTATGACTTGTACAGCTACAGAAACAGTTTTGTTTCTCCTCAGTATGCAAGATAATTATACCATAATCAAGGTGGCCATGTTTTTTTGGAAGAGAAGTTAGCCAGAAAAAGTATAATTGTTGACACAAACATAAGATGTACCTTTAAAAAGTGAACTTATAATAAACATGAAAGTATTTTTTTGAATCTGTCTGTGATTTTTGTAATGTAGCAGTGGTCTATGACTGATCAATAAATGAAATGAACTTTAATTCAGAAAGGCAAAAGGTTGCAGAGTGACTTGATATGTTTTAAGGGTTAATCTATATCCTACCTGAGTGACACCAGTAGTGTGGTGAGGGACAGAGTGTTAAATACCCACCCAGCATTAGGTGATTAGCAGGACTTTAGTGAGGAGAAACCGGAGGGCTCACAGCAAGCCAGGAATTCCAGAAGACAGCAAATTTTCTTTAGACAGCTAAATAGTTACTGCTTATAGTCAATAATCATATTGATTCTGGTCTGCTGATTTAAACCTTTAACTTTAATTCAGAATGGAAACAATGACCGGAAGTGGTGCTGTTGCTTCCTGGGTCAGGAATATAAAAGTACAACTTCCATAGGCAGCAATGAGTTGAGTGACTGTGTGTTTTGTTACATGGTGAAGGACCACAAGTTTAAGTTCTATACAGGGACTTAACTTAAGAGGCAATAAAAGAAAGGTCAGGAACAGGAGACCCTATCAAAAGTAGAAGCCAGGCTTTGTGACTCAATCTATTTACCATACAGATTGCAAGTGGTAAGTGCACTAAAACTCTGTCTGGGGTAGGGTGAATTTTCAAATTGCAAAAGGGTACTTTGGAAGCAGGCGGAGTTGGCAGCAGGGGTATTCTGACAAAATGGGTGCAAGCAAGTAAGCTGAAGTATATCGTAGAACACAGTAAGTGCCCTAACACTCTATCTACAGTAAGGTAAATTAACAAATAAGGAAAGGGATTTTGGGGGTCTGCATAGAAAGGGATTGTAAAGCAGTAAGCAGGTAAGGGGCATGAAGCAGTATAGAGGGTAGATATGACTGGGGCTAGTTAGCTGCAGAGATTGTAAGGCAACCATCCCTCAGGCTGTACTCTAGAGAATGGGTCACTGTCCTACCTGCAGGAGAGTTGCAGAATTCCAGTTATATCTGGTAGCAACACAGGATGAAATATGCTGGCTGCCCAGACAGTTGGACTGGAGTCTGCTTGCACATCCTCCTCCATCCCTTCCCCAGAGGCCCACTGACCCTGGGGGATGGACATTGGTGGGGAGGTGGAAAGGGTAAAACAAGGCATGCAAGTGGTAAAAAGAGACCTTCGATTGTGTGACTGAAACAACCAGAAAGTATGTACTTGATGAGTGTGAAATGCTACTTAAGGGAAATGGAACTAGGTCAGCTACTTAAGGGAAATGGAACTGGGTCAAAACTGTGCGAACTAAAAGACTGACAACCGGACTTGAACAGGTGATTGTTCTACAATTTCTGTACAAACTTTTAATGCTTAATACAAAACTTGTTTCGGGAGGACTTTTCCCTAACACTTTCTATATTAAACAGCACAAAATTCTCCACCAGGGAGTTTTATTCATTAATTTATGTGATGTACACCAGAGGACTTGGAGCACGCTGTCCCTGTGTTTGTGGCACGTTTTTTTGTTTGCTTCTTCCTGCCAGTTTTATGGCTCCTGTTGATAGGCATGCAGGCTTCTTTTATTACCTTTGATCTGTTAAAAATTACCCAGAATGCCTCTGGTAATTATGTCAATTAGACCTCGCACTAAAACAAAGAGCCCAGGATCCAAGTTATAATTTAGTCACTACAGCTAACTGACACATGGAACAGAATGCTAACTGACACGTGGAACAGAATGCTAACTGACACATGGAACAGAGTGCAAGAGACCATCAGAGAAACAAAAACCCAATGCACATGTGTTTTTGTCATATTTGCATGAAGTTTTCCTTTAACACTGTCCAAATTTGCAAGTGAAAGCTTATTTATTTAATTAAAAAAACAAGATTCTAAAAGCCACTTGCAAACACTCTCACATTGACATACTATATAGATGAAAATGGACAGGATGCTAAGTAACCCAGGGGCAGCAGGGCCACATCTTGCCTTTATTTGGTTATTTGTCAGCTTGTACATTTTCTACTATATATCTATGTGATCATTGTTTTGTACTCATCAAGTGCAGACTTTATATGTTTATTTCAGTCACTACTGGGGGCTGGCCTCCCCTCTGTTTGCACCTTCCTTCACTGCGTTCACTGCATTTGGATTCTTCAGTTGTGACTGCAAACCATTTAGCACCCCTGAAAGAGGCAGAGGTACTTTCTGCCCCATGAGAGGCTGTGAGCTGGGAGGAAGGAACACGTTGGAAAGTCAACACCCAGCAGGGGAGAGGGAGATAGCCAGCAGGATACTGGTAGCTGGACACTTAATGTTTAGGACCATTAAAAGGGCAGTGTGTGAGGGAGAGAAAGGGAAAAAGTGGTCAGATGCCTACCAGGGTTCTTGGCGGTAGAAATTAAGCTAAAATTGAGGGGATAAAAGATTTGTTGGGGGAAGGGGGAGCCAGAGATGCTAGTACGCTTAGGTAATAATGACCTGGCCAGTCAGCAACTGAAAGTAGTTAATTCAAAGTCCCGGAAGCTGGGTGATAGGTTGAGGGGGAAGGTAGCTTTTCTGGCATTTCTTGAGATTCTAGCAGTGTAATGGAAGGGTAAGGGAAGGGTGAGACAGGAGAAAGCAGAGGATTTCAGTAACTGGTTGAAGTGGTGGTGTTAGGAAGAGGGGTTCTCAGTCTGTGGGTGGCTGGGGTGACTTTTTGAATAGAAGCACTTTAAAGGAGATGGCCTTCATCTCACAAATGAGGGAACAAGTGTGCTTGGACAAAAGGATGTTTTATTTTGCTTGATATATAAACTGAGTGTGGGGAAGGGAACAGGAGCTAGGGGAGCCCATGGAACTGTGAAGAAGAAAGGGGGCCTAGCTATGACTCTCCCAGACACAGGAAGGAAGCAGAGGGAGCTGTAGACTGCATAGACAGGAAGCTGATTGTATCAGTAAAGGGAGAGTAGGAGGGAGTCACTGGAAGCCAACAGCAGGTAAGAGCAACAGGAGAGGAAGGGGGGAGATGCAGACAAAGTACAGAGCAAAGGTAATGTGAAAGGGATAAAGAAGAGAGGATGGGGCCAGAAAGAGTGCATCCAAGGGTATTGAGGGGACTCAGGGATATAGTCCCACTACACAAAAGTGGTAGCAGGGAGGAGGCTGGCAATTATAGGCCAGTTAGTCTGACATCAGTGGAGGGGAAGTTAATTAGATCAGGGTGGAGCAGTGGACATGGCCTACCTATATTTCAGCAAGCCTTTCGATACCATTTGACATAGGAGACTAGCAAGAAAGCTGGGAAGCTTAGGAGTGGGTCTAAAGCTAAATTGGATAAGAAATTCATCAAAGTATAGGTGACAGAGGGTGGTGGTAAATGGAGTTCACTCTGAGAAATGGAGGGTGACCAGCAGGGTGCCTCAGGTATCAGTGCTGGTATTGGTCCTCTTTAATGTCTTTATAGGTGACACTGCAGAAGAGCTGGATGGGAAGGTCTGCCTCTTTGTGGATGACACCAAAATGTGCAATAAGGTGGGAACCCCAAGGGGCATGGAAAGAATGAGCAGAGATGTCAGGAAACTTGAGGAGTGGTAATGGGTATGGCAGCTGTATTTCAATATGAACAAATGCAAAATAATGCAGATTGGACCCAGAAACCCAGGGGCAGTGCACAAAATAGGTGGGGTGGTATTGACAACTACCAAGCTTGAAAGAGACCTGGGGGTAATCATATCTGATGACCTAAAGGTGGCCAGGAAGTGCAGTAAGGCAGTTGGGAAGGCTAGTGGGATGCTGGGGTGCACAGGGAGGGATAACACCAGCAGAAAAAGGAAAGTGGCATTGTCTCTGTATTGATTAGTGGTAAGTCCCCACCTAAAGTACTGTGTCCTGTTCTGGAGACCACATCTCCAAAAGAACATAGAGTGGAGGCAGTTCAGAGGATGGCAACTGAAATGGTGCAGGATCTGCATCAAAAGCCCTATAAGGAGAGACTAAAGGACCTCAATATGTACACTCTGGAAAAGAGGAGGGAGGAAGAGGAGGGATATGATAGAGACCTTTACATACCTCATGAGGTAAATAAGGTACAGGAGGAAAGTATTTTCAGAAATAAAGGTGCTCAGCAGCAAGAGGACATGCTATGAAGCTGAAGTGGGGTAGATTCAGGAGATGTGTAAGGAAGCATGTCTTCACAGAAAGAGTGCTGGATGCCTGGGACAGTCTTCCAGCAGAGGTGGTGGGGATGAAAACAGTGATGCAGTTCAGAAATGCATGGGATAGGCACAAGGGAGTCATAGTGGAAAGGAAGGGGGGGGAGGGAGAGTGAGCTGTAGATCATGTAGGTTCTGCGGTGATACTGCAGGTAGGGAAAAACAGGCAGGCTGGGTGGGAGAAGTGGTCTTATCTGCCTTTAAATTTCATGTTTCTGTGTTTCTATGGAAGTTGGTCTGAGTATATGCGAGGAGCTTGGGGAACAAATTTAATGCGGTCCAGTCAATGGTGTCAGATGCTGAGTTAGACATGGTGGCCATGAGCTCCTCTGTTGTCTACCTCTGTAGCCTCCCCCTCTTCCTCCTCTTGCACCTCCTCCGCCACCCCCACCTCTCTGGGTTGTGTAAAGGAATCAGCTGGCAGACAGGTGCAGATCTTTATGCAGAGTGAGTACATGTTTCCTAAATAGAACATATTTACTTTTAAACTTTTTAAAGAGAGAGATAATGTGTGAATTACACAAATGATTTGGTTATATATTTTACAGGCAAAGAATAAACAAAACCTAATAATTTATAAAATACAATGTGGAGCCAGCAACAAATAAAATAACATTGTATGAGGTTAGGTTTTTGCTTGGAATCAGAGGGTAAAACAAAATATAATGAATGTAGAAATAATTGTAATGGAGACTATGATTAATATGTAATGTTAGAGGTAATGTTAGCGATTAGAGGGAGGCCAATTGAGGGGGAATGTGAGGAAATTCTTTTTCACAGAAAGAGTGGTGGATGCATGGAATGGCCTACCTCAGGACGTGGTGGCTATGAATACAGTGCAGGGCTTCAAACAGGCATGGGATAGCCATTAGGGAGCAATACAAGTGGGTATGAATAGATAAGCCACTGACAGAGCAAAGGCCGATGGCACATTTATAAGGTAGAAAAAGAAGTTGGCAGACTGGATGGGCATTGCGGTCCTTATCTGCCATCAACTCCACTCTATGTTTCTATGTAATGTTGTTTTTTGAATTGACAAGATGAAATATTGACAAAAAGAGGCATTTAAGCAAAAGTAAAGGAGGTATAAGATTTCTATGAAGGTTATGTGAACCTTTGTCACCTTAGCAACCTTAAAGTGGTACTAACTCATTACAAGAGGTTATAAAACATACGTGGTTAGTACAGGTAAAAAATAATCTTATAATGACAAATGTGGAGGAAAATAGGGTCTGTGGGTCTGCATTGTGATAGTACAACATAACATTAAAAGAGAATATTTAAGTGGTATTGGTATGCCACGGTGTGACATTTGTGAAATCAAAAAAAGTTTTTTTCTAAAAAAGGTGAACCTCTGGTTGTGGGGAACACTGTGGTGCTTAGTGATGCGAATATGTTTCATAAGTGAGTATGTAGCAAAATGATACAATTTCTTTTATTTTAGTCTTTGGTAACTGGGTAAGGCCCACTGGACACAAGTGCCTGTTTTCAGGGGTGACCTGGGAGCACTGGGCGGTTAAGTGACTTGCTTAGAGTCATACAGTATGCATGTGGAAGTTGTGAGAATCAAACTCAGGTCTGGTCTGCTGGATGTATCAAGCTTGTTCACACCTCATTCCTCTAACCTCTATGCTATACTGCCAGCACAAGAACTATGCTATAAATGTTTTTATCAGAACAACATGGAGGGCCTGATGAAATGGCTTGGCTATGAAACTGTTGCCCAGTGGAGTGTGAAATAAAAAACAAAGTTGATGAAACGGATTTATGAGTGGAGTTCATCCAAACATTTTTGTTACTGGTTGTTTTTTGGATGACCCAGGATTGAAAACAATAAATAACTCTGGGAGACGAAGGGTAACCTGAACCTTACTTGGAGCTACAAAAACTAGTAGCTAGACAAGTAGTGACTGACCTAAGGGGAGAACCGATAGAGATTGTTGATAATTTTAAATACTTAGGATTAATTTTAGACAGTCATCTTACATTTGAGTCACACATCAAACAAATAATTGGAGTAATACATCAAAGGCTAGGACTCAAATTCAGAATTTGTAATTCTTTGGTGCCTGAATCCTGTAGCTTGTTGGCCTATAGTCTACTATTTTCTGCAATCGACTATAAGCTAGCAGTCTGCACTGCTACTAATGAACATGTTTTGTCCAAGTTAAAGGCCACTTACAATAGTATTTGTCATTTCATTATAAACTTACCTAGAGAAACTCATAATTTTATAAGGCTTCTGAAACCCTCTGTTTGGAGGATAGGTGTAAATTATGAACGTGAGTATTACTCTATAAGGATTTACTTGATCAAATACCACAATCTGTTTCTTCTTTGTTTCAAAAAGCGGTTAATAGTCAAGGCACTAAATCCCAAAGTAGAATAGTTTTTAAATTTCCTTTTTTTAGAAAATCATTTGGTCAGAAATCCATTTCATTTAAAGCTCCTGTTTTTTATAACTTGTTTTCCAGTGAAATCACAGCTTGTCAAAACTTGAAAACATTTAAAGTTAGACTTAAAAAATGGTTATTCAGTAGAAGTACCTGTCCCTGTTCTTAATGACTATGGATCGTATTTTATTTTTTATGTCTGTCTTTAAGTTTGATACATATTGTGTGTTCTCTCTCTCTCTCTCTCTCTATATATATATATATATATATTGTTATTGTTTATTGTATTTATGTTATGTGTTATTCATTTAAATCTGTACTTGTTATTTGTGAAAACGAGCATTCATGCTCATAAACTTGCAAGTATAAAAAAATCTAAATGAAATGAAATGAAAATGAAAAATGTCTTGGGTTCTTGTACTTCCATCCAGACACCGGCCAGGACAGCAAAAGAGATGAGCAGAAGGGACCTCAGATTAACATTTCGTCTGAAGGATGGCACACCCTGAAAAAACAGTATCCCCTCATACTGCACTCAGTTGCCATAGTTTTTAATGGTATGAGCCAATCCTGGGATGGGAATCCACGACCTTCTGATCTTTCAGCTCCGGAGGTGTACATGCTACCTACAGTAGTTGACATCATTAAGTGCCACTGGTGTAATCAAATTATTTGTATGCCCTAAATTGCACTTTAGTTTAGATTTTATGATTATTTGTTATGTTGATCCTTTATTTTGTGTTAATTTATGATGTACAGCACCCAGAGCCTCTGGGATTGGGTGCTAAATAAATAAACTACTATTAGTACTATTAGTGAGCCATTGACACTGATAAAATAGGGTATAAATCAGAGTACAGAGAATTACACATTATTTCCCAGTATCACACAGGATCACATGATATTAAACAGGTTTACACAGGATTATTGAAGACTACATGTGGTTGCTCAGATTGCTCAGGATTGCATGGAATTACACAGTATTGCACTTGAACACAAGGGATTATACATGGATTGCATAAAGTTACACAAAAATACTCAGACTCACATTGGATCAAACAGCAATGCACATGGTTTCATGGAATTATATAGGATTATATAGGGTTACACAGGATTATATATGATTACACAGAATTATACAGGATTACATAGGATTAAACAGGATTTCACATGATTAGTAGGAATTATGTAAGACTAGCTAGGGTTACAAATAGTTTAATTACACAAGTGTGACAGGTTTGAACAAGGCCCTGTCCCAGTTGTTATGCAGAAAGAGTTTTAATGCACAGATCTGTTCTATTCTCTTTTTCTGTCTCTTCTCTGTTTGGTTGTGCAACCAAATTTTCTCATGGGACCAAGGACTTGATCACCCTGATGGTCTTGCAATTCTCTGCTTCTCGCTGTCTCTGTACTCTCACTTGCTGTTTTGTCTCCCCCTTGCATATCTGCAGGTATAGAAATATATGTGAGTCATTTTGTAGGAATATAATTGATACTGGAATTCCTTTGTTTAAAACTGTATGTAGTTATACCATTGAAATGACTGCAAAGCTAAAACTGTATATAGTTATACGGTTGAAATGATTGCAAAGCTATTTGAAACTTAAGGAGTTAACCTGAGATGCATTTTTAGCCTTTTGCAGAAGATGTAAACAAGAGGTCACTTCTGGGTCACAATGTTCTTTTTGCTGCACCTGCTGAAACTGACACAAACATTAGAAGCTTACAAGAACACTGTGTGAGAAGCATGCTGTTTTCTTAACGAGCTCCTGCATAGACTTATAAAAAAGAGCTGCAATGTTTTGCAAAAGAGAGAGACAGAGACTGAGATTGGAAATTGAGAAGAAAAACTCAGAAGGACTCTGTTTTTCTATGTTTCTACTGCCATTGTAAATAGTTATTCTGAACATTTTTTTTATTTTACTGTTATTAATAATAAAAGTCTTGTTGTGAATTTTACAACTGCTCCTAGTTTTCCTATGCTTCCTGACCTGTGCGTTGACGACAACAAGGTTTCATAGAATTATATGGGATTATACAGGATTACACATGACTTCACAGTTTCATGTTATTACACATGATTACATAGATTTACACAGATTTTTTTTTTGTCCTGACTTGGGTATTCTCTCTAGGAGAGCTGTGAGGTTTATATTTTACTTACTTTATACAGAATTACAGAATATTGCTCAAGATTTCATGGGATTACACAAGATTACATAGAGTTATACAGGATCATGAGATTACACAGAGTTACACATGATTCAACAGGATTACATGGTGCTATACACAGTGATTTGGGTTTGCCCAAGATTGCATGTGATTAAACAGGATTTCACAGGATTACATATGATTACACAAGATTACACAGGGTTACTCAGAATTATATAAAGTTACTCAAGACTACTCAGGATGTTATAAGATCTCATGATATTGCAAAAGATGTATGATGATTGCACAGTATCCCATTGGAGTACATATAATTACATAGGGTAACAAAGATTACATGATATTACACTGGGTTACACACAGTTCCACAGTATTGCATGGGATAACACAGGATTACAGAGGATACTATAGAATTACACAGGGTACATGGGGTTACATAGGATTACATAAAATTATACTGGATTACATGGGGTTTCAGATGGTTACCTGGTATTACACAAGATTACATGGGATTACACATGATTACCCAAGACTACATAATATTACACAAGGTTACAAAGGATTGCTTTTGATTACATAGGATTACATAAAATTACACAGGATCACATGGGATTACACAAGATGACATGGAGTAACGCAAAATTACATGGGATAACATGGTGTAACACAGGATTTTATGGTATTACTCGGGATTATATTGTATAGGACAAATTACATAGAATGGTGTGCATATGCTATTGCATTATAATAATATGTCGCATTTTTTTCCTATAGAAAAAAGCATGTATAAATTGTCATTATAAAGGAGTGTTTTTAATGGCAAACACGCACCACCTTCCCATAAGAAAAAAAGGCATGAGCCAGAGCAGTGCCTCTATGTGTCAGTCCCTGTGCACACCAGCCCAGGTACTTTTTGTCTCCTTCACAGTAGCGATCTTCTGGAGCAACTGGAACAGAAAGCATGCTGCTGCCCCTGCTGAGATTGTGGCTCTGCTGCATGTTTCATTCCCTACCAGCCCTTCTGCATTGCTAGCGGTGCCACTACCATGCCAATCAGAAGGCTACTATCGGCTCGCAACCTGACTCCAACTTCCTGCTCTTTCAGGTAGGTCAACGCTGCAGCCTTAGACTCAAGTAGCGCAGCAGCAGTAAAGCATTCTGTAAAGGTGGGCCTCTCTCTCTCTCTTGCTATGGAAACTGTAAATGCAGCCATTTACTACAGAAGTCTGAACTGTTGCAGGATGGAGTGCTGTTGCAACAAGAGTTTTCATACTGAACTAGAAACAAACCTGGCATCATTCACAGACAGCAGGACACATTTTATATCATTGCTGAGGCAAAAAACATGACTCAGTTATATGAAATATGAGATGGTGCGTGTAAACTTGAAGTTTACACCCCCCATGTTAGATGTTTTATAATCCCCTCAATCTTTGTTCTTGGGATTTATGTAGCATCTAACACCTTAGGGGCGTGTAAACTTCTCATTACACACACCACCCCATACTTTATTCTATTTGGCATACATGGGGTTGCACAGATTTACGTACAATTATACAGCATTTTCTGGGATTGTACACAGGGTAACAATTTATTACACTGAATCATGTCGGATTACATAGAGTTACCTGAGAAACATGATTTAAGTAGGGAAAGGAGATCACATTCCATCTAATTCACTGCCCAACTAGTCAGTGGTTATATTATTGTGTACTGATCATACTTGGTCAGCTGTTGTATCTCCTACCGCTACCCACTGCTATTAGCACAGATTTACAGAACCTTATGACCCTAAATGTTCCATCTGAAAATGTGCTGTGGGACATTGATCTCCTCCTTCTTATCATATTCTGATCTTTGTGGATTATTTTACTTAGGGCTCTACGTCAAGACCCATTTTCAGCCTATGACAGCATGAGATGCAGCTCTGCATCTTTTTTACACTTAGTATTGTAATTGTTTTTATTAATATATACATTATCATTATCCCTACACTAGACAAGGTTTGATTCTGTTGCTGCCTCCCTAGGAGACTTTTGTATATTAAACCTCTTCAACAAAGGTTTAACATAGATACACAGATACTTATGATGGATGGAAGCCAATGACCCATTAGGACAGACAATAATCTTTTGCTTTTGCTATCCAGTAATCACAATGTTTTATATGGACATTAATCATTCATTCAGTCAATCCATTTTTATTTCTTTAGCACTCTACATGCTTCATATAAAGCACATATAAACAGATAAAACTTTATAACACAGTTACATGCAATACAGAATAAAACAAATTTGAGGGATAAAAAGTTTTAGTGAGGTTGATAACATGCCAGGGAGAACAAATAGATTTTGAGTCCCTTTTAAAGGCCTCCACTGAGGAGATATGATGAAAATGGGATGGAACTGGATTCCACAGCTGATGAGCCTCCACAGCAAAAGCTGTATTATCAGATCCTTTCAGATATGCTCGTGGAACTTTGAGAGTTTCTACCCGGTGGAACAAAGAAGACGACTGGGGTTATTGGGGTTCAGGAGAGCTATCATCCAGCCAGGACTCATACTGTGCAGGGCCTTGAGGACCAGCAAACAAATCTTGAGGGTTGTTTGCATCTAACCTGAAGCCTGTGCCACCCCTCCCCAAAAACTATTTACAGTTCTTTTTTTTTTGCAATTGTTAACCAGAGGTGGCACACTAAGCTGAAAGCTTGTTTACAGGTGCGACCTGTCCTGGTTAAAAAAAGGTTTTTTTTTTTGTGAAAATGTTTTATTATTTCTCAACACAGAATACATGAAAATACAACACAAAAACAAAACCACACTACAGAGGACGAAACAGGTACATGTGTCATCTTGCCTATGTTACTAGTCAGGTCACACTTAACCACATGGAGAACAGCCTGTACTCAATGTTATTATAGCCTCATTAGAAAGATACCACATTTGCTTCTTAGAAACATTATGCCTTCAAGGATACCTAATATTGACCTACTGCTAGTGAGGAGAGGGTCCTGTCTGTACTCATCCTTTAAGCGGTAACTGACACGGCTTGTAGGAGGTGACCTGAAGTGATTCTCCATTCCACTGCTTTGAAAAAGAACATAGGTGACCACAAAGTTTCATTATAACCAACCTGTGTGATGTCTATACAACATTCCATCTGCTGGTAAACGGTCATCAGTGGCTATAAAGGGCCTTTCTATCTGGACCTTGGTTGTTGAGGTACATTAATCAAGAGAAACATGGGAGGGGCTCAGCCCACACCTTTCCTGGAGTCTATGTATGCCATGTATGGAGTCCATCACTCATAAAAAAGAGCCAAACTGTCACTCACCTTGTGGGAGATTCTATCTAAGGATGCTATCCCTGTAAGGGAATTCAAGAGTTCTGAGAGGGTAGGGGTATCTGTGGATCTCCATTTGCATAGCAGTAATCATTTGGCCTGCATCCCCATTAAAGCTAGCCATCTCTTTTCTGATCCTGCGATTGGGGTTGTCGCTGTAGGGAACCCTAATAATCAGAATTCTGCAGTGTTAGGGATGGGTTTGTGTGTGACATCCTTAGCCAATGCCCTTACCTGGGTCCAGAAGGGCTGTAAGACAGGGCAGGTCCACAAGATGTGGAGAAGGTCTCCGGTACCTGTTCCAGATCTCCAGCACTTATTGTTCAGAAGGAGCTTAGCTTTATATAGTACTGGGGGGTTATACAAAGAATGAAGGATTTTGTTTTGTATCAGCTGGCTCCTGGGGTCTGGGTACAATTTATGTGCTGCCTTTCAGTCAGCTAGCCACTGTTTGTCAGTGATCGTTACCCCCAAGGTGATCTCCCATTTCCTCTTTGATTCTTGTGCTTGGCTAGGGATGTGGTCTCTAACATCTGAGTATATCCTGCTTGCTACCCCCCTTTTGACCATCAGCCATCCTTGTACACTGCCAGGCACTAGAGGCTTAGGCTACCTGTGGAGGCATGTTTGGACTGCATTCCTCAGCTGCAGGTAACTCCAGAAGTCCCATTGGGAGATGTCGTACTTTGCCTGGAGAGTTCGAAATTGTGCAATTTGTCCACTCAACGGGTTCAACTTGTGTTGGATCTGAGATATCCCTTTTTTCAACCAGAGTGGCCAAAAGAGGGGACCATCTCCTATGCGTATGGCCTGATTGTCCCAAATGGTGGTATATTTTAAAGGAGAGGGATTAGTCCCCAGTTTGCGATGGATTGCTAAGCAGTATCTGATGGAGGCTCCAATGTTCGGGTGTGCCTTAAAAGGGTGAGCAGGGGTGCCGTATAACAGCGAGGATAAGATGGTGGTACCTGCTTGGGCTGTCTCCATCTGGATCCATTGTGGAGGGGCATCCGAATAGGGTCTGAACCACCTCAGCGTTTATGCGGCTCAATAAGCCAATGTGTATCCCTCAAACCATGGCAGATTCCACCCACCTTCCTTCCAATGTGCCCTCAGTTTATTCCTACTATATCTAGGCTTCTTCCCCTCACAAATAAAGTTACCAATACTCCTGTCTATATGTATGTACCATCGGGGGGGGGGATATATTGCCAGGTGGGAGATAATGTACAGCAGTTTGGGGGATACAATCATCTTATTGGCTGCAATCTTACACGCCATGGTAAGCCGAAGCCGTTTCCACCTCACAAACTCGGTGTTAATCTCACCCAAGAGGGGTTTGAGATTTAGGTCCCATAAGTGAGGGATATCTTGACTGAATTGAATGCCAAGATAGGTGATACCGTTTGGAGCCCATCTTAGGCCATGCAGTGTTACCAGCCCCTCCTTGCAAGTCCCATTGAGGGGCATCACCTCCGTCGTATTCTAATTGACCTCGAGGCCTGAGAAATGGGCAAAGTTGCCCAGCAGGTCCAATAGGGGGCTGATGGACTTATTAATATTCACAAGGGGGACTAGGAGGTCATTTGAGAACATCAGGGTGAAGTAAGCATTGGCCCCCACCTCCACGCCCTGTATCAGGCGGTGCTGTTTGATGGCCTCCACCAGGGGTTCCACTGCAAGAATTAACAGGAGTGGGGAAAGGGGTCAGCCTTGCCGTGTTTCCCTGCCTAGGGGGAAGGGGTCTGATAGGAAGGAGTTGGTTAGGATTTTTGTGGTGGGGTCTGTATATAAGGCTCTGTCCATGTTAAGAAAGACCCTCCAAACCCCATGTGCACCAGCACTGACTGTAGATAGTCCCATTCTACAGAATCAAAAGCTTTTCAGAATCTACAGCCAGTGCTGCCAGTGTTGTGGGTAGCAGAAACAAGGAGAAGAGAGGAAAGCGGCTCAACACAAAACAAACGGCGTCAACAAGAAAGCTAATAGAGACTTACATGTGTAGAGTCCGCAGACGACTCCATTCCCACTGGATGAGGTTAGATACCAGGCACAGCTGCTGCTTCAGGGTAAAATGTTCTTTATTACAAGCTGTATAAAAAGTTCATCCAATTTAATCCATAAGGAAGCAGAAAAGCGAAAACAGTTGCCTGATATCTAACTTCATCCAGTGGGAATGGAGCCGTGTGCCGACTCTACACATGCAAGTCACTGTTGTGGGTAGGGACTTAGCATCCATGGCTATACTAGGGATCCTATGTGGTCTGCGCTGTATCATCTGGGGACAAAACCCACTTGTGAAGGGTGGATTAGCTGGGGCAGGAGAGGAATGAGTCTGAGAGACAATATTTTGGCGAATACTTTGCTGTCCACACTGATCAGAGATATGGGTCTATAGCTCGCTGGCAATGTAGAATCCTTTAATTTCTTGGGAAGGACTGTTATCACTGCCTCCCTAAGTGTTGACAGAAATTGTCCCAGTGCTAGGGCTTCCATGTATATTTGACTTAGCGTAGTGGCTATGACCGGGGCAAAGTATTTACATAGCTCTGCAGGGAAGCCATCTCCCCACGGGGCTTTACCCAGCTTCAGAGGCAGTACTTCACTCACCTCCTGCTCTGTGATACATAGATACATAGACAGTGTCGGCAGATAAGGGCCTATGGCCCACCCAGTCTGCCCATTTAAGTCTGTAAGTTCAGTTTATGTTTTCCAGGAAGTCTGTTGTCCCTTACCCCTGACCTCCAGAATTCCTTTATGTCTATCCCATGCATTCTTAAATCCGTGATTGTTTCCAGCCCCACCACTTCCTCTGGCAGGGTGTTCCACTTGTCCACCACCCGTTCTGTGAAGAAATTCTTCCTCACGTTTCCTCTGAATCGTCCTCCCTCCAACTTCATCCCATGCCCTCTAGTCCTGGAACATCTTTTTCGCTTAAAAATAGTGTTTTCCTGCACCCTGTTCCTCCCTGTAAGATACTTGTATGTCTCTATCATATCCCCTCTCTCCCTCCTGTCCTCCAGGGAGTGATGGGTGTGTCCTGCTGATCAGCCTGCACTGTTGTGATGTGAGGAGGGCTTAGGCTAGACAGAAAGTCATGTGTCTCTATGGGAATAGCGGGCTGCGATGGGGAGTACAGGGCACCACAAAATGACTTTGTTACAGCATTTACTTCCTTAGCATTGGTGTGGATATGTCCGCTGCCATTTTTGAGGCCAGCTATGAATCTGTCAGTCTGCTGTTTCCTTAATATATAGGCCAGGACTTTGTGTCCCCTTCTCCCCCGCCTTCCAGTATTTATGTTTCAGTCTTAGTATGGCACTCTCTGCTTTATGGACCAGAATATCATTAATCTCCATCCTTAACACCAGAATTGTACATCCCAGGGGGGAGTGTATGCTTACTTGGGGGGGTCATTTTAAAGGCCATTTCAGCTGTTTTTAGTTTCCCTTCTAGATCTGATAACTGCTTTTCTCTCTCCGTCCTCTTAGATGATGCAAATCACATAATCCCACCCTGAAGCGTGGCCTTGTTAACCTCCCAGGTGGTTCCAGCTGTGGTGTCTCCCATCAGAGTTTCTTGAAAGAAGAGGGTGGAGGTTGCTGTTGCCGATGCCAGAAAGTCTGGATCCTAAGGAGAAGTGGGTCCAATCTCCAGGAAAGGGATATCTGCGGGGGCAGGCCCCATAACAGATGTAATTGGATGGGCATGGTCGGACACCACCATGGGGACTATAGCTGATCCCAAAGAGGTTTGGGCCACTTGAGCGGAGACCAGCCAATAGTCCAGCCTGCTGTGGGAACCATGCACCTGGGAGAAGTAAGAGTAGTCACGGTCTCAGGGGTGGAAGATCCATCATATGTCCGGGCTGGCATCCCCCATGAGCTGCAAGAGGACAGCTGCTCCCTGCTGTGCGCTTCCACCCGGCTGGGACTTCTATCCATCATGGGATCAAGTATAAGATTAAAATCTCCCCCTATAATGACTGGGACTGGCGCCGGGGCAAGGGATTTAGTGTTCTGGGTCAGATCATGGAAGAACCCCGGGTCACCATTATAAGGGCCATATATATTCCCCAGGAGCACCTGCCCCTGCGGTGTGTCCATCAGGACCAGAATCCAGCGCCCTTCAGGGTCATTCTTCGTGGTCGCCGGGGAACCACCTTAGCTTCCTATGAACCAGTATGGTGATTCCTCTCCTGCATGTGGGGGCTTGCCCCACCCAGCCCCTAGCTAACCTATCATGATCTGCATGGGCTAATTTCATTTCTTACAGGGAAGGCGAGATCTGACCTTAGCTTTTTGAGATGTGAGAGGGCCTGTTTCCTTTTCATGGGGATGTTGAGACCTCTCACATTCCACGTGGTGTATGTGAGTTCACCCATATTCAGTCCTTGGGGGCTTAATAATAGCAGATGCTGATGTGACAAGGGGGCTCAATGTCAGACTGGGCCTTGCACCGTGGGTCAGTGACATATCCACACCATCCGTGTCATACATGCTCTGTATTATAGCTGTTCTTTCCAGTAGGTGCATTCACCCATTTTGTATGTTTCATTTGACATCATCACTAATAACATTTGAACATTACTACAAACTACGTAACCGCAACCAGAACTATATACACAGGCCAAGGCCTGGAGCAACTTGCACAAGAGGGGATTCTGGCCCAACTGCCACAGCCACTGGGGGCCCATCACCACTCTCCATGGGGGTGGTGTAAAACTTCTCCTAACTACCCCTTGCTGCATGTTTGCTTTACCCGCAGGGTATTTGCTCGTCACTGCTAGGAAGGGGTTGGAGATAGAGGGAGACATCAGTGCACCCTTACACCACCTATGGTGACAGCTTAAGTTCGGGTCCATGCAGGATCAGAGGACAGAGGGAGGGGGTGCTGAAAGGTAGGTATGTCTGTGCGCTTAGTGGGTGCAGGGGGGGAGAGAGGACTGTACATTGCTCAAGGATGTTTACTCCAACACGCTATTCATTGTGCCTATTGCATGGGTGGGATCCCATATCTTGCAACTTTCCCTATGGGCACCAGCCTGTCCCTCTAGTGTCATTTGATTGTTAGTGAGAGGGGGGTATAAGTAAGCTATGGTGGGGCAACATCCCAGGAGGGGAAGGGGTCCTCCCGGAGGTACAGAGAGAGCACTGAGAGGTTGGGGTTCCTCAACCACTATATGTAGTGTCCCATGAATAGTTTGGGGGTACTCCTCATTCCATGAGACTCCATTATGGGAAACTCACCAGAATATATAAGGAACACCATGCACCTCAGCAAGGGGGGACACAAAACAATCTCCTGTTCCCCGTCCCCCATAGAATTGGCATTTAACGAGCAATCATAAGTACAATAACATAGTGGATCCACTTGGCAGGTCCACAGAAATATCCTTATATATGATACTGTATTTTTAGACAGCCAGTGATGGGGTGCCTAGCACACAAGAGGAGTTCCAGGGGCCCAGAAAGACACATAGGGATGAAGAGAAGAGAGAAGAGGGAGAGCAGGAAGCAAGAGCAGGAGGGGGGGGTGCAAAAGAAGAGTGGTATTGGCCTACCCCTGCCCCATCCATGAGCTTGTGGTGGTGGCCTACACTCTGGGAGAGTCCCCTCAATTTACAGCATAGTCCCCCTCCCACCCCAGCAAGAAAACCTTAAAACCTGTTTGGCACTTATCTGAGTATAATGTCCTCATCTGGAGTTCATTATGGGTTATCCAGTGTCAAGCTGAGCTCAGCTGTTTCTGGAACTGGTGATTCTTGAATGTCCTGTTTTGGGCTGTAGATCTCAGTGGTGGCAGGCAGCTTCATATCGGAGGCCTTGGGTCCTTCTCCTGCTGAAGCCTTGTCTCTTCATTCAGACCCTAGAAGTTCAGCCTCAAGGGAGGTGGAGTCCATCTGCGGTATGTCCATGCCCTGGATTTCTGGGGAGATGAGCCTCAGCGCTGCATATCTGTTGTTGCCTAGCAGGGCTTCTTCCTCGTCGCTGGATTGAAGGTGGGGGTCATCTCTTCTTGGGCTCCTGGAGCCGAGTTTACTGGTTGGGTGCTCATGTCATTGGTGCTGCATTGGGGCTTGCCTTTTCTGATTCCTCAGCAGTAGGGCCCAGACCTGCTCCACTTCTGATGTGTGCTCTGCTGCTGTTCTTTGGTCCCCATCTGCTTTGGGCTTTAACTCAGTGCATCTGATGGCTGGCCCCTTGTGTTTGGGAGAGTTGGACTGCCGCATTTCAATAGGCCATGTCCTGTAGAGAAAGTCCATGAGGTGGTCAGGGGTCTCAAAGGTCAGTGGGTTGCCATTATATATAACCCACATGACCACCGAATACTTTAGAGAGAAAGAGATCCTCAACTGATGCAGATGTTTCTGGGCCTCAGTGTATGCCTTCCACCTCTCCACCAAATCTTTGGAGTAATCCTGAAATATAGATATTCTGCAGTTTTGCCAATGAAGGGTTCCAGTATTTCTGGTGACTGCCAGGATAGAGTCCTTTTGTCTATAGTCCAGGAACCTCATGAGCAGTGGTCTAGGCTGCTCTCCTTCTCTCGGATTCCGAGCTAGAGTGGGCTGGGCCCTTTCAGTCTGTAGTGTGACCTGTGTGCGCAGTGGGAGGAGCTGGGGCAGGATGCCCTGGAGGAAGCTGGTGGCATCATTCTGTTCAGCTCCTTCTGGGAAACCTAGGAACTGGAGATTATTTCTGCAGCTCTGGTTCTCTAGGTCATCGACTTTGGATATAATCAGCTGGATTACTTGGTGATGTTCTATGTCCCTCTCGTTTAGCGTCTGGATGGCTGCCTCATGGGTTCCAAGCCTCTGTTCCATCTGGAACAGTCTGCTATCAATTTTCTGGAGGGTGATATTAGTTTGGTGCATCGCGGCTGTGACCTGATCCATTTTAAGCATTAACTGGGCAAACATGACTTTCACATTCTCAGGGTCCATGCTGCCCACATTATTTGCCACCATGCTGTAGCTAGGGTCTGCCTGGGACATGATCGTCATGCTGCCGGCTGATGAATGCTCTAAGGTGCTTCAAATTTTGCTAGGTAATGCTGTAATATGCCAATAATTAAAAGATGTCCTTTAATACTGCTGCAGTGCTGTTAAGAATGGATAATTACAGATGTTGTCTGTGGTGAAGTGTAGAGCTAAGCACTCAGACGTCTATCTTGGTTTTGTGTTTAGCCACGCCACCTCTAAACAAGGGTCATTAATACCACTACCACATAGCAATCTGGGAGCAAGTGACCACCAAACAGTGTGAGTCATGATAAACACAGCCATAGAGTCAAGCCATACAAATGTGAGAGTATTGGACTTTAGGAGAGCTGACTGGCAAAATTGGAGCATGCTTCAGAAAAGCACTAGCAAATGGGCAAGAAGGAGGGGTGGAGGAACAATGAAGAAACATCAGAACTGCCATCACAGAGGCAACAAGCCTGTGTGTGAAGCAAATAAACAAATCAAAATGAAGGGAAAAAAAACACTATGGTTCTCAAAAGAGGTGGTGGGGAAGGTTGGGGAGAAAAAGATAGCATTCAGTAAGTATAAGGAAACACAGAAGGAGCAGGTAAGAGTACCAGTTAAAGCAGAAGGAAGTGGGGAAGGCAGTCAGAATAGCAAAGGCCCACACTGAGGAAAATATAGCCAACTCAGTTAAGAAGGGGGATAAAACCTTTTATATGTACATTGGAGTGATAAGAAAGACCAATGGAGGATAGTGAGGCTTAATAAAGGGAGGGAGGGTGGGGCAGAGGGTGATGGTGAAAAATCAGGGATACTGAATGGATACTTCTGCTCAGTATTCACAGAAGAAGAAGATGGAAAGGTACCTAATCCAGTCAATATAAGCACTCTGGATAGGGGGGTCGATACCAGTCCATCCACAGAAGAAAGGGTTTTGAAAGAACTCCTGAAATTGAAGGTGGACAGAGCAATGGGACCTGATTGGATTCACCCCAGAATTCTAAAAGAACTAAGGGGAGAACTAGTGACATCACTGACTACCCTTTTTAAAAAATCATGGGAGGATGGTGTGGTACCTGAGGACTGGAGGAAAGGGGATGTGATTTCCCTTCACAAAAGTGGGTGCAAAACAGAGGCAGGAACCTACAGACCTGTTAGTTTGACCTCAGTGGTAGGGAAAATTATGGAATTACTTCTGAAAGAAAGAGGTGTTATGCACCTAGAGGCCAGCGGGACATGGGACCCAAGGCAACATGGATGCACACTGGGAAGGGCACGTCACACGACTCTAATAGATTTCATTGACTGGGTGACCAAAGTAGTAGACCAGGGAGGGGCTGTGGACATGGTTGACCTAGATTTTAGCAAGGCATTTGATACAGTCCCACACAAAA
This sequence comes from Neoceratodus forsteri, assembly GCA_016271365.2. Classification (NCBI taxonomy): domain Eukaryota; kingdom Metazoa; phylum Chordata; order Ceratodontiformes; family Ceratodontidae; genus Neoceratodus; species Neoceratodus forsteri. The sequence continues at coordinate 674,022,511 of CM057451.1, read as the reverse complement.
GATTAATAAACAAGTTAGCCAGCCTGGGAGTGGGTCTTAAGGTTGTAGCCTGGGTACAAAATTGGCTGGATAACAGGACACAGAGGCTGATAGTAAATGGAGTGCACTCCAAAGAAAGGGGGGTTACTAGTTGGGTACCATAGGGTTCAGTACTGGGATCAGTCTTTTTTAATGTCTTTATAAGTGACATTGCAGAGGGACTGGAAGGAAAAGTATGCCTCTTTGCAGAGGACACAGATATCTGCAACAGGGTTGATAGACAAGGGGGTGGAAAGGATGAGAAGGGACTTGGCAAGGTTGGAGGGATGGTCAAAAATATAGCAACTTAAATTCAATGCAAAGAAATGCAAAGTAATGCACCTGGGAAACAAAAACCCATGGGAAGAGTACACAGTGGGGGTACTAACAACAACAAAATGGAAAGGGACCTGGGGGTAGTCATACCAGATTATTTAAAGGTAAGTAAGCAAGCAATGTAAGAAGGTGGTAAAGAGGGCTGGTGGGAATACTGGGATGTATAGGGAGAGGCATCACCAGTAGAAAACAGGAAGTTGTTATTCCTCTATACAGACAGTTGGTGAGACCCCATCTGGAGTACTGCATACAGTTCTGGAGACCCCATCTCTGCAAGAACATAGACAGGATAGAGGCATTCCAGAGGAGGGCAACTAAAATAGTGCAGGGTCTGCACCAGAAGCCATATGAATACAGACTAAAGGAGCTTAATATGTAAATCCTCAAGGTAAGGAAGGAGAGGGAGGACATGATAGAAACTTTCAAGTACCTCAAGGGAATCAACAAAGTCCAAGAGGGTAGCATCTTTCAGAAACAGAGATGTGCAATAACAAGGGGGTGCAATTTGAAGATAGAGGGGGGACGGCTCTGGGGCAATGTGAGGAAGTATTTTTTCATGGAGAGGGTGGTGGACACATGGACCGGCCATCCAGAGGAGGTTGTGGGGTCCAAAACAGTGGGGAAATTCAAGAATGCATGGGACAGACATAAGCCAATTCTGGTGGGGGTTAGGAAGAAGTAGGCTGTTGGTTAACTAGGATCTGTGGCTTATCCATTAGGTAGGGAAATGGGCAGACTGGGTGGGCCAAGAGGTCCTTATCTGCCATCTAAGTCTATTTTCTATATTTCTATGTTAAGGATAATTTTGCAGACTGTCATTACTGGTAGCCCTGTAAGTTACCAAAAGGGGCGAGAGATTAGAATTGCTTGGATTATGCATTGACATCACCATTCACATTCCACTGACTAGTTTAGGTATCTGGAGGCTAACGTTATCCATGCTAGATCCACTCAGGGGCCAGTTTTCAGGATAGTTTTGAGCCTTGAAGGAATTAGTTATCTTGGTTTGTGGCTTTTGCATGTGTTAGCCAAATAGGTCACAAAACAGGTATGCCAAAATAACCATGTTTTGAAACCACTACAATAATTATGCAATTAGGCATGATCAGTGGTTAGATTAACTATCTGTTTATCACACCCTAGGGGCAAAATGTGGTATGAGGTGCAGCTGAGTGCCATATTGCTCCTAGAGGTGATTAACTGACTGTCAATCTAACTTCTGTGAGTGCCTTATTGCTATTATATTAAAATATTCCAAAAGAAAAGCATTAGAAGTATACTTTTTGAATGATTCTCTCACTGAGAGGGAGATTTTTAATAAACTAATTCATCCAGCAACTGTTTTAAGAATGCTGATTCTGAATCAGACTGCATCATTTCAGTCACTCAGCAGGGCTAGAGGATGGAATGCTGACAGGAAGAAATCATGTGCCATGGTGATCAGGCTGTACATGATAGTATAACAGAGATTAATGTAACGGTCTTGGAATGCTGACAGGAAGAAATCATGTGCCATGGTGATCAGGCTGTACATGATAGTATAACAGAGATTAATGTAACGGTCTCGAAATGCTGACAGGAAGAAATCATGTGCCATGGTGATCAGGCTGTACATGATAGTATAACAGAGATTAATGTAACGGTCTCGGAATGCTGACAGGAAGAAATCATGTGCTATGGTGATCAGGCTGTACATGATAGTATAACAGAGATTAATGTAACGGTCTCGGAATGCTGACAGGAAGAAATCATGTGCCATGGTGATCAGGCTGTACATGATAGTATAACAGAGATTAATGTAATGGTCTCGGAATGCTGACAGACAATCAGATTCCAAGATTTCTATGACCCTTTCTATCATTTTCAGTGACTATACTGATATTGTACCTGTTTATCTATAATGCGGTAACCATATGTTAAAGCTATAACATGATATATTGTGGTAATGTGAGAAAAATACAGTTTTCAGTCCACTACCCTATTTCCTTAAAATTGCAGGGTGTGTAGGGTCCCTCTCACAACCCTGATCAGGCACCTTAACATTGTGATGTTATGATAACCATGATCATTTTTTCAAGGTTACCATGCCATTAAAATGTTCATATTGTGACACCCTTAGTCAAGTTGTTTATTAATGAATATAATTGAGTAGCCAAATACCAAGAAGGTATCTTGCATCCTTCCAATCTGTTTATAGATGGAGTATAATCTTGAATTCACACAATGGAATTGACACAGGCCAGGGCTGGTAGGTAGGCTGGCTGGCGCCAAAATGCAGGATCATCAGGCAGAGGGGAAGCAAGACCCTACCCAGGAAAAAAATACATATGTTTAAAAACCAAAAAAAGGAAACTGAGATATGATACCTGACAGCTTCACTGATTATTTCCCATAATGCAACCACATTTCCATTCATTAACTCTCATTAGTAAGTCTGATAATGTTTGGGTCCCAGAAACACAGAATTCTGTTTTTTTTCAATCCTTGTTGTTTGTTATTAACATCAGACTTGTATTTATTGGGGGGGGGGATGCAGGGCCTATACTGATTGATTAATTTATTCACCCTCATCCTTTTAGTATTTATTGTTATTCAAAATTATGTTAATTAAAGCAAGGCAGAATTTCATATGCCTTGTATTTAAAAGATTTGTTCAATTATTTATTTTAGCTTTTATTTTTTTAATTTGTTTACTTGAAAGAAGATATTTTAAAGTTAGAATGCTTTTAATGCAAGTATGAGACAAACAAGGACAATGTTTTATTAATTGAAATAATTTTGCTGTAATGTAACAAGTTGCTAGTCTGCTTCCTGTGTCTGTGATGGTTTTTTAAACCTGATAGTGCTCCAGGTCTGGCTTAGCCCCAACCCCCCACCTTGGGTCAGGCCCAGTCCAGTCCCGCTTCATCACTGCCACTTACTTCCCCTCCACTTTCAACCTGACAGGCTTACCCTTGTGGGCAGCTGGGCCTAGCCAGACTCACACTTCCCGCCTCTCACTGAGTGAGGTGGCAGGAGTTCCCTAGGAGCAGAGAAGGAGTGGCGAGTGACAGGAGTAAGACCCACGTACCCAGAACCATCCCAGGCAAGCCAGGATGTTTCTTTGTTCAGGTTCGCCCCTGGGAAGAAGTCAGCACACTAAGGGATCCTTGTTTGCACATGATAGGCGTGCTTTTGCAAAACCCAGCCAATGTCCCCACTCCCCTGTGCATCTGCCCTGCACTGCCACCCATGGTCACTCAGGTGGCAGTATTGTAGTGAAGACTGCCACCCTCCCTCCCCAGAGGATGAGAATGCCCCCTGGGATGTTCAGTCTCTCTCCTCCTGGCCAGAACCCAGCACTGGCAGTTCACTACCAAATTTTGGTCACCAGCATCATGTGAGAGAGTACTACCACTGCTTCCACAGAGTCTATTGTATCTGTGATAGTTAGTGGGTAATTAATATCTCCCTCATGTCATAAACATTGTTGTCTCCCCCGCCCTTTCTGGGGAAGACAAACCACTAGCCTCACTTGTTGGGAATCAAACCTGGGACCTCAAATCCTGAAGGCAGCAGCTCTCACCATTCAGCTATAATGACATTCCCACTAGCTGGGAGGTTAGACTGCTCCTTTGGCTTTCATGTTTGCTACCCCATGGGCCACCACTGGAGGTATGCATTGCTGTTACAAAGAATCAGAACTTCTTTTGAGTGTTAGTAAGCATTAATCCACGACACAGCATGGTTCTGTTGTAGAATTAATCCATGCCTGGGGAGGGGGAGATGCGGCCTCCTGCCTCCAACCACCCAGACATGGATTAATTCTGCAGTAGACCCATGCTGTGGAGTGGATTAATGCACTTGTAACATGGCAAGTGCAGAAACAGGGAGTTATGCTTGATAACAGATTGTAACACGAGACCCTATACTAGCAAGTACAAAAAAACGCTGACACAGAGACAGACACAGGTAGTTGGAATATAGAATTCATCTATTGTGCTGGAACAGGCTGATTTTCCTTTTAATATAGTTAGGAGAATGGTGAACAGTGATTCAGTTACTGATTACATACAGTTGTGATCAACATTTCAGAATATGTTTTGATTTTGGCTGACTTTTGTGAACTGTGAAATTCTCTCTGTTTTTCTGCTGTGTTTGCTGCTTGCAATTTGGCTGCTGTGCAAGATGGGAAATGCACAGATTTAAGTGCATTCTGTATTATGCTGGAATAGGGTTACCACTTGTCCCTATTTTCACAGGACAGTCCTGAGTTGGGCAGCTGTGTCCTGCAAAAAAACATGAAAAATACTACATGTCCTGACTTTATAGTAGTAGAACTGTTTTCTAATTTTCCACTAAATGTTGCAGAAAACTATCATACCTTAACTAAAACACCTTAAAATGATAAGAAACAATAGAAGCAACTAAGAAACTACAATATTTAGCCTTAATTCTGATTATACAGAGAAAACAAGTGTGTTGTATCGGTTGAGGTTACATACTGTCCTGCAAAAAATCATGTTTCGGTAAGAAATGTCCCACTTTGGGCTTCTGAAAAGGTGGTAACCCTATGCTGGAAGAGGATGTTTTTCCTTGTAATAAGATTCAATTACTAATTAGATGCAGCACATTTCGGAATATGTGTTGATTTTGGCTGACTTACTTTTGTGAAGTGTAGAATTGTCTCCGTTTTTCTGCTGTGTTCGCTGTTTGGGATTTGGCTGCTATGCATGATGGGAAATGCATATATTTAAGTGCACAGGAGATTTGAGTTCAGGTGGCGAATGACAAAATTGCAAGAGTAAGCATTATTTGTTGAGGAGCAACCATGGTTCTACTGTGGAATTGATCCATGGTTGTCTAATAATCCAATCCATGTTATTTATTTTTGTCTCTTCTTTAGAGCCATGTTACAACATATTTTTTATAATGTACCACTGAACTACACAGCCTGCCTTTTCTCATATACACATGCAGATGAAAATACTTTAAAAACTGAATTTAAACATCTTGGCATTATGCTGGATCAAGCCCTGGATTTCTCATCACATATTCAGTCCTTGGTGTTAAAATCCTTCAAACAACATGGTGTTAAAATCCTTCGAACAACATGGTGCTGTACTGTACAGTATATAGGATAATATCTAGTAAGCTTGACTTTTGTTGCATACTCCCTCAGGTTTAGGATACCATTGCCTTGGGTAACAGACCACTCACCAGTATTACGTCTGCTAAATAGTCCCTTAAGCATCTAATTATATCCCATTGTTGATTGCACTTGACCACATACTGTAATTTGTGTTCTAAATGTGTAGTAAATTGTTACATACCCATTTGCAGGGTAGCTGTGCATGGGACACTCTTCACATAATTAGAGTGTCTCGCACGCAGAGGAAAGGAGTGCTCTGACTGGTCAGGAGTGCTCCTTCAATCTATAATATTATATGTAAATCTGTTTACAGCTAGTATACTACTGTATTACAGTGTATGGTGGAATGTTGTAGTGACTCATTTTTTATATGTGCTGAAACAGCTGTTCAGCACAGATAAAAATGTAAATAGAACACTGTTCAGCCCATATGTGCAGAACATTATTTTACTTATTCAAAATCTGAATGTGCACGCTACACTCGCTGCAACAACAGGATCAGCCAGATAAACAGTCCCAGCATTGACGGCAGCTTCAGTAACCCGGACAAACACTGAATGGGCAGGATCAACCAAATAAATATATGGAATGTACTTTAATGTAAAAAGGGCAAAAAAAAAGAAACAGTGCAGGATCAACAGGTATTGTATTTCACTTAGAGCAAGTATCACTTAGCGAGAATATGGCTGCCATGTTTTTTTGAAAGTACCTCCCACATTACTCTCCCAATCAATTGAAAGATGTACTAGTGATGAACGCTGGTTTGGTTTCCTAGCAATGACCAATGAACCTTGCAAACAATCAGTAACACAGACTAAAATAAAGCAGTAAACCTTTATTTCTGTATAAAATTGAAGCTGTTATAGTATTTTTTCAGGCACCACAATGCTCATCTATGTATAGGACTGCATTTTTTCACCATACACTGTAAGAAATTCTAAATTCGTGATCTCACTGAACCAGTGTGTTCAGCCACTTTGGGGTTTCTGATTCCATAGGACTGCTTGAGCTTCGATCTCGAGGTTGCATGGAATCAGAAACTCCTCTGAGGCTGAACACACTGGTTCAGCACAATCTCTCATCCAGTATTCTCTATATATATCTCTCTTTGGCTATATTATTTCCCACCTTCTCCACCCCTACCCCAGGTTGCATCTGTAAACAAGATTCTAACTGCATCTCTGTAAGTTTACCTGCTGAAACAATTTCAGTAAAGGAATAATGCCTGATAGGGTAGGTGTTATGCTGGGATAACATCCCACTTTGGGAGGTTGGGCCCGAGGCCACTGGCCGAGGGCGTCCAACACCCGAGAAGGGATGTTATCCCAGCATAACACCCACCCTGGAGGGGATTATTCCTATTATACAATGGCTTGTTATTTTATACAGAATAAAAAAAAATTAAAGAATGTTTTTGTTAGTCTGAAAAAATATTTGTGTTTCTTAGAGGAGATACAAATAATGATAGAGCAACAAATGATCATAATCATCCTAATCAGCAGCAAGGATGTTATGCCAGGACAACATCCTTACTGTGATGGCCAACTGACAAATCAGAAGCCAGGATTCTTTCTTGCCATTGTTTAATAAATCAATAATGTACAACAATTAACAGTGGCTGGAAAGAGAACATTCTGATTGGCTAACACTACTCTAAAATGCTTAGATTATTATCTGGAAATCTTCTTGTACTTTAGAACAATTAGAATTTTAATTATCAAAATTTAAAAAATGAAAACACTGTAGTATAAAGTAGCAGTACTAGTTAGCAAAAATGTTACATAACCCAGCTGGTAGTTAGGACATACAAAAACATCAGTATCTGATGTTCCATTTTTTTCATTCATGAGGCACAACAGGATGTTGACAATTTTAGAAGTCCTTGCCCCCCTTGTCAGGCTCACAGTCTTGGATGTAGGTATATCTGGCTGGTGCTGTGCTGGTGTTCATCAGAAACATGCTTTAGCAATGCCCCGAATATCAGCATTATGAATACAATGGTTGCACTTAGAGAGTGGCCATGACGGAGGTTACTATTTAAAAAAACACCCTGTACACTGACTGCAGTGTAAGAGTGACCCCAAGGAAAGAGATTTGTAAAAGTTGCTGGTGGCCACCATCTTTATTGTAGATCCATGCACTTTATAACATTTTTTATTAAACACCCTTTAACATAGCTTACTGAATTTAAAATACTTAATGGCATGGCCTGACAATATCAGGAATATTTACTGCTTGAAAAGGTACAATAACATTTTGTGTTGACGTACTAGTACTGCTTTTTATGTTTGCTGGCCAGTGAATGTGCTGAAGTGAAGTTGGAGTTATTGCCAAAGACTAGCAAACATACTATATTGCAATTGATCTGAGCTCTGACAGAGCTCTTGGGGGCTTGGCTGTCCTCCTTCTATTACACCTTCAGAATACTCTGTCTCCAAATCAGTAAAGCCCACTGTTTGCCTTTCTTCTTCTTTTGGCTTTGAAGTACTTGGCCAGTCTGAAGGGTGGAACATGTAAAAGTGGGTTTGCTTGTGCAGCTTGCAGCTCCTACTAGCAATGTTCTCTGTGCTGTTTTTTCCACATATGGGATGCTGTTCAGTGCTTAGTGTCTCTGCCTGAAGGGAATGGTAGAGATGTTGCACAGCACCCACAGCTTGTTCCTGTATGCAGCTTGCCATGACAGCATAACAGCTGGTATTCACTTTGTTATGTTCTTTTCCTAAAATTACTATTTAATCCCACAACTTTTTCATAAAAAAGCAATGTTACTCAGTAAGTTCATACACAATGAAAGTGCTAAAGGGAACACTGAGTTAAATACATACAATAACATTTTTAAACTTTTTTACTTCGTACATTAATTATGCACTGTAGATTGAGGGAGCACTCCCAACCAATCAGAGTGCTAATCTCCTCTGCATATGAGACACTTTTATTCTATCAAGAGTGTCTCCAGCTCATCTGCCCTGGAAATGGGAATGTTTGAGTACTTTTGTTATATTTAGTTTATTATTGATCAAGCTCAATTAATAACAAATTAATACAGGCACAAGACCACTCTTATAGTTGCAAGAGTGGCCACTTACATCCTTAGGGTATCAGATGCACTCACCTTCGGTTTGCGCTTCCCATACCCTAAGAATGCGCATGAGAACATGCATGAGACCACTCTTACAACCACAAGAGTGGTCTCATTGGCTGTATCAACATACAAATTAGCTGCATGAGCAAGTATGCTAATTATCCTTGCGGAGACCAACAAATAACTTACGTATCTACTGTATATAGTTATATTACTGTTTATAAAAAGGCAGTGTTACCCAATAAGTTTATACATAATAAAAATACTGAAGTAGACAGTAAGTTATTGCCAGAGGCAAGCAAACATACTGAGATTGTTCTGAGCTCTGACAGGGCTTTTGGGGACTTGACTGTCCTCCACGTGCCACAATTTTTGACTTTGAAGTATTTGGCCAATCAAAATGCTGGAAACTGCAAGGTGGAAGTGAGTTTTCTTGTGCAGCTTGAAATGCCAACTAGCAATATTCCTTGTGCTATTCATTTCACATATGTGATGCTGTCCAGCGCTTTGCTTCTCTGGCTAATGGAAACGGCAGATATAGAAACATAGAAACAGAATTTGATGACGGATAAGGACAGCTTGCCCCCAGTCTGCCCATTTCCCTACCTAATGGATAAGCTGCAGATCCTAGTTAACCAACAGCCTACTTCTTCCTACACCAACCCCCCTAGAATTGCCTTATGACTGTCTCATGCATTCTTGAAATCCACCACTGTTTTTAAATCCACAACCTCCTCAGGAAGACTGTTCCATGCATCCACAACCCTCTCCATGAAAAAATACTTCCTCACATTGCTTCTGAGTCATTCCCCCTCAATCTTTAAATTGTGCCCCCTTGTTTTGGCACACCTCTTTTTCTGAAAGATGCTACCCTCTTGGACTTTGTTGATTCCCTTGAGGTACTTGAACGTTTCTGTCATGTCTCCCCTCTCCCTCCTTTCCTCAGTGCACAACATCCACAGCTTGTTTCTGTATACAGCTGGCCATGATAGTATAACAGCAGGCATTTACTTTGTACTGCACTTCTACTAAACAGTGTAGTGCCCATCCCAAACCACACTCTGCTGCAGCTCCTTAGGTCCCTCTCCACAATGCTATGATTGATCAACAAAAATAGTAGGCAGAAAATGCTGGTAAGTTTTAAAAGTAGTCAGTAATTACTTTTTATTTGTCAAGTATTTTTCTTGTTCCATTTGCTCATTAAAAGGCTTTTTTTGCTGATATTTTTAAAAGTAGTCAGTAATTACTTTTTGTCAAGTATTTTTCATGTTCCATTTGCTCATTAAAAGGCTTTTTTTGCTGATATTATTAGGTTTGATATGAAGAGCAATACTTCACCTGGAAACTGAAATAAGTAGTTCTTTTCTTCTTTATACCTCATTATGAAATGGATAGGGAAAATCCAGAAACCAGGTTGGCTGAGGAGATCATAACATACTAACATACTTATTGTCAGCAGATTAGGCCTTACGGTCTATCGAGTCTGCTCGAACTTCAGATTCCTAGTTGGGTGCCGAGGCCCTCCCACCCCTTGTGTTCCAGAAACACCTATCATCCATCCCCACTCCCCTGGGCCAGGCCATCATCTGATACATCCGCTTTCTGTGTCTGTCCCACCCTCTCTTGAAGCCCTCCACTGTGGATCTCTGAACCAGCTAGCCAGGCAGCGCATTCCAAGGGTCCACCACCCTCTCAGTGAAAAACCTCCTCCTCTTCCCCCCTCACCCTTCCACCTTCCAACTTCAAACCATGCCCTCTGGTGATACGTTCCTGCTTTAATCTAAAGATCCCCTCCATGTTTACCCTATTTATTCCCTTGAGGTACTTGAAGACCTCAATCATGTCTCCCTGTCTCTCCTCTCCTCCAATGAAAACAGGCAGAGCTCCTCAAGTTAATCTTCATATATCAAATCCCCTAGTCCTCATAATATCTTAGTTGCCCTCCTCTGTACACTCTCCAGGAGCTGCATGTCCCTCTTCAAGTGTGGTCTCCAGTACTGTACACAGTACTCAAGGTGTGGTCTAACCAGTCAATTGTACCGAGGCAGAATCAATTCCCTGCTCCTAGAGGTGATTCCCCTTATGATGCATCCCAGCATCCTATTTGCCTTGCTAGCCACTCTCCTGCACTGCTCAGTTATTCATACATGCATCCACTATGACCCCTAGGTCTTTTTCCCCTATTGAGGCCTCCAGCGCCTCCCCTCCCAGGGTGTACCTGTGTTAGGGTTTCCCTGCCCAAGATGTAACACCTTGCACTTGGTAATATTGAAATTTAATTTCCATGTGTGAGCCCAGCTTTCCAGGGTGTCCAGGTCCCCTTGCAGGGCCAACCTCCCCTCTTCCCCCTCAACTACTGCTCCCATCTTGGAGTCATCAGCGAAGAGACTCATTTCACACCCCTATACCCTCCCTGATGTCTGATATGTATGCATTAAACAGGATCAGACGCAGGACCAAGCCCTGCAGTACCCCCACTACTGACCTCTCGGGTTCGAGAGCTCCCCACCTACCACTACTCTCTGGGTGCATCCAGCTAGCCAGTTTTCAATCCATCTGACCATCAAACGGCCTACTCCCAACCCCGTCTGTTTCTCTACCAGACCATTGTGGGGGACAGAGTCAAACACCTTGCTGAAGTCCAAGAATAATACATCCACAGGCTTTCCCCTGTCCAGTTCTGATTTTACCCATTCATTGAACTCCACAAGATTGGTTTGACATGATCTACCTGGCACAAACCCATGTTGCTGACTATCCAGACCTCCCACCTCCTCCAAGTACACCCCCAATCATTCCTTTAGTATACTCTCCATTAATTTTCCCGCCACCGAGGTCAAACTGATGGGTCTATAGTTACCTGGTACTTCCTCGACCCCCTTTATGGATTGGCACCATGTGCCTCTCGCCAATCCCTAGGTACCCTCCTGTTTCAAGTGACCTGTTGAAAAGCTCCACCAGGGGTACAGCCAGTATGTCTGCCAATTCCCATAGTACTCTCAGATGAATGCCATCCGGCCCAGGAGATTTATCTTTCTTTAGGGCCTTGAGGGCTAACCACACCCTTTCGGTGGAGATAGCATCATCTGTCCCCTCCACCTTACTGGCCTTTTTATCCTTATCCTGATGTGACACCTCTGGGGTACCTCTCCCTCCTTCTTGCTCCATTTCTATTACTCCCCTGATCCCACTCACTATCACTTCTATCCCCATTGTGCCTTGCTTTGTAGATATCTCATACCCCTCCCTAGTGAACACAGAGGCAAAGTACTCGTTTAATACCTCTGCCTGGTCCCTCACCTCTTCCACCCACCCTCCTTTTGATCTCAATCTGCCAAGATGGCCCTTAGATTTTCTCCGCTCCCCAATGTACAGAAGAACTCCTTTTCCCCTCCATGTATCCCCTGTGCCAGCCGCTGCTCTTTACTGGACTTTGCCCCCCTCACCATCTGGGTGACTTTTCTAGATGCAAGATGGTACATTTCCTTTTCCCTTTCCTCTCTTGTTGTTTTACATTTTTTGTAGGCCGCCTTCTTTTCTTGGACTGCTACCTGAACCTCACTGGACCACCAGCATGGTTTATGTGACTTTGCTCCCTTACGTTTCACCTTAGCGCAGGTCCTGACTGCCTCATGAAGTCCCCGTTTTATGACCTCCCATCTCTTTTCCACATTTGTCATTGATGTAATCCCCCTTCAAGTGATCCTTGAGAATATTTCCCATGCCCACAAAGTCTGCCCCACTGAAGTCCACTGCCAGTGTCCTAGATCTCCCCCCCCCCATGCTTATTTGAAACCAGACAGTATTGTGGTTGCTCCCAGTCAGGGTATCCTCTACAACCAGGTCCCTTACCAGATCTCCATCTGCCAGAACCATGTCCAGGACATGCCCCTCTCTTGTAGGCTCCATCACATGCTGTGTTAAAAACACATCCTGGAAGCCATCCAGCAGCCTCTGCTCCTTGACCACCTTAGAGGACATGGTTCCCCAGTTTGTACCTGGCATATTAAGGTCCCCCATCAAAACCACTCCTTCCCCTTTTGGTCCACACTGGGCAATGATGTTGTCCAGCAAACCATCGTCCAGAACATCACCCATCCCAGGAGGCCTATATACTACACCCAGCTTGACCTTACCTCCTGCTGGGGTTCGTAAGGTGACCCATAAGACCTCCACATTTCCCTCTGCCTCTTCTACCCTAGCAATTTCTATGTCATCTCTAATGAACATAGACACTGCACTCCCTCTGCCCTCCTTTCTATCCTTCCTAAGCATAGTATACCCCCGCACATTTAGGTCCCAGTCATGGTTTTTGTTGGCCCACATTTCCGTAACCGCCACCACATCCACTCCCCACCTCGAGCAGCATGGCCTGAAACTCTGGCAACTTGTTTCCCAAGCTCCTGGCATTTACTAACACCACCCCCACCCCTTATCCCTGATCCCCTTTGTCGAACCCCACCCAGGTTCCTTATACTTCCATCCTCCCTCTGCTCCTCCTGAAACCTCTCCCCCAGTCTGTTCCCCCTCCCCCTTGGGTTTGAAGGCTTCCCTAACTGAGAGAGGGCTTCTGGTCAGCCCCTCCCTTAGCCCTGTTATCACAGCACAACAGTGCTGGAAAAAGATCCGAGTCCTCTTTACCTTGTCCAGCTACTATGATATCACTACTTGTCTTCCCATTGCTGAAATGCCCATATCAAACATTGCTATCAAGTCATCATTTCAGGTACACTTTAAGTGTCTGTTTCAATGTAACTAATCATACATTGCATGAACAGGGTAATTGCATTGTAGTTACATGTTTGTTGTGAGCAACTACATTGCAGTTGCAATGCAGTTACGATCTAGTTACACTATAACTACATTGTAGTTAAGCAACACTTAAAGTGTAACTATCATTTCACACAGCAATGCACACTTTGTCTTTTCCTTCAGTTCCTGCCTGAAAAACTATCTGCACATTACTGTCCACATATTTTTTTTTATAATACATATGCTGTGTGAGACTCTGGAAATGGCCTTAGTTGTGTAGCTCTATAAATGAAAAAAAAATTCCCTGATGCTGCTGCCAACTGCCCACTCGCTCCACTTCCCTGAAACTCTCCTTACCAAGAGCCTTCAAACATCCATGATCTTGCATCATTAGAATTTAAAAAACAATACTTACCCCCATGCTGCCAAGTGCAGCTTCTCAGTTTACATCAACAACTAACCTGGCTCCTGAGGGAGCTGATTGTGGCCCCTTACAGTGGCTCCTCACATGTCTCAGCTCCAGCACTGCAACCCCAGCACATTACGTCTGAGTGAGCGACCATGACTCTATCCACCAAAGAGCAGTTTTCATGTTTGCTTGCTGATGCGCACTCCCTCCACACACACACACATGCACACATTCTGCGTGCTTGTGCTCCCCCCCCACGCACACTATAGAAGACAGGGGTGCCTAACTTCGTCGGCTGTGCTGCACTTCCCAACATAGTTCCAGATGCCACACTTGGGAGCCCACCCCAGCATGACAACAGATCGTATGGCCGATGGGGGTGCCTAATCCTCCATCGGCTCCACTGTCCCCCACAAGAGACTACAAGGTGCCACGCTGGGAGCCCACCCCAGCGTGGCAACAGATCGTATGGCCGACGGTGGTGTCCAACCCCCTCATCAGCTCCACGGCCCCCCCAAACTGCCTTCCAGCTGCCACATTGGGAGCCTACCCCAGCATGGCACAAGTCGGCGTTGTCTAAGTTAAAAAAAAGACACCTGAAAGAAAAAAACCTTCCCTTGCTGACTGTCCTGACCCAATCTCCCTCACCGCACCACCCTCTCGCTCCCTGCCTCCCACACCCCTACTCACCCCATACTTACCTCTGGAGCTTGGCGCGATGCTCTTTGGTGGATTGGGAACACGTCTGAATTCTTCAAAGCCGACCGCGAACTGAGGAAATGCTGGTAAGCTGTATAATGTAATAAATAGGTTTTTTTTAACTTTAGTGCATATCTCGTGCTTTTTGGGGAATTTTTTTCACCAAATTTTCAACATGGGGTTTTGGGACCCACCTCATGAATTCTGTCACTGTCCATGGAGTTAATCAGCCCGAAGGTGATTTTAGCGGTCACTCTGTGAACCACCTTCGGGACCGATATGAAACAACAGTGTCTCAATTCATGGTGGGCCCTAAAAACACTATGTTAGTGATGGCATCAAAATATTTATTTAACGAGCATCGTTGTGCTGTTCCTATGCATGCTCGTAAGTTCGCGAATTTCAATATTTCACTCCAGATTTTCAATATTGCCATTTTACCATACTCTTATGAGCAGTACAGCTGTCATTTCTCACATCTGACCCAAAATGGTTCCATGCATGGCGCACAATGGTGCAGTCGGTGTCCGAAATCAATGTTGGGACAGAGTAAAGAAAATCACAGTGACACTGTTCACAAGCAGAGGTGTTAAAATGGCTATTTTAAAAATCTGGTGATAAAATTCCCAAAAACGACTGTTTAACGAGTATGCATTGTGCTGTTCCTATGCATGCTCGTAAGTTTGCGAATTTTCAATATTTTCATTCCAGATTTTCAATATTGCCATTTTATCACATCTCCTTATGAGCAGTACAGCTTTCTTTTTTCACATCTTGGCCAAAACGTGTTTCAGCCCATGTAGCGTACAATGGTGCAGTCAGTGTGCAAAATCAATGTTCGGGACAGATTTAGAAAATCACAGTGACACTGTTCATGAGCAGAGGTGTTAAAATAGCTATGTTAAAAATTTGGTGAAATATGTCCATAAAATGACTGTGTTACAAGCGATCATTGCACAATTTCCATGCACCCTTGTAACTTCATGCATTTCTAATATTTTCAGTCCAGATTTTCACCACTGGCATTTTTCCACACTTCCTTATGAACAGTACAGCTGTCATTTTTCACACCACGGCTGAAATGTGTTTTCGCACTTCCAGCACAGAAATTCGTGGTCACTGTGGGAAATCACTGTTCAGGACAGATTAAGAAAATCACAGTGACACTGTTCGTGAGCGGAGGTTACAAAATCCCTGTGTTGACAATCTGCTGTAAAAAATCCCCAAATTAATTGCATTATGGGTGTGCGTTGCGCATTTTCTATGCACGCTTGTGACTTCACCAGTTTTTTTAATATTTTCACTGCAGAATTTCAACATTGCCAGTTTCTGCACCTCCCCATGAACAGTACAGCTGTCATTTTTCACATCCTGTTCGAAATGTGTTTTCGCACCTGTGGTGCCAAACAGTGTAGTCGTGCAAAATCAGCTTTCGGCTAACAAACTGATATTGCCACTGTTCATAAGGTGGGGGTCACAAAACAAACATGTTGAAAATTTGAAGTGAAAATGCAACGAACGCCTGAGACATTAGGGTTTCTGACCATAATGCCCCAGCCTGTAGAGATTGAGAGGCATCAGGGGTGTGACTTGGGATTCTTGCCTGTAATGCTCATACCATTCCACACCCTGCAGCCAGTGAAAGGCATCGAGGTGTGCCTTGGGCTCTTCAGCCCCAAAGTTCACCCCACTCTCCTATACAGGACCCATCTCACCATATTTCCTGATGGAATGGGGTGAGCATAAGGGCCAAAGACCCCAAGGCACACTGTGACACTTGTCAGTCTCTGCAGGGTAGGGTGTGGTGAAATGGCATGGCCGTTATGCCTGATGACCCAAAGGCACACCCCAATGCCTGTCAGTCTCTGCAGGGTGGAGGTGGGGTTGGCTTCAGTTCAATACTTCACTGCTATTCCTATTATGCAACTCTCTAACTCCTACACTACCAATGCCAATGCCAGCAAGCAAACATTCTGCATTGACAAACGCTTGTTTTTTTAAATGCCTGAGCAGGCTTCCCTGTCCTAAACAACAGTGTGTTTTTTAAATTGTTTTCCCCAGAGCTACCAATGGGAGCACGCTGAAGCTGACACTTTCCTTGTGCAGAAGCTGACGCTTTATATGCTTGCCCTCACTGCTGCCCATGCAGAGCTCTAACAAAGAGAGCTGCTTATATGCAGCTCTGGCACCACCTTCAGCCAAGTGTCAACAGTAAAATCAATCAAATGGGACTATATTTGTCTTTCATCATTTATATTTTTATTTATCTGTATTATTAATTTAGATGATAAAAATGCTTTTTTATTTAAAAAAATCTCATCACACAATTTTTGAGCCATTTCATAATCACAATAAGGCACTCCAAGGTGTATGTTGAGCTGGGATAACTGCAGTACTCGGGTGGTGGAGGCACTTGGCCTTTGGCCTTGTACTTCAGGCACCTGAGACATGCCATTATCCCAGCACAACACACACACTGTTGTGCCTTACTGCTTAATCAGAATGGTGATCTCACTTATTGTGATATCACAAGTGACCGATTTGGCAGCTGGTGAGTGGCTCTTTCAGGCCAATTGTAATGTCATAGTTAGTGAGATCACATGATTGATAGGCCACTGGGCCTTTTTCTGCTGTCATATTTTGTGTTTTATGATGATATATGAGGAGGAATAGAACTAGGTATGTCAGCCCTCAGGTAGAGTTCTGTTCCACACATCACACATAATACTGCCAATCGCTCTGCAAAATCACTTTTCTGACAGGATTTTAAAAAGTCATGCATTTATTGATCATATTGTGGGGTAACAAAAAGACTATGTTGAAACTTTTAGGTCAAAATTTCAAAACCAAAAAAAAATCTTATGAGGAAATATTGACATTTTTCTATGTTTACTCATAACTTGGCTATTTTTTGAGTTTTTTGACCTCAAATATTCAACATTCTTATTTTTTGTAACCCTGCCTCATGAACATTACAGATGTTTTTCAGATTTGGCCCAAAACATGTTTTTATGATCCTGCCATAAAATTACTTCATTTACAGGTCTTCATAGATGGCACCTGCTACGTTTATGTACTTCCCCTCCGCAGTCTAGGGGCCTAATGGAAAAAGTCTATAGGAGGGAGACCAAGTCCACATAAAAAACATCCAGAGGATATAAAGAAATGCCACACATCTGGTTCCAAGGTCTTCTCCCAGCAGGTGGTTGCTTGGCATGGCCTAAGGGGGTGCAAATTTGGGGGCTCCACCAAAGGCTGTAGAAGCAACCTGTTAGTTACACTCTCAGAGAAGATCCTCTTATAAAAAAGGCAAATATCCACTCCATGTCTTAAAATAAATAAAATGAATTTAATTCCAGCCAGCAGAACAACAAACAAACAGCTCTCAGGAGCCAGGGGGTACGGCTTTACAATGGGACCATTTTTTTTCAGTAGCACAGAGCCATGGCACTAACTTGTGGCTGAACTGGCCAGAGTCCGGGGCCCCACAGAGCCGACTAGACTTCAAAACTTGATGGCAGCATAACGTTCTACACAGGCCAAAAACTGCTTCCCAGGCCTCCTTCTGCAATGAAACTCTGCTCACACAGGCCACTCTCCTGGCTCCCAGACATTGGATGCAGGCACGTCATGGCTCTTGTCTGCCCAGATCTTCTTCTCTGCTTACTAGGGCATTTGTGGCCAGGCAACCAGAATTCCTACACAGCCATGGTGCAGGCAACCTGGTGAGACCCACTGACCACATTTCTCACTCCCTGCAGGCCAACAACTACACAGGTGGCATGCCGTATGGGAATGGGGAGTTGGGCTGCCACCGCCACACTCCCCATGATGCAGGCTGCCACCACTGCGCCATCCGCACTGCCAAACTCACTCCTGCTGAAACTAAGCCTACCCCACCCCATTGCCATGGTGTATGCAGGTGGACCATCCAGTTCTCCCCAGGCCACAGCTCCCAAAATCTGGCCTGACTCCAGCTTTGGCCGCAGCACCCTCCATAAGCTGAACTCTTGCTCTTCCCAAGTGGACTTCTCCTTGCCAGTCACTGAGACCTAGATTGGTCTGGGGCCTGTGCAACCATGACTCATGCTTAGCTCCTCGGCCTCCTGATCTGCCAGTCTCCCCCAGTGGTGCAAACACCGGCCTTAAATCCCTGGAGGGCAAAGGCACTAACTGCCAGGCAGGCCAGGCCCCAGCACTGCCCCCAAAAAGGAAGAAACTGCGGGAGAGGCTTGTTTAGTAAACATCCCCAAAGGGGGTTGCTTACACTCTCTCCCCCTTAAAACCATTCACCTTCTGGTGAATTGGGCAGTCAGTCACCCAGAAAACAACACGGGTGAGATGTGGGCACTCTCTCCCACTGATGCCTTGAGTGCAACCAGCCCATAGAGGCACAAAGCACCTTATTCCTAAACCCCAAGGGCCCAAAGACCCTAATTACAAAACTTCACCCAGTTTTCCTGCATGTTGCTGCCACCAAAAGGGGCATATAACAGTACTGCCAATGTCTAGCCCCAAAAATTAACACAAACAACATTAAACAGTAACTACAGTATAAATCGGATATACTTCAGAGCAATTGAAATTAACAAGCCCACCAATAACCCATTAATTAAAACAAACTCACCTTTACACTCAGTTCACACACCACACACACACACACGACTGCAATTTATATTTTTCACACACAAACACACACACACACACACACACACACACACACACACTCACACACGCACCACTCTCTAACCTCACACACTCTATCCCCCCATTGATAAAATTTTATTAAATAAAATGTCCCAACAGTCTGTACAGCGTGCAAAGTCCATAATGCACCATCCCAGGGTGCAGGCCCATCCTTTGCATGCACTAGATAACCACATTGACAAATCTCTCTTTTTTTCTCCAACAATAACAAGAATTATTATCACAACATCAACAGCATAATAAACAGCAAATAAGAAACTGGAAAAGGTCTCACCCAATGAAAGAAAATTCAGTTCAAATAAAGTCCAGAGACAGTGTCAAGATAATAAAGTCCAACTGTACAAAATTAATCCAACAGAAGCAGTCCTGCAGCACTATTTGAGGTAGTTAAGGAAGCACAATCAGTCTTCTCACAGAGCTGGTCCTCCACTATGGGGGTCATAGAACCTGGGATCCAGCTTCGTGGTTTCTGCTCCAAACGTATCCAAGGTGACAATATAATACTTTGTACGGTGACCCATCACCTCTTGGATAAGGGCATAGTGCTTAAATAGTGTTAACTCAGTCCACATGGTCGAATTACATATAAACCGTGCCCTGGTGATGGTGGCTACGGGTGGTCCAAACTGCTGATTCTTGGTTTTGATTTTATTTGCCGCTTCCTGGGACACCCAATTGGCCCTCTTTTCTTCGATAGTGTTCCATATTTTTTCAGAGACATAAGGGTAGCACTCTTGAGGGTACTCAATATGGATCCTCCTCCTCCTGACCCATCTCTCCACCTGAGACCACTCAGATATACTCTGAATGCTGGCATGGGGGTGCCATGCCATCATCCAACCATGAGCCGGCTCAGTATTTCAGATTTACAGGATAATCTGGGAGCAGTCTGTCCATCCTCTGTCTCAATTGGACACTTAGCTGGGGCAGCCTCAGAGTGCTGTCAGGCAGAGTCAGGCAGGGGTGCCATTAGGGTTGCAGATTGCATGCTCCACATCCTGGACAGGCATGGGATCAGGCACTGACTCCTTGGGTTCAGAGTAGCCAGCAGGTTTGCTGCAGTACTGATGTGCTCTCTCCACCTCTACAAAATGACCCCAGCCTTCCTCTTACTCCCACAAGCCCTGCACACCTACTGCCTGCCACCAGCCAATCAACATCACAACCAGTCCATTAACACAAATTTGCTTATGCATCCCCATGGCACCAGAGAAGGAAATATGCAATGCATCGATCCAAGATGGCGGGACCAGGAGCAGCACAACCAAGAAAGCAGGCCTCAGTTCATACTACAATACAGGAACAGTTCTCCGGGAGCCCAGGTAACTTACTGCACCACCAGTAAATCTCAGATGGGCTCCCATGTTGTACGACCCCCTCCTCACTGTCTAGGGGCCTGATGGAAAAAGTCTAAAGGGGGGTCCATATCAAACCACTCTCCAGTGTTGCTGACTTTTGCATCCAGGGACAGCACCAAAAATGAGTCTTGGAGAATGGACTCCTTTTTATTGAAGGAAGAAAACGTTATTAAAAAATAAAGGAAGAAATGGAAATTTATTACTCAAAAAATAGTACAGGAGATACATCTATAAATACAATCTGGGATGCTTACAAGGCATATGTAAGGGGTATTCGTATACCCTATGCAACTAACAGAAAAAGAAAACAAAAAGACAGGCTTGAACAATTTGAAAAAGAAACACTAGAAGTCCAAAAAATTGCACACTCAGACACAATTGAATATTCATTTAAAAAAAACTAGAAAAGTGTAAACACAGAAATAATCAAATTTATAATGAAAGAATGGAAAGAATGATGATGTAAAGATGGTCAAAAGCTTATGCTGAGGGGGTGCTGTGGAGCCCGAGTAAGATGGCAGCTGGTTTTTAGAGCTCTGCAGCTAAGCTATATATTTTCAGCATATTGGAGCTGAATTCTACTGCCAATTGGTGAAGAAAGTATATTAAACTGCAGCGGAATCCCTCTGGTATAAGATGGGGAACCCTTGTTGAGATCAGCAATTGGGGTCGGGAGCTAAAACTAAAAATATTCCTGGATCATCCACCATGAGGTCAGGACAAGCCCAAAGTGAAGTAACCCCTGAAGAAGTTGGTGAAGAGACCCTACAGTCTATAGGGGTGAAGATTTCTCACCTAATCAAGTCAGTCACCACCCTCTCCAACAAATTAGACGGGCTCGCTACAAGAGTAGTTAATTTGGAGACCAGTGTAGAGAATGTTGTGACAGTGTCGGCAGAGACATCGAAGTGGGCCGATGCGATAATGGGTCAGTCTCCATGATAGTATTGGAAAGCTCTCACTGGAAAGCACAAATAGAGACGCTTGAAAACCAAATCCATGCCCCTAACATCCACATATTAGGAATGCCTGAAGGCTCGGAGGGAGATCACTTGCTTCTGTTCCTGCAGGACTGGTTGGGCCAGCAACTAGGAGAGGAGGCGATGGCGAAGGCTCAGTCATTTCAGAAGGCCTATAGGGTGGCCCAATGTGGACAGCTAAACAACTCTGAAGCGCCTCGGATGATTGTAGTAGTCACAGATGGTCCAGGCACCCGTGATTCCCTGTTAGCACTGGTACGACTGAGGGAACCCCTTCTACAAGATAGTCAGTGAAAAACATTATACCCGGACATCAGTTATGCCATTCGGCAGAAGAGAAAAGGTTTTGACAGCATTCAGGCTTTGCAACAAAAGGCGTCAATTCCTCACGGCATGATTTTTCCAGCAAGACTCAGAATCGCCTACAAGGGGAAGATCTTCTTATTTTCCAATCTGAATGATGCTAGGAAGTGGGCTCAGAAGAATATGGCCTCAAGAGTTCATATAACTGACTCAGATGAACATTTGTCAGATAAAAATGTCCCCTGAGTTTAAAAATTGACTGGTAACATTCTGGAGAGGGCAGTATTTTAGCCAGACAGTTTTCTACTCATTGACTTAAGACTATAGCCTTTAAGTAATATTTTTAGTGCTTGGTATTTACCCACCCTGATTATCTCCTAGCCCTCAAGAGTTTATTGAGTCTGCTTGGCTTACTTTGTTTGTTAGCTGGAACGTCCAAGGAACTGGTTTATATGTTTCTCTATGGATCTCCCTGTTGAAATGTTAGTTGCATAATTTAAATGCTAGCTCATTCTTATTAACAAGGCTGAAAAGGCTGCAAAAGCTGCACTTTGGATTTCTTGATAGCTGCTGAAAATGAATCTATATATCAGTTAACCTGACTTAGCATGCTTAGTTTACAGCTGCATGTACCTACTTATTCTAACTCACACAAATGTGTGTAAAATTGTGGTTTAGCATGGTATTCTTTTCTCTTTCCCCCTCCTATCAGGAAGGGAAAACTTGGACATTGCCATTGTGACTTTGTGTTATGCATACCATGCACGTCCTGGGCTCACTGCACAGGCATATGTTTTTTTCTTTGAATATATTAATAACTTGACTCCTAAAGACATATCTTATAGCACTGATGATTAGCTGTGTGTATTAAGAGGAGTGGCACCTCACTGAGTATAAAAGTGTATCATATATCTGTGCTAGTAATCTCAAACTGTATGTTTATTTTTCAAAATAATAAACATAAAGTAAAAAAAAAATTATGCTCAGATAGATGGGGTGGAGGGGGGGTGAGATAAACTATTGGCCTATATGCTACAAAAGGAAAAAACAGAAATAAATATTATGGAAATTAAATCAGGTGATAAGGTTAAAACATCAGAGAATGATAGTAACTTAGAATGTGCAGAATATTATCAAAAATTATATAATTCACAAGGCAAGAATGAGGATATGAACGATTTCCTTAACATCACACAATTAATGGAGCAACAGAAACAGATGTTAGACAAAGAAATAAATAACAAAGAGGTGGAGATGGCAAATCAAACATTGAAACCAGGGAAATCTCCAGGGTTGTATGGACTGGGTACTGACTTTTATAAAACATTTAAGAAGATTCCAAGCCCTATTATTAGTAAGTAAGTAAGTAAATATTTATTTATTTAAGGCGCCCTTCCAAAGCTCAGGGCGCCTTTACAATATCAGTCATACAAATCAAGACCACAATTGTAAACAACATCAAATTCAATAAACAATCCAATATAATTTAAATCACTAAAAAAATGCTTGGTTAAAAAGGAAGGTCTTTAAAGCTTTTTTAAAGCTCTCCACAGTCAGGCAATTGCGTATCTGGCAAGGTAGAGAATTCCACAGGGTAGGGGCCATAAAGGCAAATGTTCTTCCACCAGATGTTTTTAAGGTTACCCTGGGAATCTCCAGCAATCCCTTACCAGAGGATCGAGGGAGCGGGAGGGACAGTAAGAAGTCAGGAGTTCTTTCAGGTAGCGAGGTCCCAAACCGTGTAGGGTTTTATGGGTCATCAACATGACCTTGAAAGTGATCCGCCACTGTACAGGCAGCCAGTGCAATTCGCGAAGCACAGGTGTTATATGGTTGGACCTCGGGCTTCCAGTCAACAACCTAGCTGCCGCGTTTTGCACCAGCTGTAAGCGACGGATATCCACTCCCGGCAGCTCTAGATAAAGGGTGTTGCAATAATCAAGATGACTGGACACAAAGGCGTGGACCAAGGTAGGAAGATCCTCTGATGGAATCAAGTGTTTCACCCATGCTATATTCCTTAGATGAAAAAAGGATGATTTGACTATGGCTGACACCTGTGCCCTCAGGGTCAAGCCCTCGTCAAATATAATACCAAGGTTACGCACCTGACCAGATGCCATGAGCGGGGTTCCTCCCAGGAATAAACCTGAGAGTTTTCCTGCCCATGGACTTGATATCCTTACCCCCGGTTCCACCACCAATACCTCTGTTTTCCCCGGGTTCAACCTCAGCCAATTAGCACTCATCCAGTTCTGTATCTCCTGGAGGCAGTTGTTAAACAATGTGCTTGACTCAGACTCCTGCTCGGGTACAAAAGACATATAGAGTTGAGAATCATCGGCATAGCAATGGAAACTCAAACCAAAATGTCTTATGATGTCCCCTAATGGAAGCATATACACTGCAAATAACATGGAGACAACACTGAACCCTGTGGCATTCCACAGTGTAGACAGCGAGAGGTCGAGGAATAAATCTCCGACACTACTCTCTGAGTCTTACCATGCAGAAAGATTTAAACCAACTGTGGACCACCTCCCTTAGTCCACAGAGAGACCACAGGTGTTCAAGCAGCACCCCATGATCCACAGTGTCAAATGCGCTGAAAGATCAAGGAGAACCAAGATAGAACGAGTTCTCCGATCTCTTGCCATCAGGAGATCATTCAATACCCGAACAAGAGCCGTCTCAGTACTGTGCTGTTTCCTGAAGCCAGACTTGAGAGGGTCATAGATATTGTGGATGTTTAAATAATCTTCCAGCTGCAAAGCGACCACCTTCTCAATAATCTTCCCCAAAAAGGGAAGATTCGAGATTGGTCGGTAGTTTCCTGGGCAGTCGGGATCAAGGGAGGCTTTTCAGGAGGGGACGCTATTGCCTCCTTCAAAGGATCAGGAAAGATCCCCCTCTCCAATGATGTCACTACTATACCAGTAAGGATCGGGCCGATAACCTCTACACACCCCACAGGTAGGCGTGTAGGGCCTGGATCCAACTCACAGAAAGTTGGGCGCAGAGTCTGGATGATTCTCACTATATCCATAACTACCGGTTGACTGAACGTGGAGCAAGTCAAATGGGTACTTGTGCCCTTCGATTGGTCACTGCAAGACCCAATGGGGAGGCCCTGGCTGATCTCATCTCTGATAGCAGACACCTTATCAGCAAAGAACGTCGCAAACTCCTCACACTGTAACTGTGATAGCAGCTCGACTGGCATGAAGACAGACTGGACTGCACAGTCTGTCCACAGTCCAGAAGAGCTGGGCCAGTCTATTCCTTGCTGTAGCACTCTCCCTGGACAGGAACTCTGCCTTCTTATGGGAGGTTGCTAACTGGTAGATTTTATAATGATCTAGCAGTCTAAGCCTGTCAACTTCCAGGTGAGTCTTCCGCCAGCGTCTCTCCAATCTTCAGCCCTGTCTCTTCAACCCGCGAATCTCCGTGGTAAACCACGGGGACTCGGGATGAAGAGTACAGTCAGGCTCTGAAAAAAAGACAATGACATCCAGGGCCCCCACAACTGCCCTATTATAGGCCAGCACTAAAGACCCTGGATCCATGCTATCCATTGGAAAACCCAAGAAGTCCAGCTCCATCATTAGGCCTTCTGAGGTAACTCCTCTCAAAGGACGGAACTGTACTATCTCCTTAGGGGCAGGCCTCTTTCGGGGGGCCATGAAACTGAACCTCAGGGCATGATGGTCAGACCAACCGATGGGCTCCACCTCCACACCGGAGATTTCCATCCCCAGATGGAATATCAAGTCCAATGAATGTCCCCCCTGGTGGGTTGCAGTGGTAATAACCCATGTCAGGCCCAATGGCTCAGTCAATTGGAGGAGTTTTTGTCCAAAAAGTGCAAGTTCATCATTGACCCAGGCATTGAAATCCCCCAGAATTATCCATCGGGGGAATTCCAAAACCCTCTGGGCGATGAAATCCGACCACCTCCCTCAGAATTCTCTCCATCACCTGGTGGACGATTAATGAGGAGTATCCTGAATCCTGCACCTGCACCCACAATACATTCAAAGGAGTTGGTATATCCAACTGGCTCCTCCCGAGGTCCAGTTCCTGTCTAAAACAGACTGCAACTCCCTGCCCCTCAGTCCACTCTCAGGGTGAATCTCGAGAACCCGTCCGAATCGCAGATCCCAAAATGGGGCCCGCGTTTTCGTCAAGCCAGGTCTCAGTGATGCAAGCTAAGTCCACAGAAGCAACAAGATCTGCTACTAAAGCAGTCTTGTTTCTGATAGACCTAGCATTGCTTAACACCGCCCGAAAGGGACGAGACTCTAAGGATGACTCCGCTTCCTGCCTGATCAAGTCAGTGCCCTTGGGTATGGACGCAAGATACGACGGACCACACTCCTGCATCCATTTCGCCCAAGGGCACCTCCTGGTTCTAACTGTTCCTATCCGCCCACTCCTTTCCCATCCCCCCCAAGAGTTCCAGGATCTCCTATTCCCACCACTCCTACGTCTCGAAATGCCAAGTATTCGGCATTTCCTATACACTTCTAAAGGGAGTGCGGGACATTCAAAAGGTCGGAGATCCTTTAGTCTTGAGGGGGAGTACCGCCTGACTGTGCTTTCACCAACCCAACACATTTAAAACCTATTAATACCACTAAAAATAACACTTTAATAATACGCCCCTAATCAACTTTACCAAAAAAATAGTAAGACAAACAAAAGACAAACAAAAACACAAAAAAAAACAAACAAAAAAAACACTCTTCTAGTGAAAACTCCACCACTTCCTCTCACAAAGTAGTGGAAAAGAGAGGCAAATTATTTACCAATCCCACCCACTGTCTCTCACACAGAGGGGAGAATAAAATACATTTTCAGACTTAATACTTGTTTAAACTAACATAAAACTAAACTAAAACAACTAAATTATAAAATTAAAATATTCAAAAAAAAAAAGCAAGTTATAAAATAAATAAACGTTCTTTAAAACTACAGTTATAATGAGATATAAATATCAAAACTACGAAAAAAGCAAGTCTCTCCAGTCTTCAGTGGAACTTTCAGCCACCAGAAGAGACCAAAAGCCCTCAGGAACTCTCACTTCCTGAGCAGGACAGATGTTATCAGTCTCAAAGATTACTCCAGCCCCCAAATCACTCTCACTGTAATAAAGTCGATTGTACAAAAAAAAAAAATGTCCAAATGACTTTAACAAACCCCAAACACTCCCACTGTCCAGGGTTGGAAAAGCAACAAGGCACTCTCACTGCCTTCTTAAAAAGAGTATAAAATTTAAACTCTGACCGTGTTAGAGGATGGGGGTCCAGATAGTCTTCTTCTATACACTCTGAACAGGAGCAAGCCTCCAAAGATTTAAGCAGGAGGCCAAGTCGTAAAAACCACGACCACAACTATGGATCTCCACCCGGGCCCACCCACCAGTTGGATCTGTGGAGAAACCTAAAGGACCCCTGGCCCAACCCGCCAGCTCCCTGACAGGATAGGACTCAGTCCCCCGCATAGTCGCAGTCCCACAGCCAGGCCCACCTGCAAAAATCAGAACCTACAGCTCTCAGTTCCAAATTAAGCTGCTTCTCCTATATCCACCAAAGTTCTGTCCCAACTGTAATTATTTGTAACCGCTATAGAATAATCCACAAATCTTCACTTGCTATACTCTTGTTGGATGCCTCCTCTGCAACACCCCTCCCCTATCTCCTGGCTGTCAGATTCACATAACAAGCAGTAAATATCACCAGTCAATATGTCCAAATGTCCAAATTAGGATAATCCAAGTTCTAGGAACCCAGTAGCAGACCAAGAACCGAGCAATAAAGCCCAGCTGACAGTTCCGGCAAACTTAGTGTGCAGTGGCAACAACAAAGCTGAAGCAAAACAAGCCCCACACACACTGCCTGGCAATCACCAAGTCACCTCAGCATAGGTCTCGACTCCCTCTCGAATCCTCACGCTCCAAACAGAAATCAGGTTTCAGTCCTATAATCCAATCTTGTAATTCACCACTAGCAAGGCTCAGGGAGGGTTCGACATTGCAAAAATAAATTAAATTATGGGAGCGACTGAAACATTAACGGTAACAAACGATAATGAACAAGCAGTGAGGTAATGATAGCAAACAATAGTGGTAATGATAGCGGATCAAATAAAAACAGTAGCGGTAACAATCGATGATAGCCAGCAAACAGGCAACAGTCGAACAAACAACGCTAGATAGCCAGAGCAACTGACAGCATGGCCAGCTTGGCGGCCATCTTGGGAGCAACAACTTCTAGGGATGTCTCCCCTCTTCCTTTGATGAGGCTGTTATTAAGGTCATCCACAAGAAAGGAAAAGATAAGTCACCGTGTTCACCATATTGCCCAATATCATTACTTAATATGGATTATAAAATATTTGCAAAGATTCTGGCTTCAAGATTGGAAAAGGTTTTGCCAGATCTGATAGGAGATGATCAGATGGGATTCATCAGGGAAAGAACGGGTCATAATAATATTAGAAATGCAATGAACATACTATACAATATACAAGACCCAAATGCAATTGTGGTGTCCCTGGACACAGAAAAAGCATTTGATAGGGTAGAGTGGCACTACTTATCTGAGGTATTAAAAATGATTAATACTGGTGAGAAATATTTTAATTGGGTACAGGTAATATATACAACACCATGAGCTAAAGTCATTTACCAGTGATGTGTCCTCTACATTTCCTCTATTCAGAGGTACAAGACAGGGGTGTCCGTTATCACCCCTGTTATTTACCTTAATAATTGAACCTCTGGCTAATGCAATAAGGAAAAACAAAGAAATTCCAGGATTTAAATATGCACAATAAACAACTTTAAAAATATAATTCTTTGCAGATGAAATTCTATTATATTTAAAATGCCCAGAAAAATAACTGGAGATTATAACGCAATTGGTCAAGGAATATGGTAAATGTTCAAGATATTTAATAAATTGGACAAAATCCGAAGCTCTGTCTCTGCAACCAGATAAAAATAAAATGAATATGATACTTTCCCTACAACAGTAAAAAAAGATAAAAAGACATATTTGGGAATACATCTGACAAACAGTGGGAATAAATTGTTAGATACAAATTTGAATCCATTAATCAGGGAAATAGAGAAGGACCTACATAATTGGGAAGGGCTTCCCCTCTCTTTACTAGGACAAACTCAATTAATTAAGATGAATATACTTCCTTGATTTTTTTATTTGTCAAGCAATACCTCTATTAGTACCAAATGACGTATTTAAAATAATAGATGGAATTATCACCAAGTTCCTCTGGAAAAAAGGGAGACCCAGATTAAAAAAACAAAAATTGACAGCAAACTATACACATCTGGATCTTAAGTTACCCAATCTGCAATGTTACTGTGGGGTTACAGCTATAAAGCCTTTAAAAGAATTATGGCCCAATTCAATTCTACCGTGGGCCAATTTCAAATTTCAGAATCCATCTCCAAAAATGGCGATGCATCTGTTTTCCCAAAATTTTAAAATTAAGAATATTAAGGGTTCAGATAACTTGTTCTTTAAGCATGATTCAAAAATTTGGAATAATATATTGAATACAATAGGAGGTAAAAATAAAATAACCAAGACCTCTCCCCTATTTCAAAGACCAAGGTCCTGCTCTTCAGTGGCCATAATAGCAAATTCAGATTGCACCCCCTAACCATTTGCAACTCTGCTTGTATGCCTCTGGAACAAGTTCAACACTTTAAATATCTTGGTATTACACTGGACAGCATCCTCTCCTTCACCCAGCATATTGATCATGTCACTAAGGCAGTCAATGTCCACATTGGGCTTCTGCACAGGCACAAAAAGAGTCTGACTACTGACGCTTTAAAAACTGAAATACATAGCTCCATCATCTTGATAATTGATTATGGGCTTGCAGTATACAGCCCTGCCACTGAAACATCCCTACGAAGAATCACCACAACCCTGAACAAGGCCTGTAGGCTCCTCACAGGACATGATCGACTCACTCATATCTGCATCCTCTATGCTAAGACCGTCTGGCCTCAGCTAAATGACAGAATCAAACTCCAGATCTATTGGCCAAGAAAATCAGCCTGGGACTGGCTCCCTTGGGGGTTCAAAACATCCTTGGCCACTCCTGTAATCCTAGCCATACCAGGGGCTCTGTAAACCAAATCTTTCAAGTACCCAGCTGTTGTACTACCCAGGGACAAAGATCCTTTGCCTACCATGCATCCACCTGGCTAAACTCCCTCCCTGGTGGCATCACTTCAATCTCCAAGCTCAAACCCTTTAAATGGGAACTTTGGCAGTACCTCGTCTGGCACAATATGTGTGACTGCTTCTGCTGAATCTGCAATGTATGCCACAAACCCACACCTACCACTCACTTTCTGCACATATCACTACCAACTCCTATTAGCGCTTGCCCCATACTCCCCACCTGGTCCCTCCCTCTCCTCCACATACTCCTGTTTCCTCTCCCCATCTCTTTCATACTTAACTCCTCCTCCCTCTCTGCCCTGTCTTCCTTTTCCATATTCTCCCCCCTCCTGTCTTCAACCTGACAAGACCACCTGGCTGCCTACTGCATCATAAATACTTCCTGATCATATGCCTGCCTTACCCCATCCCTTGCTACATTTCCTGTCCTCTTCCTCCTTCTACCACACAACAAGGCCCTTGGTTGATTCACCTCCTCACCACGACAAGGCCCCTGGCTGATTCACTGACCTTATATCTCTCCTTGTCTGTATTTGACCTGGCATACATTGAACAATCCCTCTAATGGTCTCTGTACTAGTTCTCTCTGTTCCCCACAATTGTTTGTATTTTCATTGTTGTGTGTATTCTCATTTGACATGAAACCTATGCAAATCAGCCCTGGCTCACAGGTGTAATCCAAGATCTTAATAAATAAATAAAACAATTTTCATCAAATTTTAGCACAATAGGTATTAAGAAATGGTTGGAATTTAATATAACCTCTATAGCAGATTTGTAATAGTATTCAAGTTTTAAAATCTTTCACCAATTACAAGATCAACATGGACTACAGAAAAACATGTTCCTTAATTATTTACAGACAAGATCTGTTTTAACAGAATTACTGCAAAAAAGGAAAAATGATTCTGAATAATGAATTTACGGACTGTTTGGAAGCAGCACAAAACCAAATAAATTGATTTCTAGACTATATTCCACTATTATCAGTAAAGAAAAAGATTCAATACAAAATTTAAGAAAAGAAATGGGAAGATCTAAATATTAGTATCCCATCACAAAAATGGGAGGAAATATGTACAACTTGGAGTAGATGTACAAAAAATAGAATGAACCAAATTCAATTCTATATCATTCACAGAATACATTACTCCCCGTATCTATTAAATAAATATAAAGGTTACATCTCTCCATACTGCAATAGAGGGTGTGGGGGAGATAGCAAATTCAACACATGATTTGGTGCTTTGCCCTTATATTAGAACATTTTGGACAGAAGTCATTAAAACTCTAAATAGAACAATTGGTACAAAACTGGTTTTAAACCAGAACTTTGTTTATTTGTCACATCATCAACACAAAATATTCCTAACAAAAATAAAGAACTAATATGAGTCGCATTTCAGTATGCAAAATGGTGTATCACCCGTATGTGGAAAGATTCTGAAATATCAAACATCGAATTGTGGAAAACTTACTTTTAGAATCTATGAGATTGGAAAAGACATATATATTTTTTTTACCAGAAAACAAATACTGAAGCATTGCGAAAAATGTGACCCAATCCAAAATGCAATAAATGAAGGGAGACTAAATAATGGTTAAAAACTTTCAGTAACAGGGGAACTTGGTGGTAAAATATATAATTATATAGAATAATACAAAGGTTTCAGACCCAATATCAAAGAAAACAGATAAAGATATGTTTATAAACTTGTAGGATGTGATGCTTGAAAATATTTATCTAGTTATCATTACCCTAATAATGTGATAAGATTGAGTATGTGCTGTAGAGACATATAAATATTATAATGCAGTTGGATATAGTCTTACTGTAATCGAATTGTGTGTTTTGATACTGTGGAATACATGATTTTAATTGCAAAAATTAAAAACTGATTTAAAAAAAAAGAAGGGGGGCCCAGGTCCTCAGAAAGCACATCCAGAGGATATAAAGAAATGCCACATACCTGGTTCCAAGGTCTTCTCCTAGCTGGCGGTCACTAGACCCTGGCTAAGGGGAGCAGACTTGGGGGATCCACCAGAGGCTGTAGGAGAAAGCTGTTAGTTACACTTTCTGAGAAGGTCCTCTAATAAAAAAGGCGAATACCCACTCCATGTCTTAAAATAAATAAAACAAATTTAACTCCAACCAGCAGAACAACAAACAAACAGCTCCCAGGAGCTGGGGGCGGCATGGCTTTACAGAGGTGCAAGCTGTTTTCAGTGTGCAGGCTACTAATCTCAGGCCAAACTGGCCAGAGTCCAGGGGCCCCATGGAGCCGAATAGACTTCAAAACTTGATGGCAGTAGTATATCCCAACACAGGCCAAAAAGTGCTTCCCAGACCTCCTTCTGCAATGAAATTCCTCTCACACAGGCCACTCTCCTGACTCCCAGACTTTGGATGCAGGCACGTCATGGCTCCTCTCTGCCCAGATCATCCTCCCTGCATGCTAGGGCCTTTGTGGCTGGGCAACTGGTGTCCCTACACATACACAATGCAGGCAACCCAGAAGATCTACTGACCACATTTCTCGCTCTCTGCAGTCCAAGAACTACACATGTGATGTGCCACATGGGTACGGGGAGGTGGACTGCCACCCCCACACTCCCCACAACACAGGCTGCCACCACTGTGCAGTCCCCACTGCAAAATTCACTCCTGCTGAAACTAGACCTACCCCACTCCGGTGCTGCGGTGCACTCAGGTGGGCCACCCAATTCTCCCTGGGTCACATCTTACAAAATACTACTTGACTCCAGCTTCGGCCACAGTACCCTCCATAAGCCAAACTCTCACTTTTCCCACCTGGACTTCTCCTCGCCAGTCACTGAGATGACAACCAGGCTGGGGCCTATGCCACCCCAACCTGCACTTAGCTGCTCAACCTCCTGATCTGACAGACTCCCCCCAATGGTGCAAACACTGGCCTTAAATCCCTAGTGGGGCACAGGCTCCACCCACCAGATGCGCCAGGCTCCAGCACTGCCCCAAAAAGGAAGAAACAGCAGGAGAGGCTTCTTTAGTAAGCATCTCCAAAGGGGGTTGCTTACATTCATATGGTGGGATAATAAAAAAAAAAACAATTTTGAATATTTGGGGTCAACAATCTCAAAAAAAACAACAAAGGTATGAAAAAATTTTGAAATGTTTTAATGTTTACTCATAACGTTGCAATTTTTTTACATTTTGAATCCACATTTTCAACATAGTCCATTTTTATGTTTGCTTGCACGCATGTGCAAGAAACATAGTGCCATCATCCGAGTTTTCAGAGGTGTGGCAGCCCTCTTCCAATTCAGTCGGTGTGTTTGCAGGCGTGGCCGCAGTTCTCCAATGCCTGCTGGAGCTGTGTATGACAGCAGTCCAAAATGCAGTGGAGTACAGTTGAAAGGGGGAGCTACGCTTCAGTGAACAGTGATAAGATATCGCCTGCTCATGTGCACTCCCCTATACACACACACACACACACACACACACACACACATGCACGAGACACTGCGGCTTGCCCCCCCACCCACGCACACACTGTGTAGCTGATGGGGGGTGCCCAATCCTCCGTCGGCTGTGCTGTGCCCCCCCAAAACAGAGTTCCATATGCCACGCTGGGTGCCCACCCCAGCGTGGCTACACATTGCATAACCGGAGGGTGCCCAACTCCGTCGGCTCCACTGCCCCCGAGTGTACAGGGTGCCACACTGGGAGCCCACCCCAGCATGGCAACAGATGCTATAACCGGTGAGTGCCCAATCCCCGTTGATTCCGGCCTCACCAGCCATCCCTTGTGCCGTACTGGGGCCCACTAGCGTGGCGGCGTCCCCTTGTCGTTGTCATTTTAAAAAAAACAACAACCTGAAACTCAAAAGCGGTCCCTCGCTGTCTCTTCACCGCGCACCCACTGCACCCTGTCTCCCCACACCCCCTCACCCCATACTTACCTCTGGACTCCAGCGTGGCAATCTTGGTGGACCGGGAACATTCTGCACTCTTCAAGCCGACTGTGAACTGAGGAAATGCCGGTAAGCTGTATAATGGGATAGATAGTTTTTTCAACTTTGCTGCATATCTCAGGCATTTTTGGAATTTTGAACCAAATTTTCAACATGGGGTTTGGGACCCCTTCTCATAGAATACTGTCACTGTCATGGTGCCTCGAGCCTAGGGGTGATTTACATGATCACTGCAGAAATCACCTTTTGGAGACCCAGTAATGAAACAACACTGCCACTGTTCATAAGGTGGGCTCTCAAAAAGCCTATGTTGAAAATTTGGTGGAAAAATTCCTAAAAATGACTGTTTTGCGAGCATGCATTGCGCAGTTCCTACGCACACTCATAAGTTTGCGAATTTTCTATATTTTCACTCCAGATTTTCCACATTGCCATTTTATTACACTTCCTTATGAACAGTACAGCTGTCATTTTTCACATCACCCAAAATGTGTTTCCGCACATGTAGCACACAATGGTGCAGTCAGTGTGCGAAAGCAATGTTTGGGACAGATTAAGAAAATCACAGTTACACTGTTCATGAGCAGAGGTCTTAAAATGGCTATGTTGAAAATTTGGTGACAAAAGTCCATAAAATGACTGTGTTACAAGTGAGCATTGCACAGTTTCCATACACCCTCGTAAGTTCATGACTTTGTAATATTTTCAGTCCAGATTTTCACCAGTGGCATTTGTCCACACTTCCTTATGAACAGTACAGCTGTCATTTTTCAAAACATGGCCGAAATGTGTTTTCACACTTTCAGAACAGGGATGCGTGGTCGCTGTGGGAAATCATTGTTCAGGATAGATAAAGAAAATCACAGTGACACTGTTCATGATCGGAGGTCCCAAAATGCCTGTGCTGACAATCTGCTGTAAAAAAATCCCCAAACTAATTACATTACCGGTGTGCATTGCACAGTTTCTATGCACACTCGTGACTTCACCAGTTTTTTTAATATTTTTACTGCAGATTTGCAACATTGCCATTTTTTACACCTCCCGTGAACAGTACAGCTGTCATTTTTCACATCCTGTTCGGAATGTGTTTTTGCACCTGTGGTGCTAAATGCTGTAGTCACTGTGCATAAGCAGCTTTCAGCTAACAAACTGATATTGCCAATGTTCATGAGGTGGGGGTCACAAAAAACCATGTTGAAAATTTGGAGTGAAAATACCAACGAATGCCTGAGGGGTTAGGGTTTCCAACCATAACGCCCCACCCTGTAGAGAATAACAGGCAACAGGGGTGTGACTTGGGATTCTTGCCTGTAATGCTCATACCATTCCACACCCTGCAGCCAATGAGAGGCATCGAGGTATGCCTTGGACTCTTAGGCCCCAAAGTTCACCCCATTCTCTATACCGCACCCATCCACCGTATTTCCTGATGGAATGGGTGCGATAAGGGCCAAAGACCCCAAGGCACACCGTGACACTTGTCAGTGTCTGCAGGGTAGGGTGTGGTGAAATGGCATGGCCGTTATGCCTGACGACCCAAAGACACACCCCAATGCCTGTCACTCTCTGCAGAGTGGTGGTGGGGTTGGCTTCAGTTCAATACTTCACTGCCATTCCTATTATGCAGCTCTGTAACTTCTACACTACCAATGCCAATACCAGCAAGCAAACATTCGGCATTGACAAATGCTTGTTGTTTTGCCCCACCTCATCAACATTGCAGGTGTCATTTTCACATCCCCCTCCTAACCCTGTTTTCATGGTCATTACACAAAATCACATTTTGGGTGGGACATCTGTCATGTTCATAAGTTGGGATAATGAAAAAATTTGAAAATTCAGTCACAATCTTAGAAAACAACATTATATGTAAACCTCTTAATTTCCCATTCATAACTGTTTCATTATTAAAACTCCTGTTGTTATGCTAACCAGTGAGGCCGCTAAAGCTATTACACAGAAATAGCTGCAGGAAGAGTCGTGTAACTTCTGGACATGGTTACAAGTCTGGACACGGGTTCAGATAATGGAGGGCATCCAACAAAAAAATAACCGCACTCCAGAGTAGCATGAAGATGTGTCCCAGAAAAATATTCCAACACAGATATAAAGCTTGAAAAATCAGATTGCTTTATTGTGGGTCACCACAAATGCTGCAAGCACACACAAACTGTTCAGGCTGCAGCAGCCACAATGCATAACTGCTACATGCAGCTACACTGCTCCCTTTCATGGCATATTTAGAGATTCATACTGGTCACTCAGTTCTAAATAAATTGGTAGGCACAGAAGCCAGATCCCAACAAATGAGAGACATGGGAGGTGATACCCTCTGCACATTACTTTCTACTTTTGATGCAAAGGACCACCCACATTTTATATATTATAAACAATTTGCTAAACTATCATATGAGACATTGGCATTGTCAGGGCCTAGGTAGAGCTCCTGTATTCGGTTATACTGAAACTATATTTAGTTATGGATCTGGAATTTGAATCCTAGTATGAAATAGAAGCATAGAAACATTGAAGTTGTTGGCAGATAAGGGCCTACAGGCCCTCCTAGTCTGCACTATTGTCCCTACCTGTGGTGACACTGCAGGCCCTAATCAGCCTAAGGTCTCCCCCCTCCCTAACTTTCAAGATCCCTTTATGTCTATCCCATGCGTTCTTGAATCCTGTAACTGTTTCTGCTCCCACCTCCTCTGCTGGTAGACTGTTCCACTTGGCCACCATGCTCTCTGTGAAGAAGTACTGTAATTCCTCACACTTTCTCTGAACCTCTTCCTCTCCAGCTTCCTATTGTGCCTCATCATCCTTGCGCATCTTTTTCTTTTGGAAAATAATACCCTCCTGTACCTTGTTCTTCCCTGTGAGGTATTTGAATGTTTCAATCGTATCCCCCCATTTCCTCCTCTCTTCCAGGGAGTAGATATTAAATTCCTTCAACCTTTCCTCGTAGGGTTTTTGATGCAGGTCCCGCACCATTTTAGCTGCCCTCCTCTGAAATGCCTCCACCCTGTTTATGTCCTTTCGAAGATGGAGTCTCCAAAACTGGACACAGTTCTTGAGGTGTAGCCTCACTAATGATCTACATAGTGGGATTATTACCTCCTTTCTTGTGCTGGTGATTCCCCTGCCTGTGCATCCTGCTAGCCTTCCCTGCTGCCTTGTCACGCTGCTTAGTCACCTTCATGTCATCAGCAATGACTACCCCAGGTCCCTTTCCTGTTTTGAGCCTGCTATTGCATCCCCTCAGGTGATATGTTGCCCTTGGGTTTCTGTGCCCCACGTGCATTATTTTGCACTTTTTAGCATTGAAACCCAGCTGCCATTCCCTTTATTATTCCTCCACCTTGTTTAGGTCTCCCCTCATTCTATCAGCCCCCCTTGCTGTGTCCACTATGTTGCAGAGCTTCGTGTTGCCAGCAAACAGGCACACTTTCCCTTCTAGAACCTCTGCAATGTCACTGATAAAGACATTGAAGAGTACTGGGCTCAACACTGATCCCTGTGGCACCACACTCGTCGCTCTGCCTACTCCAGAGTGTATGCCATTTACTGCCACCCTCTGAGTCTTATTGTCCTGCCAACTCTTCACTCATTTCACTACTTTAGAACCTACGCCTAGATTCCCCAGCTTGTTTATGAGCCTTCTAAGTGGAATGGTGTCAAAGACTTTGCTAAAATCCAGGTATGCCACATCCATTGCCCCCCAATCTACTTCCCTGGATGTTGCATATGTATGGTAAGTTCACTTTCACTGTTCCCATGTATTGTTTTCTTGTTTGGTATAACATTTCTGTTTTGTCTGTTTACTTGTCGTATGTCTAAAGCATAGGTGTGATGTGTGGAACAGTACTCTACCTGGAGGCTGACATAGCTAATTCAGTACCTTCTTGTACATCATCAGTTCTGTGACCTCACTGACTGTGACATCAAAACAGACCAAGAAGGAGTAATCACTAGCTGCAAGATTTGTCACTTGTTATGTCACAGTAAGTGAGGTCACAGTGCTGATGAGGAATAGAACTAGATTACTGTTCACATCACATCCAATGCCGTTAAGTACACAAAATATGGAAAAAGAAAATTATTTTAGAAATAAAAGGTATCAACTGACAACTAAAAAAAAATAACATTTT
Source organism: Neoceratodus forsteri (assembly GCA_016271365.2). NCBI lineage: Eukaryota > Metazoa > Chordata > Ceratodontiformes > Ceratodontidae > Neoceratodus > Neoceratodus forsteri. Next base: position 673,984,409 of record CM057451.1, on the reverse strand, counting down.
CTGCCTGTCATTTGTAATACTATTAGCTCATTAATAATAGAATTAGGTCACTCCAGGGGCTGGATTATGAATGTTACCTAACCGTATGTGTATAAGGCCCAATGCTGTGTACATACCTCATGACTCCTAGGGTTACAGTAACCAAAATTATAACATGTTTTAGAACATTTTAGCCATCTGACTGGCCAAACAACAAATGCAAGATTATAATTATCTGGCCATAATTACACTCCTGCACTTTTTCAGTTTGTGCACAATGTTTAGCAACAATATCTTTACCCTCAAGTGGAACTATGTTTTTGTCTTCTGCTCATATTTTATACAGGAATGATATTTTTCTTATTAAAAATCATATTATAAGTAACATCCATATTATAAATGCAATAGGATCACAATGCAAATATATAGGGTTTTACTATTATAAATGTCATATTGTTACGTTAATTAAACCTTGCATGTATTCATCTTGGACAACTATACAGAATTAAAGGGCGCTTATCAACAAATTCCAGATAAAAAAAAACCAAAAACTCTGGCACAGTCTTTTGTTGTCAGTTACTGATTATGGATTGCCAAGATATGACTCTACCAACTATACTTCCCTTAACAGCACTAAGATAGAGATGTCAATAGGGAGAAGCGCATGGGTAAATGGAGAAAGTGACAAACACAATAAGGACAGAGATGGGGCAAAAAGGGGTAAGGCCATAAAGAAATGGAGGGTAATGAGTACCGACACCCGTAGTCTGGGCAACTAGCTCCCTGAACTGGTGGCCTTGATGGAAGAGGGATGCCTGGATAGCGTAGCAGTCACAGAAACATGGTACACAGAGAACCATGACTGGGATGTTAACATACCAGGGTACACAACCTACTAGAGAGACAGGGAGGGGAGAAGAGGGGGTGGAGTAGCTCTCTATGTAGGGGAGGATAAAAACAACTGAACAAAAGAGTAAACAGGGAGGAGAGGAGGCACTGTGGGTCACCTTAGAGACTGGAAATGGCACCACAATCCGCACAGGGGTTGTATACAGACCCCCATGTCAGGGGGAGGGAATGGACAAGGATATGATAGAAGGCATCCTTAGGATGGCAGAGAAAGGGGAGATACTGTTGATGGGGGACCTTAGTATGCCAGATGTTAACTGGAGCACCTTTGCTGCAGCCACATCCAAAAGCAAGGCCATTCTCGAAGCCCTTCAGGTGGCATGCCTCAGACAGCTAGTTTTGGAACCCACTCATTAGGGAGCAATCTTAGACCTTGTACTTTCAAATGGGTACAGTGAGAGGATCTCAGATCTAGAAGTGGGTAGCCATCTGGGAACAAGTGACCACCAAACAGTGTGGTTCACGATAAACTCAGCTACAGAGTCAAGCCATACAAAAGTGCTGGTTCTGGACTTCTGGAGGGCTGACTTTGGCAAGATGGGAGAGTGCCTTAGAAAAGCACTAGCAAATGGGATAGAAGGAAGAGTGGAGCAACAATGGGGAAACATCAAAACTGCCATCACAGAGGCAACAAGCCTTTGTGTGAAGGAAATAAACAAATCAAAACAAAAGAAAAAGCCACTATGGTTCTCAAAAGAGGTGGCAGTGAAGATTAGGGAGAAAAAGATAGCATTTAGGAAGTATAAGGAAACACAGAAGTTGCAGGACCGAGAACTCTACCAGTTAAGGCAGAAGGAAGCAAGGAGGGTAGTCAGAATAGCAAAGGCCAAAACTGAGGAAAAGAAGGCCAACTCGATTAAGAAGGGAGATAAAACCTTTTATAGGTATATCAGGGAATGTAGAAAGACAAAGGGAGGGATGGTGAGGCTGAATAGAATGGATGGTGGGTGGGCAGAGAGGGACAGTGAAAAAGCAGGGATACTGAACAAATACCTCTGCTCAGTATTCAAGAAAGAGGAGGAGGGGGAGGTGACTAATCCAATTAACAGAAGCACTCTGGATAGGGGGGTCGATCCCAGTCCTTTCACAGAAGAAAGGGTTCTGAAAGAATTCCTAAAACTGAAGGTGAACAAAGCAATGGGGCCTGATGGAATTCACCCCAGAATTCTAAAAGAATTAAGGAGAGAACTAGTGACACCACTGACTACCCTTTTTAACAAATCATGGTAGGATGGTGTGGTACCTGAGGACTGGAGGAAGGCGGATGTGATTCCCCTTCACAAAAGTGGGAGCAAGACAGGCAGGAAACTACAGACCTGTCAGTTTGACCTCTGTGGTAGGGAAAGTGATGGAATCACTTCTGAAGGAAAGAACTGTTGAGTACCTAGAGGCCAGTGGGGCACAGGACCCAAGGCAGCATGGGTTCACAGCGGGAAGGTCATGTCAGACGAATCTAATTGATTTCTTTGACTGGGTGACCAAAGTAGTAGACCAGGGAGGGGCTGTGGAAATGGTCTACCTAGACTTTAGCAAGGCATTTGACACAGTCCCACACAAAAGATTAATAGTCACATTAACCAGCCTGGGAGTGGGTCCCAGGGTGGTAGCCTGGGTAAAACATTGGCTGGACAACAGGACACAGAAGGTAATTGTAAATGGAGTCCACTCTGAAGAAAGAGGGGTTACTAGTGGGGTACCGCAGGGTTCGGTACTAGGTCCAGTCCTTTTTAATGTCTTTATAAGTGACATTGCAGAGGGACTGGAAGGAAAAGTATGCCTCTTTGCAGATGACACAAAGATCTGCAACAGGGTTGATACACAAGGAGGTGTAGAAAGGATGAGAAGGGACTTGGCAAGGTTGGAGGAATGGTCAGAAGTATGGCAGCTTGGATTCAATGCAAAGAAGTGCAAAATAATGCACCTGGGAAACAAAAACCCAGGGGAAGATTACACAATGGGGAGGTAGTAACAACAACAAAAATGGAAAGAGACCTGGGGATAATCATATCAGATGACTTTAAGGTTAGCAAGCAATGTGAGAAGCTAGTAGGGAGGGCTGGGGGGATACTGGGATGTATAGGGAGAGGCATCACCAGCAGAAAACAGGAAGTTGTTATCCCTGTGTACAGACAGTTGGTGAGACCCCATCTGGAATACTGCATCCAGTTCTGGAGACCCCATCTCCGCAAGGACATAGGATGGAGGTAGTCCAGAGGAGGGCAACTAAAATGGTGCAGGGTCTGCAAGAGAAGCCATATGAGGAGAGACTAAAGGAGCTTAATATGTATACCCTTGAGAAAAGGAGGGAGAGGGGGGACATGACAGAAACTTTTAAGTACCTCAGTGGAATCAACAAAGTGCAAGAGGGTAGCATCTTTCAGAAAAAGAGATGTGCAAAAACAAGGGGACACAATTTGAAGATGGGGGGGATGGCTCAGAGGTAATGTGAGGAAGTATTTTTCACAGAGAGGGTGGTGGAGGCATGGAACAGCCTTCTTGAGGAGGTTTAGGGGTCTAAAACTTTGGGAGAATTCAAGAATGCATGGAACAGACATAAGACAATTCTTGTGGGGGGGTAGGAAGAAATAGGCTGTTGGTTAAATAGGATCTGCAGCTTATCCTGTAGATAGGGAAATGGGCAGACTAGGTGGGCCAAGCGGTCCTTATCTGCCGTCAAAGTCTATTTTTCTGTTTCTATGCCATAATACTTAAATAAATATGTATAACTAAATCCCCTATAAAACATCAGCCATGCAAAAGCTATTTTTTTTTCATTCCTTCATTTAAAAAAGGGTGCCTCCATACATCTGGTGATCTTACCACCTACTTCCCTAATGTTTTATGCCAGCTTGAATGCCCTAATACATCACTGCTTACATCATCTGCTACTGGAGAGTCAGTGGTGCCAGTAGTACTTTGGAGCTTTGGTTTTCTCAAACACAACCAGTGACTGTTACCAGATGTTAGGATCATGAGGATTGAGCATACCAAAGAGGCAATTTGCAGGAAGAGTAGTACATGGGATTCAGGAAAAAAAGCTCAAAGCCAAGAAGAGATGATATGCAGTCTGAGCAGGAGGAAAAAGCTCTGTTTTGTCTTTGCACTAGCAAACCCTACTGACCCATGCCTGACTGACACAATAGAACTTCCACCCCTAGCATTGTCCTGGGCTAGTGGTGGATAACTGGTAACCCATTGATGGGGGTGTTACTGTTGGCAGCTGTGTCAGAACGTCCTAAAACTTTGAATCTGCCAAGGCTAATCCCTAACAGTGACAAGGCTTTTGTATAAAGGGACATTGCCAGCTTTTTGCTGAATTTATTTTGCACTAATCAAAATGGTGCCTGCATCCACTTCTGATGCCATACATGATCCCATACTGCTATATAATAACCAGTTACTGCAGTATTCCTAACATTTACTATGTTATCTGACCAGACCCTATTTCCCATTTGCTGACTCTCTGGCACACTCACATGGTGCCAAAATAATATCTGCCAAACATATTTGCTGAAATTAGGCCATGAGCTGACGTTGTGAAAGCAAGATTCATTGAAAGAAGAGCGCTCTAAGATAGTTTATTAAATGTTTGAAATGTCAAGCTGTAACTGGGCTTACACATCAGCGTCAGCAATATGGGATCATGTACTGTACGCCATCACAATGCATATAGCCAGCTGCAGCCACAGTGTTGATAAGTGCAAAAAAATTTCAACAAAACGTTTAGTGTCTCTTTACAGGTGACAAAGCCCATCATAGCAGTGGTGTGGCTAACTAGATACCAGTTCTTCTTGAAAGAGCTGGTAGAGCTAAAAATAGCCGACAGAAAATGTTACTAATTTTTAAAAGTAGCCAGTAATTACTTTTTATTTGTGGTGGTTTTTTTTTTCCATTTGCTCATTAGAAGGGTTTTTTCCTGATCGTATTAGGTGTGTTATGAGGAGCAGTACATTACCTGGAGACTGACCTATCTAGTTCTATTCCTCTTTATACCTCATCAGCATTAAAACCTCACTCATTATGACATCACAAGTAACTGATCTGGCATGAGTGATTGGATCTTCTTGGTCAGTTGTGATGCCATAGTCTGTTAGGTCACAGGACTAATATTCCACTGGGCCTTTTTCTGCTGTCATATTCTGTGTTTTATGATGATGTATGAGGAGGAACAGAACTAGCTATGTCAGCCTTCAAGTAGAGTTCTGTTCTACACATCACACCAAGCACTGTCGGGTAGTAAATCTTTTCATTAGCAACATGGAAAAGGAAAAAATGCTTCTGATTAAAGAAGTATTCATTCACTACCTCTTAAAGTTAATATTAATTTTAGGTAGTACATTAAAACGTTAAGCTGGCCACACAGCTTCCTTCCACTTTGCTTAGCTTTTCAGAACCCAAAGATGGGACTGGGGTGGTGTCCAGCTAAATGTGTGAAATGGGCAAACTGTGGGACACATCATCAGACACCAGATCTACATGTAGAAGCTCTGAGACATAGTCACAGTGTTTGTTTTCATGTTCTCAAAGTTTGCTCCTCTTTGAGCAGCACTTACCATAACATTTATTTTAAAATCTAAGTGTCAAGGCACTAGACTGGTAGTCCAGGGTAGTCATACCACTCATTGTGCCAGCAGCGTGGCTTCAGAAGTGGACTTGGGTCACTTGGGTGCTGGCTAGGAAGGGAGGATCAAGTGCCTGAGGACAGCTCTCCTCCCTGGGGATGGGGAAGTGCTGCATTTGGCTACTTGACTGCCACCTGATGGAGCCATGTGACAAGCACAGTAGGAGCATATAGAGGGGAAGACATGAGCCACCAGATGCCAAGTACCCTTGCATGCCACCCAACACATACATGCACATCACTGCATGCCAGCACCCACCAGGAGAAAAACAGGAGCTAGAGGAAAAAAAGCCCTGGTTCACCTTTGCACCAGCACCCCTCACTGGCCCATGCATGACTGACATGGCAGACCACTCTCCCGTACCATGGTCCTGGTCAAGTGGTAGATAACTGGGAAGTCCATGAGAAGGTTGGTGATGAGGCTGGGGATAGGTGCTGTCAGGTGAAGCGGGTGATAAGAAAAAACTGGATAACAAAAACATTTCAGAAACATAGAAACACAGAAGTGGTTGGCAAAATAAGACTACTTGGACCACCCAGTCACCCATATTTTCCCTACCTGGTCTCTGCCAACCCTCCCCCTCCCTGCCTGTTTACCAGCTTTCCCTTATGCCTGCCCTATGCATGTTTGATGCCCCCCCCCACTGTTTTCGCTCCCACCACCTCTGCTTGCAGACTGCTCCAGGTGTGCACCATTTTTTCAGTTAAATAGTACTTCCTCATATCCCTCTTAAACTTCCTCCCCTTCCAGCTTCATTACATGCCCTCCTGTCCCGGTACACTCCCTTATTTGAAGTAGACTCTGCTCCTGTACCCTGTTCACTCCTGTGAGGTACTTGTAGGGCTCAGTCATGTCCCCCAACCGCTCTCTTCCAGGGTGTACATATTCAGATCCTTCCTCAGTCTCTCCTTGTAAGACATTTGATGTAACCCCTGCACTATTTTAGTTGCCCTCCTCTGGACTACCTCTACCCTGTCTATGTCCTTTCTGCAATATGGCCTCCAGAACTGGACACTGTACTCTAGGTGGGGTCTCATCAGTGAGTGATACAGTGGTAACACCACCTCCCTCCACCAGATGTTGATACCTCTCCCTATGCACCCCAGCATTCCACTGACCCGGCCCACTTCCTTGTCACACTGCCCAGTTACTTTTAGATCATCAGATATGATAACCCCAAGGTCTCTTTCCTGATCGGTACCTCCCCCAATCTTATACTCAGCTTCTGGGTTTCTATGCCTTGGGTGTATGATTTTGCACTTCGTGGTATTGAACCCCAGCTGCCATGCCCTTGACTACTCCTCGAGTTTTCCAAGGTCCCTACTGATTCTCTACACCTCCTCCTTGGTATCCAATGTATTGCAGATTTTGGTGTCATCTTCAAAAAGGTACAACTCTAGTTCTTCTGCAGTGTCACTTATGAAGACACTGAAGAGGACTGGTCCCAGGACTAGACACTGCTCTTATCACAGAATGTGGAACAGCATCCTGACCCTGACAGTGTGGGATGGCACCCTGACAATGAGGAACAGAGGGCTTCTGAGTAGCAAAATGGCAGAGATTTTTAGTGCATGCCAGTTGGAAATGACTGGTTAAGCAGAGGGCAATTAAGTGACTTGCTCAGCATCACCTGATAAACCAGTAGCAGTGGTGCAATTTAAACCTGGGTCTCCAGGTTTAAAGCTCTGTCTTCTAACCACTTGGCTTGTGTCTAAATCAACAGTGTGTCATCCCTGTGTCTCAACCATTTTCCAGCAAATGCAAATTGTATTCAAAGGCTTAAGGATACGAACAATAAGACAGCGAGTGACGATTATACCTGAATACTACTTGCTGGATAGTTTGATACCTTTTATTAGACAGACACCTGTCCCGTGCAAGGATGGTAAAGTACACAAACATTCAGGGCCTAACAGGTCCCTTCCTCAGGTGCAACAGCAATCTGAATAAAAGAAACTGAAGTTATATTGCAGTGAATTACACTGTTTCAAAATAGTTTATGATAGGATAGAGAGAAAAGTTAAAAGGAAGGCAACATACACTACAAATGTGAAGGGGACTGAGCTTCAGGGTTGCGATGTTTGTGTGTGTGTGTGTTGGGGGGCAATGTAAAGCATATATTTCACATTTTTCCCGCAGTATTTTTGCCCTAGATAAGACAGTTGAGATTCAACATTGTGTTTTCAGTGGGGAACTGTTTCTGCCCAATTCTGCTGCTGGGAGGGCTGAAGGTCACGTGGTTTACTGGTTGGAGCATCAGCTTGTGGGCCAGGAGATAAAAGTTCAAATCTCAATGGAGCCACACATTCACTGAGTGACCCTGGGTAAATTGCTTAATCTCTCAGTGCTTCAGTCCCACCCAGCTGTAAAATGGGAAAAAAAAAACAAAAAAAACAATGGGCACTTGTAGCTGTGTCTCATCTGAGCTGTCCTGGGTAAATTATGGTTAAAAAATATTTGTGCAAAGACCTGAACATTTAGACACATAGCAGCATAATAATTTAGGGTCAAAAGGAGTAGCAGAGAAGAATAGATATGCTGTGAAAACAGATGTGTTAATTTTCTTAGGGGTTTCCTGCCCACACTACTGTCCAACATACCCTGATGTTCCCCTGGTAAGCAAAACTTTCACCAAGCTTACCTAGAAGGCCTGCACTGTCTTCATGTCCATTATTTCTGCTGCCTCCCCTAAATTTGCCACCTATGAGCTTCAGGGTGAGTCCCCATATCCTTCTGGAGGACACCATATCAAACATCTTCAACTGTTCAATATTGTTATTGTCCTTGAGCCTGAGGAAGACTGATGCCATGAACCATATCATCTTCCAAGGTGAACATGTTAAGAGCCATCATCTTCTCCTCATAGCATTTGTTCTACCATGCCCATGATCATTTTGGTGGCCATGCATTGTACCCTCTCAACTGCCTCAATGTTCTTTTTTATGTTTGCTGGTGTGCATGTTCAAAGCAAACGTATTGGTTCAATGTCAGGGCCTGGTAGGTGTGTGCTCTGTCATCCAATGGATGTCAGCCTGCAGGAGGCCTGGCAGTCAAAACCCAGTTGCACAAAGGTCTGTGATGACCTCAATCAGCTTGCTGATGAGCAGAAACTTCTCAAATATGATAGGATGCAGCCGTACCTGTCATTGTGGTTTTATGACCATTAGCATACTAAAAGGGCATCACCATCAGTGTTCTGCTCTTCCCCATGGCTACTCACTACCCTCCCACTCCCTTCCTCTGTCTGCTGCCAGTATACCCCCTGCCCCACCCAAAGTTTTGTATGACTGGCAGTGGGTGCTCATCAACTCCGCCACTGGTATCCCCCCTCCTGCCTAACCCCACCTTTCTGTTTGAGTGGCAATGGGTGCTCATCAACCCCACCACCAGTATCCCTCCTGCCACCAGACCCAGCTTTAAACTCCCCCCAAACACAGACAGTCTGACAGTGGGATGCCCACCCCTGGTGGTGGCTAATGTCCCCCAACAGAGGATATGACACCAGCATGCCCACCTCTGGTGCCATCAAGCAACAAACCAGTACTGGGGTGCCCAATCCCCAGTGTCAGTACCTGAAACAAAGGAAACCATCCCTCATTGTCTTGTCCCTCATCATCGTCTTCTAAACCTGTAAAAAACTAATTGCTCCCTCGACTGTTTCTACTCCCCCCAAACCTTCTTCATTCCCACCCCAACACCACTTTCTGGACCCACCACCCCATACATCCACTCACTTACCTATCTGCTGAACTCTCACAATGACCAGCACACTCTACTACTTCCAACACTGAGCATGAACTGACTGAAAACAAGGTAAGTCGGGTTAATTCTTTTTAAGGTGCTTTGAACCTTTACTCAGAACTTTGTCATGTTTGTCACGTTTTAATATTTTTTGCCCAAATTTTCAACATAGCCTTTCTGGGACCCCATCTCATGAACAAGGTAGGTGAAATTTTTCAAATCTCCCCTGCAACTTATTTTCACTGCTGCTCTGTAAAATAATCTTTGAGATGGGATTTAAAAAAATCCACCTGTCTTGATCATGATGTGGGGTCATAAAAACACTAGGTTGAAAACGTGGGGCCGAAATATTAAAAAGCAATGCAGTTATTAAGAAATATTGATTACTCGTAACTTTGTGATTTTTTGAAGATTTTGGCCCCAAATTTTCAACACAGCCCTCTTCTAACCCCACCTCATGAACATTGCAGATGTTGTTTTTCAAATCCCCTCTGAAACATGTTTTTGCAGGTGCTCCCTGAAATCACCTTTTGGATGAGATTAAAGGGATTTGTGCAGATTTGGCCACAAAAGTGCAATACAGTCATTTTGTTACCTCACGTGATGCACATGACAGATGTTATTTTTCAAATTCCCTTCCAAAACATGTATTTGTAGTCACTTTGCCAAATCACCTTTCAGACAAGTATAAAAAAATGAAAATGCGGGGCCAAAAAAACAATGAAATAATGAAATAATGAAGAAATGTGGAATTTTTGCAATGTTTACCCATACACATGCAATTTATTGGCAGAAAAGGACCAACAGTCTAGGCCCATCCAGTCTGCCCTATAACTTTCTTATTTTTACACATTTTGGCCCCACAATTTCAAAATAGCCCTTGCGTTACCCCACCTCATGAATGTGACAGATGTCATTTTTCAAATTCCCTCCAAAAAATGTTTTTAGAGTCACTATGCAAGATCTCTTTTTGGATAAGATTTAAAATATTCCACGTGTCTTGATTATAACACAGGGACATAAAAAGGCTATTGGAAATTTGGGGTTAAAACATCAGAGCCCACTGAAAATATTATATTGCCTCTCAGCTGGCCTATCCTGGATAAATACATTGCAGCAATTGCTAAAATCAGGACCCTCCACTTAAAATCAGATATTACATCTCTGCTGTGCTATCCTGGATTTAATAGTTTAAAATGTGGAAAAGCAGGACCCTATTGACATTGAGATATTGCATCTCATCTGGTCTATCTCAGGTAAATATATAGCAACAATGTGTAAACGCTGGACCCCAATACAGCAGAGCACCACTAAAATGTGAATCTAAGCTGCTCTATCTTGGGAAAAATACATTGTAAAAGCTGGGAACAGCTGAAAATGAGAAATTGCCTCTCAGCAGAGCTATTCTGTGTAATTATATAATAAAAATGGATAAAAGCAGGACCTCATTGAAAACATGATATTGCATCTTTGCTGTGCTAATCTGGGTAAATACAATCCAAAAATGAGTAAAAACATGACCCCACTGAAAATGAAATATTGCATCTTTGCTGTGCTATCCTGGACAAATACAGTGTAAAAATATGCAAAGGCAGGACCCCACTGAAAATAAGATGTTGCAAATTATCTGGTCTAGCCTAGGTAAATATATAGTAAAAATGTGCAAAAACAGGACCTTTGTACTGCACAGCCTCACTGAAAGTATGCATCTAGGCTGGTCTGTCCTGGCAAAACTATGTTGTAAAAGCAGGACCCCCACTGAAAATGAGATATTGTCTCTCAGCCGGGATATCCTTGCTAAATACATTGTAAAAATGGGTAAAAGCAGGACCCAATTGAGAACAAGATATTGCATCTCCACAGTGCTGTCCTGGGTAAATACAGTCTAAAAATGAGTAAAAGCAAGATCCCACTGAAAATTAGATATTGTGTCTCATCTAGTCTGTCTTGGGTAAATATATAGTAAACATGTATAATGGTCAGGCCGTAGTACAGCAGAACCCCACTAAAAGATGTGCATCTATACTGCTGTAGTCTGGAAAGTACATTGTAAAAGCTAGACTCCACTGAAAATGAGAAATTGCCTCTCACCTGTGCTATCCTGGGTAGATACATTGTAAAAATGAGCAGACCCAAGATCCCACTGAAAACTACATATTGCATATCAGCTATGCTATCCTGGGTAAATACAGTGTCAAAATGGGCAGCAGCAGGACCCCACTGCAAATGAGATATAGCATCAGAGCCGGGCTATTCTGGGTTTAAAAATAATGTTAAACTCTGTTAAAGATAGAACCCTACAGCAGAATCCCACTGAAAAGATGTTGTGTTGCATCTAAACTGATCTGTCTTCAAAAAATACATTGTAAAACACCTGATCACTCATCAAGTAGCTGTCCAGAATATTCCTGGTGGTCTAGTGGTAACCCCATAAGGTCATCTGACCCCCCTCCCAACCCTGCTTGCTCAGACCTTCCTCTCCACACGCCTTTCACCCTGGTCAGATAAGCCAAACTATGGCAATAATAACGCTGACCAGTAACCCCCCCCCAGCTCATCACCTTGCTCTGCCTCCATATGACAGTCAGTAAGCAATCACAAGTATTGTACAAACAGCTTCTTCTATAGTACTCACGATCACTCACTGACTGACTGCTTTTCTGCAGTACTCACAATCACTCTCCAACACTCAGATGGTGGCTGATTGAAGTGGTGAGCAGAGGGCTGTGCCGGTCACCCTCACTATTGCCGTAGGTCTCCTTAGACAGGTCCCCTTTTTGACTGCCACCAGGACTCTAACACCCCTAATGCCCACTCATCCACACTCTCCTTCCCCTTCCTTTTATCCCCACTCTTCCCCCTCCCCATCTCTCTGTCTTTCTCTCCCCCTGTGCCTTTTCCCCCTCTGGATCAACCTTATAACCAACCTACTACCACTACCTCCCAACCTCCTAGACAAAGTCACTTCTTTTGGCTGCCCACTCTCCTCTCACCCCAGTCTCCCTTCCCCCTCACCTTGACTCCTCCTCGGACTCTCACACTAGGTGTCACAACTCTTTGTCTCCTTCGCTACATACAAACACTGTCCTTTACCCTAGTTGAATGTTCTTGATGCTGTACTAACACCATTGGTACTATGAATGGCATTGTAACCTTACTGTATACTAGCTACCTACTATTCGAGTATTGCATATAAACTGTTTATTATTGTTGTCATTGTCACTGTTTAATTTGGAATCTTTATAAAAGAGCTCTAAGCTCAAAGGTATGATCCGAATCCCTAAATAAATAAATAAAATAGATGACAAGGGCAACGGGGGGTGCAGAAGGTGGGTCCTGAGCAGGCAGGTCGGGGGCAGGTCAGATGCATTTGTGGGGAGGACTAGACCATCAGGAATATTTAAGACAGCTACAAGATGGGTGATTGGGAGTAGGGGACCACTAGACCACCAGGAATATTCAAGACAGCTACAGGATGGGCACTTAGTGGGGCTGGACATTTAGGGTAATGAGCCCATAATGGGTGTGCAAATGGCCCATAGCGCCTTGCATGCCCAATGTGCTCATTAGCATGTTAGGGTTGAATATGGCTCACAGGATCCCTGGCACTATCCCATTTGGGCCACGCTATGTCCATTGGGCTCCTGTGAGCCACATTTATTCTGGGGCTGTCTTAGCATAGTACATTCTCACTATATGCTTTGCTGACATGTCCCCTTATTTAGACAGTGTGCTCCAGTCAGAGCATGCTAATTGTCTGAATATTGCCCCAAAGCCACCTATACGCTACATGCCACACAGCACCTACGGTAGGTTCTTAACATGGTGGCCTATACCCCATAGCCAGTGGAACCCAAAATCCATGAAACAGTAACTACTGGGGGTAAGAAAGGTCTGCCCATAGCCTCAAGATACTGTTGTTTTAATTTGTAATGGCACACAAGCAAACATGTTTGGCATTGACAAATGGTTGTAGTAGTTAGGAGCTCAGAGCTGCATCCAATACTCCAGGATGGGTGGAACCTCACCAGGGCCCTGTACAGTGGCATTATTAATTCCTCTTCCATGCTGTTCACCCCCCATTTGATGCCCCCCACCCCCAGATTCTGCTGACCCTCTTGATAGTGGTGGTACATTGCTTGTCATGCTTCAGGCCCCTATTAATCAAGATGCATACCTCTCAACTGTCACACAGTATGAGGCATGTCACTTATTTCCTCTCAAAATCTCTCTGTCTGACATGTCTTTCAACTTTTTTTCACCACCTGTACCCTCTCCCTCCTTCCCTCCACCTCCCCAGCACCACCCCCTCATGTCCACCCACCATCCCTTCTTCTTCTCCACTACCACTCCCTCTGTGACCTTCAAGTCCCTTCTTGTTCTTAACCCACACAAAGGATGGACACTCGACGGCCTTGACCCCAAACTCCTGTCTCTCTCTGCTCTGACAATTGCCCTTCCCATCACACATCTACTCAGTTACTCATTCTCACTTGCATTAGTCCTTGACCTGTGGAAGTAGACTACTATAATCCTCATTCTCAAAAGTGAGACCCCTCCCTCCCTGGCAACTGCTGCCCCATCTTCCTCCTTCCCTCCCTGTCTAATCTTCAGGAACAGCTGCTCCTTTCCCAACTCCCCTTCCCTCTTTCCTTGATGAATCCTCCAGCTTCACTCCCAGTCTGGCTTTAGGAAATCCTACCCCACTACCACCTCCCTCCTTAGGCTCTCTGACTCCATGCTTTCTGTCATGAACCAGCAGCTGGTTACCTATGCCATCACTGTCAACCCTTGCCAAAGCCTTTGATGCTGTTGTCCACCCCATTCTCCTGGGCAAGCTGACAGTGGCTAGGCTCTCCTCCTCCTTCTCTGCTGAGTGGTTTTGTTCATACCCTGAGGGTAGAACCCAAGCTATCTGTATCAGTAATGCCATTTCCCCTCCTCTCCCTATCTGCTCTGGGATCCATCCTTGGCACCATCCTGTTTTCTATTTTTCTAAATGACCTCCCACTCATGAACTTCTCTGCATCCACTCCTATGTATGCAGACAACATGATTCTTTACGCCTCTAGTTCCTCTGCCTCTTACCTCACAATGCCTCTCTAACTAGATTTCAACAACATCCAGCACTGCTTTTGGGCCAACCAGCTGTCCTTCAATGCCAAAAAAAAAATTCTGTGACCTTTGACACTAGACAAGGACTTGCAGAGTTCTCCCCATCCCCGTCCTTCCAGACCCTTGATGGTGTTGTGATTGTGGATGTCTACCCCTTTAAATACCTCAGGGTATGGTTGGATTGTCATCTGGACTTCTTTACTTATGTGGACGTCACCCACAAGAAGCTGTATCTTAAATCTGGGGCACTTTATGGGAACAAAGCAAGCATCTTGCTTCCTGCTCATAGAGAGAGCGTCATGAAAATGATGCTACCTGGTAAAAATTAAATACTTAGCTCTTTCAGCTAAAATAGCATACTGGATTAGAAGTACAAGCTTGGATCTAAAGAGGTTGACTAAAAAATGCATGGATGAAAAAGAATCCTGGATTATTATAAATTATTTTTCAATATGGCTAAAAAAAGTTTTAGATATGTTAAAACTTATGAAATTGGATCACTTATGGAATGATACTCTCAAGGAGATAGTTATTTCACAAGATTATGCAAGGTTAATTAAAAATAAGCTAAAGTAAATTGAATTTAATATTGATATGCAGAGAATTAGGACATTGAAATTACATGGGTGGTATGCATAAAATAAATTATGTTCTAGAACCATATTTACTTTTTCTTTTTGACAAAAAGGATGGAGCTATCTTTACAAAGTTTCATCTTGAGGTATATCCATCTAAATTTTTACAATACATCTTCTTCAAAAACAAATAATCTTTTCAAGATCTATATTGTAGTTGTGGGCACAATGAGATGGAAGCCCACATTCATATTCTTCTATATTGTCCAAGATTTTAAACATATGAGAAATGTATCCATTGGATATTATTTTTCATCTATGGTAGTCACAAAGAAAGAGACACTGAGGATCCCAATGAATCCTCCTTTGGATTATGTCTCAAAAGACGTGTTAAGACACTTAAATGGATTTATTCAGAAATGTTGCATAATACCCATCAAGCTCACTATCAAGATAGGTGTGAACAAAATGTGGGCTGATATTTTCCATTGGAGTAAGAGCTTTTTGTGGTTTCTTAAAATGAGAAACCTTTGGTGATATTCAATTGTAGGATATTTTTGGAGACTACAAGCTACTTCACGTTTAAACTATTCCCAGTAGAGATGTAAAGTTTACATGCTATACTACTCTATGTTAGAGAACAGCATTTTTTAAAGCCTTATCCAAAGGAATATATTAATTCACAAAAAGATTAACATATACTGATTATACAGATTGATGTTAAGGAAATAATTTATTCCTTCATATTTGACTTGACATCTACTAGTAAATACAGTGTATATTCGCTTGTAAATGTTTGTACTGTTGAAATAGTAAATTATATAAATTATGTGAACTGAAGAAAGAACAAAAAGATTGCACACATTATATTCCCTATTGCACAGCTCAGAATTTTTTTTTTAATTCTTTATGTAGAAATTTAAATAAGTATGTTATATTTTCTCTTTTGAAATGTATGCAAAGTATGTATTGTATTTTAAGCTGGTTTTGTGAAATGCTATTGTCATGACTCATCAAGAGTTGAACAAATAAAGTATTTGATTTGATTCTATCTTCGATGTTGGCGACATTGTATGTAGCACTGTTTCCAGGTTCACCCATGCCAGGCTGAATCTCCTGTTTCACTCCTTCTGCTGTTTTGCCCTGGCTCACCTCCCCAGAACCCACACTGCTCCCTGTATTCCTCCCTCTTCTTTACCTCTCTTTATGCCAGGTGCCTCACCCATTATGCCACCTTCATCTCCAAATTCTTGTTGGACTCTTCCCCCATACCTGTTCTTCACTTCTTATATCTCCTACTCTCTCCTACTCCGTTAGCAGCTGTGACATCTACTCTCTCACTCTTCCCCTGTAAAATCCTCTGCTGGTCCAACTGCTTTCTCCTTCCACTTACCCAAACTTTGGAGCACCCTCCTTATTTCTATTTGCAATACATCCTCTTCCCTCATCACCAAAATCCCTCCTCCATGACCTCATTACTCAGTCCTGCAGTTGCCACTGATCCTAGGCTAATCCCACTACTCCACACTCCATACTACTTCCCCATACAGCCCTGGTTTATTAGTCCAAATTTCCCCATTGACTAGTCTCCCACTGTACTTGCATTTTACCTTCCCTTTCTTGTTTTGCTGCCAGTTGCATTTTGTGGAACTGTTGCTACTGGTATGCTATGTTTTGCACTACCTACTTGTGCTTCCTCTCAAGTGTATACTGTGCACTTTATAATTTTTATTATTGTATTATAAGTGTAACATTACTGATGTAACATTATTACTGCACTCTCCACACCCCCATAAATATATAAATAAATATTCCACTTCACTTGCTGAGACTTTAAAGCAAAAATGTGTAATTATCTATAATGCTTAGTTATTATCAAACTTTATTAACATTGGTGCACTTATTTAAACAGTGTTCTGAGCTTGTAATGCCATATTGGTTAGTAAGTCACACATTTTGCCTATTTATCACACATCTTGCTACACATTTGAGTGATGAAAGGTTGGCAGACCCAAGTACTCTTCCTCCTCCACTGTAGCAAGTGGGGCCCCATACAGTGCATACTGTAGTTACAGTACAATATGAAGAAATGTAAATGGTGCACTTATTTTTTTTCTAAGGGAATTTTTTAAACAAATGGAGAAACATGCTCCATTCATTCTAAGGAGAACTAGAGGGACCTTCACTAAATGATTGTCTAAAGACCTGTTCTCACCATTGAAAGACAGGGACAAGCCTTGAAACAACATAAACAGATTTACGTGCTGACTGACTAGCCTACAGGCACAGACTGATAGCTAAAATTATTTTTGTCAATTATCAGTAAATAAATCAAATGTCATAATAATCCATGATCCTTCTGGAAAAGTGTAAATATGGTGTTAGACCCTAGTAAAGTCAGGCTGCAGGTACTTTCATAGGTGAGGGGTCCCTCCCCTCACCTATCACCTATATAGCAGAGAAAGACAGCAAAAAAGCATGGACACCACATGAGTTGCAAAGCCAATGAATTTATTAAACATACAGGAGAAAAAAATGGAAAACCAGGCCAACACTTCGAGTCTCATTGATTCTTCTTCAGTGAGCTGCTGGCTGGAGAACAGCATTCCTGTAGTGAACCAGATGCATTGCATGACTTACATCCACCTATACCAAACAAGTAGGTCCACTGCTACTAAACTGCAGTGCTATTTTAAATGGTTAATAAAATTAAGATGCTAATGGCATGTTATTACTGATCCATCACATATGTGAACAGGTAATAAAGGACTTAACCACCAGCACTGCAAGTTGTCCAGATGTGGACAACCCCTATCTTTTCCTCAGAGCTATTTCTCTGTGGTATTTGTCTACATCTGGACAACTTGCAGTGCTAGTGGCTAAGTCCTTCATTACCCTTTCACATCTGTGGCAGATAGGTAATAACATGCAATCAACATCTTAATTTTATTAACCATTTAAATAGCACTGCATAGTTCTAGCTGTTTAAAAGAGTAATTTAGTAGCTGCATACCTATTTGTTTTTTCATGGTGGATGTAAGTCATGCAATGTGTCTGGTTCACTACAGAAATGCTGTTCTCCAGTCAATCAGCAGCTCTCTGAAGACGTCATTGAGACTTGAAGTACTGGGCTGGTTTTCCATTTTCTCCTTCTGTATGTTTAATAAATTTATTGATTTTGCATCTCCTGTAGTAGTGTTGCTTTTCTGCTGTCTTTCAATGTTGCTGCCTTCTGTAGTCACTCCCAGGAACTTAACCTTCGTGAGCACACTGTGTTGGAAGTTCGAGGTAGGTTATATCAGACTCCTAAGGTTCAGAGTTTACTAAACAAAATTGCAATTGATAAATCAGAAGGCAGTGATGATCTTCCTCCTAAACAGCTAAAATTGGCTATTCCTGTTATAGTATACCTACTGTCCACTGTCTTTAACTTATCATTTGTCACAGGCCTTGTTCTATCCCTCTGGAAACCGGTTCATGTGGTGATAGTACATAAGGGGACTCTAAGTAACTTATTACGAATAACAGACCAATTTCTATATTGTTGGAACTGCCAAAACTACAAGAAAAATTGTTTTTATCCCAACTGTTGCAGTACTTTGTAAGGTATTGCTTACTTAACCACCCCAGCAACACCGCTTCAGAAAGGGTCACAGAACAGTGACTGCATTGGTCAGACTCACCAGTGACATCTAGAGTGACGTGAATCTGGCTGAGCCATTTGACATGGTCAGTCATAGAATATTGTTGACTAAACCTGGAATGTTATATCTCTGCAGAGACTATTCCTGAGTCATCTTTGTTACAGTACCTATAGTTCAGGCCCACCTGGTCTCATTGGTTGACTATGAACTGGTGATACACTCTGCAGCTAATTCAACTACATTGTCCAGGGTACAAACATTACTAAATTGTATCTGTTGTTATTGTTTAAAATCTAATAGCAATACATACTGTTGTAATTTATATAATTCATTGAAGTGGCTTCCTTTACAAGAACACATTCAGTACTGTCAAGCAATTTTGCTATAGAAAATCTTGAATACCCTAGATTCCTCAAGTCTTAAATCAATCATTCATTTCCAAACTGGCCGTGGTATTTCCGTGGCTAATGCCAAAACTGATTTTGTTGGTCCAAGATGTAAAAATAATATGAGTGAAAATGCATTTTCTTATGCTGTTCCTAAGAGGTGGAATTTTCTACCTTTTTCTATAAGAATGGGCCAGACAGTAGTCTGTTTTAAAAATACACTGAAGGTGTATCTACAAGCTTCCTGTAAAAACACGTGTTTCAATACCTGACTGATTGATGCCTCATTGATTGCACTCTGCCAACTTTACATTGACAATGTACTGTGACTGTACTGTACTTCTTGTGATGTATTTTTGTATTGCATTTTGTTCATGCTATGCACCCAGGACGTCTCTGAAAATGGACATGTATACTCAGTGGACTTATCTGGTTAACACAAACAAACAAAAAAACAAACAAATTAAAACCAACAGGCATGGGCCTCATCTCCTTCTCATGGTTTACTGACTACTTGAATGAAGGTTGTCATGTTCTGAAATATTATAGTATAATGTCCACCCCATATGTGGTCAAATATGGAGTCCCACAGAGCTCTTTGCTGGAGCCCATACTTTTTTCTGTTTTCATCAACTCAGCCTCCAGCACTTGTACTAAAAGTTCTGCTCTATGAAGTTGACATGGTGATCTACACCCTTTCTAAATCTGCTGACCAGTTGATGGGCTTCCTTGGTACTGACATTAGCATGTCTGAGAACTGGATAATAGGTATTAAATAAATCCGAGGCAAAATCAATGGTATTTTTGTTCAAGACTAAACTGAACATCACTAGACAGGTGTTTCAAGTAAAACTCATCAACGGCTGGAACCAATAGCTCATTTCAAGTGCTTCAGAGTACACTTAGCCTCTAAGATGACCTTCAGGAACACCTCAACTCCTTGACTAAGTTACAGAATCAAAAAAATCATCTGTCTGTACAGAACAAAAGACCTCTTAAGTGGCAAAGCAAAATTAGCTATTGCAAGGCAGCAACCCCTGCCAATCCTAGATAATGGCTGTTATCTGTGACCAATGTACTGCAACTGAGTATGATAGAAAGTATGTCCTCCACAGTAGAACTGCCAAATTCGTTCCCTCCACCCCATAGAATGCCCCATTTAACCATCTACAGTACATGTAATAGACTTTATTGTTTTCTCAGCAAGTAGACAACAATACACAACAACAGTAGTGTCAACATTCCAGTCCTGTGTTCAGTAATAAAGTGCATCACACTTTTGAATACAATCAGTCACAGTCCCTCATTAACAATTGTTGTGGTGTTACTAGTTAGCAATTACATGGCTCCTGCAATGCTCTCTGCTCCCCTCACAGAATTAAAGTATAACCTTTTGTGGGATGTATAGTGAGTCCACCACTAGCATGTACCTCCCGGGTCGTGCCTGAAAACAGTCACTTGCTGGCTAGTGCACTTACCCGGTTAACAAAAACTAAATAAAATAAAATAAATAAATGTAGACAACCCACCTCACCCATCTGTTAGTTCCCTTCTCTGTTTGTTGTCTAACAGTAAGTTAACAGTTCTATAGTGTACAGTTCTGGTACTAGTGATTTCCATTCCTCAAGGCTGGGGGGCACTTGTGTCAACCATTTTTTGGTAAGACACTTCTTGGCTGCTACTAGAAGGATGGCTAATAAGTATGTCTTGGCCAGGTCTTTCTCTTTTAGGGGTGTGTATGTGAATAGGAAAAGGAGCTCATCTAGGTGTCAGTTTGTGGAAAAAACTTCTCTTAAGGCCCATTCCATGTCCTGTATAAAGAGTTGTAATATGGGACATGCCTACATGACAAGGTGATGCATGGCATTGGGTTCTCCACAGTACCTCTAGCACTCTGAGGCAGCAGTCATGCCTTTGTGTACCTGTTGTACTGGGATTATAAAGTACCAAATGAAGCAATTGCACTTATACTCTCTCTAGAAAATGAATCTTGATACTCTGCATGTTAATGCTCATCTTTTGCCACTGCTCAGCACTGATGCCATTGTTGAGCTCCGCATTCCAATTATCAAATGCTCATAAGGTAACCTCAGATCTCTTCATCTGTAGGATAGCATATAGTTGTGAGATTATGTGTTGACTTAAGACTCCATGAATTGCATTAGTCAGGTGCGTAAGAAGAGGGTCACCAGGCCGGGGATGGGGGAGCAATGCAAAGATTAGTGAGATATGTTTGGGCTTGAAAGTACATAAATACATCTGAATTTGGTACATTAAGAAGTTCCTGGGCCATATAGTAAGTGAGTATACTATTTCCTTGTAGGAGCTGGAGGGAGAGAGCAGACCGAGTCTATACCATCTCTTATAGCCTCTCTCTAGTGTAGTGGGGAGAAAATCAGGATAGAAATGCAAGGGGTAACAATCAAAGAAAGCTTCCCTTCAGATAATATTTCAGCAGCATCTTGTGTCAGGTTCTGATTACTGTGCAAATGTATGGGGAAGAACAGTGGGTGAGAGTGGTCTGAGTGCCAGGAGAGAAGAGCAACAGTTCAGGGTTGGTGCATGGAGAGCAGCTTACTCCAGGTGCACCTCTCCAGCTGCACCCACTGCTAGCAGTTGTATGCTGCAACCACTACAATACAATTTGCATATGGACCCCTTCATAATATATTTGCAAGTTTATGGGGTCCATGCCCCCCTGTTGTTCTGGTAGACATAGAGTAGAGAATTTTATTCATGGGGTGGGGTACCCTCCATAAGTGTTGAAAAATCATTCTGTTCCAGGACGCCCATATGGGAGCTGTTACAGGGAGAGAGAGATTGAAATAAAGATAGGGATTTTGGAAGAATCATCATTTTGAATGATACTATCCTATGTTCCAGAGAAAGAGGGAGCAGGTTCATTTATATATGTCTTGTTGAATCTGGGACTGTACTGGAGGGAAAATTAGCATTGTACAGGAGGGATATAGTTGGAGTAAGTTTAATACTGAGGTATTTCATAGGATATCCCGTGACTTTGGCGACCGTGATTGGGCCCCTACCAAAAGGGCGACTCAATCACGCTGCCTGTCATTGGGGTGACTGTGGAAGGTAGGCAACCAGATGGGGGGGGAATGCATGAAATAGTGACATCTTGTCGCTACATGCCTATGTGCGCAGGAGGGAGTGAGCACGCCGAATGTGCAGTGGGAGGGGATAGAGGGGTTGTAGGGGGTGGTGCCAGAGTGAGCTGCTGAGCTGCTGCTGAAGCATGGTGGGTGGGCTCAGGGCTGTGGCGAGAATGGTGCTGGGATTGGGTCCAGGCGCAGGTACTTTTTGTTGTGCCTGGCCGGAAATTGTAATTATGCCGCGTTTGCACCCCCCGAGATGCACCCCCCTGGAGTTGAGAATCCTTAAGTAGGGGTTGGGGGGCACAGCCCCCTGCATAAAACAACAAATCCCAACTCCCCAGTGCTGTTTTGCTGTGCACTGGGGAGTACATCTCAAAAATATTTTTGGGCAATATGCCATCGGCCTAGCAGCGATCACCCATCAGTGATCACCGTTATTACATAGATCCATTTCATAGACAGCAAATCCCATTGAAAATGAAAAGTTGCCTGAAGTTGAGAAGAAGCTGCAAAGTTTACTGCACTGGCCTCTGTTTTTCTTTCATTTAATTTATAACAGAATAAATTACCAAACTTAGTTAATAGCGTCCATATGGCTAGGATGCCCATTTCCAGTGCGGAGTGATACAGAAGGATGTCATACATGTACAGAACGATGCAGTGCTCGGTGCCATCCTCATCTGTGTAGCCAACTATGTGAGGATCTTGCTGTAGGTCCTAAGCCAATGTTTCAATATACACCATGAAAATCAGCAGGAAGAGCGAACAGTCCTGCTGGGTGCCATGCCCTAGGTCAAAGAAGGAAAAGAGATGGTCATGGGCTCGAAATTGAGCTTGAGGTTCGGAATATATTGGGGCTATAAGATCTACAAAAGGGGGAGAGAAATCTAATTTAAGACCCATGGCATGGAGAAAGGCCCATGAGACTGTATCAAACACTTTCTCAATGTCAAGACTTAGAGTGAGAAGAGAAGAGAAGAACCGGAGGGAGAAGTGTGATGCAATAGGGATTGAGTCCTGTGGATGCTATGCATGGTCTGTCTAGTAGATAAAAGCTGTTTGCTCCATATGAGTTATGGAAGGAAGAATTAGGTCCAATCTATGAGCTACCACAAACATTAATAACTTTTGATCTATATTAAGAAAATATGTCAGCCTATAGGATTCACACTGGTCCATAGTCTTTCCAGGTTTTGGTATCACAGAGATAACTGCAAATCTCCATGAAGCAGGGGGTGGGGCTTCCCCCAGAAGAGAGTTAGAGACTTTCAAGAATAGGGAAGAGAGTTAGGGGAAAACAGTTTAATAAATTCTGACAGGTATCCATCAAGACCAGGGCATTTATCAGCTTTGAGATGTCACAATGCACCTTGCAATTCTTCTACTCTTAGTGGGACCAAGACTACAGTTGCTGCCTCTGGACCGAGTACACCCGCTCAGTTGGGACCGCTATGCGCTTCCACATTCGGCCATAGCATTCAGTGTTTTAGTAAAATGTAACTGTGGAATGAGAAATAAAGATGATTACATCCCCAAACTCCCGCAGCAAAGCTAGAAGGTATGTGGTGACGGGAATGGGATGCTCTTGTTCTTTACAGGTCACTTTTAAGTATACTTTATATTACCCCTGGGATCATGAAAGTAAGCACCACTCAAACAAGTTAAGCACTACAACAGAAGATAAAAGCACACATATTAAAACAGTTTAGAAATATCAAACATTTCAATTAACAACCTGACCTTAGGTGTACTCCACTACTGGGGAAAGGGGAATGGTCTACAATGGTGGCCAGTGAGAGCAGAACCAAAAAAGGGGGGAATACCATAGCAACCTGATGATTGGATGGAGTGACAAGTGCTATAGTGCAGGAAGAGGGGGATGAGGAGGGGGAGGTTGAGCAGCTAGAGGTAACCCAGAACTAGAATTGTGCATTCAGACATTATTTGACAGAATGTATGGCATGGTACACCACTATGAAATAGCTTAGGTGTTTGGTGACTTACACGCCCAATGATAGAAGCAAAACCTTTTAGCAACACGTTATGTCAGGGCTGAGGTGTATTTTCTATTGAAGATTAACATTATGTGAAGCATAAACTGTTTAGCTATCTATCTGTTTGCCTACTAGAAAAAATTACCTCAATGAAGACATTAGGGTTGAAGAATGCAAAGCGCATAAAGTATGGAAATGAAAACATTAGGGTTTGGAGCATCAGGAGACTTGGTGAATCAGTGGTATGGCATTCCTTGAGGTTGTCAACCTTAATGCCCACTCTCTCCCCCAGCCCATAGCCTTCTGTCGAAAGCACAAGGTACAGCTCCAAGTCAGTGCCTCAAAGGCATATACTTTTTGGAGGTAGAGAAACATGGCTTGTCACATGTATCTACTAGAATCAGTCATAGCTTTCTTCATGTAGGGCCCTATGGGCCCTGCTTGAAGCAAGAGATTATATTTCTTTGTTTAGAGAAGGGGGTGGGCATTATAACTGACAACCCCAAGGAACAATACATCACCAATTCTCCAAGACTTTTGAGACTCAAAACACTAATGTTTTCATTTCTTTACTTTGTGCGTTTTGCATTCTTCAACCCTAATACCTGCATTAATGTAGTTTTTTGCAATGAATTTCCCTTCTTTTTGTGATAGTTGAATTAATGGAACAAGCAGAGCACTGGAAATATTTCAAGACCCATTTTTCTTGCCAATTCACTTCTCCCAATACAGTTCATGGCCCCGTCATGTCTTGATATACATATCACCCCATTGTGAGGAAAGGCTGCACAGCTCACCACAAGGTGTTTCCTGTGTGGCAGAACACTGTCCAATCCCTTCCCAGGCTATGAGCGGTGGCATGTGACAGCTTCAGCCCACATCATTGTGCTGCCCAACTGGCTAGCCAAGCTCATTCTTTTTTTCTTCAGCTTTTCTTCTCCCCCCAGGATTGGCGGGGATATCGGTGCCCTGGACTTCACACCTGGCATTCTTGACCAGGCCAGCTCTGGTCTGGGGTGGTCTGCAGCTTGTCCCCTGTGGCAGGGCTCCCCTGGTGGTGGATGGAGGGGAAGAGACAGAAATCCACCAGAGGCTCCAGCCATTTCTACAGCCTGGGGCATTATTCAGGCAGATTCATTCCTAACTTCGAATACATGTCAGACGCTTGGGCGCTCCTTTGCTTTTTTTTTTTACTTTTTTTAAACCACTACTAGAGCCACCACTCACTCACTGCTCTGAACCAATGCTATTGTGATTTCTTCATGATGTGGTTGGGGTCACATCATGTGATGGTGTCTGGTTAGTGAGGAACTGCCACTTGAGCCACCACTCACTTTGTCCTGCCCACACTAAACTGCTGTTGGAGCTGCCACTCACTCCTGTCACCTAGTTGATGCCCAGGGCCGATGTACACGACAGCGTGAGACATGACTCATTCAAACAATAAGTAAATAAAATAAAAAAATTAATTAAAAAAAGCAGACATTTTGGTAGGCTTATATCTACAGACCCACCTATTGCTGTCACTGACTGTGACTTGCAACTGTGTTCTGAAATGTATGGGTGGACAGATTTCAAAGAAGTAAAGTGACCTGTTGGCTGGCACCTTTTCTTACCTGTGATTATGTTGTGGATTTTAACAATGGGTAAGAAGAGGGGGCTCAGCCAATCAGGTTGTTCAAGTTCCATGACTCAGTTCATAATATGGAATAATACACATGATACTGTGTTTAACAAGAATTTTACACACAGCTGAGGTGCTGGATGCTACATAAACCCCAAGAGCAAAGCTTGAATGGTTTATACAAGCATGCATCATCAAGGGTGTGAGTAGAATTTGACTTTCACACATTACCCATGTCTTGTTTTATGTCATTGATGGGTAGTGTGTTCTTGCCTTGAAAGCACTAACCAGCAATTATAGAAGACAGTGGTTCTGGTAGCACGGTTGGGCTGGAGTGCAGTTTCACTTTCACTTTTTTTTTTTTTTTATTTACTTTTTGTGCAGTTGCCCCAAAACTTGACATGAAGGGACTAAACAGCAACTATATTTATGAAGGAGCTTATGAAAACACTGCGAGTCAGCTTACTGTGTGCCCAATCAAAGTGTGGGCGAGGGAGGCAGTGTGCGCATGCATGGAGTGAGGGAAATCCGGTGCATGTTTGCTGTTGTAATCTGCTGGTTATAAAATATAGAATAATGGCTGGGTAGGTGGTTGTAATGAGAATTTTACACACAACCAAGGTGTGGAATGCCACATAAACCCCAAGAGTGAAGCATGAGGGGTTTTATAAAGGCATCCTACACTGAGGGTGTGTGTAAAATTTGAGTTTTACACACTTACTCAGCCTTTATTTTATATAATTGCCAGCTAGCATTTTTTTCACCACAGTAATTATATAAAATACATACAGCTCCCTTCACCCACGGTCCAGTCGGGATGAAGTGCAGTCAGCGTGGCTGGGTGGCTGCTAAAACCTTTCCTTTTTTTTTAAGGTTTTCTCAGTGAGCTTCAAAGCTTAACAAAACTTCAGTGATGAGAGGGAATTTTTTTTTTTTTTTTTAGATTTACTTACTGCTGACTGCGAGTGGCGGTTAAGTGTCCAAGAGTGGTGCTGAAGAACGGAAGAGCGGTGGCTGGTGCATGCGTTGTCCAATGGAAACCCAGCACATGTTTGCCATTATAACTAGCTGGTTATAATGGCAAATTTCAACCGTGTTTTCCAATGGGAAAAAACACTGCCCAGTAATTATAGTGAATTAATGCTCCCTAGCTATTGTTATTTCATTATTGTAGTTTTTTAAACTTATTATATTAGTTGATGTTTGTTTTACTTATTAAGACAAAGTCACGGCACACTGTCAAAATATTCCACTACAAAGGTAGGGTATGAGAAATAATAGAAAAGAACTGGTTTGTGTAGAGAAGTGACCCCAGATTGTGGGAGACAGCAGAACCTCCCCCCAAGACAGTTATACAGGAGGGCAAGCAACCTAAGGGACCAAATAGTACACTCAGTGCAACATATAAACAGACAGAATACATGGTTGCCATCCTTACCAAAGGCATGTGTTAAATGTAGCAGATGTAAGTACTGCACATATGTGCATGAATGTAAAGAGTTCCAGAATCCCCAAACCAGGGAAACCATTAATATCTCCTCCTTTATTAACTGTGACACCACATATGTAGTCTACATGGCAGTGTGGGATCCACGACAGGATTACGACAGTATTTCTGTTAAACGCCCTGTCAGTGACACCGGCAGGTTGATCGCATTCTGCAGTTGGCTGCTGGTTCGCTATTGTTTTCTTAAAGGGGGGCTTCGCCCCCAAACCCTTATGCAGGGGGCTCTGCCCCCGCCCCCCCACTTAAAGATTCTCAACTCCAGTCAGAGCTGATTGGGCGGGTGCAGGACCCCCGACAGGCAGCGCCGGGTTCCAGCGGGTCTCCCACTGCGGCTAGGCACTGTAGTCAGTGTGAGGGACCTCGCTGGCGAAATGTCACTGTGAGGGGGGTAAACGGCAGTGTGCATATGTGATGAATATTATGTGGGAAGGACGAAAATAAAATTCAAGGACAGAATGGGAGAGTATATTACAGCTATAAGAAATGAAGATTTGGAGTATGTGTTAGCAGTACACATCAAAACAGTGCAAAGACAAGAAGAACACTCCATCAAATTCATAGGACTGGAACATATGAAAATGGGACCCAGAGGAGGAGAAAGAGACTTGGCTCTGAGTAAAAGGGAGTCACACTGGATTTATCAACTGAGTGCCCATAATACAAAAGAGGGGTTGAACGAGCATATAACAGTAGAGATACCATCCTATTTGATTGATAAAAGACACGAACACATCTCCTTTTCTGTATACATTTTGCAGGTCACAAATAGAAGGTTTATTTAGTTGCTGTGTGAGAGCTCCTTTGGAATCAGAGACCGGTTGGTACTGATTATCAAAAATGGAGATGTTTTTTCTACCCATCACAGGTTTCAAAATTACCTTTGCACTGGGGGATAACAACATCCTTGTTAGGGGTTCCCCCTTCATGGCTCTTATATATTGATTTTCTTATATACTGTTGTGGGTTTAACTCGTTCTATAAAATGCTGCTTTGTGTAATACAGCCAGGTGTGACCTTTTGCAATTTTGTTGACCTCCCTAGCCAGCGGAATCATAACAGGCATGTTAGGGGTTCCCCATTCAAGGCTTTTATGTCTGACTTTGTCTTTAGTTCATGATTCATTATTCTTTCTATAAAACACTGCTTTATGTAATACATCTACAGTAGGTTTACCTTTTGCAATATTGTTTACCTCCCTAGCCAACCTAATCAGGTCACATTTATTTAAAGTTGGAGTATGATTTGGCCATAGGATGCTTCCACATGTCTGTAAGGGGTACCCCCCCCTTTTCCCTGGGTCAGTGCTTGTAACTAAAAATAAATTGGTTAAAGTTCATAACCAAAGAGGAATATATTCTGATTACTGTGTTCTGACCCGTTTGCTCTCCGATCCTCCCAGGGACTTGTTCACTATGTAAGTATTAAAGAATTGAAAATACAAATGTATAAACATGAAATGTAAACTACAAGTCAAGAGGGGGGTTTTTAAATGTTTGTGTCTGTTATACAATGCAGCACTTGCACTTTGTATGTTTGTAATGGGGGGCACAGCACCTTTGTTTAATTGCACTGCTGAATGTCATGTGATGCAGATAATTAAATGCTTACATGTGTTTTTAACAATATAAATGGATGTTGTTGCCCAGGGGGCACTATTTGTTTGATAAAGCCTGTTTGGTGAAATGTTACGATCTGCTGTTAGCCACAGTGTTGGTGATTTCATCTGTTAAACTGCAAATAATAAATTATTATACTGAGTCTGCCTGCTTTTGTTTTTTCACTTTGTAGTGGAATACTTGAACAGTGTGCTGTGACTTTGCCTTGAGAAGCTCATTTTGTCACTGGCACCTACTCTTCTGAGCAACTCTGTTTTTGCACTTAAAATTTTGATTTTGCAATACAAACTGCCCTCAGATACAAGCTGTCCTTGAATACCAGCTGCAGGAAAAAATACAACATTTTAATAGTAGCAATGCAAGGTAGGAATTAGACATCTTTAATGAAAAAACAAAACAATTGCACAGGAATTCCACACAAATGTTTTTGAAAATCTTCCCCCTGCATGAATAGTTTGAATATCTACAGGGACACTGGTTTACTGGGATTGAGAAAGGACAAATTCCACTTTGGACATTGTGAAAAACAATATTGACCCTGGTGTCTGTTAAGCCAAAATCCGGTTTCACCGGTGTTTGGTTTGTGTAATTTATTTAACAATTTTTATCTCTGCCAACATGCATTTTAGCAATTTTGACCTCCATTATTGCACATCCTTCCATCCTTGTACAAATTTAAAGTTATTTTACGTACAAGATGTGATGGCAGCAACAGCACTATAGCCCCCATCACTAAGGTGTGATGGAAGCAGCACTACGGCTCCCATCCCTCAGGTGCAATGGCAGCACCAACAGCAATACGGCTCCCTTCCCTCTGGTGTTATGGCAGCAGCAACAGCACTATGGCCCCCTCCCTCAGGTGTGACAGAAGCAGCAGCACTCTGGCCCCCATTCCTTAGGTGTGATGGCTGCAATACTACGTTCCGCATTCCTCAGGTGTGATGGCAGTATCAGCACTATGGCCCCCATTCCTCAGGTGTGATGGCAGAAGTACTACATTCTCATCCCTCAGGTGTGATGGCAGCATCAGCACTATGGCCCCCATTCCTCAGGTGTGATGGCAGAAGTACTACATTCCCCATCCCTCAGGTGTGATGGCAGTATCAGCACTATGAGCCCCATCCCTCAGGTGCGATGGCAGCAGTACTACATTCTCATCCCTCAGGTGTGATGGCAGAAGTACTACATTCCCCATCCCTCAGGTGTGATGGCAGTATCATCACTATGAGCCCCATCCCTCAGGTGTGATGGCAGCAGTACTACATTCCCCATCCCTCAGGTGTGATGGCAGTATCAGCACTATGAGCTCCATCCCTCAGGTGTGATGGCAGCAGTACTACATTCTCATCCCTCAGGTATGATGGCAGCATCAGCACTATGGCCACCATCCCTCAGGTGTGATGGCAGCAGTACTACATTCCCCATCCCTCAAGTGTGATGGCAGTATCAGCACTGTGGGCTCCATCACTCAGGTGGGATGGCAGCAGTACTACATTCCCAGTCCACCAGTGGTGATGGCAGAAGCACTACGGCCCCCACCCCTCAGGTGTGATGGCAGCAGCAACAATGCAGTCCACATCCCTCAGAGGTGATGGCAGTAGTGACTATAATCCCCTTTCTTCAACACCCACACCCCACTTGCACAAGTTACAAATTACTTGGTCTCTTTGCTTGTTAAAACTCAGATGTGAATTAATCTGAACCACCACCACCACCACCACTAAGGTGGACCACCTTTGTTTTTTCCTATCTATCATTTAACTGCCTGAACTGGATTTCTGCCTCTGACACAGCTGATTACGGTTCGGGAACAGACTGGGTGTTGGAAGGCCGGCCGTGGGGGTGAAGGCTTGAGTGTCCAATGACCACTCACCTTCTCCTGGGAGGGAGGGTGGGTTCACGGCTCAGCATTTTCTGGCCTCCGGTGGAGGACAGAGGGACGGCTACATGTCGGCCCTCACTGCAGGAGGGAGCATGATGGACATTGGCTTGTGCCTTGACATCATGTGGCCTGTCAAGCTCCCAAAAAAATGGGAAAACACCTGCTGGCCAACAAGGGGATGGCTGCTGGTCTTTCCATAAGCCCTAAGCCCCAGACACGTGTCCGTTCTGACCCCTGCTGTGCCTGGGATACACAAGAAGCTCTTTGGGGTGATTCTCCTCCCTGGTAGCCTCCCACAGGGGTAGGAGCCCACCTGATGAAGGGTTACTTCGGGTTACCTGGTAGCACAGCAATAAGGGGCAGTGGATGATGGTCGGGACTCAGTAGTGGTGGTAGGGGGCCTTGGCAGGCCTGAAGGAGTGGACGGCCAGAGGGTAGGAGGAGCAAAAAAAAAAATGCCTAAATTTGCTTCTTTGAAATAAAATGTCTTCACCTAAAAAATCCACACGTGATTAGTGGAGGACCTTCAAATGGCAAATCACTCATCTCCCAAACATGTGGATGCTTTTTTTTAACTTGGTCTCCATGAAAAAGGTGTCTCTCAATTTTCATGTCTGAGCTCAGATGTGAATTGAGCACTGCTCTGCCAACCAGCATCATACAGCCCCTGGGGTCTTTCCTTCTGTATGCTGCCTCCCACTACTCAAGTTTCCTTGCACTGGAAAATGTTTAAAATGCCTGAGCTGGATTCAGACATTACTGGAGTTCAGTGGCACTAAATCAAAGCACCCGCAACCACCTTGTGCTATTTTATACACAAAAACAGTCCCACAGAGAAAAGGAAGTTCTATGGACCAAAATGGAGCCATCCAAATGTTTCTTTATTGCCCCAGTTTCTCAAACAACTGCTAGCAGCATGACCATCCCCCCTACTTCTTTCCAGTTTACAAATCTCCTGCTACATGAGAGCTGCAAGCTGACTGGCTTTCAGCTCTTGCGAGATTTCAGCCACCATCTTAGATGAGGATAAACAAACTAGGTTTGACTAAATCCAACATATCTTGCTGTGGAGAATGGAACTAGCAATTGCTACAGCTTCTCTAGGCAAAGTCCCCTAACATACTGACCATGAGAGAGAACTGAAGAAACATGTTTTAGAGAACAAAAATGCTTCTTCCCCAAACTGTATCCTATTACAATAGCAACCAGCAATGCAGATGATCCCTCACTCAGTTTACCACAGCCAAGGCAAGTTTTAGCTAAAGCAGCCTGCCCCCCCCCTCAAAGGCACATGCCTACTTTATCCCAGAGATAACCAAGGCATACAAAAAGGGCCAAAAATGATACACAGCACTGTTCTATATTGGGTGAACATACAAGGAGGTTTGATTAAAATAACTGTTTGGAAATAGTGAACTTTAATAGTCATTTCTTTCACTAATATTCAGTTGCTTTTTCTCTCTTAAAGGCACAATCACATATTAATCAAGGAGCTGCTATTATGTACTGTGTGTGACAAAAGTAATACATATCAATGTGAATGCATGACTTGGCCTATTAATTTAATAAAAAAGGACCAGAACAAGATAATTTATCACATTGTTGAAATTTAAAGGATGCTAAATTTAAAGGATGCTAAAATACTAATGAATGTGCCACAGTTCCCCATTGCAAGTATAGTAGCACCTGAAGTGCTCACTCAAGACATCACTACACAACAGTCTCTGAAGCATTTTCTCAGTCCCTCTGTGTCTCACCTCAAAATGACATGTTCTCTAGACCTTTTTTATGACGCATTATGTATTTTAAACTCACCACCTTCTTCTATCAAAAGGTAGAGGAAACTCCTCTATCATCTACCTGATCAAAACACCATAAACAAGTAGGTCTCATCCTGCTTTGATGGAGTGGTTTGGCTTGTTCACATTTTGGCCAAAGTTTGATAACTAAGAGCCCCTATTTGGGACATGAGAGATTAAAAAATCCTCCATTACATGCCTGTTTGGGCAGATAGGGGACATAGTGGACTTCATTTGTTTGTTGATATTGGTCACAACCAGGAGCCTCTCTAAAAATAATTAAATAAATTTATAAAGCCAGGGTTGAGCAGATCACTCATTGAATTGGTTTATGATAAGGGGGAAGCTGTGACTACTTTCCTAGTGATTTACTCCCAGCCACACCTAGCAGACTGCACTTTATAAATGTGACAAGGAAGCTGGAGTATTGTCTTTGCAAACAGAGAATGAAACAGCAGGACTCTAACTCAGATCAGCAAGGTACTTTTTACATTATATAAAGTGCAGGACCAAACTGATTAGGGCCACTTTGATGGAGTGGTTTGGCTTGTTCACATTTTGGCCAAAGTTTGATAACTAAAAGCCCCTATTTGGGACATGAGAGATTAAAAAAATCCTCCATTTACATGCCTGTTTGGGCAGATGGGTGAGGGCACACTGGACTTCATTTGTTTGTTGATACTGGTCATAATCAGGAGCCACTCTAAAAACAATTAAATGAATTTATAAAGCCAGGGTTGAGCAGATCACACATTGAATTGGTATGGGTAAAACCCAGATCACCAGACCAGGACCATTGCTGTCAAATCTGCACTGGGCACAGCTTGTGAAAATACTGCTGATCCAGTGGATCAAATAAATACGTGCAAATAAATAAATACTCGGCTTCACCTCGTGCTTCAACCCACCCCAGGAGTGATGTTATTACATGATAACACACACCCTGTCATGCCTTATTGCTTAAATATGCCCTTTCTCAATGTACTATACTTTGATTCAGTTAGTGTATGCAACAGCCTTCATGTGAACACTCTGGGCTTCTCTTTGATTCCTGATGTCTATTTGCTTTAGCTATTGTATATTGTTTGAACTGCTTCGGTCTTCTTGATGTGGTGCCTGTGTGCCTAAACTATGTAATCTGTTTATCTACTGCTACCCATGTATATCCAGTGAATGATTGTTATAACTGTCTGCTCTCCGAGCCATTGTTTTTGGACTTGTTAACTGTGCTGTCTTTGTATTAGTTTCAGCGAGGTGCCTTTGTAAATGAGTCTCTGACTCAAAGGTTTGTAAATCTGATTTTTTTTTTATTGTTTATTTATAAGTTTTGACAAAAACTTACAATGCAAAAGCACAGAGGAATACATAAATGGGTAATCCAAAAACATCCACTTACTAAGGATTATTTTGACATCCTCCCAAATGTTACAGCATTAGGGGAACTACCATTAATTATCTCAAGAAAGATTTTAGAACAGCATAAGGCAGTGCAAAGCTTAACAGGGATATATTAAAGGAGGTACAAAAGTAATGCCTTTTTTAACATCTTGGCAATAAGCCCACATTATCCCATTTTATTATTTTACTAAAAACTAGTAAGAACTGATTTCCTGAGATTGGAAAAGTAGGGACATAGTCTTTAGATGTGCCCCACTAAAATATAAGTGCAGAGTATTGCCCCATAGGAATAAACAAGAAAAAGTCTAACCCAGAGCCCAGAATTTAAGTCCAATTATGGAGATTAAGGCCCAAAGCATCAGAAAGTCTCAGTTCTCAGATATTAGGGTTCCAAATGCACTACGTAGGAGGCATCCCTTGTTGTACTAACTGTCCAATTACAAGTTAATCTCCCACCAGTGCACTGTCGTCTGAAGAATTATCTTCGGTTACAGTCATCTCGGCTTCAATCTTCTCTTGCAGCTTATAGGCCTCCGATGGATCATTGAATAAATACCTATGGCCTTTCCAATGTACCTTCAGCTTAGCAGGCAAAAGACGCTGGTGCTGTATCTTCATAGATTGCAGCATTGCTCACACATGATCAAAGGCTTTTCTGCATTGCCTGGTCGAGTAAGATAAGTCAAGAAATAGAGACAGGTCTGCTTGGCCATAAAGCAGATACCTCTTGCATCTAGCAATAGAAAGAATTTTGTCCCGGACTCCTACTCCAGTGCACACCACAAGAAAGGTACAGGGAGCCATAGCATTGGGTCCCGCCTGACGAGGAGTGATACGATATGCTTTCTCGAGGGCAAGTGGTGGGTCCTCTTCAGACATTTCAAGAAGCTGTGGCAGCATAGTTAGGGCAAAGAAGAGAGGGTCTTCCCCTTGAGACTGCTCCGGCAGTCCAAGAATTTGGCTTTTGCGTTCTCTTGCTAAATTATCCACGTTTTCGAGACGTTGACGGAGCAGGGAATTTTCCTTCATCAGCTTAGTAGTTGCATCAATAGAATTGAGAGAAGCCCCCTCGACCCACTGCACTGTCTGCTCGCATTTGTCAACTCTCGTGTCCAAAGCATTTACCCGAAGGGTAAGAACGTCCAACTTCTTATCCATGTCCCTCACTGTTTTCACCAGCTGCATCAGTGTAGAGTTAACGGTGCCTATGGAAACCTCTTTAGAGCCAGTCCCACCACTATTACCGCAGGCCTCTTCGGGTTGTTGCGGCCCACCGCCACGTGGAGCATTCGACTTCGGTTTAAAGAAGTCGGTTGACGGTGCTGTATTTCGCTGTTTGCCCACTTCTGGCTTCTAAAACTGTAGAGGAAGTTCAAGATTTTATAGGGCATCGAAAATTTGTATTTAGTTGTTTTATATCTTATTTTTAGCTCAGATCCTTAGGAGCTCTAAGAGGAAACGTCTGCTCCGCTCTGCTGTCAAGCCACACCCCTCATAAATCTGATATTTTTTAAATAAATAAATAAATGTTTATGTTTAAGCCCATGAAACACCCTTATCTAGTTAATGCATTCATAGTGGCTCTGCCAGATCTTGTTGTTGAAGCAGTCTATCAGAAAACTTTTTGTTGTCACAGAGACTGAAACAGCAGGTGGGAGAAAAGGTGCAAATTATCCCATTCACCTAAATGGGGTGCTAACTGTGAAGCCTTTTTGCAAGTAGTAAGGCAGTTTCTTCCTTATGAACATACTTTCATTCAAACTATGTTTTCATTCAAAGAACTGAGGATTTTGGATGGCCCTGCTTATTATAAACTTGAATAAGCTAGTTGGTAACAGTGATCCTGCGCTTAGTAATCTACAACCTAGATGCTCACATGCAAAGAATACAATAAAAACCTGACTAAAGTCTAAAAACAAGCTTATTTATTTATTTAAAAGTTTTACCAGGAAGGCATACTGAGCAGACTACCGCTCGATTCCAGATGCATCCTGGGGGTGTAGGGGATGGGAGGATACATACAAATTCAAAGTACAGACATTTCACAAATATGCACAAAAATTAGCTATATATAATGATATGTACAGAATAAATACAGAATGCATCACAGCAAGCAACAAGAAAATCTGGGTATACATGGCAGCTAAATTGATATGCGGTGCAAATTACAACATTCACAGAGTCGGAGATAAGTATTAGGAGTACCCACAGTTGGAGTCAGTTGGAGAGCTAGTACCTGGACTAGTGTGTGTTTAGTCCGCATGAGCAGTTGGTGGAGAAGTGCCCTTTGAGGAGTGAGTTGATTTGTCGATAAAACACATAAAATGTATATGAACATTTATCTTTACCTATACAAAATCATTGCAGCCCGAGTAAAACTCAAGTAAATTACAGGATACCCTGACTACTGTATGGTGTAGTAAACATATATATATATTTTTTTTTTATATATTCTTTGTAAACCAGGTAAGGCCCATTAGGCAGAACTGCCTGTTTTCAGAGGTGACCCAGGAACACTGGGGAGGTTAAGTGACTTACTTGGAGTCACACAGTATGCAAGTGGAGATTGTGGGAATCAAACCCAAGTCTGTTGGATGTACCCAGTTCAATCACTGTTTGTTACTCTAACCTCTAGGCTATACTGCCAGCCATAGTAACATCCATATATAATATTTTAATATATGATTTCAATAATAGTGCGCACAGTACCTGCATTGCAAATTATGAACATTAAACACTTCACAACATTTTACTAAAACTGCCACGCCATCTGCTTATTTTTTCTTACACCAAAGTGGGAGAATAGTTGACAGAGCACTGTAAATAGCTTCTGATCAGGCTTCATTACTCTACATCCAGAAACAGATAACATTTGTTTATTCTGGATTTATTTAATATTAATTTTCTGTGGCTCACTAAATAGAATCTATTTAGCACTGTATGAGGCAGATGTTTTTACATTTTGGAAGAGAGGCACACATCCTATCCGTTTAGGATTCATGTTAGGAACATAAGTTTTTCTTCATATTTAAAACATATTCAAGTGTCAGTGTATTCATTTAGTAGTTTACACTGACTAATATATACTGCAGAAAACAGTACAGGATTTATTGTGAAGCACTCATGGTCTATAGTGGAACTCCTGCAATTTCCCAGCAAGTTTGCAAAAATCTCTGCAGTTTCAGGTTAATTTTCTGCAATTTTCCAGTGGCGCTGCCCATGTGTGCTTATACTTGTATTTTTGTTTTGTATAATCCAGTGTAATATAAATAGTAAAAGATGTTTAGGCAAAATACTAAATGAAAACTGTGGTTTCAGGAAGGAAAGCAGTCCTCAGCTGATGGAGAGGTTGGTGGGAAGCATGGGTGGTTAAAATGAATGGCTGGTTATAACAAAGCAGTGCGGGTGGTTTCCTTACTGATTCTATACACAGCAACGCAGAAAGAATGCGAAGCACAGCAGCATTCACTTTAAGATGCTGAAATCTGGGCTGGTCCGCTGGCATTGCAGTAGCGCTACTGCTTGCAATGCCAGAGACCCAGGTTCGGAAGTGAATTCGGGTTGCTGGAGGTCTGGCCAGGGGAGTAGGCTCGAGCACCCAGGGGACTGCTGTCCTTTTCCTCCTCCTCCGGAGAGAGTGGGCTGCAGGTCCCACTGCTTTACTGCCATCAGGGTGACCATGGGTAGTGGTGCAATGGGGCTGCAGAGCGATCAGGAGGGGAGGACACTAGCTGGGATCTGGAGCAGTGGCATGTCTCTATGTGCCCTACCTCCTTGGATCCCCTCGAGTACCAGTGCCGTCAGGGACAGAGACCAGAAAACCAGGAGCAATCACCCCACATTGGCCACTGGTAGAAGGAACCCAGCTGACCCAGACTTCATAACCAGGCTGCATGAAGGACCCACTGGGCTGCCCAACACACACACACACTAAGGGACTGTGGAGGGGTGATCTGGGGTCCCTTCCCTTCCCACCTGGGGGGGGGTACAACCCAGGCAGGATGGAGGCAGGCCCACAGGAACTCCCGAGCATTACCTGAGGTGAAGCTAGGGGATACCCAGCCTAGGGATCTCTGAAAAGTGGAGACCTATGCTGTGAGAAGGGGGCATAGAAAGAGAAAAAAAAATTAAAAAAGATGCTGAAATCTTAGGGATTCTGTGCAGTGACATGCAATTTCCATGAGGCACTGGTACAAGAATTCAAAATCCACAAACCAGGTAGGATTGCATGATTTTTACTGGCGTTACCATTAAAAATGGAAAACCAGGGTCCTTGAACACCTATACAACGTTATTTTAAAATATTTGTGCTGCACCATGGGTTTCTAAATCTACATGCTGCACGACAGTTTTCAAAATCTACTTGTTGCACAATGGTTTTCACAAGGCATTTGCAGAGAAATCCTTCCCGAAGGTTTTGAAAATCTACCGGCTGTGTGGTGGTTTTCAAAATCTACCTGCTGTGTAAAGGTTTTTAGTTAGTGTTTAAGTTCCATAAGGCTAAACTTAAACATAAGATAGCTTATTAAATACTTAAATGTTAGGGATGATACTTAGTGTTTGTGAGAGAGGGCTAGAAAGAGACACATAATGACCCTAATAGTATGAAGGTTAGTGAGGCACTAACAGGCATAACACTAAGCTAGCCAGACATAGTGCATCTGGATGGGGTGAGGACCACATCCAAAGGGTCATCTGGAACTGTGCACAGCAGATAGTGCTGATATGCAGACTACACCACTGTGACCATGCAAATAAGGATACCTTCATGCATTCATCCCCTAACCCTGGCAGGCAGTGCCCCACCACCCTGCTAACCAACGTCCCATCCCCAAGCCAGTGACCAACACAGTCCTCCTCTCTCCACCACAGCTGGCGACTGATTAAGCTGTCAATGAGCATGTACTGTATACAGTATGCACTCACTGGTATTGATTGACAGCTCAAAGTGAGCTGTCATTCAGTGAGTCCGAACTGTATACAGTATGCGCTCAGTGAGAGCTCAGTTGGCGGCCAGTCATGGTGGGCAAAGGAGGGCTGTGCTGGTTGCTGGCTGGGGGTTGGAAAGGGGAAGCAGGGTGGTGGGGCACTGCCTGCCGAGGTGGGGCATCTACTAGACCACCAGGGAACGGTTTACAATTCACTATACAGGGGATAAGGGATGGGGGGTATGCTAGACAGCAGGGTAATGATTATGTTTACTGCACAGGGGATCTGGATGGGGTTACGCTGGACACCAGGGTATAGGACGTCAACATTGGGTGAGTGATCGGGTGGGGGAAGGACCACTGGACACTAGGGAAATCGTGTTTATATATCAGGCAGGTGATTGGGTAGGGGGAGGGCCACTGGACACCAGGGAAATGGTTTTTATATTTTGGGTGGGTGATCGGATGGGAGGAGGGACCACTGGACACCAGGGAAAACTTATATTTGTAAAATCAGGCAGTGATCAGCGATCAAGGGGGGGACCACTACCACCAGGGAAATTAATTTTTTTATGTTGGGCATCGATCGGCAATTGGGGGGAACCACTACCACCAGGGAAGTATTATTTGTCAATCAGGCAAGGCAATCAGTGAGTGGGGGAACTAGACCACCAGGGAATATCTGTATTTTGTATCAGGCTGGCGATCGGTGTTGGGGGGGACCACTAGACCACCAGGGACTATTTATTTTTTCATCGGGCCAGCAATTGGTAATTACGGGTGGGGGGTGATAATTACCACCAGGGACATTAATTGTTTTGCATTGGGTGGCAATTGGTGATGGGGGGGCACTGCAGTACCTCCGACAACCACTAGGGTTGCACAGAATCAAAGCAAGGTCTGGCTCGGCAGTATTTTCTCCATGCACGGGAACCCCATGAAAGGCCCTTGCAAGGAGAAAATGCTTTGCGAATGGGACTGTGCAGATATGCAGGTCCCTTCCCCCTCATTTGCACTGCTGCCCCCTCCTCCTCATTTGCATTGCAGCTCCCGCCACACTTTGCCCTGGCGCAAACTCGGTTTGTGTCCACAAACAGGGCTTTTGTGAATACCACTTTAGTACAAAACCCAGTTTGCATCAGGCAAAGTTTTGTGAATCTGGCCCCAGATCTGGTCTGCCACCTCCGCCCACCCACCTGCTCATTTGCTCATCTGTTTACTCACTCGACAACCAGATGCAGGCCCAGATTAAGGGGGGGGCAAATGGGGCGAATGCCCCAGGCCCCCCACCAAAGGGGGCCCCCCAAACGGCAGTGCATGAGTGCAATAAATACATGCACTGAACCATTTGAATGCACCTGCTGGCTGCTGCTTTAAATTACTTACTTCTGACCCGTGCTGTTCATGATTTTGCCAGTAGTGTCACCCCTGAGACTCGGAGAATGGGGGGGGGTCACGTGGTATGCAGAAGCCGAGTCATCTGGTTTACATGCCACTGGCACTTCACTGCACATGTAAGCACATGCTGCGTCATCACCACCGCAGTGTTGTTGGAACCTTAGAGGAGAGCAGATGTGAGTTCTGTTTTTTTCCAACAGACCAGGTAGCTAGTCTCTCGTGACTCGCAGCATATTTTAAAAAAAACTGTGTTTGTTTTTGCACAAATTGCAGTTTCAGAAAAATCAAACTCACACACAGGTACTTAAAGCAAGTGGGGAGCAGATCTAAGCAATAAAGCAAAGTAATGTGTTTTGGAACTCGGGAGGGAGGGATGGAGGGACAGACTTAGAAGTTGGGACTTGCGAGTCGGGCCTGGGTGGTTAGGACAGGTTATATGCTGAGCAGGGACTTTGGAAGTTGAGCAAGAGGCCACAACTCACAAGGGAGGCAGGAGCGAAGAATAGTCAAAAAAAAGCCATACACTCAGTCAAGGTCAGTAGCAAACCGCCACACTGCATGGCCCAAGTGGCAAGTGAGCCCGCCAGGACTGACTGAAAAGGAGGAGTCGATGAACTATTGCACTACTGGCATGGCATTATTCTGATAGGGTTAA
The DNA here is from genome assembly GCA_016271365.2 of Neoceratodus forsteri. NCBI lineage: Eukaryota > Metazoa > Chordata > Ceratodontiformes > Ceratodontidae > Neoceratodus > Neoceratodus forsteri. The sequence continues at coordinate 673,943,524 of CM057451.1, read as the reverse complement.
TTCAAAGTTTTGAATAATTCAAAACATTCCACTGCATTATCTGATTTTTTATGATCAGCATTTTACCCGTAACCCAGTGTATCTAGCCAGACCGGGACTACAGCTCAAATACCCACGTGAAATACATGTTGACTGTTGTTCAGTTTGGTGGAGATGGGGGCCTATGAGAACAATTCAAAAACTATTGATTTTGATGCCACAGAATGAAAGGAGGGCTCAGACCCGAGGAGTAGCAGCTAGAATGGCATGTTAGAGGATAATTTTACTGAGATGGCCAGTAATGGAGCAATTCATGCTTCTCGTTTTCTAAGAACTAAATAATTTGTTATAATACCTCGCTCTTAGCAAGGTATTATAATGAATTATTAACATAAGAAAATGAGAAGTGAAGCATGAACAACAGCAGAAAAACTAAGCGCTGGGTTAGATGCAGCACCGCGAATATCTCTGCACCTTTTACATGCTCTGTCCAGGTGGTCACACAATTCTTTCCCTGTGGCCAGGAATCAAACATCGGAACTGTTGGTGGTACCCTGTGGTTATCAGTCTGGTAAAAAACAAACAACCCGAACAGTAAAACACCAGAAAAAAATAAAAATAAAAAGGTTAACTTAACGGCATATGCAGATACCTGGTACCAATAAAATCATCACAAGGAAAATGGAAACTTTATGATAATTAATAAACTGCAATATTACCACGCATTAGTTTTTTAAAGGTGTCTTAAATCATCCTATGTTTTATTATATTTAACATTACAAGCTGTTTTACAATGTACCTGTAATAAACCACCTGAGATGCAACCATTTGTTTTCAGTCTCCACATATTACTACAGCTGGGTGAACGACTGGGCACTGAAGGTTAAGTGATCTGCTTGGGGTCATATTACAGACAGTGAGTATATTGGCTCTGGGGGTGGTATTTGAACCTGTGCTCTTCTAGTCCCTGATCCTGTGCTCTAACCACCATAACCAATGTATGTTTACATATTCATATCCTGAAAGTACATGCAAATTTGCACTATCCAAACATGTGAATATGGAAACATACAATACATGATTTGAGGCAGTGACAAGAACGGTACTTTTCCAGCATAAAATGTCACTTTTTACAGTTGAAAAAAAAATCAGAAAACAGTAAGGAAACCCCCCAAAATGCCCCATTTTCAACCATTTTTTCAAAATTTCATGGGGCAGCATGCCCCCGGACCCCCAAGATTGTTTGGGGTTTTTGACCCATCACAATCACTGCATACGCATGGCCCCCAGAGGTCAAGTGCCCAGGCCCCAGCAGTGATTAATCTGGCCCCTGACCAGATGGGCTCATTTTACTGAAGCTACAAGGAGGAGAAACACTGCATGGTATGATTAGAGGGCACAAATCACCAGTTCAATTGTAAGAGAAAGAAGCAACTTGGGATGTGTGCCAATTACGTGTGTAGGTCGGGAGTGTGAGTTGTGTGGTTGAAAGATGGAAGCCGAGAGAGATAACACTTCGAGTTGCTGTGATTGTGTGGCTATATAAAATGGATGCATAGATGCACAAATGCACAGGATACTGGGTTCCCTTCAGTTGAGATTTTTAATTGTAGCATGGAGACAGAGACAAGGATGGAGGGCACTCATGGATAGGCATTGCAGTAAGGTTCTTTTTGGTTGGGGGGTTTGTTTTAATTTTAAGAAGAGGTGTTCCAAGTTTTAAATAAGCAGTTTTTAACCAAGTGGCTTCCACTTCCAGATGAGAGCGGCAATCAATGGGTGTAACCTGCGAGTGGTTGTCAGTGGATACAGACTGTAGTTTAATTGGGTTCTGGGAGTCCTGATATAAGTCAGACTGGAACTGCTGCCCACATTGAGAGTTTCTTTTGAGAATCCAGGACTGCTATTGAGTGCCAGTCACTGGGCCCCAAGTCCCCCCCCCCCCACATTGGTCCCTTATTTAAAAATTTTAAAATGCTGGGTTGTAATTGCCCACAGAGAGAAGTAATGATGTGACTGGAGCCGAGGGAGGTGTACAGTATAGAGATACTTGAGGTAAATGAAAGGGTACTTAAGCACATTACATAGGAACATAGACTTTGACAGCAGATAAGGACCACTTGGCCCACCCAGTCTGCCCATTTCCCTACCTACTGGATAGGCTGCAGATTTTAGTTAACCAACAGCCTACTTCCTGCCACCCCCCCACCATAATTGCCTTATGTCTGTCCCATGCATGTTTGAATTCCTCCGCTGTTTTACACCCCACAGCCTCTCCAGGAAGGCGATTTCATGTATCCACCACTCTCTCCATGAAAAAAAATTTCCTCACATTACCCCGAACCATCCCACCTCTATCTTTAAATTGTGCCCCCTTGTTCTTACACATCTCTTTTTCTGAAAGATGCTACCCTCCTGGACCTTGTTGATTCCCTTGAGGTACTTGAACATTTCTATCATGTCCCCCCTGTCCCTCCTTTAATCAAGGGTATACATATTAAGCTCTCTCAGTCTCTCTTCATATGGTTTCTGATGCAGACCCTGCACCATTTTAGTTGCCCTCCTCTGGACTGCTTCCATCCTGTCTATGTCCTTGCGTAGATGAGGTCTTCAGAACTGCACACAGTACTCCAGATGGGGTCTCACCAACTGTCTGTACAGAGGGATAACCACTTCCCTTTTCTACTTGTGATGCCCCTTCCTATGCATCCCAGTATCCCCCTGGCTCTCCTTACTGACTTCTCGCATTGCTTACCCACCTTTAGATCATCTGATATGCCTACCCCCAGGTCCCTTTCCATTTTTGTTGTTGTTAGTACCTCCCCTGCTATTGTGTACTCTTCTCCTGGGTTTTTGTTTCCCAAGTGCATTACTTTGCACTTCTTTGCGTTGAATCTAAGCTGCCATACATTTGACCATTCCTCCAACCTTGCCAAGTCCCTTCTCATCCTTTCTACCCCACTTGTGTATCAACTCTGTTACAGATCTTTGTGTCATCTGCAAAGAGGCATACCTTTCCCTCCAGGCCCTCTGCAATGTCACCTATTACTGTCTCTGTTCTGTGCAGGAGCATTTAGTGATGGGAAAAATAGCTGCCAGATAGTTTGCCAACATTCTGTGTTAGCATATTAATAGGTGATAAGGCTAAATACCAGGATGACTAGGGTAGTACTGCATTATTACACAGTTAGGTGACTGGTTCTAGCCATTTAGGATTTCAGGATTTCAGTGCACATTTTATAATTAGTGTTAAAATTCCACATGAACAAAAACTTTAATGTATGATAACTTATTAAATAACTGTAGTGTTTGTGAGGGAGAGGGTAATGAGAACATGTGAATTTGCTCAATTATGAATTTCAGCTTCAGTGTAGAAACTGATGTTGGCAACCCACAACTCTTACATTTGCTAAATGACATTGATTTTCATCTTATTGCTTGAGAATGTTGAGTCCTTTGCCAGAAGAACCAGAAACTGTTACTGACGACCATTTAAACTCCTCATCAATTGCACTTTCTTCTCAAACCCAGTCTCCAGGTTTTGAACCTGCAGATCCTTTGCAGATAAAGTATCACTGGTTTTATTTTCCTTTTCTTCTGTCTTTTGTAAAAGAGTAAAAACTCTGCCAATTGCTGAATCCGTCTCCAGCTTAAGTTGCATTGCTGCCCCACTAGGCCTCAGTAGGAGAAAATCTTTGGCCAACTTATTTTGAGAGCTTGATGCTTACAGTTTGTTCTTCTTGGGCCCCAAACTGGAATCAGAACACTGAAAAGAAGATATGAGCTGATATAAAATGTAAAATATGTAAAAATGGAAGTTTTAAATATAGATTCTCAACATAGATGGGAAAAGAACTGGAGCTCCACAAAAATGCATCTGTCCCAGTTGCTGGCTGGCTCTGCCCCAGACACTTTTAATTAAACACTAAGGGTGAGATATTCAGAAATGTGCCAAAGGCCGGTGCAAGTCCGGCACAGTACAAGTGAGATGCGCCATGGCAAACCGTGAGCCATATTCATGGGATGCGCCACCAGAAATGTGCCAGCGCAAGTTGGCTGAATAGTGCAAAGATGCACCATGGTGCAACCAGGGAGCAGGGCAATTGTAACAGGCCCAGGGACACACAGCCAAGTAAGCACAGGGACAATGGACACTGGACCCCACCAGCAGGGTACACTTGTGCACACAGAAGCACTGATCTGGATGGAACACAGGGCAACACATGGTGGAGCACAGCCACCAACAGAGGCACTGTGCACTGCAACAACCATAGTCGGTCCATGGCCGTGCGACAGGAGAAGTCACCAGAACCGCACCCCAAAAGCCATTGGAGGACCGACCATCAGGTGGCAGGTGGGGACAATGGCCAATGCAAGGCCACTAGTGATGCCCCCCTCCCACGCAGGCCACCAGCTTACCAGCTGTGACCAATGCCAGTCCGCAGTGGGTGTCCACCCCCATATCTCTGGACACTAACACACCCATGCCCCACACTCCAACAGGCAGCACCGATGCTAGGCACTGAATGAGGCATGACCTAGGCAGGTGGTCACACCGCATGTGACTGGGAGTGCAACAGTGGATGCAGATGTCCATACCCCAGCAGTCGGACCAGGCCAGCAGGACACCTAGGACCGTGTGCATCCCCCCCATCCCCACCCACCTGCCCACCCCTGACCACAACCCCACGGTAACTGTTATGACACACAACAAACCCACTGAACCCAGGAGACAGCCCCCACCAAAATGTGACACACCACTGGATACAGTATGGAACCCTGCTAACCCCACACGTGCACCCCCCTCTTCGCCGACACCATGGACCAACACCTGACAACTGCAGCATAGCTCCACACGCCAGCTGCAAAGCATACATGGACACAAGCATATAGCAAAATAAATGCTTTATATGATAACAAGTCAACACAACAAAGCACAAAAGCACAGGTCAGGGACAGGGGAGGTAAACGGTAGGGTGGGGACAGGTAACAGGGACTGTACAATAAGATGGGGTACTGCAGGGAAACAGAAAAAGTGAGAGAAAGGGGGCTATCTACAGATGGCCTATTGCTGTCCATGGCTGGATGGCCCTTACTGCCGCATCTCCCGCCTGAGATCCGCCGTGTCCCTCTGGACAGACCTCACCACCATGAGGACCCTCCGCAACACTATGAGGATCTGGCACAGCATCCTGTTCTGTGCCCATGCACCACTCCTTGCCACTGGCAGTTGGACACCTAGGGGGAAGGGACAAGACAGGCAATCAGTGCGATGCCCCAAAGACCCCTGCCCACTCACAGCACACAGTGGACAGCAGGGGCACACACCCCTGGAGAGACTGCAATGGACCCTTGGACGGAGGTCAATGCCAGCCATCCACATGGCACACCATGGTGGTGCAGAGAGGTGGATGGTGCAGTGCAGCATGCACAGGATCGCACGGGGATGGTCACATGGCATAAAGTGAAGGCAACACCGCAGTACACACAGTGGAAGCTGTGCGCATGCCCACCCCCACAACAGCCACAACACAGCGGCCAAGGGATGGGCCACAGTGGCACGCATAATGGACTGTGCAACACACTGCTGTGCAGGCACATGGCGAAGGTGACCATGGCTGTACCCTGTCCCCCACTGTTGTCCCATTGTTACACATACAAGGAATGTGACTTTGCCTACCTGCCCTGGCTGTGCAGCGGGTGCTGCTGAATGATCCCTAGGGGGCTCCGCCCTTGCTGCTGAAGCCACCCTGGCCCACCTGCGGTTCTCTGGCCCTGTGGAGGGAATGAAGAGAGGTGGACATCAGTGCACAATCACGTATGTAGAGCCCCCCCACCACACAGCCCGCTGTGTGCTGGGCATGTCCCTGTCCGTCCTGAGGCCCCCCCTCCAGCACGTCTGCAACATGTGCAGCAGCCATAAATTATGCACAGTGCCCACCAGGACAGTGACCTACCCCACTGCGGACCATGATGCGCAGCCCTACAAACACTACAATGCAGCACCTGGGCATACATGCCACATGCGCATACCTACCTGGCTGTGGCATCGTACCACGCTGGACACATGCCTGCATCCGGCATAGATGGTCAGAGTCCCTCCTCTGCAGGTCCCCTTGCCTGTGATGGCACTGCTCTGGTGTCTTGGCCACACCCGTTGTCCTCTCCAGGGCCTCAGACACTCTGTGCCACAAATCCCCCCCTGTCCTGCTGGAGAGGCACCTGCCCAAAGAGCTGCCCCTCATAAGGCTGCACCATGGCCTCCAGGTTGACCAGCTCGAGGTTGGTCCAGTTAGTTACATGCCTGCTCACACCCTGCACCATGCCCACAGTGCAGGTGCAATGCCAGGGAAAATGGCCGTGGATCAGTGCACGTGTTGGCCACATGTGCAAGATGCGTGATAGAAAACACAAGGATGCAATAATGCAGCACGGGGATGCACAGACACAGTGCGCAGTGTGGATCCATAACACACTCATGGGCATGCACATCACGCCGTGGTCTAGTGGGGGCATGGGTCATTTATATGACCCATGGGTCAGAGGTCATTACCCCACGCACACTGCACATTTGCACGATAGGAACTGCTTCCAGGAACCACATGCATGCACAATGCCATACCAGCACCACATGCACAGTGCCACAGGATCATGCATGCTACGCAAGACACGTAATTGCCATGTGCTCCACGCTGTACACATGTGCACTGGGGCACGCGCACCGTGCACATGCAGGTATTGTGCCACAGAGTTGCTCTGGTGCATCCCTATTGTGCATGGCACAATTTCGTGATATTGAGACACCATATGCAATTCACCTCATCAGCCAATGCATGGCACAGTAGGGTCCATTAGCATATCATCACCATTGTGCACAGGCTCATTTGCATGCATTGCGCCTTATAAGTGCCACAGAACAGCACAGGCCACAGACCAATACTGCAACCCTTGAGGTAAGTGCCAGGTAACATGGATGAACAGAGGCCTACTACAACACTGCAACAGAGGACTGCTCATTGACGTGCTGACACTGACCCACTGTGCTGTTCATGTCCACGGTGGTGGAATGTTGGCCAATGATAGAAAGGAGAAGCCACGCCTGCACGCAAGCAAGGGCCCAACTTCAGATCAGCAGAGACAAATGCCCTGTTTGAGGCAAACATTGACAGGGAAGGCCTACTCAGTGGTGCCACAATCACATCGCAGGAGCAGGTGGCTGACTGGGAGGAGGTGGCACGGTATGTCAACACCCATGGCAGGCACCAGAGCAGCATGCAGAAGTGCCAGAAGAAGGTGGGCTTGGACAAGAGGTGCATTAAGGACAAGGTGGCATCCATACGGGCCTCCCACAGGGTGACTGGCAGTGGCCCACCTACAGTGCCACCACTGACGGCCACTGAGGAGCTTGTGGCAGCCACCATCAACTGCACAGTGGTGAAGGATGTCCCTGGTGGTGGATCCCAGATGGGTGGCAGCCTCTCACTGCATGGTGAGTATTTACGCAACATACAGGTGTTCCAGGTATGGGGAACATGTGCAGGAGTGCCTGATGCCGTGCTGCATGCCACAAGTGTGTGTGGATGCAGCCTTGCAATGTGACATGGTGGCATGCGGCAACGGCAACATGCGCGGGGGGGCATGGACTGTGGTCAACCACTAACCCTCCATTTCTGTCTTGCAGCACCATCACGCCTCCATGTGGAGGACCTGACAGAGGTGGCCGAGGAACTGGATGCCAGACCTTTCACATCCATGGGCATCTAGAGTAGAGACAGGCCATGTCTTGGTGGTGTGGGGCAGGTGGATGTGCTAGGCATGGCGTCGGACGACACCCTGGTTGGACTCCTGAATGATGACAGCCTGAGTGTGCTGTGTGCAGGGACCCAGCTTGGGTTGGGGTCCGACATCGATGATGATATAACCCTGATACTGGACAGTGTAGGGGTGATGGTGACCGATACACCCCTTCCTGCTTCACAGGCACCATCAGGGCCCAGTGCTGGTCCTGCTGCTGCACAGCTGTCACCCCTCCCCATCTGCGCAGCAGTGTGTGGCACTGCCACTGTGTCCAGTGTGGGGGGTGGTGATGGTGCTGTTGTGGCAGCGGCAGTGCAGGGCAATGCCCAGCAGCCAGTCAGGCAGCAGCAGCAGGATGCAGGCTCCAATGGGCAGTGCAACACAGTGCCTGCCGCTGGTGTGCCCGGTGACACCGTACCTCCTTTATGGCCCATTGTACAGCATCCACTAGAGTGGGAGGCTGTGCAGCATGCTGTGTCACCCCCAGCAGCTCAGCGGATGGGCCAGGAGGCCCAGGATGCCAAGTGTCTGGCAGAGCACACCTGGTTACTGTGGGCATTCATGAAAAACCAAGTGTTGCTTGCCACTGAGGTGCGCCCGCTGCAGGCAGCATTGTGGCAGCTGGCTGAGCAGCAGGGCAGGGGCAATGTGAGGCTAATTGATGAGCTCTGCCACATGCAGGAGGCCATGACCACAGTAATGGACCACATGGCCGGTACTATTGCAGCTGGGCTTGCGTCGGTGGCAGCCACTGGGCTTGGCTGTGCACAGAGGACCCCCTGCAGTGCAGTGTCCACCCGATGGTCCCGGCATCTGGTGACCCCCTCAGAGCAGATACCAGACTCAGATGTAGGCATCCCAGGCACCCCCAGGGCAGGCCTGTTTGACTGCCTCTACATCCCTGCAAGGATACAGTCGTGGTCCCAGACAGCAACCCCTTTCGGGGTGTCTGACACCCCCCCTGACTGATGCGCAGCCCGCGTCTGCCGATTGGCCCCAGCACAGCCTCCCACATGGCTTTGGTGGTCATGGGACTGCATGGTTGGAATGACAGGTCCACTGCCCTGACCTGCCATCCACTGCTGCTGCCCCATGCACACGTGGGTGGTGGTGGTGCAGCATGCATGTGATGGTGCGTAAGTGTGTTATGCTGCTTGCCCCCTGTGTGTGTGGACCATGCTGCTGGTACATGTGGCATGGGTGTGATGATGGCAGCTCTGTGCTGGTCATGCCTGTGCATCGGTGTCATGCTTCTGATCCATGCCATGTTCCTCAGCATGCGTGTGTGTGCACGCACATGCCAGTGCTGTGTGTGTGCTAGTGGCTCTGCCATGTATGTGTTGTGCACCCCCACTCCTGCATGTAAACCGCTGTGCATGTCCATGCCACTGTGTGGTGTGCTGGTCTTTGTGGCCCATGCTAGTGTGTCAGTGCACTTACCTGCATTGTCCGTAATGCTTCCGTGCAATGGTGTCTCTGTACCGCCTTGCCTCCTGCACCAGGCAGGGATCCCTCCTTCCTTGGATGGCTGCCCACCACCCTCCAGTCCTTTACCACCATCATCCCCACTACTGTTGCCCTTATCAGCCTCGACAGCTATTCCACAGTCAATGGCCATGTTGTGCAGGATGCAGCAGGCCAGGAATATGCCACAGGCTTTCGAATGCCTGTATTGCAGGGCACCACCTGACCTATCTAGGCAATGGAATTACATCTTTAGCATGCCAAAGACACGCTCAATGATACTGGGCATGCTTGCGCGTGCCTCATTGTATCTTTTCTCCGCAGGGGTGCTAGTCGCCGGTAGGGGGCGAGCAGCCATAGCCTGAGGGGATATGCCCTGTCACCTGTGTGGGAACAAACTTGGTTATCCCTGTGCTGTGCTGTGCTGCCCCCTACTCCCTGTGTCCCACCGCACACACCTCCACACCCGCCCCACCTACACTTCCTCACCCCCAGGGCTGTGGCTCCCAGCCACCCTGGTGCATGCCCTGCTCACCTACAAGGTAGCCCATGGGGATGTCACCTCATTCAAACCCATGGCACAGTGCAGAGCTGTGCCATATGAAGGCATCATGTGCACTCCCGGGGTGTGTGGCACAGACATTGATGATGCACCCCGTGGCATTGCACACTACCTGGCAGTTTATGGATGGGTAGTCCTTCCGGTTGATGTATACTGGGCCCTCTGGGTCAGGTGGTGTTTGGATGCCCATGTCAGTGCAGTCTATAGCCCCAATCATTCCTGGCATGCGTGCGACCCAGTGGAAGTCCTGCATGTTTGCTGTACACTCTGCCTGTGTGCTGGGGAACCATATGAACTCCGAAGCACATGGCAGCAGAGTATTGAGGAACTGGGTGAGGAGGCAGGACGTGGACGACTAGGTGATGCCCATGGTATCCTCTGTTGGTCTTTGGAAGGTGCCCGTGGCAAGCAAACACATCATGGCGGTCACTTTAGTCTCCACTGTCATGGCATGACTATGTCGGGTGGGTGCCTGCATCTCATCACTGCACAGCTCACAGAGCTGCCTCAGGATTGCCCTGTTCAGGTAGTACCGGCCCACTATTTTGGTGTCACTGTAGTTCTCATACGTGAGCCTGGCATGGTACCACCTGTGTCAGGCATACCGCCGCTGGGCCCTTCGTCGGCCATGCTGGTGTTCCTTCTGCCTCCTCACACCCCTCATTACTGCCTCCATTAGGAATGGGGCACTCTCCATCACTCCATCACTGGGTGTCTCCTTGGGTGCCTGTGTCACTCTTTCTGTCCATCTGTCTATCTGTGTCTCTGTCTCCCTCTCAGTGTCACATTCTCCCTCTCGCTTTCTCTCTCTCTCTCTCTCTCTCTCTCTCTCTCCCTTTCTCGCTCTCACACTCTCTCACTCTCTCCCACTCTTTCTCGCAGCAAAATGTTCCGCATCTGCTGTCTGTGTGTTTGAGCTGGTTTTTATCGGCTCAAGTCTGGCTGGCACATCTTGGGGTTTGCTCCGGACTTGTGAATGATTTCTGGTTGAATATGCCATTGTGCCACCTATTCATGGGAACACCCCCTGCACTTGCTCTGCATACATTATTTTTGTGCCATGGCTCAATGGGATTTGTGCTGCACAGCCGCAGCCTTTGAATATCGCTTTGCAGCCCAACTCTGTGCTTGCACCAGTGTAACTCAGTTGTGCCATGCACAACTGCTCTGAATATATCCCCCTAAATGTTCATAAAGAAATCCTTCCAGAAGATTTTGAAAATCTACATGCTGCATGAACACGTTTGAGTGATTTAAAAAAACTGCATGCATTTTGTACACTAATTAAACCCACACATTGACAGAATAGTAAAAAAGTTATGTCTCATCTCATACTTTGAGCAGGGCTGTGGAGGACCATGCACAAAGAAAGTTATGACTCATGCACAGGAACCAAAATCACCAGGACACCAGGGGACTGCCCAACTTCTGCCTTGCACATCTTGTTTCTTCAGGGCTGAAGGACCCTGTGCAAAGAAGGTTGGGATTGCAAAGAAATTAAGGAGTCACCTCTTGCTTTGTACATGGCCTCATAGGCCTTGCACAAAGCAATCTGCCACTCTACTTTCTCAAAAACTAAGGAAATTCATTGCAAAAAACTATGTTAATGCTGAGAAGGGTTGCTACCACATAAAACGCAAACCCCACAAAATTTGGAAATGTACTACTGGTGTTTTCAACTCAGTGCCCACAAAGTTTCAAAATGTGCCAAGGCTAACTCTCCCTCCCATTTTTACTCAAGGCCAAGATACAGGTATGGGGGTCTGTACCTCATACAGGACCAACATATTCAAAATTGACTGCATCAAGTCCCCCAACTTCACATACTGTAGTATGAAGTGCTCCTTCACTTATCCCTTTGTGTGGTGAAGTGGGCAGTTTGCCAGATGAAGGCTTTACCCAACTTCACAAAATAGATCTTCACCAGTGAAGGGTCATTTCATGTAGCACTTCTTTAGGCAAAATAGGCACTTTGCTAGCAGAGTGTCTACTTTGTAAAATTTTAAAAAAGCCACTGTTTCAAAAAATAATTTCCTTTCTTCCATCCTTTTAACACCTTATGACACCCTCCCACTGGACTCTGACCATTCAAAAGTATCCTGTCAACTCACTATCCTTGTAGAACACAATACCATCCTCTTCCCCTTAGCCCCTGAAAAGTTAAGCATTGTAATCTACTCACTCACTGCTGCTGTGACACATGCCAACATACACCCTTGCCTCTACCTTTTGCAATCCCAAGTTCCACCTCTTCCTTTCAGCATAACCCAGTAAATTCAAGTAAAAGCCCCCTATCCTGCCATCCACAGGGCACCCAATATCACTGTCTTCATCCTCCTACACCACCCTGAAAGGATACAAACATTGTCCAGAATAGGGCAACCAGCACAGGCCCTCCCACTACCTTACCCATTGACAGTCTTGATGAATGGAAGCACAACTGTGCTCATAGCAGTAAGAGGGTTTGAACCAGTCACCCTTTGCTGGATGATATTTGCATCCCTTATGGGAGAAATGGGGGGAGGAGGGTGATATTGGGTTCCTCAAGGTTGAGGAAACAGGACGTTTACTGAATTTGCTGGTAGACTAGGAGGAGGTGGGAGCTGAGGATTATTCAAGTGGTGCGGAAGGGTATACAGTATGCTTATCTTTGACTTCAGCAGTGTGTGACTGGATGCCTATGATTAACTTTGCTGGGGCTGGGGGAAGAGGGTGGTAGGTTGGGTATAAAAAGGCTGGGAACGGGGATGCTTTTGAATGATTGGGCTTGGGGAGGAGGCTGGCATTGGGTGTTACAAGGGTGGGGAAAGGGAAATCTTTAAAAAAAAAAGGACCATGCCAGCACAAAGCGTGAAGTGGTGTCAAATTGTCAAAACTTTGGCTCTTCACCACCACTTCACCAGTGACCAGTGAAGTAAAACTTTGCTGCATTTCTACAACACAGTGAATGGAGCCTTTATTAACATCTTGTCAGTTGCAGGATGACATCCTGACTGTTTCCTATGTGGTTCCCAGGGCAGGCACCAGATGCATGGATGCTGTTTGTTTATTATTGATAACCGGAAAGGCTCTCGAGCCAAAGTCCATTTTCAAGAGCGCCCAGGGCAAAATACATAAAACAACAATACATATATAAATAAGCAAGATACATAATTTAAAAGGTACAATACATATACTATCTTTAGATAATAAAATACAGTCTTACAATATTTATATTTATAGTATCACACATCATTACACACACTTTCGGTCTTCACTTTTAAATACAAAACCTTTAAGATTTGTTTTGAAACAGTATACTAACTGGTTATGTCTGATGTCACTTGGAATCTGATTCCATTCATTAATCGGGACCCTTCCCCACACAGGCCAGCCCACTATCCTTGCTCCAGGGGTTGTAAACCTTTGTTCCCTGGGCTCCTCTCACTAGTCGCTGAGTTCATGGAGCAACAGGAGCTGCAAAGAATAGTAAGCCCCAATCAGCTCTGTGAGTGCTCGCTTCGGGGGTGAGACATCTCACTAAACTGAATTACAGAGACTTCTCACCACTGCAGCCCAGTACTCTTCCTTGCAGCCAGTCAACATCCCCCACATGGACCAGTTTGCCATCTTTGCTCAAGGGGTCATGAGCTTTTGTTCCCTGGTCTCCCCCCACTAGTCACCAAGTTGCAAGTTCATGGAGCAGCAGGAGCTACAAAGAACAATGAGCCCCAATAAGTGCTGTGAGCACTTGCTTTGGGTGCAGAACATCAGCACTATTTTTAGGCCACTCACCTTAATGGTCCCATGTTAGTGGTCCCAGTGTAAGTGGCACAGCAGGAGTGGGATTCTTTGAGGGGAGTCACCAGAGAGAGTCACCAGGATGCCAGGGGACTCTACTCAACTTCCACTCGGAAAACCGGAAGTGTAGTTATATCTGCTATTGCCTGTTACATATTGTGTAGTGCTTAGTAGCTTGGTGTTAATGCTTTGGTTTGCTGCTTCTTGATGGGACCTATGGAGTTCTATATTACTGCATACTACAGTATTTAGGCCGTTGCTCATATTGTACTGTCTTAGATAGCTGAGGTCTTGTCACATTTGAACTGTGTTCCACTCATCTGCTGCTTCTTGTTTTACACAGTGTTTGTTGTTTGTTTGTTTGTACAGCTTATCTCAAGGGGGTAGTCTGCCTCCAGCCTGAGTTTCCTTACTGAGTTACTGTGGTCATTGCATAATATGCTGCCTCCCTTCTCCACCTGCTTAGTAATCTGAGTTCAACCCACCGCCTCCCTAATTGTTTGATTAGGATTCTTCCCGGTCTGTGTGAAGCCTGCTTCTCCAATTGTTACATGTTAGGTTTCCTCCCTATCTGGATGAAGCCAACACCATCCCCATTTGTTTTTAATTTAGGCTTCCTCCCTATCTGGGTGAAGCCCTCAACCTTCAAATTGTTCAATTTAGGCTCCTTCACTATTTGTGTGAAGCCAACACCCCCCCCCAACTGTCTCAACTAGGTTTCCTCCTGCCTGGGTGTAGCCTGTATTGCCCTGACCAAATTATTAAATCAGTTTCCTCCCTTCCGGGGTGAAGCGTACTCTCTTACCACCTAAGCTGACTAAGTACAGGGCCACAACTGCTTACTGTCCCTAGTGTTGCTTGTAACCTCACCACTCCTTCCCCTCCTTTTTTCCTTCGCCTTTCTCCCCCCACTATCTTTGCTATAATCCTCCGCCCACCTCCCCCTCCCCCTCTTCCACCCTCCCTTCCTCTAGCCGCCTTACCCTATCCCATTCTCCCTGGCATCCTGGGTACAGTCTCCTCCCTTCTCCTTGACTTCACCCTGAAGCCCTCAGGTGCCTGCTTCCCTCTCACCCCGCTCATCCTCCCCATACTCCCCCTTCCCCATCCTCTCCCAAAAGCATCTCATAGGCTCCCTCAAGCTCCTCGTTTCCATGTTGCTTTTAGTACCAGATGATATTGAGCTCAAACAACTATAACAAAAACGTGAAAATCAGTGCAGCCAAAGGTGTTACCTTTACCTAATGAATCTGGTATCACAAGCAAGGCTTGCAAAAAAGGCACACACACTGATCAGGACATAGTATAATAAATATTGAAATTTAATTAAGGCAGAAATTCATCAGGAGTGCTAAGCACCCCTACGTAGTGCTGCGACGCTTCATCAGGGGTGGTGCTTAGTATATACACAAGGGTGCATCATTATACAGAATGTCATACATACTTACAAAATTACAAATTCAAATTGATCAATCCTGCTGTGTTATATGAGAGAAGAAGCTCAGCGATTGGTTATCACAGATTTCTCATGCTTGATTTCAATTCTTTTTCATACAGTGCTTCAGTGAAAACAAATTAATTATGGCAACTGTTGGTGCATTAAGAACATTTTATCTATTTATTGATCTATTTTTTCTTTGTTAACTGGGTAAGGCCCACTAGGCACAAGTGCCTGTTGTCAGGGGTGACCCAGGAGCTAGCTCTGGGTTGGTTAAATGACTTGATCAGAGTCACACAATATGCAAGTGGAGGTTGTGGGAATCAAACCTAGATCTGCTAGATGTACCAAGCTGTTTCACAGCTCATTACTCTAGTGTATATTTTAAAACAATACAATGTAGGATCTCTGAGCCCAAATGCTTAAATAATCATATTCTTCTAGTTGCATGAATTCATGCTGTTTTCTTAGAATCTTACAAGTGAGAGCCTGAAGGGAATTCAGTAAAACCAATTCCGTTGCACAGAAACAGGTGAAAAGGGGTGGGGGGATGGAGATGTGAGTAAATATTCAAGGCAAGAGAAGGGGATGGGAGCAAGAGCCAACAGGACAGAGTGAAAAAGAATTCAGAAGGATTAAAACACAGCAAAGTGAAAAAAAAGGATAAATAGTCAACCTCCATCTTAAATGGTAAATATGTTATGCACCATTAAAATACAGCATAACACATAATATTTAAATCGAATCATGTAGATAAAAATATAAAGTAGCTGCATTCCAACAGAACTCTGATTTCATTCTCCATCATTGGGCAATTTCTGGGGGGGCTTACTACTCAACAGGTGCCAATCAAAAGACATATCACGGAGAAACGTTTTGTCATTATGCTGGAGGATATGGACAAGCATCAATTTACATAAATGTGTCACCCTAACATTCCAGGAATTAATATAGTGAAAGCCAATGTAAATATGGTTAGAGATGTGCCGAAGTTTTTGTTACCTGGTGAAGTTGCTGTGAAGTGGCCGAAATTTCCATCCGTGGAGTTTTGCAGTTTTTCCTGCCCTCAGCAACTTCAAAAGTGCAGAATTTCACCACGAGTGGTGGAATTTCACCATTTGCAGGTTAAATTCCACATTTTGCACGTGAAATTTCATTGTTTGCAGTGTAATTTCACACTTCACTTATCGATCTGCACTCTGTGAATTGTGCGAAATTTGCGGATTAATTTGCGGAGTGAATTACACTAACTTCCTCCATCTCTAATTATGATTCTATATGAAAAATATACAAATACTTGTTATTATATCCCCAAATAAGAAGAATGTTGTCAAAAGTACTAATTGGTGAAAATTAATGAAAAAATCACTTGTATTCAATACAGAGTTCAATCCTGGCCCTGCCTAGTCATCTCCCTCTCATCTCCCCAAAGGACTGAGAGTGACTCATATCATCATCCAAAGACCTGAGGTGCAGGTGATCTCGGAGTCTTGGCTATTTCCCAAGATTCCTGATACTGCAATTGCCATCCCTAGGTACACAGTTATCTGGCAGGAACACACTAAGAGGGTTGGGGGAGTTGTAATCTAGCTCTCCTCTAATATCCAGTTAAAGCCTATATTCTCTGTCACCTCCACCTCTCCCTCTTAGTTGCTCCTCTTCAAACTCTCCATCCCCTTCTCTGTCCCTATATTCAAGGCAGGTGCCTACTTTTGCACTGGCATACCCACTTTTTCAATCACTGAGCTCCTCACCACTCTAGCTTCCCATGCCTCTTCTGGTGAGCTGCTCATCCTTGATGATTTTAATCTACATTGGCTCGCCACCTCTCTAAAAAAATTGGGCCAAAACATTACTTAGCTAACTGATCACTGACCCAACCCAGCACAATCACAGATCCCTCAATCACTCCCTTTTGGACTGGATTCTCACCCCCACTCCCACTGCATTGTGCATGTTGATACCCTCCCCAATGCCCTCAGTGACCACCATGTGGCATACTGTATATGCAAGATTCACCATTCCTAAGCCCCCCAAATTCATTCAGATCGGATCCTTCAGGCTGCTGGACTTGTCCTCCCTCTATGTCAACCTGTTGGCTGCCATATGGTCTCCCATCTCTACAGCCAGGAACATCAATACTGCCCTCCTTTTTTTCGATGCCAAACTTATGTCAGCCTGGGATCTTGCCGAATTAATTAAGTGCCAGACCCTTCATAATGCCTGTACCAAAGCTACCAAGCTCAGCAAATTTGAACATTTCACAGCCACTCTCCAGAACAATTTTAATCATTCCTCTAAGTTCTGGGAGGTTATCAGTGCCTACCTCACTCCTCCAACCCACTCTCCTCCCTGGTCCTTAAGGTGGGTGGCACCCTTATCTCTAACCCTTTTTTTCTGTAGCTTCAGTTTTAAACTCATTCCTCACCTGTGCCCACTCCCTCTTCTCATCTTCCTGCTTCCCTCTCCCTCCTTCTTCCCACTCCTTCCACCCCACACCACCCTTTTTCTTTCCCTCCCTACCACTCCTGCTGCTTCCTTTATGGCTCTATTGACTCTTAAGCCCCACAATGGTGTGAGCCCTGATGATCTTGATCCCAAACTCGTCCACCTCCCTGTTCTTGCTGTTGCTCTGCTATTACCTTCCTTCTCAACCCCTCCTTCTGCTTAGCCTTCATCCCTAACACTTGGAAACAGGCCCCAGGCATCCCCCTTCCCAAAGGGAGTGACTCCACCTCTCCTGGCAACTACTGCCCTATCTTCCTGCTCCCCACCCTAGATAAGATCCAAGAACACCATGTCAAATCTCAGCTCTCTCTCTCCTTGGTTAATACTCTTTCTTCATCCCTTTCCAGTCTGGCTGCTGGAAGTCCCACTCCATCTCCACCTCTCTCCCTCCTCAGGCTTACTGACTTCATTCTTTGTGGCATGGCTCAGGGCTTGGTAACCTCCTCCATTTTTGTTGACTTGGCCAAAGCCTTCGACACTCTTGCCCACCCCCTGCTCCTGGACAAGCTCAAGCCTGCGGGGCTCTCTGACTCCTCAGTCAGTTGGTTCCACTCATACCATGAGGGATTCTCCCCTTCCTCCTTTCCCTTGATTGTGCAGCAATTGAGGATGTCCCCTCATTCAAGGACCTCATGGTCTGGTTGGACTGTGACCTTGAGTTATCAGGGTATGTGGATGCCATCCACAAGAAGCTCTACCCCACACTTGGTGGGCTTTACAGGCATAACGAGTGTATCCCACTTTCTGCATGTCAAGAGATTGTCTCAAAGATGATACTCTCAATTTTCTACTATGGTGACATAGCATAGAGTGCTGATCCCAAGTCTACCCTGATTAAATTGGATCTCATTTTTCACTCCTTTTATTGCTTTGCCCTAGGTTGTCCCCCTTGCACCTCCCCCCGCACTGCTCCCAGTGCTCATCCCTCTCCTTCCCCTCCCTTGAGGCCAGATGTCACAACCATTGTGCTTGCTTCATCTCTAAATGCTAGCTTGGCTCCTTCCCCTCCTACTTTGCTACCTTCTCTCCCCTTCCCCTAACCATTTCTTATCTCTTTTGCAACTCTAGCTATTGCTGTCTCACACCCCCCTTCTGAAAGCAATCCAGTGCTGGTCAAGCTGCTTTCTCCCACCACTCACTCTCCTTCCTGCTCCGTGGCTTCACTACTCACTCCTGCAGTTGCCTCTGACAGTTATCTCGGGGCTGCTACCCACCACCCTCCAACCTCTGCTCCCCTTTCATCCCACACCTACACTAGTGTAGTCCCCTCTTCACCCTCCCGAATTAACAACATTTGCTCCCACTCTTAACTTGATAGTACCTCCCTCACTGCAAATGTTGTTATCCTCCAGCACTTTACTATATTGTAATTGCAAATGTGGTTATCCTCTAGCACATTATTGTGTTGTAATTGCAAATGTGGTTATCCTCCAGCACCTTGTTGTATTATATATTTTACTTCTTGCAAACCTTGTCTTTGTACAATCGTTATTCATTTTGCTTATTCCACCATTTTTGTAGATTTTATTATT
The DNA here is from genome assembly GCA_016271365.2 of Neoceratodus forsteri. Taxonomy (NCBI): domain Eukaryota; kingdom Metazoa; phylum Chordata; order Ceratodontiformes; family Ceratodontidae; genus Neoceratodus; species Neoceratodus forsteri. The sequence continues at coordinate 673,924,464 of CM057451.1, read as the reverse complement.
CTTAGTGTTCCTCATTGTCTTTCCTTTCCCCTCCTACCAGGACACATCTGAAAGCAAGTTGTTACCAGTTCAGTATCCCTTTCCCAGTGAAACTTTTGAAATAAATAAGTACTTTAATTAATTAATTCATCCATTCATTATATTGGCAGAGAAAGCATGTTGGCCCATAACTGGTCCTAAGAGGCAACTTTTTTGTGTCAGCAGTAGATCAGAGATTACCATGGTTTCTAGGTTTATTAAAAATATTATATACAGGCTAAGGGGCTTTACCACTTAATGCTTTCCAAATAATTAAGGCATTGAAATATGGTCCTCTAGCCTCAATAGAAAGCCAACCTAACTTCTTATATATACAACACTGTTGTGTTCTAGGGTCGATGTTATTAATAAAGCTACGGGCCTTATTAAACAGGACACAATTTTTAGAAAATGTGTTATTCATCATAGATCTGTAAATAGGGAGTCCATAGTCTAGTAAATGTAGTGTTAAACTCTGTTTTACTAGCTTCTGGTCCTCAAATGTTAGGCAGGCTCTATTGTAATATAATAATTCTAACCTTCTATTCATGCGTATAGCAGAGTTCTATTCAATGTAACACCAGCATATCGAAATGTGCTCACCATTTAAACAGGTCCAGGTTTGGACAGGGCAGAGGGTTTGAAGGGAGGGTAACAGACCACCAATTCAGTGGATTGATGGGATAAGTTACTATAGTAAGGGCAGATTTGATGGACTTTCAGTCTCCTTCTGCCACCAAATTCTATGTTTCTGTGTTTCACCATTTAGTCTTACAGGGTCATTTCTGGGGTCCTCATTTCTCAATCTGCATGCAGTTGTACAAATCATCATCTTTGTCTCCTTTGCAAATAAAACTAGCTTATCTTGCACGAACCAATGCTGCAGATTAATAAAATCTGGCTCTAAATATTTATTGATATTTATTTGAAATTGTTTTACCAGGCAAAAATACTGTGATACAATTAAGCAATAATGCCCGACAAGGTGTGTGTCGTGCTGGGATAACGTCATGCCTCAGGTGGTTTGGCATGAGGCCGCAGGCCGAGTGCGTCCAACAACTGAGGCGTGATGTTATCCCAAATGACACACATCCTGGAGGGCATTATTGCTATTATACAATGGCTCGTTGCTATACAGAATAAAAAAAATCATTTTAAAGATGTTTTTGTGTGGAAAAATATTTTTGGTTTTTAAGAGCAGATGAAACAATCAAGCAAATGCTCAAGATGCTCAAGGAGATGCTCATCTGCAGGTTCACAGTGAGGCTGAGACTAGACCCATGATGTTGAGCTGGGATAACATCACGGGTCCAGCCCAAGACCGACCAATCAGAGTCCAGGATTTTTTCTTGCCATTGTATAATATAATTTGTCTCATTGCTCTTTGTAAACAAGATTGCATCACCTGCATATCATTTTTTTGTGTATAATCCTGTTTGTGGTTTCAGGAATAATAGGAATATAATTTATATATAGAATGAAGAGAAAGAGCCATGAATTTATCCCAGTGGTACACCCAAATTACAAATCTTTGGCTCTGAAAGTGTCTGATTAATTTTTACTCTGTGACATCCATCAGTAAGGTATGTATAAAACCAATTTATAACTTCACATCCACAAGGTAAAGAATCCATTCTCTTAAGCAATCTCTGATGTTCTTGACCCTCTCTGCCTCAAGAAGCCATTGCAGCTGCCAGAAACTGAAGCTCTGTAGGCCTGCTGCAGCTGAAGCCCCCTCCCCTGCCCCAGAAGACACAGCAGTCACCAGAAACTGGCGCTGCCAGCGCACCTTCGCGGCTGAAGCCCTGCCCTTCTCTGCCTTGAAGAAGTCACAGCAGCTGACAGAAACAGAAATGCTGTGAAGCTCCCACCCTCCCTGCCTAGAAAAGCCATGGCAGCCGCCAGAAACAGAAGTGCTGTGAAGCCCCTGCTGTGGCTGAACCTCCCACCCCTCCTTGCCCCAAGAAGCAACGGCAGCCACCAGAAACTGAAGGTGCACCCGTAGCCTGCCACAACATCACACATGCCACAAACGCCACACAGTGAGGACTTGGAGCTCTACTAATTTTTGAATTTGGTGCCTTTTTCAGATTTCATCTATGCATTTTATTGCAGCCTGCCTTTTGAGATAACATTTAAGTTTGGGCACATATGTTTTGCTTTTTTCTAGGAAATTAACTTAGTTACTGCCCTAGTGAAGTTAACCTGTGATTTTTTTTGATTTTTTCCAATTTCATTGCAGCCTGCTTTATGAAGTAGCATTTTAGTTTGGGCACATATTTTTTCTAGGGAATTAATTTCTGTATACTGCCTCGGTGAATGTAACCTGGGATTGTATGAATTTTCCAATCTTAGTTGCCTGTGTTTTTGCTAAACTGTCTAGTTCTTCCCGCTCCTCCAAGTTTGCTCCCTTCTTCTCTCTAGCTCTCCCTGCTCCTCTGAGTCTGCTACCTGCTTGTCTGTTGAATCTCTTAGTGTTAAAAGTAAAACTATCCCTTCTTACTTTTTCAGCTGCATTTCTGACTTTTTTTCTTTTTGTTTCCTTCCTTCCTTTCCTTCTCAGCCCCTCGGGTAAAATCTGCAAATGTCCCAAATCCACTTCTTTGTTCTCTTTACTCCCTTCCCCCTGCTTTGCTAAACTGCATTCTGTTGGGATTCTACTCCTATTGCCTGTCTTGAATTACAATAGCTGTCTCTCCCTAGAGAGTCCTGTGTGAGCCCAGCTTTTAAGAGTTCTAAGCTATCCTCTGGTCTGTCTTCTGTCATCCACAGTGCTGTGAAGCCCCTGCTGCAGCTAAAGCCCCCACCCCTCCTTGCCTGAAGAAGCCATGGCAGCCACCAGAAACTGAAGGTATGCCCACTGCTTACCACAATGCCATGCATGCCACACACTGGGGACCCCGATGCCACTTAGCGGCATCTCCCAACCCACCCCCTTCCAGCCCACCCTTTCTGAACATTAACTTATATAGCTATTGTGGTGCCCTCCCATTGGCTGCTTGCATGTTTGTCCAACTCCCTGATTTCTAATTTTTTTTCATACTTGCCTGACACTAGGGGGCCTTCATAGCCTACCATCAGAATCAGTCAGTGGTTAGCACCTATAATAGCACACCAGTAGTTATTTTCCAGTTGAATCTTTCACTCTCCTTGTCCTGCAGTAACAAGAAAAGCACACCTACAGTAGGTTCCTCATTGAAATTGTGTTTCATTTCCTCCAACTGTCCACCTCTCCCTTGTCATTCATTCAGCCCAGTAGTTTTGATTCTACTCAATAACCAGTTTTTTAGCCTCTTAAATCTGGATATTACTTTCGTCTATTTGCATTGGCAACTTAAGGATACATGGAAACTTTCTGTTTTCTCTCATTCTTATTGCCCCAGTCTGTTGCAAACCCTAATTTCTCAACCCTTCTCTGGAGTTATATTAAGTCTTCAGTTCCTGTTTCTTTTTTTTTATTTTTTATTGTATGTTCTTTTTCCCCCCCGCTATGCCGGTACCTCGGTCCAGTCATGGACCTCCGCTTTGCTTTACATCGGTCACCCTCTCGATATCCTCTGGCTTTCCCACCAGGCCAGGGCCACAGCACTCGGCTTCCCCATTAAATGCCACAGATGCCGGAATAGGTCAAGGAGTCAGCCTGAAACAAAGGAAGTAGGGGTGGACATCGTCTAGGTATTAGTGGAGGTGTTTTCTCCCCTTAGGAGGATGGGGACATGTAATGACACTGGCTGGCATCTGGTCACTGCGTTACCCCCGGCCTCTGCCAGGCGTCTGTCGAGTGCCGACACACTCCCTGCCCTCTCTCTGGAGAAGGAGAGCAGTCCACAGGATGCTCCATCCTTCTCCCCCAGCTGGCCCTCTGGCAATCTGGGTCCATTCCCAAACCTGGGTCCCTGGTGTCGCAAGCAGAAATCCAACTGCTATGCCAATGGGCTGGTGCCTTCAATTCCTGTTTCTTTGCCCAGTAGCAATCTCCCCCAATAAGAAAATGTTTGCACCCTCATGTCTCCCCCCTCTCATTCTCCTCTACCTTCTAGCCATTTTGTCTAGATGTTCCATCCCCTCCAGGACCAACAGCACATTTCCAATTGGTACTCCAAAGTTTGGCAGCATCCATTTTCAGCTGGACTCTGAATGCTTGACATGAACTGGATCTTTGAGCTCTTGGTCCACAATACCTGCTATCCACCCACATACCCCCAGTCTTGTCAGAGACCTTGCTTACTCTCCTTTAGCTTGCTGCACTCAACACTGCTGTCTCATGATGTTCTGCCACCCCCATCGACCAAATACATCGGACATGTATACACTGATAGGAATAGGTGACTTTGCAAAAACTGGAGGCTAACTCGTCTAATTATGCTACTTTTCCTCCTCTCTGGCTCTGTTCACCCCAACCCAGGGCCTGCACTCGTGGTTTTCACCACTAACCCCTCAGCTGGCCTTGACAAGAAAGGTATCAACATTGCCTATATTAACTTTCAAAGTCTCCTAGCCAAGAAAACTGCATTTGAAGTCTGGGTCATTTACAACAATTTTGACATCATCACCCTCTCTGAGATCTGACTAACCCCCAAAATTTCCATAAATGAAATTCTGCTCAAAGGCTTTTCTCTGATTAAAAAGTATAGGCAAAATAAAAGAGGGGGAGGTTGCCTGTTCTTTATTTCTGAGAGGCTCTTGAACACTGAACTTAACCTTGAATCTGAAACATCCTTGCTTGAATCCTGCTCCATAATTCTAATCATAGGTAAAAACAAAATTTTAACCATTACTTCTGTCTACCTACCCCTCAGAACACCTTTTTCGGAGCTAGAATCCCTACTATCTAACAAGTCTTCCTTCCCAAGTAATAGGGAATGGATCATTCTAGGGGATTTTAATATAAATTGGAACAGCAGCCAGTCTGACTCCGACAAAGAACTTCTTGCCAGTACAGGGCTGCACCAAATAATATACCTTCCCACTAGAACAAATTATAAAATGGGAAGCAGCTCTATCATTGACTGGATCATTGCTTCTAATCCCTCCACAGTGACAGCATTAGGTGTTCTTCTCGACTCCATTAGCGACCACTGTGCTGTTTTCTGTCGCTGGTCAGCCAAAGCCCCTAAATATGCCCCTAACTACATCCTCACTAGACAATTAAAAAAAGCAAACATAGATGAACTCTCTCATACTTTTAAATCAGTTAACTGGTCCTTCACATCGGATATAAAAAAACATAGACCTTGCCCTTGATGAGTTCACAAAAACTTTTAACATCTGTGACTCGCATATCCCCTTAAAGAAGATCAGAGTCCATGGGTGATCTTATGAGTGGATCACACCTGACCTACACAAACTTATGCATGATAGAGACAAGGCCTGGGCTAGGTACAGGAAGTCTCCCTCCCCTGGTCTCCTCCAAGAGTATAAAACACTGTGCAACAAATGCAAATCAGTGGTTCATACTGCAAAAATCAAGCACCTCAAGGACAGCCAATTATACAACAGATCAAATTCCAAACAACTCTGAGGGACTTTAAACTCGCTATTGGGTAACGACAATAGGCATGAGCAGATTACACTTCTGGCTGATGGGAAAGTAACAAATGACCCAACAAGCATGGACAACTTGTTTAATTTCTTTTTTGGGGACCTTGACAAGTACAAGACCCTCCCCTCCTCAGCCACACCCATGCAGCCTTCTAAACCAACCCTCTCCCCAGAAGCATCCTTCCCCACTTTCTATTTTAAAGCTCTCTCACCCGCTGAAACTATTAAACTTGTAAGAAAAAAACACCCCCAAATCCTACACTGGATCAGATGGTCTTGATTATCGGATCCTAAAACTTGTTATTAAGGTAATTGCCACTCCCCTCACAAATATTCTGAATTTCTCCCTCTGTTTTGGTACCCTCCCCACGACCTGGAAAACTGCTACCATCAGGCATCTGCACAAAGCTGGCTCTAAACAAGAAATAAGCAATTACAGGCCGATCTCACTTCTCCCCCTCTCTCCAAAATCATGGAAAAGATTGTTCATTCTTAAATTACAGAGCAGTTAAACAAATACAACATCCTGACTGAGGTAAAACATGGCTTTAGGGCCAAATACAACACAGAAACTGTTCTTGTTAAGTTTACACAGGACATTTACAAGGCCATGGATAAAGGTCTGTACACTGGGGTGGTTTTCATGGACCTTACCAAGGCTTTTGATTTGGTGGACTACAACCTTCTACAAATCACCCGTACTCGCATGAATTTCTCTTTAAATGCAGTCAATTGATTTGGTAATTATCTACACACAAAGTTCCACAAAACAGTTATTGACAGCCATCCTTCCTCAGAGTGCCTTATTAAGTATGGGGTTCCACAAGGGTCTATACTTGGGCCCCTCCTGTTTTCTCTGTTTATTAACAACTTTCCTTCTGTCTGTTCACATGCTGACATCATCCTTTATGTGGATGCCACTGCCTTGTACTGTAAGGATGCAAACCCATCCACTCTTCTCTCCAAGCTTCAAACAGATTTCCACAGCCTCCACTCCCGGTTCACTGCTCAGGGAATGGTTCTGAACTCAAAAAAACAAATGTATGTTTTTTACTGGTACACATAAACCATCTAATTTCAATGTCACCCTCATAGTTAATGACGGCATGGTAACTGAATAGGTTCGAGAATTTAAATACCTTGGCTTTACTCTGGATAAGCATCTCTCTTTTGGCTCTCACGTAACACAATTAATAAACAAAATTCACCAGAGGCTGGGGCTCATAGAAACATAGATTTTGACGGCAGATAAGGACCGCTTGGCCCACGCAGTCTGCCCATTTCCCTACCTAATGGATAAGCTGCAGATCCTAGTTAACCAGCAGCCTACTTCTTCCTACCCCAACCCCCTAGAATTGCCTTATAACTGTCCCATGCATGCTTGAATTCCACCACTGTTTTTGACTCCACAACCTCCTCCGGAAGGCCGTTCCATGCATTCACAACCCTCTCTGTGAAAAAAATACTTCCTTAAATTACCTCTGAGCCTCCCCCTTCTATCTTCAAATTGTGCCCCCTTGTTCTTGCACACTCTTTTTTGAAAGATGCTACCCTCTTGGACTTTGTTGATTCCTTGAGATACTGAAAGCTTCTATCATGTCCCCCCTCCTTTCCTCGAGGCTATAAATATTCAGCTCCTTAAGTCTCTCTTCATCTGTCTTCCGGTGCAGACCCTGCACCATTTTAGTTGCCCTCCTCTGGACAGCCTCCATCCTGTCTATGTTCTTGCGGAGATTGGGTCTCCAGAACTGCACGCAGTACTCCAGATGGGGTCTCACCAACTGTCTGTACAGAGGGATAATAACTTCCTGTTTTCTACTGGTGATGCCTCTCCCTATGCATCCCAGTATCCCCCCAGCCCTCCTTGCTGCCCTCTCACATTGCTTGCCCACCTTTAGGTCATCTGATATGACTACCCCCAGGTCCCTTTCCATTTTTGTTGTTGTTAGAATCTCACCCCCCATTGTGTACTCTTCCCCTGGGTTTCTGTTTCCCAGGTGCATTACCTTGCACTTCTTAGCATTGAATCTAAGCTGCCATACATTTGACCATTCCTCTAACCTTGCCAAGTCCCTTCTCATCCTTTCCACCCCATCTTGTGCATCAACTCTGTTGCAGATCTTTGTGTCATCTGCAAAGAGACATACTTTTCCTTCCAGTCCCTCTGCAATGTCGCTTATAAAGACATTGAAGAGGACAGGTCCTAATACTGAACCCTGCGGTACCCCACTAGTAACCCCCCTTTCTTCAGAGTGGACTCCATTTACTATTACTCTCTGTGTCCTATTCTCCAGCCATTCTTTACCCAGGCTGTCATCTTGGGACCCACTCCCAGGCTGACTAACTTGTATATTAATCTTTGTGTGGGACTGTGTCAAATGCCTTGCTAAAGTCTAGGTAGGCCATGTCCACAGCCCCTCCTGATCTACTACTTTGGTCACCCAGTCAAAGAAATCTATCAGATTTGTCTGGCATGACCTTCCCACTGTGAATCCATGCTGCCTTGGGTCCTGAGCCCCTCTGGCCTCTAGATACTCAACAATTCTTTCCTTCAGAAGTGATTCCATCATTTTCCCTACCACTGAGGTTAAACTAACAGGTCTGTAGTTTTCTGCTTCTGCCTTACTCCCACTTTTGTGAGGAATCACATCTGCCCTTCTCAGTCCTCCGGGTACCACCCCATCCTCCCATGATTTGTTAAAGAGGGTAGTCAGTGGTGTCACTAGTTCTACCCTTAGTTCTTTTAGAATTCTGGGATGAATCCCATCAGGCCCCATTGCTTTGTCCACCTTCAGTTTAAGAGTTCTTTCAGAACCCTTTCTTCTGTAAATGGGCTGGTATCAACTTCTGTATCCAGAGTGTTTCTACTGTTTGTTTTAGGTACCTCCCCTGCTTCCTTTGTAAATACTGAGCACAAATATTTGTTTAGTATCTCTGCCTTTTCACAGTCACCCTCTGCCTACCCTCCCTCCTCTTTATTAAGCCTCACTAGCCCTCCCTTGGTCTTCCTTTGCTCCCTGATGTACCTATAAAAGGTTTTATCCCCCTTCTGAACTGAGTTGGCTATCTTTTCCTCAGTTTGGGCCTTTGCTGTTCTGACTGCCTTCCCAGCTTCCTTTTGCTTTAACTGATACCGTTCCCTGTCCTGCTCCTTCTGTGATTCCTTGTACTTCCTGAATGCTTTCTTTTTCTCTTGAACTTTCACTGCCACTTCCTTTGAGAACCATAGTGGTTTCTTACATCGTTTCGTTTTGTTAATTTGCTTCACACAAAGGCTTGTTACCTCTGTGATGGCAGTTTTTATTATTCTCCATTGTTCTTCCACCCCTCCTTCCTGCCCATTTGCTAGTGCATTCCTTAGGCACTCACCCATTTTGGCAAAGTCAGCCCTCCTAAAGTCCAGTACTTTTGCCTTTGTATGGCTTGACTCTATTGTTCCTCTACAGGATTAGGTAATTCCTTGTCCCTGAATCTTGAAGGAAGCTACAGTAGCATCCAGCTTACTCCTACCTCTCCTAGACTATGGAGCCATGATCTACTCACCACACAGTAATTCTATCATGTTCAATAAACTCAAAACAGCTTACAGTAACATTACCAGATTTGTGACTGGGATCCCCCATTGTACCCACAGCTGTGCTCTTTACAGGACAGTTCATTGATGCTCACTAGAGGACAGGTATACTTGGAGGGTTTCCACGTTCCTATACAAAACCCTCCACAACCTCTTTCCTCACAGAATCTCCTCTCTGTTAAAAAAGACTTGCCCAACCCGGCTCACTAGGAGTGCTACCACATCCCCTTTTTGGGTCCCTTAATGTTACACCTCATTAGGGCAGAGATCGATTACCTACAGAGGTCCCAAGCTCTTTAATGCCCTCCTTCCTAACCTTGTGAGCAGCCCCTCACCTAATGCCTTTAAGGTTAGACTTAAGGAATACCTGCCCAATAAACCTCCCTGCAACTGTCCTACATAATATATTCACAGTTTCTTTAATACTGCTCAGGTCTGTACCTTAGGGTACCTTGAAAACTGATTCCTACTTTCTCTATTAGTATTTCTCTCTTCTCTAGTAATCTCATGGTCGCTAATCCTGACCTCCAGACTGTGTCCATACCTCTCTCCTCTATAAGCATTCTCTTTTTCCCCTCCATCCCCTTCCATTAGGGTCACCTGTGTAATGTTGTACATATTGTATAATCTTGTTCTGTATATGCTGATTCCTGTACATAAGCCATTTTGCCTTTTTATTGCATTGATAGATGTGTTTTGTTCATTGTATATGATTCACCCTGTGCTCATGCCTAACTGTCCTGCTTTATATTTTTGTCCCTTATTGCAAATTTATAACAATGTGTTTATAAATTGTATATTCAGACTCTGTTATAACCGGACAACTGGACGCTTGTGTAAACGGGCAATTTTCCAGTATAAAATAAATTGAATTGAATTGAAGTAGAATCTCATGATTTCCAAGGTCAAAGGCATTTGACAGATTGATGAGAAGTGCACCAGTGTATTAGATTCTGGCTAAGGCCCCCCATGAAATATGAGAATTTCAGCAAAGCTATTGTCATGTTAAATCCTTTCCAGAAACAGTGTTGCATATCAGTTAAAATATTGTACTTCTTAAAATATTCGGTTAACTGCTTATATAACACCCTTTCAAATATGTTTTTATATAGAAGACAAAATGGAAATTGGGCAATAAATTTCAACAAATAAACTATTGCCATTTGTGTAAGTCAGTGTTATGTGGGCTTCTTTCCAAATAGTTAGGAAAGTAAGCAGTCTCAATTCAAATTTCTGAACATATGAAGAAGCTAACAGAGTGAGGCCATTTGGTCTGTCTAGTTTGCTCATATTACAGGGTCCTTGGCTTAAGCTACTGACCCTTTCCCCTTCCTCAATCTGCCCCTCCCTCTATCTGCCCATCCCTTGAGTCTTATTTTCCCCCAACCCCATCCCAGTCTCTCTTGCAGCTGCCCATCATCTTCAATGAAACTACCTCTTCTGGAAGCATATTCCAACTTGTAACCACCATCTCCATGAAGAAGAGCCTCCTAACCTCCTTCCTAAACATCCCCCCCTCCAACTTGAGACTGTGTCCTCTCATGTTTCAGTTTCCATTAAGCTTAAAGAGACCCTCCTTATTCACCCTATGTATTCCTTTCAAGTACTTGAAGGTCTCAATCATGTCCCCTCTCTCCCTCTTCTCCTCCAGGGAGTCCATGTTCAGGGCCTCCATCCTCTCCTTCTGTGTTCTACCCTGCTGGCTCATGATCATCTTTGCCACCCTCTTTTGGACCACCTCCTGCAGGTTAATGTCCTTTTTAAGGTATGGGTGCCAGTACTGTACACTGTTCTCCAGATGCAGCCTCACTAATGACCTGTACAAGGGCAGTATTACCAACTCTCGCTCACTGCTGATCCCTCTGGCAAAGCAGCCCAACATTTTATTTGCCCTTACTGCTCCTTTCCTACACTGCATGTGTTTCGGGTCATTAGTAATCATTATTTCCAGATCCTTCTCCTTCTCTGATGCAGATACCTGGACCCCTCCCAAGCTGTACTCAGTCCTCAGGTTCTTGGCTCTGATGTGCATAACTTTGTATTTCATTGCATTGAAGCCCAGCTGTCAGATCCTGGACCACATCTCCAGCTTCTTCAGATTCTCCTTCAGTCCTTTATCCCTTTGCTGTGTCTACCCTCCCACAGAGCTTGGGGTCCATGAATGGGCACAATTTACCCTTAATGTCACCCCCAATATCATTGATGAAGACATTAAATAGCAATGGTCCTAGCACTGGCCCCTGCGGCACCCCACTGGTGACCTGCCTGGTGCTAAATAGCTTACCCCCACCACCACCACCACTGTCTGGGTCCTGCCCCTCACCCGGTTTTCCACCCATCTGGTCAACTCCTCTCTGACCCTGAGATCTACCAACTTCCTGATTAACCACTTGTGGGGTAAAGAGTCAAAGGTCTTGCTGAAGTTCAGGTAAGGGATGTCCACTGCTTGGCCCCTGTCCACTATTTTAGTGACTCAGTCAAAGAAGTTAATCAGATTCATTTGACATGACTTCCACCCATAAACACATGCTATGTCACACCCTGGAGACCCACACTCATCTAGAGACTCTTCCAGTTTTTCCTTAAGTATGGTCTTCATGAGCTTGCACATGATTGAGGTCAAACTGACTAGTCTATAATTCCCTGGGTTGTCCTTGGGATCACTCTTATGGAGGGGAACTATATGTGTCATTCTCCAGTTCTGCAGTACCATGCCTGACTCCAGTGAACTATTGAACAGGCCAGCCAATGGTTCTGCAAGCTTCTCCACCAGTTCTCTCAGCACCCTTGGGTGTAGTCCATCTGGGCCTGGGGATTTGTCCACCCTCAGTGCTAGCAGTCCTGTTCTTACTCTATCCACCTCTATTACTAAATCTGTGCCCCCCCCCCACTCCTCTTCTTCCCTTTAGTGGCACTGGTGCATCTTTCTCCCTGGTGAAGACAGAACAGAAGCAGTCATTCAGTACCTCTGCTTTGCCTCCATTCTCCTCCACCCATCTATCCCCTTTTCTGAGCCTAACAATCCCATCCTTCTTGTCATTTTTCTCACTAATATAGTGAAAAAAGGCCTTCTCCCCCTTCTTATTTCCCTCCGCTTGCTGCAGTTCCTTCTGAGTCATAGACCACTGGACTACCTTGCCTGATATGATAACCAGCTTCAGGTAGTCCTCCCTGTCTTTTTCACTCTTGGTTCTTCTGAATTTTTGTAGGCTAACCTCTTGTCCCTTACTACCTGAGTGACCGCAGTACTAAACCAGCTATGTGCTTTGACCCATAAGTTCTTCCCTTTGAGCCTGGTGCACTCCTCTGTGGCAACTGTTATTCCCTCCTTGATAATGGACAACCTTTGGTCCACACCTTCCCCCCATCCACTTGGATGCTTACCAGGCAACTCCTTAGCAAATCACCCATGTTTCTAACATCTGCCTTCCTAAAATCCTGGATTGAGGGTAGCGGTACAGCAACCTATTCAGCTGTAGTTTCAAAAAGTTGGAAATCAATTTTATCAGAGCCAAACCTAGTTTTTATACTTGCTTTAAAAATATTTTTTAAGACCTCAGATCTTCAGAAAGTTTGAAAGTATAATTTTTGTCATAGTTTCAGCACCATTGCCAGAACTAATGTTTGGATTTAGATTCTCATTATTACATATTTATCTAGGTTGCCAAATAACTGATTAGAGGTTTGGGCTACCTTAACTTCATTGCCAGTTGTTTTACCAGTCAACTGCTGAGTTGTAAGCATGGATTTATTTTTGTTTCTCAACAAATTATTAACTCACTTCCAAAATCACGTAGGTTATTTGAAGTCTCATTTTGTTTTTGTTTAAAATATTCAGCCTTCCTTTGTCATACAGTATGCTACAGTACTTTCATGCTGATTAAAAAGCTCTTTGTATTTCATTACATCATTAGGTTTCCTATTTTTGTTATATTGTATCCATGCCTTATTACATTTGCTACAAAGTATCAATAACTTACTGTAAGTGTAACACAATTGTTGAAGTCTCCTTTCACTCATTCAGTTTTTTTTTTCAGTATGGCATGTTTGTTGCAGATTTTGAGGAATTCTGACATAAAAATGTTAATAGCCAAATCAATATCAGGAATTGGTATAACAAGCATGAAGGGTATGACTAGGTATGTACGGACAAAAGAAGGCCATGACCCATCGAGATTGTCCCCCACAGCCATGGGAACTTAAACCCTATGTAAGTTCTCAGAAAGCCATATGTCAATCCCTGCTTTAAATGTAGCAACAGTATCACTGTCAACTAAGTCCTGGGGAAGTCTATTCCAAAGTCTTGGTGTTCTTACAGAAAAGAAATGCAACCTTTTGTTGGTTTTTGCTCTGCTGATTATTAACTGCTTGTTGCGAAGCCTAGGTGTTATTTTTCTTTGTGACATACAAATGCCACATTGGGCCATAAGAGAGGGTGATTTTAATATTTTGTACAGAAAAAGAAGATCAAAAAGATTAATATACAAGTTAGCCAGCCTGGGAGTGGGTCCCAAGATGACAGCCTGGGTAAAGAATTGGTTGGAGAATAGGACACATAGAGTAATAGTAAATGGAGTCCACTCTGAAAAAAGGGGGGTTAGCAGTGGGGTACCACAGGGTTCAGTATTAGGACCGGTCCTCTTCAATGTCTTTATAAGCGACATTGCAGAAGGACTGAAGGAAAAAGTATGTCTCTTTGCAGATGACACAAAGATCTACAATAGAGTTGATGCACAAGGTGGGGTGGAAAGGATGAGAAGGGACTTGGCAAGGTTAGAGGAATGGTCAAATGTATGGCAGCTTAGATTCAATGCTAAGAAGTGCAAGGTAATGCACCTGGGAAACAAAAACCCAGGGGAAGAGTACACAATGGGGGGTGAGATACTAACAACAACAAAAATGGAAAGGGACCTGGGGGTAGTCATATCAGATGACCTAAAGGTGGACAAGCAATGTGAGAGGGCAGCAAGGAGGGCTGGGGGATACTGGGATGCATAGGGAGAGGCATCACCAGCAGAAAACAAGAAGTTATTATCCCTCTGTACAGACAGCTGGTGAGACCACATCTGGAGTACTGCGTGCAGTTCTGGAGACCAATCTCCTAAAGACATAGACAGGATGGAAGCTGTCCAGAGGAAGGCAACTAAAATGGTGCAGGGTCTGCCCGGAAGACATAGAAGAGACTTAAGGAGCTTAATATGTAGCCTCGAGGAAAGGAGGAGAGGGGGGACATGATAGAAACTTTCAAGTACCTCAAGGGAATCAACAAAGTCCAAGAGGGTAGCATCTTTCAAAAAAAGAGGTGTGCAAGAACAAGGGGGCACAATTTGAAGATAGAAGAGGGGGCAGCTCAGAGGTAATTTAAGGAAGTATTTTTTCACAGAGAGGGTTGTGGATGTATGGAACAGCCTTCCAGAGGAGGTTGTGGAGTCAAAAACAGTGGTGGAATTCAAGCATGCATGGGACAGTCATAAGGCAATTCTAGGGGTTGGGGGTAGGAAGAAGTAGGCTGCTGGTTAACTAGGATCTGCAGCTTATCCATCAGGTAGGGAAATGGGCAGACGGGGTGGGCCAAGCGGTCCTTATCTGCCATCAAATTCTATGTTTCTATGTTTCTATCACCTCTACATCTCCTAAACTTTAGTGAGTGTAGTCCTTTTTTCTGTAGTCTCTCTGGGTATGGTAGTGATGTAAGATAAGGAACCATCTTTATTGCACTTCGCTGTATTTGTTCAATAATGTGTATATCTTTAACCAGACAAGGGTTCCATACAGGCAACCCATAATCTGCATAAGGTCTAATGTGGGATCTGAACAAGGGAATGATGCATTCCTCAGTTCTTGATATAAACGTGCGTCTGATTCTACCTAGGGGTCAATTTGCAGTTTTGGCTATGTGACTGCAGTGATTTGTGGAGGAAAGTCTGTCATTTATCCAAATCCCTAGATCTTTTTCACAGGAAGAAGGTTTTAATATTTTGTTATTTAACTTATATGTTTGTTTGGGGTTATTATGACCTAGATGGAGGACTGAACACTTGTCTGTATTCAATGCCATTTTGTTAGTGTGGGCCCAAGATTCCAATAACAAGAGGTCATTTGTGAGTGCAGCCCTACTTATATCAGAGCCCACCATGACACCCAAATTGTTGTCATCTGCAAATTTAGAAAGTGCAATCCCTGAGCTGATCTGCATATCAGAAATGAAAACATTAAACAATATAGGGCCCAGCACTGAACCCTGTGGCACCCCGCTAGCAACAACCACTCCTTTAGACAGCACACCATTAATCCTAACTCGTTGGGTTCTACATGTTAACCAACTGTCAATCCATTTAAGCATCATCTTGTATAAATGGATCCTAATAATTGTGTTCAGATTCTGAGTATAAAAACATTGGTTCTGTTTTAGGTTTACATGCAGACAAAAGGCAAAAAATTGGGTATGTTCACTCAGTGAGTCTGCCATAACATCATTTAGCAGTGTCCTATTGGGGAATGACACTAGTATCCAATGAATAATGATGAAAATATTAGTCTTATAATTTATTCACCTTGATGTCTCTATTAACTTAGTTAAGTTAATATTATAGGCGCACAGTAGCACCCCTATAGTTAGGGTTGAATAGGCCATTTAATGTTAAACCTAAAGTTTTGCACTGTAATAACTTTGCCGGTCTTTGATGAAACAGCACAAAATGTGGTGTGCGCGGTCAGACTGCTAGAGTCTCAAGATGTGAAAAGTTTCATGATGGAATCCTGTTGGGTTTTTGAGATATGGAGCACTAAAAAACAGAAAAAAATCTACATTTTCCCTATACTTAACATGCTTTTTTGTCTTTCATATACAGGCTGTGTGGTAATGAATTCCTGCACAAAAATTTCAGGGTACATGTGGTCTGTGCTGAGGTGCTGCTTTCTAAAGTTTGGTGAAAAAACATTAAACGGTTCCTGCATTATAAGGTTTTAAAAAATAGCCACCGCATACAGTATGAAACAGAAATTTCTAGTTCACGAGGTGGTTTTTTTGTTTACACATTTGTTGTATTACGAACCAAAAATGGGTCTCACAAACTATTTTTTTTTTGTTTGTTTGTTTGTGATGGACGCCATCTTGTTCTTTATTACTGCTGACACTGAGATTAGAAAGCACTTGCAAAGGGACCATTTTAACAAAACTAAAACATCACTGATGTTAATTGATTTCCCTAAGCAAGATTCTATAGTCTGTTTATGGTGAAAGCTGCAAAAATCTTTTATTTTTACACATTCACGATGTAGCCTGCGTGATTTCTAGTTCTAACCACTTTTTTTGGTTTGAACTTAAAAATATCTGGTTTGCAAACCAGAAAAAGTGGTTTGAACCAACAAAAGTGGTTTGCACCAGAAAAAGTGGTACTCCGTGCAAACCAGAAAAAGTGGTTCTCAGTTGGTAATCCATCTGGTTTGTAAATTTGCACCTTAATAACTTTGGTGTCATTTGGCAAAATAGTCCAAAATTTGGCATGCACAGTTGGCCTTTCAGAGTCTCAAAACATGGAATGTTTTGTTACAGCATCATGTACATTTTTTGAGTTACAAAGTACCAGATACAACCCAGAAAAGTGGTTCTCAGTTGGTAATCTGGTTCACAGTTTTGCACCTTAATAACTTTGGCATCATTTACCAAAAATAGCCCAAACTTTGGAATGCACAGTCAGCTTGTCAGCATCTCAAAATGTAGAGAGTCACATGACTGAATGTAGCATGGTTTTTGAGACACAGGGTGCCACAGTTCATAAACCAGAAAAAGTGGTTCTCAGTTTGTAATCTGGTTTATAATTTTGCACCTTAATAACTTGGGCATCATTTGATGAAATAACCCCAAATTTTGTATGTTCAGTCAGGCTGGCAGTGTCTCAAGACATGAAAAGTTTTATGACAACATCATGTACAGTTTGCATGATATGGGGTGCCAATATCTGCAAACCAGAAAATGTGGTTCTCAGTTGGTGCAAACCAGAAAAAGTGGTTCTCAGTTGGAGCGAACCAGAAACAGTGGTTCTCATTTGGTAATCTGGTTAACAATTTTACATGTTTATAACTTTGGCATTGTTCAACAAAATAGCCCAAAATTTAGCATGCACAGTTAGGCTGCAAGAGTCTCAAGACATTGAAAGTTTTGTGATGGTATGTTGTATGGCTTTTGAAATATGGAATGCCAAATCTTGCAAACTAGAAAAAGTGGTTCTCAGTTAGTAATCTAGTTTGCACATGTGCACCTTAATAATGTTAGCATCATGGAACAAAATAGCCCAAAAGTTGTCATGTGTAGTCAGGCTGTCAGAATCTCATAAAATGGAAAGTTTTGTCATTGCATTTTGTACAGTTTTTGAGATACAGCGTGCCAAATTTTGCAAACCAGAAAAAGTGATTCTCAGCTGGTAATCTGGTTCACAATTTTACACCTTAATAACTTTGACATCATTTGATGAAATAGACCATAATTTGGCTTGCACAGTCAGGCTGTCAGCATCTCAAGCCATGGAGAGTTGCATGATTGCATGTTGTACGGTTTTTGAGATATGGAATGACGTTTCGGTGGGGATTTGAAAGTTCTCAGCACAGTGTTCATGAGGTGGGTAATAACAAGGCTATGCTGACAATTTAGAGGGCCCTGGGCTTAAATGCCAATGTATGCATCTATGGACGGATGAGAGTGCAGGGCCCTCTGGGTCATCTGCTCCCACTTGCAAATGAGGATATGATTATACTCAAGGCCACTGTTTTTCGGTTTTTACCAGAAAATCTGGTAAAATTCCAGAATTAGGGCTGCCTGAAGACCGGTAAAAATAAAGATTTCATGGAATCTGGCATTTTATATCAGATCAATAAATATACAAAACTTGTGTTTTTCTTTTAATTACTTCCTGTACTATTTTCAATTTGCTTTATTTAATGTTTTGTATATTAAGCCTTCTTTAATTCTGATTATTTATACACATACAAAAAGAATGATAGCAGAATCCTGGTAAAATTTGGAAATTAGAGTAACAATCACCGGTGCAATTCCGGAATCTAATGTCTTGAAAATGGAATTTCATTGTTTTAATCACCATAAATCAGTGGCCTTGATTATACTGTCTCAAAAGTAAGGACATTCATTGCAAAAAAACTGCATTAATGCACCAATTAGTGTTCAGGTTAATGCCATAAAAGTAGGAAAATATGGCATTAGGGTTTCCAAATCTAACTCCCTCCCAAGCAGCTAAAGGACAAGCCCACACAAGCAACCACACACAACCATCATCAGGTAAAACAAACAACATACAACTGTTTCCAAATAATACAAATGCAGTAGCACTGATGCACTACCTTTGTGGATTTGCATCTGTGGCCACACCTGTGTCCGTATGTCAAACAATGAGTTCTGCAGATAGAAGGCCCTGTGTGGCCTGCACCTCTGCATGCATAGGTACTCATGAATGCTGCATGAGGTACCTTGTTAGATAGCATGCTCTGCTACTGTATGGTTTTCTATATGCAGCTGCAGAACTAAAAACATGCTACCCCTTGAACGAGTTCTAGATCTGCTGCTGAAACCATAATGCACACATTCAACAGTATTTCCATCTGTGTATTGGCAGGCCTCACACATTTCTCACTTTTGCAGCCAGATGTCCATGTGTATGTCTTACTGGGATTATTTTAAAAGGCTAACATGCAAAAACCCAATGCTCAAAATCCAGAAACCGAAATCTCAACATGATGATTACCCGATGGACCACCATCCCGACAACTGAAAGCCCGACATTCAAACATGCCATGAAGTGGAGTTGATTATATTATTTTAGGGTGGTGTGGGGGCGGATCCCCATGCCCATCTACAAACAAGGCGTACCCTGCAATGCTGGGCTTTTGTTCGTCGGTATGGTGATCCATCAGCAACTGGCAAGTTGGGATGTCGGTCTTGGGATTTTGAGCAACAGGTTTTCACATTTCAGAATTCCATAGTATATCCGTCTTACTGAGGAGCCCACTTAGGGGCCTGCACTTCTGCGCACAGATGTACTGTTGCAATTTTTGTATCAGAAAACCTGTTACTCCTTGAATAATTTCTAGATTTGCGGCTGGAACCATGATTCTCACATTGCAAAGGTACTTCTGTCTCTGTAACAGGGGCCTGCCCATCTGAAGCCAGACGTTGGTGTGTATGTCTTACACCTGTGTTTGAAGACATGCAGGACCCTGAGGTGCTTGCACTTCTGTAGACAGAAATACTGTTGTAATTTTGGTGTCATGGATTTTGTGGCTTCCATGCTTCTGCAGCCAGAGGTTAGTGTGTTTGTCTTATATCTGTGGCTGCAGAAGCACATGCTTACCAAGTGTGTGCATGTCTTACAGTATGCATGAGCACCTGAAGCTACAGAAGTACTGGTCCATTACTGGCCTGCACTAGACTGCAGACAAAAGAACTCTTGTAATTTGGGTATTGTGGATTTGTGTCTGTGACTGCAGGAGCCTGTGCTTCTGCACCCAGAAGCAGTGTTGCGATTTGAGTATCCTCGATTTCTGTCTGCACTGACAAATGAGTCTGTCCATCTTGCAGTGTGTGTGCCACAGATACAAATCCACAAAATTAATATATCAGTGCTACTGCATTTTTGTCATCTGGAAACAGTTGTATGTTGTTTGTCTTACCTGATGATGGCTGTCTGTGGTTGCTTGTGTGGGCTTGTCCTTTTGCTGCTTGGAGGAGTTGGGGAGTTAAGAGTGGAAACCCTAATGCCATTTTTCCCTGCTTTTGTGGTGTTAACTTGAACCCTAACTGGTGCATTAATGCAGTTTTTTGCAATGAACATATAGATATAGGTATAGATAGAGATAATGTTTGTTCACCTGGTAAAGGTGATTGCATGAGCATCCCTTTTCAGCTTTCCTCTGCTCACCTGGGACAGAGAAAAAACATAACCTGACATTATAAGACTCACAGGCAGAGCCCACAGGCATGATAATATTAGTCATTCTCTTGTAAAAAAATTCCACTGTAAGTATAGGTCCAATAAATAATCAGTGGGAAATATTCCAAGTGCAGAGCAATCAATTCAGATTGTGTGCATATATACTACACAGTATATGCAGCAGGTAAATTTTGATAGTGTTAACTTCATTGCTCTCACCAATGACATCCCATGAGCTTGGGATG
Source organism: Neoceratodus forsteri (assembly GCA_016271365.2). Lineage (NCBI taxonomy): Eukaryota > Metazoa > Chordata > Ceratodontiformes > Ceratodontidae > Neoceratodus > Neoceratodus forsteri. The sequence goes on along the minus strand of CM057451.1, from coordinate 673,904,146 downwards.
ATTTAAACTGAGGAGCAAAGGGAATGCTGGGAGAGAAGGTTGGATTAGGTTATGAAGAAATTCCAAAGTCACATGTGCCTCATCAGCCTATCAGTTGAACATATCCCAACATAAATGTGCTAATTATTATGTATTCTGTCCACCAGTACTGCTGCATCTGTGTCATCTGGAAACATTTTTATGTTGTTGGTCTTATCTGATGATGGCTGTCTGTGGTTGCTTGCGTGGTCTTGTCATTTTTCTGCTTGGGTGTTGGGTGGGGAGTTAGTTTTTGAAACTCTAAAGCTACTTTTCCCTACTTTTGTGGTGGTAAGTTGACCCTAACTGGTGCATTAATGCAGTTTTTGTAATTAATTTAATATTAATTCCTTAAGTTATTAATGACTTCCACTGGAACTTGAACCCAGGCCCCTAGCATTCCATGATAGTACTCTAACCCCTGAGCGCAGCACAGCATTCTAGGGGCATGGGTTTAAGTCCCAGTGAGAGTCACACTTTTCCTTTCACATTTCTATCATCATGATTTAAAATTGCCTGCAGTGGCTTTAGTTGTCTGGTGTCTCTGACATATGCCTATATTGCTGGTTATGCAACACAAGAAAGGAATATGTGTGACTCATGGGAAAGCTCAGAAGCCTGCTAATCTCTGAGTCTCCCATAGCTCAGGGGTTAGAGTATTATCACGAAATTCTACGGGTCCTAGGTTCAAGTCTCGGTGGGAGGCACACTTTTCCTTTCACATTTCCATCATCATGATTAGTTATTAATGGTTTTATATTTTTGCAGTCATTGTTGAAGTCACCTAAAAATATAATTTCCCTGTTACTTGGTGTTTTATCTATGAAATAGTTTATGGCATATAATCCACTTGTTGAACAATTTGGGTGGGGGGTATACACAACTCCAACCATGAAATTGTGGATAATTCTAAGAATTCACTGTCTAGTTGTATTTCTATAACGTCAGTTTTGCTTCCTGTAAAAGAGTTCCTAACACAAACCATGCATTCACCTTTTTATCACTATAATTACTCCTTAACATATTATAAGCATCTTGAGAAAGGTTAATATTCTGAATGATCTATGTTTGCCATGTTTCTGCTAATGCCAGAACATCTGGTTTACTGTACTTTGCTGAATCCGAAGTGGTAGTTGATAAAATTTTGTTGTGAGGCAGGTAATAATTAAATGAGCATGACTGATGGCTTTTGCTGTGTGCAGCAGCTCTGAAAACAATGTATCCCTCCCACTGGAATAGTCATTAAACTTTGATCTGGGTTTCAGATGGATATTATCAGATAGTAACAATAAAAAATAAACTGTCTTTTGGATGAGACATTATGTCACAACAAATTTTATCAACTCTCACTTTGGATTCAGTAAAGTACAATAAACCAGATGTTCTGTCTTTCAGATGAGACATTAGACCGCGGTCCTGTCTGCCTGTTCTGTTGGTTGTTCAGGTGGATGTTAAAGATCCCATGGCACTTCTTGAAAAGAGTAGTGGAATTTCCCTGGTGTACTGGTCAAATTTCCCCCATTCACTAAAATACCACCAACAGCTTAATCTGGTTCAATATCAGTTGGTTAACATCTGTATCTCCCCGCCCACCCCCCGGGTTGCCCCAGAAAAAGGGACTTCTAGTCTCAGTAGGCCTACACTACCCAGTCAACAAAATTCAATAAATAAATAAATGAGAATATGTTTCATATGCTTCAATAATCCAATTTCTTACCTTTTTATAGCCTTAATTTTGTGTATGTTGCACAGAGTTGTCTCTTAACAAGAGTCTAATTACTGCTTTCATACAACAAACACTTTCTGTGAAATTTGATCCATATGCAGACATATTATCTATTGTTGAACTAACAATATCAGCCAACACCATCAGGAGATATTTAGACACCATTTAGCTTGTTTTTCACATTAGGTCTGCATTTCTCTTCCCCATTATTTATTACTGAGGTCACTTGCAGGAAAATAGGATCTTTGCGCTTGAAGAGTTTATCTATTCCTGTTGCTTTCTCCCTACCTGAGGTCATAATGTACTGCTTGTGACATCACTGTTACTCTCTTGGCAACTGATTGTGATGTCACAATAGAGGATTATGACTTGAAGTAGGGAGTAAGCTACAGAGGCAGATGGACTCTAAAGAAACTCTAAGGGATAAAGATCATATATTCATGCGCATGTCCTTAGTAATAAGTAATAGGGAGGAGAAATCTAAGGAATATAAATGGAATGCATGTAGAATGGTACCTAATTATCATGTTTTTAAAGTTTTCATTGTGGTGTCAGTATCTCTTTAAATATTTTTACTTTAGAATCAGTTACAGAATGGACCATTAATACATTTATCAGATTATGAATTCTGTGTAACCCCCTCTCCCTTTTTTGTAATTATACCTATACTTTCTAATACTAGTAATTCCAACAGCTATCATCTGGCTTCCATCTTAATACTAACAGTGCAGAATTAACTTGAAAAGTCAAATAAAACTAGTCTATGGCTCTGGTGCTCTTGGTGACTCCATTTGACTCTAATGCACTTTGCTGCACTTCGCCACTCTTCATCCGCCACTCCAGGTGCTGCTGCATCTGGCAGATAATCAATTTATCATTGGTTAGCCTGCTCCCACGGAGCTGCTGCCAACTGGAATTGGGACAATGGGGAACTGAGGAACCCGCTGAATCTGATCATGGACTCAGGAATGTTGTGGGAATGCTGCTGGGGCTGGAAGATGCTGGAAACCATCCATGCAGCACTACAACAGGTAATTTTCAGATTGGTAATGGCAGGGCACCTTACAATGTACAGTCTAGTTCGCTCATCGGGGGGGGACAAACAGTTTTTAAAAACAAAGCTCACAGTGTAAGAACAGTCAGTCAATGCAGAGATTAAAGCAGGAGTGTGCTCTAGTAATAAAGTACATAGGCTTGTTGAGGTCAGTCGAACATCAGTTTCTTCAGACATAGATGTTATATCAGACGGGTGTGCTAGGGATGTACACTACCTTGGTGTTTCTGGTAAATGGGTCTGTCACCCTTTGATTGACTCCATCATTCTTTGCTGCATGTCACCTCTCTTTATCCACCACTCCAGATGCCCAATTGGTAGGCAGTGTTGATTGTGAAATCCACGCTAAAAATAAAAAACAAACCCTTATGCATAGACAGGTATGATCCACTAGGCATTGCAGAGTGACAAAGGGCACAGTGACCAGCCAGTTGACTGAGAAGGAACAAAGAGTGCCAGTATTGGATCAACTTAAAGGACTATGGGACCTAATGGCATTGGGGACTGGCATGAAATCAGAACCAGGATGTGATACAGCTCCAACCCTTGCATGACTGTGTCAGTGGGGATCTGAATGTATGACTTGGTGTGCTTGGCCAGCCACTGTGTGAGCAAGTGTGAAAGCAGGCCTTGGTTTCAGTCTGGGTTTGTGCCAGATGCCCAGCAGAGAAAATACCTGAACATAAAGGAAGTGCCAAACCTGAAACTTTGCTACTGAGACAGACAACTTTTTGAAAGACTTTGATTTCTTGATGGAGCTTGAAGAAAGGTAATCCAGAGGTGAGATGCTTCCATTTCTTCAACTTGCAACCTGCCCACTGGCCAATTGCTGATGTTGGAAAAGACCTCTACATAGCTGCAGCAGAAGAAGAGTGAGGAGCAAGAAAAGACAACTGCAAAACTGAAGACTGAAGACCCTTATACAGTAGTAGGAGCAAAAGCTTTTCTCATTGTGGCTGAGAGGCAATGACTCCATTCACTTCTGTAGAGTCAACTACGTGCAGTGACCATTGCACATACTGAGATCCTGTTTTTCCTCATTTCAGCTTGCCTGCTTACATCCAGAGTTTTCAGCATTTGAAAGAGAGTGAGTAATGTTCCTGGCCTGCCTTACCCTGTGGTGTTTGACTCTCCTGTACAGTAAGTATAATACTTGAGCTCTGACACTGCAATGCATTGCACATTAGCTAGATAGGTTTGGGTTTGTATAGTCATCAGAAGCCCTGAGATGTGTAATGATGACCTAGAGTGGGGCTAGCTCAGGAAGATAACCTGCAAAGTTACCCCTTTACTGTGGATTATAAATTGTGTTCCTATAAATTGTGTGGACTTCCTGTTGCTAGCCTGTAAAGCAGAAAGCAGCTAACTGAAAGAAGGTACAATTTTCTTACTAATTTAACACTTCTATCTCAGCAGAAATCAGTTTCTGTTGAGATTAAGCAGACAGATACTTTATTAGAAGTAGAAGGGGTCTTATTTAGGGTTAAAAGAAGAAAGCATGTGTGTTCTGTGCTGTGAAGAGTACTGTATCAGCTTACTTTGCTAAATCAGTAGGAGGAGAGAGAGAGAGATTAATTGTGGGTGTGGCTTAGACCATATAAAAGCAGGTAACTTCAATTACAACTTCCTGTTGCTAGCATGTAAAGCAGAAAGCAGCTAACTGAAAGAAGGTACACTTTTCTTACTGATTTAACACTTCTATCTCAGCAGAAATCAGTTTATGTTGAGATTAAGCAGACAGATACTTTATTAAAAGCCTTATTTAGGGTTAAAAAAAGAAAGAAAGTCTGTGTGTTATGTGCTATAAAGAGTACTGTATCAACTTACTTTGCTAAATTAGTAGGAGGAGGGAGGAGAGAGAGAGAGAGAGCTTAATTGGGGGTGTGGCTTAGACCTTATAAAAGCAGGTGACTCCAATTATAACTTCCTTTTGCTAGCCTTTTTTTTACTAATTGCTGTCCTTCCCACCCACCCTAAGCCAGTTCTACTTTTATAGCCACTGGATTTCACTGACAATAGGAACTTCCTGTTTGGCAGTAGGAAGGGAAGGATCATAGAGAAACATTAGTTTTGTCAACCATAAAGGAAAAAAGTAGCTTGCTCTCCTCCCCCCAGCTGCTGGTGGTCTGACACTGAGCAAGGAGGAAGGAGGCTGCTGAAGAATATAGGAAGTTGCTGTCCCAGAACAGGAAGGGTGAGAGTTGTAAGGAGAGGAGAGAGTAAGCATACAGAGAAACAGGAGAGGGGACACAAAATAAAACATGATAGGAGTGGTGCAGTGCAATGGCTATGGGGCAGCAGTGTTCCAGGAGACATTCTGGAGGCTGCAGTGCTGCCCTATTTGCAGGCACCTTTCTGGTCTGAGGGAGGAGGTTGCCCATCTCCAGGCTGACCTGGCTAGGAGTCGTGAAACCTCCTCCCCCACCCAGGGCCACCAGAGCCAATGCCACTACCTCAGAGCTTGCCAAGAAAGAGGAGGGGCTGGACCAGGGTGGGCTCAGGGAGGGAAAGGGCTGTGGAACAGAGTTGCATCCCTCCAGCTGTACCTCTCCACAGTTCATTCGCTCTTCTAGTGGATAGTGGTTCCTCTATGGAGGCACCTGCAGTGGAGACCAAGGAGGATGCTGGGAACCTTTACAATGGAGACCCACAAGAGGGTGGCATGGGACCCCACAGGGGAAGGAAACAACTCCTGGTGGGGGACTCAATCTTTGGGGGGGTAGGAGTGGGGAAGGAAGGGGAGAGGGAGGTAAGGTGCCTGCCTGGTGCCATGGCTTGGAGGGACAGGAAGTGAATCCTCAGGATCATGGGGGCAGCTGCATGAGGGAGGGATCTGGATGTCATTATCCACCTAGGGACAAATTACCTGGGTAGGAATGAGATCAGAGCAGTGCAAGAGGAGTTTGTAGAGTTGGGGAGGGGCCTTAGACAAGTAGCGCATACGGCAACCTTCTTGGAGGTGCTGCCTGTCTATGGCAAGGATGATGCTAGGGTACTCCTCACCAGGGAATTCAATGAATGGTTGAAAAACTAGTGTGGAGCTCAGGGTTTTGGCTTCACTGGGGACTGGGGAGCCACCTGGAGGGATGCAGACCTATACTGGCATGATGGTCTGCATCTGTCCAGGGGGGAACCAGGATCCTAGGTGAGAGGTTTAAATGCTTCATTGGCAAGCATTTAAACTAGCCAAGGGGGGAGGCACTGAAAAGGAGCAGGGAAATCCCAGCCTTCCCCCACAAAACATGGTAATTAGTGAGGTAAACACCAAGGTACAAAAGTCATTAGGGAGCAGGACAGAGGCAAATGTAAAAAAAGGCAAAGGCAGTAAGGACAGGGATGGGGCTAAAAGGGGTAAGGCCATCAAAAAGTGGAGGGTGATGAGTACCAATGCCCATAGTCTGCGTAACAAGCTCCCTGAACTAGTGGCCTTGATGGAAGAGGGTTGCCTGGATGTTGTGGCAGTCACAGAAACATGGTACACAGAGAATCATGACTGGGATGTCAACACACCAGGATACACAATCTACAGGAGAGACTGGGAGGGTAAAAGAGGAGGAGGAGGAGGAGTAGCGCTTTCTATGTAAAGGAAGGGATCATAGCAACAGAACTAAAGGGTAAACAGGGAGCAGATGAGGCACTCTGGGTCACCCTAGAGACAGGAAATGGCACCACAATCCGCATGGGGGTTGTATACAGACCCCCATCTCAGGGGGAGGGAATGGACAAGGAAATGATAGAAGGCATCCTTAGAATGGCAGAAAAAGGGGATATATTGTTGATGGGGGACCTGAATATGCCAGTTGTTAACTGGAGCACCTTTGCTGCAGGCACATCCAAGACCAGGGTCACTCTTGATGCCCTACAAGGGGAATGCCTCAGACAGCTAATATTGGAACCCACTCAGGAGGGAGCAGTCTTAGACCTGGTACTATCAAATGGAGATGGAGAAAGAATATCAGATTTAGAAGTGGGTAGCCATCTGGGGACAAGCGACCACCAAACAGTGTGGTTCACGATAAACGCAGCCATACAATCAAGCCATACAAAAGCAAGAGTATTGGACTTTAGGAGGGCTGACTTGGGAAAATGAGAGAGTGCCTCAGAAAAGTACTAGCAAACAGGCAAGAAGGAGGGGTAGAGGAACAATGGGGAGTAATCAAAACAGCCATCACAGAGACAACAAACCTTTGTGTAAAGCAAATCAACAAAACACAACAAAGGAAAAAAAACACTAGAAACATAGAATTTGACGGCAGATAAGGACCGCTTGGCCCACCCAGTCTGCCCATTTCCCTGCCTACTGGATAAGCTGCAGATCCTAGTTAACCAGCAGTCTACTTTTTCCTACCCCCATCCCCTAGAATTGCCTTATGACTGTCCCATGCATGCTTGAATTCCACCACTGTTTTTGACTCCATGACCTCCTCCGGAAGGCCGTTCCATGCATCCACAACCCTCTCTGTGAAAAAATACTTCCTTAAATTACCTCTGAGCCACCCCCATCTTCAAATTGTGCCCCTTGTTCTTGCACACCTCTTTTTTGAAAGATGCTACCCTCTTGGACTTTGTTGATTCCTTGAGGTACTTGAAAGTTTCTATCATGTCCCCTCCCCTCCTTTCCTCGAGGCTATACATATTAAGCTTCTTTAGTCTCTCTTCATATGTCTTCAAGTTGCAGACCCTGCACCATTTTAGTTGCCCTCCTCTGGACAGCTTCCATTCTGTCTATGTCTTTGCGAAGACTGGGTCTCCAGAACTGCACGCAGTACTCCAGATGGGGTCTGACCAGCTGTCTGTACAGAGGGATAATAACTTTCTGTTTTCTACTGGTGATGCCTCTCCCTATGCATCCCAATATCCCCTCAGCCCTCATTGCTGCCCTCTCACATTGCTTGCCCACCTTTAGGTCATCTGATATGACTACCCCCAGGTCCCTTTCCATTTTTGTTGTTGTTAGTATCTCACCCCCCATTGTGTACTCTTCCCCTGGGTTTTTGTTTCCCAGGTGCATTACCTTGCACTTCTTAGCATTGAATCTAAGCTGCCATACATTTGACTATTCTTCTAACCTTGCCAAGTCCCTTTTCATCCTTTCCACCCACCTTGTGCATCAACTCTGTTGCAGATCTTTGTGTCATCTGCAAAGAGACATACTTTTCCTTCAGTCCCTCTGCAATGTCAATTATAAAGACATTGAAGAGGACTAGTCCTATCTGAACCCTGCGGTACCCACTAGTAACCCCTTTCATCAGAGTGGACTCCATTTACTATTACTCTCTGTGTCCTATTTTCCAGCCAATTTTTACCCAGGCTGTCATCTTGGGACCCACTCCAGGCTAGCTAACTTGTATATTAATCTTTTGTGTGGGACTGTGTCAAATGCCTTGCTAAAGTCTAGGTAGGCCATGTCCACAGCCCCTCCCTGATCTACTACTTTGGTCACCCAGTCAAGAAATCTATCAGATTTGTCTGGCATGACCTTCCTGCTGTGAATCCATGCTGCCTTGGGTCCTGTGCCCCTCTGGCCTCTAGATACTCGACAATTCTTTCCTTCAAGTGATTCCATCATTTTCCCTACCACTGAGGTTAAACTAACAGGTCTGTAGTTTCCTGCTTCTGCCTTGCTCCCACTTTTGTGAAGGGAATCACATCTGCCCTCCTCCAGTCCTCGGTACCACCCCATCCTCCCATGATTTGTTAAACAGGGTAGTCAGTGGTGTCACTAATTCTACCCTTAGTTTTTTAGAATTCTGGGATGAATCCCATCAGGCCCCATTGCTTTGTCCACCTTCAGTTTTAAGAGTTCTTTCAGAACCCTTTCTTCTTAAATGGGCTGGTATCAACTTCTGTATCCAGTGTGTTTTACTGTTTGTTCTAGGTACCCCCTCTTCCTTTGTAAATACTGAGCAAAATATTTGTTTAGTATCTCTGCCTTTCACAGTCTCCCTCTGCCCACCCTCCCCCTTTATTAAGCCTCACTATCCCTCCCTTGGTCTTCCTTCGCTCCCTGATGTACCTATAAAAGGTTTTATCCCCTTCTTAACTGAGTTGGCTATCTTTTCCTCGGTTTGGGCCTTTGCTGTTCTGACTGCCTTTCCAGCTTCCTTTTGCTTTAACTGATACAGTTCTCTGTCCTGCTCCTTCTGCGATTCCTTGTACTTCCTGAAAGCTTTCTTTTTCTCTTGAACCTTCACTGCCACTTCCTTTGAGAACCATAGTGGTTTCTTACATCGTTTAGTTTTGTTTATTTGCTTCACACAAAGGCTTGTTGCCTCTGTGATGGCAGTTTTTATTATTCCCCATTGTTCTTCCACCCCTCCTTCCTGCCCATGTGCTAGTGCATTCCTTAGGCACTTACCCATTTTGGCAAAGTCAGCCCTCCTAAAGTCCAGTACCTTTGCCTTTGTATGGCTTGACTCTATTGCTGTGTTTATTGTGAACCATACTGTTCGATGGTCACTAGTTCCCAGATGGCTACCCACTTCTACCCTGTGATCCTCTCTTCATCTCCATTTGAGAGAACCAGGTCTAAGATTGCTCCCTCTCGAGTGGGCTCCAATACTAGTTGTCTAAGGCATGCCCCCTGTAGGGCATCTAGAATAACCCCACTCTTAAGTGGCTGTGGCAACTGCACTCCAGTTAACATCTGGCATATTCAGATCACCCATCAGCAATATCTCCCTTTTTGCCATACTAAGTATACTTTCTATCATTTCCTTGTCCATTTCATCCCCTGAGAAGAGGTCTGTATAAACCCCTGTGCGGATTGTGGTGCCATTGCCGGTCTCCAAATTTACCCACAGTGCTTCTTCTCCTCCCTGTTTTCTCTTTTGTTCTGTTACTTTGATTCCTTCCCTTATGTAAAGAGCTACTCCTCCTCCTCTTTTACCCTCTCTGTCTCTCCTGTAGATAGTGTATCCTGGTATGTTTATGTCCCAGTCATGGTTTTGTGTGAACCATGTTTCTGTGACTGCCATGATATCCAGATGTTCCTCCTCCATCAAGGCCACTAATTCAGGAAGCTTGTTACTCAGACTACGTGCATTGGTACTCATTGCTTTCCATTTTTTGATGGCTTTACTTTCTGTTGCAGCATCCCCCACTGACCTTTCTACCTCGGTCTTTTCCCATTTAGTACCCTGTTTTGTAGGGAGGCTGGGATTTTCCTGCTGCTCATCAGTGCCTCCCTTGACTAGTTTAAAAGCTTGCCAATGAAGCATTTAACCGATTGCTCAAAGACTTGTTCCCTTCCTGGACAGATGCAGACCATCCTGCCAGTATAGGCTGGTGTCCTCAGGTGGAACCCCAGTCCCCAATGAAGCCAAACCCCTGTGCTCCACCATTTTTCAACCACTCATTAAACTGCATGGTGCAAAGTACCCTTGCCTCACTCATGCCATTTACAGGCAGCACCTCTGAGAAGGTTACTGTGTGTGCTACTTGTCTTAGGCCCCTCTCCAGTTCTAAAAGGTCCTTCTGCACTGCTCTAATCTCATGTTGAGCCAAGTCATTTGTCCCTAGGTGGACAATGACATCCAGCTCAGACTCCCGTGCAGCTGTTCTCGTGATCCTGAGGATGCGCTTCCTGTCCCTACAAGCCATGGCACCAGGCAGGCACTTTACTTCAGTTTTCCCTGCTCCCCCCAGTTCTATCCCCCAAATAATTGAGTCCCCCACCAGCAGCTGCTTCCTTTCCTTGTGGCATCCTCTGCCTCCTTCCTGTGGGCCTCCCTTGTGACAGGTGTCCTCAGCCTCCTTAATCTCCTCCATGGGTGCATCCATAGGGGAGCTGTGCTCCCCCAGAATGGTGTATGGATTGTGGAGTGGAACAACTGACTGGGTGTGCCTCTGTTCCACCCTCCTCACCCTCCCTGAGCCCACTGTGGTCCAACTGCTGTGCTTTCTTTGCAACCTCTGAGGTAGTGGTGGTGGCTCTGGTGCTCCCTGGATGGGGGGTTCCTTCCTACCATCAAGTTTGGCCTGGGGAAAGGTTCTCTTACTGCTGTCCAGTGTGGCCTGAAGATGGGCAACTTCCTCCCTCAGGGCAGAGAGTTGTCTGCAAATAGGGCAGCATCTCAGCCTCCAGAAAGACTCCCGGAAGACTGCTGCCCCACAGCCATTACATTGCACTACTCCCCACATGACTATGTACTTTTTTTTGTGTGTGTGTGCTTGTGTGTGTGATTGGTTTGTTACATAGAAATATATATATATTATACAATGTGTATGCGTTTATTTTCAGTGCTGTGTGCTAGAGAGGATATGACATTGATATGCACCTTGCACTCTTGAGAAATGATGTCAGAACCCTATGTATAAAGGAACTATTCCAGGGGTGGGTGGGGTGAGGGGTGGGAAGGGGTTGGGCCTAAATTGTGCCCTCACAAAACAATCAGCTAAGAGCTCTGACCCACCACTGCGATGAGTGCCTTTCTGTCTGCAAGATACTATACACAACAATTTGACAGAAAATCCCCTGCTAATCAAACAGAGAAAAATCCAGACATCCAAGTCAGACACAGGTAAACCTCCCCAGCCCCAAAACAGCCTGGTGGTTTGTGCTCTGAAAGCAGTCAGACCCAAAATAAGTCAGCTGTGCTTTGAACTCTTCCTGCACTGAATATCTTAAGAATTGTAACAAGACTGTCTTTTCCTGATAATTGTAAATTCCTTCTTTCACCTTTCAGTTAGAAGCAGCCTCCACCTGCAGTATATCTGCTACAAACCATAGACAATTGAAAGGTTCCCCTCCCTCTGTTGTGAGCACAACTCGCTTTCTTGCAAATCCTATGTTCAATATTGCAGCTCCCAACAAGAGATAGTTTGACTAGGAAAAATATTAGCTGTTCTGATGAGTTTGCTATAAACACTTGTTATAATACTATTCTTCTCAGGTCTGTTACCAAAGCTATTGGCTGAATTAAGTCTCTGTGATGTAATCACTTCCTGAGAAAGTTTGGAATTGCCTTTTAAGGCAAACAAAGATAAACACAGAAAACAGTTTACTGTCTGGGTCAAATACACAACCCGTACCTGCACTTATTTCAGGATTTGTGACAAATGTTTCGCCCAGAGTTTAAAATCTTCCTGCACTGAAAATCTTGAGAATTATAGCAAGACTGTCTTTTCCTGATAATTGTAAATTCCTTCTTTCACCTTTCAGTTAGAAGCAGCCTCCACCTGCAGTATATCTGCTACAAACCACAGACAATTGAAAGGTTCCCTTCCCTTTGTTGTGAGCACAACTCGCTTTCTTGCAAATCCTATGTTCAATATTGCAGCTCCCAACAAGAGATAGTTTGACTAGGAAAAATATTAGCTGTTCACTATGGTTCTCAAAAGAGGTGGCAAGGAAGGTTGAGGAGAAAAGGATAGCATTCAGGAAATATAAGGAAACACAGAAGGAGCAGGACAGAGAACTTTATTAGTTAAAGCAGAAAGAGGCAGGGAAGGCAGTCAGAATAGCAAAGGCCCAAACTGAGGAAAGGATAGCCAACTCTGTTAAGAAGGGAAATAAGACCTTTTATAGGTCCATTAGGGAGTGAAGAAAGACCAAAGGAGGGATACTGAGGCTTAATAAAGGGGACGGAATGTAGGCAGAGGGTGACAGTGAAAAAGCAGGGATACTGAATGAATATTTCTGCTCAGTATTCACAAAGGAAGAGGAGGGGGAGGTACCTAAACCAAACAAGAGAAACACTCTGAAGACGGGGGGTCGATACCAGTCCATTTAAAGAAGAAAGGGTCCTGAAAGAACTAATAAAATTGAAGGTGGACAAAGCAATGGTGCCAATGGGATTCACCCAAGAATTCTGAAAGAACTAAGGGTAGAACTAGTGACACCACTGACTACTCTTTTTAATAAATCATGGGAGGATGGGGTGGCACCTGAGGACTGGAGGAGAGCGGATGTGATTCCTCTTCACAAAAGTGGGAGCAGGACAGAGGCTGGAAACTACAGGCCAGTTAGTTTGACCTCAGTGGTAGGAAAAATGATGGAATCACTTCTGAAAGAAAGAACTGTTGAGTACCTAGAGGCCAGTGGGGCACAGGATCCAAGGCAGCGTGGATTCACAATGGGAAGGTCATGTCAGATGAATCTAATAGATTTCTTTGACTGGGTGACCAAAGTAGTAGACCAGGGAGGGGCTGTGGATGTGGCCTACCTAGATTCTAGCAAGGCATTTGATACAGTCCCACACAAAAGATTAATACACAAGTTAGCCAGCCTTGGAGTGGGTCCCAAGGTGGTAGCCTGGATAAAAAATTAACTAGACAACAGGACACAAAAAGGAAGTAGTAAATGGAGTCCACAGTGAAGAAAGGAGGGTTGCTAGTGTGGTACTGCTGGGTTCAGTACTGGGACCAGTTCTTTTTAATGTCTTTGTAAGTGACATTGCAGAGGAACTGGAAGAAAAAGTATGTCTCTTTGCAGATGACACATAGATCTGCAACAGGGTTGATACACAAGATGAAGTGGAAAGGATGAGAAGGGACTTGGCAAGGTTGGAGGAATGGTCAAATGTATGGCAGCTCAGATTCAATGCAAAGAAATGCAAGGTAGTGCACCTGGGAAACAAAAACCCAGGGGAAGAGTACACAATGGGGGGTGAGATACTGACAACAGTAAAATTGGAAAGGGACTTGGGGGTAATCATATCAGATGACCTAAAGGTGAGCAAGTAATGTGGGAAGGCAGTAAGGAAGGCTGTGGGATACTGGGATGCATAAGGAAAGGCATCAATAGTAGAAAACAGGAAGTTGTTATCCCTCTGTACAGACAGTTGGTGAGACCCCATCTGGAGTACTGTGTGCAGTTCTGGAGACTCCATCTCCACAAAGACATAGACAGAGTGGAGGCTGTCCAGAGGAGGGCAACCAGAATGGTGCAGGGTCTGCACCAGAAGACATACGAAGAAAGACTAAAGGAACTGAATATGTATACCCTTGAGCAAAGAAGGGAGAGAGCGGACATGATAGAAACTTTCAAGTACCTCAAGGGAATCAACAGAGTCCAAGAGGGTAGCATCTTTCAGAAAAGAGATGTGCAAGAACAAAGGGAACAATTTGAAGATGGAGGGGGATGGCTCAGGGGCAATGTAGAGGAAGTATTTTTTCACAGAGGGTTGTGGATGCATGGACAGCCTCCCTGAGGAGGTCGTGGAGTCAAGTACAGTGGGAAATTCATGAATGCATGGGACAGACATAAGGCAGTCCTAGTGGGGGGTGGGGTAGGAGGAAGTAAGCTGTTGGTTAATTAGGATCTACAGCTTATCTGTTAGGTAGGAAAATGGGCAGACTAGGTGGGCCAAGCGGTCCTTATCTGCCATCAAATTCTATGTTTCTATGTTTCTATGTGTCAGTGTCAGTGGTTAAACTGGAAATGTTTAGATGGGGGAACTCTAACCTCTAGATTTTTATGTGGGGAAATCTCAGCTGTAGTTGATTGGAGCTCTCCTATTGCATTTAATAGAGAAAGATGACAGAAGTGCAGGAAGTCTCATCCAACTTTGTCATAGGTGTAGACATGGAGTTCATGTGTGTCTTGTCCAGTTTATCCCCTTTGTCACATTCTAGAGTTTGCCAACATTCTCCAGTACTGTCAGTTCCTAATTACATCATCAGGCATGGGGCATGCACCATGTTTTCACTGAAGCTTTGTGGTACCAACAACTATTTGTCATAAGGGAACTCCCTGGGTAATAAGGATAGCTCAGTGACTCTGCATTGGAATGTTTTGGTAGGAGTTCAGTGTGTCTGTGGAAGTTACCTGTGTGCATATTATTTGTGATTTACTGTATTACTCACATCATTTGCATTACTCTTCCCTTCCTTCCCCAGAACCCTGTTACAGCCTTTCTCTTAATAACATTATTTCCCCTGTTTTGACAGTATTTACTGCACGCAGCTATTTCTTTGCACACTGGACCCTATGCACTAAAAATATAATTGCCTGCACGCTGCCTATCCAGGGCATGTAGGCAACCCAACACCTGAAATTTGTGCATTGGGAAACCCCATGGCATGCACAAAAGGGGCACATGCCTCTTCTACCCTTGATCCCTCAGCCGATCATGCTGCTACACACAAGGTCATTGAAAAAAGTGTCCAGGGGGTGTGACCACACTCCACACTATTCACTATGGCATGGAGTGCCGGATAAGGGAATGCGGGCTATGTGCATATGGACCCTGCTGTAGCTGCTTCATGCCCCCCCCATGGATATCACCCACTGGCTGTGGCAGGACTGGACATCCCCAGTGCCTCACTGCCCCAGTCTTCCAGTCTGGCAGGTACAGCTGGGGGTAGCCATTCCAGTGATTGACCATTTCATAGCCAATATCAGGATGTGTCAATGTCCCACAATCCAGTGCTCTGCATGGAGCAGGGGATCCCCTCTCAGACCAGGTTGGGCATCTGATTGGATGCCTACCTATGTCTGTCAATCTGCTTCCCACACACCAATGTGCCATGACATCGGGCCATGGACAGGTGCACTTTAGTGGCTGACTGTCTTGAATGTTGTGCCCTCTGGGCTTGTCCACAGGTGCAGAGCTGCACGGGCTGAGAACACACCTCTCACAGTACCCGACCAGCATTGGTGCATAGCCCTCATTGTTTTTTATTGCTAAAAGTTTATTGCTATTGTGGGTACTGTGTAGAGGGACTGTTGGGGGCTAGAGTAGTATTTTCCCAGAGTAGAGGAGGGGATATCATCCTGACTGGTGTCCTAGTAAGTCAGAGGGTTCTTGGAGTGGAGGCACCACTGTTTTGCTAACTGAGAACATACAAGACATACCAACATATCTAGGGCACCCTGCCCAGAGGTCTAAAGATCATGAACCAGCAAGTAACATTATATTGAGTCAATTGCCTGGTGGGTAAGAGGAAGCATCACAAACAAATGTTGCCTTGACAAATTTGTTCACTACAGTGGTTTTCTGTGCTGCTCCATGTTGTCAATGGGTAATCTTTACAAGTGGATAATACATGCACTCCAACTCGGGATCACTGGCACAGTTACAGCTTTTAGGAGATGTGACTGCAGCTTGGAATGCAAGTGTGTTCTGTGTTCCGAAGGCCTCCAAGGCTTCCAAGGTTCTCAGTCTTTCTGTGCCAGTTATAGGCATCACATTTGTGAGTCAGGCTCTTCACAGCAACTTTTTTCAAGTCATTTTTGTTACTTTTAGGGATTTTTTTGGAACAGTGTAAGCAATGTATGTATTATCTTCCTTCTTTCTCCAGGGTTTGCCTGCAAAAGCAAAGAAAAGTAGGTACTGTTTGAGGAAGACTGAAATGTTTGCAATTTGATTAAGGCCTTAAGATGAATAAAAACAAAGTTGTAAACTACATAGTTTCTAATTAAAAAATGTTTACTATTACCAAAATTCTAAAGAGGTGAAGAAATATTTTTTATAAAAATTGTTTTTTTTAAACTGTCATATAATTTATACTATTAACACATATAAACTGTATTGACACTGCTGATTCTTAAAGGCCGGTCTTCAAGCTTTCAATTAAAATAAAAAGTAGGTTTCTAGCCCCAATGGTTCCAAAGATAGCCCTTTCAAAAGTTAATATATTTAAAATGGGATAACTTTGGAACCATTAGTGCTAGAAACTTAATTTTTTTTAAATTAAAACTTGGAGTCAGCAATGTTGATATGTATGTATATATATATATATATATATATATATATATATATATATGTATATACATAGTATAGGATACATGATGGGCATGAGTGTGATATGGCAAATATTGTCACTCCTGCAGAGTGAGCTCTGGATATCTCAGGAGTGACAATATTTGCCATAGCACACAATCTGCCCATCATGTATGCGATATATACAATAGGGCCAAGAGTTTTAGAAGTTTTGTTATGCTCTCTTGTGTTCTGTTCCTGTTAATGTGTTTGCTCAGTCTGTGTGTGAGCTTTTCTGAATGGGCTGACAGTGTTATAAACTAGGAGAGACACACATGAGTGTGTTTTGCAATGCTAAATGAGTTAGTTTTAGATAGGAATGAGAAACATACTTTTGTGAAGCTGTATTGTTTAGCAGTCTGGCTGCAGTGAAGTTAAAAGCATCACAGTAATTGTAATGAACTGAGAGGCAGAGTATCAGAACAGCTGATACTGTTTTCAGTGGTAATTAAGTTAGCTGCAGGCAGAGTGCAGAGTGTTCTGTAAAATTGTGCTCTTTAGGATTCTGGCTGCAGTGAAGTTGAAATTGTCACAGTAATTGTAATGGGTGAGAATCAGAGTTTGAGGAACAAGTGAGAGTGTGTTTCAGTGGTAGTTGAGTTAGCTGCAGGCAGTAGTTTAGACTGTTCTGTGAAGCTGTGCTGTTTGGAATTCTGGCTGCATCAAATTGAGAGCATCACAGCAATGAGCTGGAAGTTGAGGGGGGATAGGTGTGTTTTGTAATGCTCACTGAGTTAGCTGTAGGCAGCAGTGAGACCTCTCAGGTAGTTCTGCATTTGTGTCTATGGTAACAGCACAGGTGTTTCTTTCATGCTGAGGGGAATGCTGCCTAGGGTGATGATATCAGCGACCTTTTGTGACCTGTGTGTGTAAATGTCTCATATCATCACAGTAGAGCAGAGGGTAAAAATATCACACTGCAGTGGATGATACACTGTTTTATCTCACTCATTTATCACTCACCTCTATTGTATATATATATATATATATATATATAATATTGCTTCAGGTACCATATAACTATGTATGAAAACATAAAATGGTTTAATGCATTTTTAAAGTACTGTTATTTTTAACAACATATTATAGAGACATGTAGCAACATGTGAGAACTGTATTGTTAGGATATATTTATGTTGATAGGACTCCAAGCTTTCATTAAAAGCAAACAAAAATAACTTTTTTTCTCTCTACTCTGGTAAGACTGTTCCTCCAGACAGACTCCCATCCCATCATCCTGCTTCTTGTGGGCTTACTGTCATCCCCATTCTGCCCCATGGCTTACCCCCACATGGCAAGGGTCAGTGGGTCCCTCTGTCATCCTGACGTGCATAGGATTTGGTTGACACGTGCTGGCCATGTTGCCATTGTGGAGTCTGTGAGGGGTTGGACCCTCATTCAACCTCCCAGCTTTTTCCCATGTTCTCCCCTGCAAATGCTGACATAAGGGCATACACAAGCTCAGGCCAACTAAGCATGCTGAGGGCATTCTTGTTGGCATCCTCCCTCCCATGAGTTGATCCAAATGTACTACCATCTGTGGTCACCCAGCTGGAATTCGAATGATGGAGCTGACTACTCTCTTTCCCAGAGAAGGAGGAGAGAGTCCTCTGGTCCACTCAGTCCTCCTCCCGACTAGCCCCAGATGACTCTGGTTTACTTCTAAAGCCATATCGTCTGCATTGCTAGTGGTAGTGCTACCACTGGGCCAGTGGGACAGCCTAAAAAACCTTAAATTTCTACACTTGCGAGTTTAAATGTTACAGCTTTTAAAATATAATTTCAAACATTATGAAATAGCATATAAGAATATTTTTGGAAATGCCATGCAACATGTTGTTTTATTTCCTACTCTGGAGGTCTCTCTGACTGTATGTTCCAATGCTCCCTACCCTGATTGTAACCCTATGTAATCCAGCTCTGTAACACAATATGTCATCTATCAACTTGTACTGTTCTGTTACTTGTATGTTATTTTTACCCCCGGGTCGCCCCTGAAAAAGGGACCTCCGGGGCCCAGTGGGCCTACCCGGTCAACAAAATTCAATAAATAAAATAAATAAATGGTCGGAAGATACTAGGGGCAAAATGGGGGCAACAAGCAGAATGGAATCAAAATCTGGAAGGCCATGTGTGTGAAGGCTAGAAGTCTAGGAAATAAGATCTTGGACCTAGAGATCATCACGGCAGAGGCTGACCTGGATATGAGTCATGGTGCACTGAAAACCATTACTGGGACATGGCCATACCAGGCTATACTCTGTTCAGTAAGGACCGGGTGGGAAGGAAAGGAGGGGGTTCATGTGGGAGAAAGCATGAAAGCCACAGAGATACAGGGAATACAGGGGGAGGTAGAGGTACTGTGTGTCACCCTGGAGACAGGGAATGGAGCCACTGTTTACACTAGAGTGATCTACAGACCTATAGCACAGGGGGAGGAATTAGATAAGGTATTGGTGGAAGCCATTGGCATGATGGCAGAAAAGAGGGGTGGTGCTGCTGGTGGGAGATTTCAACCTGCTGAGGTGGATTGGAGCCTCCCAGCAGTGGCTTCTGCTAGAAGCAAGGACATCCTGGACTCTCTGCAGGAGGCATTCCTTAGGCAACTAGTCAGTGAACCCACTCATGATGGGGCAATTCAGGACCCAGTATTCACTAACAGGGACAGTGTTGCAGACATCAAGGTGGGAGGCCACTTGGGGATCAGTGATCATCACACAGTGTGGTTCAGTATAAGGACAGATGCAGAATCGAACCACACAAGGGTGAGGGTCCTGGACTTCAGGAGGGCAGATTTTAAAAAGATGGGTGAATGTCTCAGGGATGACCTAGCATGGATGGGTGACCTGGGTGGGGTTTAGGAACAGTGGGTGAAGATAAAAGGGAGCATAAAGGCAACAAACCTTAGCATCAAACAAGTGAGCAAAGGCAAGAGAAAAAAGTGACCATGATGGTTCTTGAAAGAGGTGGCTGAAAAGGTAACCACTAAAAGGGTAGCATTCAGGAGGTATAAGGAGAAGCAGAGGGAGGAGGATTGGGAGGTGTACCGGGGGTAACACAGGGAAGCAGGGAAAGTAGTAAAGAATACAAAGACACAAACTGAAGAGAGAAGAGCCCCGGAGGTAATGAAAGCGGACAAAACATTTTTTAGGTACGTAAATGAAAAGAGGAAGACCAGGCATGGGATTGTAAGGATAAATTAGGAAGGGGGGACTGTGCAGAGGGGGGCCAGAAAAAGGCAGACATCCTGAACAAATACTTTTGTTCAGTGTTCACAGAGGCAGGAGAAGAGGAAGGGCCACAAAATAGTAACACAAGCTTTGGAGGGAGGGAAGTGGACACTAGTCCTTTTTGGAGGTTAGAGTCCTGAAGGGACTGGCTAATCTAAAGGTGGACAAAGCAATGAGGCCAGATAAGGTGAATCTAAGGGTATTGAGGGAGCACAGGGAATACTGGCTGCACCTCTGACAGTTCTATTTAACAGCTCACTGGAAACAGGAGTGGTTCTGTAGGACTGTGGGAGGGCAGATGTAGTCCCACTACACAAAAGTGGTAGCAAGGAGGAGGCTGACAATTATAAGCCAGTCAGCCTGACATTGGTGGTGGGAAAGTTAACAGAATTGTTGCCAAAGGAAAGGATTGTGGAATACCTTGAATCCAGTGGATTACAAAACTCAAGGCAGTGTGAATTCACAGGAGGAGGAGTTCATCTTAAACAAATCTGATAGATTTCTTTGACTGGGTGACCAAGGAGCTAGATCAGGATGGAGCGATGGACATGGCCTACCTAGATTTCAGTGAGGCATTCGACACCCGTTCCACATAGGAGACTAGTAAGCAAACTGGTAGCTTAGGAATGGGTCCAAAGGTGGTAAACTGGGTAAGAAATTGGTTAGGGGATAGGCAAAAGAGGCTGGAGGTAAACAGAGTTAACTCCAAGGAAGGGAAAGCAATCAGTGGAGTGCCTCAGGGATCAGTGCTGGGATTGGTCCTCTTTAATGTCTTTATCAGTGACATTGAGGAGGAGCTGGAAGGGAAGATCTGCTTCTTTGTGGATGACATCAAAATCTGCAATAGGGTGGAGATTTTGGGGGTGGAAAGGATGAGCAGAGGCCTGAGAAAACTCGAGGAGTGGTCAAGGGTTCACCTGGTTTTCAATGTGAAAAATGCAAAATAAGGATCTTAGGGCACTGAAACCCAGGGGCAGAGTACAAAATTCATGGAGCAATATTGATGCCAACTAAGCTGGAAAGAGACCTGGGGTAATCATATCAGATGACCTAAAGGTGGCCAAGCAGTGTGAAAAGGCAGTAGGGAGGGTGGGTGGGATGCTGGGGTGCTGTTGATGGGAGACCTGAATATGCCAGATGTTAACTGGAGCACATTTGCTGCAGCCACATCCAAGAGCAGGACCGTTCTGATGCCCTACAGGTGGCAGGCATTAGACAGTTGGCTTCAGAACCCACTGTGAGGGTGCAATCTTAGACCTCATACCTCAAACGGGGCAGTGAGAGGATCTCAGATCTAGAAGTGGGTTGCCATCTGGGGACAAGTGACCATCAAACAGTGTGGTTCACGTTAAACTCAGCTACAGAGTCAAGCCATACAAAAGTGAGGGTACTGGACTTAGGAGGGCTGACTTTGGCAAGATGGGAGAGTGCCTCAGAAAAGCACTAGCAAACAGGCTAGAAGGAGTGTGGAGCAACAATGGGGAATCATCAAACTGCCATCACAGAGGCAACAAGCCTTGTGTGAAACAAAAAACAAATCAAAATGAAAGAAAAAGCCACTATGGTTCTCAAAAGAGGTGGCTGTAAAGTCAGGATGAAAAGATAGCATTCCGGAAGTATAAGGAAACACAGAAGGAGCAGGACAGAGAGCTGTACCAGTTAAGGCAGAAGGAAGCAGGAGGGAAGTCAGAATAGCAAAGGCCCAAACTGAGGAAAAGATAGCCAACCTAGTTAAGAAGGGGATAAAACCTTTATAGGTACATCAGCGAGCGTAGAAAGACAAAGGGAGGGATTGTGAGGCTGAATAGAATGAACGGTGGGTGGGCAGAGGGGGACAGTGAAAAAGCAGGGATACTGAACGAATATTTCTGCTCAGTATTCACAAAAGAGGAGGGGGAAGTGCCTAATCCAATTAACAGAAGCACTCTTGATAGGGGGGTCGATCCCAGTCCTTTCACAGAAGAAAGGGTTCTGCAAGAACTCCTAAAACTGAAGGTGGACAAAGCAATGGATCCTGATGGAATTCACCCCAGAATTCTAAAAGAATTAAGAGAGGAACTAGTGAAACCACTGGCTACGCTTTTAATAAATCATGGGAGGATGGTGTGGTACCTGAGGACTGGAGGAAGGCGGATGGATTCCCTCTCACAAAAGTGGGACCAAGACAGAGGCAGGAAACTACAGACCTGTCAGTCTGACCCTCTGTGGTAGGGAAAGTGATGGAGTCACTCTGAAGGAAAGAATAGTTGAGTACCTAGAGGCCAGTGGGGCACAGGACCCAAGGCAGCATGGGTTCACAGCGGGAAGGTCATGTCAGATGAATCTAATAGATTTCTTTGACTGGGTGACCAAAGTAGTAGACCAGGGAGGGGCTGTGGACATGGCCTACCTAGACTTTAGCAATGCACTTGACACAGTCCCACACAAAAGATTAATAGTCAAATTAACCAGCCTGGGAGTGGGTCCCAGGGTGGTAGCCTGGGTAAAACATTGGCTGCACAACAGGACACAGAAGGTAATTGTAAATGGAGTCCACTCTGAAGAAAGAGGGGTTACTAGTGGGGTACCGCAGGGTTCAGTTTTGGGTCTAGTCCTTTTAATGTCTCTACTCAGTGACATTGCAGAGGGACTGAAGGAAAAGTATGCCTTTTGCAGATGACACAAAGATCTGCAACAGGGTTGATACACAAGGAGGCGTGGAAAGGATGAAAAGGACTTGGCAAGGTTGGAGGAATGGTCAGAAGTATGGCAGCTAGGATTCAATGCAAAGAAGTGCAAAATAATGCACCTGGGAAACAAGAACCCAAGGAAGAATACACAATGGTGGGGAGGTAACAACAACAAAAAGGAAAGGGACCTGGGGTAATCATATCAGATGACCTTAAGGTTAGCAATCAATGTGAGAAGGCAGTAGGGAGGGCTGGGGGTATACTGGGATGTACAGGAGAGGCATCAGCAGCAGAAAACAGGAAGTTGTTATCCCTCTGTACAGACAGTTGGTGAGACCCCATCTGAGTACTGTGTCCAGTTCTGAGACCCCATCTCCGCAAGGACATAGACAGGATAGAGGTAGTCCAGAGGAGGGCAACTAAAATGGTGCAGGGTCTGTAAGAGAAGCTGTATGAGGAGAGACTAAGGAGCTTATATATATACCCTTGAGGAAAGAAGGAGAGAGGACATAGTAGAAACTTTAAGTACCTCAGTGGAATCAACAAAGTCCAAGAGGGAGCATCTTTCAGAAAAGCAGACTTACAGAACAAGGGGACACAATTTAAAGATAGAAGGAGGAGGTCTAGGGGCAATGTGAGGAAGTATTATTTCACAGAGAGGGTAGTGGATGCATGGAACAGCCTTCCTGAGGAGGTTGTGGGCCCAAACTGTGGGAGAATTCAAGAATGCATGGGACAGACATAAGGCAATTCTTGTGGGGGTAGGAAGAAATAGGCTGTTGGTTAACTAGGATCTACGCCCTATCCTGTAGGGAAATGGGCAGACTAGATGGGCCTAGCGGTCCTTATCTGCCATCAAAGTCTATGTTTCTATGTTTCACAGAAAGGGGTATCATCAGCAAAATGAGGAAGATGGTGTTGCCTCTGTATAGATCACTGGTAAGACCCCACTTAGAGTATTGTGTCTAGTTCTGGAGACCACATCTCCAGAAGGACGTAGACAGAGTGGAGGCGGTTCAGAGGAGGGCAACTAAAATAGTGCAGGGTCTACATCAAAAGCCCTATGAGGAGAAACTAAAAGACTTCAATTTGTATACCCTGGAACACCTCACAGGGGTAAATAAGGTACAAGAGGGGAGTATTTTTTTCAGAAGAAAAGGTGCTCAAGAACAAGGGGACATGCCATGAAGCTGGAGGGGAGTAGATTCAGGAGAGATGTGAGGAAGTAAGAAACATAGAAACATAGACTTTGATGGCAGATAAGAACTGCTTGGCCCACCTAGTCTGCCCATTTCCCTACCTATTGGATAAGCTGCAGATCCTAGTTAACCAAAAGCCTACTTCTTCCTACCCACCACCAGGACTGTCGGATGTGTGTCCCATGCATTCTTGAATTCCCCCACTGTTTTTGACCCCATGACCTCCTCAGAAAAGCCATTCCATATGTCTACCACCCTCTCTGTGAAAAAATACTTCCTCACATCAGGTGCGTAGCTACAGGGGTGCAGGGGATGCACTCGCACCTGGGCCCATGAGGTTTTAGGGCCCACATCATAATTTTTGACGCTTTGTTCAAACTGGGGGCCTCATAATATACCCTGCACCCAGGCCATCTGGAAATCTGCTACCCTATTGCCTCACATTGCTCCTGAGCCATCCCTCCTCTATCTTCAGATTGTGTCCCCTTGTTCTTGCAAATCTCTTTTTCTGAAATATGCTATCCTCTTGGACTTTGTTGATTCCCTTGAGGCACTTAAAAGTTTCTATCATGTCCCCCCCCCCTCCTTTCCTCAAGGATATACATAATAGAAACAAGTACTTCTTCACAGAAAGAGTGATGGATTCCTCGAAAAGCCTTCCAGCGGAGGTGGTGAGGGCAAAACTGGGACAGGGTTAAAGAATGCATGGGATGAGCACAAAGGAATCATAGTGAAATGGAAAAGTGCTTCTTAGCCTTTTTGTCTGTGGCTAGGCTTTCACGCTTGAATGACAAAGTCCATCAGCTGTTGCCTTAAAGAATAAGGCTGTCTTGTCAACATTAAACATGTTTCAATGTTCAGACTCTTTAAGCAGACTGGGGAGAACAGTGTGGATCCAGTCATCCGCTGCCTGCTGGTCAGGCTTTGCCCTCTCACCGTGCACTCCCCGGTAGGATATAGAGTGCCGGTCTTTCCACTGAGACAGCCACCCAGAGATCAGTTCAAAGTTCAGCCTGATACCGACTGAAAGGCTCTTAGTCTTTTCCAGTAGAATATGCCCTAACAGTGGGGTCCCTCAGTCACGAGCGGCAGAAAACCACTGCAGGAGGGCATCTTCAACATGGGCATCTTTACTATCATATTTGTGTTTCTTGTTTTCAGGCATTCGCTACCCCAGTCACTCAGTACTACCTCCTTCTGCTGCATGATGCAGCCAGTGTAGGAGATGTACACCCCAAACTCAACAGCAAGATCTTTCCTGCTGGTTGTGAATGACTTCTTGATAAGCTTGACTTTTTGCCTGAAAAATAGGACATTTCTTGTAAGCCTGTCCATACTCAGCAGCTCAGCAGGGTGGTGAAATGTTCACTGACAGAGAGGTGAGTTACTCAAAAAGTGCAGTCAGCTTTTAATGGCTGTTAATTTGGCAAATTAACACCTGGTTATCATGCATAATTAATGCTTTTGCATCAGCAGGGAGCATGGGTGAGTGGGAAAAAAGGCACAAACCAAAAATCAGTATGCACATAACAGTACGAAACATAATGATGAGTACAGGGCAGGAATTGGGACTGGGTATTTATGTGCACATAACCAAAATGTGCACACATCTGAAAGGCGCAGAAGTGGAATAGAATGTAATCCCATGAGATGCAGCATCTGGTTTTCATGGGGGACCCAGGGAGGATAGCAGCAGTCAGCAAGTTAGCACAGTCCAGCAGAAATAGTTACCTACCGGTTAAGATGTACACAGGAAGGAAAGTAAATCCAAACGCTCACTGACTTACGCAGTCAGTATAGTATTATGCTTGTGTAACAGTGTTAGTTTGGTTTGGCCATTTGCACTCTATTCCAGAGGAATTACCTCCGTGTAGGGGTATGAAGGCAAGGAACTCTCAGAGAGGGTTTCACCCCTAGAGTTCCCATGGCTAAAGGTACCTTAGGAATCCCCCTAAGGAGAGAGTGCTGCCACTGGAGGAGGAGGAGGGGAGGATGGTGGGGCAAAGAAAAAATGCTTCACAATGAGGCTTAGAGGAACTGCATATATAGCTCAGGAAGTGAGAGTGGCTGGCTGCTTGGCCACTGAACTCCAGGCGTAGCCTTACATTTCACTGACTTATGCAGCCAGTATAGTATTATGCTTGTGCAACTGTGTTAGTTTAATTTTGGCTGTTCACACTCTCTATTCCAGAGGAATTACCACCCTGCAGGGGTACGACGGCAAGGAACTCTCAAAGAGGGTTCCACCCCTAGAGGTGCCACGGAACGGTTCTTGTGGCTAAAGGTACCTTAGGAATCCCCTCCAAAAAATGTAGTATCATCCCCAAGAAAGAGGCAACACGAAGCATAATGCAAACAGTAACAGTGATGTAGAAGCAGTAACTGTAACGCAGTAGTAGAGAAGCATAGGCAGTTTGATAATGCAATGACATGCTCAGTTGTCATAGTAACAGCCCAGATTTGCGTAGCATGATACTAATGGCTTACTTGAGAGAAGGAGATCCCCTAAGGAGAGAGGGAATGGCAGAACATCCTTCACCTCCATCCAACAACGGAACCTACCTAAAGAAACTAGGGGAAAACAACTATGCTAAGTGCTATGACCTGAGGCAACGGAGGAGAGAAAAAAAACCCTATGAGGAGGAAATCTCTGGGGATCCAAGGCCTAGGTCACCTTCCCTCCAGGCTTGGGAAAATTTATTTAGTGACGGCTCTGCAGCTGCAATTTGGAAAAACCCAATTAAAGGGAGGTGGAAAATATTCCAATTTGGAGGGAGGCTCTCACTCAAACCCTCTAGCAGGAATGTTGTGGAAGGTTGTGAGAATACTCTGCAACAACACGTGCATCCAGGGCGCAGGAGGAGAACAACAACTGCTGAGACACTCATCTGACCTACCAGCCCTAAATCAAACCAGGTGAACCAGAGGCAGTCATAGGGAGAATGCGGTGAAGGTGCTTTTCTAGGGAAACCACTTAAGTCAATAGCCAACCGTTATAGTGGAACACTAGAGCCAAAGAAGATCATCATAACCACCCCTCACTGCTAGTATTAAATTCTACACCAGTAGCTGCTGTCATGTAGCAGGCAGCTAAAGCCAAGCCCGAGGTGAGGACATTCCCAGCTATGGGCCAGCTCAATCAATCAATCAATCAATCTAATCTTTATTTATTCAGGCGATCATCATTGAGCAAGGCTCATTTACAAGATGGACCTGATAAGGTCAAGTTTCGAGTTGATACACAGCAATTACATCACACACTTATAAGACAGTTATACATACAGAAAAAATGATGTTTATAACACAATGATATACAGTGAATTCACATGTTGAAACTCGGTTAAGAGAAGGTTAAACTAATGTCTACAATATGTACAGTACATATATATCCCAATGAGGGTCAGGACAGTCACACACATAATGAGTACAAGGATGGTGAAGGAAATATTAAGCCATAAACTGGGGGTGTCTGACTGGAAGGAATATGTCATATATGATTGGAATATAGGTTTGTGGGAAGACTATTCTATCTCTAGTGGTAGCAACTGCATTTCTCTGAAGAAGGCTGTACAGTGCTGCTTAAAGGATGTAAATGGAATGATAATGGACAGTTTTAGGGATTTTGTAGGGTGTTCCATGCTATAGCTAGAGAATAGCTGATTGCTGCCCTCCCTAGTTTGGTGTTGACTTTGGGCAATTTGAGCAGGATGATATTGTTGCTTCTTAGGGCATGGGAGCTAGGAGTGGTCTGGTTGAAGCAGTCCAGGATATAGCTTGGGAGTTTTTTTGATAAAGCTCTGTAGATCCATAGAGCTGCATTTCTGCTCCTCCTGACATGAAGGGAAACCCATCCAACTGCATCATAGAGAGAACAATGGTGGGTATTATATGGCAGGTCTGTAATGAACCTTATTGCTCTATGATATAAGGTATCCAGCTTTTGAAGGTAGGAGATGGGGCAGTGACTATAGAGGAAGTATGCATAGTCAATGACTGATAGAAAGATGGCCTGGACTAACCTCATCTTTGAGTCTCTGTTAAGGAAGGGTTTTAATCTATAGAGGAGGCCAAGCCTTAGGCGAAGCTTTTATAGCAGTTGCTCTAGATGCTGAGTGAAGTCAAGTCTGTTGTCAATCCACACACCTAGGTATTTGAAATTTTCAACATACTCCAGATTTTTTCCAAGTATAGTGCATAACTGGGGGAGATTGATTGAAGAGGATGTGTTGGTGGAGTTTTGAGTTGTGAACATCATTGCTTTAGTTTTCTTTGCATTTAGCAAAGCTGTTTCTCGTAGCTGATATTGTAACAAGGAGAATTCTGTTTGTAGGATTTCATGAGCCACTGTAGGCGAAGGGTTGCTGACATACAGAACAGTGTCATCAGCAAAGAGGTGTACTGAGGACTTGGTAAGGGTTGAATCAATTGTATTTATATAAATTGCAAAAGGATAGGACCCAGAATAGAGCCTTGGGGACTCTCTTGACAGTGGTCTTAATGGGGATAGGTCACCTTCAGCTTTTACCTGCTGTGACCTACCGGAGAGGTAGCATCTGAACCACTTAAGGGAGGGTGGATCTAGGCCAATGGAGTGTAGGGATGAGAGTAGCAGTTCATGGTCCACAGTATCGAATGCTTTGCTCAGGTCCAGGAATACTGCACAGACATTGTTCTTTTTATCCAATTCGGTTTGCCAGTAATTTGTGACCTTGGCTAATGCAGCGATAGTGTTATGTTTGGCCCTGAATCCAGATTGAGCTGGATTTAATAGGTTAGTATTGTCAAGATATTCCCTTAACTGAATACTCACTAATTTCTCCATCTTGGATAACACAGGTAGAATGGAAATGGGCCTGTAGTTATTAAGATCCATAGGGTCCCTGATTTTAGTTGGGACTACGTGCAGGTCTTCCACAGCATGGGAATAGAGCCAGAGCTTAGGAAAGGTTAAAGAGGTGTGTTAGGGGACTGCAAGCACATGGCACGCAATCTTTAGAAAGAAGGGGTCCAGAAGGTCTGCTCCTGCACTTTTTTTGGTATCCAGATGCCATAATAGATCCTCAACTTGTTTCAACAGTATAGGTTTGAAGCTAAAGGAAGAGTCAACTCTTTGATCACCAATGTAGTGGGAGCGTAATTGGTCCCTTAGTAGGTTAGCTGGGGAGGTGTCAAAGGCAAGGCCAGCTGTTGTGAAGTGGTTATTGAATGCAACCAGTATTTCCATTTTGCCAGTAATAGAGCCATAGTTATTGTGTAGTTGAGTTGGAAGGGGGTTGTTAGCATCCTGTCCCATCATACCCTTGATGGTGCCCCAAAACCTAGCAGATGAGAAGGATCCCGCCCCAAGTTGGACACACTCGATGATCCAAACTGAATGCAGGGCGGGACTGTCTGCTGCAGGAACCCTGCGCCAGATTAGAAAGGCTGGCATGCCCCAGAAATTGATTGAGAGCTGAAGCTGGTGAGCTGAATGAGCACGGCATGCTGAGATCGTAATGAGCATGGAGTGCTGAGACCTTGCAGGGTCGAATGCAGATCAATTGCAGCAGAATGCAAGGCCGAAGCTGAAGGGATGGCAGTATGCATGAAGTAATGGATTGCATAAGCAAGGAGTAACAGCTGCGTAAGCAAGTGTAGACCTGCACCTAGGTCAGTAAGCAGTAGTTGTGATAGGTAAACCAGCATATCAAACTTGTATAGTAGTTAAATAACTGAATCGGGAGCAAGCTAGCCAGACAGTATAAAGCCAAATCAAGGGACAGACTCAGGATTTTCAGCAGCGAAGACAGATTTTTTTAATATCAAGCTATATTAACAGCCTTAGCAGGAGCTAGGTGGCTGACCTCAGAGTTATAAGTGCAGTAAAACAGGGAGACAATGCTTGAAAGTAGGTGTAGCCAGGCAGTGCAGGGAAGCTGCAAGTAAAATGAGAAGCACAGGTAGGGTCAGAGTAAACTGTGTCAGGTGAAAAGAATTGAGTATGCTGCAACATGAAGCAGCTATGGCTGAGCTGAAACACAGGTAATGAATGCAGTTGCACTGCTGTAGTCTGAGCATGGTGAGCGCAGTGTTAAAACACAGGCACTGGGTACAATAGTAGTTAAAGTAAACAGTCAACAGCAGTGGCTGTAGTTGTAGGTAACTGAAAGCATAGAAACATAGAAACATAGAATTTGATGGCAGATAAGGACCGCTAGGCCCACCCAGTCTGCCCATTTCCCTACCTACTGGATAAGCTGCAGATCCTAGTTAACCAACAGCCTACTTCTTCCTACCCCCACCCCCTAGAATGGCCTTATGACTGTCCCATGCATGCTTGAATTCCACCACTGATTTTGACTCCACAACCTCCTCCGGAAGGCCATTCCATGCATCCACAACCCTCTCTGTGAAAAATACTTCTTTAAATTACCTCTGAGCCACCCCTTCTATCTTCAAATTGTGCCCTCTTGTTCTTGCACACCTCTTTTTGAAAGATGCTACCCTCTTGGACTTTGTTGATTCCCTTGAGGTACTTGAACATTTCTATCATGTCCCCCCTCTCCCTCCTTTCCTCGAGGCTATACATATTAAGCTCCTTTCGTCTCTCTTCATATGTCTTCCGGTGCAGACCGCATGAACTCTGCGTAGCAGAATGCTAGGAGTTGCTGTGCAAGTAATTTGAGTTGTGAGTAAGTAAAAGCAAGCATCATAAAGCTCCGGACTAGCAGTATGCTAGGAGCTGAGAAACAAAGCCCCCCCCAAAAAAAGAGAGAAGGAAAGACACAGACGAAGGCAAAATACAAACCAGAAGTAGAAAAATAAGCACAGAAGCCCAGCAGAGACAAGCAGGAGTGGGGGGATGGGCAGGCCTCAGCTGGCCAGGGAGGCCTAACCAGCTCAGAGGACAAACCGGCAGAGTCTTCGGCTGCTAAGAAAAAATGCTTCACAGTGAGGCTTAGAGGAACTGCTTATATAGCTCAGAAAGTGGGAGTGGCTAGCTGCTTGGCCACTGAACTCCAGGCATAGCCTTACATTTATCAAAGCAAGCTAGTAGAGTGGGGGTCACAGCTAGTAGTGGGCGAAGTGCATTAAATTCGCTACCCATAGTATTTCACGTATAACCCAAACTTCAGGTCATACTATGGGTAGTGAAATAAATAACTACGCATCCAGAAGTAATGCAAAGTTACCATTTAAGTGGGTATTTCACGTTACTTCGGGATGCATAAAAAAATTGTATTTGGTTTCTCTGGTGTCTAGTGGCCCCCCCCACTCTGTCAGGCAGTACCCCCACTCCGCTTCCCCAACCCAAGTCAGATGCTTTTAAAAACATAAATTATTTTCCCTGGTGTCTAGTGGTTCCCCACCCCTCCCACCCTGTCAGGCGAGTATCCTACCCTGCTACCCCCAACCCCAAGTTGAATCCTTTTATAAAAATAAATTATTTTCCCTGGTGTCTAGTGGCCCTCCAACCCTCCCCACCCTGTCAGGTAGTACCCCAACCCTGCTGCCCCCAACCGCAAGTCGGATCTTTTATATAAATTTAGTTTCCCTGGTGTTTGGTTGCCCCACCATGTCATGTAGTACCCCCATCCCACTCCCCCCAACCCCAACTGGAGCGAGCCACTGGCACATCTCTCTACTCACCTCCATGGCCGGCAGCCCGCCCAACTCAGCTCAGTGAATGAGTGCATGCTTGTACAAGCACATGCGCATTCATTGACAAGTCGAGTAATGAACTTCCTCCTGCAAGCTTCTACAGAAGGGTAGGGGGCTGCTCCGGTTACTGGCAGGGCGGCAGGATGGGGGGAATGGAGTTGTGGACACCTCTGGGGTCCACAAAGCCATTTCCCCCATCCTGCCCCCCCGCGAGACATTAGAGCAGCCCCCACCCCTTCTGTACACCCCTGCAGTGGGAAGTAAATTACGGCAACTTGCAATGCATGAGCATGTGCTTGTACAAGCACGCGCTCATTCATTGAGCTGAGTTGGGTGGGCTCCTGGCTGTGTAGGTGAGTGGAGGGATGTGCCAGTGGCCCACTCCATTTGGGGTTGGGAGGGAGCAGGGTGAGGGGTACTAAATGACAGAGTTGGGGTGGGGCCACTAGACACTAGGAAAAAATATTTAAAAGATCCAACTTTAGGTTTGGGGGCTGGTGAGGGTACTACCTGACAGGGTGAAGGGTGAAGCACTAGACACCATGGGAAAATTATTTTTTAGAAGGATCCAACTTGGGGTTGTTGGGAGTGGAGGGGGTACTGCCTGACAGGGTGGGGGTGGAGAGCCACTAGACATCAGGGATGGATCAAGGATGATGTTGGGAATTCTATGTTGTGCTTTACTTGCTTTGGGGTTTTTAAGTGCAATTTGCACTTAAAAAAACCCAAAGCAAAGTGAAGTCACAAATGACGAGTTATGGGTTATTTGGGAAAATTAAGCGAAGTGCTATGCGGGGTGTAATTGCCAATTTTGAGGCAATTTCGGCCTGGGTAGTAATACTTCCCTGCATCTCTAGTCACAACAAACAAAGATTATGAGCATTGTTATGCAACATGGCCATGGGCTGGGGAGAGGAGGATTCTGGACCAAAACAAATACAAGGAGTTCTAAGATGGCTGGAAAGACTGGACTTAAACATTTGCAAAATAGAAGCATTCCTCAGATAGAGAGGAAATTTTTGCCAGTGTGGGGAAGAGGAGATAATACTAAGAAAATCAGAAAGAAGGAAATCTCTGAACTAAATGCATGGCTCCGTGGATGGTGCCATGAAAATGGGCAGAACTTCATCAGCGACTGGCAGGACTTCTGGGAGAAAGGACTTTTTAGGTATGGTTGACTCCACCTAACTAAGGAAGAGGTGAGGCACTCGGCCAGAAATCTGATGCCTATGTGGGGCATTTAAACTGAGAAATGGGAAGATGGCTACAACACTCACGCAAAATAGAGCCTGTCGCCATCCTCCAAAACAGTGAAAACAAGTAGTTCCGTGTGCAAATATCGAAGGAGGCGTTATGGAACATGTGCCAAAAAAAACCTGTAGGTATCATGCAGTACATGCAAAAAAAAAAAACTAAGACAAGCTTGTTTTTTAACAACAAATGGGAAGCATCTTAAGTGGGAAGCATACACCATAAAAGGGGAAAAATGTGTCTGGCGGGCAATGACTACAAATGCAAGGAGCTTAGCAAGTAAGACCCCTGATCTCATCGCCACGATGGAAGAGGACAGGTTGGACTGGGTGGCTGTGACCAAAACTTGGTTCACAGAAAACCATAGCTGGAACATAACCATCTCAGGTTTTAACCTGTTCAGGAGGGACAGAAAGGAAAAAAGGGAGGAGTACCTTTCTATGTCAGAGAGGACTTAAATGCAACAGAACTGCAGGTGACTTGAGATGAGTTAGAGACCCTATGGACAACAACTAAAGGTGGGAAAGGAGCTGTAATTTGAGTAGATATTATTTACAGGCCCCCAACACAGGGAGAAAAAGGGGATATAGAGCTATAACACCTTCAGATACATAGATACATACATAGACAGTGTCGGCAGATAAGGGCCTATGGCCCACCTAGTCTGCCCATTTGAGCTTGTAAGTTCAGTTTGTTTTCCTAGAAGTCTATTTCCCCTTACCCCTGACCTCTAGAATTCCTTTATGTCTATCCCATGCATTCTTAAATCCCGTGATTGTTTCAGCTCCCACCACTTCCTCTGGCAGGGTGTTCCACTTGTCCACCACCCGCTCTGTGAAGAAATTCTTTCTCATGTTTCCTCTGAATCATCCTCCTCCAACTTCATCCCATGCCTCTAGTCCTGAAACATCTTTTTCGCTTAAAATAGTGTTTTCCTGCACCCTGTTCCTCCCTGTAAGATACTTGTATGTCTCTATCATATCCTCTCTCCTCCTCTCCTCCAGGGAGTACATGTTCAGTTCCTTCAACCTGTCTTCATAGGACTTGTGATGCAACCCATGCACAATCTTTGTTGCCCTCCTCTGAACCTTCTCTACCCTGTCTATGTCCCTTACGTAGGTATGGTCTCAGAACTGTACACTGTACTCCAGGTGGGGCCTCACTAGTGTCTTGTATAGCAGAATTATGACCTCCTTTTCCTGCTGGTGATGCCCCTGCCTATACATCCCAGCATCCTATTTGCTTTACCTGCCTTGTCACACTGTTCCCTACCTTGAGGTCATCAGAGATGATAACCCCAAGGTCCCTTTCCTGCTTGGTGCATGCTATATCCACACCCCTAACTGATATATTGTGCTAGGGTTTTGTGCCCCATATGCATTATCTTGCACTTCCTTGCATTGAATTTCAACTGCCAAACCCTGACCATTCTTCAAGTTTCTGCAGGTCGATTCTCATTCTGTCTACACCCTCTGGTGTGTCTACTCTGTTACAGAGCTTTGTGTCATCAGCGAACAGTGAAATTCTGCCTTCTAGGTCCTGCGCAATGTCACTGATGAAGATGTTGAATAGGACCGGTCCCAGCATTGATCCCTGTGGTACCCCACTGGTCACTCTTCCCTCTGTGGAGTGACAGCCATTTACCACCACCCTCTGTGTCCTGCCATCTTTGCTGAGATAATCACTAGAGGAAAATCGTAACTGCTACTGCTAGCCCGTATCTTAATCTCGAGAAACCCTATAGTGCTGTTTCATCAGCACTTGTCTTCTTCTAGCTGGTTGTTGCTCCTACTGTAGCTGTCCCTACCAATTGTGTCCCCTCCCAGTTCCACAATCCCCATGAGCCTTCCCTCTTCACCCAGGTGACTAATTCTCATGAGTCCCTCACTTCACCTGCCCTGCTGTTTCCACAAATTGCCTTCCTTAACCCTAGTGGCCTATGTACCTGTCCTGTTCCCTCTTTGTGAACCAAGAATTATATTGTCAATTACTTAAATTTCCTCCCATGTCTGTAATCCTCCTGAACACCCCTTCTTTACCCAGATCAGTAATCCCCATGCACATCCATTCTTCACCCTCCCGTATGTTTTCACAAATTTCCTTCCTGAACCTTAGTGGCCTATCATATTGTACCTGTACCTGTTCCCTCCTTGTGAATAAAGAATGATACTGTTAGTTATTAAAATGTAAAATTATTTCTGTATTGCCTCCACAATTGTAGAAATGTATTGTCCTTTTTCTGTATGAAATGCTGTTTCTGTATTATTCATTATGCTGCATCCTACTAGGATCACCTTGTAAATGAATACGCTCAATGGTGTTATTTCCTGGTAAAATAAAAATTGAATTGAATTGAATAGAAACCATACATAAAATGGCAGGCAAAGGTGAAATAGTACTGGGAGGGGACTTCAATTTGCCGGATATAGAATGGGGCACATACACAGCAGCATCAACTAGGAGCAGGGAGTTTCTAACAGCACAACAGGATGCAGGCCTGAGGCAGCTAGTAAACTCACCAACAAGGAGGAGCGCAGTCCTCAACCTGATACTTACTAACAGCGACAAAGTACACAACGTACAAGTAGGACACCATCTCAGTTTGAGTGACCACCACCTGCTATGGTTCAAGGTCAAAACATTTGAGGACAACAGTCACTCAAAAACAAAGGTTTTCGATTTTAGAAAGGCAAACTTTCAAAAAAATGATGGTCTCCTTGGAAAGTAGCCTAGGTAACCAAACGGGGGCAGGGGTCAAAGAAACATGGGCAAACCTGAAGAAAGCAATACAAACAGCAACAAAGGATTGCACCAGAAAGGTTAGTAAGGCAAAAAAAGAGAAGAAAACCACTGTGGTTCACAAGAGAGAACCAAAGTGAGGGAGAAAAGTCTGGCTTTCAGAAAATTCAAGGCATCCACAAGGGAAGAGGACCAGAAGACAAATAAAGAAATTCTGAAGGAAGTAGGTAAAGAAATCAGGAAGGCAAAAGCTGAAACAGAACTGAGCATAGCACAAGGAGTAAAAAGGGGAGACAAAACCTTTTTTAGATATATCAGGGAGAAGAGGAAAAATAGAAGAGGCATTGTGAGACTCACAAATGAAGGTGGGGGAACAGTGGAGGAGGACAGTGAAAAGGCGGAAGTCCTAAATAAGTACTTTTGCTTAGTTTTCATGGAGGAACAAGAGGGGAATGGACCTAGTAGAATAAAAAATGAAGTCACAAAATCAAGGATAGATACTGTACAAGCCTCTTCACAGTAGATCAAGTGCTAAAAGGACTGAACAGGCTAAAGGTAAATAAAGTCATGGGACCAGACAAAATACACCCAAGAGTATTGAAGAAACTAGCACAGGAGCTGGCAGCCCCTCTGGTGGAACTATTTATCAAATCCCTGAGGAGTGGAGTCATCCCAGAGGATTGGAAGAGGGCAACAGTTGCTCTTCTCCATAAATCAGGAAGCTAGGAAGAGATGGGAAACTATCAGCCAGTCAGCCTCACATCAGTGGTGGGAAAACTGATGGAGTCGCTGCTCAAGGAAAGGATACTAGAGTTTCTGGAAAAAATGGGCAGCAGGTTGCAAAACAGCATGGCTTCACAGCAGGCAGATCATGCCAAACAAACCTGATCAACTTCTTCAACTGGGTCACCAGGGCAGTAGACCAGGGGAGTGCAGTGGATATAGTATACCTGGACTTCCGTAAGGCATTCGACTCTGTCCCACACAGGTGGCTGATAAATAAGCTGGAAAGCATGGGAGTAGGGCAGGAGGTGGCAAACTGGGTAAGGAACTGGCTGAGTGGGAGGGCACAGATGGTGCAAATAAACTGTGCCTTGTGTGAAGAGAGGGAAGTGACCAGCGGGGTGCCCAAGGGGGTCAGTGCTATGACCGCTCCTCTTCAATATTTTCATTTGTGACATTGCAAATGGTTTGGAAGGTGAGGTATGTCTATTCGCAGATGACACTAAGATCTGCAACAAGGTAGACACCCCTGAGAGGTGAAGAAAATGGAAACTGATCAAGAGAAGTTGGAAGCATGATCAAGGGCATGGCAACTACAATTCAATGCAAAAAAGTATAAAGTCATGCACATAGGCAAAGGCAACACAACATGGGAATACTACCGGGGGGGGGCGGAACTGACAGTGACCAAACAAGAAAGGGACCTGGGTGTCTGTGGAGGGGTTGTGGGATGATAGATGGACCAGACACCAAACTTCAAAGTTCAACACACAATCTCTGTGTAATGTTTATTCAAAATACAAGAAATAACCTTCAGCAATGGCATATTCCTGCTTCAGTACATCACTTTGCAGCAACAGACTATTAATGTCCTTTCTCTGCACTTAGCCAGCACCTACTGACACTGACCTCTGATCTAATCACTTTTCAGTGAAAACCCTTCATCCCTATGTGGGCCCCATTTGCTTGGGTAGTGGGGGCTCAAAAGGAAAAAAAAAAACAAATCAAGCTAAAAACAAAGAAACTCAGTGTAGAAACACTGACAAAAGGGTTACCCCAAAGGGCATTGGCAACAAATCAAGTTTCAAAGAAATACAACATCATACATACTTCCATAATGCAAAGCATCATGGGATATATGCAAATTACCACAAACTTTCAGACTTGTTCAGTTTACAGCAATTTACATGCATTTTAAATAGCACAACTAACAATTTCTATAATAGTCACCTAGTACTTTTTACTTTTAGTACTTTTTACCATTATCAAAAACACCTAGTGCCATGGTATTTTCAACATTTATAGGTTTCATAAACATAAGGTACATACATCAGGGTATTTTATGACATAGTGCTATTACATACTAAATCCAACAATGATAAACGCAATGGCCTGGATATTCAAAAGGGTTGCGCCATGCGCAACAGGGTTGCGCCAGCACAAGTCCAAAAATGCGCCATTCCGCGATATTCAGCGGGAGGCAGTTGCTCCACTGAAAACATGCTGAGCAACAGCGCAATGCAAATGAAGGCATGCACAACCGACGGGGGTGGATCCATGCATAAAGAGTGCAATGCGATATTCAAAGGTTTGCGCAATGCGCAACAGTGGATTAGCTGG
Source organism: Neoceratodus forsteri (assembly GCA_016271365.2). NCBI lineage: Eukaryota > Metazoa > Chordata > Ceratodontiformes > Ceratodontidae > Neoceratodus > Neoceratodus forsteri. The sequence continues at coordinate 673,866,570 of CM057451.1, read as the reverse complement.
AAGTTGCGCCATGTCGGAAATGAGCCAAAATAAAAAGGCTCAAGGATGAGGCGCAAGAACCCGACAGGGAATGCTCATGAGGGAGCAACAGAGAGCAGGCCACAGCAGCAACCAGTGCAGGCCAGGGAGTAGGCAGGACAGAATAGTGGCAGCCGAAGGTGTGTGGGCTACAGAGTTCGGAGGCCAGTAGGTGTACCCGGTGCAGTAGAGGTAGTAGTAAGGACAGCGGGGGGAACAGAAGAACAACAGCTGGGGGGGGGACACCAGCCAGGGAGATGGACAGTGCCACCTTCCACATGGAAGCTGTAGTGAGGGGGGTGAGAAGGCATGCTGCAGGGGGACGTGGCCGTGGAAGGGCCTATCGGTGGTACGCCCCCAACAGGCAGTACCGTGCCCGCATCAGCTTTGAGCTGTATTCGGATGTCGAGATTGTGGGCCGGTACCGCCTGAACAGGGCAATACTGAGGTGGCTCTGTGAGCTGTGCAGTGATGTGATGCAGGCACCCTCACGACGGAGTCACGCTCTGTCAGTGGAGACAAAGGTAACAGCCTGCATGTGCTTGCTCACCACGGGTACCTTCCAGAGGCCAACAGGGGACACCACGGGCATAACACAGTCAGCCACGTCACGCATCCTTACCCAATTCCTCAGCGCACTGCTGCCACATGCTGCAGAGTACATCCATTTCCCCAGCACCGCGGCAGAGCGTACAGCAAACATACAGGAGTTCCACAGGGTAGGACGTATGCCTGGCATGCTAGGGGCGATAGACTGCACCCATGTGGCTATTCGCATGCCACCTGGCCCCGATGGGCCGCATATCCTGATGGAAGGGTACTCAGTGTCACCTGCCAGGTGGTGTGTGATGCCAGTGGACGCATCATTAATGTCTGTGCCACGCACCCTGGCAGAGCACATGATTCATTCATATGGTACCAGTCTGCACTGTGCCATCGATTTAAGAGCGGGGACATCCCCACAAGACACCTAGTGGGTGAGTATGCCTGTAGGAGCGGCAAAGTTGGGGGACGGGTGGGCAAGCCACAGGTGCCATGGGGGTGGCACACAGGGCTAGGGACAATATGGACCTGAACATGACACTAACCTCCACTATCTTCACACAGGTGACAGTGGATACCCACTCCGTCCCTGGCTGCTCACACCCTACCGGCATCCCAGGACCCCATCGCAACAACGCTTCAATGAGGCACATGCCGCCACATGCAACATCATCGAGTGGGTGTTTGGGATGCTGAAGGCACGCTTCCGATGCCTAGACACCTCCGGCGGTGCCCTACAGTACAGCCCCTCAAAGACCTGTGGGATATACCTGGCCTGTTGTATCCTGCACAACATGGCCAAAGACTGTGGGATAGCCGTACAGGTCGAGGAGGGGGACAGCGATGGGGACGCCGGTGATGCCGGTGATGATGGGGATGAGCAGCGCCTGACACCATGACCCCGACTGATCCGCAGGCCCAGCTGCACGGACACCATCACAGAGGAGCACCCGACAACACAGGTAAGTCATGGGGCCATGTGCAACCAACACTGTCTAGGCGCAACCCACATACACACAGGGTAACACACCAGGGGTGCATGACGGCAAGGGGAGTGGAAGGGTACAGGCGCACAAACACACCACCAGGGAGGGGTGAATAGTTACACGCTACATGGACACACACACACACACACCAGGCACACAGTGCACTTGGGTAGTTGCACAGCAGAGCAGGAACAGACATGTCAAACACACAGATCCACAGACCACCCCCACCACCTGTACTGTCCATGTACGTGTGTCAGATGCTGGGCACCCTTGCACCTTGGTGTACAGTACAATGCAGGCATCATCATGCACATGAACCTGTGGACAGCAGTCGGGTGGGTGTGCAGGTGGTCCGTGTGTCGGCATGTTGGGCAGGGCACCCACCAGTGCACTGCCCACCAAGGCACACATTGCACACAGGGCAGCACCAGACAGGGCCCACACTGGGAAACAGGTCAGTTAGGTGGCACTGAGCCACGGCCACCACAGATGCGTGGGCGGCCCCGCCATGACCCAGCCGCACTGGCAGGCTGAGCATGGGCCACATGGGGTGGCACCGATGGACCACCAGGGGTCCCACTGCGCGAGCGTGACCTTGTCTGCACAGGGGTCTGCAGCATGCCGAACATACCTGCACCAGGGGTGCTCGGGATGCCCACAGCAGAACCCGGCGTTGACAGGCTGGGTGTCGCACGATCGCTGGGAATGTGGCGTGGAGGCGTGCTGCGTGGGTGCAGTACAGGGGCACCTGACTGTGTGCCCAATGCGGCCACGACAGCTACCAATGCCTGGGTCAGCCTGTCAATGGCTGCGGTCACATCCATCTGCATTTGGACCATCTCTGCCAGGATCATTGCATTGTCCCTGCTGTGCCGCTCCACAGCCACACACAGTGCCTCCACGGACGTTGCAACCCGCATCTGCTGCTGTACTGATGCCCGCAGCAGGCGGGTGTGCTCATCAAGCGGGTCGTCTGCCAAATCGGCAACCTGTCCCCCAGGGGATGGAAGGGCCTGATGCTCAACACCCCTTGAGGGTGGGCACTGTTCACCAGGACCAGGTATGGGCAAGTCAACAGGTGATGTGCATACGCCACCACTGAACCCTGTACCCCCAGACCCGGTGGGTGACTGCTGCTGCTGCCCCTCTGCCTGCTGTGCCCAAGGGACCAGTCCTTCCAATGCTGTGTCTGCAACAGTGCCAGGGACCTGCACAGCCACTGGTGCTGCCCCACCGGTGCTGACAGGCACAGCATGGGACTGTGCTGATGTGCTGGCACACAGATTGGAACCCTCTAGGTCCATGGGCACGGGCTGTCCTGCTGTGTGTCCATTATGTGACACACACGTGTCACTGCCCATAGCAGCCATTGCATCTTCAATGGTGCAGGTTCGTGCCACAGCCTCAGCCACAGCGTGCTGGCATGCTTGCATGCCAGACTGCTGGTACACAGGAAGGGCACCCCCCCACACCTGACTCACCGGCATCGAAGTGGCGCCAGGCGTGCACACTGGTGTAATGCACGCTGCTACTAGCAGGAGGTGGATGGACCTCCTCCAACTTCTGGCTGCATCCACAGTGCAGGCCCACCACCACTGTCCCTGCAGGTGCACAGGATCTGTAACAGAAAGTGAGAACATGTTGGTGCATGGGATCAACCTTCCCCCACCCCCACCATGTCATACCCGTGCAGTGATGGGCTTCCACCTGTCTGGAAGCCACCTCCTGGAATGCCCTCGATGGCACTGCGCTGCATGGATGCAGCAAGATGGTCCTCCGCTGGGGTCAGCTGCACCACCTCTGGCTGGCCCCTGCCTGTGGCAGCGCGTGCCGCCCTGAGTGCAGCCACCTTCTCCTTAACCCGTCTCCTGTCTGTCCCCACCTTCTTCTTACATTCCTGCACAGAGCGCTGGTAGCTTCCGTGCAGGTTTACGGCGCGAGCTACCCCCTCCCATGCAGCAGCACGGGCCTGAGGGGTGCCCCGCTGTCCACTGAGTAGTGGCTCCTCATCCAGGTAGGCCTCGTAGAGTGCCTCTGTTTCAACCCTGTGAAGTTGGGCCTCCTCCTCCGCCACCATCATCCTCCTCACCCAGTTCTTGCTCGGCCATGTCATGATCTGTATGGGTGGAAGTGGACACCTGTGACTGTGCAGTTCACAGCATTATCCCATGACCATAGTCCATAACATCACACAGCATGCAACCCACTTATCACCTGCAGTAGCGAATATGGCCACTGCAGATCACTGTCGCACATTTATAGCGCAATGCATGCAAATTAGGAGTGGAGCAACTTTAATGGGATGCAAATCGCGCCGCTGCTCCTTTGAATGGCTGATCAGCTGATTTGCATATGACGGCTGAATATCGCGCTGTTGCACTTTGTGCAATACGGTTGAGCCAGCTGATCCTATGGTGCAGTTCTGTGACTGCGTAGTACACCGCACCGCGCATGCCCAGGTACCTTACGCAGGCATCTGCCGTGCTGATCACGTGCTGCGCGGTCAGCTATTCAGGACATGGCCACCATTGTGCCAGCGGCGCTGCAGCGCTGGTCACCACATGGTGCTGTGGCACAACTGCGCAATAGTCCACTGTGGCACTGGCACGCAGGCGACCACTCATGCTGGATGTGTAGACGTCCAATGGCGCTGTGCGTGGCCTTGCGCCAGAGACATGACCTTGTGCCCGACCTTTGCCCCCTTGGCGCTGTACATCTGGCATGTGTGCAGCTCTATCGCACTGTTCGGTAACAGCGTGATAGGGACCGACGGCACTGGCTGAACAGCGCGATAGAGACAGACGGGGTTGTATTGCACAACATTTCCACGTGAGGTTGCCATGCTGCAGAGTGCCATATTGCCTACTATCAAGTTGATGACATGGCACGCAGGAGAGCTCCCCAGTGGAGTGGCTTAGAGGTGGCCAACCTAGTGGCCGTGGTGGAGCCTCACTATGGGCCACTGTTTGGGGGGGAACCCCTAGACTTGGCCCACACCCAAGTGTGGCAGCAGGTGGACACTGCCCTGGAGCAGGTCACAAGGTTGCACAGGACAGCGGAGCAGTGCAGGCACCGCTACAGTGACCTGCGCAGGAGGGAGCAGGCACTGCTGACACGCCTCAGGTCCTGTGCCAGGAGGGGCATTGTGCCTAGGCCAGGTGGATGAGCCATCTATGCACCTGTATTGTCCGCAGGGGTATAACTGTGTATTGGGGCCAGAGCATGGGGGAGGGTTGTTCCATGGTTGGCTGTGTCAGTGTTTGCAGGTGTGTGATGCATGGGTCTGGCTGTGTGGGCAGGCGCACTCATTGTGGCAGGGGGCTGTCTGCGTTTGGATCTCACTAATGTGTTTCTCAACATTTGTTTCCCACAGGCATGGAGGAGCGGAGGAGGGCCCAGGCTGAGGCGGACCGGGGTACTGCAGGGGTGGCCGGCAGAGGAAGTGGCAGTATGGGCCGGCAACAGCAGCAGCAGCAGCATCAGCAGCAGCCGCCGCAGCAGCAGCAGCGACTGGATGAGGCCGAGTGTCAATACATCATGGATTCTATTGCGTGCAATGGGGGAGATAGGGCATGGCCACCATCCATGGACAACAATGCCATGCACGCGACGTGTGACTGTCAGCACTGTCCAGTGGCACTGCATGTCTGTGAGTGCATCACTGGTGGTCCATGCATGCACTGGGCACATGGCTGCGGCACTAAATTCCCACCACGTAGACATGTCACTGTACTGCCTTGGTTGTGCTGTGCTGGGCATGGGTGGGGTGTGTGTGTAGTGGCACACATGGCTGTTGCTGCCTGGTTGGGCTTGGCCCGTGCACGGTCACTGTGAGTGTGTGCAGTCCATCACAGGGGCAGGGCACTTGGCTGTATGCCATGCATACTGGGTGGGCTTCAGGGTTGTGTACAGTCCTAGCCATTGATTCTGTTCCCTTGCCCTAGGTGTCCGGGTCCTGTGCAGGATAGAGCAGGCCATCCACCGCCTGTTGGAGATATCCCAGGAATCGATCAGCATCCTCAGGGAGATGAACCGGAGGGGTGTGCGATGCCGGAGAGGGACACAGGGTCCGAGCCGTCCTGCAGATCTGCAGCCTGGGGGGCAGTAGCTGCCCCACAACTACACCCTTTACCTTTCCCTCACACCCTGCCTTCCTTCACCAAGTTCTTCACCCCTACCCCACACCCACCCCTACCTTGTACCTGTACCCCCACCCCTGTATTGTATATATATATGTAAATAGTGTTATTGTTGTTTCTGTTGTTGTTGTTCTTCTATTTTTCATTGAATATATATATCTATTTTGTTATGAATACTGTGGTGGTCTCTGATTTGCAGCTGGCTATAGGTGCTCAGTTGCAGTGGTATGCATGGCATCTGGTGTGGTGTGGTCCTGGGATTGTGTGTGTGTCTGCATGGGGCGGGTGTCCCTGGTGTGGTGGCAGCTGTCAGCCAGTCTGGCCATGTGCTGCCCCACTCCACTGTGGGCTCCTGGTGGGTCTGGTTTGTATGGTTCTGTGGTACACACGGTTGCATTGTGCCAGGTGGGGGGGGCATGGTGGTTCCAGCAGTGCCAGTCACAGTCACTGCTCATGGGTGGTGTCTTGGGGTTCCAGAGCAAAGTGTGCTGTGCACAGTGGGGGCTGTGGTACACCTGGGTTGTCCGCCCCCTTTGTGTGGCAGTATTTGCTTGCCAGTGGGTGTGCTGGGGTGCCGTGGCTCAGCTGTGCTTTGTAGGCTTGTCCCCATGGGCCAGTGGATTTTCCATCCCTCCACCGGTGATGCTGTGCTTCAGGTGTGGATGTGTGTTGTTAGTTCTACACTGTGTTCCTGTGCCCGTCTGTGGCATGGGTGGTGGGCCCCTGCCTACCTCCCTGGTTGTGCAGTTCCATTGCTCTGCTGCTGGGGGTCTCCCTGCTTGCACTATGGTGCATCTCGACTGCTCAGCAGGGCTGGCCTTGTTGCGCTATGGCACGACATATGTGCTCAGCTTCCCCAACCTGGTTGCGCTATGGCGCAGATTGTGCGATATTCAGACATTGGCTGGTTGCGCAATTTGACTTGCTCCATGTTTGAATATCGCGCCTGTTGTGCATGTGCGCAATTGACTTTTGCTTGCTCCTGCTGTTGCGCACATTTTGGGCGCAGTTTGAATAACTGGGCCAACCTGTTTTACATATGCTTGGAGGTCACCACAATAACCTCCCTGTATGAGGACCTGACAGGGAAAAGGAAAATTAAAGAGGACACTATAGCATAGTCAAGAAAGGGAAGGGGGTGCCCATAGGTGGCCAACCTTATGGACTAGAAATTGTAAAGGATAGCTTAGGCTAAGAAATAGAAGAACTGTTGCAATAGATTTAAGAAAAGGTTGGTCCTCAAGAGTGGCAGGAGCTCCCTGTCACAGTGTCATTATATCAGAGGATTTGAAGGTGGCGAAACTGTGTGGAAAGGCAATGCTGAAGGCCAGCAGTATGCTGAGGTGCATCAGGAGGGGCATTGCAAGCAGAAAGAGGGAGGTGGTGCTGCCACTGTACAGGTCTCTGGTGAGACCCCAGCTGGAGTACTGTGTCCAGTTTTGGAGGCCGCACCTCAGGAAAGATATAGACAGACTGGAGTGAGTGCAGAGGAGGGCTACAACGATGATTCAGGGACTATACCATAAGCCATATGAGGAGAGACTGAGTGAATTTAACTTGTATTTACTTGAGCAAAGAAGTGAGAGAGGAGATGTGATAGAAACATTCAAGTACATAAAGGAAATAAACAAGGTACAGGTGCAGGACTTACAATATTTCAGACCAGAGACTGCACACGAACCAGGGGGCACAACATGAGACTGAAGGGGGGGAATTCAGGGGAATATGAGGAAGTTTTTTTTTTGCAGAGAGGGTGGTGGAACCCTGGAACAGTTTGCCCCATGAAGTTGTAGAAGCTAAAACTGTTGGGGGATTCAAAACTGTGTGAGACAGACACAAGGCGATCATTAGGACATAAGACCTAAAGGGGTGGGGGGTAGGAAACTGATTAGACTAGATGGATTATGAGGTCCCCATCTGCCATCACATTCTGTTTCTGTGTTTCTATTCTATGTTTCAGGTGTCTTGTGCTGTAAATGCAAAGGCCTTTCCACCAAATTCATGCTTCATTCTGGGAATTGAGAAAGAAAATGCTGCTGCAGCTGCTGCTGCTGAATGGGGTGAGCAGGCACTACTCGACTGCGGTTGGGCTAGAAGACAACCATGGGCTTTTACAGAACTGGTGCACAGTTGTACATCAAAGAAAGTCAGTAGTAGTCACACCTGCTTGAGGGACTTGGCCAGTTAAGTCTGATCATACAGCAGACAATAATGGGTAAACAAACCATTGGAGAGGATGAACCTGCACAATTTGTTATACAAATGATCCGGGAGCAGCAGTGTGGCTTTGTTTGCACATAGTCAATGCAAGGGAACAAGAAATGGCAGACTACCTGCTTCCTCACATCAGCCTTGAGGCACCATTTAGACCCACAAAGAAAGTTTAGCTTGGGCCTTATGACTGCTAAGATGTGATCAGCAGGTCTACTGTATGTAAGTGATACATCAAATCATATTTATAGATATCTGAATACATTGACTTGCTCAATAATGTTGCCATCTGATATTATGATTGCAAGTGAACTAGCTGAATGAGTTAGCAAGTTCTGGGATCCAAACACCATAGACTTAGTTTTAGCTGTAATAAGGATCAGACAGTTGTTGATGAGCCAGGGACAGACTGTTGAAATTATGTTTGTTCGGATAGCTTATTATGTGATCTGACAGTTTGTCAGTCAATCAGGTATCACTAGTATAGGAGGACATTATCATTCATTCATACATACCTCTTCTTGGAATGAAGACTAGTGCAAAGTGCTCTGCCATGAGACCTGATGATCTGTCACTTGACTCGAATGTTAACAATATTTGGGTGCTATGGAGAGGTAGAAGGGAGGTGGGGGCTATGGAGAGGTAGAAGGGAGGTGGGGTCTAGTGAGTGTGTTGGCTGGTGAGTTCTTGATTGAATTGGGGAGTTGGGATTTTGTGACTTTTGCCAGGGTGGGGGGAGGATCATAATTTAGTGGGGGCAGGGTGTATTATAAGGAGTGCCAAATTTTAGTCACCCGACTTGGATGTTGACAATATTTGGGTGCTATGGAGGGAAGGAGGAGGAGCTAATGGATATGTTGAGCAGGGGATTCTTGATTAATTAAATAAGGGAGTTGAGAACTTGTGGCTTGTGCCAGGGCGGGAGGAGGCTCATGATTTAGTAGGGGGAGTGGTGGTTCATTATAAGGAGTGTCAAGTTTAATTTATTATATTGTCTCTCAGTGGGCAGGAGGAGAGGAGAGGAGGGAGGTTGTGGGTTACGGTGCAGTTTTATTTATTTATTTCTTGTATTACAAGACCTTTGAGACAGAGGCTCTTTTACAAAGGTTCCATGTCAGTAGAAAGAACAATAAACAACAAAATCAAACAACAATATACACAACATTTTCGGCAGTAATATACACAATAAAAACAACAATAATTATGATCATCTGATTAAGTGACAATAGCATTGTCAGTAATTAGTTCAATAGAACTTCCATTTAAAATGGAAAATCAAGAGCAGCCAAGTTTGGCCTTGTTGATAGACTGGGGGGTGCAAGGGTAGGAAGGGCAGAAAGCAAGGGGGGTGGGAATAGGTAGAGGGTGCAGGCTATTACAATACAGGGGTTGCAGGATAAGGGGAGATTAGGTAAGGAAGGGTTGGGGGAACACAGGGGAGGTGGAGGCACTACTGAGTACTTTTCAGGAGAGGCACAGACTCAAAGTTGGAGGCAGCCTTAGACACTAGTGGCAGAGGCGTGAGAATGATTTAAGAAAGAACAGTCACAGCTGCTAAGTGCAGTGAGGTGACAGCGCAGTTTACACTTGAAAGTGCCCAATTTTGGCATTGTTAGGAGTTCAGCAGGAAGGTCATTCAGCCAGGTAGGCACCTGGTAAGCAAATGATCACTACGCCCGTGATGTGCAGCAGAAAGAGACTTGAAGACTTTGTCATGCCATACCTCATGTTAGATATGGGTTGGCCGCATGTCTGAGGAGATTCTGTATGGCCGGGAGTTTGGCCAAGGCAGTTTTTTTTTGCTATGAAGTAAGTCTGGTATTTCATCCTACCCATGAGATTCAACCAGTTTGCTTGCTCGTAAAGGTCACAGGTATGGGTAAGTTGTTGAGCACCTGTGATTAACCTGCATGCTTTATTAAGTGCAATGTTAACCCTTTTGAGCATCGTGTCAGTCACTGCACTGTATACAACTAGCCCATAGTCGATGATGGAGATTATGGAGCTGTTAACTGCTAGCCGAAGTGCATCGGGGGTCATGCAGTGTCTGTGCCTGTATAAGAGATTGATCCTTGTGTTTACCACCTTAGCAACTAGGTCTACATGGGTGGCATAGGACAGCAAGCTGTAAAGGGTTATTCCAAGGTACTTAAAGTTCTGGACTTGTACTAGAGTGTTGCACAGGGTGTTTTGGATAGTTAACCTGTGTGACTTGTGTTTATTGTGGGTATTAGTGAAAAGCATGACTTCAGTCTTTTTGTAATTCATGAGTAGTTTGTGCATAGTGAACCAAGCTTCAACAGATGAGAAATTATGTTGGAGTTGGGCCTCCGGGGGAGTGGGTCAGGTTGGCTAGAGAAAATAACAGCATCATCTGTGTAGAGTAGCATGTTGGTAGTGCTGGCCAAAAGGAGGTTATTTAGGAAGAGACTGAAGAGTGATGGGCCCAGAATCTAGCCTTGCAGGACACTGGAGCAGACTAGTTGGCTGCCTAAGAGAACAGCATTAATCTTAACCTGCTGGGATCTGCCCCCGAGGTAGCTATTGAACCAATCTACAGCCTCGGGCAAGAGTCCGGTGGTGGAGAGTGAGTCAAGCAGAATGGTGTGATTTACCGTGTCGAAGGCTTTAGTGAGGTTGATGTATATCACCCCCACTAAGTGACCCTGGTCAATTGGGTTATGTATGTAGCTGATGTATTCTAGCAGGGCTGTGGTAGTGCTATGTGCCTTACAGAAGCCATGCTGTTGTGGGAATTGGATCTGGTGTAATGTAAGATACTCAGTTAACTGGTCCAATACAATTCATTATAATGCTTTCAAGAGGGGGGAAGAATTGAGATAGGACGGTAGTTTGTATGAAGGGTACGATCTCCACTTTTGAGGATGGGGTGACTATGGCTGCCTTCCATCTCTGGGGGAACTGACCAAGGCATAGAGAGTGATTCAGAAGTTTAGTTAGAGGAGCTAGGACCTCTTTGAAGGTGAGATTGAGAAGTTTTAGGTCAAGAGAGTCACTACTTTATTTAGACTTGCCAAGTACCCTTTGCAGGTACTTTCTGGTCTCAAGCTTAGTGACCTTCCTGAAATGGAAGAGGGGGATGGGGGGTATGATGGGTGTCAACACTGTTTCCCATAGCATTAGGTGCAGGGTCGTCAAAGAAGTCTGGCAGAAATACTCTGCTAAGGTCCAAGAAGGCCGAGTTAAAAGTATCAGTGATTTGCTTGGGGTCCTGGATGATTTCCCCATTTACAGTGAGCATAGTTGGGGATGACAGACTGGTTTTGCCCATGAGGTCATGCATGTTACTCCAGAATTCCCTGCCATCCCCCCAGGAGTTTGAGAGCTCTGCCTTGAAATGGTGAATCTTGGTGGAATGAATCTCCCAAGTACAGGCATTTCTGGCAGTTTTATAGTGTAGCCAGTCTACTTGCTTGCCGGTAGCCCAAGTACTGTGCCACAGGTTGTCCCTGGTGGCCATGTGGCTGAGTAGGGATGGGATAATTCAGGTGTTGATTGCTTCCTTAATCTTATGCAATCTTATAGGGGTATGTAAGTCAGAAGCTGTATTAAACTTTGAGATAAAGTACTCAAGAGCCTGGTCCACAGTTTGGGCAGAGTCAATGGGTGACCAATCAGTTTGCCTGAGGTGGGTCTTAAGGGGTTCAAGATGCCCATTCTTCAGAACCCAATGAGTGACCATTCTAGAAGGTGGCTTGGGGGCCCTATTTGACCAGTGGCAGAGGATGGGAGGAGTGGTCGCTAGGCAAGTCAGGAAGGACGGTGGTGTTCAAGATTCTCTCCTGGTGGTTGGTTAGTAGCCAGTCCAGTAGAATACTACAGCCAGTCCTGTAATTTACCCTGGTGAGGGAGTCAACAATTGGGAGACATTAATGGTGGTGATAGCGTCCTTATAGGGAGCAGCCTCAGGAGCCAGCCAGTTGACACTGAAGTTGCCTAGTAGCACCACCTCATGATTTTGGTGCAAGCTGGTTATGTTCTCCAAGACACTGTTAAAACCCTGTTCCTGGTCCCTCAGGGTGATGTACAATGAGACAGCAGAGAATGATTTCCTGTGGAATCCAAGAAGTATCTTGACAGCGAGGGCTTGTGCATTTGTACTGTGATCCAATTGGGGAAGGGCATGCCCCTGCAGGGTATCCCTGAGGTAAATTGCACAATCTCCACCCCTTTTACCTATTCTGTCTTGTCTAAAAAGGCAGTAGTCATCCAAGGAAATTGCTGTGTCTGGGATCTTAGGCATTAGCCAGGTCTCTACCACAGAGAGCACATCAGGTCTGTGCTGGGCAACCCAGACTTGGAGTGCATCATATTTGGACACCAGGCTACATACGTTGATGGAAGCCAATTTTAGGATGCTGCAGCTAGGTCCCTGACCATTCAGTTACCCCCTGGAACCAGGGTTTGGGTGGATATTACCTGAGAGGAGCAGTAGTACTGTTATTCTGAGTAAGACGTTTTTGAATAGTTTTACCTGGCCATTTGTTTACACCTGCTAGCTCATGCATTCTTATGACAGCAGAGGGAAAATGTGAGGCATGGACAAAGAGATATAGGGGGAGTGTAGGAGTACCTGAGCAGACTACTACAAAGGTTAATAAGACTAGTGTGCTCACCTTGCTCACCTAAACTATTGCACATTGTTCCCGGTCCTAGTGGTGGTAATCTTTAAAAAAATGAGGGGGGATTTTATCACGCTGGCATTTGGCAGGGTCTAGAGGGGCTGAAGTAATTATTAGTAGTATTATGGAGACAAAATATATATGGGTACTCATAGCTGATGACAGCTGGGGGCACAGAAAGGGTACCGGTTTGTTTCAGCATCCAGCGGATAGGTGCACAAGGAAGTTTAATGGGGTTAGGTGAGAGGCCCTGGGGTGTGTGAGAGAAAGACAGACAATACCAAGGATGAGAGGGGGAGGATGGATGCTACCACTGTAGCTGCAGAATGGTGGGGCAAAAGTGGGCTGATTGTTTCTACAGGGATGACTATAAAAGTCAGATCACCTTGGGAGGGGGGTGGGGGTAGAAAGCATATAGTGCTGCTGGAAGCATGGCACCGTCCTAGAGCGGCTGATGCCAGAGAAGAGCACGTACCTGTTTGCAGAGTCCTGGAGGTAGGCTGGAGAGTGGGAAGGGGTGAAGAGTTCCAGGTGAGCAGGCTGCCCCTAGACACCGGTACAGCAGAGCAGCACTGCCCTGCTGCCTGGAGCTGGAGGGGGAAATCTGGGGGGAGAGAGGAGAGAGAAGAGAGAAGGGTGGTTAAATCTTGCACAGTAGTGGCAGATTATAGTAACCTGATCTCTGGGGAGGGAGAGGGGTTGGGGCGGATGAACCGTGGCTCCCTTGCAGCCTGCAGGCCCAGCCCTGGGCTCTCCTTTGAGATTAACAGGCAGTCCAGCCTTCCCCTGAATGGCTGTGAGCTACAATAATGCCCAGAAGCCTTACTTTCACACTAGGAGCAGAATGATGGAGCTAGGGTGCACACTGCAGTGCCCACAAACCTATACCAAATTCATGCAGCAGTAGACAAAGCAGTGGACATTAAATAGATGCCTCTAATGCACAATGAAATTAATTAAAACGGGTATATGGCTAGCGGTGCTGCAACTAACCAGTGTCCATACTAACTAGGAGGAACAAAGCCTTTGCACAGAGTGTGACACAGTGCAGTCAGGGAGAGTTACTGACGCTGAGTAGAGATTCAATAATCAATAACTAAACGGAATAGAAGAAAGCAGTAAAAACGGTTTTAAATAAGTACAATACAGGTCAAAACACTAGCAAGAGCACATCAACAGTGTTAATTGTCTCTTAAAGTCACTAGTAGCCAAAAACTATCAGTAGAGGTCTGCCGACACAAATGGCATACCACATGGTGTGGCACAGCTGTAAAGTTCACAGTCAAGATGGTGTCTGACCCCAGAGAACAGCGTGTACCTGTTTACAGAGTCCTGGAGGTAGGCTGGAGAGCAGGGAGGGGTGGAGAGTTCCAGGTGAGCAGGCTGCAACTAGATGCCGGTACGGCTGACTGGTGCTGCCCTGCTGCCTGGAGCTGGAGGGGGGCAAGCTGTCTGCAGAGTCCTGGAGGTAGGCTGGAGAGCGGGGAGGGTTGGAGAGTTCCAGGTGAGCAGGCTACCCGTAGACACTGGTACGGCTGAGCAGTGCTGCCCTGCTGCCTGGAGCTCGAAGGTGGAAAGCAACTTGGGCAGGGGGTTTGCTTAAACATCAGGGTCAGTGTAGTGGGGGGGTGTTTTACTGGTATAGTCACAGATTCTAAATCGGATCAGATTTCTGCATCTCTATCCAATTTGAAATCCTAATATTTAGGACTTAGAATTTTTGGCATCTTTATCCAAATGTCCTAAATACTAACGTTTGTCTAAAATGTGAGATATCCATGTTTAAATATGGATATCTGACCAACCTTAGTTGAAATCAGCATGGAGTAGAGTATTCACCTTGGACATTGTCGTCACACTGTAGTATTCTTGTCATCTGCATACCAATGTAGATCAAACCTCTCTCTGTGCTTTGGGAGGTCAGTAACAAAAATGAAGAACAGCAGAGTGCCAAGGATTGTGCTTGGAAGAACCCCAAGAATTGAGTCAGCAAGGTCTGAAATTATGTCTTGCATGGATACCTGCTGAGTTTAGTTACTTAGGCAGTCTTCAAACCATTTATGGCTGCTTGGCTGAGACCTAGTGTCTTGAGTTTAAGCAGGAGTATTGTATGATCCACCAAGTCAAATGCCTTGGTGAGATATTTGTCCATGGCTATTTGGAGATCATTGGTGACTTTGAGTAATGCAGATATGGTGGAATGCCCCTTCCTGAAATCAGATAGCATAGGAGAGAGCAGACTATAGAGACTGAGATGCTCAGTTAGCTGTCAATGAATGCACTTTTTGAGAACCTTGAAGAGAGCAGGATGGACCAAAATTGGTCTGTATTGATTCAGATCCTGTTTAGTCCCACATTGTGGACGGGTACAGCAGCACATTTCCAGACCATATAGGTCTCTCACCAGAAGCGAGGGAAAAGTTTAACATCATGGTGACTGAGGCACATATATGATGTGCTGCAAGATGGATATGTTTCAGGTCAAGGGACTCAGCACAACACTCTTTTGGGGCTGAGGCCTGAGTGCATTGAGAACCTCTGCTGTAGTGATTCGTTGGCAGTTAAAGTCTGCAAGTTTGTAAGTAAGGAACTGTGTGTGCCTACATGCATTTTTCCATTCAAAGACATGCCTGTGTGTTTAAATTATTCAGAGATAGCCTGAGGTGCATTACAGCTTCAGTTCTTGAAGGTCTGGATGTCCTTGTCACTGCCTGGTGTTTGTGGTTTATTTTCAAAGGTATACAGTATGTATGTATGTGTGGATCTGTTTCGCGGTGCTGCCTGCTGCCTAAGGTGAGGGCTGTTTGCGGGGCTCTTCCCCCTTTTCCTAGCATCATTTGAGCTTCAGTTTTAATTTTATTTTCCACTCTTAGACTACCTGTTGTGCTTAGTGTGACTTAATTTTGCTGTGGCAGCATTTTATTTTCTCTACCTGGGCCGCTTTAGACAGATATGGCAAATTTACTAAGGTGGTTAGCTGGATGAGAGCGAGTACGAATTCCCACTCTGTTTTCCTTCCTAACAAATAGCTGTGTACTTTGGTGCTCTTAAAGAGGAGCACAGGCCACCCAGTTTCCTGCATATGTTCTCTTGTGTTTTGTGAATGTATAGAAACTAAAGGAAACATAGAATTTGATGGCAGATGAGGACCGCTTGGCCCACCCAGTCTGCCCATTTTCCCCTGCCTACAGTATCACTGCAGACCATACTTGATCTCTGGCTCTTTCTCCCTCCCCCCTTTCATTTCTATTAAGATTCCATTATGCCTATCCCATGCATTCTTGAACTCCATCACTGTTTCCCCCTCCCTCCACCACCTTTGCTGGAAGGCTATTCCAAGAGTCCACCATTATTTCTGTGAAGAAGTACAGTACTTCATAACATCTCTCCTGAAGCTAGCCCCCTCCAGCTTCACAGCATGTCCCCTTGTTCTTGAACACATTTTTTTCTGAAAAATACTTCCCTCCTGTAACTTATTTACCCCAGTGAGGTATTTAAAGGTCTCTATCATATCTCACCCCCATTCTAGAGTCTACATATTGCAGTCCTTTTGTCTCTCCTCATAAGGATTTTGATGCAGACCCTGCAACATTTTAGTTGCCCTCCTCTGAACTACCTCCACTCTGCCTATGTTCTTCCAGAGATGTGGTCTGCAGAACTAGACACAGTACTTTAGGTGGGGATCTTACCAGTGATCTATATAGAGGCAACAACACTTCCCTCTTTCTGCTGGTGATACCCCTCCTTATGCACCCCTGCATCCCACTAGCCCTCCCAACTGCCTTGTCACACTGCCTGGCCACCTTTAGATTATCAGATATGATTACCCCCAGGTCTACTTTCTGATTGGTTGTTGCCAATATCAATCCCCCCCCCCCATTTTGTACTCCATCCCTGGGTTTCTGTCCTGTAAGTGCATTATTTTGCACTTTTTTAACATTGAAAACCAAATGACATACCCTTGACCAATCCTCAAGTTTTCTCAAGTGTCTGCTCATCCATTCTAGCCCCCCCTGGAGTGTCCACCTTGTTGCCAATTTTAGTGTCATCCACAAAGAGGTAGACCTTCCCTTCAAGCTCCTTTACAATGTCACTTATAAAGACATTAAAGAGGTCTAGTCCAAGCATTGATCCCTGAAGCACCCCATTGGTCGCCCTCCCTTCCTCGGAGTGAATTCCATTTACTACCGCCCCTCTGCCTCCTAGGCAAGGCAAAGCAAGGCAAATTTGATTTATATAGCACACAATCCATCAAGGGTTCTGAGTGCTTTACAAAGGCAAACAGATACACAAAGCTTTAAACATGTATTGACATGATAACAATAAAAATAAATCAAGTTCCATTAAAAGCTTGCTCAAATAAAAATGTTTTGCAAGAGGCCGTAAAGGCCTCAACCAAGCTGGCTGCACGAATATGATAAGGAATAAAGTTCAAGATAATAGGTGCCACTAGCCTAAAGGCTCTGTTACCTGACACCTAAGCCTTGAGGTGGGAACCACTAGCAGTCCAGCTTCAGTGGAGTGGAGAGGGCAGATTGGTTGCTAGCGAATCAGGAGCTCTTTTAAGTAGTTTGGTCCCAGTCCACATAGGCCCTTGTATGTTAACAATCCAATCTTGAAGGTGATGTACAAATGCAAAGGCAGCCAGTGCAGAGCATGCATAACTCGAGTAATGTGGTTCCCTGATGAGGAACCTGCCAGCAACCGAGCTGCAGCTATTTTCAAACTGCAGTTGGCACATCAAGCCTCTAGATAGCCCTAGGTATAGAGCATTGCAGTAATCCAACCTCGTGGTGACAAAGTCTTGGATAATAATCACTAGGTCACCCTGAGCTAAGAATGTCTGGATCCTAGCAATGTTCTGAAGATTGAAGAAGCCAGACAAGACAACATGCACCACCTGCTGTTTGAAGGTCAATCTGTCATCCAGTATGACCCCCAGATCTCTGACCGCTCTCACTGCTGAGAGGTGCTGGCCACCCAAACCAGAAAGGGCAACCCTTCCACCAGCAGGTAAGCCCTGATGACCAGCTTTGATAACCATGAGTTCCATCTTGCCTGGGTTGAGACACAACCAGCTGGCAGCCATCCAATCATTTATCTTAGCCAAACAACGGCTCAGCTCAGAAAATGTCGATGTGTCATCAATGGCACAGGACAGGTACAACTGGGTATCATCTTCATAGCAGTTAAACCCATATTTTAACCCTTATGATCTCCCCAAGTGTCAACATTTACATGGAGAATAAAATGGGGGAGAGGATTGAACCCTGAGGGACATGGCAGGGCAACACGGATGACCCTGTGATAAAATTCCCCAGAACCACGTGCTGCATCCTCCCAGTCAAATATGAGGTAAACCAGCGCAGAACTGGACTGGTAGTGCCCACATAGTTCCTCAGTCAGTCAATCAGCACCCCATGATCCACTGTTTCAAATGCAGAAGAAATCTCCAAGAGCACCAAGACAGCATGTTGCCCTTGGTCCCTTGCCATGAGGAAATCATGTGCTACCCTGACCAGGGCTGTCTCGGTGCTGTGCAAGGCAAAAAAAAAGATTGGAGAGGTTCAAGGATAGAAAGACACTTAAGATGGTCTAACAGCTGTTCAGTCACCACCTTCTCAATAGCCTTCCCTAAAAAGGGAAGATTAGAGACAGGCCTGTAGTTCATGAGAGTGTCAGGATCCAAGCATGGCTTCTTTAGAAGAGGCCTCACCAATACCTCTTTCAGGACTGACGGAAAGACACGCTCCCTCAAGGATCCATTAACAATCTCAGTGAAATTTGGACCCAGGAACTCAATGCAGCCAGTATTTAGCCATGTTGGACCTGGGTCCAGTTCACAGTTGGTGGGTCACAGACTGGTGACCACTCAGAGGACCTCTGCTTCTGAAACCGGTCAAAACTCATCCCAGGCAGACAGATAAATGCCTCCATAAGGTTGGTCACCCCCAGCCTGAGCTAAGCCACAAAAAGAAATACTGGATCTAATGGCAGACACTTTGACAGTGAAAAAGCATCCAAACTCTTTGCATCTGTCTGTAGAAATGGCTCCCATAGACTGCAGACATGGAGGATTTAACCATCTGTCTACAATGTGAAAGAGCATAGCTGGGCGATCTGTTTTGCAGCAACTGCAGAGATACAAATTCTGTCTTTTTCTGGTTGATTGCCCCTTGATAATCAGCATAGTGGCGTCTCAATGCCAACCTGTCCTCCATAGATCCAGATCTCCACCAGGAATACTCCAGACTACACCCCTTGTCTTCAACCAGTGCAGCTTAGCACAATACCAGTGTGAGCCACAATGGGAGGTCAAGGGGTGAACATGGACAGGTGCAGTGGAGTTCAGGGCAGTCATACGTTTCATATTATAGTGATCCAGGGCCACCTCTGGACCTTGTGCACAAGCTAGCAACATGTCTGAGATGTCCAGTGCATCCTGAAGTTTCCAAGGCTGTATCATATGTTTTGGACGACATCAGATAGTCTCCGCAGAGAGGGTGATGGAACAAGGGACCCAACATTAGAACTCAACTACATGATAATATGACCAAAAGACTGGATCAATCTTAACCACAGTTATTGCAAGTCCGAGTGAGAAGATTAGATCCAAAGTGTGACCGTGTTCATGAGTCTCAGAAGTAACTATCTGTGTCAATCCCAGGAAAACCATTTACTGGATGAGCTCTTGTACAAACCGAGAGTATTTATCATTGACCCAAGCATTGAAATCCCCTAGTACCAGTAACCTAGGGGACTCCAACATCTGCTCTGTGATGAAATCCACCAGCTCCTGCTGGCACACACTTGCACCATCCAGAGGCCGGTAGATCAGAATGATCCTGCCACTGATACCTGAGACGCATCTGGCCATCACATATTCAAATGATTCAGATGTTCTCTCTGGGAGTGCAGTGAGTCCCAGGGTGGATCTAAAACAGATGACCACCTCTATGATCCCTCATCGGGCGATGCACCACAGAATACCCAGTAAGGAACAGATGCTGCTCGCACAGGGCCAGTGTCATCACTCAGCCAGGTTTCCGTAATGCAGATGAGGTCAGCTGAGGAATCGGTAATGAAAGTCTCCATTACTGTCTATCCTCTAACCAATTTATTACCCAGTTTATGACTTTTGGACCCACTCTTAAGTTACTCAGCTTGCTTACTAGTCTCATATGCACTTATGTGGAACAGTGTCAAAAGCTTTACTGAAATGTAGGTAGGCCACATCCACCACTCCCCCCAATATAATTCCTTAGTCACCCAGTCAAAGAAATCTATCAGATTCGTCTGACATGACCTCCCCATGAATCCATGCTGCCTCTGGTTTTGTATCCTGTTGTATTCCCAATCCTTTCCTTCGGCAGTGATTCCATAAATGTTCCCACCACCAGTGTCAGGCTGACTGGTCGATAATTGCTAGCCTTCTCCCTGCTACTACCTTTGTGAAGTTGGACTACAGCTGCCCTCCTCCAGTCCTCCCGAACCACTCCCATTTCCATTGAGCTGTTAAATAGGACTGTCAGAAGTTTAGCTGGTACCTTCCTGAGCTCCCTCAATACTCTTGGATGCACCCCATCTGGCCCCATTTCTTTGTCCACTGTCAGATTAGCAAGTCCCTTCAAGACTCTCTCCTCTGAAAAAGGACTAGTGTCCACCTCCTTCCCTCCAAAGCTCCTATTGCTTTTGTGTGGCCCCTCCCCTCTCTTTCCTCTATGCACATTGAACAAAAGTATTTGTTCTGAATGTCTGCCTTTTCCAGGTCCCACTCTATGCAGCCCCCCCTTCCCTTTTTAACCTTACAATCCCTCCCCTGGTCTTCCTCTTTTCACTTACATTCCTAAAAAATGTCTTATCCCCTTTTGTTACCACTTGGGCTAGTCTCTCTTCAGTTTGCGCCTTTGCACTCGTTACTGCTTTCCCTGCTTCCCTCTGTTTCCCCTGATACAGCTCCCTATCTTCCTTCCTCTGCAGATCCTTATACCTTTTGAATACTACCCTCTCAGTCTTTACCTTTCCAACCACCTCTTTTGAGAACCATAGCAGTCTCTTTTTCCTCTTACTTTTGCCTACTTGCTAAGCGCAAAGGTTTGTTACATTCATTATGCCCCCTTTTAGCTTCTCCCACTGTTTGTCCCCACCCCTACCTTAGTCATCCCCCCTCCCTGCCAGGTCAGTTCTGAGTCATTTGCCCATCTTTATAAAATCTGCTGTCTTGAAGTCCAGGATCCTAACCATTGTGTTGTTCGATTCTGAAGTCCTTATATTGAACCACACTGTAATGTGATGGCTGGTCCCCTGGTGGCTTCCCACCTTGACATCTGCAGCACTGCCCGGTTAGTGAGTACCAGATCCAGTATTGCCTCATAGTGAGTGGGTTCACTGACTAGTTGCCTGAAGAACATCACCTACAAAGGAGTCCAGGATATGTGGTCATCAAGGATCTAATCATCGCATTTCAGGCCTATTGACAGGTGTTGTGGAGTGCCATCACTCCCACTATCTGGGGTAGTAGCTAATGGGGAACTTTCAGAGGTAAGGAAGTAACAAGTGGAGTACTTCAGGGGTTGGTACTGGGCCCAGTCTTTTTCAGTACATTTATTTGGGACATATGGGAAGGCATCAAGTACAAGATCGGCCTCTTTGCAGGTGACACATGCAAGGGTAGACATGGAGGAAGGGAAAATGGAACTCAGGGAAGATCTGGGCAGGTTGGAGTGCTAGTCAAAGATCTGGAAATTGTAAAGTGATGCCCTTTGGAAAGAGGACCCAAATGGGCAATATGAAATGGGAGGAATGACATTGGAAAGCATCACTGAGGACAAGGAGCAAGGGGTCAGGATATTGGAGCATGTAAAAACAACAGCTCATTGTAATAGAGCTATGGGCAAGGCAAACAAGATGCTGGGTTGCATAGGGAGGGGATAAGCAGTAGAAGGCAGGAAGTGATCCTCCCATTGTACAGCTCACTGGTGTGACCACCCCTGGAATACTGTGCAGGATACTGGAGTCAACAACTGAGGAAAGACTGCAACAGAGTTGAATAAGTACAGTGCAGGGCAACTAAGATAGTGCATGGACTAAGGGTAAAATGTACGAGGAATGGTTGCAGGACTTGAACATGTATACCTTGAGAAAAGGAGGGAAAGGGGCATCATTATCAAGACATGCAATTACCTGCACTGTATAAATAGCGTGGGTAACAATTAAGTTTTCTCCTTGAGTTCAAATACATGAACATGAGAGCACTCACTTAAACTCACAGAAGGAAGATTCAAAAGAGACATACATAACATAATCTTTTTTGCACAGAAGTAGTGGTGGACAAGTGAAACAAGTAGGCAGAAGAAGTGGCACAGGGTGAATAAGTGAGAAGCTTCAAGCAAGGATGGGACAGGCATATGGGATTAAATAGAAAGGGGGGGTAGAAACAAAAGGGGAGAGTGGCCACTAGGTCAAGTGCAGAGTAGTAAGGTAGGATGGGCAGACTGGATGAGTCAACAGGCCTTTTTCTGCCATCATTGTCTATTTATCTATGTATTTGTAAGAGATTGGCAATTCACATGTAACCCCTCTTTGGCTCCCTTGTATAGGGGCATAAATCTTTGCCGCAGTTGTTCCAGAGGGCACTAGAGAAAGCCTACATCAAGTGCTATCACCTGAGCCAGTGTACCCTTAAACAAGATAGGAAAATGGTGGTCCTACCTTTTGGCAACTTCATTCATCAGTGTACTCTTGATCTCACCACCGACAATCTGGAGTCTCCTCAAATTTTTATTTATTTATTTATTTAGTTTTTGTTAACCGGGTAAGTGCACTAGCCAGCAAGTGACTGTTTTCAGGCACGACCCGGGAGGTACAATTACAATACAGACATAGTACAGCCAGGAATTATTTGAAACATCAGAACCATCAAAACAGAGAGAGAATACAAATGCGCTGCAGTATACAGGAAACAATAATAATGCAGAAAATCAACAATACATATTAACCCTGTAT
Organism: Neoceratodus forsteri; assembly: GCA_016271365.2. NCBI lineage: Eukaryota > Metazoa > Chordata > Ceratodontiformes > Ceratodontidae > Neoceratodus > Neoceratodus forsteri. Next base: position 673,844,022 of record CM057451.1, on the reverse strand, counting down.
CAAAGCAACATACTTAAATGTGAAAGGTGGAGGATGGTAAGGCAGGGGAGTAGAGGCAACATGAAAAAACACCAGATAGGTAATAGGGATGAGGGAGAAAGAAAGAGGGGGGCGCCGTCAGATACGGCAACAGCGGGGAGAGGTACCAACCTGCAGCCGGGCTTGTGGAGCCAAAAGACGGCAGGCACAGAGAGGGTGGCGGTGGGGGACAGCAGAAACAGCATTTGCGGAAGGAGGGAAGAGTGTGAAGCCAGGGCGATGGAACCGGGAGATGGCAGGGCGAGGGTGAGTAAGTCGGTGAGAGGAGGATAGAAGCGGTGGAGAAACGGCAATGGCAGCAAAAGTGCCAAGGTCAGGCCGAGCCAGTGGAACTGAGAGACGGCAAGGCAGGGAAGGAGGGGTCGGTAGACGGCAACAGTGGCAAGAGGTGGGAAAGTACAGCCGGGCCGGTGGAGCCGAAGACGGCTAGCCATGGGTGAGAAGGTCGGTAAGAGGGGGAAAAAGCAGAAGAATTACGGCAAAGCGGCAGAAGTGTAAAAGTGAAGCCGAGCCAGTGGAACCGAGAGACGGCTGGCGGGGCAAGGAGGGTTGGTAGAAGGTGGAAGTAAAGTGGTGGTGTAAGGAGAAAGGTGACACAGTGTGGCAGAAAGAAGGGGACTTGAGGGGGGCATGCATAAGGTGGAGCAGGTAGAGGTAAGTATAGTGGGGAGAAGAAGACCGGGGAAGAAGATAGAACAGAGAAGAGGTGGGGAGGAAACAGAAGGGAGAGATAGTGCAGTTAGAGAAAACCAGGAGTATGAAACAATATCAACAGGTAACATTAAACTTAAGAGACAAGCAGATTGAGACAGTATTAATAACTAGGCTAAAGTAAGACATCAATTATGATGAATAATAAAAATAGTATAAACTACACTACTCATATAAACAACAGTGCTATTAATGGAAATGTCAGTGAAAATGCAATGCATCAGGTGGGATCAAAGCAGACACATTTGTCCATTGTAATGAGGAAAGTTCTGTTTCCTTTTGAAAGACTCATGGGTGGAGATATCTCTCAGGTTCTCGCATGCTGGTTCCAAAGGTGGGGCAGCATAGTGGAAGGAGTTCATACCCTTTTAGTCCTGCAGAAGGGGATGGAGAGTAATAACTGATCAGCAGATCTGAGATTTCTTGTGGCAATGGCCGGTGTTAGCAGATCAGACAGGACAGCAGGTTTGGATGTCCGTGGATGGAGTCCACAAGGTTGTGCAAAATAGTATTGTCTGATCGAGGAGGAGAGAGCCAGCCAAGGTCCTGATATAGAAGGCAGTGATGGTGTAACGAGGTGCCTTTGCTGCAAATCTGCACACATTATTGTAGGTAGTATCCCAAAGATGAAGCAAGGATTTTGAGGCTAAAACAAGATGGGACACCCATATGTGAGGGTTGGCAATAGAATGCCCGGCTATCGCCAGTTTAGCAGCAGGGGTGATAAGGTGTTTGGCTCTATAAGCAGCCCCAGTTTACAGTTTACTGTTTTGCAAGTTTCTTGAATATAGGTTTTAGGTCCAGGGTTTGATCCAGATGGATGCCAAGGTAGCGAAAGGCAGAGACAGCTTCAATAGGGTTCCCTCTGTGTCTGAGACTGAGATGGATAGGGACAGGATCTAAGTCTATGGTTGGAGCCAAACATCATTACTTTTGTCTTACTTGTGTTTAGGACCAGACGTTGAGAGAGCTCAACCAGTGTTGTACAGCATGAAAATCAGTGGTGAGCGTAGTATTTAATTCCAGGACATTGTTGGAATGATAATATATAACTAGGTCATCCAATATAGAAGTGAGTGTCCTGAGGTGACCAGCTCAGGAAGATTGTTTACAAATAGAGAAAATAGAAGAGGGCCAAGTATAGATCCTTGAGGGACCCTCGATGTTAATAACAGCACTGTCCGACACAGATGAATTGAATTTAACTGCTTATGCTCTGTTGGAGAGGTAACTTTTGAACCAGCTAGTAACTGGAGGAGAAACCCAGGGTATTTAGAGCTGATAGAAGCAGAGAATGGTTGACCAGATCGAAAGCCTTAGTTAAGTCAATGAAAACCGCCCTGTGAGCTTTCCTAGATCCATATTGTAAGCAATATCAGTAGTAAATTTGCAAGTGCAGTCATAGTGCTATGATTCTTCCTAAAGCCATGTTGTGCTGAGCTTAGTAAGTTGAATTTCCGAGGTGTTCGGTTATCTGTAGGAAATGATTTTTCCAGTACTTTGTTCAGAACAGATAGAATTGCAATGGGTCGGTAATTAGAAATGTCATTTTTGCTTCCTTTCTTAAATATAGGAGTAACTCTGGCTGCCTTCCAGATTTCAGGGACGACCCCATTGGAGAGGGATAGGGTGAAAATGTGTGCCAGTGGACCAGAGATGAGGTGGGAGGCCATCTTAAGTAGTCTGGGTTCCAGGCCATCAGAGCCAGTGCTGGTGTTGTCCGAGAGTGACCTGAGCAGTTTTAGGACCAGATGCCTAGGTACTTTCCTGAAGTAAAAGGGTTGGTTAAGTTTGGGAGTCCACCAGATGCTGTAGGGTTAAGATGTGCATGAGAGGGTTGTGATGGAGGGAGGCTGTGTAAGCAGATAAGTCAGAGAATTGTTGATTAAACGCATTAGCAATCGTAGTGGAGTCAGTACATTGCACGCCATGAGGACCATATCAGATGGAGCTCATCTTTGGCAGTACCCAGAAAGGACTTAATATGACCCCAAAACTTGTGGGGTCATTAGAGGAATTTATCAGCAAATTTTGGCAGTATTTGCTTTTGGCCTGCCTGATGCATTTTTTACAGTTGCTTCTATGTTGCTTGTACAGAACGACGTCCGACTGTAGCCCAGTTTTTTTGTACCTTTTCCATTGATTGTCTCTAATTTTCAATCTTTGGAGCAGATCTTTCATAAGCCATCTCGAATGCTGACCCCTTACTCTCCTTCTGACTACGGGGAGGTGTTTCTTTTGTAAGGTGCTAAATATTGTCAAAAATGTATGGAGGGCATCATCCACACTGGTGGCGGAGTAAATGTTTGACCAGTCGACACAGGAGAGGTCAAGTAGAAAGGCCTGCTGGTCAAGGGCTGCATAGTTTGAAAATCTTATCAGTCGTGGGGGCGGAGGAGGAGGTGGACAGGACCTCCAGCGGCAAAGTGTAGGGGAGTGGCCGGTGATAGAATCAGAAAGCACTGCGGCATCCAGAACATGGTCAGGCCTGGAGGTGAGAATCCAGTCAAGCAGTGACCCAGAGTGCAGAGTGGTAGTTCTGGTGAAGTCTGTTATAGTTTGATATAGGTTGTGTTTTTGTAGTAGGGATTCAAGGATATTGTGTTGTGGTCCCAGCCAGTTGATGTTCAGGTCACCAAGGAGAAGAGCCTCATTCGATTTCACGCTTTGGGAGACATAATGTAGCAAGTTCTGTAGACCACTCATCCCGCTTTAGGTGGATTGTAGACAGATGACATGCAGCAGTTTTGAACCCAGTGCCAGAGTAGCATGAAGAGTTTCACAGGGTGTCAGGAATCAGTGCAGGGTTGGATGTTCAGGACCAGATGTGTTTTGTACATGATCGCCTCTCGACCCAGTGCGGTCTTTTCTAAGAATATTATAGCCAGGCACGAGACAGGTTGTATCAGGTACCGCAGGCTTCAGCCAAGTCTCGGATAGACAAAGTATGTCAGGGTTGATCAGTTTAGCCCAGGCTTCAAGCTCAGCCAAATTACTTGTGAGACTACGGATGTTCATGTGGGCTATAACTAGACCCTTTTTTTGTGATTGCAGTTGCAGAGGGTGAGGCGCAAGCCTTAGGGCCCGGGTTGGGTGCCACATCACCGGAAAGCATAAGGAGCCATCGTGCGAGGTGGAAGAGAGGGATAATGTTGGCAGAGATAGTGCATGGCCGGCGCTTGGGTCTGTGGTAGTGCAAGAGATATAAGCGGACAGACAGATAGATAGAGCCTCTTTTTAGCAAGATAGAGTGAGCAGGAGTAGACGTCAAGTAACAGTTCAGCAGGATATTAGAAAACGTAAAGTCCCTATCATTATTAGTGCAGGGAAGAGTAGCAAGAGGTGTGGAAATTGTTAGCCAGTTTAGACAAAGCAGGAAAGACATAATTACAAGTAAAGAAGCTTTAGGGGTGAGAGGATGGCACATTAGTGGGAGACTGGGGTGCTGCATCATGACTATCGCAGCTACTTACACAGCAGCAACAATGCTAATAATGAGAAGGAAGCAGGCTTCTAGAGGAGTGGCTCAATTTTAAGGATAGTTATACACAAGACAGTCGGGGAGATGGGATAACGCCCCTAGTGGGAGAGAAATATAACGAGCCAATGGAAAAATAGACACTTAGTCATATGACAGACTAGCGGCTATAAAGCTAAGGGGTCAACCAGGGTGGGTGAGGTGGGGAGGGTGGGAGCCGGGCAAAACGCCGGGCGGAAGTATAAAGGAAGAGCTGTTTCACAAGGCTACGGCAGCGCTTTGTCTACAGTCTCCGCGGGTAAAAATTCGAGCTATCCTTGTGAAAGGAGCGATTACAGCTGCTTTCTGTGTGGAAGGTACAGAGTTAGTGCCCGTCCCAACAGAGCGAGCCGGCGGCAGGAAGTGGCAGCGTACCTTAAGGGCTTACGCCTTTAGCTGAGGTACCAGAGGCGGCCGTGCTCCTGGTTCCTTCCTCGGTCGTTTGCAGTAAATCAGTGGCCCTTCAACGGTGGATCCGGAGGAGCTGGTCGGTAGCTTCTAAGGCGCCGCTTTCAGGCAGGCACCCCTGGGTCGGGATGGAACGACGTCCTGATGGTGTAGGTCCTGGGTGGAGGGGGATCCGCAGCCCCGGCGGGCCCGGGAGAGTCCTAAGGAGTTATTGAAAAGAAGGCAGATTAAGTACGGTTTTGAACAATAGAGGAGGTGGAGGTGAGAAAGAGGAGGAGAGCGATTAAGGAGAAGGTAGGCTAGTGCTAGAGATAGGTAGAGGGGGTTTTGGAGAAGAGCAGTAACAGAAGCAGAAATTTAAGAAAAAAGGCGGGAAGCTTGCGCTGCCCAGTACAGAAACAGGATCAGGAGGTACAGAGGTTGGAAAAGGAAGCAAACAGGTATGAACTTACAGAAATAAAGTGAAAAATAAAGGACACTGGAGAAAACAGAAAATTTTGCAAGGAAGAGCTGTTTCACAAGGCCGCGGCGGCAGCGCTTGTTCACAGTCTCCAAGTGGGTAAAACTCTACATAACATATGTTTTTGCACAAATGCTGAAACCAGATCAAGATCTCCATGCTGCAACCTCCTGAGTCTTCAAGCCCCAGAGCCCCTCAATCCTAAATGCAGCATGATGGAAAAAACTCCTCTGGAATTAAAACTTATGAGATAAATTAGACACAAGGAGAGGGGAGTTTCTATTTCATGTTGTCCCCCTTCTAGCTTAAAGAAGTCCACCCAGAATGTGCAAAAACATATGTTATGTAGAGTGTTTTGATATGTATGTCAAGTCCTAGTATGTTCTTCCCTCTGTCTGCTATTAGGAGTTTTTCCTAAATTAGCCTGCTAGCTGTATGGTAGTTTTACGACCCCTGGGGATCTCCATCACAAATAGGTTTATTGGCTTTCTTTCTCCTATGATGCACCCTGGTTCATGTGACAGTGATGTAGCTATGCCCTTAGATTTAGCAGGGTCTGTCACAGCTCAGCCACAAAGATAATACTTCTTTCAGAGAAGTCACATTGCTACATTTTGGGTGAGTGTAATCATTATTATTTTTTGATATTAGTACCTTGTCCTGCTATGTTACAACCTATAATGTGATGTTCAATTTTTGCTTCTTAGTACTGGTGCAAAAACTGAGTGACTGAGAGGAATAGAGTAAACAGTGACATGATTCACACACACACACACACACACACACACACACAGAGCAGAGCATAGCAGGACAAGGGGTGATACTGAAGGGTCACGGCCAGTTACACAAGTAAACAAGAAAGTATTACGGTAAGAGGCTTGCGTCTAAAGCGATGCCACTCTCACGCATCTTGCCGTCTATGCCCGAGTCGCCGAACAGTTCATTGAATAGCCATATAGTATTGTTCATAGAAAAGTGATATAGTCTAGTTGATAGAATAGTTATAGTAATGTACAGTACAGTGTGTGCAAAGTACCACATTGGACCCAGGGGTGTGTGGGGGCGGAGCGCCCCCACAGAAGATATAAACAGTTCATTAAACAAGTAAACAAAACGAAAGATGATATTCGGGGAGTACATAGTTAGCAACAATAATTTAATTCATAGGACCCGGGGTGTGTGGGGGGGGGACCCCTCACAGAAGAAGGAACAAGCAAATATTGTCTTGGTTATTGTAAAAAAAAAATTCTAAATATTGATTGCTTACTTTCTTCTGTGGGGATGCTCGCCTCCACACCCCTGGGTCCTCAGTGGTTATTCTGTAGTCAGGCCTGCTTACTTTTTCTAGTGGGGCCCGCCTCCACACCCCCGGTCCAATGTGGTTATTCTGTAGTGAGTAATATTGTATCAGAGACCAAAATAATAATTTCACTGCATTTGGCGCATGCAGTTTCACTGCTCTCCTGCTGTTTTTCACTGGCTCGCTTGACTTTATGCTACACATTACCGTGTAGTCTCTGAAAGCTGCGCAGCTAAGCAATGTGGCCGTGATCCTTCAGTATCTCTGGACAAGGTACTGATATAAAAAAATAATAATGATTACACTCACCCAAAATCTAGCAGTTTGTCTTCTCTGGAAGAAGTATTTTCTCTGTGGCTGAGCTGTGACAGACCCTGTAACAAGACACTGGCTTACTGCAGGGGCAATTAGACATCACACCAAAGGGGACTCTGGGAAGACTAGAGGCCGTAAAAGAAACCAGAATGGCAACCTCTAAGGGCAATAAAACAGTTAGGGAAAGTTAGAAAAAACATCTCTCACAGCCAGAGGAAAAGAAAATGCTGGGAACTGGTTAGAACACAGAAAAAAAGACTACTACATATCTTTTTCTGATTTTAATATGGAGTTTTCCTTTAAATAAGGAAAAATCCACTACCAATTTCTTCCCAAACTAGCCTCTTTATTTAGCTCCTGCACCCAAAATGATTCCAGGAATGCAGAGGTCACACCCTTCATTGAAATAAATAAAGCAGCTCACTGGGGCTATCTGAACTTTTTTACAAAACATCCAGGCTGAACATTCAGGGCAGCAATAATGGTTTACAGGCAGTGCAGTCAAGGCTTCTCCGATTCTACCTCCTTGGATGATTTACCCAAGACACCTTTCTACTTTAAAACGCTTAGGCTCTTGGCTCCCTGGTGCTGGTAAGCCAATCTTTTTTTCTCTTATTCTGGGTTACACATTCTCTGAGCACTCTGGCACTGGTCGCTGCCCTATCTCCAAAGTGGGAAAGCATGCTGCTTCCCCCACCTGGCCACTGGACCTTGGCCCAAATCTCAAGGGGTACCAGGATTTTTTCCTTCGACCCAGGCTCTGTTACCCATTGTTCTGAACTTAAACAAGGAATCTAAACCTGTGAGTGCTCCCAAACCTCCAGCACCTGTTCCCTCCTTACAGCTCAGCCTTTCCTCTGTACTGTTCTCCATTTGTGCAGCATCCCTCAAACCCAGCCCTGCTGCAATATCCAAGCCCCCTGCTGCAGGCTGCCCTGCCATGGGAGAGCCCCTGGGCTCTGACACTGCCCAGGCCCCTCAGAGCAGCCCTTCTCTCTAGAAATAGCGCGAAAGTCCTTTCTCTGCTCCCGGCTGATCCTTTCGCAGGATCCATGCCCAGGCCCACATCCCTATCAAACACATCCTGGGCTTGTGGTAAGCTCCAACCAGAGGCCACTCTCTAAGGCCATCTTATGACCTGTGACACAGCTGGCCCTTTAATGCCAATGCCCCGGAGCCTTCCCCTCCAAGCAGGCCACCCTTAGTGGGTGATGTGCCCCCTGGCTCCAACTGCCCTGAGACCACCCTGCCACACCGGGTACAGGGAACAGCCATTGCCACCGGCCTTCAACCTGCGAGGATCCTGCCACAGTCCCCACAGCCCTGGCAACCTGAGCAAAACCTTCCTGGGATCTATATGGGCTTCTGCCTATCCTGGACTCCCACTGCCACCTGCACCTCCCTTACCCCAATGATGCAGGACCTGGCTGACCATCCTCCCCCACAGAGCTTCCTTCCTGGCTCCTCAATGCCATGTCACTTCAAAAGCTGCCCCTATCTGCACTTGGGGGGCTCCACCCACTGGCCTAACCAGACCGCTGAGCTCCCTTTCCTGACTGCCTACTCTGCTCCTCCAGCCACCCCCCTCCAGCCACAGGCCTAATACCCGGGCTAGAAAAAGGCCCCAAATTTCCTGTCAGCAGCCTTGTATACCTCCCTAAATCTGCCCTCTGCTTCCACCTTGAGGTGCCCAGCAGGTATTAACCCCCAGAGCACTAATGAATTCCCTAGCTCGGGGTGTAGGAGGGGGATAAGGATGCCTAACAAGGGAGAATAAGCCCTTCCTTTAAGGGGGGCTTACACTCTTCCCCCACCCAGAAAATAATTTCTTCCTGGGAATGATGGCAAGGGTCCAGTGATGGTCTCCTCCCATCAAACTGAGTATGTGCACTCCCCAACCATCTGGAAAGAAACTCACCATACCTGGCAATAGGCACCACCCAACCTGCCTCTCTAAGCCAACACACCCTATAAACTAAAACCTACCTGTGCCAGGAGATAACCTAAATGCTTATATTTATTCATTTATAGCTAGGCTTAAAATACTTTTGAACCAGAGGTTCTTTTACAAAGGTTCCGTGTCAGATACAAATGCAGAAGTTGCACACGCAATATTTGGGTATACATAACAAGGTAGGAAGATAAACATTTGGTAAGACGACAGGCATTCAGTTACATAATATATAGAATAGCACTCTAGATAGAGAGCATAGTACAAGGTAAGTTACCATAGTGATTCAGTCTATAGGAAGATCAAAGAAAAGGGGGAACAGGGGAAAACAAGGGGGGGTGAAGCAGACAGCAGGTGTCCTTGTCAAATCAGATAGAGGTAGGTGTGAGTAAATGAGGGGGAGGGGAGGGGATGAGGGGTAGGCGGAGGGAAGGGGGATAGATAGCTTGGTCTGGCAAAGGAGCAGGCTAATAAAAACCTTCATTATTTCTTTATCAAAACAGATAATCTTAATCATTGTTCCATAATGACTGGACTTCAGTCTTAAAACATTCAGTCAGTAATGAGGTAGTTTTCTAACAGTTTAGCTATGCCCCAATATACCTCCCACCTATTAAAACAAGTTACTTTGTATACAATCCCCAGAGCATTCACTGACACATCCATTCACCAATCTCCTCCAATTTCATTCCAACACTTTTTACCATAATTATAAAAATGTTATTAATGGCATTTTTTTTTACTTTGTTTTTATGCCCCCTTTCTTCACAACAGCTGCCCCTTCCATCGGGGTCCCAATGCACCACACAGGCTGTGCTGGGAGGACCCAAGGAATCCTACCTCCATTAAGTGCCCCACTCCTCACTCATACCAGCACCGGATAACCCCCTGGGTGGGATGGAGGTGACTCCCCCAATCCCTCTGTACCTCAGTGGAGCAGGCACTCAGAGCTGCTTCCCCAGGCTCCCCCCAGTCACCGTTACAGAAGCTCATCTTCTGGCGCAGCCATGGGGTGTTTTCCTGTGTTCTGGTCCTCGCCCCCACAGTCACCTGTGCTCAGGGAGGGCCAATGAGATGAAGGCACGCTGAGACGTGTCTTCGCTCAAGCCCTTGGCTGACGTCTGCCTCTCCTGTTGCTACTGCATCCTCGGCTGCACCTCCACCCACAGTCATCCAGGTGGCAGTATAGCAGCAAAGACTGCAGCCCACTCTCTTTGGAGAAGGAGAGTGGCCCCGCAGGTGCTCGATCCTTCTCTCCACCCAATGGCCCTCCAGCAACCCAGGATCTCTACCGAACCCAGGTCACTGGCGTCACAAACAATAGCTCTATCGCTGTGCCGGCAGGCTGGTCTAGCAACATTATTTTTAAATGTCAAAAATGTCCCTTTTCAGGAATTAGAACTGTATACAGTTACCATAATTCTGCTCTGTAGAGCAATTGTCCTGGCGCAGTTCACAAGTCTGAAATCCAGAGACCTAAGTTGCAGGCCCCCCCCTCCTGGAGGGAAATAATACTCTGGGTCTGGCTTGGTTGTCACATCCCCAAAGGAATCCTGGTCCAAAATGTAGTACTTGGTCTATGTCCCAACCAAGTCCTGGACCAGGGAGAAATGTCTGAACAAAGTCCCTGTGCGGCACATCAGCTGTGCCTGCTGTATTAATTGCTGACATGGGTCACCTCATCCTCCTCCAGGGTGATTCTTTAAGCAGTCCATTTGTTCCTAAAAGATCCATTCTTCCCTCATCTCCTTGATGATGTCCCATAGCCTTTCAGGCATGTAATGATAGTTCATATGGGGATACTTCACACGTAGCCTCCTATGGACCCACCTCTCTTCCTGGCTCCATTCTGGCAGGTCTCTTACACTGGTCCTTCTGGCTTGCCCTACAGGTAGCCATATCCTCATTGATAATTGAGGTTTAATAGGTCACTAGGATTCAACCCATCCATCCAGGTTCGGAGGGTCTTAGCCCAGACTGGGAGCTGTGAGGTGCTGTCTGCCAAAGTGATCATGGGGTGATGGTAAGGGCTGGGGATTGCCCTAACCACCTGCTAGTCCTGGAACTGAAAGGTGCTACCAATATTCTTCTCCTCATCCAACTCCTCCAGCTCTTTCTGGTCACCAGAACTCTCCCCGGCTGCTGCTGGCGCAGGACCTGACTCAGAGCCAAACCCACTGGGCTTGATTCTGAACTTGGCTGCTGAGGTAGGCTGTGACTTGGACCACAGGGCCTGTGGGCTACTGCCGAACAGGGGCCAAAGCAAAGACACTCCCTGGGCCCTGAAGGATCTCCCGCCGGTTGTCTGACACCCCTGCCCCTCCCTCTGTCACTGGGATAGCTGGTAGCCGGTGGCAGGAAGCGGGGCAGAAGGCTGTGCTCCCCCTCACCTTCTCTTTTTACTTTTTCCCCTGCACCTTCCTCTTCCTCGGCCTCCACAATGACATCTGTGGAAACTCCAAGTCTCTTCCACTTGGGCATCTGTGCTTTCCCCAAGGGAGAGTCTTTCAAAGGCTCCCAAATTCCCACTGACTGGTGACCACTGTATAAAGGATCTTGTAGTGGAACTAGGAGGAAACAACCCAAAATTTGGAACTGGTGGCATGCTTGTACAACACTGGCACACAAGCAACCTGGCAATACCTTCCCCCCCAATACCCACAACTCACACATCATTAATTTTCTCGTTCCTTTCCCCTAACCAGGAGAGCAGTGAGGCAGAAACCATAGCCAATGGTTCCTCCTGGGGTTCACCTCCGCTCCACCTTCCTCCCTGCCAGACACGATCCTCCACCAGTCCATTGGCTGTCAGCTCAAGTCCCCTCTCTGTACCTCCCAGTACCCATAGTAAAGAACTCACTTACTTGGTGGTTTCTGTTTTTCCTTTTGCTTTACTTGGTCACACAATCAACTTGCTTTGGTGTGTATGTGCAAACTTTTTCTCTCGCTAGTTTTGTTCACTGGCTCTCTTTCTCCTCACCATCTCGGCTCTGCTCTCTCCAATCTCTCTCCCCAAGATGGCACTTCTGCTTGCAGCTGCTGTAGCTCCACTCCGGCCATCACCCATTCAGATTCTGCCTAAGTGTCATGCGACCGGCTGGTCATGCGCGCACACCACATTAGGCATGCTGAGGCCTACACCTGCTTCAGGCCTACTCCCACAGCTAATTTTTTCTGCGCCACAGGGCCCAACCAGGCCTGACCACACACTGAACCACAAGACTTGGGGTCCAGAGGCATTTTGGAGTTCATGGAACATCCTAGATGAGCCCCCACATGTAACTCCCCCTTGGCCCCCTTGTCTAGGGGCATAAATCTTCATTGCAATTGTTGCAAAGGGCACTAGAGAAGGGTTACATCAAGTGCTAACACCCGAGCCAGTGCACCCTTAAACAAGATAGGAAAATGGTGGTCCTACCTTTCAGCGACTTTATTCATCAGTGCAATCTTGATCTCACCACTGACAATCTGGACTCTCCTCAAATGCTGACACTGGACCATGATTTCCATTCTGCAACCTCATGTCTCTTCAAACCCAGAGCTCCTTGATCCTGAATGCAGCATGCTGGAAAAAAACTCCTCTGGAATTAAAACTTATGAGATAAATTAGACACAAGGAGAGGGGAGTTTATATTTCATTTTGTTCCCCTTCCAGCTTAAATAGGGCAACATCCACTACCAATTTCTTCCCAAACTAGCCTCTTTATTTAGCTCCTGCATGCCCAAATGATTTCAGGAATGTAGGAGTTACATCCTTCATTGAGGCTGATGACCTTTTTGGAGATAGGACGGTCAGCAGCACAGATTTGTCTTGGGAAGATCCTGCCACACAAACCTGATTGAGTATTACAACTGGGTGACAAGGGAACTGGACAAAGGCCATGTGGTGGATGTCCTGTATTTGGATTTCAGCAAGGCCTTTGATTCCGTGCCGCATGGGAGGCTGGGGGGGGGAAGCTGGAATATATAGGGGTGGGAAATAAGATGGTAATGTAGATCACCAATTGGCCGAAGGAAAGGCAGCAAAGGGTGGTGGTGGTGGGGGAATCTCATCACCTAGAGATGTGATGAGTGGGGTGCCACAGGGATCAGTATTGGGATCGGTGTTGTTCGGGATATTCATAACGGATATCTCCCATGGGATCTGGAGTAAGATCAGTCTCTTCACAGATGACACAAAGATGGGAGCTGTGGTAGATGACATTGAAGGCTGGAGGGGGCTGCAGGAGGACCTGACCACACTACAGGAGTGGTTGGATGCATTGCAGTTGGGGTTTAATGCCAAAAAGTGCAAGATTGTGCACTCCGGGCTAACAACCAGGGGAGGAGCTATCAGCTGGGGAGAGTATAGTGGGAATGCACCAAGGAGGAAAAGGATCTAGGGGTGCTTATAATGGGGAGTATGAACAACTCAGCTCAGTACAGGACAGCAGCAGCAAAAGCCAACAGGATGCTGGGGTGTACAGTGAGGGGAATCTCCTCCAGAAATAGGGAGGTGATCCTGCCCCTCTGCAGGTCGCTTGTCAGGCTGCACCTGGAATACTGCGTGCAGTACTGGCACTCATTCCTGTAGAAAGATTTCAGATTGTTGGAGGACGACAAAGATGATCCAGGGATTAGAGGGATACTTCCACGAGGAGAGGCTGGGTGAGCTGAACATGTATTCCCTGGAGAAGAGGAGGAATGGGGGACATGATCGAAACATTTAAATACTTAAAGGGGATTAACAAGACTAGTACAGAAGGGATTTTCCAGATTAGAAGGGGGAGGGTCATAAGGGGGCACCAGATGAAATTGGAGGGGGGAAGATTCAGAAGGGATGACAGGAGATATTTCACTGAGAGGGTGGTGGATAAGTGAAATACTCTGCCAGAGAAGGTAGTAGCCTGTAGCACGGTAGATGGTTTTAAGTGGAGATGGGACAGAGTGAGGGGGTAATTATGAGGAGGGAGGGGCGGGTGGGGCAGCTGCAAGTTGAGAGGCTAGCTGCACAATCGAGCAGACTCAATAGACCATGAGGCCTGTTTCTGCTGGCATTTTCATATGTTCAGAATAAATAAAGCAGCTCTCTGGGGCTATCTGAACTTTTTTATAAGACATCCAGGCTGAACATTCAGGGGAGCAATAATGGTTTACAGGCAGTGCAATCAGGGCTTCTCCGATTCTACCTACTTGGATGATTTACCTAAGGCACCTCTCTGCTTAGAAACTCATAGTCTCCTGGCTTCCTGGCACTGGTAAGTCAACCTTTTTCTTCTTATTCTGGATTACTCATTCTCTGTACACAATGCCACTGGTCGTTGCCCAATCTCCGATGCGGGAAAGCATGCTGCTTCCCCCACCTGGCCCCTGAACTTTGACCGAAATCTCAAGGGGTACCAGGATTTTTTCCTTTGACCCAGGCCCTGAACCCCTCATAATTGACTTAAACAGGGAATCTAAACCTGCGAGAGCTCCCAAACCTCTAACACCCATTCCCTCCTTTCAGCTCAGCCTTTCCTCTGTACTGCTCTCCACTGGTGCAGCAGCCCTTAAACCTGGCCTTGCTCCAGTACCTGAGCCCCTGCAATAGGCTCCCCTGCCATGGGAGAGCCCCGGCCCTGCCACCACCCAGGCCCCTATGAGCAACCCATCTCTACAAATAGCACCAAAGTCCTTTCTCCACTCCCAGTTGACCCTTTCAGGGGATCCATGCCCAGGCCCACATCCCTATCAAACACATCCTGGGCTTGTGGTAAGCTCCAACCAGAGGCCACCCTCCAAGGCCTGTCCTATGACCTGCAGTCCACCTGGCCTTTTAATGCCAGCGCCCCAGAGCCTACCCCTCCAAGTATGCCCCCTTAGTGGGTGAAGTGCCCCCTGGCTCCAACTGCCCTGAGGCCACCCTGCCACATCGGGTACAGGGAAGAGCCACTGCCACCGGCTTTCCCCCTTTGAGGACCCTGCCTCAGTCCCCATAGCCCTGGCAACCTGAGCAAAACCTTTTTGGGATCTATATGGGCTCCTGTCTATTCTGGCCTCCTACTACAACCTGCACCTCCCTTACCCCTACAATGCAGGACCTGGCTGACCATCCTCCCCCCACAGAGCTTCCTTCCTGGCTCCTAAATGCCATGTCACTGCAAAAGTCGTCCCTATCTGCACTTGGTGGGGGGGGGGTCCCCCACTGGCTCACCTGGACCGCCAAGCTACCTTTCCTGACTGCCTACTGTGCTCCTCCAGTCACCCACCCTCCAACCCCAGGCCTAATGCCTGGGCTGGAAAAAGGCCCCAAACTTCCTGTCTCCAGCCTTATATACCGCCCTAAACCTGCCTTCTGCTGCCACCTTGAGGCGTCCAGCAGGTATTAACCCGCAGAGCACTAATGAATTCTCTAGCTCTGGGGGGTAAGAGGGGGGAAAAGGATGCATAACATGGGAGCATAAGCCCCTCCTTTAAGGGAGGCTTACACACACATCGATGTTCTAGATGTACAGTTTTGGGTTTGTTATTATTGGCTACTATCAGGCACCTGACTAATTATTTTCAGTTGTACTGTAGAACCACTCAGTTCTTTTCTCAGCTAACTGAGTCTTGATAATAAAGTACTGAGGTGAATCTTCCACTTCAGTATGCAGAAGAAGATACAAGTTGGAGCAAGATAGCTTCTAGACCAAACTATGAATGTTCTTCAGAGACCTTAAGAGGCATGGGGCGGCTCAGCCCCTGAACAAGGCAAGACAGTTAATTTCTTTACTTTATGAGCAAGTAGTACAGAGGTATGAGGCGCTTGCAGCGTCTTACCTCTCCTAAACCTGCAACCCAATTTCTGGAACATGCTTGGGCCCGTGGGCGTGCTTGCCCAAGTTTGCTGAGGTCCTGGGGTGTAATGGCGAGAAAAGCCAGAAGGAAAAATTAAATGACAAGGATTCATCACTGCATGTCTGCTCACCACACTCCCACCCACCATGCCACCAGGCTGACTTCAGAAGAGGAACTGGATAATGCATTTTGGGGGGGATGACCCTCCCTCTCCTGACTTAGCCACAGGGGGTAATCTGTGGGGGTACCTTCACTACCAGGTAAGGCTCTGGGAAACAATGGACAGTGGAGATGGGGTGGTGGAAGCCAACAGAAGGGGAGGCCTTCCTTGTCAGGGATGAGAAGAGGCAAATTGAATATACAAAAAAAGAAACACATTCTTTACTTTATTCATGTTTAATTAATTACAATACCTAAGAACAGTCAGTGTCAGTTGTAACAGGCAGTGTTCTGTCTAACCTGTGTTTATTAAGTTGCATTAGAAAATGGCCGGTCCAGTATTTCCCAATAAAGCCCACCCTGTCAGGTATTATTGCTTACATAGATATTGACTGAGGAGCTTGGAGCCTTCAGAATACAGAAGACACCAACATTCCAAGCTGCAGTAAAACTTTCCTAAGCTATAGTTATGCCAGTGATTCCCATTTGGGGTGCATGTATTACCCATTCGTAAAGATTAATCACTGACAACACTGGAGCCAACAGAAAAAGAAATTGTGGTAAGTCTGACAGAAATTTTTCTATTAACTTGCAGGCTGTTCTGGGCCTGTGGCAAATATTTTAATAACAAAGGTAATGTGCTGCTAACTTATAGTTTTTTTTTTTTTTTTATCAATGTGGCACCTTATTGTGAGCTGTTTTCTGAATGCTGGATTTATCTCTGCTTTACAGATTGCTACTGAACTGATGGCAAATATTGAGGCTGTGAGTCAGCTGCTACTATCCTGCAACGACACTTTGACTGTTATTGTTTGATCATTAAATGCATCCTTCCAATGTACTTGTGTGCTATTTACTCTTGTGGTCAGTGTGGCACTAAAGTATTTTGAATATTTGGTTGCCATAACATGCATTGCAAGTAACTAATTCATGATTAGAATTGATTTAGGTACTTAAAGGAAACATTTTCCAGATGTTTTTTCCTATGCTAGGTAGGGATCACATTAAAAATGTATGAAAAGAGAGTTTTGCTCTGGTATTTAGTAGCTGGTATGCCACCTTAATTATGTGACTGCTTACGTTGTCCACCCTTGGGCATTATGCTGGCCTTCACTGAGTGCAAGGAGGTTAACAAATCTTTACATGTGGTCCCATTAAGCCATGCTGAATGACTTACCACCACATATTATGGTTTTCTTTCAAGAACCCTTTGCTCATTAGCAAGAGGAGCAACAATGTCTTATGTGGTGATACAACAAGGTATAATGAATGGGAGAGGGCTGTTATGAATGAAAATCGATGGAATCCCAATGCTGTTGTCCCATCGATATGATGTCAATGTGCTGTTCCATCTAGAGTATGTCACATCAACGGTACAACAGCATCGATCATCATTTCATATGCGCAGATCACAATGTTCTGGAGTTTAGGAAATGGCTGCCGTGGTGAGTGCTGGCCCAGAAACAGAACTGCGCCGAGCTAATTTGTCAAAGTAAGGGTATATTTATGATTTACTGTATAACATAGCACAGCAGCCAGATTTAGATTTATTTAAAAAAAATTTGACTATGTGAGATCGGGGGGGGCGGAGTGGGACTTGTTCTTGGGTTTTTGGGGTGGTTGGGACAAAGTCTGAAATTGCAGCTCAATGCTAAGCGAGCATCTCTTGATTTTACTATTGCCCATACATTATACAAGGCATTGGATGGGCAACATAAACAACAACACTGTGTTCACTTCTTGAGGCTGTATGACAACTGAAAGCCTCTCGAGCTTCTCTCTCGAGGTTTACATGGTTATCATGACAACGTCTTGAAGTGAACAACAGTAGTATTGTTCACTGTTGCCCAGCCATTATCCTCTATATTTGACTATTGTACAGGTCATTGGTGAGACCACATTTAGAATATGGGGTGAGGTACTGGCATCCTTACCTTAAAAAGGACATCAGCATGCTGGATGGGGTCCAGAAGAGAGCAACCAAGATGATTGAGATGCTACAGGATAGGTCCTATGAGGAGAGGCTTGGAGCCCTGGGGATGTACTCCCTGGAAGAAAGGCGGCAGAGAGGTTATATGATAGCCACCTTCAAGTACCTTCAAGTACATGAAGGGAATTAACAGAGTGAAAAGGGAGGGTCTCTTTAAAATGAGTGACAACAGCACCACTAGGTGGCACAGCCTAAAATTGATGGTGGGAAGGTTTAGAATGGATTTAAGGAAGCATTTGGTTCCATGTCAAAATAGCGATTATAAAACTGTGATCACCAGATTGATGAGTACTTAATAGCGAGAGCTATTATAGCACATTGTCTGTAAAGAGCCGCACATATTAGCGGCGCCACAATAATAGCGAACTTCGGCAATGTTGTTGGCCACAGTTTGAGGAAACAACTCACAGAAACAACAGCAGGATGAGGAATGTGAGTCAGGAGCCATAAGCCCAGCTACAGCTCCATACCATTACCTCACTAACAGAATGGTCACAAAGATCTAAATGTCACTTCTCCCACAATTCTGTTGGCTTCACCAACCACTTCAGAGGAAACTGTTGAGTCAGAGTAAGTAAAAATCATTCACTCTACTCTCTGTATTTTGAGACAACCCCCCTGCTCGGTATGCTGCTCAAACTGGCAAATGCAATACAGAAATAAGAGCACCACCTCAGTCAAAACAAAAAGCAGACTATAAAATTAATGTGTTGAAGATCAAGTCCATAACTGTGGTCACCTGTTACGGAGACAGTGGTGGTGCTCTTATTCCTGCACTGGATAGAAGACCAGGAAGGAAGGAATCGAACAGAGGCTTTAATGATTATAGGGATCCCTGCACAACTGGAAGGTGTGGACAAGCTTCCCTTTGTGCCTCGTGATGCCAATTACATACCACTGTGCCATAACCTTGTACTTTCTATCTGTCCATTGCTTTTTTTTTATTCATCTGTTTGTAGTTGCAAGTTGGCTGTTGTAAGCGGTCACCTATTTGTAACTCATAATTATTGTATACACAATGGCAAGCTTAATCGCTATTTCTGTATAGTCAAAATTATTAGGTGGCTGCTAAACTTCAATTCGCTAATTTGTATTTGCCATTTTGAAGTCACTATTTTGTGGTCGCTATTATAACGGGCTACCAAGCATTTCTATACAGCGAGTGTGGTGTCTGCCTGGAATGAGCTGTCAAAGGAGGTGGTATCAGCAAGGATGGTGGGAGCATTCAAGAGAGCCTGGGACAAGCATAAAAGGGAATCCTAGGGATCAAGGAAGGGGAGAAAAGGGGAAAAGGGAGGGACAGTTGGGGGCAGGGTCATTGGCATAAACTATAAGGCCAGACCCTGCATCACTTACTGAGCAGACACGATAGAAGGGGGGGTCTTCTTCTGATGTTTTTTTTTTCGTATGTTTTGTATGTATGTATTACAGAAAATAAGCATTTAATTCTTGCCCTTACTCTCTGGAATACGTTACAGATTACCCTTAGACTAAGAATATTAGTTACATTGCCTTTAAATCAATACATGATAGCAACTGTGCAGATATCAGCATTTGTCTCAAGGATATGCTTATGGTTTTATTTCCTCTTGTGCTTCCATTTCTTCCTCTGAACTAACTTCCATGTATCGGCCTTCATGTTTGTGTAACTTGTACATCATAATTAGAATTTGATCTTCTGCTGGTCATGAAGAAATCAAATGTTGTGTAACTGCCCCAAGATGTCTTTGCACAACTTCTCCATCTTCCCAAACAACCTCCCCTCTGCCTGTGCCAAATTGCATGTTCACGTGGATGCAGAGGACACAGTTCTCTACACCTCTGATCCCTTGGCTATATATCTGGAAGTCTCACTTCAGCAAGACTTTCACAATGTTCTGTGCTGGTTCCAGTCCAACTAACTTTGGGCCAACACAAAAAAAAAACACTGTGTCTATGACCTTTGGTACCAGCCAGAAGCTGGCTTGGCTTGCCCGCCCCCTTGTCTTCTCCACGCAGGATGGCACACTGCTTGAAGTAGTCTGAACCTTTAAGTACCTTGGTGTGTAGTTAGATACCAGGCTTGACTTTTCTGCCCACATTGATGCCCACACTCATGCCAGACTCTGCTCCAAACTCAGTGCCCAGTACGGCAGTAAAGACTGCCTTTCTCCCCAGATCTGCCGGGAGCTGGTCAACAAAATGGTTCTCCTGACTTTCCACTATGCTGATGTAGTTTATGATTCCACCCCCCACACCTCCCCTGCCAGACTGGACACCCTCTGCAGTGTCTTCTGTTGCTTTGCTACCAACTTACACTCTTATACTCACCACTATTCCCTTTACTCCTCCCTATCCATCATTCCTCACCATTCGTGTCACCAGTCGCACTGTGCTTCCTTCATCTCTAAATACTGGTTTGGGGTTCCTCCTCTCATACCTAGCCCATCGCCTGTCCCCCACCCCCTCCTCCTCCTCCTCCTACTCCCTGTGCTCAAGGTACCCACAGACATTTTCCCTTTACCACCCACACTCCTCAGCTAGGAAATCTACTTCCTCATATTGCTACCTCTTCCTCTGGAACCAGCTATGTTCCTTCATCTGCCTCTCTTCCTCCCTTCGCTCCATTAGATACCAGCTATTTATCTGTTATTATTTATTTGAAAAGTTTCACCAGGAAAGACAACATGACCCACAAAGAGTTCATTTCCAGAAGCGGCCTGGGGGTAAGTGGAGAATGATATACAGTAAACAGAGCAGAGTACAAAATATCATGACTAGAAAAATGTAACAAAATCGTACAAAATAAAGTTGAGCATGAAGGGTATAACAATACAAAAAGAAGAAAAGAATTACAGTGCATAAACCAGAATGAACCTAGATGCATATTTGCCTACAAATAATCATGTAAATACATATAAATGTATAGTACAAATACAGACACATATGTAATATGGAAAACATACACCTACATAAAAACATGCAGCCACATAAGACAGTACAGAGGGGTGGGGAGGGTAAGGGGAATGAAAATTAGGGAGGGAGGCAAGGGTAGGTAAGAGAATCAGGACAGATAGTAAGAAGAAGGGATAAAGTTGTGAAGGAAGCAAGGGTCAGGAGCTGTCACAGGGTGGGAAAATATATTTCCGGAGAAGGCAAGACAGTTAACTAGAGGAAGGGGCAGAGTGGATCTCTAAGGGGAGCGAGATCCAGAGATTAAGAAAATGGTAGGATAAGGCAGCGCTACCAGAAACAGAGCTTCAGACAGGGAGGGCAAGAGTCCTATGAGTGGAGTTACAGAGGGAATAGGAGATAGAAGATGGGGTAGAAAGGCATGCATTAAGGTAGGTTGGAAGGGAGCCAAACCAGAACTTACCAACTAGTGAAGCACAATGAGCAAGGTGTCTGGCCTCAAGAGGTGGGAAGGAGAGAGCAGTGTAGAGGTCGCAGTGGTGCATTCATGGTGGACAATTTAGGGAAAAGTGGCAGAAGGAATTGAATAGGGTGTCCAGTCTGGCAAGGGTGGTCTTAGGGTGACACTGTAGACTATATCTCCAAAGTCAAAAATTGGGAGTATCATCTTCTGGATGATTTCACGGTGGGCCTGAAGAGGGGTACAGCCACAATGTCTGTAAAGAGTGGTGAGTTTGGGATGAAGATTTTTGTTTAGCATCCGCATGTACAGAGAAGTCAAGGTTCCTATCGAGCCAGAGTCCAAGGTACTTAAAGGAGGAGACATCTTCCAGTGGGGAACCATCAGAAGTGTGGAAAGTAGGAGTGGCTGTGGAAAGTAGGGGTGGCTAAACCTCCTCCCCCTCCCACCTTCTCCTGCCAATTCTCTTCCTGAAGGCATCCTTACCCTTGCCTGGCTTTTGATCACCCCTTACCCCTCGCTCCCTCCTAACCTCATAGTTCTAGACACCTTGTTGAACTTTTTTTGACTGATACAGTCAGCCCCAGCTCAATCTCCCTTCACTCTAGCACTATGCAGTTTTTGAGTTGCCCAAGCTGCACAGATGATTGGTATACTAATATCTGTCCTCCATATGCAATGTTTTTCCATTTTATCTGTACTGCACTCAACTTATGCTCTTTACATCATTCTCTTTGTAACCACATTACCTGACTGGCTGTATTTTGTTTGTAATTGTGCTTCTCCCCTCTCCTGTTCCCCTGCATCACACCTGGGAATGAGCCTTGGCTCAGTGTGCCTCTCCTGGTTACCAGTTTTAAAATAAATAAAAAACTGCAGTGATCTGATATTTAAGTTAGTAATGATCTGAATATGGTACTCTGTATTTATCGCTGCAATCTGAGTGTCCAGCTTGGGCCTCCTTAACTAAGCGCCAGAGCCTCTTTGTAAATAAACACTTGTTCAATTCAGCTTCTTCCAGGTAAATCACAAAATCAAATAAATACAAATATACTGTAGGTGCAGCCCCTGAAAGGCCTGCACGCCAACAGCACTGCTGAGCTAGTCAATCTATGAATTGCTGATTAAACCCGGTGACCATATGCCTTATTTTAAACGTGTCCACACTCCCTACTGCTACAGCCTTGCCTGGTAGCTACCCCATATGCTCCCCACCCCTGCATCGAAAAACTGTTTCCTAGGATGAAAAACTGTTTCCTAATATTTCCCTTATCAAGTCTCCTTACAGCCCTAGGGACCAGTCCACAAAACCCTGTTCAGGTTCAGAGGGCTAGTGGCAGCCATAAAATGTCCCCTTCACATCTGCAGTGCATTCCACAGCAGCCGCAGATGAATATGCCCATTACATGATTCAGTGCCCCTAACCATATCCCATTCCACCTGCAGACCTGCATGGGTGGTCAGACAGGGAGAAGGCAAGGGGGGGGTGGGTCATTATCCACATGGCCCTGAGCATGATATGCAAGATGTGGACTGTTGGGCTAAGGCACAGAGGTCATGTCCGGGGTTCCTCTGTAGTAGTGCTGCTAGGCCTTTCTGGCTAATCACTCTAGATATAGAGACATAGAAGCTGACAGCAGATAAGGATCACAAGGTCCATCCAGTCTGGCCATTTTTTTACCTTATGAATGTGCCATAGGCCTTTACTCTGTCAATGGCCTGTCTAGTCATACTCATCTGTATTGCTCCCTTATGCCTAGCCCATGCCTGTTTGAAGCCCTGCACTGTATTCATATCCACCACTTCTGAGGTAAGCTGTTCCATGCATCCATCACCCTTTCTGTGAAAAAGAACTTCCTCACATTACACCTTAATCGGCCTCTTGTTAATCTCATACTGTGTCCTCTTGTCCTGCTATTTTTCTTATATGGAAACATGTTAGACTCTATTACAGTGTTAATGCCCTTAAGATGTTTGAATGTTTCGATCATATCACTTCTCTCCCTCCTTTGCTCTAGGGTATACATATTGAGCTCCGTTAATCTGTCCTCATATGTTTTCTGATGCAGTCCCTGTACCATTTTGGTTGCCCTTCTCTGAACTGCCTCCATTTTGTTAATGTCCTTGTGCAGATGTGACTCCAGTACTGCACGTGAGTACTACAGATGGGGCCCTAACCAGTGTCTTGTAAAGAGGGATTATTACCTCCCTCTTACAACTTGTGATACCCCTACTAATACACCCCAACATCCCCTAGCCTTACCTACTGCTTTAGTGGTCTGCTTGGATGATTTCAGGTCATCTGTGATGATGATGCCCAAGTCTTTTTCTTCCCTTGTGATTGCCAGCAACTCCCCTCCTAACCTATAAGTGGCTTCAGGGTTTCCCTTCCCTATGTTCATGATCTTGCACTGCTTTGCGTTAAACCCCAGTTGCCACTCTTCTGACCATTTTACCAGTTTATCCAGATCTCTTCTCAGTCTGCCCACCCCATCTGGATCATCTACTCTGTTGCAGCTCTTGGTGTCATCTGCAGACAGACAAACCTTACCCTCCAGTCCATCTGCAATGTCACTGATGAAGATATCGAATTGGACTGGCCCCCTGAGGTACCCCACTTGTGACTTGCATCTCTTCTGACTGTATACCGTTTACCACCACTCTCTGTTTTCTGCCAGCCAACCAGTTTGCCACCCAGTTGACTAACTTCTGACCCACCCCAAGCCTACCCAGCTTATTAATCAATCTTCTGTGCGGAACAGTATTGAAAGCTTTGCTGAAGTCAAGGTAGGTGACATCAACTGCACAGCCTTGGTCCACCACTCTGGTTAGCCAGCCAAAGAAATCTGTGAGATTAGTTTGACAGGCCCTTCCTGTTGTAAACCCATGCTGTCTTGGATCCTGTGCTCCTACGGATTCCAGGTGTTGCCCTATCCTTTCCTTAAGGAGTGCCTCCATAATCTTGCCCACTACTGAGAATGACATGTTAGAAAGACACTGTCCCAAACCCTCTGTACTAGCATGAAGGGCTGGGAGGCATGGCATTACTTTTTTGCTTTGTTTTAAAAACTGAGCTGGTTATACAGGTATATACTGTCCTTGAAGCACTAGCCTACCCCATAATCTCCTGCTCTGTGCAGAGTATAGGATGGATCTACTCTGAAACCAACCCAAGCTTCCAACTTCTACTACCCACTACAGCGAGAAGCATCTGAGGATCAGGAGCTCCACTGCCAACAGCTATGCATGTTGCATGTATCCCAGGCTCTATGTAGATTGGGTTTTGGGTTTGTGGCCCCTCGTTCCATTATCCCATAACAGTTAGAAAAAAAACTCCCCATATTCACTCTGTGGATCTTCATCAACATGTTAAATACTGCTATCTTTTTCCTTCCACTCTTCTTTTTTTATTGAGAACACACCTATGTGCTTTATTGACTCATTGCAGTTCAGCCACTCAAATAATCTAATCTAATTTTTTTTCATTTTTTTTATCTTATTACTTTAATTGTTTCTACACCAGAATAACCTCATTTAGGCACAACACCTAATTTGCAAGAGGGTCCTGGAGATCATATAATAGCATCAGTAATTATTATGTTACAGTAAATGTCTATTTAAAATGGCATAATATTGACTGGGAAGCTATTTTTACTCATACAAGTAGTAATGTGATCCATAAAAGTGCATGTTCTCTAACATGATATGAATAAAGATAGATGCATGGCTGTGACCGCGATACGAGCACATAGATTTAGAGCAACAAGATACATCTGCTGGAGTGAAAGGCTTGCATAGGGTTCACTTAGCAGGATCGAATTGGAAAGGTAAAAATAGATGGGGCTGTGATCTCTGCACTGAAGTTGGGGAAATAGAACCATTTTAAATTAGTCAGTGATCAATGTGGAAAGCAGTCACAAGGCTTGCATCAATAAAAAGTGAAGTGTTGACAATTCCTCTCACGCTGTTTGACAGTGAAATTCAACTTAGCGGTGAAGCATACAGAAACATTTTCTCACCTGTTCTGTACTCTCTATTCTTTAGCTCTGCAGTGTCTGTCTTACTTGTGCTATACCCTCTATACTGTTCCTCTGCACTATCTTTCTCACCTACACTGTACCCTCTTTACAGTACCTCTGCAATATCTTTCTCACCTACACTGTACCCTCTATACAGTACCTCTGCAATATATTTCTCACCTACACTGTACCCTCTATACAGTAAGTCTGCGATATATTTCTCACCTATGCTGTACCCTGTATACAGTACCTCTGCAATATCTTTCTCACCTATACTGTACCCTCTATACAGTACCTCTGCAATATCTTTCTCACCTACACTGTACCCTCTATACAGTACCTCTGCAATATATTTCTCACCTACACTGTACCCTCTATACAGTACCTCTGCAATATCATTCTTTGCAAGATCATATTGCTATTACTCTGGCATATTAACATGACAAATGCCATTTATGGAATGCCACATGAAATGTGATTTTGTGGAAAGACCATAAAACAGATTTGGGAGGGGGATTCAAAAATGACACCTGCCATGTTCATGAGATGGGGTTAAAAATGACTAGGCTGCAAACATAAAACAACTGTGATGTTATGAGCAACACTGAAGAATTTCAATGTTTGTTTTATCTCCCTTGTTTTTTCTGACATTGTGACCCCAGATTTTCCATAGTCTTTTTGTGACACCACCTTATGAACATGACAAGTGTCACTTATGAGATCCTGGCCAAAACATCATTTGCAGCGTGAGCATGAAAAGACATTTTGGGCAGGATTTGAAAAATTACACCTGTCATGTTCATGAGATTGGGTAAAAAATGGTTATGTTGGAAAACGGGGCAAAATAAAATATAATAACAAAGTTATGTGTAAATGTCGAAAAATGTTAATGTTTCTTCATAACTGTTTTTTTTTTACATGTTGACCCCACATTTTCAACATAGCACAGTAGTCTTTTTCTGACTTTGCCTCACGATTAGGACTGGTGGAACTTTTTAAATTCCATCCCAAAAGTGATTTTGTGGAGCAACTGTGGAAACATGTTTCTGAGGGGATTTGGAAAAATTACACCTGCCTTGTTGATGGGTAAAAAGACTACGTTGAGAATTTCAGGCAAAAATGTTGCAGAATGACAAAGATGAGCAAATGTTCCCTGTGCATTAAAAAGCCATTAACTTCAGTTACCTTGTTTTCAGTCAGTTTGCGTCTGTCCTTGGTAGCAGCAGGGCATTCTGCAGTTGCAGACAGGATTACTTCAGTGAACCATGTATGGGTAGTTAAGGGGTTTGTGGGGATATGGGGTGGTGGGTGCTGAGGGGGGGTATGGGTGAGGGGATTGGAGGGTCTGGGGAAACAGAAGACATCGCTTGACCATTTTATTTTTTACAGGGAAGAAACAAAAAGGATGACAAGGGATGCTTTTCTTTATTTAAGGGAACAACATGGGGGATTGGGCACCACAGTGTTAGTAGGCTGCTTGGTAGCACTAGGAATTGGCACCCCAGTGTCACATACAGTGGCCAGGGAGTGTTAGCCGCCATTGATAGTTGGGCAACTCAGTGTCAAAAATCTATCTTTGAGTGTGGGATTGTTTGTGTGTGTGTGGGGGTTGTTGCTTGATGGCACTGGACGTGAGCGCATTGGTGTCGAGGTTTTGCAGCATTTGGTCTGGCAGGAGGGCGACTACTGGCAGGGGGACTGAGCAGCCACCACTGGTTGTGTATTGGGGATGGCACCAGGTACTGGTGATTCAGTACCCCCATAGTCGCTGGGATTTTTGGTGGCACATACAGTGCATACAGTGGTGAGAAGGGGTGTTAACTCCTACTGGGAGTTGGGCACCTCAGTGTTAGAAGTGTGTCTTTGAGGGGGATTGTTTGTGTTGTGGGGGGTTGTTGTTTGCTGGCATCGGGAGTGAGAACCTCAGTGTCAGGGTCTTGCAACAATGGGTCAGGTGAGAGGGGGGAATCCAGTGGCAAGATCAAGCACTCACTGCTGGTTTCTGTTGGGGATGGCAAGCAGTGGCTGGCAATATGCATTAGGGTTGGGGATGGCTCAGAGAGGGAGAGGTGTATGTAAGGAGGAAGTGGCACAGATGAAATGTAGCACAGAATATGATTCAGCAGTGGTATGTCGTGTTTTGAGAGCATTGTGGAAAAGTACAACAGCAGAATAAAAAGTAGGGGAAAGGATTCAAGCAAGAATTCAGAGTTTCACAAGAAAACCTACTTCCACATGCATTTCCAGCCTTTTGACTGGGCAAGGACTTCAAGGAGAAAAGGAGGAGTAAAGCAGAGAGTGGGTGGAATTAGGGAGGAGACCCAGTATTCTGAAGGTTCTATGTGATAACGATGACCGCCAAAGGACGATCGCCGTTACGGCAAAGTCAGAGTGCCAGAAATCAATTCCGGCATTCTGACTCCCTGGCGCACAACAAAACAGAGCCAGTGACTTATGTTTTTCACATTTATGTGGGGGGCTGCACTCCCACACCCCCTACTTAAGGATTCTCAACTCCAGGTGGGTGCATGCTGGGGGCTAGGCAAAACATACAAAAAATAAAATTCAGGCCGGGTGCAACAAAAACGAACCTGTGCCTGGACCTGAAATCAGCACCCTAGCCACCAAAGCTACAAGCCAACCCACTACACCATGGGGCCAGCTCAGCAGCCTACCACAGTGCCACCCCTCAAATCCCCTCCCACCCCTCACTGAGCATGCTTGCTCCCCACGCACGCGTACCTGTAATGTGCTCACTCCCAGCCCCCCCTGCATGCATACCTGCAGTGATGTCCTGTCGCTATGACCTCCAACCCACCCTGTCCGATCACTGTAGCTGCCCGGTAGCTGCTGTGCCATGCGCCGTGATTTAGGCACCATTTCGGGGGTCGCTCAATTGCAGTCGCGCACATCACAGTATACCATTCTGAAGCTGTGATAGATGAAGGAAGGGCCTGCCTCCAAAAGCCCTCTCATGGCTCAGACTGATACCAATATCTTTGCATGCTTTGATGCTTTGTAAGTGAGCACAAAAAAGTATAGGTCAGAATTTTCACTGCTAACATGCACTGCTGCTTTAAAGAGATGATACATGGGAAACACTGGAAAACACTATTATGAGGTACATCTCTTCTCATTTTTTGCAGATTCTCTGTAGTTAGCTTCCCCTTTTCTCAGCATGACCCAGTATAACAAGCACGTTAAATAGACAGTAACAAAGTAATGTCTCAATTTATAATACAGTGGTTTGACATATGGGAAGTAGGATATGACAAATGGTACAAAATAGTGACACGGATTTACATTTTCACATTTGTACGAAGCGCAAGGCTGGAAGCTTAGAGAAATGAATAACAAATGTTAGCTGTGATGGATATACAGCAGGTTTAACAGTAGAGACTGCAATTACTATAACCTGCTGCAGAAAGCATATCTTCAAGAAGCAGGAGCAGGTACTCAGGTTTAGTAAATAGCCCTTCATCTTCTGAGAAAATGCTTTAACGGAGGTGGATTGCATGATAGGGCAGGTATGACATTTCAAAGGGAGGCATCCCTGAAACTGAAGGATCTCTGACCCATTCTTGTACACATGAGCGAGGCCAGAAGTGAATTGTTGGCAGTAAAAGAGTGAGGAAGACTGACAGGTATGAGCAACCCTTTATGCACTGAAGTATGTTGACATATAGAGTCTTGTATACAAAGTTGTCCAGAGTAAGTTGGGACCTGTACTCTAGTTGCAACCAACCCAGCTGTGCACAGTTGGTGCAGTGGTGCGACCTGGAACTCTGGGAGGTGGTGAATCTGGCCACCTTGTGGTAAAGAGCCTTTTTCTTTGCCCATACTAATTTTGGGGCAGTGTCAGTTATGATGACCCCCTTAATCTAGTAAAGGGAGATGGTTTCTTTGTGCAATCCTTACCTTGGTGTCTGTCATAAAGAGCTTTTGTATGTAATAGAGTTGCCTCAATTTTTGATGAACAACCTTGACAGTATTTCTCAGATGATTGTCAAATGTGAGTTAAGGGTCGAGGATGATACCCAATCAGCCACCAGTTCAAGCTGGGTACCATCCAAGGTAGAGATGTTGAGTTCTGGCAAGTGGCATTTAATTCTGTGAGCAGAGGCAAGGAGAACAACCTTAATCATTGATGTATTTAGGACAAGCTTGTTATTACAAAACCAGGGTTGAAGAGCTGGAAATTTAGCTCAAAGGTTTTGATAATTTGAGATATATCACTCATGTGTACAACACAGGCAATGGCATCATCTACATAAAGTAGGGATTTGGCAGTTGAGCAAGTCCTAAGCAGATTGTTTACAAAAAGCATGAAGAGGAGGGGTCCTAGTATAGAGCCCTGTGGAGTGCCACGGTCAATGATGTTGGCATCCAAGATCACCTTGGTGGGAAGTATTCTTTGAAGGAAAGGATTCTCCAGAACAAGGGGTCATTATATGAAGCTGGAGGGGGTAGGTTCAGGAGAGATGTGTGAAAATACTTCTCCACAGAAAAGGTGGTGGATGCCTGGAACAGTCTTCCAGTGGAGGTAGTGGGGGCCAAAAACAGTGATGGGATTCAAAAAAGCCTGGGATAGCACAAAGGAATCATAAGGGAAAGAAAGGGGTGGAAGAGACAGTGCTGTAGATCTAAAATGGTCTGCAGCAAAAGCAATCACAATAAACATGGGCAGACGGGATGGGCCAGGTGGCCCTTATCTGCCATCAGTTTCTATATTTGCTTCACATTGCCCAGAATAATTGGTTGGGACCTGTTTTGCAGGTAGCTCAAAAACCACTGCGTTGCTGCTAGTCCCACCCCAATGGTGCAAAGTCTTTGATAAAGCAGCCACTGGTCCACCAAATCTAAAGCTCTGGTCAGGTCCACAAATACAGTGCCACTCATAAGCCCCTTGTCTATGGCTTGGTACACAGTATCTGTGAACCCTACCAAAGAATTGCAGGTTCCATGTTCCTTTCTAAAACCATGCTGCTCACAATGGAGGAGTTAGTGCTGTTCTAAGTAAGAGGTTAGCTGGTTATGTACTATCCTGTCTTGAACCTTGACTAGGACCAAAAGTATGAATATGGGGCTGTAGTTGTTCAACATATTGCTTTTGCCCCTTTTTATGGTTGCAGTGGGTGTAGCCCTGCAGACGTCTTGTGAGTTCATTAGAGAAAAGGGAGCTTGCTGGATACCAAACGGACCTGTTTTAGTGGAGGTGAATGACAATCGCTGCATGTTTACTGTACTATTTTGTCCGTCGGTATTTGTGGAACATGGCACTATCCGCCGTGTTCAAGATGACAGCTGGAGTTGAGTGTGTATGGGTAATGACTCGCACATGTGCACTGAATGCCAGCGGCATGGTGGCATAGTTTTCCATTTCCAGGATGGTTGCTGGAGTTCTCTGTGCATTTGCGGTGACTCGCCCATGCACACTCAACTCCAGTGGCCATCTTGGACACAACAGACAGTACCGTGTTCTACCCACTTGGCCACAGCCATACTGGCCCTGGCCAGAACTTGTTGAAAAGAGGGACTACTGTGGCCCTCTTCAAGATATCAGGGACAGTTTTTGTCCCGAATGAGAGGTTAAAGATTTTGGTGATTGGTTTGGCAATTAGCGGTGCAGCTAACATAAGGAACTTGGGAGGCAAGCCATCACTACCAATGGATTTATCAGTGTTTAAACAGGCTAGTGGTTTCTGGACTTCTTTGACTATGACCTTTTATAGATGAAAACAAAGACAGTCAGTTTCTGAGCCTGGCTTGTATGCAACGTTTGGGGCCCCTGTTTGCTGTTCAGGTTATTAACCTTTTCCAGGTTGCAGAAATGTTTGTTAAACAAAATCTGCCACAATCATTGGGTTTGTGTATTCAGCACCATCAACTTTATTGGTCACTGCCAGATATTGTTGCTGGCCAGAAGTGTGCCAACTGTAGGGCCAGGGTTACTCTTGATAGCTCCAGAAGTGTCTAGCAGGAGAGAGATCATCTTGCGGATATGGATACAATTGCTGCAACCAAAGAGGCATCAAGAATTTTGCCATAGTAGACACAGGTGCCTTTTCAGTAATAGCCCAGAAAAAGGGTAGCAGAATTCGCTGGAGGCACATTCATATGTATGCTTCCCACTCTCGAGCTGTTGGCAACATTCAGGGCAGATCAACAGCACAGAGGATAATTGGTCCAGGATAAGAAATAATATAAAATAAGTTAGGCCACAGCATAAACCCTTGGTGTCCATGTCTCTACTCACTCTAAGGAATAGGGGAATTAAGTAATGAAGTAATGAAAAAGAAGCTTAATGTGCTTGGGGGAGGAGGGGCTTGGAGATAGTGCTGTGCGAAATTGAAAATTTTGCCCATAAAATGTTTCGTGAATTTACATTTGAGAAATATTTTGTGGGGTGAAATGACAATTTTGCATTTTTGCCAATAAAATGTATCCTCCCTGGTGTCTAGTAGTCCCCCCCCCAGCTGCTTACTGGCACCAAAAAATAATTCTTCCTGGTGTCTAGTGGCCCCCTGCTGATCACCGGCTGAAACTGAATAAATGAAAGCCCCTCCTCCCCAGTTACCCTCATTATGTTCCGACTCCTTGTTGTGGAAAACAAACAAATAAACATAATCTCCAACTCCCAGGTGTCTAGTGGACCCCCCAACCTGTCATAAGATAGCCCATCCCGCACCCCCAGTACCCTGGCTGGGGCCACCAGCACAGCCCTCCACTCACCTTTACGGCTGGCAGCCCGACTGAGCGCTTCAATGAATGAGTGCTTGTACAAGCACACACTCATTCACTGGATTCAAACAGCCAGCGCTTTCACTGCTACTGGTAGTGTAGTGAGAGCACTGGTTGTCTGAATCTGTTAATGAATAAGCATGTACTTGTACGAGCACATGTTCACTCATTGAAGT
The DNA here is from genome assembly GCA_016271365.2 of Neoceratodus forsteri. NCBI lineage: Eukaryota > Metazoa > Chordata > Ceratodontiformes > Ceratodontidae > Neoceratodus > Neoceratodus forsteri. Next base: position 673,812,083 of record CM057451.1, on the reverse strand, counting down.
GCACAGTCGGGCTGCCGGCCGACAGGTGGTGGAGCTGTCAGAGGCCTGATCAGGGTACTGAGGAGGCGAGGTGGTGCTATCTTAAGGACAGAGGGGTGGGGGGTCTACTAGACACCAGGAGTTGAGATTTATTTATTTATTTATTTTTCCACAACAAGGAGTCGGGACATGATGAGGATAACTCGGGGCTTTCCTTTATTCAGTTTCAACTGGTGATTGGCAGGGGGGGTGACCACTAGACACCAGGGAGAACATGATCATGTGGATGCCCATTTGCAGGGGGAAAAGTTGTGGATGAAATTTTGCCATTTCGCCGCAATTTCAAGAACAATTGTGCACAGCAAAATTGCCAATTTCACATCAATTTACCCGGCAAAATTTTATTTTGCAACATCTCTACTTGGAGATAGGTGCATCAGTTAGACCTGGAGCAAAATTTGCCTCGTGCAAGGGGACCTTGTCTGACAGTGCCAGCTATTAGACTGCAAAATTAAACCATCAGGTACACAAGCTAAATAATGAATCTATTTAAATGTCAGCCATTGAACAAGCTTACACTGTCAGGTACACAGACTGAACAGTGAAACAAATTAACAGGCAGTTCCAGGGAAAGGAGAAACCAAGGCTCAAATGGTACTGCTTGGCAAGGAGCCTCATATATCAGCTAATCACTAGGCACCAAACAAGGGCATAGGTAGCTCGATACAAGCATATTATGCTGTTGGTATGGCCAGAACCATGAGATACCCAATGAGAGGCAGTTATATTGGCAGGCCCCAGATAGAGAGTAGCCAGGCCCTGATAAGATGCTAATGCAACATGCCAATTTTGTCAAACACCTCAAAATGATAAGTGGAAACAGTTATAAAAGTAAATGGGCAGATTATACCTTTAATATGACCAATCATTTGGGTTACCCAGAGAGTTTTGTATAGCATCTCAAAATACCAAGTAAAACAGTTATAAAGGTAAACCCCAGATAGAGCGTAGCCAGAACAATTAGTTATGCAAGTTTATCTAGACTGGCAGCACAATAGTCAATCTCCATTATCAACGCAGGACAACATACCTATACTAACATTGCTAGGAGATTCATTGGAGATTGTGCCAAAATGTAAGTGTCTTCTGATGTGGTTAGACAATCATCTTTCCTTTACCATCCATACTGAAACACTAGTGAAAAAACTTAGAATTAGATTAGGATTTTTCTTTAGAAATAAATCCCTGTTTCCTACAGTTTTCAGGAAATGGTTAGTCCAAGCCACATTTCTCCCTTTACTAGATTATGCAGACATTCTGTATTCCAACAGCCCAACATCTTGCCTTCACAAATTGGACAAACCTTACCATCAGGCTCTATGTTTTAACTTAAATGCCCCTTCAAGCGCACATCATTGCTCATTATATTCAGTGGTTGGATGGACGTCACTTGCCACCAGAAGGAGGATGCATAGCTGTACCTGGGTGTACACAGCCATGCTAAATAAACTCCCCTCCTATATTTCTTCCCTATTTCACTGATCCCTTAGTTGCTACTCACTTAGGAAAAAACTCTATAATCTTACTAGCCATTCCCAAATTTTGCACCTGTTTTGGAAAAACTGCAATCAGTACACTTTATCTTCTGCTAGGAACAAACTCCCAAACAACCTCAAGCTCTTCAGCTGCATCTACATCTATATCTCTTTGAATGTCATCAAATCCCTCATAAGCAACTCTGTTAAGGAGGATTGTCAGTGTTAGGCTAACTAGTTGGGCCCCTGGGTTCTTTTATTCCCCAATTACAACTGGGTCTAAGCACTACCAGCTATGATGGGAATCTCTTTATCCTTTACTGTGCATTTATTTTGCCCCCACCCCATCAACTGGCTGGAAATTGACTGTCTTGAACTAGATTTGTATTTTTGTTGCTTATGGCTAACTCTGTCTTTTGTGCTATGCTTTCTATACCATTTTGCTATCTTCCTGTACAACTCGTTCTGCAGTGTATGCCATCCTGTATTTGTATTTGCCCTGATTTATGCTTTGTATGTATCTGTTGTTTGTGTTTTGCCTGTGAGAGGACCTCCTTATAAATGAGCTTGCTCAATGGAGCTTTCCTTTTTTTTTTACTACCATCTTTATTGACAGTTTCTTAGTGATACAGACAGACACACATTGATACCCAGGACTCCCCGGGTCCCACCTCAAACTGGGTGGGGCAACTATATACATTAATAACTATGTACATACACAGCTGCAGTAGTCACCCCTCACAGTTGTCTTAACAGATTGCTCTAACCCTTCAGTAATTAGGTTTACACATTTAAATGGCCAAATCTTATAAAGAACAGCCAACATTTGGGAAATATCCCAATCCTGTAATCTAAACTCACTACATACATCAATCAATTGGGGTATACTCTTGCCGCCGTGTCCCAAGGAAAGAGAGAGTGTCCCCCGCCTACCATCATTTGGCAGACAAAAAGCTTAATTCAATAATACCCATTCTCTTGGCATAAAAAGAAAAGAAAAACAGATAAGTCCCTATTAGGGATTTATTCATTACCAATAGACCTTAAATTAACTACACTCAGACAGACAGATCCGTGCCCGGGGGCCTTTGGCCTGAAGTGAGTAAATTGCCTCCAAGGTTCTCCACCTCTTGTCATATGTTCCTTTCCTCCCGTCCCGGAACATTTGCCTCTTAATCCTATCGAGTGTCTTCAATAGATCCCCTATCCATTGGTCATATGAGTAGATATGATTGCTTTTCCAGTGCCTCAAAACAAAACCTTTAATTAGAGCAGACATCAACACTATATGGTATTTAATATGCAACACTGAGATTTGGGCCATATCCCCCAGTACACAGATTTCAGGCAAAATAAATTCAGAATAGTTTAAGATGGGGTCCATATTTTGTTTAACTTGGACCCAAAGGGGATGGATCCTAGGACAGTCCCAAAATATATGCAATATATCCCCTGGGTTCAAGCCACATCTAAAATATAGATCTGTCTGTCTAAGCCTTCTAGTACATAGTTTGGAAGGGGTATAGTACATATTAGAAAATATAAAGAACTGCATGGTCCTATATTTGGGTATAGGTATGTAACTAGAGCTTTTCCAGATTTCTTTCCAATCCGGCCTCATATAAGTATTTTTTTTCCCAATATGCTACCCTCACAGAGATATCCCTACTAAAAAGTCCAGCAGGACCTTATATGCGTGTGAAAGAGGTTTATGCAGTAGTTAAGTTCCTTGAGATTATCCCAGATAAACACCATCCCCTGGGAGCCTTTGTTCTCCCTCAACCCCTTCTGCACCATTTTGGTAACCTGTATTCTCTTGAAAAAATTAAAACCTTTACAATGAGCTGGAAAAACTACCCTATCATCTACAATAAAATCTGCTCAGTTAAGGTTAAGTAATTGAGGGGCCCAGTGTTTTCTAATTATTCGACCCCCAATAGTCATGTTGGGGTTGCCCAGAATAGGCTGGTCCCTGAAACCCTTCTGGAATTTTTTCTGGGTTGGAGATAAAAGAGCCCACCAGGCCGAGACTGACTTATATATTGGAGTACATTTCCCTCCCTCCGGCAAACTTTCTGGATTAATATGGAGCAATACAACTGGGGAAATATCCATATCTCTCAAAATGTGTCTCTCAATATGTAACCAAGTTGGAATATAACCCTCTTCTTCCTGTGTCCTATTCCATCGACCCATTATAGCTAACTGTCCGGCTACATAATACAAATGAAGATGAGGGATTTGAAGACCCCCCCATACTATAGGGAAGATGTAAAATATTGTGCTTCCTCCTAGGTGGCTTGGAGTTCCACAAAAAATCTGAAAGTAATTTCTGTATCTTGATAAACCAACCCTTTGGGATATTATACAGGGACAGATATATCGGATATAAAAATCTAGGCAGTAGGTTCATTTTAATTAAGCCAATTCTGGCCATCAAATTCAGGGGAATTTTATTCCACCTAATTATATCTGCTTTAGCTGCTGAGAGCACCTTATTTATATTTACTTCCGGTCCTTCCTCCAGATTAGCAGTGACCCAAATACCAAGATATTTAATCTCCTTTGGGGCCCAGTTCAATTGCAAAGGTTCAAAATCTGCCCTATGAGTAAATGGGGTAAGGGGGAGAACCTGTGTCTTATTCAAATTTAAGCTATAATTCGAAACTGTAGAAAATCTCTTTATAATTTCAAGAGTTTTTTTAAAGCTCTTTGTTGGTTCCTGTAGATGTAGCAGAATGTCATCTGCAAAAACCGAAAGCTTCATTTCCCTACCCTTAATAACAATCCCCCGTATTGTAGGATCTGCCTGAATCGCTCTTAATAGGGGTTCCAGATGTATATTAAATAAAATTGGTGTAAGGGGACATCCCTGTCTAGTCCCATTATCAAGGCGAAATTCTTTCGATAGGTAGCCATTACAAGAACCCTAGCCGTGGGAGCAGCAAAAAGATTCTTAATGCCCCTAAGGAGACCTTCCGGGAAGCCCATCTTCTCCATAGTAGCGAATAGAAAGGAGTGGGAGACCCTGTCAAAGGCCTTCTCGACATCTAATGAGATTAGCACCATGGCTGACCGAGACTAAGAGGCTTCACAGAGTACATGATGAAGCTTCCGTAGAGCATCTTGTGCCCCCCTACCTGGCATAAATCCGACTTGGTCTTGGCTAATAATTACAGGAGCAATCTTTAAAATTCTATTAGCCAATATTTTAGTTAACAGCTTAAGATCCTGATTCATCAAAGCAATAGGTCTATAACTCCCTGGTAATTCTTTGGGTTTATCTGGCTTAGGGATGAGTGTAATATAAGCTTGATATAGTGGTAAGTGAGGAACTCCCTCCAACATAGAAACATAGAAACATAGAATTTGACAGCAGATAAGGACCGCTTGGCCCACCCAGTCTGCCCATTTCCCTACCTGATGGATAAGCTGCAGATCCTAGTTAACCAGCAGCCTATGATATTAGAAAATAAATCCTTCAGTAGGGGTAAGAGACTTTGAGAGTGGACTTTATAAAACTGAGCTGATAAGCCATCTGGTCCCGGAGTTTTGCCCTTAAGTAGTGCATTAATCGCCTCCCTAATTTCAGACTCTAATATGGGGGGTGCTAGTGCCTGGGCTTGTGCATGGTCCAGTCTGGGTAAACTTATGGTCTCCAAAACCCCCCGCAACTCCTCCTCGTTACTAAGGGAGTCCCTCTGATAGATCTCTGCAAAGTAATCCCGAAAGGCATCCACCATTCTCTGCGGCTCTGTTATCACTTCCCCCTGATATTCTATTAAGAGGATCATTCGAGCTGCCTCCCACTCTTTGACTCTATTTGCAAGAAGTTTACTAGGTATGTCTCCTTGAAGAAGATAGTTAGCTTGGAGCTTTTCAAGTCAAGCCTCCAGCTTGCCATAAAGAATATCTGTCATTTCATCCCTTAGTTCTTTTAGTTCTCTATCCACCCCATCTGTGGAGCCCTCTAGAGGGGCAAGTGAATTAACAGCACCCCATATAAATTCCTCCCTTGCCTTTCTCATACTGTTTCTTCTGGCAGTATATCTTTGAGCTAAGCCAGCATATAGTACTTTTCAGATAGGCCAAGCTAAACTCTAATTGTGAAGAGTTGGGATTTGGGTCTGGACAATATCCCTCAGGGCTTCCTCCAATCGGGGTATCATATTATCTTCTAGAAATAATGATTCATCTAGCCTCCATCTAAAGGGCTTCATCCGAACAGACTCCAGCTCCCATGACAACTGCACTGGAGAGTGGTCGGACAGAATTCTGCTATGGGTGAAAATTTTCCTAACTCCCTGGAGGGCCTCTTTATTAACCAAAAAAAGTCAATGCTCGACTGAGTTTTGTGTGCCCCTGAATAAATGGTCATGTTACATTCCCCCTGGCTAAACACCTGAAAGGGGTCCACCAGTGCTGTGACCTCTAAAAATCTAGTCAAGGCCACCTGTGCTCTAGAAGGTGACTTTTTAGATGGTGGATTCCTGTCAAACAAGTTATTAGGACACAGGTTCCAGTCACCTGCTATAACTAATGGGTGAGATGAGAGAGTAGCTAAGTCTAATTCCAGCGAAACAAAAAAATCTGGGTTGGAAGGGGTTGGTCCATATATAGATGCAATTGTTAATAACCTACCCATAATAGTACCCATGACAAATACCGCTCTAGCATCTTCTCTTGCTTTAATTTGCAAGGGCACGAACGAACAACTTATCGCAATCAAAATTGCTACACTCCCTGAAGCTTTAGCCTTCCCTTCTCCTAAAACTTGGCCCACCCAGAGTCTCTTCAAAAGACTTAACTCCTCCTTTAATAAATGGGTTTCTTGCAGTACTGCTATTTGGGTCCACAGCTGATGTATATGTTTTAGAATTACTAACCTTTTTCCCTCCCTCTGAGGCCTTTAACATTCAAGATATAATGTTAATATTCATCATAATATATTACCATACCCTTCCTGTCACCCCAACATAGTCTTCCAAAATGATACTATCTGTTTTGGATTCTCTTTCTTCCACCCCCAACCCTCCCCATTTACCATGATCCCCGATCCTCCGATCGCCCTCCTATCACAAGTCGAAACCAAGATGAGCCAGCCCTGAGGCGCCCCATGCCCGCCCAATCCTTTGCTAAGAACAAAAAGCCTCTTGTCCTCCCTAAGTGCCCCATAGGGCTAGAGCTAAGTTCCTTTATTTAGAGTGGTACATCCCATTAACATTCTCACTCGGCCCCAATCTTATAAACTATAATTATAGGAAAAAAACAAATAAAATTAATAATAATTGTAAGAGTGAAGTGGTCCCATATAACCTGGGAAGAACTATAGACACACATCACCATGTTCAAATTCCCATTATTACAAAATCTCAATTAGAGAATGCATCCTGTCGAGACCAGGCTACAACCAATACATAGGTCGTATAATGTGGTCTGCAATAACAAATGACCCTAGCATATCTTGCATTATTGCCAGTAAATGATTTGGTTTCCTCAACAGAAAATCTCAGCTTGACCATGCATTCCTGAGTCGTAATAAGGGGAAAAAAAAAAAAGGGGGAAGAAAAGGGGGGAAAAAAACCTCAACCCCCTTACATCCCCCACAAATCCCCTGAAACCAAAGAGTCCTCTCAAGGGGGCTGCAGGGAACCTCTACCCCTCCGTCCTCTCCCATAGCTGCTTATGCATAAAGGAAACATTTCTTAGCCTTATCCGATATCTTCTTTCTTGTTGTACAGTCAGGGTGCAGACCTAAACAAATCTGGGAGTTCAACTCACAGTCCTTCAGCAGCATCCTTCGCTGTCAGGAACCTCCGGTCTCCAGACTGCAGCTTTACCACCAGGGTAGCCGGGTGTTGCATTCTAAACTTCACACCCACAAGATGTAGCTTTTTCTTAATGTCCAAATATTGTTTCTGCTTTTCACGAATGGCAGGTGTCTGATCTTGGATTAACCATATAGCAGCCCCATTCCACTGCAAGTTCTTCAGTACTTTTGCTCTGCTGAGAACATGAGCTTTTTCTCTATAGTTCAGAAAGCGCATAACAACCCTGGGACGAGCCCCTGGTGGGGGCATCTCTCTCAAAGACCGATGTCCTCTTTCAATGTTATAGGCATCCCCAAATGGCATTGGACCCAGTAGGTTTAACGATAAACCCTGCAGGAAACCTATGCAATCAGAGCCTTCTGAGCGCTCTGGCAGACCTGCTATAATCAGGTTATTTCTTCGACTAACGAGATTCCTGGTCTTCAACCCGGTCTTCGAGTTTTTTCACTTGTCTCCGCAGAGCCACCAATTCTTGTTCGTGTACTAAAGCTTTCTGTTCTTAAGAAGCAACTCTAGCCTCCACATCGCCTATTCATTGTGCCAGGGCATTCAACGTCGGTTTGACTGCAGAGAAATCAGCTACCAGCCCCCGGAGAAGCGTTTTAATTTCTGAAATATCATCTGGGGTTGTCTGGCCTTTCCCTTCCAGACCTAAGCCATCTTCCCGGTCTTCTGGTATTGGTGAAGGGGGTTTCGGTCGTTTTGATGCCGGTGCTCGTGCGTCGAGTACTTCGGGGCTTCCGCACTCCATAACTGTCGGCCCTCTGATGCGGTACGAGTCTCAAAGAAAATTCCCCTAGTCAGCACAGCCGACCTCTTTGCGGGGTACTAGTATAGTTTACAAAGCGGATTAAAGCGTTTCTAACCCCGCACTGAAATCGGGGGATGTTTTAAAGCTTTAACGGAATTAGCAGGGCCTGGGAGTAGCGCTCAGGACGTCCTTCCTCCACTAGCTCATCATGTGATCTCCTCAATGGAGCTTTCCTGACAAAATAAACTTGAACATGAACTTGAACAATACCCCAGCCAGAGAGAACCACATATAGTCAGCTATTAGAATTATTTACTAGCAAGTAGTGCAGACCAGAAAACAACATGCAATGGTGCTGAGTAATAGCAGGTTACTATTTAGTTAATGTAGCATTGGTAAGTATACTCAACAGCTAAAATGGTTTAGCAGACATGCTCTGGCTATGTATCAAAACAAGCAGCCTACTGCTAGTGCCCTGTGTGGCAGAACTAGAAGGCAGGTAACCAAACTGTGGCATAGATACAGTATCAGTAGCATCCCCACCCACACTGCTCAGGATGGAATACAAAGAAGTGACATGCATAATCACGCTCCTGTACTCACCAACAGGCAGCAGTGGCAGCAGAAGGTGAGAAGTGGACCCAAAGATCACTGAAGCAATTCAAGCCATTGGCAGGATGAGGTGAATGTTGTGGAAAGTGACAGGCAGGTTATGTTGAGGAAGGAACATAGAAACACAGAAACATAGAACATAGACACATAGACTTTGACGGCAGATAAGGACTGCTTGGCCCACCTAGTCTGCCCATTTCCCTACCTAGAGGATAAGCTGCAGATCCTATTTAACCAACAGTCTATTTCTTCCTACCCCCCACAAAAATTGCCTTATGTCTGTCCCATGCATTCTTGAATTCTGCTGCAGTTTTAGACCCCACAACCTCCTCAGGAAGGCTGTTCCATGCGTCCACCACCCTCTCTGTGAAAAAATACTTCCTCACATTGCCCCTGAGACGTCCCCCCTCTATCTTCAAATTGTGTCCCTTGTTCTTGCACATTCTCTTTTTCTGAAAGATGCTACCCTCTTGGACTTTGTTGATTCCACTGAGGTACTTAAACATTTCTATCATGTCCCCCCCCTCCTCCTTTCCTCAGGGGTATACATATTAAGCTCCTTTAGTCTCTTCTCGTATGGCTTCTTTTGTAGACCCTGCACCATTTTAGTTGCCCTCCTCTGGACTGCCTCCATCCTGTCTATGTCCTTGAGGAGATGGGGTCTCCAGAACTGGATGCAGTACTCCAGATGGGGTCTCACCAACTGTCTGTACAGGGGGATAACAACTTTCTGTTTTCTGCTGGTGATGCCTCTCCCTATACATCCCAGTATCCCCCAGGCCCTCCCTACAGCCTTCTCACATTGCTTGCCAACCTTAAGGTCATCTGATATGATTACCCTCAGGTCCCTTTCCATTTTTGTTGTTGTTACCCCCCATTGTGTAATCTTCCGCTGGGTTTTTGTTTCCCAGGCGCATTATTTTGCACTTCTTTGCATTGAATCCAAGCTGCCATACTTCTGACCATTCCTCCAACCTTGCCAAGTCCCTTTTCATCCTTCCCATACCTCCTTGTGTATCAACCCTGTTGCAGTTCTTTGTGTCATCTGCAAAGAGGCATACTTTTCCTTCCAGTCCCTCTGCAATGTCACTTATAAAGACATTAAAAAGGACTGGACCCAGTACTGAATCCTGTGGTACCCCACTAGTAACCCCTCTTTCTTCAGAGTGGACTCCATTTACAATTACCTTCTGTGTCCTGTTGTTCAGCCAATGTTTTACCCAGGCTACCACCTGAGTCAACAGAGTCAACTGGGCTATAATGGGCCAGTACTGCATCTCAAAATGTACTACAATCCAGTGATAGAGGGGAGAGTGTGTGTGTGTGTGTGTGTGTGTGTGTGTGTGTGTGTGTGTGTGGTGTGTGTAAGAGGAGGGGGGACTGACTAGGACTAGCACCATTTCCCCAAATACACTGCAAGCCAGCAGACAGAGGGGGGATATATTTGTTTTTCTGTGGGAGGGCTTTCAGGACCAGCAGCATATCCCAAAATACACTATAATGCAGCAGATAGAGGGAGATATTTATGTGTGTGTGTGTGTGTGTGTGTTTGGGGGGGGTAGACTGACAAGGACCAGCACAATATCCAGAAATCAGAAATGCACTACAGTCTAGCAGATAGAGTGGAGATGTGGGTTGGGGAGCTAACAAGAACCAGCACCATATCTCAATATGGCGCTACAGTCCAGCAGATAGAGGAGAGATATTTATGTGTAGGGGAAGGGGGACTGACTAGAACCCCCACCATATCCCAAAATGCACTACAACCTAGCAGATAGAGGGGAGGTGTGTGTGGGGTGGGGAGACTCACTAGGGCCAGCACCATACTGCAAAATGCACTACACTGTAGGCTATGGAATGCTTCTGTTACGGTTGATCCCACTCCTTCTCCGTGCACCTACTCTAACAAATTCTTGCCAACTGTGAACATGTGATACTGCTCTATATAATTTCTTACTGTTCAGCACTGTTAATTGTTTTTGTATACTGGACACAATTGTAAAAGAGAGCTCATGCTCTCAATTTGCCTTCCAATAAACATTGATCGATTGATTGATTGATGGAATGGGAACCTTAGTCCCATGATCTGGACTACCCACAAGGCCGCATCACTTTGCCTAGGCCATGCCCCTTAGCCTAGGTCATACTAAATAGGGACCATCTGGGTAGACTGGCTAGGTTAAGCGGTCTGTTTTTGCAGATAAATTCTATGTTTCTATGCACTTTCAAATACATATTGTATGATGTGATGAGCTATATAAAACACTTTACTTCTCACAACAGCATCCTCAAAACCTCAATCCCACTAGCCGACATGGATTGTACAGTGCCCCCGACCCAAGACAGCAACATCCTCAAGTTGGGACCTCATATCTTCTTGACTGGCATGGACTTTACAGTGGTTTTGGATATAGTCTCTACAAGAAGCCTTATATATGTTCCCCACCCCAACACATCATCCTCAATACAGACTTCACCCCTCTTTTTCTGGCCAGGATTGAATACCACTTCTGGATACAGTTAGTGTGAGTGGCGGTACAGTATATAAATCACATTCCCCTAGTCCCCCAGCCAGCAGTATCTTCATTTGGGACATCAACCCTCATTGGCCAGCGAAGGACAGTACAGCACTTTTTTTTTTAGCTCTATTTGTTTCCTTTTATTGTTTTAAGGAAAAGGGGAAGGGGAAAGGACACGGAGTATAACATTGCAGGTAACATCAACATATATCATAGTATGGTACAATGTTCTATACATAAATCAGCATCCACTGGGCTGGGCCCAGTAGATGTACATTCTGAATATGAGGGTATAGTCCTTCCTATTATATAATGAAACAAGAATTTGAGCACTTATAGCTTATGTCTCAGGAAGAGTTCAAAATAGAGTTACAAGTGAACAGCTATGAGGGGAAGGGATAAAGCTCGGGGGGCATGCCTTCTGACAGCTGACAAAACTATACTATTCCCTAGAGGGGAGCGACCGGGGCAGGCTGGGACTCCCTGAGATCCAGCACAAGGTCAGGAAGATATTGTATAATCTCCTCAAGGAGTTAGCTCTGGCCTAGACTGTGCGATACTGAGGAACCATATAGTCCATCTGTTCATCAGTTCTGGGACTTTATTTTGAAGCTGGGCCATCATATGTTCTAGTTTATAAATATCATAGATAGTATCTTCCCAAGAGGAGATCCTGGGGGATTCCGGGCATAGCCAGAGCCTGGTAATGTATTTCTTTGCTGTACCTAGTAAGATGTTAAGAAGGTATATCTGATGTGGCTTTTTAAATTTTCTGGGGTAATGTAGTAACAAAGCCATGTCTGGGGAGAGAGATCTTAGATCAGGGAAAACGTCTAGCACCCGATGTCCTACCATGGCCAAAAACAAAGATAGTACTGGGCAAAACCAGAAGATATGTTAATGAGTAGCAACTTTCACAACTACAACACCTCCAATATGTTGCATGTCCCGATTTCAAAAACTTGGAGACAACCTGCGGGATGCGGAAATAACGTGACACTACCTTCCAGGAGAACTCTCTCCACGTATATGAGCCCATTACCTTGTGCTACCTTCTCCAGGTAATGAGCCAGTTGCCCTGGGTCAACTTGACCTGAAGCTCCGCCTCCCAATGGAACTGTGTCATTTCCATACACTGGGTGGGGGGGTATTGCAGGGCTTTGTAGAATCTAGAAACTAGATGGTAGCGATCTCCTCCACTCACCACCTGGGTTATCAGAGAGTGGATGGGAGGCCTTATCTGTGCAGTAACATCTAAACCTATTTTGGAGTTATAAGTTGGCGGATCTGCAGGTAGCAAACAAAAATCTTATTGACTCAGAGGGAACTCCTGTCTTAACTGTGTGAAGGATTTAAATATCCCATTGTCAAAAGTGTCTGTCCCAACCCCATCCTTGCCCATTTCATAAATGTGTCATACTGCCTGGCAGGGCTCCAGGCCATGTCTCTGGCCGGGACTCCCATCCAGACCAAGTGGAATTTATTTTCTAGGAGAGAGAGGAAAGACACCCAGCCCTTCAACAATGTTTTGGTGAATCTGGAGCCCCCAATAGAGTGGGAGTAATTATCCAGTTGGAAAACTAGATAAACATTTAAGGGAGTATCCGCCATTGCCATTTCTAGAGGGAGCCAGAGCGGTGTTCGAGACAGTTCTTGAAACCACATGAAGAGGTATGTAAGCAACACTGCTATCCCGTACTGGGATGTATTAGGTGAAGCCAGGCACCCCAACTCCTTCGGGAGCTGAAGTCTCCTCAGTGCCATCTGTGGTCTGTTACCTGCCCTTAAAAACTTTCTAAGTGAACTGTCCCATATCTGTATGTCCTTGGACATAAGAGGGATTGGTATATTTTGCATTAAATAGATCATTTCTGGGAGACAGTTCATTGGGATATCGTACACTCTGGAGATTAAAGAAAAGGGAAGGGGGGTCCATCTCACCAAAACTGCCCTGTTTGTGAGAGCTGCTGTAATATTCAATGAGTATAGGTTACCTATCTTTTGGGGTATTTTAACACCTAAGTACGCTATGTATGGTTTATTCCATTTAAAAGCGAATCTACATAGAAACATAGAAACATAGAAACATAGAAGTTGACGGCAGATAAGGACCGCAAGGCCCATCCAGTCTGCCCATTTCTTTTTCTACCTTATAAATGTACCATAGGCCTTTGCTCTGTCAGTGACCTATCTATTCATAGTCATTTGTATTGCTCCCTTATGCCTATCCCATGCCTGTTTGAAGCCCTGCACTGTATTCATAGCCACCACTTCTTGTGGTAAGCCATTCCATGCATCTACCACCCTTTCTGTGAAAAGAATTTCCTCACATTCCCCTTAATCGGCCTCCCTCTAATCTCATGCTGTGTCCTCTTGTCCTGCTATTTTTCTTATATTTAAACATATTAGACTCTTTCACCTTGTTTATGCCCTTAAGGTGTTTAAATGTCTCGATCATATCACTCTCTCCCTCCTTTGCTCAAGGGTATACATATTGAGCTCCGTTAATCTGTCCTTATATGTCTTCTGATGCAGTCCCTGCACCATTTTGGTTGCCCTTCTCTGGACTGCCTCAATTTGGTTAATGTCCTTGTGAAGGTGTGGCCTCCAATACTGCACGCAGTACTCCAGATGGGGCCTAACCAATGTCTTGTACAGAGGGATTATTACCTCCCTCTTACGACTTGTGATACCCCTACTAATACACCCTAACACCCCCCTAGCCTTACCTACTGCTTTAGAATCTGGCCTCTAGATTGGGGGGAAAGGGAGATTGAATAACCATTGCTTCAGATTTATTCTGATTAATAGTGTATCTAGTCAATGATTCTATCTCTGCTAACAAAGAGGTTAAAGCTTGTAAGATTCCTCTGGGTGAGTAATACAGTAAGAGACTGTCCACATAATAAGCCACTTTATGGTGGGAATATTGGATTTGATAGCCAGAATTGTACAGTGCTTCATCTGTATACAATCTGAAAGAGACTGTGGCTTTCTAATTATCTTAGTAATAGGGTTTATAAAACAAAAATTGCTGAAAGTGTCTCAGAGGGTTATCCTATTAAATGTGGGGTACTGCAAGGTTCAGTATTGGGACCCCTCTTGTTTTTCTTGTTTATGAATTCGGCCCCTAGTTCTTGCAAAAAATCTGGGATCGTTCTTTACACAGATGATGTGGTTATTTTCAGCACTGGGTCTGCTCTTGGGTATGTCATGGGTGTTGTGGAAAAAGATTTAGATTTTTTTCCAGGAATGGCTTCTGTCAAGAAATATGCTTCTGAATACAAAATAAAAAACTAAGGCCATGTTATTTACGGGCCCAAGAAAAAGTACGGAATTTGAGCATCCCATTGCTGATCTCAAAGGTGAACCCGTAGAAATCATAGCCAGTTTCAAATATTTAAGGATTATATTATATAGCAATCTTACATTTGAGCCCAACATTAAACATGTTGTAAGCTGGTAAATCCTCATTAAAAACATACTTATTCGGCTTGGCTTTCAGGGATAATGTTTCGTTTTATTATTGCTGTCTTTTTATTTTTTATATGTTTTATTGATTGAATGTTTGTTCGTTTCTTCGTACACTGTATATGCACTTTGGTTTTTGAAAAGCGCTTTATAAATAAAAGTTGATTGACTGACTGATCAGAGATTGGGCCATTTATTTAGAATATATACTTTTTTGTTAGCTGAATCTCGATGATTATTAACATAGTTTATTGCGTAGCATACTGGATTATGGGCTTACTGTATATTCCGCAACTAGTGACAGAGTTTTGAGCAAATTGAATGTAACATATAATAATGTTCTTAGATTCATGACTAATTTACCAAGAACACACCATTGCACTTTATATTAAAAAGCAGGCTGCCTTTCATTGGAAAACAGATGCAAGTTAAGATTGGATATAATGCTTCATAAGAGAATCATCAGTTTGCTTCCACAGAAAGTTATGTTATTGTTCACTAGGGTTACCAATACTCAGGGTACAAGGTCACTAAGCAAGTATGTTTTTAGAATTCCATTATTCAAAAAAATCAGTAGGACAAAAACCTGTTTTATATTGGGCTGCTGCTTTATACAATTCTTTACCTGGTACAATTGCTAATTGCACAACAATCAAATCCTTTAAAGTTAGACTAAAACAATGATTATTAACAAAGAATGAATGTACTTGTACTTAATGGTTAATTGCATATTCTGTACTTGCAAGTTGTGTTCGTATTATACTGTTTTATTACACTAGTCATTTGTGAAAATGGGCATTTTTGCTCATCAGCTAACAAGTATGAAAAAGAAAAATGAAAAATGAAATGAAATGAGGCACTTTATGAAACACTTCCCCTTACACCCCAACACATCAGCATCCTAAGCTGGGCCTTCATCTCTCCTTGGCAGGCCTGGATTGTATAGCACTTCTGTGTATAGTTTGTGTAAGATGCATAAAACACATCCCCCAACCCTAACATAGCAACAGTCTCAATCAGGACCTTACTCCTCCTTGGCTAGCATGGATTGTAAAGTGATTCTGTATACAGTTTATGAGACACTATATAAAAACAAATTCCCCCTAGGCCCCAACATAACAGCCTTAGTTGGGGCATCATCTCTCCTGGGGTGGCCTGGACTGTACAGCACTTCTGGATACAGTTTATATGAGAAGCAATATATAAATACACATTCCCGGGCCCCAATACAACATCCTCAGTCAGGACCTCAACCTCCTTGGTTGGTTTGGATTGCACAGTGCTTCTGTATACAGTTTATATGAGGCACCATGTAAAAACAAATTCCCCCTGGGCTACAACATAACATCCTCCGTTAGGACCTCATCTCTCCTGGGGTGGCCTGCACTGTTCAGAACTTTTGCATACAGTTTGTGTGAGAGGCAGTATATAAAAACACATCCCCCAGGCCCCAACATAGCATCCCCAGTCAGGACCGCACCCATCTTGGCTGGCATGGACTATATAGTGCTGCTGTATTCAGTTTGTATAAAAGGCACTATATAAAACATATTCCCCCCGGCCCCAACACAACCACATGCTCAGTTGGGACTTCAATACTCCTTGGATGGCCTGGATTTTACAGTGCTTTGGGATACTGATTGTATGAGACACTATATAAAACACATCCCTGATGCCTCAACACAGCAATATCCTTAGGTGAACACTTACTTCCCCTGGCTGGCTTGGGTTGTACATTGCTCTTGGATACAGTTTGCATAAGGCACTACTAGCCCTGCTCTTCAGATCATGGATAAACCCTAGTTGCACATTGTTAACCTATGGTTATTCATGGCCATTCATGGTTTGTCCATGTTTTTAACCATAGCTATCCATGAACAGCCACTGATGGTAAATGGCTAGGGACAGACCATGGTCAATACAGTTTGAGAATTGTTCAAGCTGACCATGGTTGTTCATGGTTAACCATGTGTAAGCCCCCTTGGTGTGGTGGTAGTGGTGGGGGAGCTTACCTAACTACTTGCCTGCCTCCCTCCTGAAGCCCGGGACTGCTGGTACTTATGCTTCTGGCTCCCTTCCACTTGACCACATGTGTGGTGGTGGGAAAAAGTGAGTAGCAACATGGAAATTTTTGGCACTACCTGTGCCCATTTCAGCAGTGGCTATGGTTGTATTCTTTGATCCCAGTCCTCTGAACCTGGCAGAGGGGAATGGGAATACCAAGGGCACCACTCCTTCTTAATGCCTCAGTGCTACAATGAGACTGCTACTGAGCAGGAACACATGTGCAGGGGCTCCTCCTCAGTGCTCTATGCTCATACCTGACCCTGGCCAGTGTCCGGGACCAGCAGCACTCATGACTACAACCCACTTGACCAGACAATATCTCAGGAGGCCTACTGCACACCAGAGGGTCCAGCACATTGTTAGGGCATGAAATAAATAAAATAAAGGAGTTTGGATCACAAGGCTTAGTGAAGACATGGGTGTTGCCATCTTGGCACCCCTTGACCCCACCAGCTGACTAATTAGAGGGCTAGACATCCTGAGCAACATGAGCTAAGGATTGTGGGAGGATGATTCATTTGACCCCTCCCTGATGTATTTGTGGGCTAGAGGGACTAACAGAAAGTCAAGACAGGGCAGAAGGACCGATGGACAGCCCTGCCAGTCAAATCACACACTGATTTAGGGTAAAGAAGTTTCTGGGCTCAGGAGGAGCTTGTGGCAGTTGGAGAGAGACCTAGAGGTGAGCAGACCTGCTGTGCATGTAAGAGCTGTAGGCCTAATTAGGCCTGGATCTTGTGAATCCTATCCTGGGTTTGTACTTCCAAATACTGTGAGCCTTATCCTTGGCTTTTATTTGTGCAACTGTGCCATAAGGGCATTGGTAGACTGAAGCTGCTGTAAGAGAATCTGGGTGGTCCAAATTCTGAGAAAGCTGCTGAGCTAAGGAACTGCAGACAGAGACCTACATACGAACATATGAATACACGAATTTGCCAGCAGAAACAGGCCGCATGGTCTATCAAGTCTGCTCAAATGTGCAGCTAGCATCCCTTACATTGCAGCTGCCCCACCCTCCCCTTCACCCATCACAATTATCCCCCCACCCTATCCCATCCCCTTTTAAAACTGCCCACTGTCTTGCAGGATACCACTTCCTTGGGCAGAGTATTTCACTTAGACACAACCCTCTCCGTGAAAAAGTGTCTCCTCATTTCTCTCCTATATCTTCCCCCTCTAATCTGAGACTATGCCCTCTCATGTCCCTCCCCCTCCTCAACTTAAATACCCCCTCTGTACCTGTCTTGTTTATCCCCTTTATGAACTTAAAGGTCTCAATCATATCCCCCGATCCCTCCTCTCCTCCTGGGAGTACATATTTAACTCACTCAACCGTGCCTCATAGAGTTTGCCCTCCAATCCCTGGATCATCTTTGTTGCTCTGTGTTGTACCCCTTCCAGTAATTTGACATCCTTCTTTAAGTATGGGCACCAGTACTGCATGCAGTACTCCAGGTGTGGCCTCACTAGTGACTTGTACAGAGGCAGGATCACCTTTCTTCTCCTGAAGGAGATTCCCCCTCACAATACACCTCAGCATCCTGTTGGCTTTAGCTGCTGCCTTCCTACACTGTGCTGAGTTGTTAATTTGCACCATTATAACCACCCCTAGATACTTTTCCTCCTCTGTGGTTCCTAACTGAACTCCTCCCAACTGAATTGCGGCACTTTGCACTTTTTAGCATTGAACCCCAGCTGCCACATTTCTAACGACTCTTCCAGTTTAGTCAGGTCGTCCTGCAGCCCCTGCCACCCTACTATGTCATCCACCACTGCCCTTATCTTGGTATCATCAGCAAACAGACTGATCTTATTCCTGATGCCATGTGAGATGTCTGCTATGAATATCCTAAACAGCACCGGGCCCACTACTGAGCCCTGTGGTACCACCTCCTCCTCGTTTAAGTTAAGTGTAAATTATGGAGGGAAGGAAAATGGGGCATTATGGGGTGATTGCACTGAGGGGTGGAGGGGCACGAATAAGGGTGGCAGGAGACATCGGAATAGTGGATGGAATGGGGGGCACCATGGAGTAAGGGTAGCAGACACAGGGAGGATAGTGAGGTGTAATGGTTGTGGGGTGGCTGTTTGAATGAATATAGTATAGAAACTAGGAGGTTGTCCAATTTGTTACAGGCTGAGGAGACTGGAAGAGGAGGTACAGGGGCTCTGGAGGGAGCTATAGAAGGTGATGGGGGCTGGGGCAGGAGGGACCTAGGAGAGGAGTAGCTGGGAGAAGCAGAGGAGGAACAGCAGGGCTAAATCCCATGAGGATATAGGGAGGGGGGTGACCATTCCTCTAACCTTGCCAAGTCCCTTCTCATCCTTTCCACCCCACCTTGTGCATCAACTCTGTTGCAGATCTTTGTGTCATCTGCAAAGAGACATACTTTTCCTTCCAGTCCCTCTGCAATGTCACTTATAAAGACATTGAAGAGGACCGGTCCTAATACTGAACCCTGCAGTACCCTACTAGTAGCCACCCTTTCTTCAGAGTGGACTCTGTTTACTATTACACTCTGTGTCCTATTCTCCAGCCAATTCTTTACCCAAGCTGTCATCTTGGGACCCTCCCAGGCTGGCTAACTTGTATATTAATCTTTTGTGTGGGACTGTGTCAAATGCCTTGCTAAAGTCTAGGTAGGCCATGTCCACAGCCCCTCCTGATCTACTACTTTGGTCACCCAGTCAAAGAAATCTATCAGATTTGTCTGGCATGACCTTCCCGCTGTGAATCCATGCTGTCTTGGGTCCTGTGCCCCTCTGGTCTCTAGATACTCGACAATTCTTTCCTTCAGAAGTGATTCCATCATTTTCCCTACCACTGAGGTTAAACTAACAGGTCTGTAGTTTTTGCTTCTGCCTTGCTCCCACTTTTGTGAAGGGAATCACATCTGCCCTCCTCCAGTCCTCGGGTACCACCCCATCCTCCCATGATTTGTTAAAGAGGGTAGTCAGTGGTGTCACTAGTTCTACCCTTAGTTCTTTTAAATTCTGGGATGAATCCCATCAGGCCCCATTGCTTTGTCCACCTTCAGTTTTAAGAGTTCTTTCAGAACCCTTTCTTCTGTAAATGGGCTGGTATCAACTTCTGTATCCAGAGTGTTTCTACTGTTTGTTTTAGGTACCTCCCCTCTTCCTTTGTAAATACTGAGCAAAATATTTGTTTCGTATCTCTGCCTTTTCACAGTCACCCTCTTCACCCTCCCTCCCTTTATTAAGCCTCAGAAGCCCGAGAGACAGCGGGAGAAGGACAGAAGGACAGGGCTAAGGTAAACCCAAGCAGGTATTTCTTGGAACCCCCATTTGCAAGGGGGTTACATAAGGATATGTACATAGATAAGTCCAGGGAGGTTACCAGACTGGTTAGGGCAGCCAAGGCATCCAGGGAGCTGAGACTGGTGCAGGGAATTAAAAGTGGAGAAAAAGACTTCTTCCGCTACACTGGTGAGAGATGAAAGAGCAAGGATCAGGTGGGGAGGATTAAGAAGGATGTGGGAGTGGAGAAAGGGGCAGAGCAGGCAGAGGCATTGAATGAATACTTGTGCTCTGTATTCATGCAAGTGAAGGAGGGCAGATACCACAGGTGAGGGTGGGTGGGGGGGATTACAGATGTAGGGATTACAGAGCAGGACACTAGATGGGTTGAGGGCATTAAGGGTAGACAAAGCACCTGGACCTGATGGCATTCACCCTAGGTTACTAAGGGAGTTGGCAGAGGTCCTGGCGGGGCCACTGGCCAGTCTGTTCAATACCTCCCTGGACACGGATGTGTACCACAGGACTGGGGAATATGAACATATGAAACTGCCAGCAGATACAGGCCTTTCGGTCTATCTAGTCTGCTCGAGTGTGCAGTACTTCAGTCCACTAGACTGCAGCTGCCTCCCCCATATGCCCCCCCAACTCACACCCCTCCTGGTTTGTACCCTCCTCTTGAATCTGTCCTGCCCCTTCCTGAAGCACCCAGCACTCTGCAGTGATATGACTTCCTCTGGCAGAGCATTTCACCTTGCCACCACCCTTTCTGTGAAATAGTACCACCTACATTCCCTCTTGAACCTGCCCCCTTCCAACTTCATAGAGTGTCCCCTGGTTTCCCTTCCACCCTTCAGATTGAACATACACCTGGTGTCTACTCTGTTCAAACCCTTCAGGTACTTGAAGGAATCAATCATATCCTCTCTCTCTCCCCCTTCTTTCCTCCAGTGTATACATGTTGAGCTCTCTCAGTCTCTCCTCAGATGATCCGTCCCCCAACCCCAGGATCATTTTTGTTGCCCTGCGCTGTACCGCTTCCAGTAGTTTGATGTCCCTTTTCAAGTAGGGGCGCCAGGATTGCATGCAGCACTCTAGGTGCAGTCTCACCAAGGACCTGTACAGGGGTAGGATGACCTCTCCACTTCTAGAAGTAATCCCCCTTGCTATGCACCCTAGCATCCTGTTTGCCTTCACTGCTGCCTTCTTGCTTTGAGCAGAGTGGTTCATCTCCCCGGTTAACAGCACTCCCAGATCCTTCTCCTCCTTGGGTTTTGTTAACGGGACACCCTCCAGCCAGTAATTGTGTCCTGGGTTCTTGCCTCCTAAATGCATCACTTTGCACTTCATGGCATTGAAACAAAGCTGCCAAATGAGAGGCCATTCCTCCAGTTTTGCCAAATCCTCCTGAAGTACTTTTGCTCCCTCCCCATCTACCTTAGCACAAATCTTTGTGTCATCTGCGAAGAGACTGATCTTGCTCTTAATCCCTACTACAATGTTGGCTATAAAAATGTTAAACAGAACCAGTGCCAGCACCGAGCCCTGTGGTATACCACTTGTTGCTGCTCTGAGCAGAAAATCAGATGGGACAAAGGCTGCGTAGGTCATGAGCTAGGAGAGGCAGTCACAGGAGCTAGAGGCAATGAGATGGGCCCGGAGCCTGGTTTTGAACAGACCCAGTATTGAGGCAGAGGAGACAGTGTGGCTGAGTCTATTTAACCATAGAGGAGCCCTGTAGGTGAAGGAGTGTTGGTCCCGCGTAGTTCGACAGTGAGGAACTTGTAGAATCTGGGTTGTCGAGCTCTAGGTGTTCTGTTGATTGGTGTTTTGATGTATCAAGGCAGTAACACCGGGGGGTGTGAGGCCAAGGTTGAATTTTCCCACCATAGCACACGTAAGATACTTTATACAGTTGGAGAGTTGGAGCCATCCGGATTGTTCATAAAGGGCACAGGTGTGGGTGAGGCTGGTAGGTCCAAAATGCATTCCTCTTTTCTCTCACCTTCTCCACTACCTCTCTACTTATCCAACTAGGTTTCTTGGTCTTGGCTTTCTTGTTGTGGCTCTTGACACAAGTTTTAGTGGCTTCAGCCAGTCCTGTCTTGATGACTGCCCATTTTTGTTCTGTGTACATTTCTGGGCGGATGCTTGCCATATGACTTTTCAGTATGTTTCCCATCCTGCCAAAGTCCATCCTTTTGAAGTCCAGGACCCTAGTTTTTGTAGTGGCTACTTCCCTACCCAGGTTGATTGAAAACCACACTGTGTGGTGGTCACTGCTTGACAGAGGTTCCTTCACCCTTACATCCCTGACCTGTTCCCCATCTTTCAGTGCCAGGTCTAGTATATTCCCTTCCCTTGTTGGTTCCATTACCCTCTGGGTAAGGAAGCCATCCTGGAATGCTTCTAGGAAGATCTGCTCCCTGTCACAATTGGTTGCTGGATGCTCTAATCCTCCCCTGGTAGATTAAAGTCCCCCACCACCACTGTGCTCCCTTTGCCACTATGCTTCCTTATCTGCTCCCTCAGTTCCCTGTCAATGTCCTCCTTCTGGGCTGGAGATCTATAAACAACCCCCAGATGGATCTTAGTCCCTTTCTGGCTGTGTAGTTGCAGCCAGATTACTTTCAACCTGCCCTCCTCTCCTTCCTCCCTATTACATCTGATCCATTCCCTTACATAAATGACAACACCCCCCAGCCTTCCCTTTATCTCTATCCCTCTGGAAAAGTTTGTACCCTGGGATGGTTAGGTCCCAGTCATGGTGTTTGGTTGCCCATGTCTCAGTAATGGCAGCTATGTCCACCTCTCCCTCTGCCATCAATGCCTGCAACTCCTTGCAGAAGGAAGCAGGGAGGGTAGTCAGAATAGCAAAAGCACAAACTGAGGAAAAGATAGCCAACTCGGTTAAGAAGGGGGATAAAACCTTTTATAGGTATATCACTGAGCGTAGAAAGACAAAGGGAGGGATAGTGAGGCTGAATAGAATGGATGGTGGGTGGGCAGAGAGTGACAGTGAAAAAGCAGGGATACTGAATGAATACTTCTGTTCAGTATTCACAAAAGAGGAAGTGGGGGAGGTGCCTAATCCAATTAACAGAAGCACTTTGGAGAGGGGGGTCGATCCCAGTCCTTTCACAGAAGAAAGGGTTCTGAAAGAACTCCTAAAACTGAAGGTGGGCAAAGCAATGGGGCCAGATGGAATTCACCCCAGAATTCAAAAGAATTAAGCAGAGAACTAGTGACACCACTGACTACCCTTTATAACAAATCATGGGAGGATGGAGTGGTACCTGAGAACTGGAAGAAGGCTGATGTGATTCCCCTTCACAAAAGTGGGAGCAAGACAGAGGCAGGAAACTACAGACCTGTCAGTTTGACCTCTGTGGTAGGGAAAGTGATGGAATCACTTCTGAAGGAAAGAATTGTTGAGTACCTAGAGGCCAGTAGGGCACAGGACCCAAGGCAGCATGGGTTCACAGCGGGAAGGTCATGTCAGATGACTCTAATAGATTTCTTTGACTGGGTGACCAAAGTAGTAGACCAGGGAGGGGCTGTGGACATGGCCTACCTAGACTTTAGCAAGGCATTTGACACAGTCCCACATAAAAGATTAGTAGTCAAATTAACCAGCCTTGGAGTGGGTCCAGGGTGGTAGCCTGGGAAACACTGGCTGAACAACAGGACACAGAAGGTAATTGTAAATGGAGTCCACTCTGAGGAAAGAGGGGCTACTAGTGGGGTTCCGCAGGGTTCAGTACTGGGTCCAGTCCTTTTTAATGTCTTTATAAGTGACATTGCAGAGGGACTGGAAGGAAAAGTATGCCTTTTTGCAGATGACACAAAGATGTGCAACAGGGTCAATACACTAGGAGGTGTGGAAAGGATGAGAAGGGACTTGGCAAGGTTGGAGGAATGGTCAGAAGTATGGCAGCTTGGATTCAATGCAAACAAGTGCAAAGTAATGCACCTGGGAAACAAAAACCCAGGGGAAGATTACACAATGGGGGGAGGTAGTAATAACAACAACAAAAATGGAAAGGGACCCGGGGGTAATCATATCAGATGACCTTAAGGTTGGCAAGCAATGTGAAAAGGCGGTAGGGAGGGCTGGGGGATACTGGGATGTATAGGGAGAGGCATCACCAGCAGAAAACAGGAAGTTGTTATTCCCCTGTACAGACAGTTGGTGAGACCCCATCTGGAGTACTGCGTCCAGTTTTGGAGATCCCATCTCCGCAAGGACATAGACAGGATGGAGGCAGTCCAGAGGAGGGCTAAAGGAGCTTAATATGTATACCCTTGAGGAAAGGCGGGAGAGGGCGGACAGGATAGAAACATTTAAGAACTTCAGTGGAATCAACAAAGTCCAAGAGGGTAGCATCTTTCAGAAAAAGAGATGCGCAAGAACAAGGGGACACAATTTGAAGATAGAGGGGGGATAGCTCAGGGGCAGTGTGAGGAAGTATTTTTTCACAGAGAGGGTGGCGGACGCATGGAACAGCCTTCCTGAGGAGGTTGTGGGGTCTAAAACTGTGGGAGAATTCAAGAATGCATGGGACAGACATAAGGCAATTTTTTGGGGGGTTAGGAAGAAACAGGTTGTTGGTTAAATAGGATCTGCAGCTTATCCTCTAGGTAGGGAAATGGGCAGACTAGGTGGGCCAAGCGGTCCTTATCTGCTGTCAAAGTCTATGTTTCTATGTAACTCTGCCAACTTGTTCCCTAGGCTCCCAGCATTTAGTGAAACCATTCTCCATGCTGCACCTATCCTTTCTGCTTCCTTACCTTTCACTCCAACCCTTATTTTACCTAAGGTCGTATCTATCCCTGTGGTGGGGGGAGGTCCATGGGACCCCCTCTTCTGGTGATTTCCAGATCCAATGCCTCCCCCCCCCACCTAGTTTAAATGATACCTTTCGTTGATGAAATCCCCCAGTTTCTGCTTCAGCGCCTGTGAACCTGCCCTGCTGAGGTGTAACCTATCCCCTGCATAAAGATCTGTGTTATCCCATGTGCTACCCCAGTCCCCCACCAATCCATATCCCTTGGTCCCACACCATTCCCTCAGCCACTTGTTGAAGTCACTGATTCTTCTCTGCATAGTTTTTACACTTCCCTGAAGCTGACTTGTAACTCCTCTATCCTTCTCCCTTCCAGATCATTCATTCCCAGGTGCACCACAATGTGCGGCTTCCCTCCCACCTTCCCCACATATCTGCCCATATGCTGCCCCACTCTACTTGCTGTCATGCCCGACATGCACTCTACCCAGATGTTACTTTTTCTGGCAACCTTCCCCCCACCTTATACCCTTAAGCATAGAGTCCCCTAGAATTATGACTCTCTGACACTTTTCCTGCTCACCCTCTTGTTGCCCTCTACTACCCCCCCCTGCAAACTTGCGAGGCCCTCTCATCCCCCCTGTCTCGGCCCCCTTTGCCTTCTCTAACCTTTGCCCTGTCCCACCCCCTCGCAACTATGATCGGGATACTGACCTCCACCTCCAAACTATTTTCCGTCTGTGGAACCCCCCCTTTGCACTGACTTGTTGCTCTGTCTACCATGCTACCACCTCCTCTACTATTACTTCCCCGTGTCTTCCCTGAAATGTGTCCCTCCCCAACTCGGACTCCCCTCCTCTCAATATCCTTAGCCTTCCCTGGGCTGCCTGCCACTTGCCCCTTCCTGCTGTCTCCTTGATCCTTCTCTCCCTCTGGAGAGTCTGCATCACCATCACTTCGCTGCGTCCCTTACCAATGTGTCTTCTTGGTGTACTGCCTACTGCCTCACCATTGTATACTGTTTCCCCTGTAGTGTCCTCTCCCTGCTCCTTCACTGTAGTTTCCCTCCTCTCTGCTACCTGGTCTTCTGGACTAGCCAACACTGAGAATCTGTTTGCAGTGCTAATCTCCTTTCCTTGAATGAATCCAGTCCCCCTTGCCACAGGCTGATATCTTTGCTCCGACCCAGTCTTAGTCATGTTCCTGTGCCTGACCCTCCTCCAGTCATCACTTCCTTCCCTTGACTCCACCCGCTTGTGTGGCCCTCCTGCTGTCCCACCATGTTCTTCCTAATTTTTGCCTGTTTTTAGCTCTTTTGGATACCTCATTAGTTTCCCCTCCTGGCTGTGTTCCTCCCTATTCTGTCTCCTCCATGCCTCCAGTTCCCTCCTCAACTACCCTATTTCCTGCCTGAGTTGGCCCACCTGCCAACACACCCTACAACCCCCTGCCCTCCAAGCCACTCCCAGGAATATGGCTGCTCCGCATCCTTGGCAGCAAACAACCCTTCCCATCTCCCGCCCTATTTGACTGCCCCTGAACATCCTCTCCTCCCTTATCCTGGCCCTATCCCACTCCATGGAACCCTTCCCCCACCTTGAACTTCCCATGTCTGTACAAGAAATATGTGGCCCTCCCAGTTAGGTTCTTCCCCATCTACCAACGTGGCCTGCTACCTGCTGTCCTCCCTGCTGACGCCCTGCAGACGCTACTCAAGATGCTACACTGCTGTTTCATGGCACTCAAGCTTCGGGGTCGCTTGGTCCCCTTTGAAATATAAATAGATCCCAGCCCTGTTATTGGCTGGTCCGAGTCATGTGGCCACCTCTCCCCCTCCTGTGTATTTCCCAACCTCTCCCTCACTCAGTTAAATGCCCCCCCAGCCAAGACAAAATAATTTGTTTTGTAGTTACACTGTTTAAATCACACAGCACACATTGCAATCTCATTAAATGCTGCCTGAATCCTAAAAGAAAAGAAACAGCACAGAGAAAGTACTTCTGCAGAGTTTCACCTCCAACTCCCATGTAGTGCCCATCCACAAAAGTGGCCCAAAAGGATGAACCAGGAAACTATAGGCCAGTGAGCCACACATCGATCATGGGAATGCTCATGGAGACCATACCAAAACAGAGGCTAGTGAGCTTCTTAGAGGAAAACGGTCTCCAGGATGGTCAGCAGCATGGGTTTATAGTGGGCAGATCCTGCCAGACAAACCTTGTAGAGTACTACGACTGGGTGATGCAGGAACTGGATAAGGGCCATGCAGTGGATGTCCTGCATTTGGACTTCAGTAAGGCCTTTGATTCAGTGCCGCATGGGAGGTTTGGGGGGAACTGGAATATGTGGGGGCGGGACCAAAAATGGTGAAAAGGATCACAAACTGGCTAAAGGGAAGGCAGCAAAGAGTGGTGGTGGTGGGGACCTCTCGTCACGGAGGGCGGTGACAAGTGGGGTACCACAGGGATTGGTACTGGGACTGGTGCTGTTTGGAATTTTTATTGCAGATATCTCACACGGGAACCAGGGTAAGATCAGCATGTTCGCAGATGATACCAAGATGGGAGCTGTGGTTGATGATGTGGAGGGGTGGAAGGGGTTGGAGGAGGACCTGACTAAGCTGCAGGAGTGGGTTCAATGCCAAGAAATACAAGGTTATGCACTTTGGAGCCAGGAACCAGGGAAGGGATCATCACTTGAATGGAGTACAGTTGGGGAGCACCACAGAGGAGAAGGACCTAGGAGTGAGCAACTCTGCTCAGTGCAGGAAGGTGGCAGCAAAAGCCAACAAAATGCTGGGGTGTATTGCAAGAGGGATCTCCTCCAGAAGGAGGGCGGTTATCCTGCCCCTGTATAGGTCATTGGTCAGGCCCCGCCTGGAGTACTGTGTGCAGTACTGGTGCCCATTCCTGAAGAAGGACATCAGATTACTGGAGGGGGTGCAACGAAGAGCCACAAAGATGATCCAGGGATTGGAGAGCAAGCCCTATGAGGACAAGCTGGGAGAGTTGAATATGTATTCACTGGAGGAGAGTAGGGATGGGGGGGATATGATTAAGACCTTTAAGTATCTGAAGGGGATAAACAAGACCAACACAGAAAGGATTTTTCAGATGAGAAGGGGGAGGGACACGTGAGGGCTTGGACTGAGACTGGAGGTGGGAAGATTCAAGAGGAAAATGAGGAGCCAATTTTTCATGGAAAGAGTGGTAGACAAATGGAACAGCATTTTTTTTTTTTTGTAGAGTCTGTTTTATACTCCCTACCTTCGGGGCATCTCTGGGGATTCCATCTGAGGCTCGTTGACTCAACCGCCCACCTGAACCGATCCCCGAGTACTGCATCAGGTAAGGGAGGTCTGGGCTCTCTCTGCCCCATGGAGAGGCCCCAGACCCCTGGGAGAACTGGAGAGTTGGTCGGCATTGGGCGTGTGGTCAGACCGCAGATGTTCACCATCACCTCACCCAACGGCAGGGGGAATTTTTCCTTGTTTTTCACCCCAAAGCTCCGACGTGCAATGATGTCCAGCTCTGCATGTGCATGCTCCCGCACACACCAGGAGGACATCCGCCGAAGCTCCAATCCCCTGCAATCTTGCTGCCGAGCTCTGCAATGCCCCCAGCCTCTGCCAGGGGTTGCCAGAGCTACGGCTGAGAAAACCCCCCTCCCCAGGGAAGGAGAGGAGCCCTTGGGTGCTCAATTCGTCCCCATCCCCACCGACCCCCGACGACCCATGCCTGCTCCTGAACCCAGGTCACCAGTGTGGCATGAGGTGTGGCATCCAGTGCCTCAACCCTCAGTGCCACCGGGCCGGCCTGACAAATGGAACACCTTACCAGATGAGATAGTGTCCTATAAGATGGTGGGCAGTTTCAAGAGGGGTTGGGATAGGGTAAGGGGAAGGGATATTGGGAAGGGGGTGGGAGGGGACACTGCATGATGAGGGGCTAGCTGCACACTTAAGCAGACTCAATAGACCATGAGGTCTGTTTCTGATGGCAATTTCATATGTTTGTATGTACCCCACTTGTTACAGCCCTTGAAGATGAGAGATCCCCCCCACCCTCTGCTGTCTCCCCTGCAGCCAGTTCTCTTGCCCTGCTCCCACGTATTTCAACTTCCCTCCAACCTCCCATGAGGCACCGAATGAAAAGCCTTGCTTAAGTCCAAATACAGGACATCCACTGCATGTCCTTTGTCCAGTTCCCTCGTTACTCAGTCATAATAATTGACCAGGTTGGTCTGGCAGGATCTTCCTGAGACAAATCCATGTTGCTGTCCGTACTGGAGTCCATTGACTTCCAGAAAGGTCACCAGTCTCTCTTTCAGGATTGTGTGCATTAGTTTCAATCAATCAATCAATCAATCAATCAAAATCTTTATTTATCCAGGCGAACATTGTTGAGCAAGCACATTTACAAGATGGACCTGGTTAGCTCTGGGTCAAATGGTACAATGCATACCGAGATATTTACAATAGAGCCAAATAACACAAGTAAAGAACAATTAATGCAATTAATGCAAGTAAGTACTCAATGTTACATCAGTCATATCAGTTCAGAGTGCTTTTGTAATATTTAAGGAGGACATAAGATGAAGCTTAGCAGGAACTTCAGTAGGGAGAAGTGATCGGCTGCTCATTTAGGGAGTGGACGCAAGCACAGAATTTCAAAAGTAGTGTAATCACACAGTATCCCTAAATGTAACACTCTAAACAGAAGGATAAGGGTCTTAACAGTCCAGGAGAAAAGTAATTACAGTTATTTTGGCAAATTTTGGCATGGAAATCAGATTTATGCTTGGTTTAGAACAGACACAGAAGCAGACTGCAGGAACTAATTGGAAGCCAATGCCACGGAGCGCTCACATTCCAATTGGATGGCTGCTAATGCTGTACTTTGCTAATGGACAGTCTGAGCTTAGGTTCTCAGGCAGTGGTAGAGGCAGCACCATACACCTGGTGCCTGGGTTTCCTACACCTATGGGCAGGGTGCCTGTGGAGAGCATATCCTTAGCAGGGGATGGAAGAAGGGATTGGTATTAAGTACTAGGCCATGGACAATGGAACATCTGAACCAGCAGGAGGACCAAAACAGCAGGACAATAGAATTGGGTATTCCTTGATGCCTAAAGACTGGCCCAACCACAGAAATTCAGAAAAGAGTGTAATCAAACAGAGTCTCAACTCTTGACACTCTAAACAGGAAAAAATAGAGGTCATAACTGTTAGGCAATAAGTAAGTACAGCTCTATTTTGTGCAAGTTTTAGACAGAAAATCAGACTTCAGCTTAGAATTGAGGGAGACACAGGAGCAGACTGCAGGAGCCAATCAGATGCTAGAGCAGAAAAGCGATTACGTTCCGATTGAATATCGGCAATGCTGTACCTCGCTAGTAAGGAGTCCAGTCTAGGTGTCTCAGGCAGCGGCTATGGAAGCGACAACTGCCTGGTATCTGCATTTCTCCCACCTAAGGGGCAGGGCGCCCCTGAAGGGCTAGTCTGTGGCAGGGAAGAGAGTTAGGGGACAGAGGAAAGAAATAGTAAGAGTGGAATGCAGTGGAAAGGAAATATGAAGATGAAATATGGCAGTTAAATGGTACAGGGTAGGGGAATAAGAGCCACAGAATAAGCAATATGTAAAAGGCAGCAGGGTGAGTAAGGTGTAGCAGCCGCGAAAGCCATGAAAAGATAATAACCCTACAGGGATTTCTAGAGAGGAAAAACATTTAAGGCCTAAGATGCTCACAGAGTTAAGGTCACCAAAGGTTACAAGCGATCATAAATTCAACTATGCTCAGAGGGCAGTAGCCTGATGTTTCGGACTAAAATTAGGGTCTGGGTAGCAATTGCAAGGCTCACACACATACCGAGTATATAGAGATTTAAAGGCATTCATACTGCAGAGGCAGCTTAATTTCAATAATTTTTCTACTTTGTTCCACAATGTTGGCAACAGGAAACTAATGGCCACTCTGCCATAGCGAGAGGAAGCCTTAGGGATACATAATGTGATGTAGGATGCGTGTCTTAGGGCATACGTTTCTGACTCACTTAGTGGGAGACAGTCTATTATATATTGTGGAAGCTGCTTCAAGAAGACTCTATAAGACCAAAGGACTGCATTTCTATTACACCTAAACATAAGAAAGGACCACCTTATGGCTTTGTACCCCACAATGTTTCCCCACAATGGATGTGAGGCTTACTGGTCTGTAATTGCCTGGTTCATCCTTTGGATGACTTTTGTGGAGGGGCACCAAGTGAGCCATCCTTCAGTCTTGCGGTACGCCTCCTGTGTCCAGGGAGTTATTGAACAGGTCTGCCATCGGCCCCGCCAGGACCTCCACCAGCTCCTTCAGCACCCTGGGGTATATGCCATCTGGTCACGGTGACTTATCCACCCTCAGTGCCTTTAGACCTTCCAATACCCTGCCCTCTGTGATTACCTCATCTGTCACCTCTGTCCCCATCCCCTGCAGTAGTTGCACGCCCTTCTCCTTCATAAATACAGAAGTATTCATTTAGTGCTTCTTCCTGCTCTCCCTCTTTCTCTGCCCACCCAAGTCCTTCCTGGTCCTCACTATTTGGTCTTTGCAGCTCCTTCTCTCTCTTACGTACCTGAAGAAGTCCTTTTCCCAGTCCCTGATGCCCTGTGCCAGCCTCAGCTCTCTGGAAGCCTTGGCTGCCCTGACTACTCTGGTTACCTCTTTGGACTTCTTCAAGTACTCTTCCCTGTCCTCCCCCCCTCCTCCCGGATTTCCTGAACCTCCTGAATGCTGCCTTTTTTTGCCCTCACCTTTTCCAAGACCTCTCTATTCAATCAGCTTTGTTTCTTAGCCCTGCCTTTTTTGCTTTGTGTTTTGGTACAGAAACTAGTTGCCTCCACAGTCAGTTTGATTATCCTGCATCCTACCCAGGTTGCTTTGGAGCCAGGTAAGGGGCCTGCTAGCCCTTACCTAATGGGGTGGATCGGAGAACTGTGAGCCGTAGGGTGCATGCCAAGAGTTTGGGGCACTTTCGATTTAGAAGTGAATTGAACTGTGGGTGTTGCTCCTGGGATCTGGGCTCCTTGAGAAGCTCCTGAGAGGTGTGAGCCAGAAGGGCTAAGCTGCTGTGAGCCGTCTAGAGTAAGTGCAAAGTATCTTCATCTCCGGGTCTCTGGAGCCTCGTCCTGATTGCTGCCCAGCATGCTGCTGTGTGCTGGGTCCCACCTCGACTGATGTTTTGTAACAATGTGTCATGTAAGTGCTGGCAATGCTGGTTGGGGCTTTGTGTTTCCTTGGATTACAGTAACTTTCATTTTGAATTGCAAAGTTGGGTTTTTCAAACATTTGGAATTTTAATTCCTTTGAATTGTGCTAGCACATGATGGCTTATGGGGGGTTAAATTGCAAGCTTGCTAAACTTCATCAAAGGCAGCAATGAAAGACATCAAATACAGCTGTGAAATAAATTCAAACCATGGTCAAATTCAAGCACAGACAGCCAAAACAAATAGGAGGAGCTGTGAAAGAAGGTAGAAGCAATCATGTTTGCTGCGGGATCTTTGATCAAAAATGTTTCTCAGTTCATAGATTTTTCCATACAGCTATTTATTAAGGATCTCAGGTCTCAGATCATGGACACAGCACATCTACTTAAACTGGAAGGTTTTTTATGGGAGGAAAGCACCTCCCTGGATCATGATCAATGTAACAAGATTGTACACCTGTATCGAACACAGTGAGGGACTAGAGGATCTGGAACACTTTTCACACAGCCCACATACAGGTGGCAACATCCCTATTATCTTCTTCCTACAGGCCCAATAATTCGTACTCCATAGGAATTGCTTCACCTTTAAGGCAGATTTTTTTTTTGTAACTTTTTTCCTTTATGCCCCCTACTCTCTGGTTGCCTGGATATTCTCCTGTGTGGTCTCTCAGCTCGGCCTGCTCCCGCCCCACCTGAAGTCCCCAGCCGCACCCCTGGTTTGGGCCCATCTCTGCTCCAACTCCACTTGTCACCCGCCCCCAGCTGTGAGCCTCCTGGAATGGGATAGCCAACTCTTACTGGAGCTCTATCTAGAATCTAATTGAGCGACCTGGGAGCGGAGGAAGAACCAGATGCCAGCTGGAGGGACCTGGCTATGGGCATGGGGGCCATCTACTGGACCCACCTTCACCTACCAGGCAACCAGGGCTTTTCTGTTTTTCTGTCCCTCCCCTGGCTTGGCTGTGCAATACACTCTGGCACGAGTGTGCGTGCTCCTGTGCACATTCACAGGAGCACCACCACAGCCAATCCCCTGACAGAGGTCCCAATTGCTGCTGCAACCCCAGTCTCCACTGGGAATCACCAGGCACTGGGATCTATGACTCCCCTCCCTCCCAGGAAAGGAGAGCAGTCCACTGGATGCTCAGTCCTTTCCTCCCCTGCCGACTCCCGATGACCCAAGTCTGCTTGCAAACCTGGCTTGCAGATGTGGCATAAGATCTGGCATCCAGCGCCCCAACTCTCAGTGCCACTGGACCGGCTAAGGGAGAATTTTATGGACAAAAATGTGGCACAATAATAGAGGCATTTTATGGCCCTTCATATGTGAATCTCTTTCTGGGCCTGTGGGAGGAAAGATTAATTTACAACAGTGATCAAAACAGATAGTCAGATAAGATTATGGCCTGGTACTGCTTTATAGATTATCTTGTTTGCATCTGTTGGGGCACTAAGGAGGAGATAGATTAATTTATAGTATGCCTCAGCAACAGTTGTGCTAGTTTAAATTTTACATTTGACTACAAGAAAACTACAGTCAGTTTGCTTGATGTCCTCAGTGCCTCAGCAGGGGTGACAGTATCATCAGCTGAATATAGAAAATGAACAGCAGCTGGTTCTGTTCTACAAGCAGAAAGCTTACAGCCCAGAAAGCCGACTGAGTCAGTTCCAGTTAGTCAACTGACTAGAATCCATAGGAATTGCTCAAAAAAGGAGACTTTGAAATCCAGGTCACTGACAAGGCTAAAGAAAGGGGTATGATGAGTGTGTGCTTGACAAAGCCATGGAGAAGGCAAAAATACTGGGACTATGTGTCACGGGTTGTGGGTAGAGATGGACTAATCAGGCAGTGAGGCAGATGTAGTTCAAAACAAAATAACATTTATTCTTCACAGCAGAAAAATAATAGGCAAAAGAAATGAACTTAGGCAACAAAATAAAAGGAGGCAAATCAAAATCCATGCTATCTAAATCTATATATATGTATATGTATACACATATCAACTAGAAAAATACTAGTTTCATTCTCTGCAGGTATCACAGCTGTCTCTTATCCCATCCCATCTCATCTGACTAGCGCTGCTTTGAGTTCTCATTATATAGGGCTTTGTGACCATGTGATGAGCTAACTCCACCCATCTGTACACATTTTACCTTTAAAGTCATTACTTACAATATATTTTTCAACAAACAAGACATTATATACATTATTTCATCCTAATGTATGTTTTAAGGCAGTCAAATGACAATAACAGTTTTGAGCACCAAACAAGTTCTTTGTACTGTTACCCTAAGCACCTCCCCCAGGCCACTTCCTGTATAAATATAGCAGGGGGAAAGGCTGGCCGTCTCTATAGAGAGATGGAGATGGGAGGGGCTGCATCTTCAGGCAGGGCTACACTCTGAGAAACAACAGAAACAGGTAAACTTTTGCTTTGTAATTCCCAGTTTTCACATTTTAGCTCAGGAGTGTGCCTTAATGCTTATGTATACCGTTTCTTGCTTATTTTGCTGCTTTAAGGGAGCTGTGCTCCAAACACTTTTTAAAGGAGACAAATGGTGCTCCTAACTGCCACTTTGTACCCAAGAAAAATAGCTTGAGAAGCTGCACTGCTAGGGAAAGGATAACAACCAACCTCAGGCTCTAGGGAGTGGCTTCTCTTCAATTTGGAGCCCAGGCTGTTTGCTAGTGCAGCAAAAGGGCTTTGTCTAGCTGTTGCATTATTTTGGAGGTACCTAAAGCCATTGCTTCACTGCTTCCAGGCTTTTAGGGTACCTGGGGAAACATACAGGCTGCAAACAGCAGTATTTTGCTCCTCCTGGACTAGGCCTTCATTTTAAACTGCAGTAACAATATGGATACTGGTATTTCTTTCATTTGTACTGTTTCACAGCCATGGCATATATCAATGCATTTCAGGGCAAGCTTTTCAGAGGCATTTTGAAATGGGAATTAGGATAGTAACTCCATGCTATGCCTTTTCTTGCTGACTAACTTTAACAGTGGCAAAACCCAGGGATGTGAACATAGAACATGTAGAGACAAACAACAAAGTGGGTGGCCAGCCCAACAAACAAAACATCTCTCTGGGTAGGGGGGTTGACACTAGTCCATTTACAGAAGAGAGTCCTGAAAGAACTCCTAAAATTCAAGGTGGACAAAGCAATGAGGCCTCATGGGATTCACCCCAGAATCCTAAAAGAACTAAGGGAGGACCTAGTGACACCAGTGACCACACTTTTTAACAAATCATGGGAAGATGGGGTGGTACCTGAGGACTGGAGGAGGGCAGATGTGATTCCCCTTCACAAAAGTGGGAGCAAGGCAGAAGCAGAAACTACAGACCTATGGTTTGAAGCCTCAGTGGTAGGGAAAATGATGGAATCACTTCTGAAAGAAAGAATTGTTGAGGGTACCTAGAGGCCAGCAGGGCACAGGGACCCAAAGCAGCATGGATTTACAGCAGGAAGGTCATGTCAGACAGAATCTAATAGATTTCTTTGACTGGGTGACCAAAGTAATAGACCAGGAGGGGCTGTGGATATGGCCTACCTAGACTTTAGCAAGGCATTTGACACAGTCCTCACAAAAGATTAATAATCAAGTTAGCCAGCTTGGGGTGGGTCCCAGGGTGGTAGCCTGGGTTGCAAACTGGCTGCACAACAGGACACAGAAGGTATAGTGGGTGGAACACATTCCGGCAAGGGGAGTCACTAGTGGAGTACCTCAGGGCTCAGTACTGGGTCCAGTCCTCTTTAACATCTTTATAGGTGACATTGCAGAGGGTCTGGAGGGAAAGGTATGCCTCTTGCAGATGACAAAAGATCTGTAACAAGGTTGATACACAAGGGGGTAGAAAGGATGAGAAGGGACTTGGCAAGGTTGGAGGAATGGTCAGACATATGGCAACTTAGATTCAATGCAAAGAAGTGCAAAGTAATGCACCTGGGAAACAAAAACCCAGGAGAAGAGTACACAATAGCAGGGGAGGTACTAACAACAAGAAGAATGGAACGGGACTTGGGGATAGTCATACCAGATGATCTAAAGGTGGGTAAGCAATGTGAGAAGTCAGTAAGGAGAGCCGGGGATACTGGAATGCATAGGAAGGGGCAACACAAGTAGAAAAAGGGAAGTGGTTATCCCTCTGTACAGACAGTTGGTGAGACCCATCTGGAGTACTGTGTGCAGTTTTGGAGACCTCACCTATGCAAGGACATAGACAGGATGGAAGCAGTCCAGAGGAGGTCAACTAAAATGGTGCAGGGTCTGCATCAGAAATCATATGAAGAGACTGAGAGGCTTAATATGTATACCCCTTAGTGAAAGGAGGGACAGGGGACATGATAGAAACGTTCAAGTACCTCAAGGAATCAACAAAGTCCAGGAGGTAGCATTTTTCAGAAAAAGAGATGTGTAAGAACAAAGGGACACAATTTAAAAGATGAGGGGGCTCAGGGGTAATGTGAAATCTTTTTCACGGAGAGAGTGGTGGATGCGTGGAACTGCCTTCCAGGGGAGGTTGTTGGGGCTAAAACAGTGGGGGAATTCAAACATGCATGGGACAGATACAAGGCAATTGTAGTGGGGGGTGGCAGGAAGTAGGCTGTTGGTTAACTTGAATCTGCAGCTTATCCAGTAGGGAGGGAAATGGGCAGACTGGGTGGGCCAAGTGGTCCTTATCTGCCATCGAAGTCTATGTTTCTATGTAATGGTTATATCTAGCATTAATATCGTTTAAATTTATGGCATAACTAAAGGTGCTGGTTGACTGTAAATATGTAAAGAATCATGATGTATGTATATTGTAAATATGATGTATGTTTTCTTTTCTGTCTAAGTCCTCTTAATAGCACAGTACAACATATAACACAGGACACTCACAACCCAGGTATGCTCTTTTTACATTCTTAGCATACTGCATTCAGAAAAAAAATGGGAGGGGGTACACCCTTTCACACTATGCATTATTGCAGGCCGGGTACACTTGAGTCACATGTACCTGGCCTGCGTAGCTCTGCACCAGTGGACAGGTACAGTGTTCGTGGTATGCACAACCATGAGCCTCTACAGGGTGCCTGTCCATGGCCCCACCCTCAGTTCACTCTGAAGGGGGGTGGATTGAGGGACACAGGCAGACAACCTATTGGATGCCCATCCTGGATCCCAAAGTGGATCCCCTGCTTTGCATGAGCAGGGGATTCTGGGTAGGTGTGGGTCCACCTTTTTTTTAAAGTATGGGCAAGTGCTGGAATTTTTTTTTTTTTAGTTGTTTAACTGGGATTAACAGGAATGGATGCACCCAGCCCACCCAGTCAGCCTAGTGGGCTGGGGCAGCACGGTGGGGGGATTCCTTATCCCACCGCAGCTGGTGGGTGTCACTGGGGGAGATAAACAAAAGATACTGAATGGTTTCCACTGCTGCATACTGTGCCTCCCCTTGCCTGGCACTCTGTGCATCTGTGAATGGTGTGGACTGTGCGCACACCCCAAACATGCCACTGGACCAGCTGAGCATGTAGCTGTGCAATGGATCACGGGGACTGAGTGCATAAGGAGCATGTGCACCATCCGTGAATGCTGCTGGTGGTCAACTGGACTCTGATTCATGGCATTCCATCTGAGGGTTCTCTACATTTCTGTGCTGTGTAGGCAATCTACCCCTTAATGCATAGGGGCCATTGACTATAGATCACTACTAACCCCTAGAAACACATCTAACAGTAACAGTCCCCCTATCACATTCTCTACAGAGTATCACAATCCAGCAGGTATGGTAGGCAACCTGATTCACAAGTTTTGATCAGTTGTATGGGAGGACACTGTCCTTGGGAAACAGATTGGTGATGCAGCAAGGGTTACATTCAGAAAGGCTAACAATTTGGATGACGTTTTAACAGCTAGCCATTTTCTGGTTATTAACAAAACAAGTCCACATTTAATGTGACTACCTATCACATCACCAGGATTTCATGAATGTGGGCACTGTAACGTTTACAGGTTTGCCTATGAAGGGAATACTTTGAAGGTGCTATGAGTTGCAGAAAAGTGACGATAAGAAATTTTTTCCCCATGTGTCACATCGTTTGTGGTCTGTTATATGGTGCCCCCGCGATAAGTTGTATGTGGGGCATACCATACGGTCCTTGAAAGTGTGCATCCAGGAACATGTTCGAACAATTGCAAATTGAAATTTAAAAAAAATCCTCGTTGTGCACTTTTGAATAACCCACAACTTGACCCTAATCTTGTTTCATTTGTGGGTCTGGCACATCCTGCCTTTCAGAAGAGGGGGAGACAGGCTGAATAAACTGATGCAACAGGAGACTAGATGGATGGTATCTCATTGTACGACAGATATCTGATCTAAGCCAATCACGGTATAAAACAGCCATCAGTTATTCTCTCACAAATGACATCTAAAAACACCCAGAGTCAATTATTCAACTAAACCTCTTCCCTCAGTTGGTTAATTACTCTCTAACTACACCAACAATTGGTTATTCACACCTTAAAAATCAAACCAAAAACCAAAACAAGCATTTGTCAATGCCGAATGTTTGCTTGCTGGCATTGGTAGTGTAGAAGTTACAGAGCTGCATAATAGGAATGGCAGCGAAGTATTGAACTGAAGCCAAACCCACCACCACCCTGCAGAGAGTGACAG
Organism: Neoceratodus forsteri; assembly: GCA_016271365.2. Lineage (NCBI taxonomy): Eukaryota > Metazoa > Chordata > Ceratodontiformes > Ceratodontidae > Neoceratodus > Neoceratodus forsteri. The sequence continues at coordinate 673,773,350 of CM057451.1, read as the reverse complement.
GCATTGGGGTGTGCCTTTGAGTCATCAGGCATAACGACCACACCATTTCACCACACCCTACCCTGCAGACACTGACAAGTGTCACTGTGCCTTGGGGTCTTTGGCCCTAATGCACACCCCATTCCATCAGGAAATACGGTGAGATGGGTGCGGTATAGGAGAATGGGGTGAAGTTTGGGCCCAAAGAGTCCGAGGCACACCTTGATGCCTCTCGCTGGCTGCAAGGTGTGGGTGGGGGTTGAATGGTATGAGCATTACAGGCAAGAATTGCAAGTCACACCCCGATGCCTGTCATCCTCTACAGGGTGGGGCGTTATGGTCGGAAACCCTAACGCCTCAGGCATTCGTTGGTATTTTCACTCCAAATTTTCAACATGTTTTTTTTGTGACCCCCACCTCATGAACAGTGGCAATATCAATTTGTTAGCTGAAAACTGCTTTTGCACAGAGACTACGGCATTTGGCACCACAGGTGCAAAAACACATTCCGAACAGGATGTGAAAAATGACAGCGGTACTGTTCATGGGGAGGTGTAAAAAATGGCAATGTTGAAAATCTCGAAAATCTTAAAAAGCTGAGAAGTCACGCACAGGCGTAGAAACTGTGCAATCTTGACAATCTGCATGTAACTAGTTTGGGGATTTTTAATTGTTAACACAGGCATTTTGGGACCTCCAATCATGGACAGTGTCAGTGGGATTTTCTTTATCTGTTCTGAACAATGATTTCCAACAGCGACCATGCATTTCTGCGCTGAAAGTGTGAAAACACATTTCGGCCATGTTGTGGAAAGTGACAGCTGTACTGTTCCTAAGGAGGTGTGGAAAAATGCCACTGGTGAAAATCTGAACTGAAAATATTACAAATTCATGAACTTACGAGGGTGCGTGGAAACTGCGCAGTGCTCACTCGTAACACAGTCATTTTATGGAGTTTTGTCACCAAATTTTCAACATAGACATTTTAAGACCTCTGATCGTGACCAGTGTCACTGGGATTTTCTTAATCTGTCCCAAACATTGTTTTCGCACACCGACTGTACCATTGTGCGCTACATGTGCGGAAACACATTTTGGGCGAGATGTGAAAAATGGTAGCTGTACTGCTCATAAAGAAATGTGGTAAAATGGCACTGTTGAAAATCTGGTGTGCAAATATTACAAATTTGCAAACTTGCCAGCGTGCATCGGAACTGCGCAACGTACGCTCCTAAAACAGTCATTTTTGGGAATTTTTTCACCAAATTTTCAACATAGCCATTTTAACACCTCTGCTTGTGACCAGTGTCACTGTGATTTTCTTAATGTGACCCATGCATTGATTTCGCACACAGACTGCGCCATTGTGCGCTACGTGGGCGGAAACACATTGTGGGCGAGGTATGAAAAATGACAGCTGTACTGCTCATAAGGAGGTGTGGTAAAATGGCAATGTTGAAAATCTGGAGTGAAAATATTGAAAATTTGTGAACTTACGATCGTGTGTAGGAACTTTGCAACGCACGCTCGTAAAAGTTATTTTTAGGAATTTTTTCACCAAATTTTCAACATAGTCATTTTAAGACCTCTGCTCATGAACAGTGTCACTCTGATTTTCTTAATATGTCCCGTACATTGATTTTGCGCACCGACTGCGCCATTGTGCGCTACATGGATGGAAACATGTTTTGGATGAGATGTGAAAAATGACAGCTGTACTGCTCATAAGAAGGTGTGGTAAAATGGCAATGTTGAAAATCTGGAGTGAAAATATTGAAAATTCGCGAACTTACGAGCGTGCGTAGGAACTGCACAATGCACGCTCGTAAAACAGTCATTTTTAGGAGTTTTTCCACCAAATTTTCAAAATAGGTTTTTTGAGAGCCCACCTTATACACACTGGCAGTGTCATTTCATTAATCATTCCAGAAAGGTGATTTCATGCAGTGGCTGCGAAATCACCCTTCGGGCCCGAGTAATGCCATGACAGTGAAAGCATTCATGAGAAGGGGTCCCAAAAACCCCATGTTGAAAATTTGGTGCAAAAATTCCAAAAAATGCCCGAGATATGCAGAAAAGTTGAAAAAACCCTGTCTATTACATTATACAGCTTACCGGCATTTCCTCAGTTCGCGGTCGGCTTTGAAGAGTGCAGACGTGTTCCCGGTCCACCGAAGATCGTAGCCAGACTCAGAGGTAAGTATGGGGTGAGGGGGTGTGGGAGGCAGGGTGCGCAGTGGGTGGGTGCGGGTGGGGGCAGGGAGACTGCGAGGGACCGTTTTAATTTACAGTTTGTTTTTTTTATTAAGACGCAGGCGTTTGCCACGCTGGGGTGGGCTCCCAGCGTGGCAGCTGGAAAGGCTGTTTGGGGGCTGGAGCCGACGGGGGATTGGGCACCCCCGTCAGCCATATGGGCTTGTGCTACGCTGGGGTGGGCTCCCAGCATGGCAGCTGTAAGGCTGTTTGGGGGGGCTGGAGCCGACGGGGGATTGGGCACCCCCGTTGGCCATACAGAGGTGTGCCACGCTGGGGTGGGCACCCAGCGTGGCAGCTGTAAGGCTGTTTGGGGGCGGTGTGGAGCCGACGGGGCATTGGGCACCCCAGTCAGCTATACACTATGTGCGTGGGGGGGCGCGCATCAGCACGCAATATGCGTGCATGCACGTTGAGGGGGGGAGCTCTGCTCACTGAAGCGGAGCTCTCCCTTTCAACTGTATGCCACTGCATTTTCCTGCTGTCATAGACAGCTGCAGCAGTGATTGGTGCACTGCGACTGCGCCTGCAAACTCACTGACTGAATTGGAAGAGGCTGACACACCTCTAGAAAACTCCTATGATGGCACTATGTTTCTTGCACATGCGTGCAAGCAAACATAAAAAGTCATCAGAAAGATAGTCCACTTCAGCTGCTTCACAACAAATCCTGTCACAATGACCACAGAACACCAGTACATTAAAACACAAATATACACAGTTTTTGCCATATTCTTCTAATTATCACATTTTTCCACTACACTAAGTCACTCATTGCTCCCTCCCTCTGCTGTGCTCCCACTGAAACTTTGTTACCTATGAAATCAAACCACTTTCACAAATATTTTCCATTTTCCTGTTTCTGTTCCTGACCAGCCCTCACCTAACTTACTGTTTCCTAATTCCCACCAGAAGCATCTTTCACCCATGGAGCTCATTTAAAACAGCTGCCTGCATAATTCTTCCTTGCACATGCAGTGCTCCCTCTCTATACCATAATCTTGGTAATAGCAAGCTGAACGGTACTTGTGGCTCCCTCAGCTCTCTCAGTACTCATGCTGTCTACCTGACTGCTTCGCCGTGTAATCCATCATACTGGCAATGAAGTGGATGCACTCTTCATTAAAGTCTACTGTAATAAACATGTAAATTGCCAAGATGACTTTGCTGAATACACAATGAGCTGATCAGATGGGATCTGACTTCCAGGTTTTTTAGCTAAACTATTAGTGCAGCTTTGAGTGCTCTACATACCATTCACAAGTTAAAAACCAACTCCAAGTCATATAATAGAAATTTAGAAACATAGAAATAAAGAAGCTGATGGCAGATAAGGACTGTGAGGCCCATCCAGTCTGCCCATTTCTTTTTCTACCTTATGAATATGCCATTGGCCTTTGCTCTCTCAATGGCCTATCAATTCATACTCATCTGTATTGCTCCCTTATGCCTATCCCATGCCTGTTTGAAGCCCTGCATTGTATTTATATCCACCACTTCCTGAGGTAGGCCGTTCCATGCATCCACCACCCTTTCTGTGAAAAAGAACTTCCTCACATTACCCCTTAGTCGGCCTCCCTCTAATCTCATGCTGTGCCCTCTTGTCCTGCTGTTTTTCTTATATTGAAACATATTAGACTCTTTCACCTTGTTAATGCCCTTAAGGTGTTTGAATGTTTCAGTCATATCATCTCTTTCCCTCCTTTGCTCTAGGGTATACATATTGAGCTCAGTTAATCTGTCCTCATATGTTTTCTGATGCAGTCCCTGCACCATTTTGGTTGCCCTTCTGTGGACTGCCTCAATTTGGTTAATGTCCTTGTGAAGGTGTGGCCTCCAGTACTGCACACAGTACTCCAGATGTGGCCTAACCAGTGTCTTGTAAAGAGGGATTATTACCTCCCTCTTCCAACTTGTGATACCCCTACTAATATACCCCAACATCCCTCTAGCCTTACCTACTGCTTTAGTGGTTTGCTTGGATGTTTTCAGGTCATCGGTGATGATGATGCACGAGTCTCTTTCTTCCTTTATGGCTGTCAGCAACTCCCCTCCCAGCCTATAGGTGGCTTCAGGGTTTCTCTTCTCTATGTGCATGATCTTGCACTTATTTGCATTAAACCCCAGTTGCCACTCTTCCAACCATTTTGCTAGTTTATCCAGATCTCTTCTCATTCTGCCCACCCCATCTGGATCATCTACTCTGTTGCAGATCTTGGTGTCATCTGCAAACAGACAAACCTTACCCTCCAGTCCATCTGTAATGTCACTGATGAAGATATTGAAGAGGACTGGCCCCAGGACTGATCCCTGAGGTACCCCACTTGTGACTTACATCTCTTCTGACTGCATACCATTTACCACCACTCTCTGTTTTCTGCCCGTCAACCAGTTTGCCTCCCAGTTGACCAACATCTGACCCACCCCGAGCCTACCCAGCTTATTAATCAATCTCCTATGTGGAACAGTATGGAAAGCTTTGCTGAAGTCAAGGTAGGCAACATCAACTGCTCCCCCTTGGTCGACCACTCTGGTTACCCAGTCAAAGAAATCTGAGATTAATTTGACAGGACCTTCCTTTTGTAAACCCATGCTGTCTTTGATCCTGTGCTCCTATGGATTCCAGGTGTTGCACTATCCTTTCCTTAAGTAGTGTCTCCATAATCTTGCCCACTATTGAGGTAAGACTGACTGGTCTGTAGTTCTCTTCCTCCTCCCTGCTATCAATCTTGTGGAGCGGGATCACATGAGCCCTTCTCCAGTCTTCTGGGACCTCTCCTGTGCTCAGAGACTCACTAAACAGTTCTGATAATGGCTCTGCTAGTTCCACCCTTAGCTCCTTTATTACCTTGGGATGTATGCCATCAGGTCCCATTGCCTTTTCCACTCTGAGCTTATCGAGCTCTTGTAGGACCCTTTCTTTTGTGAATGGACTAGTGCACACCTCCCACCCCCGTGTCCATGGTGCTGAGCTGTGGGTCCTGCCCTTCCTTCTCTTCAGTAAATACTGAGCAGAAGTATCTATTTAAGATTTTAGATGCTTTTACATGGTCCTCCTCCTCCTCCTCAACACGCCCCTTTATCCCCTTTGATCTTAGCAATACCCCCTCTGGATTTTCTCCTTTCACCAATGTTTCTATGGAAAGTCTTGTCATCTTCTTTTACTGTCCGTGCTAGTGTTTCCTTGGTTTTGGCCTTTGCCTGCCTTACTGCCTTCCCTGCTTCACTTAGGGAAGTTTGGTATGCCTCCCTATCTTCATCCTGCTGCGTTCCCTCATATTTTATGAAGGCCAGCCTTTTGGCTCTGACCTTTTCTGCTACTGTGTTTGAGAACCAAAGTGGTTTCCTTCTTCTTTTTTCACTTCCTTTTCTCACTAACACAATGGGATGTTGCTTCAAGTATTGCATCTTTAATGTTTGCCCACTTTGCCTGTATTTCTTTTTGCCAGGGCTAGCTTAACTCTGTTGGCCATCTTATCAAAGTCAGCTCCTCTGAAGTCCCATATTTTTGCCTTGGAATTGGATGATTTTGTTATAGTGGCCTAACTGAACCATACCATGTGATGGTCACTGGCACCCAGGTGACCTTCTACCTGGAGATCTGTGATCCTTTCCCTGTCAGCCAGTACTAGATCTAGGATAGCCCTGTCTCTTGTGGGTTGTTGTACCAGTTGTTTGAGACCCTCCCCCTGCAGGGAATCCACCATGTGTCTAGTTCTGGCAGATGTCCCTGCTGGTATTGACCAATCTGTATCTGGCATGTTGAAGTCTCCCATTATCAGAACCTCCCCTTTAGCTGTCATGTTTTGTATATTTTCTAACAGTAATGTGTCTATGTCCTCCCCTTGGTCTGCAGGCCTGTACACAACCACAGTTTTTATGGCTGTCCCATTTCCTGTTTCCAGGGTGACCCACAGTTCTTCTGGCTCCTTATAAGTATTCTGAATTTCTGTAGCTTTGATATTTTCATTGACATAAAGGGCCACTCCACCCCACCTTTTTGCACCTCGGTCTCTTCTGAACGGTATATAGCCAGGTACTGAAGTCTCCCAAGTGTAGTTACCTGTAAACCGTGTCTTGCTAATGGCTACTATGTCCAGTTTAGCCTCTGTCATTATTGCCTGCAGGTCTGGGATCTTGTTTCCCAGACTGCAAGCATTTGTGTGCATGATTTTCCATTGGCCAGATTTCGGTGTGTTAGTTGTTGGGCGAGGTCCGGCATTTCCCCTGTGTGTTGTATGGGGAGCTAGACCATTTTCTTTACCTGGTGATGCAAATGATCTACAAACATGCTGAACTCCTGTTTGACCACTAGCTGAGGGGGGAGGATTGTTCTTCCCATTAGACGTATGGGGTGCTGCACCCCTCTTCCCATTTGCTAGTTTAAATATTCTGCAAATATGTCAAACTTCTGCCCCAATGCACTGACTCCCTCCTTAGTCAGATGCAGTCCATCAAATTTAAAGAACTTTTGCTCCCAAAACTGTTGCCAGTTCCCTACAAATTTGTGTCCTTTTTCCTGGCACCAGCCCTTGAGCCACATGTTTAGCTCCCTTGTCTCCCCTTCTCTGACCTTCCGTCCCTCTGTCCCCCTCTCCCAGACTGGTAGGAACTCAGAGAAGGAGATGCCAGATGAAATGGATGATAGTTTGTCACCCAGCCTGGTCAAGTGTTCCTTGGTCTCCACAACTGACCAGCTGGCAAGATCGTTAGTCCCTATGTGTACCAGGATGTCAATGTTTTCTCCTGCTTCCTGAACAATTTTAGCAATGTGGTCAGTGTCTCTCCACACTGATATACCTGGGAGACATCCGACCATTACCCCTGGCTGGAGATATGTATCAACTCCCTGAATCATGGAATCTCCTATGATCAGAAGTTTTTTGGATTTCCTTTTTGCTTTTTTGTTTTGGTTCCTGTTTTGGGTGAGTTTTGTTGTGCTAGCTCCTGTGCTACAGTGTCCTGCTCCTGCAGTGTCCTCTGCCCCTTTGTTTGATTTTGGAGATAGAGGCAGATACCTGTTTGTAGTTTTCATATGGTTTATGGAGGTGATATGTTGGAGAGCACCAAGTGATGGGGCACCCGATTTGCCCCTCCTAACCACCTGCCAACCTCCCGGACCAACTACCATCTGCGGTCAAGGTGCTTCTGTTGGATTTTGGGGAAATGGCAGGCGGTTCTTATAATATATTTCCTCTTGAATAGGCAATTTGAGGCACGCAATCTCTGCCCATGCTGCCTGGAGCTGAGCCCTTAGATCTCCAATGGCTCAGTATGTAGGACAGTGTCCTAAATCCTGTAAAACCAACCTTCTGAAAAGTGTTCCACAGTCCCTACAGTTAATGATATCCATTCCAGATAAGTTGCTGGGTTTGTAACCTGGTCAGAGTAATTAGACAGGAGAAAATAAAAGCAAAAGTTTGATTTTGTGTTTTGTTTGTTTGTTTTTGTATAACTTATTATAACAAGTTCAATTACTAGTGCCCCTGTAAATGAGGTCACTGTGTGGATACCCCTCTGATCCACCCCTTCCTGCTTTGCTACAGGAAATATCACGACTGTGCTACCCTATAAAATGAGTGTAGTGTGGGGTGGTTGAGGATGGGGGTGGGTGGCTGGACCCTTCCCCTGCTGAAAAAGAACCACCACAGACAAAATAAACAGGGAGGTAAGAGCAGAAACAATCAGCCAGCAAGAAAGGCAGTAGCCCTGAAAGCTTATCCTAATGATAGATAAAACTGTAACACACCACCTGTAATAATTTCACAGAAGACAAACCCTGTAAGAAACACTTTGCTACAGACAAAAATAAAGCAGTAACAGAAGATATACCTTGCAAAAGACAATTTGAATCAGAAGATTACAGCAGTAATCTGTATGCACACACCTGTAGGCACACCCTGTAATAATGCAGCAGAAAGTATACCCAGCAACAACAATTTGAATCAGAGAAAAATAAAGCAATACAATGTTAGTAACAATCCCTGTGAGTACAAAATAAAAATAACAAAACACAGTAAATCTGCCTAGCCAAAAGAAGCCTTAATCCTTATCCTTGCTCTGGTAAGGTTCTTTGCTCTGTCTTTTCAAGTAACCTAGAAGAAAAGAGCTCAGGTGAAGCTAGGTGCCTTGGCCAGAAAAACTAGTTTTCATGCAGTTAGTTGGAGTATACTCACAATAACCAGCATGTGTGGATTACATTAAATGCCTCAGCATTTAATGACCCACACCAGTTGGTTATTGCTTCCTATGCTCCAACTAACTGCATGTTATTACCTATAGACAATACAACTATCTACACTGTAACTGCATTGCAGTTGCAATATAGTTGCATACAACACATGTGTAGCTACAGCGTAATTGCCCTGTTGCAAGTAATTAATGATTAGTTACTTGAAATGGACACTTAATGTTTGACCCAACCATTTGGATTGAATAAGAATGTGGACTTTGTGCCATTTTCGAAAGCTTAATTCACTATTAAAGTAGTAAGCATGTTTCTTGTGTGGTGCTTATCTTACTCTTTTTGTATATCTTTTTTCCAGATTTATATCAGCAATGGTCGGTGGCCTCTGATTTTTATGACATTAGGTCACTCCAGTGGATCCAGCATACTGGTAGGATCTAATAAAAAAAATGTATTACTTTATTAAAAACTCAAATTTATAGACAGCATAATTATTGCTGGTAGATAGTGTGCTCCAATGCTTGATTAGCTAGTACAGTGGTTTATGATACAGCCTAACTGCACTGTTTGACATATAAAAAATAATTCATAGCCATGTGATCTTTCTCATATTCACTTTTTTGTGAGATTATTTTCTGTATCCCCTTGTATTTATTTTTATTTATTTATTTAGTTATTATATACTATTTGGTAACAACCTTTGAGCACAAATTGATCATTTGCAAAGGTTTAACATCAGATGGAGAACAATACAGTAGATAAAAACAGTTATTAGTCAGCTCTGGCAGAGCCTTTGTCATAGATGTTACAAATTAATATGTCAAACAATATGTTACCAGTATGAGACAAAATATTAACACATTTGTAAACATTCAGGTATTTACATAGTTCAGTACAAGCAACTTTCAAGGGCAGTGGAAGTGTTAAAATTAGCAGAGTAAAGTCCATCAGGGTAGAAACACAGTTATAGAATTCTCATCCTCTGTCCGCCCCACTTCCACACATACACTTTATTGAGGTATTCACATTTTAACTACATACTGTATGTTGTAAATTGTGAGAACTTTAAGTAGTAGACTCATAAGCTGGGTGGTGTAATAAGGTTCACACCCCCTGATGAAGACCAGTGTGTGGCTGAAGTGTCAGGGCAGTTTGTTCCTCTGGCTATCTGTACCATGAAATATTTTTGCATTTGGCTATTGCCTTGTTTTGGTGTTTTTTTACTCTGGAGTGCAGTTTTCATGTTTACTGGTAATGCGTGGACTGGCTGTCTCCTATTGCAGTGCCTGGTAATGGGCATACTGCTTTTGCTTTCTGTGCACCACTGAAAGAACCTAGTAACATAGCTACAAAGCCTGCACCAGGACTTTAATGCAATTCCTGGGTACCCAGGGGCACTGGTTCTTGCATCATACTTGAAATCATAGCTTTAGTACTGGTGCCAGCTGAAGAGTTTAGCACACCCTGTGTACTGTAACATCCTTTTGCGCCTTTTGATTGGGCAAGTGCTTCATAGGCCATTTAGGATTAATTCATCCTTTTGTGCCATTTGAATGGGCAGGTGCTTCATAGACACTGTGGGATCTAAGAGGGTGGTAGTGACCCACAATACCGGAGGTATTGCTACTGGGTGGGAGTGCTCATGGTGACTTGCAACTGTCTAACCCTCTCTTGTCCTCCAGATTCCAGGCCTGTGTTGCTAAATAAAAGCACTGTTAATTTGTTGTGTTTCACTTCTGTATGTGCGCCCACTTTGTATACCATGATTAAAATGCTTATTGGTGAAGGTAACCACTGTTTTATTTATATTTATTTATTTAGTTTTTGTTAACCGGGTGAGTAGACTAGCCAAACAATGACTATTTTCAGGCATGACCCAGGACAGTCCGGCAGCTGTTCCAATCCCATGTATTTAGATGGGTAATTTCATTTTTTCACAACAACCTTAACATTCTGTAATGAATACATATTTTGTACATATACTTCTGGAATAACTTTCATTTACTTTCCAATTGCTGCTCATGTTCCTCTTTCTAATGGAGTCTTTTCCTTTTCACAACTGATAGAATAGTCTAATTCATATGTTAATACTGCTGCTGAGTCCACTCTTATTGTTGCAAGAGTGGTCTCACATGCATTCTTAGCATATAAGAACCGCAAACTGAAGGCAAGCGGTTCTTTTAGTATGTAAGTGAGACCCCTTTTACAACCGTAAGGGTTGTCTTGGTGACATTATTAATATACTATTGATCAAGCTCAATCAAATAATATATTAATGCTTTAAAAAACCTTACCAGAAGATGCACATGTGACACTCTTCACAGAATGAAACTCTCATGCACAGAGGAATGAAGCATTCTGATTGGGCAGGAGCCTTCCATCAATCTATAAAAGTAATAAGACCTGACAGGTTGTGTGTTGTCATGGGATAATGGCACACCTTAGGTGTGTTGTGAGTCATAAGGCATTGCCAAGTGCCTTCAACCACGCAACAAGTGCATTTATCCCCACCACAAAACACATACTGGAATGTCTTACTGTAACTATAACATGGGGCCAAGATTTTTTTTTGGGGGGGGCTACCGGTGGTTAAAAAGTGCACACACAAAAAAATTGTTCAACATTTTAATTTTTTTAATGTACATTCACCACAACAAAATAGTCCCAGCATAGGCATGCTATTTCAGTTTTCAATTATTATGCACAGCAAAATACTTTTTTTTTTTTTTAAACTAGTCCTTAACTCCCTATTTTCCCTAGCCGTCCCATATTTGCCTATGGATGTAATACAAGAATTCAAATCTCTGCTCAGTTCTGCTGGTAGAATACCCCAACCTCCACCCCCTGGAAAATGTATGTTTGAACATTGGCTATTTTTAATTAAAAAAAAAAAGTATAAAAAAATGCTCAACCTCCACAATCACACAACAGAAGGCAACCTATGGAACTAGGGCATTGTTTAATATGTAGCAGGTTAAACTGCAGAGATTTCCCTGGTAAGTAGGTAAGGATGGGGGGGGGGAGATTATATCATGGTCAACAAAGAAATACCAACAATTAAAAACTAGGTTCTGTAGTATCTCATTGCATAATCCACGTACTGTATGTGTGTAAGAAGAAGATTATGAAGGGAAATAAGATTTTATTTATTTTTGCATTAAAATGTTGTGAAATAAAAATTAAAGTAGCTGGGAATACTCATAAAAACCTGTCTCAAGCCATATTGAAAGGAATGCTTTATTTTCTTATTTCATCTGTAAAACAAAGTGGTAAAACAGACTCAAAGTATGGAAAAAATGGTAGCACTAAGAGATAAGTGACTATCTAATATTAAAATAAAATGGCATAGGTTGAAATTTTAACCACTATTCTGCAATGCTGCTTTATTGCAGTTTTATTTTCAGGGCCTAATTGAAGGTGAGTAAAAGTGGCAGTCATGTTTCCGATACAAAACTGTGGCTGATTAGGTTCATTGATTTTTTTTGAGGGTGAAAATGCAGATGACCAGGAACTTTTATTAAGTGCGATTTTGTACTATGTTCACAACACTGTCCAGAGTGGTCTCTAACCAATTAGAAAAACTCCATGGCATTTTACAATTGGTATTTAAACCACCATAAAATGAAATTCTTTTAAGACGTGGGGATTGCTCATGTCAATTTTTTTATGATAGTCATTAATTTTCTTGTGCAATTTGTGCAAACCTTGTTTGTTCCTTCACAAATTGCAAACATTATTATTGTAAATCTATATATCAATTTAAAGTGTGAAATTCTGCATTCTGATTTGTAAATAAATTATGCAAATTTGGTTGCTGTCCCATACTTATATGACCACGGATAAGCTGTGGACAAACCTGGATGAACTAATAGTGGAGGACTATGGACCAGTGTAATAAGTGTAGCATGGCACAGCAGTATGCTATGCTATTTATGCCATTTAGGATTAGCTAGTCAGGTGGCAATGTTTCTATAATCAATTTGAGTTTGGGGGCTATGCCCCTATACCCCTCATTTGAAATTAACAAAATAGGGATGTGGGGCAGAGCCCCCCAGCTTAAACAGATTAATAAATGAAACATCGCACCCATACTAGCTAACTTTAAGTATCGCAACTAGCATAGCGTACTGTGCCAAGCTAGTTACACCGGTCTGTAGTCCTCCACCAATGCTGATGAACCATGGTTGATCAAAGTGGGTCCAGAACATTCAGGAATCATATTGGTAGGTGATGCTACATAGAGATCAAGCTTACAGAATATAACAAAATTGACCTACAGCTGAAGCCAAGTGGAGTAAAACCAGTTTATAAATGATGTGATTTATTGCTTAAAGGAAAACTACACCCTCATGTCATGGAAATGTTTTTTGTTTCCAGGTCAACGGACAACTGTTTCCCTCTAGCTTTTAGGGCTATACATGTTAGCTTTAGTTTGTTTTCACTGCTCATGGTAGCCCCCTGTGACTACCCTGGGGGTCTCCATTTTATGGTTATTGAAATCTCATTGTCCATGAGAGCTGCATTATGATATGAGAATATGATGTCACATCACCCATTAATTCATGTCATGTTTCGCTATATTGAAGGAATAACCTTGCAAAAACTCTCTGAAAACACATAAATTGAATGCAGTTTAAAAGGAAACATCCTGCATTACAACTCAGAAAATCTGCATAGCTAACTGAAGGTAAATGTGATATTTCACACCTTCTTGCATCTTGTTTCTTTGAAGTCTAAAAGCAGACAGACATACTGTGGGGTCTAAAGGGTGATTACACTTCACCTGGGTTAAGGACAGTGAGATAGGGCTTTCTGGGTATAAACCCTTTAGGTGTGATAGGAAAGGAAAAAGAGGTAGGGATTGTCTTATTTATATCCGGGATACCCTGCAAGGGGTTGTATTTCCCATCACGACTAGTGTCGATGACCACGAGATACTCATGGTTAGACTCCTGTTTGGAGTGCACAAGAAATCCCTAGTCATCGCTTGCATCTACCTCCCACCTAGGAAGACCAAAGATGGCCTAAGCAAAACCCTTGGGGCCATGGCAGGCATTAACAAGACCTGTGAGCTGATTGTGACAGGGGACTTCAGCATAAATTGACTCTGTAGTGAATCGTCCCAGCAGAAGGATATCATAGCAAGCTCCTATCTCACACAATCAATCTGTGAGCCCACTAGAATGAATCATAAATCAGGCAAGCACTCACTCCTAGACTGGCTCCTTGCAAGCTCACTGAAACAGGTTAACAGAGGTCTCAGTGCACCCAGACTCTGAGTGACCACTCCCCAATCACCTGCATTTTGTCCAATAAATTTAAAAAACCTCCACCAGTCTTTGTGAATAGCAGAATACTGAGGAAAGGGCAGCTCAAATCTTTCAAAGAAGCACTCTCCCAGATTGACTGTTCTCCCATTGAGGTGCTACTTGACCTAGACAAAGCACTTCAGTACTTTATTGACAAGTTCAACAAGGTTTGCAACAGATTTGCTCTGTTTAAAAAAAGAAAATCCCACAGTCAAAATAATGGGTGGATTACCAGTGATTTCCTAAATCTCATGAGGGAAATGGATAAACTTTGGTGTAGAGCTTAGGCCACAGAACTGCCAGAAACAAATGCACCCACCTCATCCAGAGTGCTAAGGCCAATTACTACAAGGATCAGTTTGAAAGAAGCTGGGGTGACGTGAGGCAGCTCTGGGACAATATAAAGGAACTCACAGGGAAGGATGATAAAATGCAACCTTTATTGCCCAACATAAAAGGCTCAAACACAATCGATCCTTACACCATTGCCAATGAATTCAGCTCTGCCTTTATGGACCTAAGCTCTGTCCTCCTGGCTGATTACCTTAAGCCTATCGACGTGGAAAAGAATAACATACCTCAGTCTAACCAATACCCATGTTTCTACTTCAAGAGAATCACTGTCAAAGAAGCCTTGGGCTGTGTCAAAAATGTCCTGGGGAAAACCAGACTGGGTAGTGGAAACCTCGACATGAAATTGATCACGCTGGCCATCGACGAGCTAATAGTTCCCATCACAAAAATGTTTAATAAGTCTCTCACGCTTGCTAAATTCCCTTCACTTTGGAAACAAGCACTGGTGACCCCTGGCCACAGAGGTGGGGACAGGACCCTCACTAAGAACTACAGGACCAGCTCAATCCTCTCTCCCCTTTCTGAAGTCCTGGAGAGGATTGTGGCTGACCGAATTACGATCACATTCATAAATACCAGCTGCAATGTCCCCAGCAGCATGGATATAGAAAACACCATAGCACTTCCACTGCTCTGGTGGACTTCACTGATTATGTTCACAAGGCCCTGGATGAAGGTAAACTGGTTGGACTGATCTTTATTGATCTAACAAAGGCATTCGATACAGTCTGTCACCCACTCCTACTGAAACAACTGCGTACCCTTGGAGTAGCCCAGAGTGCAGTCATGTGGTTCCAGGACTACCTATCATATTGGTCACAAAGAGTCAAAATAGGACAATCAGTATCCGCTTCAAAAGAAGTCTCCATAGGTGTTCCTCAAGGGTTCATTCTAGGACCCTTACTGTTCAGTCCATTTCTGAATAATCTACCGGATGCCTGGACCAGCAAACTTATTTTATACGTGGACGATGCCATCATTTTCAGCAGTCACTCTCACATAGAGCACCTACAAGCTGAGCTGCAATCATGCTTTCAACAACTGGAAACTCGGTTTAGCTATCAAATGTTACTCTATAACTATAAAAAAACCAAAACAATGCTCCTCTCAAGCCCCCAGCTAAAAAGGAGGTACCCTGATCTGACTTTCACAAACAACAAGGCTATCCTCTTGGAACAGGTACACTGCTTCAAGTACTTGGGTGTCATGGTTGCTGATACCCTCGCATACAGTATGTGCAGCACATTGACATGGTGGTGAAAGCAGTGAACTCCAAATTAGGCATTCTGTTTAGGCACTGAAAAAGCCTATCTACTAATGTCCTCCACCTCACGGTCTCCAGCTCCATACTACCCATAGTAGACTACAGTCTGGTGGTTTATGGTGCTGCCACAGACATGGCACTCAAAAAAGGGTAGTTACAGCCCTGAACAAAGCATGCAGACTACTGCTAAATGTGGATTGCATCACATACTCCTGCACTTTGTATGGGCAATCCAACCTTCTATCTCTCAGAAACAAGATCAGATACCAAACCTGCCTTCTAGGGAAGAAGGCCATGCTCTCCCAGACCCCTCCTTGCATATCTGAACTGGTAAAGGAGGCTAGCTCCAAGTACAACACTAGAAGCACAGCTATAACCCCTCTGTGTCCCAATTTTGAAGGACTGCACTGGGTCAATGCTCTTTCTCATACCGAGCACCACTTTGGTTTAATGAGATCCCTGCTGCTGCACTAAACTCCGCAAATCTTCATGCTTTTAAAACTGAATTGAAGGAGCAATAGCTATCGAGTCTGAACATCTGTGATTGCCTGAACTGAGACTGTTTCTCCTTCTTTTGACACATTGCTCACTTGTCTGAGCATCCTCTTGATAACTACCTGGGGTCTCTCCCCATACTCCCGTTGCCTCCCTCTACCATTATCCTCCCTGCTACCATCTCCTTGTCTGAGCATCCTCTTGATAACTACCTGGGGCCTCTCCCCATACTCCCGTTGCCTCCCTCTACCATTATCCTCCCTGCTACCATCTCTGTCTACCAATCCTGTGGAAGTGTAAACCCTCACACATCGAACTCACAGCACCTGCTCCCAGTTTTTTCCCTGTACCTTAATTCTAATTCCTGCTCCAGATGCCATTCTTTCCCTGTCCCCACTCTGTATCACTCCTCTGTCACCCTCCATTCCTGCCCTCTACCCTATTCTACAATACTTTGTACACCCTTCCCAATGCTACCCTGACAAGGCCCTATCGTTGCTGCATTTGGTATTTCTCATGGTGGTAGTCCACTCTGGTTGCTATTGGAATCCTTTATGTATTTAGCCTTGTAATGAACTAGTTTTACTTGTATATAATTGACGTCTATAACCTAAATTACTGTAAAGAAATGCTTGTCTGTTTCTGTCTTCATGACTTGGAACCTTTGTAAAAGAGTTCATACTCAAGGGTTGTATCTGAATATACAAATACAAATGATTTTATATGCTAATGCAGTCCTCATGGACAATGATATTTCAACAACCTGCAAATGGAAATCACAGATAGTTACAGGGCCTAGTATGAAGTGTGAAAACAAACTAAAGCAATTGCATACATCTCTAACAGCTACATGAAGAGTTGTCTGTTAATATGGAAACAAAATTTACAAGATACGGCGTAAGGATATAGTTTTCTTTAACTATACATTTTAGGAATACAGCTACAGCGTAAATTAATCTGAGAAACTTTTTTTTTTCACTTTGGAAATCAAAAGTAGATATGCTAAGTAGCTGACTTTTACATCTACAACAACAGATGGCATAATTTAGCTTGAGAATTAAACTGAGCTTGGCAAGGCTTTGGATGGATTATGATTAATTGAAAAAAGAGTTGGCACAGATTACAACAATAATTGGTCAATGCCAGTGATGTTTGATTGCATGTTTATATAATACAAATATTGTGTGTATTTCTATATGAATGTCTCCTCTGACATGGGGGGTGGGCTGCATCACCACCGAGCATGACTCTGCTAAGGTTACACCCTTACCTGAGGGGCAGGCTGGATTGCTGCCAAGGGTGTCTCTGATTGCTGTGCTATGGGAGGACCTGGTGGCCCACCTTCATGGTGAGCAACTGCTTGAGTCTCTTCCCCTTCTGTGGAGGGAGTGGTATGGTTTGCCTCTACAAAGCAGTTGGTTATGTTCCCGCTGCTCCTATGGGAAGGACCAAGATTGCTCACATTGGTAATGGGCAGCTGGTTGGAACCCCACTGCTCCTGTGGGGGGACTGGGATGCCCTGCCTCAGCGGCGGGCAGCTGATTGGGTCCCTTCTATTCCTATGGTGGATCAGGATGGGCCACCTTCTGGCGGGCAGCTGGCTGGGTCCACTAAAAACCCAATTATCAACACACTGATTAAATTCTCAAGGACAAGTTTTGTTTTTGTTTAATGCTGATTTTTACTTCTCCTCAGATGCTTGTAGCTTCAACTTTTTCTTTTCCAACCTTGTGAGTAACCAAGTAGCTGTAGTGGCTGTAATAGCTGTGGTGGATTCAATTTTGCTTCAGGATCACAAGAATGGAAGCATCAAAAATAGTCCACTTGTAACAAACTCATGGCAGAATACTGAAGGAGGGGGTGGTTAGTATAAGCAACTTAGGGCTTCACTGAACAAAGCTTCTGAGGGGTACTTGCTTGTGGTAAACATCCACTTTTAATCACTTTTGCAAATTAGGAGGCAGTGCCAACAGCTGACCCCAATTGATGGCAGCCAATAGTAATGACTACCTTAGCTTTTTATTATTTAGACTTTTGTCTCCTTAACTTGAAATTAGCTTTACTGTGTAGATGTAAGCAAGACATCTTAAAAACCCTGCTAAGTAACTTTTTTAGTTTTAACTTCACATGTTTTCAAAATGTTTCTGATATCTGCAAACAGCAACAATAAATGCATTTTTATGGTTGTTCACTACCTAAAACAAACTTTGGCTGGAGACAATATGGCTGCAAATTCATTAGCCTGTTAAAGGAGATAAAATAATGTGAGAGTAAGTTGTAATTTACTTGTGTTATTGTGGTATAAAAATGCCACATTTACAGGACAACAGAGAAAATGTTTATGGAGTATGGATTCAGCTACCCTCCAGGAACCGTTTGACATGGGGTGGGGGAATCAAGCAGTTGGTATGCAATGGCATAAATTCCTATGCAATCTATAGCATTGCATTACAAGAATTTACAACTGCCACATTGGAAAGTGCATACTGGTAAGGCATTACCTTGTCCAGTTTCAGACTGTTCAAACTATGCTTGACTCTGTCAGCTAGGTTTTCACTTGTTAACAGTTTTAATTTTAGTTGCAAGGTTAATGTCATTTTAAATACTTTCTTGTCAACATTTTATGTAATACCATCCATTGTATGTCTGTCACCTTTCCCACTGACGTGGAACCTTTGTAAAAGAGCCGTTATGTGCTCAGAGGTATTGTAATCCGAGAATGAATAAATAAATATTAACATATATGTCAGTTATATGCAAGGTGCATATCACTGTCGTATCCTCTCTAGCACACTGCACTGACAATATAAGCATACACATTGTATAATATATATATTTCTATATAACAAACCAATCACACACACAAAAAAAATACATAAACATGTGGGGAGTAGTGCAATGTAATGGCTGTGGGGCAGCAGTCTTCCGGGAGTCTTTCTGGAGGCTGAGATGCTACCCTATTTGCAGACAGCTCTCTGCCCTGAGGGAGGAAGTTGCCCATCTTCAGGCCACACTGGACAGTAGTAAGGGAACCTTCCCCCAAGCCACACTGGACAGTAGGAAGGGAACCTCCCCCATCCAGGGAGCACCAGAGCCACCACCAGGTTGCAAAGAAAGCACAGCAGTTGGACCACAGTGGGCTCAGGGAGGGTGAGGATGGTGGAACAGAGGCACACCCAGTCAGTTGTTCCACTCCACAATCCATACACCATTCTGGGGGAGCATAGCTCCCCTATGGATGCACCCGCAGAGGAGACTAAGGAGGCTGAGGACAACTGTCACAAGGGAGACCTACAGGAAGGAGGCAGAGGACACCACAGGGAAAGGAAGCAGCTCCTGGTGGGGGACTCAATTATTAGGAGGATAGAACTGGGGGGAGCAGGGAAAACTGAAGTAAGGTGCCTGCCTGGTGCCATGGCTTGGAGGGACAGGAAGCGCATCCTCAGGATCACAAGAACAGCTACACAGGAGTCTGACCTGGACATCATTGTCCACCTAGGGACAAATGACTTGGCTTATCATGAGATTAGAGCAGTGCAGGAGGACTTGGTAGAGTTGGGGACGGGCCTAAGACAAGTAGCACACACAGTATCCTTCTCAGAGGTGCTGCCTGTCAATGGCATGGGTGAGGTGAGGGTACTTTGCACCATGCAGTTTAATGAATGGTTGAAAAAATGGTGTGGAGCACAGGGGTTTTGCTTCATTGGGGAGTGGGGTTCCACCTGGGGGGACACCAGCCTGTACTGGCAGGATGGTCTGTATCTGTCCAGGAAGGGAACAAGTCTTTTGAGCAATCGGTTTAAATGCTTCATTGGCAAGCTTTTAAACTAGTCAAGGGAGGCACTGATAAGCAGCAGGAAAATCCCAGCCTCTTCCTACAAAACAGGGTACTAAATGAGAAAAAAAGACCGGTAGAAAGGTCAGTGGGAGATGCTGCAACAGAAGGTAAAGCCATCAAAAATGGAAAGCAATGAGTACCAATGCCCGTAGTCTGAGTAACAAGCTTCCTGAATTAGTGGCCTTGTTGGAGGAGGAACATCTGGATATCATGGCAGTCACAGAAACATGGTACACACAAAACCATGACTGGGACGTAAACATACCAGGATACACTATCTACAGGAGGGACAGGGAGGGTAAAAGAGGAGGAGGAGGAGGAGGAGTAGCTCTTTACATAAGGGAAGGAATCAAAGCAACAGAACAAATGGATAAACAGGGAGGAGAAGAAGCACTGTGGGTAGAATTTGGAGACAGGCAATGACACCACAATCCACTGGGGGTTGTGTCTAGAACCCCTTCTCAGGGGAGAAATAGACAAGGAAATGATAGAAAGTATACTTAGAATGGCAGAAAAGGGGAGATATTGCTGATGGGTGATCTGAATATGCCAGATGTTAACTGGAGTGCAGTTGCAGCAGCCACTTGAAGAGTGGGATATTCTAGATGCCCTACAGGGCATGCCTTAGACAACTAGTATTGGAGCCCACTCGAGAGGGAGCAATCTTAGACCTGGTTCTCTCAAATGGAGATGGAGAGAGGATCACAGATGTAGAGTGGGTAGCCATCTGGGAACTAGTGACCATTGAACAGTATGGTTCACAATAAACACAGCAATAGAGTCAAGCCATACAAAGGCAAAAGTACTGGACTTTAAGAGGGCTGACTTTGCCAAAATGGGTGAATGCCTAAGGAATGCACTAGCAAATGGGCAGGAAGGAGGGATGGAAGAACAATGGGGAATAATAAAAACTGCCATCACAGATGTAACAAGCCTTTGTGTGAAGCAAATAAACAAATGAAACAATGTAAGAAACCACTATGGTTCTCAAAGGAAGTGGCAGTGAAGGTTCAAGAGAAAAAGAAAACATTCAGGAAGTACAAGGAATCACAGAAGGAGCAGGAAAGAGAACTGGATCAGTTAAAGCAAAATGAAGCTGGGAAGGCAGTCAGAACAGCAAAGGCCCAAACCGAGGAAAAGATAGCCAACTCAGTCAAGAAGGGGGATAAAACCTTTTATAGGTACATCAGGGAGCGAAGGAAGACCAAGGGAGGGATAGTGAGGCTTAATAAAGGGGAGGGAGGGTGGACAGAGGGTGACTGTGAAAAGGCAGAGATACTAAACAAATATTTTTGCTCAGTATTTACAAATGAAGAGGGGGAGGTACCTAAAACACACAGTAGAAACACTCTGGATACAGAAGTTGATACCAGCCCATTTACAGAAGAAAGGGTTGTGAAAGAACTCTTAAAACTGAAGGTGGACAATGCAATGGGGATTGATGGGATTCATCCCAGAACTCTAAAAGAACTAAGGGTAGAACTAGTGACACCACTGACTACCCTCTTTAACAAATCGTGGGAGGATGGGGTGGTACCCGAGGACTGGAGGAGGGCAGATGCAATTCCCCTTCACAAAAATGGGAGCAAGGCAGAAGCAGAAAACTACAGACCTGTTAGTTTAACCTCAGTGATAGGGAAAATGATGGAATCACTTCTGAAGGAAAGAATTGTCGAGTATCTAGAGGCCAGAGAGGCACAGGACCCAAGGCAGCATGGATTCACAGCAGGAAGGTCATGCCAGACGAATCTGATAGATTTCTTTGACTGGGTGACCAAAGTAGTAGATCAGGGAGGGGCTGTGGACATGGCCTACCTAGACTTTAGCAAGGCATTTGACACAGTCCCACACTAAAGATTAATATACAAGTTAGCAAGCCTGGGAATGGGTCCCAAGATGACAGCCTGGGTAAAGAATTGGCTGGAGAATAGGACACAGAGAGTAATAGTAAATGGAGTCCACGCTGAAGAAAGGGGGATTACTAGTGGGGTACCGCAGGGTTCAGTATTAGGACCGGTCCTCTTCAATGTCTTTATAAGCGACATTGCAAAGGGACTGGAAGGAAAAGTATGTCTCTTTGCAGATGACACAAAGATCTGCAAAAGAGTTGATGCACAAGGTGGGTTGGAAAGGATGAGAAGGGACTTGGCAAGGTTAGAGGAATGGTCAAATGTATGACAGCTTAGACTGAATGCTAAGAAGTGCAAGGTAATGCACCTGGGAAACAAAAACCCAGGGGAAGAGTACACAATGGGGGTGAGATACTAACAACAACAAAAATGGAAAGGGACCTGGGGGTAGTCATATCAGATGACCTTAAGGTGGGCAAGCAATGTGAGAGGGCAGCAAGGAGGGCTGGGGAGATACTGGGATGCAGAGGGAGAGGCATCACCAGTAGAAAACAAGAAGTTATTATCCCTGTGTACAGACAGCTGGTCAGACCCCATCTGGAGTACTGCGTGCAGTTCTGGAGACCCAATCTCCGCAAAGACATAGACAGGATGGAAGCTGTCCAGAGGAGGGCACCAAAATGGTGCAGGGTCTGCACCGGAAGACATATGAAGAGAGACTTAAGGAGCTTAATATGTATAGCCTCGAGGAAAGGAGGAGAGGGGGCGTGATAGAAACTTTCAAGTACTTCAAGGGAATCAACAAAGTCCAAGAGGGTAGCATCTTTCAAAAAAAGAGGTGTGCAAGAACAAGGGGGCACAATGTGAAGATAGAAGGGGGGCGGCACAGAGGTAATTTAAGGAAGCATTTTTTCACAGGGAGGGTTGTGGATGCATGGAACGGCCTTCTGGAGGAGGTTGTGGAGTCAAAAACAGTGGTGGAATTCAAGCATGCATGGGACAGTCATAAGGCAAATCTAGGGGGTAGGAAGAAGTAGGCTGCTGGTTAACTAGGATCTGCAGCTTATCCATTAGGTAGGGAAATGGGCAGACTGGGTGGGCCAAGTGGTCCTTATCTGCCGTCAAATTCTATGTTTCTATGAGAGAGAGGGAGAGAGAGACTGAGGGCTGCCATTGGGGCTGATCTCTAACTGTTTTGAGGTGGTGGTTGTCTGACCAGCAGTGAGGGGACTAGGCTAGGGGAAAGATTTAGGGGGAAAAACAACAGTAAGACATGCAAACTAACAGCTCTGCCCTGTTTGTCAAGGGTAGCATTGGTGAACATTTTGCACTGGTGGTGCTGGTGCCCTAGTGCCCTAATAAATTGTTGTTCCTCCTAATGTAGAGAAAAAAACAACAAATATGTTTCAGGTGATACCTTTTATTGGACTAACAAAATTATTTCTGAGACTAGCGTTTGAGAGAGAAAATTCTCTTCTTCAGGTCAGAGTGAAAATAGCTGAATAGCATTACAGATATAAAGGTTGGATGTGGATTCAAGACATAGACTAGCAGTTTACGCATCAAAGCATTACAGTCAATTTACACTCCTAACAAACAGGAAAACTAATTGTCATTGGAGTGTCTGTTGAAGAGTTCAACTTACAAGATCAAAGGGCAGCTACATTTTAGTCTGGACCATCTATTCGCATTTGTAAAAAATCAAAACAGCAAAAGAAAAATACAATTGTCTTTAGAAGGTACCTTTTAAAGGAACCAGAGGGTGATGTAATGGTTCAAGGAGAAACTCTGAAGAAGCAAACTTCCCACAGGGCCACAGCTAGCTGACAAAGTTACAAAACCATGCAAAGTACCTCACTGCAAACTATTTACACATACTGTATCTCTCCTGAGACATGTGTTATTCGTAATGAAAAAACATTGAAAATCCAAAACTCATATTCCTGTTCTTCTAGTAACGTAGTATATATGACAGTGTAGAAAATATGAGGATGGCTGCTATAATGTTGAAACTGGACAGGAACTCAAAAACAAGAATTAATCTCCACCGATTAACAGTTCCCACAAAAATGAAAATACACCAGCAGGGGAACATTTCTCAAGACCAGACCACTCCATCAATGATTTTACTGTCGGAGTGTTAAAAGATAACTTCAAAAACAATCAGGAATGACAAATATTTGAACTAAAAATGATACAATTTTTTGACACTAAAGAAAAAGGACTTAAAGGGACACTGTCAGCTTTGCTCCTCCATTTTGGACAATATATGAGCAGTGTGCCTCTATGCACATACTAGTTTAACAGCTAAAGTAGAATGCCCATGTACTGTATATCTGAAAATGAATGTGTTTACCTCATTTTAGCAATATTTGCATACTTTTCTTTTCTACCGGTCCGCTCCGAAGTCAGTCACCCACCAGAGATATGTGTGTGCCGAGAACGTGTGTCTGCCAACAAGCGCTCCCCCAATGTGCACCTTTTTGTATATATATCCTAAAAACAAGTTAATTTGGTACGTATTCTCAAACTGAATAATCCCTGCTGTCTGTAAAGAAAAAAACAAGCACTGGTACTGTCGCAAAATATGTTTGAAAAGCAGTGCCAAAATTGCATGCATGTGCAAGTGTGACTGGAACCAAGATCTCATGCATGCGCAAGAGTGGCTCACTTTTGCACATGTACGCGATTTTGGCACTGCTTTTCAAATGGTCACATGAGGGGACTGGTGCCATACTAGATATAGCACTTATTTTGGATAGTAGATCATGCAGTTTGGATGAAGAGTTCTTGCAAAGCGAAACATTGACTTTAGTATGATTTGCTCGCCTCTTCATTTGGACACCACACAGTAATAAATGGAAGATTCCAAGTAGCCATTAGTTGTTTATTGTATCTACTTGTTGAATGAGTCGTGGTTCTGACTTTCTTTGGATGTCTGCTTTCTGCTGTTTGAACGAGATACTTCCCATCATTCTTTTTTGTTAATAGGGAGAAAGGGCCAGGCTAGTGTATGAAAGAAAACAGGACAGGGCATGCCAGGCCAATATTACTTGATTGAACATGGTGAGTGTAGAGAAATAAAAAAAGTAATAACATCAGTAGGTCCAGAGAGTCCATATAGCAACTGCATATCATTTCCCAAACGTACTTGGTAGTACTAGTAGTATACTATTAATCTGATCTGTATGGTAGGGTCTGCATACTACTACTACTACTCCTTGTCAGCAACTGTGTAAAGTATTTTTTACCACCTGCACTGTAGTGTGATGTTAATTCAATAGTTACTGTTTTTCTTACACCAGATGGCTTAGCTGAAGCCTGACCGTTTGTCTTTGAATAATATATATTTTTCTTATCCAGCTATAACCATATTTGGCTGCAATTACGGAGAAAAATGCTACTGTTCATTCATTCATTGCTTGCATTATGATGTTTACAGTGACTGACTGGGTGGCTGAGATTATATCTTTTTATATATACTTACAATAATTGGCACTGGCAGCAATTGTTTCTTGGAACAACAAATAATGTGTTATGTGTGTTGTCAGGTGCACACAGCACAATGTTTATTGCATTATTGACTGCACTTGACTGATGTGACTGCCTGGTTGGTGGTCAGTAAGATATCTTTCAGTTCTTGTTTAAAAGATGTATCTGAGTAGAAGTTGAAAATGGAGTCGCCTGTAGAACAGTTAGCGTAACATACTATAGTACAGTATACTGGGGCATGCAGCTGCATCACATGGATAGGGTGTGTGGGCTTTTACTGCTGTTCATTTGAACATTTTTATGTTGCTTGCATGCATGTGCAAGAAACACAGTGCCATCATCCGAGTTTTTGGAGGTGTGTCAGCCCGTCTTCCAATGCAGTCAGTGTGTTTGCAGGCGCGGCCCCAGTTTCCCAATCACTGCTGC
This sequence comes from Neoceratodus forsteri, assembly GCA_016271365.2. Taxonomy (NCBI): domain Eukaryota; kingdom Metazoa; phylum Chordata; order Ceratodontiformes; family Ceratodontidae; genus Neoceratodus; species Neoceratodus forsteri. The sequence continues at coordinate 673,747,903 of CM057451.1, read as the reverse complement.
AGCTGTCTATGACAAGCTGAAAATGCAGTGGCATACAGTTCAAAGAAAGAGATCCACTTCAGTGAGCAGAGCTTTCCCCTCCCACGCACACACATGCGCAAGCACGCATATTGCGTGCTGATGCACTTCAACACACACTGTATGCCCGACGGGGTGCCCAACTTCGCCGGCTCCACGCCTCCAACAGCTGTCCAGGTGCCATGCTGGGAGCCCACACCAGTGTGGCAAAAACTGTTATAGCCGACGGGGGTGCCCAATCCCCCGTCAGCTCCAAGGCTGCATGCCCCCCCCCAAAAGTTTCCAGTGCCACGCTGGGAGTCCACCCCAGCGTGGCAAATCTTGCTTTGGCCGACAGGTGCCCAATCCCCCATCGGCTCCACATCCCCCCGATCAGCTTTTCCTGCTGCCACGCTGGGAGCCCACCCCAGCGTGGCAAACGTCCCCGTCGTCGTCTTTAAAAAAAAAAAAACTGTGAAAAAAACGGTCCCGAGTAGTCTCCCCTGACCCTCCCACAACCTGCACTCACCCACTGCGACACCGTGCCTCCCCACACCCCACCCCCATACTTACCTCCGAGCTCGACCGCGACGTATCATCGGTGGACCAGGAACACATCTGCACTCTTCAAAGCCGACCATGAACTGAGGAAATGCCGTAAGCTGTATAATGGGATAGATAGGGTTTTTCAACTTTGCTGCATATCTCAGGCATTTTTTGGAATTTTTGTACCAAATTTTCAACATGGGGTTTTGGGACCCCTTCTCATGAATGATGTCACTGTCATGGCGTTATTCGAGCCCGAAGGGTGATTTCGCAGTCACTGTGAGAAATCATCTTTTGGGACTGATTAATGAAATGACACTGCCAGTGTTCATAAGGTGGGCTCTCAAGAAGCCTATTTTGAAAATTTGGTGGAGAAATTCCAAAAAATGACTGTTTTACGAGCGTGCGTTGCGCAGTTCCTATGCAGGTTCGTAAGTTTGCGAATTTTCAATATTTTCACTCCAGATTTTCAACATTGCTATTTTACCACACCTTCTTATGAGTAGTACAGCTGTCATTTTTCACATCTCACCCAAAATGTGTTTCCGCCCATGTAGCGCACAATGGTGCAGTCGTGGTGTGTGTGAAATCAATGTACGGGACAAATTAAGAAAATCACAGTGACACTGTTCATGAGCAGAGGTCTTAAAATGGCTATGTTGAAAATTTGGTGAAAAAATTCCTAAAAATGACTGTTTTACGAGCGTGTGTTGTGCAGTTTCTACGCACGCTCGTAAGTTCGCAAATTTTCAATATTTGCACTCCAATGACTTCCAAATACCTAAACAGCACATAGACGCAAGCAACATTCAGCATTGACAAATGCTTGTCTGTTATTTTGGCAGTCTTCTGTGGAACAGCCAACAACAGAATATACCCAGCCTTAATACGAAATATCTTAGCTGTTTGGTATTGGTAGGAAGTAGGTTCTTGCACCTCTCTCTCTCTCTCTCTCTAGCTTGCTTTCTCTCTCTCCCCCCACCCCCAGCACTCACAAGGACCCAAGGAGGTATGCTACCGAGGCAGGCCATGAAGGAGCTACTGTTTGCTTTGCTTTAGATTTTACTTTATTCGTTGTACACATGATGACTTAAATTATTTCCTTTGGGTTTTTGTATTAAATATTAGAGTTTGTCCCTTTTTATGCATTTGATCACATTTCTTCAATTATTTATCAATAATCAGGACAAATCAGAACCCCCCTGTCTTCTGGTTCTTATTTAATAAGGACTGGAACTTCACCGAGTTCTGCCAATCCTAGTTTCAAGCAGTCAGAATTAGGAGCTACACAAGAACCTCTCAGCTTTCATTTTCTAGCCTTGTGATTGGGCAATGACTTCAAAGAGAAAAGGAGGAGAAAGGCAGACAGTAGGCAGAATAAGAGAGGAGAGTTGGTATTCTGAAGCTGTGATAGGTGGAGGAGGGGCATGCCCTAAAAAGTCCTTTCACACAAGAGTGATACTAATATGTTAGCATGCTTTGCAAATGAACTCTTATTTATTTTAATTTTATTCATTTATTACAGTTTTGGATTACAACCTGTGAGCCAGAAAGGCTCCATTTTAAAGGTTCCAAGTTTATAATTAGTCAAGACATACATGCATACATAGATCACAAGAGTTACATATTGATAATTAATAGGTTAATACAAAGACAACAGTTGGTCAACAGAAATCTTATTAAATTTACATAACAATAATTCGGTAATAAGTATACAGTGTGACTAGTCCATACCTCATAAGTATAAACTAACTAATAGTACATTTAAGCCATATTACATGAGAGGGTATATGTCATGCTAGGATAATGTCACACCTTGGGTGGGCTGAAACACAAGGCTACAGGCTAAGTGCATTCAATACCCGAGCATGACACACACCCCTGGAGTGCATTATTGCTATTTTGCAATTGTTTGTTTCTATATAAAAAAAAAATAAAAATACATTTTGACTTAATTTTGCAATGTGTAGATGTACCTATTAAAATGAGTCCACAATATCTGATTTTTCCACTAGGTGGTGGTGCTGCTGCTACAAGCTGCCTGCTCCCATAGTGATGCTACTACATAATGTTTGCTCCCTCTCTTCTCTCAGCTGTCTTTCTTTCTCTCTCACTGACATTGCATCTCCTCCCCAAGCAATTTGCTCATCCAAATGGTTTCTCTCAAGGTTTTCCTCCCTCCTGTACACCTGCTTGCCTGTTCTGTGTTGGCTGTGGTTCACCAATGTTTTCATCCACCCAGCCACCTGTTATGTGGTGACCATGGTTAGTGCGGTTCATTCACAACTGTTATTTTCATGGCTCCTCAGTCAGAGTGTTTCTCCTGGTACAGTCAACTGTGTACCATGAGAAGAAAATTGTTGAATTACTGTGAGCGAAAAATGAAGTTGTAATTGATAAGTTAGCATAATGTACTTTTAAAAATCACACACACTGGCAGTGTTTGGGAGAAGAGCAAGCGCAGTGGTTTAGCACTGACACTACATAGAAACATAAAATCTGTCAGCAGATATGGACTACTTTATCCACTTAGCTCATTTTTTCCCTGCCTATGCCATGTGAAGACTGTTCAAGATGGTGGATCATGTTGCAGAAGAGAGAAGACAACCGTGTTTTGTGGTCAGGTGTATTTTTTAATTATAACAGGTATGCTATCACTACCATGCTAATTGCTTCTGTATTGTTTTTACCCAGCACCAGAGGAGTTTTCTTTTTATCTCTTTACAGAGTACCAGCTTATGTCCCATTATCTTACCTGTCCTTAGCTGTCATATCCTTGTATTACTGGAAGTAGAGACTTTGAGACCCAGAGGAGACCTGGAGGAGGGAAGATTTATGAGGAGAGGATCTCCAGACAGCCGCAGCTTGCAACATCATGCATAAGGAATGAGGGTTGTGTGAAATATCCAGGGGGCCCATTAGAGTCAGAGCCAATGTGGGGGCTGATCATGCCTGAGCTGCTTCTAGAGTGGAACTCTATCCAGAGAGTTGAGGAGAAGAAAAAGCTACTGGGAATGACCAGGAAGATTGCCAACAGAATGGAGAAGGATTGCAGAAGAGGGGTACTTAGAACTCTTCAGCAACCACAAGTAATTGTTCTGTTGGGGTTTGTATCCCCCCACTGTAGCTAGACATGACAATAGTGAGGTATTCCCTCTGATTTTAACTATGATTTTAAAATTGCCTCCAGTTCTTCTGTGATAGTATTTGTTACAAAGGAAGAACAACTCTCACAAAGGGATGAATGGGGACCAAAGGTGGCCAAAGAAGGAAAAGTTGTTTTTTTTTTTTAAATACACTGTGGCATGTCTCAGTGACTGAGGAATTTAGCAAATGATAAATATCCGATCCTTTATTGTAGGACTAATGACAAGCTAAAATTACTTCCTAACAGAGTTATATATTGATTATTTTTGCAGTAAGAAAAATTCACATAAGGATATTTACAAGGATATTAAAAAAAAAAAAAAAATTCATGCCACAGCCAAGTCACATGATTGACATTCGGGCTGGGATATTCAAACTGCGCCAGGCTGTGGTGCAAGCCTGGGCGCAGCTCAACTTTGTTGCGCAGGGGTGTGGCCTGGGCAATATTCAATGGAGCTGCGCTATGGTACAGCAGCTTTGAATATCGCACCCTGGCCACCCCCACTGTGCATGGCGCAGTGGCCAGAGTGGAGCATGGAGATGCGCTGGTGCAAGTGCCATTGTGCCATGCACAGCACCTGCGATATTCAAAAGGGGACATGCAAATGGGGCCATAATATATGCAAGGCACACAGGGGGCCATTTGCATCTCATTACGGCTCCATTTGCATGCCATTAGCATGCAGGTGCACCAATCCTCAATGACTTGCACCTGGCGCCCTGCCAGGCAGTAGCCTTCGGGGACCGACGCCCCCTGCAGCCCGATCGCGGGCATTCTTGTAATATAAAAAAATTTCCAATATCCCTGGTGGTCCAGTGGACCTCTATGTGCCCCGATCACGGGCATCACTATAGTCCCCCCCAATATCCCTGGTGGTCCAGTGGACCACACTGAGCCCGATTGTGGGCATCAATAGGAACCCCCCCAAGTCCAATATCCCTGGTGGTCCAGTGGACTGCACTAAGCCCAATCCTGGCATCATTAATAGGAACCCCTCCAAGTCCAATATCCCTGGTGGTCTAGTGTACCCCCCACCCCACCCGCCACTAGGCCCCACTGCCCCGCTGCCTCCATCAACCGGCGGGTGGCAGCACCCACCCGCCTGCTGCCCATTGCCTGCTGACTGACAGCTCGGTAGGGCTGCATGCCCATGATTCACAGCATGAGCCAATGGCCATGCAGCCCATACCATACTACTCAGTCCAGATGTGAATGAATTCATTCCATATCTGGACTGAGTAGTATGGCTGCACGCCCATTGGCTCATGCTGTGAACCAATCGGCATGCAGCCCTACTGAGCTGTGAGTTGGCGGGCGCGGGTGGCAGGCGGGTGGTGCTGCCACCACCGCTGACGGGGAGCGGGCAGTGGGGTCATTGGGTGGGTGGGTGGGGGGCAGTAGACCACCAGGGATATTGGACTTGTGGGGGTTCCTATTAATGATGCCCGGATCGGGCTCAGTGCAGTCCACTGGACCACCAGGGATATTGGACTTGGGGGGGTTCCTATTAATGATGCCCGCGATCGGGCTCAGTGTGGTCCACTGGACCACCAGGGATATTGGACTTGGGGGTGGGTTTCCTATTAATGATGCCCGCGATCGGGCTCCGTGCAGTCCACTGGACCACCAGGGATATTGGACTTGGGGTGCTATAGTGATGCCAGCGATGGGGCATGGGGGGTGCCACCAGGTGCGACAGGAACTTGGGTGGCCACCCGCAGGTGGCAGCTGCTCTGTTGTGCCCTGCAATGTGGCAGCTCACCTGTGGGTGGCCATCACTTGTTCCTTTTTTGGGGGGTGTAACTTTGTGCAGGCACAGGTAGGGGTTGTGCATGCATGACTCTGCACATCCCGGGCTGAATATCGGGCTGTGCAGGTTATTCATGGGCACGCCCCCACCTGTGCCTGCATACATTACTGATGTGCTCCGGCGCATCGGGATTTGTGCGGCGCACTTTTCCCTTTTAAATATTGCACCGGGGCGCATCAGTGGGTTGTGCATGGCGCAACACTGTTGCACCATGTGCAACTCTTTTGAATATATGGGCCTCTGAATTTAAACAGATGTTGGCTGCACAACATTTCAGTTTGATTGCTGTGGCCAATAGGGAAAGGCATATGCTGTGCTAGGAGGTCTGCTTGGCTAGCTTGTAACTTAAAGTGAGCTTACTTTTTATATCAGTAAGAGAACTTTTAACAAAAGTTATATGTATAAAGCTTTGCTAAAACATGTCTTCAAATTGTGTTAAAAGGGTTGCTTAAGACTACTGTAGATCTTTTCCCATTTTATTTCCTTTTTAAAAGAAAACCTTCAGTGAGTGTCCTGGAAGATTTTAAACCATTCAAGTGCACTAGAAGGAAACTACATACTGCTAAGTAAGAGTTTTTTGTATTTAAATTGAATTTAATTATTCATTTTTTTTAAGATGTAATCATTAAAACTGCTATCTAGGAAGCAAGAATAAGTATTACTGTTTGCCATTCCTTGTTTGTTGGGTCACTACTTAAGCTCATAGCATCTCAAAAATGTGAAGCCTATTACCATTCAGAGGGAACATTGCCATTGGTTTTTCTCCAAGTCAGCAAGTAAGAAGACAACATACAATTTTACTGCACTTTGACTCGTTTCTTCACTGTGCCCCTTGAACACTCAGTGATTTGGAAAATTGGAAATTTAATTGACATTACTGTTTTAAAGGACAATCCTTTATTCTGTTTAATTTCTCTGGAGAGGTTTTGCTTTATATTTTTGTTGTGGGGTGTATAAATACTAAGATGGCCCCAAGGAAACGTTGTACTGTGACTAAAGCTGGGATTAAAACAAGCCCCATAACATCTGAAAAACTAAACCAAAGGAAAAAATCAGAAATGACTGGAGGGGAAGGAAAGTTAATAACTAGTTATTTATTCTCCCCAAAGGGTTACAGATCTGACTGTCTGAAGAACATCCATTAATAACTAATATAAAAAAAAAAACAACTCAGAGGGTTCTTTAAATAGGCCAATGACTGACAAAGTAGAAATAGAAGAAAATTTGGAAGTGCTCAAAAAGCACTACCTTTTTGATAATACTCAAGATTCAGTCCCATCCACTTCAATAAATGTCTAATCACAGCCAAAAAATCATAGCACTTGGGGAAAACACCCTATACCTGTGGAAGTAAAGGTACAGATTAATGCTCCTCAGTGTGAAGAATCAAACATCCCAAAACAAGTAGAGAAAAATGGTTCAACAACCCCAAATAAATTGGATGAGAAAGAATTGGGCATTAGGACATATTTGCAAGACTTTGAAAATTTCCTCTCCCCCTATTACAAAAGGCTTAGCTTAGACCCCCGCCCTCACACTCAACAGCTGCTCCTGACATCACATATCTCTGGCAAACCTCAGATTTGCCAGATATGACAAATGCAACTGATGGTAAAAATTGTAGTCATACAGGAAGAGACAAGGGGGAAGTTCCATCAACAGTGGAATCATTTATAGCTTAGAATTTAATTATTTTTTGTCTGGCTGAGATTAAAGCGGGAATTAAGAAAAGCAATGAACTGCTTAAAGAACTAAGACAGTTAATGGTACAAAAGCAAAATGAACACCTCACTCACAGTCCTGTACAAGGCTTACAGTAGTTATAGAGGAAAGTAAACCAATCAGGGCATCTCTGGACACATTTAATCAAAGAAAACAAACTGTTAAAGCAAACACTATAGCAACTGGGAAAAAGGAGGCAAAAGAGATTGAGGACATGGTGGCAAAAAGGTGAAATAAAAGTGAGGGAAAGGTAACAGATGATCTTAAATGTAGAGGCAAAGTTCGATACTCTGAACAATGTGCTAGCAAAACTGCACAGCACCCATGGCAAACTAATAAGAAGAAATGAGGAAAGAAGTACAGCAAGGCTGATAGCAAAAAGATAGTCTACTGACAAAATACAACTTTTAGATGATGATAAAAGAAAAGGTAGAGTTAAGCCTCAAAGGGGTTATTATTTGGAGAGATGGAATCGATCTGGGGGAGATCTTGAAGAAGCTGACAGTATTTAATTTCAGCAGGAACAGTGCAAAAATAAGTCTGATAAAAAAAGACAGACTAGATTAGATATGGATGAAAAGGAGCGTCTAATAAGGAGAGATAAACTACAATTTACAATTTATTTATTTATTGATTTGCTTTTGATAACTAGGTGGGTGCACTAGGCATAGGAATACCTATTTTTAGGCATGACCTGGGAGGATACAAGTCAAATACATGAACAACAATGTGATGCAACACAAAGAATAGGTCATACAAAGGGAGGGTTGTCAGAAATACAAACAAGTGAGTGAGTAAGTGAATACAAAATTGGACAAAGTCAACATATGAACAAGTACAGTTAGGAGATATACAAAATATAAACAGGTTCAAAACAAGTACTGAAATAGGACTACACAAGTATTAAGTACAGTATGCAGCAAGTGCCAGTTACAAGGCCAATAAACATAGTCAGAGTAGAGGGGAGGAAGAAGTGGGAGGGCACAGAGGAGCGAGAGGAAGATAAAGAATGTTGAAGAAAGGGTGAGAAGTAAAGGATAATGAAAGTACATAGAGGAAGGATGAGAAGTAAGATAAGGTAAGAGTGAGAGATAGACAGAGAAAAATGAACTTACGGTGGATGAAAGCAAGTGCAGGGATTTGATGCAAGTAGATGTTCACGGAGGAGTTTCTTGAAACCAGCATGTGTAGGGGCTAGTCAAACAGATTGGGGGATAGAATTCCAGTAGTTGGGGCAGCATGAGAGAAAGCTTGTGTGCCCATAGAAGTTTATGCATCTGGGGATGTAGAGAGGGGCTTGGTCATTTGATCGGAGCCCGTAGGAGGGGGTTTGGGAGTGAAGCAAAAAGGCAAGGGATTGGGGGAGGCCTGACCTAGTTATACCATCAATTAGAGAGCCATAGGACAGAAGTCGGTGAGCAGCAGGGCTAGGCCATTTTAGGTCAGCATAGAGCTGGCAGTGATGTTTGAACTGTAGAGATGCAGAGGCATAGCGGCAAATGTTGTTATAGGTAGTTTAGTTTAGTTTATTGTTCTAGGAATTATTACCTTTGAGCCAATGGCTCTTTTACAAAGGTTCCACGTCATCAATGTACAAACAAACAAGACATGTTACATAGAATGGTCAGCAAATTATAAAGGTTTCAATAAGCCAGTATAATACAGTACATCACAGGAAAAAAAAAAAAAAGCATTGGAGGAATGGTCAAGGTAGGAAGGGTAGGAGGAGACATGGGGAGGGGAGCAGACTTAGAGTAGTTAGAGGTACTCAGATGCCTTTGCCAAGAAAGGAGCAGAGGAGAAGGATGAAAAACAGTAAAAACAGCCATGAATCATTAGTCAAGGCAGTCACAGGAGCTAGAGGCTGAGAGATGAGAGTAAAGCATAGATTTGAAAGCTCCTAGTGACGTAGAGGATGTAATGAGCGAGCTCAGGCATTGTACCAGCTGGGGCACACAGGGCAAAGATCTTTTGGCCCTGTGTGTCCGGCATCTGGGCACCTGGAGAGGCTGGTGTTCCGATCTACTGGTGGGACGGATGCTGGTATTCGGGCAAAGTAGGTCTTGGATACACGGCGGAGTGTGGCCCAAGATGGATTTTTTTGCCATCAAGCATGTGAGGTACCTTATGCGATTTGAGAGTTGCAACCATCCTGTTTCAGTGTAGAGCTCACATGTATGAGTACGTCTTTGCACTCCAGTGAGCAGCCGACAGGCCTTGTTTAGGGTGGTTGTGATGCGCCTTAGTGCGGTGGTAGTGGCAGATAATTAAGCCATAGTCTATGATTGAGATGACAGAGCTTTGGATAGCAATCCTCAGCGCAGCTTGGGTAAGGAATTGCCAGTTTTGGAACAGGATACCAATGCGCTGGTTCACTGTTTTCGCTGTGTTATCAATGTGGGTCACAAAGGTAAGACCTTGATCAAAGGTGATTCCAAGGTATTTAAATGTTGACACTTGTTCAAGGCTATTTCTGGGTATGTTTTGATAGTAAGTGGAATTTGTCTTTTTCTGTTTTGTGGACTGGAGAAAAGCATGGATTTTGTTTTTTTGTGATTTAGGACCAGCTTGTGATCTAGGAACCACTTTTCAACATTGGAGAAAGCAAGTTGCAGGCTCTGGAGTAAGGGTTTCGGGTCCTTATGAGAGGAGAGAATCACAGCATCATCAGCATAAAGGATTATTTGTTCTGGGCAGGATTTAGGGAGAGAGTTTAGGAAAAGGCTGAAAAGGAGGGGGCCTAGGATTGACCCCTGTGGAACACCTGAGAGGACCGGTTTTGAGTCTGAGAGAACTTCTGAGATTTTTACTGATTGAGAGCATTGGGCCAGGTAACTTTTAACCCAGGCACCTGGTCCTTCTGAGAGCCCAAGCCTGTGTAGTTGTGTGATAAGTAAGCCATGGTGAACAGTATCAAACGCCTTTGTTAGGTCAATGAAAACCGCTCTGGTTTGATATCCTTTGTCCAAGACAGTGTGAATTTCTCCTGAGAATTCCAGTAGGGCGGTCGACGTACTGTCCTTTCCTAAATCCATGTTGCTGCAAGCAGAGTATGTTATACTTATGCAAGTAGTCTGAGAGTTGGTCAGCCACAATGCGTTCGAGGGCCTTGGAGGGGGGAAGTATAGATATAGGCCGATAGTTTCCTGGTAGGGACTTGTCACCACTTTTGAACACTGGTGTGACTATAGCAGACTTCCATTTGCTGGGAAATTGACTAAGGCAGAGGGAGAGATTGAAAATTTTGGTGAGTGGGTGCACCACCTCTTCCAGGGTAAGGGACAGAATTTTAATATCAATAGTATCACTGCTTGCTCTGGATTTAGAAATGGCCTTTTTTATATATTTGTAGACTTCATGTGCCTTAACTATTTTGAAGTGGAAAAGTGGTTGGTCAGGTGAGGCAGTAGGAGATATTGGTTTTGGCGAGTCCATGTCAGAGAAGAAGTCCGGCAGGAGGACCCCACTGAGGTCAGTGAAAGTTTTATTTAAGGCCTTTGCCATGACCATTGGGTCTAGGGTAGTGGTTCCATTGACAGTCATTATAGTGGGAGAGGATTTGGACTGCTTACCCATGATATTTCTGATGTTGTCCCAGAATGATCTCCTGTCACCCCAGGAGTTTGCGAGGGCATTTTTGAAATAGGAGCTCTTCATTAGTCGGATTTGTTTGGTACATTGGTTTCGTGCCTGTTTATACTTCTGGATATCCGTCAAGGAGCCTGTGGCTCTGGCTATGGCCCAGAGGTGGTCCCGAGCTTTGAGTTGGGCCAGTAATTTGGCCGTGAGCCAGGGATTTGAGAGCACTTTGATTTTACGCTTTTTTACTGGTGCGTAAGTGTTGAAAGTTGTGATAAAGTAATCTAGGGCTGCGTCAACATCTAGAGTATTGTATATTGGGGACCAGTCTTGCTGTAAAAGACAGGTCTTGAGCTTAGTAAGGTTTCCATGGGGTAGCACTCTGCTTGAGATGGTTTTAGGAGGTGGTCTTTGGAACTTATTTGTCCAGGTACGGATCACAGGGGAGTGGTCACTGAGAGAGTCCGGGAGAACAACTGTGTTTTTTATGCGGGCTGGGTGGCTAGCAAGGATCCAGTCAATGAGAGTGCAAGTTCCAGTTTTGTAGTTTTTTCTAGTGGGAGAGCTCACCATCTGCCTTAGGTTAGCTGCTAGGATAGCATCCTTGAGGGTCCTAACATCTGATGTGAGCCAATTTATATTAAAGTCACCAAGGAGAAGGAGCTCGGTGTCAGGTGGTTGCGATCTTACAAATTCAAGAACAGTCTGGAGGCTGGACTCTGGATCTTTAAGAGGGATATAGACAGCGGTCACAGTAAGCACTTTATTTTGGGCACCAAGTAGTAGCTTGACAGGGAGAAATTGCACAGAGGAGTTAGTGGTGGAAAAGCAGACAGGGTGGCTAGAGAGGTTGTCCTTAATGTAAATAGCACAACCCCCACCCCTTTATTAGTCCTGTCCAGTCTGAAAATATTGTAGCCTTGTAGTGAGATGGCATGGTCCGGAGTGCTTGGTGTCAGCCAGGTTTCAACAATGGCTAGTATGTCGGGATTGTGTTGACTGGCAAAGACTTAAAGGGATGCCAGTTTTGGAAGGAGGCTACAGATATTTAAGGTGGCGATGGTGAGACCCCCCTCCATTTTTGATAGATTTGGTACCCTGGTAGAAACAGGACCAGGGTTTGGATGGACACTTCCTGACATCAGAAGGAGGAGGAAAAGGAGTTTAAGGGACATCTGCCGCAGCTCATAGTATGACATGTAACGCCTCTGTTTCTTGTTAGTTTGAGTACAGTGTAGTCATTTAGGGTCCCAGCATAGGGTAATGGCTAGGAGCAGGTGTCGATCTGTCAACTTTCCAGCGGTGTGAGCTGTCATTTGCACCCAGTCCTTTGTAGGAGGGTGCCACAAGTGAGGGTAGGGAGGATTTGCCATGGTGCCAGGTTGCTAGTATCGAGCTTGAATGGTTAGTGTGAGAGGTAGAGGAGACTGCAAATGTTTACAGTATAAAGGATGAGTGTTCCTGAGTAACTCATGGTGAGCTACTGTGGACCAGAAAACTGATTGTTACTGTAGATCAAAGACCCAGAAAGTGTTAAATTCCTGAAAGTGATGAACATTAGCCTAGGGCAGATGCAGGATATAAAAATCCTTTGTTAGAATCTTCCCTTTGTTCTCCAAAACAGTTGTGAATAGACCTCAAAGACAAGCACACATCCTTTAAGAAAGTCAGACGGAAATGTGTATTCAATGCAGCACTCCACAACCCAGAAACTTGTATAAAGATTTACTGACCTCACTTTGTTCTTTTGATGTCTTCCAAAAAAGTTGATTTATGATGAGAATGCCTATACCTGGTGGTGATGTTTTGTAGTTTTAGTCCAGGAAATGTTCATAGATGTTATGTCCAAGAATGGTCCAGTTCCTCCAAGTTGAAACACAATGAAAAACCACAAAAACTAAACTACTGACAGAGACAGACACAAACAACCAGGCAAGTGTCCCACTTATGCAGGGAAGTCTTAGCAGCACTTAGGTAGGTGACTGAGCCATAGGCCAGGGCCAGGAGCAGAAGTCCTTGTGCCACAGCAAGCCTGGCCAATGGGGTGGGGGCATAGCTAGTATGGTAGGCACCCCCAATTTTTGCATTAACTGATCTGCAAGTAGTGGTGATGTGGAAATTGAACTCCAGGGATTCATCAAGAAGAATGCCCAGGTATTTGAAGGAACTGACCCTGACTAACGGGGAACCATTAGCACAGGATATTTTGTGGTAGTTTCGATTTGCTTTGAGCCTGGCAAGACAGCCAAAGAGCATGGAATGCATTTTACTTAAGGTTATTATCAGTTAGCCAGGTCTGTGTGCTTTGGAAGTCCGATACTAGGGAGTTATTTTTATCAGAGACATTACTAGCACTGTGGTAGATGTCAAGCTCATCCGCATAGAGCAAGGAGGAGCAAGTAGGGAATACTCAGAATAAGAAATGAAAATACCTTCTCATTAAGGACAATGGTCTATAATGCCTGTAAGAGTATAACTGGAGACATATTTACATGATCAGACATAGAATCTATCTAAATACACAGTAATCAGAAAGTTGAAGGATGAGTCTGTGTTACATTAAAGGATGTGCCTCGAGCTGCAGTGCCACCATTTTCTCAACAACCTTCTCTAAAAAATGGAAGTTGAAGATAGACCTGTAATTTGCCAGGATGCCAGGCTCGAGAGATGTTTTTTTTTTTTTTTAAGAGGGGCCTCACCAATGCATTCTTCAAGGCATCGGGAAAGAGTCCCTCCGAAAGAGAACAGTGGACTATCCTGGTGAACAGTGAACCAGTAGCCTTGGCACATCCTACTAAGAGATGCATTGGGCCAGGGTCCAGTTTACAAAAGGTGGGCCACAGCTTCAAAATCACCTTGACAACTTTAGCCACCTCCACTGGCCAAAACTCCTCCCAGACATTTGGAGTGCCCTCATTCCTACCAGGCCTCCTACTGTGGGGCAAATTATGCCTCACCGGGGAGATCCCAGACCTGATAGGGGACACCCTGTCCTGCCATACAATGGGTATCCCAATTACAAATTCAAAAGATAAGTCTTGTAATGGGAGGGGAGTGAAGTTGCTTAGGCTTGCAGACCACTATATGCTCTGTGTTCTTAATGGTAGAATACGTGGAGATCTGGAGGAAATTATACTCACCCAACAAAGCATGGAGGATCTGTAATTGATCTAGCTCTTGTTGAAGCTTATTCTTTTCATTCAGTAAATAAACTTGAAATCACCTCAAAATGGGACTGTGATAGGGTCAGCCCAGTCACATAGAGGGCTGAGGTGCCTAGTGCCTTACTTCTTACCATGCTGGCAACCTGGGGTCAGGAGTGAGCGCGGCTCACCGGGGGTTAGCCTGGGAGGAGAGGATTGAGCATCTGGAGGACAGTTCTCCTCTCCCGGGATGGTTAGGTTTGTTGGCTCAGCCCTTGGCTGCCCCAGGGGAGACCCTGAGGTAGCACTGGCAGCTCGAGCAACAAAGAAGGGACAGGCCACAGTTACATGGAGTGTGCACGCCTCCACAAGTGTGCACTTGTGTGATGCTGCAGCAGGGGAACTGGAGGAAAATGGAAAGTGGCAGTCGCAGGCTCCATGAAATCCTACCTGTCTGCTGTCATTCTACACTGCCACTAGCACACCGACCCCATGAATCTGGATGTTGGATCTCCGGGTGAGGGGAAGACAGCCCTCCCCTTCCTGGCCCTGCCATGGGGGACAATCCTTGGGGGAAATTGGAGCTTGGTGTATCAGTGAGGCAGTTGCCGAGCAGGGGAGACAGGAACAGGACAGAGCAGTTGCCTGCAGCATGCCCAGGAGAAACACCTCTATAGAAAAAAAGAATGGGACAGTGACCACTATCCACTAATTTTTATGTTTGCCATGCGTGCATGTGCAGTTAACATTTTGCTATAAGAGTGGGTTTTGAGAGGTATGACACAGTCAGTCCAATCTAGAGTGGTCTGTAAGGGACTTTTCAGTGTCACACCATTCATCAACCAGACAAGTCATGACAGTGTTCTGGCTTGCCGAGTGAAAACATTGTGTAGTTCAAAGGAGAGAGATGACCCAATCATAAGGTGGCTCTTTCCTTTGATCTACATAATGCTGCTCAGCAAGCACAGCTGATCTGTCATGATCAGCCTGCTCAAAACTGTCCCTCACAGTTTTTTTTTTTACTTACACCCTGTAAAAGAGAAAAACGTCCATCGATGTCTGTTGCCGTAACTGCCCCCCCCCAGCCCAACTCATGTTAATATTACGGCACAGGGGTGTCCAATCCCCCATGCTGGCTTCTACTCCCCGCCCTGCCCATTTTACTTCTGCAACACAAGGGGAGCCCATCCCCTGGTGCTGCCAAACACAACACCAACACTACAGGTGCCCAGTCCACCAGTGTTACCACCTGAAGTAAAGAAAACCGTCCCTTGTAATTTTGGTTTTTAAATACACCCTGCAAAAACCAAAAAATGTCCATCGATGTCTGTTGCTGCCTCCACTGTAACTGTCACCCCAAGCCCAGTCCATGCATAGTAATAAACTGGCGCAGGATTTTCTCTTTTTTTTTTGGTAGTAAGGTTTATTTGTTTGACCATGGAAAAAGGTCATTACAAACATAGTACATAATAAAAAGACACATCAATATTTACAATAAAATACACCTCACAATATCAGTAAATTCCCAGCAACTTAAGGAGTACCGAATAACAAACAGAGATCCGTTCAGCCCTACACGCATTTGACAGCAGGGTAGCAAGCAAGAGAAATGCTAAAAATATCTATAAATACCAATCAATTGTCAAAATCTATGTCTCACCAGCCGGCGCAGTGGTAGGACTACCGCTTGCGGCGCCAGCGACTCAGGTTTGGGAACGGACTTGGGCAGCTGGAGGACCAGGGGGAGAAGAATCGAGTACCTATAGGCTGCTCTCTTTCTCTGAAGAGGGTGGGGATGGCTGTCCCACTGCTCTACCTCCACCTGGGTGGCCATGGGTGGAGGTGCAGTGGGATGGCATGAACAGGGAGGGAGGATGTCATCCAAGAGCCGGGATGACAGCATATTGCTACGTGCCTCACCTCTTGACTCTCCAAGTGCATCAACATCCTGAGGGGAGGGGTGGCACCAGAAAAACAGAAAAACCCCACAACAGACTCCTGGAGATGGGACCCGGCTGCCCAAGAGAAATCCACAACCAGGCTTCAGGATGGGCCTACGCAGCATACCAAATGCACACTAATGGACTGGAGGGGACTATAGTGGGGTCCCTCTCCTCCCCGCCTGGGGAGAAAACCGAGGCAGGATGGGGCAGTGCTGACAGGACCCAGAATGGAGATACCTGGGGAGGACCTATTGGAGTGCGCACAGCCTAGGGATTCCCAAGGATAGGTTCTGGAGCGATGAGTAAGGGGGCATAAACGGAGAATATTTAAAAAAAACTACGTCTCAAACTGATTTACTCCTTGATCAATGATTATAATGATAAATGCATTCTATACTATAATAGATTCAGAAACTTTACTTTTTTTTCCCCCTTATAAATTATTTTAATCTATAATTTACTAGGCCCTGTTAATTCATTTTCTACTTGAGGAGGGCCTATTCTAACCCTCCAGACCTGAATAAAAACTCATTCCAGGCTGACATTTAAACTGTGGAGACAAAAGACAGATTTGGCAAGGTGACACCATGTTGGATTAATCTGTCCCACAGAGTTTACTTTACTCAATCACATCCTGTCCCATCTATACCCACCTGGTAACCAATTGGACACACTGAATCTATGGGGCAAATCCATCAGGAGTGCCATGGAGCAAACTCTGCTCCGTACCCCACAGGCCACGTCCTAATCAACCACTCCAATTGGCCATTCCTGAGTTGACAAATGTGACTACGTGTTACGAGAGGGTCCCGTCTGATCACACCATGTCCCAACTATGCCTGCCTTGCAGCCAGTGGAACATGCTGGCTATGGGGCATATCCATTTGGGTCACCATGCAGTGCATGCTGCTCTGTGTCCCGCAGACCACCCCCTAATCCAGCCACTCCAGTCAGCTACTATTGAGGCCTATAGCGGAACTCCATGTCACAGTTCAGATCCATCCATTCACATCATGTCCCATCTGTGCCTGCCTGATGGCCAGTTGGACATGCTGGCATTGGGGCATGTCCATAGGGGCATCATGCAGCTCATATCACTCCATGCCCCCCTGAATTACCCTCGATCCAGCCACTCCTGTTAGTTACTCCTGGGGCAAATAATGGAACTCCATGTAACAGGTGGATCAGCACATTATGGGACATTGTGTCCAAACAGATGATGCCAGAAAAGCACATGGCAGTCAAATGGTCATCTCCTGCACTGGTAGCCATCATTGGCCTCCCAGCAGATGAACGCTCAATCAGATAGAAGCACATACCAAGTTTCTATAGCTATATGCTCATTTAGGAAATTATAGTAATATTTATCCCCAATATCTAAAATAGCATTGTAACATACATTTGGCATAATAATTTTCTCTGAGCAAAATTGACTCATTTTTTAACCAGGAGTCATTTATATTAAAACGATCAAGGCTCCATAAACTCTATAGTCCATAGTCTGGTGTAAGAGAGCTCTAAAAATCCATTAACAGGAACAGGCAATTTTAATGAGTCTGAGTATACCAGCAAAATCAGACTATCAATGCCAGCTGGACTCAGTTTCCATGGTTAACAAGATCTGAGTAGCCAAATGACAACCAACAATCAAGTACTCTTTGGCCTCAGACACATTAGGTAAAATGTGACAGTTGACTCCAGACCTTGGAGTCCATGTCCAGTGGCTCATCTTATTTAAAAAAGTTTGCTTAGTAACACATAACATTTTGATGTTTAATAGAATGAGCTCTAACCAAATAATAAGGTGCACACCTAAATAGTTCAAGCACCAGAGGACAAAGAAAAAAGAAATAATCCTGATATTTTAAACAATTTCCAAATCACAAGTCACTATATTAGTGTTATTAGGCATCTCAAGCAGACAAATATATGGGATTGGGGGGTTAAACACATTCAGAGCATCTATATCCACTCAGATGAGTACTTTTAACCTTAAAGCATCAGAAATAATGTAACAATGGGCTCCATACCCAGGAGTCCTCTAACTATTATCAGACCTTTATCAGATGCCAGTCATGGAAGGAAGGTTTAACAGACTACCTTTCCAGAGAGTTGTGCCGCATAGTCACTTATAGCGTTTTTATGCAGCTAATAAAAAGAAAACAGCTTAGGACCTGACTTGTTTCTCCCATGCTGAAAAACAATTTATATTTTCTACGAGACAGCTGTGGTCAGCATCAGTGCGGTAGCTGTACTCCATTATTTAGCTTTTCGGCTTCCCAATCTACCATTCAGGTGTTGTTAGCTTGCTCCAGCATCTTCAACCTCACTTATTTGATCCTGGTAGAATTTAATTCAAGTTAGCCATGTAAATCATCAGCAAACCCTTCCTGCTTTTCCTATCAATTAGAATGGCCTAGTAAGAAAGCAGGTAAAGCAGCAGTAAAGCCAGGAGACCAGAAGTAAACTTTTCCAAGTAGCTTCAAGGTACAAAGGTGCATATATTTTGAAAGCCTCCCTGCAGGGCTCCCTGAGTGATCTGGTAGAATGACACGGTACAAGAGGGGTCCCAAGTGTGCCCAATTTCATAGCAGTTATGTGGGATAGATTTGCTGAAAGCAGCCATGTTGGTTTCGGATGGGAACCGAGTCCAATCCCCCATGCTGGCTGTTACCCACCACCCTGCTCGTTTTGCTTCTGCAACACCGGGGAGCGCCCCCCCCCCCCCAGCGCTGCCAAATAGTAACACCAACACTGGGGTGTCCAATCCTCCAGTGTCACCACTTGTAATAAAGAAAACCATTCCTCTTAGTTTTTTTTTAACATACACGCTGTAAAAAAGAAAAATGTCCATCAATGTCTGTTCCTGCTGCTGCCATTACTGTCCCCCCACTCGACCCTCCCACTCAGTACTCCCCCAGCCCTTACTTGCCATCTTCGCTCTTCGATGCCAGACTGCAAACTGAGGGAATCGGCAATGCAGTTCAATGTGTTTTAATGAAGCTTCAAACTTGCCATAACTTGGTCATTTTTTAATAATTTTGCCCCACATTTTCAACATACATTTTTTGGGGACTCCATCTCATGAACAATGACAGTGAAATTAGGCAAATCTGTTCCAAATGGGATTTTGCAGTCACTGTGCGAAATCACCTTTCAGGCAGGAGTTAAACATTTTCTCCACTCTTTTTCATGAGGTGGAGTATTAAGGCTACTGTATGGTGAATATTTGGGTTAATATTATTAAAAAAAAACAACAAAGGTATGCGTCTGTTGCAATGTTTCAATGCACGCTCGTAACTGTGATGATTTTTAATATTTTGACCACAATTTTACAACATAGCCATTTTTTTACACCACCTCATGAATGCGACAGCTGTCATTTCTCAAATCCTACCCAAAATGTGTTAACGCTTGTGCCACAAAATGAAGTTTCAGCCTTTGTTTTATAAATGACACCTATCACAAGGAGTGGTCAAAAAAAGATTATGTTGAAAATTTGGGCAAAATGTGGAAAACCAAGTAAATTATGAGGAAATTAATTGTTCCAACTCATAACTTTATTTTTTTTAGATTTTGGCCCCTAATGTTCAACATACCTCTTGTATCACCCCACCTCCTGAACACGGCAGTTGTCACTTTTCAAATCCCCTCTGAAACTTGTTTCCACAGTTGCACTGTGAAATCACCTTTCAGATGGGATTTTAAAAATTTCATCAGGACATCTGGTGATGCAGAGCGCCTGACAGCAGCACTCATACATCTCTCCGGCTGCCCGTTCTGAATATAGCCTATTCTGGCTGTTACTTTTACAAAATAAGCAGCTATACTCACAACCATCAATACTGAGCACTACCTACAACTGGATTGTGGCATTCTACTAACCTGATGGAGGTGGGAATGAGAAAAAGTTTCACCACGCCACACGCCTCCGAATACACCGGAGAAGGCCGCTAAAAAATCCAAAGCCTCGAGCCCTTCTGATGTGCTGGCGGCAGCTCAATCTCCTTAAGACCAACAACCGCTTACCCTTACTCACTTTCTTGAGGAGTTTAAGCCCTTTAAAGAAGAGTTAAAAAGTATCACATCCAAGCTGCAATCGTTCTCACAAGCTATGAAGGATATTTCGCAGCGTACTGCGGATAGTGAAGTCAGAATCTGCTCACTAGAGATACGAGCAGATAAAATCGATCCAGAGCTCACAGCTACTAGACAGCAATTGGCTAAACTTGAATCTAAAGTGGAGGACCTTGAGGGCCGCAGTAGACAGAACAAAGTGGTCCTCATACCATAGGCCTCCCAGAAAAGGAAGAAGGGCTAGACACAGTTCTTTTCATGTAAAAGTTTGTGGAGAAGATCGCTGGTCCCTTGCCTTTTGGGCCCAAATATATTATCGAGAGGGTACACTGGGCTCTTCTTCCAATGCTTCAGACTGGTTCCCCCCCATGCCCACTCATTTTTAGATTCCTGAGTTTCTTAGAGAGGCAACACTTTTTTTTTTCAATTTAAAGTTTATTAGAATTTTTCATACGGGGTGAGACAGAACAGGACAAATTAGCATATTGTAAAAACATTGAAGCAATGGCTCTGTCTCACCTCCCTCCCTTCCACCCTCCTCCCTGCCCCTAACCCTTCCCCCCCCACATTCAAATCACAATATACAAAACATCAGCAATAGTTATCTGTCAAAGCAGTCCATGTTCTAAACAGGTTAAATAGAATATAATGTATGTAAGGGATCCCAGATCTTCCTGTATTTGAGCAATCTGTTGTGGAGACTGGCAATGGCTTTCTCAGTCCTGAGATTCCCCAAAAGTTCATTGAGCCACTCATTGTAGGACAATACTTCTGAGTCTTTCTAGTGCCTAAGAATAAGCTTTTTAACAGATATTGCAATGATTAATATATAATATTTACGGTTTGTGACTCTTACGGAAGAGTAATCTCCTACTAAGCAAATTTTGGGAGTAAAACA
Organism: Neoceratodus forsteri; assembly: GCA_016271365.2. Taxonomy (NCBI): domain Eukaryota; kingdom Metazoa; phylum Chordata; order Ceratodontiformes; family Ceratodontidae; genus Neoceratodus; species Neoceratodus forsteri. The sequence goes on along the minus strand of CM057451.1, from coordinate 673,727,040 downwards.
GGGAGTCCCACCAAGGGCTCTGCCTTTGTTTGGATTATTTTCCAGAGGGGTGCAACTTTCGGACAATCCCAAAAGATGTGAAGAAGTGAACCTTCTTTTTGGGAACAGCAAGTACAGAGATTGGAATCAATCAGACCCCAGCTGGCCAATTTCTGAGGAGAGTAATAAAGATTATGGAGAATGTGAAATTGTGTGAGATGAAGTCTGTCCTGTGTTATAAAGCAATGGCAATTAAGCCACAAGGAAGACCATTCTAGAGTCAACTGAGGAAAAAGAGAGGTCCACTATTTAGTTGGGCCTTGGCATTGGTGTTAACACCAATCATATAATGCTGTGTATATATTAAAAATCGCCTTGAGGGGGGACTTAAAGCTAGAAGTTCCACATGTAAGGATAATCTGTTTAGTGCAGGAGGATTGGCCCAAAACTGTGGTAAGGAGGTGTTTAAGTTGGCAAACCTTGAAGTAGCCAGAAGTGAGGATTTTGAATTTGGACATGATTCCTGCAATGGAAAGCCAGGAGTTCTCATCTTTTAGGAATACAGACGTGATCCATTCCCTAGCTGGGGTAGCCAAGTGAGAGGGACAGTTTTGTTATCAAGTAAAAAAAGAGGGGAATTCCACATTGATTGGGAAAGGTCATGATGAGGTTTATACCATAAGTCAGTGCACAGTTGTGCATGGACCCGCATAGATATCTCGACAATAGTAGATTTAAGCTTGGGGGGTATTAAATTCGGTTTTAAACTGAGTAAGATGGAGGATTCAATCCCAGTGGACTGGATCAAGTCCAATTCTATTTTGAGCCACAATGGGAGAGAGAGAGAGGGGCCTGGATCTAACCATCTGATGTATTTAGATGCATGGCAAGCCCAGTAATAAAATGTAAATGGGGGAGCCTTAGCCCTCCTTTACGCTTAGGGCCAGCTAATTTATTGTAGGCTAATCTAGGCTGTTTGTTAACCGATATAAATTTAGTGAGAAGTTGATGCAGTTTTTAAACCAGGCCCTGGATAACCATACATTGAGGAGATTGAGAGGGTATAGAAGGCGTGGAAATATATTCATTTTGATCAAATTGATCCGTCCCCACAAGGATATAAGTAATTTTACCCATCTATCAAGGTCCTGATTAATGTTTTGTATAAGAGGGTCGAGATTTTTCTTGATGGTTAAGAGAGGGTTTCTGGAGAGTACAGTGCTGAGATATTTGAGAGAATCAGAGGTCCAATGAAGACCGAAAGCTGTGAGTGACTGTTTGAATACCTTATGATTCAAAGGGAAAACAGTCGATTTACTGAGATTAAGTCTGTAATTAGAGAGACAACTGTATTCCTCAATGATCTTGAGCATTGCGGGGATAGAAGTATCTGGGTGTGAAATCTGGAGGAGCAGATCGTCTGCATATTCGGAAACTCTGACTTCATTTCCCTGCACCTTAATACCTTGTATCCCGGTACTAGTTAACAAATTCTGGATGAGTGGTTCAAGGCATATATTAAATAAGAGGAGAGAGAGGACATCCCTGCCTGGTTCCGGAGCATAACAGGAAAGGTTCTGATATGACTCCATTTCCCACGATTCTGGCTGATGGGTCCTGGTAGAGGGTCTTTATCCAGTCCTGGAATGGGGACGGGAAGCTAAAGGCTTTTAAAGTCTGGGATAAAAAGTTCCAATCTACTTGGTCAAAAGCCTTCTCGGCGTCGAGGGACACCAAGACCGCAGGGTGTGGTGCATCCTTGGATGCCGAGAAAACATGAGCCAGAGTACGAAGGTGGTCCACTGAGGATCTCCCCTTCATGAAGCCCACCTGGTGCATTCCGATTAGATCCGGCAGTATTAAGCTTAACCTGTCTGCTAATATTTTTGTTAACATTTTTATATCTTGATTTAACAGAGAAATGGGCCTATAACTCTGGACTAACTCAGAATCTTTATCTACTTTGGGAATAAGAATGATTAGAGCTTCAAATAGGGTGGGATCAGTATGTGCCCCTGATAAGATGTGGTGGTATAGTGACCGGAGAAAGGGAGTGATTAACTCTTTAAACTGCTTAAAGAAATAAGAAGTAAAGCCATCCAGACCTGGGGCCTTATCTATGGGGAGCTCTTGTATTACCTCCGGTATTTCTAAACTAGAGATAGGTGCCAACAAAATCAATTTGTGGGGTTCTGAAAGGGAAGGCAGGGAAGTTTGTCTTAAATAAGCATCCAGGGAAGCCACTGAGGGGGGATTACTCATTTTGCCATACAATTGCTTGAAGTACTGGGTAAATTTGCTTACAATTTCTTCGGGCGGGTTCTTCAATAATCCATCCTTTAAGGATCTAATGGGGGGGATAAACCTCACCGACTCCTGCTGTTTGATTCTAAGGGCAAGTAGTTTCCTGGCCTTTTCCTCCTGGTCCATGTAAGAGGCCTTAGTATGGATGAGGGTGAATTCTGCTTTTTCCCTGAGAATCTCTAAGTATTTGTCTCTAGTGATGGTTAGATTGTGTTTAATCTCATCAGGGGTATTTGGGGTTAGGGAAGCTTCCATTGCCTGAATTTGAGACAAGGTCTTCAGCTGCGCATCTTGGGTTTTCTTCCTTGTAGATGCCAGACCTAGTAGTATGCCTCTAAGGTATGCCTTAAATGCACACCAAATGATATCTGGGGTGGTAACTGGTGAAGCGTTAGTGTTAAGGAAGTGCTCAATATGCTCCTTGACCATTTTAAGAGTGTTTGGGTTCTTAAGCAATTGGTCATTTAACTTCCAGCACTTATCTCTCCACGGTAGAGACGTTAAAGATAAATAAGTGAAGACCACCGAGTGGTCGGGGGGGTGGGTCCAGGCTGGATAGTTGAGGACCATACCCCAGGGATAAGCGATTGAGAAATTAGAAGGTAATCGATACATGAGGATGTGCCATGTACTGAAGAGACATAGGTGTATTCTCTCTCCTTAGGGTTTAAAACCCTCCAGACATCGCACAGGCCGAGCTGGTCTACAAGGTCATGCAAGGCCCATTGTGCCAGGGAAATCCCTCTGTGAGAAGGTACAGATTGATCCAACTCAGGATCAGATATTAAATTTAGATCACCACCCAAAACAATCGGTGTAGGTAGAAAGGGAAGTATTGCCACAATCAAGTTCATGAAGAAATTGGGGTCATCTATGTTAGGACCGTAAACACTGCAGAGAAGATGTGGTTCAGAGTAAATAGTTCCCTTTACAATAATGTATCGACCTTATTGGTCTTTGATAACCTGAGTTGGGTTAAAAGATATGTTCCTGTTGATTAAAATCATAACCCCAGTGCTATTAGTGGAGCCTTGGGCTGCAAAAACATGTCCCACTTGCTGCCTCCCCATCTGCAATGCTTCAGAGTCCAATAAGTGGGACTCTTGAATGAAAGCGATTTGTGACTGTAAAAGGTTTATATGTTTTAACACTTTGTATTGTTTTGCCTTGTTTCTGATCCCCTTCACATTCCAAGTGGAGAAACCAATATCATGAGTCATACTTAAGCCAATAAAAAGGTGACGAGTATCTAATACTTAACCAATAGAGAGTGTTACGCATTGTGACAGATAATCTTGAGCATATAATGTGGTAATCCCCCTTCCCCCCTACCCATCACCCCTTCGAACCCAAATAACAATGAAAACCAACCACAAGAGAAAAAAAGAAACAAAAAAGTACCCTGCCTTAAGAAACCCTTCCCACCCCTTAGTGTTATGTATTCTGTTCTGCAGGTGCCCATCTTTCCGCTCCCCTCCTCCGACCCCCCCACCCCCAATTCGTTACGGTAAGTAACTATAAACAGTTATAGTGTCCTACAGTTCAAAAATACTGCCTAAGTTTGTGATAACTGTATAGGAAACAAAGTTACTCATAACAAGACAAATTGAAATCTAATACCACACTCCCCTCTTATGGACAAATGGTTAAATTACAAACAAGACTGTCCTGATCAGAGGGTCAAGGTAAATGAAACAAAAACGGAAGCATGCCGTGTCATACAAAAGCACTCCAAAACTGAGAAAAAAGATTGTGAACCTAAGGACAAAGAGAGCAGTAGGATTTACTCATACATATCTCCTGAGGATCAAATGGGTAACACAGGAGTGCAGAAAAAACAAGGGAACAATTAGGTCTTGTTTATCTCTTAACTCGGAGATCTAGGATTATTCGCTATGTAGACTGCAGTCCAATCTGTCATTCAACTTAGGGTCAGAGCTTTTCGCCAAGAGGTATTGGCTATCCAGCTGAAGTGGCACCAGGCCTCTAATCTCCTGGTGCTGAGCAAAAGTTCATGTCCCTGGGGCGAAGTCACAGGTCGTGTCAACCGGAGCGAAGACAGACGGGACAGTTCCTCCCAAACTCTTCACTTGGAGGTAACCAGAGGAGCAGGTATTAAATGATACTTCAGAGCTAGTGACTGGATAGGGATGCTCTCTCTATTTCGGGTCCTGATAAAGATCTGGCAGTGCCCGTTTAAGGCCAGACTGGGCTGAATTGGCATCTTCATAAGAGTGCCACTCGCCTGCTACGAGGACTTGGAGCTTCGCTGGATATATCATTTTAAATTTGATTCCAGCCGTGATGATTTTGGTTACCAGGGGGTGAAAGCTAGCTCTCCGCTGTCTGACCGAGACAGGCAGGTCCTAGGCTACATGGATTTTGCGCCCTTCCCACTGTAGTTCCTGAATTTCTTTTATTTTTGCCAGGACGTGCTGTCTTTCCAAATAGTTTAAAAACTGAAAGATCAAAGGACGGGGACTGCCCTCGCGGGGGGATCGGTCTGAGAGCCCTGTTCACCCTCTCAAAGGCATACTGAGAACCATAAAGTGAAGGATCCACAATTTTTTCGATCATCTTTTGAACAAAAAGAACCACATCCTTCCCCTCCTCCATTTCTGGAAGGCCTATTATAACTGCATTATTCCTGCAGCTACGTCCTTCCAGATCTTCAAGTTTTTGTTCCATCTTGGCTAGTTTCTGTTTGATCACAACCATTTCTGGCTCCTGTCTGTTGGCCCTTTTTGTCTAAGGAGACTATGCGGGCTTCGTTGTCAGAATATTTGATCGCTATTACCTCCATCGCATGAGAAAGATTTGAGCTCTGTTGCCATCGACCTGAGCTCCTCTTGGAATGGTCGAAATTCAGCCAGAAAGGCTGAGAGGGTGAGGGGTTCTCGATCTCCCAGTGAGAGAGGTTGGAGTTGGGTAGAGGTAGTGCTTGAGGTCCACGATTTCTTTGGGGCCTTTTGAGGCATTACTGGGGGGGGGGGGTGTTTCAGTTGTGGCAACTTCATCTCTGATTCCATTTCCAGTGGACTAACACCAGTAAGTACAGTGAAGCCTTAACTGAGTTATTAAGCGGTTTTCAGTAGATTAAATCCCTTAGATCAGTATAGATTAAGTCTAAATGAGCAGGTTGTCAGAGCGGGTTGAAGAGACGTCTAACAGGCATGCTGCATCACGTGATCTCCCGCAGCAACACTTCTTAGCATAAATAAGAGAGACCCAGGATTTACAATGGGAAGGAGCTAGGATCAGGGTTGCCCGGGATTTGCCAGCAACAGTGCGGAAGTGGAGAGCCAGTCTTCACCCCCTTGTGATGAAGCTTATAGCAGCTGGTATAACGTTTTGCTTGAACTACCCAGTGCGGCTTCAAGTCTGTGTATCAGGCAGCTGGATCTCTTACGAGGACTTCAAACAAGCAATGACAGGGCTCCAACTCACTTTTCGGGACCTCTTTCGGGACCCTTGAGTCAAGTTACAGAGTCTGATGGTTATATCAGCTGAGACCAAATGCCAAAAAAGCTGATGCCATATTATGTAAGGTAAAATTAAGAGAATGAATATAATATGCACTGGGTCTCCTAAAGATGTAGTCAAGTCCCTCAGTTTTTACTTCAAGATGAAACATTTTTCTTAACAACTAGTGACTCTGGTGGGCACTGAACTAACTCTCCCACTTATCCTGTCTCAAGATTCTCAATCATCCATTGAGACTGACCCATAATTTTCTCTGATTCCAATCTGAGCAGCACAGACACTTACAATCTTGATTTAGTTGTACCCTGAGTAAGTTCCAATATGTGCCTTGAATGTACTCTCGTTTGTCCAAACTCCTTTCATGAGCTACCTGTACTAAAGAAAGTCGCCTGCTGGGGGGAGCCCTAGATCTGTGTCTGATTTTGAATTTGCGACTGTATGCAAGATCGCCTTGATAATTTTCTGGCCAGGGGTCTGTTTTTGGAGCCATTTTTTCTTATTTATAGAGTTGTTTTATTTTAACTGCACTTGAGAAAGGAATCATTAAACTAAGATGAATAGAAACTCTGGAATGCTGACTTTTAATCTTAGAATGTTGCCCTGTTTGTTCCTTGTTTCAGATTTCATTTTAAGGGGTCAACAAGAACCTTACATTAGATTTCTTTATCCAAATCAATGCTTGTAATTACACATACTACATTTGAGAAGTTGGCTCCAGCGAACAGACATAATGACCCCCATCTAAATGGCACAATTATCCCTAACCACAGTTAACTTGCTTCTGGGGTTCTGAGGCTAAAATCATGTTTAGGCTAAAGTTTAATTTCATTCTTTATCCGTAATTGCTTAACTTTTTCATTTTCACTTGTTACATAGAAACTGTTGATTATAAGGAGTTCCACCTCTTAGTAAGGTTTATAGTTTAAAATAGAGAGGGTGGTCGGAGGGAAGGGGGTTGTGAAATGGTGTAATGCTGCAAGAAGAGCAAGATGTTGTGTGGGGTGGGAGGGACTTGACTTCTGGGAAGTGTTTATGATTGGAGGGGACCTTAAGGGTTTACTACAGGGATTTATGGGTGTCAAAGGATGGGATAGGGAGGGAAGGGGGTGGGCAGCACAGATGAGAGCAAGCTATAGGCAAACTGGCCACAGACGTAAAATTCCATGTGGGCATTTCAATGTGTTATGTTGTTTTTTCCCCAAAGAGATGGCTAGACAGCTAACATTTGCAACGTGGAATGTTAAAGGGGTCAGGCATAAGCTTAAACAGTATAAAGTGTTAAGCACTTTGATTTAATGAAAGCAGACATTATCTTTATACAAGAGTCGCACCTACTGAACTCCGAGGCATTAAAGCTATGACGACAGTAAGTCGGACAAGTATTTACTGCAGGTGGGAGTACACAGAGCTGTGGAGTAATGATTTTGATAACCAGATTGGTGCCTTTCATGTCCACCCAAGTGACTGGAGATCCTTTAGGCAGATTTCTGTTTGTTAAGGGCACCCTGCACATGACAGAGATAGTACTTGGTAGTATTTATGGTCCGAATATTAACTCACCTGGCTTTTTCATGCAGCTAATTAATATATTGTCTCCTTTCCTCTCTCGCCCATTAATCCTGGGTGGGGACCTAAATTTGACATTTGATCCAAATGTAGACTGTATGGGTAATTCCCGCAAGGGTCTCTCCCCCGCCCAAAGGGCATTAAGGGACTTAGTAGACCAGATGGGATCATGTGATGTTTGGAGAGTTCTGCACCCTACGGATAAATGTTATACATTTACAGTATGTCTCCAGTACATGGGACATCCTCTCATATTGATTATATCCTAATGTCTCAATCCCTTCTCTTGGGGGTGCTTGACTCTTCCGTACATCCTGGCGCTCCCTTGGATCATGCTTTGGTCACCTGTAAAATTTCTTTCCTCTTTCTCCTTAAAAGAGGGGGATGATGGAGAATGAACAACCAGCTCCTCAAGGACCCAGCTGTAATAAAATATATTTCAGACCACATTACTCAATTTGTTTTTCGGTCAACCATAACTCCACAGGAAAACCAGATGCAGAATGGTGTGCTCTGAAGGCCTACCTAAGGGGGCTTTTGATTGGTATAGCTTCAAAATGGAAGAAAAAGAGGGAGAAGCTTTTAGTCTCTACCCTTTCCCAAATTAGGGATATTGAGGCCAAATTGTCTCCCCATTCTCCTGACCAGATTAGGTAGGATCTTATTAAACTAAAATAATCATATTTGGAGCTCTTGAGAGAGAAGGCAGAATTTGCTATTCTGAAGGCTAAAGCCTGTTATACAGACCAAGGGGAAAAGGCTGGCAGGTTGCTGGCTTTAAGACTTAAGCAGCAGGAGTCCTCTAGGCTCATTGCAGCCATCCTTTCGGTGGAAAATTACCTCTTAAAAACCTCCCCAGATGATATTGTAGCTGAATTTAGTAACTGCTATGAACAGTTATATGGTACTATGCCAAACCCTCCCTCAGAAAAAGAGCTGAATGACTACCTTGGTAGTTCCTCTCTGCCTTCTCTTGCAGAAGTTCAAAAATTGTCCCTAACCTTACCTATCTCATGTGCTGAACAGAAAAAAGTCATTACAGACCTTCTCTCAGACAAAACCCCAGGGCCTGATGGCTTTGCTCCCAATTTCTATAAGGCCTTTGCGGACCTACTAATCCCTCTCTTGCAGCCATTGTGCCAGCATATTTTCTCAGGGGTAGAATCATATAAATCCCTATTTGAAGCCTTAATTGTTCTTCTACCTAAGCCAGGTAAATGACCTGACCTAGACACTAGCTATAGGCCCATCTCCCTCCTCAATCAAGACACTAAAATCCTGACTAAGCTACTAGCAGATCTGATTAGTGTAATTCTACTGTAATTTATTAGTCCAGAGCAGGTGGGGTTTATGAAGGGTAGGTCATCTGTAGATCATTTACGCACTTTGGCCCACGTCCTCTCAGTATCCAGGGATGCAGACTTTTCAGCTGCCCTGGTTTCCCTGGATGCTAAAAAGACATTTGACAGAGTTAACTGGAATTTTCTATATAGGATTTTGATTTCCCATTAGAATTCTACAAATGGATACAAGCCCTATACCAGTCCCCAACTGCCCGGGTCTCTAGTAATGGAGCTACCTCGGCATTGTTCTCCTTGCAATCGGGGACTAGGCAGGGTTGCCCTTTGTCCCCGAGTCTTTTTAATCTGTATCTAGAGCCTGTAATATGCAGAATAACAAACTGTTGGTTAATTCAAGGTATACCCATTCAAGATCAAGAAATAGAAGTTTCCGCTTATGCGGATTATCTGCTCCTTTATTTATCCCATCCTGATACCTCAATTCCCCATGTGTTGAACATCATTAAGGATTTTAGTGCTTTTTCTAACTATAAATTGAATCTAGATAAAACAGTGGTGTTTTCCCTTAACCATAGGACACTATGACACACAATTGTAGATCTGGATCTCTCCTGGGAAGCTAGATCACTGAAATACCTCAGAACTGAGATCTTGAGAAACCAGGCCAATATGCAAAAGGTAAATTTAGATTCCCTCCTTCAAACATTGAAACATGATTTAGAAAGATGGTCCCTACTCCCTATTTTTATTTGGGGTAACATTAATCTTGTTAAAATGAATGTCTTCCCTCGACTTTTTTACCCACTTAATCTCTTAAACATCTGGTTACCCCTCTCTTGGTTTAAGAAAGTACATAGCATCCTTACTGACTTTATTTGGTCAGCTAAAAAGCTTAGACTGGCTTTCCATAAACTAGCCGCTCCAAAAGCCAAGGGAGGTCTACATCTCCCTCACATAACACTTTACTACTGGGCCAGCCAAGCCAACAAATACCTTAGGTGGCTATCTACTGAGGCTACCCAAGGCCCTCCCCCTTATGTGCCCATCTGACTCAAACTGGAACTGTCCCATATCTGAGCCCAGTGAATATCTCCTCTAGCTCTCCTACATACAAAGCTCAAATCTCTCCCCGCCTCTCTACATGGCTCTCCAATATATATATCCCTCAAAATTAATTCCCAATTATGTACATTCCTTAAAGATAACAACACTCAGGATTTATGTCAACCCCTGAGAGGGAACCCTAATCTTAAGACAGATGGTAAAGTTCTTTCTCCTGCATGGCTTCCCCAGTTAGGAAATTGCCTGCTCACATATTTGTGTCAGGAAGATGGAACCTGGCTCACATCTCTTGAAATTATGAGTAAGGCAAATATCCCAAAATAGCAGATTTCTGAAGTTTTTCAATTAAGGCACTCACTAGTGGAAACATTTGGGGCCGCTCCTCCACAATCCTTGAAAGTACCCTATTACTCAGATTTAATACTCCTAGTGGGCTTTCCCCAAGCAGTGTCTAGAATATATGCATTGTTATAATACAAGATATACCCAGACTACCTAGGCCCTTCAGAGTACTGGGTTTCTTGCTTCCTGAGCCTACAGATAGACTGGCCTGTATTATGGCAAGGTTGTCACAGGTTTGTGACCCAAGACAGACTTCACCTAATGCAGTATTATATATTTCACAACCTGTACTATTCCCCCAAAAACTTGCTAGGCTTGGCCTGTCTGCTTCCTCTACCTGCACACGATGTGAACAGGCTGAGGGTTCTGTACTACATCTTTTTTGGGAATGCCCTAAAGTGACCCCTCTGTGGACTCTTATTAAACAGAGAGCAGACCCCTTGCTAGGCCTTGAAGATCTGTTTAATCCTGAAATGTGTCTGATGGGCAATTTTTTGGGGTTGCAGTATGTAATCATAAATACCACATAGCCCTAATCTCAATGTCAGTCAAAAAGCTTGTAAACATTGGAAAGATAAGGAAGTAGTATCATATACAGAATGGTTACAGGAATTTCTCGCCAATTTGAGGATGGAAAAAGCAATTGCAAGTTTATATAACAAGCAAGACAGATTTAACAAGGTTTGGGGACCACTGTATACCTTCTATACTCTGCAACCCTCATGATGGCTTGCTTATTTAGAGCTGTAGCTCCCTTTTCTAAGTAGATGCCTTATTCTGTGCTGTGGGGAGGGAGGAAGTGGGAATATGGTGGGGGGAATGAGTGAGTGGTGGGTGGGGGACTGGATCCTCTAGAGTCTCTGTTTATGCTCTTGATATTGCGTGTATAATGTGGGTCTGGTTTTGTATTGAAAATCGTGTTAATAAACTTTGAATTGAAAAAAAATTTTTACCTGTCTTGTTCTTAACATCTGGTCATAGAAAGACTGTTGGACATTTGGGATCAAAATGTGGGAGCCCACTTGAAAGTAAATATTGCCTCTCAGCTTCCATATTCTTGTTAATTACTATCTAACAATGTATTAAAGCAGGACACCACCATTGAAATGAGATATTGCATCTTATCTGCACTATTCTGGGTAAATAAAAATGTGTACAAATAAGACCTGGTACAACAGCAATACCAGTGGTGAACATTCAGCATTAACAAATGCTTGTTATATTAAAAATAACGTTGGATAAGCCTAGTAAGTTTTTGCCTAAGAAACAAATTTTAAATTCCCAAAATATGGTGGTAACTAATAAGAGGAAAATTAAGTGGGCACCCCTTGTAAAATTCAAAGTGGTGGAACTATTGCATAGTCTTGATGATCTTTGAGAGGTATCTCCCACTGCTTGCACACTGGTAGATATCAAGACTGATTACTGTGCTGCAAAATTTGAAGAGCAAATTGTTATTATATTTGATGAACTACAGTAAGTTAGGTCCCTAGACTTGACTGTAATAGAATAGTTAGGAATCACTCAAGATGGTTTGAAAAAGACTGCTTACAGAGCAGGTCTGTTCCATGGAGGCTAGGAAGATTTACAGTGAAAGATAATAATGTAAAATATAAGTGCCTCAGTCTTTTCTATATCACATTTTTATGCATCTCCCACTGCTGGCAGGACTCGATGGCAGTAGAACCAACCATCCATGCTCCATCCTCCCTCCAACTTTGTTGGGGATCATGTGGCATGGCAGTGGGAGCTTGGGTTTTTGTATTTTTCACTTGCTTCACTGTTTGGTCAATGAAACCTTCCCCCCTGAGGATGCCGGCATGAAGGACGAGAGTCCAGGCTGTAGACATTCTAGGGCATGTCTCATTCAATTGCCTAATGACATCCTCCCCTCCCCACACTGTGAGTCCTGTGCATCCACAGGCAGCTGTAATGGGGTGGTGCAACAGCCCTCCCTCAGAGGAAGGGAGCATCCTGTGTGATGCTCAAGCCTCCTCCCCCAGCTGGCCTCCAATGACCTAGGCTTGTTCCTATACCTGGGTTGCCGATGTCGCAGGTGGTAGTGTTACTACTGCCCTGATGGGCTGGTGAGTGCCTCAGTCTTCCTTAATAAAGAATATAGATACTTTCTCAGAAAGAAAAAGGAAAAATGTAAGAAGGACTTATGGGGCAGTTGGCAGCAAGCCATTAAGGAAAAGGATACTAAGGGGTTTTAGGAACTAGTTGCCTTTGGTACTGGCAGTAGGTCAACTAACGTTAACTGTAATATTCATGCTTCTGTTTGGTATAAATATTCTAATAAGCTCTACAGTGCAGATACAAGCAAGACAGAAAAAACAATGGATAAAGATCTTCCTGTATGGCCACTGGTTTCACCCCAAGAGGTAATTGTGGCTATTAATGTGCAGAGAAACATTAAAGTTCATGGGGTCGATAACATCCTAGCCGGAGTCTATAGGGTGGATCCTGTAGGGTGGGTGGCTGCCTATTTTAGCTAAGTTACTCCCAGCAATTAATGAAAATTGTATATTTGATCAGTGGAGAATGGGGTAACTGCCTTTTTTTAAGATGGGTGATAGGTCAGACCCATCTTCCTACTGACCAATCATTCTTTTCTGTGTGTTACAGAAAGTTTACACAAGATTAATATTAGACAAATTGGAAAATTGGATGTTTAGCAATAATTTGATTTAACCTTGTCAAGCTGAGTTTCAAAATGTGTATAGTACAGTGGATCACATCTTTGTGGTAGATTATCCGGTCAATCAATATGTGCTTCAGAAATAAAGAAAGCTATTTATAGTATTCATTAATATTAAAGGTGAATATGACGTAAATAGAACCAAGCTCTGGAATGTCCTCAGAAATAAAAACATAGATGCGAGGTTTTCAAGTATTTTGAAGATCCTCCATCATAATACTACTGTTCAAACAAGATTAAACAGAGAAGGTGATCTCACTGACCGTCTTCTATCCCATAACGGGTCTCTTGGCCCCACTTTTATTCAATTTGTTCTTAAAACCCTAACAGAAGCACTAACTGCAGTGGATATGCACCCCAACTATTAATGGCCATGAGATAGTAATATTAGTGTATACAGACGATACTATACTATGCTCATTAGCAGAATAAAACATGGAATTTATAGGGCTATGAGAGCAACGGTAGAGCATTTTCATAACCTGGACTTGAAACAACATGCAAAAAACAAAACATGATGTATTTTAGCAAGAAGCAAGTTGCTGTAAGAGACTGGAAATTTGATAATATACTGAAGAAGAGGCACCGTATTATAAATTCTTAGGAATCGCTATAGATAAAGCTTTCAATTGGAACAAACACTTAACCACAATAAGAGACTCTTTGTCCTTTACTGTCAAAGGGATAATGAGATTCAGGCATAACTTTGGATAAGGATCTTTTGATGCAATGTGCAAAACTTTCTAGGCAAAAGTAAATGCTCAGACCCTATATAGTACAGAGGGGGATGGGAGTGAGTGCATTAAATAGAGGGGGGGAGGAGGGAGAGCAAAAAGGAAAAAAGGGAGTAACAAACAAAGTAGTAACAAAACCTGCAAAGCCATGTGTGTGAATGATAGAAATCTAGGAAATATGATTTCAGACCAAGAGGCTACAATGGCAGAGGCCAACCTGGATATTGTGGCCAGCACTGAGTCATGCTGCACTGAAAACCATTACTGAGACATGGCAATACCAGGCTATACTCTGTTTAGGAAGGACAGGGTAAGAAGGAAAGGAGAGGTGTGGTACAGTACTTTATGTGAGGGAGGGCACTAAAGCAATGGAGATACAGGAAATACATGGTAGCAGAGGTACTGTGGATCACCCTAGGATGAGGAATGGAGTCCTGTTCACACTGGTGTAATCTACAGACCTCCAGCACAGGGGGAGGAGTTAGATAAGGTACTGATGGAAGGCATTGGTAAGATGGCAAAAAAGGAAGAGGTGCTGCTGGTGGGGGAGGTTCCATGTCATAATGGTGATTGCCGAATGGTGAGTATACATCTCCGAAAATAAATAATGGTGATGTACACTCACAGCAACTCGAAATGTGGCGACTGGAATGTGACATATGTTGGGGGCTACACACCCCACTAACTGAAGATTCTCAGCTCAAGGGGAGATGCATGTTGGCCGGGGGGTGTAAAACTTAACAAAATAAAAAACTCAGCCCCCACACAAAAAGTGATGCCAGCCCCAGAATTGAACCCGGTACCCTCCCAATCCCAGCTGGCCACCCTCACCACCACACCCCACAGTCAGCTCAGCAGCTGACTGCCACACTACCTCCCACATACCTTCCCCTCCCTTCCCTTCTGCCCCTTGCGAGGTGTGGTCCCTCCCCCCCAACATGTGTGTATACATCCTGTCTCCCTTCTTCACCCACCATTGTATCCTTTTGCTACCCTGCCAGGTAGCCCAGAACACAGGCGCCATGATTAAGTTACCACTTTTGCAGTCGTTTAATTGCTGTCACCATGTTCACAGGATACCGTGGGGGACTTCAATCTGCTGGATGTAGATTGGAGCCTCCCAGCTGCGGCATCAGCAAGAAGTAGGGAAATGTTGGGCTCCCCGAAGGGGTGTTCCTTAGCCAACTAGTCAATGAATCCACTCATGATGGGGCAATACTGGACCTGGTACTCACTGGCAGGGACAGTATTGCAGACATCAAGGTGGGGGTTGGGGCTACCTGAGGGCCAGCAATCACTGTACAGTGTGGTTCAATATAAGGATGGCTGCAGAATCAAACCACATATGGGCAAAGGTCCTTGACTTTAGGAGGACACATTTTAAAAAGATGGGTGAATGCCTCAGGGATGAACTGGTGGGATGGAGGAACAGTGGGGGGAACTAAAAAGGGCCATAATGAAGGCAACAAACCTCTGCATCAAGCAAGGGAGCAAAAGAAAGAGGAAAAAGAGACTGCTATGGTTCTGGAAAGAGGAAGCAGAAAAGGTAAATGCTAAGAGGGTAGCAGTCAGAAGGCACAAAGAGACACAGAGGGAGGGGGATAGGGAGGTGTATCAGGGGAAACATAGGGAAGCAGGAACAGCAGTAAGGAGCACAAAGGTACAAACTGAAGAGAGAATAGCCAAGGCAGCAATAAAAGGGGACAAGACATTTTTAGGTATATAAGTAAAAAAAGGAAGACCTGGGGTGGGATTGTAATGTTAAGAAAGGAAGGGGGCACTGTACAGAGGGGGAACAGGAAAAGTCAGACATCCTGAACAAATACTTTTGTTCAGTGTTCACAGAGGAAAGAGATGGGGAGAGGCCAGAAAACTGTAACAGGAGCATTGGAGGGAGGGAGGTGGACACTAGTCTGTTTTGAAGGAGAGTCCTGAAGGGACTCACAGATCTGAAAGTAGACAAAGCAATGGGACCAGAAGGGGTCCACCCAAGAGTATTGAAGGAGCTCAATGAGGTACTAGCTGAATCTCTGGTGGTCCTATTTAACAGTTCATTGGAAACGGGAGTGGTCCTAGAGAACTGGAGGAGGGCAGATGTAGTCCTACTTCACAGAAGTGGTAGCAGGGAACAGGCTAGCTATTATAGGCCAGTCAGCCTGACTTTGGCGGTGGGAAAGTTAATGCAATTACTGTTGAAAGTACTATGGAATATCAAGAATCTAATGGGTTACAAGACCTGAGGCAGCATGGATTCATGAGGAAGAGGTCATGCCAAATGAATCTGATAGAGTTCTTTGACAGGGTGACCAAGGTACTTGACTAGGGTACAGCAGTGGATGTAGCTACCTAGATTTCAGTAAGGCGTTCAACATCATTCCACATAGGAGAGTAGAGAGCAAGCTGGGTAGCTTAAGAGTAGGTCCAAAGTTAGTAAACTGGATAAGAAGCTGGTTGAGGGTAGGAAGCAGAGGGTGGTGGTAAACCCAGTTCACTCAGAGGAAGGAATGGTGACCAGCAGGGTGCCTTAGGGATCAATGCTGGGACTGGTCCTCTTTAATGTCTTTATAAGTGACATTTTTGAGGAGGTAGAAGGGAAAGTCTGCCTGTTTGTGGATGGCAGTAAACTTTTCAGTAGGATGGACACTCCAGGGGATAGAAAGGATGAGCAGTGACCTGAGAAAACTCAAGGAGTGGTCAAGGGTATGGCAGTTGGGTTTCAATGAAAAAAAAAGTGGAAAATAATGCACTTGGGTCATGGAAACCCATAGGTGAAGTACAAAATGGGGGTGGTACTGATGGCCCCCAACCAGGTAAGACACCTGGGTGTGATCATATCAGATGAACTAAAGGTGGCCAGACAGTGCAACAAAGCAGTTGGGAGAGAAGGTGGGATGCTGGGGTGCATAAGGAGGGGCATCACCAACAGAAAGAGGGAGGTGGTGTTACCTACATACATAGATACATAGACAGTGTCAGCAGATAAGGGCCTATGGCCCACCCAGTCTGCCCATTTGAGCTTGTAAGTTCAGTTTGTTTTCCGAGAAGTCTGTTGCCCCTTACCCCTGACCTCCAGAATTCCTTTATGTCTATCCCATGCATTCTTAAATCCGTGATTGTTTTAGCCCCACCACTTCCTCTGGCAGGGTGTTCCTTGTCCACCACCGTTCTGTGAAGAAATTCTTTCTCATGTTTCTCCTGAATCGTCCTCCCTCCAACTTCTTCCCATGCCCTCTAGTCCTGGAACATCTTTTCGCTTAAAAATAGTGTTTTCCTGCACCCTGTTCCTCCCTGTAAGATACTTGTATTCTCTATCATATCCCCTCTCCCTCCTCTCCTCCAGGAGTACATGTTCAGTTCCTTCAACCTGTCTTCATAGGACTTGTGATGCAATCCATGCACCATCTTTGTTGCCCTCCTCTGAACCTTCTCTACCCTATGTCCTTACGTAGGTATGGTCTCCAGAACTGTACACACTGTACTCCAGGTGGGGCCTCACTAGTGTCTTGTATATCAAATTATGACCTCCCTTTTCCTGCTGGTGATGCCCTGCCTATACAGCCCAGCATCCTATTTGCTTTACCTGCTGCCTTGTCACACTGTTTCCCTACCTTGAGGTCATCAGAGATGATAACCAAGATCCCTTTCCTGCTTGGTGCATGCTATATCCTCACCCCCAACTGATATAATTGTGCAAGGTTTTGTGCCCCATATGCATTATCTTGCACTTCTTTGCATTGAATTTTCAACTGCCAAACCCCTGACCATTCTTTCAAGTTTCTGCAGGTCACTTCTCATTCTGTCTACACCCTCTGGTATGTCTACTCTGTTACAGAGCTTTGTGTCATCAGCGAACAGTGAAATTCTGCCTTCTAGGTCCTGCGAATGTCACTGATGAAGATGTTGAATAGGACCGGTCCCAGCACTGATCCCTGTGGTACCCCACTGGTCACTCTTCCCTCTGTGGAGTGACAGCCATTTACCACCACCCTCTGTGTCCTGCCACCCAGCCAGTTACCTACCCACCACACTACTGTCCTGCCCACACCCATATTCCCCAGTTTGTGTAATAGTCTTCATGTGGCACAGTGTCAAAGGCCTTGCTGAAGTCCAGATAGGCCATGTCCACTGCCCTCCCTGATCCACCTCCTAGTCACCAGTCAAAAATTCAATGAGGTTGGTCTGACATGACCTCCCCTGGTGAAACCATGCTGCCTTGGGTCCTGTAGTCCATTGACAACCAGATGTTCCACCAATCTCTCCTTCAGTAGTGCTTCCATGATCTTCCCCACTACCGAGGTGAGGCTGACTGGTCTGTAGTTCCCTGCTTCCTCTTTGTTCCCACTTTTGTATAAGGGGACTACATCTGCTGTCCTCCAGTCTTTGGGTACCTCCCCTGTTTCCAGTGATCGGCTAAACAGGATAGCCAGAGGTTCAGCCACCACCTCTCTTAGTTCTTTAAGGACCCTGGGGTGCACCCCATCTGGCCCCATTGCTTTATCAACTCTTATTACTTCCAGTTCCTTCAGGGCCCTTTCTCATGTAAAGGGACTTGTGTCCATTTCTGCACCATTCTCACCCCTTGTACTCCCTTCAGACCCATTACCCTCCTCTTCCTCAGTAAAGACTGAGCAGAAATACCTGTTCAATATGTCAGCTTTACTGTTGTCATCCTCCATGCGGCACCCATCCTCCCCCTTCAGTCTCACTATCCCTCCCTTTGTCTTTCTTTTTTCACTTATGTACCTGTAAAAGGTTTTGTCCCCTCTACCCACTGATATAGATCACTGGTAAGACCCCACCTGGAGTACTGTGTCCAGTTCTGGAGACCACATCTCAGAAAGGGCATAGAATGTAAATGGTCCAGAGGAGGGCAACTAAAATGGTGCAGGGTCTGCATCAGAAGTTCTATGAGGTGAGATTAATGGACCTAAACATGTACACTCTGGAAATGAGGGAGGATATGCTAGAAACCTTTAAAAACCTCACAGGGGTAAACAAGACACGAGGGAAGTATTTTTCAGATAAATGTGCTCAAGGACAAGGGGGCATGATAAGAAGCTGGAGGGGGTAGATTCAGGAGAGATGTGAGGAAGTAATTCTTCATAGAAAGAGTGGTGGATTCCAGGAATAGTCTTCCAGTGGAGGTGATGGGGATAAAAACAGTGGTGATGTTCAAGAATGCATGGGGTAGGCATAAAGAAATCTCAGGGAAAGGGAAGGGGGAGTGAATGGTCCAGAGATCAAGTAGGATCTGTGGTGATACTGCAGGCAGGGAAAAATGGGCAGACTAGGTGGGCCAAGTGGTCCTTATCTGCCAGCACATTCTGTGTTTCTATGTAAGCACTTGAAAGGACACAACATTTTTTTCATATGAAGTATACTGAATCTCTTAACTACTTTCAATCCAAATCTAAACCCCCTTTCAGACATTTATAATTTACTATTAACCCATAACTCAGTTAACATTAACCAACTTAAGGACACATGGGAACAGTATCTAGGCTTTCAGTTAACTGACAAGAACTGGGAAGGGATATTAGCTTATCCTTTGCAAAAATTCCACCCCACCAAACTGCAAAAGATGCAATTTAATATTTTCCATAGGGTTTATCTCGCATCCTCCAGATTTCACAAATTTAGTCCCAGTTAGAATGAAAATTGTCCCTGATGCCTCAATAAGACAGGTTCTGTAATCCACATGTTTCTGACCTGTAACAGACATATGAAATTTTGAGCCTTAATTTTCATGATTCTTGAGCAGGCTACCACAATTAAATTGACTCCAGACCCTCTCTCGATTTTACTAGGATAGAACCTCAGGGATTATCATTGTTCAGAACCACAAAGAAAACTTTATTCCATAGATTTTAATGGCAAAAAAAAGTACCTGGAAAGACAATAATCCCTCCCCCCCATGTCTGGCTCAATTTTATTTTAGATCTCTATATTATTCTTCTGCTCATTCTGTCTGAGGACCTGACCAGCGTGAGATGCGGTAACACAGAACAAGAGCTCCCAGACAACCCCAAGAGATTTGATACACACATTTTTGTCCTGGGATCAGAGGGATTCACATCAGGGAAGCACTGCTGGGAGGTGGAGGTGGGGAACAAGACCAACTAGACTATGGGTGTGGCCAGAGAGTCCTTCAACAGGAAGTGGAGAATCACACTAAAACCTGAGAATGGATGCTGGACTGTGATGCTGTTGAATGGGAATAGGGAAGAGAATAGGGTATGTAAGGTGAAGGTCAGAGGGTAGCTTATTCTAGAGGAGAGGGAGACGGTAAGTAAAGGCAGACTGGCCAGCAGTAGAGTGTGGATGGGGAATGGAGAAGGTGCGCAAGGCCCTGTGGCAAAGATAGTAGGTAGTGGATTTGGCTGGAGTAAGGCGGGATGAGAGATGTGGGGGATTCAGTATATAAAGCACTCAGCCTAAGAGTAAAACCTCAGAAGATCAGGGTGTACTTGGACTAGGAGGGAGGACAAGTGTAATTTTACAATGTTGATGGCTTGTCTCATCTCTGCACCTTCAATGGGAAACTCTACCCTATCTTCAGTCCTTGGAATAATACCAATGGTAAAAATGCAGAACCTCTGAAACACGGAAACATAGAAGCTGTTGGCAGATGGGGACCATACGATCCATGAAGTCTGCCCTTGGCTTCCTAACCCCCTACTTAGCTACCTGCTTGTGTATCCCACAGTGTCTGTCCTATGCCCGCTTGAATTTCCCCACTGTCTTGGCTCCCACCACCCCCTCTGGCAGGCCATTCCATGGTTCCACAACACACTGTGAAGAAGGATTTCCTCATATTGCTTCTGAACTTTCCTCCCTTAAGTTGAAGGTTGTGCCCTCTAGTCCTGCTGTAGTCCTTTACCTGAAAGAGGTTCTGCACGTGCACCCTGTTGTTGCCTTTAAGGTATTTGAATGTTTCTATCATGTCCCCATGATTCCTGTGTTGTTCTAGGGGAGTATAATTTGAGGTAATCCAGTCTTGCCTTGTACAGTTTTTGTTGCAAGCCCTGTACCATCTTTGTTGCTCTTCTCTGTACCGTCTCCAGTCTATCTATGTCCTTCCTGAGGTGTGGCCTCCAGAATTGGACACAGTACTCCAGGTGAGGCCTTACTAGGGACTGATACAGGGGCATGATTACTTCATGCCTTCTGCTCTTTGATGCCTCTTTCTATGCATCCCAGGATACCACTAGCCTTTGGTGCTGCCTTTTCACATTGTCTACTGACCTTGAGGTCATCTGATATGATCACCCCTAGGTCTTGCTCCTGTTGGATAGCCACCAGTTGCTCCCCTCCCATTGAGTACAGTTTCCCTGGGTTATGCTTTCCCAGGTGCATGACCTTGCATTTTTTGGTATTGAATTTCAATTGCCAGGTCTTGGACCACTCCTCCAGTTTTCGGAGATCAGTTTCCATGCTTTGCTGTCCCTCTGTTGTTTCTATCCTGTTACCAATTTTGGTGTCATCTGCAAACAGGCACACCTTTCCCTCCAGTTCATCCATAATGTTGCTGATGAATATGTTGAGGATCGGCCCCAGAACTGAACCCTGCGGGACCCCGCTAGTCACCCTCCCCTCCACAGAGTGCCATTTACTAATACTTTCTGTGTTCTCCCATGTAACCAGTTTCTGATCCAGTTTGTAACCTCAGGCCCAATTCCCAAGTTCTCCAGTTTTTTGACTAGTCTCCTGTGTGGAACAGAGTCAAAAGCTATGCTGAAGTCCAGGTAAACCACATCCACTGCCCCACGCTGATCCACTGTTTTTGTGACCCAATTGAAAAAATCAACCAGATTTGTCTGGCAGGACCTCCCTGCCATGAAACTGTTGATTTTTGTCGAGCTGACTAGTTTACTCTGAAAAAGTTGTGATTCTTTCCTTCAGTAGGGACTCCATCAGTTTTCCTATGACTGACATTAGACTAACCGGATGGTAGTTACCTGGCTGTTCCTTGCTTCCACCCTTGTGGAGTGGTACTACTGTTGCACTCTTCCAATCCTCCAGCACCTCCCTGCTCCTTAATGATTTGTTGAAGAGCACTGCTAAGGGGGCTGCCAGTTCCCTCCCTAGTTTTTCAGTATTCTTGGGTGTATCCTATCTGGCCCCATAGCTTTATCCAACTTTAGCTTATCTGTTTCCTCCAGGACCCTTTTCTCTGTGAAGGGACCCGTGTCTATTCCTCCAATTGGACACTTCTTCATGTATATTGTTGGTCCGTTACCATCTGCTTCCTGTGTGAAGACTGAGCAGAAGTACTCATTGAGTGCCGCTGCCTTCTCCCCATCTTGCTCTATGGTTTTTCTGTCTTTTTTTGTGATTCTAACAATGCCCCCTTTGGTCTTCCTTTTTTCACGTATGTACCTGTAGAAGGTTTCGTTACCCTTTTTTACTTCCTGAGCTATCCTAATCTCTGTTTGAGCCTTTGCATTTCTTATCACTTTTCCTGTCTGTTTTAGTTTCTGTTTACATTCTGTTTTGTCTGCTTCATTCCCCGACTCTTTGTACTTTCTGAAGGCTATACGTTTTTCTCTCACCATGGTTGCCACCTTCTTGGAAAACCATAGTGGGTTTTTCCTCCTTTTGTTCTTACTAACCTGATGGGCACACTGTGATGTGACCATGGTTATAGCAACCTTCAACCTTGTCCAAAATTCCTCAATGTTCCCTTATGTCGGGTTACTAAGGTTGTCTCTTAGGCAGGACTTCATGTTTGTGAAGTCTGCCCTCCTGAAGTCAAGGACCTTCAATTTGGAGTGTGTGGAGTCTACAGTTCTTTTTACCCTGAACCATACCAAGTTATGATCACTGTTGCCCAGGTGGTTCCCTACTTCGACACCCGTAACCCTATCGCTATTTGTGATTATCAGATCTAGAACTGTTACCCCTTGTGGGTGATGTCACTAGTTGACTTAGGCTTGCTTCCTGTAGTGTGACTAGAAATTCCCTGCTCTTCTGTGATGCCGCTGTGTGGGTATTCCAATCTATGTATGGCAGATTGAAATCCCTCACCAGCACCATGTCCCCTTTGCCTGACATCTGGAGGATGGTTTCCAGGATTTCATTATTCCTGGCTTCCTCCTGATTTGGGGTTCTGTAGATTATTCCTACCCGAATGGGTTTTCAGCTTCCGGCCCCTATTGTGATCCATAAATCCTCTGTTTCCCCTAGTGCCTGCTGCTTTTCTGTAGCATTGATGTTATCCTTAACATAAATAGCTCCCCCTCCTTTTTCCCAGTCCAATCTCTCCTAAACAAGTTGTACCCCGGGATAGTCACCTTCCAACCATGATTATTTGGGAACCATGTTTCAGTCATAGCCAACCAGTCTAATCCTGCCTCAGCTATTGTGGCAGTGAGGTCAGTCATCTTGTTAGCCAGACTGCGTGCATAGAGGCATAGTGCTGGCCACTCTTGCTGTGTCGCTTTGTTTGTCATACCTCCCTTGATCTTATTGTTCGTCCCTTTGTAGTTTTCCCTGTTTATGGTTCCTCCCTTTCCATGGTGATGGTCAACACCAGAGCTGGAAAGGGTTTTATGGTCCTGGCTATCTGCTTTTGCTATCCTGGAGTGTGTAGATTTGGTGCTAGCTGGAGGGGGAGAGACAGCAGGCTCTATGTGTGCTTCTCCTAGAGCTATCATCATCTCCCCTCCTGCTAGTTCAAATGTCTTACGTGGATGTCAAATTTCTGGCCCAGTGCTCTGAATCCCTCTTTAGTTAGGTGGAGGCTGTCGAATTTGAAGAACTCCCTTTCCCAGAAGTTGCCCCAGTTTCTGACAAAGTGGTGCTCCTTTGTGTGGCACCAGTCTTTGAGCCATACGTTGAGCTCACTTATCTCTTTCTCTCTGATTTCATGCCTGTTCTTCCCCTTTTCCCAAACAGGCAGAATCTCAGATAATGCAATACTGGACGAACATGAAACCAATTTCTCACTGAGCTGCGCACTGTGCTCCTTAACCTCCTCAACCAACCAGCTAGCAAGGTCTTTGGTCCCTAGGTATACCAGAATGTTTGAGCCGTCTTTTTCCATTTGAACTATGTTGACTAGTCGGTCAGTGTCCCTCCAAGTGGATGCTCCTGGGAGACATCTGACCTGCACATCTGCACGTTTGTTTTGCCTCAGGTGGAGGTCCACACTGCAAATCATAGAGTCCTCTATGATTATGAGTTTTTTCCTGTTGAGGTTTTATTTATGATGTTGTTTTGCTATCCTGTTGCATTTGACATTCCTTTGGCCCAAGACATCCTCCATCATTATGGATGGTATGGATGCAAGAAGTGTGTACCTGTTTCCTGTGTTTAGAGTGCTTTGTTGGTTTGGGAAAGTTGCCTGAGATCTGCCCCCTTTTTCTGCAACCAGTTGCCATCCCTCAGGCCTGGTCATTCTCTGAGGGAGAGGTGTGCTGGTTTGGTGTCAGTGATGTGGAAGTGCACTCCTAAAAGAAATGTTTCCCTGTAGGTGGTTATGCAGGATGCTGATCTCACCCCATGCCTCCTGCAGCTGAGCCCTGAAGTGACATATCTCTGAGCATATGGGACAGCGGCCCTGCCTTCGGGTGATGTGACCATTGAAGAGTGTCCCACAGTATTGGCAGTCAACGATATCCATGTGCATGCCAGTGGATGGAAAGAAATATGGAACTCACTACTCCTAGTACTGTTCATCTGAAACTATAACCAAAACTGTGGTTCACAGTGATTACTAACATGGAACTGACTACTTCTAGTGCTGTTCATATTGCCTGGTATGTTCATTTATTGGTGACACTTGACTGCAGATTTAATTAAATAAAACTACAGACTTTTAACCTTAATTACATTTTGTATAAGATGAAGCTGTAATGTAGCCCATTATATTTTTATTCTTCCTCATTGCTAACTGTGCAGTTGTTGTATTTGCTGTTGTATTTGTTTCTGTAATTCTGTTTTGTATCTGTAATTTTTTTTCTCCCTATCACCCCCGCCCCCAGGGCACATCTGGAATCGAGTGGTACTCTGCTCAGTATGCCTTCCTGGTAAAACGCTTAAGTAAATAAATAAATAAATAAAGCTGGGATTCAGCACAATGTTCATAAACATGAAATTCACAAAATGATGAGTATATCACAGGAGAACTGTCCACTGTGCCTCTCTCATTGCTAAATTTTGGTGTGGCTCCCCCACCCCCATCTTTCATCCCGCCTTACTCCAACCAAATCCACTACCTACTCTCTTTGCTACAGAGACTCGTGCACCTTCTCCATTCCCCATCCTCGCTCTACTGCTGGCCAGTCTGCCTTCACGTACCGTCTCCCTCTCCTCTGGAATAATCTACCCTCTGACCTTCACCTTGCATCCCCTTTCTCGTCCCTCAAAAGACTCCTCAGACTCCTCCCCTCCACTCAGTGCCCCCAATGCTCCTAACCCCCCTGCCGTCTCCCCCTCTTATCTCCACTGGGTTTTTCCTTCACAAGCCTCCCAGTCTGTGTTCACAGGTCTTTGTTGGCCTGAGTTGGTCACCCTTCTGTTCTCAAGCCCAACCCCTGCTGACTCCAGATGCCCTTACAGAGGGCCCAAAACATCCTAGTATGCATCTGCTAATCATGCCAAATGTTTTCTCGCTTAGTATATTTGTGTCTTGCCATTGTATACTTTGTACCTTGATCATGTTAAGCTCTTGAATTTTTTCTATAAACTACTTATATTGTAACATTGTTTATTTATGTTTATACCCAGGTCACACCTGGAAATGAGCCTTGGCTCAGTGTGCTTTTCACGGTCACCAATTTTAAATAAATAAGTAAATATTATTATAACAGTCAGGCAGCCAAATCTGAGGCAATTTGGCAATTGTTCCTTGTAGTATTTGGGACCTAATTTACCTTTTTTCCCTCTTCTTTTCTTTTTTTTTTAGGCCCTCAACCAAGTTTTTCATGTATTAGCAGGAATTTACCATACTTTCTTGCTTCCTCTTTCAGAAAAAAATGAGATATTTATTTTGCTCTGCTTTTGTTTCAGATTTTTATTTTTCTTGATATTACTTAGTTTTGTTTTGAAAAAAAAAAAATATATATATATATATATATATATATGTGTATATATATATATATATATATATATATATATATATATATATATATATATATGTATATTTTGTCATGCCACCCCAGTTGGGAGATGTATAGTGTATTAAAAATGTTCAATAAAACATTTTTGGAATGAAATAAAAAAGTATGCTGGATATCCCTAAATACACTTCAGGCTGGAATCAAATACGTGTTTGTTAAATACATTAAAAATATCAATTGCAGTTTCATACTGGAAAAAAGATAACTGAAATGGAAGACGAGCATCTTCCAAAATTATGTTGGATAGAATTAAAAAAAAAAGTAATTATCAAGATGTTGACTGGTTTACCTGCCTCAATAATAAACTGCAAAGGATATGCCTTGAACCAGTATGGGTCCCACATAAACTAGCAAATTGTAATAATTTATCAGAAGCCAAACAATGCCTACAAGAAAGCAGCTATCATAATGATCTAGCCAAGATAGCAGATCCAACAAATATGACAGTTTACTATCAGGCAAAATAGACTCTGGGCTCAGGCATTTATCTTGGCATGTGTGAAAAAAATTACACACAGGAAAGCTTTAGCAAGACTGCGCTAGGGTCTGATAAATAATTCAGTGAACAACTGGAGTATTTGGACAATGTCATCTGCATCTAATTCCTGTATATGTAATGCTGATATGCACCATACTGTTGCATGTTTAGTCATGAGTCGTCCTGTCTTTGAAAAGGAAAGGTAAAAATGGATTTTCCCTATTTTATATAAACGGGACTTGGATACAGATCAGGTTATATGCAATAAGTTAGCTTACAGTTAGAGTCTGCACACACTATTTGCTATGGCTAATGTCATGTTTTTAAAACTAAATAAGCTACTTTCTGTAAAGACAGCCTGAGAATGATATATTTTTAATGCAATACTGTATGTATTTTTAACATGTCATTAACTATGTTTAATACATGTTGTTGTTAAATGCAATAAATCTGAACTGCTTACAGTATATCCTAACACTGATGCCATTCGGGATGATGCCTTTATTTGCAATTAAATTATGTTTGACTTGAAGTAGTATGAGAATTTGGGGAATGTTTGAAAGTGTTTGGTGTAGGTTTTTGGTTGAGAAAGAGGCACAACTGAGGCAGGATGTAGGAGAAGGAGTTATTTTCTTTTTTATGAATGTGGTCATATGTGTGCCAAACCTTGATACAGTGATGTGCTTGGATAGCATCACTGTACAAGGGGGCCACTGAGCACACAGATGCCTGTGAATTTTCTTGACATTATATAATTGGCAGTAAAGTCATTCACAAAAGTCACATATTCATTTATTTATTGAAATGTTTCACCAGGAAGGCACACTGAACAACAAGTTGCTTGTCTCCCAGTGTGACCTGGGGTAGGGCAGTACAAAGGATTAAAACAAGAATTGTGCAAATAAGCAAGGAAGCATAATGTTACATACGGCAATAGTTACATACAAGGTACATCAGGTAAGCCTAAGCTTACTTAGCTAACATTAGAAGTGCGATAGGGGAGGTAACAGGGAGGCAGAATAAACAAATGACAAATTTATGCATAAACTAAAGTAGGGCAGTTAGGGACGATCGGACTAGAATACCGACAACATATGATAACAGTGAATCAACCATATGACAGAGAACAGAGGTAACAAGACAAGCCGTAAACAAAGGCAAAGACAGAATAAGTACAGGGCAGGGGAGGAGGTGTAGCATGGGGAGTTAAGTGCTGAGATTGTATTTGTGAGCCAGTGAGAAGGAAGATTTTGGGAAGAAAGGAGGTGCCAGAACCAGCTTTCCCTTTGGGATGCTGATAACCCTGCAAGGGGGCATGGAGCAGGCTTGTTAATGAAGAGAGAGAGAGGGAGTAGAGAGAGGAGGCTAGAGGGGAGAGGAAGAGTGGGGTGGAATAATGCAGGGGAAAATTAAGTACTGAGTTTGAAATTGTGAGAGCCAGCAGGAAAGAAAATTTAGGGAGGAGGAGAAAAAAAGCCAAAACCTGTTTACCCCTTCAGGATGGTGAGAATCTGTTTCCCTCTTCTGGAATTGAGAACCCTGCAAGGGGGCAAGGAGCAGGCTAGTAAAACATATTTATTTAATTTAGCCTTTGGGGACAATATTTAGTTTTATCGTAGCTGCCTTTTTATTCTATATTTTTAGATTGTATATTTGATTTTATATTAAATTGTGTATGTTTTATTTGATGTTGTATTGTGCATGTGCTTTGGTTTTTGGAAAAGTGCATTACAAATAAAATCTGATTTGATTTGATTTGAAGAGAGAGGGAGAGAGAGAGAGGGCAAGAGAGAGAAAGGGACAGAGGGGAGACAAAGAGAGAGATAGAGAGGGAGAGGGGGAGGAGGGGATTTCAGGTACTGGGCTTAACAATTTTTGTATAACTTTGTACATCTAATTACTTAAATATAAATTAAAGTGGAAGCGTTCAAAAACTAAAGCTCAAGACATGTATTAACTGCTATAAACATTTTATGAAACTGATTTGCTGTTGCTCAGATGAACATAAATGAACTTGTTATTAATTTATTATTTATTTATACTGCTCCATACGTTATGATAGGGCATTCTGTTACTGCAGTTCATAACCAATTTCCTGATCACAAACACATCCTAAAACCATTAATATACAGATCATCAAACCAAATCTCAAAAGAACAGTACTTCTGCGTATCAAGTTTGTCTGTCTGAAATACAAATGGGAGGAGACAATTCCTCGTTTGTTAGGAGCAGCAGGTCATACTCTCATAGCCCCTAAATAGTCTTAGGTTGCTAATGACAACATTAAAACATGTCAGAGTTAGGTTCCTGTTGCCGTGGCAACTAGAACAACCAGGAATGTCTAGTGAAGGAAAATTAACACTTGGGTGTTAGAGTGGCTCCAGTGGCATGCTATATGTGTGAGCATGCTCAGTGACATGAATGCCCGTCTTAGAATTTGTAACATGTGAACTAGCACCTCAGTCAGTGACCCTTCCAAACTGTTTGTGGACCAAATTAATGTGACTGATGGTTAAGTAAGCAATAACACATGATGAGGTGTGGGTTACGTGCTGATAAGAGCACGCCTAGGGGTGTACTAAGGCATGAGGTGCTTGCGCCGAGTGCCTTATCCCCTAGGCGTGCTCTTATCAGCACGTAACCCACACCTCGGAGTGTGTTATTGCACTTATAAAATGGGCAACTGTAAAGTGAATCAACATTTGTAGTTTTGAAAGTTTTTTCATTGATATTTAATAAATAATAGAAGAAGAGATTGTAGGGAAAAAATTGTCCCTTTTTCCCATGCTAGTATTGCCATTAGGGTAGTAATATGCTTACTTGTTTAAAATGAGTAGTTGAAGATTTTAATATATTATTTGTGATTGCATTGTAGAGGTAAAGAAATAAAGAAAATATTTTAAAATCATTAAAAATAGTATTAACAGAAAACCTGTCACTGGCAGCAAAGGATGGTATTTAGATATACATTGGAAGTGTCAGGCTGTTTAAAACCGAGCGAAAAGAGTTCTTGCTGCACTTGAAAACCTGTGACCATAAAGCTTAACGAAAGATATGAAGTGTGATGCTGTTTAAAAACGGAACGAAAGAAATGTTGCAGAGCACTTGAAAATACTTGAAAATCATGAAAATTGTCTGAAAACAAAACCTGTCATTTCGCTTTTGAATCGTGGAGACAGGTCTGTGCTGCGGTGACGGAACGTGCAGCTGTGCCAGTCGTTGAGGTGGATGTCAGGTATGACGCCAGACTTGGAGTGTGATATTCTTTTCAAATGATAAGTATTTTTTTTTTAATTTATGTGGAACATAGGTGGATTGTGGAAGCTGTGATTGAGTGGTGATGTGAGGATTTCTTTCGTTCGGTTTCAGCAGGATGGCACTTCGGGTTTCTTTCCGTGATAGTGCGTTTGCCGTCAGTGACAAGGTTTTGTTTTTAGTATTTTTTGATTGTGTAGTGTTTTTAGTTTTTCTGCTCGTCTCTTTTGTTGTGGTGTGCTACGTTGCTGCGGCACTGCGATACTCCACGATTCGATGTAGCGCGGTGTGAGGGGCTCGTTTCCGCTGTGGCATCAGTGAGCTCTGCCAGTCAAGCGTTATTGTTTTCAGTTGGCAGAGCTCACTGATTTTTCTCGCGATGTTGTTGGGTGGTGGGTTGTACGCCGGTTGGCTACAATATCATCTGATAAGGACACGGCTCAGATGATGTTGTAGCCAATCAGTGAGTTGAGATTTCTTAGCCCATTTTATAAACAGATTTAGCGCATGTTGCTGGTTAGCCAGATATAATGCATGTAAATGAAGTGTTTGGTAAACAGCATTAGACTCCACTAACTGGAAGGAACAAATAATTATATGAAAAATGTGTGTGTGTGTGTGTGTGGGGGGGGTGGTATTTGGAAAAGAAACAAAAGGTAATGGAAAAATACCCTACTGGGAGAATAAGGGCACATTCCTAAAAATACTTGCATTCTGAAAAATTACTATTCCAAATATCTAGGGATATTTCTCGGGTAGAAAATTTCAGCTAAGTGTACCTATACTGCTAAGAAGTCATGAGTAGCTAGTGAAAAACAAAAGGAAGGCCCAAGTCATGCCCCAGTTTCCTCCTTGCAATGACTAAAGCAATGGAAGCTTTGCTCTTGCAGAGACTAAACTTTCAAAATTAGAAAAACTTCTAACAATGAAATAACCTCATAAATCTGGTATCCAGTGACTATAGCGACTGAATATGAGTGACCGTCAAAATGGCGACTCATATTCAGCGCTGTCCCCATGGGCTACCATGCAAGGGTAGCAACCCTACATGAAACAAGCATAGGGAAGGGCAACCAGAAGGGGGGATAGTGAGGGGAAGGGGAGGAATAGGGAAGGGGCTTGTAGGGGAGTTGTGAGCCTGCGCAACTGAGCCATCCATGTGGTGTGGTGGTGAGGGTGGCTAGCTCCGGCACAGCAGGCAGTGGGTTCGGGGCTGGGGACTGGGAGACAATATTTTGCTGCTGTCTGTGGCTGCCTTTATTTTTTTGTGCCACAACTGGAGTGTCACCCCCTCCCTGACATGCACCCCTCCTGGAGTTTGCAACCTATAGTCAGGGGGGTGCGGCCCCCGCAAAAACACTTAGTGTTGTTGCCAGATGTTGGGTCGCTGGCATGTGTATATTGCTGATTTACTTTTCGGCACTAGACACTCACCATAATAGCAATCGCTATTTTGCAATCACTATTATGACATGGAACCCATGAATCTAGTCCAGAAAAAAAGCAGATCAAGAGAAGGAAGATTGGTCTACTTCTTCATTCAATCCCTTGCCGTCTTTGGCTTTTTCCAGCTTTTAAATCCACTAGAGTTCCATTCTAAGGTGTTCCAATTCCTGTTAAATCCAGTATTTTGTTCTTTAACTCATTTGATGCCCCAAAACCTTAGTGAAGCTTGCATATAATTATTCTGCTTAAATGGTCTTGCCACTGATGACTTTTCATCACATCTCCTGATGGTACTTCTGTGCTCTGAGATGCACTGTTTCAAATCAAGAGATGTTTTGTCAGCATAATAAGTAAGCACACAACAAAGTTGTTGTTATGAATAATGTGGTTTTTCATCTTGAATCTTGCCCCTAAATTTGGAGGTTGAAAGCTTGTCTTCCTCACCATCATTGAACATTGGGCACATCTGCCACAGGGAAAGTTTCCTTGTTTTATGGCCCAAGTAAGAATTCTCTCATAATAGTTTGTTCCAGGACAATGTGGACAGCATGCTCCAATCTATCTTTAAGAGAACTGTTTCTCTTGAATACTATCAACGGCAGTTCCTTAAAAAGGAACAGCCAGCACTAAGAGCTCCACACTTAGTTTCAGGATGGTTCTGATTTGCACATTTTTGTGTTGTCTTGTGTACACGTAAGTAACATTTTGCGGTAGTAATAGCAAAGTGAGAAGTGCGTCAGTGTTGGCGAATGCAGGGCACACTTTAGTAGGTGCATCCCTCATTCCCCAATTAGCCAGCATGCTAGCACTGATGCAAGAATTATGTAAAGTGCTACCAACTTGAAAGAATGTGCCGCTGCAATCAGAGACAAGCTCGTCATGCAGTGGCAGAGATGACACACCTCCCGTACATGCCTTTCCTGGTGAAACATTTCAATAAACATGGTGGTGGTCCCAAACAAAGCTGACATCGGGGGTGCAATCCCCTTGTTGGCATGTCCCCCACCCCCCCACATTGTGTGGCACACTGGGAACCCACCTCAGTGTACCGCTGCTCACACAAAGCCGACCGTGTCGGCATGTTCCCCCACCCTCATTGTCAGCATGTCTTCCACCCCCCCACATTGTGTGGTACAATGGGAGCCCACCCCAGTGTGTCACTGCTCACACAAAGCTGACCGTGTGTCAGCATAGTCCCCCACCCCCACTGTGTAGCACACTGGGAGCCCACCCCAGTGTGCCTAATAAACCTTGCAATGTCTGTTTTTTTTTTTTACCTGAAAAAAAAAATCGTCCCTCATTGTGCATGGCACCCCCTCCCCTAATCTGCACCACCCTCTGTGCACCCTACCTTCCCACACCCCATGCCTCACCTCATACTTACCTTCGGAGGCCCAGCGCTACGATCTTCAAAGTAGCAGGAACACGTCTGGACTCTTCAAAGCCAAACTGCAAAATGAAGAAATGCTGGTAAGCTGTATAATGGCATCAATGGGGGGGAGGGGAGGTTCAATTTAGGTGGATATCTCAGCCATTATTTTGAATTTTGGCTTCAAGTTTTCAACATGGGGTTCTTGGGACCCCACCTCATGAACACATGCACTGTCATCTCGTTATTCGGTCCCAAATGGTGATTTTGTGGTCACTGCGTGGAATCACCTTTCGGGACTGATTAACAAAATGACAGTGAGAGGTGGGAGACTAGGTTTTCTGGCCAAGGCACCTAGCTTCATCTGAGCTCTTTTCTTCTAGGTTGCTTGAAAGGACAGAGCAAATAACCTTACCAGAGCAAGGAAAAGGATTAAGGCTTCTTTTGGCTAGGCAGATTTACTGTGTGTTATTTTTATTTTGTACTCACAGGGATTGTTACTGTTTGTTGCTAACATTTTATTGCTTTATTTTTCTCTGATTCAAATTGTGTTGCTGGGTATACCTTCTGCTGCATTGTTAGAGGGTGTGCCTACAGGTGTGTGCTTACAGATTACTGCTGTAATCTTCTGATTCAAATTGTCTTTTGCAAGGTATATTTTCTGTTACTGCTTTATTTTTCTCTGTAGCAAAGTGTTTCTTACAGGGTATATCTTCTGTGAAATTATTACAGGTGGTGCTTTACAGGTTTTAAAGTATAATCTATCATTAGGATAAGCTTTCAGGGCTACTGCATTTGTTGCTGGCTGATTGTTTCTGCTCTTACCTCCCTGTTTCTTTCATCTGTGGTTCTTCTTTTTTCGGCAGGGGCAGGGCCCAGCCACCCACCCCCATCCCCAACCACCCCAGTCTACACTCCTTTTATAGGGTAGCACAGTCATGACATTTTCTGTAGCAAAGCAGGTAGGGTTGGATCAGAGGGGTATGCACACAGTGACCTCATTTACAGGGGCACTAGTAATTTAACTTGTTATAACAAGTTATACAAAAACAAACAAACAAAACACAAAATCAAACTTTTGCTTTCATTTTCTTCCTTCTAATTACTCTGACCTGGTTATAAACCCAGCAACTTATCTGGAATTGATATCATTAACCAAAGATACTGCGGGAACACTTTTCAGAAGGGCAGTTCTACAGGATTTAGGACACTGTCCTACATGCTGGGCCATTGAAGATCTAAGGGGTCAGCTCCAGGTAGCATGGGCAGAGATTGCACGCCTCAAAGTGCATATTTAAGAGGAAATATAGTATAAGAATCACCTGCCATTTCCCCAACATCCAACAGAAGCATCTAGACCACAGAGGGTAGTTGGTCCGGGAGGTTGGCAGGTGATTAGGAGGGGCAAATCGGGTGTCCCATCACTCAGTGCTCTCCAACATATCACCTCCACAAACCATATAAAAACTACAAATAGGTATCTGCCTCTATCTCTGAAATCAAACATAGGGGCAGAGGACACTGCAGACAGGAGCTAGCACAACAAAACTCACCCAAAACAGGAATCAAAACAAAAAAAGCAAAAAGGAAATCCAAAAAACATCTGATCATAGGAGACGCCATTATTCGGGGAGTTGATACGTATCTCCAGCCAGGGGTAATGGTCAGATGACTCCCCAGGTACATCAGCATGGAGAGACACTGACCGCATTGCTAAAATTGTTCAGGAAGCAGGAGAAAACATTGACATCCTGGTACACATAGGGACTAACGATCTCGCCAGCCAGTCAATTGTGGAGACCAAGGAACACCTGACCAAGCAGGGTGACAAACTATTATCCATTTCATCTGGCATCTCCTTCTCTGAGGTCCTGCCAGTCTGGGAAAGGGGGGCAGATGGACGGAAGGTCAGAGAAGGGGAGATAGGGGAGCTAAACATGTGGCTCAAGGCCTGGTGCCAGGAAAAAGGACACAAATTTGTAGGGAACTGGCAACAGTTTTGGGAGCGAAAGTTCTTTAAATTTGTTGGACTGCATCTGACTAAGGAGGGAGTCAGTCATTAGGGCAGAAGTTTGACGTCTTTGTAGAATATTTAAACTAACAAATGGGGAGAGGGATGCAACACCCCATACTTCGAATGGGAAGAACACCCCTCCCCCCTCAGCCAGTGGTCAAATAGGAGTTCAGCATGTTTGTAGTTCATTTGCATCACCAGGTAAGGAAAAAGGTTCGGCTCCCCATATGACGCACAGGGAAAATGCCAGACTTTGCCCAACAACTAACACTCCGAAATCTCGGCAATGGAAAATTATGTACACAAATGTTCGCAGTCTGGGAAACAAGATCCCAGACGTGCAGGCAATAATGACAGAGGCTAAACTAGACATAGTAGCCATTAACGAGACATGATTTACCAGTAACCACACTTGGGATACTTCAGTACCTGGCTATGTACTGTTCAGAAGAAACCGAGGAGCAAAAAGTGGGGGTGGAGTGGCCCTTTATGTCAGTGAAAATATCAAAGCTACAAAAATTCAGAATACACATAAGGAGCCAGAAGAACTGTGGGTCACCCTGGAAATAGGAAATGGGACAGCCATACAAACTGGGGTTGTGTACAGGCCTCCAGACCAGGGGAGGACATAGACACATTACTGTTAGAAGATATACAAAACATGACAGCTGAAGGGAAGTTCTGATAATGGGAGTCTTCAACATGCCAGATACAGATTGGTCAATACCAGCAGGAAGATCTGCTAGAACTAGACACATGGTGAATTCCCTGCAGGGGGAGGGACTCAAAAAATGGGTACAACAACCCACAAGAGACAGGGCTATCCTAGATCTAGTACTGGCTAACAGGAAAAGGATCACAGATCTCCAGGTAGAAGATCACCTGGGGGCCAGTGACCATCACATGGTCTGGTTCAATTTGGCCACTAGAACTAAATCATCCCATTCCAAGGCAAAACTATGGGACTTCAGAGGAGCTGACTTTGATAAGATGGCCAACAGAGTTAAGCTAGCCCTGGCAAAAAGAAATACAGGTGAGGGGGGTACAGGCAAAGTGGGCAAACATTAAAAATGCAATACTTGAAGCAGCATCCCATTGTGTTAGAGAGAAAGGGAAGTGCAAAAGAAGAAGGAAACCACTTTGGTTCTCAAAAACAGTAGCAGAAATGGTCAGAGCCAAAAGGCTGGCCTTCAGGAAATATAAGGAAACATAGCAGGAGAGGGAGGCATAGCAAACTTCCCTAAGGGAAGCAGGGAAGGCAGTAAGGCAGGCAAAGGCCCAAACCGAGGTGACACTAGCACAAACAGTAAAAGAAGGTGACAAGACTTTCTATAGATACATTAGTGAAAGGAGAAAGTCCAGAGGGGGTATTGCTAAGATCAAAGGGGATAAGGGGGGCATGTGAGGAGGAGGACCATGTAAAAGCATCTATCCTAGATAGATACTTATGCTCAGTATTTACTGAAGAGAATGTAGGGCAGGGCCCACAGCTCAGCACCATGGACACAGGGGGAAGGGAGGTGTGCACTAGTCCCTTCACAAAAGAAAGGGTCCTACAAGAGCTCGATAAGCTCAGGGTGGACAAGGCAATGGGACCTGATGGCATACATCCCATGAGTACTAAAGGAGCTAAGGGTGGAACTAGCAGAGCCATTATCAGAACTGTTAGTGAGTCTCTGAGCACAGGAGAGGTTCCAGAAAACTGGAGAAGAGCTCATGTGATCCCACTCTACAAGAGTGGTAGCAGGGAGGAGGCAGGGAACTACAGACCAGTTAGTCTTACCTCAGTAGTTGGCAAGATTATGGAGGCACGCCTTAAGGAAAGGATAGTGCAACATCTGGAATCCATAGGAGCACAGGATCCAAGACAGCATGGGTTTAAAAGAGGAAGGTCCTGTCAAACTAATCTCATAGATTTCTTTGACTGGGTAACCAGAGTGGTGGACCAAGGGGGAGCAGTTGATGTCGCCTACCTTGACTTCAGCAAAGCTTTTAATATTGTTCCACATAGAAGATTGATAAATAAACTGGGTAGGCTTGGGGTGGGTCAGAAGTTGGTCAACTGGGTGGCAAACTGGTTGATGGGCAGAAAACAGAGAGTGGTGGTAAATGGTATACAGTCAGAAGAGATGCAAGTCACAAGTGGGGTACCTCAGGGATCAGTCCTGGGGCCAGTCCTCTTCAGTATCTTCATCAGTGACATTGCAGATGGACTGGAGGGTAAGGTTTGTCTGTTTGCAGATGATGCCAAGATCTGCAACAGAGTAGATGATCCAGATAGGATGGTCAGAATGAGAAGAGATCTGGATAAACTAGCAAAATGGTTGGAAAAGTGGCAACTGGAGTTTAACGCAAAGAAGTGAAAGATCATGCACATAGGGAAGAGAAACCCTGAAGCCACCTATAGGCTGGGAGGGGAGTTGCTGGCAGTCACAACGGAAGAAAGAGACTTGGGTGTCATCATCACTGATGACCTGAAATCATCCAAGCAGACCACTAAAGCAGTAGGTAAGGCTAGAGGGATGTTGGGGTGTATTAGTAGGGGTATCACAAGTTGGAAGAGGGAGGTAATAATCCCTCTTTACAAAACACTGGTTAGACCCCATCTGGAGTACTGCATGCAGTACTCGAGTCCACACCTTCACAAGAACATTAACCAAATTAAGGCAGTCCAGAGAAGGGCAGCAAAATAGTGCAGGGACTGCATCAGAAAACATATGAGGACAGATTAACGGAGCTCAATATGTATACCCTGGAGCAAAGGAGGGAGAGAGGTGATATGATCAGAACATTCAAACACCTTAAGGGCATTAACAAGATGAGAGTCTAACATGTTTCAATATAAGAAAAATAGCAGGACAAGAGGACACAGCATGAGATTAGAGGGAGGCCGATTAAGGGGGAATGTGAGGAAATTCTTTTTCACAGAAAGGGTGGTGGATGCATGGAATGGCCTACATTAGGAAGTGGTGGATATGAATACAGTGCAGGGCTTCAAACAGGCATGGGATAGGCATAAGGGAGCAATACAAATGAGTATGAATAGATAGGCCATTGGCAGAGCAAAGGCCGATGGCACATTCATAGGGCAGAAAAAGAAATGGGCAGACTGGATGGGCCTTGCGGTCCTTATCTGCTGTAAACTTCTATGTTTTTATGTTTCAGTGCCACTGTTCATGAGGTGGGGTCCCAAAAAGTCTATGTTTCAAATGTGGTGAAAAAATTCCAAAAAATGACCGTGTTACGAGTGTGCATTACACAGTTTCCACGCATGCTCATAACTTTGATAATTTGTAATATTTTCACTCCAGATTTTCAACATTGCCATTTTTGTACACTTCCTTATGAACAGTACAGCTGTCATTTTTCACATCCTTCCCAAAATGTGTTCACACATCTGGTGCACAATGCTGCAGTCGCTGTGGGAAATCAGCTTTTGGGACAGATTAACAAAATCACAGTGCCACTGTTCATGAGCAGAGGACCCAAAATGCCTGTGTTGAAAAGTTTGTTCAAAAAACCCAAAATAATTGCATTATGGGTGTGCATTGTGCAGTTTCTACACACTCTCGTGACTTCACCAATTTTTCGTATTTTCACTCCAGATTTCAACATTGCCATTTTCTTACACTTCCTCATGAACAGTACAGCTGTCATTTTTCACATCTTGCCCAAAATGTGTTTTCGTACCTGTGGCACCAAATGGCTCAGTCATTGTGCAAAATCGCCTTTCGGCTAATGAACTGATAATGCCACTGTTCATGAGTTGTGGTCATAAAAAGCCCATATTGAAAATTTAGAGTGAAAATACCAACAAACGCCTGTGGCATTAGGGTTTCCAACTGTAACGCCCCCACACTGTAGAGACTGACAGGCGTCAGGGGTATGATTTGGGATTGCTGGCTGTAATGCTTATGACATTCCACCCCCACCCCCACCCTGCAGCCAGTGATAGGCATGGAGGTATGCCTTGGATTCTTCGGCCCCAAGGTTTACCCCATTCTCCTATATTGCACCCTTCTCAGTGTATTTCCTTATGGAATGGGGTGAGCGTAAGGCCCGAAGACCCCAAGGCACACCGCGACACTTGTCGGTGTCTGTAGAGTAGTCAGTCTCTGCAGGGTGGGGGTGGGGTTGGCGTCAGTTCAATACTTCACTGTCATTCCTATTATGCATCTCTCTAACTCCTGCACTACCAATGCCTATGCCAGCAATACAACATTCGGCATTGACAAAAGCTTGTTTTTTACTTACTCTTCACTGCAGTACAGTAGATTGTATCCGGCTGTTTCTGTTGATTTGCAAGCTGGCATTTTCCGTAACTACAAATCCCAGAATCTGCTGCATCTGACATCAGAGGAGGGCTGCAGCGGTGGGAGATTCAATAGCTTGCAGTGCATGTTAAGTTTTTATTAGATCCAATCATAAGTTTGCCGGTCCTTCTATTGTCCCAGGTCTGAGTATGATCCTCTGGAACTGCACTTAGCCCAGGGAGGACAGCAGGACCAGCAAACTAAAGATCAAAGCTTATAAAAGCTGTAACATGCACTGCAGGATATTGAATCTCCCACTGCTGCATCCCTCCTGTGATGTCAGCTGCAGGGGAGTATGAGATTTGTGGTTAATGAAAAATGTGAGCTTGCAAGTCAACAAACAACCTTATGCAATCTTCTGCCCAGCAGTAAACAGTAAGAAGAAAATGTGTTTGCACACAAAGTGCAAATTTGGATGAGCCCCACACTAATTTATTTATTTAAAAGTTGATATCCGAGAAAGGCACCATTGAGCCGAGGCTCGTTTCCAGGTGCAACCCGGGGAAGGGTACATAGGGAATAACGAAATAGCATAATGAGCATGAGTAAAATACAGCAGCGCAAACACAGGTCACAGTTACAAGACCCTGAATAACTGGAAACATACAGTTGCAGGGACAAGTAATTAACAATAAAGCAGATTTACAATACAGCGTGAGCATAGCAAATACAGATAAGACATAGGACACGGATTTAAAACCACAAGGGAAGGAAAACATTCAAAAACAGGAAATATAGTATAAAGTGCAATAAAAGACACCTACAAAACCACAGTTTACTACAATTTTACCTAGTACTTAGTGCTACTTAGGTGGTAGGCTCTTAGTGCTTACTGTTCCTGTTTAAATATATTGTTAACAGACCATTTCATCGGAAGGATATGCAAGTGCTTATTGATAAGCTTTCTAAGGCCCTCACAATTATAAGAGCTTAGCTGAAAAAAAATATTTAACTTGTGTTCTGTCTATTTTGGTAAATGTTGTTTCTCTGGTAACCTGGTCTGCCCTGCTAGGTACTTCCAATACAGACTGTCGGTCATAATTCCTGTTGAGAAACCTTTGTTTAAGAAACTGTTTCTACTTCATGAAATCATCCTCTCTTTGCACACTTTCTTCTACTTTCTAGGAACTGGGAGTATGGAATGTGTCTGATAAGATGTGGACTGTGAAAGCTTTAACCATGTAATATTGTGTTGCAGTCCATTTTTTTTTTGTAGATGGTGGTGTATAGTTTATGTTGTTTGTGAGTACTGTTACATCAAGAAAAGGATTGGACTCCTGCTCACAAATCAAAGAAAATGTGATGTCCTTTCTCTTACTGAGATACTCAAAACAATTGATCCATTTCATCCCTGTGTTCTCTCCAGAATAGATGGACAATGCCAGTATAGTGTTTCCACAATGTTATCTGGATGTAAAATAAAATTGCTCTTAGCATCAAAGATATGTTGATTATCAAACCCTGCGAGTAAGATGGGCATAGGCTGGCACATGGTTGCCTGTTTTGTCTGGTTTATATTTATAATATTTAATGTAATTTGCTGTATTTTATGTACAAGCGCTTTGATATGTGAAAAGTGCTTTTTATACACAAAAACTGACTTGGCTTGTCTTGACCATGTTGGTTCCCATGACTGTCCCACAGGTTTGAACATATGTTTTTCTCAAAACAGAAAACAAATTCTGTTCAGGTACACTCTCTGCAAATTCATTAAGTACAGTACATGGTCAGGTGGTAGGCTACCTCTCTTCCTGCACTGGCATGCTGTACTTAATGAATCAAGGCCCTCATCATGGGGTATGCAGGTATTTATGACCCTTATGTCAAAGCTACATAGCCAACTATTCTCCCAGTTCTCCTCGCTGGCCAGAGTGCTCAAGCTAACTGATTCAACTATGTGGCTGAAGAGAATAGTATCTTTAATGTACTGTACATAGACATATTTTCTGCTAAGGGATTTATTTAAATAATTAACATAGCTTGAGAAGATTTCCAATATGGAGTTAATGCCTGATGCAGTTAGTCTTTCTGATGGTTTCCTTAGGTTCTTATGTATTTTAGAGATAGTGCAGAATGACAGGGTGTGTAGATTCTTTTAAAATAAATGTTCACTTCCCAAGTGGTGATCCTACCCGTGTATGGATTTATGTCAGTGTATTTCTGTTAATGACAAAACCTCTTGGGTAGGATCTCTGTCCAATTTCCTGTAATTGCCACTGGAGTCTAATTGTCTAAGACTCTGGGAGGATTCTGGTAAGCTACGTTTTATAGAAGGTAGTACATCCAGTTTGCTACCTCAGTATTTGCATAGGAATGGAAATTTAATTTAATCTTATTTTAAGATAAGATACACAGACTGAGTACAACCTGTACATATGTTTTTTGTTTAATGAATGTTATATGAGAACATATTTTGTGAACCTTGAGGTAAATTGCGTGGGGTCTATTTTATTCTATAGTGTGACTGTGGCTATTTGTAAATGTGGACATCCTAAATTGCACATAGTGGTCACGTGTTTAATGATGGATTTAAATATTTAAGATTTTTTTTTTAATAAAATATCCTCAGATTGCACCTCTGGTACACTTGGTGAGGGGTTCATTTGTAATTTATCAATCTGACTATTTAGTATATTTATTTTGATAATTGGACATTTATGCTAGTTTATATGTTGGTCGTTTGGATATTTTGGTTTACAAATTGAAGGATTCACTTTGCTATTATTTAGGACATGTTATTGTTATGTACTGCACTTTTAATGCTTATTTGTGTCCGTATTTTTTATAATTAGCAACCACTAGTTTCCTGCTAAAGTGACGTGTGTGTATGTATGTGTATGTATATGTGTGTGTATATATATATATATATATATATATATATATATATATATATATATATATATATATATATATACACACACACACACACACACACACACACACATATATATTTAGATCACAATAATTGGAGTTACTACTAGAAATAGTTTAACATTTTATTTTATCAATCTTTTTTCTTTCACTAACCTCGCTGAACAAGGATTTATTTCTCCCCTACTGTCTCTCGTGATGGTGTGGATTTTCCAGGCATTTGTGCATGTTTATCAATCATGGACAGTCTTTTCCATGAACTATTGACAATCCATGGATGTAGTTATGGTGGAGAAAGACAAGGGATAGAACAGGGACAACCAGATGGTGGGATCTGTAAAACACACCCACCTCCTTCCAGGTCCCACCACAGCAAACATCCTCAGTCAAGACTTCACCCCTCCTTGACGGGCCCGGACTGTATGGCTTTTTTGGATACAGTTTGTATAAGGCGCTATATAAAAACATCCTCCCAGGTCCCACCACAGCAAACAACCTCAGTCAAGACTTCAGCTCTCCTTGATGGGCCCGGACTGTATGGCTTTTTTGAATACAGTTTGTATAAGGCACTATATAAAAACACATCCTTCCAGGTCCCACCACAGCAAACATCCTCAGTCAAGACTTCAGCTCTCCTTGACAGGCCCAGACTGTGTGGCTTTTTTGGACACAGTTTGTATAAGGCACTATATAAAAACACATCCTCCCAGGTCCCACCACAGCAAACATCCTCAGTCAAGACTTCACCCCTCCTTGACGGGCCCGGACTGTATGGCTTTTTTGGACACAGTTTGTATAAGGCACTATATAAAAGCACATCCACTGCCTCCCAAGCCGCAACACAGCAATATCTCCTGTCAAGACTGCATTCCCCCATAGCTGACCAGGAGTGTATAGCACCTTTGGATACTCTTTATATGAGAGTTGCTGTGTACACATGCAGCCCTCCCAGGCCCCAACACAACATCATCCTCAGTCAGAACCACACCCCTCCTTGGCGTGGCTGGATTGTACAGCACATTTAGATACAGCTTGTATGAGATGGACTATATAAAAACACTCCCCTGTAGGCCACAACACAGCAACATCCTCAGTTAGGACCACATCTCTCCTGGGCCAGGTCTGACTGTACAGAGTTTTAGGATGTAGTTTGTATGAGGCACTACATAAAAACACATCCTCCCAGTCACCAACACAGCAACATCCTCAGTTAGGACCACATCCCTTCTTGAATGGCTTTGACTGTATAGAGCTTTAGGATGTAGTTTGTATGAGGCACTATATAAAAACACATCCTCCCAGTCACCAACACAGCAACATCCTCAGTTAGAACCACATCCTTCCTTCGATGGCTTCGATGGTACAGCACATTTGAATAGTCTGTATGAGAGGCACTATAGAAAATACATCCCCCAGGCCCCAACACTTCAACATCCTCAGCTGGGATGGATTATACAGCATTTTTAGATGTAGTTTGAAGGAGAGGCACTATATAAAAACACATAACACCCCTGTTGGCCCCAACGCAGCAACATCCTTAGTCAGGACCTCACCCCTCCTTGGACAGCTTTTGGATACAGTTTGTGTGAGAGGTACTATATAAAAGCTACACCCCTCCCAGACCCCAATGCAGCAAGATCCTTAATCAGGACCTCACCCTTCCTTGAACAGGTTGCACTGTACAGCACTTTTAGATGCAGTTTGTATGAGACATGAGATACAAAAACACATCACCCCCCCCCCCGAGGCTGCACCATAACAATATATTCAATCCCAACCTCACCCCTAGTTGGTCATCCTGGATTTTACAGTAGAGCTTTTGTAGATGCAGTATGTACAAGATGAAACATATAAAGCACATTTCCCCCTCTCAGATCCCAACATAACATCCTCAGTTGGGCCCTCACCCCTCCTGACTGGCCAGGAATGTACAGCACTTTTGGATACAATTTGTTGAAGAGACATTATAAAAAACAGATCTCCCAGGCCCCAACACAACAACATCCTCACTCTGGACTTCACACCCCCTTGGCTTGCTTGGATTGTACAGTGCTGCTGTATACAGTATGAGACACTTACTACTACTTTTGTTTTTTTTTACCAGGAGAGAGACATACTAAGCTGAAAGCTTGTTTACAGGTGCGACCTGGGAGCACAAGGAAGTTAAGTGACTTGCTGAAGGTCATACAGTATGCAAATGGGGTCTGTGGGATTCAAACCCAGGTCTCCAGGTCTGCAGCTCAGAGCCTTAAACTACTGCACTACACTGCCCGCAAATGACTGCATCATATGACTTGCATTTTAACTTGTAAATAGTGTCCATCTTCACATGAGCCAGACCCATCCCTCGAGGAAGTGGCAGTGCGCCACAAGACTCCAACATTGTGGTATGGCGTGGATTGCAAAATACACTTTGTAATGTTTTGCAGTTCTGTTGTGAGCACTCTTTGTTTTGCTCTGCTATATCTAACACAACATCCTCAGTCTGGACCTCACACCTCCTTGGCTTGCCTGGATTGTACAGTGCTGCTGTATACAGCTTGTATGAGATACTATATAAAAACAGATCCCCCAGACCCCAGCACAACTACATGCTGAGCTGGGACATCACCTCTCCTAGGGTAACTTGGATTATACACTGCTTTTGGATGCAGTTTGTATGAGAGGCTCTATATAAAAACACATCCCCGCCCAGCCTAACAATAATGATAACAAATAATAATAATACCTTTATTTATTAAGTATTCTTCACAGAGTATCAAAACGCTGTACATCCATAAAGCAACAATTAAAACCATAAAATTCTAAAATCAGACATCCATCGATATATATAAAACACAACTGCAATAATCTGACATAAATTAAAGAACATCTCCAAAGGCGAGTTTGATTAAATATGTTTTTAAAGCAGTTGTAAAGCAGTTTTAAAGCTCTCCACTGTCAGGCACGCTCGTATCCGATGAGGCAGAGAATTCCACAGGGTTGGGGCTACAAATGAGAATGCCTGTAGATCCAGAGATTTTAATCGCATTCTGGAATTCCAGCAATCCCTTTGTCGGTCGAGCGGAGTGGTCAAAGCGTGCAGTAAGGATGCAGGAGATCTTGCAGGTAGCTCGATCCCTGTCCATGTAGGGCTTTGTAGTAAACTGACCTTGAAGGTGATCTGCCACTGAACTGGTAGCCGGTGCAGTTCGCACAGCACAGGCACAATACGGCTGGATCAAGATGATCCAGACAACAGCCTGGCCACAGCATTCCTGCACCATCTGCAGGCAGCTGATATCAACCCCCATAAAGGGAGTTACAGAAGTCCAGGCATGAGGTCACATAGGTGTGGCTCAAAGTTGAAAGGTCGC
This sequence comes from Neoceratodus forsteri, assembly GCA_016271365.2. Lineage (NCBI taxonomy): Eukaryota > Metazoa > Chordata > Ceratodontiformes > Ceratodontidae > Neoceratodus > Neoceratodus forsteri. The sequence continues at coordinate 673,682,344 of CM057451.1, read as the reverse complement.
CAGACAAAACTAGATACTTAATCCGGGGCGATATTTCTCAGGAAGACTTAACTTCCTAAAGTAAGACTTAACCATGGCTGACACCTGAGAATGAAGTGTCAGACTGTCGTCAAGAATTATCTCCAGATTTCGCACCCATTCAGAGGTCAGCAACTGGGCACCCCAAGCCAAGAGGGACATCCCACTGCCAACCCCTCTATCTGGTGACCAGGATCCACTACCAACACCTCAGTCTTGTCAGAATTCAGTTTTAGCCAGCTGGTATTCATCCAATCCTGGATTTCTGCAAGGCAGTTGTTAAGCACTGACAGTGCACTATCCTGGTCAGGCACAAAGGACAGGTAGAGTTGTGTATCATCTGTGTATCAGTGAAACCATAGCCCATACCGCCTCACAATGTCTCCTAATGGCAGCTTGTACACTGTAAACAACATGGGGGACAGCACGGAAAACCCTGCGGCCCCCCTCACCAAGGCGGAGAAAATGACTCAGAGGAATAAATCACCAAGACCACTTTCTGTGATTTGCTAGTGAGGAAGAAATGGAACCATCTGAGGACTGTACCAGACAGGCCACATATAACATGCAGGCATTCCAGCAGCACCCCATGGTCCACAGTGTCAAAAGCTGAAAAGAGATCTAAAAATACCAAGATGTTGTGGCATTTCTGATCTTTCACAATCAGGAGATCATTGAATACCTGAACCAGAGCAGTCTCCATGCTATGCCTTTTATGAAAGCCGGACTAGAGAGGATTGTAAATGTCATGGATGGTAAGATGGTTCTCCAACTGCAGCGCCATGACTTTCTCAATAACCTTCCCCACAAAAGAAAGATTAGAGACTGGTCTGTAGTTAGCGGGGCAGTCTGGGTCAAGCGAAGATTTCTTGAGAAGGTGAGTTGCCACCACTTCCTTCAGGGAGCAAGGAAACTCACCTAACTCCAGTGAACACCAGACTATCCCTGCAAGGACTGGACTGATGACATCAATACAGCCTAATAAAAGGCGAGTGGGACCCAGGTCCAAACTACAGCAAGTTGGGCACATACCCTGGAGAATCCACATGACCTCCATGATCTCCGGCCATTCAAACTCCATCCAACAAAACCGAGGAGTAGCGACACCCCACCAACCACCATCTCCCCCCCCATAAAGCGTGCTAAGCAGATCTCAGACCTGATGTCACCAACCTTATCAGCAAAGAAGAGAACAAACTCCTCACACTTATTGTGAGAAAATGCTCTACGAACTTGCAGACAGGCTGGATTGCACAGTCTGTCCACAGTTTGGAAGAGCTGAGTTAGTCAATTCTGAGCTGCAGTAATTTCCCTGGACAGGAATTCTGCCTTCTTACGGCAGACTGATAGTCTCCATAATGTTCCATCAGTCTCGGTCTGTCGGCATCCCAGCCGGATCTCTGCCAGCTGCATTCTAACCTTCGCCCCACTTGCCTCAGCTCCCTCAAGGCCCCATCAAACCAAGGGGACTGAGGGTGAAGGGTGAAGGGGTAAAACACAACAACATCTTCAGTCAGGGCCTCACTTCTCCTTAGCCATCCTGGACTGTGCAGCACTTTTGGAACAGTTTGTATGAGAGGCACTAACTAAAACACATTCCTCCCCTCTCAGGCTCAAACATAACAACATCTTCAGTCAGGACCACACCCCTCCTTGGTCAGCCTGGACTATACAGCACTTTTAGACACAGTGTGAGATGCACTATATAATCAAAGTGCCAGTGGTACTAAGAGGTGCTAAACTGCCTTGAGCAGAAGAAGGACCCCACTAGAAATGAGATGTGGTATCAGAGGTAAGCCATCCTGTGTAAATAAAATGCTTGTAAATCCCTTTGGGACTCTTGAGTTTGAACAATAGGGGTGTGTGAGTAATGAATAGTATTTCCTGCATACCACGAATAATGCACTATTCATCATTCAGATGTGAATAATGAATAGTGGCACTAGTTGTGCCTGTTCCAATTTGGGAAATACTATTTTTAAAAAAAAAAAAAAAAAAAAAAAAAAAGAAACAGTGCCGTACAATCCTCCCCTGCCCGGTCCTTTAAAATACAACTCCTTATCTCCCAACCCTCTGCTGCAATCCCAGTTCCCGCTCCCCCCAGCACCCACAATTTCATGTTTGCAAAAAAACTCTCCCATGATGGGCAACTGGAACAACATGCTTGCCTTCATGGCCTGTTGCCATCTTTACCACTTTCCAATTATCAATAAACAATACCCCCCCACCCCAGGCAGCACCCAACTCTCACCTCCTCACCACAGCAACCAATTCTGATTTAAAAAGAGAAGTCCCCCAGCAAGTGACAATGCAGGCAATACACACAACCTGCCCTCCTCCATGACTAGCTGCCGTCTACTGAATGAAAGCACTCCTGCACTTACTCACATAATAAAACAGCTGATCACAGCAGAGGGTGGGGGATGGGGAGGGGTTGTATTTTAAATCACTGGGCTGAGGAGGAGGTGGAGGGCTGTTTCTTTTTTTTTCTTTTGTTTTTTTTTCCCACAGGAACACCAATAGCAAATATACTCCACCACAGGAGCTTAGCCTCCTGCTATGTAAACGTAAATTCTAAACTATTCCTCATTCGAGGCACCTCCAGTAGTTAATCAGATTACTGATGGTATTGACATGTGCGAAAGCTCAAATGGCTAGAAATGAACTAAATGTGAAACAAGAGTTGGCTACAGCCAACAAAGATTTATTTTTCAGTGGAGGTATCTGTTTTTATACAGACATGCGAACATGCAACAATGCCAGCAGACGTCTGTTCAAAAGCGCAGCTTACAGTTCAGACAACTGCTGCCCCGCTTTCCCTCCTGACTGCCAAATTTTCCCAGGCTGAGCTCACCGCCCTGGTCAATTCTCTCCCTACTTGTAGTTTGTCCATGAACCTATCCCATCCCTTCTTAAAACTTCCCACTGAATCCAGCGAGATCAGCTCCTCAGGCAGCGCGTTCCAAGCCACCACCACCCTTTCCATGAAGTAATGCTTCTTCAGCTCCCTCCTGAACCTCTTCCCCTCCAGCTTCAGGCTATGTCCCCTCGGGATCTCTTCCCCTTCAATCAAAACATATTCCCAGTACTAACTTTGTTTATGCCCTTCAAGGGCTTAAAGGTGTTGATCATATTGCCTCTGCCCCTGCTATCCTCCAGGGAGTACATATTGAGCTCTTCTAGTCTCTCTCCATAGGGCTTTTCCCCCATTCCCCTGGATCATCTTGGTCACCCTCCTCTGGACTCCCTCCAGGAGCCTGAGGTCTCTTTTTAAGTATGGGCTCCAGAATTGCACACAATACTCCAAGTATGGCCTCACCAATGATTTGTACAGTGGCAGAATAACTTCCTCCCTCCTTGAAGTGCTCCCCGCCAGCAATGCACCCCAGCATTCTGTTGGTCTTTGCTGCTGCTTTTCTACACTGTGCTGAGTGATTCATATTCCCTGTGATCACCATACCCAGATCCTTTTCTTCCTCAGAGACGGATAACTGCTCCCCCCAAGTGGTAACTGTACCCTGGGTTCCTGGCCTTGAAATGCAGTGCACTGCACTTCCTAGCATTTGAACCCCAGCTGCCATGTGTTTGATCAGTGTCCAAGTCTTTCCAGATCCTCCTGGAGAACCCTCATCTCTTCCTCACTGTCCACCACCGCACCTAATTTGGAGTCATCGGCGTCGGCGAACAGGCTCATCTTGCTCTTAACTCCCTCCTGTATGTCAGCTATGAAAACATTAAATAGCAGTGGACTCAGAACCGATCTTTGCAGGACCCCACTAGTGACCATCCTGGGTGATAATTCCCTCCCACTAACACCCTCTGCTGTCTGTTACTTAGCCAGTTCCCTATCCACTTAACCAGTTTCACCCCTATCCCTAGGTTCCTCAGTTTGCCAATCAGTCTTCCGTGTGGCCAAGTCCAGATACAGGACATCAACTAGTTAACTGCCATCTAGAGCTTTTGTCACCCAGTCAAAAAAATTCAACCAGATTAGTTTGACAAGATCTCGTCTGGACGAACCCATGTTGTCAGATGTCCTGAAGGCCGTTTACTTCCAGGAATATCACCAACCTCTCCTTTAAGATGGTCTTCAGTAATTTCCCCGCTATAGACATAAGGCTGGTCGATCTGTAATTTCCTGGCTCATCCTTGGGTCCGCTCTTATGAAGGGGTACCACATGTGCCATCCTCCAGTCCAATGGTATACATCCTGACTGAAGGGAGGTATTGAACAAATCCGACAGAGATGTTGCCAGGACCTCTGCCAATTCGCTCAGGACTCGGGGCTGGATTCCATCCAGTCCTGGTGCCTTGTCTGTCAGCAAGGACTTAAAGCCTTCCCACACTCTCTTCACCAGGATCTCACTATCTGTTATTCCCCCCCATCACCACCCTCTGCCCTGCCATTCCCCTGAGGATTTGGCCCTTCCTTTTCCTTGATAAAACCGGAACAAAAGTACTCACTTAGTATTTCTGTCTGCTCAGCTCCCTCCTCTTCCCACCCACCGTCCTTCTTTACCCTGGTGATCTGGCCCCTACAATTCTTCCACTCTCTGATGTACTTAAAACATTCCTTTCTCACCACCTCTAATCTCCTGTGCCAGCCTTAGGTCCTTTGAGGCCTAGGCTGCCCTTACCACCCCGCTCACCTCCTTTGATCTCCTAATGTACTCCTCCCTGTCCACCCCCCCCCGTGGGTCCTCTTGTAGATTCTGATGGCTAACCTTTTCTCTCTTACTCTCTCTTACACCTCCCTGGTCCACTACCTGAGTTTTTTGGACCTTACTTTCTTACTGCAGGTTTTTGTGCCGGCTTTTAAGGCCTCTATCAGGCCCAACTTCAAGATGGCTCATTTGCTGTCAGTATCCATGTCTGGGCTGATTGTCACCATATGCCCCTCAAGTATGGCTGCCACCTTACTGAAGTCTGCACCCCTAAACTCCACTACCCTCGTTTTGGTAAGTTTTCCCTCCCTTTATAATTGTGCATCATGTGTTTGTCCCAGGAACCTATCTATTGTTAGTAATTATGAGGTGTTTGTCCTGGAAACTTGTCTGATCTTTGCGCAAAACTAATTCTCATGGTTGAGCTAACAGCATGGACCTCTTGAAGTTCATTTTCAAGGTCCATATGCCGTTATCTTGACCCTCTCTGCAAACACAACATATGGACCTGAGGAGTGAAGCTTGAAGGGTTCATGCTTTTATCTCAGTGCTGAGATGGAAACATATAGCATATTTTATTTATAGTATATGGTGTTAAATATCTGCCCACATAAGTAAAACAGCTGCTAGCAGTTTGACCCCCCCCACAACAACAATTAAGTTCCCAATATTCAACAGCCACTACAATTTATACTTGAAAACTCAGTTTTAATTTTCTACCCCATACAATGCTGTTTTACCTGCCCACTTTTCTTTCTTTCTTCACTCTGTCGAAGAGACAGAACACCAGCAGTTTCTTCCATTGTGCTACAGTGTGCTGCCAGGAAGAACTCCCAGGCTTGAAATCTGGCCCACTCAGTGAGATGCTGATTTTTGGGGTGATTTCACCCAGGACATGGTGAATAAATGTCTGATAGCAAGGGGAGGGGAGGGAAGGGAGGAGAGGAAAAAAAACGGAATTCCTTATCCAGACTCCTGCACACCTGGTACAAACATCACTCACTGCCTTAAATGCAACTGAAAGAAAGCAGTGGGCATGAACAGTGACACAGCAGCAGTTAATGGTGGAATGTACACAACAACTTTTTTAGAACGTGCACAAGATTTTTTAACTGCCTGTATTTCATATACAATAAGGCCTAACCATATCCCATAAATGTATAGTGTATGGTCTGGCCTTAGTGCGTGTGAAATACAGGCAGTTCAAAAAGCTTGTTGCACACATTCTTAGTTGTTGTGCACAGTCCAGCATTCACTGCATCTGTATCACTGCTTGCGTTGACTACCACTGCTTACTTTCAGTTAGAAGCATCTCAGGCAGTGAGTGTGTCCATGCATGGTGTCTGAGTCCGGTAGGGGACTTCAGTTTTCTTTTTTTCTCCTCCTTCCCTCTCTCTTTACTAATGATGTATTTTACAGTATGGGCACACTCACCAAAGAAATGTTAGCATTTCACAAGGTGGGCCAGAATTTAAGCCAAGAGATCGTGGTGAGTTCTTTGTGGCAGCATGCTACCATCTGCAGTAGCGCAGTGCAACAAATGTTCTCTGTATTTCTCTGGGTAGAGCAAGTAAAGCAGGCAGAGGAGGCAGGTTGAACAGCGATGTATGAGGGAGAAAAAAAATTGAGTTTTCACATATAGATTGTGGTGGCTGCTGGATACTGGGGTTTTAATGGTTATTACGGGGGTGGGGTGAGACTGCTTGCAGCTGTTTTACCCATTTTTTGGGTCACCAGATGTCTAACACCATATGCTAAAAAAAATAAAAGATGGGCAGCTATTCACAATTAACCTGTGTTTCCATCAAGGGTTGAGATAACAGCCGACGGACAAATGTGAGTAAACCACACTAAAAATTAACATAGCTGGAAACAAGTGTTGCTGAAAAATGCACAGTTTATTAAACACCGAGCTGAGTAAAACTGAACAAAGAGAACAATGGCACCAGTTCTCCAGCACTTTGAACCTAATGGTTCATCCTTAGGGGTCAGGGTCTCGCTAACCTGTTTCTTCTTAAATACAGATAACTAAAGTGAACAGCCCATTGGATGGTGCGTCTATCAAAAATATTAACTTGGGTGACATCCAATCACATAATCCACTGTGATACAATATCCCACAATATACTGTCGTGAATAAAACTCTAGTTAAAAGAAATACTAATATGAGCTAACAAGATCAGCAACAGCAATTAAATACATTACATATTAATTTAAATAATGGTAAATGTATAAATACGTAAATACAGTATGACTCTGGATTCAATTAAGGAGTCTTCAGAAATGTCCAAATTTCATTGACCCATTGCTAAGCTCCTAATGCAGATACCTGAGGGAGAAAGAACAAGTACTAAATTCAGATACCTGGAATGCTGAATCTAATAAAAATCCAATCAAAGAATCTGAAAAAAAAAACAATTCAGTACATCAATTGCAAATCCAAAACTGGCACTGAGGTAGAAAAAGTAAGACTAATAGAGAAAGGGAAGGAAAGAAAATGGAGGATAAATAAAGGAGGAAAAAATCAGGATAAATAAACAGAAGGATATGAAGAGAAGCTAAAGGGTTGAGGGGGCCTGACGTGGAGAATGAAGGAAGGGGAGGAAAGGAGAGATGAGGGTGGGGGGAGGAGGGAGGAGAGGAGTGGGTAAAAGAAAGGGAAAAACCAGGAGAAAGGGAAAAGAGTAACGTGCCAAAACAAGAACCCAATTACTTGAGGAAGGGAAAAATATCCCGGTCGTCATTTAGCCCCTCAGAGGTCAAGGCACCAAGTAGATGACTGTCATGTTTGAAGAGATCGCTAAGTTTTTCTCCCCTCCATTGGCTAATCAGGATATGGCCAATCCCCATAAAAGACAAAGTTTTAGGATCACTGGTATGGTACCTGGACCAAAGCAACCCTACTGGTGTGTCTCCTTTCTTTCTAATAATAGAATGAACAAGTTCTTGTATTCCATCTTTCATAAGTCTTATTGTTCTGCCTATGTAAAAAGAGGGGCATGGACACCATAAAGCACATCTAGTTAAGAGAAGAGCTGCAACAAGGTTTGAGTGCACAGTGACACACATACAAAGTCCAGCAAAGTCAGTCACAGCACTCCACACACATATCAAATAAACAAAGGAAGTCCAAGGCAGGTACTTACCTAACTTTACAAGTTTTATTCTCACCACAGATGTCTATAGCCTTTTCAGGCACAGGCACAGAAATCCACAACAATAGCTCCTAATGGTTCACCAAACCCTTGGCTTTAACGAATTATAAGTATATGATCAGATGTCAAATGTCAAAAGTAGTGTGGTTTGTTGGATTAATAAATGAGCTCCTTGTTTGGCTAAGTTACAAACACTGTGGGTTCTGTACCGATGAAATATACAGTATGTGGAAGAATTCGGGGCAATTGGCATGGCACTTCCTATTCACAAAATGACTTCTGACAAGACACATGCCAGAGCACACAGTCACTTTCCAGTCCGCTCCATCTCATTGGAGCGGCAGCTGCTGATTAAAACTGATAGGCTGCCACTGACTGATCTTACTGCCACAGGCTGAGTATGTTGTTGGCTGGCCGGCCAATCACTTTCAGAGTGACTCATGTATCCAGGGGCTGGAGAGTAGCACTGAGCTGTGAGATGCAGCAGCCAGCAGTGTGGTAACTATTCTCCACACACCAACACCATTTAAAGGAAAAAAATTGTGTGTGTGTAGGGGGGGTCAAAAAGTACTTCCCAGCCTTCAGAATTTCAAAGACAGGGGTCAACTGGCCCATCCAGGCTGCCCACCTGTACCTGTAATATGATGTGAATGCCCTAGTGGCCACTCACTCCCCCTCCGATGTCATCGTCCCCCTGCTAGCTTACCAACTCCATATATCTGTCACAACCTTCACTTGAATCCCTCCACTGATTTCGTGCAGATCATCCTCTCCAGCTGCCTGTTCCACTTTTCCACCACTCTTTCGGTAAAGCAATACTTTTTGATGTCCTTCCTGACTTTTCCTCCTGCCATCTTCTTTGAGTTTCCCCTTGTGCCCATGTTTCAGCTTATTGAGAACAGTTCCCCAGTATCCACCATGTTAACTCATAAGGAAACATGAAAGTTTTAATCTTTTCTCCCCTCTCTTTCCTCGTCTACAGTGTATACACATGTTGAGGCCCTCATGTCTCTTCTTTTAGGACTTCTTTTGCTGCCCCATATAATTTTTGATGCCCTTAACTGCACTATCTCAACCCTATCTCTGTGTTTTTTCAAGTGCAGTCTCCAGATTACACACTGTTCTTCAAATGCAGCCAAACCTGTGATCTGTACAGGGGAAGTATTACCGCCTTCCTTCTGCTGTTGATCTCATGTCCTTTGCATCTCCTGTTTGCCTTCCCCACTGCTTTTTGCTCTGTGCTGACTACTTTACATTTTCTGCTATTAAGAACCCGAGATCCCTCACTTCTGTTATTTTTTTCTAACACGTCATTGCCCATCCTGTGTTCTATCTTTAGATTCTTGACCCCTATGTGCATAACTTTGTACTTTTTTGTACTAAAGTTTAGTTGCTAGGCCCTTATCTATTGCTTCAGTCTCTTTAGCTCTTCCACCAGTGTACTGCACGTCTACAACACCTGCATGTGTCTGATCTGGCTGAGTGTGCTACACTATTTCAGGAAACACTGCACCACAGTTTTCACACCTTTGGTTTGAGGAAAAGGGGTGTGATGGAACAATGGTAAAAGCAGCCCCTAACAATAGCCAACACCTTAAATTCCAGGGTCAAACATTCACGAGGAACTGCTTCAAAACTGCTGACAACTGTTTTTTTTTTTTTTACCACAAGCTGAATCCCATACAAGAAGGGAAGCTTTTGTTGCTTCAACTCACGTAGAGCATAAAAGCATGGCCATAACGGAGTCATGATGCACTGACAGCCACAACTGAGACATAGCCATAGCAGGATAGTCTCTGTTTAAGAGAGACAGGAAAGGGAGGAGTGGAGGAGGGGTTGTCCCATATATGAGGAAGGGAATTAAAGCCACAGAAGTACAGGTGCTCCTGAAGGAAAAAGGAGGGCTGGGGGGCTGTGGGTTATCGCAGAAGCAGGTACTTGAACTGCTGTCACTACAGGGGTAGTATTCAGACCTCCAGCACAGAGAGAGGAGTTGGATCAGGCAATTGGGGAAGCCATCGTCAAGATATATTTATTTATTTAACTGGGTGGGTGCACTGATTCCAAGGACCGTTTTCAAGTATGACCTGGGCCATTAAGATGGTGCAACAAAAGTAATAGAAAAAGTACATATGTGTCAAGATACAGTAGGTTGTTACAACATAGTTGATAATACATACATCAGTTCAGCACAAGGGGAAAACGCTAGGTCGTGGGAGTGCATTTGAGCAATAAATAATAACAATGCACACAGTTACAGAGTATACAGAGCAGCAGAATGCCACTCCACTTACACACTGTGTGATTCTGAGCAAGTCACTTAACCGCCCAGTGCTTCCAGGTTGCCCCTGAAAACAGGCACTTGTGCCTAGTGGGCCTTATCCGGTTACCAAAGACTAATGTAAAATAAATAAAATATGACAGAGAATACAACAGTTTGGCTAGAACCAAACCAGGGGGTCTTAGGACTCTGTATTGGGGGGAGCAGTTGCATTTACAGGCAGCTGAGGGTGTGGACATATATTGCAATTTTAATATGGAGTACGATCCTTGAGAACAGAATGGAACTGTTAGGTTGTTCCAGTGACTAGAAGTGGCAGCAGAGAAGGCCTTTTGGCCCATACAGGTGGCTACCTGGGAGCACTCTAGGAGAAAGCTAGAGGAGGACCTGAAGCCATGGAGACAAGGCTTAGGCTTGCGTAGGGAGGATGGGGGGGGGGGCAATTCTTTTTCCTGAATTGATTTATCTGTGAGGCAGCCTGGTAGATATTCACAGCGGGTTTGCCATCAAACCAAACCTACAGATGATGTTGTGAGTTTTGTTGAGTCAGGACAGGCAGGAAGATGAGATTTGCATATAAATATGGAAGCAGAAGTCCAAAAGGGGGAGTAATGTACCCTGTGCGATGGCAAACCTTACTTCTGGAGTCATAATGTCCTTAAGCCAAAAGCCGACTCTCACTTTCTGGTTCACAAGTCTAATTGTGAGTCTGTTATGGTCTGAAAAGTTCAAGGGAGGATCTAGTGTGGCCCCCAGATATTTGAAGGCAGACACTTTTTCAAGGGAGGTATCATAGAGGAACAGAATGTTTCGGGGGTTATTGTCTACTGCCCACTTAACTAATCTGGGTTTCAATTTAAACAGTATGGTTTTGTTCTTCATGGCACTGACAAGGTGTCAGTTAGCTAGGAATCCAATATGATGCAATTTGTCTGTTTGGATGCAGTGGTCTACCAGGTCAAAGGGCTTGATAAGACCTACAGAGATGGCAGCTGTTAGCTTGTCTCTATCAATATCTCTGATAACTTAATCAGTCAAGTATGATAAGACACTGGTTTAGCGTGGCCTTTCTGAAACCATGTTGTTGGGGAGAGAGAGATGATTATGCTTAGACACTGGGCCTGAAACCTGAAGGATTTTGCTCAGATGAGAGAAGATGGAAATGAGACAGTAGGTGTTGAGGAGGGCAATGTCACTGGACTTAAATATAGGGACAACTCTGGCTTGCTTCTATCTTGAGGGTACAGATGAGGTCAAGGATAGATTAAATATGATGGCCAGAAGTTTAGTGATAATGTTGGCCATTTATTTAAGAAACTTGGCAAAGTCCATCACTGTTGGTGCTATATTGGATGGGGAGGGCCTTAAGGAGCTTACAGATTTATGTGGGGCGATGGCCTTAAAGGATACCTAAATAACATTTTGGCAACAAACTATTCAAAAATCTGACTCCGCAGGTGACTAAAGGAAAGGCTGCTGTATTCATTAATGCTAAAGCTACATTTTTATAATTTACCTAAATGTGGTTCCAGAGCATTTGAAAATTGTAAAATCAGCCTTCCAATTTCAAAAAAACTGTCTTACCTGCTTCCTAAAATGGCCACCAAATGTGTTGTGATGACATCATTGGAGCCAAAGTCAGAGAGAGATATGGCTCTCTATAATGCTAGCTAGTTATTTTTTTCCCTTTGTACAGCATTGTTTCACCCAAATACTCAATACCATGTGTATTATTTTGTATAACGCACATGTTAGGCTATGGTTCTATTCATTTTATTTACTTTAACATGCTGAAAATGTGTTTTAATCCAATCGACTTTCTCTATGGCAAACCACAGTGCAGTACAAATCTTGAATAACCTGGAGGTCTAGTAGTTATGGTTGATCTAGGATGCTACAATGGGGGTGCTGGGGTGGTGTGCATGCTTACTATGCACTTTTTAATATTTTTATTAAACCTTTATATCTTTTCCTATTATTCTTTTCTAGTACGTTTTTGACAGAACCTACAAATGTAATCCATAGTTTGAATGTAAACATTTGAACAATCAATAAATCAGATTTCTTCAACAAAGTGAAATGCACCAGCAAGCATTACTTTGTGTGTGTGTGTGTGTGTGTGTGGGGGGGGGGGGTTGAAGCCATTCCCTTTACCACCCATAGAGCCACCACTTTTCTGTTGCAAAGTTCTTGTGCAGTCCAATGTTAGGTTTATACTTTCTCAAAACTCACTTATATGCTTGTCTTGTCTTCTTTTTCCATGGGAAACAATAATAATAATAAGAAGAAGAACCAGCATTTATACAGTGGTTTTCATACACATTGTATCCCAAAGTGCTTTACAAGAAATACTAGACTGGTAGTGAAGTGACTGAATGTGTAGTGGCAGCCATTTCATACATTAATATCCACACACAGCCTTGAACAATTGCATGAACTGGTTTTATGGGAAGGGGAACGTTGGCCAGGACAATGGGTTCAGGTAGTGATCAAGGTGCTGGCAACCCACATCTTATTTCTCACAGTAATCTGCCCATATTTCTCTCCTTCTGTCTTCCCCCTTCCGTGAATATAGCAGTACCTTGCAAGAGTGGCCTTCTCAGTCCCCCTCTGGTATTCACTCTTCACTATTCCTCCTCACACTGAAAACTGGTGAGCTCATCACCCTTCTGCATCATGAATGGCAGTAGTACAGTCCCTGGTTTATTTTGACATATCAGATCTAAATATATCTTTCCAGTAAGTCAGGCTCATAGCAACAGGGATCAAGGGGAAAGATGGGCTTTCCTATCCTTAAAAGATCTAGGCTACCTTTGATTAGGCACTATTAAATGATGGATGTGCATGCACATCATTATACACATCATTTAATAGTGCCTAATCATAATTGGCTTAGGTCTTACATGGGTAGGAAAGCCTATTTTTCCACTTGTGCCACGCTGCTATCAGCCTGGCTACCAGAAGATCATGTTTATTAATATGCAAATATAACATGGGAGACTATACTAACCACATTCATGATGCAGAAGGGTAATGAACTCACCAGTTTTTGGTGTGGGGAGCAGGTGAGAAGAATGAATGCCAGAGAGAAACTGAAGAGGACATTCTGGCAGGGTACAGCTATATTCAGGTTAGTTGAAGACATGAAGGAGGACGCTGAGAAGATTACTGTGAGATCTGAAATGTGGGGTTGCCAGCATCATGATCACTTCCTGACTGTGGATGAGAGTAGCCAGCAATGACAAATACTCAGAGTGGCAGGGCTGCACCTTAACTGTTACTTGAATTCAGTGTAGGAGATTACCCTCGGGTGGGGGTTGACGTTTGTTAGGTCAGTATTGAGGGAGTTGTGTATAGCTCATTCAAGATTTGGAAGGGTGGTAACCATCCAACTCGCATTGTGGAGTACAGCACAGAAAAGTGCTGGAGAAGAATTGCTGGGAACTGTCCTGCGGGGTTCTGCAGATCACTGGTAAAGGAGTAGACTGACACTTGAAGTCAGGTGGATTTGCTCAAGGTATTACTATGCCTCTCCTGCTAATAATATTGCTATCCATTGTAAATGCAGCCCTTATGAGGGCATGAACAGCAGTTTTTCTGGTGGGTCATGATGCTTTTTGCTTGGCCCTCCAGGAAGACCTAGGTGTTGGTTAATAAGGTGGGAAAAAAACACAACAGGGAACTGTACATATTACCTTCACTGTACAGAAGGGTGGTGATCCACTCAATGTTTACTGTGGAAGCAGAAGTCAAACACTGAGAATGTGGACTGGAGAGTGATTTGGAAGGCATTTTTAACAGTGCCAGCTGATGATGCGTATCAGTATAGGTGTGCACAACTCTCTGAGGTACAAGATTACAATCTAAGGTGTGATAATTCTCTTCATGAGACTGCAAGCTCATACGTAGCCCCAGGCAGTACTAAGGACAGGGTATGGATGGTGGGGTGTTCAACAGAAGGCAGGCTAGGTCCAGGGGGTTCATATGGAAAAAGAAAGCCTTATCTGGATTAACAAGAGAGCGTGAGCTATGGAACTGAACAATACTGGTACTTTGCTGTGTGACCCTGAACTAGTCACTATACTTCCTTGTTTTTCCAGGCCACACCTGTAAACAAGCTTTCAGCTTAGTGTCTGTCTCCCGGTTATCAAAAAACACAATTCAGTGCATCATATAACCATTAGATCATCAGGTATTTGAAGTGTTGTACTGTAATGCAGTTTGCCAAACAAAAAGTCAGCTGGATTGCAAAATATTTTCTGCAAGTTAAAGTAAACAAAATGAACAAAATCATAGCCTAACATATGTACTGATCAAAATAATCCATGAGGTAATACATGGTGTTGATCATTCTGGTACAACAATTCGAATTAAAGAGGGAAAGAAGAACTAGTTAGCACTATAGAAATATATGTGGATCTGTGTCTCTGGCTCCTATGATGTCATCATGACTCATCACTTACCGCACTTGGCAGACATCTTAGGGAGAAACCAAGGCTGTTTTTTGAAAGTGAAAGGCTGATGTTTGCATTTTTCAAAAGCTATGAAACTGCATTTATATTATTTACATAAATGCAGTTTTAGCATAAATGTAAACAGCAGCCTTTGTTTTACCTCGCAATGCAGCCAGATTTTGGCATTTGCAGTTTTAAAAAACTGGTTGTTTAGGTACCCTTTAAACTGAAAGAATGGAATGCTGTAGCCACCAGTGATATGGCAGTTAAGACTACAGTGAGGGTCTTTGGGAGGAAGTTTACCCAAGTAGCCAGACAAGTCTGTGAATTTCATGTACAAGGCTTCGGCAACTTTGAAGTTGTCTGTTAAGGACCTAGCCCCAGTTTCCAGCTTGATAGCATTTTGTTTGATAAGGGAGTTCTTTGCAGTTTGGAAATTTGTGGGGTTGCTATGGTTCAGTGACTGTTGGTTTTTAAGATATTCAACCTTGCAGGATTTTACCTCTTGCTTGCAAAGGTTGTGCAGGCATTGGTATTTATTCCAGGAAGAAGGGGAAAGAGTGGCTTGTGAGCCACCCACATGGTACAGTATCTCTCTCCTTCATTTTCCTGAGAAGGTCTTTGGAGAGCCATCTTGAGTTCCCGCCCTGCACACTCTGTGTGGTTAGGAGGAAGAGCCCATCCTGGATGGTGCTTAGGGCTGCACTGAAAAAGCCCAAGGCACAGTTAACATTGGACAAAGTGTGTTGGACTGACCAGTTGACTACATTAAGGTCCAAGAACAAGTGGAGAACATCATAATTAGAGAAATATCTAAAGGCCAGAAGCTTGGGGGGAGGGGGAAGGTACTTGCAAGACCAGATGCAAAAACTTGGGGAGTGGTCACTGATGCAGTCAGATAAGACTCCTGCCCAGAGGACCCTGTCTTCACAGTAAGTGAGAATCCAGTCCAGGAGGGAATGGTTCAAGGACCTACGGTTGAAGCAGGAGGGAGAGATTAGGCTGCTTCTGTATTGTACAACCCTTTTTTGGTGCCGTGCAGCCAGTTTAGGTTGAAATCCCCAAGCATAATAATCTTTCTCATAGTGCAGTGACCAATGCCCTCATCAATTAGACATAGCCAGGCAAACCATTTTTGGGGGGATTGTAGCTGCAACCAATATACATTTTTTTAGTGGACCCTAGAGAGAGTTCTGCACTGATCCATTCATATACCAAGTTGCCAGTGGTGCTGCTAGACAGTAGTGTGGTACTCAGTGAGTCCCTGAAGTATAAAAGTATCCCCCCTACATACATTTTTTGGGTCCGTGTCTGTCCTGCCTGATCATGGTAAAGTCACTAGTGTGGCAGCTGTAGTCAGGACTGGAGGGTTTCATCTGTGTTTCTGTTATGCCAATGACATCTGGATTGTAGAAGGATACCCATGCTTCCAGCTCCAAGGCTTTGGACAGTAGGCTGCAGACATTAATATGTACCATTTTTAGGCTGGCTTGTTTGCCCTCATGGGGGTCATTGTGTGATGGGGGGGGGATGTAACTAAGTCTGTATTGTTTTCAACATCCCCTGCTAGGAGTAGCGACAATAAGGGGATCAGAGAGCTTAGGGTGCTAGTGGTGAGTGGGGGATAACTATAGAAGCTTATTGAGGACAGAAAAGCACCTAGGAGGCGTTCCTCTCTTTTTTCAAGGAAGGCCAGGTAGAATGAGGGATTGACGCAGGGATCGCGACTGGCTAAGGGGGACTGGGGCAAGGTATGGCTGCTTGCAAATTGTAATAGGGCAGTCTAGTCAAGAGCCAATATGTGTGCACAGGATTCAGAAAGTATGGAGAGCCCTATGAAGAGGGATCCACAAGGAGTTTCATGCCATAAGTTTCATTGTGCCAGGGATAGGTAATTTATTTATTTTTTTTATTTAGTTTTTGTTGACCTGGTATGTGCACTAGACAAATTCTGCCTATTTTCAGGCACAACCTGGGGGAGGAGGATACAGATGAATGCCAGCTGACCTTGAACCAGATTAAGCTGTTGGTGGTATTTTTAATATTAGGAGTGAAGGTTGGCAACCCAGATGAGGTGTAGATTAGGTCTGACAGTAGGCTGCAAAATTTCTAGGGAAGAGCACAATAATGGATCCACCCAGTTAGGGTTGAGCAGATAGGCTACAAAATCCCTAGGGAAAAGCACAATAGTGGGTCAACACAGATAACTTGGAACAAGGGGGCACATAAACCAGGTGAGAGGGTAATCAGGCTATTCACCCATACGGCAACATAATGCAGGATAGGTAGGGGTACAGTACTGGTGCGCCCAATGTACCTAGCATGCTTTGAGGTGCACACTTCCAGCTAACAGCATGTGATGGTTTTGCAAGCAATAAACTCAGGGTGAAACATGAGCATGAGCAATAGTCAACAGCATAGCAATGGATTCAGAATAGTTGTGGAGGTGGAGTAACCAGCCCTTCTGCACAGCTGTAGAATTGACTTTTTCTTAAAGAAGGTCACGTGCAAAGGCTAGGATAGGAGAGACATACTGTTTGTCCATAATCAACCATATACAGCAATGTGTACTTACAGGTAGGGGCAATAGCAGTATAGTGGATAGGCTGACTGAATCTCAGAGGTCTCATACTGGGGAGCAATGTCTCCTTCAGATTACTTATGTTGCTACCTACAGTGTGACGCCCTTTGCATTGTGGCCCTTCATGCTCCAGACAGTAGAGCTCCAGACCACTTTAGGATGCACCCCTTTAAAGATAGCGCCGCCTCTTGTTCACACTCCTGATTGGCTAAGAGTGTCTAGGAGGCTGGTGCTGGGCCCAAGAAGTTCATCAGGGCCAGAGTCTGGAGGCCATCAGCTGGGGGGGGTCAGAAAACTGTAGCTGAGTCCCTTGCAGCCCCTACAGCTTCAGTCAACAGCCAGTGGGTGGATGAGGGCCAGCCACACTGTCAGGTCCCTTTAAAGATGGTCCCATGTCTTGTTCATACTTCCGATTGGCTAGGAGCATATGGGGAGGCGGGCTGGTGCTGGACCCAAAAAGTCCATCATGGCTGGGGTCTTGAGGTGATCGGTGGATGGGAGGAGGGTAGAAGACCATTGGTGAGCCCTTTGTGACCCCTGCAGCTTGATATGAGAGTCAGCAGTTGGATGAGTGCCATCCATTCTGCCGGGTCCCCTTAAAGAGGCATCGTATCTCAATCATGCTCATGTAACACTGATTTAAAATCTTAAAGGGGTAAAATCTGGCCATGGTAAATGCAGTCCCTAATATACAGCCAATACCTGAGATTCCAAAGTAAGACTTTTAAGAATAACTATTAAATTGCTGACAACTCCTTTTCAACCTTAATCCCATTAGGATGGTCAGTTACTGTAGCTTCAATTCATTGGGAACATAGAAGCAGATACAGTTTAACACTTTTAGCATTGTAATGAGTAAAAAGAGGTGGCGTAATTTAAATCTTGAAAGGAAGAACAACAATATGTAGGATGTGTAACTGATACAAGAAGGCAGATACTTTCCAATTTATGTGATTTCTGTAAAAACACATACAATCAAAAGCCTCAAATCCAGAACAAAGCATCACTGGATATGCAAATTCATATATGCATATGGGGAGATAAACTGACCTGTAAATCTCTTAGCTTTGTTCCTACTAAAATCTACAAGAATAAGATGCAGTGTGCCAAAGCAAGGAGACAAGCACAGAAAGATAGAAAGTGACGGCAGAAGGGGACTGCATGGTCCATCTAGTCTGCCAATAAGCCTAACCCCCCTCTCTTAACTGCTATTCAGTGTTATAATATCTTTGTGCCTATCCCATGCCTTCTTGAATGATCCAACTGACCTAGTCTCCACAACCTCTCTGGTGGAAGGTCATTCCAAGTATCCACCACTCTCTCGGTAAAGAAGAACTTTCTTGTGTTACTCTTGAACTTGCCTCCTTCCAGCTTCGTGCCATGCCCCCTCATTCTTGCATGAGTCTTGATCTGAAATAGGTCCTGAACCTGGACCTTGTTTATTCCTTTCAAGTACTTGAAGGTTTCGATCGTGTCCCCCCTTATTCTGCGTTGTTCCATGGAGTACATGTTTAGGTCATGCAGACATTCCTCGTATGACTTGTTGTGGAGTCCAAGTATAATTTTTGTAGCTCTCCTTTGCACTGTCTCCAGTCTGTCTATGTCCTTTCTGAGGTGAGGTCTCCAGAACTGCACAGTGTACTCCAGGTGAGGCCTTACCATTGATCTGTACAGTGGCATAATCACCTCCCTCTTTCTACTTGTAATTCCTCTTCCTATGCAGCCTAAAATACTGTTCACCTTTAATGCTGTTTTTTCACACTGCTTGGATGTTTTCAGGTCATCTGTTATAATCGCCCCCATATCCCTTTCCTGCTTTGTGGCTTCTAGTTTAAGTCCACACAGGAGATATTCCTCACAAGGATTTTTTCCTCCCTAGGTGCATGACCTTGCACTTTTTGGCATTGAAATTTAATTGCCAAGTTTTCGTCCACCTTTCTAGTCTTTGAAGATCAGCCCTCATCCTTTCCACTCACCCCGAAGTGTCTACCCTATTACATATCTTTGTGTCATCTGTGAATAGACACACCTTGCCTTCTAGGCCCACAGATATGTCACTGATAAAAATATTGAAGATGATAGGCCACAGTACCGATCCCTGTGGCACACCACTAGTTACCTCTTTCTTCTCTGATAGTTGGCCGTTTATCAGTACCCTATGGGTCCTTCCATTAAACCAGCTCCATACCCAATTTACCACTTTATGCCTAACTCCTGTACTGGCAAGTTTGTTCAATAGTCTTCTATGTGAGACCGAGTCAAAGGCTTTGCTGAAGTCTAGGTATATTACATCCACAGTGCTGCCCTGATCTACTGTCTCTGTTACCTGATTGAAGAACTCTATCAGGTTTGTCTGGCATGATCTTCCTGTGGTGAAGCCATGCTGTCTTGGGTCCATTATATCATTTTCTTTGAGAAAGGATATAATTCTTTCCTTAATTAGGGTTTCCATCATTTTGCCGACAATTGAGGTCAGGCTAACCGGGTGGTAATTGCCAGCACTTTCCCTACTGCCATTTTTATGAAGAGGACAACTGTTTCCTTTCTCCAGTCCGCAAGAACTTCCCCAACCTCAAGCGAGAGGTTGAACAGTTCAGTCAGTGGTGCTGCCAGGTCTTTCCTAAGTTCCTTCAGTATCCTGGGGTGTATTTCATCAGGACCCATGGCCTTGTCAACCCTAGGTTTTTCTTGCTCCTTCAGGACACTATCCTTTGTGAAAGTTGCTGAATTCATTGCTGCTGTCTGCACTTTTTTCTGTCAAGTTGGGACCACAGCCTTCTTCTTCTTCCTTAGTAAATTCTGAGCAAAAGTATCTGTTAATGATTTCTGCTTTGTCCTTGTCATTCTCTGTGCATTCCCCATCTTCCTCTTTAAGTCTGACTATACCTCCACTAGTTTTCCTTTTCTCCAAGCTGCAGCATTCTGCACCATCTCCAAGTGTCTGATCTGGCTGAGTGCACTACACAACTTAAGGCAACTTGTAACATGGGAATTTATGGTCCGTGAAATGGAGCCCCGAGATTGGTGGAAAAGCAACAGCTGAGCAAAATCTAGTGGGTATTAATCCCCTAGTAATGCCCGCTGTTGCTATTCCCGTCACATCCACCAAAAACCTAGGTTGCAAACAACAATGCCCAGTGTTGCACTGCTGATATAAACCACTATTGTAACATGGGAATTAATTATCTGTGAAACAGAGCCCAGAGACTGGTGGAAAAGCAGCAGTTGAGCAAAATCTAGTGGGTATTAATCTCCTGTTGTTATTCCTGTCACATCCACCAAAAACCTAGATTGCATACAATAATGCCTGGTGTTGCACTGCTGATATAAACCACTAACACAATGTGCGCTGACAGTACAGAAATCACTGTGTCACCCACGCACCCAAAAAACAGCACAAGCGACTCAAGACGAGTAGAGCACTGCACATATGAGATTGGCAACAGGGTCTCAATAAGCAAATGAGGTAGGAGTGCATCTCAGTATAAGGAAGAAACATTGAGGAAGCCAGATAACTAGGCACAAGTGCCTGTTTTCAGGAGTGACCTGGGAGCACTAGGCAGTTAAGTGATTTTCTCAGAGTCACACAGTATGCAAGTGGAGGCTGTGAGAATCAAACTCGGGTCTGGTCTGCTGGATATCTCAAGCTCATTCACACCTCGTTCCTCTAACCTCGAGGCTATACTGCCAGCCCACTACCTAACATGTAGTAGTTATAAAAAAAATAAAAAAAAAAAGGATTGTGACAGCTGGACAGCTGGTTCTGATAACTGTATGATTTTTGTAATATGAAAAATGTGGCATTGAGTGTCTCTCATGAGACATGCTGTTTCAGCTAAAAGATGAAAGGCAGGAGATAATTATAGGCTAGAAGATGCCAAAATTAAGCATCTCCTGTTTATCTAGCTTTATTGTAGCTTGCCAGATGCTAGGCTAGAATCATAAACTTTTATGATGTTCAGAGGAAACACTGTTAATTTCACATGGTGATACAAAGCATGTTGCACCTCTGTGAGATCTGGCAGAGAGTCATAACAAGTCCTTTGATGTCCTGGAAAGGGGAAGCTGCTCATAAGATCAAAGAAAGTCATATGAGAAAATGAGTTGTGCTGAGGTCACAGAATTGAATACTTTAATAAGACATCCTGTTTTGTATAGATATATTTTTTATATTCTGACAGGGAGGAGCTAGGTGACCTCATGCAAAGAGGTGGGCAAAGTCAGTTTTAAAACAGTATTCTGTTTTCCACTTAGAACACAAATGTTTGGACTCTGAAAAAGAAACATCTACAGCACTGTGAGATAAGAATACCTTAGAACAGACAAGTCTAAGTGTATTAGTGGTAGGAATCTGCACTTTTTAAAACCTTATTCTTTTAAGTGATTTGCATGTTTTGTGATATGTGGTTCTGTATTTACACTTTACATTTTTATCTATTTTTAAGTAAACATCTCATTTTTTAATAGACTATTTGTGTCTTCCAAGTCCTTCTGTTTTTGCCTGTGATGCGTGGATGGTTAAGAGTGTGACAACACTGTGAATGAGCTCATATGGTAATACCAAACTGGGAAAAGGTAAGAGTTATCTGAGGTCTTTATTAGAGTTTTTAAGGGCTCATGTTGTATACCTGGTTAGAAGCCCATAGGTGAAAGATATCTGGCCCCCCTGCAGAGCAGAATTATCTGAGTCTGTACATTGGGTATGCTAACAAGAGGTTCACAGTTTGAATCCCTCCAGAATTGAGACCAAAGGTTGATTCAAGCCCACAAAACAGACAGAAGGGTTACCCTGTTCTGTTAACTGTTCACAAGACTGTGCTCGGAGGTTGACACTGTGGGAGCAGAGGGCCTGACCTGCTGAGTGGGTTTGTGACAAGGATCACTGCAATTATTGTGTGTGCTTCCCATCAGAAACATGTTATTATGTAACAGAAAAAAACACCACTATATGAATAAATATGGTTGTGAGAAAAAAAAAAAAGTAGTAGACATTTTATATTGCAATGCATATTTTTGGGAAAAATGCAAGTATGTGTATCTGTAATATACAACATTTAGTAATGTAACATAACTCATCTCCACATTGCCCATACTAGGGGATTCATGCCTTATTGTTAGTTGGAAGCACCAACTCCCCCAACCATGCGTTAATCCCCTAGTAGAGCCCTCCTCTGTCATGGATTAATGCTTACAAACAATGCATGCTGACAGGACAGAAATCAGTGTCATCCACGCACCCACCTGATCGACAGTGTGCTATCGACGCAAAGTCTTCAAAAGTTTGGTATTCATTGGTGTGTACATTTCTGCTATTATTGTAGATAGACAGATAGAGCCCAACAAACGTAACAGGAGCTTTACCAGAATAATCGAGCAAGGAGTCTGTGAAACTCAGCAGCTGTAGCAAGTATCTAACTTTTCGTATGTGTCATCCACAGAAACAAAAAGTCACCCACAATAATCTCCAGTCTTGTACTGCAAGAGTCAATGCAATAAGAAATGTGTGCTACGGTCCCAGAAAGAGATATCTGTCCCCCACCCACCTGATGGCCAGTGTTGCATGTATACGCTTATTGTCAGTAACACACACAGACGAAATGGAGAATATATACATATTATAGAAGATAATGTCACTGCAAGCCTTACATGTCTGTTGTAGTTTGGTACACCATAAATGTTCTGATAAGTAAAACAGCACATGCGACTGAAGACGAGTGGAGCACTGCAAATATAAGACTGCCGACAGGGACTCAATATGCAAATGAGGTAGGAGTGCATCTCAGTATAAGGAAGACACATCGAGGAAGCCAAATAACTAAATAAAATCATAAAGTTTTGTACATGTAGTTATTAAAAAAAAAAAGGATCACAGCAATCATTGAGTGTGCTTCCCATCAAAAACATGTTATGTTACAGAAAAAACACCACTATATGAATAAATGTGGTTGTGAGAAAAAGAATAGTAGTAGACATTTTATATCGCAATGCATATTTTTGGGAAAAATGCAAGTATGTGTATCTGTAATATATAACATTTAGTAATATAACTCATCTCCACATTGCCCATGTTACAAGAGCATTAATCCACTCCAGAGTTGGGCTGTACTAGGAGATTAATGCCTGGTTGGTGGTTAGAAGCACTCTGCAACCAACCCCCCCAACCAGGCATTAATCCCCTAGCAGAGCCTTCCTCTGTCGTAGATTAAGGCTTACATAGGTCTGCACCACTGTTTTCACTTCTTCAGCTTCAAGAAAGGGGCAAAATCTGGCAATGCTAAGACAGCACCTTGGATTCCAGAGTCAGATGTTTATAAAGAACTACTACGAAGTTGCTGAAACTCCTTATTTCACATGCTAAATCCCATACAACATGAACAGCTGCTACTAAAGAACCCCAGAACAAATGCACTGGAGCATGGGTTATCCCAGAGGATGTTGGCCATACAGCCAAATTTTAAAGAAAACACAAATTGCACATACCTCGGTAATGCAAAGCATCATCGGAAGCATATGCAAATGAACAGCTACTGTTGCTTCAGCTCAGTGGGAGCATAGAAGCCAATGCATTTGAACTCTATTTATTGTTGCATTGAGTGGAAAGAAAGTGGAATAATTTAAATACTGATAAGAAAGAAAAAGAATACTATGTAGGATGCATAACTAACAAAGGTAGGCAGATATTTTCCAACTTGTGTGATTCTGTTACACACATACAAAAGAGCCTGCAGGGATGCAATGCACTGCTGCAGAGTACTGAAGCAGAGTTTCTGCAGAAAACACAGCAATTTCAATGACAGTTAATCCCTTTTGTCATGCTGTTTCATTTGACACTGTGTTGCACTCTGGCTGACTCCACTATACAATCAAAAGCCTCATAGAAACATAGAATTTGACGGCAGATAAGGACTGCTTGGCCCACCTAGTCTGCCCATTTTCCTACCTAACAGATAAGCTGCAGATCCTAATTAACCAACAGCTTACTTCCTCCTACCCCCCCACTAGGACTGCCTTATGTCTGTCCCATGCTTTCTTGAATTCCCCCACTGTTCTTGACTCCATGACCTCCTCAGGGAGGCTGTTCCATGCATCCACAACCCTCTCTGTGAAAAAATACTTCCTCACATTACCTCTGAGCTGTCCCCCCTCTATCTTCAAATTGTTCCCCCTTGTTCTTGCACATCTCTTTTTCTGAAAAATGCTACCCTCTTGGACTTTGTTGATTTCCTTGAGGTACTTGAAAGTTTCTATCATGTCCCCTCTCTCCCTTCTTTCCTCAAGGGTATACATATTAAGCTCCTTTAGTCTTTCTTCGTATGTCTTCTTGTGCAGACCCTGCACCATTTTGGTTGCCCTCCTCTGGACAGCCTCCACTCTGTCTATGTCTTTGCGGAGATGGGGTCTCCAGAACTGCACACAGTACTCCAGATGGGGTCTCACCAACTGTCTGTACAGAGGGATAACAACTTCCTGTTTTCTACTATTGATGCCTCTTCCTGTGCATCCCAGTATCCCCCCAGCCTTCCTTACTGCCTTCTCACATTGCTTGCCCACCTTTAGGTCATTTGATATATTACCCCAGGTCCCTTTCCATTTTTACTGTCATCAGTATCTCACCCCCCCCATTGTGTACTCTTCCCCTGGGTTTTTGCTTCCCATGTGCATTACCTTGCACTGCTTTGCACTGAATCTGAGCTGCCATACATTTGACCATTCCTCCAACCTTGCCAAGTCCCTTCTCACCCTTTCCACTTCATCTTGTGTATCAACCCTGTTGCAGATCTTTGTGTCGTCTGCAAAGAAACATACTTTTCCTTCCAGTTCCTCTGCAATGTCAGTTATAAAGACATTAAAAAGGACCGGTCCCAGTACTGAACCCTGTGGTACCCCGCTAGTAATCCTCCTTTCTTCACTGTGTACTCCATTTACTACTACCCTTTGCGTCCTGTTGTCTAGCCAATTTTTTATCCAGGCTACCACCTTGGGGCCCACTCCAAGGCTGGCTAACTTGTGTATTAATCTTTTGTGTGGGACTGTATCAAATGCCTTGCTAAAATCTAGGTAGCCCATGTCCACAGCCCCTCCCTGGTCTACTTCTTTGGTCACCCAGTCAAAGAAATCTATTAGATTCGTCTGACATGACCTTCCCATTGTGAATCCATGCTGCCTTGGGTTCTGTGCCCCACTAGCCTCTAGGTACTCAACAATTCTTTCCTTCAGAAGTGATTCCATCGTTTTCCCTACCACTGAAGTCAAACTAACTGGTCCGTAGTTTCCTGCCTCTGTCCTGCTCCCACTTTTGTGAGGAGGAATCATATCTGCCCTCCTCCAGTCCTCAGGTACCACCCCATCCTCCCATGATTTGTTAAAGAGAGTAGTCAGCGGTGTCACTAGTTCTACCCTTAGTTCTTTTAGAATTCTGGGGTGAACTCATCAGGCCCCATTGCTTTGTCCACCTTCAATTTTATTAGTTCTTTCAGAACCCTTTCTTCTGTAAATGGACTGGTATCGACCCCCTCTTCAGAGTGTTTCTCTTGTTTGGTTTGGGTATCTCCTCTCTTCCTCTTTGTGAATACTGAGCAGAAATATTCATTCAGTATCCCTGCTTTTTCACTGTCCCTCTACCCACATTCCTCCCTTTATTAAGCCTCAGTATCCCTCCTTTGGTCTTTCTTCGCTCCTAATGTACTTATAAAGGTTTTATCCCCTTCTTAACAGAATTGGCTATCCTTTCTCAGTTTGGGCCTTTGTTATTCTGACTGCCTTCCCAGCCTCTTTCTGCTTTAACTGATAAAGTTCTCTGTCCTGCTCCTTCTGTGTTTCCTTATATTTCCTGAATGCTATCCTTTTCTCTTAACCTTCCCTGCCACCTCTTTTTGAGAACCATAGCATTTTTCCTTCGTTGTGTTTTATTGATTTGCTTTTACAAAAGGCTTGTTGCCTCTGTGATGGCTGTTTTGATTACTCCTCATTGTTCCTCCAGCCTCCTTCTTGCTTGTTTGCTAGTGCTTTTCCAAGGCACTCTCTCATTTTCCACAGTCAGCTCTCCTAAAGTCCAATACTCTTGCTTTTGTATGGCTTGATTGTATGGCTGTGTTTATCGTGAACCACACCGTTTGGTGGTTGCTTGTTCCCAGATGGCTACCCACCTCTAAATCTGAGATTCTTTCTCCGTCCCCATTTGAGAGTACCAGGTCTAAGATTGCTCCCTCCCGAGTGGGTTCCAATACTAGCTGTCTGAGGCATGCCCCCTGTAGGGCATCAAGAATGACCCTGCTCTTGGATGTGCCTGCAGCAAAGGTGCCCAAGTTAACATCTGGCATATTCAAGTCCCCCATCAACAATATCTCCCCTTTTTCTGCCATTCTAAGGAAGCCTTCTATCATTTCCTTTTCCATTCCCTCCACCTGAGATGGGGGTCTATATACAACCCCCGTGCAGATTGTGGTGCCATTTCCTGTCTCCAGGGTGACCCAGAGTGCCTCATCTGCTCCCTGTTTACTCTTTAGTTCTGTTGCTTTGATCCCTTCCTTTACATAGAGAGCTCAAACACAACAAAATGCTTTAACTGGTACTACATTCTGCTTGCCACGTCACTACTCATACTCAGACTTCGCCACAGCTGACTCACACACAATAAATTTAACAATAGTCTTTAAAATCTGTACAAAAGAGTATGCATGACTACAAGAGGTACTGTAAGAAATTGTTTGCCATCTAAAACATAGAAACATAGAATTTGTTGGCTGAAAAGGATCGCAAGGCCCGCCCAGCTTGCCCAAGGATTCCCTGCCTACTGCACCTCTGCAGACGCTAACAGGTCTCTGCTGACCCTCCTTTCTCCATTTCCATACTAATATTCCTCTGTGTCTATCCCACGCATGCTTGAAGCTTTCCACCATTCTAGCCTCCACAACTTTGGGTGGCAATCTGTTTCATGCTTCTACCACCCTTTCTGTGAAGAAGTATTTCCTCACATTTTTCCAGAACTGCCCCTCCAACTTTACTGCATGTCCCCTCACCCAGTGAAATGAAATTGAAATTGAAAAACAGATTCTTCCCCCTGTCCTTCCGGGCCCCAACATAGCAACAACCTCAGTCAGGACCTTACTCCTCCTTGGCCAGCCCACACTGCATAGTACTTTTGGGTGCAGTTTGTATGAGGCACTTTATAAAAACACACCCCCTCTCCCCCACAGAAGGCACAAAACACTGCAAAAGCTTTCCTAAATAAAGCAAATTAAACATCTTTCCTTACCACATGGTATTTTGCTCTCTCTCTGCTAGTCAGCACCTCCCTGCTCAGTCCTCTGTGCATAGACTGTATTCATGTTTCTGATCAGAAATCATTTACAGTTTGCAAAAACAGCCAAGCTAGAGATGTAGCCATACAACTATGTGCTGTCTAAAAGAGGAAAAGAGACAAGTTATATGAATGGCATTAATCTAAATGTGTATAATTTTAAAGGTAACACAGAAAGCGTTTACTTTTTTGTAACTTATTTTATTGAAGAAACTTAAAACAGCAGCACATTACATCAGATTACTTGCTGGGGCAAGCACCATGATTTTACAACTCTAAGTAGAATAAAAGTACATAACGTAAGTGGTCTATTTTGTGTTTCTTTTATCCACTCTCTACCTGTGTCTTCTTTACTGCCCCTGCCACCTCCACTCCTACCAATCCTCCTGTTCTTTACCCTTCTCTGTCGGGCTTAATTATCTCTGCCCATCTCTGTCCTGATAGTTCTCCTTACCTACCTATGCTCTTTTTTCTACAGTGTTATACTGCTAGGCAACTATCTTGATTTCTGTATTGTTCAATAAATTGTACTTTTCTCCTTGCTATTATCTCGCTGCACTTTCACCTGCTTTGTTTTCAGGCTCTACATGAATGTGAAATTGTATGAAATTGCATTTGTATTACAGATTGCCTCTATTTTCTGCACCCTTGTTAGCACTAATGTTTTTGCACTTTCTGTACTATGTTTTGCTACCTTGGAACTGTACCTGCTTAAACTGTTATCTGTATTTGTTTTACCATGTCTCTGTACTCTCCTGGGTCGTGACTGAAAATAGTCAATTTTGGCTAGTGCACCTACCCGGTAAACAAAAACTAAATAAATAAATATTTAATACAGTTCAGTAATTCCATTAAAACCTTTGCATCTTCCTAGTTCAAGGAATCATTTACAGCATAAATCTCTAGGTGTTGCTCAGAATCACATTCTTAAGTCAAATATCAGCCAATCACATCTCGGATAGCAGCACATTGTGCTCCCATTTCCGCATGGAATGCTGCCTGCTCACATGCAGTAGCAGAGAGCCAGGTTGCTGAGGTGGCTGTGGGTTGTTGACTCCTCTGGTATTGAGTCAGACTCTAATCAAGTGCTCTTTCCTTACCCCACCGGGGAGCAGTGCACATCTGCTGTGGGGGTGGGGGAGGCCTCTCCTGGGATGAGCAGGAAGATCTCCTGGTGGACTTTAAGTAACTTTGGGGAAAGAATCCCATGGGATTCTGCACACCCACCTACACTGTTCTGCACTCTTCAGCTTCCAACTATTTGTAAACGGCACCCTTTCAGAACTGGCTGTTTCCCACTCTGCCACCACCAGAGCCTCCTGGTCTCCCCTATGCCTAAGGATCACCATTTTGGCCATGATCAGGGCCCCTGCTGTCCATCTTTTTACCACTGGTGCCACTCTGGTTTCTTTCCCATCAGTTAGACTGAAGCCCAGCATGACTAGTGTAGAGGAACAAGATTACATCCCTGGATATTAGCTCTTGGCAGGTGCTTTGGACCCGAGCCCAGTCAGTCAGTCAAAAAGCTGTATTGTTTGGCAATATGCCATTACAGCTTAATAGAAAATACATACATAGAGTTTAACAAACATATAAAATACAGACACAAATTCTAAAAACAAGCATTTGTCAATGCTGAATGTTTGCTTGCTGGCATTGGCAGTGGTAGTGTAGAAGTTACAGAGCTGCGTAATAGAAATGGCAGTGAAGTATTGAACTGAAGCCAACCCCACCACCACCCTGCAGAGAGTGACAGGCATTGGGGTGTGCGTTTGGGTCATCAGGCATAACGGCCACGCCCATTTCACCACACCCCACCCTGCAGACACTGACTAGTGTCACGGTGTTCTTGGGGTCTTGGTCTATATGCACTTACTTTCATTAGGAAATACGGTGAGATGGGTGCATATAGGAGAATGGGGTGAACTTTGGTGCCGAAGAGTCCAAGGCATACCTCGATGCCTCTCACTGGCTGCAGGGTGTGGAATGGTATGAGCATTACAGGCAAGAATCCCAAATCACACCCCTGATGCCTGTCATTCTCTACAGGGTTGGGCGTTATTTTCACTCCAAATTTTCACCATGTTTTTTTTGTGACCCCACCTCATGACCAGGGGGAATATCAGTTTGTTAGCTGAAAGCTGCTTATGCACAGTGACTACGGCATTTAGCACCACAGGTGCAAAAACATTCTGAACAGGATGTAAAAAATGACAGCTGTACTGTTCATGGGGAGGTGTAAAAAATGGCAATGCTGCAAATCTGCAGTAAAAATATTTAAAAATGGTGAAGTCAATGAGCGCACATAGAAACTGTGTGTAACGCAATCTGTAATATAATTAGGTTGGGGATTTTTACAGCAGATTGTCAACTCAGGCATTTTGGTGCCTCCGATCATGAACAGTGTCACTGTGATTTTCTTTATCTGTGCCGAACAATGATTTCTCATAGCGACCACGCATCTCTGCGCTGAAAGTGTGAAAACACACTTCAGCCATGTTGTGAAAAATGACAGCTGTACTGTTCATAAGGAAGTGTGGAAAAATGCTACTGGTGAAAATCTGGACTGAAAATATTACAAAGTCATGAAGTTACGAGGGTGCGTGGAAACTGCACAATGCTCACTCGTAACAGTCATTTTATGGACTTTTGTCACCAAATTTTCAACATAGCCATTTTAAAACCTCTGCTCATGAACAGTGTAACTGTGATTTTCTTAATCTGTCCTAAACATTGCTTTCGCACACCAACAGCACCATTGATCGCTACATGTGGGAAAACACAGTTTGGGCGACATATGAAAAATGGCAGCTGTACTGTTCATAAGGAAGTGTAATAAAATGGCAATGTTGAAAATCTGGAGTGAAAATATTAAATTTGCAAACTTACGAGCATGCATAGGAACTGCGCAACGCACGCTCGTAAAACAGTCATTTTTAGGAATTTTTTCACCAAATTTTCAACATAGCCATTTTAAGACCTCTGCTCATGAACAGTTTCACTATGATTTTCTTACTTTGTCCTGTACATTGATTTTGCACACTGACTGCGCCATTGTGCGCTACATGGGTGGAAACACGTTTTGGGTGAGATGTGAAAAATGACAGCTGTACTACTCATAAGAAGGTGTGGTAAAATGGCAATTTTGAAAATCTGGAGGAAAATATTGAAATTGCGTGAACTTACGAGCCTGCATGTGAGAACCGCCAACGCACACTCATAAATCAAAACAGTTTTTTGAATTTAATACTAATATGGTGCTTTTGGGATCTTTATCGATGTCATTGTCATGGCATTATTCAGGCTGAAGGGTGATTTCACACAGTGACTGGCAAATCACCTTCGGTCCTAATAACGCCATGACAGTGACATCATTCATGAGAAGTGGTCCCAAAACCCCATGTTGAAAATTTAGTGCAAAAATTCCAAAAAATGCCTGAGATATGCACTAAAGTTGAAAAACCCCTATCTAGCCCATTATACAGCTTACCGGCATTTCCTCAGTTCGCGGTCCGCTTTGAAGAGTGCAGACATGTTCCCGGTCCACCGAAGATCATCACACCAAGGTCCGGAGGTAAGTTTGGCATGAGGGGAGGTGTGGGGTGGCAGGGTGTGCAGTGGGTGGGTGCGGGTTGTGGGAGGCGGGCTGGGAGAAGCACCTGGGACCGTTTTATTTTCAGGTAAAAAAAAAAAAAACCCGGCGTGGGACATTGCCACGCTGGGGTGAGCTCCCAGCGTGCTTTGGTGCACCCAGGGGGCCGTGGAGCGGCGGGGATTGGGCACCCCCCGCCGTGTGATCACTTGCCACGCTGGGGTGGGCTCCCAGCATGGCACCTGGTACCTGGGACAGGAGCCGACGGGGATTGGGCACCCCTGCCGGCTATCTTGACTTGCCACGCTGGGGTGGGCACCCAGCGTGGCATGTGGAAGGCTTTGGGGGAGTTATTGAAGGCCGAAGGGGACTGGGCACCTGTCGGCTATACATGTGTGTGGAGGCACACGAGTATGCGTGTGTTTGTGTGTGTGTGTGGGAGCTGCGCATGTGCAGGCGATATCTTCATCGCTGCTCACTGAAGCGTAGCTCCCTTCAACTGTATGCCACTGCATTTTGGAGCTTGTCATAGACAGCTCCAGCATGCATTGGCTTACAGGGGCAGCGCCTGCCAACACACTGACTGAATTGGAGGAGGAGGTGACACACCTCCGAAATCTCGGATGATGGCACTATGTTTCTTGCACATGCGTGCAAGCAAACATAATAATACATAGGGATGGAGCACATTTACAGAGTCCATTCTAAACATGAAAACTCAGAATGTGTTTACAGAGCTCACACCCTTTATATAAGATATATATGTGCACAAGAAAACACCAGAATCTAGGAACATGAGCACAGAATTTAAGTAACACACTTTGTGGACATACATATTCAGATCAGGGAAAGGACTAATTCCTATTCAAGAGGAATGTAAATCAGAACCAAACTGATAACCACTCATCCTAATGAGAGAAGAGCCTATAGGGACATAAAATGCATATGACCTCATATGAGCCCAAACAGAGACAAAAAGAAACTCAAGTTTGGAGACACACAAGGGGGAGAATTAGAAAATACAGCAAGCTACATGTAATACAGAAAAAGGGAAGAAAAAAAAAGACACAACCCTTTAACTTGGAATACTCAAACATAAGCAAGAGACCCATGAGAGTCAAATTAGAGCCTGATCATGAATATTACATGTATCCCGTATGATCAATATAAAACAATAAAAAAAATATAAACATTGCATTATGAGCTTTAACCATTCAAGACTTTTCCATGGTAGCTGAAAGGTTTACTATTCCTGATCCCTTATTTGATTAATGATGATTGTATCATTCACTATGAAGAGAAAACTGGGAAGATCACCTGGGGCTTGGTTCTCAAAAGGCAGCGCAAGCTGTGCTAATGGCAGCTTGCATCAATTGCTGGTGCTCCAGGAACCCTGCACCCGATTCTGTATCAGGTAGGGTCCCAGTGTCAAAGTCCCAGAACTTTCAGTAACTGTGGCCCCGTGCCAAACAGACGCCGCATCTCGGTGATTTGCTGCAGGTGCAGTCGGGCAGCAGCGTTTTGGACTGTCAGTACTGTCAATACTGACCTGGTGTCCAGTGAGCCCCTCCCCATCCTTGATTTGCCCATATGTTGTTGTTATTTAACATTTCGCTTTGCCTGGTGGTCTAGTGGCCTCCCCACCACAGCAGGCACTGCCGCACCAATTCGCTCCCCCCATGCTGTGTTGATGGAGGCTGCTAGCTTTCAATTGAGAACCAAATCAGTTAGGGCTAGGAGGGGTCACGCTAAACAGTTAAAAGGAGGGGGTATTTAGGACTGTAAGAAGAGGTCTATGGTTTAGTCAAAGAGCTGTTAGTAGGCGGAATGCACTGCCTAGTTGGTGCTTCATCAATTCACATGTTTAAAAAAATGTATGATCAATACATGGGGAATAAAGTTAGGGAGTTCCACCACTAATGGGTGGTGGCATATCTATTATGGCTTTAGAGGCTGTTAGACCTGTATCAATACCTATGAACCTATCCACGAGCCAGCGATCAGCATAGCCCACTGCTCTCCACCACAGCCAGCCGCTTACTAAGATGTCAAAGAGCGCATCCTGTAACTGCCAAGGAGTGCATACTATAACAGCTCATTGTACAGTATGCACTTTTTCACAGCTCAGTCGGCAGCCAGCCATGCTGGAGAGTGGAGGCTGTGCTGGTTGTTGGCTTGGGGATGGGGGGAGTGGGGTGGTGGGGCACTGCCTGCTGGGGTGGGGGGGGGTTCACTAGACCACCACGGAAAACTGTGTGTCAAATAATTATATATGGGCAGATCAGAGATAGGAAAGGGGTCCACTAAATCAACAGGGAAACATATGTATCTGTCAAGGAAAGTCTCAACACAGTCATGGAGCAGGGATGGCGCAAGGCCTCTACACTCTCTGAGGACATACTCCTAACCAGTCCTGGCTGGTCTAAGGGTTAATAGAAATCTCTGGGAGGGTTTAGAGAATCCCAGATTAGGAGATATGGCAGCCTATGTCTGCCATAAGCCCCTAGTGCCATGCCGCAGTCCATTTTGTGTTGCAAGGATGGTGCAAGCCCCCTTTGGTGCACGCAGCCCACATTTGATGCAGGCTGCTTTTGAGAATTGCTCCCGGTGTATCTTTTGGTGAAAGCCGCACCTTATGCCATTCTTTGTGGTGCAAGCCCCTTGCATCATTCAGGGAGGCTTTGAGAATTGGGGTCCGGAAGAAGAAGAAGAATCAGAATCAGCATTTATATAGCGCCTTTCATACACAGTGTATCCCAAAGTGCTTTACAAGCAATGCTAGACTGTTAGTGAAGTGACTGGGTGTGTAGTGGTGGCCATATTGCACATCAACACCCACACACAACATGAACAATTGCATGTACCAGTTTTCTGGGAAGGGGAATGTTGGCCAGAACACCGGGAATGTCCCCTACTCTTTGCGAAGAGTGCCCTGGGTTCTTTTACTTCCACCTGGACACCCACAAGGACAGCACCAGGATGGGTAGAAGGGACCTCGGTTTAATGTCCCATCCGAAGGACAGCACATCCCAGCAGTACAGCACACCCCTAATACTGCACTAGGATGCCAGTATTTTAGGTGCAAGTCCAATCCCGGTGTGGGACAAGAACCCACGATCTACTGGTCCAGAGGCGGATGTGCTACCAGCTGAGCCACACTGAATGTAACAAGCCCAATAATATACTGTTTATACATGTAACCCTTAATCTTTCATACTGTGTGCACTGAAAAAGAACATGATACACATTTTCTTTCCACCTACTGTACAGAGACATGTGGCATCAGAGGTGTTTAGAATGTGGGCTAATCTGGCATAAAGTGTGTTGCTCGGGAAAATCTCCAACTTGTAACACATATAAGCACTTCTCTTTCTAGGATCAGTCCAGAAAAAATCTATACCCATACCATACCTCATTTAATGCATACCAAGGTGAAAATTTAGATTTTGAGATATTTTCTAAGTCCTATTCTTGGTTACATGTTTTAATTCTATTCTTTATCTTTAAGACTAATAATAATTTGCCTTTTAAAGTAATTAAAAAGACAAAAAAGCTTATATTCTTTTAACAGAGTATACACATGGATTAACCATGGAGCTTGCCTGCAACTTAACCCCCAATATTCCTTTTCTTCCATGCTTGCACATACTAAACTGCCAGTAGGGGTTCTGGTACATTTTACTCAGCAGCCTAAAACTAGGGAATCAGCCAACGTGTTATGACTATCTAACCCAAGTTCTGCTCAAACATAGGAAGTGGGGATAGACTTATTCAGACCAAAGGCAGATTTAAAGAGCTGGATTGCAAGTTTTTTCCATCTTTGCAACTTTATATGGAGCCCAGATCTCTGTGGCATACAAGGCTTGTGTATTTAATTTACAGGAAATAACTTGCTTCAAGGGTTTAATACTATTCCCACCATCTTTATAATTACATTTTGTAAACCCACAAATGTTTTTTTTTTAAATTTTGTCTGAACATTAGCGACATGAGAACACCACAAACCACTGGATGAAAAACACAGACCCAGATAAACATATTTGTCCACCATTGTGGTAGTTGAATCCCCTTCTTTACACCTTGGAAAGTATCCCCATTAGGACCTCAGCCCAGAAGCCTTCAGCTTTGGGCAGGACCAAAGGCTATGTGTTTCTGTTTCACTGTGGCATCTCCAGCATCTGCCAGAAGGTGATAGCCCCCATGCCTGCCAGGTCAGTGTGTTCAAGTGCCATCTGTACAGGATTTGAACTGTGTGAATCTGCCTTTAGAGTTCTTTATTACTTTCTGAAGCTCTCTCCAAGACTGCCTTCACAGTTGCAGGGTAATTTCCCTTCCTAGTTCCTCACTCCATTTCTGTGCTATTGTCTCAGTAGGGTCATGTCTAAGTGAGAGCAAGTTCCAGTACATTTGGCTGCCTCTAGGCAGCTTGTCATCTTTCCATTGTAATATGGTGTCTGATGCGATCCGACCCTGAAACTTGTGTTGCTGGTAAAGGAGAAGTGCCAATACATGTTGGAGTTGGACGTATCTTCAGTGCTGCTGTTTGGTAGGGAATACTCTGTCTGCAGCTGGCCATAGGACTTAAGAAAACCTGTTGTTTGGTCAATTGGGTCTGTTAGGTGCCTCATACCTCTCTAACCACAGTCCCCCATGGACTATCACCCCTCCAGTCTTGAGCATTTCATTGCTCTATAGAAGGAAGTGAGGAACTTTACTTGGGACTGTGTACTCCACTTCCTACAACTTGCACAGGCCTTGTGGGACAGTTTTACATTTAGGTGATCCTTTAAGGTATAAACAAGCATTCACAATGGGAGAAACATGGAGAGCACATCAAGCCCTGTCCCTTTTGCAAATCCAAGTCCAGTATCCATTTGTTTCTGCATGAGTGAGATAAAATGGCTAATGGTAGTTCCCTCCAGCTCTAGAATATATTTAAGTTCCAAATGAAAAATGTAATTGGCATTGTTAAAAAAAAACCACAAGTGGCAGGCTTGGGCTACCCATAGGGTACCCAGAACGGGTACACCGGCTAATGAACTTTTTATGCTGGGTAGGGTACTTGGGTAATATACTACCCTACCCAGATTAGCAGCTCTGAAAACAGGTCGAGTAGTTTGAGTTGAGTAGTTCAGTGGATGCCGGTCACATGAACTGTAGAGAGTGATACCATGTGGGAGCTGCCGACACAGTGCATACACTTGAGCATCGGGAGGGAGCATTGTGCATGAGAAGTCAGGACTGAGAAGTGAGTCAATCAATAACAAAGACTGCCTGTCAGTTCTGACAAATGTCCGTGGTGGTTGGGGGGTGGGTGTGGGAGCTCAATACAGAGAGTGACAATGCCTGAAGAGCAAAGACGCACCATTTCACACTGTATCTACACAGTACATGGAAGCTCTACTATTGCAGCACTGCAGCACTGTGTTTGGGGTGGGTCTTTCTTTAGGGGTTTGGGGGACCAGAGGAAACAACAAAAAAACATTAAGAGACTAAGTTTTTAAAGAAAAAAAAAAGAAGGCAACAGCAATTTAAAGGCATTTTAGGGAAAGAAGACTTGGGGTTGGGGGGGATCGTGGGTAAAGGCACCTGCGGGTGAACTGAAGATAAGATTTCCTGAAGGGTCAGCCAGCCCAAAGAAACAAGAAGAAAAGAAAAGTATTACACTGTTTGTTCAGTGCCCCCGAGCCCTGTCATTTACATTACTGTGACATAGTTAGCTACACTGTCTGTCTCTGCAGCAGTTAGTGAAATCCTTTTACAGCTGTATTACACCATTTGTTAGGTGCTCCCAAGGCCTGAGCCCTGTCATTTATTATTGTCAAATAGTCAACTACACTGTCTGTCTCTGCAGCAGTTAGTGTAATCCTTTTATGGCTGTATTACACTGTTTGTGAGGTGCCCCTGAGGCCCGGTCCCTGTCATTTACTATTGTGACATGGTCAATAACATTGTCTGTGCAGCAGTTAGTGAAAAGCTTTTATGGCTGTATTACTACTGCAGAGAATCTGGCTGGCAATGTCACATTAATAAAGAAAAGTCAGGGCATAACACTGTGGCCCTATAGAAAAATACCTTATACAGCCATAATACTAAAGACTGTATTTTGGAAGCAGTAGCAGGCTTTCTCAGAGCAGCTGTGCCTATCTTATCTGACTCAAGACATATATTTTTCAGTAATTTTCCCTGTTTAGGGCAGTCAAGAAAAACGTTTTTCACATTTTGTTATAGTCAGGGTAGGGTAATAGTGTAGTAACTACCCTACCCTAACCAACTACCCATTTTGCATTAGGGTTGTGTTTAGGGTAGGGTATTTTTCTACCGGCTATTGACTAACAAGTAGTGATTATTGGTGTCCATCAATTCTTAAACAGAGATGCTGTGAAATTTTAATTATCCCACAAAGTTGACACAAAATTGCACTTTGTAAAGACATTGTGAAGTTCCAGTGGCTGTGCCAACCACACAACACTTTTTATTATAAACCTTCCCACTTTATACAATATTTGTAAGCCTCTACCCCTGTGCCATCACCCACAAATCACCCCTACTATTTCCTGTAATGTAAGCCACTCTGCCACCTTCTGGGTACTGCCTAAAAATACTCCCTCCCCCTTCCTGGTAAAGTTTCCCACTGATCATATAATTAACCTTCCCCAAACTCCAGAAACTACTGTCATGCCTCCCCCATATCTGACCAGATCTCAGTGTTCAATGGAACCCCAACCACCCAATCCCCCTCTGGTCACCACCTCCCTCCTACCCCATCTCCCCCTCTAAAAATCAGTTTCTGATTACCTTTAAATTTAGAAAACCATCCCCTGGTGCAGAGGGTCTACTCTGTTCAGTCTAAGTAATGATAATGGAATGAGTGTTCTTGCTCAAGATGTCTTTTTGCTTTTTAATAGCACTTTGAGTATTTTGTAAGTTTTTTTTTAATTCGATTTCAATCATGTTAGTACTACTAAAAGATATATATAGTATAAGCAAAACATCCTAGGTGCTGGCAAGGATCTATAGCCATCTGTAGAAGTACAGTATTATAGCTGCACATTTGAACAGATATGGGAAAAAACACAGTGCAGACTAAGGTTTGATCTGGCACCCTTTTCATTCAGATCAAGAAACAATAGCTCTCCAAGAGTTAATTTGTATTTTAATTAATTTTGAAATTGCCACTAATTGATCTTGTAGAGGGGACTGGCTGGTTCAAAAAAGAGCTAGTAATTAATTGGGTTTGTCTCCAAGTATATAGGTGGCCAGATTTACTTGCCAGTTTACTTCCTGAAGTAGACCATGCAGGTGGTCACATCTCTGGTGTATGTGTGTATACTGTCTTTTTTTGCACAGCCTGTTTTGTAAAATACACAAGAAAGCCCTTTAAGTAAATCAACCTTAAATATATCTATGTTTCTGAAATTTTGTTGGTCCCACCTAATGCTTGAGTTCTGGCTGGGTTGGGGAGGCAGAGGGAGTGAATTTTGGCACACGAGGGGAGGGTTAATTACATGATCAGAGGAGAACTTTGCCAGGAGGGAGGGAGAAAGGGTGACTTTCAGTGTCCAGAGGGTAGCAGTGTGGCTTACATTATGGGGCTAGGTAGGGGTGATTTGTGGGTGATGGCACAGTTGAGAAGTAATCTGTGAAGTTTCCTGACCTTGCAAAGGGGCACTTTGTTTAGTTTTTGTGTGTTGCAAAGTGCCTACTTTGTGTAGCAGTTTGCTCAAGAAGAACTATCCTGAAGTGCACATTGTCAATATATCCCACAGTTTTTACAGTATTTACAAACCCACCCACCCTATAGTAAATAAAGGCTGGGGGGCATTCAGGGAGGCTTCAGCAGATCCTTGCCAAGGAGATGGCCTGGGTCTCCTTTGTCCACCACATACTTTAGAAAAGGGCTTCATCTCTCCAAGAACTTGTGAGTTGTATGGGCTATAAAGTGAGACATTCGAGAATATGTATCTAGGTTCTCCATTGCCCTTAGCCATTCAGCAAATGTTGGGATTTCAGTTGTCTTCCATTTACTGAGGATCTGTCTTTTAACCTCAACTGAAGGCTATCCTAGCCAGAGTTTTTGGTTCTGGAACATTGGATGTTTGGTCTACCTGATGCCCAATATCAGCAGTGCCAGTCAGGCTGGGATCTCTGTTTGTAGGATCTTCGTGCAGCAATTAAGTATCTTACTCCAGAAAGGCCAGATGAGGTTGCACTCCCAAAGGACGTGCAACAGGTCTGCACCTGGGGATCCACACCTCCAGCAATTATCAAGTTGTAATAGACCCATGACCTTCAACTGGGCTGGAGTGCGGTACCACAGGTAGAGTATTTTGCTTTGCGTGAGTAGGCTGCGCTGGTTGCCACATGCTTTTCTTATGGTATCCCAACACTGCCTCCATTTCTCATCAATGATTTCTATCTGCAGCATTTTACCCCACCTTATCCTAGTGGGCTTGGAGGAGTCAGGGGCCTCATCTCTCAATAGCTTGTATATACGGCCTGCCAGGCCTGCTGGTGTGTTTACCCACTGTTGTATTAGTAATTTCTTTGTGCACCCAGATGGCATGCATTCACACATTGCACACAAGCATTTTTTCTTAGACAATACCTGGAATATGTTCCTGAATTGTAAATATTTCCAGAAGTCAGATTTAGGCAGGTTATACCTCCCTTGCGGGTTTTGGAACAAACCCAGATGTTGGCCATCTGGAGTAAGCAAGTCATTTAAACAGTTTATGTTAATAACCCTCCAGCTTTCCACATCAAAGGTTTCTTGTCTATGCACCATTGAGGATTACTCCAGAATGTTTTGTGAACCCCAGGGTTTTGGCATGTTTTGGTTATTTTGCCCACTTTGCACCACGCTACCTTAGCTGTCTTAATTGTGAGCCTGATGCAATACTTTTTGGGGAGGGGTGTTTCTGGGTATACAGAGGGGTGGGGTCCTTGGAGGACACTAGATTCCAGTTCGACCTATGCTGGGCTGTTTAGGTCATGCCAGAGGAATATTTTTCTTGTTCTTGCCTGAATAAACGCATACGCATATTGTTGAAAGTGTGGTAGGGTCCACCCACCTCTTACCCCAGAAGCTCTGAGCTTCTCCCTGTTGTATCTCAGTAGGCTCCCCTCCGATAAGACCTTACCTATAATGGCATCCAGTTTCTGGAACCACTTGTTTGGACTTTCTATTGGCAGAGCGCTAGCATGTAAAAAACCTTTGGGGCTAGTATTGAGTTTATAGTTGCTATTTTCACTGTCATTGTCAGATTTAGGTGCCCCCATCTCTGTGTCTTTTTTCAGGGAATTGATTAGTGGGTCAAAGTTCTTATCCACCAGGCCATGCACCTCCTGAGATATTTTAATGACCAGGTATTTGATAGCTCCCTTCGCCCATGCTAATTCTATGTGTGGCACTAGGCCTGGCACTGTTAGGCCATTGAGGAGGAGGACTTCCAACTTATTTGTGTTTATCCTGAGGCCTGATACTATGGCCAATGCATCTAACAATTCCAATATGAAGGGTATACTTTTTGAAATGTCTCTTGACAGTATCAGGCAGTCAACCTCATAAAGCATGGTGTTGTAACTTCCCCACACTTCTAGCCCTAGTAGTCCCTGATTTGACATTAGTGTGATTGCAAGTAGCTCTATTGCCAACACAAATAGCATGGGTGAGAGCGTGCATCCCTGCCTCGTTCCCCTGTGTGAAGTAAATGGTTCAGAAATTATGCCATTTGTGAAGAGTCTGGCCATAGGGCCATCATACATCATTTTCACCCATGACCTGAAGTTATATCCAAAGTTACAGCACTGCAGCACCTCATGTAGGTATTCCCACTCCACTGAATCAAACACTTTTTCAAAGTCCACTGTTATGCAGCCACTGGAGTGGGAAGAGTTGAGGCAGATTGCACTAACATAAGTGTCCTCAGGTGGTCCGCACTCACCCTTCCCTTGACAAATCCCACCTGGAATGTGGGGTAGGACGTTTTCCAGTCTGGATGTCAAAGTCTTAGCGAAGATCTTGGCATCTGCATTTATAAGCGAGATTGGTTGGCAGCTGGCTGGTTGGGTCAGGTCTTTGCCTTCTTTAGGGAGGACTGTTATGATGGCCTCTCATTGTTATGGGTAGGGACCCCTTTTGGTGCACTTCCTGGACCATGTTCAACATTGGGGTTAGTATAGGCTCCTGTAGGGCCTGATAAAAGTCTGCTGGAAACCCATCCACCCTGGTTACGTGTGCAGTGTCATTTGTTTTATAGCTGAGCTAAGTTCTTCTCTGGTGAAAGGTGCTTCTAGAGCTTCCTTGTCTGCCTTGGTAAATCAGGGCAGATCTAAATTTTCCAAGAAAGTTGCCCTCTTTCCGGGGTCCTCCATCACATGGGTGCTGTACAGGGTTTTGTAAAAATCTACCCTCACTTTATTTATGGGTATAGGGGACATATGCAGAGTCCCTTGTGGGTCTTTCAGTTGTGATATGTGCCTCTCAGCTTGCTGTTTTTTAAGCCTATACAATAGGAGTTTATCCGCCTTCTCTCATTGGGCTAAGAACTTATATTTCATTTGACAGATCTGCAGTTCTGCTTTCCTGGTTGCTAACTGATTTAACTTAATTTTCAAAGTCATTATGTCATAATTCAAATGTTTGTTTGCTAGCCTAGATAGATCTTTCTTATATTCCTTCTCTTTCTGGCCCAGTTGTGTGTCTAACTTCAATGCTTCTTTATCCCTCTGTTTCCTGCAGTAGTTGGCAAAACTAATTATCATCCCTCTTATGGTGGCCTTATAGGCCTCCCACATCATGGCCGGAGTTGTCAAACCTTCTGGATTTATTAAAAAACGTTTTGGGTTTCTAGCTCTATTCGTGCCTGAAAGCCCTGGTCTTGTAGTAACAGTGGGTCTAGTCTCCAGGCTGCAGATTTGGATTCTTGTGGTGCCAGACCTAGGGTCATGACTATGGGGACATGGCCCGAGGTATACAGGGGAGCTATTATAATCTCTTCTCTTTGGGGAATAAGGTTAGGTGTGATGAACCAGTAGTCTATTCTGCTGGACATAGCTTTGGGCTCAGAAAAGTAAGTGTGGTCCCTCTCCACCGGGTGTAAAATCCACCGTGTATCAAGTAATTTGTGAAGGGCCATCAGACTCCCCAAAGTTTGATGGGATCAAATGTGTGTCTCCAGTCTAGAATTAGATCTATCCATCACATACTCCATGACTAGGTTAAAGTCCCCACCTAGGATTATCTTGGACCCATAGGCCGACATGTCTAGAAGAGCTTGTGATATTGCGTCAAAAAATTCTGGTGTGTCCTCATTGGGTGCATAAACATTTGCCAGTATTTTATTATTTTATTCTTTGGTAACTGAGTAAGGCCCACTAGGCACAAGTGCCTGTTTTCAGGGGCAACCTGGGAGCACTGCATGGTTAAGTGACTTGCACAGAGTTACACAGTATGCAAGTGGAGGTTGTGGGAATCAAACCCAGGTCTGCTGGATGTACCAAGCTCATTCACAGCTTGTTACTGTAGCCCCTAGGCGATACTGCCAGCTAGGCCATACTGCCAGCATCACTGACCCTGTGTTTGTGGCCATTTTTGCCAAGACTCACCTTCTGTCCATATCCTTCCTTTGCTCCAATGGCGACCGCTTAAGTCCCTTATGACACAGTATTGCCACCCCTCTTTTGG
This sequence comes from Neoceratodus forsteri, assembly GCA_016271365.2. Classification (NCBI taxonomy): domain Eukaryota; kingdom Metazoa; phylum Chordata; order Ceratodontiformes; family Ceratodontidae; genus Neoceratodus; species Neoceratodus forsteri. Next base: position 673,639,610 of record CM057451.1, on the reverse strand, counting down.
TCTTCCCTGCTGAACTGTGAGTCTCCCACCCCACCCAATCCCTCTTCTGCTTGCATACTTCTGGTTCAATGAGCCTAGTTTCCTGTATGAAGTCCACCTGTGTTTTAGTTGTCTCAGCTTGTTTAAAACTTGTTTCCTTTTTATCGACGCGTTCAAACCCCTCACATTCCATGAGGTGGTCATGACCACTTTAACCACGGTTTGTTTGTAAGAGATGAACTCGGATTACTGGATAAGTTTTACCAGACTGGGACTCTCTTAGATGATACCCTCCTTGTGCACCCTTCTCTCCTCTCTTTCTGCACTTTCCTCCACACAGTCTCATGTACAACATTCACAGTGCTCCTCGTGATGCTTATTAACACATTTTTTTTTTAAACTTGTATAAGCCTTAACAGTTGCCTTTGTGCAGGCTGGAAAGGGTTCCATGAATCCATTTCTGCACTTTTGGTATGTATGCTCCCCCTCTTCGGGAACCATTCCCCTTCCTCTAGGCTGTTCTTCTTTAGGTCACAGACACAAAAGAACAGTAGACCAGTTACTAATACCTTAAACCTTTTGTTACCCTCTTTCCACGGGAGGGGTGTTCCCTTTCTAGATCTGGCAGCCTTCCTTCGTGGTTGTCTATGACCGACAGAGAACCCTTGGGGGGTGTCTTTCAGATCTCTCCTTCTATAGATGGTGGAAGTGCCCCAGCTTATCTGTGATCTACGTTCCATTTCCCAGTGAGTGAGTGAGGAGAGTTTGAACTTTCTGACCCAGTTCCCCTGCATGGATCCTGTTGAGTGGCTAGTCCAACCCCTAGATTGGTCCTGCTCCTCCTAATAGAGTATGGTTGAACCTTGGTTTCTGGGGTATGGGCCATTCCTTTCGGGTTGGGGTTAGCCCTTTTTCCCCACAGTCCCCTAAAAATGTGTGGTCTGGTTAACCTTGGGGAGTCCCTTAGCACTTGCTCCTAAATGCAAGTGATTTCAGTGCCCAGCTGTCAGCTGGTTTGCTTTAGCACTTCAAGTATGTGGTGCTATTCCCCCTGGTTCAAAAACCTCTCCATGATGACTGCTAGGGCTATCTTATACTACTCCCCCCCCCACCTTTAAGGAGTTCAGGCCACTTTGCAAGTTATGACTGCTATAGCTATCAACTGGGTAGTCATTTACAGTATCTAGGCAGCAGCCACTTTAATAATATGGGGCTTGATCTCCCTATAAGATCATAGCCAACTTTCCTATAACTATTGAAACACAGATATGCTGAAACCCTAACATTAACATCAACATTTTTCAACTGTGTACCAGCATCCTTTCTTACTTTGTACCTACTCCATTTATTGGGCTGCTGCCATTTTGGCTTTCTGCAGCAGTGCTATGCATCGCAGTGAGGAAGCTCCATTCTCAAGACCACAAATATGGAACTCTTCAGTGGAGGTATTAATTCCCCCAAATACACGGAGCCCCTCACTTGCTTTTTTGACCGTCAATAGAGCCCTTTCCCAGGGGGTTGAGCTGGCTGTTTATTCAGACTGATTCAGTGTTCCAAGCCTCAACCCCTCAGTCTGTGACATCTTGTGCCTTGTGGTAGTCGCTTATACTGTTCAGCTGCATGGTACAACTCTTGGCTGTTACTGCTGCATGGTGAGATGGGGGTCTGATTCAGCAGAGTCTCAATGTTAATGTAAGTTGGAGCCCCCATTCTCACCCTTGATGCGCCTATACTGAGAGTAGTCAAAAAAGGAGCTGGATTGAACACAAATAAAAAGTACTTACTCCAGGACTATTTCTGTTGGTCAGGCGGCTGTGGCAGTATACCCACAACCTCTTCTGTGATCTCCCCAGCACAGGCTGCCCAATCTTGGCACAGTGGTCCCCAGTTGTCCTCCACTGCGGGAAATAAGCTTTGTTCTTCTCTGTTTTGGACCGATGTATTTGGCATCAGGAGCTCAGCAGGTGCCAGGTCGCACAATGGAGAGTATTTATTCGATGTTTTGATTGGGGTGTCATTCAGGGAACTGCTGCTGGTATTGGGCAGCTGGCAGAACCACTGCTTACTTCTAGATCTATTTTTCCTTGCTACACGTGTCTGTTCCTCTGCTCCTTTTTTCCCTTCTCTCTTTGGCGACCTTGAACTATGATTTGCCAGCTGTTGTCCCACACTTCCTCTGTGTTGAGTGTTGGCATTAGCAGTTGGGGGGTCAGGCACTGAGATCTCCATCTCTTGGGGAGGGGGCCACGTGTCTGAAGTGGTACCTTTTTTGCTCCTCGCCCTTCTGGCTGAATATCTTTTAAGAACATTTGCACTTCCTTTTCTGGGATAGTTCTAATGAGTAGTCCTGGTATAGTTGAACTGCGTGGCCCTCCCATTGCAGTTTCCCTTTTCCCCTCACCAGTCATAGACACAATTCCTTGGTGGGGTAGCACAAAAATTTTCAAAGGATGGGATGTGGTTTCTCTCCTGGTCTGGGCTTTGGTGCCAGAGAGCGATGAGCCCTCTTGAGCTCTAGAGGAGGGCCATTGTTCAGTTGCAACAGGTCAGAGAAGGCAGTTTGTAGAAAAGACAGCATGTCTCACCCTTCTGTGCACCCCGACATCCCCACTATTCTAGCATTTTTTCTCCTTGATTGGTTCTCCATATCGTCCATTTTTGTGAGGTGGTACTGCATCTGCTCCTCATATGTGTTCAGCCGTCCCTGATGAATGGCTAGCCCTTCCTCATGCCTCACTACTTTGGTCTCCATTCCCACCACTCTGTCCCTGAGTATTGCATTTCTTTGTTTCTGTTTGCTGTAATCTTTTTTAATTCCTCTGTATCTTGCAGCAATTTGCACAGCATTGTAAGTACTTTCTCCATTTCTGTATTTTCAGATGCGGTACCCCTTTGTGCCATTTTGTTAATTTCACTCAGCATATGACAGCCGCTCCAGCCATCAAGTCTGCCATTGAACTGTCACTTTATTCCCCTGGCTTCTTAGCCCTCTCTCATACTAGTATGCAAGGTACTTTGCGATAGTTGACACGCGATGTCCACTGGCCTGTAGTTGACTGATTTCGCCTTGCTTATTATCAGATTGTAGCCCCGGGTTTAAGCTTTGTGTTGGATACATTTCCCCTTCTTTGGGAGCCCTGGGTCTAGGCGAATGGTCGAAAATGATTTTCCCCTCGCTGCTCTATGCCAGTTAAGGTGCCACCATCTTGATGGCTAGCTCCACCCCACAAAAATGATTTCTAGTTTAATACTCTTAAGATTTAACACACCTTGATGAATGTCTATTGATCTAACTTTGCTCCTTTCCTCTATTAGATTTCACATCTTTGTATGGCTGACTTTTTTCTAACTTGGTCTTTTTTGCACATTTAAATGTTTTCTCTTATTGGATATCACTTCTTTTTTAAGTTAGCAAAATTGAATTGGTGTCTAAGACATGAACCCTGCTGTTTTGATATGTAGGCAACCAGCAGATCTGCTGCACACAGATCTGCAGTTGAGGTAACAGAGTAAAGGTTAAGCTACAGCCTATATACAAAGGGCTTAGTTCTCAAAGGTGTTGGAATGTCGTAGGTCCCCCGGTGCACTGAACAGATGGGGTATGGTGCTTGTGACATTCCCTGGACGGCAATTGGGATTCTCGATCCTGTGCACCACATGTTGTGAGTTAGACCAGCTTTTTGCTGGTCTAACTTTGCATCAGTCATGGGACCTAGTTACAGGGTTTGTGCCAAGTATTTGGCACAAGTCACCATGAAGGGGGTAAAGTGTCACAAATGCATGCAACCTTTGAGAACCAGGTGCAAGGTGTGGCGATGTGTTCGGCACAGTACTGGGTTTGATGCAGGGCTTGTCAAAAGCTTACATCTACGTTTGAGAACTGAGCAAAAAGTGTCTTGGGTACACTGTGTGGAAGTGTTCCCTGAAAAGTCCTGATCCGAGGGGACATCAGAAAGTCACAGCTATGCAAATTTTTGTGAAAACTGAACTTCATTTCGGCAGTTTGACAGAACTGCTTTGAAGCAGAGAAGTAGAGCTGTGCAAGAGATGAATAGTATTTCCCTAATACCATGACTAATGCTCTATTCTTTTATTTGGATCCGAATAATGAATAGCAGCACTATTCATATTCGGGGGGAAAAAAAGGAAAACACAGCCCCCCACCCTCCTCCCCAGCCCATTTGCAATAATACAACCTTCATCCCTCCACCATCTGCAATGAGCCCACTCTCATCCTCCCCTTCCAGCACTCACAATTTCAAGATTAACCAGAAAAAAACTCCCACAATAGGCAACTGGCACAATCCACCTGCTTCCATGGCCAGCCACCTCCAAGACAGGCCCTCATCTCCTCTTGCCATTATTTTAGTCAAATAAACTCCCCATCCCCCTATCCTGACTGCAGCACCCAAGTCCTCCCCTCCTTCCCTCCAGCACACACATTTCATTAATGTAGTTAATAGAAAAATCCCTCCAAGGCATGAGAAGGTGACCGACATCACCCACTCTCCTTCACAGCCAGACATCATCTTCTGAATGGTGCTCCCATGCTTGCTCACATAGTAAAACTGCTGATCAAGTGCGAGCAACTGCCACAGTGCCATTCACAAGAAAGCAGCTGGCTGTGGAGGAGAGCAGGTTATGTCACTCGCCTTCTCGTGCCTTGGGGGGGACTTGCTAGTAACTAAATTTGTGAAATATGGGTGCTGGGGGAAAAAGGGTGGGATTTGTGTGCTGCTGCTGCCAGGGTGGGGGGATGGTGGTTGATTTGTTTAACTAAAATAATAGCAAGAGGAGATAGCGTCAGCTGTGGAGGAGGGCGGCTTTGCTGCTGCCCATTGAGGGAGTTTTTTTTTGATAATCTTGAAATTGTGGGTGCTGACTGGGGGGAAGAGGTTGGGAGTGGGCTCATTGTAGAGGATGGGGGGCTAGGGGTTGTTTTTAATGCTTTTGGATGGGAAGAAGGGTGGGGGCTGTTTGTTTATTCCACCCTCCCTTCCACACTCACAGCTACATGAATAATGAAGCCTAATGCCAAAGTTCCGAATATTTCGGGTCCTGAATACTAATACTCATCCAAATATTTGATATAAGGTATTCGCCCACCCCTAGCTGACATCCTCTATGGTTTAGAGATTGTCACAATCTAGAAAGCACTCATACCAGGCCCACTGGGTTGGCATCCAGGCAATCCCTTTATGTAAAAGTATCAGAGATTCCCCTAGGGGACTTCTCAGTGGACATTACTATATAGTGCAGTTTGCATTCTTTATATAGAAATGTTCCCTGAGAAGTCCACCAGGGAAATCACTCTAATTTACTTAAAGGGGAATAGTCAGCACCAAGGGCCCCACATTCAAATGTGGAGCTGGTCCCAATGTGCACTTTGTGTTCAAAAACATTTTGGTTTATTTATTGTTTACTGTAGTATAGTAGATTGTATCTGACTAACTTTGCTTAAACATGGAAACATGGACAGTGATTGCAGAAAAAGACCAATGGTCCATCCAGTATGCCCAAGTTCCCTGTTAGCCCTGGGATATACTGGGCTCAAATCTCAGGCAGGGCTTAGAGTGATGGAAGCTGTGGCAAATGGCAGCTTGCATTGAAGCCCAGTGCACCAGGGACCCTGCATCAGATTCTGGTGCAGGAAGGGTCTTGGGGCCTGAGTTACCACACTTGCAGCAACCTTTCCCATGCAACAAACACACCATGCATGGGAAGGGTTTGCCACAGACTCCATGTGGCAAAGGCTAGTGGTCCCCCCATCCCCAATTCCCTGGTAAATTAAATTAAGCCCCATCCCTAGTGGTCTAGTGGACCCCCACCCCAGTTGGTTGTACTCACCACCCCACTCCCCCTCCATCCTGAAACAGAGCTGATGACCAGCACAGCCCTCCTCTCACTCCCACAGCCAGCCGCCAACTGAACTGTCACTGAGCGTGTACTGTATAGTGTTTGTGCTCTTGGACTGGCAACTGTCAATCAAAGAGCGCATACACTATATAGTACATGGTCAGTGGCAGTTCAGTTGACGGTCAGCCATGGAGGTGAGAAGAGGGCTGTGCCAGTCACCAGCTCTGCTTCTGGATGGGGGGTAGCTGGGTGGTGGACACCACCTACTGGGGTGGAGGTCCAATAGACCACCAGGTAAGGGGTTTTGTGATATGTATATTGAGGGGCAGACTCAGGATTCGGAGAGGGGGTCTACTAGACCACCAGGAAAGGGGCTTATTAAGATAGATATATACATGAGCGGCATCTGGGATTGGGGAGGGGGGTCCATTAGACCACCAGGGAAGGTGCTTATTAATATATATATATATATATATATATTTATGAGCCAAATTGGGGTTGGGGGGGGTCCACTAGACCACCAGGGAAAGGGCTTTTTTAATGCATATATTTATGAGACAAATCATGGATTGGGAAGGGGGCTCCATTAGACCACCAGGGAAGGGGCTTATTAAATATATTTATGAGCCGAATTAGGGATCGGGGAGGGGGGGTTACTAGACCACCAGGGAAGGGGCTTATATATATTAGTGGCATCAGGGATTGGGAAGGGTGTCCACTAGACCACCAGGGAAGGGGCTTATATATATATATATAGCACGGTAGTGCTACCATAGTTAGGGTTGAGTATCATTTTTAAGGTTAAAGGGTAAAAATTTGCACCTTAATAACTTTGTCACTGTTCAACAGATTAGCCTGAAATTTGGAATACACAATTGGGCATGGTAGATCTTGGCATCTGCCAACTTACGTACCAGTCAGATATACGGTTGCAGAGTTATTAAGCAACAACCAAAAGCGCAATTGTTTTTTTGCAAATTCTTTGCTCTCACCTACAGGTCTCACGGTTTGTGCGACTGGTCCAAAAACCTCAGGGAACATGCGGCCAGGGTCCCTGATGTGCCTTTTGAAGATTTCGTGAAAAAATATTGAACGGTTCAGAAGTTATTCAAAAAACAAGTTCCCTTTATATGTCAATGGGAAAAGTTAACAAAAAGTTATAAAGTGTCGCAAATGCACTTTTTAGTGTTGCAAATGACCCTAGTAGTGTCGCAAGTCCACCATTTTGTTTTCAGTTAGTGATCAGAAAAATGATTGCCATTTAAAATTGAGACCCTCTAGGGACACAATTGTTTCTGTGTTCACCTAGTCGGACCCTGAGGATGCTAGCCATGTCTTTATTTTGGGGTTAAACACCCCAGAAATATCTTTTTCAAATTTCTGGAAACTGTAGTGTCACAAAGTAGTATCGCACGCACAAGTCTTTCGCAAATTTTTGCAAAAAGGGTTGCAAATTGTGACATTACTTTTCCAGACTATGGCCAAAATGACAGGAGGTCTTTGCCACCTTGCTGCAAAAGAACGGTTTGGTTTTTTGGACTGAAATTTGGAGGGAAGACAGCCAACATCTCACAGATGTGCCTTTTGGTGGCTTATTGAAAAAATATTGCACGGCTGCCAAGTTAAGGTACTCTGAATTTTGTGTTTTTTTCCCCGTTGACTAACATGGTGGCGTCCGCCGTGCCTTTTGGGACTGGTATCTCGGAAACTGTGTGAGATATGGAATTTTCGTCGTGAAAACATAGCCAGGAAGATCATGATTCATGAGAATTTTTTTTTTCCTACGTCGTACGGTTCCTGAGATATAAGCAATTTAGTCTTCCAACAGCTCATTTTCTGCTCTGAGGCCCATTATTATACATACATTCTTTGTACACACTGTGTTTCTCTATGCAGCTGTTGGGTAAAAACAGGGTGTGCACTTACATTACTGTTACATTTAGTGTTACCACTTGTGTTTCCGTACCCGTTTGTATTACTGTTCCCATGTACGCCACCGTGTGTTACCCTTTGTGTTCTCATTTGCGCTTGCATTACTGTTATCCTTTGCGTTTCCAGTACTGTTTGTCTTTGTGTTTTGGTTTGCGTCACTGTGCGCATTGCCATTTGCATTTCTGGCAGCCCTTTCATTTGCGTTTGTCTTTCATTTTGCGTCTTCGTTGCTGTTACTGTTACTATTTGAGTTTGCAATTGTGTTACTGTGCCCGTGCGCATTACGGTTTGTGTTTCCATATGCGCTTGTGTTTCCTTTTGTGTTTCTGTTTCCTTTGCTGTTATTGTTGCTGTTACCATTACCATTTACGTTTACAATTGTGGTACCGTGCCCGTGCGCATTATGGTTTGCATTTCCGTACGCGCTTCTGTTCCCGTTTCTGTTTCCTTTGGCATTATTCTTCATGTTAACTTTACCATTTGTGTTTACAATTGTGGTACCGTGCCCGTACGTGTTACGGTTTGCATTTACATGCACACTTGTGTTCGTGTTTCTGTTTCTGTTTCCTTTGGCATTCTTTTTGCTGTAACACTTAACATTTGCATTTTAAATACCGCTGCCATCAATGTGCGTGTTACCAGTTGCGCTTTCATATGCACTTGTGTCTCCGTTTACATCTCTATTTGCTTTGGCGTCACTTTGCACTTCCGTTTCTATTAATGTTCACTTTACTATTTACATTTGCATTACCATGTGCGTAACTGTTGGCACTTGCGTTTCTGTTGCTGTTACTGTTTCAAGGTGACAAGACATTTGGGCCCCTCGCTCCCACCACCGCATTACATTCACTATTTATCTTCCTCATTCTCAAAAAGAAGGGAAATTAGAGGCAAAAAACTCCATTTAATGCATCAGTTAGGATTGTTCCACAGCGACAAAAGTGAGGAAATTCGCTGTTATGGTTGACAGCCCCCTTGGACCCCTGCCCACCCCCAACCGGCATCGGGTTGCGGTTGGGGTCGTCGGTTCTAACTCTCACCCCATTCTCCTATACCTCAGCTTCTTTACACATGTGATGGAGTGAGAGTTAGGGCCAATGACCTAACGCGACCTGATGCCGGTTGGGGGTGGGTGGGGTGTCCAAGGGTCTTTCAACCCTAACATTGAATTTTCTCACTTTTGTTGCTGTGGAACAACCCTAACTGATGCATTAAATGGATTTTTTGTTATATATATATATATATATATATATATAAGTACAACATCGGGATTGGGTCCTCTAGACCACTAGGGAAGGAGCTTATATATATATATATATATATATATATATATATATATATTTATGAGCAGCATTGGGGATTGGGGAGGGGAGTCTATTAAACCACAAGGGAGTGTAAATTAAATGTAACAGTAGATCAGGGCTGGGGAGGGGGGACCACTTTACATTGCCGTAAAGTACTAAACTCTAACAGAGGGATATTTCTAAGTACCCTTAGACCAGCCCTGGCTGGTCTAACGGTACTTAGATATTCTCCCTCTGGGAGAGTTTTGAGAATTCCACTTTTGGGGATGTGGCAACTTGTGTCTGCCTCATGCTTCCCTAGCACCATTCGCAGCCCATTTTGTGATGCACAGGTGGTGCAACCAAAGTTTGGTTCAGGCAGCCTGCTGTTGATGTAGGCTGCCTTTGAGAATGGCTCCCGATGTATAGTTTAGCACAAGGGGCACTGTGCACCATTCCTTGTGGTGCAAGCCCCTTGCACTGCACCGGGAGCTTGGAGAATCGGGCCCACTGTCTCTCCATGGTTCTAAACCTCCCTATCCTCCCCACCCTGGCTCTGCCACCCTTAGCAACCATGCTACCCTTCATATGGTCCCATCTGTGCTCGAAGCCACAAATGGTTTTCACATCCATCACCTTGGCTGTCAGATTGTTCTGCAGCTCCACCATTCTCTCTGTAAAATAGTACTTCCTCACATCCCTCTTGAACTGCCCTCCAGTTAGTTTCCACGCATGGCCCCTTGACTGTGAACTAGTATTCAAGGTAAGACATTCCTCACAATTCACCTTGTTGTTCCCTTTAGGAACTTGATGTTCAGTATCATATCCTTCCTCTCCTTTCTGGTCTCCAGTGAGTACATGTTCAGTGTCTTGAGGTGCTTCTCATAAGACCTGGCTGTTGGCCCTAAATCATCGTAGTCACCTTTTTCTGCACTGTCCGCAGCCTTTCCGTATCCTTCCTGAGGTGAGGACTCCAGAACTGGGCACAGTACTCCAGGTGTGGCCTCACCAAAGATCTGTTCAGAGGTAGCATTACATCCTTTCCTCGGCTGTCAGTACCCTCCCAACATATCCCAGCATCCTATGTGCCTTACTATAGTCCTTGGTGCACTGGCTTGATTGTTTAAGGGGGTTGCTCATGATTACTCCTAAGTCCCATTCCTCAGCTGTAGTGCTGAGTCTTATCCCACTCATTCAATAATCATTCCCTGGTGTTCTTATTCCTTAGGTGCATCACCTTGCACTTTTTGGTGTTTAATTTCAACTGCGAAAACTTTGACCACATCCCTAGCCTTTTCAATTCACTCTGCATTTCTCTAATTCCCTCATCACTATCCACCCTCCCACAGAACTTCATGTCATCTGTGAAGAGATATAACCTACTGTCACAAACCCAATCAGCAGGTCAGGCCCTCTACTCCCAAAGTGCCAACCTCTGAGCACAGTCTTGTGAACAGTGTAACAGACAAGGTAACCCTCTTGTCTGTTTTTGTGAGTTCGGATCAACCTTTGGTCTCAAGTTCTGGAGGGATTCAAATTGTTAACCTCTTGTTAGCATACCCAATGCACAGGCTCAGATATATCTGTCTTCGGGGGGCCAGATATCTTTGCCTACAGGCACCTAACCGGGTATTCAGAGATGAACCCTTTAAAACTTTAATAAAGACCTCAGATTTAAAACGCTTCTCTTTCCAGTTTGGTACCACCATTCAAGCTTTTGTTTAGTATCTGCAATAACCATATACTTTTCTTACAACTAAAAAGAAGCCAAAGACAGACCAAGTAACTTCTAAAAAGAATTTTACTAAAATGGTTAAAAATATGTAAAACACAAAATACAGAACTCTTATATCAAAAGACATACAAATCTATTAAAAGAAACAAGATTTAAACAGTGCAGATTCCTACTACAGTACTTAGTCTCTAAATACTTGCTTAAGTGCTCACCGATCTTGCTTGGTCAGAGTCTAGACAAAAGTGTGTCTCTGTAAAACAGAATTATTCCTTAAACAACTGTATTGGCCCACCCCTTTTTGGTGAGGTCAGCTAGCTCCTCCTCTGTCAGATTATATTTAAAAATATATCTAATAAAAAAAAAATAGTTGTTTTAAAGTATCAATTTTGCAATCCTTCGGCATGACTCATGTTTCAAATTACATCTCCTTTGATCCATGCTGCATCCTCCTCACACTGGCTTCATATGAGCATTTACAACCTCGCACTCCTGTGTAATAACCTAAGTTTTCTCTTCAACATCATAAACCTTTTTTTTTTTTTATGATTTCCCTCTTAACTAAGTTAACTTAAATGACTCTGTATTTAGCTCCTGGTCTACCATGTAACACATTATATCTAAAAATTGAGTGTGTGTGAACTCACATGCGGTCAGCATTTCTCTTGGCTTGCATCTGTCAGCTGAAAACTGGGGGGGTTGAGGTCACTCCTAGAGCATCAGATTCTCCAGCAGATACAGTCAGTCATCCATTTTATATACAAAAATGTGATACAGCACTCAGAACTGGCTGTCTACATCACACCTACCACCAATGTTGCTGATGAACATGTTGAAGTAGACCAGACCCAGGACAGATCCCTATAGTACCCTGCTTGTGACTTCCCTCTCTACTGATTTAACCCCGTTGACCACAACCTGCTGATGCCTCTCCTTCAGCCAGTTACTTACCCACTTCTCTATGACCTTAGCCACACCCAGATCCTTCATCTTCTTCGGCAAGCATCTGTGAGGTGCAAAGTTAAAAGCCTTGCTGAAGTTAAAGTGGAGCAAATCTACAGCATGGTCCTATCTAATTTCCTCACCACCCGGTCAAAGAAAACTATCAGATTAGTCTGACATGACCTCTCTGCCACATATCCATGCTGTTTGCTATCCAGAAGACCATTGCTCTTCAAGTAGTCCATGAGGTCTTCTTTGACTAGTGACTCCATCAATTTTCCTACAATAGAGGTAAGACTCACAGGTCTGTAGTTTTCTACTTGTACCTTTTCCCCCCTCTTATGCAGCAAAGTATATCCACCACCCTCCAATCCTTTGGAACAACCCCCATCCTTAGTGAACTGTTGAACAGACCTACCAGGGGTTCAGCCAGTTCCGCTGCCAGACTTGTCATGTCCAGGGGCCTCATCTATCTTCAGGGCTGCCTGCCCTTTCAGACAGCTGCCTCATCTTTGGAACCCCCTTGGTGTCTGCTTTGATGTCACTCTCTGGCAAGAGCCCACGATCCTGCCTAGTGAAAACAGAGCAGATGTACTCATTGAGGATGGTGGCCTTTTGCCTGTCCTTCTCTATCACCCTACCCCACCTCGGTATTCCCTTTTTCCCCTAATGTATCCAAAGAGCTGTTTCTGTCTGCTTTAGACCCCCTCCACAATACACAATTCTGTGCCTACTTTTGCCTCCCTAACCACCCTCTTTTCCTCCCTATTTTTCAGTAAATATTCTACTAATTCTTCCTCCTCTTCTTGCTTTTCTTTGTTTGTAGAAGGCCTTTTTTCATGGCTCTCGCCACTTTCTTAACACTGGCTGAGAACCATAACAGTCTTTTGAATCTCTCTTTTTTTGTTACTGTTCTTATGCATGCATTGACTGCATTGAGAATGGCCCCCTTAATTTTCCCCATCTCTATTCCACCCCACCTATGTTGCCCACTCCTATTATTTTATCCCTACCCACCTCCCTCAGCCTACTGAAGTCTGTCCTTCTAAAATGCAGGACTTCAGCTCTACATTATGGCTTACCAGATCTGGGGGCCTGTTTGAACTAAGCAGAGTTATAATCACTGTTCCCCAGTCACTGCCCTACACTCACAGCTCCTACCCCTCTGGGTTATTAAGCACCACATTGTGAACTGTGGACTGCCTGGTGGGTTCCTTAACTAGTTGCACTAGTAGACACTCCTGTAATGTGTCCAGCAAGACCTGACTTCTGGTGCTCCTGCCACTGGAATATCCCAGTCTATGTCTAGCAGGTCAGGTCACCCACTGCTACTACTTACCCCTTTGCTAGCCCTCTTCCAGGTTCCTCCCTGAGCTCTGTCTCTCTGCTCCCTTGCCCCTGAGGTCTATAAATCACCCCCAAGTGTAGTTTCTTGCTTGAGACTGCTGTGAGTAGCACCCAGAGCAACTCTGTTTCAACATTACTATCCCTGATGCACCCATCCTCTGCCACTTCTATGCTCTCCTTGTCAAAAATGGCTACTCCTACCCCTCTATCTGTTCCTCTAGCCCTCCTGAACATGGAGTACCCAGGGACTGCCAGTTCCCACTTGTTATTCTGCAAAGCCCATGCTTCCATAATGGCCACCAGGTCCACCTCCATGTCTGCCATCAGCACCTGGAGCTCACTGATTTTGTTACCTAGGCTTCTGGCATTAAGGCATACCCCCTTGCATCTGACCCCTGATCCTACTTTGCTACTACCCTTGTGATTCCCTTGTCCTGTCATCCCTTTGTTTCTAATGATGCTTGTATTCTTTGTGTTCCCTCTCTCTAATGTCCCTTTACCTAGTCCAGTAAGGGCTACAGCCCTCTTCATATCCACTGTGTTGCTACATGCCCCCATATGTGGGAGAGTACTAGCTAGGATCCTCTTCCTCTCACCTGTCACCATGGTAATCCTAGACCCATTCTCCCCTTCAGTGAGATTAAACATCTCATAGAGACATCAAACTTCTGCCCCAGTGCAAAGGCCTCCTCTCTTGTCAGGTGAGGATCATCACCCTTGAAGAGTCTGCTTTTTCAGAAATGTTTGTATTTATTTATTTATTGAAATGTTTTACCAGGAAAGGCACACTGAACAACAAGTTGCCCATCTTATGGTGTGTCTGGGTGTGGGGTGGAGGTGGGGGTCATAGGGAGAATCAAACATACAATTTCCAATACATACAACAAGCAACAGTAACAATTGCACAAATCCAAAGTGAGGTAATACAGAATTGGGCAGTTCAGAACAACAGATTAGGCAGTTCAGAACAACAACTATACATACATACATCGAGCAGCATTAAACAGTTGATTAACACTGTACAATTGAAGTATACAGATAAACAGTGAAAATTATTGTACAACTGTGCAATAAGTGTATTAAAGAATAAATACAACTGTGTGCATAGTAGGAATGAGAAATGCAAACATCATATGGGCAGCTAGTAGAATAGGGGACACAATACGATGTACCACTTAAATTGTAGGGGAAAATAGAGATGTTGCCACAGGTACAATTTACTGTAAGAAAGTTATGTAGGGTGGAGGAGATAGAGTAGGGGGAGGAAGAATGGCAAATCTGAGGAGGGAAGGAGAGCAATCTCGCTAGTCCCCCCTAGACTGGTACCTATTTTCCTGAAACCATCTCTTAAGCCACCCATTAAACTCCTCCATTATATCACTCTTTATCCTATCCTACTTCCACTCCCTACCCCACATGGAGAGGACTTTGGAAAAGGCCAGGGAGGCTGAGTGTAACACCAAACTGTCCTCCAGGCTACAAAAGTTCCCCTTCATCATCTCCACTAACTGATTTGCCAGATCATTGGTATGCAGGTGTATCAGCACCCTCAGAGCCCCCTGTTCCCTCCCCACAATCCTCCCTATTATGTCAAAATCCTAGCTGGCTGATGTCCCATGAAGGCATCGGACTGTCCCCCTCTCATCCACCCCCCCCTTCACCCGTTCTTCTCCCATAATCATTGACTCCCTGACAACTAAGACTGCCCTGGTAGACTTGTTCACCTTGGGTGCCATCATGTCGTCCTTCCCTTTCCAAACAACTGACTCAGAGACTCCCCCAGCAAAGACAGGTGCCTGAACCGCTAGGGGTGTGATGGGATTTGCATTCTGGATGGTAAGGGGTGGACAACCTCCTTATGGCTACCTCTGCCCTCCATCCCCTTCCCCACCCCCCGGACCAGTGAATCTCTGAGGGAGTGAGGGTGTGCGGGTGGGATCTATCTGAGTCGATGATGCCACTTATTTATTTATACCCTTGCTGCCATCAACTGAGCATGGAGCTCCACCAAGGTCCTGCAGATGGGTCAGTACCCCCTCCACCAGAGCGTATCACTACAGAAGAGTGCTCCACAGCTGCCACAACTGACTGCTTCCCCTCTGAGTGCCATCCCCTTATAATTCTGCACTAATCAGAAAACTAATTTGATTTGTAGTGCTCACGCATATAGAGTATAGCCTAAGGCACAGCTATAGCTTGGCAAACAGGACTTTAAAGCTACTACTATATGTAGTGTTCATCAGATAGGGTGCAGCTGTAAGGCACAGCCGTACCACTGAAAACAGGGATTAAAACTATCATGCAGCGTTCACCCAGATTGGGTGTAGTTATAGGCCTAGCTGAAGCAGAGAAATCAGCAGCAAGGAATACCTTGTAGAGCTCACCTAGACAGGGTGAAGCTGAAAATATCTAATTATAGCACAGAACAATCCTACAATTATGGCTTCCCTAGTTCTAACATACAGCATAAGTATGATATTGAACATTTACATAAACAATGTGAAATTGACTGTAGCTGTTAGATTAGCAATGAAAGATAGGATCTTATAGCAGAATGAATCCAAAATAATAACCCCATAAACACTGCAATTCAATGTTCATATGCAGTTTTACCACTACAAGCACTGTAGTTCAATGTTCAGTTCAATGTTCATATACAGTTTTACCAGAGGTGAGATAGGCAGAGTTCCTGTCTGCTGGCTGCCTCCTGACTAATTCCTAGCAGACTCCTTTGATGTCATTTGTGCTGTGTCTTTCAATCGGAGGCCACAACACAAGTGATCACTTGATAGGAGATGCCTTTTGAAAGGAGACAAAGGTTTTGATGGGCTGGTATGGGTCACTACAGGAATGACTGCTGGAGTTGTCCAGGTGTGAGGCGATCGGTTGCTAGACGTGGGCTGGGATAATGTGCTGAAGCTCAACTTGACCCCCAACTGCCTTCAGGGAAGTGCTCTGGTAAACAAAAATCAAGTGAAAATCCCAATTGTAAGTCTGAAATTCATCAGGCTCCCAAGCATGTGATCCCAAGGTAATCTGATTGGCTGGTACAGGTAGCTACAGGAACGGCTGCTTGAAGGGCTCCCATCTGAGTATGAAGAGATCACCTGCAGATATGGGTTAGGATAATGTGCTGAAGCCCAACTTGACCCCCAGCTTCCTTTAGGGAGGTGATCTGGTAGCAGTGGAAGATTCATTAGCCTGCAGTGCATGTTAGAGTTTATATAAACTCTGATCTTTGGTTTGTTGGTCTCACCATCCTCCCTGGGCTAAGTACAGTTACAGAGGACTGTACGTAGCCCCCGGAGAAAAGCAGGGCCATAAAATATCTGATTAGAGATTACAATAGCTCTAACATGTACTGCAGGCTATTGAATCTCTCACTGCTCAGTGCTGCTTACAGCTCTGATGTCAACTGCAGAGGATTCTGGAATTTGTAATAACAGATGATAGCAGCCTAGAACAAAGCAAATTAATCTGATACAATATACTCTACTACAATAAACAGTAAGTAAACCAAAATGTTCTGGCATACAAAGTTCACATTGAGAACACCAAGTGTGGGGACCCTTTGTGCTAACTGTTTCCTTCTAATGGAACAGCCCTCCAGAGGGGCGTTACGTGAGGTGTATGAAAACAAAAATGGTGAGACCAAAGTCAGCGAGGGAATTAGAATGAAACTGAAACAGCGATAACAGTTTTACCCCTTCCCCAAGGTGCTATGAACATTGGAGTTTATCTAAATAAGGGGGTGTGGGGCAAAAAGCCCCCAGCAAAAAAAAAAGTCACCATTCATGTCCTCACCATAATTCACTCGTGATTCTGGGGTCACCATTTTGGGTTCACCCTTTTCACATGGAACCCTCAGAGGGCCTAGCATGCTTGCTTCCTAGCTTGGTACTTAACCTCTAAACCATAAGAACACAGAGGGGGAAGTTGGCCTCAATTTGGATGGCGCACTACTTCCTGTGGGTGACAGTAAACAGATTCAGGTTCAGGGTGGTGGAACTCATTGGAGAGGAAGATGGGAAATGAGATATGATTGAGTGCATAGGAACAAATGATCTGAGCAGGAGGAGCATGAAAGAGGTTAAGCAAGCTTCCATGGTCAAAGACAGGTAGTGAAGGAGAGCACAGAGTGGTAACTTCTCAGCAGTTCTACTGTGGCCACACCTGAATGAGAAGAAGCACTTTCAGTTGTTCCAGTTCAACGTATCATCCAAAAATGGAGCAGGAAAAAGAGATTTCATTTCCTTGGGGATTTGGGCCTGATTTGGAGGGGATGGCAGCTATTCAAAGCCTGCATCCCAAAAAGAAACAAGTGGGTGTTAGGAAAGTTTGGGCAAAACATTAGAGATAATTTAAACTAGACATGTGAGCAGCTCCATTAGTAATAGTAGTTTTATTTATAAGGTGCCCCAAAGAGGCTCAGGGTGCCATACACAGTGGGACAGAGTAAAATACATAAAATAACTTAAACATAGCTGTAGAATTAATACAAAATAGCAAAGGATCATGATGACATAACAGCATTAAAAGGTGGAGCAGGGAACACAAAAAGAACCCAGAGGGCTCTACTAGCCTCCCACACCAAATGTAAACTTTGATAAGTTAATCTTTAGAGGGAGGGTTCAAGTGAAGGGACAAGAAAGTGCTGGAGTGTGGTGTGCGCTAATGCAGGAAGCCTGGAGTGAAGTTTGATAAGACAGAACTCACACTTCACCTGGAGTTTAAGCAGTCAGCCTTGCTTTGATCCAGGGGGACTGGTGACTGGGCTCAGAGGGTCTAGGTGCACATGGTGCTCCAACTTTGCAGAGGATTGAGTGTGGGTGCAAGGACATGGTGAGATGCAAACACGGGTGGAGGACTGCAACAGCTAGCTGTGAGAGGGGTGCTGTTTGGGGCGTGGAAGCGTGGGTTTGTCACAAGGCCACATAGTTGAATAACTTGAAGGGTCTAGGTTTCAGTACTGCTCAGTTGGTAGCATATTTGCCTCAGCCCCAGAAGATCATGAGTTCTAATCCCATACAGGGAGCGGGACCATACCATAAATGGTGGCACTCATAGAAACATAGGCTTTGATGGCAGATAAGGACTGCTTGGCCCACCCAGTCTGCCTATTTTCCTACCTATTGGATAGGCTGCAGATCCTAGTTAACCAACAGCCTACTTCCTCCTACCACCCCACTAGAATTGCCTTATGTCTGCCATGCATTCTTTTTTCTTTTTTTAAACTTCTTTATTGAAATTTATCAGGCACATATAAAGACATACCTACAAACATGCCCAGGAATACCCCAGGCCCGCATCCCAAAACTGGATGTGGTTACTATATACAACCCTAGAACTATGTACATGCACAGTTGCCATACAATAACCTTGCCATTATTCAGTTAACTTACTGGGGTACACTCAGAGCTATCCAACTGAAGCTGGATAACATCTTATTCGCTCTCTTATTATGACTACCCCTCGATAAAATTATGATTGAGTTCTATTCGGTTATGAGTTAGTTAAACCAAACTTTGGCAACCATGTCCCCGGGAAAGAGAGAGAGTACACCCTACACCCACTATTTTGGCAGATCAGACAAAAGTTTACTGCAAGCTAACTAAGGTATCTAAATAGATCTAATGGAAGAGTACAAAGAAAAAAAGGTTAAGTTCTTAAATATAGATCATAATCACTTTACCTTTTCCTTAACCATATATTGCTTAACTAATCACAATCAGACAGATCTGAGTCTGAGTACTCTTGACCTGTACTGAGTACACTGCTTCCAATGGACTCCATCTTTTCTCATAGATTTTTCTTTTGCCCTCTGCTACCATTTGTGTCTTGAGTCTGTCTAGCGTATGTAACAGGTCTTTCACCCATTGCTCGTACTTGTAAGTAAGGTCACTTTTCCAGTGTCTTTGGACAAATGCCTTGACTAGGGCAGACATCAGAGCTATATGATACTTAGCAGATGCCCTTGAAACCAAGTTCATATCCCCCAAAACACAGATCTCTGGCCTAATATATTCCGCATAGTTTAATAAGGGATCCATGTTCTGCCCAATATGAACCCATAATGAATGTACTTTGGAACAGTCCCACATCACATGTAACAAAACCCATGTATTCGTTTCACATCTAAAGCACAGGTCTGTCTGTCTGAGTCTCCTAGAACATAGCTTAGCAGGGGTATAGTAAATATTTGAAGAAATAAAAAATTGCATAATCTTATACTTAGGGACAGGTAAAAATTTACTACTCTTCCAAATCTCTTTCCAGTCAGGCCTCAGGGGGGTTATGCATTTTTCCCAGTATAAAATCTGAGTTAAGGAACCAGAGCTCACAAATTCTAGGAGCACCCTATAAACTTTTGAGAGAGGATGTTGGAAGTAATTAATCTCCCTCAGATTATCAAAGGTAAATGATTTCTGTCCAGCATCTCTACTATCTCCTAGAAAGTGCTGTACCATGTTGGTGATTTGAATTAAAAAAAAAAAAAAAAATTCCAGTCCCTAGTCTGCGGTGGTAGGACCCTCATATTCAAGGCCACTGATTTACGATGATTAAAACAATGAAATTCCATTTTCAAGACTTCAGATTCCAGAAATTGCACCGGTGATTATTACTCTAATTTCCAGATTTTACCGGGATTCTGCTGTCATTCTTTTAGTATGTGTATAAATAATCAGAATAAAAGAAGGCTTAATAAACAGAGCATTGAATGAAGCAAATTGAAAATAGTACAGGAAGCAATTATAAGAAAAATACAAGTTTTGTAGAATTACTGATCTAGTATAAAATGGCAGATTCCATGAAATCTTTGTTTTTACCGGTGTTCAGGCAGCCCTAATTCTGGAGTTTTACCAGGTTTTCCAGTAAAAAATGAAAACCAGTGGCCTTGCTCATATTGTCTGCAACAAAATCTGCCAAAGTTAGAGCAGTTAAGTGCGGAGCCCAATGGTTATTTATTATTTGCCCCCCCAATATGAAGATTAGGGTTTCCCTGGATAGGTTGATCCAGAGCTCTCAATTGATCTCTCTTCTGTGTGGGATTTAAAAAATTCCATCATGTTGACATGGATTTGAAAATTGGTGTCCGCTTCCCCTTTTCAGGTAATCCATCTGGAGCTGAGAAAAGTAATGCTGCTGGGGAAAGTTTCAGATCCTCAAGAATTTGTCTCTCAATTTGCAGCCAGGTTGGGGATGTATCCCTCTTCTTCCAAGTTTCTGCACCATCATCCCATTAAACCTAGTTGTCCTGCCACATAATAAAGGTGGAGGTCCAGAAGCTTAATACCCCACATAAGATAGAGAAGGCGTAAAATAATATGTTTTCTTCTTGGAGGTTTTGAATCCCAGTGGAATGCAGAGATTATTCTATGGATGTTAATAAACCTTCCTTTGGGAATACTATAGGGTAACAAATGAATCAGGCACAACAACCTAGGTAGAAGATTCATTTTGATCAATCCCAGTCTGGCAGCAAAATTTAGAGGGAGTTTATTCCATCTTAAAATATCTGTTTTAATTACTGATGGCAGGCTATCAATGTTTGCTTCCACCCCATCCTCGGAATTAGCCATAATCCATATGCCCAAATACTTAATTTTAGTTGGGGCGCAATTGATTTGCAGTGATTCAAAGTTTGCTCTATGAGTATAGGGAGTAAGAGGAAGAACCTGTGTTTTGCTCAGATTTAATTTGTAATTGGAGACCCCTGAGAATTGCCGAATGATTTCCAAAGCCTTTTGGAAACTTTCTGCTGGGTCCTGTAAATGCAGCATTATGTCATCAGCAAAAACAAAGAATTTAAACTGCCTCCCACAAACCTTAATCCCTAGTACCGCAGGATCCATAAAAAGTGCTCTCAGTAAAGGTTCCAAATAAATATTAAACAAAATTGGTGACAGAGGACATCCCTGTCTAGTCCCACTCACCAAAAGAAACTCCTTAGATAAATAACCATTACACAGAACCCTGGCAGTGGGGTTTGCATAAAGGTTTCTAAGACCCCTGAGAAGGCCCTCTAGGAAGCCCATTTTCTCCATCGTAAGAAATAAAAAAGCATGGGAAACCCTATCAAAGGCCTGCTCAGTGTCTAGTGCAATCAGAGCCATGGGTAATTTGGAGTTAGAGGCCCTGCCAATATTATGATGAAGCTTCCTTAATGCATCATGTGCCCCTCGGCCTGGCATAAACCCTACTTGTTCCTGACTAATTAATAGGGGAGCAACTCTTAACAGCTCTATTAGCCAGTATCCTCGTTAGCACTTTGATGTCTTGATTTATTAAAGCAATGGGTCTATAATTACTCGGAAGATCTTTTAAATTTATCTTGCTTTGGGATGAGCGTAATATAAGCTTGATACAAGGGAGGATGTGGAACCCCTTCTTGCATAATATGTGAGAATAACTCTTTCAGTAGAGGGAGTATAGCTACTAAATGAACTTTATAAAATGTAGCCATAAGACCATCAGGCCCTGGTGTCTTACTGTTTGGCAATGCTTCCTCTGCCTCTATTATTTCCGCTTCCTGGATTGGGGCTGCTAATGCCTGGGCCTGCACCTGATCCAACCTAGGCAGCGGTATCTTATCTAAAAACCCTTCAATTTCTTCTTCACTAGTGATAACCCCCCCCTTGATAAATCCCAGTGTAATAGTCTGCAAAAGCATCAGCCATTCCTTGGGGGTCTGTAATAATGTTTCCATTAAATGTTATTGCAGGAACCATCCGTTCTGCTTCCTATTCCCTGATTCTACTAGCCAGCAATTGGCCTGGCACATCCCCCTGCATTAAATATTTAGCTTGTAGTTTTTTAAGCCAGCGATCTATCCTGTCATACAGGATACTTCTCATTTCATCTCTTAACTCTTTAAGCTCATTGTCTAGCTGTCTAGACGAACCCTCCAATGGGATTAGTGACTTAATGGCTCCCATTAGAAATTCTTCCCGCACTCTACTCATACTGTTTCTCCTAGCTGTATATTCTTGGGCTATTCCTACATATAATACTTTACAAGTAGGCCAAGCAAGTCTCTTGTCTTGGAGTGTTGGTAGTTGGATCTGAATTATTTCTACCAGCGCTTCCTCCAATTTAGACACAGCCTTATCAGTCATAAACATCGTATCATCTAGTCTTCATCTATATGGTTTTAAAGGAATGTCATCTATTTCCCAGAGTAACTGTGTAGGAGAATGATCAGACAATATTCTACTATGAGTCACCAGCTCCTTAACTCCCCTTTGTGCAATCCCATTAACCAGAAAGAAGTCCATTTAGGAGTAGGAATGATGCGCTCCAGAATAGAAGGCTTCCACATCCTCCACCCATTGTGTTAGGTACTTCAATGCAGGTTTTAACATAGAAAAGTCAGCCACTAGCCCTTGGAGTAGGTGTTTTATTTCAGAAATGTCGTCATCCGAAGATTTTTGTCCTCCTCGCTCCTCAGTCGGCAAACAGTCATTCTCTTCTGGCACCAGAGAGTGAGGTTTTGAGTGCTTCACAGCCGGCGCTCATGCAGCTAGAGGCTTAGGGCTTCCACATTCCATCTCGGCCATGTTGCTATGCCGCTCGCGCCTTTACCTCAGGTGGGTATATCGCCTTTTATTTGTTATTCCTTCTGATTAAGCCCAAGTACTCTTTGCCTCTTTAGCATACAGAACCCACTCTTAGAATCAAAACTGAGAGGTAAAAAATGGTTTTATGAGCTGTAGTATTTGGCTTGGCCTGGGAGCACTTTTCAGGGCGTCCTTTCCCCTCTAACTCATCACGTGATCTCCCTGCCATGCATTCTTAAATCCCCCCACTGTTTTTGACCCTACTACCTCCTCAGGAAGGCCATTCCATGCATCCACCACCCTCTTCATGAAAAAATGCTTCCTCATGTTGCCCGTGAGCCATCCCTCCTTATCTTCAAATTGTGCCCCCTTGTTCTTGCACATCTCTTTTTCTGAAAGATGCTACCTGCTTAGACTTTGATTCCCTTGAGGTATTTGAAAGTTTCTATCATGCCCCCCCCTTTCCTAGAGGATATACATATTAAGCTCTTTTTCTGTACATTTCCTGTGACATTTCCTGTAACAAAGCAGGAAGGGAAGGATCAGAGGGGTATCCACATAGTGACCTCATTTACAGAGGCACAAGTAATTTAACTTGTTATAACAAGTTATATAAAAACAAACAAACAAAACACAAAATCAAACTTTTGCTTTCATTTTCCTCCTTCTAATTACTCTGACCCAGTTATAAACCCAGCAACTCATCCGGAATGGATATTTTAATATATGGATTGTGAAAATAATATGGTTGAAAAGCATACAAAAAAATCCTTGTAATACCATCGCTCCTAGAGCGATAATACTACTGTTCCTAAGTGATAATACCATCGTTTGGGTGCCATAATAGTATCGTTCGGCACCCGATCGATAGTATTATCAAGAAAGCTGAAGAGTGCATGTGCAAGTCTATTCCCAACATTTTACAAAGCGTGCCCCTCTGATTGGCTGCTTTTGCTCTGTGGGCAGGCACAACGAGTATGAAAACCTGGCGGCTTGCTCGCTCGCTTAGTGAGTGAATGGTCAACAGCTGCAGCAACCGTTTTTCTTCACTTTTGAAAACATTTTTTTGAGCTCCTCTGCTCGCCTGATACCGCTGCTGACAAACAGTTTAAAAAAAGCAGCGGTAAATGAAGCCCACAGCACCAGTCATCCACACAGTACTGGGGAACCCTGCCAGCACTCACATGGACCCGCTGACTCCACTGTTTAAACGGAGGTGAGTCAATTCACCTCGTATCCATTTATTAAAAAAAAATAACAAATAGGTTCTGGCATAACAAGGTAGTAATTCCATCTCGAGGTTCTGGGAACACATGAAACCTATTGAGCTTTGCTCTCGAGGTTCTCTGTGTCCCCAGAACCTCTCGATGGAATTACTACCTTGTAATATACCAGAACCTATCTATTATTCTATTTATTAACTGCAGGTACTGTAGGACACTTTTCAAAAGGGCAGTTATACAGGATTTAGGATGCTGTCCTACATGCAGAACCATTGGAGATCTAAGGGCTCAGCTTCAGGCAGCATGGGCAGAGATTGCGTGCCTCAAATTGCATATTCAGGAGGAAATATATTATAAGAACTGCCTGCCATTTCCCCAACATCCAACAGAAGCACCTCGATTGCAGAGGGTATTTGGTCCGATAGGTTGGCAGGAGGTTAGGAGGGGCAAATCGGTTGCCCCATCACTCGGTGCTCTCCAACATATCACTTCCACAAACCATATAAAAAGTACAAACAGGTATCTGCCTGTATCTCCAAAATCAAACAAAGGGGCAGATGACACTGCAGCACAGGAGCTAGCACAACAAAACTTGGCCAAAACAGGAACCAAAACAAAAAATGCAAAAAGGAAATCCAAAACACTTTGGATCATAGGAGACTGTATGATTCTTGGAGTTGATACCGACCTCCAGCCGGGGGTAATGGTCAGATGTCTCCCAGGTACATCAGCATGGAGAGACACTGACTGCATTGCTAAAATCGTGCAGGAAGCAGGAGAAAACATCAACGTTCTGGTACACATAGGGACTAATGAATATCGCCAGCCAGTCAGTTGTGGAGCGCAAGGAACACCTGACCAGGCTGGGTGACAAACTGTCATCCATTTTGTCTGGCATCTCCTTCTCTGAGATCCTGTCAGTCTGGGAGAGGGGGGCAGATGGACGGAAGGTTAGAGAAGGGAAGACAGGGGAGCTAAACATGTGGCTCAAGGGCTGGTGCCAGGAAAAAGGACACACATTTGTAGGTAACTGGCAACAGTTTTGGGAGCGAAAGTTCTTTAAATTTGATGGACTGCATCTGACTAAGGAGGGAGTCAGTGCATTGGGGCAGAAGTTCGACATCTTTGCAGAATATTTAAACTAGCAAATGGGGAGAGGTGTGCAGCACCCAATACATCGAATGGGAAGAACACCCCTCCCCCCTCAGCTAGCGATCAAACAGGAGTTCAGCATGTTTGTAGTTCATTTGCATCACCAGGTAAGGAAAAAGGTCTGGCTCCCTATACGATGCACAGGGGAAATGCTGGACCTCACCCAACAACTACCACATTGAAATCTGGCCAATGGAAAATCATGTACACAAATGCTTGCAGTCTGGGAAACAAGATCCCAGACCTGCAGGCAACAATGACAGAGGCTAAACTGGACATAATAGCCATTAACGAGACATGGTTCACCAGTAACCACACTTGGGAGACTTCAGTACCTGGCTATGTACTGTTCAGAAGAGATCGAGGTGCACAAAGGGGGGGTGGAGTGGCCCTTTATCTCAATGAAAATATCAAAGCTACAGAAATTCAGAATGCACATAAGGAGCCAGAAGAACTGTGGATCACCCTGGAAACAGGAAATGAGACAGCCATACGAACTGGGGTTGTCTACAGGCCTCCAGACCAGGGGGAGGATATAGACACATTACTGTTAGAATATGTACAAAACATGACAGCTAAAGGGGAGGTTCTGATAATGGGAGACTTCAACATGCCAGATACAGATTGGTCAATACCAGCAGGAACATCTTCCAGAACTAGACACATAGTGGATTCCCTGCAGGGGGAGGGCCTCAAACAACTGGTAGAACAACCCACAAGAGACAGGGCTATCCTAGATCTAGTGCTGACTAACAAGGAAAGGATCACAGATCTCCAAGTAGGTCACCTGGAAGCCAGTGACCATCACATGGTATGGTTCAATTTGGCCACTAGAACTAAATCATCCCATTCCAAGGCAAAAATATGGGACTTCAGAGGAGCTGACTTTGATAAAATGGCCAACAGAGTTAAGCTAGCCCTGGCAAGAAGAAATACAGGTGAGGGGTACAGGCAAAGTGGGCAAGCATTAAGGATGCAATACTTGAAGCAACATCCCATTGTGTTAGGGAGAAAAGCAAGAGCAAAAGAAGAAGGAAACCACTTTGTTTCTCAAAAACAGTAGCAGAAAAGGTCAGAGCCAAAAGGCTGGCCTTCAGGAAATATAAGGGGATGCAGTGGGACGAAGATAGGGAGGCATACCAAACTTTCCTAAGGGAAGCAGGGAAGGCAGTAAGGCAGGCAAAGGCCCAAACTGAGGAAACACTAGCACGAACAGTAAAAGAAGGTGACAAGACTTTCTATAGATACATTAGTGAAAGGAGAAAGTCCAGAGGGGGTATTGCTAAGATCAAAGGGGATAAGGGGAAGTGTGAGGAGGAGGAGGACCAAGTAAAAGCATCTATCCTAAATAGATACTTCTGCTCAGTATTTACCGAGAAGAAGGTAGGGTAGGCCTCACAGCTTGGCACCATGGACACGGGGGGGAGGGAGATATGCACTAGTCCCTTCACAAAAGAAAGGGTCTTACAATAGTTCACTAAGCTCAAGGTGGACAAGGCAATGGGACCTGATTGCATACATCCCAGGGTACTAAAGGAGCTAAGGATAGAACTAGCCGAGCCACTATCAGAACTACTCATAGAGTCTCTGAGCACAGGAGAGGTCCCAGAAGACTGGAGGAGGGCTCATATGATCCCGATTCACAAGAGTGGTAGCAGAGAGGAGGCAGGGATCTACAGACCAGTCAGTCTTAGCTCAGTAGTGGGCAAGATTATGGAGGTACTCTTTAAGGAAAGGATAGTACAATACCTGGAATCCAAAGGAGCACAGGATCCAAGACAGCATGGGTTTACAACAGGAAGGTCCTGTCAAACTAATCTCATAGGTTTCTTTGACTGGGTAACCAGAGTGGTGGACCAAGGGGGAGCAGTTGATGTCGCCTACCTTGACTTCAGCAAAGCTTTCAATACTGTTCCACATAGAAGATTGATTAATAAGTTGGGTAGGCTTGGGGTGGGTCAGAAGTTGATGAACTGGGTGGCAAACTGATTGACAGGCAGAAAACAGAGAGTGGTGGTAAGCGGTATATAGTCAGAAGAGATGCAAGTCACAAGTGGGGTACCTCAGGGATCAGTTCTGGGGCCAGTCATCTTCAATATCTTCATCAGTGACATTGCAGATGGACTGGAGGGTAAGGTTTGTTTGTAGATGACACCAAGATCTGCAACAGAGTAGATGATCCAGATGGGGTGGGCAGAATGAGAAGAGATCTGGATAAATTGGCAAAATGATTGGAAGAGTAGCAAATGGGGTTTGATGCAAAGAAGTGCAAGATCAAGCACATAGGGAAGAGAAACCCTGAAGCCACATATAGATTGAGAGGGGAGTTGCTGGCAATCACAAGGGAAGAAAGAGACTTGGGCATCATCATCACACATGACCTGAAATCATCCAAACAGACCACTAAAGCAGTAGGTAAGGCTAGAGGGATGTTGGGGTGTATTAGTAGGGGTATCACAAGTCGTAAGAGGGAGGTAATAATCCCTCTTTACAAGACACTGGTTAGGTCCCATCTGGAGTACTGTGTGCAGTACTGGAGGCCACACCTGCACAAGGATATTAACAAAATAGAGGCAGTCCAGAGAAGGGCAACCATAATGGTGCAGGGACTGCATCAGAAAACATATGAGGACAGATTAACGGAGCTCAATATGTATACCCTAGAGCAAAGGAGGGAGAGAGGTGATATGATCGAAACATTTAAACATCTTAAGGGCATTAGCAAGGTGAAAGAGTCTAAAATGTTTCAATATAAGAAAAATAGCAGGACAAGAGGACAAAGCCTGAGATTAGAGGGAAGCCGATTAAGGGGTAATGTGAGGAAGTTCTTTTTCACAGAAAGGGTGATGGATGCATGGAATGGCCTACCTTGGGAAGTGGTGGATATGAATACAGTGCAGGGTTTCAAACAGGCATGGGATAGGCATAATGGAGCAATAAAGATGAGTATGAATAGATAGGACATTGACAGAGTACAGGCCTATGGCACATTCATAAGTTTGAAAAAATGGGCAGACTGGATGAGCCTTGCAGTCCTTGTCTGCCATGAACTTCTATGTCTATGTTTCTTTTAGGCTCTCTTTGTATAGCTTTTGGGGCAGATCCTGCACCATTTTAGTTGCCCTCCTCTGGACTGCCTTCATCCTGTCTATAGCCTTGTGGAGATGGGGTCTCCAGAACTGCACACAGTGCTCCAGATGGGGTCTCACTAGCTGTCTGTACAGAGGGATAACAACTTCCTGTTTTCTACTGGTGATGACTCCCTATGCATCACAGTATCCTCCCAGCCCTCCTTATTGCCATCTCACATTGCTTGCCTACCTTTAGTTCATCTGTTATGACTACCCCCAGGTCCCTTTCCATTTTTGTTGTTAATACCCCCCCCTGTATTCTTCCCTTGGGTTTTTGTTTCCCAGGTTCATTACTTTGCACTTCTTTGCATTGAATCTAAGCTGCCAAACTTTTGACCATTCCTACAACCTTGCTAAGTCCCTTCTCATCCTTTCCACCCCCCTTGTATATCAACCATGTTGCAGATCTGTGTATCATCTGCAAAGAGGCATACTTTTTCTTCCTGTCCCTCCACAATGTCATCTAGAAAGATATTAAAGAGGACCGGTCCCAGTACTGAATCCTGCAGTACCCCGCTAGTAACCCCCCTTTCTTCAGAGTGGACTCCATTTACTATTATCCTCTGTGTCCTGTTGTCCAGCCAATTCTTTACCCAGCTTACCACCCTGGGACCCACTCCCAGGCTGGCTAACTTGTTTATTGATCTTTTGTGTGAGACTGTGTCAAATGCCTTGCTAAAGTCTAGGTAGGCCACGTCCACAGCCCCTCCCTAGTCTACTACATTGGTCACCCAGTCAAAGAAATCTATTAGACTCATCTGATATGACCTTCCCACTATGAATCTATGCTGCCTTGGGTCCTGTGCCCTGCTGGCCTCTAGGTACTCAACAATTCTTTCTTTCAGAAGTGATTCCATCATTTTCTCTACCACTGAGGTCAGACTAACAGGTCTGTAGTTTCCTGCCTCTGCCTTGCTCATGCTTTTGTGAAGGGGAATCACATCTTTCCTTCTCTAGTCCTTAGGTACCATACCACCCTCCCATGCTTTGTTAAAAAGAGTAATCAGTCGAGTCAGTAGTTCTCCCCTTAGTTCTTTTAGAATTCTGGGGTGAATCCTATCAGGCACCATTGCTTTGTCCACCTTCAGTGCAGTACTATGGGGATGCTGTATCATTGTTGTGTGCCACCCTTTGGATGAGACATTAAACCAAGATCATTTCTGCCTTTTTGCATGGTTGTTCTGGTGAATGTTAAAAATCTCAATGCACTTTTCAAAACGAGCAGCAAAATTCCCTGTGTCCTGGCCAGATTTGCCCCATTCACTAGAATACCACCAACAGCTTAATTTGGCTCAATTTCAGTTGGTTTGCATTTGTATACTACCCCTCACTGAGACAAGGCCTAAAAACAGGCAACATTGTCAAGCCCTCCTGTCCCACTCATCAAAAATTGAAAATAATAAAAATAAATCTATGGAGCTAGAAACACTTTGGGTACAGGTAGACATAGCAAATTATAATCAAATCCAGACCACTATACCAGGCCCTGGTGGTGGACAGGGAACTAGGAGAGGTTATAAGGAGGATAAAGGGGCCCTCCAGGGAGGTACTAGTGGTAAGGGATATTAATATGCTAGATATGGACTGGAAGATCCCAAATATGGTCAGTGCAATGAACCAACTCCTGTTGGAGGCATGCCATGAAGCTTTTTTTATGCAATTGGTTCAGGCCCTGACAAATAAGGGAGCCTTGGTGGACCCTGTACTCACCAACAGGGAGAGGGTCCACAACATCATGTCTCAGAACTGCTTGGATTAAATGACTATGATACTGTGTGGAGGTACAATTCAAAGCCAACAAGGTGGGAGCCAAACAAAAGTGCAGGACTGTAGGAAAGTGTATTTTAGCAGGATGAGAGAATTGTTAGTGGACTGTGTGAGGGGAGTATTGGGGACTTAGGGACTGGAGAGGAAATGGGCAAACATTTTAAGATAGGAGTTGCAGAAATGGCAACTCGTATTGGGAGGGGAAGAAAGGGGAAGAGGGCTAGGAAACCATAGTAGCTCAACCAGTGGTGAGAAAAGTAGTGGGGGAGAGAAAGGCATTTGGAAAACACAAAGGGAGCAAAAAGGAGGACAGAGAGACAATCCTGAGGGCAGCAAGATGGTCACAAATGTAAAAGCCAGGGCAGATCTGAGAAGATTATGGGGCAAAACAGGGGGACAAGGCATTCTTCTAATACATTCGGGAGAAATGTAGAGTTAAGAAGGGTATAGTTAGCCTGTGGAAGGTGCAAGGATAGGAGGAAGGGGATAGTGAGAAAGTGAAGGTACTGAATCAATATTTTTGCTCAATATTCACGAAGGAGGAAGACCACTACTGGATTGTGGAGTTGGGATGAAAATGAGAGAGGATAGGGGACACTGACAGCAACCCCCACATCATGGAAGAAAGGATGCTTGTGGGGCTGACAACATTCAGAGTAGATAAATCAATGGGCCTGGATGGATGCACCCAAGGAAATATTACGAAACAGTGGAGGTGACAGTAGCACCTCTTGCAATATTTCAGCTGCTTGCTAAACACTGGGGTGGTCCCCGGGATTAGAAGACTACTGATGTGGATCCCTTGGACAAAAGTGGCAGGATGGATAAGCCAGTTAACTATAGATCCATCAGCCCGATGTCTAAATTGGAAAAAGTGCTGGAGGCTATACCAAGAGAAACTAGACTTTCTTAAGGTAACTGGGGTACAGGATGAGAGGCAGTGTAGGTATACACTGAGGAAATCTTGTCAGATGAACCTGATCTCATCCTCTATCTGGGAGATTAAGCAGCCAAAAAAGGACAGGCAGGTCACGTGACATACTGTATCTGGACTTCAGTATGACTTTTGATTCAGTCCCTCACAAGAGTCTGGTCAACAAACTAAGAGACCTAGGGGCAGAAGAAAGAGTGATGGCATTTGTGGAAGCCAGCTAAGGGAAAGGATGCAGAGGGTGGATATGAATGGAGAGTTCTCTGATGTTAAACATGTAACAAGCAGAGTACTTCAAAGTTCAGTCCTAGGGCCTCTAACATATTTCTTTGTGAGATGGGGTGGGTGTTCAGGGCAAAATCTGCCTATTCGTAGATGACAGAAGGATCTGCAGAAGGGTAGACAGCAAAGAGGAGATCAAGGCCTTAAAGGAGGACACGAAAAGGCTGGAGAGATGGTCTAAGATTTGGCAGTGGTGTAATAAAACCTGTAATCCGTATTATTTGTGTAATATGTATTATTGTCTGCCCCACCCCCCCGGAAGCATCTGGAAACAAGCAGTTTCTGCTCAGTATGCCTTTCCTGGTGAAACGTTTAAATAAATATAGAAAATTCAAAGTAATGTCCATCTGGAACAAAACTCCAAAAGCGCAGTACCTGATGGGGGAGTAGTGTAAGAAAGCACAGCAAAGGAAAAGGATCTGGGAGTGATAATATTGGACAGTCTGAAAGCAATGGTACAGTGCAATGAGGCACTGGGAAAGGAGAACATGATGCTGGGTTGCATAGAAAGGGTAAATGGCAGTAGAAACAGGGAGGTGATTATTTCAGTGTGAACACACTTGTGCCAGAGATGTGATTGTGGTGCAGGGAGGTGCACTGCCAATGGGACAGCTACCCCACATAAAAAGGGATGTATAATTACAAGAACTAATAAACAATGCAGGCACTCTGGGGCAAGCATGTAAACGATGAGCTGAAGCATCGCATAGTAGTCAGTACTTATAAAAAAGAGAAAGTACGTTCAAAGCATGGAACAGAGCAAATTTATTGTAAAGCTGTTATTCTCTCTTTTTTTAAATCACCTCCTTAATTAAAGTGCTTTAACATTCAGCAAATTGATGGTGCAAAAAAGTGGTGACAAACCCAATACATTGTACAAATATATCAAATTATTTGAAACATGTTATACAGCACGTAACATAAAAAAATGCCAAGACTGCTTGCCCCTGGACAGCTGCTGATCACCCCAGAGCTTCACCCTACAACCAGGACTTCATCAGGACTCAGAGGTGTCGAAATGTGGTCAGCTTGCGGTTTAAATACACTCCAAACAATCATGTGACTTTACCCCCACGTATATAGTTAACTTTAAACAAGTTGAAATAAACAACATCCATTAAAAATGAACTGTAGCTTTAGATTAAGTAATCAATTTCAACAAGAACATTCATTTATGTACCAAACACTTGTTCATTCATTATTGGCTAATAAGCATAACAGTTAGGAAAAGAGTTACTGTACATTTAATTAACAACAAATTCCACCTATATTCAGGCATATCTCAATTGAAGTTATATCATTTAGGTTTGACAAAAATACACATTCAAAAACATTTGTACTATGGCACAAAACAGTGTTAAATGCATCTTTCATACATATTTTTTCTCTTGGAATTTAATAGTTTGAGTGCCAAAGTGATAAAGCATGTTGTAGATTTTTTCATTGTTTTTTCCCGCATGATTCCATTTCTTCAGCCCTTTAAAGGAACAGTTCAAAACACAGTCTCTGCCACTGTACGTAGATATTCTATCACACGATATTTTACTTTACAAGACTACAATATTTTACTTCTCTAGATATATGGGAATTGGGAAGAAAAACTACAGAGTGGTCTCACTAATGGAAATCATGTGTCATAATGAACTGTACCTGCAGCACTAGTGTCTCAGTTCAAATCCCACTACTTGTTGACAGCTTAAATGGGATGGGGGCAGTGAGGAATAATTGGTTGACACATATATTACAGCAGTGCAGTAGTGCCACTAGTTAGAGTTGAGTAGACTGTTTAATGTTAACACCCTAATTTGCACCTTAATAGCTTTGCCCTTTTCAACAGAATTGCACAAAATTTGGCATGCGCAGTCTGGTAGGGGACAGGGGGGCGTACGGTCTCTTGATTTGCCAATTTTCATTTTAGTTGGATGTGCAGATTCCAAAATCAGAATAGTGCATTTTTAGGAAGAATCTGGGATTTTTGCAGTTTTTTGTCATCGCTTACAGACCAGATGGTTTAGAATTTTGGTCTGAAATTTTTAGGGTAGAAAGGACTGCCTCAGAATGATGTCTTTCACTGGTTTGATGAAAAATGTTAATCCATTTTGAAGTTATTAGGATTTGAACTTTTGGTTCCGAGCATAACCAGTAGGGTATTTTGGGTAGACATTTGATACCCTACTGAGCATGCTCAGAACTTAAATTTAAAATCCTTATAACTTTTGAATGGATTAAACATTTTTTCATTAAATCAACAAAAGGCACCATTCTGGGGCAAACCCTTTCTACCCTGAAAATTTCAGATCAAAATTCAAACTATCTGGGCTTTAGGTTAAGACAAAAAAAAAAAAACACAGCAAAAAACACTGATTTTTTCCAAAAAAAACACACTATGCGGATCTTGGAATATGCACATCTGACTGGAATGAAACCTGGCAAATGAAGACACCATGCCCCTAGAAAGCACATGCAAACTCTCATGCAATTCCACTAAATAGGGGTGAAGCTATTAATATATTTATATACAGTATATACTGTACATATATCTGAATACGGTATTATAGTGGCACAGTAACACCACTATCATTAAGATTAAGTAGGCTGTTTAATGTTAAGCACCTAACTTTGCATCTTAATGACTTTGTCCCCATTCAATGGAATTGCACGTAATTTTGCATGCATAGTATGGGAGGGGGCAATGTCTCTTGATTTATGAATGTGCAGATTCTGACATCTGGATAGTGTATTCTTAGGAAACATTTGTTGTTTACTTTTTTTGCTGCTTTATTGGCTTTGCCTACAGCTCAGATGGTTTGGAAGTTTGGTCTGAAATTTTCAGGGTTGAAAGGGCTTGCCCCAGAATGGTGCCTTTCCTTGGTTTAGAGAAAAAATATAAATCCATTCTCAAGTTAAGGATTTAAATGTTAGTGCTGAGCATGCTCAGTAGGGTCTTTTGGATAGACTTTGATACCCTTCTGAGCATGCTTAGAAACAACATTTCAAATCCTTTTAACGTGGAACGGGATTAATATTTTTTCACCAAACATGAAAGGCACCATTCTGGGGGCAAGCCCTTTCTACCCAGAAAATTTCAGCCCAAAATTCCAAACCTTCTGTACTGTAGGTGGTAACAATAAAACAGCAACTCCCCCAGATTTTTTTCCTAAAAATGCACTATGCAGATCTTGGAATCTGCACATCCAACTGGAACAAAATGTGGCAAACAAGACACCTTGCCCACAAGACTGTGGAGGCAAATTTCATGCAGTTCTATTGAATGGGGGCAAATCTATTAATTACAGTGGTGTGATACGCCACTATAGTTAGGGTTAAGCAAGGGTTTCAAAGTTAAACCTCAAATTGTGCACTTTAATAGCTTTGCAACTGTTCAACATATTTGCACAAAAAGTTACAAGCACAGTTACAATGGGGTAGATCTCTTGATGTGCCAAGTTTCGTTCTGGTTGAATGTGTAGATTCCGTGATGCAGATAGGGAAAAGTAAAACAAATTGGAGTTCTTTGCTGTTTTTTTGTCATCACCAAGTACCCAGATGGTTTGGAATTTTGGTCTGAAATTTTCAGGGTAGAAAGGGCTTAGGCCACTGTGGTGCCTTTCACTGGTTTGTTAAAAAAAAACAAAAAAAAAACATTTATCCATTCCAAAGTTATTAAATTTTAAAATTTTAGTTCTGAGCATACTCAGTATGGTCTTTTGGATAGCTGCTTGGAAAAAAAAATAATTTGATCCATGTGAAAAAGGATCCTTTTTCATATGTGGGTAATTCTTTTTCATGAGGTAAAAAAAGTTTCATATGGCTGCCATCTTCTTTCTGTTTTCATAAAAAAAAAAAAATTCAAAACCCACAAAAAGGACATCCTGCACATACACACACACACACACACACACACCCCAAAACATGCATCTTGCTCATCGGGACCCTATTAGGAGGATTCTGCACTTAGTTTGTGAAAAAAATACCCAGAAATGTATTTTGCATACATTTAAAAATCCTTTTTCATGAGCTGATTATCTTTTCTCGTATAGCCACATGAAAAAGGAATTTGGCCATACAAAAAAGAATCCCTTCATATGAAAAAAGAATCTAGTCTTTTTTTCTGATTCTTTTTTTGCATGAAGGCATCCTTTTTTACATGAAAACAACAACAAAAAAAATACTAAAAGATCCATTTATACGAAAAAAATTGGGGGAAAAAACTAAATCCAAATTTTTTTCATGCCAAGGCATCCTTTGTTGTATGTTTTTTTGTTGTTCATACGAAAAAGGATGCCCTCATATGAAAAAAGATTTTGGACTTAATTTTTTCCAATTCTTTTACATATGAAGGAATCCTTTTTTGTATGATTTTTCCTTCATATGAAAAAGGATGCCATTATATGAAAAAACATTTTGGACTCAGTTTTTTTGCTGATTCTTTTTTCACATGAAGGCATCCTTTTTCACATGGGTCTTTTATTTGATATGAAAAAGAATCCCTTCATACAACAAAGATTTTGGACTTAGTTTTTTTTTTTTACCACATTTCAACTTCAATAATATTGTTCTGATTTGTTTGCTTTGCCTCCCATTGCCCTGTCCCAATAGGACACATCTGAAAATGAGCTGCTACTCAGCTTAGTATGTCTTTGCTGTTGAAACTTTTAAAATAAATCAAATAAAAAAATAGAACAAGCCATAACTCCATCAATATTTGGAGTTTAGGAACAATGTATATATATAAACAAAGTCATTTATGACTACTACAAGAATAATACATAATACCACCCCAACACACACACTTTATGGAATCTATAAAGGAATGTAAAACATGACCATTCCAGTAGGCTAACACTATAAGTTGAACAACCCCTACAGCCAAGCAAATAAATTGTTCTTAGGCATAAATGGAAGTGCAGAGCCCAGAGGGCCTTGCGCTTCCACAGGGAAATAGATATGTTCATAGAGGTCCCCTGGGACCTGTGTGAATGAGGACACAGTTATACTATCTCAAAAAGTAAGGAAATTCACTGCCAAAACTTCATAAATGCACCACTTAGGGTTAAAGGACAACAACTCTCCAACTCCAAATGTTTCTGGAAGGAAATCAACATGCTTTTACAATGTAATGAAATGATCTTCCCCCAATCAATGACAGCAAAAAGCTCCACACTATCCTCACCCATGGAGATAGTAGCAGGGCTGAACCACTTCTTTATGGACCTTGATGCCTAGAAAACAGACCTTCCTGTTAATTGTCCTGTGCCACCAACTAGCCGCCCGGAATTTCCACACCCACTCTTCTACTTAAAAACTACCTCCTGAAAAGAGGTCTTTAAATTGCTAAGGGGACTTAACCCTGACAGCTCACCAGGGTTTGACTCCTTACCATCCAAATTTCTTAAAATAGGTGCACCTGCACTTGCCTACCCGATCTCCTGCCTAATCAATAGATCCTTTCTCACGCAAACCATCCCAGTACAAAAAAGTGGTCCGACCAACCTTATTGAAAACTATAGACCCATATCTATCTTGTGTCCAATTGTTAAAATCCAAGAAAGAATACTTTATAATCAGCTATCATCCTACC
Source organism: Neoceratodus forsteri (assembly GCA_016271365.2). NCBI lineage: Eukaryota > Metazoa > Chordata > Ceratodontiformes > Ceratodontidae > Neoceratodus > Neoceratodus forsteri. Next base: position 673,602,915 of record CM057451.1, on the reverse strand, counting down.
TTGAACAGACCAGTGCCCTCACTAGTAACCAGCATGGTTTCAGAAATCGCATGGGACAGAAACTGCTCTCCTGAGGGTCACCACTGATATATTCCAGGCTATGGACCAGGGCAAAGCCACTGGTGCAGTCTTTGTTGACCTAATGAAGGCATTCAATCTAGTCAGCCACTCACTTCTCATCTTTAAGCTTCACCACCTTGGTCTTGACAAAAACTCTCTCCTTTGGGTCTCTAACTACTTAGAGAATAGGTTTCAATGTGTCAAATGGGCTGGTACCATCTCAACCTAATCTCCTATCACTGACGGGCTTCCCCAAGGATCAATTCTAGGGCCTCTCCTATTCTCAATATTCATTAATGAGTAATGACCTTCCTCTGAATTGTGGAGGGGCATTGGTTCAGCTATACGTGGATGATGCCATCTTATATAGATCCTCCTGTGATGTCTCAAGTATCAACTCTGACCTAACAAATGACTTTCAGACTCTAGAAACATGGTTTAAAAATTACCTACTAGTTCTAAACACAAAAAAGACTAAATCCATGTTCCACCATATCTGCTTTGACACAACCTCACAGCTCCCACAGTTATCAAAACATCCACTAACATTCAACTCGAAAATGTTACCTCCTTTAAATACCTGGTTGAAGTACATGACAAGCATCTATCCTTCGATGAGCACATAACCTGTGTCACTAAGACTACTAATCAGAAACTAGGCCTTTTATATTGCACTGCTCCCTACCACTCAAGCAGTGCAAGAAGCACTATTGCCTCTGCCACCTTTCTCCCAAGCCTCTTCTATGGTGCCTCTATAATCCACTCCTCTAAGACTACACTCCTGAACAAACACAAAATGGTCTATCACAGAATTGCCCAATTTGCTATTAAGGCCTCAGCTCGCACCCATCACTGTGATGTGTTGAACAATTTGGACTGGCCATCTTTCAAGGGCCAGACTTACCCTTCAAGTATATTGAGCCACCTTCAAGCTAATACACCTCCTACCTCCTCCGAGTATATCTAATCTACTAACCCTGAAACCTTACCCACGAACACTCAGGTCCTTACACCTCCCGATGCTGGGTTTGCCCAAGACTTGCCTAGCTGCTGGAAGAAGATCCTTCTCCTTTGCAGCACCACAAAAGTAGAATGACCGCCCACACTCACTAGTCTCACGCAAGACCATTACTCTCTTCAAAAGATAATACAGGAAAATATTTTACAAGCCTTCTGTCTGTAATGGGAACTGTACCTAATCTTCTCTAAACTTCTCCACCTGCTTGCCTGTACTCTCCTGGTGTGTATGACCAATGCCTAGGGCTATGAGTCTGTACACAGCCAATTATCTGTAATCTGCACTTATGTACTAATTGACTCTACTATGATTATGTTATATGCTCGTATCAACCTTACTGCTTGTTCACCCATGTTGCAATTGACATCTGTAATTTGTACTGTCTCCTAATGAATGGAATGGCAAGTCTAGTCCATGAATGTATGTAACTGTCCAATGATATTTATGTAATTATCTGCATCTGTACTGTTTTCTTATGCTTGGAACATTTGGTTCCCCAGGTCGCCCCTGAAAAAAGGACTTGACTGTCTCAGAGGGCCTACCTGCTCACCAAAATTTAAATAAAATAAATAAATATATAAAGCAACAAAAGTATGGAAATGTGGTGTTAGAGCTCACAACCTTACACCACACTCCCACCTTACAGGGAGCAACAGGAAAAACCATTATAGTTTCACCTCTCCTGCATCTTTGCAAATCTGGTATGGGGTGTACTGTACCTTGGGGTTGTCAACCCTAATGCTCACCTCATCCTTGTATACTCTAGATATCTCAGCTTATTTACTGATGGAATGGGGTGAGCATTAGAGTTGACAACCCCAAGTTTTTTTTTCTTGCAAGCCACCTTTGTGGATCAGCCCCTGCCAACCCTCTGCACCCTTCTCGCACACCAGGACTTACCTTACAGTTCCCCCAATACCCCAAGGATTTCCCTCCAGGGTGGGGCCACCACACTGCCTCCTTGGCTTGCCCAATAAGGTGGGGCTCGGAGTTCTATTGGCCATAACAGGTGATGAGATAGGTCGGGATCCCCACAAGTGCCGTGGCATGTGATTGGGGCCAGGGTGAGTGGGCATCATAGGTGGCAGCTGCTATTTTCTAGGTTTTTTTGGTATGTGCCATGATTAGCAACACCAACATAGCGACCTACATACCTGTCGACAAAATTAACAGTTCGCCGACAGGTCGCTGTGTTGGTGTGCCTGACACAGGGGGACACTGTCTCCCGGTCCTGCACCCTCTCACTGAATTAACTCTGACTTGGAAATCTATAGTAAAGGGGGGTATAGGGGATAGATACCCCTGCATGTGGAGTTTTGGGGTGAAGCCCCCCAATGAAAACAGAGACCAGGAGACAATCAGGATTTATGTGCAACCTGCGGTCAACATAAATCCTGGCACTGCAATGCCGGTCAAAGGAAGTGTTATTGAACTGGCATTGTACAGCCATTTCCCCCCCAGGGTGGGGGCATGCACTAATGTCCCACATTCACCCCATCCCCACAAATAATGGCACCTGCATGGAGGTACCCCCAGCCTCCGCCAGGGGTCCACATTGTGCCAGACACTCTACTCCCCTCCCTGTTGGAGAAGGAGAGAAGCCCCTAGGATGCTCAATCCTTCTCCCCCTGGCCTGCCCTCCCCTCTGACATCCTCAGGTCTGTTCCCAAACCTGGGCCATCGATGTCGCTGTCAGGCACCCTGCCTCTGCACTGTCAGGCCAGCTGAAAACCCCAAGTTATAGCCAAGAAATACAAAATCACACATACCTCAATAATGCAAATCATTATGGGATGGATATGAAAATCACCACAGAATATTATGCTGGTTCAACTTTAAGCAGAAATTCATGGTCATGGCCAATGCCCTTTGGGGTAACCCTTCCCTCAGTGCTTATGCACTAAGGTTCTTTGTGTTTTAGCTTATTTTTTGTTTTTATTGGGCTCACCACAACCCAACCCAGATAGACCAACTTAGGGTAGCTGGTTCATTCCACTGGAGTGTCATACAGATGAGGCACACTGATGAGTCCTGGTAGAATGAAACACATATATATCTGTCTTCTGTTGGCACCCTTGGCAGACTGTGTGAGAGGCCTTTCAGCACCATGCATTTCTGCTTAAAGTTGAACCAGCATAATGGGGGGTATGTGTAATTTTGTATTTCTTTGAAACTTGGCTTCCCGGCCAATGCCCTTTGGGGTAACCCTCAAAGAACCTTCATGCATAAGCACTGTGGAAAGGGTTACCCTAAGTTGGTCTATCTGGGTTGGGTTGTGGTGAGCCCAATAAAAACAAAAAGCAAGCTAAAACACAAAGAACCGTGTTGCATAAGCACTGAGACAAGGGCATTGGCTGGGGAAGCCAAATTTCAAAGAAATACAAAATCACACATACCCCATAATGCAAAGCATCATGAGATGCATATGCAGATCACCACAGAATATTATGCTGGTTCAACTTTAAGCAGAAATGCATGGTGTCTTGGAGATGAAGCACACTGATGAGTCCTGATAGGATGAAACACATGTATGTGTCTTCTGTTGGCACCCTTTGTAGACTGTGAGAGGCCTTTCGACACCATGCATTTCTGCTAAAAGCTGAACCAACATAATAGTCTGTGGTGATTTGCATATACAGCCCATGATGCTTTGCATTATGGGGGTATGTGTGATTTTGTATTTCTTTGAAACTTGGCTTCCCGGCCAATGCCCTTTGGGGTTACCCTTGCCACAGTGCTCATGCACTAGGGTTCTTTGTGTTTTAACTTGTTTTTTGTTTTTATTGGGCTCACCATAACCCAACCCAGATAGACCAACTTAGGGTAGCTAGTTCATTCCACTGGGGTGTCATACAGATGAGGCACACTGATGAGTCCTGGTAGGATGAAACATGTGTATGTGTCTTTTGTTGGAACCCTTTGCAGACTGTGTGAGAGGCCTTTCGGCAACATGCATTTCTGCTAAAAGCTGAACCAACATAATAGTCTGTGGTGATTTGCATATACATCCCATGATGCTTTGCATTATAGGGGAATGTGTGATTTTGTATTTCTTTGAAACTTGGCTTCCCGGCCAATGCCCTTTGGGGTAACCCTTACCCCAGTGCTTCTGCACTAAGATTCTTTGGGCCCGATTCTCAAGGGGGGCTGCATTTGGCTCAAGCTGCAGCAAACCACAGCTTGCACCAAAGCCCCCTGCACCATGGACCCTGCACCCGACTCGGGTACAGGATGTGTTCCGGTGCCTAAGTCCCCTTACGTGTGGCAGCACCCCCCCATGCATCCAATGCAAGGCGCATGGATGGGGTGTGCCACAAGCCCCTTGTGGCAATGCCCTGCTGGTACCCCCTATCCTGATGGCTCCAATGCAGGGCAATGACCCTCCCAATGGTGGTCCAGCCCCCCACCCAAACAGATAGTGCCCACCCCATCCCCAGATAGGGCAGGGGACCAGCATAACCCTCCACACACCCTGTGGAGGTCTCCGACTGCCCAGAATGTGAAGCTGACTGTACAGTGTACACGCTAATATTAGCCCCAGTATATATACAGCACATTCTGGGCAGTCAGGGACCTCCATGGAGGCGTGTGGAGGGCTATGCTGGTCCCCTACTCTATCTGGGGATGGGGTGGGCACTACCTGTTGGGGTGGGGGGCACTATTCCACCATGTGAGTGGCTCTCACTGTATATATACTGGGGCAGCATCAGGGTTCAGGGTGAGGGGGATGGTACTACCACATGGACCTTGGGCTGCATAGGGGATGGGGGTGTACAACACCATGGGCATGCCATGGGCCCTGGCACCACTGGGGGACTGCAGCATAGTGCTGCATACAGGGGTTGTGCCCTGCAGAGCATTTTCTAAGTCCCCTTAGACCAGCCCTGGCTGGTCTAAGGGTACTTAGAATTCTTCCATCGGGGCGCAGCTTGTGAATCCCGTGCCCAGGCTGTGGCAGCTTGCGTCTGCCGCAGTGCCTCTTGCACCTTGTCGCAGCCCAGCTCTGGGCACAGAGATGGTGCAAGCCCCATTTGAGGCAGGCAGCCTACGGTCAATGCAGGCCACCCTTCTGAATTGCGTGAAGACAGCCCTGGATGCAAAGTGCACCTTGCACCATATCTGTTCGGTGCAAGCACCTTGCATCAGATGCAAGGCTTTGAGAATCAGGCCCTTTGTGTTTAAGCTTGTTTTTTGTTTTATTGGGCTAACCACAACCCAACCCAGATAGACCAACTTAGGGTAGCTGGTTCATTCCACTGGGGTGTCATACAGACAAGGCACACTGATGAGTCCTGGTAGGATGAAACATGTGTATGTGTCTTCTGCTGACACTCTTTGTAGACTGTGTGAGTGTGAGAGGCCTTTCAGCACCATGCATTTCTGCTTAAAGTTGAACCAGCATAATATTCTGTGGTTATGTAAGCAATAATACCCAACAGGGTGGGCAGTATTGGGCTATACCGGACCACCCAGGAGCGTAATGAGGCCCGACGCCACAGGTGGAGGGCCTTATAGCTCCTGGAAGGTCCGATATAGCCCATACCACCCACCCTGGAGGGTATTATTGCACTTAGAAAATGGGCCACTGTATAATATATGTTTAAAAAAAGAAAAACATTTATTTAAATGCTAAAACTCATTTATTTTGTAATAAAGTAGTTCTTCCACCTGCATTAGAATGCTCGTTTTTTTTTTAACTAGGGAGTGTTGAGGAGTGGGGAGCTGTTTGTCATGGTTAACACCATATACAGACACACAGTGTAGCTGCTTACCTGCATGACTGGCATAAAATTTGTTGGGATTTAAAAATTACAGCCTCCCATGAAGTGCAAACTGTACAGTTCTTCACTGCTGAGCACTGGTGTCTGAGTGAGAGAGAGAGAGAGAGAGAGAGAGAGAGATAAGGAGGTGAGTGATTTTTCACCTGTTTTACCAAAACAGCATGACAGCAGCATGACATACAGAGAAACCCCTCGATTCCGTGAAGCATTTCCAGTGCACCTCTTTACCTCTCAGACAGCAGTATTAAACAGACAGGGAAACCCCTCGAGTCAGCCTAGCATTTTCAGCCAGGCAAACGGAAAAGCAGCAGCAGGTAGGGCAAAACTAGAAGTAACGGTAGTCGCCTACTTGTGCACCTCTCCCCTTCACAGGTGCCTGGTGCTGCCTTCTGCCTATCATGACCTGGAGAGGATGAATGATTTGGGAGAGTTGGTGAGAGGATCCATGGTAGTCTGCAGGCTTTGCTTTTCTGTGTCCCCCCCAGCCCTATAATCTCATTTTTTTCATTTGTGAGACTGGCAGCTGACAGGGTGATCAGAGAAATGGAGCTGAAGTAAGTTTACTTGTCAGGATGAGCGCTCCGAGTCCGGCTTGATTGGGAATGCTAGTAGCGGTGTGTGTACTCAGTCCAAGAGTGCAGGACAAAACTTAACTGGAGCTGTCATTTAAAAAAAAATGGAAATTTGTACTTCTGCCAAAGTGAGCTTAGAGCAGGGCGGGTGCATTGTGGAGGAAGTACTTCATAGCAGTAGCGCTGAGCTGACAACGACGTGCTAGAGCTCGCATTGTTTCAGTGTGTGACAAAACTCTTGATTGCTTTTTTTTAAATAGCTACGTCTAGTGGATGGGGGCATGATACATTGGTTTGTGTGAGTGGCGATGACACTGGCACTTCAGTGGTGGGCAGGGTTGTACCGTATTTGTGTCGTAGCTGAGTGAGTCGGTGCTTTGTCCCTCTTACTGAGTGGGGAAAAATGGTTACTTTGGCACAGGGATATGGCATAGGGGGAAAGAAAAATAAAATGATGTCGGGTTGTGGCGGTATGGTACATGGGAAGGGAGATGGTTGGAGGATCGGGCTGGGTGTCAGCTCTCGCTAAGCGAGAGAAAAAAATGGTGGGTATTTTAAACTGAACATTCCATAGGCACAGTTGTACTGGTGGTGTTCAGGTTAGTTAGGGCTGGTACTTTTAATACCTGGGCTCTGTTGCCTGATAGATGCCCACCTTGCCAGGTCTATCAGCCAATCAGAGCCCAAGATTTTTGAAGCCCATTTTCTAATTGCATATACAGCCCATGATGCTTTGCATTATGGGGGTATGAGTGATTTTTGTAGCTCTTCGAAACTTGGTTTCCCAGCCAATGCCCTTTTGGGGTAACCCTTGCCTCAGTGCTTATGCACTAAGCTTCTTTAAGTTACATCCTACACCTGATTTATAAAGACTCAAGAGAGCTGAAACCGTAATTGGTTTTCCTGTTGCTCCCTGCAGGATGGGGGTGGGGTGTAAGGGTTGAAACCCTAACACCACATTTCCCTGCTTTTGTTGCCTTAACCATAACTGGTGTGTTAATGAAGGTTTTCACAATGAATCTATATATATATATATATATATATATATATATGAAAATGGTAGCACGGTAGTTAGGGTTGAGTAGCACTTTTAAGGTTAAAGGGTCAAACTTTGCCACCGTTGAACAGATTTGCCTGAAATTTGGAATGCATGATCAAGAACCATACATCTTGGGATATGTCAACTTTTGTACCGGTCAGATATACAGTTGCGAAGTTAAGTGTGATCTGCACGCGTGTTTACAGTTTCTGGTGAATTCTTTGCTCGTGCTTACAGGTCATATGGTTTGCACGACCGGTCCGAAAACTTCAGGGATCATGCGGCCAGTGTCCCTGATGTGCCTTTTGAAGATTTCGTAAAAAAAAATATTAAATGGTTCAAAAGTTATTAAAAACAAGTTCCCATTATAAGTCAATGGAAAAAGTTAACAAAAAGTTCGACAGTGTCGCAAATGGCCCTAGTAGTGTTGCAAATCCGCCATTTTGTTTTCAGTTGGTGATCAGAAAAATGCTTGCCATTTAAAATTGGGACCATCTAGGGACATAGTTCTCTTTGTGTTTACCTAGTCAAGCCCTGAGGATGCTAGGCATGTCTTTATTTGGGGATTAAACACCCTAGAAATATGTTTTTCAAATTTCTGGAAAAAGTAGTGTTGCACTCACGACAGTTTCGCAAATGTTTGTGAAAGCTTTGGCAAATCACGACACTACTTTTTCAGACTATGGCCAAAATGACAGCAGTTCTTTGCCACCCTGCTGCAAAAGAACGGTTTGGTCTTTTGAGCTGAAATTTGAAGGGAACACAGCCAACATCTCATAGATGTGCCTTTCTATGGTTTGATGAAAAAATATTGCATAGCTGCAAAGTTACTCTGAAGTTGGCATTTTTCCCCATAGACTAACATGGTGGCGTACGCCGTGCCTTTCGGGGCTTGCATCTCGAAAACGATCCGAGATACAGATGTTTTGTTGCGAGTTGTGCCCTTTCATTACTGTGCCAGTTAGCATTTCCAGTTGCATTTCTGTTACCGTTTGTGGCACCATTACTGTCTACGTCACCGTGTGCATTACGATTTGCATTTTCGCTTACATTTGCATTTCTGTGTCGTTTGGCATTACTGTTGCTGTTACCATTACCAGTTTCATTTGCAATTGTGGTACCATCCAGGTGCGTTACGGTTTGTGTTTTCATACGCGCTTGCATTTCTGTTTCGTTTCTGTTTCCTTTGGTGTTATTTTTGCTGTTAGCATTTGCGTTTACAATTGCGGTACCATGACAGCGCACGTAACGGTTTGCGTTTCTGTACTCGCTTGCATTTGCATTTCTCTTCCTTTTGGCGTTATTGTTGCTGTTAATGTTACCATTTGCATTAACAATTGCGGTTCTGTGACCATGCACGTTATATTTTGCGTTTCTGTACACGCCTCTGTTCCCGTTTCTGTTTCCTTTGGCATTATTCTTCTTGTTAACTTTACCATTTGTGTTTACTATTGCGGTACCGTGGCTGCGCGCGTTATGGTTTGTGTTTACGTGTGCGCTCAAGTTTGCGTTTCTGTTCCCTTTCATGTTCTTTTTGCTGTGACACTTGGAAATTTCCATTTAAAATACCGCTGCCATCACTGTTTGCGGTACCAGTTGTATTTTTGTATGCGCTTCAATGTCCGTTTGCGTCACTGTTCACTTTGTGCTTGCATTTCTATTAACATTTCCTTTACCATTTACGCTTCCGTTACCATGTACGCCACTGTTGGCACATCTGTTTGTGTTGCTCCCGCCGCTGCATTACTTTCACTATTTGCTGTCATCATTTTTAAAAAAGAAGGGAAATTAGAGGCAAAAAAACTAAATTTAATGCATCAGTTAGGGTTGTTCCACAGTGACAAAAGTGAGAAAATTCAGTGTTAGGGTTGAAAACCCCCCTTGGACCCCCCCAGTCCACGCCCCAACCGGCATTGGGGTGCGCATTGGGGTCATCAGTCTAACTCTCACCCCATTCTCCTATACCTCTGCTTCTTTACACATGTGATGGGGTGAGAGTTAGGGAAGATGACGCAATGCACACCCAGTGCTGGTTGGGGAGGGGCGGGTCCAAGGGGGTATTCAAACCCCAACAATCAAATTTCCTCACTGTCACAAGGGAGGCCCACAGGAAGGAGGCAGAGGATGCCACAAGGAAAGAAAGCAGCTCCTGGTGGGGGACTCAATTATTAGGGGGATAGAACTGGGGGAGCAGGGAAAACTGAAGTAAGGTGCCTGCCTGGTGCCATGGCTTGGAGAGACAGGAAGCGCATCCTCAGGATCATGAGAACAGCTGCATGGGAATCTGAGCTGGACATCATTGTCCACCTAGGGACAAATGACTTGGCTAATCATGAGATTAGAGCAGTGCAGAATGACTTTGTAGAATTGGGGAGGGGCCTAAGACAAGTAGCACACACAATATCCTTCTCTGAGGTGCTGCCTGTCAATGGCATGAGTGAGGCGAGGGTACTTTGCACCATGCAGTTTAATGAAAGGTTGAAAAAATGGTGTGCACAGGGGTTTGGCTTCATTGGGGACTGGGGTTCCACCTGGAGGACACCAGCCTATACTGGCAGGATGGTCTGCATCTGTCCAGGAAGGAACAAGTCTTTGAGCAATCAGTTTAAATGCTTCATTGGCAAGCTTTTAAACTAGTCAAGGGAGGCACTGATAAACAGCAGGAAAATCCCAGCCTCCCTACAAAACAGGGTACTAAATGAGAAAAAGACTGAGGTAGACAGGTCAGTGGGGAATGCTGCAAAGAAGGTAAAGCCATCAAAAAATGGAGAGCAATGAGTACCAATGCCCGTAGTCTGAGTAACAAGCTTTCTGAATTAGTGGCCTTGATGGAGGAGGAACATCTGGATATCATGGCAGTCACAGAAACATGGTACACACAAAACCATGACTGGGACGTAAACATACCAGGATACACTATCTACAGGAGGGACAGGAGGGTAAAAGAAGAGGAGGAGTAGCTCTTTACATAAGGGAAGGAATCAAGGCAACAGAACAAAAGGGAAAAGGAGGAGAAGAAGGCTGTGGGTAACTTTGGAGACCGCAATGGCATCACAATCCGCACAGGGTTAGAGCAAGACTCTCTTCTCGGGGAGGAAATGCACAAGAAAATGATAGAAAGAATACTTAGAATGGCAGAAAAGGGAGATACTGCTGATGGGTGATCTGAATATGCCAGATGTTAACTGGAATGCAGTTGCAGCAGCCACTTCAAAGAGTGGGTTATTCTAGATGCCCTACAAGGGCATGCCTTAGACAACTAGTATTGAGCCCACTTGAGAGGGAACAATCTAGACCTGGTTCTCTCAAATGGAGATGAAGAGAGGATCACAGATGTAGAAGTGGGTAGCCATCTGGGAACTAGCGACTATCGAACAGTATGGTTCACAATAAACACAGCAATAGAGTCAAGCCATACAAAGGCAAAAGTACTGAACTTTAGGAGGGCTGACTTTGCCAAAATGGGTGAGTGCCTAAGGAATGCACCAGCAAATGGGCAGGCAGGAGGGTGGAAGAACAATGGGAATAATAAAACTGCCATCACAGAGGTAACAAGCCTTTGTGTGAAGCAAATTAACAAAATGAAACGATGTAAGAAACCACTATGGTTCTCAAAGAAAGTGGCAGTGAAGGTTCAAGAGAAAAGAAAGCATTCAGGAAGTACAAGGAATCACAGAAGGAGCAGGACAGGGAACTGTATCAGTTAAAGCAAAAGGAAGCTGGGAAGGCAGTCAGAACAGCAAAGGCCCAAACCGAGGAAAAGATAGCCAACTCTGTTAAGAAGGGGGATAAAACCTATTATAAGTACATCAGGGAGCGAAGGAAGACCAAGGAGGGCTAGTGAGGCTTAATAAAGAGGAGGGAGGGTGGGCAGAGGGTGATCATGAAAGGCAGAGATACTAAACAAATATTTTTGCTCAGTATTTACAAAGGAAGCGGAGGTACCTAAAACAAACAGTAGAAACACTCTGGATACAGAAGTTGATACCAGCCCATTTACAGAAGAAAGGGTTCTGAAAGAACTCTTAAAACTGAAGGTGGACAAAGCAATGGGGCCTAATGGGATTCATCCCAGAATTCTAAAAGAACTAAGGGTAGAACTAGTGACACCACTGACTACCCTCTTTAACAAATCATGGGAGGATGGGGTGGTACCCGAGGACTGGAGAAGGGCAGATGTGATTCCCCTTCACAAAAGTGGGAGCAAGGCAGAAGCAGCAAACTACAGACCTGTTAGTTTAACCTCAGTGGTAGGGAAAATGATGGAATCACTTCTGAAGGAAAGAATTGTTGAGTATCTAGAGGCCAGAGGGCTCAGGACCCAAGGCAGCATGGATTCACAGCGGGAAGGTCATGCCAGACAAATCTGATAGATTTCTTTGACTGGGTGACCAAAGTAGTAGATCAGGGTGGGGCTGTGGACATGGTCTACCTAGACTTTAGCAAGGCATTTGACACAGTCCCACACAAAAGATTAATATAAGTTAGCCAGCCTGGGAGTGGGTCCCAAGATGACAGCCTGGGTAAAGAATTGGCTGGAGAATAGGACACAGAGAGTAATAGTAAATGGAGTCCACTCTGAAGAAAGGGGGGTTACTAGTGGGGCACCACAGGGTTCAGTATTAGGACCGGTCCTCTTCAATGTCTTTATAAGCGATATTGCAGAGGGACTGGAAGGAAAAGTATGTCTTTGCAGATGACACAAAGATCTGCAACAGAGTTGATGCACAAGGTGGGGTGGAAAGGATGAGAAGGGACTTGGCAAGGTTAGAGGAATGGTCAAATGTATGGCAGCTAGATTCAATGCTAAGAAGTGCAAGGTAATGCACCTGGGAACAAAACCCAGGGAAGAGTACACAATGGGGGTGAGATACTAACAACAACAAAAATGGAAAGGGACCTGGGGTAGTCATATCAGATTACCTAAAGGTGGGCAAGCAATGTGAGAGGGCAGCAAGGAGGGTTGGGGATACTGGGATGCATAGGAGAGGCATCACCAGCAGAAAACAGGAAGTTATTATCCTCTGTACAGACAGTTGGTGAGACCCCATCTGGAGTACTGTGTGCAGTTCTGGAGACCCAATCTCCGCAAGGATATAGACAGAATGGAGGCTGTCCAGAGAAGGGCAACTAAAATGGTGCAGGGCCTGCACCGGAAGACATATGAAGAGAGACTTAAGGAGCTGAATATGTATAGCCTCGAGGAAAGGAGAGAGAGGGGGGACATGATAGAAACTTTCAAGTATCTCAAGGGAATCAACAAAGTCCAAGAGGGTAGCATCTTTCAAAAAGAGGTGTGCAAGAACAAGGGGCACAATTTGAAGATAGAAGGGGCGGCTCAGAGGTAATTTAAGGAGTATTTTTTCACAGAGAGGGTTGTGGATGCATGGAATGGCCTTCCAGAGGAGGTTGTGGAGTCAAAAACAGTGGTGGAATTCAAGCATGCATGGGACAGTCATAAGGCAATTCTAGGGGGTGGGGGTAGGAAGAAGTAGGCTGCTGGTTAACTAGGATCTGCAGCTTATCCAATAGGTAGGGAAATGGGCAGACTGGGTGGGCCAAGCGGTCCTTATCTGCTGTCAAAATCTATGTTTCTATGTCACTGTGGAACAACCCTAACTGATGCATTAAATGGAGTTTTTTTGCCTGTAATATATATACATATATATACATAGGGGATACATTACGGGCAAGAGTGTGATATGGCAAATATTGTCACTCCTGCAGAGTGAGATATCCAAGCTCACGATGCAGGAGTGACAATATTTGCCATAGCACACGATCTGCCCATCATTTATTCGATATATACAATAGGGCCAAGAGTTTCAGAAGTTTTGTTATGCTGTCTTGTGTTCTGTTCCTGTTAATGTGTTTGCTCATTCTGTGTGTGAGCTTTTCTGAATGGGCTGGCAGTGTTATAAACTCTGAGAGACACACATGAGTGTGTTTTGCAATGCTAAATGAGTTAGTTTCAGATAGGAATGAGAAACATACTTTTGTGAAGCTGTATTGTTTAGCAGTCTGGCTGCAGTGAAGCTAAGAGCATGTAATTGTAATGAACTGAGAGGCAGAGTGTCAGAATAGCTGATACTGTTTTCAGTGGTAATTAAGTTAGCTGCAGGCAGAGTGCAGAGTGTTCAGTGAAATTGTGCTCTTTAGGATTCTGGCTGCAGTGAAGTTGAAATTGTCACAGTAATTGTAATGGGTGAGAATCAGAGTTTGAGGAACAAGTGAGAGTGTGTTTCAGTGGTAGTTGAGTTAGCTGCAGGCAGTAGTTTAGACTGTTCTGTGAAGCTGTGCTGTTTGGAATTCTGGCTGCATCACGTTGAGAGCATCACAGTAATGAACTGGAAGTTGGGGGATAGGTGTGTTTTGTAATGCTCACTGAGTTAGCTGTAGGCAGCAGTGAGACCTCTCAGGTAGTTCTGCATTGGTGTCTATGGTAACAGCACAGGTGTTTCTTGCATGCTGAGGGGAAAGCTGCCTAGAGTGATGATATCAGTGACCGTTTGTGACCTGTGTGTAAATGTCTCATATCATCACAGTAGAGCAGAGGGTAAAAATATCACACTGCAGTGGATGATACGCTGTTTTATCTCACTCATTTACCACTCATCCCTATATATATATATATATATAAGTGTGTATTTGATACTGGAGAGACAAAGTGTGACATTCATGTCCCAATTTTTTTTACTTAAATCCCATAACCTTATCATTGTTGTTACATTGGGTGCATATGGAGATAATGTAATACCAAATATAAAGATAGTTCATCATCTGGAAGTATAAGAACATGAGTCTTTAAGTTAGCACATGAATCAAGTAATGTACGTAACAAGGTGTCCCTTCTGTTGAATTTTCAGATTAAATGTCTTTTAGTTTTTTTCCAAATTAGTATGGTTATTGAAGCTATTTAGGTACCATAGTATGCAACATTTCATTATTTTATTCTAAGCATTACCTGACTATAAGTACGTCACAATTTGTCTTTGGGCACCACTGCTGTGAAAACAGGACATGTCAACGTTTTGCTGCTGATTGTATCCATTTGTTTTTACCATCCCCTTTTTTTATCTGCTATGTGAACCTTGGTGGATGAGTTAGACACAACTGAGTTTCCTAATTATTCAGTTCAATTTATTCAAAAACAGTTTTTTCATAAGAAGTCACGTACATAACAGTGACACCACAACAAGTCATGCACGTAACAGTGACACCACATAAAGTCATGTGGTTAACAGGGACCCAACAAAAGCAACAATGTAAGTGTAGCTATCCAACAAAGTCCTACTATAAGAAATACTTATGTTAATGTACATAAAGCAACCACAGTTATCTTTAAACTTTTACTTTTGAGTGCATTTTCACTGGGCGTGTCAAAGTTTACCTGCTGATTGCATCGGTTTGTTTTTACAGCTCTTTTTTTCTTAATCAGCTATATGAACCTTTGTGTACAAGTTAGACATCACTGAGTTTCCTAATTATTCAGTGCAATTTATTCAAAACAGTTTTTTCATAAGAAGTCATGTACATAACAGTGGCACCAAAAGTCCTGTTCATAACAGTGACACCACATCAAGTCATGTGTTTAACAGGGGCCCAACAAAAGCAACAATATAAGTGTAACTATCTGATATAGTCCTGCAACAAGAAACACTTGTGTTAATGTACATAATGCAACCATAGTTATGTTTAAACATTTACTTTTGAATGCATTTTCTCCAGAGGTGTCAAAGTTTACCTGCTGACCGTATCTGCTTGTTTTACAGCTCTTTTTTTCTTACTCAGCAATTTAAACCTTGGCTGAAAAGTTAGACACCACTTATTGTCCTAATTATTCGGTGTAATTTATTTAAAAGCTGTTTTTTTCATACAAAATCATGTACATAACAGTGACACCACAACAAGTCATGTACGTAATAGTGAGAAGAATGGAGACATCAAGAAAAACACTCACCGGGATGAGAAGTAGAAAAGACGTTTTGGGGCAGGTGTAGGGCTTTTAAGACCTTCAAAGGTTCAGTGACAATACAGACAAGTGCTTTTAGTTCTGCAAATGGACCGCTGGTGTTGTGGAGAATTTTTGGACCCATAGTCTTGTACATAACAGGGGGATGCCAAGGGAGGAAGATCCAAATATTTAATTAAAACATCATCAATACCACAAAGTAAAGAAAAAAATAGAAATGGTGTTAAGGAGAGTTAGAGGCACTGCAATTGGGGGGTTTTATTAGAAAAAAAGCTATTTGAAAACCAGGGCTGTACAAGTCCTGAATGTACTGTAGGTGGACACTACTGGTTTGTGTGTTACCAGGGAAAAAAGGCACATAGAACTATATAAATTATAAATTTAGAAATAAGAAAGTTTTAAGAAGCATAAGAGCTAACTATGAGATACTAGCATACAACTATTTTTTTCTTTAAAATGTAAATGTTGAGACTGAAATGAGGCACTCTATGAGTGACATGCAACAATGTCACAAAATGGCATCTTTCTTAAGGGGGAAATGTGGCACTCCAGATGGGTCCACAGCAAAACAGCAACGCAACAGAGGCTGATGTTATTTACAGTATGCCCTTATTGAGTACAATACTAGGGAGTATTATAATGGAAGCATTTTATTAGTTATTTAAGAAGTTACAGGCCATTATTATAGAGGAGATGCAAGTCTCTCCATATATATGTGTGTGTGTGTGTGTGTGTATATATATATATATATATATAATGTATGTATATGTTTACATATAATATTATAGTGCCATGGTAGGACCACTATAGTTAGGACTGAGTAGGCCATTTAATGTTAAACTCCTAACTTTGCACCGCAGTAGCTTTGACTCTGTTCAACATAATTGCGCAAACATTTGCATGCACAGTTCTGGGGGCAAGGTCTCTTGATTTGCCAAGCTTTGTTCCAGTCGGATGTGCAGATTCCAAGATCTGGACATTGTGTTTTTAGGAAAAATCAGGGAGTTTTGGTGTTATTTTTTTTTTTTTTTTTTGTCATCACCTACAACCCAGATGGTTTGGAATTTGGTGTGAAATTTTCAGGTTAGAAATGGCTTGCCCCAGAATAGTGCCTTTCACTGGTTTGGTGAAAAAATATGAATCTGTTCCCATGTTATAAGGATCTGACATTTTTTTTTTATATAATTTAACAGTTTCTATCTGCAGCCACAGCCCTGCTCCACATCCAGCCACCTCTCCTTCACTTCACCTCCAACCCTGAAGCTCGCATGCCCAGCTGGCAGACCCATCTACACCTGCGAAAGCGGCCCCCCTCGTAGGCCCCGTGCCCGCGAGGAACCATTACCGGCACATGCCATCCAAGCATCATTGGTTGGTCGACGAAACTGCGGCTTGTGTTGCCTTGTTTTTTCTCTTATGTCCTCTGATGGAAGAATGGACATGCCATGACATCAATGCACTAGTGTGCAGACGTCTGCTGTGCTTCCTCCACTGGGTACCTGCACCTCTGTAGTACCTCCAGGCATCCCCAGGGACCAGCAGAGTGCAGTGTACATCCACCCCTTATCCCTAGGACTGGGAGAGCTGTAGTTGGATGGTTAATCCTAATCCTCCCCTGCCGACCCCTGATGACCCAGGCTCGTTCCCGAACCCAGGTCGCTGGCATGGAGCGAGGTCTGGCATCCAGCACCTCAACCCTCAGAGCCACCGGGCCAGACAAGATCTGATATTTTGATTCTGAGCATGCTCAACATAGTTTTTTTGGATAGATGTTTGATACCCTACTGAGCATGCACAGAACTGAATTTTAATTACATTAAGTTAATTAAATTAAAAGTTTCGCTGAAATTAATCCAGAAGGTGGTCAGCGGCTACTGGTATAAGGATACTAAAAAATAAATCTTAATTTTGCTAATTATCTTAAGATGTTTAACATATCGTAACAGGTTGCAAGTATCGAATATGCACTGTCTGTGTCACATCAGCAATCACAATTTGCACTCCCCCACACACTCAGAACCTGTCGCTGTTGCATAAACAATCTTAGTTTGTAGAGTAAATAATAATAATAATAATACAGATTCTTATGTCTTTGGAGTCTGCCAAGAAACATTCGTAAACAAGCAGGGAGTACTAAAAAAAGGTTTATTATACTACTTATGCCAAGCATGTGACAGAGAAAATCACAAGGGAGATGGGTTTCTCACCACTCTCCTGAAGAATGTACATAATCTCCAGAATTTGTAAGATGTCAGGCTCTCCAAGATCTCATTCTCTTCGTGTGGAGCTAGTTAACACAAACTTATATACTACAGATAACAGTATAGCAACATAGATTACCTCATAGTTATAGATATGAGAAACATTATACATTGGTCTTATACTACAGTATCAACAAGATCGTATAAGACATTCTCCATTGGATAATGACTTAGGTGACAGAATTACTAATGAGTATAATGTGAGACAAAGAATATGCTTCGGTTTGCATGAACCTTGGACAAAAGAAATGCTGACGGGTTCAAACTACACATGGTATTTATTGCCTGTGTATAAGACTCAACAAAGATTTTCTGTCTGTCAGCTTGCTTACACAAAGAGAAGTGCTGCCTGGCCACTACTACATATGATTATATAAGAATATATATATAGTGTATATGAGAATATATATATACTGTATATATGGGGTGGGATATTCAGACTGCGCCAAAAAGATGCACAATAGCAGGAGCAGGCACAAGTGCAGTGCACCACTGTGCAATGTGCATGATATTCAAACCAAGCGCAGGCCAAGGTTCACCTGCACAACACAGCTGAATATCACACCACATGCGCAGTAGCACAACCAGTGATGCGCAGAGACAAGGACAGGAAACAGGGGTGCACTAGCCATGGGTGGAGGAGCATGCAGCAGGCCAGACAGACCTACCCCCCCAGGCACCCCATGAACTGCACAACAGAGGTGAGCTGGATGGATCACCAGCCCATGAACCCCAGCACTGAATCAACAGCAGAGGCATGGTGTCCCAGCACACTCCCCTGGCAAGCAGTGACCGCAACACAAGGAGGGCTGGACCCTCCAGTGCCACCACACCCTACCAATGCTGATCACCCCCTGTACAGTGATCCCAAGACACCTGGTCCAGAAGCATCACACAACAGTGCATGGCACCAAATGCATGCCACCACCACCACCGTGATAGTGCAACCCTGTGCCCCATGGTGCCAAGCATGACAGCTCCACTGTGATCTCCTAGCAGCAGACAACACCAGCCACTGATGCAACAACAGCATACACAATGCCCCCCTGCATTGCTCCCACCGTGGCACAGCAGAGAAGTCGACCCTGCATCAGTACCCGAGGAACCCTGCATGTGACAATGCCTGCCCTGGATGTTACCACCAGCAGGACAGCAACCCACACACCCACCCATGCACACACCCTGTCCCAGCACTGGCCCCACCAGACAGCACAGCCACCCACTGTGGTGCATGGAGGTATGCGCCACACAGGATGCAACACAGGGCATGGACAAATCCCTCACCCTGTCCCAAGGGTACCCCGACACAGGGCCACACATAGCTGGGCAACAGATGCCACTGATGTGTGTCCAATGATGCCACGTACCCACGGCCTGTACCCCACCATGGCACTGGTGAGCTAGCCATCTGGTGCATGCACCATGAATCTGTCCACTGGCAGCATGTGGCTGGAGCACGTGACAGACAGCAGACCACAGACACCACTACAGACACCAGCAACAGCATGGAGGGGGGGACAACAACAGCATAGCCCACAGTGTCACCTGAGGCAGACGTGCAATAAACCTGGAGATAGGATGCCAGCTGCCATGGTGCCATGCCCAAAGGGTGGCTGGCATGGACAGCCACCAATGTCATGCCAGCAGGCAAGCATGTGTTGGGGAGGTTGGCATGACCATGCATACCACAGACATGCAAGGGACTCAGCCGCACAGGCCAGGTACAGACTGACAGGGGCGGCAGGGACACAGTGCATGCACCTGGGACCACTGTACACAGGCATCCACTGAACAGGGCACAACACACATACCACAGACAGGGACCATGGCCCCCACCCACACCAGTAGAGGGGCCCTGCCAGACATACACATGCCCAGGCCTGCACCATCCCTGATGCCATGCACACCACTGCAGCAAAGCATCATATGCCTGGTTCAAATCAGAGACCACCACAGTTGTCATATAAAACATGAATATAATTAAAATGGAAACAGTATAAACATCAACAGCAATAATAGAACTATGTATAAAGTGGGGGGTAGGGCTACAACTCAGTGGGGATGGGCATAGGGCAAGGGGAAACATCAAGGAGTGGGACAAAGGGGTGTGAGGGACAGTCCAGGGGAATGCACAGCACGTGTGCCACAGGCCCTACTGGTGGTCCCTCTCTTCTCTGTGGTCTCTGTGCCTCCACCGCTCACCGCGCTCCATACCCTGGAGCAGCTTCAGAGTTGTCTGGGTCACCTGGAGGAGCTCCTGGATATGTCACTCCAGGGTTGTCCACCTAGGACAAGGGAGCAGAGTCAGTATGTGTGACTGGCCAGACCCCCGCAGCCAACCCAATGTGCATGGCATACAGCTGTGGGCCTCACCCCTGTAATGCCATGTGACCACCCACGGTGGCCACACCCACAAGACTCGCCTACCCAGTCACCCATAGCCATGTGAAAAGCTGCACACCCCCACTGCCCATGCACTGCATAGCACCAACATGGCCATACAGTGTCATGGCTATGCAGTGTGATGGCAGTGGCACAGCCATGGGCCCAGTGCATGCACATCCCTCTTACATCACCCACCCACACATGCAGTGCCACAGGGCAGTGCCAAGTTCACTGTGTAGTGTGCACGGCAGTGGGACCATGTGTGGGGGGCCATGTCCCGCCACCACCCCTGCAACCCACCATGCACAGATGTAAGGGGAAACACAGCACTCACCTGTATCCTGGTCAGCAATGCACTGCTGACCCATGGCACCACCCAGTGCCTCGGCTGCAAGGCCACGCTACCTGTTCTGGCCTGCCATCCCTGTTCATGGGCCAAACGGGCCCTACGGTGATCCTCTGGGCTTAGGATGCAAACATGGAGAGGGAAACATCAGTACAGGTCAGTAACATAGCCCCCCCTTTCTGTGTGTGTGCCTGCACAGCCCAGCCATGATGTAGTGGCACAGGGTGTACATGAGGCACCCTCACCACCAGAAACACAGATAGGCCCCCACTGTGGCATGGCCTGACAGCCACCACAATACCTGGATGGACAGATACTACCAGTGATGAGATGGAGCACCTACCTGGCCATGGCACGGTGCCCCACCAGGCACGTGCCTACATTCACCCCAGGTGGTCAGGGTCCTGCTGCTGGAGGTCATCATAATGGTGGTGACACTGCTCCACCATTCTGCTGCTCCCTGTTGCCTCCTCCAGGCCATCTCCAACCTCCTGCCACACTGCAGTTCATGGCCTCAGGCAGGGTACCTGCCCAAAGAGGGCACCAGCATGTGGCTCCACCAAGGCCACCAGGTTCGTGAGCTCAACAGCTGTCCAGATGGGTGCTCTGGTGCGCGGCATGGTGCAGTCTCAAGTGATATAAAAATGGCACCCTGTAGCGCATGTGCCCCATACGCAGAGGCAGCATGGTACTGCACTGCCAGTCGCTCTCGTGCTGTCACTGGACTGCGCAATAGGGGTGCAGCCATGTGTATGCATGGTTCCTAGGGCCAAAGGTTGGCCATAGGGTCAAGGGTCTGTCCGTGCATGGAGCACCACAGCGATATTGGGACGCCCTGCATGTAGCATGGTAGGGTGCATGTGTGTGATGCCCTGCAGTGTCCTACCACACTGTGGCACCCTGGTGCCCATGGTACACCATGGCACAAGCACCCCTGGGCATACAGCACACTTGCACCACAGACACAGTGGTGGCCATGCCCTGTACTGCCTCCCGCACACAGCACATCTCCAGCACCACTAGCATTGGCATCAGCACTCTGGGCATGCACGGTGCGGTGCGGATTGCACACATCACAGTGGTGCGCCATAACCTGAGCATGCTCAACAACATTGCACAAGGTGCAACAGCATGATATTCAGCCAGGATATGCAAATCAGCTGATGAGCCATTCCATGGCACATCCACAGCATTAGCATCCAATTACAGATGCGCCTGCTCTCATTTGCATGTGTTGCACTATAAATATGCAACCTGGGGCTGCATAGGCCATGGATCAGTACTGCAGTCTTTGAGGTAGGTGGCATGCTGTTGGGATGTGGGGACAGTAGTCTGGGAGGGCTGTATGGGACTGCACAGTCCAAGGTAACACCTGTCTTTCCCCCAGGCATGAGCATGACCAAGCAAGAGGAAGAGGAGGAACAGGGAAGGGTGAGAAGGAGGAGGCCCAACTTCATCAGGGCTGAATCTGATACCCTGTTTGAGGCATACCTTGACAGGGAACTGCTGCTTAGCGGACAGTGGGGAACACCACACGCCCGTGCTGTGGCATGGGGTGAGGTGGCATGTGCCATAAACTAGCAGGGCAGCCACCAGCAGCCCATGCAGGAGTGCAAAAAGAAGGTTCGCATGGACAGGAGGTGGATTAAGGATAAGGTGGCTTCCATCAGGGTGGCATGTGCTGCCACTGGTGGGGGTCAGCAGGACATACCCTGCCAGATGCCACGGGAGGAGCGGGTGGCCAGCAGTTTGCAGCATAGTGCTGTCAGGGGCATTCCTGGCAGTGGCTTCCAGACAGGTGGCAGCCCATCACTACATGGTAGTTCCAGCACTGTCAGTGTGTGGGTGATGGAGGGCATGCCACAGGGCCAGGTGGAGTCACTAATGGTACTGTGTTCCTTCACAGCTCCTGAGCATCTGCATGGGGCAGTGGTGGTGGGTGTGTCCACTGAGGGGGTGGCCCTGGACATGGAGGAATGCCCATCCACCTCCACAGGTGTCCAAGGGACCATCCAAGTGCATACCTGCACATCTGTCTGGACTGATGTGGGTGGTGTGGGTGCGGACATGGCCCTGCCTGTGCCCCAGCATGACACCGCCTCTGGTGTCCAGTGTGCTGGGACACAGATCAGGACCAGATCCAGCACCAATGATAATGGGACACACATCCCAGACAATGATACATGTGGGATACAGGATGGTCCCACAGCAGGCAACCACCCTGGCGGTTCCGCAGGTGATGCTGTCGTGGCTGCCTGCACAACAACCCATTCCCAGCCTGTATCTGCATGCCCCAGTGGGGCAGCACTGGTGTGCATCCTGGGCGGTGGGGCTGTTGCAGCTGCTGCGGCAGCACTGGTGTCCCCTGGCAATCGGTAGCTGGAGGGGCAGCGCCGGCAGTTGGCCAATGACAATGGGGGACAATGTTGGGGGGCAGTGGCAGTGCACCATGTGTGGATGTACCCCAGAATGGCACTGGTGTGCAGCACCCATCATCAAGGGGTACTGGGCAGCAGCACCAGGAACACCATGGGGGACAGCATGCTGGACAAGCAGATAACCCCTTGGACAACCACAGCTGTCTTCTCCAGGCCTCAGTTGATCAGCAGATGCAGCTCATGATGGCGGTGGATGCACTCAGTGCGGTTCTGTGGCAGGCAGAGGAGCGGTGCAGCAGGGACCACGGCTTGCTCCTGGCAGATTTGGCCCAACAGCGGGTGGATGTGACCACTGCCATTGACAGGCAGACCACTGCAATGGTGACTGTCATGGCTATACTGGCCACCCAGTTGGGTACCCAGCTGCCACAGATCCCCCACAGTGCAATGTCCACCCCCATTTCTGATGTCATGTGACCCCTGCTATGTCGACACCGGGTTTCGCTGTGGGCATACCGAGCACTCCTGGTGTGGGCATGTTCAGTGGCCTGCAGACTCCTACATGGACATGGTCACATTCATGCAGCATCACCCCTGGGAGCCTGTCGGTGTCACCCCATGAGGCCACTGGTCAGCCTGGCACAGCTGGCAGGTCTCAGCAGGGCTGCCCATGCATCCATGGCAGCCGTGGTACTGTGTTGCATGACTGACCTGTCTCCCACCATGGTCACTGTCTGCTGCTGCCCTGTGTGCACTGTGGTGTTCATTGTGCGACGCACGGGTGAGGTTCCCAGCCCTGCACACACATGGTCCCTGTGCACACCCTCCCGGCTGCTGGCCACTGTGGCATGTGCATGATGATGCCTGCGTAGCACTGTCTGCCACTGTGTAATGGTGCCCAGCATCTGAGGCACACACAGTGCCAGCCACTGGGCATGCTTGTGTGTGGTCCTGTGAGGGTGTGGGGGTGACTGTTAGGGTCGGTGTGCTGGTTGCCCTTTGGGTACGTGTTGTGGTGTGTGTGCATGTGACGTGTTCAGCCCTGCCCATCCCTGCTGCCGTGTGCAGTCCCCCACTCATTCCCATTCCCTTTACGCTGTCTGCCCCTGGTGTCCACCCTGCCTGTCT
Source organism: Neoceratodus forsteri (assembly GCA_016271365.2). Taxonomy (NCBI): domain Eukaryota; kingdom Metazoa; phylum Chordata; order Ceratodontiformes; family Ceratodontidae; genus Neoceratodus; species Neoceratodus forsteri. Next base: position 673,578,975 of record CM057451.1, on the reverse strand, counting down.
GTAGGCTGTGCTCTTGCCCTTGATGGTTGCACATGGCCCTGTTGCCTACCTGTGTTGTCCAAAGTGCTTCTCTGTGATGGCGTACCAGTGCTGCTGTGCCATCTGAACCAGCCAGGGGTCCCGTTGCCCAGGGGGGGTGACTGCTCTACATCAGCTGGACCAGAGTCCTCATCATCCCCACCGCTGTCCCACTCTTTGACCTCAGTGGCTATTCCACAGCCAGTGACCATGTTGTGCAGGATACAGCAGGCCAGGAATAGCCCACAGGCCTTCGAGGGGCTGTACTGTAGGGCACCGCCTGATGTGTGCAGGCACTGGAACTGTGCCTTCAGCAGCCCGAACACCCGCTCGATGACATTCCATGTTGTGGCATGTGCCTCATTATACTATTGCTGTGCTGGGGTCATGGGGCGCCAGTATGGTGTGAGCAGCCAGGGCCATAGTGGGTAACCGTTGTCACCTGTGTGTAGAGGGGAGACATTAGCATGGTGGTCTGCATCACTATGCCATGGGCCATCATGACCAATACCCATGGCACCCCTGACAGTGCCCCCCCATGTCTGTACACATCATCCAGCGCGCTATGCATACTCACCTACTAGATGGCCGGTGGGGATGTCCCCACTCTCAAACCTGTGGCACAGTGCAGACGGGTGCCAGATGAAGGCATCATGTGCTCCCCCAGGGTGTGTGGCACAGACATTGATTATGCACCCCCTGACCTCGCACACCACCTGGCAGTTGATACTCTGGTAGCCCTTGCAGTTGATGTACGTTGCACCCTCCAGGCCAGGTGGCATGTGGATGCCTACATGGGTGCAGTCAATGGCCCCGAGCATGCCAGGCAACCGTGCTACCCTGTGGAACTCTTGTATGTGTGCTGTGCGCTCCGCCTACGTGCTTGGGAAACGGAGGTACTCCACAGCTTGTGGCAGCAGTGCGCTGAGGAAATGTGTGAGTAGGCATGACATGGCCAACTGGGTTATGCCTGTCATATCCCCTGTTGGTCTCTGAAAGGTGCCCGTGATGAGCAGACACATGACGGCTGTGACCTTTGTCTCCACTGACAGCGCATGGCTCCGTCATGTGGGTGCCTGCACCTCTTCACTGCACAAAAAAATTGTTTCCAGGTTATATAATAAACAAATTGACATCAAAAAATGCAATACAAATAAAAGACAAAACTTTCTTACTATTAGAACTCCTACGATATGGAATACTTTGCCACAAGATATTGTTGATTCACCTACTATTACGATTTTCAAAAACAAAATAGACAAATGGTTATTAAAACAGTACCGCATACAATGATCCACAAATGTGGAGGACAGTCTCGATGGGCTATGGCCTTCTTTTGTCCAACCAGCCAAGTTACCAAGCTCACAGAGCCACCTTAGAATCATCCGGTTCAGGCGGTACCAGCCTACAATCTCAGTGTCAGTGTACTGTTCAAATGTGGTGCAGGCTCGGTACTTCCTGTTCTGGGCGTACCGTTGATGGGCCCTTCCACGGCCATGCCTCCCTGCTGCCTGCCTTCTCACACCTCTCATTACTGCCTCCATCTGGAAGATGGCACTGGCCATGTCCCTGGCTGGTATTCCCCCTGGGCGGCTGTCCTCCTGTTCCCCCCTGCTGTGTGTTGCTGGTGCTGCCCCTGCACCGGGTTCACCTCCGGGTGTTCACCTGTAGCTGCCTGCCTCTTGCCACCACCCTCCATCCACTGTGGTACTCTCAGGCCCTATCGTGCACACTGGCACAGGCACACCCACTCCTACCCTCACTCAGGCACACCTCCAGTGGATCCTGTCCAACAGCTCACCACACCTGCACCCTTCTTCCTGTCTTGCCTCCCTGCCACTCTGTCTCTGCACTCCCACCTATGGCTCCCCTGTGGCACATTCTTCCTCCCCTCTCTTGCTTCCTTTTATTTTGGCTCATTTCCACTGTCACACAACTTCCGCTTGCTCCGCTACTGTGCATGTCACATGCTGATGAATATCACACTGCACATGTTGTTCCTGGTTACGCCCCCTGCAGTTACGCATGCATTCATTACTGTTGTGCTATGGCTCATTGCTTGTTGTGCTGCACTGCCACTCCCGCTGAATATCGCACCACGGTGCATTTCCACACTTGCGCTGGCACATCCCTGTTGCACATGGCGCATCTGCTCTGAATATCCCACCCATAGTGTATAAAATAATCACTGATGATCCTTCAGAGTCATCATATCAGTAATTAGGTAGATTATACATGGAATATATGTAAAAGACAAACATAATGCATTATAGTGAGGTATAATAGTCATGCAGGATAATAATCATGCATGATCTAATCCTATAAAAGGATGTAAACATTAGCAAATATTAGCAGCAAAGCACATTGATGACATTCATGCTTATATGATGGGTGCCTAAATCTACATGTTAGTGCAGAATAGCAGTATCAAAGTATAACAGACCAGGAATACAGTGTAAGGTGTATGTGGGACAATAGGGGGTATAACCCAGGTGCAACAGTCCCCTCTTTGTTGCCATAATTGCAAAAGTGGCAACACAACAAAAAGATGATGGTTAGACACCATTCATCTACAGGCACAAGCCTAATAGAGGAAGTTTAACTGGTCACAGTGATGTTTTAGGGTTTTTGTTACACATCAAAATGTAATTATAAGGGAAAGTGTTAGCAAACCTTGTGACTACAAACATTTAGAATGAAATTTCACAATGAGTTTTCCAATATCAATACAATCAGTAATTACTGATATGTATCAGGTGTGTATCTGTCTTATTAGGAAGAGATTGGAAAGACAGACTTAAGTTGCCTGTATTGGTATTAAAAATAAGTAAAAATTGAGATAGAGTGTCACGATAGTTAGGACTATACTTAATGGTATCTGGTTCCAGGATGGAAACAGGTGTGATTACCGTATAACCCATTACCTGTTTAGGAGTAAAAATAGAAGTTAGAAAAGTTCACTTTGCATAACTTTTAGTCTGTATCAGAAGAACGTATAGTTGGTCACTACACAATGTTCCACATCAGTAGAATATACCATCTTGGAGGATGGCATTTCTCAGCGGGTATGTTGAACAGGACACAAACTGTCAATGTCCATAAGCCATAAACTATGAAAAGTTCCAGGGTATTAAATCCAGGGTTTCTTCAAGTGTTAGATGAAGATTCATAGTTCAAAGTAGATGCATTCAGATTTTCCAAAGGTAGATCCAAATGTTCAGGAGGCAGCTGTATTTTCAGAGGCCTCTGCCGGGGGTGCATTAGATTGCACATTGGGTTTTACAATGGAATAGCAACAGTGTTCAGTGGAAGATGATCACATGGCTGCAGAAAATGTAATGATTTATGACAGTGCTCAGTTTGTATGAGATGCCAGCCAGGCTTGGAAAACAAGCAGTGAAGAAAATGGATTTCTTGATTGTAGATCAAATGAAAAAGAGTCTTCTGGCTAAAGTTAGGGGATTGCCCCCACCCCAGGCTTGGTTCATAGTATGCATAAGAATGAGCTTGATTGTAGAATCTGATTTGGCTAGACTTAATACAGTTTATCTGAGAGTTCACAAGAGGAAGCCTAATTATAGTTATTAGGCCAGTATTCACAAGTTGAAAAGACAAGTTGGAAGATGTCACATCTGCATAAAAGGTGGTGATCCTTTCAGGTACGACAATCAAAGTTCAGAGTCAGTCACGATTCCAAGACCTTTTGGTAAACAAGGAAAGGAGGTAGTTTCAGCCTCTTCACAATAAACATTCCCATCAAGATGATCAATAAAATGGACGATTGCCAAACAATCAGAGATGGATGTTGCCAGATGAAAATGCAGCAATGACACTGTGAAAGTCACAAACATAGCTTCCTGGATTGTGCAGGAATACGTTTTGAAACATGTAGCAATACTGGTGTGTGTGGTGACATATTAAAGGTTCCTTGCCATTGACAAGGGAATAGTGTTAGATTCAAAGAACCATTTGTTAACATATGCAATAGAAGTGCATAATGTGGCAATGCCACTGACCCATACGTATGGCATGTATGAGATCAGGGATATGTCCTAATTCCAGATCCCAGAAGAGATAACCAAAGGGTTGTAAGAACATAATAGCTGTAGGCAGTGTAAAGGGCTTCCCTAGCTATGTGATTCTCGTCTGTTTCCTTAATGTGAGCAGAAATTAATTCATAAACATGAACATTTGTCAGGTCAAACTCCTTCACAATCTTTTTTAATATTGTAAATGTATATTGCTTTTAAAGAGCAAGACCATGTATACCATGCAAAGGAGGGGGGAGTATGATATTATATTTCATACTATTATGAACCTTTAACATATGTGCTTAAATAATGGCTATATCAGCCCTATTTCAAACAGATATGTCAGAGCCAAGTAGGTCTGAGTCTAAACCTGTGCTGTTTTTTTTTTTAAATAAAAAAAAACAAAAAAAAGTATAGTGCATTAGGGTTGGTTTACATATGTAGGATGTATCACTAGCAGTCAGGATGTGAAAATTCTGTGTGTGTGGGGTGCTATCAGTCCCTGTATATGGATCATTATTAAGTACCTGGTATGTTGCCAGGGTATCGAATCACATCATTATTTAAAAAAAGTGGGACATGTTTGTTATGAAACATGTAACAAATCATTTCAAGTTTAAAAGGTGAAATTTAAAATCACTGGGATGTGCATGAACTGCACATTATTAACTAGGGTACCTGGTTTGGAAGTGGTTATTAGACCACTGGGTGGGCCAGGGTTCTGTTTTGGACACTCAGTATTAGGTGTCACACATTATGGGGCATCATTGGGTAAAACCTTAAGGTCTAATGGCTTTTATTGCCATATAAAGTTTGGATGCAAAATTCCTGATTATCAATAAAATATAAACAGGGGTCCAGATCAAGTCTAGCTGCTAGATTGAACTGAGGCAATGATCATAACATTCAGTAGGGCCTCACTACCCTTCTGGATGATGAACATGTATTTTAGGACTTTAGCGTAAATTCCACAGGATGTAATTAGATCATGTGGGCTTGTGACATACTGTGCCTCAACAACCTGTTTAGGTTTAGGTCACTGGTTCTTATCTGCAATAAGACATGCAGTTTGGGCTTGTAAGAAGACCCATACTTCTAAAAAGAGAAATAAGCATAAAAGCAAGCATCTCTCTCTCTGAAATCTAAAAGGAAAGAGAAAAGAAAAACAGTTAGTTTAATACTATTCTGCCCATTGGGGTATGGAAAAGTAATTGAATCCCCTTTAAACAGGTTCATTTGATTGGCATGTAGCCATTTATCAATGACTCTTATTGTGAGGCAGTCTAACTTGGTAGACTGCTGGACTGAGTTTGTTTACAATGGGATAGGGCCTGTTGCTGGGCCTTGCCAATACATTGTGCAGCAAAGAAGTGTACTTTTTGGAAGTCTTGATTGAGTTAATTAGCATATTTATCTTCTGATGGGCCATCAGCAGTGGCAATACACAGGTCCAGAAATAAATATTCTGGGAGCCTCATGGACCGTCTGGTCATTTCTTCAAAAATGGGGTATGCTGTATATCTGCAGAGGGTGTCCCTCTTATTGCCATAAGGAGTAAAGGCAATAATGAATCCCAGTCCTTTTGAGTTCTTCTGAACAAGTTTATTATGACATAACTTTGATCTGCCTGTTGGCTCATTTCTCCTGTCCTGATGACTGTGGGTTGTAAGGGATATGAAATTTGTTTTACCCAAAACAGATCCAGAATTTCTTGCATTACTTTGACTATAAAGCCAGCTCCCTGTAATCAGAATCTACCTTTAGGGTTAAACCCCCACCTGGTAAATAACTGGTTTACCAAGACATTTGTAGTCACTTTGGCTATGTTTCCCTGTGTTGGGATAGCTTCAACCCATTTGGAAAATAGGTTGGTGATCACTAGTGCAATCTAGTTGTTCTTAGTGGTTGGCATAGGGCCAATGTAGTCAGTCTGGATCTTGTTCCAGGGGCCTAATTGCCTCTGGGGTAACAGTGCATTTTTCCTTAGCTGGTATAGGATTGTTCTGTACACAGATCAAACAGTTACTAATGTAGTGTTTTACATAATTTCTCATGTGTGCTCACCAGGCAGAGGATGTCAGTCTGTCTAGTGTTTTACTGACTCCCTGGTGTCCACCAGTTGGAGTATCATGTACTTGGTACAGTAGATAAAATCTACCCTCAGGTGTTCAGGAATTATCCGTAACTTTTCATGAGTGTGACGGCAGTGGTACTAAATGAGTAGGCCATCACTGGATAAGTGAAGGTCATTTTTCACTTTCTTATAAGAGCTTATTTTGGAAGTCATTCCTTAGTTCCTTTATTAAGGAAATGATACACTGCCCTCAAATGAGGATCTTACTTTTGGAGCATAAGGTTCACATTTACAATATGCTCGATCCTTCTGAATGTGCAGTTTGTATTTAAACTGGTTAGGTTGTGATGTACACAAACAAGTCTCTGTATCTCACAGAAGTACTATAGAGTATTGGAAGTTTGTTTTCTTCCAAAAAAATTCAGTCAGACAGAAACATACCCAATTAGAAACTGTAATAAAAAAATAACAGTGTCTGTAGTCTTTTAGATCAAGGCCATTTTGTCAAACCACAGCACTAACCCTCTCATAGAATGCTGGTATCATTTTACGTAAGGAAGAATCTTTGTATTGCTCTCTTAACACAAGCTATGGTTTTCTCAAGGCCTTTTTAGCTCTGTAAACCATCCACAAACATTTGTGGTAATTCAGAGACTCCTTGCTTTACATTTTTTTCTTGCCAGGCATGTTTTAACAATGCCTGAGAATTGTACATAAATGATGATGCACACACCGTCATCAATAGAATGTAAAATAATTCCAGACCATGCTATCTGACCCTCATTGGTATGAGTGGCTGAGTCATCAGTCAAAACATGACACACAGTGGTGTCTTTTAACACTTTGTGAGGTTCTGTTAGAAAGGGTCCTGGGTCAGGTAGGCCAGGGGATTGGAGTGAACAATCATGGGTCTGTCCTGTAAATTGTAGGCCATGGGCTAAAAAGGATGGAGTTTTGATAAGAAGGACAATGATGTCATGGTCCTGTAAAAGGAGAGACTAGTGTGTAAGTCTGGCATTGGAGACAGAGTCATCTTTTACTCTGTCTGACAACAGAAAGTTAGTTGAAAAATGATTGGAATGCAGCACAATGGGTGCATATCCAATGATGTTCATAAAATATCTCACTGCCCAGTATGTAGCCAACAAATTCCTTTCACATAGGTTATATTTCAGCTCCACTGGGGAGAGCATCTGGGATGCATAAGCAATGGGTCTGATGTGTCCATTATATGTTTGGGCTAAAACTGCTGATATTGCTATTTGTTGCACCTTCTTGCCAGAAGTGCCTGCTGTTGTCTGTGCTGGGAATAACCCAGACTGTTCCTCCTATTGCAGCCACAGTATGGGACGATCCAGGTGTCACTGGTGGAGGGGGTTCTGCATCATGTGCAGGAAGTGCTGGCACTATCAGGGGTGCCTGCACAGTGGAGAAAAGCATGTACAAGCTGCACGTAGTTCTCCAGTTATGGATTGTGGTTCAGTAGCCATCAGGGGTGGAGCAAGTAGTACTGAAACAGCAGTCAGCACAGGTTCAGAAATAAAACCTGTAAACCCCCCCCAACATGGCTGGTGATGCTGAAATTACCACAGCCATGGGGCTTTGAGAATCAGGGTTGTCCCCTACCCCCATCAAATGTAAAGTGTGTTCCCCCACTGGAAGGTTGCTGGATGGTAGCAACATTCTCAGTGAAAGCTAATTTCCTTTCACATTTTCACATTTCACATAATTATCAGCAATGTGTTCCTTAAGCAAGGACATTCTAGTATAGTAAACATTGCTAACAGCAGCTGCTTCTGCAGCATCAGACACTGACTTCATGACTGTTGCATCCCAGCCTCATTCAAAAGTACGTCAGCATAATTTTTAATGAGAATCTTCTGTCCCTCAGAAATACTAGTCTTACTGTTAACATTATTAATCATGCCAAAAACCTCTGGTATGTTTTGTTTGGTTATGGCAGCAATCATAGGTCCCTGTGACTGCATGATCCAAACCTCCATGATGTGGTGGTTGGCCATTTTGGATTACCTCATGGGCATCTTGGGTAACTGTGTTATGGTCATCAGCACATGACCATGAGTGGCCATCTTGGGGATGGTATGGGGATGCAACCTGATGACATATGTGTCCACCATTTTTAGACTCTAACAATTCTCCATTTTTTGAATCACAGAAAAATGAGAGGCTAGCCTTTGTTCTAGTCCACCCCACAGCATACTGTGAGTGTTCTGAATCAAACTCTTCAGCATCAGAAGAGGCAAGGTCTAGGGGCATTAAGTTAGTATGCCCTACCAATACCTCTTGCTGATGGTGAAAGTTCACCATTTCTGCCTTGCAATTTATAAGATCAACCTCAGATTTGGTATCACACAAATTATGCATAACCTGGTTCTCCACGTTTTTACACACAGTGGTAAGTTAGGCATTTTCCTTACTGTTACATTCTAGCTCCTCTAAAACATGAGCGCGCACACTGTGAAGTAATCTAATTTCAGACCGCAAGACTTTCTCATAGTGTAAAACGGGTCGGTTATCAAGAGCAGCTTTATCACGTTTGATTTACAAAGCATACACTTTACATCTACTGTTGACATAACTACTTTGTAAAGAATCACATTGCTTAGTCAAGGTTCTGTTTTGAAATAACAGTTCATTAACTTTCTCAGCAGACTTGGCATTAAACATACTCATCTTTTGCTTGTATGCAGTGTAATCTGACTTCAGAGTATCACTTTTTTATAGAAAATTCTAAGCAAGCTAATAGTGTTGCAACTAGCAAATTTTCAGGAATATCTTCCTTGGTACCTTGTTTTAAGTAACTATAGTGTTCAGAAACTACTCTCATGGGACTGTTTCTGGTTTTTGCCACATTGGCAAAATCATTTAAACCACCGTAGGCAGTTTGATTTTGTGAGGCATCCAGCCTCAACTTCAGTACTGATTTTTTAGACATGTCATTTAAGAAATGAGAAACCCTTAGCTGTCTGTGGATCAAAACTTTGTTTGCAACCAAAGTTCATGACAGGACACAAACAGCATTTGGTGTATGTGGACTCCTAGATGAGTAAAGACCCATTAGGATTTGAAACCACAAATGAAAGCAGTCTGTCTGTTTGGATCCCTTTACAACTGTGTGTTCCCACAGAGAAAGAAGAGGAAAAAACAAACAAAAATAAAACAACTCCATACGCAGAGTTTGGATGTCTGGCAAAAAGTTTGTTTTGTCTGCACTGTAGAACACACAACAGACTGAAGATTTTAACAGAAGACACTCTCAGCTGCTTGTTACTGGAGATTTCTCACCCAGTGTTTTAATTTACAGAGGAAATTAAAATGTAACTTTGGCAAACACCCAGACACCCTTTGTGGTCGCATTTATGTTGCCTAAATGATCTTAGTTTGTAGAGTAATAATAATGCAAATTCTTATGTCTTTGGAATATGCCAAGAAACATTCGTAAACAAGCAAGGAGTACTAATAAAGATTTATCACACTACTTACGCCAAGCATGTGACAGAGAACATCACAATGGAGATGGGTTTCTCACCACTCTCCTGAAGAATGTACATAATCTCCAGAATTTGTAGGATCTCAGGTTCCCTAAGATTTTGTTCTCTTCCTGTGGAGCTAGGTAACACAAACTTGTATACTACATATAACAGTATGGCAACAGAGATTACCTCATAGTTACAGATATGAGAAACATTATATATTGGTCTTATATGATCAACAAGACTGTATAAGACATTCTCCATTGGATAATGACTTGGGAGACAGAATTACTAAAGAGTATAATGTGAGACAAAGAATATGCTTTGGTTTGCATGAAGCTTGGACAAAATAAATGCTGATGGGTTCAAACTACACGTAGCATTTCTTGACTGTGTATAAGACATAACAAAGGTTTTCTGTCTGTCAGCTTGCTTAGACAAAGTGAAGTGCTGACTGGCCACTACTACATTTGATTATATGAGAATATATATAGTGAATATGAGAATATACAGTATATACTGTGTGTGTGTGTGTGTGTGTGTGTGTGTGTGTGTGTGTGTGTGTGTGTGTGTATATATATATATATATATATATATATATATATATACACACTTTATAAAGTAATCACTGATGATCCCTCAGAGTCATCATTATTTTTATTTATTTTGTTGTTTAACCAGGTATCATTAACATCATATCAGTAATAAGGTAGATTATATATGGACTATATGTAAAAGACAAACATAATACATTATAGGGAGGTATAATAACCATGCATAATCTAAGCCTATAAAAGAATAAAAACATTAGCAAATATTAACAGCAAAGCACATTCCTGGCACTCATGCTTATATGATGGGTGCCTAAATCTACATGTTAGTGCAAAATAGCAGTATCACAGTATAATAGACCAGGAATACAGCGTAAGGTGTATGTGGGACACTAGGGGGCATAACCCAGGTGCAACAAGATGTTTAACATATCATAACTGGCTGCAATTATCAAATATGCACTGTCTGTGTCACATCAGCAATCATAATCATAATACAGTAACAGGAAATTTGCACTCCCCCACACACACAAACCCTGTCACACACTGGCAGTTATCTCAAATGGTAAGCTTCCTACATATAATGAACAATCCACTAAGGCTAACATTATTGCAGAAGACCATACAAAGTGAAATGGGAATATGGCTACAAAAAAATGCTGCATTTTGCCATTATTCATCTGAAGTAGAATACACTTTGTGAGCTGACTATATGAATCTCAATTGCACAATCACCCTTTCACTAAAATTGAAACTGATGAACCAGCATCAATAGGCTATGAATGAAAATAGAAACATTGATTGAAATAGTATAAGCATAAAATATAACATTACTATGACTGATCATAATTAGGAGAAATCAGGAAGACAACTTACAGTTTAACATTTACTTCATTATAGTGTTTACTGTGCTGCTCGCAACTTGGAATAAGAGGTTGTACTTGTATGAATAGCACTCAACAACATAAATAAAAATAAAATTGTGTTTCATGCTTTTGAACATTACAAATGGATCAGGATTAATAGCTTACTGCACTTCTTAACTACTGTATTTCACAATGGGTCAAGATGCACATCATTACCTCCATGGTGTGAAACTGAAATGAATGTTACCAGCACACTTTGGCCATAATTCTAAACTACAAAGGGGTTCAAACTTGAGGTACTATTACTGGTAGCTGCAGATACTATTCTTCTCAGCTGCAAGGACATAGGGCCCCTGAAATCAAAGCATTTCTCCTTGTAATGGACCGAAGTGCACACCCCCAGCACCGCTTCTTTCTCCCTCCTTCACTCCAGGTCGCTGCACAGCGATTTCAGCCAATACACTATAAATGCTACATGTCATGTTTATAAGGGCAGTCATAAAATTACTTTCTTGAAAATTTGGGACCAAAACTAAATAAGTACAATAAACAGTGAATGTGTGAAGAGTGAATGTGTAAAGAGAGAATGTTCCAGGCCCTGCACTTCTGTAGGTGGATGGAGTCTTCCCATGCTGCAGGGCCCAAAGGGCTCTGAATATCTGCACCTGTTCACACAGGTACCACAGAGACCTGCATGAATGAGGATATGACTCTACTATCTCTATATTTCTCTACCTTTGAAGAGCGTATCACTATGAGGCACTGGCTTGGGGGCTGTACCTTGTGCTTCAGACAGGAGGCTACATGCTGCAGGGGTGAGCATTAGGGTTGAGAACCCCAAGGAAGAGGAAGCAACAAAAAATCTGCACAGGGATGGTGGTGCACATGATACACAATCAATCTAAAAATCACAAAAATCTGGCACTCACCACTGCTTCATGAAAATTGGGCACTCCAGTTATTAAACTTACAAAGCACTTATTAGCTCAAAAGTGCCATATAGATGTAAAAAAAACACACAAGATGCCTGATGCATTTCAGATTAGTAAATCCTTTTCAACTCCAAGGAAGACCCTACCACTGATTCACCAAGACTCTGGAGACCCAACCCCCTAGTGTTTTTTCCTTTTGCTGCTTTGGAGGGGGGGGGAGAGTTAAGGTTGGAAACCCATATGCCACATTTCCTTATGTTTGTGGCATTAAGTTACCCTAAATGGTGCATTAATAAAGTTTTTTTTGCAAAGAATATATATATATACTGTATGTGTGTATGTATATATATATATATATATGCAATAACAAATGATGGGGTGTGGCTTAGACTCGATAAATGCATGCCTAGGGACATAGTGAGGCTGCAGGCCGGGTGCCTTAGTCCCCTAGACATGCATTTATCCAGACTCAATAACAATCACACCCAGAGTGTGTTATTGCACTTATAAAATGGGTATATGTTGAGTAACTGTAATATTAAAAAAAATACTAAAATAAAAAAAATTCTGCCTTGATATGAAACAGTTTGTACTCTTTCCATAGGTTGCTGGGGGCACCGTTATATGAAATGCTGTCACTAGGAGAGCTGAAGATAGCCATTGAGTTGATACATCAGGCCACAGGCAAGACCATGATTTTGTTTTTGGTCTTGCCTGCAGCAAGCTACCATCTGCGGTAGCAACCTCTGTAAATGTCCTGCTGGTCTCCATCTGCTTGGGGCTTCAGAGGGACTGTGGAGCATTCGTAAATCTGCAACTGAGGAGGAGAAGGGAGCAGCTTGGTAGGGACAGCAACATTATTTGTAAGTACAAACAACACTGTTTAAGTATTATGACACATTTTACATTTCTGGGTTCATAGCTGACTTGCTAAAAATTTGCTGTTTAGTGAGGAATCAAGATGGTGGGTTTCTGAGGCTTGAATGGTGGGTGGCTCAGTAATATTTTTTGGGGGGTGCTTATTGTTTTGGGGGGACTTGTTTTTTTTCTGTGCTATATCCAAAATAAATGAAATAGCTGGCAAGAGGTGTCAGCCAATCAGATTTCTTTACTATCTCTACCCATTTTATCAATATACTGTATATACAGTATATAATATGTATACTGTATATAAATATTATTTGCAAAAATCTGTGTTAATGCAACCGTTAGGGTTCCGATTAAATTGAGAAAAGCAGGGAAATACGGTGTTAGGGTTTCCAACCCTAAATCCCCACTCCCACTCCACAGGCAGGAAAAGGAAAAAAACATGATGGTTTTCACTGTTCTAATACTTGGCGAATCAGGGGTAGAGTATTCCTTGGGGTGTTCAACCCTACTACTCACCCCATTGTGATATAGGCTTCAGACATACAGAACTGTGTCTTCTCACATGTTGCCAGCAACCTGTAGGCCCTGCCTGAAGTAAACATATCATATGTCACCTTATTTGGTCATGGAATGGGGTGAATTTCTTTTGACAGTACATGACATTTTCTAGTGTTTTTCCTTATAAATTATAATTAGCTGTACAAAATATTTGGAACAACTTCTTGCTGCTTGCTCCATATTTCTTTCAGTTCATAATTAGTAAGACCCCCAGGTATTGTTTGCATTCAGTCTGTGAGGGCACTGCCCCTTCTCTATGCATTTTTCAAGAATTGTTATAGTGTAAGACAAATTGAGTTCATTAATTAAATGTTTTTAAAGTTTGTAGAGCAAATGCCTAAAGTCTCCTGTAGTGTCTTTTCCTCCGTTATCTGCTAATAAACCTTCCAAATTCCACTGGCCAAAACACTATGTTTTATAAGTTGCCAGCCTTTTTCTAATTTTCTACTTACATCTTTATCCTACTTCAGCAACTCTGTAACTTGTCTCAGGCATGCACTAAAAAATGACCTTCTTACCAACAGTCAATATAACTGTTTTTCTGGATAGATTTGCTTGTTTTTGTTGTTGTGTATTTATATTATTTATACTATTTGTTTCATTTATGTTCAATATATCTGTTAAATGTTCTGGTCGCCCTTGAGAATGGGTCTATGCCCAAGGACTTACTAGATTTTAAATAAACATATCAAATCAAAATAAATTCTTAGTTTTGTGTCTTTTATATTCTGGAGTGTCATTTCTTTTTAGCCAGATGTCTCTGTAGTCCCTTCAGCTGTACTCTGTGCTACTGATTTTCACTCAAAGGCTAAATTGTTACTTGCAGCAGCCAATATTAATTAATTGGCTTCACTTCTTCAGTTGCTTGCTAAGTACTGATTATTTTCATTTTTAGCCAAAGAATTTAGAGGTGAAAAAAACATTGACCTATGGTAGCTGTCCCAATATGACTATTCCCACAGCGCTGCAGTTTGCTAAATTTTCTCATGTATAACAACCAGTATAATTCACTAACACAAATGCAAGTGCTCCTGGCTGCATCTCAGGCTGCCTCGTTAGATCAGACCAGTAGAACACAGTGTTGTGCTAGAGAGGTGCTTGTGGTGCACCGAGGGGCGCTGCCAATCTGATGGCTATTCTATGCAGAAAGTGATGTATAACCACAAAAACTAACAAATAATTCGGGCACGCTGGTGTAAGCATCTAAATGGTGAGTTGAAGCACCCCATATTAGTCAGCACTTGTAATAAAGGGAACATGTTAGTAGACAGCACTTGTAATAAAGGGAACGTGTTAGTAGACAGCACTTGTAATAAAGGGAACGTGTTAGTAGACAGCACTTGTAATAAAGGGAACGTGTTAGTAGACAGCACTTGTAATAAAGGGAACGTGTTGGTAGACAGCACTTGTAATAAAGGGAAAGTGCATCCAAAGAATGGAGCAGAGCAAATTTATCGTAAAGCTGTTGTTCTCTTTAAAAAAAATCATCTCCTTAGTTGAAATGCTTTAACATTCAGCAAATTGATGGTATAAGAAAGCGTTGACAAACCCAACATATTGTGTAAAAATAATTTTTTTACAGCATGTTATACAGTGTGTAACATAAATGCTTAATTATAGTTATCTAGATTCCATTGTTTAATTGTATAGCCCCCTCTCATCTCTGTTCTTTTAACTGCATAAGCTTATCACACATATATTATACCTTTCTATGAACTGATTCTTGTTTTGTAACACTAATGTTGATCTGTTCACAACTGTCATTACCATGTATTTTCACTCCCTGTAACATTTTGTATATTTTGTTCTCCTGGGTTGTGCCCGAAAATAGGCATTTGTCTAGTGCACCCACCCAGTCAACAAAAAACAAATAAATAAAATGACAAGACTGCTCACCCCTGGGACAGCTACCAGTCAAAAGAGTGCTTCACCCTAGTGCACCCACCTGGTCAACAAAACACAAAGAAACAAAATGGCAAGACTGCTTACCCCAGGACAGCTACCAGTCACAGCAATGCTTCACCCTAGTGCACCCACCTGGTCGACAAAAAAAACGAATGAATAAAATGCCAAGACTGTTTACCCCCGGGACAATTACCAGTCACAACAGTGCTTTGCCCCTACATCCAGGGCTTCATCAGGAGGTGTGCTAATGTGGTCAGATTGAGGTTTAACTATAGTCCAACCACTCAAATGACTTTACCCTCTCATATATACAGCACTTAACTTTAAACACATTGGAATGTTAAACACCCATTAAAAATGAAGTGTGACTTTAGATTAAGTTATCAATTTCAACAAGAACATTCATTTAAGTGTAAAACATTCATTCATTCACTACTGACTTAGAAGCATTACTGTCATGAAAATAACTATCTCAATTGAAGTTACAGCATTTAAGTTTAGCAAAAATACACATTTAAAAACTTCAGAACTATGGCAAAAAAACAGTGTTGACTACATCTCTCATATATATCTTAAACTGGAGTGGCCTGAGTGTCAGAGTAATACAGCAGGTTACAGATTTCTTCATTGTTTTCTCCCATATATTTCCAATTCTTCTTATTGCTCTTCAGTCCTTTAAAGGAGCAGCTCATCACGATGTCTCTGCCACTGTGGGTAGACATTCTATTATATGATATTTTACTCCACAAGAGTATCTTACTAGCTTTGGTCACACCGGGAGGCAGAAGGGGCTCATCTCAGCTGTGTCGGCAGCAGCGAGGAACAGAGGAGGCTCCCTGGCTAGTGAGCCAAGCAGGCGTAGGGGAGTTCAACCACATCAGCAGCAGTGAGAGTCAGGGGAGGCTCCTGTCTGTAGGAGCCAATCAGTGCCAGGGGCATGAAAGTTTGAACGCAGCGTTTGGGCTTAAAAGCAGGGCACCCAGCCGCTAAACATCAGAGGAGCTGTGTTGGATTTTTGGCGACCACTTCGGTCACACTGGGAGGCAGAAGGGGCTCATCTCGGCCATGTTGGCAGCAGCGAGGAACAGAGGAGGCTCCCTGGCTAGTGAGCCAATTGGGAGGATCGGAGTTCGGTTACGTTGGCAGCAGTGAGAGTCAGGGAAGGCTCCCGTCTGGAGGAGACCAGCTACTAAATATCAGAGGAGCCATGCTGAATTTTCTCCCTCTCACCCACCCCACATCACCTCCATTTTTAACTGGTCTAGGTGAGCCAGCAAGGGGTGGGGAATTTAATTTGGAATTCTCAAGGGGCGTGGTTGCTGGACTTAAAGGACAAGTTACTGGTTTTGCTGCAGGGGAGTTCTGGCTTATGGGCAAAGGGTTGCACTGGATTAATAGCTTTAAGAGCAAAGAACTGCACAGGAATTCTGTCATATAGTACAAAGGGCTAGTCAAGGGAACTTTGGCTGTTGGTGGCTGAAGCTCCGAGGAAGGACATTGGCTACTTCTGGGAGGACAAGTTAATATTGAACTACCAAGGAAGAGGACTCTGAAGGATATTGGCTATTGCTGGCTGAAGCTCTGAGGAGGGATATTGGCTGTTGCAAGTAATTACAAGGACAAGTAATTATTGAAATACCAAGGAAGAGGACTCTGAGGGATATTGGATGCTGTTGACAAGGGATTATTGTAAAGGGAGAGGACTCTGAAGTGTCTTACAACAGTTCCTAATAGGGTGATTTGTTATTAAAGAGGTTGTGAGCTGAGTTATGTTTGATAGGGAATCTGTTTTAGTCCATGAATAGTATATGCTCTGCTAACTATAAGCTCTGTCTCTGAGCCAGGGTTGGTGAGTTTGGGTAAGGGGGAAGAGTGCATTGCCTCTAACTAAAAGTGCTGTGGGGCCTTCACATGATGGGGAAAGGCTGAGGCAGGGGCTGTGGGCCACTAGGGCTGGCATTTTTGGCAGGGTGGTGGGGCGTACAGGGTGTGGGTCTGCCATGATACTAGACTGGGCTTGGAGGATGGGGGTTGTATGGTATGCGGCCAGTTGGGTAAGATTCAGGAGGAGTTATCATGGCTAAGGGCATATTTGGGGGGGGCAGGAAGGGAAGACAGAGGCAGTCCTGATTGGGGGAAGGGAAGACGGCTGGGGGAGTAGAGGGCTGGTCAGTTCAATCCTGTAGCTGCCCCTGGGGTCATGGGCAGTAGAAGGGAGGGACACTGGGGTTTCAAGACAGGGGAGGTGTGGATGGGGGCCTGGAGGGGAGAAGAGTGGCAGGACAATTAGCACCAGAGGATACCTCCGGATCCAGAGCTTCGTGTAGCAATGAGTGTGGGGATGATGGATTACATGGAGCAAAAGAGGACTCTGGTAGGGGTGGAAAGAAGGAGGGCATTGGTAGGGATGGGGTTACATGCAAAGAGAAGAGCAACTGTTGACAGAGGGTTGGGGGCAATGGTCCAGCAGGGATGTGATCTGGAGTTAGCGGGGGGAGGTGCACCTTCAGGGGATAGGGAGAAATCACGGATTGAGCTTAAAAACAGATTCACGCCACTACTTTTAGGTAAGGAGGAGTAGGTGTTAGCTGGGCTTGAGGAGGAGGAAAGGGTGGAGATATGGGGCTGGAAAAAGGTGATGCCCAGGCTACTGCAGAGGGAAAGCAGGTAAGGGTTGTGGAACATCCACCGGGGAGAGGGGGTGTAAGGAGGTTAGTTGAGGGGGGGCATCCCAGATTGAACCCGACCTGAAGGGGGTGCAGGGGATTGGGGAGAGCAGGGAGTTGGAGGGTGCAAAGAGGGAGGCACCCCTAGGAGGGAAGGCATGGCCTCGCAGGGGGCCTTTTTAAGTGGCAATGGACAGAACACAGGTAGTGTCCACACAGGCCCAAGAGATGGTGCTAGGCGCTGACAGGGGGCAAAGGGAGCTAGTGGTCAAGGGAGTTGCTGGGACCAAACAGTCCACTCCAGAGGGGTGGGATGGCTACAACCGGGGGTCCCTACTGAGGGAGCAAGTTGGAGTGAGCCAGTGGTTAGAAGAAAGATTCCTGAGACCAAGAAACTGGGTCACAGGAAGGGGGAGGACACAGAGGGGAAGGCAGGAATTGGAGCCAATGGTTTTAGCTCAATTTTTCCCCCCAGTCATCGGTAATATATCCCTCCTCTTCTTTACCTCTCTAACCTGCCACCCCATACACAGCCTCTTTCCCCTATATGTGTAGTTGCCGGCTGCCTCACTCAAAAGATCTCTGCTTATAATCCCTGTATGCTTATGGTTAATTGTACATCTGCTGACTTCTTCAATTGTAAAATAAAACTGTTTTTTTTATTTATTTCAACCTTGTACTGTACTGTATATACTGTATATACTTTTTCTTCCTTGTACATTATTGCTTTTTGTATACCTGCTTCTGTACTGTACTTTGATGTATTCATGACCAGGTCCGCCTTGCAAATGAGCCTTGCTCAATGGTGCCTGCCTGGATAAATAAAGATTTTGATTGATTGATTGATGAAGGACAGGATCAAACCAGCTGGGGAAGCTGGCTTACAGGTAGGTAGTGGGGTTGGGGCAAGCAAGATTGAGGACAAGGTTATCCTTGTTGGGGACTCCATGGTTAGGGGCATCACCTGGGGGGGAAAGGGTGGCAGGGGTAGCAAGGTGTGGGTCAGTTGCTTGCCAGGGATGACAGCTGCAGAGGTCACTCACTACATCCTGTCCTGGGGGAAGCAACAGGATAAGAGAACACACCTAGTGTTCCACTTGGGAACAAATGACCTAGCCAGGCACAGCCTGATGGAACTGCAAGCGAGGTTTGAGGCCCTATCGCGGTTTTGTAGCACCCTGAGCTTTTGTTCAGTGGCATTCTCAGAGGTGCTTCCAGTCCCTAGAGCTAGCACAGATAGGCAACAGAGGATAGTGGAGTTCAACAGCAGGCTCTCTAAATGGTGTGTACACAAGGGCTACGGGGTGGTGGACCAGTGGGGGTCTCTATGGCAGGATGACAACCTTTATGCCACATATAGGCTGCACTTGAACAGACTGGGCAAGGAGGTGCTCAAGTGTAAACTGGAGCAGTTTTTTAGTGTACAGTACGATTTAAACTGACATGGGGGGGGAAGCTGCAAGCATCACCTAACAGTGCATTCAGCAAGGGGGACAGCTGTCCCCCCCCACATAAGGCGAGCAATCTGGCTGGGGCTGGATTTGCTTTCCCATGCAAACAAATAACTATTAGGACAGGGAAGGAGGAGGCTTGGGAAGATGTTTACTGGAGGGCCATGTGCACGAACGCCAGAAGCCTGGGCAACAAGGTCCCAGTCCTGACAGCTATTATGTCGGAGGAGGAGTTAAACCTGGTGGGAATCACAGAGACCTGGTTCTACAATGGACAGGAATGGGACATGTACATTGCAGGTTATATGTTGTTCAGGAAGGACAGGGGGAATAGGAGGGGAGCAGCATAGTGCTCTATGTAAGTGAGGGGATCCAGGCATCTGAAACACTGGTGAGGTGGGGGGACACTGAGGCCCTTTGGGTCTTGCTGGCCACTGGAAATGGTGAATTGTTGTGCACAGGGGTGGTTTACAGGCCACCAGGGCAAACATTAGAAGTGGACAACCAGATGGCCGAGGAGATTCTAAGGATGGCGGCCAAGGTGGAGGTGCCGCTGATGGGTGATCTTAACCTGCCGGATGTGGGTTGGCAATCCCTATCTGCAACCTCATCCAGTAGCAGGGTGATTGTTGACTCCATACAGATAGCCCACCTGAGCTAACTGGTCAAGGAGCCAAACAGGGAGGGAGTGGTGCTGGATCTGGTGCTTACAAATGGGGATAGGGTGGGTGAGGTAAAGGTATGGGAAAGCCTAGGGAATAGTGACCACAACACAGTGTGGTTAACGATACGCGCATTGGCCATGTGCCACCGGACCAAAGGGAGGTTGCTGGATTTTGGACAGGCAGATTTTGGTAGGATGAGAGAGTGTACTCGACAGGCTGTGGGGGATGGGGGATCATGGGGGGGTGGAGGATATTTGGGTCATGATTAAAGAGGCAACAGTGGGGGCCATGGAACACTGTTCAAAGAAGGTAAAGGAAGAGCAGGAGGAGAAGGAGGCTTCTGTGGTTCAGTAGGGAGATGGGGGACAGCATCAGAGCTAAGAGGCAAGCATTCAGGCAGTACAAAACTACACAGAGTGATCAGGACCGTGTGGCATACCAGGATAAGCAGAGGGAAGCCGGGAGGGTGGTCAGAAGGGTGAAAGCAAGAATGGAGGAGAGTATAGTCAAAGGGGTAAGGAAAGGGAACAAGACTTTTTTTTAGGTATATTACTGAGTGGAGGAAGGGTGGGACTGGGATACCTGGCCTGTTGGCGGAGACGGGGGAAAATGTAGAGGGGGACCGGGATAAGGTGGAAATACTGAACAGCTACTTCAGCACGGTATTCAAGAAGGAAGAGGTTGGGGGGAGGGTGCTTTTGGACTAAAGGGAGGAGGGGTAGGGGTAGAAGTGGGACCATTCCAGGAAAAGGAGATTTCAAAAGAGCTAAAGGGCCTGAGGGTGGACAAGGCCATGGGGCCGGATGGGATTCACCCTAGGGTGTTGAGAGAGCTGGGAGAGGAGCTTGCGGCCCCCTTGACCTATTTGTTCAGTGTGTCCTTGCGCACAGGGGTAGTCCTGAAGGACTGGAAGTCTGCGGATGTGCTGCCCCTGTATAAGGGAGGAGGGGAGGCAGATCTTTAGCAGCTACAGGCCAGTGAGTCTGACATCGGTGGTCAGTAAGCTCATAGAAAAACTGCTCAAGGGCAGGATCACTGACTACCTAGAGGCAAGTGGCCTGCTCAACCAAAGGCAGCATGGTTTTACCAAGGGAAGATCCTGTCAGACAAATCTGGTAGGGTTTTTTGACTGGGTCATGAGGGTGGTTGATCAGAAGGGGTCGGTGGACATTGCCTACCTGGATTTCAGGAGGGCCTTCAATACACTACCACACGGGGGGGCTGGTGCACAAAATGGAATATCTGGGGCTAGGGAAGGTGGTGATAGAGTGGGTGCATAACTGGTTGGCGGGCAGAATGCAGACTGTGGTAGTAACCGGGGTCCCCTTGGTGAGTCGGCGGTCACGAGCGGCATACCCCAGGGGTCAGTGCTGGGGCCCCTGCTGTTCAACATCTATATAAGTGACATAGCGGAGGAGTTGGACGGTAGAGTGAGCCTGTTTGCCGATGATGTTAAAATCTGTAATAGAGTGGACGTACAAGAGGGAGTGGGAAGGATGCAGAGGGACCTAGGAAAGTTTGAGGACTGAGCCAAGAAGTGGAAGTTATCCCTCAATATGGAAAAATGCAAAGTCATGCACCTGGGCAGAAGAAATGTGAGAATGGAATACAGACTGGGAAGCAAACCACTAGCAGTTACCATGAAGGAGAGGGACCTGGGCATCATCATCTCTCAGGACTTGAAGGTGGCTGGGCAGTGTGGCAGGGCATGGCAAAAGCCAGCAGAGTGTTGGGTTGTATTGGGAGGGGGATCACCAGTAGGAAGAAGAAGGTCCTGATTCCCCTGCATACCCAGCTGGACAGGCCTCATCTAGAGTATGAGGTCCAGTTCTGGAGGCCTTTCCAAAAGAAGGATGTGGAGAGGATGGTGCGGGTACAGAGGAAGGCAACCAAGATAGTGAAGGGACTTAGTCACCTGTCATATGAGGAGCGGCCGGAAGCACTAAACATGTACCCTCTGGAGTTGAGGAGGGAGAGAGAGGGGACTTGATAGGGACCTTCAAGTACTTGAGAGAGATAAACAAGGTGAATACTGAGAACCCCTTCCTACTGAAGAGGTGTCCCAGTAAAAGGGCGCATAATCTCCAGCTGGGGGGGGTAGGTTCAGGGGCAACATCAGAAAGAACTTCTTTACTGAGAGGGTGGTGGGCACCTGGAACAGGCTGCCTAGGGAAGTGGTGGACAAGAATACAGTGGGGGTTCAAGAGGGCATGGGATAGACATAGAGGGCTGCTAAAAGGAGTTGGGGGGAAATCAGAGGCAGGCCTAGGGGATGCTAGGCTATTGGGCAGACTAGGTGGGCCTGGATGTCCTTTTCTGCTGTCACTTTTCTATGTTCCTATGTTCCTAAGAGTAGAGAGAAAGACACTAGAGAT
The DNA here is from genome assembly GCA_016271365.2 of Neoceratodus forsteri. Taxonomy (NCBI): domain Eukaryota; kingdom Metazoa; phylum Chordata; order Ceratodontiformes; family Ceratodontidae; genus Neoceratodus; species Neoceratodus forsteri. Next base: position 673,556,519 of record CM057451.1, on the reverse strand, counting down.
ATAGTAATAGGAAAGAAAAACAAGCAGTTGTCAATGCTGAATGTTAATTGCGTTGGTCCGTTGAGCTCACTCACTGCCCCTGTGTCACTCGCTCATTCTGTTTCTCCTGGTGCTGCAGGCTGCTCTATTGTACTGGGCTCCTGCTTGCGCTGGCACATTTTTCTGCCCACAAAGAAATCTGCAGCTGTGCCGACAGAGCTCTGTTGAGGTGGGTCACTCCCCCTCTCTCACTCGCTCATTCGGTTTCTGCTGGTGCTGCAGGCTGCCCTTTTGTTCTGGGCTCCCACCTCTGTTGGCAGCTTTTTCTGCCCACAAAGAAATCTGCAGCAGTTCTAACACAGGTCCTCTGAGCTAGCTCACTCCCCCTTTCTCACTCGCTCATTCCATTTCTGCTGGCGCTGCAGGCTGGCCTTTTGTACTGGGCTGCTGCCTGCATTGCTGCCTTTTTCTGCCCACAAAGAAATCCGCAGCAGTCATGATAGAGCTCCATTGAGGTCACTCACTCCCCCTCTCTCACTCGCTCGTTGTGTTTCTCCAGGCACTGCAGGCTGGCCTTTTTGTACTGGGATCCTGTCTGCGTTGCCGTCTTTTTCTGCCCACAAAGCAATCGCCAGCAGTCACGATAGAGGTCGGTTGAGCTCACTCGCTCATTGTGTTTCTCCAGGCGCTGCAGGCTGGCCTTTTTGTACTGGGCTCCTGTCTGCGTTGCCGCCTTTTTCTGCCCACAAAGCAATCGGCAGCAGTCACGATAGAGGTCAGTTGGGCTCACTCACTCCCCCTCTCTCACTCGCTCGTTGTGTTTCTCCCGGCGCTGCAGGCTGCCTTTTTGTACTGGGCTTCTGCCTGCGTTGGCACCTTTTTCTTCCCACAAAGAAATCTGCAGCTGTCCCAACAGAGCTCCATTGAGGTTGCTCACTCCGCCTGTCTCACTTGCTCATTCTGTTTCCCCTGGCACTGCAGGCTGCCATTTTGTAGTGGTCTCTTGCCTCTGTTGGTGCCTTTTTCCTTTTTTTTTTTTTTCCATTCAACTTTTATTAAAGTTTACAATACAGGAACAAATCCAAAAGACATTTAACATAACAAATATGATTACCATACACATGGAGCTGATTCATTCTCTCCCTACCCACCCCCACTCTCATACCCCCCATTCCTGCACAGCTGTATACCAACCAGATAACACCATGTGCTTTTTTAAGGCTGTGTTTCACACTTGCAAAGAGTACAGGGCTTGAAGAGATCCCCATACCCTATTAAATTTCTTATGTTTATTGGAAAGACTTGTAATAGTTCTCTCTGTTCTGAGATTTGCAAGAAGCTCCTGGAGCCACTCAAGATAGGACAAGTTGTCAGAATCTTTCCAATGCCTAAGAACCAGTTTTTTAACAGACATGGAAATTAGTGCCATATAATATTTCCTACACACTACCGTAATAGCAGAAAAATCCCCCAAGAGACATCAGGTGTGAACAACTCTGAAAGCCCTAAAAGTGGGTCAGCTCTTTGTTTTATAGTAGTCCAAAGCGGGGCAACTTTGGAACATTTCCAGAAAATATGCAGAGTGTCCCCAGGCTGCAACCTGCATCTTGTGCAGAGCGGAGAGGACACTACACCCATCCTGGCCAATTTCTGTGGAGTATAATAAATATTATGTAGAATTTTAAATTGCATTAATCTAAGTCTATCCTGGAACAAAAATTTATGACAATTATGCCAGAGAAGTGACCAGTCAAACTCCTTATCTGGAAAAAGAGAAGACCAATAAGAGACAGGGGCAAAATTATCTGGGTATGCCCATGCAAATAAGCTACTGTATATCTTCGACACCACATGGGGCATTCCAGCCAACTCCATGAGAGAAACCTGAAAATTAAGCTGTGCGGGGAGAGGTGGAGTAGCCCCAAATATTTTTAACATCCAATGCCGAAGCTGATAAATCTTGAAAATATTTATACCAGGAATCATAAACTTATGTACAATTTCCACAGAGGAACACCATTGTCTATCAGCCGTAATAAAATCTTTTAACAGAGAATGTTTTATCAGAGGAAGCCAATTAAGAGATAGAGGCTTATTATCCAATTTCAGATTAGGGTTACCAATTACTGGCTGAGACAAGTCCTTAGTATTATCATATTTAAGAAATGCGCACAACTGGGAATGGGCCGTGATTGACACTGCAATGGGAGAATTTCGCAACGATACCGGGAGGAGTCCTATTTTAGTATATAACAATGCACCAGGGAGGAGGCCGTGTTTCTTAATACTATCCAGCTCCATCCTGAGCCAGATCGGGGTATATAAGGAGTGTGCTAGTTGCTGCTCTGCTGTCAGCCACTTAAGATATTTATTGGCCTGACTGGCCCAATAATACAACTCCATATGTGGAAGCTTTAGCCCTCCTTTGCCTTTAAGAGCAGCCAATTTACGAAAGGCCATTCTAGATTTTTTGTACCCCCATATAAAAGTGGAGAACATACTATGGATTTTTTAAAACCAGGACAGCGGAAGGCTAATGTTCAGCATATTAAGGGGATAGAAAAGACGGGAAAAGACATTCATTTTAATCAGATTGATCCTACCCCATAAAGAAAGAGGAAGAAGCGTCCATCTGTGGAGGTCTTGATCTATTTTCTGGGCCAATAAGTCCAAATTTAACTGTTTAAGCCGAGTGCTACTCCGAGTCAGGATGATTCCCAGATATTTGATGGAATTAGACTGCCAGGCAAGCCCAAAAGTAGTAATTTCTTGTTTATACACCCTGTGATTAAGAGGAAAAAACAAGGTTTTCCCTGTGTTAAGTTTGTAATTCGAAACCTTGCTGAACTCCTTTATTACATTAAGAGTAACAGGAATAGATGTGGCAGGATTAGTTATATGCAAAAGAAGGTCATCTGCATATGCTGCAACCTTGACCACATGCCCGTGTAGAGAAATACCTGGAACACCCTGGGCTCTCATTAACCTCCGAATAAGAGGCTCTAGATATATGTTAAAAAGCAACGGGGACAGAGGACACCCCTGCCTTGTTCCCACATAGAGTTTAATCGGACTGGAAATCATTCCATTACAAGAGATTCTGGCAGAGGGAAATAATTATAGTGAACGCACCCAACTCAGAAATTTCTTGGGAAAGCCGAATGCCTCCATTGTCGCAAACAGGTAATTCCAGTAAACACTATTAAAGGCCTTCTCGGCATCCAAGGAGACCAAAGCCATTGGGGTGACGGCATCCTTGGAGGCTGAGAAGACGTGAGCAAGGGTTCGTAAATGATCAACAGATGATCTTCCCTTCATGAACCCCACCTGCTCCTCCCCGATTATCGAAGGGAGAACCACGCTCATGCGATCCGCTAATAGTTTGGCTAAGATTTTAATGTCATGGTTGATTAAAGATATGGGTCTGTAACTTGAAACAAGGTCCTGTGGCTTGTCTGGTTTAAGCAATAAAACTATAAGGGCCTCAAAATGGAAAGGATCGGATCCCTGACCCGAAAGAAGGAATTAAAAAAGAGACAACAGGATGGGGGTTAACTGCTTGGAGAATACTTTATAAAAATTGGAAGAAAACCCATCAGGACCAGGGGTTTTATCGGACGGGAGAGATTTAACTACCACAGCTATTTCACCCTCAGAAATAGGAGATGTAAGTGCAACTTGTTGAGATTTAGTAAGGGAGGGTAAATGCAAATCTATCAAATATCTTTGCACATCCTCGTCAGAAGGGGGATTAACCATGGAACCATATAGATCCCGGAAATAGCTAGTGAATACATCGACTATCTCTGAAGGTGAGGTTTTGAGGGAGTCCCCTTCTAAAGAGCGAACAGCTGCAATAAATCTAGCTGATTCTAGTTGCTTAACACGCATTGCCAACAGCCGCCCAGCTTTCTCCCCTTGGTCTGTGTAAACAGCATTAGTTCTTAGAATAGCAAACTTGGCTTGCTCTCTTAACAGGTCAAGGTAAGCATCCCTTAATTTGATTAGATCCTGCTTAAACGTTTCAGAGGAAGCCGGGGAAAGACAGCATTCCATGTTCCTGATTTGGGACAAAAGGCGGGAGGCTCTGTTTTCCCATTCCTTTTCCTTTTCGAAGTTAGGCCAATTAAAATGCCCCTAAGGAACGCTTTAAGAGTGCCCCATTCCATATCAGGTCATCGTGTAGTGTTAGTATTTAAAGCCATAAACTGTTGAATTTGGGATGCTATATAGTCAACCTTATCAGGTTCTTTGAGAATTTGATTATTCAGCTTCCATCTACCCCTCTTTTTTGGGAAAAGAAAACAAGGACATTCTACATACTACCGCTGAATGATCCGAAAGTGGGCCAGAGACAATATTAGAATCTAAAGCCCTGGACAACAGTGTTTGAGAAATGAGAATATAATCAATCCGCAAAGAAGTGCCATGTACTGGCGATACAAATGTATATTCCCGGACCTTAGGATGAAGCACACGCCACACATCACAGAGCCCTGCAGAATCTATAAGGTCCCTGAATGATCTTTGAGCAGGGGAGAGGCTGTGGGAAGAGCGACCAGACCTATCTACCAGGGAATCAAATACTAAATTAAAATCTCCCCCTATAATCATAGGGATGCCCAAAAAAGGATTAAGAACCTACAGTATTTTCATAAAGAAACCTGGAGTATCAGCGTTGGGCCCACAAACACTACCCAACACAATATCCAAAGTATGCAACCTACCCTTCACAAATAGAAACCTCCCGGAGGGATCAGCAATACTTTGGATAGGCCTGAAAGGGATCGATCTATGTAAAAGGACCATGACCCCCCTACTTTGGGTATTACCCTGTGCAGCGGGACCTGTCCCACCTGCTGTCTTCTCAGCTTATCAGCTTCATGATTGAGCAAATGCGTTTCTTGCTAAAACATAACTTGTGCTTTTAAGTGACTTAGATATTTGAGCATCTTGTATTGCTTGGTCTTATGCCTAGCCCCTTTAACATTCCACATTGTGAACAGGGTATTATTAGTCATTAATCGTTAAGACCCTAGGTACCTTCCTAAAGTCCCATCTGTACTTGCACACAATTTTCTTGCCGCACATTATGAGGTATCTGCTGCGCCAGCCCACCCCGCCCCTACACAACCAAACCCCAATAACAAGCCCCAAAACAACCCCAATCGCCCACTATAGACCCCTATCCTCCCTCTCCCACCATAATCTCATGGTACATGACAACCAGCTCACCTGGACATCTCCCTACCACTCCGGCCCCCCGCCTATTACCACTACACTAACTGTTTTATTATACCATCTATGTCTATTATGTCTACCCTAACTGACCAGCACAGAAGTACAGTTAAGCAATAATCATCTCTATACAATACCTCTAAGAGCACAAGCATTAGAATATGCTAAACCCTCAGGACCATACAACAAGGACAGAAAAGAAAACAAAACAAAAAAAAAAAAGGGAGGTGGGAAGGGAAAGGGAAGGGAGTATACTCCACAGAAACAAAATTCATCTTGCCTTTCCAGGTCGTCAGAAAAAGGAAGGGGGTCCTGAGAGGAATTATAGCACAACCTCTTCCAATATAATGAGTTTCCAGTTACGTAAAGCCTAAACATATAGCGCTTATATTAACAGCCCATTCAAAACATATCTTCATTATGCTTATAACTGTACTAGGGAAATATTCCAATCATATATGCCCCTGTAGATATCAGAAAATAAATGATTTATAACCATCAAAAGCCTTTTCCTACAAGAAGCCTGTACAAGGATGAAATGTAAACCATAAAAAAGGAAAACGACAGTCTCTGGTGCCATCTAGCAACAAAATGTCTGTAATGCCGGATCAGATTGCATATCGAAAACCAATATTTCCTTGGGAGAGACAACAATGCGAGCCATCATTTGTAGTCTCCATTCCAAAATCAGGCTTGGCTCCAGAGAGCAAACGGCAATCGAACCATAAAGCAGTTCACCCTCGCACCTGCCTCAGATGCTGAAACATTATTCGGGAACACTTGCAATGCAAAACAGTACCAGCTGGCTAGTTATAGGTTCCCTTTACATTTAGAGATCTAGCAGGCACAGAGACAGATGCTAGCATGAGTTCCGAGGCAGATCTTGCAACTTGACTCCCATCATTTACAAAACAGAGAGAGCAACAACAAAAAAAAAAGGCATATACAAAATCTGAGGCAAACAAGGTATGCTGCCATCCTTCACCAGTCCAATTAACTAGGTCAAGATCAGGTATTGTGCACTGTTATTAGAGCTCTCTCCTGGGCACAATCATCCTTGCCTCAGGTAGTGCGAAACAAGTCAGGGAGTGCAGCCTTGAGCCCAGCAGCCGCGGATTCCGCATTATCATATGAAATCCAAGAACTGGAGACCAATACTTGCAATCTGGCCGGGTAGCTCACTTTAAATTTGATATCAGCCGCTATTAATTTCGTGGCTAAAGAATGGTAGGCAGCTCGTTTTTGACACATTGAGAAGGGTAGATCTTGCGCTACCCTGAGCTTGGCTCCTTCCCACGTAAGTTCCTTGGCTTCTCGGTATTTAGCCAAAAAGTGCTGTTTCTCTTGGTAGTTTAAAAATCAAAAAATAAAAGTCCTGTGGGCGGCTCCTTGCGGTGGCATTGGTCGCAATGCTCTGTGGGCTCTTTCAATAGAGTATTTGGAGCCGAAGGGGGTAGGACTGGCAACTTTTTTGATAAATTGTTTGGTAAACTTAATTGGGTCTGTACCTTCCTCCTGCTCCGGTAAGCCAATTATTACCACATTATTGCGGCGACTTCGGCCCTCAAGATCCTCTACTTTGTTTTCCATTCTGGCTACTTGTTGCCTCGAGGCCACCAGTTCAGGGTCAAACTGCTCTTGTTTGCACTCCAGAGAATATATACGAACTTCGTTGTCCGATGTTCTCTGCAAGAGGGATTCCAAGGCGTTGGAAATACTTTTAATTTCTCCCGCAATATTCTGGATTTCTGCTCTAAAAGGTTGAAACTCCTCCAGAAATATAGCAAGGGTGAGAGGCTCCGACTGCATACTCCCGGCACCAATAGAGTGTATCTGAGACACAGTAGAGGCCTTAGGCTTCTTCGGGGCCTTCTCGGCTGTTGTTGGAGGGGTGTGCTTAGGAGGGTTTTTCTTCATCTCTATTTCCATCCGGCCTCTGTTGGGTAAACAACGATCGCTCAGAAAACTTCCACCACTTAGAAAATAGCAAAACAAGTTCTCAGTCCTTGTTCAATCAACATAAAAACTGATAGGGGCAGGAGCTTATGCAGGAGAGTACTACCCGGTGGACTGCATCACGTGACTCGCCGTTAGTGCCTTTTTCTGCCCACAAAGAAATCTGCAGAAGTCCTGACAGAGCTCCGTTGAGCTCGCTCGCTCCCCCTCTCTCACTCACTCATTCCGTTTCTGTTGGCGCCACAGGCTGCCCTTTTGTACTGGGCTCCTGTCTGCATTGCCACCTTCTTCTGGCCACAAAGAAATATGCAGCAGTCATGATAGAGCTCCATTGAGCTCGCTCACTCACTCCCCCTCTCTCACTCGTTTGTTCAGTTTCTCCTGCTGCTACAGGCTGCCCTTTTGTACTGGGCCCCTGCATGCATTGCTGCCTTTTTCTGCCCACAAAGAGATCCGCAGCAGTCCCAAAAGAGCTCCGTTGAGCTCACTCACTCCCCCTCCCTCACTCGCTCGTTCTGTGTTTCCCACTGCTGCAGGCTGCCCTTTTGTTCTGGGTTCCTGCCTGTATTGCTGGCTTTGTCTGCCCACAAAGTAATGTGCAGCAGTCCTGACACAGCTCTGTTGAGGTCACTCACTTCCCCTCTCTCACTCGCTCATTCCATTTCTGCCAGCACTGCAGGCTGGCCTTTTGTACTGGGCTGCTGCCTGCATTGCTGCCTTTTCCTGCCAACAAAGAAATCCGCAGCTGTCCCGACAGAGCTCCGTTGAGGTCACTCACTCCCTCCCTCTCTCTCAGTCACTTGTTCTGTTTCTCCCAGTTCTGCAGGCTTCCCTTTTGTACTGGGCTCCTGCCTGCATTGGTACCTTTTCCTGCCCACAAAGAAATCCGCAGCTGTCCCGACAGAGCTCTGTTGAGGTCACTCACTCACCCTGTCTCACTCACTCAGTCTGTTTCTCCTGGCACTGCAGGCTGCCCTTTTGTACTGGGCTTCTGCCTGTTGGCATTTTTTTCTGCCCACAAAGAAATTTGCAGCAGTCCCGACAGAATTCCGTTGACCTCACTCACTCCCCCTGTCTCACTCGCTCGTTCCGTTTCTGCCAGCGCTGCAGGTTGCCCTTTTGTACTGGGCTCCTGCTCATGCTAGCGCCCTTCTGCCCACAAAGAAATCTGTAGCAGTCACACAGAGCTCTGTTGAGCTCGCTCACTCACTCCCCCTCTCTCACTCATTCATTCTGTTTCTCCCGCTGCTGCAGGCTGCCCTTTTGTACTGGGCCCCTGCATGCATTGCTGCCTTTTTCTGCCCACAAAGAAATCCACAGCAGTCCCAACAGAGCTCTGTTGAGCTCACTCACTCCCCCTCCCTCACTTGTTCTGTGTCTCCCGCTGCTGCAGGCTGCCCTTTTATACCGGGTTCCTGCCTACATTGCCAGCTTTTTCTGCCCAGAAGACATCTGCAGCAGTCCCGACACAGCTCAGTTGAACTCGCTGACTCCCTCTCTCGCACTCGCTCATTCCGTTTCTGCTGGTGCTGCAGGCAGGCTTTTTGTACTGGGCTGCTGCCTACATTGCCACCTTTTCTTGCCTACAAAGAAATCCGCAGCAGTCACGATACACCTCCTTTGAGCTTGCTCACTCACTCCCCCTCTCTCATTCACTTGTTCTGTTTCTCCCGGCGCTGCAGGCTGCCCTTTTGTACTGGGCTCCTGCCTGCCTTGGCACCTTTTCCTGCCTACAAAGAAATCTGCAGTTGTCCTGACAGAGCTCTGTTGAGGTCGCTCACTCCCCCGTCTCACCCGCTCATTCTGTTTCTCCTGGCGCTGCAGGCTGCCCTTTTGTACCGGATTCCTGCCTCTGTTGGCATCTTTTTCTGCCCACAAAGAAATCCGCAGCAGTCACGATACAGCTCCGTTGAGCTCGCTTACTCCCCCTCTCTCACTCATTCGTTCTGTTTCTCCCACCGCTGCAGGCTGCCCTTTTGTACTCAGCCTCTGCATGCATTGCTGCTTTTACCTGCCCACAAAGAAATCCACAACAGTCCCAACAGAGCTCCGTTGAGCTGACTCACTCCCCTTCCCTCACTAGCTCATTCTGTGTCTACCGGCGCTGCAGGCTGCCCTTTTGTACTGGGCTCCTGCCTGTGTTGTCGCCTTTTCCTGCCCACAAAGAAATCTGCAGCAGTCCCGACAGAGCTCAGTTGAGCTCATTTCTCCCCCACCCAGTCGCTCGATCCTAATCTGTCCCAAACACTGATTTCCGACAGCGATTGCGGTATTCTGCACTGGAAGTGCGGAAATACATTTCAGCCAGGATGTGAAAAATGACAGCTGTATTGTTCATAAGGGGGTGTGAACAAATGCCAGTGTTGAAAATCTGGCGTGAAAATATTACTAATTTGCAAACTTACAAGGATGCATGAAATCTGCACAACACAAGCTCATAACAGTCATTTTATGGAGTTTCATCATAAAATTTTCAACATAGGCATTTTAGGGCCTCTGCTCATGAACAGTGTCAGTGTGATTTTCTTAATATGTCTCGAACACTGATTTCCCACAGCGACCGAGCTATTGTGCACCGGAAGAGAGAAAACACATTTCGTCCAGGATGTGAAAAATGACAGCTGCATTATTCATAAGAAGGTGTGGCAAAATGGCAATGCTGACAATCTGGAGTGAAAATATTGCAAAGTTGCGAAGGTTCGAGCGTGCGTGGAAACTACGCAATGCACATTTGTAACACACTCATTTTATGGACTTTCATCACCAAATTTTCAACATAGGCATTTTAGGACCTCTGCTAATAAACAGTGTCACTGTCATTTTCATAATGTGTCCCGAACATGGATTTCCAACAGCGACCATGCTATTCTGTGCTGGAACTGCGAAAACACATTTCAGCCAGGATGTGAAAAATGACAGCTGCACTATTCACAAGGAGGTCTGAAAAAATACCAATGTTGAAAATCTGGAGTGAAAATATTATTAATTCATGAAGTTACAAGCGTGTGTGCAAACTGTGCAACGCACGCTTGTAACACAGTCATTTTATGGAGTATCATCACCAAATTTTCAACATAGGCATTTTAGCACCTCTGCTCATGAACAGTGCCACTGCCATGTTCTTAATATGTCCTAAACACTGATTTCCCACAGCGAATGTGCTATTCTGCGCCAAAAGTGCAAAAACACATTTTGGCCAGGATGTGGAAAATGACAGCTGTACTGTTCACAAGGAGGTCTGAAAAAATGCCAATGTTGAAAATCTGGCATGAAAATATTGCAAATTCACAAACTTATGAACGTGCATAGCAACTGTGCAGTGCACGCCCGTAAAACAGTCATTTTTTGGATTTTTCCCACCAAATTTGCAGTGTAGGCTTTTTGAGAGCCCACCTCATGAACACTGGCACTGTCATTTCATTAGTCAGTCCCGAAGGGTGATTCCGCACAGTGACCTCGAAATCACCTTTCGGAGATGATTAACGCCATGACAGTGCCAGAATTCATGAGGAGGGATCCCAAAAACCCCATTTTGAAAATTTGGTGCACAAATTCCAAAAAAATGCCAGAGATATGCATCAAAGTTGAAAAAACCCTAGTTATACCATTATACAGCTTACCGGCATTTCCTCAGTTCGCGGTCAGCTTTGAAGAGTGCAGATGTGTTCCTGGTCTACTGAACATCGTCGTGCTGGGCTCCGGAGGTAAGTATGGGGTGAGGGGAGGTGTGGGGAGGCAGGGTGCACAGAGGGTGGGCAGGGTTGGGGAGGGGCTGCTGGACTTGACAAGGGACCGTTTTTGCTTTACGGTACAACAAAAAGACATCAGCGGGACAGGTTATTTTTACAGGGCATTTCTGGACATTTGGCATGCTGTAGCTGGCGGGGATTGGACACCCCGTCAGCACAATAAGCGGGCGGCGCCAAAGCTGAGGGGATTCGGCAAACTCTCCGCTACTGTTTGGGGGGAGAACTTATGCCGACGGAGAGTGGGCTCCCCCATCGGCACATCAAAGTGGGAGGGGAGACATAATGCTGACAGGGAGTGGGCCCCCCCGTTAGCAAGTCATAGCACCGGGGATGGAAGCTGACAGGGATTGTGGCCCCCGTCGGCAAAAACACGCTGCTGTGGGGAGGGACACATGCTGCTGAGGGGGACTGGGCACCCACTCAGCACTGGGGGCAAATTAATATTGTTTGTGAACATGGTGGCAAGGTGCCACCATGTTCACAAACAATATTACAGTAGCAACATTCCGCCCAGCAATGACGGGTCACTCCCTCATTGGAGCGAATGGTTGATGCTGCAATGTCGAGGCAGCCCCTGATTGCAGCAGCTAAAATTTTACAAGTTGGTGGCATGCTGGCTGAACTAGTGTCAGCAGCAGCATGCCACAGCATTGGGAGAAGTGGGCCAAGCCTTTACAGGCTGTGGCGGCATTGGCCACAACAGTGCCATGCCTCCACAACTTGCCTCTGGAGAAAGCTGCCACAATATGTTTCTTGCGCATGCGTGCAATCAACATAAAAATTAGAGAATTAGTCTCAGTGGTGGACATTATTATGTGTCATAATGAATTGGCGCTGCAGCACCAGTGTTCCAGTTTGAATCCCACTACTTCTCAACAGTATAAAGGGGGGGTAAGGAATAATCCATATATAGAGAATACTGGATGGGCAACTATGCAGAACCAGTGTGTTCTGCCACAGAGGGATTCTGATTCCCTCTGATGTCGAGAGCGAAGAACAAGAGGTCCATGGGAATCAGAACCCCGAGGTGGCAAAACACACTGGTTGTGCATAGAGTTGCTCATCCTGTATTTTTTACAGTGTATAGTACTGTGTGAAAAATGTGTTTTGTGAGTTCTTTTGCTTTCAAAATGAAACTGACTCATGCAGTCTCTAGAGGTTCTAGAATGCTGTTCTACCACAGTAGGGTAGAACAGCATTCCATGACCTTGGAACTGTGGTAGAACAGCATTTTGAAAGGGATGGAATTCTATACAGAACAACATTCCACTATACACCATATATATATATATATATATATATACACACATACACACACACACACACACACACACACACAGAGCTTTATGCTTTTTGGGGGGTTTTGCACTATTAAGGGGCTGGTACACATGTTCCTACGTACCCAGCCCGCATATCTCCACACCTGCGGAGGGGTGCATCGTGCTCAGTATGCACCACCCCATGCCTCCACAGGTCACCTGTCTGTGGCCTTTCCCTGGTGCACAGGGGCAGACTGAGGGACACATGTGGGCATCCAATCAGATGCCCCTGTGACAGGGTGGAATAGGACCCTGTCCCAGTTGTTTGGGAGAAAGTGTTTAAAAGGACACTGTCAACCACCTAAGGGTTCAAAGCATCCCTAGTTTAAAAACACATGCTATGATTGTTCACATTCTCTAGAGTCTACTGATGTAGCTAATACTTTGATTCTGGTTCATTGAATTTCAATGGTCAAACCCTTGACCACCCTCCAGCTTTTGTAAGTCACTTTGCATTTCCCTTATTCCCTCATCATTATCCCCTCTCCCACAGAGCTTCATGTCATCAGTGAAGAGACAAAACCTACCCTAGATTCCCTTACCAAAACTGTTGATGAACATGCTGTTGAGCACCAGACCCAGGATAGATTCCTATGGAACCCTGCTCGTAATCTGACTCTCTTCTGATTTAACCCCATCTACCACAACCCTCTACTGCCTCCCCTTTAGCCAGTTACCTACCCAGTTTACTATGACTTTAGCCATACCCAGATCCTCTATCTTCTTTATCAAACATCTGTGAGGTACTGAATCAAAAGCCTTCCTTAGGTCAAAGTACAGAAAATCCACACCATGGCCATTAATTCCCTCATCATGCAGTCAAAGAAAACTATCAGGTTAGTTTGACAAAACATCCCTGCCATGAATCTGTGCTGTTTACTCTCCGTGAGACAATTGTTCTCTTAGTAATTCATGATGTCCTCTTTGACCAGTGACGCCATTAGCTCCCCTCCCCCCAAATTTCTAGCTCTCCTCCTCTTCTCCTCAAATTGCTCCTCCTTACTGGCCTCCCTTGATCTCTCACAAAATGTAAGGGACCCTAAATGCTCTCCATGGGCCCCTCTCCTGCCCCCAAGGGCTTGTATCCCTCATCTACTTCCTTTCCCCCTCCATCCCTCCACCGCACCCCTCCCTCTCCTTTCCCTCTTTTCTTTCACATAAACACTTGTTTACTTACTAACCCGGCACTTATTATTGTCCACTCTTTCTGCCTATTATGCGCAACACTGTTGTAACACTGCTTGTAACACCCGCATTACTACTGTATGTTGATGATCTTGTAACTTGAATGTTTAATGTTTCACTTCTATTGTATCCCTTCCCCCCAGGTCGCAATGGGAGATGAGCGACTTGTCACTCAGTGTGCCTTCCTGGTGAAACATTTCAATAAATAAGTAAATGAACAAAAACCAAAGTCTCAAAGTGACAACCACCATTTTTTAACCAATCAGAAATCTCTGTTCATTTCCTAAGCAGCTTTCACCAGACAGCCAATCCAGCTAAAAGGGTTCTTTAAGACAAATAGGGGAAGGGAAGAGTAATAGGGAGGGAAGCAGAGGAATATAGGGATAAGGAAATAGATCTCCGGGAGGAAGGGAAGAGAAGGAAGGTAACTAGAAAAATTAGATTATACTAACACCCATATAAATATGAGGGTGATTCCTAATCATATATACACATCTATATCAAATCATCATATCTATGTACACTACATACATTTATGCAACAGGGGTCAGGATAAAAACTGTAGAATAAAACCATTTATCTTCGCTACTATGGTAATAAATTTATCTATCCACATAGTAACTACATCATCACCCATTTATTCACACAGTAACTACATCACTAGCTCATTTATCTACACAGTTCTCTTCAGAATTTATTTAGAATGTTCAGCCTCAGAAGCAGTACAAACCATATTTAAATGTCAATAACTTAAAAACGAAAAAAGATAACATGGTACTGTGAGCACGAAAATTGTTCAGCACAAAATTATCTACAAAATGAATACTTTCATTTATATAAACCCTGTATATTGTATATGATTAGCAAGAAAACAGAAGAAAATGTAATTTTTTATTCACTTTTTTGACAAACAAATATAAATAACTTTAAAACAAAAAATGATAGCATGGTACTGTGAGTACAAAAAATGTTCAGCTCAAAAATATCTACAAAATGAGTGGTGTTTCATTTATAGATACCATTTTGTTTTTTTATAATTAGCAAAAAACAGCATAAAATTCAATTTTCTTTTCCTTTTGACAAATTATTTACACCTACCAAAATCAAAATGTTCACACAACATCTAAACCTGTTGCATAAATGGAATATGCAGCGAGTTCAATATGTGATAATGCATTTATTTTGTACAGTTTCCAGTGACCTCTCGTAACTCTCACTCGTGCCTTCGGCACTCGTGAGGTTTACTTGAGGTCACTGGAAACTGTACCAGATAAATGCATTATCACACACTGAACCGTTGCATATCCCTTATGTACTGCATATTTCAAAAGGTTATGCAACATTTTGTATGATTAGCAGTAATTATTTTCACTATAATTACCGCATGCTAATGCTTGTAGTGAAATGTTTGGGCTGATTTGATGTGATACCATTCAAAACACATATCTTAGAAACTTTTTTGTCTATAAAAATAGGCAAAATAGAACTAGAAAGGAAGAAATACATCGGAGAAAATATCCATACAGTAATTACAGAGCACCACTCCCTAAAGCACTGAAAAAGAGGTTGGAAATGAGAACATTAAGTCACAATATTATATTGATTTAGATAAAAGAGACATAATTTCATTTTAGAAAGGGGGATAGCTTAAAAAAGTCATTTGAGCCTGTCTCAGTCATTGCTTGCAATTCATATTCATACCATACTAGTAGATTGAGTCACTGATGACCTTAAGGTGGGGACCCAGTGCAGCAAGGCAGTGGGCAAAGCTAACAGGATGCTGCAGTGCATTGGGAGAGGGATAACCAGCAGAAGGAAGGAGGTGCCGATGCCACTCTATAGTTCCATGGTTTGGCCACATCTGGAGTATGGGGTACAGTTCTGGAGGCCCCATCTACCAAAAGACATAAATGGCATGGAAAGGGTGCAGAGAATGGCCATGAAAATGGTGCATGGACTAAGTGGGAAGACATATGAGGAAAGGTTGAAGGAGCTGGATTTGTATCCTCTGGAGACAGGAAGGAAGAGAGGGTACATAATCGAAACATCCAAGTAGTTTCAAGTTTTCAAGTTTATTTATTTTATACTGGAATGAGTGTGAGCAAACATGCCCATTTTCACAGTTGTCTAGGTTACAGAGTATCACAACATATACAGCAAAAGAAAAATACAAAAGCAGAAATAACCATATTTACAACAAATTTAAATAAAAAATAAGACAGCCATAAATATCAGTGAGGATGAGGGAGGTAGACAGTGGGAGGGGAAGGTAAAGATGAGACCGTAAACACAGAGATGGATGGGAGGGAGAGGCTGGGGGGGTGTGGATGGAGAAAAAGGAGGCGATGGAAGGGATGCCCTTAAGGAAGAGGAAAAGAACCTCACAACTGCTATATGAAACTTACCTCCGGGGGCACTTACAAGAGTAACTCTCCAGGAGCAAATTTTTTGCAGAGGCAATAAATAAGGGGATGGAGCCACAGGACTGTGTTTGTCCCAGGTCTTCTTGAAAGTATGTGAAGGGGGTCAATAAAGTTGAGGGGAGCTTATTTTCAGGGAAGGTAGATACAAGAACTAGGGGGTATGGACTGAAAGTGGAGGGGGGAAGGTTTAGGGGAAACTTTAGGAAGTATTACTTCACACAGGGCAGACATTCACCACAGCTTATGGAGATAGGCCACGAGCCTGCCCACTGTTGCAGCACACCCATCCGCAGTAGCCATAATGCAACTGGACAATGATGTGCTGTTGTGCCCAATGCAGGGTGATGCTCCAGTGCCACGCAGCATGGGGGTCATGACCCCTGCACTATGGTGCAATGCACACCCTACACATTCGGACTGTGACCCTGTGGCACCATCACAACATAGCCAGTGCTTGGCATGCAGGGTGGATACAGTGCAACTGGACAGCAGGGTGATGTGCCCAGGTTTACCGCTAAACACTGTCCTGCTGGACACCGCAATGGTGCAGAGATGGGCCAGGCAGTCATGGAATAGGTTACATGTGCTCTGCACACATCTACAGGTGGTGGAGCTAAGGGACATACAATGCCTGGACAGGTTCTGGGTGGACTATGTAATGGTGTCCCACCTGTGCGCCAGGGTATGGCCTAGCATGCAGTTGCAGGCACTCCGGTCACAGGCCATGTCAGCGGAGATGAAGGTACTGTGTGCATTGTTGTACTATAACACAGGATCCTTTCAACAGGTGTGTGGCAATGTGGTGGGTGTCAGCCAGTCCTCCATGTCCCACACTGTTCATCAGATGACAGATACACTGCTCCATGATGTACGTACCCACATTTGGTTCCCAACATCCCTGCATGAGATACAGGCCACCAAGGAGGCCTTCTACACCATAAATGGTTTGCCCAATACCTTGGGCATCATTGATGGAACTCATGTGGCAGTCCTTTCCCCGTATGTGGATGAGGTGGCATACAGGAGCAGGAAGGGATTCTACAGCATTACCTGTCGGGTCGTGAGTGATGCACACAGCACCATCACCAATGTGTGTACAGGGTACCTTGGTTTGTGCCATGATACATTGGTCTTTGACAACTAGGGTCTGGGTGCTCATCTCGCTGCCTGAGATGGTGTGGACAGGTGGCTGCTTGGTAGGTACCGGTGACGGTAGGTGGGGGGCGTGGGGGAGGGACAATATATATCATGTTAATTATCCTGTTCTCCATCCACTGGTGACAGCGGATATCCACTGTGCCCATATCTGATGACGCTGTACCTGGCACCACAGGCACAGATGGAGGAGGTCTACAATGAATCGCACTGGAGGACATGTTCCATCATCGAGAGGACCATTGGTATCCTAAAGATGTGGTTCCAGTACCTTGATCACACAGGTGTCATGATGATGCTTTCTCTGGGGATGGCATGCAGTGTTCTCTGTGTGTGCCATGCTGCATAACATCTGTGAGTGATTCCCACTACCAGCACCACCGATGGAGCCATGCAACCAATCCCACGAGATGGGCCTCCAGAACCACAGCCACTATGGGACATGCCCAGTGGGCATGTTGTCTGTCAAACTGTGGCACACAGCACATTTAGTAGATAGACGTAAGGAACATGGGCACTGTGATGATCTGCAGATCTGAATGTTCATGTTCACATGTGGCCCACCACTGCCCATACCAGGTTCACATGCGCCATGGCTTGGATGTCACGGTATACTTGGCTATGGTGTGGACACAGTGTGTCCAGGGTCATGGCACAGCACCACCTGCATGGCTCATTGCAGTGCATGTGTGTGGGTGGGGGCCTATGTGTATATGTAGGGGATGTGTCTCATGGTTGCCATTGTGTTGGTGTGTCACTGTGCCTAAGCATGCTGTGATGCATTACGGCTATGAGCAGCCACAGTGGGAGGTCATGCAGGCACCCAAATGCTGTGGCAGGACATTTGGTGGAGCACCCCTCTGCACCCTAGCCACACGGTGACATGTTGTGGGCCCAGCTAGGGACTTGGCAACCCCCAGCTTGCCAGTTGGAGGGAGACAGTGGAACAGGGGGTGGGGAATGGTGAGACAGGGTGTGGGAGGCGGGGGGGCAGGGGAAATGGTGGGACAGGATGCAGGGACATGGGCGGGGAGGCCAGGGGAGGCGATGCTGTGGGGTGCGGCTGTGGTAGGTGGGTGTAGGTGGTGGGATGGAGTGGCATGGTCGCTGCCACAGCAGTGGCATGCCCTGCAAGCTTGTGGTCAGCTACTCTCTCCAGCACATAATCTATGTGGTCTATTCCCTGAGCCATGCCCTTCACCACTTTGGTGAGATGCCTCAGTGCCTCCATGTTCTCTTGCTAGGCTGCAAGCCTGTCAACCTCAAGATGTCACAGCTCTAGACAGTGTGTCTGAAGGACACCCATGGCAGACACCCTCCTGTCAAAGCATTGCCCGTCACTGCTCTGACCACCATGTGGGCAACCTATGGTGCCTGTTGTGGTGTCATGCATGTAATCAGCTGTGGGGGGGGTTCTGTGGTCTTGTGGGGAGGCATGTCTGCAGGCATCTCCCTCTCACCATCCCTTGTGGCAGTGGCCATGATCCCTGGGTACAGGGATCATTGTCGGGCACATGGTAGCACTGTATTGTGGTGCCTCCCTGCATAAATCTGCATTCCCTCTTCCATGGCCTCCATTAGACAGGTGGCTGTTGTGTTCCCATCCATGTGGGCCTCCTCCGTTGCTGGCATCTTTTGGGTGGTACCTATGGATGGATGCAATGACATGTGTTAGGGCATTCTGTGCAGCCTTGGTGCATGTGCCACTGTTCAGCGGGTGGCATGGAGCATCATGCTTATCTTCCTCAGACACCTGCACTGTCATGTCACATTGTGACGTGGCTGTGCACCCCACAGTGTTGTTGCTCATGGATGGCCCTGTGGGGGGTATGGTAGTACAGTTAGCAGTGTCACATGATGGCCCCACACCCACTATGCCCATCACCACATGGTCACAACATACCTGTCAGTGTGTCACACCCCTCTGCCACCTCTTGCCTTGAGACCTCCATGATGGTCTCTTCCACAATCCACCTCAGGTGGCTAAGCGTGTTCCTGGGGAGCCCCACTGGTGCCTGTCAGGGCCCCATTTGCAGCAGACACCTTCTGCTTGATGGAGGAATGGACGATGCACCACTTGTGTTTTATGGTGAACAGCATCTGTGCCTCCAGACCGGCGGCATTGATCACCTGTATGTCCAGGAATAGCCTCTGCTTGGTGTTGGCACCTGCGGTCAGGGCCTGTGCCCCATATGGGATGTCATAGTTTGCCCTTATATCTGTGACCAGTGCCGTCACCTGCACACTGGTGAAGTTGCTGAGCTATGACTTCTGGGTACCCTCTGGGTGTTCCCCTGTGTCTGCCACCACATGACCACCACCGTTGGGTGGCTGGGGTTGCCTGTCTGCTGTCCGTGACCCAGTGCTCTGTCCCCCTGTGCTGGCTGGTCAGCCATGTTGTCTGGCCCTTCCCATTTGTGCATACATGCATTGGATGCATTTCACCATATATGGTGGGGTTACGAGGCATGTATGCAGGCTGCGTGTCCATTGGGACTGCCCCTGCCTGCACCTACATGCATCCATACTCCCTGCACCTGTCTCTACACCACCTCGAGTGGTGTATGTGAATATTGTGCCTTCAGTGCTGACTGTGTGGCATGTTAGTGCACTACTTGTAACGGTACTTTGGCACACAATTTCTGTGCCTATGAGAATAGTCCCTAATATCAATTGCAAGTGATGACTGAGTCAGGCTTAAATGACTTTTTCAGCTATCCCCCTTTTTAAAATGAAATTGTCTCTTATTTAAATTAATATAATATTGTGACTTAAGGTTCTCATTTTTCAACCTCTTCTTTAGTGCTTTAGGGAGTGGTGCTCTGTAATTACTGTATGGATACTTTCTCCTATGTATTTCTTCCTTTCTATTTCTATTGTGTCTATTTTTTTATAGATAAAATAGTTTTTAAGATATGCATTTTGAAATGTGATAAACATGTATATAATGTACATAGATGTGCTGAGTTGATATAGATGTGTATATATGATTATGAATCGCTCTCGTGTTTATATGGATGTTAGTATAATCTCATTTTCCTAGTTGTCTTCCTTCTCTTTCCTTATCCATATATTCCTCTGCTTCCCTCCCTCTTTCCCTTCCCTTCCCCCATTTGTTTTAAAGCTCCCTTTTAACTGTATTGGCTGTGCAGTGAAAACTGCTTAGGAAAAGCATAGAAATTTCAGAATGGTTAAAAAATGGTAGTTGTCACTTTAAGACTTTGGTTTAAAAGTAAATTCATACCACATTGGCTACACCTTGACAAAGCCTACAGCCAGGTGGGTGAAACATTGGCAGATGCTGATGCGGTGAGTAGTGTATGTTTTTATGGAATAAAACATTTTTATCTACAGACTAAGCTGTGGGTTTTTAATTTTTTGACACACATTAGTGCCTGTCAGCCACTTTTTTCTAGATTTTTCTGCACTTTACCTCGGTAAGTGTGCTCTAGGTGTGAATTCCCTTAGCTGCCATGTACCTTGGTGTATTGGAAGGCTTATAGAAAGGCAAGCAAGATGCTGGGATGTGTTGCGAGGGGTATTGATAGCAGATTGGGAAGGGTGATACTTCCCATATATAGATCCCTGTTGAGGCCACACCTGCGCTACTGCAGCCAGTTCTGCAGTCCTCACCTCAGGAAGGATAGGGATAGACTGGAGATGGTTCAGTGCAGAGCAGAAAAAAAAATAATTCAGGGGCAACAGGGCAGATCCTATGAGGAGAGCCTCAAGGCACTGAACATGTACTCACTGAAGACCAGAAGGAAGAGAGGCGATGTAAAGAGATCTTCAAGTTCTTAAGAGGAATTAACAAGGTGTACTGTGCAGAACTATTTAGCTTGGATACTAACTCATGGTCATGCAGACATGACTGGAGACTAACAGGAGGGCGGTTCAGGAGGGATGTGAAGATGTACTATTTTACAGAAAGTGTGGTGGAGCCATGAAACAGCTACCAGCCGAGGTGGTGGGTCTGAAAACAGTGGTTTCAAGCATGGTTGGGACAGAATGAAGGGTATAGTGGTTGCTCAAGGTGACAGAATCACAGAAGAGAATGGGGGGGGACAGGGAGTGCTATGACCCTGGTAAAGCAGTACATCTTAGGGCTTATTAGGGAACTTGGACAGACTGGATGGACCACTGGTGTTTTTCTGCCATCATTGTCTGTGTTTCTATGTACACAAGATATTTTTTCATATTGGCTCTGGCACAGCCAACAATCATTTAAACACTTTCCGTCTTATTATCAGTGCAGATAATGCATATGGTGTGAATGTTTAAACAGATAGTTACACAGATATTTTTCTATGATATTTCAATCCTGTTGACCAATTTATTTATTTATTAGCTTTTGGTAACCGGGTAAGTGTACTAGGCAACAAACCTGCCTATTTTCAGGCACAACCTGGGAGAGTACAAAATTGAGAATACAGAAATGACAACAGTACAGTGCAAAAACAACAACTTAGGTACAATAATTACAGTCAGGGTTATGATAAAATCAGAGGTTGAGTTCACAGACATTAATACAAAGCAAAGATAGTAGTAACAATAATATCAACAATTCCCGAGTAGGATAGGCTTGAGCGGAGAGGTCTCGTACAAGTTATCTAGCCTAGCTGGGTGGAAAAAGGAACAACACAAAGAAGACACAGTAATATAAGTTAGACATTTACAGCTAATAGCATGATGACATAGGTAGCGACTCCTCAGTTACATGCAGTAGCAGTTACCTAGAGCATAGAGGTGAAAGAACAGTGAATGCCTAAAATAAAGGTGGAAGGAGGAGTTTTTAACATGAGGGGGGAGCAAGTTCCAGAACCTAGGAGCAAAATAAGAAAAAGCCTGTTCTCCCATTTTGGTAGCACAGGGCTGAACAGTGAGCATTGGGACAGAGGAGGACCTAAAGGAGTGGGGGTGAGAGACCGGGGTAAGCATATCACCCAGAGAGGCCGGACGAGATGGTCTAGTAAGGGAGTCAATGAAACACCCTAGAGCGTATGACTGGAGGGCTTTGGGAGCCAACCAGTTAAAGCCAGAATAGAGTAGGCAGTGATGAGTTAGGCAAGGAGCTGATAAGGCAAACCTACAGATGTTGTTATAAGAAGTGTCCCACTTACTGAGCACGTGAGCGTTGGCATGGTAGAGAACCGGTAGAGCATAAAGGAGTTGAGGGAGTGGAACGCCTCTTGCTACTGAGACCCTGGCTGTCGGGGTGAGTGGTGCACTCGATAGGCTGCACCAATTTTTGCATTGACTGAATGAAACACTTCACTGACATGCGCTGAAATATCCAGAGCTGGGTCAAGTGTAACCCCTAGGTATTTGAAAGTTGAGGTGTTAGTGACAGTAGTGCCATCACAGCAGTGGACAAGGATCTTAGGGGACTCAGAGAGCACTTTTTTAAAGGACCCAAAAAGCGTGGCCTGAGTCTTACCTATATTCAGGATTTGATAGTTAACCGAAAACCAAGATTGAAGGGACTGAAATTCATGTGAAAGATTATGGTTTATGTCGACGATAGACTTAGAAGCATAGTAAAGCACTAGGTCATCAGTATACATGAGTATGCTACTGTGAAGAGAAGGACTCGAGATATCATTTAGAAAGAGAGAAAAGAGTAGTGGACCGAGTATAGATCCCTGTGGAACACCACTGGTGATAGGGATTGGGAAGGAGAGAACCTTACAGAAGGAGACAGCTGAGAGCGGTTGTCAAGATAACTACTGAACCAGGATAGGGTAGAGTGTCAGAGGCACCTAGGGCTTGCAGCCTAGCTAGTAGAAGCGGGTGATGAACCATGTCAAACACTTTGGAGAGGTCAGTGAACACCACTCCAGTGAGTCAGTCCTTATCCATGTTACCTTTGACGTCACTTGTAAACTGGATCAGAGCAGTGGTTGTGCTGTGCCCAGCCCTAAAGCCATGTTGAACTGGGGATTGAAGATTGAAATTAAGAAGGTACTCAGAGACCTGACGATGGACTAGTTTCTCAAGTAGCTTGCTGAGCATGGAGGGAAGTGAGATGGGGCAGTAGTTGGACAGGAGTGTAGCGTCTCCTTTCATAAATACAGGTATAGTTATGGCCATTTTCAAGACCAAGGGGACTGAGGCAGAGTAGATACAGAGGTTGAAGAGCCTGGTTATGGGCACTGTAAGCCAAGCAGCAAACTGCCTAAGAATCCCAGAATGAATACCATCAGGGCCTGTGCTGCCACTAATAGGAATTGTATTGAGTAGCTAAAACATATGTACTACCCTCCATATTGCCATTTACATAAATGCATCATGACAACAACCAAAAGACAAAGGACTATGTTATACTGACACTGACAGTGTTTTCACCTTAATGGAGTTGAAAACTATGACAATCCAATTCAGAAAGTATGTGTGATCAGTGTTTTAACTGTGATGGTTATTTTCATATGATGATAATATGGCGGAACTAGGTTACCCTCAGGAGTTGTATGTTGTACAGTGCTCCCTCACTATAAGGAACCCCTCTATAACAAACATCCTCTTATAGTAATTCCCCACCTAGAGTACTGTGTCCAGTTCTAGAGACCATCTCTCCGGAATGATATAGAGTGGAGGTGGTCCAGAGGAGGGCAACTAAAGTGGTGCAGAGTCTGCATCAAAAGCCCTATGAAAAGGGACTATAAGATCTCGATATGTACACGCTGGAATGCAGGAGGGAGAGAGGGGATATGACAGGGACACTTAAATACCTCACGGGGGTAAATAAGGTAAAGGAGTGAAGTATATTTCAGAAGAAAAGGTGCTAAAGAACCAGGGAACATGCTATGAAGCTGTAGGGGTAGATTCAGGAGAGGTGTGAGGAAGTACTTCTTCACAGAAAGATTGGAGGTGCTGGGGGTAAAAAAAGTGGTGAGGTCCAAGAATGCATGGGATAAGTACAAGGGAATCATACAGGAAAGAAAGGGGGGAAGGGAGAAAAAGCTGTAGATCAGGTACAGTCTACAGTAATAGTGTAGGTAGGGAGCAATGAGCAGACTGGATGGGCCAAGTGGTCCTTTTCTACCATCAAATTCTGTTTCCATGTTTCTCTGCTGGCTCCCATTGTTCCCAAAGTTGGCATATTAACATCTTGCTATAGTGAACACTTAAGCAATAAGACACAACAGGGTGTGCATGGAACAGATTTTACTGCACATCCAGGGGCATAATGAGGCATGGGGCCACAGGCCAAGTGCCTTCAGTCCCTGGGAGTGAGGTAAAATCTGTTCTATGCACACCCCTGGAGTGTCTTATTGCACTTTTAAAATAGGCTTCTCTTTGTTAACTTTTTACAGTTGGGAAAAGCATGTTTATATGTAGAAACAATATATTTACTTGTGTGG
Organism: Neoceratodus forsteri; assembly: GCA_016271365.2. Classification (NCBI taxonomy): domain Eukaryota; kingdom Metazoa; phylum Chordata; order Ceratodontiformes; family Ceratodontidae; genus Neoceratodus; species Neoceratodus forsteri. The sequence goes on along the minus strand of CM057451.1, from coordinate 673,532,154 downwards.
ATTCATGATAAAATAGTCCTTGCGCCCACTGCAAAGATGTCATTGATGATGTCATTGTATTACTGCTGGGCAAAGTTTGTCCTTTGCTGGCATTATGATTCAAGATATGGAATGTTTATCATGGAATGTTTACCAGGGAATATGTGGATTCAAAATGTTGCTCAGTTCCAATGGCAGAATGTTCCTCTCCTAACATACTGTGCGCACACACACACACACACACACACACGCACACACACACACACACACACACACAAAACAAAGGCCTCTGCTACAGCCAGAGACTCAATTATCTCATTATCTGGGCAAGCAGAAGAGATTTCCCTGATGAGCAGGTAAAGCTAGAAGGGGGATTTTTCATTGTCAACAAAGAAGCAGTTGTAATGAAAACTATAAACAATACTTAATGTTTCTATTTTTTATGTGTGTAAGGAATATGTGATGATCAGGGGAAACAACATTTAAGTGATTTGTTTTATATTTTATTTGAGGTAGTTTTATTTTAGGGCCCAGCTGAAGGTTTTTTTTTTTTACAGTGTAAAGGTAGCAGCCATGTTTGTGATGGAAGATCAGTTGTGGTTGTAGGAGGTTTGATTTGCTCATTGTGTGATGTGGTTTAGGACCAGGATGACTGTACATGAAACAAATTTCATGCATGGTCACATGATATATTTTGACCAGTGAGACTTATTTATTTTGGATGCCCATTCTATAACTAGCTATAGTGAACACCTCAGCTGACTCCAGAGGTGTTCACTATAGAGAGGGACCACTGCAACTGTATTTCTTGACCAGAAAAGGCACACTAAGTTATTACAGTAGCTCGTTTCCAGGTGCATCCTGTGGTTTGAGCTGTAAAGACCTATTTTAATGACAGAAGGAATGTTCTAATGACACCAAGGGAACTACTCTGCTCTACTCTTCTCAGATAAGTGCAATGGGATCTTTTACTCCCATCTGGACAGTGACCAGAGATGGGAAGAAGGGATCTCAGTTTAACACCTCATCTGAAGAAGAAGAAGATGAAAAAACAGCATTTATATAGCGCTTTTCATACACAATGTATCCCAAAGTGCTTTACAAGCAGTGCTAGACTGGTAGTGAAGTGATTGAATGTGTAGTGGTGGCCATATTGTACATCAACACCCACACACAGCCTGGACAATTGCATGAACCAGTTTTATGGAAAGGGGCATATTGGCCAGGACACTGAGGAAATTCTGCCACTCTTTTTGTGAAGAGCGCCTTGGGTTCTTTTACTTCCATCTGGACATACACACCAGGACAGCACCAGGATGGGTAGAAGGAACCTTGGTTTAATGCCTCATCCAAAGGACAGTACACCCCAGCAGTACAGCACCCCCCTAATATTGCATTTGGGTGCCAACGTGTAGGTATGAACCCAATCCCGATGTGGGATGAGAACCAATGATCTTCTGGCCCAGATATTTATGTGCTACCAACTGAGCCACACTGACACCACAACAGTACAGCACTATGGTGTCAGTGTTGTGTATTATCCCAAGTACCTGGTGTGGGGCTAAAACCTCATAGAAACATAGAAGTTGACGGCAGATAAGGACCGCAAGGCCCATCCAGTCTGCCCATTTTTTTTTCTACCTTATAAATGTGCCATCTGCCTTTGCTCTGTCAGTGGCCTATCTATTCATAGTCATTTGTATTGCTCCCTTATGCCTATCCCATGCCTGTTTGAAGCCCTGCACTGTATTCATAGCCACCACTTCTTGTGGTAAGCCATTCCATGCATCCACTATTCTTTCTGTGAAAAAGAATTTCCTCACATTCCCCCTTAATCGGCCCCCCTCTAATCTCATGCTGTGTCCTCTTGTCCCGCTATTTCTTATATTTAAACATGTTAGACTCTTTCACCTTGTTAATGCCTTTAAGGTGTTTGAATGCCTCGATCTTATCACCTCTCTTCCCTCCTTTGCTCAAGGATATACATATTGAGCTCTGTTAATCTGTCCTCATATTTCTTCTGATGCAGTCCCTGCACCATTTTGGTTGCCCTTCTCTGGACTGCCTCAATTTGGTTAATGTCCTTGTGAAGGTGTGGCCTCCAATACTGCACGTAGTACTCCAGATGGGGCCTAACCAGTGTCTTGTAAAGAGGATTATTACCTCCCTCTTACGACTTGTGATACCCTACTAATACACCCTAACACCCCCCTAGCCTTACCTACTGCTTAGAGGTCTGCTTGATGATTTCATGTCATCAGTGATGATGATGCCCAAGTCTCTTTCTTCCTTTGTGACTACTAGCAACTCCCCTCCCAGCCTATAGGTGGCTTCAGGGTTTCTCTTCCCTATGTGCATGATTTTGCACTTCTTTGCATTAAATACCAGTTGCCACTCTTCTGACCATTTTGCTAGTTTATCCAGCTATCTTCTCATTCTGCCCACCCCATCTGGATCATCTACTCTGTTGCAGATCTTGGTGTCATCTGCAAACAGACAAGCCTTACCCTCTAGTCCATCTGCAAGGTCACTAATGAAGATGTTGAAGAGGACTGGCCCCAGGACTGATCCCTGAGGTACCCCACTTGTGACTTGTATCTCTTCTGACTGTATACCATTTACCACCACTCTCTGTTTTCTGCCCGTCAACCAGTTTGCCACCCAGTTGACCAACTTCTGACCCACCCCGAGCCTACCCAGATTATTTATCAATCTTCTATGTGGAACAGTGTCAAAAGCTTTGCTGAAGTCAAGGTAGGTGACATCAACTGCTCCCCCTTGGTCCACCACTCTGGTTACCCAGCCAAAGAAATCTATGAGATTAGTTTGACAGGACCTTCCTTTTGTAAACCCATGCTGTCTTGGATCCTGTGCCCCTATGGATTCCAGGTGTTGCACTATCCTTTCCTTAAGGAGTGCCTCCATAATCTTGCCCACTACTGAGGTAAGACTAACTGGTCTGTACTTCCCCGCCTCCTCCCTGCTACCACTTTTGTGGAGCAGGATCACATGATCCCTTTTCCAGTCTTCTGGGACCTCTCCTGTGCTCAGAGACTCACTAAACAGTTCTGCAAATGGCTCTGCTAGTTCCACCTTTAGCTCCTTAAGTACCCTGGGATGTATGCCATCAGGTCCCATTGCCTTATCCACCCTGAGCTTAGCAAGCTCTTGTAGGACCCTTTCTTTTGTGAAGGGAGTAGTGCTCACCTCCCTCCCCCCTGTGTCCATGATGCTGAGCTGTGGGCCCTGCCCTACCTTCTCTTCAGTAAATACTGAGCAAAAGTATCTATTTAGGATAGATGCCTTTATAGGGTCCTCCTCCTCATATGCTCCCTTTTCTTCATTAAGCTTAGCAATACCCCCTCTGGACTTTCTCCTTTCACTAATGTATCTATAGAAAGTCTTGTCACCTTCTTTTACTGTTAACTTACCTCCTGATCTTCCAGCTACAGAGGTGAGCATGTTACCTACCTGCTAAGACACTGACACTGTGTGGTATTTTAATTAATATGGGCATATGAGTGGACTTGCTAATGCTGTAAGCCCTATAACTTTTTCTTGGAGTATGCAGGTTCTTACACTGAATAAAAGGGTATAAGTTGTATACCAGTTATGTTTACAATATATTCTACTAAATCAAATAATCATTACTGGGTGGCTGGATGCAGCAGTAAAATGTTGCATTGGGGTAGTCTGTGGCTTACAAAAGAAGAGGGGAAGGATAAATGGATGCATAAATCAAGAACAGGACGCACAAACTAGTCACGTTGACTGTACTGTTCTGTAGCTCAGTGTGGAGCAGTGATGATAATTTTTAAGTGATTTGTTGTTTGCCGTTTGGTAGTGAACCTGTGAAAAAGTTTACCTAAGAGGAAGAAAAGATAAGAAAAACTATAATTACCACTAACCCTTTGCAAAGTTTATTATTACATACTGCAAGTTTAACTTTATGGGAAATGGGCACAGGTGAGTTGATAGGAAAGAAGTAGCCTATTGCGGTAGCCAACTACATTCTTTTCATAATGTGCACACACTTTGTGGGGTGTTACACATTACTACAGCCTTTTTTAATAAAAGGTCTTAGAACGTTCACTTTGATAAAAATGTATTTGTTTGAAGATGTGTTCCTTGACAGCAGTTTAGAACGGCATTGTCAAAATGAAAAAAGTATCTATATATTTTATGCAAAATCAATAAAATATAAATGCAGAAAAAAAAAATCCCTCAAGGAACTCATGAACCAAAGAAAATGTTTTAATCTCAGTGCTTTTTTTTGTATTGTCTTCCAAGTGCATGCACCATCTGTTAATGCACAGGCAGAGTTTGTTAAAGTCCATCTCACAATTTTTTATGCAATCATGAACATTTTTGTTTCTAATACTACTGGTAATTTATTTTAAAGAGCTGTGACACATTCAGGAGAACTTTAACATAACATAACATTTAGACACAGTCCAACTTGTACTATCCATTGGTTCTGCATTCCTCCTTTCCATTATTTATCACTGAGGCCATCTGCATGAAAGATGGGTCTTTGCTCCTGAAGAGCTCAGCTATTTCTGTTGCTTTCTCCCTATCTGAGGTCATACTGCACTGTTTGTGACATCACAGTTATACCCATGACAACAGACTGTGATGTCACAAGAGAGGATTATGACTTGAAGTAAGGAGTAAGCTATAGAAGCAGATGGACTCTAAAGGAACTCTAAGGGATAAAGATCATGGGTGGGATATTCAAAGGAGTTAGCATGGCACAACAGGGCTGCACCATGTGCAGCCACCAATCACGCCCTGTCACCAATATTCAAAGGGGCAGGTTGCGCAGCGTAACCCCCAATGCACCAGGGTGCACCAGTAATGTAAGTGGCGCAAGTGCAGGGGGCATGCCCGTGCATATGCGGCACATCCCGATATTCAGCCTGGGATGTGCGGCACATATGCTGGCACATACCCACCTTGCGCCACACAGGATGGCACAAAGTTGTGGCTGGCAAAACCAGGATCAAGGCCAGGCCATTCACAGGTGAGCTGCCATATTGCAAGGTGCAACATGGCAGCCGCCTGCTGTGGGTGGCCACCCGACCACCCAGTACACAGTCCATGAGCCCCATGCCCCCCATGCCTGATCATGGGCAAATGTCAATCAAACCCTGGTGGTTTTGCGGACCGCTATCCATCGCCTGATCATGGACATGTGTAATAGTAATCCCTGGTGGTCCAGTGGACTGATCCCCAGCACCCGATCGGGGCATAGGTTCCAAATCTTTGGTGGTCCAGTGGAAACCCCTCCGTACCAATCATGGGCAGAATGTCCTATGACACCCTGGTGATCAGTGGTACCCCCTCCTCACCGCCCACCTTGTTCCCCATCCTCACCCCCCAGTCAGCGGTGGGTGGCAGCACCCAGCAACAAGCTACCTGGCCGCCTGCAACTGACAATGTACAGTAGGGCTGTCGCCCATTGGTCCACCGTATGGGTCAACAGACTTGCATACCATACTGTACTACACAGTCCCGAATTGTGAATGAATGCTCATTCACAATTCAAGACTGTGTAGTACTGTATGGTCTGCACACCCATTGGCCCACGCGGTGGAGCAATATGCGTACAGCCTTACTGTACACTGTCAGTCGGTGGGTGGCTTGCGGCCCGGGTGCTGCCGCCTGCCGCTGACTGGGGGGGTGCAGGGTGATGGGGACGAGTGCGGTGGGAAGGGGGTACCCTGACCACCAGCGCGGTCGTAGGACATTCCACCCATAATCGGGCACTGGAGGTGGTTACACTGGACCACCAGGGATTTGGAACCTATGCCTGTGATTGGGCACTGGGGATCGGTCCACTGGACCACCAGGGAGTATTGACATATGCCCATGAACAGGCGAAGGGGATCAGTCCACTGGATCCCAGGGATTACTATTACACATGCCCACGATCGAGCAATGGATAGTGGTCCACTGGACCACCAGGGATCATTTGTACATATGCCCGTTATCGGGCACAGGATTGTGGTCCACTGGAACACCAGGGAATAGTTACACACATGCCTGCGACTGGGTGAATGGGAGTGGTGCCCACTGAGGGGCAGCAGTGCATTGGTCCCCGACGGCTGCAGCCTGGCAGGGCGCCAGGTGCAAGTTGCCGGGGATCAGCGCACGGCATGCAAATGGGGCCATAATGACATGCAAATGGCCACATTTGTGCCTTGCATGCATAATGGCCTCATTTGCATGCCCATGGCTGAATATTGCTGTTGCTGTGTCCTAGCTCAATCGCACTTGCGTTGGTGCAGCCCCCTACTCCCCTGCTGCCACTTGCTCTGGTACAGTGCCACTGTGCCATGTGCAGTGCATGTGCCCTCAGTGCCATATTCAACAGTGCTGAGCCATGGAGCAGCACCGTTGAATATTGCCTGGTCCATGCCCTGGCTCATCCCAGTTGCGCTGCGCCCATGCTTGCTCCCCTGCCTGGTGCAGTCTGAATATCCCACCCTATATATTCATACAAATGTCCTCAGTAATAAATCAATGTACTTTGCATCACTTAGCCTTTTAATTGAGGTCCAAGGCAAATTTTGCAGTGATTCATGGGATTGCAGGTCACATGGGCTCTAGATTGTTCTGCACAGCCTCAGTTCTGGGTAGTGTGTGTGTAGTTATAGCTCGAAACAGTTTGCTCTCAGAGCTTTGCAATTCAAATCCTCTAAAAGCTGGTAATAAAAGCCTTTTTGAGTCATTTTCTTTCTCAAAAATTTAGTACATCGATTGTAGAAAACCCTTCTGTGCTTATATCTTCTTTGTTTATTTATTTATCTCGATTGGGATTAATACCTTTAAGTCAAAGGCTCATTTTCAAAGATTCCAAGTCAGGAACAAAACAGAGCAATACAAATACAATACAATAAGTACAAATTAAGATAACAGTGAAAAAAGAAAACATGGTAAGCATCTTGAAAATCATTAAAATGGCACGTGAGGTACAGGACTTGCTAGTTTCAGGTACATCTTAAAAATAGAAATAAATGACATTACATCAAGTTGTTGCAGGGTAGGGATACACTGGGGATAGTGAGACATGTCAATAATAGGTCCGTGTTAAGCTATGGGGATGATGGTAAAAAAGGTAAGCAGCCAGATTGGCATTGTCAAAGTAGCTAGAGGTGGTGTGGGACAGGAGTAAAGAGGAAAGGTGGTGTTCGAGGGTTGTAAGTCGAAGGAGGGAGGAGTGGGGAGGGAAAGAGGTGAAAAGGCAGAGGATAAAGCAGAAGGAATATATCAAATTATTTTCTTGCACAGTTACAGGTGGTTACATTCTTAAGGTAGGACCGTAGCCCCCTTTTGAACAGACTCAGCTTTGTGTTTCCTGTAAGCATGTCGGGTAGCTCATTAAACCATTTGGGGCCCTTAAAAGTAATGGATTTTTGGGCCAGTGATGTGCACTTGAAAGGGACTTGTAGTTCTCCTTTAGTCACATTTCTTGTTTGTTTAGTGTGCATAGCCTTCTTGAACAGACTGCTTATGGATTCCGGCATGATGCCTAGTTGCGCTTTTTTCACAATCAGGCATGTTTGGTATTGGGCTCTTAGGTACAGTGGGAGCCAGCCCATCTCAGAGTAGAGTGCACAGGTGTGAGTCCATCAATCTGCACCAAGTGCCAGATGACAGGCCCTATTCATGAGTTTTTGTATCCTGGTTAGGGCAGTGTCTGATCCTGTGATGTATATTTGTAAGCCATAATCAAGAGATGATAATACTGTGCTGCCTGTGGCTAATTTGAGGGCCATAGGTGTCATAGAATGCTTGTTTCTGTAGAGGATGCCCAGTTTCATGTTGGCGTTTTTGACAACTTGATCAACATGGTGGGAAAAATTGAGAGTGTCATCAAGGTAAACACCCAAATATTTAAACGAGGAGACTTGTTCAAGTGTGTCACCCTTATGGTTCAGAATCCGAAGGGGGTTGAAATTCCTTTTGTTCTGTGGGACCAAGAACAGCATGCTTTTGGTTTTTTTATGGTTTAGTAGCAGTTTATGTTGACAGAACCAGGTTTCAAGTTTGTGGAAACTATCAAGTAGGCCTTCCTCAATGGTCAAGTGGTCCCTACCTGGGATCGATATAACAGCATCATCTGCATATAAAACAATGCTAGCCGGGCAGGCTTCAAGGAGGCGGTTAATGAACAGGCTGAAAAGGAGCGGTCCAAGTATAGACCCTTTTGGTACTCCAAGGGCCACTACCTTAGGGTCAGAGTGTGAGTTGCCAATTCTAAAGCATTGAGTTCTTTGCATCAGGTAGCTACGAAACCAGGTGACTGTATCAGGGGCCAGTCCCATGGAGAGCAGTGTGTTTAGTAATAACTGGTGATTAACTGAGTCGAATGCTTTTGTAAGGTCAATGAAGACTGACCCAACTGCCATCCCTTGGTCAAAGGCATTGTAGAGCTGAGTGGTGTAGTCCACTAGTGCAGTGATGGTAGAGTGTTATTTGTGGAAACCATGCTGATTGCTGCAGAGTAATTGTTGACTGTCAAGGAAGTCAGTAAGTTGTTCAGAGACTATTCTCTCAAGAGCTTTGGAGAGGGGTAGAAGGATGGATATTGGCCTATAACTGGCGATGAGTGTTTTATCCCAGGATTTGAAAACTGGTGTAACCAGGGCAGATTTCCAGGTGTCTGGGAACACACCTGATCTTAGGGAATCATTCAAAACCTTGGAGATTGGATCTGCTAGTACATCAAGCATTATGGCAACAAACTTCATATCTATCAGATCACTCCCCTGGTCTTTCCGAGGACCCTCTTTACTTGCTTGATGGTTTCAGAGATTGAGACTTGCCTAAAATAGAATAGTGGCAGCTTTTCCCTCTCCAAAGAGGGTATGGTGTTTTCATGAGGTTGGTTATTCATTGGGTTTAGGAACTCACTGGGAAACACCCCTGATAGATCAGTGAAAGAAGTGTTGAACTTGTTAGCAATCAGTAGGGGTTCCTGAATAGCCAGTGGTTAGTAGGTCCAGTGATGCCTTGGAGGTCCTTCCAGTAAGGGATTTTAGTGTGTTCCAGAACCCTTTAGAGGACCCCCAGTTTTTGTTGAGGAGGTCCTTGAAATAGCTAGCTTTTGCTGAGCAAATGAGCCTGGTACAGGAGTTCCTTGCAGCTTTGTATGCTGATACATCGAGTGGCTTTCCTGAAGCCTTAGCTTTGTGCCACAGGTTGTCTCTATTACACATGTGATCTATGAGTGGAGTATTAAGCCAGGGGGTGTGGGGTCCTTTGACTTTTTTGTTTTTTTTGGGGGGGGGGGATATTGCACACCCGAGTAAACAAACTTTGGAAGAAATCAAAGGCGATGTTGCCATCTGTTGCATGGTCAAGTGGTGACCAGTCGATCAGGGATAAGTGGAGTTTGAAATCATTTAGTTGTCCAGGTCTCAGTATCCGATTGATAGTGACCTTCGGTGAGCACTTTGTGAACTTTTTTGCCCAGGTGCACATGACTGGCAAATGGTCGCTGAGGCTATCAGGCAGAATCTTAACATCTAATATGCAATTCGGGTTGGAGCAGAGTAGCCAGTCAATGAGTGTATTGGTGCCTGTTTTGTAGTTATGCCTGGTGGGAAGGGTAACCATCTGCATAAGATATAAGCCAGCTTTTAGATCCCTGGCTGCGTTTTCCTTGTTAGAGTGGCAGTTAATGTTGAAATCCCCCACAATTAACTGCTCCAACTCTTTTCCCAAATGCTGCAGATTCTCCTCAAAGAGCTTGAGCCCTGTGGCCTGCTTCCCTACGGGTATGTAGACTGTTGTTAGCAACAGTACTCTAGTGTGTATTATTTGTGTGTGGATTTTGAATGTTAATTTAGAACATTCAGTCTGTGTACTGACAGACATCTGAAGCGTGCTTTAGGGAGGGGTGTATCTGTGGTGTAAGTAGATTAACTGGGAGAAAAAGGCAGTCTTTCTGTTTTGGTTATATTTTTCTTGCATAACTATATTAATGTACACACTAATATTTTCAGTAATTCTTGACATGTTTTTGCTGATTGTTGAGGTGCAGCAGTGTATAATTTCAGTTTGTTTAAAAGACCTGGTTATATTACTGAAGGTTTTCAATTCATTTCGTATTACTTATTGTGTGTGTATGTGTGTGTGTGAAGCATGCCATCAAATCAGATACCTTATATTGTGCCACAGAATAATTGCAGCAGTGTTGATCTGCTATCCACCACACCTGCATGATTTTTTTTGTACTGCTTTGTGGTATCTTTTCTAGAAGTGGACTATTACAGCCATGCACTACCCCCCAACCAGCAAAAGGTATTCTTTTCAAGATTTGAATATGTGACCTGTGAGCACTGGTTAGGTGGTGGTGTGCCTTTGCATCTGTATCTTTTGAGAGTGCAGTGCAATCTTAATCTGTGCATTTGCAGTGCACCATTAATTCTGGGAGACTTTGCATTTCTTGTTACTCTCATTTCTACGTTAGCACTGGGAATTTTCGGACACAAGACAGTAGCATTTTGAGGATGCACTAATTCTGGTGACTGTTTGTGTGTGGGGGGGGGGCTGCCAATATTGTTGTCCCTTTGCCTTGCTTCATGTTAAGGCAGAATGACAATGTGAAATGATAATAATTACAAGGCAAAGTGAGCCTTTCATATTGCTCACTCCACGTAGCGGAGTGACAACGCAAAGTGTTTGTGGGCAAAATTTAAATTTGCTGCATCTCTACACTTAAGTAAGGAGTTTAAGGTGCAAGGGGGTAAGGGCAGCACAGAGGTATAAAAATGGAGAGAGATGAGGGAAGACATGCCAGAGGATGGCATGGCAGAAATAAGGGAGGATGGGGACAATAGAACGGGGGAGGGTACAGGGAGCAGCAGGATGCTCGGGGATCGGCATGTGAAGAATAGTGGGCTGAAATGGTTCAAGGGCTGCTGTTTGGATGTGCATATTATGGAAGATAGGTGGGTGTCCAATCTGTCTTAGGCTGAGGAGGCTGGAGGGAGAAGTGCAGTGGTTGGGTACAGAGCTGGAGAGAGTGAAGGGAGGGGGAGCTGGGGCAGGATGGCCTTAGGCATAAGGCTCAAGATGAATAGGGAGTCTAGTAATGGAGGTAAGCCTCAGGGAGAGAGGAAGGAGCCTAGTCTCAGCAACACTGAGAAGACAGGTAACAGGTTTGCAGTGTTGGCAGAAATGGTGGAGGGGAGGTGCTGTATCAGCAAGAGGGGGCAGAAAGGAATAGGTGTAGGGACAACCCAGGTGACAGCAGTTGGACAGATGAAAGAGGGAAGGGGAGTGGGACAGGAGTAATAGGGGGAAGGGCAATGCTGGTGAGATAGATGCCAGAGACACAGCAGGAGAGGGATGGGGATCCAGAGTAGAGGGTAGAGTAGGGGAAGATAGGGAGAGAGTGTCAGCGGAAGAGGGTGCAGGCCAGGGGAGGAGGTTGGGGGAGGCACTGGAGGATTGGATGGAGTTACTAATGGGCAGGGTAAGGTGGAGTCTACTAACAAGTACATAGAGAAGAGGCTTGGGGAAGGTATGAGGCATGAAGAGGAGGGTTCTAGTGCTGGGGGATTCTATACTGAAGGGGATCAGATGGGGCAGTAAGGGAGAAAAGGTTATCCGAATCTGGGTCAAACCATACCTGGGCTGACTGTGGACAGGGTGGGGCAGTCTTTTCTTTAATGTGCGGGAAAGGGGAGGAGGAAACCTCATGTCATGGTGCATGTGGGTATGAATGACCTGTGGTGGGAATGGTGGGAGTGGTACAGGAGAGACTTGAGGAACTGGGAAGGCTGTGTGAGGAGATGTGGGGATCAGTCGCCTTCTCGGAGGTACTCTCAGTACTCTGTGTGAGTACAGTGAGGAAAGGAAGGATAGGTAAGTTTAGTACTTGGCTGGGGAATGGTGTTGCTTAAGGGGGCATGGGTTGGTGGGTGGCTGAGGTAGAATCTGGGGCAGGAATGACCTGTACACCAGGGACAGACTACACCTGAGCAAGGAGGGGAAGGCGGTACTAAAGTAGAGGATAGAGGAGTACGTAGAAACAAAGATGAATTTAAACTAGAAGGAGTTGTGGCAAGTGGTCAGTTGGTAGGCAGGGGTCCTGGAAAGGGGGGCCCGACAAGCTTACCAGCTAGTTAATGGGGAAAGCAAAGGGGAGGGGACATGATGGGGGGAGAAAGGAGGGAGAAGGGTTAGGGAAGAGAAGGAAGCGGGTTGGAGAGTGGTCTCACTGAACTCGAGGAACCTTGGAAACAAGTCAGCTGAGTTTCAGGTCCTATTGGCAGAGGGGTGGGTGAACATTGTGGCCATCATGGAAACATGGGCCACCCAGTACCAGGACTGGGAGTTAATGGTCCTGGGATATAGGGATATTCAGGAAAGATAGGACCAAGGGGAGAGGAGGGGGTGGCGATCTATGTACAGGAGGGGATAAGATGTGCAAGGGATGAGGGGGAGGAGGGCAAGCACAACAAGTGTTTTGACTCAGTTTTTATTTATTTTTTCCTTGTTTAAAGAAAAGCATCTGAGTATCAGTGGCAGGATTTTTAGGACAGTAAATTAATAAAAAGGGAGGTAGGAGAGCTTCAGTAACAGGCAAGTACTGGAATAGCTGTATAAGTGCAGTATAATGTGGGGAGTGGTGCAATGCAGTGGCTGTGGAGCTGCCATATTCAGGCAGACCTTCTGGATGCTGAGATGCTGCCTTATCTGCATGCATCTCTCTGGACTGTGGGATGAGGTAGCCAGACTCAGAAGAAGCCATAAGGGGAAGGAAACATATTCAATTCAGTGCTTTACAGTAACTGGTAACTGCTATTTTTCTTTTAAACTTAGATTGTGGGCTTTTAGTCACACTGGAATTTATTTGCTGTCTTCACTTAGAAATGTTTTTGGGCTGTTGAAAATTTAAAATGTAGTGATGGTGTATTTCTTTGCTGTCTTTAATTGCTGCAAATTTTCGCCCCCCCCTCCCCCAACTCTTAATTATATGCCCTGTTAAATCTGATTGACAGGAGCTAAACACAAGGGATAGTAAGGGGTGTGGAGTAGGAGGGCATATGGGGGAAAACGCCACCCTCAGCCTGACAAGTGTTTTGACTCATTTATTTATTTATTGGTTTATTTTCTTTTTAAAAGAAAAGTATCTGAGATCAGTGGCAGGATTTTTAGGACAGTAAATTAATAAAGAGGGAACTAGGAGAGCTTCAGTAACAGACAAGTAGTGGAATTGCAGTATAATGCAGTGATTGGGAGTGGTGCAATGCAGTGGCTGTGGGGCAGCCATATTCAGGCAGACCTTCTGGACACTGAGGTGCTGCCCTATCTGCATGCATCTCTCTGGACTGTGGGATGAGGTAGCCAGACTCAGAATGGAAGTAAACTGGGTCAGGAGTACCATCACCCCTATCCAGAGACCACCCAGTCCAATGCAACTGCCTCAAAGGATACCGAGAACAGGGAGCACTTGGATAACAGTGGGCTCAGGGAGGATTAGAGTGGTCAGGCAGAGGCACATCCCAGATCCTATTCCACTCAAGAACTCATATGCCACACTGGCAAACAGGGACAACCAAATAGAGGTACCCAGAGAAGTGGAAGGAAAGGATGTGGAGGTTAGCCAAGGAGGTGACCTCAGCGGGGAGAGCAGTGGACCCCAGAGGAGGAGGAGAAAGTGAATCCTGGTGGGGGACTCAATCATAGGAGTGGTCCAGCTAGGAATCCAGGAGGGGTAGGATAGGGAGGTGAAGTGCCTACCAGGTGCCATAGCATGAAGAGATGGAAGGAAGATCATGGGGATCACTGGGAAGGCAAGACGGGAGAGTGAGCTGGATGTCATTATCCACCTAGGTACTAATGACCTGGCAAATGGGGAACCAAAGGAAGTTCAGGAAGAGTTTAGGAAATTGGAGAGGGGTCTCAAGCAAGTAGCTACTTCTGTAACTATCTCAAAAGTCCTACATGTGAGAGGCATGGAAAAGCATAGGGGTGCATGCATCAGGAACTTTAACTCATAGTTGAAGAACTGGTGCTGTGAAGAAGGGTTTGGATTCATTGGTGACTGGGGACCCACCTGGAGGGATGGAGATTTGTTCAAGCCTGAGGCCTGTATCCATCCTGGAGGGGAATCCAAGCACTCAATGATAAGTTTAAATGCTACATTGACAAGCATTTAAACTAGCAAAGGGGGGGTGGCAGGTCAGCAAGGAGGGTACCTACTTGCTCACCCCCCAGAGCTAGCAGTGGAACCAGTGAACTGGAGGAGTGGCTATCTCTACAAAGCACTGTGCAAAAGATGGAGATTAGCACCCAAGAGGTGGATCGGCAGAAAAGGGGCAAAATTCAGCAGAAGGGCAGACAGCATGGAGAACCAGGGATAAAGGACAACCAAGGAAGGGGCTGGAGTAGAACAGCGAAACAGTCTAGGGAGGTCAAATCATGGAAAGCCATATGTGCCAATGCCAGGAGCCTTAGCAACAAGATGGAAGATCTGGAGGTTGTCATAGTGCAGTCAGACCCGGACATTGTGGCCATCACTGAAACCTGATGTAATGATAACCACGACTGGGAGATGGCCATACCCGGCTACAACATATTCAGAAGAGACAGGGCAGGTAGAAAGGAAGGAGGAGTGGCACTGTATGTGAAAAATGACATAAGGGCCACAGAGATCCAGGAGGAACAAAATGGGGAGAGATATTGTGGGTTAAGCTGGAAAGGAAAATGGGGCCAGCCAGCCGCACAGGTGTGGTCTATAGAACACCAGCCCAGGAGGAAGAAACAGATAGGGAGCTGATGCTAGCCATCCAAAGGATGGCAGACAAGGGTGAGGTAGTACTGGTTGGAGACTTCAATATTCCAGACGTGGACTGGAGCATCCCAGCAGCAGCATCAACTAGGAGAAGATTTATCCTGGACTACCTTCAGGGTGCCTTCCTCAAAGAACTGGTCATGGAATCAACTCAGCAGAAGGCAATACTGGACCTTGTGCTCACAAATGGGCAGACTAGATGGGCCAAGCGGTCCTTATCTGACGTCAAAGTCTATGTTTCTATGTTTCAGTGTGATGGGGGTAACAGTGGGGGAGCACCTGGGGAACAATGACCACCAGTCATTGTGGTTTGAAATCACAGAAATAGCAGAACCAAACCACACAAAAACACGTATCCTGGATTTTAGGGGGGCAGACTTTGGGAAAATGGGGAGATACTTGAAAGAGGCATTAAGGGGAATGGGACAGGAATCAGGGGTTGAGGAACAGTGGGCAGTATTTAAAATGGAGATTACAAGAGCAACAGAATTATGCATTAAGCAGGTTAGCAAGAGGAAAAGGAAGAGGATACCATTATGGTTTTCCAAAGAGTTAGCAAAGAAAGTGAAAGCCAAAAAGATTACATTCAGGCAATACAAAAAGACACAGGCAGAAGGGGATAGGGAGAAGTACCAGGAGAAGCAAAGGGAGGCAGGGAGGTCAGTAAGGGAAGCCAAAGCTCAGACAGAAGAACACACTGCAAAATCAGTGGGTAGAGGGGACAAAACCTTTTACAGGTACATAAGTGAAAAAAGAAAGGCAAAGGGAGGGATAGTGAGACTGAAGGGGGAGGATGGGGGCCGCGTGGAGGATGACAACAGTAAAGCTGACATATTGAATTGGTATTTCTGCTCAGTCTTTACTGAGGAAGAGGAGGGTAATAGGTCTGAAGGGAGTACAATGGTTGGGAATGGTGCACAAATGGACACAAGTCCCTTTACACGAGAAAGAGCCCTGAAGGAAATGGAAGTAATAAGAGTTGATAAAGCAATGGGGCCAGATGGGGTACACCCAAGGATCCTTAAAGAACTAAGAGAGGTGGTGGCTGAACCTCTGGCAAACCTGTTTAGCTGATCACTGGAAACAGGGAAGGTACCCAAAGACTGGAGGACAGCAGAAGTAGTCCTCTTATACAAAAGTGGGAACAAAGAGGAAGTGGGGAACTACAGACCAGAACAGGTATTTCTGCTCAGTCTTTACTGAGGAAGAGGAGGGTAATGGGTCTGAAGGGAGTACAAGGGGTGAGAATGGTGCAGAAATAGACACAAGTCCCTTTACTCAAGAAAGGGTCCTGAAGGAACTGGAAGTAATAAGAGTTGATAAAGCAATAGGGCCAGATGGGGTGCACCCCAGGGTACTTAAAGAGCTAAGAGAGGTGGTGGCTGAACCTCTGGCTATCCTGTTTAGCTGATCACTGGAAACAGGGGAGGTACCCAAAGACTGGAGGACAGCAGGTGTAGTCCTCTTATACAAAGTGGGAACAAAGAGGAAGCGGGAAACTACAGACCAGTCAGCCTCACCTCGGTAGTGGGGAAGATCATGGAAGCACTACTGAAGGAGAGACTGGTGGAACATCTAGTTGTCAATGGACTACAGGACCCAAGGCAGAAGGGCCCAGGGGGAGGTCATGTCAGACCAACCTCGTCGAATTTTTTGACTGGGTGACTAGGGAGATGGATCAGGGAAGGGCAATGGACATGGTCTATCTGGACTTCAGCAAGGCCTTTGACACTGTGCCACATAGAAGACTATTACACAAATTGGGGAATATGGGTGTGGGCAGGACAGTAGTGTGGTAGGTAGGTAACTGGCTTGGCAGCAGGACACAGAGGGTGGTGGTAAATGGCTGTCACTCCACAGAGGGAAGAGTGACCAGTGGGGTACCACAGGGATCAGTGCTGGGACCGGTCCTATTCAACATCTTCATCAGTGACATTGTGCAGGACCTAGAAGGCAGAATTTCCTGTTCGCTGATGACACAAAGCTCTGTAACAGAGCAGACACACCAGAGGTGTGAGACAGAATGAGAAGGACCTGCAGAAACTTGAAGAGTGGTCAGGGGTTTGGCAGTTAAAATTCAATGCAAAGAAGTGCAAGATAATGCATATGGAGCAAAAAACCTGGCACAATATATTCAGTTGGGGTGAGGATATAGCATACACCAAGCAAGAAAGGATCTTGGGTTATCATCCTGATGACCTCAAGGTAGGGAAACAGTGTGACAAGGCAGCAGGTAAAGCAAATAGGATGCTGGGATGCATAGACAGGGGCATCACCAACAGGAAAATGGAGGTCATAATTCCACTATACAAGACACTAGTGAGGCCCCACCTGGAGTACAGCGTACAGTTCTGGAGACCTTACTTACGTAAGGACATAGACAGGGTAGAGAAGGTTCAGAGTAGGGCAACAAAGATGGTACATGGATTGCATCACAAGTCCTATGAGAACAGGTTGCAGGAACTGAATATATACTCCCTGGAGGAGAGGAAGGAGAGAGGGGATATGATAGAGACATACAAGTATCTTACAAGGTAGAACAGGGTGTAGGAATACACTATTATTAAGCGAAAAAGATGTTCCAGGACTAGAGGGCATGGGATGAAGTTGGAGGGAGGACGATTCAGAGGAAACGTGAGGAAGAATTTCTTCACGGAATGGGTGGTGGACAAGTGGAACACCCTGCCAGAGGAAGTGGTGGGGGCTGAAACAATCACAGGATTTAAGAATGCATGGGATAGACATAAAGGAATTCTGGAGGTCGGTGGTAAGGGGCGA
This sequence comes from Neoceratodus forsteri, assembly GCA_016271365.2. Taxonomy (NCBI): domain Eukaryota; kingdom Metazoa; phylum Chordata; order Ceratodontiformes; family Ceratodontidae; genus Neoceratodus; species Neoceratodus forsteri. The sequence continues at coordinate 673,514,582 of CM057451.1, read as the reverse complement.
CAGACTTCTAGGAAAACATAAACTGAACTTACAAGCTCAAATGGGCAGACTTGGTGGGCCACAGGCCTTTATCTGCCAACACTGTCTATGTATCTATGTAAGTAAACTGGGTCAGGAGTACCATCACTCCTATCCAGAGACCACTAAGTCCAATGCCACTGCCTCAAAGGATGTCGAGAACAAGGAGCACTTGGATGACAGTAGGCTCAGGGAGGGTTAGGGCAGTCAGGCAGAGGCATATCTCAGATCCTATTCCACTCAAGAACTCATATGCCACACTGGCAAACTGGGATGACCAAATAGAGGTACTCAGAGAAGTGGAAGGAAAGGATGTGGATGTTAGCCAAGTAGGTGACCTCAGTGGGGAGAGCAGTGGACCCCAGAAGAGGAGAAGGAAGCGAATCCTGGTGGGGGACTCCATCATAAGAGCAATTCAGCTAGGAACACAGGAGGTACAGAACAGGGAGGTGAGGTGCCTACCAGGTGCCATGGCATGGAGGGATTGGAGGAAGGTCCTGGGGATTGCTGGGAAGGCAAGACGGAAGGGTGAACTGGATGTCATTATCCACCTAGGTACTAATTACCTGGTGAATGGGGAACCAAAGGAAGTTCAGGAAGAGTTTAGGAAATTGGAGAAAGGTCTCAAGCAGGTAGCTACTTCTGTAACTATCTCAGAAGTCCTACATGTGAGAGGCATGGGAAAGCATAGGAGTGCATGCACCAGAAACTTTAACTCATAGTTGAAGAACTGGTGCTGTGAGGAAGGGTTTGGATTCATTGGTGACTGGGGACCCACCTGGAGGGATGGAGGCTTGTTCAAGCCTGACGGCCTGCATCCATCCTGGAGGGGAATCCAAGCACTCAATGATAAGTTTAAATGCTACATGGACAAGCATTTAAACTAGCTAAGGGGTGTGGCAGGCCAGCAAGGAGGGTACCTTATTACCCCCCCCCCACAGTTAGCAGTGGAACCACTGAACCGGAGGAGTGGATCTCTCTACAAAGCAGTGTGCAAAAGATGGAGATAAGCGCCCAAGAGATGGATAGCCAGAAGAAGGGCAAAATTCAACAGAAGGGCTGACAGCATGGAGAACCAGCGATAAAGGACAACCAGGGAAGGGGCTGGAGTAGAATAGCTAAACAGTCTAGGGAGGTCAAATCACGGAAAGCCATGTGTGCCAGTGCCAATGCCAGGAGCTTTGGCAACAAGATGGAGGATCTGGAGGCGGTCATGCTGCAGTCAGACCTGAATATTGTGGCCATCACAGAAACCTGGTGTAATGACAACCATAACTGGGAGATGGCCATACCTGGCTACAACATATTCAGAAGAGACAGGGCTGGTAGGAAGGAAGGGGGAGTGGCACTTTATGTGAAGAATGACATAAGGGCCACAGAAATACAGGAGGAACAATTAATGGGGGAGAGATACTGTGGGTTAAGCTGGAAAGGAAATGGGGCCAACCATCTGCACAGGTGTGATCTATAGACCACCAGCCCAGGAGGAAGAAACAGATAGGGAGCTGATGCTAGCCATCCAAAGGATGGCAGACAAGGGTGAGGTAGTGCTGGTTGGAGACCTCAGCATTTCAGATGTGGACTGAAGCATCCCAGCAGCAGCAGCATCAACTAGGAGCACATTTATTCTGGACTCCCTGCAAGGTGCCTTCCTCAAGCAACTGGTCATGGAACCAACTCAGCAGAAGGCAATACTGGACTTTGTGCTCACAAACAGGGACAGTGTGATGGGGGCAACAGTGGGGGAGCACCTGGGGAACAGTGACCACCAATCATTGTGGTTTGAAATCACAGAAGGAGCAGAACCAAACCACACAAAAATATGTATCCTTGCTTTTAGGGGGGCAAACTTTGGGAAAATGGGGAGATGCCTGAAAGAGGAATTAAGGGGAATGGGGCAGGAATCAGGGGTTGAGGAACAGTGGGCAGTATTTAAAATGGGGATTACACGAGCAACAGAATTATGCATTAAGCAGGTTAGCAAGAGGAAAAGGAAGAGGAGGCCATTATGGTTTTCCAAGGAGGTAGCGGAGAAAGTGAACGCCAAAAAGATGTAGGGAGAAGTACCAGGAGAAACAAAGGGAGGCAGGGAGGTCAGTAAGGGAAGCCAAAGCTCAGACAGAAGAACACATTGCAAAATCAGTGGGTAGAGGGGACAAAACCTTTTACAGGTACATAAGTGAAAAAAGAAAGGCAAAGGGAGAGATAGTGAGACTGAAGGGGGAGGATGGGGGCCGCGTGGAGGATGACAACAGTAAAGCTGACATATTGAATTGGTATTTCTGCTCAGTCTTTACTGAGGAAGAGGAGGGTAATAGGTCTGAAGGGAGTACAATGGTTGGGAATGGTGCACAAATGGACACAAGTTCCTTTACACGAGAAAGAGCCCTGAAGGAAATGGAAGTAATAAGAGTTGATAAAGCAATGGGGCCAGATGGGGTACACCCAAGGATCCTTAAAGAACTAAGAGAGGTGGTGGCTGAACCTCTGGCAATCCTGTTTAGCTGATCACTGGAAACAGGGGAGGTACCCAAAGACTGGAGGACAGCAGAAGTAGTCCTCTTATACAAAAGTGGGAACAAAGAGGAAGTGGGGAACTACAGACCAGCCAGCCTCACCTCGGTAGTTTGGAAGATCATGGAAGCACTACTGAAGGAAAGATTGGTGGAACATCTGGTTTTCAATGGACTACAGGACCCAAAGCAGCATGGCTTTACCCCGGGGAGGTCATGTCAGACCAACCTCGTTGAATTTTTCGACTGGGTGACTAGGGAAGTGGATCAGGGGAGGGTAGTGGACATGGCCTATCTGTACTTCAGCAAGGCCTTTGACACTGTGCCACATAGAAGACTTTTACACAAACTGGGGAATATGGGTGTGGGTAAGACAGTAGTGTGGTGGGTAGTTAACTGGCTTGGCGGCAGGACAAAAAGGATAGTGGTAAATGGCTGTCACTCCACAGAGGGAAGAGTGACCAGTGGGGTACCACAGGGATCAGTGCTGGGACCAGTCCTATTCAACATCTTTAATCAGTGACATTGTGCAGGACCTAGAAGGCAGAATTTCCCTGTTCGCTGATGACACAAAGCTCTGTAACAGAGTAGACACACCAGAGAGTGTAGACAGAATGAGAAGGAACTTGCAGAAACTTGAACAATGATCAGGGGTTTGGCAGCTGAAATTCAATGCAAAGAAGTGCAAGATAATGCATATGGAGCACAAAAACCCTGGCACAGTATATCAGTTGGGAGGTGAGGATATAGCATGCACCAAGCAGGAAGGGGATCTTGGGGTTATCATCTCTGACGACCTCAAGGTAGGGAAACAGTGCAACAAGGCAGCAGGTAAAGCAACTAGGATGCTGGGATGCATAGGCAGGGGCATCAACAGCAGGAAAAGGGAGGTCATACTTCCACTATACAAGACATTAGTGAGGTCCCACCTGGAGTACAGTGTACAGTTCTGGAGATCTTACCTACGTAAGAACATAGAAAAGGTAGAGAAGGTTCAGAGGAGGGCAATAAAGATGGTACATGGATTGCATTACAAGTCTTATGAGTACAGGTTGAAGGATTTGAATATGTACTCCCTGGAAGAGAGGAGGGAGAGAGGGAATATAATAGAGACATACAAGTATCTTACAGGGAGGAACAGGGTGCAGGAATACACTATTTTTAAGTGAAAAAGATGTTCCAGGACTAGAGGGCATGGGATGAAGTTGGAGGGAGGATGATTCAGAGGAAACATGAGGAAGAATTTCTTCACAGAACGGGTGGTGTACAAGTGGAACACCTTGCCAGAGGAAGTGGTGGGGGCTGAAACAATCACAGGATTTAGGAATGCATGGGATAGACACAAAGGAATTCTGGAAGTCGGGGGTAAGGGGCAACAGACTTCTAGGAAAACATAAAGTGAACTTACAAGCTCAGATGGGCAGACTGGGTGGGCCGTAGGCCGTTATCCGCCAACACTGTCTATGTTTGTATGTATCTATGTAGGACAGAGGCCCTATGGATGCATTTTCAGGACTAAAAAAACAGGACACTGAGGATGGGGGTAGTTCATAGACCACCAGCTCAAATGGAGGACCTGGACAAGAAGTTATCTGAGCAAATCCATAGGTTCTGCAGGAAGGGGAACATGGTGGTGGTTGGTGACTTCAACCTACCTGGGGTGGACTGGAATATCCCAGCAACTACTAGTGCAAGGGAAGGAGTCCTATTAGAGGCATTTCAGGACAGCTTCCTGATGCAGCTGGTCCATGGGCCAACTCAGATAGCAAATACTCTGGACCTTGTACTGTCCAGTGGGGAGATGGTAAGGGATCTGGAGGTGGAGGACCCACTGGCAGGGAATGATCACTACTCGGTGTGGTTCACATTCAACATGGGGAGGGAACCTGGGGGTATAGGTACCAATGTGATTGACTTTAGGTGGGCAGACTTTAAAAAGATGGGGAAAATTCTGGCTGGGCACCTGGAGGGCATTCAACTAGGCTGGGACACAAGTCAGAAGTGGGACATCATAAAAAAGAGGATAGCGGAGGCTATGGGGGCATGCACTAGAAAAACAGAGCAAGAAAGGGAGGGCAAAGAAGCCTAGTTGGATGACTCAGGAGGTCAGGGAGGGAGTGAGGGTCAAGAGAGAGGCATTCCTGAGGTTCAAAAAGTGAGGGACGGGAGAAGACAAGGAGATGTACATGAAGAAATCCAGAGAGGCCATCAAACTAGTCCAAGCAGCCAAGGCTTCCAGGGAGCTGAGGCTGTCACAGGGTATTAAAAACAGAGAAAATAATTTCTTCAGCTACATAAGGAAAAGAAGGAACAACAAAGACCAAATAGTGAGGATAAAAAAGGACAGGGGTGGGTGGAGAGAGGGGAGGATCAGGCAGAGACATTAAATGAATACTTCTGTTCTGTATTCACACAAGAGAAACGGGGGGCATGTACTTCAGGAGGGTGGGGTAGGCGGGGAAGGGGTTGACAGATATGAGGATTACTGAGGACAGGGTATTGGAAGGACTGAGGGCACTGAGGGTGGATAAGGCACCTGGGCCAGACGGCATTCACCCTAGGGTACTCAAGGAGCTGGTTGAGGTCCTGGCAGGGCCACAGGCTGACCTGTTCAATACCTCCCTGGACACGGGATGCATACTACAGAACTGGAGGATGGCCCATGTGGTGCCCATTCACAAAGGTGGCCCAAAGGATGAACCGGGAAACTACAAGCCAGTGAGCTTCACATCAATTGTGGGAAAGCTCATGGAGACAATCCTTAAAGAGAGGCTGGTGACTCATTTGGAGGACAATGGACTCCAAGACGAGTAGCAGCACAAGTTTGTCTCAGGTAGATCCTGCCAGACCAACCTCATTGAATAGTATGATTGGGTGACAAGTCAACTAAACAAGGGCCATGCAGTGGATGTCCTGCATTTAGACTTCAGCAAGGCCTTTGGCTCTGTGCTGCATGGGAAGCTAGGGGGAAAGCTGAAAGCTGTGCGGGCAGGGGTGAAGATGGTGAAATGGATAAAGACCTGGCTAACAGTTAGGCAGCAGAGGGTGGAAGTGGGAGGGGAACTCTCACTACCGAGGGCAGTGACAAGCGGGGTACCACAGGGATTGGTGCTGGGCCCGGTGTTGTTCGGGTTATTCATAGCTGATATCTCACATGGGATCCGAAGTAAGATCAGTCTGATTGCAGATGACACCAAAATGGGGGTGGTGGCTGATGACATTGAGGGATGGAAGGGGCTGCAGAACAACCTGACTAAACTGCAGGAATGGTCAGAAACATGGCAGCTGGGGTTCAATGTCAAGAAGTGCAAGGTAATGCACTTCAGAGCAAAGAACCAGGAGAGGGACTATTAGCTGGGAGGGGTACAGTTGGGAAGCACCGTGGAGGAAAAGGACCTAGGGTACTTATAACAGGGAGCATGAACAACTCTGCTCAGTGTGGGAAGGTGGCAGTGAAGGTCAGCAAGATGCTGGGGTGCATAGTGAGGGGAATCTCCTCCAGAAGTAGGGAGGTAATCCTCACCATGTACAGGTCACTGGTCAGGCTGCACCTGGAGTACTGCATGCAGTTCTGATGCCCATATCTGAAGAAGGACATCAGATTGTTGGAGGGGGTGCAGCGTAGAGCAACAAAGATGATCAAGGGATTGGAGGGCAAGCCCCACGAGGAAAGGCTGAGTGAGCTAGGTATGTACTCCTTGGAGGAGAGGAGGGTTGGGGGTACATGATTGAGACCTTTAAGTACTTGAAAGGGATAAATAAGTCTCAAACAGAGGGGATCTTCCAATTAAGACGAGGAAGGGACATGAGAGGGCATAGTCTCAGACTGGAGGGGAGAGATTCAGGAGGGAGGTAAGGAGATAATTCTTCACAGAAAGGGTAGTGGGCAAGTGGAACGCTCTACCATAGGAGGTGGTGGTCTCTAAGATGGTGGGTAGCTTCAAGAGGGGATGGAACAGGCTGAGGGTGAGGGTAAATCTAAGGAGGGGAGGAGTGGGAGGGGCAGCTGCGAAATGAGGGCTAGTTGCGCAATCGAGCAGACTTGACAGACCGTGAGGCCTATTTCTGCTGGCATTTTCGTATGTTCGTATAATATACTGTAAAAGGAATACAAGCAAAACTGTACCTCATTATTATGTTTTTTTTTTATTTTTCTTTGAGGAGTCAGCAGCTCTTTAAATCAACTCAGATATGTCTTCTGATGAACCGTAAATCTGTCAACTTTCAGAGTTAAGTTATTTTCTATTTTCAGCTTTTAAAGTTTTTATTAGAGTCCAACCCTAACTCTTAAGATGTTTTATGTTTTTTAGCTGTCTTTTTCAAGCAATCCCTGCACGCACAAACTTCAAACTTAAGTAAATTAAATATTTTTTAAAAATCTAGATACTGTCCTCCAAGTTGGAAGTACTGTTTTCAGTGCCACCTCTTTCAAATGAAACTGAGGGTTTGCAATCAGGCTTGTCATTCAGGCCAAAAGGCATTATCATTTGCAGCCTAACTATCCACTGTGATTCCTTTCTTAACAGGGCAGTAAGTCTGTCACCTTCCCCTGCATGTAGGGGGACATGTTCCACAACAGCAAACCATAAACAGGCTGGATCAGAATTATGAAAGCTCTTAAAATGTAAACCAGAGTGTTCTCCCTACTTCGTACTATGCCCTCTACGTGTTCTTGAATTCTGTGTACGAAGTGGTGTCTGCCAAAGCAGTTGAGGGATTCAAACAAAACTGGTACAAGCCCAAGGCCATAGTTAGGGTGGTAGGGATGGCAAAGGGTAACAGTAAGGGAGAAGGGTGGGCCAGCTCGGGAGAATTAGTAAGGCTAGGCAGATTGCATAGGCTGTTGGGCCTTCTTCTTCTTCTGCCATCCAGTTCTCTGTTTATGTATTTCACAGGAGCTGTCTTGTGCCTCAGTGCAGTTCGCTGGTGCAGTGGAAATAAAAGTAGTTATGAATGCAGGAGACCAGGGGTTTGATTCCTGTTTGGAACCTTACAGTGCTCACCTTTACAACTTCCTTGCACGTATAACACACTGATAACTGTAGCAAGACCGACATGCTTGATCCTAGTAAACTCTCGTTTTAGCACATTGTTTGTACTCCCCTCTGGGTCACGCCCTGGAAACAAGCCTCGGCTCAGTGTGCCTTTCCCAGTTACCAATTTACAATAAATAAATAAAACATATTCCTAAAATGTAGATGAGTATGTTGCAAAGCAAGATACATACTTTGATAATATAAATGTTCATGAGAATTTTGGTTGGGGGAATTAAACTCTTCACTTTCAGTTTCAAAGCCAGAATTTTAATTATTGCACTACAAAAGGTTCTCTGTTTCAGCCTTGAACTTGCATGAAACATTTACTTGAATAACAATGTTCATGAAGGTTTTAGTAAGCTTGTGAAAAATCCTACTTACTGTAGAAACTGAACTCTTAACCTTCTGTTCCAAACCCTCGTATTCTCCCTATTACATTACAGAAGGTTCAGTGATTCAGTCATGAACCTGCATTAAGCATTTGTTTCAATAGTATTTATGTTAATAAAACAAAAACATTTTGGGAATCAAATTCATAAGTTATACCTTCCATTCTAACACCTTCCTATATCCCCATTACACTGCAGAAAGTTCCACACTTCAGCATTGAGCCTTGCTTTCCAGTTTGTGGGATATGATAGATATGCACTGAATCTGGGAAATGTTGTGGGCTGGATTTTTAGGCCATCCCGGGACTAAGTCCTGCTCCGCAACAGCTGCTGTGGATCAAAATCTCTGCTCCTGCAGAGTTCCGTATTTTCAGTCGGAGCAGCTGCGAGGGATGTTACCCCAGGTCCCACCAGGTGTACCTACTCCCTGCAGCTGTGCCTGAAAATGGACCACACGCTGCCTTAAATTGGAGAGGCAGTTGTAAACCGTGACTGTGGGGAAAACTGCAGCTCTGCAAGTGAAGACTCACAACAGTTTTTTCCCGCAGCCATGGGACTGACAGGGACTTAAGCCTAGCCCATGGATATTACAATTTTTTCCTTAAGGATTTCAGAGTTCAGATATAGCGTGTTCCCTAGTTTATGTACTGTTCGATTGCCATACACATTTTTTGTGAAAATCAAACTTCATTTACAGAGTTTGTAAGCCATGGTGACGCCTGCTGTGCTGTGTGGTCCACCAGCTGAGCTTAGAGTTAGCTCAGGAAAAAATGCTGCTAAATCCTGCTCCAGTGGTGCTGTTTAGCACTTTCAAAGTTAATTTAGTGTAGGTTACTTAGAAGCTTAGTTAGGGCTTTCAGTGAGGAAGGCCGGTTGTAGAGAGGGTTTTTTTAAGTGTTAGGAACCAGTGTGGGTGGTAAACTGAAACCATATCAGTGGTTTCTGTTTTTAAATCAGAACCACAGCAGCAGTTTTATCCTTGACTTATTAGTGGGGAGTTTGCCTGTCAGCTTATGCCAGCAGTATTTCTAGTTGTTAGTGTTTCAAGAACACACAATTTCATGCTAACAGGCTAAATTCGCAGCCGCGGGAAATGGTGAAGACGATTCTAAAGTGGTGCTGAGTTATATCCAGGACTGATAAAACAAGGCCTAGAGGACAGCTTTCTGCTGACTGGTTGTGGTATTGGGGAACTGCAATGAGGGTGTATTTCTCTAAGTTCCAGAAGTTCTTACTAGGTGCATTGTGAGAGGGGCGGAGTCAGTGGGAAAGTGTCTTCTTCCCCCCTTTGTTTCTCCTTGCTGTGGCCCTGTACTTTGGGGGTGTAGGGGGCTGCTGTGAGAGAGTGCCTCCCCACAATCTCTGCTGATTTTCATCAAGGAGCCCACCAGTCATTTTTGATTTGTGTGGAAATTCACAGTCTGCTCTGCTTTGGATTACTGTAACCATCTTAGAACTTTGGCCTGCTTACTTACAGTATTTGGATCTATTGGATTCTAAGCCTAAGAACCTGTGGGACTTGAACAGGGGCCTGGATGGTGTGCTGGTGACTGAGTCATTTTAGCAAGCTTGCCAGAACCACGAGTAAGGGGCTGAGGGTTCCAGTGCTTCAGCCTTAGACTGTGTGGTATGGTGGTGTGGGCACAAATTACCTGCCAGAACCATCGGGCCAAGTTATGCACTGGCTCAAAATTGTCCACTAGCCAAGGTGAGTGTCAGTGGGTTGGGGAAAGGGTAATATCTCTATTGGGGTTCTGAGGCAGTATTGGAAAGGCCCTACTTCTTTGGGAGCAGCAGTGATGGGCCGCGGAGAAGGATGCAATGAAAGAGTGCCCCAGGACTCGGCCAAGACTTTCTCCTTAATTTTTTGTCTGAAATTGTGCTAAAGCAGCTACGTTAGAGTTGGTATACTTCTCTTTCAATCTGTGGAGTTGTAGCCCCCCCACCCCCACCCGAGGTAAGGAGGATTGATTTAACAAAAAGTGAACTTTTAAGCGGGACTTTACAAATCCAGTGGATTGATGTGAAGATGCAGTATATGTCAAATGTAGCTTAGTTAACTGAGGAGTAGCTGCTGTGGATTATGTTACTGATGTGGTTTATTTGTTTGTGTTTTATATTTAAGTTTTGGTTTTTGTATGTTTGAGGGTGAGAGAGTGTTTAGGAATTTTTTTACTTACTGGATGAATGTAGTGTTAGTGCGAGACAGGATGGTGGGTTTAAAATCATTTGTTTTTAGTGGGGTTTGTGGGTATGTCAGTGAGTAGCTGAAATTATATTTTAATTTTTGAAGGAGGTACAGGATATGTGTAGATCTGGGGGACCCTCGTGTGCTCCTGCTCTTCGGAACTGCTTCATCAGCTTTGTCCTTTTCATGCCCCAGCTTCTCTGAAGGCAATCTTGGACCATTGTATATGACTGGGATATGGAGAAGGCAGGTCACAGTTTGGAGAGGTGATCTGGGAGTGGGAGCCAGGGAGAGTCATCTAGGGGTGGGGGGCAGGTTGTTAAAAGGCTGACTGCTCCAGCTCCTCCCATTCTTGGCATGATGTGTAATTCCAGGTCCCTGAGGAACAAACAGCTGTGGTATCAGATTGTGTCACAGGTTCTTCTGGAGACCTGATTTGTTTCATTGAGACCTGGCTTGGCAATGACTCTGGGCCAGTTCTAGTGGTGGCAATCCTGGCTGGGTTCTCTGCAGTACACTGCATGAGGTAGGAATGCAGGGGTGGTGAAGTGGCCCTTTGTTTTAGATTCTGCTTGAAGCTAATGGCATACCCATTGAGAGAGGCAGGGTCGTTTGAATGTGTGGCAGTGAAGGGTGATGAGGATATGAGGTGTAGAATTCTCCTGGTTTGCTGCCCTCTGGGTCAGGAACAGGAGTTTCTACAGGTATTTTCAGACTTCATCATCAACCTATCACTGAATGTCCTCAATCTCATTGTATTGAGGGATTTCAATGCACGGGTTGACAATTAAACCTTGCAATTTGTTCAGCAGTTCCTCGAGTTAATGTAATCACTGGGCTATGCATAGGTTATTTCCTCCACCACCCATGAACATGGCCACACTTTAGACCTCTGTCCTCCTCTTCTTTCTGAGACTGCACGTCTCTAATTTCAAAGCGGATCCAGTAGAGTGGTCAGATCACCATGCTGTTGGCTTTCTGCAGGGGTCATCTAAAAACCACCCCCCTAGTGGAGGTCATTCAGTACCATCTCAGATGTGCTTTGACACAGGAAAATCTCCTGGCAGTATTGGACATTTTGAACATGGCAGTAGATTGTTATGGAGGCTTGGAGACAGCTGTGGATGACTACAATTTGGTTATTACTGCAGTGCTCAACTCCATCGCACTGATCCATGTCCATCCACTGACCTTTTGTTGTAGCTTGCCATGGAACAGTGATGAGCTGAGGTGGTTGAAGGCAACAGAGTGGAGGTTGGAGTGTTCCTGGAAGAGGTCTGGGCCAGTGGATGACAGGATGGCACTGAGGTCCCATTATAAAGACTATCAGAGGGCAATAACCATGAAAAAGGCAGAATTCCTGTCAAGGGTTATTACTTCAGGAGGAAATAGGCCCACTCAGCTCTTCCACGCAGTGGACAAGTTGCTCAACCCTAGTTGTCTTCAGTTCAAAGGAGTCTTGTCTCAAGAAAAATGTGAGGAGTTTGGGCTTTTCCTTCTAGAGAGAGAGTGTCTTCTATTCGAGCTGGGACCTCAACAGGTAGCCTATTATGGACCAGCACTGGTCTAAGGTAAAGGTGTGAGGTCACCCTGTGGGTCTGGTCTGAGTTACAGGCAGTTTTTATGGAGAATGTGCTTGAGGTGATAGCAGCGCTATGCCCCATGCACTGTATGTCAGATCTGGGACCTACCAGGTTGTTAGTTGACTGCTGGGTGGCCCTGGGTCTGGTGTTTGCCAGCATAGTCAAGGGTTTCCTAGCCAAAGGCAGTCTCTTGTTGGCACCGAAAAAGGCTATAGTGAGACCTCTCTTAAAGAAACCATCTTTGGACCCTGATGTGGTGGCAAACTACAGGCTGGTCTTGAACCTTCCTTTTTAGGGAAGCTTATTGAGAAGCTGGTGATGATGCAGCTGGAGGCTCATTTTGAGCAGAATGGCATCTATGAGCCATTCCAGTTGGATTTCAGACTGCGCCATAGTACAGCGACCATGCTGGTCAAGCTGTTTGACAATCTGCTCCTAACCAGAGATGGGGGGAGCACTCAATTATCATTTTCCTTGGTCTCTTATCAGCATTTGATACTATGAGCCATAGGTCTTGATAGAACACCTTGAAAAATATGGGGGACTTTCCAGGACAAAGTGGTTTGAGTCCTTCCTAACAGGTTGCAGTGGGTTGTGATGGGAAACTTTCTTATTGCAGCCAGCTATGATCAGTTACGTGTGTTCCCAAGGGTTCAGGTCTGTCCCCCATATTGTTCACAGTGTACATGCTGCTGCTGGGGCAGGTAATCAGACAGTAAGGGCTGAGCTGTCACTGCTTTGCAGATGATACTCTGCTGTACATGTCTTTTACATCAGATGGGCGAGAGGCAGTGGCTGTGCTGGGGTGTTATCTTTAGGAAACATCTGACTGGATGGTCTCCAGCTGGCTGTGTTTCAATTCGAGCAAGACAGAGTTGTTACTGGTAGAACCAGGTCCTTGAGGGTTGGCTAGAGGATATGATGCTGTCAGAATTCCATCACTGAATGGTACATTTTTGGCAAACATGGATGGGGTTCAAAATCTGGGAGTCATTGTATACTGATGGCTGACACTCAGACATCAGATGTTGGCTGGGGTCTGCTGTGGATTTTTCCAATTAAGGAATATCTCCTGGGTTAGACCCTATCTAGTGCAAGAGGACCTAGCGACCCTGGTACATGCCTTTGTGACATCTAGACTGGACTATTGTAATGCTCTATACCTAGGGCTATCTGGGGCTTTGGTGCATTGCCTACATCTAGTACAGAATGCCGCAGCCAGGATGGCAGCAGAGACGTTGCATAGAGATCATATTACCACTGTGCTGTGGCTGCTGCACAGCCTTCCAATTAGGTGGTGCACCACCTTCAAGATTGCTTTAACATACAAAGCCCTGCATGGCGAGGGCTCTGCCTACCAGAAAGACCACTTGGCCTGGTACGGTACCAGCTGCTCTCTCCTCTCCACTGAGGAATTGTTGCTAGCTATCCTGAGATCACACCTGATACAATCTGTAATGGGGCTTTCTCAGTTGTGGCACTGCAATTTGAAACTCCTTATTGAACCATCTTAGGAGTTCTCCCTCAGTTGACTGAAAATTTACCTTTTTGAAATAGCCCACAGACCTGCTGATTAGTTTGTGATGAACCAATACTCTGTAGATTCTATATGTTTTTCCTGAATTTTATGATGCTTATTTTGTTACTGTATGCTGAGTGCCCTGAACCCTTGGGTAAGGGCGCTATATAAATGAAAATGCCATGCCTTACTATATGATTTGCTTCTTTAACAAGGAGAAAGCTAGGTGTATTTTTCTACTTTTTGGCTGAATCATTTTTGGATTGTCTTACTGTGTTCTGAACATTGTTTTCCTGCAGAGACAGTGCCACTGTATGCCTAATGTGCAAAAACACATTTTGGGCAGGATGTGGAAAATGACAGCTGTACTGTTCATAAGGAGGTGTGATAAAATGGCAATGTTGAAAATCTGGAGTAAAAATATTAAAAATTCTCAAAGTTACAAGAATGCGTGGAAACTGCACAACACATGCTCGTAACACAGTAATTGTTTGGAATTTTTTCACCAAATTTTCAACATAGGGATTTTGGGACCTCTGCTCATGAATAGTGTTACTGTGATTTTCTTACTCTGTTCCGAACATTGTTTTCCTACAGCGACTGCGCCACTGTGCGCCAGATGTGGGAAAACACATTTCATGCAGGATGTCGAAAATGACAGCTGTACTGTTTATAAGGAGGTGTGAAAAAATGGCAATGTTGAAAACCTGGAGTAAAAATATTAAAAATTCTCAAAGCTTCAAGCGTGCGTGGAAGCTGCGCAACACACACTCGTAACACGGTCATTTTTATGTTGCTTGCACGCATGTGCAAGAAACATAGTGCCATCATCGGAGATTTCGGAGGTGTGTCACCTCCTCCTCCAATTCAGTCAGTGAGCTGGCAGGCGCGGCCCGCGTAAGCCATGCATTTTTGGAGCTGTCTATGACATGCTCCAAAATGCAGTGGCATACAGTTGAAAGGAGCTACGCTCAGTGAGCAGCGCAGAAGCCGTAGCTCCCCCACACACGCAGGCGCATGTCCTCAAGACATACTGTATAGCCGACGGGTGCCTAATTCCCATCGGCTGAACTGCGCCGTCCCCCAGTAGTTGGTGCCACGCTGGGAGCTCACCCCAGAGTGGCAATCAGTCCTTTGGCCGGCGGGGTGCCCAATCCCCGTCGGCTGGATCACTCCTGTCCTTGTGCCATGCTGGGAGCCCACCCCAGCGTGGCAACGTCCCTCTTTTTTTTTTAAACCCATAAAACAAAAACGGTCCCGCTCGCTGCCCACCCTCCCACAACCCGCACTCCACCCACTGCGCACCCAGCCTCCCCACACCCCCCTCACCCCATACTTACCTCCGACTCCGCGCGATGATCTTCGGTGGACCGGGAACACGTCTGCACTCTTCAAAGCCGACCGCGAACTGAGGAAATGCCGGTAAGCTGTATAATGGGCTAGATAGGGGGTTCAACTTTATTGCATATCTCAGGCATTTTTGGGAATTTTTGCACCAAATTTTCAACATGGGGTTTTAGGACCCCTTCTCATGAATGATGTCACTGTCATGGCGTTATTAGGGCCAGAAGGGTGATTTCACGCGAGTGATACGCAGTGACTGTGAAATCACCTTGGGCCTGAATACTGCCATGACAGTGACATCATTCATGAAAAGGGTCCTAAAACCCCATGTTGAAAATTTGGTCCAAAAATTCCAAAAAATGACTGTTTTATGAGCGTGCGTTGCGCAGTTCCTACGCAGGCTCATAAGTTCGCGAAATTTCAATATTTTCACTCCAGATTTTCAACATTACCATTTTACCATACCTTCTTATGAGTAGCACAGCTGTCATTTTTCACATCTCACCCAAAATGTGTTTCTGCCCTTGTAGCGCAGAATGGTGCAGTCGGTGTGCGAAATCAATGTATGGGACAAATTAAGAAAATCACAGTGACACTGTTCATGAGCAGAGGTCTTAAAATGGCTATGTTGAAAATTTGGTGAAAAAATTCTTAAAAATGACTGTTTTACGAGCGTGCGTTGTGCAGTTCTTACGCAGGCTCATAAGTTCACAAATTTTCAATATTTTCACTCCAGATTTTCAACATTGCCATTTTACCACACCTCCTCATGAGCAGTGCAGCTGTCATTTTTCACATCCTGCTCAAAACATGTTTCCGCCCATGTAGCGCACAATGGCGCAGTCGGTGTGCAAACTCAGTGTATGGGACACATTAAGAAAATCACACTGTCACCGTTCATGAGCAGAGATCTTAAAATGGCAATGTTGAAAATTTGGTGAAAGAATTCCTAAAAATGACTGTTTTACGAGTGTACATTGCACAGTTCCCACGCACGCTCGTAGGTTTGCGAATTTTCAATATTTCCACTCCAGATTTTCAACATTGTTATTTTACCACACCTCCTTATGAGCAGTACAGCTGTCATTTTTCACATCCTGCCCAAAACGTGTTTCCGCCCATGTAGCGCACAATGGCGCAGTCGGTGTGCAAACTCAATGTATGGGACACATTAACAAAATTACAGTGACACTGTTCATGAGCAGAGGTCTTAAAATGGCTATGTTGAAAATTTCGTGAAAAAATTTCTAACAATGACTGTTTTATGAGCGCAAGTGCTATGCAGTTCCCACGCTCAGTAAGTTCTAAATTTTCAATATTTGCACTCCAATGACTTCCAAATACCTAAACAGCACATAGAAGCAAGCAACATTCGGCATTGACAAATGCTTGTTTGGAATTATTTCACCAAATTTGCAACATAGGCTTTTTAGGAGGCCACCTCATGAACAGTCACATTGTCATTTCATTAATTGGTCCCAAAAGGTGATTCCATGCAGTGACTAAAAAATCACCCTTTGGGACCGAATAACAAGATGGCAGTGACTGAATTCATGAGGTGGGGTCCCATGAACCCCATGTTGAAAATTTGGTACCAAAATTTACAAAAATGACCGAGATGTGCACCAAAGTTGACAAAAACCCATTTATGCCATTCTACAGCTTACTGGCATTTCTTCAGTTCTCGGTCAGCTTTAAAGAGTGTAGATGTGTTCTCGGTCCACCGAAGATCGTCGTGCCAGGCTCTGGAGGTAAGTGTGGGGTGAGGAGGGTGTGGGGAGATGGGGTGCGCAGAGGGTGGCTGGGGAAGGGGACAGGATGGCGAGGGACCATTTCCTTTTTCAGGTAACAAAAATAAAAAAATTCACACTGCGGACGTTTTTTTTTTTTTTTTTTTTTTTTTTTACAGTTTTGGCCACTGGGTGGGCTTCCAGTGGCCCATTTCTGGGGACATGTTAGCCACACTGAGTTGGCTTACAGGCCACAAATTGGGGTGGGACAGCAGCAGGAAAATGGGAAGGGGGGTTAACATGCCGACAGGGGGATTGGGCACCCCCATTGGCAAGCATATCTGTGTTCAGAGGCATGATGCCAAAGGGGATTGGGCACTCCTCAGCAGACCATCAGTAAAGGGGTCATATATGCCAACAAGGGGGATTGGGCACCCACCATGTCGGCTTCCTGTGGACTGTGAGTGGCGGGTGGCGAGCTGCCTGCCCACCATGTTTATTGAAATGTTACACCAGGCAAGGCACATCCTGCAATGAGGGGTCGCTCCCTCATTGCAGCGGCTAAAACGTTTCAAGTTGGTGTCACATTTTGCAACTGCTGTCATAGACAGTGTGCATTCTAATTCATGCCATGGAGCCCAGCCCTAAAAGCAGTGGTGCCACTGGCCACAACATGACCTTGCCTCCAAAACCTGCTCTTCCACTTCAAACAACCTCAATATGTTGTCTGCGCTGCAAGTGCAAGACAACATAACAACAGTAAACCAGCTATTACGGAATGCTACAGATTCCTACATAGTCCATAAAATTTTATTACAACCATATTGCTGTTGGCACTTTGCTGAGGGCCATTCCACAAACAGAACTAACTGGACAAGTGACCTTTTTTCACTTTGGATCATGCCCACAGCTATCCCATTTACTGTATGAACACAATGTTTGCTTTTCACTACATGAAGCAACCTTAACAAGAAGAGGCTAAATACAGATAACACAAGAAATATAAGCTGCGGATTATATACGGATCCATGACTGGTCATCGACAAAATATTTGTCGAATGACCAGACAGTGAAACCAGCAGGTCGACCGCATTTTGTAGTCAGCTGCCAGTTTCGGAGGAAAACAAGTGTTTTCTTGAGGGGCTGTGCCCTACACCCCATTAAGTTCCAACTCTGAGTCAGAGCTGATTTGGGGGGTGCAGGACCCCCGACAGACGATGCCTGGTTGCAGAGGGTTCCCAACAGCGACATGGCACTGTAGTCGCTGTAGGGAACCCCGCTGTTGAAATGTCGCTGTCGGTGTGTATACCATTATATACAATTAGTGCTCTTTATAAAATGGGCAAGAATAGTAAAGAAACTTGACTGCCTAATTATCTGTCCATAATTCCACTCCTGTACTTGCTTGATGGTACCTGCCTCGGGAAAGATTTCCCATATCAGTATGGCTGTAAGTTTCCTTGTAGCTTCCCTAGCTGTTCTAACACATCTCCCTATTAGCCCCCACATCACCCATCTGCTATAATGTTGCCTCTGTCCCTCCACATCAGTTTGACAAATGAATTTCAATCAAAGCGATGCAGACATGATGGGAAAACAAGCTTTTTTCTGCCAACAAATTCTGTTTCTATGTATCTTCCCATATACCTCTCTTAACCTATGGTGCATCCTTGCTGGTCTCTTTGACTCTTGCGTTGACCCTTTCTATACTCTCCAAGACCTATATTAGGGTGGGTAGGTTCACTCTGGGGGTTAGCTCCCATCATCACTACTGTACTGTCCTCTCTGCACTAGGATGGCTACCCTATGCATCAAAGTTAAAGTACCATTCCCTTAGCAGTGCCTCCTGTTTAACCTGATGCACAAATTTACCCCTCCCTGTCTCAGTGAGTTAATATGTTTGAGACAAGCTCCTCGTTCCGTCAGATCTTCCTCACTCCCCCTACTAACTAAGCCTAATATGCATCTCGCCACTGCACGCAAGTCTTTCTCTTTTGCTGTGATATCCAATTGGAACTCCCTTCCAACCTCTGTTCTATCCTGTTCCTCTCTCCCAGCATACCAATCCACTTTGTATGCCTCACTCACAGCCTCAGTAACCTGTTTCTGTCTCAACTAATGTCCTTTTCCCTACACCTGCCTCCATTTCATTAGGTTGCAGCTTCAAATGTAGGCTGTCCTGCATGGATACTATATCTGCTAGACATAATGTGTATATATGTTAATACCAGCCTGTGCTTTGTATAAAATGTTTTAAGATTCATGAAGTATAACTTTCCTGCTAGCTAGCCTCAGCACGCTGATACTTTCACTCTCTACCGTGCAGCCTGTAAGGTTTTGTCTGTTGTATGTAATCTTTATACTTAATATTGCCTTGACTGTGCTTTGTATCACATGTTCTGTACCTTATTCTGCATATTTAACAGCTACCTTGCTTTTGTACTTTGCATAATTTCTTTCTATTTTTGTAATGCTTTGTTTTCTAACCCTCCTGGGTCGACCCCGAAAAAAGGACTGCAATTGTCTCAGTGGACTTACCCGGTCACCAAAATTTAAATAAATAAATAAATATGTTTACCATTTTTACTGCAGACACTGAATGTTGGTTTCTGCTCTCTAACTGTCCTTGGCTATTGCTATGCCTCAACCGAACCTCCCATGTGTTGCAAGCACTTGAACAGTAGTACGCAATCTCGCTAACTGTCCACCTCGGCTTGCGGTGGCACACTCAAAATCTCTGTGGCAGCATGGCCTAATGGTTCAAGCACAGGCTTTAGAAACAGAAGATCCTAGGTTCAAATCCCACCAGAGCCACTAACTCTGCGTGTGACCTTGAGCAAGCCACCTAGCTCCCTCCTCCCACATTCAAGAGCCCCTAACATTTCAGAGGAAACCTTAAAAAAATCATAATTTGTAGACACGTCTCAGCTTACATTTGTTGTACTGTATGTAGAGAGACAATCAAAGCTATGGAAGTGCAGGGGCACCTGAAGGAGAAAGAAGGGCTGGAGGTGTTGTGGGTCATCCTGGAGACAGGTAATAGGGCCACTGTCTGTACAGGGTGGTATACAGGGCTCCAGCACAGGACGAGGAGTTGGATAAGGCACTTGGAGAGGAAATCATCATGATGGCAAATAAGGGGGAGGTGCTGCTAGTTGATGACCTCAATCTGCCAGATATGGATTGGAGCTTTCCAGCTGCAGCTTTGGCAAGGAGCAGCGCCATCCTTGACTCCCTACAAGGGCCATTTTCCAGGCAGCTAGTCAATGAACCCACTAGGGATGGGCAGTGCTGGACCTGGTGCTTAAAAACTAGGACAGTATTGCAGACGTCACAGTGGACAGTCCCCTAGGTACCAAGGATCACCATACAATGTGGTTTAACATTAAGATGGGAACAGAGGCAAATCATAAAGAGATGGGGGTCCAGGACTTTAAGAGGGCAGATTTTAAAGAAAGGGGAGACTGCCTCAAAAACTGCCTCATGGGGGAATTGCTAGGGAGGGGCAGAAGCGCAGTGTGGAAAAATATGGGAGGGCATAATTAAGGCAATCGACCTCTGCATAAAGGGACTGAGTAAAAGAAAAAGGAAACACACTGTTGTGGTTGTCTAGGGAAGTGGTCAAGGTGGTGAAGGAAAAATGGGTGACATTCAGGAGGCATAAGAAAAGACAGACAGAGGAAGACAGGGAGGTAGACCAAGTGAAACAGAGGGAAGTGGGAAAGGCAGTAAGGGAAGCAAAAGCACAGATAGAGGAAAGGATAGCCAAAGGGGTAGCTAAAGGGAATAAGACTTTATTCAGGCACATAAGTGAGAAGAGGAAAGTAAGGGGAGGTACAATGAAGATAAGGAGGGCATCAAACAGTCAAAAACAGTGGTGGAATTCAAGCATGCATGGGACAGTCATAAGGCAATTCTAGGGGGTGGGGGTAGGAAGAAGTAGGCTGCTGGTTAACTAGGATCTGCAGCTTATCCATTAGGTAGGAAAATGGGCAGACTGGGTGGGCCAAGCGGTCCTTATCTGTTGTCAAATTCTATGTTTCTATGTTTCTGTCAAGGGAGACTATGCAGACGAGGATCAAGAAAAGGCAGTCAACTTGGACAGGTACTTTTGCTCAGTGTTTACAGTGGAGGAAGGGGAACTCAGACCATCAGAAAGTAGCAGGAACAAGGGGTGGGGAAGGTGGACACAAGCTCATTTTAAGAGGAAAGTGCCCTGAAGGGATTTGCAGCTCTGAGAGTGGACAAGGCTGTGGGACTGGACAGGATACACCTGAGAGTATTAAAGGAACTCAGGCAGGTTCTAGCTGCCCCACTGACAGCCTTATTCAACAGTTGACTGGAGACAGGCATTGTTTCAGGGGACTGGAGGAGAGCAGACATGTGCCCTCTCCATGGCCCCTGTGCATTGATGTGTGGATTGCCTACATGCCATGGAGCCACGGTGTACAGGCAACCCTAAGACAGATTACCATGCACCATGGGTCCGTTGGAGCCATGGTGGCATTCATGGAAGGAACGCACATCCCTTTCACACTGGATTCCCCCCAGTCATTCATGCAGCTATGCAACAAGATAGTCTGGGGTCATGTCTGGGGATGTGTCTGCACTATGTGCCATTCACTATGGTGTGGAGTACAGGGCAAGGGAGGCACAAGCTACATAGGTAGGTACCCTACCTTAGTCACTATGCATCTCCCACCTAACACACCCGCTGGCTGAGGTGGGACCAAAACCCCATCTGCTATTGCCACCCCAGCCCTCCAGTCAGGCAGGGAGGGTTGGGGTGGCCATTTGGGCACTTGGCCATTCATTTTTACACTACAGGACTGGCAGCACCCCATAATCCCCTGCCCTTCGAGGAGCAGGGGATCCACTCACTGACTAGGTTGGGCACCCAAATGGATGCCCACCTGTGTCCTCCAATCTGCTCCCATGCACCAGCGCACCAGGGGGCAGAGCCATTGCCAAGCACCCTGCGGTGGCCAACAATCATGATTGCTGGCCACCACATACCTGTTGTACATACCCAGCTCCACATTTGTGCAAAGTCCTACCATACCAGCAGCTGCAGAAAGGGGGTGCTAATAACTATAGGCTGGTCCATCTCATGTCAGTGGTGGGAAAATTAATGGAGACAGTGTTAAAGGAAAGGTTAGTACAGTATTTTGAGTCCAGTGGGCACCAAGATCAAAGGCAGCATAGATTCATGAGGGAGGAGGACATGACAGATGAATCTGATTAATTTCTTGGACTGGGTGACCAGGGAAATAGGCCATGTCCATGACCCTCATCTGATCTATCTGGACTTTGGCAAGGCATTCGACACTGTGCTGTACAGGATACTGATAAAAAAATTGAGCAGCCCAGAGGTGGGATCCAAAGTGATGACCTGGGTACGGAACTGGTTAATGGACAGACGACAAAGTCTGGTGGTTAACTGCACTCACTTTAATGAGAGGAGAGTGAGTGGGGTGCCGCAGGGCTCAGTACTGGGACCAGTCCTCATCAACATCTTCATAAGTGGCATTGCAGAAGAACTGGAAGGGAAAGTATGCCTTTTTGCAGATGATACTAAATCTGCAATGGGATGGACACTCAAGAGGGGGTGGAGAGAGGGTGTAGGGATCATGGGAAACTCAAGGTGTAGTCAAGAGCAGGGCAGTTGCGGTTCAGTGCCAAAAAGTCCAAAAAACATGCACCTAGAGCATGGGAACCGAGAACCTGAGTATAGGATGGGGGGAGGTACTGACAGTCACTAAGCAGGAAAGGGACGTTGGGATTATCATATCTGATGACCTCAAAGTGTCAAGACTGTGTGACAAAGCAGTGGGTAGGGCAAGTGGGATGCTGGGGTGGATAAGAGGGGGTTATCTATAGCAGGCAGATAGAAGTGGTGTTGTCACTTTATTCATTATTATTGTGAAACCCCACCTGGAGTATTGAGTCCAGTTCTGGAGGCCACACCTCAGAAAGGACATAGGGTGGAGGCAGTCCAGAAGAGGGCAACTAAAATGGTGCAAGGGTTGCATCAAAAGTCCTATATAGACTGCAGAATCTCAACATGTACACCCTGGAAGAGAAGAGAGTGAGAGGGACCATGATAGAGACCTAAGAGTATCTCACAGGGGTAAACAGGATGCAGGAGGGACGTCTCTTTCAAATGAGAAAGAGCACCAGGAAGAGAGGGCATGCAATGAAGCTGGATAGGGTGGGGGGAGTTTAAGAGGGATGTGAAGAAATGCTATTTCACTGAAAGAGCGGTGGACACCTGGAACAGACTGCCAGCAGAATTTGTGGAGGCGGAAACAGTATGGGACTTCAAGCATGCATGGAATAGACATAGGGGAATGTTAGTAAATAGGCAGGGAGGAGGAAGGATCCCCAGAGACCAGTTAGGGGCTGCAGAGACAGACTAGGTAGGGACCAAGCTGTCCTTTTCTGACAATAAATTCTTTGTTTCTACTACCAGTTACAGCTTTTCTTCTTGGTAACAGTACCAATGCTTGTTACAAAGATCATGAACAAAAACAGTACTAACTATACTAAAAAGAAAACAGCTAAGCAAAATAAGAAACATTTCCATAAAAGAGCAGCAACAGCCTTACTAACAAAGTCTGGCCAGAGCCAACACAGCTGCAGCTGCACTTTTTTAGCACTCCCTGAGTTCACGGGGGAACAGTGCACTGTACTCAAGATGGCTGCTGGAGCATGTGCATGCTCACTGAGCTCCAGCGGCCATCTTGCACATGGCAGAATGTTCCGCCGTGAGCTCAGGTGCCCTTGCACAATGTGCGGAGGAAATTGCGCATGTGCACTGAACTCTGGTGGCCGTGTTGTCTACTGCAGACTGTTGTGCCATGAGGTCAGTGGCCATGGGTGATCAGCCGAGCACTTTTACTGACTGACCGGATTGTGCTGCAGCTCCAAATTTGTGCTGTGGTAGGAATTGGTCAGTCATTTTCCCATCAGATCACAACACAGCCTCAGGTTCTGCCCACTGCAGCTGTAAAAATTAAATTTTCCTAAAAAAAAAAACTATCAGCATTGCATGGTATCACCGTGTGTGTGTGTGTGTGTGTGTGTGTGTGTGTGTGTGTGTGTGTGTTTGGGGGGGGAAAACAGGGACTATTTATTGTCCTTCACAAATGTCCTGTAGAAAATACTTCTTAGTTTACAATCTTTTTTTTTTTTTTTTTATCTTTTTATACATATAAAATTAAGGACCCATTTTATAAGTGAAAAAAAAAACACACACTTCAGGGGTGTGTAATTATCAACCAGTAGTTGCATTTCTGAAGTGTGTTTAGAGGCACAAGCACCTCATGCCTAACAACACACTTGAGGCATGCAATTATGAACCCACAATTACTTACCTTGGTGTGGTTTTAGTGTATGCTTAAAATCTCCTCCCAAGTGGTCAAGGGCTTTTTCACTAAGAGAATAATTTTTTTTTGTACAGAGATCTTCTCGTGAATTTTTAAGAAGTTAAAAAAAGAAGAAGCAGACTGGCAGGCTTCACTACATCTGAACTAAAATAGAAGGCAGTGACTGATAATTAGCAAAAGCTACATGGTGGGGGGGAGGGATCTAGATTATTATTTTTTGAAATCCTAAATCTGTGGGGATACAATGCACAAAAATGTCTTTCTTAAACATAAAATGCTGAAACCTGAGGGGTAATTACAAGAGGGTACAATAACATGGGAGGTTAAGTAAATTTCTTCAGAGGCAAGTCAAAAGCTTCCATGGGTCCACATTTTAAGTTCTTGTCAGTTTTTTTAGAAGTCTTAAAAAATACTTCCCATGTGCCAAATTTTGGAAGTCTATGTGCAGTACTAAGAGAGAAAGAGACCAGCCTGCCCACGGGTGCAGTGTCGTGCTACCACTCGCAACACCTGTGACTTGAGTTTAGGAATGAGCTCAGATCATCAGGGGCCAGCGTAGGGAAGAAAGACTGAGCATACTGGAGGATGCTCTCCTCCTTTGGGGTGGGAGCATGGTGATCTCCACTGCACCACTGCCACCTGGGTGATATTGCAGCACTGAATACAAAGAAGGGGAGGGGCAAGGCTGGACAAGCTCTGCATGGCACCCTTGGAGCTCCTAGGGTGCCAATATCCTGAGGTAGCGAGAATGGGATTGAAGAGTGAAAAGCCCTGGAGTGAGCAGGATGATTCTGGGTACATCTGGGTACATTTGAGCCCTGCCTCCCACTGCCAGCTGTCCCCTCCACCCAGGGTTCTTCTGCCTCTGCTCTCCCCCAAAGAGGTGGGAGGTGGGAGTTGGACTCAGCAAAGTCCTGCTAAGGGGGTAAGCTGTGGAATTGAATGGAGAATAGTAATATAAGCCTCACCCTTAAGGACTCCCCGCTGTGCTTAGGGATTTCTGATGCACAGGGGGGTGTATTTTCTGCTTGCTGCCAC
Organism: Neoceratodus forsteri; assembly: GCA_016271365.2. Lineage (NCBI taxonomy): Eukaryota > Metazoa > Chordata > Ceratodontiformes > Ceratodontidae > Neoceratodus > Neoceratodus forsteri. Next base: position 673,489,836 of record CM057451.1, on the reverse strand, counting down.
TTGGGGGCAGTAGTTTGGGTGGCTATATATAGAGGGATCTGGAGAGAGTTAAGAGGGAGACCAGCAGACATGGTTGTAAGGCAGTTTGAAGGGGGGTTCCCACCTCTTCCTGGGTTTGGGGCTCCAAGGGAGGCGAGCAGAAAGGCAGTTTGTGGTCACTTGGGTCCTGGGTCCTGCTGGGACTGGGTGGTGAGAGCATCCAGAGAGCATCCAGGTAGCATGGAGGGCAGGTAGAGTAGGACTCCGGGAGGCACTGGGCCCAGAACCTGGGATTGGATTTATTGAGCCATTGGGCGCTGTAGAGGTTGTGGCAGAGCCTCTGCAGGGGATTGGAGGTTAGTGGCAGCTTCCTCCAATGACACTTTGGCTCATAGGCTGGAATATGGGAGTGGGTGGTGGTCTGGACTCGATGGTGGCTGTTGTTTCCTGTGTGCTTGGGAGCAGGTCCCTGGGCCCATTTTAGGGAGTAGGCCTTTAGGCCAATATAGGCTGTGGCTCAGCTCAGGCAACAAAGACTTAGAAGTGAAGGAGCCACTGTGACTGCTGTGGGAGGCTCAGCGTCAGGGAGAGCTCTGGGAGCAAGGAGAGAGAGAGAGAGAACCAGAGCAGTCAGGACAAGGGCTAAACTGAGTAAAGTGAGCAGTGTTTGTGAAGAGGCAGCCATGGAATTAGCAGGCTGTGAAACTTACACCCCGAGTATGACATAACTCAGTGCAGTCAGAGAAGCACAACGGTCCCCTGGTAGGGGTGTTTAAGCAGAAGAAGTGGATGTTTGGGAAAGAGCCTGGTTTTAGAGTAAATCTCAGTGTAAAGTGATACAGTGACAACGTTAGATACTTAGCAGTGCCAGTGGTCAATTGGGAGCTTCACGCTTCTGGCAAAGAAAAAAGCAATCTCTGGTCCTGAGTAAAGTGTTGCTGTTGGTTCTTTTTTTTTTATACTTTGTTTATTGGTTTACGATAAACATTCAGTAGAAGAAGACAGTACATGAGGAAACACTCATAAAAGTCCACATGAGAGTGCCACCCCTCTTAATACACACGTAGTAGTAAATGTACTGAATCTATTAGATACATCCCTGGGGAAGAAATCGTAAATATTATAATTAACAGTTTAATACCACCTTAGCTGTATAAGTAAACCCATGAGTGGCACAGAATATACTAAACATCCTATTATTAAAGAAATTATCATTATGTGGCTCCTTCCTGAAGGAGACAACTAACCATGCATTTCTCAATTTTTCATACCAAATCTGGTAGTATCAGCAATGAACTAACATCTGGAAAATTACATACTTCTAGAGACATCCTAGTAAGTAAACTTTTAAGGCCATTATTAAACACCCAAGGTCCACCACTAAAAGATAGGTATGCTAAGAGCGTCTCCCCCTTATTTATTCCCAGTAAATAAATTAACCAAAGGAAGTGTGTTAAACTCTATCCATAGCGAGCCCATAATAACCATTCTACCTCCTTAAGTAAATAAAATGTACCCAGGTATAAACTAACCTGAGCCCATACTGTTAAGTTGACCGAGTCCAATAAGTCCTGAGCCATTGCTTTTAGAAGCCAAACTTCTTAAATTATTAACATTAAGGTCAGTTCTATTCAGTCAACGTGAGTCAAGTTTCCTCGTCGTCATCATCCTCTTGATCCAAATCCTCCGAGACATCTCTCCTTCGCTACGGCGTGCATGGCATTGGACCCATTTCATGTCCGAAAAAATATAAACCTTCCCTCATAGATGATTCTGAGCCTTGCTGGAAACAACATGTTGTGGGTGATGTGCGCTTCACGTAGGAGCGCCCTGACTCTGTCATACCTCTTCTTGCACTGCCTGGTAGCATAGCTCATGTCAGGGTATAGCTGGATCTGATTCCCTTCATGCAGCAATATTTTGTTATGATAAGCCATGGCCAAAATAAAGTCCCTGGAACCAATACCATCTAATACTGCTGCTACAATCGCTCTGGGAGCCTACGAATGGTTCGGTCGTCCCCTGAAGGAGACGCGGTAAGCCTTCTAAATCAAAATATGCCTCTCCATAAAAGTCTGTTCCAACTGTTGCTCTAGTCATTTGAACAGAAAGAGAATCAAATGGTCCCCCTCGCTCTGCTCTGGCATCTCAATGATGCGAAGATTTGCTGCACAGGCCTGATTCTCGAGGGTCTCGAGCCGGGTTCTCAGGTGGTTGTTTTCTTTCACCAAGTTAGCTGACATGTCGAGAGCTGCTTCTGCACTTTTGTGGGATTCTGAGGAGACCAGTTTTATATTATTCACTTCTGATTCCATAGAGTTTACTCAAGTGGTCAAAGAATCACATTTTTTAGCTAGTCCCGAGACCATGAAGATAAGTCTATTTATTTTATGCCCCAATGTTTGTAGAGTTTCCTCATCATTTGGGATTTCTTCTGGTGTTAAGTGGCCCTGTGCAGACCTCGTGGCAGGGGGACTGGGTGCTGGCTTACATTTGTTTCTGTCCTGATGTCCCTTGTCCTTCTTCAGATTGCCCATTATCGTTCTGCTACACTTCCAATAGCCAGATATATGAATTTTAACCACTGGGTCCCTGGGAAAACTTATATTTATTTAGAAATATAAATCTCTTTTGCAGAGCTGTATTTCCAGATGTCCATCTTGCTCGGGCTCAACAGTGCCCCTCCCATGTTGCTGCTGGTTCTGTTAGATGGAAAAGCTATGCCTAAGAAATGCCCACTGCTGTCTCTCTACTTTGTTAGTCCAATGTAAAAGGTTAGCCTCATGGAGCTGTTTGTATTCTGAGACTTTAAGCAACTGGCACCCTGAGCCCTTGTAATCTTTAAAAGTTCGGGAGAAATAAATTTGATTCATTTTGGAGAGAAACCAGAGTCCAGTTTAATCATTTTCAATGAAGGATTTAAATGAAATAACAAGTCCTTTCATTTTTAGGGATTTCCATGGTTTCCCTGGGGTCTTGAAGCATTTTGTTTTCCCTGCACCCTCCTGCTCCGGGACTGGTGAGTGGAGAAGCCTGACGATGAACTGCTTTGGTCCACCTGCTGGTCTGACCTGCTGGGAGATGTGGTCACCTTTGGGGGCACAGAGACGGTGGGTCAAAATGTCTCAAGGTAAGAAAATCCACCTTTAAATCCTGCTATTATTCTAAGAAGTGCTTGGTGAGGTTCTGAGTCTGGGACCCCCTTACCTGGAACATGGTAGCCCCTAGACATTAGAAAGGGGGGCTACAGTAAACACCAAAGACATGGCAGGACTGAGCTGGGCACAACCTGCAGAATGGAGCCACACCAGTGTGAGAGCATAAATAATGCATTAAATAAGATGTTCATCACTGGTAAAGTACCCTGGGGTACTAGATGCGTTGTGGTGCACTGTGTGGGTTATGTATTACCAGCGTTGGGTGCCTGCATTTGTAAATTTGAATGCAGGCTCATAACTTTCTTATGTTTTAATACTTTTGCCCCAAATTTTCAACATTGACTTCTTATGACCCTACCTCATGAACAAGCGCAGAGAAAAATTTTGACCCCTGTCTGAAGGGTGATTTCACATAGAGACTGCAAAATTACCTTTTAGGATGGAAAAACACATTTTGAGCAGTATTTGAAAAATGACAGCTGTCACATTCATGAGATGCTCTAAAGAAATTACTATGTTGAAAATTTGGGGTAAAAATATTGAAAATTACCAAAGTTACGAGCCTGTGTTTGCAAAATTCTACATAGGCTCATAACTTTGTTGTTTTTTAATATTTTTACACCAAATTTTCAACATAGCCTTTTTATGATCCTGCCTCATGAACAAAGGCAGAGAAAATGTTCAGCTCCTGCCTGAAAGGTAATTTTGTGTAGGGACCACAAAATCACCTTTTGGGTCAGATTTGGCTAATATCACTGCAATTGTTCACAAGGTGGGGTCCCAAAAAGGTATGTTGAAAATCTGGGGCAAAAATGGCCAGTTTATGCCATTAAGTTCAAAACCCCATTGAAATACTTTGAACCACACACCTGTTTCCTCAGTTTGCGGTCCAGATTTTAAGAGTGAAGACGTGTTTGAGGTCCACAGAAGATTCTGGTGTTGAACCACCATTGGAAAAGTAAGGGCTTGGGGGTGGGTGCTGAGTGAGAGGGTTGAGTAGGGGAGGGACATTAACGGCCACAACAGACATCGATGGAAGTTTTTCTTTTCATAGGGTTTGAAAAAAAACACACACAGAAGGATTTGTTTATTTCTGATTGTGACACTGGGAGATTGGGCACTTCCAGTGTTATTGTTATGTTTGTGGGGGGTGGTGTAGGGTGGTGGGTGCTGAGAGGGAGGGTCAGGTGGACAGGATTACAAAAAAAAAAAAATATGACTGAAGGAGATATGACTGCACATCAGGGAAGTGCGGTAGTGGATCATGGGGGTTTCACTTAGAAGGTGGCTACACTGGGGGATTGGGCATCCCCAGGATCAGTGTTATGTTTGTGTGGAGGGTGCTGAAAGGGAGGGTCGGATGTGGGGGACAGTAATAGCCTCAACAGACATCGATGGATGGTTTTCTTTTCACAGGGTTTAAAAAAACACAGACACTGAAGGATTTATGTATTTCTGAATGTGGGGGGGTTCTGAGAGGAAGGGTCTGGTGGGCAGGATTACAAAAAAGCAAACAAACAAAAAATACGACCAAAGGAAATGTGACCATGCATCGGGAGTGGCACGGTAGTGGACCGCAGGGTGGGTTTCACTTAGAAGGTGGTGACACTGTATCAGTGTTATATTTGGGGAGGAGGGGGTGCTGAGAGGGAGAGTCGGGTGCGGAGGACAGTCACGGGGCTGCCAGTAACAGACATCGATGGACGGTTTCCTCTTACAGCTAGCACGCATTCCAGGCTGATCATGATAGATTAGCTTTGCTGCTGGGCAGCGCAGATCAAAGGAAAGAACTGACCCATGATTGAGTCATCTCTTTCATTTGATATCCATGAAGTGTCTGCCCAGCAAGCCAAAACTCCATCATGATCAGTCTTGCTGATGATTGGTGTGCCACTGACTCACTCGCGAAACACAGCTCTGCATTGGACAAACAGTGTCTCACCCATCAAAAGGCATTAATATAGCAAAATGTTGCCTGCATGCACACACTCATGACTAACATAAAAAGGGAGATAGAGGTCAGTTATTACTGGCAAACATACCCATTCTTTCCGCAAACTCAATAATTGCACATTTATTGCCTACAACAGTGGAAGTTCACACATTTTTGGGAGGTCCTTTGGAAGTCCCCTTCCCCTCTTGGAAGTTATGACATTATTTTTGCAAGTCAGTGTTTTACCCTGTTAGAGCTGGAAGACATATTTTATTTTTGTTTATTGAAATCTTGGAATTACAACATGTGAGCCAGTGGCTTGTTTACAAAGGCTCCACATCATACATGGGGAGACAAGGACAATAACAAGGCTCAGTAAAACAATGAGAGCATAAGTTACAGAGTATAACAGTGAGGGCAAGGAAAATACTAAACAAGTGCTGCAAGGCTGCATCAAATTGTTAAGTCACTAAGCAAAATAACATGTTCAAATGATTCAGAATATACATTGTTACCATATATCCATTCAAAGAATATGCAGCCAAGAGATGACCTTGTCAGGAGTAATGGCAGAGACCTGGGAAGAGGAAGAGGAGGATGATTTAAAACATTAGTGGTAAATTGTTATGATATTTAATAGTAAACAGGACTGTAGGAGCAAAGAGGAGAGGGGAAACAAGTAAGTAAGAGGCGGTCAAAAAATGAGACTTTATTATACAGTGCAGGTTTCAGTGCTGGGGGGGCAGGAGGCAGAAAGAGAGGGGGAGAATAGGGAAAGAACAACAGAGGGTGAGAGAAGGAGTAGGAAATAGGGAATAGGAAATGAACAGAGGTAGGAGGTAGGTTTAGCGGGTAGATACATGAATGAAGGAAGAGGGAAGGAAGGGGGTTGTGGGGAGGGGAAAATAATGCACAAGGCAGGGGGGTACTAGGTGGTAGGAAGGGGAGGTGGGAGAGAGAGGGGAAAAGGAGTGGAATAAGGATAGAAGGGTGGGCAATGAGAAAGAGGGGCATAGTGGGAGAGGTGCAGATATGCAGCCTAGCTGGAGCAGTCATAATTGCTAAGACTAGAGAGGTGCAGATGTAGGTTACATTTGAAAGGGCCAAGTCTAGTCTCTGTCAAAACCTGAGGAGGGAGGCCACTCATTAGAGAGGGGGCCCTAGCAAAAAAGGAGCGTTTAGCTTAGTTGGTGTGACAAAAGGGAATCAGGAAATAGGATTTGTCAGCACTATGCGTGTGAATGTGGCTGGTAACATTAGGCCATGTATGGCGGGGGGGGGGGAGGTAAGGCCGAGGCAGATTTTCTTAGCCAGGAGGCAGGTCTGATAGGCAATCCTTCCTTGAAGATGGAGCCATGACAATTGTCTGTAGAGCTTAGAGGTATTTTTTTTTATCAGCACTTGTCACAAGATGACAAAACTTATTTAGAGCTAAATGTGACCATCCAGCTTTAGTTGTTATCATTATCAACCATAAGCAGAAACATTAACTGGGAGCATTCTTTGCCTTCAGCCCCACTCCTCTTATTAAATGGGGGATACCTTTTATTTTAGTTTGGGTGTTTCAAGGGGATGCTTCACTGGGGTATTCAGTGTAGGAGATTGTTGGAAATAAATGAGAGAAATTCCTGTTCTTCCAGAGCAGATTCATAAAATTAGATCTCTCTGAGGAGAGTTTGTATCACTTGAGTCAAAGTGTGTGTTTGGCAGGGCATCTCAAGCCTGCTCATATTGCTAGTAAATACACAGGCTGCAATCTGGCAAGATCAGCTCTTTTGCTGAAAAAGCAGGGAACCACTCAGCAATCAGTTTGTAACACAGTTGTAAAGGGACCTGGATCAGGCCAAAATGGTATGATTTAAAGGAGGCAGGGAGAAAGAGAACCTCCAGGAGGCCAGTGTTTATATTTCTGAAAATTACAGTGGTTCACAAATTAGTCAGATCAACGGTTTGGGAGGGAAGAGAACAGCAGGCCAGTCTGTAATTATAAAATTTACAAATGGCAAATTACCCAGGTCAGGCCAGCTCACCAAACACGGAGATGTGCTCTGAGAAAGAATGAGCAGCTGAGTGTCTATATTTGGGTGATTAAGTTATCCAGGAACAAATAAGAAGGAAAAAAATGCCCTACATTTTTATTCATTTAGCCATCTTAGCCAAAAAAAGCATACTGAGCCTGAGTGCATTTCTTCACTGTGTTCCTATTTCCCATCCCACGTTTTTTTTCCTTATTCCAACAACTCTTTATTTGAACAGGTACGAAAAAGGATAAAGAAATTCAACCATTTGTTTTTTTCCCCGTGCAGGTCTTTCTTCCTTGGCCACATCCATCATGCAGGGATATAACATTTTCCTAGGGACGTGCTCTATTAAAGCCTCTATCCCTAATCTTCCACCTTCCTGGCAACTTGCCAGTTACCTTCACAGCTCTTCCCTCCATGGATGGGGCTCTGGTGTGAAGGCTGTCCTTTCCCCCAAGGCAGTCCACCATGTGGGGCTAGGATCTTGGGCTGGCAGGCACTAGGACTCAGGGTATTAACCCACCAGGCAGATTGCAGTCCTTGATGTGGTGCTTACCAACTCAGAGATGGTGGGAGCGGTGGGAGTAGGGGAGCTGCTGAGGAACAGCGACCATAACTCTGTTTGGTTGAATTGGCCCTCGGGGCCAGCAAGCCACAATCAAGAACTGAAGTCCTTGACTGTAGAAGGGCTAACATTAATAGGATGCAGGAACTGGTCAGGAATAAGTTAGTAGGGGTGCAGAACACAGGTGGGGTGGATGAGAGATGGGGATAATTAAGGGGGCCATCCTCGAGGCATCTAAAGTATGCATAAGAACAGTAACAAAGAAGAACAGGTTTAAGAGACCACTATGGTTCTCAGCAAGGGTCAGGGAAGTGGTAAGGGTCAGAAAGAAAGCCTTCTTTAAATACAAGGAAAAGCAGGGGGACGTAAAATGGGAGGATTATCTACAGAAAAAAAGGGAGGCAAAGAGGGCCATTAGGCAGGCCAAAGCAGACAAAGAGCTGCGTATCTCAGAGGGGGTCAGAAACGGAGAAAAACTGTTTTTCAGATAAGATATATTAGTGAAATAAGGAAAAAGGTGGGGGGAATTTTAAGAGTAGTTGAGGGGGGGTAGGGTGATAGAGGAGGATGGGCAAAAGACCACCATCCTAAATGACTACTTTTGCTCAGTTTTCACTAAGGAGGACAGTGGCTCCATGCCGGAGAGTGGCATCAAAGTGGCCACTAAGGGAATCCCGGAAATGAGACAGCCATTGTTCACTAGTGAAAAGGTTCTGAAAGGGCTGGCTGCCTTTAAGATATGGGAGGCAGTGTAGTGCAGTGGTTTAAGGCTCTGAGCTGCAAATCTGGTGACATCCAGCAGACCAGACCTGGGTTTGAATCCCACAGATTCCACTTACATACTGTGTGACCCTGAGCAAGTCACTTAACTTCCCTGTGCTCCCAGGTCACTCCTGTAAAAAAGCTTTCAGCTTAGTGTGCTATTCCTGGTTAAACAACTAAAAAAAAAAAAAGACAGATAAGGCCCCAGGACCAGATGGTTTGCATTCGAGGATACTCAGGGAATTAGCCATGGAGCCGGCTGAACCATTGATATGTCTGTTTAACAGCTCACTTAGGTCTGAGGAAGTTCTAAGAAATTGGAAGGTGGCAGACATTGTACAGCTTCACAAGGGAGTGGTAAGGAGCAACCAAGGAACTACAGACCTGTCAGTCTAACCTCTATGGTAGGGAAGCTGATGGAGTCACAGATCAAAGAGGACCTCATAGGCTACCTGGAGAGCAACAGGCTCCAGGATAGTAAACAGCATGGTTTCGTGGTAGGAAGATCTTGCCAAACTAACCTGATAGTTTTCTTTGACTGGGTGACAAAGAAATTAGACAAGGGCCATGCTGTGGATCTGCTCTACTCTGACTTCAGCAAGGCTTTTGATTCAGTACCTCACAAATTATTGCTCAAGAAGATGGAAGACCGGGGTGCAGCTAAACCCATAGTGAACTGGGTGGGTAACTGGCTAGAGGGGAGGCAGCAGAGGGTGGTGGTCAATTTGGTTAAATCAGAAGAGAGGGAGGTTATGAGTGGGGTTCCACAGGGATTGGTCCTGGGTCTAGTCCACTTCAACATGTTCATTAGTGACATTGGAGAAGGAACCCAGAGTAGGTTGTGCCTCTTCGCAGATAACACAAAACTATGTGTGAGAATGGATAGTGATGAGGGAATAAGAGAAATTCAGAGAGAACTACAAAAACTAGAGGGGTGGTCAAAGGTCTGACAGTTAAAATTCAATGCTAAAAGGTGCAAGGTAATGCACCTAGGGAAAAAGAATCCCAAGACAAAGTACTGGATAGGAGGAGAGAGACTTAGCACTACAGATGAGGACTGGAATCTGGGAGTTATTATTAGCAACTCATTTAAACAACTGAAACTGTACAACAAGGCCTATAGCAAGGCTAACAGGATGCTGGGATGTACTGGGAGGGGTACTGATAGCAAAAGAAAAGAGGTAATACTTCCCCTCTACAAATCCCCAGTGAGGCCTCACCTAGAGTACTGTGCTCAGTTCTGGAGTCCTCACCTCAGGAAGGATAAGGATAGATTGGAGACAGTGAAGTGCAGAGTAACAAAAATGATTCAGGGCCAGCAGGGCAGATCCTATGAGGAGCGCCTCAAGGCACTAAATATGTATTTACTGGAGACCAGAAGGGAGAGGGAAAATATGATAGAGACCTTCAAGTTCCTTAAATGAATTAACAAAGTGAACTGTGGGAACTATTTAGCCTGAATACCAATTTGCGGTTATGTGGACACAAATGGAAATTAACAGGAGGTAGGTTCTGTAAGGATGTGATGAAGTACTACTTTATGGAAAGGGTGGTGGAACCTTGGAATAGTGTGTCAGCTGAGGTGGTAGGTGCGAAAACAGTCAGTTGATTCAAGCAGGGCTGTGACATAATCAAGGGAGTAGTGGTTACCAGGGGCAACAGGGCCAGGGAGGAGAATAGTGAGATGACAGGAAGGGTTAGTACCATGGAGAAACAGTAGGTTACATAGATTATAGGGAACTTAGGCAGACTGGATGGACTTCTGGTCTTTTTCAGCCATCTTTGTCAATGTTTCTATGTATTCAGGAGCCCTGACCATCATTTAAATGGCTATGTTTTTTTCCCTTTTCTGTGTTCCCTATCACCTTCCTAACATGAGTGCAGCCTATACCAGCCTCACATGCACACACTACATCCCCTGCAGAAGAAGCAAGCTTCCTTACCAGCTGCAGTGGTCACTGCCAATGCTGTTAAGGTGATCTAGTTCCACTTGGAAATGAGCCTTAGCTCAGTGCACCTCTCCCAGTCACCAATTTCTAAATAAACATTTAATTAAAAAATGAGGTTGATTAAAATAATGTATACAACTTTTTCCTATTCCATAGACAACTTCTTCTCTGTCTATCACTCTCTCTGTTTGTTTGTCTCTCTCTTAGAGATTGGCGAAACTGAAAAATTTCATTCTGCAAAATATTTTGCTAAATTTGTGCATTTCGCGAAATATTTCACAGGTGTGAAATGTGAAATTCTGCCAGCGAAATGTGGAATTTTGCCAGCAAAATGTGGAACTTTGCCACTTGTGGGCAAAATTCTGCATTTCACTTTGAAATTCTGCATTTCACTGGTGAAATTCTACATTTCGCCAGTAGAATTTCGAATTTCGCATCCACGAAATATTACACAAAATGCACAAATTTCCTGATTTTGCCAGAATTTTGCTGGCAAAATTAAATTTTGCTGCATCTCTACTCTCTCTCTGTCTCTCTGTATTTTTTCTCTTTCCCTTGCTCTACCTCTCTGGCTCTGTCTCTCTTATGTTTGTCTGTCCCTCTCGCTCTCTCATTCTCTGTCCCCCTCTGTTCAAGTTTGTCTCTGCATCTTTCTTTTTCTCTCTCTCATTCTCTGTCCCTCTCCTTCCATGTCTCTTTTGCTGTTTCTGCCTCTCTGTCTCTATTTCTCTCATTCTCTGTCTGTCTGCCTGTCTGTGTGTCTCAATCTCTGCCCCTCACTGTCTCAATCTGTCTCTGTCTTCCTCTTTCTGTCTCTCTCACGCTCTGTCCCTCTGTGTCCCTCTCTGTCTCTCTCTCTCATTCTCTATTCCTTCCAGTCTCTCGATCTCTGTCTCTGTCTCTGTCTCTGTCTATGTCACTCTTATTCTCCGTCTCTGTCTGTCTTTGTCTCTGCCTTACTTTCCCTTTTGTTTGAACATTCAATTAGGGATGGGCAAGATCCCCCCCTGTTGAAACCAAGCCGCTCCAAAATCATGCATCTCAGTTTCAGCAAGCCCCAAGCTGAAAAGGCAGTGTTTGTCTCGGATTTCCCTTTTTTCCTAAATGCTCTGTCTCCCCCCAGCCTCTGTCTGGCTTGCCAGCCAGCATGCCAGTCATGTGACCAGCTTTTGGAGGCTGATAGGAGAGGGGAAAGGTCACCTGCAGCTGTGGTCCAAGACATACCCCAGTTTGACATGCGCAAACTGGGGTATAAAAGGGGACCACTCTGCAGTTTGGTAGAACTATTCGAAGAGGAGACAGCAGAGGAGGATTGTTCACTCCAGCTGCTTCAGGAGGGACTTGGGAGGGCATCATGTAGGAGGGTCTGCTTTTTGGGGATGGAGTTGGGTGGATGACAAAAACAAACAAAAGTTTCAAATAATGGAGAGAAAGGGAAAGTGTGGACTGGAGCAACGGGACTCAGAGTGACAGATGACAAGTCAAACAATCATGGGGTGGAGGTGTGTGTTGAGCGAGGGCAAACTATGAGGGAAAGAAATACAATGAGCTACATTTTACAATAGAAAAAGAAAGAATATGATAACAAATAAAAGTAAAAGTGAGAGAAAGGAAAGAAAGGTTACATGGAAGTTGGGGAGGTGGGCTGAAAGGAGGACAAACTAAGAGGAATAAGGAAAACAAATACAAGAAGTTTCATTTTATAACAGAAAAGAAAAATAATATAAAAAACAAAAGCATAGAAAGAAAGAAAGAGAGAGAGAAATTGGGGGTTGGGAAGGTGGGCTTAAAGGAGGGAGGGTGGCAAAAGATTGCGGGGGTGGGGGCATGCTGAAACTAAAAGAAGGATGAAGTAAGAAATCACTAGTACAAGACAAGAAGATTAAAAATACAACTGTATTTTTTACATCATGAAAATAAAAGAATATAAAAAATAATAATGTAGAAGCCCCTTTGCTAGCATGCCATAAGCCTACAGGGCTAGCTGGGCACTTTAGTCAAAAGATCCCGTTTGAAAAAATATTCTTGTGTGTCTTCCAAATCATCCTGCCATTTGAAAAAAACATTCTGTTCTCGATCTGACCATTCTGAATTAAGGTGTTGCCTTGGTCAGTCACCATTTAGAAAGAAACATGGTTGGAAGTGGGACTAAGAATAAATTCATGAATAAAACAATGAGGGAAACTGTAATAAATCAACGTCTTCTTCCAGTGTTAGAATATGGCAACCATGTATATAGCCTAGCAACAAAAAGCCTCTTACTAAAAATCGATAAAATGTACAATAGAATGGCCAGATTTATAACAAGAAAGGATCATAATGTTCTTCACTGTGAGTTATTTGAGGAACTAGGATGGCTCCCTCAAGAGAGTAAAAGGCGGATTGCCTGGGCAACAAATAAACAATTCCAAGATGAGAAATCATTCTCAACAAGTTTGAAATTAGAATTAAGAGTAAGATGTGAATGTTATGGCTAGGAATTAGGGCACCTCTAAATTATATCTAGAAAAGTGAAGTGCAATATATGTATATTAAATGGGTTAGGCTTTTTCCCATAGGGAAACTGTGGCGTAATTTGTCGTTATAAAGGAGCATTTATAACGGCAAACACGCGCACGGTTTCCCTTGCTATGCACATGCCCAACTTACAGCTCTTCCAGGTTTTCACCAGCCACCAGATTTCTTTCATTGGTCTAAACCGCATCACCGCCATCATTTAGCAGGCAACTATTTTAAAAAAAACTTCTAACAAAATCACACCTTAAAGGGGACAACAAAACAAGAAAACGTAAACCGCTGCTAAGCGACTGAGAACTCGGTTAAACATCATCCAGACCGCAGCCGCACCAGACCATTTATTTTATATAATTGGCTGTGGTGATAAAGCCTAACCCAGCAATTATATAAAATAAAATATGGGGTGGTGTGTGTAAACTTGAATTTTACACACAGCCTCGGGGTTGGATGCCTGGATAAACCCCTTGAGCTTCACTCTCGGGGTTTATATGCCATCCAACCCCTCGGGTGTGTGTAAAATCTCGTTACACACACCACCCCATACTTTATTCTCTATATAATCAATGTTAGTTGACTAAATGCATTAATGTTATACGATCTTTCACATTCATTTATCTGTACTGTTATAATGAATGGGTTGTGTAGTATATTTTGTTGTCTTGATGTTGTATTGTATTAAGTCTTAATTGTTTTAAACTTTATATAACAGGATCATCTTGAAAATAGGACTATGTCCTAATGATGTAAAATGTCACCTACTCGCCTGTATAAAAATAAAGGTTTTTACTACTACTACTATTACTACTACTAAGAAGAATAATGGTGGCTTGTCAGCCAGCTTGCTAATAAAAGGCAGAACAAAAGTGGCACATTGATTGTGCTATAAGCAGCACTATCAATCACAGTCCTAGTGCCACTGCTGAATTGTGTTTGACACGAAAAAATCCATATAATTCTTCATCTGTGAGTAACACTAGAAACACATCCCTGGCACATCAAGCAAATAAAAAGAGAGGCTCAGATGTGGTGTCTTGTAAAAGGAGTAAGGGACAAGGTAGTAGGGGCAATGTTATTAAAAAAATAGAGATTGTCAGGGGCATCACCCACAGAGGCACTGAAAGGATTGCTACATATGCTTTCAGTGTTCCACTATCCCAGCAATTGTCTCATTACTCAGACTCCGGCACAGACAAAAACAGCAGTGGTAGCAAATTTGCTCCCAATGGGCTTGAGTTTGAGTCAAAACACACAAAAAGGGGCCATCAGATAGAAACAACGAGCCCCAGAAGTAATGCTCAACAAAAACAAAAAAAAAGTGCTCAAGCAGTACCAACAACCATCAAACATTTTCAAATCCCTTGTGCTCTTTCCCACGATGCCTTCTGACAATTTTTAGCAGAGAGCAAATCAGCTTCACGCCCTCATAAAACACAGCAGAATGGCAAATGTTTATAGTTAAGCCCAGAATGTATTTTAGCAACACTCAAATAAAATAGAAGAGAGCATGCATGCTGCAGAGGATTAACTTCCACTTGATCATCTCTCTCTTATATATATATATATATATATATATATATATATATATATATATATTGTATGTATATATATACACAGTGGTAGGATATTCAGAAGGGTTGGGCATGGCGCCACAAGTTGCGCCATCGCGCAACTACTGATGTGTGACACAATATTCAAGGGATTGAGCCTGGCACAAATCCCGATGTGCAGAAACATCATTAATGTATCTTGGCGCAAGTAGGGGGGGCATGCCCATGCATACTCCATGCATCCCGATATTCAGCCTGGGATGTGCTGAGCCCATGCATGTGCAACCCCTACTAGTGCTGCACACAGGTGAGCCCAAAAAAAAAAGGAGCAACAGCTGGCCACCCACAGGTGAGCTGCCGTATTGCAAGGCACAACACAGCAGCTGCCACCTGTGGGTGGCCAACAGAGCTCCGGCGGCACCTTCGTGGTGGCGTCCCCCCATGCCCGATCGTGGGCATATGTTACATATCATAGTCCTATATCCCTGGTGGTCCAGTGGACCACTCGCAGCCCGATCATGGGTGTCAGTAATAAATTATGATACACCAATCCAACCCTGGTGGTCCCCACCCACCCACTGAGCCCCACTGCCCCGCTCCCCCCGGTCAGTGGCAGGCGGCAGCTCCCCACCCACTTGCTGCCTGCCGACTGACTCCGTACGGTAGAGCTGTATGCCCATTGGTCCACAGCAGCGAAGTCAATGGGCGTGCAGCCTGTACCGTACTACAGTTCAGAAATGTGAATGGATCCATTCACATATCTGGACTATGTAAATGAGCTTATGGGCTGCATGCCCATTAGCTCACTAATGAGATCAATGGGCATACAGCTCTACCGTATGGAGTCAGTTGGCGGGCGGCAGGGCGGCAAGTGGGTGGGGAGCTTCCACCCGCCACTGACCGGGGGAGAGCGGGGCAGTGGGGCTCAGTGGGCGAGTGGGTAGTGGGGGTACTGCTGGACCACCAGGGTTGGATTGATGTGTCATAATTTATTACTGACACCTACGATCAGGCTGTGAGCAGTCCACTGGACCACCAGGGATCTAGGACTATGATATTTATACATATGCCCGCGATCGGGCTGCGAGCGGTCCACTGGACCACCAGGGGTACGGGACGTTTACATGTTATTCATATGCCCGCGATCGGGCGTCGAAGCATGTTGCCGCTTGTGCAGGGGGCGTCGGTCCCCGATGGCTGCAGCCTGGCAGGGTGCTAGGTGCAAGTTGCCGGGTATCTGTGCACCTGCATGCAAATGGGGCCATAATGACATGCAAATGGCCCCATTTGCGCCTTGCATACAGTATGGCCCCATTTGCATGTGCACTTTTGTATATCGCGGTGGTTGCACCTATCGCAACGGCACTTGTGCTAGCGCATCCCCTGCTCCACTCTGGCCACTTGCGCTGGTGCAGTGCCACTGCACCATGTGCACTGTGGGTGCCCAAGGAGCGATATTCAATGATGCTGTGCCATATCACCCTGTCCAAGTCCCTGCGCATCCAAGTTGTGCTGCGCCCAGGCTTGCACCACAGCCTGGCGCAGTCTGAATATCCAGCCCAGTATGTATACAGTGAAGCCCACCAGGATGAAGCACAGTGTAATAGGCTTACTGCATGATAAAAGGGATTAACTCCTATTGAAATTGCATTGTTTACTGCAGTAACTCTACTGCGGAATTTGATAGCACTGTGCTTCATCCTGGTGGGCTTCACTGTGTAGATATATATATATCTTCATTGCAAAAAAATTCATTAATGCATCAGTTAGAGTTGATAGTACTGCGACAAAAGTTTGGAAATTCGATGTTAGGGTTTCCACCCCTACCACCCCCCCACACGCCAACAGGTGTCAGTGTGTGCCATGGGGTCATCAGGCCCAACTCTTACCCCATTCCATGTGTAAACAAGCTGACACAGTACAGTATAGGAGAATGGGGTAAGAGTTAGGCCTAATGACCCCATGGCACACCCTGATGTCTGTTGGTGTGTGGAGGGGGGCGGGATGGTAGGAGTGGGAACCCAAACATCAAATTTCCAAACTTTTGTTGCTGTACTATCAGCCCTAACTGATGGATTAATAGAGCTTTTTTGCAATGAATTTTCCTTCTTTTTGAAACTATCAGTTAGAGCTGCTAGGTATACCCTATCTCTACCTGTAGCCCTGAGTGTGTTTCATGAAAAATATCCTATGTAACATTATCTGCTGAAGTTAATGCTGTTTCTATATGTGAGCCCTGCTCTTTAGCAGGAAGAGGGTGTGTAGTTCACTGAGTTCTGTGCTCTGAACTGCAAAACTGCCAGTTTTTATATGATCCAGGAGTTTAAACATTTGGGGGAATAGA
Source organism: Neoceratodus forsteri (assembly GCA_016271365.2). Taxonomy (NCBI): domain Eukaryota; kingdom Metazoa; phylum Chordata; order Ceratodontiformes; family Ceratodontidae; genus Neoceratodus; species Neoceratodus forsteri. The sequence continues at coordinate 673,473,061 of CM057451.1, read as the reverse complement.
CCTTGCTTTGTTAATTGCCTTTATAAGGCTATGTGAACTTGGGCCACTTTGGGCTTTATCAAAACACTTATTGTTCCTTGCTACGGGAATTGTGCTGTCATCCAGGTCATGGACACATATTTAAGTCTGCCGGCAGTGATGGCGAGCTGAGTGGGCGAGCAGCGTGCGCAGAGACACGCTGCGTCTCGCGCAAGTCTGCTGTGTCCACTGGGACAGTGGGGACAAAGGGCATCATCAGCTAGCTCCTCTTGTCAGTAAATCTAAAAGATTTACAGTATTTTTTTATTTGATCGTATGCAGATAGTTTAAAACATGGACATACCTAACAATTACTGTTCGTCCTGCCTGATGTTTGGTATGGGTCCTCAGATTGTTGAATTTATATGTAGTAAATGTTTAATGATTAAAACTCTGCAAGAGGGAAGTGGCCGCTTACTGGCAACCTCAGCAGTTAGCCCAAAGATTGAGGCACTGGAGGACTACATTGACTCGATGTTAGGCCAATCTTTACCCTTGAGTCCTTCCCTATCACTTGCAGTCCCACTCACTTCAAAGATTAATGTTCCCAGTACTTCCCCGTCTTCAGCTTTATTCCCAGAAGAACTAGAACAATGGTCAGTAGTTACCAAAAGTAAAACTAAATGCAGGGGTGGGAAAATAGGTAACAATGAACCATCATTACCTTTATCCAATAATTATGACGTTCTCAAGCATGAAACCGCTGTCTTTCCTGTTGATGACACTCCACTTGTCACTCAGGGGAGCTTACCAGTTTCTAGTCTCCCCCCCTTCAAAAGCCCAGTAACTAAAGTTAGGAATGTTTCCTCTAAGCCACAAAATTGTCAAGTTAATTTAGGGAACTTAACTAATGGACCTGGTACATCACCACTCCCTCCTAGTAATATGGATCACCATTCTCCATCAAAACAAATTTTCGTTATTGGAGATTCCATTATTAAGCACTTGGAACGTCCTATTTGTAATGTGGACAAATTTAATCGTATTTGTTCTAGTTTAAGAGGAGCTAGAGTTTCAGATATTACTTCTGTAGTTAAAGAATTATTAGTGGGGGCTGGTTAAAATCCTTTGTTTGTAATACATGCTGGTACTAATGATATAAACAGAACCAGCCTTGAAGAGTTTAAGCATGACATCATTGCACTTAATAATGTTCTGGCAGACAGAGACAGCCTTGTATGCTTTACTGAGATTCTTCCTGTACCTAGAGCTACTAATGCTATCAACACTAAGATTAAAGCTTTTAATGATTGGTTAAGACAATGGTGCCTCCGGCAGGGCATTTTATGCCTTGCACACTGGGAAACTTTCTACCTGAAAAATTCACTGTTTTGCTGGGATGGACTCTATCTCAGCCATAGGGGAAGTACTTTATTGGGTAGAAGTGTTATTTCAGCTATTAATAAACTTTTAAACTAAGAACTGGGGGTGAGGATAGGAATGTGTCCTGTTCTCTAAAAAGGCTCAATATTGATTCCACTGTATGTGAGGTTATTTCTCCTAATGCAAGATCTCTAAACTTGATTAAAATGGCAGAATTTGAGGCTAAATGCCTTTCAGTTAACTTTGGACTTATCTCAATCACTGAAACCTGGTGGGATCCTGATACTACCTGGATCCCACACCTACCAGGATATAAGTTATTTCATAAGAATCGATAAGGCCAGGTTGGGGAAGGGGTTTGTCTTTATGTTAGGAAGGATATAGCCTCATTTCAGCTTCCCTTTACCAGTAATACTGAATCCATTTGGGTGAATATTCAGTTTAAGGGACTGCCCCAACTGTTGGTTGGGACATGCTATAGGCCCCCATCATCTAATTTTGATTACACCTTACTCCTACATAAAAAAATCTCTGATATGGCCTCTAAATAACATTCTTGTTTTGGGTGATTTTAACATGCCCTCCATAAATTGGACCTCTTTATCTGGTAGTACGCAGGCTGAAAATGACTTAATTTCGCTTATTGTGGAAATGGGCCTTGAACAAGTTATAAGCGAACCTACCCGTGGAGAGAATATATTAGATTTAGTTATTACTAATATAGGGAGTTCCATAACAAATATTCAAGTTGGCACCCCTCTGGGTTCTAGCGACCATTACTCAGTTTCCTTTTCATTGCTATTCTTTCAGAAAATTTTGAATTTTTCAGAATTTAAAATCTATAATAATGCTAAATTTAACATTATTAATGATCAACTAAATTCCATTTCTTGGGATGAAATATTATCTCCTCTCTCCCTCGAAAAATCTTGGGAATATTTGAAATCTTCAATCTATTATTTGGAAGATTTATTTGTCCCTACTAAAAAAAAGTATAACAAGAAGGGGAAGATACCTTTGTGGTTCAATAAAACTATCAAAAATGTAATCAAAAATAAACAAAGGCTTTTTTCTCTTGTAAAAAATAGTGAGGGAGATGCTAAAGAACTACTGCTTTTCAAATACAGGAAAATGTTAAAACTTTTAAAACAAGCTATTCTACAGTCCAAAAAGAAATTGGAGTTTTGTTTAGCTCACTCTAAAGATAGCTATAAATCATTATTCTCTTATCTTAATAATAAGAAATTGAATAACAGATATATGGGTCCCCTATTTGTAAATAACTCCATTATTTTTACTGACAGTGATATTGCTGATACATTTAATAATCCGTTTGTTCAGTTTTTACTAAAAAAAGAAGTCCCAAAACTTTTTAGGCATCCAGTTAACAATATTTTCTTCCATACTATTACTGAAGATGATACCTTAAAGGTTATTTATTCCCTAAAACAGACTTCTAGCCCAGGACCAGATAATATTAATCCTAGATTTTTACTAGAAACAGTTGTAGCTGTATCTAAACCACTGACCCTCATTTTTAATAAATCTTTACTTGAAGGTGCTATTCCTCATGACTGGGCGACTGCCACAGTTATTCCAATTTTTAAGAAAGGTAACCATTCCAAACCTAGAAACTACCGATCGATAAGTCTAACTTCGGTTATAAGTAAATTAATGGAGAAAATCATTAAAAAAATTTTGGAAAAGTAATCAACTATAAACAACATAACTGACTATACTCAGCATTGATTTAGACAAGGGTATTCTTGTACCACTAATCTAGTAGCCTTTTATAATTACATTAGTATGGGACTAGATAATGGTATCCCCATGGATGTTATCCTCCTTGACTACAGCAGAGCTTTTGATAAAGTCCCTCATGATGTATTGCTTGATAAAATGTTGAATCTGGGATTTTCAGAGTTTATAATTAATTGGGTTTCTGGTTGGTTAAATAGCAGACAACAGCAAGTTAAAATAAATGGCTCGCTCTCCCAAGTTCAGAATGTGACCAGTGGGGTTCCGCAGAGTTCGGTTCTTGGACCAACTCTATTTAATATTTTTATTAGCGATTTGCAGGTTAGTTCTGACAATCTTCTTTCAAAATTTGCTGATGACACCAAGCTAGGAGGGTCTGTATATACATCATTAAACAGGGAATCTATTAGTAATAATTTAGAAACTATTGAAGATTGGGCAGACTCTAATAGGATGATACTTAATCCAGACAAGTGTCATGTATTACATTTTGGAAGGAATAATTCCAAACAAATTTATGTTTTAAATAATATTCCCCTTCATGTGTCACTAGTAGAGCGAGATCTTGGAATTCTCGTCAATAATAAATTGTCCTCAGCTGACCATTGTACTAAGATAGCCAAAATATCCAATGCAATCCTTACTCATATTCAACAATCTTTTGTGTCAAGGACTCAGGAATGTATTATTCCCTTGTTTAGAGCCTATGTAAGGCCACATTCTGATTACGGGTCTCCTTTTTGGAGTCCTTATTTAAGGCAAGACAGGGATAGAATAGAAAAAATCCAGAGAAGAGCTACCAAAATGATTCCATACTTGTGTAAACTGGACTATCGGGGTAGACTTCATGAAACTGGGTTACATTCGCTTCAATCAAGACGTATTAGAGGTGACCTGCTTTTATTATATAAAATTCAGAATTCTCAGGACCTCATGCATCAATGTGGTCTAAACTTCTCCAGCAGAAGGATTACCCCATGGTTCCACAATAAACAAATCAATGTTGCAAAATCTAAAACAAAAAAAAGGTTAAATTATTTTATGGTGAGAACACCCAGAGTCTGGAATTTACTGCCTCAAGATTTGGTGGAAAGTAATTCAATTTCATCCTTTAAAAGGGGATTGGATTTTTGGATGGAGTCTAACAACTCCGGGGTATAACTTTTCCCATCATGGTGGTGGGGGACAATCTCGATGGGCAACAGCCTTCTTTTGTCCTTTAGAACCAAGTAAACCAAGTGAAGTGTAATGTAACTGGTAACTGGTATATGGTTGTGGGAAAGCAGGGCCAGACCCTGTGCTCCCATCACGCTGCCCATTTTTGCATAATAGTATGCATATGTGGTAGCATGGGCCCTCTGGGCCCTGTACTCCCACTTACACATAAGTACGGAGACATACCATAGCCCTAGAGTCACGAAAAGGAACCCCTTGTCACACTAATCTGGCAATATCTCAGTAACCATAGCAACTATGAAAAAATTCCACTGCAGTTGTAATCATGACTTGGAAACCTTCATGTGCATGTTTTGTCCACCTAAAGGTGGACTAAGCTGCCCAGAGTAAAAAATCCATATCTTGAATTGTTTCGAGATACGGGTGTTGAAAGGCACCATGGGTGCCTCAATGTTATCCTATGGGAAATATCTCAAATTCGGAATGCCATAACTATGGAATTGGTGTCAATTTTTTTTACCAAACCAGCAAACTGCACATCTGTGGGGCAAGGGCTTGCCACCCTTCAAATTTCAGACCCAAAGCCCTAACTGTTTAGTAGCAGTGAGGTGACAAACAAATGGAGTTTTTTGGTTCAGCAGTGTCACAGATCGCGACACTTCTGCAAAATTTGCGAAAGAACAGATACGAAAATGTTGCAAATCGTGAAAGTGTCGCATCTGTTCTTTCGCAATTTACAAAAGTACCAGGGGTGCGATGCTGGAAAACATATTTCCATGCAAAATTTTACAGTTCTGATGCCAGTATTGTGTTCCTCAGGCCCCGATTAGGTAAACACAACTGTCAGTGTTTACCTAGGGGCAGTCAAATTTGAACTACAGCTGTTTTTCTCCACCACTAACTGAAAACAAGATGGCGGTGGCACGACACTACTGAGGGCATTTGTGATAGTAAAATGTACGTTGGTTACCTCAGTTACTTTGGTTACCTCTCCCCCCACCTGCTTAACTCCCTGCCTAATGACCTCCATGCTGAAACTTGAATCGGACCATTTAAATCCAAGCTTCACACCCACCTTGCTAGCCAAATGCACTGTTCCTGCCCCACCTAGTTTTGTCTTCTGACTCCAGCACAAGCTCTGACCACCCTCTGCACTTATCTCCTCCTTGCCTGCCTTATGCACTTCCACCTCCACCCCCCATCTTCCTGCCCTACCAAATCCCTCTCCCTGTAAGTCATATGCACGGCCCCTGCCCATATAACATAACCCCCAGACTGAAGGACCTGCTCTGACCACCCCCTGCACCTTATCTCCTCCTTGCATGCCATATGCACCCCTATCTCCACCCCAAGACCTCTTGCCTGCCTTATGTATCTCTAACCCCACCCTCCAGTCATCTTGCCCTACCAACTCCTACCCCCTCCCTGTCCCTGCCTGCATTGTTCTGCCCCATGACCCTAGCTCAGCCTCCTCCCATATCTTCACCTGTTCTACCATCCCTTCACCCGACCCTATTTTAAGCCTCTTTTCTTCTTCCCCCTCCTCACCATCCCCCTCCTTTCTTCCAAGCTTCCTACATCTAACTTAGCAACCATCCCCGCCCATCTCCCTGACAGTGGGCCCACCTATGTTGGGCTCTGCTTCTCATTACTTATCTCCTGCTATTCCTTCCTGAATTCCTGCTGATAGCTTGTTCAGCAATTTTGCTGCAGCTTACCTGTCCTGTAATCTCATTTATCGTAATTGAATCCCCTACCTTGCTTATTGTAAATGATCATGTTAATCTGTTTTTAACCAATGCTTATTGTAATTCCACCTTTTAATGTATTTTATCCCAACATTTGATTATCTGTTGTATTACTCTACTGTTTGTTTGACGTGGAGCCTTTGGAAATGAGCTTCTAGCTCAAATGTTTTAATCCGAGATTTGAAATAAATAAATAAATACTGGTGGTAGCTTTCGAGAGGCACAGCTATTTTTTTCCCATTGATTATAATGGGAAACTTTATATTTTAATAACTTTTGAATGGATTAATATTTTTTCACCAAATCTTCAACAGGCACATCAATGACCCAAACTGCACATTCCCTGACAATTTCAGAGCAGACAGACAAACTATTTGGGCTGTAGCCCAGAGCAAATAAGTGCCAAAAAATGAGTTTTTGCATGTTTTTTAGTGCTCGGCAGCTCCGTAACTGCACATCCGACTGGAACAAAACTTGCCAGATCCAGAAATCTATGGTACCTGACGGTGGATGCTAACTTTCAAAATCTGTCATACAGTTGCAAAGTTATTAAAGTGCAAAATTTGGGGTTTAACATAGAAGTGACTGGGCAACCCTAACTATACCTGCACTACTGTGCAGCAGCTATATATATATATACATATATGCAGTATATATATATATAGTGTGTATATATATAGTATATATGTGTATATATATATATATATACTGTGTGTATATATATGTATATATACTGTGTGTGTGTATATATATATATGAATATATATATATATATAAACCTGAGATGTTTGTTTTCAAAACACACATACAACAACTGTACTTGTAAACAGGAGACTGAAAACAGGGAGACAAACTACGTGAGCTGCCAGCTCATAGTTTCAGCTAATGTGCAAATAGAGACAGCTCCCCTTCCTCCCTCCCTCCCTCCCTCTCAGCAGTGAGGCATTAAACTTGAAGGTGAAGAAGCCTTTTAAAACTCTCAGTATTCTGCAAGGACATGCATATGCACACCGTTCAGCACCCTAAAACCTAGTACCCTGGCTCTCCAAGCAGCGCTTTTGAGCGGACAGCCCTACTCCGACTACCTCTTAACATCATGGCTCACAAATTGGAAACCAGGCTTCAAGAAGTTAGGGACAAATGGTTAAAATCAAGGATACATCTGAAAAAAAATGTTTATCTCAAGCAGCTGTATACAGTTTATTACTTGGTGTAAACAGTATCTTCCTAAGATGAACTAAGACTAATGGTGGGCTCCTGATGATCGCTGAGTGCTAGCACTAGGGAATGGGGCCAGTGACAGAAAACTACTCCCACCTCCTCCCTGCATCTTGACTGGAACAGGCAGGCAAGGGAACAGAAAAATATAACACACAAAGTCAAAAGCTCATCTCTGTCAATGTGCAGCAGGCTGAAACAGCATGGGGAGGCCAGAAAGCAATAGGGTGTGAGTGTTGTACATCAATGCAGCATGAGTCAGGGTAGTCTGGGCAGATCACAGACCACCAATGCCAATGAGCACTAGCACTAGGTAAGGAATGGGGTCAGGTGGGTGACAAAAAAGTACATCAACCTCAGGTTGATGTACTTTACTTAGGTCACCCACCTGACTTCGACTCAAACAGGCAGGCAAGTAGATAAAGGCTTGCTAAGCAAACTTTTGGTAGTTTTACTTTGCAAGCATGAGGAACCATATTCCTCAGTCTGGCAGCTGCTCATGGCCCTTCTTACCTCTGCTTAGCTGGACACATTGCAAGGGGCCTCCCTCTACTCTCCTGTCTCTGGCACCATGAGCAATGGCTCTCCTCAGCCTGGCACCACGACCTCAGTTCTCCACTGCCTGACTTTAGTTGAAAGACTTTTTTAAAGTGAAATGCAATTGGCAGTTGCAGTCTTTTGCAGCTGCAGAGACTTACACATTTGTTCTTTGCCACACAGCTGCAACTGTCTGTCTAGTATCCTCCTCTCCAGGATGAGGCTCTGCTACCCAACGCAGTTGTTGTAGCTCTCCTTGGCTGTTCAAGAGGTGATTCTACCACTACCTCTCTCAACCACAGACTGATGTTTGATCAAATTTACACATTTTTTTTTACAGAATTTGAATGCTACTCTGATGTGAGCATGCCTACCTACTCAGTCATGGATGGCTCGTACACTGCCTTCTAGTTCCTTCCTTCCAACTGTCCCACTCCTTACTCCCTGGATATGGATCTGGCAGAGCAACAGCGAGAAAAAAAACTGCCTGCAGCCCTGATGGGATGTTGAAAACATACAGGCTTAGTTTGCAGTTGCACTTCACAAAAGACTGCTGTGCTGCAAATTCTGGAGAAGAAGGACATATCAATTACCATATCACACAGTAATAATTGTACCACCAACCCATTGACACCATCACCAGATCCTGACCCTCACCCCTCCACCACCAAAAGACAACAAAAAATGCATTTTGATTTTATATATATATATATATATATATATATATATATATACATACTATAGTGGCGCAGTCGTGCCACTATATTTAAGGTTATGAAGGCACTTCTATGTTAAAGTCAAAATTTTGTGCGTTAATAACTTTGGACCCATTCAATGGATTTGCCTGCAATTTGGTATGTATGGTGGGGCATGGTAGATCTCTTGATCTGCCAAATTTTGTTTCAGTCCGCCCTACAGTCTTTGTGCACGAAAACGCTGAAAAATGCTAAATTATCCAGTTTTGGAGACAGTGTTTGGGCTATTGTCCGTGGTGCTGTGTGGCTGCTGTGTGGTGTGCCACTCTGCGAGATGGCTTGTTTGAAACAGCTTTGATGGCCGAACATGGCGCTTTTCATTTGGTGAAAAAATATTAAGGCATTCAAAAGTTATGCCACTTTTAAGTTTCCATTATAAGTCAATGGGAAAATTTATCTGGTTGTTTTGTGAACAAAGAATGGGGTTTGGGCCATCTGGTCTTGGCTGGCGATCAGAGAATTTGTAGCCTCGTGGTCAAAGAATCTTTGTCCCCGAGAATTCTTTGATCGCGAGGTCCGTCATCTTGTTTTTAGATTTCTGAGCATAAAAACATGAATATCTCGGCTCAGGGGTCACTCCTGAAGTAAAACTTGGATGGGTTTTACTCAAGGGGCTGCAGTCTATCAAGCCATGCCTTTGGTTTCATTCAAAATGGTCAAATAAATAGAGTTATAATGTTTTAAAATCTTTGATCGCAGCTCGCTAACGATCTTTGATCGCAATCTTGCATTGCGAGCTAAAAACACAATTATCTCAGCTCAGGGGTGGGCTAGAGATGCAAATGAGGGTGGGTTTTGCTCAGGAGGCTTCATTCTATTGAGGCATGGCATTGGTTTCATTTAAATCTGTTGAGGGGGAGCAGCAAGATGGCCACAACGCTATTCCACTCCTCGTGGCTCCATCCTTGAAGCGATGTTCATTATTTCCTTTTTGGCAGCTTTGTCTTTTAATGATTTTTAAAATGATGAATGAAACTCACCTTGCGCTGCTGTTTGGTTTGTTTCACCAATGCTGCTTTTGACCTGTTGCTCTGCGGTGTGGCAGTTTGGGTGCCCGGTCGGTGTTGGATGATGGGTGTTTTGAGTTGGCGAGCCAATGATGGAGCAGGACATGTAAAGGAAAAGACGTGAGAGAGAGGCAGGAAAGATAGAGAAGCCCCCTCTCATCTCTCTGAACTAAGCCACTACCATTGTATTTAGACATCAAGTTCGAGAAATACTGATGTTCGGTGCTGTCCGGCACTACAGTTTTTGGGGCTGCAGCTCAGCACTCCTGAGTGGAAAATGGGAAGAGACCTGAATGAAGCCTTGCAAATTGTTCATATGGATTGACTGAGATGTCGTCTCAATATCTTGAAAAAATTAAAAAGCAAAAACTCACTGATGAAAGGTATACCAACTAAGCCTGATGGTGGTATGAGTTTGCTACTGTATGTGAATTTAATTTACTACGCTCAGATCGAGCAATGTCATTTCCTTTTCTAGGTGTTCTAGGTGTTAGCCTGAAGCTCTATAGATTTAATCTGTTGAAGATTACAAGGACTGCAACATAATTAAAGTGAGGAGGATAAGGAGCATTAATGAGAAGGAAGAGAAGTGATTCAATGGGGTAGTGCAAACTTAAAATTTGAGACGGCAAAAGAAGGAAGAAAATGCTAGCTTCTAGGGTTGTTCCACTAACTGGAAATGATGTCCCCAGACTGGTTTTCCAAAGCTGAAGCCAGCATGAAAGTTAGGTTTGTGTGTTACTTATTTATTACTCAGAATTTTATGAATGGCTGGAAAGCAATGCAATAAAATAACACTTCTGTAAATGGCCCTTAAGGAATGGTGCTAAATGCTGTTGTGCTTTTTAATAAGGCGGGGTTCCCTTTATTTTTGAAAATGGGCTGAATTCTTAAGTGCACAGAGAGCTTGCTATGGAATCTTGAGATTAATTTTAGCTACTGTATATTAACATTATTCTCAGGATGGTGCACAGTTTTGAATTAAGACTGCCAGCTTAAATTTAGAGTCAAATTTAAAGGTCTATAAGGAGTCTACCACTCTAATAATTTATCTCACATGGGAGGACTTTAACAAAGCCTTGGGTGAAGTGGTGAAGAGGCATAGCACTGTTAGTTGCTCTTAGTCCTTTTTCTCAGAGTTCATGACATAAAATACACAAGGAAAGAACTTCAGGGTGATTGAAGTGGGACTCCTACTTGGAGACGGCCATTGTGCAGAATTTAATTGGACTGATTACAATTGTTTCACCTGCAGTATTGACTTGATTTATTTTTAGTTCAATCACCACATGATTTTAAGTTGTTACATATACGTATGATTTGTGTATTCTGTACAAGCATCTGGCTTCATATCCAGACAGACAAATGTCTAATGTATTAGTTTAATCTGTTAATTCGTATTGAAGTATTTTGGTGATCATTCAAACTGGCTATTCTCTGAAGTTTAAACAGCAGGACTCCTCAGCAAAAGGAATACTGTTTCCCTCCAGCAAACCTTTTATTAGGGCATCAAAATGGAAAATTGGCTTGCACAAAGACTGCTCGAAATGCAGCTAATTTTGTTAAACTTCTGAGAACGTGATACTAGATTCCTTATGAAGGACCTTATTAAGGCACCACTGGGGTATTTTACTCGGTATTCCAGGTTTTGTTTACTCAGTTTTTGATTCTAATGAGTGGCAGAACAATTAAAAGTGCCACAGAATTATCTGGGATAATTATTTAGCCAAGTGCACATTAATGCCTTTGACTTAGTGGTTTTCTACTATTAATAGAACATCTCTCAGAATGAGGAAAAAATTTCTTTCTCATTATTGTCTGTACAAATGATTCCAGTGAAACTGAGTAAACCTGCTTTATTTTTAAAGTGTTACTTTATTTTTAGCTCTGAGATAGTTTGAATAGGTCTGGATTAATATGTTATATGAAATGCTCACATTATTTATGGATGCACTTTAATTCATGCTATACTGTATGAAGCTGCTCAAGAAGATTGATTGGAAATGTGCATGCATATAACATATTTTGTTGTTTTATGCCATTTTATGCATGTTGTCTACATTATAATGACTTATTGTTGATTGAATAAACTTGAAAACACTTAAATCTGTCAAAAAATGACATTGCACCATTTTTTATTCTTTGATCATGAGCCTGCAAATTCTTTGATCGTGAGCCTGCAAATTCTTTGATCGTGAGATTCTTTGATTGCGATCCTGCATTGTGAGCGAGGGACGAGATGGCCGAATTAAAAAATCTAATTTCTCAGTCCAAGGGTGTCCTAGGAAGACAAATGAGGGTGGGTTTTGCTTAGGGGGCTTCGTTCTGTCGAACCATGTCAGTGGTTTACTGCAATTCCTTCAAATTTTTGATTTACAGCATTTTTTATTCTTTGATAGTGAGCCTGCAAATTCTTTGATCGTGAGATTCTTTGATCGCGATCTTTGATAGCAAAATAGGGACAAGATGGGCAGATTTTTTTATAATGGAATAGATAGGGCAATTTTCCTAATCTTTAATATTAAATATCTCAGAAACGGTTTGGCCTTTTTACTTGAAATTTGGAGGGTGTTTACAGCATGTCCTGTAGAGGTAAATTACAGTGTTTACGTGTCAGAAAATGTATTTTTTGAGGAGATATTGCATGACGCAGTTTACTTTCTGCGGACAGCGTTTTGCATTGTGGTGGTGGCATGAAATTGATAGGTTACCTAGCCTTAGTGTCATGGATGTAGGTTTCAGTCATTGCATCTGTTAAATGTCAACAGGTGCGGAACTCTGCCACTGTGTTGAATGAAAATCTCAAACTTTAAAATGTTATATCTCGGTCATAGTTTGGTCTTTTCACTTGAAATTTGAAGGGTGTGGACAGCATGTCCTGTAGATGTGAACTGCTGTGTTTACATGTCAGAGAATATATTTTTTGTGGAGATATTGTGTGGCACAGTTTACGTTTTGTGGACAGCATTTTCCATTGCTGTACAAGCTTGACATTTGTATGGTAGCTGGCCTTGCTGTTGTCAATGTACTTTTTAGTCATTAGGTGTGTAATGTAGCTTGGCACTTGTGGGCCCTGTGCTTCCACCAACTTGCACAACTTTGTACTTTTCTATTCTTTCTTAAAAAGTAAGGAAATTCTATGCAAAGAACTGCGTTAATGCATCATTTAAGGTTACACCACAAAAAGTCAGAAAATGAAAAATCTTTAGGCTTGCCCCTCCCCCGGACCTGCCAATCATCCCAAGATTGACAGATGACGGGGTGTGTCATTGGGGTCGTGAGGCCTAAATGTCACCCCATTCGTTTTTGCTATCCCTTCTGAATATGAGTAGACATAGAATAGGGTGACATTTATGGCTCACAACCCCAATGACACACCCTGTCATCTGTCAATCTTAGGATGATTGGTGGGTCCTGGGGGAGGGGCAACCCTAAAGATTTTTTATTTCCTGACTTTTTGTGGTGTAACCCTAAATGATGCATTAACACAGTTCTTAGCATAATATATATATATATATATCACAAAATGCACATGCCCCAATAATGCGAAGTATCATGGGAAGCCTATGCAAATGCCCCTGAATTAATTTGGACTGGCTCAACTTTAAGCAGAATTACATGATGCCAGAAGGCCTCACAATATGATCAGCAAAGGCCGAGAACAGAAGACACTATATATACACACACACATATATGTGTGTGTGTATATATATATATATATATATATATATTTCAGTAATATCCTCAGATTTATTTTACCTGCTGCATTTATTTTTTTAGGGGGGGCATCTGCCTCTCCCCCTCTCCCATGCCTTATGGGCATGACACCACTGCATAGGGGTGGGGGCATACTGAAACTAAATAGAGGATGAAGTAAGAAATCACTACCACAAAAGAAGAATGTTAAAAATACGATTTTATTTTTTAAATCAGAAAAAGAAAATAATATGAAAAAATCATAAAGCAGAAGCCCCTTGGCTAGCATGCCACAAGCCTACTAGGCTAGCTGGGCACTTTAATCAAAAAAATCAAATTTGAAAAAAATATTCATCTCTGCTTTGCAAATCATCCTGCTGTTTAAAAAACCAAAAAACATTTTGTTCTTAACTTGACCATCCTGAATTAAGTTGTTGTCTTGGTCAGGCACCATTTAGAAATAAAAACATGGACAAAAGTGGGGCTAGGAAGAATAATGATGGGTTGCAAGACAGCTTGCTAATAAAAGGTAGAAAAAAGTGGCACATTGATTGTGCTATAAGCACGCTATCAGTCACTTTCCTAGTGCCACTGCTGGATTGTGTTTGACTGAAAAATTCAAATAATTCTTAGTCTGTGAGTGACACAAGAAGCACATCCACATTCCATACAAGTGATTTGCTCCCTGGCACATCAAACAAATACAAAGACAGGCTTGGGTGCAGTGTCTTGTAAAAGGAGTAAGGGACAAGGCAGTAGAGGCACTGTTATTTAAAAAAAAAAAAAAGATTGTGGGGGACATCACCCATAGAGGCACTGAAAGGATGATTACATATGCTTTCAGTGTTCCACTATCACAGCAATCATCTCATCACTCAGACTCCAGCACAGACAAAAACAGTAGTGGTAGTAACTTTATGCCAGATGGGCTTGACTCTGAGTAAGCTTGATTCTTCCTCTGATACTGATGTGGAGGACGACCAAAGTCCCATCAGAAACCCTGGACATGGGCCATCAAAGGAGGCCAACACAAATACAGATGACAAGAAAGATACTGTTTCCCTTATTTTACATGAGAAGTAAAATGTCACTGATGATAATGATACAGAAACATGTAATCATAGAATCTGATGGCAGATAAGGACCATACGGCTCACCTAGTCTGCACATTTCCCTATTCAGTGTTGACAGCCCAGATCCTATTTGATCTGCAGCACACCTTCTCTGCCCATTGTCAGGGTACCCTTATGTCTATCCCAAGCACTCTTGAACCCCCGTATTGTTTTAGCTCTCACCACCTCCACTGGAAGGCTGTTCCATGGATCCACCACCCTTTCTGTGAAAAAATACTTCACAACATTCCCCCTAAGCCTTCCTCCCTCTAGCCTCATATCATGTCACCTTGTCCTTGTGCAATGCTTCCTCTGAAATATGCTTCCCTCCTGTACCCTGTTTATACCCATAAGGTACTTGAATGTCTCTATCATATCCCCCCTCTCTCTCCTCTCCTCCAGTGAATAGGTATTAACCCTTAGGCTGCCAGAAGATTTAGAATGTGTAGGTTTTTAGGACATGTATACACACTGGTGGCACAGCAAGGGTTAAGGTCCCTGAGTCTTGCCTCATACAGCTTCTGGTGCAGCCCATGTACCATTTTCGTTTCCCTTCTCTGAACTGCTTCCATCCTGTCTATGTCCTTCCTGAAACGCGGTCTCCAGAACTGGATGATGTACTCCAGGTGAGGCCTTACCAGTGATCTGTACAGTGGCACTACCACCTCTTTCTTTCTGTTGGTTATGATCCTACCTATGCATCCCAGCATTCTGTTTGCTTTCCCCACTTATTTTTCTGCACTGCTTGGCTACCTTTAGGTCTGATATGATGATCTCCAGGTCTCTCTCTTGCTTTGTGGTGGCCAGAACCTCCCCCCCCCAATCTTATACTGCTCTCTTGGATTCCTGTGACCCAGGTGCATTATTTTGCACTTTTTAGCGTTGAAACTCCAATGCCGTACACCTGACCATTCTTCCAATAAGCTTAGATCCTTTCTCATTTTTTCCGCCCCTTTTGGTGTGTGTAATATAATGAATGAGAGCACTGTTACTGCTAGCCAACAGGAATCTATGCCAAGAGGTGTAACTAAAAAGGCCACTTGTTGGGTATAGAGCCACTATTATACTGACTCTCAAAATGCTTGTTGTGTAATATGCACACTCTGTAAAATCTGTGTCAACAGGGGGAGACAGGAAAATCACCATGACAAATACACGTTAATGACACTCAAAGAGAATGCACTGAACTGCATGTAACAGAAAAGATCAGACTTCAATGTCTGTTGAGACAGAGGATGATGCAAGTGACACTGACCTAGAAGGTGTTTCTTCATTATCAAAAAATGGTGGTATAGTCAACTATTTTTCAACTCCACTTAACAAAAAAAGCAAACAGTGTGATCTTTTATCTCTGTCATCATTTGGCACCTTTGTATCTGACAATACCCTTGGATTACCCACTCTCCATTCCTCTCACAACAGACCATGCCCCAAACCAAAACAGTTCACCATACAGGAGTCATTTCAAAGGGCATGTAAATATGATCACATCCATCCAGTTCCACAGAAATTAAATAAGGCAGTATCAGAAATGATAGCTCTGGACCGGCATCTCATCTCTTTTGTTGAATCTTTTGGCTTTAAATAAGTAATGCATATTGCAGTTCCACAATATCAGATACCATCCAGAAAATACTAGGGCACCAAAGCAGTACCAAATGTCTGTTGTGAATTGTGTGAAAACATGATGCAAGCCTTGAAGCTCACAGCAGTGCCACAGATACATATCATAACTGACTGATATGTGGACCAGTAGTCAAACTATAGACTACATGATAGTACTGTAATTGGTCATTGGACATCCTTTTACAATTCCTCTGTCTCATCCTCGGTTTTGCACGTGACCACCACAACATTTAAGAAGTAGGATGCCTTGTGTATTACTAGTTTTAAGCTGAAAGATCACACTGCAGTGAAACTCTTGAAAGAATTAAGAAGACAATTTGCTGAATGGCTTACTCCTCATGGCCTGTCTCCAGGGTTTCTGGTAGCCGATAATGTGGCTAACATTGTACATGCTGTGAAGGATGGAGGTTATGTGCACATACCTTGATCTGCTCATAACCTCAGACTTGTAGTACATGATTTTCTTAAAGATGATGGCAACGTTCGGAATGTATTGCATATATGTGGACATTTTAGTCATTCTGCTAAAGTATGCAAAATATTGTGGTAACTGTAAAAGGACAATAATCTTCCACAATGTTAGCAAAACAGGAGGTGGTCGCCAGATGGAATTTTACCTTCTATGTGGTACAACAGCTTCTTGAGCCATGTAAAGCAGCACATCAATACTCAACAGGGTAAAAGGAAGTGTCACTCAGTTCAAACCAGTGGACCCTGATGGCACAACTGCTCTACATTCTTCAGTCATTTGAGGAAATGAGTGCATACAATATTAGTCTGAGTCAAGTAACACCTCCGATATTCCTCCTTAGGAACAAACTAGAAAAGCAGAAGGCAACACTTCTTGAGGAAGGTAGTGCTGTTTACCTTGTCGAGAAGCAAGCTATATCCTTGGAAGTGGACCCCAGAATGTCAGTGATGTTAGAATCAGAACATTGTATTCTGGCCATAGTGTTAAACCTTTGATTTAAGGCTAGCCTGGCATCCTTTCTCCAATCTGGCCTTACAGACATCAGCAGGTATGAAGACCTCATTGAAAATGTGTTAGATGAAATGATTGATAATTTTTTTGATTTCTGAACTGGTTGAGTGTACACCCTCCTAAACCTCACTGTCAGCAGGAGAAATATCCAGTGGAAAAGATTAAGAGGGTGACATCTAGTCAGCACTACATGATATTGATAAAGACAACGGCTCTTCCTGTGTTGGCCAAGGTTGTGCTGCTACCACTATGATCGAAGACTATCTAAAGGACCCTAGGAAGCTCAGCATATGGGATGACCCTTTGAGATATTGGCACAGTAAGAGAAAAATCTGGCCCGCATTGTGCAGAGTTGCCATTTTATACTGAAGTTGCTCTCCAACCAGTGTCTTCTTTGAGACCACTGGTAGTGTTGCTTCAGATCTGCACAACCATTTGTTTCCTGAAAATGTGGAATGTTTGACATTCATTAAAGTGATCGTTGGTCTCTACTGGCTTCACTGGTTCTCTACAAAGTAATTTTGATATTGATGACAATAATTAAATATGAACTGATTAATTGGCAACTGGATCTGTGTGAGAGCTTATCCTGTTGATATAAGTAAGGCCAGAGGTGACAAAAAAATTAATTGTAGTAAGACAAATGCAAAACAGACAAAAAGAAATCATGTAGTCTGTAGTCTGTTAAATGGTGACTGATTAAGAACAAAGAGACTGCTAGTGTAAATAAATAAATATTTGTTTGGTGTGTGTGTGTGTGTGTGTGTGTGGGCGGGGGTATTAATCAGCTAAAATCTAGAGTGTAGAATGAAACATCATGGGAGACTCTAATGCTGGCAAAAAGAAACAATAAACATTAGGCCTCTGGAACTTGGATCCTAAAAGATTTCAGACAAACTTTTACCAAAGAGGGGAAGAGTCCCATATCCATACATTCCAAAACTCAATCAGCCAAGATCATCTCACTCACCCAATATATCAATTTATTCTGAAGCCTTTTAATCTTAAATAGTCAGTATTCCATAACCATATGGTTACATCATCAGGAATTTCGCTTTCATTCTGAAATTAATATAAAACGTTCCTATTTAAGATTTGTCAGCTATATTTACATAACTAAATAAAGTACAAGCATCAAATATAATAACTCACAAGTGGATCAGTCTGTTGTCAGATAGATGGGTGTCTGGTTATAGCACTCCAGTCTCTCTTTTCATATACCGTATTTTCTCAAATAGAAGGCATAGCTTCTATTTGCCATCAGCTGTTTGCAGCCACCACATTAGAGGGCACCTTCTATTGGAGGGCAGCCTCTGTTTAAATCAGTGACTAACAGCTGCCTAGTGTGCCTTCGTCAATGCTGTCAATTTATCAATTTCACTATCAGTTGCCTCATTCAGCAATGTCCAAACATAAGTCATACGATTTGGACTTCAAATTAATGGTAGTCAAGAGAGGAGAAATTGAGGGGAACTATTCTGTAACACTCCCTCAAGATAGATGAAAAGCAGGTTAGGGAGTGGAGGAAAAGAATTCCAGATGGAGGAGCAGCTTGCGGTTTCAGGATCAGCTGTCCAAAACAACAGACTCTGACTTGAAGAGGGCAGACAAAAATGCCAAACACCAGAGTTAGAGACTGAGCTTGCTTCATGGATTTCTTTATAGCGAGATCACTTGTGTGTTATCAGAAAAATGGTAGCTCTTAAGGCAGTGGCATTGCTATAGGATCCTGCCTTGGGCCAATATGCCAGGCAACCATACCCTCAACCATAATCACACAAAGTCAGTGCCCTTCCTTACAACTGACCACAAGAAACAAAGGGTAACAGTTTGTCTGGTGGCCCCGGCAGACAGTAGAAAGTTACGTCTGTTTGTAGTGTTAAAATGTAAACAGATCCCAAAGGAGCATACAGCAATCCCTGGAATGTTGGTTGGAAACTCTGACAACAGGTGGATGAATGAGCAATTAATGCTTGAGTGGCTTGATAAAGTGAGGGGAGCATTACTTCTGAACAGAGAATGCTGGGATATACCGTGATGTGAGCGAGTATTATTGAGTGGCTCAATTTAAGCAACTTAATAATACTGCTTGTAATGAGAGTGAGTGGAAAAGAACAGTGCTATTTAAATTATAGCAAGTGCAACAGTGACCTGCACTCATTGGAACAAGATATAATCGTTTGGCCCTGCTTTGCCAAGCTGGCTATTTGATGTAGTGGCTAGAGCCACTGCTGCTAGAGTAGATGGACCCAGGTTCAGGTCTGGCTGCTGGAGATTTTTTTTTATATCATTTTTCTAAGTCCGCTCCCTCTGGAATTAGTAACCTTTAGATTGCAGGGTGTGGGGGGCTTGCCCCCCACAAAGGAGGTGGCAGGGGGGCCTGCCCCCAATAAAAAAAATCATTTTTTTATGTGTCAGGAGGAAAAGTAAGCAACCATCGCTGTTTGCGGCGGTCACTGTTGTCCTGCTTGCCCTTTTTACATCGGGTGCTTTTTGAGTCATGGTATGTGGTTGGTACTACTTAGGGACTGCCATTATCACATAAACTGAATGCTGGTCTGGGGAAAGTTTAGGTGTCACATCTCACCCACTGTCAAAAAAGCTGTCATGGATAAAAAAAGAAAATTAATCATTACTGCAACACCTGGTGGGGGAGCCAAATTACTGCAGCTTGTGAAAATATTGTGGAATGTTCCTTTTAAGGTGGTATATGGAAAGTGCTACAATCTCTAGTTGCAACTGGAGGAGAAAGTTTATCAGGGGTGGTAACCTGCATGCACCATCCAGAAAATGTTACAGTGGGTTAAAAGAGCCTTGTAGGCTGTTACAAAGCAAATGATCGTCAAATAATTTTAGGTACCTTTATTTTTCAGTAAGGTACAGTTGTCTGTTTTACAAAATTGACTTACGGTATCATTTTTGACTTACAGTATCATTTGTTCCCCACAGGTGTGCGGTATCACCAGCAGTGATCTAGATTAGATGTCCTGCCTGAGAGAGGACAGTGTGGCGAATGGGGCAAGATAACTGCTCACAGAGGCTTTAACCAAAGTCTTAACAAGTCTTGAACCATTGCAATCTGAAGAGCAGAGAAACAAATTGATGGCAAAGAACCAGAGAATTGTTCTGATCTCAGGCTCAACAGCAGTGAGGAATTGTTGTGAGCGCTAGTATCCTGATGTGGTAACTGAGCAACAGGACTGGTATCACAGCAATGAACTGGTACTATGGTAACCAAGGCAAGGCAATTTTATTTGTAGGGCACCCAATCCTGGAGGCTCTGGATGCCTAACAATAGTTGTTTGTTTGCTTTTAAAAATGTATTCCTTACAAGTCTAGGAAAAGGATAACTCATTTTCAACGGGGTCCAAGTTCAAACCATAAAGAAGTTTACAATTACATAAAATAGACAATAGTACATAGTACACGAGAAATACGTATTACAGACAAATACTCTATTACTCCCATACTCTGTTTTAGCCTTAAATATCAACATCTATAACAATTATAAAAGTACAAAGTCTAAACCTATACATCCTATGTTAGTAATAACATAGCAGTAACCTTATGGTCAGAAATAATGATTCATTAACATTCAATAATAATGATGAATAATGATTAATGAGAAGTGTGAAACAAAAAAAAGTGCATTACCTTTTTACTGGGAACACTGTCAATTAATTAAATATACTTCTGATTTTAACCATTTCTTGATCTTATACCAAGGGACAATTGTCTTTTTTTTAAATAGTCTGGTAATCTATTCCAGAGTTTAGGCCCACTCACTGTTAATGCAGAGTTTACCCTTGCCATTCTAGTTTTTGGAATTACTAGTTCCAAATTTTGTGCTGATCTCAAAT
Source organism: Neoceratodus forsteri (assembly GCA_016271365.2). Taxonomy (NCBI): domain Eukaryota; kingdom Metazoa; phylum Chordata; order Ceratodontiformes; family Ceratodontidae; genus Neoceratodus; species Neoceratodus forsteri. The sequence goes on along the minus strand of CM057451.1, from coordinate 673,452,245 downwards.
GTGCTCTAGGTATGTATATCTGGAACAAATTATCCAGATAAGAAGGAGTCTTTCGCTTCAGTTGTTGGTGAACCAAATGCAAGATATACACGTTGCTACGTTCAGTAAAACTAGTCCAGTTTAAGGCACTGTACATAGTGTGCCGGTGAGCCAAACGAGGTGCATCTAGTGCAGACCTTGCAAATCTATTCAAGGCTGTGTCTAACCTCTCCAGTTCAGTTTTTGAGCCACCGGCATACACCATGTCCCCATAATCAAATAGCGGGATTATTGTGGAATTAATTAGATAAACCCTGACTTTATTAGGTATACAACTTTTAAATCTACACAAAGCTCCTAATCTATCATGTAATCTTTTAATGAGATTTTCTTTATGTATGTCCCATTTTAATTTTATGTCTAACCATATTCCCAAATATCTGTATGAGTTCACCTGTGTTAATATGTGATTGGTCAATGTTTTAATTTGAAGTAAGCTTGTTTCAGTCACCTGCTTATTTCCAAAGAACATGACTTGAGATTTTTTACTATTTAATATCAAATTGCGTGATTTATAGTATTTTTGTAAAATGTCAAAATCACATTGAAGCACTTCCTGAATTTCATGAGAACAAGCACCTTCAGTGTACAAAATTACATAATCTGCATAGGAGTGATGCTGCACTCGTTTTATTAGGGTACCAGCACCATGCATATACAGATTAAACAAAAGTGGGCCCAGCACTGATCCCTGAGGGACTCCAGATTTAACAAGTGTGAGCTGAGATGAAAACTTTCCCAAAAGAACCTGCTGAGTCCTATCAGTTAGATAGTCATTGAACCAATTCAGGGCCACCTGGTTGAGGCCAGTGTCCTTTAATGTGTCTAACAAAACTGTGTGACTAAGTGTGTCAAATGCTTTGGACAAATCTATAAATATGGCCCCAACCAGGATATTTATTAGGTATACAACTTTTTAATCTATACAAAGCTCCTAATCTACCATGTCCCTCCCATGACCCCGAAGTATAGAGAGTTCCAGTAGTACAAAGTTAAAACAAGACATGATAAAAACAGCATAAATAAATAATACAGTAATAATGCTAAATATAAATATAGCAATTTACAATAGATTAAAAAGGGGGTCAGAGTCACACAGCAGGGGCAAGCACAGAATGTGCTCAAATAGCTGAAAAAGCCAGGGCAAAGAGATGGGCCTTCAGCCTTCACTTGAACACCTCTACTGAGGGAGCCTCCTGGATAGAAGGTGGTAACAAGTTCCACAGGGTCGGCCCAGAAACACTAAATTCCCAATCTCCTGAGGTCTTGAGCCAAACCCTGGAAATGTCCAGGAGGCCTCTCGAAGAGGAGCGGAGGGAGTGAGTAGAGGTCACCGGTGTCAGGAGTTCTGAGAGGTAACCAGAACCCAGTTAATATACTACCTTGAAGGTGAGAAGACCCACCTTGAAAAGGAACCTGCAGGACCAAAGTCACATGACTGGACCTTGAAAGGCCCGTCAGCAACCAGGCCACCATGTTCTACACTAGCTAAAGTCTGCGGAGGGTCCCTCCCGTGACCCCGAAGTATAGAGTTCCTCGCTCCACACATTCTGTTGTATTCAAGCTAGACTTTTCTTTCTTTTATCATATCTATATTTGCAGTTAATTACACTTTTGAAAATAGTTTAAAAGGAAACTCCAGAAAACCCCAAAAGTGCAGCAGCTGCTGCAGAAACATCCGGTTAGGGCTTTTTAGCATTCAGTGGAATTTTTTATGTATCTGCTGCATTTGCTTTTCTATTTTTAAATAACCGCACCACTCATAATATCTTCCGAGCCACAAGCAGCCATCTCACACACCCCAGGTGGTTTCCAGCATGTGGATTATGCTATTGAGGGCCACCAATTAATGGCATAGTTGGTAGGCGTCATTAGCATAACCCAAGTGCTGGAAACCATCTGGGATGAGCGAGATGGCCACGGGCAGCTGTACAGCCATTGTGTATGGTGCAGTTCTTTAAACATAAAACAAAAAGGGCAGCAGTAAATAAAAAAAATCCTTTTTTAAGCTAAAAGCCTTAATCAGGTGTGTCTGCAGCTGCTGCTGCACTTTTGGTGTTTTCTGGCATTTCCCTTTAATAAACTAACACACAGCAGCAAAATAAAATGCATTGAACTGTTCACTGCATGTGGGGATAGGGATATCAGAAAAAAAAATAACTTAATATCTATCTTTAGCAGCCACAGCCCCTATTAGAGTGTGGCTTCTATTAGAAATTGCATCTTGATGATGTGGCTTGTATTAAAAAGTGGATTCTAACAGAGGGTGGCTTCCACTCAAAGAAATGTGGTATACAATGCATCTGAGTAAAACAGGCAAATATATTTTTTCACACTCAGATATACACTATAAACCTAAAATGTTCTAAAATATAAATGTTATACAAATCAGTTATAAAAGTGAGCCCTCCTTAACAATTCATATTCTCAGGCTGAGATATTCAGAGCACTTGTGCATGGCGCAACTTAGTTGTACTGGCGCAAGTCCGAAGATGCGCCACCGAGCGATAGTCAAAGGGAGCCATGGTGCAGCGCAAATCCCATTGCATCAATGTGCAACCATAATGTATGCAGCACAAGTGCAGGGGGCATTCCCATGAATAAGTGGTGCACTGGCATATTCAACTGTAGAGCAAGGCGCAAGTCTGGAGCAAACCCCAAGTTGAGCCAGGCAGACTTGAGCCAATAAATATAGGCACAAACACACAGACAGCAGAGGCACAACAGTGTGCACAGAGAAAGCGAGGGAGTGACAGAGTGTGAGAGAGAGAGAGAGAGAGAGAGAGAGAGAGAGAGAGAGAGAAAGAGGGAGAGACACAGACAGACAGATAGGGAGAGAAAGAGAGAGAGAGAGAGACACAGGCCAATGGACAGACTGACAGAGTGTGAGAGGTACACAGGGAGACACCCAATGACTGAGTGATGGACAGTGGCCCATTCATAATGGACATGGTAATGAGGGGTGTGAGGAGGCAGGAGGAACAGCAGCATGGCCGATGAAGGGCTCGGCAGCGGTATGCCCAACACAGGTGGTACTGTGCCAATATCACGTATGAGAACCTCAGTGACACAGAGATAGTGGGCCGGTACCACCTGAACAGGGCATTTCTGAGGCAGCTCTGTGAGCTGTGCAGTGATGAGATGCAGGCGCCCACCAGATATAGTCATGCCATAGCAGTAGAGACGAAGGTGACTGCTGTGATGTGTCTGCTCACCACGGGCACCTTCTAAAGACCAACAGGTGATACCACAGGCATCACCAAGTTGGCCACGTCCTGCCTCCTCACCCAGTTCCTCAACTCTCTGCTGCCACATGCTTCGGAGTACATACATTTCCCCAGCACACAGGCAGAGCATACAGCAAACATGCAGGAGTTCCACCTGTGGCATGCATGCCAGGCATGATTGGGGCAATAGACTGCACCCATGTTGGCATCCACACACCACCTGGCCCAGAGGGTCCAGTGTACATCAACTGAAAGGGGTACCCATCCATCAACTGCCAGGTGGCGTGCGATGCCATGGGGCACATCATCAGTGTCTGTTCCACACACCCTGGGAGTGCACATGATGCCTTCATATGGCACAGTTCTGCACTGTGCCATAGGTTTGAGAGGGGAGACATCCCCATGGGCCACCTTGTCGGTGAGTAGGAAATGCACCAGGGTGGCCAAGAGCCATAGCCCTGGGGGTGGGGGAGGGAGGTTGGGGCAGGTGCTGTGGTGTGTGCGGTGGCTGAGAGGGAGCGAGTGGCAGCACAGCACAGGGATAACCATGTTGTCTTCCACACAGGTGACAGTGCATACCCCCTAAGGCCATGGCTGCTCACCCCCTACCGACGACCATCATCGCCCGCGGAGGACAGATAAAACGAGACACATGCCAGCATGTGCAGTATCATCGAGCGTGTCTTTGGCATGCTAAAGATGTGATTCCATTGCCTAGACAGGTCAGGCGATGCCCTACAATACAGCCCATCAAAAGCCTGTGGCATATTCCTGGCCTGCTGCATCCAGACACAACATGGCCAGTGACCGTGGAATAGTAGTCGAGGCTGATGAGGGTGACAGTAGTGGGGATGATGGTGGTGAAGGGCTGGAGGGTGGTGGGCAGCCGCCCCTTGGCAGGAGGGACCCTCGAATGGTGCAGGAGGCACAGCGGTACCGTGACACCATCACAAGGGAGCATTATGGACAATGCAGGTGAGTTCAACAACACACAGGCAACACCCACACAGCTCAGCACACAACACAGTGGCAGGGATGTGCACAGAGGTATGCATGCAAGGAAGGGGGAGCACAACACACATGGTGGATCCACTGGCACATGGGCTCGCACACACAGACACACGAAGCAATGACATGTGCACAGACACCCACACACACATACACACACACAGCTACCCACACACATGGTGAGGGACATGGCATGGATCAGAGGCATGACACCGGTGCACAGGCATGACCGGTGCTGAGCTGCCCTCATCACATCCATGCCACATGTCCCAGCAGTATGGTCCACACACACAGGGGGCATGCAGCACAACACACATGTGTGCCACATGCATGCGGCACCACCACCACCCACGTGTGTGTGGCAACAGCAGCAGATTGCAGGTCAGGGCAGCAGACACGTCATTCCAACCATGCAGTCCCATGACCATCATGGCCACATGGGCAGCTGTGCTGGGGCTGACTGGAAGGCGCATGCTGCGCATCAGCCACGGGGGTGGCATGTCAGAAGCCCCCCCAGGGGTTGATGTGCTGGACTGCGACCAAGCCTGTGCAGGGGTGTTGAGGCAGCCAAAAGGCCTGCCCTGGGGATATCTGGAATGCTGACATCAGATCCCAGTATCCACTGTGCTGGTGTCACCAGGCGCCAGGACCATGGGGTGGACAGTGTACTGTGGGGGGTTCTCTGAGCATGGCCAAGCCCAGTGGCTGCCACCAACGCCAGCCCAGCTGCAATGGTACTGGCCATGCGGTCCACTGATGCCATGATGGCACTAGTCATGCAGTGCATTGTTGCAGTCGTGGCCTCCTGCATCTGGGTGAGCCTGTCCATAAGCCTTCCATTGCCCTGTTCTGCTGCTCGGCCAACTGGCGCACCTCTGCCCACAGTGAGTGCACCTCAGTGGCAAGCAATGCCTGGTTGTCCATAGATGCCCGCAGTAACTGGATGTGCTGTCAGCCTCTCAGCATTCTGGGCCTCCTGGCCTGCCCATCAAGCTGGGAGGGACACACGGCACACTGCTGCACAGCCTCCCACTCAGGTGGACGCTGCACAGTGGGCCATACAGGGGGTACGTTGCTGTCCAGTGCACCGGTGGTGGGCACCGTGTCATGTTGCCCAACGTCACCTGTATCCTGCTGCTGCCCAACTGTCTGCTGGCCAGTGCCCTGTGCCTCCACCACAATGACAGCACCACTGCCACCCACACCAGACACAGCTGTGGCGCCACACACAGCTGCACCAGTGGGAATGGGGGGTAGCTGTGGAGCTATGGGCACACCGATGAGACCTGCTGGTGACTGTGTAGTGGGAAGGGGCATGTCGGGCACCACCACCCCATGCTGTCTAGTACCAGAGTAAGATCATCATCTGTGTCTGACAGCACCCCAAGCTGGGTCTCTGCACACAGCACCTCCAGGCTCTCATCGTGCAGGAACCCAGGCAGGGGGTCATCCAACCCCATGTCAAGCACAGCTGCATGCCCAACAATGCAGAGACATGGCCTCTCCCAGCTGTGGATGCCCATCAATGTTGAGGGTTGGGTGTCCATGTCCACTGCTGCCCCTGCCTGGTCCTCTGCATGGAGGTGTGCTGGTGCTTCAAGACAAGAACAGAGGGTTAGTGGAACAGCATACTCTATGGCCCTTCCCGCTCTCCCATGTCGCTGTTGCCACATGCCACACTGCAGCAATGTGTATCCGCATCCACACATGCTTGTGGCAGTGGACATGAGCTCAGGCACACCTGCACATCACGCCAACACCAAGCAGGCCTGGTGGCTGGTCATGGTCACCTGTCTGGATCCCACCAGCAGGCACACCCTCCACCGTCGTGTGGCTGATGATGGATGCCACAAGCTCCTCCATGGTCATCAGCAGTGGCATGGTTGCCGGCCCACCACTGGTCACCCTGCAGGATGCTCATATGGCCGCAACCCTATCCTTGATCCGCCTCCTGTCCATGCCAGCCTTCTTCTTGCACTCCTGCAGGGTGCAATGGTGGCATCCGTGGGTGTTGATGTATGGGGCCACCTCCTCCCAGCCCACTGCCTGCTCCTGCATCATGCCCGTGGCACTGCTGAGAAGGCCATCCCGGTCCATATAGGCCTCAAAGAGGGCATTTCTCTCAGTGGCTGTTAAGTTGGGCCTGCACTTGCGTGCAGACCCCTGACTCCCCTCTCCTTCAGGTCCCGACATTCTGCCACCTGTGGACATGAACAGCAGAGTGAGTCAGTGCCAGCACGTTGCAATGCAGCACTCTGTTGCAGTGTTTGATTAGGCCGCTGTTCATCCGTGTTGCCAGTCACTTACCTGAATGGTTGCAATACGGGTCTGTGGCCTGTGCTGTTCCGCAACACTTTTCAGGTGTAAGGCATGAAAATTAGCCTGAGCGCAAGTTTAATGATATGCTAATGCTCCCCACTGTGCTATGCATTGGCTAATGAGGTGATTTGCATGTGGTGTCTCAATATCATGTAATTGCACTTTGTGCAAGGGGGTTGCACATTGCTATCGTGCATTATGTGTAGCATGCGCGATGCCATGGCATGGCACATGCGGTGCTGGTATGCCATTGTGCATGTGATCACTGCCTCTATCGTGCACCTGCACTCTGCATGTGGGGGTGATGAACTCTGTCCCATGGGTCATGTCATGACCCTGTGCCCCCACTGGGCCCTGTCATGCTGTGCATGCCCATGACTACGCTATGGCCCTGCACTGCTCAGTGTCCGTGCATCCACGTGCTGCACAATTGCAGCCTTGTGTATCCTATCACACATCCTGCACATGTGGCAGACACGTACGCTATTTCATGACCATTTTCCTGTTGAACTCAGCTGCTGACCATGGGACAGGGACAGAGCAGGAGGGCAGGCAACTGGATGGAGGTTGAGCTCATCAATCTGGTGGCTGTGGTTCAGCCCTTTGAGGGGCAGCTGTATGGCCAGGTGCCACTCCAGCAGGCCAGAGGGAAGGAGTGGCACTGTGTTACAGAGGCCCTGGAGTGGAGGGCTGGTGTCGGATGCATGGCAGAGCAGTGCAGGCACTGGTATGGGGACCTGTGGTGGAGAGCACCAGACTGCCTGAGGTGTCTGCAGGCCCACATCCTGCGAGGTTCAGTGCCACAGCCAGGTAGGTGTGCTCATGTTACTGTTATGCCCAGGCATAGTACTGTGGTGTTGGCATGGCTGCACAGCATGGCCTGCAGCAAGGCACTTCATCGGCATGGGGGTACCGTGCATCGGGCTTAGCTGCTGCACAGGTAGTAGCCGTGCTGGCATGTGGGCCTCAGGACTGACAGGGACACACCCAGCACACAGTGGACTGTGTGGTGGTGGGGGGCTCCACATGCAAGACTGTGTACTGATGTCCACCTCTCTTCATTCCCTATGCAGGACCATAGATGGGCCAGGGCAGCGGTGGAGGTGGCCAGGGTGGTGCAGCCTAGTGGGCAGCAGGTGGCACCAGCTGCACAGCAAGGGGCAGGTATGCATTGTCACATTCCTTCTCAGTGTCACAGTGGGATAGTGGTGGGGATAAGGCACAGCCATGGCCACCTCTGCCATGCACCTTGACAGCTGTTTGTGTCACACAGTCCGTTGTGCATGCCAGTGCGTGCCATCATTTGGCCACCATGTACTGGCTGTTGGTGGGGTGGGCGTGCACATGGCTTCCACCATTTGTGCAGCGGCGCTGCTGTTGCTGTGTGCCATTTGACTCTCACATTGTGGTCCTGTGGCTGCTGCACTACATCATCTGCCTCTGTGCACCACTGTGGTGAGCCGTGTGGATGGCTGGAATTGCCCTCCATGCATGGGTCCTTTCCAGTCTCTCCAGGTGTGTGTGCCTCCACTTTCCAATGTGCACTTTGGGTGGATAGTGGTTCTTGGAGCATCGCACTGATTGCCTGTCTTGTCCCATCCCCTAGGTGTCAGCTCAGTGGCAGTAAGGAGGGGCCCAAGGGCGCGGGCGAGGACCCAGTGGTAGATCCTGGCTGTGATCTGGAGAATACTCTGCATGGCGCAGTCCATCCAGCATGTCACCATGGCCATGAGGAGGGAGCAAAGGTGCTGAGGGCTGGCCAGGCGTGGACAGCGTTAACATGTCCCTACATATAGCTCCCTTTCCCTTCCTATCCCTGTTCCCCTGCAGTCCCCCAGCATCTTGTACAGCCCCTATTTCCTGACCCCATCCTACTTCTTACCTCCCCTCTCCCTGCCTCTGTTACTGTGTTTCTCTGCATGTTATAAAGCATTTATTTTCCTACGTGCCTGTGTCCATGTCTGCTTTGCAGGTGGCGTGTGGAGCCATGCTGCAGTTGTCAGGTGTTGGTCCATGGTGTTGGTGCAGGGGGGGAGGGGGTTGACTGTGGTTCCCTGCTGTGTCCAGTGGTGTTTCACATTGTGGTGGCTGCTGTCTCCCAGGTGTGATGGGTGGAATGTGTTTTCAGAGTCACCATGGGGTTATGGTCAGGGCTGGGCAGCTGGTTGGGGTGTGGGGGTTGCGCACGGGCCTGGTTGTCATTCTGGACTCATCAGCCCACTGGGGTGTGGCCGTCTGCATCCACTGTTGTTGCTCCCAGTCCCATGTGTTCTGGCCACCTGCTTGTGTCCTGGCTCATTCACTATATGGCATTGGTGCTGCCTGTGGGGGTGTGTGGCATGTGGCGTGGGTGTGTTTGGGTCCAGAGCCGTGGGGGGGGCATGGTGTGGCATTTGCCACAGCCAGCTGGATGGTGGCCTGTATGGGGGCATCACTGACGAGCTCGCATTGACCATTGTCTCCACCTGTCCCCTGATGGCTGCCCACCATTGTGTTCTGGGGTGCTGTTCTGGTGCATGCCCCTATCACACGCTCGTGGACAAGCTCTGGTTGGTGCGGTGCACAGCGCCTCTGTTGGTGGCTGTGCTCCATCCCGTGATGCCCATTGTTCTCTCCTGCTCTGTGCCTGTGTGCCCTGCTGGCTGGTGGGGTCCTGTACCAATGGTACTGTGCTTCCTTTGCTGTGTCTCTGGGCCTCTTGCATTTGCACTGCCCACTGTGTTTGTGTTCAGGTTTGCTCCAGTATTCCATGGTTGCGCTGGCGCATCTCTGATTGTGCCTTGGTGCATCTTTGCCATATTCAGCCAGCTTGCATTACCGCATTTGTGGTGGTGCAACTTCTGAATATGACACCCGATTTGCCAATGGTGCATTTGACTTGTGCTGCACCGGACCTGCGCCGGCCTTTGTCGCATTTCTGAATATCTCGGCCTCAGTATATTATTCCTTTGTCAATATGTATTCTGTAAAAAAGTAGTTATTTCTCTGCCCTTATGTTGCTACAAAAATAAATCTGGTATAATTATCATATTCAACTTCATTTAGCAGCTTCATATTGTTAAATTATATAGGACACTAAAAATGAAGCCTTGTATTACCTTATTTCTTTCTTATAGGAGTTTCTAGTAACATCAAACATAAACAGTAGAATATTGCAGCCAGTTTGACTATAAACACATCAGATAATCTGTAATGTATGTATTTTATTGATTTATTTATTTCCCACAATATCTGTATCACTCACCAGAAACCTTTTATCTTTTCTATTATTAGCTCTTTCTTCTGGGTCATGATAGCTTGTGCTTGCAAAGTATAAGTGAATATATTTTGTTTAAAAATAAAATAAATTTGAATCAAGCCATAATTACTGCTGGAAAGAAACAGAGAGTCTCACCTTCAATGCTCCTGTTTGTTTGTAACCGGGGTCATCATTCTGTATAGTGCAAAAATGCATGTTTACAAGTAAGCATTAAGCCACGACGAAGGTGGCATCTAATGAGGAATTAATGCATGATTGGGACCACTGTGGCACAGGGCCAAAGGCCGAGTGCTTACAGTGGCCCAACCATGCATTAATTCCCCATTAGGTGCCACCTTCAGAGTGGCTTAATGTGCTTGTAACATGGCTTTCAAAATATAAGACTTAGTAGGACACTAATTTGTAGACTGTTAAAAAAATGACACAGCCACATTTGTTTGACGTTTAATTTCTTTACTGCACTTCCAAACATTTGCAGACACTCTGATTTATATAGTTATTGTGTGCAAACAACAAGTAACATAACTATTCAGTAAGTCTCTATGAACAATTCTATGCGTGAACTGTGCATTTCTACGTGGCTATTCTTTTCATAGCTTGCGTTGAAGGTCCAACATTTCCTGATTTTCAACTTCTCATTTCAGCTACTATGGCTACTTTGCATACTTTCTGACCTTGTTTCTGTTCTAGTGACGGTTATCTGATGTTGTCTCCTGTGGTTTTCACTCTCTGTCTTGCTCTTCTCCGTTTCTTCCACAGCTCCCTCAGTCTGTCTTCTTTCGGCTCTCCGGCACATCGGTTGAGCACCCATAATTGAAATTTACTGTCCCGTGCACCACGAAGGACTGAAAGTTGAATGGTGACCACTGTTGTGCTTCTGGAGTGTGCGGCTGTCACGCTTCATGTGCTCCTATTTGTGGCCCACCCCCTGAGCAGATGTTGGCTTCTCTGCTGCCTCTGACAGTGGGTTCCTGCGTTGTCTGTTGCTGTGGAGAGACCGGCTGTGCTCCAGTTACCACTTTTCTTTTCTCCATTGTTTCCCTCCTTCTAAATGTCACTTCTTCTCATTGCTGCTGCTGTTCTGCATTCAGCTGCTGATTCCCCTGCCTTTGCTATTCTGTCTCTGTTGCATGACGATATCGTGGACCACTTTTCTCTATCCTCAGCTGTTGGTGCCCAGTAATTGCGGAGGCTGGTCTCGCATCGGTGGGCAGTAACAGAGGTGATTTCTCTAGATGCGAGACCAGCCTCCGACAGCATCTGCACTGCCGTACTTTGGACACTGTGATTGGTATACCACTTTGTCAGTGAAGCATCCTCAGAGATCTGAGCCATCATCGCTCCTAGGTAGTTGCACCCCATTGGTTGCTTACTGTACCAGATCTCTCTCTCTCCAGCTTGTGCTGTGGCAATCTCAGTGGGTGCAAATAGAACGCTGGTGCGTTGCTGGAACATCTACTGATATACCCTTTAAAGAGTGCAACAGGACAATTAGGTGAATCTGGCTGCTGATATAGAACCCCTCGGAGACCCTGCTTATTTCTGTCATGTATCGCTCCATAATTTTTCGTGGCTTCATTGAATGCCACAGCTATGTACTCGGCACCACTGCTGTCTGTCTGAACTATGAATGACTCCTGCTTCAACTGCCTGACACCCTCACTACCTCTCCTAGCTAGTCCGAGCTGCACTTCGAATCACAGATGCCTCACTAACCCATAGTCAATTTCTGGGTTCAGCTTCGGGCATGTTCGGATTGTATTCATATCCTCCTTGGTTATGTAGGGGTGGTGACTGGCTACATCTTTCCCCGCTCTACGATATCTCTTTAAGATGGCTATGAAGACATTGTTCGCTGTCTGGAACTGAGGTTCTGAGATAATATTAATATTGCATCTCACTTCAACACTATTTAGGAATCTATTTAATCCTGCTCATATTCCACCGAATGAGCTGATACTGTACTCTTTGCCTCCTTCTGCTCTGACAGACCCATATCATTTTCTCAATATCTCTGCTAGTGCTGCAGTAGGTACTGTCGCTATGTCTAATGACATTCCTTTAGCTCTGAGCCAATCAGAGAAAACATTGCATGCCCACGCCCTGTTTTTCTACATGTTCTTCTCCAGTTTCATCCTCTCCAGCTGATCTAAGTCATCTGCGCATAGCTCTAGATGCCTACCTTTCTTTTTTCCACCATCCTCCTTTCTCCCTGCTACTTTCTTTTTGTCACTGTCTCTCTCTAAATGTTTAGTTTTCTCTGTTTTTTTTTCTCCACACTTCATTATTGCCCTGGTCTACATCTCTGTGTTCATCGCCCACTACACCGGCTACCACTTTCACAGCCATGCTCGGATTCCCTGCTCCAAACTTGACATCTACCCACTCATCTAGCAGCATCTCTCCTGCCAGACTGAATGTTATCACATTTCTCTGCATCTTTCTGCTCCTTCTATCACTTTCAGTTCTATGTCGCTCCTACTATCGTCTACTGCTACTGCTTCTACTGCTCTAGGACAGTCACTGACATGTGGGTGGGAGGTGGGAGGGACAGACAAGTGTGCATCGAGCTGTTTTCCTTGCCCCTGACTCCTACACTGCTCTTCTGTGTTTGTGGATTACTATGGTACTCCACCTCGAGGACGTCATTATTGGTGAAATAATGCCATCTCCAGAATACTGCACATGGTACTCTTTGACCAATTACTGTGCTCTGTTTTATACTGATACTCTCTGCCATGCTACAAAGCCCTTCAAATACTACCTTAAATGGAAGGTGTCTCCCTCCACTGGGCCAGGCTAGTCAATGATGGACAAGGCATCACCATGTAATTTATCATTTGTCCAACATCACTGGACGGAGCATGAACACAGGTGGCTGCCTGGTTGTCCTAGTAACCATACCAAAACTTTATGTCACTAACAAAGTATTAAACAGGGGACTAAGTTTATGTATTAACCAAATATTACACCATTGTAACTAAAATAAGATCTTCAGAGAGTTTTAGAGAATTATGTATTAAACAGTTTTTCCTAGGTGAGAATACACAACCTGAAACTCACGAGAAAATTAGAAAAGGAGAACATAAAATTTAAAAGTGAGGTTGGAATATTTACCACCAGGTAACATTGAAAATTATATAAATCTGGTAGAAAGAGACATTGACATGACAAGTAACAGAAAATGAGACACATTTTAATTAAATAGGGAAGAATCAGCAGCACCAAGAGCATTAGAGGAGAACACCAGCATCATTATCAACAGAGCAGACATGGATGGGGGTATTGTCATCATGGATAATGAAGCTTGCTGAAATGAAATGCTTAAATCAACAGTTGCAGGATCTATACACCTATGAAAGAGTGGGGAACATCCCATTTATTTATTTATTTATTGAAATAGATTTACCAGGAAAGGCATACTAAACCATAAAGCTCATTTCCAGATGTGTCCTGGGGGAAGTGGGGATGTGATATAGAGAATAATGGATGGGTAGGGGGTTATAACGAGGATTTTACACACCCCTGTGGGGTGGGATGCCACATAAACCCCAAAGCTCGAGGGGTTTATTCAGTCATCCCACCCTGAAGTGGGGTGTAAAATCTGAGTTTTAAACCCCCCTACCCATCCTTTATTTTGTATAATTGCTGGGGATTGTTTTTTCACCACAGCAATTATACAAAATAAATGGGAGTCGAGTCATGGACCGTTTTGGTTTCAACGCAGTCCATGCACTCCTGACAAAAAGCAGTCCATGCACTCCTGACAAAAAGCAGTGTTAAATTTTCTTTTTTATTTGTAGCTGAAAATTAACATTTCTTGTGTCATATATTTGTTTTAAAAAATTACTTACCTGCCGACTCCTAGTGTTGGGGAGTGTAAAGCGTTTAGGAGCAGGAAGGCAGGGGATGGTGCAGAGACGAGGAAAATCATGGCAGATGCATGCGCCGAGCTAGGGAAACTGGGTGTGTACTTGTCATTATAACCAGCTGGTTATAATCACAAAATTACAACTTGGTGTCCCTATGGGAAAAAACAATGACCAGCTATTATAAGTACATAATAAGCAAAAAAGCGCAGTAATCTGATAAGGCAAAAGACTCAGCAATGTACAGTATATACAGTAAAGTGTAGGCATTATCAGGCAAGATAGACTGACTACATCAGAAGTGTGGGGTAACCCAGCAGTCACAGGTTGCATCGTCAATACAGGACAGTGTAGGAAGAGGACAAGGCAAGGCAAATTTTATTTATATAGCACCCTATTCAGGGGCTCAGAGCGCTTAACAAAATGATTGTAAAATGCAAAAATTTAACCCCAAAATAAGTTAATTCAAAGGAAATTAAAAGTCTTATCAAGTAAATAAGTTTTAAAAGAGGTTTTGAAGGCCTCCACTGTGCTGGCAGCCTTAATATATGATGGAAGAGAATTCCACAGGAACAGAGCAGCCACCCCAAAGGCCCTATCTCCCAGTCTTTTTAAATTGTAAGATGGTAAAACTAATAAGCTACCATCGGTGGAGCATAGGGGCAGATAGGAGAGTACAGAATCAGGAGCTCTTTAAGGTAGTCAGATCCCAGACCGCATAGGGCCTTGTATGTTAACAAGCCTATCTTGAAGGTGATGCGTGCACTCATAGGCAGCCAGTGAAGAGAGCGCTTTACAAGAGTGACATGGTCCCTCATTCAGATGCCAGTCAACATCCTAGCGGCAGCATTCTGCACTAGCTGCAAGCGATGCATCAAACCTCCAGACAGCCCTAGGTATATAGCATTATAGTAATTAAGTTGGCTAGTAACAAAGGCAAGGATAACTGTAGCCAGGTCAGTGGAAGTCAGGAATGGACGGATCCTGGCAATAATCTGGAGATGGGGAAAAAAGGCTCTAATGACAGATGAGACCTGTTTTTCAAGGTCAAGCCGATCGTCAAGAATAATGTCAAGGTCCTTGACCATCTTTATCACCAACAGGGGATGACCTTCAGCCACAAGGGCGGGCAGGCTCCCATCAGCGAAAATACCCCCATGACCCGACTCTATCACCATAACCTCTGTCTTGCCAGGGTTGTGACACAGTCAGTTAGTGGAGAACCAGTCGTTTATCTCCGCTAAACAACAACTCAGCGTATCTGGGGCAGAAAGATCAACAGAGGCACAAGACAGGTACAACTGGGTATCATCTGCATAGCAGTGAAACCCCATATTGTACTGCCTAATGATCTCTCCCAGCGGCAGCATGTACATGGAGAACAACAGTGGTGCCAAGATGGAACCCTGTGGAAGACCACAAGGCAGTGCGAAAGAACCTGAGGAAACATTTCCTAGGACAATGCGCTACGATCTTCCAGTTAAATATGAGTGAAACCAGCGCAAGACTGCACCAGTAGTGCCCACATAGTTCTGCAGATGATACAACAGCACCCCATGATCAACTGTGTCGAATGCTGAAGATAGATTCAAGAGCACCAGAATGGTATAGTGCCCTCGGACCTGTGCCATGAAGAGATCAAGTGCCACCCAGAACAAAGCCCTCTCAGTGTTATGCCGTGGCTGAAAATCAAACTGGAGAGGCTCATAGATGGATGTCTCCAGGTGCTCAACCAGCTGGTCAACCACCACCTTCTCAGTAAGCTTCCCCAGAAAGGGAAGATTAGAGATAGGCCTACAATTTGCAAGAATGTCAGGGTCAATGAATGGCTCTTTAAGGAGGGGTCTCACTACAGCCTCTTTCAGAGATGCAGGAAAAACTCCCTCACATAATGACCCATTAATGATCTCCACAAACACTGGTCCCAGGAAATCCAAGTAGCTGATGACCAGCCACTTTGGACCTGGGTTCAGGGCACAGGTGATGGATGCATGCCAGTGAGTACCCGAAGAACCTCATTAGCCAAAACCAGATGAAACTCAACCCAACAGACAATGTTCACCAGCAGACTGATTACCTCCAATCAAAACTGGACCAGAGGAAGTAATACATGCCCTGATAGAGGCCACTTTGTCAGCGAAAAACTGTCCAAACTGCTCACACTTTTCTGCAGAAAATGCTGTCCCAGACTGGAGACAGGTGGGATTTAACCAGCTGTCAACAGTACAGAACAGCGCAGCTAGATGGTTTCTTGCTGCAGCAATTGATCATGGCAAAAATTCGGTCTTCTTAAGATCAGTTGCCAGCTGATACTCCAGATAATGGAGTCACAATGCCAACCTGCCCTCCTCAGAGCATGACCACCTCCAGGAATGCTCTAACCAATGTCCCTTAGTCTTCAACCGGCGCAGCTCAGCACAATACCATGGTGAGCGATGCTAGGAGGTCAAGGGGCTCAAGCAGTAAGGTGCAATCAGGTCCAGTGCCTCAGTCAGGGCTGTATTATAAGCCTCAAACCTGGCTTCTGAACCCTGAGCACTGGCTAGCATCAGGCTTGAGACAACCAGTGACTCCTGGAGTTGGCAAGGCTCCAATTTGTTTTTTGGACAACAATAGATTGACTCCATGGGGGGGGTTAGTTTACAGGAGGACCCACACTGGAACTCAACCACATGATGATCTGACCAAATGACTGGATCAACCCTGACCATCATAATGTCAAGTCTGAGTGAGAAGACCAGGTCTAGAGTGTGGCCATGTGTACAGTATGTGTCCCAGAGGCAACAGCCTGAGACAATCCTAGCTGAGACATCAGCTGAAGGAACTCTCATCCAAAAAGACAGGATTCATCATCTACTTAGGCATTGAAGTCCCCCAGGTTGAGAATCCTAGGGGACTCCAACACCTGCTTGGCAATGAAGTCTGCCAGTTCCTGCAGAAATAAACTCCAACTGCCTGGTGGTTGTTAGATGAGAACTGTTCTGCTATTGACTCCTGATACACATTTAGCAACCACACACTTGAAGGACACTGGTGTTCGTACTGGGAATGTGGTGAGGCCCAGGGCAGATCTAAAGCAGATGGCCAACCTGCCCCCTCTACGGTCCTTCCTCAGGCAATGCAAGACCGAATAACCATGAGGAACAGAAGCCACCAGCACAGGGCCAGCATCATTGCTCAACCAGGTCTTGGTGATGCAAACAAGATCAGCTGAGGAATCGGCGATGAAAGATTCCATCACCACAGTCTTATTCCTCATTGATCTTGTGTTACAAAGAATGGCCCAAAGGGGATGAGCTGACCAGGCCAGATGCACTACCTGCTGCCTGGTGACATCTGGCAGAGCCCTAGGGAGGGGCACCAGGTATGATGGTCCTCTGTCCTGGCAACTCGCCCTCCTCCCTGGATGTCTCCTGGTCTGTACTACCCTGATCCTGCCCCCCCACATTACCATACTTGGGACTCTCACTGCAGTAAATGCTCTGCCCCTTTAGGACCCCCAGCTCACCATGGTGTCAAGAGGAGATTAACAGGAAGGGCAACAGGGAGATGCAATGAAAGAGAGAGAGAGAGAAACTGAGGGAGGAAAGATAGGAGGGAGAGGAGAAAAGAAAGAGAGAGAAGGAAGAAAGGAGAGAGAATAAAAAACAGGCTGAGGTATAGAAGAGAAGGGGGGATGGAATAGGGTTAGGAATAAGTATAGAAGAAAGGAGGGGATAAAGTGATGGGGATAGGATAAGGAAGAGTAGGAGAGGGGGAAGGGAGTAGAAAAGGAGGAAGAGGATGCAGGGAGAGAATACTGAACAATCAGTTCAGTCTTGTATTCAGTGTGTGGAAAATAGTAGATAGTTAGAAGACTGGGAAGCACAGGCCCTGCTGAAAACATATTCTAGAACCCCCTTATTCTACTGTTTACCAAAAATACATAAAAATCCAGCAAATTCTCCAAGTAGACCCATCATTTCAAGTGTGGGCTGCATCATGGAACCACCTGATGCTTGAGCTTAAAGAAGAGATTCAAAACATATAATCCAAATTTTGGAAGATTTTAACAGAGAGAAAATAGATTTGAGTGATGTCACATTGGTGACAATAGATGTTAAAAGTCTGTCGGCTTCTATACTTCATAGAGAAGATTTAGAGTCCCTTGTGCAAGCACTTATGAGACACGTTGAAATAATTCCACTGAATATTCTTTTGCTACAATTTGCTGAGATTGTTTTAGAAAATAACCATTTCCAATTTGAGGATGCAAATTATCACCAAAACAATGGTGCAGCAATGGGAGCTTGTATGGCTCCCACATATGCCAAACTCTATATGGCCCAGTCTGATGATAGATTTGTCTTTGATACAGATAAAAATAATTTTCTGGGTGACAAAAATTTGGAAGCGGTTTATTGATGATATTTGTTTTCTTATGGAAGGGTACTGGGGCTAACCAAACTAAATTCCATTAATACCTAAACTATTGCACTCCGGATATGGACTTCACTGTGGCTTATCACAAAACAGAGATCCCATTTTTGGACCTGTTAACTTAAGCTGAGAATGGTCTATACAGAAAATCTGAAGACTGGCATACTATCCTGATGTTTGAAATTATCCCATCTGAAAATGCTGATTGAAAGTGTACCATGCAGCCAATATATCCACTGTAAAATAAATAGTAGGGATTAGGAGAAGTTCAAAAAAATGCAAGAGATTTAACAGACAGATTCCTCAAAAGTAGATATTCCAGAGTGGTACTAGATCAACCACAAGGAAGAGTCCAACAACTAGATAGGGAGACTCTACTTAGAGACAGGCATGACAATGGAAGGTAAGAGGACAGGGTATCCTTCTACACTACATTTTCTGATCAATTTTATGAAATCAGGAATGTGTTTTTTGGACACTGGGACACCTTAAGGGCAACAAAAGCGGGAAGATGGGCATTTGCAAACACACCATGGGTCACTGCTAAAAAAAACAACAGGAAATCTAAAATTTAAACTCGCTAAAATAAAAAATTGAGAAAGAAAAATGCCTATTACTTGGCTTTAAGGGGAACAGTCAGCACCAAGGGCCCCACACTTAAGTGTGGAACTGGTCCTAATGTGCCCTTTGTGTACAAGACCTTTTGCTTAACTTATTTACTGTAGTATAGTAAATTGTATCAGAGTAATTTTGTTTACTTCTAGGCTGACATATTCTGTTAATGCAAATCACAGAATCTCTTACAGATAACACCAGCAGTAAGCAGCAGTGGGAGATTTAATAGCTTACAGGGCATGTTAGAGTTTATAGAAGCTCTGCTCTTTTGTGTGCTCTTCCTGCTGTCCTTCCAGGGCTAAGTACAGTCACAGAGGACTGTGCTTAGCCCCTGGTGAAGAGCAGAACTTGAAAACATCTGATATATATTAATACGTTCCCCAGAGCCACTGGTTACAGGATAAGAGTGGTTTCACGCACGTTCTGCTCAGGCAAGAGTAGCTTAGAGAAGCTGAGCTGTTCTGGCTGGAACAGAATGCAAGTGAAACCACTCTTATCCCACAACCAGTGGCGATGGGGGAATGTATTAAAATATTAAGGAATAAGGGAGCACCCGCTGTTATTAAAATAAAAACATCCGTGAATGTGCTCTTTTCCAGGGTATCTACGCATGAGATATTCTTCACAGAATAAGTGTCTCATGCACAGGGGAAGGGAGTGCTCTGATTGGTCAGGAGCACTCCCTCAATCTATAATTTGTGATTATAAAAGTTCTAACATGCACTTTAGGCTATTGAATCTTCCACTGCTGCCTACTGCTCTAATACCAGCTGCAGGAGTTTCAAGGATTTGAAGTAACAGAAGATGTCAGCCAAGAAGAAAGTAAAATTAGTTTGATACAATCTACTACAGTAAATGGTAAGTAAACCAAAATGTTTTTGCACACAAAGTACAAATTCAGTCCAGCCCCCCACTTGAGTGTGGAGCCCTAGTGATGAGTGTTCCCCTGTAATATTAAATCAGTGGGATTATATAGTTGTGGGAATGACACACAGTACTTAAATAGGGTATACACAATGGCCTTACTCAAAATATGCAATTTATCTTCATGAGTAAGGGAGCAAGACCATAACTCATGAGTGGCAGAGCCACAAGTGAGTTATGACAGTGCTGCTCCCTCACAAATGGAGATAAGTTGTGTATTTTCAGTAAGGCCATTGTGTATTCAATTAGCTGCATACAACATCAGTTTATAAGTCGTACCATTTAAATCAGTTGTTTGTGTAGCGTTAATTGTTGCTCTTTGAATTCAGCAGCTAACTTCAGAGCAGGACACGGCTACTGTGATGTCATCAGCATTGTGAAAGCTGCTCTCTGACTGGTCCTTAGGTTAAGGATAATCATTGTGATATGTCAAATCTCCAGATAAATGTTTATCTGGAGGTAAGACAGTGAGATAAATTTATCAGGGAAAATTTATCACTACTGATGTTGTATAAATGCTGTTAAGATTAAAAAATTAAAAAGCACCAAGAGAGATGAAAATGTTACTAACAAAGATTTCTTATCATGCACTAGTGAACATGTTTACTGTGTAAGATACCCCTGTGGGTTATCCTATATTGGTAAAATGACCTGCCCATTAAAAAAAAACAGGATTTCTGAACATGAGTGCAATTAGAAATCAGGACAAGAATACCCCTCTAGCTAAACATTTCAAAAGATATAACCTGTAGAGAGGAGGGGAGGTCAGTTTTTTGTCCCATATATTCTTTCATTTTTTTGTAATAACACTTTTATTGTCTTCACTTAGCAGTAACAATTTTTTTTCACCTGACATTCTCAGTGCCTTTTTTAGCACTTGGTTAATGCTGGTTAGATTTTGGGAGTTTATTCCTGGTTTCCAGGACAACCAGGCAACCACCTGGCTCAGTACACCATCCAGTGATGTCATAATTTTAACAGGGTGGCCATTCAAAACTTGGTGTGATGATGCCATGTGTTTCACTGAATTGCCCGGCTCAACTGAAGTGTAATGCCCCAAAGGTGGTCATTCCAGAAAAATAAAATAAAAATAAATAAAAGCAGAGTACACAGGTGCTCAGGGTACCTGCTGCAGGTATTAGGCAGCAGGGTACTGTACAAAGAGGCCCCTAGACATAAAAAGTCAACCTCCCTACACACACAAAACACTGTAAATAATAAGAAAAGTGCCCCTGTGCACTTATAGCTGGTAAAAGACAGGGAAAAAAAAGCATTCCATGTCATAATGGCTTGGATGGAATGCTGTGCTGAGTGGCTCATGCACAGCATTCCAATCCAGCCATTCTAGAACTTAGGCAAGTTTAACTTTAAAACTAACAGTTGAGTTAGTCAGTTGGTCAGTTCCTGGGCAGCTGTTGAGGGAGGACACAATAAGTCAAAGGGACAAGGAAAGGGCTTACCTGGTGGTTGAAGTTGTCCCTGAGGACTTACCTGTGTGCCTGCGCTGCCTCCACTGCCTGAAGAAGCCTGCGGTGGTGTGCAGTCATCGGTGGTGCCATCGGGGCGTTTTCCCCATGTTTCTAGGGCTTAAAAGCCCTCCGTTTATTTGTTTTGCCCTCCGGTGTATTTATTTAAGCCCCGAGGTAATTTTTAAAAAGTTTTATTCGGTCCCACGTCGGCAGCAAGCAAGCTGCATCTTCCAGTCGGCCGTCTTAGGCCCCCCAAGAGTCGTCCCTCTCACTGCCTGCACATTCCATCCCACTGCCAGCATCCCTTCCGCCTCCCGACAGCACTACAACCCTCTTCAGGATGGCAGAGTGGTGAGTCGGCAGCTGCACACATTGTGCTGACCGCCTGTATTAAAAGGGGGACTGTATTTTGTCTAGAAGCGCATTAGGCGATTAGGAAAGACGGCCAAGCGCTGCAGGGAGCATCGGGTCATTAGGACCCGCAATTTTAATAGTAATTAGGGAGGCGGGGCTAGCGACGCCCATGGGGAGGGGCCGAAAGCAAGGCCAGCATAGTGGCCTTATGAATATGGATAAGGGGCGGATTTAGAGGCGGGATTTGCCAAGATAAGTGACAGCAGCTCTCAGTAAGCTGAAAGAATTTAAAAGGGCAACGGCATTTAAAAGGGCGATTCCGGCCCAGATTTAAAGTAGGGCACCAGGCCCATTGTGAAGTGGGGCATCAGGCCCAAAGTGTTGAGGGGCATCAGGCCCATTATAAATTGGGGCACCAGGCCCAGTATTTCGAGGGGCACCAGGCCCATTGTAAAGTGGAGCACCAGGCCCAAGCTAACGTAGGGCTTCAGGCCCGAGGTAAAGCCTGGTCTAAAGGGAGGCCCCAGCCTAGTGGAATAGGGCAAGCCAGCCTAGTGGTACTATAGGGAGGCCCCGGCCTAGCGGAATAGGGCAAGCCAGCCTAGTGGTACTATAGGGAGGCCCCGGCCTAGCGGAATAGGGCAAGCCAGCCTAGTGGTACTAAAGGGAGGCCTCGGCCTAGCGGAATAGGGCAAGCCAGCCTCGTGGTACTATAGGGAGGCCCCAGCCTAGCGGAATAGGGCAAGTCAGCCTAGTGGTACTAAAGGGAGGCCCCGCCCTAGCGGAATAGGGCAAGCCAGCCTAGTGGTACTAAAGGGAGGCCCCGGCCTAGCGGAATATGGCAAGCCAGCCTAGTGGTACTAAAGGATTCCCTAGACACAACATACAGAAAGGGATCCTATTCAAGAATACCCTACCTATAGAAACAGGGGTTCATTTGAGAGTGTTCTATTTGCCTATACTGTGAAACTACTGTGATTACTGTACTGCTTATGCTGAACTATTGCCCTAAGTACCTGAACTATTGCCTGAAGTACCTGAACTATTGCCCGAAGTACCTGAACTATTGCCCTAAGTACCTGAACTACTGTCCGAAGTACCTGAACTACTGTCCGAAGTACCTGAACTATTGGTCCAAGTACCTGAACTATTGCTCTAAGCACCTGGACATTGGCCCTTATCAGTAACAATTACCCTTGAAGTTATAATTTGCCCTTCTCCAGCAAATTATTGTACCATTCCACAGTTCTTTGGGCATTCTTCAGTTATATGTTTACTACTGTACGAAGACAGTCTGTCTTCTACCACACTGCAGTCTCCTAGTGTGTTCTGTAACACCACGTGCTCAGAATCAGTCTCTACTCAGAAGAAGACATCCTTCCAGCATTCTTCACTCCTGGGAAGATCATCCATCAACTCATCCCATCCGTTTGTGTTGTCTGCCGAAGTCGAGTCCGTCGTCAGTCGTACCTGTCGAACCCGCCGTTTTCTTGTTTTCACAGCTTGAAAGTACGTCCGCCGAAACGCATCATGACAGCCGTGCCAGTGTCATTCCGTATGGTTCCTGTTCCAGATGTCCCAAAGTTGGTCACCCTCTACAGAAGAGAGAGAGCTCATCTTGGAGAACCTGTTCTGCGCCCCCACCTGGTCATTCGCCGAAAGTCGAGTCCGTCGAAGCCCAGTCCGGGACGTGTCCGCCGTTTTCTTTGTTTTCTGTTAGTTCCTGATCCTAGGATTGCAGAGTCAACCATCATCTCTTCAGATTCTTATGGTTCCTGGTCCTGTCAGAGTTCCTTCCAAGCCCAGCTGGCCCTTGGAGTGCTGCAGCATCAGTCGGATCGTGGTAGTCCTCCATTGGATTCATTGCCACGCAGATCTTGGTCTTTCATCATCCTTGGCAACCCTAGAAGTGGGTTTTGGCCGAGGAACCTCTTGCTTCGGTGTGTTATTTCAGGAACCAGTTGCTTTGGTTCTACACTCCGGCAGCCTCGGAGAGAGTGGGCTTTTGCCGAAGATATATGGTCTGTTTACCAAACCTCTCACCACCCCAGTGGCCTTATCTAGGTCCTTGCTGGGAATTGAGATTAGGGTTCCACAGTTCTGTTTTATTTCCCTTGTAGCTACCAACGAAGAACGACGGTGTACACGAAGACGCCCGGATCTCTAGACTCTTGTAAAATCTGGACTCTTACAGAAAAGTGTGATGCTGATCACCCTAATGTAGTGCTGAGTAGCCTATGTAACTGGATTCTTGTTTAGAGTATAGAAGTACAGTATAACCTAGTATCAGAATAAGAGTGGCAGTAGGCCTAAAGTTTATGCTTGTAGCAGTAACCATAAAAGTGGTAGATAAAAAGTATTTCCCTGTTATAATTTGCCCTATTGTTTATCGGGCAACCCCCCCTCTTTCTTGTGACTGTGTCTGTCTACCCCTTGGTACCAAATAAACGCCCTGCGGGCATCAAAATACTAAGTTGACTCCTGCCTCTCCTTGTCTGGATAGCAGTTATCCTATCCACATTTAATTCGGACCTTGGCTGCTCATCTACATCATCTCCATCTTGAGCGGCCCATCACAGAAGCATTCTCCTTTTACAGACATAGTTTTTTGTAAGGGCGCTATAGTCTTGAAATTTTCACTCACAAAAATAATGTCTCAAATATAAAACAGTTTTGACTGTATTACTGATGGGTGTCTGTTTTGGCATTTATATTGATCAGCAAATGTTGGACCCTGTTAAATTGAAAGTCATAGACTTCTATGTTCATAATTTATTCCAAGAGCTTGGTAAATTAATTTAAATATGTTAAGTTTCTAGTAAGCACTGTCTGGTATAGTAAACTCCTAATAGAAGCTGCTTGGAATGTGTTTTGAACTGTGATATAGTGTATAGTGGACCCTTATTGTGCATGGAAACTGGAGGTTCTAAAAATGTTGTTCTGCTGCAGTTCAAAAGGTCATGGAATGCGATTGTACTCTACTGCAGCAGAACAACATTTTGAAAACCTCTAGAGGTTTCACACGTTCGGTCTCCTACCTTTACTCAGCGGAAACGGCAGGCTCCATACTCCCGGCGGTGGCAGTAGAAGCAGCCGCATCACAGCCTCAAAAGATGCAGGATCAACCAGATATTGTAAAAATGCAGGATCAACCAGATATTTTTAGTTTTAATAAAAACAACGACTGAGCGATCCCCAAACCAACTCCTGCTCGCTTAGCGAGAACTACGACTGCCATGTTATTTTTTTAAAAAATCCCTCCCACACCGGAATGACAGCCAATAGAAGGCTGCTCATTAAACAACGTAACATCTGTTCCCTAGCAACCACGCACACCACCTAGCAAGCATGCCCTAACTTGAACAGCAGGATGGAGCAACAAACTTTTTTTTCTATTTTAAAATTTAAAACCGTAATGAAAATAGGGACTATAAACTATAAAAAATTGCGCGTGGGGAACCTCATAAGAATTAGTTTATTGAAACTGGGTTCTGATTACTGACGGACCTCTCGAAGCTTGCCTCGGGTCTGAGGTAATCAGAACCCCTCTGTGGTACAATAGGCTGGTTGCACATGGTTGCCCATGCACTATTCTCTATATTTGACTGATTTTATTTACAGTGTGTTTTTATTTGGGTTTTTGCATGATATAACATGGAGAAGTATAATATAGTGATACAGATTGATAAAAGATATGCCCCCATTATCTACAATATGCAGTAACTATATTCCTCCCACTGGAACTCCCAGTACCTTTTTTGGCACTCTGCTACCTGCTACTGAGTACCTTGAGGCCAGTGGGGCACAGGACCCAAGGCAGCATGGATTCACAGCAGAAAGGTCATGTCAGACAAATCTAATTGATTTATTTTACTGGGTGAACAAAGTAGTAGACAAGGAAGGGGCTGTGGACTTGGCCTACCTAGACTTTAGCAAGGCATTTGACACAGTCCTGCACAAAAGATTAATAAACAAATTAGACAGTCTGGGAGTGGGTCCCAGGATGGTAGCCTGGGTAAAACACCGGCTGGACAACAGGACACAGTGGGTAATAATAAATGGAGTTCACAGTGAAGAAAGGAGGGTTACTAGTGGGGTACCACAGGGTTCAGTATTGGGGCCGGTCATTTTTAATGTCTTTATAAGTGACATTGCAGAGGGACTGGAAGGGAAAGTATGTTTCTTTGCAGATAACAGAAAGATCTGCAACAGGGTTGATACGCAAGGCGGGGTGGAAAGGATGAAAAGAGAATTGGCAAGGTTGGAGGAATGGTCAAATGTATGGCAGCTTAGATTCAATGTAAAGAAGTGCAAAGTTATGTACTTGGGAAACAAAAACCCAAGGGAAGAGTACACAATGGGGGGTGAGATACTGACAACAAAAATGGAATGGGACCCGGGGGTAGTCATATCAGATGACCTAAAGGTGGGCCAGCAATGTGAGAAGGCAGTAAGGAGGGCTGGGGGATACTGGGATGCATAGGGAGAGGCATCACCAGTAGAAAGCAAGAAGTTGTTATCCCTCTGTACAGACAGTTGGTAAGACTACATCTGGAGTACTGTGTACAGTTCTGGAGACCCCATCTCTGCAAAGACATAGACAGGGTGGAGGCTGTCCAGAGGAGGGCAACCAAAATGGTGCAGAGTCTGCACCAGAAGACATATGAAGAAAGACAAAAGGAGCTTAAGATGTATAGCCTCGAGGAAAGTAGGGAGAGGGGGGACATGATAGAAACTTTCAAATATCTCAAAGGAATCAACAAAGTCCAAGAGGGTAGCATCTTTCAGAAAAAGAGATGTGAAAAAACAAGGTAGCACAATTTGAAGATAGAGGGGGGACGGCTCAGAGGTAACATGAGGAAGTATTTCTTCACAGAGAGGGTTGTAGATGCATGGAACAGCCTTTCTGAGCAGGTCATAGAGTCAAAAACAGTGGGTGAATTCAAGAATGCATGGGACAGACATAAGGCAATTCTAGTGGGGGGTAGGAGGAAGTAGGCTGTTGGTTAACTAGGATCTGTAGCTTATCTGTTAGGTAGGGAAATGGGCAGACTAGGTGGGCCAAGCAGTCCTCATCTGCCGTCAAATTCTATGTTTCTATGCTAATTTTTATGTTGGCGTGCTTGCGCAGCTAACATCTTGCGGTAGTGCAGATTTGGAGGCGCAGTCACTGTTGGGCGAATGCAGGGCACGCATCAGGAGGCGCGTCCCTCATTCCCAATCAGCCTGCATGCCGGCGCGACACTGCGCATACCTAATGTGGCCATGGGATCAAATGAAAGGTCCGCTGCAATGCAAGCTGAGCTCGTCATATGCAGTGGACCTCCCGACATGCTTTCCTTGGTGGTGAAAAAACAGAAAATGAACATGATGGCATACTGTCGACTTCGGGGTGCCCAGTCCCCCTGTCAGCATACCCTGGCCCAATGTATATGCTGACGGGGGAGCCCACTCCCCGCCGGCATAATGCATCCACCCCCCCATTTGTTATGTGCTCAGGGGGGTGCTCAATCCCCCTCGGCTCTCCCCATCCGCTTTCGTTGTGTGCCGACGGGGGTGCCCAATCCCCCGTCGGCTATAGCATCCCCCCCCAGAAAACACTTAGGTGGCATGTTGGAAGCCCACCCCAGTGTGCCAAAGCCTCTGCAAAAAAAACCTGTCCCCAATGTTTATTTTTAATTTTTTTTAACCTGTAAAAGAAAACTGTCCTCACGGTCTCCCTGCCTGCCTCCGCCCACCACTGTGTCCTGCCTCCCTACACCCCCCACTCCATACTTATCTCGGAGTCCAGCACGGCGATCTTGGTGGACCGGGAACACGTCGGCACTCTTCAAAGCCGACCGCGAACTGAGGAAATGCCGTAAGCTGTATAGAGAATAATGGATGGGGAAGGGTTTGATATGAGAATTTAATGCACACCTGAGTTGTGGGATGCTACATAAACCCGAGGTGAAGCCGAGGGGTTTATCAAACATCCTCAACGAAGTGCGTGCATCTTCATATCATCTCCACCCCATCTTTTATTTTTTATAATAACAGACCAGCAATTTTTCTCCAGCAGTTTGTGAAACTGTTTGGCCCCGCCCACATACAGAATGTTGGCCAATGAGGCAGCAGCATAGTTTGACTGGCATGGCTCATGAATGTCATAACAACCAGCCGGTTGTTATGGAAAATATCAACCTGGTCAGTACATTGAGAACAATTGCTGACCAGTTGTTATAATGGAATAAATTGTTTTTTTTCAACTTTGATGCATATCTCAGGCATGATTTGGAATTTTGGCACCAAATTTTCAACATGGGGTTTTTGGGACCCCTCCTCATGAATTCTGGCACTGTCATGGTGTTAATTGGCCCGGAAAGGTGATTTTGCGGTCACTGTGCGGAATCACCTTTCGGGACCGATTAACGAAATGACAGTGCCACTGTTCATGAGGGGGGCTCTCAAAAGCCTATGTTACAATTTGAGTGGGAAAATAAAAAATGTCTGTTTTACGGACGCGTTGCACTGTTTCCATGCTCGCTCGTAACCATGTGAATTTGTAATATTTTAGTCCAGATTTTCAAAATTGCCATTTATCCACACCTCCTGATGAACAGTACAGCTGTCATTTTACATATCCTGGCCAAAATGTGTTTCCGCACGTCTGGCGCAGAATAGCATGGCGCTGTGCAAAATCACTTTTCGGGACAGTTTGAGGAAATGATGGTGACACTGTTCATGAGCAGAGGTCCTAAAATGCCTATGTTGAAAATTTGGTCCTGAAAGTCCATAAAATGACTGTGTTGCTAACGTGCATTGCACAGTTTCCATGCACCCGTGTAACTTTGCAAATTTGCAATATTTCCATGCCAGATTTTCAACACTGGCATTTTTTTCACACCTCCTTATGAACAGTACAGCTGTCATTTTTCACATCCTGCCCAAAATGTGTTTCCGCACCTGTGGCGCACAATGGTGTGGTCGCTGTGGGAAATCAACTTTTGGGACAGATTAAATAAATCACAGCACCACTATTCATCAGGGGAGGTTCCAAAATGCCTATGTTACAAATGTGGCTAACAAACTCCCAAAAATAATTGGGTTACGGATGTGTGTTGTGCAGTTTGTATGCATGCTCATTGCTTCACCAATATTTCATATTGTCACTCCAGATTTTCAACGTTGCCATTTTTTTACGCCTCCTCATGAACAATACAGTTGTCATTCTCCACATCCTGCCCAAAAATGTATTTTCATTCCTCTGTCGATAAATGGCATAGCCACTGTGCAAAACCACCTTTCAGCTAAAAGAGTGATTGTGCCGCTTTTCATGAGGTGGCCTGACAAGCAGCCCATGTTGAAAATGTGGAGTGAAACTACCACCACATGCCTACAGTGTTAGGTTTCCAACTGTAGCACCCCACCCGGTACAGACTGACAGGCATCAGGGGTGTCACTTGGGATTATCGGATGTAATTCTCATGCCATTCCACCCCCCACCCTGCAGCTACTGATAGGCATCGTGGTGTGCCTTGCACTGTTCGGCCACAAAGTTCACCCCACGCTCCTATACTGCACCCATGTCAGCATATTTCCTTATGGAATGGGGTAAGTATAACGCCCAAAGACCCCAAACCACACCCTGACACTTGTCAGTGTCTACAGGGTAGAGTGAGGTACAATGGCATGAGCGTTATAGCTGATGACCCAAAGGCACACCCCAATGCCTGTTGCTCTCTACAGGGTGGGGTGGGGTTGGCATCACTTTAGTACTTCACTGCCATGCCTATTATGCGTCTCTAGCTCCTGCACTGCCAGTGCCAATGCCAGCGCGACAACATTCAGCATTGACAAATGCTTGTTGTTAGTGACACAGACTTTTGTCCTTGTAACCAGGACAACCAGGCAGCTGTAGGGGGCCAAAGCTCCAGTGGACTGGGGTTTGTGTCTCCCTAAAAATTTAGGATAGGCCAGATGAATCTGGAAGGACAGGCAGGAAGCTTACTCAGGGATCGAGATGCAAAAGGCTTATTTACTGTACATGGGATAAAAGGAACAACAGGAAAATTATTTTTCTACCATAATACAAGATAATGGAACAAGCAACAAAACAATACAATTGGGACCAGCAATTGATCGAACCAATAATAGGGGGTTAACCTCATTCATTCCAAGTCCTGTGTGCACTTTGCCAAGATGACAAGACAACTGACAAACCAAGCTTGGGCTTTGCGATGTGCTGGCTGATCAACAAATGGGAATTGACCCCACAAAGCACTTTTTATAAACAGTCCATAACGTGGTATCCCCTGGATGAGCAGAAAACAAAGAGGAACACTGCTAGCTGGATGATGGGAACCTGGCGATCCTCTGTGAGTCTTAGTGAGAAGCTGAAGTTTCCTGGTCAAGCAGATGGTTTTCTGGACAATCTACAGCAATGATCACTGGTAGGTCCCTGGCACCCATGCCACCTCCCAACAAGAATACTTCTGGTGATGTGATCCTCATCACAGCCTCTATGGAGCAGTACTGGTAATCCTACAGCTTCTGGATGGGTGATAAATTAAGAAAATGGTCATTCACAATGTCAACTGTGGTCCCCCACTCTTCAGCCAGGGTGGCTCCTAAGCTGACTCATATCTGGATACCTAACTAGTCACTCTCTACAACTTACCATCATGGGGCTGAGGCTGGAACACTGTGGCAGAGATCTGGAGTAGGTCAACATCGCTGGAGACAGGTCTGCTGAAGATGGAAGAGTGGCTGGGCATCTCCCTAATTTGGTGTCAGGTGCAGCAGCTCCATCCAGAAGAAAATACAGGAAGGTCATCATAGGGACAGGTTGCAGGAATTACAGGTGAACAATAAACAATTCCTCCACCCAGTGTAACTATTGCCTCAGGTTGCACATCAGTGGAGTGTAGGGCACATGGTTTACAAGGGACACAGTCCAGTAGCACAGTTCGGTTCATGATCAAGGCAGTTCAGTTCTTAAAGAGAGTTCAGTCTATAGGGCACTAGGCATGCTATAGCACCATTCCAGTCATCTAGGTTTCAGGACACACCAGTATAGACCTTCCGTGCCCCTTGGGCACAATCCGGGTCCAGGGTCTGAGGGCTATCTAATTTTAAATAATTTTGCAGCAGAAGCCCTGCTCCCTGCACTGAAGTCTGAAGCCCAGATGGCTGCTTTTTCATGCTCCAAGAGTCTGAGGGCTACCTAATTTTAAGTAATTTTGCCACTGAAGCCCTGTTCCCTGCACCAAAGTCTGAAGCCCAGATGGCCACTTTTATATGCTCCAAGGGTCTGAGGGCTACCTAATTTTAAGTAATTTTGCCACAGAAGCCCTGTTCCCTGCACCGAAGCCCAGATGGCTACTTTTACACACTCCAAGGGTCTTAGGGCTGCCTAATTTTAAGTAATTTTGCTGCAGAAGCCCTGTTCCCTGCACCGAAGTCCAAAGCTCAGATTGCCGCTTTTAAGCACTCCAAGGGTCTGAGGGCTACCTATATTAAAGTAATTTTGCCGCAGAAGCCCTGTTCCCTGCACTGAAGTCCGAAGCCCAGATGGCCTCTTTTACACGCTTCAAGGTAGGGAGGAGAAGCTGTTTTGAATTTGGCTTTTTTTCTGCTGGAATTCTCCCTGCAAGGTTTCCTATTCTGCTGTTTAGGAACTGCTGTATGCCAGGCTGTTTTTCGTATCAATTTGTATACTGCATTGTATAATTAATTTTATTTTTTTTCCAATTTAGTATACTTTATTGCTTTTTTAGTGTAAGCAGGTAGTATAAAACAAGACATTAGGCCAAAGAATAAAAAAAAATAAATAAAATACATTTACAACTTAAGAGAATATTACAATATCTGGTTGCTTACCAATTCCCCTACTCACTCACTCCCCCCCTCCGCCCCCCGACCTCCCTACCCAGGTCTGCCACCAATTACAAATGACCTAAACCATGGTTGCAACATACAAACACTTCTTAACAGGGACACAAACAAAACAAAACAAAAAAAAAACCCACATTAGCCAAATACTTTTGATTTTATCAACTTTAGAGCAGGGAGAACACTATCCGGAGTTTTGGGTGGAATAAGACCACAGTTAATTAGTTGTGAGTATAATTAATTTTAAACAGCCTGTATAGTACAATTTAAGTTTTGCTGCCTGAAAACCTAATTCACTGCTGCCTGTGAAACCTGGAAACAGTTGCTTCTGTCTGCTCAGTGGCTCTCTAATATTTCTTTAATCCTCGCTGCCTTTTCTCCCTCTCCAGCACTGTTACATAGCTATTTAAATTTCTCCCAGTGCTCAGTGCTTTCCTTTTTACCTAATCTCCCTCTCTGCCTGTGTTTTTCTTGATTCCTTCCCCACTTCAGCACTGTTCCACCTCCTACAAGATCTCAGCTCCTCACTCCACCTGTTTGGATCCCTCCCCTGGTACCTCCCTTTGTTTTGTGCCCCCTGCCCCATAATTACCTGTACTTTACTCTGCATCCTCCCTGTCTCTTTCAGACCTTCTGTGCCCCTTGGGCGCAATCCAGCTCCAGGTGATCTAACCTCCTTTCTCTTTCTCTTTTCCAGGGTCTGAGGGCTACCTAATTTTAAGTAATTTTGGCACAGAAACCTTGTTCCCTGCACCGAAGTCTGAAGCCCAGACAGCCACTTTTACATGCTCCAATGTACGGAATAGAAGCTCCCTTTTTGAATTTGGCACTTTTTCTGCTGGAATTCTCCCCACAAGGTTTCATCTCCTGCTCTTTAGGAGCTGCTGTATGCCAAGCTGTTTTTTTCAGCCAACCCACCAACCCCCACCCCTCACTCTATTAAATCCACATTGGCACCACCCACTCCTACAATTGACTCTCTATACTCTGGAGGTGGTCCCCTAGCAATCCCTCTTTCCATCTTTTAACCCTTCACATGTGGCACTTCCCCTTGTGATCATAACTGACCCACACATTGCTGCCTCTGCTCTCTCCCCAACTCCCGCTGTGGCAGCCAGCTTTCACTAAAACAAGCTCATTTAAGGCTCATAATTATAACTTCTGCATAAATCTCTTCACCCTTTTTCCTGCCTCCCTTCCCAGGCTGCCAGCCTTAACCTAAAGCACTGTCACACTATTACAATCCTACCATTGCCCCTCTGGATCTCCTCCATCTCTGAGTGGTGGCAATTATCTACCCCTCTATTTACTAAGCTAACGTTACCCTCTATCATAACCTTCACTTCCCTCCCCCGCAATCTTCTCCCTCATTGTATATCCTGACCATGTCATTTCTATCATTAACAGGTCTGCTTATAAGCTGCTCCCTCCTGTTGTTTCTCCTGGGGGAGGTACCACACCAACTCGGGTTGACCACCTCCCCCCAACCCACTGGCTTGTCACTGCAACATCCAAAATTCAATCCAGCCAGCACCCCACCTAAGCTGAGCTCACCCCTAAACTTACTACCTCAGACCCAATGTTAGAAGACCATCCTACTCCTACCCAGATGCAAGAAAGTGTCTGAGGCCTTTCCTCCCCCCTCCCTCCACGCATTCATATATGTGCCTTCTGCTTCTATCTGGAGATAGCGAATGAAACCCAGGTCCTCTGATAGAAGCTGCACCACTCTCTCCCGGAATTTGCCCTGCATGGTCCTCTGTGAAAGGAGTCAATAATAGCTCGCATGAATGTCCACAGCATCAGGAAGAAAATGGCTGAGCTTGAAATGTGGGTCCAGCACTGTGAACTGGACATTCTCTGTATTACCAAATCTTGGGTAAAGCCCTCAGTATTATCCCATGAAATAGCCCTACCCAGTTTCTCCTCCTCCTTCTCTTTCAGAAGAGACCATCTCTCTAAGAGGGGAAGGGGAATACTGATTACACCAGGACTGAACGGGAAGCCTGCGAACTACCTGACTTTAAATTCACCTCAGCAATTGAGCACCTGTTCCTCACAATTACCCTGGGGCAGGTCAAAAAAATTGCTCCTAGGGTGTGTCTATCTACCCCTCCTGTGTCTCGCCTCATCCTTCTACCTGGAACTATTCACTAATCTAGATACACTTCCTCACAAAGACCTCATCCTCTGTGGTGGCTTTAACCTTGACTGGCTGAGTTTTAACAAAACCCAGTACCAAGCTGCACTCTCTGATGCCAACCTTGAGCAACTGCTTGACCAGCCCACTCAGCTAAATATGAAGTCAGGAAAGCACAGCCTACTTGACTGGATACTAACCACAAACAAGAACCACATCAAAGCAGTAGGAACCTTCCACAATGCCATTAGTGATCACTCCCCTATGTATTGGATGTGGAAGAACAACTTCCCAAATGTGCCCCCTAGAATAATAAAGTCTCAAGACCTAACTAATTTCAGCACCGCTGCCTTCCTGAATAGCCTAAGCTCCATGGATTGGAACCCTATCAACTCCCTCCCGGACATCAATGCAGCCCTTGACTTCTTTGTTAACACCTTCTCCTCCATCCTTGATTCTCATGCCCAATTTAAACTATAAAGGGCCAAGGGCATCCACTCCCCCTGACTTTCCCATAAGTTACATCATTTGATGTGCTCCCACGATAGATCCTGGAAAATCTTTAAAAAATCTGGCCTCAGCTCTGACCGGCTAACCTACCACCAATTGAGAAACACCTGGAAATCTAAAATCTCCAAGTCTAAGTGTGATTATCTACAATCCTTACAACTCAACAATCTTAGTAACCCTAAAAACTTCTGGGCTCAAGTCAATTCCATGCTACAAGCTAAGGAACGAACCAACCCCCAGACCATGATCAACAATGGCACAGTAATAGTCACCCCACTAGATATTGCAACTGGCATAAACAACTTCTTCACCGACCTAGACAGATACAAATGAGGTCTACTCAGTATGCCACTCCACCTGGACGACTTCAGGCCAGACCCCCCCCACCACCACTCCCTTCCATCTGAGACTCACTTCACGCACAGAAGTCCTTAAGCTCCTAAACAGACTTAATCCTGATAGCTCACCAGGGTTTGATTCCCTCCATCCCAGATTCCTCAAGACTGGCGCCTTTGCAATTGCCTACCCTGTTTCTCTGTTAATCTATAGATCCCTCCTGTCTTATACCATACCTGACAAATGGAAAACAGCAATAGCGGTCCCGATCCTAAAGAGGGGCCCACCCAACCATACTAACAACTATAGACCAATATCCATACTGTGTCCCCTGGCTAAAATTCAAGAAAGAATACTCTACAATCAGCTATACTCCTTCCTAGAATCGACAAATGCCCTTACCATTTCACAACATGGTTTCCAGAAATTAAATGGGACAGAATCTG
Source organism: Neoceratodus forsteri (assembly GCA_016271365.2). NCBI lineage: Eukaryota > Metazoa > Chordata > Ceratodontiformes > Ceratodontidae > Neoceratodus > Neoceratodus forsteri. The sequence goes on along the minus strand of CM057451.1, from coordinate 673,417,438 downwards.
CTCTCATTAGGGTTACTGCAGATATCTATCAAGCTATGGAACAAAGATGTGCAAAGGGCGCTGTCTTTGTCGCTCTCACAAAGGCATTGACCTTGTAAATCACCAGTTACACTTATTAAAACTCAACAAACTTGGTCTTGACTTCCACACCCTGTCTTGGTTTACCAACTATCTGTCTAATCCACTTCAGTGTGTCAAATGGGCTGGCGTTACCTCTGCCCTGGCACACATCATGGACAGGATTCTCCAGGGGTCTATCCTAGGTCCTCTGCTATTCTTCATTTTCATTAATGAGCTACCTAGCAACTGTGGCGGTGCAAAGGTACAACTTTACTTGGACAATGCTTATTATACAGATCAGACAACTGCATCTACTCCATCAAATCAGACCCTGAAAAAGAGTTCTGGGCACTCGAAGCATGATTCAAATGAAACCTACTGGTTCTCAATTTAAAAAAACAAAACAAAACTAAAACCATGCTGTTCCACCACTCCTCATTTGACCTGTCCACCCAGCAGCCCTTTGGTATCCACACCCTCAGAGGCAAGGCACTTGAAGGAGTGGACTCCTTTAAATATCTAGGAATAACCCTTGATGAAAACCTCTCCCTCGAAGCACACATGCACCATATTATCAAGTCCACACATCAAAAACTGAGCCTTCTACAGTATATCGAATTGCTCCTTACCTGACCCCTCAGTCTCAGAGAACCCTGGTGTCTGCAACATTACTCCTGTGTCTTTCTTATGGTGCCCCCCTACTTCACACCACCACACAAAAAACCCAGGCCAACTGAAGAAAACATCACCAAATTGCACGCCTCGCAGCTATAATGCCTGCTCGAATGCACCACTGTGACATCCTTCAAGCCCTAGGATGGCCATCCTTTGAGGCTAAACTTGACTTCCCCCTACTTTGGGCTACCTTCAAACTCATTCACCTTCCCTCCCCTCCTATCCTTACTAGTCTGCTCACTCTGAAACCCATCCCCAGAACCCTTAGCTCCTCCCACCTCCCCCTGCTAAGCCTACCCAAGACCCATTTTGCCATAAGCAGGACATCCTTCGCCTTTCTAGCACCCCAAAAATGGAACAATCTTCCACATGGACTACAATTCTGCTGATCCCTTCCCCAGTTCAAAAAATGCTTTAAAGATCTCTTCTTTCCCCACCAGTCTGCACTTACTACTAAGTTCTCTTCCCTTGCTCATTGTTTCACAACACCCCCTACCCTGCCTCACCTATGTCACCCTCCTCCTAGATTCCACCCCTCCTTCTCCCCACCTATTTCTTCACCCGCTACTCTTGCTATGTCTGCATATGATCGAGACCACTGCATTTATGGACTGACTGGTATCTTCTCATTATATACCATTAATCATTTCTCATTTCTGACCATGGCACTTAAGTACCACGTAACAGCAAATACTAATCTTGTTAAATACTCTCTGTAATTAACTACTCTGTTACTTCAATTTGTTAGCTTACTTTACTCTGTATACTTACCCTGTGTAACATCATACTTATTGCTTATACTACTGGAATTGTATCTCCGCAGGTCACCCCTGATAAAAAGGATATGTCTATCTCAGTTGGGCCTACATAGTCATCAAAATTCAAAATAAAATAAAATATAGCTCAGTAGACAACCTCATCTATTGGGCACTTCCCCATCTCCAAGTATGCTGTGGCTTTAAATATTTTCCCCTCTTCTGGCTGTGTCTGTGGAGCCCCTTAAGGGAGAGAGCCTCCCCCTAGTTAATATTCCTAGCCTGGGTCTCTGACCTTGCCTCTGTTCCTTAGGGTCTCTGTATCATGTCCTGCCTCCCTTGTGACTATTAATAGGGCCTTGGTTCCCTGCCTTTGTGCAGGGCCTTGTTCAGCCCTGCCCTCTAATTAATATGTATGTCGACTGGGACCCTAGCTGCTAGACCCTCCCTCCCAGTAATTTCTATGGGCCTTTGTTCCCTACCCTGCCCCGCACTGGTGGCACAAAATCAAATAATGGGGCTACAAGCCCACTGTGCTCTCCTCTCTTCTGATAGCACCAACTGTCATGAATGCAGCACAATGGGGCATCTAGCCTGCTATACCCCTGCTTCCTCCCTTTGGGCTCTTTCCCCCTTTTCTCCTCCCCCTTTTTCTCTTCCTGGTGCTCCTATTGCATGAGTATACAAAACAAGTCAGGCATCCAGCTCACTTACAGCAATGGTTCAGGACTGCTACTGCTGCTGAGGGGTCAGAAAAGGTGGTTGGGGAGCCACGCTCCCACCTGGCTTCTGCTGCTGTGCTGTAGGAAAGACTGAAGTAGAACCAAAAGGTCCGGAGTGCTCAATTCTGTCCGGACCGAACATGCCATGGCACATGCCTCCGTCCATCCCCAAAAGTCATCCCTCCATTGCCAATTGGGACTTGAGGAATGATGGCAGGCTGAGAACTGCTCATGTTGAGGAGTCACTGCTCCCACCTGACTGCTGCTGCTGCTGCCAGATTTCAGTTGGAGGAGAGCAACACCGGAGAAGCCACAGGCCCACCAGAGGCATGTTTAGGTGTCCATGCTCCCCACATCCTCCACCCTGCCAGCTGAGCTACAGTTGCCCCTTAAAGCCACTCCCCAGGCCCTTTTGATGGGCAGGGAGGTCCTGCGTGGAAGACCCAGGGATTGGGCACTTTGTGTCTTGAAGGAGGGTCTCTGGCCAGGGCTGAGTCCTGCCTCAGCCCCACTGTGCAAAGACACGAATGGGACAAAGGTTGAGGAGGGTCTGTGGGACATAGCAGACAGAGGGAAATGGTAAAAATATAAATCCATATCCCAGCTTGTGAAGGGTCTCTGTCTCTTTTGTGGTGCCCTCAAGTCTGGGTACCACACCCACCAGTGTCCATGCTATGTCCAGTGATGTCATTGCCTGATGGAACTGTGGCTGCATGATGTATGATGCAGTAATGTGTGACACTGGCTAGCTTGGCCCAGTGGGGAGAGACTCCTCCTTTACAAGGAAGTATTTGAAGGGCTTTGGAGATGTGCATTTTTACATGACACAGAATGGCAGCCTCTGTTCGAAACAAATGGGGGGACAGAGGGTGAGTCTCTCTCTTGGCATTTTTTTATCAGCAGGATGTCTGTCTTGATTCAGCTTTATCTTCTTTGCAAACAAAATACATTCACTTGTACTTTGCAGGCACAAGATAACGATGACCTAGAAGAAAGGGCTAAAAATAGAAAAGATAAAGGTTTTCTGGTGAGTGATACTGATATGGTGGGGAAGAAATCAATCCATAAAATGTATGTATTACAAATGATCTGATGTGTTTATATTCAAACTGGCTGGGATATTCTGCAATTTTTTTAATAGTAGATGTGTGCAGAACCTCTCCCCTGGAAACCGAACTGATCTGAATGCATGCGGCTCAGTTTTCATGAGATCCAAGCCAAACTTTGCTGACTTAGCTCAGATTTTGGCTTTGCATTTTTTTTTTCTCTTCTCCAGCCTCCCAGCTTGCATGTTTGTCATATGACAGGCTTAAGGCATGCTAGAAGAAGTCAAAGGGTGCAGAGGGGAGTCTGCACGTGGCATAGATTCTCCAGTTTGCACGTGAGCAAACTGGAGTATATATAGCAGCACGGTTGTGATCGCCATGCCATTGCATTGTCAACCAGAGGTAGGGAGGGAGTGCTTTCTTTGTCTGTGGGAATGGGAAGTTGGAACATTTCGGCTTCATTGTTAATAACTTAAGTTCCACCAGCAAGAGTTGGGGGTAAACAGGAGGAAAAAAATTTTAAGAATTCAAAGAGGAAAACAAAAACACAAGAGAGACTGAGGAGGTGCTGGAGACTCAAAACAGAGACAGACTCTGCACAAAAAAAACCAAAAAAACAAAACTAGAGCTTTCCAAAAGACAAATTAAGTTAACTAAAACTTAAAGAGAAAAAAAAAAACATAAGGAGACTCTGTGTGTGTTTGTGCTTGGGGGGAGGGGAGGAGTAGGAGACTCTAGTGCTCAGACTAGAAGCTACAGTCAGTGTGACAGTGAAGAAGTGCTAAGTACAGCAGGGTATCACATAATATGGGTGAAGCAAACTGAGCGACTCATACTGTATATGTGCGACTCAATTTGCACGCCCGAGGGATTAGCGAATGGGAGGGTATAGCAAGGGGAGGGAATAACGAGTGTGAAGGGATAAAACAGCAAAAGTGACTGACGGGGGAATGGAGTAGTGCTAGGAGTTAAATACGGGAATGCAGCCTGCTGCTGCTGAGCTGGGCACATGATGTGGTGGTTACTGTCACCACCTGGAGCGGTGATGGTTCTTGGTTTGGGACTGGCTGCAGGTGATTTTTTTTTTATGGAACTGTGAGCTGTTAGATTTTTTTGTATCCCCCATCCCATGTGTTCCCCTGTCCCCCAGTGTCTGCCCCCTCTGGAGTTGGTTATATTAATTTGGGGGGTGTGGGGGCCATAGCCCTCCACATTAAACTTTAACTGATATTGCCCACAACTGTTGCTGTCTTGCAATGTGGTGTATTGGCTAGACAGACAAATTTGATTTCGGTGACATGTTCTCGCTCTTGTGCGAGTTGTCGTTTTATTTTTGCAGTTATGACATGGAACTGTTCTGCAGTACTGTCTAGCTATGAATCCAAAACCAAAACCTCCCTGGTTTTGCACACCTCTAGTTAATAGTAGCCCTTATAAGAAAGAAATAAGTTAATTAAAAGCTTCATTTGCATCATCAAACAATATGAAGCTGCTTTAGGAAGTTGAATCTGATAATTATATTAGATCTTTGTTTTTAATTTTTGAACAAAATGAGGGCAGAGAAATACTTATTTATAGAATATGTATTGACAAAGGAATAATAGTAACATAGTATTTGATGGCAGATAAGGACCGCTAGGCCCACCCAGTCAGCCTGTATTCCCTGCCTGCATCAGTGGTCGCTGACCCTACTTGGTCATTGGCTTTAGCCTTTCCTACCCACCTCTAGGTTTCCCTTGTGCCTATCCAATGCACTTTTAAATCTCCCACTGTACTAGCTCCTCCTACTTCCTGGGTAGGCTATTCCATGCCTCTACCATCCTTTATGTGAAGAACAACTTTCTCACATTCCCCTTTATCCTGCCTCCTTCCAATCTCATATCATGCCCCCTCATCCTTGTACACCCGCTATACTGACATATGTCATCCACTGGCACTTTGCTTATGCCCTAAATATACTGAGAATATAAATTGACAAGAAGAGCTCACTTGTATAACTGATTTTTATTACATATTTGTAGTAGATTTTAGGTGCTTATATTTGAGTGTAAAAAATCTGTTTGCCTGTTTAACTGTAGATATGAAAAGGGAGACTATACTGCATATGAACAAACACCTATTAGCCACAAAAGTGATCCACTTGTGAGTTACTACAATTTGTTAGGCTTTTAAATATGAGTGTTATATATTAACTGCAGAATGAAGGTCACTTCATGATAAAGTAACCATGTGGTTACAAAAGGTTGACTATGAAAGATTAAAAGGCTTTAAACTGATATACTGGGTGAGTGAGGTGGTCTCGGCTGACTGTCTTTTTGACAAAAAGGAACACCAGCACCACCTTTAACGTAGTGTCAGCTATAAATTCAGCCTAATGGAAAAGAAAGTAAAGTGAGAAGTGTCCAGTGCCTACTGCTTTGTGCCCACTAGGTTCTTTACAAATTACTTAATTTACTTGTTTTGCTACATGTTCTATTTGCCCTAATTGTCAGGTGGGTGGGAGGTCCTGTAAGCCATGTTTCGTTCCACATTCTACTCTTTGGCTTTATGCATTGCATGTTGGTCATGACCAGGCTCAAAAACAAACAATGTTTAAACAGCAGGATGCAGTGTGTCTCACGCAGCATACTCTGTACTGTTATGCCACTGTCCCTTTACATTTTGTGATATTTTTCCTTCTGAAAAATGTATTTTTTTCACAACTAATCAATATAGGCCTGGACCAGGGAAATCCAAAATCAAATTCAAATTCATCCCAGCGTCACCCATTCCTATTTTCAATTCAGTTCAGTTGAACTCAAATAACTTTATTGGCATGACAAGATATAAAGATATTGCCAATGTGTTTACAATAAATTAATCTAGATTTTTGTGTCCCATACTACAAACTTATAGATATAGAAAGCAGACAAAGATGCAGGGTTCATTCAGTCTGCTCTGGAATCTTACCTTGACACTACAGTACTGTCACCAAAAGAAAAGCACAATCATCTTTTTTCATGCTTTCCATGTTTTCTTTAGCAAAGCAACTCTCTGCAAATGGAACACAAATAATTTTTTGAACTGCTAGTTCAACCTTCACCAAAGCACACATGCATAAACACACACACGCACATCTATGATAATACTAGTAGTTCATTACAGCACTTGTCAAAATGTCAGTATGGGATATATTAGACACAGAAACTAGAAATCACCCTTTCTTGTAATACAGCATGTTTGCAGCACAGCAGTTTATTTTGAGGGCACAATTGACTTAGGACACATATTTTGCCCAACTTTTGTAGTTCTTGAATAATAATTTGTTAGACTGTCAGTGCAAATGTATGCAACGGTGTCACGGTGACTATATATCCAATACAGTCTTTGTATACTCAGTAATCACTGCATAGTGAGGAATTATTCAGTGACATACAAAATGTGGTGCACATAAATACTTTGCATCACTATGTGACAGGACCTATCCATTCAGAACCCAAATAAACATGATTTCACATTTCACTTGGTATACCTTTTGCCATCCTGCCCTCACATTGACAAATTAAACATGATTAGAGAATAGATTTGAAATTTCCTGGACTCTGGTTGGATGAGACCCTTACCAAGGGGGTACATTAGCTACCAACAGAGACTGTGAAATAAGTTCTATGGCAATCTGCCTCAACACTAACTGAGTCAATTGGCCCCAAAAAGAACTTTCAGAAGCAAAAAGCAGTCATTTCTCTCTGTTTTAGTGAGGGAATAAAGTCCCCACAACACACACAAAACTGCAGTCTCTCTTCAACTAGCACAAATTGCCATTGTTATTCTTCCCCCTCACCACACACGAACAATTATTTTTAGAACTGCACAGTGAGAGCTATGCTGATGTACTGCAACTACATTAAGAAAGATGCTTTGGTGGCAAAAGAGCACAAGTGGGGTGGTATCGGTAGCACATGACTGTGAATACACCACAGCCATGTCATTCTGCACATCTCTCTGTGTTTAATACAGTGCAGTGGCTCTCCTGCTGCACAATTTTTTTGCTCCAAACTGCCTTATTCAACTCTTGATGCATAGTGAAGCCCAATATAGTAATATGTCAGTTACTGTAACTTCTTGGGCTTCACACGCAACCACAAATAGGATGTCACACTCTTCTGTCATGTAAATCAGAGCAGCACTGAGACTCTTCAAAGATTTGCTGTGTAGTGCACATTCATGAAACTTACAGCATTTTGATAGGTGGTTGGTCTAGTAGGAGATACAATTGTAGGTGAGCATTACCAGAAAATGGAGTTTACTATCAGTGGGTAGATCCTGGACTATGGTGGGACAAAGGCTGTTTTGGGGAAGGGGGTTGGATGCAAAACCATGATTAACACCAACTCCTCAGCAGCTTTTTAAGAAAAATACAGAGGCTTATTTGGCAGAATTAGACATCATCCAAGGCATGGTAAGTCGTGTGATTTGCAGCTCCATAACTCGCAGATTGTCCAAAGCTGGTTTGCAGCTCTGTAACTCGCAAGCTGTTTAAAGCTATCACATCCCCCTAATCAAGACACCTAATCTTTTACAGCAGTAAACCACTTGTTGTTAGACATTACTGCTGAAAGATCACTCTGCACAAAAGCCAGTGGTGCAATCTTTAACGTGCTACAACCATACAGACAAAAAATAGATGCACCCACCACCAACTGCTGCGCTCAGTTAGGAAATAAAATCTCAACTCACTAATGCTGTCATGTTGGTTTCTTTTATCTCTATGTTATCAATGGTATTACAAAATTGTGCAAGTGTAAATATACAAAAAATGCAGCAAGCGCTTCCTGTCTAGCAGGGTTACATTTTTACTCACATTACAGGTGAGCTTCTTCAGACAAAGTGCCAATGTGCAGTCACTCTATATCGTTTAAAAACAGTCACATGATGTGAAGTGCACACTGTATCCCACCTAAGTGGAAGGTATTTTCTTACATCATTGCATTTTACAAATTCAATATTGCTCCACTTCACTACAAAAGACGTTTACAGAGATATTTATTGATTTATTTAAAAGTTTCATCAGGAAAGACATACTGAGCAGACTTGCTAATTTCCAGACGTATCCTGGGAGAGAGGAGAAATAGGATACACAGCAAGTACAGCAGCAAAGTCAAATATAGTGAATAATGAAAATAGAAGAAACAACATCCTGCCGAGGCTGTCATACCACATTGGCATGTTAGGTCCCTACCTTACTAAACAATGGTTTTCCCAGTTGCAGTCTCTCCTATCTGACTTTTTATGGCAGGGCAAAGCAGCATGGCAGGCATTCTCTAAACTTACTTACCCAAAAGATGTAGGTGGCTTGCGCCTCCCAAACTTCTTTCTGTACTATTGTGCTCTCCATAGTAGCAAAATCTTCAGATGGAGTCCCAACCTCACAGCCGAGCATACACAAGGATACGTTCCTCTATGGTTAACCTTAGAGCAACAACTTTGCCGGCCCCAAGGCCTGGACCTACAATTTCTTCTCTATACTAAATCATCTGAGCTCCCTCCTTTGCTAAAACTACCTCCTCTCTGGTGGTCTGTCAAAGCACTGTGCCAAATTTGCTCCTATCTTACTATCTCTCTTCTCAATGATGTTGACCAGCCAGTGTTGGGAAATCCTAAATTCAAAATTGCAGGTTGCCCTATTCCGCCAGCCTTCTGTTTTCATCTGTGGAGGACACCTGTCTCAGCATCACTGGTGGATGGTAAGCTAGCCACAGGAGCCCAACTTCAAAAGAAAGGTCTCAACCCCTTTAAGGCACTCCAGCTTAAGAGAGCAATCTCCTCCTTCCTAGGTACACCTCCCTGGCTTCCCATAACCCACCCAGTCAAGCAACCCCTCCTTGAGGCCACTTTACAACCTCATGCAATTTCTCAATTCTACAAACTGTTGCAATCTCATGACTCTCATCTTCCATTGGGAATCTGCTTTTACTGGCAACAGACACTCAACATCACAGTGAATGCCAAAGACTGGCAAAGAGTCTGGCTGAGACTGTATAAATTTGTAAAGCTGGATTGGCTGCGGTATCTTCAACTTCTCCTTTTGCACAACATGTACTTTTCTCCTGCTCGATTATACTGTATGGGGAAACTCGATTCACCTCTCTGCCAGGTATGTGGTAAGGAGGAGGGGACTACCAAACACTTATTCTGGGATTGCGACCGGGCTTCCACCCTTTGGCAGAAAATTAAAAACTCCCTTGATCCTATTCTGGGACTTGAGCCATACTTTACTCCACAAATTTGTCTCCTCAAACTCTTTCCAAGGGATATGTTTGGAGTTCACCAAGTGCATATGGCCATCAACGCTGTTACAGCAAAACTTGTAATTACCCATCATTGGATGGACCAACATTGTTCCAGGAGTGGCACGCAGAGCTACTCCAGGCATTGGAATTGGAAAAACATATAGCCCGAAGAAATGACAATGTACTGGCATGTAACACTCACTGGGGTTCATTACTTGCCCTAGCCCCTCTTATGAATGCTGGTCATGCTGATTCTGGGGAATGGGGGAGCCCTAACTCTACCTAATGTAAGGTCATAACCACCCACATCAGACGGCTCCAGGGTAGAGTTCTTTTCCTTCACTCTCTCCTAACTCACCCATTTTTCTCTGTATCATTCCATATCTCTGCATCCCTTCAGTACATGCCCTGGGAGGGAGGGAGGGAGGTTATGGGGAGGATTGGGAGGGGAAAGGAGGGGAGTAGGGGTATTTCTAATATTAGTGCATAGATAGGTTTTAGGTATGATCACCTGGGCCTAATGTAGTGCTCAGTATGCCTTTCCATGTTAATTTGTTATAGGCCCATTAACTGTGCAATGTATTTTTCCCTGTTGTGCATCAGGCTTTATGGAATCTTTTCTGTAACTAATTGCTATATTAGGAATTGTCCGCCATTTTATGGGTACAAATTAATTTTGTCTTTTTTGTTCTCTTGTTTTGTTTTGTCTCTGATGTAAAGAGAAAAAGTAATAAAGTTTATTAAATTGAAAAAAGAAAATAGAAGAAACATACAACAGTAAGAACAAAATTAGGTAATAATACATACATTTATAAGCAACAAAAATAACAAGAAAGTTACTAGAGTACTAAGAAAACAACACAATCAAATTACATAATGAATATAGGATAGGTAATTAATCACAGAATGAGTATAGAGGCAAAATATGATGAGGGTAAATTCAAACAATTATATACAGCTACAGGAAGGGGGGAACTGGACCTTGATGAGGGAGTTGAGGATATGTGGGGAGGCAGCATGACAGATGGGAGATGGGAGAGCATTCCAGATTTTTAGGAAATGGTGTGTGAAAGCAGCCTGACTGATTGAGGTGGACCTGGGCAGGGTAGTTAAAGTGCCATGGCCATGGTTTCTGAGTGAGTGAGTAGAAGACAATTTGAGGGAAATAGTGGAGGAGAGATAAGGAGGGAAGAAGTGAAACCAGAATTTGGTAAGAAAGTTAGCACAGTGGATATGGCACCTGTAGGGAAGGAAGAGAGAGAGAGAGACTGGTATAGAGTGCAGTGATGGGTACAGGGAGGACAGTCAAGAGAAAAATGGCAGAAAGAGTGAAAAAGAGAATTCAATTTAAGTATGGAAGGTAATAGCACATATTGTGCAAGTACAGCTGCATATTGGCAATGGGGTTGCTGATGGTAACTAGTTTTAGCACAGTGTCCATCACTTTATTTGTCCATTTGATGCCATTCTTTCTATTCTGCATCTTATTCTGTCCTAGGTTCTAGGTCCCAGTTTATTTTCCTGAATATGAAGCATACGAAAAGGGCAGTTCCTTGTATTTACACATTCTATAGCTATTATGCTTTGCAGCATCAATTTCTATACTTTCAGATTGATTAGCCAGTGAGAAAAACATGCAGGATGCACACTATGTCTGCACAGCAGCACAATGCACTGGCACTGGGCCAGCGGGGTGACCATATTTGCATCACTGTTTTAATGCAACTCATGACTTTTTGTTGCAGACTGGTGCATCTTTTGAAAATAGAGGCAAGGCTGCTTGAATGTATATGGCAGGATGCAGGAATAACACATATTTGTGTCTACATCTGCCCTTTTAAATACCCTGCCCTGCATATCTGGGGCTTGGTATTCAGACTATAGGTTGACATACTGTAGGTGCAACTGCATTTGATCTTGTGTTGGCATCTGCCTTCGTGTATATAAGTTTGGGTGCTTTCATTTTTTAAAAAAGTGTTCGTTTGTAGAGTAGCAATTTGCAGCAAAATATGCAGCTGATTTTTAACATTTCTGCTGAAAGACAGCTTCACAGAAAAGCCACATTGGTGCAATCTTTAATGTACTACAACCAGACAGAAACAAGGTATTACAATCCCAGATCAAAATAAATAAATAAAAAAACAAACTCTGGTCACAGCCAACATGGCTACTATGCATTAACTTGACACAAAGTCAGCTTTGTTTTTTTTAGCAGAGGTTCTTCAAAAAATGCAATGCTTTAATTGATATAGTCTACTTTGACTGTTTTTATTGAAGTGTGACTTAGGGGTGCAACTGCAGAGCTATTGTTCCAGTATGCATAGGTTTAGGTGCAACACCACCTGGTTATCAATGTTTTGAAGGGCGTGACCTCCAATGGTAAATCATGCATACATCGATGTGTGAGTACTGTTATACTGTATATGGGGCATGGAGAGAGGCAGATTTGCAAATGTGTCTAAAGGGAGTAGGTTTGTTTTGCTGCTGCTACAAAGCTGTCAATATCTGATACTTTGCGTTATATTCATCAGTGCTCATAGCATTAGAACAGATGGCTGGAATCCACTCAGTATCAGATATCAATAAGATACAAAGGGTAGCTGGGCCATGAGCTCATGGTCTCACCTCAGAATTTTCTCAACTATAAGCTATATGTGGGCTAGTGAAAGTCACCCCGTGGCTTGCCGGTGTGACAGTGAGTGGGTAGGGAAAGTAACAGGGGGATGGAGGATGGAAAGACTCTGCAAGAGCTGGGGGTAGGAGAGAAAGACAGACAGAGAGAGGAAGTGCATGAATCAGCTGACGGTCTCATCTCAGAATTTTCTTGGCTACAAACTGCTGGGGGGGGTGAAAGTGAAAACCACACTGTGGCTTGACTTTATATGTATCAAAATCAGGACTGTTGGAATGGAGTGGACCAGAGCATTACACCTAAAGCAATGGTGCAGCTTTCACTTTCACTCCCCCTATTCTGAGATGAGACTGTGAGCTGATTCATGCACTTCCTTTCTCTGTTCTACCCCCTGGTTCCTGCAGAGTCTTTCCATCCTCTGTCCCCCATCACCCCCCACCCACTTGCTCTCACATTAGCACTAACAGTGCACAGCTAAAGCCACAATGTGGCATTCACTTTCACTATCCTCCATGCAGCTTATAGCTGAGAAAATGCTGAGGTGAGACCATGAGTTCAAGGCCAGTTACTCTCTGTATCCCATTGATATGTGATACCGAGTGGATTCCAGACATCTGTCCAGTGCTATGAGCACTGATAAGTATAAAGCAAGGTATCAGGTATCCAAAGCTTTACAGCAGTAGCAACACAAATCTACTCCCTCAGACACATTTGTAAATCTGCCTCCTTCAATGCCCCATATACAGTATAGCAGTACTCACACATCGATGTATGCATGATTTACCGTCAGCAGTCAAGCCCTGCAAAATATCGATAACCAGGTGGTGTTGCACCTAAACCTATGTACACTAGAACAATGACTCTGCAGTTGTACCCCTAAAATGCATCACATCACACTTCGACAAAAACAGGCAAAGTAGACTATATCGATTAAAGCGTGGCATTTTTTTGAAGGACCTCTTTTAAAAAAACAAAGCTGACTTCTGTGTCAGTTTAATGCATAGCAGCCATCTTGGTTCTGACCAGAGTTTGTTTTTAACTGATACTGCTAGAACAGACACATGCTTTCATGTGAGCGCTCAGAAGCAGCTTTCCTGTCACATGCCCACCCTGGCTCTGGTTCCCCAGAAATAAAATCCAATAAATATTGCAGCAAAGTAAATTATTTATTAAAGAAAAAGTGAAAGTGACCTTAGTGGTTTCCCAGACCTATCTGGCTGCATACATGGCCATGAAGTTCTTGTGTCAGCTGCCCTCCCTAGTCATGCTACACTCCCAATGCCATTCTCGACTGTGCTCGCTTTTCTCACAAGCATTCCTTACAGGCACAAAATGTAACAAAGGGTAAAACAGAGCACACATGGGCATGGGGGGTGGTGGCACAAAAGGTAAAATGGTTCACTGGCAAGTGTTGGTGTGGTTGAAGACAAGTGTCAATTCTGAACAAAAAAGGCTTTCAAATACTACAGTTCCCTTTTACTGGCAAGCATATCAGTAGAGAAAACACTTTACAAAGAAAGTTACTTTTAATAGATCTTTGCTAATGTTTACATTTTTTTAAATAGTGTATAACCATGTCACATTTAACCCATTTCTTGATTACAATAACATGTTCCTGGATGGATGGTACAGGCTATACCCACCCTTCCACCTTCCAGGGGCTATAAGGCCCTCTGCCTGTGGCATCAAGACTCATTACTCCCCTGGGCAGTTGGGTACAGTCAATACCACCCACCCTGTCAGGTATTATTGCTTTCTTATAAAATGGCAAGAATAGATTCTCAGTGCTGATTGGCTAATACCACCTCCAAACTGGGCATTTATTTTTCAATAAATGCCCTGCAAGGAATTAGTACCAGCCTGAGTGCCACCTTACCACATACTCTTGTGCAGGAGTATTCACCTTGCTTAGTCATTGGCTGAAACCACCAGCTAACTTTTAAAATCCCCGCCATGTTTTTATCTTCCTTAGCGAGGTGAACTGGACCCCCCCCCACACACACACACACTCGCTCCTTCAGTATAAACTCGCGCCTGTTAAAAAAAAAAAAAGTCACTCCATTTATTCTGCAGTCAGGAAAAGTGCTCAAATCTTTTTTTTCTCACAGCTGCACTCTCCCGACCGCACTATCGCAGCACTGCGCTTAATCGGAAGTGAAAGAATCCATCGGTCCGAAGCTTGTCAAAACGAAACACCATTTTCAAAATCCTATAATTCTTCTGGCACAAACGCCAGAACTGCCTCAAACTACAATGCTCCCACACTTATTCCATCTACTAATGTAAATGAATTATATCATTTACCTCGGAGTTGTTCGTCAACGTATTCTCATCCACAGGTCCCGCGCTTAACAGACACAACGTGCAACTGCAGCCCAATTAAAAAAATAAAATGTAAAAGAAACATTCACGACTTAAAACGATGCCCACAGACTGCTTCTCCATATTTAGTACTTCCTCAGGTGGATGTCTCTGTCTCAGGAAGTGGGGGGTGATAGCTGTGGGGAGGAGCAACACAACCTGGAACAGTCTTAAAGAAACATGGACTATTTTTTTTAATACTTTTGTTTCTGCTAATACTATTAATTTTATTATAATAATTTCCTCTCTTCATTCAAACTTACTAAGAAAACCATTTTATAAGCTCAATAATACCCTCCAGGGTGGGCATTATTAGGAAATACGGACCTTCAGGGGCTATAAGGCCCTCCACTCTGCGTCGGGCCTCATCACGCCCTGGGTGGTCCGTATTTCAATAATGCCCACCCTGTTGGTAATATTAGCTTCATAGAGACCATTTTCAAACTTCCTCTCATCAACTACAGTGCTAACTACAGACACAGCTGAAATGTATTTTATAACTAATGCCTAGATAAGGTAGTTACCGTGTGTGTGTTTTGGGCAGGGAAGATACCACTGAGCAGCACAAACAGAGGCACAGTTTAGGCTAGGAATCAGCAGTTTGATTCTGGTGTTGGATCCCTAATTGATTAAAAATAGAGCCAAAAGATGAGAGGGTGATGTATGTAGTGTGTGATCAGTACTGGTGCTTAGTTCAACCCTCCCTGATGTTATATGTAAAAAGACTGTAGTGTGTCACCTGTAATGGGATTTGATTTCTCTGCCAGATGGTTATACACTGGTGTAGAACTAGCAGTCAAATGACCAAAGAGTAGTGTACTGTTACTGGGGGGGGGGGAGACAGAGACACAATGGTTGGGCCAAGAAGAAAGACAGCTGTATTCTCGCCACTCCTACAGGGGGACTGACATGGTTCATTATGCTGTCCCTTCACAGCCGCACCAATGGACGGTAAACACAGGTGAACCCAACAGCAGTTGCACAATATAAAACATCAACAACAAGAACTGCAATGGAGTGCTATAGATTCATATGTGATCTATAGAATTCCATCGCAACTGTACTACGGTCAGTCTCACACTGAGTGGCCATCTCACAGAGTGAGCAAACAGGGTAACTTACCTATTCTTTATCATTATCCTCATCATCAATTATGTTTATTGGAAAATCAAGAAAGGATGTTACCAACCCTGAACTAAGGATCATTTTCAATAATGTCCTTCATGACAACTTAAGTCATTTCGGTACAAAAGGTTACACAATACTCATAAATGTAATGCCTTCCTTATTCCATTAGAGGGAGTCAGACACTGTGGAACACATGTTTGGGGAAATGTGGGTGGTGAATAAAGCAGAGTAGATAGCAAGGGGTTAACAGCTTCATTAACTCAGTTATGAGGGGCTTAAAAGTATAAATAGTCAGTACCAGTCATTTTAGGTCGGAGTTCTGATCCTTGCAGGCTCAGTGAGAGGGGGTTCCCCAAAGACTTGCTAGAGATGAAGCTATGCCTCATCCCATGTGGGAAAGCCTAAACTGTGGTAGAAGCAGTAAAGAGCAAGATGTTCTGAGGGAACACATCTTGAAAGCAGTATGAAGCATGATGCTCCATGTCACCAGGACTGGTCCTCCCCTCCATCCACATTCCAGCTGCAACTGGTAGAAGAAGACTTTCCATGCTTGGGGTGGTGGCAGGGTCTTGAGTCTAGATGTAGCACATATCTTCAACAAACTATGTGTCCAGGCACAGAAACTGAAAAAAAGTGAAGCAGAAAGGCACAGAGATTCCCACACGGTATCCAAATTAAGTAGTAATATATAGGAAAGGCACAGAGGTTGCCACACGGTATCCAAATTAAGTAGCAATATAAAGGAAAGGCACAGAGGTTGCCATAAAGCTCCAGAAAAGAAACATTAGCAGTAATTGTTCAGGACTTATCGACCAGAAGAAGAATCATTCGAATGCTGAGAAAGATGCAGTGTGCGTCAGTGTGTATCATTCAAAGGCTCAGGGACAGTAAGGCAGCATTAATGCACCTGACTAAGTGAGCCTGTGGAGCTATTTGAACCTGAGCTAACCATTGCCCTAGTGCAACACATTCATCCACAGCAAGGCCCATAGCCTGGGCCCAGAAGCAACAGAGAATATGGAGGCCAGCAGTGATCCAGAGAAAGGAGGAGCCAAGTGAAGAAGAGGAATTGATGAAAGGAAGACCTGGTCACAGCACTGCATTAATTGAGTCCACCTCTTTTTTCAGATCTGGTTGGCGGAATAAAGTGCTGGTCAGATTGATGTAACTGCCTCTTGCGCTAGATGAAAAGTAACACCGGCTACCTCTAGGGACTGGCAGTATAGCCTAGAGGTTGGAGGAACGAGGTGTGAACAAGCTTGATACATCCAGCAGACCAGACCTGAGTCTGATTCTCACAACCTCCACTTGCATACTGTGCGACTCTGAGCAAGTCACTTAACCACCCAGTGCCCCCAGGTCACCCCTGAAAACAGGCAGTTTTGCTTAGTGGGCCTTACCCGGTTACCAAAGACTAAAATAAAAATAAAAAAAATGAAATAAAGTAGGAATGAGGCAAGCCAAGCTACATTACATGTGGGGGTCTCATCTGTGATTTGACAGAGGTAGTGGACTGCCTGTGCTTGTGTGGAACAAAAGACTGTTTTGTGTTTTTTTCAGTTGGGAAAAGAAAAAGTTGAATTTAGCAATTTAAGTTCCACGACTGCACATTAGTCATGATGGCCCCAGTGCACAGTCATTGAGAATGTGCACACCCAATATGCAGGCTTTCAAAAGCATGCCAGACACCGATCATGAAGAGAAGAGAGTTCATGGACTCAGTGAATTCTCTTTAGTCACCATTTAGGCAGGGGAATAGCTGAAAGCAGTAGCAGCCAAAAGTAATGCAGCAGGAGGAGTGAGGAGGGCAGCGTCCATTGTTTCATAGCTCCCTCACATTGGGCCTACAGCATGCACAGCACGTGAAACATTTGGAGAGAAAGTATTCATTCACCCATGAGGATCAGTGCAAGATGGAAGAAGGTCTGTCTTTGGGAAAGGCAACCCGAAGAGAGCATCAGCAGCATTGATCTGTGAGTACTGTGTGCACCAATACACGCAGGCACATTTTGTTAGATAGTCTCCACGGAACATTCAAACTGTGTCAAGAGACACAGAGGGGCCTAGTTAAACCTGAAATCAGTTATGCATTAAAGAGACTTTGAAAACAGAAAAGTGAAAGTTTATTTCCAATGGTGAATATCCCTGTTATCTGCAACTGCCCCATAATATAGGGTTTGGTCTCCCCCAGGAGACTGCTTTTTAAAATGTTCACCTGGAGGAAGGGCCATGTATTTGTGTACTGACTGTTGCAAATGAAGTGCTGCACATTTCAAAAACTGCAGGTGACTCACCTGCCATCACAGCTGTTGCCACGCCTTAGCCTTGTGCTCCTTAACCCAAGGAAGACATGCCAGGAGCAGTTATTGAAGAAGTATGTGCCCCAAAAGAGGAGTCCATGGGCACTGAGATTGAAAAAGTAGTCATTGGGTATGAGGGCCCAGAGACCTGGAGGATTACCAGCATTAAGTGCACTCAACCTGCAGTTGACAATGAGGCCTGTATTGTATCCAGTGAATTCCTGAAAACCAACACCTGGGGCCCTGGTTATGACAAACAAGATAGAACCAGTTGCTGCTTGTCTGACAGACACTGTGGAGCATTTGACCCACAACCATTCCCATCAATCAGCAATATCAACTCTCTGAAGAAGTTACTGGAGGTGTAGTTCCCCCTATCTGCAGCCTGGTCAGAAGACACAACAGTTATGTGGATCCTGCCTGCAAAAGCTACTGAATCCTTGTAGATGACATGTTATGCAGACTGCGTAATGGTCAAGCAAGTGAAGGTCCAATTGGGTTTTGAATTTCCCTATCTTCTAGTATGGACCTGGGAAGTAGTGGAACAGAGTCCGAATGAATGGTTGCTTGAAGGTGTCATCGAACGAATGGGAGTAAACGCTATTGAGCAGTGTACCAAGGAAGAGCTGCAGTGTGTTGCTTAGTGAATAGTGAACAAATGGCACGTGGAATGAAAATCTGAACTGGAATTGCAGTGAAGAACTGTCACCAAACATGTTCCAGTGAGGGAATGTGATATACAGATCTGCTACAAAGTTCATTCAGACTGGTACAAGTCGTCTGGGCCTGGAAACACCTGATGAAGTACTAAAATTACTCTTGTATGTTTGTTTTTTTGTTTTGCAGAAGCTGCAAGATGCAAGTGGCCCAAGAAGAAAGGAGATCATGACACCAGGCGGATGTCAGCAGCACTGACTTGGGTGAAGGGACTTTGCATATACGTTTCAGGACTTCTATTACTCATGGTATTTGTTGTGATAAATATAAAACGTTTTGCTTGCACAAAAAATGCTAGTAATGCTTTGTTATGTTAGATGTTCTGGGGGTGCAAATGGTGCCAGAGAGAGGGAGAGAGGCTTGTGGGCATTACACACCTGTAGAGAAATGACTCTGTGGATTGTTAGACCAGAGTTGGGCCTGGGTCATGGTGGTGGAACTGTTGACTAGGTGCAGGGTGAATAGCAGGAGTCCCTACACTTTTTCAGAAGTGGGAGAGGTGCCCTCAATTATCTCCTAGGGTAAATGGCTGTGTACTACTACAAATCCGAAGAAGAAGGAGTGAGTAGGTTCCTGGTTCACACCCAGTGTTGATAGTTATAGGCCACTACAAACCCTAAAGGGTGGAGGCTGTGTGTATTCCCAGGTTTATACCCTGGGTGTATGACAGACCACTACACCCTTTACGAGCATTGGTTTGAGTGTGTAACTGAACTATGTCAGATCCCAAATTTCACAGGTAAAGGGTCAGTTATTCTCATTCAGCTGGTGAGAGACCCTGGTACTAGAACAGAGTGTTTAGCTGAACACTTGCTGGAGTTTAGGAGGAAGAAGATTCCTTTATCAAGACCAAGTGGAAGAACTGTGTTTTCACTTAGTCTGTGAAGGCTATGATGGTTATGGACTGGTGGGTGGTTTACCACCCTCACAGACTGGAGGGTGCACTATGTACTGCATCCTGGATTGGCTGAGGACAGCAATTATTCAGGCAGGGGAGAGTGTAATGCCTTCCTCATCCCATTAGAGGGAGTAGGGCATTAATAATCCTCTGGGGAAATGTGTGTAGTGAATAGAGTGCAGTGGAGTGGAGTGGAGT
Organism: Neoceratodus forsteri; assembly: GCA_016271365.2. Taxonomy (NCBI): domain Eukaryota; kingdom Metazoa; phylum Chordata; order Ceratodontiformes; family Ceratodontidae; genus Neoceratodus; species Neoceratodus forsteri. The sequence continues at coordinate 673,397,677 of CM057451.1, read as the reverse complement.
AGATAGCAAGGGGTTAATAGCTAGATCAGCTTAGTCGGGGGGCTTAAATGGACACTATCAAGCCCTTTGAGGCCTCAACATGTCTCTAGTTTAAAAATACATTTTCAGGGGTGCTGTGGAGCACACCTACTGATTGGATGCATGTTTGATCCATTCTGCATCTAACTGACTTTAATTTATAAATGTACTTTTACTTATTGGAATCACGTCTTAACCATTCCTAGTGAACAGTGCTTTCTACCAGGAGTATCCAGATTGATCTTTTGTGATGTCAAAACCACTGAAAGAAGCAACCAGAGGGTTGAAAAGCCAACCACAGCAGGGAGCACAGGCCGCGACTGTTCCAGTAACAGCTTTAGAGATGGGGATTGAACCTCTGTAGCACTCCCTGATGCTCTCGATGAAGGCCACAGATCTAAATGTTGAGACCATTCATAAAAGAATAGGAGAGCAGGACATAAAAATCAAACAGTCTAACAAGATGTCTACTTCTGCTCAATCTAGCGCAACGTGAGCCCTGAAAGCAACATCTAAATTGATCCAAGAAAACTCTTTATCACATAGATCTGCCCAAGGGCAGCAAAAGGAAGGGTCTCTTAAATTTGCTCATGGACTGACTTCCAAAGTCCCTCAGTTGTGATGGTGAAGCTTTGGCTCCTAAATTTATGAAAGCATATAGGATTTCACCAAGGACAGCAGAAATGCAAGGGGACTTATCAAGGACCATGTTGCTCATGATAGCAAGGGATACAGCCCAGGACACCTTGTATTAAGCATTAAGGAATGGACAAAATGTAAATTTTGCTGGCACCACCCTACACCTCTTTCTGGACCTATCCTTCATCACTTGGGTGAGAATTAAGAAAGAAATTTGATATTTTCTGCACCAGACTTAGAAATGCAGAAACATAGACATTGTCAGCAGAAATAGACCACTTGGCCCACCAAGTCGGCCCAGATGATCCCTGTCTAGTCTGTCTCTGCAGACCCCAACTGGTCTCCAGTGACCCTCCTTCCTCCCTGCCTATTTACTAATATTCCACCATGTCTATCCAATGCATGCTTCAAGCTCTTTACTGTTTTCACCTCCACTATTTCCGCTGGCAATCTGCTCCAGGCATCTATCAAGCCTTCAGTGAAGTAGTACTTCCTCACATTCCACTTAAACATCCCCTTCCCCTCCAGCTTCATCACATGCCCTCTTGTCCTGGTGCTTTTCCTCACTTGAAATCACTCCCCTCCTGCCCCCCATTCACCCCATTTAGGACCCTTGTACGCTCTTTCATTCCATGGTTTCAATGTTGAGATCCCTCAGTCTCTCTTTGTGGGGCTTTTGGTACAACCCCTGCACCATTTTAGATGCCTTCCTCTGAATTGCCTCAACACTATCTATGTCCTTTCTGAGGTGCTCCAGAACTGGACACAACATTCCAGGTGTGGTCTCACAAGCTAGGGGTACAGTGGCAACACCACCTCCCCCTCCTGCTGGAGCTACCTCTCTCTATGCATCACATTGGCCCTACCCACTGCTTTGTCACACTGCCCTGCCATTTTGAGGTCATCAGATATGATAACCCCAAGACCCCTTTCCTGCTTAGTGACCATCAGTAGCCCCCCCCCACCCATCCTATACTCAGCTCCTGGGCTCCTATGGCCTAGATGCATGATTTTGCACTTTTTGGTATTGAACCCCAGTTGCCATACTCTTGACCATTCCATTGAGTTTCCCAAGTTCAAGTTTATGTTTATTGGGATATTAGCCATTAAGCCTAGGCTCATTTCCAATAGCATCCCAACCTGAACTTGAATATACTTGCAGAAATAGGATAGCTAATATAGTGCATAAACTCGTAACATTAACAGTGTAATATAATGATGTACATTTACATCACGGTCTTCGAGTACAGGTAATACAAACACAGGAAAGTTCTCTAGAGAATTTCTGCATTCCAGTCTTGTGCGGTTGTTCCAGAAATCACTATATATTCATTGCTTGACTTGAACATTGTTTTTCAAATTCAGGGAGTTCAAGAGATTTTGTTTCGATTCATTACATGGAAAACATCTATCTGTTCCACTGTATCTCCAATATTTTAGAATTATTCTTTTAAGAGACATAGAGATGTTTATATTTTCATTTTTGTTTAAAGTATTTTAGCCCAGTTATGAAAGATAAAGCACATACATTCCAGTGGAATTGATTTATTTAATAATTTTGTTAATTAGTAAGTGTAGTTCAAGCCACCACTTCGAAGTTTATGGGCACACCCAAAAGACATATGTCATATCAGTAGTGCCAGAAATCAGTATTGGGGAACATTCTTGCTTTATATAGTCTAAGAGGAGCAAAGTACACTCTATCAATTAGTTTGCATTGTTTTGTCTTATTTCTTGAATTTTTGTATTCAGCAAATTGAGATCAATGTTTGATTCCATTGAGTTAAGTCAAATTATGCTGGGTATCTTGTGACCATTTTATGCATAAGTTTTTATAATATTTATTTATTTAGATTTTGATAACTGGGTAAGCTCACTGAGACCAGAGGTCCCTTTTTCAGGAGCGACCAAGATTAGTTACAGACAATGATTTACATACATTAATAGTTAATAGATTTTTAAGAATATGCAAAGAGTCATTGCCTTGTATTGAACATTCTTAAAGTATTTGCATCCATGATGGGATCAGTTTCAGGGTGCTCATTTCCTCCTTTTGTAATATTTTTGGAAAATATGCCTTAGCGGGGTATAACAGAAAACTCATATTGCTCAAAAGCATACTTCTTTTCACTTTTTTGCCTGGAGAAAATGATACCATCAGATAGCACATTATCCCAGTGGTATACACCTTCAGATTCCCATGGTTTATAAATAAAGTCCTATTATTTTTATTCTTTGGTAACCAGTTAAGACCCACTAGGCACAAGGCCCATTTACAGTGGCAACTCAGGATTACTGGGGACCTTAAGTGACTTGCTCTGGGTCATAGAGTATGCAGATGGAGGTTGTGTGAACCAAACTCAGGTCTGCTGTAGGTACGAAGCTGGTTAACAGCTCATTGCTCTAACCTCTAGTCTATACACCCAGCCCCAATTTTTCCTGATGTTGGGATTATACCAGATACTACAGTATTTGCAGAAAACAATGTTGGGATTCTTTTTTGCCCTGTTTTGATATGCCCTTTCAATTTTGCTAATGGTTTTAATTATATTACTCTTTACTGAGTTATATTTGGCTGGAGTGTACTGTTATAACTGTATCTTCAAACCCAAAATATTTCTGTTCCCTATAGGCCCAGTGTACTGCATTAGCAGTTTAGTAATATACAAGAAATAGTAATGGTTGACATTGGAACAAGCCAGACCTCACTGATCTTTAAGTAAACATAATCTCCATAAGATCAGAGGGTTTTATAACTCCAAACACAGTCTTTAAATAATTTTTTTATGTTTTCTACTAATCCTTGGGAATTCCATTAAGCAATGCTTGAAGGACATTGCAGACCATGGGGATTGCCATTGTCTTCCAATCAGCAAATCTCTGGACAATGGGATCCCAGTTAAAGTAATCTATCTTGAATTTTGAAAAGCATTCAACATGGTAAACCACACCAGACTAAATTTGTAAAGCCTTCAATGTGGTAAACTGCACCAAACTAATAAACAAACTAGGAACAATAGATATGCACCATAGTTTAATAAAGTGGTTAGAAATTTGGCAACAAACTAGATATCAAAGAGTACTGATAAACACATTTTTCTCCAGTGAGGGCAGAGTGACAAGTGGGGTGCCTCAGTAATCTGTTCTGGGATCATCCTTATTTAGAGTATATATAAGTGATCTTCATAAAGAAGTAACTAGCTGGTGTTCCGAGTTCACTGATGACACTAAATATTATAAAAAAAAAGTTAACTAAATAAAACACTAAAATGAATGGGCTCATTGAAATGAATGGACCCAATTGTCTAGTGCACTTACCCAGTCAACAAAAACTAAATAAATAAATAAATATCTGAGCAACAGCATTGGGGTAATTAGCATTGTTTGCAGCCCATTTCTTTTTCTTGCATGGGATATTTTGGACGTGTCATGCTTATTTTGATTTTGTCTTGCAAAGAGGGTTTGAGTTGTCCATCAGCTGATTGTGATGCTACTCAGCTGCTTGCAAGATGGAGTCATGCAGATGAAAGGACTGAGCTGCTTTGTGACAGGAGTGGCTTGCTCCTTTCAACTACACAAGATTTCCACCCAACAAGCAGAGAACAGTGTCATGATCAGCCTCTCTCAGCAGTTGATAGTAAAGATGCCAAGCCGAGGGTGGTCCTGAGTATCAAAAGCCTTGGCTAGGTCTATAAATATGGTCCCTGCAACCAGGCCTTTGTCCAACTTGGAATGTATGTGGTCAATGATCCTGAGTAGGGAGGTGGAGGTTGAATGGTTGGGATGAAACCCAGATTGATTTTGAATTAAGAAGTTGGATTCCAAATAGAATTTACATAGCTGTCTACTGATGAACCTCTCAAGGGTTTTAGAGAGGAGGGGTAAAAGTGAAATTGGTCAATAGGTGGAAGGGGAGTCGGCTTGGCCCCCTTTCTGATCAGTACCCCCAGTGCATGCTTCCAACTGCATGGGAAAGACCCTGAGCAGAGGGACTGATTGAAAATGTGAGCAACTGGGACTGCTATTACTGGATCACCTATTTGAGGAATTTAGACAAATGCCATCAGATCTGCAGCTGCATGCTGAATCACTGCCAGTAGTTTTTTGCAGACAGCATCAATTGTGATCACCTTCAAACGGAAGATGCTACTAGTGAAATGGTTGGGTTGTGGGGGGTGGGTGCAGTTTGGGATGAGGGCCCTGTGTCCTTCAGAGAAGTATGATGATGATAAAATTGTATTTTTATACAGGATACAAATTGTTAGAGTTGTACCCCTATTTACAACAATGTCCTGTACGATACATAGATTTACGCTTAAAAAGAGATAGTAGCATAGCATATCAAACATAACATATCATACATTGTTGCTACACATTTTTACATACACGATTTGTGGTTCTGTGTCATAAGAAACATTTGCAATTAGAGTATAGCTATTTCTTCCAGTGCAATTTAAATTTTGTGGGTGAATTCACAGACTTTAAATCATTAGGCAATATATTACAAAACTTAGCCATACTCAGCTGCAGAGTAGCATCCCCCAGTCTGTTGAAAGACCTATTTACAGGTAAGTTTAAGCAGTTATGTGTTAGGTTATGTGTTTTATCTTTTGGAAGCTCTAGCTTTACCAAATTGTATAATGGATGGGTCCCCATTGTATTTATGAACTTATGACACCAGATCAACCACATTTCTTGTATTTTTTCTGTAGGTTTCAGTAAATCCATCATTTTGTATAACCTACAATGGTGAATCTCATTTTTACTTTTGGTTGCAAATCTGGCTAATCTATAATACATCTGGTCTATCTTTCTCAGCGATGTTGAGATGAATTAATGTATGGCTGTGAACCGTATTCTAAAACTGGAATTAACAGCTGTCTTACCAGTTTACTTCTTATCTCTTTTGTGAGACAATTTGAGATCATTCTCAATACCCCTAGTCTTTGATTTACTTTTCTAATTGTTGCAGTCAGTGAATGTCACTATATAATTGACTAGAACACCTAAATATTTATCATTTTTGACATTGGCTTCCTTACTACTATTTCAGAGTTTTATGTTCAATTCTGTTTTATGGTTTACTTGAGAACCCAATGAGAATAAAATACACTGAGTTTTCTTTCTATTAAGTAACAGGCCTGATTCCCTAAACCAAATTTCCATTGAAGTCATGTCCTCTTGGAGTTTTTGCTCCAAAGAGGTATGGCTATCTGCAGATGCCACCAGAACAGTATCGCCTACATATAGACAAACCCCACTTTTGGATATCATTTTAGTCAGATCATTAACATACACATTGAACATCAGGGGGCCCATTATCAAACCCTATAGGACTCCTCTTTTACATCTTTTAATTTGGATATAGATATTCCATGCATCACGCAATGTTTTCTATCAGAGAAATAGGACTTCAGTCATTGTAATAGCTCTTCTTGGACCCCTATCCCATATAATCTTTTTAACAGTGTCCTGTGATCTACCAAATCAAATGCTTCGCTGAGGTCTGTGAACACTGCCCCAGTACATTTGCCCAAGTTTAATGATGTTGTCACCAAATCATTAAAATCAATTAGGTCAGTGTCCATGGACCTCCCAGCCCTAACTCCATGTTGAGAATCTGAAAGTAATCTATATAGTTCTAGATATTGGTAAAATTGTTTGTGCACTTGTTTTACCAAAACTTTAGACATAATTGAAAGTAAAACAATTGGTCTATAGTTTGTCGGAATAGTGGTATCCCTTCCCTTAAATTTGGATACTATCTTCCCTACCTTTCAAATCTCTGGGAAAGTAGAACTGCACATACTCCAATTAAAAAATGGGTTATCATAGGAGCCAAGATGTCTGTATCTAATCTTAAAAATCTTGCCTCTATGCAGTCCAGACCCCTGTAGTTCCTTTTATATGTCTTTAATTAATAACTTATAATAACTGGTGAGTGTTTTCTCCTATAGGAAACCCAGGTTATAATTTGTCATTATAGCCCATGGGTTATAACGGTGAACACGCACCAGGTTTCCTTCACTCCGGCATGTGCCAGCCATGATCTTGCCATTCTCTACACTGTCCCTGCTCCTCAGCACTACACAGTTCACCGACACTCCCAGTCGGCTGTAAGTTCTTTTTTCTTTTTTTAACAAAAATATTTACTGGACATATCATTGGGTATTTAAAAAAAAAAAAGTAAACATTGGGTTCCTTCAGGAGCCGCTATGGATGGACCACACCAAAACCCCACTGGTCCATGGTGCGACTCAGTGGGGTTGTCCATTTATTTTATATAATTGCTGTGGTGAGAAAACACTCAGCAGCAATTATATAAAATAAAGGCTAGGTAGTGGGTGTAAAACTTGAATTTTACACACACCCTCGGGTGGGATGCTTATTAAACCCCTTCAGCGTCGTTCTCAGGGTTTATGTGGCATCCCACTCCTGTCGGGGGTATAAAATCTCATCATAATCAACTACCCAGCCATTATTCTATATTTTAAACCTACAGTAAACCAGGGTTTGGATGTTTCACCAAGAGAACACCCTTTTTCTTGTTCTACTTCATTTACTATTTCTTGTAGTGAAATTTCCGATGTTTTAATTACTGGATCTTGTATCTTTAAGTCTGGTAAGTCTGTAAAATATTTATTCAATATATTAATTACTTTTATTTGTTCTCCTACAAAGGTATTGTTTTCTATTAATTGTTTTTGGTGCTCTTGTTTTAGTTGGATTTTGAAGGTTCTTAACACAATTCCAAAATTTTGGGGGTCTTTTCCTTGATTTATATTTTTCATATGATGATATTCCTTTGCCAATTTTATTTCATTTGTACATCTATTACACCATATTTTGAACTTAATCCAATATTCCTCTAGTTTTTTTCTGTTTTTTTTTTTTTTGCTTTTTTCTATAAGAGATTGTTGATTCTTACGTGAGTTTTAAAGAGCTGGTGACACATTCAGGACAACTTTAGCAAAACCTAATATTTCAACACAGTGAAGATACATAGATACATAGATACATAGACAGTGTCGGCAGATAAGGGCCTATTGCCCACCCAGTCTGCCCATTTGAGCTTGTAAGTTCAGTTTATGTTTTCCTAGAAGTCTGTTGCCCTTTACCCCTGACCTCCAGAATTTCTGTATGTCTATCCCATGCATTCTTAAATCCCGTGATTGTTTCAGCCCCAACCACTTCCTCTGGCAGGGTGTTCCACTTGTCCATCACCTGTTCTGTGAAGAAATTCTTCCTCATGTTTCCTCTGAATCATCCTCCCTCCAACTTCATCCCATGCCCTCTAGTCCTGGAACATCTTTTTTGCTTAAAAATAGTGTATTCCTGCACCCTGTTCCTCCCTGTAAGATACTTGTATGTCTCTATTATATCCCCTCTCTCCCTCCTCTCCTCCAGGGAGTACATGTTCAGTTCCTTCAACCTGTCTTCATAGGACTTGTGATGCAATCCATGGACCATCTTTGTTGCCCTCCTCTGAATCTTCTCTACCCTATGTCCTTACGTAGGTATGGTCTCCAGAACTGTACACTGCACTCCAGGTGGGGCCTCACTAGTGTCTTGTATAGCGGAATTATGACCTCCCTTTTCCTGCTGGTGATGCCCCTGCCTATACATCCCAGCATCCTATTTGCTTTACCTGCTGCCTTGTTACACTGTTTCCTCACTTTGAGGTCATCAGAGATGATAACCCCAAGATCCTTTCCTGCTTGGTGGTGCTATATCCTCACCCCCAACTGATATATTGTGCCAGGGTTTTTGTGCCCCATATGCATTATCTTGCACTTTCTTGCATTGAATTTCAACTGCCAAACCCCTGACCATTCTTCAAGTTTCTGCAAGTCCCTTCTCATTCTGTCTACACCCTCTGGTGTGTCTACTCTGTTACAGAGCTTTGTGTCATCAGTGAACAGTGAAATTCTGCCTTCTAGGTCCTGCACAATGTCACTGATGAAGATGTTGAATAGGACCGGTCCCAGCACTGATCCCTGTGGTACCCCACTGGTCACTCTTCCCTCTGTGGAGTGACAGCCATTTACCACCATCCTCTGTGTCCTGCCACCCAGCCAGTTACCTACCCACCACACTACTGTCCTGCCCACACCCATATTCCCCAGTTTGTGTAATAGTCTTCTATGTGGCACAGTGTGAAAGGCCTTGCTGAAGTCCAGAGAGGCCATGTCCACTGCCCTCCCCTGATCCACCTCCCTAGTCACCCAGTCAAAAAATTCAACGAGGTTGGTCTGACATGACCTCCCCCTGGTGAAACCATGCTGCCTTGGGTCCTGCAGTCCATTGACAACCAGATGTTCCACCAATCTCTCTTTCAGTAGTGCTTCCATAATCTTCCCCACCACCGAGGTGAGGCTGACTGGTCTGTAGTTCCCTGTTTCCTCTTTGTTCCCACTTTTGTATAAGGGGACTACATCTGCTGTCCTCCAGTCTTTGGGTACCTCCCCTGTTTCCAGTGATCGGCTAAACAGGATAGCCAGAGGTTCAGCCACCACCTCTCTTAGTTCTTTAAGGACCCTGGGGTGCTTTATCAAGATTGTGTTTCACATTAGTTCTGTTTTTATCCTCCCCATTATTTACTACTGGGGTCATCTGTATGAAAACAGGATCTTTGCACCTGAAGAGTTTGTCTATTCTTGCTGCTTTCTCCCTATTGTACCTGAAGTCACAGAGTACTGCTTGTGACATCACAGTTACCCCTGTGGCAACATATTGTGATATCTCAACAGAGGATTATGACTTGAAATAGGGAGTGAGATATAGAGGCAGATGGACTGTAATGAAACTCCAAAGGATAAAGATCGTATATTCATGCAAATTTCCTTAGTAATAAATAATGGGGAGGAGAAATATGTAAATTATAAATGGAATGCAGGCAGAACGGTACCTAATTGTTATACTTTTTAAAGTTTCCTTTGAGGTGTCAGTAGCTCTTTAAGTTTATCTGTTAACCATAATACATTTTCTTGTCCACTGTTTTTAAATCCTTTGGTGCATGGTGATTAATTATGTCCACTAAAGTATTGTTAAAGTCTTGGACAGCCAAGTTCCAATCTGGGATTAGTAATAACCTATCCCATCTAATATTCAATAGGCTTTTCTTATAAGCTTCAAGATTAAATCTTTTTAAATTTGTAACCCAGTATGTTTCTATCTCATTCATAAGGGGTTTCTGCAGATCAAGGCAACATTTTATTGGGTAGTGATCTCCTAAGTCCAAAGACAAAACTTCCCATATACTCAACTTTAATGTCCTGTGAAATAAAAAGTAATTAAAGAATGGAACCCTGATTCATATATTTACTGCATCTTGTTGGACTTTGTATTACCTGTTTCATTCCCAAAACCTGCAAACTATCTCTTAGTTTCTTTCCTCTGTCTTGGAACCAATCTGCATTGAAGTCTCCTGTCAGTACCATGTTTGAGCCTTTCACTGAGTCCATTAGTATATTAGCCAATGTATCAAAGTGTTTTACTTTGGTTCAGGGAGGGGCGTAAATTACTCCCACCATTAGTCTGACACATATTAAGTAATTAATCAGTAAACAGTCCATGCCTTCCAAATTCTCTGATACAATTGTTCTGAATGGGCCCAGGCTATCTTTAATATATAACATCATGCCCCTGCCTCTACTTCCTCTATCCATTCTCTGCATCCCATACCCATGTATTTGTATTTCTCTTTATTTAATTCCTTGGTGTAACCAGGACTCAGATATTGCTAGTATATCCAGTTTTTCATCTTCAATCCAGATTCTGAGCTCACTAATTTTACATACCAGACTACGCACATTCTCATGCACTATTTTTATTCATGTTGGTGTTGTAGGTCCTTGATTTGTTTCAATATCTCCACTAAGCGCTAATAAAAGAACCAGGGATAAGCTAGTAGACCCAAATCTTCTCCCAAAAATATTCATTTTTGTTGGAATAAATTTGTTAGTGGTTAGTTTCCATTTATTCATGAACCCATTTCTCCTCTGTACATTGGAACTCCCTCTAGGGTGAATCAAACTATGAACTGAGAAAAGATTAATGCCCTTATTAAAATAATTTGTAGCAACAATTGTACTATCTTGATTCCCACAGTAAAACCTAACAACATCAGTCCCCATATTAGGATAACAATTCTCATTTTGTTATAATAAAAAGAACAATTAAAATCAGAAACTGCTATGTTTTAAATTAACTCAAATCTCTTACAGCGTCTTCACATCAAAATGGATTAATAAGATCTAAGACATGATCAGTGTGAATGAAAATAGTGCAATGTTTGTGTAGATGTCCTATAGTAGTATCTCAATTATCTTACAACATAATTGCATGATATTACAGTACCTCCAATTAACCTTAAAATGTATTAGTAGTTTGAAACATTGAAACTTTAAAATTGTCAGCAGATAAGGACTGCTAGGCCCATCCAATCTGTCCATAAGCCCTATACTTATTTGTTAGAACCTATCTGATCACATAATTTATTGTTTGAAGCTGGGGGAAGCTTTTTGTTATGCTGTTATTTTACTTCCCTTTTATACCTTAAACTTTTAACCTGAGCTGATATTTAACCATTCCCAACTTAGAACATAAGTTCTTGTGGGTTTGGTCTTAGCCTGAACCCAACTTTACCAGATATAAATGAGCTAACAAAATAACTCAAACAGTATGTTTGCTTGTTGACCTGAGTGGATGGTTCTACTGCAAAAAACTTTCTTCAAGTGGTGCTCGCACTGTTGGGTGGCCTGGGCTTTTCAGGAGTGATGTACCCTACCCCCATGAGGAGATTAACCAGTGTCTGCTTTGCCCTGAGCCCCCTTTGCAGCTGAATGTAATCTGGCAAGTTCAAGCACACTCAGAAAGATAGCAGCAAGTTCAAGCATACTCAGAAAAATAGCAGCTGTCACAAATTAAAGTCTCAAAAGTACTACTGGGTGTGCTCTGGTGCAGATTTAAAAGTATTTAGAATTATTGTCAGCCTGTAGTATCTGTTGATGGCATCGGAGGTTAAGGCAACACTAGGGATGGACTGCATGCCACTGGGGGGGGGTTTATTAGAGTAGTGACTGTCTTCCAGAATTTAGAAGGGTCAAGGGCATTGGAAGCTACCTTGTGCTAGAAAAAGTTGGCCTTGGCTAAGCACTTACTCCTGGTGCAGTGGTTCTTGAGGGCAGCATAGACTTACCTATACTTGAAGAGCCCCCTGGATTAGTGTCTGTCCAAGGCAAAGTCTCGTCACTGCAAGAATTTGGTCAGGTCAGGGATTAGCTAGGGAAGATGATAACCTCAGACTAGGTGGACCTGGCGGCCCTTATCTGATGTCACATTCTATGTTTCTATGGAATAGTTGAGTGGGAAATGTTTGTTGCAAATGTCTAGAAAGGTTGTAGAGAAGAGTACAGAGCTTCTTCTGGGTTGGGTACAGATGGGACTGGGGCCCTGTTGGCAGTCCTGAAATCCTGTAGGAATTTTCTAAGCAGAAAGATTTGAAGGTCCTGGCAAGTGTTATTTTGGGGGTACTTTGGTGGATTTAATTTTCTGAACACAGTAGGTGATGCAGTGATCACTGAATATATCAGTTAGGGTGCCTGAGGACAGAATTTGCCGGGGGTGGATTACCAACACCCAGTCTATTATGCTGTGGTTGGTGGATCTAGGGTTAAGGATAGTAGGTGAAGAAATCAGTTGATGTAGATGCAGCGCATTGATTTTGGAGTGGAGACTGGGGGAAGCCGACAGCTTGGCTTCAGCAGACTAGTAGGTATTAAAGTCACCAAGCACAGTGTGTTCACCTCTGGGTAGGGGATATAGTACTTTCTGGAGTATGTCTAGCACCACTTCTGATGGTTACCCTGGGATGCAGTATACACCTGTGATCTGGAGAGTGGAATGGAGTGTGATTGTGTGAGGACACCAGAGATAAGCTCATGCAATTTTGGGGAGACTTTGCTGATTGTTACAGAGAAGCTGTGGGTGCTAGCAAAATAAATGAGTACCCTGCCCACTGTCTTAGAGCAGTCTTGCCTATGGGATGTATACCCAATGATGCTGATGACTGAGAAGGAGTGTGTGCAGAGAGCCAGGTTTCAGTCAAAATCAGGAAGTCAGGTTGGTTCAACTCTGTTAAGGTTTTGATTAGGTTAATCTTAGGGATCAGACTTCTGATGTTTACATAGAAGAATCTGAGACCTTTAGGCAAGAGAAGAGGTCCTCCATCTGAGTTGGGAGAGGGCCAGATTTAGACTCTGCATCACTGCCCATTTGGAGCAGCAGTATTACAAGGAGCAGGCAGCACTGCAGTGCAGCTTTCTTTAGGGGATTATAGATGGGCATTGGTTGAGTAGGGTGAACACCAATTAATCTCATTTTAGGACAGTCCCAGGTAAGACATAAAGGCGTGGGTGGATATCTGCATAGTGTGTGCTGGGGTCAGAATAAGGGGGGGTCCGGAGAGGAGGAGTTGGTGGTAATAGTGCAGACCAACAGAAATAGTGTGTTTGCCATGGTTGCTCTTCCAGTGCCTGTTCCGTGCTGTTAGTAGTGACCCTTAGGCAGTGCCAAGTGGCAGAATTAGGCAGGGGAATGGAGAAGGGATTTGTTCAGTTTAACTTAGAACCAGAGTGATCTACTGAATGGGATGCAGGGTTCTCTTGGTATTTCTTAGCTACACAGCTTGGAAACAACCTGGTAGGAGACTGTTTTAAAGAAAAACAGCTTAATGCCAGTGGGGGTTACTTACACTAGCAGCCAACACAACTCCAGGGCAAGAAGTTGGTGCTAGATATACCTATAAGAATATCCTAGGCAACAGCTAGCACAATCACTAAGGCATTAATTGGAGCAATTCAACTGAAGCATTTATATGACTGTAAGCAATGTGAAGCTCCGGTACAGAGACAAAACATTAATCAAATTACGGTTGCCTAGAAACAGACAGTATCAAAACTTAATGCCTGTAAAGCCTTTCTAGACTGTCAAATAGCACGATAGCTATAGTTGTCAAGAACAGCTGTATATTTGGAGGCAATGTAGGAAGTAGGAAAGAACTGCAATGGTGAGACAGCAAATCGTCAATTTACAGTGATAAGCAGAGTAAGCTTCACCTTAGCAGTTGGCCAGTAAATTGGCAACTGAGCAGTGGAGTGCTAATTAACATCTCATTTGGGAACTAGGTAATGTAAAACACCTATCAGTGATTATTCTTACTGCCTGACTAAGTTATGCAGCTGAGTTAACCCCATTTGCAGTGAAAGAAAATTAGAGCAAGTCACTTGCACACAGTTACAGATGCTTCCTAGGTGTGAGAGTGCAGACACTTACCAGACGCTTTGGGGACACGAGCTGGCAAAGAGTTATGCTCCCGCCCTTTCTGCCTTGGCTGACATGGCAGACTCTCCACTTGGCTTCTGTCACTCTGCACTGGGCCACTTAAAGAGGGCTGCTCAGGGGAGCTAAACTTCACAGTAGAGGGGAGAGGGCAGAGAGTCTTCCCCTCAGCATCATTTGCTGATGCAGAGGAAGGCACCAACAGTCAAAACAGGTCCTTTGTCCCTTTTTTTCTGGCATGGGGAGGGTTCCATCACCCTCATAAACCCTGGGAGAGATGCCACGGGGTCACTACTGGTGCTGGCCTGCATGCCAGTGTGGAGTCGCCAAGGTGGAGTGGTCACTGCCACGGTTCCTGCCATGGTTGGAGTGGCTGTGGAGAGAGCAGGTAGGAGTTTAAAGCAGCAACAGAAGTCATTTTGCATGTGTTTTCCCCTCAGCCTGACTAACTAGTGCAAGAGAAGTTACCAATAGTCAAAACAGGTCCTTTGTCCCTTTGTTTCTGGAGTGGGGGGGGAGAGTTCTGTCACCCTCACAAACCCCAGGTGAGATTCCACCAGGTCAGCGCCACTGGTGGCCTGCATGCTGGGGGGAGTCATCAAGGTGAAATGGTCAGCACTGAGGGCCCTGCCATGGTTGGAGTGGCTGTGGAGAAAGCAGGTAGGAGTTTAAAACAGTAACATTAGTCCTTTTGTTTGTATCTTTCCCTCAGCTTGATTGGCTAGTGCAGGTGATGGTGCCAAAAGTCAAAACAGGTCCTTTTTCCCTTTGTATCTGGCATGGGGGGGAGGTTTCCACCACCCTCAAGAACCCAGGGAGAGATGCCACAGGGTCACCACTGCTGGTGGCCTGCATGCCAATGGGGAGTTGCCATGGTGGAGTGGTCGCCGCCATGGGTCATGCCCTGGTGGGAGTGGCAGTGGAGAGAGCAGATAGGAGTTTAAAACAGCAACAGAAGTCCTTTTGTTTGTGTCTGCCCCTCAGCCTGATTGGCTAATGCAGGTGAAGGTGCCAAAAGTCAAAACAGGTCCTTTGTCCCTTTGTTTCTGGAGTGAGTGGAGAGTTCCGCCACCCTCACAAACCCCAGGAGAGATGCCATCAGGTCACTGCCACTGGTGGCCTGTGTGCCAGGAGGATTCACCAAGGTGGAATGGTCACCACTGTAGGTCCTGCCGTGGCTGAAGTGGCCGTAGAGAAAGCAGATAGGAGTTTATAACAGTAGCAGAAGTCCTTTTGTTTGTGTCTTCCCCTTAGCCTGATTGGCTAGTGTAGGGGAAGATGCCAAAAGTCAAAACAGGTCCTTTGTTCCTGGCGTGGCAGAGGATTCCAGTACCCTCACAAACCTTGAGAGAGATGCTGCTGGCTACATATTACATAAGCAAAAATACTCAGACATACTGAGACGTACATTACAGGTATCAACAGTGGTGCAATGGGATTCATAAACTATGTAAGATCTAGGAATTCACAATTATTAGAGCTTAATACATTTTTACTACAGACATTTGTAATGTCTTTTTCTTATTTTCATAACCTCTACAAAGAAATTAGCAGCTCTATTTATAATCCAGTCATCCTCCATTGTAAGTCAGATATCCAGAGCAGTTTTATTATCAGATTCTATAGGAATCTCCCTGAAGGGACGCAGCCAAATCATTCTTACTTTATTGTACCGTGGGCGCACCCACACTACATGCAAGATACCCTCCTACCTGCCCAGAACACACTGACAATTTCACTTACTTGCATATCCTTTTTTCATACACAGTATTAATGACTGGTAAACAGTAACAGTTAAACATATTACAAGTGCACATGGCAGTGCAGATGTAGGAAAGGAAGTAGCCTGATACAGGCTGAAGTTGAACCCAGGAGGAGGAGGCCCAACAACAGGAGTGGTAGGGGCTCCAGTAGGGGAAAAATCAGAGATTGGGATGACAGAAGCAGGTTGGGGTGGGAAGGAGTTTTAGCTGGTTCCTAAGGGAGAAGGGGGGGGAGGGTGAGAGACAGACAGAGGATACAGAGGGAGGGAAGCAGTAGGAGAAGGCTGACTGCCCAGCAGAGTAGTGAGGTTGGGAAGGGAGAAAGTCCAAGGATTCCTGGAGTGGAGGGAGTATGATGAAGAGGGAATGGGAGAAAGAACTGAAGACAGGTAAGAGGCAAGGACTCAAACCACAATTTAGAGATGAAGGAGGCACGGTAGGACTGGTGATGTGAGGGTTGGGGGAGGATGGATAGGGAGGAATATAGGAAGCAATGGTGAGTACGGGGGTGGGGGAGATGGTAGCAGAGAGACAAAAGGCATTACAGAAGGTGTCCAGTCTGGCATGGAAAGAAGAGGAGGTGGTGCCATAGACCCCATCTGCATAGTCAGAAACTGGAAGCACCATTTTGGTAACAAGTTTCAGGTGGACCTGAAGAGACAAGCAGTCTTTATTGTGGTACAGGGCACAGAGTTTGGGGCGGACCTTGGAGTGGATGGCAGAAAGGCGGAGAGAGAGAAGTCAAGATTACTATCTAGCTACACACCAACATACTTGAAGTAAGAAATCACTTCAATGGTAAAGCCATCCAGAATGGAGAAGACAGGGAAGGGGGAGAGCCTGGTCAGTTTCAGGCTGGTGCTAAAGGTTATGAACACTGTTTTCTTAGTGTTGACCCAGAGTCAGTTGGAGTGAACCAGAGGAGCAAGTTGTGGAAGTCTTGTTGGAGCAAGCCTTACACCGATGCACTGCAGTCAAAGAGCCAGGGATGTGATCGAACAGAGTTGTATAAAAGAAGCTTAAAGCAGGATGCCAAAGAACTGAAGTAAGGGCTGCTCTGGAAGGGTAGTGGCACTGTATATGTTCTATTTTTATGTATTTGTTGTATTTGTATTTACATGTGATTGTTTTGTTTGCATGTATTGATATGTATTTGTTGTATTTGCATGTATTTGTATATAAATAACAAGTAGCATGGGTTCACCAGATGGAGGTCATGCCAGTTGAACTGGGAAGAGTTCTTCGACTGGGTGACTAGGGTGGCTGACAATGGGGTTTAGGTCAATATAGCATGGGAATAATGTCACGGTCAATCTTAGCATAGACAAATAGTCAATGACAAAAAAACACATCGGCAGTAATGCACGCAGCCAGGAGCGGGCAAGCAGTAAGCCGATTTAGTGTCCAGGTGTCAGGGGGAATGAAACTTGACGGGGGACAAATGGGGGGGCTGATTTAGTATGATAAACTCCTCGGGTATGAAACTCGGGGAGGAAGGAGAAATTCGGGTGGGTGGACAGATTAACTAAAGGAACTCCGTGGGAGATGCAACTCAGGGAGCGGGGACACATTTGGGATGGAGGCGATTCACTATTCTAACTCCAGGGGGACAAAGTGGAGGGATTTACTATCATAACTCGGGGCGTGATGGCAAAAAATAAATAAATTAAAGGAAAACAACTAACTGCAACTTGAACCCAGATCGGCTGAACGTAACAATGCAATTCACAGCTTGTCATTCTAATCTCTAAGCCACGCTGCCAGGACAGTGAACCAGCACACAGTCGCAAACTTACAGTGCTCAGCATCACTGAAAACAGCTACATGTATAGCGTTATAATGTCCGTGCTATCATTTCCCTGTAGCTGTTTTCAGTCTCACACTTTTGTCTGCGCAGATTTTACTGCGCTGTTATTCCTGTGCTGTCTTGGCCAGATACCCTGACATAGGACACCCAGTTTATATGCTGTGCGTGAACTTCAGTAAGGCCTTTGATTCTGTCCCTCATGGGAGACTGGTCAATAACTGAGGGACCTAGTTGTGGAAGAAACTATAGCAACATGGATAGAAAGATGGCTGAGGTGAAGAACACAGAGTAGTGGTAAAAGGAAAGTTCCAAGATGTTAAAGAGATAATAGTCGGGGTACCACAGGGCTCTAACCTGGGGCCCATCCTCATTAACATAAACATCTATGACATAGGGATGGCATACAAGGCAAGACCTGCCTCTTTACAGATGACACTGAGATCTGAGAAAGGGTTGACAGTGAAGATGGGATTAGGGCACCAAAGATGGACCTGGGTAGGCTGGAAAAATGGTCCAAGATCTAGCAGCTGAACTTTAATGCAAAAAAAAACAATGTAATGCACATCAAAAATAAAAACCCTGAGAACACAATACATGATGGGGTAGTTGTGTTGGAAAGCACAGAGAGGAAAAGCATATTGGGGTGATAATATCGGACAATCTGAAATCCACAGAATAGTGC
Organism: Neoceratodus forsteri; assembly: GCA_016271365.2. Lineage (NCBI taxonomy): Eukaryota > Metazoa > Chordata > Ceratodontiformes > Ceratodontidae > Neoceratodus > Neoceratodus forsteri. Next base: position 673,379,427 of record CM057451.1, on the reverse strand, counting down.
AACAAAGCAGTAGGGTAGGCAAACAGGATAGTGTGTCGCATAGGGAGAGGACTCAACAGTAGAAGTAGGGTGGTCATCCTTCCACTGTACGGATTGCTGGGGCTGGATTTCAAAGGATGATACAGGGCCTGCTTCAAGCCTTTTGTCATCCCCCTTGCGTTGCTGCAACTGTGACAAGTTCAAATGCTACACCTGCCCATGATTTTATAATTTCAGATGCCGTTGCAACTCTTGGGCCTCCTTTACAGCAGCTTGTGACCATGATTGTCCACAAGCTGCTTGTGGGAGGCTCCTGCACTGATCCACACTAGACTACAGAAAAGTGGTCTAATAGGCATCAAAATGAGGCACGTATGGAAAATCCCATTTTTTTCCCACAAATCTGATGTGCCACACCTTTGATGCAAGCAAGGCTTGCAGCAAAAAACACACTTTGCAAATCTGTCCCCTGCTGTGCCCACACTTGGAGTACAGAGCAAGGATCTGGAGCCCATAACTATGGAAGGACAGCATGAGGGTGGGGTCTGTACAGAGAAAGATGACCTAATTTTTTTTTTTTTTTTTTCTTTGGAAACCAGGTAAAGCCCACTAGGCACAAGTGCCTGTTTTCAGGGGTGACGCGGGATCACTGGGAAGGTTAAGTAACTTGCTGAGAGTCACACAGCATGCAAGTGGAGTTGTGGGAATCAAACCCCAGGTCTGTTGGATGTACCAAGCTCGTTACTCTAAACTCTGGGCTATACTGCCAGCCCCCAAATGATCCAGGGAATGGGGAAAAGACATGAAGAGAGATTGCTGGACCTCAACATGTACATCCTGGAAACTAGAAGGGGGAAGGGCACATGACAGAGACATACAAATAGCTGTACAGACTAAACAGGGTGGCATACAAAGATGTATTGAGCCTTAGCACAAACACATGGGTGGGGTGGGGGGGGGTGGAATGAACTGAAACTGCCAGGGGAAAATTCAGGAAGGATGTCCCATAGCTTTTTTTGACAGAAAGGGTGCTAAACAAGTGTACTGACTGCCAAACGAAGTGGTGATGGCTAAAACAGGGGGAGGAGGGGTTGAAATAAGGGTGGGACAGGAACAAGTCCATAGCATGGAAATTAATGGGCAACTGGTAAAGGAAAGGGACAGATGCTAGGGCCATCTTAGGAGAAATAATAAGGCTAGGCAGAGTGGATTGGCCAGCTGGGTCTTTTTCACCATTTTCGGTGTTTCTATATATTTTTATGTATTTTTTTTTTATTTGTTGGTATATGTGTGTTTGTGTGTATTTGTATATTTTCATTGCAAAAAGCTATGTTAAAGGATGTCTACTGGGAAGGGAGCTCGAGCCACTGTTGCATAGATCCCAGTAGATCTCCTTTAATGCAGACATTAGGGTTGAAGAACACAAAGTGCACAAAGTAAGGAAATAAAAAAAAAAAATATTAGGGTTTTGGGTCTCCAGAATCTTGGCAATCAGTGGTGAGGTGTTCTTTGTGGTTGTCAACCCTAATGCCTACCCCTTCCCCCCAGCCCGTTGCCACCTGCCTGAAGGACAAGGTACAGGTTCAAGCCAGTGCCTCATAGTGATGCACTCTTCAGAAGTGAAGATGTGTGGCTCACCACATGTTGCCAAGAAAAATCAGTCATAGTTTTATTCACACAGGGCCCTATGAGCCTTGCATGAAGAAAAGAGATCATGTCTGACAATACTTGCTCAGGAGAGGAGGGAGAGCATTAGGGTTGACAATCCCAAGGAACACCCCACGACTGATTCACCAAGACTCTGGAGACCCAAAGCCCTAGTGTTTTCCCATTTCCCTACTTTGTTCGCTTTGCATTCTTCAACCCTCATGTCTGCAGTAATGTAGTTTTTCTTATAATGAATTTCCCACTTGTCTGTGATAGTGGAATTGTATCCTTATTTGGGACCTATGCGAAATGAAATAATAGCATAGTAGAGCTATTTCTAGCCCTGTTTCAACAACTAACTAGCAAAACAGAAAAAAAACATAAAATAAGTCGTACTACCCAATAGCCCCACCAAATACACATAGACAGATACTCTCAGCCTCACAGACTTCACATCTTCTCAGTGGTCATCTGTCCATTCACTGTTTCTGCAATAAGGGGGAAGAGCCTCAATGATAAGAAGGTCTGCACTGTGGCCATCCAGCGCAATCATCGCATCCCATCCCTCATATTACCTTAACGGTTGTCTATCTATTCACTGTTGCTGCAGTAGGGGTGGTGAGTGGGGGAAGAGATGCAAGAATGAGATAGGCCAAGGCTGCACCTTGGCCCATCCCTCTCAACCCCCACAAAATCTCTCACATCACCTTAGTGGCTGTCTGTACAGGCTGTTCAACCCTCATGTCTGCAGTAATGTAATTGCTTCAATTGAGGGATGAGATGCGTGAATGGGCCTCAGCCGAACCCACCCCCCACACATCAAACCTCCTCAGTGGTTCTGTAAGGCGCCATGTGAGGAGGAGGACCATGTAAAGGCATCTATCCTAAATAGATACTTCTGCTCAGTATTTACTGAAGAGAAGGTAGGGTAGGGCCCACAGCTCAGCACCATAGACACAAGCTGGAGGGAGGTGTGCCCTAGTCCCTTCACAAAAGAAAGGGTCCTACAAGAGCTCGATAAGCTCAGGGTGGACAAGGCAATGGAACCTGATGGCATACATCCCAGGGTACTAAAGGAGCTAAGGGTGGAACTAGCAGAGCCATTATCAGAACTGTTTAGTGAGTCTCTGAGCACAGGAGAGGTCCCAGAAGACTGGAGAAGGGCTCATGTGATCCTGTTCCACAAGAGTAGTAGCAGGGAGGAGGCAGGGAACTACAGACCAGTCAGTCTTACCTCAGTAGTGGGCAATATTATGGAGACACTCCTTAAGGAAAGGATAGTGCAACACCTGGAATCCATAGGAGCACAGGATCCAAGACAGCATGGGTTTACAAAAGGAAGGTCCTGTCAAACTAATCTCATAGATTTCTTTGACTGGGTAACCAGAGTGGTGGACCAAGGGGCAGTAATTGATGTCACCTACCATGACTTCAGCAAACTTTCGATACTGTTCCACATAGAAGATTGATTAATAAGCTGGGTAGGCTTGGGGTGGGTCAGACGTTGGTCAACTGGGTGACAAACTGGTTGATGGGCAGAAAACAGAGAGTGATGGTAAACGGTATACAGTCAGAAGAAATGCAAGTCACAAGTGGGGTACCTCAGGGATCAGTCCTGGGGCCAGTCCTCTTCAATATCTTCATTAGTGACATTGCAGATGGACTGGAGGGTAAGGTTAGTCTATTTGCAGATGACACCAAGATCTGCAATAGAGTAGATGATCCAGATGGGGTGGGAAGAATGAGATGAGATCTGGATAAACTAGCAAAATGGTCAGAAGAGTGGCAACTGGGGTTTAATGTAAAGAAGTGCAAGATCATTTACATAGGGAAGAGAAACCCTGAAGCCACCTACAGGCTGGGAGGGGAGTTGCTGGCAGTCACGAGGGAAGAAAGAGACTTGGGTGTCATCATCACCGATGACCTGAAATCATCCAAGCAGACCACTAAAGCAGTAGGTAAGGCTAGAGGGATGTTGGGGTATATTATTAGGGGTATCACAAGTCAGAAGAGGGAGGTAATAATCCCTCTTTACAAGACACTGGTTAGGCCAAATTGGGAGTACTGCATGCAATACTGGAGGCCACACCTTCACAAGGACATTAATCAAATTGAGGCAGTCCAGAGAAGGGCAACCAAAATGGTGCAGTAAATGCATCAGAAAACACGAGGACAGATTAACAGAGCTCAATATGTATACCCTAGAGCAAAGGAGGGAGTGAGGTGATATGATTGAAACATTCAGCACCTTAAGGGCATTAGCAAGGTGAAAGAGTCTAACGTGTTTCAATATAAGAAAAATAGCAGGACAATAATAATAAAATGTATTTAATTAAGCACCTTTCAAGATTCCAAAGCGCTGTTCAGTATTAGTATAGATAAAAACATATACAAATACATATAATATAAAATCACAGTAAAACTGGAAATGCCTTTCCCCATAAAAAAGTCTTTAGTGCTTGCTTAAAACTCCCCACCGTCCTGCACTCCCGGAGCTGACGGGGCAGAGAATTCCAGAGGGTAGGAGCCACAAATCCAAAGGCATGCACGTCAGATAACTTCAAATTAACCCTCGGAATCTCCAGCAACCCCTCTTCAGCTGAGCGGAGCTGTCGCAAAGGAGTGTAACGAACCAGGAGCTCTTTCAAGTAATCAGGACCCTGTCCATGTAGGGCTTTGTAAGTCAATAAACCTACTTTAAAGGTGATCCACCACTGTATTGGCAGCCAGTGTAGAGCATGCAGCACAGGGGTAATATGAGATCTTCTAGATGCCCCAGAGGACACAGCATGAGATTAGAGGGAGGCCGATTAAGGGGTAATGTGAGGACGTTCTTTTTCACAGAAAGGGTGGTGGATGCATGGAATGGCCGACCTCAGGAAGTGGTGGGTATGAATACAGTGCAGGGCTTCAAACAGGCATGGGATAGGCATAAGGGAGCAATACAGATGAGTGTGAATAAATAGGACATTGACAGAGCAAAGGCCAATGGTACATTCAGAAGGTAGAAAAAGAAATGGGCAGACTGGATGGGCCTTGCGGTCCTTATCTGCCGTCAACTTCTATGTTTCTATGATTGTTGCTACAATGGTGGGTGGGGAAGAGCTGCTAGAATGGGATGAGCTGAGGCTGCACCTCGGCCCATCCTCCCCACATGCAACACATCTTCTCAGTGGTCATTTGTTTATTTTCTGTTGCTGTAATGTGGGTAGGGAAGGGTCATGGTAGTGGTTGTTTGTACACTGAGTGTTGCTGCAGTTGAGGAATGAGATGTGTGAATGGGCCTCAGCTGAACCCACCCCACACATCAAACCTCCTCAGAGGTCATCTGTTCATTCACTGTTGCTGTAATGTGGGGGGTGGGGGGAGTCGCAGGAGGGTGGGATGAGCCCTGTCCCCACCACCCCTCACATCACCTTCATGGCCATCATTCCTTTCACCACTGCTAAAATAAGGTGGGGGATCAGCTTTGGGAATGCACCATAGCCCATCCACCAGCTCCCCTCACCTATGGTGTGAAGGTGTATATGAGAATTAAAATAATGATCTCAAAAACAAGGCATCAACCACTTAAAAACATTTACTTTCTATGTTCACATGACTTAATATGAACGCAAAAGAAATTTCATATGAACACATGGTTTCAATGTATGAACACATGGCTGTAATAGATACACGTTCATATTACTTGAATTTCAACAATTTTCCGATTTCTCTAAATAAAATGAACAAATATGTAAAAAGGACTCAAAAGCGCACTACTTAAAACTTCTAAAGGCAAACACATGATATCGGGGACAACAATTTAAGATATTTAGTATTTTTTTTTCAAGAAGCAATGGTTTTACCATTTTTCCTGTTTGCATTGCTAAGTCATAATGAACTCATTACTTTTATAATATGAACGCATGGTTTCAACGTACGAACACATGACTTTAACAGCTCTTAGCTTGTACCTCTTGAATTTCAACAGTTCCCAATTTCTCTACATGAAACTAACAAATCTGTAAAAAGGACTCAGAAGCATACTACTTAAAACTTTTTAAGGCAAACACATGCTATCAGGGACAACAATTTTACATATGGCGTTAAATATTTTTTTCAAGAAGCAATGGTTTAACCATTTTTCCTGTGTTTAACTTAGAAACATAGAAATTGTTGGCAGATAAGGACCTCCAGGCCTACTAAGACTGCCCAAGTATTCTATCTTCGTGTTACCCAAGGACCCTAGGTGATCCTGGTAATTTCCTCCCCTCGCCCCCTCCCCAGAATTCCTTTGTACCTATCCCAAGTAACCTTGAATCCCAACACTGTTTTGGCTTCCACCACTTCCTCAGGGAGTGTATTCCTCCCATCCACTACCCTTTCTGTGAAGTAGTGTTTCCTAATATTTCCCTTGAATCTTCCCCCTTCTAGCTTTATGCCATGACCCCTTGTCCTTGGAAGCCTCTTACTCTGTAATATACTGCTGTCTGGGACCTTGTTTATACCCTTTTGGTATTTAAAATTCTCTATCATGTCCACCTTTCCCTCATTTGCTCCAGGCTATACATGTTGAGGTCTTTCAGCCTCTCCTCATATGTCAAATGGCTGAGTCCTCGCACCATTTTCATTGCCCTCCTCTGGACGCTCCCCACTCTATCCACGTCCCTCCTGAGGTATGATCTCCAGAACTGGACACTATATTCAGGCCTCACCAGCTGTTTGTACAAGGGCATCACCACCTCCCTCCTTCTGCTCAGAATACTCCTGCCTATGCATCCCAGCATTCTACTGGCCCTAGCTACTGCCCTCTTGCATTGCTTAGCCACCTTGAGATCATTAGATGTGATTATACCAAGGTCTCTCTCTCCTGCTTTATTACTTCAAGTATCTGACCACTCATCCTGTACTCTGCTTTTAGATTTCTACTCCCTAACTTTGTACTTTTTGGCATTAAAGCTCAACTGCCACTCTTTTGATCACTCCTCTAGTTTGTGCAAATACCTTCTCATTTTTCTACCCCATTTGCAGTGTCTACTCTGTTGCAGAACTTTGTATCATCTGCGAATAGACAGACCTTCCCCTCAGTCACATCACATTTGTCCTTCCGCAATGTCCCCTATGAAAATATTGAACAGGAACGAACCCAGTACTGACCCCTGTGGTACCCAACTAGTCACCTTTCCCTTCTCTGAAGGAACATTAATGATCACACTTTGCCTTCTTCCCTCCAGCCAATTTTTCACTCATGTCGCCACCTCTGGTCCCACTACCAGGGCTCTCATTTTGTGCAGAGGCCTTCTGTGCAGCACTGTGTCAAATGCTTTACTGAAGTCTAGGCACACCATATCCACTGCCCTGCCCTAATTTATCACTCTGGTCACCCAGTCAAAGAATTCAATTAAGTTCATTTGACATGACCTCCCCTCCATGAAACCGTGTTGTCGGTGATCCTTCAGGTCATTTGAATCAAGGTACTTGATAATTCTTTCTTTCAGTAATTTCTCCATCAGCTTCCCCACCACTGATGTCAGGCTGGCTGGCCTGTAGTTAGTTGCCTCTTCCTTGCTTTCTCCCTTATGGAGGGGGACTCCATCCACTCCCTTCCAGTCATCTGGAACCACCTCTGTCTCTAACAATCTATAGAACAGGACATGTTCATGGTTCCACTAGCTCCTTCCTCAGCTCCCTCAGTATTAAGGGGTGAATCCCGTCAGGTGCCATGACTTTGTCAACCTTTAGTCCTGCTAGTTCCTTTAGGACCTCCTCCACTTTGAATAGGCTGGTGTCCACCCCTTCCCCAGCTTTCCCCCTCTCCTCGATCCGCCCTCCTTCCCCTTCCCCCTCCACCTTGAACATGGAGCAAAAGTAGCTATTTAGGATATCTGCCTTCTCCTGATCCCCTCCCCACCCTTATCCCTCAGCCGAACTATCCCACCCGTTGTCGTTCTCCTTTCACTCATATACCGGTAGAAGATTTTATCCTCTCTCTTAACTGATCGGGCTACAGTATATTCTCTTCAGCCCTCACCCTTGATCTCCTGACCTCAATTCCTGCCTCCTTTTTGCCTTTCCTGGTACGCTTCTCTATCTTCCTCCCTCTGCATCTGTTTGTATCTCCTGAACACTGCTCTTTTCACCCTGACCTTTATTGCAACCTCCATACTGAACCATAGAGGTTTCCTTTTTTTCCTCTTTTTACTGACCTGTCTGACGCAGAGATTTGTGGCATCTACTATAGCCCCCTTTATTTTTTCCTCATTTTTCTTCCACCCCTTCCAGATCTCCCACCCCTACAAGAGTTTTCTTGAGGTGATCTCCCATACTCTTAAAGTCTGCTCTCCTGAAATCTAGGACTTTTACCTTAGTGTGTTTCCTTTCTGGTGCTGTTCTTAGCATGGACCATACTATATTATGGTCACTTGTGCCTAGGCTTTCCCCACTGAAACCCCTTCCACTCTGTCTCACAAATTTGTGAAAATCAGGTCCAGTACTGCCTCTTCCCTAGTAGGATCCCTGACTAGCTGTCTCATGAGTGCCCTGTGTAGGGAGTCAATGATATCTCTACACCTGGCAGAGGCCACTGCTGGGTTACTCTACTCCACATCTGGTCAATTGAAATCCCCCACAACAGCAGCACCTCCCCTTTGTTTGCCACCATCTGTATTTCCTCCATCACAGCTTTGTCCACCCCCCTTCTTGTGAAGGTGACCTATATATCCCCCCTGTTTGAATAACATCCCCCTTTGCCCATCTCCAAGGTGACCCATAGAGCCACTGCCCACCATTTGCCCAATGCCTCAGTAGCCTTTATGTCATCCCTCACATAAAGTGATACTTCCCCCCCCCCCCCTGCCTTCTCTGTCCTTTCTGAAAAGAGCATACCCTGGTACAGACATGTCCCAATCCTATTCTCCATAGCTCCATGTCTCCGTAATAGCCACAATGTCTAGGTCTGCTTCTGCCATGACTGCTGCCAGGCCTGGGACCTTGTCTCCCAGATTCCTATCATTGGTGCTCATGACCTTCCATACCTCAGATCTACTTCTTTGTCCTTTCTCTGTATTTGCCCCCACCCTCCCTTGCTTCACATCGTTAAGTCATACGAATGAACACATAACTTTTACGATACAAACACATGAACACATGGCTTTAATAGTTAACATGTTCATATTATGAGAATTTCAACACTTTCACATTTCTCTAAATAAAAATAACGAATCTGTAAAAAAGTACTCAAAAGCATGCTACTTAAATTTTTTAAAGGCAAACACATGCTATCAGGGATGACAGTTTTGCACATTCAGTGTTCTTTCAAGGAGCAATAGTTTGACCATTGTTCCTGCATTTGCTTTGCTTAGTCATAGGAACACATAACTTTTGTGATATGAACACACGGAGCCTGATTCTCTAAGGTGTAGTTATATCCAACAGAAATTATGCAAATGCACAAAATACGTCACAGTAATTGCGACATGCGACTTGTGCTAAATTCTAGAACAATCGGGACTTGTGCCAAGAGACATCTGGAATGTCGTAGGTGGTGACATGCACCATAGAAAAGGATGCATATCATAAGACTGACATAACTAATGCCAAACACACTGAATGCTGCAAGACAGACCGCAGACTGCAACACAAAAATGGTGCAGACAGCAACCGAGAGGCAGAGGAGGGGAAAAATATTTTCCCGTGATAAGGTAGACATACTCATCACAGAAACTGACAAGAAGCCAGTCTACTGTTAAGCAGGGAAGGCCAAAACAGACAAGAGGAGAGCAGCATGGGACACTGTGACCAAGAAGGTCAATGCTGTGGCCACCCAGAAGAGAACTGTAGGTGACCTCCAGAAAAAGTATCATTTTTTTTTTAGTCTTTGGTAACCAGGTAGGGCCCACTAGATACAAGTGCCTGTTTTCAGGGGTGACCTGGGAGCACTGGTCGGTTAAGTGACTTGCTCAGAGTCACACAGTATGCAAGTGGAGGTTGTGAGAATCAAACCCAGGTCTAGTCTGCTGGATGTACCAAGCTCATTCACAGCTCAGTACTCTAACCTCTAGGCTATACTGCCAGCCAATAATGACCTGAAGAGGCTCATCAAGCAAAGGCTGGCACACAACCTCCACTGTGGCCAGGCCACAGGTGGTGGGCCAAGTGAGCTGCAGCCACTGAGCACCCTAGAAAACAAGATCACTGCTCACCTCAGCCAGCACAGTATCAGTGGTGACACGGACCTGGATACCTTCAGGTGGCAGAGCAGCACAGGTATGTGAAATGGGAGGGCAATGCATACATCCCCCACACCAGGCACTTGGGTTAAATCCCAATACTAACACTGTAGTGCAGTATGAGGGGGGTGCTGCACTCCTGAGATGCCATCTTTCGGATGAAACATTAAACCGAGGTCCCGTCTGCCTGTTCTGGTGGTTGTTCAGTTGGACGTTAAAGATCCCATGGCACTTCTTGAAAAGAGTAGGGGAATTTTTATTGAAATAACATCAAAAAACAACAGATATATCAATGGAAATAAGTAACACAAAAATCAAAATACCAAATTCAATAGCTACAAAGAAAACCACAGATAAAAATGGAAAACATTAGAGAGAAATACATATTACTTCACAAGTTATAAGGGAAAACTTAGACAAACAATAAGTTGTTGAGGTAATAAAAACAAAAAATAAATAATAAATAAATGAATAATAAATAACAAATTAGTTTACTTTCATACCTATAATCTTTCAAAAAAATGGGGAAAACCCCAAAAAAACAAAGGAGGTTAATGTTTAAACTTCAGATCACAGCTATTTTAGAGCATTTAAGATAGAATATCATAAATGACGAATTCATACTATTTATATTTGATGAAATGTAAATATCCTTTCCACCATCTGTTAACCTTGTCAGAAGGAAATGCAGAAATATTAACATTATATACAGAAACTAATGCATTTTCACATAGTGTGCTAAAAGTTTCAAAGGACATCAACCACTGTTGCAAGACACATTGGCAACTAGCTTGCCACAGATAATACTTTAGACAAGAGAAAAATACTGCTAGAGTCTCTTTATGAAAGAAACCAGGTAATAATGAATAGTTACCCAGAACAATAATTTCATAGGTTAGCATAGTTAATCAAGATAATTTCCACCTGGTCACCAGATACCACATGGGAGCAGTTAAGTAAGAAATGCTCCATTGTCCCTCTTGTGCCCAGCAGGTACTATAGGGGCAGTATCTTTCTTCGTCTGCTTTGTGTTTATTATTAGCTTTGACCTTTAATCTTCCATAAGAGGAGAGCCATCGAAGTTCCCACATATGAAGGGGTATGAGAGATTATTGAGTTGTACTAAAACATTTTTATTTTGAGAGGGAGTACAATTTTTAAATTCTGGTTCAGCTGGATGATTTTTCTGCATTACTGAATGATACAAAAAGGGGCCAGCCCGCTGTGTTATCTGGATTTTGAAATACTCCACTTAAAAGGTTTTTGCGCCACAGATTTAAAGTACACTGGAATACCTAGATATGATGATATTTTGGGAGGTGTGGTCTTCCAAACAGGAAAATAGTGACCTAAATTGTTTTCAATCCATTTCCAAGTTAAAGTAAAGGAAGGATTCAGACCCAACCGTACAGTTTGGAAAATAAACAATGTATGGAAGAACACAATAGGGTACACAATTCCGAGCCCTCCATTTTTCTTAGGAAGATATGTAAAGCACCATTTAATAGGGTTTAAATGGCTTCCCCACAACATCTGGAAAAAACAGCTGTGCAACCTTGTTTCTTTTTTTTTTTAACCTTCTTTATTAAAGTTATTCAATGATACACAAGACAAAGACATATACACATACAGCCCGAGACATAACCCCGGGCCCACCTCTCCAAACTGGAAGTGGAAACTATGTACAACCCCACAACTATGTACATGCACAGTTACATTAGGACTTACCCCAAAATAACGAACCATTCTCAGTCAAAATTCCCTCACAACTAACATATAAGTTCTAATATTGTTTACCTTAAACCCTAAGTAACTGTGCCCCTAGGAAAGAGAGAGATTCCCGACCCCCCATCCCACAAAGGTCAAACCTTTAAGCTTTACCTCTAATCAACTATAATAGATATACATAGAAAGATATGTAACTGTTCAACAATTAAACACTCTTTCAACTAACACGACACTCCCCAAAAAGTTAGTCTCTTAATAACTAGCCCAAATACTACTCATCAGACAGACAGATCTGGACCGAGAGTCTCCACTGCAATGAGTACACTGCCTCCAAAGCTCCCACTTCTTGTCAAAATTGCCTTTTCCTTCCACCACATATTCTGTAAAGTCTCTCAAAATTTGGAGAAGGTCCCCAACCATTGGTCATAAGTGTAAAATAATATCATCTTTCCAATGCTTGAGGACAAAAGCTTTGACTACCGCTGATAAGAGAGATACATGGCACTTAATGAGATTCGCTGGTATTCTCCCCAAGTCCCCCAATATACATATCTCAGGGCAGATATACTCCTCATAATTTAATACCGGATCCATTTTTTCTTTAATCTGGGCCCATAATGGCTGAATCCTAGGGCAAGACCACAAAACATGCAATAAATCCCCCGACTCCCGATCACATCGGAAACATCGATCTGTCTGTCTGAGTTTACTAGAACACAATTTAGCTGGAGTGTAGTAGATGTTGGAGCAGATAAAAAATTGCATAATAGCATATTTTGGAATGGGCTGATATTTTTTATATTTCCACACTTCAGTCCAATCAATTCCCAGGGGGGATAACACCCTATCTCAGTATAGAATCCTATTTCCAATACCAATACTCACAAATTCCAGCAATATCTTATACACTTTAGACAGGGGATGACATGATAGATTCAAATTTTTTAACTGCTCCCACGAAAAAGATTGACTGTCCCCTTCTGTTAAGTGCTCCCGTATAAATTTCTACAATAGTGTGGTTAACTGAATCTTTTTAAAGAAGTCCCAATCTCGAGATGATTCCGGCAGGCGGACCCCTACTGGGTCTATACAGTCCACTACTTTAGAGTCCAGTAACAAAGGCCTCCATTGCCCACTCAACACCCGCTTTCCCACTCTAAAATTAGGGTTTCCCAATATCGGTTGGTCTCTAGCCCCTCTTTGTACTCTCCTCTGCCCCGGAGATAGCCATTCCCCACGCTTTAACTAATTTATATATTGGAGATTGGTTAATACCTGGCAAAGTCACGGGTCCACATATAAAGGGCCTTCAGGGAAAGTTTTAAGCCCTCCAATACAAGCTTTTCTATCATCAACCATGTTGGAGTATATCCTCACTATCCCCTGTCTATCCCAACGCCCCATATACCCAAGTTGACCTGCAACATAGTATAACATTAGATCTGGGACCTGCAAACCTCCCTCCTGATGGGGAGTAACACAACCTGCTTTCTCCTAGCCATTTTAGAGCCCACAGAAATTCCAGAATAATCCTTTGAATATAAATAAACTTGCTCTTGGGGATACAGTAAGGAGAAAGACAAGTCGGATAAAGCAGTCGAGGCAGGAGGTTCATTTTAATTAAACCCAATCTGGCAGTGAAGTTTAGAGAAGCCTCTTCCACCTTGCAATATCCTGCTTTATTTTAAGCACAATCCCATCACATTTTCTTCCACTCCCACTGCGGATCTGGCCAGGATCCATATCCCAAATACTTAATTTTGTCCGAGCCAATTAATAGAAGTGGTCAAAATCGGCCCTATATGTATGCGTTGTAAGTGGAAGAACCTGCGTTTTGGACAAATTCAATTTGTAATTAGAGACCGCTGAAAAATTCTCAATGATCTCCACAGCCCTCTGAATGCTTTCAACCGGATTGACTAAGTGAAGCAAAATATCATCAGCAAATACCGATAATTTAAGCTCAAGTCCCACGACTTCAATCCCCTGTACTCGAGAATCCATCCCCAAATATCTCAACAAGGGCTCGAGGTAGAGGTTGAATAAGATAGGTGACAGTGGACAGCCCTGCCTTGTCCCGTTCTGGAGGAAAACCTCCTTAGAGAGATAACCATTACACAAAATTCTGGCTGTAGGAGTTTTGTACAAATTTCTAAGTCCTACCAAGAGCTCATTCGAAATCCCATTCTCTCCATTGTGAAATAGGAATTGATGGGAGACCCTATCGAATGCCTTCGGCATCCAACGCAAATAAAGCCACTCAGATTTAGAATCACAGCCCTCTCTAAAATATGGTGAAGTTTCCTCAAAGCATCGTGGGCTCCCCTCGGCATAAACCCTACCTGTTCTTGACTAATCAATAGAGGGCAACTCTCAGGATCCTATTAGCTAAGATTTTGTAAGTATCTTCATATCTTGATTCATTAGGGCTATGGGTCTATAATTACCAGGTAGATGCCTAGGTTTATCTGGTTTCGAATCAGCACAATATAAGCTTGATAAAGTGGGGGATGGGGAACCCCTTCACTCATGATAGCTAGAAAGAGATCTTTCAGTAAGGGTATAATCGTCTCTGCATGGACTTTGTAGAATTTAGCCGAAAGGCCATCAGGTCCTGGTGCCTTCCCATTTGGTAAGTTATTAATAACCTCAAGAATTTCCTTCTGAAATTGGAGAAGCCAGAGCACGGGCCTGCTCCAGGGTAAGTCTAGGAAGGGGTATCTGATCTAGAACCCTCTAATCTGACCACTGACTGCGGGCCCCACCTGATATAGCACAGCATAGTAATCCAAAGGCATCAACCAGCTGCTGAGGCTCTGAGACCATCTGATCTCCAAACTGCACTGCCATAATCATCCTTTCAGCCTCCACTCCTTAATCCGATGAGCCAGTACCCTACTGGTATATCTCCTGTAACAAATATTTAGCATTCAGCCTCTCCAACCATCGATCTGCCCTGTAATGCCAGATCCCTTTAAATTCCTCTCTCAACTCTCTTAACTCTCTATCAGTCTCCTCAGAGGATCCTCTAAAGGAGACAAGGACTAATAGCCCCCATTATAAATTCCTCCCGAGCCCTGATTAGCTTATTATATCTAGCAGAGTATTCTTGGAGCCCCAGCCACTCTAAAACTTTGCATGTAGGCCACGCCAAATTCCTATTGCTAAGGGTTGGGATTTGGTCTTGAATAATCTCTTTTAGCCTACCTTCCAAAGTGGTTGCCAGATTACCCATCCCGAGTAGCCTGTCATCAAGACACCACCGATATGGTTTAGAGGGGATATGATCCATCCTCCATACCGTTTGTATTGGGGAATGGTCAGAAAATGTTGTCTCATACGTATACATCCCTATTACCCCTTTTAAAACTTCCCTATTGACCAAAAAAATGTCTATCCTCGAAAAAGTCTTATGGACTCCAGAATAAAATGTCATCTCAGTCCTCCAGCTTTGTGAACCCTATATGGGTCAGCTAGTGCTGTAACTTCCAAAACCTGTACAGCTAACTGCGATGGATTAGGCCCTTTGTTGGAAGGAGGTTTTCTGTCAATTCTATTATCAACACAAACGTTCCAATCTCCTGCCAAGACTACTGGCCCATAAGGGAAAGTAGCCATGTCCGCCTCCAATGAGGCAAAGAATTCAGGCCTAGCTGGTGTGGGCCCATAAATGGAGGCACAGACCATAGGAGTCCCTAAAAAGGAGCCTAATACATATAACCCTCTAGCATCATCTCTAACTCGAGTGGACCCGATTGTAAAGGACATCCTTTCCGAACAAGTGCCATAACCCCCTAAGCTTTAGCAATTCCCAGTCCTACGACTGCACCTACCCAACCTCTCCTGAGTAACTGCGATTCCTCAGTCAGCAGGTGGGTTTCTTGGAGCACAGCAACATGTATCCCCAACTGGCCAATATATCTAAGTACTACCAGCCTTTTTTTCCTGCTCCGAAGACCTTTCACATTCCAAGATAAAATTTTAAGTAGCCCCATCTACTACCCCTTCAGCCTTAACCCTTCCTCCATATTGTCAGCTTTTCTTAAGTTGCCAGTCGTGGATACTCTCTATCCCCCTCAAAACACCCCTTTATACTACCCCCGATCCTCCGATCGCCCTCCCTAATCTGCCCAGAACATGCGTGAGATGCCTCTGGTCGCCTCCCAAGCCCCCATATTGCCCCACACAATCTTTACTATCCCCCAATTCACTTGATACCGTCCCCCTTCTTTTAACAATCTTTTCAGGTGGGAAGCCCAACATCCAAAAGCTAAGAGCTCTCCCAATAAAATATACAGCTGCAATAGGTTACTCCACCATGTTTCTTCCCCTCAGGAAGGAGAAAAAAAAAAAAGGGGGGGAAGGGGAAGAAAACTCCAAGTCTAGTAGGCTTCTTCTCAGCGTTCTCAGGAGTCCACAGTAATATTTAAGTTCCAATTCTCATCTCCTTCTGGATAGAATCCCAGCCTGATCATCCTCTTCAGGTCCCCGATTTAAACAGCTCCGGCAGTTCCACCTTAAGACTCTTGAGAGCTTCCTCCGCTGTAAGGTACCTTCTGTCCCCACTTGTGAGCTTAACCACCAAAGTAGCTGGATACTGGAGCCTAAACTTCAGTCCTGCCAAGTACAACTTTTTTTTGATGTTACTGTATGCCTTCTACTTCTCCCTCACCGAGGGAACCAGGTCCTGGAAAAGCCAGAGAGGGGCCCCTTGCCAAAATAAATTTCTGTTAGCTTTAGCCTTATTTAAAACATGTATTTTCTCCTTGTAGTTGAGGAAGCGCATTATTATAACTCGAGGGCGAGCTCCCGGCGGAGGGGTCTCTCTCTCAATGCCCGATGGGCCCTCTCGAGGTTATAGGCATCTCCGAGCAGGGGTGGGCCCAAACAGCTTGAGCAACAGCTCTTGCATAAACACCACACAGTCTGCACCCTCCGGATCTTTCAGGGAGCCTGCCATAATTAGATTATTTCTCTCCCTCGCTTCCTGATCTTCCAGCCAATCTTCCAACTTCCTGACCTGCCTCTTCAGGTATACCACTTCTTGATCAATGGTGCTCACTTTTCTTTCCTGGGATGCCACTCTAACTTCCACATCGCCAACTCGCTGTGATAAAGCCTGAAGTGCGGTTTCAAAGCTGAAAGTCCGACACAGCCCTTTAAGGAGCTGTTTGATCTCACTAATATCATCAGCTGATGAGCGATCCTCCTGGCCCTCTGCCTTCCAATCCTCCGAGACCTCCAAGTCTGGCGAGTGGGGTTTAGACCGCATGGTCGCTGGGGTTCTAGCTGCCAGAGGCTCGAGGCTTCCTTGCTCCATCTCGGCCTCTTCTGCCATGCGCTGCCCCGCCGAACAAAAAGTGACTCCCCGAACCTCCAAACACTCCGATCGCTTCTCCGGATGCAGCGGTAAGAAGACGGCTGTCCCCTCGCACGTTTCTTGCTCCGTAGGGGATCTAAACAATCACGTTGCTACTGTATTTCACCGCGGGGCTCGGGAGCGCCGACTGAGACGTCTACTCCATTGCTCGCTCACCATGTGACCCGTACAACCTTGTTTCTAAGGAAACAGGTAGGGGGAAAATCATAGCCATGTACAATAGGCAAGGGATCAGGAATATCTTAATGACTTGAATTCTTTAGAGCTTGGAAAGCTTCCACCTTTTCCATTGTTGAACTTTGACTTCATGAGCCAGTTATTCAAAGCCTTGCCCCTGGGCTAAATTAGCACTGCCTAGCAGGCAAACTTAGCCCAGAGCACAAAGCAAGCTATATTCAAAAGGAATAGCCAGGGACAAACAGCTTCCGAATATAGCATGAGAATGAGGGCAGACAAACTTAGAAACATAGAATTTGACAGCAGATAAGGACCGCTTAGCCCACCCAGTCTGCCCATTTCCCTACCTAATGGATAAGCTGCAGATCCTAGTTAACCAGCAGCCTACTTCTTCCTACCCCAACCCCCTAGAATTGCCTTATGACTGTCCCATGCATGCTTGAATTCCACCACTGTTTTTGACTCCACAACCTCCTCCGGAAGGCCGTTCCATGCATCCACAACCCTCTCTGTGAAAAAATACTTCCTTAAATTACCTCTGAGCCACCCCCCCATCTTCAAATTGTGCCCTTTATTCTTGCACACCTCTTTTTTTGAAAGATGCTACCCTCTTGGACTTTGTTGATTCCCTTGAGGTACTTGAAAGTTTCTATCATGTCCCCCCTCTCCCTCCTTTCCTCGAGGCTATACATATTAAGCTCCTTAAGTCTCTCTTCATATGTCTTCCGGTGCAGACCCTGCACCATTTTAGTTGCCCTCCTCTGGACAGCTTCCATCCTGTCTATGTCTTTGCAGAGACTGGGTCTCCAGAACTGCACACAGTACTGCAGATGGGGTCTCACCAGCTGTCTGTACAGAGTGATAATAACTTCCTGTTTTCTACTGGTGATGCCTCTCCCTATGCATCCCAGTATCCTCCCAGCCCTCCTTGCTGCCCTCTCACATTGCTTGCCCACCTTTAGGTCATCTGATATGACTACCCCCAGGTCCCTTTCCATTTTTGTTGTTAGTATCTCACCCCCCATTGTGTACTCTTCCCTGGGTTGTTGTTTCCCAGGTGCATTATCACTTCTTAGCATTGAATCTAAGCTGCCATACATTTGACCATTCCTCTAACCTTGCCAAGTCCCTTCTCATCCTTTCCACCCCACCTTGTGCATCAACTCTGTTGCAGATCTTTGTGTCATCTGCAAAGAGACATACTTTTCCTTCCAGTCCCTCTGCAATGTCACTTATAAAGACATTGAAGAGGACCGGTCCCTAATACTGAAACCTGCGGTACCCCACTAGTAACCTCCCTTCCTTCAGAGTGGACTCCATTTACTATTACTGTCTGTGTCCTATTCTCCAGCCAATTCTTTACCCAGGCTGTCATCTTGGGACCTACTCCCAGGCTGGCTAACTTGTATATTAATCTTTTGTGTGGGACTGTGTCAAATGCCTTGCTAAAGCCCCCCCTGATCTACTACTTTGGTCACCCAGTCAAAGAAATCTATTAGATTCGTCTGGCATGACCTTCCCCGCTGTGAATCCATGCTGCCTTGGGTTCTGTGCCCCGCTGGCCTCTAGATACTCGACAGTTCTTTCCTTCAGAAGTGATTCCATCATTTTCCCTATCACTGAGGTTAAACTAACAGGTCTGTAGTTTCCTGCTTCTGCCTTGCTCCCACTTTTGTGAAGGGGAATCACATCTGCCTCCTCCAGTCCTCAGGTACCACCCCATCCTCTCATGATTTGCTAAAGAGGGTAGTCAGTGGTGTCACTAGTTCTACCCATAGTTCTTTTAGAATTCTGGGATGAATCCCATCAAGCCCCATTGCTTTGTCCACCTTCAGTTTTAAGAGTTCTTTCAGAACCCTTTCTTCTGTAAATGGGCTGGTATCAACTTCTGTATCCAGAGTATTTCTATTGTTTGTTTTAGGTACCTCCCCCTCTTCATTTGTAAATACTGAACAAAAATATTTGTTTAGTATCTCTGCCTTTTCACAGTCACCCTCTGCCCACCCCTTCCCCTTTATTAAGCCTCACTATCCCTCCCTCGGTCTTCCTCCACTCCCTGGTGTACCTATAAAAGGTTTTATCCCCCTTCTTAACTGAGTTGGCTATCTTTTCCTCGGTTTGGGTCTTTGCTGTTCTGACTGCCTTCCCAGCTTCCTTTTGCTTTAACTGATACAGTTCTCTGTCCTGCTCCTTCTATGATTCCTTGTACTTCCTGAATGCTTTCTTTTTCTCTTGAACCTTCACTGCCACTTGGCAGGGAGTGCAGGACAAACATAGTCCTGGAATAAGAGAGCTCTGAACATAGCAACCAGGAAGTGCAAACCACAACAGCAACACAGTGCACAGCGATGAGGAGGCAGCTAGAGGTGAACTATGTGGCCAATGTGTGTGCGAGCAAATGTGTGGACCCAGTACAGCTGCAGGCAGCAGCAGATGTGAAAGAACAGTGATCAAACCTGTATAATATTCCCCGAACCACACAGCTTTACCACGGAGCTAAGCTGTTTGCCCAGTGCAAACACGTTTGCCCGGTGCTAAGATTTGCCATATTCAAAAGTGGCATGCAAATCAGCTTACTTAGGCAGACTCTGGGCAAACAGCCTGATTAGCATCTCACCATGCCCTGTTTTGCATGCCATTTGCCCAGCGTTACTGCAGGGTCCCATAGAGTCACCTGTAGGTCAGTCTGGGAGTACAAGATCTGACCAGGTCCGAATGCAGCTCCACCTGTAGGTCTGACTGGCAGTGCACGTTGATAGCTGCAGGCTACATGTAAACAGTGCAGCATAGCATAGCATATTGTACCCCAGGGGACAACACAGCATAGGCACAGGTGGTGGTGGTGCAGCATGCAACTGTCACACAGTAGGGCATGCAACAGTGCACAGCAGACACTACAGTAGCAAGGGGGCCAGTAGTGTGAGGGACACAACACTGCCTATGGTGTGTAGGGCGGTGATGCTGACTGCACTGTACACAGTGACAGGCCCAACTTGCAGGTGTTTACTGACAGTGGACAGTACTGTTACGCTGTTGTGTGATCCACAGATGCTGCACCTGTGGAATGTGATGCACACAGTGACATATACATGGCAGGCTGTGTGTGCTGTGGCATCTGTACAGCTGTGCTGTATGTGGCTGGGAGGGCACGTAGGATCCGACAGGCACACAGGCAGTGGGGTATTCCCAGTACTGGCCCATGTGCACTAAGTGCTGTGTCCCAGTCTTGTGGCCAGAATTGGGCTGTGGTGAGGTCTGGCCACCCATACACCCTCCCCTCAATGGCCACCGTGCCCACAGTGCTGCCTGTGTGTGCTGGCATCTGTTGGGCACTACAGATGTATGGTCTGCAGGTGTGTGGTGTATGGCCACACTACCTTGATGTGCTCTGTGGGCCCATTTACCTCTTACTGCCTGTGCATGGCTGGGACCTGTGCCAGCTGTTCGTGTCATGGTGGTGCCTTCAGTGAGCAGTATGTGTCCTCTATGTCTGGCAGTTTGTAAGTGTCATACTCATATGTTAGGGCCGTGCAAGCCACACTAATGCCACGCTATCACTGCGGCGCAAAGCAGCAATGTTGTACAAAGCTGTTTGCCCAGGGTCGAGACCAGCTTTTCCTGGGTGGTAATTTGTACCGTGCTATGGGTTGTGCTAAGTTGCGCTAAACACCTTAGCATGGCACTAGTTGCTGAATATCTCAATGCGCCTGTATTCATGTTCACTTTGCCCCTTGCATATACTTATGGTTTGCCCGGCGCTAATGCGGTTTGCCTGCACTATTTGGCCTTTTGAATACTGCAGACCTGCGCCAGTCCCGCACTAAACCCACGCAAACGTTTTTTGCCCATCGCAAAGCTTTGAATATCTGGCCCCACATGTTTCTAAGGCCATATCCCAGTTTTGAAAGGGTAAGTTTTGAGAGGAAAACTGTACTCCCAAAATCTTGATGGGGCCAGACCCCAAAGGAATACCATCTATAATTACTGGCTCAGGGTCCTGAGCGGCTAAATTTATACCTTTACATTTGTTTATGTTCAGCACTGCATTTGACACAGAAGCATGTAGCTGCATTTCATGTAAAAAAACAGGAATACCCTAACATCAGCCAAAAATAGGCATACATCATCTGCATAGGTCAACCCAATAATTTCATTCCGATGACCACTTCCCACTAGGCCTTGCAACAGATGAGAAGAGACTAAATGATGAAGAAAAGGATCTAGGGAAATATATATATAGCAGGGGGCTCAGTGGACAGCCCTGTCTAACATCTGAAGATATTTTTAAAGGTAGCATGCTGTTTTCCAAGATGATGAGTTTGATTATTGTACCAGAATATAACAGTTTTAACCAGTTTATAAAGCATAGTGGAATCCCATATGCCTCTAAAACGGAAAACAGGAACAGATGATTGCCTCAGTCAAAGGCCTTTCTCTGATCAAGTGATAAAATGATACCAGATTTTCCATGGGCATTGTAATATTCTGTAATGTCCCTAATCATTAATAGTGGGTATTGTATTTTATGATCCTGTAACCCACAAAACTGAGAAGGGTGTATGAGCAGATTTGCCATAGTTTTTAATCTGTTATTTAAGATCTGGTACAGTATTGTCCAACCTGTCCCCGGACTTAAAAAGAAAAATAATAAGGGCAGTAGTAAAATGTTCAAGAAAAGTCTTTTGCTTAAAAAAGGCAGAAAACACAGTTTCTAGGCAAACAGCCAGAACTGAGGAAAAAGTTTTATAAAACTCATAAGGTGAACCATCTTCACCTAGTGAAATTCCTGGTTTCTGAGAAAGAATTGTAGATTCAATTTCTGGTAAAGAAACTGGAACTGTTAGTGCAGATGCTTCCTCTGCAGAAAACTGCTGTGAGCAGGTATTCAGGTAAGAACAAATACTGGATTTTGAAGGGGAATGAGTTTTTTAAAAGAAGGTGGTGTAAGACAATGGCAGAAAACTGTTCTTTAGAGGTAACCAAATCACCATCTGGATTTCTTAGCGAGGTAAAGGAAGTGGCAGCTTCCCTTTTTTTTACAGACTTCAAATGGGTCCCCAGCTGTTTGTTTTTTTATCCCATATTCCAATTCAGCCTAAAAAGACTTAGCTCTATCATATTGTACAGCTTTCATTTGTGTTTTAATGGTATTTATTTGTTGTGAGTAATCAAATCTGTGTGTAGAGACCAGAGAGCAGAGATATTGAAGCTGTGTACATAATTTGTGATAAGTAAAAAAAAATCATTACGGGTTTTAGAAACTCCATAGTTTTGAAACCACCTTCTAATATCTGGTTTGGTGTCAGCCCACCAGCAGCCTATGTCATCGTATAAATCATAAACAGATGTCCTTATCCATAAAAGGATAGTGATTACTGAAATGACTTGTGGCTCCTGTAGGACAGAAGTGTTTAGCTTCCATCTAGTGTGCTTGACAGAGTCTGAAAAAGGGCCCTGTACGTTTAGTTTTAAAAAAGGCATGATCAGAAAATTCAAAGGGATAAACAACAAAAGAAGCCAAGATAACATTTTGAGAAATAAAAAAATGATCAATAGTTGTAGTAAATTTACCCCTTTTGTAGGTGAAAGTAGGTCCCCCTTCAGAGAGTCTGCACAATTAACAAGGTCAGCAGTTTTGACACATTTCTCAGAAGCACGAGAAATGCAATATTGTTTTTTCTCCTTATTGCTTGGGTCTAATTTTTTAAAACCGAAATTGAAATCACTAGCCAAAAAGATATTTTTGGAGGTAACTAAAAAAGGTTGGAGGGAGGTCAAGAGGTCAACCCTCTCAGCCTTAGACTGAGGACCATAGACTGTAATGAGTCTGCATGGGGTAGATTCCCACGTACCATCTATAATAAGCAGCCTTCCAGGTATTATATCCATAGATTTAGGCACTGTGAAAGAGGAAAACTGAAATAATACAGCCACCCCATCAGCTCTATCACACCCAAAAGACCAAAAAGAAGGGCCCCAAACCCATTCTGACTGGAATAACCTGGACTGATCTATGGAATATACCCATGTTTCATGCAAAAAACAGATGTTATATTTCTGATCATGCAGCTGTTGAAAAATAGCATGCCTTTTTTCATACTGCAGTAGACTGCATACATTAGCTTGAAACAAACTAGACATTCATAATGACAAATTAGAATCTTTTTTTCTTCCGTTTTTATGTTTGCTTGCACGCATGTGCAAGAAACATAGTGCCATTATCCGAGATTTTGGAGGTGTGTCACCCCCTCTTCCAATTCAGTCAGTGTGTTGGCAGGCGGGGCCCCTGTAAGCCAATGCATGCTGGAGCTGTCTATGACAAGCTCCAAAATGCAGTGGCATACAGTTGAAAGGGGGAGCTACGCTTCAGTGAGCAGCGATAAGATATCGCCTGCTCATGCGCCTACCCCACCACACACACACACACGCTGCGCAGGCGCACCCACCCTCACGCACACTGTATAGCCCGGCGGGGTGCCCAATCCCCATCAGCTGTGCTGCGCTCCCCCGCCCCAAAGCCTTCCAAATGCCACGTTGGTGCCCACCCAGCATGGCAACTCATGATATAGCCAATGGGGGTGTCCAATCCCCGTCGGCTCCACTGTCCTCACCCTCCCGGTACTGGGTGCCGCGCTGAGGCCCACCCCAGCGTGGCAATAGATCTTTCGGCCGGCGGGTGCCCAATCCCTGTCGGCTGGGCATACCAACCATCCTTGTGCCATGCTGAGGCCACCCCAGCGTGGCAAACGTCTCGTCATCATTGGAAAAAAAAAAAAACACCTGTAAAAGAAAAGCGGTCCCACGTAGTCTCCTGGCCCCCCTCCACAACCCGCACCCACCACTGCACCTGCCTCCCCACCCCCTCACCCCATGCCTCCTCCGGACCTCGGTGCGATGATGTCGGTGGACGGGGAACCGTCTGTACTCTTCAAAGCCGACCCGCGAACTGAAATGCCGGTAAGCTGTATAATAGGCTAGATAGCGGTTTTCAACTTTGTTGCGTATCTCAGGCATTTTTGGAATTTTTGCACCAAATTTTCAATGTGGGTTTTGGGACCCCTTCTTATGAATGATGTCACTGTCATGGCATTTCGGGCCCAAAGGGTGATTTCGCAGTCACTGCGCAGTCACTGCGATGAAATCACCTTTCGGGACCGATTAACGAAATGACACTGCCAGTGTTCATAAGGTGGGCTCTCAAGAAGCTTATTTTGAAAATTTGGTGGAAAAATTCCAAAGAACGACTGTTTCACGAGCGTGCATTGTGCAGTTCCTACGCACGTTCGTAAGTTCGCGACTTTTAAATATTTTCACTCCAGATTTTCAAAATTGCTATTTTACCACACCACCTTATGAGCAGTGCAGCTGTCATTTTTCACATCTCACCCAAAACGTGTTTCTGCCCATGTAGCGCACAATGGCGCAGTTGGTATGCGAAACCAATGTACGGGACAAATTAAGAAAACCACAGTGACACTGTTCATGAGCAGAGGTCTTAAAATGGCTATGTTGAAAATTTGGTGAAAAAATTCCTAAAAATGACTGTTGTACGAGCGTGCGTTGCGCAGTTCCTATGCATGCTCATAAGTTTGCAAATTTAATATTTTCACTCCAGATTTTCAACATTGCCATTTTATTACGCTTCCTTATGAACAGTACAGCTGCCATTTTTCATATACCGCCCAAAATGTGTTTTCGCACATGTAGCGCACAATGGTGCTGTTGGTGTGTGAAAGCAATGTCTGGGACAGATTAAGAAAATCACAGTTACACTGTTCATGAGCAGAGGTCTTAAAATGGCTATGTTGAAAATTTGGCGACAAAAGTCCATAAAATGACTATGTTACGAGTGAGCATTGCGCAGTTTCCACGCACCCTCGTAAGTTCATGACTTTGTAATATTTTAAGTCCAGATTTTCACCAGTGGCATTTTCCACACTGCCTTATTTACAGTACAGCTGTCATTTTTCACAACATGGCCGAAGTGTGTTTTCACACTTTCAGCGCAGAGATGCGTGGTCGCTGTGGGAAATCATTGTTTGGGACAGATAAAGAAAATCACAGTGACACTGTTCATGATCGGAGGCACCAAAATGCCTGAGTTGACAATCTGCTGTAAAAAATCCCCAACCTAATTATATTACGGGTGTGAGTTGCACAGTTTCTATGTACGCTCGTGACTTCACCATTTTTTAAATATTTTTACTGCAGATTTGCAACATTGCCAATTTTTACACCTCCCCGTGAACAGTACAGCTGTCATTTTTTACATCCTGTTCAGAATGTTTTTGCACCTGTGGTGCTAAATGCCGTAGTCGCTGTGCATAACCAGCTTTCGGCTAAGAAACTGATATTCTCCCTGTTCATGAGGCAGGGTCATAAAAAAAACGTGTTGAACATTTGGAGTGAAAGTACCAACGAATGCCTGAGGTATTAGGGTTTCCAACCATAACGCCCAACCCTGTAGAGAATGACAGGCATCAGGGGTGTGACTTGGGATTCTTGCCTGTAATGCTCATACCATTCCACACTCTGCAGCCAGTGAGAAGCATCAAGGTATGCCTTGGACTCTTCGGCCCCAAAGTTCACCCCATTCTCCTATATCACACCCATCTCACTGTATTTCCTAATGGAATTGGGTGCGCATAAGGGCCAAAGACCCCAAGGAACACCGTGACACTTGCCAGTGCCTGCAGGGTGGGGTGTACTGAAATGGCGTGGCCGTTATGCCTGACGACCCAAAGGCACACCCCAATACCTGTCACTCTCTGCAGGGTGGTGGTGGGGTTGGCTTCAGTTCAATACTTCACTGCCATTACTATTACGCAGCTCTGTAACTTCTACACTACCACTGCCAATGCCAGCAAGCAAACATTCGGCATTGACAAATGCTTGTTCTTTTTCTCTTTATACCCAGATTGATCTGAAGGTGTTTTAGGAAGGCCAGAATTCTGGGACGCAGAATCAGACTCCCCTAACTCCATGTCTGAGTCATCCCACTCTTGGTTTGGAGATAAGACATCAAAAGGATTTGTAGTGGCCACTCCAGGGGGTTCAGGAATAAGTTTTAATTTCCTTGAGGAATGTCTAGGCCCTACAGTATAAATGTGTACTCAGAGTGGGGTTGGGGGGTAGCATGACAGTAACTGACTTTGAACTGTCCACAGTCTCAACAGGTGGGGGAGGATCTTTGTAACAGACAGGCTGAAGTTCCAAAATAGTGTCAGTGTTAGAAATGAGTTACTTGTGTATTGTCCGGTTTCAGGGGTTGATTTTCTTTGACCTCCTCAGACTTTGTAGCGACATCTTCCGTGATGAGAATGTCACATTCCAGAGGGGTAGATACAGTAGGGCTCTACTCAGTGGCTTCTTGAACGTCTTGAATTAGCAAATCAGGGTTTATGGAAGTCAGCTTGCTCTTAACAGCTCAGGAGCATTCCAAGAAGATGTGGCCAGTCTCCTTGCAGAGGTCACACTTTATATGATTCGCACATTGATGGCTGATGTGCCCAACCTCACCATAATTTTCACAGCGTGGTTTGTTGCAAACATTGGAAAGATGCATACTGGCCCCACACTTATAACAAGTGCGAGGTTGCCCTGCATAAGAACAGACCCCCCCCCCCGATCCCTACCCAAAATAAAAGAGCTCGGATTGTGTCAAATCCTTTCATTAGACTGCTGCAGTTTTACTTTAAATTTCCAGCTGCCAGTCCAGAAATTTTCAGAATCCAGGATGGGTTCTGGAGCGCTGAGGACATCGCATTTTAAATTCAACCAATACATGATGTCCTCAACATGGACACCTTCATTTTCGAACATGACAGTTACAAATTTGATGAGTGGCTTGTGAGTGGAATGACCAGAAAAGAAGGCCACAAGGGGAGAACTTGACCTGATTGTAGCACTGCCAGAAAAGTTCCAAAGCATGGGAGGTCCTGAAGCTAACATCAAAATTGTCTTCACCCTATGTGTTAATAAAGGTGAAGACTTCAGCCAGGGAGAAATGCAAAGAATCTTTTAACAGGTTTTTTCCCACATAATGGCAGTCAGGCTGTGATTCAAGCCCCCCGCCCCATACTGATCTGCACAGCATTTCTCGTGGGTGCTGCTTCTTTTTTGGATTTGGTGAACAGTTCATAAAACAAGGGTCTCTGGGGGGTTCCACCCCTTCAGGAGAGGTAACATATTCTCCAGCATTTCCTGAAGGATTGTTATTCTGCATGTTTGTTATACTTTTGGATTTACTTGCAGTAATGGGAGTAGAGGTTGATGAGCCCTCAAATGCTGTCTTTTCCCCCTGGTTAGATTCAACCGTAACCTGTAATTTATCCAAGAGAGATTTGATCTGAGCAGCCTCTGAAACCTGCGGTCCTGATCTGCACACAGTCAAAGGAACAGCAGAACCCCCTTTTTCTGTAAAATTAGCTGCACTGACAGTGGTAGAGAGGGCGACAGCAAAACTGTAGGAGCAGGGCCTGAAGAATTAGCAGTGAGTGGCGGCCGCCACTCTGGGGAACCTTGTGACAAGAGACCCAGCTCCCAGCTAGGGTCTGGTACCCATTACCCAGATTCAGTCTGGGTCCATCCTGCATTTTTAAGGGCGAGATCTGGGGACCAGCGCTCGGCAGAGGCATCCATGAGAGGGAGCACAAAAGCAGCTTGGATAGCTGTAGCTACCGGAATTTCACCAGGAGAGATGGCAATCAGTATTTCAGAGGGAACATTGACACTAGTGGTTGATGACACCAATGCCGTAACAGTAGATGCAGTCACTTTTTCATCAGCCGACTCCTCGCTAGAGGAAGGCAAGTCTGAGGGGATTTTTTGGGAGGGCTTTAAGCCCGAGGTTCGATGGGAGGAGCAACAACGTCACTCCCCCATCGAGTTTAAAAGGTTACAACATCCTGGGCTTTGCCAGAATTCTTTTTTGTTGCGGCCGGAGGCACCGCTCCTTTCCATCAGCTGCTGTCTTGCTTTGGGGGCGCCTCTGACTGCCAGGTCTCTCTCTCTCCCTTGAGTGCTCTCCTAGCTCCTCTTTATGTGCTTGCTCTTCTTTTTCTTTTGCTTTGCCGCCATATTTCATTTTGCCACACAAGCCATGTCTCTGTCCTTTTGTATTATTTACCTCACTCCGCATTCCTCCTTGTATGTCATGCCTTCACGATTCCATTCGCAGCACTGCCCGCATGTCACCGGGGATGGCGGCTCATTTAAAACTGCCCTGCAACCCCCCATCCCTCATTTCTCTCTCTCTTTTCAGTCTCACCCACCGTTGCTGCTCGCTTTCAGCTTTTGCCGGTTTGTCCTACCTGCAGTCCCTCGTAACTGCTCATCGCTGTCTCTTCCCGTCGTTCATTTGCCATGCTGCCTGATCTGCTCTGGAGCTGCCCTGGATTTTGCAGTTTGCACCTGAAACAAGGAATAGTAATCTGGAGACCCTGAAAGCCTTGTGATTTACTGATGTACTGTAGGGATGCATTTTTTTTGCAGGTAATTCTCTGCTGTTTTATTATGATTAGCCTCTCGATATGCAGGACTGAACTGTCATTCATTAATTCATGTACCTGAGATCCCTTCTGCAGTCTAAGAATGTTGGATCCTTGCTATGTGAGGAATTTGTGAGATAAGTTACGGTAGCTTGCTATAGATTGATGGTGACAGAGTAAGCAGTATGGTATAGTGGTCCGAGCTCAGAAATGTGGCCCTGACTACTTCCAGTTTTATTCATTCCTCTCCTCCCCCTCCGATCTTCTACCTTTCTCATTGTGCTATGCTTCTTTCACCTCATATTTCCCTTGCTACGTCTTGATTTCCTGCCATTCTTGCTCATGTTAGCATTCTTTCTGGATGCACACTTTCTTTCCTCATTGTCTGCTGCTTTTGGACAGGTTTCTGGTCACTGCCTCTTTGGAGGCTGCTGTTTTGCAGACTACTTGGCGGGTGCGCCCCCTTCTGGCCATTTGCTATTTGGAACTGCACTCTGCTGTTTGCTGCTGATGGGTTGGGATGTCTGTTTCTTCATCCTTGCTTCTTCTTTCTCCCTTCCCACTCATTTTTCCTGCATTCTCAGTTGGCTCAGCTGCTTTTCACCCTTCGCTCTCCACCTCGCTCAGTCTATACTGCTCATCAAATCCTATGCTCTTCGGCTTTGATTTCCTCATTCAATACTGGCCATTCTGAATTCGCTCCAATCTAGGCCTTCAGGCTCTATTTCTTTTGCATACACTTGTGCCTCCTCATCAAGCTCACCCTCCTGCAATTCTCATCCTGTATCGGCGGGGTTCTATGCTACCCCTTTGACCTCCCTCCAGTCCTTTTGGAATGTTCTGGCCCTCAAGGCTTCCCTTCAACTGTGCCTCATCCATTTCTACCTCACTTTCCTGTCCCTGCCTTCGGGCTTCCCTCCATCATCATCTTCTTGGCCCTCTTCATCCTTTCATTCTTCGCTTTCACTATGCCCAGCCTCCATAGCTTTGATGCATCGTCATCCCTCCTCCATTTCCTGGAGTTTACCTGCCCCATGGCCCTATCAAGCCCACGATACCTCACCTAACCCTGCTCATCTCTTTCAGTCGCTCAATCAGTATGCTTCGGCTGCCTCCATCTGGCCTGCGTTCAATATTTCTTTTGGGCATCCCTATCATTCATCATATGCTGCCTCCTCAACCCGTGGCCCTCCTGCAGCATGTATCAGGTTCATGACTCTGGTCATCATTCATCGCTTTTCTCGTCCCAGCCATCAAAGCTTTGTATGTCCATAATGGAGTCTGTCCACTCCTGACTTCCCTCCTCTCAGTACATTGTCCAATTTTGCTCCTCTTGATCTCCCGTCCTGTGCATACCCTCTAGTTACCTTACCCTCTGGTTCCCGACATGACTTCTTGGCCTCAGAGTCTACCTGCTTTTGAAGAGCCTACTTCCTAATACTTCGTTCATACCAGTTCCTTTTCAAGTTCATTCTTGTCTCCTCCTCTTCCAATTCTGTACCGGCCATCCAGGATTTACTCCACTCGTGGCATGCTATTGATATTTCTTTTTGGGCATACCTATCATGACTCCTATGCTACCTTATCAACCCGCGGCCATCCAACCGCACGTATCCATCATGCTGCATGTATCGAGTTCGTAACTCTAATCATCATTCATTCCACTTTACCTCAAGATGTATCTATTTACATTGCTTACTTGAACATTCCTATAATTGATTTCTATGCTACCTCATCGATTACAACCTCAGGGTCTAATAATCATTCACATTGCATAATTGCTCACTCGCATTGCTCAATCAAGCTAGTCTGCATCATCCCCGTTCTCCTAGTGAGCACATCTGGAATATCCTCATGAGCACATCTGGATACCCTTTGCTCCTCTGACTTCTACATGGATCTACTCCATCCTATCGACTACTCGAGCATATCGACTACTCGAGCATACCCTCCTTGGATCCCTGCTACCTCATGTTCCTTATTTAATTTGTGCTTCTTTGGAGTTTTTCCCTCTTCCATAGTCATCCTCCCTATTTATAGCCCTCATCTATGAACCATGCTCTTTACCAGTCTATGTCCTCAAATCAAACGTTGTCAGCCTGGAGGGAAGGTGACCTAGGCCTTGGATCCCCAGAGGTTTCCTCCTCAAAGGGGTATTTTTCCTCTCCTCCGTGCCAATGGTCATAATATTAGTTAGAGCTAGTGCTTTCTTCTCATTAGTTAGTTAGGTTCTGCTGTTGGATGGAGGTGGATGGTGGCCCGGCTTTCCCCTCTCTCTTTAGGAAGTTAGCCCTTCTCTTCACAGAATTCATTCATCATCCTCGCCTCTTGGAAGCTTGACATCTTTGGGTATTCTTTTTGGGCTTCTTCCTAACCTACCTTTAGCCAGTGCATTCATTCCTGACACCTGTAGGGGGAACCCTACTCTAGGGTTCCTTGCATCATACCCCTACAAGGTGGTATATCCCATGGATAGAGAGGCAGAAAGCCACAAAGCAAATCAAGTCACACAAGCATCATCTCATATTATCTCATTCGGTTGCGTAAGCACATCAAACTATTTTTTAACCAGCAAATCAGTTCTTTTATATTTAATGTGTTCAATTGGTTTTGAATTAGTCTGACATGCAGTAAAGGAAAATACTGTCGCAGCAGATTGATCATTTGAATTAGATACAAAAGTTATTGGTGGCTGGGTCACACACCCTTCAACATCCTGGTCATTTGGGCCCCAGCAACAGCACTAAAGTCACAGACTTTGGGCTCTGGAGCCCAAGGTACTCATGTCATCTGATACCATTTGTAGTAAAGCCACTTTTATTTCTTTATGTCAAGCTAGAAGTCTCTGATCTTCTTGTTGCAGTTCTGCTTGGGTAAGCACGATATCCATCGTAGTCGAAGAACTCATGGCAACTTCATCAGTGGGAGCAGGTCCAATGTTTCCAACTTCCATTTTAGTAGTCAAATTTTGTTGATTATCACCATCCGATCATAAAGTCAATTCCTCTGATCCATTGGCACCAAAAGACACATCGGTCTCAGGCAAAGCTGAGGTTGGAGAGAAGCCCTGCTCCCCACCCTCCCAGACATCCATCTGTTCTGGAGATCCACCTGAAATACATAGATACATAGATACATAGATAGTGTCGGCAGATAAGGGCCTGTGGCCCACCCAGTCTGCCCATTTGAGCTTGTAAGTTCAGTTTATGTTTTCCTAGAAGTCTGTTGCCCCTTACCCCTGACCTCCAGAATTCCTTTGAAATGGCCATCAAGAGGCCCACAGGAAGTCAAGCTCCCTGCTGGAAGAGTAAGGGAATTTCCATGGTGTCCCGGCCAAATTTCCCCATTCATTAAAAATACCACCAACAGCTTAATCTGGTTCAATTTCAGTTGGTTACCATCTGTATCCCCCCTCCACCGGTCGCCCCTGAAAAAGGGACTTCTAGTCTCAGTGGGCCTACTGGGTCAACAAAATTCAGTAAATAAATAAATAAACAGGAATGTGTGCGGTGAATGCTCTGTAGGCGATGGTATATGCAACAAAGTGTGTGACCGTGCATGTGAATGTTGGTGTGTGTACGTGTGTATGTGTGCTGCAGCAGGGCACAGCAACCCAAAGGCAGGAACATGAGTAGCACCAGAAACTGTCACCATGAGGAACAGGGCTATTAGGCCTGTGACACATTGGACATGCTGACATCCATGCACAGGTATGGCTGTGGCCCTGCAAGGCTGCCACAAACAGACATTTGTGTGTTGTGCATATGCTTCTGTGTGCTGCCTGCCCCACTGTACCTTGTCATGTTGTGGGGGGTGGGCCGGGGGCACTGATGCACATCCCTCAGGGGTGGGAAGCATGCTGCATATCAATACAGCCCAGAGTCATTGGTCGGGGGGGTGGGCCTGCTGCATACCCACACAGCCCACTGTACATGGGGGTGGCTGCTGCATACCCACACAGCCCACTGTACTTGGTAATGCAGGGGCCCTGCCACAGATCTGCACAGCTCACAGTACCTGTACAGGTTGTGGGGGGTGGGCTTGGAGCAGTGACGTACACCTCTCAGTGGCTGGCCATGTTGATGGGGGCTGTGGTTCATATGCACATCCGACAGTTGCAGTACATGCTGTGTGGTGCGGCCAGTGGTACTGGGAGTGTACTGTACTAGGGAGCATAGTGGATAGCTGTGTATGGGTTCAAGATGGGGATGTGTGTAGCAACAGCTGACATTCTGTACATCTCACAGGGTCCACAGTAGTGCCAGGTGACAGTGGGGCCAGTGGTGCAGACCAGAGTACCAGACAGCAGGCCAGCCAGGAAGATGTGGACACCAATGATGTAAACAGCATGACATCAAGCAGCAGCACATCCAAGGAACCAGGAGAGGCAGTGGAGTCGGATGATGATAGTGCTGAGGCAGTGTCAGAGAAGGGTTCCATAGTTGTGGAGGAGGAAGGACAACACAGCACCTAGCTGGAGCAGGATGTGGGTGTTGAAGGCAACAGCCAGAGTGCCAACATGGAGGAAGAGACTGTTGTACACATTAGTGACATAGGAACTGGGCAGACAGAACCATGCATGGGACAGTGGCAGGGGAACAGAGCCCAGTCAGTGTGACTGAGCTAGAGGCACAGCTGGATAAGGCTGTGAGGGACTTGCAGGAGCAGGTGTCACCACCGGTCTACATTGGCAACTAGTGCACCTAGGTGTTGTCTGAGCAGGGGGAGCTAACACAGGAGGTTGCTGCAGTGAGACAGGTTATGCAGGAACACTACCAGAGGTTGGAGGGTCATCTAACAGCCATCACCACTACTGTGCAGGACGGCACGAGAGACACAACAGCGGTCCTGGCAGACATGGAGCTGGCAATTCATGGCCTTTGGGCAGCAGGATGCCATGGAACACTGCACCATGGCCATGGAGTGCCTGGTGGCACAGCAACAAATGCAGATGGGGCCAAAAACACCGCACTGCTGGCACTAACACCCACCCATGACACACTGGTGGGCTCCGCAAACAGTGCCCCAGCCACACCACCAGACCCCTGTGATTGCCTACCACCAGCCACAGAGTCATGCACCACCTGCACAGGCAGGCCCAAGCACACATACACAGTGGGTGACCCAGCCCAGACAAAAAACACACATGTCTAACACTGCTGACAAAGGCCCTGTCACCAACACCACTGTGACACCTCCCAGGGCACCAACAGGCAGTGGCAAAACCACACAACCCCCACCCGCTGTCACAGCACCATCACCACAGGGACATGCCCTGTACAGGCACAGCACAACACAGTGGCTGTACCAGAAGGAACACACACACCACACAGGCAGACATATGAGGTACACAGGGCACTGCTAAGAAGGACAACCGTGATGTCCAGCCAGCTGTGGACACCGAGACACAGCCAAGGACATGGAGCAGGAAGAGGCACAACATTCCCATGGGGGGAGACAGACACAGGGGTGCAGAACAGTGTCCCAGGAGTGTCCTTGGCAGGGATACATGTCAAAGCACCATGGAATCCGGCACACAGGAGATCCCAACTGCCCAGGGCAGTGGTATGTGGACACGGCACCGCCTTGTTAAACAGCAGTAGCCAACAGGGTAGTGTGCTATGGGGAGGGGTGTATTCTGGGCCAACGTTGAATGATGTACATACTGATATGTGACTATACCTCACAACAGTGCAACACAATGTTCCACAATACATTCCATATTGTATAGTGAGATGGGGTGTGTGTGGGGGGGGGGGGGGGGAGCTTGTTATGTCACTATGTGTGTATGGAGCACATTTTGTCACAAACAATTGCACAGTTAATAAAACAATACAGGTCACAGAGTGTTGACAAGTGTTGTCTCTGTTGTACCTATGTAGCTAGCAACATCACTGTCCTGCATCATGTGCTGGCCGTTACTGAGGTTAGGCAGTTGTCCATGGGAGGGGGTTCTGTACAGACATAGCTGTACAATGGTGCAACACAGATATAGCGCCGCCTCCACACCCTGACAGACACTGGGATGTGCCTATGAGCCACACAGGTGCAGGTACCAATACTGCACACAGCATAGGGCCAGTTGTACGTATAGCAAACCTATGCCTGTGCATGGGGCAACAGCTGCATAGGATGACCACCCCAATGATAGTGGGCCCAGTCTGTGGGCACATGTTAGTGTCACAGAGTGTTTGGAGTAACCACCTAGCCCCAGTCAACAATTAGCAACCTTGTTGCCATATGTGCTATGGGAGCAGGCCTTCACTGCATAGTAATATTTACAGTACAACTGTGTGGGGGAAGGGTATGTATTTGCCATGTAAATGGAGTGCCGGGCCATGCAGCCAATGGGACAACCCTCACATGGATGCCACAGCATGTTTCACTCCACATGGCAACCCTGTACTGCCCTATGACCACTGTGTTTGCGTGTCCTCATGCAGGCCACGGCAAAATAGTGCTGCACACGTGGGCAAAGACAACCATGGCCACCAACATGTGTGCAGACCGTGACACAACCATGCAAGAATGATACAGTGACACATTGGGAAAGGGGAAATAAACATAACTTTAATGTATGACACATGAATAGTTGCAACAGTTACACAGTAGACAACCCTCATCACAACCCCACACCCCACAACAATGGTAAACAGTGCAAAGAACCCCTGAACCCCCCCCAATACAACAACAGCCAAAGTCAGTTGCAATCTCACAAACAACCCCCCCCCCAAATGACAGTCAAGCAATGACACCCCGAAACAAACCCCAACACCCTCAACAACAACATATGCACTCAATAACACCCCAGAAAATACCCAACCCCTCAACAAAACATATGTACAATAACACCGCAGGAAAAACCCACACCCCTACAACATTAAAATCCAATAACGCCACAGTATCAACCCCCAGAAACCAACAACATTCTAAGGTACTAAAGACCACAGTAACAAACCCCATCCCCACATCAGATACTTTGCTAACAGGTTCATGGTGTTACTGCTCCTGTAGGGCAGTCAGCAGGGCCCCTAGGGAGCCATGCAGGTGGGCCACATCCTGCATAATCACCTCCGCTAGGCCAGCCAGCACCTTGTTACTGTCCCTCTGTGGTTGATATGGTGGAACAAAGACAAGCTGCCCATCCTCCTGGGCCTCTGCCTGCTGTGTGTGCCCCTGGTCATCTCATGTGGCAGGCACAATGTCCTGGTTTGGGGAATCCTCCACACTGCCTGTGTCATCCCCCAGGACTTCTGGCCCTCTCCTGGTGTCCCACATCCATCATGACCTCCCGTGCAGCGTCACACTTCTGAATGCCCTATTCAGTTTTGTCCACACTTGCCTCTACCACATCACCACTGTCTTGGGCAGTGTTGCCACTGTCCTCTTCTGCACCATTCTCAGCTTCCTGGCCCTGTTCCACCAGGGTCTGCTGTGCCTCAGCCACTTGTCCAGCCATCCTGGCAGCCTCCTGCTGTGCCTCAGCCTCAGGTGTGTCAGTCCTGGCGTGCTCCTGCTGTGCCATGTCTGTGGCATCCTCCTCCTCCTCCTCTTCACTCTTTGGTGGCAGTGGCTGTGCTCTCCTCTGGCAGCGTCTTGTGCAAACAGCATACTCCCTGGCATCCTTCCATTTCTTACGCCATGGCACGCAGTCATACCCAGTGTCGGGGGCTCAGGTGCTGTTGTCCACCTCCATGTGCGGCACCTGTAACATGGCAATGGTACACGTATCAGTGCACAGTCCCAGCACAGGCTATGTGGCATTCCAGACCTGTTGGCACAGGGACACAGTTTGAAACTATTTCACACAATGCCTGTGCATTACACTGGCCCCTGCCACAGTTTACATTCCACCATGTGCCACCCGTTTGTTGCATCATGTTGCAATGCCTCTTTGCACCCATAGTGCACAACTCATCTACCGCCCACATGTGCCACATGTGCACACACGTCATGTGTGTGCACCACACCATGCACACACTGCACCTTTGGGTACATGCATGGTGGTGTTGTGTTGCCCACATCACTACCTGCACTTATGCTGCCTTACCTTGTCCCTGTTGTCTGGTGTGCACCCACTTCCCTTGCCATGGACAGCTTGGCATGCTTGCTTGTCACTCCGCCTGCTGCTCCTGTGAGACACTTGCGCCTGCATGACTATGACCTGTGGAGACACGATTGGTACACATGTGTTAGTGTGATGGTCATGCAGACATGCACTGGATGCTATTTGTGGCTCCCAGTGTGGCACTTGGTGTGTCCTACCTACCTTCTGCAGGTCTATCCTTATGACTGCATCACTCCTGGAAGCCATGTTCAGTAGCCACTGCAGAATGCTGGGGATCATACCTGGTGAGGTCCTGCCAGCAGTGTTTAAGCTGGCAGGGTTTGCACCTGACACCACTCACCCTCTCCAGGCGTGCCCCAATCTGCCTCCATATGCCATCCCTCTCACTCAGGGTGTGCCTCCTGCATCCTGGTGGCAGCAGTGTTGTTCACCACTGCTGCACCAAATTGATGAGCTGGGCTGTCTCAGCAGGGGCTGAAGTTTGGTGTCCTACCACTCAGATTGGTCATATTTCCACTTTACTGGACACTGACAGGCCTTAGAAGTCTCCTGTGGCACTTGCTGTTCAGTGTGCAGTCTACTGTGTCATGTGCAAATGGATGCACGTGTGGCAGCATGTGACACATACATTGCACTGCTGACCACATGTGAGGCATTTTCAGCCGCAAGTCGTATGTGCATGTCTTTTTTCCCCACAATGCACATGTGTGTGTCTTTGCATGTGTGTACATCTGCAATGCCATATGGTAGTATCGTGGTCTACATGCTGTCTGAGGAGTGTGGACTGCCTGCCCTGTACCAACACACACTAGACATGGCATCACTGTCTGCATTCCAGTGACCATGGCTGGTGGGCAGCACCTGGCTGTACAAACACAATGGTGACACATCAATTGTGGCATGTTGGTGTTAGCCATGTGGTACAATAGCATTCATATGCGTTTTGCGATGTGTTGCCGTCAACCTGCATGCACATCGCACATGTGCATTGTTGCTCTCTATGTGGCCCGTGTTGTGGTGAGTGTGTGGCTGATACTACATGATATGTTGTTTGACACTACACAGTGTGTTATTCCCAGTACACTTCTGCGGGTGTTATGCTGCATCCCAGCACTGTCCCTCCCCCATAGTGCCCATCTTTATGTGTAAGGCTATGCTGTGTGTGCTGTATATCCTTTTACCATGCCTGACATGTGTCCGTCACACACCACAGTGGTTGTCTATGTCCATCAAGTGTGACCACCTGACATGGCCACTGTTTGCTGTATACAGTGTCACCATGTCTGGTGTCAAGCAGCGGGCAGCATGGCTGTGTGGTGGTATGTAGTTCATGGGGCAATTGCATCATGCTGCCAGTGCCACCTGTTGCTGGTTGTTGTCCCTCAGCTGAAATGGTGGGCTATCAGTTCATGTCTGGCATGTTGCCTTACCTGGCCCCATGCTGCTTGGTCATGTGGCTGTCTGCCATGCTCGTCACGGTGGTCTTCATTAGCCCTGTCCTCTTCCTATTCCTCTTCCTTCTCCTTGCCCAATTCAGGTGGTGGCACATGTTTCCTGGGGGCAAGGTTGTGCAGCATGCAGCACACCATGAATATCTTGCACACCATCTCAGGGCTGTACTGCAGTGCCCCTCCAGATCTATCCAGGCACCAGAAACGTGCCTCCAGGATGCCACATGTACACTCTATGACAGCCCGGGTGGTGGCATGGGCCTCATTGTAGCTCACCTCAGCTGCAGAGTGTGCGTTCCAGAGTGGCATCATGCCCCATGGCAGCTGTGGGTATCCACTGTCACCTGAGGGATGTAAATTGCATTAGTGTACATGTCACATCTTACACACACACACAAAGACATGCTGCAGGCAAGTGTCACCTACCAAGAAGCCATCCACCTGTGAGCCGTCCCCTCTCGAATGCCTTGCATAGGCTGCAGTTGCGGAGGATGTAGGAGTTATGCAGGAACCAGGGTACTGGGCTAACACATCCAGTATGTGGCACTGGCTATCACACACCACTTGCATATTCAAGGAATGGAAGCCCTTCCGGTTGATGTACACCTCTGCCTTGCCTGGTGGTGCCCTGATGGCTGTGTGTGTACAGTTGAAGGCACCAAGCACACAGGGGAACAGTGCAAAATCACAAAATGTCTGCTTCACTGCCTGCTGCTGCTGTGCATCCCTTGGGAAAGCAATGTAACTCTCTCTGTTCTGTCCATTATTCCTTCCAGGTCCTGCCTGAGGCTTCTGGACATTGCTGGCTATGAGATGCCTATATACTATACTATACTGTACTAGGAAGTAAGATGAACAGGAGGCATGAGCCCACGTGGTTCATCTCCTGTGCTAGCAGGTCAAGTGGTCCCAAGTTCATGTAACAGGTGTTTATGTAGTTTGTTTTTAAAAGCCAGAAATGTGTTAACATCTGCTATATCCCTTAGTAAATTGTTCCACAGTCGGATTATTCTTTGTGCATAAAAGTATCTCCTTTTTTTAGGGTAAGTCAGTTTTAACTGAAGACCGTGGCTCTTGAGTGACAAATCCACTTTGTTAAACTGTAGCTCAATTCTATCCATAGCTCCTTGTCCACAGAGATTCTATACATTAATAAGTCACCCCGATTCTTCTTAGCTCCAGGGAATACATGTTCAGGCCCTCCATCCTATCCTTATAGCTCATGCCCCGCATCCCGGTGCCATCATGCTCTCACTATAAGCAGGAGTGTCTTCACACTGCTTGCTCCACAGTGACTCTGCTGTCTGTCTCAGTGGGCCTCCATTTATAGTGTGCTGCAGTTACACCTGCTCCCCCCTGCTGTAACTTACGCCATCTGCAAGTGGCATATCTTGTTCTTTGGTTTCTTCTAGAATCTTGCCAGTGCAAATACTGCTGCTATCTTTGGCACAAGTCGCTTTCTGCAAATTTGTAACACAGTGTTTGGCGCAAATGCAGCATATTGTGTTTCCGCCATGGCGCATCCCGCATTCAAGAATCGGGCATGTCGCAAATGTTTGGCACATCTTGCAGTTTGTGCCATTCTCTTTGGTGCAACTGCATTATGCCTGGCGTGGGCTTTTGAGAATTGGGCCCATGGTTTCAACATACAAACACATGGCTTTAATAGTTATGTGTTTTATTATGTGAATTTCAACACTTGCCAATTTCTCTATATAAAACAAATCTATAAAAAGTGTCCAAAAACAAATTACGTGCAACTTTTAAAAGCAAGCACATGCTATCAGAGATAACAATTTTACATATTTAGGCCCAGATATTCAAACTGCACCACAAAGTAGTGCAATAGTAGGAGCAAGTGCAGTGCGCCCATGTGCAACACGCGCGATATTTAAACACAGTGCAGGCCAAGGTGCGCTTGCACAACACAACTGAATATTGCGCCAACCATGCCATGGCACAACCAGGGATGTGCAGTGGCGCAGAGCTGATGCACAGTAGCACAACCAGGGATGCACAGTGGAGCAGGGTAGCAGCGCAGTAGCACAACGAGGGATGCGCAGGGACAGGATGCTGGGGTGCACCACCCATGGAAGACATGGGCAGAGGAGCACACAGCAGACCAGACAGTGCCCCCCGCACCCCATGAACTGCACAACCTGT
This sequence comes from Neoceratodus forsteri, assembly GCA_016271365.2. Classification (NCBI taxonomy): domain Eukaryota; kingdom Metazoa; phylum Chordata; order Ceratodontiformes; family Ceratodontidae; genus Neoceratodus; species Neoceratodus forsteri. Next base: position 673,339,135 of record CM057451.1, on the reverse strand, counting down.
GTTAAGCTGGATGAACCACCAGCCCCTGAACACCAGCACCTACTCCACCGCTGGGGCATGGGTCCCCACCACACCCCCTGGCAAGCAGTGACCGCAACACAAGGAGGTCCGGCCACCCTGTGCCACCCATCCCACCAATGCAGAGCACACCCGAGAGGCCGACCCTGTGTCAGTACCCGAGGTACCCCGCATGCCACAGGGCCTGCCCTGGACCCCACCACCAGCAGGACGGCACCCTGCACACCCACCCCAGCACACACCCTGTCCCAGCATTGGCCCCAACAGCCAGCACAGACACCCACAGTGGTGCATGGAGGTATGCACCACACAGGATGCAACACAGGGCATGGACAAACACCCACCCAGACCCAAGGGCACCCCAACACAGGGACACAATAGCGGGGCAACAAATCCCGCTGGCGTGCGACCACAGCAGGCGTGTACCATTAAGCCATCCACCACCAGCATGCGGCCGGAGCACAAGTGACAGACATCGGAGCACAGACCCTGCAATAGACACCAGCGACAGCATGGAGGGGGGACGAGAACAGCAGAGGCCACAGTGCCACCCGAGGCAGACGTGAACCATACCGGTGACAGGAGGCAAGCCGCTATTGCGCCAGGTCCAGAGGGTGGCCAGCATGGACAGCCACCACTGACATGCCAGCAGACCGTGCATAGCACAGACATGCAAGGGTGTCAGCTGCATGGGCCATGAACATACTGACAGGGGTGCCATGGACACAGTGCATGCACCAGGGACCACTGCACACAGGTGTCCAGTGGACAGGGAACAACACACATACCACAGACAGGGACCGAGTCCCCCACCCACATCATAGGTGGGTCCGTGCCGGACACACACACGCCCAGACCTGCACCACCCCCGACGCCATGCACAGGACTGCAGCCAAGCACCATTAGCCCGCTGCAAATCAGAGACCACCACAGCTGTCATAACAAAATGGATATATTAAAGGTTTGTGAAAAACATATTTACAACTATATACAATGGGGAGAAAGGGCCACATACCAGGTGGGGGTGGGCATGGGGCAGGGGTGAACAACTGGGAGAGGGATGAAGGGGTGTGAGGGTTAGTCAGGGGAATACAATAAAGGGGCATAGAGACTATGCGGCCCCTCTCCCACTTCTGTCATGCGTCTTCTGTGCCGCCCGTCTCTCCTGCTCCCTCCTTTACAGGAGCTCAAAGGTGGCCCTGGCAAGCTGCAGCAGCTCCTGTACTCTTCTCTCAAGTGCCATCCAGCGTTGTCCACCTAGGACAAGGGAGCAGAGTCAGTACGCATGACTGGCCAGACCCGTCAGCCCACCCATTGTGCACGTACAGCCGTTGGCCAGGCCCCTGTGATGGCATGTGGCCACCCACAGTGACCGCGCCCACATGACCTGCCTACCCAGGCACCCACAGCCATGCAGAATGCTGCCCACACCCACTGCTCATGTCCCGCACAGCACCACTGTGGCCGTACAGTGACATGGCTATGCGGTGCAAAGGCAGTGCCACAGCCATGTACCCAGTGCACGCACGGACCACCAGCGACGCCCACCCACACATGCAGTGCCACAGGACAGTGCTGAGTGCACCATGTGGCATTCACGGTGGTGGGGCCAAGTGCTGGTGGCCATGCCCTGCCTCCAACCCTGCAACACAGCATGCACAGATGTAAGGGAAAAAATGGCACTCACCTGCATCCAGGCTGGTTGGGCGCTGCTGGCCCATGGTCCCTCCACCACAACCCTGCTGCAGCTGCAGCGCACCAGCCCTGTTCTGCTCTTCTCGGGCCTGACTCACCCTACGGTGCTCCTCCGGGCCTAGGGTGCAAACATGGAGAGGGGAACATCAGTACAAACCAGTAGCAAAGCCCCCCCCCGGTGTGTGCATTCCCGCACAGCCCAGCCATGCCACAACCCCACCACCACCACCCCCACCAGATGGACCCCACCACCCTGTGGGTTGGACACATGCACACCACGATACCCGGATGGACGGATGCTACCAGTGTATGGATGGAGCACCTACCTGGCCGTAGCATGGTGTCTCGTCGGGTGCATGCCTGCAGTTGCCCAAGTCTGTCCAGGTCCCTCTGTCATAGGTCGCCATACCTGTGGCGACGCTGCTCACCAGACCTGGTGATACCGGTGGCCTCCTCCAGGCCTTCAGCCACCTCCTCCCACACTGCACTGCGTGGCCTGTCAAGTGGGTCCTGGCCAAACAGGGCCCCAGCATGGGGCTCAACAATGGCCATCAGGTTGGCCAGCTCTATGGCACTCCACTGCTGTGCTCGCCTCTGTGCCATCCTGCAGTGAGTATCACTTTCAAAATGGTGCTCTGTAGCACACATTCCCCAAGTGCAGAGGCTGCGCGGTACTGCACTGCAATTCCCCATCGCACTGTCACCGAACTGCGCGATAGGGGTGCACCCATGTGGACGTATGGCGCCTATGGGGCAAAGGTCGACCGGAGGGTCAAGGGTCTGTCCGTGCACAGAGCGCCACAGCGCTATTGGGATGCCCTGCATGTAGCACGGTAGGGTGCCTGTGTGTGATGCCCTGCAATGGCCTACCGTGCTGTGGCTCCATGGCACCTATGGTGCACCAGGGCACACCAGGGCACGAGTGCCACACGGCGAACAGTGCACTAGTGCCACTGGCACAGTGGTGGCCATGCCCTGCACTGCCTCCCATACACGGCACATCATCAGCACTGCATGTGTTGGCGTCAGCACCCCGGGCATGTGCCGTGTGGTGGCTACTGCGCACGTCAGAGAGCTACGCCATAGCCTGAGCACGCTCAACGACATTGCACAAGGCACAACAGTGTGATAATCAGCCAGCATATGCAAATCAGCTCATCAGCAATTCCATAACGCGCAATCACTGCATTAGCATCCACTTAAAGATGCGCCTCACCTCATTTGCATGCGTTTTTATATGAATGCGACATGGGGCTGCAGAGGACATAGGTTGGTATTGCAGTCTATTGTGGTGGGTTGCATGCTGTTGGGATTTGTGGACTGTGGTTTGTGAGGGCTGAATGGGACTGCACATTCAAAGGTAACACCTGTCATTCCCACAGGCTTGATCATGACCGAACGAAGGATGAGGAGGAACAGGGATGGGGGAGAAGGAGGAGGCCCAACTTCACCCGGGCTGAATCAGATGCCCTGTTTGAGGCATATCTCAACAGGGAACTGCTGCTCAGCGGACAGCAGGGAACACCACAGGCCCATGCTGTGGCGTGGGGTGAGGTGGCGCGTGCCATGAACCAGCATGGCAGCCACCAGCGGTCCATACAGGAGTGTAAAAAGAAGGTCGGCAGAGACAGGAGGAGGATCAAGGATAAGGTGGCTGCCATCAGGGCAGCACGTGCTGCCACCGGTGGGGGACAGCCGGATGTGCCACGCCTGATGCCACAGGAGGAGCGGGTGGCCAGCAGCATGCGGCGTTGTGCCACAGAGGGCGGTCCTGGTGGTGGCTTCTAGACGGGTGGCAGCCCATCACTGCATGGTAGGTCCTGTACTGTCACTGTGTGGGTGGTGGGGGGAATGCCATAGGGCAGGGCGGAGACACTAACGCTACTGTGTTCCCTTACAGCTCCTGAGCATCTACATGGGTCAGCGGTGGTGGGTGTGTCCACCTAGGGTGATGCCCTGGACACGGAGGATTACTCATCCACCTCCACAGGTGTCCGAGGGACCGGACCAGTGCATACCTGCCTGTATGTCTGGACTGAAGAGGGTGGTGCGGGTGCAGATGAGGCCCTGCCTGTGTCCCAGTGTGACAGCACCCATAGTCTCCAGCATGCTGGGACAGGGATTGGTGCTGGATCCAGCAATGATGATGATGGTTCACATGTCCCGGACAGTGATACATGTGGGACGCAGGATGGTCCCACAGCAGGCAACGGCATGGGCGTTGCCATGGATGGTGCTGCCGTGGAGGCCTGCATAACAACACAGTCCCAGCCTGTGCCTTTATGCCCCAGTGGGGCAGCACTGGTGTGTGTCCAGGCTGGTGGGGCTGTTGCGGCCGCTACGGCGGCACCGGTGAGTCATGGCGATCAGCAGCCGGAGGGGCAGTGCCAGCAGTCAGCCAATGGCGACGGGGGAACAGTGTCAGGGGGTGGTGGCAGTGCACCACGTGTGGACGTGCCCTGGCATGGCTCTGGTGTGTAGTGCCCATCATCAAGGGGTGCTGGCCAGCAGGGCCAGGAACACCACAAGGGACAGCATGCTGGACCAGTGGATGACCTCTTTGATGAGCACAGCTGTCTACTCCAGGTTTCAGCAGATCAGCAGTTGCGGCTTGTGACTGCGGTGGATGCACTCAGTGCGGTTCTAACGCCAGGCAGAGGAGCGGCACAGCAGAGACCACAATCTGCTCCTGGCAGAGATGGCCCGGCAGTGGGAGGATGTGACCACTGCCAGTGACAGGCAGACAAATGCATTCACAGCTGTCATGGCCACATTGGGCGCCCAGTTTGGTGCCCATGCACCGCAGACACCGCGCAGTGTCATGTCCACCCCCCATTCCTGGCACTGTGTGACACCTGCTATGTCGACACTGGGTTCAGCTGTGGGCATACTGAGCACGCCTGGCAAGGGCATGTTCAGTGAGCTGCAGACCCCTGCGTGAACATGGTCACGTTCATGTAGCGTCACCCCTGGGGGACCGTCGGTGCCACCCCCATGAGGCCAATGGTCAGCCTGGCACAGCTGGCAGGTCTTGGCGGGGCCACCCATGCATTCATGGCGGTTGTGGCACTGTGCCGCATGACTGACCTGTCTCCCACCATGGCCACTGTCTGCCGCTGCCCTACGTGCAGTGTGGTGTGCATCGTGCGACGCACGGGTGGGGTACCTGGCCCTGCACACAAACACACGGTCCCTGTGCACACCCTCCTGGCTGCTGGCTACTGTGGCATGTGCATGATGATGCCTGCGTTGTGCTATCCACCAGTGTGCAATGGTGCCCAGCATCTGAGGCACGCACAGTGACAGCCACTGGGCGTGGTCATGTGTGGACCTGTGTGGGGGTAGGGGTGGCAATTGGAGTTGGCGTGCTGTCTACCCCTTGTGCATGTCTTGTGGTGTGTGTGTGTGTGTGTGTGTGTGTGTGTGTGTGTGTGTGTGTGTGTGCACGTGTCATGTTCGGCCCTGCCCATCCCTGACGCCGTGTGCGGTGCCACACTCAGACCCATTCCATTACCGCCGTCCGCCCCTGGGGTTCTTCCCTGCCTGTCTGTGGGCTATGTCCTTGCCATTGGTGGTTGCGCATGGCCCCGTGACCTACCTGTGTTGACCAAAGTGCTCTTCTGTAATGGTGTCCCGGTGCAGCTGTGACATCTGGATCAGGCGGGGATCCCTTTGCCCAGGGGGTGGCTGCTCATCACCGGCTGGACCGGCGTTCTCATCATCCCCACCGCTGTCCCCCTCTTCGACCTCTACGGCTATTCCACAGTCATTGGCCATGTTGTGCAGGATGCAGCAGGCCTGGAATAGCCCACAAGCCTTCAAGGGGCTGTACTGTAGAGCACCGCCAGACGTGTCCAGACTACGGAAACGTGCCTTTAGCATCCCGAACACCCGCTCGATGACATTCTGTGTTGTGGCGTGTGCATCATTGTACCGTAGCTGTGATGGGGTCATGGGGTGCCAGTATGGTGTGAGCAGCCAGGGACAGAGTGGGTAGCCACTGTCACCTGTGTGTAGAGGGTGGACATTAGTATGGTGGTCTGCATCGCTTTACCATGGGCCGACAAGGCTGGTACCCATGGCACCTCTGACTATGCATCCCCCCACATCTGTTCATGTCATCCTGCGTGATATGCATACTCACCCACTAGGTGGCCAGTGGGGATGTCCCCACTCTCAGACCTGTGGCACAGTGCCGACTGGTGCCAGATGAAGGCATCATGTGCTCCCCCAGGGTGCGTGGCACAGACATTGGTAATGCGCCCCCTGGCATCGCATACCACCTGGCAGTTGATGCTCACATACCCCTTCCGGTTGATGTATGACACACGTCGGGCCAGGTGGTGTGCGGATGGCCACATGGGTGCAGCCAATGGCCCCAAGCACGCCAGGCAACCGTGCTACCCTGTGGAACCCTTGTATGTGTGCTGTGCACTCCGCCTGTGTGCTGGGGAAATGGATGTACTCCACAGCATGTGGCAGCAGTGCGCTGAGGAATTGTGTGAGTAGGCGTGTCGCGGCCAACTGGGTTATGCCTGTTGTGTCCCCTGTTCATCTCTGGAAGGTGCCCATGGTGAGCTGGCACATGAAGGCTGTCACCTTCATCTCCACTGACAGAGCATGGCTCTGTTGTGTGGGTGCCTGCATCTCATCACTGCACAGCTCACAGAGCTGCCTCAGGATCACCCGGTTCAGGCGGTACCGGCCCACAATCTCTGTGTCAGAGTAGTGTTCGAAGGTGGTGTGGGCTCGGTACTGCCTGTTCTGGGCATACCGCCGACGGGCCCTTCCATGGCCGCACCCCCCTGCTGCCTGCCTTCTCACACCCCTCATTACCGCCTCCATCTGGAAGGTGGTGCTGGCCATGTCCCTGGCTGGTGTCCCCCCCCCAGCGGCTGTTATCCCGTTTCCCCCGCTGTCCATTTCTGATGCTCCCCCTGCACCAGGTACACCTCTGGCCTTTGGCTGTGGCTGTTCTGCCTCTTGCCACTGCCTTCAGTCCACTGTGGCACTCCACTATCTATCCTGCACAGTGGCACAGGCTCCCCACTCCTATCCTGTTCCTGGCTTAGTTCAGGTGTGCCCTGTCCTGCTCCTGCCCAGTCCTGCTCACTGCTACCCTCTGTACTGCCCTTGTGTCTGTCACCATGCTCCCACCTGTGGCTTCCCTGTAGCGTTCTTGCACTCCTCTCTTGCTCCTTTTTATTTTGGATCATTTCCGCTGTCGCACAACTTCTGCTAGCTCCCCTATAACGCATGCTGTTGAATATCGCTACATGTTCATGGTTCCCTCTACGGTTGTGCATGCATCCATTACCTATTATGCTCTTGCGCATTGCTACTTGACCATGCAGCTGCAATCACACACACGCATTTCGTATTTGCGCTGGTGCATCCCTGTTGCGCATGGCGCAACCCTTTTGAATATCCGGGCCTTAGTATTTTTACAATGAGCAATGGTTTGACCATTTTTTCCTGTGTTTGTATCAATAAGTTATACAAGCGCATGACTTATGATACGAACATATGGTTTTTGATATGAACACATATAAAGATGTGTTCGTGAACATTCTGTTATCCTTAGAAAGTGTGTTTTTCTCAATGCACATGCTCGGAAATGGAACCAATTTTCTCAAGTATTTCAAAAACTATGCATTTTTGAGTCATGCAAGGTACAAAAACACACACCCTGGGGCAAACTCTATCAAACCTGTAAGTCTGAGGTTTAAAAATAGGAAGAAGTTGGCTCCACAGCCCCAATGACTGAGCCCAGTATGGGAGCACAGAGTGGACAAAGGAGGAAGAAACTCGGCTCATATGTCAGGACATAGCTCTCCAGCATTAGGGAATGATAAAACAATATTGTTTATTATTAATCATATAAAACAGTGGCACCCCATCACAAAGGGTGACGTTTCACATTACGCTGATGCTTTTTCAAGATGCAGCAGGAAGAAAGCGCTGCTCTTAAATGGCCAAATGAATGATATGCTAATATATGCTGACAATAATTTAAGTAAGCCATAACCCATGACAAGGTATGGAGTTATTGGGTATTAATCAACACCACGGGTGCATTGTGAGGCATGAGGCCACAGGCCGAGTGTCCTCATAGCACCTGGGGTGTTGATTAATCCCCAATAATGCCATACCTTGGAGTGGGTTATTGCCCTTATAACATGGGTTGTGTTTAAAAAGGAAAAGCCACAAAGATCTTTTTTTTGCTATTTCAATAAGGAAACTTTGAGTGTATCCTACCGACTTAAAAAGTAGTCCCCACAACTCATACATATGTTATTTATTTTATGAACATAAAAATGCCACAAATAGAATCCTGACTTGATTTCTAACATTTCTATGTTCATACAATAAATAACATATGATTCACTTTGCTGTGAAGTTCCTCAATTTCAAGCTCAGAGTACAGCACTGTGACTTGCTCCCCTGTCTCTTTCTCTCTCTCCCTCTCCACACAGTGATGTGTGTGATGTGTGTCAAATCGCGGGGCCCCATCCCGGGCTGCTAGCACATGCTTCTCACTGTCTTGCTCCCTCCCTCTCCCTCTATCCCTCTCCCTGCAGTGATGTGTGTCTCTCACACTCTGGGGTCCCGGCCTAGGTTGCTACCTGTCATGTGCTGCCGATGGTGGAAGCTACTTTCCCGTTCTGCTGCAGCCAGCCACTGTATAGTGGCACTGGCTCATTGTGTCAATAAGTTTCAGCCGAGGAGTGACTTCAAAAGGATGAGTGACACAATTCAGTTGCTGCTCACTGAGACAGTAGCAGCACGATGGAGGACATTGACTCCCTCTCTCCCTGTGTCTCTAACTGTGTTACTCGCACTTGGTGTGTGTGTGTGTGTGTGTGTGTGTGTCTCTCTCTCTCTCTCTATTTCTAACAGCTCTTCCTAACAGCATGGTGGGGGGAACACTTAATGACAAATCGCAGTCCCCACCCCCCTCGCAGATTTCAATAAACGGCTCAGTCACCACTGACCCGAAGGAAATAACCAATGCCCTCAACACCAGCTTCACTGACCTGAGCTCGGTCCTCCCCAAAAAATTTCTTTAGCCCCATCCCCACCTCAGATCCCCCCCCAGATCTCATGCTCACCTTTCCACCTAAGGGCAATCACCCCTTAGGAAGCAGAGCCATACCTTGCCAAGGCCCTGAAAGGCTCCTGCCCCCTGAATGACCCACTTGACACTAAACTACTCTGCCTGGCACTGGATGTACTGCTCCTCCCCCTTACGGACCTCTTGAATCACTTCCTCTGCCTGGGTCAGTTTCCCAAAAAATGGAAAAATGCAGTAGTGACACCCATCCACAAAGGTGGGGACCACCTATCCATGGGTAACTACTGACCAATTTCAATCTCCCCCTCTCCAAAGCCCTAGAAAAGGTGGTGGCTGATCAGCTAACAAGCTACCTAGACACTCGTAACCTGCTCTGCAGTCAACAGCATGGTCGCAGTGTGTTAGGATCAATACCACGCTATCCCTCTCCCACCCAATACACTCGGGAGTTCCCCAGGGCTCCATTTTGGGGCAGCTACTCTTTAGTCTCTTTCTTAACGCCTTCCCCTCCCTCTGCCCTGGAAAAATCTTACTTTATGTCGATGCTGCCATCCTATGTGCCTCCCATTCAAACCCAACTAGCCTGCAGGCCTCGCTCCAGCACTCCTTTAGCCTGGCCGAACATTGGTTCAGTAAGAACAGACTGGTCATGAACCTGAAAAAAACAAAGACCCTACTATTTGCTCACCATCAAAGCAAACTAAAGAATTCACCCCTCCAATTTGTCTCCAGTTCGCTCCTCCCCCTAGAACAGGTCTACTCCTACAAATACCTAGGGGTTACCTTCGATCCTGCCCTCACCTTCCATGCCCACATTTACACACTCGCATCTGCAGCAAACACCCGCATTGGCCTCCTCTATCATCACAAGGACTGCCTACCCCTTGAAGCATTGAGGCTAGCCATTACCTTATCTGTCATGTCCTTGATCGACCAAGGTCTACTAATCTATGGTGCTGCAGATGCCACAGCTGTCAATAAAATTAAAATAGTTATTAACAAAGCTTGCAGGCTCCTGTCCGGTGCGGGACAAACAACGCACACATGCACCCTCTACTCCTTTACACAGATCCTCAACTTTGATGAGAAGATCCAGTATCAGGCCTGTCTCATGGTCAAAAAATCTATCCTATGTCTAACACCTCCTGGAGTATCAGTGTCCCTAAATACCAAAGAGCACACAGTAAACAACCGCAGCATTAACACTCCCTCCATGTTAGTCCCTAGGGTCAGGCCAACCCTGGCACAGAGATCTTTCATGGTCAGGGCCCCCACCTTCTACAATGCCCTTCCTCCATCAGTCACCAGCCTCACCAAGCTGGGTCCCTTCAAATCTGTCCTCAGGAGCCACCTCCTTGCTTCCCACTCCTGCGTCTGCCCATAACCGTACTATCTGCTGCCTACCAGCCTGTGCCCAATCCACAGCGCGCTATCAGTTTTAACTGCTTAGACAAAGTCTAATTTTTCCAGACTGCACTGTTACCTCTGACAATAACTAGTCCCAATGTTACAGGGACCTGCTTAGCTAACAATATGTATAGGCCACATCATTCTCAGTCTCTACTGTGTTTTATCTACTGTAGAACTTGAAATTTTCACTGTCAAATAATTGTCACTATTTACGCTGAAGCACCAATTTGCGTGAAAATAAATTTGCGCTAACTAGCACTTTCAGTATTTTTTTCCTTATAGTGAATGTGGTGATTGTGACTTCACTCTAAAATATATTTACGCAATTATGGTTGCATTTGTGTTTGCGCTAAATTTACTTTGCATGAAAATAACTAGTTCTACAGTATGTAACTGTGCTCCTCCACCCTCTGTACTCTGCATTAATGTTATACCCAGTGTTTCTGTATCTTGACATGGAGCATCTGGAAATGAGTCTATGACTCAAAGGTTTATAATTCCCATATCCTCAATAAATAAATAAAGAAATAAATTGACTCTCTCTCACTCTGTCACTCGCTCCTCCTATGTGTGTGTGTCTATCTGTCACTGTCTCTGTGTACCACTACAACATGTATCATCGGGTGGGTGGGAAATTGGGGATCTAAGTGTTGGACAGCCAGCTGTGGAGCACAGTGTGCTCCATCCACGTCCCGCTACTTCATGAAGTTTAAATGGCTGCCGTGTTCATTTGCTGTCCTCAGGAGGTAATGAGTGCTGATGGCACTTTCCGCAACTCGCTCAGCAAAACTGTGGATTAAATAGGGGGTTTAATCCACAGCCATGCAAAGTGACTAGACCAAATGGATTGTGTTTTTCTGCCAACCGATGTTATAAAGACAAACCAGCAGTGAATGCACGCATGTGAATATAAAGGACCCAGGACATAGGGGGAAAAAAGCACAAATCCCAACTAGCATCAAGAGATATAAATCAATACACATGCAGATAAAATTTCAAACAAGTGCAAGGTGCAAATCTATAACTAAAGTGCAAGTCTATGACAAAATAATCACAATCACATTCCTCTATGTATTACAAAAAGAATCTAAAGGGAAGATTGTTTCTAAAGTTAAAAAGTTACCCCTATAAAGTTACATGTCTTATTTAAAACAGACCTTAAGCTGCTATATCTGTAAAAGACAATTATTTCTAAAAGAAATTAGTTCTGAGGTATACCATGTTAACCACTATAAGGACACAGGGTGTTTATGTAATGATCTGTGTCTTCTCAGAAAAGGGGCCAATTGAAAGTGTTTGTTGAGGCTGGGCAGAGTACTGGCTTTTGGTTTATACTGCCAGAAAGTTTCTCTGCACATTAATTTATTGTGCAGATCCCCGCCCCTGACTCCTAAAGTCACCTTTTCCAATCCTCTGAAGGTGAAAACACGACCAGATCCTGCTAACTTAATGTGTGCTGCCAATGCATTCTCAAGGAACATAGGTTTTTTGATATGAACACATATAAAGACGTGTTCGTGAAAATACAGTTATCCTTAGAATGTGTATTTTTCTCAACGCGCATGCTCAGACATGGAACCAATTTTCTCAAGTATTTTAGAAACTGCATTTTTGAGCCATACAAAGTACAAAAACACCCACCTTGGGGCAGACGCTATAAAACCTGCAAGTTTGAGGTTTCAAAACCACCTACTTTTTTAGTCATAGATGAGCAAATAAAAGTCTTTTTATTTATACTTTTGGGTTTTCTGTCCCTCTTTAACTTTGCCTCCACTAAGCCACAAAATTGTCAGGATCCAGCGATCCTGGCACTGTGTCTTTGCTTTCCAACTTTTAAGTAAATCAGTTAATCAGGGCAAAGTTATTATGGTGCAAACATTAGGGTTTAACATTAAAGTGCTTACCCAGCCCTAATATACAGGTGTGACTGCCCATATATAATACGACTGGGGTGGGTATAAACAACAAACAGAGGTAAAAATAAAGAATAAAGGATGGGCAACTATGCACAACCAATGTGTTCTGCCATATATGGGGTTCTACTTCCCTCTGACCTCAAGAGGGAAGCTCAAGATTCCATGAGAATCAGAACCTCGAGGTGGCAGAACACACTGGTTGTGCATAAAGTTGCTCATCCTGTATTTTTTATAATGTACATTATTGTGTGAAATGTGCAAATAGCAGCTCTTTCAATTTCAGAATGAAACTGGCTTGTGCAGCCTCTAGATGTTTCAGAATGCTGTTGTACCACAGAAGGGTACACTCGTATTTCATGACCTTTGAACTGTGGTACAACAACATTTTGAAATGAATGGGATTCTATAAAGAACAATGCTCTACTATACATTAAAATCCTTTTAACTGACCCTACAGGTAGACATACTGTACATGAAAATAAAACATTTATTTTCATATTTGTCCATTAAATAAATGTTTTATCTTCATGCATGTATGTCAGCAACCAGTTAAATTACGTGTAGTTGCTTATTTATGTATTTATTTATTTCATTTTTGTTGACTGGGTAAGTGCACTAGACAAATCCTGCCTATTTTCAGGAACAACACAGGGAAGGGGGGATACAGATGAATGTCAACTGACCTTGAACCAGATTAAGCTGTTGGTGGTATTTTTAGTGAATGAGGGAAATTTGGCCAGGACACCAGGGAAATTCCCCTACTCTTTTCGATAAGTGCTATGGGATCTTTAACATCCACCTGAACTACCACCAATCGGAGGCAGATGGGACCTCGGCTTATCGTCTCATCCGAAAGCCGGCACCTCAGAAGTGCAGCACCCCTCTCATGCTGTACTACAGTGTCAGTACTGGGATATTAACCCAAGTGCCAGATGTGGGAACTGAACCCACAGCCCTCTGATCTACCAGCCTCAGAGGCAAGTGTGCTACCTACTGAGCCACTGACACTGTAAGTGACTGTTGTATAAACAAATTATTACACTTACCCTGATTTTGTAATCAAATTAATTTTCACTCATACCAACAAGCCTACTGATATGCTCATGGCTATACCACTCATGAGTAAAAAGGCTTGGAGTTATTCATGAAAATAAATCTAATTATACAGTCAGGAGAAGTGTAATAATCCCTATGCATTTGCATGTCCCAATAACCCATGACAAAGGGATTTGACCAAGGACCTACCAGGGTAACATATTTTAAATAAATAATCCACTGTAATATTTCCAATTCCCTCTCTGTTCCTTTTAGGAAATCTACTGTTAGTCAATCTGCTTTGTCATATTGCTTTCCTAAACTCTGGTCCTCCCTTCCCCTGTCAATCTGCTCTCCCTCTTCTGCTTTCTGCCTTAAGTCTCTTCTACGTGGGTTTTCTACTCTCACCTGCAACTGTCCATGATGCTTTGCCTCTTGACTTCTTTCCTCCCACTAATACTGCCCTGACCATTTTCTTCCCTCATCCACAGGCTGGCATACCTGTATGAGTAGTCACCTCCTACCTGGCAAAACTTAGTTTTATCTACTGCATATATCTGTTGCACTAATTTGCCTCACAATGTTTATGATTATATGATCCTCTGATAAACGGGACTGTGCCAATGACTCTAAGAGCCCCCTACAAAATATTCTGGGGGAACCTCCCTCCCTACCACGAAGATAACCATTAGCACATATAAAATATTTATAGCATAGGTTCTTTTGCAGCAATCCAAATGAATATTGTAGTTTGTCTATGATGCCCCTCATCCCCCTTGCAGGCACCATGATCAAGGAACTGAACAATGTAATTTGTCCCTGCCCCTTCTGAGGATATCATCAGCAAGTTCAGGGACCTGATATTCAAATGTTTTGGGTGGGCGCTAACTGGTGTTTGCCCACAGAAACTGGGTTTTGTGCTGGAGCCCAATACTGAATGTGCTCTGTTGTGCCAGCAAACAGGTGTAGCACCCAGGCAAACCAAAAATGGAGAGTATGAAAATGGTGGGGCGGGGACAGGAATATTGGCACAAGCTGATATTCAGCAGATTTGTGCACTGCAAAATGGGTTTTTTGGCACTGTGCAGATACCACCAAAGAAAACCACCTTTTACTCCATGTAACCCTAGTGGCTGTCGGAGGTAATGCAGCCAACCAGTCAGTTGGTTGTTGGTGGAGTACACCAGCCCATGTGATCTGTGCCCCCCCCCGATTGCCAGTCCCTAAGTTTACAAAAATCTCTGATGCTAATGGTCCTCCACCCCGGGATTGACAGCCCCTAATATAAAATTAAGACTTCCTAGTGCTATTGGTCCCCCCCTCTCCGATTACCAGCCCTTACAAAAAAAAAATGGAATCCTTGGTAGTAGTAGTCCCCTTACGTCTGATCGCCAGCCCTTCACTGTAGCAAATAATCCCTGGTGGTAGTGGTCCCCCCCCACCTTCCAGTCGCCAGCCCCTACTGCAAAAAAAAAAAATCTCTGGTAGTAGTGGTTTCGCCTTAGTTCCCTCCAGGCGCCAGCTCCTCACTGAGACAAAGAATCCCTAGTGCTAGTGTTCCTCCCAACCACCAGCCTGGAATTAAAAGAAAACCCTTGGTGGGGTCCTGTGGTTCCCCCCATGGCACTGGGCACCTCCACACTCACTCTATCAGTATCCGTGGTACCATGGGTGGATAGGGCAACTGACTCAGCCCTCCTCACACCTCCTCTGTTGGCTGCCCTGTGCAATGGCAGGGTGAGCACCTCTTATTTGTTGGACAGGGCGTGTCATCCTCTCCTATAAATAGGAGGTGCACTCCCTTCCTGGACACATACCAGCTGGCTGAGGAGATGTGAGGAGGGCTGTGCCAGTCACCACTACCACCAGGGATTCTTTGTTTTTTTACAGTAGGGGCTGGTGATTGGAGAGTAGGGGGGACTGCTACCACCAGGGATTCTTTTTGTTTTACAATATGTAACCCCTACTCCTTCTTGGTAAAATCAGTACTTTTGGCAGTTCACTTTGGTAATGCTTTCATCTTGGGGCAGGCTGCAAACACCCCTGAGCCTACTTGCTGGCATGACTGGGCACCTCTCCTCCCTTCCCATGTCTAGGGATATTTGGTGATGTTAAATTTGTGGGGAAGGGGGGAGGGCCCCCCTTGGTCAGGACTCAGAAAGTTCAAATGTTATTTTAGCATTGACAAAATAAACAGCACCGCAGCAATTTTGGGATTTCTTCTGATGACAGCGTGAACTCTGCCCTGGATCCTTTCACATTTCCTTTGAGAGCTGAAATGGGCTCTCAGCATACTGGTGGCAAGCAGGCTCTAACTTTCTCTTTCCTGTCAGCTTCCCTGTGGCCTTACTCCCCACCATGGGGAACCTTGGACCCACTATATACCTCTCAATGGGGATCACATTTTGGAGCTGGGAACAGTCCTTTCTTCATATGGCCTTCCCACCACTGACAACTCTGCGGGAGGTCGCAATGCAGGGACTGACTCTTCCCTGGGTGGTTCACAGCAGATTACATATAGAACAATACATGGGGTGGTGTGTTTAATGAGAATTTTACACACACCCAAGGTGTTGGATGCTATAGAAACCTCAAGAGCGAAGCTCGAGAGGCTTATTCAAGCACCCAACTCTGAGGGTTTGTGTAAAATTTAAGTTTTACACACCACCCCATCTTTCATTTTGTATAATTGCTGGGGAGCATTTTCTTGCCACAACAATGATACAAAATACAACCACATTGGTGTTTAGCCTGGTCCAGTTGGGCTGAGGCGCGGTCTGCCGTTTCTGTGGCTGCTGAAAAATGTTATTTTGGTTTTTTCAGTAAAAAAAAAATATTTAGTTAAGGAAGGATCTTTGAACGCTAACGTGTGGTGAGTTTTTTTTTAATTTATTTACTTACTGCTGAGTGCTACTGGTGCCAGGTGGTGAAGTATAGACCGCAGAAAAAGTAAAGAGTGGAGCCTTGTGCATGTGTGGAGTGAGGGAAACCTGGCGCATGTTTGCTGTTATAACTCACAGGTTATAATGGAAAATCATAACCGGGTTCCCCTATGGAAGAAAATGCTCCCCAGTTATTATAGTCCCTTATAGCTTTAATGGACATGGGCTTACGGCTGATGGTCCGATCCACCACACCAGACCCTCCAGAACCTGACCACTCCCACTTACCAGTCCTGGGCCTGCCATAGCAGCCATTAAATCTCTCAGCTATCTCCTCACAGAACCAGACAGACTCCTGTCTCGATGCTGCTTCCTCCTCAACTCTGTGGATCTTTTTGCTTGCACTCCTCACTGATGGTTGTGGGGATCCTTCTGCCTCACTTTTGGGACCGGCATGGCAATCAGTCCACCACGGCCCTGGGCACCTCTGGCCCCGACTGGAGGCCCACTCCACTCGCCAGCACTAACAGGCCCTGACACTCCTCACACTAAAGGCCACTCTCCTTGAACTCTCCACTCAAACTCCCTGAAGTGCACTTTCTCCCACTCTAACCTCTTGTGTGCATGATGCCAGTGCCCCACCCACATTACCAAGCCTGGAATCATGCAGGGTCCTGGTAATCCCCAAAACGGAGGAGGGGGTTATACTTCCCCTCCAGAAATGCTTCACCTCCCATTGAAGCTTTTTCTGATGCTGGCTAACTAGGCTGCTGGGCCTAATGGGATAATGTGCACTCTCCCACTGGCTACCACAACAAAGGCTCCACCAGCTAGGCTGCTTCTTAGCAACTTCCCATTTACCTAGGTGGGCAACCCCACCTAACTACCAATGACCTATCCTTCGTCCCTACCCAAGGGGCATGGCTAGCAGGCCTGATTTACCTTAGATGGTTTGCCTGGTACTCTCAGGGCCTGTGTCCCACCATATTCACGCCCCAGGGGACCCAAACCTTCAATCTCTGCTGCCACATTACCAGGTCCCAATACTGCTCCAGGGGAACACTTGGTACATTCATCTACATAACTGTAACATAAACATTTTTTAAGAAACACATTTGCTATTTTCACCCCACAGAGGTGGAACACAGCTTACAACCTTATCTAACTATAAGAAAAGACTGCATTGCTGCTTCCCTCCACTAAACTCCTATGGGAGGCAGTATAGCGCAGTGGTTTAAGGCTCTGAACTGCAAATCTGGTGACATCCAGCAGACCAGACCTGGGTTTGAATCTCACAGCTTCCACTTACATACTGTGTGACCCTGTGCTCCCAGGTCGCGCCTGTAAAAAAGCTTTCAGCTTAGTGTGCTACTCCTGGTTAAACAACTAAAAAACCAAAAAAAATTGCCTACTACTTACTATCTCAGATTACATCTAAAACAACTAGCTATACTATCACTACAGTATTTTAACTACTAGCATGCCAATCTTATCTTTCTACACATGCTACCATATCATGCTTCACTACTTAACATTTAATCCTACATGTAAAAGCCTTTCTATGTCTAAGTGCTCTGTTATTAAGTCCCATGGAGTCCAAATGGTGGCAGTCTCTTCATACAGAGTTCATGTCCCTATCTTCACCTTTTACTTAGCAGATCATAATCCTACTCGATAATTCTAACAACAGATATATCTAAATGCTATTATCCTACTTATAGCTACAGTAAACTATACTATTTTCTAAGCTACACATTTTTCCTAAGATTTAATTCGCTTTTAGAAAACATACCTTGCAATAAACAAAGATTGGCAATATGCAGTAGCAATATGATTTAACATTTGTTCTTTTTTTTTTCAAAACTTGAACATACACAAAGAAAAGTTTCACCCAGCAGCCATTGTTGTCAAACAGGGGCAGCAACAGTCAAAAGCAGTGCCAGGGGATACTGAGTCTTAAGATTTCTTCTTTGTTACCACCTGGAGTGTGTCTCGGACAAAATGGAAACAAGGGTTTGGCTTGATACATTCTGCTCCACAGCAGTCATGGCCAGTCACTTGTATACAATGTGAATACATTTAACAGGTTTCAAGCACTTTAAGAAGTACAGCTGTGACTTGAGAAGGACTTAATGTCAATCATAGGAGACTGTCAGCCTGTAATTGAATGAATGGATACAAGTATTAACATGTTTTCAGCTAGGAACAAGAATACAAACATAGGAATTCTGACATGGAACATTGTTGGGTTACAAAGTAAATCTGTGGATTCTGAATTTAAGGAATTTATAGAAGGGATGGATGTCATTCTTTTTCAAGAAACGTGGCATACTAGTTTACAGATTGATAATATAATGATTAATGGCTACATTTTGGTACACTTGGCTATAAAAGAAAAATGGGTAGAAACTTGGGGGACTAGCCATATATATTAAAATAAATGACTACATAAATCTCTTAGAACATCTATGAAGCAAAATTATATACTGGTTAAAATGAAGTTAGAAAATAAGTCACTGATACTTGTAAATGACTATAACCCACCTGTTAAATCTTCACTGTATGATAAGACGTTATGTTTCAATATTGTTCAGGATATAAAATACCACTTGAAACCTAATGAACCAACTGAAATTTTAATTATGGGGGATTTAAATATTAGATATGGGAAAAGAGCAGACTTGGACCCCCAAAAATCATTATTAAAGGGCTTAAATATTTCACCAAGTATTCTAAGGACAGGAAAAACACTGACATACATGAACAAATGGAGTATCTATTAGACACACTGCAATTAATTATACTTAATGGCAGGCTACCCTCTGATAGTGAAGGAAATATGACATGTATCAATCAATACAATAGGATCTACAATAATCGATTATGCTTTAGTATCGATATTTGATTACCATAATTATAGTGATTTAAAAGTAATCCATAGAACTGAAAGTGACCAATTTCCAATAGTTTTATATAAACATAAAGTATATACAAATACCCCTGAAAAGGTTGAGACTATATGGACTGTGAATAAAAGAATTAGATAGGATCCAATAAAAGATTGCAATGTAATCAATATAAGTGACCATATCATAGGAACTTTTAGCTTGAGCATTGAAAATTTATTGGACCCTGAAGCCACTTATAATCAGATGATTATTATATTTCAAACCTATACTACAGAGTAACCACAGATAAAGAGTAATAATGAATTACAGTATGATGGCTGGTTTTATAAAAAAATTGTAGGGCTGAGAAAAGAAAATTGTCCAAATGAATAAGTAAAACAAAAAAAATATCCAACAAGATCCAATATAAAAGAACTTAGCAAGGAAACAATATAAAAAATATGTTCATTTTTACCATATGCTGCAGCATCAGAAAGAACTATGGCATTTAATGATTGCATCTATTAAAAAGCGGGATGATAAAAAATGTTGGACCTTGGTTGCCAAAGGAGCGTGTACTTATAAATCACAAATTGCTACTATATTGCACCAGATATCTGGGAGAAATACTTTGCTAATATATTTCATGAATCTTACCTCTATACCTCAGAAGATCCAGGAGAACTTAATGAAGATTTTAGCTGGTTTACCTCACAAGAGATCAAGGAAGCTATTGAATCATTTAAAATCAACAAAGCACCTGGGCCTGATAATATCTCAATTGATTTTTATAAACTTGCCATAGACTGGTGGTCTGACACTCTTGCTAATTTTTACAATAAGGCTGTGATGTATGCTTTTACTCCTGATTCATGGCTGGGCAGCTTCAGAATTCCTATCTATAAGAAAGGCTCCCGATCAGACCTGGCGAACTATAGGCCTAACAGCCTGTTGAATGTCATGGCCAAAATCTATGCCAAGGTACTTCTAGATAGATTACTGATAATACTTAACCAATATGATATAATATTGGAATATTAAGTAGGGTTTAAAAAAGGTACTGGTACAAGAACCCAGGTCTTTCTTCTCTCACACATAATTGAAAAATACTGTAAAGTAAAGAGGCAAATGCTATTTGTGGCTTTCGTTGACTTTACTTCAGCGTTTTATACTATATTGAGATCTTTATTGTGGGAGACAATGGAAGACATGGGTATTGATCATAATCTCATTGTACTAATAAAAAGGCTATATACAAAAACTTGGTCCAAGGTAAAATACTCAAAATCTGGAGCTCTTACTCACAAGATTAACACTGGAATAGGTGTAAGACAAGGTTAAGTCTTTGCGCCAACTTTATTTAAACTATACATTAATGGAATCTTTGAACGACTGGACAACCCAGTTCATCACTGCCCTACAATACTAGAGAAACAAGTTGCAGTTCTTGCATATGCCGATGATTTGGCAATATTATCAACCACAAGGCTTGGCCTTCAGTGAGCTTTGGATAAGCTTGACATACTCTGTACAAAATATAATCTTAAACCAAATACCAGTAAAACTAAAATTATGATTTTTGGTTCAGTTAAGAAATATAGGAAATTAACACTAGCACAAAAAAATGGATTTTGTTCATGAGTTCCTGTATTTGAAAGTTCTTTTTACTAGCAGTAGGTGGACAAATCATATAACTTAGACAAAAAATAAGATAGATTATGTGGTAAGAGCCTTAAAGAGGTTTAATATATATGATGATCTGGCTTTGAAGCCCATGATCAAGGTGATAAATGGGAAAATAATTAGTCAAGCATTATATCTTGCAGAAATTTGGGGACTAGAAAAGGTTAGTAAAACTGAATAATTTCTGTATAAAACATATAAGCAAATTTTAAGATTACCACTGAGCACACCTAATTCTTTAGTGAAATCAGAAATAGGCCAAAATAAAACTTGAGCATATGGTACATATAACAATGATTAATTTCTAGGTTAAAATAACTGCAGAAAGTAAAAATCACTTTTAGGGGAAACCATAAAGAAAAAGGAAACACTATTCTCCATGACTAAAAAAGGGTGGTTAACTGTTATTTATACTTTATTAGAAAAATAGGAACCTAATCAACTAAAATCATGGGTGACTAATAATATGCAATTAAGTATGACATATTGCAAAAATATCTAGAGACATGTACAGAATATCTCAAAGGGAACAGACTTGGCAGAAATCCAAAATCTGAAAGTTGCTCCCTGGCTTGTGGAAAAAACAAACAAACAAAAAAAAAACTCTAGAGGACATAGTTTAAAATACTATCTGAATTCTATTCATTTTCCAGAATTCAGATTCATATTAACTAAATTTAGATTTGAGGTATTCCCCAGTAACATTCTGGAAACTAGATTTAGTAAAGGAAATACAAATAGGAACACATGTTATTGTACACTGAATGAAGAAGATCTTGCATGTTACACTTTATTGTCCGTGGTACTCTGAATCCAGGGGTCAGTGTGAAAATAGTGCGGTGCGATTAGCACATACAATAAAGGCGCGTTAAAAATGCCACAGCATTTTATAAGCGCACTTGCAATCAAGCGCCAGGATACAGTAGCATGGAGAGTCAATGCCGCAGCCACACACATTAGTGGGAGGTGGGTGGGACAGAAAATGGAAAAAAGGCCATCCCTGCCAAGCCGGATGCCCATTCCACCACACTGCAGTCCCCAAGGCACACCACTCCCATCCCCTGCACCTGTAGTTTGAGGGATCAGAGACCATTATTCCTCTCCCCATGCTTCAGGGGAAGGGAAATCTCCAGACAGGTAATGCAGGATTCAGGTGGCGAGAGATAGCGGGGGTGAGACTGACAGGCTTCAGGAGCATGTGCATGTGCAGCCCAAAGGTGCGGCGGGCTGGGTGGCCGGGGGCGATATTGTAGCAGCCTGGATCCCTACTAGTAGCACAGTGGTAAGTCACAAAAATAGCATTCATTTCTGCCAGTGTTATCAGATTGCCCTGATGACTGGTGTGCATACAATCTTCAGTTCCTATAGCTGGAGTGTTCAGTACCAACGGTGGATTTTGAGTTAATTGCATCATCTCAAGGAGATGCACTGGGGACATGAAGTTTGCTTAACTGTGTAAATTGTGTTACTTCACTGAGCGTTGTACTTGCCCACTTATGTCATGTCGGCCTGTGGAGTTCTTTTTTTTAATTTATTTGTGTTGTGGGGCAGGGCGACTGGAGATGTTGCAGACATTGGTATAACGGCACACATCGCATCCATATGACCATGAAATCAAATTAAGCACCAATTTAAACCTCAACACTAACAATACAATTTAAAATTTAAACAGCACTAGGATGTAAACTGCATGATCATGTATGTTACTCTGTGCTATTTGAGCTGCATGACCATTTATGCAGCACGCTTATATGTAACACGCTATTAAGGTAGCGCTCTTTTTTACAGCGCTATTTTATCTGCGCTAATATCACCGGATACCTGAATCCAGACACAGATACCTTGGAAAATATCTGAAGGGCATGAGTTTCCCTTCTAGATATATTCTGGATTTACTATATAACTCTGAAAATGATGATCTGCTAAATAACCTGATAGAAATAACAAAAATCAGAAAGAAACAAGTACGGATCGTGCAGAATGAATGAATGAATGTAATGTAGGCTTTTTTTAAAAGGTTGGGCTTACTCTTGGATGGTTAGTCTATAAACCTATAGATGTATTTTTGAGCCAGCAGACTATATATTTATATGTATATTATTTGTTTTTAAAATGTAATGTTTGTAATGATTGTAATAATTGTATTTAACCTTGCCTGAGTAATGACAATTCGCTGACCACATAGTACTTCACATGGTTTCCAGTCTTGTCCTGTACCAGCACAGACGTTTTAAATAAAGTGACCCCTTCCCACATAGAGGAGGCATACATGGACCTTGCTGTAGTCAGGACCTTCTGGCAGACATAGGCTGGATCAGAGGGGCCAACTTTGTTCCTTAGGTGCACCTTCTTGAAGACTCCATAGAAAACCCAGTCAGCTCTCCGGATTTCAACAATATCCCACAGGTGCTCACTTAAGTAGGGATAGTTTTCCCCTGGGTACTACTTTTTTAGGTATCTTCTTACCCAGCGCTCTGTCTGACTCCAAACTGGGATGGAATGGATACTGGACCTCAGGGCCTGACCTATAGGCAGCCAATTACCATCTCTGTACCATAGGTAACTCAGTTCCAGTGGGTGCAGGGAATCCATGTCTGTCAGTCTGTGTTTTCATTTCTCAAGCAGCATGGGGATGGTGTTGAGCTAAACCAGCACAGGGAGTGCATAAGGCTGAGGGATATCCCTCTTGACTACTAAATCCTCAAATACACTGGTGGTTCCTTCTCTTGTCTGTGTGTATCTGGAAAAATCCTCTCCACTTACACCTTCATGCATTGAATCTGACCCCAGGCCTTCCACCACTGCTTCAACTATCACATCAGGCCCCTCTGCACCCTTAGGCTCCTTCATCTTTTTGGGGTTCTCCACAGATTTTTCCCTTGCCGAGGGGCTAGTTGCCAAAGTCAAGGGGGCCTTCCTCTGAGCTTGTCTGTCTGCCACAAACCCAGCCTCAGGGAGCTTAGTTTGAGAAGCCCATCCACATCCCCTCCCTCTGCCAGGAGGAGGTTCACTGGCAACCAGCAGTGGGGAAGGGCTGGGCAGAAAGCTGTGCCCTTCCATCACTGACCTATCTTCAGGTACACTGGTGGCAACTTCTTCCCAGCTTTCCAATGGTTCAACAGTGGAACATTCACTCCTTGTGGGGGTTGCAACTCCTTCCCAGTGACTCCATGGCAAAAGCATTTGTGGTGGTGGCACAGGAAGCACATTAACCACGCCGCGGGAACACTGGAGGCACAGTGGCTGGCATAAAACTCCACTTCCCCCAGATCCACACAGGACACATTTCTCACCGGCACTGCTTCTTTCTAGCATGTCCCAAGCCAGCTTAGCAATGATTCAGGCACAGTCACGGTTCTGCCACTAGAACCTGGAGCTCTCGCCATCGTGATCAAAATTTTTTCACTGTTTTCTCCACAGCAAACACTTGTAAAACTTTATTTATCTCAGTTTTTCTTTTGTGTCAGCTGCTTTAATGCTCACAAATCAGCTCCCCAATTTGTAAGCTCCAGCAAGCATGGGTCAAAAAGGCAGTTGACCTTTCTTTCTCTTTGACCCTCTTTTACATGCCTCCATCTGCTTAATGTACTCCACCAATCCACAGTTCAGATTCCCCTCTTCATTAGGCATGCATCACATTGCATGCCTCGAGGCATTAGGTGCCATTTGTCTTCTCTACAGGCACTCGATCCTCAGGTGGCAACTCTAAACTTTACACAGTGCCTCCAGCCTTCTCTTCACCCCTAGCCTGTCACCCTTGAGCATTTCAGATAAGTGTTGAGCACTCAACTTTTGTAATCCCTGGCAACAGCCCCCATTTTTGTAACCCCTACTCCTTCTTGGTAAAATCGGTACTCTCAGCAGCACACTTTGCTATCACTTTCACCTCAAGGCAGGCTACAAAACCCCCAAGTCTACTTGCTGGCATACCTGGGCACCTCTCCTCCCTTCCCATGTCAAGGGGTATTTGGTAATATTACTGTCATGGGGAAGGGAAGAGGCCCCTCCTTGGTCAGGACTCAAACAATTCAAATGTTATTTCAGCAAAGACAAAATAAACAGTACCTCAGCAGTTTGGAGATTCCTTCTGGTGACAGCGTGAACTCTGTCTTTGGGCACTTCAGTGGTTTTCTCACCAACTGGAGGATTTGTTTTTGTTTGGGAGCAAAGTCATTAGGAACAACAAACATCAAGCAATTCATCTGGCAAAAACACAATGACGCGGTCCAGTCAGAAATCCTGATGCAATTAAGCATAATTTATTTTTTAACAGTTTACAAGGCTCTAGCCACAAAACTCATTTTGTTCAAAGGAACAGTGGGGCACATTTTGAGAACTAGCACATTGCTGTGGCAGACAGCTGTGGCACTTCACTTGGGGGACCTGAGTCCTGATCCTGTATCCATTCACATTTCTTTTGGGAGCTGAAACAGGCTCTCAGCATACTGGTGACAAGCAGGCTCTAACTTTCTCATTCCTCTCAACTTCCCTATGGCCTTACTCCCAGCCATGGGGAACTTGGGACATACTTCATATCTCTCAATGGGGAATACATTTTGGAGCTGGGCACAGTCCTTTCCTGCTATGGCCTTTCCACCCTTGACAACTCTGTGGGGGGTCACAATGCAGGGGCCGACTCTTCCCATAGCAGTTCACAGCAGATTACACTTGTTTATGGCTTTAGTGGACATGGGCTTATGGTTGAGGGTCCGATCCACCACACCAGACCCTCTGAAACCTGGTCACTGCCACTTACCAGTCTCTGACCTGCCATGGCAGCCACTAAGTCTCTCAGCCATCTCCTCACCGAGCCAGATGGGCTCCTCTCTCAATGCTGCTTCCTCCTTGACTCTGCAGATCTTTTTGCTCAAACTCCCCACTGATAGTTGTAAGGATCACTCTGCTTCATTTTTGGGACTGGGGAGGCAATTGGCCCACCTTGGCCCCCAGGCCCCTCTGGCCCCGACTGGTGGCCCACTCCACTCCACTCACCGGTGCTAATAGGCCCTGATGCTCTTCACTCTAATGGCCACTCTCCTCGAACTCTCCACTCAAACTCCCTCATGGGCACTTTCACCCGCTCTAACCACTTGCACATGTGATGACAGCATCACACCCCCATTACCAAGCCTGGCATTACTCAGGGTCCCAATGCCAATGGGAATCCTGGTGACCCTCAAAATGGAGGGGGGTTACAAGTAGGTGCTGGCGATTGGGGGTGGGGGGATTACTAGCACCAGGCATGGCTGGAGATGCCACGGATGGTGAGGGGACAGCACCATACTACCTGCCTCTGCTACCCATGTAAATGGCCCATAATGGGCATTCAACTAGGCCCTTAGTGCCTTGCATGTCCAATGGGCTCATTTGCATTAATACCTTTGAAAATTGCTGATAGCGTTCAGGTGCTGTCAGCTCTTGAGGCCCATAAACTTCAAAACCTCTGTACTGTATATTATTGTATTCATGTAACTGATAGTAAATAACTGTCTATATACAATATGAAAGTAAATAACTTCTTTGTACAAAATTAAGTAAGTGTATGTAATATGCTCATGTGTCTATTCTATGTATGTATACTGTTTGTAACTCCCTCCCCCTCATCCCCCAGGTCACACCTGAAAACAAGCCTCGGCTCAGTGTGCTTTTCCCAGTTATCAAATATTTAAATAAGTAAATAAATGTTTGGACCCATGGCAGGGTGGTGCTACCTGACTTAGCACTGCATCGACAAGGCCCTATATTCAGTTGTGTAGTGCCCAACTGAATACACCATCCCAGGACCCCTGAGCACTTGCAAAGGCAGCACAGACATTCGTGCTACACTTTGTGCCCTACTGAATATTGGGCCGCAGATGTTTTAAATACTAGGTCCTATTGCTTCTTTGTTCTGCACTCCCTATCCCGTGAAATTGGAACTGAAATCTGCAGCACAGACCCCACTGCTGGCAGACCCAGTTCCAAATGGATATGCAATGTACAAAAAGAAAGTTGCAAGTTTGTCTCTGATAATAAATGTGTTTTTTTAATGCTGACCTCTGAGGCAGTGGGCCCCCTGACAGTGTGGGCTGCACTGCAACTGCATCTCTTGCATCCTCCAGGTCACAGCCCTGCCGATAAACTGTATTTCTGTATATGACTTCTGTGTTTGTAATGTTGTTTTTTGTTTGTTTGCTTGTTTCATATCTTCATTGAAATTAAAAAAAAAGTCATTCATACAGCAGACAAGAAAACATGGGATGCAGGAACTTGGAAAAATTATACAACCAAACCATAAACACGTCTACACATTACTCAAGGCTACAAGATTAAGAACACAGACCACAAAGGAAAAAAATGATTAAACCAGTAAATAAATATACAAAACTGCATCATAAATACAGTACTTGTGTAAAATAATCATAAATGTAGTCTTCAGTCACCTCCTAGCTGTAGATGTGTATGGGGTGATGACGCATCCCGTTTCACCATTATTGGAGGTAGTTCAGAGAAGGGCAACCAAAATGGTGCATGGACTACATTGCAAGCCCTACAAGGATAGAAACATAGAAACATAGACTTTGACGGCAGATAAGGACCACTTGGCCCACCCAGTCTGCCCATTTCCCTACCTACTGGATAAGCTGCAGATTCTAGTTAACCAACAACCTACTTCCTGCCACCCCCCACTACAATTGCCTTGTGTCTGTCCCATGCATGTTTGAATTCCCCCACTGTTTTAGCCCCAACAACCTCCCCAGGAAGGCAGTTCTATGCATCCACCACTCTCTCCGTGAAAAAAGATTTCCTCACATTACCCATGAGCCGTCCCCCCTCTATCTTTAAATTGTATCCCCTTGTTCTTACACATATTTTTTTCTGAAAGATGCTACCCTCCTGGACTTTGTTGATTCCCTTGAGGTACTTGAATGTTTCTATCATGTCCCCCCATCCCTCCTTTCATCAAGGGTATACATATTAAGCTCTCTCAGTCTCTCTTCATATGATTTCTGATGCAGACCCTGCACCATTTTAGGTGTCCTCCTCTGGACTGCTTCCATCCTGCCTATGTCCTTGCGTAGATGAGGTCTCCAAAACTGCACACAGTACTGCAGATGGAGTCTCACCAACTGTCTGTACAGAGGGATAACCACTTCCCTTTTTCTACTTGTGATGCCCCTTCCTATGCATTCCAGTATCCCCCTGGCTCTCCTCACTGACTTCTCACATTGCTTACCCACCTTTAGATCATCTGATATGACTACCCCCAAGTCCCGTTCCATTTTTGTTGTTGTTAGTACCTCCCCTGCTATTGTATTCTCTTCTCCTGGGTTTTTGTTTCCCAGGTGCATTATTTTGCACTTCTTTGCATTAAATCTAAGTTGCCATATGTCTGACCATTCCTCCAACCTTGCCAAGTCCCTTCTCATCCTTTCTACCCCGCCCCCCCCGTGTATCAACTCTGTTACAGATCTTTGTATCATCTGCAAAGGCATTCCTTTCCCTCAGGCCCTCTGCAATGTCACCTATAAAGATGTTAAGGGACTGGACCAATGCTGAGCCCTGAGGTACTCCACTAGGCTGACCCCCCTTCTTCAGAATGTGTGCCACTCACTATTACCTTCTGTGTCCTGTTGTGCAGCCAGTTTGTAACCCAGGCTACCACCTTGGGACCCACTACCAAGCTGGCTAACTTGATTGTTAATCTTTTGTGCGGGACTGTGTCAAATGCCTTGCTAAAGTCTATGTAGGCCATATCCACAGCCCCTCCCTGGTCTATTACTTTGGTCACCCAGTCAAAGAAATCTATTAGATTCATCTGACATGACCTTCCTGCTGTAAATCCATTCTGCTTTGGGTCCTGTGCCTCGCAGGCCTCTAGGTACTCAACAGTTCTTTCTTTCAGAAGTGATTCCATCAGTTTTCCTACCAGTGTGGTCAAACTTACAGGTCTGTAGTTTCCTACTTCTGCCTTGCTCCCACTTTTGTGAAGGGGAATCACATCTGCCCTCCTCCAGTACTCAGATACCACTCCATCCTCCCATGATTTGTTAAAAAGTGTGGTCAGTGGTGTCACTAGGTCCTCCCTTAGTTATTTTAGGATTCTGGGGTGAATCCCATCAGGGCCCATTGCTTTGTCCACCTTGAGTTTTAGGAGTTCTTTCAGGACTCTTTCTTCTGTAAATGGACTGTGTCAACCCCCTACCCAGAGTGCTTCTATTGTCTGATTTAGGTAACTCCTCCTCATCTTCTTTTTGTGAATACTGAGCAAAAGTATTCATTCAGTATCTCTGCCTTTTCACTGTCTCCCTCTGCCCACCTCCCCTCTCCTTTATTAATCTTCACTATTCCTCCCTTAACCTTTCTATGCTCCCTAATGTACCTATAAAAGGTTTTATCCCCCTTCTTAACTGACTTGGCTATTTTTTTCCTCAGTTTGGGCTTTTGCTATTCTGACTGCCTTCCCCACTTCTTTCTGCTTTAATTGATACAGTTCCCTGTCGTGCTCCTTCTGTGATGCCTTATACTTTTTGAATGCAGTCTTTTTCTCCTTAACCTTCCCTGCCACCTCTTTTGAGAACCATAGTGGTTTTGTACTCCGCTTTGTTTTCTTTATCTGTTTCACACAAAGGCTTGTTGCCTCTATGATGGCAGTTTTGATTTTTCTCCATTGTTCTTCCACCCCTCCTTTTGCCCATTTGCCAGTGTATTCCTCAGGTATTCACCCATTTTGCCAAAGTCAGTCCTTCTAAAGTCCAGTATGCTTGTTTTTGTATGGCTTGTCTCCATGGTTGTGCTTACTGTGAAGCACACTGTGCAGTGGTCACTTGTTCCCAGATGTCTACCGACTTCTAAATTTGTGATCCTCTCTCCATTTGAGAGTACCAGGTCTAGTATTGCTCCCTCCCAAGTGGGTTCCAACACTAGCTGTCTAAGGTCTGCCCCCTGCAGGGCATCGAGAATGACCCTGCTTTTGGATGTGGCTGCAGTAGATGTCATCCAGTTAACATCTGGCATATTCAGTATCTCCCCTTTTTCAGCTATTTTGAGAATGTCGTCTATCATTTTCTTGTCCATTTACTCCCCTTGAGACAGGGGTCTGTATACAACCCCTGTGCAGATTGTGATGCCATTCCCTGTCTCCATGTGACCCAGAGTGCCTCTTGTCCTCCCCTTTTACTTTTTAGTTCTGTAGCTTTGATCTTTTCCCTTATGTATAGAGCTACTCCACCTCCTCTTTTACCTTCCCTGTCCCTTCTGTAGATTGTGTACCCTGGTATGTTGACATCCAGTCATGGTTCTCAGTGTACCATGTTTCCGTGACTGCCACAATATCCAATTGTTCATCTTCCATCAGAGCTACTAGCTCAGGAAGCTTGTTTCCCAGACTACGGGCATTGGTACTCATTGCTCTCCATTTAATGTTGGCTTTATCCTTTTTCCCCCATGCCTGCTCTTTTTGCCCTTGTCTATTTTTCCATTTACCCCTGTCCTGCCCTCTGTTGAGCACTGTACCTCAGTGTTTACCTTACTTCCCGTCATGTTTTGTAGGGGAGACTTGAAATTTCCTGCCTCTTATTAGCACCTCCCCCCATGGCTAATTTAAAAGCTTACCAAGGAAGCATTTAAACCTGTCACTTAGGATCTTGGTTCCCTTCATGGCAGATGCAGACCATCGTGCCAGTATAAACTTTCATCTCTCCAGGTATACCCCCAGTCCCCAATGAAGCCAAAGCCCTGTGCTCTACACCAGTTTTGCAACCATTCATTAAACTGCATGGTGTGTAGTACCCTAGCCTCACCCCTGCCATAGACTGGCAGCACCTCTGAGAAGGTTACTGTGCTTGCTACCTCTCTGAGGCCCCTCCCCAACTCCACAATTTCATCCTGCACTGCACTGATCCCATGCCTAGCTAGGTCATTTGTCCCAAGGTGGACAATGATATCTAGTTCCCTCTCCTGTGATGCTGCTTCTGCAATCCTGAAGATTCACTTCTTGTCCCTCCAAGCCATGGCACCAGGCAGGCACCTTACTTCCCTGTCCTCTCCCTTCCCCAGGTCTACCCCTCTAACAAGTGAGTCCCCTATCAGAAGCTGTTTCCTTCCCCTGTGGTGTCCCTTGACACCCTTCTGTGGGTCTCCCTTGTGGGTGTCCTCAGCATTCTTCTTGGTCTTCACTGAGGGTGCCATCATAGAGGAACCTTGCTCTGCCAGACTGGCGTATGGTTTGTGTAGAGGTACAACTAGGGGGCTTCACCTCTGTTCCATCACCTGTACCCTCCCAGAACCCACTGTGGTCCACCTGCTCTTCATACTTGGCAGCCTCTGTGGCAGTGGTGCTCTTTGGGTGGGGGAGGCCTCCTTAGTCCTTGCCAGTTCAGCCTGGAGGTGGGCCACCTCCTCCCTCAGAGCTGACACTTGCCTGCAAATTGGACAGCAACACAGTTTCCAGAATGTCTCCCAGAAAACTGCTACCCCACAGCCAGTGCATTGCACCACTCCCCACATGTCCCTCTCCCTTATAATATACAATATGTAATATATATATCTTTTTTTTTCTTCCTTTGTGTGGTGTGTTCTTACCCTTTATGCACTGTGCTGGGTTATTAAGAATATGATGGTTCTGCTCCAAGACCTGTTGAGGAAGTGATGTCAGACCCTTGGCTATAAAGGAAACGTCACGCCTGGGGGGGGGGTAGTCCACAACCACTGGTGACTGTTAGAAACAATCAAATACACCACTGCTCCACCATCCTGGTGAGTACTGCCCTTTATTGTAATTCAGCTAATCTCCAGTAACTGATTTGTCAACTATTTAAAAGTAATTTGATGCAAACTGTTACAGAATACTAGTAGACAGTCCAGTTACCCACAAAGGAAAATCAAATATGCAGTTTTCAACCCTTCTGAAGTTGCTCACAAGATAAGTAGTTTTGAAAACCCCCTTCCTGATTTAAAAACGAAATTAAACACAAAGCAATACCAATGTAAGACTGTAAAGTAAGGAAAACTTCCCTCAGATGTAAGTAAGAGAGATCAGTTGCAGATTTGTAGTCCAATATAGTCTATCCCAGGCAGCTTCTCAGTTGTTTCAAAGCACAGCCTGTTACACCACTTGAAGAGATGGGCTTCCTGAGGGAATTGAATATGTACTCCCTAGAGGAGGGAGAGGGTGGATATGATTGAGACATTTACGTATGTCACAGGGAAGAATATAGTACAGGAGAATACTATATTCTAAAGAAAAAAATGCTCAAGGATGAGGGGGTACAAGATGAAACTGGCGGTAGGGAGGGAAGGAGGGTGGGAGATTGGTTCAGAGGGAATGTGAGGAAGCACTTCTTCACAGAGAGGGTGGTGGACAAGTGGAACAGCCTACTAGTGGAGGTGGTGGGGAAGAATCAATTACAGATTTTAAACATGCTTGGGATAGGCATAGGGGATTGCTGGTAGTCGTGGGGGGGTAAAACCTAATGCCAACAGTGCATGATAGAGTGCAATTGTAAGTGGTAATAGGGCAGACTAGGTGGGTTGAAGCCCTTATCTGCCGACAATTTCCATCTTTCTATGTTTCTATTATTGCACCACCTCAGTACCTCAAAGAACTCCGTCCTGAAGAAGGGTGGCCTCTGCCAAGGGCAGAGAAGCCAGGAATTATCCCCAGCTGTGCAGGGAAAGTTCCTCCCTCTCCCACAGAGTATATGTGATTCTTTCCAGTGCACACTATCATTTGCTGAGGAGTAGCTGGATAGCAGGGATGTTATAATGCTTGCCCCCTTCTAAGAACATGTATGCCGTTGTTGCCTGTGTAAAGGGAGAAAACAACTGTGTTGTTTCTAAATCAACGTTCTTTCCAATCCTACTTGTGCTGTTGTTTTTTAGCTGAGCAGCCCCAGTTCTGCAGTCACAAAGCCAGAGTTAGATTCCAGACAGTGGCAGAGCTGTTCTGAGCCATGGGCCTAGCGGGGCATCCCTGTGGAGGGTTGGACACTGGGGGTTCTGTTTAAGCTAACATTAAATACTCCAAATACCTTCGGGACCTGCATATTTTGTGAGGCAGGTCACTGAACTGAACTGTACTGGCATTCATTTTTCTCTTTTCCTCTCTCTATATGGTTGGCACTGATTAGTGAGTTCATACTGCTTTTAAGAAGGAAAAGAAAACATTTTATAAACACCTCTAACACTTTTAAAATATTGTCTTTTATGTTTTATGTTTATGCTTTTGTTTGTACAATATTTCATGTCTTTAAATTTGTATAATTCACAAATTTTGACTTTGTGGACTAGTGCACTAGTGGAATTAGAAAAAGATTTTTGTAATCTGTTTACCTGTGTCAGGAGGTCTAAACCTCACTATCAGGTTCTTGGCAATATTGGGAATGCAAGTAATCACAGAGACATTGCATTAGAGTAATAAACTTGTTTATTACTACCAAAAAGGATAAAATCACAGTTGCCCTAAGCAGTTCTTACCAATACGAACCGGGAGCCAATGCTAAGCATTCCCTATACCTCGAGGTTTCTTTGTGTCTCTTGGGATCTCCGAGGCACGAGACTTAGTGTCTCACATTATATACCTATGATAATTACTATGGTTACTGTAAAATAGAAAAATTTCTAGTTACAGAGATAAGCCCTATTGGCTAAATTAGAGGAGGCTCCATGGTCCAAGATAACATTATACAATTTTGTAGTCATCAGTTTGTGAAACAAAAGAGTTCTTATACAGAGTCTTACATAACTCGGTGTAGTAGTACAAATCACTGAAAGGTGGCAATGCCAACTTATATATCATAATTATTCCAAGGACACAGGTGTCCTAACATCTTATAAGTAAGAAATACACAGAAAATACATAGAAGAATATATATGTATTAGCAAGCAAAGTGTATTACAATAACATGCGTACATATCCTGACATCTACTCTTATACGGTAGATACCCTTAGTCCTATATGTTAGTACAACATATACCTAAGCACTAGCTGTCTACGGTGTACCTCTGAGGGTACACCAATAAGGGTGCAGGGACCTCGTGTAACATTCCCCCCCCTTGTTGCCTCCAAGGACAACACGGGCAAATCTAGGTCAGGGAGCAGTGGTCATTTAGAAACCCGATGCGCAAGCTTTGTAAAGGAATTCAAGCTGCTCATGGTGTTGCGCAGTGTGCGCCATGGGCAGCATAGCATAGTAATCAAGAAAAATATCAAAAATGCTTGTATAATAAAACCTTTAAAGGTAATTTCTAACCAGGTGTTAGTTAATGCATCATTCATATCATCATCATTAATTAAGGAAAGGATAGCTTCATTGGCTTTGGTCATATTATTGCTGATGTGGATGAGGTGTGTATCTTTCCTGTCTAAAAGTGATTTTAATGTAAGTGTAGGTGGATCTATGTGTACATTAAAATATGGTAAATATTCAGAAAGTGTGAGCAGATAATTGGGGTTACCATCAATGATGTCTGCATCCATAAGGGGGACTGGGGTTATAACAGTATGTCCAATAACAGTTTTCTGGTGTGGGACAAAACAGAAATTGAGGGAATCAATGACACATGTTTCAAATCCATAAGTATAGCTTTTGAAATTAGTAACCATGCAATACTCTCCATCAGAATTATACTAAGAGCGAACAGTGGGGAGTCTCCACTTTTGCAACTGTACCGGGCAGGTGTAGGTCATCTTGGAAATCCATGTTAACAGACGATGAACCTTCTCATGATAAGATCGGTAGAGTTTATCTGGAGCCAATGTTGAGTCTGAGAAATCTGTGCCATTTGTGCTGATGTCATCATCCATGGAAAAAGTCCAATCAATGCTATCTGGAGAATAACTACATACAGGTTGAATAACATCAAATATATCACATCGACACAAGTAAATATATTGCTTCTTTGCACAGCAGTCTGTGTGCGGAGCATCCCAGGCATCCAGGAAAGAATGGAAAACCAGTAGAGGAGGTAGATCCAGGCATTCTCTGTAGATGTCTTCATCAAGGTGCCCAATGGAATGCAACAGTGCTAGCTTGTCGAATAAAGCTGTAGTGGGATCAAAGCATGGTAAAGAGACAGTAAAAGAAACAAACATGGTATATCTTATAGAACATTTCTTAGCAGTAAAACAAGGACCAGTATTAGGGTGTCTGGTCACAAAACCCAGGTTTCTAGCTGTAGAGAGAGGAATAGTTAAAGATTGTTGTATACACATAGCAATACAGCCAGGGGTTTTACATCGTGGACAATACCATTTGGAAATGCGTCTGTCATGTATGATATCAGGGATTCTTCCAGATTCTAGATCACGGAAGAGATTGTTGATGCTAGTGATAATGTATGAGCCATAGGCAGAGCAGAGAATTTCTCTAGCAATGTTTTGTTTATCTGCTTCTTTGTTATTCTGTGCAATGAGTGCATTAATCTTCTCTTTAGAGTCTATAAATGCCTTAGCAATGTCGTGCATATTGTATACAGTGTATCTTTCTTCCTGACTAAGGCCATCCACACCATGCAATAATGGGGGCAGTATATTATTTACCAAACCAGTCTTAAATATGGCAGAATGAGATTTGATAGCAACAACGTCTGCCTTATTCCAAATAGACATGGCCATACCAAAGAGACCTGTGACAGTACCTGTTGCACCAGTGGCATCAGAACTGTCAACTTCACATGTATTACGTTTATGACTTTGATCATCAGGATTGGGTTTTCTCCTGAAGTTGCCTCTATGTTCAGTAGTATGGACCCCGGCAATAGGGTCTTGAGTACGAATCTGAAATGCAGCTAAACTATCAAGCAATAACGTACTATAAAATGCTGACGTATTAGTATTGCGACACATACCAAATTCTTTCATATTCCAGTAAGATTAAACAACACAGGTATGTGCATAAATTGTAAATTATTAATCAATGAACCAGGAAGGGCAGTAGCTATTAGACCACTGCAGGGACAAGAGGTGTGCTTTGGACATTCCAAAAGCTGTTTATCAGTGGGTGGTAACACAGAGAGATACATGGCAGCAGAAGCCATGTTGTGCACAGCACAAAATTTTTGAGCAGAATCCTTAGACAGAGAATTACAATACAAAGGATCAATTAAGGCAGTAATATTGTATAAACCAGAATGCCTGAGAGCAGTTTGTAGCAAGAACAGAGAACCCTTTGGGGATAATTTAGCATTGGGCCTACCTTGGAAAGCTTCTTTGGTGAGTTTGGCCACAGGGAGAATTTGTCCTTGCGATGTGGTTTGCCACTCAATTTGTAGGGTAGATTGATCAGGAGCGACAACCGAGGCAGTGAGGTAAGCATCGGAACCTTCCTGGACAGTAATCAGACTATCAGGCATTTTGATGGATACTCCCTCTGAAGGAGATGCTGGATGATCAAGGTGTGGTAGGAGGTTCGGTACCGTGCCTTGGATGCAGGGGATAACTCCTGAGATGAGGAGATAATGGAACAAGATAGCCATCTTGTCAGTGTATCTGAAAAGCAAAATCAAACATTAGTAAGTCAGTACTATTCTGCCCAATGGGGTGAGGAAAAATAATTAAACTCCTTTATACAGTTTCAGTTGGTTTGCATGTAACCATTTGTCAGTCAGTTTATTGTTTTGCAGGAGTCTAACTTGATAGACTGCCGGACTGAGCTTGTTGACAATGGGGCATGGGCCGTCCCATTTATTGGAGAAGGAATGTGTGGGATGTGCAAATCGGAGGACCATTACCTGATCTCCAACCTGCCAATCCACTTCTTGTGCATGCTTGTCAAACTGTATTTTGGATTGTTGCTGGGCTTTAACCATGCAGTTAGCAGCATACAAGTGTGTGTGTATAAGGTCTTTTCTGAGTTTTTCCACATATTGATCTACAGACACACGGTCTGCAGTGGGAGTGTGCAGGTCAAACAACAGGTGTTCAGGTAATCTCATCTGTCTTCCAGTCATCACCTGAAAGGGTGTGAGATGGGTAGTGGCTGAGGGTGTGCCCCTAATTGCCATAAGGAGTAACGGCAGTGGGGAATCCCAGGTTTTGGGATTGTCCTCAATGAATTTGGAAAGCATTTGCTTAATCCATCTGTTGGCTCTCTCTACTTGACCTGAAGATTGGGAGTGGTAGGGTATGTGTAACTTTTCTTGAACTCCAAGGAGTTCAAGAGATTCTTTCATTAACTCACCTGTAAAAGTGATTCCTTTGTCAGAGTCTACCTTAAGAAGTAGGCCCCACCTGGAGAAAATTTGTTCCACCAGGATTTTGGCAGTGGTTTTAGTGGTGCATGTTTTAGTGGGGAAAGCTTCAACCCACTTAGAGAAGAGGTCAGTTACCACAAGAGCATACTTGTTATTTCTGCTGGTATTGGTTAAGTGACCAATAAATTCAATCTGTATGGCATTCCAAGGGCCAGAGTGTTGTTGTGATAAAAGTTTGGCATTGCATTTGGTGGGGATGGGGTTGTTTTGTGCACAAACAAGGCAGTTATCTATGTACTGTTTGACATCTTTGGTGACACCAGGCCACCAGGCAGTGGTCTTAAGCCCCTGGAGGGTGTTTTCCACTCCCTGGTGCCCACCAGTGGATGTATCGTGCACTTGGTGCAAAAATTCAGACCTAAGGTGTCTGGGGACCACCTACAACTTGGTGGTGGAATCTTCTGGCTGGTACCAGATGTGCGTGTCATCTGGTGACAAGTGTAACTTACCTTCATGCCTCTGGTAGGGGTTATATGTGGCAAGTTTCTCTTCGGTACTCTTGTCAAGGAATCTGAACACCTCTTTGAGTTCAGTACCAGCTTGTTGGGCTGCTGAGAGGTCCAAGGGGGAAAAGGGTTCAGGTTTTTTTCTGGGTGCTGCAATATGTACAGCCGCATTGGCCTCTGGATGATCCATCATCCATGTGTCCCCCCTCGGGCCCCTTCCTTGGCAAGGGTGTCTGCTGTATTATTGAAGGCATGATAGGGATCATGGAGGGAGTGAGCTTTAACTTTGTGTACATAGAGTTTGTGTGCAAATTTTTGTGCCAATGAATGTATGTATATTACCAGTTCCTTGTACTTCACTGGGCTGCCGTCAGAAGAGAGGAAGGAGTTCTTCTGCCAGAAAGGAAGGAATTCTGTAAGAGAACAACAAACCCAATTAGAGTCCGTAAAAATGATGGTGTCCTCTGTCCCATGCTGGATGAACTTGAGGGCACAGGCCACCACTGCCATCTCTGCAAACTGTGATGATGCTACACTGCAATGCTTAGAGATTTTAACAGTGTTCCCATAAGGGTAAATCACTAGAATGCCCATCCCTGCAATTTGTTCTCCCTGATAGCAGGATGCTGAACCATCAGTAAAGATGCGACATAAAGAGATGTTATCAAGTATTTGTGGCGTGGCAGGGAGAAAAGGACCTGGATCTGGAAGATCAGGTGACTGCAGTGTACAGTCATGGGGTTCTCCTTGGAAAAGGAGTCCATGAGCCAGCATAGATGGAATTTTTGTTGGGTGCACCTGTATGTCTCTATCCTGGAGAAGACGTGACCAGTGTGTCAGCCTGGTATTAGAGACTGACCTGTCCTTCACTCTGTCTGAGAGCATAAAGGTAGTTGGTGTGTGGTTGGTGTTAATAATCAGTGGAGAGTACCCAATGATATACAGAAAGTGCTTGACAGCCCAGTAGGTGGCCAGAAGGTTCCTTTTGCAAAGGCTGTACTTCTGTTCCACTGGGGTCAAGAGCTTTGATGCATATGCAATAGGTCTCAGGGTGCCATGAACCTTCTGAGCCAGTACTGCTGACATCGCAATGTCAGAGGTGGCACATTCCAAATGGAATGGTAGTGATGGATTGGGGTTGACCAAAGCTGGGGTGGAGGCCAAGGCCTGCTTCAGTGACATCACAGCCTGGGTATGTATAGGACCCCAAGTCCATGGAATGTCCTTTTTTAATAGCTCATACAGAGGAGTGGCTTTCTGAGCAAAATCACAGATAGAATCTCTAGAACAGTTCACCATACCTAGAAACTGTCGAAGAGTTGCCATGCTGGTAGGCAATGGCAAGTCTTGCAATCCTTGTATCTTCTTCCAGGTAGGGCTTTGACTTTGGTCAGTTATTTTTAGACCCAGAAAGAGTACTGCTTTCTGACACAGCTGTGCTTTTGCTGGATTGCATTTTAGGCCTGCTTTCTGAATGAGAGTCAGTAGTTCGTCTAAGAGATCCAAGTGTTGTTCCTGTGTGGCGGTTGCCAGCAACAGATCATTCACATACTGCAAGAGACATTGGGGAGTAGAGAAACCCTCAAGGGCGTCCATCATATGCAGATGGAACAGGGATGGGCTGTTATGGAATCCCTGTGGTAAGCAAGTCCACGTCTACTGTCTTCCTTCAAAGGTGAAGGTGAACTTATATTACTCTTGGGAGCCAATGGTAGTGACCAAAAACCATTGGAGATATCCAGGGCACTGAACCATTTCAGGTCAGGAGTCAAAAGTCGTAGCACATCAGGTGCAGATGCCACAGTTGGAGAACAACTGGGGGTGATCTGGTTCAATTTCCTGTAGTCAATAGTAAGTCTCCAGGTGCCTGTGGGTTTTTTGATGGGTCACACTGGGGAGTTAGCAGTAAAAACACATGTTCTGATTACCCCTTGCTTGAGAATCGACTTGATTGTTTCTCTGAGAGAAGGCAAGGCCTCAGTTGGGAAAGGATATTGCCTTTGCCTCTCGTATGCTGGGCCTGGCACTTACATGACAGTGTGCATTCTGCCACAGTCATGTTTGCTGATTTCAAACACTTCCAAATGCCATTGCAAAATGGAGAGAAGCTCTGGGAAAAGCTCATGGTCTTTGAACAAATCTATGACGTCATACTCTTTGTTGTTAGCAGATATTGTTGCCACAACGTGTGCATCAGGGATCAAAATAGTGTGGTATTGACCCTGAATTTGTATCAATAGCAAGTTAGCTAAATCCACCACACAGCCGTGTGGTGCAAGAAAATCAATTCCTATGATACTCGGATGATCATGCATTACCATCAGTTGGAAGGTGTGTGAGGCCTTTAAGTGGCCTAACTCTACCTGCAAGGGTAGAGACCAATATGAAGGTAATCTAGTACCATCTACTCCTGACATGTTGGTCCTCCATCTGGTGGACCAAGGAGATGTGTCCAGGTGGTCATTATGTAATACAGACACAGCTGCACCTGTATCTAGTAACACTAGAAGTAGGCAGCCCCCGACCTCAGCCTCGGTGCAGGGCCTTCTGTTTGTATCCAAAACCAGCTTGTTTACAATCTGGACTGGGGCCTGTTAATTGTCAATCTGTACTTCTGGGAGCATGGAGAGGTTGGGCCTGGCTCCTTTGAACCACTTCACCATGCTGCACTGATGCTATATAGGGAGGAGCTTCTGGGTTCAGGCCAGTATGGGCCAGAAGGCCTGTACTCCCAGTGTCGCCATGGCCCATCAGGGTTTGGGTCACCGGTTGTACAGCCGCAAGGGACTGAGTGGGAACAGCATCTGCCACAGAGTGCATTTGCCCCAGAAGCTCTCGGAATTTCTGATTTTCTTTGGCTATCTCCCTATACGAAGGGCCCGTTCTTGGTTGACGTTGTCTGCCCTTATTCTTGTGCTTCTTATTCTTATGATAGTTCCGGTTCCCACCCCATTGCTGCTGTTGCTGTTGTTGTTAGGCCTGTTGGGGGTGTTGGTTGTCTGCGGGGAGGGGCTGCTTGTGTTGGGCCTGCCCTTCCACCATGTAGTGCATCGCAGCCTCTTGAATAGGCTCCATGGTGGCTACTTTCTTGGAACCGGAGCCCAGATCATGGATGTAGAGTTGGTAAACTCTCTTGGTTTTCCAAAGGATGTCGGCAAACCTGTCCATGTTGGGATAAGTGGTTGGCTCTACCTTTTCTCGTACTGCAGGAATCAAGTTCCTAAGGATCAGGGTCTTGTACTCAATAAGATCTACATCTGCAGCTTCATGTGCCAGGTGCTTTCCTGCTCGGTAGGCCATCCAGAGTCTCTGGTGGTAAGTCGCTGAACTTTCCTTTGCATTCTGTTTTACAGGGTGTGCAAGCATCACTTCTACTACACCTGGGCTGTGTGCAGAAATGAGCTCAGCTGCAACCTCATCAAAGGTGGCGTTGCCATCCTGGAGGATGGCATCGGGGAGTTTGGCCCACAAACTAGGATTGATAGTCTGGCGTAGTATCTGGACCTGATATTCTGCAGCAAAGCTAAGCATCTCACATTTAGAACGCACCTTTTTGAAGTGGAAGCTGAGATTGTCGGACGGGTTCATTCGACCAATACTGTCAGCTATTTGCTGAACAGAGTGGGCCATTTGTAGGGGATTATTGGGCTGATCAGGTGGAGGTAGGTTATCTCGGGCACCGTCTAGGGCAGCCCAGGCTGCAGCCTAGGCCGCAGTACAAGCAATACCATTCTGAGTGCCAGCTTCTTGTAGAATCTGCCTGATTTGGGTTTTAATGGTCTGTTTACTTCTCTCAGGAATAGGTATATTACCGATTGCTTTCTCAATCATTGTTTTTATCTCCTGCCTGTCTTCCACATTAATAACAGCTATCGGTGGTGCAGTCGGGATCAGGCCTGGGCCTGCTCCCCCCCATCATGGGGGCCACCATGTTGGCATCTCCCATGATGGGCATCATGACGTCGACGACATATGACATGGTGTGGGTGGAGTGGGGACCGGCCATGTTGTGAATAGCTGGGTGGGGTTTCTGGGCCATAGTAGGGGTGTGACTAGGCATTTTACTGAGAGATGTGCTCATCTGATACCTCCCCCTCAGATGACATGTGTAAGGCAGGGGCTACGCCTCCCATCACCTTAATATGTCTAGCCAGAACCTCCCACTGATGGTGCAGTTTCGCCATCTTGGTTTTACATTCAGCATGACTCACAGTTGCAAGATCCATATCAACCTCATCCTGCATCTGCTTTTGCAACACTCTATACGTGGCACTTAATTCGTGATTGTCCCTAGTAGCCGCTTCTAAGTCATTACATACCTGGTTTATCTCATCCTGTAGCTCTCCCATCTCCTCACTCAACTGTGTGTTCGCTGTACTTAACAAGTCATTCATATGCAATGCCTGTCCCTTATCCTGTCTCAGACTTTCACACTCCTGCTTCAACATACAAAGTTCCTGTTCTCCAGCCTGAGCTGAATGATGTAAAAGTGAATACTTTTCATTTTGCAGTGTTTGAAGTTCAGACTCCAAATTATGCTGCAGTCTAATACATTCCATTTCCTGCAAACCCATCTTTTGCTTAAGAGATGAAATATGCAGATCAAGGGTTGGAAACCTCGCTTCAGAGGCTTCCAGAGCAGTGTAGAGAGCCACGACCATCAGCCCTTTGGCATGACGCTTATTGGTTGATTGTCTCATCTCTGTGTACTGGGTTGAAATCCCCAGTATAGGGTTTTCCAATTGACTTGCATCCCATGTGAAGTCAGCCCATCCTCCATGGGAGGCAAGGAAGTTAGAGACATCGAGTCTCGGTTCTATGCAGATATTTGATATGGTGGCCATTGTGTGGAGGGAACAAAAAATCAAACAGTGAAAAAGGCGCCGTGCTATGTATCGATCCACAGCAGAAGCACATTATACACAGTCAGGCTACTGTAGAATTTGTAGGCTTACAATTCAAAGCTGCTATGGAGTGGGTCGAGTTGGTATTGACTACACCTGAGAAAAACAGCCAGACTTTGTAAGTGACTACAAACTGGTATGGAAATGGGAGAGGTGATACGGAAATGTACACCTACTGTCCCCGTTGGAAAAGGGAAAGTTGTAGCAACTAGTGAAAGCTTACAAACATCAAATATTGCCTGCACGCAGTCGCCAATTGTCAGGAGGTCTAAACCTCACTATCAGGTTCTTGGCAATATTGGGAATGCAAGTAATCACAGAGACGTTACATTAGAGTAATAAACTTGTTTATTACTACCAAAAAGGATAAAATCACAGTTGCCCTAAGTAGTTCTTACCAATATGAACCAGGAGCCAGTGCTAAGTGTTCCCTATACCTCGAGGTTTTTTTGTGTCTCTTGGGATCTCCGAGGTACAAGACTTAGTGTCTCACATTATATACCTATGATAACTACTACGGTTACTGTAAGATAGAAACATTTCTAGTTACAGAGATGAACCCTATTGGCTAAATTAGAGGAGGCTCCATGGTCCAAGATAACATTATACAATTTTGTAGTAGTCAACAGTTTGTGAAACAAAAGAGTTCTTATACAGAGTCTTACATAACTCAATGTAGTAGTACAAATCACCAAAAGGTGGCAATGCCGACTTATATATCATAATTATCCCAAGGACACAGGTGTCCTAACATCATATAAGTAAGAAATACACAGAAAATACATAGAAAAAAATTTATGTATTGGCAAGAAAAGTGTATTACAATATCATGCGTACATATCCTGACATCTACTGTTATACGGTAGATGCCCTTCGCCCTATATGTTAGTACAACATATACTTAAGCACTAACTGTCTATGGTGTACCTTTGAGGGTACCAATAAGGGTGCAGGGACCTCATGTAACACCTGCCACCAGTATATTCTCTTTGAAGTTTCGAAGTTTTACTTTTGAATTTTGTGAGTGGTCAGTCACATGTGGTTGCGTATCTGTATATCACAACAGCAATAAAGCACATGCATGGTGTTCTCTTTCCAGATTTGCCATTTGCTAATTTTGCTTGCTTGAGAATGCTGGAGGATGTTGGAGAATGCCACTTCTAACTTGGCAGATTTTTACTGAAGCTCTGCTATGTTTGCAAATTTTAAAAAGAAACACTTGTACATATTCTCTGAGCTACTATAAAGAGTAAGTTTGATTTGCTCACTTTTAACTATTTAATACTGCACACATTGCGTTTCTTGTTTGGAGTTAAGTATTAGTAAAAAACTAGGACTTCTAATATTGTAAACTGTTTTAAAGGTAAAATAATTAGTGTGTACGGCTATATGAGTAAAGTTTGCTCTATATAGTTATTTAATACTTTTGTAGTAACTTTTAGTGAAACAAATGGGTGCATATGCACATTATAGGTATATACAGCTAGTTTAATGGGTGTTTACTCACCTGGTAAAGGTGATTGTGCTGGTTGGCATCCATGGCACTCCAGACATTACCTCATGGGTATTAGCCCACCTGATAGGCTAGTGATGCACATGACCCAGATCAAATTTCTAGTATATCCAGGTCCCAGAAACCCCTGCTCTCCAGTTCAAATCTTCCATAGCTGAAATAAGGTTAATTAGTACACGAGAAAAAAACATACAGTGCAGATACAGCCAAGAGAGAAGTACTAAGAGAGATGA
Organism: Neoceratodus forsteri; assembly: GCA_016271365.2. Taxonomy (NCBI): domain Eukaryota; kingdom Metazoa; phylum Chordata; order Ceratodontiformes; family Ceratodontidae; genus Neoceratodus; species Neoceratodus forsteri. The sequence goes on along the minus strand of CM057451.1, from coordinate 673,295,204 downwards.
TAGGAGACACAGAGGAAAACGGACCACAACGTAGTAGTGATGGCCCTGGGGCCTGTTCTTTATTCCTCTATTATTTACAGTCTAGTCTTGAACCCGAGGGTCCGACTAGTCATTTATTATTAGAAACAATCACGCTGTCTGTTCCCCTGTGAGCCTAACATGGGTGAGGATCCCCTAGTCCGGAACCAGTCACTCTGAGCACTCTGAGGGAGGGCCTTGGAGTGCCATGGATGCCAACCAACACAATCACCTTTACCAGGTGAGTAAACACCCATTGTGATTGGTTGGCATCCATAACACTCAGCAGACCACCTCATGGGTAGATAAGAAGCAGTGAGTACCCGGTGGGAAATAGAGTGGGCTAAGAGTGAGTGGTTGAGGATGCTGCCACCAGGACCTGGGTGGTGAAGGTGGGCCGTATGGCCTGTAATTGTTCCAGCCTGTAGTGTCTGGTGAACGTGTGTAGGGAGCTCCATGTGGCTGCCCTACAAATGTCCTCTGAGGATACGCTGGCTCTCTCCACCCAGGAAGTGGCTACTGCTCTGGTGGAGTGAGCCTTGATCCCCTGGGGTGGAGTCATCCGGTTTGCTGCGTAGGCGTTCTGGATGATGCGTCTTAGCCACCCGGCGATGGTGGTTTTGGAGGCGGCGTTACCCTGCCTCTGCCCCTTCGAGATGATGAACAGCCTCTCTGTCTTGCGAATGGGACGGGTTCTGGCTAAGTACACAGAGAGGACTGATCCCACATCGAGGTGATGTGGGGGCACGCTGGGGCCCTGCGGGGGCCCTCTTGGGAAAGTGGGCAGCTCAATGGGTTGCTCTCTGTGAAAACTGGTGGAGACCTTTGGCCGAAAGGCTGGGACTGTTCTCAGACTGACCCCTAGTGGGGTGAACACTGTGTAGGGTTCTGCGCAGGATAGGGCCCCAAGTTCTCCGATCCTCCTAGCCGAGCAGATTGCCACCAAGAAGCATGTCTTGAGGCCAACCCAGAACAGGTCCATCTCTCAGAGGGGTTCGTAAGGAGCCAATTTGAGGGACTCAAGGACCATTGGGAGGTCCCACGGGGCGATGGTCAGTCGAGTCCTCGGTCGGAGGATCTCTACTGCCCTTAGGAAGCGTATGGTGTCGGGATGAGCTCCTGGGGAGTATCCATCAATGAGGCCTATGGCCACCCCTATGGCTCACAGTTGCACCCTGAGGGAAGAGTGCCCCAGTCCCTTGACCACTCCCTGTTGGAGGAATAGGAGGATGGTGGCCATGTCGGTCTGCTCGGGAACTTTGCCCCATTCCCAGCACCACTGAGTGAAGATGGCCCATTGCCTCCCATATGTGGAAGTGGTGGAAGCCCGTCTGGACTGAAGTAGGGTGCTGATGACCAACTCATGATACCCCATTGCCCTCAGTCTCCTCCTCCTCTCAGGAGCCAGGCCGTGAGTTTCAGGGTCTGTGGGGTTGGGTGGAGCACTGGCCCCTGCGAGAGCATGTCCGAGTGGTAGGGTATCCTGAAGCTGGCTAATGACATCTCTCGGACTGCTGCGAACCATGCCCTGCGTGGCCAGTATGGGGCCACCAGGATAACCGTGTGGCCTGACTCCTGTATCTTGGCTAGGACCTGGGAGATCAGGGGAAGTGGTGGGAAGACATAGGAGTTCCTCTGCCTCTAGGTTTGCGACAGGGCATCCGTTCCCTGGGAGAGGCTGTCCCTGAACCATGAGTAGTACTCCCTGACCTGAGCGTTCTCCCGTGATGCCATGAGATCCATGGACACGGGCCCCCCCTGTCGCCTGGATCATCTGGAATAGGGCTGGGTGTAATTGCCATTCCCACGGGTGTACCTGTTGTCTGCTGAGCCAGTCTGCGTGGACGTTCAGCTTCCCTGCAAGGTGAACCGTGCCCAGATGGGTGAGGTTGGCCTGGGCCCAGTTGAGGACTGCTGTTGTCTCCCTCATCATGGCCCTGCTCCTGGTCCCACCTTGCTTTGCTATGTAGGCCACTGTGACCCGATTGTCGGAATGGATCAGAACCGACTGACCGAGTATTTGGCGCTTGAATGCCTTCAGGGCATGGGACACAGCTCTCTTCTCCAGGATGTTGATGGAGAGCTTCGCCTCCACTGGTGACCATAGGCCCTGTGCCGTTGTGTCTCCCAGGCAAGCTCCCCAACCAGAGAGGCTCGCATCCGTTTCTATGGTGACTGGGCGAGGGGGCTCCAGAGGGACTCCCCTGGTCAGATTCCCCTCCATCGTCCACCATGCCAAGGAGGATCTCACTGCATGGGGTGGTGGTACCACACGCTGTAGATTGTGTTCGCTCGGTGCCCCCCACGATAGGACATAAGTTTGGAGTGGACGCATGTGCCACCTGGCCCAGGGCATGAGGTCTATGCATGAGGCCATACAGCCCAACAACTGAGCTATCCTTCCCATTGTTGTGTGGCGGCGGGCCTTCATCTGGCGTGCCAGCTCCATCAAGTTGAGAACTCTCACGGGGGATGGTTTTGCCCACCCCTGGGCGGAGTTGATGAGCGCTCCCAGATGCTCGATCTGTTGAGTGGGGCTGAGGTGGCTCTTGTCTCGATTTACCACCCAACCGTGGTCTTCGAGTGCCTGCATGGCAGATTCCGTGTGTATCCGTGCCTGGTTTTCGGACCGTGCACGGATGAGCCAGTCGTCCAGATATGGGATGATGTCCAGTCCCTGTTCCCTGAGTCTGGCCACCAGGGTTATGGAGACCTTGGTGAAGACTCTCGGGGCTGACGACAGGCCGAATGGCAAAGCCTGGTACTGGAAGTGGTGACCTAGGATGTGGAAGCGGAGGAATTGCCTGTGTTTCCAGATGATGGGGATATGGAGGTAGGCATCCTTTAAGTCTATAGACGTCAGGAAATCGCCTACCCGAACGCATCGTAGGGTGGATCGGATGGTCTCCATTTTGAATCGGTGGGAGACTACATGCCGGTTCAAATGTTTCAGGTCTAGGATGGGCCTGAGTTCCCCGAATTTTTTTTTTGGATACCAGGAAGAATATGGAGTAAATCCCCAGCCTCTGCTCTGGTACTGGCATGGGCTGAATGGCCTTGTTCCGAATTAGTTCTGACAAGATTTGTTGGACCTGATGTGGGGACGCCCTTCTCCTGGCTATGGGGGAGGAGACGAACCTGTGTGGAATATGGGCGTGGGATAGCTCTATGGAAAACCCCTTGATTACCACGTCTTGGACCCATCTGTCCGATGTCATGTTGATCCAGTGGTGGGCGAAGAGAGTTAGCCTTTGTCCCACTGGTGGGTATGGGTCCTGGCCTCGTGCTTTTGGGAGGGGGCAGTCACTGTTGCTTTCCCTTGAAACCTCTACCTCGACCTCCGGTTCTTTGGCCCCGGGGTCTGAATGATGAGGGCTGATAGTTCTGAAGGTACGGGCCATGGAAGCCGGGGGAGGAGCCTCTACCTCGAAAGGAGTGGCCCTGTTGATGTGTATCCCTGCGGGGTTGGTATGGTTTGTTCCCCCCCGAAACCTCTGCCTCGAGGAGGGTAGATAGGAGAACTTGGACTTATTCTTGAGGAGGTCTCTGCCCTCCTCCTTTTGCTTCAAATAATCCTGCAGCCCTTCCCTGAAAACATGTTTTTCCGTAGTGGTAAGTTTTGTAACAATGTCTTTGACTTATGGTCTGCGTCCCACAGTTTCAGCCACAGCATCCTACGAGCATGGTTGGTGATGGCGGTGGCCCTTGCCTGAAGATGCAGGGTGTCTACCGCCATATCAGTTAGGTATTTGGCTGCATCCAAGGTGCACTCCAACAGTTCTGCCTCCCTGGACTTAGGGATGGCCTGTTCCTGGAGCTCCTCGAGCCAGCGGATCTGTGCCCGGGTCGTATAGATCACTGTGGTGGTCGCCTTAGCAGCGGTGCCCTCAATCTCAAATGCCCTCTTGAGCATGTCTTCGACCTTTTTGTCCATAGGGTCCTTGGGGCTATTGTGCCCATGGAAATCGGTCTTTTTGCTGAGGGCCGCCACTTGGGGGTCGATGGTGGGGGCCTTGCACCAGGCATCCGATTTTTCCCCTTGGACTGGGTACATTCTGTCCAGATTCTTGTGATTCGACATCCTGCCTGGTTCGGGGGATTGCCATTCTGTACTGAAGATGTCCTCGATTGCCGGGCATATGGGAAAAGTCTCTGTGGTTGAAGGTCTCAGCTGAATCATTGGGTCGAGCTTTGACTCGGGCCTGCTTTCTTCGGTGTCAAAACCCATGGTGGCTTTGGTGATCTTCATGAGCCCCGGGATCATGTCAAATGAGCATAACTTCAAAGTCAGAGAAGGTGTCGTTTGCAGCTCCATATCTTCTGCATCCGAGTCCGCCTCATCCTCTTCCCCTGCATCGTCCCTCTCCCCGTCCTCGTGCGGGCTGTTGCGTGGGGTGTCTGGAAGGGTGTTCTCAGGGTTTGGAAGCTCCTCTGGTTGCCCCCCGGCCTTGTCGGGTTCTAAGTTCGGTGGCTTTGCCCTGTTTTGGGTGAGGGATTCCAGTTTCTCCATGATTTTGAGCATAAAGTTCTGTTGGCTCTCCATCATGGCAACTGCAGCCTGCTGGTTCTGGATCAGAAGGGAGCCCAGGTCCATCCACGTAGAGTTGCTGGGTCCGGGGTTGGGGGCCAGGGGCGGGGTTCGCTCAAGGGAGGAATCATCGTCGTCCAGGAGGCAGGCTGCGCAGAGGGGGCCTGGAGTTTGGGGGAGGAGGGTGGCGCTGCACGAGGAGCATTTCTTTGCTTTCACCATCTGGAAGGAGAGAAGGTATACTTAGAAACGGAGCTGGTATGGTGCCCCACGGTTTCCCCTTTTTTTTTTTTTTAAACATTGCACCCACAATCCCTGGGTTAGGAGGCTAGTGCCTTAACCAAGTGACTGGGACAGATGGCCCTTACCTCTCCAGAAGACCGCCTGAGGTTGAGGGGTGCTATGTGAGGACCCCCGTAACGAGGGCCAGAAAGAAGGGCTGACAGTCAGCGGTCTGGTGCCACGGCTCGCTATGGGAGGGAGCCGTGGTGACCGGGAATGGAGTCCAGGTGAATCAGGCTACCTACTTGGGTCACTATGGGAGGGACCCGAGTGGTAGGGGTAGGACTGAAGCCCCAGGTGAAGCAACAGGAGCAGGAGGCTTGGGAGGAGTGGGGGGCCACCGGAGGGTCGTTATGGGAGGGACCCAAGGGGGGACCCCCAGGAAAATGGGGATGATCATCCATAGACCTTTCCCTTCACCTTGAGAGGCCAGAGAGCAAGGTGGATCATGCTTCCACACCCCCCGTGAGAGTTCGGGGGGTGGAACCAGGTAGGGAGCGTGGCAGAATGGTTGCACTACCGAGAATGCCTGGAAGTCCTGCTGGGGTGGGACTTGAGGAGGCTCTCCCTACACCCTCCAGGAGTAGCAGCTCAGTGTAGGGGGGGGTCGAGAGAAGGCTACAAGAATTCTCCCCGCCCAGACAAGTCGCGAGGACGGAGTTCCCTCAGACCGCAACGGCCTATCTGCTAGGCCTGGGAGTGCAGAGCCAGCTGGAAGACCTGAGGTGGCTGGGGGGGAGGTTTGGCTGGGCCGCAGTAGGCCCAACAGGCCTATGGAGTACACCCCGCTGCTGCTCGACCATGCTTCCTGAGTGGCGCCGTGGCTGGTTCCGCCCGCGGTGCGGGGAATGGGCGGGAGCCTCCTGTATCCGTGGAGGCGATGGGAGGAGGGCGGCTTGCTGAGGGGGGAGCGACGGAGCCAGAGAGGCGCCACGTGGTCGGCGCTTGGCCAGAACAGGCCGTTGGTCCTCCCATGGCCTCGCTGAGGCCAGGAACAGTAGAAACGGGTGGCAAATGGAGCGATAGGCTGCCAGGCATGGGAGCGCTGTTGCGAGTGGTCATTTGCTCGAGAAGGAGGGGCGCAAAGGGCAACTGAAGGATCTGCTAACTTAGGCCCGAGAAGGGGCCTAGCCCATAGGGCCATCATAAGACTGAAATCGTTGCACATAATAAACGGCTAGCAGGACACAATCAGCAGCATTTTAGGGAATAACCTGCCAGAAAGAAAAACACAAGGAGTTCCACTTCCTTCAGATATACCTACTATGATCCACATCTTGCTAGGAATCACCTGATGTGGCTAACGCTAAGGCAGGGGGCTAGCTTAGGTTACTGCTCCTGGTAAAATCCAGGAAAATCTAATATGCAAAGCCCCAAAGAAAAACTGTTGTACCTGCTTTCTGAATTAGCCTGAAGAGAACAACTTAGTGATATAAATCCTTGATTCAAGGTCTTACCTTCTAGGAGCAGACAGGGATTCCTGGTGTGCTTCTTGCCTGATCAGATGCATGATTTGAAACTGGAGAGCAGGGGTTTCTGGGACCTGGATATGCTAGAAATTTGATCTGGGTCATGTGCATCACTAGCCTATCAGGTGGGCTAAAACCCATGAGGTAATGTCTGGAGTGCCATGGATGCCAACCAATCACAATGAGTATTGCAGTTAAATCTAAAAAACCTTGTCATGCAGTTTTAAACTATGTTATTATCCATAGTATATTTATTACCTGTTCTTTCTAGTGAAACACATTGGGTATAGAGTGAGAAACTCCCATTTGAGGAAAAATTCAACAAAGCCTAATTATGCAAAACAGAAAGGTTTAAAGGACATTTTAGGAATTGGAGTCAGGAAACAGAGGAGGAAAAGAAACTGGTGAGACCCTATGGAATGCTACCCGTATTGCTAAAATCGAAAAGAGTAGTGAACAGAAACTTAGTCGAAGTGAAGGACAATTTTCAACCTTTGGGAGACACTTGAAGACTGTATGGAAAGCACTTGGAGAACAACTGGTAGGCAAGAAATGGACAAAGAAAAACTGAGGAGGATTTTTTTGTGAGATAAAAACTGTAACACTGGTGTTACTTCCTGTTACATTTCTCAAGAAGAACTGAAAAGCAACACCATTTATATACAGTATATGATTTATTCATCTTTATATTTTATATGTATTTATGAAACCTGCTGAATATATTACAACTTGTGTTTAGTACTTTATTTTAACTGCAGAACAAGGGCTGTTAATGAATGCAGACTTGATTAACACTGTCAGTTATTTTTTAAATCAAGTTGTATACATATACTGTATACTATATTCAAGATATAGCTAGTGAATTGGAAGTATTGTAAGAGTTGTCATAATAGGAATATTGCCCAATAAGAAGTTAGTCATAAGCATACATTCTCTTATATATCCGGTTATCAGTTCAACCAGTGTACTGAACTGAGGATTCCCTTTAAGAGAAAATGTTGGTTTCACTAAAGAAAGAAAACTAGAACATATGGTAGAAAAGTAATAAAAAAACAAAATGAGGTAAAAACTACACTGGAGGGATAAAAGAAACCCTCAGAATTACACAATTTCTATGACCAGCAGACAATCTTATAGAACTAAGAGGGAAAACAAATTTGTAAAACACAACTTCAAACCAAATGTTACCTCCTCTCCAATAAATATAATAAATGGAAATCAAACACATCCTTTATTGATAGAGATTAGAAATTTAGAGGAAGCAACTGATAAAAACCTAAATAAAAAATTGGGAATGGAACATCCAGTAAATTGGATAGATATTACAGGTCCAGTACTACATATATCAGACCTTGAAATCTCACAAAATAAAAAAAGAAATAATGGTGAACAAGAAAAAATGAACAGTGAAAATGATATAGAGGAAGTTGCAAATTCAACTGAGGTTGCCAAGGAGACAAATCTGGATCATGTGTCACATACAGTAATAAAGAGCAACCAAACCGAGAAGCTGTGATTAACAAAATTGATATGAGACCTGAGAATTAAGTCAGGAAAACTGTTTATAATGGGGAGCCTTATTTTAGGAATTGTGACTCTTTTATTACTCCATATATGAATAAGCATGATGGTAACATCCCATCTAGAATACAATGTGACATATCTCATACAGAGTTGCTAGCAAAAAATAATGAAGGCCATAAAGGAAAACAATTGGAAACTGGGAATAAATTAACAGGAGAAAACCAATTGCTGACTAAAATGGATGATTTAAAAAAAGACTTTGTTTAAAGCACCAAATGAGAGTGTGATTCCTGCTAACAAAGAAATATTGGATAGTTATCTAATGAAGGGTAATGAGCAACAGGTGGAAGAACAAAAAACAAATATGAGGATTAACAAAAAGGGGGAAAACAGCAGACATAAAGAAAGTAAAATATTAATACAGAAACCACAGAAATAATTGGTAATAAAGAAATCCATGCGACAGTGCAACTAATACAAGAGCTTAAGCAAAGAAAAGATCATTTGCTGAAGATTAGTAAAGATGATTTATGGAAGAAAGTAGAGAAATCAAAAAGAAAAGAGAAACCTCTTGAAACAGTGCAGGATAAAACAAGTGGTACAGATGTGATAAAAAATAAACATACTGACACAGACAATAAAAATGGACCTGTAAAGGAAATATCAATTAATATTTAAAAAAAAAGTAAAGAGGGTAAAATTTTATAGAAATAATACCCATCAGGAATGTACAGAAGATTTAACCAGTTTAGCTGAAGATAGGAAAGAACATTTAATTAGATCAGGTGATATGCTGTCAACAGTCTGTTTGAAAGGGTTGCCAAAACTAGAAAAGAAAATACATATAAATTGAAACTGGCAGTTTATAATTTCATTAAGGGAATCACTGGAGGCAAAATGGGCTGGGCAGATATTAAATCAGTCTACAGATATAAAGTTGACCCTTTTAAAGGCTGGGTCTGTGTGGTCTTGAGCAATGCAGAAAAAAGAACACTGTTACAAATAAAAAACAGTTTTAATGATATTGTAATAACGCTTAAGGTTACAATGAATGTTGTAACAAATGAAGAGCAAGTACATGTAACAGATAAAGTGAATGTAAAGCAAAAAAGAGTGAAACAAAAACATGTGAAATGACTGTGAAACAACCGTGCATTATAGCTTATTTAAAACCTACAGAGGCTGAATACAGTTTAGGTGATGAGGAACCAGAAGAAAGATACATAAGAGGAAGAAAACAAATTGTGGTTTGCGTTAATAATAGTGATGTCTCAAATGAGGCCTTTGCTATGTGAAGACATAAGTTCAATTAGTACTATAAATCTTTCTGATTCCTCTAACTGACTGGCAAGTAAAAACAAGAATAGTATGGTCATAAAAATTCTCAGTTGGAACATATCACGGTTAAAAACTAAATTAGAAGATAAAAGATGGCTTCAATGGATATTAATCTGTCATATTATTTCAAGAAATGTGGTGTAGAAATAACAAAGTGAATATTTTAGAAGGATATAGAGCCTGGTTACTACCAGCTTTTAAAGAGAATAAATATGGCAGAGCCAAGGGCTACTTAGCAATTTTTGCAAGCAACACATTAGGTTTGTGTTGTTTTGAATCTAGTACATACAATCGATTTTATGTGTATTTGGAACTTTCAAATGGCAATAACTTTTTTGTACTATTTGATATTTATAGTCCCCTATCCATTACACTGAAAGATTTTCAGGACATACTTGGTAAGATTGGTTATAACTTAGAGGCATTAAGAGTAAGATTCCCAAAAATAATCACCATCTCAGCTGGTGACTTCAATGCTAGGTTGGGTTCTGAAATAAAAGAAAAAACTGCAGAATGGTGTATTGATGACACCATAAATATCCTGCTCAGACACTCAAAGGACAAAGTATTAAACTCCAGAGGCAAATGGGTTCTAAACGTTTTGGACAAAAATGCATTAAGAATGTTGAACGGACATGCAAAAAATGATTGGCTAGGAGAAATAGCATTTCCACTACCAACAAGAGGCAGTGTTTTAGACCTATGTATTACTGATGCCATGGATTATAAAAGAGTTGACAGTCTTGAAATATATAAAGTGTGGGAAAGTGATCATTTACTGATATGTGTAAAGATAGATCTGGACCTCAGAGTTTACCAAAAGAAATTAATTGTAGAAGATGAAGCAAACAAAAATATGTGTATACAGTATGGAAAGAAAATAAAATGGAATCCATATGTTAAAACAATAACTGACACATTAATTACAAGAAAAGATTCTATGGAGTTTTTGGATAAACTAAAAAACATGGAGTTGAATGCAGAGCACATAATTCGGGAATTTTCTAAACTCATTAATATATTTTAAACAAAACTGATTAATCAGCCCCGTAGCAATCAGAAAATCAATGTTTGTATAAAAAATCCATGATATGATAAAGATTGCATAAGACTCAAAAAGAAATAAATAAAGTAGGTAGAGTTTCAGGAAAATTCACTGGCCCAGATATTCAAACTGCGCTCAAAACTAGCGCAACAGCAGGAGCAAGCACAAACCAGTTGCGCAAATGCGCAACAGGTGCGATATTCAAACATGGAGCAGAGCAAATTGCGCAAGCAACCAACATCTGAATATTGTACATACTGCGCCATCACGCAACTAGGAAGGAGAAGCTGAGCCAAAATGTTGCGCTATGGAGCAACCAGGGAAGCTCAGCTGAGTATTCCAGAGCTGCCATAGCGCAAGCACAGCCCCCCCAGAGCAATGGAACTGCACATCCAGGGAGGCAGGCTGGGGCCCACCATCAGCCATGCCACACATGGGCACAGGAACACACTGCAGAACCCACACAACACCTGCACACCCAAGAACAGCATCACTGGGGTGGGACAGATGATCTACCTGCCCCAGGACAAGCCAACAAAGCATAGCAGAGCCTGACACCCCAGCACAACCACTGGCAGGCTGAGAGTGCCACACACAGGGGGTTGACAACCACAGTGCACATCAGCCCCCCATACGCACAGCACATCCTGCACTGTGACCCCAAGACACCACCCATGTGCAGTGACTAGCACTGCAGGAAACCATGCAGTCCCCCCAGTACTCGTCAGCCCCATGCAACACAGAAACCTACAAGCCAGACACACCCTGTGCACCCAGCAGTGGGTGGCAGCAGACGGCAAGACCAATGGAAAGTCACTGCCATGCTGGAGATACCTCCCCATGCGCACACACACACACACACACACACACACACACACACACACACACACCCAGGACCATATCACCCCAGATGGCATGTACACTACTGCAACTGAACAACCATAGCCAGCTGCAAAACAGAGACCAACACAGTATTCATATCAAAATTTAAATGTATTATCAAAATGTGTAAAACAATCAACTATAATTATTTACAAGGAGTGCGGGTACAAGGTATGGGCAAGGGGTAGGGATGAACAACTTGGAGAGGGAAGGCAGGGTGGTAGGGATGGGTGAAGTGGGAAGGTAATCTGGCCTAAGGCCCAGCAGGCTGGTCCTCCTCCACCCGGTGCCGCTGTTCCTGGCGATGCCTCCTTCTGAGGCCATGTTGCTGGATGTCCCTGAGGATGGCCTGGTTGTCCAGGGACACTTGCGTCCAGCCCATGTAGCTCCCGCTGTATCCTCCTGAGAACAGTGAGGCCTAGGAAAATGGGAACACAGTCAATGGCTGTGACTGACCACAACCCTGAACACCACCCAACCTGCAAGCCACATAGCCCAATGTCCCACACCTTTGATGGCATGCAGCCACCCACAGTGAACATGCACATGGCCATCACAAACAGGCGGCACCAGCTGTGTGCACCACCGCCCACACACACTGCCCACGTCAATCACAGTACAAACTAGGCTGGCAAGTGACGTGGCAACATGGTGCGATGCCAGTTACACAGCTATGTGCCCAGTGCATGCCTGGACCACCAGTGACGCATGCACAGACGTGCTGTGATACTGCACAGTGATGCATGTCACCTGTGTTGTGCCTACATACATGGATACATAGACAGTATCGGCAGATAAGGGCCTATGGCCCACCCAGTCTGCCCATTTGAGCTGGTAAGTTCACTCTGTTTTCCTATAAGTCTGTTGCACCTTACCCCTGACCTCCAGAAGTCCTGTATGTCTATCCCATGCATTATTAAATCCCGTGACCAAGTCAGCCCCCACCACTTCCTCTGGCAGGATGTTCCACTTGTCCACCACCCGTTCTGTGAAGAAATTCTTTCTCATGTTTCCACTGAATCGTCCCCCCTCCAACTTCATCCCATGCCCTCTAGTCCTGGAACATCTTTTACGCTTAAAAACAGTGTTTTCCGGCACTCTGTTCCCCCCTGTAAGATACTTGTATGTCCCCATCATATCCCCCTCCCTCCCTCCTCCAGGGAGTACATGTTCAGTTCCTTCAACCTGTCTTCATGGGACTTGTGATGCAATCCATCTGTGTTGCCCTCCTCTGAACCTTCTCTACCCAGTCCATGGCCATACGTAGGTATGGTCTCCAGAACTGTACACTGTACTCCAGGTGGGGCCTCACTAGTGTCTTGTATAGTGGAATTATGACCTCCCCTTTCCTGCATGGTTGTGTTGTGCATGGCTGGTGGTCTTGCCCCCAGCATGCAATAGCATCCATGAAGTAATGATACTCACACTCCTCAAGCAGCTGGGTCTGCCGCTGCTGCTGCTGGGGCAGAACACCCACCGGCACCGGGGCCCTGGCACGGCCCACCTCACCCTCGCCCTGCATCCTCAGATTCCGGCCTGTGGGAGACATATGTTGAGACAAACATCAGTGTGACTCAAAAGCAGAGTGCCCCCTGCCCCAGTGAGAGTGCCTGCCCACACAGCCATAACCATCTATCGCACAGCTGCACACACTGACATAGCCAACCGTGTCTGAGCCGGCACCTATGCACAGCCACCCAAGCACACACACACACCCCTACAGAGAATATAGGTGCATAGATGGTACACTCACCTGGCCTAGGCACCACGCCCCACCTGGCACGCGACCGCAGCCGCGTCAAAAGGTCTGGCTCCCTCCGGCGGAGAGTCACTGTACCGTGCCGCACTGCTCAGCAGACAGGCCCCGGCCCAGTGACCTCCACCAGGTCAGTGGCCACTTGCTGCCACACCTGCATCTCTAGGCATGGTGAGGGGGCCTCACCATACAGTGCCTCACAGTGGGCTCCACCAGGCCACCAGGTTGGCCACCTCCAGTGGGCTCCAAGTCACTGCCCTCCTCCTAGCCATCTCAGCCAGTTTACAGCAGGCAATATGGCGCTCTGCTGCACTGTAACCCCACGTGGAGATGTTGCGCAATAGACCACCACAGGCTCCAATCACGCTGTTCGAACAGTGCCGTCACTTCACATGGCGCTGTCACCAGACAGAGCAATAGGGACGTACACATGGCATGCGAACCGCGCCAGGGGGCAGAGGGCATACAGAAGGTCATGGCAATGACGCAAGGCTACGCACAGCACCATCGGACGTATAGGCATCCTGCGTGACTGCCAAGCTGCGTACCAGTGCCACAGTGGACCATCGCGCAGTAGTGCTACAGTGCCATATAGTGCCCAGTGCTGTAGCGCCACTGGCACAATGGTGGCCATGGCCTGAATTGCCGATCGCGCTCAGCAGGTCTGCAGCGCGATAGACGCATGCGTAAGCTGTCTGGGCATGCGCAATGCAGTGTAGCACGCAGGCACAAACTTGCGCCATTGGCTCAGCCGGACCTTCCGTATTTCGCAAAGCGCAAATACGCGATATTCAGCCGACATATGCAAATCATTCGATCAGCCATTCAAAGGTGCAGTGGCGCGATTAGCATGTCATTAAAGTTGTGCCACTCCTCATTTGCGTGTGTTGCACTATAAAAATGCGACAGTGGGTTGTGCTGGCCAGATTTGGTTACTGCAGGTGAGAGGTGAGTTACATGCTGTGTGATGCTCAGGACAATGCTCATGGGCAGGGGTGCCGGAGGATGATTAAGGCTGCAGGGGCTGAGAATCAAAAGGGCACTTAGAAAGGGACAAAGGGCACTTTTTCTATTAGTATCTGCCATACGGAGATGAAATGTGGGGGGCTTCCGCCCCTCCCGGGCCGGCACCTATGCTCATGGGGAAATGCTGTAGACTGCACAGTGACAGGTGTCCACTTCCACCCATACAGATCACCATGACTGACCAGAGACAAGGTGAGGGTGAGGACGGCGGGCGTAGGAGGAGGCCGAACTTCACACCTGCAGAGACAGAGGCCCTCTTCCAGGCCTACCTGGAGGATGAGCCATTATTGAGTGGATGGAGAGGCATCCCTCAGGAACGTGCAGCTGCATGGGAGGGGGCAGCTCGGGCCGTCAACCTGCACGGAAGCCACCAGTGCTCCGTGCAGGAATGCAAGAAGAAAAAGATGGGGACTGACCGCAGGAGGCTGAAGGAGAAGGTGGCAGCCTTCAGGGCGGCACGTGCTGGCACTGGTGGGGGCCCGCCAGTGTTGTTGCAGCTGACCCCAACAGAGGAGACACTGGTCACGGCCATGCAGCCGAGTGCCATTGCGGGTGTACCAGGCGGAGGATTCCAGACAGGTGGAAGCCCATCACTGCACGGTATGACATGGTGGTGGTGTTGGGGGGGGCGGTTGTTCACATGCACTCACATGTACTCTCTTTCTGTTACAGATCCTGTTCATCTTCAGGAGACGGTGGTGGTGGTGGGTCCAGACAGTGATGCAGACCTGCTGGACGTGGAGGAGGGACCATCCACCTCTGCCACCAGCCAGCAGGCACTGCAGCAGCATGCATGCTGGGCCAACAACTCTGGTGCCAGTGATACGGGTGCGGGGGATGCACAGCCTGTGTCTCAGCAGTCTGGCATGCAGGTATGCCAGCATGCTGTGCCTATGGCAGTGGCACGTACCTGCACCATTGATGATAGCAGGCCTGCAATGGGCAGTGATGGGTGTGTGTCCCATGACGGACACATGGCAGGCCAGCACGTGCCCCTGGGCCTTCCTGGTTCACACCTGTATACCAGCAAGCTGGCACAGTGCCAGGCTGTGCCTGTCAGCACCGTGAGGCAGCACCGGTGGCTGTGCAGGTGTCTGGCACTGTTGCCAGCACGGGAGGTGGAACAGGTGGACCTGGGGCTCAGCAGTTGGGGGCAGCAGCAACAGTCGGACACCAGGTCTGGGGTACAGTGTCAAGCAGTGGCACATGTCCACCGCCTTGATACGCCCATACCTGGTCCTGGCGAACAGTGCCCACCTCAAGGGAGCGCTGCACCAGGACCGCCCACACCCTGGGGGTCACGACGTCATTGGGGCACAGTACCCATTGACGCCAAGACACCCACCTGCTGCAGGAATCGCACAGCTGCAGGGCGGCTGCAAGGTCCGTGGAGGCACTGTCTGTGTCCGTGGAGCGGCATAGCAGGAGTGTGCTCGGACCGAGCTGAGCTGGTCCTTGCGCGGACGGATGTGACCGCCACCATTGACAGGCTGACCCAGGCAGTGGTCTCTGTCGCGACGACTGGCAACCTCGTCAGGTGCCCCTGTACCACACACCACACAGTGCGCCTCACTCCCCGCTTCCTCGTGCATGCGACACCAGGCCTGTCGACACCGGGTTCTGCTGTGGGCATCCCGAGCACCCCTGGTGCACGTTTGTTTGGCAGGATGCAGACCCCTGTGCGGGCAAGGTCGCGTTCGCACAGTGGGACCCCTGGTGGTGCAACAGCACCACCCGATGTGGCCCCTGCTCAGCCTGCCAGTGCTGCTGGGCCACGGCGGGGCTGCCCATGCATCCGTGGTGGCTGTGGGACAGTGCTACCTGACTGAGCTGTCTCCCAGTGCGGGCCCTGTCTGGTGCTGCCCTGTGTGCAATGTGTGTCATGGTGGTGCTGGGTGCTCTGCTCACCACGCTGACACACGGACCACCTGCACACTCTCCCAACTGCTGTCCACAGGTGCATGTGCATGATGATGCCTGCATTGCACTGTACACCAAGGTGCAAGGGTGCCCAAGTCCTGACACATGTACGTGGACAGTACAGGTGGTGGGGGTGGTCGGTGGTGCTGTGTGTTGGCAATGTTGTTTCCACAGTGCTGTGCTTCTGCCCATGTACGCTGCCTGTGTGTGTGTGTGTCCATATGAGTGCTCACCCTCCTGATGGTGTGTTGGTATGCCTGGAACCTTCAACTCCTGACCTTCATGCACAGTGTGTTCCCCTGTGTGCCTGTGGTTTGCATGGACAGTGTTGCCTGCACATGTCCCCTGACTTACCTGTGTTGGGCGTAGTGCTCTTCTGCAATGGTGTCCTGGTGCAGCTGGGCCTGCCGGGTCAGTCGGGGTCCCTCCGTCCCTGGGGGCTGTTCTCACCAACATCACCGCAGCCACTGGCGCCCCCATCGCTGTCCCTCTTCGACTGTACGGGCTATCCCATGGTCTTTGTCCATGTTGTGCAGGATGTAACAGGCCAGGAATATCCCACAGGCCTTTTGGGGGCTGTACTGTAGGGCACCATTGGAGGTGTCTAGGCATCGGAAGCGTGCCTTGAGCATCCCAAACACCCGCTCTATGATGTTATGTGTTGCGGCATGTGCCTCATTGAAGCATAGCTGCGCTGGGGTCGTGGGGCGCCGCTACGGTGTGAGCAGCCAGGGACGGAGCGGGTATCTGCAGTCACCTGCGTGGAGATAGTGGAGAGCAGTGTCATGTCCGGTCCATATTGACCATATCCTTGTGTGCCACTACCATGGCACCTGTGTCATTCCCACCCTTGCCCAGAGTTTGCATTCCATACATGTGTACTCACCCACTAGATGACCCGTGGGGATGTCCCCACTCTCGAATCGATGGCACAGTGCAGACTGGTGCCATATGAAGGCATCATGTGCTCCACCAGGGTGTGTGGCACAAACATTGATAATGCGCCCAGTGGCATCACACACCACCTGGCAGTTGACACTGGAAAACCCCTTTTCGGTTCCGATATGCCTGGGCGTCGGGGCCAGGTAGTGTGTGAATGGCCACATGGGTGCAGTCTATGGCCCCTAGCACACCAGGCATACGTGCTACCCTGTGGAACTCCTGCATGTTTGTTGTACGCTCTGCTGCGGTGCTGGGGAAATGGATGTACTCCGCAGCATGAGGCAGCAGTGCGCTGAGGAATTGGGTGAGGATGCGTGACGTGGCCGACTGTGTAATGCCTGTGGTGTCCCCTGTTGGCCTATGGAAGGTGCCCGTGGTGAGCAGGCACATGCAGGCTGTCACCTTGGTCTCCACAGACAGAGCGTGACTCTGTCGTGAGGGTGCCTGCATCACATCACTGCACAGCTCGCAGAGCCGTCTCAGTATTGCCCTGTTCAGGTGGTACCGGTCCACAATCTCGACATCTGTGTACAGCTCGAAGCTGATGTGGGCACAATACCGCCTGTCGGGGGCATACCGCCGACGGACCCTCCACAGCCACGTCCCTCTGCAGCATGGTGTCTCACCCCCCCTCATTACAGCTTCCATGTGGAAGCTGGCACTGTCCATCTCCTGGCTTCTGCCCCTGGCTGCTGTTCCTGTGTTACCCCGCTGCCCCCACTGCTGCTTCCACTGCACGGGCACCCCCGCTGGCCTCTCTGTCCTCCTGGACCCACTGTCCCTGTCTGCCCTTCCAGCTTCTGTCTCTCTCTCTCTCTCTCTCTGTCTCTGTCTCTCTCCCCAGTTTGCAGCCTACTACGGTTCTTGCCCTTCTCCTTGAGCCTTTTATTTTGGCTCAATTCCGCTACTGCGCAACTTCCGCTGAGCTACCTGGCGCATTATGAAAGTTCAATATCGATTAGCGCACTTTATGCATGGACCCGCCTTCGGGTTGTGCATGCCTTCATTTCCATTGCGCTGTTGCTCAGCATGTTTTTGGTGGCGAACTGGCCCCCTTCTGAATATTGCAGAATGGCGGATTTTTTGAGTTACGCACGCAGCAACCCTGTCAAGCATGGACAACCTTTTGAATATCAAGCCACTGTGCCATCAGTGCTTTTAGCATTAAAAAATATGAAATCAGAATATAAGAAGTTATTACAACTCAAAAGAAATAACTACAAAAAGTCCCTATGGGAAACACTGCAAAGAGCATTATGGGACAAGGATATTTATTTATTTATTGAAATCTCGGATAACACCTTTGAGCAAAAAGCTCATTTACAAAGGTTCCACATCATAAGGCAATAGATAAGATACGTAGACATTACAAAACAGATGGGGTATATACAGCAGGCAAGTACATTATGGTACATACAGATACAGATTCAAGCAAGTACGGTTAAAATACATCAGGTAGGAGAGGTCAACTTTATTGCAACAGTACTAAGAGCATACCTAAGGTGGACAAGCAATTTATAGTGGTAGCTGGGCTTTAGAGCGTGCAGGTAGAGTTATGGAGGGTCAGAAGTGGTGGTGACCAAAGGAGAGGGAGGACAGAATAGATGAAAGCAGGGGGAGGGTGGGGCAGAGACAAAGGGGTGACAGAATAAGGGGGTTGAGTAGTCAGAGTGGTGGGATTGTATAGGAATCTACCCAGGGTTACGTAAGTAGTGATAGGGCAGGGCTCAGTGATGAGTGGGGGGGTAGGGGAAAGGGTTTCAAAGTGGGGGGTGAGGTGAGGGCAAAACCAGGGAAAGGGGGTGAAAATTGGGGGGATTAATATTTATGAAGCGAAAGCAGGAAGGTGGGGGGATAAAGAAGGAAAATAGGGGTAAGTGCTCAGTGGGGTCACACCAGCCATGGAAGGAAGTGGGAGGGGGAGATGGGTGCTATGCGGGACAGATAAGCTATCAATAACAGTAGGATTATGCACAGGTGACACAGTTGCAGTTATTAAGAGTGGCCAGGTACTGCAGCAGCTTGGCCTTAAATGGACGTAGTTTTGTTTCCTCAATCAGCTCAGAGTTAAAGGATTTTAGCCAGCAGGGGGCCCTGTATTCGAAGGACCATTGCCCTAGTGAGGTCTGACGGAATGGGATAATGAAGGCAGCTTTACTCGACCCCCTAGTTAGTCTGGAGGAAGTGGAGTTTCTTAGCAGTTGCCTCACTCCAGGAGGAGCAAGACCTAGGGTGGATTTTTTTGCTAATAGACAGACTTGGTACTGAATTCTGCTATTCAGGTTTGACCAACCAGTGCCTGAGTATAGTTCACAAGTGTGAGTTAAACGGTCCACACTCAGGACTAGTCTGCAGGCTTTGTTCAAGACAATCTTGATTCGCCTAACTGGTGTATTGGTACCGGCTCCGTAGACTACCAGTCCATAATCTATGACAGAGAGCACGTAGCTGTTAACTGCAAGCTTGATGGCACTTTCAGTGAGGCACTGCCTATGCCAGTAGAGCTGACCAAGTCTGGCACTAGCTGCCTTGGCAACATGGTCTAGTTATGCAGACTTTCTGGACAATGGCCACCTTTGGATGTGATGAAAAAGACCTTAGATATAATCTACAGGGATTAATCTCGACTAATGACTGGGTTAAACACTTTAAATCTATGTATAAAGGGAATGATGGAAATGCACTGGATTATATTCACAATATAATGGAATCTGTAAACAGGGAAGAATATATAATTTCAGAATTAGAAGTGATCTACTGGATGCAATAAAAGCACAAAAAAGGGGGGCGCTAATGAGCAGACTGGAGTAAAGACGTGACTTTACCTCGCTCCTCAAATCATCACAAGATATTAAACTTAAACTGCCTTAAAAGTTACCCAAAACAATATTTCTGAGCTGAGAAGTGTATGGGAACGTGTGATGGATGAATTTGTGATCTCTAGTGCAGTGAAAAGTTCGAGGATGGTGACTAAAAACCAACGCAAGCAACCGCCAGCATCCCAAGTGGAGAATTCAGGCCACATATCCCTCTCGGCCAGAGAAGTGAGCGCTGTAGGCCGTGAAGTGACACAGCAGGTGTTGGCTGCACTAGAACCCAAACTGACTAGTCTGGCAACTAATTTTGATAGAAAATTACAGGAACTGGTTGATTTGCATGCTACACAAGCTACCAGAATTAGCGAGGCCGAGCAGCGTATTTCGGATCTGGAAGATGCTACAGCCCCCATACCTCAGCAAGTGATTACTCTGCAAAAAGAAATAGAAGAGCTGAAGGAATTTTTGGATTACCAGGAAAACTATCATCAACGACTGAATTTACGGTTGCGGGGCTTACCAGAGGGCATAGAGGGTGCAAGTATTATGGATTTATGTGCTAAAACACTGCTAGAGCTGCTGGGCATTTCTCCTAAAAATGGGCGCATGAAGCTGGAAAGGGCCCACAGAGCTGTTATGCTGAAACCAGCACCTAACCAGCCTCCTCGCCAGGTGATCATGAGATTCCACTATTTCCCAGATAGGGGAAGTGTTTTAAAGGCATATCAAGAGTGATCAGAACTGGAATATGAAGGGCACCGGCTAGATCTTTGTCAAGATTACTCAGCTCGTTTGTTGAAACATCGAAGGGCTTTTGGCCCTGTCATGGTGCAGTTACGGGAAGCCAAAGTGGACTGCTACATGTTATACCCTGCAACCCTTAAGATCAAGTACGAGGGAGCGGTGTATTCTTTCTGGGAAGTACCTAAAGCGGAGACATTTGTGAAAGACCTGGTTAAAAAGATGGGGTGATCAGAGGCAGAGAACAAGCCTCCTCGGCTGGATGGATTGCGCATACGATGGACTAGAGGAGCTCCTTTTCTTCCCTCTCTCCCTTGATAAAGACTGCCAGAGGCAATGCTACTCGAGGGACCGAGAAAGCTAAGTGACTGGCATGGAACTAATCACCCCTTTCCTTTCTGTATATTTTTCCCTCTTCCTTTCTTTTTTCCCCTGAAGGCATGAGTATGTGAACAATGTGAGGGTGAATTGACTGCAAAGTGACTGGTTTAAGATACCGGAGATAAGGAAGGGAACAAGAATGGAGGATTTCCTTTTTCCTTTTCCAGAGCTGGGTGCAGGGCTCAGAATGGGTATTTTTCCCCAGAGATAGATTAGGATAAGCGGAATTTGGCCAGGTTGTGAAAGGAAATCCCCCTCTGGCCTGTCTGTTGTTCTTTTTTTTTTTACAGGTGATCTCGCCGGAAGGGAACTCGCACCGCGATTCGGAACTACGCAGAACTGACATCACGCAGACAGCCTCTGCAGACCGAATGCTGTTGCTGGATTTGGACTCCAGGGCTTTCAACCTTTTGAAATGGGACCGGAATAAAACAGATATGTGAGTGTGGGGGCAAGGGGGGATGAACTTGCTTTCTCACTGGGTCGGTGGCTTGATACTCTTAAAATCTATTTAGAGGGAAGGGAAGGGCATAATGAAAAGTGGTGATTTGGAGTAAGGCAGGAGGTCTTTGGTGCTACCTGGAGGGGGGGTCTCTGTCCCACCTTTTTCAGGGGAAGGTAACTTATATTATTGGGGAGAGAAGAGTCGTAACAGAAGGGGAGTGGGAGGGATGTGAGGAGGGAATCCCATATAATTCCAAGTTCAGGGAGACATATGAAGACATGGCATGCTTGTCTGGCTGGGTGGAATGCAGCTACAATAATAACAAGAAGAATTATAATGTTGCATTGCGTTAAAGATTGACATTGAGGACACTACTGGGCAGTTATTTGACTTGTAAAATGCGGTGGTTGAGGGAGCGTTTTCTGTCTTGCTTCATAGAGGGAAGGGAGAGTAAAATTTCTGCATTGTGCAGTTCTTGTTACTACGGGGGGAAATATAAGAAAATAAGGGAATGTGGAGGGGGTCGTTTTTGTACATAGTTACTATTTGTTAGGTTTTTTACAGTTAGAAATCAGTTTGCAGATCCATAGAAAACACCATTCAGATAATAAAACGGGGATGGTGTCAGGGCTGGGAGTGGGGCTTAATGGTAGGCTAAAGGTAAAGGAAAGTATTCTGAGGGTATGACTGGAAAGCGGGATTTAAATGTGGTCTCGTGGAATGTAAGGGGAATAGCCACCCCCATCAAGCGAACGATGTTGCTTACAGCATTGAAAAGGCAGAATACACAAGTTGCCATGATACAAGAGACACACCTTATTGATAAGGAACATGCAAAGTTGAAAAAAAGCTGGTTGGGGAGTGTTATTCGACTGCTTTTAATGCACATAAAAGGGGGGTGGCTGTTCTCCTGAATAAGAAACTACCATTACAAAAAGAACCAGTTGTTGCTGACCCAGGTGAAGGGCGTTATGTATTTGTGGTAGGAACTCTGGGGCGAAAATTTTGTTTGGAAGTATATATGCACCTGCAGTATATGACCCAAATTTTTATGGCAGGATCTTGTCCATAATAATGGCAGAGCAATTCCCAAATCTGATACTAGGCGGGGACATGAACTGTTTAATGAACCCTATTTTGGATCACTCAGAGCAAAAGGGGCTTCCTAAAAATGCTGTTCGGGAATGGCTGGCAGGAATGAATGATTTAGATCTTATAGATGTGTGCCAAACAGCCCACCCTATGGCTAAGGAGTACACTTTTTTCTCACACCCCCACCGAATGTGGTCACGGCTTGACTACATATTTCTCCCCAGGGAATGGTATTTTCGGGTTAGGCACATTAAGCATGGACCTATTCACATTTCAGACCATACCATGGTCATTATGTCCCTGAATATGGGGGAAGAAAGGGAAGCTCTTAGGACATGGAGATTTCCTAATTATTTACTGGCCAATAAGGAGTTCCAGGAACATCTGTATGATCACTGACAACAATATGTGTGAAACAACTCAGGGACAGATACTTCTAAAGCAGTCTTTTGGGATGCGGGGAAGGCGTATATGAGGGGGGTCATTATTAGCTATGTGGCCCATCATAAAAAAAAAAGTCAAGGAAAGGAGAACTAATTTAGAACAGAGACTTAAGGTGCTGGAGAGAAAGGCTGCCCTGGGTGCAGGGGGAGAAAATGTGCACCTCCTATTAGCAAGAATTAGAGAAGCACTGAATAACCTATTGCTGGGAGAGGCAAGGAAGGCAGGGTTATTTATTAGGAAGCATTTTTATGAGTGGGGGAATAGACCTGGCACTATGCTTGCAAACCTTATAAGGGGGAATAAAGGGAGACATTTAATATAGGCCGTGAGGGGAGAGGATGGGGCGCTATTGAAAAATAAAATAGATATTGGGGAAAGGTTCAGGAGATTCTATCAAGAGCTATATCATGGTCAAAATGGGGGAGAAGACAGGGGGATGGTGGAATTCTTGAACATGGTGGAGATACCGCAGATAACAGAGGGACAGAAAGTGCATTTAAATGCTGCCATTACAAAAGAGGAAATTCTCTCTGCCATTGGGGCGCTAAAAGGGGCAAGACTAGTGGGCCTGATGGCTTTTCTGCCGAATATTACAAAGTTATGAAATTAAAAGTAGTGGACCATCTGGAGGCGGTTTTCCGAGAAGTGAGGGAGGAGGAGGAGGGAGAACTACCTCGATCTTGGGGAAAGGCCACAATTTGCCTGATTCCAAAATCTGGGAAGGATCCTTTAGAGTGTGCCTCCTTTAGACTGATATCCCTCTTAAACTGTGACTCCAAGATATCGGCCAAAATTTTGGTTACTCTGTTGGAGTACTTATTGCCGGAGCTCATTCACCCAGACCAGACCGGGTTTATTCAAGACAGGTACTCGTATCACAACATGAGAACCCTCCTAAATGTAATCTGGGGAGCAAAGAATAGTAGGGAAGTGGTGCACATTCTGTCAATGGATGCGGAAAAAGTGTTCGATAGAGTAGAGTGGGAATATTTACTGGAGGCTCTGGCCCAGTTTGGCCTGGGTGAAGGGTTTATAGGGATGGTGCGGCAGATGTATCGGAACCCTAGGGCCAGAATACTAACCAATGGCACCCTCTCGGATAGCTTTGATCTGGGAAGAGGTACCAGGCAAGGGTGCCCACTCTCCCCCCTCCTGTTCGCTTTGGCGCTTGAACCTCTGGCTATTGCCATTCGGAAGCACCCTGAAATTTCAGGAGTGGTGGGGAAGACTGGTAGAAAGACCAAGCTTTCACTTTACGCGGACGATATGTTGTTATACGTAACCAAGCCTAGTAGGTCTACGCCTGCTCTCCTGAGCCTGATCGATCGGTTCTCACAGTTTTCCAGATACAAATTAAATTTGGATAAATCAGAAGAGCTGAGGGTGGGAATGCAAGATGGTGGGATCTCTACACAGAAATCGAAATGGGCCTTTCGGGTTGTACGAGAGGCTTTCACCTATCTGGGCATCAGAGTGGGGGGAGAGATTGGGGCTCTGTATGATTTGAATTATGCACCGCTCATGCAAAATATAATTATGGACCTGTCTAGATGGAGGGACCTTCCTAAAACATGGCTGGGTAGGATAAATCTTGTCAAAATGAACCCACTCCCTAGAATACTATATTGCTTACAAATGCTTCATATAGGGTTAAGAGAAACAGAAGTCAGAAAATTGGAAAAAGCTTTCTCTGAATTTATTTGGAGAGGGAGACACCCTAGGGTAGGTTTAGCTCACTTGAAGGCCCCTATAGAAAAGGGAGGTCTTCAGTTTCCTGACTTAAAAAATTACCAAAAGGCTATGCAGTGCCGTTATATTCAGGACTGGATTGGTAGGCCTAGGGAAGCTGTCTGGATAGACTTGGAGGAGAGAGGGAGTGGAGGGAAAATCTCGGCATACTTGTCCCTTAGAGGCTGGAAGGCATACCGGAGACTCCCTGACCTGAATCCTTTGGTCATGAAGGTGCTAGATAGTTGGAGGGAGATGTATAAATTGAGAGGCAATGGACAGGATGATACACTACTCCTACCGCTGAGGGAAAACCCGTTTTTTCTTCCTGGACTGGAGGACAGGGGATATAGGGAGTGGGAAACAAGAGGAATTAGCTGCTTCCAGCAACTATTCACACGTGGAGAACTGGACTCTTTCGAGAGCATACAAGATAGGACAGGGTTGGGACATCAACACTTTTTCCGCTATCTACAAATAAGGGCATATATCAGATCTATTGGGAGGTTAGGGAGCTCCATATCACAGTGGAAGGCAATTGAACAACTAATAATGATAGGACAAAGAAAGCCTAAGGGAACCATCCGGAGAGTGGCTAAAGAAAGTAAAACTTGGCGTCCAGATAAAACACAAAACACTAGGATGCTCTGGGAGAGAGACTTAGGTATTACAATTTCAGCAGATAATTGGAAGATATTTGTCCAACTCCTGCTGTGTAATAACTACAAAGAATCCTACTATAAGTTCTGTCATAGGTTATACTGCCCACCTCTGGTTGTCCATAAGTATAATCCTGCAGTCTCCCCCGTATGTCCTAGATGTAATAACAATCTAGCTTCATACTACCATTATTTTTGGTCCTGTCCGATTTTACAGAAGTTTTGGGGAGAGGTAGTGTCTGAATTGTGAAGGATAGGGGGGACAGCAGTATCCTCTGTCCCCTCTCCTGTTGCTATTTGGGGTGGAGGAAACAAGGGAAGGAGACTGGGCCCTTGTACAAAAATGGCTTAGGGTATTGATATACAAGGCTAGGCACTGTATCCTTAATACTTGGGTCATGGCTGTAAAGCCTACTGTAGCCCAATGGAGAGCCCTGATAATACAGGCTATTACTCTGGAACGACTAACATATTCTGTTAAGGATAAAGAAGAGCTCTTTTACAGAGTTTGGCAACCATACCTTACATCGTTGACAATAGCAGAGAGTGTTATTTTGAAAGAGGGCTGGGTTTGAGGTGAACATAAAAAGGGGAAGGGTATAGGTGGACACTAAAATAACAGGGGCCCTGGCTTCTTACCATCTGGGATTATTGTGTAAGAGGAAGTTTTTTAACTGAATGAATAGAATGAGATGATGGAATAACAAAATGGATCTGGATGTAAATAAGTTATGAATTAAGGTTCATGTTGTACATGTCTGTATGTGTGTATGTCTGTATGTTACTCTATGGAAAAAAAGGAAATAAACAAATGATGCAAAAAAAAGCACAAAAAAGAAATAAAGTGGCTGGCGTCGATGGCATACCTACTGAAATATACCAGCATAATCCAGAATTCTGGGCAAGTATGCTGGCTCCTATATTTACCCTAAAAAGTACACATTTAATTTCCCCCCCTTTGTGGAATAAAAGTGTAATAGTGCCATTATTTAACAAACGTAATTGACAAGATCCTAAGTGTTACAGACCAATCTCCTTGTTACCAATAATTCAAACAATATACACAAGAAATTGTCTTGGAAAAAGTCCAGGTATTGGTTGATGAAAATAATATACTGTCCAAATACCAATGTGGATTTAAAAAAAAAACACAGTAGTACTCTGGATCTGATGTCCGTTTTGAATTACATTTTGGACATTTATGTGACAGGAAAAAAAGGAGAGAGTTATGTATGTTACATTGACATAAAATCTGCGTTTGATTCTGTAAATAGAAATACTACTGAGGGAAATCCTTAAAAACTAGGGATAATCATGTATCATCAGTACTAAGACTATTGCATTTTAATACCACAGTGCAAATCAGATACAGTACGGATGGTGCACTGGCCGAAGAAATATCTATACAATCCAGAGTAAAACAAGGGTGACTGTTAGCTCCCATTCTCTTTAATATTTATATTGAGACGTTGATACAAGGATTAAGTGGTATTGAAACATTTCCACCCTACATAAATAAGGAAAAAAAATGGGAATAATGTTGTGTGCAGATGACACAATATTAATGCCCCAAACACCTTTAGGGCTCAAAAGAGGTCTCATTAACATTATGAATAAACTGAAAGAACTAGAGTTAGAACTGAATATAGAGAAAACTAAGATAACGGTGTTTGGAAGCAAAGTTACAGACCCTAACACTTGGTTCATAAATGGAAAAAAAGTTTGAGGAGGTGAAGGAGTACAAATATTTGGGGTTACCTTTGAGAGAAATCATACATGGAAGCATCAGTTAAATGAAATAAAAGATACTTGGCCCAGATATTCAAAACTTTGCCCCAGGGCTAAATTAACACTGCCCTGCGGGCAAACGTAGCCCAGAGCAAAAAGCAAGTTATATTCAAAAGGAATAGCCCAGGGCAAACAGCTTCTGAATATAGCATGGGAATGAGGCCGGGCAAACTGGGCTGGGAGTGCAGGGCAAACCTTGCCCTGTACTAAGACAGCTCTGAATATAGCAACCAGGAAGTGCAGACCACAACAGCAACACAGTGCACAGTGACATGACGGTAGGCAGAGGTGACCTATGTGGCCAATGTGTTTGTCAGCAAATGTGTGGACCCAGTACAGCTGCAGGCAGCAGCACATATGAAAGTACAGTGTGCAAACCTGTATAATAGTCCCCAAACAGGTTTAGCACAGAGCTAAGCCATTTGCCCAGTGCAAACACGTTTGCCTGGTACTAAACTTTGCCATATTCAAAAGTGACATGCAAATGAGCCTACTTAGGTAGTCCCTGGGCAAACATCCACATTAGCATCTTATTATGCCCTGATTTGCATGCAGTTTGTCCAGCGTTACTGCAGGGTCCCACAGCGCCACCTGTAGGTCAGTCTGGCAGTGCATGATGATAGCTGCAGGCTATATGTATATAGTACAGCATAGCATATTGCACCCCAGGGGACTACACAGCATAGGCACAGGTGGTGATGGTGCAGCACACACTTGTCACACTGTAGGTCATGCTACAGTGCACAGCAGACAGTACAGTAGCAAGGGGGCCAGTAGTGTGAGGGACACAGCAATGCCTATCGTATGTAGGGCTGTGATGACCACTGCACTGCACTGTACACAGTGACAGGCCCAATGTGCAGGTGATTACTGACAGTGGACAGTACTGTTACGCTGTTGTGTGTTCTACAGATGCTGCACCTCTGGCATGGGATGCTCACAATGACGTATACATGGCCAGCTGTGTGCTGTGGCATTGGTACAGTTGTGCGGTATTTGGCGGGGGTGGGCACGTATGATCTGACAGGTACACTGGTGTGGGTGTATTCCCACTAATGGCCCATGTGCACTGCGTGATGTATCTCAGCCTTGTGGCCACACCTGGTCTGTGGTGAGGCCTGGCCACCCATGCACCCTCCCCTCAACAGCCACCATGCCCACAGTGCTGCATCTGTGTGCTGGCATCTGTTGGTCACCACAGACATATGGTCTGCAGGTGTGTGCTGTATGGCCACACTACCATGGTGTCTCCTGGGGGCCAGGTTACCCCTTACCGCCTGGCATGGCTGGGACTGGTGGCAGCTGTTGGCATCTGTGTGGTGCCATCAGTGAGCAGCATGTGTCCTCCATGTATGGCTTTTTCTATGTCTCATATTAATATGCTAGGGTCGCGCAAAGCCGCGCAACCACCGTGCAAAGCCACGATGTCACACAAAGCTGTTTGCCCATGGTTAAGACCAGCTTTTCCTGGGCGGTAATTTGTACCATGCTAAGGGTCATGCTAAGTGGCGCTAAACATCTTAGTGCGGCGCTAGTCACTGAATATATCATAGCACCCGTATTCGTGTTCAGTTTGCCCCTTGCATATATTATGGTTTTGCCCAGTGCTAATGCTGTTTGTGCACACTATTCAGCCTTTTGAATATTGCAGACCTGTGCTAATCCCACGCTAAACCTGAACAAATGGTTTGCGCCCAGCACAAAGTTTTGAATATCTGGGCCAAAGCATACAAAACTACAAAGGCAATAGGGCTATTTGACTACAAATTTGCAAATAATTCATTTTCCACACTAAAAACTGCTTTTGAAGCAGACAGTAAGTCAAACCCTTTATAGATGTGAGATCTGGGGGCAATGTTTAAACCCCAAAAATAACAGTATTAAATCTATACAGAATTTTTTAATTAGAAGCTCTCTGAATCTACAGTACCTCGAGATTGCCCAACTTCTTATCTTAGACTTGAAACAGGCATGTCATCTTTAGAAACTAGGATTTCTGTAAGATTGTAAAATTCTGCGGATGTATATTAACAATGGAAAATAACCAACTTCCAAAAATGTGCTAGAATGAATTTATAAAAAAACACACAGTCTAGAATATACAGAGAGTGTTGGTTTAATATATTGAATGTTAAACTGAAAAAGATGGGACTAGAGGACCTTTGGTCTAGAAAAGCTAGTATAGACCCTGAGATTTACATAAGTGAAGCAGTACAAAGGACGTATGACGTTTCCATCCAGAAAGATATTGAGAAAATGTGTTCTATTGAACAGCTGAGATTTCTATCTACAAATAAAGTTAAAACTATGAGGAAGAAAAATATTTAGTCTGATGTGAAAATATATCCATAGAAACTTACTAAGTAATTTAAGATTAAGTAGTGTATGTGGTTTTCAAACTCGGCAATCTAAAAACTATGGGAAAATCATATGTGCATGTTCTGCAGGTAGTACGCCATCTGTGGTATATTTGCTTCTTGAATATAATATGTTAATGGCGGAGAGAGCCAAATGGATCATGCCTCTATTGATTAGCCATACAAATCTTAATGGCATGGAAAATGTATTTTTCTTTTAAAAACTGTACAAATTAAAACAATGTATGGTATGGCAAAAGTCTTATTAGCTGCACAAAGACACTTTAGGGGGAAACTCTATGCTAATATAAGAACACAATTGGAAAAATAGTTCAATTTAGAAATATGTTTTGTCAAATATTTATATGCATGATGTATTGTATGAACTGTATTAATGTTATGTTTTTATTCTGCATCAATAATGGAATGTAACAAATTCTGTAGAATTTTAACATTTTTTTAGAAAATGACTAAGAGAATCCTAGCTCTGTGATTGGCTAGGACACAGATGTTAGGTCGCCGGTATTTTTGAATAGAGCCCATAAAATAACAAGTTCTCATTCAGGGTGCCCCATTACTTTGATTATTCTTGGGCACCCCGAATGTTCAAATGCAGGTGCAGACATCTTGAATCTATCGCTAACGGACAATTGACTGCGCGAGGAGTGAGGACCCCCTTCTCGAATTCAGCTCCCACATACACAGTGGGCGGCAGCAGAAAGAATTCACCTCCCCACTCCCTGTACTGCCAAATGAAGGTTTTCGACTGACACCAAAAAAAAAAAAAAATAAACACAAGTACTCACGGCTCCCACTATTCAAAAGCCTCCGGGACCCTGTACACACAACTCCTGCTCCTCCACCAAACTCCCGGCCTGAAAGTAAATTAGAAATACCTCAACAAAAGTCATCTCTCTGAAGCAAGTCATCTGCATTCACTTCTCACTCCCCAATTCTTCCTGTTGCCTTTATCAAAAATAATGGAAAAAAAAAAAAAACGGAACCTAGTAGGGCCATTCTGTATTGCTACTGATTCAGCCACCATCCCCCCATGATCATCCCAATCCAACTAAAACTCCCAGGAAACGATGGGACAGCCATACACCCCAGCAACACAGATTGTATTAAATAGCGGCGCCCTCTACAGCCAAGAATACCACAATACAGGGACTACTTAACAAGAAAAAAAATCAGGTTTTTTTTTCCATTTAAAATACATCTTTTCAAACCTTTTTTTTTAATATTTAAAATGTTTCAAATAGAGCCATTTCTAGCATTATAATACCCTCCAGGGTGGGCGGTATTAGGAAATACCAGACCTTCCAGGGCTATAAGCCCTCTGCTCAAGTGCATTGGGCCTCATTATTTCCTGGCGTCCGCATTCCCAATACCGCCACACCCTGTCAGGTATTATTGCTTACGTAATAAACTTGACTTGACAGTGACAGAATCTGCAACACCAGTATTCTCCACTGGGTGAGTATCATGGTCACATGTGAAACCCAAGTATTGTGACTGCAGAACCAGCAGTACCTAACTCCCTCTGGGATAGGGCTTCCACCCTTCTTCATCCATATCCTCCATCCCAAATAGTAATGACATCAGGCCCTGTTCTATTGGTCTGGAGAAGATACATGAGATTTCATGTGCTACCTCTGTCCAAAATGGCTTTAACTTTGTTCAGCTCCAAAAGTAATGGAGATAAGTGCCCCTTTCTCTTCTGCATCTACCATAGATGGGGGGTACAATGGGGTTGAACCTATGTACAACACTAAGTGGGCAATAAAATCTATGAATGAATTTAAACTGTGAATCCTTATATTTATTGCACAAGTCCCATATATGATCTTAATACTGCTGCTCAAATTTCAGCAGTTATGTCTCTCCCCAGCTGCACTACTTTGGCTGTTAACCCTTTTGGAGACACTTGAGCCCCCAGGGCCACCTGATCCACTTCCAGGGCATACAACGGAGAATAATCCACTGGATTTCTCCCCAGGTTCTGACCATAGCTCCTCACCTGTAAATATTGATACATGTGTGTTGGTGGGGATGGGGTTGGAATTGCTCCTGCACTGATGAAACTCTTAATCCCATCTTGTAGGTACAGGTCCCCGATGCACTTTACCCCCTTGGCCTCCCTTCACTAACCCCCCCCCCCCAATCTTCCAAACCAGGCAAAAAGGCTGGGTAACCTGCCACTGGGACCACGACAGTATGGTCTTCACCTACCTTCCTCTGTTTTCTTACCTTCTCCCATACCTCCAGGGTGTGCCTTACTATAGTGTTATCTTCTCCTGCTGCCTTGTACCCTCTCTTACTATCTGGTGCTAGGTATATGGATAGTCTCCCAGGCCCTGTGTCCTCTTCTAGATAAACCCAACTAGCCTCCTTCCCCCTGTTAACCCAGTCCTGTGCATACCTGTGTTGAATTGAGAGGAAATATCCTTTCAGGTCTGGGAAATTAAGGCCTCCCTGCTTTGTAGTTCCTTTCAGTTTCATCAGGCTAATCTTTGGTCTTTTGTTTTGCCAAATGAACTGTATAAAGACTTCCTCTACCCTCTTAATGTTTCCCTTCATTGGACCCATAGGAAGCATCTGCATAATGTACAGGAGCCATGGGAGTACATTCATATTTAACAAATTGATTCTTTCCATCCATGATATGGGTAGGACCCTCCACCTCTCCAGGTCTGCCAGTATGGTATTGAACATGGGCCTATAATTCAAGGCAGAGACTCCCCTCAGATCCCTCCCCACTTTGATCCCCAAGTAGGTAACATAATAAAATTATCTATCTATCTGTTTCCACTACTTTAAATCCCCAGTTCTGCAACCTGTCTCCTGCTGGCCAGTCCCCTATCCACAGCAATTTTGACTTTTATTTATTTATTTATTTTGTTCGTTTTCAAAAGTTTCACCAGGAAAGTCATACTGAGCTGAATAACAGCTTGTTTCCAGATGTGTCCTGGGGTGAAGGGGCAAAGGGAGACAACAGAGCATTACAGGTCAGTATATACCATAAACAGAGCATATACTGATCAGTATTTACAGAATAGTTACAGTATAAGCAAAAAGCAGTAGGGCCAGTCAACTCAACAATATATGCAGTAAGAGACGGTCAGCAATAGGGAGCTTAAAAGAGTCGAGGCTGGAAAGTGCAGGAAGAGTATTCCTGAAACTATCCAGGAGGAGGGAAGCAGTGGTAGAGTTTATGGAAGGAGAAGAAATGGGGAGGTAGAATGAAGGGGAGAGTAGGAGCATAGTGGACCAGGGGTGTAGACTCGGGTGCGGTTACAGGAGGGAGCAGTGAAGTCATGGAGAAGAGAGGAGATGGAGTGAAGGGAAGTGGCAGAGCAGATGGAAAGGGGGAGGGAATTCAAGAATTTAGGGAGGCAGAAGAAGAAAGTAGCCTGGCCAGATGAAGATGACCTAGGTGGGAGTGCAAGGGAGGAATATCCAGAACTGAGGAGGGAGTAAGAGGAAGGAGGAGGGGGTGGAGTAGAGAGGAGCGGTAAGAGGTGAGAGAACTAAGCCAGTACTTGGCAATAAAGGAGGAGCAATGTGCATGACGTCTGGCTGCAAGGGAGGGGAGAGAGAGAGTGAGGTGTATAGGGAGCAGTGGTAAGTTTGGGGTGGACAGTCAAGAGCAAACTGACAGAAGGAGTGACAGAGAGAGTCCAGTCTGGCCAGGGTA
The DNA here is from genome assembly GCA_016271365.2 of Neoceratodus forsteri. Lineage (NCBI taxonomy): Eukaryota > Metazoa > Chordata > Ceratodontiformes > Ceratodontidae > Neoceratodus > Neoceratodus forsteri. The sequence goes on along the minus strand of CM057451.1, from coordinate 673,262,326 downwards.
GACTTAGGAGCACCACCGTAAATAGTGTCCCCATAGTTGAAACTGGGGAGAATCATTCTGTGTAGAATGGTTCTGCGAGATGGCAAAGTGATACATCCACAGTTATGGTACAAAGCATCTCGTTTTGGGTGCAGCTTTTTGTGTCAATAGCATCCACGTGTACAGAGAAGTCAAGGTGGTGGTCAAGCCATACCCCGAGATACTTGAAGGAGGGGACGTCTTCAAGGGGGGGGAGCCCATCCATGATGTGGAAAGATGGGAGGGCTAGAAGTCTGGAGAGTTTTTACCTGGTTCCAAAGGTCATGGAGACCATCTTCTTTGTATTAAGGAACAGCTGATTTGAGCGGAACCAGAGCTGGACATTGTCAAAGTCCAGCTGGAGTCTGGTCATCAGATCAGCGGGGGAGGAGCCACAGACAAATAAGGCAGTATCGTCTGCGTGCATACGGATGGATGCAGAGAAACAGGCAGAGGAGAGGCTAGTTAGGAAAACAGAAAAGAATAGGGCCAAGCACGGATCCTTGGGAGACGCCAGTGCTGATGGAGGGGGCAGGGAATTGCCAATTTTAACTGACTGAGTTCTGCCTATAAGGTATGAACAGAACCAGTCAGTAGCTTGAGTGACTTACATAAGTTAAGCCTGAAGCCTGAAAACTGCACAAACTTCCTGACCACTTGTAACAGTACTGGAACTGTAGTATCTGACTGAGAAACAAAAAGTAGCAGGTCAGTGGCATACAAGCTGATCTTATGGTTCCCTTCCTGTCGTATTTGTACCCCCATAATCCATTTATCTCCCCTAATCCTGATCACCAGGGGCTCAACTGCCAAGATGAACAGTAGTGGGGAGAGAGTTGTCAGTCCTGCCTTGTGCCACACTGCAAGACTATATCTTCCAACAGGTCACCATTTACCAAAATTTGTGTCTTTGGGGCCTTGTACATCAGGCAAACCATGTTAACATATGCATCCCCTGTCCAGATCTCTCCAGAACTCAAAATAGGTATCCCCACTCTATGCAGTCGAAGGCTTTCTCAGCATCCATGGACAGCACAACCACATCAAGCTCCCCAATGTACCACTTTCAGCAATTGCTACATATTATTTGTAGGACAGTCTTCCACTCTCAAAGTCAGTCTGGTCTGCATGAATTAGTCCCAGGACTAATCCATCCAAATGCCTGGCCTGTACTTTAGCAAAACTCTTGAGCTCGCAGTTCAAGAGGGAATTGGGCCAGTAGGATGAACACTCTGATGGGTCCTTACCTGGTTTTGGCAGGACGTATACCACCACCATCCCATAGCATGAGGCAGGGAGCCTTCCCTCTGCCATTGCCTCCTCCAGCATATCTGCCATTGGGCTCTAGTAGTACACCTCCTATTTGTTTGTAGTACTCAGCTACAAAGCCACCTGGCCCTTCTACCTTACTCTCTATAGTGAGCTAATTGCTCCTTGTAGCTCTTCTCTGCTCAGCTTGGCCCCCAATGCTTCCCTTTGATTATTCATTATCATGGGGCACTGCAGGCCCTTCGTAAAATCCTCAGCATGGCTCTCTGTCTTTTGGCACTCTCCCGTGTACAACTTCTGGTAAAACCTCCTAAATTGTGCCCGTATCTCCACCCCTTCATTCAGCAGGTTTCCTTCAGGCTCCTTTATCACTGGTATCACCACAGTAGTCCTCCTGTCTTGGGCCAGCCTTGCTAAAGGCCCCCCCATACACACTTTAATATGAAACAGGTAGAGAAAATGGGCAGACTAAGTGGGACAAGTGGGCCTTATCTGCCATCAGATTCAATGTTTCTATGTTAATACCCCACTCAAAGATATGTTGTCTTGAGAAGTACAGAGATGTGTGTGCCTCTCTTGTCAGCAGCATATTTAGGGTTCCCTAGCTTCTCTTAATTCCCCCATGAGCACTTCTGACCCATCATATACTGCTCTCTAGGGTTTGGAGCTTCTCTTCTAGTACTGCCTGTTTCTTTTTTCTCTTCTTTTTCAGGCTGGCCACATAACTGATTATTGCCACTGATAACAGCTCTCCCCACTTCCCAAAATAGGATCTTGGCCGGGGCTGTAGCCAAGTTAGTTTGCTTGTACAGAGTCCACTGCTCCTGCAAGTACTCCCTAAATTCCTCCTTGGCTAATAGGTAGGTGAGGAATCTTCAGCATGCTCCTCCTCTTTTCCCCCCTTCTCCCTTGACCCACAGAACAATCATAGGGTGATCTGAAATATAAATAGGGCTGTGGGAAACCTCCCTTACTGACCCATATTGTCCCCTCCTGATATACAGTAGATGTAATCCAGCCTGGACCATGTCTTGTGGGGTTGGAATAAAAGGTGAATTCCCTGACCCCCAGATTAGCTGTTCACCAGTCATCCATCAAATTCATTTCCAGCACCTCCTTCTTCTATTTGCCAACCCCCCTCTCATGATGACTAATACCCCCAGAATGGTCCAGGCTGGTCTCCACAACACAGTTGAAGTCTCCCCCATAATTAGATTAATAAACTGCTCCACCTGCAGAATATCCAATATCTTCTGATAAAAATCAGAATCATATACAGCTGGTGCATATATTTTCCCATATGAAATGGTTTTCCCATGAAGTGTCCCCTGCATGAACACATAGCGTCCTTCCTGAGGTTCAGCTTTCACTTTGGACATTCTAAGGGGCAGTGTCTTGTGTGGCACAATCACCACTTCCCTGTTTTGGGAACTATAAGAAGCAGCATAGCCTTCCCCCAGTCAACCCACCACCAACTTCTTATACTCCATCTTGAGATGTGTCTCCTATAGGAGGGCTACATGGACCCCCATCCTCAAGACACAAGTAAGCACTTTCTTCCACTTTATGGGGGAGGAAAACCTTTGGATGTCCCATGATATGTTCATTTCAGAATCCATCTTTATAACATATATTGCTGCCCCTGTGGTATCTCCTCAAGTCCTTCACTATATCCTGTGTAGACAGGAGCAGGGTGCAGCAGCCATACCTGTGGTGACAGGGAACAGAAGACAACATGGTGAAGAAGTCTCAACTGTGGGGGCAGAACACAGAGGGGCATCAGGGAACAGCAGCCCTGACTGTGGGATGGGGTGTGCATGGTGCAGCAGCCCTGCCCATTTGAGGCAATGGAAGTGGGTAGCAAGGTGCGGCAAAAGCCCCACCTCAGGTGACCTAGGGTAGCATGGTGCAGCAGCCCCAACTGTGAAGGCAGGGGGACCTGGAACTCTAGGACTTAGCAGAGCACAACAGCCCTGACTGTGGGGCAGGAACAGGGTACAACAGATGCAGCATCCCTGACTGTGAGGGTGGGGAGAAAGGGCAGCAGGATGCAACAACTCCAACTGTTTGGGCAGGGGGGAAGCAATCCTGATTCTTTAGGCAGGGAATGGAGGCAGCAGGGTGCACAATCCCTGACTGTGTTGGAGAAGACAGTGGGCAGCAGGGTGCAGCAGCCTCGAATGTGGAGCAGAAGGCAGATGGCTTGTGGGGCAGGAGACAGGGCAGCAGAGTTCAGCTGCCTGAACTGCGGGGAAGAGACATGGTACTTTGCAATGCCATATAGTGTTTCTGTTTATACACATACATGCTGTATTTTCACACAGAAACCAACTAAGAATGGGAGGGCTTTAAGCCCGAGGTTCGATGGAGAGAGCAACAACGTCACTCCCCCATCGGGCTTAAAAGGTCACTTATCCTGGGGCCCTTTCAGGATTCGTTTTTCATTGGGGTGGGGACCTGATAGCTCTCTTGTCTGCTGCTCACTCAGCGCTGTCATTGCTTCCCCTCCCCCCCCGTCTGGACAGTACCGCAGCATATTTTTGAACTCTTTCACAATGAGTGCTCTTTTGCCGGCTTCACTTACTGTGCTGACTTCCGAACAAGCGTGCATGGCTGGAACTTGTGTCCGTAATCCCTGGAGTGGGCAGACAACTGAACTGAGTGCTTCTCAAATTGTGCCCACATTGCTTACCATGCTGCTAGGTCTTCCCATTGTGCCAGCTGCCCCCTCCTCCTCCAGCAGCTTGTTGCTCCCCTTGCATTTGGAGCATCGTCATGACCCTTCACCTCCTTCATTTCTTCCCCCGACAGCCTTACTCCAGTACACCCTTCTGCCTGCTTTTGCTTGCTGTTGGAATCCCTGCCTGCACCACTTTGCTTCCTGCCCTCTTTGTGTTGGCTCGTACTGGAGACCGCTGACGCATCGACCCACCACTTTCAGTACTTCGACATACTCTTGCCTCCCTCGTGGCTCCCTGCCTGGGTGGGCAGCCGAGGCTTCCTTTGTTCATCTCCTCCTTTGGTGGACCTGTGACCTGTCCCACCATGGCAGTTTCCTGGGCTACAGCTTGTGTTTCTTTCTTCATACTGCTTCGGCCATGAATACCATTCCTCACACTGCCCTGCCTTGTAGCGCTGCTGTGCTTGCCTGAACTCTCGCTCTCGTAGTGCTCCTACGGGCTTCTCCATTTGTCCTGGTTGACCATGCATTGCCTCCTCTGCCTTGTACCATGCCTCATCCTTTCTGTTCTTCTTCCTTTGTCCTGCTGGGCTCTGGATGCCCCACTTCACTAGCTCTCTCTAGGCAATATTCCTGTGAGCGTATTTTGCAATGGACTCATGCCTTTGGCTACCAAAAAAGAAAAGTGCTGCTTGCTTTGTCTGGTTCTCCTGTTTCTAGTTCTAACGTTTTCCATATGTACCTGCTATTAAAGTCTGCTCTTCCCCTTGCCTGGGGTGTGTATGTGGGCCTGTGTACTGCTTCCAACTGACTGAATCTTCAGTTATCTGCACTGCTAGCCTTCATTTGGCTGTCTCTGGCTGCCTCCCTCTGGCTTGTGCTCGATATTTCTGTTGGGCATCTACCTCATCGCCCTGTCTCTAGCTGACTCATTACAGTTCATTTAGCCCTCTCAGCTCCACGATGCCTCACCCTGACCTGCTCATCTATTGCATCTCTCAATTGGCCTGCCTCGGCTGACCACTCAGTGATACCTCAGCAGCCTCCGTCTGGCCTCTACTTTGTATTCCTTTGGGTATACCTATCCTTAATCCTTCTGCAGTTCTTATCCCGTACCAGCTGGGTCCTATGCTACTCCATTGACCTCCCTACTGTCCTTCATCCTTTCATACCTCACTTTCTCGTACCAGCCTCTGTGGTTTCAATCCATCATTGTACCTCATCCATTCCTATGTTACCTTCCTCGGCCTAGCGCCTATTCTCGTCCCAGTCATCATGGATTCTCTCCACTCATGGCTTCCCTCCTCATCGTACATAGTCCAATTTGGCTTCTCTCGATCAATCGCCCTGAGCGTACCCTCTGGTTTGCATACCCTCTGGTTCCAGACATGCCTTTTTGGCCTCGGAGTCTACCTCCTTTCGAGGAGCCTCATTACTTGCATCGCTCTATTGAGCATGCTACCTTTGTACAAGTTCATTTTTAAGTTCATGCCCATTTCCTCTTATTCATATTCCATATCAGCCTCAAGTATTCCCTCCAATTGAGGCCTAAAATCGATATTTCTTTTGGGCATACCCATCATGACTCATTGACCTTCGGCTATCCTGCCGCATGTCTCAGGTTCATAACTCTGGTCATCATTCACTCATCCTTACCTCAAGGTTTCTCTATTTACATCACTTACTCAAGCATTCCTGTCATTGAATCCTATGCTACCTCATACCCTCCAACCTCAGGGTCTAATCGTTCACATCGCACATTCAGGCATGCCTTATCAGACTCAGTGTCCACTCACTTGTATCGCTCGATCAAGCCAGTCTGCATTATCCTTGGTCTTCTCATGCACATGTCTGGATACCCCTTGCTCCTCTGACTTCTACATAGATCTATTCCTTCCCATCGCCTACTCGAGCATATCCCTTTCGGGTCCTTGCAGCCTCATGTTCCCTCTTTGATCTGTGCTTTCTTTTGAGGGTTTTCCCTATCCCGTCATCATTCTCCCTACTCATATCCCTCTCATTAACAAACCTTTCTCTTTAACGACATATGTCCTCAACTCAAATGTTGCCAGCCTGGAGGGAAGGCGACCTAGGCCTTGGATCCTGAGAGGTTTCCTCCTCAAAGGGTTTTTTTCCTCTCCTCCGTGTCAATGGTCATAATATTAGTTAGAGTTAGTGCTTTCTTCCATTAATTAGTTAGGTTCCACTGTTGGATGGATGCGGATGGTGGCCCCGGCTTTCCCCTCTCTCATTAGGAAGTCAGCCCTTATCATCGTCTCAGAATTCATGCATTCATCATCCTCACTTCTTTGATGCTTGACACCTTTGGGTATTCTTTTTGGGCTTCTTTCTAACCTACCTTTAGCCAACACAATAATTCCCATGGCACCTGTAGGGGGGATCCCTCCTCTAGGGTTCCTTGCGTCGTACCCCTACATGGTGGTATATCCTATGGATAGAGAGGTGGAAAGCCACAAAGTCAATCAAGTTACACAAGCATCATCTCATCTCATCTAGTTGCATAAACATATTGAACTGAAATTTGTGTATTCAGGCAGCATATGTGCTTGAAATAGTAGAGTGTGACAGGCACCTGTTTGTCAATCTGACGTGGAAAAAAAAAGTTCTTACATGAATGTATTTATGAAGGACAAACTATTTCTATGGATGAACACAATTTTGATTTATTTTATATTCATTAAACAACCCTGTGTTATATAGTTAGAAAATATAATAGTTTTGATGAGAAAGAACTGAAAGCTGTGATACAGACAAGTTGATCTCTCACAGAAAAAGATTTCCACTACTTCAATTCAGCACTGAAACTCAAATGATCAACTATTATAAGAGAATGATATATGTTAAGCTAATCTATCTAAACACAGACCACAGACTGAGTTTGTAAGAAACCTGGTGAGCAAACCATTAACTCTACAGCCTACTGTGATTGGGAATCTGAAACAGCAAGATACAGTACTCCAAGATGATGTCATCACTCTCCAAGCCTGACTGAGAGAGACAGAAATAACTCCACTGTTTTCAGCCACAGTAGAGTAAGTTAACAAATGCTGATGAAAAGAAAACCACAAAACCAAACAGCATGAAATTTTTAGGAAACGCTAATCATGACACAGGGACTTGAATTCAAACTTTATTAACAATATGCAAAAACATGATCTTTAAGTCATCCTGTTGCCCAGCACATGATAGAGGGATCAGCGGTTCAGGTACCTGGTGATACCATGCCACATCTCACCAGTATCAGTACCAGCACTAGCCACACACTCAAGGTTGCCACACCACAGAGCCCCGATGTGCTGAGGGGACAGTGAGCCCCCAGAGGCAACCCAGGTTTATCTGCACAGTTTCAGTCTATATTTATACATAGCACCAACATTACAACCTCTCTTTATCTGGTGTGACTCTTTTAAGTCCTCCACAAGCCTCTTGGCTTTTTCAATTTCCCAGAAGGAGAAAGTGGCTTCTTCATGCTTCACTCTCACCACAGCCAGATACACCAATTGAAAGTCTATTTTGTTAGCACAGAGGTCATCTAACACCAATATAAATTACTTTTTTTTTTCAGAAGGTGCTGTCAAAATTCCTGATGGAGTCTCAGCTCTGCCCCTTCCCCCCATAAATCATCTCCTTCTTCCTCCAGAAGCTCCTGTCTGTCACCAAAATAATGCAGCCAAAATATGACCTGGTGGGGCCCTTGGGTTGTAGTCCCAGCAGTAATAGCAGTACCATCACTCAGACGTTCTCTGGGCTTACTCCCTCCATGCCCTCTGGCAGCCCTCTCAGGTGGAGATTACTCCGTCAATTGTAGTTCTCCTCATAATCCAGTTGGTCCTGCAGTTCCTCCACCTCCTTCTCCAGGCAGACTAACTTTTCGAGCAGGGGTTGCAGCCTGTTCTCCATGCCTGACTTGTGGGTCTCCACTTCCACCAGCCAAACTGCCTGTCCAGCCACCTGTTCCTTGAGCTCCATCAAACTTCTGGCTAACATCTCCAGCTTTGGATTCAGGGCTTCAGTTACTTGTTCTGTAACAATATTGGCCAGGGCCAACATCTCAAGTGCCGAAAGCATGACTGCACTACAGCCTTCCCCCGTGCTTGGTGCCACTGCTTTTTTCTTTTGATTCTTTGCTGATCTCAGCTGTTTCACCACCACTCCTACCAAATATTCCTCCATCCCAGCTTCGTGCACCAGATGACCTACTTGGAAACAATTACAAGTAGTTTAAATCATATTAAAACATGTATTTTTAGCGTATAGAAACAGCCCTGGGGAATGTGTCCTGTTCACCTAGCTGCTCACTAGCTTCCCATAATGTTAGAGAGATAGAAGATAGACACTTTATTTATATAGCACCCATTTCCAGGAACTCAGAATGTTGAACAAAATTTAAAAAGCAACAACAAACATCATTGTCACTATACATACTATATAACAAGACAACATGTATTAGAGCACAATACAAAATTCTATCTATAATTTTTTTTTTCAATTGTTTAACCAGGAGTGGCACGCTAATGTTTACATGTGCGGCCTGGGAGCACAGGGAAGTTAAATGACTTGCTCAGGGTCACACAGTATGCAAGTGGGGTCTGTGGGATTCAAACCCAGGTCTCCAGATTTGCAGCTCAGTGCCTTAAATCACTGTGCTATACTGCCTCCCAATAATTATTAAAATACAACAGTAAAAGATAGTCAGCTCATTTGCAGCTTACATATAAAAAGCCTGGTTAAATAAAAACATTTTTAACCCATTTTTAAAGGTTTCCACCAAGGATGTTGCTAATACTAATCAGTTTTCCACCTCTTGATCTCTCTCCGCTTCCCCTCACTCCAAGGCTGTATCTGAATATGAGCTGTTTGCAGCTCAGTATGTCTTTACTGGTGAAACTTTTGAAATAAAATAACTAACTAACTAACTAAATAAATAAATAAATACATTTATTCAACAGGTGTCAGGATAAAAACTGACACATAACTTCAGTTATCTGAGTCACTGTGTGGATAAATGGGTGATGAGGTAATCACTATGTGGATAACTTCAAATTATCCACATAGTGATTACAGTACAAGTCACATTAAACTGTTCCATCAACTCACTGCTGTAGAATTGTTTTTTTGTGATGCTACTGGACTGGCAACTCAAACTGCTGAAGCTTTCAACTATTTTCCAACCATCCTTCACTGCCTATTCAGCTCACATGTAACCGTTTAGTGAAATGGCAGTAGCTGCATTTTCATGACATTGTTTATAAATATCACAGCATTCCTTTAGAGCACTGTTTATAAATATCACATCATTCCTTATGAACATTGTTTATAAATATCACAGCATTCCTTAAGAGTTGTTTAGTCTGCCTTCTGAAATGAAACTCATAAGCACTCAGCTGAAAATAAAGTTATAGCACATAACAGCTAGATGCAAACCAACACTAAGCTTTTACTTATTCATTGAATTAAACCCTGCACAGATTAGGAAACTCATTGAACAGTGCTACACCAGTGAGTTGAGGGAACAGTTTAATGTGACTTGTACTGTACCTCATCACCCATTTATCCACACAGTGACTACATCACTAACCACCACCTGTGCTGCCTGCTCAGCAGTACTGCCTCCCAGTTTCTCTTTCACCTTCTCATAGGTCCTTATTTGAATAAGAGTTCGAGGGACCAGCCCATTATGAACTTGCCACCCTTAGCCTGGGTGGAATTTGTATTTAGGATCACCCATGTATAGGTCCAAATGTTGTTTAAATTTTAGCATGTTAACACTTTGTACTACATCCTGTGGCAAGGAATTCCAAATTGGTACTATTCTCTGTGTGAAGAAACAATTTATTTTCACAGTCTTATTTATATTTGCCCTTAGCTTCAAATTATGAGATCAAGTATTACTGACGGAGGGATGCCAGTCTATACAAATGGCCTCAAATAAGGCTGCATCTTTTGTGGCTTTGTAAATTAGACAAAATTCACCTCTTAGTGAACGGTATTCCAGGGGGAAAAGACTCAATTCTTTTAATCTGTTTTCATATGAAAGTGAATTTAGATTAACAATATGTTTTGTAAATTTTTGTTGTACTTTTTCTACGGACAACTTATCCTGGACTAATGTTGGAGCACAGAAAGATGAGCAGTAGTCTATATGAGATCTAACTATAGTACTGTATAAAGGTATTAATACTTCCGGCTCTTAACATTTTTTAAAATACAGTTTATTAATCTATGTGCTCATTACAACCCAAGCTATCACAGTACCAAAACACACAAAATGCACACCTTAACCAACCCCCCCAAAACTAGAACCAAATTTTAAGTGAAAACACTCTTAAAACAAAAAGCTATTTTTTTCCCTGTTTCTCAGTATAGCAATCCCGCAAACCAAACACAGCAACCAGGCACAGAGAAAAAACATGGACAGGAACTTCAGGAAAAAATAAAATATAACAAAATTGAACCAAAAAAATCCTGTTGCATAAATCAGATATGCGTGGGACACCTGTGGGATAACCAAGTTATTTGTACAGTAGCCTGTGACCTCCCGTAAACCTCACTCGTGGCTTTGCCACTCGTGAGGTTACAAAGATCACAGGCTACTATTACAAATAACTAGGTTATCCATATACCCAGCATATCCATATATATATATATATATATATATATATATATATATATATATAATGTATATATAGGGATACATAATGGGCAGGAGTGGAATATGGAAAATATTCTCACTCCTGCAGAGTGAGCATGGCTATCCCATGAGTGCAGAAGACACGAGTGGGATAGTCATGCCTCATGATGCAGAAGTGAGAATATTTTCCATATTCCACTCCTGCCCATCATGTGTGTGATTTATACAATAGGCAAGGAGTGTTTTTGTATGGTTTTGGTATTTAAATATTGTGTCTGTGGTTCGTTTTGTCGTTGTTACTTCTTAAATTCGTGTACTTACTCAGTGATTTTGCTGCTGTGTGTTAGTCTGCTCAACTGTATGATAGCAATTGGTGATGCTTTTGAATCCTCTGTTGTGATTGGTTGCTATGGTGTGTAGTGGTTTCTTCATTGTGCTTGTAGTGGATGCAGCGTTTATTCTTTAATTGGTGCTATTAGGTGTCTGTTGGGGGGACCGAGTGATTTTATTGGTTTGGTGGTGTTTGGGGGCGGGATGTGTGTGGGATGTTTACTTCCGGATTGCTTCCGTGACCATCAGTGAAACGGGACTGTTTATTGTTTTGGTGCAGTGTGAATAACATTTATTTATTTATGAGATTTTTTTTTGTGTGTGTGTGTGTTGGTAATGTTCAGTGCAACAGTACTTTAGTTCTTTAGCCCTCTGTGCATCGCAGCTTGTGAGAAGGGACGTCAACATGAAGATAACGATGGAGGTGGAGTTGTGGCAGAAATATCCGAGGATTACAGAGGAAAGAAAAACAGGTACATGTGGGACTGAGGCGCTTCACTAGTTATTCAGAGTCTGTGTCGGTGCTCAGCTGCTTTGATGGCTTTCTGGGAGGAGACTTGTGTGTTGATATGTGGAAAAGAAAGTAGAATATTTATTATTTGTTTTCTTGTGATGGGTCTAGAAGTGGCTCATTATCCTTCTCAAACTGAGAACAGCTCAAGAAAATCTCTTGTTCCATGTTGATTATTTTCAGTGGACGACGTCATTTTAGTTTATTCATCCGTGGTGCTTCTGAAGGTTTAGGAATTAATTTTGAAAAGCTCATTGTAGACAAATGCTGTATTTAGTAAGGTTTATTTTTTTTTTTTCAACTGCTAAATGTTGCTCCAATTGCACTGCTTTCAGGTTCTGGCATTTTAGAAACTGAAAGCAAAACTTGCACACTATAGAGCAGGTATGTCATTAGGTAGATCGAGCATTTCAGTTTCACGTTTAAAACAAGTTCCAGCTTTCACTGCCTTATTGATGCTGGGGTGAGAATATTGGGTGATGACGTAGCTACAGTTGGTATAAATGGATTTATTTTCACTTCAGCTATGTCATCACCAATTTATTCCAGCATCCCAGCTGGAACTACCTGGTTTCAAAACTTGCTTTTCTGTACAAACTGTATCAATGATAAGTTAATTTAATGCTGACTTAAGAAAAGCCCTTACTGCTATACGTTAATTGCTATCTACCTGCTGTTACTCTGATTGAACTAAACTGCGTTACTTAACCCTATGTTATTGTTACTTGCCACAGGCCCTCACTGTCCTAAATGTCAGGGATGCCTGTGACTAGACAGGTACTGGTACAACTAGGATCCTTGAATCTCTCCGACCCTCCCAGTGTATTACTCCCCTGGATGCCCATGGACAAGGTCTACTCATAGCTCACATGCCCAGTGTCGGAACCACGAGCCCGGCCACACGTCCCTTTCACTCACCGCCATGGCCCCCTGGATGGCCATGGGCAGGGACTACTCATCGCTCTCACGCCCAGTGTCGGGACCACCGGCTCGGCCTCACGTCCCTCCACCCCACCGCTAAAGCCGTAGTGCGCCCGAATCCCCATGAAACCCGACCGCTACGCTGCTCCCTTGCCCGCTAATCGGTACCATGAGGCCGGCTCCTACCTAACGCCCAACCGCTAAAGCCGTAAATGTCTCCTTATCCTCCCACAGATCCCCTGGCCATTTACTGCCCTCAAGCACGCCCTCCGGTACCTCCTAGCCGGACTCCTCCCGATGCCTTGCTGCCAAAACTGTGAGGCTTATAAAACCCTGACAAGCGTCGCTGTCATGTTCGCGCATCTTAGGGCGGTCATCTGTCCTATTCACCCCGTCTCTAAAACCGTTAGTCAGCTGTTTCCCGGTAAAACCCCTACCACATGCTCCCTCTCATGCCTGCCTACGGTACCATGAGCCTAGCTGAGTATGCCTACACTTAACTGCTGAAGCTGCAAGATGCTGCTATATAATAAATACCCCAGCCGCTCACCGCCCTGATGCCCGCCAATCGGTTCTACGAGTGAAGCCACAAGACTGTCTCTACACCTTCCAAACCCCAGCAGCTCGCTGCTCCCCTGCCCTGCACCAGAACCGTAGTTATGGCTGACTATCCCTACCTTAGCCGCAAAGGCGTGAATTTGAATTTTCCAACTCAGTTCTCCAATTCTCTCCTGGGCTGACTTTGCTTCACTCCTCCATCCCACCAGAGCTGCACGGCTCCCCCTGGACCTATTTTCCCAAGTCTGTCCTGCACCTAAGACCAACAGAAAAGATCTCGCCCTATGCCCCGGGGCTAGTCTGCTTCAGGGGATGCAGCCGCATTCTTACCCAGGGAGGAGTTCCATGAGCCCAGCCACTAGTTATTCCCCTGAGCCGCTAACGCCGTAGTTCGTTACGGCTGACTATCCCTACCGTTAGCCGCTAAGTAAACCCCGACCCTTCCAACTCTCTTGCCACCCTCTCCTGCTGTCTTTGCTTCCTCCTCTATCCCACCAGAGCTGCACTGCTCCCCGGACCCAATTTCTCAGCTCATACTACCCGAAGACCAACAGAAAATGATCTGCCTCATGCTCCGGGGTTAGACTGCCTCAGGGGATGCTGCCGCATTCTTACCCAGGAGCAGTTCCATGAGCCCGGCCACTTGTTGGTCCCCTGAGCCCACCAATGCCGAACCGGGTGTGGCATAGCTGACATGAGCCATGCTTCTGAACCTCCACCACTACTCCTTCCTTCATCTCCTGCTGCCTGAACTATGTCTCCCAGGGGTGGAACTACTCTGTCCTAGTACCAGTACCCGCTCTCCCGAGACTTTCAAGATTTCAATGTTTTCTTAGTTTTTCTTAGTCTAGTCGACACTATGTTAACTTAGTCTAATTAACTTCTCAGTTTGTACTTTGTACTGCCTCTCAACTGTATGGTAATTGTTGTATATTCCTCAGTATGTACCTTGTCTTGTACTCTCCCGGGTCGTTCCTGAAAATAGTCACCTGCTGGCTAGTGCACTTACCCGGTAAACAAAAACTAAATAAATAAAATAAATAAATAAAATCTCACTCAAGTGAGAATACATGGTTTTATTCTCAATGAATACACAACACCCCTACTGTATAAATATATATATATATATATATATTTTTTCAGGATTATTGTGATAGCAGTAGGTACAGGTGTTTCCTTAGTCATATAGTAGTTACAAGGTCAGGGAGGTAAGGGGGGTAGGGAATGATGGTATTCTGAGAGTCCTCTAGGGCTTACTGGTGGCATGAAAGGAGTAAGGATGGTAATCTCCGTGGAAGGAGGGGATAGGGTAGGTTGGTGAGCAGTGATACTTGGGCAGCTACTGGCGTCCTTGAGCTGCCCCAGCAACAGTATTAAGAAACTGGAAAGGTTGGGGTTTAGTCGGAGGCAGGTAAGTACTTTTGCCCAGCCAGACTTAGGTCAAGATCCATCTGCTACAGTCCTTCAATCATACCTCTCAAGCTCTTGCCCCAGAAATCAAGGACAAGACTTAAAAAAATCAAAGACAAATTACCAAAATCAGAGACACATCTTAAGACATTATCATCTAATGAAACTGCTAGAATATGTGACTTAGTAGGAAAACATTTTTTTTAAGGAAAACTAGATTGTAACCTGTTCAGTATTTTATGTTTTAAATCCCATACCCTTCTGAGACAGTAATGCCAAAGTCTGGAGGAACCCAGGAAAAACATGAGGCAAAATCAGGTACACCCCTGAAAATCAGGGCAGTTGAGAAGTTGAGTATGGATGGTAATCTCCCTGGAAGTGGGGGGTAGTGTACTGTAGGTTGATAAGCAGTGATACTTGAGCAGCAGCAGGGTTCCTTGAGCTGCCCTGGCAACAGAATTAAGAAGCTGGAAAGGTTGGGGTTTAATCAGAGGCAGGTAGGTAGTTTGGTTCAGCCAGGACTAGGAACACCAAGATCCATCTGATGCATTCCTTCAATCATACCTCTCAAGCTCTTGCCTCATAAATCAAGGACAAGACTTAAAAAAAATCAAAGATAGGTCACAAAAATCAGAGACACATCTTAAGATATTATCATATCGGCTCATGAAAGTGTTACAATATGTGATCTGGTAGGAAAACATTTTTTTTAAGGAGAACTAGATTGTAACATGTTCAGTATTTTATGTTTTAAATCCATACCCTTCTGAGACAGAAATGCCAGAGTCTGGAGGGACCAGGGAAAAATATGAGGCCAAATCAGGGACATCCCAGAAAACCAGGGGCAGTTAAGCAGTATTAGTGTATGCAGTACTTAACCAGGTGTCTGTGTAGATCACAGGAAATAACAGGTACTGTAGGTGCTGGGGAAAATGCTAGTGTATGCCACTCTTGAACACCATAACACGGCCCACAAAATCCCAAGCCCCTCTCGGACACCTTTTGAAAATGTTAAATGTCTTGCAACAGATGTTAAGTAACCTTCTAAATCATATCTTCTCATCCATTCTGTTTCAGCACATTAACAGCATCTCTCATTATTCCAGCCAAGAGTTTATACTTCATATCTGGCATGTTCCTTAACTGGCTGTTGTTTATTTGTTTACCTTTAAATAACATTCCTATGTTAGCTAAATGCTGCAATTACTATAATTAAGTACTCTGAACCTCTTGGTCAGGTCATCCTTGTAAATGAGAACATGTTCTTAAAATAAAGAGCTAAATTGAGTTTTTCTAGATTAGCGGAAATTGTTTTGATAATTATCTATTTTATGTTTCTCTCTAGTTATGCAGAGCCTGGTAGCTTTGGAAAGATACTTAAATGTATTTAAAATGTTCTTAATTGTAGTGCTTGCAGCTCTCATTAGTCTTCTTGTATCATGTTGATTTTGTAATGAGACGATAAGGAAATGAAAAAAAAACTGCTTTTAAAACACACAGAATTGGAGAGAGCAGTCAAGCTTTGTAAAAGTAAGGCATTAAGCAACACACATTCAAAAACCAATGTATCCCATCCTTCAGCAGTGAGTTTGTTTAATCCTGGTCACACTTTTACTGTAAATGTAAACCAATGATACTTTTTTTTTCAAACACAAACTTTACATGATTTCCAAAATGTTATTCAAGTCACGCAACTTAGCAACAGCATCATAACAATGGTGCATAGTGGGGCAATTGTAGGTGCTCAATATCTTAATTAGCATATTATTTGTAATACAGGTCAAGTACAGGATGCAATAAATGCCAGTAGATATCATCACAAAATATTGTAGAAAGAATGCTATATATTGTACGTACTGTATAATGGCTGTCTTTGCCAGTACACACAGAGATGCTTGCTTTCTGTTTTGGGGAATGGGTACACTTTAGTGTCAGCTATACAGGTGCATCTGTATAATGGCTGTCATCTCCACTACACAATAAGGTATTTTGTTTTTTGGGGATGGGTACCAGAGATGACAGCTGTTATATTATAGTGGCACGGTAGTGCCACTATAGTTAGGGTTGAGGAGCCATT
The DNA here is from genome assembly GCA_016271365.2 of Neoceratodus forsteri. NCBI lineage: Eukaryota > Metazoa > Chordata > Ceratodontiformes > Ceratodontidae > Neoceratodus > Neoceratodus forsteri. The sequence goes on along the minus strand of CM057451.1, from coordinate 673,245,900 downwards.
TCTATGTTAAACCCCAAAACTTTGCACCTTAATAACTTTGCAACCGTTTGATGGATTTGCCTGAAATTTGGAATACATGATCAAGAATCATAGGCCTTGGGATCTGACAAGTTTTGTACTAGTCAGATATACAGCTGTGGAGTTATTAAGCGTGATCTGTGCACGCGTTTACGCTTTTTCTGGAATTCTATGGTTGCACCTACAGGTCGTACAGTGTGTGCGACCGGCCCAAAATCTTCATGGAACATGCAGCCAGGGTCCCCAATGTGCCTTTTGAAGATTTCGTGAAAAAATATTAAACGGTTCAAAAGTTATTCAAAAGACAGTTTCCCATTATAAGTCAATGGGAAAAGTTAACAAAAAGTTCGACAGTGTCGCAAATGTATTTTTACTTTCGCAAATGGGCCTGTTACTTTCGCAAATCGGCCATTTTGTTTTCAGTTGGTGATCAGAGAAATGGTTGGCATTTAAATTTGGGACCCTCTAGCAACCTAATTCTTTTATATTCACCTAGTCGGACCCTGAGGATGCTAGCCATGTCTTTATTTTGTGGTAAAACACCCCAGAAATCTGTTTTCAAATTTCTGGAAAAAGTACTTCAGCTCACGAAAGTGTCGAACTTTGTGAAAGCTTTATAATTACAACAGTAGTTTTCCATCTGTGGGAAAGTGACAGTGATTCTTTGGCACTGCGCTGCAAAAGAACCGTTGGGAGTTTTGGGCTGAAATTTGGAGGGAATGGAGCCGGCATCTCATAGATGTGCCTTTCAGTGTTGTATTGAAAGAATATTATACGGCGGCAAAGTTACGGCACTCCAAAGTTGACAGTTTTTGCCATAGGATAACATTACGGCGCCCGACGCATTACAGAAATCCTTTGGCACCCTGCTGCAAAATAACGGTTTGGTCTTTTTTCCTGAAATTTGGAGGGAAGACAGCCAACAGGCCACAGATGTGCCTTTCCGTGGTTTGGTGAAAAAATATTACACGGCGGTAAAGTTACGGCACTCCAAAGTTGACGGTTTTTCCCATAGGATAACATTACGGCACCCGACGCATTACAGAAATCCTTTGGATCCCTGCTGCAAAATAACGGTTTGGTCTTTTTCCTGAAATTTGGAGGGAAGACAGCCAACAGCCCACAGATGTGCCTTTCAGTGGTTTGGTGAAAAAACATTACAGGGAGGCAAAGTTATGGCACTCCGAACTTTTCTTTTTTTCCCATAGGATAACATTACGGCGTTCGCCGTGCCTTTCAGGGCCCGTATCTCGGAAACGGTGCGAGATACGGACTTTTCGTCAGAAAAATTCTTAGCCCCTTCCAGGGGCTAAGTACTAAATTAGCCAGGACCATTGTAAATAATATGACTTTTAAATTTTTTTTCTACGTCGTACAGTTCCTGAGATATAACGTATTTAGTATTCCAAGTTCTCATTTTCTGCGCCGATACTCATTATTATGCATACATTATTTGTACTCACTGTCTTTCTCTATGCAGGTTTTGGGGAAAACTAGCCTGTGCACTTACATTACTGTTACTGTTGCCCTTTCCGCTTGCAGTTCCGTACCCGTTTCACTTACCGTTGGCGTCCTGCGCCACCATGTCTGTTATCGCTGCGTTTTCATTTGCGCTTGCGTTTTGTTATTTTTCCATTTCTGTCTACAGTACTGTTTATCTTTCTGTTTCACTTTCGTCACCATGCCCATGACATTTCTGTTTGCAGGCACCATGTTACTATGTGACAACACATCACGTGGCAGACCGTTCCCGTCTACGCCACCATGTGCGTTACCCTTTCTGTTCTCATTCACGCTTGTGTTACCATGTGCGCCACTGTTAGCATTTCTGTTTGCATTGCTGCCCTGTTAGTATGCCACAAGACATCATGTGGTGGGGCCCCCGCGCTCCCGCCACTGCATTACATTCACTATTTCTCGTTATCATTCTCAAAAAGAAGGGAAATTAGAGGCAAAAACTCCATTTAATGCATTAGTTAGAGTTGTTCCACAGCGACAAAAGTGGAAATTCGCTGTTAGGGTTGAAAACCCCCTTGGACCCCCACCCTCCCCAACCGGCATTGGGGTGTGCATTGGGATCGTGGGTCCTAACTCTCACCCATTCTCATACTTCTGCTGCTTTACATGTCATGTGGTGAGAGTTAGGGCTGGCAGTCCCAATGAGCACCTCAATGCTGGTTGGGGTGGGCGAGGGTCAAGGGTTTTCAACCCTAACAGTGAATTTCTCACTTTTGTCGATGTGAACAACCTAACTAATGCATTAAATGGAGTTTTTTGCCTCTAATATATACATACATACCTGTATAGCTGGTAAGCTGGTATAACCTTTCCTGATACTACCTACTAACGATAGTAATGGCAGTGCAGGGCTGGTGCTACTGAAGGGGACGGCCAGCCCTGAAATGTACAGAAGCAGTCTAAATATAGTAACACTTGAGATAACAAAAAAATGGCCTCACACCAAAGAATTGTAGTAGCAGCTTGCTTTATTTGATGTTAGCAAACTAGCAAACTTCCTTCCTACAAATTGCTCCTGTCACTGAACCTGCCATGCTCCACTATCCCCTCCCCAATGCCTGACCAGTGGCTTTAGCCTTGCTACAGACACTGGCATATAACCCCAGCCTTGCACTTATGTCCTAGGCCTATTTTGCCCTGTATACTGTGTATAACTGTACAACTGTGATATACGTTCTCTGTAGTTTACAGCTGCCTACTGTGCTAATTTACCTTGTCTGCTGCTTCTTGTCACAAAATTGTTATTTGATACTATAATTTCCTAAGCATTCAATGTGCGCTGCTTGTATATTCATGCAATCGTGTATCCTTATGCTGCTTTTTATTTGCTTCTGTTAATTGTTCACTTGATAACCTGTGTGCTATCATATCCCTTTGTACCCCCCCCAGGTTGCACCGTGAGACGAGCATTTTGTTGCTCAGTGTGCCTTTCCTGGTAAAACAATTGCAATAAATAGATAAATGTACAGATGAAAACATGCAATGCGGGCAGAAGCTACTGCACTTCTTTGGAGTGAAGCCATTTTGTGTTCTACTGAGTGCTACTGTACTTGGACTGCTTCTCCAGAACACACAGCAGGTACTTTCTGTATGGAGGGATGGTCACCTTAGTGCCAGCTGTACAGGTACACACACACACATATATATATATATATATATATATATATATATATATATATATATAATGGTTATTATCCCTGGTACACACTGAGATAATATGTGCATGGGGTGGGGGTGGGAACAACTTAATTCCAACTGTACAGGTTCCTATGTATTACAGCTGTCACCCCCAGTACACACTGAGGTACTCTGTGTATGGGGGGATGGATACACCTTATTGTTAGCTGTACAGGTACAGATGTACAATGGTTGTCATCACCAATACACCCTGAGGTAATCTGTATATGGAGGATAGAAACATCTTGGTTCCAGCTGTACAGGTATGTATGTATAATGGCTGTCTTCCTCAGTACACTCTAAGGAACTTTTTGTATTGGGGAAGGCTACCAGTTTGCCAGCTGTATGGGTATTTATGTATGTATTTATGTATGTATGTATAGATGTATGTATGTATGTGTGTATGTATAACAGCTGTCATCCCTGGTACAGACTGATGTACTTTGTGAATGAGGGGGGATGTGTACTTTTTAGTGCAGCTATACAGATATGTATGCATAATGGCTGTCTTCACTCTACACATTGAAGTACAGTCGGACCCGGTTAATCTGTGCCTTGTTATTATGTATACCTGATTACTTGAACAGGAAACCTCTGAAACTGATTTTTTGCCATGTTAATTGTCCCTTTTTAATATGGAAACCTCTGTTTCTGAATCTAAACCCTGTATTCAGAGAACAGATACCATTATTCCCATTCATTTTAACCTGGATAATCCATTGCAGTTGGTAATGAGCATCCTAATGGCTGTCCTCTTAATCCCCTCTGTCATGTAAAAGGTGATAGGAAATGAGTTTTAGGTATTTAGCAGCCCTCCCATTTTCCTTTCTGTGCCAGTATGTTTTCAGATATGCTTTGGCCAATTGTTTTGTATTAAATATTTTAGAGGGCAACAAAAATGTATAAACATCTGAACAAGGAATATTCACATCCATAATGTTCCTTGTATTAACAAAAATTAATAAACCATAACGAATGAAAATTATACAATATGATAAAACTGGAGGGATTAAAGTCCGTAATGACCAGTCCTCAACTCAGTCTATCCCCCCTATTAATCAGCTCTGCCTATAGTATATAATATTACAGTTATTTAAAAGGAGGCTCTGAGCTGTAAACCTGGAGACCTGGGTTTGAATCCCACAGCCTCCACTTGCATACTGTGTGACCCTCAGCAAGTCACTTAAGTTCATTGTGCTCCCAGGTCGCACCTGTAAACAAGCTTTCAGCTTAGTGTGTCTCTGGTGGTGAAAAAAAAGAGATGAAAGATGCCCCAATTTTTAATTAGACAAACAGTAACATGAAAACATTAAACAAAACCAGTAGTGTCCAACTCCATGAGACTATAGATTGGGAGAAAATTAAATGACAAAGGAAGAATACAAAGATCATCATACAAAACAGTACTCCATTTGCAATTTCAGGAGAACAACCCCCAATATCACTCACTATTCCATGCTGCTAGTTGATCTAAAACTGAAGTAGCCTCTAAATCTTCCACAATAGAAGTGAAAGGATACCATCTTGAGTGGAACTGTTCCAGATGGGAATCAAGGCGTGCAGTCAGACCTTGCAATGTCTTAATCGACTTACAATTTGACAGCCACATCTCCAGACTGGGAGGGACGGGGTGCAGTCAAAGTTGGGTTTTTGCTTTTAAAGCAGCTACTGACAGAACTAGGAATGAATAAAGTTTTGCTCTACTCCGCGCTCCAAGGGGAGGAAGGCCTAACACCAGATGAGAAAAATCAAATTGTTCTTTCAAATCCAGTGCTTTACCAATCAGATGGGAAATCTCCTTCCAGTAAAATGACAAGTGAGAACACACCCAAAATATATAAAAAGGGATTCCTTTCTGACTGCAACCCCTCCAACAACTGTCTGTTGGTGAAGTCCTCAAGAGGACTGTTCAGTCAGGTATTAAAAAAATATCTTATGACCTCCTTCCACTTAAATTCATGCCAGACAGCCACCCAGGTAGTTTTATGTACTGTAACCCAAACTTTATGCCATAATTTGTCCAAAGGGGGATATTAACTTCCCACTCCCAAAAAGTCTGCGCCCATAACACCTGTTTAAGTCCCCATTCTTTGGAAAGTAAGGCATAAAATTTAGAAATTAGGTGGGCATTAGCAGGCTGAATAGCAGCTTCCTTTATTTCTCTTATAAGAGGATGTGGCTCTGCAAGTAAACCCTCCATTCGAGCCAGAGAGGACAGATAATGCCAAACTTGTAAATACCTAAAAAAGTCCTAATGTGGTAAATTAAATTTACTTTGAAAATTTTGAAAAGAAACAACCAGCCTGTTTTCAGGGAATTGACTAAGAAAACACAAACCTCTATGTTCCCAGACTCTAAAAACCTTGTCCATCCTTGCAGGAACAAACCGAGGGGGCCACCCGATGGGAAGTTAGGCTTCTTGCATATGAGGTGCATTAATAGCCTTCTTAATACTCAATCAAATTTTAAAAGTATGTCTTGTCTATCGATTGGTGAAAGTTGATAGATCAGCATGCTGATGAACCATACAAAGTTGTATATGTAAAGGAGCAGAGCTTGGAAAATTATCTTCTATTTGAGTCCATGACAAGTCCGGAGATGAATGCAAGATATTAACAATAAATTTAAGCTGTGCCACCAAAAATTAGTTTTTTAGATGGGGAAGACCCAACCCCCCCTTCTTTTTCCATCTGCAAAATTTGCCAACTAACTCTAGGCCTTTTAGATTTCCAAATGAATTGTTTAATAATATATTCTAATAAAATCCAATCATGTCTTGGGACTGGAAGAGGTAAGATATGAAATTAAAAAAGCAAATGTGACAAAAAATTAATTTTAATTACCTCAATTCTATTAGTAAGGGGTAGGGAGAGAAGAGATCACCTTTGAGGGTCCTCTCGAAGTGTGTGTAATAGATTACCATAATTAGCTTGATACAACAAGGACAAGTCCCTAGGCAAAATGATTCCCCGGTATCTGACAAAGTCCCCATCCCATGAATACCCAGAGCATGATTTAAACTCTTGAGAAACTATGCCAATAATCGAGGTAATTTTAGATTTAGATGTGTTCACTTTAAAGCCAGACATACAGCCATAATGAGTCAATAAATTTTCTAATTTAGATAAATTAGAATCCGGATTTTGAAGAAAGATCACAGTATCATCTGTATAAAGCATGATTCTGTTATCCCTCCCCACCACCACCATAATCCTCCAAGAAATCGGAAAGGACCTAACTGCCTTTGCCAGTGGCTCCATATTGATAGCAAAAAGGAGCATCGAGAGGGGGCATCCCTCCCTTGTGCCTCTGCAAATATATAGCATGGGGAGTAAGTCCCATTTACCTTAACTACTGCCCTTGGAGTATCATAAATCATGTCCACCCATTTTAAGAATCCTGCCTGAACCCCATATAGGCCAGTGTTTCCTTTAAAAATACCCAATTAAGCCTATTGGAGGCTTTTTCAGTGTCAATTAAAAGGGCAATCTGGGGGGTATCTACTTTGGCTTCTTCTGAAAGAATATCTAACATATGCCTGATATTGTCAGTCAAATGCCTCTCAGGGATAAATCCCATCTAGTCTGAATGGACAAGGGAGGAAATTACTTTTTGTACTCTGGTCGCTAAAATTCTGGTAAAAAAGTTTAAAATCTTGTAGTCGCTCTTTAGTTTGCTGTATCTTGGCAGTTAACTGAGGTGATCTAGACTTTTTACGTTGGGATTCTAAAGTGTGAAGTTGGTCTTAATTTGTTCTGCAATGCTTTTCTTTGTTTATTTAATGCAGCAGACCACCCAATAATCCTACTCTATAAGACCGCCTTATATGCATCCTATTGGACCTGCAGCAAAGGAATAGACCCCGAATTCAAGTTGAAATAAGCCTTCATTTCAGTATTTATCATCGAAATGAACTGTGGGTCTGCTAATAAGCTAGAATTAAAATGCCAAAAGGAATGGTTAGTAGTATGAAATAATGGGAAGACCAATTGAAATTGAAATTCCAGGACCATCTTGCAAATGAGCTTTGCTCAATGATGACTTGCCTGGTTAAATAAAAATTTAATTGAACTGAATTGAAATGGGGACATGATCTGATTGAGTGACCAAATGAATTTTAGTCTCCTCAATTGTATATGCTTGCTGAACAGGTACAAGAAAAAAGTAAATCCTTGAGTACCCTTTATGGGGAACAGAATAATATGTGCAATCTCGATCTTTGGGATGATGATCCCTCCAAATATTAATTAAATCTGATTCTTGTATTAAACCTTTAAGAGTTTTACATGTGGTCCTGTTAACTAAAGAATGACATGTTGTTGTTTCAAGTGCAGAAATAAGAGTACAATTAAAATCCCCTCCTAAAATTAACATGCCTGGCCCCAAGATTACCAACTTATTAAACACATGTGTGAAAAAGGGGGATGCTCCAGCAATGGGGTCATACACGTTTATTAAATTGACTGAACCTAAGGAACCTGAGACCAGCACTACCCTACCCTCCTCATCTGTCTCAGTATATGAGGCTTCAAATGGAACTCCCTGTTTAATCAAAATGGCTACCCTATTTTGTTTTGCTTTAGGATGAGAAGCAGCAAACACCCTGCCCACCCACATTCATCACAGCTTCAGATGTTTAGAATCAGATAAATGAGATTCTTGTAAAAATGCCATATCTACATACAGTTTATGCAATTCCACAAGAATCTTTACCCATTTAACCACTGTGTTGAGTCCCTTTACATTATAAGAAATTATATTAAGCTTATCCATAATTCAGTAATAAGTTAAAATCAGTTATCTCGTTGTCATAGGGGAGAGTAATAACCAATCTAGGGTCAGCGGACACTACTGGAACAAACATAATAACTAGTAATGAAATTTGAACATGAATAAACCTTAACTTAATCCAACCAACAACTAGTGCAGCAGCAGCACTGAAAACACTAGAAAATAGAAAGATTAACACCAAAACATCTGATAACGAAGAACCACTAATTGTTTGACTTTAAGATGCAGGCATACACCCAAGGGATTTCACCCTCATACATACGCACAACAGTGAAGAGAGCACAAATGATCTCCTCCTATGGCGTAGAAAGGGTTTTCTTGGCAAGTGGGGAACCTTCCTTCATAGAGGCGGTTGACAAACAATTGAGAGTTTTTTTCTCAAGGATTTGGTATGGTTTATATAGTACCTCAGAATATGATGAACATCTAAGGTGTGTAGGAGATGTTCTCCCAGATTAGAATGCTCCGGGTAGTGGACTGGCAATTCCATGGTCTGGTTTAATTATGTTCTGAAACCACTTTTGGCAAAAAGGAAGGGTTGATGTGGAGAACCACCCTATCCTTGTGGAAGATTAGGTAAGGCTCTCTACACATCAGAGCCTGAAGCTCGGAGATATGCCAAGCCGAAGTAACACCCACTAGAAACACCGTCTTCCAAGAGAGGAAGCGGAGATCATCGGTAGCCACCGGTTCAAAGGGCACAAGGATGAGTTTCTGTAGTATGAAATTCAAATCCCAAGGGGGAGGTGGGGTGTTTAATAGGAGGTTTGATATTTATTTATTCAGCTTTTGTTGACCTGGTAAGTATACTAGACAAGACATTTGCCTATTTTCAGGTACAATATGAAGCATACCTCTTAAGAACATCTTGGCAAGATGATGTTGGTACAGTAATTTGCCTTCACAGGGTCTTGAAAGGCCGAAATGGAGCCAGATGAACCTTGATAGAGGAATAGTTAAGGCCCTTATTGGCAAGTGAAGCCAAAGTAGTCCAGCACTTTGGGTAAAGGACATGAAAATGGATTTCACGGAAGGAAGTAGCCCATATGGAAACGCTCCATTTAGTGTTATGTTTCCCTGGTTGATGGTTTTCGTGAGGCCAAGAAAATGTTGGCCACAGGTGAGGAGACTTGAATATGTGCTATGAAAGCGCCCTCAGGAGCCAAGTGTGAAGATGTAGAGATTTCAGGTTGGGGTGAAGGAGGGTGTCCCGCTCCTGAGTCAGGAGATCTGGTCTGATTGGCAATTGAATGGGATCCGCCATGGACAGCTGTTGGAATAAGGGAAATCACACTGCCTGGGCCACAAGGGGGCTATGAGGATCATTGTGGCAGGTTCGAGTTGTAGCTTCAGTAGAGTCCATTGCAGGAGTGGGATGGGGGGGGAAGCATATAAGAGTCCTGTCCACGGTTGGAACAGGGCATCGGTAGACAGTCCCCTCTGTTGGGATAATGGAAAAGTATTTGGGGAGTCAGTGATTGTCTGGGGAAGCAAATAGTGGGGGTGAAAGTCCCAGAAGCAGAAGATCATCTGAAGAACTTACCTAAGATTCCACTCAGGCACGGGGACTGAAGGACTGAGAATGTATGCCAGGGTATTGTGGTGTCCTGGAAGATGAACGACAAGTATTGTGAGATGTTGGAGTGTGGCTTCTTGCCAGACCTGCAGTGCCTCCCTGCAGAGAGCGTGAGATCTGGTGCCCCCTTGTTTGTTCAGATAGAACACCACTGAGGTGAAGAAGGTGGGGGTGAAAAACCTAAAGTAATGGCATTCCAGGCCTCCTGATGAAGGATGAAATGGCCCACCCCACAGCTTCCAAGGCCTGAACAAGGAAGCAGGGGGCAAGCCCTAATGGGTCACTGGATAGGGGGCTGGCCTGCACTACCTTGAGGGTGGGAACAGGGTCCCTTCGAGGAAGGGGTGATGGTCCTGGAGGAGGTGTTGGAATATCCATGGGAGCCACCTCGATATGCCCCTCTAATCTTGCCTCTCTGTTTTTGAAAATTTTGTGAACGGGACTGGTATGAGTACTGTGGTGTGTTCTGTATTGAGAGTGTGGCCTGATGCCTGGAGATCATCCAAGAGCATTTGAGTGCCTGGGCCAAAATGTTTACCACTATTACATGGGGCATTAACCAGTTTGTGTTGTCGTCTGGTTGTAGACCTGAGATATGAGCCAGGCATGACAGCAGAGGGTGACACCTGTAGTAGTTTCCCAGGCCGGGTATCCACTGCATCATATCCCGAGTGGAGGAGATGCGAGAATGGAATTTCCAGTGGCTACTCGTTGCCAGTAATTGGTCTTTCGCCTGTGATGGAGGGAGTTTACTGACCACAACAATAGCCGAGGACCAGAGGGTACTTTGGTATTTCACTATATGTCCCATATAGTTCAAAATTCTCAGATTCAGTGTGCCCACCTGGAAGATTTTCTTTCCTAGGTAGTCTAGGCTACGGGATTCCTTATCTGGTGGTAAAGAGCACATGTGTCGGGGGTGTTTAGTACAATCATGAGTGGCAGCAAAAACCACTGAATCAGCCTCAGGGTTAGAGAAGAATGGATGATTGGGGGGAGCCTGGTACAGGCAATTTGCCTTCCGAGAAAGAGCCGGGACAGTGGAAGGCTGATCCCAGGCCGCAAACACTGCATTTTGGTAGGTTTGGATGAGTGGGGGTACCACAACTACCAGGTCCTCCAGCAGTTCAAGGTAGTCTGCCATGTCCTTTCTCTGCTTATTATGTTCAGTAGTAGAGAAGTCCATAATTTTTTGGATCTGGACTACCATATCATGAAATGATGGGTCATCAGGGGGAGAGGCCACTGCATAGCGGGTGGGCTACTCGTGCAGAGATGATACAGTGGAGAGGGTGGACGGAGGATGAGAGTCCCATTCTTCTATGTCAATATTCTCCAGATCCTCTGGTATGTCATCTGGGAAGAAAAAAATACCATAGTAATCTTCTTTCTTCCCAGTGATGCTCAGATATTCATAACTTTATGCAGTAAGCCTGAAGGGTTGGACTGCCCAGAGAGATAGAACACATGCAAATGATGGAACACTTTGCACGTGAGCATCTTTCAAACACTGCCTCTACTAACTACCTGTGTTCTGACTGCTTCAGATTTTATAAAGGAGCCTGGAAAATAGGCCCAGAGTAATATAGTACTATAATTTTATTATTACATTGGAGTTTTCCCAATAATATAAATTTGTAAAAATAAAACCTCCAACAGGAGAGATCAACAACTTAAAGTTAGAACAAAATGCCAGAGAAATACCAAAAAAGGTAGAAACACAATGAACCCTGTTCACCTTAACTACTGACAAGTGCAGGGTTAAAAACACTCCAAGGGTGTAGAGTGATAATGGTGGCACCAGCACGGAGTGCAAGCTGTGAAGTTCTGGAAGGAAGTTATGAATATCTGAGCATCACTGGGAAGAAGGAAGATTACAATGGTAGGTATTTTTTTCTTCTAACCCCAGTAATGCTCAGAATATTCCTAACTTTATGCAGTCTACCAAGCAGTATCACTGGAGGAGAGCACAGAACTTATTTTGGAAACAGACTTTGCAGGACTGCTGTGCCAAACCTAGCATCACTCCTAGACAGAATATCCAAATTGTAATGCTTTGTAAAGGCGTGTACTGTCTTCCAGGTAGCTGCTTTACAAATGTACACTAGTGGAACATCTTTGGCAGCTGCTAAGGTATCAGCTGTCCCTCTTGTGGAATGGGCCCTCAATCCTGATGGGGGCTCCTTACCAGCTTTTGTGTAACAGAACTGGATACACTGGACTATCCATTGAGAAATGGACCTTTTAGAAACTGGATTACCTTTTCCAACATCCCATAGGTCAAGAACAACTGTTTTCTGTCCTGTCTATGGCCTTTGTGGCTGTTGTGTAGTAACTGAGAGCCCTTTTTATATCCAGACTGTGGGGTCTACTTTCACCAGAGGTACCATGATCAGTGAAAAAGACAGGGAGAGTGATGGACTGGTTTAAGTGCAAGTCTGAGACTACTTTGGGAAGAAATGTCCTGTTTGTCCTAAGGACTACCTTGTCCCTATGAAAGGAGATATAGTCCTGATCTATGCAGAGAGCATTAAGTTCACTAATCCTTCTTGCAGAAGTCATTGCCACGAGAAAAACTGTTTTCCAAGTGACATATTTTAGATGAGCTGTACCCATGGGTTCAAAGGGGGAACCCATGAGTTTAGCTATATACACATTCAAATCCCAAGCTTGCTCTGGTGCCTTGTGAGGGGAATGCAAATGATTCAGGCCTTTGAAAAATCTTTTTAAATAGGATCCAAAGCTAAGGTTACCCTTGCCCCAGCAGAAAGGCAGGCAGACCAGCTGCCAGATGAACCTTCAAGGAACTGGATTGCAAAACAGAGGAATGTAAATGGGAGAGATAATCCAAGACAACTGGAACTGCAGCTTGGCCTGGTATCAAAGATTTAGTTGAGCACCAAATAGCAAATCTTTTACATTTAGAAGAATAGATTTTCATAGTAGAAGGTTTTCTGTAAGCTCTTAAGATGCTTAACACAGATTCAGAGAGGTTCAATTTAGTATATTCTATGTCCTCAACAGCCAAGCCTTGAGGTTGAGTGACTTGAGATTCAGATACAACAGAGTTCCCTGATTGGAAGTCAGTAGGTTGTGCCTCCGAGGGAGGTGCATTGGTTTGGTGATAGACATGGAGAGCAGAAGAGAGTACCATGGCTGCCTTGGCCAATCTGGAGCTATCAAGATCAGTGATGCTGCATGGGACCTGAGCTGTACCCTGTGAACCAGAGGAAAAGGAGGAAAAGCATACAGGAACCTCCCTGACCAAAACAGGGTCAGGACATCCAGAGGGAGTGTGCCCTGGTCTGGTGGTCTACAACAATACTGAGGTAGGTGGTAGTTCTGGTGGGATACAAACAAATCTACTTGTGGAGTACTCCACCTTCTGAAAATAACCTGTACCACCTGTCTGTTCAGGGTCCATTCGTGATGGGTCTGACTGATTCGACTCAAGGCATTTGCCAGGATGTTGTCTTTTCCTGGCAAGTGGATTGCCTGCAGGATATTCCCAGAGAATAAGAAAGCCCAGATTTCAATGGCTTCTGTGAAAAGAAGGCCTGACCTGGTGCCTCCCTGCTTGTTTATGTAATACACTGTGGTGGTATTGTCTGTTCAGATATGTACCACCTTGCCCTGTACTAGAGGAGAGAAATCTCTTAGAACTAGCAAAACTGCTCTGAGTTCCAGCAAGTTTATATGTTGAAGGGACTCTGCAGCTGACCAGGTACCCTGGGTGGTGTGCTGCTCTAGTTGGGCGCCCCAGCCCAATAGGGATGCATCTGTTGTGTGAACTACTGAGGGATTCTCCTGAAAAGGGATTCCCTGTCTTAAGTTTGATTCCTCTTTCCACCACAAGAGGGCCTGTAACAGTGCCCTTGTTACTGGAATGAGTTTTGAAAAAGGGTCTTTTTTTGACACCAGTGAACCCTGAGGATGTCCCTCATGTGCAGGAAGGTCATGTCAGACAAATCTAATTGATTTCTTTGACTGGGTGACCAAAGTAGTACCTACCTAGACTTTAGCAAGGCATTTGACACAGTCCCACAAAAAGATTAATATTAAACAAACTGGTCAGCCTGGGAGTGGGTCCCAGGGTGGTAGCCTGGGTAAAACACTGGCTGGACAACAGGACACAGCAGGCAATAGTAAATGGAGTCCACAGTGAAGAAAGGGGGGTTACTAGTAGGGGTCCCAGGGAAGTTCAGTACTAGGGCCAGTCCTTCTGAATGTCTTTATAAGTGACATTGCAGAGGGACTGGAAGGAAAGTATGTTTCTTTGCAGATGACACAAAGATCTGCAACAGGGTTGATATAGCAAGGTGATGTGGAAAGGATGAAAAGGGACTTGGCAAGGTTGGAGGAATGGTCAAATGTATGGCAGCTTAGATTCAACACAAAGAAGTGCAAAGTAATGCACCTACTGTAGGAAACAAAAACCCAGGGGAAGAGTACACAATGGGGGTGAGATACTGACAACAAAAAAAATGGAAAGGGACCTGGGGGTAGTCATATCAGATGACCTAAAGGTGGGCCAGCAATGTGAGACTGCAATAAGGAGGGATGAGAAGATACTGGAATGCATAGGGAGAGGCATCACCAGTAGAAATAAGGAAGTTGTTGGCCCTCTGGTAAGAGCACATCTGGAGTACTGTGTACAGTTTTGGAGACCCCATCTCTGCAAAGACATAGACAGGGTGGAGGCTGTCCAGAGGAGGGCAACCAAAATGGTGCGGGGTCTGAAGAAAGACTAAAGGAGTTTAAGATGTATAGCCTCAAGGAAAGGAGGGAGAGAGGGGACATGACAGAAACTTTCAAATACCTCAAGGGAATCAACAAAGTCTAGGAGGATAGCATCTTTCAGAAAAAGAGATGTGCAAGAAAAAGGAGGCACAATGTGAAAATAGAGGGAGGATGGCTCAGAGGTAATGTGAGGAAGTATTTCTTCACAGAGAGGGTTGTAGATGCATGGAACAGCCTTCCTGAGGAGGTCGTAGAGTCAAAAACAATAGGGGGATTCAAGAATGCATGGGACAGACATAAGGCAATTCTAGTGGTGGGTAGGAGTAAGTAGGCTGTTGGTTAACTAGGATCTGCAGCTTATCCATTAGGTATGGAAATGGGCAGACTAGGTGGGCCAAGCTGTACTTATCTGCCATCAAATTCTATGTTTCTTTGTGGAACCTGGAACCCAGCACTGTGCCTATGGAAGCAGCCATGTGGCCCAGTAGCTGGAGAAACTGTCCTGCAGTTTTGGTTTGAGTAACCTGAAGGAATTTGCCACTGACTGAAGGCTTTATACTCTCTCCAGAAGCAGATAGGCTCTGGCCTGTAAGGTATTAATTTCTTCTCCTATGAACTGCAAAACCTTTGTAGGGGTAAAGGCAGACTTTTTGTGATTGATCAGAATCCCCAGAGACTCTAGGAGGTCCTGGGTGACTTAAATCCTGCTGTACCCGCAGTGGGGATTTCCCACCACTAACCAGTTGTCCAGATAAGGGAAAACAGTGATACCCTGTCTCCAAAGATGTTCTACTACAGCAGCAAGACATTTTGTGAATACACTTGGGGCCAAAGAAAGGCCAAAAGGCAGGGTTGAAAACTGAGATATCTCTGGTAAGAATCCTTATGGGGATGTGAAAATAGGCATCCTTTAAGTCCAGTGATGCCAGACAGTCTCCCTTTTGGAGCATTGGCAAAATCACAGCTAAAGTTACCATTTTGAACTTTTGTTTCTTCAGGTGCTTGTTTAAAGCTCTGAGATCCAGTATAGGCCACCACTCCCCACCTTTCTTTGTGGTTAGGAAGTATCTGGAATAAAACCCCCTTCCCCTCAGATACTTTGGAACTAATTCTACTGCTTTCATCTGTAGCAGGTTTTGAACCTATGACTCTAGCAGTGTTTTTTCTGCTAGAGAGGGAGAGCTGAGTACTCTGATCTTTTGAGAAGGAGGGGATTTGAATTCCAGAGACAGACCCTGACTCACTACCTCCAGAACCAATTTGTCTGTGTTGCTGTTCAGCCAGACATGGAGGAAGTGAGACATTCTGCCTCTTACAGGTAAGGAGGAAGCAGCCTGTGGGTGAGGCTGAGCTGGGGACCCTTGCCTCGAGCCCCTTCTTCCCCTGCCCCTGAAGTATCCCTGCTGTAGATACTGCTGGTACTAGGATAAGGCCACTGGCTAGAATAAGGGCCTGGTATAAAGGGCCCTGCCCCGGCCTCCCCTTCCATAAGGTCTGTTGGATGGTGAAGCTCTCTCTCTGGCAGAGTTGCTTCTGTAAGTGGCCTTATACTCATCCACCTTCTTCATGTATGCCACAGTGGACTCCCCAGAAAGGGAATTCCTCTCTAGAGGAAAATCCAAGGCCTTAGACTGGGTATCTTGAGTAAGGTTTGTGGTCCTGAGCCATGCAAACCTCCTCTGTGCCACCGTATTCGCCATCTATCTGGCTGCAGTGTCACTGGTTTCAGCAGCCACTTGGAATTGGTACTTAGCTGCCTCTAATCCAAACCTGGCAGTTTCAGCCAGGTAATCTGACAAGGGCGAGGGAGCTTTTTGGGACACAGCCAGGAATGACTGCCACAGTGACTTTTGATACTGGGCAGCATATGCCTGGAAGGTAGCCTGACGCATAGCCAGAGAGGCTGACAGGTACCCTTTTTTGGCCATGCTGTCAGTCTTTCCGGAGTCCTTGTCCGGAGGATGTGAGGACAGAGGGACCCTGGCCTTGTTGCAAGCAGCTTGCTGAATAACCCCCTGGTGGTCTGGATGGGAGAAGAGAAAGTCAGCTCCCTCCCTCTCCAACTGGTATTTTCTGTCCATCCTCCTGTGTATGGGAGGAGTGGAATTTGGTGTTTGGAGAATCTTTAAGGCATCCTTCTTAAAGAATTTGTACATCGGTAGGAGAAGAGCCTTTGTGGGTGTCAGCCCCATCATCTCTAAGTACTCTACCTCCTCTTCATCTTCAACTTCCACTTGTTTGGTAGTGGAGACGTCTAGTGCATCTGCCATCCTCCTTATAAAAGTAAAGTGGGATGGAACATCTTCAGTCACCCTTGGAGGTGTACCAAAGTCCTGTTCAGGGGACAATTCTGGTTCGATTGGTCCCTCCTCATCACGGTAATTTATTTATTTATTTATTGAAGAGTTTCACCATGAAAGTTACACCGAACAGAAGCTTGTCTCACGGTACGTCCTGGGGGAAGGGAATTTAGGACAACAGACAATACTGCAACAAGATACATACAGTAGCAGCTAGGTTAACAACCATATATAATAGGTCTATAATAGATGCATTACACCTAATACATACAGCATACTGATATATATATAAGTATACATTTAGCAGATTGTACTGTTTACAACTACAACATAGTTACAGAGTTTTGGGGGATAGAAAGGAATAGGTGAGATGGGGTTGGGAAGTAGAGAGTTGGAGGCGTTAAGTCGGAGTAGGTGGACTTGCAAGGGCTACTACTAAGGTGGAATAAAACCAGCAGAAAATTTGGCCAGCTCTGAGGGGTTAGTACAGTTGCAGTTTGTCACTAGGTAGTTTGCTAGTGAAGAGGAGAGGGAGTAGGTTGAGAAGGAGTGGCAGATTTGGGCTGGGAGTAGGTTCCAAAGTTTAGGTAGGCGATATGAGAAAGCCAATTGGTCTGACGTAGTGTGTCTGAAGGGAATATTTAGGAAGTGGTGTCCACGGACCAGAGGGTGTAGTTTGACTGGTGAGGGGTGGATAAAGAGGCGACTAAATAGGTGGGCAGTGAGCCTAACCAGAATTTTGAGATAAACTTAGCCTGCAGTGTTCTCCTGTCAGCAAGTGAAGGAAAATTCACGGAGCAGTGATGTGTCAGAAAGGGGCATCCAAGGCATAACGGGCAGAAGGAGCTGCGAGGTTCAAGCCTGGATAAGGAGGACTGAGGGCAGTACCATATACGACATTGCAATAGTCGAAGTAGGCAGTATAATTTTTTGTACTAGTTCCCTCCTGGCAAGATGGGGGATACTCCTCCTGCTATGATAGATGGACCCTAGTTTAGGCCGGAGTTTCTTTAGGATAGAATCAAAGTGGGTGGAGAAGTTTAAGTTTCTATTGAGCCAGACTGCTAGATAGAGAAAGGGAAAGGGGAAATTGTTAAACCAGGAAAGGCACACTAAGCCGGAGCTTGTTTCCAGGTGCGACCTGGGAGCACAAGGAAGTTAACTGACTTTGCTCAGGGTCACACAGCATGCAAATGGAAGTTGTGGGATTCAAACCCAGGTCTGGTCTGCTGGATGTCGCCAGATTTGCAGCTCAGAGCCTTGAGACCACTGTGCTATAATGCCTCCTTGATAGCGGAAAGAGCGGTGTCTTCAAGCACAGTTCCATCTGTAGTGATGAAGGTGGGTAGGGAGGGAAGCCTTGCCAACTTCTGCCTAGTACAAAACGTCATAGAGACTGTTTTCTTTGTGTTTAGGAAAAGATGATGTTCCCTTAGCCAGCATTGCACCTTTTCAAAATCTAACTGTAGTCTGGCAGTGACATCAGGGACCGAGTTACCCATTGTGAACAGCACAGTATCGTCTGCATACATGTGTATATCAGTAGTTGAGCAGATCTGAGGAAGGTCGTTTAGGAAAAGAGAAAAAAGGAGTGGTCCTAGTACCAAACCCTGAGGTACTCCCATGGTAATGGGAGGGGAGACGAGATGGCCTCTGCTATCCGGACAGATTGAGTTCTACCTGATAAATAGGATTTGAACCAGTCAGTGGCACTTGGCGAGAGACCTGCAGTCTTGAGGCAGTCTATGAGAATGGGGTGGGAGACGGTGTCAAAAGCCTTGGCCAAGTCGATAAAAATAGCTGAGGTTATATGGCCTTTGTCCATACCCGAGGCGATTGTGTCTGTGAGGCAAAAGAGCGAGGTGGCAGTAGAGTGGTGTTTCCTGTACCCGGCTTGGAAAGGAGTGAGGAAGGAGGAGTCAGAAATGTAGGAGGTGAGTTGTTCAAGAACTAGGTGTTCCTGGAGCTTTGCCAGAGTGGGAAGGAGAGAGAGATAGGATGGTGATAGTTTGGGGAGGAGGGATCACCACCTTTGGGTAGTGGGAGAACTGTGGCATGTTTCCATGCTGCAGGGACAGTGGAGTAGGCAAAGGAGAGGTTTAGCAAGATGGATATAGGGTAGGAGATGGACAGAAAGAGGAGCTTGGGGTCCAGACCATCTGGCAAAGCCTTTAGCTGGGTTGATAGACTGAAGGGCTAGGAGAGCAGCAGCAGGGGTGATATAGTTGAAGAAGAAGAGGGCATTGGGAGCAGAGAGCATGTGGATCTGGGGAGGAAACAGGGGTGGGGTCGGGCCTGTTGTGTAGTTTGAGTCTGCCCAGGGTGCCAATTGCAGCATAGCAGCTGGATGTGAAGTAGGAGTTAAAGCAGTCGGCAACTACCAGTGGCTCAGAGATGACAGTGAGGTTTTGCCTAATGGTAGGTGTGGGAGGCTTGGAGGAAGGAGAAAAGGGACTGGACCACTTTCCAGAATTTGGAAGGATTATTTGTGTTAGCATGGAAGTTCACCTGGTAGTGTTCTGATTTGGCCAGTCGGACAACTGTGGTGCATTAGTTTCGAAGCTCCCTGTATCATTGAGGTCCCTAGGGCATTTAGTAGCCTTGTGTTTTGCCAAGCAGCATGTGGCTCTTTAGCAGAAGGAGGCTCAGGGGTTACAAAGGGCAGATGATTGCCCCCGACTCTGATCTTACGCAGCGGTGCGTGTTGATTCCATACTTGGAGGAACTTATCACTGAACAATTTGAGAGCCACATCGATAGTGGTGCAGGCGGTGAGTGGGGATCAGTCTGTGTTGGTGAGGTCATGGTGCAGAGGTAGTGTGTCCAGAGATGAGTAGGTGCATGTTAAGAGGACTTTATGTGGAATTTTTTGCCTGTGCATTTTACGAACCATGTATACTGGGTGGTGGTCACTTACAGCATCTGGTAGGAGGCTAGCAGCCCTAACTGTATGAGGGTGAGATGTAAGGACTAGGTCCAGGAGGGAGTGGTTATTTGTTCTATGGTTTAGGCGAGTAGGCTCCTGTATTAGTGGAGTCAGGTTTAGTGACTCAATGTCAGAGTGAGTTTTGGCTAGCGAGTTTGAGTGCCAATTTATGTTTGGGTCACCCAGTATGTACTGTATAGTTCACCAGAGTGAGCATAGGCTGTTAGGTTCTTTATCAGATTAGTGACTTGGGAGGTGGGCTGACCCGGGCAGCAGAATATTCCTGTGACAAAAAGAGGGCAGGAGTGAGAAAAATGCAGGCTGAGTAGGATAGCTTTGTGGGAGGAGGGAGATGTTTCCTTCCACACGAGGGTGTGTTGTAGGGAGGAAGAAACATAGATCACCACTCTGCTACCTCTTCCCTGTCTGTCCATTCTAGTTGTAGTGAATCCAGGGATCAGGACTTCGTGGTCCATTATGTGGCTCGATAGCCAAGTTTCAGAGACTATGATGACATCAGGTTTGTAATCGAGGACCATGACCTGCAGTATGGGTAGTTTGTTTGTGAGGCTGTGGGCATTTAGGTGGATAATTTTTAGTTCGTTTGGTAGGGTGAGAGGAGTGGGGGGTGTGATGGGGTGGGTAGCAGACTTTGTAGCAGGGGGGCTGGGGTTAGGGTGGATATCACCAGCAAGCAGGAGGAGGAGCAGGAGAGCAAGGAATTTGGCCTTGCGGTAGTTGTAAGTTGTAGAGATGCATCGAAAATGGGGACGTGCTGATGTGACATTGCAGGGTGCAGTTGTCACTATATTGAGCAAAGTGATAAAGAAGTCAGGTAGATGTGTAAGGGATGCACATGGTCGTGTGGGGAAGCATGGGTGATTACTGTGGCAAAGTGTCAGGGTGTGTGGTAGCATACCTATGTAGCTTACTATGTTCGCTTCTGGCTGGCTGGCTAGGTATGGGGTGGGGGAGCAGGCGTACCTGTTGTCCCTAGGAAAGCGCTAAACCATAACACCCAGAGCAGGTGACGTGGGTAAGGCAACTGTGTGAAATAGGGATGCATAGCGGCAGGAGGTATATGGTGGCAACCGTGTCCCTCTAATTAGCGTGAGTATAAAGAGCCAATAAAGAAGTAGACTGTTAGTAAATTTGACGTATGTGACTACCGCAGCTATAAATATAATAGCCGAGCTGTAGGGTGGGTGAGGGAGCCGGCACATAGTGCCGAAGGGCACCAGCTGCCGTACCTCTTGATTCCTTTCGGCCGGGCTTGCGGTCTCGGGCGGCGGCTCCGGAGATGCCGTCCGTCTGGGAGCTGGGTCCAGGAGAGCCAGTGAAGCTGAGCACCCTGGTCAGGGGCAGAAAGGCAGCTGCAGGGAGAAGAGAGAAGAGAGGCTTTTAAGCACTGGCTGTGGGCTGAGGTGGCAGACAGTCGCAGCAGAAAGTGTCGGAGAGGACAAAGGGAGACTGTGCCAGAGGGGCATGCAGTGAGTGAGAGAGAGAGAGATACAATAACTCAGAGAAGGGCTGTATCACATAAGTCACAGTAAATGGCTTTAAAACAGGTAATCCTTAACAGTAGTAGCTAAAAATAAAGCAATTACAGGCCTCTTTATGTACAGTTTAGTATAGCAGGCAGTCAAAATTGAGAGACAAGAAGGCACCAGACAGCAAAAGTCGAGGAGAGCGCTTTGGACCAATCGGAGCATAGCAGGAGGTAGCGCTTGGTTTCTGATTGGCTGTTCTCGGTGCCATACCTCTTGATTCCTTTTGGCTGGGCTTGCAGTCTCAGGCGGCAGCTCTGGGGATGCTGTTTATCAGGGGGCCGGGTCCAGAAGAGCCGGCGGAGCTGAGCACCCTGGTCAGGAGCAGAGAGGCAGCTCTTGATTCCTTTCGGCTGGGCTTGTGGTCAAACTGGTCCCCTCTGTCTTGAGGGGGTGGATGCACATTGCTGCCAGCCTGGGGACCTTGGGGAGGGGCAGGAGGCTGCTGAGGAGGAACTATTGCCTGTAAAGATTGAATTATTTTAAAGGCCTGAGCAATTTCTTGGGCCGCTGGTACAGGCATAGCAGGCACAGAAGTCCCTAGTTTGGCAGGCAAGGGTTCTGTGTACTTTAGGAAGGAACCGGGGAGTCAGCCAGTTCATTAGTTCATTTTATGCCCTTTTTGTCCATCTCAGGGGCAGGCACAGAAGCAGATGTGGGTTCGACCACAGAATCTTGGGGGTATTGGGTGGTTAGAGCCGGAGGGACCCTTAGCAGACTTTTTTTTGAGCCTTTCAATGTGTTTTTCCAATGTTTTATCTGGGAATGTTTTACACACTTCACATTCTTCTTTAAGATGGTCAAAACCAAACATATCACACATAAATTGTGTTTATCTGCTTTAGCAAATACTTCTACACTGGAACAGTTCTTGAATTTGGGCTCACCGGTTTGCCTTTTGGGTTTCTCAGACGTAATGTAAAAAAATGGAGAAAAAACTCAACCACTAAATAACAAAAGCTTTCTTTTCTTTTTTTTTGAAATGATCGGTCCCAGAACTAAAAAGGAACCAATGGAACCGAACTGATGTAACAGTATGGAACCGGTCAGCAGTTCTGGTAAACGAGGATTATCGGTTATAAAAAATAAAATCAAACAAGTTTTAAATCTATAACTAAGGTGGTTCTTTTATCAGAAGACCCCGATTTTTTTTTTTTTATTACTTAAGTTTTTTTTATTGATGCACAGTGACATTACATCAAAATACATGAGCACAGCCATCACAAACTATTGTCACATTTACGCAATCTTGACTTAGTACCAATGGTCATACATTGTCATCATGACTATTGGAATCCATAATATAGCTTATACATTATGTTTTATGGGTAGAAAGAACCGAGGTAGCCAAGCCAACTGTCCCTTTGTAGAAGATGTCCATGCGTTTCATTGCTATCTCTTCTCTATCTTCATATAATTAATTCTATTGTTTAGCACTTAATTGTTTCTGGCACCCCTATTTTCTCTCCCTCCTTCCTTGATCTTTGATTCCTCCTTTCAATCTAAATAGCCTTTAACACCCAATTTCTCCAAATGGCTGTGCAGACATAATGATTCTCACCATACCAAGATTATTCAACTGTACTAAATGGATGGGGAAAAAAAAAATCAATAATCAAACCAATTAAACCAGTTAACGGGCAGTGTGTGCGTACAAGCTTATTAGTCTGTCTTCTCCTGTATGGGTCTGAACCTTCGCTTCAATCTACTCTTTCCATTCAGGGTTTGTGGGCCAAAAGAGATGAGAGCAGGATTGATTTAGGGCCTTAGCCCTCTAGGAGGTCAGCATGTGACCTTTCACATGCCAAACATTCCATAACAAATTAAATCTCTCCATGCTAAGCCTCAAGGCTGCTGTAATCCTTTCCATTTGTTCTAACTCATTTACTCTATCTCTCCAGGTCAGGATAGTCGGCGGTTTACAGATCGCCAACAGAGTGTAATGCATTTTAAAGCTGCCAGCCTGAAGATGTGATATAGTCTCCTTCGAGGTCGAGGTAGTCTCAGAAACTCATTACTCGGGAAACCCAAGCCTAGGGCCTCAAATGTACCTGGGAGGCGAGCCTCCAGAACATTCTGGATCTGTTTATGTACTTGTCGCCAGAAACCTTCTAACTCCGGGCATCCCCAAAAGATGTGAAAATGCGAACCGATCCCTCCACATTCCCTCCAGAGGACCCCGATTTTAACGGACACTAACCTGGTTTCCCCAAGGTTATACTGAACCAAGAGGAACTGGGAAAAACAACAAATTTAACCGTAAACTAGATTAATAATACAAAACAAATAGTAGAGGCAGTAAATGAAAAACAAACTGTATTTATAGGTAGTATTTAAAGTTTTCTTCACACAGGAGAAAGTGGATGAATGAGACTCCGTGCGACCAGACTTTTCAGTTGGAGAGAAAAATCTGACGAGGTTAGAACACAGGCAGTTAGTAGAGGCAGTGTTTGAAAGATGCTCACGTGCAAAGTGTTCCATCATTTGCATGTGTTCTATCTCTCCGGGCAGTCCAACCCTTCAAACTTACTGCATAAAGTTAGGAATATTCTCGCATTACTGGGGTTAAATTCTAAATCCTCAAAGTAGCATTCTTCCTCATAATCTGAAGAAACCAGATGGAGAGCTGGGTCTCTCACCAAGAAAACGTTTTGTTGGGCGTGGGCGTCGGGATGGATGACCCCAGCACCAGGGCGGTGGCTGTGATGCCTCATTACATCCAGAACCTGCTGTACTACAGCAGCCATGTCCTAGAAGTAGCAGTGGGAAGGAGGTTTCTGAAAACCAAGAGAATAATAGAGGAGAGTGGATGTGGAGTAAAAGCAGGACTGGAGCCGGATGAAACAATCCGGGGTCTTGGTCCCCTCAGGCTGGCGCCTATGAACAAAAGACCTTGAAGGAGGAGGGGCAGCCTAAAAGTGAGAATTCATCGTGTTCCTTAAGCACCTGGGCCCATAAATCGATGGGGCGGGAAGAAGGAAGATTTGACATGTTTAACAGCCATCTTCGTCAATAGAGACAAATCACTGTCGATGGGGCACCGATGACATCAGTATAAGGTTCTGCTGAAACTGCCAATAAAGCACTGAAAGTGCCATCAACAAGAAGAGAATAAAATCCTGTCAATGAGGAGGCAATTTTAGAAGGTGTCATCGACGGAGAGACCTGAAGTGGTGAAGTCGTCAATGAGTGTTTAGAACAGGAAGCAGTGGGAGCATTCTTCACCGTCTGTGCTTCTTGTGTGAAGTACTGGTGGAGTGGGGGTGGGGCATTGGGATGGGCCTTGCTTCTCTAAGAGAGTGGCTTTTTGTTCCATAAAGTAGCCTGTATATCAAGCAAAGCGTCGTCGATGGGTTGCTTGATTAAACTCTGACAAAGTTCACGAGGAGGATGAGTCATGTTGGGTCGAAACAGCGGGTACAGACTGCATGATTGTCAAAAAGGTAGATTTTTCTACTGCAATGACAAGAGTGAAATAAAGGTGATTTGTTTGAAGATCCTTCTGACATCTGTTGATGAAGGAGAGGGAACGGGAAAAAAATGTTTTGTTTGCTCAATTTTTCGTCGATGACTGCCTACACTTTACACTAGCTGCTGTGTGAGAACTGAAGACGGTGGGAAAATGAACAGAGGATACTAGGGACTGCCCACTCATATAGGAAGCAGGATGATGTTGTCATTGGTGGGCGGTCCCTGGTAAAATACTGCTAGAAGAGCTGCCATGCACCAAAGCAACCTCTGGCGACTGCCCAAGTGTATTACCTGTTGGAAGAGACCATCCTGTGGAAGATCTACAGTTACAGGTGAGTAACCCTCAATCTAGGGGCATGGATATGGTGCACTATACATACTTAGGCAGACTACAAGCAGTTCTACAGGAGGAGGAGGCAAGACACACATCCTTACTTGGGGAAAAAGGGATTGGAGGACAGAGTCCCCAAAACTAGCATCCCGACGTGACTCAAGGTCGATGTGGTAATGGGAGATGAAGGTGTGAGATGACTTCCATGTAGTAACCCTGTAGATCTCTTGGATAGGGACATCCCTGGAAGCAGCCACTGAGGCAGTGGTATGTCTGGTGGAATGAGCCCTAAGCCTGCAGGAGGCTCCTACAAGCCAACCTATAGCAGAGGTTGATGCAGGAGACAATCCCTGCCAATCATCCATTTAGCTGTCAGTCTTCCAGGTGTGGCTTCAGCGTAGGTGATAAAAGCTGGCGAACCTCTGCCCAACCTCTAGCCATGTGCTCAATATAATAAGCCAGCGTTCGTCTCAGGTCCAACACGTGGAGCCTGTGCCCAGCATCCGGTTAAGATGAAATTCTGAAACAACCTTCAGGAGGAACTTCGGGTTGGGCCAGAGGACAACCTTGTTCTTGTAGAAAACCAAATAGAGAGACTCCACCAAGAGCACTTGGAGTTCAAGGATACTTCTGATGGAGATAATAGCCACCAAGAAGGCGGTCTTCCATGACAGGTGGGAGATGTGACACCTGTGTATCGGTTCAAATGGCTTTCTCATTAGCATCACCAGTAGCAGCAACAAGTCCCGAGGTGGTGGGGGTTAATGAACTGGCACGGCCAAGTGGTTGAGGCCCTTAAATAAGCCCCTGATCACCTTCTCCTGTGCCACCATCGGCACACCAGCCCATGTCCGATATGCAGAGATAGCTGTTAGGTGCACTTTGAGGGTCATCAACCTCAGGCCTGACTGAGACGGACCACAAATAGTCCAGGATGCTAGCCACAGGACAAGACAGGGGTTCTAGCTCCCTGCCCTTCCACCTGAAGGCACAGCACCAGTGAATCGGACCTCTTTCGAGAGCATTGACAATATGACTTCCTGAAATACCCAAAGCCTGGAACTCTAGCTCTCATAAACCAGGCTGTCAGGGACAGGGACAGAAAATCAGGGTTGAGGGACCCTCCCTGAGAACAAGAGAGCATGTCCAGGCAGAGGCGGCGCAATGGGGGCCTGCTGCCAAGACTGAGGAGATCGGGGCACCAGAACTGGTGCGGCCATTCTGGAACCACCAGAATCATCCGCACCCTGTCTCTCACACCTTGAGCAATACCTTGTGGATCAGAGGAAAGGGAGGAGGCGTACATGAAGCCCAGGGTCAGGGCCTCACAAAGGTATCCCCATCAGTGTTCCACAATGGGGGGCAGGCACAAATCAGCCTCAGCTTTGGGTTGTTCTGGGAGGCAAACAGGTCGACCAGAGGTGCCCACTAGAAGAAAAGGCAATCAACTACTGACTGGTGAAGAGACCACTCGTAGATGCCTCACCACTACTGGGTTGAGGGCATCCGCCAACTAGTTGGAGACACCAGCCACGTGGATCGCCAGATCATCATCGCCCAGACAGCACACGAGGTCCAGGTGCAGAGGACTTCCCAACACAACCGGAATGAATGCCTCCCATCCTGCTTGTTGAGCTAGTAGATAGTTGTAGTGTTGTCCATCTGGACCTGCACAACTTGACCACGAACCGATGGATTGAAGGCCGTCAAAACACGACACACAGCATGGAGCTCCAGCAGGTTAATGTGACACTGGGATTCCTTGGGAGCAGAGAGCCTGTGGGCCCCGAGGTAGGCGCCCCCAGCCCACCAGAGATGCTTCGGTCGTGAGAGTGTCTATCTGTTCTGGGCAGATGAACAGGATGAGCCACCACTGGATGGCACTGCATATTGGTTGTGTCACTGTGACTGGCTGGTCCAGGTGACCAAGGCACTGAGACCACTGGAGGGCCAGCTCCTACTGCAGGGGGTACATCTGCGAGCACGCCCACTGGACCATGCTGGTGCAGGATGCCAAGTACCCCAACAGTCCCAGGAAGTCCCAGGCAGGGCACGAGTGCCCATCCTGAAATGATCAGGGAAAGGAGATACGATCCACCACCCAGTCCACTGGGAGCCAGACCTTGTTCTGAAAGGAGTTGAGCTATGCCCAGATGAAGTGGATGACCTCCGAGGTGCAGAGTTCTGACTTGTCCAGGTTAACAAGAAGACCCAAGGCTGAACAAGTCTGGAGGCCAAATTCCTGGACTGCTTGACCGCCTCCTGGGATGAACTAGTTATCAGCCAGTTTTCTAGGTATAGGTAGAATCAGACTCCTCAGCACCACAGGAAGACTGCCACCACTGTTATGCAATTGAAGACCGGGAGGCCAAGGAGGCCGCATGACTGAGAACATGCAGCACCACTTCTGAGCAGAACTAAAAGAACTGGTGGTGGACAGATGGATTGAGAAGTGGAAGAAGGTATCCTGGAGGTCTAGAGAGCAGAATTGCATATTGCACTCTAGGGATGGAATTATTTGGTTCGGGGTGACCATTCAGAACTTGTGCTTCCTCAGGTACTGGTCGAGATCATGAAGGTCCATTATGGAGACCCAGATCTCCATCCATTTTGGAACCAGCAAATATCTGGAGATGAAGCCTCAACTGGCTGTGGAGTCTGGGACATGGGCTAGAGCACCTTTCTGAAAGAGCTGAGCAATGTCCTCTTGAAGGGTGAACAGCACGTCCAGGGGCACCACGGCCTCCCACAGGGCATGGGCTCGAAAGAGCAGGAGAGCCTCGAAGTCTAGAGGCAAACCATGACCCACCACTTAGCACTCACTTGTCCAGTGAGATGACGGACCGGGTATGTGAAGTGGCTGAGCTGACCCCCTACAGGAATTCTTGGCTGAAGTATGACAGGCAGGGAGTGACACCCCTGACCCATTACTGGGCAGGCTTGGCAGAGTCTCCAGCACTAGCAGCTGGAGGCACCCCAGCTAACTGGTCTCAGGACTTGTGAGCCGGAACCAGCAGGCTTAGGCTTGGACCACCAGGCCTGGGTCTGCCCCACTGGGGAGCTATGGTGGTCTGGGTGGAGGCAATGGGTAGAGTAGAAACTGAAGGGCTTCTTTTTTTGTTTGGCCCTATGGTCCTTCTGAGAGGATGTGATGGAATCCAGAGTGGCGTTGGATGTCATGATCTGGGTAGGTGACCGTCACTCCCAGACCAAACTGGTCAGTACCCAAGAAAGGGACATCCACCAACTTATACTGAGCAGCTGCCATAAAGATCGAGATCCTCAACCACACCTGGCACTGCATATCGACTGCCACACCCATGGATCAGGTGCAGGAGTCACCATGCCCAAGGACACTTGGAGCTGTTGTAGCAACTAGCGTCCCAGTCCTGCATAATGTTAACTACAAACTGCAAGTCCACAGAGAGGTGAGGAAGAACCAAGTACAAAACTTCCATGATAGCATGGGAGAAGTTGGCCATTATGACAATCAATCTAGCCTGGCGAAGGCCACAGGAGAGTGGTACAGACTTTCTTCACCGCATGGTCCAGTTTCTTGAAATCCTTGTTGGGGGGGGGGCTTATCGACATTGCCTGTCTGTTGGAACACTAAATATACCACCAGACCTTCAACCGAAGAGTAGTCAGTGAAACTGGGCAGAACCCAGGTACAAACAGTGTATCTGCAGACCATACGGGCCAAGGGAGCCAGGCAGGAGGCTGGATGTTGCTATAGCTCAAGAGCAAGACCGAGGATGGCTTCCACCACTGGGAAGACAACCCTGGGAGTCATCCCTGTCCAAAATTTCAGACAGGGCTACTTACCCGGTTTTGGACCAGCTCCAATAGGATCCCCATGGACTCTTAGATCAAGCAGAGCAAAGCCCCAAAGGAGACCAGCCCATGCTTGGTGGTGAGCTCCTTGAAGAACTCCCAATCAAAGGCCAGGGTCCAAAGGGAGTGCACGGAGAAGTCCCAAGAGTCCAAGGACTCCTTGAACACCTCAACCCAGACTCTCCCTGGACAAACCGCGGCTCATCCATGTGAGTGATTTTCATGGAAAGCTGACTGGGGAGGCCAGAAGCAGGGTGGGCAGCCATGGATGGGGCCTCTTGCAAAGGCTGCAGAGGCAGGGGCTCCACCTGAATGGCAGGAGACGCCGGCGGCAGTTCAGCCGGGGTAACCAGAGTGGGTCACGGCAAGGGTGACCAGGGAAGAGCTGGTGGCTGAGGTGGGGTGTGGCCATGGCCAAAGAACCACTGCTGCCAAACAAGCTCTTCATGACGGCACTGCAATTTGCGGTGAAGCCTGTCTCTGTCTGAAGATGAGGAAGATGAAGAGCGTTGACGGTACTTTTTGGAATGCCAAGACTCCTTGGATCTCAAGCGCAAGCTCACTTGAAACCTTGACCAGTATCTTGACCGATGATGGTTAGGTCGATGCAGAGTAGACATGGGGGAAGACATTGAGCAGTCAACCACAGACAGGCCCCAAGGAACCCCCGAGGGGTTAATCTCCTGAGGGGAGACAGCAATACTGGCCTACCTGTCCGGCCCCTCCTGAAGACAGGGCCCTGAGGACTGAAGTCCTCATCAGAGAGTTGTCTCCGCCATCCTCCAACTATGGGTTGATTGGAATCTTGGCAGGTTGACTGACCAGTGTCTCAACCGGCAGGGCTGATGAGAACACAGAGGAGTCAATGGCCTGGACGGGACAACAGCAGTATTGAGCCAGAAGCAGGAATTGAGGAAGCGGAGGGTGGGCTCACTCTACAACCTGTGATGGGACCTTTTAGATTTAGAGGCCTGAGAAGACTTCAACCCCTGTGAAGGGACCTCCCTAAGGTAGGAAAGACTGACCTAAGTCCCAGAATGCTCTGGGAATGAAGTGCCCAAGCCCACGGAAGAAGTGTGGGGACTGAAAGGCTCGCTGTAGCTTCTTCAAGGTGGCAAGCTGCACTGCGGACCCACTGCAGCGGATACTGCCTTATGGGTGTCCTTGGAAAGAATGGGAGGAACCTGCTCGTCCGGGCGGGAGGAGGCGAGCATAATGGTCTCCCAACATGGAGGGTTGAATGGACCAGCACAGGCCGCAAGCCCGTGGATCATGCTGGGCCCTGAGCCAATATATGCATGAGGATCAGTGTGCAACATCTTTTGGTTACAAGCGCACACTGTTTAAACCCTGGACCGGTTTTCTGGTCATTGCGCTCCATCAAAGTAATTAGAAAACACACTACACTGTCAAATAGCTGAAGACCAAACTGGGCATACACCGCATGCAGGAGCTGCAAAGGAGGAGACCTGATACATCCAGCAGAAAGGAAGATCTGATGTCACTGGGTGGTGCCAAGGTGGATGCCACTTGGGTGGGTGGGAGGAGCTTAGCTTGAGGAACTTCTATCAAGAATTAAAGGGAAAGAAAGAGCTGTCTAAGTGTGGATAGTGCACCATATCCACGCCCCCGGAAATTCTGTTGCCATGGCAACACGTTTTAAATGGGGCCTTACCTGACATAACAGTCGCTGAGTGAAGGGTGAGGCTGCCCTATCACCATAATAGCAGCAAATAAAAGGCATAGATAAAAATCAAAAGCAACTTACATCTACTTAATTGGCATCATATAGACAAATCTAAAGAGTGAGAAAAATGACATGACAAACTAGACAAGAACACTATCTGATAAATAAAGTTCTGGTCCCTGGTGAGGTGAGCTGGTTGCTTCTGACTGGGGGGGGCGGGCACGGAGAGAAGAAGATCTGATGCGTTGGGGCAGGCAACGCTTTATGTGTTATA
Organism: Neoceratodus forsteri; assembly: GCA_016271365.2. Taxonomy (NCBI): domain Eukaryota; kingdom Metazoa; phylum Chordata; order Ceratodontiformes; family Ceratodontidae; genus Neoceratodus; species Neoceratodus forsteri. The sequence goes on along the minus strand of CM057451.1, from coordinate 673,215,210 downwards.
CATTCTTATTTCTATAAGGTCCAAGAGCCTCCAGGCCCAAGGCCAAGAGTGTGACTCTATGGAGAAGACTGACTCAAAAGATTATTTTGTATATTTTCTACAATTTATTTTTACCCAGGTTGGCCCAGCTGAGATGAAGCACCATGATTTCAGAAGGAGCTGTTTTACCACTTATAGCTGGGTGGACTGTATACTGGGGAGGTCATATCAACATACAGAATTTGCCAGCAGAAACAAGACATGCTCAAGTATGCAGCTGTGAGTAGTTCCCTGAGCTAACCCCCCCACTCGCCCTGGAGTCAACTATCCCTCCCTAGTACCCTCCCTCTTCCCATCCCGGAACACCACAGTTTTCTTCTTCTCCTATCCCACCCCCTTGAAACTAGTCACAGTATTTACACAACCACCTCCTCTGGCAACTCGTTCCACCCTAACACCATCCTCTTAGTGAAAAGTGCCTCTTCATTTCGTCTTAAATCTCCCCCACTAGCTTCAGGCAGCACCCCCTTGTTGTACCCTCCTTCCTTAAGTTAAGGATGCCTTCCGATCTTACCTTTTTTATTCCCTTAAGGTACTTCAAGGTCTCTATCATGCCCCCCTCTCTCCAATCCTCCATGGAGTGCATGTTTAGCTCACTCAGCCGCTCCTCATATGTTTTGTCCCCCGTACTCTGGATCATCCTGGTTGCCCTCCTTTGGACCCCCCTCTAGTAGCTTGATATCCTTCTTCAGGTACAAGCACCGGAATCACACACATTATTCCAGGTGCAGCCTCACCAGTGACCTGTACAGTGGCAAGATGACTTCTTCCCTCATGTGCATTATTCCCTAGCGATACAGCCTAGCATTTTATTTTGCTTTATGCTGCCTTGAGGCACTGTGCCGAGTGTTTCATGCCTCCTCTGACCATCACCCCAAGGCCCTTTTCCTCCTCTGAGACTGCCACCTGTACTCCCCAAGCCAGTAATTGGCCTCTGGGTTCATGGAACCCATGTGTATGACCTTGCATTTCTTGGCATTGAAACCCAACTGCCCAATGCCAGACAAATTCTCAAGCCTAACCAGATCCTCCCATAATTCCTGTCACCTCCACTGTCTCCACCCACCCACAGAGCTTGGTATCATCTGCAGAGGCAGAAATTGCTTTTGACCCCACCTCTGTTATGTCACCAATAAAGATGCTGAACAGCACAGGTCCAAGTACTGAGCCCTGTGGGACCCCGCTGGTTACAGGCTGAGGTATGGATAGTTCCCCTCCTACCACCACTCTGATTCCTATCCTGCAGCCAGTTCTTGATCCACCCCAGCAGTTTGTCCCCTATTCCCAGGTCCCTCAGCTTGCTGATCAGCCTGCCATGTGGCACTGAATCGAATGCCTTGCTGGAGTCAAGGTACAGGATGTGCACCACCTGTCCCCTGTCTAACGACCTTGTAACCCAGTTGAAGAAGTCAATCATGTTGGTTTGACAAGATCTCCCTCTGACAAACCCGTGCTGCCTGTCATCCTGGAGACCATTTTCCTCAAGGAAGGACACCAGTCTTTCCTTTAGAATGGTCTCCATTATCTTCCCCCACTACAGAGGTCAAGCTAACCGGCCTGTAGTTACTCGGCTCATCCCTGGGACTGCTCTTATGACATGGAACCACATGAGCCATTCTCCAGTCCTGTGGAACACACTCCTCCTCCAGTGAGGTGTTAAACACGTCTATAAGTGGGGCTGCTCGTACCCCCTACAACTCTCTCAGGACCCTTGGGTGTAAACCGTCTGGTAACGAGGCTTTGTTCACCTGCAGTTCACTTAGCCCCCTTAAGACCCTGTCCATCCCAATCTCCCCATTCACAGCCTCCCCCCTGGGCTCCAATTCCTCCCCTGTGGTATGGGCTCTTCCACTTCCTTAGTGAAGACAGCAAAAGTATTCATTTAAAGCCTCCACTTGATCTTTCCCCTTTTCTGCCCATCCTCCAACCCTCTTTATCCTTACAATCCCATCCCTTCTGCTTCTTTTCTCCCTAATGTATCGGAAGAAATCCTTCTCCCCTTCCTTAATCCCCTGCGCTAGTTTTAGCTCTTTATCCGGGCCTCTCTCCCTGTGTTATGAGAGTTCTCTGCATAAACCTGTCCGTCCTCCTCCTTCAAGGTATGCTTGTATGTCAGGAAGGCCTCCCGCTTTGCTTTCACCTTCTCAGCCACCCTCCTGCTATACCAGCTAGGTCTCCGACACCTGGAGTTCTTTTTACGAATCTTCGTGCAGGTGCCTGTTGCCTCGATTAACCCCTTCTTGACAACTGCCCATTTCTGCTCCGCATCCATCTGTGGCTCAAGCTTTGCCAATTGCTCCTTCAGCATAGTACCCATTCTAGCCAAGTTTGCTTTCCTGAATCCACCACTATCATTTCTGTCTTGGCTGCATCCTTCCTCATGTTATGTAAAACCACACTGTGCGGTAGTCACTGCCTGCAAGGGGATCCCTCAATTCAACTCCCTGGATATGCTCCCCATCCAACAGCACCAGATCTAGTATGGCTCCCTCTCTTATTGGCTCCGTGACTCCATGTGTCAGGAAACACTCTTGGATAGCATGCAGAAGGACCTGCTCCCTGCCACAGGAAGTAGCTGGGATGCCCCAGTCAACACCTGGCAGATTAGAGTCGCCTAGGATTATAGTGTTCCTTCTCCCTCCTGCCCTCCTAATCTGTTCCCCCAGCTCCTATCCAGTTCCATGCCCTGTGCTGGTGGTCTGTACACCACCCTCACCCAAATCGATTTCCCAGTTGTGTTCTGTAGCACTACCCGTAGGGCTTTGGTTGCTCCCTCCTCCCTGGTGCACATCATCTCATCCCTTGTGTACAGGGCTACTCCTTCCCCCCTCCCTATCCTTTCTATCCAGCTGATACCCTGGGATCTCAAGGTCCCAGTCATGGTACTGGGTTTCCCATATCTCTGTGATGGCAGCTATGTCCACCTCTCCTTCTGCCATCAATCGCCTGTAGGTCTGTTGTCTTGTTTACCAGACTCCTGGCATTCAAGGACACCACTTTCCATCTCGACCCCTCTCCACATTTCTCCTATTCCTTTTGATTACCTTCCCCTTATATCTGCTATCCTCTCCATGCCTCTCCCTCTTTAGGTTCCCTCCTGGGGGCCCTCCTTACCTGGTGCCAAGTGCTGTGCCCTCTATTGCCCCCCCTTTTCTGTTTTAAACACTATTTTTACCTCTCCTGATGCCGGGGCATCTCTCTGGTGGGTCTGCTTGGCCTTTGCCTCCATCGCCTGCCTGAACCCCTTCCCTGACCAAGGAATCAGGTAAGCTGGGTCCCCCCTCCTCCTGCTGACCTTCAGAAGGATGCAGGGGACCACAGAGTCAAGTCGGGTTGGCCCTGGGCATGTGGTGTCGGTTCACGTAGTCCACCGTCACCTCCCAGCTCCAGGGATTTCGATTGTTCTGTGCCCCCCAATGCAGGACATGCACGCCATCCAGCTGACGACACACCCCGCCATTTATTTCTCCAGGTCAGCCGCTGACATCATCCCTCGCATGATCTCCGACTGCAGTACAACCAGTCTCCACTGGGCACCACTAGCGTCACGGGACACGGATCACCCTCCCTCCCAGGAGAGGAGGGCAGTCCATCGGACACTCAATCCTCTCCTCTCCTTCCCCACCGACCCCTGGCTTGTTTCTGAACCCGGGACACCAGTGTGGCATGAGGTAAGGCGGATGCCACAGCCTTCAGCGCCACCGGACTGTCCTCCCATCTGTCAGTTTAAATGTAGTTTATCCGTCAAGTACCTTTCCTGGTCATCTTTCAGGACCCTTGAGCCCTCCTTACTCAGATGCAACCTGTCCTGTACATATAGGTCATTGGGTTTCCATGTCTTGCCTCAGTCTCCCCACAGAGCCGTACCCACTGGTCTCACATCAACCTCCCAGCCATGTATTAAATTCGCAATCCTCAGCTTTCTTTCAGTACTGGCTCTTGGGACAGGTAGTACTTCTGAGAATGTTACAATTTTTCCTACCCCACTGCAGTTCCTACCCAATTCCTTAACCATTCCTGCACCACATTCACCTTGCACCCTGCCAGGTCATTGGTTCCAAATGAACCACAATGTTTGGTTTCCTCTGTTCCTGTCCCACACATTTTGATACGATTGTTGCCACCTTCCCTGCGGTTATGCCAGGCATGCACTCCACTTTCCTGTTGTTCCTTCTAGTATGTTTGTTACCCCCATCATACTCCCTTGAGTACTAGGTCTGCAAGAATTACCCCTCCCCCCGTTTCCCTTCTCCTATATATTCTCCTCTGCTGTGGGTACCACTCAGAGCAACTTTCTCTTCTCTGTAACCCAGCTTCCCTTTTCACCATGCTTACCCCCAGCTTTGCCTCCCCCCGTGGTCTGGCCTTTTCTCCGCCTCTGTACTCCCCACCTGGAGATTCCCTCACATTGCCCATGCCTCCCGCCCCCCCCCGTCCCATGCTTATCTTGCCTGACAGCCCTCTTGTCTTTCCTACCTCCTTGCCCCCGTTAACATTCCCTAACCCTGTCCCACTCTCACTTCCCTGTTCCTCCTTACTGGGCTCTGCCTCCTCTTGCTTCCTGCTCCCCTCCTTCCCCTTGCTTGTCCAAACCCTGCAATACTGTATACCTGTTAGAGGTCTTCTTTCCCCTACCCTCAATGCCTTATGCTACTCTTCCCATCTCCTCCCTCACCCCTCCTTGCCCTGACCCCTTCCCTTCTCTTCTCTGCATCCCCTACTTACCACCTTCCACCCCCCAACGGGTCTCTGTGGCAATGGTGTTCCCAAACTCTGTTGAGCCTTCCTAGTTTCCTGCCCTGGTCCCATCACTGCAATGACTGGCTGTGATCTGCCAACATCCCCCCTCCCCTCCTCGTTCCGAGTTCCCATCTCAACCTCTTTATTTCCTCCATAAGTTACCCAAGCTGCCTACACACTAGACGTCCCCCTGCCCTCCACACTGCTCCATACTCATATCTGACCATCCTCCCGAGACCCCCATGTATGCGCCATCTACTATCCCTGCCCCACCAACCTTCCTCCATGCTGTTTCTCCTCTCCCCCCACTGCTAGGTTGCCACATCATCCCCTGTATCTATGTATTCGAATGCCTCTATATTTCTCCTTAGCAGTTTACTCCCCTATTTACCCTGCCCCAGTGTGATCTGCAGTCCTCCCTACAGACACCACCAAGTCCGGTGCCATACTACTGTTTTGTGGCACTCACGCTTCTGGGTCATTAGGCTACCTTGTAAGATAAGAGGATCCCAGCCCTGCTATTGGCTGGTCAGAGTCACATGACCACCCCTCCCCCTCCTGTGTAGTCCCACACTCTCCCTCCCTCACTCAGCTTCCTCCCTTCTCCCAGCTCAAGACAAAATCATTTTTTTGCAGCTTCACAGTTTAAATCCCACAGTACATATTGTCCTCTCAGTAAAAACTACAATACAAAAAAAAAAAAAAAAAAAAACCGCACGGAACAAGTACTTCTCTGCACCTCTTGCCTCCTCAGGTCTTCAGCTCCTAGTGAGATGAAGACCTGTGACTTAAGGTCACTGAGTCAGCCAGTGGCAGTGATAGGATATCTGTTATCCAGAGGTTCTCAGTTCTATGCTGTAATCAGTGGATTGCACGGCTTTCTCAAATCTGTTGTATTTGTGTGCATTTCCAGTGATGGTTGCTGGTGCTCTAACTCACTTGAGTGACAGTCCCGGTACAGTGGGTAGGTAAATCATATAAACAGCACTTAAACACTGCACTTGTGGTGTAAAAATAGATTCAATGCATAATCAGTAAGTTTTGATAACCTCCAGTCTGGTAAGAGCTTTATTTCTCAGATCTGCTGCACCAATGACCAAGTATCCACAAATGAAACACATTGCTGCTGCATCACGGGTTAGGTATTCAAGTAATATTTTAAAAAAAGGGGGCCACATCAGCATGTGGGCTGAAAACAAAACAAAAAGGTAATACTAAATGTATGCTGAAAATAATGAAGTCGATGCTTCAACCACAGCTCTTCAGGAATTATCTAAGATAAAAAAACAATATACAGTATATTTTTTCTCTTTTAGATAATTCCTGAAGAAGACCTGTGGTGGAAATGTTGATCTAACTATTTTCAGCATGTATGTATTAACTTTTTGCTTTGTATTAAAGAGATATACCACCGACATGTCAGGGGAGTGCATGCACAGAAGCCACGTGCTCTAAAGATATGCCCTAGCACGCTGAAATATCAACGCCTTGCACAAACGTGTTCCGAGCATGCTTCCCTGACTTGGTAGTGGTAGTTTGCTTAAATACCTGACCTGTGATGCAGTAACAGGTTATGTGTTTCGTTTGTGGAAATTTGGACACTGGTACATTTGGTAGATTTGAGAAATAAAGTTCTTAGCAGTCTATAGGGAAGCAAAAAGAAAAAAAAATTGCCATAGTAATCTTGTTTCTTCCAAGGTATTCTCCAATATTCATAACTCTTGCAGTATCCCTTTAAGACAGAACTGCCCGGAGAGATGGAACTTATGCTAATTAGAGAATGTTCATTAGCTCATACCATTTTCAAATACTGCCTTCACTAACTGCTGCATTCTAACCCTTCAGATTTTGAGGGAGCCTGCTCTAGAGGCCCAACCAAACTAAATCTACTTAACCATAATAACTAACACCTATAGGCCCCAATTGGGGACAGAAAAGTTTTAAAACACCAACCCCCCCCCCTTAATGTCAGGATCACCTGAAGAAGGGAAGAACAAGGCCTAATGGGGCTAAAAAAAGATAGAGAATATGCCAGTGTGTGGCGCCTCTACACATAGTTAGTCAGCTTGGAGTGCAGAGGCCACTGGTTCTAGTGGGGGAGGTAGGGTGGGAAAGTTATGAATATTGAAGAATATCTTGGAAGAAACAAGATTACCATGGTAAGTAATTTTTTTTCTCACGCCAGGAATTCTCCAATATTCCTAACTCTTGCAGACTATGAAGCAGTACCTTTGGATGTGGGCACAGAACGTACTTTGGGAACAGACTCTACAGGGACTGCTGTGCCAAACCTGGCATCACTTCTGGACAAGGTGTCCAAGCTGTAATGCTTTGTAAAGGTGTGGACTGACCTCCAGGTAGCTGCTGTACCCATTGTGGAATGAGCCCTGAGCCCTGCTGGGGGTCTCTTTACCAACCTTTGAATAGCAAAACTGGATGCACTAAGCTATCCAGTGAGAAATAGTCCTTTTGGATGCAGGATTTCTTTTGCCAACATCACCACAGGACAGGAAAAGCTGCTGTCTGTCCTGCCCTTGGTTCTTAGTGTGAGTCATGTAGTAACTCAAGGCTCTTTTTACATCCAGACTGTGCTGTCTGCATTTCCCTGAGCTGGAATGCTCAGTGAAAAAGACCGGCAAGGTAACAGACCAGTTCAGGTGGAAGTCAGAAACCACCTTGGTGAGGAACTTCCTATTTGTTCTCAGCACTACCTTGTTCTTATGAAAGGAGATATAGTCCTTTTCAATACACAAGGCTTGGAGCTCACTGACCTGTCTGGCAGAAGTGATGGCCACCAGGAAAACTGCTTTCCAGGTAACATACTTCAGGGTCTGCTGAAACCACGGGTTCAAAAAAGGGAAAGCATGAGCTGGGCAATACAAATGTTTAGATTCTAAGCTGGCACTTGTTCCCTGTTGGGGGGGGGTGTAAATGGGACAAACCCTTGAAAAAAAACTCCTGAAGATTGGATTGCATGCCACATAGAAATCCTTTCCTGCTGAAATGTACGCAGACACTGAGGTGAAGTGGACTTTCAGAGTCAGATGCTATAAGCCCAGAGAATGTAAATGAGTTTGTAGTACAACAGGGCTGGAACCCCTGCCTGTGTTGGCACCACACCATTGGTAGAACACCAAACTGAAAACCTTTTCCATTTTGAGGCATAGGTTTTCTTGGCAAGGGCTTCCTGTACCCCTAACACCTCCAGGACACCTCTGAGAGTTTCAAGCCCGCATACTTCAAGTCCTCAACAGCCATGCCTTGAACTTGAGGGACCTGAGGTTCAGGTGCATGATCCTTCCTTGGTTTTGAGGTTAACAGGTTGTGCCTCCGAGGGAGGTGTATTGACTTAGCCACAGACAAGGAGAGCAACAGAGTTCCATGGCTGCCTGGCCCAATCTGGTGGTATCAAAATCATTGATACTGTCTGTGATCTGTGTTTGATTAGTACTCTGAAAAACAGAGGAAAGGCGTATAGATGCCTCCCTGACCAGTCCAGTATCAGAGCACCTAGAGGGAATGTGCCCCTGGTTGGTGGTCTGCAATAATACTGTGGCAGGTGGTGGTTCTTGTGGGACTGTGACAGGGTGGAATAAGACCCTGTCCCAGTTGTTATGGAAAGTGTTTAAATGCAAGGATCTGTTCTATTCTATTTTCCTGTTTCCTGTCTCCTCTGTGGTTGTGCAACCAAATTTTCTTGTGAGACCTAGGATTTAATCACCCTGACAGTTTCACAATTTTCTGTCTCCCACTGTTTCTCAGTCTTCCCTTGCTCTTTATCTTTTCCTCCCTTGCATATCTGCTGCTATAAAAATATATGCAAATCATTATGTGGAAACGTAACTGGTATTGAATTCCTTTGTTTAGAAATTATATAGTGTTACTGTTGAAATGTATATAATTATAGTTTGAGATGATTACAAAAAGCTATTGGAAACTCAAGGGGTTAACCTGAAATGCAATTGTTAAGCCTTTTGCAGAAGCTGTGAAAAAGGCGCCTCGGCTCAGGCACACTGTGTTCTTGCTAGCACCTGCCTGAAACATACAAGAACACTTTGGAAGATGCTTGTTAAGAATGAGGATTGGAAGGACTTAGAGCTGAGCTGCAACTGCATGTTAGATGGACAAACAGAGATCGAAGGAAAACTCTGATCAATCCTGTTTATTCTTCCTTTGTAAATAGTTTACTGAACAATTTCATGTTACTGCTAGTGTAAATAAATATTTTTACAAATTTTACAACTGCTCTTGATTTTTTCAATGCTTCCTAACCTGTGCCTCGACGACAGATGGTGTCAGCCTAAGTGAGATTCGTTGTGCATACTCTAAGCCAGGAGATTTGTGCGTGGGTACTGGACCTAGTACCAGGAAAGCATGCAGCAAGGTATGGATTCTGCAGCAGCAAGTCCAGGAGTGGTTACCAGGAAAATGGCAGCCAAACTAGCAGAGACAGAAGTCCAAGCTGAGATTGCACAGCCAGCACAAGTTATGGAAAAAGAACAGGCAGTGACAGAACCTGAAAGCCTTATGGACTTTTTCAAATGGTGGGCTATACAACAAAAAGAGATGGAGAAGCAGAGAGAAAAAGAGCTTCAACGTTTAGAAGCACAGTGAAAAGAAATGCAGTGACAGGAGCAGCGATGGCTGGATGCACTGCAAGCTATCAAAGACAGAGGATCTGGCACAGATCCAGACGAGCAACAAAACACAAGCAACTTAAAAGCCATTAAACTTACAAAGTTGTGTCCCCTTGATGATATCAATTCATACCTGACAACTTTTGATAGAGTTGCCACAGCCTGCCAATGGCCAAAGCAGCAGTGGGCAATCAGACTGGTACCCTACCTGACAGGGAAAGCCCAACTTGCCTACAGCAATATGGACAATGCACAGTCAGAAACTATGACCTGGTGAAAAGCAAAATCCTAAAAAGGTACGAAATCTCAGGAGAGACCTACAGGCAGAGATTTCGATCTCTGAAGTACAACTCTGTCGACAACCCTTGAGAAGTCTTCACCTGACTCAAGAGAACTTCTGATAAAATGGCTCCAACCAGAGGGCAAAACAGTCCCACAGATCACTGGCACATTTGCCAAGGAGCAATTTTTTTTTTGGTCAATTGTATTTCTGGCACCCACCGACCAGGGCATCTCTCAGAGGTGCCCTCTCAGCATGACTCCTCTACTCCACACCTGAAGCCCTCTCCCATCAAGCTCCCCCGGATCACCCTCCAGGGGAGGGCCCGCCTCTCCTACCTGATGGCCTTCATGTGATTAGAGGGTCTGTCTGGTGGGGGGGGGGTCAGCTGTGCTGTCAGGGAGATGGCCCGGCATTTTGGATGTGAGGGTCCACCACTGGAGCCCTTGTTGCCTCCCTGGTCTGCGGGGGAATTTTCTGTTTCCCCTGCGGAACTCGGACATGCAATGAAGTTGGAAGCGGTGTCTGCCACAGTTCTGCCCCCCCACTCTTGTGAGCACCGCATTTTTACCTGCACTGCCCCAACTCATGCCAGGGGCCACCCAAGAGTGGCGCTATCCCCTGATCCCTCCCCGGGAAGGGAGAACAGTCCACCAGATGCTCAATCCCTTCCCTCCCCTGCCGACCCCCCGATGGCCTGGTCTCATTCCCGAACCCAGGTCATTTTGTGGTATGAGGTGTGGTGTCCAGCGCCTCAACCTTCAGCGCCACCAGGCCGGTGTTCCATGGAGCAATTCATTAACATTCTGATATATAGATGTGAAGCTTTAGGTAAAGGAACATTGACCAGAAAGTGGGGAAAAAGCTGTTTCTTTGGTCGAGGACTACCAAATGGCCAATCACCACAGCAGTGACGTAACAGCCAAGGACTGGTAAGACACTCTCTTTCCCATTTAAATTCCAAGTATACTCAGAACTCTGGTTGAGGTTAACAAATCTGTGCTCAAAGACATTATTTTGCTATAACTGTAATAAGCCAGGTCATATTGCAAGAAACTGCCGTAGTAAGGAGAGTGGCACTGGAGCAGATTTGTCCTGGGCAAGTACTTAACAGATGTGAAGGTGGGGATAGGACTGTAAGGGACTCATTCATTGGTAAACAGGCAGACACTACTGCATGTTGAGTGCTGGGAAAACACTGTGCAAAAGGACCAGATGCTGATGATATCTGCATCCAGAGGGATATTGATACTATCCCACCACCCAAATGACTCTGACCATTGAGGTGTGTGCACCAAATGAAAGTGGAGGTAGTACCTAAGTTACCTGTACCTATGATTATTGGAAATGACTTTCCAGGATTTACTGAGTTAATAAAGGAGGGAGTAAATCCTGATGTTTCAGCAGCTGTGGTGACAAGGGCTCAGGCAAAGAAAATTTCAGATGGTGGGGACATGTTTCCTTTCAGTGATTTTGAGTCAGACTTGTTTGAGCACAGCTCCAAGATCCAGAAATCAGGAAAGAAAGACAATGCCTGAAGAAACTGTGGCAACAAATGACTGATGGACATGAAGGGTTAAAATATGAAAATGCTAAACAGAACAATTAGTTATAACACAGAAGTAAAGAACAGAGTTGTTACAGATAGCACATGATAGTCCTATGGCTGGTCACTTAGGAAGGGATCACACCCTTGCCAGATTGCTGTCTAGATTTTACTGGCCTGGAATTCATGAAGATGTTGCTACCTACTGTAATTCCTGTGCTGAGTGTCAGAAAGTAGCCCCAGTCACTAGAAAGACAAGGTGCCCCTACCCTTGATGGATGTGCCTTTGAGAGAATTGCAATGGATGTGGTTGGTCCTTTAGACAAAAGTAAAAGGGTAATGGATTTATCCTGGTAGTATGCGACTATGCAACTCGACACCCAGAGGCTGTTCCAATGTGTACTGTCACAGCTTCAAAAGTGGTAGCAGAGCTCGTAAAAATTTTCATCAGGATGGGTACACCAAAAGAGATCATTACTGATCAGGGTAGTAATTTTGGTGCTGCATTACTTAAGGAGCTGTACAGACTACTAGGTATCACTGCCATAAGAACCTCCCCTTATCACCCTCAGACAGGCAGTCTTGTTGATCGTTTTAACCAAACCCTAAAACGCATGTTAAAAAGGTTTGTAAAAGGGAAAGGGAAAGATTGGGACCAATACTTGCCTTACCTACTTTTTGCCTACAGAGAAGTGCCACAGGCACCAACAGGGTTTTCACCATAATCAATCAATCAATCAAGTCTTTATTTAACCAGGCATTCATCATTGAGCAGAAGCTCATTTGCAAGATGGACCTGGGTGGAGCATGAACAATTGTATATACAGGTCGACACAGGTATTTACAAGGCAATACAGATAATACTGTTTACAGAGAGGAAGAAAAAAAACTTCATATGTACATAGAATTATACAGATATTGTACAGATTACAGGGTATTTACATACATAGAAGTGTCTATGGAAGATAAAGCAGGTTATCTAAGGTTGTAGGAGGAAGTAATGGAAGAAAAAAATATATACACCAGGTAGAGGCAAAGGTAGGTGGGGGGAGAAAGGCTAGGAGAGCACGGTGCACAGAGAGGAGTTGGTAAAACGGGATGTAGAGAAGGTGGATGGAGAAAAGGAGTATGTGTGAGCCCCGGGATTGAATGCTATAAAGTACGAGGCATGGTAGGATGTCACAACCCAGGGGTAGTGAGCTCCTATCCGAGGTTGGGAAAGGAAGGATAAGGGGATGGATGGGCCTAGTGTTGATAAGACAGGGGGATAAGTGAAGGAGGGAACAATTAGGCTTGTGAGGAGCAAGCTGGGGGGTCAGTACTTAAAATTGAGTCTAGGCGTGGCTATATACCAGGGCAGACACTGGTACTGGGTCTGAGTGGGTGAAGCAGTTACATACTTCTCTGACTGTATGGAAATAAAGCATCTTGAAGGCATTTATGCTGTATGGTAGGCAGCCAAGAGGGCCACTGGATGTGATATGAGAAACATGGGAAGATAACCCCACTCAGAAACAATCTATTACGTCTTATATGTGTGCCCTAAGAAAGAGCTGGCAAAATATGTTGAAATTGCCCATAGTAATCAGGAAGAGGCCCAAAACCAGTAGAAGGTATATTATGACTGGGTAAAAAAAAATAGTTTTCGAGCCAGGTGAAAAGGTTCTGCTACTGTTACCCACAACAGAAAACAAAGTGTTAATGAAGTGCCAAGGGCCTTATAAGGTTCTTAGACATTCTGGCACTGTTAACTACAGACTGAGACCACTGACAGGAAAAATCCTAGTAAGATATACCATGCTAACCTCCTCAAGAAATGGACTGAAAAATGCCAATAGCTACTTTGCTAGTTTTAATAGAAACTGATAAAGATATTATTGATGCAGCTTATGACAGACTGGAACAAACTGTAAATGCTGATGCTGTAAAGGTGAATGCTTCCTTAACCTCAGAACAAAGCGGCAGACATTGGTAATATGCTAAAGACATTTAACTGTACTTTTACCACTGTATCCGGACGAGCAGAAGGGTTAGAGCACGTAATAGTTCAAGGAATGGTCTTCCTATTAGGCAAAAGACATGTATGTTACCAGAGTGGTTAAGAGCTGACATGGTTAAGAAAATACAAAAAATTAAAGAATTGGGTGTCATAGAGGAGTCGAGGAGTGCTTGGTCATCTCCAATGGTAATTGTAAACAAAAAAGAAGGAGGTGTTAGAATCTGCCTTTATTTTAGGAAACAAGTGTCAGAATTTGAGTTATCTTATGTCTAGAATAGATTATTTGGTGGACAGACTGGGGAGTGCAAAGTATATCAGTACCCTCGATCTCACCAAGGGTTACTGGCAAATACCTTTAGCTAAAGAATCCAGAGACAAAACTGCATTTGCCACTCCTGTTGGATTCTATCAGTTCACCACCATGTCATTTGGTTTACATGGTGCACCAGCTACATTCCAGTGGTGCATGGATGTCATTTATCACCTCACTGGTTATTGTACTGCATACCTGGATGATGACGTGATGTATAGTCCAGACTGGAAAACCCACCTGGAACACCTCACGAGCAGTTATCAAGCTATCAAAAATGCAGGTCTGACTATTAATCCTACTAAATGTACACTGGGCATGCAGGAAACCAGATATTTGGGCTGCGTGTTGGGAAATGGAGGAGTTAAGCCAAAGGTTTCTAAAAGAGAAGCTGTAGCTAACAGCCCTTTCCCTAACACAAAGCAACTCGTCAGGTCATTTAAAGGGCTGGCTGGTTATTCTCAAAGATTTGTTCCCAACTTTGCTGAGTTAGCTACTCCCCTCACTGAACTCACGAGAAAACGGTACCCAAATAATATGAAATGGACCCCAGAGTGTGATGAAGCTTTTTAAGCCATTAAGGTTGCAATATGTTCAGCCCGTTTTAAGAAGCCCAGACTCTGAGAAACCATTCTTGTTACAAACAGATGCATCAGCGGTAGGCCTAGGTGCAGTCCTGAGTTAAAATACAGATGGGAAAGGACATCCTATTTTGTACATAAATAGGAAGTTGCATGACAGAGAGAAAAGGTACTCCACCATTGAAATGGAATGTTTAGCAGCAAAGTGGGCCACGGAGTCCCTTAAGTTTTATGTACTAGGAACTGACTTTGCACTTATAACAGATCACAAGCCTCTCTGTTGGCTTAACTAAATGAAAGATAAAAATTCCAGAATCACAAGGTGGTACCTGGCATTACAACCATTTAAATTCAAGGTTATACACAAATCCGGTAAAGAGAATAGCAATGCTGATTTTCTGTCAAGATATGGATCAGTAATTGAGGGTTCTGAAGACTGAAACACAAATGTATACAGTTATAGAAAAATGGATAATGCATATGTGCTTAATTTCTGAAAGTTAGAAGCTAATATTAGCAGAGAATTAATAAAACGTTTTGGAAACCTGTTTGATAAAACAGGTTCCCTCTTAAGGAGGTTGGGTATTGTTATGGAAAGAGTTTAAATGCAAGGATCTGTTCTATTATTTTCCTATCTCTTGTCTGTCTGGTTGCACAACCAGATTTTCCTGCGAGATCTAGGGTTTAATCACCCCGACAGTCTCGCAATTCTCTGCCTCATGGTCTCTCAGTCTTCCCTTGCTGTTTGTCTTTTCCTCCCTTGCATAACTCCTGGTATAAAAAATATATGCAAATCATTATGTGGAAAAGTAACTGATACTGGATCCCTTTGTTTAGAAATTATATAGTGTTACTGTTGAAATGTATATAATTATACTTTGAGATGATTGCAAAAAGCTATAGAGAACTCAAGGGGTTAACCTGAAATGCAATTTTTAAGCCTTTTGCAGAAGCTGTGAAAAAGGGGCCTCAGCTCAGGCAGTCTGTGTCCCTGCTAGCACCTGCCTGAAACATACAGGAACACTTTGGAAGATGCTTGTTAAGAATGAGGATTGGAAGGACTTATAAGAGAGCTGAGCTGCAATTGCATTTTAGATGGACACACAGAGATTGACGGTGAACGCTGATCAATCTGCTGTTTATTCTTCCTTTTAATAGTTTACTGAACAATTTTATTTTTTCATATTACTATTAGTGTAAATAAATATTTTGTGAATTTTACAACTGCTCCTGGTTTTCCTATGCTTCCTGATCTGCCTCAACGAAGGGACGGAAAGAGATCTATCCTTGGGGTGCCCCACCTCCTGAATGCTACATCCAGCACCTCCTGTTTAAGGCCCACTCATGATGGGCCTGGTTGATCCGGCTCAGGGCATCTGCTAGGGTGTTGTCCTTTCCTGGCAGATGGGTAGCTTATAGAGAGGCACTGAGGAGTAATTCAGACTCCATATCTTCAATGCCTCTGTGCAGAGGGGGCTGGACCTTGTCCCTCCCTGCTTGTTTATGTAGTACACTGTAGTAGTATTGTCTGTTCTGATCTGTACCACCCTTCCCTGGATCAGTAGAGCAAAGGTTTGCAGGGCTAGTAGCACCGCCCTCAATTACAGTAGGTTTATGTGCTGGAGTGACTCTGTACTTGACCAGGTACCGTGGGTGGTGTGCTCCCCTAGGTGGGCACCCCACCCCAGCAGTGATGCATCTGTTGTCAGAATCACTGATGGAGACGCCTGCTGGAATGGAACCCCTTCTCAGAGATTGTCTCCTCCTTTCCACCACTGAAGAGCCTGCAGTTACATACTTGTTACTGGAATTGTCTTTGAGAGTGGGTCTCTCCTGGCACCAATGTGCTCTGAGGTGGAACTGAATATCCCTCATTTGAAACCTGGAACCTAGGACTGTGCCTGTTGCTGCAGCCATGTGGCACAGGAGTTGCAGGAACTGTCTTGCTGTTTTTGGCCTGTTCAGTTCGATTGAGCCAGCCAGTTGCAGAATGTTACTTACCCTTTCCTGAGGTAAGTAAGCTCTTCCCACTATGGTATTTAGTTCTGCCCCTATGAATTGCAGTACTTGCACTGGGAGCAGGACTGCCTTTTTGACATTTATCAGAAATCCCAGAGACTCCTAAAGGTCCTGGGTTACCTGCAGATATTCCCTTACCTGTTAGGGGGACTTCACAACCAGCCAGTCTTCCAGGTAGGGAAACACAGAAACACCTAGCATTCTTAGGTGAGCCACCACCACTGCCAGGCACTTTGTGAACACTCTTGGTGCTGATGTGAGACCAAAGGGGAGTGTTGAAAACTGGTAGTGTCCTGAAGGGAGTCTGAATCTTAGATATTTTCTGTGAGACTCCCTCATCGGGATGTGGAAATATGTGTCTTTTAGATCAATGGAGGCTAGCTAGTCTCATTTTTGTAATGCTGGCTGAATCATTGCCAATGTGACCATTTTGAACCTGGGTTTTACCAGGTGTCTGTTTAGTATTCTGAGGTCTAGAATAAGCTGCCACTCACCATATTTCTTTATGGTAAGGAAGTACCTGGAGTACAAACCCTTTCCCTTTTGCAGAGAGGGTACAGGCTCTATTGCTCTGGACAAAAGCAGAGCTGTACTTTTTCTAGCAGCTTTCTTTTGGCGAGAAGCTGCTTTGAACACTCTTGTTCTTAAGGTAGGAAGGGATTTGAAGCGTAGGGACATACCCTGACTCATCACTTTCAGGAGCCCCTTGTCTGTGGTGATATTTTTCCAGGCCTGGAAACAGTGAGTCAGTCTGCCCGACTGGGTTCTGTTTTGTTTGTGGCTGGACTTGTCCAGTCTGGGAGCCATGCCTGGCACCCCTGCTGCCCCTGAAATAGCCAGCCAGCTGAGTGTATTACAGTTATTGTGGTACAGCCTGGACCTGGTAGAAGTGTCTGGTGTACGCAAGCCTACCCTTACCTCCCCTTCCATAGGGCCTGGAAGAGTGGGAAGGCTTTTCCTTTGCTGAACTGCTCCTAAAGGTAGCTTTATATTTGTCCACATTTATCATGTAAGCCTCTGTCTGTTCACCAAATAAGGAGTTATTCTCCACAGGAAAATCCATGGCCTTAGCCTGGGTATCCTGAGTCAGGTTAGTGGCCCTAAGCCAGGCATACCTTCTTAGGGCCACTGCGCAAGCCATCCACCTGGCAGCAGTGTCATTAGTGTCTGCTGCCATTTGAAACTGGTACTTAGAGGCTTCCAGTCCCAACCTAGCAGTTTCAGCTAGATCAGAGGAGATACTGGATGGATCCTTTTCTGACATGGCCAGTACTGAGTGCCACAGGGCTTTATGGTACTGGGCTGCATAAGTTTGGTAGCTGGCTTGCTTGATTGCCAAAGAAGCTGACAGGTAGCCCTTTTTGCCATACTGTCAATTTTCTAGAATCCTTTTCAGGAGGGTGTGAAGTCAGAGGCACCTTAGCCCTTTCACAGGCTGCCTGCTGAATTATTCCCTGGTGGTCAGGTGAGTAAAGAGAAACTCAGCACCTGTCCTGTCTAGCTTATACTTTTTGTCAGATTTATTTTATCAATGGGAGAGACAGTATTAGGCGTTTGAAGTACAGCCATAATGTTTTTCTTAACAAGCATTTGTCAGTGCCGAATGTTTGCTTGCTGGCATTGGTAATGCAGGAGTTAGAGAGATGAATAATAGGGATGGCAATGAAGTATTGAACTAATGCCAACCCCCACCCCAACCCTGCAGAGACTGACAGGTGTTGGGGGTGTGCCTTTGTGTCACAGGCCAAAACGTTCATGCCATTCCACCTCACTCCACCCTGCAGACACCGACAGGTGTCACAGTGTGCCTTGGGGTCTTCAGTCCTTACGCTCACCCCATTCCAGAAGGACATAAGCTGAGATGGGTGCAGTATAGAAGAAAGGGGTGAACGTTAGGGCCGAAGACCCCAAGCCACACCTCGATGCCTGTCACTGACTGTGGGGGGAGGGGTGGAAAGGCGTGTGCATTATGGCCAATGACCAAAAGTCACACCCCCAACACCTGTCAGTCTTTACAGGGTGGGGCATTATGGTTGGAAACCCTAATGCCCTGGGCATTTGCTGGTATTTTTGCTCCAAATTTCAACATGGGCTTTTTGGGACCCCACCTCATGAACAGTGGCACTATAATTTCGTTACTCAATCCCAAAAGGTGATTTTTTCAAAGCGACTACACCACTCTGCACTACAGGTGGGAAAACACATTTCAGGTTGGATGTCAAAAATGACAGCTACACTGTTCATGAGGTGGTGTGAAAAAATGGCAATGTTGAAAATCTGGAGCAAAAATGTGAAAAATTTGTGAAGTTACGAGCATGTGTAGAAACTGTGCAACGCATGCCTGCAACACAATCATTTTTTTGGAATTTTTTCACCAAATTTTCAACGTGGGTATTTTGGGACCTTCTCTCATGAACAGTGGCACTATCATTTCATTTTTTTTTTTTTAACTATTTCAATTTTTTACTGTTAAAAACACACAGAGTAGTGTTACAGGTAATCATCACTGTAGTTGATGGGTTTTGATCGTCGTAAAAGACATTACTTGCACAGGCAGTAAGTAGCATAATAATCACAAACAAGAGGAGAATAATTAGGTGAAAATCACCTGTAATTATGAAAAAAGTTTACAATGATAGCATATGGCCCTCTACTATTTGCACATTATTTGTGGATAAACTATACTGGCAAGCTGTTGCTTTTGCAGCCCCTGGGCCAGGGAGGCCCAGGGGCTACAACTCCTTTCACCAAATTAGTTAAATCAAGTCCCAACCTGGATATCCAGGGATAAAGCCTGGTGGGGGGGGGGGGACTAAGGGATGGCCAGCATTCCAAGGAGCAGTCAAGAGGAACCACTGTTCAAGAAGCTAAACCTCTAAGGAGGTTGATCTGGTTGAGTCTATGAAATGCTCAGGAACCAAGTGTTCCAGCGATTCATTAGTTCTGGAACTTTGTTTTGAAGCCTAGCCATCATATGTTCAGATTTATATATATCATATACGGTATCTTCCCAGGGAGATAAAGTAGTGGGATCTGGGCACAGCCACAACCTTGTGATACATTTTTTAGTGGCACTCAGGAGAATATTAAGGAGATATATTTGGTGGTGTTCTTCAAAATGGCGTGGGTAATGTAGGAGAATCCCTATGTCTGGGAGGAGGGCACTTAAACAGGGAAAAAGATCCAGAACTCTACTTTTTATCCCTAACCAATAGGCTGCCAGTGCTGGGCACAGCCAAAACACGTGCATATGTAGCCACTTCACAGCCACAGTGTCTCCAGCACTTGGAGTCCCACCATCTGTATACTTGGTAGTGATCTGGGGTGTATGAAAAAATCTTTAGACCACCTTCCAGGAAAATTCTTTCCAGATATATGAATTTGAGGTTTTATGCTGTCTTCGTCAGATCCGAAGCCAGTCTTCCTGGGTTAGTTCAATCTGGAATTCAGCTTCCCAATGGAATTGAACCAGATCCATAGTGTGTGAGGGGGTCCCCTGTAGGGCCTCATAGAAATGATAGATTAAATGCTGCACCCTACACCCCTCTCTACCTGAGTCAATAAGGAACATAGAGAAGGAATAGACTGATCGGTAACATCCAGATCAATTTTAGTGTTCAGAAAATGGTGGATCTGTAGGAACCGGAAAAAGTCACTCTGATTTAGGGAGAACTCCTGTTTAAGTTGTTCAAATGATTTAAAGATATCTTTATCATAGAATTGATAGGGGTATTTCAAACCCTGATGGGCCCAATTCCGGAATGTGATGTCTAGTTGTGCTGGGGGCCATTGTGGGTCTTCTGCAGGGATGCCTATCCAAGTCAACAGGAGTTTATTAGCTGGTCGGGCAAGAAACTTTATCCAATACTGGAGAAGCCCCTTAATGAAGCTGGAACCTTGACAGATCTATGTAATATTATGAGGTTGGAACACTAGAGAATAGTTTAGGGAGTGGTCCGCCATACCCCTCACCACCGTAAACCAGGGTGGAGACTGGGTCTGGGGTAAAAGCCAGGTCATTAAATGTGTAAATAGAGCAGTTAGCCAGTAATTAAGGATGCAGGGCAGAGCCAGTCCACCCCTCTCTTTAGAGCACTGAAGTTTAAGTGCTAATCTGGGTTGGTTGTTCACCCAGAGAAACCTACTAGCCGAGCGATCCCACTCCCGAATATCCTTATCGTGAGGGTATCAGGATATTTTGCTTTAGGTATAATATTTTCAGAAGGGAATTCATCTGGATAGATTGGACCCTAGCCAGCAAAGAAAGAGGGAGAGGGGTCTATTGCACCAAATTCGAATTGATTTTTGAGAGGACTGAAACATAATTAGAGGAGTAGAGGTCTGGGGAATCTTGATTCCTAAATAAGTTATATATGGTTTGTCCCATTTATAGGGGTATCTCTTGATTAACTCTGGGGGCAGAGGAGGTTGTATAAGTGGGACTTCTGATTTATTTAGGTCGATGGTGTAGACTGTGAGGCGCTCTATTTCTTGTAGGAGGGAAGTGAGAGTTTGTAATGATTCCTCCAGATGAGTAATATAAAGATATAAATAGTAGGCTATTTTGTGATAAGAGGACTCCGAGATCCTATACCCATGAAGGTTCGAAGTTTGTTGAAAAAGCTGGGGTATGGCTCTACAAAGATGGAAAACAAGCAGGGGGAGAGGGGGCAGCCCTGACGTGTACCCCTAAATAGGGGAAAGCAGTCAGAATGCAATCCGTTCAGGCTCACTACTGCCTCCAGGTCAGTATATATTCCTCCGATGATGTCCATGAAACGTTTAGAGAAGTTGAACTTTTGTAAGGCAGCCTGAAGGAACCCCCAAGAGACCATACTGAAAGCCTTTTGGACATCTAGACTAAGAATCAGAAGGGAAGGTTTTGTTGATTGGGCATGATCTATTAAATAAACGGTATGCATCATTAAGGGGCTTCTTCAGTATTGGATAAAGTTTCTTGCCTGACCAGCTAATAAACTCCTGTCGACTTGGATAGGCATCCCTGCAGAAGACCCACAATGGCCCCCAGCACAACTAGACATCACATTATGGAATTGGGCCTGTCAGGGTCTAAAATACCCCTATCAATTCTATGATAAAGATATCTTTAAATCATTTGAACAATTTTCAGAAATGATCTATTTTTAAACCTTGATTGATCCGGATGTATTAAAGAGAGGAGACTGTGATCAAGTCTACGCTTCAAGATGCTAGTATAAATCTTGTAATCTTGATTGAGTACTGATATGGGGCGATAGGAGTCACATAGATGTGGGGGTTTCTGTGGTTTCAAGATCACCGAGATTGTCGCCCATCTCCAAGAAACAGGAAAGGAAGAGGTGGTATGGCCGCTTGTAAATACTGAAGGAGAATTGTATCCAACTCAGAGTGCCCTTGTAGAATTCAGCACCAAAACCGTCAGGTCCCAGGGATTTCCATTTTTAAGACCTCTAATGGTGGATTGGAGTTCTAGTTCAGACACCTGGGCTGCTATTTGAGGCCCTACCGAGGATTCAGGAAGGGCAGGTGGCGCAGCTGGTCAAGAAGGTTGATATTTTGTGGGGGGTCAGGCTCTATTGGGGAGGAGTAAAGAGATTGGTAGTATATCTTGAATGCGTCTAGGATATGTCGAGTAGAATATCGAGTTTGTCTGGAGACAGGATCCTTAATCTTGGAAATGGTGCATTGTTGTATTTGGTTTCTGAGGTGGTAAACCAAAAATTTGAAGGCCGGGCCTCACCTTCATAGTAACGTTGCCTTAGCCAAGCCAAGGCTTGCTCTTTTTTGGCAGTCAACAGGCGCTGTATGTCAGCTTGTGTCTGAGAGATTAAGGGGAGCAGGTCTGAGTCCCCCTGCATGTGTGCCTCCTGAAGGAATCAAAGCTCTTCCTGCAGGGTCTGCAGTTTAGCCTCAGCCTGCCTGTTCTTATGAGAAGCATATGCAATAATGTGACCTCCGAGCACTTCTTTAATCGTATCCCGGAGGATCTGGGGGGAGACCTGGGGGGAGGTGTTGTCTCGGATAATTTCCAAGATTTGTGTCTCCAGGAGTTCCTCAAACTCCTCATCCCTGAGTAAAGATGGATAAAATCTCCATTGTGGATTTTTTCTCTCTCCTTTCTAAGAGTAAGTTCTAAGGTAATGGGTGCATGATCCGATAGATGAGAATATCCGCTGACCAAACCAAGTCTATATATTCTTTCGCAATGCATATATAATCAAATCTAGAGTAATACTTGAAATCGCTGGAAAAGTAGGTGAATTTTCATTGTGACAGATGGAGTTGTTGCCAAGTGTCTGTCAGGCCCACATCTCTAATCAGGCATCTAAGATGTCTGTCCGGAGGCCTGTGGGGAAGGGGGTGTCGCAGAGGAGTCCAGTGAGGGATTAAGCTGACAATTAAGGTCTCCCCCTAATATTAATATCCCTTGTTGCCTTGTCAGAATAGCATCCATGAGATGCTGAATGGCGGAGGCATCTGAGCCCGGTGGGATGTACACACTGCATAGTGTATCTGTTGGTTTAATTGGATTACCGCCAGCGCCAATCTACCCTCCCTATCTGAGTACTGATCAAGGACCTGTAACTGGGAGTGTCTAAGGATCAGGATCACCACCCCCTCCTCCTTCTTCATTGATGAGAAGACTCCACTAACACTGAGAATCAAAATTTAAGCAATTTCTAGTGCTCAAGCGAGGAGGGTGGTCTCCTGTAATAAGAAGCGATCGATTCAACTTAAGTGCTTGGCTGCGGTACCTGTTGATGGGGCCGGCCAGCCCACCTGACATTGTGGAAACAATCTTAAAGGGAGACTGCATGTCCAAATCTATTAGTAACCTTCATGACTTCAACCCCCGGACAACGTGAGGTGTGGGTTTCCTGCAAGAATAATATTTCCCAACTGCAAAATGGACAATATGTTGGTGCTCTGGGTCCAGTAAAACAGGGTAGGTGGGCAAACAAGTAACCACTGGGGAATAACAAAGGAGCCAACTAGGCCTAACCATGGTACAGTACATTAGAAACAGCATCTCAGAAAGGACATGATACAAATTATAAACTAAATACAAACCCCAATGATGGGGATTCTCTGTGACTTCCAACAATACACGGTCAAATGTGGCCCATACTGGGGACAGGTCTACTGACTGTCCGTAGATGGGCACCCATTCCACAATGGGAGATGGGGCCCTGGGGAAACCATTGTCCCCAAATACAGAGAGGGAAGGGTATATGGTGAGGGCAACTAATATCAGGAAAAACTGAAAAAGGAGGAGGTGTAGGGGAAGGGAATTATAGGGTGGGGGGAAAATGGTGTTGATCCATCTGGGCCAAGCTCACTGTTGACATAGGAGCTCGTGGCCCACCCCACTATCATTTCATTACTCAATCTCGAAAGTCAATTTCCCACAGCAACCGTACCATTCTGCGCCACAGGTGCGACAACACGTTTCCGGCAGGATGCAAAAAATGACAGCTGTATTGTTCATAAAGAGGTGTGCAAAATGGCAATGTTGAACATCTAGAGTGAATATATAAAAAACTGGTGATGTTAGGAGCATGCATAGAAACTGCGCAACGCACGCTCATACCACAATCATGTCTTGGAATTTTTTCACCAAATTTGCAACATGGGTTTTTTGGGACCCCACCTCATGAACAGTGGCACTGTCATTTTGTTACTCAGTCCTGAAAGGTGATACTGAGCAGTGACTGCAAAATCACCTTTCCGGGATAAATAACGAAATGACGATGTTTCAATTGAGGTCCCAAGAACCTCATGTTGAGCGTGGTGCCACAATTCCTAAAATGGCTACTATATCAACCTAAGTTAACCCCCGACTCCCATTATACAGTGCTTACCCAATTCCTCAGTTTGCAGTTAGGCTTTGAAGAGTGCAAACGTGCCCCAATCAGAGAAGATCGCTACTCCCGACCTCCGGAATGAAGTATGGGTGAAGGGGACTGGGGAGACAACAGTGGACAGTTTCTTTTACAGGTAAAAACAACAAGATGCGGGGATGGTTTTCTTTCTTTTACCGTTTAAAAAAAAAAAATTTCAAGCACATTGGGGTGGGCTTCCAGTGTGCCACAATAGTGGTAGCAGTGGTGGGGCATGCCGACACGGGGACTGGGCATCCAGATGTCGTTAGATTACAGACTGTTTTTTTTTTGGGGGGGGGCACATCCGACCCCGGGAGTGGGCATCCCGGTGTCAAACATTTTGGCACACTGGGGTGGGCTCCCAGTGTGCCATATTAATGGAAGGATGAGGGATACATGCCGACATGGGGATTGAGCACCCTGATGTTGGCTTTTCTTGGAGAGTGTGGCGGGCGGCAGGAGCCACAGCTCATTACTTGTTTCACCAGGAAAGGCACACAGAACAAACAAGTTGTTGGCGTTGCAAGGGCCAGAGTGCTGGGCGCAGGAGCCAACAAGGTTTGAGGGGAGTGCGCTGCAGTGACTAAACTGTTTGTGATTGCAACAGCAGATTCATTTCAACTCCTTGGCTCTTTTTGAAGCTGCTGTCATTGACAGTTTCCACCTCGATTGGTGGCTGAATGACGCACCCAGTAAAGTGTCCGCTGCATTGGCCACAACACTGACACACCTCTGAAATGTGCTACTGTTGCAAGATGTTTCTTGTGCATGCGTAAAAAACTTGTACAGAAGGAGTAAAGGACAGTTACGCAAGAACTTACCGTAACAGCAGATCTTTGAGAGAAGCTCTTGCAACAGTAACACATATATATATATATATATATATATATATATATATATATATGTATATATAGGACTGACGCCACCTGGCGGCAGATCTCAATTCTTTTCCTCTAGCAGTACCACGCGGGACCACCCGCCCGGCGACCCGCCCGACATCACGTGCAGTATGCGACGAGCAGTCCCCATGCTCCAGTTCTTGTGCCGCCAAAAAAAACAACTGTGGATGAAACATTCCACAAAACTTATATAACTGTAAGGCCTGCAATAGGAGCTGAACTTGACCCAGAGCAGAAAAGCTCACTCCCAGGGGAAGGAGGAGGAAAATCATACCTGCTGCAAGAGCTTATCTGAAGACCTACTGTTACAATAAGTTGTTACATAACTGTACTATCTTACTTGAAAGGAAGCTCTTGCAGCAGGTAACACATATACAGTACTGATTCCCAAGCAGTATAAAACTAAAGACAACCATTGGGAAAGAGGCGGGAAAGGCGAACAGACACAGTCCCAGAGGTATAAACTTCAGACAACCCCCGGGAAGGGGAGTCAACAGACAAGACACACTCATGGTATAAACTTAAAACAATCATGAGTAGGGGGAAGAAAGAGATGCAGAGACACATCGGGAGAGAGAGAGACCTCTCAGGAAATAAGGTCCTGGAGGACTGCCAGGCCAAAACCTGCTGGATGCCTGGAAACAATATCCAGGCTGTAATGCCTGATGAAAGTGTGCACCGAGTGCCAAGTGGCGGCAGCACAAATGTCAGCTGCCGACACCCTCTTTAGAGCTGCGAAGGAAGTAGCCACTGCTCTGGTGGAATGCGCCCTGATTGTACCCAGAAGGGGTTTGTTACCCTGCTGATAACAGAAAGATATGCAGTTAACCAACCAAAGCGAGAGCGTTTGCTTGGTAACCGGGCGCCCCAAGGACCTATCTGCAAAGGATACAAAAAGATGGTCCGATTATCTGTCTCCCTTTGTTCTGGACAGGTAACAGCGCAGAACACGATGCACATCAAGGGCGTGCAAAAGCGCTTCTCCCCTATTGGAATGCTCCGGATAATAGACCAGAAGCTGAACCAATTGATTAAGAGTGAGCTCAGAGGCTACCTTGGGAAGGAATTTCGGATTAGTGCAGAGGTCTACCCTATCCTTATGAAAAATAAGATAGGGTTCCCTACACATTAAAGCATGAAGCTCAAAAATGTGCAGAGCAGAGGTGACTGCTACTAAAAGCAGAGTCTTCCAAAAGAGGTAGCGAAGCTCACAACTCATGACTGGTTTAAAGGGAGGGGAAGTGTAAGCCTCTCCAGAACAAGCAACAAGTCCCAAGGGGGAACAGGGTCTCGGACTGGAGGACGGAGATGCAAGAGCCCCATAAGATAATGTTTTGACCACCTCCAATTGAGCAACTGTCCTGTCCTGGATACAGTGATGATGGCGGGAAACAGTGACCAGGTGTACTTAGCGGAGGAGTAGCTGAGACGGACTCGACAGGGATAGCAGGTATTGTAGAATAGAGTTAACAGGACAGACCAGGGGTCGAGCCTCCTGGCTGTGGCCCACAGACAAAAACGTTTCCATTTCATGGCGTAAGTGGCCCTGGTAGTGGGCTTCTGAGCCTCCACCAAAATCCGGGCAATTTCATCAGATACTCCAAAGTGAAGTTTTGCTAGGTCCGAAGGAGCCAAGCAAGCAGGTGAAGGGAGCGTAAATTGGGATGAACCAAGGTCCTGTGCTGTTGTGAGAGTAGCTGACCTGAAAGTGGGAGAGGCCATGGAGACTCCACCGACAGATGCCTGAGAAGAGGGAACCAAATCTGTCTGGGCCACAGAAGGGCTATCAGGATCATGATTACCCTCTCTGATTGGGCTTTGAGGAGGACCTTCTGCAAGAGGGGGAAGGGGGGGAAGGCATAAAGAAACCTCCTATTCCAGGATAGGGACAATGCATCTTGCCAGAAAGCTCCAGGCTCAGGATCGAGCGAGCAGAAACTGGTCAGTTTTGCATTGCACTGAGATGCAAAGAGATCCAACTCTGGCATCCCCCACCTGGTGAAGAGTTTATCTGCTACGGACTATAGCAGGGACCACTCGTAATAGAGCAGTTTTGCTCAGCTGAGAGCATCCGCAACCACGTTTGGAGAACCCGGAACGTGGACTGCTGAAAGATGGAGATAGTGCTCCACCGCCCAGTTCTACACCTTCATAGCCTCCTGACACAGGGGATAGGAGTGTGTGCCCCCTTGCTTGTTGATGTAGAACACCACCAAGGTGTTGTCCATCTGAACGAGGTGGTGACCAGGCAAAAGGAATGGGGCCAGTGCCTGTAGGGAGTACAGGACCACCCTGAGCTCAAGCACATTGATATGCAAGTTCTCCTCTAAAGGGGACCACAGCCCTCGAGTCCTGTGGGTCCCCAGATGACCCCCATCCTGTCCCAAACGCATCTGTGGTGAGAGTCTGGGGTGGGCTGTCTGGCTGGAAGGAGTCTCGGCAGAGCTGTTGGGAGACGCCCACCAGTGGAGTTCCCAATGAACTGGCTCCGAGATCCTGACAGGCAAATCCAAGTCATCCCTGGTCTGGTCCCACTGGACTCGGAGTGCCCACTGAATGGTGTGCATGTGCAGCCTAGTGAAGGGGACTGATACTATGGCAGCTGCCATGTGACCCAGAAGCCTGAGAATGGACCTGGCGGGAACGACAGATGCTGAACAGCTTTGGACTGCCAACGTCTTGACATGCTCCACCTTGTTGGAGGGGAGAAAGGCCTTCTGCAAGGTGGCTATCCAAGAGAGTGCCTATGAACTGCAGATGCTGAGAGGGGAAGAGCTGAGACTTTTCTGGGTTTACAGTGATCCCCAAATGCAGACAGAGGGAGTGTGTGTCCAGGATGGTCTCCCAAAGACGAGACCTGTATAAAGCTAAGAGGAGCTAGTCATCTAGATAGGGGAACAGAAAGTGGCCGTTTCGGCGCAGAGCTGCTGCGACGACAGCAAGGCACTTTGTGAAAACTCTGGGAGTGGAGGAAAGGCCGAAAGGAAGGACCTTGAACTAATAGGCCCGACCCTCGAACTTGAACCTCAGGAATCTCCGATGACTCTGGCAGATGGGAATATGAAGGTAAGCATCTTGCATTGTCCAGGGATGCCAGCCAATCCCTGACCAAAAGGAAGGGGAGGAGATTCAGAAGCAACACCAAGTGGAATCTGTGATAAGAGACAAGACCTATTGGTTGAGGTCGCTGAGGTCCAAGATAGGCCCAAGGTCCCCCAACTTCTCAAGAACCAGGAAGATGCTGGAGTAAAACCCAGAGTACACTACCACCTCTGGGATGCGTTCTATGGTGTCCTTGTCTAGGAGAGACTGGATTTCCTGTCTGATGGAAGCCCTGTGGTCTCTCGGGTAGTAAGATGGGGCGGTGGTCTGTCTGGGGGGCAGAGATTCGAACTCTATGGAATGTCCGAACTCCACGAGGTCAAGGACCCACTGGTCAGAGGTCACTTCTCTCCACACTTGAGTGTAAAGAGAAACAACCTCCTACAGGCTCTCCCGATGACAAGTCTGGGAGGGGAGGGTCGTTTGCATAGTGAGAGGGTGGGAAGGCAGTGGCTGAAGGTTTAGCCTGTCTAGAGAAGGTACAGGCAGCACCTCTGTGACCCCCTCATTGACTAAAGCCATCCCGCTGTGTGTGAGACTGAGCATGGGGTTGCTGAGGCTGATGTCCCCCTCTGCCACAAAAACGGAGCCAGTGAAAACACTCCTTTTTCGGGTGGTACATAGACTGCACCGTGCGGACAGCTTTGCCAGAGTCCTGCAGTCTACCAATAACCTTCTCTGTGTCTTCTCCGAAGAGCACAGAGCCTCAGAAAGAGGCGTCCAGAAGTGTAGTCTGCACCTCTGGGTCGAACCCTGAGACCCGGAGCCAGGAGTGGCGCTGAAGGCAAATTCCAGTAGTGGCTACCCTCGCCGAGGTGTTCGCAGAGTCGTATACGGCTCAGAGGACGTGGGTACCCACATCAGAGCCCGTCTGTAAGAGCTTAGCAAGTTCTGCCCTTTGGGGGCAGTCAGACACACCTTGCAAGATGTCCAATCCTTGGTCTCAAAGGGCATTTTGGAACTGGACCATGTGAGTTAAAAAATTCAGACTGCAAATGCTGCAGGTGGCAGACGAGTACACCCCGCGACCTAAGAAATCCAGCTGCTTAGACTCCCTGTATGGCGGCTGGATACTCAGGTGCTTCGGCCTCTGCGAACGATCATGTGCAGCCAATATGACCATGGAATCCACTGTGGGGTGTTCGGCCAGGTAAAAATGGTTCTTGGGGGCCCAGTGTAAGCAGTTGGCCTTCTTGGGCACCGCAGAGGACGCATGTGGATGCCTCCAGGTAGCCAGGGTGATGTCCTGGAAGGTATCCACCAATGGGAGGATGACCACCAGCTTGGGAACCTTCTGGCATAGATATCTGGCCAGGCGAAAGCGTTCGGGGTCCAGGGCCTCAGTATCCCATCCCATATTCTCCTGTATATGCCACATGACTTTCAGAAAACTGGGGTCATCGGGAGGAGATTTAAGCTGGTCCTCTGTCTCGCCAGGGGGTGAGCCAGGGTCTGAATTAGGAAGAGAAGGTTCTGATTTACCGTAGGCATCAGAAGAGGAGGAAGAGTTTTAAGAATGCATAGATTTAAGAACGCATGGGATAGACATAAAGGAATTCTGGACGTCAGGGGTAAGGGGCAACAGACTTCCTGGAAAACATAAACAACTTACAAACTTAAATGGGCAGACTGGGTGGGCCATAGGCCCTTATCTGCCGACACTGTCTATGTATCTATGCAAGAGGAATGGCATTGTCTCCTCCTGTGTCTGAGCCTTCTAGGTGAAGGAGAGGAGGATGAGGATCTAGTCCTCTTACGCTTGTCCTTGAGCTTCCTGGAGCTAGCTGGAGTCTTATCCCCTTCAAACCCAGTGGAATAGGTGTAACCTGTCCATCTGGCTGAGGAACAGGAGGGGATTTTGGAGGAGGAGCGAGGGGGGTAACTCAGTCCTGTTTGACAGTCTCCCACCAATAGGAAAAGAGCTCCTTAACTTGAGACATCCCCAACTTGGGACAGTCTGACTTAGTAGGCGATGTCGGTCGGCTTGATGGGACACTGGTGTCGGTAGGGTCCAGCATCGAAGGGGCCGGCGACGTTGGTGAAACCTCTACCGTGCTGTCATCGGGTTCTGGCATCGGGTGGACCGGCAAATGGTTGCAAAGGAAGACATAGGGTCTCTCAGTAGGTGACGTTGGAAGAACCAACAATGGTTGCGGGAATGGCGGCCTTGTTCGGCGCTGACGGAGGAACCAAAGGTTTATCTGGCATAGGGCCCGAAGCCTCGTCCTACAGGCATCCCTTGGCCAGTGAAGGGTGGAGACGGTCGGTGAGTGAGGAGGCCTTGGCAGGCCTATCCACAGACTTGTGGGGCTTATCTGCATGGCGCTTGTCCAACTCCATGGATGGACGCTGGTCATGTCGATGCTTGGACGGCAAGGACAAAGTCTGAGATGCAGAATGCCCCGAAGACTGTTTAGCTTCCCGGTGATTAACCAAAGCCAATCAGGAGGGCTGCTTACCTGAGGCTGGTACAGTATCGGCGTCGTAGGACCTCTTATGGGCCAAGGCGCCAGGGTCCGACGGCTTCTTAGCCGAGATGCCAGAGTCTGAGGGCTCTGATGCCGCTGCGGAGTGGGAGTCCGGGGCCAGAATCCGAATGGGCTGCAAGGTGGGCCCCTTGGAAAGAGAGGCGGAAGGCTTGAGGGAAGTAAGCTGGGCCTCATGTCCAGAGGAGCCGGAATGACCAGCGGACTGGGAGCTGGAAGACCTGGGCCTGGAGGGAGTGCGGTCCCAGTAGCGGTGCTTCTCCTTCCTTTGTTTCCTGGGAGTAGGGGAACAAGACTCCCTCTCAGAGGACATGTCCTGCTGCATCTGGGCCAACTGCTGCTGTGCTAAATGGGCCTGGAGTGATTTTTGTCTCCGAATCCTGGTTCTACTACTAAAGGCCTGGCAGTGGGTGCAGGCGCTGGTGTCGTGGTCTGCGCCCAGGCAGAAGAGACAGGCTGAGTGACCGTCCTAGGCAGGGATCTGTCTCCCGAAAAAGCACTTGTTATGGTGCCCAGTTGGTGTGGATGACATACATTGAAAAATTCAAGGAGTGAATGAAGAAGTAACTGTTCTAGAGGCTGAGGAACCATTAGAGAGCTAAGAGCTGACTAGCGTGTTGCCACAACAGGAAAGAACTGGAGCATGTGGGATCCGCCTACGTCCTTTATACTGCATGACGTTGGGGGTGGAGCAGACACCGGGTCGGCGGTTCCACATCGGTACTGCTAGAGAAAAAGAAATGCCGAGATCTGCAGCCAGGTGGCATCAGTCCTATATACATGTTACCTGCAGCAAGAGCTTCCTCTCGAAGTAAGATCAACTTTTTAGTGGGAGTTAACCCCTAAACCCCATCATCTCCATGTACTCAGCTTCTTCCTCATCCTGCACTGCCTCAGTGGTGGCAAGATACAGGGTTTCCACAATTTTTCTGACATAGGAAAATGTGAGGAATAATCCTCAGTAGGTCTAGGGGGTGAACCAAACTCCTGTTCAGGGGAGACGTCAGGTTCAATACCCTCTCTTCCTGTTCCTCATACTCCAATTGTTCCAGGAGTGGAGTGGAGGGGGAACAAAGGTAGCTGCTTGCCTTGTCAGGGCTTGTGTAGGTGACTGAGGGGGGATTAAGCCCTGCAGCACTTGGATTACTTTTAGAGCCTGAGCAATATCATCAGACGACGGCATACTGGCAGTCACTGCAGGAACCCCTTGTTGCATTCCAGCACGGGTCTCGGTGTATTTTTTATTTTTTTTTATACTTTTTAATAGGCACCGGGGAGTCAGCCGGTTCAATGCCTCTTTTGCCAGAGTGCTAACCCATATCAGGGGTGGTATGAGAAGCCTTGGCGGTTTCACCCACAGCTTTTGAGGGTGTGGACTGGTCAGGGCCTGAGGCACCCTTTCCCGAAGTTTTTAAAGCGTCTTTTGAGGGAAAGACTTGTAAATTTCACAATCAGCTGTAGGTGTTGCTGTCCAAGGCAGAAAACACACAACTCATGTTTATCTGCCTTGGCAAATACCTCACTACATTTAATACAATTTTTAAACCTGGGGGTCCTATTTTCTGCTTAGGTTTATCTCATTTTTATGTTAAATCTATGAAAACAGGTTACTCACCTGTAACAGTAGTTCTAAGAGTGGTATATGTTTTTCATCCAAACTTAATGGCAGGTACCTTACCGCTTTAAAATGTGCTGAAAAGTTTTCAAGCTGGCTCCTCCCACCCACCCGGGTGGTATAACTCTCGGCTCCACCACACGACACCAGATCTCAGCCCGCTGAAAGCCAGGTTTGTGCTTCGAAGCCAAGGAGGTCGGGTAGGTCAGTGCAGATGAACAACATATACCACTCCTAGAAAGTGCAGTTACACAAAGACATTTGCTGTAACAGTAGCTCTTCTAGGAATGTCTCTTGCAGTAAGTCATTACTTCTGGGAGTTCCTGATAGGTAGCGCTCTAGCATGGAAGTTTCTTCCAGCAGTCTCCACACCAGGGACCACTCACACGACCTCACTTCCTGGGCTGTACCTATAAAAGTGGGTGGTCCCTGGTAATCTCCAGTCCCCGCCGGTTTCAGCTCAGAAGCAAGGGACCGAGGTACCAAAGCTTCCCAACCCTACAACATCTTTCCTGTTGCAAATGGCAGGGGGTTGGAGGGAAGGAAACTACTTACTGAAAGAGACATTCCTAGAAGATCTACTGTTACAGCAAAGGTCTTTGTGTAACTGCACTATCTTCCATGGAATGGTCTCTTGCAGTAAGCCATTATTTCTGAGAGATTCCCAAGCAGTTATCGAGCAGAGGATGGCCATATATGGCGTTCTGGCTATGGAGCAGCAGTATTCCAGGAGACATTCTGGAGGCTGCGATGCTGCCCTGTTTGCAGGCACCTCTCTGGTCTGAGGGAGGAGGTTGCCCATCTCCAGGCTGACCTGGCTAGATTCGTGAAACCTCTTCCCCCACCCAGGGACCACCAGGGCCACCACCGTTACCTCAGAGGTTGCCAAGAAAGAGGAGCGGTTGGACCAAGGTGGGCTCAGGGAGGGAGATGGTGGTGGAACAGAGGTGCATCCCTCCAGTTGTAGCTCTCCACAATTCATATGCTGTTCTGGCAAAGAGTGGTTCCTCTATGAAGGCACCTGCAGTGGAGACCAAGGAGGATGCTGGGAACCTCCACAAAGGAGACCCATAGGAGGGTGGCACGAGACCCCACAGGGGAAGAAAACTCCTGGTGGGGGACTCAATCATTAGAGGGGTAAATGTGGGGGAGGAAGGGGATAGAGAGGTAAGGTGCCTGCCTGGCGCCATGGCTTGCAAGGAGAGGAAGTGAATCCTCAGGATTGCAGGAGCAGCTGCACGAGGGAGGGAGCTGGATGTCATTGTCCACCTAGGGACAAATGACCTGGCTGTAAATGGGATCAGAGCAGTGAAAGAGAAGTTTCTGGAGCTGGGGAGGGGCCTTACACAAATAGCATGTACGGTAACCTTCTCGGAGTTGCTGCCTGTCTATGGCAAGGATGATGCTAGGGTATTCTGCACCATGGGATTCAATGAATGGTTGAAAAACTGGTGTGGAGCTCAGGGTTTTGGCTTCATTGGGACTGGGGAGCCACCTGGAGGGATGCAGGCTTATACTGGCGCGATGGTCTGCATCTGTCCGGGGGGGATCCAGGATCCTAGATGACAGGTTTAAATGCTTCATTGGCAAGCATTTAAACTAGCCAAGGGGGGAGGCACTGAAAAGGAGCAGGGAAATCCCAGCATCCCCCCACAAAGAGCAGTAGTTAGACAGGTAAACACCAAGGCAGAGAAGTCAGTAGGAAGCAGGACAGGGATAAATGCAGAAAAAGGTGTTAAGGACAGGGATGGGGCTAAAAGGGGTAAGGCCATAAGAAATAAATGGAAGGTGATGAGTACCAATGCCCGTAGTCTGTGCAACAAGCTCCCTAAACTAGTGGCCTTAATGGAAGAGGGATGCCTGGATATTGTGGCAGTCACTGAAACATGGTACACAGAGAACCATGAGTGGGAAGTCAACATTCAGGATACACAGTCTATAGGAGGGACAGGGTAGGTAAAGAGGAGGAGGGTAGCTCTCTATGAGGGGCAGTTAAAGCAACAGAACTGAAGAGTAAACAGGAAGTTGATGAGTCACTATGGGTCACCCTGGAGACAGGAAATGGCACCACAATCCGCATGGGGGTTGTGTACAGACCCCATCTCAGGGGGAGGAAATGGACAAGGAAATGATAGAAGGCATCCTTAAAATGGCAGAAAAAGGGGAGATATTGTTGATGGGGGACCTGAATATGCCAGATGTTAACTGGAGTACCTTTGCTGCAGGCTCATCCAAGAGCAGGGTCATTCTTGATGCCCTACAGGGGGCATGCCTCAGACAGCTAGTGTTGGAACCCACTCAGGAGCGAGCAATCTTAGACCTCGTACTCTCAAATGGGGAAGGAGAAAGGATCTCAGATTTAGAAGTGGGTAGCCATCTGGGAGCAAGTGACCACCAAACAGTGTGGTTCACAATAAACACAGCCATAGAGTCAAGCCATACAAAAACAAGAGTATTGGACTTTAGGAAGGCTGACTTTGTGAAAATGAGAGAGAGTTCCTTAGAAAAGCACTAGCAAATGGGCAAGAAGGAGGGGCAGAGGAACAATGGGGAATAATCAAAACAGCCATCGCAGAGGCAACAAGCCTTTGTGTGAAGCAAATCAATAAAACAAAACGAAGGAAAAAAACACTATGGTTCTCAAAAGAGGTGGCAGGGACGGTGAAGGAGAAAAGGATAGCATTCAGGAAATATAAGAAAACACAGAAGGAGCAGGACTGAGAACTTTATCAATTAAAGCAGGAGGAGGCAGGGAAGGCAGTCAGAATAGCAAAGGCACAAACTGAGGAAAAGACAGCCAACTCTGTTAAGAAGGGGGATAAAACCTTTTATAGGTACATTAGGAGCCGAAGAAAGACCAAGGAGGGATACAGAGACTTAATAAAGGGAGAGAATGTGGGCAGAGGGGCAGTGAAAAGCAGGGATACTGAACAAATATTTCTGCTCAGTATTCACAACAGATGAGGAGGGAGGTGCCTAAACAAAACAAGGAGAAACTCTGAATAAGGGGTCGATACCAGTCAGTCACAGAAGAAAGCATTTTGAAAGAACTCCTTGAAAACTGAGGGTGGACAAAGCAATGGGGCCTGATGGATTCACCCAAGAATACTAAAAGAACTAAGAGTAGAACTAATAACACCACTGACCACTCTCTTTAACAAATCATGGGAGGATGAGGTGGTACCTGAGGACTGGAGGGAGGGCAAATGTGATTCCACTTCACAAAGTGGGACGAGCGAGGCAGAGGAAACTACAGACCAGTTAGTTTGACTTCAGTGGTAGGGAAAATGATGGAATCACTTCTGGAAGAAATAATTGTTGAGTACCTAGAGGTCAGTGGGGCACAGGACCCAAGGCAGCATGTAGTTTCGGCAGGAAGCTTCATGTCAGACGAACCTAATAGATTTCTTTGACTGGGTGACCAAAGTAGTAGACCAGGGAGGGCCATGGATATGGCCTACCCAGATTTTAGCAAGGCATTTGACACAGTCTCACACAAAAGATTAATATACAAGTTAGCCAGCCTTGGAGTGGGTCCCAAGGTGGTAGCCTGGATAAAAAAACTGGCTGGACAACAGCATGCAAAAGTAATAGTAAACAGAGCCCACAGTGAAGAAAGGAGGGTAACTAGCGGGGTATCGCAGGGTTCGGTACTGGGACCGGTCCCTCTTTAATTTAAAAAGCGACATTGGAGAGCACCTGTAAGGAAAGGTATCCCTCTTTGCAGATGACACAAAGATCTGCAACAGGATTGATACACAAGGTGGGGTAGAAAGAATGAAAAGGGACTTGGCAAGGTTGGAGGAATGGTCAAATACATGGCAGCTCAGATTCAATGCAAAGAAGTGCAAGATAATGCATCTGGAAACAAAACCCAGGAAGAGTACACAATGGGGGTGAGTTAATAACAACAACAAAAATTGAAAGAGACCAAGAGTAATTATATCAGATGACCTAAAGGTGGGCAAGCAATGTGAGAAGGCAGTAAGGAGGGCTGGGGGATACTGGGATGCATAGGGAGAGGCATCAACAGTAGAAAACAGGAAGTTGTTATCCCTCTCTAC
Source organism: Neoceratodus forsteri (assembly GCA_016271365.2). NCBI lineage: Eukaryota > Metazoa > Chordata > Ceratodontiformes > Ceratodontidae > Neoceratodus > Neoceratodus forsteri. The sequence continues at coordinate 673,179,010 of CM057451.1, read as the reverse complement.
AGACAGACAGTGAGACCCCATCTGGAGTACTGCGTGCAATTCTGGAGACCCCATCTCCGCAAAGACATAGAGTGGAGGCTGTTCAGAGGAGGGCAACCAAAATGGTGCAAGGTCTGCACCAGAAGTCACACGAGGAGAGACTAAAGCAGCTTAATATGTATTCCCTTGAGGAAAGGAGGGAGAGGGGCTACATGATAGAAACTTTCAAGTATCTCAAGCGAATTAACAAGGTACAAGAGGGTAGTATCTTTCAGAAAAAGAGATGTGCAAGAACAAGGGGGCACAATTTGAAGATAGAGGGGGGACGGCTCAGAGATAATGTTAGAAAGTATTTTTTCACAGAGAGAGTTGTGGATGCATGGAACAGCCTTCCTGAGGAGGTTGTGGAGTCAGGAACAGTGGGAGAATTCAAGAATGCATGGGACAGGTATAAGGCAATTCTGGTGGGGGGCAGGAGGAAGTAAGCTGTTGATTAACTAGAATCTGCAGCTTATCCATCAGGTAGGGAAATGGGCAGACTGGGTGGGCCAAGCGGTCCTTATCTGCCGTCAAATTCTATGTTTCTGCCGCATATCTTAGTGTGGTATTAGGACCGAAAGAGTCTGAAAACAGTGTATCAGCATGTAAAAAAGGGATTTTGTAAGTAATCCATTATACAGCATCATTCGTTATATGATCATGACTGAAAGACATGCCAGATTGGCTATTAGTTGGCATCATCAGATGAGTCTAAGGAGATGTAAACCTGATTAGGGTATGCCACATCAAGTACTGTAATAGATCATAGGAAAGTCAGCCATATAATGGAGTAATTAGTAGATTTCAGTGGCATGCACTGGAAAAGACAGTCTATGTCAAATCTCATTGGGTTCAGAGTCTGGGATAGTATCCCAAATAATCCAATGTTATTTTGTAGTGTTACAACGTAGCAATTTAGTGCAGCTTTTTTTGCTGTGAAACAATGTATCTATTTCATGAAGGAAGCCAGTGACACCTAGAGTCAGTGGCAACATCGTACCCATTTTAGGGTAAGGACATAGAATTCAACAGAGTAATGTATTCAGTTCCATCATGTGTTCGTAATCTCATTTGCAAGGGGGTCCCAAGCATGTCAGGGTTCACCGCCCCGGCAGGCGTAAACCTAAAACGTTAGTATGATGTGCCCTTTGTTAATACTGTCGGATGAACAGACATGAAAATGATCTAGATACTTACAGATTTAGGAGTCACTTGATCTCATGCGTGAGATTTGAAATGTAAGAAAATCATAAGGTTTGTAATGTGTCCATAGTTTGCTGTCCAGGTAGCGTGGATCAGCAAGTTTGATAAACCTTGCATTTTATATAGGTTTTATGTATTCACCATGCCCAGTCTGTCCAGACAGTAGAAATTGTATCCATTTAGTAGTAATAGGATACTGAAGTTAGCAGATAATGTTGCAAAATGAAACCATGTATCTGTGATCTAAAGGAAGTCAGTGATTTTTAGAATCAGCAGCTATAACCAATCTTGTAGGTGGTTTGCAGAACATGTAAAGTAATAGAGTGATGTTGATATATCCATCTTGTATTAATAATCTTACTTACAAGGGGGTCTCAGGTATGTCCGGGCCTGCAAACTTTTGTTGGGCGTAAATCTGAAATGTTCGTATGAGTCCAGTATGTGTACTGTTTGGAAAACAGAAGCTAAATAATGAACAATATAACTGAAATCATAAGGCAGTGGATCTCATTTTTGAGATTACATAAACACATGTATATATACATTTTTTTTTTGACCAAGCAAAAAAGACTTGTAGAGTTTTTAAGACTTATAATGTCTGTATGGGTGCTCATCCTTGTTCATGTGATCTATGTTCATGATCAAGAGAGAGCAGTAGAAAACTGAAGATAATATAATCCATACAAGGATATATCGATCTAGTCTCAGCATGTGAGTAGTAGTAGCTGGACCTGTTCGTGGGTGGGACATGGAGACCGGCGCACAACAGGCCGAGAGGCATCCCGATGGAATGGCCATGATGGTCTGTAATAGTGATCCCTCTGAAAAGTGGTTAAATGTATAGAGCCTGTTGAGAAAGACCTCAGGTTTCCGGTTAGAAGTCTTTAGTGAGGAAGAAGAGTTAACAGGTGCCTGCCTGCCAGAGGGCTGCCACGGATTTAAAGGCTTGTAGGTTTTCCGTGTCTCGTTGGAGCTCTGGGCCAAAAAAAGATGGTCGCCTACAAGGGCATTAGCCACATGCTGCTGAATATCAGGTGCTAGCCCTGAGAGTCAGAGCCATGCCTGACGGTGTAGAAAATACCAACTGCAGAGGCTCAAGCTGAAGCATCGGTAATGTCGCATCCTGATATTTTTCAGAGGATGCAGGTAGTCTATATATAAGGTCACCAGCAGAGATACTTACCAGACGCTGGTTATAGTTCTTGTATGTTCAGGTATGGCAGTACGGTTTTTGTTACAGTAGTTCATCAGCCCCGCTAGATGGTACAACATAAGGGGACTCATTCTCTTCAATATTCATGAAGAGGCATGACAGGTGGGCAGTCCAGCCCCGTGCAGGCCAGGGTCGATGGAGGCTGGTAAGTCCCTGCATTCTGTAGCACATAATTCTTTATTTTGTAGTGATGCAGCCCCATAGTATCTTTCGATGTATGTTGTTGAAAGTATTCATGGAAGTCCATGGTAAACTTGTAATAAGGAGCCTCCATAATTGCAGGTAAAGATGATATTCTATGAAGCAGGGGCTGCTCCATCGACGGTGGCAGCCGCCTCATTGATGGAAGAGGAAGAGAAGCATGCCTCGTCGATGATGTACTATGTTTTATATATGAAGGGTAAGTAAGAAAAAAATTACTCACCTTAGTAATGTTGTTTCTTCTAATGGAGTCTTGCTGTATTCTGACAATAGCAGTGAGTCCCAACCTTCGAACTGCCCCGGAGGTGAAAGAGTTAGCTCTCCATGCCAGGCATGGAACGCTGAGCTCGAGCTCGGTTGAGAGACTGTCTGTTGCTGTTTGAACTCAAACCGTCAGATCTTTAGGAGCTAAAACTCACTGAGGTCCTGTGTGGAAGCTGTAAACCTACACTAGCCAACTGGCTACTAACAAAAAAACAGATTTTTTGGTCCCAAAACAAAGACTCAAGTCAGGAGACCCAAAAATGAATAAACACACACCCACTCACCCAAAGAAAAGGGGTGATAAAAAGGTGGGGCACCTCCTGAGTGCCAACACTGCCACTGCCCACCCACATCCCAAAAACATAGGTTCTGAGAGGGGTCAGAATACAACAAGACTCCATTAGAAGAAACAACATTACTAAGGTGAGTAATTTTTTCTTCAAACAACATGAAGTCTTGCTGTATTCTAACAATAACAGACTACCAAACAGTACCAATGGAGGAGGGACAGAACCTACTTAGGGAAATGGGGTCTGAAGCACAGCTGTGCCAAACAGAGCATCACTCCTAGCCTGGATATCCAGGAGTAATGCTTGGTAAAAGTGTGGACTGTTTCCAGGTAGCTGCTGACATATCTCTAGAATAGGGAAAATCCCTGGCAGCAGCCAGGAAGCAGCTGCACTCTGGTAGAGTGAGCCCTCAGGCCTGAGGTGGAACCTTACCAGTTTTTCATAGCAAAATTGAATGCAAGAGACAATCCACCTGGCAACGGATCTTTAGTGGCAGGTTTTCCTTTACCAACCTCACCATAAGTGAGGAACAGTTGGAGGGAGTCAAACCTGTGACCCTCGACACGTTCTATGTAGTAGCTAAAGGGCTCTTTTACATCTAACTGTGCAGCCTCCTCTCACCAGAGGAGGAATGGTCAGTGAAGTACACAGGAAGAGACATAGATCGGTTAAGGTGGAAATCTGAAACCACCTTAGGTAAAAACATCCTGTTAGTCCTGAGGACCACCTTATCTCTATAGAAGGATATAAAATCAGGCTCCACTGACAGGGCTTGTAACTCACTTATGTGCCTGGCAGAGGTGATGGCTACCAGGAACACAGTTTTCCAAGTCAAGTACTTAAGCTCTGCTGAAAACAAAGGCTCAAAAGGGGGTTGCATAAGCTGAACAATGCAAACGTTAAGGTCCCAAGCAGGGGCAGGGTCCCTGAACGGAGGGTTGGTATGAAGCAATCCCTTGAAAAACTTGGAGAATACAAGGTGAGCTGAACGAGAAGAGGGCTTACCTGCTGAAATGAAAGCAGAAACAGCTGCCAGATGCACCTTTAGTGTAGCTGGTCTAAGCCCCAAACTGTTCAAATGGACCATATAATCAAGGACTGTGGGCAGATCAGCAGACTCTGGGGAAATATGCCTCCCAGAGCACCATATGGAAAATCTTTTCCACTTGGAATTATAAGTAGTCCTGGTGGAAGGTTTCCTAGAAGCCTTCAGAATATCCATTACACCTTGGGAGAGGTGTAAATCAGCAAACTAACTCTTCAAGAGCCAGGCCTTGAGATTGAGAGATTTGAGATTGGGTACCAAACCCTTCCCGAGCACAGGTTAACAGGTTGTAATTCCTGGGAAGAGACAGGGAAGATGGACTGCTAAGGACAACAGGAGAGGATACCAGGGCTGTCTGGCCTAATCTGGAGCAATCAGGATCACCTTGCAGGGGTTGAGACCTGATTTTGACTAACACTTTGAACAGGAGAGGAAGGGGAAAAGCACAGGAACTTCCCTTCCCAACTGAGAACTAAGAGCATCCAGAGGGACTGAGCCCAACACTGGGGGCCTGCAGCAAAAAAAGGGGAAATTGGTGATTGTCTGGGGCTGCAAAAAGATCTATCTGTGGGGTGCCCCATCTGGAGAATATCACCTCCAAGACTAGGGGATCCAGTGACCATTCGTGATGGCCCTGAGATATCCTGCTGAGAGCATCTGCCAGGACATTGTCCTTGCCTGGGAGGTGTACTGCTGTGAGGGAGGTGTTCAGGGAATAATCCAGAGACCACAACTTCATTGCTTCTGTGCACAAGGCCGTAGACAGAGTGCCTCCTTGCTTGTTGATGTACCACATTGTGGTGGTATTGTCTGTTCTGACTTGAATAACTTTGTTCTGAACAGACTTGGAAAAAGCTTGAAGTGCTAGAAATACTGCTCTGAGTTCCAACAGATTGATGTGAAGCAGGGATTCCTGAGGGGACCACAACCCCTGGGTGGTCAGGTCACCCAAGTGAGCCCCCCACCCCAAGAGGGAGGCATCTGTAGTAAGGATTAAAGAGTGGGACTGAGTGACAAAGGGAACTCCTTGTCTTAGATTGTTCTGATCCTGCCACCACTGTAAGGCCTGGATCAGGGTTCGAGTCACTGGGATCAATTTGGTCAGAGGGTCCTTCTTTTGAGACCAAAAGGCTCTCAAATGGAACTGAATGTCCCTCATCTGAAATCTTGCTCCCTGCACCACTGCTGTAGAAGCAGCCATGTGCCCCAGGAGCTGCAGAAAATGCCTTGCTGATCGAGACACCTGCAGGGTGAATGAGGAGGCAAGTGATAAGGGTCCTTGCCCTGTCCAGGGGAAGGAAAGCTCTGGCCCTTTCTGTATCCAGTGCTGCGCCTATGAAGGTGAGGAGCTGAACAGGCCCTAGAACTGACTTTGAAAGATTCAGAAGGAAACCCAAAGAGGTGAGCAGTTGCTGAGTTATCTGTAGGTGTAACTTGACTTGGTCTGGGGACTGGCCTACTATGAGCCAGTCGTCCAGGTATGGGAAGATGGCAATCCTTTGCCTTCTTAGAGAAGCAACTACTACTGCCAGGCATTTTGTGAACACCCTTGGAGCAGAGGTTAGACCGAAGGGCATTGCTCTGAACTGGTAATGGCCTGAGGCAGCTCAACCTGAGGTACTTTCGATGGGAGCTTCTGATGAGAATATGGAAGTAGGCATCCTTGAGGTCCAGGAAACTAGCCAGTCCCTGGCCTTAGAGAGGGTAGAATTATTCCCAGAGTCACCATTTTGAATTTTGGTTTTAAAAGGTGCTTGTTTAAGTATCTGAGATCCAGGATGGGCCACTATTCTCCTGTCTTTTTTGGGGTAAGGAAGTACCTGGAGTACAATCCTTTGCCCTAGTGTAGGGGTGGAACCCTTTCCACAGCTCTGAGAGCCAGAAGGGAAGAGACCTCTGCCTCTAAGGCAAGTGCCTCTGAGGGATTTGCAGGTGGAAAGGATCTGGTTCTCAGCTTTGGAAATTTTTTGAAGCTGAGAACCAGTCCCTGGCTTACTACTTCCAGGACCCACTTGTCTGATGTTAGAGACTCCCAGTCCTGGACAAAGTAAGCCAGCCTGCCCCCTACAGGTAGTGGAGAATCGGCTCTGGCAAGCCCATCAGGGTGCCTGTTTGGCAGAGGGTTTTGGCTGACGGGTGGAAGCAGATCTGCTTGTACCCCTTCTGCCTCTCCCTCTAAAGAACCCCCTCTGAGCATAGGCAGAAGAGGAGGCCTGGGCTTGGTAGAAAGGCCCATGAAAAGGCCTGCCCCTGCCCCTGGGATGCTGCCTCTGAGGAGTGGCCTGCCTTTCCTTGGCCTGTGCACTCCTGTAGGTGGTCCTATATTCGTCCATTTTCTACATGTAATTCTCTGTTTGCTCCCCAGAGAATTACCCACAACAGGAAAATCCATGGCCTTAGTCTGGGTATCGTGTGACAGGCTAGTACATCTGAGCCAAGCCATTCTACGAAGTGCCACAGATGTAGCCATGACTCTAGGTGACACATCATTGGAGTCCACTGCAGCATGGAATTGCACCTTGGATGCCTCAATACCATCAGCAGCCACCTGCTCCAGCTCCTTGGCAAGCTGGCCAGGGACCTGTTTTGCTAAAGCCATGACAGTGTCCCATTTGGATTTCTGATACCTAGCAGTATAGGCTATGTAGTTGGCCTGTCTGAGTCCCAAGGATGCTGCCATGTACTGTTTCTTAGCCATGGCATCAATCCTCCTGGAGTCCTTGTCCGGGGGGTGTGAAGCCAAGGGAATATTTGCCTTATCACAGGCTGCAGCCTGCACTACCCCAACATGGCTGCATTGTTGTGTAAGGAACTCCATATCTGAGCCTGACAATGTATACCTCTTGTCCATTCTTTTATCCACAGGAGGTATAGTGTTAGGAGTCTTTAAAATCTTAAATGTCTGTTTCCCAAAAGATTTGTGTAAGGGAATAGACAGCCTCCTAGACTCTGGGATATCCATCATTTCCACATAGTCAGGCTCCTCCTGGTCATCCACAGCTTCTTCCATAGGAAGGTGGAGGGTTTCAGCCACTTTTGTATAAAACATGAAATGGGAGGGGGGACTCAGAAAGCCTAGGAGGAGACACTCCTGAAGGTCTGTCTGGGGAGATGTCCGGGTCAATGGGCACATCCAGACTTTCAAAACCACATTCACTTTCCTCATGCTCCTCTTCCTCCTCCTCCGGTTCATAATATTCCTCTAAATCATAATCTTGAACCGGTGGAACCGGCCGAACCGAGTGCCTCCCTGATGGTGCCGGTTCGGTCGGAACCGGGGAAAGCGACTGCACAATTTTTATCGCTTTGGCTATTTCTTCAGCGGTTGGAGAAGAAAGTTTTGGATCCACACCAGCTGATTTTTCCTTTCTTGTTCTCTGAGCCAGAACCGACTCCTCAGAATCGGCTCTCTTTTTGCCCGAAGAAGTCTCGCCCTGGTCAGAGGGCACTCCTTCTGGTTCGGTTTGAACCGAACCGGGCTGGCCATCCGGTTCAGCGGACTTTTTGGCCTCCCTTTCCCTGAGCCTACCAACTCTCTTTTCTAGGGTAGCTGCAGGAAAATTTTTACAAATCTGGCAGTCTGCATTGAGGTGGTCAAACCCCAGACAATAAACACAGGTGGTGTGGGGGTCAGCATTAGTAAAGACTTCCCCACACACACTGCAGTGTTGAAACCCAGTGGGCCCGGTTTTTCTTTTGGGTTTCTCGGACATTGTGCCAGTCCTAACCAAACTTACCCTTTTAATGGCAATCCGCCAGGCAAGACCCTCTTATTGGTTCTTGACCGTGTTATGAGTCGTGGAAAAAAACGTAATAAAATCCGTTTTTTTTAGAACCGATAAGAACCGGTAACCACACACTAAAAGTACAAATAAAGATTTTTCAACAACTTGATCGGTTCAAACCGAACCGATGAACCGTTTACAAGTTCCACACAGAATAGAAAATAAAATAAACCCATCTAGTACTCACAAATACCACAGACAGAGACTGAACCGACAGGTTATGGTTTAAATTCGGCCGAAAACCGAGAAAGCAGTACTTTAACTGACAAATTGAACCGAGCAGAAGGAGAAATTTCCGGAGCGACTGTTCAGTGAGGCGGAGTAAAGAATCTGACAGTTTGAGTTCAAACAGCAACAGACAGAGTCTCAACCGAGCTCGAGCTCAGCGTTCCATGCCTGGCATGGAAAGTTAACTCTTTCACCTCCCGGGGCAGTTCGAAGGTTGGGACTCACTGCTATTGTCAGAATACAGCAAGACTTCATGTTATTTGAAAAGCATGCTCCATCGACCGTGGAATATACTCAGTCGACGAGAAGGAAGACAGTACATACTCCCGTCGACGGTGGGACATGCTCCGTCAACGATGGAATAGTGACTACATGCTCCGTCGACGATGAGAAGGAGAAGGTGAATGCATGCCCCGTCGATGGTGGTAGGTATCCCATCGACGGTGGAGCTTTGGAGCATGTCCCGTCGACGGGGGAGGCAGCCCCGTCAATGATGGAGCATGTAGCGTGTGCTCCGTTGACAGAGAAGGTGGTGTCATCGATGAGGATGTCTTGTAGAGCCCTCCCATTGACGGGGGAGTATACCCAGTTGATGGGGAAAGTAGCAGGACCTCCGTCATCGATGGTGAGGGTAGCTGAAGAATGAAGCTCCGTTGATGAGAAATGTTCCTTTAATGAAGAAGAGCCTGCATGTCAACGGGGGTGAATGCCCATCAGTGCTCTTTTGATGAAGTGTTGTCTGTTGTCGACAGGGGTGAATGCCCGTCGATGAATGTCTTCTGGAAGATCTCTGTTTCGGAGGTATGACCGCTGAAAGGCGGTCAGGCAGGACTTTAGGTGAAGGGGGTTTCCGTCCCTATTTTAGTCGTCGAATGTTGACAGGGAGACATCCATTGTAGTAGTCTTATCTAGTACAGGAGCCTGGTGTCTTGCATGAAGTCCAGGCACCCCAGGAGACGTAGTCAATCCACTTCGTATACTGTTGTATAAGAGATGCTGCCAGAGCTGAAGCCGGCGGGAAAATGAACGGAGATTACCAGGGACCACCCACTTTTATAGGTACAGCCCAGGAAGTGAGGTTGCGTGGGTGGTCTCTGGTGTGGAGACTGCTGGAAGAAACTTCTGTGCTGGAGCGCCACTTATCGGGAACTCCCAGAAGTAGTGATTTACTGCAAGAGACCATTCCACGGAAGATCTACTATTACAGGTGAGTAACCTGTTTTTCTAGGATCGTGGATATGTTGTTCTATCCACACTTCATGGCAGACTCCTAGCTGTTTTCCGGGAGGAGGGAGGTGAGACGCACACCCCCTACTTAGGGAAGAGGGACTGGAGAACTGAGGTTCCAAAACCAGCATCCCAGCGTGACTCAAGGTCGATGTGGTGATGGGAAATGAAGGTGTGTGCGGACTGGATGTGCCTTGTGGTCCTTATCTGCTGTCAACTTCTATGTTTCTATGACTTCCAGGTAGCAGCCCTACAGATTTCCGGATAGGGATGTCCCTAGAAGCAGCTACCGATGCAGCAGTGTGGCTGGTGGAATAAGCCTTAAGCCCTGCAGGAGGCTCCCTACCTGCCAACCTATAGCAGAGGTCAATGCAAGATGTAATCCATCGAGCGCTTGGCTGCAGGTCTGCCAGGTATGGCTTCAGTGTAGGTGACAAAGAGCTGGCGAACCTCTCACCGAACTTCCGCCATTCGTTCTTTGTAGTAGGCAAGTGTTTGTCTCAGGTCCGGAGTATGGAGTCTGTACTCGGTCTCTGAGGTGTAATTGGGGTAGAACAACGGCAGAGTAATCACCTGATTAAGGTGAAACTCCAACACCACCTTCGGAAGGAATTTCGGGTGGGGGTGCAGGACAACCTTGTCCCTGTGGAAAACCAGGTAAGGAGACTCAATGGAGAGTGCCTGTAACTCCCCAGTCCTTCTGGCTGATGTGATAGCCACCAAGAAGGCGGTCTTCCATGACAAATGTGACATGTCACACTTGTGCACAGGTCCGAATGTCTTGCCCATGAGTTTTGCCAAGACCAGTTATTAGATCCCACGCATGTGGAAGTTCATGCACCGGACGGGATACGTGATCTAGGCCTTTGAAGAAGCTACCTTCTCCTGCGCCACTGATCTGCCTGCGCCCCGGTAAGCGGAGATGGCTGCCAGATGCACCTTTAGTCTCATCGACCGTAGCCCCTGCTGGGAGAGGGACCAAAGATAATGCAAAATGCTAGCCACTGGGCAGGACAAGGGGTCCAGTCCTTTGCCCTGACACCAGATGGAGAATCTCTTCCATTTAAAGGCATAGCATTTTCTGGTCGATTCCTTACGGGATGCCTCAACAACGTTGAGGACCTCATTGGAGAGACCCAAGGCCTGGAACTCTAGCTGCTCAGGAACCAGGCCGTCAGGTGCAGGGATTGAATGTCCGGGTGGAGTACCTTCCCCTGGCTGACAGAGCAGGTCTAGGTGTGCTGGAAGCCACCTCGGGAGCCTGAAGAGATCTGGATACCAAAACTGGCGGGGCCAGTCTGGGGCTACCAGAAATCACCTGCACTTCGTCCCTCCTGACCTTGATGAGCACTTTGTGAATCAAGGGGAGAGGGGGGAAGGCGTAGAAGAGGCCTGGGGTCCACGGCCTTGAGAAAGCATCCCCCTGCAGTGAACCCTGCTGGGGGCATGGAACAACCTCAGCTTTGCATTCTCCCTGGAGGCGAACAGGTCCACCTGAGGGGTGCCCCAGAGGGAGAACAGATCTTGTACTACCTCCTGGTGGACAGACCACTCGTGAGATGCCCCGCCCATTCGGCTTAGGGCTTCGGCCAGCTGATTCAAGGCTCCTGCCACATGGATGGCCAGGAAATATGCCTCCAGGCTGAGCACAAGTGACCAAATGCAGAGAGCTTTCTTGCAGAGGAGCAAGGAGCATGTCCGCCTGCCTGTTGAGACAGTACATGGTCGTGGTGTTGTCTGTCTGGACTTGAACCACTTGACCCCAGACAAACTGAGCAAATGTGGTTAGGGCTAGAAGAACCGCTCAAAGCTCCAGCAGGTTGATGTGACATCGGGACTCCTGAGGGGACCAGAGCCCATGGGCCCTGTGCTCCCCCAGATGGGCACCCCAACCCATCAGAGAGGTGTCGGTCGTCAGGATGACCATCAGCTCAGGGCAGACAAACAGGAGCCCTTCCTGCAGGTGGGATGGGACAAGCCACCACTGGAGGTCGTCCCACATCCTCTGGGTCACAAAAACCAGCTGGTCAAGATGACCTGAGTGCTAAGACCTCCGGCTGGCCAGTTCCCACTGAAGGGAACGCATATGCCAGCGGGCCCATTGGACAACGTTGGTGTAGGCCGCCATGTAGCCCAGAAGGCGCAGGAAGTCCTGGGCAGGGTGCAACTGCCCAACCAGAAATGACTGGGCAAAGGAGGAGAGAACCTCCACTCTGTCTGCCGGGAGCCAAGCTCTGGCTCGGCGGAGTTGAGCTCTGCTCCAATGAACTGGATCACCTGCACAGGCATGAGTTCCGACTTGGCCTCGTTGATCAAGAGGCCAAGTTCTAGGCAAGTCTGGAAGGCCAGATCCCTGAACCGCTCCATCTCCAGCCTGGAGGGACCTGCTATCAGCCAGTCGTCCATGTAAGGGTACACCCGGACCCCTCGGTGCCTCAGGTACACTGCCACCACTGCCATGCATTTGGTGAAGACCCTGGGGACTGAAGATAGGCCGGAAGGCATGGCTTGGAACTCATAAACTGTTCCCTCGGCTCTGAAGTGGAGGAACTGCTGATGGGACGGACGGATTTGGACATGAAAGAACGCGTCCTGAAAATATAGGGAGCAGAACCACATTCCTTGCTCCAGGGATGGTATGATGTGAACTAGAGTTACCATCTGAAAGGTGCGAGACCTGAGGAACTTGTTCAGGTCGTGCAGATCTAGAATGGGGCGCCAGCCCCCCGCCCGCTTTGGCACCAGGAAGTACCTGGAGATGAACACTGGGTCTGAAGGTGGGTTCATTATTGGGTGCACCACCTCCTTGAGGAGGAGCTGAGCCAAGTCGTCTCTGAGGGCTGACTGAGAAGCTGTGGACATCAGATCCCCCCGTTGGGCACGGGCTCAATAAGGAGGGGCCTGCTCGAATTCCAGAGGCAAGCCTCGACCTACCACTTCTAGAAACCAACGGTCCGTGGTGATAGCAGACCATGCGGAAGTGAAGTGGCTGAGCCGGCCCCCCTTGGGATTGAGGGAGGCACCCCCAACCCGTCACTGGGCAGGCTTGGAGGACAGTCCAGCGGAGGGGCCACCAGGACCTTTCCCCCGGCTTCCTAAACGAGGAGGCCATGGACTTGGCCTGAGGACGCCAAGTTTGAGCCTGCTGGCCCTGCTGCTGGGCTGGTCTGGCAGCAGGAGTGGACGAGCAAAAGGGCTTGTGGTTTTGATGCTTGGAGCCCTTGTCCTTTTGGGCAGATGTGGTGGAGTCCAAGGTGGCACTGGACTTCTCTATGCACTGGAGGAGGCCCTCTATGCCGGGCCTGAACAGGTCGGTGCCCAAGAATGGGACATCTGCCAGCTTATGCTGCGTATCTGCCGTAAAGGTCGAGATGCGTAGCCAAGCCCTGTAGCGCATGGCTACTGCGGCCGCAACTGAATGGGCACAAGAATCACCAATATCCAGAGCTGTCTGGAGTTGTTGCTCCGCTACTGCCCTACCCTGGTCCCAGACCTGCTTGACCGTGGTCTGGAGGTCTGCTGGGAGAGGAGGGATCACCTCATCCAGGGAGCGCAAAAGGGCATGGGAGAAATGTGCCATGATAACAGCCAAACTGGCCTGATGAAGGCCAAGGAAGTAGGCTGCACAGACCTTCTTCCCAGAATGGTCTAACTGTTTGGATTCCCTGTCCGGGGGTTTGTCCACATCCCCTTTGTTGCCTGAGTGCCAAAACACGGAGTCAGCCACCAACCCCACCACAGAGGGGTGCTCCAAAAAGCCCAACAGGGACCCCATGGGCACGGCATACTTGAGGGCCATGCGGGCAGAAGGCGCAGAACAAGATGCCGGACGCTGCCAAATTCGAGAGCCAGAGCCTACTACATGTGGGAGCGCTAACGTGGGAACCTGAACATTCTAATGGAAAGGAAGATCTGGCATCATGGGGAGGAGCGGAGGGTTATACCACCTGCGTGAGTGGGAGGACCCATCTTGAAGACTTTCCAGCACATCTTAAAGCAGCAAGGTACCTGCCATGAAGTGTGGATAGAACAACATAACCACGATCCTAGAACAGCAAAGTTATCGTTTGTGGTCAGTTCTGGAACCAAGAAATCAGTAAAATTTCTCAGTTGCAGTTGGTTCCAGGAACCAGGGAGCAGGAACCAACAAACTCGGTTCAATATACCCAAATTTAAATAAAAATAAACCCAAAAGGAACCGGAGTGCTAAATAAAAGCTCTGGTTAAACTTAGCTAAATCTTGTTTCCTCTCCGGTTTCTGGGAACCATGAGGAACCGATAAAAAAAATAATAAATACACACAAACAAGGTTTTAAAAATTTAAACAAGAAGTAAAGGCAGCAAATCAAAATATATGAAGAGATACTTATATATTTTTAGAAGATACACGTCAGGAACGATTTGTGAGAGAAAGATCTCCAGGGCGTCTTGACTTGCAGGCGGAGAGAGAAATCTGAAACGCTAGAATGCAGCCGTTAGTGAAGGCAGCATTTGAAAATGGCACGAGCTAATGAACATTCTCTCATTAGCACAAGTTCCATCTCTCTGGGCAGTTCTGTCTTAAAGGGATACTGTAAGAGTTAGGAATATTGTAGAATTCCTGGGGTGAGAAGTACAGTACGTAAAAACGTACCGTAACAGTAGATCTGTGAGGGGATCTCTTGCAGCATGCCACACCTATGGAACTATAGCTGCCAGACACTGAGACCACACCAACATGACTCTAGCTAGCAGTCTACCACAATGGCTGCCCACTTTGATGTCATACGCAGAAGTCTATCTATCCTATAAAGAGTGGGCGGCCCCCACACCCTCCTCAGTTTTGCTGCCGGAGACCATAAGTAACTTAATCCCAGCAAGGGGAACTGAAGAGGGACTGAAGGTTCCCACCCAGAAAAACCTCCCAGGCCCAGGAGGAAGGAGGGAGGGACAGCATGACCTGCTGCATGAGATCCCCTTGCAGATTTACTGTTACGGTAAGTTCTTACGTAACTGCACTATCTGACTTCAGGGGTATCTCCAGCAGCAGGACACACCTATGGAATGAGTCCCAAGCAGTTCTGACATAAAGAAATGCAGTCTGGGTGATAGGAAACCAAGAACCTAAAAAAGTAGGCCCTGAAGAACAGCTAGGCTGAAATTGGCCCTACGCCTAGAGGCAATGTCCAGACTGTAGAGCTCCGTAAAGGTGTGGACAGAGAACTCCAAGTGGCAGCCTTATAAATCTCTGCTGCTTACCCACGCTTGAAAAAGGTAGTAGAAGTGGCCATGCCTCTGGTGGAATGGCCATGAACAACATCAGGAAGGTCCTTACCACACTTTCTGCAGCAATAGGTGATACAGTTGGCCAACCATTTAGACAAGCACGATTTTGAAACGGGGACGCCATCTTTCCCAGGTGCAAAAGAAACAAACAACTATTTGAACTTCCTACAGTCCTTTGTACAATGGGTACAATAACACAGAATTCTACGTACACCTAAAGTGTGGCGCAATGCATCCCCTGGATTTGCATGCTCTGGGTAATAAACAGGAAGGTGGATGGATTGGTTTAAAGTAAACTGAGACAGCACCTTAGGAAGAAACTTAGGATTAGTGCACAAAGACACCATGTCTTTGTGGAAAGCCAAATAAGGATGCTCGCACATAAGCGCCTGTACTGTAGCTCTGAAATTCTTTGAGCAGAAGTAGTAGCAACTAAAAATAACACTTTCCACAACAGAAACCATAGCTTGCATGACCTGGCCGGATCAAACGGAGCCAATGTAAGTGTTTCCAACACAAAATTCAAGTCCTCAGGTGGGACTAGATTGCGGATAGGTGGCTTCAGGTGAAAAATGCCTCTCAGAAATGTACAGGACACCTCCAGTTGTGCCACCACATGTCCATCAATAGGCACATGGAAGGCAGACATGTGCACCTTAAGACAGGAGTATTTCAGACCAGAGTCGGAAAAGGACAGCAAGTACTCTAGAATCTGATTCACTGGACAAGTAAAGGGATTCAGCTGACGTGAAGTAGCCCACAGCGCAAAGCATTTCCACTTCATAAAATAGGTGGCCCTAGAGGAAGGCTTCCTAGCTGTCACCAGGACATCAGCCACCTTGAGAGACACCCCAAACCGAGCCATTGCTATGTCCTCAGGAAAGTGCCAGTGGAAAATAAGCATCTGAACAGCAGGGGCTGTGAAGTCTGTGGGGCACCAGAGCCCCTGAAACTGATCCTAGCCATCGAAACACTGGTGGGGGGAGCTGCCAATGGTAGCCTTGCAGGGGAAAGGGCACGTGAGGTAGAGGGGGCTCCCCTTGCCGACGCAAGAAGTGGCTACCAGGATCGAGACAAGAAGGACCGGGTTCTGTCCTTGGGACAGTCCTTGTCTCAATGTTTATGCTTCCCCATAGATTTGTCCCAGGCCTTGGAAGGCTGCAAGCCCACGGACGTCGATGTGGACATGGAGGAACTTCGAGCCTGAAGCTCTTCTCCATCTGGATGACCTTCTGCTTCAGCAGAAAAGTTTTGACGGTCTGCTCTTGGTGCTTCCTGGTGGCTTGGTTGAAGCTGCAGATCAAACAAGCCTGGGTGTTGTGTTCTGGACTTAGGCAGCATATGCAGGCCTCATGGTCGTCCTTCTCTGGGATCTTCTGCCCGCAGGCACACTTTCTGAAGAGGTTCCCGGGGGCGGTTTTCAGAATAAATGAAGAGGGAAAATCATTTTATTGCTAAAGTGATACACACTAAGGAGAGAGAAAAACCAAAAAGTAAAGGTTCGACAAAGAAATTAGGCAAAATGGCTGTTGACTGAAGCTGGCAAATCTCCGTGAAATCCAATGTGTGATGGTCAATGGCGGGAAGGTACTAAGGAGAGTACTGGGAATGCCCACTCTTATAGGACAGGTCAAAGTCAGCGTATGACATCAGAGTGGGCGGTCCCTGGTAGACTGCTGGCTAGAAAAGTTTTCATGTGGTCCTAGTGCGTGGCTACAGTACTATAATTCTATAGGTGTGGCCTGCTGCAAAAGATACCCCCGAAGTCGGATCTTACTGATCATGCACGGAATCTGTTTTTTTTTGCACCATAGTGCAGTGTTTATTATTGGCCCACAGGCTTAGTGTTGTTTCACTGTTATAAATCTGTAGGTGGGGGATCAGTCAGTCAGAGTGCAGTGTTTCAATATGTCTCAGTTTGTCAATGTCAGTGGCTCAGTAGGTAGCACACTCGCCTCTGAGGCCGGGAGATCAGAAGGCTGTGGGTTCAGTATCTAGAGGCTAGAGGGGCCCAGGACCCTAGGCAGTATGGATTCACAGCGGGACGGTCATGCCAGACGAATCTGATAGATTTCTTTGACTGGGTGACCAAAGTAGTAGATCAGGGAGGGGCTGTGGACATGGCCTACCTAGACTTTAGCAAGGCATTTGACACAGTCCCACACAAAAGATTAATAAACAAGTTAGCCAGCCTGGGAGTGGGTCCCAAGATGACAGCCTGGGTAAAGAATTGGCTGGAGAATAGGACCCAGAGAGTAATAGTAAATGGAGTCCACTCAGAAGAAAGGAGGGTTACTAGTGGGGTACCACAGGGTTCAGTATTAGGACCGGTCCTCTTCAACGTCTTTATAAGCGACATTGCAGAGGGACTGGAAGGAAAAGTATGTCTCTTTGCAGATGACACAAAGATCTGCAACAGAGTTGATGCACAGGGTGGGGTGGAAAGGATGAGAAGGGACTTGGCAAGGTTAGAGGAATGGTCAAATGTATGTCAGCTTAGATTCAATGCTAAAAAGTGCAAGGTAATGCACCTACTTGGGAAACAAAAACC
The DNA here is from genome assembly GCA_016271365.2 of Neoceratodus forsteri. Lineage (NCBI taxonomy): Eukaryota > Metazoa > Chordata > Ceratodontiformes > Ceratodontidae > Neoceratodus > Neoceratodus forsteri. The sequence continues at coordinate 673,161,720 of CM057451.1, read as the reverse complement.
CAAGGGAAGAGTACACAATGGGGGGTGAGATACTGACAACAACAAAAATGGAAAGGGACCTGGGGGTAGTCATATCAGATGACCTAAAGGTGGGCAAGCAATGTGAGAGGGCAGCAAGGAGGGCTTGGGGGATACTGGGATGCATAGGGAGAGGCATCACCAGTAGAAAACAGGAAGTTATTATTCCTCTGTACAGACAGCTGGTGAGGACCCCATCTGGAGTACTGTGTGCAGTTCTGGAGACCCAATCTCCGCAAAGACATAGACAGGATGGAAGCTGTCCAGAGGAGGGCAACTAAAATGGTGCAGGGTCTGCACCGGAAGACATATGAAGAGAGACGAAAGGAGCTTAATATGTATAGCCTTGAGGAAATGAGGGAGAGGGGGGACATGATAGAAACGTTCAAGTACCTCAAGGGAATCAACGAAGTCCAAGAGGGTAGCATCTTTCAAAAAAAGAGGTGTGCAAGAACAAGAAGGCACAATTTGAAGATGGGGGGGCTCAGAGGTAATTTAAGGAAGTATTTTTTCACAGAGAGGGTTGTGGATGCATGGAACGGCCTTCCGGAGGAGGTTGTGGAGTCAAAATCAGTGGTGGAATTCAAGCATGCATGGGACAGTCATAAGGCCATTCTAGGGGGTTGGGGTAGGAAGAAGTAGGCTGCTGGTTAACTAGGATCTGCAGCTTATCCAGTAGGTAGGGAAATGGGCAGACTGGGTGGGCCAAGCGGTCCTTATCTGCCATCAAATTCTATGTTTCTATGTTTCAGTTCCCACATCTGTCACTTGGGTTAATATCCCAGTACTGACACTGTAGTGCAGCATGAGAGGGGTGCTGTACTTCTGAGGTGCCGTCTTTCAGATGAGACATTAAACCGAGGTCCCATCTGCCTGGATTGGTGGTAGCTCAGGTTGATGTTAAAGATCCCATGGCACTTATTGAAAAGAGTAGGGGAATTTCCCTCATTCACTAAAAATACCACCAACAGCTTAATCTGGTCCAAGGTCAGTTGGCATTCATCTGTATCCCCCTCCCCCGGGTCATGCCTGAAAATAGGCAAGATTCGTCTAGTGCACTTACCCGGTCAACAAAAACTAAATAAAATAAATATGACATGGATTTACGCTGCTGTAAACATGAATGGCATGAGTACTACTGTCCTTGGCACCCATCTCAAAGTAAGGTGTACCCTAGTACCAGTTTATCCTAGAGTGGGAAACGTTCACACTAAAATGTCTGTGGGACACTTCTGACTGCATGGAGTTCAATGCTGCACCATGATGAAAAATGTTTGAAAGCTGGTATTCCTCCTATGACACAGTCTGTGAACAGTAGTGCCTTTTTGTGTGTGTGTGTGGGGGGAGAGTATTGCTGAATGGTGTGGGAATAGCTGCCCTCCTCAAAATTCCTGATGAGTTGCTGAGGAATAAGGGCCTAGATGCAAGTCCCCCTTTTCAAGAACAGAGCAGAGGTCTAACTAGGGTACTTCAGCTGAGAAAATTCTGTCCTCACCCCCCCAATTATCCTGCCTCCTCTCCCATGAATAAGCAGCACAGGGTGAGGCTGTGTGTAGTGGGAGAAGAGCTGCCCCCAAAACTCCTGATGAGTTGCATATGCGTGATGGGCCAAGATGCAGGATCCCCACCCCACCCAAAAAAAAATAGGGTAGTGGTTGAACTGGGGTGTTACGCAGAGAAAAGTCTTGAAAGAAGTAACAGACCCCAAAGTTTCCATCTAGTGCCCCCAGTGAACAGCACAGGGAAAGCACACACTTTCAAATAATCAGGAGTGAATCAAAACTTTAATCTGATTGGTTTAATGTTCTTCAGCAGGAGAGGAAAAAAGAATAACGTTACAAGATTTTTTGTAATCATTTTTACAATATTTAACTAAATCGAAAGGCCTAGGCTACATGTGTCAGTAAGTTCGGAAAACACAAAGGGTTAAATAAGGTTTTCAGGTACAGGAACATATGTTTTGCTTCAATGTCATCACTTTTAACAAACTTCACATAACAGGTATCACCAAGGAACAGCCCTTCTTAAAAAAAAAAAAATAAAATAAAATAAACTCTCTCTTTCTTAGTGTTCAACACGTCTAGGTGATCAGTCTGTAGCTAACTGTAAGCAAGCCAAAACAAAAAATACAGTAAAAATGGTGAATGCATTCCACTCGCTGCACTAGATCCCAGTCTTTGCCAGTCTTCAATTTTTAGATGCCAATGCTAAGAAGCCAGGGGCACTGGTTTCACAAGGAGGCTGCTCTCTGTTGTTTTTATTTTTTGGGGGGGGCAACTCTCTAGCCATGTGACTGCTGGCATCAAAACCTAATGGTGTGGCCCTGCTGTCATCATACTCTGGAACCATGGCCTACTAATCCTTCTGGAGTTTGTCATTAACTACTAAAGGTGCTGCCCATGATGTGCCGGTAGGGGGGGACATGATTTTATGTGGAAAATTTGGAGTCATGGTGGTCCCACTGTACAGTACCTCCCTACCACTCGACATATGCTAGCTTTAGGAACGACATGGTAGGCACACTGTACAGTACCTGCCTACCGATCCATACATACATACACTATCTTTAGGAACCAGACGAGTGCCCTGTACGGTACCTGCCTACCAATCAACATTTGCTAGCTTTAGGAACGACATGGCAGGCATACTGCACAGTGTCTGAAAAAACATTCTACACACACTACCTTCAGGAACCAGATGGGCTCCATGTACAGTATCTGCCTATCCCTCTACACATACTACCTTCAGGAACCAGAAGGTAGGTGTCCTGTACAGTACCTATCACTCCACACACATTACCTTCAGAAACAATATAGTGGGCACATGCAGTACCTGTCCACCATGCTAAACACATTGCCTTTGGTAACTTGATAATGGGAGCATGGTGCAGTGCTTCCCACTCAGCACATGCTACCTTCAGGACCAGTCAGTGCCTGCCCCTACATATACTGCTTTCAGTAAACTGATGGTGGGTGCTCAGTATGGTACTTGCTCACTACTTGACACACACTGCCTTCAGCACCCAATGGTGGGCCCATATTCAGTACATGCCCAGCATTCCACACATGCTGCCTTCAGCAACAAAATGGTGGGTGCACAGTACTGTACCAGTCTATCACTCTGCATACATAATATCTTTAAGAATTCAATGGTGGGCTGCCATGTTCAGTAACAGCCTACCACTCTATAAACACACTGTCCTCCAGACCTAGCCTTTAACAGTGCCTGCCTACCACTGCAGACACACTGCCTTCAGGACCCAGTGATGCTGGCCCCTTACAGTGCTTGCCTACCACTCTACACACACTGCCTTCAGTAACCAGACTGTGGGTGCCTGGTATAGTTCTTGCCTACCGCTCCACACAAGCTGCCTTCAGTAACCAGATAACGGGTGCCTGGTACAGTACCTGCCTGCCACTAGGCACAAGCTGCCTTCAGGACCTGATGCTGGGTACCCTGCACAGTACCAGCCCACCACTATACATAAAATGCCTTCAGGACACAATGGTGGGCATCCCTTACAGAACTTGCCCACCACTCTACATATAATGTCTTTAGGACACAATGGTGGGTGCCCTTTAAAATGCTTACCTACTAATGCCTTCAAGATGAGATAGTGGGCACCATTTACAATGCCTGTCTACCACTCCATACATTGCCTTCAGGACCCAATGGTGAGCACCGCTTACACTACCTTCTCGCCAATCCATACACACTACCTTCAGTAACCTGAAGGTTGGCGCCCCATACAGTATCAACCTAACACTCTACAAGTGATGTTCAGGACCCGATGGAAGCCTTTTACAGTACCTGCCTACCATTCTAGACATGCTGCCTCTAGGAACCCAGCCGTGGGACCAAGTACAGTACCTACCCACCAGTCTACTTGCAGTATACTGCCTCTAGAACCAACAGGTGTCTTGAACTGGGGCCAACATCTTCACACACATTATCTCCCAACAGATCACACTGCTGGAAAATCAGGACCTGCAGCTCTGAACTGCCATGCCAGTGCGCTAGCATGAAGATCCTCTGTCAGCAGCAGACACATGATTTAGTCCTGGTATAGCTGTCTGTCAAGCAATTATTTTATTTTATTTTTTTTGATCAGGAGAGAGACACTAAGCTGAAAGCTTGTTTACAGATGCGACCTGGGAGCAAAAGGAAGTTAAGTGACTTGCTCAGGGTCACACAGTATGCAAGAGGGGGAGGCTGTGGGATTCAAACTCAGGTCTCTAGGTTTGCAGCTCAGAACCTTAAACCACTGCACTATTCTGCCTCCCTTGTCTTCATTCATTCATTGGTGGTGAAGCACCTTGGAGTTCCAAGTAAAAAGGAGCTTTTCTCTTGGTCAGAAGGCCCCCCCCGTGGGGACAGAAAGCCTGGAGGAAATGTTATAGCTATTGCGTGATCTAAACTGCATGAATCAGGAGCTAATGCCACTGGACTGTCAAAGGCACAGGCAAGGAAACAGACACCAGTGCCACAGCCAACCAGACATCAAAGGGATAAATAAGTGCTATAACGGTGACAAGAGCCACTAGAAAGGAAGAGAAAACAAGGTTCAAGAGTGAAACAGTTACATGCATTAATGTAATTATAAAATAAAATCAGCACCCCACCCACGGCTTCTATGGAACTGTAGACGTAATGTCTACAATCACTATCCACAATGCTCTGTATCATGTTCCTTAGATAGCAACTTCTCAAAATACTTTTGGTCTTATTCTTGGTGCAGAGTCCACGAGGTGCTGAGAATAATGTTCCCTAAACTCCACTTAACAAAACCTAGTCCTTAATGCTTCTGTGAATCATGTCATCATTATATTTTGGAAAATGCTGTTTCAGCCACAATGGGGCTGACCTGGTTCCTCTGAACCGTCATTGCACTGACTGTTGAAGACCCTTTGTACCCCTCCACCAAATGAGAGTTGGAGCGTTAGTACCTTCCACAAATGAGGCTGTCTGGTCCCTATGAACTCCAAAGTGAGGTCTGTGTTGGGTCCCTCTAAACCACCTAACAAATGAGGAGTGAGTTGTGGCCCTTTGTACCCCAAGGGAGGGCTGTGTCAGGACCTTCCTGAACCCTAAGAGAGAGTTATGTTGGGGGTTAACCCTCTGGAAGTGAACCTCCCATACTGAGGGCTGTGTTGCAGTCCAGTGAGGGCTGTTGGTGGCCTCTGAACTCCAAGTGAGGCTTATGTTGGGGCCCTATGAACCCATCAATTGAGAACTGTGTTGGTTGCTTTAAACCCCAAGTGAGGGTTACATCGAGGCCTTTTGTTCCTCTCACGAAGGCTGTGAGGGAGCCCAAAATGATGTATGTTCCAGGACTCTTCCTCAGTAAGGATAGTGTTGGTGCCCTTTGAACTCTACCCACCCCCCTGGGAGAGCTGTGTTGAGGCTTTTTTCATTTATCACGTGTGGGCTGTGTTGGGGTTCTTTGTACTCCATCTCCCATACGAGGGTTGTATTAGGGTTCTTTGAAATCTCCAAATTAAGTCTGCATTGAGGGTCTTGCAACCCCCTCCACTGAAAGTTGTACAGGGTACCTCATGACCACCACCCCAACTGCAGGCTGTGTTGAGGCCCTCTAAATTCCCCCAAGGGAGGATATGGGATATGTTGGTGTCCTCCAAACCTCTTAAGTGAGGGCAGACTTGGGACCAGACCTGTTCCTCGTAACCCCTAGTGCATGAGGCTGGTTCAGACTTCCTCTCACCAATAACAGAGTGGAAGAGAGGTCAAATCCGAATGGTAAAGTGAGATTGGCCCTGTGTAGGTATGCCAGACAAAATACTGAGCTTAGCCTGGTCTCTGTGAAAATACAGCTGTGGGACACTGCTGAGTGGCATTCACTTTGATTTGTTACACTTACTTTTACCTTGAGCCAGGAAACTGTGCCTATCAGGCAGCAGCCACCACAGGAAACAGACTGCTAGCCCCTTGGCTTCCCCTCACTGCTCTCCATAGGTTTCAAAGTTACAAGGATGAGAGGCACTTCCCGGGTTATTCCCCAGCACTGTTACTGAACTCAGTCTGTTAGAAAAGTCCTTTTTTTTCCTTTCGGTTTAAAACAGTTACAGATTAAAGTCTGTAGGTAGAGTCCAACCGTGGCTACTGTGCTGTAAATTAGTCTTGCTGCAATCAGATACACGTGCACCTAGCAAAACGGCAAACAAGAGCCAATTAGGGTCCATCTAGTGGGTAGGGCCGAGTTGAAGATTTCAGACCTGACAGCCTGCCTGTGTCTTGAGGTGAAGTGGACTGTCAGGGCAGAGTCAAAGGCCTCGGCCCCTCTGAGGTGCACCTGAGTGTAGACAGTAAATGCTGCTGTATAAGGCTTGTTTATGACTCCATGTGCATTTATTTATGTATGTGTGGCATGTGTAACTGTGTGAAAGTGAGCGTGCATGTGACATGAGTGTTTTGTGGGGTGTAGGTGTGTGAATATGTGGTCCTGTGAGAATGGGTGGGGGTGTTATGTGAGAGCGTATGTATGGACCAACCCACAGCAGGGGCTGCATTCTTGTCAGAAGAATGACATGAAATGATTCTACAGTCATGATTCCAGCAAGGAGTCAAAATTACATTTTAAAAGCCACTTGAAACAAACAGGAGAAAAAAAAGAATAAGAAATAAAGAAACCTCTATTAGTTACATTAAAAAGTGTTCTCTCCGCAGCCAGACTGTGTCATGCGAAGTTATAATTTATCAACGGTGGCTAGCAGACTCCGGGCAGAAGTCAACGTGCACCAGCAGTGGCCAGAAAGCCACAAGTACCAGAAAAAGTCTTGCAGTGGTAGAAGCTGATTGGCTAAAGTCTGGAAGTTGCCCGGTACAGGGGTTGTCTCGCTGAAGTTCGTCCTAAATAAGGCTAACATCTGTGAGCTAAGAAAAACTTGACAGCAGGATCTCGCACTCAGGAACAGCCCTCCCCGATGCGCTGGCATGCTCGTCCCACCTTCCGGTCCAGTTTCACCATTTTCAGAATGGCCTCCTCACGCCCACGCCCCATGTGATCAAACGTGCAGTCGTCCTGCTCCGGGAGACGGTGTAACATGCAGAACACGTAACCTAGTGAAAGAAAAAAGGAAATAATAAGTGAGAGGCCAATAGTGACCGTGCGCCAGTTATCCTGCTTACAGTAATAAGAGAATTCATGGGGCAGGGCACATCTGAACTTTATCCAAGGAACTCAAAATAACAGTGGAAACCACCTCTCTCATGGAATTGCTACAATTATATTGCTCTTTCTAGATATGCTCAATGGTGAAACTGTAGAGAGGCTGTGTACATCCATCTCAATAGAAGGCAGGCTGTATGGCACTTGTTTTAGTAACACATCCCCTAGTTTGCCACAGTGCACCATTAAAGAGAACAATTATGTGAAGGCAAGCAACAGACAGGAGATCTAGAAGTGCAGACTAAGCTTTTCACATCGTACAATATTTTTTTTAATTGCTTACTTTAGGAGAATTTAACTTTTTTGATCTGGTTGATCCTGCTGAATGTTGCCGGCCAGTGCTGCCAACCTGCAGTTGAGCCTCTGATGACACAGGCTCAGCCGTGGGGACCATCTATGTTTAGAAACATAGAATTTGACGGCAGATAAGGACCGCTTGGCCCACCTAGTCTGCCCATTTTCCTACCTAACAGATAAGCTGCAGATCCTAGTTAACCAACAGCTTACTTCCTCCTACCCCTCATTAGGACTGCCTTATGTCTGTCCCATGCTTTCTTGAATACCCCCACTGTTCTTGACTCCACAACCTCCTCAGGGAGGCTGTTCTATGCATCCACAACCATCTCCGTGAAAAAATACTTCCTCACATTACCTCTGAGCCATCCCCCTTCTATCTTTAAATTGTGCCCCCTTGTTCTTGCACATCTCTTTTTCTGAAAGATGCTACCCTCATGGACTTTGTTGATTCCCTTAAGGTACTTATATGTTTCTATCATGTCCCTTCTCTCACTTCTTTCCTCAAGGGTATACATATTTTAAGCTCCTTTAGTCTTTCTTTGTATGTCTTCTGGTGCAGACCCTGCACCATTTTGGTTGCCCTCCTCTGGACAGCCTCCACTCTGTCTATGTCTTTGCGGAGATGAGGTCTCCAGAACTGCACACAATACTCCAGAATAGAAACATTTCTGCTTAATGTTATCAGTATATCAGTTTTAGCTGTCTCAGTGGGCAAATGTGCTTTTATTTTACATTAGGAGACTGATAACATTAAGCAGGCGCATAGACAGTCCCCATGGCTGAGCCCATCATTACAGGTTCAGCCATGGAGGAGGGACTTCAGATTGGCAGCAATAGCGGGTGGCAGTCAGCAGAATCAACCAGATAAAAGATCAATTTTACTAAACCAAAAACTGAAAAAATTTTCACAATGCGAAAAGCTTGGTCAGGACCTCAAGGTTCCTGACTGTTGCTTGTCTGCACATGACTGCTCCCCCTTTAAGGGATACTTTGAGCTAAACACGATTTCCTTCCTGCCTACGAACATATGAGATTTACCAGCAGATAAAGGCCTAGAGGTCTATCAAGTCTGCTCGAATGTGCAGCTAGCATCCCTTATTCTGCAGCTGCCCCGCCCTTCCCCACCATTGACCCTCCCCCTTGTCCTGTCCCATCCCCTTTTGAAGCAGTCCACTGTTCTACTGGATACCACTTCTGCAGGTAATGCATTCCACCCAGCTACCACCCTCCATGTAAAAACTGACTCCTCATCTCCATCCTGAACCTTCCTCCCTCCAGTCTCATATCATGGCTCCTAGTGTCCCTCCCCTCCCTTACATTGAACAGCCCCTCTGTACCTATTTTGTTTATTCCTTTCATGTACTTAAATGTTTAAATCATGTCCCCACTGTCCCTCCTCTCCTCCAGTACATGCTCAACTCCCTCAGCCTCCTCTCGTTTGATGTCCCCCAGCCCCCTGATCATCTTTGTCACCCTGCGCTAAACACCCTCCAGTAACTTAATGTCCCTCTTCAGATACGGGCGCCAATACTGCATGCAGTACTCCAGGTGCAGTCTAACTAATGACCTATACAGTGGCAGAATCACCTCCTCCCTCGAGGATATACCCCTTGCAATGCAACCCAGTATTTTGTTGGCCTTTGCAGCTGCCTTCCTACATTGTGGCTAGTTGTTCATTGACCCTGTAATGAGCACCCCCAGATCCTTCTCCTCTTCTGCCTGGGCTAGCTGCACCCCCCCCCCCCAAGCTGGTAACTCCTCCTTGGCTTCTTCACCCCAAAATGCAGCACTTTGCACTTTTTGGCATTAAACCCCAGTTGCCAGGTGTCTGACCAGGTTTCAAGCTTTGCCAGATCATCCTGCAACCCCTGCCATCCCCCCTAGGTCTTCCACCACCTCTCCCATCTTGGTATCATCGGCAAACAGACTAATCTTGCTCTTTATGTCCAATGATATGTCTTCAATGAATATCCCAAACAACACTGGTCCCAACACTGAGCCCTGCGGAACACCACTCATCACTACCCTTGAGTGAGAGAGCTCCCCACCCACTGCCACCCTCTTTTGCCTTCCCTGAGGCCAGTTCCCTACCAATCTCACCAGCTCTGCACCCACCCCTGTGCCTTCTAACTTACTTCCCAGTATCCCACGTGGCAGTGAGTCAAATGCCTTACTGAAGTCCAGATACAGGACATCTACTGCATGGCCCCTGTCCAATTGCCTCAGTTACCCAGTCATAGAACTCCACCAGGTTGGTTTGGCAGGATCTGCCACATATGAAGCCACGCTGTCTGCTGTCCTGTAGTCCTTTGGCCTCTAGGAGGGCCACCAGCTTCTCCTTCAGGATAGTCTCCGTCAGCTTACCAACGATGGATGTGAGGCTCACCAGTCTGTAGTTCCCTGGTTCATCCCTGGGGCCACTCTTGTGGAGGGGCACCACATGAGCCATCCTCCAATCCTGAGGTACACACCCCGAGTGTAGTGAGGCATTAAATAGGTCTGCCAAAGGTCCCGCAAGGACCTCTATCAGCTCCTTCATTACCCTGGGGTGGATGCCATCTAGGCCCGACGCCTTGCCCACCGTCAGTGCCTTCAAACCCTCCTGAATGCTGCCCTACATGATTTCCCTGTCTGTCACCCCCTCCCCCCTGTTTCTGCCTCAGCAAATAATCCCAGGAGTCCACTGACAACATTCCCATCTGGCACCACACTTGCTGGAATTCCTGGGAGTTTTAATTCCAACCTAGATGGCACCTCTAAGATGTGAACCTGAGAAGCTTGGATCTCTACAGAGGAGGTCTCCATTAGTAACAATCCAGTGAGGTGTGGTTCCTCCCCCCAATCACCACAGGCCTGCTGATCACTTCCAAAAGAAACTGCTAGCCTGCCTCGAGGATTTCTGGGACACTGGTGTATCTTTTCATCCTTCAGCTTCAACTACACTTCCTGTAGCCAGATGTAAAACTAAAGATGAATGAAAGTACAGTTACGTAAGAACTTACCGTAACAGTAGATCTTCGAGAACAGCTCTTGCAGCAGGTTACACCATTAGGACTGAAGCTGGCAGGCGCCAGGACCCCTCGGAAATTTTCTAGCTAGCTATCTTCAGCGGGGACCGACCCCGATGTCGGTCCCGCCTCCGACGTCAGGCGTGGTACATAGAAGCGGTCCGCCAGAATCCCAATTCTCCCGTCGGAGACTCCCGGCCGCACGATGACATCAGAAGGGGAGACCAAGGATCCACCGTCAGATGGCAATAAGGGAACAAGTTCCCGACTGGATCAATATAAATTTGCTCATTTCCCAAATGACCCCCAGACTTCCTCGCTCGTTATTTATTTGAAAAAATTTTTTAAACGAGCCATGTCTCTTCCAAGGGGGATATGGTGGGCGGGAAGGTACCTGCTGCAAGAGCTGTTCTCGAAGATCTACTGTTACGGTAAGTTCTTACGTAACTGTACTATCTTACTTCGAGATACAGCTCTTGCAGCAGGTTACACCATTAGGACTGATTCCCAAGCAATAATGCTTGCCCCAAAAACTTTGGGAGGAGGAAGAGGAAGAAGCCGAGAAAAATCAAGCAGAGTCCTGACTCAGGACAAGAGGCCTGCACACAGCCAGGCCGTAGCCGGCCCTTCGCCTAGAGGCTACATCCAGACTGTAATGCCTGATAAAGGTATGCACAGAGCTCCAAGTAGCTGCAGCGCAAATGGCTGAGATTGAGACATTTTTGAGTGCTGCAAAGGAAGTGGCCACACCCCTGGTAGAATGACCCCGGATGGAACCCGGGAGGGGCCTTTGCCTAGACTGATAACAGTGAGAGATACACTGCACGAGCCAGCGAGATAAGGATCGCTTAGACACTGGCCGGCCTCTCATTCTCTGCGCAAAAGAGACGAAGAGCTGGTCAGAAGCCCTAAAGGGCTTAGTTCTGTGGAGGTAATACCTCAGGCTGCGGTGAACATCCAGAGTGTGGAGCAAAGCCTCCCCTCTATTTGAATAACTTGGGAAATAGACCGGAAGGTCAATATCTTGATTTAAAGTGAGAGCCGAAACCACCTTAGGCAAAAACTTCGGGTTCGTCCTCAGAGATCCTCTGTCCTGGTGAAAAACCAAATAGGGCTCTTTACACATGAGAGCATGAAGCTCAGAAATCCTTCTGGCTGAAGTAACAGCAACTAAAAACAACATCTTCCACGACAGAAAACGTAGCTCGCAATCCGCGGCTGGTTCAAAGGGAGGAAGCGTGAGCTGTTCCAGGACAAAAAGGAATCCCATGGAGGAACCGGGTCCTTGATAGAGGCCTAAGGTGTAAAACCCCTCTCAGAAACTCCCGAGAAGCATCAAGCTGAGTAATAGTGCACTGCCCCACTGGCAGATGATAGTCGAATAGCGCATAGATGCACCTTAATAGAGAGGAGTAGGCTAGCCCCTAATGGAAAAGGGAAAGGAGGTAGTTCAAGACTGCCCCTACCGGACAACCTAGTGGGGAGAGGTCAATGAGCACGCGACCTCAACAAAACCGACGCCATTTCATGGCATACGAGCGCATTGAGTCAGCTTTCTGGCTGCGGAGAGGACCTCCGCAACCTCTTGCGAGACCCCATGTAGCAAAATGGCTACATCTCTAGGAGCCATGCGTGCAGGTTCAAAGAGCGAAGATCCGAGTGCAGCAATGAACCTCGCTCCTGAGATAGAAGGTGGGAACTGAACGGCAATGGGAGCGGAGGTTCCCGGGATAGCTGAGCCAGCAATGGGAACCAAATCTGTCTGGGCCAAAATTGAGCTACCAGAATCATTCGCGCATGCTCCCTTCGCAGTTTGAGAAGAACTCTCTGGATCAACGGGAAGGGAGGAAAGGCGTAGGAATCTGTTCACCCAGGAGAGGACAACGCATCTGGCCAGAAAACACCAGGCCCTGGATCTAGCGAGCAAAAATTGGGCAGTTTTATGCTGGATGGGGACGCAACAAATCCAGTTCTGGAGTTCCCCATCAAGGAACAGATCCTCTGCCACCTCCTGAAGAAGTTCCCACTGTGGACTCTGGCCTGGGAGCGACTCAGACCGTCTCAGCATCGTGTTGTCCACGCCGAGACATGTACAGCGATTAAGCTTGCGCCATGTCCGACACTCCAATCCCACACTCTCATGGCCTCCCTGCAAAGGGGGTAAGAGTGTGAGCCTCCTTGTTTGTTGAGGTAATACATCACCGCCGTGTTGTCCGTCTGAAGCAGGATAGTGCACGGTGGAATCATGGACTGGAAGTATGGAGTGCGTAGAGGACCGCTCTCATCTCTAAGACATTGATGTGGAGATGAGCCTCCAGCGGGCTCCACACACCCTGAGACTTCACCCCATCCAGGTGAGCTCCCCACCCGAGACCTGAGGTGTCTGTGGTGAGGGTTATCTCCGGGGACGGCGCTGCAAACGGGACGCCTTGAAAACGACCCGGGGGCTAACCACCATTGCCAATCCTGAATCACCCGTTTCGTGATCCTGACTGGGTGCTGCAAATGGTCTTGACTCTGGTCCCACTGCGCCTTGAGCATCCACTGCATTATTCGCATGTGGAGACGCGCGAGGGGTACCGTAGGAATGGCCGCAGCCATGTGTCCGAGCAGACGAAGGAACGATCTGGCCGGAACGGTCTGATTCGTTGATAGGTCCTCTATAAGAGACCTGATGCTGGCCTGTTGACTGGGAGGAAAGCCCTCCCCTGGACCGTGTCCAGCACTGCACCTATAAATTGCAGGTTCTGCGACGGTACCAAGACAGACTTCTCCTGGTTTATGAGAATCCCCAGCGATCCGAACAAAACTTGAGTGTCTCGGATCGCCTGTAGGAGCGCCTCCCTGGAGACGGCCATGAGAAGCCAATCGTCTAGGTACGGGAACACATAGTGGCCCTTTCTCCTCAGAGCAGCTGCCACGACTGCCATGCATTTGGTAAAAACCCTTGGAGCGGATGACAGTCCGAAAGGGAGAGCTCGGAACTGAAAATGGTGGCCCAGAAACTCAAAGCGCAGGAACCTCTGATGCGCCTGAGCTATGGGGATATGCAGGTAGGCATCCTGCATGTCTAGGGACGCTAAATAGGCGTTTGTTTTAGCATGGGGATTAGACCCGGAAGGGTCACCATGCGAATCTTTTGTATGCGACTGATAAGTTGAGGTCGCTTAGGTCCAGAATAGGACGGAGGTCCCCTGTCTTTTTGGGAACCAGGAAGAAGTGAGAATAGTACCCTAGTCCTCTCTGGTTTCCCGGGACATGCTGTATCGCCCCCTTGCTTAGGAGCGCGATCACCTCTTGCCAAATTAAGGCGCGGTGCTGACCCGAATACCGGGAGAGCAGAGGAGGCCTCGAGGGTGGCTGTTCTGCGAACTCTAAAAAGTGGCCTATGCTGACCAACTGAAGCACCCACCTGTCAGTGGTAATTGCCTGCCATCCCGACAGGAAGTTCGCAATGCGACCCCCGATCGAAATATCCCGTTGATCCTGAGGGCGGGGGGGCGGAAGAGTCATGCTGCTGGCTGAAGGGCCCGCCGGCTGGGAGGCCTTAGGAGGCGCTGACCCCTGCTGGCGGCTGCTTCCCGGGTCCTTCTTGGAACCGCTCCTGCTGTGTGGCGGAACGGGGCTGCTGCCTCTGAGTCCGCTTACGAAGCGCCTTGGTTCCTACGAAGGAACTACGCCTCGCCGTACATAGCCTGAACTGACCGGACCACCTTTCCAGTTTTCTTGGAGTTTGGTAATGATCCTTCCGGATGGACTACCAAACAGAACCTCACTTTCAAAGGCGGGCCCATAATGTTCTTCTGGACGTCCGGGTGAAACGGAGACACGGAGCCATGAGTGCCTCCGAGGTAACGCCTGACGCTGCCGGCCTGGCTGAAGAATCTGCAGAGTCGTATGCGGCTCTAAGAACTTGGGTCCTCACGGCTTGAACCTCGCGATGGAGGAGCTGAAGCATCTCTCCTTCTGCTCACCATCAGGCAGCTTCTCAGCCGCTTCTAGGCCCTGCTCCCACAGGGCGTTCTGGAACTGCACCATGTGGGTGAGATAGTTCAAGGACCTAATGGCACAAGTAGCGGATGCGTACATGCGCCTACCCAGAGAGTCCAACTGCTTGGACTCGGGGTCCGGTGGCAGGGTGCTCAGATGCTGCGGCCTCTGAGACCGGTCATGTGAGGCTGTAATGACCAGAGAATCAGCCAGAGGGTGCTGTGACAGGTACTGGTCCTCTTGGGAGCCCTGTACAAAGCGGTCAGCCTTCTTGGCACCACAGTAGCCCAGTGTGGGCGCTTCCTACGCAGCCTTAGTGGCGTCCACAAGGTGTCCATCAGGTGGGACCACCACAGGCTTAGGGTCCTTCTGCCAGGTACTTGGCCAGGCGTAACCTCTCGGGGTCCAACTCTCAGCTTCCACCCCATGTTCTCCTGGATATGGCGAGAATATCCATGACCGTAGGGTCATCCGGAGGAGACTGTGGAGTCTCACGTGGGTCCGGTGAAGAAGCCTAGACCGAGGCAGGGGATCTCGAGTGGAATAAATTGATCCCGTGTCCTCCGGCCGACGGGCGAACGCCGCGCGCCTTCTGGATCTCTTGGGCCTGGGTGATCCAGAAGAGGAAGATCTCGACGGAGGTCTCCTCTTGGAATGGCGACCCCTGGGAGGGGACTCAGGCTCCCTGGGGACAGAATGGGTGACCAACCTCACTGGTGAAGGTGGGGCCGGGGCCGGAGTAGGAACAGGAGGAGGAGGAGGTGGAGGAGGAGGGACTGGGGGTACCACGTCCTTCCTAATGGTGTCCCACCAATACGTGAATAGGTCCTTCACCTCTGCAAGCGACAGCCCCAACGCCAGCTCCGAGGGCGAGGGCCGGTCGTCGGGTCCCGGCGACGGCTCCACGGGGGCCTCGGGCGGCGGCGAGTGACCCCTAGGAGACTGCTCGAGGCCGGGAACGCCCGTCTGGTCTTCGGGCTGCGTTGACTCCTCCTCCGTGAGGGACTCCTGCCCGACGGCCGTCAGAGGCGCAGGAGCCCTCGGCTCAGGCAGTGCAGACGTCGGACCCCCCACCGACGTCCGATGCATAGATCAGGCTCACGGCCGGGCCGCCGATGGCTCCAAGGAACGACATGCACGCCGACACGGCAGTCTGGCTGGACGCCTGATCCACCGGCTCCTCAGTGGCGCCAGATCCAAAGTCTTCCGGGGTACCGAGGAAGACCGAAAGGCCGGGGCTGAGGAGTGGAGCCCGACTTATGGTGATGGTGGTATGCCTCGACTTCGCCACGGCCTTCTGGGAGGAAGAAGACACGCCCGCGGCAGGGGCCTGAGCAGACTTGGGAACTGGAGCCGCAGCCGGGGGAAGGGACGAGGCCCTAGACGGGGACCGGTCCAACTGCGAACCGGAGCTGCGGGACTCGGAGGCTCGAGCCGGCGACTGGGGAAGATCCTTCTCTCTCCTCTTCTTCTCTGCGTGTTTGTGGGACGATTCCCCCTTCGAGGACATGGCCCGAAGTTTTTCCTCTAACAAAAAAGCTTGGAGGGCCTTCTGCCGGCGGATCCTGGTGCGGCTGTTGAACCCCTGGCACAGGGAGCAGGCCTTGGTGTCGTGGTCTGGGCCCAGGCACCGAACGCACGCAGAACGCGGGTCCGAAGGGATCTGTTTACACGCACTTGGATGGATGACCGGAGGTCAGAGAGGACATCAGCGATGATAAACTCTTGAAAATCAATTTCCGAAGGAAGTTCTGGAACCACGCGTCGGCGTGCTAGACTATGACCGAGGGTCGAGGCATGCAGTTCGACGGCGGAAAGAACTGGGATTCTGGCGGGGACCGCCTCTTATGTACACGCCTGACGCCGGAGGCGGACCGACGCCGGGCGTCCCGCTTGAAGATAGCTAGCTAGAAAATTTCGAGGGGTCCTGGCGCCTGCCGGCTTCAGTCCTAATGGTGTAACCTGCTGCAAGAGCTGTATCTCGAAGTAAGATCAGTTACTGTCATTTATTCTGCACCCACCCCCAAATATTATTCAAGCACTGAACGTTTTTTTTTTTCCAATTGACTTGCTAGTTTTGTTGTTTCTCTGATAAACTGACACAATGTTACATAAAACATTTGGGATGGCCACTGAAAATCAGAGATCCAAACAGAAGGCAAATTCAAGTCATTTACTCCACAAAGACCAAAGGAAAAACAACAAGAAAATGATTAGCTCACTGATGGCTCGCTTAGCTGTGGCTGTCTACATGGAATGAATGAATTTTAGATGGATATCTGCTGTAAACTACTTGTACGATAGTGTTATTACAACTATGAATCCTACAGTCTGAATCTATTGTAACTACTGCGGATTGTACACGGCTCTCTTTATCACACTTATGGAACTATATATATTCTCCTCGAAATCACTCTGGAAATTGGACATCTGTCCTCGATGATGCTTTCCGTTCTAGTTCTCTAAATAATTAAATTCTTCTTTTAGATGTTTTGCATTCTGTAAACAGACAGCAGAGCAGGCAGACCCAGTCTGTCCCCAAACTAAGTGCTCTGGAATTGTAATCTGTCCAAGATTGGGGGGGGGAGTGTGTGTATGTCCCTGGAGTGGGTGTGGTGGGAGGGTATGCCACACAAACTTTCTCCACTCCATTTTGATTTGTAAACATTCCCAATAAAATTCCTTTTCTGTAGCATTGCCAGCTTCAGTGTGGCCGAGAAGCTGAATAAATCAGCTCTAAGTTTTCTGCCAGGTTCATCATCGAGGGGATACTGGAACAGAGATCGCTCTCTAGTTGGGCAGATTTCCCAGCATAAGCAACGAGTATTCATCGCTTATGAGAGTGAAATACTGTAGGCTGGGGATTCACATTTTTTTAAAGTGCAACAATAAAAGCCTGCACCAGCTTGCAGCATGTCTGCTTGAAAAGCAATGCTTAACCTTAGTTCTCCCATCCGCTGTATTGATCACTGGTTTAATTTTCTAGGCAGCCAAAAACTAGAATATTTCTATCTGAAAACTGATTATTTTTATACGCAGATCTGCAGTAGTTGGTGGGAGTTTCCTTAGTAAGCATTACCATTATTCTACATTGCAGCTGTGATTGAGTCAGTACTCAGCAACACTCATGCTCTTTGCATTACAACTTTTTTGAACAAGGGGAACATCAGCCAGGATTCTGAGGGTAAAGGCCTACTCTTATTTCTGGAGTATATTTCCATGGTAAGCACATATAAAAATTAACATGCAAATGACCCATTTTGTCCCTAAGCAACATACAAGGACCATCTTCAAAGGATGGAACATTTTACTGTTATGGTGTTCTTTTGTACAACTGTAGCAATTGGTATCAAAACTCCATACAGCTGCCCTGTTGTGAGCCTTTAGTAAATGGATTTATTCCAAATAAAGATGAAAAGTATGAATTATTTTTCAATGGCAATGCAGATGATGTCAGGCTTTTATTTATTTATTTATTTATTTATGTCTTATTTATTTTTCTCCCTCGCTGGCTGGCTTCCATTCTCTGTGACCCGACCCCCCACCAAAATCCATCACCCAGCATCTTCCAGACTTACTAGCTCCATCTCCCCTCCTCAAGGTGGGGTTGCGGACTGCCATGCTCAACCCACCCAACAGGATCTGGCTGGAGCCGTGCCTTGGTAGCTGGTGCAAGGCCTGTGAGGGGTCAGAGAAGCATCCTGCCAGCCAGGACGATTTTCCCTTTTCCTCCCTTCCCTGTGAAGCTGAGGAGCTGTTGTGCAATGATGTCAAAGGCTGAGCTTCGCATACAGTATGCTGGATGTCTGCCACGACTCTGCCTCTTGTGTGATGCCCCAGTGGTCTGACCCCTAGCTGCCACTCACACCTCACCCAGGGAAGAGGACAGCAGTCCATTGGACACTCGATCCTCCTGCCACCAGCACACCCCAGCAACTTGTGCTTGTTCATGAACATGGGTCTCCGCATGGTAGGAGGGAAGGTGTTCAACACCTTCACACTCCATGCCGCTGTGCAGGCTGTGTCAGGCTTTTATTAGGCAAACAGAGATACGTTTGAAGGGAATGGTTCATCAATACCTGAAATACCAGCTCAGTATACATCTCAGAGTGACAGAGCATGGAGACATGTAGGTTTCATAGTTTATGGCAAAATGTATACATGTCCCAAGGAGATGTACAGGCCAGTGACTCATTTTTGTTTTCTGTATTCCGTGTTAATCCCCCATAACCACCACCTTCTTCAAGCTGCTACATTCCTTTCTGCCTCCTCTCCAACAATACCTGCTGGCATCACAATGTCCTTACTCTGGCTCCACTCATGGCTACCC
This sequence comes from Neoceratodus forsteri, assembly GCA_016271365.2. Classification (NCBI taxonomy): domain Eukaryota; kingdom Metazoa; phylum Chordata; order Ceratodontiformes; family Ceratodontidae; genus Neoceratodus; species Neoceratodus forsteri. The sequence goes on along the minus strand of CM057451.1, from coordinate 673,142,891 downwards.
CTACTTGTGCCCTCCCATGAAGAAGTACCACAACAGTGGGGCTCAGAAGGGGACTCCAAGCTTGTACTAAGTTCAGCACAGTGAAGGAAGGAAGTAAACTGGCATGTTAGAGATGTGAGGTCAAGAGGGGCATTATTTATCTGTTTGTAACTTTTAACCAGGAAAGGCACAGTGAACTGTGACAGCTTGTTTCCAGGTGAACTGTTACATAAACCTATAACAGGGAGCAGGTTGGTCAGGACATCAGAGGAAAACCCATTCTCTCCCAATATGTACCATGGGATCTTTAACTTCCATCTGGACTGACACCAGAGATGGGTAGAAGGGACTTTGGTTAATGACACTTCAACACTGTTGCCCCTCCCCCCACCTTGTGGCACTACAGTGTCAGGATTAGGTATTAGCTCAAGTTGCTGATCTGGGACTAGAACCAAAGACCTTCCAACTGTCTGGCCCCAATGGTGAGCATGCAACCATTGTACACTGTTTATAGTGCACAGAAACATTGAATCTATCAGAATATGACCGCTTGGCCCACCCAGTCTACCCAGATGTTCCCTGCTTAATCTGTCTCTGCAGACCCTAAGTGGTCTCCAGCGACCCTCCCTCCTCCCCGCCAATTTTCTGATATACCCCTATGTGTATCCCACACATGCTTAACCTCCCCCCCCAAAGTTTTCATCTCCACCACTTCCCCTGGCAGTCTGTCCCAGCTGTCTAGCAATCTTTTAGTGAAGTAGTATTTCCTCACATTTCTCAACCCCTCCCCCAGCTTCATCGCATGCCCCCCTGTTCCTGGTGTTTTTTCTCATTTGAAAGAGACTCCCCTCTGGCACCCTTCTCACCCCTGTGAGGTAACCAAGTCTCCATTATGTCACCTTTCGCTCTCCTCTCTTCCAGTGTGTACATGTCAAGATCACTCAGTCTCTCCTCGCAGGGCTTCTCATGCAACCCTCTGCACCATTGCTGTCGCCCACCTTTCGACTACTACCCCATCTATGTCCTTTCTGAGGTGTGGCCTCCTACATTGGACATACTCCAGATGGGGTCTCACCAATAAGTAATACAGTGGGAACACCACCTCCCTCCTGTTGGAGAGCCCTTCCCATGCACGCCAGCATCACACTAGCTCTACCCACTGCTTTGTCACACTGTCCTGCCACTTTAAGGTCATCAGATATGATCACCCCAAAACTGTTTTTCACTAGGAATTGAACCCTGGCCCTGTTCAACTGCTGGCTTAAGTGTTCTTCCACAGCATGCTATCATCTCCATTATTCCTCCTTATGCAAGTCCTGCCACTTCCTGTTCTCCAGCAGTGGATCCTTATCAATGGCCTGGGGAAGGGGCATGCCAAAATATGGTCACCCTTCTCAACACAGGAGTCACTGTTGTAGTGTAAGCCTTGGGAACCCCACCTGCCCAAGCCTGGAAGCACTCAGCAGGCACCACTGACCCAGCACAGCAGGGAAACTGGTTGTGTGGAGAAACTGGGAATTCGACACCAAAATGTAATGTGGTCAACCTGCACCACTGGGTCAGGCACAGTGTATTCATTTTTTTCCTTTTTATTGTGCTTTATTGTTATGTATGTCTACGTAAACATATTATGCCTTAAGTTGTACACTGTAACTAATACAATTTATGCCTAACATGTTCGCGTGTCATCAGAAGCTGTGTCTTAAAAGGATACCACTGTAAATCAGCTCTGTTCCATGGTTTTTAGCTTGAATAAAATGTAATTGGATTAGGACTGTCGTACTGTATACTGGAATATACATTTTTTTGACATACTGTAGCACTGTAATATGAAAATGCTGTTCTCTGCTCGTTACTACATTTTTTTTGGTTAATGTAAAATCACTCTACTCCTCCAACAATCTTCTGCTTCCACATGGACAGCCTCCAGAGACTGGGGTGGGGGAACTCCAGCTGAATGTATCATTCAAAGGACAGCACCTCAACGGGACAGCACCCCTCTGGACTGCAGCGCAGATTGATCAATGGGTATAAGCTCTGGTCTCTACAGTATGCAAGGAATGATACCAACACTGCCCTTTCAAATCAAAAGCTCTTCTAACATCTCTGCTTTTAAATCTTTGCAATGGGGCCATGTGACTATGGTGCGAAGCAGCCCACACCATTGCATTATAGATCGACTGTCAATTTCTTTCCATGACAATTTGATTAAAAATGCTAACTGTACAATTTTAAGCTACTGTAATTACTGCAAGCTTTACTTTGTATTCTTTATCCCGGCTTATGTCATTATATGTATTCTTTGTGAAACCCTTCTGGAAATAGAACATTTGTCCTAGAGGATGTTTCATATTCCACTTGGATAAATATATACAGTACAGAGAGGTGCAAGTGCCTCTAGCAGTGCTTTGGGAGGTTGAGGAAGTTTAAATTCCAAGCAAGGAGGCATGAAGACATAGAAGGCACTATCCAGCCCAGGTCAACAGACAGGTCTGACTTCGCCGGTCACTTACAATGGAAGGTGGGAGCAACCTTGGAAGGCAGTGTGGTCTAGTGGTAAGAGTATTGATTTGTGAACCAGGAAACCACAGGTTCAAACCCAACCATAGACAAATACTCACTGTTTAACCTTGAGCAAATTTCTTAACCTCTGTGTGCTCCAGTCCACTCAGCTTCAGAAATGGGGAAGCAGGACCCCACTGGCAATGATACGTTGCATCTCAGTTGGGCTGTTCTGGGTTAAGAAAAAAAAAAAAGTGGGCAATCAATGGCCAGTGGCAGCCATGCGGACAACCTGAGTTCTGACACCACAGCGACACTTGTGGAGGGGTTATGGAGCTAGCTCCCCTGCAAGATGATGTCTGTGTGTATGCGGGGTGGATTGTGGCCACTACCTACTGCAGTGGGTGGGAGGTAAAAATGATGTTACTGCAACACTGGTTGTGCTCTCAGACCTCGTACCATAAACTCCAACCAGTGAGATGGCGGGGTTAATGGCAGACATGGCTTGGTATGATGTAAAAGGGTGTGGGGGGGAAGCTTCATGCGAGTTGTGTAGAAGCAGGATTTTATAGCTCCATCATCTAGATCTCCAAATCCATTAAAATCAGTAATTTCTAGCGAACTTTGGTTGCTTTTGAGGGCTTAATTGGATTCCTGACCTTTCGTTTCATCAAGATGGCGAATCCGAAGAAAGATAAAGCAGCAGGAGTCAGCGACAGAGGGAAGGGAGCTGGCAGCCCGCAGACGTCCGGGTCTGAGGCTCAATCTGCGGCAAATTCCAGTATTTAAGAGGCCCTCTTTAACTTAGGCTGAAAAATACAGACCTTGATACAACTGATCTCTGGTTTAACCCAAAAAGTGGAAGGATTCAATACTAGAGTGATAGTGTTGGAAAATGCAGTGGATGGTCTGAAAACCAAAGTCCACGATGTGGGCAAACGAGCTGATTCTGCTACGGGAGCCACTTTGCTAATGGCGAAAGAGCTGTACCACTTATGGGCCAGACTTGAGACTATGGAGAATCAGGCCCGTAATCCCAGCATCAGGCTCTTGGGTATTCCGGAGGATAGCGAGGGATATCATCCTCTGAGATTTGTTAAGGACTTTCTAACAGAGAAGCTTGCACCTACCAGAACAAAGCCGATCATGGATGTCCAAAAAGTTTACAAAATCACTCCTCATGGACAAGCCTCTGTGGAGCCCCGGACTCTGATGGTGGTAACAGGAGTTGGACAGAGGGATCGGATTCTTCAGCTGGCACGCCGTGTGGGCCCCATTATGTTGGACAATCGCCAGGTATATGTCATCTCGGACATTAGCTATGCAACGAGGCAACGTCGTGATAAATTCGATGGGGTTAAGTAATCGCTGTGAGATGCTGGTATCCCCCCACACTATGATCTACCCGGCTCATCTTCAAATTGTCTGGGAAGGGAAAGTGAACCTTTTTTCGGATCTCATCGATGCTGGAAAATGGGCAACCAGACTTGCTGCCAAGTACAACTTAATGAAACTGAATGACTAATGCTGCTGTCATACAGACGTGAAGATCTGACTCCCGGGAGGTGAACGACACTGTCACTGAAGCGCACTCGACGGCAGGGAAAAAAGGAACTGAGGTTGGGGGAGGGTCGACGCCAGGATAGCCTATGGCACGAGCCAGTCTTGCAGCCGCTGCAAGCATGGTCCTACCATGCTTGACCCTCTTGAAGATTTTTGGCTCCTGCAGGGTCCTAGCACCTCCAGCGTAGGACCCAGAGGAGTGACTCAACGGTGAAGACTTTAAAGTCCGAAAGATCAGACCTATCTTCTTTGACGCACTCTCCACAAAGCAATAACACACTGGAAGACTACCAATCAATACCCACTCTAACCAGGTGGCTGGTAAAACAACAGACTGACCCTAAAGAGAGCAGCCTTTGCAAGACAGCCAGACCAGGCCCATTGTGTAGGAATCCAAGGAAGTCATACTGTGGCCTTCCTTGCAGGCTTAACAGCTGTTTGGCTTTAGTCTGATATGGCCCACACTCAAGGAAATGAACCATCATGTTGCGGACTAACTAAATATCTTTGCAGACTGGCTTAGACTGTATGCTAGGTCACTCAGTGAGCCGGACACAGGGACAGCAATGAGTGACATCTCCGAGGCAACCAGCCATTCCCACATCTTCACTGCCTCGTGGCACAGAGGGTATAAGTGTTCCCTGTTTGTTAAATAATGCACAACACTCTGTCTGACTGTATTAGAAAAGATGTCCCCTGAACCTGCGTGCCCAGGGCCTGGAGTCTGTACAGAACAGTACTCATTTCCAGCATGTTTCTATGAAGGACTTGTTCTAGCAGAGACCAGCACCACTGGGTCTTGTGAGGGCAGAAATGGGTGCCCTACAACAGGCTGGAGGCACCCATGGGGAGGATCAGCAATGGCTGAGTTTGCAGAAAGGGAGAATCTATGAGCAGATGATTCCTGTCCTGCCACTACAGCAGGGCATCCCTTAGGGGACAGCAAACAGCAATCAGATGGTCTAGTTGTTGTGATGCCTGAGATCACTGGGCTTGCAGTGAACATGAAGGAATCCTCATATGCAAGCAAGCCACAGGAATCATGAATATGACGGCTGCCATGAAAACTAGGAGGCGGAGCATGATGCTGCCTGAAACCTGGTTGCTTCCAAAACCAAGGCTGCTTGGGCCGCATGGGGAGAAAGGTCCTTGCCTGACTGTATGAAGGCCCGTCTCCATGTACTGAAGCTTTTGACAAGGAACCAAAAATGAAGGTTACACACCTGTACAGTACAGTTATGTAAGAACTTACCATAACAGTAGATCTTCGAGAAGAGCTCTTGCAGCAGGTTACACCATTAGGACTGAAGCCGGCAGGCGCCAGGACCCCATGGAAAACTTCTAGCTAGCAGTATCCAGTGGGGGGACCATCCCCGACGTTGGCCCACCCCCGACATTACGCATGGTATAAAAGAGGCAGTCCCCTAGCATTTTATTTATTTATTTATTTAGTTTTTGTTGACTGGGTAAATGCAATAGACAAATCCTGCCTATTTTTAGGCACGACCAGAGGGAGGGGGATACAGATGAATGCCAACTGACCTTGAACCAGATTAAGCTATTGGTGGTATTTTTAGTGAATGAGGGAAATTTGGCCAGGACACCGGGGAAATTCCCCTGCTTCCTGTGAGCAGGGGGGACCCATTTTCTGGTGGGACCAAGATGGCGGAGGAGGAGACTGGGAGAGTGAGGTTGGTGGACCCGAAGAATCAGTGGAGCTGCTTGGAATGGATATTGCAACAAGTATCTGTCTCTGTGAACCGCGGCTGGGGAGCACCGGTGGCCAGCTTATCGCCTCAAGTATACCATTTCTAATATAGAGTCGGAGACATACTTGATTTACACCAAAAAAAAAAAGTGTTTAGAAGAGGAATTGGTTCGAATTAAACAGCAGATGGATGATTCGCTGGCACAGCGAGATGATGACCGTAAAAGAAAATGTTCAGCGGTTTCTCCGCTATCGGACAACTCTTTGGGTCCTTTGAAGGTGTTGACGACTGTAGAGCATGGTAATCTACTTCCAGACCAGGAAGAAAGGCCCCCACAACGCGACTGGAGCGAGGGTGATGACGCCGGCTGGTCGCCATAAAAAGCGCTCCTCTTAGCCGGATGGATGTCCCCTGCACAAGGAGTCTGGCAGCCAGACCCAGGTTGTTTACCGGTAGGATCAACAAATCCATTGCCTTCCTCTCCTATGATGGATTCAGGAGGGACATTTGCTGTTTCAGGTACTGTTGCCTCTGGGGTTTTGGAAAAACAACAGGGGGTGGGGGTAACTGGATTCTTCACAATCTGACCAGAGGACTGTTTCACCAGGGGAACCGGAGGTGTCAGTTGTGGGGCCCCCCCCCCCCAACTTATGCCAGCCACTTCCATAAAACTATCGATTTGGCGAAACGTAGAAATGCAGTAAGGTTGCGATATGTGGGACAGAAGGAGTACACCTGATCGTTTCATGTGGGGCAAAATCTTGCTTAAACAGTCCATGGGGTTTTCCTTCAGAGGTTTATGCCTTAATCCATGCACCAGGAGAAAGTACTTTTCATGTTAGTTTTACTCCAGCTTTGCTGGAGAAATTCTGGTGTAGATTTTCAAATTTAAAAACTAACCCTTTATGGGTAGATTTTCTGGTGATACCCTTGACTAAACAACCTTTTAGGGTAATTACTATTCTTTTCCGCAATGAGGGGGTTAATATAACTGATGTGGTATACTGGTTAGAAAAACAATGTACTATTCAAGGAAATCCTTCCCCAATTTTGGATGATGAAGGTTTTTGGACTGGGGGTTGGAAGTTTAGGATTAAATTACACCAAACGGAGCAGGATGTTATTCATTTGCCTAATAGTTTTTCATAGGTCGGGATAAAGGGTTTCTGTTTTATCCTGGGCAGCCTAGGATGTCTTTAAATGTGGATCCACAAGACACATTAGTACTACATGTGAGGTATTGAAATGTACGTATTGTGGGGAATTAGGCCATGTTAGTGCACATTGTTTTCAAGACCCCAAATGTAACCTTTGTGAGGAGGTGGGTCATGTGTTTACTGATTGTCCTTGGGCAGCCAGGAACACAGAAAATGCTGATTTTGGAGTTCAGGATTATTATATTAAAGAGGCTATTACCCCACTGTGTTTCTGGGCCTCAACCTCCTGGTAAGAGACATATGCATGAATACCTGAATGTGGACCCCCCTTTTGGTTGTTGAAACAGAGGTGTTTTAGCACAGTCCGCTGCACAGGAAAAGTTACGGGGACCATTATTTCATCGAGATACTTTACCTAGTTCTCAAGATTTTGTTGTGGTTGGTCAAGAGGGAAGGGTGTTAGGCCAAAGGGTTTGAAAAAAAACATCTGAACCTTTGGAAGAGACGAATACTTGTGAGGTATTGCGAGATGTTTCTTCAGATCAGGAGACAGAACATACTGAAGTGGCAGGAAGTCTGCTCTTGGGAAGGGATTTATTGGATCCAGGTGGACCGCGAGTTGGTACCTCCGGGTCTAAAACTAGTGGTAGGATTACCCGGGCCTCTAGCAAAATTAAGTGAGGTATCATCTTTTTCACTTATGATTGATTTTCATCATCAGTTTCACATTGCATCTTTAAATGTAAATAGTATCCAGTCCGAATTTAAAAGACTGGCTACATATGGGCTTTTTTTACAATCTGATTTAGATTGTATATTTTTTCAAGCCGTCCGTCTGCATTCTCCAGGTCTTTGGAGGCGGCCTCTGTGGGTTGGTTGTGGGGGATAGCTACTGGTCACAGGGGTCTGAACAGTGTTCAGGGTAGGGATTTGTTTTTCTCGGTAAAATAATTAGCATTTAGAAATTTTGGAAGGAGGGTTCTCATGTTAGATATTGTTTGGAAAAATTTACTTATGAGGTTAATAAACATACATGCACCCCAATTAAAATATGAAAGGGTAAGGCTTTTTCACACCATACAACCTTTTTTGTTTACTAGTATGCCGGTTGTTTTTGGAGGGGATTTTAATTGCTCTTTCCCTCAGAGTGGAAGTAAAATATTTGGGGAAAAAACAATATTGGGATGTCTCTTGTTTGTTGAAACTCATTTCTTAAGTAGGTCTCATTGATGTGTTTGGGTCTGGTAATACAGAGCTTCCACACATATGCTTGTAGTCCTCGCACGCCAGCGGATTGATTATTTCTTTATTTCTGCGGTTTAGCATTCGTAAGGCCGTAGTTAGTGATGTGGCAACTTCTGTCATCGTATATTCACGATTTGATAGTAGGAAATCTACCTGAACAAAGGCGGGGTCCAGGGTTCTGGAAGTTAAATATTTCCTTGTTAGACTTACCCATGGTACCGGTGAGGTTTCAATATATCATAAAGCTAGAAATCTGTGTTTTTCCTTTATGAGGATAAAAATCAGTGGTGGGAAGATTCAAAACACGATTTTCGTTCTTATTTCCAGTCAGTGGGGAGGCTTAATGGTTCTTTTAAAAAACATACTTTGTGGCAACTTAGAGCACAGCTTCGGATTTTGGTGGCCCAATACTATGAAGAGGGTAAAGGTGATTTGAGTGCTATTAAGATTCTTAAAAATAAATTATCAGTTTTCCAAAAAGAACTGATGCAGGGGGTGATCAAACAGCAACGGTACCGGGTTTTTGGAAAAAAGTCTGATACCGTTCCTTTTGACACCCTGGCTCAGGTTCGGGAACAGAGAATTATGGAGGCCTTGCAGCTCCCTAATGGTATGAAGGTCACAGACAACCCAGCTATACTGAATGAAATTGGGAGGTATTTTTCCAAAATTTTTACAAGTACTGATTTGTCAAAGGCTGCAATATCAGACTGGTTGAAGGGATGTGACCTCCCTCATATTTCTGAGGAGTGTGGTCGAAATTTAGTTTCTCCTATCACTGCTGCAGAACTTAAGCAAGTTATTTGGACCCTTTCTAAAGAACTCCCAGGGTCTGATGGCCTATCACATGCCATTTATAAGTAATATGGGAAGTACTAGGGATGAACTTGTGGTAGTGTTAAATGATGCTCTTAGTACAGGAGTTTTACCACTCAGTATGTATGAAGGAGTTTTAGTTCTCTTATTCAAGGATGGAAATAAAGAAGATTTAAAAAACTGGAGACCAATCACTTTGTTAAATACCGATAGTAAAATGTTGATGAAGATATTAGGGAATAGATTGGTGAATACATTAAATGATATAATTCACCCCACACAGTTTAGTGGGGTACCCTCACGTAAGATACAGGATGCCCTGATTCTTATTAGAGAAATTCTGCATAAAGGCACTACTCAGGAATTATTAGGACATTTAGTTAGTACAGATCAATCTAAAGCTTTTGATAGGGTTGAATATACCTATATGTGGGCAGTTTTTTCTAAATATGGGTTCCCAGATAAGTTTATTTTATGGTTGCAAATATGCTATAAACACATTTGTTTATTTCCTAGTATGAATGGATGGATAGGAGGTAAGATTTTAGTCAATAGAGGGGTGAGGCAGGGTTGTCCTTCAAGTCCTCTCCTTTATATGTTGCCTCTGGACCCATTATTATACAGATTGAATAAACAGGACGATATAATGGGTCTCTCTGTGAGTAGTATAGATTTACAGATTAAAACTATTACTTATGCAGATGATTTGTGTTTAATATTGGCAGACAAATCATCAGCCTTTTTGGCTCAAGATGAGTTGAGAGTGTTTTCAGAAGTAACTGGTTCTGTAATCAACTACCAGAAATGTAGTATTTTATCCATTGGTTGTGAGGGTACAGTATGGAGTATAATATGGCATTTTCCAGTAGTGACCTCTATATTCAATTTTGGGTATTTTTGGTAGTCCTGATCCCCAGTTTTATAATTGGGAAGAGAAAATTCAGACCGTACAAGGTTTGGTAACAAAATGGAATTTTATGGATGTCTAAACGTAAAAGTATATATGATAAAATCAAATCTGTTACCATTGTTTCAATTTTTGTTGGCAGTATTTACTATCCCAAAAATACTAGAAACTTCAGTGTACAGTGTGTGTTTCCAGTGTCTTTGGGGGAGTCGCCTAAACCCTATTAAAAGAGGGATTACCTATTTACCTATCACCCAGGGAGGCTTGGGAATGATTAATTCAATATTTTTTTTTCATGTTACCTTTCTTTTCACAATATTGTCCCATTGGCTCATAATGAGGTTAGATTATGGTGCCCTGGGTTATGGATGAGTTTGGATCCTATTAACACAGTGGGCCTCTTCAGGCTCCCTTTCTAAACAGGTGAAAATTTTCTTTTAGCTAATTGTTGGAAGGATGTGGTGGGTAAACTCAAACTCTGGGAATTGCCTTTAGCTATCTGACTACTGGCACTCGGAAAATGGTATATGACTGGCTGTTGCTAACCTGGTTCCATGAGGAACCCTGGTTTATGATACTTCCCTCAGCTAATATACAAATTATGACAAGTTTTCTTCGTTGTCCCCGAATTCCAACATTTATGTGGGATTTTATATGGCTTTGCACCCACTAAAAATTGGGGGTAAAAGGGAACATAAAGCATAAGGGTGTAGTGGAACGAATGTGTCCTAGAATTGATACGTGTAGTGGGGTGGTTGAGACTATGCAGCATCTGTTTATAGATTGTCCCTATGTGGTTGGATTTTGGACTTCTTTTCATAAATATTGGGTCTCTGGGCCTTTTCAGAGGGAGGATCCGGATGCGTGGGTTAGGAACATTTTACCAGCTGCATGGGTCCAGTTTGACTCTGGGACGTTATTGTTATTTATGGGACATGTTAAGTTTCAATTATGGCAAGCCCGCTGCGCATTAACTTTAAGACAGCAGGTATTGTCTAGTGCTTATGTGTTTTTGATGGTTCAGAAAGAGATTTATAGATGGAGAGACTATAAGCACAATACAGCCTTCCCTGATCTTTATAAATTATGGTGAAGACATATGTCTTGGCTGGATACTGGGTGAACATGATACTTTCTTTGTACCTGATAGTTAATTATTTTCTTTCTATAATTTTTTTAAATAAGAATAGGATATTGGTCCTTTCTTGTATATAATACTGTTTTCATTTCTGTTTCATAACAATTTATATAATTTTGTCCGATTTCCAATATGTAGTTTTATGGTGTGCATTTGTTTCCAGTTAGTATTTCTGTATTAGACAGCCATTTCTGATGTATGACTGTACTACTTATTTATTTTGTTATGATTTGTAATTTTTTTTCTTCCTTTTTGCGAGGTACTACTGTTTTTTTGTATTACTTTGCTTTTGTTCCTTAAAAATTTTTCCCCTACTCTTTTAGTTTGGGGGTTTCAGCTTTTCCGTTTTGGGATTTTATAAATGAAAGTTTGTATTGTATGCTTGATGACATGCTTATTTTTGTTTATTTTAAGTTTGTTTTATGATTTTGTGTGCAGTAACACTATTAAGTATGTATTTTATTTCCTTTATTTTGTGGATAAAAATTTCCCCTACTTTTCTGTGGGGGAGTTTCCCTTTTGTCATGGGATTAGATTTGAGTTTCACTTCTGTATTAGACAAACCCTTTCGATATGTATGATTGTAATACTTATTTGCTTTTGTTATGATTTGTACTTTTCTTTTGTGTGAGGCAACACTGTTTTGTATTGATTTGTTTTGTTATTTAAATAAAAAATTCTCCTACTCTTTTCGATAAGTGCCATGGGATCTTTAACATCCACCTGAACTACCACCAATCCAGGCAGATGGAACCTCGGTTTAACATCTCATCCGAAAGACGGCACCTCAGAAGTGCAGCACCCCTCTCATGCTGCACTACAGTGTCAGTACTGGGATATTAATCCAAGTGCAGATGTGGGAATCACCTCAGTTCTCCCGCTGGAGACCATGGCACGAATAGAAAGAACGGAGAACCGAGGAAGCTCCTCTATGGAGGAGTTCTGGTTGTCAGGCTGCGAATGCAGAAGGAATCACCAGGGGAAGGAGGGAGGGAGGGAGGGAAAGCAGCACCTGCCGCGAGTGCTCTTCTTGAAGATCTACTGTTCTGGTAAGTTCTTATGTAACTGTACTATCTGTCTTCGAGGGTGAGCTCTTGCAGCAGGTTACACCGGACTGAGTCCCAAGCAGTACAAGGGTCGCCTCAGCACAGGGCGGAGGATGATGTTATGAAAACTGAATCTCTCAAGAAGGGAGGACAGCAAGGCAAAAGCCTGTCCTGCACCTGGAAGCAATGTACAAACTGTAGTGCCTAATAAAAGTGTGGACTGAACTCCAGGTGGCAGCTGCGCAGATATACTATATGCAGCGGACTCACTCCTTAAAGAAGTAAAGAAGGCAGCAACTCCCCTGGTACAGTGGCCTTTTAACGGGCCCCGTAAAGGCTTGTCACATTTCTGGTAGCAGTAAACAATGCAATTAACAGACCATTTGGATAAGGTTTGCTTAGAGACAGGCGCCCCTAACATTCTGGGGGTGAATGAAACAAACAACTGGTCAGATTGTCTGGATTCTCGGGTATGATTCAGATAGTATCTGAGAGCCTGGTGAATGTCCACAGTGTGAAGGAGAGCCTCCCCTCAATTTGAGTGCTCTGGGTAGTACACAGGAAGGTGCATGTCCTGGTTAAGAGTAAATTCAGACACCACCTTAGCCCAAAACTTAGGATTGGTCTGCAAGGACACCCTGTCCTTGCCGAAAACTATATACGGTTCTTTACACATCAGAGCCCGAAGGTCGGAGATCCTCAGAGCGGAATTAACAACAAAAAATAACGCTTTCCAAGAGAGGAAGCGTAGCTCGCAATCTGTGGCTGGTTTGAAAGGGAGGCAAAGTAAGTTTCTCCAAAACCAACAAAAGGTCCCACGGGGGAATAGGATCCCGAATGGGAGATTTTGGTGTAAGATGCCATGTAGGAAGGTACGTGACAACTCCAGTTGAGCAAGGGTCTTGCCCTGTATTGGTGCATGGTAAGCTAACACGGTAGAGAGGTGCACCTTTATAGACGAGTAGCTCAGGCCCAAATCTGAGAGCAAAAGGAGGTACTCGAGAACTGAGTTCACCAGACAGGTAAATGGGTTGAGGTGACGAGCGGTGGCCCAGAGGCAGAACCGCTTCCACTTCATAGCATAAGTGGTCCTGGTTGAGGGTTTTCTGGTGGCCACAAAGATATCAGCCATCCTAGCAGACTCTGAACCGGGAGACAGCTAGGTCTGTAGGAGCCACGCATGCAGGTGCAAAGAACTCAGGTCTGGATGGACTAACATCCCATTCTCTTGAGAGCACAAGCGTGAGCTCAGGGGCAGGGGTAGTGGTGTTTCCATCGCCAGTTGTTGAAGTAGAGGGAACAAGATCTGACGAGGTCAGAAGGGAGCCACGAGGATCATCTCCGCACCTCCTGACTGCAGCTTGAGGAGAATCCTCTGGATGAGTGGAAAGGGGTGAAAAGCATAAAGGAACCTCCCTGTCCAACAGAGGGACAATGCGACTCACCAGAAAACACCAGGCCCTGGATCTAGCGAGCAGAAGTTGGGCAGTTTTGCATTGTGTGGGGACGCAAAGAGGTCCAGCACTGGTTGGCCCCATCTGACAAACAGGTCATCTGCAACAGATTGTAGGAGCTCCCACTCATCTGCTTTGGTTCTTGATCAACTGAGAACGTCAGCAAAAGTGTTCTGAACACCTGGGACATGGACTGCCGAGAGATCCAGGTGATGATCTATGGCCCAGAACCATACCCTCATGGCAGAGTGGGTTCCTCCCTGTTTGTTGATATAGAACACCACCGACATGTTGTCCATCTGGACAAGGAGGTGACTTGGGGCCAGGTCAGTCTGCAGTGGATTGCCCTCATCTCCAACACACTGATGCGTAGGGAACTCCTCCAACACCGACCACGTCCCCCCGCGCCCCCCCCCAGAGTCCTGCAGTCGGTGAGGTGTGCTCCCCAGCCCCATGCCCGAAGCACCTGTGGTCAGGAACTGAGCGGGGGGGTGACCTCTGGAATGGCATATACGCCAAGAGGTTGGATGGTGTAAGCCACCACCAAAGGGTCTGGCGGACCGGATCAGAGATAAAAATGAGTTGATCCAGGTTGTTCCAATGCTGGTCCCACTGGACCCTCAAGTTCCACTGAATCACCCTCATGTGGAGGCGAGCCAATGGCACTGTAACGACTGCTGCTTCCATGTGGCCCAGGAGTCTGAGAATCGATCTGGCTGGGACCAAACAGGCAGAGATGTTTCAGGCGAGATCCTGAAGTTGATTTGTCCTGTCCGCTGGAAGAAAGGCTCTGCCTTGGCTGGTGTCCAGAAGGGCTCCCATGAACTGAAGTCTCTGGCTGGGCCAGGGGGAGGACTTCTGAATGTTCAGCGTGATCCCTAGTTCTTGGAAGAGAGAAAAGGTGTCTTCCATTGTGTGGAGCAGTCTTTCCCTGGATGGAGCTGTAAGAAGCCAGTCATCCACGTATGGGAAGACGTAGTGGCCCTTTCTCCTTAGGGCCACTGCCACTACCACTACTGCCAGGCACTTGGTAAAGACCCGAGGCGCCAAGCAAAGGCTGAAGGGCAGAGCTCTGAACTGGTAGTGTCGCCCCTGGAAGTCGAATCTCAGGAATCTTCAATGAGGCTGGGCCATAAGGATGTGCAGATATGGCTCCTGCATGTCCAGGGATGACGTCCAGTCTCCCGGATGGAGAAGAGGGTATCAAACTCTAGAGGGTCACCATCCGGACGCACTTGTACTCCACAAACCTGTTCAGGTCTCTCAGGTACAGGATGGGTTGCAGATTCCATTTTCTTGCGCACCAAGAAGAAGTGGGAATAGTACCCCTTTCTCTTCTGAGAGGGAGGAACTGGCTCTATAGCATGCTTGCCAGAGCTGCGTGAGATGGGGAATACATAGATAGATACATAGACAGTGTCGGCAGATAAGGGCCTATGGCCCACCCAGTCTGCCCATTTGAGCTTGTAAGTTCAGTTTATGTTTTCCAAGAAGTCTGTTGCCCCTTACCCCTGACCTCCAGAATTCCTTTATGTCTATCCCATGCATTCTTAAATCCCATGATTGTTTCAGCCCCCACCACTTCCTCTGGCAGGGTGTTCCACTTGTCCACCACCCATTCTGTGAAGAAATTCTTCCTCACATTTCCTCTGAATCATCCTCCCTCCAACTTCATCCCATGCCCTCTAGGTCTGGAACATCTTTTTCACTTAAAAATAGTGTATTCCTGCACCCTGTTCCTCCCTGTAAGATACTTGTATGTCTCTATCATATCCCCTCTCTCCTTCCTCTCCTCCATGGAGTACATGTTCAGTTCCTTCAACCTGTCCTCATAGGACTTGTGATGCAATCCATGCACCATCTTTGTTGCCGTCCTCTGAACCTTCTCTACCCTGTCTATGTCCTTACATAGGTAAGGTCTCCAGAACTCTACAGTGTACTCCAGGTGGGGCCTCACTAGTGTCTTTTATAGTATAAGGCTTTCAGTAATCTATGGTGGTATTCAACACCCACAGTTACACTTTTCAAATATAGTTGTTGCACAAATAAAGCAGCCTCGATATTACCATGTTTTAAATAAACTGTTTTATTTGAAACTAGTAGTGATGGATCACTACGGTATTTGCATATGTATGCACTCCGTGCTGTTTATGCATTACACGCAGTGTAACTTCTGCATTAGTGCAAGTCTGTATGCATCTGTTGGCATTCAGTATGTTTCTTTTGTATTTGATAGGTCATATTTGAGGTTCACTTATGCTTTGTAGTGTGGTACAATGTAAAGCTTTAATTGATCCTTATAGCACTACTTCAGTTGTGCAGAATCCACCTGGTTTTATCTTGTTTACTTATTTGCTGTTGGAAATCTTTTGCATTACTCTGTACTTAAAACGAGAAAACAGAGGACACGGTGGGGTTATGTGGTAGTGAAAAGCATATGAGACAGTTTTAAACTTAAACTGTATACATTACCTTCAGATTTATTAAACTTGGTTTTATATGTATTCACGGTAATCCTCTGCATCAATTTAGTGACAGTACAGTGGAGGGTTGTCTGGTGGTACCTCCAGGAACTCGAGTGAGTGTCTGGTGGTACCTCCAGGAACTCTAGTGAGTGCCCCCTTTTGATTACCTGCAGAACCCATTGGTCAGAAGTGACTTTTCTCCAGCCCTCTCTATAGAGGGAAAAGCGACCCCTTACTGCCTCCCCTGACAACTGTGCAAGAGGAGGAGGGTTCGGCAAGAAGTCAGGCATGGGTGGGCAGAACAGCCTGGGAGGACTTAGCGGCTCTAGGGACAGAGCCTCTGGAGTGCTGGGAGGGAGCCCTGCGCTTATAACCCCCTCACTGCTGTTGCTGCTGGTTATGGGGCGGTTGATCCGAAGTGCGTTGAAAATGCTGTCTCTGAAATGGCTTTTGGTTCAGTTTATACATGGTCTGGACTGACTGAACTGCTTTGCCAGAGTCCTGCAGCCTAGTGATGATTCTCTCCGACTCTTCTCCGAAGAGTATGGAGCCCTTGAATGGGGCATCCATGATGCCTGCTTGGATGTCCTGGGCAAATCCGGAGACTTGGTGCCAGGAATGCTGTCTGCGGCGCACTCCAGTGGCAGCAGCCCTGGCTGCTATATCTACAGTCGTAGGCCGATCTGAGAACGTGCATGCCTACGTCTGAGCCTGTCGTCGGGAGGATCTGCAGCTCGGACTTCTGGGGGCAGTCTGGAAGGCCTTGAGCCAGCTCCATGCTCTGTTCCCAGAGGGAATTTTGAAACTGCATCATGTGTGTCAGGAAGCTGAGAGAACGTATGGTGCAGGAGGCAGAGAAGTAGACTTTTCTGCCCAAGTTATCCAACTTACTGGACTCCTTATCGGGGGGTTTGTGAGCTCAAATGCTTTGGCCAGCAACACCGGTCATGGGCAACCATGATCACCATGGAATCCACCGCTGGTTGTTCACCTAAGAAGGGTTCATCCCTGGGGGCCCTATATAGGCGATCTGACTTTTTGGGTACAGCGCTGAAGATGTAGATGGATGTTTCCAAGTCGCCTTAGTCACGTCTTGGAATGTGTCCACCAGTGGGGGCACTACCACTGGTTTAGGGTCTTTCTGGCACAGGTGTTTAGCCAGATAATGCCTCTCTGGGTCAAAGTCCTCTGTGCCCCATCCCATGTTTGCTTGGACATGGCACATGACCTCCATAAATGATGGATCATCTGGTGGAGACCTGTGGGTTTCCCTGGGGTCAGGAGAGGGAAGACCTCAAGGCAAAGAGGACCTCCAGGAAGAGGAAGAGGTATGGACTGACTCCACTGAAGATGATGACTGGGACTGCGAACAATGGTGCCGATGGTGTCGTTTGGTGGACCTGGAGGAAGAGCTGTGACTTCTGTGTCTATGACCCGAGCGGCCCCGTTCACATCTTCCAGAGGAGGGGTAGCTGCTTCCAGGAGGGGAGTGCGCTCCCTGAAGTTAGGCTCCTCCAATGGGGCACCAGGCTTTGGTGGGACATCACCCTTGATGGTGTTCCACCAGGAGGAAAAAATGTCCTTGACGTCAGACAGAGGGATTCACGGTTTCTGAGGGACGTCCAGTGCCGGGAGGTTTGACGGACCTGGCGTCTGGTTCAGAAGCGTCATTGGAGCCTTAGGCCCTGTCCACACTATGCCTCTGTAATGTTACAGAGTGCCCAAACCATTACTGCAACAGTTTGCGTTTACACCTGTAACGTTACAGAAGGCGTTTTTGTAACCACATATGAGGTGGTTTCAACAACGGTTATGAAACTGATCCTGCTTCATTAAAGTTACCAGCGGTAGTGTGGATGGGCAGTAATGGTCCCCTGCAGGGCCCGTAGCACAGCACGAGCTGCATTGTGGCATTGGATGCCGCGGTAACGGTCGCCCGGTTCCCGAGGTGTGGACTGGCGGTACCAGTCCCGTACTGGTCACCGCTGCAGTGTGGACACACTGTACCACTCCGCGGCTGTAACGGTTTCTGTCCGTTATGGGGTCTGAGCGGTGTAGTGTGGATGGGGCCTTAGGCGGTAGCCCAGTGTCATCACTAGCTGTGGATGTGAGGTCAGGCCAGACGACGGGGTCCCTAACGTTAGTCTTCGTCCAGAGCGTTCTTTGGCCAGTGGCGGGTGTGAGGCTGGTGAAGCTAGGGTGGAGGTCACGGGAAGTGGAACCGAGGATACCGGTTTCGAGACGACCTGGGTGGGTGGACGCCAGTCTGAGATGTCAGCTGACATTCGCTGCTCTGACGTTCGCTTAGGGGAATGTCCTGAGGGGGGCTGAGAAGCAGCACTCCCAGAGGAGGAGGAGGAGTGCTCAGAGCCCAAATGTCGGTCCAGGGAGTCAGCGCTGGTGGTAGCGGCCAACTTGGATGAAGACTTCATTGGTCAGATGACAGTAGATGACCTGTCATCCGAGGAGCAGCTGGTGGTGCCACCTGACTGCCGACCAGGGGTCTGTGAAGACAGTTGCAGTTTCAGGGGCTGAAAGGACAGGCCCAACATGCCAGACCTAGAGTCTTTACCACCTGACACCTGGATCAGGGTGGGTGGTCTCATTACTGTGAGCCAAGTAGGAGAGCAAACTGCCTGGAATGCTGAGTCAGAGTTCCCGCGAGAGGTGGATCTGGAATCAAAGCCCGACTTGTGCGGGGACTGGGACCTGGAGTCCAAGGAGGACGTCTCCTTGTGGTGATGCTTCCCAGAAGATTTGTGAGAACAGTCCTCCTTTAGTGAATACATCTGCATGGCAGTGAGTTTTTGTTCTAGCAAGAAAGCCTGAAGGACATTTTGGCGGCAAATCCTGGTCCTGCTATTAAACTTCTGGCAATGCGGGCAGGCCTCAGTGTTATGGTCTGGGCCTAGGCAGAGAAGGCAGCTGAGTGTCCGTCTTTTGACGGTATTTGTGTGCTAAAGGCACACTTCCTCTGGTGCCAGTCGATGGAGGACACTGTGGAAGTTGACATGCAGATAAAACACTGAAGAAACCACGGAAAAAGGAAAATAAAGAAGGCGCTTGAGAAACGTGTTCAATATGGCGGTAAAACTAGGCAGAAGGAGTCTGTGGAGCCGATGTGTGTGGGTTGACGGTGGGAAAAGAACTGAGGTAGTACTGGGGGATTATCCCTTTTAAACCGGGGGCGGGCCAACATCGGGGGCGACCCCCGCTGGATACTGCTAGCTAGACATTTTCTGTGGGGTCTTGGCCCCTGCTGGCTTCAGTCCTAATAGTGTAACCTGCTGCAAGAGCTCACCCTCAAAGACAGATCATGAGTTCTAATAGTGGTATTCAGTTCACACTGAGGCGGTTCTCCTGGAAACAACTGAGTCATCGAAAATCTTCACGTTAAGCTCCACCAACCACCAAGTAGTATATCCTAGGCTCTGCCCTGTGACATAAGATCTTAGCTCATTGGAAGCAGGGATTGGGGTGCCATTCGCCAGGGGAGGTCGGGTGGGCAGGATGTGGAAAGAATACCAGTGCTAGAACTCTGGTTACAGGTAAGTAACCTTCATTTTCAGGAACTTGGATTCAGTTCCCTATCCACACTCTGGCAGACTCATAGCAGTCCTCCAGGAGGTGGGACAAGGTGTGCACCCCTACTTGGCAAACAAAGAGACTGGAAGACTGAGCCCCAAAAGCAGCATCCCAATGACTCATTACATCGATGCTGTAATGGGAGATAATGGTGTGCTTTTTTTGCCCAGGCTGCAGCCCTGCATACTTCCTCAATTGGAATATCCCAGGAAGCAGCCACAAGGCAGTGGTATGTCTGGTGGAATAAGCCTTAAGCCCCTTGGGCAACCCCCTACCAGGCAACCTACACAGCAGAGGCTGATGCAGGATGTGATCCACCTAGCAAATGTCTGCTTAGATGCTGGTCTGCCAGGGAGGCTTCAACGTAGGTGTCAGCGTGGCTCCGTTGGTAGCACAGCTGCCTCTGAGCCACAGGGTTGTGGGTTCTGGTCCCACATTGGAATTGTGCTCATACCTAAAATGCTGGCATCCGTGTACAGCATTGTGGGGTGCTGTACTGTTGTGGTGTGCTGTCCTTCGGATGAGATGTTAAACCGAGGTCCCTTCTACCCATCTTGGTGCAGTTTCTGGTGGGTGTCCAGGTGGAACTAAAAGAACCCAAGGCACTATTGACAAAGAGTAGGGGACTTTCTCCGTGTCCTGGCCAATACACCCCACTTCACATAAAACTGGTTCATGCAATTGTCTAAAGCTCTGTGTGGGTGCTGATATGCAAAATGGTTGCCACTACATGTTCAGGTACTTCACTACCAGTCTAGCACTGCTTGTAAAGCGCTTTGGGATGCAATGTGTATGAAAAGCGCTATATAAATGCAGATTCTTATTTCTTCTTTTTCAAACAGCTGGTGAGCCTCTCCACAAACTCCCACCATGCACTCCTTATTACAGGGAGGAAAGGTGCCAGGGACCTGGGTTCAAGTCTCAGTGGGAGTGTCACTTTTTCTTTCACATTTCCTGCTTGATTTAAAATTGCATTGAAGTGGCTTGACTGCACTGAGGAAAATTGTTTGGTGTTTCTCTCCTTATATCAGGAAAGCACCCTCTGAAGGTCCAAAGTATGGAGCCTGTGATCAGTGTCCAATGTCAAACTGGTGAAACACACCAGAAGGTTATTCACCTGCAAAAGGTGAAACTCTGACATAACCTTCACGAGGAATTTCACGTTGTGGTAAAGAACCACCTTGTTCTTATGAAAGATCAAACAGGGAGGCTCCACCGAGAGCACCTGGAGCTCACTCACCCTTCTGGCTGGTGTTATGGCCACCAAGAAGGCGGTCTTCCATGACAAGTGTGACATCTCACACTTGTGCATTGGCATGAATGGCTTGCCCATGAGCACTGCCAGTGCAAGCAGCAGGTCCCACGGAGGCTTTGGTTTGTGCACTGGAGGGGACAGGTGATCCAGACATTTGAAAAAGCACTCAACTATTTTCTCCTGTGCCTGGTGGCTGCCAAGTACATTTCAGGGTTATGGCTCACAGTCCCACCTGTGGAGACAGTAGAGGTAGAGAATCATCACAACTGGGCAGGCCAGGGGATCAAGCTCCATCCCATGGCACCAAAATGAGAATCTCTTTCACTTAAAAGCACAGGTTTTGTGAGTCGACTCCTTTCGGGATGCCTCCACCATGGAGGCCATCTTCCGAGAGGCCCAAAGCCTGGAACTCTAGCTGTTTGGGAACCAATCTGAGAGTTGTAAGGATTGTGGGCTGGCAGTATAGCCTGAAAGTTAGAATAATGAGCTTGGTACATCCAGCAGACCTGGGTATGATTCCCACATCCTCCACTTGCACACTGTGCGACTCTGGGCAGGTCACTTATATCCTCAGTGCTCCCGGTCGCCCCTGAAAACAGGCATTTGTGCCTAGTGGGCCTTACCCAGTTACCAAAGAACTAAACAAAAAGGTCTAGGTTACAAGGCTGTCCCCTGTTGTCTGGTCAGCAGGTTGGGGTGGCGAGGCAACCACTATGGTGACCTGCTGCTGAGGAAATTAGGATGCTAAAACTGCCTGGGCCAGTGTGGTGCTATCAAGATCATCTATGCCTTGATCACTACTTGCGAACCAAAAGGAAGGCATACAAAAGGCTTGGGGTCCATGACCTTGAAGCGGCATCCTTCTGCAGTGTATTGGACTAAGGGGAATGGGCACAGAGCAGCCTCAGTTTTTAGTTCTCCCACAAGGCAAACAGGCCCACCAAAATGGTACCTCACAGAGAGCAGGTGGGGTACCACCTCCTGATTCTGGGACCACTCGTGCAACGTCTCTCCAATCTGGCTGAGAGCATCACCAGGAGGCCTGCTTGTAGGCTGAGCACGAGTATCCAGGTGCGAAGAGTCTCATGACACAAGGAAAATGAATGTGTTGTGCCCTGCCTGTTCAGGCTGAACATAATGGTAGTGCTGTCTGTACCTGGCTGACCTGACCCCGAATTTACAGAGCCAGATGCACTGCCAGGAGTACCAACATGCTGATACAGTATCAGAACTCTTGGGGTCACCATTACTGTGTGCTCTGTGGTCTCCTAGGTGATTTCCCCACCCTACCAGAGATGCATCTGTCATGAGTGTGACGGAAGGTTCTGGGCAGGTGAACAGAATTCCTTCCTCCTGATGCTGTGGGGAGCCACCACTCGATGGCATCTCAACAGCTGGGTAACCAAGACTGGCAGGTCTAGGTGACAGAATTTGGGATCAGTGCCAGCCCAACTCCCAAATGCAGGGGGGAGCATTCTCTAGCAAGCCCAATGGACCACGCTGGTAGAAGCTGCTGTATGTCACGGCAGTCGCAGGAAATCCCGGGCTGGGAAGAAGCAAACGGGGAGCGAACCAATACTCGATCCAGCTGAAGGTGGGCTGTGGCCCGCAGGGAGTTGGGTTCTGCCCCAATGAACTTAATCACCTGTGTGGGGACCAGCTGTGACTTGACTGGATTGACCAAAAGGCCCAAGTCTCGCCAGGTTTGGAGGGACAGATCCCTGGATCATTCCAAAGCCTCCTCAGATGGACTGGTTGGCAACTAGCTGTCCAGGTAAGGACAAATTGGGATGCCCTTGTGCCACAGGAAGGCTGCCACCACTGCCATGAACTTGGTGAAGACCCTTGGTGCAGACAAGAGGCCGAAAGGCATAACTTGGAACTGATACAGCACCCTCTCCATACAGATCTGAAAGTACTGGCGATGGGATAGATGGATTGAGATGTGGAAGAATGTGTCCTGGAGGACCAAGGAGCAAAACAACCCCTACTCCAAGGATGGAATGATCTTTTTTTTTCTGTTTTTTAACCCCAGCCCTAACCCAGCACTGTCACCCGACTACCTGCCCAGCCACCTTGTCCCACCGAAGACTAGCCATGGGAGTCCTGGTTTATCCCCCAGGTGGGGACACGGAGTGGGTTCCCCCTTAACCCCCTCCCCAGGGGAATCAAGTCTTCATTGGGATCTCATGTTGCTGTCGCACCAGGAAAGGCATCTTTTTGGGAATGCCCTTCCAGAGTGTGATGTGCCATGATGCCATGGCTTACACTGGCATCCATCATGCTCTCCTCACTGGTGTGGGCATTGGGGCCACCCCTGAGCCGGTGTGCCCCCCTCCCCCCCCGGAGGAACTGAGTGGTCCAATAGATACTCAGATATCCTCCCCTCAGCCAGCCCTCTGACTCCCTGGTCCGCTTCTGAACCTGGGTTGTCAGTGTCGTAAGCGGAAATCCAATCGCTGCGCCGATGGGTTGGCCCAGGATGGAGTGACCTGATTCAGCATTACCATCCATACGTAAGAACTTACCGTAACAGTAGATCTTCGAGAGAGGCTCTTGCAGTAGGTATTCACGTATAGGACTAAAACACCAGGTGTCAGGACCCCACGGAAAACTTCTAGTTAGCAGTCTCTGGCGGGGGACCACCCCCATGTCTAGTGACCGGCATCATGCGATGTCGGTATAAAGGGGCAGTCCCCCATGCCCGCCTTCCAGTTCTTTCCCACCAAAGGCCAAAAGAGGCAAGATGAGAGAGAAGAGGATAATTCCCCCCCATGGAAATGAAGCAAGAAACTTAGGGGGACGTAGGGCGGGAAGGTAATACCTACTGCAAGAGCCTCTCTTGAAGATCTACTGTTACGGTAAGTTCTTACATAACTGTACTATCTTACTTCGAGAGGGCTCTTGCAGGAGGTATTCACATATAGGACTGAGTTCCAAGCAGTCTGGAACAAGGTAAAACACTCAGGAGGAGGATTATCATCCTCAACATAAAATCTCAGGGCTGAACAGGTCTTACGAAAGGAGACCTTGTAGGACATCCAACCTGAAGCCTGCTCTACGGCGCGAGGCAATGTCCAAACTGTAGTGTTTCACGAAGGTATGGGCAGAAGTCCAAGTTGCGGTTGCACAGATGTCTTCTGCTGACACATTCTTGAAACAAGCAGCAGAGGCAGCTACTCCTCTGGTGAAGTGACCTTTGACTTGACCCGGAAGGGTCTTCTTGTACTCATCATGACAGAAAGTGATACAATTCGACAACCATTTTGAGAGGCATTGCTTAGAAACAGCATTGCCTTCTCTTTTGTGAGTGAAAGAGATAAAGAGCTGATCTGTCTTCCAGAGATCCTTGGTCTAATTGGTGTAGTATCTCAGGATTCTGTGAACATCCAAAATACACGGGAGGTACTCTCCATGATTGGAGTGTTGCGTAAAGAAAGCAGGTAGCTCAACAGATTGATTCAGCATAGATTCAGCCACCACCTTGGGCAGAAACTTAGGGTTGGTGTGTAGCGCCACACATTCCTTGTGGAAAATCAAAGAGGATTTTACACACCAAGGCCTGAAGCTCGGAAATGTGCCGAGCAGAAGTGATGGCCACTAGGAAGAGCATCTTCCAAGAGAGGAACTTTAAGTCAGCCTCCACTGTGGGCTCGAAGGGAGACAGTGGGAGTTTCTCTAGGATGAAATTCAAGTCCCATGGAGGTGCAGGAATTAGAATGGGGGGTCTCAAGTGGAGAACCCCCCTCTAAGAAAAGTTTTAGAGACTTCCAACTGCGCAAAAGTCCTGTCTCCGAAGGGAATATGGTAGGCTGAAATAGCTGCCATATGAACCTTTAACGAGGAATGGTTGAGACCCAGGTCGAAGAGGTGATGCATGTAATCCAGGACTTTGTTGACTGGGCATGAAAAAGGCTCTAAGTCTTTGGAACCTGCCCAGATGGAGAATCGTTTCCAATTCATGGCGCAGGTGGACTTGGTGGAAGGCTTCCTTGCCTCTACCAAAATGTCCGCTACCAAAGGAGAAACTCCAAAGTGGGCTTTAACTATGTCAGCAGGAACCACGCATGGACATGAAGGGATTTGAGGCCTGGATGAACAAGGGTCCCCTGATCCTGGGTCAACAATTGCTGTGACAGAGGAAGAGGCAGTTCCTCTGAAAACTATTGCAGAAGAGAGAAACAAACTTGCCTGGGCCAGGAGGGGGGCGGTGAGAATCATTTGTGCCCCTTCTGATCAGAGTTTGTTCAGGACCTTCGGAATCAAAGGAATGGGAGGGCAGGCATAAACGAATCTGTCCCTCCAAAAAAGAGACAGATCGTTCCGCCAAAAAAGTCTCGCCCTGGAGCGAGTGAGCGAGCAAAAGGTGGGAAGTTTTGTATTTTGGGGGGGAGGCGAAGACGTCTACCTGAGGTGTCCTCCACCGCAGAAAGATGTAATTTATGACCTGCTGATCTAACTCCCATTCGTGAGATCGGGCTGAGGACTGGCTAAGTTCATCTGCCAGTGTATTTTCCACTCTCGGAATGTGAACTGCAGTCACATCAAGATGGTGCTGTATTGCCCAATACCAGACTCTCGCCTCCCAACAGAGGGGATAGGAATGTGTTCCTCCCTGTTTGTTGAGGTACCAGACTACACACATGTTGTCTGATTGTATGAGAAGATGACCAGGAAGAATGAAGGGAAGAAGAGCCGGTAGGGCATAAAGAACTGCCCTTAGTTCAAGCACATTTATGTGCAGATTCTGCTCGAAATTGGACCAGCTGCCCTGAGTCCTGTGAGACCCTAGGTGGGCACCCCAGCTCTCCCCTGATGCATCTGTTGTCAATGTCTGGAATGGAGGAGCGATGCAGAAAGGAACTCCCAGGCACAGGCTCTCCTGAATCATCCACCAGTGCAAGTCCCTGGTCATGGTTCCGACACTAGTACCTCCTCGTCTAGGTTGTCCATGGTCTGGTCCCACTGCGACTGAAGCATCCACTGAGAGATCCTCATATGGAGCCAAGCGAACGGCACTGTCGGAATGGCAGCTGCCATTAGCTTGAGGAGGCGGAGGACTGACCTGGCTCTGACCCCCGCCTGCGACCAGACAGAAGACGAGCCTGATTCTGAAGGGTCTCGACCCTGTCTGGAGGCAAAAAGGCTTTGCCTGTGGTCGTGTCCAGTATCGCCCCTATAAATTGGAGGCGTTGGCAAGGGACCAGTTGGGACTTGGCCTGGTTGACAGACTCAGTGATACCCAGCCAGGCTGGTAAAAACCTGCAGGGTAAGGGAAAGGGAGTGCAGGAGTTCCTCCCTGGATGGGACTGCCAGGAGCCGATCGTCCAGGTACGGGAATACCTGTACAACACCCTGGGTATGCAGGTGCACCGCTACCACTGACAGGCATTTGGTAAACACTTGGGGAGCTGAGGAAAGACCAAATGGGAGGGCCTTGAATTGGTAGTGGTCCCGTGAAAACAAAAATAAAGGCACTTGTGATGGGAAGGGCATATGGGGATATGCAGGTATGCATCTTGCATGTCCAGGGTGCATAGCTACTGTCCCGGCCGAAGTAATGGTAGAAGGCTCTGCAAGGAGAGCATTCTGAAATGTTTGCACTCCACAAACATGTTCAGGGAACTGAGGTCTAGAATTGGCCTCAAGTCTCCAGTCTTCTCTGGAACTAGGAAGAAATGTGAATAGTAACCCGTCCCCAAAAGGTGAGTGGGAACTGGCTGTATCACCGCCTTCGACAGAAGGGATACGATTTCCTCTAGAACCAGAGGAAGATGTTGCGGGGAGTAAGGCGACTGAGGGGGTGGTTTTCCGGGAGGTTTCTGCAGAAACTCTACTGAGTGTCCGGTGGATATGAGCTGGAGCACCCAAGTGTCCGATGTTATCCTCTCCCAACCCGGTAGATGGGAGGAGAATCTCCCCCCTACTGGTTCCTCTGGAATGGCCAAAGGCAGAGGCAGGGAGTCAGGAGGTGTGGGGCAGCGCAGCAGCCAAGGCTCCTGCAGACTTTTTGCTGGGGGGAGTCTTGGTTGCTGGAGGGGTTCGATGTTTGTTGGCACACTTTCCTTGAGGCTTTTGTTTTTGTCTGGTTTGGCAACGAAAAGGACGTTGCGGCCCCTGAGGGGGTCTGTATAAAGTCTGCACAGACTTTAGTGCAGTGTCCTTCTCTTGCAGTTCGGTTATAATGTCCTTGACATCACCCCTGAACAGCACCGAACCCCTGAAGGGAGCATCCTGTATAGCAGACTGTACCTCCAGGACCAATCCTGACACATGGAGCCAGGCATGCTGCCGTAGACCCAGGGTGAAAGTCAAGCTCCTGCCAGCTGTGGCCACCGCATCGTAAGTGGCATGAAGCATGTGCCGACAGGCCGAATGAGTGGAATGGACTAGGTCTCCCAGTTCCTGCTTAGTTTGTGAATCAGGAAGGGAGTCCAACTTGGATTCCACCTGGCTAAGGATGGACCTCTGGAAATCCCTCATATGGCCGATGTAATTGAGGGCCCTGATGTCTAGGGCTGAAGAGGAATAGATCTTCTTCCCGTACTGAACCAGAAGCCGGGATTCCTTGTCAGGCGGGGATGAGCTCAATTGTTTAGGGTTGGTGGAACGGCTGTGAGCGGCGCTGATGACAACTGAATCAGCCTTGGGATGAAGACTGAGAAAGTCTATACTCTTCAGAGCCTGGTATAGCCCATCCGCCTTCCTCGGAAAGGGTGGGGGGCTAGCGCTGAAGGTTGTTTCCAGATAGTGGAAACAAGATCGGCGTGAGGCTCTATGCAGGGTGGAATCAGTGTGGGAGAAGTCTCAGGCAGATCCAAATGAGCAGTGAGCTTTTTATGCTGTGGGTCTGGCTCCACTGATTGCCACTGGCATGTTTCCTGGATGTTCCTTAAGAGCTCCAGAAAGGAAGGGTCCTCTGGAGGGGACTTCGGAGGATCCCTCGGCCTTGGGCATTCTGGAGTATGTGGCTCATCTCTGTGATTGGACTCAGAGTCTGAGTCAGATGTCTCTGAAGAAGACCACGACTCCTCCCTGGGAGGGGGAGGAACGACCCCTCTGGGGAGCTCCCGGGGACGTGTGTCCTCCCCACCTCCGGTGCCAGAAGGTTCTTCTCTGGCGTCGGGTAAGGGGGAAGAGAGTCTCTTGTCTCCAACGTAGGGGGTCCGGTGTAGGGACTGGCGTCGGGAGACAACTCTCGACCTCCTTGGTGATCTGAGCCCTGGCCTCAGCCCACCAGAAGGCCAAGGTCTCCTTCAGGTCTGCCGGTGGCTGTGAAGGTGGAGGAGGAGGAAGAGGGGTATACAGGTAGCTTGGGTACCCGTAGGAGTATCTGTAGCCCGGCGGAGGAAAGCCCAGCGTTGGGTACTGTGGCGCCGGGTACCCTGGCGCCAGGGTCTCTGATGGGACAGAAGGACCTGGCAAAGGCCCTGTTGGCAGGCCAGACGGAGGGCGCATTGGGCCCGGCGTAGGTATACTGTCGAGCGGGTCCGATTGACCTGACGGAGGAACGGGTCTTCTGTCAGGCAGAGGGATGCCAGAAGGCGGTGTCAGGTCAACCGGCATCTGAACTGGCGTCTGAGGATCCGGTGTCAGAGGGTCTGGCGTAGGAGGGGGGGGACCTCTGATGGCAATGTCCCGAGGTCGTCTGTTTCAACCAGGGAAGGAGGGCTGAAGTCCTCGGGTGTGAACCGAGGGGATGCAGGGACCTCAGTGGGTGATGGGGATGATCCGTTGTGGAGAGCCTGGGGTGTCAGACGTGATAGCAGGGTCTGACGCAGGCTGGTTGACAGGGCGGTCGGCGGAGGAGCCTACTTATCGGACTCCCTGTCTGAGAAAGGCCATGAAGGAGTGGTGGCCTTGTAGGAAAGGTGGGGGGGGGCCTGAGTGATCACCCGAAGAGGTGAACGGCTTATCAGCCTTACCCGGGTGGGTGTCGGTGGGACTGACGTCCTACTTACCGGACCTGCTCGGACCGGAAGGCCATGAAGGAGGAGCGGCCTTAACGAGAGCAGAGGCCTCCTTTACCCCGTAGGTTCCCAAAGGGCCCAAGCGTGAGCCCGACGGGAGGGGTGATGCCTTCCTGGTAGCCACCAAGACTGCCGTGTCGAGGAGCGATCCCCTGGAGGGGATGTTACCTTGAGGGCTGCAACTCCAGCCGAGGTTGTGGGTGCTGTGGAAGACGTTTCCTGCTCCCGGTGCTTCTCCTTGTCATGCTTCTTTTTGTGGCCTTCGGGGGAAGTGGACGCCTGCCTAAGCTTCTTTGACTCTTTTTCCAAGAAGGCCATTTTCTTCTTGAGGAGATGGGCTTCCAGGGACTGCTGGCACTTCTCCATGGGGTGGTTGGGGCCTAGACAGAAGAGGCACAAGGAGTGGCCGTCCTTGTGTGGAAGCTGGAAACCACACGAGTCGCACTTATTCTTATGCGATTTGGAGGCCATCGGGGATGACACACAGCAGATATTTGAGAAAAATGGATAAATCGAGAAAAAAGTTGAGAACTTTAGGACCGATGAATGAACTGATGAGCGCTGTTCTCCTCCAGGAACTTCCACAAGTCGATGGCGGGAAAGAACTGGAAGGTGGGCATGGGGGACCGCACCTTTATACCGATGTCGCACGATGCCGGTCACCTGATGTGGGGGCGGTCCCCCACCAGAGACTGCTAGCTAGAAGTTTTCGTGGGGTCCTGATGCCTGGCAGCTTAGTCCTATATGTGAATACCTACTGCAAGAGCCCTCTCGAAGTAAGATCTTGCGCTTCCGCATTAACTTTTCAGATCGTGCAAGTCCTGTATGAGGCACCAGCCCCCACCCCCAAAAAAAAAACATCAGTTTCAGAACCAGGAAGAAGTTGGACACGTATCCCTGAGTGGCTAGAGTGTCTGGAATGTGCTCTATTGCCCTGCACTCTAAGAGATGAGCTATGCCGGCAATTAACACGGACATGTCCTCCAGCACCCCGACTCCTGAGGAGCTCGAAGTCTGTACGGCGGGAGAGCCTCAAAGTCATAAGGCAACCCTTTGCTCACTTCTAGGGCCCACTCGTCTAAAGTAACTGCAAAAAGAAGTGCCATAACTGACCCCAGACCAGGAACTGGGACAAGGACTGGACAGGAGGGGGAGAATGGCAACCTTCGGGGCTGCAGCAGACGGGACCCTGGAGGCACCTCCATCTCTGTCCCCACCCTTCATTTTTGGCCCTGGCCATCAAACTTAAGTTTTGGATGCCAGCGCTGGTACTGCCCCTGCTGGGGCTGCAAGGGCTGTACTGCAAGGCCTTCTTTTTAGTCTTGAATGGATTTGGCCTTTCTGGGATGAAGCAACACCAGGGTGATAATGGACCTCTATGCAGGCGAGATGTGCTTCCACCCCATGGCCAAACAGGACGGTGCCCAGGAACAGGAAAATCAGCCAACTTGTGCTAGGTGCCCACTGTAAAGGTGGACAACCTCAGCAAAGCCCTATGAAGCATACCGATGGCCACAGCCATGGCATGGGCACAAGAAGAAAAAATTACTCACCTTAGTAATGTCGTTTCTTCTAATGGAGTCTTGCTATATTATAGACATTAGCAGTTTGTTCCAGCTCTAGAACTGCCCCGGAGTGAAATGGTTAAAACCATTCCAAAATAGAATTTTGGCACGAGAGCAGCTCTATCTGTGTCATTTCAAACTTGAACTGTCAGATCTTTATGAGCCAAACTCACTAAGGTCTGTGTGGAAGCTGTAACCTACACTAGCCAAATGGCTACCTAAATAATAACAACCATTGATGGTCCCAACACCCAAGACTCAAGTCAGGGGACCAGAAATACTAACACCATTCTAATAACATGAAAATGGAACATAAGTATAATAAAACACACCGCAGTACACATACACCCCAAAGTCCCAAAGGGGACAAAATGCTAACAGGACATAAGTAGTGCCCACACTAAGTTGCCCGCACCCCACCAAGTAGAGGTTCTGAGAGGGGCAGGTTGGGGGGAGGTCTATACTATAGCAAGACTCCATTAGAAGAAACAACATTACTAAGGTGAGTAATTTTTTCTTCAAACAACATGAAGTCTTGCTATATTATAGACATTAGCAGAATACACAGCAGTACCTCCATGGAGGAGGGGCAGAACCTACTTAGGAATAGGCTCTGAAGAACAGCTGCCAAACCGAGCATCTCTCCTGGCCTGGACATCCAGGGAGTAATGCTTGGTAGAAGTGTGCACTGCTTTCCAAGTAGCAGCCTGGCAAATCTCAATAAAGGGATATCTCTGGCAGCAGCTAGAGACGAGCTGTACCCCTGGTAGAATGAGCCCTCAAACCGGGGGGGGGGCTCTGCCCACTTTCTGATAACAAAATTGGATACAAGAGACAATCCACCTGGCTATTGATCTCTTAGTGGCAGGTTTGCCTTTCCCAACTTCACCATAGGTAAGGAAAAGTT
Organism: Neoceratodus forsteri; assembly: GCA_016271365.2. Classification (NCBI taxonomy): domain Eukaryota; kingdom Metazoa; phylum Chordata; order Ceratodontiformes; family Ceratodontidae; genus Neoceratodus; species Neoceratodus forsteri. The sequence goes on along the minus strand of CM057451.1, from coordinate 673,111,628 downwards.
GGAGGATTCAACCTGTGACCTTTGGTACGCTCTATATAATAACTAAGAGCTCTCTTAACATCCAGGCTGTGCAACCTCCTCTCACCCGAAGAGGAGTGATCAGTGAAAAATACTGGAAGGGAGATAGATTAAGACGGAAATCTGAAACCACCTTAGGCAAAAACTTCCTATTAGTCATAAGGACTACCTTATCCCTGTGGAAAGAAATAAAGTCAGTCTCCACTGACAAGGCTTGCAATTCACTTATGCGTCTGGCAGAAGTGATAGCCACTAGAAAAACAGTTTTCCAAGTTAGGTACTTAAGCTCTGCGAAGACAGAGGTTCAAAGGGGTTGCATTAACTGGGCAATGCAAACATTAAGGTCCCAAGCAGGGCCGGTTCCCAAAGGAGGATTAGTATGGCGTAATCCTTAAAAACTTGGAAAACACAGGATGAGAGGAAAGAGGGGATGACTTTCCTGCTGACACAAAAGCAGACACAGCTGCCAAATGAACTCTCAGGGTAGCTGGTCTGAGACCCAAGGAATTAAGATGTACCATGTAATCTAACAAAATGGGAAATATTTTTCCCAGCACACCAAATGGAAAACCTTTTCCATTTAGAACTATAAGTAGACCTAGTGGAAGGCTTTCTGGAAGCCTTTAGGATCTCAAGAACACCCTGAGAGAGGTGTAAATCAGCAGACTCTAACTCCTCAAGAGCCAGGCCTTGAGGTTGAGGGATTTGAGGTCCGGATACCAAACCCTTCCCTGGGCACAAGTCAACAGATTGTGATTCCTGGGGAGGCACAAGGGAAGATGGACTGTCGGAGACAGAAGGAGTGGGTACCAGGGCTGCCTGGCCCATCCGGGCAATCAGAATCACCCTGCAAGGCTGAGATCTGATTTTGACTAGTACTTTGAATAGGAGAGGAAAGGGGAAGCATAGAGGAACTTCCTCCCAATCCAGAAGAAGGGCATCCAGGGAACTGAGCCCAGCACTGGAGGCCTGCAACAGAACAGAGGAAGTTTGTGATTGTCTGGGGCTGCAAAAGATCTAGCTGAGGGATGCCCCACCTGGCAAAAACTATCCCCAGCACTTGAGGATCCAGGGACCATTCGTGATGGCCCTGGGAAATCCTGCTGAGGGCATCCGCTAGGACATTGTCCTTCCCTGAAGATGAACTGCTATGAGGGAAGTGTTCAGGAACAGGCCAGAGACCACAACTTCATTGCCTCGGTGCACAAGGCCGAAGACCGAGTGCCCCCCTGTTTGCTGATGTACCACATTGTTGTGGTGTTGTCTGTTCTGACTTGTATCACCTTGTCGTGGACAGATGCAGAAAAAGTTTGAAGAGCTAAAAAGACAGCTCTGAGTTCCAGCAAATTGATGTGGAGCAGAGATTCCTGGGGGGACCAAACTCCCTGAGTGGAAAGGTCGCCCATGTGGGCTCCCCAACCCAGAAGGGAAGCATCTGTAGTGAGAGTCAAGTCGTGACAAGGGGAAATGAAGGGGACCCCCGCTCTTAAATTGCTCTGATCCTGCCACCACTGGAGAGCTAGGATCAAGGTTCGAGTCACTGGGACCAACTTGGAAGGGGTCTCTTCTCTGAGACCAAAAGGTTCTCAAGTGAAACTGAGTGTCTCATCTGAAATCTGGCTCCCTGCACAACAGCTGTGGATGCAGCCATGTGCCCCAGGAGCTGCAGAAAGTGTCTTGCTGGTCGAGAGACCTGCAGAGGAAGGAAGAGGCCAGAGCCACTAAATTCCTTACCCTTCTGGGGAAGAAAGGCTCTGGCTAGCTTTGTGTCCACTCCTGCCCCTGTAAAGGTGAGTACCTGGACTGGTTCCAGAACCGACTTTGGTAGGTTTAGCAGAAAACCCAGGAGGCGAGAAGCTGCTGGGTGACCTGCAGGTGAGATTTACCTGTTCTGGGGACTGTGCAATAAATGATCGTCTGGAATGAGGAAAAACAGCAACTCTCTGCCTCCTTATGGGCCACTGCTAGACACTTTGTGAATACCCTTGGAGCAGAGGTAAGGCCGAAGGGCATTGCTCTGAACTGGTAATGACCTGAGGGCAGTTCAATCTGAGGTACTTTCGATGGGATCTTCTGATTAGGACATGGAAATAGGCATCCTGAGGTCCAGAAGGACTAGCCAGTCCCCTGGCCTTAGGGAAGGTAAAATCATTGCCAGAGTTACCATTTTGAACTTTGGTTTCAAAAGATGCCTGTTCAGATATCTGAGATCTAAATGGGCCGCCATTCTCCTGTCTTTTGGGGTAAGGAAGTATCTGAATACAGACCCTGCCCTGATGCAGGAGGAACCCTTTCTACTGCTCTGAGAGCCAACAGGATGAGACCTCTGTTTCCAGAGCGAGGGTCTCTGAAGCACTTGCAGTAGAAAAGTCTGCTTCTCAACTTGGGAAACTTTTAAAGCTGAGAACCAGACCCTGGCTTACTACTTCCAGAACCCACTTGTCTGAGGTAAAGAAGCCCACCCTGACTGAAGTAAGCCAGCCTGCCCCCCACTGGTACAGGAGAACGGCCTGGGCACCCCATCAGGGTGCCTGTTTCGCAGAGAGCTTTAGGCTGGGGGGTGGGAGCAGGTCTGCCCACCCCTCTGCCCCTGCCTCTGAAGAAGCCCTCTGAGCATAGGCAGAGGAGGTCTGAGTCTGGTAGAAAGGCCTGTGAAAAGGCCTACCCTACCCCTGGGGGATGCCTTTGAGGAGTGGCTTGCGCCTCCCTTAGCCTGGGCACTCTTGTAAGTAGTCCTATATTCATCCATCTCTTCATGTAATTCTCGTCTGCTCTCCAAACAGAGAATTTCCCAACACAGGAAAATCCATAGCCTTAGTCTGGGTATCCTGTGACAAACTAGTACACCTGAGCCAGGCCAACCTACTAAAAGCTACAGATGTGGCCATGACCCTAGAGGAAACATCATTAACATCCCAGCAGCATGAAACTGAACCTTAGAGGCTCAATGCCATCAGCAGCCACCTGTTCTAGTTCACTAGCCAGCTGGCCATGGGCCTGCTTGGCCAATTGCATAACAGTATCCCATCTAGATTTCTGATACCTAGCTACATAAGCCATATAATTTGCTTGCCTGAGTCCCAGAGAGGCTGCCATATACTGTTTTTGCCATGGCATCAATCTTCCTGGAATCCTTGTCAGGAGGATGTGAAGCCAAGGAATATTAGCTTTATCACAGGCAGCAGCCTGAACTACCCCAACATGACTGCATTGCTGAGAAAGGAATTCTGTATCAGGGCCTGACAATGTATACCTTCTGTCCATCTTTTATCTACAGGAGGCACAGAATTAGGAGCTTTTAAAATTTTTATTGTTTGTTTCCTAAAAGACTTATGTAAAGGAATAGACAATCCCTAGACTCTGGAATATCCATCATTTCTACAAAATCAGGCTCCTCTTGCTCATCCACAGCCTCTTCTAAAGGAAGCTGGAGGGTTTCAGCAACTTTTATAAAACATAAAATGAGATGGGGACTCAGACAGCATAGGGGAGATTCTAAAGGTCTGTCTGGGGAGATGTCCGTTCAAAGGCACACCCAGACCTTCCCAGCCACATTCATACTGTTCATAATCCTCCTCCCCTCCTGGTTCATAAAATTCCTCAATATCATAATCCTGAACCACTGGGACCGGACGAACCGACCTTTTACCAGATAGTGGTGGTTCGGACGGACCCTGAGACAGTGACTGGACAATTTGTATGGCTTTTGCTATCTCTGCAGCAGTTGGAGAAGGAATTTTGGACTCCAGACCTGCTGATTTTCTTGTTTTCTTTACTGGAATTGGTTCCTCAGAAATACAGGTTACTCACCTGTAACAGGAGTTCTAGGAATGGTATATGTTGTTCATCCACACTCATTGGCAGGTATCCTTGCCGCTTTAAATCTTGCCGGAAGGTCTTCAAGCTTGCTCCTCCCACCCACCCGGGTGGTATAACCTCGCTCCGCCCCATGACGCTAGATCTGGCCCGCTGGAAGCTCAGGTTGTGTCGGCCGAGGCCGAGAAAGATGGATGTGATGAACAACTATACCATTCCTAGAACTCCTGTTACAGGTGAGTAACCTGTATTTCTAGGGACATGGATATGTTGTTCATCCACACTCATTGGCAGACTCCTAGCAGTTCTCCGGGAGGAGGGAGGCAAGACGACACCCCAATACTTACTTGGGAAAGAGAGACTGGAGAACCGAGGCCCCAAACCAGCATCCCGGCGTGACTCAAGGTCGATGTGGTAATGGGTAATGAAGGTGTTTGCTGACTTCCAGGTAGCAGCCCTGCAGATTTCCTGGATAGGGACGTCCCTGGAAGCAGCCACGTTGCAGCAGTATGGCGGGTAGAATGAGCTCTTATCCCTCTGGGAGGCTCCATGCCCGCCAACTTATAGCGAGAGATCTATGCAGGAGGTTACCACCTGCTTATCGTCCCGCTTGGCTGCAGGTCTGCCAGATGCGGCTTCAGCGTAGGTGACAAACAGCTGGCGAACCTCTCCCGATTTCAGCTGCAGTCCTTATAATAAGCGAGCGCCTTCTAGGGTCCAGAGTATGGAGCCATATTCGCCTCGAGGTGTGATTGGGGTAGAACACCGCAGAGTCAACACCTGGTTAAGGTGAACTCCGACACCACCTTCGAAGGAATTTCGGTGGGCGCAGGACAACCTTGTCCCTGTGGAAGACCAGGTGAGGAGACTCGATGGAAAGCGCCTGGAGCTCTCCCATCCTTCTGGCTGACGTGATAGCCACCAAGAAGGCGGTCTTCCACGACAGGTGAGAGAGCACACCTGTGCATAGGTTCGAATGGCTTGCCCATGAGCTTTGCCAGTACCAGCAGTAGATCCCACGGAGGTGGGGGTTCCCGCACTGGAGGGGAAATGTGATCAAGGCCTTTGAAAAAGCGCCAGACCACCTTCTCCTGCGCCACCGACTGCTTCCCGGCCCCCGCCCCGTAAGCAGAGATGGCTGCCAGGTGCACCCTTAGGGTCGTCGACCTAAGCCCTTGACTAGAAATGGACCATAAATAGTCCAAGATGCTTGCCAAGGAACAGGAGGAAGGGTCCAAGCCCTTGCCCTGACACCAAATGGAAAACCTTTTCCATTTGAAGGCATAGCATTTTCTGGTCGACTCCTTATGGGACGCCTCAACTACATTGAGGACCCGGTCGAAAGACCCAAGGCCTGGAACTCTAGCCAGCCAGGAACCAGGCCGTCAGGTGCAGGGATTGAAGGTCCGGATGGAACACCTTCCCTGATTGACTGAGAGCAGGTCCGGGCGAGCTGGAAGCTGCCGCGAGTCCTGGAGCTGAGACTGAGGAGATCTGGTACCAGAACTGGCGAGGCCAGTCTGGGGCTATCAGAATCACCTGCGCCTTGTCCCTCCTCGCCTTGAGAAGCACCTGTGGATCAAGGGAAATGGGGAAAGGCGAAAGAGGCCCGGGTCCATTGCCTCGAGAAGGCATCCCTGCAGCGAGCCCTGCTGAGGGGGGGCATGGAACAGACTTCAGCTCGCTTCCCTGGAGGCAAACAGGTCCACCTGAGGTGTGCCCCAAAGGGAGAACAGATGCTGTACTACCTCCGGAGGAGAGACCACTGTGGGATGCAGCCCCTATCCGGCTCAGGGCATCGGCCAGGGTGTTGGAGGCTCCTGCCACGTGAATGGCTACGAGATCCGCCTCCAGGCTGCATACGAGTGACCAAATGCGGAGAGCTTCCTTCATAGAAGCATGGAGCGCGTCCCGCCTGGTGGTTTAGATAGTACATGGTCGTGGTATTGTCCGTCTGGACTCGGACCACTTGACCCCGGAGGAACGGAGCAAAGGCGGTGAGAGCTAGGCGGACCGCCGGAGCTCCAGCAGGTTGATGTGGCATCGGGACTCCCGGGGACCAGAGGCCATGAGCCCGGTGTTCCCCAGATGGGCACCCCAACCCATCAGAGAGGCATCGGTCGATAGAGACCGTCGGCTCGGGCGGACGAACGGATGCCCTCCTGCAAATGATCTGGAACGGTCCACCACTGGAGAGCTTCCACATCCCCTGTGTCACCGACAAGCTGGTCCAAGGGATCGCAGCTGCCAGACCACTGGCTGGCCAGTCCCCACTGAAGGGGACGATGTTCCAGCGGCCCAACGGACCACGCTGGTGCAGGCCGCCATGAGACCCAGGAGGCGAGAATTCCGGGCAGGGCGCAGTGCCCAACCAGAAATGATCGGGCAAAGGAGGAAGAACCTCGGCCCTGTCCGCCGGGAGCCGCCTGCTCAAGAGAGTCGAGCTGCGCCCGATGAATAGAATCACCTGCTTCGCTCGAGTTCCGACTTGGCCTCGCTTGATAAGGAGGCCCAGTTGAGAGCAGACCTGAGGGCCAGATCTCTGGACCACTCCGCCTCCTTCCTGGAGGGAGCTGCTATCAGCCAGTCGTCCAGGTAAGGGTCACCCGACCCCTCGGTGCCGCAGGGAATGCTGTCACCACTGCCATGCATTTGGTGAAGACCCTGGGAGCTGGAGACAAGCTCAAGGGCATGGCTTGAATCAAGAGGGATCCCTCCGCCGAAGCGAAGGAATCTCGGTGAGACGGACGGATAGGGACGGAAAAACGCTGCCCTGCAAGTCCAGAGAGCAGAACCACACGCTGCCCAAGGATGGTATTATCTGAGCCAGAGTGACCATCCTGAAGGTTCGAGACCTAGGAACTTGTTTAGGTCTGTAGGTCGAGAATGGGCGCCAGCCCCGTCGCTTCGGAACCAGGAAGTACCTGGACACAAACCCTGGGTCTGAAGGAGGGTCCACCACTCTCTTACCACCTCTTCTGGAGGAGGAGGCGATGTCGCTCGACAGCCGCCAGTGAGGCTGGGGATCCCAGGCCCCGAGGGGCGAGCTCTGAAGGGTGGTGCCTGCTCGAATTCCAGAGACAGGCTCTTCCCACCACTTCAAGACCCACCTGTCCGTGGTAACAGCGGACCAAGGCGGAGCAGAGTGCGGGCCGTCCCCCAGGGGACCCAGGGTAAGGTAGGCGGAATGGGGCGACACCCTCAGCCCGTCACTGGGCAGGCTTGGAGGAGGGACCGCCGAGGGACCTCCTGGGCCTTTCTCCCTGCCTCCTGTTAGAGGAAGCCGGGCTTGGGTTTGGGATGCTGGCCGAGCCTGCTGGCCCTGATGCTGTTGGCACGGGCGCCAAGGCACAGAAGGACTAGAAGGGCTTAGGCTGTGGTTTGCGGCCTTGTCCTTCTGAGCGGAAGAGACCGAGTCCAAGGTGGCATTGACTCTCGATCCTCTGCAGGTGACCTTCCACCCCAGGGTCAAGAGGTCAGTCCCAAAGGGAACATCCGCCAACTTGTGCTGGGTATCCAGGCAAAGGTGGATATCCTCAGCCAAGCCCGCCGACGATAGCCACTGCGGCCGCCACCGATCTGGCACATGAGTCCCCTATATCCAAAGCAGTCTGGAGCTGCTGTTTGGCCACTGCCCTGCCCTGGTCCCGCACCTGCTTAACCGTAGTCTGCAGATTGGCGGGAAGATGAGGGATGACCTCATCCAGGGAGCCCAACAGGGCATGAGAAAAATGTGCCATGAGGACGGCCGAACTGGCCTGACGAAGGCCGAGAGAGGACGCAGCGTAGACTTTTCGCCCGACATAGTCCAATTTCTTGGACTCCTTGTCAGGAGGTTTGTCCACATCCCTGGCGTTGCCGGCGCGCCGGAAAACGCTGTCGGTAACCAACCCCTCAGCAGAGGGGTGTTCCGAAAAACCGGACAAGGAACCGGTAGGGACCGCATACTTCCTGGCCATCCTGGCCGAAGGCGCAGGGCAGGAAGCAGGGCGCTGCCAAAGCTCCAGTGCCGGACCCACTATGGCCTCGGCCACCGGAAAGGCCTCCGTCGGAGAATCCCCTCGGTCCAGAATCTCCGTGAGGGGATACCTGGCCCGTTTGGAAACGGGTTCGAGCTCCATCCCGGTAGACTCCGAGATGAGCCGAAGCAGTCCTAGGAAGGACGACGGGCTATCGCCCATTGACTGACCTCCTGAAGACTCCAAGTCCAGTCGCTGGAGAAAAGGGAGGAATCACTTCGGACGGAAGAGTCCTCAAGAGCTGCCTCTGGCCTAAGCCACCCTTCACCTGCCGAGGTCGGTCGGGAGTGAGGGTAACTGACAGCCGATGGGGTAGACCCTTAGCCGACCGAGAATCCTTGGTCGGAGCCCCAATTGGTGGCTGTGGAGGCGGAGGTTCCACCGAATCGGTGGAGAGCTGGTTTTGGCCGAACAACCGCCTGGGATAGGCCTCGGATAAGTCGAGGGGTTGTGTCGGCCGCCCGTGACAGTTACTTAATGGCCGGAAGCGACGGGGCGGCTTATTCCTCGCCAGGAGGAGTTGTTAAACATAAGGTCTCGCATCGCCGACGTAATTTACGCCGGGCCTCCTCATCCGAGGAGGAGTGACGAGGAAGGGCGACGCCGCCTACGCGTGCCGAGACCGAGACCGCCTTATGACGTGGGATCGGCTGGACTCGCTAAGAGGTCCGAGACCGAGAGTCCCGGAATTTCCGAGGTCGTGCGGGAGGTGTCGGCCGAACCGCACTCCTTCGGCTCGGATGGTCCATCCGAGGGCTCCGAACCGGAGGCACAGGCGAGCCCATCGGATCCCAATCCGGGGAACCGGGAGAGGGAATTGGCTGCTAAAGGCGACAGCTCGTCCAATGGGTCGAGAAAAATCTCGACTTCATCGGTGGAGTCTCGGCAACTGACCTGACGGGGACACCGTGGAGGCCAGTGGCCGAAGCCGGAAGCGGCTTCATCAAGGCCGACGGGTCGACGGCCCGGGAGAGGGACCTTCCCGCCTCCCAAGAGCGCGCCGACGAGGGATTCTACCCCTGTCCCTCTTTTGGACCGAGAATAAGGTCCAGCAGACGAGGCCCTTCTCCTTTAGTGGAGAGGGACAGACAAAGCTCCTAAAAGAAGCCGTGAGGAAGAACCCAGAGAGGCGGGATAAATGCGCGCCGAGAAGATACGCTCAGCTCCGCCTCTCGAGGGCGACCATCCGCCGAGCTGATCCGCCGAGTCACGCCACGACACCGCCAACCGGCCTCCTTGACTTCACCGAGGAACGCCGGGACGGCCCAGTTGCAATCGGGCAGCACGGTCTTCGAGGACGAGGCCGAGAAAGATGAGCACAGGTCATAAGCCCGCGGTCGTGCTCAAGGCCTACAGTAGACACACGGGAGTGTGGATCCGTCCGAGACATCTTCACCGCATGGGCATCTCCGAAACCGAGTCGATTTGTCCATCGCGAGCCGCGAGGGATAGAAGATTGAAGTCTTTTGCAAAATTTATTTTAAATCCGCAAACGGAAAAATAGGAACCAGTCTCAAACGCAGAGCGTTAAGGAGGGAACCTGAGCTTCCAAGCGGTAAGGAAGATCTGGCGTCATGGGGCGGAGCCGAGAGTTATACCACCCGGGTGGGTGGGAGGAGCAAGCTTGAAGACCTTCCGGCAAGATTTAAAGCGGCAAGGATACCTGCCAATGAGTGTGGATGAACAACATATCCATGTCCCTAGAACCAGCTTTTCTTTTGCCCGAGGAAGTCTGGCCCTGGTCAGAGGGCACTCCCTCTGGTTCGGTTGGCACCGAACCGGGCTGGCCATCCGGGTCAGCGGACTTTTTGGCCTCTCGTTCCCTGAGCCTGCCCAATCTTTTTTCCAGTGTGGCTGCAGGGAAATTCTTACATACCTGGCAGTCTGACTGGAGGTGGTCAAACCCCAGACAATAAACACATGTGGTGTGTGGGTCAGCCTTGGCAAAGACTTCCCACAAACATCACAGTGTTGAAACCCAGTGGGCCCGGTTTTTCTTTTGGGTTTCTCAGACATAATGCCAGCCTAACCAAAAACTTGCCTTTTAACGGCAGTGCCAGGAAAGACACCCTTATCGGTTCCTAACCGCAATCGTGGTATTGAAAAACGAATAAATCTGCTTTTTTAGAACCGATAAGAACCGGAACCGCGACTTCAAAATAGTAACTTTTAGTTTTAAATGAGTTTTAAACTCACTGATCGGTTCAAAACCAACCGATAACTTACAAGTTCCCACAGACAAAACCTTCATTTACTTATGGTTACTACAGATAGAGCTTGAACCGAACGGTTTTATGTTAAAATAAAACTATTCTCTGTTAAATCCAACCGAGAAAACACTTTTAAACCGAGAAATGAACCGAGCAGAAGGAGAAATCTCCGGAGCGACTGTTCACTGAGGCGGAGTAAAGAATCTGACAGTTCAAGTTTGAAATGACATAGATAGAGCTGCTCTCGTGCCAAAATTCTATTTTGGAATGGTTTTAACCATTTCACTCCGGGGCAGTTCTAGAGCTGGATCAAACTGCTAATGTCTATAATATAGCAAGACTTCATGTTGTTTGAATCACCTATGTCCAAGGCTGTCTGAAGCTGGCATTCAAGCCAGGGTTTTGCCCTGGTCTTAGAGCGTCTGGGCTGTCTGCTGCCCATCAGCAGAAAGCAGAGGGAGGAGATGCCCAAAAAACTGAATGACCAAAGTTAGCCATCATGATCGAGTAGCTGGCCTGTCAAAGACCTAGGGAGGTGACTATGTACACCTTTTTGACCGCATGGTTCAATTTCTTGGACTCCATGTGGGGTGCCTGTCCCTCTGACCCTTCAACTTGCAGAGGGCCAAATCCAAGACCAGTTTCTTAGCTGAGGCGTGGTCTGTGAAACCCAAAATGTTGCCCAAGGAGACCATATATTTGCGGAATATCCAGGGAGGGGACACTATGCAGGATGCTGCCAAAGCTCCAGGCCCACTCACAAAACGGCCTTACCCAAACGGAAGGTGAGCCCCAGGTAATCATCCATACTGAGGGTATTGGTGAACAGGTATTTTAGCCTGCTTCAGCACTGGTTTTAAGGGAACTGTCATGGACTCCGACATAAGTTGGAGCAATACCCCAAAAGATGTTGGCCACGATGCAGCTGACTGACCATCTAAGGAGTCATCATAGAACTGCCGCGTTCTGGTTATGTCTCCAATGACTCGGTCTCAAGAGTCTGATAAGTCCTCACAGACCGCACTTGACCTATTTTTACCACGACAACTGAAGGACCTTCTTCCTGGGTGATCTCCAGAGACAATCACAGTGGAGGGGGCAGGACTCCTAAGTGGTACCCCCAGCTGCAGCTGCAGTCAATAGGGGCTCCACCCAAAGTGGAGGAGAAGCAGACACCAATGTCTGCTGAATCTGGTGGACTGGCAGGGGGATAACAGGAGGAGGCCAAGAGACAGTCGGCAGAGCTTTGTCCCTCCCTGCAATGGTCCACCGCTGCCAAAGAGCTCCTTATAGCGTCAGCACGTATGTCGTCAATGCCTTTCCTCACCCGAGGATGTTGAGGTTGAGGAGTGTTGAGAACGATGCCTCCCTCTCGAGCAGGACTGCGAGCACGAGCAATGCCTTGACCATTGTTCCCAGGACAGAAGTCGTTTGTCTTCTGGGGGTTCCAAATAGACCATATGCTTGGGCATAAAGACACATAATGGCCTGGGAGGCAAGACCACCAGTGGAGGCAGCTCCCGAGGTAACTCAGTTGGGAGTACCAACCCGGTCCTCGTCCTCTTGGGCGAGGATAAGAAGCATTAGGGTCTAGGAGATAAGACTCCTTATCAACTTTCTCTGACAGCCGGTCGACCAGTTCAGCTGGGATACCACACAAACCTTGACCTGGTCCTTGACAGAAAGAAGCTCAACCAGGGGTAGGATGGGGAGTCGAATGAGTAGAAACAGCAAGTTCATTCCCAGTCCCATGACATGCGACGGTAATGCTTTTTGCGCTTCTTGTGGTAGGAAGGGCTCTCCATGCAGATATGGGTGGCCATGCACATTTCTCGGAACTCATCACAGAATGACCCTCCAATGCTGGCCTCAGACACCGCTGCCTCTTCACTGACGACTGCTAGCTGTGCTGATGACCAGGCAGCTGCCAAGGCCAGTTTGTGATCCTCTGTAAGAGGAGCTGGCCCTTCCTTTCTTTGATGAATGCTGGCAACATAGCAAGGCATTTGGAGTAATTGTCAGAGTTGCCTTGTTCACCTAGGCAGTAAGTGCACGTGTTGTGCAGCTTCGAGGCTGACATTTGCTGCCTGCACTGAACACAGAATTTAAAACCAGGCTTCTGCTTTTCCATTGTGATCTTCAGGCAAAAGAGCAAACCCACAAAACTTGGGAACGACTTTTAATCCTAAATATTTTGTTTAAGTCAAAGATATGTCAAAAGTAGTGCTTGAGCAGAAAATTTCTACTATGCATGCAGAGCTGCGAAGGAGAAGACTGAAAGAAAGATCTGGCTCACAGGGCAGAGCTTAGCTTGAAAACTTCTGATTACTCATCCGTCTCCAGCAGAACTGCCAGTGTGTGTATAATGAATTGATGAATCCACAATCCTTGAACAGACTTTTCTACATTCACTAGTACCCTACGCTGTCCAGCAGTTGTCTACCATGGTGCAAAGGGCACTCCACCCTGGCAGCTGAAGCTCCCTTCAGGAGCCAGACGTCCAGGTTAGGAAAGACAAAGTTGGTCCTGTGGCTACCACAGCAAAGTATCTGGTAAAGACGTGATGTCGACAACAATCCAAAGGTTAAGACCCTGAAATGGCAGAAGCAGAGGAACTGGCACTGCCTGACTGATGTGGATAGGCATCACACATATCCAGTTTGCACATTCAATCCCCTCTGACAACAGGGGAAGAAGGGCGCCTATGGACAGCAACGCTGAACTTTATGTAAACCACATGCTCATTTTAGTCATGTGTCTTAAGTAAATGCTAGAGGCAATGGTCTGGCTCCAACATCCGGGGCATCACAGACTGATCTCAGGAGATGCTTACTGGATTCTGAGCATTGTGACACACATTTCAGTGTCAGACTTTTCAGGTACATCAGACATACAGCCATGGATAATATCTCTTCATGGGGTTCTGACACTCTGCAAATGAAATAACATGATAAAATGAATGTTATACTGTATTAGCATATCATGTGTTATACAAATGAGGGTTATTTCAATGTATTAATTTTTACGTTTTAATGAGAAACCTATAAATATAATGGAAGATATGCTTTGTAATTAGAATACTGAAACACAACGGAGGCTGAAGCAAAAGAGTGCTTACACACATTGTCCAATTTTTCTCATTTTCAACGTGTCTTGTACTCATCCCTCCACACCCATTCTGATGCAAACAGCTCACAGTCCAATCTATTATGGCTCTATGGAGATACCCTCCAAGCAAGTCTCTTGCACTAGATACTGCTAAAAAGGAAACTTTTCCTTCACTTACAGGAAGTGGACTTGATTTGTGCTGTGTTAAGGTTATGGTGGCATATGCACGAACCAATTTGAAAATCGTGTGAAGAAAGCTAGGCCAGTTAGTGGGTGTTTGCCGTCATACGCAAGGATGACGTCATCCCTGTGTATTATGGCAACAGTCATACATTACAACATTTAAACATTACTGAAGGCTCTCCATATAACTAGAATTCACAATTTATTCTATATAGTCATTGCTAAAACCAAGTTAAAGCATCAGTTAGGGTTGGAGCTTGCTGCCACAAAAGTAAGGAAATGTGACATTAGGGTAAAAAATCTCAAGTGGTGGACCTGTGGCGTGGTGTTCCTTGGGCTTTGAACAACAGTACAATGCTGTGCTGGTGTTGCCCTAATTTTTGCACTGCCTGTCCAGGCAAAGGAAAACTACTTGCACACCAATGCTTGGAGACAATACTGAAGTTAGGGTAGTACCAACGCTGCATTATGTTATCATTCAAACCCAAATGAACACCATACCACAAATCCACCAAGGCCCAGGGGATAATCTGCACTGTATTATTACAATGATGGAAAAAGATAAAGCAAACATCATGACATATTTTGTGTCCTTGTTGTGTTTATTTTTTTACACTCATGTTAAAAACTAAAATAATAGTTGTTATAATAAAAAAAAAAGTAATGTGATACCCTACTTAATGTTTCCAGCATTAAGCATATTATGTGAGACCATGCAACTCAAAATCAAGCATAAAAAGACTTTTTTTAATAAACCATTGTTCATTCCCCTTGCAACAGCCCCATCTGCGTGGCTTCTACCCAGCCCCATCACCTAACCTGGACCACAGAGATACCCACTCACCTGCCCTATGGGAAACACTCCCATGGTAAGGACTTCAAAGGGAAGAGAGGCCCACTGTCTGGTGCACTCTGAAGTCATTGGTGGTGGGAGCTCTTTGTGCTTGGTGGGTGGGTAGCATGGGGCCAAAGCATGCTGGTGTCATTTGACCAGGCCAGGAGATGTCTTCTCTCCAAGTTTCATCCCTCCCCCCTCCCCCCCAAAAGATACTGGGCTATGAATGGGTGATGCAGCAAGGAACAAGCGTCATATCATCTTTTTTGTCTTCCCTCCCACTGGCCTCCCCGACTAACCTGCATCCTCTGGCCACCTCCAGCTGATGCTCATGCAGCAGGTAACAAACTGCCTCCTACCCAGAGGTGAGCATCCTCTCAGACATTCAATCCTGTCTTCCTGCTGGCCCTACACTGTCTTGGGCTCATTCTCGAATCTGGGTCACTGGCAACCCAGCTGCTGTGCTGGCATATTCTGTTGATTTTAAGTGTCTGCACGAACGTGATGGACTGGGTAAAAATTACAAATTTGTGACATGAGGTGCAAAAACACCTGGGAAAGTTCTTAACACCCCCCCCCCCCCAAAAAAAAGATTAATTTATTATTAAAACCATCTGATACGTAGAATAACACATTCCAGACAGGAAATTATGGTTTACAGTAACATATCCTGTTGGGATATCATGGTATAAAATTTTAGTATAATATTTGGGTAAAAAACATCACAATAATCAGAAGCATTTCTAATTTTAGGAACAACAAACATCTGATTGGCAAAAGGTGGGGAATCAGGAATTATGGTCGAACCTGGAGAAGGATACGCTGCCGCAGCAGCAAGTCAAGACAGTTTATCACGGTATTTTGTACTGTCTGAAAATAGCGATATTGATTTTTACAACAATATGTTATCACCAATGGGAATTATAATGATGTATCATTGTATCTAGACATTTACCTAACCCTCTTGGTGTTTTAAAATCCATTGGCCTCCATTTTCTGGATATAATTCCACCAATCTGGTCTGTTACTACACTGTAAGTCTGTATCACGTGCTGTTCCTTATTATATATGTGTGTAATAGGTAACCCACTCTTAGGTGTGCGGTCACGCTCTGATATCACGCACATCTTGGTGCTTGCGCTATGCATATGAGGCCACGGCGAAAAGGCCAACCACCCAAGCGTGCGTATATCAGAGCGCGACCGCACACCGTAGAGTGGGTTATCTATCTTATAAAATGGCAAAATTGTTTTTTTAGGGGGTAAAATGCAGGTGTGCAGTCGCGATCTGATATACACACGGTCATGTGATGTGATCCAACAAATCAGCAGAAAATTTTTCCTACCCATTTTATATACAGTATTTATTTATGAGAGCAAGTTTTGTACTACTGCAAATATGTAACTTTTTACTGTTTGCCAAGTATCCATCTCCCTACTCTCCAGGATGTAGCTGGGAAACAATCTGATATCAGCTCCCTGAGCCCTCATGGCAAGATACTTTGACTAACTCATGGTCCTGGAGTGGAACATGAACCACTGTGGGGCTGGAATGGGTTCTATGGCCTTCTTGTCTAACAGGGACTGTACCTCCTCCCGAATGAGCTCGGCATGGGAGGGGAAGTAAGTCATTTGGAATGGGGAATTGTCCAGGGGAATCTGCAGGAATTCCAGCGCATGACCCCACTCTATCAACTGGAGGACCCACGCAACGGTAGTGATGGTGGCCCTCCCGTCGATGTAAAGCGAGAACCCACCCCCTACTACCGGTTCCCTGGACTCGCCAAGAGGTGGGAGGTTAGGCAAGAAGTCAAGAGTTGGAGCCCGGGGTGGGCAGGGAGACCTGGGAGGGTTTGGCGTTCCGAGGTCCCTGTGCTCTACCAGATTGAGAGGTAGTTTTACGATGAAAGTTGCCTCTCTGTTGCTGTCCTTTGGGCATCTGTCCCCTAGTTACAAAACTGTCAACGTCTGTCTGGGGTCTGATCAGATCTGTACAACTGATGCAGACTGGATGGCCTTACCCGAGATCATTTTTTCAATGTCTGGACCGAAGAGCACAGACCCATGGAACGGGGCATCAATGACGGCATCCTGAAGATTCTGCCTATATCTAGAAACCTGGAGCCAAAAGTACCTCCACATACAGACCATGTGGCGGCTGCCCTGGCTGCTGTATCCGCCAAATCACAGGAGGACCTCAAGACGTGCTTCTCCACATCCAGACTAGAGCATCTCCAGGAGCTCCATTTTGTGACTGGAATCAGGCTGTCTTTTTGCAAGCTCAATAGCCTTATTCCAGAGTGATTTCTGGTACTGCACCATGTGTGCCAAGAATGCAGGTGGCTGATGAACAGACCTTTGTGCCGAACTAATCCAGACATTTGGCTCCTTGTCCGGCAGCTGGGAGCTCATGTGCCAGGGCTGTTTGTTCCTGCCGTGGGCAGCCATCAGCACGACCGGGTCCGCCTTGGGCTGTTCACCAAGGAATGGCTTGTTCATCGGGGTACGATACAGCCTGTTCACTTTCTTTGGTATAGCCGAGGCTGTCGAAGGGTGCCTCCAGGCTAGCCTGGCAGTGTCCTAAAAGTGAGCCACCAAGGGTGGTATGACTAAGGGTTTGGGCTCATTCATACTCAAGAAATGAGCCAGTCTTCTCTCTGGATTGAGATCCTCAGTTTGCCACTGGTTCAAAAACTGGATGTGACGCATCACATCCAAGAACGTGGGATCATCCGGAGAAGAGTGGGGCGAATCTCCCGGAGGGTAATGGTGATGGGGAGGAGAGAAGGTCCCCTGAGGATCTGGAGGAGGCAGAAGAGTCCGAATTGGATGACCTCGAGGAAGATCTGGAGTGGGAATGCCAGTGCCTCCAACTGTAATGCTTGAAGGACGATCCTGAACGATGTCCCTGTCATCCAACAGAGCTGGAGATCTTTCCCAGGGGGGAGGCGATGACCGTGGGGGCCGCTGCAGGGACAGGCTGCGACATGGGAACCTGGGGTACCTTTGGGATGATGTATTTCCTGACTGTGTCCCACCAGGAACTGAAAAGATCCTGGACTTCGGCCAGAGAGACCATGGCCGAGGCCGATGGGCCTGGCATCTCAGACCTGTCATCAGGCCCCTCGGGCGGTGGACCTGATGGCTTGTCGGGGAGCCGTGTACGCCGAAGCCGCAAGGCTCAGTCCCGGCGGTGGTGGAGTTGACGGCAGGTCAACTGGCTGACCCATCTGGCTGCCTGACGCCAAAGACGACACGGTAGCTGGCCCAGTGGTGCTGAGGCACTGACGCCACCGCGCGGGCACACCGGCCACCCAGGTTCAGGAACGAGCTCGGGTCAGAGGTCGGCAGCAGGGGGAGAAGGGCGGAGCTGGATTGAGCTGCCGGCAGGCAGGCTCTCCTCTCCGGGAAGGGATGCGGCACCCCTCGGCCGATGGTGACTGTCACAGGCTGTGGGAATAATGGACCAAGGAGGCAGTAGATGTTGAAGTAAATCCAAATAAAACTTATTTATTTTCATAAATAGCGAACTCAAAGCGACAAAATAACAGAAGCAAATAAAAAAAAATTACAGCTTTAAGAACTAGCAGACACTAGTTCCATAGGAGACTTACAAACAGCACTTCCAGGTCTGACTTCTCAGAACCAACTGACTGACTTGAGTTGGGAGCACAGCATTTTTATACAATTCATAAGTCATGTGCTTGCCCAACTCCTCCCCTTAAGTCTCTTCTGGTTCAAAAATCTTTTAAATACAGCATATTTTATTTTATTTACAACATGACAATCTTTCCATTAATGTGTAAAAGCTTTTTCTAGAATTGTTTAACAATAAACAGTTCCTTTTAATGACTTTAGAGTATAAGCAGCAGAAACAGGTACCGCCTCTTTAAGCCAGCCCATAAAACTAGCTACAGAAAGGCCTGCCAGTCCCCAAGGAGCTTGTTGAATGCATAGGGAGGCAGAGGAACACCACAGTACACCAGCTTCTCTCTACAAACTTCTCGTTTCTTCAAGCTGTCCCTATGAAGGTTATAGCTCCTAAATTTCAATCTTCAGGTATGCAGGGGTGATTTTAACCCAATTTACATTCAAACTGCTTGTTTTAACGTGAAGGTTTTGCCTACAAATTCAAAAGAAAAGCAGTGATTTTCTCAAGCACTCCAAGGAGAAACAACTCCAAGGGAATATATGAATTAAATGCATTGCCTGTATTCCACTTTTAACTTGGCATACAATTAAAAAGGAAACTGTAAAGGGTTTAAAGCATAGGCTCTTTAACAGGGTTTTATGTCTTTCTACAACTAGCACCAAAGAAAGGAAGGGGAAAACAAAATAGGGATACTGCTTACAAGTACCAATATAAAATACTGAAGCCCAGTTCTATAAGTATAGGGGAAAGAGAAAAAATGTTTTCTGCAGAAACTAACCTTTTAAAATAAAAAGGGCTTTAATTCTCAATGTGGCAAAATATTATTTTAATCCTAACGTTAGTAGCTTACCACCAAGTTTCCTTTATTACGAAGATGATAATGAAATCTCAATGTACAGAAGGGAAAGATTCACAGTAACAGACGGGACAAACATACAGTTATACCAAAATGGGTGGCCAGCCCAACGAACACACATTTAATTCATTAAAGACATGGACACATAAACAGATGTACATCAGAGGATCATTATCATTCCTATAAGGAAACTCATGAAACAAATAAATGTGTGTGTGTGTGTGGGGGGTTCTTATTCTTCCACAGTGACCCCCTAGTGGAGGCTAGGTGTGGCACAGGCTTAGAGGAGGCCGGGCATTAGGCCATGGGGTGGGGGAAAGGAATCGTAACCGGGGCCATAGGGCGCATGCGCTCAGACTCCTGGGGCTCCTGGGTGATAACTGAAGGCAGAAAATGCCGGCGGCAGGAGGATGATGACCGACTCTCCGCAGGCTCCGCCTCCCGGCTGGGTATAAGGTAGGTGCCGGTATTCCAGGGACGGTGGTGAAATGTCGAATGGGTCGACCGAGGAGCAGAAATAGAAATAAAAAAAAAGAGTCGGACATCGGGGGAGGCAACTCCTTAGCCAGCAGCTGTGCCCCTCCAGAAGGTAGCTTAGGGGGTGCAGGTGGCGGGGAAAAACCCAAAGGCGAAGACGTCGGGGTTGAGTGTTGGGAGTCTGATGCCCAAAGCTTCAGAAAGCTGGCATCAGGGTGAGACTCCCATGCCAAACACCACTTCCTGTCGGGCTCAGCCGGATGATCCGATGAGGAGGAGGAGGAAGCTTTAGCCTTGTGAGGGGCAGAAAGGAGGCTGTCGCCCACCCCTTGACCGGCTGATTCCATGGACTTAAGACCCAGAGGCATGGCTGTAGGGCCTAAGATTAAGGGAGGGGGCCCAAGGCCCTTGCCCCAAAGAAACACTACCTGGCATACGCACCAACGCCGGAGATTTCAAGGCCGGCAACCCAGAGGAAAAATATAGTTACGTAAGAACTTACCGTAACAGTAGATCTTCAAGAGAGGCTCTTGCAGTAGGTAATTACATATATGACCGATGCCGGCCGGCGTCAAGACCAAACGGAAAAACTTCTAGCTAGCAGTCTCTGGAGGGGGAC
The DNA here is from genome assembly GCA_016271365.2 of Neoceratodus forsteri. Taxonomy (NCBI): domain Eukaryota; kingdom Metazoa; phylum Chordata; order Ceratodontiformes; family Ceratodontidae; genus Neoceratodus; species Neoceratodus forsteri. Next base: position 673,091,836 of record CM057451.1, on the reverse strand, counting down.
TGCCCCCATGTCAGGTGACCAATGCCATGTGGCGTCAGTATAAAGGGGCGGTCCCCCACGCCAGGCCTTCCAGTTCTTTCCCGCCAAAGGCCAAAAGTCAAGACGGGAGAGAAGCCGATATTTCCCCTCCTGGAAAAGGAGCTGAAAAAGCTTAGGGGATGGAGGGCGGAAGGTGAGTTATTTGCTGTAAGAGCTCTCTCTCAAGATCTACGGTAAGTTCTTACGAATTGTACTATCTTCTTCTCGAGAGGGCTCTTGCAGTAGGTAATTACATATAGGACTGAGTCCCAAGCAGTCTGGAACAAGGAGAAGCAAACGGAGGAGGAAAGGTACTCAGAAGTAGACCCTCTGGTTGTGAAGGCCTTAGGAAAGGAGGCCTTGCAAAACAGCCAGCCTGAAGCCTGCTCCACGGGCGCAGAGGCACGTCCAAACTGTAATGTTTCAGAAGGTATGGACAGAAGTCCAAGTGACGGCTGCACAAATGTCAATGGCGCTGACACGTTCTTGAAACAAGCCACAGAGGCAGCGACCCCTCTGGTGGAGTGGCCTCTAACTTGACCCGGCAGGGTCTTGTTGTACTTGTCATAACAGAAAGTGAAACAATGAGCCAACCACTTCGATAGGCATTGCTTAGAAACAGCATTGCCTTCTCTTTTATGAGCAAAAGAGACGAACAGTTGATCAGTCTTTCTGAGATCCTTCGTCCTGTTGGTGTAGCATCTCAGAATTCGGTGAACATCCAAAGTATGCAGGAGGTACTCTCCTTGATTGGAGTGCTGCGTAAAAAAGGCAGACAACTCTATGGATTGATTCAGCATCGATTCCGCTACCACCTTAGGAAGAAACTTAGGGTTGGTACGCAGAGCCACACGTTCCTTGTGAAAAATCAAATACAGGATTTTACACATCAGGGCCTGAAGCTCGGAAATCCGTCAAGCAGAAGTAATGGCCACTAGGAAGATAGTCTTCCAAGAAAGGAACTTTAGATCCATTGAGGCTGCCGGCTCGAAAGGAGGCAGAGCAAGCTTCTCTAAAATGAAATTTAGAACCTGGATAGGGAGTTGTAAGTGAAGGACCCCTCTCAAAAAGGTCTTGGAGACCTCCAGCTGAGCAAACATTCTGTCTGCAAAGGGGACATGATAGGCCGAAATGGCCACCATGTGAACCTTTAAGGATGAATGGTTGAGACCCAGATTGAAGAGGTGTCACAGGTAATCCAGAAGTCAGCCGACAGAGCATGAGAAGAGCTCGACATCATTGGAGGCAGCCCAAATAGAGAACCGCTTCCATTTCATGGCATAAGTAGATCTGGTTGAGGGTTTCCTGGCCCCCACCAGAATCTCAGCTACTGGGGGGGTTGGGGACCCTGAATCAGGCTTGAGCTACGTCTGCAGGAGCCACGCGTGTAACTGAAGGGACTTGAGGCCTGGATGGACCAGGGTCCCCTGATCCTAGGTCAGGAAAAATAGCGACAGAGGAGGAGGGAGAGGAGGTTCCTCTGAGTACTGTTGCAGAAGAGAGAACCAAACTTGCCTGGGCCAGAATGGAGCGATCAGAATCATTCGAGCTCCTTCCGAACCAAGTTTCTGCAAGACCCTCATAATCAGTGGAATCGGTGGGAAGGCATAGACGAATCTGCCCTTCCAGTCTAGAGACAGAGTGTCTCCAAAAAAATGCCACGCCCTGGAGCGAGCGAGCAGAAGACGGGAAGTTTTGTGTTTTGAGAGGAAGTAAACAGGTCTACCTGTGGAGTTCCCCAGCGCAGGAAGATGTCATCTATGACCCCCGATCCAGTTCCCATTCGTGAGCTAGAGCAGATGACCGGCTTAGCCCGTCTGCCAGCGTGTTCTTGACCCTTGGGACACGAGATGTAGTGAGGTGAAGGTTGTGCTGCACTGCCCAATCCCAGACTTGCATCGCCTCTCTGCAAAGGGGGTAGGAACGAGTTCCTCCCTGTTTGTTGGTGTACCAGACCACACACATACTGTCCGTCTGTACAGCTAGGTGACCGGAAGACAGATACAGATGCAGAGCCTGAAGAGTATACAGTACTGCCCTTAGTTTGAGCACATTGATGTGAAGAGACTTCTCGAGCTTGGACCAGGAGCCCTGGGTCCTGTGAGGACCGAGATGGGCTCCCCAACCCTCGCTGAAGGAGTCTGTAGTCAAGGCCCCTAGAATTCTGCAGCCGCAGAATTTTGCGCAGAACTTGCAATCTACCGCAGAACTTCTGCGGTGCCGCAGAATTCACTCTTCTTGGTGATTTTTTATTAATATTTCTGTTTATACATAGAATCTGGTTTCCTTCCCCTCTTTTTATATCCAAAAACCCCTATGTGTTCACAATGTGATGTTATCATTGCTATAACATCATACATTAGCTAATGAAATGGCTGCACTCTGCAAAAGAAATGAACAGTCACTTATCTACCACAGCTCCCACTGCCAGAGATGGTGGCACAGCACATCATGCATGGTGATATTTGCTCAACCTGCACTACAGCCTAATACAATTTTCAGTCTTACATTATTACACTAGGACCAACTTAAACAAAATTTTGACAATAGTACAGATCTGTTAAGTCCATACCTTACTTTGTACAAACCTATTTGTGCCTTTAAGGTATAGAGACGCTATCTGAAATGAATAACTGGTAAAATGAATTTAACTGTCTAAATTTTTAAGAATAAAGTAATTATGCCCAGAAAAGTGAAATATAATAATGTGTAGACCTGTTGAAATAATAGACCTGTTAAACAAATAATTGCACTGTATGCATTTTTGCCAGGGTTATTGATTACATATTGTCATTGGTTGGTTGAATCACCTAAAAGTTATTGAGAAATGTTGTGTTCAGGGACAGCTGTTGGGCCAGAGGGTAGCATGCTGTGTTTCCGTGCTGGCAACTCAGTCCAGAGATTAGTTCTGGGAGCTGGCTGGGTAGCACAAGGATTGGTGGAACACATCACTACTCGGAGCCTGGGAAGGTATGGTGCAGTGTTCTGTCACATGGTGGACACATTGTGATGGGCCGGAGAGCTCTATCTCACAATTGGTTCACATGCATGTCATGGCCTGATGGTGTTACACAGTGTGTCAGGGAAAGCAGGTTGACATGAAAAATGAGTTTTGCAATAACTCCTCTATTCCATTTCCAATGGGACCTGTATGAATGAGGATGCAAGTTCATGGAAATTAAAATAAATATATATATATATATATATATATATATATATATATATATATATATATACACACACACACACACACAGGTATATATACACACACACACAGTATACAGTATCTCTGTCTCTCACCACACACACACATGCATATTTGTATGTATGTTACAGATTGCATATAAATATATAAGGATATACAGTGGGAACCTCATGAGTGGTGTAGAAAGCACATACAAATATATGTGATAGACAGTGGAAACCTCATTAGTGGGATAGATAGCATGTATATAGAAATACCTTATTTATCACATAAGATGCCCTCTGCATATGCCATTTATGCAACAGGCTAGGACCTTAAGGGAGAGACATTTGTTTTGCCTTTTTAGGCATAAAATTATTTTTTAAGTCTGTTATTTTTTAAACTAGTGTTACTGTGCTTTCCATCATCCTGATTGCTATAACTACTGCCATGAAAGTAAAGTCAGGATGACAAGCTGACACTGTGATGTGGTAGTTTGTTAGTGCTGCAGAACTTCCGCAGAAATTACAAACCACCGCCGCAGAAGTTCTGCGGCAAATGGTAGTCTTGCCGCAGAACTTGGTGCCACTGTGCCGCAGAAAAGTAGGGGCCCTGTCTGTAGTCAACGTCTGCGGAGGGGTAGGGAGACCGAAGGGAACTCCCCGGTAGAGGTTCTCCTGAACTATCCACAACTGCAAGTCCCGAGCCATGGGAGTGGAGACCAAGACAAGTTGATCTAGGTCGTCCACTAGCTGATCCCATTGAGACTGAAGCGTCCACTGAGAGATTCTCATGTGGAGCCGAGAGCGAGGGACTGCCTTAATTGCAGCTGCCATTAGCCCGAGGAGGCGAAGGACTGACCTGGCGCTGACCCGCCTGTGGCTGGACAACAGGCTGACCTGGGCCTAGAGAGCGGCCGCCCTGTCCGGTGGCAGGAAGGCCATGCCAGAGGCTGTGTCCAGGATCGCCCCAATAAACTGGAGACTCTGGGATGGGATCAGATGGGACTTGGCCTGGTTGATGGTAATACCCAGGCAGGAAAAGACATGCTGGGTAAGGGAAAGGAAGCGCAGGAGTTCCTTCCTGGACGGGGCCACCAGGAGCCAATTGTCCAGGTACGGGAAAACCTGCACCCCCTGGGTATGCAGGTAGGCCGCTACCACTGAAAGGCATTTGGTGAACACCCAGGGCGCCGAAGAAAGACCAAATGGGAGGGCCTTGAACTGGTAGTGCTCCCCATTGGAACGCAAAACGCAGGTATCTGCGGTGGTAAGGGCGGATAGGGATCTGCAGGTAGGCATCCTGCATAGCCAAAGCGCACAGCCACTGTCCTGGCCAGAGAAGGGTCAGGAGGCTCTGCAGTGAGAACATCCTGAACCTCTTGTACTCCATGAACAAGTTCAAGGAGCTGAGGTCGAGAATCAGCCTCACGTCCCCCATTTTCTTCGTGACCAGGAAGAAATGGGAATAGTACCCCGTTCCCTGAAGAGGAATGGAGACGGGTTCTATCGCCTCCTTCAGCAAAAGTGCTGAAATCTCTTCCTGGACCAGAAGATGATGTTCCCGAGAGTACGATGAACTTGAGGGAGGGTGTCGAGGGGGTTTCCTGAAGAAACTCTATTGAGTGTCCTTCTGTGATCAGCTGGAGCACCCAGGAATCTGAAGTTATCCTCTCCCAACCCGGCAGGTGGAGGGAAAACCTCCCTCCTACCGGTTCCTCTGGAAGGCGCAGAGGCTGTGGGAGAGGAAAGGAGTCAGGTGATGTGGAGCAGCGTTGCGGCTGAAGCACCCGCTGCTTTTTTGGGAGGAGGGGGCTTAGCAGCCGGAGGGGCCCGGCGTTTATTGTCCCACTTTCCCTGGGGTTTCGCTGATTCCGCCTGCGAAAGGGATGGTGCTGCGTTTGATGGGGGTGGTACATGGAGTCCACAGACTTCAGTGCAGTCCCCTTCTCCTGCAGATTGGTGATAATGTCCTTGACATCACCACCAACCAGCACCGAATCCCGGAAGGGCGCTGCCTGGATAGCGGACTGCACTTCTGGGACCAACCCTGACACACGGAGCCAGGCATGACGCCATAAGCCTATGGCAAAAGTGGAGCTCCTACCAGCAGTGTTCACTGCATTGTATGTAGCACGAAGCATGTGCCAACTGGCCGAATGTGTAGAGCGGACGAGGTCAGCCACTTCCTGTTTGACTTGAGAATCAGGAAGGGAGTCCAATTTGGATTCCACCTCACTAAGAATTGTCTTCTGGCAATCCCCCATGTGACTGACATAATTTAGGGCCCCAATTCCCAGAGTGGAAGAAGCAAAGATCTTCATCCCATACTGGTCCAGAAGGCGGGATTCTTTGTCAGGTGGAAACAAGCTCAGATATTTCGGGTTAGCTGTTCGGCCATGAGCGGCGCGAATCACGAGCGAATCAGCTTGAGGGTGAGAATCTATAAAGTAAACACCCTCGGAAGCCTGATATAGTCTGTTTGACTTCCGAGGAAGCTGGGCTAAAGCAGACGGTTGCTTCCAAATAGTGGAAACAAGATCGGCATGAGACTCAATCCAGGGTGGCACCAAGGTAGGAGCTGTCTCGGGCAGGTCCAGATGCTCAGCGAGTTTCTTACGCTGTGGATCTGGCTCCAAGGAATGCTGCTTGTGAACCTCCTGGATTTTGCGCAGCAACTCCATAAAGGAAGGATCCTCTGGAGAAGACTTCGGAGGAGTCCTAGGCCTGGGCTTAGACGGAGAGCGTGGCTCGTTGTCCGGCTTGGAGTAACCGGAGTCGTCCGAGGTGTCCGAGGAGGAAGAAGATGAAGAGGAAGACTCCCTCTCTCAGCGTGGGGGAGGAACGAACCCCTTGGAAGGTCCTCAGGGAAGCGTATCCTGCCCCGCCCTGGAACCAGAGGGCTCGCCCCTGGTGTCCAGAGGTGGGGAGGGAGTCTGTCATCGTGGACGTACGGGAGCCGGAATCGGCACAGTTGTCATGAGACTAGACTTCACCTCTCTGGTGAGCTGAGCCTTGGTCTCAGCCCACCAGGAGGCCAGAGTCTCCTTCAAGTTCACAGGCGGTTGAGGGGGCGGTGCAGGAGGGGGATACGGGTATTGATTGTACCCGTAAGGTGTGTATCCATAACCCGACGGTGGGAAACCTGGCATCGGGTATTGAGGCACCGGGTACTGCAGAGTCGAATACGATGGGGTCGGATACCCGGGAGTCTGCTGGAGACGGCCCGGCTGGATGGCCCACGGGCGGACCTGGAGCAGAAGGCCAGGTGGGCGGAAGGCCCGGCGTTGGGGTGGCATCTGGGAGTGGGATGTCGCCCAGCATCGGCAAGACCGGCGTTGGAGCCGGCGTCCGGGGAGCCGATGTCAGGTCAGTCGGCCTGACGGGGGTGCAGCAGGAACCTTGGCATCGCCCGGGGATGGAGGGGAAAAATCCCAGGGTCAGGCTGAGGAGACCCAGGGTCCCTGGAGGGCAGCAAAGGCTGCAGGGAGCCGGGAACGGCGGACGTGAGAGGGTCCAGCGTCAGCTCAGCTGCCGTGCAGGCGTCGGGCAGGCCGACGTCCGACTTATCAGCAAAGTCCGGGCAGACGCCGGAGGAGCCGACGTCTGACTTATCAGACCCATCACCGAGGCAGGTCACGGAGGAGGAGCGGCCTGGTCGGGCGGAAGAGGGACCGTGCACCGCCCCAAAGGGTCGGGCGACTTATCGACCATCTCCATGCAGGCGTCAGAGGAGCCGACGTCCGGCTTACCGTAGCCGCTCAAACCAGTAGGCCACACAGTGGCAGCTTTACGGGGAGCGGAGGCCTCCAATAGCCCGGAGGCGCCTGAAGGGCCCAAGCGCGAGCCAGACGGCCGGGCCGACGCCACTTTGGAAGCCTCCAAGGCGACCGTCGAGGAGCGGTCCCCCGGAGGGGACGTTACCTGTAGCACAGCGACTCCTGAAGAAGATGCGGTGTATGAGGAGCCCTTATCCCAGTGCTTCTCCTTGTCTTTCTTACGATGGCCTTCGGGGAAAGTAGACACCTGCCGGAGCTTTTTTAACTCCTTCTCCATGGAGGACATTTTCTTCTTTAGTACGTGGGCCTCCAGGGACTGCTGCCTCCGTCTGCGGGTGGTGGCATTGAATTTAAGGTGGTGTTGGCACTTGTCCACCTGATGATCCGGGCCTAGACAGAAGAGGCACTGGGAATGGCCGTCCTTGTGTGGGAGTTGGGCGCTGCACAAGTTGCACTTATTTTTGTGCTCAGAAGGTGTAGGGGATGACATACACTGATGAATGCCTGATGATTTAGTCAAAGAATTGAAAAAAAGATGGTAAAAACTACCGATGACAGAGCTGACGAGTGCTGAACTTTACTGCGAGGCGCTGACACAAGCGAACGGCGGGAAAGAACTGCAAGGCGGCGTGGGAGAGACTGCTAGCTAGAAATTTTCCTGTTGGGTCCTGACATTGGCCGGCATCAGTCCTATATGTAATTACCTACTGCAAGAGCCCTCTCGAAGTAAGATCTAGGGTTGCGGAGGGGCAGAGTCCGATCTCCTGTGGGAGGAAGGACTACAGCTGGCCGTCTTCTTGTGACCTGGATCAGGAGTCTGAACGGGTCCTTGTCCTTCTCACGATGATGGTGCTTTCCACTGGACTTTTTCTCCTTGGATTTATAAGAAATCCCTGACCCCGAAGAAGAAGAAGAAGAAGGGGATCCTAGGCCTGATGGGGTTTTTTGCATGGTGGCCAGCTGCTGTTCTAGAAGGTAGGTCTTCAACGTCTTGAGACGACTGATGCGAGTCCGGCAGTTGAAACCCTGGCAGTGCGGGCATGAGTCGGCGTCATGGTCGGGCCCCAGGCAGATGAGGCAGGCCGAGTGACCGTCTCAGACAGGAATCTGCTTCGCGCATGCACACGTGGATTTCAGCTGCTTGCTAACGATTGAGAAGCCATAAACCGATAAGGTGGTAAAACAACAGAGAAACCTTAGATAAAAAGTTTGAGAAAATGGCAGTTGACTGATTAGCAGTAGGCGTCTGTGGAGCCGATGTGAACGGGTTGACGAGAAAAGAACTAGGGTGTTGCCGGGGACCGCCCCTTTTATACCACTGGCAGACGTTGGAGGTGGTCCGACGACAGAGGGCAGACCCCGCTGTGTACTGCTAGCTAAGAATTTTTCCGTGGGGTCCTAGTACCTGGCGGCACTGTCCTATAGCCTGCTGCAAGAGCTCCCACTCGAAGTAAGCTCTGGTGTTGTGAGCTCTTTCACTCTCTTTATTTTCTCTCCAGCTACAGTGTTTCGATCTTAACTACCACTCTCAGCTATGTGGTGAGTTTTTAAAGTACCTGACACTAAACTATTACAGCCTCTGACTTGCCCTAGGACTTTTGTTTGGACTGCTGCCCTTTCCGGTTGAAAGTACTTTCTGGTCATAGGGGCAATTTTGACTTTGCTCGTTAAGGCCACTGTGAGCATCAGAGTGTGTTTTTTTTACCGATCCTATTGGACTTAGCCTGGAAAACTGTGAGGTTTTGTGAATTTTGCAGGCATTTTGTAGCTGTGAGAAGGCCTTAACGATGAGCTCAGTTCTACCCCTCAAGACTGTTTTTGCAATTTATGCTCTCTGGGCTGATTATTTACTTCTAGAAGCTACTTTTCGACCTGTTCCAGAGTAGCCCTCGACTTGTGAGAGGGGCTGGGGGTCTATTCTTGCTGGTCTAGTCTAGGACTTGACCTTAGGGGTGAGAGCCCTAGGGTCTTTAAAACTGTGCATCATTTCAGAACTGTGTATAACACTCCTTGCGAAAGAAATACAGGTTACTCACCTGTAACAGGAGTTCTAGGAATGGTATATGTTGTTCATCCACACTTATCTCTGATGGCAGGTTCCTTGCCGCTTTAAATCTTGCCGGAAGGTCTTCAAGCTGGCTCCTCCCACCCACCCAGGTGGTAAAACTCTCGGCTCCGCCCCATGATGCCAGATCTACCCCTGGAAGCCAGGTTGTGTCAAGCGGAGTGGTGGAGTGATGTGGATGAACAACATATAACATTCTAGAACTACTGTTACAGGTGAGTAACCTGTATTTCTAGGACATGGATATGTTGTTCATCCACACTTATTGGCAGACTCTAGCAGTTATCCGGGAGGAGGGAGGCAAGATGCACACCCCTACTTAGGGAATAAGGACTGGAGAACCGAGGCCTCAAAACCAGCATCCCGGCGTGACTCAAGGTCGATGTGGTAGTGGGTAATGAAGGTATGTGCCGACTTCCAGGTAGCAGCCCTGCAGATATCCTGGATAGGGACATCCCTTGAAGCAGCCACCAATGCAGCGGTATGGCGGGTAGAATGAGCTCTTATCCCTCTGGAAGGCTCCATGCCTGCCAACCTATAGCAGAGATCTATGCAGGAGGTGACCCACCAGCTTATCGTCCGCTTGGCTGCAGGTCTGCCAGGTGCGGCTTCAGTGTAGGTAATAAACAGCTGGCGAACCTCTCCCCAAACTTCAGCCGTCCGCTCCTTATAATAAGCGAGCGCTCTTCTAGGGTCCAAAGTATGGAGCCTATATTCGGCCTCCGAGGTGTGATTGGGGTAAAACACCGGCAGAGTCAACACCTGTTAAGATGAAACTCCGACACCACCTTTGGAAGGAACTTCAGGTGGGGGGCGAGGACAACCTTGTCCCTGTGGAAGACCAGATAAGGAGACTCGATGGAAAGCGCCTGGAGCGCTCCCATCCTTCTGGCTGACGTGATAGCCACCAAGAAGGCGGTCTTCTACGACAGGTGGGAGATATTGCACCTGTGCATTGGTTCGAATGGCTTGCCCATGAGCTTGGCCAATACCAGCAGTAGATCCCATGGAGGTGGAGGTTCTCTAATCGAGGAAATGTGTTCAAGGCCTTTGAAAAGCGTCCTCACCACGCTCTCCTCATGCCACCGACTGTCCTGCCCATGCCCGTAAGCAGAGATGGCTGCCAGGTGCACCTTAAGGGTCGCCGATCAAGCCCTTGCTGAGAAAGGAACACAGGTAGTCCAGAATGCTTGCCAAGGGACAGGCGGAAGGGTCCAAGCCTTCCTGACACCAAATGGAGAATCTCTTCCATTTGAAGGCATAGCATTTCCTGGTCGACTTACGGGATGCCTCAACGATGTTGAGGACCTCGTCGGAAAGACCCAAGGCCGGGAACTCTAGCCGCTCAGGAACCAGGCAGTCAGGTGCAGGAATTGAAGGTCCGGATGGAATACCTTCCCCGATTGACTGAGACCAGGTCCGGGCGGGCTGGAAGCCGCCTCGGGAGCCTGGAGCTGAGACTGAGGAGATCTGGATACCAGAACTTGCGGGGCCAGTCTGGGGCTACCAGAATCACCTGCGCCTTGTCCCTCCTCGCTTTGAGAAGCACCTTGTGGATCAAGGGAAATGGGGGAAAGGTGTAGAAGAGGGCCGGGGGCCATGGCCTCAAGAAGGCATCCCCCTGCAGCGAGCCCAGCTGAGGGGGCGGGCATGGAACAGTCTCAGCTTCGCATTCTCCCTGGAGGCAAACAGGTCCACCTCAGGCATGCCCCAATGGGAGAAAAGATCTTGTACTACCTCCGGCAGGAGAGACCACTTGTGGGAAGCAGCCCCTATCCGGCTTAGGGCATCGGCCAGGGTGTTGGGAGGCTCCTGCCACGTGAATGGCTAGGAGATCCGCCTCCAGGCTGCGCATGAGGGATCATATGCGGAGAGCTTCCTTGCATAACAGCATGGAGTGTGTCCCGCCCTGGTGGTTTAGGTAGTACATGGTCGTGGTATTGTCCGTCTGGACCTGAACCACTTTACCCCGTAGAAATGGAGTGAAGGCGGTGAGAGCTAGGCGGACCGCTCGGAGCTCCAGCAGGTTGATATGGCATCGGGACTCCCAAGGGGACCAGAGGCCGTGCGCTCTGTGCTCCCCCAGATGGGCACCCCAACCCATCAGAGATGCATAGGTCGATAGAGAGACTGTCGGCTCGGGGCGGACGAACGGGATACCCTCCTGCAGATGTGCCGGAATGGTCCACCACTGGAGAGCGTTCCACATCTCTTGGGTCACTGTCACGGGCTGGTCCAACAGATCGCAGTGTTGTGACCACTGGCTGGCCAGTCCCCATTGAAGGGGACGCATGTACCAACGGGCCCAATGAACCACGCTGGTGCAGGCTGCCATGAGGCCCAGGAAGTCCCGGGCAGGGCGCGATTGCCCAACCAGAAATGACTGGGCAAAGGAGGAAAGAACCTCAGCCCTGTCCGCCGGGAGCCAAGCTCTGGCTCGAAGAGAGTCGAGCTCTGCCTCGATGAAGAGTATCACCTGCTTTGGCACGAGTTACAACTTGGCCTCGTTGATGAGGAGGCCAATCAGAGCAAACCTGGACGGCCAGATCTCTGGACCGCTCCACCTCCACTCTGGAGGGGGCTGCAATCAGCCAGTCATCCAGGAGAGGTACACCTGGACCCTTCGGCGCCGCAGGAATGCTGTCACCACTGCCATGCATTTGGTGAAGACCCTGGGAGCTAGAGAGAGGCCGAAGGGCATGGCCCTGAACTCGTAAAGGGATCCCTCCGCTCTGAAGCGGAGGAATCTCTGATGAGACGGACGGATCGGGACGTGAAAGAACGCATCCTGGAGGTCCAGGGAACAGAACCACACACCTCTTTCCAAGGATGGGATTATCTGAGCCAGAGTGACCATCCTGAAGGTCCGAGACCTTAGGAACCTGTTCAGGTCGTGCAGATCGAGGATGGGGCGCCAGCCCCCCGTCCGTTTTGGGACCAGGAAATACCTGGACACAAACCCCGGGTCTGGAGGAGGATCTGCCACCTTCCTGATCACCTCTTTTTCGAGGAGCTGGGCAATATCAGCTCAAGGGACGACACAGGCTCAGACCTCGTGGCCTCAAGGGTGACTGCTCAAAAGGGTGGGGTCTGCTCGAACTCCAGAGGCAGGCCCTTTCCTACCACCTCCAACACCCAGCGGTCCGTGGTGATAGCGGACCAGGTGGAAAGGAAGTGGCGGAGCCGTCCCCCCACGGGGGGAACTCAGGGGGGAGTGACGAGGCTGGGGGCGACATCCCTCAACCCATCACTGGGCAGGCTTGGAGGAGGAACCGGCCGAGGGACCTCCTGGGCCTTTACCTCCTTGCTTCCTGTTGGAGGAAGCTGCCGGCTTGGGTTTGGGACGCCAAGCGCGAGCCTGCTGGCCCTGTAGCTGGTGCGTTGGGCCAGTCGTGCTGCAGGGCCCGAAGGATGAAAGGACTTATGCTGTTGTTGACGGTGGCCTTTGTCCCTCTGGGCGGAGGTGACAGAGTCCAGAGTGGCATTGGACTTTTCGATCCGCTGGAGGTGTCCCTCCACTCCAGGGACGAAGAGGTCAGTCCCCAAGAAGGGGACGTCCACCAACTTGTGCTGGGTATCCGCCGTGAAGGTGGATATCCTCAGCCGCGCCCTGCGGTGCATGGCCACCGCGGCCGCTACTGACCTGGCACAGGAATCACCTATGTCCAGAGCAGTCTGAAGCTGCTGCTTCGCCACCGCCCTACCCAGGTCCCGCACCTGACGGACCGTGGTCTGCAGGTCGGCCGGGAGATGAGGGACAACCTCATCCAGGGAGTGCAAGAGGGCTTGGGAGAAGTGTGCCATCAGCACGGCGCAGCTGGCCTGTCGGAGGCCGAGGGAGGATGCAGCGTACACCTTGTGCCCGGCAAAGTCCAGCTTTTTGGACTCTTTGTCGGGGGGCTTATCCACGTCCCGAGTGTTTCTGGAACGCCGGAAGACGCTACTGGTGACTAACCCCTCGGCAGAGGGGTGCTCCGAGAAACTGGGCAAAGAGCCGGTAGAGACCGCATACTTCCTGGCCATCGTGGCCGAGGGCGCAGGACAGGAAGCAGGCCGCTGCCAAAGTTCCAAGGCTGGGCCGACAATAGCCTCAGCCACAGGGAAGGCCTCCGTGGGTGAATCCCCGCGGTCCAGTATCTCCGTCAGGGGATATTTGGCCCGTTTGGACACGGGCTCGAGCTGCATCCCGGTGGACTCCGAGATGAGTCGAAGCAGACCCAAGAAGGATGATGGGCTATCGTCCAATGACTGGCCCCGGAGGACTCCAGGTTGACCTGCCTGGAGAACAGGGAGGAGTCGTCATCGGACTCCGAAGAGTCTGCGAAGAGCTGCCTTGGCCCTGAGCCACCCTCCACCTGCCGAGGACGGTCGGGAGTGAGGGTGACCAACAACCTGTGGGGCAGGCTGTGACCCGACCGAGAATCCTTGGTCGGTGCCCCAGACTTCGGTTGTGGAGGCGGAGGTTCCACCACAATCGGTGGAGAAGCTAGTTTCGGCCGAACAATCGGCCCAGGAATGGGCATCTCGACTGCGGCGAGTGCTTGCTTCGGATGTTCAGGCGACAGCCACTTGATAGCTGGGGGATGAATCGGAGTCTATTTACTCCCGGACAACAGTAACTGCTGCCACATAAGCTCCTCATAACACCATCGCAATTTACATCGAAGCCTCTCCTCATTCGAGGAGGAGGACGAGGAGGAACGGTGTCGCCGCTTACTTCGGTACAGAGACCGAGACCGCAGATGTCGGCGGGAAGGGCTTGACCGAGATGAAGTCCGAGACCGAGACCCTCGGGGTGACCAAGGGCGGGTTTGGGAAGGACAGGGTACACCCGCTCTTCCCTCGGCTCGGGCACTTTAGCCGGGGACTGCCGCCCCGAAGGCACAGGCAGATCCTCGGTCTCCACCGGGGGAACTGGCGAAGGTGGGTTGTCGGCTTCACCAGTTGACAACCCGTCCGATGGGTCGAGGAATATCTTGACTGCGTTGACGGGAGTCTCGGCAGGCTGGCCTGACGGGGACACCATGAAGCCAGCGGCCTGAGCTGCAACTTCGACCGAAGTCGATGGTCGGCTGTCCGGGGAAGGAGACCTCTCCCGGTCCCCTGAATGCCAACAGTGGGACTTACCCATTGACTCCTCCTTCTTGGGCCGAGAGGAATGTCCCGATGGCCCCATTTCCTTCGTGGAAAAGGACTGACAAAGCTCCTTGAATGAAGCCGAGTACGAGGAACTCAGAGAGAGCGGGATAAACTCAGAGAGAGCGGGATAAATGCTGCGGCTGAGGAGAAGAAAGATGCGGCCTGGGCCGCCTCCTCCTCGAGGGCGATCATATGCTCGAGCTGCTCAGCCGAGCCAGCCGACGGACACCGCCCAACAAGCCTCTTTGGATTTTACCGGCTGGTAACGCTTCTCGGGGCGCCCGAGCTTCAATCGGGCAGCACGATCCTCCAGGACGGTGGCCAAAAAGAACGGCACAACTCGCAGGCCTGCGGGTCGTGGTCTAGGCCTAAGCAGTAGACACATGTGGAGTGCGGATCTGTCCTGGACATTTTCTGCCCGCAAGGGCACCTCCGAAAGCCAGGGATCGATTTGTCCATCGCAGCCGCGTGGGATAATGAAGACCGAAGTTTAGAAAACTTCAAAATGAGTTTCGGACGAACTGAAGAGTTAGGATCCAGTCTAAAACGCAAAGCGCTAAGGAGGAACCTGAGCTTCCAAGCGGTAAGGAAGATCTGGCGTCATGGGGCGGAGCCGTGAGTTTTACCACCCGGGTGGGTGGGAGGAGCCAGCTTGAAGACCTTCCGGCAAGATTTAAAGCGGCAAGGAACCTGCCAATAAGTGTGGATGAACAACATATCCATGTCCCTAGAACTGCTCCTTTTCTGGTGTTGTGCTAGATTTATATAAGAATCAGTTTTGAGGACCAGCTCACAGACTATGTGCTTTCACCATAAGGGCATTATTGTTTACTGATAGTTTTAACTTTGATGGGTGGTGGGGAGGTGAGGTTATTTCTAGAATTAGGTTGATTTTGTGAACTTGGTGGGTGGTGGGGATATTTTTGGAATTGCTTAATTAGGGCAGGTCATGGGTTGTGTGTTGGTGTGGTGTGTGCAATGTGGACATAATTTGATCGATGTGATTGAGTGTGAAGATACTGGATTTAAGTTTTAATTGGGTCATATCTAAGTTTTATTATGTGTCTGGGACAGTGTGTAAGAAGCCACAGCTACTCAGCGGCCCTCCTCCGGGGGCTCTGGCCTTTCGAGCTCCTGCCGCTCCCTTTTCCGACATATAGGAGATGCCGGGAGCTGGGGATTGCTTGGAAGAGGAGGTCTGGTGGGGGGTCGATTCGAATGGCAGCCGCAGAGACCCGGATTCGGGTGGTGAGACCAAGGAGATGCCTTGGAGTGAAATGGGTGCTAGAGACGGATCCTCCCTGTCTGGTACCCATACCCAAGTGCTCCAATGAAATTAATCAGCAATCAACTGATCCGGCAGTCTCCCCTCATCCTTCCAGGGTCGTGTTATGCAATGCCAGGTCAGTGAGGAACAAAACTGCCATAATGGCAGATTTGACTGCCTCGGTTGATCTGGCTTGCATCACGGATACCTGGCTAGATGAAAATGCGGCTCCCATTTTGGAGGCATCAGTACCAGCTGGGTATTCTGCGATATACATCCCGAAGAAGGATCGCAGAGGTGGGGGGAGGAGGAGGCTCTGTTTTAAGGTTGACCTGAACCTCACAACGCTACTTTTGGGTCCTACCACATCTACTGAGTGTGTGACTGTGAGGGGGGGTCTTGGCACGAGCTACAGGGTCCTCCTGCTCTATCGCCCCCTCAGGCCCGGGGGGGGGGTGAACCCTTGTGGGAGATCAACAATCTCACTGCAGACCTATTGTTGGAGTCTCCCAGATGGTTAATTCTGGGGGACTTCAATACTTGGGTCAATGATGGTCTCTCAGCATTTGGTTGCGATCTTCTTAGGAGCATGGGGGCCCTGGACCTGACACAAAATGTTACCTCAGTGACTCACTCGGGCGACCACACACTGGACTTGGTATTGTTGACTGGTTTTGAGGACTCCAACCTAGGGGTTGAGCTGGTAGTTTGGTTAGATCACAGCACTGTGAGGTTCAAGTTAGCAACCCCCCCGGTAGTCCCTGCCTCTGTGGAGATGGTCCCGTACCACTCTTTACGGGGATTATCCCCAATGGGACTATCGGCGGTACCAGATCTATCGAGGGTGAGAGCTACTTGTGCGATGGGGACAGAGGAGGCAGTGGCGGCCTATAATGAGGCTGTCGCCTTTAGCCTTTGACTATCGCACCCACTCATGTCCGACCCTTATCTGTGCGCCGGAGATTCCCCTGGTTCGTTGGAGAACTTGGGTAGCTGAAGATTAAGGGTCGGAGGTTAAAGAGACGTTGGAAGGATTCCGGGTCTGATGGAGGACAGACTGGTCCTGAGGTCTCATTATATAAGGACTATCAGGAAGCAATCTCTCACAGGACGGCAGTTTTTCTGTCCAGAGAGACTGCTTCGGCATTGAACAGACCAGCTCAACTGTTCCGCACAGTTGATGGGCTTTCATCTGGCTTGTCTCTGTGTTGGGGAGTTGGTTCCAACATAAAATGTGATGAGTTTGCTCTGTTCTTTGCCAAAAAGTGTCCTCCATCAGGGCTGAGATTTCCTTGGATGCCTCTCACAGGGACTGCAGGGTTCACTCTGTGATGTGCCAGGGCGCTTCTCTGTTATTGGCTGAGTTTGACCCAGTTAGGGTGGAGGAGGTGGTGGATATTATCTCAAAGCTGAGGTCAACACATTGTGATCTTGACCCAGGTCCAACCTGACTTCTGGTCAAATGTTAGGACCTGACTGGTTCTGTGGTGGCCAAGACTGTCCAGAGTTCCTTGAGGAGTGAGGTCTTTCCACCAGCTTTGAAAGAGGCCCTGGTTAGACCCCTATCAAAGAAACTCTCACTTGACCCAGATTGCCTCGGCAACTACAGACCAGTGTCAAATCTCCCATTTTTAGGGAAGGTTATAGAAAAGGTGGTGGCTATTCAGCTCAAGAGGCATCTTACCTCTACCTCCACCTATAAGGTTTTCCAGTCTGGGTTCATAGCTGGGCATTGTATGGAGACTGCCCTGGTGAAGGTGCTGAATGATGATCTGGTTGCAAGAGACAGGAGAGAACAGACCATCTTGATCCTCCTGGATCTCACGGAGACATCTGATACCGTGGACCATGAGGTATTACTTGACCAACTGTGGTTCTGGCGTGGCCTGTCCAGTACGACATCCAATGGTTCGGGTCATACTTGACAGGCAGGGTGCAGAGGGTGGTGATGGGGTTAGCCTCATCTAACCTGAAGCCTCTGACCTGTGGAGTTCCACAGGGGGCCGGTCTTGTCACCCTTATTGTTTACAGTCTATATGCTGCTGCTGGGGGACATTATCAGGCGGTATGGACTGAGTTTTCATTGCTATGCCGATGACACCCAGCTGTATCTGTCCTGCGCACCGGGTAGCCAGATGCCGGATGCCATGCTTAACAGCTGCCTGACTGAAATTTAGACTTGGATGTCTCATAACTGGTTAAGACTCAACCCTAACAAGACTGAGGTATTGGTGCTGGATCCGAGTTGTTGTGGTGGGGTGGGGACTCATTGGGATCCCCTGGTCTTGTACTGGGGGTTACCATTAGTCCCATCAGAGCAGGTAATGGATCTGGGTGTGATCCTTGATGACAGCTTGAAATTTGATTCTCAGATGTCTGCCGTTGTTAAGAGTGGATTCTATCATCTGACGAATACTGCTCAGATCCAGCACCTGCTACCACTTGAGGACCTTGCCTCACTGGTACATGCTTTATCACATCCAGGCTGGATTATTGTAATGCCTTGTACCTAGGGCTCTCTGGAGCTAACCTCTGCCGGCTACAGATTGTGCAGAATGCAGCGGCTTGGTTACTGGCAGGTGTACGAAGGTATGATCATATTATGCTTGTCCTCCGTGAGCTGCACTGGCTGCCAGTCAGGTGGAGGATTATCTTCAAGGTTGGTTTACTGACCTATAAGGCCCTACACAGTAAGGGACCAGTTTATCTGCAAGATCTCCTCGTGCCTCACCGCCTGACCCAAACTCTCCATTCCTCAGAGAGCTGCCTCCTTGGTGTTCCTAGGGTGAGGCAGCGTCACTCGGGTGATCTAGTGTTTTCAGCGGCAGCACCCACCCTAAAGAACTTGCTTCCTCAGCAACTCCGGGAGGCACCCTCGGTGGAATCCTTCAGAAAGGGATTAAAAACATTTTTGTTGGGGGGCACTGATGAGCAGCCAGCAGTGAAGACGTGGATTCACGCAGCTCCCAAACCTGCTACAGATAAAATATAAAATCTAACATCATCTGTGTGCAAAAACTCACTAAACATTCAAGAAGCAAAGGTGACTATAGGATGGAAGAATACCTGCTTCTAACCTCTGGGAAAAAAACAACGCTCAGCTTCCAAAAACCAAGGGAAAAGGGCAGCAGCAAAACCCCCTGAAACCATGGGCCCGATTTCGCTTTCAGTGACTGAAATGGTGGTCTTAGGCCGCGAAGTATCTGAACAAGTTATGGAGGTGCTGGAGGGGAAATGGAATAAACTAGAGCAAAAAATAGATACTCGCCTGCAGAACATGGTGGAACAGATAACAGCACAAGCGAGCAGAGTCGCGGAAGCGGAGGAATGCATCTCTAAGATAGAAGACGAAATGGACCCTTTAGCCACTCGAGTCACCAAACTAGAGAAAGCTAGCGGAACTGACAGAGCAACATGACTACCAGGAGAATTATGCCCGGTGCTTAAATCTTCGCCTCCAGGGGCTCCCAGAGGGAAAAGAGGGTCCTGACATACTGTCCTTTTGTGCAGAAAGGCTCCAGAGTCTGTTGGGCATGAAGCTTAAGAAGGGGAACCTGAAGTTGGAACGTGCCCACAGAGCGGCTAAATGCACTGGGGACAACCCCCGAGACAGATAATCTTTAGATTTCATAGTTACCAGGACCGGGAGGAGATGTTACGGGACTACCGGAGAATGAAGGAATTTAAATATGAGGGAGAGAGGCTTTATTTGGTGCAGGATTACTCCAACAGAATTTTAAAGAAGAGAAGAGCCTTCAACCCTATGCTGGCACAGTTAAGAGAGCTTAAAGTGGACTGCTTCATGCTCTTTCCTGCAGTCCTTAAGGTTAAATATGAGGGCGCCACATTCTCGTTCTGGGACCCGGGGAGAGCTGCTGCATTTGTGGAGGACCTAAAGAAAAAGGCGGGATGAGAGCAGTCGGCTGGAAGAGGCTGTATTGGGAGCGCTCGTTATGGCTACGGAGGGTGCATGAACTCTGAACAGTTCAAAATGTTGCTAGGACTTGAATAATTGTTTATTTTTTTGAAGCACTAGCGAGTGAGTTTATCTTTTTTTTGGCCCCCCTTTCTAGCGTTTCTCTGGAGCGGCTACTGGACCTGGGGGAGATTAAGCTGATGAGGTTTGCGGTGCGCTGAGAGTAGGATCGTTGGTGTGCAGGAGGGTGGCCAAGCGCACGTTTAAAGGGAAGGAGTGCCACTGCAGAAAGCGGTCTGAATTATGGCGGGAGATTCACCAGATGATGAACTTGCTAATGCCAGAAGTACCTAGACCGAATCCGTGAGAGTGGTGCATCGCTGTGGTCTGATAAGTGGGGGTCTAGGGGGTGGGCTGCCGCTGCGTGAATTTCTAGGGCAACGCTGGCGCCCCTGGGGCCTCTGCAATCTTTGAACGGTTCCCTTTGATCTGGAGCGTGGGAAAACAACTGGGCCACCTGTAGGTTTTAACTCCAGCATAGCAGGCAGGTCGAGATAGCTGCACCGGGTTGGGGGGGGTTGTTATTATTAAAATGTGTCATGGACTTGTTAAAATGTTTAATGTTTTAGGATGCTGATTTAATAGCAAGTTGGGGGAGATTATCTGATAAGATTACTTGGATGCTGTGTGAATTTAGTTAAGCAGGGGTGGGTGGGGAATGGAACGTCTGCAGTGCATGACGCAGGGCCATTCTTGGAGCTGAATGGCAAGGAGGCAGTTAGAATAGAGAGGTGGTAAATATATCAAAGGGATTTATTTTTTGGTTGGAAATAGGGGATGGGGGGGGCTATGCTTGGAAAGGGGTATGTTACATTTATGTCTGTTTGTTTGCAGGATTGGAAATGTCTCTCATCTTTATCAATAGTAAAGAATGTAATGCTAATATATGTCTCAACAACTATTTGCAAGCTTGAAAAGTGGGGAACTTTGTTTAGTGTGAGAGTAAAAGAAGGGGTGAAGGGAAAGATATTTTGGCCACATGGTTAAGTCCAAGACACTGGGCATTACCTCATGGAATGTGAAGGGGATCTCATCGCCGATTAAACGTACTGGCATACTGACAGCCCTGCGCTGTCAGGGCACTCAGGTAGCCCTCTTACAAGAAACGCACCTGACCAGCCAAGAGCATCGGAAGCTGGAGAGAGGGTGGGTGGGTAAGTGCTATGCATCACCCTATAATTCACACAAGAGAGGAGCTGCTGTACTGTTAGGTAAGACAACTCCATTCACCTGTACGAGGGTAGTTACAGATAAAGAGGAGGGGAGATATGTCTTCGTAGAAGGGATTCTCTTAGGTGAGAAGATAACTTTTGGAAGTGTTTACGCCCCTTCGGTTTTCAACCCGGCCCTTTACCAGGAGACTCTGGATGTTCCGATGAGGGAGCAATTTGAAGGTCTAATCATGGGAGAGGATTTTAATGCACTTATGCAAGGAGAGTTAGACCACTCAGAAGGGAAGCGTAGACAGAGTGGGGCTGAAACACTGGCAGGAGGGAGTGCTGGATCTGGATATGATTGATTGTTGGAGAGCTCTACATCCAGCAGAGAAGGGGTTTACCTTCTACTCGAACCCACATAAAATATGTACTAGGATAGATTACATCTATATGCCCCGATCTTGGCTGAGCAGGGTACAAAACATTGAACATAGTCCCATTCTCCTCTCAGACCATGCTATGGTCCAGATGGTCTTAGAGAAAGGAACAGAGAGAGGGTCCTCCACCCTGGAAGTTTCCAAGGTATTTGTTGGGTAAAAAAGAATTTATAGAATATCTCGAGCAGCAGTGGCAGTATTACAAAGAGACTAATGAGGAATCGGTGGAATCCCCCGGAATATTTTGGGAAGCTGGTAAAGCTTTTATAAGGGGAGCCATTATTAGGTTTGTGGCTCAACACAAAAAAGGGAAAGAAGCCACTCGAGTGGAATTAGAGGGCAAGGTGAAAATGTGGGAAAGGGCAGTAGTGGAAAGAACAACAGAGGAGAGGGTGCAAAGTCTGAAAGCTGCAAGGGAGGCACTTCATGCTTTCCTACTGGGGAAGGCAAGAATGGCAGGGATGTTAGCTAGAAGTTGTCTGTTTGAATGGGGGAACAGATCTGGCCCATTAATGGTCCGGTTAATAAAGGGAAAGCGAGTATGTATGCACATCGCAGAAATTAAAGATAAGGAAGGGAAATTGCTGAGGGACAAAAATTCAATAAGGAATAGATTTGAACAATTCCAACAACAGCTCTACCAAGCAGTGTGTGTTGGTACAGGAAACATAGCAAAACAATTTTTAAGCGGAGTTAAAATCCCCAAAGTAACCGCACAACAACGGAGGTAGCTGGGGGGGGGGTTCACACCTGGAAATTAGGCAAGCAACACAATGTATGAGGCAGGGGAAAGCCAGTGGGCCGGATGGGTTTCCCATAGAATTCTATAAGACATTACAGGAACATGTAACAGCTAATATTCTTCAGGTGAGAGAACAGCTAATATTCTTCAGGTGAAGCTACCTCTGGCTGGAAGCTGCAATACTGAACATAGGATTTGCAAGAAGGCGAGTTGTGCTCACAACAGAGGGAGGTGAACCTTACAATTGTCTTTGGTTTGTAGCAGATATTCTGCAGGTGGAGGCTACTTCTAACTGAAAGGTGAAATAAGGAACTTAGAATTATCAGGAAAGACAGTCTTTCAGGCAACAGAGGGAGGTGGATCTTGCTTTACTTTTGTTACAATTGTTAAGATTTTCAGTGCAGGAAGAGTTTAAACCCTGAGGGACGGAATACTGTTTACTGTGTCTGTCCTGGTGCACAGCCAACTTATTTTGGGGCTGACTGCTTTCAGAGCACAAATCACTAGGCTGTTTTGGGGATGAGGAGGTTTACCTGTGTCTTACTTGGATGTCTGGATTTTTCTCTGTTTGATTAGCAGGGTATTTTCTCTGTCAAATTGTTGCGTAGGGCATCTTGCTGACAGGAAGGCACTCATCGCAGCGGTGGGTCAGAGCTTTTAGCTGATTGTTTCGTGAGGGCACAGTTTAGGCCTAACCCCTGCCCACCCCTCACCCCTGGAAACAGTTCCTTTATACCTGGGGTTCTGACATAATTTCCTCAACAGTGCAAGGTGCATATCACTGTGATATCCTCTCTAGCACACTGCACTGACAATATAAGCACACACATTGTACAGTATATATATTTCTATATAACAAACCAATCACACACACACAAACAAAAGTAGATAAACATGTGGGGAGTAGTGCAATGTAATGACTGTGGGGCAGCAGTCTTCCGGGAGTCTTTCTGGAGGCTGAGATGCTGCCCTATTTGCAGACAACTCTCTGCCCTGAGGGAGGAAGTTGCCAGTCTTCAGGCCACACTGGACGGTAGTAAGGAACCTTCCCCAGGCCACACTGGACAGTAGGAAGGAACCTCCCCATCCAGGGAGCACCACAGCCACCACCACTACCTCAGAGGTTGCAAGAAAGCACAGCAGTTGGACCACAGTGGGCTCAGGGAGGGTGAGAGGATGGTGGAACAGAGGCACACCCAGTCAGTTGTTCACTCCACAATCCGTGACACCATTCTGGGGAGCATAGTTCCCTATGGATGCACCCGAGAGGAGACTAAGGAGGCTGAGGACAACTGTCACAAGGAGGCCCACAGGAAGGAGGCAGAGGACACCACAGGGAAAGGAAGCAGCTCTGGTGGGGAACTCAATTATTAGGGGATAGAACTGGGGAGCAGGGAAAACTGAAGTAAGGTGCCTGCCTGGTGCCATGGCTTGGAGGGACAGGAAGCGCATCCTCAGGATCACGAGAACAGCTGCACGGGAGTCTGAGCTGGACGTCATTGTCCACCTAGGGACAAATGACTTGGCTCATCATGAGATTAGAGCAGTGCAGGAGGACTTTTTAGAGTTGGGGAGGGGCCTAAGACAAGTAGCACACACAGTATCCTTCTCAGAGGTGCTGCCTGTCATTGGCATGGGTGAGGCGAGGGTACTTTGCACCATGCAGTTTAATGAATGGTTGAAAAAATGGTGTGGAGCACAGGGGTTTGGCTTCACTGGGGACTGGGGTTCCACCTGGAGGGACACCAGCCTATACTGGCAGGATGGTCTGCATCTGTCCAGGAAGGGAACAAGTCTTTTGAGCAGTCGGTTTAAATGCTTCATTGGCAAGCTTTTAAACTAGTCAAGGGGGGAGGCACTGAGACGCAGCAGGAAAATCCCAGCCTCTCCCTACAAAACAGGGTACTAAATGAGAAAAAGACCGAGGTAGAAAGGTCAGTGGGGGATGCTACAACAGAAGGTAAAGCCATCAAAAAATGGAGAGCAATGAGTACCAATGCCCGTAGTCTGGGTAACAAGCTTCCTGAATTAGTGGCCTTGATGGAGGAGGAACACCTGGATATCGTGGCAGTCACAGAAACATGGTATACACAAAACCATGACTGGGACGTAAACATACCAGGATACACTATCTACAGGAGGGACAGGGAAGGTAAAAGAGGAGGAGGAGGAGGCTCTTTACATAAGGGAAGGAATCAAAGCAACAGAACAAAAGGGTAAACAGGGAGGAGAAGAAGCACTGTGGGTCAATTTGGAGACAGGCAATGGCACATGAATCCAAAGGGTTGGATACAGACCCTCTCAGGGGAGGAAAATGGACAAGGAAATGATAGAAAGTATACTTAGAATGGCAGAAAATGGGGAGATATTGCTGATGGGTGATCTGAATATGCCAGATGTTAACTGGAGTGCAGTTGCAGCAGCCACTTCAAAGAGTGGGGTTATTCTAGATGCCCTACAGGGGGCATGCCTTAGACAACTAGTATTGGAACCCACTCGAGAGGGAGCAATCTTAGACCTGGTTCTCTCACATGGAGATGGAGAGAGGATCACAGATGTAGAAGTGGGTAGCCATCTGGGAACTAGCGACCATCGAACAGTATGGTTCACAATAAACACAGCAATAGAGTCAAGCCATACAAAGGCAAAAGTACTGGACTTTAGGAGGGCTGACTTTGCCAAAATGGGTGAGTGCCTAAGGAATGCACTAGCAAATGGGCAGGAAGGAGGGGTAGAAGAACAATGGGGAATAATAAAAACTGCCATCACAGAGGTAACAAGCCTTTGTGTGAAGCAAATAAACAGAACAAAACGATGTAAGAAACCACTATGGTTCTCCAAGGAAGTGGCAGTGAAGGTTCAAGAGAAAAAGAAAGCACTCAGGAAGTGCAAGGAATCACAGAAGGAGCAGGACAGAGAACTGTATCAGTTAAAGCAAAAGGAAGCTGGGAAGGCAGTCAGAACAGCAAAGGCCCAAACCAAGGAAAAGATAGCCAACTCAGTTAAGAAGGGGGATAAAACCTTTTATAGGTACATCAGGGAGCGAAGGAAGACTAAGGGAGGGATAGTGAGGCTTAATAAAGGGGAGGGGGGTGGGCAGAGGGTGACTGTGAAAAGGCAGAGATACTAAACAAATATTTTTGCTCAGTATTTACAAATGAAGAGGGGGAGGTACCTAAATCAAACAATAGAAACACTCTGGATACAGAAGTTGATACCAGCCCATTTACAGAAGAAAGGGTTCTGAAAGAACTCTTAAAACTGAAGGTGGACAAAGCAATGGGGCCTGTTGGGATTCATCCCAGAATTCTAAAAGAACTAAGGGTAGAACTAGTGACACCACTGACTACCCTCTTTAACAAATCATGGGAGGATGGCGTGGTACCCGAGGACTGGAGGAGGGCAGATGTGATTCCCCTTCACAAAAGTGGGAGCAAGGCAGAAGCAGGAAACTACAGACCTGTTAGTTTAACCTCAGTGATAGGAAAAATGATGGAATCACTTCTGAAGGAAAGAACTGTCGAGTATCTAGAGGCCAGAGGGGCACAGGACCCAAGGCAGCATGGATTCACAGCGGGAAGGTCATGCCAGACGAATCTGATAGATTTCTTTGACTGGGTGACCAAAGTAGTAGATCAGGGAGGGGCTGTGGACATGGCCTACCTAGACTTTAGCAAGGCATTTGACACAGTCCCACACAAAGATTAATATACAAGTCAGCCAGCCTGGGAGTGGGTCCCAAGATGACAGCCTGGGTAAAGAATTGGCTGAAGAATAGGACACAGAGAGTAACAGTAAATGGAGTCCACTCTGAAGAAAGGGGGTTACTAGTGGGGTACGCATAGGGTTCAGTATTAGGACTGGTCCTCTTCAATGTCTTTATAGCGACATTGCAGAGGGACTGGAAGGAAAGGTATGTCTCTTTGCAGATGACACAAAGATCTACAACAGAGTTGATGCACAAGGTAGGGTGGAAAGGATGAGAAGGGACTTGGTAAGGTTAGAGGAATGGTCAAATGTATGGCAGCTTAGATTCAATGCTAAGAAGTGCAAGGTAATGCACCTGGGAAACAAAAACCCAGGGGAAGAGTACACAATGGGGGGGTGAGATACTAACAACAACAAAAATAGATAGGGACCTGGAGGTAGTCATATCAGATGACCTTAATGTGGGCAAGCAATGTGAGAGGGCAGCAAGGAGGGCTGGGGGGATACTGGGATGCATAGGGAGTGGCATCACCAGTAGAAAACAGGAAGTTATTATCCCTCTGTACAGACAGCTGGTCAGACGACATCTGGAGTACTGCGTGCAGTTCTGGAGACCCAGTCTCCGCAAAGACATAGACAGAATGGAAGCTGTCCAGAGGAGGGCAACTAAAATGGTGCAGGGTCTGGGGCCAACAGGATCATCAGTGCCTTGTCCCTCCTGGCTTTGATCAGCACTTTGTGGATCAGAAGAAATGGAGGGAAGGCAAAGAGAGGAGGCCCTGGGTCCAGGGCCTCAAGAAGGCATCCCTCTGCAGCATTCCCTGCTGAGGGGGGGCAGGCACAATACAGCCTCAGCTTGGTGTTCTCCCTGGAGGCATCCACCCCAAGAACAGGCTGTGTGCTGCCTTGGGATGGAGAGACCACTCGTGATGCCTCACCCACACGGCAGAGGGCATCCGCCAGCTGGTTGGAGATGCCGATCACATGGATGGCCAAAAGAACAGTGTCCAGGTTGAGCACCATGGTCCAGATGCGGAGAGCTTCCCTGCATAGAGGAAGGGAGTGCATCCCACCCTATTTGTTGAAGTAGTACATGGTGGTGGACCTGAACAACCTAACCCTGAATGTGTGTAGCAAAGGCTGTCAGCACCAGTGGAACTGCCTGAAGCTTGAGCAGGTTGATATGGCATCGGGAGTCCGGAGTCCGTGGATTATGCATCCTCCAGGTGGGCACCCCAGCCCAACAGGGAGGAAATGTTCATGATGGTGATCGTCGGCTCTGGGTGGACAAATGGGATACCTTCCTGCAGATGTTCCTGGGCTAGCTACCACTGGAGGGTGTCCCACATCAGCTGGGTCATAGTGACTGGCTGGTCGAAATGGCCCTGGCACTGAGACCATCTGTGGGCAAGCTCCCATTGCAGACAGCACATTCTCCATCAGGCCCAACAGACCACACTGATGCATGCCGCCATGTATTTTATTTTATTTAGTTTTTGTTGACCGGGTAAGTGCACTAGACAAATCCTGACTATTTTCAGGCACGACCCGGGGGAGGGGGATCTAGATGAATGCCAACTGACCTTGAACCAGATTAAGCTGTTGTAGGTATCTTTAGTGAATGAGGGAAATTTGGCCAGGACACTGGGGAAATTCCCCAACTCTTTTCGAGAAGTGCTGTGGGATCTTTAACATCCACCTGAACTACCACCAAACCAGGCAGATGGGACCTCGGTTTAACGTCTCATCCGAAAGACAACACCTCAGAAGTGCAGCACCCCTCTCATGCTGCACTACAGTGTCAGTACTGGGATATGAACCCAAGTGCCAAATGTGGGAACTGAACCCACAGCCCTCTGATCTCCCGGCCTCAGAGGCGAGTGTGCTACCTACTGAGCCACTGACACTATTCCTGGAGGCGCAGGAATTCTCGAGCAGGGCGCAACTGCTCAACCCGAAATGATCGGGTAAAGGAGGAGAAAGCCTCTGCCTGGTCCGACAGAAGCAGAGCCCTGGCTCTGCAAGAGTCGAGCTCCGCCCCAATGAACTGCATCACCTGCGAAGGTACGAGTTATGACTTGGCCTCACTGAAGAGGCCAAGGGACAAGCAGGTCTGGAGGGCCAGGTCCCTGGACCACTCCACCTTCTCCCTGAAGGGACCTGCTATGAGCCAGTCATCTAGGTAGAGGTACACCTAGACCCCTCAGCACCACAGGTAGGCTACCACCACTGCAATGTATCTGACAAAGACCCTGGGAGCCAAGGATAGGCCAAAGGGCATGACCTGGAACTTGTAGAGAATTCCCTCTGTATGGAACCGCAGGAACCAGTGGTGGGACGGACAGATGGGATACTGAAACAACGCATCCTGAAGATCCAGAGAGTAGAACCACATGCTCTGCCTCAGAGATGGAATGATCAAAGACAGAGTGACCATCCTGAAAGAGCGTGACTGAAGAAATTTGTTCAGGTCATGTAGATCTAAGATGGGGCATCAGTCCCCCCAATCCATTTTGGCACCAGGAAGTACCTGGACACAAACCCCGGGTTCACTGGAGGGTCCCGGACTACAGCCACTACCTCCTTCTGGAGGAGCTGGGCAATGTCTAGCCGAAGGGCTCACAGCGTGCTGATGGACACCATGTCCTCCCATGGGGCACGGGCTCAGCAATGCAGGTAAGCCTTGAACTCTAGAGGCAGACCCTGACCAACCACCTCGAGGACCCACCTGTCTGTGGTGACAGTGGACCAGTCGGAAAGGAAGTTGCGAAGCTGGCCCCCCATGGGAGGACCCAGAGGAGTCAGGATGGGCATGGGCGAGACACCCCCATCCCATCACTGGGCAGGCTTGGAGGCAGAGGAAGGGCTGATTGAGGCAGCAGCGGAACCTCGACCACCTGGCTTTTGGACGACCAAAACAACTGACTTCGGTCAGGGATGCCAAGCCTTGGCCTACTGCCCAGTTGGTGGTTAGGACAACTGGGCTGCAGGGGCAGAAAGCGGCCAAAAGGGCTTCTTCCTTTGGAGCTTAGAGCCTGTGGGATCTCTCTGGGTGGAGGTAACAGTGTCCAGGATGGCAATGGACTTCTCCATGTGAGTAAGGTGTCCTTCCACTCCCGGCCCGAGTAAGTTAGTGCCCAAGAAGGGGACATCTGCCAACTTGTGCTGGATATCTGCTGTAAAGATTGAGATCCTCAGCCAAGCCCTGTGGCATATGGCCACCACAGCAGCCACAGACCGGGTACAGGAATCGCTGATGTCCATGGCTGTCTGGAGCTACTGCTTAGCCACCGCTTGGCCCTGATCCTGAACCTGCTTGACCGTAGTCTGCAAGCCAGCCAGGAGATGGGGAAGCACCTTATCAAGGGTGCTTAGGAGGGCATAAGTGAAGTGGGTCATCAAAAGAGCTGAACTCGTTTGCCAAAAGCTGAGAGAAGAGGCTGCACAGACCTTTTTGGTAATATGATCCAATTTCTTGAAATCCTTGTTAGGAGGTTTGTCCACATCCCCGACGTCGCCGGTACGCTGAAAGACCAAGCTGGCCACCAGATCCTAGGCCAACGGATGTTTGGTGAAAACCAGAGGGTCTCAGAATAACCTCTACAAGGTCTCTTTGTGCCCCATGACCCTAGGTCAGCGTTCTTTTGGATGTCGTGCCCATAAGTAGTTTTACTCACTCCCACCAGACCTGCAAACCGAGACCAAACTAGGCCTTTTCAAATCCAAATTTCGCTCCTACCTTGCTAGTCTGATGGAGTGCCACTGCTTCCCACACCTTTGATGTAATGACCTAGACCTTGCCTTATGTGCGGGCCCCCCTCCATCTTGGCCTGTCTCCTGAGATCTTCCTGCACTTATTCCCTCCGATCTGTCCCCGCCGGCTCCCCCTTTCTCCTACTCCCCCTGTTTCTTCGCTGAGACTCCTGCCTCTTCCCTCCCCCCTCCTATCCCTTCCCTCTCAGCCCCTCTCACCACACCCCACTCCCCCTTCTTTCAATCCTCCTTTTTTCCGCTACAAATCTCAGGAATCCCCTCCTCTTCTCCCCATTTCACCCCCTGACAAAGGGAACTGTGGAGCCACAGTTCCCAGCTCTGAACCTCCTTAATTTTCCCCTCTCGACCTCACAAACCTAAAGTATAGTTAGCACCCCCTTTGTCTTATCCATCTTGCCTCTACCTCCCGAAGTTGTAATCTATGTTCATATTGTAAAACGTATTGCAACCCTGAAACTATGGCTGTTCTTACTTTGCTTGTGTTTAAATTGACAATGAACCTTTGTAATTGAGCCTACCCCTTAATGTCGATAACAGGTGTAATTACTGTAACTAATGTACTGCAACCTCATGTCTGTTCTATTTGTTTTTGTTATGTCTAAATCAACATGGAACCTTTGTAAATGAGCTTCTAGCTCAAAGGTTGTAATCCTAGACTCTAGTAAATAAAATAAATAAAACTAACACAGAACCGGTAGGGACCCCATACTTGCAGGCCATCCGTGTCGACAGCGTAGGGCAAGAGGCAGGGTGCTGCCAAAGCTCCACAGCAGGGCCAAGAATGGCATCGGCAACAGAGAAGGCCCAGTTGAGAATCTCAGTTAATGTGTACCTGGTCCGTTTCTGGACGAGCTCCATCTGGAGTCCTGTAGATTCTGAGATTACACTGAGCAGGCCAGAGAAAGAAGTGGGACTTTGCTCTGTGAACAAATACTCTCCTGAATCAGCATCCAATGGACAGAAGTGTAGGCAGAAGACCTCAGACTCTGAGGATTTGTCGAAAGGTGGTCTACCGCCAGAGTCCCCGCTGATCCTACGGGGGCTGTTGGGGTCACGGTGACAGACAGCTGACGTGGAAGCCCGGAAGCGGTATAGTAGGCTGGGGCCTGGGTGGTGGGAGCCACAGAAGAGGCAGGGTGGGGCCAGGACTGGCTTAACCCTGGTAAACATGAGCTGATGCCACATGAGCTCCTCATAGCTCTGACGCATTGTGCGGTGGAGACTCCCCTCATCCGAGGAGAAAGAGCATCAGTGATGCTGCTTACCCGAATGTCGGAGCGGGAATGCCGATACAGACGTGGGCAGCTCAACTCGGGGCTTCGGGACCAAGACCTTGACCAGCAGGGACACTGATGGTGGGTCTTGGAGGGAGTCGGCAAAAGCCAAGGAACCCCCTGGGTTATCGGATCCTGAGGGGTATGGACTGGATCAACAGGCTGGTCCAACCCACCCTGAGAGGTGACAGGCAGGACTGGAGTCCTAGGAAGGGAGGTATCAGCATCATCTGGCGACAATGCATTGACAGGGTCAAGAAAAATCTCTACAGGCTGGTCGACAGGCGTCTTGACCAAATAGCCTAACAGGGAGAGACTGTGGAGCCAGAAGCCTAGGCGGAAGGATCGACCGTAGTCGAAACCTCCGGAGAAGTGCTGGAATCAGAGGCCTGAGAGCCCCTGCAAATCCCATGATTGACGACTAGACTTCTTTTTAGTCTCCTTCTTCAAAGATTTGGATTTTGTGCCCTTAGAAGGGCCCTGCCCAAAGGTGCGAATTGACTGGCACAAATCACAAAACGCCCCTGTGAAGGTGGTTCCAAAAGAAAGCGGCACAAAGGTCAAAGCTGAAGAGGCATGCTCTGTGACCTGAGCCGCAGCCTCTTCAACAGCTGCAGGTTGTTCAGTAGACCCTGCAGCCGCGGAGTCTGCCAGACAGGCATCTGAGCAAATGGGGGATCTTGTTCATCTGGGCACCCTAAGAGAAGCCGAGCATGATGGTCTTCTAAAGTAGAAGGATGTAAGGTGGGACAAAGGCCACAAGCCTGGAGACAGTGTTTGTGGCCTAGGCAATAGACGCACGAGGTGTGCAGGTCCATCCGGGACATCTTCTGCCTGCACTTTCACTTCTTAAATCCTGGTACAGACTTTGAGTCGTCCATGTCAGAGACTGAGAAATCACCTGAAGACGTGATTTCACAAGATTTGCAAAGGTCTGAAGCAAAGGGCTTACTTAGCACGGAGAGCGGTAAGGAGGGAAGAAAAAATTACTCACCTTAGTAATTGTGTTTCTTCTAATGGAGTTTGCTGTATTCTGACAATCTGCAGTTAGCTCCTGCCTTTAAACTGCCCCGGGGCAGTTTAAAGGCTGGAGCTAACTACAGATTGTCAGAATACAGCAGGACTTCATGTTATTTGAACTTTCTTCTTCCAGAGGAAAGGAAGATCGGACATCATGGGGCAGTGCTGAGGGAGTTATCTCCTGGGCGGGTTGGAGAAGCCAGCTTGAAGATGTTCTGGCAAGCCTTAAAGGGAAAGGAACACTGCCAGAAGTGTGGAGTTGTATATCATATCCACGTCACTAGAAACAGGATTTTCCCTTCCCATTTTATAAGCCCAATTAAACTCAAGTGGTCTTATTTCTGTAGCAGCTCTCGCTCGCTCTCTCTCTCTATATATATATATACATATGTATATGTATACACACACACACACTGTACATAGCTCTGAGTGTCAGAAGACAGTTGCATCCAATATTTATTAAATTTTGGTGACCGGGTTAGCCCACTGAGCACCAGAGGTCCCTTTTTCAGGGGTGACCCAGGAATTACATGAGACAAGAAGCAAAATACAGTGTTAGTTTAGGTTGCAGGAGTCACAACAACACAGCTGAGATGTCAGAGCAGAAGTATAGCAATACAAATGTAATAAGTAGGTTGTTCAACAGTAATAACATTGTGCAAATATTAGCAGTTTGCGATACACTTAGGGCAGTGGTGGAGGACAGGAACCTGGTTTGTCATTTATCTCTGGGTTCCTATCAGGAGCCGGTGCAGTGACAGGAACTGGCAACCGCTAGGTGGGCCTTAAGCCTAGTGCAGAAGTTTTTGATAGTAGGAGCTTCTTGCACCCCAGGCAGGAACTGGTTCCATAGTGGGGGAGCGGTAAGGGCAAATGACATACCGCCCACTTTGGTTCTGACCCTGCGGACGTCTAGGAGAGTTCAACCAGATGTGCGGAGGTGTCGGTAATTGGCCTTTAGAGCAGCGAGACCAGAGAGGCTGGGGGGGGGTAGGGCTGACTAACTTGTACGCTAGGCAGAGCAGGGAGTACTGGAGGTGCACATCCAGTGAGGGCCAGTTTAGGGAGGACAGGGAGTCGCAGGGTGATCCCTAGGGTTGGCCTGGGATGTGAAGCATGCCACCTTGTTGTGAAGCACCTGAAGTCTGTACTTCTCCAACTTTCCCAACCCTTGCACGACTGGGGCGGCGTATGTGATTGTCGGGAGGAGGACCTGGTGGCAACTGTGATTCTGGCTTCAGACACGAGCTTGTCTTTCAGCCGATAAAGGATGCCTAGTTTCCCGTGTGAGATTTTGGTGACTGAATCCACGTGGTTCTTCAGGGTAAGACCCTGATCCAGGGTTAGGCAGAGGTATCTCAGGGAGGGCACTACTTCTAGGCTGTTGCCAGATGCAGTGGTGAGTTGTAGGTGCTGTGTTCTGTTCTGACCAAGGGATCTAGGGCCAGACAGCATTGCCTTAGTTTTGGACGTGTTGAGGACCATTCTGTTCTCAGTGAACCAGTGCTCAAGTGCCTGGAGGACATCTTGGAGTACAGGGCTAAGGCTTCCCAGATTGGCAGTGGACTGGTAGATCACTCATTTGCACACTGGACGACAGAGTACCCGCCACAGTGGTCCGATAGTTCATTAGTGAACAGGGAGAAGAGGAGGGGGCAAAGTATCGACCCTTGAGGTACCCCCTCTTTCAGTGGGAGTGGCCCAGAAATGGCATCCTTCCACTTTACCCTCTGCGTGTGGCCAGTCAAGTAACTCTCAAACCACTTTAGAGTGTGGCAGTCAAGGCCTATGTTGCTCAGCTTAGTGAGTAGGAGATTGTACAGTACACAGCATTCTTTTGCACAGATACAGTGCACTCAAGTGTTGACATTTTTGCCATGGGCACTAAATGGGAAATACACTTTTCATTTTCAGTTTTGTGTCTGTCCTCTTTTTAGGCTGGACACCCCTTTCAGGCCAATTAGCCAGCTACCAGCCTGGCTCACCTTCATCCTCAATCTGTGGATCCAGCAAGGGTGCTGGGATCCCAAAGTACCAATGCCTTCATCCCTGCCTGAAATTCTCCTTCATACGTTGCTTTCTCTGTCACTTCTTCCCACAGCTCTGCACTGCAGTCACATGACAACCTTCTGCCAAGCCAGGTTGCCTAGTGAGATAGCTAGCACTCTGGCTTACCATAGTGGATCACTGCTGCAACATCCACTTCAAGCCAGGCCTTGCTGTTATGTACAGGGCAACCGAGCCCTGGCTGATAAAATCCAATGTCTCAAGTTCCCACCAAACCTAGACTGCCAGTATGATAGCACAAAACACTGCTGCTAGACCGAATGGCCATGGGAAAAATCCTTTTGAAAACAGGATTGGGTACAATCAAAATGGAACTCTCAGCTGAAGTACACTTATAGAGAAACATAGATGCTGTTGGCAGAAAAAGGCTCGAGTCACCCCAATCCTACCTAATTAATACTGAATGCGAGAGGCCAAGAAACTCTTCAATCCCCCCCCTTTTCTGGTGTGGTCCTTACCAACCCCTTGCATCTGTCTCAACCTTTTTTAAACTCCCTCACACTGATTTTGCATAGGCTGCCTCCTCCAGCAGCTTATTTCACCCTCCACAACTGAAACCTATCCCTCAAAAAGTACTTCCTGGTATCCCTCTTAAAATGCCCCCCAACCTCATGGAGTTGTTCCTGGTGTTTATGTTCCCACTCAGTCTGAACAATTCCATCCTATCCACTTTATTCATCTCATGGACATACTAGCGTGTGTGTGTGTGTGGAGAATATTTTAACTCTTGATGGACTCCATTGGAAGACACCCGACACTCATTTGCCTCAACACGACCTTAATGCTAGCATCTAAGTAGTGTTTTCAAGTTGCATGCGTTTTCCATGTCAAATGTATACAGGATCAGTCTATCTGGGAAGCTGTATGTGGCCTTTTTATGCAATCATTATCTGTCACTGGAATCTCAGACCTTTAATATGTCCAGTGCTCACACACACTGAGCCCTCCCCCACAATAAACCTGCTCTGTCTCAGCCGGTGCTGCACTTAATTGGCATCCAGAATGTGTCGGATGAAATTGTAGCTACTCTGGTGGTGTTGATTTAAAGGTTATCCAGTCAGGGGAGGGACAATAAAGGGTGTTTTGGAGGGAGGGGGCATTTGTTCTTAAATCTTTCCTCCTCCTCCTCAAGTCCTGTAAAGCGCTTCTGCAATTAACGATTCCTATCAACCCTCTTGGCTGGTTGTGAGAGAGAACTCAGAACTCGCCTTACAAATTGCTCTTTTGAAGATCAAAGGCATACTGAAATTCGCTGGTGTGTGCTCCAGATGAGATAGTAATTTAATGGAATTGCAGAGAAGTCCTAGCAGAGCAGCTGTGACGGCCAGGAAAGGGGGGGGGGGGCACACTTCTGCCTTGGAATGCTCTGATCATGCCATCTAACACTGTTACAGCTCCCTAGCTCTTCCCTTCGGAGCATTTTTCCTCGCCTTTAATTGGCACCTCATTAGAAATTAATGAAAATGACATCCTCTGTTCTCCCCGCTTCAGGCACCTAACGCTACAAAAAAGGGACCATCACAATTCATAACGCATTCAATTTACATGGTGACAGCTCTTAAGCATTATTTATGAGAAGTGAGTTTCTTGTCAGCAGTTAATAACCAATACAGAGCTGAAAGCGAGAGGGAGAGGGAGGTTGTGAAGACGCACAGGAAAGAGACTCTGTAGTCAGCCAACGATTTGTTGAATTTCTAAATACTTTTAACCATCCCATGAGTCCACCTCAGGTTTTCAAACTGTTTTCTTTCTATTCCTAAAACCCCCACAACACCAGTGACAGCTGAAGCATCAATCCCAGAGCTGCCCCAGATGGACAGCCCCTGATTTATGCAGCTTTCACTTCACGAGTTGTTTTGGTGTACTTACACAGAAACTGGTAAACTGCACTCCAGTTTTTATGGATCCAACTAAAAAACGTCCATCTTACAACTCCAGAAAACTAGCTTATTTTTCTGGAAAATAAAATTCTGCACAGGAATGCAAACTAAGAGATTAAAGCAAGCCAGATGATGCAGCAGTAGGGGTTTGTGCTAACAGGAGGGAGACCCTGGTTTTTATTTAGAGAGTCATGGAAGCTATACTGCTTGATTCCCTCTGGGTTGCGGTCATGGTTCTGTGCTGCACAACAGCATGCCCACCTGTAGACAGCTGTACTACTGTACTGTCTCCACCTCTGCCTTGTGGCCCGGTCGTGCCTGAAAACGTTCACTGGACCAGTGCACCTACGCGGTTATCAAAGTCATAAATACATAAAATAAATAAACTAAGAGGGGTATGCCCAAAGTGTGGAATCCCCCTTGTAACTGAGATGGCACCACTGTGCACAAAGCAGGAATGAACCACACCAACTCCTAAAAGGCAACCTCACGCCACCAGATAGAGAACAGACTGAAAAAGTTTTCTTATGCCCCCCTTATCCATTTGGGGGGGGGGTGGACTAATAGCCCAGCTGGCATACGAGAGTAAAGGGCCCATCAGCCAACAGAAGTAGCCTGGCTAAAAGGGGGGGACCTGCTTCTCTTACAACAAGAGGGATGTACTATGTGTCAAGGATAGTAATTTGACTCAATCCAGTGCACCAGACTCCTCCACAGACTGTGCTGCTGCCAAGTGGAGTTAGATTTGGACAATAACCAAGAGGCAAAGGTTACATTCAGCAACTAACAGGGACATAGTGTATGATGGAACGCTGTTAGCGTTAAAAATCCATCACTTTCGAAATATTGTTATGCTGTAGTAACTACGTCATCGCAGCTGTTATGCTGCACTAGCTACGTAGCTACTACAGCATAACATCGAATGCGCTAGCGCATGCGCGTTATAAGACCAGGAAGCAGCCGCAGCGGTGAAAACAACAGTGAAGCGAGCAGCAAAGTGGAGAAAAAAACAAAGTAAGTAAGTAGCCCAAATCATCGCGTTTTGTAGAAGCTGCCATCCTACACTATAAAAAACAATGGATACCCAGCTAACAGTAACTAGCTGGGTTAGTTTATCTCGAGGTTGCCCATGGCGACCGACCCTCTCGAGCTACGCTCTCGAGGTTCAAATGGTCGCCATGGCAACCTCTCTATGAACTAACCAGCTTGTTACCAATAGCTGGGTATCCATTATTCTCTATATAACCATGTAAGTGGAATATACCACATGCAGGAAGAAGGAAGACAAGAAAAGAAGAGGAAGCTGCCCCCTCCATTTTGGGCCCCAAAAAGACCCTCACCCTACAGAGGCCTGAGGAGGACCCTCACTCCAATTTTGAAAGTTTTTTTGTGGGTGTGGGA
The DNA here is from genome assembly GCA_016271365.2 of Neoceratodus forsteri. Taxonomy (NCBI): domain Eukaryota; kingdom Metazoa; phylum Chordata; order Ceratodontiformes; family Ceratodontidae; genus Neoceratodus; species Neoceratodus forsteri. The sequence continues at coordinate 673,054,949 of CM057451.1, read as the reverse complement.
ACCCAGCAGTGGGTTCCATGCCCTCGGAACCCTCTATCTTTTTTAAAATAAATTAATACACAGGGGACACATCTAATGAGAGAAATGTGCCAGTAGATGGTGCCAATCAGCACAAACAGAGCGAGCTGCTTAGATGCTCTGACTCTGCTACAGCAAGGGCAGATGTGGTAATTTATGGTGACGATATTTTGGAAGATCAACAGTTACGGTACGTACATAATTTTCATATCTTCCAAGAAACAAGCTTTGCCACTGATTCCCACTGATGAGTCAGAGTATCAAGCATTCCCGAATTCCTGAGGGAAGAGCTGGCTCACCCTAAAGGGTAAATAGCCCTGTGCGTGACAGGGAGAACACGTGAGGGCAGGGGATCCTCACAGGGCCGGCAAAACCTGTGACTGGTCAGGGCTGGGAGGGGGGACGGGACTCCAGTGGCACAGGAGCAAGAGCGTTCCCTCACAGTTCCCACCTGACCCTGGGGAGAAGTAGTAAGCCCCATGAAAGTGCAAATTAAGAACCTTACATTGAGCCAAAGATGCCAGTAGGAAGAGGTGAAGCCATGCCGACTGCCTGAGGCAGACTGTGGGTCCTACTGGTCTGGAGTGTGACTGGGTTGGGCAAGACCCTGTCCCATTTGTTATGCCAACAGAGTTAAAAGCAAGCATGCATTCTGTCCTCTCCTATTCTGCCACTCATCTGTGTCTTGCCTGCCTGATTGTGTAATGAAATTTTCTTGTGGTACCTAGAAACTGGCCACTCCGATGGACCTACAATTCCCCCTGCTAGTTCCCTTCTTTCACTTGCTGTTTCTATTTCTTTCTCCCCTTGCTTCTCTGTGGTTAAAAAATATAAGTGACTCTTTAATTGAAGCTGGGATTCCTTGGTTTGCAAGTGTATATGATTATATTGTTGAAATGACTGCAGAAAGCTATTTGTTTTTCTTAAAAAGATAATCTGAATACAGGGGGAGAGGGGTTGACCTTGAGATGCATTTTGAGTTCCACAAGCTTGTTTGCAGAAAAGTCAACAGGAGACCAGCTCTGGGACAGAATGTTCTATTTCACTGCACCTGTTAAGAATAGATGTACGTTTCAGGCTGCTCACAGGAAAGAAAGCAACAAAGACTCTGATAAAGGATTTTTGTCTGTACTGCCTATAGAAAGAGCTATCCTAATGCTACTTGCGAGTTTTATAACTTCTCTGGCCTGCTCCAAGAAGGGGTTGAGATTACTTACCTCTGGGGCCTTGACTTGGCTGTGAGACTACGTGAGGTGGGGTCACCTAGCAGAGTCACCTAGAGGGTGTCTTCCTACAGCTGAAGAATGACCTACCTGGTCAGTGCCCATGGGGGAAATCCCCAGGTGAGGAGATCGTAGCCGTACAGGTCCCACAGGACGACGACTGGTTCTCACTGGTGACAATGCCATCCATCGGTTCTGGAGAAAAGGCAGCTTCCAAGGCATCATCCAACCTCCTGCACTGGGCTTAGGATAGGCAACATCCTTGGAGACAGGCCCTTCCCCGTCACCACATGCGGCAAAGTCCTCGATCCCTCGCTTGGTGCCAGCTTTGAAACTGTGCTCAGTGTCATCACCATCCTTGGTGTCGCGGGTGACACCATACCCCGGGACCATCTCTGAGGTGACGTTCTCATCTGTACCCGACTCAAAACTGGGCCCAAGATCAACATCATGTCCAGAGCAGTCCTCAGATTCAGTATCATTGACGACACCATAGACAGGGACCGTCTCTGAACCAGCATCAGAATGGACAACAGCCTCAGTGCTGGTCCCTCCCTCAACACCACGAACAGTGTTGGGAGGAGGTCCGACATCATCCTTTGGGTCACCTGCTGCATCTTCACTGTGAATGGTGACAACAGCACTGCTGACACAAGAGGACAATGCTGAGATGTCCACCAGTGTAGACTGAGCGTATAGCTTTGGTATCGCCACTGGCAATGTCTGCTGATGAAGGCAGGCAGACTGGAGGGTTTGCAGTTGACTGCACAGAAATGAAAATTACGTACCTACTGTAATTCTTGATCTTCACCATTCATTACTGCTTGGGTTGTGCTGGAGACACGCACCCGCCACGGGAGATTTTTTATTATTTTTTTTTTTTGGAGTCTGCACCTACAGAGCCGCCCCCGAGAGTGATGCATTGCGTCATGCGCGAGGGGTGGCCGTTAGGTGTCGCAGACTCCTTCTCCATCTCAGTTCTGATAGCCGGAGAGGTGAAATAAAGGGTAAGAAAAAAAGAGAAGGAGGCAAGGGAGCTGAGGGACAGAAAAAGGAAATGGTGCAAGCTGAAAAAGAAGTAATCCGAAAGAGGACAGAGACGAAGATGCCTGCCCCAAGGGAACGCAGGGCCTCACCCCTTGGGCGGCTCCAAGGAGGAATAGAAAAGAAGAGAAAGAAGGAAGGAAAGACAGGGAAAGGGAAAAAGGAGGGGTGGCGGAAGGGAGAGCTCTGCCGATTGGGAGATTGGTTAAAAGGAGATAAGCTCGGAACCAATTACAAGGGAGCATGAAGTCCACTTTATAAAGTAGGAGAAATTTTTAACTGAATCACTTGTCCAGATAGGGCACAAGGCAGATTCTCTATGGCTCCCACCATCCCCAATCCTTTAACTCCCAGCTGAGAGCTCTGAGACTGCCAAGGCAGAATATCTGTTCCGAAAAGGAGCGAGCAACCAGGAAGGGAGAAGAAACCCACTAGCACTTTGTCAAGCGCTAACACATATGTGAGTGGGGAGAGGGGGGTAAGGGTTTAAGCCCTACAAGGGACAACCCTTAAATAGAAAGATTGGAACTCAATCGGACTCCCTGAAGGCAAGGCAAAAATCACCAGCTCAAGGTAAAATAGTGTCAGGACAGCTTAATTTAGAAGAACTGACACAGGGTGATTGAGACATGCTAAGGGGAGTTAGCAAAGGAAACTGAGCCATGCAAGGGAAAGTTTCCTATTGTAAATGAAAGTGTGGCTTAGAAGGCCAAGTCACCCTGCAGGGGGAGTCAGAAAGAGTTCCCTAGGACAGGAAAAAGTTACTTGTTCCCCTCCAACCAGAGGGATTTTTTTTTTGGCATAAAGGCCAGGAAAAGGGGGGGAGAGACAAGTAGGAAGGTGGAGACGCTCTAAGAAGGAGGCCCTTAGAGGGGAAGACGGGCGGGTAACAGTAATGAATGGTGAAGATACAAGAGAAGATCAAGAATTATGGTAGGTATGTAATTTTCATATCTTCCCGTGTCGATCTTCACCATTCATTACTGCTTGGGTGAGTACCAAGCTCCCCATCCCACTGGGGGGGTGGGGGAGACAACAGCATCCCTGAGGGAACAAGACCCACAGCCTTCTGCAGGTGAGAAAGAGAAGGAAGAGACCTATGGCTGATTAAAGAAAAGCCTAAGGTTGGGGAGAGCAAGGAGATGTCCCCTGAAGACGAGGGGATGGAGGGAGCCCCTGTAAAAGTCTCCTAGCCCTGGAGGAAAACAAACGTGTCCCTCGGAAGGCGGAGCGAATCACCCTACGCCGGGCCAGGGGTGACAATCTAGATAGATGAAGCCATGCCGTCCATCTGATACAGATCGATGTTCCTGCAAGCCTGGAAGCTACCTCACTGGCATCATAAGATGCCCTTGCTTGGTGTCTTGTCAGCTCCAGGTCTATAGCAGAGAGGGCAATACCTGTCTAGATTTTTTTTTACCAGGTGAGACACACTAAGCTGAAAGCTTGCTTGCAGGTGCAACCTGGGAGCACGAGGAAGTTAAGTGACTTGCTCAGGGTCACACAGTATGCAAGTGGGGGCTGTGGGATTCAAACCCAGGTCTCCAGATTTGCAGCTCAGAGCCTTAAACCACTGCGCCATACTGCCTCCTCGAATCAGGCACCGATGCTAGAAGCTGGGATAGCATCGACCATCCTGTAGGCAGCATGGTGTGCCTGATGTGATGCAATGCAGAGCATCGTACGAGAAGAAGAGAACACTCTTCGTCCCATGGGTCACACTGTAGAGAATCTGAGTCCGGTGGACGGTTGTGCGCCAGGCTGCAGCGCCCGGAAGGAGTCTATAGGAAAGCCAATCCGGAGGGTGGGGTGGGGAGAGAACCTAAGGACTCAGATGGGGCATAATACCGTTTCCTGCAGTCTGCTGGGGCTGGGCTGGGGCGGCTGGAGACTGCCAGGAACGGACAGACGCCTCCTGGAACAGAATAGGCCAGGATGGCACCACCAAATGCTGGGCACTGAATTCACGCGTCTCCCGTTTGGTATTGTCTCGCCTAACAAAGGAGATACGAAGATCCCTTACCATCCTCGAAAGGAATCGCTGATAATCAGTGAAGTCCGCACTGGAGGAGATATGAGCAGAGGGTTCCTCTTCCTCCGAGGAGGAAGACGAGGATGATAGAGAGCATGAATGTCCAGAGGACTCCTGAGGCAGAGGGGATAGGCGAAACACCTGCACATGCATACATCTAACGTATGAAAGGAAGGCTGCCGCAGTAGCTCTGAACGTCTCCCAGGATAACGGACCCGTAGGACAGACGTGGCCTGGGAGGGAGGGGGGGGTGGCTGCAGAAGAATGGAAGAGGGGCACCTATGAAGAGGCAACTGTCCTCTGCTCTGGCTCTGAAATCCGGAAAATGGAGCCCGAGCTGGCGGGGTTCCGGACAACAAACCAGGTCGCAGAATGGAACCCTGGGGATGCGAAACCTGGGAGAGCCTAGAAGGGGATACTCCCCTGTGATGAACCTGAGGCTGCATAGGTCCAGAAGGGCAGCCCACAGCAACGCCACTGGAGGGGTCCCTTGAGGCCAAGAAGGAAAGGCGGGGTCCAGAGGTATGGCTCCTACTCACACCCAGAGGGGTGGCAGGTGAACCGACACACCTCCCTTGACCTCTCAACTGCTCAGACTCAGGGCCCTCCTCCTCGACCTCAGTGAAGGGACCTGTTGATCCAGGATTTTTCCAGGAACCCTCAAGACACGGGTCCCCCACCCACTTGAGAGGAGGCGCAGAAGCCACCAGGAACAGCAGCCCCCTCAGGGCGGGCAACCTCTTCCCCAGTCTCCACTGCCTCCCCCTCTGAGAACTCCAGACCACCCCCAGTCTGGGGGTCCTCCAAAGGAGAAAGCTGGGGTGACTGAGGAATAGGAGCACTGAACCGCCTTACACCACGTCTCAATGGAGACCCAGACTCTGAAGAATCGGGGTGCCAGAACGGGTCCACATTCGAATCATCCTCCCCGGATGAAGAGGAGACCGGCTGGACCTCAATACTGGCGACCCCTGGGCACTCCCGAGAAACGGCACCGCGAATGGCGCTGGTGTCACTGGCGGCACCGGACGACCTCGGACCACCCTCAACGCCCAAACCCGGTCCCAACTCCCCGGTGGTGCCGGCTAGGCCAATGGCACTGCCATAGACACCAGGAGCCAGCACGGTGCCGACAACGGAGCCGACTGGGCCCATGGCACCGCGGGGCGGTGCCGAGCGAGGTGCTGCCACATTACCGACGCTAACAGCAATTCAGGATCCAGAGCGCTGCCGGAGGGTGGCATTGAGAGTCCACCGGTGCTGAGCCCAGAAACCTTGGGCTGCGACACTGGGGGACCCTGCAACTCCAGGGAGGTGACTGCCGAGGCGGTCCCCACCGCAGCCCCGGGAGGGACCACGGTGTTCCCCCAACACCGCAAAAGAGGCCTCCTCCTCTCCAGACCGTATAGGCCAGCGATGGGACCCGGAGGAAGGGTCTAAAGTTCTTAGCTGGGAAGCCCTAGAGCGACATCGTCCCCCGGAAGTCGGCAGAGCCCTGCCGATCTTATATGCGTGGACTTCAAGGACTTGCCGGTCCATGGAGAAACAAGCATCGCACAAATCCATATCATGGTTGGGTGCCAGGCAACGTAGACAAACATCATGCCGGTCCGTGACGGAAAAATGCAGGCCACAGGAGCACCGATGCATAGCAGCACGGCCCGCCTTCGACTTACATTCGGCCCCCAAACCTGACATGATGAGAAATAAACAGAAAAACACAGCAAAAACATCCTGGCACCGTAAGAAAAATCAGAACGGTCTTTCTGGCTAATAACAACTTCAACGGTGTTGGGATGAGCAGAAAATGGAGGAGTCACCGCAAGTAGGCCTCTGACGCAGCTGTAAATCTCGCACACAGAGCAGATGCAGCCTTGACGGCGGGAGAAACAGAACTGAGATGGAGAAGGAGTCTGCGACACCCAACGGCCGTCCCTCGCGCATGATGCAATGCGTCGCTTTCGGGGACGGAGCCGTAGGTGCCGACTCCAAAAAATTCTCTGTATGGTGTGCACCTTCAGCACAACCCAAGCAGTAATGAATGGTGAAGATTGACAAGGGAAGACCAAGTCAATGCAATGCCGAAAAATGTTAGAATAGTCCAGTCAGAAGGTAGTAGGTTTGGGGAGATAATAAAGGTGATCTCAGTCAGATGTTAATGGGTTGCACACTGTCAGAGATTATCCTAGTCAGCTGGCTCTGAGGGCAGCTGAAGTCACCCTAGACAAGCAGTCTGGGGTCTGTAAGAGGTTGAGGTGACCCCTATCAAATGTTCCTGGGCCTAAAGATAGATGAAATTATAGCAATCAGATGGTCCTAGATCTCTGAGTAGTTGAAGCGGCCCAAGTCAGGTGGTCCCAAGCCTTGGCATGATAGAGGTGAAACAGATAGCCCTGAGCCTAGGAGTGACTGGGGCAGCCAGAGTCAGATGGAATGAGGCACCAGCATGTGGCCAAATTAGATGGTAATGGGTTGAGTGTATTTGGTCAACTAAAATCAGAAGTCTGCAGGTATAAGAGTGCCAGACGTGGATCCCAATTAGATGGTGCTGAGTTTGAAAAGAATAATGAGGACGTACAAGTGCATAGGAGGCAGTACAGTGCCGCACTTCAAAGCACTGAGCTGCAAACCTGGAGAACTAGGTTTAAATCCCAGGGATTTATGACAGTGGTTCGACAAAAATTATGTTGACATACATCACAGCGACAGATTTAAGTTGACTGCAAGTTGTGGCTGGTATAAATCCGTCATATAAACTTGTCTTTTCCCGGGGGACTTTGCCCCCTGAACCCCCCCATCCTTTAGGATGATCAACTTTAAGCTGGAGTCGATTCAGAGTGGGGTGCAATACGCCATCAAAGCAGTGCCAGGTCCCATGGGTACATTACAGCGGCAACAGCGAATTGCCACTGTAATGTCATTGACGCGGTTCAGACAGCATACCTAATCCCACAGCCACCACCTGCATACTGTGTGACCATGGGCAAGTCGCTTAACTTCTCTGTGCTCAAGGACACAATTGGAAACAAGCATTGGCTTAGTGTCTCTTTGTTGGACAAAAATTGTAAAATAAACAAACAAAAATAAAGAAACTGAAAGAGTTTTGGGTAGCCTCAATAGATGGCTATGGGTTTTAGGTGGATGTGGTGGCCCCAGGCCTAAGTGTGACTGTGATGGAATTTATCAGGTGGTCTTGGGTTCAAAGGTCATTAGGATGGCCCCAGGTCTGAAGGCAATTTGGTTAGCACCAGACAGATGGTGCAGGGACTGAAGGCAATTCAGGCAGACCCAAACAGACGGGTTTTGGCATGATGGCTGTTTGGATGACCCCACGGAGATGGTCCAAGATCTAACAGCAATTTAGTCCACCCTAGACAGATGATTCTAGGTCTGATGGCAGTTTGGGCGGTCCCGGGCAGGTGGTCATGTTTCTGTCCAGAATGCTGCTACCTGCATCCTCACATGTGCCAGGAAGCATGATCATATTACTCTTTTCTCCATGACTTCAAATGGCTTCCCACTCTTTCCAAGATCCAGTTCACAACAGCACTTCTTGTCTTTTAAAATCCTCCATGGTTACGTTCCTGTCTATCTCTCCAAACTTATCTCGGGCTATCCTCCTGCTTGTCCCCTTCACTCCTCTACTGCTCTTGGTGTTGCACCCTGCAACCTATCCACCATCGACAGTAGAGCCCTATTCAGCATTATGGACAGACCTGTGACATTTGCCTGGGGCCGCCCAAATTGCCATCAGACCTAGAACCATCCTTCTGGGGCAGGCAACACATGTGCAGAGACTTCATGTAAGTGCCCCTTGTGACAGTAACTACTTGGCGGCACAGGATTTAAGGCCTGCAAATGAAAAAATGACAACATTTGCAAGTGGTTAGTTATTGCTGTAATTTCTTATTTTATGTACGTGACATGTATGTGTTAAGTGTAGGGTTGGGTAAGTATTTATTAAGATAGCAGTACATTTTAATTTATGGGTTAACATAGAAACAGAGACTTTGATGGCAGATAAGGACCACTTGGCCCACCTAGTCTGCCCATTTCCCTACCTAGAGGATAAGCTACAGATCCTATTTAACCAACAGCCTATTTCTTCCTACCCCCCCACAAAAATTGCCTTGTCTGTCCCATGCATTCTTGAATTCTCCCACAGTTTTAGACCCCACAACCTCCTCAGGAAGGCTGTTCCATGTGTCCACCACCCTCCTGCAAAAAATACTTCCTCACATTGCCCCTGAGCCGCCCTCTCTATCTTCAAATTGTGTCCCTTGTTCTTGCACATCTCTTCTTCTGAAAGAGCTACCCTCTTGGACTTGTTGATTCCACTGAGGTACTTAAATGTTTCTATCATGCCCCCCCCTCCTTTCCTCAAGGGTATACATATTAAGCTCCTTTAGTCTCTCCTCGTATAGCTTCTCTTGCAGACCCTGCACCATTTTAGTTGCCCTCCTCTGAACTGCCGCCATCCCGTCTATGTCCTTGCGGAGATGGAGTCTCCAGAACTGGATGCAGTACTCCAGATGGGGTCTCACCAACTGTCTGTACAGGGGGATAACAACTTCCTGTTTTCTGCTGGTGATACCTCTTCCTATACATCCCAGTATCCCCCCAGCCCTCCCTACTGCCTTCTTGCATTGCTTGTCAACCTTAAGGTCATCTGATATGATTACCCCTAGGTCTCTTTCCATTTTTGTTGTTACTACCTCCCCCCCCAATTGTGTAATCTTCCCCTTGGTTTTTGTTTCCCAGGTGCATTACTTTGCACTTCTTTGCATTGAATCCCAGCTGCCATACTTCTGACCATTCCTCCAACCTTGCCAAGTCCCTTCTCATCCTTTCCACGCCTCCTTGTGTATCAACCCTGTTGCAGATCTTTGTGTCATCTGCAAAGAGGCATACTTTTCCTTCCAGTCCCTCTGCAATGTCACTTATAAAGACATTAAAAAGGACTGGACCCAGTACTGAACCCTGTGGTACCCCACTAGTAACCCCACTTTCTGAAGAGTGGACTCCATTTACAATTACCTTCTGTGTCCTGTTGTTCAGCCAATGTTTTAACCAGGCTACCACCTTGGGACCCACTCCCAGGCTGGTTAATCTGACTACTAATCTTTTGTGTGGGACTGTGTCAAATGCCTTGCTAAAGTCTAGGTAGGCCATGTCCACAGCCCCTCCCTGGTCTACTACTTTGGTCACCCAGTCAAAGAAATCAATTCGATTCGTCTGACATGACCTTCCTGCTGTGAACCCATGCTGTCTTGGGTCCTGTGCCCCACTGGCCTCTATGTACTCAACAATTCTTTCCTTCAGAAGTGATTCCATCAGTTTCCCTACCACAGAGGTCAAACTGACAGGTCTGTAGTTTCCTGCCTCTGTCTTGGTCCCACTTTTGTGAAGGGGAATCACATCCGCCTTCTTCCAGTCTTCAGGTACCACACCATCCTCCCATGATTTGTTAAAAAGTGTAGTCAGTGGTGTCACTAGTTCTCTGCTTAATTCTTTTACAATTCTGGGGTGAATTCCATCTGGCCGCATTGCTTTGTCCACCTTCAGTTTTAGGAGTTCTTTCATAACCCTTTCTTCTGTGAAAGGACTGGGATCAACCCCCCTCTCCAGAGTGCTTCTGTTAATTGGATTAGGCACCTCTCCACTTCCTCTTTGTGAATACTGAACAGAAGTATTCATTTAGTATCCCTGCTTTATCACTGTCACTCTGCCCACCCACCATCCATTCTATTCAGCCTCACTATCCCTCCCTTTGTCTTTCTACGCTCTCTGATATACCTATAAAAGGTTTTATCCCCCTTCTTAACCGAGTTAGCTATCTTTTCCTCAGTTTGTGCTTTTGCTATTCTGACTACCCTCCCTGCTTCCTTCTGCCTTAACTGGTACAGTTCTCTGTCTTGCTCCTTCTGTGCTTCCTTATACTTCCTAAATGCTATCTTTTTCTCCTTAACCTTCACTGCCACCTCTTTTCAGAACCATAGTGGCTTTTTCTTTCATTTTGATTTATTTGCTTCACACAAAGGCTTGTTGCCTCTGTGATGGCAGTTTTGATAGTTGCCCATTGTTGCTCCACTACTCCTTCTAGCCTGTTTGCTAGTGCTTTTCTAAGGCACTCTCCCATCTTGCCAAAGTCAGCCCTCCTGAAGTCCAGAACCCTCACTTTTGTATGGCTTGACTCTGTAGCAGAGTTTATCGTGAACCACACTGTTTGGCGGTCACTTGTTCCCAAATGGCTACCCACTTCTAGATCTGAGATCCTCTCACTGTCCCCATTTGAGAGTACGAGGTCTAAGATTGCTCCCTCACGAGTGGGTTCCAAACTAGCTGTTTGAGGCATGCCACCTGTAGGGCATCAAGAATGGCCCTGCTTTTGGATGTGGCTGCCGTAAAGGTGCTCCAGTTAACATCTGGCATGTTAAGGTTCCCCATTAACAGTATCTCCCCTTTCTCTGCCATCCCAAGTATGCCTTCTATCATATCCTTGTCCATTCCCTGCCCCCGACATGGGGGTCTATATACAACCCCTGTGCAGATTGTGGTGCCATTTCCAGTCTCTAAGGTGACCCACAGTGCCTCCTCTCCTCCCTGTTTACTCTTTTGTTTAGTTGCTTTTATCCCTTCCCTTACATACAGAGAGCTACCCCCCCCTTCTGCCCTCCCTGTCTCTCCTGTAGGTTGTGTACCTGGTATGTTAACATCCCAGTCATGGTTCTCTGTGTACCATGTTTCTGTGACTGCTACAATATCCAGGCATCCCCCTTCCATCAAGGCCACCAGTTCAGGAAGCTTGTTGCCCAGACTACGGGCGTTGGTACTGATTACCCTCCATTTCTTGATGGCCTTACCCCTTGTTGCCCCATCCCTGTCCTTACTGCATTTGCCTCTTTCTCCATTTACCCCTGTGCTTCTCCCTATTGACATCTCTATGTTGGTGTCTACCTCACTTAGTACCCTGATATTCTGGGGGGGCTAGGATTTCCCTGCTCCTTTCCAGTGCCTCCCTCCTTGGCTAGTTTAAATACTTGTCAATTAAGTATTTAAACCTATCACCTAGGATCCTGGTTCCCCTCCTGGACAGATGCAGACCATCATGCCAGTATAGGCCTGCATCCCTCCAGGTGGACCCCCAGTCTCCAATGAAGCCAAATCCCTGAGCTCTGCACCAGTTTTTCAACCACTGATTGAATCCCATGGTGTGGAGCACCGTAGCCTCACCTGTGCCATAGACAGGCAGCACCTCCGAGAAGGTTACCGTGTGTGCTATTTGTCTAAGGCCCCTCCCCATCTCCACAAACGCTTCTTGCACTGCTCTGATCCCTTTCTTAGCCAGGTCATTTGTCCCTAGGTGGACAATGACATCCAGCTCCCTCCCCAGTGCAGCTGCTCCTGCGGTCCTGAGGATTCGCTCTCTGTCTCTCCAAGCCATGGCACCAGGTAGGCACCTTACCTCCCTCTCCCCTTCCTCCCCCAGTTCTACCTTCCTAACAATGGAGTCCCCCACCAGGAGCTGTTTCCTTCCCCTGTGGGGTCCCATGCCACCCTCCTTTGGGTCTCCTTTGTGGAGGTTCCCAGCATCCTCCTTGGTCTCCACTGTGGGTGCCTCCATAGAGGAACCACACTTTTCCATAATGGCATAGAAATTGTGGAGAGGTACAACTGGAGGGATGAGCCTCTGTTCCACCACCCTCACCCTCCCTGAGCCCACTGTGATCCAACCACTCCTCTTTCTTGGCAACCTCTGAGGCAACGGCAGTGACCCTGGTGGTCCCTGGGTGGGAGAGGAGGTCCCACAAATCCTGGACAACTCAGCCTGGAGATGAGCAACCTCGTCCCTCAGCCCAGAGAGGTGTCTGCAGATGGGACAACACTGCATCCTCCAAAACATCTCCCAGACGACTGCTGCTCCACAGCCACTGCACTGCACCACTCCCATCATGTCTTTTTTCTGGCGCCCTGTTATTTGGAATTACACTTTCTTTGTTTATTTCTTTTTTTTTCTTCTCTCCCTACTTACTTACTGCCTCTGCACCCTTTTATCTCCTGATCTTCCTGTTCTGAGACAAGAAGTTCCATATTTCTCAGTAGTCTCCTTACTTGCTCAAAGTCAGACCACCAGCAGCTAGGGGGGATGGAGAGCTACTCTTGCCCTTCTAGGATGGTGAGTCTTTGGTGGCTCTGTGATCACTCACTTCCTGCTCCCAAACAGGAAGTTTCTGTTGTCAGGTAAGGCAAGTAGTGGGTGTTAACTTTATTTCTCTTTACTAATACGGCTGCCAGAAATTGTTTTCCAAAAATTTTTGTCAGACATGTATATACACCACATGCTTATCATATTCGTTTACTGGCACTTAAGGCTAGTCAGGATACCATGACCAAAAGACTACATGAGGCTAGCAATGTGACAGACACTTGCCAAAATTCAGCTTTACTAAATTCTGTTTCCAATGCTGCTGCTGACTTAACAGTAGTAGGCATTTGTTCTTGTGTTTCTAATGGTAGCCCTAGCATTCCTCTAATGGAATCAAAAAAAAAAAAAAAAAAAAAAAGAGCTAGAGTATGAGCTTTGCCCTGAGCACAGTGCAGAGGATGCCACCTGGTATAACGTACAAAGGACAAAACTCAGCAGCAAAAAAAGAAAGGCAGAGCATTATAATATCCCACTGCATAATAGTTTTGACCCCCTTATCTTTGATACATCAAATGTCCCCATGGTGGATACACCTAGCAACAGTGATCCCTCAGGCATACTGAATAATGATATGGGCATCTCTAATCACAGTCCCTCGACTCAAGCCCCTAATTCAACTTAAGATACCCCACTAATTGATTTTTCTTCTAATAGTGTTTTAGCCACTCACACTGACACAGAGTTACCTTCACCTGTTTTTAATATGGAACTTAATGTTGCCTATCCAAGACAAACATTTGTAACACGTGCCTATCATTAAACATTCGGACAGGGCTATCTGTGTCCTAGATAAACATAACAGGACCTGGTCTAGCTTTAGTGGAGCAAAAATTGCTGATCTTACACGTATGGCTGATAACATTTTTAGCTCTCAGGATACAAATCCACTCTGCATTATTCACGCAGGAGCCAATAATATTCACAATGACTCCATTCAAAACATTAAATTAGCTTTTGTTGCTATGACTAACAAACTGTCTGAGCTTGGGTGTGGCATCTGTTTCTCAGAAATCTTACTTATACTTAAGATACTCTTTTTTTTCTCAATCAAAAAATCTAAATTATCAGTAACTGGTACCTACATCAGAACATCACTTGCATCACCCACTGGGAGGAATTCACGGACAGACCTGAGCTTTTTTGTTCTGATGGTCTACACCTTAGCAGACGAGGAAATAAATGCCTTACTGAGTCAACAGTTTTTGTCGATTATAAATAACCGTTTAAACTAGGCATAAGGGCGGAGTTGAGGGTCAGATCCTCTTCTTTTAACTCAAGTAAACTTTCTAGTCAACATTTATATTTCCTTAGCTTTAATGCAAGGAGCTTGAACCAGAAATATGACAAATTGCAACTTAAAGCATACAGCAATGATACAGATGTCATTTCTGCTTGTGAAACCTGGGGAGATAATTCATCTTGGGACATGCAATTACCTAGATTTTCTACTCACACAGTAAATCCACAGGATAGGAAGGGTGGGAAGGCTGCCCTGCTTATTAATAATAAAATCAATGTAGTTAACAACTCTAGTTGTATTAAAACACATGACATTTCTACAGAAACTCTTTGGATTAAACTTTTCCTTTCAAATCAGGATTTCACTATTTTAGGAATATGCTACCTTCCCCCTAACTCACCTATTCAAATTTTGGATGCTATTTTATCTGAATTTGAATTAGCAAATCAATTATTTATTTTTTATTTTAGTCTTTGGTAACCGGGTAAGGGCCACTAGGCACAGGTGCCTGTTTTCAGGGGTGACCTGGGACCACTGGGCGGTTAAGTGACTTGCTCAGAGTCGCACAGTATGTAAGTGGAGGTTGTGAGAATCAAACTCAGGTCTGATCTGCTGGATGTACCAAGCTTGTTCACACCTCGTTCCTCTAACCTCTGGGCTATACTGCCAGTCCCAGGCCTTAAATCCTGTGCCGCCAAGTAGTTGCTGTCACAAGGGGTACTTACATGAAGTCTCTGCACATGTGTTGCCCTCCCCAGAAGGATGATTCTAGATTCTAGCCCCAGGTAATGTCATAATCACTGGTGACTTTAATGTTCGTGATAGAAACTGTCAGTCGTCCACTGCAACTAGCAATAAAGGTAGCAAGCTTTTGGCTACTTGTTCAGAATTCAGTATGAAACAATGGGTAACTTCACCCACAAGAGGCAATCACATCTTGGACCTCGTTTTGGCAAGTGCTAATCTAGATATTAGCGATGTGAGAATATCTGCCTCAGTTGGAGGCAGTGACTACAACTCTATTCTATTCACCCTACAGAAACACTTTATCCATAATTACAATTCCACTATTATATACAGTGGTTTGCAAAAGTATTCAACCCCCTTGAAAACTGTCAGATTTATCTGGATTACAAATGATATATTGAGATTTTGTTCTGTGTAATATTTATTTAAAAAGACTGACTCTCAAAATAATTATTTTAAAGTGACATTGGTTTTATGTTAGAAAATATGTTTAAGAAAAATAAATAACTGAAATATGCTGTTTGCATAAGTATTCAACCCCTGTGCTCTGGAAGTCCAAGTTTACACAGATGAAAAATATTGCCCTAACGAGGACACAATTGGCTTACAATTGGCCTCACCTCTGAAACGTTAAAGTAGCTTACATTTTCTGGATAA
This sequence comes from Neoceratodus forsteri, assembly GCA_016271365.2. Lineage (NCBI taxonomy): Eukaryota > Metazoa > Chordata > Ceratodontiformes > Ceratodontidae > Neoceratodus > Neoceratodus forsteri. The sequence continues at coordinate 673,039,782 of CM057451.1, read as the reverse complement.
CACCCCTCCCCCCCTCAGTTTAATGACCATTGGTCAGACTGTGAATCTGAAGGAAGGGTGTGAAAATGAAGATTAAAGAGCATTCTAAGGAAGTTAGAGATAAAGTAATAGACATGCATACATTAGGAAAAGGGTACAAAATAATATCCAAGTGTTTGGATATCCCAGTGTGCACTGTTGGATCAATAGTGAGGAAGCGGAAGCTGCATCACACCACCCAGGCACTACCTAGACAAGGCCGTCCCTCAAAACTCAGCGTCCGAACAAGGAGGAGACTAGTGAGGGAAGCCACAGAGAGGCCAACAATCACTTTGAAGGAGCTACAGAGTTCAGTGGCTGAGAGTGGAGTGAAGGTGCACTAGTCAACCATATCAAGAGCTCTGCATAATACTGGCCTGTATGGGAGGGTGGCTAGAAAGAAGCCATTACTCAAAAAGAACCATATCAAAGCACATCTGAGTTTGCCAAGCATGAGAGTGACCCAGCTAAGATGTGGCACAAGGTTTTGTGGTCTGATGAGACCAAGATAGAGAGTTTTGGCCAAAATTCAAAGCGCTGTGTGTGGCGCAAACCTAACTGCCCATGCCTCGAGAAACACCATCCCTACAGTGAAGTATGGTGGTGGCAGCATCATGCTGTGGGGATGCTTTTCATCAGCAGGGACTGGGCATCTTGTTAAAATTGAAGGAAGAATGGATGGAGCAAAATACAGGAGATACTGCAAGAGAACCTGCTTCAGTCTGCTAAAAACTGAAGCTTGGGAGAAACTTCACCTTTCAGCAGGACAATGATCCCAAGCACAAGGCCAAAGCAACACAGGAGTGGTTAAACAACAAAAAGGTGAATGTCCTACAGTGGCCAAGTCAAAGTCCAGATCTCAATCCCATCGAGAATCTGTGGCACTGTTTGAATATTGCGGTCCACAAGCGTTACCCAACCAACCTGGAACAAATCTGCCAAGAAGAATGGGCAAGAATCACTCCCGAACAGTGTGCAAGGCTGGTAGATACTTACCCCAAAAGACTTAAAGCTGTTATTGCAGCAAAAGGTGGCTCTACCAAATACTACTGTGTAGGGGTTGAATACTTTTGCAAGCAGCATTTTCCAGTTTTTAATTTACTTTAAAAGATGTGCTGACGGATAATTAATTTTGGCTTTGAGGATATACTGTTAGAGCAAATGAGTTTGCTATAAAAATACTGACTGGAATAATATATGTAAGTTTCTCATTTGTAATCCAGACAAATCTGACAACTTTCAAGGGGGTTGAATACTTTTGCAAACCACTGTATTTGTATGACAAAGCTGACCTCACTGCTAGTGAGCAGACTTTGGAGAAAACAGACTGGATATCCACCTTAACTCATTTATCACCACAACAAAGCTGGGTTAGATTTAAGTCCATTATAACTAGACTTGGGGACACATATATCCCCTCTAAAACTAAATTCCCTAATGGAAAACAGGTGCCTAAATGGATGAATTACAAAAAAAACTAATCAGATACAAAAATAAAAATATAACAGATTTCTTAAACATAAGACTATATCTAACTGGGAATCCTATACCAAATCAAACAAGAAATGTAAATCAGTATTAAAAAAGCTACATCTAGATGGGAACTTAAATTGGCCCAAACTGCTAATAAAGGCAACACAAAACAATGTTATTCATATATCAATTCCTTAAAGAAAACATTGTGTAAGATAGGGTCACTTATAACAGACAACAAACTAATCTGTGACCCAAAAACTATGGCTGAATTATTCAATACAAAATTCTGTAAGACTGTTTTCTACATCTGATATTAATAAACTTCAACCTATTACCAACAACACTGATCCACCAATCTATTTCACTGAGGAGCTTATTTTAAATAAATTGAGGTCACAAAGGTAAATTTTGTCCAGGTCTAGATAATATAGCTGGCCATTTACTATACTTACTCGCTAATCATATTGCCCTTCCACTGAAACTTCTTTTCAAATTTTTTCTATCTAATAATTTACACCCCCAGCAAATGGGAAGAGGCAACAGTAGTACAGATTCATAAAAGAGGTCCAGCACATAATTGGGAAAACTACAGGCCTATAAGCTTAACTTCCTCTATTTGTACAATCATGGAAAGACTCCTAAAGGATATCACTGCATCAGTTATCGATGCCCAAGATCCAGAACAACACGGTTTAAAAAAAGGCAGAAGCTGTTTAACTAACCTGCTTTGCTTTTATGAACATTTTAGTACTCTTTTAGACAGTAGGATACCATGTAATATAATTTTCACAGATTTCAGTAAAGCATTCGATCTTATGCCTCATTGGGACCTTATTCACAAACTTAAGAAACTTAATATTAATAAATACATAACTGACTGGATTAACAATTTACTTAGTGACAGAACACAAAGGGTGATTATCGATGGTAATCTTTCTAACATGGATAAGGTCCTGAGTGGGTACCACAGGGCTCTGTTCTTGGCCCCTGTCTCTCTCAAGCATTTATCGCCGATTTGACCCACAGTTGTTTTTCTACCACAACGAAATATGCTGATGACGTAAAAATTGGGGGACCGTGTTCTAACATTGTTCAGATATCTATTATCCAACAGGATTTAGATACAATCTCCGACTGGATTAATACGTGAGGCATGAAATTGAACTCACCCATGTGCAAAGTGATGCTGCTGGGATCAAATAACCTTAATCATTCATATTCATTAGACGGCTTCACTCTCTGTGCCACCACAGATGAGAGGGACCTGTGAATTACCATCTCCAGCAACCTCAGTTACTCTAAACACTTGCAATCTGTTATCTGTACATCCAGTAAGGTTGTTTGGTCAATCCTTCGTAACATCAGATCTAGAGATCGCAATGTGCTAATTAATGCCTTTGTTTAGGTCATATGTCAGACCTCATCTTGAGTATGCCTCACAGTTGTGGTGCCTGTTTAAAAAATCTGATGGTAGCTCTCTTGAAAAAGTTCACCAAAAAATATCTGGCTTTGAATCAGTACCCTATGAACACAGGATAGAAACACTTAAGCTTATGTCACTTACTACTAGATGCCTGCAAGGCGATCTTTTATTCCTTTATGATGTCATTCAAGATCCTTATGTTAGGACTTGAATTTAAGACCTCAATACACTATACCAGAGGTCATCCACTGCAGCTTGTTGGTAAACCATTTAAGCACAATAATCAGAAATTTTTCTTTACTCTTGCACCATTGGACCCTGGAATAAAATTCCATTTGATGTGGTTATGAGTGACACTAAGAACGGTTTTAAATGTCATCTGGATAAGTTAATTCAGGGTACAAATCATCCTATTATCCATCGGCTTAGCACAAGAGCATAATGGGCCTCGGCCTACTAGCTCTTTTCCATCACCTTAGTATGAACCTTAGTATAGTCCTGGTTGCCACTAAAGTGCCACCTTCAGGGTTGACATATAAACAAATTCCTGGGGGTAGCTCTTGAATAATCAGAATGCAGTGTTTTCCCTTCCCTTTTATAACAAAAATAAACAACCAACCAAACAATATGGGTCAGAGAATTTAGACAGGGGAATAGAAGCAGTCACATCAAAACTGGTTAAATAGCACTTAATGTTAATGTCAGTATTCATAAATATGCCAGACCAGATAAAGTAAAACTGCTTCAGAAGAAACATATCTACCTTACATAATAAGAGATAGTTATAGTACAGCTATAGTACCTGCCAAAGTACTTTAGGAGTCACACACACCCTCCCCATACAGGGTTAGGATGTGTAAATTTACTGACAGAATCTGTGGCTACAGTTTTGGCAGCATACGTGGGCATGGGCTACCTTGAGGGTCTTCCCACGGAAATACAGGTACTTCTCTCTTTCCGTTTTCCATCCATAAAACAGCTGCCCACAGAAACCATTGATTACTGTCCTCCAAATCAAATCTTCCAGTGAGCAGAATGCAAGGCCCCAGAGATGTGGCCTGTATTGTCAACTCTTCAGCATTCATTGAGCTGATTGTTCTGGGGAACTTTAACCTCAACTGGTCTGTTAGGCACATCCCCATCTACAGTAATATTCTTTGCAAAAAACTGCATTAATGCACCAGTTACTGTTCAGATTAAAGTGACAGAAGTAGGAAAATGTGCCGTTTTAACCCCCCACCCCAAGCTGGAAAAGGAAAAAACATTACAGTTTTCACTGTCCTGACTGCTCGCAAATCAGCGGTGGGGTCTTCCTTGGGGTTCTCAACTCTAATGCTCACCCCATTGTGATACAGTCTTCAAAAGTACAAAACTGTGTCTCCCTTGTAGCCAACAACCTGTACGCCTGCCTAAAGAAAACACATCACATCTCACCTTATTTGGTCATGGAATGGGGTGAACGTTACAGTTGAGAACCCCAAGGAAGCCCCCACCCCTGATTCGCCAACAGTCAGGACAGTGAGAACCATAATGTTTTTTCCTTTTCCTGCTTTTGGGGGAGAGTTAGTGTTGGGAACTCTAATGGCACATTTCTCTACTTTTGTCACTTTAGTCTGAACCCTAACTAGTGCATTACCACAGTTTTTTGCAAATAATTTCCTTACTTTTCGAGATAGTTGAATCGTATCCTTATTGGGACCTGCACGAAGACATCCATCTTGCTAGGAAAGCGCAAGGCCTCTGGGCCCTGTACTTCCATCCCTCCACAGTTGCACACATTCATCTGGCTGTGGAAGTGCAGGGCCTCATACCTCCAGAAAAACAATTTATGTGCTCAATTGTAATTGTCTTTTGTGGAGTTCGGTTCAAAGGAATACATATATTAAGTGTCCCTGTATATGGACACAAATGTGTTTCAGTTTGTTTTTTAATTCGTAAGTCAGTAACTTTTTGTCAGTTTGCTCTCAAATTTGCTATGGTTGCAGTGGAAGACGAGATATACCTCTGGTGCATTTCTGATGATGACTGGACTTTCAGTGTGCATTTGGCACCAAAGTGAAGACTGGTGATTACATGCAGGTCCTGTGCGTACCCCATGAATTTTTTTTTTTTTGGGGGGGGATATCTGTTAGTGTTGTAGTACTCACTGACGCCTTGTTTTTGATATATACAATATCCCTTCACTCCAATTACTGATGGACTTATGGCTTGTTAAAGTTGCAATGTAATTCTATGGGAATTTTCATTTTTTAATACACCTGTTCTCAGCTGGTATTTCGTAGGGACTTAGTCTTGTAGTACTCACTAGCACCTTTCTTTTGATGCACAGACTGTCCCTTAGCTCCGAACACTGATGGCAATACAGCTTGTTAAACTTCCAATGTTATCCTATGAGAATTTTAATTTTTTTAATTTTTGCATTTTTGTATGGACCCTAAATTGTTTCAGGAGTATTATGAGTTAGTGTTGTAGTACTCATGGGGACCTTTTTTTTTTGGTGTGGGATGCAGACAGGGAGCTCTAGTACCTTCTCTCAGAGGGACTCATCCTCTGACCAGATAGTCAGGTCACCACATACCCTGTCTGCTCCCGATTTTTGCTGTTTTGCCCACAACCGTGCAGTGGGCAGAGTGGCTGGCTCAGACTCCGGAGAGGCAGACTAACGCCCTGGACGTGGGCCCTCCCCGTTCCTAGCGGTGCGCCTGTGCTGACACTCAGCAACTGCTGGGTGTCAGTCTGCAGTGTGCCATGTGATCTCCCCCCCCCCCCGAGGAAGGACAGCTGTCTATGGATACTCAATCCTCCCTTGCCCTGCCGACCCCCAAGCCCATTCCTGAACTCGGGTTGCCGGCATGGCACGAGGGGTGGCGTCCAGCGCCTCAACCCTCAGCGCCACCGGGCCAGCTTCGGAGACCTTTTCTTGATACATAGATTGTTCCTTCACTCCAAAGACTGACGGAGTTATGGCTTGTTATAGCTGCAATGTTATCCTATGGAAATTTTTTTTTTTTTATTTATATTTTTCGGATACTCAAGCCCCCTTGTCGTCTCCATTCCCAAACACGCTGACTACGGCGTCCCATACAGAGCAACCCCCATCCTGCCACAGTTTGGCCCACTGGGCGGGGAAGGTGGGAGGCTCATTCCTCCCCCACCAATCAACCATGGTGTTGGGCCACTCCATATACCAGGCACCGGCGCCAGGCAAGGGGACAGGGCCATTTCGCTTTTTGTCCGTTTTACCTCCCCTTCCCGAGAATGGCAGGATGCAGTGGGGTCCAAGGAGACGGTGCACGCAGAGACGTGACGTCGCTCCGGACCCCTGCCAAAGTCCTCCCCTCCCACATGACACCCCCAGCTTCACCTCCACTTGTGTGCACCCAGGAGGAGGTGTTGCAGCTGGATCGGCATCCCACCCTCCCCGGAGAAGAGTGTCTCTAGGATGCTCAATCCTCCTCCCCCCAGCCGGCCCTCCAGCTATCCAGGCTCATTCCCCTACCTGGATCGCAGGCGTCTCAAACGGGAGCGGTATCGCTGCACCAGCGGTCCGGCATCCTATGGGAATTTAAATTTTTATGATTTTATTTGGCCCCTGAATTTTTTGGGAGGGTATTTGTGTTTAGTACTTATTGAGATCTTTCTTTTGATATGCAGATTGTCCCTGAACTCCAAATACTGACGGAGTGATTGGTTCATATGAAACAAAAATGTGAAAAAAAAAACCTAAGCTCAAATTCTTGTTTTATTTAATTATTTACTGAATTTTGTTGATCGGGTAGGCCCACTGAGACCAGAAGTCCCTTTTTCAGGGGCAACCTGGGGAATGATACAGATGGTAGCCAACTGAAACTGAACCAGATTAAGCTATTGGTGGTATTTATAGTGAATGGGGGAAATTTGGCCAGGACACGGTGGAAATTCCCCTGCTCTTTTTTGAGAAATGCCATGGGATCTTTAACGTCCACCTGAACAACGACCAGAATAGGCAGATGGAACCTCGGTTTAATGTCTCATCTGAAAGACAGCACATCTGACATTCTTTTTGAATATTTCCCTATCAATTTCATGGAGCGTCCAGTGGTTCCTGTGTTACCACTAACTGTGAACAACCCACTGCTGTCCACCTTGTTTACCTCGTGGAGGTGAATGCCTCAATCATATCTTCACTCTTCCTTCTGTCCTCCGGCATGTACAAATGGAGATCCACCAATTGCGCCTCACGGGACCCCCCCTTTGTTGCCCGTGTATCATTTCAGTGGTCCTTCTCTGCATCGTTTCCAGTTTACTCCTGTCCTTCCTTAAGTGGGACTCCAACACTACACACAGCAGTCTAGGTGCGGTCGAACCAGGGATTTATACTGGGGCAGTATTACCTCCTCCTTTCTTGCTAGTGATCCCCCTTCTGATGCATCCCAGCATCCAGTCTGCATTTCCCATAGCCCTATTAAACTATGCTGATCCCTTCCAAATCTCCATTACCACCATCCCCATTGGTGAGGGTTATGCTCTCCATTACTACTCCATCCATCCATCCTGTAGTCTATTCTCAAGTTCTTGGCCACTATATGCATTACATTGCACCTTTCTGGGTTGAACTGTCCACGGAACTTGCTGCCTTATAGCTCTCTGGAAAATTAGATGGTGTATGGGGCTATTAGTCTATCTGATTTATTACCCCCCCAATATGACACACAGAGTTAGTATCCTACTGTAATACTGCATTTGCTTATTTTCTGTATACCTGTTTATATTGAAAATGAACAAACTAAATTAAAAAAAAAATATTTCGGCTGTTGCACCCTCAACCATCCCTCCAGAGTCTTTCCAGATCCTTCTTCATTGGCCCCTACCCCCTCCTGGGTGTCCACTCTAACAATGATTTTGGTGTTCTCTGAGAAGATGCATATAGGCTCCAGGCTCCCCTCCCCATGCCACATATAAATATGTTAGAGGACCAGTCCTAAAACTGATGCACTCGACCTGATGGATCACTCCCTCCTGAAGACCAAGCCAAGTAAAACTGGGTTTAATAAACCAGTGGTAATTTGGATTGGCGACTATCTAGCTATCGTAAAACAGCAGATCAGAGTAAATGGGTCCCTGTCGGAACAAAGAAAGGTGGAATATGGTGTACCAAACGGATCCATATTAGGACAACTTTTATTCTCATTGTTCATAAATGTGGGTGGGGGTGCCACTAGATGCTGGGGACTGGGATTTATTTAATTTGGTTTTCCTGTATGTCCTGCACATGTTTTACTGCATTTATCTTCTGGAATGGCACAGGGCTGACAACTGGAGGGCAGGAGCACCAGGGATATATTTTATACATTAGGGGCTTGCGATCGGAGGGTGGGGCTCTGCTGGACACCAGGGAATATTATAGATAGGTAAGAGACAGTGGTCGGAGGGACAGCGAGACCCCTGGACACCAGGGACCTCTTGTGACTGGGCTATTAGGGTGGGGGCGGCGCCGCAGAAACCTGTGGCTGCTTTCCATGCAAATGAACCCATAATGGGCACGCAAATGACCGCTTAGCGCCTTGCATACCCAGTAGTCTCATTTCCATGGGGACTTCTGAATATCATGCCAAAGCTCCCGGCGCAATCAGGTCTGGGGCCGCTCTTCCTTGCACTGCCAGGACCATATTGGACAGTGCTACTGAACTTCGTGCTGCGCTGACATGCCCTTATATTCATCTACATAGTGTGTGTGCGTTATCTGACTGAATACAGCATCCTCGGGGTCCTGGGCAATGGGCAAGCCCAGTACAAAACTATGCACTCCACTCTGCTCATTTTTGAATATTGGGCCCCAGAGGATGCAGAGACAACTCATGGTGCCTTTATGTAGAACCACACAAAAGTACATATAGAATAGTGTATGACAGCCCATACACAACAATGTTAATCTACACAGAGTGTTTATCATGACAACGAGGACCTCGAGAGCAAAGCTCGAGAGGTCCCTTTGCCATCATGTAAACAATGTGTACGAGAGCCCATACACAACGTTATTCTACACAGAGTGATTATCATGACAACGAGGACCTCGAGAGCAAAGCTCGAGAGGTCCCTTTGCCGTCATGTAAACCATGAGGTTTAAGAACAGCGCAGTTGTGTATTTGGGCTCCCATACACTATTTCATATAGTGTGTAGTGAAAAAAAAACCCACAATTGCTTATTTTTTGTGGTTATAGCAGTCAGTCTCTGCCCTCCGCTGCCTACACTTCACCATATAAGAAGAAATTAACAGCACAGTTGCCCATAAGATGGCAAAAAAAAAAAACAGCATTACAACTTGACAAAAATAGAGAACAGTATATTACAATGATACAAGTAATGATACATAGGAGATGACTCTTAACAAATTAAACAAAGAAAACCAGTACAATCTAAGGTTAGCAACTAGCATAGTTGGGGTAAGTGCAGAGCACTGGAGGGTGAGAAGAGGTAGGGTGAGCTGGGTTACGAGGAACATGTAGGATGAGGGAAAGGAGGGCAGGGATGGTTGGCTAGAGGCACACACAAAAGGGGTTGGGTTATGGACATGTACATATGGTACGGTCCAATAGGAGGGAGGGAAATTGTCTTCTGAAAGCACTTGTAGTAGGGCAGGAGGGCAGAGTGACTGGGAGACTGTTCCACTGTTTAGGAGCAGCATAGGAGAAGGCCAAGGTATCATACTTAGAGTGCAGTATGGAGATTACTAATTGCTCAGTGTTGGAGGATCTGAGGGCACAGCGGTGCAAAACGGGCACCAGGAGGGAGGCCAGGGAGTGAGGCTGCTGTGAGGAGACAATGTTAGGATCTGTTAGGGTCCAAAGGGACAACACTATTTGAATTTGGTATGATTACAGATCTATTCAGGGTAGATCCCTAGAACAAAAGACTAAAGAAAGAAAATACCCCCGACTTCTTAGAGATTAAAGTAAGTTAAGGAGAACCCCTGAACTCCCTGGATCAAGATGTGTGTGTGAAGAGGACCATTATTGTCCCAAACAAGACCTGTTACTAGGGGCGTGGCCAGCAACCAGACAGGGCAGATGCATTATACAGGAACTCCTCTAAACTACAACCAAAAAGGCAATTTTCAACAAGAAAAATTTTCTTTTTTCTGGTAAAGTGAGAAACGGATACTTGCAGTACGACTGGAAAATAACTTTTGCCAGCCAGAATGGTTAAAACCGTCAGACAACGCAGCATGATCGAATAAGGTGAGAGCGCACACAGAGGCGCCACATGGTAGCGGCCTAGCAGCTGAGGCTAACAAGGCCCCGGAGCCCTCCATTACTGCCGTACTACAAGCAATCAGAGACTTGGACAGGAAAGTAGATGGCTTGGGTACCAGATTCACTGCGATAGATTCCTGTATGGATGCTGTGGCTGAGGATGCCAAGACCGCGATAGACTCAGCTAACACGGCAGCAGCAGTATCCAGGATCCTGGCAAAAAATAAGACTACGCGACTCCAGCTAGAAATTCTGGAGAACAATATGCGGGCTAGAAACTTGCGGCTGTTGGGGGTCCTGGAAGCTCAGGAGGGTAAAGCACTGCAGGAATTTGTCCAGGATCTAATACTGAAACAATTAAACTTGGACTTACATGGGCAACTTGTTAAAACCTATCGCCTGAACCCATGGAGGAAGCCAGCCGTTGAGACACCCCGTACCATCATAATTATTACAGCGGGCACTCATATTCGGGACACTGTATTAGATGAAGCCAAATCCTTGGGGCCTTTGAAACTTGAGGCAGGGGAGCGAATCTGTTTCTTCCCAGATTTAAGCTACGCCACGAGGTGGAGGTGCAAAAGCTTTGATGTGGTTCGTGCTGGACTTAGAGCATTGGGGATCAATCATTCCTTACAGCAACCGGCCTGACTGAGACTTTTCTATGCCGGTAAGACCTATACTTTTAATTTTTTTTAATCCAATTTTTTAACCAGGAGTGGCACACTAAGCTGAAAGCTTGTTTACAGGTGCGACCTGGGAGCACAGGGAAGTTAAGTGACTTGCTCAGGGTCACACAGTATGCAAGTGGGGGCTGTGGGATTCAAACCCAGGTCTCCAGATTTGCAGCGCAGAGCCTTAAACCACTGCGCTATGCTGCCTCCCTGACCCGGTAGAAGTGGGCAAGAGACCAGAGACAATTAAGCAACATTTCTTGCATCGTCCCAGGTCCTCGGAGGACGAAGATGATGGGGACTGAAAGCCTCAATCTCTATGCTGTGCATTAAAATCATTATCTAATTGGACGTTGCTGAAGCTAGATGTTTCTTTGAACTGAAAAGCTTAAAATTCAATTGTTGCAGGGTTGGGAGGCATGGTAATCCTCGGGATAAAACGTCTAGCATTCTTTTTGTCCACCAGTTCTCACAAATTTGAGTTCTATAACAGTTAGCTCAATCTTAGCTACTTGAATGTACATTAGAGAGGCTATCTTGGCATATTAGGGTCATTGAGGGTTATATTATCTCACTTTAAATGGTTAGTCTCATTACAATAACTGTATGTTAAGTATTAATTAGTAGCTTTTGTTTATATAATTCTAAGAAGTAATGCCTTTTATATACGTCCTAGTTTTAAGGGCCTGTTAGGAGCTGCTCCTGTCTTAATGCAGTCAAATATTTACAAGATACAACAATTTTCGGACTCACATGGACTCATAAAGCACTTAAAGTGTTAGAGGGTGTTTTACACCTAGGTGATTATTAGATATCCATTATTGATTTCAGTCCATGAGCATGTTGCAATGGTCTCTGGGGTCAATGGGGGTAATCATATCAGATGACCTTAAGGTCAGCAAGCAATGTGAGAAGGCAGTAGGGAGGGCTGGGGTATACTGGGATGTATAGGGAGAGGCATCATCAGCAGAAAACAGGAAGTTGTTATCCCTCTGTACAGACAGTTGGTGAGACCCCATCTGGAGTACTGTGTCCAGTTCTGGAGACCCCATCTCCGCAAGGACATAGACAGGATAGAGGCAGTCCAGAGGAGGGCAACTAAAATGGTGCAGGGTCTGCAAGAGAAGCCGTATGAGGAGAGACTAAAGGAGCTTAATATGTATACCCTTGAGGAAAGAAGGAGAGGGGACATGATAGAAACTTTAAGTACCTCAGTGGAATCCAACAAAGTCCAAGAGGGTAGCATCTTTCAGAAAAGACTTGCAAGAACAAGGGACACAATTTAAAGATAGAAGGAGGCGGTTCAGGGGCAATGTGAGGAAGTATTATTTCACAGACAGGGTAGTGGATGCATAGAACAGCCTTCCTGAGGAGGTTGTGGAGTCTAAAACTGTGGGAGAATTCAAGAATGCATGGGACAGACATAAGGCAATTCTTGTGGGGGTAGGAAGAAATAGGCTATTGGTTAACTAGGATCTGCGGCCTATCCTGTAGGTAGGGAAATGGGCAGACTAGATGGGCCTAGCGGTCCTTATCTGCCGTCAAAGTCTATGTTTCTATGTCTCTTCTTGAGCGTAATTTGATATATACTTAAATGTAGAAAATTGAGAACCCACCAGATGAGGTCACTACAGTAATAGTACATGAATCCTATACTTGTATTGCTAATACGCATGTTACTTGAGATTGCTATTACTCAAATGTATTTTTATTGTGTGAATTACACAGTGGAAAAATGAATAAAAAAATTAAGTACAAAAAAAAACCTGTAACCAGGTGAGACCAGAGAGTAAAAATCTGTGTGGCTGCATTATCGTGCCTTTAGTTCCTACAAAGTATAGTAGAGAATTTTACTGCAGCCAAGAAAGCTAATCTATAACGTCCAAAAGACTGTTATAGTCTGGGCCGGGTGGGCCCAATTAAAAAATTCTGGAGACTTTTCCCCAAAGGCTCTAGTAAAAGGAAGGTGCTACAGAGCATCTGGCGAGGTGCCACTGCTCACAATGCTGTCAACCGGAGTTTGGGAGTGAACTTGAGCCTTTGAGGGAGGAAGACTGAGTGTCACAGAGGGCACACTCTTCCTCCAGGGAGTGAGGGATGTTGAAGAAGAAGAATGAGCATCACAGAGGACACACACTTCCTCTCAGGAGCGAGGGATGTTGAGGAAAACAGTGTCACAGAGGACACAACTCTTCCTCTGGGGAGAGAGGGATGTTCCTGATGCCACAACACTGCCACCCTTATTCTGGTACATGTTCATAATGTTCTGAAAATTGTAGATTAAATACATAAACTTGACAGGTAGCACAGACACTGTATTAAATCATATGTGTTGCTAATTCAACAGACCTTACCGTATTCTTTGTATTTTTATTACATAAACTTTTATATATCTGTAAATGTATCTCTTATGTACATTGCTTACCTGTAACTATGTGAGTGAATATGGGACCCTATTGAAAATGAACCATGCTCAATCGGGGTTTTTCCTTTCAAGTTTTATTAATATATTTATTATTACTGCCTGGGTGATCACAGGTAGCAGTGCAGAGGCGGCAGAGTGGGGAGGGGGGATGCCAGTTATGCTTTACTTTGGCACGCTGTGTGAGACCCAGCATGGCCCCTAGCATGCCAGTGTCCCAAAGGCAGGGACTTGGGTATATGGGGAAAAACACCTGACTTGCGCAGGATGATCCAGAGCATGCTCAGGCCCTGCCACCAGTTACTGCCCACTCTCCTCTGTGTCCCCAGAATTCCTGCCTCCATATGCAAGGTAAGACAGAAGGCTGGATCCAGCATAGTCAGACTCAGCCATTTAGGGGTGGGGTGGGAAACAAGCCTGTGGGGTTGGAAACAGAACAGAGGTAAGTACAAGAGATGCCGAGGGTGGGGGTGGGAGTCAAGAAGGATAAAACAAATAAAAAGGCACTATTCAGAAGATTTAAGACTTTTAGACTAGAGAAATAACCCGTTTTACTGAATGCCAACATTTTATCGAGAACTTCCTAAGAACCTCCTTCCCAGGTGGCGGAAGGGAGGAATAGGAGGTTACTGGATCTCTGTTACCCTCTGAAGACTGCAGAAAATAGCCAACAGCGTCTTGGGGGCCAGGTCCATGGACCAGTGCTGAAAACAGACTTCTCTTGTAGACTAAACTATGAAGGAGCAAAATAGGCAGCAAATGGCAGACTGTTAACAGATACAGCTTCAAAAATGAGAACAAGAGTAGAATATTGAGTAGAATTAAGTATAGCAACAGGAAAAGATGAAACTCAGTTTCAGGAAAGAACTCTGCTCAAGGCAGGATTCATCTCATTATACTTCCATCAGGAAGAAATAGTGTCTCTTCAATAGAGAATATAGAGGGTTGTTCCAAATCAGCAAACAAAGCATGAGAGATTGGTGAGACAACCACATTTCTTAGCACAGTTTCCCGGACAGCAAATGATTATCGTCCCTTACCATCAAAACACACCTGGCTGAACACTGGGTGGCAGTGCAGTGTTAAAAATTTGTAAAACACTGAGGAGCTTTTTCAAAACAAAAAAAAAAATTAATGGCGTCATTGTAAGTGGTGCCACCTATTGGAAATCCTAACTCTACTGATGCAGCCATTAGAAGAAATAAATTGAGATACAAACAAAAAACAGAAATGAGGACCACCAAATGCTCTCAGACACCATTAACCTTCTTCTTCAGGACACCAATGTCTCAATAAGAATTACTGAGACGGTACCATTTTCTATCAGTATTCTAATATTTTGTCTGTACTCACAATTTCTCAGTTATCTGGTTGCATATTGAAAGTCAAACTTGGGGGGCAAGGAATGCCTGCAAATCAGAGCATCTGTTAAATGTCAGAGGCATCTGCACATGCCTGTTACAGACCCCTTAGCCTGAGGGGCGCTGCCTAGGGTATTGTCTCAGGAGTGGCATGTGGTTCTTCACCATGAAAAATTGTGAAACTCAAATTTTTTTTTTGACAGATTACCCTCCCCAGACACCACAAGTCTGGGTATTGGTGGCCGAAAATGCTATGATTGTTTTACTAGCAAAAAAAAAAAAAAAAAAGGACAAAATAAGGCACAGGGAAATGACCTGGCGTCCTGTGGGTTCACCTTGCACTTCTGTTAAAAACAGGAAAATATGGCCTGCAGAATGCCATGGTACCTAGACAAAAATGCCCTCCAAATCAGAATGTAGAATCTAGAATACAACACAGCAGCACTTTGTAACCTGTCTAATAGGATTATCCGATGTAGAGAGAGAGAGAGAGAGAGAGAGGTGCTGCACTGAAGTGCTAAGCTAGGTGGAGCTCACTCTAGTACCAGAAGACTGGAAATCTACTGCGAAAAAACTAAAACATAGGAAATCTCTGGATACAATGGTCCTTAGTGTCTTGCTTACTGATTGATGCAGCATCAGTTAATGGAGACTGTGCATGCGCAGTTGTGTACATGACGTTACATAACTGACATGTTACGTGAACGTCATAAACACAGGCAAAAGCATGTGCTTGCCAAACAGGGGAAAAGAACTGCGCATGTGGGAGACTTGCACTTGGCTGTGGGGCACAGATATCTGACCTCACGCTCAACAGCCAAGGAGAGTAAATAACACTGCAACAAGGAAAAAAAACACTTGTAAGCCCTGAAAAATTAAGAAAAAAAAAGAGCAGCGAATGACACAGGGACGGATCTAACAAGGGAGAAAACAAAATGACTAGCAAAAACTGTCTCAAAGTAGAAAAACAAAAACAAAACAAAACAAAAAACCCTCAAAAAAACACCCTTACAATTTTCATAGAAGATTTGACACTGAAAATGCACCCAGACCGTCACAGAATCTGTAAATGAGGAAAACCAAGTTAGTTACTTTGAACTCCTGTAAAACAGACAATTAATTTAGGGAGACTGCCTGTAAACGCTAACAGTCCATATCTACTAGTTACTCAAATAGGGAGAGAAACAATAAATGTGAAGTGGACAAGCAATATGAGGAACTCCTCCAAAGTCCTGCTGCCCATAACACACTTGTACAAAAGAGTGCCTGAAATGAGGCACACTGGAACACTCATAATATCAGATTTCTGCGCTATGGGCAGCTCTTAAAGCTATAGCTGTACCAGTGAGCCCCTCGGTCAAGGTGCATATTACAGAGCTGTAAGTAACTACAACTGATAACCTGGAGCGACATTATAGAAACACGAGTCACCTTCAAGGTCACAGATACAAGAACAGACTAGAATGCAAAAGAAAAGAAGTATTTACCACAGCGACATGATCCCAGCTCCTGCTGTACCAGCTCCAGTTTTGTTTGGCATTGGAAACAACGTCGCCTGGTTTTCTGTTTGGGTCGTCTGGTGTCATCATTCTGATCGCTGTCTTGTAGTCGTGCCCGTTTCTCGGGAGAAGAGTCGCTCTCAGACTGAGAATCTGGGCAAAGATAAAGGAAAAAGAAAACTCAAGATTAATTGTGATTTACCTCCAACCAACAGTCACTGTGCTTATCCATAGCTGTAGTGCCAGTCTGCAGATGGACATTATACAAACCCTAGAAGTGGAGACTGCCTACCTGGTCACTTGCATAGTTCAAAATGAGCTCAATTAAGCAGCTAGGCCTCAAGGTGACTGTTTTCCAAGAGGGGGGAAGGGGCAACTGTTGTCCAAAAGAGGGAGCTGGGGCAACTGTTGCCCAAGACAGCGTGATGGGGTGAATGTTTCCCAAGAGAGCAGGATGGGGAGACTGTCTGCCAGGGGCCAGAGAGCCCATCTCCCAGCTGACAGAGAGTTTCTCAGGGGATGAGGCTACTATCACAGGAGACTGGAGTGACTGTGTCTTAGGAGTTTGCTGAGTGTGTCTCAGGGGTGGGGGGGGAGTAAGGTGACTGTGTATCAGGAGAGTGAGGCAACCGTTTCTCAGGAGAGTTGGGTGAAACATCCCGTCTCTCAAGAGAATGTTGTGAGGGGACTGGTTTCTCAGGAGAACGGACTGAGGTGACCAGTCTCTCAGGAGAACAGGGTGAGTTGACCGGTATTTCAGGAGAACAGGGTGAGGCAACTGGTCTCTCAGGAGACTGGGATAAGAACAGGGGGAGATGAGGCAACTGTTTCTCAGGAGAGGAGGATAATGTGATAGTTTTTTGAAGAGTTGATTAGGGGAATTTTTTTCCTGTACAGGAGATGAGGTTCTGTAAATTCTGTTTCAAGATCACTATTATGTGGCATGTGAAAGTCACTGCTGTATGGCCCAAAACTTCATGCCATGCAACATTTACGGCAGTACCACGCTAATCAAATGGGGATGGAGAGAGGATCTTGAAGTGGGTAGCCATCTGGGAACAAGTGACCACCAAACAGTGTGGTTCACGATAAACTTAGCTGTAGTCGAGCCACACAAAAGTGAAAGTACTGGAGTTCAGTAGGGCTGATTTTGTCAAAATGGGAGAGTGCCTCAGAAAAGCACTAGCAAAGAGGCAAGAGGTGGGGTAGAGCAACAATGGGGAAACATCAAAACCGCCATCACAGTGTGTGAAGCAAACAAACAAATCAAAACGAAAGAAAAAAACACTATGGTTCTCAAAAGAAGTGGCGGGGAAGGTAAGGGAGAAAAAGATAGCACTCAGGAAGTATAAGCAAACACAGAAGGAGCAGGGCAGAGAACTGTACCAGTTAAAACAGAAGGAAGCAGGTAAGGCAGTCAGAATAGCAAGGGCCCAAACCGAGGAAAAGATGGCCAACTCAGTTAAAAAGGGGGATAAAACCTTTTATAGGTACATTAGGGAGCAAAGAAAGACTAAGGCAGGGATACTGAGGCTGAACAAAGAGGAAGGTGGTTGGGCAGAGAGCGACAGTGAAAAGGCAAGGATACTGAACAAATACTTCTGTTCAGTATTTACAATGGAAAAGCAGGGGGAAATACCTAATCCGGTCAGTAGAAGCACTCTGGATAGGGGGGTTGATATTAGTCCTTTCACAGTAGAAAGGGTTCTGAAAGAACTCTTAAAACTGTAGGTGGATAAAGCAATGGGGCCTGATGAGATTCACCCCAGAATTCTAAAACAACTAAGGGAAGAACTAGTAACACCACTGACTACCCTTTTTAATAAATCATGGGGGGATGGTGTGGTACCCGAGGACTGGAGGAGGGCAGATGTAATCTCCCCTTCACAAAAGTGGGAGCAAGACAGAGGCAGGAAACTACAGATCTGTCCGTTTGACCTCAGTGGTAGGGAAAATGATGGAATCACTTCTGAAGGAAAGAATTGTTGAGTACCTAGAGGCCAGTGGGGCACAGCACCCAAGGCAGCATGGAGTCACAACAGGAAGGTCATGTCAGACAAATCTAATTGATTTCTTTGACTGGGTGACCAAAGCAGTAGACCAGGGAGGCACTGTGGACATAGCCTACCTACACTTTAGCAAGGCATTTGACACAGTCCCGCACAAAAGATTAATAAACAAATTAGCCAGCCTGGCAGTGGGTCCCAGGGTGGTAGCCTGGGTAAAACACTGGTTAGATAACAGGACACAGTGGTTAATAGAAATGGAGTCCATAGTGTAGGAAGGAGAGTTACTAGTGGGGTACTGCAGGGTTCAGTACTGGGGCCAGTCCTTTTTAATGTCTTTATAAGTGACATTGCAGAGGGACTGGAAGGGAAAGTATCTCTTTGCAGATGACACAAAGATCTGCAACAGGGTTGATACACAAGGTGGGGTGGAAAGGATGAAAAGGGACTTGGCAAGGTTGGAAGAATGCTCAAATGAATGGCAGCTTAGATTCAATGCAAAGTAATGCACCTGGGAAACAAAATCCCAGGGGAAGAGTACACAATGGAGGGTGAGATACTGACAACAACAGAAATGGAAAGGGACCTGGGGGTAGTTGTATCAGATGACCTAAAGGTGAGCCAGCAATGTGAGAAGGCAGTAAGGAGGGCTGGGGAATACTGGGATGCATAGGGAGAGGCATCACCAGTAGAAAACAGGAAGTTGTTGTCCCTCTGTACAGACAGTTGGTAAGACCACATCTGGAGTACTGTGTACAGTTCTGGAGTCCCCATCTCCGCAAAGACATAGGCTGTCCAGAGGAGGGCAACCACAATGATGCAGGGTCTGCATCAGAAGACATATGAAGAAAGACTAAAGGAACTAAAGATGTATAGCCTCGAGGAAAGGAGGGAGAAGGGGGACATTTATTTATTTTATCAAATTCTCAGATTACAAATACCTTTGAGCAGAAACTGCTCCGTTTACAAAGGTTCCACGTCAAAGGATGAGGGTCAACATACATACAGAGGTAGTAAAAGAATGCACAATAAACAACCAAAACGACTAAAAGAAAAAATAAAGATACTCGGTTATAACATACTTTGAGATAATATTCATATAATGAGCAGCTTGAGTAGGCAGCTGGCTGCGGTAACAATAAGAGATAGAGGGCACCATAGGCAGTTAGTATTGCAGGCGATGCGGCACGAGAGAGGAAGTTGGCAGGCTAATGGGCCACTGTCCGATGGTGGTGGAAAATGTCTTGTACCAGTGGAGATGCGAAGAAGAAAGGGAGTCACAAGGAAGGCCCGTGCCAGAGAAATTAGACTGGGAAAGGGCGGCTGTGAGACATGAGTGAGCCGGAGGTGTTTATGGAGAGATCTCTGTTCAGAGAAGGCAGTCACATTGAGTGGTAGAGGTGGAGGTAAAGTTTGAGATTCCTTTTGAAGGGTCCAAGTGTAGTAGAGGAAAGTGCATCTTTATTGAGGGAATTGAACCATTGAGCGGCTCTATAGATAAAGGACCGCTGACCCATGGAGGTACATCTAGGAACCTGAAAGGTTAGAGGTTGGGCATCACGTTTGTTGAGTGCCACTGTAGGTAGTAACTTTCAAATACCTCAAAGGAATCAACAAAGTCCAAGAGGGTAGCATCATTCAGAAAGAGATGTGCAAAACAAGGGGCACAATTTGACGATGGGGGACAGCTCAGAGGTAATGTGGAGGAAGCATTTTTCACAGAAAGGGTTGTGGATACATGGAACAGCCTTCCTGAGGAGGTCAGAGTCAAAACAGTGGGGGAATTCAAGAATGCATGGGACAGACATAAGGCAATTCTAGTGGGGGGTAGGAGGAAGTAGGCTGTTGGTTAACTAGGATCTGCAGCTTATCCGTTAGGTAGGGAAACGGGCAGACTAGACTAGCCAAGCGGTCCTTATCTGCCGTCAAATTTTATGTTTCTATATGAACAACTTAATATGTCTGAAAAAAGATGTTTGAAACAAATCTGATGCTATACATGCGTACCATGTTTATGCTAGGACTCTGAACAAATGTTAAGTAGTCAGGACTGTGCCATAAAAATGACCTCCTAGCAAAATAACTGCCTTGCATTAGGGAGTATATAAACATTTGGGCTTTTGGCCTGCCTCCTTACACAACTGTGATCTTCATATTGAGCACATTCTGTCCATGCCCAAGCCCAAGTTATCGTTTCTGCACAGGAATAAAAAATATTTTGACTGTAAATCTAGAATGACCTTGGTAATGCAAACGGCACTGCCAATACTGAATTACACAGCGTTTGCACATGAATGCTTCTGGACATCTCTTGGGCATATTGGATGCTGTATATAATTCAATAGCAGTATATTCACCACTGTACAGTACACACAAATCTGGATTGGCATTCCCTGGGGGCCAGAAAATGTTTCAGGCATTGTTCGTGAGTTAACCAAATAAACTAAATCAAAGTTTTGACAGGACTCAAAATATTATTGTAAAATCTAGTCAGTGTAAATATTTAAGATGCTCACCAAGTGTACAGAAGCAAAACGAAACCAAAAAAGGCCAAACTGCTTTTCACCTATCCTGTACAATAGTTTTGTTTTTTTTTGGTTGTTGTTACATATTTTTCCCTTAGCACAGCCAGCCTGCCGGCGCAGTGCTACCTACCGCCTGCTGTGCTGATAACAGGGTTCTGGAGCAGACCTTGTTGTTGGAGGGTCAGTTGGGGGGAGCATCCAAGGGGACAGTTTGCCTTCTCTGGGGAGGGAGAGGATCTAGTGCCTGGTGCCTTCTGACCCCTAGTGGTGGCTAGGCGGGTATGGCAGTCCAAGACCACTCACTGCAGCCTGTCGGTTGATAGCTGGCAGACCTCCGCATGTCAGGGGCGGGAACGTGCACAACCATGCACTGAGCTCACTGCACGACCATCTCAGTCCTGGAGACCACAGGGTCATACACAACAGGGTAAAACCAACTTGGCCTGAGCACTGTGATGCCCAGGACCCAGATATGCTGGGGGTCTCTCCGGCCGCAGACAGGGATAAAAAGGCTAAAAATAAAAAAAAAAAAACTTTTGTTTAGCAATGGTACTCTGCCATCACAGCATATGGTCATGGCACCCAGCCATCTCAGTACACTGTCTGTACCCATGGCATCTGGCTATTCCAGTAAATGGCTGGTACCAATGGTACCTTGCCATCATCATATACTGTTGGTATCCATAGTATCCAGCCATCCCAGCATACTGTCAGTACCCATGGTACCAAGTGATCCCAGTATAATGTTGGTGTGCTTGATACTCAGCTTTCCCAATATACTGCTGGTACACATGGTACCAAACTATCCCAGCATACTGTCAGTGCACTTGATACCCAGCTTTCCCAGTATACTGTTGGTGCACATGGTACCCAGCTATCCCACTATACTGTTAGTACCCACGGTACCCAACTATCCCAGCATACTGTTGGTGTACTTGGTACCCAGTTTTCCCAGCATACTGTCGGTACACACGGTACCCAGCTATCCCAGCATGCTGTTAGTGCACTTGATACCCAGCTTTCCCAGTATACTGTTGGTGTACTTGGTACCCAGCTATCTAAGTATACTATTGGTACGCATGATACCCAGCTATCCCAGTATACTGCTGGTGCACTCGATACCCCAGCTATCCCCGTATACTGCTGGTGCACTCGATACCCCAGCTATCCCCGTATACTGCTGGTGCACTTGATACCCAGCTTTCCCAGTATACTGTCAATACACAGAGTACCCAGCTATCCCAGCCTACTATTAATGAACTGGATACCCAGATTTCCCAGTGTACTGTTGGTGCACATGGTACCCAGCTATCCCAGTATACAGTTGGTACTCAACCATCCCAGTATACTGTCAGTAATACCCATGGTACCAAGCTATCCCAGTATACTGTCTGTACATATGGTACCCAGCTATCCCAATACACGGTCGGTGCACACAGTATCCAGCTATCCCAATATATTGTCTGCACCCATGGTACCCAGCCATTCCAATATACTGTCTGTGGTACCCAGCTATCACAGTATACTACAAACTCCAGAAGTACTACGAGTCCACCAATGTGGGCAGATGCAGTGAAAAGGGCAGCCAGCTCTGTATAACACAGAAGTCCACAGTTTACTGCACTCAAGAACCAAAAAACACTCCACAAAATGAAATTAAATTTCAAGCTGAAACTCTTTGGTCACGCTTTGTCTACCATGCCCCGATGAAGAGTCGGCCTCAAGCGCTGGGGCTTAGTGTGGTGTGTGACTGTCTGTGCGCATTCTCAATTTAACAGGCAATAAAGCCTTTAAAATGTAATTTCATTTTGTGGAGTGTTTTTTGGTTCTTGAGTGCAGTAAACTGTGGACTTCTGAATCACAGTATACTGCCAGTACCCATGGTACCCAGCCATCCTAGAATACTGTCCCTAACCATGGTAACTGGCTATCTCAGTATACTGTGGGTACACATAATACTCGGCTATCGCAGTATATTGTCGGTATCCATGGTACCCAGCTTTCCCAAGATACTGTCGGTATACAAGGTACCCCAGCCATCGCAGTATACTATCGGTACACATGGTACCCAGCTTTCCCAGTATACTATCAGCACACACGGAACCCAGCAATCCCGGTACAGCGTCAGTATACATGGTACCCAGCCATCCCAATATACAGTCTGTGCCCATGGTACCCAGCTATCCCAGTCTACTATCACTGCACATGGCACAAAGCTATCCCAGTATCCTGTCGGTACACATGGTAACCAGCTATCCCAGTATACCACCAGAATATACTCTCGGTATACATGAAATACAGCTATCCCAGTATACTGTCGGTACCCATTTTTTCCAAGATACTGTCAGTACACACGGTATTCAGCCATCTCAGTATACAGTCAGTGCACATGGAATCCAGTTATCCCAATATACTGTAGTGTTTATTCTTGCGTACATTATATTTAGTGCATAGCACTAACCGGCTGCAATTGCGCAAATTTAATTTCATGCTTTGCAGTTAGCTCCTAATTTATGCCCATTCAAAATATGCAATTTTGGCCAATTAGCGCTATTTTATTTTATCGCAGTTAGCACTTAAGAGAATATAGTTATAATTATTTTACGTCAAATATAACCTGTTCTGCAGTACTGTCGGTACACATGCACCCAGTTATCCCAGTATACGTTCATGCACACGACACCCTGCTGTTCCAGTATACTGTCAATACCCATGGTATCAAGCTATCTCAGTATACTGTTGGTACTCATGGTAGCCAGCCAGCCCAGTATAATGTCCGCACCCAAGGTATCCAGCTCTCCCAGTATACTGCCAGTGCACAAAGTACCCAGCTATCTCAGTATGCTGTTGGTGTACACAGTACCCAGCTATCCCAGTATACTGTCAGTGCACAAGGCACCCAGCTATCCCAGTATACTACAGTATGCTGTCACTGCACATGCTACCCAGCTATCTCAGTATACTCTCAGTATTTGGTACCCAGCTATACCACCATACTGTTGGTACACATGGTAACCAGCTATCCCTGTACACTGTTGATATGCATGGTACCCAGCCATCCCTGTGTACAGCTATTACCCATGGTACTCACCATATACCATATATATACCATATATATACATACCAGTATACGGTCAGAACCCAGCTACCCCAGTATACTGTCAATTCTCATAGTAAGTAGCTATTCTAGTATACTGCTGGTGCACATGGTAGCCTGCCATCTCAGTATGCTGTCTGTACTCATGGTACACAGCTCTCCAGGTATACTGTCAGTGCACATGGTACCCAGTTATCTCAGTATACTGTGGATGCACACAGTACCCAGTTATTCCAGTATGCTGCTGGTGCACATGGTACCCAGTTATGCCAGTATACTATTGATATACATGGTACACAGCCATGCCAGTATACTGTCAGTACACATGGTACACAGCTGTCTCTGTATACAGTTGGCAGGCACCCATGTTACCCAGCCATTCCTGTACACTGTTTGCATACATGGTACCCAGCATTCCCAGTATACTGCTAGTACACATGGTACCCAGCTATCCCAGTATACTGTCCGTACACATTACCTAGCTATCCAAGGGTACTGTCAGCAGCCATGGTACCTAGCCATCCTAATGTGCTGTCGGTACACATGGTACACAGCCATCACAGTGTACCATACGGTCAGTACTCATGGTTTCCAGTAATCCCAGTACACTGTTGGCACTCATGGTACCCAGCCATCCCAGTATACAATCAGTACACATGGTACACAGCCATCCCAGTATACTGTCAGTACACATGTTACCTAGCTATCCCAGTATATTATTAGTACCCATGGTACCCCACTATCCAAGTATATTGTTGGTACCCACGGTACACAGCCATACCAGAATACTATCAGTATCCATGGTACACACCCATACCAGTATACTGTCAGTACACATTGCCCAGCTATCTCAGTGTAGTGTCGGCACCCATGGTACCCAGCCACCAAAGTATACTGTTGGCACCCTCAGAACCCAGTCACACCAGTACAGTTTTGACACCCATGGTACCCAACCTACCCAGTATACTGTCTGTACCCAGTTATACCTGTATAGGTTAGTATGCATGGTACCCAGCAATCCCTACAGTGCTGCAACCCATGGTACTCAGCCACTCTAGTATAATGTTGGTACCCATGTATCCCAGTAGACTGTTGGCACCCACTGTACTCAGCCACCCCAGTATACTGTTTGCACCCACAGTACTCAGTTACACCACTATACGGTCAGTACACGTGCACCTTGGTACCCAGCTGTCCCTGTATAAAGTTGGTAGGTACCCATGGTACCTAGCCATCCCAGTATACTGTTGGTATACTTGCTACCAGCAATCCCAGTATACTGTTGGTACACATGGTACCCAGCTATCCTAGTATTCTGTCAGTACATGTTACCCAGCCATCCCAGTAAACTGTCAGCACCCATGGTACCCAGCCATCTCAGTATACTCTTGGCACCCTTGGTACCCAGCCATCACAGTTACTGTCAGCACCCATGGTAATCAGCCATCCCAGTCAGTACACATGGCATCCAGTGATCCCAGTACACTGTTGGCACCCAAGGTACTAGCCACTCCAGTGAACTGTCTGTACACATGGTACCCTGCAATCCCTGTATACTGTCAGTACACATAGAAAACAGACATCCCAGTATACTGTCAGTAATACCCAAGGTACCCAGCTATCCCAGGATACTGTCTGTATATACGGTACACAGCCATCCCAGTATACTGTCGGTAATATCCATGGTACTCCTCTATCCCAGTATACTGCCTGTACATAAGGTACCCAGCCATCCCAGTATACTGTCAGTACACACTGAACACAGGCATCCTAATACACGATCAGTACACATGATACACAGCCATCCAAGTATACTACCAGTACCTCATGGCACTCAGCTATCTCAGTATATTGTTTATTTGCTCAACGAGTAGGCACACTGGAAAATAAATTCCATTTACAGGTGCGACTCCGCATAGAAACATGAGTAACATAAAACATAATATATTGTTGGTACCCATGGTACACAGCCATCCCAGTATACTGTCAGTATCCATGGTACACAGCCATCCCAGTATACCGTCAGTACATATTGCCAGCTATCTCAGTGTAGTGTTGGCATCCATGGTACCCAGCCACCCCAGTAAACTGTTGGTACCCACAGAACCCAGTTACCCCAATATACTCTTGGCACCCATGGTACCCAGCATATTGTTGGTACACATGGTATCCAGCTTTCCCAGTATAGGTCAGTACCCATGGAACCCAGAAATCCCAGTACACTGTTGGCACCTATGGTACTCAGCCACTCCAGTATAATGTTGGTACCCATTATACCCAGATATCCCAGTGTGCTGTCAGTACACATGGTACCCAGCCATCCCAATATACTGTCAATGCACATAGCACCTTGCCTTCCCAGTGTGCTGTCATTACCCACAGTACCGAGCTATCCCAGTACACTGTTGGCACTCATGGCACTCAGCGATCCCAGTATACTGTTTTTGGACATGACACCCAGCCATTCCTGTATACTATCGGTATCCATGGAACCCAGCTATACCAGTACACTGTTGGCACTCATGGTACTCAGCAATCCCAGTATACTGTTTTGGGACAGGACACCCAGCCATTCCTGTTTACTATCGGTATCCATGGAACCCAGCTATACCAGTACACTGTCGGTATACACAGTACCCAGCCACACCAGCATACTTTTGGCCCACATGGTATATAGCCATCTCAGACTAATTTGTTGGTACCCATGGTAGCCTATCCTAGTATACCGCTGGAAATCTTTAATCTTTTCTGGTGCATAGAAGCAAGTGCTCGCTAATACCTCTTTTGACCAGCAAATATCACGTCACAGATAACTTCTGCAAAACATCCAAATAACCCCAGACTGTGTCAAGACAATCAGTGAAAAACAGCTGTGTGAGGGGATAGGAAGCAGGGTCAGAATCTGCAACTTCACTATCAAGTTTTAAATTGGAGAAAAATCTTAGAAACCAACATCACTCTTTGCTAGGAAAGTTTGTTTTGATTTTGACAGGATTTCAAATTCACTTCTCCAGTCACCCATTCTTCTCTTCATTACTCCTCTTCTCTCCCCAACTGCAGTGCTGGTTGTGTCAGGGCTGTCAGTGCTGAACTGCAATTTCTCTTAATCTCCCATCAGCACGGAGCTCACAGCCCGCTCACACATACACATATGGGTCTGCTAATGATCGGCGTTCCTGTACCCTGACATTTTCATGATTTTTTATAGTCCTGCTAAGAAACCAGGGTTTGTTGAAATTTAGAGAGAAATATGTCCTCTCGCCTCCCCTCCTTCCTTTTGTTTGAAAGTTTTCTAGAGGGAGATGAATTTGTTTAATCTCAGATTCAATGACACACTTCTGAGGTAGTAAATCAACTTTAAAGAAACCATCAGAGCTGTCCTGACAGATTGACATTTACGGTCCTGGCTGTCTGTGAAAACTCCTGCAAATGCTGTAATTAATGAGCTCTCACCCCATCATTGTCATCACTCACTCTCGCTATCACGATACCATTTAGTAGGAGCAGAAACTCAGAACAATTCTAATGTTATAAAGGAATTCCACACTTAGTGCAGACTTGAAGTAGGAAAAATAGCATCATTTGATTTTAAATTTCAAAATCCACCAAGTTGGGTTACTACTTGCAATGCAAGCAACCAGGCTTAGAGAACAAGCCCTGGAAGTGGGGGGCTGGTCAGGAGGAGGTGGCCACAGCGTCCCAGAGATACTCTCCTCCTCCTCTGAGGAAGACAGCAGGCGTTGTCTTTATACTGCAGCCTGAGTGACTACAGGTAGCAGTGCAGACAGACAAGCTAGGAGAAAGGAGGACATTGGCTGGTGGTGTGTGTAGCCACGCATTTTCTTGCACATGCGCAGATGGCGCCCTCATTGTTGGTACCCAATGAGGATGGGAGGTTTATGTTCCTCCTACCCCCAATGGAATCCATTACAGCATCAGGAGCTGGGTGGTGCAACACCTTGGGTGAGGATGTATGCACCAGAAATGGTGAAGACGGAGCTGGGATGGCAGGTGAGGGGATGGGACAGCACCAGAGACACAGGATAAAGAACAGTTAAGTAAGAACTTACTGTAACAGTAGATTTTCGAGGGGATCTCAGACATCAGGTCACACCATAGGACCTTCACTGCCGGTGAAGCAGGATCCACATGGAAGAATTTCCAGCAGTACCACTGGGGCCACCCATGCCAATGTCACCTGCCGAAGTCACAAACCCTATAAAGGTATGAGCTGCCCCACTCCCTCCTCAGTTCTTTCTGCCGGAGACTAAGGGAGCAAAACTCCTGCCGTGGGGGACTGAGGAAAGAGACAGGTGCCCAGGCCTAAATAAAAGGCTGGATACACCATGTAGCCAGTCTGAGCAGAGGACCCCAAGAAGGCGGATGGTGGGAGGAAGGCAGACCTGATGACTGAGATCCCCTCGAAGATCTACTGTTACGGTAAGTTCTTACGTAACTATTCTGTCTTCATCAGTAGTAACTTAGTCATTGGGTCACACCATAGGAATGAGTCCCAAGCAGGTACAGACACAGCAGAACAGTCTGGGAGGAAGGCCAACCAAAGCTTAAGACAAGAGGCCCTGTAGGACAGCCCTGCTGAAGCCTACTCGGGCTCTAGGAGCGATGCCCAGACTGCAGTGCTTGGTGAAAGTACGGACGGTACTCCAGGTGGCAGCAGCGCAAATATCAGTGGCTGACACCCCTTTGAAACAAGTCACAGAGGTAACCGTGCCCCTCGTGGAATGGTCCTTCACCACCCCGGCAACTCTTTGCCATGCTTGTTGTAGCAGAACACAATACAGTGTGTCAACCATATGGACAAACACTGTTTAGAAACCTGAATGTCCTCTTTACCTGGAACAAAAAAAAAAACAAAAAGCTGCTTTTACTTTCTGCATTCCTTGGTTTAGAGCAGATAATACTTCAAAATTTTGTGTATGTCTAATGTATGGAGCAGTGCTTCCCCTGGATTGGCATGCTCAGGAAAATAAACTAGTAAGTGGATAGACTGATTCATGGTAAACTCAGACACCACCTTAGGGAGAAACTTAGGATTCGCGCACAAAGACACCATGTCTCTGTGAAACATTAAATAAGGCTCCTCACACCAGAGAGCCTGAAGCTCAGAAATCCTTTGAGCAGAGGTAACAGAAACATAGACTTTGACGGCAGATAAGGACCGCTTGGCCCATCTAGTCTGCCCATTTTCCTACCTACAGGATAGGCCACAGATCCTAGTTAACCAATAGCCTATTTCTTCCTACACCCCACAAGAATTGCCTTATGTCTGTCCCATGCATTCTTGAATTCTCCCACAGTTTTAGACCCCACAACCTCCTCAGGAAGGCTGTTCCATGCATCCACTACCCTCTCTGTGAAATAATACTTCCTCACATTGCCCCTGAACCGTCCCCTTCTATCTTTAAATTGTGTCCCTTGTTCTTGCACATCTCTTTTTCTGAAAGATGCTACCCTCTTGGACTTTGTTGATTCCACTGAGGTACTAAAGTTTCTATCATGTCTCCCTCTCCTTCTTTCCTCAAGGGTATACATATTAAGCTCCTTTAGTCTCTCCTCATACGGCTTCTCTTGCAGACCCTGCACCATTTAGTGCCCTCCTCTGGACTGCCTCTATCCTGTCTATGACCTTATGGAGATGGGGTCTCCAGAACTGGACACAGTACTCCAGATGGGGTCTCACCAACTGTCTGTACAGAGGGATAACAACTTCCTGTTTTCTGCTGCTGACGCCTCTCCCTATACATCCCAGTATACCCCCAGACCTCCCTACTGCCTTATCACATTGCTTGCTAACCTTAAGGTCATCTGATACGATTACTCCCAGGTCCCTTTCCTTTTTTGGTTTTGTTACTACCTCCCCACCCATTGTGTATTCTTCCCGTGGTTTCTTGTTTCCCAGGTGCATTATTTTGCACTTCTTTGCACTGAATCCTAGCTGCCATACTTCTGACCATTCCTCCAACCTTGCCAAGTCCCTTTTCATCCTTTCCACGCCTACTTGTATATCAACCCTGTTGCAGATCTTTGTGTCATCTGCAAAAAGGCATACTTTTCCTTCCAGTCCCTCTGCAATGTCACTGATGACGACATTAAAAAGGACTGGACCCAAAACTGAACCCTGCGGTACCCCACTAGTAACCCCTCTTTCTTCAGAGTGGACTCCATTTACAATTACCTTCTGTGTCCTGTTGTGCAGCCAATGTTTTACCCAGGCTACCACCCTGGGACCCACTCCCAGGCTGGTTAATTTGACTATTAATCTTTTGTGTGTGACTGTGTCAAATGCCTTGCTAAAGTCTAGGTAGGCCATGTCCACAGCCCCTCCCTGGTCTACTACTTTGGTCACCCAGTCAAAGAAATCTATTAGATTCGTCTGACATGACCTTCGCGCTGTGAACCCATGCTGCCTTGGGTCCTGTGCCCCACTGGCCTCTAGGTACTCAACTGTTCTTTCCTTCAGAAGTGACTCCATCACTTTCCCTACCACAGAGGTCAGACTGACAGGTCTGTAGTTTCCTGCCTCTGTCTTGGTCCCACTTTTGTGAAGGGGAATCACATCCGCCTTCCTCCAGTCCTTGGGTACCACACCATCCTCCCATGATTTATTAAAAAGAGTAGCCAGTGGTTTCACTAGTTCCTCCCTTAATTCTTTTAGGATTCTGGGGTGAATTCCATCAGGACCCATTGCTTTGTCCGACTGGGATCGACCCCCCTATCAAGAGTGCTTCTGGTAATTGGAGTAGGCACTTCCTCCTCCTCCTCTTTTGTGAATACTGAGCAGAAATATTCATTCAGTATCCCTGCTTTTTCACTGTCCCCCTCTGCCCACCAACCGTTAATTCTATTCAGCCTCACTATCCCTCCCTTTGTCTTTCTACGCTGCTGATGTACCTATAAAAGGTTTTATCCCTCTTAACTGAGTTGGCTATCTTTCCTCAGTTTGGGCCTTGCTATTCTGACCTCCTCCCTGCTTCCTTCTGCCTTAACTGGTACAGCTCTCTGTCCTGCTCCTTCTGTGTTTCCTTATACTTCCGAATGCTATCTTTTCTTTCCTGACTTTCACAGCCACCTCTTTGAGAACCATAGGGCTTTTTCTTTCGCTTTGATTTGTTTATTTGCTTCACACAAAGGCTTGCTGCCTCTGTGATGGCAGTTTGATGATTCCCCATTGTTGCTCCACACCTCCTTCTAGCCTGTTTGCTAGTGCTTTTCTGAGGCGCTCTCCCAACTTGCCAAAGTCAGCCCTCCTAAAGTCCAGTACCCTCACTTTTGTATGGCTTGACTCTGTAGCTGAGTTTAACGTGAACCACACTGTTTGGTCACTTGTTCCCAGATGGCAACCCACTTCTAGATCTGAGATCCTCTCACTGCCCCCTTTGAGAGACATGAGGTCTAAGATTGCTCCCTCATGAGTGGGTTCAAACTAGCTGTCTGAGGCCTGCCACCTGTAGGGCATCAAGAATGGCCCTGTTTTGGATGGCTGCAGCAAATGTGCTCCAGTTAACATCTGGCATATTCAGGTCTCCCATCAACAGTATCTCCCCTTTCTCTGCCATTCTAAGAATGCCTTCTATCATATCTTTGTCCATTCCCTCCTCCTGACATGGGAGTCTGTACACAACCCCTGTGCAAACTGTGGTGGCCTGTCCAGTCTCCAAGGTGACCCATAGTGCCTCCTCTCCTCCCTGTTTACTCTTTTGTTCAGTTGCTTTTATCCCTTCCTTTACATAGAGAGCTACTCCTCCCCCGCCTGTCTCTTCTGTAGGTTATGTACCCTGGTATGTTAACATCCAGTCATGGTTCTGTGTGTACCATGTTTCTGTGACTGCTGCGATATCCAGGCATCCCTCTTCCATCAAGGCCACCAGCTCAGGGAGCTTGTTGCCTCAGACTCACGGGCATTGGTACTCATTACCCTCCATTTCCTGATGGCCTTACTCCCTTTGCCCCATCCCTGTCCTTCTTCCTTTGTCACTTTCCCCATTTACCCCTGCCCTTCCATCGACACCTCTATGTTGGTGTTTGCCGCCTTACTAATGTGATTTTTTTTTTTGGGGGGGGGCTAGGATTTCCCTGCTCCTGTCCAGTGCCTCCCCCCTTGGCTAGTTTAAATGCTTGCCAATGAAGCATTTAAACCTATCACCTAGGATCCTGGTTCCCCTCCTGGACACATGCAGCCCATCATGCCAGTAGAGACTTCATCACTCCAGGTGGACCCCCAGTCCCCAATGAAGCCAAATCCCTGAGCTCCACACCAGTTTTTCAACCACTGATTGAATCCCATGGTGCGGAACACCCTAGCCTCTCCTATGCCATAGATGGGCAGCACCTCCGAGAAGGTTACTCAAAAGGCAATGACTAAGACCCTCCCCATTCCACAAACTCTTCCTGAACTTTCTAATCCCTTTCTTAGCCAGGTCATTTGTCCCTAGGTAGACAATGACATCCAGCTCCCTCCCTGTGCAGCTGCTCCGCAATCCTGAGGATTCGGCCTCCTGTCCCTCCAAGCCATGGAGCCAGGCAGGCACCCACCTCCTCTCCCTTCCTCCCCAGTTCTACTTCTTCCTAACAATGGAGTCCCCACCAGGAGTTGTTTTCTTCTCATGGGTCCCCCCACCCTCCTGTGGGTCTCCTTGTGGAGGTTCCCAGCATCCTCCTTGGTCTCCACTGCAGGTGCCTCCATAGAGGAACCACACTTTGCCAGAATGGCATAGAAATTGTGGAGAGGTACAACTGGAGGGATGTGCCTCTGTTCCACCACCTCACACCTCCCTGAGCCCACTGTGGTCCAACCGCTCCTCTTCCTTGGCAACCTCTGAGGCAACGGCAGTGGCACTGGTGGTCCCTGGATGGAAGAGGAGGTCCCACAAATCCTGGCCAACTCAGCCTGGAGATGAGCAACCATCTCCCTCGGCCCAGAAAGGTGCCTGCAGATGGGACAACACCGCATCCTCCAGAACGTCTCCCGGAAGACTGCTGCTCCACAGCTACTGCACTGCACCACTCAAATCATGTCTTATTTCTGGCCCCTTAACTGTTTGCAATCCTTACTCTTTCCTCTGTTTTTTTTTTTTTTTTTTTTTTTGTGTTCTCTCTCCTTACTTTCTGTCTGTGTGCCCTTTAAGCTCCTGATTCTCCTGTTCTGAGACAAGAATATCCTATATTTCTCAGTAGACCCCTTACTTGCTCAGAGGCAGACCTCCAGCAGCTAGAGTGGGCTGGAGAGCTACTCTCACCCTTCTAGGATGGTGGGTCTTTGGTGGCTCAGTGATCACTCACTTCCTGCTCCCAAACAAGAAGTTCCTGT
The DNA here is from genome assembly GCA_016271365.2 of Neoceratodus forsteri. NCBI lineage: Eukaryota > Metazoa > Chordata > Ceratodontiformes > Ceratodontidae > Neoceratodus > Neoceratodus forsteri. The sequence goes on along the minus strand of CM057451.1, from coordinate 673,006,720 downwards.
TATCAGTCAAATCCTGTGCCTATAAAAGTAGAACTAGCTTTGGGTGGGAGGGTGGAGCGGAGGGAAGGAGGGCAATATAGTCCCAGTAGAGAAGTCCAGTCACACAGCAGTCCTTTCTCCTGGTGTCTTCTGCCAAGCTATTAGCAGAATCTTTCTAAGGCAGTCTTTAAATGTACCTTCCTTCTAGCTAAGCCACTCCCCCTGCTTACTAGATCTTTCTACAAGTAATTTAAACCTCACAGCTATTAAGACCTTTCAATCACCTGCGATTTACACCTAGATAACTGTTCAGATAACCATTCAGTTCAATTAACTCAAACACACACTTTTTTTTGTTAGTTTTTTTTTACCCTAAATTAAAGGTCCAAGTACAAAAGTTCTTCTTCTTTAGTCCCAGTAGAGAAGTCCAGTCACACAGCAGTCCTTTCTCCTGGTGTCTTCTGCCAAGTAATAACAAACAAAAATAATGCTTCCCAAGAGAGAAAGCATAGCTCGCAAGTCGTGGTTGGCTCAAATGGAGACAGGGTCAACTTCTCCAAAACAAAACTCAAATCCCAAGACGGGACAAGAGAATGGATAGGAGGTTTCAGATGCAGGATAGCCCAGAGAAAAGTACAAGATATATCCAACTGAGCCACAATGCGGCCACCCAAGGGCTCATGAAAGGCAGAGATGGCCGAAAGGTGCACCTCAAGGGAGGAGTACTAGAGGCCTATGTCCGACAGATATCAGGTAGTCCAGAATCTGGCTCACTGGAAAAGTAAAAGGGTCCAAGTGATGCTTGGCAGCCCAGATGGCAAACCTCTTCCACTTCATGGCATATGTGGCACTAGTGGAGGACGTCCGAGCTGCCACAAAGACACCCACCACTCTCTGGGAGACGCTGAACCGGGCAATGGCTATGTCCACAAGAGCCAGGTATGAAGACGAAGGGACTTGAGATTGGGATGGACCAGGGTCGCTTAAGCCTGCATCAACAGATTCCTGAAGAGAGGAAGAGACCAGAGGCCCCTCCGCCAACTGTTGCAGTAATGGAAACCATATTTGCCATGACCAGAATGGTACTACCTAGGTCATGCTGGCCCCCTCCATCTGCAGCTTGATTAGCACCCCCTGAATCAGAGGAAAGGGAGGGAAGGCATAAAGGAACCTCCAGCTCCAGAAGAGGGACAACACAACTCACCAGAAAACTCCAGGCCCTACATCTAGTAAGCAAAAACTGGGCAGCTTTGCGCTGCATGGTACGCTAAAAGGTCCAACTCTGGATGACCCCATCTGGCAAGAAGATCTTCTGTGACGGATGAGAGACATTGCAATGTTTATGGAAGAAACCAGCCACACTTCAAAAAATTCATTATTTTGTCTTTTTTCTTTTATTTTCAAATACCAGATCCTCCTGGTACCCAGTGTTTCACCCGTAGGGCTTCCTCAGGGAAGCGAACCTATTTTGTTGTCACTTGTAAAGTAATTCAATCAATTTTCTTGGTTTTTCAAATGGTTAAGGTTTTCCTGATGCTAAGATACAGAAATGTTTCATTTTTCAACATGCTTTTTCACAAGCATTTCTGATACCACATGGTCTCCAGTTTCAGAGGTTTTATATGTTTGGCAGTCAGGGCAGACTAGGATGAGAGAAGTTCCCACTTGTGCATGCTGGACTGCGTCCTGCTGAGGCCATCTACCAGGGAGTTTAGCACACCTGGAACGTGGACCGCCACGAGAATTAGACTGTGGTCTAGTGCCCAGTACCATACTCTCTGTCTCAAATAATTTAGAGCCATTGAAAGGGGCGTTAACCATCTTTTGTTGGACATCGGCCGCAAAACCTGAGACCCTCAGCCAGGAGTGCCTATGAAGGCAAATGCCTGTGGCAGCAGCCCTGGCACCAGTATCCGAGGTATCGCAGAGGGCCCTAAGGAGGTGCTTGTCGATATCCTCTGCATTTGAGACACTCATTCTGGGTACAGTCTGGGGGGGGCCAGGGCAGCAGCCATGCTCTTCTTTTATTTTATTTTAGTTATTTAACCAGGAGTAGCACACTAAGCTGAAAGCTTTTCACAGGTGCGACCTGGGAGCACAGGAAAGTTAAGTGACTTACTCAGGGTCACACAGTATGCAGGTGGAAGCTGTGGGATTCAAACCCAGGTCTGGTCTGTTGGATGTCACCAGATTTGCAGCTCAGAGCCTTAAACCACTGTGCTATACTGCCTCCCTATTCTATTCTACTCCCCTATTCTTCCAGATAGTATTCTGGTATTTGGCCATGTGAGAGAGATAACTGGCAGTCCTCAGCCCCAAGGTAGAGAAGGTATATACCCTTTTACCCCAAAGGTCAATCCCGTAGGATTCCCTGTCCGGGGGGGGGGGACTGAGGTGCTTAGGCACCTTTGACCTGTCATGGGCTGCCTTGATGACCATGGAGTCGGTCTCGAGTTGGGCAGCACAGTAAGGAAGGCCCTGGGTGGCATGATATAACTTATTCGCCCTGTGGGGATGGCCGGAACCATATCAGGTCTGTGCCAAGCGGCAGTAGTGGCATTCATCAGGGAGGATGGGAGGAATAATCTTACGAGTGGATTCTGGGATTTCCAGAAAGTCCACCAGATCCTGTCTGATGGCATCCTCTTCCTCAGTATGAAACCCCATGGCTGAAGACAGCTGCTTCATAACATTGAAGAAAGTAGGGTCCTCTGGAGGAGACTTGGGAAATGCTTGACAGAGTCCTCACTCACTGGGAAGGAAGTGGACCCGTTGGAAGAAAGAGGTTCTTCCTCAGGCAAGATGAGGAGACGATAGTACTCCTCCTCGACATCCACCTGCTCCACACTAAGGTCCAATGAATGAGGAACCGACAACAGCCCACAGGAAACAGCTCGAGGAGGCCAAAGTGGCATTGACGGCAATGGGGCTGTCAACGGGGACAGGGGACCCAGGCCTATAAGCACCCAGCTGATGGACCAAGACTGTAGTAAACTTGGTCAGGATATTGTTGAGGTCGACAGAAGACTGCTGCGTCAATGGAGAAGGGGTCAACGGCACAGGGCAGGATGACCTGCCCTCCGGGCCTTGGCAGACTGAAGAGCCTGATGCCCAAGGGCCTGGAAAGGCATCAGGCCTTGAAGGGAGGGTTGTCACTGACAAGCCAGACATTGACAAACTGGGGGCTGATGACCCAAGGGTCGACAATAGGCTGCCTTGAGAGGTGGGCACGGGCGCTGTCTGTATAAGTCTGGTAGGAACAGAGAGCTGGACAGCAACAGGCATTGACGTAGCTGCAGCCGGAGTACCCCCCGCGGAAGAAGAAACAGCCATCAGGCAGCTAAGTACCTGTCTCGGGTGTTGGCGACTTGGGAGCTCGACGAACCCACGAGCAACTGGACAGAGGGACCCCTGAGGACCCATGCCCAGAACTGGCTACCTGTTGTTCCATCAGAACATTTTTGAGAGCCTTTTTCTGTCACCTGAGGATGGTTTGGTTGAATTTATGGCAGAGCTCACAGTCCAAGACATTGTGGTCAAGCCCAAGACAGCAGACACAGAGAGTATGTTTGTCTGTAGAGGCAATCTTCTTTCCGAGGCGGCAGCTCTGGAAAAGAGAAGTGGAAGGAATAATTCTCAACGTAAAGATAGGAGAATGTCTTATTAAAAAGAGATTCTGAAAAACTAAGCAAAATAAAGTCATAGGCACAAATGGCGCCAAATTGCGTCGGAGCTTCTGCGGAGACCCGTTCGAACAGAGTTGACGGCGGGAAAGAACTGAGGAGGAAGCGGGGCTGCTCACGTCTTATAAGGTTGGTGATGTCAGCAGATGACATCGGCATTGGCGGCCCCGCTGGTTCTGCTGAAAACTTCCATGTGGATCCTGCTTCATTGACGGTGAAGTTCCATATGTGCGACCTTATGACTGAGATACCCACAATGAAGATAGTACAGTTATGCAAGAACTTATCATACGAGCGGATCTTCGAGAGAATCTCTTTCATCAGGCTCACCTATGGAACTATAGCTGCCAGGCACTAGGACCACGTGGAAACTTTTTCACTAGTAGTCTTCTAGGGACCACCCATGACGACGCCATACGTCAACATCCTCACCATATAAGCATGTGTGGCCCCACGCCCTCCTCAGTTCCCCTGCCAGAGACTATACACCTCCTCCTAGCGTACCGAGGGAGAGCTAAAGGTTCCTGCCAATAGGCAAGGTGAAACAGAAGGCAGACCATCCTGGAGAGGGGTACAGAGAAGCTCTGAGGCCAAGCGGGACAGAAGGTGGGACGGCATGGCCTGATGAAAGAGATTCTCTCAAACATCTACTGTTATGGTAAGTTCTTATGAAACTGTGCTATCTTCGTTGAGGATATCACTTTCATCAGGACACATCTATGGAACAAGCCCTAAGCAGTACTAACAGAGAGACAGTCTGACTGGCTGCAGCCTACAGGCCTAAGGAAGGAGGCCCTGAAGAACAGCAAGGTCGAAGCCTGCCCTTCTCCTAAGGGCAAGGTCCAGACTGTAGTGTTTGGTGAAAGTGTGAACAGTACTTAGGGAACAACAAACACAGAACAGAGTATAGGATGGAAGGGGTTCATCCAGACACAATATCAGAGGAAAGGGAACTAGGAGACATTATCAGTGGCTCCATTAAACAAACCAGCCTGTGTAACAAGACCTTAGGCAAGGCTAACAGGATGTTAGGGTGCATTGGAACAGCGCTTGATAATAGGAAGCAGGAAGTACTGTCACCTCTGTACAGGTCACTGGTATGGCCACACCAGTTCTGGAGTCCCCACCTGAAAAAACAGGGACAGGTTAGAGATGGTACAAGGCAAGGTGATCAACATGATTTAGGGCCAGGAAGGCAGATCCTATGAGACTGAGAAGTCTGTTATCCGTTTCTGAAGAGACTAACTACTAAGCTGTGACTAAAATGTTGGGTCGTTTGCCCTTTTAGGAACGGTCACTGTCACATGAGCAGTAGCTCTGGTGGGATTCTGATCTAAAGATACTCTGAGTGAATGTCAAGTTGAGTGGTGGCAGTATATCAAAATGATCATTCAGGCATCTGAAGGGTTGTGAAAACTTCAACAGTGCAGACTGAGTTTTGGGAGACAACCTGTCTGTGACACAAGCAACTAATATATTGATCTACCAGCAGGTATATTGATACAGGAATTGCTAGACATCTATGTAAAACAAAGTTTCTGTGATTTTTTTCAGAGATGTCTTGCAATCATTTCAGAGGATGGTGGTTAATGGCACTCACTCTAATGAGTGGATAGTGACCAGGAAGGTGACAGAGGACTCAGCACCGGGACAAGTCCTCTTCAGCGTCTTCACAGGTGACACTGCAGAAGCACTTGGTGGGAAGGTATGCATTTTGTAGAAGATACCAAAGTCTGCAACAGGGTAGACACTCAGAAAGGGCTTGAGATAACATGCAGTGATCTTGGTAAACTCAAGGAATGATCAAAATCATGGCAATAGGGGGTTAATGCCAGAAAGTGCAAAATTATGTACCTAGGAACAGAACATAGGTTTGGGGGAGGTACTGAGAGTCACTAAACAGGAAAGGGACCTTGAGGTTATTATATCTGAGGACCTGTAAGTGGCAGGGCAGTAGGACAAAGCAGTGGGTAGGGCTAGTGGGATGCTGGGGTGTGTACGGAGGGGCATCTCTAGCAGGAGGAGGAGGGACGTGGTGTTGCCACTGTCTTGCTTGCTGTTGAGAAGCCACTTGGAGTACTGTGTTCAGTTTTGGAGACTGCACCTCAAAAGGGACACAGACAGAGTGGAGACAGCCCAGAGGAGGGCAAACAAAATGGTGTTAGGGTTGCATGAGAGCCCTACAAAGAGAGACTCTGGGATCACATGTACACCCTGAAAGGGGGGGGGGGGGAGAGGTGACATGAGAGAGACCTACAAGTACCTCACAGGTGTGAACAGGGTGCTGGATAGAAGTATCTCTCTTTTTTTTTTTTTACTTTATCACCCACCCACTGCCGGCAGGGCTCAGTGGCAGTTGTACTGACCATCGGTGCTCACCCTTATCAGGGATTATGATGCACGGCAGTGGGGCTTTTATCTTAGTGTCCCTGTAAGTTCTACCGAGGACACGGCACAGGACAGAAGTCCAGGCTGCAGATGTGCTGATGCCGTCTCAATAGCGTTCTGAGTGTTCTCCCTCCCACACCCTATTCCTGAGCCACTGCCTGTGCTTTCACGGCGGGGAATGGGGTGGTGTGACAGCCCTCCCCACTTCAGAGGACTGTGTCCCCTGGGATGCTCGAACCTCCCCGCTGGCCCCCTAATGGCCCAGGCTCGTTATTAAACCTGAGTCACTGGCGTCATGGACTGCAGTACTACTGCTGCACTGATGGGCCGGCTTTTAGAAGTCTCTTTCAAATGAGAAAGCGCATCAGGAAGCATGCGATGAAGCTGTTTGGGGGAGAGGAGTTTAGCAGAGAGAGAGATGGGGAAATATTTATTTACTGAAAGGGTAACTTGTGCCTGGAACAGACGGTCAGCAAAAGTGGTGAAGGCTACAGCAGTGAGAGGCTTCAAGCATGCATGGAATAAATCCAGGGTACATCAGAAAATAGGCAGGGAGAGGTCACGTGATGGCTGCCGAGCTGTGAGCTGCTTCTCTCCACCGCTCCCTGCTATTTTTGCAGTTCCTGTCAATTTCTGCTAATTGTTTGTTGTTTAATTTAGCCCCAACTACTTACCGAGTTGTTCCACTTTCACCGGGTCGTTTTATTTTGCGTTATCCAATGGATGCAGAAATGAAAACCCCGCCGCCGCAGACACCCGAGAAACAAAAGGCCTCGAAAAGACCCAAACATCAGCTTGTGAGCTTGACTAAACCCTCGACCTTAAGTTCAGCGCTCACTGAAGAGCGCTTCATTAAGCTTATGAAACCCATGCAGACCTCTTTGGCAGACAGGTTCGGAGAGCTAAAGAAAATGAGCTCCTCAATCGAAGCTCACTATTAGAATTGGTGACGCTGAAACCAGGCTCATCTCCATGGAGAAACGGAAGAGGAAGGTGGACTCTGATCTCAGCCTACTGCGTCAGAAACTTTAGAAGATGGAAGATAAGCTGGAGGATCTTGAAGGGTGCAGTTGGTGCAACAATTTGATCCTGTTTGGTCTGCCCGAGAAGGAAGAGGGACTGAATCCAATTAAGCTTGTTCAAAAAGTCGTGTAAGCACCTAGCTGGCCCTTCTCACACAATACCATATATGCTGTGGAGCGGACCACCGATCGCTGTGTCCCCGGCAGGTTCCCCACCTCCTCCTCTTATTTTTAAATTACTCAATTTTCAGGACAAGCAACATATCTTGTCCAAAGTGAGAGACATCCAAGAGCTGAAATGGGAGGGCCATTGTTTGACAGTAGCCCACGATTTGCCGTACTCAGTGAGGACCAAGAGACAGGAGCTTCACCCTGCCGTGACAAAGCTGATTGTGGCTGGTATTCCCTATCGTGTTTGCTACCCTGCCATACTGCAGGTGAAGCATGTGGACCAATGGAAATCTTCTGAAACACCATCACAGGCGATCTCAGAGCTGAAGAACCTGCTACCAGAACTCTGCCTGAATTTGTATGGTAATTCTGACCCTGGTGTTTTCTATCATCTATGTTGTTTTAGAGTCTGATATGTTTTTGAATATCTGGCCTACTTTAGGGGCTAAAGTGGTGATTCCTGGGGCTAAGGGTTAGTGCTCTGTTTTGGACCTGCACGAACTGAGGGGGGACTGCTCATCATAGTCGCGGTGGATCTTTTGGACTGCTGCTTCAGAAGCAAGGTTAGCGAGCCCTTCCCCCTGTGGCGCTATTACTACCCTACAGTAGCAGAACATTAAACCTAAGGAACTTTTATCCACACCGTTAACCTAATTGTTTTTTATTTCCAAGGCCTATTACTTCAAGTTCGTTCTTTGGACTACTACTAGTGTTTGTTGGGTTATACTTGGATCTAGTGTTGATGAGTACGTTGTTTAAAATGTTTAATATTACTGCGGGGTGGCAGGGAGGGGGGTGGTGATGCTTACATGTGGGTGGCTGGATGGAGTGTTCACTTGACAACTTATATTGGAAGTGTGGTTTTTAGAATTGGGGGTCAGAGTTGTATTGTTTGTTACTGGGTGTTAGAATTTGGGGGAGGGATACCTGTGCTTTACAGAATGTTGCCCACTCCAGGAGCTTACGTGTTTGGGGAGGAGGGCATTTTCCTGTGCGTGGGATTTCAGGGGGGGATTTCCTCTGCTTTTTTGATCTGATGTATTCTTTGGGTGGGATTATTCGTGAAGGGGAAGGTTATCTCTGCACATTGGGGACACTTCTGTTTAAGCTGGCCGACAAACGTGGGGATATATGGACTGCAGGATTTACACCTAAGATCCGTAGGCCTCCATAGAGACAGTGGGACCGTACAAATTTATCACCTGGAATATTAAGGGGGCCCAGGATAAGGAAAAAATGTAATGATTTTGAAACACCTTCAGCATCTCCAGGCTAGCACAGTATGCCTGCAAGAAACTCAAAGAGAGAGGATGTCCTCCCTCTTCAACGCCTATGGGTGGGACAAGTTTTCGGGTCTGGAAGCTTGTCTCAAAGAGCGGGGTACAATTATTTTATTTGCCAAGTCAGTCCTGTTTGTAGCGACTCATGAATCATGTGACTCATCAGGGCAGTTCATCATTTAACGAGGTACCCTGGACTCTCTTCCAATTATTGTGGGTTCAGTGTACGGGCCAAATGTGGACTCGCCCAACTTTTTTATTCACCTGCTCTCACTTTTGGTCTCTGACCCACTGATCTTGACACTTCTTGGAGGGGATTGGAACCTCGTCCCTCGATCAGATGTGGATCGATTGGATAGCAGGTGGGTAGGTCTCTCTCCAGCCCAAAGGGCGTTAAGGGACCTCATGTCAGGTTTGGGGGTAGTGGATGTCTGGCGCACTTTTTACTCCTCTGAAGGCCACTATACATATTTTTCCCCACCTCACAGGACTTCGTCCAGAATAGATTATTTTCTGGTTAGCTCCTCTGCGCTCTCTGATATCCTGGATGTTACCATCCACCCCAGCATACTGTCTGACCATTCCCTGGTGAGTCTTACTTGTCTGCCACGCCATGGAACCTGTAAAGACTTCCTCTGGCGCCTTAACACCCAACTTCTGCGTATCCCTTCCACCCAAGCTCATATCCAGGAGTTTATCTCCGATTTTCTCCACAATAACAGAGGTTCAGTGGACAGAACTGATACGGTGTGGGCTGCCTTCAAATATGCACTTAGATGTGAATTTATTCACCTCGCCACTATTAGATCCCAAAAGAGCAAGGCACCCCTGGATGCTCTTCTTAATGATATCCACCAATTAGAATACTCCATAAGCTGCGCCTCCCCAGATTCCGAATAGGCACACCTACACCGTCTGCAATCTCAGTTTGCAGATATGATGGTCCAAAAGTCGAAGCTTGCTCTCCATTGAACCAAACTTACTTACCTAGAATCAGGGGAGAAAGCAGGCAAGCTTTTAGCCCTTTGGCTAAGGCAGACAGAAACTTTGCAGTCAATCCCTGGGTTGAGGCTGTCCCCTGAGGCTGATGTAGTCTCTGAACCCAGAGGAATTGTCTCCATATTCAAAGATTTTTAATCAGACACACTACTCTCTTACAGATGTCCATGTTCCCACACCGCAGGAGGTAACAGCCTGCCTACTTGACCTCCATTGCCCTCCCTACCCTGCCTACTGCCTCCATTGAGCACCTAGGGATGTCAATTACCCCAGGGGAGGTGGAGCAGGTTATAAAACACCTAGCCTCAGACAAGGTTCCTGATCCAGATGGCATCCAGAGTAATTTTTACAAGGCTTACCTTACCCAGTTAGCATCTCTCTTGGCGGAGGTCTTCAACTTTTAGTTCAAGGAAGGAATCAAAGATCTTACCTTTCTGGAAGCCTTGATCATGTTAATTCCCAGATCGGGCAGAGACCCCTTACATCCAGAAAATTACCGCCTGATTTCCTTGCTAAATACTGATATTAAGATACTAGCCAAAATCCTTCCCAACTGGCTGACAGGGGTAATGCAAGGGGTCACAGGACATGAACAGGTGGGCTTCATGGTGGGCCACCACTCGAGCGACCAGACAAGGAAGCTGCTTCATCTGATTTTGGTGTCTAGGGATTCATAGACACCAGCGGTCTTGGTCTCCCTAGACGCTGAAAAGCTTTTAACCATGTCTCCTGGAGTTTTCTTTTTGCTTCCCTTAAACACTTTGGCCTCCCTGAGGATTTTATTAAATGGGTTAGACTTCTATATGGTTCTCCCTCGGCACAAATCTGGTGTAATGGTGGTCTTTCCCAACCGTTCTCTCTCTCTCTCTCTCTCTCTCTCCGGAGAGGCACCCGTCAAGGTTGCCCACTTCCCACCCTTCTTTTTAATTTTTATTTAGAACCCCTAATACAGAGAATCCTGATTTCACCCTTAATAAAAGGCATTCAGGTGGCAAAGAGAAGATGCACCGTATCAGCGTATGCGGATGATCACCTCTTGCACATTGCAGACCCTGTAACTTTTATCCCTAGTATGTTGACAGAGTTGCACGATTTTGCTGCAATGTCGTTTTACAAATGAAACCTCCCCAAATCTAAAATACCTTCTCTCAATCATCGTATGACCAAGGAGGACTGTGAGGCCCTGGGCCTGGCTTGGGAATCCAAAACTCTCACACATCTGGGCATTACCATCACTAGAGATATTCCCACCATGTTTAAAAAACAAAAAACAAAAAAAAAACCTTACTGACGACCTACAGGTCCTGAAATCTGACTTGGAGAGATGGAGTGCTCTTCCTCTCTCCCTTTGGGGGCGCATCAATATTCTTAAAATGAATATACTACCAAGACTGCTGTACCCCCTAGAGATGTTAGGCTTTTCTGTCCCCAAATCCTAGTTTGGGAAATTACAAAAAATCTTCAACGTCTTTCTATGGAGAGGCAAGATGGTATGTAGGGCATACTTGAAATTGTCTGTCCCCAAGACTCGTGGGGGTTTGGCCCTCCCTTCCCTTTTTACCTATTACGCTGCTCAACATATGAGTAAAATAGCCCTCTGATTTAAATTTGGTTCTCCCCCCAGGCTACTGGCTACTTGCCCATTTGGCTAGACACAGAGAGTGATCTGGTTCACAAGTCATCCCTGCCCTCTGCCGGCTCTAGGCTACCTACGCCCTGCTCAACTTCCTCAAGCACTCAGAGGTTCCCCTCTGGCCTGGTCTCTCAAGGCCTTTCACCAAATGCAGACCCACTTTTCAGTGGCTTGGGACCATTATCCGTCCCAGCCCCTTCTCAATAATCCCCACTTTCAGATAGGCAATCACCCTATTTCCCCCTTAATTTCTTCCTCAACTGAGAGGTGCTATGTTACAGGATTCCCTCAAGGGAGATGACATAACCCCATTCCCAGTTATCCAAGCCAGATTTCATCTCCAACAGAGGGACATATTTAAATTACTCCAGGTCAAGAATGCAGTACTCACCTTCCTGGGCCCCAGACCATGGATTTTACACCCCACAGAAGTCCTGGTCAAGGTCCTGGAGGCTGCGGACCAGACACATGTAGTCTGCAGCACGTATAAGCAATTACAGGCCCTGGACCCACATCTTCTGACAGGGGTTTGTTTCTACTAGGTGCAGCATACACTCTCTCTTTCTGTGGAGGTTGAGTTCTATAAGGCTTGGAGAGGGACTAACAAACTCATTAAACAAGAGACTACACTTGGTTCAATTTAATATCATGCATAATCTGTACTACATTCCAGTCAGACTCCATAAAATTGGCCATCTGGCTTCCCCTCTTTGCTCCCGGTGCAGGCAAAGCCCTGGCACTATTTTTCATCTGCTTTGGACTTGCCCCCGTATGCAAGATTTTAGGACTGCAATCCAAAATGTCCTAGACCCCTTTTTAGGGCTGGAATCCTTATTTACCGCAGAATGCTCTTTGCTTTCCTTCTTTCCCCGTGGTACACCTCGCATAAGGAAAGCACATCTTACATTACTGGCCTCTGTAGCAAAACTCACAATGCTCTGTTACTGGAAGGAGGATACCCTTCCTTCTGTTATAGAGTGGTATCCAGAGGTGCTACTTGCTATTCAACGAGAGAAACATATTTCATTTATGTGCCGCAGACCCCAAGTATTTTAGTGTACTTGGGAACCCCTATGGATGCTGCTCTCCCTCTGGCGTCCATAGTCTTGTGCCCTTCACTTGTTGTGTCTGTTTCTCCCTGCATCCCTTTTTTTCCCAACCTTTTGTGTGCAGAGATAGGGGGGGGAGGGAAGGGATGTTCAATGTTGTTACTGGTTTTTGTATCATATGGTGTGTTGATGTTTTTGTATTTATGTCTTTTCTGTTTAATGCTGCAATATAGCCACTGTATAGTATTTCTCCTTACCCAATATGTATGCTGTTCTTTAAATAAATAAAGTTTATTGAATAAAAAAAAAGGCAGGGAGCTGGTTCCGTGGGGTCGAGCGATAGGGCATCGTTCTGACATGCTGGTGACCCAGGTTCACACCCCGAGCCCAAATGCCAGGAATGGAGGCTGGCAGGGAGGAGCTGAAAGTGTCCCTTGGACGTTTCAATCCCAGGTGGTGGGCTGTCGTGCGCCGATCTCGTACCGGCTCCTGGTGGTGGTTCATGGAGGCATTCTTGGTGGCTTTGGTGATCACATGCTTTTGAAGTCCTCTGCCCTCAGCATGACGCCACACGCATTGTGAAAGGTGGGTTGGTGCCCCAGAAAAGCAGAAAACATGGCCACCCTGCACTGCCAGATGATGGCCTTTAGCAGGCCTCCCACACACCGCCAACAGCCCAGCATGCCTGGCCACCGATCGACTTCCCTGGTGTAATGGGCACTTCCCTCTTCCACTGCATCCCTGGGGGAGCCTTATGGCAGGAATAAGACAGGTCACCAATGGGGAATGTCAGCAGAGCTCGGAGGGGAAGCTGAGATATGCGTGGCAGCGGGAGGTTAGGTCAGACAGGAAGAGGGAGAACCGGCATGCGAGAGCTCGAAAGAGTGGGGCTGAAGGGAGTCCCAAAGGAGCCAAAAAAAGAAACTAGGCAGGAGGTTTGTTGGAGACCAGACAGGGTCTGACAAAACGAATAAGTAGGGAACATCTGGGCAGACTGGATGGGCCAAGCGGTCCTTTTCTGTCAAAAAATTTTAACTACTACATTGATATATCCATTAGTATATCTATATGCCAGCTGCACAAGTCAGACAGCAGCTGCTCGTAGAGGTAAGCAAAGGGTTTGTGCTAAATGCTGTTACATGAACAAGATTGTGGGCTCAGTATGGGGAGAGTTGGGTGCCAGTAGACACCATGGTTCTACTTACTGGGGACCTTGAGAGGGAGAGTGGTACCATCGGACACTAAGTATCTACCCGAGGACTGGGAGTATCACTGGAAGCCAGGAATCTACTTAATTGGAAAAGAGAAGGAAAGTGTATACCACGAGATGCCAGGGATAGAGGGGTGAGGGCTGCGGTTCCACGGTATTCGAGCATTGCTAACACATGCTTTTGGAAGGATTAACAGGTGCCGCACAAACAGGCTGCTAGCGCTTCCAATATGCCAGTGTGCCCGGTACGCATGCCTCCACCTCTCATTAGGATGCACTTCTGGTGTTCATTAGCGCTCATGCTCCAGCAAGTTTGGGCAGTGCTAAGTACGCCTTTCAATATCACACTTGCCACACTAACTACCTCTCAAGCACCCAAGACAGTTATAATGTGGCACAACCCTGTTACGGCACAATCTGTTTGAATACTGGACATCTGTTTGCACATTAAATCAAAATTCTGTTACTGTCTGCCACTATGCAGTGTATTTTTTTTAGTCCAATGCGTTCTCTATGTGGAGCTCTTTTTGGCAGCACCCCTGGGATCTGAGCAACAGGCTACACCTTGTTCTTTTTTTAGTAAGCCCAGTGGGTGTTTTGGACTCTCACGCTACTGGTAAGCCATTTCAGAGCTGTATAATGTAGTTCATATTCTTAAGCTATTACACTGTTGCCACAATGCATCTGTGTTCTACTATACAGCTCTGTGGTTGAAAGGGACATGAAATGTCATATTCTAAAACAGTACTTACCACCAGTGTGTAAATTATAAATATCCAATGAGCTCATTTAAGAGTCAGTAAAGATAAGAGCAACAACAGAATAGAACCAGCATTTTAAAAGCAACTACTACAGGACAAAATGACTCATGGGTTCAAAGCAGTTCTTTAAAAGCAGGCTTGCCTAATACAGAAGTCAGACGCAACAGAGCTAATTACTTAGTGCAGAGGTCTGTTTAAACAGCATGCTTACTAGTATACGAGTCTGACAAAATAGCACAAGTTACCTAGTACAGGCAAACTAAACAGTGAGTTCCCAGATATTGTAATTCCTTACCTTTGTCTATTCAAAGTACTTTTTTACTGTCTCGATAATTATCAGAGGTGCCCTGAGGAAATTTCTGTAGTCCTCTTCTACCTGTAAAAGCACTTAATAGCTTCCTGAATTCCTCTGTGGATACTGACATACAGGTTATGTTATACTATTCTATATCTTTCTTTGATCATGTAAAATTTTATTATTCTATTCTTTTTACATATTTGCTATAGTGTTCAGTTGTAGTGTATTCTGCTCTTTGATCTGCACTATGATGTAATGTTTTTAATTGAAAATAACCATTAATTTGTCTAGCGTACCCACCTGGTTAACAAAAACTAAATAAAATAATGTACCTGGTGCAGAGCATGGGTCATACAAACATACAACAATGCCAGCAGATACAGGCCATATGGTCTATCGAGTCTGCTCGAGTGCACAGCTCACAGTCTAATCTACTGCAGCTGCCCCCCAACCCTTGCCCGTTCATCCGATTTATCACCCCCTTTGAGCTCCCCCAGTTTTGACTTTGTCCACCCATCTTAATACTGCCCACAGATTTCAATTATATCACTTCCTCTGTCAATGTATTCCACCTTGCTACCACCATTTCCATGAAGTAGTGCCTCCTCATTTCCCTCCTGAATCTTCCACCCTCCAGTTTCAGATTGTACCCCCTTGTGTCCCCCCCTTTAATCTAAACATGCCCTCAGTACCAACCCTATTCATACCATATCTGAAGATCTCAATCATATCCCCTCTCTCCCTTCTATCCTCCAGGGAATACATGTTGAGCTCCCTCGGTCTTTCCTCATATGGTTTACCCCCAGCCCAATGATCATCTTTGTCATCCTCCGCTGGACCCCCTGTAGTAGTCTGAGGTTCTTCTTTAAATAGGGGCACCAGAACTGCACATAGTACTCCCAAGTGAGGTCTCACCAGCCACCTGTACAGAGGCAGAATGACTTCCTCTCCTAGAGGTGATTCCCCTGGCAATGCACCGTACCATCTTATTAGCTTTGACCACCGTCTTGCTACACTGCGCTGAGTGATTCATGTTCCCTGTGACTAGTACTCCCAGATCCTTCTCCTCCACTGAAATGGATAACTGCACTCCCCCTAGCCAGCAGCAATTCCCAGGGTTCCTGACTCCCAAGTGCATGACTTTGCACTTCTTAACGTTGAACCCCAGCTGCCATGTGTCTGACCGGCACTCAAGTCTTGCCAAATCCTCTTGAAGTACCTGTCCCCCGTCCACACTATCCACCTCCGCACTGATCTTTGTGTCATCAGCAAAAAGACTGATCTTACTCCTAATCCCATCAGATATGTCTGCAATGAAGATGTTAAACAGCACCGGTCCTAGTACCAAGCCTTGTGGGACCCCACTGGTTACAGCTCTGGGAGTCGAGAGTTCTACCCCTACAACCATCCCCTGCTGTCTGCCCTGCAGCTAGCTAGCTTTTTACCCATCCAACAAGTTTCTCTCCTGCTCCCAGGTTTCTCAGCTTACTAGTCAACCCTCCACATGGCACAGAGTTGAAAGTCTTGCTGAAGTCCAGATACAGGATATCCACCACATGGCCACTATCAAGTGTCCTTGTTATCCAGTAACAAAAAAGTTTAAGT
Organism: Neoceratodus forsteri; assembly: GCA_016271365.2. Classification (NCBI taxonomy): domain Eukaryota; kingdom Metazoa; phylum Chordata; order Ceratodontiformes; family Ceratodontidae; genus Neoceratodus; species Neoceratodus forsteri. The sequence continues at coordinate 672,990,642 of CM057451.1, read as the reverse complement.
TTGTCTGGCAGGATCTGTCCAAGACAAACCCATGTTGCCTATCCTCCTGGAGACCATTCTCCTCCAGAAAATCACAAACCTCTCTTTAAGGATAGTCTCCATTAGCTTCCCCATGATGGAGGTAAGGCTGACTGGTCTGTAGTTTCCTGGTTTGTCCTTGGGCTCATTCTTATGGAGGGGCACCACATGTGCCACCCTCCAGTCCAGGGACATGCACCCAGTCCCCAGGGAGGTGTTGAACAAGTCTACCAGAGGTCCCGCCAGGACCTCCGCCAACTCCTTCAGGATCCTTGGATGCACACCATCCGGCCCTGTCACTTTATCCACCAGCAGGGACCCAAGGCCCTCCAACACCCTGCTCACTGGGATCTCCCCATCCATTACCCCCGCTCCCCCCATGCCCACCCCACTTTTCCCCTGGGGCATAGGACCATCCTTCTCCCTGGTAAACACTGAACAGAAGTACTCCGAGTGCTTCTGCCTGCTCTACCCCCTTTTCTGCCCACCCTCCATCTTTCTTGATCCTGACAATCTGATCTTTACAGCTTCTCTTCTCCCTAATGTACCTGAAGAAATCCTTTTCCCCTTCTCTGATCCCCTGTGCGAGCCTTAGCTCTCTTGAAGCCCTGACTACTCTACTCACCTTTCTGGACTTCCTCACATAATCCTCCCTGTCCTCCTCTCTTTTGGATCTCTTACACATTCTGAAGGCAGCTCTTTTTCTCCCTCAGCCCCTCCCTGTTCAACCAGCTCAGTTTTTTGGACCTGGCCTTCTTACTTTAGATCTTTGTACATGATTTAGCGGCCTCTGCCAGACCTAGCTTGATGGCAGCCTGTTTTTGGTCGGCATCCATGTCTGGGTGGATGTTGGTGAAATGCCCTTCCAGTATGCCTCCCATCTTGCCAAAATCTGCTCTTCTGAAGTCCACTACCTCTGTCTTGGCTCTGGCCACCTCCTTACCTAGATTATGGTAGAACCACACTGTGCAGTGGTTGCTTACTGCCAGGGGGTCTTCCACCCCTACGTCCTGGATGTACTCCCCATCAGTCAACACAGGGTCCAGTATGTTTCCCTCCCTGGTTGGCTCCATTACCCTCTGAGCCAGGAAGCCATCCTGGAAGGCCTCCAGGAGGAGCTGTTCCCTGGCACTTGCAGTAATCCCCTACTATCACAGTATTGCCCTTACCACTAAACCTCCTTATTTGCTCCCCAAATCCCTGTCAATTTCCTCATTTTGAGGGGGTGGCCTATACACTGCCCCCAATCTAACCTTCCTGCCTTTTGGGTTCTTGAGCTGTACCCGTAAAGCTTCAGTCTTCCCCTCCTCCCCTTCCTCCCTGTTGCACAATATCTGTTCCCTTACATAAATAGCCACCCCTCCTCCTTCCCTTTTTCTCTGTCCCTACGTTACAGTCTATACCCAGGGATCACTAGATCCCAGTTCTGGTATTGGGTGACACATGTCTCAGTAATGGCTGCTACGTCCACCTCTCCTTCTGCCATCACTGCCTGCAACTCTGGTGCCTTGTTTCCCAGGCTCCTTGCATTCAAGGAAACCACCCTCCATCGTGACCCCTGTCCCTCCTCGTCCTTCCCCTCTCCTCTATCAGCTCCCCCTTTTGAATTTCCCTCCTGACTATTTGGGGGGAGGCATAACGGACTCCCTCACCTGGTGGCACTGTCTATCGCCCAACCCTTTATGCCCCCCCCCACTTAGTTGAAATTAATTCTGGATGCTATGTATTCCCCAGCTTTTGCTTCAGTACCCCTGAGCCTTCCTTACTCAAATGCAGCCTATCTGGTACATATAGATCCTCATTCTCCCACGTCCTACCCCCAACCCCCAAAATCAGTCTGCACCCACCATGGTCTCACACCATTCCCCCAGCCATTGGTTAAACTACATAATGATTTGTTTTCCGGCTGTACTTGCCCTAGGTACTGGAAGAATTACTCATACTCAGTGTCACAGTAAACAAGTGTTGCCTAGTACAGGAATTGGAACCCTCAAACTGCTTACAAGACACTAACTGGCAATGTTAGTCTGCTACAAATGCCCTTACTATTCAATAACTCTATACTTCTTATCAACAGTCAAAATTAACCAGTGCTTAATTTTATAGCCTAATGTGTTATATCATTAGCCAGAGGGAACGCTGTCTCTAGACGGAAAGAATTAACAATCTGGAATAGAGGAAAAACAAGTAATTGTAATCACTCTGCCTACTAAAAATAACCATCTATCTTGCACTGAAGCAAGACAGCTTTTTTTTTTGGGGTGGGGGGGGGACACCATGGTGCAAAATGTTTTGAGTTTTTCAAATAAATGTACTTACTATAGGTTTCATAATCAATGTATTTATTCTGGGGAAAAAAAAAAACATGACATCTACCATTTCAGACATTATTCACTCAACCCCGTCAGGCAGTTAATTAACTCCCCCTTCCCTACAGCGTCACTGTTCATCTTTACTGGGACGTTCCTGTGACCAGTTTGACAGGTTTTCACTAGGGTGGGCAAATCTAATGTGCATCGGCATTAATTACTGTTGCATGTGGAAGCTTGGGCTCTGTACATTTTCCCCAGCCGTTTCACACATCAACAAGCTGCTCAGGGATAACAGTAACCTCAAATTAATTTATGCCCACATTTTGTTTCCTTATATCAGTGACTTTTAAACACAGAAGTGCTGTTGTATTGAACAATTCCTCTACTGTACTTAATATGACTTAGAATAAGTGGGGGGTGGGTAGAAAAAAGCAAGACACAGACAAGGCCTCATACTGAAACTGATAAGACATGGAATAGAACAAAAACCAAAATTGGGAGATCTCAGAGACTAGTGTCTGAATAATTTATAAATGGATCATGCTGTCCAATTTACATTTTCATATAATGAACTTATGTTGGCAGCACACTACGAAAACAATGGCTTACTTAACTAGAGACACTTAATATATTCTTCTACCACAGTCACGTTCTTCAGATTCCAAGCTGGTGAGCCACAACAAACGCTATGCTTTGTCAAGTTATGCTGCTTAGTGGCAACCTGAATCCATTACTGCCATTAACAATAATGGCAACTGAAAACAACACACATCGCTCTTTGGTGTTCCCTTCAAGTCATGCTCCTACAGGGAATATGATGTCTGCCACTATTATGTATATGTGCAGTAAGCAAAGCAAATATGCGGATGCAAAACTGATCACAGAGCTCGCAACCTAACACAAACTGTACGTAGTGCCTCAAAATGTAATATTCTTGATGATCAGCACACTTTCATAGTGCCTGGCTCCCTTCTACTCTGTTAATGCTTAAGTCCCTCCAAGCTTTAGCATCTGATGTCATGGATGACTGTCACCAGGTGTGGGTTTAGGATAACAATTTCAGGCAGACCACAAATGAGGTGCAATAGAAAACACATGGTTGTGTATCATTTTATTTTTATGAAGTTAAATATACAGAAATCAAAATGGTAAGTCAGACAACTGCTTAGCTGCAACAGTTTCTAAGACTTTTCTTCAGCCTAGCATGAATTAAACAGTGCTAAAGCACACACTACCAGGAGGTTTTTCACCTTCCTCAGTCAGTATCCAACTGATCTCCCTATCTACCCTCTCTCTGCACTACGGTAGGGCTTTTTATAAGCTCACTAGGAGTTGGAAAATTTTCCACTGTCTTTTGATTAGCAGCAGACATAACATAAAACTAGCCACTAGGGGCCACTGTTGTTCCACAGAGAACAGTTATTTGGCAGCCAGCCACCTGGAGTACAGAAGAACTTGTTTACAACATTGGAAAGGTCAGAGCTGAAGTCAGAACATTCTGTGCACTCCTAAACTCTCCTGCAGGGTCAAAATTACCTCATGCTGTCTGCTGCAAAATCTATCTTAGAAGGGGGCTGCTAACATCTAGAAAAAGTACATACAAGTTGTTATTTTTATATTAAAACTGCCCCCTCATTTTGTAACTGTACTCTTAAACACAGAAACATAGAATTTGATGGCAGATAAGGACCACTTGGCCCACATAGTCTGCCCATTTCCCTACCTGATGGGTAAGCTGCAGATTCCAGTTAATCAACAGCTTACTTCCTCCTACCTCCCACAAGAACTGCCTTATGTCTGTCGGACGCATTCTTGAATTCTCCCACTGTTCCTGACTCCACAACCTCCTCTGGAAGGCTGTTCCATGCATCCACAGCCCTCTCTGTGAAAAAATAATTTCTAACATTACCTCTGAGCCGTCCCCCCTCTATCTTCAAATGGTGCCCCCTTGTTCTTGCACATCTCTTCTTCTGAAAGACGCTATCCTCTTGTACTTTGTTAACAGCTTAATCTGGTTCAAGGTAAGTTGGCATTCATCTGTATCCCCCTCCCCCGGGTCGTGCCTGAAAATAGGCAGGATTTGTCTAGTGCACTTACCCGGTCAACAAAAACAAAATAAATAAAAATAAATACATAAAATTCCTTGAGATACTGGGAAGGCGAAAGCCAAGTAATAGCCAGAGTAGGCTGAGGGCCAGCTTGTGCCGGTCAAAATCAGCTGTTGCCACATGAGGTCCTCGGGCGCCTGAGTTTCCATCAGACCCTCTCCTTATCAGAGGAGGGGCGAGGGGCAGCTGCCTCTTTTAGGCTTGTGGCTCTTCCTCGACCTTTCGGTCAAGGGGTCATGGACCTTGATCGAGATCGGACAAGCTGATTCAGTCGTCGGGAGACACCGGCGGAACCAGTGATTTCCCAGGGTCAGGGACCACTTCCCTCGACAGGATTCCCAGTGATCTGGGTCTCTTATCAGAGAAAGAAAGGACCGGAGTCTAATCAAGAGAATTGTCGACTGGAGTCAGTGACAATGGGTCGATGACAATTTCAACCTCATCAACTGACACTTCAGTCGACTGGCCAGATGGCAAGGCCAAAAAAGCCAGCGGCTGAAGAGGCAATTCTGACTGAAGTCGAGACTGCTGGTTCCAGAGACTGAGATATCTCCTGATCCCAAGAACGTCTTCTCCGAGACCAAGACAATCCCGAGTCCTTTTCCCGCTTATGGGACTGAGAGGAGTGTGTGCCCGCAGGACCCTCCCCCTTAGTAGGGAGAGACTGGCACACCTCTCGGAAGGAACCCAAGAAGGTGGATTCCAGGTTCAGAAGAACGAAGACGCTCCGAGAGGAAGATTCTATGATCTGAGCTGCTTCCTCCTCGAAGGCTTGCATGCGTTCCATTTGCGGCAGATCCCACGGCCGCAGAAACCGCCCACTGGGCCTCCTTTCATTTCATTAGCCTCCCCAACTTCAGGCGTGAGAAACAGTTGTTGAGGACATTAGGGTGAAATGCGAGACAAAAATCGCACTTCGAGGTGTCATGGTCGACACCGAGGCAATAGACGCACGTGGTGTGGGAGTCAGTGTGTGACATTTTCTGGCTGCAGAAACACCGGCGAAATCTGGGGGAAGACTTATCTTCCATAATCAAAGGTAAGTAGTCGCGATCGCTAATGCAAAGTAGATGAAGTTTTGGAGAAGGTGGTGGACGCATGGAACGGCCTTCCTGAGAAGGTTGTGGGATCTAAAACAGTGGGAGATTTCAAGAATGCATGGTACAACCATAAGGCAATTCTGGTGGGGGGTAGGAAGAAGTAGGCTGTTGGTTAACTAGGATTTGCAGCTTTTCCAATAGGTAGGGGAAAAGGGCAGACTAGGTGGGCCAAGCGATCCTCATCTGCCATCAAAGTCTATGTTTCTTAAGTATATTCTTCATATTTTGTTTTATGTCTAGTCATCACGAACTGTGGGAAAAGTAGCTGATTTTAATGTATGCTTATTAGGTTGTTTAAAGTGCAACAGTTCTAGCAAATAAAATGGAAGAGCCTTTAAGAAAAATCTACATGCAAAGATTAGCCAATGATTTAGTCTCTGGGCTGCCAGTCCACCACAGTATACAAACTGCAGTGGTGGGTCCTCCATGGCAGGCTGCGCTATGATACAATGGGTCCAACTCTCCCAAAACCCAATCAGATGCATGTATAAATTATATATATATATATTTTATTTAGTTTTTGTTGACCGGGTAAGTGCACTAGACAAATCCTGCTTATTTTCAGGCACGACCCAGGGGAAGGGGATACAGATGAATACCAACTGACCTTGGACCAGATTAAGCTGTTGGTGGTATTTTTAGTGAATGAGAGAAATTTGGCCAGGACACTGTGGAAATTCCCCTACTCTTTTCTATAAGTGCCATGGGATTTTTAACATCCACCTGAACTACCACCAATCCAGGCAGATGGGACCTTGGTTTAACGTCTCATCCGAGAGACGGCATCTCAGAAGTGCAGCACCCCTCTCATGCTGCACTACAATGTCAGTACTAGGATATTAACCCAAGTGCCAGATGTGGGAACTGAACCCACAGCCCTCTGATCGCCCGGCCCCAGTGTGTATATGTGTGTGTGTGTGTGTGTGTGTATATATATATATATATATATATATATATATATACACACACATACAATCTAAAGAATCAATCTGTGACATGAATAAATAACCAACTGTTTCCAAATGGCAAAACTAAAACTAGCCCCGTTTCTATAAAAGAACGATAATGATTTAAGTTTAACAGATACATTTTGAATGTGCAGTCTAAATTTCATGGACTCGTCTAAATACATTCTCAAGTACTTATATGAAGAAGTTTTACAAATTACTGTGCCTTCCAAAGATTTAAAACTTAAGTAAGCATAATCCTCCCTTACTTTATTAGAAAACAGGACCCACTGAGTTTTACTGACATTCAGCAGTAAACGTAGTTTAATAAGTGCATGCTGAACATTAGCAAAATCATACTGCAGTGTAACTGTTGCCATGCCAACATCCCTACTCTGGGTATACATAATAGTGTCGTCAGCATATAAAAAATATTTGTATTTACTGAGCTGCATTTAGGTAACTCGTTAATGTAAATAAGAAACAAAAGGGGGCCCAGGAGAGAGCCCTGGGGAACCCCTTTTTTCACAAATACAAAATCAGAACAATGTTCCCCAGTTCTAACACACTGCAATCTAGTTGACAAATAAGAAGAGAACAAGAACAATGTGCCCATTCCCAGGCCCGAAACTTTCAATCTATTTAATAATATAATGCGAGCCACTAAATCGAATGCTTTAGAAAGATCCAGTGCTCAGTTCCCTTTCCGATGGGGGATGCTCACGTGACAAGGCACACTGACATAGGTGACCCCAGCATGCAAAATCTTCTGGGAGGTCCAGATGCCGATGGCTTAGAGTTCCATGATGTGGCTAAATGGAGGGAGATATCCTCAAAGATGATCAGTGCTGTTGTCTCCAATATTCCAGTCTGTGCCACTAAGTAGGCAATGAAATGAAGATTAACCTCCTCGTAGCCGGGTAGGCAGGCTCCAGGAAGTAGCACAAGGGATGAAGCAAGCACCCATCACCGCTGTGTCAACACCGAAGTCCAAAAGCCTCTGCTTACTGTGCACTGCTTCATCTTCATGCACAAAGAATTCATAGCATGAACACGGTAAGAAACCAGCAACCCTCTCAACTCCTGTTGTCAAAGGCTACACCCTTCTATGGAATTCAGCTATTTACACATGTGCTCTTAAAGGTATAGTAATAATAATAACATTTTTAAAAATGAAGAGCTATTTAGAAATGTCATATTTATTGCAAAAAACTTTGTTAATGCACTAGTTAGGGTTAAACTAACACAAGTAGGGAAATGTGGTGTTAGGGTTTCCAACCGTAACACCCTACCCTGCAAGCAGCAAAAGGAAAAAACATAAAAACATCATGGTTTTGGTTGTCCCAAGTCTTGGCAAATCAAGCCTGGGGTCTAAACGGTATATACATTGTCCATTTACTCCAAAGATTGACAGAGTTACAGTTTGTTAAAGTTGCAATGTTATCCTATGGTAACTGGAATTTTTTTGTTTATGCTTTTTTATATGGTCCCTAAATCTGTTTTGGGGGTGTTATGTACGAGTGTTGTCGTACTCACTAAGACCTTTATTTTAATATGTAGATTGTCCCTTAACTCCAAATACTGATGGAGTTATGGCTTAAAGTTTAAATGTGGGAAAATAAAATTATTTTTCATATGAAGGGATCTTTTTTCGTGAGGTTGTGTCGTTTCATATGAAAAAAGACTGCTTCATATGAAAAAGGGGAAATCTCTTTGTAGTGCCCTATTTTTTTTTTTTTTATGGCCATATGAAAAAAAATGTGGCTCACAAAAAATAAAGAGATTATAAAATGTGAAACAAATTTCTGGATGATTTTTCCAAAAACTAACTGCAGAATCCACCTAACGGGGGCCCAATTAGCAAGTTACATGCGTTGGTGCTGCTGCATGATATCCTTTTTCTGGGTTTTCAAAAGACTTTTTTTGAAAAAACCAAAAAAACAAAACAGAAACAAGGTGGTGGCTATACAAAAAAATATTTTTCTCACAAAAAAAAGATTACCCCCATACCCAACAGAATCTTTTTTTTTGTGGGCCAAATTCTTTTTTTGTATGAAAGTGTTATCCAAAAGACTGTACTGAGCATGCTCAGAACCAAACTGTCAAATCCTTACAAATCTGGAATGGATTAATATTTGTTATACCAAACCAGTGAGAGGTAACACTCTGGCCCAAGCCCCTTCTACCCTGTCAATTTCAGAACAAAATTCAAAACCATCTGGGCACCAGGTGATAAAAAAAAAAAAAAAAAACTAATTTTTTCACCTTTTTCGCTATCCGCATCTGAATGAAACTTTGAAAGTCAAGAGACCTTGCCCCAAGACCGCGCATGCAGAATTTCAAGCAAACCCATTTAACGGTGGCAGAGCTATTAAAGTGCAAAATTAGGGGTTTAACATTAAACAGCCTGCACAACCATAACTACAGTGGCGTTACTGTGCCACTATAATGGAGATATTCACCCCAATTTTACAAAAAACAGTGCAAAAGTAATGATCTGTACAAGTGAAATGAAACCATATTTACAAACACCTATATTAAAAACTTTATTCAAGTTTTTCAGATATTTACAAAAATTCTAATTAAATGATAGCCTGCCACACCAGCTCACAGTCGCTCCTTGGATACCCATTAAAGAACTGCATTATCTGAAACAGTGCAATATTTTAAAGTGTGTTTCTGTGCAAAATATTTTGTCAGCATAATGATTTCAAATTAATGATAGTTATAGGCGCATTTTATTTCCATCATATTTTGCTGGTTCCTCATACAATCAGCAACACAAATTCACCCTCATTTCCTGTATATCTCAATTTTTTTTCAAACTTAATGAAAGAAAATAATTACGTAAGAAGCATTAATCACATTGTACCTTCATTTGGGAAACAATCTCACAAAACAGTACTATTTCCATTCTTTCATTTAAACCAGGCCATATGATGGCAACTTAAGTAAATATGCAGTAACGCTCCCTTCTCAGCAGTATGCTATCCAAGCCACACCCTCTTCCTGGTTTACTGTGCATTTCAACTCCCATAAATTGGACTGCTTTTTTGGACACATCTGTTGCACTATCCCCATGAACTGCTGAAGTATTCTTCTGGTTTTTGTTCAGTACAGCTTGAACATGTCCCCCTATTTTAATCTTCATCTGCTTTACTGTTTTGTCAAGATTCCAAGGAGTACCCTGTACCCTTACACCTCGAACAATAACAGTTAAGCTTACCACCCAGCACTGGGACAGGGCCGCTCCATAAAAACATTTACTAAGCACAATAAGATCCTTTAAGGTTTATGGTACTGGGGAATACCCAAACTTCCAGGGACTACAAGACCCTCTGCCTCTAGTGTTGGGCCTCACTATGCCCTGGATGTGTGGGTATACCCCCCCGCCAAACACACACACTGCTGGGTCTCGTCACTTTATTTATTCCAGCCCCCTCCTCCCCATTGGAAGCAGGTCTCTTTGTAACTGAGCAGGCAGACTGAAAGTTGGCATGAGGCAGAATATATAGCCTATGTGCCTTATTGCACTGAGTCGACTGTTTGAGGGAGTCACTGATTATAACTTCAAGGTCCCACTCCTCCACTGTAGTATTAAAGAGCAAGTGCTTAGTAAGGATGTACTGTATATCTTAAAAAAAGAAGGTTTGGGGCCTTTAGATGTCCTTGCAGTCATTCAATTTGCATTTATTTGTTTCTTTACTTGCATTTTCATAATTTGTTTGTATTTTGCCAACTGCTCATAAAAAAGAATCCAAAGGAATTATTGTATTATGATGTCAGAAAAGTTTTACTCGCGAGGCTGACAGTGTATTTCAATGGGAAACTGCAAATCTGTTTTCAGAAGTTTTATGGAAAAAAAACACTTTCCACCTCTAAAATATAATATATTTAACAGAAATGTGAGTTTAGATAAACTGTGATCTTTCTTTATAATAATTATAATTTAGTAGATGACATTTCCTTCATAACAAGATTTTACTTGGGAAGAAGAAAAGAGAATTGTTTTAAAAATTGTAAAATCATGCAGATGGACCACAACAGTGCAAACACATAAAAGGCAAAGTTTGTTACTGACAGAACTATCTATTTCTTTTGAAAAAGGGGAGAACAATATATTTAGTTTCTCATTGAAATACGTTAGGCTTCTAAGTAGCTGGCAGTTTCTGACATCACAATACCAGAATTCTGCTGAATTATTTTTTGCCAACAGTGTGAAAAGCAAAGCAGAAAACCCACTTGTTTCACTGCACTACCAAATATTTTATTATAAAAGCAGAAACCAATTACTAACACATCAAAATACAACAAATAAAACAGTTAACTATCTATTTGTTAGAAGTAAATAGCTGCTCTTTAAGTCTCACCCCACCCATCCAGTACTCTGACCTGGGGTTCTTATTCCCCAGGTGCGTTACCTTCCACTCATCGCTGTACTCTTCATTCTTCCCTGGCTGGGTTTGTTCCCCTTTCCTCAAAACATTTGGCTGGGCTCTTTCCACTTTGCCTTAATGGGAAACCCCACCTTTTAGTTCAACTGATTCTGTACCTACTCACTTTAATTTCAAACCTCAAAATCATTCCATCTTGGACTGGATTCTCTCCTCTCATACCCATCGTACTGTGGATGCTAACATCCTCCCAGATGCCCTCGGTGCGGTCTTATAACTTCTATATTGTTTCCATTTATTTACACTGATGCAGACCACAAGCAGTGCTTGGGCTAGAGGGGGCTAAGCCCTCAATTCATAGGGAGATGGATTTAGGGACAGAAGACTTAAAAGCACCATTCCAATGGGTTTCAAGGCCTAGACTGCGGAAGATAGTGTGCATCAAACTAGATCCAACACACCAACTGCAGAGCTCTGAAGGGAAGCTTTTCAGTAGAAAGAAAGATCAGGAGGGTGGTGAGTCAGTTTAAGCGAACAGCCTTCATAATACTTTGCACACACTATATGGGACTGCAACTGGGTGAATATGTAGAAGGAATCCAGGTAGTTAAACTAACAAAGACTATGACAAAAGCACGAGGACTGGGTCTCTGTAAATGAGCAGAAATGCTCAAAGGCTACACTGTATCTTGAATAATAATAATAATGTCATACCGCAAGCATGGGGTGATTTACAGATCTCTGTAAACAAGAAGGCAAGTCTGAATGGTTGTCCTATAGAAATAGCTCCTACAACAATGATTCATGAGTTTAATTGTGGCAGAGAGCATCTGAGAGCCAGTCTGGCACACTAACTAGCAGGAATGCTGGGAGCTTAAACGAGCCAGTAATATATAAACTGCAAACATGGCAGTGTCTCCTCACAGAACTTTCCTCTGCTGGGAAATTGGGGAGGGAAAAAGAGCATTAACCAAAAAAAAAAAAAAAACACCACCCAGTTTCCATCAGTCAAGATTGATGTGAGAGCAGGAATGGATAATACGGCTCATCTAACATATAAACAGCAAGATGAGGCTGCAAAATCCCATCAACATATATCATCATCTTACCATGTGCAGTCCCTCCAACCCCTTCTATCATTAGTGCAGGTCTCAGGCACTTTATTCTCTTTATAATTGCTGATGAGCTGTAATCAGGCCTCCATAACCCAGCTCCTGTCCGTTCCGCATCAGCACGCCTTCCCCACATCAGGTCATACCTTTAATTTACTGCCTGCTTCAGCTGATGTTCTAATAGTGCTGCTAGGTCCTGAACAGGGCAGCGAGAACATCTCTAATGGCTGCTATCAAGTCTCACCTGATTTATTTCACTGTTCCCCTGCCTGTTGTGTCAACATACCAGTTAGCCCAAGACCGTCTCTAGAGGGTCAGGATTCTATTACTCTTCATTCAGACAGACCGACTGATAACTGGGGTATTCCACACACAGCAGATCAGGACACCTTTAAAAGAATAGTCACGTAATTACCGTAACAGTAGATCTTCAAGAGAAGCTCTTTCATCAGTCCACACCTTTGGAACATATAGCCATTAGGCTCCAAGAACACACAAACTTTTGCAAGAAGTCTGCCAGGGGCCACCAATGATGACTTCAGATGTCTGCATACATATAAAAGTTGGCGGCACTTCTTCTCCTTAGTTCCCTGCCAGAGATCTCCTCGGGGGACCTCTCTCTAGAAAACCAGGAGAGACCCCATCCCACTACATACCAGGCGAGATGGAGGACTGGAAAGAAGTCACAATGGAGACAGCAGCACAAGAATCCCTTGTCTCAACTCCTAAGGGAGAGGGAGGGTGGGACAGCATGGCCTGATGAGATTCTCTTGAAGATCTACTGTTACAGTAAGTATGTAACTGTTCTATCTTCTTCAAGGATATCTTTTTCATCTGGCCACACCTTTGGAATGAGTACCAAGCAGTACCAAAAGCTAGCAGTCTGGGCAGCTGGAGCCATGAGTTTAGGCCTTATAGAACAGCTAAGTCAAAGCCAGCCGGGCTATGAGAGACCATATCTAGACTGTAATGTCTAGTGAAGGCATGGACAGTACTCCAGGTAGCAGCTGTACAGATGTCTGTAGTGGAAACATTCCGAAAGCAAACAGAGTTGGCCATGCCTCTGGTGGAATAACCACAACCCATACCAGGAAGTTCCTTACCATACCTCCTGTAGCAAAATGCGATATAGTTTGCTAGCCACTTAGACAAGTACTGTTTAGAAACTGGGGCACCCTCTTTACCATGGGTGAACGAAACAAAAATCTGTGAAGACATTCTGCAGTCTTTGGTACGTTACATATAGTATCTGAGTAGTCTATGCCCATCCAAAGTATGGAGTAATTTTTTTGGTATGTTGACCATCACCTTCAAGGCATCGAACAGCTATCTGGTTTAAGCAACAGTCCTCAACAGTTGGTCTCTGGAGTGGTCTTTCAATAGCCAATCATCCAGGTAAGGGAAAACACATAGGCCTTCCCTGCAAAGGGCTGCTGCCACCACTGCCAAGCATTTGGTAAAGACCCATAGCTCTGAAGACAAGCCAAAGGGCAACACTTTGAATTGGTAATGTTCCTCTTGAAACAGGAACCTCAGGTATTTTCTGTGAGGTTTCTGTATCTTGATATGTAGGTATGCATTCTTCATATCCAGGAAGCATATCCAATCCCTTTTTTGTTACAGTAACGGATGGAGATCCTGCAAAGAGACCATTTCGAACTCCTTGTATTCTATGAAGAGGTTTAGATCCAGAATAGACCTCAGGTCTCCAGTCCAATTTGGGGTAAGGAAGTACCAGGAGTAAAAACCTGTGTTCAAGAGGGAGAGGTTCTACGGTCCGTTTTTGCAGCAGAGTCATAACTTCCTCCCACAACAGGGGCCGGTGCCCTGGAGGGTATGTTGGCACAAGTAGGGGATAATCTGGAGAGTTGTCCAGGAGTTACAGAGCATGACCCTTTTCAATGATCTCCAGAACCCATGCATCTATTGTCACCTCCTTCTATTGGGCTAAATGGAGAGAGGGGTGACCCCATACGACCACCCCAGGAGTTAAAGGTGGTTATAGGGTGTACAAGGAGTCAGGTTGAGCCAGTGGGGGTGGTATCACCTGCTCCTCCATCTCTGGGTGCTTTTGAATGGATACCTGGGGTAATGCTGGGGACTGGCAAGGACCCTGTTCCTTTGCTCCTGCCCTGCTGTCTGGGGGGATGAGCACTGTCCCTCGACACCAGCTGGGTGAAAGGCACTCCTTCAACCCTTGGGTTGGGTATGACAAAGGAAGTGCACAGATTTCAAAGTCTTGCCCGAGGCTTGGAGATCTTTGAGAATCTCTTGTACATCATGACCAAACAACTTTTGCCCTCTAAATGGGGCATTAAGAATGGTTTGTTGCACATCTGTGGCAATGCCTGCTACCCTGAGCCAAGAATATCTCCAGAGATTGATGCCAGAGGCTACAGCCCGGGCAGAAGCATCAGAAACATCATAGGCTGTGCGGAGCAAATGCTTCACATCAGCTCCAGCTGTTAAAGTTTTCAGTAGCTTGAAGTGGCATCCGCTAAGGCCTGTGCAGCAGCCTTAGCCTTCCTCCAAATGGTGTTCTTATACTTCATCATGTGGGTCTGGCAGTCAGCAATAAGAAGGCCTAAGGATGCAGAGGCATATGTTCTCTTACCAATGGCATCTAACCTCCTAGATTCCTCATCAAGAGGGAGGGAGCTCAAATGTTTAGGTGCCCTAGACCTGTCATGGGCAGTATTATTCACCACTGAGTCAGTCTCGGGTAGTGTGGCATAGAAAGGTTTCCCCAGAAGGGGCCGAATACATTTTCTCTGCCTTTCTGGAGACAGCTGTTATGTTATTTGGTATGTACTAAGCCGCACAGGTAGCATCCTCTAAAGGTGGTAGCAGAGGAGGCAACACTACAGCAGGAGACTCTGGCAGCTCTAGGAACTCCAGCAGATTCTTTTTAGTGGTATCCTGCTCTTCTATAGCAAAGCCCATGGCAGCCTTCATCTGCTGCATCATGGTGAAAAATGCAGGGTCTTTGGGAGGGGATCCTGGTGTGCTCACCACAGTGTCCTCACTGGAGATGAAGACTGAAGAGCCGATGCCATACCCATACTGGCTCTCAGCATAGACTTCAGCTTCTTCCTCCTCTTCCTGCATCATTAGATCAGGATTGTACTCGTAGTTGTCACTGACTGGGTTGACAGGAATGAGAGACCTTGACGGCGACGGCATAAGAGGATTTGGTGGCAAGGGAGTACCTTGCATCATTGAGGGTTTGTACAGAGGATCCTGTCCATGGTCTCCCAGGAACAGGGAGACCTGGCAGCAGGCATCTTACCTTATGTCTAAAAAGGAAAGAAAGACAGCCTGAGCATCGGTGCCACTTTGGTTAGCAGGCACAACTGGAGCAGTCGACGGGGGAGGCCAAGTCCCCACTGTTGACGGCGATGTATCTGCCGCAGTATCCCCGGTAGTACAGACGCCAAGTCCCGACCTTGGTGTCTGGTCGACGGGTTGGCGTCACCGCAGGAGCAGACAAGGTCGAAGCAGAGGTTGTATCTGTAGAGCGCCTGGGCAACCTGTAGTGTCGCGGAAGACTTCTTGTCCTGGTGCTTGTGACTCCCTAAACTTTTCTCCTAGGATTTAGACAACTGTGATTCGGTTGACAAGCGGACTTTTCTTGGAGCTGCTTCTCCAGTCTCTCAATGGTCTTTTGAAGTAAAAGTTTCTCCAAAACACTTTTCTGCATTGCCTGGTTGCAGAATTAAACCCCTGGCAGATTTTGCAGGCTTTCACGTTGTGGTTTAGGACTAAGCAGCAGACACAAACTTCATGGGAGTTGCCGGTACAGATTTTTTCTCCGCATTCACAGTACCAGAAAAGCTTAGATGGTTCCTTTGACGACATGCAGGTCATGGAAAATCACTATAAAAGTGATTACTTTAAGTTGAAAAAATAAGCGTCGGTAATAGCAGTGATGTTTCCTACAGTGGTCAGATGAGTTCAGATCAACAGCAGGAAAAAAACTGAAGAGGAGGAGCCCCCCATCTTATGTATACACTGTCGCCTTTCGCGGCAGCCTGGCCAGATTCTTAAAGTTTATATGGTCCTATAGCCTGCCGGCTATAAGTTCCAAAGGTGTGGCTGGATGAAAGAAATATTGAAGAAAATCCATAGTTGTCTCCATTGTGACTGTCTATAAGGTATGCCCATAGCTGCAGGGAGTACATGATTCTGGGTTTATATGTTTGACTGACGGACCTGAAATAGCCAGCTCAGGATTCTCAGTTTAGATGTTTGATCAGTGGAGCTGGGGGAGGGTCTCATGATTCTTGGTTTAAACGTTAAATTAGCAGGCCCGGGGGAGGGGCTTAGCACTCTCTGTATAGATGTTAGATCAATGGGGTTGGGGAAGGGGATTCAGAACTCTCAGTTTACATGACTGAACAGTGGTGCTGGAGAAGAGGCTCAGGATTCAGTTTTGCAATGACTGATGAAGATGGTTGGAGGTTCTGGACTCAGCTCAGTTGTTCAGTCAGTGGAGTTGAAGAAAAGGATCAGGAGTCTTGCTTTAGAAGTTCAACTACTGGAGTTGAGAGGAGACTGGACCATTGGTTTAGACTTCTGATTCTCAGAACTGTGTGAGGAAACTTAGGACACTCAGTTTTAATTAACAGTGTACGTCACAGGGAAATGGGGCTCATTTTAAGCTTTAATGTTCTGCACTACAGTGTTCAGGCTTACAAGACAATATCATATCCTACAGCAGAATCCCATTTATTGGCAGCCTGCTTTTATGAAAATCTCTATCTAAGGAGCAAAAGGGTATGTTGCATTTTTTTTTAAACCTTTAACCTCGTTTTCTGCAAGTGATACCAATCACTGTAAGCAATTACAGTAAGTTACAGTATACCTTTTAGTGTAAGCGATCAACAACCTGCATGTCTGTTAATTCAAAGCATGGACTTGCTTATAAGGCCAGACATGCCTTAACTCCCGCTGCCAGACTTGCTATCGTTAAAGGTTGTTTTGTTGCCTAGCCTCACCTACATACGAACATGTCAACAGAAACAAGCCATTTCGGCCTATCTAGTCTGCTTGAGTGTGCAGCTCTCAGATGAAATTATGGGAGATACCCCCCCCCTTTCCACACAGAGTCTTCCTCCTTCCCCATCCCATCCTCCTACTCATCTTCCCACCCATTATGACTCCATTTCACTCTGTCCCAACCCCTTTTAAAGATGTAAACTGATTTCGATGATACCACCTCCTCCGGCAGTTGGTTCCACTTGGACACTACTCTTTCTGTGAAAAAGTGCCTTCTCATTTTCCTTTTGAATCTTCCTCCCACTAATTTAAGATGTGCCCCCTAGTGGACCCCCCCAGATTGAAGATGGCTTCCATACTAACCTTGTTCATACCTTTTAGGTACTTGAAGGTTTCGGTCATGCCTCCCCCCTCCCACACCTTTCTGTCCTCCAGGGAATACATGTTGAGCACTTGCAGTCTCTCCTCATAGGGTTTGTCCTGCAGGCCCTTGATCATCTTGATTGCCCTTCACTGCCCCCTCCAGTAAATTGATATCCTTCTTCAGATAAGCTACACAAGGCAGTTCAGTATGAAAGCTGCAAAAAAACTGAGCCGATGAAGGCAGAAACTTCACTGTGAAAATGTTTTTTTACCTTGATAGAGAAGGAAACAGAATACAAGAGAACAGAGAATATCCAGTAGATCCTAGCCCCTGAGGAAGCCCCTAGAGGTGAAACGCTGGGCATCATCTGGGGACCTGATTGAGAAAAGCCTTCCTGAATAAAGGAGAAGAATTATTTAAAGATGTTTTGTTGTGTAGCTGGTCCTTTCGAAACTGTTGTTTTTTTCAGATATGGGCACCAGAACTGCACAATGTACTCCAAGTGCTGTCTCACCAAGGACCCATACAATGGCAGAATGTCCTCCCCTTTCCCAGAGGTGATTCCTCTGACAATGCATCCCAGCAACCTGGTGACTTTGGCTGCTGCTTTACAGCAACGCACAGAGTTCCTCAGGTCCCATGTGATGATTACCCCTAGGTCTTTTTCCTCCTCAAAACTGGACACTTGTACCCTTTCCCAGCCAGTAACTGGTTCCTGGGTTCTTAACTCAGGGCTGTTCAAATCAAAACTTTTAGGCCTTGCCCAACCATGACTGTAGCTGAATTTGCACTTGCCCTATATTCTTTACAACAAAATGAGCTCTCTTTTCCTACTTGCCCTTCAAGAAAATGTATTTGTTCTGGACAAGGTGCAACAGGATTTGCACACCCATCTTAGCTCCCAGGCGCATGACTCTGCACTTCTTGGTGATGAACCCCAGCTGCCAGATACCCAACCCCTTTTTCAGCCTAGCCAGATCCTCCCTTAGCTCCCTTCTCCTCTCCTCTGTGTCCACTCTCCCACAGAGCTTAGTGTCGTCTGTGATTAGGCAAATTTTACCTTTGATCCCATTCACTATATCACTAATAAAGATATTAAAGGGACACTGTCAGGTTTCTATGCAATTTTATGACCCTTATACTGTCTGGGTCTATCAATGGTACTCTGAAAGCAGTTTCTCACCTGAGCTTTTAGTTGTAGTTGTTGTATAGGAAAGCATTCATTTTTACAAAAAATGAATTTTAGTTGTCCTGACCTGTTCTATGCCAAACGCTCCTCCCCGCATATCCCTGATAGTGATACAGGCAGAATTCTGCCGAACTCTTCCATGAACGAGTTCGGCAATTTTTTGAGGCATGTGAACAAAACAGATAGGAGCCGATTTCTGCAATACATATATATATATATATATATATACACACACACACACACAATATATATATATATATAATTTGTCAATCCAAGGGATATTTCATAAAGAAATAGCAAGAAGAAAAGTAAAAGCGGGACTCTGTGCATGCGCACCATGGTGTGTATGCGTGGAGTACCCCTCGGATTGACAAATTACATATATTGCTGAAAACAGCTCATATCCAGTGATACTGCCAGCTATTTTGTTCACGTACCACAAAAAATTGGCAATCTTACCTGCATTACTGTTGGTGACACACGGGGAGTAGCGTTTGACACAGAGCGGGTCAGGATGACTAAAATTCATTTTTTGTAAAAATGTATGCTTTCCTATACAACTACAACAGCTCGAAATTCAGTTAAGAAGCTGCTCTCGGAGTACTACTGATAGACCTAGACAATAGAGGGGTCATAAAATTGTGTAGAAACCAGACAGTGTCCCTTTAAACAACACTGGGCCAGGTACTGAGCCCTGTGGGACCCCACTGACTACAGGCCTAGGCTTCGAGAGTTCCCCACCTACTACCACTCTCTGGTTTCTATCATGTAGCCAGCTCTTGTCCCACCCCACCAGCTTCACCCCAACTCCCAGGTCCTGCAACTTACTGAGAGGTCTCCTATGAGGCACAGAGTTCAAGGCCTTGCTGAAGTCCAGATAAAGGACATTAATTGCCTGGCTCCTGTCCACTATCCTAGTGACCCAATCAAAAAGTCTATCAGGTTGGTCTGGCAAGGATCTCCCTGAGACAAATCCATGCTGCCTTTCATCCTGGAGATCATTAACTTCCAAAAAGTCTACTAATCTCTCCTTTAGTACGGTCTCCATTAATTTGCCAACAATGGAGGCAAGACTGACTGGTCTGTAGTTACTTGGTTCATCCCTGGGTCGACTCCTGTGAGGATTCACCACATGTACCATTCTCCAGTCCTGAAGCATGTACCCTGTCTCTAGCTAGTTGTTAAACAGGTCTGCTATGGGGCTAGCCAAGACTTTTGCCAACTCCCTCAGAACTCTCAGGTGCATGCCACCAGGTCCAGGAGTTTTTTCTGCCTTAACGGCCCTAAGACCCTTTAGAACCTTGTCCTCCTGAACTGCCCCAGCTATGTCACCCCCTCTCCTTCCGAACCCTATTTTTCCTTGTGGCACAGGTCCATCCCTCTCCCTAGTGAAAACTGAGCTGAAGTACTCATTCAGTACCTCTGCCTATACCTCACTACTTTCCGTTCATCCCCCTCTTCCTTTAATCCAACAGTTCCATTCTTGATACTCCATTTCTCTCTTATGTACTAGAAAAAGTCCTTTTCCCTGAATTAATTTAAGTTCCTCCATGGCCTTTGCTGCCCTGACCGCTCTGCTCATCTCTCTTGACGTCACTGAATAAACCTCTCTGTCTGCATCCTTCAGAGTATGTTTGTACTTATGAAAAGCTGCTCTCTTTTCCCTCACTTTTGCTGCCACCTCTTTGCTGACCAGCTTGTTTTTTTGATCCTGGCTTTCTTGCTCCGGAACTTGGTACTCATATTAGTGGCCTCAATCACACCCACCTTTACAATGGACCATTTCTGTTCCACTTCTATTTCCGGGCTGATTTTTGGCAAGCTGGCCCTGTAGGATTTCACCCATCTTTCTAAAGGCAGCTTTCCTGAAATTAACTACCCTCCACGTAGTCAAGTTTAAAAAGGCCCTTAAGACCTATTTGTGGTCAAAGATCAATTTTTAATTAAATAATTATGAATTGGAGCTCAGATTTGTTTTACAAATTATTTATGAATCTGTGTTTATTTATTGTATATATTTTTTTAATTATTGTAAGGTGCCTTGGTTTAAGAAAGGCGCCATATAAACAAAGTTTCATTCATCCATCATTCATTCATAACAGGTGATTTCAACTTACCCAAAGTGAACTGGAGGACCCCAGCTACCTCCTGCTCCAGGGAGCAGGTCCTTCTGTAGGCTTTCCAGGATAGTTTCCTGGTGCATGGACTCTACCAGGGATGGAGCTTTACTGGACCTAGTACTGTCCAGTGGTGAACATGTCTAGGAAATAAAGGTGGAAGACCTTCTTGCAGGCAGTGACAACCGATGGTGTGATTCTGCCTAAATCTGAGCAAAGAAATAGCCAGGACTAAGACTGCCAAACTAAGATTCTCCAACACAAGCCAGGACAGGATTGCAGATAGGAGGCTTCAAGTGCAGAATGCCTCTCAAAAACTATGGGCTACCTCCAGCTGAAGGACCATACGACCATCTATAGTTATGTGAAAGGTTGAAATGGCAGCCAAGAGCACCTTAATAGAAGAGTATTCTAGGCCTGCATCAGATAAGGACAGTAAATACTCTAGAACCTGGTTTACTGGACAAGTGAAATGGTCTAGCTGGCGAGAAGGGGCCCACAAAGCAAACCGCTTCTACTTCATGGAGTAAGTGGCTCCAGTGGAGGGCGTTCTGGCATTCACCAAGACATTAGCCACCTTTTGGGACACTCCAAAACTGGCAATGGTTATGTCTCAGGAGACATGCATGAAGATGGAGTGAACGGAAGACCCTGGCACATGGCATAACGGCAGGGGTGCTGGAGGTTCCACTGCCAGCTGTTGCAGTAAGGGGAACCACTGATGAGATCACAGTGGGGCAATGAGTATCTGAGTTGCCCCCTTCATTTGAAGCTTGATTTGATTAGTACACTCTGGATTTGAGGGAAGGGAGGCAAAGCAGACAGGAACCTCCCTTTCCAAGAGAGGGACAATGCAGCTTGCCAAAAAACTCCAGGCCCTGGAGCAAATGAGCAGAAAAGCATCAGTTTTGCATTGTGTGGGGATGCAAAAAAGGTCCAACTCTGGATGACCCCACCTGTCCAACAGGTCTCCTACAACCAAGGTCAGCAGCTCCCACTCGTGCATCCTGGACTGTGACTGGTTTAGTTTGTCTACCAAGTCGTTTTGGGTCCTGGAACATGCACTGCTGATAGTTTTGGACCGTGTTCCAGAGCCCAGTACCAAACTCTTACTGCCTCTACATAGGGGATAGGAATGAGTCCCTCCTTGCTTGTTGATGTAGTGCATCACACTTATCTTGTCTATCTGAATTAACAGAGAACCTGGGGATAGATGGGTCTAGAAGGTCTGTAGGCTGTACAGAATGGCTCATTTTCAGGACGTTTATGTGAAGGGTGCTCTCCATTTTCGTTCATGTTCTCTGTGTCTGATGAGGCCCTAGATGGGTCCCCCAGCCCATCCGTGAGCCATATGTGGTGAGAATTTGATAAGGGGAAGGGATTAGGAAGAGAACCCCCTTCAGCAAGTCGCTGGGTTCCATCCACCACTTAAGCACCTTTCTGACAGGACAGATTCCTAGAATGTTTTGTTCTAGGTCATCTGTACGTTGGTCCCACTGGGATTCAGTGTCCACTTTGGTATCCTCATGTGCAGCCTTGCCAGTGGTACTGTGGTAATGGTCACTGCCATCAGGCCTAGAAGCCTCTGTAATATTCTGGCTGTGACATACCTGTTGTTGTAGACCATCTGGGCCTGCGCTATCAGATGCTCAGCTCTTTCCTGTGGCAGGAAGGCTACACCTTGGGCAGTGTACAGGACTGTCACTATGTACTGCAGACATTAGCAAGGGGGTCAGGACTGACTTTGGTATGTTGACAGTAATCCCTAGAGAGTTGAACAAGTGTCTGGTACGGTTTTAGGGTGTGGGAAAGCTGCTCCTTGGAGTGAGCTTTTAAAAGTTAGTTGTCCAGGTATAGGAAGACACATAGGCCATGCCTGTGGAGGGCTGCTGCCACCACTGCTAAACATTTGGTAAATACCCAATGTCGCAGATGATGAGCCAAAGGACAATACTCTGAACCGGTAGTGTTCTCCCTGAAAAAGGAATCTTAGATATTTCCTGTGTGAGTTGCGAAATCTTGAAGTGAAGGTAAGCATCCTGCATATCTAGGGAGCAAATCCAGTCCCCGGTTTGCAGCAGTATAAGCAGGCCTTGTAGTGTGACAATTCTGAACTTCTTGTATTCTATTAAAAAAAAGTTCAGATCTTTGGACAGGAGACCCAAGACCCATTCTAGAGCTCAGTTTGGAACTAGGAAGTACCTGGAATAGAACAGTGTTCCTTTGTTCCAAGGGGATGGGTTCTATCACCCTTTTTTGAAGCAGGGTGTGAATTTCCTCCAGGAGCAATAGAAAGCATTCTGGAGGATAATGGAAAGTTACTGGTGGATGGTCTGAGGGAGTTCCAGAAGCTCCAGAGCATGACCATGTGCTATTATCTGTAGGACCCAGCATCTAAAACGCAGGCTACTCACCTGTAACAGTAGTTCTAGGAGTGGTATATGATGTTCATCCACACTTTTTGGCAGTGTCCTTTCCCTTTAAGATGTGCCGGAAAGTGTACAAGCTGGGCCCCCCACTCACCTGGGTGTTAACTCTCTCAGCTCTGCCACAGGATTCTAGATCTTGCCTGCTGGAAGAAGAGTGTGTACGCCAAAACTGGGGAGATCGGGTGTGTCCGTGTGGATGAATATTTATTTATTTATTTAGACAGGAGTTTGGAAAACCTTTGAGCCATAGGCTCATTTACAAAGGTACCTTGTCATAGTAAGACAAACGAAAATACACAGTATAACAGTAACTTAAGACAGATACAAACAAGCTGGTACAGGTAGGATTGATGCAAACAATACCGAAGTTATGTTGTCCTTAGCAGCTTAGTAGTAAGCTTTGTCATTAGTATTGAGTACGGCTTTGACTAGTGGCAATTACAGCTTCGGGTGTTAACAAGGTGGTTCCGTGGGGCGTTTTGTGAAGCTTCGATATGGTTGGAGCTTTGGAGATGGAGGGGCAGTGTGTTGAACCAGGAGGGGCCTAAAGCTGAAGGCTCTTGTCGTGAGAGGTCCTAGCTCTAGGGATAACAAGAGAGGTTTCCCAGAGGTCCAGTATGAACTACTGGGACAGAGCAGCGGATGGTGGTGGTCAATCCAGGTGGGGATAGCCCAAGGAGGGTCTTTTGTAAGGGTACAGGTCAGATATTTGAGGCTCATCAAGATCAAGTACCAGCGCTTTGGCGTACAGTAACAGGTGCGTGTTAGCCTAGGTGCCCCAGTAATTAACCTGCAGGCCTTATTCAGTGGTCACGGTACATGGAGTCGCGGTCTGATCAGCAGCACCATACACCGGCAGTCCATAGTCCACTAGGGACAGGATAGAGGAGGTGACTGCGAGTCGAAGAGCCTCCGGGGGGAGGCAGTGTTTATACCGATGTAAGATGCCCAATCGGATATTAGTGGCAGTGGCTAGGGCAGCGATGTGTCCATGGAAGGAGAGGGAGGGGTCAAGATGGATCCCTAGGTATTTATAGGAGCAAACTTGTTTGAGTGGGAAAGAGGACCCAGAGTGAATGAGGAGTTTGAAGTTGCAGGACTTGTTTTGAGGATGAGTGAAGAACATGGATTTTGTGTTTTTAAGATTTATCACCAATCTATGTTCCTTGAACCAATCCTTGGCTTCAGTGAAGGACTTCTGCAGTGAGTCCTGGAGGGCAATAGGGTTACGACTTGAGGCAAAGATGACTGCATCATCAGCGTACAATAGAATTTCCCTGAGCAAGAGCGTGAAAGGGTGTTAAGGTAAAGGGAGAATAGTAAGGGGCCCAGAATGGAGCCCTGGGGAACCCCAGAAAAGATGGGACAGATGTCTGAGTAGGTCCCATTAATTTTTACATGCTGTGAGCAGTCACACAGATAACTGGTGCACCAGGAGATAGGCCCAGCAGCAAAACCAGAGACACTAAGGGCATCAAGAAGGAGGGGGTGGGAGACAGTGTCGAAAGCTTTAGAGAGGTCAATGATGACCGCACCAGCCAGAGAACCAGTGTCTAAGGAGGAGTGGAGAAAGTTGGAGAACTCTAGGAGGGCTGTGTTGGTACTGTGGCCGCTTCGGAAGCCATGCTGCTCAGGACATAGGACATTGTAGGTGGAGGTAGTCAGAGATTTGAGAGGCTACAACTTTTCCAAGGCCTTGAGAGAGAATGGAGATTGGCCGATGGTTTCCAGCCACAGTCCTATCACCACTTTAAAGATAGGGGTGACAGTGGCACTTTCCAGGCAGCTGGAACCTTCCCAGGCAAAGAGAGTGGTTGATGAGGCCGCGTGATCGGGGTAAGGACTGTGTCTAAGACCAGCCGTGGGATACGGATCCAGGGTGTCACTGCCTGTACTATTACTCTTGAAGGCAGTGACAAGGTGCGCCTAAGTTCTTGGGCAGAAACATGGCGGAGGAGAAAATAAGGGCGAGAGATTTACGGCAGGCGCTGAGGAAGGAGGTCAAAAAATTTGTAGGGAGGATAGGGCTAAGGTCAGTGAATGAGGTGTTGAGGTGGTTGGCTATGAGGGCTGGGTCTGAAGAGATCACGCCATTAATGTTGATCTGGGTGGGGGGTGTGCACTCCCATTTAACTGTTTAATGTTATCCCAGAAGGTTCTGGGGTTCCCCCATGAGGCTGTGAGTGAGGACCGATGGTGCTCAGACTTGGCCTTTCTGATGGCCCGAGTGCACTTGTTTTGGGTGGCAGCATATAACTGCCTGTCACTGGGCAGCCAGTCTCAATGGACGCGGTGCCATAGGTTGTCCTATGTTTGAGTTGGTGGATCAAAGCTGGGGTTACCAGGGGCATTCTGTCTTTTAGAATGGCGGGTCGACATTGGGGCAAAAGATATCACAGGCATTATTAAAAGTTCGGTAAAGAAGGAGAGCTGTGTCAATGTCAGGAGTTGCCTGTATAGGAGACCAGTCAATTTGGGACAGAAGTTCCTTAAGTTTTGTCAGACCACCAGGTATTAGACGCCGCCAGCATGTAGACTGTGCTATGGGTTTGGGGACTGAGGATGACCAGTGGAATAGAATGGGGGAGTGATCGCTGAGTGTGTCTGGGAGGACTTGCACATTGGGGATCCGATTAGGGCAGTTGGTGAGTACCACATCAAGCAGGGTACTGGAGCCTCTCTTGGGGTTAGTCCTGGTAGGTTGGGTAACTAGTCGTGTTAGGTCTATTGCAGAAAAGGAGTCACAGGTAGAGGAGGAGGAGGGGCTGAGCCAGTTGACATTTAAGTCACCCACCAGAATTTGATCAGCGGAAGGAGGTAGTGAGGAAAGGTATTCTGTAAGAGAGGCAATGGCCTGCGTTTGGTCCCTGGGGTGCACGTATGCAGTAGTCAGATAAAGGGGTCCCTTTAAAGGGTCAGGGGTTAGTTTCAGCGTAAGCGCCTGGGCCCTGGAGTCAAGGATTGGAGTAGGCAGGGCTAGTAGCGGGAGAGATTCTTTAATACAAATAGCGCAGCCGCCACCCCGTCTCCCAACACGGTCGGACCGGAAGAGGGTGAAACCAGGAAGGGAGACCAGGGAGTCAGGGGAGGATTTCGACAGCCAAGTCTCAACCAGAGCGATGACATCAGGGTTAATTGATGTGACCAGGCATTGTAGTGAGTCAAACTTTTTTAGGAGGCTACAGATATTCATGGAGACCATGCAACGGCCTGTGGTGCTAGTCGGGGAGCTCCTGGGAACCGGGCCAGGGTTTGGATGAATGTTCCCTGACAGGAGTAGTAGCATGACTAACACCCTGGCTGGTAGATGGTGAGAGGTTTTCCTACGATTGACATGAGAGGGGAATATCATATACCACTCCTGGAAAATGCAGTTACGTACAGTCTTACCCTAACAGTAGATCTTCAAGGAATGTCTCTTGCAGTACGTAATTACTTCTGGGAGTTTCCAGCAGAGGGCGCTGTCGCATGGCAGCTCTTCTAGCAGTTTTCACCAGGGACCGCCCACAAATGACATCATCTTCCTGCTTCCTATGTAAGTGTGGGTGGTTCCTGGTATCCTCAGATCCCCCGCTGGTTTCAGCTCGTAAAAGCGAGGACTGAGGGGGAAGCAGAGGTACCGAGGAGTCCCAACCCTAAGTCACTGGACCAGAATTTGCTCTGTTAAAGGAGGGGGACGGAGGGCCGGATTGCATCTACTGCAAAAGACATTCCTTGAAGATCTACTGTTACGGTAAGACTTTACGTAACTGCACTATCTTCCATGGAATGGTCTCTTGCAGTAGGTAATTACTTCTCGGAGAATTCCCTGCAGTTATGTCCATATGGGAGGACAATTATGATAAGAGACCTTGTAGGACTGCATGGCCGAAGGCTGTCCTATGTCTGGAGGCAATGTCAAGATTGTAATGCCTTGTGAAAGTATGTATTGTGGACCAGGTAGCCGCACTGCAGATATCTGAAATGAAGGTGCCTTTGAAGCAAACCGCAGTAGTGGCCATAGCTCGAGTGGGCTTGGACAGGTCCAGGTAAAGTCTTATTGTACTTTTTGTAACAAAAAGTAATACAATTTGCCAACCATGAAGACAGGGTTTGTTTAGCAATGGGAAGCCATTCTCTGCCAGAAGCAAAGGTGAAAAACAATTGAGACGTTTTCCTAATCGACTGGGTATGATTAGTGTTATAGCATAGGATACGATGGACATTTAAGGTATGTAATAGATGTTCACCGGGATTGAAGTATTCAGGGTAGTAGACCAGAAGCTCCAAGGACTGATTTAGAGTATGTTTGGAAACTACTTTAGGAAGAAAGGATGGGTTGGTACGAAGGACCGCCTTGTCCTTGAGGAAAATCAAGTAAGGTTCCCTACACATAAAGGCATGAAGCTCTGAAATACGGCGAGCTGAAGTAATAGCCACTAGAAACAATGCTTTCCATGAAAGGAAATGGAGATCATATGTGGCCGCTGGCTCGAAAGGTTCGAGGGCCAGTTTTTCTATAATGAAATTGAGATCCCACAGAGGAGAGGGTCGTCTAATAGGAGGCTTAATATGCATCATTCCCCTCAAAAACATCTTGGCTAAATGATACTGGTACAGAAGTTTGTCATCTAAAGGTTCATGGAATGCCAGTATGGCAGCCAGGTGGACTTTGATGGAGGAGTAACTTAAGCTTAACTGATGATGAGGCCAGATAATCTAAAACCTTCGTCAGTGGACAAGAGTAAGGGTCCAGGGAGCAAGAGGTAGACCATATGGAAAAGTGTTTCCATTTGGAATTATATGTTTCTCTGGTTGCTGGTTTACGAGAAGCCAGGAGAATGTTGACAACAGGAGAGGACACTTGGAGTCTATTTATGAATGTGTCCTCAGGAGCCATACGTGAAGATAAAGGGTCTTCAGGCTGGCATGCAGGAGGGATCTGTGACACTGAGTCGGAAGTTCTGGTCTTACTGGCAACTGAATGGGTTCCCTTACTGACACTTGTTCGGGTAGAGGGTACCACAGTTGACGAGGCCACATTGGTGCTATGAGAATCATGGTGTCAGTCTCCATTTGAAATTTCAATAGAGTCCGTTGCACAAGAGGAACGGGGAGGCAAAAAAGTACAGTCCTGCCCAAGATCGGGACAGGGCATCTATAGATCGTCCCTTGTTGCTCGGAATAATGGAGAACTGGGGAGCCGGTGACTGACTGGAGAGGCAAACAGATCCAGCTGTGGAGTTCCCCATAGGTCAAAGATTTCTTGGAGTACTTCTTTGTGAAGTGTCCATTCATGAGCGGATGACTGGCGACTTAACCGGTCTGCTGATTGCACCATCCAGGTAGGTAGATGGCCGTTAGCGTTAGGTCTTGTCTGATGGCTTCCTGCCAGACTGCAAGGGTCTCCATGTAGAGGGTGTGCAATTTCGTGCCCCCTTGCTTGTTGAGGTAAAACACCGCTGCAGTTTTGTCTGATTGAATCAGCAACGGTCCTGGCTTGGAGCAGGGCTGGAATGCCTGAAGGGCTAGATGGACAGCTTTCATTTCGAGGAGACTGATATGACATTGATGGGAAGAGGTGGTCCGCCTGCCTTGGGTCTGATACCCAAGTGGGCACCCCATCTGTCCAGGGAAGCATCCGTGGCCAACGTCTGCATGGGAGGGAGGGAGCGGAAAGGCATTCCTTGACACAAATTGGTTTTGATTGTCCACCACGTCAGGGATGACTTCAGAGAATGAGTGACCCTGATTTTGTCGTCGATCTGTTCAGCTTTTTGAGACCATTGAGTCTGGAGGATCCACTGGACAGGTCTCAAGTGAAGGCGGGCGAAGTCATCCATCGGGATGGCTGTAGACATGTGACCCAGAAGTCTCAGTATTTGTCGGGCTGTGACTATTTTCTGAGCTGTATTCACGAAGCCAGAGACGTAAGAGCGTCCTGACAAGCAGACGGAAGGTAAGCTCTGGCTGTAACTGTGTCTAGAACAGCTCCAATATATTGGATAGACGGTGTCGTGTGTGGACTGGACTTTGGCCAGTTGACTGTTATCCCTAGGTTGTTGAACATGCTCAGAGTAGCAGTTAGGGAGGCAAGTAGAGCTTCTCTGGATTCTGCTTTGATTAGCCAATCGTCTAGATATGGGAAGACTAAGTGCCCTTTTTTTCCGTAAGGCTGCTGCTACCACTGCTAGGCATTTGGTGAACACTCTTGGGGCCAATGAGAGGCCAAAAGGGAGTGCTCAAAACTGATAGTTTTGACCCAGAAGGTGGCAACGCAGAAATCTGTAATGGACAGGATGAAGGGATATGTAAGTAGGTGTCCTTCATATCCAGGGCACAAAGCCAGTCTCCTTGTTTTAGGATAGGCATGATGGCAGTTAGAGTTATCATGCGAAAATGTTTGTACTGAATATATCAATTCAGATGTCTCAGGTCTAGTATTGGTCTGAGATCTCCGGTTCACTTGGGTACCAGAAAAAAAGTGGGAGTAAAATTCCGTTTGATGTTCTAGAAGGGGCACTGGTAGGATAGCCTGTTTGGCTAAAAGTGCCTTCAATTCTTCATAAAGGATAGGGACATGACCTGGAGGATAATGGACTCACGGGGGATTCAGAGTGTGTCCCCTTTGGATGATCTGAAATACCCATTTGTCCGAGTGATTACATGCCAGGCCTCCAGATGGAGGGCAAAACGACCCCCTACAGCCTCCGAGGCCTGGTCGAGGGAAAAGCCCTGATAGGTCACTGGGTTGCCTGGCCCCTCCCGAGGGATGGGCACGGGAACCACGGGTGGCAAAGGTGTTGCCTCTTGCTGCTTGGGTACGATCTCGAATGCCACCTCTGTTAGAAGCCTTGTATTTTCTGCCTCTTTTTGGAATAGGAGGAATATTCTGTACGATAGGTGGGCTGCAGAGTATGATACATGCCATGTACCATACGAAGGGTTCTGCCTGATGCCTGCAGGTCATCTAACGTTTGAGATCCTGGCCCGAATAGTCTGAATCTGTTAAAGGGTGCTTTAGCTACTTTATGTTTTATATCGGGAGCAAAACCTGAAACGCGAAGCCAAGCATTGCGACGCAGAGAGATTCCAGTAGCTAAGAGTCGGGCTGAGGTATCTATGGCATCATATCCCGATTTGAGCAGGTGACGGGAGATAGAATTGCTGGAGGACACTGTGGACAATAACTTGTCCTTTTTTTGGTAAGAAGTTTATTGATAACGTCTATGGCCGAAGCCCCATGGGTACGCTGGTATTTAACCATATGTCCCATATAGTTCAGAATTTGAATATTCATGGTACCGGAAGCAAAAACCTCTTTCCCCAGGTAGTCAATCCATTGAGATTCTTTATCAGGTGGTAAGGAACTCGTGTGTTTGGGTTTTTTAGTACGATCATGAGCGGCAGTATTGACCACTGAATCTGCTTCTGGGATGGTGGACAGAAAGGGATGATCTAGGGGGGCCCGATAGAAGGGATCTGCTTTTCGTGGGACAGCAGTAATAGCTGACGGTTGATGCCAGGAAGCCAGCATGGCATTTTGATAGGTTGGAATCAATGGGGGCACCACTAAGGCTGGCTCCTCTGGCAGTTCCAGATATTCTGCTATATCCTTACATTGTTTGTCATGTTCTATGGTACAGAATCCCATGACTTTCTATATTTGGACCATTATCTCGTTAAAGGATGGGTCATCAGGAGGAGAGGTGACAACTGGCAGAGGCAGGTCCTCATCCCAGGAAGAGATTTCTGAGTAGGGGGACTCCGGATTCTGGAAGTCCAGATCTTGGAATTCTTCATCATCAATATCACCGGGGAGATTCACCGGTAGTTCAGGTTCATCTGACAATCTTCCATATTAGGAAGAGGTGACCAGGGTGGCATTGTATCCCTGTCACTGTAAAATCTTTTAGGCGGAGGGGAGTGAGACCGGAAAGGATCCACCAGCTCTCTTGGGTCAGAGGACTGGGTATACCGCATTGTATGCAAGACCTGTGTCACTATCTTGGTGATGTCCCGTTCTTGGGAAGAAGGGGGGGGGGTATAAAGTGGGGGTCGAGAAACAATGGGGGTAATAGAGGGGATGGAATGGGTAGTGTGTGCAGGTCTTGCCCCCGGGAAGTATAAAACAGGGTCCCCGTCTCTGTCCGCAGGCCCTCTATGAGATGACACCTGTGAGGGCGGAGGGGCATTCATTAATGCAAAAGCCATTGGTTTGCCCTGTGGAACATGGGATCTCGACAACAAGCCCGTGGAATGATCATGAAATATGTCAGATGTCGTCGACGGGAGAGGAGCCCCCATCAATGGAGCAGCCATGTATTTGGCTGTATTAAATATGCTAGATAGTGTCATCGAGAGGGTATAGGCCTCCATCGATGGAGCAGGCAAAGTTTACACAGCATTCAAAGTGCTGGAAAGCACCGTCGATGAGAGAGTGAGAGCCCCCGTTGACGAGGAAGCTGTAGAAAGATGCTCCGTCGACGGAGGAGGCACAGAAACGGTTGCCGTCAACAGGCGCTTCAGCTGGGAGCGAGAGGGGTTTTAGCCCTTCCTTATCTCTGCCGAGAACGAGAACCAGAGCTGGGGGAGCCCTTGGTACAAGCCCCCTGGTTCTCCAACAGAGACATTTTCTTCTCCGTAAGAAGAAGAAAGCGGTATATCTTCCTACTGCCATGGCAGGAATGATATAAGAGCTTGTTTGGTTGAAGACTCTTTACACATTCGTTTTGTAATCCAATTTCTTGTCAATGACTTGACTGCTATACAGAAGTTGAACTAGCTGCTGCGTGAGCTTTAGAATGCGGGAAAATGAACTGAGGATATCAGGGACTGCCCACATTTTTATAGGAGGCAGAAAGATGATGTCATGTGTGGGTGGTCCCTAGTGAAAACTGCTAGAAGAGCTGCCGTGCGACAGCGCCCTCTGCTGGA
The DNA here is from genome assembly GCA_016271365.2 of Neoceratodus forsteri. Classification (NCBI taxonomy): domain Eukaryota; kingdom Metazoa; phylum Chordata; order Ceratodontiformes; family Ceratodontidae; genus Neoceratodus; species Neoceratodus forsteri. Next base: position 672,958,638 of record CM057451.1, on the reverse strand, counting down.
AACTCCCAGAAGTAATTACCTACTGCAACAGACCATTCCGTGGAAGATCTACTGTTACAGGGTGAGTAACCTGTGTTTCTAGGGATGTGGATATGATGTTCTAGCCACACTTTCTGGCAGACTCCTAGCAGTTCTCTGGGAGGAGGGAGGCAAGCCGCACACCCCCTACTTAGGTACAAAGACTGGAGAATTGAGGCTCCAAAACCAGCATTCCGGCGTGACTCTAGGTCAATGTAGTAATGGGAAATGAAGGCTAGTGTTGACCTCCAGGTCACAGCCCTGCAGATTTCCTGGATAGGGACATCCCTGGAAGCAGCCACCGATGCAGCGGTATGGCAGGTGGAATGAGCCCTTAGCCCTCGGGGAGGCTCTCTACCCGCCAATCTATAGCAGAGATCAATTCAGGATGTGATCCACCTGCCAATCGTCTGTTTGACTGCAGGTCTGCCAGGTGCAGCTTCAGTGTAGGTGACAAAACTGGCGAACCTCTCCCTGAACTCCAGCCATGCGCTCTTTGTAATAAGCGAGCGCTTGCCTCAGGTCCAGAGTATGGAGCCTGTGCTCGGCCTCTAATGTGTGATTTGTGAAGTACACCGGGACAGTAATCACCTGGTTAAGGTGAAACTCCGGCACGAACTTCGAGTTGGAGTGCAGGACAACCTTGTCCTTGTGGAAGACCCAGTAAGGAGACTCCACCAAAAGCACCTGGAGCTCACTGATCCTTCTAGCTGACATGATAGCCACCAAGAAGGTGGTCTTCCATGACAGATGAGAGAGATCACACCTGTGCACTGGTTCGAATGGCTTGCCCATGAGCTGTGCCAAAACCAGCAACAAGTCCCACGGAGGCGGTGGTTCACGTACCGGAGGGGAAATATGGTCAAGGCCCTTGAAGTGCCAGCCACCTTCTCCTGCACTACCGACTGCTGACCAGTCTGCGCCCGGTAAGTAGAGATGGATGACAGGTGCACCTTAAGGGTTGTCGACTGAAGGCTCGACAGAGAGGGACCAAAGGTAATCAAGGATGCTAGCCACTGGACATCCAACCCCTTGCCCTGACACCAAATGGACAGTCTCTTCCATTTGAAGGCATAGCACTTCCTGGTCGACTCCTTCCGAGATGCCTGCACAACGGTGAGGACATCTTCGGAGTGACCCAAGGCCTGGACCTCTAGCTGCTCAGGAACCAAGCTGCCAGGTACAGGGATTGAAAGTCTGGGTGGAGTACCTTCCCGTGACTGATGAAAACCAGGTCCGGGTGTAGGGGAAGATGCCTTGGGAGCCTGCTGCTGAGGCTGAGGAGATCGGGATACCAGAACTGGCATGGCCAGTCTGGAGCCACCAAGATCACTTGTGCCTTGTCCCTCCTGGCCTTGAGGAGCACCTTGTGTATCAAGGGAATTGGAAGGAAGGCATAGAAGAGGCTTGGGGTCCTGAGCCTTGAGAAGGCATCCCCCTGCAGCATTCCCTGCTGAGGTCGGTGGGCACAAAACAGCCTCAGCTTTGCGTTCTTCCTGAAGGCGAACAGATCCACCTGAGAGGTGCCCCACTGGGAGAACAGACTGTGAACTACCTCTGAGTGGAAAGACTACTCATGGGACACCTCGCCCACCCAGCTGACGACACCTGCCAGCTGACTGAAGGCTCCTGCCACATGGATGACTAGGAGATCCACCTCCAAGCTGCGCATGAGGGTACAAACATGGAGAGCTTCCCTGCACAAGGGCAGGGAGTGTGTCCCGCCCTGCTTGTTGAGGTAGTGCATGATCGTGGTGTTGTCAGTCTGGACTTGGACCACCTGACCCCGAATGTGAGAAGCGAATGCAGTCAGCGCCAGCTGAACTGCCCGGAGCTCCAGCAGGCTGATGTGGTATCGGGACACCTCAGAGGTCCACAGCCCATGGACTCTGTGTTCCCCCAGGTGGGCACGCCAGCCCATCAAGAGAGGCATCGGTCTTCAGGATGACAGTTTGCTCTGGGCAGACAAATGGGATCCCTTCCTGCGAGTGTGCTGGGATCAACCACCACTGGATGGTGTCCCACTTCCGCTGGGTCACAGTGATGAGCAGATCGAAGTGACCCTTGCACTGAGCCCACTGGCTGGCCAGCTCCTACTGTAGGGAGCACATTCTCTAGCAGGCCCAGTGGACCACGCTGGTATAGGCCGCCATGTAGCCCAGCAGGCGCAGGAAGTCCCGGGCAGGGTACAACTACCCAACCTGAAATGATCAAGCAAAGGAGGAGAGTGCCTCCGCCCTGTCTGTGGGGCTCTGGCTCTGCAAGAGTTGAGCTCCACCCCAATGAAATTGATCACCTGCTAGGGTACGAGTTCCGACTTGGCCTTGCTGACCAGGAGGCCAAGTTCGACGTGGGTCTGGAGGACCAGATCCCTAGACCACTTCACCTCCTGCCTGGAGGGCCCGGCTATCAGCCAGTCGTCCAGTTAGGGGTAAACCAGGACCCCTCGGCACCTCAAGTAAGCTGCCACCACTGCAATGCACTTGGTGAAGACCCTAGGGGCCGGGGAGGGGCCAAAGGACATGGCCTGGAACTCATAGAGGATTCCCCCAGCCCGAAAGCGGAGGACCTTTGGTGAGATGGATGGATCAGGACATGAAAGAATGCATCCCGAAGGATCCAAGGAGCAAAACCACATGTTTTGCTCTAGAGGTGGTATGACCTGAGACATAGTTACTATCCTGAAGGTGTGCGACTTGAGAAACTTGAATAGGTCGTGCAGATCTAGAATGGGGTGCCAGCTACCCATCCGTTATGGCACCAAGAAGTACCTGGAGACAAACCCTGGGTGTCCCGGAGGAACCACGACCTCCTTGCAGAGAAGCTGGGCTATGTAGTCTCCAAGAGCTGATAGAATGTCTGGGGATACCAAGTCCTCCCAGGGGGCGTGGGCTCCGCAAGGAGGGTACTGCTCGAATCCCAGAGGCAGATCCTGACCCACCACCTCGAGGACTCACCTGTTCGTGGTAACAGAGGACCAGGCGGAAAGGAAGTGGCAGGGCCGGCCCCCACGGGAGGCATGACAGGCATGAGGGAGGCACCCCATATCCCATCACTGGGCAAGCTTGGAGGAGGAGGGGGGCCCGGCTGAGGAGCCGCTGGAGTCTCTCCCTCCTGGCTTATGGACAACAGAGGCCAATGACTTGGGCCGAGGTTGCCAAGCCTGATTCTGCTGGCCAGTCAGCTGCTGGGCTGGCTTGGTCGCAGGAGTGGAGGTGGACCAAAAGGACTTCCATTTCTGATACCGCTTGGAGCCCTTGGGGTCCTTCTGGGAAGATGCCACGTAGTCCAAGGTGGCACTGGACTTCTCGATGCATGTGAGGCAACCCTGGGCATGAACAGGTCGATGCCCAGGAAAGGGACACCTGCCAGCTTGTGCCAAGTGTCCATCTGAAGGTTGAGATCCTCAGCTAAGTCCTGCGGTGTATGGCCACTGTGGCCGCCATGGAGCGGGCACAGGAGTCCCTAATGTCCATGGCAGTCTGGAGCTGTTGCTTGGCCACAGCCTGGCCCTGCTCTTGGACCTGTTTGACCGTGGTCTGCAGGCAGATGAGGAAGCACCCCATCTAAGGTGCCCAGTAGGGCATGGGAGAAGTGGGCTATGAGGAGGGCCGCGCTTGCCTGGTGGAGGCCCAGTAAGGAGGTAGCACAGACCTTCTTAGCCGCATGGTCCAACTTCTTGGCCTCCTTATCAGGTGGCTTGTCAACATCCCTGGTGTTGCCGGAGCGCTGGAACACAGAGTCGGCCACCAACCCTTTGGCCGAAGGGTGCTCTGTGAATCCCGGAAGGGATCTGATGGGTACCGCATACTTGCGGGCCATCCGAGCTGAACGTGCAGGGTAGGAAGTAGGGCGCTGCTAGAGCTCCAGGGCAGGGCCAAGAATGGCCTCTGCCACCGGGAAGGCCTACGTCGGAGAGTCTCCCTGGTCAAGGATCTCTGTCAATGGGTAACAAGCCCGTTTCTGGATGGGCTCCATCTTCATACCCGTTGACTCGGAGATCAGACAGAGGAGGCCCATGAAAGAGGATGAACCTTCCTCTGTCAAGAGATCCCCATGGACTCCACATCGACAGGACGGGGGTGCAAGGAGGAACCCTCAGACTCTGAAGAGTCATCAAAGAGTGGTCTACCGCCGGAGTCCCCACTGACCCTCCGCGGACGGTCAAGAGTGACGGTGACCGACAGCTGATGAAGAGGCCCCTTGGCCAGCCAAGATTCCTTAAATCAGAATGCTGGCCATCAGCTGTTTAGGTGGTGGTTCCACCACAACTGGCGGAGAATTCGGAATCGGCCAAACTGGGACTGTTTTAAATCAGTTCCGTCGGTGGAGTCAGCGTCAGCCGTTTGGGCGACAGTCAGGTGATGGCCAGCGTAGAAACTGGGATTGGTTTGGCACCAGTACACACTCAACTGTTGCCATATCAAGTCCTTGTAGCATTGACGCAACTTGCACCAAAGTCTCTCCTCCCCCGAGGAACAGCAGCAGCGCCGATGACGGCAGAATCGGCTTGACCCATAGGAAAAAGACCAAAACTGCGACCTTGACCATGGGGGGGGGGGCAGCGAAGGGGCTTGGAGGAAATTGGCGACTGCCGAGGTTCCTCCTGGCCAAGGTCAGGGACCAGAGGTGGCAGGTCAGCGGACTGAGGCGCCCCTCCAACGGTCTGCATCAAGACCAGGGTCCTAGACAAGGAAGTATCAGCCTCTTGGTCGACAAATGATCAGTTGGCTCAAAGAAAATCTCTGCTGGAACTTCGGCCAGTGTCTCGGCTGGCAGGCCAGACGGGGTTACCATGGAGCCAGCGGTCAAGGCCAAGGATTCAACCGAATTTAAATCCAGAGAAGCGCGGGAATTGAAAGCCCTTGACTGAGAACGTTTCTGATCCCATGAATGGCGATGATTCTCTGAATGGTGCATTGAGGATGGACTACTGAACATCATTAGCGAAGCCAGCCTCTCTGAGCCAGGAGTGCTTCTGAGGCAAATAGCAGTGGCAGCTGCCCTGGCAGAGGCATCAGAAATATCATAGGTGGATCGTAGGAGACATTTATTTACATTGGTATTCGCAGACAGGGCATTAAGCATTTCCTGTTTAGCAATGCTGTCTGGTAGGGCCTGGCCGGCTGCCTTGACCTTCCTCCAAAGAGTATTCTGGTATTTTACCATGTGTGCTTGGTTATTTGCAATCATTAGCCCTAGAGAAGCCGAAGCAAAATTCCTTTTGCCCAAGACATCAAGTTTTCTGGACTCCTTGTCAGGAGACAGTGAACTCAAACAACTGGTACAACAACCCACAAGAGACACGGCTATCCTAGATCTAGTACTGACTAACAGGGAAAGGATCACAGATCTCCAGGTAGAAGGTCACCTGGGTGCCAGTGACCATCACACGGTATGGTTCAATTTGGCCACTACAACTAAATCATCCCATTCCAAGGCAAAAATATGGGACTTCAGAGGAGCTGACTTTGATAAGATGGCCAACAGAGTTAAGCTAGCTCTGGCAAAAAGAATACAGGTGAGGGAATACAGACAAAGTGGGCAAGCATTAAAGATGCAATACTTGAAGCAACATCCCACTGTGTTAGTGAGAAAAGGAAGTGCAAAAGAAGAAGGAAACCACTTTGCTTCTCAAACACAGTAGCAGAAAAGATCAGAGCCAAAAGGCTGGGCTTCAGGAAATAAGGGAACGCAGCAGGATGAAGCTAAGGAGGCATATCAAACTTGCCTAAGGGAAGCAGGGAAGGCAGTAAGGCAGGCAAAGGCCCAAACAGAGGAAACGGTAGCACAAACAGTAAAAGAAGGTGACAAGACTTTCTATAGATACATTAGTGAAACGAGAAAATCCAGAGGGGGTATTGCTAAGATCAAAGGGGATGAGGGGGCGTTGTGAGGAGGAGGACCATGTAAAAGCATCTATCCTAAATAGATACTTTTGCTCAGTACATACTGAACAGAAGGTAGGGCAGGGCCCACAGCTCTGCACCATGGACACAGTGGGGAGAGAGGAGTGCATCAGTCCAGTCACAAAAGAAAGGGCCCTACAAGTGCTCGATAAACTCAGGGTGGACAACGCAATGGGACCTGATGGCATACATCCCAGGGTACTAAAGAAGCTAAGGGTGGAACTAGCAGAGCCATTATCAGAACTGTTTAGTGAGTCTCTGAGCACAGAAGAGGTCCCAGAAGACTGGAGAAGGGCTCATGTGATCCTGTTCCACAAAAGGGGTAGCAGGAAGGAGCAGTGAACTACAGACCAGTCAGTCTTACCTCAGTAGTGGGCAAGATTATGGAGACACTCCTTAAGGAAAGAATAGTGCAACACCTGGAATCATAGCAGCACAGGATCTAAAACAGCATGGGTTTACAAAAGGAAGGTAATGTCAAACTAATCTCAGATTTCTTTGACTGGGTAACCAGAGTGGTGGACCAAGGGGGAGCAGTTGATGTTACCTTGACTTCAGCAAAGCTTTCGATACTGTTCCACATAGAAGATTGATTAATAAGCTGGGTAGGCCCGGGGTGGGTCAGACGTTGGTCAACTGGGTGGCAAACTAGTTGACGGGCAGAAAGAAAAAAATCAGTCACCTTAGTAATTGTGTTTCTTCTAATGGAGTCTTGCTGTATTCTGACAATATGCAGTCAGCCCCAGCACTTGAACTGCCCCGGAGATGAAAGAGTTAACTCTATGCTGGAAGCAAAGAATGTTGAGCTCGAGCTCAGTTCAAACCACTGTCTGCTGCACTCGAAGTGTAACCAGATTCTTACGAGCTACTACTAACTACACTCTAAAAGAGGAAATTGTAAAAACATTAGCCAAAGGGCAACCAAGTCTCTGGATCCCAAAAGACTCAAGTAGAGAAAAACCAAAACCAGGTAGTGAACTTAAGTAACTTAAAAACCAAGCCAACTCAGCAGAGACTAGTGCACCTCTGGGTGCAGCACTGTACTCTAGTTAACTCACTCCCCCAAAAAAAAAAAAAAAAACAGGTTCTGAGAGGGAGACTGGGAGTTCCAGAATACAGCAAGACTCCATTAGAAGAAACACAATTACTAAGGTGAGTATTTTTTCTTCAAAACAACGTGTAGTCTTGCTGTATTCTGACAATATGCAGACTACCAAGCAGCACCTCCCAGGAGGAGGGTACAGACTCTGCAGTACTGCTGTACCAAACCTAGCATCACTCCTAGCCTGGATGTCCAGAGAGTAATGCTTGGTAAAAGTGTGAACTGTTTTCCAGGTGGCTGCTTTACAGACCTCTAAAATTGGGATGTCCCTGGCAGCAGCCAGAGAAGCCACTGTACCTCTGGTAGAATGCGCCCTCGAGCCTAAAGGGGGTGTTTTGCCTAGCTTTTCATAGCAGAAGTGTACACAAGAGACACTCCACCTGGCAACAGTACGTTTGGTGGCAGGCCTGCCCTTTCCCACTTCTCCATACGTGAGGAAGAGCTGGGAAAAGTCAGATCTAAAGGCCTTAGTGCCTTCCACATAGTAACTAAGTGACCTTTTAACATCCAAACTGTGTAATCTTCTTTCTCCTGAAGAAGAGTGATCAGTGAAAAACACGGGAAGGGACATGGATTGGTTCAGATGAAAATCCGATACCACTTTTAGTAAAAACTTCCTGTTGGTTCTAAGGACCACCTTATCTCTGTGGAATGAGATAAAATCAGGCTCCACTGATAGAGCTTGAAGTTCACCGATACGTCTGGCAGAAGTAATGGCTACCAGAAAAACAGTCTTCTAAATCAAGTACTTGAGATCTGCAGAAACCAAAGGCTCAAAGGTGGTTGCAAAAATTGAGCAATGCAAATGTTAAGATCCCAAACTGGGGTATGGTCTTTAAATGGGGGGTTAGTATGAAGCAGCCCCTTAAAGAAGTTACAAAAAACAGGGTGGGAAGCCAGAGAGGAAGGTTTCCCCACTGACAAAAATGCAGAGACAGCTAATAGATGAACTTTCAGGGTTGCTGGTCGAAGGACTAAATTATTTAGGTGAACCAAATAGTCCAAGACTACTGATAAGTCAGCAGAGACTGGAGCTATCCGTTTACTAGAACACCAAATACCAAATCTTTTCCATTTAGAGTTGTAAGTTCTCCTAGTGGCAGGCTTCCGAGCAGCCTTGAGGATATCCAGAACCCCCCTGAGACAGGTTCTTATACGCATATTCTAGTTCTTCAAGAGCCAGGCTTTGAGATTGAGAGACTGAAGGTTGGGGCACCAAACCCCCCAAAACATGTTAACAGATGATGTCTGGGGAGAACTAGAGGAAGGTGAACTGCTAGAGACAGTAACAGAGGATATCAAGGCTGCCTGGCCCCAATCTGGAGCAATCAGGATCATTTTGTAGGATTGTGACCTTATCTTGCCCAGAACTTTGAATAGCAGAGGAAAGGGGGGAAGAGCATACAGAAATTTCCCCAACCAATCCAAAAGAAGAGCATCCAGAGGGACTGAGCCCAAGACTGTGGGTCTGCAACAAAAGAGAGGAAGTTGGTGATTGCTTGGTACTGCAAAAAGATCTATTTGAGGAGTGCCCCATCTTGAGAAAATCACTTTCAATATCAGGGGGATCCAGGGATCATTCGTGTTGACCCTGAGAAATCCTGCTCAAGGCATCTACCAACAAACTGTCCTTCCCTGGAAGATGGACTGCTACCAGGGATGTCTGTAGAGAGTAGGCCAGAGACCAGATTTTCATGGCTTCTGTGCACAAGGCCATAGACCGGGTGCCTCCCTGTTTGCTGATGTACCACATGGTAGTGGTGGTGTCTGTCCTGACCTGAACCACGTTGTTCTGAACTGAGTGAGAATGCTAGTAGGGCTAGATAGACTGCCCTTGGTTCCAGAAGGTTGATGTGGAGCAGGGACTCCTGAGGGGACCACACACCTTGAGCTGTGAGGGTCCCTAAATGAGCTCCCCACCCCAAGAGCGATGCATCTGTGGTCAGAACCAGTGAATGGGGCTGAGCAACAAAGGGAACTCCTTTTCTGAGGTTGTTCTGATCCAACCACCACTGAAGGGCTTGGACCAGAGAGTGAGTCACTGGAACTAGCTTGGTCAAGAGATCCTTCTTCTGAGACCAAAAGGATCTTAGATGGAACTGAATGTCCCTCATGTGGAACCTGGCTCCTTGAACCACTGCAGTGGAAGCTGCCATGTGCCCCAAAAGCTGCAGAAAATGCCTTGCTTGTCGAGAGACCAGAGGGTGAAAGGAGGAAGCCAGGTCTGTAAGGGATTTTACCCTTACTAGGGGGAGGAAAGCTCTTGCCTGGATAGTGTTGAGCTCTGCTCCTATGAAAGTCAATATCTGCACAGGTTCGAGGACTGACTTCGGAAGATTGAGGACAAATCCCAGGGATGTGAGCAAATGCTGTACTATTTGCAGATGTAACTTGACTTGGTCTGGAGACTGTCCCACAATGAGCCAATCATCCAGGTAGGGAAAAATGGAGATGCTTTTCCTTCTTAGGAATACAACCACTACTGCTAGGCATTTGGTGAACACCCTTGGAGCTGATGACAGGCCGAAGGGCATTGCTCTGAACTGGTAATGGCCTGAGGGCAACTGAAACCGAGGTATTTTCTGTGGGAGCACCTGATGGGAATGTGAAAATAGGCATCTTTGAGGTCCAGGGAGGCTAACCAGTCGCCTGGCCTTAGTGAGGGAAGGATTACTCCCAGAGTCACCATTTTGAATTTTAACTTTAACAGGTGCTTGTTTAAGTATCTGAGGCCTAGGATGGGCCGCCACTCCCCTGTCTTTTTTGGGGTCAGAAAGTACCTGGAGTACAGGCCTTTTCCCCAAAGTATTGTAGGGATTCTCTCTATGGCTCCAAGGACCAAGATAGAAGAAACTTCTGCCTCTAAGGCAACAGTTTCCTAGGTGTTTGCTGGTGGAAAGAACCTGGCCTTCAGCTTGGGAAATTTTTTGAAACTGAGTGCCAGGCCTTGGCTTACTACTTCCAGAATCCATTTGTCCAAAGTGACAGATTTCCAAGCCTGGAAGTAGTAAGCTAATCTGCCTCCTACAGGGATGGGGGAGTCTACCTGGGCTGACATCAAGGTGTATGCTTGGCAGGGGCCCTGGACTGAGAGGAAGATGCAACTCTGCTCATCCCCCTTCTACCTCTCCCTCTAAAGAATCCCCTCTGGGAAAAAGGAGAGGAGGCCTGAGCTTGGAAGAAAGGCCTCTGAAATGGCCTGCCCCTGCCCCTAGACTGCTGCCTCTGAGGAGTGGTTTGCCTTTCTTTGGCCTCAGCACTCCTATAGGTGGTCCTGTACTCATCCATCTTTTTCATGTAATCCTCTGTCTGCTCCACAAACAGAGAATTACCTACAACAGGGAAATCCATGGCCTTAGCTTGGGTATCCTGTGATAGGCTAGTACATCTGAGCCAAGCCATTCTCCGCAGAGCAACAGATGTAGCCATGACTCTAGATGACACATCACTGGAGTTGACAGCATCATGAAACTGGATTTTAGATGCCTCAGTCCCATCAGCAGCCACCTCCTCCAGCTCCTTGGCCAGCTAGGGGGAGGCCTGCTTAGCCAGCTCCAAAACAGACTCCCACCTGGACTTTTGGAACCTGGCTGCATAGGCCACGTAGTTAGCCTGTCTGAGTCCCAAGGAGGATGCCAAATACTGCTTCTTGGCCATGGCATCTATCTTCCTGGAGTCCTTATCGGGGAGAGCTAATGGAATACCAGACTTATCACAGGCTGTAGCCTGCACTACCCCAACATGGCCGCAATGCTGATACAGGAACTCCGTACTTCAGCCTGAGAGCATATACCTCCTGTCCATACGTTTGTCCACTGGAGGCAAAGAATTCAGGGGTTTTAAAAGTTTATGTCCATTTCCCAAAATTTATGCAAGGGAACAGACAGCCTCTTGGATGTCCATCATCAACGAAATTAGGCTCTTCCTCCTCAACAGCTTCATCCACAGGGAGCTGAAGGGTTTCAGCAACTTTCTTGTAAAACAAAGTGGGAAGGGGACTCAGAAAGCCTAGGAGGGGAAACTCCAGAAGGTCTGTCTGGGGAGACTTCAATAGGCTCATCCAGACCTTCCCCACCATCATACTCGTCTTCATCTTCTTCAACTTCCCCCTCCCATTCCGGGTCATAGTATTCCTCCAGAGAATAATCTGTAACTAGAGGAACCAACTGAACAGAATGCCTACCGGCAGGGGCCGGTTCGGTCGGAACCAGATGGAGCGTTTCTACAATGCTAACCACCCGGGCAATTTCATCGGCCGTCTGATGAAGGGATTCAGGATCCGAACCGGTTGATTTCTCTTTTTTCTTCTTTGTAGGAACAGACCGCTCAGAGTCGGCTTTCTCTTGCCCGAGGAAGTATGGCCCTGGTCAGAGGGCACTCCCTCAGGTTCGGTTGGAACTGAACCTGGCTGGCCATCCGGGTCAGCGGACTTCTCGGCCTCTCTATCCCTAAGCCTGACCAATCTTTTCTCTAGGGTGGTCTTAGGGAAATTTTTACAAATTTGGCAGTCTGAATAGAGGTGGTCAAACCCCAGACAATAAACACAGGTGGCGTGGGGAACAGTCTTGGCAAAGGCCTCCCCACACACACTACAGTGCTGAAACCCAATGGGCCCAGTTTTTTTCCTGGGTTTTTCAGACATGGCCACAAGCAAATAAACTTCCCCTTTACACGGCTTCAGGCCAGGTAAGACTAACCTCTCAGTTCCTCACCGTGTCATGGGTGTTAAAAAAAAAAAAAAAAGAAATTGCGTTTTTTTTTTTGTTTTTTTTTTTTAAGAACCAATAGGTACCGGAATCACCACAAGTACACACACAAAAGCAAATGGTCAGTTCAGCCAAACAGACCACAAGGAATAAAACTTACAATTTCCTCAGAAAACTCACAAAAACTCTACAGTCCACTACCTATAACACTTACTGTACCACAGACAGGGATCTGAACTGAGAAAATGAGAGAAATCTTACGGTTTAAACTGATGATTTACTTTACCAAACCGACAAGCAAGGAGCAAACTCCGGAGTGACTGTTCAGTTAGGCAGAGTAAAGAATCTGACAGTTACACTTCCAGTGCAGCAGACAGTGGTTTAAACTGAGCTCGAGCTCAATGTTCTATGCTTCCACCATAGAGTTAACTCTTTCATCTCCGGGGCACTTCAAGTGCTGGGGCTAACTGCATATTGTCAGAATACAGCAAGACTTCATGTTGTTTGAAACAGAGAGTGGTGGTAAACTGTATACAGTCAGAAGAGATGCAAGTCACAAGTTGGGTACCGCAGGGATCAGTCCTGGGGCCAGTCCTCTTCAATATCTTCATCAGTGACATTGCAGATTGACTGGAGGGTAAGGTTTATCTGTTTGAAGAAGACACCAAGATCTGCAACAGAGTAGATGATCTGGATGGGGTGGGCAGAATGAGAAGAGATCTGGATAAACTAGAAAAATGGTCGGAAGAGTGGCAACTGGGGTTTAACACAAAGAAGTGCAAGATCATGCACATAGGAAAGAGAAACCCTGAGGCTACCTACAGGTTGGGAGGGGAGTTGTTGGCAGTCACAAGGGAAGAAAGAGACTTGGGCGTCATCATCACCGATGACATGAAACCATCCAAGCAGACCTCTAAAACAATAGGTAAGGCTAGAGGGATGTTGGGCTGTATTAGTAGGGGTATCACAAGTCAGAAAAGGGAGGAAATAATCCCTCTTTACAAGACACTGGTTAGGCCCCATCTGGAGTACTGTGTGCAGAACTGGAGACCACACCTTCACAAGGACATTAACCAAACTGAGGCAGTCCAGAGAAGGGCAACCAAAATGGTGCAGGGACTGCATCAGAAAACATATGAGGACAAATTAACTGAGCTCAATATGTATACCCTAAAGCAAAGGAGGGAGAGAGGTGATATGATCGAAACATTCAAACACCTTAAGGGCATTAACAATGTCAAAGAGTCTAACATGTTTCAATATAAGAAAAATAGCAGGACAAGAGGACACAGCATGAGATTAGAGGGAGGCTGATTAAGGGGTAATGTGAGGAAGTTCTTTTTCACAGAAAGGGTGGTGGATGCATGGAACGGCCTACCTCAGGAAGTGGTGTATATGAATACAGTGCAGGGCTTCAAACAGGCATGGGATAGGCATAAGGGAGCAATACAGACAAGTATGAATAGATAGGCCATTAACAGAGCAAAGGCCTATGGCACATTCATAAGGTAGAAAAAGAAATGGGCAGACTGGATGGGCCTTGCGGTCCTTATCTGCTGTCAACTTCTGTTTCTATGTAACTAAGGTGCTTTGGAACCTTAGACATGTCATGGGCTGCACTGATGACCATGGAATGTGCTGTGAGCTGGCCTGCAAAAAAAGGCTTGCCGGAGGGGGGCATGGTGCAATTTAACTGCCTTCTTTGATATGGCAGGAATCTTGTTAGGTCTGTGCCATCCTCAAGGGCTGGCAGGAGGGGAAGAATAACTATTGTTGGGGTATCAGGCAGTTCTAAGTAGTCTACTAAGTTCTTAATAATATCCTGCTCCTCTGCATCAAACCCCACTGCAGACTGAAGCTCCTGCATCACTTTTATAAAACAGAGGTCTTCAGGGGGAGATGTGGGGGTATAAACCACTGTCTTCACTCTCAGTAGAGGCTGTGGAACTGGTTCTCTCATAGGTGTCCAGAAATTCCTCTCCCTCTTCCTCCTCCTCCTCCTCATCCAGAATAAGCTCTGGATTGTATTTCTGGTCCTTTTGGATGTGGTCTGTAGGATGCAGTGGTGAAGCTGAAGAAGCCGTTGCTAGCCTAGAAGGTATCTGGTGCGTTGAACTGGCATACATCATCGCAAAGGTTTGTTGTGTGGACCCCATCAATGGAAAGCTTGTTGATGGAAGAGGAGGTAGCAGGTGTTTAAGGATGTCTGTAAAGGATGCTAGAACTGACTGAACATTGGCGCCCATAAATGTGTCGATGGGAAAACCAGCAGATGTTGATGGGGGAGGCAAGGGCCCCAACGCTGACTGCAACACATTAGCTGTGATAAGCCTAGAGGCGCTAGAGGGCAACCCAAATGTGCTGGCGGTCTGAGCGATGGGTTGCATTGCCGCTGGAGCAGTCAATGGTCCAGGAGGTGATACCAGAGTGACTAGGTGACATAGAACACACAGGATAGGTATTTGCCTTTTCTTTTGGCCTATCAGTGTGCTTGTGATGGTGACACCTAGATGTCTTCTCCCGGGACGTGGATCTCTTCGATCCCAAGGAGTGGGCCAGCGATGCGGCTGGGTTTTCCTAGTGGAGCTCCTTTTTCCATTCGGGCTAAGCGCTGTTTTAACGGATATTTTTTTAAAGTGCCCTTTCTGCATCACTGGGGGGCCATATTAAAGTCCTTACAAATCAGGCACACCTTGCGGACGTTGAGCAAGTCTTTCGAATGTGTTTTCTCACCGCACTCACGATACCTAAAAAGCTTGGATGGCAATGGCTCTGGAGACGACATACATGACGCTGAAAATCACTTTTAAAAATTGAATACTTATATCTAAAGAACTTGGACAGTGATGGCTCTGGAGAAGGCACACACAGCTGAAAATCAATTTTTAAAAAGTGATTACTTTTACTTTAAGAAAAAAAAAACATTAGCAATGGCATTTTTGTAGCATGGTCCAATGAGAATGGTTGGCGGGAAAAGAACTGAAGCGGGAACAGAGCCACCCACGTCTACAAAGGAAGGGCCGATGTAGGACGTCATCGTGAGCAGCCCCTAGTGGACTGCTTCCAAAAAGCTTCCGTGTGGTCCTAGAGCCCGACTGCTACAGTTCCATAGGTGTGGCCTGAAGAAAGATGTCTTCAAAGATGATCTCCACTTCCACCTAACCTCAGGGTCTCTCGGACACATCTAGTTTTTAAAAATGAACTTCATAAGTTCCTATGGATTGCTGATAGGTGTTCTTGTACGTACCCGATGCTTTATAATCACTATTTTTTTGTGCATTCTGCTTGATTTACAGTTCCATTCAGGATGTACTCTGCTGTTAAGTTTCTGTACTAGAGTATTGTGCAACTAATGCTGATTATGTATACATGATTGTCCTGTACCCTTGTGGCACCGTGCTATTGTTAATTTTGTTGTGCTTTCCCAGGTCATGCCTGACAACAGGCAAGGTGTTGTCTAGTGCATCTACCTGGTGAACAAAAACAAATAAATGAACAACCACCAGTCTGGATGGCCATGTATAGCTCAGGTTAGAGCACTGAGCTGTGAACCCTGGAGACCAAGCAGACCTGGGTTTGAATCCCACAACATCCACATGCATAATGTGTGACCCTGAGCAAATAACTAAATAAATAAATGAACACATGTCAGTCTGGATGGTGATGCACAGCTCAGGTTAGAGCACTGAGATGTGAACCCTGGAGACCAAGCAGACCTGGATTTGAATCCCACAATATCCACTTACATAATGTGTGACCCTGAGTAAGTCACTTAACCTCCCTATGCTCCCAGGACTCACCTGGAAACAACAACCGTCAGCTCAGTTAGCCATTACCAGCCAACAGTTTGAGATAAATAAATAAATGAAAGAATAACATGAATCAACATAGTTCGAGCAGTGGCTGCCCTGGTGGGAGATTCAGGAGGGCACAAGAGCCAAAGCTTAAGCCAGGAGGAAACATCACCAATTTTCACCCACTCATGTTGCAGACTCCTTTGACAAATACCACCTGTGGATGGAGAACCAGGCAGATAATGATATAATAAAGTGTTTAATTCAAATTGTAACATGGCACAAAACAAGAGAACCCAATATCGAACATGGATTGGAGTAACGGGAACTGTTGACTATGGAGCAACCATGCATTAATTCTCAAGTAATCTATGGTTGCTCCTGAGTCAGGAGCACACTTAGTGAGAGTTGGACGGAGAGAGAGAGACACACATGGAACACTCAGTCCCTGTCCTGTAACTTGGAAGAACTGCTATGTGTTTTTTGCCATCCTCTCTCTCTTGTTTGATCTCTGCTTATTTCTCTCTGTGTTGCTCTCCGCTGTGTTCCTTTCCACCCACTGTGCGCTGTGGACTTCGGGGACGGGAGCAGTCATTATACCAGACATGAAAAAAATCTGAAGAACACCATTTCTTACTGTTAAAAAGCTGGCATGGCCGACGGAACAGTAGACTTAGATATCCTAAATGTAATAACTGCCGTTCTGAAACAGTTTGCAGCATTATCTTTTCCAGAATAACAGACAGAAAGACAAAAATAAGTACCTCCATTCATAAAAACAGTGCTAACTCGTAACCATCGTTTTTGCTTCCCATTCACGAGTGCATTATGGGTAAAGTACACATATTTGCATATCGGCATCAGTCGCAAAACAAAATGTTTTGCAACCTACAGATATATGCAAATCTTTGAACTTTACCCATACTGAATGAGAAGGAAAAAACAAAGCCAATGGGTTTACAGAACAGTGTTGTTATCAACAGAAGTAAATGTTTTTTGCTTTTGTGTCTCTTTCTACAAAACATAATGTTACAAACTCTGTTAAATCTACAGTCACAACGTTAATGTAGACAAAATATTCAATGTGCATGTGCACAGTTGCACATCTATGTAGCCTGTAAAATGTAAATTCACCACCATAAACAGTTCTGTGAAGCAATATTCTGCCTTTCTCTTTGTGTACCAGTTACTTAATTAACAGCATTTAGCTTGCACTTTCCATGCTACAAGCGCATTAAGCCACTCCAAAGGATGGTTCTACTGTGGAATTACTGCATGGTTGGGTGGCTTGAAGGTCTTGTGCCCCCCCAAAAAAAAACCATGCCTGAAGTCCACAATTATATCAGTAAGGCAATTGCCAGATCCAGGACAAGTGGTGATTCACTCGACCTCAAAACTGCTGTCCCTTACTCTCGATGAAGTCCTATCACCTCTAACTAAGATCTTCAACCTCTCCCTTGGTCAGTTTCCTGACCGATTGAAATCTGCCACTATTACACCAGTCCACAAGAGTGGGGACAGGGATCTTCATGTGAACTATCAGCCTATATCCATACTACCCCCTCTCTCTAAGGCCCTCGAACATACAGTAGCTGACCAGCACTCAGAACACCTGGACAAATACAACATCTTGTGCATCCAACAACACCGATTCAGAAAAGGACACAGCACTACATCTGCCCTCCTCAAATTCTCTGGTGCTATCCATGACTCTCTGGATAATAGTCTCCTCACTGGGGCAGTTCCGTCTTCATAGACCTGTCCAAGGCATTTGACACAGTCCACCATCGCCTATTAATCACACAGTTGTAAATAGCCGGACTCTCCCACGAACCCTCTTCTTGGTTCAAGAGCTACCTGGAAAACCGCTCCCAAAGAGTGAAGATTGTGGATGGCCACTCCGCTGAAAGACCTGTTCATTCAGAAGTCCCCCAAGGTTCCATTCTTGGGCTACTCCTTTTCAGCCTCTTCCTGAATAGTCTCCCTCAGTCTTATCCTCAACAAATCTTTCTCTATGCAGACAATGCCGTCATTTACACCACCCACAAGGACCCCCCCCTTCAAAACAATCTTCAGCATGGTTTCTCTGCAATTGAAAACTGGTTTAGCAAGCATAAATTAGTCCTCAACTATAAAAAAAAAAACAAGTGTATGCTTTTCTGCAGCTCTCACAACAAACACAGGTCTCAACCTCTCCTAATCACTAACTGCCTTGGAGCAGCCCTCGAACAGGTTCAATCATTCAAATACCTTGGAGTCACTATTGACAGTAATCTATCATACGCCACCCACATAGACAATGTCACAAAAGCAGCAAATACACGCATTGGCCTTCTTTACACGCATAGGCAATGCCTTAAGGATCGCAGTACAGAACTCGGTGGTC
This sequence comes from Neoceratodus forsteri, assembly GCA_016271365.2. NCBI lineage: Eukaryota > Metazoa > Chordata > Ceratodontiformes > Ceratodontidae > Neoceratodus > Neoceratodus forsteri. The sequence continues at coordinate 672,940,723 of CM057451.1, read as the reverse complement.
TCACTAATCGACTATGGCCTAATCATCTATGGCTCAGCTTCTACCACCGCCCTTAGGTGCGTATCCTTGACCTTAAACAAAGCCTGCAGGCTGATCACTGGATCCCACCGCCTCACCCCTGTAATCTATATGCCCAAACTGGATGGTTCCAATTATCAAGCCATATCAAGTACCAGACCTGCTTCATGGTGAAACAAATAACACTTGGCCTAGCCCCCCAGGTGTCCAAGCACTCCTCCGTATGATGCAGAATCCGCACCCCACCAGGGGCTCTTAATCTCATTTCCTGCACATCCTATGTTGCCGCACCACCCAGGGGGCAAAGATCCTTCGTTCACAGAGCTCTCAGCTGGTTACATGGCCTCGGCTACGACGTCTCCTCACAGCCTAAGCTAGGCCCCTTCAAATCCAACCTCCACCTCCTCCTTTCTGCGATTGTCAACCTTAATCTGCTCCTCCTAATCAAGCACTTATTACCCCCCTGCTTACTTACTCTATCACTCCTCCCCCTATCCCTCTAGCACCTTTTTTTTTGTTACCTGACAAATGCCGCCGGCTACACCGGATTTTGCCGTCATACTTCATAATCCTTCATAATTCTGTATACCTTACTCTTCCTATGGCTCTGAATACCACAGTAAATGTATGTACGTACTTAACTGCTTGGAAATTACTGTAACCTGCTTCGTTCTCCCCCATTTCAATTTGCATTGTTCTTTCACATTGTACTGTTTACAAATTGTCATGTCTCCTTCTGTCACTCAGTCCATGTGGAACCTTTGTAAAAGAGCCTTGGTTCAAAGGTATTTGTAATCCTAGACATAAATAAATAGATAAATTCCACAGTAGAACCATCCTTTGTCATGGCTTAATGCTTACCTGTATCAGAAAACACTTTACAATAGCAGCAGTTGGCAATTACAAAGAAAATACAGTACATACAGGGAAAAAATACCATAACATTCAATTAGGGTGATGCAGTACACAGTAATAAGAAACATGCAATATCAAGGAACAGAGAAGGTAACTGATGGCTCAAACTGAGTGGTGGTGAGGTGCTGGGAAAGAAGGTATCTGCATCAGGAGGGGGAGATCAGAAATCAAAATGGCTTGCCTAAATCATGTCCGTTTATCCTTTTTACCCTTAACACCAAGGTGCGGCTGAAAATGGGCCATTTGAACCAGACTACCTTCCTGGTCACACAAACAAACAAGGAGATGGCTTGGGGAGACCTTTATCAGACTAAAGAGGGAGTAGCTAAAAGGCTGAATGAGTGTGTGTTTTTTTTTTTGGGGGGGAGATATGTCAGAGGCAAAACAGTTCTCTGATGACTGAAAATGATTGGGGCCATTTTGTACTTGGTGTCAGTTCTCTGATAACTTTTACAATTATGGGAGACATTTTCTGTTGGGTTCTAGGATGGACAGGGAGCCATGGCCACTGTTCAGGAAGAGAGTCCTTTGATAACTAAAATGAGGGGAGACATTATGCATTGTGTTTTGAAACACAGACACACAGAAGGTGGTGGCAGATGAGGACCGTGTGGCCCACCTAGTCTGCCCCTTTTCCCTACCTAATGCAGTGCCGCAGACCCTAGCTGATCTGCGGCTTACCTGCTTTTTCCTATTGCTAGAGCACTCTTATGTCTATCCCATGCATTCTTGAATTCCCCTGTTTTTCCACCACCACCTCTTCAGGGAGGCTGTTCCAAGCATCCACTGCTCTTTCTGTGAAAAAGTGCTTCTTCACGTTGCCCCTGAGTCTATCCCCCTCTAGCTTCATATCATGCCCCCTTGTTCTTGTACACCTTTTCTGAAAGATACTGTCCTCCTGTACCCCCAATGTACTTCAATGTCTCTATCATATTCCACCCTCTCTCTCCTCCCCTCCAGGGAATACATATTGAGATCCTCTCAAGGACAGGGAGCCACAGTCACTGTTCTGAAAGACAGAAGAAAAACTTACATGCAACAGTAATATTGTTTCTTCCAGGGGATCCCACAGTATGCTTGACTAGTGCAGTCATGCCAGCGGTCTTCAGCTGCCTCAGAGGTGGAGTTAAGCTAATGATGCCAGGGAATTAGCCAATCAGGTTGTAGTGAGAGAGTGCTGCCTGTAGGTGGTGATGTACTTCCTTCAGTCAGATTCATTTCAAAGCCTGAGGGGCAAAAGGACCCAAACCCTAAACCTATGCTAGTACAGGGATTTATTTAACTCAAAAAATTGATTAGCGTTTTGCTCTTAAAAGTGCTAAATCTTTGTGGAAATGCATAGCTCTTGCCTCACTGTGTTTAACAAACACAGCACTTCCAGAAAATCTATATAAATACTTTCTGTATAGTTAGTATAATCCCAAGAAAAAAACTGGTAATCAATTATTTAAAACCTTGTCTAAGTACTAAAGAAGAAAATGGGAAAAACAAAGAAAAATGGAACTCTCCTCCAGGCAAACTATATACATCATGCTTCACTGTGGAAATATTACACATTTAATTGCTCTACAGTAAGACATTTTGCCTAAGGCAAGGACTGCAGAACTGTTCTCAGCCAGGTTATGTGAGGGGAGGCTGGGTAGGAGGTCAAGCATTCTGAGGATCCCCTGGAAGAAACAAGTAATTTTTCTTCTCACTCCAGGAGTAAGGAGTCAGTATGCTTGACTAGTGCAGACTACAAAGCAGTGTAGTTTGGAGGAGGGAACAGAACCTACTTCTCATTGTTATGCAATGAAATTGTTACATTAACAGGCAATGAAACTTGTACAGTTCCTTTTATATTACTCAATTTTATGTCTTGACTTGCTCATTTTTTATTTATATGTTGCACTTCTTGTATTTGTTATGTTACTGTTTTGTACTGTCTTGAACCTCTCAGGACCTCCTTGAAAATTATTTTGCTTAATGGAGTTTATCCTGGATTACAATACGGTACAGTTGGGAGGAGGAACAGAACCTACTTTGGGAACAGGTTCTGCAGGATGCAGTGCCAAATTTCACATCTGATCTGGACTGTACATCCAAGCAGTAGTGCTTTATGAAGGTGTGTATTGTGGTAATCTCAGGTACTGGAGGAGAGGGGGGTTCCCTGAGTAAGATAGTCAGGGTACAGCTGCAGCTAATTCGGCTGATTGGCTGCAGCTGCACAAACAAGAGAGCTTTAAAAACAGGAAGGAAAAGCCAGCAGAGAGTTGCTGCAGGGGTAGAGGACTGACAAACTGCTTGGATGTGTTCCAGAACAGGAGTCCCTTAAGTAACCCTCTGGAGATTGGTCTCCTGAATTAGGCCAAAAGGAAAAAAAGTTATTTCCATTGTGAGTTTTCCGTTTTACTGTGTGTGTTTTTCCACAAGGTCTAGCCTTCTGGAAAAGGGGGTTTTCTAGTTAGGGTCGGGGATTGTTTAGTCAGTGCTCCCACCCAGAGCTAGGCCTCTTTATTTCTGTTTTTGCTTCATTTTCCCTGGTGCGGCTTAAAAAGGAAAAGGGCAGAAGCCCGAAGTTCTGTGTCACCAACCATATTAAGAAAATAAAAATATACCTGGTCGGTTTGATGTTAACAAACTGGTCTTCCTGATACTCCTTAACCACTGCAAAGCTGATCCTGAATTCCGTGGCGAGGCTGCGCCTTGTCACACGTGGTGTGAGAGTGGGATCACGTCGACGTAGAATTTGGCTGGAATCCAAACCACCCTGGAGTAAAGGAGACCAGGCCTGGAGGACGTGGTGAAAGCCTTGATCCAGACTACAGCAGCCCAGCAGGAAGCTACCTGGGCTCAACAAGAGACATACCAGTTGCTGCTCACACAGACTGCCCAGGACCGCGCTGTCCTCCAGGAAATGGTAAAGCGTCTCATCAAGATCATGCCGGGAGAAGGTCGCCTGGGAGGGCCTACCCCAGAGGGTTACCAGACTATACAGGTTTCTCACTGTCTGCAGAAAATGACGATGGCTGACGACACTGAAGCATATTTGCTCACTTTTGAAAGGACGGCTACTCATGAATCATGGCCTCAGGAACAGTGGGCTGGCATTTTAGCTCCGGTTTTGAGCGGCGAGGCCCAGAAGGCATATTATGATCTGGATGAGGGAGTCGCCACTGACTATCCAAGGCTGAAGAAAGAGATCTTGGCTCGTGCTGGCATGACTCCAGCTCTTCGAGCCCAGAGGTACCACAGCTGGAGATTCTGGGAGTTGGCGAAGCCACGGTCGCAGATGTACGACCTCCTCCACTTGGCCAAGAAGTGGTTGCAACGCGAGCTCCATAGTGCTGCCAAAATTGTGGAGCTCCTGGTAATGGACCAGTTCTTAAGAGGACTACTGCCCAGCCTACTGCAGTGGGTTGGACAGGCCGACCCCGCTTCCTGTGATGAACTGGTCACCTTGGTGGAGAGGCATTATGCCATGAAGGAAATTTCCCTGGACGATGGGGTCGGCTACCCTGGGACTTGGGGCGGAATACAAACCGGAGATACTGACCCCCCGAGACGCCGGACTGGACAGGGCCCAGGAGTAGGACTACTGAAGAGCAGTCTGAGGCCGCGAAGGGACTTTCGGATTCGAAAATAGAGGGGGACCTGACCTCCCCTAGAAGCCCAAAGGGTCCAGGGTCACCCCGAGAATGCTACTGCTGTTATGGGTGCGGGGAGCGGGGATATGTAATTGCCAACTGCCTGAATGGGGTCGAACCAATGCAGTGCAACTGGGGTGGGTCCCCACAGAGCGACTGCCATTTGATTAATGTGGTAGGGGTGGTCGCCACTTCACACCAATTTACCCGGGTGGTTAAGGTAAATGAACAGGCTGTTATGGCCCTAGTCGATTCGGGGAGTGAGGTCACCCTTATAGTTCGCAGTTTGGTTCAACCCTCCCAAATTAATTTCCAGAAATGTACCAGGATCGCCTGTGTCCATGGCACAGTGTTTTATTACCCCACGGCACTAGTTACCGTGGAAGCACGGGGGGGAGAGGCAGGTCACGGTGGGGGTCCTCCCTCGCTTGACGCATCCTGTCCTGGTGGGTTGAGATTTCCCGGGGTTTGAGACATTACTCCATGAGGGGGGAACCCAGGAGGCCAGGGCCCCAGTAACCGGGGCTATGGTGCTAGGAGCTCCCGAGGGGTCGGAGGAGTCACCCAATTATTTCCCTTATGGGCATTGGGACCCCGAGTTGTATGGGGAGGCAGGAACGTCCTGGAAATCATGAAAGTAACGCAGGGATTGTAAAAAGTTAGGGACCAAGATACTGGCTGCCAATGGCAGGTCTGTGCTGGTGGGAGGTAGAACCCCGCTCCCAGAGGGACAACAGGGTGAGCGGTCTGGTGCCCGAGGGGAGAGTTGTAGGGAGGAAGAGGAGGACTCAGAAGTGGAGACAGTCTAATCCCCCTGAACTGAGTACCCTCGGGATAGCCTCCAGGAACTTTGGTCAGGACCAAACAGACTAGCCTCTCTTACAGAATACCCGGTCAGAGGTTGTGGAGATTAACAGGGTGCCGGTAGAAGGCAAAGCCAAGGGAACCGGACCATATTTCATGTTAAATAATGACTTCCTATACCGAGTGACACCAGATGAAGAACATGATGTGGAACAGTTGCTGGTCCCCCGCCAGCACAGGAGCCAGTGAGAAAATGGACACTTAGCAGGACCTGAATTAGGAATCTACTATGAATTTTTTTGTTCGGCTTAGTCATTATTTTTATCAGACTTATTTTCCATGGGGTCCTTGGAGGACCTGTTTTTAGTTTTTGGATGAGAGGAGGACCCCTCTTCTGAATTTTTAGTACAGTGGGAGGCAGACTGAGAAGTCATAATTACAAGCCTTATGGTTGATTCCTTGCTGTTTTTGAGCAATACAATTGTAAGCTCAGAGATAGGAAAAACAGAGACTGGCCCACAAATGTTAAATGAGAATTGTGGTAGTCTGCCCTGGCCACAATTTAAAGGCTTTAGTAACTGGAAGAACAAAGGGACCAGTCTTGCTGTTGGGTCAGTCTGATCTGCCAATTAGTCAGAAGACCAAGGAAGACAATTCAAATGGCTCCTAGTGCTGTGGAACTGCGGAAAACGGTTTCTAGCTGAGGTAAAATAAAGAAATGCAGTCAAAAACTGCAGAACTGCTTAAAAATAGGTATCTGCAGAAAAATAATGTTAAAATATAAAATCCACCGAAATTTTACTTCAGACGCGATATTTTTTAGGCAGGAAAAAAGCATGAGAATAAAGAAAGACTTTCCATGATTCTTGGGAACTAAAGAACCATGGAAAACACACAAAAATCACTAAGAACTTGTATAAACTAGGGATGGGCGGACTGACCAGGCACTGCAGCAGTGATCCGAGGAGGGGATGCCATGCCACTAGACACCAGGGACTGATTTAGGGCCACTGGATGAACAAGCAGTGATGGGGAGGTGCTGCTGGGAATTTTGGTGGCTGACTGACTGCTGGTTTCTTCTGTTTTCAGGGTTCAATTGGGGGGAGGTCAGAGGAGACAGAGAAAGTACGCTAGCTAAAAAGAACAAAAGGGCCAAGGAAATAAAAAAATTAAGATCAGCCTGGCGGGGGTGGGTGGGCGTGTAGGGCAGGGAAGGCCAGCAGACAGAGCTTCAGTGCTCACTCAGAGCTGGTAGTCAGTACTGGCTTGAACTTGTATCTGTTGCGCTTTGTGCTCTGCCACTGTCTTCTGTTATTGTTGCTAACTTGCCTAACTAAAACTTTCAGTACAAAACAGTAAAAAAAGAATAAAAGGCCAAGGGGAATAAAAGAAAAATACAGATTAACTTGGTGGGGAGAAGGCCAACAGACAGAGCTTCAGTGCTCACTCAGTAGTTTACTTCCCTGAACTCACATTGTGGCAGTGTTTGTGCTCTGCCACTGTCTCCTGTGCAGAGAAGGAGGTAGTGCAACAATGGCAAACTGTCAAATGTCCACTGTATATTACAAACTGGGCACGGGATCCCCGTCTAACGTCAGACAGGTCTGTTTACAGTTACACCACTGCAGAGGCAGGAAACAGACTAAGAGAGGTCAACTGCATGACAGCCGTATATATAATTGACCAACACATTAGTGCCATAAGCTCAGTTTTCATATCTTGAAATGCTGATTACAATTCTGTGTGTGTCACAGATCTGTGTCGTTTTATGCAATTATACAGCAGATTTGCAGTTTTCATCACATTTTACAAAAGGTTCTGATTCGAATCAGAACTTATCAGGACTTTGACCTGGATCCTGATAATAAGGGTCAGGACCTTTTCGGGTCTGCCCAACCCTAATAAAAACACTCTAAAAGCAACCCAAAGTAAAAGAAAACACTGATTAAATAAAAACTTTACTTCAAGCGAAGGTTTGAAGAGAGAGCTCCAAGGCAGACTTGTTCAGTCAGCGGAGAAATGAATCTGACTGGAAGTACAGCAACTCCTACAGGCAGGGTTCTCCTACTATAAGCTGACTGGCTAATTCCCTAGCATCATTAGCAAACTTCCACCTCTGGGGCAGCTGAATCCAGCTGGCATAACTGTACTAGTCAAGCATACAGAGGGATTCCTGAGGTGGGAAAAGTGATTTTATGATTTTAAAAATGGGAGGAGGGAAATTTTATATTGGATTCTTGAGTAGACAAGGAGCCATGACCACTGAAAGAGTGTTGTTTGAAAATGGGGGGACTTGTTGAGTGTGCGATGGAGAGAGGAGCCAGTCACTCATCTGAAAGACAGCAAGTAATTTTATAAATCTGAAAAGGGGGAGGGGGTTATGTTGCGTCCTGAGACAGACAGAAAGCCAGGGTCACTAATCTGTAACAGCAAGTCCTTTGATTATCACTGAAATGAAGGGTATATTTTAGGTCTTACAGGAAATGGATAGGGAGCAATGGCCACTGTTCTGAAAGTTGAGTTCTTTGACGAGTTTGCAAATCGGAGGGTGGGAGAGTTTGCATTGGGTTCTGAGAAGGATGGGGTCCACAGTCATTGCTGTGAAAGAGAGCAACTCCCTTGATGACTGAAAATAAAGTGGGGCATTTTACACTGGAGCCATTGTCACCATCCTGGGTAATGGTAATCAGACTACAGTAGCATTTTGGACTGACTTGAATTTGAAGAGCTATGATTCAGGGAGATCAGACAAGAGTGAGTTGCAGTCATCAACAGAATAGATTAAAACGGAAGAAAGAATTACTCATCCTAGTAATCTTGTTTCTTCTAAGGGAATCTTATTGTGTTCTGACTTGTGCAGTATGGTCTCACCATAGGACTGAACCGGAACCAAAATGGTTAATAGAACCTATGCAAATGATGGAATGCTAGGATCGAGCTCGGTTTTCAAACCACTGTCCCTAGGAAACAACTGTCAGATTCTTACGAAGCATGCACTAAGCAGTTTCCAACTAATGGAAGGATGCTTGCCTTGCTTGTAGATCAGAAAGCAGCTAACTAAAAGAAGCTACATTTTCTTATTAATTTAACACTTGTGTCTCAGCAGGAGTCAGTGTCTGTTGAGATTAAGCAAGACAGATACTTTATTAGAAGTAGAAGGGGTCTTATTTAGGGTTAAAAAAAAGGAAAAGTCAGTATGTGTTCTGTGCTGTGAAGGGTACTGTATCAACTTACTTTGCTAAACCAGTAGGAGGAGAGAGAGCCTAATTGGGAGTGTGGCTTAGACACTATAAAAGCAGATGACTCAAATTACAACTTCCTGTTGCTTGCCTTGCTTGTAGATCAGAAAGCAGCTAACTAAAAGAAGCTATATATTTGCATTTACGCTCGTCTGTCTGTGTCCGCTGGCACCTGAAAACTGCTGGCATTAGACAAACTTGGACAAGATAATTTTAGCATATCCTCTACTTAGTAAATATACACCTTAATAATTCAAAATGAACTTAGTAAGTGTATGCTATGTTTGATGTATAGTGAGGGAAAGTATGGGAGCTAGTATGTATGTGCTAATTGCCATCAGATTACTACCTGAAGCAGAGATAGCATTTCTACTTAATATTAAACCAGTTTCTACTGATACTAGGGAATTGGAAAGTTACATTGATCTTACAGATGAACAACTTCATTCTAATGAACAATTTCCTTCACATTTAGGTAGCATTTTTATGCCTCCTGATGAGAAGACAATTGTAACGACTATACTAGTATACCTGTTGCCTCTGCCCCCTCTTATTAGGTGGATGATTATCCGCCCTCTTCTCATGATAATGATGACTGGACCACTGTCACAAAGCCTCTTAAAAAAAAAAGGAGTGGCGGACAAATACACAATAGTGCCCCTGTTCAAACTCGTAATAGGTTTGAGCAATTGACTGTATCAAATAATGAAATGCTACATGATTTATCCTGTGCATCACCCTCTGTTGATAATAATGGCTTAAAAATACTTTTCAATCAGGAGTTAATGTCCATGAATACTTGTCCTAGTAAGTCTCAAGCTACCAAATCAATACCTATTAAGTTAATCGCTCCAGAGTGTGTTAAACAATCACCCGTTTCTGATTCTTGTACCCCTACTGTCTCAACACAAGTGTTAGTCCTGGTAGATTCAATCATTAAGCACATTGACAGGGCAGTATGCAATAGTGACAAGAGCAACCGCACTTGTTCTAGCTTCCGTGGGGCCAGGGTATCTGACATTACCTCAGTGATGCCTAAAATTTTACAAAATGCGGGGGAAAATCCACTGGTCATCATACATACTAACATACTATTTGCCAGCAGATTAGGCCTTATGGTCTATCAAGTCTGCTCGAACCTACCCTGGTGTTGGTGTTAATGATATAAAGAACACCCCATTTAATCAGTTACAACAGGACTATGTGGCGTTATGTAACCTGTTACTTGAAAGGGGATGCTGTGTATGTATATCTGAAATTCTACCTGTCCCGAGAGCAACATCTACCATGACGCAGAAAATCAAAGCCCTAAATGAATGGCTGAGAAAGTGGTGTTTTAAGCAGGATATACCCTGTATTACCCACTGGGAATCATTTTCAGATCGTTCTTCCTTGTTTTGCTGGGACGGTTTACATCTCAGTCGTAAGGGTAGTATACTTACGGGGAAAAGTATCACTAAAATCATAAATCATTGTTTAAACTAAAAACAATGGGGGAGAATGGGTCTATTCCCAAGTCTCTGAATACTTACCAAAATATTATTACAATAAATGTAAATTCCTAGCTTTGAATGCAAGATCTTTAAACCAACTCAAATTAGCAGAACTCAAGCCAAATGTAAACTTTAAATATAGGTGTGGTGGGAGTAATTGAAACTTGGTGGGACGCATACTCAATTTGGTCCAGAGAAATTCCAAGTTATAAATTATATCATAAAAACAGATTAGATAAGCAAGGCGGTGGAGTTTGTATGTACATACGAAATGATATTCCTTCTTTTGAAGTGTGTTCTCCCTTTCCTTTGGAAAGTATATGGGTTAAAATCTTATTGAAGGAGAAGTCCTATATAATTATTGGTAACATCTATCGACCTCCATCTGCAAATTCAGATTACACAACTGATATGTTTAAAGAAATTACACATTTTTCAGAATCTCAAGATACTGTAATATTTGGTGACTTTAACCTCCCCCATATTAACTGGGACTCATTCTCAGGACAGTCCTGTGCCGAGAAAGGACTAATAGATGGGGTAGTTAGTACTGGATTACAACAACTTGTTACTGAACCCACTCAAGGTCCTAATGTTTTGGATCTATTATTTACCAACATAAAGCAACAAATTTGGGATCCACTTGGGACCAGTGATCATTCATCTATTATTTTTGAAATTCAACAGTTTAAAACTACACAAAGGAAGTTATACTGTACAAAAAATTATAATAAAGCAAGTTTTTCTAAAATCAATGAATAATTACAAAACAAACTGGGAATCTAATCTTAATTGTACAACACAACAAGCTTGGGACTTTTTTAAAAACATTGTACGTTATTTGGAAAATACCTTTATTCTAAGAGGAAATTTAATAATAAAGGAAAAATGGCCCCTTGGTTCGACAAGACAATTAAAAATCAGATTAAAATAAAAATTAAACTTTTCAGGAAACTTAAGAATAGTTCTGTTCCATTTAAAACTACTCTATTACATAAATACAGACTATCTGTGAAAAACTTAAAAATTTCTATTAAATTGGCAAAAAATAAGCTAGAATTTAAACTAGCTCACACAAAAGACTGTCACAAATCTCTTTTCTCCTATATAAATAGTGAAAAAAAGGTGTATCAAGGATCATTGGTCCCATTATAACCAATGGCTTTTCTCTATCTGATACAGAAACCTTGAATCTGTTTAATAAGTACTTTTGTTCTGTCTTCTCTCAAAAATTACCTATTAGTACATTTAAAGTTCACCACATAGATTATCATAGGTTCTATCCAACTGACATTATACAGGCTATCAAAAAACTAAAAAAAAAAAAATAGTCTGGGCCCAGGCAGTATTCATCCATGGTTTCTGATCGAAACCTCTATAAATTATTTCTATACCTTTGTCAATTATCTTCAACAAATCCTTACAAGAAAGCATTTTACCAAATGATTAGCGTTCAGCAATAGTTACTCCCATATTTAAAAAAGGCAATAGAGGTTCTGTGCAAAATTATAGTCCAATTAGCCTGACCTCAGTGGATGGTAAATTAATGGAATGAGTAATGAAGTCTCTAATAGATCAAGATTGTAAAAAGTTAGGAATTTATGATTCAAATCAGCATGGGTTTACTAGCAAGTATTCCTGCACCACCAATCTGATATCTTTTTACAATAATATAAGTACTCTACTTGATGTGGGTATCCCTACTGATGTAATTCTTTTGGACTTTAGTAGAGCTTTCGATAAAGTCTCACATGAAAAACTCGTTACTAAAATGCACAATCTAGGTTTGTCACCTGGACTTTAAACCGGCTGACAAATCATTCTCAGAGAGTCAGAATTAATGATATCTTGTCTGATTCGGGTAGTGTGACAAGTGGTGTACCACAGGGGTCGTTCTTGGGACCAACACTGTTTAATCTCTTTATCAGTGATTTACAAACAGGGTCAAATAACTTCATGGTTAAATTTGCGGACGATACTAAATTGGGGGGCAAGGGTTAATAATCAAGAAAATATTTCTGCATTAAAGAAGGATTTGGAAAAATTAACACTTTGGGCAAATGAAAATCATATGCTGTTTAATCAAGACAAATGTTTAGTAGTGCATTTCGGTGTAAATAATCCAAAAACGATATATAAACGGACTACCACTTCACTCACCAAATTGTGAAAAAGATTTAGGGATACATGTTTATAATAAACTTACATCAAATGATCACAGTGTTAGAACTGCTTGCATGACCAATAGATTTTTGAGGCAAATAAAACGCACTTTTATTAATCGCACTGAACAATGCCTTATTCCATTATATAGGGCATACATTAGACCGTATCTAGACTATGGCTCCCCTTTCTGAAATCCAAACCAAAAAAAAAAAAAGACATATCAATTCTTGAACAGGTTCAAAGGAGAGTAACTAGAATGATTCCAAGATTAACAAACTTGGATTATCAGAACACATTAAAAGCTACTGGTTTCTTCTCTCTTGAAACTAGAAGATTAAGAGGTGATATGCTTATTTTTTTTAATTTAATAAATTCACCAGATCTAATGGAAAAATGTGGTCTAACACTCTCCAAAAGGAGACATGTTCCAAGACTGCATAATAAACAGCTTGAAGTAAAAACTTATAAAACCAGCAAAAGTGGAAACTTTTTTCAATAAGAGCATCCATTGTATGGAACACCTTGCCACAAGAATTGGTAGAGGCAACTAGTGCCACTGTCTTTAAAAACAAATTAGATGTTTGGTTGAGGGATAATAGATAAATAATGTCCCACATAGTGTGGGGAACAGTCTTGATGGGCTCTGGCCTTCTTCTGTTCTTTCATACCAAGTAATACCAAGTAATAATTATTACAAACTACTTACAATTTATGGCTCACTGCAATAACATATGCAAAAAAGCCAATGGAGTACTGAATTGTATATTAAGACATATAGCTAGTAGAAACAGAGAAGTTATGGTCCCCCTATACAGTTCTTTGGTAAGGCCTATTCTTGAATATGGAGCCCAGTTAGGGTCTCCATATCATCAAAACGAAATTCTAATGCTTGAAAGGGTACAGAAGAGAGCTACCCACTCTATAAAGCGACACTGCTGTTTTAACAGAGGGAATACCAGACACTGATGTGGAATACCAGATTTACATTTTTGGTATTCTACCTTCCACAACAAATGATTTTCTTAATTTCTACCCCTGGCTATGTACAACAGAACAGTAGAATCTACATATACATTTACATTAGAATCAGTATATGTACTGAAGAGGTCATTTATGCACAAAGAACCATACACGGGCCCAAGGTACAGTGGTCTAATAGCTACAGCACAAGACTTCGAACCGGAGCACCAAAAAAAATTGCAAGGTAGATCTTGGAGGAATGGAAAACATGAAAAAATTACTCACCTTAGTAATTATGTTTCTTCTATTGGAGTCTTGCTGTATTCTGACAAGTGCAGTTAGCCCCAGCCTTTAAACTGCCCCAGAGAACAAAGGGTTAACATTTCTATGCAGAGCACAGAATGCTGAACTCGAGCTCCGTTGATGTCTGTCTGTTTCCCTTTGAACGCTAACTGTCAGATTCTTACGAGCAACACTCTAATAGTATTCTATGTGGAAACTGTAAAACAAAATTTTTAATACCCAACTGGCAACAAAAGTTTTGGACTACCAAAAGAAGACTCAAGTCAGGAAACCCAAAACTGAAAAGGAATGTAACAAAATAAACATCCATACAAGAAGAGGGTGTGAAAAAAAGTACCCCTGAGGTGCAACACTGCACCTGCTCACCCACTTCCCAAAAACAGGTTCTGAGAGGTGAGGCAGGGAGGGAGGTCAGAATACAGCAAGACTCCAATAGTAGAAACATAATTACTAAGGTGAGTAATTTTTTCTTCAAGCAACTTGAAGTCTTGCTGTATTCTGACAAGTGTAGACTACCAAGCAGTACCTCCATGGAGGAGGGACATAACCTACTTTGGGAATAGGCTCTGAAGTACTGCTATGCCAAACCGAGCATCACTCCTAGACTGGATATCCAGAGAGTAATGCTTGGTAAAGGTATGGACTGTTTTCCAGGTGGCTGCTTGACAAATTTCTAAGAGAGGGATATCCCTGGCAGCAGCCAGGGAAGCAGCTGTTCCTCTTGTGGAATGAGCCTTCAGGCCTGAGGGTGGAGTTTTTCATAGCAGAATTGTATACAAGATGCAATCCACCTCGCAATAGATCTCTTAGTGGCAGGTTTGCCCTTTCCTACTTCTCCTTAAGTGAAGAACAACTGGAGGGAGTCAAATCTGTGACCCTTGGTACGCTCTATGTAGTAACTAAGGGCTCCTTTAACATCCAAACTGTGTAGCCTTCTCTCTCCTGAGGAAGAATGATCAGTGAAGAAAACAGGAAGAAACAGACTGGTTTAAATGGAAGTCTGAAACCACTTTGGGCAAGAACTTTCTATTGGTTCTAAGGACCACTTTATCCCTGTGAAAGTAGATAAAATCAGGTTCCACTGACAGGGCTTGCAATTCACTGATATGCCTGGCAGAGGTAATGGCTACCAAGAACACAGTTTTCCAAGTCAAGTATTTAAGCTCTGCTGAGGACATAGGCTCAAAAGGGGGGTTGTATAAGTTGAGCAATGCAAACATTCAAATCCCAGGCAGGGGCAGGGTCTCTAAAAGGAGGACTGGTGTGAAGCAATCCTTTAAAAAATTTACAGAACACAGGGTGAGAGGATAGTGAGGAAGACTTCCCCACAGAGAGAAATGCAGAAACAGTTGACAAGTGTATCTTAAGAGTAGCTGGTCTGAGGCCTAGCCCATTAAGATGGACCATATAATCCAGAACAGTAGGCAATCCAGCAGTATCTGGAGAAATATGCTTCTTAGAGCACCAAATGCTGAATCACTTCCATTTGGAGTTATACGTCTTTCTGGTGGAGGGCTTTCGAGAAGCTTTGAGAATATTCAGAACCCCTTGGGAAAGATGCAGATCTGCAAACTAACTCTTCAAGAGCCATGCCTTGAGATTCAGAGACTGGAAATTGGGGTACCAAATCCTCCCCCGAGAGGATGTTAACAGGTTGTAATTCCTGGGAAGAGACAGGGGAAGATGGACTGCTATGGACAGCAACAGGGGGTACCAGGGCTGTCTGGCCCAATCTGGAGCAATCAGAATCACTTTGCAAAGTTGAGACCTTATTTTAACTAGAACTTTGAACAGGAGTGGGAAGGGAAGGAAGGCATGCAGAAACTTCCCTTCCCAATTCAGAATCAGGGCATCCAGGGGGACTAAGCCCAAGACTGGAGGTCTGCAACAAAAGAGAGGGAGTTGGTGATTGTCTGGAGCTGCAAAGAGATCTATCTCTGGAGTGTCCCACCTTGAGAAAATCACTTTCAACACTTGAGGGTCCAAGAACATTCGTGATGGCCCCGAGAGGTCCAGCTCTGTGCATCTGCTAGCACACTGTCCTTCCCTGGAAGGTGAACTGCTACCAGAGAGGTTTGCAGGGAATAAGCCAGGGACCACAACTTCATGGCTTCCGTACACAAGGCCGTGGACTGAGTGTCTCCCTGCTTGTTGATGTACCACATGGTGGTGGTGTTGTCCGTTCTGACCTGAACCACCTTGTTCTGTACTGACTGAAAGCTTTCAGGGCCAGAAAAACTGCCCTGAGCTCTAGGAGATTGATATGGAGAAGGGATTCTTGGGAGGACCACAGCCCCTGGGCAGTGAGGGTCCCCAGATGGGCACCCCAGCCCAGCAGAGAAGCGTCCGTGGTAAGGACCACTGAACAAGGCTCAGTGGCAAAAGGAACACCTTGTCTTAAACTGTCCTGATCCTGCCACCACTGGAGGGCATGGATCAAGGTCAGAGTCACTGGGATCAGTTTGGTAAGGGAATCTTTCCTCTGAGACCAAAAAACTCTCAGATGGAACTGAATATCCCTCATCTGGAATCTTGCCCCTTGGACCACTGCTGTTGAAGCTGCCATGTGGCCCAAGAACTGGAGGACGTGCCTTGCTGGTCGAGATACCCAAAGGCTGAAGGAAGAGGCTAGTTCCATAAAAGCCCCTGCTCTTTCTAGAGGGAGAAAGGCTCTTGCCCTGACTGTGTCCAGTTCTGCCCCTATAAAAGTAAGAAGATGGTCTGGTTCGAGAACTGACTTGGGAAGATCGAGAAGAAATCCTAGAGAAGTGAGCACTTGCTGGGTCACTTGCAGGTGAGACTTGACTTGGTCTGGAGACTGGCCCACTATTAGCCAATCATCCAGATCTGGAAAAATGGAAATCTTTTGCCTTCTTAGAAAGGCAACTACTACTGCCAGGCACTTTGTGAAAACCCTTGGGGCTGAGGTTAGGCCAAAGGGCACTGCTCTGAACTGATAGTGGCCTGAGGGCAACTCGAATCTGAGGTACTTTCCGTGGGAGCACCTGATGGGAATGTGAAAGTAGGCATCTCTGAGGTCCAGGGAGGCTAGCCAGTCCCCTGGCCTTAGAGAGGGAAGGATTATTCCCAGAGTTACCATCTTGAACTTTGGTTTTAAAAGATGTTTGTTTAGATATCTTAGGTCTAAGATGGGTCGCCACTCCCCTGTCTTTTTTGGGGTCAGGAAGTACCTGGAGTACAGCCCTTTGCCCCAGTGTAGGGTAGGTTCTCTCTCTCTCTATGGCTCTTAAGGCCAGAAGAGAAGAGACCTCTGCCTCTAGGGCAAGGGTTTCCGAGAGATTTGCAGGTGGAAAAGATCTAGCTCTCATCTTTGGAAATTTCTTGAAGCTGTGAACCAGTTCCTGGCTTACCACTTTCAGGACCCACTTGTCTGATGTAACAGACATCCAGTCCTGGACAAAGTAAGCCAGCCTGCCCCCTACTGGAATAGGAGAGTCGACCCGGGCAGGCCCATCAGGGTGTCTGCTTGGTAGGGGCTTTAAGCTGAGGGGTGGATGCAGGCCTGCTCATCCCCCTTCTGCCTCTCCCTCTGAAGAACCCCCTTAGGGGAAAAGGAAGAAGAGGGCTGTGCTTGGTATAAAGGCATTTGAAAAGGCCTGCCCCTAGACTGCTGCCTTTGAGGAGTTGCCTGCCTCTCCTTGGCCTGAGCACTCCTGCATGTGGTCCTGTACTCGTCCATTTTCTTCAAGTAATTCTCTGTCTGCTCCCCAAACAGAGAATTACCCACTACAGGAAAATCCATGGCTTTAGCCTGGGTATCCTGCGAGAGGCTAGTACATCTGAGCCAAGCCATTCTCCGAAGAGCCACAGATGTAGCCATGACTCTTGACACATAATTAGAGTCTACAACAGCATGAAACTGAACTTTAGATGCCTCAATCCCATCTGCAGCCACCGCCTCCAGCTCCTTGGCTAGCTAGGGGGAGGCCTGTTTCGCCAGTGCCAGTACAGTGTCCCACCTGGACTTCTGGTACCTGGCTGTATAGGCCATGTAATTCGCCTGTATGAGTCCCAGGGAAGATGCCATGTACAACTTTTTTGCCATGGCATCAACCTTCCTAGAGTCTTTGTCTGGGGTTTGTGAAGCCAAGGGAATGCTTGCCTTATCACAGGCAGCAGCCTGCACAACCCCAACATGGCTGCATTGGTGGTATAAAAACTCTGTTTCTGAGCTTGAGAGTGTATACCTCGTCTATTCTTCTGTCCACAGGAGGTATAGAATCGGGAGACTTCAGAATTTTTTGAGTCCGTTTCCCAAAAGATTTGTGGAGGGGAACAGACAGTCTCCTGGACTCTGGGATGTCCATCATTTCTACATAATCAGGCTCCTCCTGATCCTCCATTGCCTATTCCATTGGAAGTTGGAGGATCTCAGCCACCTTTCTGTAGAACATAAAGTGGGAAGAGGACTCAGAAAGCCTAGGAAGGGATACACCTTAAGGTCTGTCTGGGGAGATGTCCGGTTCCACAGGCACATCCAGACCTTCACTTACATCATAATCCTCAAATTCCCCTTCCTCTTCAAACTCTGGTTCATAAAAATCTTCAAGAGTATACTCTTGAACCGTGGGAACCAACCGAACCGAACCCCTGCCAGAAGGAGCCAGATCGGTCAGAACCAGATGAAGCGATTCCACAATCTGAATCGCCCTGGCTATCTCTTCAGCGGTCAGAACATGAACCTCTGGATCCGAACCGGTCGATTTATCTTTGCGCTTTCTTTTTGTCGGAACCAATCCCTCAGAATCGGCTCTCCTTTTGCCCGAAGAAGTATCGCCCCCATCAGAGGGCACTCCTGGTTCGGTCAAAACCGAACTGGGCTGGCCATCCGGGTCAGCGGACTTCTCGGCCTCCTTTTCCCTCAGTCTACCTAATCTCTTCTCAAGGGTAGATTTGGGAAAGTTCTTACATATTTGGCAGTCTGAACTGAGGTGGTCAAACCCCAGACAATAAACACAAGTGGTGTGGGGATCGGCCTTGGCAAAGACCTCCCCACACTCACTGCAGTGTTGAAACCCAGTGGGCCCGTTTTTTTTCTTGGGTTTCTCAGACATGGCCAACCTAACCAAACTTACCCTTTTTTCGGCAACCGCCAGGCAAGACTCCCTTATCGGTTCCTAACCGTGTCAGGGTATTGGAAAAAAACGGTTAAAACACGTTTTTTTTTTTTAGAACCGATAACCACACACCAAATATAGAAAAATTACATCAAATGGTCGGTTCAGCGAACGACCGTCACTTTACAAGTTCCACACAGAAAAACAGAACAATTCCTATCTAGTACTCACGGCACCACAGACAGAGACTGAACAGACTATGCGGATACTTTTTTTCGCTTTAAACCGACGAAAAACTGAAAACTTTAACCGACTTCGAACCGAGCTGAAGGAGAAATCTCCAGAGCGACAGTTCAGTGAGGTGGAGTAAAGAATCTGACGGTTTGAGTTCAACACACTCCAGACAGAGACGTCAACCGAGCTCAAGCTCAGCGTTCCATGCCCTGCATGGAAAGTTAACCCTTAGTTCTCCAGGGCAGTTCAAAGGTTGGGAATCACTGTAATTGTCAGAATACAGCAAGACTTCATGCTGTTTGAAAAGGGGATTTCCTATGCAGTACCCTGCAGCCTTTTAACACGGAGAGTTTTCTTTATGTAAATGGAGAAAACCTGCAGGCATTTTGACTGCAAATAGCCTGCGGTGAAAACCGCTCCAACCATTCATTTCACAGGGGAAAAACATGACGATTTCACTACAAAGAGCACAACCTCCCCTATACTTAAAGTAATAAATTTCACAACCTGCTTCATTAAACCACATTTGACGGCTCTTCCCTTTTTAAATAAAATATGCGGTCACAACTCTTAATCTACATTAGAGCTCCAACTCTCAAAACCATGGTGGAAGAGAGCGCCAGAGGTGGCATCTGAAGTTAGCTACATTAACAAATCTGCAGCTAGCTTCCCTTTTTTCCACTCTAGGAAAGACTCCCTAACCCAAAAAGAACTAATCTATTCCTTTCCACACAACCACAGGTCTCCCACTACCAAAGGTAAAACACTTCCCTACGATTCAATATTTAATCCAATCTATCCTAAAGTAACTATCTATAGTAATGCATTTAATTCTTGGGCTGGTGGCTGTATTCGGACACGTAACCATAAAGGCTCTCCACTGCAGCCTAAAGATATCACTGAGCCTATTTTTAGCCCAGGTGGCCCACAAATACGGCAAATAACCAACTTGCTTGTGCCTTCCTTATGCTAAAGCAGTCTACCTGTCTGAAAAGAGCAAAGTGCCTTTTTATTTTAATGGCTGGCCAAAGCAAACCGCAAAGAATGCTTTAGGAGCCGCGGCTTAGGTTGACCGAAATCGCAGACCGGCTGCCGACTCCCTGTTAACATATTTTAAAAACTCCAGACCTCAAAATGGGACAACACTGACAGTGTCTTAATTTAAACTGCCAAAGCCATTTTTTTTTATATTACTTAGCCCTTGCCTCTAAAAGATAGCAGACAGTGTAATACTGCAAATCCCAGCTACCTACAGCATTTACGTGGGGAGGTTCATTCACTAAAACAAAAAGGCTGATCTTTACAGCCTAGCCGTGTGAAAATGCGCACAAATGCGTCTTCTTAGAGCAGCAGTAAATACAGGTTAATCACCTATAACAGGAGTTCTAGGAATGGTATATGTTGTTCATCCACACTTATTGGCAGGTTCCTTGCCGCTTTAAATCTTGCCGGAAGGTCTTCAAGCTGGCTCCTCCCACCCACCCGGCTGGTAAAACTCTCGGCTCTGCCCCATGGCCTGATCTAGTCCGCTGGAAGCCAGGTTGTGCGTCGAGGGCGGAGTGGTCATGTGGATGAACAACATATACCATTCCTAGAACTCCTGTTACAGGTGAGTAACCTGTATTTCTAGGGACATGGATATGTTGTTCATCCACACTTATTGGCAGACTCCTAGCAGTTCTCTGGGAGGAGGGAGGCAAGGCGCACACCCCTACTTAGGTAGAAAGACTGGAGAACCGAGGCCCGACCAGCACCGCGTGACCAAGGTCGATGTGGAAGGGGAACGGTAAAGCCTGCTTCCGAGCGGAAGCCCTGCGGATATCCTGGACCGGAGTATCCTCGGAAGCAGCCACCGATGCAGCGGAAGGACGGGTAAAAATGAGCACTTATCCTTCTGGGAGGCTCCATGCCTGCCCACCTATAGCGGAGACCTATGCAGGAGGTGACCCACCCGATCGTCGTCCGCTTGGCTGCAGGTCTGCCAGATGCGGCTTCAGCGTAGATGACAAACAGCTGGCAAACCTCTCCTGAACTTCAGCCCTATGCTCCCTAGGTAGTGGCGTTAAATAGGGTCCCGTGGAACCTATATACGGCCTCCGAGGTGTGAATGGAGATGAACCCCGGCAGAGGCAATACCCCCATAGGGAAGACTCCGCCACCGCCTTCGGAAGGACTTTGGGTGGGGCGCAGGACAACCTTGTCCCTGTGGAAGACCAGATAGGGAGATTCAAAGGAGCGCCTGGAACTCTCCCCTCCTTCTGGATGGCAGAGTAGCCCCAAGAAGGTGTTCTTCCACAACAGGTGGGGGAAACGCGCACCTGTGCAAAGGTTCAAACGGCTTGCCCGTGAGCTAAGCCCATACCAGCAAGGATCCCACAGAAATGGGGATACTCTCCTCCAAAGGGGAGGCATGATCGAGGCCTAGAAGTGCCAGACCACCTTTTCTGCGCCACCGACTGCCTTCTGGCCCGCGCCTGGAAGACAGGGGTGACCCGCAGAAGCACCTAGAGGGTCGTCGGCTGAAGCCCTAATTCAAAGAATGGACGCAGATGGTCTGAAATGCTCGCCCAGGGACGGGAGAGGGCCAGGCCCTATCCCATCATCAAATGGAGAACTCTTCCAATGAGGGCGAGCATTTTGGCCGACTTCTAGCAGGACGCCTCGAAACATCGAGGACCTTGCCGAAGGACCCTAGGCCTAGCCCCTAGCCGCACAGGAACCGGGCCTACAGGTGTAGGGATTGAAGGTCCAGATGGAAAACCTTCCCCTGAAAAGAGATCAGGACCGGGAGGACCAGAAGCCGCCTCGGGAGCCTGTGGCTGAGACTGAGGAGAGCTGGATACCAGAGCTGGCAATCCAGTCTGGGGCTACCAGCATCACCTGCGCTAAGTCCCTCCTCACCTTGCCCGTGGGTCAAGGAAATGGGGAGGCGGAAGGCCAGGGTCCGTGGGCTCAACGGCATCCCTACAGCAGACCTTGCTGAGGGGGCGGCATAAAACAGTCTTGGCCTCGTATTCTCCCTGGAGGGAAGAGGGAAGATCCTGTGCTACCTCCGGCAGGGGAGACCACTCATGAGGCGCAGCCTATGTCCGGCCTAGGGCAGCAGCCAGGGAATTGGAGGCTCCTGCCATCAAATGGCTGGGGACCCGCCTCCGACTGCGCGAAAACCCAATGCGGAGAACCTCCTTATGCAGAGGCAAGGGGTTCGACCGAACCTGGCAGGGTAGGTAGCACATGGTTGTGGTGGTCGATTGATTCCCAGACAACAACAGCTGCCGCCATAGTTCCTCATAGCGTCGGCGTACGCATCGAAGCCACTCCTCATCCGAGGAGGGATGAGAAGAAGCGGCAAGCCACTTGACTCGGTGCCCCGACCGAGAACGCCGAGGTCGGGCATGGGCGGCTGGACCGAGAGGAGGACTGAGACCGAATCTGGGGAACCGAGGGCTGGATTGGGAGGGAGCAGAGCACGCCCGCTCCTCCTCCGGCTCGGAGAAAATGGCCGAGAACTGTCGACCCAAAGGTACCGGCAGAACCTCAGCCCCCGCCGAGGGAACCGGCGAAGGGATTGTGGCACTAGCAGGAGACAGCCCAGATGACGTGCCGAGAGGCTCGGCCATGTCGACGGGGGTCCTGGTCGGCTGACCTGACCAGGACACCGTGAGGCCAATGGCCGAGGCCGCTTCCTCGACCGAAGCTGAGCGTTGGTGGAGGGGAACTTTTCCCGCTCCCGCCGGGGCCGACGAAGGGACCCTGCCTGCGGCACCTTGGAGTTGGGCCGAGGGGCAGGTCCCCAGGGTCCCTCTCCCTTTGAGGAAAGGGACCGACGAAGCTCCTTGAGCGAAGCTGCATGAGTAGAGCCCAAGGACAGCGGGATAAGCGCCGCAACCGAGGAAGAGGGAGGTGGAGCCGCCCCTCCCGGCGGGATCGAGCTGCTCAGAAGCAACCAAAGCGGACCCCCGACGATCCGAGGGATTTTCCGGAGCGGGATAAACTACCGGATGTCCGAGCCCCGAACGGGCCTCGCGGTCCTCCAGAGAGCTGGCCGAAAGAGCACAACAAAAATCACAAAGCTGAGGATCATGATCCAGGTCAAGGCAGTAAACGCACGTGGAGTGTGGGTCTCTCCTGGAGGAATTAACCGGGCGCCTCCCGGGGCCGGAAAAGGAATGAGCCATTGCCGCAGCGAGGAAGAAAGATCGAAGTTTCAGGAAAACTTCCAATTGATTTCGAAGACCGAAAATTCCAGGAACCAGTCGAAACGCAGAGCGCTAAGGAGGGAACCTGAGCTTCCAAGCGGTAAGGAAGATCTGGCGTCATGGGGCGGAGCCGAGAGTTTTACCACCCGGGTGGGTGGGAGGAGCCAGCGTGAAGACCTTCCGGCAAGATTTAATGCGGCAAGGAACCTGCCAATAAGTGTGGATGAACAACATATCCATGTCCCTAGAAACAAGAGTTACAATTACACAGCAAAAGGAGGAAAAGTACAGGAACCCCAATATAACTGCAACCCCCTTCTAATTCCTTGCTGCGCTGCACTACACCATTTTTGTTAACTTGATTTAAACAGTAAATCCTTTATTCATTTCTCTAATTTTGGTGTACACCCATAACTTTTCTAACATACCGGGCATTAAGAAAAGCATCTAGCACAAAATTTCAAGGTCCCCAATCCTTCACAGAGCCACTCTGTGACATTAACCAACAGCCTATTTCTTCCTACCCCCCCAAAGAGACATGCCTTATGTCTGTCCCATGCATTCTTGAATTCTCAGACAGTTTTAGACCCCACAACCTCCTCAGGAAGGCGGTTCCATGCGTCCACCACCTTCTCCGTGAAAAAAATACTTCTTCACATTGCCCCAGAGCCGTCCCCCCCTCTATCTTCAAATTGTGTCCCCTTGTTCTTGCACATCTCTTTTCTGAAAGATGCTACCCTCTTGAACTTTGCTGATTCCACTGAGGTACTTAAAAGTTTCAATCATGTCTCTCCTTTCCTCAAGGGTATACATGTTAAGCTCCTTTAGTCTCTCCACGTATGCCTTCTCTTGCAGACACTGCACCATTTTAGTTGCCCTCCTCTGGACTGCCTCCATCCTGTCTATGTCCCTGAGGAGATGGGGTCTCCAGAATTGGACGCAGTACTCCAGATGGGGTCTCACCAACTGTCTGTACAGAGGGATAACAACTTTGTGTTTTCTGCTGGTAATGCCTCTCCCTATACATCCCAGTATCCCTCCAGCCCTCCCTACTGCCTTCTCACGTCGTCTGATATGCTTACCCCAAGGTCGTCTGATATGCTTACCCCCAGGTCCCTTTCCATTTCTGTTGTTGTTACTACCTCCCCTTCCCCCAATTATGTACTCTTCCCCTGGGTTTTTGTTTCCCAGGTGCATTATTTTGCACTTCTTTGCGTTGAATCCAAGCTGCCATACTTCTCACCATTCCTTCAACCTTGTCAAGTCTCTTCTCATCCTTTCCACCCCTCCTTGTGTATCAACCCTGTTGCATATCTTTGTCTCATCTGCAAAGAGGCATACTGTTCCTTCCAGTGCCTCTGCAATGTCACGTATAAAGACATTAAAAAGGACTGGATCCAGTACTGGACCCTGCGGTACCCCACTAGTGAACCCCTCCTTTCTTCAAAGTGGACTCCATTTACTATTACCTTCTGTGTCCTGTTGTCCAGCCAATGTTTTACCCAGGCTACCACTCTGGGACCCAATCCCAGGCTGGCTAATTTGTTTAGTAATCTTTTGTGTGGGACTGTGCCAAATGCCCTGCTAAAGTCTAGGTAGGCCATATCCACAGCCCCTCCCTGGTCTACTACTTTGGTCACCCAATCAAAGAAATCGAATAGATTCACGTAACATGACCTTCCTGCTGTGAAACCATGCTGCCTTGGGTCCTGTGCCCCACTAGCCTCTAGGTACTCAACAAGCTTTCCTTCAGAAGTGAGTCCATCATTTTCCCTACCACAGAGGTCAAACTGACAGGTCTGTAGTTTCCTGCCTCTGTCTTACTCCCACTTTTGTGAAGGGGAATCATATCCGCTCTCCTCCAGTCCTCAGGTACCACACCGTCTTCCCATGATTTGTTAAAAAGGGTAGTCATTGGTGTCACTATTTCTCCCCTTAATTCTTTTAGGATTCTGGGGTGAATCCCGTCAGGCCCCACTGCTTTGTCCACCTTCAGTTTTAGGAGTTCTTTCAGAAACCTTTCTTCTGTGAAATGACTGGGATCGACCCCCCTATCCAGAGTGCTTCTGTTATTCGGATTAGGTACCTCCCCCTCCTCCTCCTCTTTTGTGAATATTGAGCAGAAGTATTCATTCAGTTATCTCTGCTTTTTCACTGTCCCTCTCTGCCCACCCACCGTCCCCCTCTGTTCAGCCTCACTATCCCTCCCCCTTTGTCTTTCTATACTGCCTAATGTACCTATAAAAGGTTTTATCCCCTTCTTAACAGAGTTGGCTATCTTTTCCTCAGTTTGTTTTTTTGCTATTCTGACTGCCTTCCCCGCTTCCTTCTGCCTTAACTGGTACAGTTCTCTGTCCTGCTCTTTCTGTGTTTCCTTACACTTCTTAAATGCTATCTTTTTCTCCCTAACCTTCCCCACCACCTCTTTTGAGAACCATAGCGGCATTTTCTTTCATTTTGATTTGTTTATTTGCTTCACACGAGGCTTGTTGCCTCTGTCATGGCAGTTTTGATGTTTCCCCATTGTTGTTCCACCCCTCCTTGCCTGTTTGCTAGTGCTTTTCTAAGGCACGCTCCCATTTTGACAAAGTCAGCCCTCCTGAAGTCCAGTACCCTCACTTTTGTATGGCTTGACTCTGCAGCTGAGTTTATCATGAAATACACTCTTTGGTGGTCACTTGTTCCCAGATGGCTACCCACTTCTAGATCTGAGATCCTCTCACTGTCCCCATTTGAGAGTACAACGTTTAAGATTGCTCCCTCCCAAATGGGTTCCAACACTAGCTGTCTGAGGCATGCCCCCTGTAGGGCAGAAAGAATGGCCCTGCTCTTGGATGTGGCTGCAGCAAAGGTGCTCCAGTTAACATCTGGCATATTCAGGTCCCCCATCAACAATATCTCCCCATTCTCTGCCATGCTAAGGATGCCTTCTATCATATCCTTGTCCATTCCCTCCCCGAGATGGGGGTCTGTATACAACCCTGTGCAGACTGTGGTGCCATTTCCAGTCTCTAAGGTGACCCACAGTGCCTCCTCTCCTCCCTGTTTACTCTTTTGTTCTGTTGCTTTTATCCATTCCCTTACACAGAGAGCTACTCCTCCCCCTCTTCTACCCTCCCTGTCTCTCCTGTAGGTTGTGTACCCTGGTATGTTAACATCCCAGTCATGGTTCTCTGTACCATGTTTCTGTGACTGCCACGATATTCAGGCATCCCTCTTCCATCAAGGCCACCAGTTCGGGGAGCTTGTTGCCCACACTATGGGCAATGGTACTCATTACCCTCCATTTCTTGATGGCCTTACCCCTTTTTGCCCCATCTCTATCCTTACTGCCTTTGTCGTTTTCTCCATTTACCCCTGCCCTTCTCCCTATTGGCGTCTCTATCTTGGTATTTACCCCACTAAGTACTTTGATATTTTTTTGGGGGGGCTTGGCTAGTTTAAATGCTTGCCAGTGAAGCATTTAAACCTGTCACCTAGGATCCTGGTTCCCCTCCTGGACAGATGCGGACCATCGCACCAGTATAGGCCTGCATCGCTCCAGGTGGACCCCCAGTCCCCAATGAATCCATATCCCTGAGCTCTGCACCAGTTTTTCAACCACTGATTGAATCCCATGGTGTGGAGCACCCTAGCCTCACCCATGCCATAGACAGGCAGCACCTCTGAGGAGGTTACCGTGCGTGCTACTTGTCTAAGGCCCCCCCCCAACTGCACAAACTCCTCCTGCACTGTTCTGTTGCCTTTCCTAGCCAGATCATCTGTCCCTACATGGGCAAGGATATCCATCTCCCTCCCCCGTGCAGCTGCTCCCATGATCCTGAGGATTCGCTCCTTGACCCTTCAAGCCATGGCGCCTAGCAGGCACCTTACCTCCCTTTCCCCTCCCTGCCCCACATCTACCCTTCTTGGACTCCCCCACCAGGAGTTGTTTCCTTCCCCTGTGGGTTTCCTTTGTGGAGGTTCCCAACATCCTCCTTGGTCTCTACTGTGGGTGCCCCTATAGAGGAACCACACTCTACCAGAGTGGCATACGAATTGTGGAGAGGTACAACTGGAGAGATGCGCCTCTGTTCTACCACCCTCACCGAGCCCACTGTGGTCCAACCACTCCTGTTTCTTGGCAACCTCTAAGGTAGCAGCGGTGGCCCTGGTGGACCCTGGGTGGGAGAGGAGGTTCCCCAAATCCTGTCCAACTCAGCCTGGAGATGAGCAACCTACTCCCTCAGCCCAGAGAGGTGCCTGCAGATGGGACAACACCACATTCTCCAGAATGTCTCCCGAAAGACTGCTGCTCCACAGCCACTGCACTGCACCACTCCCATCATGTCTTATTTCTGGCCCCATAACTGTTGTTTTGAATACTTACTCTTTCCTCAGATACATTTCTTTTTTTTTTCCCCAACTTACCTACTGCCTCTGTGCCCTTAAAGTTCCTGATCTTCCTGTTCTGAGACAGGAAGGAAAAATTACTTACCATAGTAATCTTGTTTTTTTTTTTTAAGGGAATCTTACTGTAGTCTGACATATGCAGTATTGTTCTCCCATTATACTGCCCTGGAGCTGAAATGATTAACAGAACCGATGCTAATAATGGAATGCTAGGCTCATGCTCGGTCTTCAAACCACTGTCCCTGGTAAACATTCTACAACTGTCAGATTCTTACGGCGCGTGAATACTAGCAAGCTACCTATACTAACTTTAACAATTAATAAATAAATCACAACCAACAATCCCCTTTATTTAAAAATGTGAGCCACACAGACTCAAGTCACTAAGCCCAACAACAGAACCACTCATGGGTATACAACAGCATGGACAGCTGTGCTGCAGTGCCCATAGTTTATAGTAGGGGAGGTAGGGTGGGAGCTCAGAATACAGTAAGATTCTTTTAGAAGAAAAAAGATTACTGTAATAAGTAATGCTTTCTTCAAACCCCAGGAAATCTTACTGTATTCTGACATATGCAGACTACCCAAACAGTACTTTTGGAGGAGAGTAGAGAACCTATTTAGGAAACAAACTCTGCAGTACTGCTGTGCTAAACCTGGCATCGCCTCTGGCCTGGGTATCCAGGCCGTAGTGTTTAGCAAAGGCGTGAACTGTTTTTCAGGTAGATGCTTTACAAATTTCTGACAAAATAATATCTCCTGCAGCTGCTATTGAGGCAGCTATATCCCCTGTAAAGTGAACCTTAATGCCTGCCAAGGTTCTTTACCTACTTTGCTGTAGCAGCGCTGAATACAAGCAACAATCCAGAGGGCACTAGACCTTTTGAGGCAGGCTTGCCCTTTTCCATTTCTCCACAAGTCAGGAAGAGCAGAGTGCTAACCAGCATGTGACCCAAGTTGTGGCTTATAGCTCACTTGACATCTAGGCTGCGCAGTCCACATTCTCCTGAGCTAGTGTGGTCGGTGAAAAAAGACCAACAAAGTAATGAACTAATTTAGGTGGAAGTCCAAAACCACCTTGGGCATAAAGTTTCTGTTAGTCCTGAGGACTACCTTGTCCCTATGGACTGATATGTAATTTGACTCAGTGGACAAAGCCTGGAGCTCACTGCTCCTCCTAGGTGAGATGAAGCCAACCGTCAACTCTGTTTTCCATGTTGCATACTTAAACTCTGCTGAAGACATGGGCTCAAATGGTGGTTTCATTGCTAGCCAATGCATATATTGAGGTCCCATGCTGGGGTGTGTTCCCTCTGAGGGGAATGCAAATGCAAGAGACCCCTGAAGAACTTCCTAAACACCTGATTAACTGCCAGAGATGACCCGCTAAGAGGTAAGCAGAGACAGCAGGTAAATGCACTTTGAGGGCAGAAGGCCTGAGGCCAAGAGAATGAAGGTGTGCCATATACTCTAGAATGTCAGACAATCCAGCCTGACAGCGGTCTATCTCTTTTTACTGGCACCAAATGGAAAAACCTCCTCCATTTAGAGGGCTAAGTATTTCTGGTAGAAGGATTTTCTAGAAACCCTAAGAACCTCCATCACACCTCTAGAAAGGTGCAAGTCTGAATACTCCAAGTCTTCACGAGCCAAGCCCTGAGCCTGAGAGACCAGAGATTGGAGTAAAGGACCCTGACTTGCGAGGAAGTCAATAAGATGTGCCTCCTGGGTAGAGAGATTGGCCTGGAAATTGACAAGGTCAGCAGTAGAAAATAAAATGGCCGTCTGGCCCAATCTGGAGCAATGAGGATCACTGTCGATGATTGAACCCTGAGCTTGTTCAGCACTCTGAGCACCAGGGGAAATGGAGGAAATGCATGATACCTGTCTAATACAACAGCAGTGCATACAGAGGGACTGTGCCCACCGCAGGAGGCCTGTGATAGAATTGTGGTAACTAGTGATTGACTGGGGTTTGCGAAGAGGTTCACTTCTGGGGTACCATGGTGGTTTTGGTTGATCCTGCTGAGAGCGTCTGCCAGGGCACTGCCATTCCCTGGGAGGTGGACTGCTGAAAGGGAGATTCCCAGGGAGTGAGCTAGACTCCACACTTTCATGGCCACTGTGCACAGTAGGGACAACTTTGTGCTCCCTTGCCTGTTTATGTAGTACATTGTGGTTGTATTGTCTGTCCTGACCTGAACCACCTTGCTTTGAAACACTGGAGCGAAGCACTGAATGCTTAGATAAGCTGCCACGAGTTCCAGCAGGCTCTATGTGAAGCAGGGACTCTTGATGGAGCCAGGTACCGTGTGCAGTGTGTTCCCCTAGTTGTGCACCCCATCCTAGGAGAGAAGCATCTATTGTTAACAGTTGCTGGTGGCAGCTGGAGGAAAGGCACACCCTTCCCTGAGGTTGTCTTTTTCCTGCCACCATTGCAGAACTTGCCACAGGGATCTTGTGATTGAGACCATCTTTGACAGGGAATCCCTTGTTTGGGAACAGTGAGACCCGAGATGGAACTAAATGCCTCTCAACTGAAATCTTGACTCAAACTGTTGCTGCAGCCATGTGCCCTGACAGCTGTAGGAAATGCCTCACTGGTCTGAGGTATGCAGCTGGAATGAGCCTGCCAAATGCACCAAGCTATCATTCCCTGCGGGAGAAAAGCCCTTCCTCTCGGTGTCCAGTTTTTTTTTTTTTGGCTTTTGATTTACCAGAAGACCCAGTGTACACACGGTATCCTGGACAGAGATCAGTGTATATGTACCCACTGAGGAGACTGGACTACCACCAACCAGTCATTTAGGTATGGGGAGACTATAACCTCTTGCCTCCTTAGGTGTGCTACCACCACTGCTAGGCACTTAGTAAACACCCCTGGAGCAGCCGTAAGGCCGAAAGCAATGGCTCTGAACTATGTGTCCTTAAAGTCCAGGGATGTTGGCCCAATCCCCCTTCCTGAGTGTAGGGAGGATGGTAACCAGAGTGACCATTCTTAACTTCGCTTAGTTACATGTTTCTGATAGACTGGCAAGTCTGATAAAACCTTGACCTTGGTTTGAGCAGGATCTTGAGCCTGAGGGCAAGCCCCTGGCACACCATCTTCAGGAACCATCCGTCTGTAGGTATGGATTCCCAAACATGGAGGTAGTGGGGCAGCCTGCCCCCTACTAGAAGTGAGGAAGTGGCTCTAGCAGACCCCTCAGAGGTCTACTTAGTTTTTTTTTTTTTTTTAGTTGTTTTTAACCAGGTATAGCACACTAAGCTGAAAGCTTTTTTACAGGAGCAACCTGGGAGCACAAGGAGGTTAAGTGACTTGCTCAGGGTCACACAGTATGCAAGTGGAAGCTGTGGGATTCAAACCCAGGTCTGGTCTGCTGGATGTCACCAGATTTGCAGCTCAGAGCCTTAGACCACTACGCTATACTGCCTCCTAAGACAGTCTGTGCACTTGGCAGAGTGCTGAGGCAGTATGGCTGCTACTCATTTTGCCTCTGCCTCTGATGTACACTCTCTGAGGTTGATAGGTAGGCGATGCCTGGGCCTAAAACAAAAAGTCTGTAATGGGTTCTACCCGTGCTCCCTCTGCCTTGGCAGTTCTGGGGTGTTGCTGCTTTCTCCTTTGCAGCAGCACTCTTACAAGCTACCTTGTACCCATCCATCTTTTTGCCAGTTGCCTGGCTGCAATATCACTGGCATCCACTGCCATTCTGAACTGACATTTAGAGGCCTCTATGCATTTAGCAATGTCTGAAACACATTCTTTTTTTTTTTTTATCTGGAGACATATGCCATTTGAGTGGCCAGTCTAATGGACAAAGAGGCACCTAAGTGGTATTTCTTGGTCATGGAAATACAGGTTACTCACCTGTAACAGGAGTTCTAGGAATGGTATATGTTGTTCATCCACACTCATTGGCAGTATCCTTGCCGCTTTAAATCTTGCCGGAAGGTCTTCAAGCTTGCTCCTCCCACCCACCCGGGTGGTATAACTCTCGGCTCCGCCCCATGACGCCAGATCTGGCCCGCTGGAAGCTCAGGTTGTGCGTCAAGCCGGGAGGTCGGTGGAGTGGTGGATGAACAAATATACCATTCCTAGAACTCCTGTTACAGGTGAGTAACCTGTATTTCTAAGGACATGGATATGTTGTTCATCCACACTCATTGGCAGACTCCTAGCAGTTCTCCGGGAGGAGGGAGGCAAGACGACACCCCACATACTTACTTGGGAAAGAGAGACTGAGAACCGAGGCCCCAAACCAGCATCCCGGCGTGACTCAAGGTCGATGTGGTAGTGGGTAATGAAGGTGTTTGCTGACTTCCAGGTAGCAGCCCTGCAGATTTCCTGGATAGGGACGTCCCTGAAGCAGCCACCGTTGCAAGCAGTATGCAGGGTAGAATGAGCTCTTATCCCTCTGGGAGGCTCCATGCCCGCCAACTTATAGCAGAGATCTATGCAGGAGGTTACCCACCTGCTTATCGTCCGCTTGGCTGCAGGTCTGCCAGATGCGGCTTCAGCGTAGGTGACAAACAGCTGGCGAACCTCTCCCCGAATTTCAGCCGTGCGCTCCTTATAATAAGCGAGCGCCCTTCTAGGGTCCAGAGTATGGAGCCTATATTCGGCCTCCGAGGTGTGATTGGGGTAGAACACCGGCAGAGTCAACACCTGGTTAAGGTGAAACTCCGACACCACCTTCGGAAGGAATTTCGGGTGGGGGCGCAGGACAACCTTGTCCCTGTGGAAGACCAGGTAAGGAGACTCGATGGAAGCGCCTGGAGCTCTCCCATCCTTCTGGCTGACGTGATAGCCACCAAGAAGGCGGTCTTCCACGACAGGTGAGAGAAAGCACACCTGTGCATGAGTTCGAATGGCTTGCCCATGAGGCTTTGCCAGTACCAGCAGTAGATCCCACGGAGGTGGGGGTTCCCGCACTGGAGGGGAAATGTGATCAAGGCCTTTGAAAAAGCGCCAGACCACCTTCTCCTGCGCCACCGACTGCTTCCCGGCCCGCGCCCGGTAAGCAGAGATGGCTGCCAGGTGCACCCTTAGGGTCGTCGACCTAAGCCCTTGACTAGAAAGGGACCATAAATAGTCCAAGATGCTTGCCAAGGAACAGGAGGAAGGGTCCAAGCCCTTGCCCTGACACCAAATGGAAAACCTTTTCCATTTGAAGGCATAGCATTTTCTGGTCGACTCCTTACGGGACGCCTCAACTACATTGAGGACCTCGTCGGAAAGACCCAAGGCCTGGAACTCTAGCAGCTCAGGAACCAGGCCGTCAGGTGCAGGGATTGAAGGTCCGGATGGAACACCTTCCCCTGATTGACTGAGAGCAGGTCCGGGCGAGCTGGAAGCTGCCGCGGAGTCCTGGAGCTGAGACTGAGGAGATCTGGGTACCAGAACTGGCGAGGCCAGTCTGGGGCTATCAGAATCACCTGCGCCTTGTCCCTCCCGCCTTGAGAAGCACCTTGTGGATCAAGGGAAATGGGGAAAGGCATAAAGAGGCCGGGGTCCACTGCCTCGAGAAGGCATCCCCTGCAGCAGCCCTGCTGAGGCGGGCATGGAACAGACTCAGCCTGCGTTCTCCATGGAGGCAAACAGGTCCACCTGAGGTGTGCCCCAAAGGAGAACAGATGCTGTACTACCTCCGCAGGAGAGACCACTGCGGGATGCAGCCCCTATCCGGCTCAGGGCATCGGCCAGGGTGTTGGAGGCTCCTGCCACGTGAATGGCTAGGAGATCCGCCTCCAGGCCGCGCACGAGTGACCAAACGCGGAGAGCCCTTGCATAGAAGCATGGAGCGCCGGCCTCTCTAGGGTTAGATAGTACATGGTCGTGGTATTGTCCGCCTGGACTCGGACCACTTGACCCCGGAGGAACGGAGCAAAGGCGGTGAGAGCTAGGCGGACCGCTCGGAGCTCCAGCAGGTTGATGTGGCATCGGGACTCCGCGGGACCAGAGGCCATGAGCCAGTGTTCCCCAGATGGGCACCCCAACCCATCAGAGAGGCATCAGTCGACAGAGAGACCGTCGGCTCAAGGGCGGATCTAACAGGATGCCCTCCAGCAAATGATCTGGAACGGTCCACCACTGGAGGCGTTCCACATCCCCTATGTCACCGACCTAAGCTGGTCCAAGGATCATGGCGTTGCTGACCACTGGCTGGCCAGTCCCACTGAAGGGCGCGATGTTCCAGCAGGCCCCAGCGGACCACGCTGGTACAGGCCGCCATGAGACCCAGGGCTGCAGGAAGTCCGGCAGGGCGCAATTGCCCAACCAGAAATGATCGGGCAAGGAGGAAAGAACCTCGGCCCTGTCCGCGGGGCCGCGCTCTGGCTCAAGAGAGTCGAGCTGCGCCCGATGAATAGAATCACCTGCTTGACCTCGAGTTCCGACTTGGCCTCGTTGTATAAGGAGGCCCAGTTGAGAGCAGACCTGGAGGGCCAGATCTCTGGACCGCTCCGCCTCTTCCTGAGGCTGCTATCAGCCATCGTCCAGGTAAGGGTACACCCGGACCCCTCGGCGCCGCAGGAATGCTGTCACCACTGCCATGCATTTGGTGAAGACCCTGGGAGCTGGAGACAAGCCGAAGGGCATGGCTTGGAACTCGAAGAGAGATCCTTCCGCTCGGAAGCGAAGGAATCTCTGGTAGAGACGGACGGATAGGGACGTGAAAAGCACGTCCTGCAAGTCCAGAGAGAGCAGAACCACCGCGCGTTCCAAGGATGGTAGTATCTGAGCCAGAGTGACCATCCTGAAGGTTCGAGACCTTAGAACTTGTTTAGTGGTGTAGGTCGGGAATGGGGCGCCAGCCCCTGGTCCTGTTCGGAACCAGGAAGTACCTGGACACAAACCCTGGGTCTGAAGGAGGGTCCACCTCTCTTACCACCTCCTTCTGGAGGAGAGTGATGTCGGCTCGACGAGCCGCCAGTGAGGCTGGGGATCCACGCCTCCGAGGCGGCGGCTCCTGAAGGGTGGTGCCTGCTCGATTCCAGAGGCAGGCCTCTTCCCACCACCTCAAGACCCACCTGTCCGTGGTAACAGCGGACCAGGTGGAACGGAAGCGGGCCGTCCCCACGGGGACCCAGGAGTGAGGTGACGGGATGGGGAGACACCCTCAGCCGTCACTGGGCAGGCTTGGAGGAGGGACCGGCGGGGACCTCCTGGGCCCTTTCCTCCTGCCTCCTGTTAGAGGAAGCCGGCTTGGGTTTGGGATACCAGGGCCCGAGCCTGCTGGCCTAACATTCTTTGGGCAGGCGGCGCCCGAGGCACAGAAGAGACGAAAGGAGCTTAGGCTGTGGTTTGCGGCCTTGTCCTTCTGGACGGAAGAGACCCGAGTCCAAGGTGGCATTGGACTTCTCGATCCTCTGCAGGTGACCTTCCACCCCAGGGCCGAGGGTCAGTCCCCAAAAGAGACATCCGCCAACATGCTGGGTATCCGAGTAAAGGTGGATATCCTCAGCCAAGCCACGGCCTTACCATAGCCACTGCGCCGCCACCGATCTGGCACATGAGTCCCCTATATCCAAAGCAGTCTGAGCTGCTGTTTGGCCACTGCCCTGCCCTGGTCCCGCACCTGCTTAACCGTAGTCTGCAGATCGGCGGGGAAGATGAGGATGACCTCATCCAGGGAGCCCAACAGGGCATGAGAAAAATGTGCCATGAGGACGGCGAACTTCTGGCCTGGCCGAGCCGAGAGAGGGCTGGCAGAGATCTTCGCCCGGCGTAGTCAATTTCTTGGACTCCTTGTCAGGAGGGATTTGTCCACATCCCTGGGCGTTGCCGGTAGCGCGAAAAGCATGTCGGTAACAACCCCTCAGCCAGAGGGTGTTCAACCGGACAAAGACGGTAGGGACCGCATACTTCCTGGCCATCCTGGCGCAAAGGCGCAGGGCAGGAAGCAGGCGCTGCCAAAGTTCCAGTGCCGGACCCACCATGGCCTCGGCCACCGAAAGGCCTCCATGGAGAATCCCTCGGTCCGAATCTCCGTGAGGATACCTGGCCCGTTTGGAAGCGGGTTGAGCTCCATCCGGTAGACTCCGAGATGAGCGAAGCAGTCCCTAGGAACTGACAGACGGCTACCGTCCATTGACTGACCTCCTGAAGACTCCAAGTCCAGTCGCTTGGAAAGAAGGAGGAATCATCTCCGGACTCGGAAGAGTCCTCGAAAAACTGCCTCTGGCCTGAGCCACCCTTCACCTGCAGTCGGTGGGAGTGAGGTAACTGACAACCGATGGGGTAAACCCTTAGCCGACCGAGAATCCTTGGTCAGACCCCAATGGTGGCTGTGGAGGGCGGAGGTTCCACGGAATCGGTGGAGCAGACTGGTTTGAGCGAACAACCGGCCTGGGTATAGGCTCCTGGGACCGAGGGTTGTTGCTCGGCCGTTCCGGTGACAGCCATTAATGGCGGGGAAAGGCGCGGGAAAACTTATTCCCGGCCAGGAGGAGCTGTTGCAACATAAGGTCCTCGTACCGTCGGCGTAATTCCGTGAAGCCTCCCTCATCGAGGAGGAGGCGAGACGGCGGCGACGCCCGCTTACGGTGCCGAGACGAGACCGCCGCAGCGGTGGGAACGGCTGGACGCGAAGGGTCCGAAGACCGAGACCGAGGTCCCGGAATTTCCGGGTGGTGCGAGGGAGAGTGTCGGCGGAACCGGCACTCCCTTCGGCTCGGGAAGGTCCATCCGAGGGCTCGGAACGGAGGCACAGAGCGAGCCCAGGATCCTCAACTCCTCCGGGGAACCGAGGAGAGGAATCTCGCTGCTAAAGGGACAGCCCGTCCAATGGGTCGAGAAAAATCTCGACTTCATCAGTGGGAGTCTCGGTCAACTGACCTGACGGGGACACCGTGAGGCCAGTGGCCGAAGCCGAGCGGTCGACCGAAGCCGACGGACGACGGCCCGGGGAGAGGGGACCTTTCCCGCTCCCAAGAGCGTC
The DNA here is from genome assembly GCA_016271365.2 of Neoceratodus forsteri. NCBI lineage: Eukaryota > Metazoa > Chordata > Ceratodontiformes > Ceratodontidae > Neoceratodus > Neoceratodus forsteri. The sequence continues at coordinate 672,904,354 of CM057451.1, read as the reverse complement.
GACGGAGGACTTACCTGTCCCTCTTTTGGACCGAGAATAAGGTCCAGCAGGCGCGAGTCCTTCTCCTTTAGTGGAGAGGGACAGACAAAGCTCCTTAAAAGAAGCCGTGTAGGAAGAACCCAGAGAGGCGGGATAAATGCCGCGGCCGAGGAATCTGGCCAGCGCGCCTCCTCTTCGAGGGCGACCATCCGCTCGAGACTGATCCGCCCGAGCCACGCCTTGAGACACGTAACGGGCCTCCTTGGACTTCACGGAGAAGCGGCTACTCGGGACGCCCAGTTGCAATCGGGCAGCACAGTCTTGAGGGCGTAGGCCGAGAAAGATGAACACAGGTCGCAAGCTCGCGGGTCGTGCTCAAGGCCTAAGCAGTGAACACGTGGAGTGTGGATCCGTCCGAGACATCTTCTGCCCGCATGGGCATCTCGAAATCCGGGAGTCGTTTGCCATCGCCGCGGCGCGAGGGATCGAAGACTGAAGTCTTTTGCAAATTTTTATTTTTAAATCCATAAACGGAGAAATAGGAACTCAGCCTAGAAACGCAGAAGCGTTAAGGAGGGAACCTGAGCTTCCAAGCGGTAAGGAAGATCTGACGTCATGGGGCGGAGCCGAGAGTTATACCACCCGGGTGGGTGGGAGGAGCAAGCTTGAAGACCTTCCGGCAAGATTTAAAGCGGCAAGGATACTGCCAATGAGTGTGGATGAACAACATATCCATGTCCCTAGAATCCACTTTCTTGGAATCTTTCCCTGCCTTATTTAAAGCCACAGCCTACACCGCCTCTTCATGGCTGGGGTGCTCAGCTCCAGACAGCCATCCAATACTTCCTATCCATCCTCTTGCTGGGGAAATGGAAGTAGGGTCTTATAAAAATTCTAGAAGGCTATCTCTTCAGAGACTTGTGAATGGGCAGCACCAGTATTTTCGCTACTGGCACATGCATCTTTGACACGTAGTCTGGCTCCTCTTCCTCCTCTGTGGAAACCTGGGTGGAGAGGTCTAGTGTCTGTGTACACCTCAGCAACCGTTCAAATAAACCAGGAACTGAGGAGGAACCCATGTCCTGAACCGAGGTTTGTCAACCGGGCCGCCGAATCATAACCGCGGTACCAGTTGCAGCGCCTGTAAAATATATATATATATATATATTTTTAATAGCATTTGCTATTTATCATCGGTTGGGACCGACGGGTTTGTAGGTTGCAGTTCCTGAACTGAATGTTTTTCTTTCCTTTAATCAGGGAACTAGCACCCTGGTTAGAGGGTTGTGGATCGGGTTCCTTCGGTATATACTTATGAAGGGAGGAAGCCAAGTCCACAGCTGGGTTAGCAGCCTTCTTGAACATGTTTCCTACAGTTGGTTGAAACGCCTATTAAGTGCTGACTGAGGAAACACTCCTTGCTTTTACAGATTTCACCATCTGCCTTCAGTGGTTAAACCCTAGGTAATACAATTTAAATGAGAAAGAAAAATTATGTTTACAGCTGGGTTAGCAGCCTTTTTGAACATGTTCTCTACAGTCGGTTTCAATGCCTGTTAAGTTCCGACTGAGGAAAAAAAAAACTTTTGCTTTCATAAATTTCACAATCTGCCTTCAGGTGGTTAAACCCTAGGCAAATAAACACAAAATAATGAGGAAGGAAGAGGTGTTCACAGCTGGGTCGGCAGCCTTTTTGAACATGTTCCATACAGTCGGTTCCAATGCCTGTTAAGCTCCAACTGAGGGGGAAAAAATCTTTGTTTTCACAAATTTCACAGTTTGTATTCAGATGGTTAAACCCTAGGCAAATAAACACAAATTAAATGTGAAAGGAAGAGATGTTCACAGCTGGGTCAGCAGCCTTTTTTGAACATGTTCCCTACAGTCGGTTCCAATGCCTGTTAAGCTCTGACTGAGGGAAAAAAAAAAACTTTTGCTTTCACAAATTTCACAATTTGCCTTCGGATGTTAACTGAGAAAAAAAACATTCTGCTTTTACAGACTTTACGATGCCCAAAGCTGGAAAACCCACTGGGCCGATTCTTCTCTCGAGTTAGAAACAAAAACCAGTAAAAACACCAAGAAATGGTTCTCTGAGAATCAGAAATCCACACTAATGAAAAAAAAAACTTTATAATGTATTTTTATTGCTTTATTTATTTTACTTTGCAGTTGGTTCAACAACTGCTAAGAGAACCACAAGTTACCCCGGTTGCCCTCAAATAAATTAAGCAACCGGGCCCAAGGAAAGAATAAAATACAGAAATGTACTTTTAGAATTTTAAATAAAAGTTTGGTTCCCTCTCGATTAAAAGAACCAAAAAGAAACCTAAAAACTTACCGGAATAACACTAAATCTAAACTAGTTTACCTGTAAACCGAAGACACTGATTTTAAAGACAAACAGAAATAAACTATTTCCAAAAACCGAGAAAAAAATAAAAGTTTTCAAGAAGATGAAGGAGAGCTCTCAGATGCTTCTATACGGTTCAAGCAGAGTAAAGAATCTGGCAGTTGTAAAATGTTTACCAGGGCCAGTGGTTTGAAAACCGAGCATGAGCCTAGCATTCCATCATTAGCACAGGTTCTATTAACCATTTCAGCTCCGGGGCAGTACAATGGGAGGACAATACTGCATATGTCAGAATACACTAAGATTTCCTGGGGTTTGAAGTTCCTACATTTCTCAGTAGTCTCCATACTTGCTCGGAGTCAGACCTCCAGCAGCTAGGGGGGGAACGGAGAGCTATTCTTTTCCTTCTAGGATGGTGAGTCTTCTGTGGTTCTGTGATCACTCCCTTCCTGCTCCCAAACAGGAAGTTCCTGCTGTCAGTCAAATCCTGTGCCTATAAAAGTAGAACTGGCTGCCAGAAGTGTGTAACAATACAGTTCCAGTAGAAATATAGCTCTAACTAGCGCCTCCTTCCTCTTGCTGTTCTCTGCCAGAAGCCATCTAGGGCAGTTTTAAATCCTAAACACCTGGCTTCCTTCTGGTTAAGCCACTCCCCCTAATTTACAGCTCCTTCTACACCTAGATAACTGCACAGATAACAGTTCACTTCCGCCGACTCAAACACACTAACTTTTTTGTTTGTTTTTACTCTAAAATGAAGGTCCCAGTAGTAGAGTTCTAGTTATTTAGTCCCAGTAGAGACTAAAGTAGAGAAGTATAGTTCTAGCAGCACCTCCTTCCTCTTGCTGTTCTCTGCCTGTAAATAGTGGGACAGTACAAAATACATAAAATAGACAGAATATGACTGAAACATAGCAATAAAATAAATACAGAACAACAAAAATAAAAATATAGCTTCAATCCCCAAAGGCCTGGGCAAACAAAGTATATAATCCCTGTTTAAAAGCCTCAACTGACAGGGCCTCCCTCAGTTCCCCTAAGCAGCTGTGCCCCCCACTGTGCAGCTGTTGCAAAATTCTTATAGTCAGTCATCTTGGATGCATGCCTGGTTTGAGTGTAGCAAAAAGCGATCTGTGCTCAAAACACCATGAGACTTACCTGAGTCACACAATCTTTTGGTGGGCGTGGATAAGGAGACGTGAGCTGTAGCTGTGCAGGGTCCACCTGGAAACAAAGAGAGACAGAAAAAACGAGGCTCTGTGTTAGTCTGTGAGTGAATGATTTATAACTATGAGCAGTTGGGAGGGGTGAGTTTGGTGCTCAGTATTTATCTGACGCAAGGAGCTCATCAGTTATGGAACCTACTGACATCAGTTGAGTCAACAGGTAGCATCGCTCTGGGCTTCTGCTCAACTGATGTCAGTGGGTTCCCGAACAGATCATGGACACTGGGTGGAAAAAGACAGCATAAACAAGGGATCGTAAATAAGTGAGGAAAAAAATGTTCAAAACAAATACAGAAAACAATACAATGAGGGTACTAAATAGACTTCACCCATGCCCAACTTTCCAGTTATATTAAACAATGTCAAACACAGATTACTCACCTGTAACAGTAGTTCTAGGAGTGGTATATGATGTTCATTCACACTTTCTGGCATTGTCCTTTCCCCTTTAAATCTTGCCAGAAGTCTTCAAGCTGTCTCCTCCCACCCACCTGGGTGGTACAACCCTTGGTATCACCACATGATGCCAGATCTTTGCCCACTGGAAGCAGAAGTTGTGCGCCTGAGCCTGGGGAGTTCGGGTACGTCCGTGTGGATGAACATCGTATACCACTCCTAGAACTGCTGCTACAGGTGAGTAACCTGCGTTTCTAGGGACATGGATATGATGTTCGATCCACACTTTCTGGGAGGGGGGAGGGAGGCAAGGCACACACCCCCTACCTAGGAAATAAGGACCGGAGAACTGAGGCCCCAAAACCAGCATCCCGGCGTGACTATGTCAACGTGGTAATGAGAAATGAAGGTGTGCACTGACATCGAGGTAGCTGCCCTGCAGATTTCCTGGACAGGGATGTCCCTAGAAGCAGCCACTGACGCAGCGGTATGGCAGGTGGAAAGAGCCCTTACCCTCCGTGAGGCTCCCTACCCACCAACCTATAGTAGAGATCAATGCAAGATGTGATCCACCTGCCAATCGCCCGCTTGGCTGCAGGTCTTCCAGGTGCGGCCGTAGCATAGGTAAACAGCTGGCAAACCTCTCCCTGAACTCCAGCCATGCGCTCTTTTGTAGTAAGCGAGTACTCGGCTCAGGTCCAAAGTATGAAGCCTGTGTTCGACCTCTGAAGTGTGATTCGTGAACAACACCAGAAGAGTCATCACCTGGTTAAGGTGAAATGACGACACAACCTTCGGGAGAAACTTCAGGTTGGGGCGCAGAACAACCTTGTCCCTGTGGAAGACCAGGTAAGGAGACTCCACTGAGAGTACCTGAAGCTCACTGATTCTTCTGGCTGATGTGACAGCCACGAGGAAGGCAGTCTTCCATGACAGCTGAGACACGTCACACCTGTGCATCGGTTCAAATGTCTTGTCCATGAGCTTGACCAAAACCAGCAACAAATCTCACGGTGGTGGTGGTGGTTCACGCACCGGAGGGGAAATGTGATCTAGGACTTTGAAAAAGTGCCAGACCACTTCCCCTGTGCCACCGACTGCTGATCGACCCATGCCCGGCAAGCAGAGATGGCTGCCAGGTGTACCTCCTCAAGGGTCATCAACCGAAGTCCTCCTTGGGAGAGAGACCACAGGCAGTCCAAAATGCTAGCCACTGGACAGGTCGAACGGTCCAACCCCTTGCCCCAACGCCAAATGGAAAATCTCTTCCATTTGAAGGCATAGTATTTTCTGGTGGATTCCTGTCTAGATGCCTCCAAAACAGTGGGAACATCTTTGGAGAGACCCAAAGCCTGGAACTTTAGCGCTCAGGAACCAGGCCATTAGGTGCAGGGACTGAAGGTCTGGGTAGAGTACCTTTCCCTGACTGATTCAGAGCAGGTCTGGGCGCATGGGAAGATGCCTCGGGAGCCTGTTGCTGAGGCTTAGGTGATCGGGGTACCAAAACCAGGGGGGGGGGGCAGTCTGGAACCACCAGGATCACCTGAGCCTTGTCCCTCCTGACCTGGAGTAGCACCTTGTGGATCGAGGGAAGGCAGAGAGGAGGCCTGGGGTCCAAGGCCTCAAGAAGGCATCCCCCTGCAGTGTTCTTTGCTGAAGGGGGTGGGCACAAAACAGCCTCAGCTTTGCATTCTCTCTGGAGGAGAACAGGTTCACCTGAGGGGTGCCCCACTGGGAGAATAAACTGTGAACTACCTCCAGATGGAGAGACCACTCTTGAGATGCCTCACCCATCTGGCAAAGGGTATCCGCCAGCTGACTAGAGGCTCCTGCCACATGGATGGCTAGGAGATCCACCTCCTGGCTGTGCTCAAGAGTCCAAATGCGGAAGGCTTCATTGCACAGGGGCAGGGAGAGCGTTCCGCCTTGTTTGTTGAGGTAATACATGGTCGTGGTGTTGTCCATCTGGACTTGGACCACTTGACCCCTAACAAATGGAGCGAAGGCAGTCCGCACCAGCCAGACTGCTCGTAGCTCCAGCAGGTTGATGTGGCATCGGGACTCCTTGGGGGTCCAGAGCCCGTGGCCTCTGTTTTCCCCTCAGATGGGCATTCCAGCCTATGAGAGAGGCGCTGGTCGTCAGGATGATCGTTGGCTCAGGGTGGACAAACGGGATCCCTTCCTGCAGCAGCTCTGAGACTAACCACCACTGGAGGGCATCCCACATCCTCTGGGTCGCAGTGACCAGCTGGTCAAAGTGACCCTTGCGCTGAGACCACTGGCTGGCCAGCTCCCATTGCAGGGAGCGCATATGCCAGCGGGCCCATTGGACCATGCTGGCACAGGCTGCCATGTAAACCAGAAGGCACAGGAAGTCCAGGGCAGGGCGCAACTGCCCAATCAGAAATGACTGGGCAAAGGAGGAGGAGAGAACCTCTGCCCTGTGCGCCAGGAGCCGAGCTCTGTCCCGATGAAGCTGATCATGTGTGAGGGCATGAGTTCTGACTTGGCCTTGCTGACCAGGAGGCCAAAGTCGATGCAGATCTGGAGGGCCAGGCCCCTGGACTGCTCCACCTGCTGCCTGGAGGGACCTATCAGCCAGTTATCCAGGTAGGGTACATCCGGACCCCTTGGCGCTTCCAGTAGGCTGTCACCACTGCTACACATTTGGTGAAAACCCTGGGGGCTGAGGAGAGGCAGAAAGGCATGGCTTGGAACTAGTAAAGGGTTCCCTTGGTTCGGAGGTGAAGGAACCTTCAGTGGAACAAACAGATCAGGACGTGAAAGAATGTGTTCTGAAGATCCAGAGAGCAAAATCACATGCCTTACTCCAGAGATGGTATGATCTGGGACAGAGTTACCATCCAGAAGGCACGAGACCGGAGGACTTTGTTCAGGACGTGCAGATCTAGAATGGGGCACCAGCCCCCACATCTGCTTTGGCACCAGGAAGTACCTGGAGACAAACCCTGGGTGTTCTGGAGAATCCGCAGCTCTTTGACCACGACCTCCTTGCACAGAAGTTGGGCCATGTCATCTAAGAGAGCCGACTGAGTATCTGCGGATACCAAGTCCTCCTGTATGGCGTGGGCTTGGCTGGGAAGGTACTGCTCGAACTCTAGAGGCACATACTGACCGACCACTTCCAGAACCCACCTGTCCGTGGTGACAACGGACCAGGTGGAACCCTGGCGGCGCCAGCCCCCCCAGGAGGACCCAAGGGAGATGTTATGGGCATGAGGGTGACAACCCCAATCCAGTTACTAAGTAGGATTGTAGGAGGAGGATCCGGCTGAAGATCCACCGGGTCCCTTCCCTCCAGGCTTTTGGACCACTGATTTGGGCCTTGGTTGCCAGGACTGAACCTGCTGGTGAGACTCATGCTTGGCTGGTTTCGTCGTAGGAGTGGAGGGCCGAAAGGGCTTACTCTTCTGTTGCCTGGAGCCTTTGGGATCCTTCTGAGCAGACGTCACAGAGTCCAAGGTGGCACTGGACTTCTAGATACGCTGGAGGTGACCCTCCACACTGGGCCCGAACAGGTCAGTGCCCAAAAATGGGACATCTGCAAGTTTGTGCTGAGTGTCTGCCGTAAAGGTCGAGATCCTCAGCCAAGCCCTATGGCGCATGGCAACTGTGGCTGCCACCAAGCGGGCACAGGAATCCCCAATATCCAGAGCCATCTGAAGTTGCTGTTTGGCCACAGCACAACCCTGGTCCCAGACCTGCTTGACTGTAGTGCGGAGGTCTGCAGGAAGATGATGAATTACCTCATCCAGAGAGACCAGAAGGGCATGAGAGAAGGATGCTATCACGAAGGCCAAGCTCACCTGGAGAAGGCCAAGCGAGGAAGCAGTACAGACTTTTTAGCCGAGTGGTCCAATTTCTTGGACTTCTTATCCAGTGGTCTATCTACATCCCCTGAATTGCCTGTGCACCAAAACACGGAGGTGGCCACAAACCCTTTGGCCAAAGGGTGCTCTGTGAACCTGAGAGGGTACTGGTAGGCACCACATATTTGCAGGCCATCCGGGCCGAGGGTGCAGGGCAGAAGGTGAGGCACTGCCAGAGCTCCAGGGTAGGGCCAGCTATGGCCTCGGCCACTGGGAAAGCCTCCATCGGAGAGTACCCTTTATCCAGAATCTCTGTGAGGGGATAGCGAGACCGCTTCTGGATGGGTTCCAGTTTTCTCCCTGTGGACTCTGAGATGAGACGGAGTATGCCCATGAAAAACATGGGTCCTTCCTCCGTCGAAAGGTCCCCCATCAACTCCATGTCAATCAGATGGGAATACGGTGAGGAATCCTTGGACTCCGAGGAGTCCACATAGAGTTGTCTACCACCCAAGCCACTCCAGACCCGCCATAGGCAGTCAGGTGTAAGAGTGTCCGACAGCTGGTGGGGGAAGTCCCTGAGCCAGCCGAGACTCCTTGGTTGGAGCACCGGTCAGTGGCTATTGAGGCAGCAGCTCCACCACGATCGATGGAGAGGCCAACTTCTGTTGAACTGAGGCAGTCTGTGCTGGCTCTGCAGGCAGAGAAGCGGTGTTGAATGGCCCTGCCAGGGACATCGGTGTCGGCATGTCAGACGACAGCCAAGTGATGGCCGGTGTGATAACTGGGGTCGGTTTCGGACCGGACAACACCAACTGTTGCCACATCAGGTCTTCGTAGCATCGATGCAGTTTGCCCCAAAGCCTCTCCTCAACCAAGGATGAAGACAAGCAGCTGTGGTGCCGCTTCCCATGCTGCAGAGAGCGAGACCGCCAATGCCAGTGGGACCTGCTCGACCCAAAGAATGAGGATAACCTAGACCTCGACCTCGGACGCCGGGGGTGCCGACAGGATCTCCGAGGGAGCTGGGAGTGCCATGGCTCCTCCAGGTCTAGATTGGTGACCCGAGGGTGCAGCTCAGTCGGCTGAGCTGACTCTTTGGTGCTCACCGGCAGGACTGGAGTCCTGAACAAGGAGTTGTCGGCCTCTTCGTATGACAACTGGTTGACTGGGTCGAGAAAAATCTCGGCTGCATTGTCAGCCGGCATCTCAACCAGCTGGCCTGACAGAGGCACAGTGAAGCCAGCGGCCAAGGCTGCAGTTTCGACTGTGGTCAAAACCTGGGATTCCTGAGACCGCGAATATTTCTGGTCCCAAGAATGTCATCGGTGAGTCTTCTTTTCTTTCCTTAACTCCTACTTATGGGATCAAGAGCTGTGCGAACCCAAAGAGCACTCTCCCTTAGTCGGGAGAGACTGGCACAGCTCTTTGAAGGAGCCCGAATAAGTGGAGCCCAACTTGAGCAGAACAAAGACCGAAGTCGAGGAGGACTGTGCAGTGGCCTGAGCCGCCTCCTCCTCAAAGGCCTTAATCTACTTCAGCTGTCCATGGCGGACCCCACAGCCACGGAAACCACCCAATGGGCATCCTTGGATTTGACTGGCAGATGTCGTTTTTCTGGGCGGCCCAACTTCAGGCAGGCAAGGTGGTCCTTGACGACCGACGCATGAAATGACTGGCAGATCCTGCAAGTGTCCCAGGCAATAAACGGACGTGGCATGTGGGTCGATATGCGACATCTTCTGCCTGCATGGGCACCGGCGAAATCTAGGAAAGGACTGGTCCTCTGTCGTGGTCACGATCGGAGATCAAGCGGAGGACGAAACTCTGATGAGTTTAAGTTTTGGAAGTAAATCCGAAGATTTGAGCGCCAGGGCCTACTCAACGTGGAAGCAGAAAGGAGGGAACCTGCTCCTTCCAGCGGAAAGGAAGATCTAGCATTATGGGGCGGAGCCGAGGGTTATACCACCCAGGTGGGTGGGAGGAGCCAGCTTGAAGACTTCCAGCAAGATTTAAAGGAAAAGGACAATGCCAGAAAGTGTGGATAGATCATCATATCCACGTCCCTAGAAACTATGCTCCCTTTAAAGAACAGCTGATGTTTCTGGGGAAAACAATGAAAAACACAACAGTTTAACACACTATACCTTATATTGCTGATATTCTGCGTCTCTAGTTTCCTTCCATACTTTCCCTACTACCACAGATATGAGCATGGAAAACAAGAGTTGTTTCCCCAAATACTTTGTTCCTCTCGATTCCCCCCAACCCCTACCCAGCTGAAGTCATAATCCTGCATTTGTGACATCAACAGCTGCTTCCAAGGAAGGCATCATGGTGTCACAAAAGCAGGGGATGGATTATGACATCAGGCGGGGAGTAAGCAGCAGAGGCAGGCTGAAGAGCACTGAAAACTAAAGGGACACTACCCCCCCCCCAAACCAATTCTGGCCCCTTTCAACTAGTGTGGGGGTGAGTTTGGGGTGACTGAGGCTTGTTTGGGGTTGAATCTCAACAAGGCCCATGTTTTTTTTTTTTTTTTTTTTAATAACTTTACAAGAATAACACAGGTACCATACTGGTGTGGTAAACACAGGCACCCCCATTGCCTTGTAAGGCAAAACACCAAAAAGCAGATGTGCTACTGTAAGGGGAGTGTGCAGTACTGCGGCAGCTAGTCCTAAGTATGTAAAAAGACCAAAAGATGACTTTCAGCTACAATAGCAAAAACAGACAAACAAGTGGAAGATATGACACACAGTCGTAGTACCTCAGCAATCATCTAATGCTTGGTCAAAATGAGGGACACCAGACCGAGAACATGTCTTTTTAAGAAAATAATCACATTTTTAAAGTTTCTTGGTTAGGGATCCCACCCCAGACAATAGGTTTGCCTCTTACTGCTTTACCTAGATTGAAGGAACATGAGTAAAAAAAGAACACAACATCTTTACCTTTCTCTTTATGTCTCATTGTTAGAATGTACACATCATGTTGATACCAACACTCAAGATATCTCCGATCTGGACTGAGCATTAGGTGATCGCTGAGAGGCTGAAACTGTGCAAGGCACATCTTCCACATTTTCTCACTCAGGTCCTTAGTTTGCAGGCATTACCATCATAAATTTTGTTTTTTATTGGGATGTTGTAGGGAATCACTGAATCACTGTGTTTAGATCAAGCTTTAAAATGAACTTTCTATCTAACTGTTAATCCTTTAGCCATGTGACCATACATAGAGAGTATTTTACTCAGTAATTGATTGCTTAGTCCAGCAACTGGCTATAAAAGGACTGATGGGATATCCAGTCCTCACCCCCTGAGAAAGGCTCATTTTAGAGTTGAAGTGCCAGGGAGACCGGTAGATCAGATATACTGCTCTGTACACCTTTGCAATTTAGTTACTATTTGGCACATTGGCACTACTGGAGCCCTACAGTTATTCGTTACAGATGCCAAAACTGTAACCCACTGTGGGCACTAGCTTTGTATTTTCATTTTATTTATCATGATTTGCAACTAGTAATTGTCTCGGTGTTTGCTTAAAGAATGTGACGCTTGGCCAGCTGGTTATGATTTTTCTATATTTGTAATATAAAATGTGGTATGTGATTGTCTCACATGAGACATCCTGTGCTCCTGGGTGACCCCCTCAACCAGGTTTTCGTGAAAATAACAGGATATATGTAACTGACCAAGAGATTTCTGGAATGTAATTAACTTCCTTGAGAAGTTGCATTTTATAGCCTTTTTATGACCTCCTGCCTCTGAAGCTGGGAAACTAAAATATAGATTTTATGACTTCAGATAAGCTGATTCCTGTAAAGCTATATTGCACCTAGGTGAGGGATTGCAGGGTTGTAAATCTACAAAGGAACCACACAAGATCAAAAAGAAAATGTTTAATTAAGGAGTCATATTTAGGAAATGTCTATTTCCTGCTGATGTCACGTTATTTAATACATCTCCTGGCAGGAGATCATATATTTTTTAAATTCTAAAAGGAGGAGCTAGATGACATCATAGAAGGGGTGTGGAAACAGTTTCAAACTGTATACTGTGTTTGAACTTGTTGAAATATATTTTTGGGCTCTTAAGAAACAAGATCTAACTACAGAGGTAATACATTAGATAGAAAAAGTCTAACTGTATGTTGGTAGAAGTTTGTAGTTTTCTTTGCTTTTCTTTTCACTGATTGTATGCTCGATATATTTGTTCTGTGTTACATTTTTCATATTTTTATCCATTTTTAGTAAATATATTATTTAAAAGACTGCCTGGGCATCTGCCAGTCCTCTTTTTGCATGTGACGTATAGATGGTTGAGTCTGACAACTGTTCAAGAGCTCGATGGTGTTACTAAACTGGGAAAAGGTAAGAATATACCCGAGGTCTTTCACAGAGTTTTAAGGGTTAATTTTGGATACCTGGTTTGGTGCTCTTTGGCGAAAGATGCATTGCATTCCCCGAAGAGAATATTATCTGAGCCTGTACATTTGGGTACACTAGCATAAGGTTCACAGTTTGAATCCCCCAGAACTTGAGACTAAAGGTAATTCGGACCTACAAGCAGACAGGAGAGTTACCCTGTCTGTTACCTGTTCACATTACTGCTTTCGGAGGTTGGCACTGTGGGAGCAATGGGCCTGACCTGCTGAGTGAGTTTGTGACAAGGGAGTCTAGTCAAAAGTACTACTTTGAGGAATCATAATCAACCTAACCCCAATAACTCATGCCAAAAATTTGGTTTCTACATTACTCTTAAAGTTATGAGCTGTTCTGAAACAGTGATCTCACTACCTGTTCAAAAAAGCCAGTTTCAGTGAAGAGCCACTAATGATGTCACAACCAGAACTCACAGACTAGTCTTCCCTGTCAGCAGTCTCACAGGATCTGTTTCTCTGAAGTTACAGAAACTTTAGCTAAAGTAATCATTAAAAAAAAATGACAAAGTTGCCTGCAGTGCTTGCATTTACAAATGTTCAGATGCATGGTACTGTACTCTAGAGTGCATCAGTAGGTGGGTTTGGAATGCAGTGCTGAATCAAAATCTAAAATGTCAAAGTGGTGTATAATTTTGAATTTTTGGGGGAATATGCAATCTTGGCATGTTGCGGGGATGAGCCATCTAACAGTGTGGTGGGACATGCAATCTCAGAATGTGACAGGGACACACGTCGAGGAATTTAGCTGAGACTGGGAATTCTGGAGTATAGAGCCTATTTCTTCCTACCCACCACAAGAATTGCCTTATGTCTGTCCCATGCATTCTTGAATTCTCCCACAGTTTTAGACCCCACAACCTTTTCAGGAAGGCTGTTCCATGCATCCACTACCCTCTCTGTAAAATAATACTTCCTCACATTGCCCCTGAACCGCCCCCTTCTATCTTTAAATTGTGTCCCCTTGTTCTTGCACGTCTTTTTCTGAAAGATGCTACCCTTTTGGACTTTGTTGATTCCACTGAGGTACTTAAAAGTTTCTATCATGTTCCCTCTCCCTTCTTTCCTCAAGGGTATACATATTAAGCTCCTTTAGTCTCTCCTCATACGGCTTCTCTTGCAGACCCTGCACCATTTTAGTTGCCCTCCTCTGGACTGCCTCTATCCTGTCTATGTCCTTGCGGAGATGGGGTCTCCAGAACTGGATGCAGTACTCCAGATGGGGTCTCACCAACTGTCTGTACAGAGGGATAACAACTTCCTGTTTTCTGCTGCTGATGCCTCTCCCTATGCATCCCAGTATACCCCCAGCCCTCCCTACTGCCTTCTCACATTGCTTGCTAACCTTAAGGTCATCTGATATGATTACCCCCAGGTCCCTTTCCTTTTTTGTTGTTGTTACTACCTCCCCCATTTGTATTCTTCCCTGGTTCTTGTTTCCCAGGTGCATTATTTCACTTCTTTGCACTGAATCCTAGCTGCCATACTTCTGACCATTCCTCCAACCTTGCCAAGACCCTTCTCATCCTTTCCACGCCTCCTTGTGTATCAACCCTGTTGCAGATCTTTGTGTAATCTGCAAAGGCATACTTTCCTTCAGTCCTCTGCAATGTCACTGATGAGACATTAAAAGGACTGGACCCAATACTGAACCCTCACGGTGCCCACTAGTAACCCCTCTTTCTTCAGAGTGGACTCCATTTACAATTACCTTCTGTGTCCTGTTTTGTGCAGCCAATGTTTTATTCAGGCTACCACCCTGGGACCCACTCCCAGGCTGGTTAATCTGATTATTAATCTTTGTGTGGGACTGTGCCAAATGCCTTGCTAAAGTCTAGGTAGGCCATGTCCACAGCCCCTCCCTGGTCTACTACTTGGTCACCCAGTCAAAGAAATCTATTAGATCTGTCCTGACATGACCTTGCGCTGTGAACCCATGCTGCCTTGGGTCCTGTGCCCCACTGGCCTCTAGGTACTCAACTATTCTTTCCTTCAGAGTGACTCCATCACTTTCCCTACCACAGAGGTCAGACTGACAGGTCTGTAGTTTCCTGCCTCTGTCTTGGTCCCACTTTTGTGAAGGGGAATCACATCCGCCTTCCTCCAGTCCTCGGGTACCACACCATCCTCTCATGATTTATTAAAAAGAGTAGCCAGTGGTTTCATTAGTTCCTCCCTTAATTATTTTAGAATTCTGGGGTGAATTCCATCAGGACCCATTGCTTTGTCCACCTTCAGTTTTAGGAGTTCTTGCAGAACCCTTTCTTCTGTGAAAGGACTGGGATCGACCCCCCTATCAAAGTGCTTCTGTTAATTGGATTAGGCACTTCCCCTCCTCTTTTGTGAATACTGAGCAGAAATATTAGTTCAGTATTCCTGCTTTTCACTGTCCCCTCACCCCACCCCGTTTCATTTCCATTTCAGCCTCACTATCCCTCCCTTTGTCTTTCTACGCTCGCTGATGTACCTATAAAAGGTTTTATCCCCCTTCTTAACTGAGTTGGCTATCTTTTCCTCAGTTTGGGCCTTTGCTATTCTGACTTTCCTCCCTGCTTCCTTCTGCCTTAACTGGTACAGCTCTCTGTCCTGCTCCTTCTGTGTTTCCTTATACTTCGGGAATGCTATATTTTTCTTCCTGACTTTCACAGCCACCTCTTTTGAGAACCATAGTGGCTTTTTCTTTTCGTTTGATTTGTTTATTTGCTTCACACAAAGGCTTGTTGCCTCTGTGATGGCAGTTTTGATGATTCCCATTGTTGCTCCACACCTCCTTCTAGCCGTTTGCTAGTGCTTTTCTGAGGCACTCTCCCACATCTTGCCAAAGTCAGCCTCCTAAAGCCCAGTACCCTCACTTTTGTGAGCTTGACTCTGTAGCAGAGTTTAACGTGAACCACACTGTTTGATGGTCACTTGTTCCCAGATGGCAACCCACTTCTAGATCCGAGATCCTCCCACTGCCCCCGTTTGAAAGTCTGAGGGTCTAAGATTGCTACCTCACAGTGGGTTCGAAACTAGCTGTCTGAGGCCTGCCACCTGTAGGAGCATCAGAATGGCCCTGCTCTTGGATGTGGCTGCAGCAAATGTGCTCCAGTTAACATCTGGCATATTCAGGTCTCCCATCAACAGTATCTCCCCTTTCTCTGCCATTCTAAGAATACCTTCTATCATATCCTTGTCCATTCCCTCCCTCTGACATGGGGGTCTGTCCACAACCCCATGCGGATTGTGGTGCCCTTTCCAGTCTCCAAGGTGACCCACAGTGCCTCCTCTACTCCCTGTTTACTCTTTTGTTCAGTTGCTTTTATCCCTTCCTTTACAGAGAGAGCTACTCCTCCCCCTCTTCTCCCCTGCCTGTCTCTCCTGTAGGTTATGTACCCTGGTATGTTAACATCCCAGTCTTGGTTCTCTGTGTACCATGTTTCTGTGACTGCTATGATATCCAGGCATCCCTCTTCCATCAAGGCCACCAGCTCAGGAGCTTGTTGCCCAGACTACGGGCATTGGTACTCATTACCCTCCATTTCCTGATGGCCTTACTCTTTTGCCCCATCCCTGTCCTTCTTGCCTTTGTCACTTTCTCCATTTACCCCTGCCTTTCTCCTATCGATATCTCTATGTTGGTGTTTGCCGCGCTACTACCGTATTGATTTTTTTGGGGGGCCTAGGATTTCCCTAACTCCTTTCCGGTACCTCCTCCTTGGCTGGTTTAAATGCTTGCCAATGAAGCATTTAAACCTATCATCTAGGATCCTGGTTCCCTCCTGGACAGATGCAGCCCATCATGCCAGTATAGGCTTGCATCACTCCAGGTGGACCCCCAGTCCCCAATGAAGCCAAATCCCTGGGCTCACACCAGTTTTCAACCACTGATTGAATCCATGGTATGGAACACCCTAGCCTCTCCTATGCCATAGATGGGCAGCACCTCCGAGAAGGTTACAGTGCGTGCTACTTGTCTAAGGCCCTCCCAATTCCACAAACTCTTCCTGCACTTCTCTAATCCCTTTCTTAGCCAGGTCATTTGTCCCTAGGTGGACAATGACATCCAGCTCCCTCCCTGTGCAGCTGCTCGGCAATCCTGAGTTCGCTCCCTGTCCCTCTAAGCCATGGCGCCAGGCAGGCACCTCCTCCCTCCCCTTCCTCCCCCAGTTCTACCTTCCTAACAATGGAGTCCCCCACCAGGAGTTGTTTCCTTTCCCCGCTGGGTCCCCTGCCACCCTCCTGTGGGTCTCCTTTGTGGAGGTTCCCAGCATCCTCCTTGGTCTCCACTGCGGGTGCCTCCATAGAGGAACCACACTTTGTCAGAATGGCATAGGAACTGTGGAGAGGTACAGCTGGAGGGAAAACTGTGCATTACATCCCCACCACAATCCAACATTTTGCATCCCAGCCATATTCCAAAATTGCGCAACCCACCGCATTCCAAAATTATACATCCAAACAACGTTCCAAAGCTGTATTTCAATGCCACATTCTGAAGTCATGCATCAGTGCCATATTCTGAAATAGTGCGTCAATGCTACATTCTGAAATAGTACATCAGTGCCACATTCTGAAATAATGTCACCATCACATTCCAAAATTTTATACCACCATCATATTCTGAAACTGTCCTTGCCACATTCTGAAATTATGCATCACATACACATTCCAAAAATGTGTCAGCACCACATTCTGAAAATGTGCATCAGTGCCACATTCCGAAATAGTGCATCTCCACCACATTCCAAAATCATGCATTGCCGCCACATTCTGAAATCTTGAGTCGCCGCCACATTCTGAAATTCTGCATCCCCATCATATTCCAAAATAATGCATGACATTTCAAAATCATGCGAAAACGCCACATTCTAAAATCGTGCATCACCACCACATTCCAAAATCGTATGTCACCACCACATTATGAAATCTTGCATCACCGCCATATTCTATCATGCATCACTGCCACATTCCAAAA
Organism: Neoceratodus forsteri; assembly: GCA_016271365.2. Taxonomy (NCBI): domain Eukaryota; kingdom Metazoa; phylum Chordata; order Ceratodontiformes; family Ceratodontidae; genus Neoceratodus; species Neoceratodus forsteri. The sequence continues at coordinate 672,887,170 of CM057451.1, read as the reverse complement.
TCATGCATTACTGTCCCATTCCAAAATAATGTGTGACCTCCACATTTCAAAATAGTGCGAAACCACATTTCAAAATCATGCGTCACCGACACATTCTGAAATCATGCATCACCACCATTCCAAAATTGTGCATCACTGTCACATTCCAGAATCATGTGCGACTGCCACAATACGAAAGTGTGAGTCACCGCCACATTTTGAAATTTATTTATTAATTTCTTTTCATCCCCCTACGTCATGCAGACCCCGACCCTTCGGGACCACCAAGGAGTCATCCTCCTGCCTCACTCACCCTACCCGGACGTACCTCTCAGTCCCCCTGGAGCTGTGGCTTCCACCCCGAGTGGGGCTGAGGTGGGGCGGGCAAGCACCCCGATACTGAAAGTTTAGTCGGACCGGAGGTAGCCAGGCAGGCGAGCGCACATAGGGGGCACACTCTGGGTGCTCTTTCTTCCCAGTGTCAGCAGGTATTTCCCCGTTTTCTTGTGGAGGAGTTGTACGCACCCCTACACCAAGGTATCATTGCTGGCGTCTCCACTTCCCTTTCCCTTGATGTCAGCTCTGCGCTTGCCATGCCACTAGTTTCCGCCGGGGGCCAGTCAAGTGCCGAGCATGGCCCCCCCCCGGGATAAGACAGATGTTCTCCGGATGCTCAATTCTCTCCCTCCCCTGCCAACCCCCGACAACCCGGGCTCATTCCTGAGTGGTGTTAGGTGTGGCATTCAGCGTCTCAACCCTCAACGCCACCGTGCTGGCCACATTTTGAAATAGAGTCATCGCTAGATTCTGAAATTGTGCATCACGGCTAGATTTCAAAATTGTGCATTAGCCCCAGATTCCCAACTCTGCATCAGTGCTACATTCCAAAGTTCACATCAGTGACACATTTCTAAATTGCGCATCAGTGCCAGATTCCAAAATGTGGTGTCACCACCACAGTCTGATATATTGCATCACCGCCAGATTCTAAAACTGTGCATCAGTACCACATTCTGAAGCTGAGCACCACATTTTAAAATTATGCGTCATCGCCAGATTCTGAAATTGTGCATCACGACTAGATTCCAAAATTGTGCACTGGTGCCAGATTCCAAAACTGTGCATCAGTGCCACATTTTGAAATTGGGTGTCAGCTCCAGATTCCGAAATTGGGCGTCACTGCCACATTCTGCGTCACCGCCAGATTCTAAAATTGTGCATCACCGCCACATTCTGAAATTATGCATCACTGCCCCATTCTGAAATTGTGCATCAGTGACACATTCTAAAGCTGTGCATCACCACAACATTCTGAAACTGTGCATCACTGCCACATTATGAAACTGAGTCACCGCTACATTCTGAAATTGTGTGTCAATCACATTCTGAAATTGAGCATCACCGCCACATTCTGAAATTGTGCGTCACCGCCACATTCTAAAACTGTGCGTCACTGCCACATTCTAAAACTGTGCGTCACCGCCACATTCTAAAACTGTGCGTCACCGCCACATTCTAAAACTGTGCGTCACCGCCACATTCTAAAACTGTGCGTCACCGCCACATTCTGAAATTGTGAATTACTGCCACATTCCGAAATTGAGCTGGTCTGCCACATTCTGAAATTATGCGTCACTGCCACGTTCCAAAACTGCACGACTCCTCTACATTCTAAAACTGTACCTGCCTTCCATGTTCTGAAAAGAAAAAATTACTCACCATAGTAATCTTGTTTCTTCAAAGGGATCACTCATTATGATTAAACTTAATGCAGTCAGCCACCTGTGTTTAACTGCCTGGAGAGATGGAATTTTATGTAAATTATGAAACTCTCAGTTGGCTCATGTCACTTTCAAACTGCTGCCCTAGCAACTGCTGCACTCGGAGTAATTCAGATTCTGACGGAGCCTAACTGGGTAACAGACCCACTAGCTAAAAATTAAACCTTAAAAATAATATTTTTTGCCCTTTCAGGCCAAAACATCCTTAACCAACAAACCTAAGACACTTGAGACCACCTGGACAACAACTGGCTAAACAAAGTGAGTCTCTATCTTAACCTATGTAGGAGAAAGAAAAAACCCTAATGCAGGGATGCAGAGCAACTTCTTTAGGTTCCAGTAGGGGAGGTAGGGAGGGTCTTTAACCATAATGAGTGATCCCTTTGAAGAAACAAGATTACTATGGTGAGTAACTTCTTCTTCTAACCCCAGGAATCACTCATTATGATTAAACTTAATGCAGACTACCAAGCAGTACCTTTGGAGGTTGGGCAGAGAACCTATTTTGGAAACAGGCTCTGCAGTACTGCTGTACCAAACCTAGCATCACCTCTGGATTGCAAGTCCAAGCTGTAATGCTTTGTGAAGGTGTGTTCTGTTTTCCATGTAGCTGCTTTACAGATTTCCAGTAGTGGAATTTCTCTTGAAGCTGCCAGTGAAGCAGCTGTGCCCCTGGTGGAGTGTGCTCTCAGGCCCAAAGGTACCTGTTTACCCACCTTACTATAACAAAACTGTATATATGCCACTATTCAGCGAACAACTGTACGTTTTGTTGCAGCTCTGCCCTTACCAACTTTACCATATGTGAGAAAGAGCTGTGATTGACTTGTCCTGTAAGATTTGGTTCTGTCAATGTAGTGGCTTAGAGCCCTTTTGACATCAAGGGAGTGAAGTCTCCTTTCTGGAGAACTGGAGTTGTCTGTAAAAAAGACAGACAGAGTGATAGACTGATTTAAGTGAAAATTAGATACCATCTTGGGAAGGAATTTTCTATTAGTCCTAAGGACTACCTTGTCCCTGTGGAATGAGATGTAGTCCATATCTGTGCACAGGGCTTGTAATTCACTGATCCTTCTGGCTGAAGTAATGGCAACCAGGAAAACAGTTTTCCAAGTGACATACTTCAAATATGCAGTTGCCATAGGTTCGAATGGTGCATCCATGAGTTCAGCAATGCAAATATTTAGATTCCAGGCCAGAACCGGTTCCCTTAAGGGAGGGTGCAGAAGATTAAGGCCTTTAAAATATTTTCTAAATACCAGATGAGAAGCCATAGAACTCTGCTTACCAACTGACAGGTAAGCAGAGACTGAAGCTAAGTGAACCTTGAGGGTGGAAGGCCTCAGGCCTAAGGAATGTAAATGTGTAAGGTAATCTAGAAGAATAGCCAAATCAGTCCAGAAAGGGCTCAAGCCTTTACCCCGTACACCATATTGTAAATCTTTTCCACTTAGAGGCATATGACTTCTTAGTAGAAGGCTTTCTGGAAACCCTAAGCACTGTCAGCACCTGTTCCGATAGATTAAGGTTAGCAAACTCTAAGTCCTCAAGAGCCACACCTTGAGCCTCAGTGATTTGAGACTGGGGTACAGGATCCTGACCTGAGAGAAGGTTAACAGGCTGTGCCTCCTGGGCAGATGGATTGGGGAAACCACTGACAGAGACAGCAGAAGAGAGTACCAGTGCTGTCTCTCCCAATCCGGAGCCACCAGTACTATTTTTGCTGGTTGGGACCTCAATTTCAGTAGGGTCCTGAATATCATGGGGAAGGAAGGAAATGCATACAGAAATTTCCCTGTCCAATCCAGGGCCAAGGCTTCCAGGGAGATTGTGCCCTTAGAGGAGGCCTGCAACAGTACATTGGAAGCTGGTGGTTTTCTGGGGAGGCGAAGAGATCCACCTCTGGAGTGCCCCATTTTCTGAAAATTGTACTGAGTACCTGAGTATTCAGGCACCACTCGTGGTGGTCCTGACTTATCCTGCTTAGAGTCTGCCAGCACATTGTCCTTCCCTGGAAGGTGTATGGCTGACAGGGATACTACCATGGAGTATACTAGGGGACCACAGTCTCATTGCTTCTGTGCACAGTAGATGTGACCTGGTACCTCCTTGCTTGTTGATGTAATATATGGTTGTGGTGTTGTCTGTTCTGACTTGCACCACCCTGTTTTGCAGGTAAGGAGCAAATGTTTTCAAAGCCAGGTAAACAGCCCTGAGCTCCAAGAGATTTATGTACAACCGAGACTCCTGGAGGGACCATGTGCCACTTGCTGTGTGCTCTAACACGTGTGCCCCCCAGCCTAGAAGAGAGGCATCTGTTGTGAGGATTACTGAAGGTTGTTCCTTTATAAAAGGCACACCCACCCTGAGGTTGTGCTCGTCCAGCCACCATTGTAAGGTCTGGACTAAACTTTCTGTGACTGGAACCAGTTTGGACATAGGATCCGTCCTTTGAGATCAATACTGTCTTGAGATGGAACTGAATATCTCTCATTTGAAATCTGGAGCCCATTACCACTGCCGTGGCAGATGCCATGTGGCTTAGTAACCTGAGAAATTCTCTGGCTGTTCTGGGTCTCCCAGAGACAAAGGATTTTGCAATCTGCAGAATGCTCGTTGCCTGTCCTGTGGCAGGAGGGCTCTGCCCTGTCTGGTATTTACTTCTGCGCCAATAAACTCCAGCACCTGGAGTGGTACCTGTTGAAATTTTTCTTCGTTTATCAGAAATCTCAGGGACTGTAGTGTGGATTTTGTGAGCGCCAGTGACTGTACTGCATGCTGCAGAGACTGTCCTGCTATTAACCAGTCATCCAGGTACGGGAAGACTGTTATACCTTGTTTTCTCAAAAACTCTACCACCACTGATAGGCACTTTGTAAAAACCCTTGGCGCGAGTTAGCCCAAAAGGAGAGTTGCAAACTGATAATGGCCTGAAACCAGCCTGAATCTCAAAATTTTCTGTGAAGGTCTGATGGGAATATGGAAATAAGCATCCCTTAGATCTAGGAGGGCTAGCCAGTCTCCCTTTTGCAAGGAAGGAATGACTATGGCAAGAGTGACCATTTTGAACTTTGGTTTCAAAATGTGCTTGTTCAGAAGTCTTAGATCCAAAATAGGACGCCAATCCCCATTTTTCTTCCTTATGAGGAAGTATCTGGAATAAAAACATTTTCCCCTGCTTATTAGAGGCACTACCTCCACTGCTTTGATTGCTAGCAGATGTTTTACCTCTGCTTCCAACAAAATCCTGTGTGCAGCTGTTGCCAGAGCAAAAGTTCTTGTTCTCAGCTTTGAGAATGATTTGAAACTGAGTGCCAAGCCCTGGCTCACTACCTCCAGCACCCACTTGTCTGTGGTGATGGACTGCCAAGCGTGCAGGCAATGAGCCAGTCTGCCACCTACTGGTGGATCTGTAATAGGGGATGCAACCTGCACTAGCCTGTCAGGGATTCTGTGCAGGCTGTGCCTGAACCTGTGGTGCAGGAGCTGCTCTTCTCATGGCTCTCCTGCCCCTTTCTCTAAAATAACCTCTAGCCTGCTACTGAGGCTGGGAGGCTTGTGCCTGAAAAAAAGGTCTGGGGTAAAAAACCCTGCCCCTACCTCCCCTACTCTGGGATCTATACGAGGTGAAGGGCCTATCCTTGGAATTAGCTTGATAGGTGGATTTATATCCCCAAACAAGGAGTTGTTCTCCAGGGGAAAATCCATTGCTTTGGCCTGGGTGTCTAAGGTTAGGTTGGTGGCTCTAAGCCATGCAAACCTTCTGAGTGAAACTGACAAAGCCATTAACCTGGATGCAGTATCATTCGCATCCACTGCCTTATGAAATTGGTACCTGGTAGCATCAAGTGCAGCCCTTGCTGTATCTTGTGAGTCTACAGCCACTTCATCTGGGACCCCATCAGCCAAAGCTAGAACAGTGTTCCATAGAGCTTTTTGGTACTGCACTGAATATGCCATGTAACTGGCCTGCTGAACTAATAAAGAGGCAGCCATGTACCCTTTCTTTCCCATAGCATCCATTTTTCTTGAATCTTTGTCTGGTGGATGGGTAGCCAATGAGATCCTGGCCTTGTCACAGGCAGCAGCTTGGACTACTCCCTCAAGATCAGGATGTGTAAATAGAAAATCAGCTGTAGTTCTGTCCAGCTGGTATTTCTTGCCAGCTTTCTTATCCACACCAGGAATAGAGGTTGGAGTTTTAAAAATCTGCAATGCAGCCTTCTTTAAAGATTTATGCATGGGCAGAAGTAAACATTTTATGGGGGTTAACCCCATAATTTCTAGAAAGTCTGCCTCCTCCATATCCTCCTCTGTTTCCTGAAGAGGAAGGTTCAGGGTTTCCCACCATGTTCTTAACAAAAGCATAGTGGGAGGAGTATTCCTCAGGACCCCTAGGAGGAGATCCAAACTCCTGATGAGGAGAAACCTCTGGATCTATAGGTTCCCCTTCAAAATCATCCTCCTCCTCCTCCCCAAACACTTCCAACACTTCTTGCCTTGCTGGGGCTGTAGGAGGAACAACGGCAGTCAGTGCAGGAACCGGGACTGCACCCTGTAGGGCTTGTAATGCCTTAGCAATGTCCTCAGCCGAGGGCATAATATGCTTTTCTGCTGGGAGCTCCTCAGCCTTCTCGGCTGGAGGCGCAGCGACATGTTTTTCTTCACACTTTTTCTTTAATGGAACAGGTTCAGTGCCTGTTTCCACAGCCCTTTTTGTTTTACCTTGTTCAGATTTATCTGAACTCCTGTCAGGATCCTTGGCTTTACCTCCATCCTTTTTGTGGGAGGAAGAAGAAGCAGAAGCCATCTCTTCCAAAATGTTAGACCTTTTCTTTAATGTTTTTGAGCAAAAGGTCTTACAAATATCACAACTGGCAAATATATGACTTATACCCAAACAAGAAATACAGAGAGAATGTCTGTCTGCTTCTTCTATAAGTTGCCCACAAGAGTCACAACATTTAAAACCTGTAGGTCCTGTGCGTTTTTTAGGTTTATCCAAATGGACCTCTGACATTTAGGCTAGGCAAAAAAGATTACTTCAAAACACCGTTATTTAGAGTAACTCAGAACCAGAGATTACTTTAAAATAACTACCGCTAGTGGTTCCCGGAACCGAGCGCTATTCGGTTCCTGAAGAAAAAAGGAACCGATAAAATGATAAATTGAGATAAAACTAAAGCGGTTCAGGGAAGCAATCGCTAAATCACTGTAAATAATAATAATAATTTGAGATAAGGAACCTTTAAAATAGACGCGGAACCCTCGGTTCCAAGGAACCGTGAGGGAACCGCGAATATAAATAAAAACTAATTTAGTACACTAAACAATGTTTCTAAGGCAGCAATTTAAAAATAAACTGAAAATGAGTACTTATCTACAGATAAACTTTTGTCAGAGACAGTTCAAGGAGAGCTCTCCGGGACATCCTTACTAGGCAGACGGAGTAAAGAATCTGAAGCACTCACAGTGCAGCAGTTGCTAGGGCAGCAGTTTAAAAGTGGCATGAGCCAACTGAGAGTTCCATAATTTACATAAAATCCCATCTCTCCGGGCAGTTCAACACAGGAGGCTGACCGCATTAAGTTTAATCATAATGAGTGATTCCTGGGGTTAGAAACTAACTTCCAAATTCCAATACTGCCTGTCATTGCCACATTCTGAAAATGTGCATTCCCACCATGTTTCAAAACTGCACATTCCCATCACATTCTGAAAATGAGTAACACTGCCACATTTAAAAATTGCATGTCCAAGTTATTCTAAAATTATGCATCCTTGCCTCATTCTGAAATTGCATGTGAATAACATATTTTGAAACTGAGTCACTGCCACATTCTAAGATTCCATGTCCACGCTGCATTATGAAACTGAATGTTGCCACCACAATCTGAAATCAAGCATACATACCAACCATGTTCTAAAATTGTGCATCACCACTACAAGTCAAATGAATGCATCTAAGACGCATTACAAAATTGCATGTCCCTGCCACCTTCCACTACTATGTTCCCCACATTTTAAAACTGTGCATCTGTCACATTCTAGAACTATATGACACTGCCATGTTATGAATTTTAGCGTCCCTGCCACTTTCCAAAATTGTGTCACTGCTGCATTCTACAGTTGCAGTCTGGTGACATTTCAAAATCTCATCTCTGCAGTAATCTAAAAACTGTACACATTTGTGTCATTCTAATGTCATGTTTGACGCTGTATTCCAACCCCCTCATCACATTCTTAAGTACTATATGTTGCATCTGCACAGTATGGAAATACATGCCTTGACCCACCCAATGTCAGCTTTCCTTTTTCAGATATTTAGTACAACTGCAGTTTTATGTAATGTAGGAGAAATAAGTCTTATAAGGTAGTTTGCAAGAAGGACTAGGCTATGAGTTCTGGTTGTGACATCATCAGTAGCGCTTTACTGAAACTGGCTTTTTTGAACAGGCAGTGAATTTAGGGTTACAAAATGACTTGTAACTTTTAAACAAAGTAACTTAAAGATCTCATTTTTGGCACGAGGCTGATTGGGGATATGCTGATCCACATTCTGAATTTAGTGATGCCAGAAATTTTGGCCAGACTCCCTCTTTAACTTTGGTAGCTAGTGTGAAAGTCACCTTTTGGTCTTTGCCCCATTGCCCTGCATTGAGTACATTTTCAGCATGGAAACAATGCTGGTAAACATGCTGTAGTGCTATTTTGCAGTTTTTTTAAATTAAATGCTAGACCTCGGGTAGTGTTCTCCAACACAAAATATAACGTTGTATTTAACACACTACGAATTCCCCACTTTTTGTTTATAATGGCCAAAATTAACCTGTGGGTGGGTGGAATACACTGTCCCCTTGTAGCACACTGGCGATATAAAATACACTTTTCAAAATGTTTGCAACAGAATATTCTAAGAAATTATAGATTGAGGGGAGCACTCCCGACCAATCAGAGTGCTCCTTTTCCCTTGTGTGTGACACACACTTATTCTGTGAAAAGTGTCTCATGGGCAGATGCCCTGGAAACGGGCATGTTCCTGGAACAGTTTTTCTTTTTAAAATATATTATTGAATGCGCTCGATCAATAATATACTAATATGTCCCCCGTCGCCACTCGTTCCTGTATAAGAGCTATTTCACTTGCCTTCAGCTTGAGCCAGAACAGCTCAGTTTTACTTCGCTGTTCTCGCTCCAGCCGAACGCACGTGAAACCACTCTTACACAGCAACGAGTGGCTCCAGGGGACATAATATATAATGGCATAATTTTTACCACTTGGTTTGTCATTGCTGTCTCTGCCTGGATTTCTCAATGCCATAACATTCTTTAGCAAATGACAAAGTGTAATTCTAGTCTTAGCACAGTTTTACTCAAGCTAGAAACAGGCTTTAAAAATGGCCATGAAAAATAAAGCAACCACTTGGGGACAAATGACATAAATGGAAATAGTGAACTAGAAATTCAGGCAAGTGTCCTAGAGTTGGCCAGGGTATGCCTTTCCAAAGGCTGTAAGATCTCCTTTTCAGAAATCCTGTTAGTGCCAAGGGCTAGTGGGGAAAACAAGATGAAGATAAGGGAGATAAATCAGTGGCTTAGGGAGTGGCGTGGGGAATTGGGGTAAGGCCTGGTGGGGGACTTGGGGGAGACCTGAGAGGATAAGGGGCTATGCGCTAGGGATAAGGCTCCACCTTAATTTGGAGGGGAAGGAAATCCTTAAGCTCAAACTAGCTGGGTTCATCAGTGAAAGGTGGAGTTTAAACTTGTGAAGGGGGATGGATCAAAAAGGGGCAGTGCCAGCAGGTATGATAAATGAGGGACATAGTCTCCACTCCTCTAGGGGGCTAGAGAGATATTGAAATGGGTCACCAGGTAGGGTGCAGGAGCTGAGAAATGGGAGCTCAAGGGGGAGAGAGGAGGGAAAAGGGGTGGAGAGTGGTCCTGATAAATGCCAGGCGCTTAGGAAATAAAATGCCTGAGCTCCAGGTGATGCTAGTTGAGGGGGAGGTAGATGTGGCGGCAGTCACTGAGAACTGGGCCACTCAAGGGCACGAGTGGGACCTAAATCTGGAGGGCTACACTATGTTCAGAAAATATAGGGGGGAGGGAAGGGGGGGTGTAGCACCGTTAGTCAGAAATGGCATGGTTATTGGAGGGGTAGAGGAGACAGAGGGGAACGTGGAGGCTATTTAGGTCACCTTGCTGACGCAGGGGGTTAAGAGAGTAAAGGTTGGAGTGGTATACAGACCACCAGCACTGGCGAAGGTCCTGGAAGAAAGTTTGGTGGCAAATCTCGAGGGACACAGTAGACTGGGAAAGGGCAGTGGTAATGGGGGACCTCAACATGCCAGGAACAGACTGGAAGACTATGACTTCACCAGTGGCCAGAGAGCAGAGGCTGCTGGATGTCTTCCAGGATGCATTTTTGACACAACAGGTGGGTGGGCCAACTAGAGAGGCCCAGACACTGGACATAGTCCTGGCGGACAGTGATCAGATTAGGAGCCTAGAGGTGAGGGACCCGCTGGCTGGGAGTGATCTCGCCACTGTCTGGTTCTTCCTGAACCTAGGGGGGAGGAAAGTTGAACAAGGACGGTAGTAACAGACTTTAGGGGTGCAGAGTTCAGGAAGATGGGAAGGATCCTTAAAGATCGTCTGGACAGGACAAGGCCAGATATGGATGCTGACAGCAGGTGGGGGATCATTAGAAGGGGAATACAGGAGGTTACCAGATCCTGCGCAAGGGAAAGGCGTAAGTTCGGTAAAGACAGAAAACCCTGCTGGTGGACTCGGGAGGTACAGGAGGTGGTGAGGGAAAAGAAGGCGGCCTATAGGCACTTCAAGTGCTCAAGGAGTGAAAGAGATCAGGAGGAATATGGGCTGACAACCAAAAGAGTCACCAGGGTGGTGAGAGCAGCTAAGGCAAAAAAGGAGTAGTTCTTGGGCAGTGGGATCCGGAGGGGGGACAAGGGGTTCTTTAGATACACAGGAGGGAAAAAGAAAAGTAAGGGGGGCAGATCAGCAAGATAAGGATAGGGGATGGTTGGGCACAGGAGGTGTGGGAACAGGCAGAAGCCCTAAATTAGTACTTTGCCTCAGTTTTTACCAGGGGGGGATGGAGGGGCTAGGTCTTGCGAGGGGAGCGGGGGCAAACTGGAGCAAGGGGTGGTACCAGTAGAGACCAGGGTCCCTGATAGGTCTGGGGAAATGGAGTGCACACCACAGACAGGTCGGGGCCCAGCAGTGCAGGGTGAAAAGGGGGAGGACGTGGAAGCTGAAATCCCAGTAGAGAGAGTAAGGGAAGCCCTCAGGTCCCTTCGGACATAGAAAGCACTTGGGCCAGATGATACATCCCAGGGTGCTGAGGGAACTGGCGGATGTCCTGGCAGTCCCTCTAGCGGAGCTTTCAACATCTTTCTGAGGACTGGGTGGGTGCCCCAAGACTGGAGGGTGGCCCATGTTGTGCCGATCCACAAAGGGGGGGGGGGGATCAGGAGAGGAGGCGGGAAATTACAGGCCCGTTAACCTGACATCGGTGGTCGGCAAGGTGATGGAGGATATTGCCAAGGAAAGGCTAGAGGGGTTACTGGAGCAAACTGGGTACTTGGACGATAGGCAGCATGGCTTTGTCACGGGAAGATCATGCCAAACAAATCTTGCTGAGTTATATGACTGGGTGACGAGGGCCCTGGACCAGGGTAGACCAGTGGACATCCTCTTTCTGGATTTTAGCAAGGCGTTTGATTCGGTACCCCACAGTGGCCTGCTGACTAAGCTGAAACAAATGGGGGTAGGGAGACAGTTAAGATGGATAGGAAATTGGCTCTCTGAGCGTACTCAGAAGGTAGTGGTTGGAGGGTTAGCCTCATCCCCAAGGTGGGTTACTAGTGGGGTTCCCCAAGGGGTCAGTGCTGGGGCCACTTCTGTTCAATGCCTATATCTCAGACATCAGGAGGGGAACCAGGAGTGAGATGAGTCTCTTTGTAGATGACTCAAAGCTGGGTGCAGTGGTGGATGGGGAGGAGGGGAGGATGGCCTTGCAGGAGGACCTGGAGGCTCTGGAAAGGTGGTCGGAAAAATGGAAACTAAAATTCAATGCAGGGAAGTGCAAGGTTCTGCACCTGGGAGTCAGAAATCCAGGCATGGGGTATACCCTGGGAGGAGACATGATTTAAGTCACGGAGGGTGAGAGAGACCTGGGGGTAGTGGTAGATATCAAAATGAATAGCTCAGAGACCTGTAGGAGGGCAGCGGCAAGGGCAAATAGGATGCTGAGATGCATCGCCGAGGGGGATTACCTCCAGAAAGGCTGAAGTGATCCTTCCACTGTACAACTGCTTGGTTAGGCCACACCTCGAGTATTGTGTACAGTTTTGGAGAACACATTTAAAGATGGACATAACACTCCTAGAGAGGGTCTAAAGAAGGGCAACCAAAATGATTTGGGGCCTGGGAGAGAGGACCTATGAGGAGAGGCTCAAGGAGCTCGACATGTACACCCTGAAGGAGAGGAGGGACAGGGGGGACATGACAGAGTTCTTTAAGTACATAAAAGGGATCAATAAAGGAGGCCCAGTCAGGGTGCTCCAAAGGAAGGAGGGTGGGGCAACAAGAGGTTACGGGTGTAAGCTGGAAGGGGGCAGGCTCAAAGGGGAGAGGAGGAGATGTTATTTCATTGAAAGGGTGGTGGAGCCATGGAATGAACTGCCTAGGGAGCTGGTAGAGGTGGAAACTGTGGACGGGTTTAAGAGGGGATGGGACAGGTATGGGGGAGTGTAAATCTGACCAGGTCCAATACAGGTGGAACATCTGGGACTGGGGATGGTATAACCCAAGGGGGAGGGGGGACACCAAAATTGGTCCTCAGTGCAGGTGCTGAAAATCGAGCAGACTTGAGACCATTAGGCCCATTTTGCTGGCATTTTAGTATGTATGTTAGTATGTAACCAAATCGGTCAACTGGGGCACAAACATCCCCAACCACTACACACCATGAAACAAAGCCACCATAACGCTATCAAATAATTCACCAGGTCCCAGCACAAAAAACCCCCCACAAAACAAAAATAGAAAAACTTGCTATAATCAAGATGGCTGCTACCTGCCTACTAACTGCATCCAATCAATGTCCTACATTTTCCTTATGACCTGCTGACTAGAGAAAATCTTCAGCTGCAGAAGACAGGAAGAGAGAGGACTCATTCTCTGAGGAGAACATCGAGGGAGATGAGAGTGGAAAACCACCACGGGGTGGAGCTGAGCAAGATGTCTAGAAGAAATGAAAATTACGTACCTACCGTAATTCTGATCTTTCTGTGCATCTTCACCATTCATCACCTTTGGTATAGTGGCCAGAGGTCACGACCCTGCGGAGCTCCTTTTTTTTTTTGGATGGGCAGAGTCGACGCATCATTGGCCCCACCCTCGAGGCAGAGGCACTGCATGGCGCTCGCAGGTTGGCCATTAGGTGTGGTCGACCCCACCCTTCCACCAGTTCTGAGTCGCCGTAGAGTAAGGAAAGGTTGGGAGGGAGGGACAAGGGAGTCCAAGGGACAGATAAAGGAAAGGATATACAAACTAAAAGGAGAAAAACAACTGAGAGGACAGAATAAAGCTGGAAAACTAAGGGGATTGGGAGGGGCCCCAATCTCTGGAAGTAGAAAAGGAGGAGGGATGGTTAGGGAATTTTAGAAGTAAGGATGTGATGGGGGGACATACTCTGGAACCTTGGCCTGTCTCCAGATGGTATAGGAACTGCGAGGAAGTAGCCAGAAGGCTAAACTGCCAGAATTCAAGGCACAGAATCACTGGCAATAACCCCAACATAAGCAGAATCGGCTATTCTGGAAGAAAAGACAGGATACAGGAAATACGCCTCCAAAATCAATTTTGGTATAAGAAAACTAGTTTCTTAAATTAAATTGAGGTTGTGTCTAAAGGACAAGGAAATCAAAGGGAATTAAAGTAAAGCTGATGGGCAGAAGGGAGAGAAGCGGAAAATAGGGCAGCTACCAACCCCACCCCAGGGGTGGAGCCGAGCGCTGAGGAAGGAGTGCCCCATCCTGGCCACTCTCCCCTAGAGAGAAATATCCTTTGGCTCAAGGTCACCCCACTCCTGACCAACAGAAAGGAGGGGGGTGAAAGAGAGGGCATAGAAAGGGAGGGGGACCCCAGAGACTGAGGCCCCAGGGGGATGGAGGGTGGGATTGTGATGAATGGTGAAGATACACAGAAAGAACAGAATTACAGTAGGTACATAATTTTCATATCTTATCTGTGTCAATCTTCACCGTTCATCACCTTTGGGTGAGTGCCGAGCCCCCCTTGAAGGGGGCCCTAACCCTAAAGGACTAAGTCCCTTAGCTCTCAGTGAGTGGCACACCAACAGGTGAGAACTTTCACAGGTCAGGAGAGGCCCGGGAGTAGGGAGAGTAAGACAGGGACTCCTCGGAAGGAGTAGGAAGTTGCCTCAACAGACGCCGCCTCACCCTACGGGAGAAAAGATGGGTTCTCCGATAAGGGAAGGATATCACCCTATGCCAGGCCAAGGGTGACAACCAGGAAAGAGGCAGCCATGCCCGTCCACCTAGTGCAGATCGCTGTCCCTACGACCCTGGAAGCTACCTCATTGGCATCGTAAGATGCCCTCGCTTGGTGTCTTGCTAGCTCCAGGCCACGTGCAGAGTGCACAATGGCTTATCTGGTTACCTCTGTGTCGGGCATCGTGGCTAGGAGCTGACCTAACTTAACCTGGACCACAGGAACCTATCATAGGTAGCGTAGTGGGCTTGATCTGCTGAAATAGAGAGCAGCAACCATGCCAAGTAGAAAGTCCTCCTCCCCCAGAAGTCAAAACCCACAGAATCTTGATCTGGGGGCCGGTCACGGTGAGGGGTGCGAAGCCCATCAGGAGTGTCCAGCTGCGTCAATCCTGACTGAGGATAAGGCATAGAACCTGGAGACTCCGAGGGGGCACAATACCTCTGGCAGAGATCCCTAGGGGCTGGGACTCTGGAAAAGGGTCTCTTCCAGAAATGCAATGGTGCCTCCCGAAAGGGAGCAAGCCCGGGGGGGGGGGGGACACCACAAGGGTGTCCGCACTGAAATCGCCTAAAAAGGCGCGCCATCGAGTGTGCTGGATTGTGCTACGTGGGTGGGGTGATATGCAGGTCCTCCAGCATCCTCACGAGGAATTGCTGATGCTCTGCTAGATCAGCAGCTGGGGAGATGTGGACGGACTGTTCCTTTCCTCCAGAAGAGGGGGATGGAGAGTCAGAGGACCTCAAGAGTTCAGAAGCTGGCTGCTCAGGGGGAGGTTGAAAAATCTGTCTGTCCATGGCCCTGACATTAGAGAGAAATTGAGCAGCCACAGCTCTGAACTGCTCCCAGGAGAGAGGGCCGCTAAGACAAAGAATAACTGGGAGAGCAGGAGAAGGTGGCAGAGGAGTGGGGACAGAGCAGACAACAGGAATCGACTGTCCTCTGCCTGGACCAGACAGAGCACCTGGAGCCCCAAGGAAAGTGGGGGCTCCGGAAAACTCGGCAGCCAACAGCTGGTCAACCATACTGGAACTGTCTAGGCTGCGCCCTGAAGAATCCCCCCCCCCAACCCCCGTGAGGTGACTGGGGCCGTGAGAGTCCAAAAGGACGGTCCCCTAACTCCAAAGTACAGGGCCCTCTCGAGGAAACCAAAAAGGAAGGGTGGAGATCCACACTATGACTCCTTCCAGAACTCAGGTGGGTCCCAAAAAAGGGTCGCCGTGTCGAACCCCTACCCCTCAACCCCTTGTTGTCTGAAAGAACTCTTCTCCTAGAAAAAGCCAGCCTAGGCAGCTGACAGTCCTGGTCAGTCCCTGAAGGGACTATCCAGAGAGCAGCACCCTCCCCTTCCCTCCTGTGGGTGCTCCGATCGGCCCCAAAGTTGGGTACCACCACTGAGGGGTCAGAAAACCCTCTGAGGCCAGGCTTCAGGGCAATGGTGGCCTGCACCACCACCGCCTGTTTGTCAGAACCCCTGACCCGGGGGCTTCTGTCCACTCCTCAGAGGGGGGCTAGCTCCGGCCTGTTGAGGACACTACCAAGGTGTCCACGTGAGCAGCCAACTCCAAAGAGTCAGACTGTCTATCTGACTCAGAGTCAGATTCCGCCTCCGAGGAGATGGAGACCGAAGTCCTGTGCCAGACGGTACGTGGACGCACACTGCCATCCTGACTGAATGGGGCACCAGAACAAGAAACTGCACCAGAGTCGGCGCCGAATCCCTCAAGCGCACCGCGAGTGGTGTGCAAAGACGACATGGCGCCGACGGCAGCAGTATCGGAGTCAGGATCTGTCATGGCGCTGTCCCGACCCACGGAGCCGTAAGTGGCGCCGAGGCCAGAGACGGCGCCAATGGCCCGACCGTGCTCTCAGCAACGTGGACGGCGCCGAAGTCAGAGACTCTCACAGCACCGTGTCATTGCTCAGCGCCGCAAGCGGCACCAGAGCTGGACACGGCACCATGCTCAACCACAGCGCAGTGAATGGCACCGAGGCGAGAAACAAACAAGGACGGCGCCATAGAGCCTCTGATGGTGCCGTCAGCACCATTGGTGCCGTGAATGGTGCCCATAGCAGAGACGCTGCTGAGCGACAGACCGGCATCAACAATGCTATCAGGGCCCATAGCGCCGCGAACGGCACAGAGGCACAAGACAGCACCGACAGATGGCATCGAGGACGGCACCGACCCAGGCTTCCCAGCCCGAGGAGATGACACCGGGAGAGCCTTCACCCCCAAAGGGCCACTGCCAAGGTGGTGCCTCCCCCTGCCCCCAGGAGGAACGATTGGGCCTCCTGCACCATAGAAGGGGCTTCTGTACGCCAGGCTACAGCAAGCCCCCTCCTCCGCGTCTGCTATAGAACCGGAAGCGGACCTGGAAGAAAGGCAGAGAGACTGTGGCTGGCCCGATGAGTGCACGCCCATCCCCCGAAAGTTGGCGTACCTCGTCCCACTTTCCACGCACGTTGTTCGATGACACAACGGTTCATGAAGAAGCAGGCATTGCCCAAATCCATGTCATGTAGCGGGCCAAGACACATGAGGCAACGGTCATGCTGGTCGGTGACTGAGTACTTACAACCGCATGGGCGCCAACACATAGGGGGCTGTCCTGTCTTCAAAGTTTTCTTGCCCCCCCAACTGAGACATGACCTATGGAAAAAACAACCAAAAACAAGACTCGACGTTGCTAATAAAAGAAAAGGAACAGTCTTACCAGGTGAAGTCAAGTGGTGGCGGACAGCGGAACCGGCAGGAACATTTTCAATATGCGGCATCGACAGACTCTGAGTCGAGAAATGGCAAATAATGGAACCGAAGGCTTCGGTTGAGCAGCAGGCCTCTTGCTAAGTAGAGCTTCCATGAGGTGCGACCTCTACGGTGGGAGATGAAGAACTGGCGGAAGGGTGGGGTCGACCACACCTAACGGCCAACCCGCAAGTGCCACGTAGTGCGTTGGCCTCGAGGGCAGCACCAATGGTGCGTTGACTCGGCCCATCCAAAAAAAAAAAAGCTCCCGTGGGGTCGTGACCTCTGGCCACTATACCAAAGGTTATGAGTGGTGAAGACTGACACAGATGAGATCACCGCTTCAGTCTCTCTAAACCAGCGCTGCACATTCTCCATCCACTGGTGGAACTCTCGCTGGAATAACTGGGCTGGAGGCCTAAGGATCATAGCAACCCTATCAAATAGGGACTGTAGATATGAGGGTGCCAACCTGGTGGATGACATGTGACCTTATAACCCACAGTTCTCATACCCCCATCCTGAACCTTACTAAGGTTTTATAAGGAATAGACATAACGGTCCTTTGAGCATAAGTCCCCACTACTAGTGGTATCCTCATGAGTCAAACCTTTAAGCAGACAGATATCCAACAGTGTTTTAAACTCCTTTTTATTCTGGGCTTCAATCACATTTGTAAGTAATGCATTACATAACTCCTCCACTCTCATAGTGATGCATGAACCCCTAAGAAGTCCGAAACCTTTTACCTACCAATCTTTTCCCATGACCTCTTGTGTTATAGTAGTTTCCCCTGATTGAGTAGGCCAAGTTCCGCACATAAATGCGTATCATTTAGTATGTTATATAGTGACAACAGATCACCTCTTTTCCCTCTCTGTTTCAGACTATAGAGTCCTACACATTTGAACCTATTACTGTACTCCAGTTCTCTAGGTGCCATGAACACATTTGGTAAACCTCCTTTGCACCTTTTCAATAATTGCCATTTCCTTTTTCCTTGCTGAAGACCAGAAAGCAGAACAGTAGTCAAGATGGGGTCTAATCAAGGACCAACAGAACAGTAGCAAAACATCCACCTGCCTACTGCAAATGTTGTGTTTAATATTACCTAGAATTTTCAAGGTCTTATTACTAATATTACTGCAGTGCAAAGAAAAGTTCAAGTTTGGCTGTATCATGACACCAAGATCTCTTTCCCCCTCCATGCTAATTAATTCTGCTGTACCTTGACCTTGCGGCTGGTTCAACTGCCTCACCATAATGGGAGGAAACACAGACCATGATGGCAGAAAAAGACCAGAAGTCCATCCAGTCTACCCAGATTTCCTATAATCCCTAGAACTTATTGTTCCTCCAAGGTACTAACCCTACCTTTCCTATCCCCATTCTCTTTCTTGGTCTTATCGCCCCAGGTGACCACTATTCCCTTCATTCTGTCCCATCCTGCTTGAATCCCCTGACTGTGTTTGCACCCACCACTTCAGCCGATAGACTCTTCCAAGTTCTAACACCCTTTCTGTAAAGTAGTGCTCCCTCACGTCCCTCCTGAACCTCCCTTCTGTTAATTCCCACTCATGACCACGTGATCTCAAGCTGGTATTCAGGGTACATAATTCCCCACAGTTTACCTTGTTAATTCCTTTACGTCGCTATCATATCTCCCCTCTCCCTTCTGGCTTCCAGTAAATACATGTTTAGTGCCTTGCGGTGCTTCTCGTAGGAGCTGCCCTGCTGGCCCCGAATCAGTTTTGTTACTCTGCTCTTCACCGTCTCTAGCCTATCCCTAACCTTTCTGAGGTGAGGGATCCTGAATTAGACAGTACTCCGGGTGAGGCCTCACCAGGGATCTGTACAGGGGAAGTAGTACCTCTTCTTCTGCTATCAATACCCCTCCCAATACAGCCCAGTATCCTGTTAGCATTGCTCTAAGCCTTGTTGCACTGGCTTGTTTGGAGCAGGAAGAGACGCCGAACCCAGGAGCACCAACAGCAGAGGTGGCTAGTGGGCAAATAAATGTCCATGGGAAGAGCCCCTGACGGATGATGCCTGCCTAGTTTCCAGAAGGCACTGCTGCAGGCCCAATCTGGAAATGGAGATGATACCAGTGTAAAAAGATGAAACCACTTCTGGGCCAGACACCACAAGTGCTGTCATCATTGTGGCCTGCACCAACACCAACGACGAGTGTCCCTCCGGTGCGGACAGTAGAACCGAAGTCAACACCAGTCTTGGTGTCGCCAGCACCACTGCCAGAGGTCTGCACTAACGCTGGCACAGACAGCCGCACTGATCCAGACACCAAGATTGGTGCAGACAATTGATGGCGATGCAAGAACAACAAACACCAGAGGTGTCAACCCCTAAAATGGGGTGGTCTGGTGCTGAAGGCTGTCATCCTGTTGACAGTGCTCCCTCTACCGCCCAGTAGTCAAGAGTCCTCCGAATGCCACTGTCTGAGAGACTGTCACAATCCTATCTTGTTGGGGTAGGGACAGCTCAGTACTTCTACCAACTCTGAAAGTGCAGAGAGAGGAACTGTCCGGGGACCTACCATGTGACTGTCTGGGTTGATGCCTGCTTACAAAAGTGGAGAACAGCCATCCCACCTCAGCAATCAAATCTCCAATGCCTGATAGACAAAGGAGAATCAGACATCAGAGGTTTCCATATTGTGGCCAGGCCCAATGTAACTGAAGCACAACGAATTCCGGTCGGTGCAGGCAATACTGCCAGCAGTCACAACACTGGAAAAGTGTCTTGATAGTTTTGGGGTTTATCTTTCATATGGCTGGACATATTATTTGGAAAAAAAAATTGACAAACAAAAAAGAGAAACTGAGGTACTGAAGTTCACTCTGTGCAGTGTGCACATGACCACGAGAAAACCTGTTTTGGTCACTGCAATGTCTTGCTGTATACTCCTTTGTATCTCACCTGTATTGTTCTCCAATGTCTTGCCACACAAATACAGTGCCTTCAGAAAGTATTCACCCCCCTTGGATTTTGTCACATATTGTGATGTTGCAAACTCAAATTAAAATACATTTATATGGGATTTTTTTGTCACATATCTACACAAATTACTCTATAATGTCAAAGTAGAATGAAACTTCTGGAATTTTTTGTACATGTAATTTAAAATAAGAACCTGAAATGTCTTGATTTGATGAGTATTCACCCCCCTTTGCTATGACACTCCAAATTGAGCTCAGGTGCATCCAATTTCCTTGTGAGATCACTCTAAAACTTGAATGGAGTCCACCTGTGGTCAGTTCAAATGGTTGACATGATTTCAGAGGAAATACACCTGTCTATATAAGGTCCCACTGTTGACAGTGCATGTCAGAGCAGAAACTCTACCATGAAGACCAAGGAGCTGTCCGTAGAACTCCGTGATAGAATTGTGAGGAGGCATGGATCTGGGGAGGGGTATAAAAACATTTCTAGGGTGTTGAAAGTTCCCAAGAGCACAGTCAAGTCCATCACTAGGAAATGGAAAGATTACGGAACCACCCATACTCTTCCTAGAGAAGGCCGTCCTCCCAAACTGAGCAACTGGGCAAGAAGGACCTTGGTCAGGGAAGTGACCAAGAACCCAATGACCACTCTGACAGAACTACAGAGTTCCATGGCTGAGATGGGAGAACCTGTCCAGAGGACAATCTCTGCAGCACTTCACAGATGTAGCCTCTATGGGAGAGTGGCTAGACGGAAGCCACTTCTGAGAAAAGGCCACATAATAGCATGCCTGGAGTTTGCAAGAAGGCATGTGGCAGACTCGGAGACCATGTGGCAAAAGATTCTCTGGTCTGATGAAACAAAAATTGAACTCTTTGGCCTGAATGCAAAGCGCTATGCCTGGTGCAAACCGAACACAGCTCATCGCCCGTGTAACACCATCCCTACCATGAAGCATGGTGGTGGCAGCATCATGTTATGGGGATGCTTTTCAGCGGCAGGGACTGGGGAACTTGTCAGGATAGAGGGAACAATGAATGGAATCAAATACAGGCACATACCTGAGGAGAACCTGCATCAGTCTGCAACAGACCTTGGACTGGGGCGAAGATTTACGTTCCAACAGGACAACGACCCCAAGCATACAGCCAAAGCAACACTGGAGTGGCTTCAGAACAAGAAGGTGAATGTTCTTGAGTGGCCCAGCCAAAGCCCAGACTTGAATCCCATTGAGAATCCATGGAAAGACTTAAAGATTGCAGTTCACCGACGCTCCCCATCCAACTTGACAGAGCTTGAGCAAATCTGCAAGGAAGAATGGTGAAAATCCCAAATCCAGATATGCAAAGCTGATACAGACATACCCAAGAAGACTCAAAGCTGTAATTGCTGCCAAAGGCGCTTCTACAAGTATTGACTCAGGGGTGAATACTTAAGTAAACAAGATATTTCAGTTTTAAATGTTTCATATATTTTGTTACACAATAAAATATTTTTGCCCTTTAAATTGTTGTGTATGCTAAAATCAAGGGAAAAATCATTTCAATGCATTAGAAATTCTGGTAGTAACACAACAAAATATGACAAAGTCCGGATACTTTCTGAAGGCTCTGTATGTTTGTCACCCCTTCCTGTGACGAGGTACCTTTGTAAATGAGTCTCTGACTCAAAGGTTTGTAAATCCGATCTATGAATTAAATAAATAAAAAAAGAACTAAGGCAGAGTGTCTTCAACAGTTACTGGATGCTGTGTGCACTGTCAAGCATGCACCAGTGTCAGCACTACTGCTGGCACCATAACTGAAAATTGTACTTCCACAGGGTCTTAGTGCCGCCAGACTAAACCAAAGAGTGGTGCTCTATGGAGAAGACAGACTTTCATAAGATAATGTGCATTAAAGCTCCAGGATGAGACTGCACTCTCCTTGAAAGCACCACCCTCATACCAGTCCACCGTGTCACCTCTTAGCTGAAAAACAACTACAGACAGGCTTCTTGCTGCTGTGGGTTGCACTTTGTCAGCCCCGGCTGTCTTCTGTTGGGTCTCTATCATACCTTCGACTCAAGAAACTGTGAAAACATAATATTTTTTTAGTGGTAAAATTAGCTGGTTAGTCGGTGGCCAAACTACATTGCTGGCATTGAACTGGTGCAATTCAGTACACTTCTGCCTTCCATAATGACTTTAGTCATAGGCTCTCCACAACATTCCTTTTTCATTCTGTTAGCCATCTTAGCAGCCATTCTCTTAAATCTTTTCTTCTCGAACTCTCAACCCAAGTTTCTGTATTTGGAGACTGCACCTTTCGACAACATGAATGCATCTGATATTCTAGCTTTCATGGTCCATCTCCCAACCTTTTTTCCCATGTAGATTCTGGCTGCGCTCTCTACAAATTCAGCCAGAGTCTATCCATGTTGTAACCCCAACTGCCACTCTCTCCAGCCAGAGCCTATCCATGTTGAAACTCCAACTCTCCCTCTCCTTCTAGCCAGAGTCTGTCCATGTCACAGCTTCCAACTCCTCATTTATCCAGCCAGTCTATCCAAGTTCCAACTCCAGCTCCCCTTCTTTCCAGCTAGAGTCAATCCATGTTACAACTTCAGCTTCTCCACTCCTCTCTCCATCTCCTCATGTCTGTTTCTTTCAAAATCAAGATGCCTACTTGGAAAAAAAATGCCTGGCCTGCCACACCATAGCCATCCTCAACATTCTTTGGTAAATAAGCTCTGTATCTAGGCAGATCTGTGTTCTGGTCAATAGGAATATAACAGCCAACTCTGTAGTGTCTTTTTAGTCAGACATACAGTAATTTATTTATTTGGTTTCTGATATCAGGTAAGATACACTAGGCATATATAAACTTATAAAGCCCTACACGGACAGGATCCGGATTACCTAAAAGAGCTTCTGGTCCCTTATTGCCCTGGGCGATCACTCTGCTCGACTGACAAGGGGTTGCTAGAGAGTCCAAGGATTTGTTTAAAATCTTTGTAGAGAAAATAAACTAAGGGGTCAGCAACTAAAGGCTATAGACACTCAAAGTTTTATTGCAAAATTGCTTATAAAAACTGTGTGTAAAATTCTCTCATAATCAAACACTAAACAGTTTTACACAGCGAGAATATACATAACTAGTATGGCTAGCGTCTGGCATAAAGTGCAAACAGCAGAGGACATCGTACTTTGCGCCAGACGTTTTTTGCCATACTAGTTCTAGAAACGTCTTCAAATGCTTTGTTTCGAACTTTTTGCCCTACTAGCACTGCCATGAATGCCTTTGAATGTTTTATTTAACCGTTTTGATTGTACAAACATTGGTTTTACGACATTCATAGCAACTGTTTTTTCTGCTCTGCATTTCGGCTTGTGCAATACTGCGACCTATGGGATACCCATCCATATTCTCTCGTTGCGTAAAACTGCTTAGTGTTCGATTATGAGAGAATTTTCACACAGTTTTTTTATAAGCGATTTTTGCAATAAAGCTTTGAGTGTCTATAGCCTGTAGTTGCTGACCCCTTTGTTTATTTTCTCTACAAGTATTTGTTTCAACTCCTGGGGTATATAGTGCACTTCTCTGTTCTTTGAGACTCCACGGTCCTTAAGGTTGTCTATGGACCTCTGTATGTTTTTTTCAATTTGTTTCCAAAATCCTCTGGGGCCCCGGCATTTATGCATGTATTTCCACCCTTCAAGTCTCTACCCTGTCAGTTACATGACTGCCTGACCATGGAGAGATTCAAACAGGCACTCCAAACTGTTTTATGGGTCCAAGCTTTCGGGAATTCATTAATATTGCCGATTGTCTATTGTTGTTATAGTTATTACATATGCATTTTATCTTGTTATTTTAATGCTTGTGAGGTACCGTGGCATTCGAAAGGCACCATATAAATGAACTGAATTGAGTATATACTTATTTTCAGACATGACCTGGGAGAGTTACAGACTAAAAGCAGCAAGTGACAGAATACAGCAACAGTTACTGTAATACTGACACAAATTTGAGAGCAATATCAGTCATGGATTAGGTTTAAAATAAAAATAACAGAAATATACAGTACACCAGTATACAAAGACACAAGGGCAACATCAATATGTCCTGGCTATGCTAAAAAGTGACATCATAACCAGCAGGAGTGCAAAATAAAATCAAGTGGCAGGTGCTCTCAAAGTGTTTGCAAAAAAAAAAAAATGGAGTGCAGTACAGAACAAATAAAGATAATGGTTGTATCAGGAATACAGAGAACAAGAACACATAGTATATAGTATATTCACAGGGATTTGAGGGGTGGCAGTTCACTGTGCTAAGATGGCCAGACCTTAGTTACCAGAAAGAGCAAGGGCCAGGAAGACAAAGACAATCCTTTAGGGCGTTATAGAAGATCGAATGGGTGGTAGAATGGCATAAGTCCGGGGGTGGGGGGAGTTCCAGTATACTGGGGCACAGACTGCAAAAGCCAACTTTCCCAGGCTGGTGGAATACCTACGCTCAATGAGAGACTAAGTCCACAGACCTTAGCAAGTATGTAGGGGGTTTCGGCATGTAGATAGCTTGCTAGGGAAAATGGGGAGCCTATTCAGAGGAGTTTGTCCACAAAGCAGCCCACAGCAAAAGATCACTGGCCAGCAGGGGGAAGCCAGTCCAGTCCAGTGTGGGGGAGGCAGTGATGTGTGAGCGCTGGGGAGGCCTAGTCAAAGTGGCACACATTATTGCATGTCATATCCCATTGAGGACAACGTGAAGATCAGGCAGACCACCATCTTGAGCTATAGACTGTCTGGCAGCTGGGAAATACAGGTTACTCACCTGTAACAGGAGTTCTAGGAATGGTATATGTTGTTCATCCACACTTATTGGCAGGTTCCTGGCCGCTTTAAATCTTGCCGGAAGGTCTTCAAGCAGGCGCCTCCCACCCACCCGGGTGGTAAAACTCTCGGCTCCACCCCATGGCGCCAGATCTGGCCCACTGGAAGCCAGGTTGTGCGTCGAAGCCGGGGAGGTCGTGAGGATGAACAACATATACCATTCCTAGAACTCCTGTTACAGGTGAGTAACCTGTATTTCTAGGGACATGGATATGTTGTTCAATCCACACTTATTGGCAGACTCCTAGCAGTTCTCCGGGAGGAGGGAGGCAAGGCGCACACTCCTAATATTTACTTGGGAAATAGAGACTGGAGAACAGAGGCCCCAAAACCAGCATCCCGGTGTGACTCAAGGTCGATGTGGTAGTGGGTAATAAAGGTATGTGCCGACTTTCAGGTAGCAGCCCTGCAGATATCCTGGATAGGGACAACCCTGGAAGCAGCTACTGATGCAGCGGTATGGCGGGTAGAATGAGCTCTTGTCCCTCTGGGAGGCTCCATGCCCGCCAACCTTTAGCAGAGCTCTATGCAGGAGGTGACCCACCTGCTTATTGTCTGCTTGGCTGCAGGTCTGCCAGGTGCGGCTTCAGCGTAGGTAACAAACAGCTGGCGAACCTCTCCCCGAACTTCAGCCGTCCGCTCCTTATAATAAGCAAGCGCTTGTCTAGGGTCCAAAGTATGGAGCCTATATTCGGCCTCCGAGGTATGATTGGGGTAGAACACCGGCGGAGTCAACACCTGGTTAAGGTGAAACTCCGACACCACCTTCAGAAGGAATTTCGGGTTGGGGCACAGGACAACCTTGTCCCTGTGGAAGACCAGATAAGGAGACTCGATGGAAAGCACCTGGAGCTCTCCCATCCTTCTGGCTGATGTGATAGCCACCAAGAAGGCGGTCTTCCACGACAGGTGGGAAATATTGCACCTGTGCATCGGTTCGAATGGCTTGCCCATGAGCTTGGCCAATACCAGCAGTAGATCCCACGGAGGTGGAGGTTCTCGCACCGGAGGGGAAATGTGGTCAAGGCCTTTGAAAAAGCGCCCGACCACCTTCTCCTGCGCCACCGACTGCTTCCCTGGCCCACGCCCGGTAAGCAGAGATGGCTGCCAGGTGCACCTTAAGGGTCATCGACCGAAGCCCTTGCTGAGAAAGGGACCACAGGTAGTCCAGAATGCTTGCCAAGGGACAGGCGGAAGGGTCCAAGCCTGTACCCTGACACCAAATGGAGAATCTCTTCCATTTGAAGGCATAGCATTTCCTGGTCGACTCCTTACGGGACGCCTCAACAACGTTGAGGACCTCGTCAGAAAGACCCAAGGCCTGGAACTCTAGCCGCTCAGGAACCAGGCCGTCAGGTGCAGGGGATTGAAGGTCCGGATGGAATACCTTCCCCTGGTTGACTGAGATCAGGTCCGGGTGGTCTGGAAGCCGCCTCGGGAATCTGGAGCGGAGGCTGAGGAGATCTGGATACCAGAACTGGCGGGGCCAGTCTGGGGCTACCAGAATCACATGTGCCTTGTCCCTCCTCGCCTTGAGGATCAAGGGAAAGGCGTAGAAGCGGCCCGGGGTCCATGGCCTCGAGAAGGCATCTCCCTGCAGCGAGCCCTGCTGAGGGGGCGGGCATGGAACAGACTCAGCTTCACATTCTCCCTGGAGGCAAAAAGGTCCACCTGAGGCGTGCCCCAGTGGGAGAAGAGATCTTGTACTACCTCCGGCAGGAGAGACCACTCATGAGACGCAGCCCCTATTCGGCTTAGGGCATCGGGCAGGGTGTTGGAGGCTCCTGCCACCTGAATGGCTAGGAGATCCACCTCCAGGCTGCGCACGAGGGACCATATACGGAGAGCTTCCTTGCATAACAGCATGGAGCGCGTCCAGCCCTGGCGTTTCAGACAGTACATGGTCGTGGTATTGTCCGTCTGGACCTGAACCACTTGACCCCGTAGCAACACAGCGAAGGCGGAGAGAGCTAGGCGGACCGCTCGGAGCTCCAGCAGGTTGATATGGCATCGGGACTCCCGAGGGGACCAGAGGTCGTGCGCTTGGTGCTCCCCCAGATGGGCACCCCAACCCATCAGAGATGCATCGGTCGATAGAGAGACCGTCGGCTCGGGGCGGACGAACGGGATGCCCTCCTGCAGATGTGCCGGAACGATCCACCACTGGAGAGCGTTCCACATATCCTGGGTCACTGTCATGGGCTGGTCCAACGGATCGCAGTGTTGTAACCACTGGCTGGCCAGTCCCCACTGAAGGGGACGCATGTACCAACGGGCCCAACGGACCACGCTGGTGCAGGCTACCATGAGGCCCAGGAGGCGCAGGAAGTCCCGGGCAGGGCGCAATTGCCCAACCAGAAATGACTGGGCAAAGGAGGAAAGAACCTCGGCCCTGTCCACCGGGAGCCGAGCTCTGGCTCGAAGAGAGAGTCAAGCTCTGCCCCGATGAAGAGTATCACCTGCTTCGGCACGAGTTCCGACTTGGCCTTGTTGATGAGGAGGCCAATCTGAGAGCAAACCTGGAGGGCCAGATCTCTGGACTGCTCCGCCTCCACTCTGGATGGGGCTGCAATCAGCCAGTCGTCCAGGTAGGGGTACACCCGGACCCTTTGGCGCCTCAGGAATGCTGTCACCACTGCCATGCATTTGGTGAAGACCCTGGGAGCTAGGGGGAGGCCGAAGGGCATGGCCTGATGAGACGGATGGATTGGGACGTGAAAGAACGCATCCTGGAGGTCCAGGGAACAGAACCACACGCCTCGTTCCAAGGATGGGATTATCTGAGCCAGAGTGACCATCCTGAAGGTCCAAGACCTTAGGAACCTGTTCGGGTCATGCAGGTCGAGAATGGGGCGCTAGCCCCCCATCCGTTTTGGGACCAGGAAATACCTGGACACAAACCCCGGGTCTGGAGGAGGATCCGCCACCTTTCTGATCACCTCTTTTTCGAGGAGCAGGGCAATATCGGCTCGGCAGGCCGACAGCGAGGCTGCGGACCCCATGGCCCCCCGAGGGGCGACGGCTCGAAAGGGTGGAGCCTGCTCGAACTCCAGAGGCAGGCCTTTTCCTACCACCTCCAACACCCAGCGGTCTGTGGTAATAGCTGACCAGGTGGAAATTAAGTGGCGGAGCCGTCCCCCAACGGGGGGAACCCAGGGGGGAGTGATAAGGCTAGGGGCGGTACTCCTCAACCCGTCATTGGGCAGGCTTGGAGGAGGAACCAGCCGAGGGACCTCCTGGGCCTTTACCTCCCTGCTTCCTGTTGGAGGAAGCCGCCGGCTTGGGTTTGAGGCCTAGCCTGAGCCTGCTGGCCCTGTTGCTGGTGCTGTTGGGCGGTCAAGATGCAGGGCCGAAGGACGAAAGGACTTCTGCTGTTGCTGACGGCGGCCTTTGTCCCTCTGGGCAGAGGTGACAGAGTCCAGGGTGGCATTGGACTTTTCGATCTGCTGGCGGTGTCCCTCCACTCCAGGGCCGAAGAGGTCAGTCCCCAAGAAGGGGACGTCCACCAACTTGTGCTGGGTATCCGCCATGAAGGTGGATATCCTCAGCCATGCCCTGCGGCGCATGGCCACCGCGGCCGCTACTGACCTGGCACAGGAATCAACTATATCCAGAGCAGTCTGAAGCTGCTGTTTCACCACCGCCCTACCCTGGTCCCGCACCTGGCGGACCGTGGTCTGCAGGTTGGTCGGGAGATGAGGGACAACCTCATCCAGGGAGCCCAAGTTGGCGTGGGAGAAGTGTGCCATCAGCACAGCTGAGCTGGCCTGTCAGAGGCAGAGGGAGGATGCAGCGTACACCTTGCGGCCGGCAAAGTCCAGCTTTTTGGACTCTTTGTCGGGGGGGGCTTATCCACATCCCAAGCGTGACCGGAACACCAGAAAACGCTGTCGGTGACTAACCCCTCGGCAAAGGGGTGCTCCGAGAAACCGGGCAAAGAGCCGGTGGGGACCGCATACTTCCTGGCCATCCTGGCCGAGGGCGCAGGACAGGAAACAGGCCACTGCCAAAGCTCCAAGGCTGGGCCGACAATGGCCTCAGCCACCGGAAAGGCCTCCGTGGGGGGAATCCCCTCGGTCCAGTATCTCCGTCAGGGGATATTTGGCCCGTTTGGACATGGGCTCGAGCTGCATCCCGGTGGACTCGAGATGAGTCGAGGCAGACCCAAGAAGGACGATGGGCTATCGTCCAATGACTGACCCCCGGAGGACTCCAGGTCGACCTGCCTGGAGAACAGGGAGGAGTCGTTGTCGGATTCCAAAGAGTCTGTGAAGAGCTGCCTCAGCCCTGAGCCACCCTCTACCTGCCGAGGACGGTCGGGAGTGAGGGTGACCGACAACCTGTGGGGCAGGCCGTGACCCGACAGAGAATCCTTGCTCGGTGCCCCAGACTTCGGTTGTGGAGGCGGAGGTTCCACCACAATCGGTGAAGCAGCTGGTTTTGGCTGAGCAACCGGCCCTGGAGCGGGCAACTCGACTGGGGCGAGTGGTTGCTTCGGTCGTTCGGTCGACAGCCACTTGATGGCCGGGGTCTGGACCGGTCGGTTTAGACTGGGACAGCAGCAACTGCTGCCACATAAGCTCCTCGTGATGCC
Source organism: Neoceratodus forsteri (assembly GCA_016271365.2). Taxonomy (NCBI): domain Eukaryota; kingdom Metazoa; phylum Chordata; order Ceratodontiformes; family Ceratodontidae; genus Neoceratodus; species Neoceratodus forsteri. Next base: position 672,857,693 of record CM057451.1, on the reverse strand, counting down.
GGCGTAATTTACGCCCGAAGCCTCCCTCATCAGAGGAAGACGACGAGAAGGAGCACGGTGTCTCCGCTTACTTGTGATCGAGACCGCCGATGTCGGCGGAAGCAGCTTGACCGAGATGAAGTCCGAGAGACGAGACCCTCGGGGACCGAGGGCGGGTTTGGGAAGGGCGGGGACACCCGCCTTCCTCAGCTCGGCACTTTAACCGGGACTGCGGCCCTGAAGGCGCAGGCAGAGCCTCGGTCTCCACTGGGGGAACCGGTGAAGGTGGGTTGTCGGCTTCACCAGTTGACAGCCCATCTAATGGATCGAGAAAAATCTCGACTGCGTCGACGGGAGTCTTGGCAGGCTGGCCTGACGGGACACCGTGAAGCCAGCGCCTGAGCCGCAACCGACCGAGTCGACGGTCGGCTGTCGAGGAAGGAGACCTCTCCGCTCCCACAAACGCCGACTGTGGGACTTACCTTCGACTCCTTCTTCTTGGGCCAAGAAGAATGTCCGATGGCCCTCCCTTCGTGGAAAGGGACTGACAAAGCTCCTCGAACGAAGCCGTGTACGAGGAACTCAGAGCGGGATAAATGCCACGGCCGAGGAGGAGGAGGAAGATGCGGCCTGGGCCGCCTCCTCCTCGAGGGTGATCATCTGCTTGAGCTGCTCAGCCGAGCCAGCTGGCGCGGACACCGACCAATGAGCCTCTTTTGATTTTACCAGCGGGAAACGCTTCTCGGGGCACCTGAGCTTCAATCAGGCAGCGCGATCATCCAGGACGTTGGCAGAGAAAGAACGGCACAACTCGCAGGCCTGCGGGTCGTGATCTAGGCCTAGGCAGTAGACGCACGTGGATTGCGGATCCGTCCTGGACATTTTCTGCCCGCAAGGGCACCTCCGAAAGCCGGGAATAGATTTGTCCATCGCAGCCACGAGGGAAGATGAAGAACGAAGTTTAGAAAACTTCAAAACCAATTTCGGACGAACCGAAGAGTTAGGATCCAGTCTAAAACGCAGAGCGCTAAGGAGGGAACCTGAGCTTCTAAGCGGTAAGGAAGATCTACGCTAGGGGCGGAGCCCGAGAGTTTTACCACCCGGGTGGGAGGAGCCAGCTTGAAGACCTTCCGGCAAGATTTAAAGTGGCAAGGAACCTGCCAATAAGTGTGGATTGAACAACATATCCATGTCCCTAGAATAAGCAGTATTTGACCCTAAAAGCCAGACCCAGTTTTGCGTTTACAGATTTGCAGATGAAGGTGACATGGGGCGAGGAATCCAGGGAGGGGTATAAACATACACTCAGGTATTTGAAGCTACCAGTATCCTCTAGTAGGGATCCATCCTTGAGGGTGATAGCTAGTTTTGAGGAGGTAGCACAGAGTTTCAGCTTGGAATTAAAGAGCATAGACTTGGTCTTTTTTCTGTTTAGGATGAGCTCATTTGCTGTTAGCCAAGACTGAGCGAGTGTGAAGGCATCAGAGAGGGATTTTTGGATGGCAGGAATGGCCTTGGTCACTGTAGTACAGAACACGATAATCTGAATATAGCAGAGAGCTGCAGCCCAGGGCAACATCAGGGAGAGCATTGCTATAAAGAGAAGAGGAGTGGGCCTAGGATAGAGCCCTGTGGAACTCCAATGGTAATGTTTGCCAGCTTGAAGGTGGCACAGTGGAGACGAACTTGTTGTCTTCTGTTCACTAGGTAGTTGGAGAACCAGAAATTTGCACATGGGGAGACTCCGAAGAGGTGAGTTTGGTTTTCTAAAGCAAGTGACTGCCCAGGTCAAATGTCTTTATAAGGTCGATAAACACTGAACCAATTAGGAGTCCAACGTCCATTGATAGGCTGATATCGTTTGTCAGTTTGGCCAGGGCTTTAGAGGTGCCATGGTTTTTTCTAAAACCATACTCGGTGGGAGACAGGAGATTGTATCTGGCAACAGTCATTTAGCTGTGATGAGATGATCCTCTTGAGGATTTTGGAGAGTACTGAGAGTATGGCAATGGGGCAATAGTTGTCCATGGGCGTCTGGGATCACTTGTCATAAAAACAGGGATGCTTTTGGCAATTTTTCAGATATCAGGGAAAACACCAAAGGTGAGGAGAGTGTTAGGATTTTTGAGATAGGGAGCGCTGTTGGGGGTGGGGGGGGGACTACAATCTTCAGCAGCTTTGATTCCAGGCCGTTGCACCCAAAGTTGTTTTCAGGGGTGACTGAGAATAGTAGTTTCTTCACCTCAGCTGGTTTCTCAAAACTGAAGGTAGAAAGGGGGCATGGTACAGCTGAGGGTGAAGGGTTAGCGGCAGATGCCAAAGCCCCAGGTGATGTCAGTAATTTCTGTGAAAACTGAGAGGTCAGAGAATTTGGAATTAAAGACATCTGCGATTGTGGTAGGGTTGTTACAATTTATACCACTGATAAGAATGTCAGGGTGGAGGCTTTGATTTAGTGCCATCCCAAAATTTACACGGTTTTCCGGCAGCGACAGCAAATTTGTTTTAGCAACAGCAGCTCTTGTGAGGTCTAACTCCTGCTCTGCAGATGTTTTTCCATGCCTGTTATTCAACCCAGTCAGAGACTAGACCAGCTTTATTACGTTTATTCTGAAGTTTATCCCTAGTTTTCATTTGAGTTAGAAGTTCCGGACAGCCAGTTTGTGGCTGAGCCCCGCAATGTGCACTTTGAGAGAGGAGCATGCTTTTGCTGTACTTTGGAGAAAGTGTCAATGAATTTAGCTAAAGCCTCATTTACACAAGACAAAGGGTAAGGAAGAACCAGTCAATGCTGGCCAGGTCAACCGAAGTCCTGGGAGTTTCAGAAATCACAAAGTGGAGCAGTTGGGGAGGAGGCTTTTTGGGGGGGGAGATCACCAAGACTGCAAAAATGGGGGCGTGGTCAGAGATGGCGTAAGGTGTCAGATATTACTATCTTATCACACCTGTTTGTGAGGAACCAGTCTAGCAGGGAGTTTTTTAATTTTTATGAAGAGGTTCTGGTAGGGTCAGTAACGATCTGAGCAAAATTCAAGTTTTTGATGCACATTTTGAGAGACTTTGCATAGGCACCCAAACAATCAAGGTTTAGGTCACCATAGAGAAGGATCTCCTTAGAGTCAGCCAAGGGGGTAAGGTAGTCTATCAGGGAGATTAGTCCTGGGAAGCCATACGGGGGAGGTTGTATGTGCACACCAGTTGGAGAGTTTTAGCTTTATCGAGTGTTAGCACCACATGCAGGCACTCAGGGTGGATAGGAAGGTGTGGCATGGTAGGATGGCGGAAGATGTTTAGATGATCATTCAAGTATATCAGGACTCCGCCACCCCTCTTGGGGGACTTCCTGTCCAAGCGCATGAAACTGTAGCCAGAGATGGCAGAGGCAAGGTTAGGTATGTAAGGCTACAGCCATGTCTCTGTAAGGCCTAGTATGTCAGAATTATTTATACTGACCCAAGCCTCCAGTACAGCCTTGTTTGTCATTAGGCTTTGTATATTTATGTGCGCTAACTCATGACCCTAAGCAGAGGACCAACTCTAGGAATGCAGAGGGAGACCCGGGTTTTGCTCAATGTCACCCACTAACAGTAAGGCAAATGTGACAAATAAGAGGAGTGACCAGAGGGGATCTCAACGGGGGGAGACAGGCAAAGCCCAAGACAAGAGAAAGGAGATATTTATTTGCTATAAGCAGGCCAGTGCTATCAGGCAAGCTGCTTAAGACAGCTAGTGAGCTCAAGGAAGGAGTAGTCTACAGAAGTGCAATGCATCATTTTACTCCTGGGTGGGGATGACAGAAGGAAGGAGTCACACAACCACAGTACGCTGAAGAGAGCTAGACCCAGGGTTACTGGTTGGGGACGGATGGGGGCCATGAAAAAAGGCAATGGCTTCCAGCATATTACTAGAATAAGATTATGCAGATACAAGCCAAACAACAGTAACTCCAAAACTTAAAATATTAAGAGACCCCAGAAAGGGGGTTGCAAGTTGACAGCACAAACAGCCAGCACAGATAAGGATGTGGTTAATAATGTATCCAAGACAGGTTCTGCAATTGCACAAGGGGTGACCCCAAGACCTGGGTGTTGAAAAAAAGGAGTGCAAGAACAAGGGGATTTCAGCCGTTAAAAAAAATGAGTGCAAGAACAATGGTATTTCAGATGCATAAATTAGTGAGCTCAAAACTTAAAGGAGAACTACTGGCTGAAGTGAAGCCCTGACCACTTCACAGATCAGGACTACACTGTACAGATCCCCCTGCAGTTACTCTATAAAATTACTATTTAGTTAGCTCACAATTCGTAAAATTCTGGGAAGCCCCCAGTGCAACCAGCATTTTCAATCATGGCACCTCAGTTCCATCGATCTCGCTAGTGATAATGCGCGATGATGACGCGCCACAGCCTCTGCCTTATCATTGTCCCATGTACAGAAAATCAATGCTCTATATCAAATGCCAATTGGTATTTTTTTTTTTTTTTTTTTGGCTCAGCCTAAATGTCATGTGTATACCAGCCATACACATGGCATTTAGGGGGCATCTGTGCAGTAAAGCCCCGATCTATGAAGCAATCGGGGCTTCACTTGTACATAGAAACATAGACTTTGACGGCAGATAAGGACTGCTTGGCCCACCCAGTGTTCCCATTTCCCTACCTACTGGATAAGCTGCAGATTCTAGTTAATCCCAAAGAAACGCAAGCAGAAGTGGATTGGGGAAAATACCAGGAGAGCCAGAGAGAAGCCGGGGTAGAGGTAAGGAGGGCAAAGGCACAGACAGAGAAGTGAATAGCAAGAGGGGTCAAAAAAGGGGATAAGACTTTCTTTTGGTATGTAAGTGAAGAGAGGAAGACTAGGCAGGGAATACTCCAGTTAAAAACAAACGAGGGGGAGATGCTACAAGGGGACAGAGAAAATGGACCTGCTGAACAGCTATTTCTGCTCAGTGTTCAAGAGTGAGGAAGATGAAGGCAGCAAAGCAGGAAAAGAAGTGGCAGGGGAGGAGGATGTGGAGATGAGGCCCTTTCTTGTGGAGGAACTGTTGGGGGAACTAGGCTGCATGAAGGTGGACAAGGCAATGGGGCCGGATGGGGTGCACCCAAGGGTGTTAAAGGAACTAGAGGAGATATTGGCAGTACCACTGACTGCACTCTTCAATCGGTCTCTGGAGACTGGGGTGGTGTCGCAAGATTGGAGGCAGGCAAATGTGGTCCTGCTGCATGATTTTGGGGGGGGAGGGGGGAGGCGAGGAAGTGGGAAACCACAGGCCCGTGAGCTTGACATCAGGGGTAGGCAAGCTCATGGAGAAACTAATAAAAGACAGGATCACCAGCTACCTGGAGGAAAGCGGCCTGATGAGTCCAAGGCAATATGGGTTTACTAGGGGCAGATCCTGTCAAACAAATTTGATAAGAGTTTTTTGACGGGGTCACCAAGGAACTGGATCAGGGGAAGGCGGTAGATGTGGCTTATTTGGATTTCAGGAAGGCGTTTTACTCCATGCCCCACGGGAGACTGCTGTAAAAAATGTCAGGCCTGGGGCTGGGGCAGAGGATAGTTAAATGGGTGGGAAACTGGCTGGGGGACAGGAGGCAGAAGGTCATAATAAATGGGGTGTCATCCAGAGAAGGAAAGGTCATAAGCGGGGTCCCTCAAGGATCAGTGCTGGGGCCCCTACTATTCAATATATTTGTAGGGGACATTGTGGAGGGCCTTGAGGGAGGTGAAAGTCTGTTTGCGGACGATATCAAAATCTGCAATATGGTAGACACGCAGGAAGGGGTGAAAAAAAAATGCAGAGGGATTTGGGGAGGCTTGAGGCATGGTCAGAGAGGTGGCAGCTTGAATTCAATACAGAAAAGTGTATAATCATGCATCTTGGCTACAGGAATCAGATGGCAAGGTACTGTATGGAGGCAGAGATCTGGAGGTAATGGAACAGGAAAGGGACCTAGGTATCATTATATCGGGGGACCTGAAGGAGGAAAAGCAGTGCAGGAGGGTAGTGGCTAGGGGGAGTGGAATGCTAGGATGCATCGGAAGGGGGATCACCAGTAGAAACAGGGAGGACATCGTACCCTTGTACACCCATCTGGTGAGACTGCATTTGGAGTACGGAGTCCAGTTCTGGAGGCCATACCTCAAAAAGGATGTGGGGAGGCTGGAGCAGGTTCAGAGGAGAGCGACAAAGATGGTAAAAGGGTAAAGCCACCTATCCTACGAAGAAAGGTTGAGGGATCTGAACATGTACTCCCTGGAACAGAGGAGGGGGAGGGGGGACATGATCGAGACCTTCAAGTACCTTAAGGGTATAAACAGGGTGCCAGTGAAAGGCATCTTCCAGATGAAGGGTAATTAGAGGATGAGGGGGCATGGCCTGCAGGTGGAGGGGGCAGTTCAGGGTAACATTAGGAAATACTGTTTCACAGAGAGAGTAGTGGAAAGGTGGACCAGACTTCCGGAGGCAGTTGCTGGAGAAGAAACAGTGGAGGGATTCAAAAGGGCATGGGACAACCACAGAGGAGTGTTAAGGGTGGGGGGGGCGCAGGTCCAAGCAAATAGCTGGACAAATGGGCAGACTCTGTGGGCCTGGTCGGTCCTTTTCTGCAGTCACACTTCCATGAATCTATAACCAACAGCCTACTTCCTCCCACCTGCCACTATAATTGCCTTATGTCTGTCCCATGCATGTTTGAATTCCCCCACTGTTTTAGACCCCACAACCTCCCCAAGAATGCGGTTCCATGTGTCCACCACTATCTCCGTGAAAAAAAAAAAAATTTCCTCTTAGAACTCCTTTAAGTGGCAATGAAGTGTGTTGCTGGCTTTTAGCATTTCATTCAGAACATAAAGCAAAACAAAAAAAAATACAGCAGGTGATTGCTCAGAAACTGGATGCAGTAAAGGAAAATAAGTCAACAAGTATCAAAGCTGTATATGGTGCTGCCCTCCCTGGTGAGGTGTTATCTATGTAAAGTAAGCATTCAGTCTACTCCTCCCCTACAACATGTTACAACTCCCTTACAGTGAGAGATGAGCTGCACAAAAAGTTTTTTTTCTCATGAATTAAATAATTGTCTATGTATTATTTGCTTTGCGTAAATAACGGCTAGCAGTACTACACACTGTGCGAGTGGCGTGGCAGGACTGTCTTAAGCCATTGCAAACTTAAAATAAAATACAGATACGAAGCACTGCAAACCTTATGCTTTTTTTCTGAGCTGCTGCTCCAGTCAAACAAAAGGATGGGAAGGGCAATTACAAGTGCCCAATTTGCATATAAATGGAGACTTGCTTCAAACTTTACAAGCTTGTGTCAAATCCTCAGAATCTACGAAGTGTTACAACAGAAGAAAAACAATGACTGATCCCTTTGCAGTAATTGATGCAATATAGGAAAAATATGTCAGAAATATCCAATTCATAAATAGGAGTCTTCTTTAGCACCATCAGGACGTCTTGTGAGACAGAAACATAGAAACTGATGGCAGATAAGGGCTGCTTGGCCCATCTAGTCTGCCCATTTTCATTGTGACTGAGTTCGCTGAAGATCCTTTTTGGTCTATGGCACCATCTCTTCCTTTCCCTTACGATTCCCCTTGTGCCTATCCCAGATTTTATTGAATTCTACCACCATTTTCACCCCACTGCCTCCAGTGGAAGACTGTTCCAGACATGCACCACCCTTTCTGTGAAGAAGTTTATTTCCTCATCTCTCCTGAATCTACCCCTCCCCCACCTTCATATCATGACCCCTTATTTTAGAGCACCCTTTTCTCCAAAAATATCTCTCACCTGTACCTTATTCACCCCTGTGAGGTATTCAAAGGTCATAATCTCCCCTCTCCCTACTCTCCTCCGGGGTGTACATACTGAGCTCCTTTAGCCTCTCCTCATAGGGCTTTTGATGCAGATCCTGCACCATCTTTGTTGCCCTCCTCTGGACCGCCTCTACTCTTTGTCCAGCCTGAGATGTGGTCTCCAAAACTGGACACAGTACTCCAGGTGGAGTCTTACCAATGACCTATATGGGCCAACACCACTTCCCTCTTCCTGCTGGTGATACCCCTACCTATACACCCCAGCATCCCACCAACTCTCCTGATCGCTCTGTCACATTGTCTGGCCACCTTCAAGTCATCAAGTCATCCAGTATGATTACCCCCATGTCCCTTTCTTGCTTGGTCATTGAGTACCCCCCCCCCCCCATTTTGTACTCCTCCCGGGTTTCTGTGACCCAAGTGCATCATTTTGCACGTTTTACATTAAACCTAGCCCAAACTTCTGACCCTCCTCCAGCCATTTTACATCTCTTACCATCCTTTGCACCTCCCCCAAGCGTCCACTCTGTTGCAGATCATGGTGTCAACTCCAAAGAGGCAGACCTTCCCTTCCAGCTTCTCTGCTATATCACTAAGGAAGACATTAAACAGAGGCCCTTTCTTGTGCCCCAGCCCTGGTACTGACCTCTGAGATACCCCCGCTGGTCACTCTCCCCTCCTCGAAGCAAACTCCATTTACCACCACCCTCTGCCTCCTACCCCCTAAACAGTTTCTTACCCAGCTTACAACCTTACTGCCCAATCTAGAAAATTATAACTTCTCAAGAACCATGCCCTCATGCGTAGGTTTCTGGGGATCGGAACTGTTATTCTGCACTGTTACAAAGTCAATAGATTGTGAATGAGTGGCAGGCTGATTGGATTCTTGTTGGACCGGACGAGGAGCATCAAATACCAAGCCTATCTGTCCCAGTCTGGGACGATTATGATCATTGTTGCAGGGTCCCTCCCGAGTTTCAGGAGTACTTTCTGAATGAGTGGAAATGGTGGGAAAGCATATAGGAACTTCCCTGTCCAGTTCAGCACTAGGACATCCTCTGGCTGGTGGTCTGCAACAAAACTAAGGAATGCGATAGTTCTCCCAAGATAAAGAAAGGTCTATATTGGGTGTGCCCCACCTTCTGAACACTGTGGCTAGTACCTGCTGGTTTAAAGCCCCTTCATGATTTCCCTGGCTGCTTCTAAACTATAAGCCAGGTCCCAGATCCTCACTGCCTCTGTACACAGTTTTGAGATCTTGTGAAAGACTCTACTGTTCCTATAAAAGATGTAACTCTGGCCTGCAGAAGGAAAACTTTCCCCTGCAGGGTGCCTAGCTCTGCTCCTATAAAGTCCAGTATTTGAACGTGCTCTGGCTGGGACTTCAATATTTTATTTCCTGTAAGACTGTCTAACTGGGAAATGAAAACAGGCATCTTTCAGATCCAGGGATTAACTTTCTGCAAAGATCTTCTACACTGAAGGAGACAGCTGGATGGCGATATGACCTCCCTGACACCAATGAACCACTTTAGTAGTGGAGACTCCCAAGTTACTTTTTGACACAGAGAAAGGATTCTTACAAGGGACGGTGCTGTTTTAGCTGAACAAAGTGAGCCAAAAGACAAAGGAAAAAAACACTACTAGATATACTTGGAGACTTAATTTTCTGAATGAAAAAGAATAACAAAACAACTGGACCTGATGAAATGGTGGTGCCGTGAAACATTGCCCACAGTCTGTGTGTTTTGAATGAACAGCAGAGAACTGGGTTTTGTTGGGTTCATCTACTTATTCCTTAGCACTGTCAGATATTGTTCTCTGGATAACCCAAACCTGAACACATTTTTTTTGTTTGTCTCTAAGATGGGGGTAACCTGGAATCCCCACCCCATGGACTCATGTTCTGTTTTTCCTGAAACTAGCCAGTTATCCAGATAGGCTAAACCTACCACATCTTGTTTTCTTAACTGTGCTGCCACCACAGCCAGACACTTTGTGAAAAAATCTGGAGCTAAGGTGAGACCAAATGGGAGAGCTGTGAACTGGTACTGGCAGTTCCTCAGCCTGAATCTGAGATATCTTGTGTGAGACTGTTTGACAAGGATATGAAAACAGGTGTCTTTCAAATCCAGGGATCCCAGCCAACGAGCTTTCTGCAAAGAAGGTATCACTGCCCTTAGTGTGACCATCTTGAATTTTCTTTTTTGTAATGTTTGTTCAGAAACCTCAGATCAAAAATGGGTCGCCACTTCCCATTTGTCTTGTCGGTCAGGAAGTACCTTGAGGATAGGCCCCTGCCCGACTGGGAAGGCAGGGACTTTTTCTATAGCCTTTGATATTAACTTTTTTGTTTTGCTATTTTGTTACTTCCAGTTCCAGCAGACTTTTTTCTGTCTGAGAGTGAGTCGGAAAACTTCTGTGTTTCTGCAAGTTTGGAAAATGTTTGAACTGCAGACACAACCCCCAACTCACTACTTCCAGCATTCACTTGTCTACGGTAATGCTCACCCATTCCTGTAAGTAGCATGCCAGTCTTCCACCCATTGGCAATGGCTGGGTGACGTGGGCAAAATTGTCAAGGGGTATGTTTTGGCTGGGGCTTAAGCTCTAGAGTTGCAGCTGCAGCACTATATCTGGAAGCCCTTTTTCCCCCTTTCCCTATAGTAACCTCTCTGTGACTGGCACTCACAGGGAGCTTAAGAAACATAGGCTCTTGGGAGGTTATCTCCTGCCTTTGCCTCCCCTTTCATCAGACCTGTAAGAGGTAGAGTTTTTTTCCTTCTCATTGTTAGTTTTGAAAGTGGTTTTGTACTAATCCACATTTTTCATGGAGGCCTCTGTTTTGTCACCAAATAATGAACCTCCCTCAAAAGAGAAATCTGTGGCCTTGTCTTAAGTATCCTGGGAAAGGATGGTAGTCCTTAGTCAAGAAAATCTTTTTTTTTTTTTTATAAATCTCCACTATTTTTATCCTCCTGCAGCCAGAGTCTCTGCCTACCTCCAGCCACCGCTTCTCCTCACCGCCGACCCCGGAGTTGTGCATGCCCTGTCCAGACATTCACCAGCCGGTGAAGCTGCGGCTATCAAGCTGCCACGGGCTTTGTGCTGCAATGTTTTTCCTCCTATTTTTTGTCCCCTAGAATGCGAGCGTGCAATGACGTCGCGAACACGCAGTCTGCCGCACTCCACCTCTTGCTGCACCACTCTAACAGTGCCCCTGTTCATCACCAGGGGCCGCTACAGAGCGGTGATTCCTTGGATCCCTTCCCGGGATGGGAGAGCAGTCCTCCAGATGCTCAGTCCCATCCCTCCCTTGCCGACCCCTGACACCACGGGCTCGTGTCTGAACCCGGGTCGCCAGCATGGCGTGAGGTGTGGCGTCCAGTGCCTCAACCCTCAGCGCCACCAGGCAAGCCCAAGAAAACCTTCTTAATGATATTGCATGAGCCAAAACTCTGGCAGCAGTGTCATTAGTGTCCACCGCAATGTGGAAATGATATTTTGTGGCATCCAGGGCTGATCCTGCAGTGGCAATCAGGTCCTGTGCCACTCTGATCTTTCTGCCAGTGCCAGAATTGTGTTCCAAAGTGCTTTGTAACATGGGGAAGAGAAAGGGTTGTGTTGGTTTGGCTGAGCACCATCAGATGACCATACATTAATTCTCAATTAATGTATGGCTGAATCTGTGGCTATTCTCTTCCCCCTGTGCCCACCATATCTATTCTTGTTTGACAGCCAACTGTTGGCCGGCCATGAATTGCAGGCTAAGACTGTTTAAACCACTATATATTATAGCAATCTGTTTCTAAAAAGAGGACTCGAAAGCAATTAATGCAAGCACATCAGACTGTTTAAAAAGTAATTATATCAGGAATGAGCCCAGGAGCTGGAGTGGAGGGCTGGCCGGGCAGAGGAAGCTTGAGCGTCCCAGGAACAGCTAGTCTTCTCCAGGGATGGAGGGAGGGTAACATCTTGGTGCTTGACTGGCCCCAATCAGAAGTCTGGGGCACAGCAAGCACCGAGGCAGACACAGTGGGGAGGATGTCACGGACAATGGCGTTATGTGCCTTGAAATCAGGCACACGTGATGTCCACAAGAAAAGGGAGAAAATGCCTTCCAGCTCCGAGGAGACTGAGCTAGACCCTAATGTATTTCTATGTACCTGGCCACCTGAATCTGACGAAACAAAGAAGTGTTCGGGGTGTACGGGCCCCACCTCATCCCCGCCCGAGGGTGGGCGCAAAATCAGCGGCTCCATGGGGGAACGGGATGGACCAGGTAAGGTGGATAATAGCAGGAACAGACTCCACTCGTGCTCCTGAGGAACCGGAGCTTGGGGTGTAGGGGGAGATGTAGAGATTAAAAAAAAAAGTAACTATATATTATAGTAGCCTATTTCTAACTATAGCAGCCTATTTCTAAAGAAGACTCAAAAGCAATTGCAAGAACTACCAGAAATTTCACTTAAATATATGCATGTCCCATAATGCACAGCAGCCAAATCCCAACCATCAAACACAGCAGAAAAATGGAGATGATTCCATGGTTTACAAAACTAAGCCAGCCAAAATGAGCACATATTCTGAAATGCTGATCACATCTGCATGTAATCAGTAATTGTTCACTGTTGCACTCAATATAAAAAAATTCAGCCTGTTCAGCATGTAGTTTCTCCAGCCAGATGCAACCCCCTTTCTCTTCCCCATGGTAGGAACCTTAATATCCTCCCAGAACCTTTGTAATTTTGCAGTTTAAAATTACTTTTACACAAATGTTAACATAGGGAAGAGAAACATACAAAAAGAGCGCCAAATCCTTTCCCTTCCCCGTTACAAGTGAATTAATCCACTCCAGAGCATGGGTCTACTGGGGATTAATGTATGGCTGTATGGTTGGAACCACTCGGCCTTCAGCCTCGTGATACAACCCCACCCAGCCATACATTAATCCCCAGTAGACCCAGACTCCGACGTGGGTTAATCCTTACTTCTGCTACTGTGCTATATGTGCTAAGCTGCCTGGCTGATCAGCACAGAAACTGTTGTATAAACCTTTTTTCAACAGTATCCAATTTTTTTTAGTCTTTTTCAGGTGGCTGCACAGCTACAGTGATTTCTGCTTTGTCACAAGCAGTATCCTGGACTACCCCATGATAAGGATGGGCATACAGATGGTTCGCTCCCTGCTTGTCTACATGATATTTTCTCTCAACCCCCACAATGGTTGCAGCTGAGGTGGGCGCAGCCATTATATTTGCTGTGGCCTTTTTAAGCAGCTTATGTATGGGAAGTGAAAGCCTTCCTGGTGGAGCTCAACTCCCAGCATGTCCATAAAATCAGCATCCTCTTCATCCTCCTCAGTTTCTAATGGGGAGATGTTGAGGGTGCTGAGCACCTGTCTGACAAATGAGGAAACAGGTAAGTAGTCCTCAACTTGCTTTTGAGGAGGTTCAAAATCCTATTCAGGTGTGCCCTCTAACTCCATGGGATCACAATTCCTTCATATGCACATAATATTTTTCTTCCTTCTCCTCCTTCACAGGTAGACAGGTTAGATAGAGCCTGAGTCTGGGGGGGGGGGTGGTTGACAGGTATTTTCCTATTTCCCATGGCCTGAATAGCTTGGAAAAATTACTATATTTTTGATATGTTCTTTGATGAGGGCCTTTTTTCTGTGCCATCTTCCTGCTCCTTCCTCCGTTCATGAGGAGTGGCAGTGACGTTATTTCTTCAAGTGCTTGCTCCAAGGCCCTTTTATTTTTACTTTTGTCATCACTGGATTCAGGGTTCCCCATTTCGGACACCATGATATCTAAACCATCTTTACCAAGGCTTTCTGATGGCTGTGCAGCTTTTTTTTTTTTTTTTATATATTTTCTTCTTTTTAACCCTCGCCTCTCGTCCTCCCTCCACTCTGGTCACGGACCCCCTGAGCCCCGGCCACCGGATATCGCCGACTCCCCCGGTCATCCCTGGCTTACCCCCCAGAGAGTGAGGCCGCGGTTCTGACCCCCTATATCGGACCGCGGAACTGTAACTGGTTGGGGGAACGGCTCCGGTGGCCAATCAGGGCATTCCTGGGGCAGAGCGTCATCTAGACGCTAGGCGTGGGATTTTTACTCCCAATTTTACCTCCCCCGAGGAGGCTGGGACGTGCAATGACGCCAGCGTCCGCCCGCCTCATTTTGAGCGTCGGCAGCGTGAGTTCTCCGGCCTCCGCCAGGAAGTCCCCAACGCTCCGGATGTTGCGCACCTCCCGAGGAGAAGAGCTGCCATTGGAGCGCTCAATCCTTCTCCCCCTGGCCCGACCCTCCGGCGGTCCGGGTCCGCTCAACCCGGTCGCCGCGCCTACAAGCGGAAATCCTCACCGCTGCGCCGGCGACGGGCCGGCTGTGCAGCTTTATCGCTTTTTTCTATGTCACCTTTTACATTATTTGCTGCTGTAGAGGAGGAGATGGCCCATTCAGATGCGTGCTTTCCACCATCGTTGGGACCACCCTCAAAAACTTTTTTATTATTTTTAGGTGATAGAGGTAAACTGAGAAGACATGCTTCTTTTTAAAATTTTTACCCTTTAATCAAATGGCAAGCAAGACCGCCAAGTTGTAGGACAGGACTGTAATAATGAATAGATTAACTATTTGGTTCCTCCATTTAGCTACTCATTGACCTGAGCGGATTCCTTGACTCGGATGATACTGAAGAGGATATAGCTCAGCCCAGTCAGACCATTTTTACTGATATCCCGCTAAGCTGTTTTGATAGCTAGCTACCCCTAGTAGCAACAAAACTGTCTCCCCTAAGTTGACAGTCGCTCCCCCCCATCCCAGCTGGATATATATATAAGTTTTCTGAATGTTCATCATAATTAAGCCTGACACGCTGATTATGTAATAAGCATGTGGCATAAATGCTGTACGTGATGTACAACTAAAAACTTTAATAAAAATTTTAAGTTTAAAAAAAAATTGTTACCCTTTAGTTGAGTTTCTTAGCAAAAAATGACAGGACCTACAATTTATAAAGTCATGTTGTGGACCTAAACACTTTAAACAGAGCTTGTGACAGTCTATCCTTGCTGGGAGCTAAAAACAACTTGTAAAATTGTTGATGATTCACAAGGTCTCAGACACACCAATTAAAGAGAACCTTGAAATAATTAGAAAGATTCACCCCCCAAAAAACATAAAACAATTCAGTACAACAGCCCAATAGTAAAAAAACGGCTATGTAGAGAAGAAACTGTCCCAAAAATCAAATCACTGCTCCTGCAACAGGAACCAGTTAAGTAAGGTGAAAGGGCACTGTGAAGGTGTGGGATAAAACAGACACAACAAACCAGAAGTCAGGTGCATAAAAATGCAAACATGTGTTATTTTATTCAAATCAGAAAATAAAAAAAATAAAAACAAACATACAGAAAGCA
This sequence comes from Neoceratodus forsteri, assembly GCA_016271365.2. Classification (NCBI taxonomy): domain Eukaryota; kingdom Metazoa; phylum Chordata; order Ceratodontiformes; family Ceratodontidae; genus Neoceratodus; species Neoceratodus forsteri. Next base: position 672,842,462 of record CM057451.1, on the reverse strand, counting down.
AAAGGTTCAATGTCCAGTATCCGAGCAAACTTTCTAATTTTGAAAATTCCTGAGGATGAGATTCAGCCTTTACAAATAGAACAGCGTGGAAACAAGCACACACTTCTGAGGTCCTCCTCACTTGGTAGTCAGTATTTAATGGATTTCCCCCATCTATCTTTGTTACTCCAAGTGGTGGGGTTTTATACCTTTCACGGATGACATCACTATCAGGTGATGCAGCTCGTTTTGCTACAACCAGTATAAACCTCTTATTCTCAGGAGTTCCCCATCAAACAGTACATACATACATGTTCGTACATGTTATCTTTTCTAGCCTAGACTCAACTCCTCTTTTCTTGGTTAAGGTTTTTTTTTTTTTATGTTAAAGGGGTTTTATGTTTCCATTTTGTTTCATCTCAAAAAAGATAGTTTTAATAAGATAGCAAGTCCATGAGGGTTCTACTGGGTTTGCAAGGGGGACAGGAGAATGAGGGCACGCTCCTCTTCTCCCTTCTCCTGCCAACCCTTGGAACTCATCATAACTTGAAGTTCTTTTTCTTTCCATTAAATCGTTAAATGTGACACCCTAAAATAGACAAGCGTGCAGCAAACTAATTTCATTTTCATTCCCAGTGCGAGCAGCCGTTCCACAGAAACAAAGAGTGAAAGGAACCCGGGGGGGGCGGACACCCCACACATGGGCATCTACCCCAGACAGGGCTCACCCTGTCACACATACCCCTGCACAACAGGGCAACAATCCTTACTATTGGCAATCACCCCACCAGAATCCTGGAAGGGTTGGAGCTTCTACCCCTTGCTTACCAGCACAACTGTTGTGCATGAGCCCTTCCCTGGAGGCAGGGAACATCTCTGACTGGCAGACCAAACAGGATTTTAAGTAAGCTGACACCAGTCTGTGCATTCCTGGCCAGCAGAAATGTGGTACCAGATTATTCAGCAGAGGTCCTCCGGGTCACCCTCGGAGCAGGAAGTAAATACCCTATCCAAGTTTGGGTTATATACAGACCCCCAGCCCAGGATAAAGACTTGGACAGGGAACTCCTGGAGGCCATCCTACAGATGACAGATGAGAAAAAATTACTCACCTTAGTAATTATGTTTCTTTTAATGGAGTCTTGCTGTATTCTGACAATTGCAGTGATTCCCAACCTTTGAACTGCCCCGGAGAACAAAGAGTTAACTTTCTATGCAGGGCATAGAATGCTGAGCTCGAGCTCGGTTGAAGTCTCTGTCTGGAGTGTTTTGAACTTAAACCGTCAGATTCTTATGAGCCCCACTAACTAAAAATTCTATGTGGAAATTGTAAAAATTCCTACTAGCCAACTGGCTGAAAAATTTTTGGATTCCCAGGGAAGACTCAAGTCAGGAAACCCCAAAACCAAAACCAATCTACTACAAATAATAATAAATCAGCACCCAAACAAAAAGAGGAGGATGCAAGCAAAAAACACCCCTGGGGTGCAACACTGCACCTGCCCACCCACTTCCCAAAAATGGGTTCTGAAAGGGGAGGCAGGTCAGAATACAGCAAGACTCCATTAGAAGAAAAATAATTACTAAGGTGAGTAATTTTTTCTTCAAACAACATGAAGTCTTGCTGTATTTTGACAATTGCAGACTACCAAGCAGCACCTCCAAGGAGGCGGGACAGAACCTACTTTGGGATTAGGCTCTGAAGTACTGCTGTGCCAAACCGAGCATCACTCCTAGCCTGGATATCCAGAAAGTAATGCTTGGTAAAGGTATGGACTGTTTTCCAGGTGGCTGCTTGACAAATTTCTAAGAGAGGGATATCCCTGGCAGCAGCCAGGGAAGCAGCTGTACCACTTGTGGAATGAGCTCTCAGGCCTGAGGGTGGAATCTTTCCTAGCTTCTCATAGCAGAATTGTATACAAGACACAATCCACCTGGCAATAGTTCTCTTGGTGCAGGTTTGCCCTTTCCCACTTCTCCATAAGTGAGGAACAACTGGAGGGAATCAAACCTGTGACCCTTGGTATGATCTATGTAGTAGCTAAGGGCCCTTTTAACATCTAAACTATGTAGCCTCCTCTCTCCTGAAGAAGAATGATCAGTGAAGAAGACAGGAAGAGAGACTGATTTAAGTCGAAATCTGAAACCACTTTGGGCAAGAACCTTCTACTGGTTCTAAGGACCACTTTATCCCTATGAAAGGAGATAAAATCAGGTTCCACTGACAGGGCTTGCAATTCACTGATACGTCTGGCAGAGGTAATGGCTACCAAAAACACAGTTTTCCAAGTCAAGTACTTAAGCTCTGCTGAGGACATAGATGTAAAGGGAGGTTGCATAAGTTGAGCAATGCAAACATTTAAGTCCCAGGCAGGGGCAGGTTCTCTAAAGGGAGGATTGGTATGAAGCAATCCCTTAAAAAATGTACAGAACACAGGATGAGATGATAGTGAAGAAGACTTCCCCACTGACAGAAAAGCCTAAACAGCTGACAAGTATACCATGAGAGTTGCTGGTCTGAGGCCTAAGCCATTCAAATGGACCATAAAATCCAGAACTGTAGGCAATTCAGCAGTGTCTGGGGAAATGTGTTTCTTGGAACACCAAATGCTGAATCTCTTCCATTTGGAGTTACAAGTTTTTCTAGTGGTGGGCTTTCGAGAGGCTTTGAGAATATCTAGAACCCCCTGAGACAGATGCAAATCTGCAAACTAACTCTTCAAGAGCCATGCCTTGAGATTGACAGACTGGAGATTGGGGTACCAAATCCTCCCCTGAGAGGAGGTTAACAGGTTGTAATTCCTGGGAAGAGACAGGAGAAAATGGACTGCTAGGGACAGCAACAGGGGGTACCAAGGCTGGCTGGCCCAGTCGGAGCAATCAGAATCACTTTGCAAGGTTGTGACCTTATCTTAACTAAAACTTTGAACAATAGAGGAAAGGAGGGAAGGCATACAGAAATGTCCCTTCCCAGTTCAGAATCAGAGCATCCAGAGGGACTGAGCCCAAGACTGGGGGGTCTGCAACAAAAGAGAGAAAGTTGGTGATTGTCTGGGGCTGCAAAGAGATCTATCTCTGGAGTGCCCCACCTTGAAAAAATCACCTTCAACACCAGAGGGTCCAGGGACCATTAGTGATGGCCCCTCGAGATCCTGCTCAGTGCATCTGCTAGCATATTGTCCTTGCCTGGAAGATGGACTGTTATCAGAGGGGTCTGCAGGGAATAAGCCAGGGACCACAACTTCATGGCTTCCATGCACAAGGTCGTAGACAGAGTGCCTCCCTGCTTGTTGATGTACCACATGGCGGTGGTGTTGTCTGTCTGTTCTGACCTGAACCACCTTGTTCTGCACTGATTGAGAGAAAGCTTGCAGTGCCAGAAAAACTGCCCTGAGTTCTAGGAGACTGATATGGAGAAGGGATTCCTGAGGGGACCACAGTCCCTGGGCAGTGAGGGCCCCCAGATGGGCTCCCCAGTCCAGAAGGGAAGCATCCATGGTAAGGACCAGTGAATGAGACTGAGTGACAAATGGGACCCCTTGCCTTAAATTGTCCTGATCCTGCCACCACTGAAGGGCTAGGATCAGGGTCCGAGCCACTGGAATCAGTTTGGTAAGGGGATCCTTCCTCTGGGACCAAAAGGCCCTCAGATGGAACTGAATGTCCCTCATCTGCAGGGCTTGACAAATTTTAAAATTAGGTACTTGTCCACGGACAAGTGGCTTGTCCAAAAGTAGTTGTCCCAGTGCTTGAGTTGGTAGTCCCGGTATAAGATGGCATATTTTAATGGAAAGTATCAAACTACAGAAAACTCAATGGATTTATTGTAGTAGTTATTTAGTGTTGAAATAGACAATAAGGAGAATAAATAATATGATTTTATTTTTGTCAGCAGCATGAGGCTGCGAGCATAGACAGAATTAGCATTAGCAGCGAACTGACAGCAGCAAGTGTGGTTGCAGCAGCAGCAGCACGAGTGCCAGCCTGCAGCACAGTGAGAACATCATTACAGCAGAGTAGCAGACAGTACAGCATCAGCATCGGAAAAGTTACAGGAAGCCTGAGCTTGCTCCAGCCGAGCATCATATTCAGTCATGTTGCATCAAGACTAGTGACAGCCTCAGGGACATTTTCGTGAATCAGCAGAACTAGTAGTTGAACTAGCATGACCATGATGACCATGAATGTGGCGTGTGCCAGGACCAGATAGTAGCCAGTGGTTGATAGCTTGATCCGGATCAAAGCTGTCTAATGCAGGGCCTTCAACTGCTATATGCAGAAGTGACTGGAGCGTGTCATCAGCCAAACTTGTTCTTATTTTTGTTTTTATAAGATTCTGAATGGAGAATACTCTATCACATTTAGCAGTAGACACACTCATAGCCAGTAACATTTCTATTAGGTTAAGGAAGTGAGCAAGCTGGGCAGGTTTCTCTCGTAGTAGTCGTGAATACACTTGCAGATATGGCTTGTCAACTGCAGATTTAAGCATTGCTTTTAATGCACAATACTTCCTTTTTATACTGGTTACATGATCTTCAGAAAAAAAGTTGTGAAAGTAGTCTAATAAATTACTTAAATCAGTTGTGCCAAATTGTGCAAGTCCTTCTCGTGACGGATCAAAATTTTTGAAATCCAAGCAACTGAACCATTTCAGAGGTTCTTCCGAGAAATTCAGAAAACTCTGATCAATGTAAGATACTGCAGCATCTATTAAACTGTGCAGCTGTGTATCAGTTGTAAAATTTACTTCTGGGCAGTTCCCTTTGAAAGTAAAAGGAACAATCTTGTCCTCACTGCCACGTTTTGAAATTAGGTAGTTCATGCATTTCTCTGCAGGATTATATTGGTTCAGAAATTATGTCAAACTTTCCAGGTCTTGTTTTTAGCTCAGTCAACTGAAGTAAGCATGTCTCAACAAGTTGGGGGACTTCTAATATTAGTAGGTCATCCTTCTGAAATTCAAGTGATAAATTTTTCAATATTGGCAGAAAATCTTGAAGAATAAACAGTGATTTTACAAACTGTACTGCGTGCGCATCTCTTAGAAGTGCCTTTGCTTTGGCCCCATCATCACCAGCAGAGTTTGACACATGTTCAAGATGCTGAATTACTGTAGGCAGGTTGACTTGAACAGCATGAACTGAACGTGTCTTACTTGCAAGCCAACGCACTTGCTTTATTGCACTGAAATGAGCCAACTCTGTGTGTATGACATCTACTATTTCCTGCAGTTCCCGAAGTTTCTTGGGGCTGTAGTGGTAAAATTTAAAAATTCCTTTCAAGGTGTTTTCTACTTTTTGAACAAAGGTTTTTTTTTTCATGACATCGAGAACTGCTAACTCCAGTTTGTGGGCTACGCAATGCATGGGTATTACAGTGGGGACATGTTCTCAGATTTTTGCTATGGTGCCACCTGTATGGCCCATCATCACACTGGCACCATCAAAGTTGGCACATACGAGAACTGGTCCAGGTCTGCTCACATCGTTAAGGTCCGCAAAAGAAAGATCAACAGACTCAAGTGCAGAGGTTATTGCTTTAAAAACTCCATCTGCGTGAGAATGTTCAAGAGGTACAGCTTTAATTAACACAGTTGTAACTTTTTTTTCTGCGCCATCAACAAAACGAAGGAAGACATTTTCCCACTCTACAATGCTTGCACCTGTACTGCCATCTGCAAGAATGGTAACGAATTTTGTATTTTTGATAGTCTGGATCTGTGTTGTAGACATGACAGCTGATACTGCGTTACAGAAATCTCTGGCCCGTTTACCATTTGCGTAATTGCTGCCGAGTTTAACCCCATTTTTTTCTTGCAATGTGCAAAAGCCACTCCATATCTGAGAAAGGACGTAAATTTTTAGCCAAGGAATATGCGGTGTTAAATAAATGCCTCATTTTATTTTTGGTGACTTCCTCCATCTGAGAAAATGCATGATATATTGCAGTTTCAGATATGTTAAAATTGACTGCATGTTGACCAGTTTCGCGACTATGCTGGTTTGCACAAATTATATGTGGATTCGATTTCTCATGGGCTCTCACGGACTCAATTCTGAAATTATTTGAACCAGTGGCAAACACGTTAGGTTTTTTTGAATAAGCAGGAGTCGCAAGAGTGGGATATTTCTCACAGGCAGAGCAGTACATGACGTATTTTGGTCATCATACCTTAACCAGGTAAACTATTTAGCCAGTGATGCTGAAATGTTCGAGCCTTTTTTCAACATCATATTTTTTATCTTTGCTTCTTTTCTCAGTGTTTATTTCCTCATCATCTAAAATGAAAGGTCGCTTACCTGTACTGAACCAGAATGTGATGGCACTGAACTGCTGCTACTGTTATGCTCACTCGTTTCAGAAACTGGTACGGTCAAGTTAGACTGATCGCCTGTTATGTCTACAAACACAGACCCAGACCGAGAACCTTGGTCGTTTTTTCCTGACTACTAGTAGGGCCGGGGGCTGGCTTTCAGACTGTGAAGAAGGCTCAGGGTCAGGCTCTTTACTTTTGTTCCGATGAAGAAGATTTTTCCCTGTCCAAAGGGAAAATAGAGTAGCTTGCTTTGGCTTATTTTGTTGCATTATTTTAACTGTCTTCTATGCTGCAATTGTGAAATAAACTAATAAAGATTGTTGTATTATTGTACACAATAAAATTCTATTTTGTGTTATCTTTGTGTGTGTTGTGTTACTGTAATTTTTTTACCTTAAGCTGTTGTGCTTATGCAACATTACAAGAGGGCAGGACAGAGGTGGGTAGGTGGGAGGGGGCTGAGTCCAGAGCCGGACGGAGTACTAGCAGGAAATTGCTTTTTTCCTTCTCAGGGCAGGTTCGGTCTCACAGCCACATACAAACAAACACTTCCACCAGTATAGCTAGTACTGGTAGTTTATTTTTTCGGTGTCCCCAAAAATGCCTTTTCCCTTCTCAGGTCAGGTTTGGCCTCACAGCCGCACACACATACACCTCCACCAAAAGTACTAGCTAGGGTTTATTATTTTCTCCTGTGTAGTGTCACTGTCACTTTTCACACAAAATATGTTTTTCCCTTTCCCCTTCCTATAGGTGGGTAGGTGGGAGGGGGCTGGGTCCAGAGCCGGACGGAGTACTAGCAGGAAACTGCTTTTTCCCTTCTCAGGGCAGGTTGGTCTCACAGCCACACACAAACAAACACTTCCACCAGTGTAGCTAGTACTGGTAGGTTTATTTTATTTTTTCAGTGTCCCCAAAAATGCCTTTTCCCTTCTCAGGTCAGGTTTGGCATCACAGCCGCACACACATACACCTCCACCAAAAGTACTAGCTAGGGTTTATTATTTTCTTCTGTGTAGTGTCACTCTCACTTTTCACACAAAAAATGTTTTTCCCTTTCCCCTTCCTATAGTATATTTCTAAGAAAGAAATCCGCAGTTGTTCCCAAATTCCTGTACCCTCTCCTCTCAGGGCAGGTTAGGTCTCACTCACAGCCCACACACACACCTCCACCAAGTACTTGGTAGGACAAACAAAGTACTAGCTAATAAGTTTATTTAAGGTAGCTATCTTTTTTTTTTGGTATCAATCTCTTTTTACTACGACTGTTTACTATATTAAGTATTCAGTTCTTTCCTTCCACAATTTCCTCTACTCTACCCTTAGGCTCTCAGGGCAGGTTGGTGGTCTTGCAGGAGGCACACATTATCAGTCAGGTCCAAGTCCCTGATCTCTGCTCTCTGGGAAGGCAGGCTTGTCTCACAAACACACACACACACACACACACACACACACACACACCACACCCACCCTTATCACACGATTATTATTGAAATGTTTAGTAATTCCACAACTTAAATTCAACACACTATCACTTCCCCCACTTACAGTCTCATGTTTTTTTGCCTTTTTTATTTATTTAAGAGCTGTGTATCCTTTTATTTTTCTTCACTTCACATGAGTCCAAACACACAGCGCTCCCTGAATTCAGTGTGCAGTGTTTTTGCTTAGTTCTCCCTTCTTTTTATATATATATATATATATATATAAAAACCAGCAGATTGTTTCATCAGACTTTCCACTCTAAGCAAACTCTCTCTCCTCTCACATTCCCCTCCCCCCAAACTACAGATCCTCCTACTCTCCTGCTCCAAAATTCCCAATATATATTTGTATTATATTCTAACTTCTCTCTCCTATTACTGATTTGCTAGTGACTCGAGGCAATCGGCCCCAAATACACAGTTTGACTGTGCTCCAAACAGAAATGATGTGCTCTCTGCCTCTCTCCGAGCAGCGAAATGGAGTGTTTGCCAACGTGCACGGAGCTAGTGCTACTGCCACTCTGAGAGCTCCAGTCCAACCCCTAACGCGATCACCAATAGCCAGGACTGACAGGACTATACCAACAGCTATAGGCTGTCTAGCCTGTCAGTCTGGCTCTTTGACCAGTCTGAGCCGTGTTCTTCTAGCGCCCTCGCGCCTCCCAAGTGTCTGCTGGTGCCCGATTGCACAGTTAATTCGGGAGTCAGGACATGGGGCACGGTGGCGCGCGCCTGTGGTGCGGCGGGTGTGCGCATTCAACAATGCGCACAAAGACTCCATCTAGTGACCAGCGAGAGAAAAGCAGGTAAAAACGTGCAAATTTTAAACTGCAGCATGGTAGTCCGTGGGACAAGCAGAACTCTGGCATCTGCTTGTCCCTACATAAAAAATGGTAGTCCGGGACGTCGGGCTATAGGATTTGTCAAGCCCTGCTCATCTGGAATCTTGACCCTTGGACCACTGCTGTAGAAGCTGCCACGTGGCCCAAAAGCTGAAGGAAATGCCTTGCTGGTCGGGACACCTGAAGGCTGAAGGAAGAAGCCAGTTCTACAAGAACTCTTGCCCTTTCCAGGGGAAGAAAGGCTCTTACTTTGACAGTATCCAGCTTCGCCCCTATAAAGGTAAGGAGCTGCACAGGCTCGAAAACTGACTTGGGAAGGCTGAGAAGAAATCCTAGAGAAGTGAGCACTTGCTGGGTCACTTGCAGGTCTGACTTGACTTGGTCTGGAGACTGGCCCACTATAAGCCAGTCATCCAGATATGGAAAAATGGAAAACTTTTGCCTTCTTAGAAAGGTAACGACTACTGCCGGGCACTTTGTGAAAACATTTGGGGCTGATGTTAGGCCAAAGGGCATTGCCCTGAACTGATAGTGGCCTGAGGGCAACTCGAACCTGAGGTACTTTCTGTGGGAGCACCTGATGGGAATGTGAAAGTAGGCATCTTTGAGGTCCAGGGAGGCTAGCCAGTCCCATGGCCTTAGAGAGGGAAGAATTACTCCCAGAGTTACTATCTTGAACTTTGGTTTAAAAAAAATGTCTGTTCAGGTATCTTAGGTCTAGGGTGGGTCGCCACTCCCCTGTCTTTTTTGTGGTAAGGAAGTACCTGGAGTACAGACCTTTGCTCCAATGTAGGGTAGGAACTCTCTCTATGGCTCCTATGGCCAGAAGAGATGAAACCTCTGCCTCTAGGGCAAGGATTTCTGAGAGACCTGCAGGTGGAAAAAATCTGGCTCTCATCTTCGGAAATTTTTTGAAGCTGAGAACCAGTCCCTGGCTTACTACTTCCAGGACCCACTTGTCTGAGGTAACAGACATCCAGTCCTGGACAAAGTAAGCCAGCCTGCCCTCTGCTGGAATAGCAGAGTCGACCCAGGCAGGCCCATCAGGGTGTCTGTTTGGCCGGGGCCTTAGGCTGAGGAGTGGATGGAGCCCTGCTCATCCCTCTTCTGCCTCTCCCTCTGAAGACCCTCTCTGTGAAAAGGGAGAAGAGGCCTGTGCTGGGTAAACAGGCCTATGAAAAGGCCTGCCCCTAGACTGCTGCCTTTGAAGAGTTGCCTGCCTCTCCTTGGCCTGAGCACTCATGCATGTGGTCCTGTACTCATCCATTTTCTTCATGTAATTCTCTGTCTGCTCCCCAAACAGAGAATTACCCACCACAGGGAAATCCATGGCCTTAGCCTGGATATCCTGTTAGAGGCTACTACATCTGAGCCATGCCATCCTCTGAAGAGCCACAGGTGTAGCCATGACTCTTAACATATCACTGGAGTCCACAGCAGCATGAAACTAAACCTTAGATGCCTCAATCCCATCTGCAGCCACTGCCTCCAGCTCCTTGGCTAGCTGGGGGGGGGCCTGTTTAGCCAGTGCCAGTCCAGTGTCCCACCTGGACTTCTGGTACCTGGCTGCATAGGCCATGTAATTCGCCTGCCTGAGTCCCAAAGAAGATGCCATGTACTGCTTCTTTGCCATGGCATTAATCTTCCTGGAGTCCTTGTCTGGGGGTGTGAAGCCAAGGGAATATTTGCCTTGTCACAGGCAGCAGCCTACACTACCCCAACATGGCTGCATTGCTTATATAAGAACTCCGTGTTTGAGCCTGAAAGTGTATACCTCTTGTCCATTCTTTTATCCACAGGAGGTATAGTGTTAGGAGACTTTAGGATCTTTTGTGTCAGTTTCCCAAAAGATTTGTGAAGGGGAATAGACAGTCTCCAGGACTCTGGGATGTCCATCATCTCTACATAATCAGGCTCCTCTTGATCTTCCACAGCCTCCTCCATAGGAAGCTGGAGGGTTTCAGCCACCTTTCTGTAGAACATAAAGTGAGAAGGGGACTCAGAAAGCCTAGGGGGGAAACGCCTGATAGTCTGTCTGGGGAGATGTCCGGTTCCACAGGCACATCCAAACCCTCACTTCCATCATCATCCTCAAATTCCCCTTCCTCTTCAAATTCCGGTTCATAAAAATCTTTGAGGGTATAATCTTGAACTGGGGGGAACCAACTGTACCGAAGCCCTGCCAGAAGGAGCCAGATCTGTAGGAACAGGACAGAGCGATTCCACAATCTGAATCGCTCTGGCTATCTCTTCGGCGGTCGGAACATGAACCTCTGGATCTGAACCGGTCGATTTGTCTTTGCGTTTTCTTTTTGTCGGAACTGATCCCACGGAATTGGCTCTCCTTTTGCCCAAAGAAGTATCGCCCTGGTCAGAGGGCACTCCTTCTGGTTCGGTCAAAACCGAACCGGGCTGGCCATCTGAGTCAGAGGACTTCTCTGCCTCCTTTTCCCTCAGTCTACCTAATCTCTTCAAGGGTAGATTTGGGAAGGTTTTTACATATTTTGGCAGTCTGAATCAAGGTGGTCAAACCCCAGACAATAAACACAGGTGGTGTGGGGATCGGCCTTAGCAAAGACCTCCCCACACTCACTGCAGTGTTGAAACCCAGTGCGCCCGTTTTTTTTCTTGGGTTTCTCAGTCATGGCAAACCTAACCAACTTACCCTTTTTATGGCAACCGCCAGGCAAGACTCCCTCATCGGTTCCTAACCGTGTTACGGGTGTTGAAAAAAAATGTTCAAAACAGGTTTTTTTTTTTTAGAACCGATAAGGACCGGTAACCACACTCTAAAGTAAAAGACAGAAATTCACTAAAAGTGATCAGTTCAGCCGAATCGATCAAACAAGTTTAAAATTTCCACACAGCACAGGAAAAAACCTATCTAGTACTCACTGTACCGCAGACAGAGGCTGGACTGACTAAGCCGAACAAATTCGGCTTAAAACTGACACTTTTACCGACACTTTAACCGACTTTTCTAACTGAGCTGAAGGAGAAATCTCCGGAGTGACTGTTCAGTGAGGTGGAGTAAAGAATCTGACGGTTGGATTTCAAAGGGCTGCAAACAGAGACTTCAACCGAGCTCGAGCTCAGCATTAGAAACATAGAATTTGATGGCACATAAGGACCGCTTGGCCCACCCAGTCTGCCCATTTCCCTACCTAATGGATAAGCTGCAGATCCTAGTTAACCAGCAGCCTACTTCTTTCTACCCCCAACCCCTAGAATTGCCTTATAGCTGTCCCATGCATGCTGGAATTCAACCACTGTTTTTGACTCCAGAAGGCCGTTCCATGCATCCACAACCCTCTCTGTGAAAAAATACTTCCTTACATTACCTCTGAGCACCCCCCATCTTCAAATTGTGCCCCCTTGTTCTTGCACACCTCTTTTTTTGAAAGATGCTACCCTCTTGGACTTTGTTGATTCGCTTGAGGTACTTGAACATTTCTATCAAGAAAGTTAACCCTTTGTTCTCCGGGGCAGTTTAAAGGCTGGGGCTAACTACAATAGTCAGAATACAGCAAGACTTCATGTTGTTTGAAAGCAGCAGCAAAGACAAACAAGATGCTGGGATGCATATCTAGGAGAGAGGAGGTTATACTGCCCTTGTACAGGTCACTGGTAAGGCGGCATCTAGAGTATGGAGTTCAGTACCAGTGCCCACACCTCAAAAGGGACATTAACCTGCTAGAGAAGGTCCAGAAGAGGGCTACAAAGATGATAGCGGGTCAGCAGGGTAAGGCATACGAGGACAGGTTGAGGGCACTGAACATGTACTCCCTGGAAGACAGGAGAGAGAGGGGGGACATGATTGCGACCTTGAAGTACTTGAAAGGGATAAATAAGGTTGATAAGGAGAGACTCTTTAAGCTGAGTGGCAACCATAACACGAGGGCCACAGTCTTAAGCTGGGGGGGGGGTGGGAGGTTTAGGAAGGAGGTCAGGAAGCACTTCTTCACAGAGAGGGTGGTGGACACTTGGAATGCGCTGCCGGAAGAGGTCATCTCATTGAAGACAGTGAGCAGCTTTAAGAGAGGCTGGGACAAGCATAGGAGGAAGGCAAGGATCATGACTCGGGAGGATTAAGGAGGTTGGGCAGGGACAGTAGCTCAAGCTGTGGATCCTGCAATACGAGCAGACTTGATAGACCAAATGGCTTTCTTCTGCAGGCTTCTTCGTATGTTCGTATTCTAGAACATTTCTGAAGAAGGACAGTGAATTTTATCATGGCAGTGACAACAACCAAAAGCTTTAAGAACCAGCAGGAGTGAATCTGACATTAAGAAAAGTTATATGTGCTCTCAAAGGACTCTGATAAAATTGTTATGAATGTTTTCATTATTGGGAGCTGAAAATAAGATGATGTGTATACAAAAGTTATTGTGGAAACTAATTTCAAGTTCTTAGAGATAAAAGTAGTAATCATAGCCTCTGAAAAGATCTATTTATATATCTTTATTTTTGATTCATTAGCATTTAAATTGTGAGGGCTAGATAAATGTAAAACCTTGTGGATTTGTTATTAGTTCACCTGCTGGGTTTATTTATTTATACGCTTTTGGTAACCAGGTAAGTGCGCTAGGTAACAATCCTGCCTATTTTCAGGTACGACCCGGGAGAGTACAAAATTGAGAATACAGAGATGACAACAGTAAAGTTCAAGAACAATAACACAGGTACATCATTACAGTCCAGGTTGTGATACATCAGAGGAATTAGGCACACAGACAGATTTCTAGCATCGATAATGGTAGACAAAGCAACAAATAAGAAGTGGGATTGCTAGAGGAGGAGCACACAACTAACAGTCATTTAGCCAAGCTTAGTGGAAAAGGGCTGTTAAGATAGGGAAACCATAGTAATCTTAAGTATCTATTTAATTACATAATGAATTCTGCAAGTGCACTTTTTTGTATAAAATACTGGTGGTCAGAGTAGGACCATGCCCCTAAGGAAGGCGAAAGCTGAAGTGCTGGGGTATTCGGTGGTGGCTGGCTAATGGTAGGGAACATTTCTGTATATTACCACAAGACATACAGATTCGAGTATGTTATTTATAGGTTATTTATATGCACTTTGGCATCTTATTTCTATGCACCCTGCAAAAACAAGCCTGTGAATAAAAAGTTTTTAAACTGGAATTATAGAGGCTATGCTTTGTGGGTGTTTCTTAGAGGGAACAAGTGCCTGTTCCCTGCAGTACTCGCCTTTCACTGCTTTATATAGAAACATAGAAGTTGACAGGAGATAGGGACCACAAGGCCCATCCAGTCTACTGCAAGGAAGAAAAAATTACTCACCTTAGTAATTGCTTTTCTTCTCATGGAGTCTTGCTAAATTATAACATTAGCAGTCAGCCACTGCAGCTGAACTGCCCCGGAGAGGAAGGAGTTAACTCCAGAGGATCTGGAGTTCTACAGCGCGAGGGCGCTGTGCCAGCTCTATCTGGCAGTTTCAAATGAAACTGTCAGATCTTTTCAAGCTAACATCAAAGAACAGAAAGTCTGTGTGGAAAAACTACACTAGCCCATGCTACCTACTAGTAGTAGTAACAACAATATAAACAACAAAAACACCCAGAACCATAATAACAAAAATTGATGGTATTATGGTTCGTTTCACCTATGACAAGCACATTATGAACCCCTTCCCCCAAGACTCAAGTCCAAGAAGGGGCAATATAAAAACCTAAATGAAAGAAACCAGATCCTAACCCAAAGGAAAGAGGGTAAAGGGGTAACTACAATGGCATGACACAGTGCTTGCACCAATTCGCCACCCCTACCCAAGTAGAGTTCTGAGAGGGCAGGAGGAGGGTGGTTATAATATAGCAAGACTCCATGAGAAGAAAACAATTACTAAGGTGGTAATTTTTCTTCAAACACCATGAAGTCTTGCTATATTATAACATTAGCAGATTACACAGCAGTACCTCCATGGAGGAGGGTCAGAACCTACTTAGAAATAGGCTCTGAAGCACAGCTGTGCCAAACCGAGCATCTCTCCTGGACTGGACATCCAGGGAATAATGCTTGGTAAAGGTGTGAACTGTCTTCCAGGTAGCAGCTTGACAAATCTCCAGAATGGAATGTCCCTAGCAGCCGCTTAGAGACGCAGCTGTACCCCTGGTGGAGTGGGCCCTCAATCCTGAGGGGGGTACTACCTAGTTTCTGATAACAGAATTGGATACAAGAAACAATCCACCTTGCAACTGTTCTCTTAGTGGCAGGTTTTCCTTTGCCAACCTCGCCATAGGTAAGAAACAGTTGGAGGATTCGAACCTATGACCTCTGGTGCGCTCTAAATAGTAGCTTAAGGCTCTTTTGACATCCAAGCTATGCAGTCTCCTCTCACCTGAGGAAGAATGCTCAGTGAAAAATACTGGGGAGAGATAGATTGATTCAGGTGGAAATCAGAAACCACCTTAGGCAAAAACTTTCTATTAGTCCTAAGGACTACCTTATCTCTGTGGAAAGAGATAAAATCTTCTTCCACTGACAGGGCCTGTAACTCACTTATGTCTGGCAGAGGTGATAGCTACTAGGAAAACGGTTTTCACGTTAAATACTTGAGCTCTGCTGAAGACAGAGGCTCAAAGGGGTTGCATTAACTGAGCAATGCAAATATTCAGGTCCCAGGCGGAGCTGGTTCCAAAAGGAGGGTTAGTATGAAGTAACCCTTTAAAAACTTGGAGAACACAGGGTGAGAAGAAAGGAGACAGGCTTCCTGCTGACACAAAAGCAGAGACAGCTGCCAGATGAACCTTCAGGGTAGCTGGTCTAAGGCCTAGAGAATTCAGATGGACCAAATATTCCAGAAGAATGGGAAGATCAGCAGATTCTGGGATAATCTGCCTCTCAGAGCACCAGATGGAAAACCTCTTCCACTTAGAATTATAAGTGGCCTAGTGGAAGGCTTCCTAGAAGCCTTTAAAATATCCATGACACCTTGAGAAAGGTGTAAGTCAGCAAATTCTAGCTCCTCAAGAGCCAAGCCTTGAGGTGGAGGGATTTGAGGTCCGGATACCACACTCTCCCCTGTGCACAGGCCAGTAAGTCGTGGACTCTGGGTAGGCTCAGGGCAGGGTGGACTGCCAAGGACAGAAGCAGAGGGTACCAGGGCTGTCTGGCCCAATCTGGGGCAATCAGAATCACTCTGCAAGGTTGAGATCTGATTTTACTAGTACCCTGAAAAGAAGAGGAAAGGGAGGAAGGCATACAGAACTTCTCTTTCCAGTCCAACAGAAAGCGTCCAGAGGGACTGAGCCCAGTACTGGAGGCCTGCAACAGAAAAGAGGAAGTTGATGGTTGTCTGGGGCTGCGAAAAGATCTATCTGAGGAGTGCCCCATCTGGCAAAGACGGACCCCAGCACTTGTGGATTCAGAGCCCATTCGTGATGGCCCTGAGAAATTCTGCTGAGGGCGTCCATCAGGACATTGTCCTTCCTGGGAGGTGAACCGCTATCAGGAGGTGTTCAGGAGTAGGCCAGAGACCACAACTTCATTGCTCGGTGCACAAGGCTGAAGACCGAGTGCCCCTTGCTTGTTGATGTACCACATTGTGGTGGTATTGTCTGTCCTGACTTGAACCACTTTGTTCTGGACAGAATCTGAAAACACCGAAGAGCTAAAAGACAGCTCTGAGTTCCAACAGATTGATGTGGAGCAGAGATTCCTGAGGAGACCACACCCCTGGGTGGCAAGATCGCCCAGGTGAGCCCCCACCCTAACAGGGAGGCATCCGTGGTGAGGGTGAGGGAGGAGAAATGGGAATGAAGGGAACCCCTGTCTTAAATTGCTCTGGACCTGCCACCAGTGGAGGGCTAGGATCAGAGTTTGAGTAACTGGAACCAGCTTGGTAAGGGGTCCTTCCTTTGAGACCAATAGGCCCTCAAATGGAACTGAATGTCCCTCATCTGGAATCTTGCTCCCTGCCCGACAGCTGTGGAAGCAGCCATGTGCCCAAGGAGTTGCAGAAAATGCCTTGCTGGTCGAGAGACCAGAGGGTAAAGGAGGATGCCAGGGCGATGAGTCTGTCCACCCTTTCCGAGGGAAGAAAAGCCCTGGCTAACCTTGTGTTCAATTCTGCGCCTATGAAAGTTAGGACCTGAACCGGTTCCAGAACTGACTTTGGTAAGTTTAGCAGGAATCCCAGGAAGTGAGAAGCTGCTGGGTGACTTGCAAATGGGTTTTACCTGACCTGGAGACTGACCCACAATGAGCCAGTCGTCCAGGTAGGAAACACAGCAACCCCTTGCCTTCTTAAGTGAGCCACAACTACAGCGAGACATTTGTGAATACCCTTGGCGCAGAGGTCAGGCCGAAGGGCATTGCCCTGAACTGGTAGTGGCCTGAGGGCAGTTCAACCTGAGGTACTTTTCGGTGAGAAGGCCTGATCAGAACATGAAAATAGGCATCCTTGAGGTCCAGGGAAGCTAGCCAGTCCCTGGCCTTAGGAAAACAATATCATTGCCAGAGTCAACATTTTGAACTTTGGTTTCAAAAGATGCTTGTTCAGGTACCTTAAATCTAGAATGGGCCTCCATTCTCCTGTCTTTTGGGGTAAGAAAGTATCTTGAATAAAGCCCCTGCCCTGATGGCAAGGAGGAACCCTTCCACTGCTTTGCAGTCCAGAAGAGAAGAAACCTCTGCTTCCAAAGCAAGGGCTTGAAGGATTTGTAGGTGGAAAATGTCTGGCTCTCATCTTTGGAAAGTGTTTGAAGCTGAGAATCAGACCCTGGCTTATTACCTCCAGAACCCATCTGTCCGTAGTTAGGGACAGCCAGTTCCAGCTGAAATAGGCCAACCTGCCCACTGGTACAGGAGAATCGGCCCTGGGCACCCATCAGGGGGGTGCCTGCTTAGCAGCAGCCTTAGGCTGAGGGAGTGGGTCTGCCCACTGTGTCGCCTCACCCCTGCCTGAAGAAACCTCTATGCAGACAGCAGAGGAGGCTTGAAATTGGTAAAAAGGCCTGAAAAGGCCTGCCCCTACCTCTGGGAGCATGCCTTTGTGGCATGGCATGCTTCTCCTTAGCCTGGGCACTTTTGTAGGTAGTTCTGTATTCATCCATCTTTTTCATATAGTTTCTGTTTGCTCCCCAAACAGAGAATTTCCCACTACAGGAAAATCCATAGCCTTTGACTGGGTATCTTGGGACAGATTAGTGCATCTGAGCCATGCCAACCTGGAAAGCTACAGAAGTGGCCATGACCCTAGAGGAAACATCATTAACATCAACAGCAGTATGAAATTGAACTTTAGAGGCTTCAATGCCATCAGCAGCCACCTGTTCCAACTCACTAGCCAGCTGGCCATGGGCCTGCTTGGCTAACTGCAATACTGTGTCCCACCTAGATTTCTGATATCTAGCCACATAAGCCATATAATTTGCCTGCCTGAGTCCCAAAGAAGCTGCCATATACTGTTTCTTAGCCATGGCATCAATCTTCCTGGAATCCTTATCAGGAGGATGTGAGGCCAGAGGAATATTAGCCTTGTCACAGGCTGCAGCTTGTACCACACCTACATGACTACACTGTTCAGTAAGGAAGTCTGTATCCAGCCTGACAAAGTATACCTTCTGTCCATTTTTTATCTACAGGAGGGACAGAATGAGGATTTTTTTAAATCTTTGTTGTTTGCTTCCTAAATGACTTATGCAAAGGAATAGACAACCTCCTAGACTCTGGAATATCCATCATTTCTACATAATCAGGCTCCTCTTGCTCATCCACAGCCTCCTCTAAAGGAAGCTGGAGGGATTCTGCAACCTTTTTGTAAAAAATAAAGAAAGAAGGGGACTCAGACAGAATAGGAGGAGATTCTAAAGGTCTGTCTGGAGAAATGTCCGGTTCAATGGGCACGTCCAGACCCCCCCCAGCCACACATATATTGATCAAATTCCTCCTCCCCCTCCTGTGGTTCATAAAAATCCTCAACTTCAAAATCCTGAACCACTGGGACTGAACGAACCAACCTTTACCAACTGTTGGTGGTTCTACAGATCCCTGAGACAGTGACTGGACAATCTGAATGGCTTTAGCTATCTCTGCAGCAGTTGGAGACACAATTTTGGACCCCAAACCTACTGATTTCCTTGTCTTTTACCGGGACTGGTTCCTCTGAACCAGCCTTCCTTTGCCGAGGAAGTCTGCCCTGGTCAGAGGGCACTCCCTCTGGTCCAGTGGGTACTGGACCGGGCTGGCCATCCGGGTCAGCGGACTTTTTGGCCTCTCGTCCCCTGAGCCGGCCCAATCTCTTTTCCAGGGTGGCTGCAGGGAAATTTTTACACACCTGGCAGTCTGACAGGAGGTGGTCAGCCCCCAGACAATAAACACAAGTGGTGTGTGGGTCAGCCTTGGCAAAGGCCTCCCCACAGACATCACAGTGTTGAAACCCAGTGGGCCCGGTTTTTCTTTTGGGTTTCTCAGACATAATGCCAGCCTAACCAAAACTTGCCCTTTTGATGGCAGTGCCAGGCAAGACACCCTTATCAGTTCCTAACCGTGTCACGGGTATTTGAAAAAAACGTTATAATTCTGTTTTTTTTAGAACCGATAAGAACCGGGAACCGCACTCTAAAACCCACTGTACACTTTTAAAATGTAGAAATAACAAACCGATCGGTTCAAAACCGAACCGATAATTAATTTTCCACACAGACTTAAAATTTAGTACTTACGGTTACCAGATAGAGCTTTAAAACCGAAATGCGGTAAAAATAATGACTTTTGCCGGTTCAAATGAACCGAAAAATACTCGCTTGAACCGAGAATGAACCGAGCTGAAGGAGCTGATCTCCGGAGCGACTGTTCAGTGAAGCGGAGTAAAGAATCTGACAGTTTCATTTGAAACTGCCAGATAGAGCTTTGGGCACAGCGCCCTCGCGCTGTAGAACTCCAGATCCTCTGGAGTTAACTCCTTCCTCTCCAGGGCAGTTCAGCTGCAGTGGCTGACTGCTAATGTTATAATATAGCAAGACTTCATGGTGTTTGAATGTAGGATTATATATTTCGAGCCATTACCAGGTCTCAGTTAGGGGTAGCACCCTCTCATTTCAGAGTGCAGGCATTTTCTCTTAGTGGAAATAAAGGGGGCCCAAGGCCCTGGTGGTGGACAAAAGGACTGCTGCCACCCGGCCTGACCCAATGAAGAGCAATGACATTCCTGGTGTCTAGTGGCACCCCTACCCTCCAATCCCCTTCCCCATACATGTTTACGTATTCCCTGGTGTCTGTTATCAAGGCACAGGTCAGGAAGCATAGGAAAACCAGGAGCAGTTTCAAAATTCGCAAATAGCATTTTATTTTTCTCAATAACAGCAAAATAAAAAATTAAAATTACTCAACATAACGATTTACAAAGCCAGTACAAACAGAGAAAACAAGGTCCTTAATCTGAGGATATCTCTAATTACAAGTTTCAGGCTTGCTCTCTCTCTCTCTCTCTCCTTGTCTCCCTAGCAAAAGCACTGCAGCTCATTTTATAAGTCTCTGTCTGGAAAGTCTTTAAGAGAGCCTGCTTACCACAGAATGTTCTTGTAAGTTTACAGAATGTTCTTGTCAGTTTCCTTCCTCGCAGGTACAGCAAAACAGTACATGGTGTCCCAGAACTGACCTCTTGTTGACAGCTCTGCAAAGGGCTTAAAAACTGCATCTCAAGTTAACCCCTTGAGTTCCAAAAAGCTTTCTGCAATCATTTCAACAGTATAACTATATACAGTTTTAAACAAAGGATTTCAGTATCACATACAGTTTTACACAGAGATTCACATATATTTTTTATGCAGATATGCAAGGGGGAAGAAGAGACAGAAATAGAAAGGGAAGGCACAGAGATAGCGACAGGCGGAGAATCACAAAACTGTCGTGAGTGATCAGTTCCTAGGTCCCACAAGAAAAGCTGGTTGCGCAACCAGACAAACAAGAGACAGAAAACTAGAGGATAGAACAGATCCTTGCGTTTAAATTCTTCCTGCATAACAAATGGGGCAGGGCCTTATTCAGCCCTGTCACAGTGTCTAGTGGCACCCCCTACCCTCCAATCCCCATACTTCTACATGTTTACATATTCCCCGGTGTCTAGTGGCACCTTCCGATCCCCATCCCCGTACATGCTTGCATATTCCCTGGTGTCTAGTGGCTCCCCTGCCCTCTGATCCCTGTCCCCATATATGTTTACATATTACCTGATGTCCAGTGGAATCCCCCACCCTCTGTGTCAGGCAAGTGGTCTACTGCCCACCCCCCCACATCGCCAGAACAGAGCAAACCACCCTGACACCCCCCCTTACCACTGTCATCAGTGCTGTGCAGATCCAATACAGTGACCAAGCACAGCCCTCCTCTCACCACCTCGGTCAGCTGCCATATGGACTAACACGGAACATGCGTTCTGTCGAGGATGGGGATTAGAGGTCAGGGGTGCCACCAGACACCAGGGAATACTTAACCATGTACAGGGAAGGGCGATTGGGGGGGGTGGTCGCCACCATGCCTGATGTGGTGGCAGGCCACAACAGAGGCCCAAACCTGCCACTGCTTTTCATATAAATTAACCCCATAATGGGCATGCATATGGCCTCTTGGAGCCTTGCATGCCCAATGGACTCATCTGCATAGTGCCAGGTGAATATCACACCAAGAGCTCCCACCACTAACAGGTCTAGGGGTGCAGTTCCATGCACTTTGGTATGGGCTGCATACAACCCAGATCCATGCTGGGACAGCGCTACTCAACCTTGCGCTGCCCTGGCAAGGCCCTACATCCTGTCAGATCGTGCCAGTGCACTATCATACTGAATATAGCATTCTTGGGTTGTGGGCAAGGGCAAGCAGAGCATAAAACTTTGCACTCCACTTCTGCCCATTACTCAATATCTGGTCTCAGGAGTCCAACCAGTAGTCCAACTTATTAAGGTCCTTCTTAAGTCTGTCCCTATCCTTAAGGGGGTTCACCACCTTGGCCAGCTTAATACCATCAGGAAACTTAAGCAGCCTACTGAAGAATAAAACTTACAGATTGCTGATGAAAATATTGAAAAGCAGTGGCCCCGGTATCGATCCCTGAAGGCCCCTGCTGAGTACCCCTCTCCACTTGGAGTAGTGCCCATCAACCACATTCCACTGCTTCTTGACACAGTCAGTTAGCAAATCCTTTGTGTCTTGTGTATACCCCACTGGTATACTCTGACCAGAAGCTTATGTGCCAGTGTTAAAGTTTTGCTGTAGTCCAAATAGACTGTCTGTGGCCCCCAACCCTGTTCACCTCCCTAGTCACCCCTTCGAAGAATGTGATCAGGTTGGTCTGGCACGATCTGCCCCTCATAAAGCCATGCTTGGGGGGGGTTACCCTTCTTCACCTCAGTCAAGTGATCCATTATCCTGATGTTGATAATGAAATCCAGGATTTTACTCCACACTGAAGTCAGACTGAAAGGCTTATAGCTGACTGATTCTGGCCTTGCCCCATTCTTGAAAACGAAGAAAACACTGACCACTTTCTAGTCCTCCATCTTTCACCATTACCATCACTCCATCCTTGTAAACCTCCAACATTCTCTATGCCCAGACACACATCCTGGTGTATTTCTAGTCTTTTGTTTTCTGCGTAAAAAGAGCTCCATTTCAAGAATATTCCAAGATAATGGCCAATCAATCAAAGTCTTTAACCCTGTCTTTTACCACAAGGCTGAATGATGCTATTAGAAAAAACAGAACAATGACATTTCTCTCGGCAGAGTTGGCAAAAATGCTCACGACATCTCTGGCTTTTTGTTAGAAGGTATAAAATACATAGAGTTCCCATGTCCATTCAGGACCTCCTCAGCTACTGTCGGGGACCCAACACTCTGCTTCACACTAAACAGACCACCCAGGCATTTTCAAACACTCGGGACCCAACAGATGGAAAGAGATCAGACACCACTGAAGGGGTTAACAGTTCTGAAATATTTTCAGCTTTATTAGTTTCAAATGTTCCCTCTTAATTACCATGACATTTATATACTGATGGTATCTAATTAATTTCAGTCTGCAGGTGCTGTGGGCCAATTAAAATGGCATCATCCCTTTTTAGACAAGAAGGCTGTCAGCTCTAATTCCATCAATAATGAAATGATTTACTGTTCTCATGCCAGATATTCCCCCTCCTTCCCAAAGTACCTATCCAGTCCTGAGTAAAACCTCTGTACTGACTCTTTAGGGTATTATCCCCAATGTAGTTCCTATGCTGCTCTCTTACCCCACCCACAAACCCACAATTGTAGTCATTTTGAGTAGTGGTAGTAATGTATTTATTTGGTCCCCTATCTGGCAGACTTAGGACTCCTTACAAAATAGATGATGTTACAACAGCACTAAAGTACTCCCCTTTGTACCAACTCCTCAAAGTATCAGTATCACCCCTTCCCCACTCAAAGTACTGCCTGTACAGCTCCCCCCACCCAATGTACTGGTCCCATTTTGAGTAAATCCTTTGTAGCGACTCTTTAGAGTATGCCCACGTTCTTCTCTCTTACCCTTCCTAATTCTCTCATTTGATTACTCCCCTCTGTACTGACTCCTCAAGGTAACTACCCCAATTCATGTACTACTTGCTGAGCTCTCTTACTTCCCCCAACACACCACTGCATACTGATGCCACTTTAAGAACACCTCTCTGTACTAACTCCTCAAGGTATCTACCCCCCTTCATGTAGTACTTGTTCAGCTCTCTTACCCCCCTGCCTACACCACTACGTGCTGATCCCATTTTGAGAACACCCCTCTATACTGGCTCTTTAGGGTACATCTTCCATGTAATGCCTATGCACCCCCAAAAAAAAACACTGGTCTCACTTTGAATACTCCTCTATGTACTGACTCCTCAGGGTAACTTCCACTCCCCCATGTACCGCCTGTACGGCTCTCTTACCCCTTTTACAAGGAAGTGTGGTCTACAGGTTGAAGCAATGGCTTAGGAACCAGGACATAACAGATTTTAATCTCACTATAGCCAAACACTGCACTGCGTGACCTTGGGCAAGTCACTTAACTTCTCAGTGCTCAAGTCCACTCAGCTACAGAAATGGGCAGAAGCCAGAACCCACTGTAAATGAGATGCTGCATCTCAGCTAGGTTAGCTTGGGTAAACAAACTGCAAACAGACAAAAAAAAAATGCAGAAGGCAGGTCCTATTTTGTATACTTCCATCTGTATGGACTCTTTAGGGTATCCCCCATGTACAACCTGTATTGTTCTCCCACACCTATGGACTGGTTCCATTCAGAGTGCTTCCCTGTGTACTAATTATTTAGATCTCTCACTAAACTTCAAGTACTGCTCTCTCAGGCTCACCCCCCAACCCCAACCAATTATTTACTGGTTCTATCTGAGTACTCCTCTCTGTACTGACTCCTTGGGGCAGCCCCTTCCTATGTACTACCTTTACAGTTCCCTTACCCCTCCCAATCTAGTGGTCCTATTCTGAGAACTCTCCTTTGTACAGATTCCTCAGGTATCTCTCCCCCCGCACATACACACCCCAGACAAACAGTACTGCTCTCTTACCCCAGCTTCAAAAGACTGTTGCCATTTTGAATACTCTCCTCTGTATAGACTCCTTTGCTTAGTCCCCTTCCTCCCACGTATTGTTCTCTCCCTGCCTCTCTCTCTCTCTCCCTCCCCCATGTCCAGGTCCCATTTTGAGCACTCTCCTATGTTTTGACTCCTTAAGGTATCTCTGAGTCGATGTATTACTTTTTTACACGCTCCACATACTGGTCCTATTTGGAGTACTCCCCTCTTTACCAACTCCTTAGGGTATCTCCCCATGTAATACCAGTACTGATCTCTTAGCTCCCTCTCCCCAAAACCACATACTGCTTCCATGGAGTACTTCCCCTCTGTAGTGATACCTTGTGGTATCACCCCCCCCCCATACTGCCTGCACCATTTCCCCTCCCTACCATGTACTGTTCCATTTTAAGTACTCCCCTGTTTGCAGACTCCTCAGGGTATTCTTTCTCTATACATTTTGTACTGCTGTGCTCTATACTAGCCCAGAACTTGTCCCCCTTTTGGCAATCTTCTCTGTAATGTCTACTCAGTGCACTCTTCACTGATGGCCTATGCAACTTTCTTACTAATTACTGAGCTAGTGCAACAGGCAACAGCTTTTGCACCCTGTATGTTATGGGACGCTAGTGAAATTGAGCAGGGAGGAGATAACTGTAGCACACAAAAAATATTCCCTACACAGAGAGGGTGTAAAAGAAAAGAAAATGTGACTATATTAATCTATTATCTAATTTCAAATGAAGAATAAATGCTGGGGCCAACACTGATTGGGGGGAAGGGGGTACACAGACGTAAATGAAAATTTGTGCTTCTAGGCAGTCTGAATTTGCTGTTGCTTACTGTGTTGCAGAGTAAGAGCTTCACAGTGGTGTCCACATAAAGCACCGACCACAGTTTGATTGAAGGGCTGATGGACAGAAGCAAGCCTCACAGTGAGAGGTTACCATACAGAAATAGGAATCAGCCTTAAAGACAAGGAAGAATGAAGATCAGACCTTTCTCTGCAAAGGTGAAGCCCTTTTACTTCGAAAGGTGCAATTTTTAATTATATATACACACGTATATAAAAAAGGAAGAAAGCAAGCCTGCTTGGAGGCCTGAAATGAAAGACAGGTTAAATACCAAAAACACCTGTCCCTGTCAGTGTCTCCTCCTCACACTGACATTTTTCTCTGTCACTCCAGGCGGAGATCTGCGCTTTAAACCTGTAGTGTGTCAACTTAGGCACTAAATGTAAAATATTCAGACAGCCACAAGGCAGCTGACAAAAGTCTGAAAATCAATGTGTGAGATTCTGGGTTCTGTGACCTTTTCTTTTTCCAAGTAACATAGTGCTTTGGATTTAATCAGCGCATTCGGTTCTTAGACTCGCACTCACTAAGAAGCTCAGTTCACCAGAAAGCTTACAGCACCATTTTCCTGGCAGCAGGGTGTATCATGACTGCACGTGGCAAATTCTAAAGCAGCCAAGCTTGGCCATACTTTCTCAACTCATGGGTAAAGTAATAGCCACTTTGAATCTAGAAAAGGAGCCACTCCAATCATGTCCCTTTAAATCCCTCCATTTTCACATGGTAGAACGGACTAGCATGCCTGACATCCAGTGTATAGTGCTTAATGTCTAGCAGCTTCAAAGTCTGGTTTAGATGGAACACAGAAACCACCTTGGGCACGACTTGCTTGTTGGTACACAGCAGAACTATGTTCTTATGGAAAATCTAATAGGCCAGGTTAAACTAGAGGACTTGCAGCTTGCTGACCCACCAAGCCAAAGAGACCACTTGGAAAGCCAACTTCCAGGACAAGAAACCAAGGTCAAAAGTAGCCAAAGGGTTTCTCTATGAGTTTGGTGAAGACCACATTTTGGAACCACACCAGAGGGGGTCTTGTGAAGAAGAGGGAACATATGCTCAAGTCCCTCATGAAAGCCAATGACCACTCACTCCATAGGAAGGGAGGGGTATCCCACCTTAGCTTGACAGCCAAATACAGCAGCCAAGTATATTTGGGAGATGTTGCATCAAGCCCTGTCAAGAACCATAACCATACAAAGTCGAGAATCAACCCCACCAAGCATACTAAAGGTGACAGGCCACAATCCAATTCACCATATCAAGAACCTCTGCCACTTAATAGTACAACTCAGTAAGGTGGAGGACTTGCTGGAAGTCTCCAACAATGTGAGGACCCCCCCTCTGAGAGGCAGACGGATGCAACCTGTCTTCTCAGGAACCATGCCATCAGATGCAAGGACTCTAGATCCAGATGTTGAATCCTCCGCTTGAACCAGCTGAGAAGCTCTAGCTGGATGTCTGGTGTCGAGGTAAAGCAGGTCTAGATACTAGTGCTGGCAAGGCCACACCTGAACTATCAATATCAGTCAAGCCCTTCTGAAGCATGCCTTTTTCAGGACCTTGTAATCAGGGGAAAGAGTGGAAAGGTATATAGGAACGTGCATGTTCAAGTCAGGGTGTGGTACTTGTCCTGAATAGTGTTCAGAGCTGACAGGAAGGCACAGAAGAGTGGGAGTTTGAGATTCTCTCAGGATGCAATTAAGCTGATGACTCAGGTCCACATCATCAAAACCACTGAGGTTCAGTGGTTCAGTACTGTGACCATAATATTATATGAGTCACAGGCACATTCCTCAGCCACAACCGGTACCACAACCAAATTCCTATATTGCCCTGGCAGAGTGAGACCACCAAGAGGAGGCATCTGTAGTAGTGGCCAGGGAGGATGTGGGGGGCCCTCCAAAGTGGAGGCCGCAAAGAGGGTGGTAGAGACCCCAGAGAAGGAGGAACAAACTTCTGCTGGGAGACTCAGCTGTCAGTGGGATAGGGGGAGGAGAGGGAGGTCAGGTACCTATCCAGTGCCACGGCATGGAGGGATAAGAAGCGTACCACCCTAAGGATCGCTAGGGAAGTAGGAAGGGAAGGGGAGCCAGATGTTACTGTCCACTTGGGGGACAAATGACCTGGCTAGGGACAGGACAGGAACAGTGCAGGGGAAATTCAGGGAACTGGGAAGAAGTCTTTGATAGGTAGCACGCTCTGTAGCTTTTGCGAAGGTTTTTCCTGCCTACAGTAGGTGGAAGGAGAGGGAGCTCTGCACCAAGGCCTTCAACTCATGATTGAAGGAATGGTGCAGAGAGAAGGAGTATAGCTACAGTGGGCACTGGAGGCTCATCTGAGAAGACGGGAGCCAATACAGAGCTAATGACCTGTATCCATCCAGGAGGGGAACCACAGTTCTCAGTGGACGGTTTAAAATGTTGCTTTAATGAATATTTAAACTAGCCAATGGGGTGGAGGAAGAAAAAGGGGAGGCAGGAACTGTCCCCACCTCCAGCTGAGACAGACAGTAAGGAGATCCCGAGGGGAGGAGTCCCACCATGGTACTAGTTCAACAGTTCTCAAACTTTGTCATAGTGAGCCTCCCCTAAGCCATGGAAAAGATCTTGAGCCTCCCCCAAAATACTGAAATATTTTTGGGCCTGCCCATAGAAAAATAGCCTACTTTTCACAGTACATCAAGAATAAATTGAAACCTCTTTGCATAGCT
This sequence comes from Neoceratodus forsteri, assembly GCA_016271365.2. Classification (NCBI taxonomy): domain Eukaryota; kingdom Metazoa; phylum Chordata; order Ceratodontiformes; family Ceratodontidae; genus Neoceratodus; species Neoceratodus forsteri. The sequence goes on along the minus strand of CM057451.1, from coordinate 672,814,711 downwards.
GGCTCTCATGTTATTAAGCTTATTGTAACCACCCTCCCCCAAACAGGACAACCTACTTGCTCCAATAGTTTGACTCTCGAACCATTGTTACCCCCTCTGCCATACCTTCATGGGTCAGACTGCTTTTTCTGTTTCCCCTCTATCTGGAATAACCTTTCTGCCGACCTCTACCTCTCTCGCTCTCTCCCTGCTCTGAAGCAACTTCTCAGGGATCATTTTGCTCCCTCCTGCTCTTATTACTAGTATCTGTATGGTTAACTCTTGTATATGGACAGCTCTACTGCCAGTCTAATTGATCACTTGTTCCTCGAATTGTTAAGTTTATTGTTCTTAATTTGTTTGCACTTTTATTCATTTTGCATTGCTTAAGTGTCTCGCAGTTACATTCTGAATTGTATTCTCGCACTACCCTTCCCTGGGTACACCTGATATAAGCCATAGCTCAGTGTACAGTACCTTCCTTGGTCACAGACTTGTGAATAAATACATACATTCACCTACTATTATCCTCTTTCAGTTTACCTTATCCCTTCACACAAAATCTATAAAGTTCAAAATTGAAATATAATACTTTTTCAAGACTTGCTTGAGCCTCCCCTGAACAGGTTGGGGCCTCCCCAGGGAGGCTGGCCTCACCATTTGAGAACCCCTGTACAAGTTAATCAAAGAAGCAGGGGGCTAGCGAAGGGGAGAAAAGAAGCAATCAGAAGACGGAAGAAGGGGGAATAGAAGGAAATAAGGGGAAGTGACAAATGAAGAGCTAACAAATTCTGTAAGGCCATGTGTGTTAATGCTAGAAATCTGGGAAATAAAATCCCAGACCTAAAGGCCATCATGAATATTGTGTCCATTAGTGAACCATGGTGCACGGAAAACCATGACTGGAATGTGGTCATACCAGGCTACTCTATGTTCAGAAAGTACAAGGTAGGAAGAAAAGGAGGGGGTGTTGTACTTTGTGTGAAGGAAAACATGCTTTATGTGAACAAAAGCATAAAAGGAACAGAAATACAGGGACTCGGGGCGCAGAAGTGTTGTGGATCACCCTCGGGTGAGGAAACAAAGCTACTATTCCGATGGGCATGATCTACAGGCCTCTGGCACGGGGGAGGACTTAGATAAGGATATGTTAAAAGCAACTGGCAAAATGGCTTTACAGGGGGAAGTGTTGCTGGTGGGGGACTTAAATCTGCTGGATGTAGACTGCAGCCATCCAGCTGTGGGTTCAGCTAGAAGCAGGGACATCATGGACTCCCTGCAGGGGGCATTCCTTAGGCGACTAGTCAATGAACCCACTCGTGGTGGGACAATATTGAACCTGGTGCTTACTAATGGGGACAGTATTACAGACATCAAGGTGCAAAGCCATCTAGGGACCTGCAATCATCGTAAAGTGTGGTTCAACATAAGAACAGTTGTGGAATCCAGCCACACCATAGCGAGAGCCTTGGACTTCAGAAGGGCTGATTTTATAAAGATGGGTGAATACCTCAGGAATGACCTGGTGGAGGGGGGGATGACCTGGGGGTGGAGGAACAGTGGACCAAACTAAAAGAAGGCATAGTAAAGGCAACAAACCTTTGTCAAGCAGGTAAGCAAAAGGAAAAGGACACTGCCATGGTTCTAAAACAGGTGGAAGAAAAGGTAAAGGCTAAAAAAATTACATTTAGAAAGTATAAGGAGACCCAGAGAGGGGAGGACAGAGAAGTGTATCAGAAAAAACACAGGAAGGCAGGGAAAACAGTAAGAAGTGCAAAGGCACAAACTAAAGAAAGAATAACTCTGGCAGTATCAAAGAGGGACAAGACATTTTTAGCAAAAAAAGGAAAGCAAAAGGTGGGATTGTATGGTTAAAAAGGGAGGGGATTCTGCACGGAAAGGGATCAAGAAAAAGCAGACATCTTGAACAAATACTTCTGCTCAGTGTTCACAGAAGGGGAGGGACCAGGAGCTTTGATGGGAGGGAAATGGACACTAGTCTGTTTTCTGAGGACAGAGTCTGGAAACCACTTGCTAACCTGAAGATGGACAAAGCTATGGGGCCAGATGAGGTGCATCCAAGGGAGCTCAGAGAGGTACTAGCTGTACCTCTGACAGCCCTATTTAACAGATCTCTGGAGACCGGCATGGTTCCGGAGGACTGGAGAAGAGCAGATGTAGTCCTACTTCACAAAAGTGGTAGCAAGGAAGAGGCGGGTAATTATAGGCCTGTCAGCCTGACCTCAGTGGTGGGTAGCTGATGGAAACACTGCTAAAGGAAAGGATTGTGGAATTATCTTAAATCCAGTGGGTAAGAGGATCTGAGGTGGCATGGATTCACAGGAGGAAGGTCATGCCAAACAAATCTGATAAGATTTCTTTGACTGGGTGACCAAGGAGTTGGATCAGGGAGGAGTGGTGAATGTGGCCTACCTGGATTTCAGCAAGGCTTTTGACACCGTTCCACACTGTAGACTGGTAAACAAGCTTGGTAGTTTGGGGGTGGGGAAAAGGTGGTAACCTGGGTAAAAAAATGGTTAGGGGCTAGGAGGCAGAGGGCAGTGGTGAACGGAGTTTGCTCTGAGGAAGGGAGGGTGACCAGTGGCGTGCCACAGTGATCAGTGCTGGGACTGGTCTTCTTTAATGTCTTTATAAGTGACATTGCAAAAGAGCTGGAAGGGAAGGCCTGCCTCTTTACTGATGACACCAAAATCTGAAATATGGTAGACACTGGGGTTGGAAAAGATGAGCAGAGACATTAGATAACTGGGTGGTCAAGAGTATGGCAGCCGGGGTTCAATGCAAAAAAAGTACAAAATAATACACTTAGGGCTCAGAAACCCTGGGGCAGAATACAAAATGGGGAGAGTGGTACTAACAACCACTAAGCAGGAAAGAGACCTGGGGTAATTGTGACAATAGATCCTGCCACTCCTGAGGACCAACCTTTTCTTAAATCTGTTGCAAAGGTGCTTCTATATCTTAGCCTAATCTGTCCTTTACAATAAGGTCCATAAGGTTGGCCACCTATGGGCACCCCCTTCCCCTTCTTGACTATGCTATAGTGTCCTCTTTAATTTTCCTTTTCCCTCTCAGGTCCTCGTACAGGGCGGTTATTATGGTGTAAAACAGGCTGTGTTCCTCATTGTTGGATTTAGTATTTAATAGCACTATGTCATAAAATACCTTGATATATATGCCTTATGTGTATGAAACCTGTAAATGTTGAAAATACCATGACACTAGGTGTTTTTGATAAAGGTTAAAAGTTACTAGGGGACTGTATTATTAGACCACAGGAAGTGTGCACTAGGAGCATGGTGCTCTAGAAACTCACCTAATGTAATGTCCAAAAAGGTTTCTGGCACACACCAACCCTTAAGAGGGATGCAGAAAGATGCAACGTAGACACAAAGTTATCGCATAAACATATTTAATTTCATTCCGAGTGAGAAAAAAGGAACCCCGCCTGACATGCTTTGGACTGTAGGCGTCCTTTTTCAAAGGCTAAGGATTCAATGCAGACAATTACAATTTAACATTCAAACCTACCATGTGATCTTATGACATCATTACTAAAGGTGTCTTGTCATTGGTTATAAAGGTTCAAACTTAATAGTGACTAAAAAGTGCATTTAACACATGCAAAGCCATAAGTTAGGTTACAATATATCAGAAAAAAACCTCATTATTCTCACCAATACAAATATAAAAAAGCCTAAGCCACTAATATTAAAATCATCATATCATCAGAAATATATTGCACAACACTCCTAAGACATAGAAGGAAGGAAGGAAGAAGGGGGAGAAACGGAAAGAAAGATTAAAAAAGCACTGTCAAAATACATTCATTGTTCCCTGTATTTAAAACATTTTGACATATGGACTGTATTATAAACATTAGGTTACCAGAGTAGATATTAGAAGCCCCCAGTTGTTGTTTAAATGCATGTAAATTACAGATTGTTTGAGAGGCCCTTAGGCACCATGTATCCCCGCTATAAGCTGAACAAGCCTAAAATTTCATGGTGATTTGCATATAGATCCCATTGCATTATGGGGGTATGTGTGATGATGTGTTTCTTTGAAACTTTACTTTATTGCCAATGCCCTTTGGGTAACCCTGGCTTCAGTGCTTCTGCACTGAGGTTCTTTGTCTTTAGCTTGTTTTTGAGTTTTTCCTTTTATGAGCTCCCCATCACCCAAACACACAAGACAAACACAGGGATTGAACATTTTTCACTAAAGAGATAGGTCAGTGGGCACTGACTAGTACAAAGGAAGGACATGCACAGTCTGTTACTGCAAACTGGTGTACTGAAGAAGGGATATGCCATTGCTTAAGGTTATCCACAGAGGGAAGAGTGACCAGTGGGGTACCACAGGGATCAGTGCTGGGACCGGTACTATTCAATATCTTCATCAGTGACATTGCACAGGACCTAGAAGGCAGAATTTTACTGTTTGCTGATGACACAAAGCTCTGTAACAGAGTAGACACACCAGAGGGTGTAGACAGAATGAGAAGGGACCTGCAGAAACTTGAAGAATGGTCAGGGGTTTAGCAGTTGAAATTCAATGCAAGGAAGTGCAAGATAATGCATATGGGGCACAAAAACCCTGGCACAATATATCAGTTGGGGGTGAGGATATAGCATGCACCAAGCAGGAAAGGGATCTTGGAGTTATCTCTGATGACCTCAAGGCAGGGAAACAGTGTGACAAGGCAGCAGGTAAAGCAAATAGGATGCTGGGATGCATAGGCAGGGCATCACCAGCAGGAAAAGGAGGTCATAATTCCACTATACAAGACACTAGTGAGGCCGCACCTGGAGTACACTGTGCAGTTCTGGAGACCTTACCTACGTAAGGACATAGACAGGGTAGAGAAGGTTCAGAGGAGGGCAACAAAGATGGTGCATGGATTGCATCACAAGTCCTATGAGGACAGGTTGAAGGCACTGAACATGTACTCCCTGGAGGAGAGGAGGAGAGAGGGATATGATAGAGACATACAAGTATCTTACAGGGAGGAACAGGTGCAGGAATGCACTATTTTAAGCGAAAAGATGTTCCAGGACTAGAGGGCATGGGATGAAGTTGGAGGAGGGCGATTCAGAGGAAGCGTGAGGAAGAATTTCTTTACAGAGCAGGTGGTGAACAAGTGGAACACCCTGCCAGAGGAAGTGGTGGGGGCTGAAACAATCACGGGATTTAAGAATGCATGGGATAGACATAAAGGAATTCTGGAGGTCAGGGGTAAGGGGCAACAGACTTCCTGGAAAACATAAACTGAACTTACAAACTTAAATGGGCAGACTGGGTGGGCCATAGGCCCTTATCTGCTGACACTGTCTATGTATCTATGTATGTATGTATCCCAGTGTTTTTTAATAAAAATCACTCAGAGATTGTGTGTTGGACCTGAAGTTCTGTGTCTGGTCCATCTGTTATCCCACAACCCCTCCACAGCAATCATATCAGATAACTTAAAGGTGGCCAGGCAGCATGACAAGGCAGTCAGGAGGGCTAGTGGGATGCTAGGGTGCACAGGTATAGCCAGCAGGAAGATGGAGGTGGTGCTGCCACTATATAGATTGCTGGTAAGATCCCACCTGGTGTACTGTGTCCAGTTCTGAAGCCAAATCTCAGGAAAGATGTAGACAGAGTGAAGGCAGTGCAGCAGAGGGCTACAAAAATGGTGCAGGGTCTGCATCAAAAGCCCTACAAGGAGATGCTAAAGGAGCTCAACGTGTACACCTTGGAGGACAAAAACAAAAAATTACTTAACATAGTAATGTTATTTCTTCTAATGGAGTCTTGCTGTATTCTGACAATATGCAGTTAGACCGACCGGTTCAACTGCCCCGGAGAACAAAGAGTTAACTCTATGGAAATGCATAGAACATTGAGCTTGAGCTAGGTTTTCAAAACACTGTCCTCAGTACGTTCTAGTAACTGATCAGATTCTATGAAGCGAACTACATATATATATATACATATATATATATATATATATATATATATACATACACACACACACACACACACACACACATATATACATACATATATATATATACACATATATATATATATATATATATATATATATATATATATATACACACACACACACACACACACACACACACACACATATATATATATATATATATATATATATATATATACACACACATATACACACACACATATATATATATATATATATGTATGAAATGGCCACAACTAAGCCTGAAGAGGTCCCCTACAGGGGCAACAAAAGCAAAACACAAAAAGACATGTATAAGACTAAAGTCACAGATGCCCAAAGATAACAAACACCTACTAATGGTTTAAGTCATTAAGTTGCTGCAGGAGAGCCACCCTTTCCCAGGTTCTGAAGGGGAGGTAGGATGGGAGGACAGAATACAGCAAGACTCCATTAGAAGAAACAACATTACTATGGTAAGTCATTTTTTCTTCAATCAACATGAAGTCTTGCTGTATTCTGACAATATGCAGACTACCAGGCAGTGCCCCTTGGAGGTGGGCACAGAACCCATTTGGGGAATGGGATCTGCAATACCAAACCTGGCACCACTCCTAGCCTGAATATCCAGGCTATAGTGTTTAGTGAATGTATGGACAGACTTCCAGGTGACAGCCTTACATATCTCAAGCAAGGGGACTTCCCTGGCAGCCGCCAGGGAGGCAGCAGTGCCTCTGGTAGAGTGAGCCCTAAGACCTGCTGGTGGGTCCTCACCCAACTTACTGTAGCAGAACTGGACACAGGCCACAATCCATCTGGCTATACTCCTCTTTGCAGCGTGCCTGCCCTGACCAACTTCACCATAGGTAAGAAAAAGTTTGGAACAATCCTTTCTTAGCGCCTTTGTCCTGTTCATGTAATAGCTAATAGCTCTCTCCACGTCCAGGCTATGCAGCCTGCATTCACCTGAACTAGAGTGATCTGAGAAGAATACAGGCAAGGTAATGGATTGGTTAAGATGAAAATCAGAAACCACCTTAGGGAGGAACTTCCTATTAGTTTGGAGCACAATCTTATCCCTGTGGGGTGCGATATAGTTAGGCTCCACAGACAAGGCCTGAAGCTCACTGATTCTTCTAGCAGAGGTGATAGCCACTAGAAAAACAGTTTTCCAAGTGAGAAACTTTAGTTCTGAAGAAAACATAGGTTCGAAAGGAGGCTGCATAAGTTGACCTATGCATATGTTCAGGTCCCATGCAGGGGTAGGTTCCCTGTGTGGGGGATGAAGATGCAACAACCCTTTGAAAAACTTTTTGAAAACTGGGTGTGCAGTCAGAGAAGAAGCCTTCCCTGCTGAAAGATAAGCAGAGACAGCAGAGGTGTGCACCTTCAGGGCAGATGACTGTAAATGCAGAGACTGAAGGTGGACCAGATAGTCCAGAAGTTCTGGTAATCCAGCTTGCTGTGGATCCAGATCCTTCTGGGCGCACCAAATAGAAAATATTTTCCACTTAGAGGAATAGGTTTTTCTGGTAGGTTTTCTGGAACCCCTCAGAATATCCGAGACAGTAGTAAATCTGCATATTCTAAGTCTTCAAGAGCCAAGCCCTGAGGTGAATAGACTGAAGAGTGGGGTACATTATCCTGCCCTGAGAGGATGTCAGCAGGTTGTACCTCCTGAGTAGAGAAACTGGCCTGCTCACTGATAGAGACAGCAGCATCAAGTACCACGGCTGTCTAAACCCAGTCTGGGGCTATGAGAATCATTGTGGCAGACTGAGACCTCGACTTGACCAAGACTCTGGCTATCAGAGGAAAAGGGGGAAAGGCATAAAGGAACCTGTTTGACCAGTCCAGGAGGAGAGCATCCAGTGGCACTGGGCCCTGGAGTGGGGGCCTGCAACAATACAGTAGTAACTGGTGATTGTCTGGGGCTGTGAAGAGATCTATCTCTGGAACCCCCCCATCTCCTGAATACTGAGAGAAGGACCTGCCTATTCAGGGTCCATTCATGATGGCCCTGGCTGATCCTGCTGAGAGCATCTGCCAGTACATTGTCCATGCCTGAAAAGTGAACTGCTAACAGTGACATGTTGAGAGAATATGCCAGTTTCCAAATCTTCATGGACTCTCTGCAAAGCAGAGAGGATCTTGTCCCCCCCGTCGCTTGTTGAAGTAGTACATGGTGGTGGAATTGTCTATCCTGACCTGCACCACCTTGCTCTGTAAGAGACTGGTAAACTCCTGAATAGCCAGGAACACTGCCCTGAGCTCCAGAAGATTGATGTGCAAGAGAGATTCCTGAGGGAGTCACACACCGTGTGCTGTGTGATCCCCTAGGTGGGCACCCCAGCCCAGGAGAGAAGCATCCGTTGTCAGCACCAGAGAGGGTACCTGAGGGAGAAAGGGAACCCACACCCTGAGGTTGTCCATCTCCTGCCACCACTGAAGAGCTAACAGAAGGGTGTACTACTCCTGGTTAAACAGCTAAATAAAAAAAAATAAAAAATAGATACTGCAATCAGTTTGGACAGAGGATCCTTTTTCTGAGACCAAAAGGATCTCAGGTGGAACTGAATGTCCCTCATCTGGAGCCTGGCCCCCAGAACCACAGCTGTGGTGAAGGCCATGTGTCCTAGGAGCTGTAGGAAGTACCTTGCTGGATGAGTAACTCGAACATGGAAGGACTTTGCCAAATTTATGACAGTCTGTGCCCTTGCAGAAGGCAAGAAGGCCCTTGCCTGAATGGTATTCAGCTCTGCCCCTATGAAGTCTAGTATCAATACTGGGGTCAAGACAGACTTTTGATAATTTATCAAAAACCCCAGAAAGCGAAGAGTATCCTGAGTGAGTTTTAGGGCTTCTGTGACCTGTTGGGGGGATTGACCCACCAACAGCGAGTCGTCCAGATAGGGGTAAACTGAAATTCCTTGCCTTCTGAGGAATGCCACCATTACTGCAAGTTTTGTAAACACTCTTGGTGCAGAAGTCAGGCCGAAAGGCATAGCCCTGAACTGGTAGTGACCTGATGGCAGTCGAAATCGGAGATATTTTCTGTGAGACTGTCTGATAGGGATGTGGAAGTACGCATCCTTTAGGTCTAGGGATGCCAACCAGTCCCCTTGCTTGAGAGTAGGTAGAATGGTAGCCAGGGTTGTCATTTTGAATTTTGGCTTTGTAAGATACCCGTTTAGGAATCTGAGATCCAGAATGGGCCGCTACTCCCCAATTTTCTTTGGTGCCAGGAGGTACCTTGAGTACAGTCATTTGCCTCTGTGTTGATAGGGCACAGGCTCCACTGCCCTTGCATAAAGAAGTATGGAAACCTCTGCCTCCAGCAGGGCTGTTTCTGCAGTGCTGGAAAGTCTGAAAACTATTGCTGACAGTTTTGGGGCACCTTGAAAGTGAGAGCAAGACCCTGACCTACTATCTCCAGGACCCATTTGTCTGAAGTGATGGAATGCCAAGTCTGGAGATAGTAGGTCAGCCTGCCCCCAACAGGTAAGGGGAGGTGGCCCAAACAGAGCTCTCAGGGTGTCTGTTTTGCTGGGGTAGCAGACTGAGGGGTGGAGGCAGCCCTGCCAGCACCCCCTCCTGCCCCTCCCTCTAAAGAACTCCCTGGGTTACTGGTAAGAGGGAAAAGCTTGGGCCTGGTGGAAAGGTCTGGGGTAAGGTCTGCCCCTGCACCTGGCCTGCTGCTTCTGAGGAGTGGCAGCTTTCTCTTTTGCTGAAGCACTCCTGTATGCCACTCTGTAATCATTCATGTATGCCTTCTGGACGAGGGGGAAATCCATGGCATTCCATGGCATTATTCTGCGTATCCTGGGACAGGGTAAGTACACCTGAGCCAAGGAAAATGCCTGAGGGATACAGCAGAAGCCATAGCCCTGGAAGCTGCACAGCCATGTGGAACTGGGACTTTGATGCTTGTACCCCCTTGTTGTCCAGCTCCTGGAGATCAACAGAAAGCTCAGGAGGGGCCTTTTTAGACAACTGTTCCACTGCTTCCCAAAGGGACTTTTGATACCTGGAGGCATAAGCCATATAGGAGGCTTGCCTGATACCCAAGAAAGATGGTAGGTACCCTTTCTTGGCAAAAGAATCCACCTTCCAGGAATCCTTCTCAGGGGGGTGAGAGGCCAGGGGGATGCCAGCCTTCTCACAGGCTGCAATTTGAACCAACCCTACATGGCTAAAATGGCTGGTTAAAAAGTCAGTACCACTGCCAGCCAGAAAGTACTTCCTGTCCATCTTCTTATCTAAAAGAGGGACAGAACTAGGGGTTTGGAGGATCTTTAAAGTCTGCTTCTTAAGGGACTTATGAATGGGAATCGAAAGTCCCTGGGACACAGGAAGATACATCACCTCCCTGTAATCCTCTTCCTCATCATCCTCCTGCCTGGTCTCTTGTACAGAGAGCTGCAGGGTCTCAGCCACCTGCCTCATAAAAGCAAAATGGGAGGTAACCTCAGAGACAGGCTTGGGAGGGGGGATTCATACTGAGGATGATCAGGGGAGACCTCAGGGTCAATGAGTTCCCCTTCATCCTGTTTCTCCTCCTCCTACTCACTGTCAGAAAAATAATACTCCTCAGGGTCACTGTGTCCTGAAGGAGCTGAACTGGTATACGGAACTGCTGGCTGCCCAGACAGTACCTGCGACGGTTCGCCAAACCCAGCTTGCAAAGACTGCACTATTCGGATGGCATTTGCAATTTCATCCGCGGTTGAAACAGAGACAGATTGTTTACACGGTTCCGAACTGGAGCGTTTGACTTTCTATGATGGTGCGGTTCAGAAGCAGACTCTGAACGTCGTTTACCCGTTGACGGTTCACCCTGGCTTGAGAGATCGTTTGTCGGATCCGAAGGTTCGGTTGAACCCGGAACCAGCCACAGCAGTCTTATCCAGGTTTTCCTTCAGTTTACTGAGATGCCTGTCTAAGGTAGACTGAGGGAAATTCTTACAAATATCACAGTCTGTTTGTAAGTGGTTAAAACCCAAACAGTACAGACAAACCAAATGTGGATCAGCTTTTACAAATTGCTCCCCACACTCGGTACAATGCTGAAACCCAGTGGGACCGTTTTTTTTCTTGGGTTTCTGTGACATAACCCTAAAATTTGGAGCTTAACACAGTGGCTTAGTTAGGCCGGTTAAGCAAGAAACAAATATCTACTTTATCCAGAGTGGCTTAGTTAGGCCAGGATAAAGAAATTAAGAAAATTACCCCTGAAGGATTAGTAAGGCCGGGTAATAGAGAAAAAGTCTGAACCGGCCAACGGTTTAGCGCCAGCCAAAAATGAACCGAGAGTTCCCGGTTCTGGTCAGGACTTGGCACTGGATCCCAATACAATTAAATTTACAGAAAAAATTGGAAAATAGAAGTTCGGTCCCCTCACGGTCTCGGAACCAATCGGAAACCGAACACTTATCCAACCTAGGGATGTACACTATACCGAAGATAGCGGTTTGAGAATGTTTTTAAAATAAAATAAAGTGGTTGAAAATGAACTGACCAAACTCAGCTAGACCAAAGGCAGCGAGGAGAAATCTCTGAGGTGTATTCACTGGTGAGCAGAGTAAAGAATCTGATAAGTTACTAGAACATACCGAGAACAGTGGTTTGAAAACTGAGCTCGAGCTCAACTTTCTATGCATTTGTATAGAGTTAACTCTTTGTTCTCCGGGGCAGTTGAACCAGTCAGTCTAACTGCATATTGACAGAATACAGCAAGACTTCATGTTGTTTTTTGGGGAGAGATATGACAGAGACCTTTAAATACCTCACAGGCATTTTAAAAAAGTACAAGTGGGGGGTATTTGTTTTTAGAGACAAATGTGTGCTAGAACAAGGGGCCATGCTATGAAGCTGGAGGAGGGGAAGGTTCAGGAGAGATGTAAGTAAGTTATTCTTCACAGAAAGGGTGATGGATTGCTGGAACAGTCTTCCAGCCTAGGTAGTGGGCGAAAAAACACTCAGGAGGTTCAAAAATGCCTGGGATAGGCACAAGGGAATCGGAGTAAGGAAGAGGGGAGGGACAGAGACAGCGCCATAGATCAAGTAGGGTCTGCAGCAAAAAGGAAAATAAAAATGGGCAGATTGGGTAGGCCAGTGGCCCTTATATGCTGTCAGTTTCTGTGTTTCCATATGCGGAAAATAGGTCAGAGAAACAGGCACAAAAGACCAATCTGATTCTCCAAGGACAGTGAAGCAGTGAGGGACAAAAAAAAAAAAAAAGGGCCTTTATCAGACACACAGAGAAGCAGGGGGACAGGGAATGGAGCGAATACCAAGTAAAGATGAGGAAGTCCAAGAAGGCAGTCAGGGACACAAAAGGCAGACAGAGCTGCATACCATAGAGGAGGCCAAGGGTTGGGAAAACCTGTTTTTCAGGTACATTAGGGAAAAAAATAAAACGGGGGGGGGGGAGAGAGACAGTAAGGCTGACAGAAGGGGCAGAGTAATCGAAGAGGACAAGCAGAAGGCATCCGTTTTTAAACAACTCCTTCTGATCAGTATTCACACTAGAAGACAGTAGGCCTTTGCCAGAAAGTACCATAAAGATTGCTGCAAGGGGATTCCGAGAAGTAAGGTTGGTGGTACTTACAGGATAAAGGGTTAGAAAAGAGCTTGTAGCCCTGAAAATAGCTAAGGCTCCACGGGCCAGATAGGATTCATTCGTGGGTGCTCAAAGAACTGGAATTTGAATTGGTTGAACAAACTCAAGAGGGTTAGTCAATAGCTCAATACAGTAAGGGGTGGTTCATTCAAACATACGAATTTGCCAGAAGAATAAGGTCTTAAGGTCCACTGAGTCTGCTCGAGTGAGCAGCTAGCAACCTTTATATTGTAGCTGCCCCTCCCACTTACCCTATCCCATCCCCTTTTGAAGCAGTCCACTGTTCTACAGGATACCTCTTCCGTAGGAAACACGTCCACCCAGACATCACTCTCTCCATAAAAAAGTGTCTTCTCATTTCCCTCCTGAACCTTTCCCCCTCCAATGTGAGATCATGACCTCAAGTGTCCCTACTCCCCTTAACTTGAATGGTCCCTCCATGCCTGTCTTTTTACTCCCTTCATGTACTTGAAGGCTTCAATCACATTCCCAGTCTCTCCTCTCCTCCAGTGAGTACATGTTCAACTCCCTCAGCCTGCTCATGTAGGGTATGTCCCCTAGTCCCTTGATCACCTTTATTGCCCTGCATTGCACCCCCTCCAGTAACTTAATGTCCCTGTTCAGGTATGGGTGCCAGTACTGCACACACTACTCCAGCTGTGACCTAACCAGTGACCTAAACAATGGCAGGGTCACCTCCCCTCTCCTTGAAGATATACTCCTGGCAAAACAACCCAGCACTTTATTAGCCTTTGCAGCTGCCTTCCTGCATTGTGCAGAGTTGTTCATTGAGCCCATGATAATCACCCCCAGATCCTTCCTCTCTGTCACGGCTAGCTGCCCCAAACTGGTAACTCCTTGTTTTTTTTGGCCCAAAATGTAGCACCTTGCACTTTTTGGCAATGAACTAACTGCCAGGTGTTTGACCAGGTCTCCAATTTTGACAGATCATCCAGCAACATCTGCCACCCTCCTAGGTCATCCACTACTGCTCCCATCTTGGTGTCATCTGCAAACAAACTGATCTTGCTCTTGATGCCCACTGAGATGTCTGATATGAACAACCCAAACAACTGCGGTCCCAGCACTGAGCCCTGCGGTACTCCGCTTGTCACTGCCCTCAGAGATGAGAGCTCTCCTCCCACCACTCTCTGCTGCCTTCCCTGTAACCAGTTTACTACCCATTCCACCATTTTCACCCCTGCACCTGCCAGCTTGCGACCCAGCCTCCCATACAGCACTGAGTTGAATGCCTTACTGAAGTCCAGAAACAGGACATCCACTGCATGGCCCTTGTTCAACTGTCTAGTTACCCAGTCATAGTAATCCACCAGGCTGGTCCGACAGGATCTGCATGTGACAAACCCATGCTGCCCAACGTCCTGCAGCTCATTAGTCTCCAGAGGGACACCAGCCTCTCCTTCAGGAAAGAAGGAGGAAAAGAACAAGAAGCAACAGTGTAACTATAAGCCTGTCTGCCTTATCACTGCAGTTAGTGTCTCCAAATGTTCAGAGATTTCTAATGCAGTGATGAGAATTAACCCCATTCTTAAGCCGTTTGTCAAGGAGGACCTAGCTGGCCCAGAGACATAGATGGCTGAGGCATCATGCCTTACCTCCTGCCACACCGGCGACCCGTGTTCGTGATGTGAGTGGGCTGGTCAGGGAGGGAGAGAACTGAGCATCCAGAGGATGGCTCCCCTCTCCAGAGGAGGGTGGGAATCGGAGATCAGCGCCAGCATGACACCTAGTAGTGGCTGGGTGCTGGGTCCCACGCAATGTGGGGCAGGGGCACAGGCAGAGCAGCCGACTGGCGTGCTGCATTTAGAAGCGCCCACAGCTAGGTCATTGCTGGCATTGCATGCTCCCCCTCCGACAAAAACGAGAAAAAGGTCCTGGGCGCGTCAGATGATTGCCGTTCTCTGCCCCCAATAGGCACCTCCCCGAACTGGATCTAGTCTTGGTGGGTTGAGGGGGGCTCCCCAACACCCTGCCATGGAGAGCAAGCTGTGAGGGAAGAAGAGAGGTAAGTTCTGTGGGTCGGGAGATGGGGCTGGGAGGCCAAGCATGAACATGGGCTGATCGGGACCAAGGAGAGAAAAGAGAAAACCTAGTCAAGAAGGACCTAGTTGACTACCTGGTGAGATATAGACACCAGGACTCTAAACAGCACAGGTATGTGGCAGCAAGGTCTTATCAGACCAACCCAATAGTACTCTCTGACTGGGCAACTAGAGCAGTGGAAAACGGACAAGCAGTGGATTTACTCTACTTTGACTTTAGAAGGGCATCCGACTCAGTGCCACACAGGCTGCTGAAGTTCGAGTATCTGAGTGCAGCAAAGGGCCTAGTTATAGGGGTAGGTAGCTGGTGATGGGGTGAGAGAGGTTGCAGAGGGTGATGAAGAGAGTCAAGTCGAGGAGCGGAAGGTTACAAGTGGGGTGCCACAAGAGTCAGTCCTGAGTCCAGTCCTTTTCAATATGTTCATCAGTGACATAGGAGAATAAATACAGGGCAAGATGACACTAAGCTCTGTGGCAGGGTAGACAGCGAGGAGGAGGAGGTAAGGGAGTTTGGCAGTAGAAATCCAATTCCAAAAAGTGCAAGGTGATACACATAAGATATAAAAACCCAAGCACAGAATAATGGATGAGAGGTGTTTAGCTGGGCACTACTTCAGAACAGAGGCACATGGGAGTCATCATAAGCGACTTCCAAAACAATTTAGTCAATGTAACAAAGGCCTATAGTAATGTTTCCTTGTTTGGGGGAAGAGTGCTCATGTGACAAGGTACTTTAGACTGGTCATCGGCAGCCATGATAACTACGGAGTCTGTCTTGGGTTGAGAGGCATAGTAAGATTTAGTACAGAAGGCTGGAATTTACTGATCTGCCCTTCACGTTACAGCCTGTAAAGCACTAGGCCTGTGCCAAGCTGTCATCATTGCACCCTCCAAAGTAGAATGACTAGGAGGAATGATCACATTTAGCAAAGAAGGAACCTCCACAAACTCATGAATGTTTCTTGGAAGAGTCTTCCTCCTCAGCAGTAAAGGCCATCTTATCTAGTGGCTGCTATAGGAAGCTGAAAAGAGGTATTCTCTGAAGGAGAACAATGACTATATTTAAACACTGTCCTCACTGTCCACTCAGTAAGTGGAACTGGAGCCCACCACATCAGGTAGGGAAAGATCTTCCTCTTCCTCATCATAAGCCTCTTCCATTAAGTCAGGATTACAGTCCATCTACTCCTCCTCGTTTCCAGGCATCGGGACAGGAGAGGAGGGTTCCCTAAGGAGAATCATAATAAACAGCAAAGTCGTTGACAAAGGAGACTATGAGTTGACTGCCTGCTTCAACAAAACTGCATTGAAGATGGTTGTCAACAACACAGCCTGTGGGCAGCGCTGTGAAAACAGAGTACACATCATCTGTAACAGCAGCTGAGTGCTGACAACACCGGTGGATGATTTGAAAGATTTGTCCTTTGCCTTTTCTTTTGGCCAAGCTGAAGTAGGCTCCAGTACCACTGCCATAGTCCTCAACGAGCAGTGGGACAACAGAGATCCACTGCTGGCAGAAGGAGCCAGTGATGCAAGTGTCACACCCTGCAGCACACGCTGTTTGTTCCACAGCCTTAACTTTAAGTAAGGTTTCTAAACGTGTCTCCTCCTGGCCTGATTACTGCCCTGGCATATGATGATTGCCTTAATGTCATGTGTGTCATCTTTGTATATTTTTATCTTATTGCAGAAACACAAATGAAAAAGCAGCTCCTTTTCCTTCAGTGGCATAAATTGTTTTTTTTTGTTGTAGAATAATAAAAGGAAAAATTCAACGGTACTCTACAGCGAGTTTTGGCATTACTCTTCTTGCAGTGATCTGATAAGTGGTTGACAACGAAAGAAAGAACTGAAGCTTGATGGGACTACCCCGTTACACAGGCAGTGATGACACACATGGATGACCCAAGCTAGCAAAAATTTCAAGGTGGTCCTCATGCCAATGACTTTATGGTTCCAAATGTGTGGCTCAATAAAAACAGGTTACTCACCTGTAACAGTAGTACTAGGAGTGGTATATGTTTTTCATCCACACTTGCTGGCAGATCGCCTTTCCCTTTATGGGTCGCTGGAAAGTCTTCAAGCTGGCTCCTCCCACTGACCCGGGTGGTAAAACCCTTGGCTCCTCCCCATGATGCCAGATCTTAGCCCGCTGGAAGCCAGGTTGTGCATCGAGGCTGGGGAGGTCGGGTGGGTCAGTGTGGATGAACAACATATACCACTCCTAGAACTACTGTTTCAGGTCAGTAACCAGTTTTTCTAGGATCATGGATATGTTGTTCAATCCACACGGAATGGCCCCTGACATACTCTGCATCAATGGGACGAGAGTGCAGACTCCTAGCAGTTCTCCGGGAGGAGGGAGGCAAGGTGCATACACCCTACTTAGGGAACAGGGACTGGAGAACTGAGGCCTCAAAACCAGCATCCCAGCATGACTCGAGGTTGATGTGGTAATGGGAAATGAAGGCGTGTGCTGACTTCCAGGTAGCAGCTCTGCCGATTTTCTTGACAGGGACGTCCCTAGAAGCAGCCACCGACGCAGCAGTATGGTGGATGGAATGAGCCCTTAACCCTACGGGAGGCTCCCTACCCGCCAACCTATAGCAGAGATCAATGCAGGATGTGATCCATCTGCCAATCGTCTACTTAGCTGCAGGTCTGCCAGGTGCAGCTTCAGCGTAGGTGACAAACAGCTGGCGAAACTCTCCCCGAATTTCTGCCGTACGCTCTTTGTAGTAGGAGAGTGTTTATCTCAGGTCTAAAGTATGGAGCCTGTATTTGGCCTCCGAGGTGTAACTGGGGTAGAACACTGGCAGAGTAATCACCTGGTTAAGGTGAAACTCCAACACCACCTTTGGAACGAATTTCGGGTTGGGGTGCAGGACAAGCTTGTCCTTGTGGAAGACCAGGTACGGAGACTCTATAGAGAGCGCCTGTAACTCCCCAGTCCTTCTGGCTGTCGTGATAACCACCAGGAAGGCGGTCTTCCATGACAAATGTGAGATATCACACTTGTGCGTAGGTTCTAATGGTTTGCCCATGAGCTTTGCCAAAACCAGCAGTAGATCCCATGGAGTTGGAGGTTCACGCACCGGAGGGGATATGTGATCTAGGATCTTGAAGAAGCGCCAGACCACTTTCTCCTGCACCACCGACTGCTCACAGGCCCACACCCAGTAGGCAGAGATGGCTGCCAGGTGCACCCTAAGGGTCGTCGACCAAAGCCCCAGTTGAGAGGGGGACAAAAGATAGTCCAAAATGCTAGCCACTGGACAGGATGAGGGGTCCAACCCCTTGTCCTGACACCAAATGGAAAACCTTTTCCATTTGAAGGCATAGCATTTTCTGGTCGATTCCTTACGGGATGCCTCAACAACGTTGAGATCCTCGGACAGACCCAAAGCCAGAAACTCCAGCCACTCAGGAACCAGGCTGTCAGGTGCAGGGATTGAAGGTCCGGATGGAGTACCTTCCCCTGATTGATGGAGAGCAGGTCCAGGCATGCTGGAAGATGCCTCAGGAGCCTGGAGCTGAGACTGAGATCATCTGGATGCCAGAAATGCCGTGGCCAGTCTGGGGATACCAGGATCTCCTTGTCCCTCCTGACCTTGATGAGCACTTTGTGTACCGAGGGAAGGCATAGAAGAGGCCTGGGGTCCAAGGTCTCAAGAAGGCATCCCCCTGCAGCGAGCCCTGCTGAGGGGGGCCGGCATGGAACAGCCTCAGCTTCGTATTCTCCCTGGAGGCAAACACGTCCACTTGAAGGGAGCCCCAGTGGGAGAACAGGTTTTGTATTACCTCCTGGTGAAGTGGCCATTTGTGAGATGCCTCACCCATCCGGCTGAGGGCATCGGCCAGCTGATTCGAGGCTCCTGCCACATAGATGGCTAGGAGATCCGCCTCTAGGCTGAGCACAAGGGTCCAAGTGCGAAGAGCTTCCTTGCACAGAGGCAAGGAGTGCGTCCTGCCTTGTTTGTTGAGATAGTACATGGTCGTGGTGTTGTCTATCTGGACCTGAACCACTTGACCCCAAACAAATGGAGCGAAGGTGGTTAGGGCTAGCCGAACCACGCAGAGTGCCAGCAGGTTGATGTGGCATTGGGACTCCTGAGGGGGGCACCCCAACCTATCAGTCAGGTGTTAGTCGTCAGGATGACAGTCAGCTTGGGGCAGACAAACGGGATGCCTTCCTGCAGATGAGCTGGGACCAGCCACCACTGAAGGCCATCACACATTCTCTGGGTTACAGTGACCAGCTGGTCAAGGTGACCTGAGCGCCGAGATACTGGCTGGCCAGTTCCCACTGAAGGGAACGCATATGCCAGTGGGCCCATTGGACCACACTGGTGCAGGCCACCATGTAGCCCAGAAGATGCAGGAAGTCCTGCGCAAGGCGCAACTGCCCAACCAGAAATGACTGGGCAAAGGAGGAGAGAACCTCTGCCCTGTCCGCCGGGAACCAAGCTCTGGCTCGGCAGGAGTCGAGCTCTGCCCCGATGAACTGAATCACCTGCGAGGGCATGAGTTCTGACTTGGCCTCGTTGATCAGGAGGCCAAGGTCGAAACAAGTCTGGAGGGCCAGATCCCTGGACCGCTCCACATCCTGCCTGGAAGGACCTGCTAAAAGCCAGTCATCCAGGTAAGGGTACACTCGGACCCCTCAGGAAAGCCGCCACCACTGCCATGCATTTGATGAAGACCCTGGGGGCCGAACGGCATGGCTTGGAACTTGTACAGGGTTCCCTCGGCTCGGAAGTGGAGGAACAGTCGGTGGGATGGATGGATCGGGACGTGACAGAACGTGTCCTGAAGATCTAGGGAGCAGAACCACATGCCTTGCTCCAAGGATGGCATGATCTGAGCCAGAGTTACCATCCGGAAGGTGCGGGACCTGAGGAACTTGTTCAGGTTGTGCAGATAATGGGGCACCAGACCCCCGTTCGTTTTGGTACCAGGAAGTACCTTGCAACGAACCCTGGGTCTGAAGGAGGGTCCCTTGCGGAGGAGCAGAGCTATGTCTTCTCGGAGAGCCGACTGAGTGGCTGCGGACACCAGATCCCCCCAAGGGGCCTGGGCTTGATGAAGGGGCCTGCTCAAATTCCAGAGGCAGACCTCGACTGACCACTTCCAGAACCCAACGGTCCATAGTGATAATGGATCAGGCGGAAAGAAAGTGGCTGAGCCAGCCCCCCATGGGAGGACCCAGGGGAAGTGCGACAGGTTGGAGGGTGGGACCCCCCAACCTGTCACTGAGCAGACTTAGAGGAGGAGGACCCAGCCAAGGGGCTACCAGGACCTTCCCCTCCAGGCTTCCTGACCTTAGGGACCACCGATTTGCCCCGTGATCACCAAGTTTGAGCCTGCTGGTCCTGCTGCTGGGCCAGACTGGCCACAGGAGTGGATGGGCAAAAGGGCTTGTGGTTCTGGCACTTAGAGCCCTTGTTGTTCTGGGCGGATGTCACAGAGTCTAGGGTGGCATTGGATTTCTCAATGCATTGGAGGTGACCCTCCACACTGGGCCTGAACAGGTCGGTGCCCAAGAAGGGGACATCTGCCAGCTTATGTTGGGTTATCAGCTGTAAAGGTCGAGATGCGCAACCAAGCCCTGCAGTGTATGGCCACTGCGGCTACCAGCAAGCAGGCACAAGAATCGCCAATATCCAGAGCAGTCTGGAGTTGCTGCTTCATCACAGCCCTCCCCTGGTCCCGGACCTGCTTGACCATGGTCTGGAGGTCCATCGGGAGGTGAGGAATCATCTCATCCAGGGAGCCAAAGAGGGAAGGGGAGAAGTGTACCATCAGCACAGCAGAGCTGGCATGACGAGGGTAGAGAGAGGAAGCCGCGTAGACATTTTTACCGGAATGATCCAATCTCTTGGATTCCTTGTCCGGAGATCTGTTGACATCCCCTGTATTGACCAAGCGCCAAAAGACGGACTCTGCCACCAAACCCTCAGCTGAGGGATGCTCAGAAAATCCTGAAAGGGAGCCAGTTGGGACCGCATACTTGCGGGCCATCAGGGCTAAGGGCGCACAGCAAGAGCCGGGACATTGCCAAAGCTCCAAGGCCAGACCCACAATGGCCTCGGCCACAGGAAAGGCCTCCATGGGGAATCCCCTTTGTCCAGAATCTCCATGAGGGGATATCTGGCCCTTTCTGGACCAGTTCGAGCTCCATTCCTTTGGACTCGCAAATCAGCCAAAGAATGCCCATGAACGAGGTGGGACCCTTGTCGACGGAATGGCCCCTGACATACTCTGCGTCGATGGGACGAGAGTGCAGTGAGGAGTCTTCAGACTCCGAGGAGTCCACGTAAAGTGGGCATCCACCAGTGTCACCCTCAACCCGCCTTGGGTGGTCAGGAGTGAAAGAGACAACCGATGGGGCAAATCTTGAGCTGACTGAGAAACCTTGGTCGGAGCCCTAGATTCTGGTTACTCGGGTGGCGGCTCCAATGGAATCGGCAGAGAAGCCAGCTTCGGCTGAGCTGGCTGAGCCAGAGCTGGCACCTCCATAGAAGTGATGGTGGCGGTAGCTGAAGGCGGCCATTCGGGCGACAGCCACTTGATAGCCGGGGTAGAAGCCGGAGTCGGTTTCATCCCAGACTAGACCAACTGTTGCCACATCAAATCTTCGTAGTGCCAACACAACTTGCGCTGGAGCCTCTCCTCACCTGAGGAGGATGAAGATGAATAGCGGCATCACCGCTTACCAAGGTGTTGAAATGGAGATTGCTGGTGACGAGTCCTGTCCGACCCAGTGGTGCAGGATTGAGACCGAGACCACCGGCAGGCCGACGGGGGACATCAGAGAGAGTTGGGGAAACCCACAGCTCCTTCTGGTCAGGGTCCTTACCAGTCAGGTCTGACCCGGAGGGCTGAACCAACCCGTCAGAGGCCACCGGAAGCACCGGTGTCTGAAATAAGGAACTGTTGGCTGGATCGGGTGACAACCCGCCGATCGGCTCGAGAAAAGTCTTGGCCAACTGGTCTGATGGGGTCACCATGAAACCAGCAGCCTCGGCCGCAACTTCGACCGAAGTAGAAACAGGAATCTTCTGGGAGCGCGACAGCTCCCGGTCCCAAGAGCGTCGACGCTAGGTCTTTTCCTTCTTTGGCACTTTTGCGAGAATGGGAGCTGTGAGACCCCGAAGGGCCCTCTCCTTTGGTAGCAAGAGATTGACACATCTTTTTGAACGAAGCCAAGTAAGTGGAGCCCAGTTGGAGTGGAATAAAGGCCACAGCCGAAGAGGAGCTAGCCGTGGCCTGGGCCACCTCCTCCTCGAAGGCCACAAGTTGTTCATGCTGTTCCACAGACCCCGCAGCCACGGAGACCACCCAAAGGGCATCCTTTGATTTCACTGGCAGGTAACATTTTTCCAGTCGCCCCAGCTGAAGTCGAGCAGTGCAGTCTTCGAGCACCGATGGGGCAAAGGACCCACAAAGATCGCAGGCCTGCGGATCGTGGTCATGTCCAAGGCAGCACAAACACGCTGCGTGAGGGTCGGTACAAGACGACATCTGCCCGAAGAGGCACCGGTGAAACCCAGGAACCGATTTGTCTTCCATCGTGGTAGCAAGGGAAGAGGTAGAAGACTAAGCTCGAATGAGTTTTAAAAGTTAGTTTTGGAAGCGAATCTGAAGATTCTACAGCCAGGTCCTACCACATGGACAGCGCTAAAGAGGGAACCTGAACCTTCCAGCAGAAAGGAAGATCTGGCGTCATGGGGTGGAGCCGAGGGTTTTACCACCTGGGTGGGTGGGAGGAGCCAGCTTGAAGACGTTCCGGCGACCCTTAAAGGGAAAGTCAATCTGCCAGCAAGTGTGGATTGAACAACATATCCACAATCCTAGAAAGGGAGATGTTCTCAAAGAAGATCGATGGTTACAGGTACAGTAAAGTACAGTTACGCAAGAACTTACCGTAATAGTAGATCTGCAACGGGAACTCTCGCAGCAGGCCACACCTATGGAAGTATAGCTGCCAGGCACTAGGACCACACAGAAACTTTTCTAGCTAGCAGTCTACCAGGGGGTTGCCCACTCAGACGTCATATGCCAACGTCGACCTTATAAGAGTGGGTGGTCCCCGCACCCTCCTCAGTTGTCCCGCCAGAGATCATAAGCTATCTGGTCCCAGCTGAGGGAACCGAGGTGGAATCAAAGGTTCCCACCAAAAATAAAAACGGAGAAAGAGGTAGCGGCACAGAAGGGCCTCCCAGGTCCAGGGGGAAGGAGGGAGGGATGGCATGGCCTGCTGCAAGAAATCCCTTCGCAGATCTACTGTTATGGTAAGTTCTTACGTAACTGTACTACCTGACTTCATGGGTACCTCTTGTAGCAGGCCATACCTATGGAATGAGTCCCAAGCAGTTCTATCAGCAGACAGCACAGCCTGGGTGGAGGAAATCCCAAATCTAGGAAAGCAGACCCTGGAGGGCAGCTAGATCAAAGCTGGCTCTACACAGGGGCAATGTCCAGACTGTAGTGCTTGTTAAAGGTGTGGACAGAGCTCATAGCAGCAGCAGAACAGATCTTTGCAGTAGACACATTCCTGAAACAGGCAACAGAAGTGGCCATGCCCCTAGTGGAATGGCAACGAACAATGCCAGGAAGAACCTGGCCATCCTTCCTGTAGCAACAGGCGATACAGTTGGCTACTCATTTGGACAAGCACTGTTTTGAGAGAGCAATGCCCTCTTTCCCAGGAGTGAAAAAACAAAATTGTTTGGACTTCCTACAGTCCTTTGTTAAGTGTGTTTAGTAGCACAGAATTCTTTTTTTTTTTTTTGTTGTTGTTTGTTTGTTACATATTTTTTCCTGCCTTACCTCCTCGGCAGGGTTGATCTTATGGTTCCCTTTTCTGGTCTGCCCCTGGCGGCCGATGCACTGGATGCCATGCCTGAGCTCACCTTCTCACCCTCTCATCCATTCAAGCCACGTAAGCAGCACCCACACAGCTGCGCGGAAGACCTTCAGGAGTCAAGGTCAGAGGAGCACCCTGGGAGCGTCCGGTGCAGTGCTGCGGGGGCCCTACATCACGAGCGCTGGAGGATTGGGCCATTTGTCTTTTTACTGGTTCCCCCCATGGCATGGACATGCAAGGACATCACTGACACTGCAGTGTGCACTTCTCACCGCACATCCGTCGACCCACGCTGACCCCTCCAATTCGCCATGGCTTGCACCGACCTCCAACTGCTGCCAGGAGCCAGCATGACTGTGGTTGTGCCTCCCCGGAGAGCAGTCCCTGGGACATTCAATCCTCCTCTCCCAGCCGACCCTCCAACACCCGAGGCCACTCCTAACCCCGGGTCGTCGGTGTGGCGTCCAGCACCTCAACCCTCTGCACCACCAGGCCGGCACAGTAGCGCAGAATTCTATGCACATTTAAAGTGTGGAGCAATGTTTCCCCAGGATTGGCATCTCTGGAAAATAAACTGGAAGCTGGATGGTTTGATTTAAAGTAAACTTAGACACCACCTTAGGAAGGAACTTAGCGTTACTACACAGAAACACAGACTGACGGCAGATAACGACCACTTGGCCCACCCAGTCTGCCCATTTCCCTACCTATTGGATAAGCTGCAGATCCTAGTTAGCCAATAGACTACTTCCTCCTACCCCACCACTATAACTGCCTTATGTCTGTCCCATGCATTCTTGAATTCCCTCACTGTTTTTGACCCGACGAGCTCCTCAGGAAGGCCGTCCCATGGGTCCACCACCCTCTCCATGAAAAAATACTTCCTCAATTTGCCCCTAAGCCATCCCCCCTCTATCAGCAAGAGGAAGGAGGTGCTGTTCGACTATATTACTCTACTGAACTAAAGAACCAGAACTCTATTACAGGGAACTTCAATTTAGGGTAAAAAGAAATTAAAACAAACAAAAAGTGTGCTCTTGTCTGAGTTGGGTAAAGGAGTTGTTATCTGTGCAGTTAGCTAGGTGAAGAAAAAAATCTGAATTAGGGTGAAGGAATTTCATCTGTGCAGTTAGCTAGGTGAAGAAACAAACTGTTAATTAAGGGGGAGTGGGTTAGAGAGAAGGAAGCCAGGTGTTTGCATTTAAAAACTGACCTAGATAGCTTGTGGCACAGAACAAGAAGAGAAAGGAGGTGCTGTTAGAACTATACTACTCTACTGGACTAAAGAACTAGAACTCTATTACTGGCAACTTCAATTTAGGGTATAAAAAAGTGTGTCTGAGTTGTGTGAAGGAATTGTTATCTGTACAGTAGTTAGCTAGGTGAAAAAAAAACTGAATTAGGGTGAAGGAATCGTTATCTGTGCAGTTAATTAGGTGAACAAACTTAATTAGGGGGAGTGACAGAGAGAAGGAAGCCATGTGTTTGCATTTAAAAACTGACCTAGATAGCGTGTGGCAGAGAACAGCAAGAGGAAGCAGGTGCTGTTAGAACTATACTACTCTACTGGGACTATATTGCCCTACATGCCTCCCCTCCACCCCTCTAACCTTAGCCGGTTCTACTTCTATAGGAACAGGATTTGACTAACAACGGGAACTTCCTGTTTGGGAGCAGGAAGGGAGTGATCACAGAGGCACAAAAGAATCACCATCCTAGAAGGAAAAGAGTAGCTCTCCTTCACCCCCTAGCTGCTGGAGGTCTGACTCTGAGCAAATAAGGAGGAGCCTACAGAGGAATATAGGAACTTACTGTCCCAAAACAGGAAGATCAAGAGCTTTAAGGGCACGGAGGCATTAGGGGAAAAATATATACTAAAAGAAAATAAAATAAACAGAGAGAGAGCAAAGAGTAAGTATACAAAACAACAGTTAACAGACCACAAATAAAGATATCATGGGATGGTGCAGTGCAGTGGCTATGGAGCAGCAGTCTTCAGAGAGATGTTTTGGAGGATGCGGTGTCCCATATGCAGGCACCTCTCTGGGCTGAGGGAAGAGGTTGCTCATCTCCAGGCTGAGTTGGCCAGGATTCAGGGGACCTCCTTTCCCACCTGGGAACCACCAAGGCCACCACTTCTGCCTCAGTGGTTGCCAAGAAAGAGGAGCAGTTGAACCACAGTGGGCTCAGAGAGGGTGAGGGTGGTGGAACAGAGGTGCATCCCTTCAGCTGTACCTCTCCACAATTCATATGCCATTCTGGCAGAGTGTGGCTACTCTACGGAGGCACCAACAGTGGAGACCAAGGAGGGTGCTGGGAACCTCCACAGAGGAGACCCACAGGAGGGTGGCGTGGGATCCCACAGGAGAAGGAAACAACTTTGTGGGGAACTCCATTATTAGGAGAGTAGAACTGGGGGAGGGAGGTAAGGTGCCTGCCTGGCTCCATGGCTTGGAGGGACAGGGAGCGAATCCTCAGGATCGCGGGAGCAGCTGCACGGGGGGAGGGAGATGGATGTCACTGTCCACCCAGGCACAAATGACCTGGCTGAGAAAGGGATCGGAGCAGTGCAGGAGGAGTTTGTGGTGTTGGGGAGGGGTCTTAGACAAGTAGCACACACGGTAACCTTCTCGGAGGTGCTGCCTGTCTATGGTATGGGTGAGTCTAGGGTACTCCACACCATGGGATTCAATCAGTGGTTGAAAAACTGGTGCAGAGCTTAGGGTTTCAGCTTCACTGGGGACTGGGGCTCCACCTGGAGGGATACAGGCCTATACTGGCGTAATAGTCTGCATCTGTCCAGGAGGAGAACCAGGATCCTAGGTGATAGGTTTAAATGCTTCACTGGCAAGCATTTAAACTAGCCAAAGGGGGGGCACTGAAAAGGAGAAGGGAAATCCTAGCCCCCAAAAAAAAACACAAAATCAGGGTAGTTAGTGAGGTAAACACCAAGATAGAGAAGTCGATGGGGAGAAGGGCAGGGGTAAATGGAGAAAAAGACAAAGGCAGTAAGGACAGGGATGGGGCAAAAAGGGATAAGGCCATCAAAAAATGGATGGTAAAGAGTACCAATGCCCGTAGTCTAGGTAACAAGCTTCCTGAACTGGTAGCCTTGATGGAAAAGGGATGCCTGGATATCGTGGCAGTCACAGAAACATGGTACAGAGAACCATGACTGGGATGTCAACATCCCAGAATACACAATCTACAGGAAGGACAGGGAGGGTAGAAGAAGAGGAGGAGTAGCTCTCTATGTAAAAGAAGGGATCAAAGCAATGGAACTAAAGGGTAAACAGGGAGGAGAGGAGGCACTGTGGGTCACCCTGGAGACTGGAAATGGCACCACAGTCTGCACAGGGGTTGTATACAGACCCCCATCTCAGAGGGAGGAAATGGACAAGGAAATGATAGAGGGCATCCTTAGTATGGCAGAAAAAGGGGAGCTATTGCTGATGGGGGACCTGAATATGCCAGATGTTAACTGGGACACCTTTGTTGCAGCCAAATCCAAGAGCAGGGCCATTCATGATGTCTACAGGGGGCATGCTTCAGACAGCTAGTGTTGGAACCCACTCGAGAAGGAGCAAACTTAGACTTGGTACTTTCAAATGGGGACGGAGAGAGGATCTCAGATCTAGACGTGGGTAGCCATTTGGGTGCAACTGACCACCAAACAGTGTGGTTCACGATAAACTTAGCTGTAGAGTCAAGCCATACAAAAGTGAAGGTACTGGACTTCAGGACAGCCGATTTTGTCAAAATGGGAGTGTGCCTCAGAAAAGCACTAGCAAACAGGCAAGAAGGTGGGGTGGAGCAACAATGGGGCAATATCAAAACTGCCGTCACAGATGCAACAAGTCTTTCTGTGACGCAAATAAATCAAAATGAAAGAAAAAAACACCGATTCTCAAAAGAAGTGGCAGGGAAGGTTAGGGAGAAAAAGATAGCATTCAGGAAGTATAAGAAAACACAGAAGGAACAGGACAGAGAGCTGTACCAGTTAAAGCAGAAGGAAGTGGGGAAGGCAGTCAGAATAGCAAAGGCCCAAACCGAGGAAAAGACAGTCAACTCGGTTAAGAAGTGGGATAAAACCTTTTATAGGTACATTAGGGAGTGAAGAAAGACTAAGGCAGGGATATGGAGGCTGAATAAAGGGGAGGGTGGTTGGGCAGAGAGGGACAGTGAAAAAGCAGGGATACTGAACGAATACTTCTGCTCAGTATTCACAAAGGAAGGGGGGTTACCTAATCCAGTCAATAGAAGCACTCTGGATAGGGGGGTTGATATCAGTCCTTTCACAGAAGAAAGGGTTCTGAAAGAACTCCTAAAACTGAAGGTGGATAAAGCAATGGGGCCTGATGGGATTCACCCCAGAATTCTAAAAGAACTAAGGGTAGAACTAGTAACACCACT
Organism: Neoceratodus forsteri; assembly: GCA_016271365.2. Lineage (NCBI taxonomy): Eukaryota > Metazoa > Chordata > Ceratodontiformes > Ceratodontidae > Neoceratodus > Neoceratodus forsteri. Next base: position 672,786,770 of record CM057451.1, on the reverse strand, counting down.
GACTACCCTTTTTAACAAATCATGGGAGGATGGTGTGGTACCAGAGGACTGAAGGAGAGTGGATGTGATTCCCCCTCACAAAAGTGGGAGCAAGACAGAGGCAGGAAACTACAGACCTGTCAGTTTGACCTCAGTGGTAGGGAAAATGATGGAATCACTTCTGAAGGAAAGAATTGTTGAGTACCTAGAGGCCAGTGGGGCACAGGACCCAAGGGCAGCATGGATTCACAGCAGGAAGATCATGTCAGACAAATCTAATAGATTTATTTGACTGGGTGACCAAAGTGGTAGCCCAGGGAGGGGCTGTGGGCATGGCCTACCTAGACTTTAGAAAGGCATTTGACATAGTCCTGCACAAAAGATTAATAAATTAGCCGGCCTGGGAGTGGGTCCCAGGCTGGTAGCCTGGGTAAAACTCTGGCTGGAGAATAGGACACAGAGGGTAATAGTAAACTAAGTCCACAGTGAAGAAAGGGGGTTACTAGTGGAATACCGCAGGGTTCAGTACTGGGTCCAGTCCTTTTTAATGTCTTTATAAGTGACATTGCAGAGGGACTGGAAGGAAAAGTATGTCTCTTTGCAGACAACACAAAGATCTGCAACAGAGTTGATGCACAAGGTGGGATGGAAAGGATGAGAAGGGACTTGGCAAGGTTGGAGGAATGGTCAAATGTATGGCAGCTTAGATTCAACGCAAACAAGTGCAAAGTAATGCACCTGGGAAACAAAAACCCAAGGGTAGAGTACACAATGGAGGGTGAGATACTGACAACAAAAATGGAAGGGGACCTGGGGTAGTTATATCAGATGACCTAAAGGTGGGCAAGCAATGTCAGAAGGCAGTAAGGAGGGCTGGGGGATACTGGGATGCACAGAGAGAGGCATCACCAATAGAAAACAGGAAGCTGTTACTCCTCTGTACAGACAGCTGGTGACACCACATCTGGAGTACTGTGTGCAGTTCTGGAGACCCCATCTCCGCAAAGACAGACAGGGTGGAGTCTGTCCAGAGGAGGGCAACTAAAATGGTGCAGGATCTGCACCAGAAGACATATGAGAAAAGACTTAAGGAGCTTAATATGTATAGCCTCAAGGAAAGGAGGAGAGGGGACATGATAGAAACTTTCAAGTACCTCAAGGGAATCAACAAAGTCCAAGAGAGAAGCATCTTTCAGAAAAAGAGATGTGCAAGAACAAGGGGGCACAATTTGAAGATAGAGGGAGAATGGCTCAGAGGTAATGTGAGGAAGTATTTTTTCATGGAGAGGGTTGTAGATGCATGGAACAGCCTTCCTGAGGAGGTCGTGGAGTCAAAAACAGTGGGGGAATTCAAGAATGCATGGGAGAGACATAAGGCAATTCAAGTGGGGGGTAGCAGGAAGTAGGCTGTTGGTTAACTAGGATCTGCAGCTTATCCATTAGGTAGGGAAATGGGCAGACTAGGTGGGTCAAGCGGTCCTTATTGGCCATCAAATTCTATGTTTCTATCTTCAGATTGTGCCCCCTTGTTCTTACACATCTCTTTCTGAAAGATGTTACCCTCTTGGACTTTGTTGATTCCCTTGAGGTACTTGAAAGTTTCTATCATGTCCCCCCTTCTCCCTCCTTTCCTTGAGGGTATACATATTAAGCTTCTTTTGTCTCTCTTCGTATGGTTTCAGGTGTAGACCTTACACCATTTTAGTTGCCCTCCTCTAGACTGCCTCCATCCTGTCTATGTCCTTGTGGAGATGGGGTTTCCAGAACCATATGCTGTACTCCAGATGGGGTCTCACCAACTGACTGTACAGAGGGATGAAAACTCCCTGTTTTCTACTGGTGATGCCTCTTCCTATGCACTCTAGTATCCCCAGCCCTCTTTACTGCCTTCTCACACTGCCTGCCTACCTTTAGGTCATCTGATAGGACTACCCACAGGTCTCGTTCCATTTTTGTTGTTGTTAGTACCCCTACCCCCATTGTGTACTGTTCTCCTGGGCTTTTGTTTCCCAGGTGCATTACTCTGCACTTCTTCACATTGAATCTAAACCACCGTACTTCTGACCATTCCTCTAACCTTGCCAAGTCCCTTCTCATCCTTTCCACCCCCCCTTGTGCATCAACCATGTTGCAGATCTTTGTGTCATCTGCAAAGAGGCATACCTTTCCTCCCAGTCCCTCTGCAATGTCACTTACAAAGACATTAAAGAGGACAGGGCCCCAGTACTGAACCCTGCAGTACCAGCAAGTAACTCCCCTTTCTTTGGAGTGGACTCCATTTACTAATACCCTCTGCGTCCTGTTGTCCAGCCAATTTTTTTATCCAGGTTACCATCCTGACTTGTTTATTAATCTTTTGTGTGGGACTGTGTCAAATGCCTTGCTAAAGTCTAGATAGGCCATGTCCATAGTCCCTACCTGGTCTACTACTTTTGTCACCCAGTCAAAAAACTATTAGATTCATCCAATACGACCTTCCCGCTGTGAATCCATGCTGCCTTGAGTCCTGTGCCCCCCTGGCTTCTAGGTACTCAACAATTCTTTCTTTCAGAAGTGATTCCATCATTTTCCCTACCACTGAGGTCACACTAACAGGTCTGTAGTTTCCTACCTCTGCCTTGCTCCCACTTTTGTGAAGGGGAATCACATCTGCCCTTTAGTCGTCAAGTACCACACCACCCTCCCATGATTTGTTAAAAAGGGTAGTCAGCTGTGTCACTAGTTTTCCCCTTAGTTATTTTAGAATTCTGAGGTGAATCCCGTCAGGCCCCACTGCCTTGTCCACCTTGAGTTTAGGAGTTCTTTCTAGGCCTTTTCTTCAGTGAATGTACTGGTATCGACCCCCCCCATCCAGAGTGCGTCTATTGTTTGGTTTATCTACGTCCCCCTCCTCCTCTTTTGTGAATACTGAACAAAAGTATTCGTTCAGTATTTCTGCCTTTTCACTGTCACCCTCTGCCCACCCCCACCTCCCCTTTATTGAGCCTCACTATTCCTCCCTTGGTCTTTCTTCACTCCCTCATGTACCTATAAAAGGTTTTATCCACCTTCTTAACTGAGTTGGCCATCTTTTCCTCGGTTTGGGCCTTTGCTATTCTGACCGTCTTCCCCACTTCCTTCTGCTTTAACTGATACAGTTCTGTGTCCTGCTCCTTCTGTGATTCCTTATACTTCCTAAATGCTATCTTTTTCTCCCTAACCTTCCTCGCCACCTTTTTTGAGAACCATAGTGTTTTTTTCCTTCGTTTTATTTTATTTGCTTCACACAAAGGCTTGTTGCCTCTGTGATGGCAGTTTTGATTTTCCCCATTGTTCCTCCACCCCTCCTTTCTGTCCTTTCGCTAGTGCATTCCTTAGGCACGTTCCCATTCTGCAAAAGTCAGCCCTCTGAAAGTTCAGTACCCTTTTTGTATGGCTTGACTATTGCTGTGTTTATCGTGAACCACACTGTCTGGTGGTCACTTGTTCCCAGATGGCTACCTACTTCTAAATCCGAGATCCTCTCACCACCCCCGTTTCAGAGTATCAGGTCTAAGACTGCTCCCTCCCAAGTGGACTCCAACACTAGCTGCCTGAGGCATGCCCTCTGTAAGGCATAGAGAACAACTCTGCTCTTGGAAGTGGCTGTAGCAAGGATGCTTCAGTTAATGTTGGGCATATTCAGGTTCCCCATCAACAAAGCTCCTCTTTTTTCTGCCATTCTAAGGATGCCGCCTATCATTTCCTTGTCCATTCCTCCCCTTGAGATGGGGGTCTGTATACAACCCCTGTGCGGACTGTGGTGCCATTTCCTGTCTCCAAGATGACCCACTGTGCCTCCTCTCCTTCCTGTTTACCCTTTAGATCCATTGCTTTGATCCCTTTCCTTATGTAGAGAGCTGCTCCTCCTCCTCTTTTACCCTCCCTGTCCCTCCTGTAGATTGTAAACCCCAGTATGTTGACATCGCAGTCATGGATCTCTGTGTACCATGTTTCTGTGACTGCCACGATATCCAGGCGTCCATCTTCCATCAAGTCCACTAGTTCAGGAAGCTTGTTACCCAGACTATGGGCATTGGTACTCATTGCCCTTCATTTTTTGATGGACTTGCCCCTTTTAGCCCCATCTCTGTACTTACTGCCTTTGCCTTTTTTCCATTTACCCCTGCCCCCTATTGACCGCTCTACCTTTGTGTTAACCTCGCTAATTACCCTGTTTTGTGGAAGGAGGCTGGGAATTCCCTGCTCCTTTTCAGTGCCTCCTCCTTTGGCTAGCTTAAAAGCTTGCCAATGAAGCATTTAAACCTATCACCTATGATACTGGTTCTCCTCCCAGACAAATGCAGACTATCGCACCAGTATAGGCCTGTATCCCTCCACGTGGACCCCCAGTCCCCAATGAAGCTCAAACCCTGTGCTCTGCACCAATGTTTCAACCATTCATGGAATCTCCAGGGTGCAGAGTACCCTACGCTCACCCATGCCATAGACGCCCTATGTGGAAAATTATATAAGGCTGCTTGCACATGAGCTCCTGTAGTGCTGACATTTTTCAAGCAGAAGTAACAGCAGCTAAAAATAATGCTTTTCACAACAGAAAGCGTAGCTGGCATGAAGTGGCCAGCTCAAAAGGAGCCAAAGTAAGATTTTGCAACACAATATTCAAGTCCCAAGGCGGGACTGGATTGTGGATGGGAGGCTTCAGGTGGAGAATGCCTCTCAGAAAGGTATGGACACCTCTAATTGTGCCTTTGTATGGCAATCCACAAGCACATGGAAGGCAGAGATGGCAAACATGCACTTTAAGAGAGGATTACTTTAAACTGGAATCTGAAAAGGTCAGTAAGTACTTTAGAATCTGACTCACTGGGCAAGTGAAGGTATCCAGCTGACATGAAGCCGCCCACAGCGCAAAGCGTTTCCAGATCGCAGAATAACTGGCCCTAGTGGACGGCTTCCTAGCTGCCATCAGAACATCAGACACCATGGGCGACACCAAGAACCGAGCCTTGGCTATGTTTTCAGGAACCAGGAATGAAGATTCAGGGATTTGAGGTCCGGATGGAGCAAGGTGTCCCATTTCTAGGAAAGCAAGCTGTTGGAGAGGGGAAGGTGTACTGGAGGTTCAACTGTCAGCTGCTACAGTAAAGGGAACCCGAGCTGACGAGGCCACAACATGGTGATGAGGATCATCTTGGCCCCCTCCATCTGGAGCTTGATCAGAATGCTCTGAAGCAGGAGGAAGGGAGGAAATGTGTACAGAAACCTCCCTTTCTAGGAAAGGGACAACATATCTCGCTAGAAAACTCTAGGTCCTGGATAGAGCTAGTAAAAAAGTAACAATTTTGAGTTGAGTGGGGACGCAAAAAGGTCCAACCCCACATGTCGAACAGGTCTTCTGCTACCGAGGTTAGCAGCTCCCATTTGCGTGCCCTTGACTGTGATCAACTTAGCCCACTGCATCAGCAAGCAAGGGGGCACTCACTCATACCCCCCAGGACACAGGGCACCAGGACATTTTGGACACCTGGAACATGGACGGCTGCCAACTCGAGACCGTGATCTAGAGCCCAATATTAGACTCTCACTGCTTTCTGGCAAAGGGGGTATGAGTGAGTGCCCCCTTGCTTGTTGATGCAGTGGGCTACACTGATGGTGTCCATCTGCACTAGCAGAAGATCCAGGAACAGCAGATGGACCGTGATGCCCAGATCCTGGAATAGGCGGGTGGTATGTTCCAGAGTCTCTTATAGGCACTTCCTGGACTGGGCCTTGAGAAGCCAGTTGTCCAGGTAAGGAAAGACGGAGTCCCTCCTGCATGAGGGCAGCTGCTAGCACTGCCAGGCATTTGGTAACCACCTGAGGGGCCGCAGACAAGTCAAGGGCAAGGTCCAGAACTGGAAGTGTGCCCCCTGAAAATGAAATCTGAGGTACTGTCTGTGGGAGGCATGTACCTGGATATGCAGGTAGGCATCCTTCATATCAGGGAAGCAAATCCAATCCTTCTGGTGCAGAAAGGGAAGCAGACCTCGAAGTGTCACCATCCAGAATTTTTTGTACTGAATTAACAGATTTAGCTCCCGGAGGTCTAGAATGGGCCTGAGGTCTCCCACGCATTTGGGGACCAGGAAGAAGTGAAAACAGAACCCTTGGCGCGCTGTTAAGACTCTGGGATGGGTTCTATGGCATCTTTTTCACAACAAGGAGTGGATTTCCTTCCAGAGCACCAGAAGTTCGTCTGGAGGGTAAGAGGAAAGGACTATAGATTTTTCTGGAGACCGCTCCAGAAGTTCCGGAGTCTGGCTGCTTTCTATGAGCTGTAGTACCCAAGCATCTCCGGTGATTTCCCTCCACTTGTCCAAGTGCAGGGAGAAGTTACTCTCTACTACCACCCTCCTGTCTTATTGGGGTGGGAGGGGTCTGGCAAGGAGTCGGGCTGAACCGGCAGGGGTTGCCAGAGCCACACCTCCTCCTCCTCCTCTGGGGGTTTTCCTCGAGGTGGAGGAGGGGATGGGCAGGGACAGCTTGGCGCTTACCCTCAGGCTTGTTAGAGGGCTTATGTCTGTGGGCAGACCCGCCAAAAGGACACTCCTTGATCACTCTTGGGCTGGTTGGTGTGGTACATGGAGTGAACCGACCGCAAGGTGCGGTCAGAGGCTTGCAGTTTAGACAGTATGTCCTGTACATCTGCACCAAACAATCTGAAGCCTCTAAAGGGGGCATTCAGGTTGGATAATTAAACATCCTGGGCAAGGCCTGACACCCTCAGCCAAGAGTGTCTGTGCAGTGAAATGCCTGCTGCCGCAGCCCTGGCTGAGACATCTATGGTACCATAAGCAGCCCTAAGGAGGTGGGTGCCGAAGTCGGAACCCACTTAGTGAAACTGCAGCATCTACTGTTTTAGGGGGTCCTCTGGGAAGGCCCAGGCAGTTTCAAGGGCTTGGTCCCAGATCTGATTTTGGTACTGGACCACTTGGGCGATGTAGTTCAACACTCGGATGGTCAGTGTGGCAGAGGTGAAAGTTCTCTTGCCAATGTGGCCCAGCCTCTGAGACTCCTTATCCGGGGGCAGGGAACTGAGGTGTTTAGGCCTCTTGGTTGCGGTCATAGACAGCATTGATGACCACTGAATCCACTTGAGGTTGATCAGTGAAGAAAGGCCTTCCTGCCGGAGCATGGTATAATTTGTTCGCCTTCCAGGGTATGGCAGGTATCGGGTTGGGCCGGTGCCAGGCGGCCATGGTGGCATTCTCAAAGGGATCAATCAAGGTAAGAATGACCAGAGGAGAGGCATCTGGCAGCCTCAAACAAGTAGCTAGTTGATGACAAGTGGGATTTTGTTCCTCTGTGTCAAAGCCCATGGCAGACTGTAGCTGTCTCATAACCAAGACAAAGGATGGTTCAACTGGGGGAGACCACGATATGTACCTCAGGGTCTCTTCGCTGGACGAGACTGTGGAGGATGAATGGTAGGAAGAAACTCCTCCATCGACGCCATCATCCGGAGGGGTAAGTTACGGATGGCACCCACCCTTGTCCCCAGAGTCCTGGGAGGCGCCTGGGTCCCGAGTCGCATGTCGTGGCTCTACTGGAGGAGCAGGGGGCCACTGCAGGGACGGGCCTGGGGGGGGCAAGTTTAGCATGCATAAAATCTCACAAGACAGTGAGCATGGAGTGTAAGTACACCGCTATCAGCGTCAGACCTATCGGCTGGGGGGAGGTCCAGGGTCAGTGCCAGAGTCGGCCTCAGGGAGGGCACCTGGACGGGCTGCGGTCATTGGGGAGGTTCCCTGATGTGGGTTGGCATCGGAGAAGGCGACGGTGACCGGGGCTCAGCCCAAGGAGACTTGGGGGAGACAAGAGACTCCAGGACTGAGGCAACGGCTGTAGCCATGGCGGAGGTTGGTGGTGGGAGGGGGAGTAGACTGTGCCCCAGCAACCGCTTAAGCCGAGACCATCGACGCCTGAGCCACCTGAGTGCCCACCAAAAACAAGGGCCTAGACAGCAGGGGTTAAGAAGTCTGTGGGGCATCATAGCCCCTGGAACTGACACCCGCCACTGAAAGATTGGTGGGAGAAGCTGCCAACGGTAGCCCTGCAGGGGAAAGGGCATGCAAGGTAGAAGGGGCTGTTCCAGATGACAAGGATGGTCCTGCCATGGTCAGCACATGGAGCGGTGGCAGGGAGAGATACGAAGAGGACCGGGGTTTCTCCTTAGGGTGGTCCTTGTCTTGATGTTTATGCTTCCCTGCCAACTTGACCTGGGCCTTGGAGGACTGTGAGCCTGAGGACGTTGAGAAGGAAGAGGAGGAACTTCACACCTGAAGCTCCTTCTCCATTTGGGCAAGCTTCTGCTTTAGGAGAAAAGTCTCCAAGGTCTGCACACAGTGCTTCCTGGTGGCCTGGTTGAAGCCATAGCAGATCACACAAGTCTGGGTGTCGTGTTCTGGGCTTAGGCAGCTGACACAGGCCTCATGGTCATCATTTTCAGGTATCTTCTGCCCGCAGGCACACTTCTTGAAGAGGTTTGCAGAGCTTGGTATACACGAAGTAGGAAATATTACTTTATCGCTAAAGTGATACACACTAGGGAGAAAAAAAATGAAAGAATTTGATCGAAAAACTTTGGTGAAAGTTAGTTGACGGAAGCGGATGGATCTTCGTGAAGTTAGGTACGATGGTCAATGGCGGGAAAAGAATAGAGAAGGGCGCGGGGCCTGTCCGCACATTCTTATAGGATAGGTCGACATCGGCGTATGACATCTGAGTGGGTGGACCCCCTGGTAGACTGCTAGCTAGAAAAGTTTCCATGTGGTCCTAGTGCCCGACAGCTATAGTTCCATAGGTGTGGCCTGCTGTAGGAGATACCCCCAAAGTCAGATCCTCTATTTCTATTTACATGGATGCAGTTCACTATACACACTCAGGAAAACTCTTAGCAGTCCTCCAGAAGAAGTGGACAAGGAATGCATCCCTATTTGGCGAACAGAGACTGGATGATGGATGCCCAAACGTAGCATCTCATGACTGAGCACTTAAAAGCTGTAGTGTGATATGAAACATATGCTGCAGACCAGACAGCAGCCCCGATCTTCTAAATCAGCATGTACCTGGAAGCTGCCACAGAGCCAGCAGCATGCCTAATGGAATGAACTTTCAACCCCAAGGGTGGCTCCCTACAAGTCCTGCCCAGAGAGGGTAAAGGAACGAATCATCAGCAGGGGTACAATTAGACACCAGAAAAAGCAGACATGATAAGAGTGGTGGGTGATCAGAGGGTGTGAGGTATCACTAGACAGCAGGGACATCTTAAATAGTATGACAGCAGGCGTTCAGAGGGCGGGGGGGGTTAACACTAGGCACCAGAGACATCGTTCTTACTAAAGGGACGGAGATCAGAAAGTGAAGAGTGCCACTGGACACCAGGGATGTCATTCGTACTACATGGACAGGGGTCTGAGGGAGGGGGTGCCACTAGACACCAGGGAAGTCACTGCTTCAACAGGCTGGGATGGGTGGCTACAGTACCTATGCCCACCACCAGGACCTTCCACCCTGTTAAGTCGGGGTTTGCAAAAGCGGTAACATGTGCCCATGCAGGTGGCATTCGCCACCTGTGCAAATCTCTGAATTTGCCGCAGCACCTATATGCAGGGGATGACCCACTCATTTGGATGGGTGCAATGGTAACTTAGCACTCGGGTGCTAGTGTATTTTGCCGTGCTGTTGGGGTGTCTGAATATAGACCCCACCTTCGAATCGGGCACCGAAACCCAGTTAGCACGGGCAATCACCCCTTAGCACCCAGGCTAAGTTTTGAATATCTGGCCCCTGGTGAGCCTTGATGCGAATTCTTGATGTACGCTCCATATAACAAGCACCCTACACAAGTCCAAGGTATGGAGCCTGATGTCAGAATACAAGTAGGGTTGTTAAAATAAACTGGGAGGTTAATCACCTCATTAAGGTGGAACTCCAACACTACCTTGGAAAGGAACTTCACATTTTGGGGAAAGGGGGGAAAGGACCACCTTGTTCTTTTGGAAACCTAGGTATGGAGAGTCCATTGAAAATGCCTGAAGCACACTCACCCTTCTGGCCAAGGTAACAGTGTAACAGTGACCAAGAAGGCAGTCCCTGCATTAAGTGCAACATCTCACAGTCGCTTAAGGAAGCTCTTAGCTAAGGCTGGTGCACCAAATTCCCTGGGCAGTAACAATATATTAAGTAGATCAAAAAAGGGGGAGGGGCAACGCACTCAAGTCTACAGCTATGAAATACACACCTGAAATCCAAAATACTGCAAACAGTCTCAGAGCTTTAATCTGTGAATATCCAAAAAGTGCTTCGGATAAAACAGTCAAATGTGCAAATGCTCATGTACATAAACCTGATACCTAATTATTTCACTTCAACATAGCAGCAAAGGGCATCCACAGGGAGGACCACAGCCAGCTGGCCAAGCTGATCGGCGGAGGGTAGGTAAGTGTTATGGGAGGGCAGTAAACACACTGTTGGGTGTTGATAATGGTTTGCAGCTGATCCCTATCTAGGGTCAGCTTGTTGAGTACATATCAGACAAGGGGATGGCGAGAGAGGGCAGAGGGCTTTTAAATGGGAACAGCCCATGAGGGTAATACAGGCAAGGGAGTGCAGATGGTGCTTATCTGGGGTCCTTCACAATTGTACTGAGGTTCAACAGTGTAGGGAAACAAGCATTTGTCAATGCCGAATGTTGTCTCGCTGGCATTGGCATTGGTAGTGCTGGAGTTAGAGACGCATAATAGGAATGGCAGTGAAGTACTGAAGTGACACCTACCCCACCCCCACTCTGTAGAGGCAGACAGGCACTGGGGTGTGCCTTTGGGTCGTCACCTCTAACCAATGCCCCATGTGCTCTGCAGCAGAATTTTCTGATTTCTGCGGCAGGGCTACTTGGCTTCTGCGGCAGCATTTTCTGATTTCTGCAGCATGATTCATTCATTTCTCTGGCAGAACGCAGTCCTGACATTGGCTAAATATGATGTAATGTCATCGATGACATCACATGCTAAGCGCAGAGGAGGGGCCTCAGGAAAAACAAGATGGGAAAGAAAGTTCGACACTGCAGAAAAACTATATAGTTGAATGAAATTTTATGAAAAACAATGAATTCTGTGACACAACATATATTCTGCGGCATGATGTAAATTCTGCGGAAAATTCCACAACCGCAGAATCACAGAATTCCAGGGGCCCTGCCTATAACGCGCATGCCATTGTACGTGGAGTGCTTTGGGCGTTATACTTACCCCATTCCATAAGGAAATACATTGAGGTGGGTGCAGTATATAGGAGAATGGGGTGAACTTTGTGGCTGAACAGTGCAAGGCACACCACGATGCCTGTCACTGGCTGCAGGGTGGGGGTGGAATGGCGTGAGCATTACAGCTGATAATCTCAAGTCAAACCCCTGACGCCTGTCAGTCTCTATAGGGTGGCATGTTACAGTTGGAAACCCTAACACCGTAGGCGTGTGTTGGTATTTTCACTCCACATTTTCAGCATGGACTGTTTGTGAGCCCACCTCATGAAAAGCGGCACTATCAGTTTGTTAGCTGAAAGGTGGTTTTGCACAGTGGCTATGCCATTTGGTGACACAGGGACAAAAACACATTTTGGGCAGGATGTGGAAAATGACATCTGTATTGTTTATGAGGAGGCATAAAAAAATGGCAATGCTGAAAATCTTTAGTGAAAATATGAAAAGCTGGTGAAGTCATGAGCATGCATAGAAACTGCGCAACACACGTCCGTAACCTAATTATTTTTGGGAATTTTTAGCCACATTTTTAACATAGGCATTTTGGGACTGCCCATCATGAACAGTGGCATTGTGATTTTGTTACTCAGTCCCAAAAGTTGATTTCCCACAGCAACTACGCCATTATGCGCCACAGGTGCGGAAACACATTTTGGGCAAGCTGTAAATAATGACAGCTGTACTGTTGATAAGGAGGTGTGAAAAAATGGCAGTGTTGAAAGTCTGGCATGAAAATATTGCAAATTTGCGAAGTTACAAAGGTGCGTGGAAACTGCATAACGCACGCTTGTAACAATAATTTTATGGACTTTCGCACCAAATTTTCAACATAAGCATTTTAGGATCTCTACTCATGAACAAAGTCACCGTAATTTTCTCAAACTGCCCCAAAAACTGATTTCACACAGCGACCACGCTATTTTGTGCCGGACGTGCGAAAACACATTTCGGCCAGGATATGTAAAATGACAGCTGTACTGTTCATAAGGAGGAGTGGAAAAATGCCAATTTGGAAAATCTGGAGTGAAAATATTACAAATTCATGAAGTTACAAGCGTGTGTGGAAACAGCGCAACGCACGCTCGTAAAACAGCCATTTTTTGGATTTTTTCACCAAATTTGCAACATAGGCTTTTTGAGAGACCCCATCATGAACAGTGGCACTGTCGTTTCGTTACTCGGTCCCGAAAGGGGATTCCCCGCAGCGACCGCGAAATCACCTTTTGGGACCGAATAACGCCATAACAGTGACTGAATTCACGAGGAGGCATCCCAATAACCCCATGCTGAAAATTTGGTGAACAAATTCCAAAAAATGGCCACGATATGCACCAAAGTTGAAAAAAACCCTATTTATGCCATTATACAGCTTACCAGCATTTCTTCAGTTAGCGGTCGGCTTTAAAGAGTGCAGACGTGTTCCCAGTCCACCAAAGATCGTTGTGCTGGACTCCGGAGGCAAGTATGGGGTGAGGGGGAGGAGTAGGGAGGCAGTGTGCGCAAAAGGTGGGTGAAGGTTGTGGGAGGGGGCAGGGAGACCGCAAAGGACCGTTTTCTACTTTCACAGGGTAAAAAACAAACAAAAAAAATACAATCGCAGGACAGTTTCTTTTCAGAGTTTGCACGCCGGTGTGGGCTCCCAGTGTGCCACCTAGTGTTTTGGGGATGATGCTGTAGCCGATGGGGATTGGGCACCCTGTCAGTACACAACGAAAGTCAGGGGGAGCCAAGGATTAAGACCCTCCTCGCACATAACAAATGGGGTGTGCATGATGCCGACAGAGGATATTGTATCAGGCATGCCGACAGGGGATTGGGCACTAAGTCGGGTATTATGGCAGGCAGTGTGCCGCCACGTTAAATTTTTTTTTCCACCAGGGAAAGCATGTCAGGAGGTGCCGCTGCGTATGACAAGCTTTGCTCGTATTGCAGCGGACCTTTTGTTAGATGTGCCCGCCACATTATGTATTCATGGTGTGGCGCCGGCATGCAGGCTTATTGGGGAATGACAGACGCACCTGATGTGTGCCCTGCATTCGCTCAACAGTACCTGCGCCCAAATCTGTTATTGTCAAATATGTTGGCACATGCGTGAGAGCCAAATATAAAAGCATAGCTAAGGACTAATAGAGAAGGGCTAGGATGATTAATATTTGGAAAAGGGGAATGCAGTGGGGACAGAGTGAAGCTGGTACAGTGGCAGAGTGCAGGGGGTGTGGGGCAGTGGTGTTTCTGGGAACTCTCTCGGAGGTAGGGGGATGCCTAGTCTGTTACCATATCAGGCAGCTGAGGGTGGAGGTTTGGCAGCTGAAGCACAAGACAGTTGCACTGGTGGTGGTAGGGATTCATAACGTAATGATGAGAGGGGAGAGGGGCCACAGGGCTTTGAGGCAGGCAAGGGTGGAGCCAAGGCAAGGAGGGAGGCCTTGCAGATGAGGTAGGAAGGAACAGGAGACAAGGCAGATCCCCATGGTCCCCCTTCCCCAACAGGAGAGGAGGTCCAGGGAGGGACAGTGGATAATAGTAAGAGGTAAAGAAAAGAGAGGAAGGGAAGGGTGTCCTGTGGGAACATCTCCAGAATTGCTAGTAAGGAACAGATTCTATCCACTGGATGAGGGGGAGCCGGGCAAATGTGGTGGTCAGGAAAGGGCCAGTGATGGGGGAAAGGTTGGAGGATGTTTGAGGGGGGAGTCAAAGTAAGTAGGGAAAAAGGGGCAGGAGGATGTGAGATCAGATGGGGGAAGGGTGTGGCACTGGGAAGAGGGCATGGGAGTAGAGGGGGACAGTCACAGAGGAGAGTAAGGGGGCAGGTGGGGGCAACAGGAGGGATGGACAAAGTGTGTCAGTGTGGGGGGGTTAGGTAAGGGAGGGAGGGAGAGAGACAGTCAGGAGGGAGTGCAGGATGGACAGAAGGGAACTGTAGAGGCAGCTGGGACTGGGCAGCAGTATGGACAGAAGAGTAGGAGAGCCCAGGATGAAGGGGGCAGGCTGGTGATCTTGGGAGATTCATCTGTGAAGGGGGTGAGATGGGGGCAGATAGCCAAACTGTAAGAGAATGGAATGCATGCCAGGGATGACAGCAGGGAGGGTGGAACCTCTAGTAGCACAGCACGTGGGGCAAGGTGGGGGGGGGGGGATTACCATAGTAATATTTTTCCAGGGGAACCCCTTAGTATGCTTGATTTATGTAGGATTGCCAGCTGGGTTCAGCTGCCCTGGAGATAGAACTTATGCTAATGATGGTAAAGAATTAGCCAGTCAGGTTGTAGTTAGAGTGTGCTGCCTGTAGGTGCTGCTGTTAGATTAATTTTGTAGCCTGATGGGCAAAAGGCCCCAATCCCTAATCCTATTCTAGAACTATGGAAAAAAACAGAAAAGAATCTAGATGAAAAAAATTGCCTATAGGCAGGGCCCCTGAGTTTTCCGCGATTCCGCGGAAATATCTGCGGAATTTGCCATCACCCGCGGAATTCGCAGCCGCCCGCGGAACAAACGTCCTCTTTATTTGCCGACCGGGGTGCCCAATCCCCCGTCGGCTTCACTGTCCCCCAAATGCTTGTATGCCACGCTGGGAGCCCACCACAGGCGGGCAAAACGCCCTTTGCTGACAGGGTGCCCAACTTCGCCGGCTTCACTGTCTCCCTCCAATGTGCCAGGCCATGCTGGGAGCCCACCCCAACATGGCTAAAACATCCTTTGCTGACGGGGGTGCCCAATCCTCCGTCGGCTTCACTGTCCCCCCCCAAATGCTTGTATGCCACACTGCGAGCCCACCCCAGCGTGGCAAAAACATCCTTTGCCGATGGGGTGCCCAATCCCCCATCGGCTTCACTGTCCCCCCCAAATGCTTGTATGCCATGCTGGGAGCTCACCCCAGCGTGGCAAAAACGTCCTTTGCTGATGGGGGTGCCCAATCCCCTGTCGGCTTCACTGTCCCTCCTTGTGTGTTAATACTAACAAAAACAAACAAAAAACCTGAAATAAAAAAAACCTTCCATCATTGCTTCTTTGCCCCCTCCCCAACCCGCACCCACCCTCTGCGTACTCCACCTCCCACCCCCACCTCAACCCATACTTACCTCCGGAGCCCGGCGACGATCTTGGTGGACTGGGAACACGCCTGCACTCTTCAAAGCCAGCCGCGAACTGAAGAAATGCCGGTAAGCTGTATAATGGCATAAATGGATTTTTCAACTTTAGTGCATATCTCAGCCATTTCAGGAATTTTTTACCACTCAACATGGGGTTTTGAAGCCCACCTCATGAACTGTGACATTGTTATTTACGTTAATGGTCCCAAAAGGTGGTTCCGCAGTCACCGCGCAGAACCACCTTTCTGGAATGATTAACGAATGACCAGTGTCACAGTTCATGAGGTAGGCTCAAAAACCCTATGTTGAAAATTTGCTAAAATATTCCCAAAACCACTGTTTTCGAGTCGTGCTATGAGCTCCTACGCGCACGACATAGTTCGAGCATTTTTTAATATTTTCACTCCAGATTTTCAGTATTGCCATTTTACCACACCTCCTTATGAACAGTACAACTGTCATTTTTCACATCTCACCCAAAATGTGTTTTTGCACATGTAGCACACAATGGCGTGGTCGGTCTGCGAAATCAATGTTCCGGACAGATTAATAAAATCACAGTGATACTGTTCATGAGCAGAGGGCTTAAACTGGCTATGTTGAAAATTTGGTGACAAACGCCCATAAAATGACTGTTACGAGTGTGCATTGTGTCAGATATGGCAAAGGAAAAAAATTAAGGGTAAAAATGTGCCGCAGATTTGCCACAGAAATTGATGTTGAGTGCCGCAGAAGTTCTGCAGCAAATGAGAACCCTGCCGCAGAACTTTGCTCCGATGTGCCACAGAAAAAAAAATCGGGGCCCTGCCTATAGGCGAACTATATACACCATGATTAACTGACAAGTCACATGTTATGGCTCTCCAGTAATAAATTTGGCCTGTGGCATGGACTGCAGAACTGTTTTTAGTAAGGTTGTGTGAGGGGAGGATGGGTGAGAAGTTAAGCTTACTGAGGGATCCCCTGGAAGAAATAATATTACTATGGTAAGTAATTTTTCTTCTCACTCCAGGAAACCCTCAGTATGCTCAATTTATGCAGATTACAAAGCAGTGAAGTTGGGAGGAGGGAACAGAACCTACTTTGGGAAAAGGTTCTGCAGGACTGCAGTGCCAAACTTGGCATATGATCAGGACTGTACATCCAAGCAGTAGTGCTTCATAAAGGTATGCAGTCTTCCAAGTAGCTGCTTTGCAAATGTCAAGCAAAGGTGTCCCTCTGTGCTGCCACAAAGGCTACAGTGCCCCTGGTAGAGTGGACCCGGAGGCCTTGAGGTGGCTGTCTGCCAGCCTTACTGTAGCAGAACTGGATGCAAGAGACTATTCAATGAGAAATAGTTCTCTTAGAGGCTGGCCTACCTTTGCCAACCTCGCCATAGGTGAGGAATAGCTGGGTATGCGAGGACCTGAGCTGCCTGATGTGCTTTAGGTAGTAGGTCAGTGCCCTCTTGACATCCAGGTTGTGAAGCCTGCACTCACCAGGAGTGGATTTGTCTGAGAAAAATTCAGAGATTGTTACAGATTGGTTAAGGTGAAATTCAGATACCACTTTGGGAAGAAATTTCCTATCGGTTCTGAAAACTACTTCATCCCTGTGGGAAATGATGCAGTTGGGTTCAGTGCACAGAGCCTGCAGCTCTGATGTCCTCCTGGCTAAAGTGATGGCCACCAGGAATACTGTTTTCCAGGTGACATACTTTAGGTCTGCCATAGCCATAGGTTTGAGTAGAGTGTCCATCAACTTGGCTATACACAAGTTCAAGTCTCGTTAGGCGGGGAGGTTCCCTAAGTGGGAGTTAAAGATGCAGCAGACTTTTAAAGATTTGTTTTGAAAATGGGATGAGAAATTACAGATTTTTTTGGGGGCTTCTTAAATGTAGGCTGAAAGGGCTGCCAAGTAGACTTTCAGGGATGAGACTCTAAGGCCTGATGCTTGAAAGTGAACCAGATAATCTAGTATGGAAGACAAGCTAGGCTGCAGTGAATCAATCTGCTTGTCTTTACACCAGAGAGAGAGAACCTCTTCCATATGGAAGCATAGGTTTTCTTGGTGCTCAGTTTCTTAGCTAGTCTGAGGATATTCAGGACTTGTTCTGAATATTGAGCAACTAGGAACTCCAGCTTTGAGGTGAAGAGCATCTATCTTGGGGTGTGCTATACCCATCTGAGGCTGGGTCAGGAGACTGTGGGTCGAGGGCAGGCAGATGGGCAGTTTGGCTGACAGGGCGAGGAGTAGGGAGTACCATAGCTGCCTTGCTCAATCCAGAGCCACCAGGATCATTGTTGCTGGCTGGCTTCTGAACTTGAGGAGCACTCTGAGAATCTAAGGAAATGGAGGAAAGGCGTACAGTAACCTCCCTGTCCAGTCCAGGGACAGGACATCCATTGGTACTGAGCTCAATGCCAGAGGGCTGCAACAGTACAGGGGAATCTGATTGTTTTTTGGAGGCAAAGAGATCTATTTCTGGAGTGCCCCACCTCCTGAAGACTGCAGCTAGAACCTGCCTGTTTAGAGTCCACTCGTGGTGACCCTGGCTAAAGTGGCAGAGTCTCTGCCAGCATCTTGTCCTTGCCTGGCAAGTGAATGGCGGTCAGCTGCATGTCCAGGGAGTAGGCCAGTGACCAGATCCTCACTGCCTCTGTGCAGAGCTTTGAGGATCATGTGATCCCTTGCTTGCTGATGTAGAACATTGCAGTGGTGTTGTCTGTCCCGATTTGGACAGATTGACTTTTTAGCTGGGGGGGCCAAGGCTCTGATAGCCAAGTACACAGCTTTGAGTTCAAGGAGATTTATATGAAACTTGGACTCTCTGGGAGACCACACCGCTTATGGACTGGTCTGTCAGGTGTGCTCCCCACCCAGGAGGGAGGCGTCAATAGTGAACACTCTGGAGGGTTCCTTCTGTTGGAAAGGAATTCCTTCCCTGAGGTTGCACCTGTCTTTCCAACAGTCCAGGGCTTGTAACAGAGTCCTTGTGACTGGAACTAGCTTTGAAAGAGAGTCCCTTTTTTGGGACCAGTGAGCCTTCAGATGGTACTGAATATCCTTCATCTGAAACCTGGCTCCTGGAACTACAGCTGTTGTAGATGCAATGTGGCCTAGAAATCTGAGCAAGTGCCTGGTTGGCCAAGGACAAACAAGTCTGCCAGAGTCTGAACATTCTCTACCCTGTCTAGTGGGAGCAGGGCTTTCCCTTGCTAGATGTCCAGCTCTGCTCCAGTGAACTCCAGGAGTTGAACTGGCTCCAACTGGGACTTTTCTGTGCTGATCCGGAAGTCCAGTGACTCCAGGGTGAACTATGTGAGGCGGAGAGTGTCTCTGACCTTTTGGGTAGACTTGTCAACTATCAGCCAGTCATCCAGAAAGAGAAAGAAATCAACCTCGTCTTCTGAGATGGGCTGCCACTACTGCTAGGAAGTTTGTGAAAACTCTGGGGGCTGAGGAAAGGCTGAATGGTAGTGCTGTAAACTGGTAATGGCCAGAGGGCAGTCTGAACCTGAGATACAGTCTGTGAGAGGGTCTGACTGGTATGTGAAAATAGGCATCTCTGAGGTCTAGGAAGGCTAGCCAGTCTCCCTGTTGCAAGGAGAGGATCACCACCGACAGGGTGACCATTTTGAATTTGGGATTGACAAGGTGCTTGTTTAGGTACCTGAGGGCCAGAATGTGTTGCCAGTCCCTTTTCATTTGGGTGAGAAAATATCTTGAATAAAGGCCCTTTCCCCATTGGGAGAGGGGCACTCTTTCAACTGCATTTGTTAGTACGAGAGACTTTACCTTGGACTCCAACAGAATCTCTTCTGTGGGTATCAGGGGTTTTAAACTCCTGTGGCCCTGCTGTGTGGGAAATTTCTTTAACTGCAGGGTAAGTCCTTGACCCACCACCTCCAGCATCCACTTGTCTGTGGTGTTGCGTTGCCACTGACGGAAGTAGTGGGTCAGCCTTCTCCCTACTGGCAGAGGGGAGGTGACCTGGACCTTCCAGTTAGGGGTTTGGTTTGGTCTGGGTTTTTGGTAAAGGGCTGGGTTCAGTGCACATTTAGAAACATAGAAGTTGACGGCAGATAAGGACTGCAAGGCCCATCCAGTCTGCCCATTTCTTTTACTACATTATGAATGTGCCATCAGCCTTTGCTCTGTCATTGGCCTATCTATTCAGACCCATCTGTATTGCTCACTTATGCCTATTCCATGCCTCTCCCATTCACTAAAAATACCACCAACAGCTTGACATAGAAACATAGAAGTTGATGGCAGATAAGGACCGCAAGGCCCATCCAGTCTGCCCATTTCTTTTTCTACCACATAAATGTGCCATCAGCCTTTGCTCTGTCAATGGCCTATCTATTCAGACCCATCTGTATTGCTCACTTATGCCTATTCTATGCCTGTCTGAAGTCCTACACTGTATTCATATCCACCACTTCCTGAGGTAGGCCGTTCCATGCATCCACCACCCTTACTGTGAAAAAGAACTTCCTCACATTACCCCTTAATCGGCCTCCCTCTAATCTCATGCTGTGTCCTATTGTCCTATTTTTCTAATATTGAAACGTGTTAGACTCTTTCACCTTGCTCATGCCCTTAAGGTGTTTGAATGTTTTGATCACACCACCTCTCTCCTTCCTCTGCTCTAGGGTATACATATGGAGCTCCGTTAATCTGTAATTTGTTTTTTGATGCAGTCCCTGCACCATTTTGGTTGCCCTTCTCTGGACTGCCTCAATTTGGTTAATGTCCTTGTGACAGTGCGGCCTCCAGTACTGCACGCAGTACTCCAGATGAGGCCTAATCAGTGTCTTGTAAAGAGGGATTATTACCTCCCTCTTATGACTTGATACTCCTACTAATACACCTCATCATCCCCCTAGCCTTACCTACTGCTTTAGTGGTCTGCTTGGATGATTTCAGGTCATCGGTGATGATGATGCCCAAGTCCCTTTCTTCCCTTGTGACTGCCGGCAAGGCCCCCGCCCCCAGCCTACAGGTGGCTACAGGGTTCCTCTTCCCTATGTGCATGATGTTGCACTTCTTTGTGTTAAACCCCAGCTGCCACTCTTCTGACCATTTTGCCAGTTTATCCAGATCTCTTCTCATTCTGCCCACCCCATTTGGACCATCTACTCTGTTGCAGATCTTGGTGTCATCTGCAATCAGACAAACCTTGCCCTCCAGTCCATCTGCAATGTCACTGATGAAGATACTGAAGAGGACTGGCCCCAGAACTGATCCCTGAGGCACCCCACTTGTGACCTGCATCTTTACTGACTGTATACCGTTTATCACTACTCTGTTTTCTGCCCGCCAACCAGTTTGCCACCCAGTTGACCAACTTCTGACCCACCCCGAGCCTACCCAGCTTCTTAATCAATCTTCTGTGTGGAACAGTATTGAAAGCTTTGCTGAAGTCAAGGTAGGCGACATCAACTGCTCCGCCTTGGTCCACCACTCTGGTTACCCAGTCAAAGAAATCTATGAGATTGAGCCCTCCTACTTCTTCCTCTGAAGAATCCTTTCATTTGAGAATAATCCAAGGACATGGGCATAGGACAGAAGGCCCTGGGATAATGCTGCATTGATCTGGTTGGTGGTTTTATATTCTTCCACCTTCTTCATGTACACCTCTGTTTTGTCCCCAAAGAGAGAATTGTTCTCGCAGGGGAAAACCACAGCTTTAGTCTGGGTATCATGGGAGAGATTGGTGGTTCTCAACCAGGCAAACCTCCTGAGTGAGATAGCCTGAGCCATAGATCTGGAGGCAGTGTCACTGGCATGTACAGCCATATGAAACTGGCACTTTGTGGCTTCCAAGGCAGTTTTGACAGTTTCTACCAGGTCCTGGCAATGTTATCTGGAGTTTTCTGACTAATAGCCAGGACAGAGTTCCACAGTGTCTTTTGATACTGAGTTGTGTATGAAAGTAGAGAGGTGGAGCAGCAGAGAGGCTGTGGTATCAGATTTCTTGCTCATAGCATCCAGTTTTCTAGACACACTGTCTGGAGGCTGGGATGTAAGGGGGCACCTCAGCCCTGTCACAGGCTGCAGTCTGCACCATGTCTTTGTGGTCTGGATCAGTGTAAAGGTACCTGGCATTTGCTTTATCCAACTGGTCCTTTTACTCCATTTTCTTATCCACGTCTAGGATGCAGGTGGGATTCTGGAGTAGTTTGAAAGTAGCCCTGTGAAGGGACTGGTCTACTGAAAGGAGTAACATATCTAGAAAGTTTTTTTTTTTTTTTTTAAACTCTTTATTTAATTTCTTTTCTGAGTTTCTTTCCCACACATGAAGATATTTACATTCACAAGACTTTTACATAGTATGATAAAAGACAAAGGGCAATACAAAATACAATTCATTGGGTCATTCTTTTCATAAAGTTGATGTACACAATATATTACTTTCTGTTAGTGAGGGGAAGGTTGGGTTCCCTGTTTTATAGGACTCAACTCCCTCAAGGGATGAAATCATCTCTGTGGGCCATGATATAGAGCACCCACCTTCGCCATTGTATTTCAAATTTCTCTTTATGCTTGTTTATTATGGCTGTGAGCTTCTCCATTTCATACATTTGGGATACCAAATCCTGCCATTCCCTGATAGTGGGGGGATCTTTGGTCTAGCCATCTTTTTGTTATGGCTTTCTTAGCTGATAATAAGCACACTTGTATCAATTTTCTGTTAGGCATTCTGCTTTGCTCCTTCTCTACGGTATACAAAAAGTACAATTTTCTCTGTTAGTTGAATTGTTGTTCCTAATAGCTCTCCCATGCCAATCTCTAAACTATCAATAAAGGGCTTGATTTCCGCACATGCCCAGAGAATATGGCCACGAGACGCTGGGGAATATCCACATCCTCTCCAACATATAGCTGGTATGCTTGTATTATATTTTGCTTGGATTGCTGGCACCTTAAAAAATCTAATCATATTTTTCCATGCAAACTCTTTCCACTGATATGATCCTGTGCCTACTCTCAGATATTTCAGGCATGTGTTCCACTCTGTAGCACTTAGCTGCAGTCCCAAATCTCTCTCCCATGATAACTTAATTTTATTTAAGTCATGCTTAAACATTTGTGTTAAGGCCCTATACAGATATGATATGATATATGTTGCAGAGGGTCTGTTCCCTGCAAGGCCCCTTTAAAGACCTCCAGGAAAAAGGGATTATTTTCCCCTGGTGTTAAAAAGGCCGGGAAGGTTTTGATATATGCTATAGCCTGCATGTATCTAAATCTGTCTCTGGGTCGCAACCCATATGACCCCACCATACTTTCAAAGGTCATTATCTCCCCTTTCTGGAAAAAATGCAGTATTGTATGAATTCCCAACTTTGGCCAGATACTAAAATTATGATCCAATCTGGCTGGTTGAAAAGTCTGTATATTTGGAAGGGAATAAAATAAATGTTTATATGGAGCAGCCTGTTTAGCAGCCCATAATGTTCGCCAACTGGTCAATGTCATATCTAGAAAGTTTGCCTCTTCATTCTCTTCAGTAGTCTCCTAAATGGAGCGGTCAAGAGTGTCCACCATGTGTTGGACAAAAGTGTAATGGGAGGAAAAATCATCCTGACCATGAGAAGGAGAGCCAAATTCCTAATTAGGGGATACATCAGATCAAATCAAATCATGCTTTATTTCTAGCACGCTTTTCTTAAATCAAAGCGCATTACAATTTAAAATAAACCAATAAACAATTAAAACACAGAGAATTAAAAGATAGCATACATATGATACTTTGACTATGTATCCTCTCCAAATCCTAGGCCAAATAAATAAGTTTTCAGGGAGGATTTAAACGTCTCGGTGGACAGGCAATCTCTAATCCAATGAGGTAGAGAGTTCCACAGGGTCGGGGCCACAAAAGCAAAAGCCCTCACACCTGATGTCTGTAAATGGGCCCTGGGAACCTCTAGCAATCCCTCGTCGGCGGGGAGGGCGGAGCGGTAAGGTTGCAGGAGGTCTTGCAAGTAACCTGGTCCCTGTCTGTGTAGGGTCTCATGGGTCAGCAACGCGACCTTGAAGATGATCCTCCATCGCACGGGCAGCCAATGCAGTTCGCGCAGCACAGGTGTGACATGGCAAGATCTCGACTGCCATGTCAACAACCTGGCCACTGCATTCTGCACCAACTGCAGGCGACTGAGATCCACCCCCCGGTAACCCTAGGTATAGAGCACTGCAGTAGTAAAGACGAGGGGACACAAAGGCATGAACTAACACAGGAAGGTCATAGGGCAGGACAAGGTGCTTTATCCGGGCGATGTTCCTCAGATGGAAAAATGAGAACTTGACAACAGCTGACACCTGTGCTTTCAGTGTCAGTTCACTGTCAAGCACAACCCCCAGATTCCACACCTTCTCAGATGGTCTCAACTGGTCACCCCCCAGCACCAGGCCAGACGGTTGCCCAGGAGTCAACTTCTCTACCCGGTGACCAGGGTCCACCAACACCTCAGTCTTTTCCAGATTTAGCTTCAACCAGTTAGCACTCATCCAGTCCTGAATCTCGGCAAGGCAGTTAAATACCGAGACAGCACTACTCTGTTCGGGTTCAAAGGACAGGTAGAGCGGAGTGTCATCTGCATAGCATTGAAAACTCAGTCAATACCCCATTATGATGTCTCCCAACGGCAGCATATACACCGTGAACAACATGGGAGACAGTACGGAACCCCACAAGGCAGGGCAAAGGGGGCTGAGGAAAAAATCCCAGACACCACCCTCAGAGACCTGCCTGTGAGAAAAGAATGGAACCATCTGAGAACCATCCCTGACAGTCCACAGATTAGCTGCAAGCATTCCAACAACACCCTATGATCCACGGTGTCAAATGCTGCAGAGAGATCAAGGAGGACCAAGAACGAACGAGTCCTCCGATCCCTCGCTATTAGGAGATCATTCATCACCCAAACTAATGCCGTCTCAGTACTATGCCTCTTCCTGAAACCAGACTGGAGAGGATCGTAGACTTCATGGGTGGTAAGAAAGTTCTCAAGCTGCAACGCAACTACCTTCTCAATAACCTTACCCAAAAAGGGTAGGTTAGAGACTGATCTGTAGTTCGCAAAGACAGTCTGGG
This sequence comes from Neoceratodus forsteri, assembly GCA_016271365.2. Classification (NCBI taxonomy): domain Eukaryota; kingdom Metazoa; phylum Chordata; order Ceratodontiformes; family Ceratodontidae; genus Neoceratodus; species Neoceratodus forsteri. The sequence goes on along the minus strand of CM057451.1, from coordinate 672,762,334 downwards.
TCGCTGGACGATTTCTTTAAAAGGGGAGTCACCACCGCCTCCTTTAACGGATCAGGGAACACCCATTGATCCAGCAAACATCAGACTATCCCTGCGAGGATTGGTCTGATGACATCTATACACCCCACCAGGAGGTGTGTTGGACCAGGATCCAAACTACAGTAAGTCGGTCGCAAACCCCGAACAATCTTCATGATATCCACGATCGCTAACCGGTCAGAAACTATCCAGACAAACCAGGTGTCTGTGCCCTCACATCGACCTCCGCCATACTCATTTGAATGAGTTGCACACATCTCCGACCTGATGGAGGACACCTTATCTGCAAAAAAAAAAATGAGCAAACTCCTCACACTTATCCTGTGAAAAGGCTCTCCCGCCCCAAAGACAGGCTGACAGACTGGATTGCACAGTCTGTCCATGGTCCAAAAGAGCTGAGCAGGTCGATTTCTTGCCGCAGTAATCTCCCTGGACAGGAACTCTGCCTTCTTATGGGAGATTTCTGATTGACAGCCCAAGTAATGGGCGATCAACTTAAGTCTGTCTTCCTTCAGGCTGGATTTCCACCAATGACATTCCAACCTTCGCCCCACTCTCCTCAACTCCCTCAAAGTCCCATCAAACCAAGGGGACTGAGGACGAAGAGGGAGGGGGTGAACTCGGACAGGCGCTATGGAATCCAGGACCTCCAGTATTGCCCTATTATAGCACGTCACTAGATCTCCTGGATCCAAGCATTCCAATGGCCAACTCGATGGGTCCAGCACCGCCAGCAGACCCTCTGGGGTTACATCCCTCAAAGGGCAGTACCGGACCATTTCCAAAGGGGCTGGTCTCACAGGGGGAGCCACGAAACTGAACCTGATAAGAGTGATGGTCGGACCATCCGACCGGTTCCACCACCAAGTCATCGGCCTCCATCCCCAGGAGGAACACCAGGTCTAAGGAGTGACACTGACAATGGGTTGCAGCGGTAACTACCCGTGTAAAGCCCAATGAAATCATCAATTGGAGGAAGTTTTGACCAAAAGATGAGAGTTCATCGTCAACCCAGGCAATGAAATCCCCCAGGACCAGCCACCTGGGAACTTCCAATACCATGTCAACCATGAAGTCTGCAACTTCCTGCAGGAAAACTTTCTCGTCTCTGGGTGGAGAGCAGACGAGAAGAATCCTGCTGCCAATACATGCCCCTAGGATACACTCAAAGGATCTGGTGATCCCCACTGGAACCTCCACCACGTCCAGTTCTGTCTTAAAACAAATGGCTATACCCCACCCTTTCGATCCAGTCTCGGGTGGTGCATCACAAAGTACCCGGCCGGACCTGCTGACTCCAATACCGGACCGGCATTTTCGTCCAACCAGGTCTTGGTGATGCAAGCCAGGTCAGATGACTCGACAAGATCAGCAATAATTGTTGTCTTGTTTTTTATAGACCTGGCATTGCACAACACCGCCAGAGTTGGATGAGAGGCCATGGAAGAACGGTGACTTGCCCACCCTCAGTGGAGCCCTTGGGTATGGGAACCACGCAAGAAAAACCTCTTTCCTGGACCCATTTCACCCCAGGGCACCTCCTCGATCTCACCACCCCTATCCGTCCACCCTGCACCCCCCCCAGTCCGGGGGCCCCGTCCCTTCTGCCCCTCCATACAATACCTAAGGCAAGACAACGCCTATACACCTCCGGCTGTAACGGGGGACTATCAAATGGGCGAAGATCCCTCAACCTGGACGGGTAATAACGCCTGCCCACTGAAACATGATTCCAACACATACTCCCTATGCAGCTGACCACTATAAATGTTCACTTAAACTAAATAAAATCACAATTAAAAACAAACACATATATGAGAACAGACTGGGACTCTCACTCCCAATCAATAAATACTACACCCTACCAGTCTCTCTCACAGACTGTAGAGCAACTTAAACATACTAAACCCACATTACAACAAACAAATACCACCTACTAACCCCAAAATACCAACCCCAAAACAATAAACCCCACAAGTCTCGTAAACAACAATGAAGCAAAAAACATAAGTTATATACTATAAAATAACTATGGTTTGATATCAGTATATTACTGTCCACTATATGCAATATTGGAGTCTTTAACAGTTCAAGAAGGTATGCTACGTCTCCACACAAAAGTAGAAAGTGAAAAGGGAGAGCTCTCACCACCCCCTTATTGAAAAAAGGTTTTTGGTCCAAACCAGGTAGCCTTCTCACTGCCACCTATTCAAAATGTTACTTCGAGATATCGAATCAAAGAGAGGCCCTCCCACTGCCTCTCACCCAGTTTAGACATAGAAATAATAAATTCAATAAAATACAGTACTTGAGGCTCGCAGCAGACGAGTTCAAGTCCAGTTTCAGTTGATAAAATGAAAAAGAAGTTCTCCGCGAGCCAAATTCCCGAGAAAATCAGATCTTCCAGGGATAAATCTAGATTGGCCTGATTTCACCAGGCTTCTCAGCAGACCCACTTGGAATCTGGCAAATTCCCCTACTTAGGCAGACGGAAGCACGTCTGACACCAGACAGACCCCGACAGCCCCAGGAGATCTAAAAATGCCCACCCTTCAGTCGGCACTACCAGCTCGCCCCAGGGAAGAAAAGGCCAGACCCAGTGTCCACCACAGGCATGCCGGATCAACTCTCCCAGTGCGCAGCATAAATCCTTCTTGGCTCTTAAAAATTCAAAGGTTCCAAGCTCCAAGCCCACTATCTCCATATATCCTACAGTGGATTCAGAGCATGCCACCATAATCAGTTCCACCAACATAAGATTCCCGGTTCGGCACACAATAACCACACCGGAAGAAAACTCCTGCAGGTGCACAGTCCAAGTAAAGCAAAAACAGTTTGCAAATGATCGTAATTGGCATCCAGAATATAACGCGGTCAATAAAATAAAAATGACCGTGATCCACAGCTACAATTATATAGCTTACAAAACACAGAGTAAAATAAAATAAAATAAATAAACAAATAAAACAGACTCCGTGACTCCATGACTCAAATGAAGCAGTACTCCTGACGGCTAGCACAGCGTGGCCGCCATGTTGCCAGAGACCTACTGGAATCAGGCTCAAAGGGTTCACCCTCCTCTTCATCATTACCTCCCCCAAAGAAAAAACTCTGGCCTAGGTCAGGGGGAATAGGCGTGGAAAGGCTGGATGGGGCTCCAAAAAGATTGCCCATAACTTGAAAGGTCATACAGTAGTTGCCAAGCCTTTGCCATTTCCTCAGCAGAGGGTACAGTATATTTTGTTGTGACACTGGCATCTCCCTATGCTCTTCAGTAGGAGGGGCAGTGGTATGTTTTCTTTTGTTTCTTTTTAGCAGGTACTGAATCAGGAACCTGCTCTAAATGTCTTTTTTGTTTGGCTTGGTCCGAATTATTTTTGTCAGACTTATTCTCTAGAGGGGTCCTCAGACGACCTGTCTTTAGATTTATGGTGAGAAGAGGGCACCTCTTCTGAGGGCTTATTAGAGGGGGTGGCAGACTGAGAAGCCATTATTTCCAGCCTTTTGGCTCTTTGCTTTATTGTTTTTGAGCAAAATTTAGAACAAAGTTCACATTTAGCAGAAGTGTGGCCTGGACTTAAACACCTTAAGCAAAGATCATGGCCATCTGTCTTGGCCACTATTTTAAACATTTAACAATTTTTAAATCCTGTAGATCCAGGTCCTCTTTTGGGGTCAACTGGATGTGCCAATCTCACCAGAAGACCTTAAAAACGGTTTCCAAAATGGAAAAATAGAAACTTTGTGGTTGGTTCCCAAGTGTTATGGAACCATGAGAATCAGCTCCTAAATAATGAAAAATAAAGTATAAAATAGAGCTAAACACGGTTCCCTCAAAAATAAGGGAACCGATAAGAAACTGAATTTAAAATATCGCAAAGGAGAAAAAATTACCTCAGAAAGTCCTTTTTCCAATCAGAAATAAAGCGCAGAAACCGCGGAAAAGACCACTGTGAGGAGAGGCTCCTCAGTTCCTGGAAATTGAGGAAGACACAATAAAATGAAAAAAAAAAAAAGGCATGAAAAAACACGAAAGGCAGCAGAAACTACAAAATAAAAGCAACTTTTAAAGAAATAAACTTCTTCAAGCTAAGATGAACAGAGTTCAAGGGCAAACTGTTCAGTCAGGCGGAGAAATAATCTAACAGCAGCACTTACAGGCAGCACTCTCTAACTACAACCTGATTGGCTAATATTTTACTATCATTAGCATAAGTTCTATCTCTGGGGCAGCTGAACCCAGCTGGCAATCCTGCATAGGTCATGCATACTGAGTGAATCCTGGGGTGAGAATTTCACATTACAGTGCACCTGGGTACAAATGACTTGGCAAGATGTGAGGTGAGGGTAGTGCAAGAGAGGTTCAAGGAGGTGGGGAATATCTGCAGAGTAGAAGGGAAGCCGGAATCCTTCTCAGAAGTGCTTCCGGTCCCAAGGACTAGTACAGCAAGGTAGGTAAGAGGAAAAATAGCTCGGTACAATATCTTTTAGTTCCAAATGTGTCTCAGATACAAATTTCAAGCTCCAAAAGATGTGAGCTACCCAACGCATTTCACACTCTTATAGTGAACTATGAAAGTATGAAACACGTTAGGCAGCTCACATCTCTTGGAGGTCGAAATTCGTATCTGAGACACATTTGGAAATATAGGATACTGCACCAAGCTATTTTTCCCATTTTTTTTCTCTCAGATTCACAGGTGCTGGAATAGATAAGAATTGGACTGGACTGTTTCTGTAGCACTGTGGCCCCATGGTGTGAGATTCACTTTGGTTGGTTCAAGATAGGCAAGGATTGCCAAATTCAATAAACTGCTTAGAGAGTGGTGTGAGGCTACAGGGTACAGGTGCACTGATGGTTGTGACAGGAGATGGGATAACAAGAACGGATATACACTGGATAGGTTACACTTAAGTAGAAAAGGCACAAGTCCTAAAGGGAAAAATTGGAGGACTTCATGATTAAAAATCCAAATTTAAACAGATTGGGGCCGCGAGCAGAGTGCACAGCACCCTTACTCTCCAGGTCAGCAGGTGGAGGGGAAGGGAGGGAGGACCAAGGGAAGAGGGAGAATGTAGGGGACAGGTTAGCAGTAAGGGGGTCCACAGCTGCAGTGGCGGGTGGTGTCCATAATTGTCAGAAGTCTGGGGAACAAAATGACGGAACTGCAGTCATTGCACAGGGTAAAAAGAGCACTAGAATAGCTTAGGGTGAATTAAGCTATGAGGCCAGATGGGATACACCTGAGGATCCTAAAAGAGCTCAGGGAGGAACTGGCTAGACCTCTGGCTAAGCTATTCAGTGGATCACTGTAAACAGGCGTGGTACCGTAGGAGTGAAGGAGGGCAAGGGTGGTACACCTGCACAAATGTGGTAGCAAGGAGGAGGCAGGAAACTACTGCCATCAGTTTGACTCCGATAGTTTGTAAAATGATAGAAACCCTGCTTAAGGAAAGGCTGGTGGACTACCTAGAGACAAGGGGGCAGCTGGACCCAAGGCAACATGGATTCACAGCAGGGAGGTCATGCCAGACCAATCTGATTGATTTCTTCGAGTGGCTGATGAAGGAAATAGATCAGGGCACAGTAGTAGATGCGACTTAGCTGGACTTCAGGAAGGCTTTCAACACAGTCCCACATAGGAGACTAATCCACAAGCTGGCAAATCTGGGAGTGGGGATAGAGGTAGTCACATGGGTTAGAAACTGGTTAAGTAACAGAACACAGAGTGTGGTGGTAAATGGGGTTAGCTCACAGGAGGGATGGGTAACAAGTGGCATACCCCAGGGATCAGTGCTGGGATCAGAGCTCTTCAATGTCTTCATAAGCGATATTGCAGAGGGTCTAGAAGGTAGGGTTAGCCTGTTCACGGACGATACAAAGCTATGTAACGGGGTAGATACACAGGAAGGTGTAGAAAAAATGAGGAGATATCTAAAGAGGCTAGAAAACTGGTCCAAGGAATGGCAGTTGGGTCTCAATGCAAAAAAGTGCAGGATTGTGTACTTGGGGAGAGGGGATCCTACGGTCGAGTACGAACTAGACACGGGTAACACTGGAGGCCACCACAGAGGAAATGGATCTAAGGGTAGTCACAGAAGACAACCTCAAAGGGGTTAAATAGTGCAACAAAGCAGTCAGAAAGCTAGGGTGCATAGTGAGGGGTATAACAAGTGGAAGGAGGGAAGTGGTGGTACCATTACACAACTCCCTAGTAAGTCCTCATCTGGAGTACTGTGTTGTTATAGAGGTCCCATCTCAAAAAAGATAGGATGAAGATGGTACAGAGGAGGGTGACAAAAATGGTGTCCGGGATGCAACATAAGTCATATGAGAAGAAACTTGGAGCTCTAAATATGTACTCCCTGGAGGAAAGGAGAGAGAGGGGGGACATGATAGAGACCTTCAAGTATCTGAAGGGGATCAACAGGATACCAGAGGAGAGCACCTTTCACATGAAGGGAAACAGCAGAACAAGGGGGCACAGCATGAGACTAAAAGGGGGAACTTGAGGAAATTCTACTTCACGGAAAGGGTGGTAAACAGATGGAACAGTCTTCCCCAGGAAGTGGTGGGGTGGCCACAGTTCAAGTATTAAAAAATGCATGGGATAGGCACATGAGAATTATCAAGCTAGGGTGAAAAGGGGAGAACTTGCAGCATCTAGTGTATCTTAAACATTAAAAAGAGGGATAGGGCAGAATGGATGGGCCACAAAGCCCTTATCTGCCGACATCTATGTATCTATGTTGGCTGAGAGAGAGAGGTGGACACAGCAACCATTAGAGACTTGGGCCACATAAAGCCACAACTGGTATCTAGCTGTTCCTGGGTACAAAATGTACATGAAAGGATAGGGGGACAAAATGGGGGAGAGCAGCTTTGACCGTGAAAAAGAGGATAATCTGCACCAAACAGGAAGATGGAGAGGGCAAGACAGAAGCATTTTAGGTGCAGATTCAATCCATGAAAGGGAGGCAACTAAGGAAGGGGGTGGTCTACAGACCATCACCCCAGGAGGAGGAACTGGATAGGGTATTGGGTCCCAGCACATAGATATGCCCAGCAGAAGAGATGTAGTAATAATGGAGCACTCTGATCTACCTGGGATGGACAGGAAATTCCCTGCTATCTCCTGCACTAGGGAACAAATACTGCTGGATGCTTTCCCAACTCAAGGTGTCATGCAGTCCACTAGGAAGAGGGTCATTCTGGATCTGGCCCTGTCAAACTGTGCACATGTTCAGTAGGTGAAGATGGATGGATATGCTGCTAGCAAAAAGTGACCACCACCGTCAAAGTCTATGTTTCTATGTTTAAGGTGTGGTTTCACCTAGACATGGGTAGAGGGATGGTCAAGATGAAGATAAGGGTCTTGAATTTTCGGAGGGCTGACTTTGATAGGTACTAGAGAGGTCAAGTCCTCACGGGGATTTGGGAACAAAGCCGGCTAATATTCCTCAGATGGTAAAAGCCATTCTGGACAACTCTGAATTAAATACTTTTTGCTGACCTGTGAGACTGCAACCGGGCAATGAGACAGGATAACAGCAATTCTAACCTCAGATAGCGCCTGATACTTTGTGAGAAAAACTCTTGTGTGGGAACGTCTCTGTCACAGCAGGAGACACAGGCAGGAAGAGGAGGGATTTTGTAGTTCGTGGGAGAGTCCCCACGAACTACACAACATTTGTTGGGCTAGTATTTTATCACTTTTAGGGCGAATGAGCCCATTGGGACAGCTCTAGACCCTACAAGGGGGTCTGGAAAACTTTTACTTATATTTTTACATTAATTCTGTGTTGGGATCTCCGGGACCCTAGAGCAACTTCCAGGTCACGCACAGTACTTATACTTGCCCCTCAGCGAGCAGGGCAAACGTGGGAGGGGTGCATGCGGCCCCGCATGCTGAGACACACGGTACCAAGCAGGTCAGGAGGAGAAGGAGGAAAACGGTATAACAAAAGGTATTGTCCCCTAATAAGTTGTAGTTACTTATGTGTAACCCAGCAAAGTACACCTCTTCTGTAAAACAGAAAACATGTTGAAATCAGCAGGGTGAAATAACGCAGTATAGTATTATTGAGTTCAAACCCTAAACCTCATTGGTGTATATAGCAAAGCAGATAGGCAGCTGGATCTCGGGTATCGTGTGGGCAAATTATGAAATATTTTGTAGTACCAGTTACAGTCCAAGGCTGTGAACAGCCCTAGACAAGATAGCCTAATTAGTAGTGACTAGCGAAGAGGAAACAGGAAATTCTGGAAGTCACTACTGTAACTGGAATAGCCGTCTGCCAGTTACGTGTATATAATTTAGTTATAACTATATTTTGTCTGGCAGTCCTGCTTAGAAAACAGGCCAAGCAGCAGAGGTTCATGAGACACTGGATTTTAAAAGAGAAGAAAAAAAATTTTCTGCCCTCTCGCTGACCTAGAGGATAAGCTGGCTAGAGCTTTCTTTCCTGTTTTAACGTCTACCTGCCAAAACCTGTGTAGCTGTTATACAACCAGGTTATAAAAAAAAAAAACAACTGCTTTGAACTTAGGAAGACTGCCGTAAAAGGTTACATTTTATAGGATAACAGGAGAAGATTGTTTTCGGAAAGCATATGTGAAGTAACATTACAGGATATTTCTGCAACATCAAAGGGTGTCCTAAACCATACTCTGAGGAAGACAGACTGTCTTGTTATAATTAACAATACTGTTGTATTTGCAGATTCCAATCAAGTAGTAATCTGACCCGTTTGCCTATGCAGCTGTATGTTACAAATTAAGTATGCAGGACTGAGTGTGACCTCACACTAACGGATCAGAGCTATGACATCACAAGGAAGGAGCGACATTCTGGCCTCCCTGATATTGGTAAAGCTTGGCTGAAAGAACACACTCTCTTCTGGACTTCTAAGGGACATTTCTGCCAATATAGGTAGCCCAAATCATTTGCCAACTGAAAACCTGAAAGTAGAATTAGCCAAATCAGTTACAATGCGCTTTGTTTTGTAATTGTCCATTTCTTTTCGAACTGTAACCTTAATGTATATATGTTCTGTATTTATTTTCTATTTTTAATTTTAGTAAACCTTGTTTTTCTTTAAACCTGTCTGGGGACTTGCTCATTTTGAGTGTGAATGGTGGGACAGTATTGATAAGTCTGACATAACTGTTACATTGCTTAGAGTGTCACCATATGCAACCAAGCTAACAAGGATCTGTGTAAAGATCCAGCATGGTGAGAAAATACCAGCATCTCAATTGAGTCAGCAGAGGGTTGTGAACCAGGTTGATCGTATGCCCGCTGGGTCAAGTATTGCGTTGCTTTCCCGAAAGAGTGTGTGATATTTGGACTGGTTACCTGGGTGTGCTAGTTAAAAATGGTTCATAACCGACCCTAGGACTCGAGACTGGTAGTTTGCTCGGACCCAAAAACAAACAGGAGGGTACCCCTGTTTGTCCCCTGTTCACAAATCGTACTTCAATGTTGGACACTGTGGGAGCAGAGGGCCTGACCCTCGGAGTGGATTTGTGACAACTATTAAATTGGGTGTATATAAAGCTATTGCTCAAGTAAAAAGGACATTATTTAAACTAAACAAAGTTAAAACATATTCTAAGACTAACATGGACAGTAGTATGGTGTATCTAACTTCCGGGGAAATCAGTACAAAATATGATTCATGCTATAAATTTACAATTGAACCACAACTGGATATTGACACTTATGTATGCAGTCAGTGTTGTGAGCTTAAGAATTAGAATTATTGGTCTTGAACTGGAGAACAAGTCTCTCAAATTACAATTAAACTGTGCACAGGATGTTAGAAAAGATTAGGACAGGGCAAAATAAAGAGGATACAAATAAAAGACCTAGAGAGGAAGAGTGGCTAAATGTAGGCTCAAGTAAGACTGCCAAAAAGGGAAGGAGGGCTATGGATTTTCAGGTACCATTAGAAAATAGATATATTCCTGTGATGAAACTAATTAAAAGAGTGGATGAACAAACAGAAGCTATGCTGAATGTACTAGATAGCAATAAAAGTAATGACATCCAAACAGAAGGTAGCACACAGGAACATACACCTATGGGGGCACAGATAGGGAACACTATAGGTACATCTGACATAAGAGATAATACAATTCATACGAATGGAAATAAAAATCTCATAGACCTCGTTGTTCCCGCCACTATATCAGACACAGGCCCCGAACCTATGATTACCCAGGACAGTACCCCAGAGCCGCCTTTAGTTACAATCATCCTGGGAGACTCAATCACAAGATTTACAGACAAATACACTACCCAAGTGAACAAGGAATCGTTGATTAGCAATAGTTTCCGAGAAGCAGGGTTGTCGAACATTTATGGTCTAGCACCAGGTATACTAAAATCAATAAAAGGAGTTAAGAAAGTCATAGTGCACGTAGGAACTAATAACATTAGTAAGAAATCAGAACGTGACATACTACTTGACTTTCATATGCTTTATAAGTCACTAAAAGATAACACTTGTGACGTTGTCCTATCTGAGATGTTACCAGTCCCCAAAGTCAACTATAACCATAACCAAAAGATACTCAGGATCAATAATAGTTTAAGAAGATGGTGTCTAATAAACATAATAAACACATGGGAACGATTTTATGGTCAGAGAGATCTATTTGCCCGTGACGGACTGCACTTGAGTAAAAAAGGAAGTCGTCTCCTTGGAGAAATCTTAACTCAGGAGGTCCGAAAGGGATATTTAAACTAAATAAATGGGGGAGACGGGAAAAGCAGCTGTAACCAACCAAGCCAATGAAAACACTGCTACAAATAATAAACATCCCACAAACAACATTTATTACTAGTAAATGCTAGAAGTCTAAATAGAAAAATGGGCACTCTTGAAGTATTAATCAAACAAAGAAATATTCAGATATGTGCAATTACTAAGACCTTGTGGACCCCTGAAGACTGGAGAAAACAAATCGCGGGCTATCAACTGTTCCATAAGGATAGAGTTGGACAACGAGGAGGGGGTGTGGTTCTATATGTGAGCAATCACCTAACAGCCCACAAACTTGAATTACCAGTAAAGTAGTTACATAAAAACTTACCATAACAGTAGAGCTTGAGGAGAGTCTCTTGCAGTAGGTAATACTTTTGGGTATCCAGCAGAAGTCGCTGTGGTGCACGGTAGCTCTTTTAGCAGTTTTTCACCAAGGATCGCCCACACATGACATCAGCTTCCTGTTTCCTATATAAAGTGTGGGCGGTCCCTGGTATCCTCAGTTTCCCCCACCAGATTCAGCTTGCAAAGCAAGGACCAAGGGGAAGCCGAGGTACCAAAGGAGTCCCAACCCTAGTCACTGGACCAGAACTTTCTCTCTCTTAGAGAAAGAGGGGGATGGAGGGCAGGAGCAAACCTACTGCAAGAAACACTCCTCAAAGATCTACTGTTATGGTAAGTTTTTACATAACTGTACTATCTTCCATGGTGTGGTCTCTTGCAGTAGGTAATACTTTTGGGATGAATCCCAAGCAGTAATGCCCAAAGTTATGATAGGATACCTCGTAGGACTGCACGGCCGAAGACAGTCCTACATCATGAGGCAATATCCAGATTGTAGTGTCCTGTGAATATATGGATTGTGGACCAGGTAGCTGCATTGCAGATATCTGAAATGGAGGCTCCTTTAAAGCAAGCCGCAATGGTGGTCATAGCTCTAGTAGAGTGGGCTTGGACAGGCATGGGGTGGAGAGAAACTCCAGAGTATGACCCTTCTGTATAATCTGAAGTACCCAATTGTCGGAAGTGACAGTTTGCCAGGCCTCCAGATGGAGGGCAAAAGGCCCCCCCGCCACAGCCTCAGAGGCCTGGTCGAGGAGGCGGGGAAGCCCTAGTGGGTCACTGGGAGGCGGGCTGCGCAGCTTCACTTGAAGGGCAGAAGCAGGCACCCCGGACGGTAGAGGTGTTGCCTCTAGTGGATTGAGCACGACCTCTGAAGCCTCCTTTATTATTACTCTTCCACCTCTTTTGGAATAAGAGGAGCGTTGAGGATGGTAGGTTGGGCTGGAGTATGATACATGCTACGGACCCGTACGGAGGGTTCTGCCTGATGCCTGTAAGCCATCCAGTAAAGTTTGAGTACCTGACCCAAACAGCTTGGACCCGTTAAAGGGGGCATTAGCTACTTTATGTTGTATATCAGGTGCAATCAGCCTGAAACGCAAAGTCAAGCATGGCGACACAGAGTGATACCAGTAGCTGATAGTCGGGCTGCGGCATCTACGGCATTATATCCCAACCTGAGAAGGTGACGGGAGACAGAATTACCAGTTGTCACTATAATAATAATAATTTTATTTATAAAGCACCTTTCAATATATCAAGGCACTGAACATATTAAAACCATAATTTCAAATACAAATCAACAATACATATAGATAAAATCATGCCATAACAGTCTGGATATAGACAATAATTTATCCCTGTCCTGTAAGGGAGGGAGTTTATTGATAAGCTCAGTGGTAGAGAACCCCAGGGTATGCTGTTATTTAATTATATGACCCATATACCGTAGTTCAAGATTCTGATACTCATAGCACCTGAGGAAAATAAATTTTTTCCCCAGATAGTCAATTCTTTGGGATTCCTTATCAGGGGCTAAGGAGCTCATGTGTTTGGGTTTTTTGGTACGGTCATGAGCGGCAGTAATGACCACAGAATCTGCCTCTGGAATACTAGACAAAAAAGGGGTGGTCCAGGGGAGCCTGATATAAATGATCCACTTTGCGGGAAACAGCTGAAATAGCTGAAGGCTGATGCCAAGCAGCCAGCATAGCATTCTGGTAGGTAGGTATTAGTGGGGGAACCACTAAAACAGGCTCCTCAGATAATTCAAGGTATTCTGCCATATCCTTACATTGTTTATCATGTTCAGTAGTGGAGAATCCCATGACCTTTTGGATTTGAGCCATCATTTCATTAAAGGTCGGGTCGTCTGGGGGAGAGGCTGCTGAAGGTAAAGGCAGATCCTCATCCAGAGAAGAGATTTCTGAATAGGGGGGATTCAGGATTAGGAAAATCCAAATCTTGAAACTCTTCATCCTCAAGATCACCGGCAAAAATCAGATGGCAAGTCTTGGTCATCTGACAAACAGTCCTCTATGAATGGAGGAGGAGGAGGAGGAGACCAGGGTGGCATGGTTTTCCTGTCAGTCTAAGCAGGAGAGGAGATCGGGCAGGATTGCCCAGCTCTTCAGAAGGCTGAGAATGCCACATGGCATGTAAGACCTGTTGGACTACGTTGGTGAGGTCCCTTTCCTGGGAGGGGGGTGAAAACGGGGGCATGTTCGGAAAGAAGAGGGGCGATAGAGGGAATGGGATGCATAGTATGAGCAGGTCTCACCCCCTTGGTGGTAAAGACCGGGGTCCTGATCGCTGTCCGCCTGACCCCATTAAGAAGCTACCTGTGTAGGCTGAGGAGCAGTCAATAAGGAATAAGCCATAGGTTTCCCCTGAGGAATGCAGGGTCTCATTGACAGGCCTGCAGGGGGAAAAAGTCATTTTCACTTAAATTGTCAGATGCCGTAGACGGGAGAGGAGCCCCTGTCGACGGAGCAGCAGTATACGTAACGGCATGTAAAGCACTGGAAAGCGTTATCGACGAGAAGATATAAGCCTCTGTTGATAGAGCAGTTACTATTTGAACTGCATTTAAAGCACTGGAAAGTGCCATTGACAAGAGCGTATGATCCCCGTCAACAAAAAAGTGTTTAAAGGACGCCCCGACAACGGAGGGACACCAGAAACTGTGGCTGTTGACGGGCAACGAGGCATGGAGTGTGAGAAGGGTTTTTTCCTTCCCCTTTTTCTGCCTGGAACAAGAACCAGTAGAGGGGGAGCCCTTGGTATGAGCCCACTGGTTCTCCAAGAGAGACATTTTCTGCTCCATCAAAAGGTGCTGAATTTCAAGCAACCACTGTCGATTAATTGCCAGATTAAATTCCTGACAAACTGCAGGAATTGATGTCGTGTGTAGGTCCCAGACACCTTACACAAAGTGTGTGATTGTCAAAATGGTATATCTTCCTACCGCAATGGCAGGAACAAAATAAAGCTCGTTTCTTTGAAGAATCTGTAGACATTCATCTTAGTTCCAAATTTTCTCGTCGATTACTGCTACACAGAAGCTGCACTAGCTGCTGCGCGAGCTGAAGCTGGCGGGAAAGTGAACTAAGGATACCAGGGACCGCCCACAGTTAAATAGGAAACAGGAAGCTAATGTCATGTGTGGGCGGTCCCCGGTGAAAAACTGCTAGAAGAGCTGCCGTGTACCACAGCGACCTCTGCTGGATACCCAAAAGTATTACCTACTGCAAGAGACTACTCCGTGGAAGATCTTATGACACAAATATTGAACAAGTTTGGGTGAAAAAAAAAATCTACCTCAAGCTAAACATATTGTGATAGGTGTTTGTTATAGATCTCCATCACTTACACCAGAGCAAAATGAACAATTCGTGCCCACATTAGATCATATGGGCTCAGGGGAAAGAACAATTATTGTAGGAGACTTCAATCTGCCTTCAATAAACTGGAATGAGAAAACAGGACATTCAGAATTAGGTAACGCCTTCATTAAGTATGTTATTGACAATAACATGGAACAACCTGTACAGTAAAACACTAGAGAAAACAATTTATTGGACCTTGTGATCTCAAATCTGGACACTGATACTACAGATTGTGAGATAAGAGAACCTCTGCTGGACAGTGATCACAATATGGTAGAACTAGAAGTTAATGAAAACTGGAAGACAGAAAAGGGTGTCATAAGGGTAAAGTGTTTTAGCAAAGTGAGATTTAAGGAGATCAGAAAACATCTAAGAAACTGGGACTGGAAAAGTGATCGGGATACAAAATTCATAAATGAAATGTGGGATAAAATAAAAAGAAAAAATTACTCACCTTAGTAATGTTGTTTCTTCTAATGGAGTCTTGCTATATTATGACATATGCAGTGAGTCCCAACCTTCGAACTGCTCCAGAGGTGAAAGAGTTAACTTTCCATGCTAGGCATGGAACGCTGAGCTCGAGCTCGGTTGAAACTCTGTCTGTTGTTCTTCAAACTCAAACCATCAGATCTTTACGAGCTAAACTCACTGAGGTCCTGTGTGGAAGCTGTAAACCTACACTAGCCAACTGGCTACTAAACATAACAACACATTTTTTTGGTCCCAAAACAAAGACTCAAGTCAGGAGACCCAAAAAATGAAAACACAACACCAAGCACCCCAAGAAAGGAGGGGTGAAAACAACAAGGTGGACACCTACTGAGTGCCAACACTGCACTGCCCACCCACATCCCAAAAACAGAGGTTATGAGAGGGGCAGGCGGGGGGAGTCATAATATAGTAAGACTCCATTAGAAGAAACAACATTACTAAGGTGAGTCATTTTTTCTTCAAACAACATGAAGTCTTGTTATATTCTGACATATGCAGACTACAAAGCAGTACCTCCATGGAGGAGGGACAGAACCTACTTAGGAAATAGACTCTGAAGCACAGCTGTGCCAAACCGAGCATTACTCCTAGCCTGGGTGTCCAGGAAGTAATGCTTGGTAAAAGTGTGAACTGTTTTCCAGGTAGCTGCTTGACATATCTCTAAAATAGGGATGTCCCTGGCAGCAGCCAGGGAAGCAGCTGTACCTCTGGTAGAGTGAGCCCTCAGGCCTGAGGGGGGAACCTTACCCAGTTTTTCATAGCAAAATTGGATACAAGAGACAATCCACCTGGCAATGGATATTTCAGTGGCAGGTTTCCCTTTACCAACCTCACCGTAAGTGAGGAACAGTGGGAAGGAGTCAAACCTATGACCCTTGGTACGCTCTATATAGTAACGAAGGGCTCTCTTCACATCTAAGCTGTGCAGCCTCCTCTCGCCAGAGGAGGAATGGTCAGTGAAGTACACTGGAAGAGATATGGATTGATTAAGGTGGAAATCTGAAACCACCTTAGGCAAAAACTTCCTATTAATCCTGAGGGCCACCTTATCTCTATGAAAGAGATAAAATCCAGGCTCCACTGACAAAGCTTGCAATTCACTTATACGTCTGGCAGAAGTGATGGCTACCAGAAACACAGTCTTCCAAGTCAAGTACTTAAGTTCTGCTGAAGACAAAGGCTCAAAGGGGGGTTGCATAAGCTGAGCAATGCAAACATTAAGATCCCAGGCAGGGGCAGGGTCCCTGAATGGAGGGTTGGTATGAAGCAATCCCTTAAAAAACTTGGAGAATACAGGATGAGCTGAAAGAGAAGAGGGCTTATCTGCTGAAATAAAAGCAGACACAGCTGATAAATGCACTTTCAGGGTAGCTGGTCTCAGCCCCAAGGTATTTATATGGACCATATAATTCAGGACTGTGGGTAAGTCAGCAGATTCTGGGGAAATATGCTTTTCAGAACACCATATGGAAAACCTTTTCCATTTGGAATTATAAGTAGCCCTGGTGGAAGGTTTCCTCGAAGCCTTCAGGATATCCATTACACCTTGGGAGAGGTGTAGATCAGCAAACTCTAACTCTTCAAGAGTCAGGCCTTGAGATTCGGGTACCAACCCCTTCCCTGAGCACAGGTTAACAGGTTGTGCTTCCTGGGAAGACACAGGGGGAGATGGACTGCTAAGGACAGCAGGAGTGGATACCAGGGCTGTCTGGCCCAATCTGGAGCAATCAGTATCACTTTGCAGGGTTGAGACCTGATTTTGACTAGCACTTTGAACAGGAGAGGGAAGAGAGGAAAAGCATATAGAAACGTCCCTTCCCAACTGAGGACTAAGGCATCCAGAAGGACTGAGCCCAACACTGGGGGCGTGCAGCAAAAGAGGGGAAGTTGGTGATTGTCTGGGGCTGCAAAAAGATCTATCTGCGGGATGCCCAATCTGGCAAAGATCACCTCCAGAACCAGGGGGTCCAGTGACCATTCGTGATGGCCCTGTGAAATCCTGCTGAGAGCATCTGCCAGGACATTGTCCTTGCCTGGGAGGTGAACTGCTGTAAGGGAAGTATTCAGGGAGTAAGCTAGAGACCACAACTTCATTGCTTCGGTGCACAACGCCGTAGACCGTGTGCCCCCTTGCTTGTTGATGTACCACATTGTGGTGGTGCTGTCTGTTCTGACCTGTACAACTTTGTTCTGAACAGATTTGGAAAAAGCTTGAAGTGCTAGAAAAACTGCTCTGAGTTCCAACAGATTGATGTGGAGCAGAGATTCCTGAGGGGACCACAATCCCTGGGTAGTGAGGTCGCCCATGTGGGCTCCCCACCCCAAGAGGGATGCATCTGTAGTGAGGATTAAGGAGTGAGACTGAGTGACAAAGGGAACCCCTTGTCTCAGGTTGCTCTGATCCTGCCACCACTGTAGGGCCTGGATCACGGTTCGAGTAACTGGGATCAGTTTGGTTAGAGGGTCTTTCCTTTGAGACCAAAAGGCTCTCAAATGGAACTGGATGTCCCTCATCTGAAATCTTGCTCCCTGCACTACTGCTGTAGAGGCAGCCATGTGCCCTAGGAGCTGTAGAAAATGTCTTGCTGGTCGAGAGACCTGCAGGGTGAAAGAGGAGACCAGAGAGACCAGGGTCCTTGCCCTGTCCAAAGGAAGGAAGGCTCTGGCTTTCTCTGTGTTCAGCTCTGCGCCTATGAAGGTGAGGAGCTGTACAGGCTCTAGAACTGACTGACAGATTCAGAAGGAAACCTAGAGAGGTGAGCAGTTGCTGAGTTATCTGCAGGTGTAACCTGACCTGGTCTGGGGACTGGCCTACTATGAGCCAATCGTCCAGATAGGAAGATGGCAATTTTTTGCCTTCTTAAGGAAGCAACTGCTACTGCCAGGCATTTTGTGAATACCCTTGGAGCAGAGGTGAGGCCAAAGGGCATTGCTCTGAACTGGTAATGGCCTGAGGGCAGCTCGAACCCGAGGTACTTTCGATGGGAGCTTCTGATGAGAATATGGAAGTAGGCATCCTTGAGGTCCAGGGACGCTAGCCAGTCCCCTGGCCTTAGAGAGAGTAGAATAATTCCCAGAGTCACCATTTTGAATTTTGGTTTTAAAAGGTGCTTGTTTAGGTATCTGAGATCCAGGATGGGCCACCATTCTCCTGTCTTTTTTGGGGTAAGGAAGTACCTGGAGTACAATCCTTTTCCCTGGTGTAGGGGTGGAACCCTGTCCACAGCTCTGAGAGCCAGGAGGGAAGAGACCTCTGCCTCTAGGGCAAGTGCCTCTGGTGGATTTGCAGGTGGAAAGGATCTGGTTCTTATCTTTGGAAACTTTTTGAAGCTGAGAACCAGCCCCTGGCTTACTACTTCCAGGACCCACTTGTCTGATGTCAGAGACTGCCAGTCCTGGACAAAGTAAGCCAGCCTGCCCCCTACAGGTAGAGAATCGGCCCTGGCAACCCAGTCAGGGTGCCTGCTTGGCAGGGGCTTTGGGCTGAGGGGTGGAAGCAGGCCTGCTTGCACCCCGTCTGCCTCTCCCTCTAAAGAACCCCCTCTGAGCAAAAGCAGAAGAGGCGGCCTGGGATTGGTAAAAAGGCCTATGAAAAGGCCTGCCCCTTCCCCTGGGAAGCTGCCTTTGAGGAGTGGCCTGCCTTTCCTTGGCCTGTGCACTCCTATAGGTGGTCCTATACTCATCCATTTTCTTCATGTCATTCTCTGTCTGCTCCCCAAACAAAGAATTACCCACAACAGGAAAATCCATGGCCTTAGTCTGGGTATCCTGTGACAGGCTAGTACATCTGAGCCAAGCCATCCTGCGAAGAGCCACAGATGTAGCCATGACTCTTGATGACATCATTTGAGTCCACTGCAGCACGGAACTGCACCTTGGATGCCTCAATACCATCAGCAGCCACCTGCTCCAGCTCCTCAGCAAGCTGGCCAGGGACCTGTTTTGCAAGAGCCATAACAGTATCCCATCTGGATTTATGGTATCTAGCAACATAAGCCATATAATTTGCCTGTCTGAGTCCCAAGGATGCTGCCATGTACTGTTTCTTTGCCATGGCATCAACTTTCCTGGAGTCCTTGTCCGGGGGGTGTGAGGCCAAGGGAATATTTGCCTCGTCACAGGCTGCAGCCTGCACTACCCCAACATGGCTGCATTGTTGTGTAAGGAACTCCGTATCAGAGCCTGACAATGTGTACCTCTTGTCCATTCTCTTATCCACAGGAGGTATAGTGTAAGGAGTTTTTAGAATTTTAAAAGTCTGTTTTCCAAAAGATTTATGCAAGGGAATAGACAGTCTCAGACTCTGGGATATCCATCATTTCCACATAGTCAGGCTCCTCTTGATCATCCACAGCTTCCTCCATAGGGAGCTGGAGGGTTCAGCAACTTTTTATAGAAAATAAAATGAGAAGGGGACTCAGAAAGCCTAGGAGGGGACACTCCTGAAGGTCTGTCTGGGGAGATGTCCAGGTCGATGGGCACATCCAGACTTTCAAATCCACATTCACTTTCCTCATACTCCTCTTCCCCCTCCTCCAGTTCATAATATTCCTCTAAATCGTAGTCTTGAACCGGTGGAACCGGCTGAACCGGGCGCTTACCTGATGGCACCGGTTCGGTCAGAACTGGAGAAAGCGACTGGACAATCTGAATCGCTTTGGCTATCTCTTCAGCGGTTGGAGAGGAAAGTTTTGGCTCCACACCAGCTGATTTTCTAGTCCTTTTTGCTGGAACCGACCCCTCAGAGTCGGCTCTCCTTTTGCCAGAGGAAGTCTTGCCCTGGTCAGAGGGCACTCCCTCTGGTTCGGTTGGAACCGAACCGGGCTGGCCATCCGGGTCAGCGGACTTCTTGGCCAACCTTTCCCTGAGCCTACCAACTCTCTTTTCCAGGGTAGCTGCAGGAAAATTTTTACAAATCTGGCAGTCTGCATTGAGGTGGTCAAACCCCAGACAATAAACACAGGTGGTGTGGGGGTCAGCCTTGGCAAAGGCATCCCCACACACACTGCAGTGCTGAAACCCAGTGGGTGCAGTTTTTCTTTTGGGTTTCTCAGACATAGTGCCAGTCCTAACCAAACTTGCCCGTTTATGGCAATACGCCAAGCAAGACCCTCTTATTGGTTCCCAACCGTGTCACGGGTCGTGGAAAAAAAACGTAAGAAATTCCGTTATTTTTAGAACCGATAAGAACTGGTAACCACACTCTAAAGTACCACACTGATAAAGCAATGGGGCCAGATGGGGTGCACCCCAGGGTCCTTAAAGAACTAAGAGAGGTGGTGGCTGAACCTCTGGCTATCCTGTTTAGCCGATCACTGGAAACCGGGGAGGTACCACAAGACTGGAGGACAGCAGATGTAGTCCCCTTATACAAAAGCGGGAACAAAGAGGAAGCAGGGAACTACAGACCAGTCAGCCTCACCTCGGTAGTGGGGAAGATCATGGAAGCACTACTGAAGGAGAGATTGGTGGAACATCTGGTTGTCAATGGACTACAGGACCCAAGGCAGCATGGTTTCACCAGGGAGGTCATGTCAGACCAACCTCATTGAATTTTTGACTGGGTGACTAGGGAGGTGGATCAGGGAGGGCAGTGGACATGGCCTATCTGGACTCTCAGCAAGGCCTTTGACACTGTGCCACATAGAAGACTATTACACAAACTGTGGAATATGGGTGTGGGCAGGACAGTAGTGTGGTGGGTAGGTAACTGGCTGGGTGGCAGGACACAGAGGGTGGTGGTAAATGGCTGTCACTCCACAGAGGAAGAGTGACCAGTGGAGTACCACAGGGATCAGTGCTGGGACCGGTCCTATTCAACATCTTCATCAGTGACATTACAGGACCTAGAAGGCAGAATTTCACTGTTAGCTGATGACACAAAGCTCTGTAACAGAGTAGACACACCAGAGGTGTAGACAGAATGAGAAGGACCGCAGAAACTTGGAAGAATGGTCAAGGGTTTGGCAGTTGAAATTCAATGCAAAGAAGTGCAAGATAATGCATATGGGGCAGAAAAACCCTGGCACAATATATCAGTTGGGGGTGAGGATATAGCATGCACCAAGCAGGAAGGGATCTTGGGGTTATCATCTCTGATGACCTCAAGGTAGAAACAGTGTGACAAGGCAGCAGGTAAATCAAATAGAATGCTGGGATGTATAGGCAGGGCATCACCAGCAGGAAAAGGAGGTCATAATTCCAGAATACCACGACACTAGTGAGGCCCCACCTGAGTACAGGTGTACAGTTCTGGAGACCATACCTACGTAAGGACATAGACAGGGTAGAAAGGTTCAGAGGAGGGCAACAAAGATGGTGCATGGATTGCATCACAAGTCCTATGAAGACAGGTTGAAGGAACTGACGATGTACTCACTGGAGGAGAGGAGGGAGAGAGGATATGATAGAGACATACAAGTATCTCACAGGGAGGAACAGGGTGCAGGAATACACTATTTTAAGCGAAAAAGATGTTCCAGGACTAGAGGCATGGGATGAAGTTGGAGGGAGGGCGATTCAGAGGAAACATGAGGAAGAATTTCTTCACAGAGCGGGTGGTGGACAAGTGGAACACCCTGCCAGAGGAAGTGGTGGGGGCTGAAACAAATCACGGGATTTAAGAATGCATGGGATAGACAAAGGAATTCTGGAGGTCAGGGGTAAGGGGCAACAGACTTCTAGGAAAACATAAACTGAACTTACAAGCTCAAATGGGCAGACTGGGTGGGCCATAGGCCCTTATCTGCAGACACTGTCTATGTATCTATGTATCTAAATGATAGAATAAAATATTTTAAACAACCTGATCAGTTCAAAAGCGAACCGATAACAGTTTACAAGTTCCACACAGAAGAGAAATAATGTAAACCTATCTAGTACTCACAAATGCCACAGACAAAGGTTGAACCGACCGGTTGCAGTTTAAATTTGGTACAAAAAAAAACGAGAAAATAATACTTTAACCGACAAAATGAACCGAGCAGAAGGAGAAATCTCCGGAGCGACTGTTCAGTGAGGTGGAGTAAATAATCTGACGGTTTGAGTTTGAAGAACAACAGAGAGTTTCAACCGAGCTCGAGCTCAGCGTTCCATGCCTGGCATGGAAAGTTAACTCTTTCACCTCCGGAGCAGTTCGAAGGTTGGGACTCACTGCATATGTCATAATATAGCAAGACTTCATGTTGTTTGAAACAGTCAAGACTATTGTATTGAAACATTTGTGCCTGATAGGGCTAAATATAACAAAAATGGGTAGATACCAACATGGTAATCTAATAAGATTAAGAGAGAAATCATGGGGACACTATTGAGCATTCCCACTGGTTAGATGCACTACAGATCAGCTCTGTATTTTTTTGACCATTAAGCTGTAAAAAGTGATATTTCCTGAGAACCAATTTCAAAATAACCCCAGGCATCAAGCAGACAGCACGATCTGGCGCTGAACGATATCAAAAATAAAGATGGGTCGCACTCACAAAGTGGGCGGAAAGAAGCTCGAAAAATCCATCAGCACCAGGAGTACAGGCTGCATCCATCACGCCGACAACTGCTGGACCGAAGCCCCCATGGAGAGCTTTACAGGCCTCAATGCAGGCAATTGACCTGAAGGTCAAGCTGATTTTGCAGAAATTTCGCCGAACAGGATGCCAAGATAAAGGTGGTGTCACAAACAGCCTCTTCGGCGAAGAAAACAGCAACCAAAGCCTTAGCCACTAAAGCCAAACTCATACAAGAAAATAGCCAACTTCGTTATCGACTGAAGGCCCTGGAGAACACTAACAGGGCTTCGTATGTGAGGATCATTGGACTACCAGAGGGAAGTGAGGAGGATGATCTTTTAGGCTTCCTAAAAGACTGGATCCCTGCTGCATTAAACCTACCCCACAATGCAATTGCAGGATAATTGCACAAGGCATACCAGATTACACTGCGTACAGCGGGGCCAAACGAAGAAGCACCTCAAACAGTTCTGGGGGTTACAGCGAGCTCTTCAGTGTGGGACACTCTCCTCCAGGCCGCCAGATCTTCTGAAGGCCTGAACTACAATGGCGCTACAGTGCATTTATTTCCTAACCTTTTATTTGCTACCTGTGCTCGCTGGGAGAAATTTGACACTGTCAGGGCACAACTTTGAAGTTTGGGGGTCACTCACTCCCTGCTAATGCCAGCTTGCCTCCAAATCCATTACAGGGGATACATCTATCAGTTCTCTGATCCTGTGGAGGCAGGGAGGAAAGCCGAGGCGATTGCCAAAGAATTTAAATCGATGGAGGAACAGCCTACCTTGGATTCTAAGGAGGAGACCTGAAGTTTCCTTCAATGATCATCCAAAATAAAGGGACTGTAAAGTATAAAAACAAAATGATTACTTAGCTTGATGTGGTGGTTGGTTACTGGAGGTTTTAACACCCGACACTTAGGGTTCTCTTCACTATAAGAACTAAACTTATTTCTTTTGGATATTTCTTACTTAAAGTGCAAACTGAATCTTATTGTGCTTACAATGTTTGAAATTTCAAATTTTTAGGAATGGGGTCATATCAACACTAAGTGATGAATAAATAAGCTTTTTTTATTTGGTCTCATTTCGGACTTAACCACCAAAAACCTGTGTAGGATGCAGCTTGTTGGACATATATATTTCCCCTCACTACCTTATATCTGACTATATAGGTTACCTATAAGCTTCTACATTAGATGTATTTGCTGAAAGTATTTGCAACATGTCTCATTCAAATACGAACAGAGACCAACTGAGCTGGACTTGTTCCCCCTTGAATATAGACGCTTACGAGGAGACCTCTGTCTTGCCTATCGAGCATTTGAGAACAATGACTTGTGGGAATGCTCAGGACTGCAGCCTAAAAATAGTGTTAGAAATTTAAGAGGTCATAACAAGCAATTAAAAGGTGTATATAAATCTACATCCTTTACCAGGGGGGATGGTTTAATTAAAGGATAGTAACGACTTGGAATTCATTACCGAACTACATAGTTAATAGTTCAAATATGGAGACATTTGAAAAAAGCTATAGATGAATATATAGGGAAAGTCTTTAAAGGCTACTTAAACATAATTATGATGGGGCAAACTGTTCTGAAAACCCTCCCACGGAATTAGAGCAGACAGGGAGAGGTTTTAAATAAAATTATTTATCATCTTAAATTCTGCCATATAACACATTTTCAGCGACTTTTTTCAAACTGCCAGAACGAGGAAGCATTTTTAGAACACCGCGCCAATCGCGGACTGAGGCTGCTGGGAACGTGCAACGCAATGATGTAATCTTAGCAAGTCCGATAGTCCCCAGTATGCAGTCCCTATGGAGCCTTATGTATTTCGCATAATATTAGCGTTATATGTGTACTTTATCTTTATCATTATTTAACATGTACAGTAGAGTGTGTGAAGAATGCCTCTCAGAAACGTCTGGGAAGCCTCATAATTGGGCAACTGTACGACCATTAATAGAGAAAGCTGATATAGCGGCTAAATGTACCTTAGTAGAACAATATTGTAAGCCTGAGTGAGACAGAAGGAGGAAGCATTCCAGCACAGAATATCCCAGGAAGCAGACCACAAAGTGAAATGCTTCCATTTCAGGGAAGAAAAAATTACTCACCTTGTGTTTCCTCTAATGGAGTTTTGCTGTATTCTGACAATTGCAGTTAGCTCCAGCACTTGAACTGCCTCAGAAAGTGAAGGGTTAAAATTCTATGCCAGGCATAGAACGTTAGGCTCGAGCTCGGTTGAAAACTGTCTGTGACACTTTGAAACCAAACCGTCAGATTCTTACGAGCTAAAACTCACTGACTATATAATGTGGAAACTGTAAAATTCCTACTAGCCAACTGACTACAAGACTTTAGATTCCCAAAAGACTCAAGTCAGGAAATCCAAAGACCAAAAACCAATCAATAAGAACTAAAAACTCTTTAAACAAACACAAAGCACCCAACACAACAGGAGTGGGCTAAAGACACACCTGGGGTGCAATACTGCACCTGCCCACCCACTTCCCAAAACAGGTTCTGAGAGGAGAGGAGGGAGGTCAGAATATAGCAAGACTCCACTAGAAGAAACACAATTACTAAGGTGAGTAATTTTTTCTTCAAACAACATGAAGTCTTGCTGTAGTCTGATAATTGCAGACTACCAAGCAGTACCTCCAAGGAGGAGGGACAGAACCTACTTTGGGAATAGGCTCTGAAGCACTGCTGTGCCAAACCTAGCATCACTCCTAGCCTGGATATCCAGAGAGTAATGCTTGGTGACGGTATGAACTGTTTTCCAGCTGGCTGCTTGGCAAATTTCTAACAAAGGAATATCCCTGGCTGCAGCCAGAGAAGCAGCTGTACCTCTAGTGGAATGAGCCCTCAAGCCTGAGGGTGCAGTTTTTCATAGCAGAATTGGATACAGGACACAATCCACCTGGCAATGGTTCTCTTGGTGGCAGGTTTTCCTTACCTACTTCCCCATAAGTGAGGAACAACTGGAGGAGTCAAACCTGTGACCCTGCAGTTCTATGTAGTAACTAAGGGCCCTTTTAACATCTAAACTGTGTAGCCTCTGTTCCCCTGAGGAGGTGTGATCAGTGAAGAACACAGGAAGAGACAGATTGGTTTAAGTGGAAATCAGAAACCACTTTAGGTAAGAACCTTCTATTGGTTCTAAGGACCACCTTATCTCTATGGAATGAAATGAAGTCAGGTTCTACTGACAGGGCTTGCAATTCACTGATATGCCTGGCAGAAGTAACAGCAGCCAAAAACACAGTTTTCCAAGTCAAGTACTTGAGCTCTGCTAAGGACATAGGCTCAAAGTGGGGTTGCATAAGCTGAGCATTGCAAATATTCAAATCCAAGGCAGGAGCAGGATCCCTAAAAGAGGGATTGGAATGAAGCAATCCTTTGAAAAATTAACAGAATACAGGGTGAGATGACAGACAGGAAGACTTCCCCACTGACAGGAAAGCAGAAATAGCTGACAAATGAACTTTTGAGAGTAGCTGGCTTGACGCCTAGGCCATTAAGGTGAACCATATAATCCAGAACTGTAGACAACTCAGCAGCATCTGGGGATATATGCTTCTTGGAACACCAAATACTGAACCTTTTCCATTTGGAGTTAAGTTTTTCTGGTGGCAGGCTTTCGAGAAGCTTTAAGAATATCCAGAACCCCTTGAGACAGATGTAAATCTGCATGCTCTAACTCTTCAAGAGCCATGCCCTGAGATTGAGTGACTGGAGACTGGGGTACCAAATCCTTCAGAGAGTAGGTTAGCAGATTGCGATTCCTGGGAAGAGACAGAGGAAGATGGACTGCTAAGGACAGCAACAGGTGGTACCGAGGCTGCCTGGCCCAGTCTGGAGCAATCAGAATCACTTTGCATGCTTGTAACCTTACCTTGACTAGAACCTTGAACAGTAGAGGAAAAGGAGGGAAGGCATAAAACATTTCTCTTCCCAGTTCAAAATCAGAGCATCCAGAGGGACTGAGCCCAAGACTGGGGATCTGCAACAAAACAGAGGAAGTTGGTGATTGTCTGGGGCTGCAAAGAGATCCATCTCCGGAGTGCCCCACCTTGAGAAAATCACTTTCAATACCAAAGGATCCAGAGACCATTCGTGATGGCCGTGGGAAATCCTGCTCAATGCATCTGCTATCACATTGTCCTTTCCTCGGAGGTGGACTGCTACTAGAGAGATCTGCAGGGAATAAGCCAGGGACCATATTTTCATGGCCTCCGTGCACAAGGCCGTGGACCCGAGTGCCTCCCTCCCTGCTTGTTGATGTACCACATGGTGGTAGTGTTGTCCGTCCTGACCTGAATCACCTTGTTCTGTACTGACCGAGAGAAAGCTTGTAGGGCAAGAAGTACTGCCCTGAGCTCCACAAGGTTGATATGGAGAAGGGATTCCTGAGTGGACCACAGACCCTGGGCCGTGAGAGCCCCCAGATGGGCTCCCCACCCCAAAAGAGGGAAGCATCTGTGGTAAGAACCACAGAGTGAGTCTGAGTGACAAATGGAACACTTTGCCTCAGATTGTCCAGGTCCTGCCACCACTGAAGGGCCTGAATTAAGGTCTGAGTAACAGGAACTAGCTTGGTAAGAGGATCTTTCCTTTGGGACCAAAAGGTTCTCAGATGGAACTGAATGTCCCTCATCTGAAACCTGACCCCTTGGACCACTGCCGTGGAAGATGCCATGTGGCCCAGAAGCTGAAGAAAATGCCTTGCTGGTCGAGAAACCAGAGGGAGAAAGGAAGAGGCCAGCTGAGCGATGGCTTTTGCCCTTTCCAAAGGAAGGAAAGCTCTTGCCTTGAGCGTGTCCAGCTCTGCTCCTATAAAAGTGAGGAGCTATACTCGCTCGAGAACTGACTTGGGAAGACTGAGAAGGAACCCCAGGGAAGTGAGAACTTGCTGGGTGACCTGCAGATCTGACTTGACTTGGTCTGGAGACTGGCCCACAAGGAGCCAGTCATCCAACTATAGAAAAACAGAAATCCTTTTCCTTCTTAAAAGGCCATCACTACTGCTAGGAACTTTGTAAACACCCTTGGAGCTGAAGTTAGGCCAAAGGGCATTGCTCTGAACTGATAATGGCCTGAGGGAAATTCGAACCTGAGGTACTTTCTGTGGGAGCACCTGATGGGAATGGAAAATAGGCATCCTTGAGGTCCAGGGAGACTAGCCAGTCTCCTGGCCTCAGAGAGGGAAGAATTGTTCCCAGAGTCACCATTTTGAATTTTGGCTTTAGCAGGTGCTTGCTTAGATATCTCAAATCTAGGATGGGTCACCACTCCCCTGTCTTTTTTGGGGTAAGGAAGTACCTGGAGTACAGACCTTGCCCTGTATAAGGTAGGAACCCTCTCTCTATGGCTCTTAAGGCCAGTAGAGAGGAAACCTCTGCCTCTAGAGCAAGGGTTTCTGATGTATTTGCATGTGGCAAGGCTCTGGGTCTCAGTTTCGGAAATTTTTGGAAACTGAGAACCAGCACCTGGCTTACAACCTCCAGGACCCACTTGTCTGAGGTAACAGACGTCCAGGCCTGGACAAAGTAAGCCAGCCTACCTCCTACCGGAATGGGGGAGTCGACCCGGGCTGACACATCAAGGTGTCTGCTTGGCAGAAACCTTAGTCTGAGGGGTGGATGTAGCCTTGCTCATCCCCCTTCTGCCTCTCCCTCTGAAGAACCCCCTCTGTGAAAAGGAGAAGAGGTCTGCGCTTGGTAGAAAGGCCTGTGAAAAGGCCTGCCCCTGCCCCAAGCTTGCTGCCTTTGAGGAGTTGCCTGCCTCTCCTTGGCCTGGGCACTCCTATAAGTGGTCCTGTACTCATCCATTTTCTTCATGTAATTCTCTGTCTGCTCCCCAAACAGGGAATTACCCACCACAGGGAAATCCATGGCCTTAACCTGGGTATCCTGCGAAAGGCTAGTACATCTGAGCCAAGCCATCCTCCCAAGAGCCACAGACGTAGCCATGACTCTTGACGACACATCACTGGAGTCCACAGCAGAATGAAATTGCACCTTTGATGCCTCGATCCCATCAGCAGCCACCCCCTCCAGCATCTTGGCTAGCTGGGGGGGAAGTCTGTTTAGCCAGTGCCAGTACAGTGTCCCACCTGGACTTCTGGTACCTGGCTGTATAGGTCATATAGTTAGTCTGCCTGAGTCCCAAAGATGATGCCATGTACTGCTTCTTTGCCATGGCATCTATCTTCCTGGAATCTTTGTCTGGGGGGGTGTGAAGCCAAGGGGATGTTTGCCTTGTCAAAGGCAGCAGCCTGCACTACCCCAACATGGCTGTATTGCTGATAATGAAACTCCGTATCTGAACCCGACAAGGTGTACCTCTTGTCCATTCTCTTGTCAACAGGAGGTACAGAGTTGGGAGACCTAAGAATTTTTTGTGCCCGTTTCCCAAAGGACTTATCGAGGGGAACAGACAGTCTCTTAGACTCTGGGATGTCCATCATCTCTATAAAGTCAGGCTCTTCTTGATCCTCCACAGCCTCCTCAATAGGAAGCTGGAGGGCTTGAGCCACTTTTCTGTAAAACAGAAAGTGGGGAGGGGACTCAGAAAGCCTAGGAGGGGAAACACCAGAAAGTCTGTCTGGGGAGATGTCCGGTTCCACAGGCACATCCAGACTTTCACCGTCGTAATCATCTTCTTCAAAATCCCCCTCCTCAAACTCCGGTTTGTAAAAATCTTCCGGGGAATAATCCTAAACTGAGGGAACCGACCCGAACCAAACCCCTGCCAAAAGGTGCGGATCGGTCGGAACCCACATAGCGATTCCACAATCCGAATCGCTCTGGTTATCTCTTAGTGATCGGAACATGAAGTTCTGGATCCGAACAGGACGATTTATCCTTCGTTTTCTCTTTGTAGGAACCGATCCCTCAGGATCGTACTCTCCTCTGCCCAAAAGTATCGCCTAATGGTCAGAGGCACGCCTTCTAGTTACGTAAGAACCGAACCGAGCTGGCCTTCTGGGTCAATGATTTCGCCTCCTTATCCCTAAGTCTACCTAACCTTTTTCCAGGGTAGACTTAGGGAAATTCTTGCAAATTTGGCAGTCTGAATCGAGGTGGTCAAACCCCAGAAAGTAAACACAGGTGGTATGGGGATCGGCCTTAGCAAAGACCTCCCCACACATACTGCAGTGCTGAAACCCAGTGGGCCCCGGTTTTTCTTGGGTTTCTCAGACATGGTCAACCTAACAAACTTACCCTTTATTCAGCAACCGTCAGGCAAGACTCCCCTATCGGTTTCTCACCGTGTTACGGGTGTTGGAAAAAAAACATTCACATGTTAAAACCGATACGGACCAGTAACCACACGCTAACTTTTCAGAAAGATTTTGACTAAAGGATCGGTTCAGCCGAACTGATCAGACAAATTTACAATTTCCACACAATAACTGTCCATAATACTATCCTACGTACTTACGGTACCACAGACAGAGTCTCGAACTGACAAATGGAATGAAAAGCAGACTAACACCAACACTTTAACCGCGTTTGAACTGAGTAGAAGGAAAAAATCTCCGGAGTGACTGTTCAATGAGGCGGAGTAAAGAATCTGACGGTTTGGTTTCAAAGTGTCACAGACAGAGTTTTCAACCGAGCTCGAGCCTAATGTTCTATGCCTGACATAGAATTTTAACCCTTCACTCTCCGGGGCAGTTCAAGTGCTGGAGCCAACTGCAATCGTCAGAATACAGCAAGACTTCATGTTGTTTGAATAAGTATGTCTGGTAGAAGACTTCCTAGCAGTAAGCAGGGCATTGGTAACCCCAGTGGACACCCCAAAACATGCAATGGCTATGTTTTCAGGAGCCATGCATGCAGGTGCAGGGACCTCTTGCCCTGTGACAACAGACCCCGAACACAGAGGTAGAAGGATAGGATGGCTCCACTGCCAGGTGCTGAAAGAATGGAAACCAAATCTAGTGAGGCCAGAATGAAGCAATGAGGATGTGAGTGGAACTCTCCACCCGCAGCTTCAGCAGAATCCTGTGCATTAGAGGAATGATGGGGGAAATGCATATAGGAATTTCCCTTTCTAAGAGAGGGACAATGCATCTTGCCAAAAAACTCTAGGCCTTGGAGTGAGCAAGCAAAAAACATAGTAGTTTTGCATTGTGTGGGGACACAAAAAGGTACAGCTCTGGATGACCCCATCTTGTAAAGTCATTTACCACAAAGGCCAGCAATTCTCATTCATGAACCATTGACTGGGACCTGCTTAATCTGTCTGCCAAGACATTTCAGAGACCTGAGAGAAACACAACAGACAACTAAAGTTTGTGAGACAGCCGCAGTACCATACTTTCATCACTTCCCTGCACAGGCAACTGGAGTGAGTGCCCCCTTGTTTGTTGATGTAATGCACCATACTGACTTGGTCTGTATCAGTTAACAGAGGACTGGAGCAGAGATTTCATTTCATTTTTTTTTATTTTACCAGGAAGAAGCTCCATTGAGCATAGCTCATTTGCAAGGAGGTCCTGGGTAGAACAGCAGCACAAAATTGAATAAAACCAAACATACATACAGGGATGTTGCAACTTTCAAAACATAATGACTTTCAGAAGTGCTTGTTACAAGGAAGGCAGGTATACCTAAGTGTGTATTAAAAGACACTGTCTGTGGACATGGAAAGAGTAGGTCAAACAATTAAAGAAAAAATACAGAAAATATATTCTAAGCACAATAGCAATTGATATGCGTATTCAACAAGAATTAAGCCGGGAATTAACAAACAACTAACAGCAAAGATATACAAAGAGGAATATAGAGGATAATGGCTGGGAATCGGGTGATAACCACGCTGTAATCACCTCGAGTGGTTGCTAGGGCAGCATGGTAAACCTCGAGAGCGCAGCTCGAGAGGTTTACTGTAGCCCTAGCAACCACGAGAGGTGATTTCAGCATGGTTGTCACCCGATCCCCAGCCATCATCTTTTATAGTGTATGGTCAAAAAAAACACTGTTTGCATTCTATGTGGGAGAATTATGGCACTCTTGTGCATTCTTTTTTGTTATGCCACTGTTTGGAAGTTCCGAAGTGTGGTTAACAACTTTTAAAATTCTAAACAATGCATAACAAAGCTGTGTGACTGCTGATTATGGTGGTTAATAGGCACTTACCATACATTATAATAAGACTATTACATAAGCAGTGTACAGGTATCAACATAAATAATGCAACATATGGCAAAATCCACATCTCAGAGCAATATTTATAGGTGAGATGCCGACAAGGGGAATTAATCGCAGATGGGGTATTAGTGTCAGATACATTTATCTGTGCAGAATTGGTTGAGAAGCGATTGGAAGGACTGGGTACAGATCAGGGTAGAAAGCTTGGCTATTTTCTGGAGAGCATTCCATGCTTTGGGGGCGAGCCAGTTAAAGGCCACCCTCCCATATTTTGAGCAATGCCTAGGGATGTCGAGTAAGATGAGGTTGTGCATTCGCAACATGTGGGGGCCTTAAGACATAATGAGAAGTGATTTAATGTATGAGGGTAGTGAATTACGAAGAGGTATAAGGGACCAGAGATTTAGGTGTCGTAACCTTCTGATATCGACTGATGTCCATTCTTTATCCCTGTAGAGGAGAGAGTGATGTGTAAGAATTGGTAGCTTGTGGATGTAACGTAGCGCTCTGTGGTACAGCATGTCTAACTAGCCCAGTAGTGAAGCTATGGCGCATCTGTAAATAATGTCACCATAGTCTAACAGGGGAAGGAATGTGGCCTGCACAAGCATTTTTTTGTCATCACGGGTGAGGCCAAACTTATTGTGATAATAAAACCCTAATTTTTGCTTCAACTTCTTACAAAGGGTGTCTACGTGAACATTAAATGACAACTTTTTGTCCATCCACATTCCTATATATTTGAAGCCACCTACCATTTCAAATGATTCTTTGGAGAAGGTGATGACACCACTTGCCGGGGAGGGGAATTAGGTTTATGTGACAGTACCACGTATTTGATTTTGGACGCATACAGGTTGAGTTGCAGAAGATTAAATTCATCTTGCAGGGTCCTTAGTGCTGTCTCCGGGTCTGCGCTTGCCGTGTACAGTACCGTATCATCTGTATAAAAGTGCAGATTGACTGAGGTGATGTTACGATTCAGATCATTAATGTATACAGTAAACAGCAGAGGCCCCAATATGGAGCCTTGTGGAACACCTTTGTTGATAAATGCAGAGGTAGAAGTTAAACCTTCAGCGTTCAGTTGCTGGCGCCTATCTGTGAGGTAGCATCTAAACCCGTTCACTGCATCTGGACTTAGTCCAATACAAGCGAGCTTACTCAGGAGGATGGAATGATCTACTGTGTTGAAGGCCTTGCTTAGGTCTAAAAAGAGTGCTGCAATGGTCTGTTTATGATCCCAGGCCATAAATCAGTCATTGGTATATAAAACTTGGCAGACTATGGGTGGGAGGTGTGTGGCACTGAACACCAGTTGCTGGGTTGCTGTACCTGAGGGGCTTACTGTTTGTCCAAGGGCCTTCAGCAGGAGGGCTCCAGTGAACAGCTGCCCCCCTGACCCTGAAGTGCCCGATGCAGCGCTGTACTGTTTCCCACAGAAGCTGGGAGAGAAAAGTAGTAGTACAGGTAAGTAGGGAGGACAGTATGTAACTTGACTGCAAATGGGGGTGGGGGGCTAGAAACAGACACCAGGCAGGAAAGAAAAATTACTTACCACAGTAATCGTGTTTCTTCCCAGTGATACTCTCGGGTATTCATAACTTTCTGCAATAAGCCTTCTAAGTTGGACTGCCTGGACAGAATAGAACACATGCAAATGATGGAATTCTTTGCACATGACAACTTTTCAAATGCTGCCCTATACTAACTGCCAATGTTCTAAACTCCTCAGATTTCCTAGAAGCCTGGAAAGGCAAGCCCATGGAACTAGAATACCGTAAGTATTAATGATCAATCTAATTTAGGATTTGAAAAAACCCTAACCTCCTAATAAAAAATCTCCAACTGGAGGGAGAACACAACACTGAAAGAAACCCTAACATGTCAGAAACACCTGAAAAGAGGGGTAAAACACATGAGAACCCTATCTGCCAAAAACTGTACTCGAATGTGGTGTGTGTATATATATACACACACACACACTTATCTCTGGCAGCACAGCATGCAAGAGTGCAGAGGCTAAGGTTCTGGAAGGGGGGGCAGGGTGGGAAGTTATGAATACCAGAGTATCACTGGGAAGAAACAAGATTGCTATGGTACGTAATTTTTTCTTCTAACCCCAGTAATACTCAGATATTCATAACTTTCTGCAGACTACAAAGCAGTACCACTGGAGGTGGGCACAGAACTTTATTTTGGAAATAGACTTTGTAGGACTGCTGTGCCAAACCTAGTTTCACCCCTGGATTGAATATCCAGGTTGTAGTGCTTCGCAAATGTGTGTACTGTTTCCCAGGTAGCTGCTTTAAAGATATCAACCAGTGGAACATCTCTGACAGCTGCTAAGGTAGTAGCTGTCCCGCTTGTAGAGTGGGCCCTCAATCCTTTTGGGGGCTTCCTACCAGTTTCGTTTAACGCAACTGGATACACTGAACTATCCATCGAGACATGGATTTTTTCGACGCTGGATTACCCTTTCCTACATCCCCATAAGTCAGGAACAGCTGTTTTCTGCAGGTATGTCAATATAAATTTTTGGGCCCAGGACACACCTTTAAGACTGGGCCCCCTTAGTCTCACATCTCCTGTTACAGGTCCCCCTATGGGCCCCCATTTGGGTCCCCCTGAGCCACTGAGCCCAGGACAGTTGTCCCCACTGTCGTTCCCCCCTTCCCCATCTGCTCCTCTGGTTTTCTGTCCTGCCTATGGTCCTTAGTGGCCATCATGTAGTAGCTGAGAGCTCTCTTGACATCCAACCTGTGAAGTCTTCTTTCACCAGAAGTGGAGTGCTCAGTGAGAAAGACAGATATGGACTGGTTAAGGTGGAAATCAGAAACCACCCTGGGAGGAATTTTCTGTTTGTCCTCAGGACTACCTAATCCCTATGAAATAAAATGTAGTCCTGTTCAACGCAGAGAGCCTGAAGCTCACGGATTCTTCTTGCAGAGATCATTGCCACTAGGAAAACTGTTTTCTATGTGACATATTTTAGGTGGACTGAAAACATGGGCTCAAAAAGAGGTCCCATGAGCTTAGCTGTGCACACATTAAGGTCCCATGCTGGCACCGGTTCCCTGTGAGGGAGATGCCAATGGGCCAGACCCTTAAAGAACCTCCTGAAGATAGGTTCTGAGGCCAGTGTTACCTTTGCTCCAGCAAAAATGTAAGCAGGTACTGCAGCCAGGTGAACCTTCAAGGTACTGGGCTGCAGTCCCAGGGAACGTAAATGAGAGAGGTAGTCAAGAAATAGCAGTTACGTAAGAACGTACCATAAAAGGAGATCTTCGAGACAGGTTCCTGCAGTAGGTCTTCACATATAGGACTGCGCCCCCTGGTGTCAGATCCGAATGGCAAACTTGTAGATAGCAATCAGCGGGGACCTCCCCCTGACGTCAGGTGGCGTGATGTCAGCCCAACTATAAAAGGGGCGGTCCCGCGCCAGCTCTCCAGTTCTTTTCTAACAGAGACTTACAGAAAGGTTAGAATAAGACCGGAGTAAAACTCTTCAGACCCTGCTTCCACTCTAGTCCTGAAGGACTAGACAGGATGGAAAATGAGGATAAAACATCCAGAAACTGGGGGAAGGAGGGAACCTCTCTTGAAGATCTACTGTTACGGTAGGTTCTTACGTAACTGCTACGTTCTACTTAGAGAGGGTTCCTGCAGTAGGTCTTCACATACAGGACTGAATACCAAGCAGTCCCTAAGAAAAAACAAAACATAGGTGCATCCGGGAGGAGGAGAAGTCACCATAAGAAATCGGGACAGGAAGCCTTGCAAGACTACAAGACCAAAGCCAGTTGTGCGCCTAGAGGCAATGCCCAGACTGTAATGCTTAGTGAAGGTGTGAACAAACGACCATGTGGCCGCTGCACAGATCTCTGCTGTGGATGCATTCCTCAAAAAGGCAGTAGAGGTCACCACACTGCGGGTGGAATAGCCTTTAACTGCCCCCGGAAGAGACTTCCCATATTTCGTGTACAAAAAATGGATGCAGTTGGCTAGCCATCGAGAGATGGTTTGCTTGGACATAGCCTTGCCTTGGCACTGTGGAGCAAAAGTTACGAACAGTTGATTGGATTTACAAACCTCCTTAGTCTGGTTCATGTAGTACCTCAGGATCCGGTGCACATCAAGGGTGTACAAAAGGTATTCCCCCCGTTGGAATACTGTGGACAGTATACTGGTAATTCCACGTTCTGGTTCAAAGTGGTTTCTGAAACCACTTTAGGTAGAAAAGAAGGGTTAGTCTGAAGGACTACTCTGTCCTTATGAAAAATCAAATAGGGTTCCATACAGACAAAGGCATGTAATTTGGAGACCCTTCTGGCTGAAGTAACTGCGACTAAAAATAAAGTCTTCCAGGAGAGGAAGCGCAAGTCAACAGGAAGAAGCTGGTTCGAACAGGGGTAAGGTCAGCTTCTAGAGCATGAAATGCAGGTCCCAGGGAGGACAAGGATTCTGGATCAGAGGTTTCAAATGAAGGATGCCTTTCAGAAATGTTTTGGCAACCTCTAGCTGAGCCAAGGTTTGCCCTCCTCTGGCAGGTGGTAGGCCAACACCGCAGATAGGTGAACCTTAATGGAGGAGTAGCAAAGGCCTGCCTCAGACAGATGTGCGAGGTACTCTAGAACCTGGGAAGTCGAGCATGAAAATGGGTCCCAGCAACTTGCCTGGGCCCAAATCGTGAATCTTTTCCACTTCATGGCGTAAGTGGATCTAATGGAGGGTTTTCTAGCCTCCACTAGAATTTGCGAAACCTGCGAAGATACCCCATAACGAGAAATTGCTATGTCCACGGGTGCCACGCATGAAGATGGAGAGACTGAAGGCTCGGATGCACCAAGGTGCCCCGCTCCTGAGTCAGAAGGTCGTGGGAAATGGGCAAGAGAACCAGAGCTTCTAATGCCAATTGTTGTAGCAGAGGATACCAAATTTGGCACGGCCAAAGTGGAGCAATAAAAATGGCATGAGCTCCCCCCTGTTATAGTTTCAACAAGACCTTCTGAATGAGAGGAAAGATGTAAAGAAACCTCCCTGTCCATGAAAGAGACAGCACATCTCACCAAAAAGCACCATGCCCGGGAACGAGTGATCAGTAGTTTTGCACTGTATGGGGAGGCGAACAGATCTATCTCTGGCCAACACCGTCGAAGAGAGAGTTCTTCGACCACCTCTGACTTTAGTTCCCTGTCCGCCAGGACATTGCTTACGCCCGGAACGTGGACCACTGTCAAGTAAAGGCTGTGCTGAATCGCCCAGTACCATACCCTCACTGCTTCTCTGCAAACAAGATATGATCGGGTTCCTCCCTGTTTGTTTAGGTACCAGACTGTGGACATGTCTGTCTGGACTAGAAGTGATCCCGGAACCAGGAGAGACTGGAGTGTCTGGAGTGCGTAAAGAACCACCCTGGTCTCCAGAACACTGATGTGAAGCATAAACTCCTGGTCGGACCAAGACCCCTGTGTCTTGTGAGTCCCCAGATGGGCTCTCCAGCCCAGATCTGAGGTGTCCGTGGTGAGGATTTGGGCTGGAACTGAAGGATGAAATGAAATTCCCTTCGATAGGTTTGAGAGATCCTGCCATCAGCGGAGATCTCTCTGCAGACTGCTGGAGATCATGACCTTTTGGTTCATGTCGTCCGTCTTCTGGTCCCACTGGACTCGAAGAGACCATTAGGTAACCCTCATGTGAAGCCTGGCCATGGGAACTATCGAAATGGCGGCCATCAGTCCCAAACGACGGAGCACAGAGTGTGCTGGGATCCACTGGGCCTGGGCCACGAGAGTGGCCTGAGAAGCTAAGGTCTCGGCCCGATCCGATGTCAGAAAAGCCTTGCCCTGAACTATGTCTAGTACAGCTCTAATGAACTGAAGTCTCTGGGGTGGTACTACTTGGGACTTGGGAAAACTGACCGTTATGCCCAGTAAACCAAACAAGTTCAGAGTGAAAGAGAAAGACTCTTTCAGGCTGGTAGGAGAGGGTGCTGCGAGGAGCCAGTCATCCAGGTATGGGAAGACAAATGCCCAGATGATGTAAGAATGCCGCCACTACTGCTAGGCATTTGGTGAACACTCTGGGGGCCGAAGAGAGGCCAAAGGGGAGTGCTTGGAATTAGAAATGGTTCTCCATAAAAACAAAATGGAGAAAAAGGCGGTGGGCAGGGAGGAAAGGAATATGCAGGTAAGCATCCTTCATGTCCAGGAAGCACAGCCACGAGTTTGGGTGGAGCAGGGGAAGAAGCCCCTGAAGAGTCAACATATGAAACTTCTTGTACTCGACAAAGACGTTTAGTGTGCTGAGGTCCAGGATCGGTCTCAGGTCGCCAGTTTCCTTCAGTAC
Organism: Neoceratodus forsteri; assembly: GCA_016271365.2. NCBI lineage: Eukaryota > Metazoa > Chordata > Ceratodontiformes > Ceratodontidae > Neoceratodus > Neoceratodus forsteri. The sequence goes on along the minus strand of CM057451.1, from coordinate 672,724,272 downwards.
CAGGAAGAAGTGGGAGTAGAATCCCCTTCCTATTTGGTTCGATGGCAAGGGTTCTATGGCCCTCTTTAGAAGAAGAGCCTGAATTTCCTGAGAGACAATGGGGACCTGATCTCAAGGACAGAAGGACTGTCCCGCCAGTAGAGGGGCTGGAATCTCGCTGAATTCTATCACATGACTTCGCTGGATGAGCTGAAGCACCCAAGCATATGTGGTGACGCACCTCCAACCGTCCAGGTGAAGGCCGAACCTCCTACCGACTGGTTCCTCCTGTGTTACTGGAGGGAGCGGAAGGAGGGGAAAGGAGTCAGGACGCAAAGGGAAGGGGAGCTTTTGCCCCAGGGGCCTGTTTAGGAAATTTGGCCTGTGGGGTTTGAGATCCAGAAACAGGGGCACGTTTCTTTGCTTGGCACTTAGCCTGGGATTTGTTCCACCTTCTTTGGCAGCGAAAAGGCTGCTTTTTCTGGCCAGTCTTATACAAGGAACGGGTGTCCCGCAAGGAACGTCCGTTCTTCTGCAGCCCTGTAATGATATCCTTGGCATTGCCGCCAAAGAGGACGAAACCCCTAAAGGGGGCGCCCAAAAGGGAGGACTGTACATCCTGTGCCAGGCCTACTATACGATGCCAGGAGAGGCGACGGAGACAGATCCCTGAGGCTGACGCTCTAGCCACTGAGTTCACCGAGACGTCAGTAGCCCGTAGAGCATGACGACACAATGACTTCTCCATCCTAACTTTATCTAATAACTTCTTTCTCACGGTTTCATCCTGAACCTCTTGGAGGTCTCTTTCCAGATCCAAAAGGGAAGCTTTTTGGAAAGTGACCATATGCGATACGTAATTAAGGGCTCATATTGCACATGAGGAAGAAGAATAGATTTTACGCCCAAACTGATCTAGCTGGTGCGAGTCCTAGTCAGGATGCGAAGAGCTCAAGTGTTTGGGCTGGGCTGAACGGTCGTGAGTGGCCGTAATGACCATACGGTCAGCCTTAGGACGGGAATTAAGATGGGAGATCTCTTCCATGGGGGTAGTAGGTGCGGTCTGCTTCGCGAGAGACCGCTGGTAGAGAGGACGGTTGTTGCCAAATCATGGTCACTAGGTCCTCATGAGGCCCCATCGACGGAGGAATGGGGGTAGGGTCAGAAGTGGCCAGATCCAGGTGTTCCACAAGGCGTTTTCTTTGCGGGTCTATCTCTTTGGTCGGCCAGCCGCCTGAATGGAACGCAGCAAGTCTCCGAAAGCGGGGTCCTCCGGTAGAGACTTGGGAGAGTCTTTAGGGGGAACCTCTACGGGAGCCTTGGGTTCCGACAGATCCAAGTAGGACTCTGTCAGAGGGCTTGGAACCCCTGAGAACTGATGGGTCTGCTTCCGTGGTGCCAATAGTTAAAGAGCTCGAAGCTCTGGTCCGAGGAGGCAGTGGAGAGGTGACCCTGGGAGTGGGTGCCTCTCCCACCGACTGTCTAATCTCTGACAGAAGTTGTGTTCTGGCATCCTTCCACCAAAGGGGAACAGACTCGCAGTCCGGTACCGGAGGAGGGAGCTGGAAGCTCGGATACCCCGGATACTGAGGGTAATGCCAAGAAGGATAGTAATAGGAGTACCTGGGATAATCCCGCATGGGGTGTCCTGAGGTAGGATAACCCGGCGTCAGATATGACTGCGTTGGGTAACCCGGCGTCGGAGACACATGGCCCGGCGTCGGGTTGTGAGTGGTCGACAGAGGGCCACCTGGAGGTGGGAAGGAGGCTTCAGGTTCTGGGAACCCAGTCGAAGGGCCTGCGGGAGGCAGTGCCACAGCGCCAGCAAATTGTGCAGGATCTGGGAGCTCAAATATTGGAGGGTGCAGGCTCCATGGCAGGATCCCCAGCCAGTGACCGACTCCTGTCTGGGGACTAAGTGGAAGGCCTTTGGGGAGAGACACGAGGCCCCTGACGGCAGGTCAGAATGCGATCTAGCTAGTGCAAAAAGCAGCGGATCAGGTGGCGAGTCCCTGGGATGAAGAACCCTAGGGGACGATGGTCGACTTGTCCCTCACTCTGTCCGGCATCAGGGGCCAAACTGGAGCCAGACAGGAGAGTGTATGGATCCGGATGGACGTCGGAGGAGCCGGCGTCCAACACAGCGGATCCGGCCGGGCTAGAGGCGGCTGGAAGGCTGCCGCTAGACTGATCAACAGGGACCGCGTGCCCTTCGGTAAAAGCGAGTGGTGTCTTACCAGCAGGACAAGGTGAAGAAATTACAACCTCTAGAAAGGTTACCCCCAGCTGCCGGCTCACCTCAGCAGGAGGTGGAGAAGGGGCCCGGCCCAAAGAAGTACTCATAGTTGCAGGCCACTCGTGTGGCAACAGACTCCGGTCACGGCGCTTCTCTGCTTTTCTTCTTTTTCGGGGCCGGCGACGATGACCTTTCCCTCAGTTTTTGAACCTCCTTTTCTATAGACGCCAAGCATCAGGTCAGAAGATGGGCCTCAAGGGACCGTTTACGCTTGGTTCTGATCACCTGGTTGAAGGCCTGGAAGGTGGAACACTCCTGGACGTCGTGTTTAGAACTAAGGCAAAGGAGGCAGCGGGAATGGTCATCCCCATGCAGAATTTGGGTGCCGCACTTATAGCACTTTTTCTTCCATCTAGAAGACATCAAATTGAAGAAAACATTTTGAGAAAATACTAGTAAGAGGTGAAGAAAACTTCCAACAAAAATCAATGCGGACTTTGGATTGCTGTTCAAACACGAGCTGAACGTACTGAGGAGACGGCGGGAAAGAACTGGAGAGCGGGCGCGGGAACGCCCCTTTTATAGTTGGGCTGATGTCACAATGCCTGACATCGGGGGGGCGGTCCCTGCTGATGATTGCTATCTACAAGTTTACCTTTTGGATCAGACGCCAGGAGGCACAGTCCTATATGTGAAGACCTACTGCAGGAACCCTCTCGAAGTAAGATCAGCTGATACATCAGCATGTACTGGCACCAATTCTCTAGTTGAACACCAGATTGAAAACCTTTTCCATTTTGATGGAGGTTTCCTGTACCCTCTCAGAATGTCTAACACTACTTTGAAGGTGTAAATTAGCATATTCTAGGTCCTCAAGAGCCAAGCTTTGAGACTGAGAGACCTGAGGTTCGGGTACAGTAGGATTCCCTGGTTAGAGGTTAACATGTTGTGCCTCCGAGGGAGGTGTGTTGGTCTGGCTACAGACATGGAGAGCAGAAGAGAGTACCATGGCTGCCTGGGCCAGTCTAGAGCTATCAAGATTAGAGATGCTGAATGGGATCCAAGCTTGAGCAGTACTCTGAATACCAGGGGGAAGGGAGGAAAGGCTTACAGGTGCTTCCCTGACCAATCCAGAGGCAGTGTATCCCAATCTGGTGGTCTGCAGCAATACTATGGCAGGTGGTGGTTCTGGTGGGATGCGAACAAGTCTATATCTGGAGTGCCCCACCTCCTGAAGATCATATGCATCACTTGCCTGTTCAGAGTCCATTCATGATGGGCCTGGTTGATTCGACTCAAGGCATCAGCCAGGGTATTGTCTTTTCCTGGCAGAAGGACTGCCTGTAGGGATACTCCCAAAGGATAAGCTAAGGTCCAGATTTTAATGGCTTCTGTGCAGAGAGGACCTGACCTGCTGCCTCCCTGCTTGTTTATGTAATCGTTGTGGTGGTGTTGTCTGTGCTAACTTGTACCACCTTCCCTTGGACCAATGCTGTAAAACCTTTTAGTGCCAGAAACACAGCTCTGAGTTCTAGTAAGTTTATGTGCTGGAGGGACTCTGCAGCTGACCAGGCACCCTGGGTTGTGTGATCCCCTAAATGAGCACCCCAACCCAGGAGAGATACATCTGTTGTGAGAACAACTGACTGAGACGCTCTCTGAAAAGGAATCCCCTTCTCTTAGGTTGGGTTCCCCCTTCCACTACTGGAGTGCTTGTAACAAAGTCCTTGTTACTGGAATGGGCTTTGAAAGAGGGTCTTTTATTTGACTCCAATGAGCCCTGAGGTGGAACTGGATGTCTCTTATCTGGAACCTGGAGCCCAAGACTGTGCTTGTGGCTGCAGCCATATGGCCCAGCAGTTGCAGAAACTGCCTTGCAGTTTTGTGTTTGTGCAAGCTGAATTAATTTGCAATCAGCTGTAGATTTCTGACTGTCCAGAGGCAGGTAGGCCCTGCCCTGCAGGGTACTGATCTCTGCCATTGTGAACTGCAGGACTTGTGCAGGAATGAGGACTGATTTTTTTGATTGATCAAGAACCCCAAAGACTCCAGGAGCCCTTGGGTGGTTTGTAGATGTTGTCTGACTTGGTCTAGTGATTTCCTTACCACCAACCAGTGGTCCAAGTATGGGAACACTGTGACCCCCTGCCTTCGAAGATGTGCCACAACTGCTGACAGGCACTTTGTGAACATCCTTGGGGCTGAAGAAAGGCCAAAAGGTAGGGCTGAAAACTGGAAATGGCCAGAAGAGAGTCTGAACCTGAGATACTTTCTGTAGGACTCCCTTATGGGGATGTGGAAATAGGCGTCAAGTCCAGTGATGCCAACCAATCCCCTTTTTGGAATGTTGGCAGAATCAATGCCAAAGTTACCACTTTGAACTTTGGTTTTCCATATGCTTGTTGAGAGCTCCAAGGTCCAATACAGGCTGCCATTCCCCATTTTTCTTTGTGGTGAGAAAGTACCTGGAGTAAAAACCCCTTCCTCTGAGGTGGGTTGGGACAAGTTCTACTGCCCTTAGCAGTAGCAGGTTTCGGACCTTTGCCTCCAGCAGTTTCTTTTCTGCTAAGGAGGGTGAATTGACAACCCTGATTTTTAGAGGAGGAAGGGATTTAAAATTCAGACACAGACCCTAACTCACTACCTCCAGGACCCACTTACCTGTGGTGATGCTTAGCCAAGCCTGGAGGAAGTCAGACAGTATGCCTCCGATAGGGAGGGAGGGAGGAGGCTGCCTGTGCATCAGGGTGTCTGTTTTGCTTGGGGCGGAGGCTGGGCCTGTGACTCTCGCCTAGAGCCCCCTCTACCCCTGCCCCTGAAGTACCCTTGTTGTGGGTACTGCTGGTACTGGGGTGTGGCCACTCATTGGAAAAAGGGCCTGGTGTGGAAGGACCTGCCCCGGCACCCCTTCCATGAGGCTTGGTGGATGGAGAAGCCTTCTCTTTATTAGAGTTGCTTCTATATGTGACCTTGTACTCATCCACTTTTTTCATGCAGGCCACTGTTGACTCCCCGAATAGAGCATTTCCTTCTAGAGGGAAATCAAGAGCCTTTGACTGGGTGTCTTGAGTAAGATTTGTGGCCCTTGGCCAGGCAAATCTCCTCTGGGCTACCATGTTTGCCATCCATCTGACAGCAGTATCATTTGTAATTGGTATTTAGCCATCTCTAGCCCAAACCTAGCAGTTTCTGCTAGGTCGTCAGATAGGAGTGAGAAGGCTTTCTGAGCCATGGCCAAAACTGACTGCCACAAGGACTTCTGGTACTGGGCAGCGCAGGCCTGAAAATTTGCTTGTCATATAGCTAAAGAAGCTGACAAGTACCCCTTCTTTGCCATACTCTCTATTTTCCTAGAGTCCTTGTCTGGTGGGTGTGATGCCAGAGGGACCCTAGCGTTATCACAGGCAGCTGCCTGTACAAGCCCCTTGATGGTCTGGATGGGAAAAGAAAAATTCTGCCCCTTCCCTCTCCATCTGATATTTTTTGTCCATCCTCTCAACAGGAGGGATGGCATTAGAGGTTTGACGTAGTTTTAGAGCATCTTTTTTGGAAAAATATATTTACAGGAAGGAGGACAACTTTGGTGGGGGTTAGCCCCACAGGAACATAAGAACATAGGAAAGTGTCAACAGAAAAGGACCTCCAGGCCCATGTAGTCTGCCCATTTGCCGAGCATCCCTAGGCCTGCCCCGTCCCCCCTCATTTCAACAGCCCCGTGTCTGCCCCACGCCCTCTTGAACCCTCCCACAGAATTCTCTACCACCACCACCCTAGGCAGCCCATTCCAGAAGTCCACCACCCTCTCTGTAAAGAAGTTCTTCCTGATGTTGCCCCTAAACCTGCCCCCCTCAAGTTGGAGGTCATGACCCTTTTTTCTGGGACATTTCTTCAACTGGAAGGGTTTTCTGTAATCCTGGTTATTCCTTTTAGGTACTTATAGGTCTCTATCATGTCCGACCGCTCCCTCATCTCCAAAGGGTACATGTCCAGGACTCCCAGTCTCTCCTTATACATCAGGTGACTAAGCCCCTTCACCATCTTGGCTGCCTCCCTCTGTACCCTGTCCACTCTTTCCACATCCTTCTTTTGGTAAGGGCTCCAGAACTGGACCTCGTACTCCAGATGAGGCTTGACCAGCTGGGTGTACAGAGGAATCAGAATCTCTCCTCCTGCTGGTGATCCCTCTCCCAATACATTCTAGCACTCTACTGGCTTTTGCCACCGCCCTACCACTGCCCGGCCACCTTCAAGTCCTGGGAGATGATACCACCCAGGTCCCTGTCCTCTGTGGTAACCGCTAGCAGCCTGCCCCCCCAGTCTATATTCCCTTCTTTCATTCCTTATTCCCAGGTGCATGGCCTTGCACTTCACCATATTGAGGGATAGTTTCCACTTCCTGGCCCACTTCTTCAATCTCCCTAGGTCTTCTTGCATCCTTTCCACACCACCCTTAATGTCTACCCTATTACCAATTTTGACATCATCCGCGAACAGGCTCACTCTGCCCTCCAAACCCTTCCACAATGTCACTTATACATATGTTGAACATCAGGGTCCCAGCACCGACCCTTGAGACACCACTCATTACTCCTATCTCCCCCAAGGGGACCCCGTTTACCAACACCCTCTGCGTCCTGCCCTCCAACCAGCTTTGCATCCACCTAATAATCACTTCCCCTAGCCCCAGACAGTCCAATTTGTGCACCAGCCTTCCATGCGGTAACGTATCAAAGGCCCTCCTGAAATCTAGGTAGGTTATGTCCACTGATCCCACCAATCCACTGCCCTAGTGACCTCGGCAAAGAATGCTACCAGATTTGTCTGGCAAGATCTGCCCTTGGTAAATCCATGCTGTCTTTCTAAATACTCCACCTCCTCTTCATCCTCAATCACCTCCCTTGTGGTTATGTCCAGTGCATCAGCCATTTTTCTCACAAAAGTAAAATGTGAGGAGTAATCTTAGGATGTTCTGGGAGAAGAGCCAAATTCCTGCTCAGGGGAAACCTCAGGTTCAATGGGTTCCCCTTCCTCCTCACATTCACTGTATTCTTCCTCTTCGGTGAAGGTAGATCTGCCTATGCTGCCAGGCTGTCCCACGAGGGTCTGGACAGGTGGCTGCTGATCAGTAGGCACAAGGCCTTGTAATGCCTGAATTACCCTGAAAGCCTGGGCAATTTCTTGGGGAGAAAGCATAATGGAGACAGTCACAGAAGTACCCCTTTTTGTAGGTGGGGGTTCTACGTGTTTTAACATTTTGTATTTCTTAGAGGGAACCAGGGAGTCAGCAGATTCAGTAGCCCTCTTGGTGCCTTTGTCACCCATCTCGGGAGTAGAGGCAACAGCAGAAGTGGTTTCACCCACATTAACAAGGGGTATCAGCTGGTCAGAGCCAGAGGGACCTCTGGGTGGAGGAAGTTTCCTTTTCAGCTGTTCCAGGCGTTTTTCAACAGTTTTTTCACGGAATGTTTTGCAAATGTCACATTCCTCCTTAGGATGCTCATATCCAAGGCCACACACAAATTGTGTTTATCTGCCTTGGCAAAGACTTCCCCACATTGTGAACAATTTTTAAAACCGGGTTCACCGGTATTTTTCTTTGTTTTTTCTGACATATTTTTTATCGGTACCAATAAAAAAGGTAAACCACTAAGTCAGATATGAATTTTAAATAAAACTTAGTGGTTGCGGTCGGTTCCAGAACCGATATAAGAAACCAGAGAAATTGAACCGATGGAATAAAAGTGAACCAGGATTAGCTGTTCAGTAACCATAAAAAGCGGTTACAATAAATGAAGTTTTAAAACTAAAAAATAAAAAACTATAATAAATTTTATTTAATATAGCACCTTTCCAATATCAAGGCGCTGAACAAATAAAATCAGCAAATACAATAAATAGCAATAAAATCAAAGAAACTCAGAATAGGCTTTACCCCATAAAAAGGTCTTCAATGCCTGCTTAAAGCACCCCACTGTTCTGCACTCCCGTAGCTGACGGGGCAGAGAATTCCAGAGGGTAGGGGCAACGAACCCAAAGGCACGGGCCCCAGAGAACTTTAAACTTACCGTCGGAATCTCCAGCAACCCCTCGTCAGCCGAGCGGGGCCGTCACAGAGGGGTGCAGGGAACCAGGAGCTCTTTCAAGTAGTCAGGACCCTGTCCACGTAGGGCTTTGTAACTTAATAAACCTACCTTAAAGTTGATCCGTCACTGAACAGGCAGCCAGTGCAGATCGTGCAGCACTGAGGTAGTGCGAGATCTTCTAGATACCCCAGTCAACAAACGTGCAGCAGCATTCTGCACTAGCTGCAAGCGGCAGATATCAACACCAGGAAGCCCTAAGTAAAGGGAGTTACAGTAGTCAAGGTGCGAGGTCACAAAGGCGTGGACCATAACAGGCAGGTCGCTAGACGGAACGAGATGCTTGATCCTGGCAATGTTCCTAAGATAGTAAAAGGCCAGCTTGACAACTGCCACCACCTGATGATGAAGAGTCAGCCCATCATCAAGCACCACTCCCAAGTCACGCACCTGTTCAGAGGTAAGGATCTGGCCCCCGGACTAAACCAGAGGGGAGATCAGTCCTGAACCCCTCCGTCCTGCGCCCTGGGTCCACAACCAAAACCTCAGTCTTTCTTGCGTTCAACTTTAAACCACTGGAACTCATCCCATCTTGGATTTCCATGAGGCAGCTGTTCAGTACCGAGATAGCACTAACCTGGTCAGGAGCAAAAGACAGGTAGAGCTGAGTATCATCAGCATAACAGTGAAACCTCAGCCCATACCGTCTTACAATGTCTCCGAGGGGCAGCATATATGCTTCATATAACATGGGAGACAGCATCGAGCCCTGAGGCACCCCGCATGGCAGAGAGAAAGACTTGTAGGAAAATATTCCTGAGACAACTCTCTGAGTTCTACCAGTGAGGAAAGATGAAAACCATCTGGGTACTGCCCCCGACAGTCCACAGATGAACCTCCGGCACTCGAGCAGAACCCTAGATCCACAGTGTCAAAAGCTGATGACAAATCAAGGAATACCAAGATGGAGCAGTTTCTCCGATCTCTCGCCATCAGATTACCGAGCACCCGAACCAGAGCAGTTTCAGCACTATGCCTCTTACGGAAACCCGACTGGAGAGGTTTGTATAAATTGTGGATGGTTACATGGTTCTCCAATTGAACTGCCACAACTTTCTCAATAACTTTTCCCACAAAAGGAAGGTTAGAGATAGGTCCGTAGTTCGCTAAATTCTCCAGGTCCAAAGAAGCTTTCTTCAGGAGGGGTGTCATCACCGCCTCCTTCAGGGAGCTAGGAAACTCGCTTGATTACAAAGAGCACCGGACAATCTGAGCCAAGACCAGGCCGATATCACCACTACAACCCAAAATCAGGGAAGTAGGGCCCGGATCTAGACTACAGCATGTGGGGTGCATCCCCTGGACAATCCTCATAATATCAACGAACTCTGGCAGATCAAAGGTACTCCAGGAAACTCCGGACTCTGTGACTAAGCACCGACCAACAGCATCTCCCATATAGCGAGTCTGACGAAACTCTAGCCTGATGTCGGCCACCTTATTCGCAAAGAATTGAGTGATCTCATCACACTCTATTTGTGAAAAAGCTCGACGGATTTGCAGACAGGCTGGGTTGCACAACCTGTACACAGTTCGGAAGATCTAACAGGATTTTTAGTCAGAAAACCTCAAACAACTAAAAAATGAACCCGCTTCACTCCCGGTTATACCGAACCGAGAGGAACCAGCAAAAATTAAGTAAAGAACACTAAACTAAGTTTAACAGTAAACAATAAGTATAAGGCAGCAAATGAAATAAAAATCTACGTTTTCAACCTTAGGTCTTCTTCAGGACACATCTAAGAGAGAAAAAAAAAACAAAGCTACACTAACTGTTTTTTTTTTTTTTAGATATCTCCTGAAGACCTAAGGTCGGAAACGTAGATTTTTAACTCTATTTTCTATTCTCAGCATGCATTTAATCTAACCATTTTGTTTTGCTTTTAGACCACATGCTGACGCAGCGCCTTGTTTTTGTTTTTTACAAAATGAAATAAAAGCTACTTACAGTATTTTTATAAGTTTCTTCACGTCAGAATGGAAAGTAAAAGAGCGACACTCTGAGCGACCAGACTTTTCAGGCAGAGAGTGAAATCTGAGGAGTTTACAGCACTGGCAGTTAGTATAGGGCAGCATTTGAAAAGTCATCACGTGCTAAGAATTCCATCATTTGCATGTTTTCTATTCCCTCCAGGCAGTCCTACCTAGAAGGCTTACTGCAGAAAGTTATGAATATCTGAGTACTACTGAGGTTAGAAAGTAGGATTACTTGAGACTGCTCTGGGAACACAATATCAGACTTTGGGAAAATGTAGAGAAAACAGCCTAAAGTTTATACAGAATCGTACTGCTGTTCAGATGCTACAGCTATGATGTTTCTGCACAAAATTAATTTACTGCTCCTAGATTAACGAAGAATACTTGGATTGGGCAATTTAATAGAGAATGCTGGGCTATGCTGCTTGTGCACAGAAGTAATTTACTGCTTCTAGACCAATTAAGACTACACGGAGCAAGCAATGTACTAAAGCATGAGGTAATTGGGCAACAGAAACCCATACAGCTATCAACATATGGGGCTAGGTAATGCTGTATATGCTACAAAACTACATATAAAATCAAATAAAAGTCTCAGATAATAAACTATCAGCCCTGTCTGCCAACACCACGGGTACTGATTTTGGCAGTGCGGTCACAATAAAGTCCAAAATGTCACCACACGCCCAGTTGCTGTAGCTGATAGTGGGGATTATTTATCGGGGTTATTTATCCAGGGTCCTCGGCGGCAGGGCGGGAAGGCTCCGGCGAGCAGCTGCCCTCATGACCCTGAAGTGTCAGATGCAGCGCTGTACTGTGAGCTAGAGAAGTAGGGGGGTTATTGTTTGTCCGAGGGTCCTCTGCAGGAGGGCAGGGAGGGCTCTGGCGAACAGCATCCCTCACAACCCTTAAGTGTCCGAAGCAGCACTGTACTGTGAGCCAGAGAAGCCAATCCTAAAATGCCTAGAGGCTGTATAGGACAGCCCTCATTTACAGAACATTAATGTGCAAATCGGTTTCCACTTTGGTCCGGGACCCTTGTGTCCAGTTAAGTGCCAAGATGAGCCCTTCATCCAGAGCCCGAGGCATCCATAATGAGGATAAGTACAGGAGCTGGTACAAGGAATGGAATGCCTTTCAGTTGACCGTCACACTCCATCCACCATAGCAATGCTCTGTGTAGTGGAGACGTAACGAGAACCATTTGTTCCAAATCAGCCGTTACCTGATCCCACTGGACCCTGAGTGTCCACTGAGGTATCTGCATCTGAAGTCAGGCTAGGGGCAAAGTCACTACAGCTGCAGCCATGAGGCCCGGTCAATGTAACATTATTCATACAGAGACACAGTGGCTCCTGTGCACCATGCGTGCCTGAGCAGTCAGTGTCCACCCTGTCCTGGGACAGGAAAACATATCCATTTTCTGTGTCCAACCCAGCCCATATGTACTGCAGTCTTTGGCACAGTGTCAACACAAATTTTGGCACATTTACTGTGACCCCACCCCCAAGTCATCAAATGACTAATACATCAGAGACAGTCCCTGCAGCCAGCCTTCAGGAGCCAGAAATCCAAGTAAAGGAAAACATACATGCCTTCCCTGTGAAGGGCTGCTGCAACTACTGTCGAGCATTTTTTTTTAAAAGACCTGTGGTGCAGAGGACAAGACAAAGGGCAATACCTTGAACTGATAATGTTTCCCCTCCAGCATAAAGTAGAGGTACTGTCTGTGGGACTTCCTCATCTTTATTTGAAGGTATGCATCCTTCATGTCCAGTTAAAGCGAGTCTCACATCTGTAATAGGGGAAATCAGTACTTGCAGAGACACCATTCAAAACATCTTGTATTTTGTGTACAGGGTGAAGTTCAAGTCTAGTACAGGTCTTAGATCTCCTGTCCATTTTGGGATTAGGAAGCATCTGGAATAGAACCCTTCATTCCATTCTTGTGGGGGATCCAGTTCTATGGTATGCTTTTTTTAAATGTCTGACACTCCTCCTTTAAAAGGGAGGACTTGCCAGAGGATAAAAGGAAGGAGGTGGAGGATTATCTGGAGGGATTTCTAACAGATCCTGAGAATGTTCCTTGCAATTATCTCCAGAACTCATTCATCCATGGTGATCTCCTGCCATGTTTTCAGATGCAGGGAGATCCTGCCCATCATACTTACCCTTGCAGACAACAGATGAGGAAGGAGAAGAGATGGAAGAGAGTCAGGTGGAACCAGTAGTGGGAGAGCCATCAGAATGGATTCCTTTGGGTGCTTTTTCAATGCACCAGGGGACAGGTAACTAGAGAGGGCACCACTACCTCTATCACAGCCTTATTGATGGTAGGCATGATTATTGGGGGCAGTAGGACTGCAAAAGGAACCCCTACCATGACTTCTAGCAGAAGTGGGGTATAGGGACTTAACAGACCTCAGAGTCATTTTAGAAGTCTGAAGGCCACACAGGGCTTCTCTGACATCACAGTCAGACAGTTTGAACCCTTTAAAGTTTGCATTCAAAACTGCTTGCTGCACATCAGTGGCAAAGCCAGCAACTCTGAACCAAGAATCTTCTCATGCAGATGCCAGAAGCTGCAGCCCTGGCAGAAGCATCAAAAACACCATAAACTGAGCTGCCAACTTCAGCACGAGCAGACAATATTTGAAAGGGGATGGGAATTTCGTGTGAGTGCTATAATAGCTCCAACACTGGTGAATAATATTATCAGATAATGTTTTTATATTCAGACATTGATTTGCCTGTTGATAAATTTGGCTGCAGCTCAATTTCTTTTCATTCCTTTTTTTTTTTTTTAAAATCAGGTCCAATGCAGTGTCTCTGTCCATGCTGTATCCTGTTTCTGTTCCTTGCATGCCTTCATCTGCTGTGCAACTGACGTAATCTCATGGTCAGTACCAGAAGCTGTTGCCTCCCGATTTTAACACTCCATCTCCTGACAGTGTGAAGCAGCAGTAAATTGTGTGTGTAATTAAATTAAATAAATGGTTGCTCATTTTCGTTATTGTCTGGTCACGTTTATTAGCAGTAATGTTGCCTTTTTTTTTTTTTTAAATTACTATTACGCTAATGCCAGTCTCTATAATCAAGCCGAATGGTGCATCAGTTGATTAGCTTGAAACAACAAGTCAGTCACTGTCTGTATGACAGGCATTTAAAACATATTTCAGTGATTACTTATGTGTACAAGATGAAAACAGGTCTAGAGAAACAGCTCGTCAAACCAATATTTTAAGACATGCTGTGTGCCACAGAATTAGGAAAAAACATGGTTTGCCATGTCAAGGAACTATTTTAAGAGGTGATAATGTTAAAACCTCCTGAGTAAATACATAATTTGATGTGCCCGAAACAACAAGACACTTGGACGGAAGTGGAACAGGGTCTCCTCCGTCAATGTCCTGGAGATGCGAGAGGTGCTGTATGCTGTACAGACCTTCCAGACTCAGCTCCTCCCTGTCCGCTGTTGGTGCAGACAGACAACACATGTTTGGTGTATTACATCAACAAACGAGGGCACTTGCTCTTACCCCCCCTTGTCGGGAGGCAATGAGGATTTGGTACTGGGCCACCAAGCACGGTTTGACGCTCTCCACTGTCCAAGTTCCAGATGTCCAAAAATGTCCTGGCAGACAGTCTCAGCCGCTCCCAGTCACAGGCTCACAAGTGGGAGCTTCTGGTGGTGGAAGACCTATCCAACAGATAGGGTTGGTCACAGTTGGACCTTTTTGCGTCCACATGCAACGCAAAACTGCTGCTTTTTTGCTCGCTCAGTCCTGGGCCTGGAGTTTTCTGGTGAGATGCACTGTCTCTCTCTTGGAAGGGAGGGTTCTGTACATTTCTCTCCTTTCTGCTCCTTCAAAGCGCACTACTCAAGCTCCAGTTTGGGGGCGGAGATGATTTTCATAGCCCTTCTGGCCACATCAGATTTGGTTCCCCTTTCTGTAGCAACCAGTGCCCTTGCCCCTGTGCACCAGCTTGCTCTCCCACAACCGAAGCACCATGGTCCATCTGGATCTGAAGTCTCTGCATCTCTATGCGTGGCTCCTGCGGACTTAGCTATCATCACTTTGGGGTCACTTGAGCCCAGTGTGCATCCAAGTGAGATCCCCAGCCTAGACTTGAGGCGTTTGTCGTGAGGATTCGATGAGGGGCCGGAATCTGAAAGGAGACCCCTGAAGCAGGTTGGCCAGCTCTTGCCACCATGACAAGACTCTCTTGGCGGGGTCGGAGACCATGACCATCTGGTCCAAGTCGTGCATGCGCTAGTCCCACTGAACCCTCAATGTCCACTGAGGTATCCGCATGTGAACGTGGGTGATGAGAACTGTGGCAAAGGTCACTGCAACGTGACCCAAGAACCACAGGAAGACCCTGGTGGGACCCGGAGACTGGAAGAGACCAGGTGAGCCTGAGCCATCAGGCGCTCTGCCCTGTCCATGGGCAAGAAGGCCATGCCTTGGGAGGTATCCAGAACCACTCCGATATGCTAGATGCACTGACAAGGAGACAGACAGGACTTCAGCTGGTTGATGGTGATACCCAGGGCCTGAAAGAGGCGAAAGATGAATTCCAGGATCTGGACCAGACAGGAGGGGGCTGCCAACAGCTAATCATGCAGGTAGGGGAATATATAGAAACCCTGTCTCCACAAGGCAGCTGCTACCACCGCCAGGCACTTGATAAAAACCATGGTGGCTGAGGAGAGGCCAAAAGGAGGCCCTGAACTGGAAATGGCCCATTTAAATGGAAGCAGAGGAAGCGCCAATGAAAGGCAAAAATCTTGATGTGCAGGTACTCATCCTGCATGTCCAGAAAGCAAAGCCTGTCCCTCCCAATCCAGGAGGGGCAACAACCCTTGAAGGGTGACCATCTGGAAGTGTTTATACTCTATGCAGAAGTTCAACTGACTCAGGTCCAGGATGGGCCGGAGATCCCAGGTCTTTTTGGGGACAAAAAAAAAAAAATGGGAGTAGAACCCCCTGCCCGATGGGCTCTATTGCTCTTTTTTTGCAGGAGTTCCTGAATTTCCTAACAGACAAGAGGCATATGAGCTGGGGGTAAACAGAATTTCCCGAAAGAATTTCTGGGGGCCACTCGAGAAGTTCCAACATGTGGCCGTGTTCTTTGATCTGCAGGACCCAACTGTCAGCGATAATACCCCGCCACCCATCGAGGTGAAGGGAAAATCGATCCCCTACAGCCTCCCCCAATCCTGTTCTGGAGGGGGATGGTCAGCCAAGTAGTCACGAGGTAGGGGCAGACATTGGGAGGGTGACTGCTGGGGCCTGAGGGGCTCCGGTGGCGGCAGCAGTGGAGGCTGATGCCACTTTGCATTTGCTCTAACCTTTGACTGGTGGGCAGGTCTGCTTACAGGAGGAGTGGCGAAAAGGAGGCCACTGACCGGTCTTAGGCAGGGTGAGGTACATTGAGTGCTCTGACCAGAGGGCACAGCCAGACTCCTGGAGGGAGGAAATAAGATCCTGAACATCCCCTCCAAGCAAGATGGCATCCCGAAAGGCAGCGTCCAAAATGCTGGACTGCACACTGGAAGCAAAGCCAAAAACACGAAGCCAGGAATGGCGTCGGAGGCAAACATCTGTGACTGCACCCCTGCCTGAGGCGTCCACATCATCACAGGTGGACCGAAGGACGTGGTTGCAGACATGGGAGCCTGCTTTAAGGAGCTGGGCTAACAGAGTTTTGGAAGGGTCATCGGGCAAAGCCTGGCAAGGTCCCTAGCCTAGTCCCAGAGGACATTCCAGTATTAAACCTTATGGGCCAGATAACTGATGGCCCTGATGGCCAGGGTAGTGGAGGCAAACACGCTTGCTCAGGTGGTCCAGCTGCCTGGATTCCCTGTCAGGAGGGAGAGCACTGAGGTGCTTGGGCTTCTTTAAGGCCCTACACGGCCTGGGCCCTGGTTACCTGAAGGACCTTCTTACACCTGCTGCCCTGGTCTGCTCCCTATGCTCCTTCTCTAGGGGCCTCCTTGCGATTCCCAGGACGAGGTTAAAAATAGCAGGTGACAGAGCATTTAGTGTCGCTACCCCCCGTCCTGTGGAATTCGCTTTCTCCAGCTGTTAGGCCCCTTCTGTTGAGGTATTCAAAGCCTGCCTCAAGGCCTTCTTGTACAATCAGGCCTTCCCGGACTTTGCTGTATAGCCTTATTTTGACTCCTGACCTTTATGCCTTAACTGGTCCATGGCTATTTCTGAGTTAGTAGCTATCGTTGAAGGTAGCATTTATACATTTTATAATAATTGTTGTAGTATTGTATACTTATGCCTCACATTCTGTTTGTGTATATATAATTTATTGATTGAGATTTGTATGAAAATTTTAATATGTTCGGCACCCAGAGCCTCCGGGATGGGCGTCTTTTTAAATAAAATTTGCCTTTCCTTCTTGGTGTGGTCATGCGCCACATTGGTGACCACATAATTCTTGGGTTGGCCCCCCTAAAAAGAGCTTACCTGCCAGAGCGTGGTAGAGACGGTCCGCCTTCTTGGGCACCGCTGGAGTGGTAGAAGGGTGGTTCCAGCCAGCCCTAGTAAGAGTCAATAAGGGAGAAGGGACAACAGAGAGGGTGTCAGGCTTCCTTAAGAAAAAATTACTCACCTTAGTAATGTTGTTTCTTCTAATGGAGTCTTGCTATATTATGACAATTGCAGTTTGTCCCACCATTAGAACTGCTCCGGAGGTGAAAGGGTTAACTACCATTCTAAGAATGGAGTTTAGAGCGCGAGCTCGGTTAGAGAAGCTCTGTCTGGATAATTTCAAACTGAAACTGTCAGATCTTTACGAGCAAAAACTCACTAAGGTTCTGTGTGGAAGCTGTAACCTACACTAGCCAACTGGCTACCTAAATATTAACACATATTCCTGGTCCCAACACCAAGACTCTAGTCAGGGAACCAGAAAATAATAAAATAAGGTAGAATAAAACACCACACCCCAAAACCCCAAAAGGGGTGAAAAACATATAATGGGCATAACCGGTGCCCATACTGGACTGCCCACCCCATACCCAAGTAGAAGTTCTGAGAGGGGGAGGTCATAATATAGCAAGACTCCATTAAAAGAAACAACATTACTAAGGTAAGTAATTTTTCTTCAAACAACATGAAGTCTTGCTATATTATGACAATTGCAGAATACACAGCAGTACCTCCATGGAGGAGGGACAGAACCTACTTAGGGAATAGGCTCTGAAGCACGGCTGTGCCAAATCTAGCATCCCTCCTCGCCTGGATATCCAAGGAGTAATGCTTGGTGAAAGTGTGTACCGTTTTCCACGTAGCTGCTTGACATATCTCTGAAATAGGGATGTCTCTGGCAGCAGCTATAGACGCAGCTGTACCTCTGGTAGAGTGAGCCCTCAGGCCTGAAGGGGGAACCTTTCCCAGTTTTTGATGACAATCCACCTGGCAATGGATCTCTTAGTGGCAGGTCTACCTTTTCCAACCTCACCAAAAGTGAGAAAAAGTTGGAGGGATTCAAACCTATGACTCTTGGTACACTCTATATAGTAACTAAGGGCACTCTTAACATCTAAACTGTGCAGCCTCCTCTCACCAGAGGAGGAATGGTCAGTAAAGAACACTGGAAGGGAGATAGATTGGTTAAGATGGAAGTCTGAAACCACCTTAGGCAAAAACTTCCTGTTAGTCCTAAGGACTACTTTATCCCTGTGAAAGGAAATAAAGTCAGTCTCCACTGACAAGGCTTGTAACTCACTTATGCGCCTGGCAAAGTGATGGCTACTAGAAAAACAGTTTTCCAAGTCAAATGCTTGAGCTCTGCAGAAGACAGAGGCTCAAAGGGAGGTTGCATCAACTGAGCAATGCAAACATTAAGATCCCAGGCAGGGGCCGGGTCCCTGAAAGGTGGATTAGTATGAAGTAATCCCTTGAAAACTTGGAAAAAACAGGAAGTGGAGAAAGAAGAGGGCTTTCCTGCTGAAATAAAAGCAGAGACAGCTGCCAGATGAACTTTCAGGGTAGCTGGTCTCAGGCCCAAAGAATTAAGATGGACCATATAGTCCAAAACAATGGGCAAATCAGCAGATTCCGGGAAATATGCTTCCCGAGCACCAGATGGAAAACCTTTTCCATTTAGAATTATAAGTGGCCTAGTGGAAGGCTTCCTGGAAGCCTTCAGGATGTCGAGAACACCTTGAGAAAGGTGTAGGTCAGCAAACTCTAACTCCTCAAGAGCCAGGCCTTGAGGTTGAGGGATTTGAGATCTGGATACTAAACCCTCCCCTGGGCACAAGATAACAGATTGTGTCTCCTGGGGAGGCACAGGGAAGATGGACTGTTAAGGACAGAAGGTGGGTACCAGGGCTGCCTGGCCCAATCTGGAGCAATCAGAATCATCCGGCAAGGCTGGGATCTGATTTTGACTAGCACCTTGAATAGGAGAGGGAAGGGAGGAAAAGCATATAGAAACTTCCCTTCCCAATCTAGGAGAAAGGCATCCAGAGGGACTGAGCCCATCACTGGGCAACAAAACAGTGGAAGTTGGTGATTGTCTGAGGCTGCGAAAGATCTATCTGAGGGTGCCCTATCTGGCAAAAACTATCCCCAGTACCTGGGGATCCAGTGACCATTCGTGATGGCCCTGGGAAATCCTGCTGAGAGCATCTGCCAGGACATTGTCCTTTCCTGGGAGGTGAACTGCTATGAGGGAAGTGTTCAGGGAATAAGCCAGAGACCATAACTTCATTGCTTCGGTGCACAAGGCCGAAGACCGAGTGCCCCCTTGTTTGTTGATGTACCACATTGTGGTGGTGTTGTCTGTTCTGACTTGTACCACTTTGTTCTGAACAGATGCAGAAAACACTTGAAGTGCTAGAAAGACAGCTCTGAGTTCCAGCAAATTGATGTGGAGCAGAGATTCCTGAGGGGACCACACTCCCTGAGTGGAGAGGTCGCCCATGTGAGCTCCCCATCCCAGAAGGTATGCATCCGTGGTGAGGGTCAAGGAATGCGACAGAGGGATGAAGGGACCCCAGTCTTAAATTGCTCTGATCCTGCCACCACTGAAGGGCCTGGATCAGGGTTCGAGTCACTGGGACCAACTTGGAAAGGGGATCTTTTCTCTGAGACCAAAAGGCTCTCAAGTGAAACTGAATGTCCCTCATCTGAAATCTTGCTCCTTGCATTACAGCTGTGGAAGCAGCCATGTGCCCTAGGAGCTGTAAGAAGTGCCTTGCTGGTCGAGAGACCTGCAGAGTGAAGGAGGAGGCCAGGGCCACCAGGTTCCTTACCCTCTCTAAGGGTAGGAAGGCTCTGGCCTGCTTTGTGTCCAATTCTGCACCTATGAAGGTGAGTACCTGAACAGGTTCCAGAACTGACTTTGGAAGATTGAGCAAGAAGCCCAGAGAGGTGAGCAGCTGCTGGGTAACTTGCAGGTGTGATCTGACCTGTTCTGGAGACTGGCCTACAATGAGCCAGTCATCTAGATAGGGAAAAACAGCAATCTTTTGCCTTCTTAAATGAGCAACTGCTACTGCCAGACATTTGTGAATACCCTTGGGGCAGAGGAGAGGCCGAAGGGCATTGCTCTGAACTGGTAGTGACCTGAGGGCAGTTCGAATCTGAGGTACTTTCGGTGGGAGCTTCTGATTAGAACATGGAAATAGGCATCCTTGAGGTCAGGGAAGCTAGCCAGTCCCCTGGCCTTAGAGAAGTAAAATCATTGCCAGAGTCACCATTTTGAACTTTGGTTTCAAAGGTGCTTGTTCAGATATCTAGGTCTAAAATGGGCCGCCATTCTCCTGTCTTTTGGGGAGAGAAATATCTGGAGTACAGACCCTTGCCCTGGTGTAGGGGAAACCCTTTCTACAGCTCTGAGAGCTAGGAGGGTTGAGACTTCTGTTTCTAAGGTAAAGTCTCTAAAGGGTTTGCAGTGGAAAAAATCTGGCTCTCATCTTTGGAAATGTTTTGAAGCTGAGAACCAGACCCTGGCTTACTACTTCCAGGACCCATTTGTCTGATGTTAGAGACTCCCAGTCCTGGGCGAAGTAAGCCAGCCTGCCCCCTACAGGTAGTGGAGAACCGGCCCTGGGCACCCCATCAGGGTGCCTGTTTGGCAGGGGCTTTAGTCTGAGGGGTGGGAGCAGACCTACTTGCACCCTGTCTGCCTCTGCCTCTGAAGAACCCCCTCTGAGCATAAGCAGAAGAAGCCTGGGTTTGGTAAAAGGGCCTGTGAAAGGGCCTACCTCTACCCCTGGGGGTCTGCTTCTGAGGAGTGGCTTGCCGCTCCTTGGCTTGTGCACTCCTATAAGTTGTTCTGTATTCATCCATCTTCTTCATGTAATTCTCTGTTTGCTCCCCAAACAGAGAATTCCCTACAGGAAAATCCATAGCCTTAGACTGGGTATCCTGTGACAAGTTAGTACACCTGAGCCAAGCTAACCTCGAAAGCCACAGATGTAGCCATAACTCTAGAGGATACATCATTAGAATCCACAGCAGCATGGAATTGCACCTTGGAAGCCTCAATACCATCAGAAGCCACCTGCTCCAGCTCCTGGCAAGCTGGCCAGGGCCTGTTTAGCCAAAGCCATGACAGTGTCCCATCTAGATTTTTGGTATCTTGCCACATAAGCCATGTAATTTGCTTGTCTGAGTCCCAAGGACGCTGCCATGTATTGTTTTTTAGCCATGGCATCAATC
Source organism: Neoceratodus forsteri (assembly GCA_016271365.2). Classification (NCBI taxonomy): domain Eukaryota; kingdom Metazoa; phylum Chordata; order Ceratodontiformes; family Ceratodontidae; genus Neoceratodus; species Neoceratodus forsteri. Next base: position 672,703,246 of record CM057451.1, on the reverse strand, counting down.
TTCCTGGAGTCCTTGTCAGGAGGATGTGAAGCCAGGGGATGTTAGCTTTATCACAGGCTGCAGCCTGAACTACCCCAACATGACTGCATTGCTGTGAAAGAAAGTCTGTATCAGGACCTGACAAAGAGTACCTCCTGTCCATCTTTTTGTCAACAGGAGGCACAGAATTAGGGGCTTTTAGAATTTTTATTGTTTGCTTCCTAAAAGACTTATGTAAGGGGATAGATAATCTCCTAGACTCTGGGATATCCATCATTTCTTAAACTTTAAAGTTTTAACTAACCTGATCGGTTCGAACCGAACCGATAACATTTACAAGTTCCACACAGAAATAAAAACCTGTCTATTACTTACAATACCACAGACAGAGCTTGAACCGATCGGTTTGCGGTTAAAAATAATAATACCCGCGGTTGAATTTAACCGAGAAAATACTGTTTAAACCGAGAAATGAACCGAGCAGTAGGAGAAATCTCCGGAGCGACTGTTCAGTGAGGCGGAGTAAAGAATCTGACAGTTTCAGTTTGAAATTATCCAGACAGAGCTTCTCTAACCGAGCTCGAGCTCTAAACTCCATTCTTAGAATGGTAGTTAACCCTTTCACCTCCGGAGCAGTTCTAATGGTGGGACAAACTGCAATTGTCATAATATAGCAAGACTTCATGTTTGAAATACACAGCCAGACACCGCCACTCCGAGTCCTGTTCTGCCATTTCCCAGCCAACAGTGGCCTGGATGTGCCTCATAACATCCATGAAAGAGGGCTCATCAGGAGGGGACTTAGGAACCACCCTGGCAGGCTGTTCACCTTCTGAAGAATCCCCTGGGGTGGAGGAAGACTCCAAATAGTCAAGAGTCCTCCTCACCTGGCTCCTTTGGCTCACTTTCAGCTGGCAAACGGTCATCCTGGTGAGCGCCTGAGCCAGCGTCAGGTCTGCAGCCCGTTGACCCCAGCATAAGTGGGAGCACCAGCACCCAAACGTCCCCAATCTGAGGGCAGGAGGTCTCCAGCAGGCCATCTAGGGGACACTGCAGGAGGGCCCTGAGGGCAGGAGTCTGTTTCTGCATGAAAGATCACCACGCCGAAAACAGGGCATTACAGTCCACCAGGGAAGGATAGTTGTATATTGGTGGGTAAGGATAGGGCAGCGCCGGATAAGGAAAAGGCGATGTCGGAGCTGGAGGAGCTGGCATTGGATATGCCTGAGTGGGGTCAATCGGTGCCAGCTGTGGGAACGGCATTGGGCCCGCAGGTTGCGGAAAGGGTAATACTGGTGCCAGGCCTGCAGGCTGTGGAAGAGAAAGAACTGGTGCCAGACCCGAGGGCTGTGGCAGCAGCAGGTCAGATGGCAACCCAGTGGGCGCCAGGCAAGGGCACCTGGGAGAGAGTCCACCAGCACCGGGAGAGGAGACATGGACGCCGGGGGGGGGGGGAGAGAGAGAAGAGACACCTCCCTGGAGAAGGCAGCGGCGACACTGGGCTAGAAGAAATGGCGGTGGCCTGCTGTGAGCACTGCCTAGAGGGACTGGTGTGGACCCAACAGAGGGGACAGACAGAGGCAGCGTCTTGGCCAGGGGAGTGACGGCAGAGGAGCAGATGTCGGTTGAACCCACGCTGGCCGAGCCTCCTGACTGAGGACCCATGGATGTGATGGGCCTGAGCCTCAGGAGCTGTGGAGCAGGAGACCAGGTCCCCTGCCCCGAAGAGCCACCATCGATAACAGAAATAAGGGCGGGCAGTGGGACTACTGGCAGCCCAGCAGAAGGGCAGGGAGGGCTATAGAGGTTGAGCCCCCACGGGAGGCTGACCCCATCAAGCTCAAAGGCTTGCGTGTTGTCCTCAAGCGGAAAGGAGATCATTCGCAGTCACAGTGCTTATGCTTACTGTCAGATTTTTCTCAGGACTGGGAGGAGGATGAAGCCATGGAAGAATGGGCTAGAGAAGCCAAAGAGCTCCTGGTCTGCAGCTCCTTTTCCAACATTACAAGCTTCTGCTTTAATGGGATGGCTCTCCAGGAATTTTAGATAAGATCTCAGAGTGGCCTGGTTGAATTTCTGGCAAATCTGGCAAGCTTTGGTGTCATGACTGGGGCCTAGACACAGGATACAAGCAGAGTGTCTGTCTTTTTCAGGAATCTGTTTGCGGCAGGCACACTTTATGGAGCGGTCAGATCATGAGGCAGGTGTAGAAGACAAACTCGGTGACTGTAACACTGAAAAATCTATGTTAATACTGGTAGAAAGAGGTAAAATAAAAAAGCGCAGCAAGTGCAAGTAATGGCAGTCAACTGTAGCTTCAGCATCCACTAAGGTCCGACATGCATGGATAGACAGCGGGAAAAGAACTGGTGAGAGTGTGGAGGACCACCTGCCTTTATAGGATAGGTTGACGTCAGAGGGTGACGTCGGCAGTGGGCGATCTCCTGTGGTAGACTGCTAGCTAAAACGTTTTCTGTGTGGTCCTGGCGCCGGGGAGCTTAGTCCTACCGGTGTTGGCCTGCTGCAAGAGCCTCCCTCATAGTAAGATCTGCCCTTCCAACTTGACCTGTGTCATGGAATAACAATGATGAAGACAAGCAACTATCCATGCAGAGATGCAGTTGATCATAACTGGCTGACTCAGCCAGTTCGAACTGAAAGACGAAGAACTGGTTGGACTGATGGGTGTCCCTGGTTCTATCGATGTAGAACCTGAAGGCTCATGTAACATCCAGAGAGTGGAGTGCGCACTCTCCCTCATTCTGGAAGTTGGAGAGGTATGTGGGCAGCATGAGGGGCTGGTTCAGATAGAACTCCGAGACCACCTTAGGCAGAAACATGGGGTGCATGCAAAGAACCACCTTGTCTTTGTGGATGACAGTATACGGAGGGTCTGTGACCAGAACACACATCTCAAAGACCCTTCAAGCAGAGGTGATGGCAACTAGAAATGCAGTTTTCCAAGTCAGGAATCTGAGATCACAGGTGGACAGAGGTTCAATAGGCTTACAAGTGAGCAGGTCCAACACAAGGTTAATGTCCCAGGCAGGGGGAAGTTTTCTTACTGGGAGTCTAGAGTGCAAAATAACTTTCAAAAACCTCTTGCAAAGAGGCATCTGAGCCAAAGTAAAGTTCAGGACAGGCTCGTGGTACGCTGAAAGAGTACACAAATAGACTAACTGCAGGAGTATTGCAAACCAGCATCTGAAAGGTCCAGTAAATAACTCCAAAACCTTGTCAGGTGGGCATCGGAAAGGATCTAAATGGGATTTGGAGTACCATTATGAAAAATGCCTACATTTATTTATTGAGATTCATGGAATTACAACCCTTTGAGACACAGACTCCTTTACAAAGGCTCTGTGCCAACAAGGAGAAAAGAGAATAAAACAGGCAGTGAAGAGACAAAAACAACACAGTGGATTAGCAGTTACATTTGTAGAACATACATCATAAATAATAAAACCTGAGAGGCAAAAAAGAAATTAAAGCAGGGCAACAGGAAAAAAAATAGACAATCCAGAAGAGGTTAAAGACAAATGGAGCAGAGTGCGAGGAGATAAAGTGAGCTGTCCAAAGGACATTGTCAGGTAAGAGAGTGGGCAGTTACCACAGACAGCAGGAGAGAGAAAGGTGGTTACGTGCAGTCGCAGATTGAGGAGGTGAGAATATGCTCCCTCAGATTGGATTTAAAAGGTCCAAGTCTTGATTCAGAAAGAAGAGACCCAGGGAGGACATTCATCCAGAGAGGAGCCCTGTACCTGAAGGATCTCTAGCCTGCCGAGGTTCTACAGAAAAGGACAAGGATAGCTGCTTTTTTCAGAGTTTCTAGAAGCTGTGTAAGTCCTTCTGGCAGATGGCTTTCGAGCAGCCAGGAGAATCTCGGAGTCCCTCTGAGAAACCTTGAACCTGCTCACCTCTCTCTCTTCAGGAGCAAGGTGTGGACGTGAAGGGAGAGCAGGTTGGGATGAACCAGGGATCCCTGTATCAGAAGGTCCGTCTGCAAGGAAACAGATCTCAGAGGGGCAAGCAACAAGTTGTTCAGAGGAAGAAACCAAATCTGTCGAGGCCAGTATGACACAATGAAAATCATTTTGCCTCCGTGTGCCTCCAGCTTGAGCAGCAGTCTCTCAATTAGAGGAAAAGGTGGAAATGCATACAGAAAACCATTTGGCCATCGCAGCCTGAATGCATCCTGACAAAAAAATGCCATGTTATGGATTTCTGGAGAAGAATTGAGGCAGTTTTGCGTTCAGTGTGGACGCAAAAAGGTCCACTTGTGGGGTTCCCCACACATCGAGAACCTGCGCTATGTCCAGAGCTAGTGACCATTCATGAGGACTTGCTTTTGTCCGACTGACCTGGTCTGCTAGGGTGTTCTGATCCCCTGGCAAACAGATCGCTTGGATCAGAGCATTGTGCTCCAGACACCATTCCCACACTCTCATAGCTTCCCTGCAGAGGGGAAGAAAAATGCAATCTGCCCTGCTTGTTGGTGTAGTACATGATTGTCTTGTTGTCCATCTGTAAAGGGATTTCCTGGTTGTGGACATAGTCTTCCAGGGCCTGGAGGGTGTACAGGACTGCTCTCATCTCCAACATATTGATGTGTAGATGAGATTCCACCGGGCTCCAGACTCCCCGAGTATGGTGGCCGAGAGAATGGGCCCCCCACCCCAGAGATGCATCCATGATGAGGGTTATCTGGGGCTCCGTGGGTGAAAAGGGGAAACCTTGGAGGATACTGTCCTCCTGTGTCCACCATGTAAGCAACTGGAGCAGAGGCTTCATCACTTTGATATGGTAAGACTGAGGATGCGTTGTCAGAGACGCGTTAAGCATCCACTGAGTTGCCCTCATGTGTAGTCATAGTAGAGGCACTGTGAAGACTGAGGAGGCCCTACCACTTGCTGTGTGATGCAAGCCCGGACAGACTTGCTCCCCATGATAAAGCGTGCCATCTGGGGGATGTGTATTCTCCTGCCATCTAGAAGAAAAGCCCTTGTTTTAGTTGAGTCCTATAGGGCCCTGATGAAGAGAAGTTGCTAAGAGGGTTGAATCTGTGACTTTGCCATATTCAGCAGAACTCCCATGGAGATTAGGAACTGAGATGCTGTAGAAATGGCTTGTTCTGCACCCTGTTTGGATGGGCTGGCAGATAAGGAAAGACCTGGAACCCGAGCTTTCAAAGGTGTGCTGCGAGAATGGCGAAGCACTTTGTAAAGACTCAAAGCTCTGAGGAAGCCCAAAGGGCAGAACTCGGAATTAAAAATGCTGACCCAGAACCACAAAACGAAGAAACCTGTGGTGACTGGGGTGCACTGGAATATGCTGGTAGGGGTTCTGTATGTCCAGGGAGGCCAACCAGTTCTGAGACTTGAAAAGTGGTAGTAAGGTCCCTAGAGAGACCATTTTGAACGTCTCTTGGAGAAACTTGTTCCGCTTTCTGAGGTCTAGGGAGGTGCGTATGGCCCCCCCCCCCCGACTTTTTCAGAACGAGGAAGTAGAAGCCCATATTGCGTTCTGACTCCAGAACTACTTCCAGTGCCCTGTTTAAAAGACCTGCTATCTCCAAAGCGAGAAGGTCCAACGTAGCACTGGGTAAGGGTTGCTGCTTTTTGGGTGCGGAGTGTGTGTGTGGGGGGATTCCACAAAATTCAGCAAGTTACCCTCCTGGATGATCTGCAGGACCCACTTGTTGGTAGTGACAGATTTCCACTGGCTGTAAAACTAAGTAAGATGCCCTAATTCCAGAGAGGAGAGGTGTGCCTCAGGCAGTGGAGGCAGAGCTGGGGGTTGGGACTTCAGACGGTGACACAAGGCATTTTCAGCCTGTGCCTTCTGGTGCGTTTTCTTCTGCTGTTGAAGAAGCTGGAACCTGACTTGGTGTCTTCTACCCCTACCATAAAAGGACTGTTTACTATGGTAGAAAACCCAGCCCCCTTCCTCTCTTGAGGATAGGCTGGGGCAAGCCTAGCAGACTTGGATGGCCGTATGGGTCTTTTCAGAGGCCTCAAGGGACTGCTCCATTTGCTGATTGAACAAGAGCGAGCCATCAAAGCGAACGGTAATGACTTGTTGCTGGGCATCAGTGGAAAAAACAGACGTCCGAAGCAATGCATGTCTCCTAATGCAGATACTGGTAGCAGTAGTAAGGGAAGCAGTATCATATGCATCCATGACTGCCTTCGACTGATGATGGTTGGACTCTATGCTGTGTGTAACAGTCTGCAGAATCTTCGGCTTAGTGTCCGACTCCGGCAAAGTCTCAGAAAAAGATTTGAGGGAAGTCCAGAGGACATACTCATATTGGGAGAAGTATCCTTGGTAGCTAGCTATATGCATAACCAAGGTAGCTGCAGCAAAGACCCTCTTCCCCATCATATCAGTTTTCCAAGATTCCTTATTGATGGGGTGAGCCGTAACTTCCTGAGGAAGGATGGCATTATCATTGTCAGCTAAAACAACAAGTTTTTCAGCAACAGGCTGAGATGCTGAAATAGGTTTCTCCTTAGGGGTAATGTACTTTCAGTCTATCTGCTTGGAGACAGAAAGAATGGTAGCAGGCCTGGCCCATACGGCTTCCAAGAGTGTTTCAAAAGCCAGAGGTATAGAAGGTGTGGGGCTGACCAGAATGTTAGGCACATGAAGCCACTCAAGACTTAACTGCTTACCGAGATCGGGGGCAGATGTCTCAAGTGCTAGGGTAGCATGTATGTTGTGAAACAAAGTCTGAAAAGAAAGGTCCTCCTTTGCAACTGGAGGAGCACCTGGAATAGAAGAATCCAGACTGTAGAAGGGGTCATCATCACTGCCTCAGAGACAATGAGGTTAGGGTCAGATTCGTCCTCCTCCAACTCCTCTAGGGGAAGAGAGGCAGGAAGAGAAGTAGACCTAGAGGCACCTAATCCACTTCTTGGAGCTGGATAAACAGGAGACACCGGAGCCGGCACCGGGTCTGCCCCCAAGGGAACCAGCAGCAGTCCTGAATCTGAAATACAAGGATGAGGCACCAAGAAGGTTCCCGGCACCACAGGCAACTCCGGACATGGTCCCGGGCCAGGCCCAAGAAGGCCTGAACCTGGTGCTGTCCCCAGCTTAGCTGACACCGAAGTGGCCAGCGAAGGTACCATGACCAGCTCTTGCGGAGAAACAGAGTGAGGGGGGAACGGCCAGTGGAACCAGCAGTGCAGTCACCACCAAGAGATTGGGATCTGTTTATGCAGCCAAACACTATAACTGGTCTGAAAATCCTGACCGCAGTCCCAAGGTCTCCAGCCCTGAAGGGTCTGGAACCGGTTCCGTGGGAAGGAGCTAATGAACCAGAGACTGTACCCACTGCTCCATAAGAGCTGCCCAGTGGTAAACTGCCACGGAGTCCCCACATGAAAATGGAGAGGGGGCTCTGGGACAGACTTTGAGGGACCATGAGCAGGACAGTCCAGGGACACCAGAACCGAAGACCTCCTGCTCTCGGCCCTTGAAGATTTTGCGGCAGACGTAACAGAGGGCAACCTTGAGCAGTACCATTTCTTCCCCTTTTGAAGGGAAGTTGAAGAACTCTAGGTTGAACGGCGCCAGGTCCCTGACCGGGATTGGAACAGTTTGTGTTTATGGGAGGACTGCCCCCCTGAACCAATCGTCCAGAGAGGGAAGTGGACCAGACATGGCCCTGCTACCAGAGCTGCCTGCATGAACAGGCTCCCTACCATCACTGTCCATGGTCATAAGTTGTTGTTTCGGTAGGGATGAGAGAATGTTTTTTTTTTTAACCAACATGAAACACAAGCACTAAACTAAATCAAAATAGCAGAGCGAAACTGAACACTGTTGTCACAGTGACACGAAGACCTGACTCCAAGCGGGTGAGTGACGTCATTACTGAAGCGCACTCCATAGCGGGAAGAAAAGGAACCCAAGGCAGTTGGGGTCCGTTGCAGAGATAGGCTATGCAGCGCGAGACTAGCTCTTGCAGAGCCACACATGCACACAGCCTACCTCAGCACTGACCCTCCTGAAGATTCTTGGCTCCCGCAGGGCTCAGGCACCTCCAGCTGTGAACCTATCAGTGTGAATCAATGAAGACGATATAGTCCAGGAAGATTCTGCGTCATGTTACTGGAATCTGTCAACAGGGACAATGCACCAGGATGCCCCATCAAAGGAACAACTGCCTGCAATGGCAACCCTAGCAGAATGTGTCAAATAATTTCAGAAAACAATGCCAGCACAGCCTAGAAGTTGACTGCGCCCTAAAAAGGGTCCAAGACTACCTGTGTCAAAGGACTAAAGCCCAACAAAGATGGTGTCAAGTCATTCATAGTAGGTACAGCAGTACCTGAGCCAAACACAAACTTGCTGTCTTAATGATGGTTTGGGGGTTGTCAACACCACTGAAAGAGATGCAACTGTCCTCAATGGTGATGGGACCTCACCCGCGAAGCTGACTTATAATCTTTGTCCTTGTGTTTGTGCTTATGGCCACACAAGGAGGTCGTCCGAGATGGTGCCCTATCCTCGTCCTTCAATTTTGATTTTGAGCCCTTTTCCTTCTCCATGGCTTTCATGCAAGGATATTTTCTAGAGCTTTCTTAGCGCATTGCCTTGTAGCCTGTTTGAAACTCTGGCAAACCTCACAAGCTCTCATGTTGTGAGAAAGGCCCAAACAGCACACACAAACTATCTTCTTGGTAAATTTTTTTTTTTTTTTTTTTTTTAAGTATGTGTGATTTCTTTATGTTCCCCCAAAACCCCTACCGACCACTCCTTCAGGTGGCCTACTACCCCACTGCCAGTCCCTATCACCATCCTGCTGCCCTCTTTGCTGCTATGACCTGGGTGACCTGATGTATCCCTTCACGGGGGGGCTTCCCATGGCAGGGGAACCGGGAGAGAAGACTTGCCCATAGCCTTTGTTCTATGCCGGACACATAGTAATGGATCAGCATGGACACTTCTGGGCTTTGTGGCAAGCAGGGTCCTCCCACCATCATCCGGATGGCTGAGCAATTGCATTTTTCCATCCCCCCCCCAGGGAAGCGTCCATAGGATGCTTATAACTCCCTTCCTGCTCGACTCTGCTCCTGATGTCTGGGCTCAGGGCGCGAAGACAGGTTGCCAGAGTGTCGAGCGAACACGCAGTGCCATGGAGCCAGGCAGTAAATTTTTTAACCACACTTACAATAATGAAATAAAGGTTCTTTAGATTTTGGCAGTATACCGAGACACTGACAGAGTAGAAAAAATTCCTTCAGCAGGTCCGTCGAGGATGACTGATGGCAGGAGGAAGAACTTAAGAGTAATGGGGCTGCTCATGTTATATATGTGTCGACTGCCCATGTTACATACGTGTCAATGCTGCACGGCATCGTGGGTGGCCCCAGCTAGCAAAGAGTTTCAGTTTGGTCCTTACACTGACAAGTTACAGTGTGTGGCCTAATGGAGGCGATATCCTCAATGAAGATCAGCGGTGCCTTATGGGCAACCTATAAAAATAAAGTGAAACAAAGAAGACAGGCTATCCTCAAGCTCACTTGTAAATGCCCACTCCCTAGCAATAAGTCTACACTGCTAATTAACAGCTCAATCTGGTCTTTCACTACCACACAATCAAGGGGCTCCCATTACAGAGAAGCCTATCCCTCTTGCCAGGCTGGACTCAAACTAACGGGGGTGTCGAGATTTGCTGCATCCACATGAGAATTTAAATCCCAGTCAGATTGGCAGTGTTGGGATTTGAGCCCATGGCCCCTGGATGCAAAGGGACGACACCCAAGTGCTGTTTCACAGCCATGATGTCAGGCATAGATAAAAAGATGGAGAAAGTGGAAGGCGTTACCAGTTAATTTACACTGAAGACCTTGGGGAAAGGAAAGCACATAGTGGTAAAGGCACCTTAAAGCTGAAATGAAATGATAAACTCTGAGTTCAGCTGCTTCTGAGGAAAGTTCCTCCCAGTCTGAGATTAATATGGTCCATCAGGAAAGCTCCAGCTGTGTAATTATCTCTGATAAACAGCATTAGTCTTGGAGCTTCATTAGAGGAAGGAGAGAGAGTGCGAGACAGACAGGGGCTGGAGATAAATCTCACTACTGTATTCTTGTTAATGCTGTCACAGCAGGGACACATGAAGAAAAACCTTGCTGAAACACCATGCTATTTGAAACACAAAATACACATAACAAAACAGGGAGTGAGTATGCCCCATCCCCCAAACAAACTGTGCAGATGGTGGCACTATCTGGTCGTACAGTTTTCTCTGCTACTTATTTATGTCATTCTGTTGCACTAAGAGCTACTTTCCCCAAACGGTAATTTCTGCTGAATGTCATGATGCCCGCATACACGTGTACATACGTACACACATACTCCGTTATGCATCCTCCCCTTGGTGAAGTGGCTGCTGTCAAGAGAGAATGCCTGGTGCTTATCTGGGCTTACAGAACACTGGCAGTGAGACAGCCACCGGGAACAATGTACCCAGCTCTGCACACTACTGCAGATACATATGGGATGACATCAATGATTATGAACTATGCTGAATGCTTCCAGCTGCCACCATGGATGTTAGCTGGACCATGCCCAAAGCCCCTGCACTAAGTATCACCCCACCCACCACAGCCTGGTATCTACTCACGTTCTTCTGTACTGGTTGAGGTCACATTCTGGTCTGTGGAAAGTTGCTGGTTAGAGATAACAGTCTGTGTGCTTTGAGAGGTATTGCTGTTGTCGCTACTAGTTTCCCCGCAAAACAAGTCTGACTGGCTGCTGCTGGTACTGGTGCTGGGGACAGAATCCTCATCTGGCTGCTTCTTTTGAAAATCTATTTGCAAAAAAAAAAAAAAAAAGAGAAAGAAACAAGAAAATAAGTAAAACGGTGCTGTCCACCAGTGAGGCCCTTGATATGTGTGTGTGTGAGATCGTGAGTGATAGTGGGTATGCGTGAGCACGCACATGTGTGTGTTTGTGTGAGATTAAAAAAACAGACTGAAAATCTTCAACAAATTAGTTCAATCAGGCTTCGCATCTGACAAAGACTTGGAAACAATACATTTAAAATGTTTACGTTCTGCCTTAAAACAGGCTAAGCGTTTCTACACACAAGAACCATGATAGGCTGATGTGTCCCACTCAAGTAATAGAGATTTCTAAAGGCCTGACAATGAGACTTGCAGGAAAGGCAGTTTTGTGTACAATGCTAACTAACATTTGCTTCATAGATTATGATGTTGGTAAACCCTGGTTATAAAGACTCAATGTCGGAATTACTGTTACTGACCTTTATGCACCCACAGGGACCCTGTTTTTAAACTGATTACCCCCTCCCTGCCAATTAAAACAGCACTTTTTTCCTCCAGTTAATGTACCCAAGATGACCCAGCTGAGATGCAACGTTTCCAGTGGGATCCGGTTTCTACTTTTTTTCTATAGTGAGCGAGTGGCTGCAGCAGTTGGAACTGGGCAATTTTTAACAGTGCTGACCACCAGACCACACTGCCGTTAAACAACAAAAAAGTTAAAGCAGGACTATGGTCAAAATTTCTGTAATCAGTAAATTCAGAATTTGGATCAGCATAGACCCAATAAGCAAAAATGAGATCTCTAAGTTACATTGTTTAAAAGTTACAAGTCATTTTACAACCCTAAATTCACTGCCTGCTCAAAAAAGCTAGTTTCAGTGAAGAGCTGCTGCTGATGTCATCTCCTGAATTCACAGTCTAGTCCTCTCTGTCAGCAAGCTTATAGGTCCTGTGTCTCCAAAGTTTAAAGTGATTTATAACATGGGGATCACTAATTTAGAGAATTGACTGGCCAGTCTTAATCACCTGCCCGTTCATTAATCTTTCATATTTTAACAGACACTGGATGTGGTAAAAAGTCACGGAGGTTATCATGAATGTAGTAGTCGGCCCTTATTTTCCAGCACTGTCAGCAAAAATCTCAAGTAGCCATATTGGTTAACAAGCTAGCGAAAGAACCCACCCACGCACCAGACACTGTGACTCATAGTATAAATTTCAAATGAGAATTGAGCGTTTGGAAATAAGCATAAAAATGTACAGAATGACACTTTAAGCACACAGAGAAACCATGAGATATCGCGTACAACAGTAGCACAGACTGACCTTACCAAAGCAATCCTCCGTGTCCTGTTACTTGCACCCCGCATCACACAAAATTAAGAAACATTCTGTAAAGTACTGATCTCCGTAGTGTTCACAGTAAAGTGGTAAGCAGGACAAAAACAGAACGTTATTCGTGTAATATGGAACTGGGAAATGTATGGGGGAAGTGACAGAGCGGTGTTTTGTGGGGGAGAGTAATGTAGACGCACAGAGAAGGACAGGAAAACAAACTGACAACACTAAAGGAATCTGGAAGTAAGGCGGTATGCAGGGGGCTAATGTGTACGGCAAACAGCACAATCACAAAGGTGGTCTTAACAGAAATGGGGAGAGAAATGAAAAAGTGCCACGCGATGAAACGTAGTATAGGAGGAATCGCGATGTCAAGATATAGTAGACTGGGCAGCAAAGAAACACGCAGGAAAAGGTGCAAAGCATTAACCCTTCAATCTAATGTGAAAACAGAGCACAGTATTAAAAGTGGCATCTACATTTAATGTGTTAATGAAAGTATAATTGGTTGCTCCTCATAGACTGTGGTAAAGAAGTTGTTCTGTGTGTGTCTGTGTATCTGTTTGTGGGGGGGCAGAGAGATGCTCTGTACAGAGCTGTGAATGTGTGTCTTTTCTCCCCCTTCCTCTGTAGTGTTATCATATGTGCAATGTATGTAACAATGAAAAGTAGCAAACGGAGACAAGTGTGCCCCGTGATAGTACTATGTGAGCCTGTTTATCACAAACTTCAGTAAGCAGCAGTATTTTCCTGTTGCAGAACACAGATGGATGTAGTACTGCAGCCAAAACCAGTGTAGGAACACTAAGTAGTCTCCACTGTTTTTCTCCTATAAATCCAAATGTTTTTTGTCCATTTCTCTTCATGTGGCCCACGTTATGAGCACAATAACCCACTCCAGGGTGTGCATTTATTGGGGATTAATCAACACCTGGGTGCTGTGACGACACTCGGCCTGCGGTCGCGTGCCCAACAACGCACCCGGGGTGTTGATTAATCCCCAATAAACGCACACCCTGGAGTGGGTTATTGCTTACTTATGAAAGTTCCCCAAATGCCTTTTTCACATAGTATGTCATTGCCAGCCATGTTTCAGATATTGATTTTGCAATTTGTTTTGTAAAAAAGTCTTTCAATCAGATTTGTTGATGTTTTATCAGCACTTTGTTTCTGCCTGCCCTCCAGTTTTCTCTGTGCAGCCAAACCCCCAGACTTTGGCAGGTTGACAATGACACCTAGGTCTTTGAATATTAAAAAGGTGCCCTGTAGTGCCTGAAGCAAGCCTTCCTTGGACGGTGTGGTCAGTAGCCAATTGTCCAGATAAGGAAAGACATAGTGGTCCCTTCTCCTTAGGGCCCGCAGCTACTACTGCTAAGTATTTGGTGAAGACCATCGGAGCTGATGACAGCCTGAAGGGTAGTACCAGAAATTGAAAGTGCTGACCCTGGAACTTGAATCACAGGAATCTTCTGTGGTGTCTTGCGATGGGGATATGGAGATATTCGTCCTGCATGTCCAATGATGCGTGCCAAGCTCCATGGCTTAACCTCGGGATCAGGTCTGGTAAGGTGACCCTCCTGAAGCATTTGTAAGCTACGAAAGTGTTTAGATCGCCGAGGTCCAGTATTGGGCATAAATCCCCTGTCTTTTTGGGTACTAAAAAGAAGTGGGAATAGTACCCCTTCCCTATCTGGATCCATGGGACTGGCTGTACGGGTTTTTTTTTTTTGTGGTAATTTTTTTTTTTTTTTTACTGCCAGACATCCCCATGCCCTATGAATGGGCTCGTCGGGCTCCGGCAACCTGCCCCCTCATATATAGTTGGGGCTTGCCCCCTTCCCACCGAGTGGGTCTGCAAGTGGCGGACATAGGTGGCCAGAGGGGATGGCGCCAGAACTGGATTATTAATGAGGGCTGACATTTTTGGTGCTGTGATTCCCTCGGGGACAGGGACGTGAAATGACAGCCCGCGTCCACCGTACGTGCTGGTGCCGATCGTGCCGCACCCCTGGCCTCTGCTTGGGGTCCGCACTACGTCTGACACTCAGCCCACCTCTCTCCAGAGTAGGAGAGCAGTCCAGCGGACGCTCAATCCTACTCCCCCCGACTGGCCCTCAGACTCCCGGGTCCGTTCCTGAACCTGGGTCGGAGTCACAGACAGCATCCATGCCTCTGTGCCAACGGGCAGGCGGTTCTATGGCTTCTTTTACTAGGAGAGCCTGTATCTCTTCCCGAATTGGCATTGCATTGCTGTTTTGAATATCGGAAGAGAAGCAGTGGTCTGGATGGTGGTTGCCTGGTGAATTCGACAGCGTCCTCTTTGAATGAGCTGAAGAACCCATTGATCAGAGGTAATCTGCTGCCACCCTGGTAGGTGTTTGGAGAAATGACCCCTGATCACCTCTTCCCCTTGGTCTGGAGGGAGAGGAGGGTCCATCAGCGAGTCAGGCAGTGGAGGGGGAAGGAAGGTTTGCCTGAGGAGATTTTGTGTTCCTTGCACTTGCTCCTCCTGCAGCTCGAGAGAGAGAGACCCTTACGGCCAAAGCCTCTTCTCTGCTGTCTGAATCGAGGCCGCTGTCTCCGTTTTCCTTTGAAACGGTTCTGCTGCCTCCGAAATGGCTTTGGCTTTGGTCTGTACATGGCTTGTACGGTCCAAGCTGCCTTTCCGGCATCTTGCAATTTTGTTATCTTTTCGGACTCCTCCCCGAAAAGAACTGAGCATTTGAAAGGGACATCTAGTATGCCCTTCTGGACGTCCGGTGTAAATCCTGATACCCTCAACCAGGAGTGTAGTCTTAGACACACGCCTGATGCTGCACTTCTTGCGGTTGAATTCATCGAGTCATATACTGCTCTGAGTACTTGTGTGCCCACATCAGAGCCAATCCGGAGAAGTTTTGTAAGCTCTTCCTTTTGGTCTCCATCTGGAAGGTTGCTTGACCAATCTAGGCCTTGTTCCCACAGGGCATTTTGAAACTGGACCATGTGGGTCAAGAAGTTTAATGAGCGGATGGAACATATGGATGAGGTATACATTTTCCTCCCCATGGATTCAGGCTGTTTTGACTCCCGGTCTGGGGGCTGGGTGCTCATATGTTGAGGTTTCTGTGACCTATCTGCGTAGCAGTGATCACCACAGAATCTGCCACTGGTTGCTCTCCCAAATAAGGGTCCTCCAAGGGAGCCAGATATAGGCAATACACCTCTTTTTGGGACTGCTGAGGAAGTGAAGGGGTGCTTCTAAGCAGCCTTGGTCACATCCTGAAAGGCACTGATTAACAGCAGGACCACCATGGTTTGGAATCCTTTTGTCTTAAGACACTTGGTGAGGTGGCGCCTCTCTCAGGATCTAAATCTTCCGTGTCCCACCCCATGTTATCTTGTATATGCCTCATTATATCCATAAATGTTGGGTCGTCTGGTGGGGACCTAGGCAAATCCCTTGGATCTGGTGAAGGGATGCTGAAAGGAGAGCCTGATCTGAGGACACGTAAGAGAAGGAGCGAGATTCGTTAGAAGAAGAGGAATCTGACCTCCTGCGGTGCTTCTTGGACCTGTACATGCTTGGTGATCGGGAAGGGGTCTGTGATGGAGACCTCAGCCACTTCTTCACCTTGGATCGGCCCCTAGGTTTTGGACTTTCTTCTCTAAGGGGTGGTCTGGTCGGGCTTTAATCTTTTGGAGAACGTTGGTCCTCCACAGGTGGTTTGTTGGGAATGACATCCTTCCTGATGGTTTCCCACCAATACAAGAACAATTCCTTAACCTCTGAAATGTTGAGGCACGATGTCTGACCTGGTATCTGCCTCTCCAGTGGGGACATCGGACCGTTTCCTGTGTCTTGATGGTCTATGGCCTGATGCACCCGTCATCTGGTCGTGTGGGAGGTCTGCATCCTCGTCTCCTGATGCCTGGGCGTCGCTCAGACGTTCGACCCCAGCGTCGGTACCCTCCTCATCTGTACGTCTGGATGAGCCGATGTCTGGTATGGACGAGGTGATGTCCTTTCTCTGGGAGTGGACCTCGGCCGGAGGTCACTGGTCCTTGGGACGTCTGGTGGATGTCTGCTCGGATGTCCGCTTAGGGTCAGAGGTCCGTTTAATGGACGCAAGTTCAGAGGTCTGTTTAGTAGACGTCTCCCGAGGTACCTCTGGGGGGTTGGGAGGATGACCTCCAATGATTGGAATCCCAGTGCCGGTCCACGGAGTCCAGGCCTGTAGCAGAGGCCGACATGGAATGTGTCTTGACTGGGCAATCTGTTGAAGCAGATAGGCCTGTGGAGCCTGAAGGCCGGCTGTGAGCATGGTCTTTAGGCCGGACTTTAAGGGGCTGGAGGGTAGATGCAACACCAGAGCCACCTGACGTCTGGACTTCGGCCGGTGGAGGTTGGGTCTTTGTCCGAGATGGAGATCTGTTGGAGCAGGTTGTCGAATTCGAGCTCCCCCAGAATCGGACGTCCGCGTGGATGGGGAGCGCTCTTTCTCCCTTTCCCTCAGTTCTTCTTTATGCTTCCCCGACCTATGAGAGGATTCTTCCCTGGAGGAGGTACTTTTTTGCACTGCTGCCAATTGTTTCTCTAAAAGAAAGGTCTCAAACTTTTTGGTGGCAGAACCTCATGCGATTATTAAAGTTTTGGCAAAGAGGAGTGCTCAAAAGATTACATTGGGGAAGATGACATACAGAAAAGAAAGTTGAACTTTTCGAATAAAACAAATAATAGTATACTTGGGTAATGGTGTCATTCGTTAGCTGAAGGCATCTGTGGAGCCGATGCTTGTGAGTGAACGGCGGGAAAAGAACTGACGGACGCTGGAGGACCGCTCCTCTTATGATGCCAGAAACGTCAGGGGCGGTCCCCTGCTGGATGTAGCTAGCTAGAATTTTTCTATGGGGTCCTGCTGCCTGCCGGCTTCAATCTTAATGGTGTAACCTGCTGCAAGAGCCATATCTCGAAGTAAGATTGCAGAAATCTAATTTTTGGTATGGGATTTATTGGGGGTATGCTTATTTTAATTCTGCAATGTAGCACTTTTGGCCAGAGTCCCTCTTTAAATATCCTTTTATATCTTTCACTATGAACTCATCACCCCCTAATGAAAATACCTGCTGTTAATTTTGGAGTAGCTGCTGTTGCATACTAGGTCATCACAGTCCCAACAAAAGAGAAGTTAAACAAAATGTGTTAAAAAAATGGCTGAGGGTAGGGGGAAGGAGGATCGAGCGTCCCAACAGATGCTCTTCTCCTTCGGGGTGGGTTTCCAAGGGTGCTTCACGCACCCAACGCCCCCGAGGGTCTGTGGGAGCACCGACTTTCAGAGCTTTGGCAGCTCCCATGGCATTGGGAGTCAGGGAGGGGAGGATGCTGTTAGGCACTTGGTAGCGACATGCGTCAGCATGCCACATACTTGAGCCGGCATCCCCAGGGGAGGTGATGGGGAACACAGAAGACGGAAAAGCCCCCTCTTTGGTCCTAGATGAGGACCAATCTGTGCCTCCCAGCCACCACTCTATGGGCAGACCCCGCTGTGCTGGCTCTCCTCTGGCTAAAAGGATGAGGAAGTGGAGTTCTCCCTCACTCAACCCGGGGGGATATCCGAGCATCAAGGAAATATATGGAGAGGCCAGGCACTCTGGGGCAGACTCCATGAAGGTGGTCTTTGGGGGGGGGGGGATTGATCAATTCGAAGGAGGTGAGGCCAGTACAGATGGGATAAAAAGAAAGTTAAGAAAACAACAAAAAAAAAAGGCTGAGTAATGAAAACCTGAGTCTGCCATATGTCAGTGAGTTCTCCTTTATTTAAAATCTAAAATAATGCTATAACAGACTAGAAACATAGGGAAAGGGGCATCTCAGAATGCAGATGAGAAAGGCAATCTATAAATGGAGTAAAATGTAAAGGTACAGACTTTCTGCTGCAACATGAGTTGCTGCTTCAAGTTAATGGTGGTGAGGAAAACAACTGGCCTTCTATGGGTTAGCTACCCCATAACAAGGGATAAAATAAGAACGTTCGCATCGCAGTGGGACACAAAATGTATTATCTGTGAATCATGTGCTGCCTTGATAAGCACCAGTTGCTAGTCGATTTGCTGACCAGCACTGTGTTAAACCACAAAGCCCATGATTCACAAGCTTTGTAATTGTGGCTCCTATTAATCAGCAAACCCCCTTCCCTTCACGCAAGTCACCGGGTCCTTGGCGGTTTCTAGGATAGAGTATGCTACAGAGTGCTTGGTTCAAACTCCTTCCCCCGAGTTATTGTGTGATCTGTTTACGCAACACTGTCAGTCGCAAGAGAAGGAGTGGTAGCTGTTAATGACGCTGTGCTTAGAGAACTGGAGTAACAGAAGCAGCCCACCTCATGATAGCCTTTCTGCATGAGAACTGAACGAAAACAATGCCACTATACTGGCGTGACCTGCATTTACAACATACCATGGAAAAACCTGCTGAATAGCCAAGGCCCTGAAAGCAAGGTAATAACTGCAAAATATTTGTATTTATTTATTTATTTAAAATTTGATAACCTGGAAAGGCACCATAAGCGGAAGGTCGTTTCCAGGTGCTACCCAGGGGCAGGGGTACAAAACAACACAGGATAAACAAAAAATAAGTAGGCCGGCCCGCCGGCACAGCGGTTGGATTTCCACTTGCGATGCCGGCGAACCGGGTTGGGGAACGAGCCCAGGTCATCAGAGAGCCAGCCGGGAGGAGAAGGATTGAGTGTCCCTAGGACTGCTCTCCTTCTCTGGGGGTGGGGGGTTCCTGCGCTCGGTGTGGGAGTGACGCCTAGCGTCAGCTAGGTGCATCACCCTGAGCACCGACGCATGGTCAAGGGGCTCTGGGGTGGCACAGACATTGGCGTCATTGCACGTCTCCGCCCCAGCCTATAGGGATAAAATCCCTCTCTGCCCGGACGGCTCTATGACGCCCTGCCCCCAAGACTCAAAACAGCCGCCTGGTCGAGGGCTCCCCCAACCAGGTACGGTTCCACGGCACCAGTGCCTGTTGTGGTGCCATGCCCCGCCTCCTGGGGGGGGGGGGTAAGCCAGGAGTGACTAGGGAGCTCATTAGGTGGAGGAGTCTCGGGGGCACCGTGACCAGGGAGGAGCTCTGATGGACAGCGGAGGGGCAAAAACCAAATTAAATAAAAATAAATAAGTTACATGGTAATACAGTGTACATAAATGCAGTTCGTACAAGCAGCGAATACATGTATTGCCAGATGTATTACATATATATATATATATATATATATATATATACACATACACATACACATACACATACACATACACACATACACATACACACACAATGTTGAGATGCATAAATAAAACAGCAGATACAAGAGGAATAACAGCTATGCAGGGCCAATTCTAAGGGTAGCCTGCTGACGCACAGATGGAGTAAAGCCTTCTGATGAAGAGATGCAGTAAGGGAGGAAAAGCATTAGGGAGGGGGACAGGTGCAGGATGTGGATGGGGTAGGTCTCAGTAAGCGCTTAAGGGCAGGAAAGGAGGGGGTGAGGTGGGTTTGGGGGGAAGGAAGCCTATAGGAGAAGGCCAGTTTTCTGGCTGAGGTGCAGACATGCAGTAGGGCGAAGGAGTAGACACTGACTAACCACGAGTTATATAGGGAGGGGGTGGCAGGTTTGAGGAGAAGGGCAAAGTATATGCAGGGGTGCTTATGGATTCCACATCGACACCGCCACAGCGACTCACTCATAGCGTCGCCCTGACACCGACAAGCATCTCTCCGACAGGTGCCCCACAGCGACATATGTTCCGCAGCAATGTGCGCTGTGGCTGCGGCTGCTGAAATCCGCCTGAACGCACCTGCGACTCAGCAACGGACAGTGCATTGGAGAAGGGGGCGCATACAACTAGGGACAGCACCCCCACAGCAACCCTCAACAGATTGTACAGGCAGGCCAGGAAGGTAAAAGGGGGCTCGACAAAATCCTCTCCACCGAACAAAGCCACACCACGACGCCCCAGTTGGATGACCAGGGGCAAACACAGCATCAAGGTGTGTGCCCACACACAGGTGAGTGGCTGCACCTGTGTACACGCGACACAGGGAAACAGAGTTGACAGATGGCGCTGACACGAGAACCAGGGACAATAGGGAACATGGCGCCCTGCCCATATGTTTCTGGCCGCGTGTAGTGGCCCTTCACGAGTACATCTTTTCAACGCAGCTCCTGTGTGCTGTGTCTAGGGTGCTCGCCTGTGGTCAGTGAACAAATTGGGGGGGGAGAGATGCACTGTCTTAATGGGACTGGGTGGGGGAGGAGGAGCATGGCTGTACCCCCACATATGTGGTCATCAGGGGGCTCATTGTGGCTGGTGCTGTTCTGCCCGGGGGGCTTAGAAAGGGAGGTTGCAGTGCAGCACTGAAAACGTCTGTGTAGTTGAAGGCAGGAAGAAGCCATTTAACCAGCAGGGCTCTTTTCTGGGTGGAGAATGGGACAACTGGGACACAGGTTTTAATTTTGACCCACCTTTTACATAGATACATACATAGACAGTGTCGACAGATAAGGGCCTATGGCCCACCCAGCCTGCCCATTTAAGTTTGTAAGTTCAGTTTACGTTTTCCAGGAAGTCTGTTGCCCCTTACCCCTGACCTCCAGAATTCCTTTTCTTCTACCTTGTGGACAACCTGCTCACTGTTATAGAGGTTTTCAACTGCTGTTTTGTGAATCTGGGCCTGAACAATATGACCCATTATTTTATTCATTTAACCCTTACTTTTTATACTCAGTGGGTCAGTGTCCCACATAAATATCTGAAATGAACCCTGAACCAGTAGGTCGTGTCTAACAGAGAGAGGAAGGCTAGCCTTATGACAGTAGAGTAACCCAAGTTTCGGTTGCAGTTCAGAGTGGAGGACGCAAAAGTAGGAGAAGTCAAGTGAGGGATCAAGCCAAACTCCAAGGTACTTGTAGATGAGTACATTTTCGAGGGGGGTGAATGCTCCGGAGAGAAAGGATAGGGCATGAAGCTTAGCCAGTTGTTGCTTGGTTCCGAAGGTATAGCAACAGTTTCTAATAGCTAGATAGCAAATGGAATGGCGCAGGGATGCAGATGAAGGGCTACACTGCCAAAATGGTATCAAAATATTAAGGAAGCACTCCTGAATATTTTCTAAAAAGTTGGAAACAAATGAGGGTTACTCACCTGTAACCATAGTTTTAGAAGTGGTATATGGTGCACTTAGGCAGCTCTTCCTTTCCCTTTAAATCTTGCTGGAAGGTCTTCAAGCGAAGCATCTCCCACCCACCCGGGTGATATCCTCCTCGGCACTGCCCCATGACATCAGATCTTGCATACTGCAGGCAAGAATCTGTGTGCCACTTGCCAGGAGAGGTCGGGTGGGTCGTGAAGATGTGCGCCATATACCACTTCTACAACTACAGACACTTCTAGAATTACGGTTACAGGTGAATAACCCACATTTCTAAGGACATGGCTATGGTGCACTATCCACACTTAGGCAGACTCCTAGCAGTTCTCTCGGAGGAGGGGGTAAGGTGCACATCACTACTTTGGAAAGGACTGGAGAACCAGCATCCCAGTGTGACTCAAGGATGATGAGGTAATGGGCGATGAAGGTGTGTGCTGACCTCCAGGTAGCAGCCCTGCAGATTTCCTGGATCGGGATGTCCCGGGTAGCAGCCACTGAGGCAGTGGTATGTCTGGTGAAATGAGCCCTTAGCCCAACAGGAGACTCCCTACCAACCAACCTATAGCAGAAGTTAATGCAGGAGACATTCCACCTGTCAATCATCCACTTAGCCACCTGTCTGCCAGGTGTGGCTTCAGCGTGGTCACAAATAGCTGGTGAACCTCTCCCCAAACTCCAGTTATGCACTCTGTATAGTAAGTAAGCGCTCACTTCAGGTCCAACATGCTGAGCCTGTGCTCGGCCTCCAAGGTTGGACTGGTGAAATACACCAGGAGGTTAATCACCTGGTTAAGATGAAACTCCAGAACAACCTTCAGGAGGAACTTTGGGTTGGGGCGGTGGACAACCTTGCACGTGTGAAAAACCAGGTATGGAGACTCTACAGAGTGCCTGCAGCTAGCTGATCCTTCTGGCAAAGGTGATGACCATCAAGAAGGCAGTCTTCCACAACAGGTGGGAGATGACATCTGTGCATTGGTTCAAAAGGCTAGCCACTACCAGCAGCAAGTCCCAAGGTAGTGGAGGTTCACGCACCAATGGGGACAAGTGGTCAAGGCCTGTAAAGAAGCACCCGACCACCTTCTCCTGTGCCACTGTCAGCATACCGACCTGTGCCCAGTACGCAAAGATGGCTGCCGGGTGCACCTTGAGGGTGTTGACCTCAGGCCCGACAGAAAGGGACCACAGATAATCCAGGATGTTCGCCACAGGACAAGACAGAGAGGTCTAGCTCCCTGCCCTTGCACCAAATGGAAAATCTCTTCCACTTGAAGGCATAGCACTGGCAAATCAACTCCTTCCCAGAGGCATCAACAATGTGGAGGACCTCATCAGAGAGACCGAAAGTCTGGAACTCTAGCCACTCAGGAACCAGGCTGTCAGGTGCTGGGACTGAAGGTCCTGGTGCAAAACCTTCCCCTGATGGCAAAAGAGCAGGTCTGGATGCACAGCACTCACCATGGAGGTCTGCTGCTTAAGCCGAGGATATCTGGGTACCAGAACTGGCACAGCCAGTCCGGAGCTACCAGGATTATCCAAAGCTTTGACCTTCTGCACCTTGATCAACACCTTATGGATCAGGGGAAAGGAAGGGGAAGATGTACATAAGGCCTGTGGCCCAGGGCCTCATGAAGGCATCCCCTAACAGTGAGCCGTGCTGTGGGAGGCAAGCACAAAACAGACTCAGCTTCGTGTTCTCCAGGAGGCAAACGCCGG
This sequence comes from Neoceratodus forsteri, assembly GCA_016271365.2. Lineage (NCBI taxonomy): Eukaryota > Metazoa > Chordata > Ceratodontiformes > Ceratodontidae > Neoceratodus > Neoceratodus forsteri. The sequence continues at coordinate 672,680,221 of CM057451.1, read as the reverse complement.
AGGTCGTGAGGGTCAAGAAGAGTAGCCCTCCCCTGCCCTAAACTGCTCGTGCCAGCGGTCGGATAATCCAGCTGTGCAGCCGCCCAGGAAGTCGCCACCGGAGGTTGTGAGGTTCTGGAAGAGTAGCCCTCCCCTGCTCTAAACTGTTCATACCAGCGGTCTGATAATCCAGGTAGATGTTGTTTTACAGTCGCTCTGCAACGCTCAGTCGGCCCTTGCTCGGAGGAACCGTATGTGTTTTTGGCGCCTTTTCCACCTGAATTCAAACAAGAATGATTTTTAGTCCCTACATATATGGAGATAGTTTTTTATTTTAAACAGCACAGCTACACTGAAACTGTTGTGATTTAAGCTACATAGAGATGGTGCCTTAATTTATGTATTGCAATACTGTAGTGTGTATCTCATTAAGTCGTGTACCTCAATGCTAATCAATTCTCTAACTGCTGTCTGATTGCCATAGTCACCACTAATTTTAAATCATACCCTCTGCCTTCTGCTTTCTCAATAGTAGGACCGTTAAGGATCAAATCGCAGGCTTGTGCAGTTAACCTCTGACCCCCCAACCCCACAGACAGTCCTTGCTGCATAAATTAAGTCTCTTACTTCTTGTCTCCCCATAGCTGTGCAGCTGCCCAGGAGGTCACCGCCAGAGGTCGTGAGGGTCTGGAAGAGCAGCCCTCCCAAGCCCTAAACTGCTCATACCAGCGGTCGGATAATCCAGGTAGACGCCATTTTACAGTCGCTCTGCAAAGCTTGGTCGGCCCTTGCTTGGAGGAACTGTGTGTGTTTTGCCCCGGCGCCCCCGCCACCACCCTTGATGGAGTCGCTCATTTATAGCCGCCCAGACCACGACCCTGGTACTTTTTAGCCTATCAGCCACTTTTACCATCTGCAGGTTATACCTGCCCACCACTAGGCGTTCCCTTCCCCTACTATGCTCTGGCCCTTAAATACTACAGTGTTCTCTCTCTCCACCTCCAACATGTTAATGTGCACCCTCCCCTCTCTCTCTCTACTGATCCCCCTCGTCCCACCCTCCCTCTCCCAATCTAAGAACAAGTAACAAAAGCGCAACACTCGACCCTCAAGCTGGTGTAAACTCCACACCTAGCTCCACCATCACTAACTGCCGCCTAAGCAGTGCGTGCCTACAAGCCCAGGCCAGCATCCAGTTGGCTGCACTTTCTCGCAGCACCGCAGCCTGCAAAAAAAAAATGGGACCCTTTTCAGGAGTGGGTCCTCCAACACCACCCAGACATCATAGCACTGAGCGACACATGGCTCTCCCACTCCGTCCCTGATGCGGCAGTCTACCTCCCTGGCTATCTCCTCTATCGTTCTGATAGAATCGGTAAGTGAGGGGGTGGCTGTGCTCTCTATCTTAAAGACTCACTCCCAGCTCGACTACTCCCCCTGCCACACCTAACATCAAAATGCTCAGGCACTCACCCTAAAACTAACCCTAGTCAAGTCTACCTCCCCTCTCCTCATCACTACTGCATACATTCCCCCCCCCCCCACCGGGACCAGAAGCAAGCTTTTCAAGACATCCTGTCCCATCTAGCCACTTTTCCCCCAATCAGGAAAAAATTATTATGGGTGATTTTAACATAAATTGGCTGGCTAAGTCAGCTGCCACGTTTATAGACAAGGCCAATGCGCTTCATCTCACACAGATAGTCACTGCCCCCACCCGAGTAAGCTCCTGTACAGGGACATCTTCCCTCCTAGATCTAGTTTTCACTAACCGTCCCCACAGAATTACCAACACCGTAGTTTTCCCCAACGCTCTAAGTGACCACTCCCCAGTACTCTTCACCTGGTCCTGCACTGACCCCAACCCCCCAAAATTACCACCCAACGCAAACTTGGGCCTGGTAAACTTGCCCAACTCAAAGCCTACCTCAGTGCCTGGGACTGGACCACACTAGCAAATGCCCTCGACCCTGATACTGCATCGGAACTATTTATCACCACTTTCAATAATGCCTGTGATAAGTTTGCTCCCTTTATCAAGAGAATGTCCAAAGGCAACCATGCCCCCTGGTTCTTGGATCGCCTCTTGGGCATGCTGCGACACCGTGATGCCCTTTGGCATCTAGCTAATGAAACCCAATGCCCTCTGGACAGGCAACGGTATAGGGGAAGCCTGTAACAAGTGCACATGGGCCATTCGTACAACCAAAGCAGAATACTACAAATCTTCCTTAACCACCACATGGGGCTCCGGGTACAAATTTTGAAATAATATTAAGGAACTCCACGGCAAAAGTACTAACCTACCTCCAGACCAGCTGGTAATAAACTTATCTCTCATCGGATCCCCTCAGTATAGCCTCGGTCCTAAACTCTGCTTTCACTGACCTCAGCCATATCCTTCCCCCTAATTGCTTCGACCCGCCGCCTACCCAGACAAACACACTGCCACCCCACACTCCACCTTTCTACCTTCACATCCTTACCCCACAGACCGCTAAAGCTTACCTTGCTAAAGCCCTTAACCACTCTCTCTTTAGTAGCGACTCCCTAGACATGCGGCTTCTCTGACTTACTCTCCAGGAAGTCCTTATCCCTCTCACCCATATCCTCAACCTCTCCCTCTGTCAGGCGAAATATCCCACTCATTGGAAATCCGCCTACATCACCCTAGTACATAGAGTGGAGACTACCTCCCCTAATAAATACGCCCATCTCCATCCTACCCCTCTATCCAAAGCATTAAAGCATATAGTCTCCGATCAACTCACAGACCACCTTATCAAATATAACATGCTATGCAACCAGCAATACGGTTTCCGAAAGGGACACAGTACCACCACCGCGCTCCTTGAACTTACCTCACATATCCACACTTGCTTAGATAGCGGCCACCTCACAGGAGCCATCTTCGTGGACCTCTCTAAAGCATCTGATACCGTCAACCATGCCCGCTTACTAAACACACTCGCCCACAGTGGCCTCTCCAATGAGGCAGTAAACTGGTTCACCAGCTATCTCTCTGATAGAACACAGCTGGTTAGGGTAGGCACTGTCCTATCCTGTGTTCCTCAGGGCTCCATCCTAGGCCCCCTTCTATTCTGTCTATACCTAAACTCCCTCCCATCGGCCTGCCCCACCAACCTACTCTTATAAGCTGACGCCGCTGTCCTTTTCACAACTGATCTGGACCCCCTGAAACTACACCAAACACTCCAACACTCACTCCATGCGACTGAACACTGGCTCACCTCCCAGCGCCTAATAATTAATTACAGTAAGACAAAAGTCATTATTTTCTCCCACCCACAGAACCCACTGAAGAACCTCTGCCCCCAATTTCTTACTGTAAACCTAACTCCCCTCGAACAAGTGGACACCTTCAAATACCTAGGGATCACAATTGACCCGGCCCTCAGCTTTAATCAACATATTCAGCATCTATCCACTGCCCTAAACTCTAGACTAGGCGTACTTTATCGGTACAAACACTGCCTCCCCCCAGAGGCTCTATGTCTCACTATTAACTCCACTGTCTTCTCGCTGCCAGACTACGGCATTCTAATCTACAGTGCTGCTCCCACCTCTGCCCTTAATAGACTTTGACTTATACTAAACAAGGCCTGCAGACTAGTACTCTGATGTGATCGCGCCACGCACACCTGCTCCCTCTACAGCACCACTAACTGGCTAAACTTAGGCAACAGAATCAAGTACCACACCTGCTTAATGACCAAAAAGATAACCCTAGGCCTCACCCCAACTACCCTAAACAAAATCATCCACCCAGAACCCCCTGTCAGAGTCACACGTAACTCAAGCAAACCGCTACTGAGGGTACCCGTTGCCGGACCTCCAAATTCCAAAGAACTTTCAGTTACAATGCCCCATCCTGGACCAATGCACTCCCCACTCTAATATCCAGCGAAACAAGATTAGGCCTTATAAATCTAGTCTAAGGAATCACCTCCAGGCCTTCAGCCTATGTGATTGCCTCTAGACCAGCCTCCAATCAGGCTCCAGACCCAATTTCCACTGAAACTGTCTTGACAAACAGCCTCTCCCCTACCTTGGGCTGTGCTAAACCCCAATATTCCATGATGTCCTTGTTTATAGTTTCACTTGTGTATCTAGTGTATATCTCAATGTGATATTATATAATGCATAACTACCTGTATATAGTTTCACTCTTATATCAAAGTGTACATCTCAATGTGAAATTATGTAATTCACAGCAACCAGTATGTTTTCCGTTACCCCTGTACCTCACTATGGATAACGTGGAACCATTATAATCTCACTGTGATGTAATATACAGCAACCTGTTTGTTTCTGTTCCCCTGTACCGCACTACGTAGGACGTGGAACCTTTGTAAATGAGTCTCTGACTCAAAGGTCTTTCTGATTATCTAAAATAAATAAAAAAATAAAAACAGGTCGACCAGGGGAGTTTCCCTACTGGGAGAGCAGGCGATCCACTACCTCTTGGTGAAGAAATCAGTCGTCTGATGCCTTGCCCACTCAACTGCGGGCATTCAATAGCTGGTTGGAGGCACTGGCCACATGATCACCAGATCGGCATCCAGACTGTATAAGAAGGTCCAGGCGCAGATGGTTTCCTGACACAACCAGAGGGAATGCTTCCCTCCCTGCCTGTTGAGGTAGTATCTTGTCGTAAAGTTGTCTGTCTGGACCTGCGATTTGATCCCAAGCGGATGGAGTGAAGGCAATCAGAGCAAGATGTACTACATGGAGATCCAGCAGGTTGATGCGATACCGGGACTCTCCCTGGGGGTCCAGAGCCCATGGGTCCTGTGGTCCCTTAGGTGGGCTCCCCATCCCACCAGAGAAGCATCGGACATCAGAGTGATCATCAGCTGTTGGCAGATGAATGGGACTTCTTCCAGCAAATGTTCTGGGATGAGCCACCACTGGATGGCATCCCACACTGGCTGCATCACTGTGACCAGCTGGTCCAGGTGACTTAGGCACTGAGATTACTGGTGGGCCAGCTCCGACTGCAGGGAGTGCTTCCACCAGCAGGCCCACTGGACTATGCTGGTGCAAGAGCCATGTACCCCAGCAGCCACAGGAAGTACCTGGCAGGACGCGAGTGCCCAATCTGAAATGACTGGGCAAAGGAGGTAAGATCTGCCACCTGGTCTGCTAGGAGTCGGACTATGGCTCGCAGGGAGTCAAACTCTGCCCTGACGAAGTGGATAACCTGCAAGGGGTGAAGTTCTGACTAGGCTGGGTTGACTAGCAAACTCAGGGCCAAACAAGTCTGGAGGGCCAGGCCCCTGGACTACTCTACTTTCTCCCAGGAGGAACCTGCAATCAGCCACGCATCCAAGTATGGATACACCTGGACCACTCGGCACCGCAGGAATACTGCCACTACTGCAATACACTTGGTGCAGACCCTGGGGACTGAAAAGAGGCTGAACCACATGGCGTGGAACTCGTACAGCACCCCTTCCGTGTGGGATCGAAGGAACCACTCGCGGGACGGACGGATTGGAATGTGGAAGAAGGCATCTTTGGGGTCCAGAGAGCAGAACCACATATCCTGCTCCAGGGATGGGATGATCTGGTTCAGGGTGACCATCCGGAACTTGCGCCTCCGCAGGTACTGATTGAGATCTTTAAGATCCAATATGGAGAGCCAGCCTCCTGTCCTTTTGGGAACCAGAAAATATCTGAAGAAGCACTGTCTGGCCATGGAGTCCAGACACAGGCCACCGCACCTTTCTGAAGGAGCTGAGTGATGTCCTCTGGAAGAGCAAACAGCATGTCCAGGGACACCATGACCTCCCTTTGGGCATGAGCTCGGTAGGGTGGGAGAGCCTCTAAGTCTAGAGGCAGACAGTGACCCATGTCGACCACCCATTCGTCCCAATGTGATGATGGACAAGGCATGCCAGAAATGGTGCAGCTGACTCCCCACAGGAAACCAAGGCCGGAGTAGGACAGGCAGGAGAGTGACACCTCCCCGACAAGTTACTGGGCAGGCTTGGCAGAAGCTCTGGTGCTGGTCACTGGAGGAGCACTGGCTCCCCCAGCCTCTGGACTTCTTAGAGCTGTATACAGTAGGCTTAGGCCACCAGGACTGTGGCTGCGGCAGTCTGGACTGTTAAGCCTGGTAGGGACGAAAAACTGAAAGGGCTTCCTCTGCTTCTGGCCCTTAGTGTCTTTCTGAAAGGATGTCATGGAATCAGAAGTTTCATTGGATTTCCTGATCTAGGTAAGGTAACCATCCACTCCTGGTCCAAACAGGCTGTTACCCAAGAAGGGGACATCTGCCAACATATGTTGGGTATGAGATCCATAACCATGCCCGATGGCGCATGGTGACCACAGTACACAGCAGCCACGGACCGAGTGCGGGAGTCGCCAAGGCCATTTGGAGTAGTCTGGCAACAGAATATCCCTGGTCCCTGACCATCTTAACCACCAACTGTAGGTCGGCAAGGAGGCAGGGAAGGACCTGATCCAGGGCACCCATAAGAGCATGGGTGAAGCTGGCCATCATGACAAAGGAGCTAACCTGCCTGCTGAAGGCCAAGGGAGGAAGGCACGTAGACTTTCATGGCCGCATGGTCCAGATTTCTGGATCCCTTGTAAGGAAGCTTATTGACATCCCTGACGTTGCCTGTCCACCAGAACACAGAGTCAGCTACCAATCCTTCAGCTGAAGGAAGGTCAGTGAAACTGGGGAGAGACCCAGTAGGGACCACACATGCCAATGGCGCCAGGCAAGAGGCTGGACGTTGCCACAGCTCGAGAGTGGGACTGAGAATGGCTTCCACCACCAGGAAGGCAACCCCTGGGGAGTCATCCCTGTCCAGGATTTTGGTCGGGGGTACGTGGTCTGCTTCTGGACTGGCTCCAATGGAATCTCCATGGACTCTAAGATCAATCAGAGCAAGATCCCGAAGGAGACCGGTCTTGCTCGGTGGTGAGCTCCTCTGAGGACTCCCGGTCAAAGGCCAGAGTCCAAAGGGAGTGAATGGAGGTATCCTTCGAATCCAAGGATCCCTCAAACACTGCCCTCGACCTAGACTCCCCCTGGACAACCCAGGGCTCATCCGAATGGGTGATTTTTATGGAGAGCCAACATGGGACACTGGAAGCCAGGCGGGCAGCCTCGGAAAGGGCCCCGTGCAAGGGCTGCAGAGGCCGGGGTTTCACCGGAATGACAGGAAAAGCTGGAGTCAGTTCGATCAGGGCGACCACAGCAGGCCACAGGAGAGGCGACCATGGAAGCACCTGAGGCTGGGGCGGGGCTCAGCCATGACCGAGGAATCACTGCTGCCATAGCAGCTCCTTATACCAATGTCGCAATCTGCGGAGCTTGTCTTTGTCTGAAGACAAGGAAGATGAAGAGTGTCGATGACACTTCTTGGTCGACGGCCAAGAGCAGGAACACCAAGATTCCCTACATCTTGAGCTAAAGTCAGACTGAGACCTCGACTAGGACCTCAACCGACGATGGTTGGATTTGTCAAGGAGGAGACATGGGGAAGATACCATGTGATCAACCAGAGACAAGCCCAAAGGAACCCCCGAGGAATAAAATCTCCAGAGGGGAGACAGCCAGATCGGTGGGCTCATCCAGGCCTTCCTGAGAGAGGGCCAACTGGACCAGGGTCCCCGAAAAAGAGAGTTGTCCCCACCATCCTCTGACAACAGATTAAGTGGGCCGAGAAAGATCTCAGCCGGCTGGTAGACCCCCGCCAACCTCGACTGGCATGATCGACAGGGTTACCGAGGGAACAGTGGCCTGAACATATCGGCCTAAGCTGACGGCTCGATGGTCATTGAGCCAGAGTTGTTGGAGCAGGAATAATGCACCCGCTCATGCTCCCTCTTAGATTTGGTGGCCTGAGAAGATCTGGACCTGGGGAGGGACCTTCCCCGAGAGAAGAAAAGGACTGGCATAAGTCCCAAAATGCTCCAGTGAATGAACTGCCCAAGCCTACCAGGAGAAGTGTACAGATCCTGGCTGAAGCCTCTTCAAAAGCAGCCAGCAGCGCCGCCGAGCCCACTGCCACAGAAACCGAACAGGAAGATCCCATTTGCTGGGCAGCCTAAGAAGTGGTGGGCATAATGGTCCGCCAACGTGGAGGGTTGAAGGGACCGTCACAGGCAGCAAGACTGCAGATCATGCTGGATCCCAAAGCAAAAATTACTCACCATAGTAATGTTGTTTCTTCTAATGGAGTCTTGCTGTATTCTGACATTATGCAGTTAGCCCCAGAACTTGAACTGCCCCGGAGAGGAAAGAGTTAACTCTATGCAGAAGCATAGAACGTTGAGATCGGTTTTCAAACTTCTGTCTCTGGCACTTACCAGTGTAACCGTCAGATTCTTACGAGCAAACTAACTAAGTACTAACTATGGAAATTGTGTAGTATATGGCCAAAAGGCAACAATTTGGGTCCCAAGAAGACACAAGTCGAGAACCCAAGGAAAAAAGGTAGTGACAATATAATATATATATTAAACATAACAGTAACAAAAACAAATACTCCACTCTTAAGAGGGAGGGTACATGGTACACCCCTGAGGTGCAACACTGTACCTGCCAGCTCATTTAACAAAAACTAGGTTCTGAGAGGGGAGGCAGGGAAGGATATCAGAATACAGCAAGACTCCATTAGAAGAAACACCATTACTATGGTGAGTAATTTTTTCTTCAGACAACATTAAGTCTTGCTGTATTCTGACATTATGCAGACTACCAAGCAGTTCCCCCAGGAGGAGGGAATGCAGAACCTACTTTGGGAACAAGCTCTGCAGTACTGCTGTGCCAAACCTAGCATCACTCCTAGCCTGGATGTCCAGAGAATAATGCCTGGTGAATGTAGGGACTGTTTTCCAGGTGGCTACTTTAAAGATTTCTAGCAGGGGTATATCTCTGGCCGCAGCCAGAGTTGCAGCTGTACCCCTAGTCAAGTGAGCCCTCAGGCCTGGAGGGGGTGTTTTGCCCAATTTGTCATAGCAGAACTGTATACAAGAGACAATCCACCTGGCAATAGTTCTTTCAGTAGCAGGCTTACCTTTCCCCACTTCACCATACGTGAGAAACAATTGAAGACAGTCATTTCTGTGTGCCTTAGTATGCGCTACGTAGTAGCCAAGAACCCTTTTAACATCCAAACTGTGAAATCTTTCCCCTGAAGAAGAATAGTCAGTGAAAAACACAGAAGAGACAGACTGATTCAAATGAAGATCTGATAACACTTTGGGTAAGAATCTCCTATTGGTTCTGAGGCCCACCTTATCCCCATGGAAGGAGATGAAGTCAGGTTCGACTGACAGGGCCTGTAATTCACTAATCAGTCTGGCAGAAGTAATAGCTGCCAGGAACACAGTTTTCCAGGTCAAGTACTTCAGCTCGGCCGAAGCCAGAGATTCAAAGGGTGGCTGCATAAGCTGGGCAATGCAGACATTAAGATCCCAAGCTGGAATAGGCTCTCAAAAGAGAGGGTTAGTGTGAACCAGACCTTTGAAAAACTTACTGAAAACAGGATAAGATGCCAGGGAAGAGCCCTTCCCTGCTGAAAGGAATGCAGAGACAGCTACTAGGTGAACCTTCAGAGTTGCAGGCCTAAGGCCTAGACCATTAAGATGAACCAGATAATCTAAGGATGTAGCAATGCCTGCAGAATCAGGCACAATGCTCTTCTGAGAACACCAAATGCTCAATCTTTTCCATTTGGAATTATGTGTTTTTCTAGTGGAAGGTTTCCTGGAAACCTTCAAAATATCCAGGACCATACCTCTCAACCCCCTGCCTCATAAATCAGGGACAAGGCTTAAAAAAAATCAGGGACAAAGGACCAAAATCAGGGACACATCTTCAAAATTAGAGATACATACCCAGAAAGCTGGTAGAATATGGGGCTTAGTGCAAAATACATTTTCTAAAGAAGAACAAGTCTGTAAATTTAATGCTTGACATTGTTTTGTGCTTACAGTCCCCACTGTTTAGCCACAAAAACACAAATTTAAGGAGGGACAGAGTAAAATTTTGAGGCAAAATCAGGGACATCCCTGAAAATCAGGGACACTTGAGAGGTATGTCCAGGACTCCCTGAGAAAGATGCAGGCCTGCATATTCTAACTGTTCAAGAGCCAGACCTTGAGGTTGAGAGACTGGAGATTGGGGTACCAGATCCTCCCTGGCAGGAGGTTAGGAGATTGTATCTCTTAGAAAAAGACAGGGGAGACGTGACACTGATAGAGACAGCAGCAGAGGATACCAAGGCTGTCTGGCCTAATCTAAAGCCACCAGTATCACTGTGCAGGGTTGGGATCTGGTTTTGATCAGGACTCTGTACAACAGAGGGAAGAGAGGGAAGGCATAGAGAAACCTGCCCTTCCAATCGAGAGTGAGAGCATCCAGAAGAACAGTCCCCAGGACTGGAGGTCTGCAACAAAACAGAGGAAGTTTGTGATTGTTCGGGGCTGCAAAGAGATGCATCTCTGGAGTGCCCCATCTGGAGAAGATGACCTGTAGTATGGGAAGGTCCAGGGACCATTCGTGATGCCCCGGGACATTCTGCTCAGAGCAGCTGCTAGTACATTGTCCTTTCCTGGAAGGTGAACCGCTATCAGGGAAGTCTGAAGAGAACAGGCTAGAGATCACAGTTTCATGGCTTCTGTGCACAAGGCCATGGACCGAGTGCCCCCCTGCTTGTTGATGTACCACATTGTGGTGGTGTTGTCTGTCCTGACTTGGACCACCTTGCCCCTGACTAACTCCAAAAAGACCCAAAGGGCTAGAAAAACTGCCCCGAGTTCCAGGAGATTGATATGAAGGAGAGACTCTTGTGGAAACCAGACCCCTTGAGCTATAAGGGCTCTCAAATGGGCTCCCCAACCTAGGAGAGAAGCATCTGTAGTTAGGACTACTGAGGGAACTTGAGAGAGAAATGGAATTCCTTGTCTGAGGTTGTCCTGGTCCAGCCACCACTGGACAGCTTGGACCAGAGTCTGAGTCAGTGGAATCAATTTGGTGAAAGAGTATTTTCTGAGACCAAAAGGACCTTAGGTGGAACTGAATATCCCTCATCTGAAATCTGGCTCCTTGCACCACTGCAGTGGAAGCTGCCATGTGGCTTAGGAGTGGAAGAAACTGCTTTGCTGCACGAGAGACCAGAGGCTGAAAAGAGGAAGCAAGATCTGTTAGGGCCTTTACCCTTGTCAGAGGAAGGAAGGCCTTTGCTTGGATAGTATCCAATTCTATCCCTATGAAAAGTAAGAAGTTATACTGGTTTGAGAACAGACTTTGGGAGATTGAGGAGAAACCCTTGAGAACTGAGCAAGTCTTGAATGGTTTGCAGAGCTGACTTGACCTGGTCTGATGACTGACCCACAATTACCCAGTTGTCCAGATATAGGAAGATGGAAATACCCTGCCTTCTGAGGTAGGCAACTACTACTGCAAGGCACGTTGTGAACACCCTTGGAGCCGATGTTAGACCGAATGGCATGGCTCTGAACCGACTGTGGCCTGAAGGCAACTCGAACCTGAGGTACTTTCTGTGGGAGCACCTGATAGGAATATGGAAGTAGGCATCCTTGAGGTCCAGGAATGCGAGCCAATCCCCCTGGCCTTAGAGAGGGAAGAATTATTCCCAGAGTCACCATCTTGAATTTTGGTTTTGAGATGTGTTTGTTCTAATACCTTTGTTCTAGGATGGATCGCCACTCCCCTATCTTCTTTGTGGTAAGGAAGTACCTGGAATAGAGACCTTTGCCCCTGTGTTACATAGGAACCTTCTCTACAGCTCAGAGCCAGAAGAGAGGAAATCTCTGCCTCTAGGCAAGGGTCTCTGGGATGGGGGAGTCGACCCGGGCTGACACATCAGGGTGTCTGCTTGGCAGGAGCCTTGGACTGGGAAGAGGATGCAGCCCTGCTCATCCCCCTCCTGCCTCTCCCTCGAAAAAACGCCCTCTGTGGGAAGGAAGATGAAGCCTGGGCTTAGTAAAAAGGCCTGTGGAAAGGCCTGCCCCTGCCCCTAGACTGCTGCTTCTGAGGAGTAGCTTGCCTCTCTTTGGCCTGTGCACTCCAGTAGGTGGTCCTGTAGTCGTCCATTTTTTTCATGTAAGCCTCTGTCTGCTCCCCAAACAGAGTTACCCACTACAGGGAAAGCCATAGCCTTGGCCTGGGTATCCTGCAAAAGGCTAGTACATCTGAGCCAAGCATGTCTTCTGAGAGACAAAGATGTAGCCATGACTCTTGATGCCACATCACTGGAGTCCACAGCAGCATGAAATTGCACTTTGGATACCTCAATTCCATCAGCAGCGACCTCCTCCAGCTCTTTGGCTAGCTGGGGGGAGGCCTGTTTAGCCAGTTCCAGAACCATATCCCAACTGGATTTCTGGTACCTGGCAGTGTAAGCCATGTAATTTGCCTGCCTGAGTCCCAAAGAGGATGCCAAGTATTGTTTCTTAGCCATGGCATCAACTTTCCTGGAGTCCTTGTCCGGGGGGGGTTTGAATTGAAGCCAAAGGTATGTTAGCCCTGTCACAGGCTGCAGCCTGCACTACCCCAACATGACTGCAATGAGTGTATAAGAACTCCGTATCTGAGCCCGATAACATATACCTCCTGTCCATTCTCTTATCCACAGAAGGTAAGGAGTTAGGTGTTTGTAAAATCTTCTGTTTCCTCAAGGACTTGTGAAGAGGGATAGACAATTTTTTTGGACTCTGGGATGTCCATCATTTCTACAAAATCAGGCTCTTCCTCCTCCTCCTCAGCAGCTTCAACCATAGGGAGCTGGAGGGTTTCAGCCAACTTCTTGTAAAACAAGAAGTGTGACGGGGACTCAAAGCCTGGGAGGGGAGACATTGGAGGGCCTGTCTGGGGAGATGTCTGGTTCAATAGGCACATCCAGACCTTCAAAGTCATTACCTTTGTCCTCATCGTTGGGATATTCTTCTCCCTCCCACTTCTCACAGAAAGCATCCGGATCGTAATCCGATGGAGTCTGATCCGACCAAACAGACTGCCTAACCGGCGGTACCTGTTCAGACGGAACTGGGCGAAGCGACTGAACTGTACTAATCGCTTTGGCTATCTCGTCAGTGGTTGGAGAACGCGATGCTGGATCCGAACTGGCTGACTTAGGCTTCTTTTTCGACAGAACCGACCCCTCGGAGTCGGACCTCCTTTTGCCCGAGGAGGTATCGCCTAGGTCAGTAGGCACCTCCTCAGGTTTGGCCGCAACCAAACCGGGCTGGCCATCTGGATCTACGGACTTCTTGGCCTCCCTTTCCTTCAGCCTACTCAATCTTTTTTCAAGAGTGGCTTTAGGGAAGTTTTTGCAAATCTGGCAGTCTGTTTTGAGGTGGTCAAACACCAGACAATAAACACAGATGAGATGGGGGTCGGCCTTGGCAAAGGCCTCCGCACACTCAGTACAGTGTTGAAACCAGTGGGACTGTTTTTCTTCTTGGGTTTCTCAGACATAGCCAACCTAACCAATTACCCTTATAACTTTCAAGCCAGGTAATAAAGAACCGATCGGTTATGAACAGTGTCACAGGTTCCGTAAAAGAACAGAAAAAAGTCTGGTTCTTTTGAAACTGATCGGCACCGGAACACCACACTAATCCAAGAAAATAATAAAATAATCAGACAAGTCAGTTCCTAACCGGACCGACCGATGAAGAACCGAGACAAAACACAATTTCCACATTTTATAAAATAACACACAAGTCACCACCTATCTACCACACTACCTGTACCGTAGACAGAGGCTGGAAATCCGAAAAGAACAAAATCGATTTAAAACAGACGCTTTTTTTTACTTTACTGAACCGACGCAGAGGAAATCTCTGGAGCGACTTCACTGTTAGGCCGAGTAAAGAATCTGACGGTTACACTGGTAAGTACCAGAGACAAGAGGTTTGAAAACCGAGCTCGAGCTCAACGTTCTATGCTTCTGCATAGAGTTAACTCTTTTCTCTCTGGGGCAGTTCAAATGCTGGGGCTAACTGCATAATGTCAGAATACAGCAAGACTTCATGTTGTTTGAAGCATTACACACATGTGGCATTAGGGTCGGTACACATTTTCTGGGTGCAAATGGCACATCACTTGGCCTCCAAAAAAGCCCATGTTGCAAATTTGGTGAAAAAATTAAAAAAAAAAATGACTGTTACGAGTGTGCGTTGCACAGTTTCCACGTGCACTCAACTTCCCCAATTTGTAATAATTTCACTCCAGATTTTCAACATTGGCATTTTTTCACACCTCCTTCATTTTTCACATCCTGGCCAAAATGCGTTTTCGCACTACTGGTGCAGAATAGCGCGGTTGCTGTGGGATATCAAGTGTTCAGGACAGATTACGAAAATCTTAGCAACACTGTTCATGAGCAGAGGTCCTAAAATGCCTATGTTGAAAATCTGGTGAAATAATTCCACTAAATGACAGTGTTATGAGTATGCATTGTGCAGTTTCTATGTATGCTCGTAAATTTGATCATTTTTTATATTTTCACCACTGCCATTTCTTCACACCTACCTATGACTGGTACTGCTATAATTTTTTACATCCTGCCTGAAGGGTGTTTTCCCACATCTGGAGCAGAATGGCGTGGTCACTGTGAGAAATAAACGTTCAGGACAGATTAACAAAATCACAGTGCCACTACTCATAAGCAGAGGTCCCGAACAGTTTCATGAGGTGGGGGTCACAAAAATGCAGTGTTGCAAATTTGTAGTGCAAATACGAATAAACGACCGGGGCATGAGGATTTCTAACCATAACATCCCACCCTATACAGACTGACAGGCGTCACAGGTGTGTCTTTGCATTGCCGGCTGTCATGCTCACGCCATACTATCCCCTCCACCCTCAAGCCACTGACAGGCATCGAGGTGTGCCTTGGACTCTTTGGCCCCACAATTCACCCCATTCTCTTATGCTGTACCCATTTCAGTATATGTCCTTATGAAATGGGTGACTGTAAAGCCGAACACCCTAAGGCACACCTCAGCACTTTTCGGTGTCTGCAGGATGGGGTGAGATAAAATGCCATGAGTGTTATGGCCGAATGGGGTGAGCGTAGCGCCCGAAGACCCCAAAGTACAACGCGATATTTGTCGCACTGCAGGGTAGGGTGAGCTGAAATGCTATGAACATTATGGCCGATGCCCAAAGGCACACCTCAGTGCCTGTCAGTCTCTGTAGGGTGATGTGGGGTTTGATGTCACTTTCCAACTTCACTGCCATTCCTATTATGCGTCTGTTCAACTCCTGCGCTACCAATGCCAATGTTAGCAAGACAACATTCGGCACTGACAAATGCTTGTTTTTTATACTACCAATAAATATCAGGAAAAGTCTGTTAACTGTCCACAGGTAAATGAGGATACCAAGTTCAGCAAAATGACATCCTGTGGTTTAAATGCAAAGGCCAAGAACTTTTAACCTTTCAATTTAAGTAAGAAACCAGACATACACCAGCGATCCAAGCAGCAGTGAGACTCCCTCCCCCCCCCAAAAATGCAGGGGTGCTCTTGAGAACAATTTCACAAAATCCAGGTCAGAGATACAAATTTTAGTTCATGTTTGCAAAGCTTATTTTATTCATCCTGAAAACAGAGTTAGAATCTACGTTTCGGCCATAGGTGTTCTACAGGACTCATCTAAAAGAGAAAAAAGCAAAGTTAGTGTTTTTTCTCTTAGATCATTCCTGAAGAAGATCTAGGGTCGAAAAGTACAGTTATGCAAGAACTTACCATAACAGTAGATCTTCGAGAGAGGCTCTTGCAGTAGGCAACGACAGTAAGGACTGAACAGCCAGGTGCTAGGACCACATGGAAAACTTAGCTAGCAGTGTCTGGTGGGGGAGCACCCACCTGACGTCACATGACCGACGTCAGCCCAACGGTACATAGTGGATGGTCCCCAGGCCCGCCTCCAGTTCTCCCGCTGGAGACCTGTGAAAAGGTCCTACAGGAGAAGGTGCGGGTTCCTGGAGCCACTAGTTAGGCTAAGAAATAAAGAGACACAGCAGGGGGAAGGAGGGGAAACCCCTTGCCTACTGCAAGAGCCCCTCTAGAAGATCTGATGTTATCATAAGTTCTTGCGTAACTGTACCATCTTACTTTGCGAGGGCTCTTGCAGTAGGCAGTAACAACAAGGACCAAGTCCCAAGCAGTGTCAAAAAGAGACTGAACACAGGAGACAGGAAAAGGTCTGCAGCAGGCAGGGAATTAAGACAGAAGGCCTTGAAGAACTGCTAGTCCAAAACCAGCCCTGTGCCTAGAGGCAATGTACAGACAGTAATGCTTCATGAAGGTGTGGACAGAGCTCCAAGTGGCTGCCATGCAAATGTCTGTGGCAGAAACAATTCTGAAACAGGCAGTAGATGCAGCCATGCCTCTGGCTGAATGCCCTTTCACTTCCTCCGGAAGGGGTTTGTTGTACTTCTGACAGCAAAACAGAATGCTAAACTATGTTTCGAAACTGCTGTGCCCTTCCCTTTTGGGTACAAAGGAAGCAAAAAGCTGATCCATTTTACAGACTGATTTGGTCAGACTTGTCTAGTAACGACAAATTATGTGCACATCCAGAGTGTGCAGAATTGCCTCCCCCGGATTAGAGTGCTCAGAATAATACACTCGTAAGTGTCTAGTCTGATTCAAAGTAAACTCAGAAAAAACTTTTGTTAGGAACTTAGGATTTGTATGCAGAGCCACCCAGGCTCTGTGGAAAATCAAATAAGGCTCCTTACACATGAAGGCCTGAAGCTCGGAAATCCTTCAAACACAAGTAACAGCAACTAAAAACAGCGCTTTCCAAGACAAATAGCGCAGGTCGCAGCTTGAGGCCGGTTCAAAAGGAGGCAGAGTGAGCTTCTCAAGGATTAAAGTTCAGATCCCATGGGGGAACAGGGTTCCTGACCAAGGGTTTTATATGGAGCATTCCCTTCAGAGAAGTACGGAAGACCTCCAACTGAGCCAAAGGTTTGTCTTCCACCGGAGTGTGGTAGGCAGATACGGCAGATAGGTGGACCTTCAAAGAAGAATAGCAGAGTCCCAGGTCGGACAGATGGAGCAGATACTACAAGACCTAAGGAACGGCACAAAAAAGGATCCCAACTTTTGGAGGCTGCCCAGACAGAAAATCTCTACCACTTCGTCGTGTAAGTGGTTCTTCATGATGGCTTTCTGGCCTCCACAAGGACTTCAGTGACTCTGGAAGAGACCCCAAAGTGACAGACAACTATGTCTGCAGGCACCATGCATGAAGCTGAAGGGATCTGAGGATCGGATGGACCAGCCTACCCTGATACTTTTTTTTTTTTTTTTTAATTTGTCAATTGTTTAACCAGGAGTGGCACACTAAGCTGAAAGCTTGTTTACAGGTGCGACCAGGGAGTACAGGGAAGTTAAGTGACTTGCTCAGGGTCACACAGTATGCAAGTAGGGGCTATGGGATTCAAACCCAGGTCTCCAGATTTGCAGCTCACAGCCTTAAACCACTGCATTATACTGCCTCCTCTGCCTGATCCTGGAGCAGACATTCCTGGCAGAGGAGAAGAGGAACCGGAGGCTCCACTGCTAACTGCTGTAGCAGAGGAAACCATATCTGGAGAGGTCAATATAGAGCAAATAGGATCATCTCAGCTCCCGCTACTTGAAGCTTGAGAGAACCCTCTGCAAGAGCTGGAAGGCGTACAGGAACCTCCCTGTCCAGCAAAGAGACGGCACATCTCACCAAAAGACACCAGGTCTGGGAATGAGCAAACAAAAACAGGGTAGTTTTGCATTGTATGGGGAGGTGAACAGACTGAGATCTGGACGACCACAAAGGTCGAGGATTTATTTATTTTATTTAGTTTTTGTTGACAGGGTAAGTGCACTAGACAAATCCTGCCTATTTTCAGGCACGACCCGGAGCAGGGGGATACAGATGAATGCCACCTGACCTTAAACCAGATTAAGTTGTTGGTGGTATTTTTAGTGAATGAGGGAAATTTGGCCAGGACACCGGGAAAATTCCCCTACTCTTTTCGATAAGTGCCATGGGATCTTTAACATCCACCTGAACTACCACCAATCCAGGCAGATGGGACCTCGGTTTAACGTCTCATCCGAAAGACTGCACCTCAGAACTGCAGCACCCCTCTCATGCTGCACTACAGTGTCAGTACTGGTATATTAACCCAAGTGCCAGATGTGGGAACTGAACCCACAGCCCTCTGATCTCCCGGCCTCAGAGGCGAGTGTGCTACCTACTGAGCCACTGACACTGCCACTGGGATGTCCCCAACCACTGACTGACACAGTTCCCACTCGTGAGCCCTTGCCCGAGTGTGGCTGAGACCATCCGCTAGGACATTCTTTGTCATCAAGAGTTTGAACTGGAGGGGGAAGCTGGAAGGGAACCCCTCGGCAGAGATTTTGCAGATCCTGCCACCACAGGAGATCCTTTCATATAGGGCTGGACACCAGAACCCTGTGATCCAGGATATCCGACCTCTGATTCCACTGCACCCTGAGGGTCACTGCATAACCCACATGTGGGTCAGGCCAGGGGTACCATGGGAATGGCCTCTGCCATAAGACCAAGGAGGCTGAGGACTGCTCTGGCCATTGTCCAACAGCTGGAAGCCACAAGCCGAGCATGCCTCTGCAGCGTTTTCGCCCTGTCTAAGGGGAGGAAGGCCTGACACTGGGAAGGAGTGAGGTGAGATTTTGGGTAATTCACCGTGACCCCCACCCTGTGGAACAGGTCCCGGGTAGCTGATAGAGAAGCCTCCAGATCAGCCCTCGATGGAGCTGACAGAAGCTAGTCGTCTAGGTATGGGAAAACACAGTGGCCCAGACGCCGCAAAGCCGTTGCCTCCACCGCTAGGCGCTTGGTGAACACCCTGGGTGCCAAAGAAAGGTCAAAGGGGAGAGCTTTAAATTGGAAATACTCCCCTGGAAGGTAAACCTGAGAAAGCAGTGGTGGGCAGGGGATATAGGGACATGCAGGTAGGCATCCTGCATGTCAAGTGTGCACAGCCAGTGTCCCTGATGGAGCAGTGGCAGCAGTCCTGGGAGGGTCAGCGTGTGAAACCGTTTGTGCTCAACATATAGGTTGAGTGTGCTGAGGTCCCATATTGGCCGGACGTCTCCTGTCTTCTTTAGGACCAGGAAGAAGTGGGAGTAATACCCCTTTTTTCACCTGGCCCAGAGGAACTGGCTCTAAGGCGGACTTTCGCAACAGAGTTGCAATCTCCTCTCTGATGAGCGGAATGTGACCTTGCGGGTAATGAGAGTGACCTGGAGGATTTTCTGGGGTCCCTCAATGAATTCTAGCATGTGCCCTTAAGCTACTAACTGAAGCACCCAACAGTCTGTCGTGATCGCCTCCCACCGTGACAGGTGGCTGGCAAATTTGCCCGATTGGTTCCTCAGGAACTGTGGGTGGAGGAGTAGGGGTGGGCCACGAGTCAAGAGACGGAGGAAAGGTTGGGGGTGGAGCCCCCAAGTTCTGTGCGACTTGGCGCGGAGGGGTTAGAGGTAGATGAGGGAGCTAGCGTTTGCCTTACTCTTGGCAAGCTGCTGCCTTGTCTGGCGCCTTTGCTGCTGGCGAAAAGGAGGCAGAGACTTGGGATTGGTATGGTAGAGGGAGTCCACCAAACAAAGAGCCTGCCACGCTCCTGCAGATTGGTCAATATGTCCTTGACATCCCCTCCAAAGAGCACCGAGCCCCTGAAGGGGGCATCTAGAATGGCACTTGGACATCCTGGGCAAAACCTGATACATGTAACCAGGCATGTCTGCGAAGACAAACCGCCGTTGCAGTGCTTCTGGCAGAAGCATCAACGGTGTCATAAGTCACCCGAAAGGTATGATGGCAAGTGATCTCTGCAGTCTTGACCATCTGCTGAATCTTGGTCTTGGCCTCAGAGCCCGGCAAAGCCTGAAATTCTGCTTTCAGTTGGCAGAGGACAGCCTTTTGATAGCAGACCATATGGGCTATGTAGTTCAGAGCTTGCAAGGCCAGAGTGGAGGAAGAGTAGACCTTCTGGCCAGACTGGTCAAGTTGTCTCAACTCCTTATCAGAAGGGGAGGTACTCATTCCCTTTGGCTTTGTAGAGCGGTCATGAGCCGTGTTGACAACCACTGAATCAGCTTTGGGGTGGTTAATTATGTGATCTTTCCTTTCTGGAGCATGGTACAATCTGTCTGCCTTCTTGGAAATGGCTGCGATAGATGACGGTTGTTGTCATATGGTAGTGGCCAAATCCTCATGGGGGAATAAGGAGGGGGTTCAGCTCCGTGAGGTCAAGATGCTCTGCCAGCTTCAGTCTCTGGGGATCTTGCTCTTCAGTCTTCCAGCTGTTAGCCTCCTGAATTTTTCGGAGGATGTCCGGAAGAGAGGAATCCTCTTGGGGAGACTTAGAAGTCTCCTTAAGCTTGAGGTGCTCCGGTGGAGGGGACTCGGAGCCCGAGGAAGAGTCGGACTCTGAGTCTGGCATAGAGCTCCTGTGGGGAGACAGGGACCTTCAACAGGGGTCCTCTGTCTGAGGATCAGCCAGCCCATGAGCCTGGTCTTCCCCCGTGGAGGCACCTAACGTGCATCCAAAAGACCGGGAATGGACCCGGATGGGGACAAGGACCATGGAGTAGAGGTCACCTGGACCGGCGTGTGAGCTGTGACCGGCTGGCGTCAGTTCAACTCCAAAGATAGCAGGTGCCTAGCTTTGTTCCACCAGGAATCAACAAGAGCATCATAATCCACTGGGACCGCGGAGGAGCCTATGGAGAATACAGGTAGGCCAGCGGTTGATACCCCAATGGTGGATAGCCTGTTGCTGGGTACCCTGGAGTAGGATACCTGGGTGTTGGATACCCAGGCGTCGGATGCCCTGGAGTAGAATGGGCCTGCGAAGGGTAGCCTGGCATTGGGTAACCTGAGAAAGGACCCGATGGCAAGGCTGTGGAACCTGGCAGAGAGCCCGAAGGGAGGCCAGAAGGCCCAGGTAGCAGGGTATACAGCTGCAGACCTAAAAGGGGACACAGCATCAGCCCAGACAGGGCGACAGGTGCCTCCGTGGTCTGGGGTGTAGGACGTGGCCCAGATGGAGGGATCACAGGCGGGTTGTCTGGGAGGGTCCAGCACAGGGCAGCCCAGTGCTGGCTGATCAATTGGGCCAGCAGGCAGCAGCTTCTTCGGCTCCGGGTGGGTAGGAGAGTCTGAGGACCCCACTGTAGGAGACAAAGGAGAGTCCCGAGAGGAGACTTCCTCTCAGGGGGAGCTGCAGCTGGAGTGGCAGCGGACGTTGGTCCGAAGGACTGGTGTCAGACCTCAAGTTGGGGTCCAGTGTGAGCACCAGGGCTGTGCGGTCATCGGCAGAGCCGGCATCTGACTTACCAGCCAAACCACCTGACTTAGACCCTGGTTTGGGTTTGAAGGGCCTAAGGGTGGACTTAACCTCCTGAATTCACGAGGTCCCGCGGACTGTTACCAACTCAGGTGGTGGTGGGGGGCGCGCGCAAAGGCTGTTCCGTAACTGGAGGAGCAGGCTTGGCCGGAGTGGTGCCTCCCATACTGGTAGGGAGCCACTCGACAGTTGCAGTCCCCGAAGAGAGCTGTGACCTGAAGGGAGACCGATCCTAGTACCAGTTCTTGTACTTGTCCCACTAATGCTTCTTCTGCTTGGAAGAGTGGGAGCCAGAACAGCCCCCGGGAGATGAAGAAGTGCTCCATACCTACTGCAGCTCCTTTTCCATCCAAGCCAGTTTTTGTTTCAAAAGGTGGGCTTCCAGGACTTGCTGACGGCGTTTACGTGTGGCCTGGCTGAACTGGCAGGCCTCACAGTCCTCAGTGTCATGTTCAGGCACAAAGCAGAGGAGACACGAGGTATGGCCATCTTTCTCTGGTATCTGCTTGCCGCAGGTGCACTTGTTCTTATGGGACTCTGACAAAGTTAGAGAAGACATGCAATCTGATGTCTAAATTACTGATTTTTGTAAGAAAATAAGAAATTCCAAAGGTAATACTCATCGAAAATGGTGGTCGACTGTAGCAGCGTTCCACAAGGTCTGACTTGAGCAGGTCGATGGTGAGAAAGAACTGGAGATGGGCGTGGGGACCGCCCACTATATACCATTGGGCAGATGGTCATGTGATGGGTGGGCGCCCCCCCCCCCCCCGACACTGCTAGCTAAGTTTTCTGTGTGGTCCTAGCGCCTGGCAGCTCAGTCCTGATTGTTACTGCCTACTATAAAAGCCCCCCTCAAAGTAAGATCGTCCATTCTATCTCTATTTTCTAGCTTTAGCGTGCATTTAATATTACTATTTTGTTTTGTTTATGCAGCACCTTGTTTTTTTATTTATTTATTCATCAACGCTTACGAAGCAGGAGGCAGAAATGATGGACCTAGAGTCCCTTTCAACCTTTCATAACTATTGTTAACACCCCTCTCCCTTTAGGTCAACGTAGGGCCACTGTTACTAGCTTCCAGGGAGACAAAGGGAGCTATTTGGGTGACCTGCAAAGTAAATACTGCTGCCCCGCTCCTGTCCCACATACCTTTCTATGCTGCAGCAGGAGTCCATGACTGCTATGATGAACATTACTAGAATATACTGTATCTTTTAAAACACCACCAACACTTTTCAGCAAATGCGGCAGCGCTATATGGCCAATCAAGCAGCTGCAAGTTTTCATGGGTATTCCACCCATTCAGTGATGTGGCAAACACCACTGTTCTCAATGTAGCAGCAGTGGTGGGGCTTAATCTTATTTTATTACTTCCACAGGGGTCTTGCTATCTTTTTTTTTTTTTTTTTTTTTTAGTTTTACCAGGAGTGGCACAGTAAGCCGAAAGCTTTTTTACAGAAGCGACCTGGGAGCACAGGAAAGTTAAGTGACTTGCTCAGGGTCACACAGTATGTTAGTGGAAACTGTAGGGATTCAAACCCCAGTCTGGTCTGCTGGATGTCACCAGATTTGCAGCTCAGAGCCTTAAGCTACTGCGCTATACTGCCTCCCTATGTATATATATACACACACACACACACACACACACACGTATATATGTATATGTCTATACATCTAAAATAATACTTGTAGCAACACCTGGACAGGTCATTGCTGTAAGTATTATTTTAGGCATTTAGACCCCCGTGGAAGCAATAAAATAAGAATATTAAGCCCCCACCACTGCTGCTACATTGAGAGCAGTGGTTTTTACCACAGCACTAAATGGGTGGAATACCCATGAAAACTTATGGCAGCTCGATCGGGACCCATGTGACGTTTCCACATTTGCTAAAAAGTTTCAGCTGTGTTTTAAAATACACAGATTATGCTAATAATGTTCACCCTAGCAGCCACAGACTCCCGTCACAGCAAAGAAAGGTATGTGGGATGGGAGCGGCATGCAGTATTTACTTTACACGTCACCTTTAAAGCCAGTTGCGAGAACGGAGTACTGCTAGGTGGGAGAAGCCAAGGAGGACATAGTGGTTAGTCCAGGCAGTGGGACGAGGCCTACAAGAGGAGAACCTTAGGGGTCTTCCCTCAAAGAGGAGTCCCCCCAATGGCTTTTGGACAGGAGGTAGTGCCCATGTAGAGGTTTGAGTGCCTGAAGTACAGAATCTGAGATTGAACAACATAAGTTCCTTAGGGAAATAAACCAGAGAGCAGATGTAAGTAAGGAGCAACCTCCCCAGTGGCACCGACGTAGTGACCAAGAGCATCGTAGTTAAGCAGGCCTAAGGTGAAGGGACCCCAGTGCAACTCCCATCATGAGAGCAGGGGGCTGCTGTGGTCCTCATTTATGAGGACACTGTATGACGTGTAGCCGGAATAAGTGTGTAGTTTAAAAATCTGACAAGCTTAGTTAGCCAGAACCTTTGTGAGCAGAGAATGCGAGAATATTTGAACTTGAAGTAGTCTTGTATGCAGCCACCAACTAAAAGTTGAAACTGCCAGAGCTGCTCCAATGTGAAACTGAATCTAAAGTGCAAATGCAGTAAGAATAAGATAAACTGTACCTTCTACAAGTATCTTTAGCTACTGAGAAGACACTGATTAGTGCAACTGCTTGGCTGCAGGCATGTCATTCATTTCATCATTAGTTTTACCAGGAAAGTGGATCGGGTCCCAAGACCCTTTTTCAACCACATCTGGGGAAGGGAATTACAACGGATACAAACATAACAACAAACACGCTTTCCTACATTTGATCATACTGACAATTAAAAATAATATAAACTTCATTCATAAAATGATAAAAAAATGGTACAATAACGCACTTAATCGATGTCACCCTAAAATGTAGATAGGATCATGTAATCCCGGCACATTTATAGCTGGAGATACTATCCAAATAATTCAAGGCAGGCAGGGCGCTTATTCCCTTAAATCTCCCACATCAAAGTTTATTGAGGGCTAGTGTTCCTGTATGCAAACAATGTATTGTAAGGGACTTCCCCAGGTGGAAGCATGCCTGAGAACCCAGTCCTTGGAGTTAATTTGTACACCCAAAGCCAGGCCAGCACTACTGGAGTATGCGGACATGTCTCCATGGAAACCAGACTGCTACACTTTATTAGGCTCAAATAACCAGTCTCATGATTCCTTCAAGACTCTCATTTGTTTTTAAAGATCACAGGAAACTTAAGTAAAACTGAATTGTTAAGTTTACACCAATCGCACATACTAACAAAGACTGCATTTCATTAAACCTCATGAGTCAGACCAGGGTATAAGTAGGACAATTAAAACTTGTAATTTTTTTGGCAAACTGCAACTGAACTTTTATAGTAAAATACCCAGATCTGTAGCCAAACCCACACACAGACAGCAGCCATCAACATCACAATCTGACGAGCCAAATTCAGAAATGAACAGCAAAATGCGATTTGGCAAGTGGCAGCTAAAACACCGATCAGACTTACAGGAATGGGCCAATGTCCTTTTTCACTTCTGCTCTTTTCTTGATCTCTTAATCCCACAATACAATGATCCAACTTTAGTTATTAACCTCTGTTTCTACACCACGCCCATTATGAACATTTATTTTTTTTTTTTAACTGACACACAATGATAGTGCGAGAATCAAGGTTTTACACCAGTATCAAGAACACTTTGCCAGTTTTTTTTAGCAGGAGGGAAAAGAGCGCTGTTTCTCTCTGAATGGTGAAGCTCTGATCAACACTCAGCACTTGGGACAGTGGCAGCAGTGACAAGACACAACACAGTCAAACTTTAAAATTACACTTTTATAATGGAGTACTTGGTTGCAAGAACACCTCAAAAGAAAATACAAAGCATACTTTCCATTATCAGTGATCTTTTAGTACTTATTTCCACAAAATGACGCACCTGTTGTATAAAACAAGTTTTATTCAGAACGTGTGCAAAGGGTCTGAAGCAAAAGGGGTCAGCTCGAGATCCCCCCCCAATCTAAAAGAGCATCATGGAAGGGAGTACTAGGCCTTACCTGCCCCACGGGGCATCACTGCAACTACTACATCAATAGCTACTAATAACCTCACAGGTTTTGTGCTGTCTGCACTGGGAAGGGAATTTCATTTTGACGGAATGCAATTTAGAAATCAATAAGACGTGCTTCTCGAGACTTACAATTCATGGAGTTTGACAGGACATGTGGATTTCCAACAACTGGATGTTATTGTGCATGTCTTGGTCTCTTTTTTTTTTTTAAATCCTTCTGAAAAGGACTCCTAATCTCTACACAGAAAGAGGGGTTAAAGAAGACTGGGAGATTACATGGGTTGTATTTATCATGGACTATAATCTTTCACAGTGAATAGCCCCTTTTCCCCTGCAGGATGCGGTGACAGAAGGGGCAACCTCTTACCTGCCTGAACAAGGAGTGTCAATGCCTCACGCCGAAGTGTACAGCACCCTCTTTCCTAAGATGAATGAGTACTTAGCTTTAGTCTTCACAGCACAGGCAAGCTGGGACATGTCAGAGACAGGCTAAGGGGCCAGGAGGAACTGACAAATGATCTAGTGGCTCCACTAGCACAGAAAACTGGAGACTGAGAATAAAAGAGGTGTCAGAAGACTAGAGGCAGGCAAATGTTATTCTGGTCTTTAAGAAGCAACTGAAAGACCCTAAGCATTATAAACCAGTTAAACTGACACTGATTCCAAGTCAATTCCGAGTGAGATTAAGACCATCTAAGACAGAATCAATAAGCAGAATCAGCATTAGTTTTGTGCAGGGAGGTCCACAGAGCAACTTGAGAAGACAAGGAGGGTGGACAACAGTGAAGTAAAGGACATTATGTGACTGGATTTATTGGTACTACATGAGAAGTTGGTACACAAGATTAGCAATCACAGGATAAAAGAAGAACAGTGAAACAGACATGACAGTTGTTAAAGAGCTACTGACACCACAAAGAAAACAAAAAAGAACATAATTAGGTACAATTCTGCTTGCATTTCATTTACATTTGATATAAATTGCCAAAAACTGCGTCAATGCTCTAGTTAGGGTCAAATGTATGGCAGCTTAGATTCAACGCAAAGAAGTGCAAAGTAATGCACCTGGGAAACAAAAACCCAGTGGAAGAGTACACAATGGGGGGTGAGATACTGACATCAAAAATGGAAAGGGACCTGGGGGTAGTTATATCAGATGACCTAAAGGTGGGCAAGCAATGTGAGAAGGCAGTAAGCAGGGCAGGAGGGATACTGGGATGCCCAGGAAGAGGCATCACCAGTAGAAAAAAGGAAGTTGTTATCCCTCTGTACAGGCAGTTGGCGAGACCCCATCTGGAGTACTGCATGCAGTTCTGGAGACCCCATGTCCACAAAGACACAGACAGGGTGGAGGCTGTCAAGAGGAGTGCAACCAAAATGGCGCAGGGTCTGCACCAGAAGACATACAAAGAGAGAGACTAAAGGAGCTTAATATGTATACTCTCGAGGAAAGGGGGAGGGGGGACATGATAGAAATTTCAAATACGTCAAGGGAATTAAAGTCCAGGAGGGTAGCATCTTTCGAAAAAGATGTGCAAGAACAAGGAGCCACGGCTCAGAGGTACTGTGGAAGTAGTTTTTCATGGAGAGGGTTGTAGATACATGGAACAGCCTTCCTGAGGAGGTCGTGGAGTAAAAAACAGTGGGGGAATTCTATTTGGGGGGTGGGTAGGAGGAAGTAGGCTGTTGGTTAACTAGGATCTGCAGCTTATCCATTAGGTAGGGAAATGGGCAGCCTAGGTGGGCCAAGCGGTCCTTATCCACCATCAAATTCTATGTTTCTAAAGCCATAAAAGTATGGAAATGTGGCGTTAGGGTTTTCAAAACTAACACCCCACACCCACCCTGCGCACAGCAACAGCTGTCGAGGGGTGGAGGAGGTGCAATGGGGTCATCAGGCACTAACGCTCTCCCCATTCCATATGTAAATAAGCAGAGATGGGTACAGTATAGGAGAATGGGGTGAGCGTTAGGGCTCTGACGCCTGATGGTGTGTTAGCTTTGAAAACCCTAACACCACATTTCCTCATTTTTGTCGCTTTGACCCTAACTAGAGCATTAACGCAGTTTTTTGCAATTTATTTCCCTACTTTTTGAGATAGCATAATAGTATCCTTATTTTACTGTGGGAGCACAGGGTCCTTTGGACCCTGTGTGCCCATCCCTCCGTAGATGTGTATATATGTATGTAGCTGTGGAAGCACAGGGCCCTCCAGGCCCTGCACTTCCATTTATAGGACAACAGTGGCCAAATTGTTGGCCTAGCCTTTTTATTACCTTCTTATTACACCACTCCATGTACCCATTAAGAAAAAATTACTCACCTTAGTAATGTTGTTTCTTCTAATGGAGTCTTGCTGTATTCTGACAGTAGCAGCGAGTCCCAACCTTCAAACTGCCCCAGAGGTGAAAGAGTTAACTTTCCATGCCAGGCATGGAACGCTGAGCTTGAGCTCGGTTGAGACTCTGTCTGTTCTTCAAACTCAAACTGTCAGATCTTTACGAGCTAAACTCACTAAGGTCCTGTGTGGAAGCTGTAAACCTACACTAGCCAACTGGCTACTAAACATAACACACATTTTTTTGGTCCCAAAACAAAGACTCAAGTCAGGAGAACCAAAAAATGAAAAACACAACACCCAGTCACCCCAAGAAAAGGGGGTGAAAACAACAAGGTGGGCACCTACTGAGTGCCAACACTGCACTGCCCACCCACATCCCAAAAACAGAGGTTCTGAGAGGGGCAGGCGGGGGGTCAGAATACAGCAAGACTCCATTAGAAGAAACAACATTACTAAGGTGAGTAATTTTTTCTTCAAACAACATGAAGGCTTGCTGTATTCTGACTGTGTAATTCTAAAGTACCTCCATTGAGGAGGGACATAACCTACTTAGGGAATAGGCTCTGAAGCACAGCTGTGCCAAACCGAGCATCACTCCTAGCCTGGATATCCAGGGAGTAATGCTTGGTAAAAGTGTGAACTGTTTTCCAGGTAGCTGCTTGACATATCTCTAGAATAGGGATGTCCCTGGCAGCAGCCAGGGAAGCAGCTGTACCTCTGGTAGAGTGAGCCCTCAGGCCTGAAGGTGGAACCTTACCCAGTTTTTCATAACAAAACTGGATACAAGAGACAATCCACCTGGCAATGGATCTTTTAGTGGCAGGTTTCCCTTTATCAACATCACCATACGTGAGGAACAGTTGGAGGGAGTCAAACCTGTGACCCTTGGTACGCTCTATGTAGTAGCTAAGGGCTCTTTTCACATCTAAACTGTGCAGCCTCCTCTTGCCAGAGGAGGAATGGTCAGTGAAGTACACTGGAAGAGACATAGATTGATTAAGGTGGAAATCTGAAACCACCTTAGGCAAGAACTTCCTGTTAGTCCTGAGGACCACCTTATCCCTATGAAAGGAGAAAATCAGGCTCCACTGACAAAGCTTGTAATTCACTTATGCGTCTGGCAGAAGTGATGGCTACCAGAAACACAATTTTCCAAGTCAAATACTTAAGCTCTGCTGAAGACAAAGGCTCAAAAGGGGGTTGCATAAGCTGAATAATGCAAACATTAAGGTCCCAAGCAGGGGCAGGGTCCCTGAATGGAGGGTTGGTGTGAAGCAATCCCTTGAAAAACTTGGAGAATACAGGGTGAGCTGAAGAGAGAGGCTTACCTGCTGAAATAAAAGCAGAAACAGCTGCCAGGTGCACCTTCAGTGTAGCTGGTCTCAGCCCCAAGCTATTTAAATGGACCATATAATCAAGGACTGTGGGCAGATCAGCAGACTCTGGGGAAATATGCTTCCCAGAGCACCATATGGAAAATCCTTTCCATTTGGAATTATAAGTAGCCCTGGTGGAAGGTTTCCTAGAAGCCTTCAGAATATCCATTACACCTTGGGAGAGGTGTAAATCAGCAAACTCTAACTCTTCAACAGCCAGGCCTTGAGATTGAGAGATTTGAGATTCGGGTACCAAACCCTCCCCTGAGCACAGGTTAACAGGTTGTAATTCCTGGGAAGACACAGGGGAAGATGGACTGCTAAGGACAGTAGGAGTGTATACCAGGGCTGTCTGGCCCAGTCTGGAGCAATCAGGATCATCTTGCACAGTTGAGATCTGATTTTGACTAGCACTTTGAACAGGAGAGGGAAGGTGGGAAAAGCATACAGGAACTTCCCTTCCCAACTGAGAACTAAGGCATCCAGGGGGACTGAGCCCAACACTGGGGGCCTGCAGCAAAAAAGGGGAAGTTGGTGATTGTCTGGGGCTGCAAAAAGATCTATCTGCGGGGTGCCCCATCTGGAAAATATCACCTTCAAGACCAGGGGATCCAGTGACCATTCGTGATGGCCCTGGGATATCCTGCTGAGAGCATCTGCCAGGACGTTGTCCTTGCCTGGGAGGTGAACTGCCATGAGGGAGGTGTTCAGGGAGTAAGCCAGAGACCACAACTTCATTGCCTCTGTGCACAAGGGGCGTAGACAGAGTGCCTCCTTGCTGGTTGATGTACCACATTGTGGTGGTGTTGTCTGTTCTGATCCGGATAACTTTGTTCTGAACAGAATTGGAAAAAGCTTGAAGTGCTAGAAATACTGCTCTGAGTTCCAACAGACTGATGTGAAGCAGAGATTCCTGAGGGGACCACAACCCCTGGATGGTCAGGTCGCCCATGTGAGCCCCCCACCCCACGAGGGAGGCATCTGTAGTAAGGATTAAAGAGTGAGACTGAGTGACAAAGGGAAACCCCTTGTCTCAGATTGTTCTGATCCTGCCACCACTGTAGGGCCTGGATCAGGGTTCGAGTTACTGGGATCAATTTGGTCAGAGGGTCCTTCCTTTGAGACCAGAAGGCTCTCAAATGGAACTGAATGTCCCTCATCTGAAATCTTGCTCCCTGCACTACTGCTGTGGAAGCAGCCATGTGCAAGAGCTGTAGAAAATGCCTTGCAGGTCGAGTCACCTGCAGGGTGAATGAGGAGGCCAGAGAGACAAGGGTCCTTGCCCTGTCCAGGGGAAGGAAAGCTCTTGCTTTTTCTGTGTCTAGCTCTGCGCCTGTGAAGGTGAGGAGCTGGACAGGCTCTAGAACCGACTGACAGATTCAGAAGGAAACCCAAAGAGGTGAGCAGTTGCTGAGTTATCTGTAAGCGTAACTTGACTTGGTCTGGGGACTGGCCTACTATGAGCCAGTCGTCCAGGTAAGGGAAGATGGCAATCCTTTGCCTTCTTAGAGAGGCAACTACCACTGCCAGGCATTTTGTGAATACCCTTGGAGCAGAGGTCAGACCAAAGGGCATTGCTCTGAATTGGTAATGCAGGGTTTTAAATAATTGATTAGCAGTTTTTTTCCTTGGGACAATACTAACTTTTCAGAAAGTATTTATCTAGGTTTTCCAGAAGTGTTATGTTTGTTAAATACAGTGAGGCAGGTGCCACGCATTTTCACAATGTTTTAGCACTTTTATGAGCAAAACGCTAATCAATTTTTAGAGTTAAATAAAACCCTGTAATGGCCTGAGGGCAGCTCGAACCCGAGGTACTTTCGATGGGAGCTTCTGATGAGAATATGGAAGTAGGCATCCTTGAGGTCCAGGAACGCTAGCCAGTCCCCTGGCCTTAGAGAGGGTAGAATAATTCCCGGAGTCACCATTTTGAATTTTGGTTTTAAAAGGTGTTTAAGTATCTGAGATCCAGGATGGGCCGCCATTCTCCTGTCTTTTGGGGTAAGGAAGTACCTGAGTACAACCCTTTGCCCTGGTGTGAGAATTGGGACCTTTCCACATCTCTGAGAGCTAGGAGGAAGAGACCTCTGCCTCTAGGGCAAGTGTCTCTGAGGGATTTGCAGGTGGAAAGGATCTGGTTCTCATCTTCGGAAACTTTTTGAAGCTGAGAACCAGTCCCTGGCTTACTACTTCCAGGACCCATCTGTCTGATGTCAGAGACTCCCAGTCCTGGACAAAGTAAACCAGTCTACCCCCTACAGGTAGTTGAGAATCAGCCCTGGCAACCCCATCAGGGTGCCTGTTTGGCAGGGGCTTTGGGCTGAGGGGTGGAGGCAGGCTTGCCTGTACCCCGGCTGCCTCTCCCTCTAAAGAACCCCCTCTGGGCATAAGCAGAAGAGGAGGCCTGGGCTTGGTAGACAGGCCTATGGAAAGGCCTGCCCCTGCCCCTGGGACGCTGCCTTTGAGGAGTGGCCTGTCTTTCCTTGGCCTGTGCACTCCTATAGGTGGTCCTATATCTGTCCATTTTCTTCATGTAATTCTCTATCTGCTCCCCAAACAAAGAATTACCCACAACAGGAATATCCATGGCCTTAGTCTGGGTATCCTGTGACAGGCTAGTACATCTGAGCCAAGCCATTCTTCAAAGTGCCACATATGTAGCCATGACTCTAAATGACACATCATTGGAGTCCACTGCAGCATGGAATTGCACCTTGGATGCCTCAATACCATCAGCAGCCACCTGCTCCAGCTCTTTGGCAAGCTGGCCAGGGACCTGTTTTGCTAAAGCCATAACAGTGTCCCACCTGGATTTTTGATACCTAGCAGTATAGGCCATATAATTGGCCTGTCTGAGTCCCAAGGATGCTGCCATGTACTGTTTCTTTGCCATGGCATCAATCCTCCTGGAGTCCTTGTCCGGGGGTGTGAAGCCAAGGGAATATTTGCCTTATCATAGGCTGCAGCCTGCACTACCCCAACATGGCTGCATTGTTGTGTAAGGAACTCCGTATCTGAGCCTGACAATGTATACCTCTTGTCCATTCTTTTATCCACAGGAGGTATAGTGTTAGGAGTCTTTAAAATCTTAAATGTCTGTTTCCCAAAAGATTTGTGTAAGGAATAGACAGCCTCCTAGACTCTGGGATATCCATCATTTCTACATAGTCAGGCTCCTCCTGGTCATCCACAGCTTCCTCCATAGGAAGCTGGAGGGTTTCAGCCACTTTTTTATAAAACATAAAATGGGAGGGGGACTCAGAAAGCCTAGGAGGAGACACTCCTGAAGGTCTGTCTGGGGAGATGTCCGGGTCAATAGGCACATCCAGACTTTCAAAACCACATTCACTTCCCTCATACTCCTCTTCCTCCTCCTCCGGTTCATAAAATTCCTCTAAATCATACTCTTGAACCGGTGGAACCGGCCAAACCGAGCACCTGCCTGATGGTGCCGGTTCGGTCAGAACCGGGGAAAGCGACTGCACAATTTTGTTCGCTTTGGCTATTTCTTCAGCGGTTGGAGAGGAAAGTTTTGGCTCCACACCAGCTGATTTTTCTTTTCTAGTTCTCTTAGCAGAACGACTCCTCAGAATCGGCTTTCCTTTGCCAAAAGTCTCGCCCTGGTCAGAGGGCACTCCTTCTGGTTCGGTTTGAACCGAACCGGGCTGGCTATCGGTTCAGCGGACTTTTGGCCTCCTTTCCTGAGCCTACCAGCTCTCTTTCCAGGGTAGCTGCAGGGAAATTTTACAAATCTGGCAGTCTGCATTGAGGGTCAAACCCCAGACAATAAACACAGGTGGTGTGGGGTCAGCCTTAGCAAAGACTTCCCACACACACTACAGTGTTGAAACCCAGTGGGCCTGGTTTTTCTTTTGGGTTTCTCAGACATTGTGCCAGTCCTAACCAAACTTACCCTTTTAATGGCAATCCACCAGGCAAGACCCTGTTATCGGTTCCTGACCGTGTCACGGGTCGTGGAAAAAACCGTAATAAAATCCGTTTTTTTTAGAACCGATAAGAACCGGTAACCACACACTAAAAGTACAATTCAAGATTTTTTTTAAACACTTGATTGGTTCAAACCGAACCGATGAACCGTTTACAAGTTCCACACAGAAAAGAATAAAATATAACCTATCTAGTACTCACAAATACCACAGACAGAGACTGAACCGACAGGTTACGCTTTAAATTCGGTCGAAAACCGAGAAAAGCGGTACTTTAACCGACAAATTGAACCGAGCAGAAGGAGAAATCTCGGCGGCGACTGTTCAGTGAGAGTAAAGAATCTGACGGTGTGAGTTTGAAGAACAACAGACAGAGTCTCAACCGAGCTCGAGCTCAGCGTTCCATGCCTGGCATGGAAAGTTAACTCTTTCACCTCCGGGGCAGTTCGAAGGTTGGGACTCACTGCTATTGTCAGAATACAGCAAGACTTCATGTTGTTTGAAAGAAAATTTTCACACCGCCACCAAACCATAATTCTGCACGACTGACACCATTCCATATCACAGGTAAAAATGGCACTGTTGAAAATCTGGTGTGCAAATATTACAAATTCGCAAACTTGCCAGGGTGTGTAGGAACTGCGCAACGTGCGCTCCTAAAGCAGTCATTTATGGGAATTTTTTCACAAAATTTTCAACATAGCCATTTTAAGACCTCTGCTCATGAACAGTGTCACTGTGATTTTCTTAATGTGTCCCGTACATTGATTTCGCACACCAACTGCGCCATTGTGCACTACATGGGCGGAAACACGTTTAGGGTGAGATGTAAAAAATGACAGCTATACTGCTCATAAGAGGTGTGTAAACTGGCAATGTTGAAAATCTGGTGAAAATATTGAAAGTCAGCGAACTTACAGTGTGCGTGGAACTGCATAACACTGCAGCTAAGTAAAACAGTCATTTAGGAATTTTTCCATGATTTTCAAAACAGGCTTTTTTTGAGAGCCCACCTTATGAACACTGGCAGTGTCGTTTCGTTATTCGTTCTGGAAAGGTGATTTCACGCAATGGCTGCGAAATCACCCTTCGGGCCCGAGTAACGCCATGACAGTGACAGCGACAGCATTCATGAGAAGGGGTCCCAAAAACCCCATGTTGAAAATTTGGTGCAAAAATTCCAAAAAATGCCCGAAATATGCAGCAAAGTTGAAAAAACCCTGTCTATTACATTAAACAGCTTACCGGCATTTCCTCAGTTCGCGGTCGGCTTTGAAGAGTGCAGACGTGTTCCGGTCCACCGAAGATCGTCGCGCCGGACTCCGGAGGCAAGTGTGGGGAGGCAGGGTGCGGGTGGGGGCAGGGAGACTGCGAGGGACCGTTTTTTTAATTTACAGGTTTTTTTTTATTACTAAGACGACGCGGGATGTTTGTCACGCTGGGGTGGGCTCCCAGCGTGGCAGCTGGAAAGAGCTGTTTGGGGGCTGGAGCCGGCGGGATTGGGCACCCCCATCGACATATGGGCTTAATGCCGCGGCTGGGTGGGCTCCCAGTGTGGCAGCTATGGAACTGTTTGGGGGGTTGGAGCCGGCGGGATTGGGCACCCATATCGGCCACTATGGGCGTGTGCCACGCTGGGGTGGGCTCCCAGCGTGGCACCAGAAAAGATTTTTGGGGTGTGGGCCGATGGGGCACTGGGCACCCCGTCGGCCTACAATATGCGTGGGGGAGGCGTCAGCATGCAATGTGCGTGTTGGGGGCTCTGCTCACTGAAGCAGAGTTCTCCCTTTCAACTGTATGCCACTGCATTTTCAGCTGTCATAGACAGCTGGAGTAGTGACTGGCGCACTGCGACCGTGCCTGCAAACACACTGACTGAATTGGAAGAGGCTGACACACCTCTGGAAAACTCGGATGATGGCACTATGTTTCTTGCACATGCGTGCAAGCAAACATAAAAATGTAAATACACTAAGCATAACATGGCAAAAGTGCAAGATTACATAACTGCTTCTATTAATGCTTACCCATCCCATACTCCTGGGATGAATAAAGGGGCAGATAGACAACGCACAGGCAGTGAATGCCTGTCAGTCCAGGGGATGGTGGTCAGATGTGTGTCGCACTATGGAGGAGATATCCCTCCTACTAGAAGACAGAACAGTTACATAATAATTTACCATTAACAGTAGATCTTCAAGGGGATCTCAGTCATCAGGTCACACCGTAGGAACTTCACAGTCAGTGAAGCAGGATCCACATTGAAGATTTTCCAGCAGTACAACTGGGGCCGCCCATACCGGCATCACCTGCAAACATCATTAACCCTATAAAGCCTTGAGTGGGCCCGGTCCCTCCTCAGTTCTTTCCCCTTGAAACTAAGAAAGCAAACTCGTGCTAAGGGGGAGCAAGGAGAGACAGAGAGAAACAGAGAGAGAGAGAGAGACACAGACAGACAGAGAGAGAGAGAGAGAGAGAGAGAGAGAGAGAGATGCCTAGGCCTAAATAAAAGGCTGGATACATCAGACAGCCAGTCTGAGACAAAGACCCAAATGGAGGATGGTGGGAAGGAAGGCTGATCTGATGACTGAGATTCCCTTGAAGATCGACTGTTATGGTAAGTTCTTAAGTAACTTCTATCTTTGTTCAGGGGTATCTCAGTCATCAGGTCACACTGTAGGAATGAGTTCCAAGCAGTTACAAGTGCTGCAGAACAGTCTGGAAGGAAGTCAAACTGAGGCTTAGGACAGGAGGCTCTGTAGAACAGCATGGCCAAAGCCTGCTCAGGCTCTAGAAGCAATGTCCAGACTGTAGTGCTCGGTGAAAGTATGGACAGTACTAAAGGTGGTAGCAGCGCAAATGTCAGTGGCTGAGACCCCCTTGAAACAGGCCACAAAAGGTAGCAATGCCCCTTGTGAAGTGGGCTTTCACTGTCCTTGGGAAATCCTTGCCATGCTTGTTGTAGTAGAACACAATACAATGGGCAAACCATTTGGACAAACATTGTTTGGAAACCTGAACGCACTCTTTTCTTGGAGCGAAAGAAACAAAAAGCTACTTTGTCTTTCTGCAGTCCTTAGTTCTGAGCAGATAATATTTTAGAATTCTGCGCACATCTGAAGTATGGAGCACTGCTTCCCCTGGATTGGCATGCTCTGGAAAATATACAGTTAGGTGGATAGACTGGTTCAGGGTAAACTCAGATACCACCTTAGGAAGAAACTTGGGATTCATGTGCAAAGACATCCTGTCTTTGTGAAAAATCAAATAGAGCTCCTCACACCAGAGAGTCTGAAGCTCAGAAAGTCTTCGAGCAGAAGTAATAGCAACCAAAAATAACGTCTTCCACGAAAGAAAGTGTAGCTCGCGAGTAGTGGCTGGCTCAAACAGAGACAGGGTCAATTTCTCCAAAACAAAACTTAAATCCCAAGCTAGGGCAGGAGTACAGATTGGAAGTTTCAGGTGCAGGATTCTCCTAAGAAAAGTACGAGACACAGCCAGCTGAGCCATGGCACAACCGTCCACTGGCTTGTAAAAGGCAGAGGTAGCCGAAAGGTGCACCTTGAATGAGGAGTACTGGATGCCAGAGTCTGACAGTGATATCAAGTAGTCCAGAATCTGGCTCACCAGACAGGTAAAAGGGTCCAGATGATGCCTGGCAGTGCAGATGGCAAACTTCTTCCACTTCATGGCATATGCAGCTCTAGTGGAGGGCTTCTGAGCTGCCACAAGGAGTGCCGCTACTTTCTGAGATACTGCAAACCTGGCAATGACTATGTCCCTCAGGAACCAGGCATGTAGACGAAAGGATCTGTGGTTAGCATGGGAGAAGGTCCCCTGAGCCTGCATCAGCAGACCCCTGCAGAGGAGCAGAGGCACCGGAGGTTCCTCTGCAAACTGTTGCAGTAATGGAAACCATATCTGCCGTGGCCAGTTGGATGCGACCAGGATCATGCTGGCCCCTCCATCTGCAGCTTGATTAGCACCCTCTGAATCCGAGGGAACAGAGGAAAGGCATAAAGGAACCTCCTGCTCTAGAAGAGGGACAACGTGTCTCACCAGAAAACTCCAGGCCCTGGATCTAGCGAGCAGAAACTGGGCAGTTTTGTGTTGCGTGGGGACACAAAAAGGGCCAACTCTGGACAACCCCATCTGTTGAACAGATCTTCTGCAACGGATGAAAAGAAGTTCCCATTCATGCACCCTGGACTGAGTACAGCTGAGGCTGTTCACCAGGGTGTTCAGAACATCTGGGATGTGGACTGCAGTGAGTTCTAGGCTGTCATCCAGTGCCCAGTACCAGACCATCACTGCTTCCCTGCAAAGGGGGTATGAATGCATCCCTCCTTGCTTGTTGATATAGTAGACCACACTGAGATTGTCTGACTGAATCA
Organism: Neoceratodus forsteri; assembly: GCA_016271365.2. Lineage (NCBI taxonomy): Eukaryota > Metazoa > Chordata > Ceratodontiformes > Ceratodontidae > Neoceratodus > Neoceratodus forsteri. The sequence goes on along the minus strand of CM057451.1, from coordinate 672,642,684 downwards.
ACAACTGGCCCAGACAGAGATGACTCTGGAAGGCCTGCATGGCATACAGAACCTCTCTCATCTCTAGGACATTTAAATGGAGGGAAGATTTGATCTGGGACCAGGTACCCTGGGTCTGGAAGGGACCCAGGTGTGATCCCCAGCCCAAGCCAAAGGCATCCGTAGTGAGAATCTGCTGGGAGACAAGATCAGGAATGGAACTCCTCTTAAGATGTTCTGGGGATCCATCCACCACTGGAGCACCTTGTGGACCATAGAGGAGACCAGCATGGGCTGTTCCAGGTTGTCCATGCGCTGATCCCACAGCACCCTTGGAGCCTTAAGTAAACCCTCACAGAAACATAACGGCTCTGCACAACCACCTGAGCCTGTGAGATGAGGCACTCTGCTCTATCTGGAGGCAGGAAGGCCTTGCCCTGCACAGAGTCCAGAACCACCCCTATATATTGCAACCATTGGGATGGGATCAAAACGGACTTGGGCAGGTTGCTAGTGATGCCCAGGGAGTGGAGCAACTGGAGGGTCCTCTCCAGGGTTCAGAGAAGCTGAACCCTGGACAGGGCTTTAAAAAGTCAGTCGTCCAGACAGGGGAAGACGTATAGGCCCTCTTGCCAGACAGCAGCAGCTGCTAAGCATTTTGTAAAAACCCGCAGCACAGAGGGTAAGCCAATGGGCAAGACTCTGAATTGGTAATGTTTCCCATGAAAAAGAAACCAGAGAGACCGCCTGTGCAGTGGGCACACCAAGATGTGCAGACAGGCATCCTGCATATCGAAGGAGCACAGCCACTCACCCTGTCTGAGCAGGGGCAGCAGCACCTGGGACAGTGACCATGCAAAACTTTTTGTGCTGGATGCAGAGATTGAGGTCTTTGAGATCTAGAATAGGCCTCAAGTCTCCTGTTCTTTTGGGGACCAGAAAAATCCGGGAATAGAACCCTTTGTTATTCTGCCGCTAGGGCACGGACTCAAAAGACCTTTTCCGCAGAAGAAAGTGAACCTCATCCTGAAGGACTGCTGCGTGGTCTGGCGGATAGGTGGACGGTACATGGGGAGTATCTGGGGATGGTTTCAAAAGCTCTAGTGTGTGAATCCTTTCTATAATCTGAAGAACTCAGACATATGAAGTGATGGTTCTCCATTGACTGAGATGGAGGGAGATCCGACCTCCGACCACCACTTCTTGGTCAGGGACTGGAAAAGGGGAGTCAGGCAGAGGCGGATTCAGCCGCTGGGGCTAATCTATCACACCTGAATCGTCTCAAAGCGGGGCCCGAGGAGGAGCGGGTAGGCAAGGCAGAATTGGCCTTCCACTGACCCTGGAGACAGGAGCCTGCACTGAACTGGCAGCACACCTTTTGAAAGGATGGGCGCCGACTGCTCCTGGGTTGGGTATGGTAGAGCAAATGGACAGACTTGATCGCCCTGCCAGAGGCCTGTAATTCATTAATGATATCCTGGACATCAGGCCCAAAAACAGCTTTGAGTCACTGAAGGGGGGCATTAAGCATATTCTGCTGGATATCTGCCATGAAACCTGACAGTCTGAGTCAGGTGTGCCTACGAAGGCAAATGCCTGTGGCAGCAGCCCTGGCAACAGTGTCAGTTATGACATACAAGGCCTAGAGAAGGTGTATACTAATATCCTTGATGGCCTGGAGGGACTTAAGGACTTCCTGTTTCTGGGAACAATCTGGGAGGGCCTGAACAGCCAGCCTGCCCTTCTGACATATGGTATACTGATACTTAATGAAATAAATAATTAGCAATCTGAAGTCTCAGAGTGGAGGATGCATAAGCCCTCTTGCCCCAAAGGCCGATCCTTCTAGATTCTCTGTAAGAGGGAAGGGAGCTCGGTCTCAGGTTGGGCAGCATAATAGGGCAGGCCGGAGAGATGACAGAACTTATCTGCCATGCAGGGCATGGCAGGAACCATGTCAGGGTAGTGCCATGCCATGGTGGTGGCATTCCTCAGAGCCAGCAAAATGGAAGGAATGACCTTAGGAGGAGATTCTGGGATCTCCAAGAAGTCCACCAGTTCCCTTCTGGCAGCATCCTCTTCCTCAGTGTGGAAGCCCATGACTGTAGACAGCTGCTTCATGACATTGAAGAAGGTACGATCTTCAAGAGAGAACCTAGGAGTGTGCTTAACAGAGTCCTCGCTCACTGAAGAAGCATTAGATCTCGCTCACTGAAGAAGAAGCAGACCTATCTGAGGAAAGAAGGTTTTCCTCCTCCTCTTCCTTAGGGAGAATAAGGTCAGGATGGTACTCCTCTTCAACGGTGACCCTGTCCAACTCAAGGTCCAATGAACGAGGGATCAATGGTCCCCTGAGGGGCGCAGGATGATAAGGTAGAACTGGCTTTGACGACGGAGCGACTGATGGCACCAGGGATGCAGGTATGTGTGCTCCTAACTGATGCCCCGAAGCCTTGATCAACTGGATCAAAATAGTGTTAAGGTCAACAACAGGTAAGGGCTGAGTCGACGGCAGAGGGATTGTCAAGACAGGTGTGACGAACAATCAGACAGGTCCTGAGAGCAGAAGGCCCTGGCATCAGAGGACCTGGGGAAGCATCAGGCCTCGACAGAGGGGCTGGAGTCAATGACCAAACGGTCGACAACTGAGGGTCAATGGCTGGCCTCCCTAAAAAGCAGGAAGAGGCGCTATCGGTAGGGTCTTGGCAAGAGCAGTGGCCTAGAAAGCGTCAGGACAGCTATCGCTGCTGGAGTACCCCCAGACGAAGATAAAGAAGCCGTCAGGGAATAGGAGCGCCGCTGGGGGAAGTGATCCCGATCGCTGTCTTTTTTGTGACTTATCCCAGAGGACTTGTCACGGGCCTTAGAAGCATGAGAGCTCAACGAACCCACCAGTGACTGGGAAGGGAGGACCCTTGCCCAGAACTGGCTACCTGTTGCTCCATGAGAAATTTCTTCAAAGCCTTTTTGCATCACCTAAGAGTTGTTAGATTACATTTCTGGCAGAGCTGACAGTCAGATGTTGTGGCCAGGCCCAAGACAGCAAACACAGAGGTTGTGTTCATCTGAAGAAGCAGTCTTCTTTCTGCAGTGGCACCAACGGAAGAGATGTGGAAGGATTAACTCTCGACATAAACAAGGTAAAAGAATCTCTTAATAAAGATATTCCCAAAGGTAAAAAAAAAAAAAGCATAAGCAAAAATGGCATGAACTGCAATGGAGCTTCTATGAAGACCCATGCGAGTAGAGTCGACAGCGGGAAAGAACTGAGGAGGGGGTTGGGCCACTCATGCCTTTATAGAGCTGATGACGGCAGGTGACACTGGCATGTGCAACCCCAGTTGTACTGCTGGAAAATCTTCCATGTGGATCCTGCTTCACCAATGGTGAAGTTCCGACAGTGTGACCTGATGACAGATACCCCAAAGAAGATCACAAGTTACAGGTTAAGTAACTTTCTTATCCTGTAACAGTCAATCTATTCTATAGAAATGAAAATTACATACCTACCATAATTCCTGATCTTTCTGTGCATCTTCACCATTCAACACATTTGGGTTCTGGCAGGAGGCCACAACCCTGCGGGAGCTTTTTTTTTTTTGGATGGGCGGAGTCGATCCACCGATGGCGCCACCCTCAAAGCCAATGCACTGCATGGCGCTTGCCGGCTGGCCATTAGGTGTCATCGACCCCACCCTCCTGCCAGTTCTGAGTTACCACAGAGCAAGAAAGGGTTGGATGGGAGGGACAAGGAAGTCCAAGGGACAGACAAAGGAAAAGATATACAAACAAAGGAGAAATAAACGATGGAGAGGACAGAAGGAGACTGAGAAACACTAAGGGGATAGGGAAGGGGCCCCAATCTCTGGAAGCAGGAAAAAGGAGAGGGAAGGAGGGAGGAAAAAACAAGAAATGGGGAAGGGGGAGGACATACCCTGGACTGCTGACTGTCTCCAGATTGTATAGTAACTGTGAAGGAGTAGCCAGAATGCTTAGTTGCCAGAATTCAAGGCACAGAAGCACTGGCAGGAACTCCAGCATGTGGAGAAGCAGCTATTGTGGAAGAAGGGGACAGGAACAGGGTTGTCCTTCCCCGAAACCACACATCTAGAAGGAGAGAACAATGAATCTCCTAAATTAAATTGAGGGATGAGTGCCTAAGGACAATAATGGAGAAGGATAGAGGAAGAGAGAGAGTGAGAAAAGAAGAGAGGGCAACCATCAACCCCCACCCCAAAGAAGTGGAGCTGAGGCATTGGGGAGTGAAGTGCCCTCTCCCCTGATCTCTCACCCCCTCCTGTCAGAAGGTAAAAATCCCCATGTGTGCCCAAGTCACCCCGCTCCTGACAGGCGGAAAGGAAGGGGGGGGGGGCACACAGAGGGAGTGGGACCCAGAGACTGAGGCCCAAGTGGAATGGAGGGTGGGATTTGTGATGAATGGTGAAGATACTCAGAAAGATCAGGAATCACGGTAGGTATGTAATTTTCATATCTTATCTGTGTCAGTCTTCACCATTCACCACATCTGGGTGAGTACTAGCCCCCCCCCCCGAAGGTGGCCCTAGACCCTAAAGGACTAAGTTCCTTAGATCCCAGTGGGGAAACAACACATAGGAAGAACCTTTACGGGCCTGGCGAGGCCCGAGACTGGGAAGAGTGAGACGGGCCCCCCCCCCAAGAGGGGGCAGGAGGTTGCCCTGACAGACTCTGCCTCAACCTACGGGAGAAAAGGTGGGTTCTCCGGTACACGGAGGAAACCACCCAATGCTGGGCCAAGGGTGACAACCGGGAAAGACACAGCCATGCTGCCGCCTAGTGCAGATCACTGTCCCTATGACCCTGGAAGCTACCTCACTGGCATCGTAAGATGCCCTCGCTTGGTGCCTTGCTAGCTCCAGGCCATGTGCAGAGTGCGCAATGGCTTGTCTGGTTACCTCTGAATCAGGCAGAGAGGCTAGGAGTTGACCTAGCCTGGACCACAGAAGCCTATCATAGGCAGCATAGTGAGCCTGATGAGCAGAAATATAAAGAAGCAACCGTGCCTAGTAGAAGGTCCTCCTCCTCCTCCCTCAGAAGTCAAAATCCATGGAATCTTGATCTGGGGGACAGTTACAGTGGAGGGCGCAAAGCCCATCGGGAGTGTCCAGCTGAGTCAGTCCAGACTGAGGATGAAGCATACAACCTGGAGACTCCGGTGGGGGATAGGGGGGCACAATACTTCTGGCTCAGATCCCTAGGGGCTGGGACTCTGGAAAAGGGTCTTTGCCAGAACCACAATGACGCCTCCTGGAAAGGAGCAGGCCAGGCAGGCACCACAAGGGTTTTCAATCTGAGCACATATTTACATCTCATTTGCCACAAATAAAATTTTACGTAAAAATTAGTCTCAGGGTTCCTTCTTCTATATTATTCAGTGTGTCCATATGCCCTGTTACAAGCTGTTCATATGTGGGCGTGTTCCATATTGCTTGCTTCCATTTATCTGCCAGTAAGCTCCAAAAATGTTTCACATATGTACATTTCATCAGAAAATGTTCCTGAGTTTCTTCTTGATGACACGTCTGGTATGGGCACATCCTTTCTTCCTGTTTCTTGTGCTTGTTATTGCCTTTCACTCCCAATCTTCCATGCATTCACAACCATACAATATCCCACATTCTTTGTGGGATCCTATTGTCTGTCAAATCTCTCTTTATTTTAGGTATACCCTCCTGGCTTATGTTCTTATATATTATAGGCACTGTGTATTCCTGCTTTTGTATATTTCTATATAATGTTTCCTATCTGGGGTGAGTACCTGAATTTTAGTTAGCTTCCACTGCTTTATTTTACCAATTAAGAGATTCACGTACTGCAGGTAATCTTTAGATTTTTTTTTAATGTGTAATGTCCCTGGCCCCATGTTTGGAATATTGGCTCTATCCAACTCTGTGCCAATATTTTCCAAGCTTGTGCACCTGGAACTAACATATGTCATTAGAGTTCCATGCAAGCATATACTATAGATACAACTTAGAGGATTAGTAAAATTCAGCCCTCCCTCTTTGTAGGGTCTATATAAAACGTCACATTTTAAAATTGGGTTTAAATGACTACCCCAAACCTTTTGAAATATCATACTATATATCTGTACCTCAAATTTCACTGGAGGGGGTTATACCATACTTAATGTAAATAATGGTAATATGAAGGTTTTATCCAGAAGGACTTTTTTACGTTTGGTCTGCTGCCATACTTTCCATTTTTGCACTTTTTCATTACATGTTTGGATTTTTGCCACCCAGTTTTTTTTTCCATCATGTCTTCCCTCCCATATGTTATTCCCCAAATCCCAATTTCTTCTATTACCCCAATTCCCTTTATATCATTTTTAACCAATGGAATGACTTTTACAGAATATGCTTTACTTTTCCTTTTGTTAACTGTGACCCCAGCAGGCCTTTCAAAACTTTCTATGAGGTCCAGTAGCCATCTCTGCTGGTTCTATATCTGGCATTAGTAAGCACAGATCATCTGCATATGCAATAATCTTATTTATAGGTCTGGTATCAGTAAGACAAATGCTTTGGATAGCTTGTTCTTGTTGCATCAGCCACAACACTGGGTCTATACACAAGACATATAGCAGGGGGCTCATAGGACACCCCTGTCTGATCCCCCTGTTGATCTTCACCACTGGTCCCATACAGCCATTAATAAGCAGTTTTGTTGCAGCAATCCTATATATTTTCAGTATCCACTGGGTAAAGTTTTCTAGTAGGCCATATTTACTAAGTATTTTTTTGAGATAAGTATGTGAAATTTTATCGAAAGCCTGTTCTTGATCTAGACTTAATAGGATTCCCCCCAGCTTCTTCCGTTTACCTAATTCTACCAGCTCTCTAAACAGTAAAATATTGTCTTGTATTCTCCTGCCCTGAACCGAACATGTTTGACCCGGGTCTATTAATTTTGCCGCTACGGCTGCCAATCTGGATGTCAAAATTTTCATTTACATTTTTATTTCTACATTCATCATACTTAAAGGTCTCCAGTTTCTTAAGTGTCTTGTCTTGTTTTTTGTGCATCAGCATCTGTATGGATAATCCTAATTGGGGTGTTATGGTCTCTTCTCGTAACACATTATTGAATACCACTTTTAGTATGTCTATCATGTCTTCGCTAAAGGTTTTGTAAAATTCTGATGATATACCATCAGATCTTGGTGTTGCGTTGTTACGTAGTGTTGATATTGTGTCCTTAATTTCAGTGTCAGTTACGGACCTGCTTAGAAATTCAGTCTTCCTCTGGTATTACTGGCATTTCAATGCCAAGTAAAATATTATCCAAGTCATCTGCTTTAGGATGACAAGATTGGTATAATGTGGCTAAGTGTTGTCCTACTGTAGTAATGATTTCTCTATTTGTTATTGTTTTGTTCTGTTGAGTGTTTAGTTCTTCCATAACTTGCTTCTCTCTGTGTGTTTTACAACTCTCATATATGTTTCCTACCCCTGTTTTCCCTGGAGTGGCTACCGTATGTTCATATAGTGAAGACTCAGCCCTTTTATACTGTATCTGTTCCATTTCTTCTCCAATGTCTTGTAGTCACTCAATATAATGCTGGTTTCCTTCATTTATCTTACTCAATACTGCATAATACTGCATTCGTAATGTCAGGTATCTTTTATATTTAGTGTTAAGACTGTTTGCTTGCAATCTGCTGAAACACATTTTTAAGTTCTTTTTTAGTACAATACCACCATTTGCTTACACTATCCTCCAAAAATGCTACTGTTCTCCTATCATCCAGTACATCCTGTATCAGACTTTGGTTTTCTGGTATTGTGATTGTTTTATTTAGTTTCCAATATCCGTTCCCCATCTTGGTGTCCCTGTTTTGCGTCAGCATAACTTTAACCATTAGGTGGTCCGTATTTTCTATTGGGATGAAATGTGCAGATTGTATATTAATATTCATAGATACAGATATATAATCTATTCTTGTGGCTAGATTTTTCCTATAAAATGTAACCCCCCCCAAAACATGTTTAGTTCTGTATGAGTCTATTAAGTTCCCATCTTCTATGATTCTATTCAGTGCATCTGAATCACAATATTGTTTTTTATTCTCCATTACATCTGTAATGAGGCAGTTGAAATCCCCTGCCTATATTAACTGCCTATTGGTTGTCAGATGAGGCTTCACTAAGTTAAACAATTCAATTCTATCCTTCTTGGTCTGGGGTGTGTATGTGCCAATTACCCTCCATACCATATTTTGATATACAAAATCTAACAAGAGGGCTCTTCCAGGTGATATATCCACTAATTTTGTTACAGTATAATTGTAACCTCCAAAAAGAATACCCACCCCATCACAGCGCTCTATGCCCAATAAAAAATAGAAGGTCCCCATATCTAAGCCCTTTCAGCTGTTACCACATCATTAGTTGTAGGTAACCTTGTATCCTGCAATACACAAATGTCTACGTTGTGCTGTTTAATAATGGAAAAAAATCACAAGCCTTCTTCTGTTTTTCTTTACGCTGTTTGTATTCAGTGTTGCCACCTTCAGGAGACAGGGAGCTTCCAAATTTTAGATCAGATGCTTGTCTCCTTGATTCACCCTATATCCCCTTTATTATTTAGACGTTGACTCCGTTGTGTCCTGTAGCCTAAGTTTTTCTGTGTGTTTTTCTAGCCACGGTCACTTTCTAAGATAAGGATTCTGCTTCTGAATAAGATAACATACCATACTCGGATGAAACAGTGGTCAAATTTTCTGATTCAGAGTCCTGGTCTGTTTCAGTTCATTGCAATATGCCATACTTATTGGCCGTAGCAATTGTTTTTGAGATTTTATTACCCGGGGGTCTCTTTTTGTTATAGTTTGAAAGGCGTCGGGGGGGGGGGGGAAGAGAAGAGCATAATGTTACTTTCAGACCTGCTATCCTGGTTTGTTGCTGTTCCTTCTTCAGATTAAGGTTCTGTGGTCTGAGCATTTTCTGCTGCAGGTGTACTTTCTTCACCAACCATCTCCACCTCTTGTGCGCTCTGCTCATTACTGCCTTGCGGTTGTTCATTTTGCTCCTACTCCTGTGTTTGGCTTTGCTCATTCCCTCCCTTGTCTGCATTCTGTGCAGCCCTCGAATTGTTAATGCGTGTGTCTTGTGCATTTGTCAAAATTGTTTCTTAGTCTGCTCTATCTTGTCTATTGTGAGTGGCCCACTCACAGGAGGCATATGAGTGACCAGTTTCTTCACATAAGTGACATTTTACTTCACTGATACACTGTGAGCTATGATGACTATATTCCAGACAATAATTACATTGTATATGGTCACATGCACTACTGAAATCTAGCAAGGAACCACATTTGAAGCAGGTTCGTGGTTGGCCTTGGTAAAAGCAATGCCCTCTTTCATGCCCTAAAAAAAAAAAAGAAAGAGTTGGGTAGATGTTTCAAGCCTTGCAGCGTCATGTTCAGCTGTACTCTATTTCCAGCCTCCGGTCCATATATGCTCTGCATCTAAAATGGGGGTTGGCTGTGCTAATACATCACATCTCTGACTAAACCAATGTGTAAAGTCATGCACATTTACATTTTGTTTCGAAAAAGTATGGTTATGATTCTATTAGCAGGTTTTGTCAGTGGTATTCCTTTAAAAAGGGATCCATGGTGCAGAATATTTTTTTCTTTTCATATGCGCCCAGAATCTATCTAGGGCCACACTCATTCTAAAGCTTACATCAAAGTTTGTGTCTCCAGCTGCATGTATGAGTGCATATATTTCATTTGTGAAAAATCTTAGTGACTCTTAAGGGCGTTCTGCCCACACAGATCCTGCTAGTCCCCCCCCCGATAATGCAGCCTCACTGCATTCTTACTTTGAAACGCCATTTTAGTTTGGGCCTGCTTATCTCTGCGGCTAAAGTTAGCCCATACTCTGGCTGGTTGCCTCCCTTCATTATTTTCTTGGCCCAAGTCATTTGCCATCCCATCTCCCCATGAAGCTCCTGTAATTGCCCTTATATTTTGTTTTTTCTTTTAAGGGCTGTATACCACATCTTCTGATCTAAGGTCCATGTCAAAATCTACATTGTCTGTTGTGTGCTCAGGTGGTTGTGCCTCAGTACCAGTGTTTTTACTAGGTCCCGGTGGGATTCCTGGAATGGGGATTCTTTCTCCATCTGCCACCCAAATCCCCTCTTTATTTTGCGTCCACCCCACACCTTTTAAAGCATTTGAAATTGTCCACGGTGTGGGTAGATTAGGATTTAGTGTCTCCACATTCTGTTTGCCTCCCTGCTCGCATTATATTAACTTCAATGCCCCTGTTTTGTGTTTCAGGTAAAATTACAGTACTTTGCATGTCTGCACTTACCGCTTCTTGTGGTTGCACTGGGGCTTCAGTGTTACTGGGAGCTGACGCCTCTACGGGCATTGCATGGCGTTCCTGTGGCCTCTTTGATCCTGCTACGTCATCAAACCTCTGCTCCGAGCTGTCAATTTCAGCCTGCTGATTGTCAATTGTTGCTGTACTCACTTCCACATCACTGCCCTTATCCTCGTTTGCCTCATTCTACTTCAATAATGTAGCTTGCAAGCATTTTCTCTGTTTTACTGACAACTGAGCTAAAAAGGCTTCTCATCACGGATAAATCCAAATCCACTTTGTCCCTCGTTTTCTGTATTTTGCTGTCCTGTCAGGCTGCATTTGCTACAGTTCTTATTTCCTGGTTCCTTCCTCCAAAAGTTCAGTGTTTAATTCCATCGCCTCAGCAGGGCTTTCTCTCACGTCTGCTCCCTCCAAGCACTCTGACATTGTGAGGTCTCTGTCAGCCAGCAATTCCCCTACTGGCGAGTAAGGGAATTTCCCCGGTGTCCTGGCCAGATTTCTCCCATTCACTAAAAATACCACCAACAGCTTGACATAGAAACATAGAAGTTGATGGCAGATAAGGACCACAAGGCCCATCCAGTCTGCCCATTTCTTTTTCTACCACAAATGTGCCATCAGCCTTTGTTCTGTCAATGGCCTATCTATTCATACTCATCTGTATTGCTCCCTTATGCCTATCCCATGTCTGTTTGAAGCCCTGCACTGTACTCATATCCACCACTTCCTGAGGTAGGCCGTCCACGCATACTAACATACCAGCAGAATAGGCCTAACGGTCTGTCGTCTGCTCATTTGGTCAGCCCCTACCCTGGGAGCTGACCTTGCTTCCCCCCTCGCCTTCTCTGGCTTCTCCCTTCCCAGTTCCAGATATTCTCGCTGCACTGGATTTTGCTTCCAGAACCTGTCCCACCCCCTCTCTGTGAAAAAGAACTTCCTCACATTACCCCTTAATCAGCCTCCCTCTAATCTCGTGCTGTGTCCTCTTGTCCTGCTATTTTTCTTATATTGAAACATGTTAGACTCTTTTACCTTGTTAATGCCCTTAAGGTGTTTGAATGTTTCAATCATATCACCTCTCCCTCCTTTGCTCTAGGGTATACATGTTGAGCTCTGTTAATCTGTCCTCATATATGTTTTCTGATGCAGTCCCTGTACCATTTTGGTTGCCCTTCTCTGGACTGCCTCAATTTGGTTAATGTCCTTGTGAAGGTGTGGCCTCCAGTACTGCACGCAGTACTCCAGATGGGGCCTAACTAGTGTCTTGTAAAGAGGGATTATTACCTCCCTCCCTCTTCCAACTTGTGATACCCCTAACACACCCTATCATCCCTCTAGCCTTGCCAACTGCTTTAGTGATCTGCTTGGATGATTTCTGGTCATCCGTGATGATGATGCCCAAGTCTCTTTCTTCCCTTGTAACTGCCAGCAACTCCCCTCCCAGCCCATAGGTGGCTTCAGGGTTTCTCTTCCCTATGTGCATGATCTTGCACTTCTTTGCATTAATCCCCAGTTGCCACTCTTCTGACCATTTTGCTAATTTATCCAGATCTCTTCTCATTCTTCCCACCCCATCTGGATCATCTACTCTGTTGCAGATCTTGGTGTCATCTGCAAACAGACAAACATTATCCTCCAGTCCATCTGCAATGTCACTGATGAAGATATTGAAGAGGACTGATCCCTGAAGTACCCCACTTGTGATTTACATCTCTTCTGACTGTATACCATTTACTACCACTCTGTTTTCTGCCCGTCAACCAGTTTGCTACCCAGTTGACCAACTCCTGACCCACCCCGAGCCTACCCAGCTTATTAATCAATCTTCTATGTGAAACAGTATTGAAAGCTTGGCTGAATTGAAGTTAGGCGACGTCAACTGCTCCCCCTTGGTCCATCACTCTGGTTACCCAGTCAAAGAAATCTATGAAATTAGTTTGACAGGACCTTCCTTTTGTAAACCCATGCTGGTTTGGATCCTGTGCTCCTATGGATTCCAGGTGTTGCACTATCCTTTCCTTAAGGAGTGCCTCCATAATCTTGCCCACTACTGAGGTAAGACTGACTGGTCTGTTGTTCCCTGCCTCCTCCCTGCTACCACTCTTGTGGAGCAGGATCACATAAGCCCTTCTCCAGTCTTCTGGGACCTCTCCTGTGCTAAGAGACTCACTAAACAGTTCTGATAATGACTCTGCTAGTTCCACCCTTAGCTCCTTTAGTATCCTGGGATGTATGCCATCAGGTCCCATTGCCTTGTCCACCCTGAGCTTATCGAGCTCTTGTAGAACCTTTTCTTTTGTGAAGGAACTAAGTGCTTACCTCCCTCCCCCCTGCGTCCATGGGGCTGAGCTGTGGGCCCCTGCCTTACCTTCTCTTCAGTAAATAATGAGCAGAAGTATCTATTTAGGATAGATGCTTTTACTTGGTCCTCCTCCTCACACACACCCTTATCTCCTTTGATCTTAGCAATACCCCTTCTGGACTTTCTTCTTTCACTAATGTATCTATAGAAAGTCTTGTCACCTTCTTTTACTGTTTGTGCTAGTGTTTCCTCAGTTTGGGCCTTTGCCTGCCTGCCTTACTGCCTTCCCTGCTTCCCTTAGGGAAGTTTGGTAATCTGGTTTAATTTCAGTAGGTTACCATCTGTATCCCCCCCGATCGCCCCTGAAAAAGGGACTTCTAGTCTCAGTGGGCCTACGGAGTCAACAAAATTCAATAAATAAATTTTGCCCCCACCCCTGTGCCCTTTAACTTACATGCTAGTCTTCCATGTGGCACTGAACTGAATGCCTTACTGAAGTCCAGGTATAGGACATCCACCGCATGCCCTTTGTCCATTTCCCTGGTCACCCAGTCATAGTAGTCCACTAGGTTGGTCTGGCAGAATCTGCCCTTGACAAAGCCATGCTGCCAACTGTCCTGTACCCCACTGACCTCCAGCAGGGTCACCAGCCTCTCTTTCAGGATTGTTTCCATCAATTTTCCCACTACGGACGTGAGACTCACTGGTCTGTAGTTCCCTGGTTCATCTTTGGGACCGCTCTTATGGAGTGGAACCACATGAGCCATCCTCCAATCCTGAGTCCAGAGAGGCATGAAACAGGCCTGCCAATGGGCCTGCCAGGACCTCTGCCAACTCTTTCAGTACACTGGGGTGTATGCCATCCGGTCACGCTGCCCTGTCCACCCTTTGTGCCCTTAACCCCTCTAGCACCCTACCTCCTGTGATTTCCCCATCCCCCTCTGTTCCGATCCTCTCCCCAACCTTAGGTATTTCTCCCCTTTCTCTTTAGTAAAAACCGAGCAGAAATAGTTATTAAGTGCTTCTGCCTTTTCGCCCCCTTTTTCCACCCATTCCCCCTCCTTCTTAGTCCTTACAAAACCTTTTCTCCCTGATATATCTGAAGAAGTCTTTCTCCTCCTCCTCAATTTCCTTCACCAGCCTAGCTCCCTTGACGTTTTTGCTGCCCTCATTTCCCTGGTCACCTCCTTTGCTTCCTTCAGGTGCTCCTCCCTGTCCTCCCCCTCCCAGTTCTCCTTTATCTCCTATAGGTGACTTTTCCTCCTCACCATGTCTATGACACCTTTGCTCATCCAGCTAGTTTTCTTCATCCTAGCCTTTTTACTTTGGGCCTTGCTGCTGGAATTTGTTGCCTCCAGTATCCCTAGCTTAATGAGTTCCCACCTCTGATTCGTGTCCATATTAGGCTGAATTCTGTCCAGAAACCCTTGCATCACTTCACCCCTCATTTTGAAGTCAGCCTTTCTAAAGTCTAGCACCTTGGTGCCAGATGCCGTCCTCCCCCCCCCCCCCCAACACAATAAAAACTTTCATGTTAAAAAAAAAAAGTGGTGATCAACTGTGAAAATGCATAGTGCCTGTCACATACTTATTCGCAAATTAAGTCAACAGTTAAGATTACTTGCGTTGTGAAAGTGTAAAACTGGTAAAATATAGACATTCTTAGTCTAGTAGCATACAGTTTTCTGGAATACCATGTGTTTGGAAGGATGGTGAGTATTCATTCTTTCTGGGATTAAATTATCCAACATAGCGGAGGCAGAATTTAAAATTCAAAACTAGAAGTAAAACACTTCCTTTATACTTGGTGTCACTCTGTTGTAGGCTAGCACATGAAAATAAAGAATGATACTAACATACTAAAAGCCAGCAGAATAGGCCTCATGGTCTGTTGCGTCTGCTCAGTAGCCAGCTCCCCACTGGGTGCTCGATTCTTGCAGAGGACTTCCATGACTTCAGTTTCCCCCTGTACCTGTCCCTCCTTCTTGAACCCCTCTACTGTGCCCTCTTCCACCAGGCTCCTGGGCAGTGCATTCCATGCCTCCACCACCCTCTCAGTGAAGCAGCGCCTCCTATGCTCCCCCCTGTAATCACCCCAGCTTCCACTCATGCCAACTGGTTATTACCCTTAAGCATGAACACCTCCTCGGCTCTGCCCTTGTTGATCCCCTTTACGTATTTAAATACCTCTATGAGCCCCCTGTCTCTCCTCTCCTCCAGTGTGTACAGGTTGAACTTCTCCAATCTCTACTCATAGGGCTTACCCCCCATGCCCAAGATCATCCTGGTCACCCTCCTCTGGACCCTCTCCAGCAGTGCAATGTCCCTCTTCGGGTGTGGCCTCCAGAACTGCACACAGTACTCGAGGTGCGGCCTCACCGGGGCATTATACAGAGGGAGGATCACCTTCCTCTTCCTGGAGGTGATCCCCCTGGCTATGCAGCCTAGCATCCTAGTTGCCTTTGCTGCTGCTCTCAGACAATTCTCGGTGTTGTTCATTTTGACGTCTATCTACTACCACTCCCAGGTCCCTCTTACCCAACAAGGTCTGCAGTGTGCCCCCCCCCGGATGTATGCATGCATGCCCCAGGTTTCTGACCCCCAGATGCAGCACCCTGCACTTCTCTGCATTAAACTTCAGTCCCCACCTCCTTGACCACCCCTCCAGGGCATCAAGGTCCCTCGGAGGGCCACTCTCCCCTTTTCCCCGTCCGCCAATGCTCCCAGCTTCGAGTCGTCCACAAAGAGACACAGTTTACTCCTAATACCCCTTACTATGTTCGAGACATAGGCATTGAACAGGAGTGACCCCAGGACCGATCCCTGGGGGACCCCCACTAATGACATTTTTGGGGAAAGAGACTATTCCGCCAACCACTACACTCTGTACTCGCCCTGACAGCCAATTCTCCATCCACCTGAGCATCTGTCCCCCACCCCATCCCCCCCCCAGCTCTGCTAGCAGGCCAATGTGAGGGACCTATTCAAACGCTGTGCTGAAGTCCAGATAAAGGATGTCCACTGGAGTATTATGGTCCAGGGCATTCGTCACCCAATCGTATAACTCCACAAAGTTAGTCTGGCACGATCTCCCCAGAGCAAAGCCATACTGCCCATCGTCCAGGTGCCCCATCCATTCTAGCTGCCCCCTAAGCCTCTCCTTAATCATGGCCCTCCATCACCTTACCTACCACGGATGTTAGGCTAACAAGCCTGTAATTCCCCATCTCCTCTCTGCACCCCCCTTTGTGGATAGGCACAACATGGGGCAACCTCCAGTCTTGAGGCACCCACCCTGTCCGCAGAGCGGTGTTGAAGAGCGCAGCTAGTGGAGCTGCCAGCACATCTGCCATCTCCCTCAGTACCTTCGGATGAAGCCCATCTGGCCCTGACACCTTCTCAGCCTTTAGCAACTGGAGGGCTGCTCTCACCCAATCCACTGTGATTTTGTCCTCCCCCACACGCCTGTCCTTCCTGTCCCCCCCCTCAGCCTCTGCCGATCCACCAGACTCCAAGTGACCTACCGTTTTTGTGGGCTCACCATCCCTCCCATTGGGACAGATGGATCCCCTTCACCCCCGGTAAAGACTGAGGCAAAGTACTCATTTAGTACCTCCGCTTGCTCCCCCGCTTCCTGAGCCCATCCCTCCCTAGTCCTAATCCTGCTGATCTGTGCCCTTGCTTTTTTTCTCGCCTATGTATCTAAAGATCCCCTTCCGCCCCTGCGGATCTCTCTGGCCAGGTTCTGTTCCATCCTCACCTTGGCCACTCTTACCACTCTGGTGACCCTCCTGGACAACAGCTCATACTCTCCCCACTCCATTTCCCCCCTTGAGCGCTTTAGGTGCGTGTAGGCAGCCTTTTCCTCTCTCAGCGCCACCTGAACCTCCCAGGTTCACCAACACGGCTTCCTGGCCCTACAGTACTTGTGCCTTACCTTTGCGCAAGCCCTAGTAGCCTCCTGCACGCCCTTCCTAAGGGACTCCCACCTGCTCCCAGCATCCATATCCAGCCTTAACTCATCCAAGTACCCCTGGAGAATCCTCCCCATGCCCTCGAAGTCCGCTCCGTTGAAATCAATTACCACTTTTCATCGCCCCCTAGATACAGGAAAAAACACACCATGGTGTGGTCACAGCCTGCCAAAGGGCTGATCACCTCTAGGCCCCTAATCTGGTCATTGTCTGCTAGGACCATGTCCAATATTCAGCCCTCCCTAGTTGGCTCTCCCACCTGCAGGTACCAGGAATGCAGTGGGTAGGGCTACTGGGATGCTGGGGTGCACAGGGAGGGGCATCTAGAGTGGGGGTGGGGAGGGTTACCACCACTGTATCGCTCACTGGTGTGACCTACCTGGAGTATTGTGTCTGGTTTTGGAGGCCACATCTCAGAAAGGACATAGGGTGGAGAAAATCCAGAAGGCAAGTAAAATGGTGCAGGGGTTGCACCAAATGCTCTACGAGGAGAGACTGAGGGATCTCAACATGTACACCCTGGGGAAAAAGAGAGAGCAAGGGAGGACATGATAGAGACCTTCAACTGCCTTGCAGGACTGAACAGGGTGCAGAAGAGAAGTCTCTTTCAAATAATAAACAGCACTATGACAAGGGGGCATGAAATGAAGCTAGGGATTAGGAGGGATGTGAGTAAGTGTAGTCTACTTAACTGAAAGGGTAGGAGACCCCTATTGTGCCAGAAGACCACTTAAATACTGAAACACTGCCAAGCTGAAGAGCTCACTTCAGGGGACTCCAGGATTCCCACAGGGGCTGTAAGAGGTAAAGCCTCTCTCCTTCCAGCTTACTTTCTGAAGTGGTATTGGCCCCATCGGCTCTACATTTATAGCTGCAAACTGGTCACGTGACACGTCACATGACCACACCCTCTGATTTCTAAGTGTCCACTTTCCCATTTGCAGCTTATATTTTCTGACCACTAGGAGTCGCTGCAGTGCCCTTCCTAGCCCCCGTTTCTGCCTTCCTCACATCACTATTTACCCTCCTAATCTCCACTCCTCCTCACTTTCCTACTACTACACCCATATTTTAGAACTTTTTCCCCATTTCTTTCTACTGTCCCCTCGTAGGTCTAGAACCCTGGACCCTTGGCACCACAGTCGGCAGGCCTACCACAAAGCCAACAGGTCAGGCTAATTTCTTTCAGTTTTTCAACACTCTTAAACCCTTCGGGCCCCCCCAAACTACCTTGTGCTCATTATGACCCTGCTTCCTACTACCACCAGCTCTGCCATGTGGCTTGCAATGCTAACACTAGCCCCCCCCCTTTTTTTACTAGGGGATACTCCACTTGTCTCCCAACATGGTGAGCCAGAACCACCTTATCAGGCTTCTCACCGTAGCCCCCCCCCACATCTACCAGTGTACCACCCCACTTACTATCACAGACCATGCTCCCCTCACCCACATCTCCCCCTATAGGCACTGCCATGATACAGCGGCGCATGCTACTCTGCCTTACCTCTCCCTCTCTATGGGACCTACCCATTCCCATCTCCATACGCTGCTCTTCCCCCTCACTACTGGTGTCTAAGCTGGTGAAGAAGCAACTAAAACTGGCATCCTTGCACATCCTCCTGCTCCTCCTTACGGGAGATGTCCAACCCAACCAAGGACCTGCCCAACTCCCCAGGTTACTGCTCCTAAGGATCTAATAGTTGCCTCGCTTAATGTATATGTAGCCTCCCCAACAAATTTGACTCTTTTCAGGGCTGTGTTGCCCAGAATCGTCCTGATGTCATATCAGTAGTTGAAACTTGGCTCAAGGACCACACCCCAGACTCCGCAGTCTCACTCCCCAGTTCTGCTCTATACCATGCCGACAGAACATCTAAAATAGGGGGTGGATGTGCACTGTATGACCAGGACTCATCACTGTGTCTCGCCCTCCCATCCCCAACCCTCGAACATGGGGCCCAGGCTCTGAAAATCACTTTTGCACCTAATAGAGCCCCCCAGTTCCTCTCCTCCATATACATTTCTCCCCGAAATCAGAAGAGTGCCTTCCACTCTGTACTCGCCCACCTCCAGACACTTCCTGACAGGGATGAAATCATTGCCCTTGGGGATTTTAATATAAACTGGCTAGCTGATGCATCGACTCCCATTAGGGATGCTGCTGCCTCTCAAAACCTGTCCCAACTTGTAACCACTGTCACTAGAATCGACCAGAAAACTAGTACTGCCACCCTCCTTGATCTTGTGCTCACCAATGCACCCCACAAAGCAACTCAGGTCAGGGTAGTACCCAATGCCCTGAGTGACCAGTCACTGGTGGTATATTGTTAGAAAGCCCCTTCCCCACCAAAAAAAAAAAATAATCCTCCAACGCCGCCTGAAACCCGGCAAACTTCGGTCTCTTAAACAGTGTCTCTTAGCTAGTGACTGGTCCCCCATCAAAACCGCACTGAACACTGACTCTGCCCTTGACCATTTCTTCGATACCTTCAATGGGTATGCACCCCTAAGCAAAAAGATAGTTGAAGGGGTTGACACACCTTGGATGTCACAAGTCCTTCTGGCCTAGATGCGTGAATGTGACAATCTATGGCACACTGCTCTGGATACTGGTAAACCAGCTGATAGGCAGCGCTACTAAGAAGCACATAATAAATGTACTTTGAACATTTGTAAGGCAAAAGCTGAATACTACCAAACCTTGCTCACTGTCACATGGGGCTCCCTCAAAGAGGTCAGTGGCAAAGCCTCCAGTGCACCTCCCTCCTAACTCAGGGCCAATAGGTCTATCACCACAGACCCTGCCCTGATTGTAAATACGTTTAATGCCTCCTTCTCCGACCTTAGTAGTGTTCACCCCACCCAATTTCTTCTCCCCCAGCCCCCCCTTGCTTCCTCTCCGCTCCCCCATTCCACTTTGAAGCAATACCTCAGCAAGCTGCCCCCCTTCTTCTCAAGGCCCTCAGCAAATCACGTCACTGCAGCAACACACTAGATCTTAAACTGCTTAGGCTCACCTTTAACAAAGTTCTCCCCCATCTCACTATGCTTCTGAACCACTCCCTCTCGCTGGGCTAGTTTTCCTCTAAATGGAAATCTGCCCTCATCACACAAATCCTTAAAAGCGGTGACCGCACTCTACCTGGAAACTACCATCCCATCTCAATCTTGCCTCCCCTCTCCAAAACCTTGGAGAAGATTGTGGCCACCCAGCTTACAGACTACCTTACCAAATGTAGCCTCCTGTGTCCAGAGCAACATGGCTTCCACCATAACCACATACAGCCTCCTGTGTCCAGAGCAACATGGCTTCCGCCATAACCACAGTACCACCACAGCCCTTTTGGAGTTTACAAATGCCCTCCACACATCTCTTGACACTTGCCACACTGCTGATGCTGTTTTTATAGACCTTTCCACGGCATTTGATATGGTGCACCATACACTACTCCTGGATTCCCTCACACAAATAGGCCCATCTTCAGAGACCACCGGCTGGTTTGCCAGCTATCTGTCTGAGAGAATCCAAGCAGTCAGGCTTGCCCAAACCCTGTCCTCCCCCCCCCCCCCCCAAGTCAGGTCTGGGGTCCCACAGGGCTCTATTCTTGGCCCCCTACTTTTCTCCCTGTTCCTCAACTCCCTGTCCAAGGATTGCTCTGGGAAGCCTCTGCCCAGGGACGATGCCGTCCTCTACAGCTCCCACACCGATCCCACAGCCCTCCGTTCTGCACTCCAAAAATCTTTCACAGAAGCTGAATCCTGGTTCGTTCGACATAGGCTAGTCTTAAATTACAAAAAAACAAAATCCATCGTGTTTGCACACTCCCAAAACAAGAACATAGGACAACCCCTGCTCATATTGAACTCTCTAAATGACCCCCTTGACCAGGTTACCTCGTTCAAATACCTAGGTATCACCCTAGACTCCGAGCTCACCTACCATGACCACATTCGAAAACTGAGCACCGCTGTCCATGTGTGTATTGGCCTACTTCACCGGTACAAGCACTGCCTCCCACCAGAAGCTCTCCACCTAGCTGTCTCGGCATCAATACTATCACTCATAGACTACGGAATCATTATTTATGGGGCAGCCGACAACACGCACCTAAACAAAATTAGGCTGGCCCTTAATAAGGCCTGTAAACTAGCTACTGGCTGTGCCAGACTCGCACATACCTGCACCCTTTACACCTCAACCAACTGGCTAAACTTTGACAGGAGGCTCAAATATCAGACTTGCCTCTTTGCTAAAAAAAATAACATCAGGGCTACTCCCACCTGCTCTCACCCCCCTACTCCATGCACCACTGTCCACCCACCTCACTCGGCAATCGGCGACAACCCACTTCAGGGTACCTTGCTGCATGACCACCTCGGGTCAGAGAACCTTTAGGTACCTGGCCCCTAGCTAGCTTAACTCACTGCCAAACTGCCTCCTCACAGAACCCAAACTTAGTCAGTTCAAGTCCCAGCTAAGAGACCTAATCTCTCATGACTCAGTCTGTGACTGTCCCTGATCTCTAGCCCTACCCACCCCCCACCCCCGACTATGGACTAAACTCTGGTCCAGCTGCCCCAGGGCGTGCCTATATTTGACAATGGACACCTCAATCCTGCCTAGGCCTGCAAATAACCACTAGGGCATGGCTGGCGCCTCCGCCCTGCAGTGTATGTTTTGGTTACCTGCTACCGTCTGTACTATGTACCAATGCTTATCATTGTATCACCAACTGCTTTACTATGTTATCTGTAACCATTTCTGTATCTGTTGTGTCTAATTGTTACTACTGTCCTTGATGTCTCTGTTCTCAATGACGTGGAACCTTTGTAAAGGAGTCTTTGACCCAAAGGTATGTTATCTGATATTTTCAATAAATAAAATGTACAGGGCAAAATCTTTAACCTCCTGATCCTGCTATCCCAGAGGATCACCAGAGTCTAGTATCTTTGGGGATCAATGTGATACTGCTGCAGCAGAGGATCCTTTCAGTGCAGTATGCATAGGGCTCAATGTTTAACCTCCTGAGCCCAAGGACTGCTAGAGTGCTTGATCTACAGGACTGGATTTTAGGGGGGCAGACTTTGGGAAAATGGGGAGATACTTGAAAGAGGCATTAAGGGGAATGGGACAGGAATCAGGGGTTGAGGAACAGTGGGCAGTATTTAAAATGGGGATTACAAGAACAACAGAATTATGCATTAAGCAGGTTAGCAAGAGGAAAAGGAAGAGGAGACCATTATGGTTTCAAAGGGTAGCAAAGAAGTGAAAGCCAAAGATTGCATTCAGGCAATACAAAAGACACAGGCAGAAGGGGATAGGAGAAGTACCAGGAGAAGCAAAGGGAGGCAGGGAGGTCAGTAAGGAAGCCAAAGCTCAGACAGAAGAACACATTGCAAAATCAGTGGGTGAGGGACAAAACCTTTACAGGTACATAAGTGAAAAAAGAAAGACAAAGGGAGGATAGTGAGACTGAAGGGAGGATGGGGCGCGTGGAGGATGACAACAGTAAAGCTGACATATTGAACAGGTATTTCTGCTCAGTCTTTACTGAAGAGGAGGAGGGTAATGGGTCTGAAGGGAGTACAAGGGGTGAGAATGGTGCAGAAATGGACACAAGTCCCTTTACGAGAAAGGGTCATGAAGGAACTGGAAGTAATAAAGTTGATAAAGCAATGGGGCAGATGGGGTGCACCCAGGGTCCTTAAAGAACTAAGAGAGTGGTGGCTGAACCTCTGGCTATCCTGTT
The DNA here is from genome assembly GCA_016271365.2 of Neoceratodus forsteri. NCBI lineage: Eukaryota > Metazoa > Chordata > Ceratodontiformes > Ceratodontidae > Neoceratodus > Neoceratodus forsteri. The sequence goes on along the minus strand of CM057451.1, from coordinate 672,620,297 downwards.
TAGCCGATCACTGGAAACAGGGAGGTACCCAAAGACTGGAGGACAGCAGATGTAGTCCCCTTATACAAAAGTGGGAACAAAGAGGAAGCGGGAACTACAGACCAGTCAGCCTCACCTCGGTAGTGGGAAGATCATGGAAGCACTACTGAAGGAGAGATTGGTGGAACATCTTGTTGTCAATGGACTACAGGACCCAAGGCAGCATGGTTTCACCAGGGGGAGGTCGTGTCAGACCAACCTCGTTTAATTTTTTGACTGGGTGACTAGGGAGATGGATCAGGGGAGGGCAGTGGACATGGCCTATCTGGACTTCAGCAAGGCCTTTGACACTGTGCCACATAGAAGACTATTACACAAACTGGGGAATATGGGTGTGGGCAGGTAACTGGCTGGGTGGCAGGACACAGAGGGTGGTGGTAAATGGCTGTCACTCCACAGAGGGAAGAGTGACCAGTGGGGTACCACAGGGATCAGTGCTGGGACCGGTCCTATTCAACATCTTCATCAGTGACATTGCGCAGGACCTAGAAGGCAGAATTTCACTGTTCGCTGATGACACAAAGCTCTGTAACAGAGTAGACACACCAGAGGTGTAGACAGAATGAGAAGCGACCTGCAGAAACTTGAAGAATGGTCAGGGGTTTGGCAGTTGAAATTAATGCAAAGAAGTGCAAGATAATGCATATAGGGCACAAAAACCCTGGCACAATATATCAGTTGGGGATGAGGATATAGCATGCACCAAGCAGGAAAGGATCTTGGGGTTGTCATCTCTGATGACCTCAAAGTAGGAAACAGTGTGACAAGGCAGCAGGTAAAGCAAATAGGATGCTGGGATGTATAGGCAGGGGCATCACCAGCAGGAAAAGGGAGGTCATAATTCCGCTATACAAGACACTAGTGAGGCCCCACCTGGAGTACAGTGTACAGTTCTGGAGACCATACCTACGTAAGGACATAGACAGGGTAGAGAAGGTTCAGAGGAGGGCAACAAAGATGGTGCATGGATTGCATCACAAGTCCTATGAAGACAGGTTGAAGGAACTGAACATGTACTCCCTGGAGGAGAGGATGGAGAGAGGATATGATAGAGACATACAAGTATCTTACAGGAGGAACAGGGTGCAGGAAAACACTATTTTTAGCGAAAAAGATGTTCCAGGACTAGAGGCATGGGATGAAATTGGAGGAGGACGATTCAGAGGAAACATGAGAAAGAATTTCTTCACAGAACGGGTGGTGGACAAGTGGAACACCCTGCCAGAGGAAGTGGTGGGGGCTGAAAACAATCACGGGATTTAAGAATGCATGGGATAGACATAAAGGAATTCTGGAGGTCAGGGGTAAGGGGCAACAGACTTCTAGGAAAACAAACTGAACTTACAAGCTCAAATGGGCAGACTGGGTGGGCCATAGGCCCTTATCTGCCAACACTGTCTATGTATCTGTGATTTATTTAAAATTATCGACACATGATAGATCCTGTGAGACATAAGCCTTGTTTGACAGAATGTAATGAATATAAAACAATCAACAATATGATAAAAAAAAAAAAAAAACTACACACAACTTAAAATTTGGTTTTCAGCATAGTAATGAAGGAATCTAAAATGGATACAGGGCTTGATCTTTCCCTTTCTGATTGGCTGTAATACAGGACCCCTTTTGTGCCGAATCTACAAGAACTGACCTTTCCCTTTGTGACTCTGCAGTACCAGAAGACCCCTTATGTGTAGTATGCACAGGGCTCGAACTTTCCCCTTCTTGACCCTGCTGTACCAGCCTTGTATGGTATAGCTACAGGAAATTACTTTTACCCTTTTAACCCGGTTATACCAAAGGCCATTCAGTGCTGTGTGTACAGGGATGATTTCACCCTTCCGACCTTGCTGTACCAGAGGGTCACTTCAGTGCTGTGTGCATAGGGCTTGATTTTTACCCTTCTGACCTTGCTGCACCAGAGGGCCATTTCAGTGCTTTGGGCACAGGGCTGTTTTTTACCCTTCTGACCTTGCTGTACCAGAGGGCCATTTCAGTACTATGTGTACAAGGCTGTTTTTTTACCTTTCTAACCCTGCTGCACCTGACAGTCATTTTGGGGCTGTGTGTACAGAGCTAATTTTTACTTTTCTGACCTTCCTGTACCAGAGGGCCATTTCAGTGCTGTCTAGACAAGGCTGATTTTTAACCTTCTGACCTTACTGTATCAGAGGGCCATTTCAGTGCAGTGGGCTTGATTTTCACCCTTCTGACCTTGCTGTATCAGAGGGCCATTTCAGTGCTGCGATTACAGGGCTTGATTTTTACCCTTCTGACACTGCTGTACTGGATGATTATTTCAGTGCTGTGTGTACAGAGCAGGTTTTTACCCTTCTGGCCTTGCTGTACTAGATAGTTATTTCAGTGCTATGTGCAGAAGGCTTGATTTCTACCCTTCCGACCTTGCTGTACAAGACAGCCATTTCAGTGCTGTGTGCAGAGGACTTGATTTTTACCCTTCTGGCCTTGCTGTACTGGATGGTTATTTCAGTGCTGTGTGCACATGGCTCGATTTTTACCCTTCTGAACTTGCTGTATTTATTTATTTGATCATCGGTTTACAGACCTTTGAGTCATAGACTAATTTACAAAGGCACCTCATCAAGACAGCAATACATCACAGCAAACAAACAGTACAGTACATAACGCTTAGATTAAAAAAAGCAACCAGTGTTGCAGGCATTCACTGGTGGTACAGGCTTAGTAACAGGCAGAACAGAGTAGTCATACTATAGTTACATGAGTACCACGTCGGGTAGTAACCAGAGATATTTTATTACATTAGTCAGCAGATGTTGCATGAGACCCCAGGTATATACAGCAAAAGTAGACAGGGCAGACCCAGCTTAGGGGTGAAGGTAAGGGGCAGGTGGGGGATTATGTGCAGTTGCAGCAGCAAGTGCTTGTCAGATGGCTTCTGAGGGAGACCTAGAAAGGACCAAGTTTAGTGGAGTCGGATATATTGGCTGGGAGGGAATTGAACCAGAATTAGAAAACACCCTGAGTGCTATATCTACAGGGATCACCCTTTACCCTTCTGACCCTGCTGTAACAGAGGACCCTTGTGTGCTGTATCTACAAGGTTTAACCCTTTCTGACTTTGCTTGCCCTTGGCACTACTATTCTAATCCCCAGCTGGACTTCAGCAATATGCACCAGCTTAATGGTGCTCATTAACTTTGTAACTATACCCCTAACACCAAAGGACACCCCTGTAAACAAGTTGTTTCATCTCAGAGAGTCTAAATAAACAAAGACTGCTCTCCCCTCGTGAAGCTGCATTGCTAAATGTCTGTACACAACCCAACAGCACCAGATGTACCAAAACTCACACACTAATCATTGTCAATTGGACCTGATGATTTTTACATGGGAGTCAGTTACAGGATTACTGATAAAAGTTAGGGAAACAGATGTATGCAGTTAAAAAAAGTGCAATCTGATATTGAGACACACATTTATTTTATCTTTGCCACTTACCAAGGAACAACTGGGCCAATCTTCTCGTACTGAGAAACACTGACAAGTTCTTAGCTTCCACTTCCCACTAAGGTATGCTTCACAACACTTACAACAAAGTCTACCTTTTTACATATGTACTGTAGCTCTGTTAGCTCCAACCTAAGCCATTGCTGTGTCTTGATCACCTCTCATTTCGCTATCTTGCATTCTCAGGATGATACCAGTTTTTCATGAAATACTAAGAGATATTGCTCTCCTTTATTACTTGTTACTCAACCCCGAGTTATGGATTCACTCAGGCAATGTGAATCTTCAAAGTAGCTTATAAGGCGGTAAACCTCAAACATCTACTCAGTGCCACTGCGACCTGCAAGGCCTACAAGTAACCCAAATGGTGGCGGTGCTGGCGAGAAGGACAACATACTTGTTTTTCACAGACTTTCATGCACAAATCACCACCACGCTACACATGCCAGCCCTGAGTAAGGTTTGATCTACTCAGACGGCTTTTTCATTTCAAATCCAATTGAGAAGCCCAGCAGGATGCAATGTAGAAATTTAATGAGAGCTTTTTATCTGCAAATCTACTCATCTCAGCTCAGATCTGGAGCTGAACTGATCATCGGCACAGAACAGGGTGATGAAATTCCCCCTGCACCCCCACCCCCCCCAACATTCTCCTTGCTTGCAGCAATTTCCAACTCACCACTTATGCCAGTGTGTCTTGCTTTCTGGAAGATGATGAAATTGCTGTAGACACTTCTATTTACTCCACCCTCCCCAAAAAATAAAACCTATTTCCAAACTCAGCAGAGTTTCTTTATGGATCACGATTGATTACATGCAACGGCTTGTTGCAATTAATGCTAACTGCAAGAGCGGCTCCATGAGCTGGTGACAGCTGTTTAATGGGAGAGGTGGAAGGCAGCGGACATGTCCTGGCAGTGTGGTTAATGGATACACAAACACCCACGGCCATCAGCCCAAAGCGATAGTGGCAGAAAATTAAGTTCAGACCACCATACCTATTTGGAGAGGGGGCATGCAGCAATTTGGGTGATAGGAGCTATATGGGGGAGGGTGGAATGTGAAAAAGAGAAAGCTCCAGCTCTCACTGTGTTGCTATGAGATGGTTTTTCTAATTCCACATGCCATTCGATCCCACACCACCACCATCACACACACACCTTGTCGCTTGGCTGCACAAACTAACAGCTACCTCTGCTTTGCAAAACAAATGTTATTGTACGAGTCTAAGAGGCACTGTAGACGGAGCGTGTCAAAGACTCATGGTCTCCAAAGGGGAAGATTTCCATGTTAATGCCACAGTGTCACCCTGAACTCTTTAAACAATCTCTCCAGAGACAGTGAAGACGTGGCTGCACTGTAGATGCTGTCTTCCCAGGTATAAATAAGAGCCTGCAATATTCAGTTTCAGACACTGCCACATGCAGGCCAAGTGCCAAATTTGTAAGGTGGAGGTCAACACAGCTGGTCCCTTCTGTTCAGCCCCAACCTGCTTTTTTATTCAGTACAGCAAAATCAGAGAGAACTAAAACAGAAAAGAATATCAGTCAGAGATCAATTCAATATCATATGTACTGTAGCTCCATCAGAGGGCTGTACAGCAACACAAGACCTGGTCAACAGCAAATGTGTTCAGTCTGTGGGTAAATAAAACAACCCTCTCCATTACAGAGCCACAGAAAGCAGCAGTCCTCGTCAGGCCTTTGGGGTGGGGGTGGCAGGTGTTTCACCATATGGGCTGAAAATAGGAGTTACTTTCCACAACTCAAGATCTTCAAGAATGTCTTTCCCATGCAGCCACCTGTGATCTGAAGAACAGAGGCACTAGGACCCTGCAAGAGCAATAACTATGGGGCCTGCACAAACCATGCATAATTTTTTTTTTTTTGGGGAGGTCAGTAAGCCAGGCTTGTTTCCTGGTGTGTCCTGGGAGCACAGGGAAGTTAAGTAGCTTGTTCATGGTCAAACTGTATGCAAGCACGACTGTGGGATTTAAACCCAGTGCTCCAGGTTTGCAGCTCAGCCTTGGCATCGCTCAAGAAATAACCTCCGCACACAGCCTGCTGCTGCATGAATGTACATAGCACGGTAGACAATGCGCCAGTGCTGCTGCTGTTACAGCTACACCACCTGCAACTTCAGCTTGTTCAGTTGATAGTAACGATAAAGTGGACACTGGTAATGCTGCTGATGACAAAGACAGTCACTCCCCCTTCCCTGATGGTACCACCACTTTTCCCTCTTCATCATCACAAGCTGAAATCAGAAAATCTTCTTGCCCCGGGATTTCAGGGTTGCTGAAACGCATCAGTGAAGTAAGAGGAATCCAAGTAGAAAGACCTCTGGAAGATGGTATTCCTTTACAGACTAAGGTAAACAAGCATTTGTCAATGCCGAATGTTTGCTTGCTGGCATTGGTAGTGTAGACGTTACAGAGCTGCATAATAGGAATGGCAGCGAAGTACTGAACTGAAGCCAACCCCACTACCACCCTGCAGAGAGCGACAGGCATTGGGGTGTGCCTTTGGGTCGTCAGACATAACGACCACGCCATTTCACCACACCCTACCCTGCAGACACTGACAAGTGTCACAGTGTGCCTTGGGGTCTTTGGCCCTTATGCACACCCCATTCCATCAGGAAATACGGTGAGATTGGTGCGGTATAGGAGAATGGGGTGAAGTTTGGGCCCGAAGAGTCCAAGGCACACCTTGATGCCTCTCACTGGCTGCAGGGTGTGGAATGGTATGAGCATGACAGGCAAGCATCTCAAGTCACACCCCTGATGCCTGTCATTCTCTACAGGGTGGAGCGTTATGGTCGGAAACCCTAACACCTCAGGCATTCGTTGGTATTTTCACTCCAAATTTTCAACATGGTTTTTTTGTGACCCCCCACCTCATGAACAGTGGCAATATCAGTTTGTTGGCCGAAAACTGCTTTTGCACAGCGACTATGGCATTTGGCACCACAGGTGCAAAAACACATTCCGAACAAGATGTGAAAAATGACAGCGGTACTGTTCATGGGGAGGTGTAAAAATGGCAATGTTGGAAATCTGCTGAAATTCTTAAAAACTGGGTGAAGTCACGAGCATGCGTAGAAACTGTGCAACGCACACCCGTAATGTAACTAGTTTGGGGATTTTTTTTTTTTACAGCAGATTGTTAACGCAGGCATTCTGGGACCTCCGATCATGAACAGTGTCACTGTGATTTTCTTTATCTGTCCCGAACAATGATTTCCCACAGCGACCACGCATTTCTGTGCTGAAAGTGTGAAAACACATTTCAGCCATGTTGTGGAAAATGACAGCTGTACTGTTCATAAGGAGGTGTGGAAAAATGCCACTAGTGAAAATCTGGACTGAAAATATTACAAATTCATGAACTTACAAGGGTGCGTGGAAACTGTGCAATGCTCACTCGTAACACAGTCATTTTATGGAGTTTTGTCACCAAATTTTCAACATAGCCATTTTAAGACCTCTGCTCATGACCAGTGTCACTGTGATGTTCTTAATCTGTCCCTACATTGTTTTCGCACACCGACTGTACCATTGTGCGCTACATGTGCGGAAACATTTTGGGCGAGATGTGAAAAATGGTAGCTGTACTGCTCATAAGGAAGTGCAGTAAAATGGCACTGTTGAAAATCTGGTGTGCAAATATTACAAATTCGCAAACTTGCCAGAATGCGTAGGAACTGCGCAACGTGCGCTCCTAAAACAGTCATTTTTGGGAATTTTTTCACCAAATTTTCAACATAGCCATTTTAACACCTCTGCCCATGACCAGTGTCACTGTGATTTCCTTAATGTGTCCCGTACATTGATTTCGCACACCGACTGCGCCATTGTGCGCTACATGGGCGAAACACATTTGGGTGAGATGTGAAAATGACAGCTGTACTGCTCATAAGAAGGTGTGGTAAAATGGCAATGTTGAAAATCTGGGTGAAATATTGAAATTCGTGAGCTACGGTGCGTGGGAACTGCATAGCGCCGCGGCTGTTCAAACTTGTCATTTTGAATTTTCACAAATTTTCAAAATAGGCTTTTGAGAGCCCACCTATGAACACCGGCAATGTCGTTTGTTAATCATTCCGAAAGGTGATTTGGCAGCGGCTGCGAAATCACCCTTCAGGCCTTATAATGCCAGCGACAGTGACAGCACTCATGAGAAGGTCCCAAAACCCCATGTTAAAAATTTGTGCAAAAATTCCAAAAATGCCTGAGATATGCAATAAAGTTGAAAAACCCTATCTATCCCATTTTATAGCTTACCGGCATTTCCTCAGTTCATGATCGGCTTTGAAGATGTGAGACATGTTCCCGGTCCGCTGAAGATCGTCGCTAGAGCTCCGGAGGTAAGTATGGGGTGAGGGGTGTGGGGAGGCAGGGTGCGCAGTAGGTGGGTGCGGGTTGTGGGGGGGGCAGGAGAACCGCCGAGGGACAGTTTTGTATTTACAGGTTTTTTATTTCCTAAGGCGCGAGGACGTTTGCCACACTGGGGTGGGCTCCCAGTGTGGCAGCTGGAGATGTTGGTGGGGGCAGAAGCAGACGGGGATTGGGCACCTGTCGGCCATAGCATCATTGCTACGCTGGTGGGCTCCCAGGCACTTGGATGCTTGGGGGGTGTGCAGCCGACGGGGATTGGGCACCCCCGCCGGCCATAACATCATTTTGCCACGCTGGGTGGGCTCCCAGCATGCACCTGGATGCTTTGGGGGGGTGCAGCTGACGGGGACTGGGCATCCGTCGGCTGTAAAACATTTTGCCACGCTGGGTGGGCTCCCAGCGGCTGGCACCTGGGCTCTTGGGCGTGGGCCGGCGGATTGGCACCCCGTCGGCCTACAGTGTGGGGAGGGGAAGGCACATGAGCATGCAGTGTGCGTGCGTGCATGTATGTGTGTGGAGGGGGGAGCTCTGCTCACTGAAGCGGAGCTCTCCCTTTCAACTGTATGCCACTGCATTTTCAGCTGTCAGACAGCTGGAGCAGTGATTGGCGCACTGCGACCACGCCTGCAAACACACAGAGTGTATTGGAAGAGGCTGACACACCTCTGGAAAACCCAGATGATGGCACTGTTTCTTGCACATGCGTGCAAACATAAAAATGAGCCAACACATTATATGGCCCTGCCATATCTGGATACAGATCTTGATCATCTGAAGTTGTGGAAAGTCATGAGGCAGAAATTGACAGCAAATGTAGCTTGAAAGACTAAGCATACCAGCAACCAGTCTGCCATCTGAGAGTCTTCAGTGCAAGTGGACTTTGTTAACACCAATGAAGTCTAGATTAACTCCAGAACATGTCAATATGCTTGTATTCCTCAATAAAAATGTAATGTGAACCTTCAGTTCACAATTCACGGCAGTTCTTTCCCCAGCCCAAGATAATCCACCATGGGATTGGGGGGGGGGGCAACATACAGTGATAGAGTTTCGCTGATTCACTTATCTCCTTAACCCAAAATATGTTGAAAAAGTGGAGGAGGAGGAGTACAAGCATAACTTCACTTTACTATTCCTCCTATCCTAAGACATACAGAGTCAGTCAGCAGCACCTATGGCCATAGTGACAATTTCATTTCACAAATACAACTATATAATTAATCTTCACAGTTGCTACAGTTTCTTTTAAAATTCAACATGACTGGTAGCCCCATATGTGGCACTTTTATTTATTTTAAAGTCCCACACTCCCACAAGCATGATTGGCTCCAGAACACTACATGATTCAATGCAATGGCCTGGCATATACAGCTCGCAAGACTAACGTCTCACTGGGCTGCACAATCTCCTGTTCCAGTTCTTCCAAATTAACACCATTCATGATGACAGGCACAATAAGGAAACCCTGTCTTATGTTTCTGCAGAATACAGTGAAAAATCGTAGAAGTTTACAGAACAGAGTTGATATCAGCTTCACATTTCCGATTCCTTGAGTTGACAAAATGTGTGATGATGAAGTAAACAAACAAAAATAAGTTTTCTAAAGGTATTGTACTTGTTACATTGCTTTGTTCTGCGTACAGTCTTCATTTCAGACTCAGTGTGAGGAATTGGGAGGGGACAGTTGTCACTCACTGTTGGCCACACACAGTTTTCAATTTTTCTGACCCACCTTTTCTTCTTCCTTTGCCAGGATTAGAATTTTGGGGCTTTTTTTGGGAGTGGGAGAACCTGCTCTTTTACATATCAGAATGGGCTGAGAATACGACCTGTAATTTTTTTTCCCCTCATTTTGACCCTAACTTTTTACAGCCAGTGGATTATCGGATTTGTAATATCCGAAATAACCCCCGTTTATACAGTCTCTGTGACTGCATTCAGGCGCTGTTAGAACTCAATAAATCATTAATCAACACTGTAGTCCAGAGGAGGGCAACTAAAATGGTGCAGGGCCTGCACCGGAAGACATATGAAGAGAGACTTAAGGAGCTTAATATGTATAGCCTCGAGGAAAGGAGGGAGAGGGGGGACATGATAGAAACTTTCAAGTACCTCAAGGGAATCAACAAAGTCCAAGAGGTAGCATCTTTCAAAAAGAGTGTGCAAGAACAAGGGGCACAATTTGAAGATGGGGCGGCTCAGAGGTAATTTAAGGAAGTATTTTTCACAGAGGGTTGTGAATGCAGGCAGCCTTCGGAGGAGGTTGTGGAGTCAAAAACAGTGGTGGAATTCAAGCATGCATGGGACAGTCATAAGGCAATTCTAGGGGGTGGGGGTAGGAAGACGTAGGCTGCTGGTTAACTAGGATCTGCAGCTTATCCATTAGGTAGGGAAATGGGCAGACTGGGTGGGCCAAGCGGTCCTTGTCTGCCGTCAAATTCTATGTTTCTATGTAGCTTTATTGTACCTGCTTCACTGTCTCTTCTTGTCCGATTAGTTTGCTAACTGTCTGCCACACCTTAGCAAAAAGAAATAGCCTGGAGGCAGATATGGGCCGCCTGGCCTTTTTGGTGGTGACTAGCCATTTTATTTTGACAGATTTTTCCTTCAGTTAGGGCAGAACATACTAATAACTAATCATGCCTGTGGGAGTGTGGGACTTTAAAATAAATAAATAAAAGTGCCACATATGGGGCTACCAGTCATGTTGAATTTTAAAAGAAACTGTAGCAACTGTGAAGATTAATTATATAGTTGTATTTGTGAAATGAAATTGTCACTATGGCCATAGGTGCTGCTGACTGACTCTGTATGTCTTAGGATAGGAGGGAAAAAAACCTCCGGAGTCATTTTTCACATCTTGCCCAAAACGTGTTTCCGCCCATGTAGCGCACAATGGCACAGTCGGTGTGCGAAATTAATGTATGGGACACACTAAGAAAATCATAGTAACACTGTTCATGAGCAGAGGTCTTAAAATGGCTATGTTGAAAATTTGGTGAAAAAATCCCTTAAAATGACTGTTTTACGAGCGTGCGTTGCGCAATTCCTACGCTCGTAAGTTTGTGAATTTTCTATATTTTCACTCCAGATTTTCCACATTGCCATTTTATTACACTTCCTTATGAACAGTACAGCTGCCATTTTTCACATGTTGCCCCAAATGTGTTTCCGCACATGTAGCGCACAATGGTGCAGTCGGTGTGCGAAAGCAATGTTTGGGACAGATTAAGAAAATCATAGTTACAGTAACTGTATTAGTAACAATTAGGTGCCCAGAAGGATTTTTTCACCAAATTTTCAACATAGCCATTTTAAGACCTCTGCTCATGAACAGTGTCACTGTGATTTTCTTAATGTGTCCCATACATTAATTTCGCACACCGACTGTGCCATTGAGCGCTACATGGGCCGAAACACGTTTTGGGCAAGATGTGAAAGATGACAGCTATACTGCTCATAAGGAGGTGTGGTAAAATGGCAATGTTGAAAATCTGGAGTGAAAATATTGATAATTTCAGAACTTACGAGCGTGTGTGAGACTGGCATACGCACATCAGAAAACAGTCATTTTTAGGAATTTTTCCACCAAATTTTCAACATAGGCTTTTTGAGAGCCCACCTTATGAACAGTGGCAGTGTCGTTTCATTACTCGATCCCGAAAGGTGATTTCGTACAGTGAATGCGAAATCACCCTTCAGGCCCGATTAATGCCATGACAGTGAGAGCACTCATGAGAAGGGGTCCCAAAAACCCAATGTTGAAAATTTGTTGCAAAAATTCAAAAAAATGCCTGAGATATGCAGCAAAGTTGAAAAAACCCTATCTATCCCATTATACAGCTTACCGGCATTTCCTCAGTTCGCGGTCGGCTTTGAAGAGTGCAGACGTGTTCCCGTCCACCGAAGATCGCCGCCGGAGTCCGGAGGTAAGTATGGGGTGGGGGGCGGGGTGTGCAGTGGGTGGGGAAGAGACAGCGAGGACCGTTTTCAGTTTCAGGTTTTTTTTTTAAATGACAGGACGTTTGCCACGCTGGGGTGGGCTCCCAGCGTGGCTCAAGAGCAGGCTGGTGGGGGGATGTGGAGCTATGAGGGGATTGGGCACTGTCGGTGACAGCATATGTTGCCACGCTGGCACACTGTACTCTGGGGGTGGAACCAGTGGAGCCAACGGGGATTGGGCACCGTCCAGCTATATGATGTGGCCGCGCTGGGGTGGGCACCCAGCGTGGCATATGGAACTGTTTGGGGGCGAGCACAGCAGGCGGGGATTGGGCCCCCGTCGGCTACACAATGTGCGTAGCGAGTATGAGTATGCGGTGTGTGTGTGTGTGTGTGTGTGTGTGTGTGTGTGTGGTGTGTAGGCGCATGAGCAGGCGATATCTTATCGCTGCTCACCGAAGCGTAGCTCCCCCTTTCAACTGTACACCACTGCATTTTGGACTGCTGTCATAGACAGCTCCAGCAGGCATTGCAGAAATGCGGCCGCGCCTGCAAACACATTGACTGAATTAGAAGAGGGCTGCCACACCTCCAAAAACTCAAATGATGGCACTATGTTTCTTGCACATGCGTGCAAGCAAACATAAAAATGTGACCCTCAAGGCAGCTTTTATCATTTCAACAACTGGAACAAAATAAAAAAATGTTAACTTATTTTTTGTTAATATTTGACTCTCTGTAGTTTCTTTAACAAGAGGACTTGAATATACTAAGCATAAATGCATTAAGTTTCTTAAAATGGTTACATATTTGCAAACAAAACAAAACAAAACTGAATTTCTTCACTTCTTAGAATATTTCCAGTAAAGAAGCAAGATTATGGACTTCTGGTTGAGCTGCCGACTGAAATGCAGCACTGAGGAGATGTCTCTCCAGGGGCCCGATAAACAGACCCTCACAACCAGAGCTAAACAAAAAATTTCATTAAAATTATAGAGCACAAGGGAGTCTTGTACCTGAATGGGAGTCCAAAAGACGAAAAAGTCCACAATAGACACGCAGCAAGACAAACAGACCTCAGACTCTCTGAAAGTAGAATCTGGCCTAGAAAGCATGGCGGAAGCACCACCAACTCTGAGTGGGCAGCCCAGCAACGCGGCAATACTGACTGAGCTCAGAGCTTTCGGGATGAGGTGCAAGCCTTTCAATCTGAACTCTCCACTGAAATAGCTAAAATAAATCAGAAGGTCACTGACTTAGAGGCGGCACATACTGAGACTGATGCCAGAATTTTTAGCCTGGAGAGGGTGGTGGTGCATTTATTAAACAAGCAAAAAATCCTCACTGACAAATGCGAGGATCTTGAAAATCACTCTAGAAATAATTTGCGTATACACGGGGTGCCCAAAGATGAGGAAGGAAGGGACATGCTTCAGTTTGTGGACACTTTGCTGAGACAGGTACTGCAACTCAATCCGGCCACTAAGTTAGACACTGAACGTGCCCACCAGGCACTCACTCCAAAACCACAGCAGGCCGACCAGAAGCCGTGTTCTGTAGTGCTTAGGCTGCTGAACTATACAGTAGAACACCAGCTGCTGCCACGAGCACGGCATATGAGGGACATTCAATATAAAGGTCGATGTCTCTACTTTGACAACGACTATTCCCCTCACATTGCAACTAAGAGAAGGGCCTATGCACCGATTCTTCGGACTTTGAGACAGCAGCAACTGAAATTTTCACACCATACCCCGCAAAGCTTACAATAATGTTTCCTGGGGGCCCCACAGACTTTCGGACCCATGGGGAAGCCAGCGAAGTTCTTCAGGCCAAGAACATCGTGGTGTCCCAACAAGCTACACAAAACACACCAGAACTGGACGTACAGCAGCAGGGAAATCTCTGGCAAACGGCGCAGACAACACAATCAAAGAAGTGACAGGGGTTTTCCACCCTACAAGATGTTAAAAAGCTGCTCCACAAATTTCAAAGGACTGTGCCTGATAGACTGTCCGGATTTGCCAAACTGGTAATTTTTTCATCTCACAAGGAGAGTCATGGCCAAATTCCCACCTATGACTACTTATTGCATGGCTTGAGGGGACTACTTACAGTAGGGGCTTAAACAGGATGATCATTAAATTCGATTTTTTCTTTGAGCTTTTATCATATAATGATTTTCAGATGTACTTTCTGAAACTCGGGGGAAGGGCAAGGGATGCAGGCTCATGCAGACAGCTAATGGCAACGTCACTAGAGAAACTGAGTCCTAGTGGACAACGCTGAGCCTGGGACCTTCAGGACTGAATAAAAAATGGGCCAATGTACTCCCCTACCTCTTTTATTATTACGACGGGTTGATTTCCCCATGTAGCTCTGGGCTCCCCCTTCAACCGCAACATTCACCATGGTGGTTGGACTCCATGGGGACAGACCCATGACCATGCACTTCACTAGGTGGCTACTTAGCGACAGTTGCATGCAGCGCATGTCTGGGCAGGGTCAACTGTTAGACCAACTACACTGCCTAGGACTGCATGTGCTGATCGCCTGCGTCATGTTGCTCTTAGATTCCCATGGCGCTGGGGGCCCATGTTAGATTCGTGAGTCTCCCCCCACAGGGAAATGTCACTCTTCCCCCTTTAGGAGACTGCAAACATCTCTCCCCACCTTGGGAGGCACTACAGCCATTTTTTGTTTGTTATGTAAATAAGTTACCACTTTGGGTTTATTGTTGGAACCCTTATAGTGAACATCATGTGCTGCTCCTCAGGGCGAAGTATCATTTTTTTCAACCTCTCCTGGCTGCATACCCGAGTTAAGGTATTCATCAAGCTTATCATGTTATACTTCATTACCGGGAGTAATAGTAAATGAACACCAGAGGGCAGCATCTGTTATCTCAAAATGTTGAATGTGGCCCCGGGCTCAGGGGTGGCATCTCTAATTGATTATGTATTTACCACAGCTGAACATCTGGAGACACTACATGATGTCTGGCATGGGGTGACCCTATTGTCAGATCACGCGCCAATATTTGCCAGATTTAATTTGGGAGGGGAACATAAAACAAATTTTTGGCGCCTTAATCTGATGCACCTCAGAGATCCTGAGTTTACCCAGCTGGTTAAAGATAGGATTCCCCAGATCCTGGGGGAAAATGGCAGCTCCGACGTCCTGGCAGTGATGCTGTGGGATACTCTCAAGGCAGTCCTGCGTGGAGACATTATTGCCTTCTCGGCCAAAAAATGTGGGGAAAGGGAGGTGCAGTTGACTCCGCTTCAGAGGGAGATGAAGGATCAGCAGTCTTCGTATGCGCAGGGAGATAAAACCATAAAGCCTCAAATGTTGCTCACGAAACAAAACATCCAAAAAAATATAGATCAAAAAATAGAGCAGCAGCTTTTTTACCTTAGGCTTACAGCCCATGAGGGAGGCCCTGGGGGGACAGGAATCTTGTTCGCAAATGAAGAATGCACAAGGCTAGAATCAGCTTCACAGCTATGCAAGACTTACAGACAGGGAAATTAGAACACCACCCCATGGCAATTAGAAGGATCGTGGCCAACTATTATAGAAATCTGTAAAAGGCGGGCCCCGAAAACCAGACCCAGCAGACAGAATCTTATCGCAACAAGATACAACTCCCAAAAATGACTAACTCCCATACACAAAATTTGAAAGCCCCCATAACCCAAGCTGAGGTAGAAGGAGTACTGAGGAAAGCTAAAACCCAGAAGGCCCCAGGACCCGATGGGTATCCACTGGAGTTTTATAAAGCCTTCAGGGAGGAACTAATGACACTTCTGTGTGCGGTACATGAGCTACGGGGGGGATCCCCACTCCCGTACTGTGGCAATACACAGTAATTTCCACTATCCTTAAACAGGACAAGGATCCTAAACTCCCATCTTCTTGTAGACCGATTACAAAATATACGTCTGTAACAGCGCGCAGACATGAGAATATTATGCCCCTCCTGATTAACCCTGACCAGGTTGGTTTCAGCAGAAGCAGACAACCACATGATGCGGTACAACGAACATATCTTCTGAAGGAATACGCAGCTTCCCAATCAATCCCCCTAGCACTTATTGGATTAGATGCCGGAAAGGCATTTGACAGGGTCACCTGGCCCTTTCTGTGGGCAACCCTGTCCCATTTTGGATTCCCTGAGGAAGTTATACAGCAGTTGCAAAATGTCTACAAGACTCCACACCCCTACTTAAAACTAGACGGCTCCATTTCTGACCCCTTCCCCCACAGAGGGGAGCACGTCAGGGCTGTCCCCTTTCCCCTCTGTTATTTGCCCTATACCTTGAACGCTTGGCTCAAGCCATTAGGTCGCACCCAGA
The DNA here is from genome assembly GCA_016271365.2 of Neoceratodus forsteri. NCBI lineage: Eukaryota > Metazoa > Chordata > Ceratodontiformes > Ceratodontidae > Neoceratodus > Neoceratodus forsteri. The sequence continues at coordinate 672,604,070 of CM057451.1, read as the reverse complement.
AATAGAGGGAATACCCATGGAAGGCACCACTTACAAACTTTCATTGTTTGCTGATGATATTCTCCTCTCTTTGGCCTCTCCAGAAGTATCCATCCCAAGAGTCTGGGAACAACTGGAGATGTTCAGAAAGGTTTCTGGCTGCAAAATTAATCAACAAAAAAAAAAAACAGAGGTTTTGCTCTGTGATTCCCCCCAAAAAAAAAAAAACTCTAAAAAGGGCTCATCCCTTTAAATGGCATAAACAAACGATCCGATACCTAGGAATCAGTATCACTAAAAACCCAATTCATACAGATATTATAAACTTTGAGACCCTAACCCAAACCTTAACTGAAGACCTTGCCAGATGGTCTCATATCCCTTTAAGTTTTTTGGCCCAAACAGAAACTATCAAGCAAAACATATTCCCTCAGATCTTATTTTTCCTCCAGACCCTACAAATAACCTCCTCCCAAGTTTATTTTCAGTCCTGGAACAGACTCATCTCTTGCTTCATATGGCAGGGGGAAACCCCCCAGGATCTGCTACACCTTACTACAGCTGTCCAAAAACAGAGCTGGTTTAAATTTACCTAATTTACTGGAATATGCTTGGGCCTCTAAATTGAGGGTACTACTCTCCTGGCTAAATCCTGAGTATGTTATGCCCTGGAAGCATTTCGAGCTTACCTGAAGTGACATCCTGGATTTGACGGACTATCTCTTTGGACATCCCCCTGGGTGTCTCCCCTTCTCTAGGTTCCCTCAGTGTACTGCTGAGATCTATACACAATGGCTCCATGTGCTTAATAAAAGGCTTACACCTATGGAGGCACTGTTCCTTAGATCCCTGGCAGTCAGCCACACCTTTCCACCCAATGCTATGGATAGATCCACGTCTCAATGGTATAAATACATCATCAAATTCATTTCCCAGTTGGTGGGACCAAGGGGCCTACATTCGTTTGCACAGATGCAGCTGCAATATAAATTGCCACAGAGCTTCTTTCATAAGTACCTACAGTTAAAATCATTTTTGCAGTCGATGGAGGAGGCCCTGGCAGCATTAGCCGAGATAAAAATTGATAAAAATCTGCACCAGTAATTATAAAAGAGATTATCATGATAACACAATTATTGCGATAATTTTATCAAGGTTATTGTACTGCAGAAATGTTGTTATAATAACTGGTCAGCAATTTCTCTCAATGTACTGACCAGGTTGATATTTTCTATAACAACCGGCTGGTTGTTATGACATTCATGAGCCATGCCAGTCAAACTATGTTGCTGCCTCACTGGCCAACATTCTGTATGTGGGCGGGGCCAAACAGTCTCACAAACTGCTGGAGAAAAATTGCTGGTCTGTTATTATAAAAAATAAAAGATGGGGAGGGTGTTTCACATGAGAATTTAATGCACACTCTCATTGTGGGATGCTTTGATAAACCCCGAAGGCGTTTATGTAGCATCCCACAACTTGGGTGTGCATTAAATTCTCCTATCAAACCCTTCCCCATCCATTATTCTCTATGTAACACCCCTAATTGCCTGTTCCTTAAATGACAAAATTCATAAAATGCTAAGTTAAAGCTTATAAATAAGCAGTTCTTTTAATCTTTTTTAACCACAATAACTGTAACATGTCTAAGTGGGAACCGTAAAACTGACTTTTCTCCGGTTCTTGGGAACCAATCAGGAATACCCCTAAAATAAAGTCAGATAAAATAACCAACACAAATATCAAGAACTAAATAGAAAAGAAAGATAAGAGTTTCATAAATAAAGGACTTCGCTGATGTATTTGAAGAGGGTACCGAGGTGACTGCTCTATTCAGCAGAAAAAACTAATCTTCTGTTAGAACACTACAGGGAACATCACCACACAGCAATATTTGAATGCAGTTCTGATTCCATAGCACCATTCTGAACTCTAAGTCAACATATCAGAGTGGAGAGGATACATTTTTGCATCTGATGCGCTTGCACACAAAACGCTTTGGGACAATAATGTGAAATGAGAGGTGTATCACTGCCACCCAATGCAACGGACGCTTTACTGGGCACGTCCCACAGCCACCAATCAATGCGGAAGCTGCCGATGAAAGCAGCTTCAAAGAGAGCCAAGGAGTTAGAAGAAACCTGCCGCTGCAATCACAAACAGTTTCGTAATTGCAGCGGCACCTTGCCCCCTCCTCACAACCAGGTAGGCTCCTGCCACCGGGCACGCTGTCCCCGGGCCATGCTCCACGAGCAACTTGTTTGCTCAGTGTGCCTTTCCTGATGAAACACTTCAGTAGAGATATGAGCGGGCGGCGGCTCCTGCCACCCACCACACACTCCACAGAAAGCCAACATCGGGGTGCCCAATCCCCATGTCAGACAGGATTTTAAAAGATGAGAAGCCCTGAATCTACCACTTTATGCGAGGATACAGTCGGTCTCTATGAATGTCCTTCCAAAATATCTGTATTTATTCCAGTGCCTCCCAATAAAAATACACAAAAAACAATTTCAAATTTGGCAAAGAATGATCATAAAATATATCTGGAACAAAAGGAGACCTAGAATAACTGAAATAATGCAAACTAGTAAAAAATATGGGGGAAGGAATCTCCCTAACCTTGAGGACTACTTCCTGGCCACCCAATTAAGATGGGCTCTCCTGTGGGCAGCAGACACATACACAGCCCGATGGAAGGCAATTGAAGAGGCATCAACAGACGGAATGCTCCTAGGAGCCAGAGCTGTGACGTTAGAAGCCAAGGACCGAGATAGCAAGGTGTCGTTGATGTCTATAAGAAATACCCTAGGGACCTTGAAACGCCTATGGACTAAACATGAGCTGGAGGGAGAGACATGGCCCTTAAGGTGGTTTGCGTGGGACCCATTGTTCCTCCCAGCTAATCAAGATCTCACTTTTAGAAGGTGGGGAAGATTGGGTTTGTGTTCCCTAAATCAATTTCTAGAAGGAAATACAGTCCTGGAGTTTAATCAGATTAAAGAAATATTCCTACTAAGACAAGTAGATTATTTTAGATATCTACAAATAAGAACACATATAAATAAACTACAGGTCCTATATGAACATGCCACATCCCCAGCGGGGTTGGTGAACATCATGAATGAAATAATATGCCAAAAGTGACTGAAGAGACAGGTCTCTGCTATATACCAAGCCCTGAGGGATGGGAGGGGGAGGGGAGAGGCCCAGATTAAGAATAGATGGGAACTGGAGTTGGGTGAGGAAATAAAGGGGGAAGATTGGGACTCTGCCCTTGCACAGACTTTTAAGACCACTTGTTCGCCGATGTGGAAGGAGTCTGAATGGAAAGTAAGAAAGAGATTTTTTACTACACCAATAATACAGAGTAAATGGGACAAGAGGTGTAAGGGGAACTGTTGGAGGGGATGTGGGAAGGAGGGGGCAAACTATCTACATATATTCTGGAACTGTCCAAGCCTAACACGCTTCTGGGCAGAAATTATTCAAAAACTAAAACAGGTCTTTAATATATCGACCAATCTGGGCCCCACAAACCTGATATTGGGGGTAAAGCCGGAAGAGGTAAAGGGGAGTGACAGGGGGCACCTATGGAATATTCTTTTAACATCGGCCCACAAGGCTATAACGAGGAGATGGCTATCTCTTTGTGCACCAAGATGCCAAGAATGGGTAAAAATAATAGATGAAATTCAAGAAATGGAGGAAATCACACATAAGATAAACATAAGGATGCAAGGCTTTGTGAGGCGATGGACTCTGTGGTTGATGGCCCAGGGGTAAGTAAAACAAGGGACAAGATTAGTGGGAGAGGGGAGGGAGGGGTGGAGGGACTCATGAATAGCAAAATGCTGTTATAAGGTTCTTGATGGTGGATATAAAATGGAGACACCATGTAAGATACAATGGAGATATGGAAATTGCACTTGGTATTATGAAAGAAAAATGTACTAGGATTATCTCCCAATGGAGTGTTAACGTATATACAATTCCATGTGATGGAAAAAAAAATGTAATCTTTTTTTTTTTAAATCTGTGTCTAAATATGCAATAAACTTGAATTAAAAAAAAAAATCCCCATGTCTGTGTGTATCCCCTCCCACTGATGTGGTACACGGAGCCCACCCCAGTGTGCCAAAGTAATGTTTATTTTTTCCGACACGGGATGCTCACTCCCAGTGTCAGATGCGCCCGCCCCCGAAACTCAGTACTATCTGCAGACATCGGGTGCCCAATCCCGTGTTGGCATGCCCCCAAACACAAACGCACAGTATTGTGGCACCTGGAGCCCACCACAGTGTGCCTAAATGTATTTTATTATTTTTGCCAACACCAGGGTGCCCAATCCCTGTGTCGGCATGCAACACCCCATTGTGGCATACTGGGAGCCCACCCCAGTGTGTCTAAATGTATTTTATTTATTTTTGCAGACATCAGGGTGCCCAATCCCCATGTCGGCATGCCCCCACTCACTGTGGCACACTGGGTGCCCACCCCATGTGCCTAAATGTATATTCTGTTTTATCTGTAAAATAAAGAAAATGGTCCCCAAAGTCTTTTTCTTTTTTCTCCTGTAAAAAAGCTGTCCACCGTGTCTCCCAGTCCCCTCCCCACCCTCCTGAGCACCACCTCCCTTTCCCATACCCCCATACTTACCTCCAGAGTTCAGAAGCAGCAATCTTCTGCTGAGCGGGACACGTCTGCACTCTTCAAAGGCAACCGGCAAATTGAAGATTTCAAGGTAAGCCATATAATGGGAGTCAATGGGGGTTTCAACTTGGGTGGATATCTCAGCCATTTTTAGGAATTTTGGCCCCAAATTTTCAACATGGGATTCTTGGGACCCCATCTCATGAACTTATCACTGTCATTTTGTTACTCAGTCCCGAAAGGTGATTTTGCTGCCGCTCTGCGCATTTACCTTTCGGGACCGATTAACTAAGCAGAATGGCATGGTTGCTGTGGGAAATCAACTTTTGGGACAGATTAACAAAATCACAATGCCACTGTTCATGAGGAGAGGTCCACAGATGCCCATGCTGAAAATCTGGTGAAACAAATGATTGCGTTACAGGCGTGCATTGCGCAGTTTCTTCGCACGCTCGTAACTTCACCAATTTTTCAAATTTTCACTCCAGATTTTCAACACTGTCATTTTTTTCCACACGTCCTCATGAACAATACAGCTGTCATTTTTTCACATCCTGCCTGAAATGTGTTTTCACACTTGTGGCGCCGAATGGCGCAGTCGCTGTGCAAAACACCTTTCAGGATTGAGCAAAGAAATGATAGTGCCACTGTTCATGAGGTGGGGTCCCAAAACCCCCCTGTTGAAAATTTGGAGCAAAAATACTAATAAACGCCCGGGGCGTTAGGGTTTCAAACCATAAAGCCCCACCTCCCCACCCTGTAGAGACTGACTGGCATCGGGGGGTGTGACTTTGTGTCATCGGCCATAATGCTCACGATATTCCACCCCCACACCGCAGCCAGTGGCAGGCATTGAGGTGTGCCTTGGGGTCTTCGGCCCTAATGTTCACCCCATTCTCCTATGCTGCACCAATCTCAGCTTATTTCCTTATGGAATGGGGTGAGCGTAATGGCCCAAGGCACACCGTGATGCCTGTTGGTGTTTGCAGGGTGGGGTGAGATCGAATGGCATAACCGTTACAGCCGACGACCCAAAGGCACACTCCCAATGCCTGTCAGTCTCTGCAGGGTTGGGGTTGGCATTAGGATTGGAAACCATAATGCCTCAGTAAACAAGTACATCAAGGAGGGTCAGTGGACGTCACCTACCTTGATTTCAGGAAAGCCTTCGACACTGACCAACATAGAAGGCTGATTAACAAGATGGGTAGTCTGGCATAGGGCACAAAACGCTCAAGGACATAAACAAGGTAAAGGCTGGTTTTGTATGGCATCATTACTGAACTCTTGTTGTAAGAATCTGTCCAGTACAGAGACACTCGCCCAGAGAGTAGTAGTGATCCAAAAACAGACTAGTTGTGGAATCAACTGACCTTTACAAGCATCCTACCTGACATGAAGGTTGGCAAATGGCCCAATGAGGTAGGCCTGAGAGAAACCCATTGGTCTGCAATGGTGCCATTAATAGCTAAATAAATCCCATACTCCATGCTGAGATGTTTATGTTAGCAATAACTCAGAACAGAGTATGGAGTTATAGGCATTTAATCAATGCCTCGGGTGCACTGTGAGGCACAAAGCCACAGAATGTCCTCACAGCACCCGAGGAGTGGATTAAATGCCTATAAACCCATACCCTGTCGTGGGTTATAGCACTCATAACATGGGTTATGTTCAAAACAAGTAGAAAACAACACAAAGGGGCTTTCTCCCTGTTTAAATATCAAAAAAGTGACTGTATCCTGCCACCTGGAAAAATACTGTAGTCTGCAACAACTAATCCATATGTGATTTACACTGCCAACGCGTCTGACTTTGCTGCCCCCCCCACCCAACAAGTAATGCATGTTACATTTATGTTATGAACAGACAAATGCTACAAATATAGTATTAGCATGATTTGTGGTATTTGTTACTCATAACACAGATTGTCACAAGTTACAGCATGCTGTCATGTCACTCCCTCATCTCTGTCCGGCCCCCCCCACACACACTCAAAGTCCTCAGAGCAGATGCTGCTGGAGACAATTTCTGCCACTTCTGCATAATACAGGGGCACATCACACAGCGACAGAAAAAAATTTTTTTTAGTCAATTCTGCATAATGTCTCCCGCTCCCTCTTGCCATGTCACTCACTGTTTCAGTCTGTGTTGGTGTATGTGGGGGTGGCTGAGCTGCGCGTTGTTGCTCTGTGTGTTGGGCTAGGGCATATACAATACAGAGGGCGATAATACAGACAGACACAGTGAGAAAAGGAAGCATGTCACATTCACAGTAACTGGGTCTCTCTTGTTCTCTCTCGCAGGCTCCCCAGAGAACAGTACGTATGGGATGGCGAATGTAACTGTAAGACAACTGTCGCTCTTGCTCTCAAATGCTCGCTGCTGCAGTGTCTCGCCGACACATGAATTGCTGCTGCCTGCTTTTCTGGTTTGGGATTCTCCGCAGGACAGCCAGGTGACAGCAGGGGATCACAAACTGTCAAAATTCGCTATGCTCAGTTGTGCCGTACTGCGAGAAACCGGTTTGAAAACTCAGCTTCTGTAATGCCCACACAGGGTGGCAATGGCAAGTCACACACTACAGTGACACATACAACACCAGGTGAGCATTCGCTGCCTCTCTCTCGCTCTCTCAGGAGAGCGTTTCCCTGCTTGCGCACGGGGGGTGGGGGCACACATACAATGTAGCATTTTTCTGCACTCCATGTGGTATGGGGGCACAGCTGGCCGTAGTGCTTCTTTAAAGGACAACTACAGGGGAATTAGGTACAGCACTGGCAGGTGGCCACCAACTTACACCTGCAGCTCTCTCTCGCTTAGGTGCACTTTTAATGGCTGCCTGTCAGTGCTGCATTTTCCCCAGAGATAACAAGTCCCGCTCTGCCCAGGGATCTTGCTGGCCAGGCATCTCACCCCAACTGTGGATTAAATAGTGAAGTTAATCCATGGTCAGGTGATGCTGTTTGGCCAATGAGCTTTTCCCTTTTTGTCAATTCATGTTATGACTGACCTGAATGACTGGGTGGCTCCTAGCTGGCTGAGCTTGAATCTGGGAAGACAAAACTACAGATTACTGAACAAAGATCTCAGAAGTCTGCAATGAAGAGGGTTAATCCTCATCCTACCCAAAGTTTTGTGGTAAAACAGCTCCGTCTTGAAAACAAGGTAAGTTTATTGTCCTGGTGGTAAAGTATACCTGTATAAAAATAAACTCTCTGCTACCACTACTACTACTAACAACACTGGGTTGTACTACTCTCCAAGTTTTGAACTGGGCTAAAAACCTGGTGGTCACAGCAGATGACAGGTTGACTCTTCAACATCACATGCTGAATGCCATCTGTTTTTTTTCCCCATCTTAAAAACTCTGCACATGTGAAGCCCTTTCTTTGACATGTTGACTGTAATCCATGACCATCTAACATTCCACAAGGACTACTGCAGTGTTCCACATCTCTGACTTTCTGAAGGTTTGATGCGCCATATCTCCAACTGATGCAGAAAGCTACAACTTGTCTGATATCTGGTAAAAGTACTTTCTTTTTGCTTCTTATTTCTGCCACCCTGGTCAGCCCTCGGCCGTCCGGCCACCATCCATTGCCTCCACTCCTTCAGGCCCTCACCCCGTAACCCCCACGGCTTACCCCCCATGGTGAGGCCCCACCCACCCGCCAACAGGATCTAGTTTCAGCGCATTACCTCCTGAGATGGAGCATGATGGGGCGGCCATCAAGCCGCAACAACCAGCCACCAAGGTCTTTTCTCGTTTTCTTCCCTCTGTAGGAGCCAGGCGTGCAATGATGTGTGCGGCCCCGCCAAGCATCTGCTGTGCTCCCGCACCACTTGTCTTGTGGTAGTGTAGCATCGAGCCCCAGCCTCCACCAGGGGTCAGGCGTGCACCACTGCAGGTTACCCCCCCAAGATGGAGAGCTGTTTGGACGCTCAATCTATCTTCTCCCCGACGACCAGCGCTTGTACCCAAATGCGGGTCGCTGGCGTTGCGTGAGGTGTGGCGTCCAGTGCCTCAGCGCCACTGGGCCGGCTACTAAAAGCACTTTCAATCATATTAGAGCAGCGCTGTGTGAACTGCACTGGTTACCAATTAGCTGGCATACCACCTCTCAGATTTTCTTGATGGTGTTTAAGGCCCTGCACAGGTCGAGTCCAGACTACATAAAGCCCTTTTGCACCCCTAAACTCCAGTTTGGCTACTCCAGAGGGAGAAACTGTTGATGGTTCTGCGTGCTTGTCTGAAATCTTCAGGGGGCCTTTCTGTGTCCATTCCACAGATGCTGAACTCCTTATCAAATTTGATATGCCACTACTCTCTGGAGGTTTTTAAAAGATTTCAACTCATCTTTTCTCCCTGGAGTTTCAGGGCTCATTTTAATATTTCAGGTATGGAGAGATTCCGTTGTGCTTGTTATGATGATTTTGTAAATGTTTAATAATGTTTTTTTCATCATGTGATTCTCCTCAGAACTGCAAGACCAACCCCCCTTCAGATGTCATCCTCCAATCCTGTCACCTACCTCCTCCAGGACTTACCCCACCTATTACCTAGGACCACTATGTGGTGGGTGCTGCGGCTGGCAGTGCAGAGCCTGCTGGTTGGGGGTAATTCCCCCCTTTCCTCTCATTCCCGAGGCCTGCGACACCTGCAATGATGCACATGAGTGTACCCAACCACAACATACTATCAGCATCCCAGTCAGGCCCTCTGGATTGAAGAAGTAGACCTGCAAATGGGACACTCAATTCTCCTTCCCCAAGCTGGCCCCAGAGCGGTGACCCCTGTCTGTTTCTAAACCCGGATCGCCAATGTAGCAAGAGGTAGTGCCACTGCTGTGCTACTGGCCCGACCGTTTACTGATACATACTAACATACTAAAAGCCAGCAGAATAGGCCTAATGGTCTGTCATGTCTGCTCGGTAGCCAGCCACCTAGTGGGTGCTCGCTTTCCCGCTCCCCCAGCCCCCCGAGAGGGTCTTCTTCGGCTTCAGTTTCCCCTTGTACCTGTCCCACCCCTTCTTGAAGCCCCCAACTGTGCCCTCCTCCACCAGACTCCCAGGCAGCGCATTCCACGACTCCACCACCCTCTCAGTGAAGTAAAGTTTCCTCGTCCCCCTGTAATTCCCCCAGCTTCCCTCGTGCCCCGGTTGTTCCCCCTTCTTTAGCCTGAACATCTCCTTGGTTCCACCCTTATTTATTCCTTTTACATATATGAAGACCCCTATCGTGTCCTCCACTGTGTACAGCCTGAGCTCTTCCAGTCTCTCCTCATAGGAGGCCCCCCCCCCCCAAATGCCCTGAATCATCCTGGTCATCCTCCTCTGGACCCTCTCCAGCAGTGCTATGTCCTTCTTAAGATGAGGTCTCCAGAACTGCACACAGTACTTGAGATGCGGCCTAACCAGGGCATTATACAGAGGGAGGATCACCTCCTTCCTCCTGAACGTAATCCCCCTGGCTATGCAGCCCAGAATCCTGTTTGGTTTTGCTGCAGTTCTTCTACAATTTTCAGTGTTATTCATTTTAACATCACCCATAGATCCCTCTTGCCCAATGTGGCTTGCAGTGTGACCCCTCCCCCCCGGTAGTATACATGGCCCGGGTTTCTGACCCCCAGATGCAGCACCTTACATTTCCCTGCATTAAACTTCAAAACCAACCTCCTTGACCACCCCTCCAGGGTATCTAGGTCCCCCTGGGCTGTCTCTCTCACTTCATCCCCGTCCACCAGTGCTCCCAGTTTTGAGTCATCCACAAAGAGACTTACCCTACTCCTAACCCCCCTCCCCATATCCAAGACATCAGCATTGAACAGGAGTTGCCCCAATACTGAACCTTGGTGGACCCCGGTGATGACCTTCCTGGGGGAGGAGACTATCCCACCAACCACTACCCTCTGTATTCGCCCCGTAAGCCAATTTCTACCCACGAGCAACTGCCCTCCCACCCCATCCCACCCCCAGCTTTGTCAGCAGACCACTGTCGGTACGAATCAACGCCTTGCTGAAATCCAGGTATAGGGCGTTCACTGGCCTATGTCAGTCCAGGCTCCCCGGGTCATCCAGTCATAAAACTCCACGAGGTTGGTCTGACATGATCTCCCCAGGATGAAACCGTACTGTTCATTATCCAGGTGCCCCAACCTTTCCAGCTGCCTCCCAAGCCTCTCCTTGATAATGCCCTCCATTACTCCGCCTACCACAGGCGTTAGGCTGACAGGTCTATAATTCCCATATCCTCTTTAGGCCCCCCCCCTTTGTGGATAGGTACCACATGAGCCACTCTCCAGTCTGGAGGCACCCATCCTATCTGCAGAGAGGTGTTAAAGAGTGCAGCCGCGAAGAGGGCGGAGGCGCTGGACACCACACCTCGAACCACGCCGGCAACCTGGGTTCAGGAATGGACTCGGGTCATCAGGGGCTGGCTGGGGAAGGAGAGGATTGAGCATCCGGAGGACTGCTCTCCTCTCCTGGGGTGGTTTGGGAGGATAGTTTCGCTCTTGTAGTGACCCCTGCTGGAGACCATGGGTACTGCATGCAGCAAAGCAGGAGGGACAATCCAAAAGCCGGAAAACAACTTCGGCTCCTACCGGATAACGGCCTCCATATTCTGCACTTCCCCGGAACCTCCGGAAGCCTGCCCTCTGCAGCGCACCTTCGAGCCTTTAAAGAAAAAAATAGAGCGCTGGGGTTTCCCGGCCCCCTGGTGCCTTCCCCCTCGAAGAAGGGGGACCCGCCCGGAGATGGGTTACTCCGGGATGACTCGGGGGTTGGCCTCGATATGTGGAGAACGGTAGAGCTCAGGAAGAGGATTGCCGGGAGTGTAGATACTAGGAAGGACCTGAAGGAGAGGTGGGAGTCGGAGCATATGAGAAGGTAAAAAGGAGTGCAGCCAGTTTTTGTTTTGAACTGAATGGTATGTAGTTTGCTTCCAGACCTTAGGATGTGGGGCTGCAAAAATAAAGTTTGCAGCCGGCCCACTGGCACAGGGACAGGGAGCCTACCTGCAATGCCGATGACCCAGGTTCGGGAACAGACCTGGGTTGTCGAAGCACCAGCTGGGGGAGAAGGACTGAACGTCCAATGACTGCTCTCCTTCTCCGGGGGGGGGTAGAGCGTTTGGCGCAATAAGGACACTTAGCGGAGGCTGGGTGTACTGATTACGCAGATGCCAAGTAGCTTGGGGGTGGAGTGGATGCTGGACATTATTGCACGTCCCCGCCCTTGCACACTGGGGAAAATGCTGCTATCAGCCACCCTAGATGAAGCCCGCCTTGGCTTCAATTCGCTTGCAGGTCGGCCCGCCGAGCTATCCCGTCATCTGTGGCACTGTAGGAGTCTGGAGCCACAACCCCACCCTGGGGGGTAAGCCAGGGAGTATCGGAGAGTCGCAGCCAATCTGGGAGTTGAAGCAGGGGTCTGTGACCGGGCAGAGGTACCGGGTGGCTGGCGGAAGAAAAAAAAGTACAATAAATTTAAACAAAAAGTTTGTTATTCTTGCTAACTTGATAATATTCTATTATTCATGAATGCAGCCCTTAGAACTTGACCAAAAACTGTTCTGAAAACACCGAGCTGCAGAGCTCCGGGTGGGGTACAGGTGAGGGCTGCGTGCCCTAGAACATAAACAAAAACCACAAATCACCTGCACTCCAGAGCCAGGAGGTCACTCAAACCTCCACCGAAGATTAAATTAATCATGAAAGGAGTCCTATCTAGATACAAAAATGTCAGGCTTGATTCCAATTTCCAATTCACACAGAAGGTCCGAGACTGACACAGCAGTCCCTTTGCAAAGACCCCGGCGTTTCACCAATTAAGGTTTCATCAGGGGGGATGGTCTTTGCATTAACAAGTTACTTCTTTTATACCCATGAAATTCAAATTATATGACATCACTGGACACCAGCCAATTAAATCAATCTTAAAAAATACTTATTGATGGTTTAAAAAGGAGGATTTGAAAGAACTGAACACATCATTATGCCACAAAAAATACTCCTAACACAATCCATTTATAATTATTGCGAAATTCAAAACTTTTATGTATCAGCCAATCAGAGGGCTCGGTTACAAAAACTGTAATAATACCTGTAAAATCAGGAAATTCACAAAACTAACTTATAGACTGGATTCCCAGTACTTGTAGCAACTTGACTATGTATTTTTTAATCTTAAGTAACTTTATGTCAACAGCCAATCAGGTTGCTCGGTTTCGGAATTTCAAATTATTGTTACTAATTTATTTTGTTTCATACATATTACCATATCACTATAATCTGAGTACTTATCACTATTTCAAATGCTGGAACATCAGCTATTCACTGAAATAAATCTCACGCTTAATATTAGTAGTTTGCAGCAGTATTTGGAGAACAACATTGCACCACAAGGTTTTAGGGTTACAATTACGCCTTCCTGTGGGTTTGAAGATTTTTTATGCATTAAAGAGTTGGAAAAGGCAGCAGAGACATGTTCCCTGATGTTTGTACAACTGATAATTAAAAAGGATTCTGCCAAACATGCCAAACTGATGCAAGAAATAGCCCTAACTAAAGCAGCCTTAAAAAACAATCACCCTGATTTCAAACAACTGGACAATACTTTACAAGCTAAGCTAAAAAAAAAAAAAATCAAGAAAATGAACTTATAAAACAAACTAGAATGTGATACCTTAGACTACAAGAAGGACGCCACGTTAAATGGTCTAAATTTAATACAGAGAGATCAAGGGGCAGATTCAGGTCCAGATTTAGATCACGTGGTAGACAAAGGTGGAATTCTATTTATTTATTGAAATTGTTTCACCAGGAAAGGCACACTGAGCAACAAGATTTGAAAAATAAGGCAGGAACAAATCAAAGTGAAACACCTGAAGCAAGCACCAGTAAACATACAGGCAGTGTGATATCTAACCCCAAACCTAATCAGGTGGACATTCTCGGCAAAATCTCAGGAAGGAAAGAATAAATCTAAAAGGGCAAAAAACGGAAAAAGGACACGGACAGAGAAAAGGTGAGGCAAACTATCTGGGTGCCAGGCCCAAAACGTGGAGTGGCAAATAATTTATCAAAACAAGTCCTCACAGAAGGTGAAGAGAATCTCCTAAGGAAAGGGCTTTCCTTTGTACCCAGTGCAAAACCAAATGAATTTGAAGTTATTATAGACCTAGAAAAGTTTTTTCGAAAACTGGAATTAAAAGAATATTTCTTGAAACAGACACAACATTCGACTGGAACTATGGGTTTTACAACTGGGGATTTAGCAACTGGTATGCAGGATGAAGAGAATATGGACTTTATTTTGGATCTTCCAGGAATTACACCAGGAGAGGAGGAGGAGGAACATGATGAAACTGGAACACTGACTGAGGAACAAGGATTTATGGAAACATGGGATAGTATGGACTTCCAGAATTATTGGATTTTAAATGATTTATGGTATGAAAATCATGAGATAAATAGTGTTAAGTAGTACTGGAAACCTTAACATGTTATATGATGTGACTGTTACTAGATTTAAACAACACAGAAAAGACAACTAACTTTAAGGTAAAATCTGTATTCTGTCCTAGGAGCTTGAACACAAACATCACAACCTATAAAAAAGCAGTACTTGGGGAGGTTAAAAATATTTTATGTGAACAAGACGCTCAAAGGTATAACAACCTGTCCTAGAAAAAAAACACAAGCCCTTAGAAAAACTGAAAAAAAATGAAGAGTTATTTTGTTAAGCAGCAGACAAAGGTGGAAATACAGTGATTATGCACAGGCAATTCTACCTAGAGAAAGCACTAGAACTGTTAGGAAATACTGATAACTACCAGAAGCTGAATTGTAACCCATGATCCATTATAAAACTGAACTACTTTCCATTTTGGAGTTTGCCAAAAGAGAGAGGAAAATAACAGAACCAGAGTTTCAGTTCCTATACCCTGAATTCCCTAAAGATCCCATCTTCTACATCCTGCCTAAAATCCACAAAAATATATTAAATCCACCGGGCAGACCCACAGTATCAGGCACTGGTTCCCCTTCTGAAAATGAGTGTCAATTTACAGATTTTTTCCTGAAGAGAAGTGTACAATGTCTACTATCCTACATACAGTGGTGTGAAAAAGTATTTGCCCCCTTCCTGATTTTCTCTATTATTGCATATTTGTCACACTGGATGTTTTCAGGTCTTTAGACAAAATATAATATTAGATAAAGGGAACCTGAGTGAACAAATAACACTTTTTTTTTTTTTTACTTATTTCATTTATTTAATGAAAAAAGTTAACCAACACCAACTGGCACTGTGTGAAAAAGTAACTGCCCCCTAGTTAAATCAACCCAATTAAAAGGATAATTAGAGTCAGCTGATTGAACACAGCCAAGCTTGATTACAGCCAGCCCTGCTCAATATAAACCTCACTTATTTTGACCCTTACCATCAGAGTCGTTGCCAGCACAAAGATTCAACCAGCACATTATGCCATGATCAAAGGAAGTTCCTGAAAAGATCAGAAAAAATGTGTTGCCCTCTATCAGTCTGGAAAGGGTTACAAAGCTATTTCTAAGGCTCTGGGACTCCATCGAACCACAGTGAGAGCCATAATCTCCAAATGGGGAACACTTGGAACAGTAGTGAATCTTCCCGGGAGTGGGCGGCCTGCCAAAATTACTCCAAGGGTGCAGCGTAAAATCATCCAGGAAGTCTCAAAGGATCCTAAAACAACATCCAAAGAACTGCAGGCTTCTCTTGCCTCAGCTAAGGTCAGTTTTCATGACTCCACAATCAGAAAGAGACTGGGCAAAAATGGGCTTCATGTGAGAGTAGCAAGGCGGAAACCACTGCTAACTAAGAAGAACATAAATGCTCGTCTCTCATTTGCCAAGAAGCACCTGGATGATCCACAAGCCTTTTGGGAAAATTTTCTATGGACAGATGAGTCCAAAGTGGAACTTTTGACGACATGGATCCCATAATGTCTCAGCAAAAGCAAACACAGCATTCCACAGTAAGAACACCATACCAACAGTCAAACATGGTGGTGGTAGTGTGATGGTGTGGGGATGCTTTGCTGCCTAAGGACCTGGATGACTTGCCAAAATTAAAGGAACCATGAATTCTGCTCTGTACCAGAAAATTCTTAAGGAGACTGTCCGGTCATCCTTCCGTCAGCTGAAGCTGAAGCGTAGTTGGGTCATGCAGCAAGACAATGATCCAAAACACAAAAGCAAGTCCACATCAGAATGGCTAAAAGAAGTAAAATTAAAGTTTTGGGTGGCCTAGTCAAAGTCCAGACTTAAACCCAATAGAGATGCTGTGGCAGAACCACAAACGAGCAGTTAGTGCTCGAAAACCTACCAAATGTTACTGAATTAAAGCAGTTCTGCAAGGAAGAGTGAGTTAAAATTCCTCCACAGCGATGTGAAAGACTGATATTGAATTATAGAAAGTGTTTGGCTGCAGTCATTGCAGCTAAATGTGGCGTAACCAGTTATTAAGTGTAAGGGGGCAATTACTTTTTCACACAGTGCCAGTTGGTGTTGGTTAACTTTTTTCATTAAATAGGTGAAATAAAAAAAAAAAAACAAGTGTTATTTGTTCACTCAGGTTCCCTTTATCTAATATTACATTTTCTCTAAAGACCTGAAAACATCCAGTGTGACAAATATGCAAAATAGAGAAAATCAGGAAAGGGGCAAATACTTTTTCACGCCACTGTACGTGACACCATGCAAGTGCTTGAGACACTGCAGGACTTTAGATGGGAGTGATGGGATGATGTAGCTCACAACTGACATTGAGTCCCTATACACTTCAATTCGTCACACAGATGGAATTGAGGCATGTAACTACTTTCTCTCCAGGGATCCATTAAGTAGCAAAATGCCATTAACTTTAATATCACAGGGACTGGAATTTGTCCTTAGGACAAACTATTTTGAGTTCAATGGGGATTATTATCTTAAAAAATGTGGGACAGCGATGGGGCAGCAACGGCTCCATCATTTGCTAACTTGTTTCTGGGACACTGGGAAGAGACAAAACTATTTGATGGTCAATCAAATCCGTTTGACATTTTTGTATCTACACAGGACTCCTTTCATGATTAATTTAATCCTCACTGGAGGGTTGTGTGACCTCCTGGCTCTGGAGTGCAGGTGATGTGTTTTTTGCGTAGAACTTCACCAGACTCCTAACCTGGGATTGTAGACAAGTATTGGGGGTGGGGACAAATCAATGCATGAGGGGACTAGTTGTCCCCATCAACCCCAAAAAAAAGAGAAGCAAATGCAAATAAATGAAGTTTCCTGCAGAAAGGGCCACACATGGTTCTTCGATTCTGGGAAATACAGCAATTAGCTGGAACACTATAAATCAAAAATGCAGTCCACTGTGTATACCATACAGGTCCAAGAACAACATGTCAATCTGTCCAAAGAGGCCAGATAGCTCTGGATGGTAATTATCAAGTAATTGAGTTGCTCCTGTACGTCTAAACAGTATAGCAAAGTCCTTCATTGAGGACCTAACAGCTGAACTGGCCTGTTCTCAGTGGAGCTCCTGCCTACTTAATGCAGTGATGCATGACACAGAATAGCAGTTTGCATCCCATCTCGTTTTTATGTGGTTTCCTGACCCTCTCACCCCATCCTCCATTTTATATACCATTTTTAGTAGCTCATCTGAGATCTGTAACAGAATATAGAACAAAACAGAAGAGGACATTTACTTTCATGCATACTAATGCTGTGAAGAAAGTCACAAACCAATATACTGATTAGGTTGAGATTTTTTCTACAGATGCCAGAGTATGCATTTTATTAATTATTGGCAGAACCACCGTTTCCACCAGGACAACCAAAAAGACAGAATCTGACCACAAGGCAGTAAAAAAAAAAAAAAAAAATCAAAGAATTTCACAGAATTGGACATTTTATACCAAAGCAGCACATCCACATTACATGTATTTTTCTGTAAATTATTTCCTGGATCATCTTCATAAAACTTCTTATCTTGATCCAATATAGCAATTTATAAAATGGGTCTAAAAATCAAAGAACTTTAACTGAGTAAAATCAGTCAGGTGACCATGCATCATTAAAGTGTAATGCACAGTCACCCTGGTCCTAAACCTGACTGGATTTGTTAGTTGCCAGATCACACAATAAGCAAATCAGACCCCCTACAACCAGAACTGATCTGTCACAAACATGGCTTACGTTTACACAGTAAAGACCTTCGGCTGGGCCCTAAAAATAAAACTATCTTAAATAAAAAAAAAAACTAAATTAATTAAATGTTATTTCCCTGATCATCACACACTCCTACACGCAAACAAACATTTAAGTAAGACCCCTGGAATTCTGCGGTTGCGGAATTTTCCACAGAATGTGCATCATGCCACAGAATTCAAATAGTGCCGCATAATTCATTGTTTTTGGTGCGTTTTCATTCAGATACACAGTTTTTCCACGGTGCCAAGCTTCCATACCCATCATTTTTACCCTGAAGCCCCTACTCCATGCTTGGCATGTGATGTCATGAACGACATCACATCTTGTTTTAGCCAATAGCAGGACTGCATTCTGCCACAGAAATGAATAAATCATGCCACAGAAATCAGAAAATGCTGCCACAGAAGCTAGGAGCCTTGCCGAAGAAATCAGAAAATGCTGCCGCAGAGCACTAGGGGCCCGTATAGTTCATAATTTTCATTAAAAGCGTTTCTCTGCCGACAATGAAAAATCTTCCTTCCATCTTTACCTACTTATCAGGGATATTTCTTCTGCTTGCCCTGACAGTGTTATAATTAAGGAATAATCCATAATAGGGTGTGGGTTGGGCTGCGATTTACCCATTCCTGGCGTGCTTCAGTCACAGTGTCACAGGCCAAGTGACCAATGACGCGAGGTGTGGGTAAATCCCAGCCCAACCCACATCCTATCGAGTATTATTTCGATTATACAATTAGGAAACATGACAACTGCACATAAAAGTGAAGGAAAAGCTTTTTTTTTGTTTAATTTTTATATGCTGATTTTAATAAAATATATTTCCCCCTAAAGAAAATAGTTCCTTGATGCTGGGCAGAAGCCCTCCCACGCTCGTGAAGACGGCTGGCCACAATGAGAATGAGCTATGAGCACCACAAGAACGATTATAACTGAAAATGCCAGCAGATTGATTAAAGAGTTACTGGTTAGCTCTGGGTTGTCTCAGACTTCAACACTGCAGCTTACATCTTATA
This sequence comes from Neoceratodus forsteri, assembly GCA_016271365.2. NCBI lineage: Eukaryota > Metazoa > Chordata > Ceratodontiformes > Ceratodontidae > Neoceratodus > Neoceratodus forsteri. The sequence goes on along the minus strand of CM057451.1, from coordinate 672,585,181 downwards.
GTTTTCACATTTCTATAACCGCTTTTCACTACAGAACAGTGAGATTAGCGGGAGAAAAATATGGCAGCTTTGCGAGAGGGTAATAGAATGCTAAGGTTTCTGTGTAGAGTGGTTTCACTTTTTTTTTTTTAAATGTGGGACGGCTGCTACTTTCTACAGTGGTTATACAAAAATTACCCAACGGCATAAAGAAGCAGCCAATCAATCAGGAAAGTTAATTTTTAGATCCCACTGTATAATTTAGCTTCTGGCTCTAAAAGATGTTTTCTGCCACCTCGGGGTTCTGATTCTCACGGACCTCTCGAGCTTCGCTCTCAAGGTCAGAGGGAATCAGAACCCCTCTGTGACAAAACACACTGATTGTGTATAGTTGCCCATCCAGTATTCTCTATATTATGTACGGGTAAGCCCTTATTACCATTAAAAAGCAGCAAGATTATTTCTTTGCAATCCCATCGCTATGACATAGATACATAGACAGTGTCGGCAGATAAGGGCCTATGGCCCACCCAGTCTGCCCATTTGAGCTTGTAAGTTCAGTTTATGTTTTCCTAGAAGTCTGTTGCCCCTTACCCCTGACCTCCAGAATTCCTTTATGTCTATCCCATGCATTCTTAAATCCTGCGATTGTTTCAGCCCCCACCACTTCCTCTGGCAGGGTGTTCCACTTGTCCACCACCCGCTCTGTGAATAAATTCTTCCTCACGTTACCCCTGAATCATCCTCCCTCCAACTTCATCCCATGCCCTCTAGTCCTGGAACATCTTTTTCGCTTAAAAATAGTGTATTCCTGCACCGTTCCTCCCTGTAAGATACTTTATGTCTCTATCATGTCCCCTCTCTCCCTCCTCTCCTCCAGGGAGTACATGTTCAGTTCCTTCAACCTGTCTTCATAGGACTTGTGATGCAATCCATGCACCATCTTTGTTGCCCTCCTCTGAATGTTCTCTACCCTATGTCCTTACGTAGGTAAGGTCTCCAGAACTGTACACTGTACTCCAGGTGGGGCCTCACTAGTGTCTTGTATTGTGCAATTATGACCTCCGTTTTCCTGCTGGTGATGCCCCCTGCCTATGCATCCCAGCATCCTATTTACTTTAACTGCTGCCTTGTCACACTGTTTCCCTACACCTTGAGGTCATCAGAGATGATAACCCCAAGATCCCTTTCCTGTTTGGTGCATGCTATATCCTCACCCCCCCAACTGATATATTGTGCCAGGGTTTTTGTGCCCCATATGCATTATCTTGCACTTCTTTGCATTGAATTTCAACTGCCAAACCCCCTGACCATTCTTCAAGTTTCTGCAGGTCCCTTCTCATTCTGCCTACACCCTCTGGTGTGTCTACTCTGTTACAGAGCTTTGTGTCATCAGCGAACAGTGAAATTCTGCCTTCTAGGTCCTGCACAATGTCACTGATGAAGATGTTGAATAGGACCGGTCCCAGCACTGATCCCTGTGGTACCCCACTGGTCACTCTTCCCTCTGTGGAGTGACAGCCATTTACCACCACCCTCTGTGTCCTGCCACCCAGCCAGTTACCTACCCACCACACTACTGTCCTGCCCACACCCATATTCCCCAGTTTGTGTAATAGCCTTCTATGTGGCACAGTGTCAAAGGCCTTGCTGAAGTCCAGATAGGCCATGTCCACTGCCCTCCCCGATCCACCTCCCTAGTCACCCAGTCAAAAAATTCAACGAGGCTGGTCTGACACGACCTCCCCCTGGTGAAACCATGCTGCCTTGGGTCCTGTAGTCCATTGACAACCAGATGTTCCACCAATCTCTCCTTCAGTAGTGCTTCCATGATCTTCCCCACTACCAAGGTGAGGCTGACTGGTCTGTAGTTCCCCGCTTCCTCTTTGTTCCCACTTTTGTATAAGGGACTACATCTGCTGTCCTCCAGTCTTTGGGTACCTCCCCTGTTTCCAGTGATCGGCTAAACAGGATAGCCAGAGGTTCAGCCACCACCTCTCTTAGTTCTTTAAGGACCCTGGGGTGCACCCCATCTAGCCCCATTGCTTTATCAACTCTTATTACTTCCAGTTCCTTCAGGACCCTTTCTCGTGTAAAGGGACTTGTGTCCATTTCTGCACCATTCTCACACCTTGTACTCCCTTCAGACTCATTACCCTCCTCTTCCTCAGTAAAGACTGAGCAGAAATACCTGTTCAATATGTCAGCTTTACTGTTGTCATCCTCCACGCGGCCCCCATCCTCCCCCTTCAGTCTCACTATCCCTCCCTTTGCCTTTCTTTTTTCACTTATGTACCTGTAAAAGGTTTTGTCCCCTCTACCCCCTGATTTTGCAATGTGTTCTGTCTGAGCTTTGGCTTCCCTTACTGACCTCCCTGCCTCCCTTTGCTTCTCCTGGTACTTCTTCCTATCCCCTTCTGCCTGTGTCTTTTTGTACTGCCTGAATGCAATCTTTTTGGCTTTCACTTTCTTTGCTACCTCTTTGGAAAACCATAATGGTCGCCTCTTCCTTTTCCTCTTGCTAACCTGCTTAATGCATAATTCTGTTCTTGTAATCCCCATTTTAAATACTGCCCACTGTTCCTCAACCCCTGATTCTGGCCCATTCCCTTAATGCCTCTTTCAAGTATCTCCCCATTTTCCCAAAGTCTGCCCCCTAAAATCCAGGATACGTGTTTTTGTGTGGTTTGGTTCTGCTCTTTCTGTGATTTCAAACCACAATGACTGGTGGTCACTGTTCCCCAGGTGCTCCCCACTGTTACCCCCATCACACTGTCCCTGTTTGTCAGGGGTTGTTAACCCTTCTTGAGTATGTCATAGCAATGAGATTACAAACTGAGCCTTTCTGTGCATGCATGCACCTTTTTTCTCACAAACTAACTGCCTTCCAGAAATGGACGCAGCAGTGACAGCATGACTCGGAACGGCCACGGCGGTGACAAACTTTAAGAGTAAAGAGCCTTCTTCATTTTTCGTACTATTTATGGGGACCATACATTATAAAATATAATGTATGGTTACTATCAGTAACTGGTTTGTGTAACATCTCCAGGCTGCCATGGCGATGTAAACCTCTCGAGCTTCGCTCTTCAGGTTTACCTGGTCTCCCTGGCAACCTCTCGACGATTAACAAACTGGTTACCAATAGAGGACCATATCCTCTATATAAACAAACAGAAAATGTGGGAAAACACAATTACATAACCAGAGACAGATCCACACTGCTCAAATACATTCCTGAAGCTTATACATACATTTAAATTACATCGCGTGTTTTGAGGTGACTACACTCCCCAAAAAAGCAACCTGGCTGGTTCAAAATTTTGAACACTTTTTTTTTTTTATGTACTTTATTTTTTATCCCCACCTTACTACCCACTCGCCCCCACTCCTTCAGACTTGAACATTCCTGGTGACCCTCCATGAAGTCCACCCCTAGCGTGTCAGACATATTCCTGTATTCCCCCTTGCATTCCCTCTGGAGTGCCTGCACATTGGGGTCTGCCCATGGTAGGTGATCCAGGAGATTAGGTCAGTCGTCATCTTGGCGGCGAGTGGGGTGTTTTCATGTTTTTACTCCTTTCTTAGGTCTCCCCTACACCCGAGGGCGTGGCCGCGTGGGACTGATGTCCAGGCAGATGGCGTATTACGCGTCGTTGCCAGAATACTCACAACGTCCTCCTCCCGGTTCGAAGAACCACCTGTTGCCCCAATGCCCGTACTTCCACAGGCACCGGTGCGCTGGGTGCTCAAAACACCCCCAGGAACCCATCCTTGGAGAAGGAGAGCATCAGTTGGGATGCTCAATCCTTCTCCACCCCTTGGCGGCCCGAGTCCATTCCCAAACCCGGGTCACCGGCGTGGTGCGAGGTGTGGCGTCCAGCGCCATCGAGCTGGCAATGTTTTGAACACATTTTTATTTAAATACAGTACTTGTAGTCATTTAAAATGGAAGGCAACATGTTTTTTTCTTAGAAAAATATGTTCTGCGCACGGCTTTTAACAGGTTTTGTTTTTAGCTACTCCTCAGTTACAAGAATATGGACTATTTTTTGTATTCAGAGTTAAAATTGAAGCATATTTTAATGAAAGGTCCGATTTTTATCTTTTTAAAGTACTTCTTATTTTCATTCATTTTAAGTCAACTATTATGGAAGGGAAGCCTTATGAGGAGAGACTGGAAGAGCTTGGGCTTTACTCACTGAAGGAGAGGAGGGATGGGTGAGATATGATAGAGGTTTTCAAGTATGTAAAAGGAATAACCAGGAGTGGAACCAATGAGCTTTTTAGGTTAAAGAAGGCGGGGAGACAACCAGGGCCAAGGAGTGGAAGCTGGAGGGAAACTACTAGGAGGCATTTTTCACTGAGAGGGTGGTGCAGCCGTGGAATGCACTGCCTAGGAGGCTGGTGGAGGAGGGCACAGTGGAGGGATTCAAGAAGGGGTGGGACAGGTACAAGGGGGAAACAAACTAAAGACGACCCTCTTGGGGGCTGGGGTGCTGGTAAGGCGAGCAACCACTAGGTTGCTGGCTTTCGAGCAGACAAGACAGACCATTTGACCGATTACGCTGGCTTTTTAGTATGTTAGTATTTAAATGCCATTTTATAGGAGCAGTAAGACACTTCAGGGTGTGCCACTATAGTGACACATAGAAGGAGGAGGACAGAGTAGTGTACCTGGATAAAAAGAGGGAGACAGGGAAAGTAGTCAGGAGCGCAAAGGTGCAAACAGAGGAAAGAATATTACAGGAGATGAAAAAAAAAAAGGGGGGGGGACAAGACTGTTTATAGGTACATTAGTGAAAGAAGAAAAAACAGGGGTGGGATTTGTAAGGCTTAAAGGGGAAGAAGCGGAGTGGACTGAATGGGACCTGGAAAAAGCGTCAATACTGAAGAAATATTTTTGTTCCGTACTCTCAGAAGAAGGAGAAGATGAGGGACCACAGTTAGGCAACATGATCAGATATGGGAGGGAGGTGGACACCAGTCCATTTGCAGAAGAGAGAGTCCTAGAAGAACCCACAAAACTGAAAGTGGACAAGACAATGGGACCAGAAGGGATACATCCTAGAATATTACAGGAACTGCAGGAGGTGCTGGCAGCCCTGTTCAACTAATCACTTGATACAGGAGTGGTTCCAGAGGACTGCAGGAGGGCAGATGTAGTCCCTCGCCGCAAAAGTGAAAGGAGACTGGAAACTATAGACCAGTCAGCCTCACCTCAATAATGGAGAAAATTATGGAATCACTACTTAAAGAAGGGATTGTGGAACACCTTGAATCCAGCAGAGCACAGGATCCAAGACAACATGGATTCACAGTGGGAAGGTCATGTCAAACAAATCTAATTGGTTTCTTTGACTGAGTGACTAGGGAAGTGGAGCAGGGGTGAGTGGTGGATGTGGCCAACTGGACTTCAGTAAGGCCTTCGATACAGTTTCACATAGAAGACTTGTGAACAAGCTTGGCAGCCTGGGAGTGGGTCACAAGGTGGTTAACTGGGTTAGGAATAGGCTGAGTGACAGAAGACAGAGGACTGTGGTAAACAGAGCTCAATCTGAGGAAAGGAGGGTGACCAGCAGAGTTGCCACAGGGATCAGTTCTGGGGCCAGTCCTGTTTAATGTCTTCATAAGTGACATTGTGGAGGGGCTGGTAGGGAAGGTGTGCCTCTTTGCATATGACACTCAGATCTGCAACATGGTTGGCACTCCGGGAGGTATGGAAAAAATGAAGAGGGACCTAGGTAAACTGGAGGAATGGTCCACACTGTGGCAGCTGAAATTCAATGTGAAAAAGTGCAAAATCATGCATTTGGGGTGCAAGAACCCAAAGGAGGATTAAATGATTGGCCGGGGGGGGGGAGAAGAGAAATACTGACGGTCACCAAACAGGAAAGGGATTTGAGGGTTATCATATCTGATGACCTAAAGGAAGCCAAACAATGTGCTAAGGCTGTGGGGAGAGCCAGTGGATGCTGGGGTGCATAGAGAGGTATCACCAGAAGAAAAGATGCCACTGTACAGATCATTGGTGGGTCCTCATCTGGAGTACTGTGTCCAGTTCTGGAGGTTGCATCTCGGAACCTACAAATATCTAAGGGGCATAAACAGGGTACCGGAGGGTAGCATCTTTCAGAAAAGGAGATATTCAGGAACGAGGGAGCATGACACAAGGTTGGAAGGGGGTAGACTAAGGGGTAACATGAGGAAGTATTTCTTCATGGAAAGGGTGGAGGATGCATGGAATAGTCTCCCAGTGGAGATGATGAGGGCAGAAACAGTGGGGGAATTCAAAAATGCATAGGACAGGCATAGGGGAACCCTAGTGATAGGAATGAGAAGGTAAAGCCGAAGATCAAGTAGGGTCTGCGGCTTTTGCAGTAGGTAGGGAAAATAGGCAGACTGGATGGGCCTAGCAGTCCTTATCTGCTTCAATTTCCATGTCTCTATGTTTCTATATAATCACACTTCTCAGGTGCATTTAATGGCACTCAGCTGCACCGTGTGCCTAACAATGCACCAGAGACATGCGATTACTTCACCACAATGCACTCGCTGTCATGTCTTATTGCTTACACAATATCTTGCAAATATCTTGCAAAGTTGGGTATGTCACAATTCATACTAAACCAGAGAGCAGCTTTCACAATGCTGATGACTTCACAACAGCCACATGCAGTAACTGAAGCCAGCAGTTGAAAGAGAAACTATTAAATCTTCATACAAAAAGCAAATTTTAACAGCCATAAATAGTAAACTGATGTCATATTTAGAGAACACTGGATGGGAACTATGCACAACTAGAGTGTTCTGCCACAGACACATTTCAATTCCCTCTGACCTCGAGAGGTAATTTGAAATCAGAACTCCGAGGTGGCAGAACACACAGGTTATGCATAAAAGTTGCTCAACCTGAAATTTTTATAGTGTACAGAAAACAAAAATTAGATATATTTGGCAGTTCGACCAAAAAAACAATTGTTTCATTTTTAATCCCACCCACTTTCTCTCATGCCCTGCTCTCCCCTCTTTGCTCAGACATCATTAATAGCAAACTTATTTTTTTACACTAGCCATTGTTTAAAGTGTTTGTCCACCCCCGTTGTTGCTTACTCCTCCACACTTGCATCTTCACTTTTTGTCTGTGCCAACTTCCGTGCTGCCAAGTCAAATGTATGTACGGCAGTTCTTTCCCTTTCGAAGTGAAACTGACTTGTACAGTCTCTAGAGGTTTTGGAATGCTATTGTCCCACAGAAGGGTATAAACATGCTCCACCACCTTTGAACTGTGGTACAACAGCATTTTTAATGGGATGGAATTCTACACAGAACACCACTCTACTATATACTATAAATCAAATATGTAATAGTCTAACTCAAAATATGCAGTTTATTGTAATTTGTGAAGGGAAGGGGCAAGACTTTCATATCTCATTCATGAGTTGCAGCCCTGCCCCCTTACCCATGGAGATACAAAGATATGAATCTGTCAGCAGAAACAGGTCTCATGGCCGACCTAGTCTACTCGAGTACGCAGCTAGCGCCCATAGTTTGCCACTGTCCCAACCCCCTCTCACCCCCAAAAGTTTCTCAGCACTACCTACCCAGACCCTCCCCAATGCACTGTCCCATGCCCTTTTGAAACTGCCCATCTTATATGAAATCACCTTCTCTGGTAGGTCGTTCCATTGACACCAACCTTTCTGTGAAATAATGACTCCTCGTCTCCCTCCTGAATCTGCCCCTTTCCAATCTTAGCCCAAGCCCTCTCATGTCCTTTCCCTTTCTCAGCCTGAATAACCTGTCAGAGCCAGATCTGTTGGTCCCCTTCAAATACTTGAACGTTTCAGTCATATCTCCCCTGTCCTTCCGCTCCTCCAGGGGGTTCAAATTCAGTTCTCTCAGTCTGTCCTTGTAGGTTTTGCTTTCCATTCCCCATATCATTTTTGCCACCCTACGCTGCACCCCCTCTAGCAGTCTGATATCCTTCTTCAGATACAGACACCAGTACTGCATGCAGTACTCCAGGTGCTAGCCTGACTACAGACCTATAGAGGGGCAGGCTCACCTCCTTATGTCTAGATGAGAATCCTCTTACGATACACCCCAGCATCTTATTAACCTTAGCTGCAGCCTTCCTGCAATGAGCAGAGTTGTTCATTCTCTCCGTTACCATACCCCTAAGTCCTTCTCTTCCCTAGTGACCCCCAGCCTCACCCCTCCAACCAACCTCCTCAGGTTCTTTGCCCCGAAGTGCATAACCTTGCACTTCTTCGCGTTAAAACCCAGCTGCCACCACGCCAACCACTCCTCCAGTGAAGCTAGGTCCCCCTGTAGCTCTCTCCACCCCTCCACACCATCCACTACCACCCCCATCTTTGTATCATCTGTGAACAGACTGATTCTGCTCCCAACGCTGTGTGAGATATCCGAGATGAATAGCCTAAGCAACACTGGATCCAGCACAGAGCCCTGCAGCACTCCACTAGTCACTGGCCTAGGGGTTGAGAGACCCCCCCCACTACCACTCATTGCTGCCTCCCCCTCAGCCAGTTCACAATCCAGTTAACCAACGCCGCCGCCCCTACGAATTTCAGTTTCCTCCAACCGCCTGTGAGGCACTGAATCGAACGCCTTGCTGAAGTCCAAATACAGGACGTCCACTGCATGGCCCCTTATCCAGTTCCCTTGTCACCCAATCATAATACTCTATTAGATTGATCTGGCAAAATTTCCCTGAGACGAACCCATGCTGCTGCCCATCCTGGAGGCCATTAGCCTCGAGAAACATCACCAGTCTCTCCTTCAATTTCACCTCCATGAGGTACCCACTATGGAAATGAGAACAGATCTATAGTTACCTGGTTCGTACCGTGGGCCGCTCTTGGGTATGGGCACCACATGAGCCATCCTCCAGTCCTGTGGCACTCATCCAGTGTCCAGGGAGGTTTAAACAGGTCTGCCAGTGGCCCAGCCAACAGCTCCGCCAGGCCGCTGGAGATAAATGGAATTGCATGATTTGAAGAAGCCTATTATATATCCCATACGAGAGAGAATAACTGATGACAAAGTGTGGTATACAAGGAGATACAGTGCAATCCGTTTATAATGGGCACTAATGTGCATATTCGAAGTGCCCATTATATGCCTTGGTTGCTGTATGCAAAAAAAAAAAAAAAAATTATTAATGAAATTGTTTGCACTAAATGTTTTTATTGCAGTGGCCGAGTGCCAACCGCGGCAGGCACTCGGGACAAACAAGCAACACAAGCAGCTCACCTGAGGAAGCTGAATTTCCAGCCTGATTACTTTCGAGGTAAAGAGAGCCTCTTCTCTTCGTCTGGACGCCTCAGTAGGGTGCAGCCCGACGCGCTTTCGCTCGCCTGCCCTCACCCAGGGCGGCCGGACTCTCAATTCTATAGATCCACCCCGTGACATCACATCCAGTGACATCACGCCCTGTTGCCCAGAACCTATCTCCCACTTTCCCATTTGCAGGTTATACCTGCTGGCCACTAGAGGGACCTATGCTCCTCGCTACTTCCTACCTACCTGTACAGTACCTTCCTTGGATCTTGCTCACCACAATGTATTGGCCCTGCCTCATGCTCTGCCTGTGCCTATCCTCACTAGCAGTGCACTTGCCCACTTACCCATCTGCTACTCCGCACTGTGCCCTGGCACCCTCCTCCCTCCCTTGCTATTGAACCTGCCTCTTGCCCCTTGGGACCTCTGTCTGTCTCGGTCCTCCCTGCCCTCCCCCTAGCTTCCTCCTCGCCTCAGGCACATCTGGGTGTCTTCTTATTCTTGCCTTCCCTTCCTGTACCACCCTGCCCACCCCCTGCTCCCTTAACGTCCCCTCCACCCCTCATGTCAATCGTGAGGAAAACCTCTCACCATCTCCCAGCCAGGGTGTTAGGTCATGCTACTACTCCTGTCAGGGAACATTCATCCAAACCCGGCCCGGTTCCCAGGAGCTCCCGACTAGCACCACAGGCCTATGCATGGTCTCCATGAATATCTGTAGCCTCCTAAAAAGTTTGACTAACTACAATGCCTGGTCACATCAATTAACCCTGATGTCATTGCTCTGGTTGAGACTTGGCTGTAAATCCTCCCGACTCCCTGGTCTCCTTCCTGGTTTCACCCTTCCGGTCCGACCGTGTTGGGAGAGTATGGCGGTTGCGCTATTTATGTCAAGGAATCTCTCCTGTACTAGCCCTGCCTACTCCAATCCTGACTCCAGGGCCCAGGCGCTACACTGAAACTAACCCTGACCCTTTAAGGGACCCTTTATCTGACTACTGCATACGTGTTCCCAGGGACCAAACGCAGGCCATTGCCTCTCTTACAGAATACCTTTCCTCACTACCTCCTTCCGCTGATCAAATTCTGGTGGTGACTCAAATGTCAACTGGCTCAGCCCTCCTCCTCCTCTACCCGTGACTCCTTTTCTGCAATAGACCTAACACAACTAGTTACCCAACCTACCAGGACTAACCCCAAGAGAGGCTCCAGTACCCTGCTTGATGTGGTACTCACCAACCGCCCTAATCGGATCCCCAATGTACAAGCCTCCCAGACTCTCTCAGCGATCACTCCCCTATTCTATTCTACTGGTCATCCTCAGTCCCCAAACCCATAGCACAGTCCACATGCCGGCAGCATCTAATACCTGGTGGTCTGACAAAACTTAAGGAACTTCTGTCCCAAATTGACTGGTCTCCTATACAGGCAACTCCTGACACTGACACAGCTCTGTCCTTCTTTACCCAAACTTTTAATAATGCCTGTGATATCTTTGCCCCAATATCGACCCGCCGTTCTAAAAGGCAGAAGGCCCCCTTGGTAACCCCAGCTTTGATCCACCAACTCAAACATAGGACAACCTATGGCACTGCCATTGAGACTGGTCGCCCAGTGACAGGCAGTTATATGCTGCCACCAACAAGTGCACTGGCCATCAGAAAGGCCAAGTCTGAGCACTATCGGTCCTCACTCACAGCCTCATGGGGGAACCCCAGAACCTTCTGAGATAACATTAAACAGTTAAATGGGAGTGCACACTCCCCCCACCCACCCAGATCAACATTAATGGTGTGATCTCGTCAGACCCAGCCCTCGTAGCCAACCACCTCAACACCTCATTCACTGACCTTAGCCCTATCCTCCTACAAATTTTTTGACCCTCCTCCCCAGCCTGCCGTAAATCTTTCTAAGCCCTTGTATTTTCTCCTCCGGCGTGTTTCTGCCAAAGAACTTAGGTCGCCTTGTCACTGCCCTCAAGAGTATTAGTAACGGGCAGCATACCCCTGGATCTGTGTATCCCACGGCTGGTCTTAGACACAGTCCTTACCCCGATCACGTGCCTCATCAACCACTCTTTGCCTGGGGAAGGTTCCAACTGCCTGGAAAGTCGCCACTGTCACCCCTGTCTTTAAAGGTGGTGATAGGACGGTGGCTGGAAACTATCGGCCAATCTCCATTCTGTCTCCTCTCTCCAAGGCCTTGGAAAAAGTGGTAGCCTCTCAAATCTCTGACTACCTCTCCACCTACAATGTCCTATGTCCTGAGCAGCATGGCTTCCGAGCGGGCCACAGTACCAACACAGCCCTCCTAGAGTTCTCCAACTTTCTTCACTCCTCCTTAGACACTGGTTCTCTGGCTGGTGCGGTCTTCATTGACCTCTCTAAAGCTTTCGACACTGTCTCCCACCCCCTCCTTCTTGATGCCCTCAGTCTCTCTGGTTTTGCTGCTGGGCCTATCTCCTGGTGCACCAGTTATCTGTCTGACCGCTCACAGCATGTAAAAATTAATGGGACCTACTCAGACATCTGTCCCATCTTTTCTGGGTTCCCAGGGCTCCATTCTGGGCCCCTACTATTCTCCCTTTACCTTAACACCCTTTCACGCTCTTGCTCGGGAACATTCTATTGTACGCTGATGATGCAGTCATCTTGCCTCAAGACGAACCCTATTGCTCCTCCAGGACTCGCTGCAGAAGTCCTTCGCTGAAGCCGAGGGCTTGTTCAAGGAACATAGATTGTGATAAATCTTAAAACACAAAACCATGTTCTTCACTCATCCTCAAAACAAGTCCTGCAACTTCAAACTCCTCATTCACCTGGGTCCTCTTTCCCACTCAAACAAGTTTGCTCCTATAAATACCTAGGGATCCATTTTGACCCTCCCTCCTTCCATGGACACATCGCTGCCCTAGCCACTGCCACTAATATCCGATTGGGCATCTTACATCGGTATAAACACTGCCTCCCCCTGGAGGCTCTTCGACTCGCAGTCACCTCCTCTATCCTGTCCCTAGTGGACTATGGACTGCCGGTGTATGGTGCTGCTGATGAGACCGCACTCCACAAAATTCGCACTACTCTGAATAAGGCCTGCAGGTTAATTACTTGGGCACCTAGGCTAACACACACCTGTCTACTGTACGCTAAAGCGCTGGTACTTGATCTTGACGAGGGCCTCAAATATCTGACCTGTACTTTACAAAAGACCTCCTTGGGCTATCCCGCCTGGATTGACCACCACCATCCGCCGCTCTGTCCCACTAGTTCATACTGACCTCTGGGAAAACCTCTCTTGTTATCCCTAGAGCTAGGACCTCTCATGGCCAAAGAGCCTTCAGCTTTAGGGCCCCCTCCTGGTTCAACACACTGCCCCTCCATCTCCAAGCTCCAACTATATCGTGCTTCAAAGCGCCTTACGGAACCACCTTGTTAACACCAAGCTGTAATTGCCACTAGTCAAAGCCGTACTCAATACTAATGACAAAGCTTACTACTAAGCTGCTAAGGAAAACATAACTCTGGTATTGTTTGCATCAATCCTACCTGTACCAGCTTGTTTGTATCTATGTCTTAAGTTACTGTTATACTGTGTATTTTCGTTTGTCTTACTGTGACAAGGTACCTTTGTAAATGAGCCTATGGCTCAAAGGTTTTCCAAACTGCTGTCTAAATAAATAAATAAAACTATAAAGTCTTACTTGAAGAAATGCAAGATTTTACTCCGACGTGTGGTTTTCTTGCAGTAAGGAACCTATACCCTATCAGCAGTAGAGTGCACACACCAAGCCGGCTCTACATCAGCATTCTGCTCCATGGTTCTTCTCAAAGTAAGCAGCACTTTAGCAACATCATCAGCTGTTACCGTCGCCTTCGGTACCTCATCATCCTCATCAGTGCCGTCCACCGCTTCCGCATCCTCGCTGATGTCATCACTTCGTGGTTCCTCCTCCCCGTCTCTAAGGATACACAGTTCGTGGAACTCATCCGGTGTCATTCCATCAGGAGTTGACACACTGTCCTCGATCACTGCAATGAGGTCTAGTTCAGCAGTTGTTTCAGTTGAAGGACCTTCTGCTGGGTCATTATGGGCAATTGGGTGGGTGAAACCAGCTTTCTGAAAACAATGCTGAATTGTTTGTGCAGTCACGGTATCCCATGATTGCTTCAATAATCTGACAGCATCCAGCAAATTAATTTTTTTTAACACATTCGGCTGAAGTAAGGAGTGTTTCTTGGCTGCTGTCAGTTACGTCCAACACTCTCTTGCGCATACAGCGAACATAATGTTGCTTCAAGCTGTAAATGATACGCTGGTCAAGGGGTTGGACGAGACATGTAGTGTTAGGTGGGAGGAAAATTAAAGTTATGTTACGTAGTCCGGGGACATTTGGGTGGCCAGAGAAATTATCTAACACAAGAGCAATCTTTCTTCCCCGGAGTTTCCTGTCCCACAGTCGCAGCCATACAGTAAAAATTACTGAAGTCATCCATGCAGATCTGTAGAAGACAGGCAGGTGACTAATCCCTCGGAAGCAGCATGGGTATGCAGATTTGCCTACCATAACCAACTCTGGTTTGTCTGTCCCATCCATATTACGGCAGACAAGCATAGAGACTCTCTTTACGCTTCCTTTGTAATTTAAGAAAAAAGTACTCACCATAGTAATGTTGTTTCTTCTAATGGAGTATTGCTGTATTCAGACATGATGCAGTTAGCATACAATGGCTGGAGAGATTGGGAGGGGGGAGGGACTTGACGCGTGTGTAAAGGGCACGGCCTTCTCTCTCCCTCGCGAACAACATGGGCGGCTCAGGAAACAGGAGAAATGCTTGGATCGAGTGTTGACTTCTGCCTACGACTGAGGAAAGGACTTACTGGGGGGGGTGGAGGATGAAGTCATGATGCTGCGGGCCACATGTTCAGGAATAAGGTGCATTTTTTTTTTCTTTTAAGCCTGATTTCTTGCAGGTTTGGGGATGCTTCTTCCAGTGATGTTTAAATACGATGGCCTGTACAGTGGGCAAGTTTATTTACTAACACACACAGTTTTCTATAATATTAGGATTAATCTGGTCGATGATTACATGGGGGGGGGGATTATAGTAGTTTACAAACTGGCTGTTGCAGGAGTGGCGGGAACACAAATCGATGGAGGGCAAACAGACACTCATGTGATTTGTGCAATTAATGTCAAATTCAGTGGGGGGGGTTGGTGAGGGGAGAGAAAGGGAAAGGAAGATGGCAACAGACGGTTACATGGTGATGGAGGAGATCGTGGGGAGCAACGAAGAGGGGGATGGATAATGGTCTTAATATATGTGGGGGAAGGGGAGACGGGAAGAGGGGTATGGTTATTGTTTTTCATGCATTTTACTGTTATTACTCTGTTTTTTGTGGTGCATCCTTTAATACATTCAATACTTCTAAACTTTTTGAAGGGCAAAGGTCCAGACATTCTAAGAGCAATGAACGGCTATTATTGACTAGAGAGGGATACAGGAAGGGAATAGATGGGTATCATGGCTAATGTGCAGGAATTAACGGTGGTCTCATGGAATGTGAGAGGGATCACTAATCCAGTTAAATGAGCGACGTTTCTCATGGCGCTTAGGAGAAAAGGGAGCCCAGGTGGCGCTAATCCAAGAAACCCACTTGTCTGATATTGAGCATGTTAAACTTGCACAGAGCTGGGTTGGTAAGTGTTTTGCAGCATCCTACTCATCTCGTAAGCGAGGAGTGGCTGTCCTCGTCAACAAGCACCTTCCATTAGAAGTCCAGAGGGTAGTGAAGGACCATAGGGAGGGCAGGTATATTTTTGTGGTGGGGCAACTGCATGGCAAACAAATTACTTTCAGTAGTGTGTATGCCCCTGCTGTATATGACCCAAGGTTTCTCCCGGGTCTGCTGGACCTCCTTACCAGGGAACAATTTCCTTGGTTGATTCTGGGAGGGAATTTGAATAGTACAATGGACCCGACCATGGAGCAGTTACTTAGGTATATGCAGCTGCGAGCCTTTATGCTTACAATGGGTAGGGATGGAGCCCAGAATCAGGGGTGGCAGACGACAGAGGCACTGATTTACCTAGCCAAAAAAAATCCTAAAGGGTTCATCCGAAAAGCAGCAAAGCTGAAGAAACAATACTACCCGGATCTAACCCAGAAAATAAAACAGCAATGGGAGAAAGACATGGGTAGAGAAATGACAGCAGAGAACTGGCAGACCATGTTAGAGTTGCATACAGGCCTGCTAGTCTGTAACAGATTTAAAGAAGCCTTCTATAAATTTTTACATTGACTTTACTACCCTCCTGTGATGGTTAGTAGGGTGCATCCATCTGTCTCCCTTATGTGTGGCCGATGCAGGGAGGAGAGGGGGACGTATATGCACTGCTTTTGGACACCTAGGGTGCTGCAGAATTTTTGGAGGGACATATTGGAGGAAATATCCGCTATGGCAGGATTTTCTTTGCAGGTAGACCCTTTGGTAGGATTGTTTGGAATGACCGCAGGGGAGGAGGGGACGTGGGAGCCACTTCCCCGGTGAGTAAGGGTACTATTGGTGCTAGGTCGACACTGCATTCAGAACTCTTGGGTTTCCCATGTAGTGCCTACAATTCAGCAGTGGCGTAAACTGATTATCCAAACACTAGCCCTAGAGGGACTAACGCTGACGACCAGAGACAGAGAAGAGGTCTTCTATAGGGAATGGATCCTTTTGCTAAGTTCATTGAGTCCGGATGAGGACAGAACTCTTCATATGGGTTTCGACTAGGATTTTTGAAAGTACCAGGTGGGTGGCAGATGGGATTAGATTAGGAGAGGGAAAGACATTACTTAGTAGTGTGACAAATGTTTAGTGGAAAATGTTTAGGAAAGTTAAAAGCCAAAATTAAAATAAAGACTAATTCAAACAACATAAAGTCTTGCTGAATTCAGACATAATGCAGTTCGCCCCAGCACTTGAACAGCCCCGGAGATGAAAGAGTTAACTCTATGCAGAAGAACAGAACGTTGAGCTCGAGCTCAGTTTTCAAACCTCTGTCTGTGGTACTTCCTAGTGTAACAGTCAGACTCTTACGAGCACACTAACTAACATACTATAGTATGGAAATTGTTCAACATATAGCCAAAGGGCAAAAAATTATTTTTGGGCCAAAAATACTCAAGTCAAGAACCCAAGAAGGAAAGGTGGTGACAATATTTAAGTATAAAATACCAGAAAAAATAACATCATCCACCCCACCCAAGAAGGAGGGTACAAGGTACACCCCTGAGGTGCAACACTGTACCTGCCAGCCCATTCCCAAAAACCAGGTTCTGAGAGGGGAGGCGGGAATACAGCAAGACTCCATTAGAAGAAACAACATTACTATGGTGAGTAATTTTTTCTTCAAACATGAAGTCTTGCTGTATTCAGACATAATGCAGACTACCAAGCAGTTCCCTATGGAGGAGGCAATGCAGAACCTACTTTGGGAAGAGGCTCTGCAGTACTGCTGTGCCAAACCTAGCATCACTCCTAGCCTGGACGTCCAGGGAGTAATGCTTGGTAAAAGTATATACTGTTTTCCAGGTGGCTGCTTTACAGATCTCTAACAAAGGTATATCTCTGGCCGCAGCTAGAGAAGCAGCTGTACCCCTAGTCGAATGAGTCCTCAGGCCTGAAGGGGGCATTCTACCCAACTTGTCATAACAGAATTGTATACAAAAAGCAATCCACCTGGCAATAGTTCTTTTAGTGGCAGGCTTACCTCTCCCCACTTCACCATAAGTGAGAAACAATTGAAAACAGTCATTTCTATGTGCCTTAGTATGCTCAATGTAGTAGTTAAGGGCACTCTTAACATCCAGACTGTGTAACCTTCTTTCACCTGAAGAAGAATGATCAGTGAAAAACACAGGAAGAGATATAGACTGGTTCAGATAAAAATCACATTGGGCAAAAACCTCCTATTGGTTCTTAGGACCACTTTGTCCCTATGGAAGGAGATGAAGTCAGGTTCAACTGACAGAGCCTGTAACTCACTAATCCGCCTGGCAGAAGTAATAGCTACCAGGAACAGTTTTCCAGGTCAAGTACTTCAATTCGGATGAAGCTAGAGGTTCAAAGGGTGGCTGCATAAGCTGAGCAATGCAGACATTAAGACCCCAAGGTGGAGTGGGCTCCCTAAAGGGAGGGTTAATGTGAACCAGGCCCTTGGAAAACCTTCTAAAGATAGGATGAGATGCCAGGGAAGAGCTCTTCCTGCTGAGAAGAATGCAGAGACAGCTACTAGATGAACCTTCAGAGTGGCAGGCCTAAGGCCTAGGCCATTCAGATGAACTAGATAGTCAAAGGTTGTGGAAATGCCTGCAGAATCAGGCAGGATGCCTTTCTGAGAGCACTAAATACTGAACCTTTTCCATTGTGAGTTATAAGTTTTTCTATTGGAAGGTTTCCTGGAGACCTTCAGAATATCCAGAACTCCCCGAGAGAGATGCAGTGCTACATATTCTAACTCTTCAAGAGCCAGGCCTTAAGATTGAGAGAGTGGAGATTGGGGTACCAGATCTGCCCCTGGGAGGAGGACAGGAGATTCTATGTCCTGGGCAGAGACAGGGGATGTGACACTGACAAGGACAGCAGTAGAGGATACCATGGCTGTCTGGCCCAATCTGCAGCCACCAGTATCACTGTGCAGGGTTGAGTCCTGATCTTGATCAGAACTCTGAACAGCAGAGGGAAGGGAGGGAAGGCATAGAGAAACCTGCCCTTCCAGTCCAAAATGAGAGCATCCTGGGGAACCTTCCCCAGAACTGGAGATCTGCAACAAAACAGAGGAAGTTGATTGTCCAGTGCTGCAAAGAGATCTATCTCTGGAGTACCCCACCTGGAGAAGATGACCTTCAGGATGTGGGGATCTGGGGACCATTCGTGATGTCCCTGTGAAATTCTGCTCAGAGCATCTGCTAGTACTTTTTCCTTCCCTGGAAGGTGAACTGCTGCAAGAGAAGGCTGAAGAGAATAGGCCAGAGACCACAGCTTCATGGCCTCTGTGCACAAGGCCGAGGAATGAGTGCCTCCCTGTTTGCTGATGTACCACATTGTGGTGGTGGTGGTGGTGGTGTCTGTCCTGACTTGGACCACCTTGCCCTTGACTGAATCCAAGAAGCTCTGTAGGGCTAGGAAAACTGCCCTGAGTTCCAGGAGATTGATATGAAGGAGAGACTCTTGTGGAAACCAGACCCCTTGAGCTGTCAGGGCTCCCAGGTGGGCTCCCCACCCTAGGAGAGAAGCATCCATAGTTAGAACTACGGATGGGACTTGAGGGAGAAATGGAACCCCTTGTCTGAGGTTGTCCTGGTCCAGCCACCACTGGAGAGCTTGGACCAGTCTGAGTCACTGGGATCAGTTTGGTAAGTGAATCCTTCTTTTGAGACCAAAAAGACCTTAGATGAAACTGAATATCCCTCATCTGGAACCTTGTTCCCTGCACCACTGCCGTGGAAGCTGCCATGTGGCCCAGGAGCTGGAGGAACTGTCTTGCTGGGCGGGAGACCCGAGATCAAAAGGAGGAAGCAAGATCCACTAGGGCCAGGGTGAAGGAAGGCCTTTGCTTGTACAGTGTCCAACTCTATGGCTATAAAGGTGAGAAGTTGAACTGGTTCGAGGACAGACTTTGGAAGACTGAGAAGAAACCCCAAGGAGCTGAGTAGGTCCTGGGTAGTTTGAAGAGCTGACTTGACCTGTAAAGATGACTGACCCACTAAGAGCCAGTCGTCCAGATACGGGAAGATGGTGATACCCTGTCTTCTGAGGTAAGCCACCACTACTGCAAGGCACTTTGTGAACACTCTTGGAGCTGATGTTAGGCAGAATGGCATAGCTCTGAATTGGTAATGGCCTGAAGGCAACTCGAACCCGAGGTATTTTTTTGTGGGAGCACCTGACAGGAATATGGAAGTAGGCATCCTTGAGGTCCAGAGATGCTAGCCAATCCCCTGGCCTTAGAGAGGGAAGGATTATTCCCAGAGTTACCATTTTGAATTTGGGCTTTGAAATGTGTGTGTTCAAATTCCTTAGGTCTAGGATGGGTCGCCACTCCCCTGTTTTCTTTGGGGTATGGAAGTACCTGGAGTACAGTCCTTTTCCCCGAGCTGAGTAGGAACCTTCTCTATAGCTCTGAGAGCCTAAAAGAGAAGAAACCTCTGCCTCTAGGGCAATGGTTTCTGAGAGTGATGCAGGTGGAAAAGACTTGGCCCTCTTTTTTGGAAATTTTCTGAAGCTGAGGGCCAGTCCCTGGCTTACTTCTTCCAGGACCCACTTGTCTAAGGTCACAGACTTCCAGGCCTGGATGTAGTAAGCCAGTCTGCCTCCTACTGGAAATGGGGAGTCGACCCGGGCTGACACATCAGGGTGTCTGCTTGGCAGGAGCCTTAGACTGAGAGGAGGAGGGAGCAGCTCTGCTCATCCCCCTCCTGCCCCTCCCTCTGAAGAACCCCCTCTGTGGGAAGAGAGGAGGAGGAGGCCTGGGCTTGGTAAAAAGGCCTTTGAAAGGGCGTGCCCCTGCCCCTAGACTGCTGCTTGTACGGAGAGGCTTGCCTTTCCTTGGCCTGTGCACTCCAGTACGTGGTCCTGTAGTCATCCATTTTCTTCATGTAAGCCTCTGTCTGCTCCCCAAACAGAGAGTTACCTACAGGAAAATCCATAGCCTTAGTCTGGGTATTCTGTGAAAGGCAAGTACATCTGTGCCAAGCATGTCTTCTGAGAGACACAGATGTAGCCATGACTCTAGATGCCACATCATTGGAGTCCACAGCAGCAGCACGAAATTGCATTTTGGATGCCTTAATTCCATCAGCAGCCACCGCCTCCAGCTCCTTGGCTAGCTGGGGAGAGGCCTGTTTAGCCAGTTCCAGAACCATATCCCATCTGAATTTCTAGTACCTGGCTGTGTAGGCCATATAAGTAGCCTGCCTGAGTCCCAAAGAGGATGCCAAATACTGTTTTTTGGCCACGGCATCCACTTTCCTGGAGTCCTTATCCAGGGGGTGTGAAGCCAAAGGAAGGTTAGCCCTGTCACAGGCTGCAGCCTGCACTACCCCAACATGGCTGCAATGACTATAAAGGAACTCCGCAGCTGAGCCTGATAAATACCTCCTGACCATTCTCTTATCCACAGGAGGTATTGAATTAGGGGTTTGTAAAATTGTGTATGTCTGTTTCCCCAAGGATTTATGACGAGGGATAGACAGTCTTTTGTACTCTGGGATGTCCATCACTTTCACAAAATCAGACTTTTCTCCTCTGCAGCTTCAACCAAGGGAAGCTGCAGGGTTTCTGCCACCTTTGTGTAGAAAAAAAATGTAAAGGGGACTCAGAGAGCCTGGGAGGCGAGACACCTGAGGGCCTGTCTGGGGAGATGTACTGTTCAATGAGCACATCCAGACCACCCTGGTCATCGTCATCATCATCATCAGGATAGTCTTCATCTCCCTCCCACTCCTCATAAGCGTCTGGATCATAATCCGAAGGAGCCGGAACCGGCCTAACCGGTGGTACCGGTTTGGACGGAACTGGTCTAAGCGACTGAACAATGCTAATCGCTTTGGCTACTTCGTCCGCGGTTGGAGTGCGCAATACCGGATCCGAACCGGCAGACTTTCGCTTCTTTTTTGATGGACCCGAGCCCTCTGGGTCGGCTCTCCTTTTGCCCAAGGAGGTATCGCCTAGGTCAGTAGGCACCTCCTCAGATTCGGCCGCAACCAAACCGGGCTGACTATCCGGATTTACGAACTTCTCGGACTCCCTTTCCTTCAGCCTACTCAGTCTTTTGCCTAGAGTGGATTTCGGAAAATTTTTACAGATTTGGCAGTCTGACTTGAGGTGGTCAAACCCCAGACAATAAACACAGATGAGGTGGGGGTCAGCCTTAGCAAAGGCCTCCCCACACTCAGTACAGTGTTGAAACCCAGTGGAACCAGTTTTCTTCTTGGGTTTCTCAGACATGGCCAACCTAACAAATTACCCTGTTGCAGCTTTCAAGCCAGGTAATACAGTAACAGATCGGTTACAAACCATGTCACGGGCTTTTTAAAAGAACTGGCAAAAAAAAAAAAAAACTGTTCTTTTGAAACTGATCGGTAACAGAACACCACTCTAATCCCAGAAATAAAATCAAACAGAATGGGTCGGTTCCAAACCGGACCGACCGGAAAGAAACCGAAGAAAAGAACAATTGCCAACTTTTTCACAGAAATAAAACAGTCACTACCTATCTACACACTACCAGTACCATAAAGAGAGGCTGAAAATCCGAAAATAACAAAAAATTATACAGTTTAAACCGAACGCTTTACTTTTACCAAACCGAGCAGAGGAAATCTCCGGAGCGACTTCACTGTTAGGCAGAGTAAAGAATCTGACGGTTACACTGGGAAGTACCACAGACAGAGGTTAGAAAACTGAGCTCGAGCTCAACGTTCTATGCTTCTGCATAGAGTTAACTCTTTCCTCTCCGGGGCAGTTCAAGTGCTGGGGCTAACTGCATTGTCTGAATACAGCAAGACTTTATGTTGTTTGAATTAGTCTTTAGTTTAATTTTGGCTTTTAACTTTCCTAAACATTTTCCACTAAACATTTGTCACACTACTAAGCAATGTCTTTCCCTCTCCTAATCTAATCCCATCTGCCACTCACCTGGTACTTTCAAAAATCCTAGTCGAAACCCATATGAAGAGTTCTGTCCTCATCCGGACTCGAACTTAGCAAAGGGATCCATTCCCTATAGAAGACCTCTTCTCTGTCTCTGGTCGTCAGCGTTAGTCCCTCTAGGGCTAGTGTTTGGATAATCAGTTTACACCACTGCTGAATTGTAGGCACTACATGGGAAACCCAAGAGTTCTGAATGCAGTGTCGACCTAGCATCAATAGTACCCTTACTCACCGGGGAAGTGGCTCCCACATCCCCTCCTCCCCTGCGGTCATTCCAAACAATCCTACCAAAGGGTCTACCTGCAAAGAAAATCCTGCCATAGCGGATATTTCCTCCAATATGTCCCTCCAAAAATTCTGCAGCACCCTAGATGTCCACAAGCAGTGCATATACGTCCCCCTCTCCTCCCTGCATCGGCCACACATAAGGGAGACAGATGGATGCACTCTACTAACCATCACAGGAGGGTAGTAAAGTCAATGTAAAATTTATAGAAGGCTTCTTTAAATCTGTTACAGACTAGCAGGCCTGTATGCAACTCTAACATGGTCTGCCAGTTCTCTGCTGTCATTTCCCTACCCATGTCTTTCTCCCATTGCTGTTTTATTTTCTGGGTTAGATCCGGGTAGTATTGTTTCCTCAACTTTGCTGCTTTTCGGATGAACCCTTTAGGATTTTTTTTGGGCTAGGTAAATCAGTGCCTTTGTCATCTGCCACCCCTGATTCTGGGCTCCATCCCTACCCATTGTAAGCATAAAGGCTCGCAGCTGCATATACCCAAGTAACTGCTCCATGGTCGGGTCCATTGTACTATTTAAATTCCCTCCCAGAATCAACCAAGGAAATTGTTCCCTGGTAAGTAGGTCCAGCAGACCCGGGAGAAACCTTGAGTCACATACAGCAGGGGCATACACACTACCGAAAGTAATTTGTTTACCATACAGTTGCCCCACCACAAAAATATACCTGCCCTCCCTATGGTCCTTCACTACCCTCTGGACTTCTAATGGAAGGTGCCTGTTTACAAGGACAGCCACTCCTCACTTACGAGACGAGTAGGATGCTGCAGAACACTTACCAACCCAGCTCCGTGCAAGTTTAACATGCTCAATATCAGACAACTGGGTTGCTTGGATTAGCGCCACCTGGGCTCCTTTTCTCCTAAGCGCCATGAGAACCGTCGATCATTTAACTGGATTAGTGACCCCCCCCCCCCCACATTCCATGAGACCACCGTTAATTCCTGCACATTAGCCATGATACCCATCTATTCCTTTTCTGTATCCCTCTCTAGTCAATAATAGCCGTTCATTGCTCTTAGAATGTCTGGACCTTTGCCCTTCAAAAAGTTTAGAAGTATTGAATGTATTAAAGGATGCACCACAAAAAACAGAGTAATAACAGTAAAATGAATGAAAAACAGTAACCATACCCCTCTTCCAGTCTCCCCCTTCCCCACATATATCAAGACCATCATCCATCCCCCTCTTCATTGCTCCCCACGATCTCCTCCGTCACCATGTAACCATCTGTTGCCATCTTCCTTTCCCTTTCTCTCCCCTCACCAACCTCCCCACTGAATTTGACACTAACTGCACAAATCATATGAGTGTCTGTTTGCCCTCCATCAATTTGTGTTCCCCGCCACTCCCGCAACAGCCAGTTTGTAAACTACTATAATCCCCCCTCCCCATGTAATCATCGACCAGATTAATCCTAATATTATAGAAAACCGTGTGTATTAGTAAATAAACTTGCCCACTGTACAGGCCATTGTATTTAAACATCACTGGAAGAAGCATCCCCAAACCTACAAGAAATCAGGCTTAAAAAAAAAAAAAAAAAAAAACAACCAAAAATACAGGTTACTCACCTGTAACAGGAGTTCCAGGAATGGTATGTGTTGTTCATCCACACTGTCTGGCAGGTTCCTTGCCGCTTTAAATCTTGCCGGAAGGTCTTCAAGCTGGCTCCTCCCACCCACCCGGGTGGTAAAACTCTCAGCTCCGACCCATGACGCCAGATCTAGCCCACTGGAAGCCAGGTTGTGCATCGGCCGGGAGGTCGGATGGAAATGTAGATGAACAATATACCATTCCTAGAACTCCTGTTACAGGTGAGTAACCTGTATTTCTAGGGACATGGATATGTTGTTCATCCACACTGTCTGGCAGACTCTAGAAGTTCTCCGGGAGGAGGGAGGCAAGGCACACACCCCTACTTAGGGAATAGAGACTGGAGAACGAGGCCCCAAAACCAGCATCCGGCGTGACTCAAGGTCGATGTGGTAGTGGGTGATGAAGGTGTGCTGACTTCCAGGTAGCAGCCCTGCAGATTTCCTGGATAGGGCGTCCCTGGAAGCAGCCACCGATCAGCAGTATGGCGGTAGAATGAGCCTTATCCCTCTGGGAGGCTCCATGCCCGCCAACTTATAGCAGAGATCTATGCAGGAGGTGACCCACCTGTTTATCGTCGCTTTGCTGCAGGTCTGCCAGGTGCGGCTTCAGCGTGGGTGACAAACAGCTGGCGAACCTCTCCCCGAATTTCAGCTGCGCGCCCTTATAGTAGCGGCCTTCTAGGTCCAGAGTATGGAGCCTATATTTGGCCTCCGAGGTGTGATTGGGGCAGAACACCGCAGAGTCAACACCTGGTTAAGGTGAAACTCCGACACCACCTTCAGAAGGAATTTCGGGTTTGGGCGCAGGACAACCTTGTCCCTGTGGAAGACCAGGTAAGGAGACTCGACGGAGAGCGCCTGGAGCTCTCCCATCCTTCTGGCTGACGTAATAGCCACCAAGAAGGCAGTCTTCCACGACAGGTGAGAAGAGATCACACCTGTGCATTGGTTCAAATGGCTTGCCCATGAGCTTTGCCAATACCAGCAGTAAATCCCACGGAGGTGGAGGTTCTCGCAGCGGAAGGGAAATGTGATCGAGGCCTTTGAAAAAGCGCCCGACCACTTTTTCCTGTGCCACCGACTGCTTCCTGGCCCGCGCCAGGTAAGCAGAGATGGCTGCCAGGTGCACCTTAAGGGTCGTCGACCTAAGCCCTTGCTGAGAAAGGGACCCTTAGGTAGTCCAATATGCTCGCCAAGGAACAGGAGGAAGGGTCAAGGCCCTTGCCCTGACACCAAATGGAAAATCTCTTCCATTTGAAGGCGTAGCATTTTCTGGTCGACTCCTTACGGGACGCCTCAACTACATTGAGGACCTCGTCGGAAGACCCAAGGCCTGGAACTCTAGCCGCTCAGGAACCAGGCCATCAGGTGCAGGGATTGAAGGTAGGGATGGAACACCTTCCCCTGATTGACTGAGAGCAGGTCCGGGCGAGCTGGAAGCTGCCTCGGGAGCCTGGAGCTTAGGCTGAGGAGATCTGGGTACCAGTACTGGCGGGGCCAGTCTGGGGCTATCAGAATCACCTGCGCCTTGTCCCTCCTTGCTTTGAGAAGCACCTTGTGAATCAAGGGGAATGGGGAAAGGCGTAGAAGAGGTCTGGGGTCCATGGCCTCGAGAAGGCATCTCCCTGTAGCGAGCCATGCTGAGGGGGGAGGGCATGGAACAGCCTCAGCTTCGCATTCTCCCTGGAGGCAAACAGGTCCACCTGAGGTGTGCCCCAATGGGAGAACAGCTCTTGTACTACCTCCAGCAGGAGAGACCACTCGTGGGACACAGCCCCTATCCGGCTTAGGGCATCGGCCAGGGTACTGGAGGCTCCTGCCACATGAATGGCTAGGAGATCCGCCTCCAGGCTGTGCACGAGTGACCAAATGCGGAGAGCTTCCTTGCATAGAAGCATGGAGCGCTTCCCGCCCTGCCGGTTTAGGTAGTACATGGTCGTGGTATTGTCCGTCTAGACCGAACCACTTGACCCCGAAGAAACGGAGCGAAGGCAGGAGAGCTAGGCGGACCGCCCAGAGCTCCAGCAGGTTGATATGGCATCGGGACTCCCGTGGGGACCAGAGGCCGTGCGCTCAGTGTTCCCCTAGATGGGCACCCCAACCCATCAGAGAGGCATCGGTCGATAGAGAGACCGTCGGCTCGGGGCGGACAAACAGGATGCCCTCCTGCAGATGAGCTGGAACGACCCACCACTGGAGAGCGTTCCACATCCCCTGGGTCACCGTCACTAGCTGGTCCAATGGATCGCAGCGTTGAGACCACTGGCTGGCCAGTCCCCATTGAAGGGGGCGCATGTTCCAGCGGGCCTAACAGACCACGCTGGTGCAGGCCGCCATGAGACCCAGGAGGCGCAGGAAGTCCCGGGCAGGGCGCGATTGCCCAACCAGAAATGATCGGGCAAAGGAGGAAAGAACCTCAGCCCTGTCCGCTGGGAGCCGTGCTCTGGCTCAAAGAGAATCACCTGCTTCGGTTCGAGTTCCGACTTGGCCTCATTGATGAGGAGGCCGACCTGAGAGCAAACCTGGAGGGCCAGATCCCTTGACCACTCCACCTCCTGTCTGGAGGGGGCTGCTATCAGCCAATCGTCCAGGTAAGGGTACACCTGGACCCCTAGGCGCCGCAGGAATGCTGTCACCACTGCCATGCATTTGGTGAAGACCCTGGGAGCAGGAGACAAGCCGAAGGGCATGGCTCAGAACTCGAAAAGGGATCCTTCCGCTCGAAAGCGAAGGAATCTCTGATGAGACGGACGGATAGGGACGTGAAAGAATGCGTCCTGCAGGTCCAGAGAGCAGAACCACATGCCGCATTCCAAGGATGGTATTATCTGAGCCAGAGTGACCATCCTGAAGGTCCAAGACCTTAGGAACTTGTTTAGGTCATGCAGGTCGAGAATGAGGCGCCAGTCCCCCGTCCGTTTCGGGACCAGGAAGTACCTGGACACAAACCCCGGGTCTGAGGGAGGATCCACCACCTCTCTGATCACCTCCTTCTCGAGGATAGCGATGTCGGCTCGGCAAGCTGACAGTGAGGCTACGGACCCCGAGGCCCCCCGACGTGCGACGGCTCTGAAGGGCGGGGCCTGCTCGAACTCCAGAGGCAGGCCCTTTCTCACCACTTCCAACACCCACCGTCTGTGGTAATAACGGACCAGGCGGAAAGAAAGTGGGGAACCTGGGGTGAGGTGACAAGGTTGGGCGACACCCCTCAACCCGTCACTGGGCAGGCTTGGAGGGGGACCGCCGAGGGACCTCCTGGGCCTTTACCTCCCTGCTTCCTGGAAGAGGAAGCTGCGGCTTGGGTTTGGGATGCCAAGCGCATGCTGTCCCTGACGCTGTTAGGCCGGCACGCTGGGCGCAGACGGATGAAAGGGCTTAGGCTGTGGTCTGCGGCCCTTGTCCTCTGAGCGGATGAGACAGAGTCCAAGGTGGCATTGACTTCTCGATCCTCTGAGGTGACCTTCCACCCCAGGGTCAAGAGGTCAGTCCCAGGAAGGGACATCCGCCAACTTGTGCTGGGTATCCGGTGTGAGAAGTGGATATCCTCAGCCAGCCCGAGCAATGCCATATACTCACGGCCATGACCGACCTGGCGATGAGTCTCCAATGTCCAGAGCAGTCTGAAGTTGCTGCTTGGCCACTGCCCTGCCCTGGTGCCGCACCTACCCAGCCGTGGTTTGCAGGTCAGCCGGGAGATGAGGGACTACTCGTCCAGGAGCCCAACAGGCATGAGAGAAATGTGCCATAAGCACGCCGAGCTGGCCTGACTAAAGCCAAGGGAGGACGAGCGTAGACTTTTCGCCCGGCATAGTCCACTCTCTGGACCCTTGTCGGGAGGTTTGTCTGACGCCCCTATGCGTCCGCACGCCGGAAAACGCTGTTGGTAACCAACCCTCGGGCTGAGGGATGTTCCGAGAAACCGGACAGGGAACGGTAGGGACCGCATACTTCCTGGCCATCCTGGCCGAAGGCGCAGGGCAGGAAGCAGAGTGCTGCCAGAGCTCCAAGGCCGGGCCCACAATGGCCTCGGCCACAGGAAAGGCCTCCGTAGGAGAATCCCCTTGGTCCAATATCTCCGTGAGGGGATACTTGGCCCGCTTGTATACAGGCTCAAGCTGCATCCCGGTGGACTCCAAGATGAGCCTAAGCAAACCTAGGAAGGACGAAGGGCTATCGTCCAGGGACTGACCTCCAGAGGACTCCAAGTCCACTCGCCTGGAAAAAAGGGAGAATCGCTGTGGACTCAGAAGAGTCCGCAAAGAGCTGCTCTGGCCTGAGCCACCTCCACCTGCCGAGGGCGATCGGGAGGAGGGTGACAGACAGCCTATGGGCAGACCCTGGGCCGCATCGAGAATTCTTGGTCGGAGCCCCAAACAACGGCTGTGGAGGCGGAGGTTCCACCAGAATCGTGGAGCAGCTGGTTTTGGCTGAGCAACAGGCCTGAAACAGGCTCCGGCTAAAGCGAGGGGTTGCTTCGCCGCCCGGTAACATCACTTAATGGCCGGGAAGCGCTACTGACGCCAGCTTGTTCCCGCCAGAAGCTGTTGCCACATGAGGTCCTCGTGATCGTCACGCTTACTTAAGTCGAAGCTTCCCCTGCCTGAGGAGGAGGACAGTATGAGCGCGGTGGTGTTGTGACGACCGCCTATGGCGGCGTGGATAGCGTCATGAAGTCCGAGACCTGAACCTCGGCTTTTCCGAGGAGGGTGCGGGAAGGGCGGGAAACCTCGCTTCCCTGGCTCGGAGGGCTCACCCGAGGGCTCGGAACTGAGGCACTGGCAAGCCCATGGATCCTCAACCACCACCGGGGGAACCGGGAAGAGAGGATTTTCGGCTTTGCCGGTCGACAACCCGTCCAACGGGTCGAGAAAGATCTTGACTGCGTCGACGGGAGTCTCGGTCAACTGACCTGACGGGGACACCGTGAAGCCAGTGGCCGAAGCCGAAGGATCGACCAAAGTCGATGGTCGACCACTCGGGGAGGGGGACCTCTCCCGCTACCAAGAGTGTCGATGGAGGGACTTATCCTTGTCCTTCTTTTTGGACCGAGAGGAAGGTCCAGCAGATGCTGGTCCCTCTCCCTTAGTGGAGAGGGACAGACAAAGCTCCTTAAAGGAAGCAGAATATGAGGATCCCAGGGAGAGCGGGATAAATGCTGCGGCCGGGGAAGATGCGGCCCGCGCCACCTCCTCTTCGAGGGCGATCATCTGCTCTAGCTGTTCCGCCGAGCCCGCCGCCACAGAAACCGCCAACCGGGCCTCCTTCGACTTTACTGGAGGGTAGCGCTTTTCGGGTCGCCCAAGTTGCAGACGGACAGCACGGTCTTCCAGGACTTAGGCCGAAAGTAGAGCACAGGTCGCAAGCCCGTGGTCGTGCTCAAGGCCCGGCAGTAGACGACGTGGAGTGCGGATCCGCCCGAGACATCTTCGTTCCAGATGGGCAATTCCGAAACCGAGTTTATTGTCCATCGCAATCCACGAGGGAAATAGTTGACTGAAGTCTACAAAACCTCAAACTTTAATTTCGGAAAACCAAAGAGTTAGGAACCAGTCTTATACGCAGAGCGTTAAGGAGGGAACCTGAGCTTCCAAGCGGTAAGGAAGATCTGGCGTCATGGGGCGGAGCCGAGAGTTTTACCACCCGGGTGGGTGGGAGGAGCCAGCTTGAAGACCTTCTGGCAAGATTTAAAGCGGCAAGGATACCTGCCAGACAGTGTGGATGAACAACATATCCATGTCCCTAGAACCTGTATTTCTAGGGACATGGATATGTTGTTCATCCACACTGTCTGGCACACTCCTAGCAGTTCTCCGGGAGGAGGGAGGCAAGCCGCACACCCCCTACTTAGGGAATACAGACTGGAGAACCGAGGCCCCAGAACCAGTATCCCAGTGTGACCCAAGGTCAGTGTGGTAGTGGGTAATTAAGGCATGTGCCGACTTCCAGGTAGGAGCCCTGCAGATATCCTGGATAGGGACATCCCTGGAAGCAGCCACCGATGCAGCGGTATGGCGGGTAAAATGAGCACTTATCCCTCTGGGAGGCTCCATGCCCACCAACCTATAGTGGAGATCTATGCAGGAGGTGACCCACCCGCTCATCGTCTGCTTGGCTGCAGGTCTGCCAGGTGCGGCTTCAGCATAGATGACAAACAGCTGGTGAACCTCTCCCCGAACTTCAGCCCTACGCTCCCTAAGAAGGCGAGAGCTCAACTAGGGTCCAAATGGAGCCTATATATGGCCTCCGAGGTGACTGGGTAGAACACCGGCAGAATCAACACCGTTAAGGTGAAGCTCGATACCACCTTCGAAGGAACTTCGGGTGGGGCGAAGGACAACCTTGTCCCTGTGGAAGACCAGATAGGGAGACTCGAAGGAAGCGCCTGGAGCTCTCCTATTCTTCTGGTTGACATGGTAGCCACCAAGAAGGTGTTCTTCCACAACAGGTGGGAGAATCGCACCTGTGCATTGGTTCGAATGGCTTGCCCGTGAGCTTAGCCAATACCAGCAGTAGATCCCACGAAGGTGAAGAATCTCACACCGAGGGGGTGTGATCAAGGCCTTGGAAAGCGCCAGACCACCTTTCCTGCACCACCGACTGCCTTCCGGCCCACGCCCGGAGGGCAGAGATGGCTGCCAGGAGCACCTTAAGGGTCGTCGACCAAAGCCCTTGCTGAAGAAGAAAGGACCACAGGTAGTCCGGAGTGCTCGCCGAGGGACAGGAGAAGGGACCAGGCCCTTCCCTAACACCAAATGGAGAAACTCTTCCATTTGAAGGCGTAGCATTATCCGGTCGACTCCTGACGGGACGCCTCATCGATGTTGAGGACCTCGCCGGAAGACCCAAGGCCTGGCAACTAGCTGCTCAGGAACCAGGCCGTCAGGTGCAGGGATTGAAGGTCCGGATGGAATACCTTCCCCTGATAACAGAGATCTGGTCCGGGCGGGCTGGAAGGCGCCTCGGGAGCCTGGAGCGGAGACTGAGGAGAGCTGGATACCAGAGCTGGCGGAACCAGTCTGGGGCTACCAGAATCACCTGCACCTTATCCCTCCTCACCTTGAGAAGCACCTTATGGATCAAGGGAAATGGGGAAAGGTGTAAAAGAGGCCCGGGGTCCACGGCCTTGAAAAGGCATCCCCCTACAGCAAGTCCTGCTGGGGGGGGGCGCGGGCATGAAACAGTCTCGGCTTCGAATTTTTCCTGGAGGGAAAAAGGTCGGCCCAGGGGGTGACCCAGAGGGAGGAAAGATCTCGTGCTACCTCCGGCAGGAGAGAACCCCTGTGAGACGTGAGCCCCTATGTGGCTTAGGGCATCGGCCAGAGTGTTGGAGGCCCTGCCATCCAAATGGCTAGAAACCACCTCCAGGCTGCGATGAGACCACGCGAGAGCTCATAACAGCAAGAGCGCTGGGGTCCGTCCTGGCGCGGGAAATAGGTAGCATGTGGTCATGGTACTGTCCGTCTGGACCTGAACCACTTGACCCCATATAAACGGAGCGAAAGTGGTGTGAGCTAGGTGGACCGCATGAGGCTCCAGCAGGTAGAAAAGGCATCGGAACTCCCGAGGGGACCAGAGGCCATGCACTCTGCGCTCCAACTGATGGGTACCCCAACCCATCAGAGATGCATCAGTCGATAGAGGACCGTCAACGCGGGGTGGACGAGCGGGATATCCTCCTGCGGATGTGCTGGAACGGTCCACCATTGGAGAGAGTTCCACATCTCCTGGGTCACTGTCACGGGCTGGTCCAAAAGATCGCAGCGTTGAGACCACTGGCTGGCCAGTCCCCCATTGAAGGGGCGCATGTACCAACGAGCCCAACAGACCACGCTGGTGCAGGCCACCACGAGGCTCAAGAGGCGCAGGAAGTCCTGGGCAGGGCGCGAAGTCCCAACCAGACATGGTTGGGCAAAAGAGGAAGAACCTTGGCCCTGTCCGACGGGAGCTGAGCTCTGGCTCGAAGAGTCGAGCTCTGTCCCGATGAAAAGAATCACCTGCTTCGGCACGAGTTCCAATTTGGCCCCACTGAAGAGGAGGCCCATCTGACAGCAACCTGGAGGACCAGAACTCTGGACCGCTTCACCTCCTCTCTAGAGGGGGTTGCAATCAGCAGCCATCCGGGTAGGGGTACACCCGGACCCTTCGGCACCGCAGGAATGCTGTCACCACTGCTATGCATTGGAGAACAGCCTGGGAGCTGGGAAGAGGCCGAAGGGCATGGCTCGGAACTCGTAAAGGGATCCCTCCGCTCTGAAGCGGAGGAACCTCTAAAGAGACGGACGGATTGGAACGTGAAGGAAGCGTCCTGGAGGTCCAGGGAGCAGAACCACAGGCCTCGTTCCAAGGATGGGATATCTGAGTCAGAGTGACCATCTGAAAGTCCGAGACCTTAGGAACTTGTTCAGGTCGTGCAGGTCGAGAATGGGGCGCCAGTCCCCCGTCCGTTTGGGGACCAGGAAGTACCTGGACACGAGCCCCGGGTCTGAAAGAGGATACTCACCTTCCTGGTCACCTCTATCCCGAGGCACAGGGCAACGTCGGCTCGGCGGGCCGACGGCAAGGCTTCGGACCCCGTGGTCCCCCCGGGGGGTGACGGCTCAAAAGGGAAGGGGCCCGCTCGAAGACCAGAGATAGGCCCTTACCTTCCACCTCCCACACCCAACAGAAGGGAAGTGGCGGAGCCGTCTCCCCCCCCCAGGGGGGACCCAGGTAAGGGTGACGAGGTTGGGGGCAAGGCCCCCAACCGGTCACTGAGCAGACTTGGAGGAGGGACTGGCCGAGGGAGCCCCTGGGCCTTTACCTCCTTGTTTCCCATTAGAGGAAGTCGCTGGCTTGGGTTCGGGATGCCAAGCGCCAAGCCTGCTGGCCCTCCTGCTGGTGCTGATGGGCCTGTCATGCCGCAGGATGAAGGAGCTTACGAAGAGGTTGCCGGCGGCCCTTGTCCCTCTGGGCGGAGGTGACCGAGTCCAGAGTGGCATTGGACTTTTCGATCCCCTTGAGGTGTCCCTCCACTCCAGAGCCGAAGAGGTCAGTCCCCAAGAAGGGGATGTCCACCAATTTGTGCTGGGTATCCACCAAGAAGGTGGATATCCTCAGCCATGCCCTGCGGCACATGGCCACCACGGCCACTACTGACCTGGGACAGGAATCGCCTATGTCCAGAGCAGTCTGAAGCTGCTGCTTAGTCACCACCCTACCCTGGTCCCGCACCTGCCAGACCGTGGTCCGCAGGTAGACCAGGAGATGAGGGAGCACCTCATCCAGGAAGCCCAAGAGGGCGTGGGAGAAGTGTGCCATCAGCGCGGCCGAGCTGGCCTGTAGGAGGCCGAGGGAGGGCCCGGCGTAAACCTTGCGCCCGACACAGTCCATCCTTTTAGACTCTTTGTCGGAAGGCCTATCCACATCCCGGGCGTTTCCGGAACGCTGGAAGACGTTATCGGTAACTAATCTCTCCGCAGAGGGGTGCTCCGAGAAACCGGGCAAAGAGCAGATACGGACTGCATACTTCCTGGACATCCTGGCCGAGGGCGCAGGACAGGAAGCAGGCCGCTGCCAAAGCTCCAAGGCTCGGCCGACAATGGCCTCAGCCACAGGGAAGGCCTCAGAGGGTGAATCACCCCTGTGCTGCGTGATCTGCACTGGCTGCCTATACAGTGGCGGATCACCTTTAAAGTAGGTCTTTTGACCTTCAAAGCCCTGCACGGACTCGGCCCTGACTACTTGAAAGAGCTTCTGGTCCTTTACAGCACTCTGCGGCAGCTCCATTCAGCCGACGAGGGGTTGCTAGGAGGTTCTGAGGGTTATACTGAGTCCCTGCGGCTAGGGCCTTTGGGTCTGCGGACCCTACCCTCTGGAACTCTCTGCCTCGCCGGTTAGAGAATGCGCGACCGTGGAAGCCTTTATGCGGATTTCAAGATTTTTTTATGGAATAAGGCTTTTTTGGACTGATGCTGTTTTGAATTGTTGATTTTATATGTATACTTTGATTTTATGATTTATATGTACAGCGCCTTGGTACTTGAAAGGCGCTAAATAAAGTTATTAATAATAATAATATAATATAATAATAATATTATTATCCCCTCGGTCTAGGATCTCCGTCAGGGGATAACAGGCCCATATGGACACGGGCTCGAGCTGCATCCCGGTGAACTCCAAGATGAGCCGAAGCAGACCCAGGAAGGACGATGGGCTGTCGTCCAAAAACCGGTCCCGGGAGGACTCCAGGCCCACCCGCCTGGGAAACATGGAGGAGTCGTCGTCTGACTCTGAAGGATCTGCAAAGAACTGCCTCAGGCCTGAGCCACCCTTCACTCGCTGAGGGCGGGCGGGAGTGAGGGGGACCGACAACCTGCGGGGCAGGCTGTGACCCGACCGAGGTTCCACCACGATCAGTGGGGCAGCTAGATTTGGTCGAACGACTGGTCCGGAAGTGGGCATCTTGACTACGGCGAGCGGTTGTGTCGGCCGTGCAGGCGGCAGCCGCTTGGTAGCCGGGGAATGAATCGGAGTCAATTGATTCCCGGACAACAGCAACTGTTGCCACATAAGCTCCTCGTAGCGCCGACGCAATCTGCGCGGCCTCTCCTCATTCGAGGAGGAAGACGAGGAGGAGCGGTGTTGCCGACTAACTTCGGTGTGCTCGACCGAGACCGCCAAAGTCGGGCGGGAGCAACTTGACCGAGAAGAAGACGAGATCCTCGGTGAGACCAAGGTAGGTCTGGGAAGGCAGGGGACACCGCTCTTCCCTCGCTCGGCGCTTTGACCGAGGACTGCCGCCCGAGGCGCTGGCAGAACTCGCCTCCACCGGGAAACTGCAAGGGTTGACGACTTCTTCCAGTCAACCACCGGTGACGGGTCGAGAAACTCGATTACGCCGACGGGAGTCTCGGCAGGCTGGCCTGATGGGGACACCATGAAGCCAACGGCCTGAGCCGCAACCTGACGAAGTAGACTGCCCGGGGAAGGAGACCTCTCCCGCTCCCACGAACGCCGACGGTGGGACTTACCCTTCGACTCCTTCTTCTTGGGCTGAGAGGAATGTCCCGATGGCCCCTCTCCCTTCGTGGAAAGGGACTGGCGAAGCTCCTTGAAAGAAGCCGAATGAGAGGAACTCAGAGAGAGCGGGATAAATGCTGCGACCGAGGAGAAGGGGGATGCGGCCTCCTCCAGGGCGGAAGAGTGCTCGAGCTGCTCAGCCGAGTCAGCTGTCGCGGACACCGCCAACGAGCCTCTTTGATGTTATCAAGGAAAAATTTCGCTTTAGCCTCAATTGAGCAGCACGATCCTCCTGGACGTTAGTAGAAAAAGCGGGGCACAACTCGCAGACCTGCGGGTCGTGGTCCAAATCGAGGCAGTATACGCACGTGGAGTGCGGATCAGTCCTGGAGATATTCCGCCCGCCGGGGTGCCTCCGAGAGCCAGGAAACGAATTGTCCATTGCAGCCACAAGGGAAAGACCACCAAAGTTTAGAAAACTTCAAAACTAAATTAGGACGAACCGAAGAATCAGGAACCAGTCGAAAAACGCAAAGCACTAAGGAGGGCACCTGAGCTTCTAAGCGGTAAGGACGATCTGGCGTCATGGGGAGGAGCCGAGAGTTTTACCACCCTGGTAGGTGGGAGGAGCCAGCTTGAAGACCTTCCGGCAAGATTTAAAGCAGCAAGGAACCTGCCAGACAGTGTGGATGAACAACATATCCATGTCCCTAGAAATGCACCTTATTCCTGAACATGTGGCCCGCATCATAACTTCATCCTCCATTCCCCCATTAAGTCCTTTCCTCAGTCGTAGGCAGAAGTCAACACTCGATCCAAGCATTTTTCCTGTTTCCTGAGCCGACCATGTTGTTTGTGAGGGAGAGAGAAGGCCTTGCCCTTTACACACGCGCTAAGTCCCCCCCCACCAATCTCTCCAGCCATCGTATGCTCAGGCAATGTCCACAAGCCCAACAGCCCATCCTCGTATACCCATTCCGGGACAGTTAATTGTCTTTCAGGTGGAGTGGAAAGCGGTCAATCCTCTGCAAGTGTCTCCTTGCCACCATCCTACTTCCTGGGTAACCAAAGGTTATCCATCAGTTGTAGCTGTTCCTCTCCTTAACAATACTCTCTCTCCACGTGGGTTCCCGCTTATATCTCCTTCGAGAATGAATGTCACCTCACATTGTGATGCCCACATACTGCAGTCCTAGAGGGAGGGGGGTACTCCTAAACACTCTAGCCCTTCCAAACTAGGGCTAACATGCTTATTAACTTTAACAGATAACCAAGATAACTGCTTAT
This sequence comes from Neoceratodus forsteri, assembly GCA_016271365.2. Classification (NCBI taxonomy): domain Eukaryota; kingdom Metazoa; phylum Chordata; order Ceratodontiformes; family Ceratodontidae; genus Neoceratodus; species Neoceratodus forsteri. Next base: position 672,549,014 of record CM057451.1, on the reverse strand, counting down.
AGGATCACCATCAAGGCTGTTTTATTTGTTCAGCTTCTTTTGAAGCTCACTGATGAATTGCTCTGCTTTGGCAACTTCTCAGAAGGAGTAGGCTGCCCCCTCATTCCGGATCTTCAGAGTCACAGGGTATATCAGAAAATGTTCGACCTTTAGATCTCTCAGCCGATTCATGAGTGGGTTAAACATCTTCCACCTTTTAAGCAGCCTAGCGGAGTGGTCCTGGGACAGAAACAGCTGCTTGCATTCAAACTCCAAGGCTCCCTTCTCTTTTAGCTTGTATGCTTTTAGCATAGCCTCCCGGTCCTGAAAGGCGTGGAACCGCATTATTATATGTCTTGGGGGTTGATCCCCCGGGGGAGTGAGGCATTACTCCCCGGTGTGCTCTTTCAAGCTTTATTTTCCCATTTTTAGGCTGCAGACCCAGTAAGCCCGGTAATACTCTTGCACAGAATCCAGCACATCCTCTCGGTAGAGACTCTCTGTATGCAGATTAAGCTAGCGATGGTAATTTTCCTGATAGTCAAATGCTTCTCTTAGTTCCTCCAGTTCTTTTTTGCAGGGCCTACTTGCCCAGGGACCTCCATGGTTTCGTCTTCGAGCCTGGACACTCGGTCCTCCACCTCTGTAAGCCGATTAGAGTGTTGTGTCCGTTGTTCTAACACCTCCTGCAGTTTTAGATCGATGTTGCCCTCTAATTTAATTAACCTGGGTTCGAGCACCGCAATCACTTGCCTGGTCACTTTGAGGCCCAATGCAGACATCTCCACCGCCGAGAGTGAAATTATGCCCACACTTGCACCCGCGATGGAGGCCATGAGTTTCTTTCCCATTTTGTTAGCCAGGCACTGATTTTCCCCTGGATTTGGCATTAGATATTCTTCCATGCTGCCTTTCACCACCTTCCAGAGCCATTTTTTCTGTATGTAAAGGTGGGATTTTATAACTTTTATTTGCAGATTTACTGGCCGTTGCATGGAGCAGCGTTCAAGCACATCTATCTAGCTAGCTGTTCATAAGCGCCCCAGCGGAAAGTTTTTAAAACAAATTGTGCTATAGCAACTTCTTTCACCTGCCCACAAAAGAAAAAAAATTTAAAATACAGAAACGCGACCACGGACCACACGCTATAACTGGACCGCAGCTGCACCGCAACTTCTTTTTTTTATTCTGTATGTAACTGTTGAGGCAAAAAAGGGAAACTCAACAATTATATAAAATAAAATATGGGGTGGTGTGTGTAAACTTGAAGTTCACACGCACCCTCTGGGTTAGATGCTTTGATAAACACCTCGAGCTTTGCTCTTGGGGTTTATGTAGCATCTAACCCCTTTGTGTGTAAACTTATTACACACACCACCCCATACTTTATTCTATTTGCAATTAGCTAACTGGTATAACACGCTAATTGGCTACCATCATATATGGGGAAATATATGATGGCTCTTTCTATGGGGACAAGGGAATTTTCCCCATATAAATTGTTAGCAGTTATTTCCCTGTATACCCTTTTCCCTGAATGCACAATGCAGCGAAATCAGCAATAGTAACCAACCAAATGTGTTGCTTTAAATAAAAGATGGGTTAAGTCTGCTATACACAAACCTATCAAGGGGGCTCCACCAGATCATAAAAACCACTCACCATTTAGGCTCACAGCCTTAATATTAGAGACATTTACGTTAGGGCAGTGGAATATTCAATTTGGTGATTTTACTTTTTTTTTTGCTTAAATGTAGCTTTTCAGATGACAGAGTAGTGATCCACAATGACCAGGCAGTTACGTTAGTGAAAGTACAGAAAGTACACACGGTGCTACTTCTCACGTCAATGTGTTAGCATGTAAAGGGAAAGTGTGATCGATGTATATGTGGTCAAGTAGGGAACTGGAGGATTGAGCTATGTTGTTCCAGTTTGTGAAGCATCAATGGTGGTCTGCGAGTCTGGCAGAAGCTGCTTTGGAGAGTGGGGATAAATCGGGACCGCAATCAGGTAACGCACTGTGAAAAAAATGAAGTCTACGCAAGCCGGGCAGAAGCAGTTTTGGGGGTTGGGGATATGTCGGAACTGCAATCAAGTAACAGGCTACTGAACGGGTAGTTTCTGGAGGTGTTTTGGGATTTTTTTTGGTATATTTATTTTATTTATCTGAAAAGGTTTCACCAGGAAAGACAACATGAGCTGTGAACAGCTCGTTTCCAGAAGCATCCTGGTGGAGGGGTTACAAAAAATGGGGAGAGCAGGCAAAAATATGACAATATAAAATACATCACAGTGCAGTTCAGATACAATTCAGATACATAAAGTGCAGAGCAGGCAAAAACATAATAAAAATGCATACAATGCCATTCGAAGTGTAGTCCAAATACAGTACATTTTGATCAAAGACAACAAACAGTATCATATAAAAACTGTGGTAGAATAACTAAGCTAAAGGAACTGACATAGGAAGAGACATACCGAGGTAAGCAAAAACTATCTGTAGTTAGGACATACATAGTGATAAAACCAAGAACAGGCAACCCCGTAGAGGTATAGGCAGAAAATGGAGTGAACCTAGAGGAGCCAGAAGCAGCAGGCTGAGCACCAGGTTACTAAGTGCTAGTTTAGGTCTAAAAGAAAGCAGTTGTAACATAAGTAGGGGAGATGGGGGTGAAAGACAGGCGGGGAATGAGGGAGAAGAAGAGGCAGGCCAAGAACTATACGCCTTCAGGATGCTGAGAGAACCCTGCAAAGGGACAGGACCTGGCAGACAGGAGTTGATAGAAGGTGAGGGTGGGGGGAGACAGGGTGGCAGAGGGAGGGAGGGTCATTGATCAGGTACCAATTGATGTTACATAGCTGTTGCTTGAGAGGTTCAAGATGCCCACGGAGAAGGGTCCTGCTTGAGATTGTATGAGCAGGAGGCTTAGTGAACTTGTTGGACCAACAGCATATGATCAAGGAATGGTTGCTGACTGCGTCCGGTCACATTGGTTATTCAATTAGGCTGGCTGGAGAGAGCTCAGCGCAGTAGTTTCTATGGGTGGGGGAATTAACAAGTAGCGCAAAGTGTTCAGCACAGATAGCATCCCTATAGTTGGCTACATCAGGGGACAACCAGTTAGCATTGAAGTCACCCATCAGTATGGTCTCTGAGCTGCAAAATAGAATGAGTAATCTTCTAATGCTCAAGTAGGTGAATCTATTTCCCCATCACCAGTGACCTCCAAGTTGATAGGTTCTCCCTTCCCCTCCAAGTACATTTACTCCTATACTACACTGGGTGCATCAGTGGGAATTTTTGTGTTCCAGTCCTTAAGACCTGGCAGATTTATTTAAATTCCTCCATAGAGGGCATCTGACCCTCCCCAGGAAGATGGGCAATTGGCTCACAAGCCTTTTCATTTTCAGGTTCTAAATATTTTTCACTTCATCTCTGTCTTTAGACTACAATAGGCCCCTCCTATTAGTTGAGAGGTGAATTTTATTATGTCAAAGGTTACTTAAACATATATAAAACTGCTATGAAAATGGCCCCCATAAACTTGTATTGGGTATGCCCCCACAATCTCCCTGGTCAGACATAACAAAAAGTCTGAGCATGGGAACAGAGTGGTGGATCTGAAGTGGAAGGGATCGGCTAGTTGGCTGTTCAGCTCAATTTTCAATCCCTTCCAACCTGAACCTAAGACAAAAAAAAATTAATTTTCTGGCTGAAGAGACTATCACAAGCATAATGTAATAGGGCTATTATGTTAAAAAAAAAAAAAAAAAAAAAAGCCTTAGCACATATCTTAGAAATTGTTTTTAAACTCTGACTGCTAACACCCAATTTGTGTAACAAATGGATTTGCAAAAAAATTTCAATAAATAAAACTACATTTCTGTATTTCATACAGAGTATGAGAGCCCTGAGATAGAACGGTTACATAAGACTTACCGTAACAGTAGATCTTCGAGAGGATCTCAGTCATCAGGTAACACCATAGGAACATTTGCCAAAGGTGAAGGGTAATCCACTCTGAAGATTTTCATCAGTACAACTGGGGCCACCCATGCCGTCGACGTCTGCCAACATCAGCAATCCTATACAGGCATGGGCGGCCCCACTCCCACCTCGGTTCTTTCCCTCTGGAGACGAAGGGAGCAAGGCTCATGCACTGGGGAACTGAGGAGAGACAGAGGGACCCAGCTCTATACTGAAAAGATGGAAACAGCAGATAGCCAGGTCCTGAACAGGAGCCCCAAGAAGGGGGATGGTGAGAGGGAAATCATATCGGATGACTGAGATCCCCTTGAAGATCTACTATTACAGTAAGTTCTTACGTAACTGTTTTAGCTTCTTTGGGGATATCTCAGCCATCAGGTTGCACTGTAGGAACGAATACCAAGCAGTGATCAGTAGTAAATAGACAGTCTGAGAGGCTGGATCTCCATAAACTTAAGACAGGAGTCCTTGTAGCACAATCCTGCCAAATCCAGCAGGGGCTCGAAGCAATGTCCAGACTGTAATGCTTGGTGAAAACTGGACTGTATTCCAGGTGGCAGCAGCACAAATATCAGCGGCTGAGACCCCTTAGAACAAGCCACTGAGGTAGCCATGACTCTGGTTAAGTGAGCTTTGACAGCACCAGGCAATTCTTTACAATACTAATTGCAGCACAACATAAGAAAAAATTACTCACCTTACTAATGTTGTTTCTTCTAATGGAGTCTTGCTATATTATGACATATGCAGTGAGTCCCAACCTTCGAACTGCTCTGGAGGTGAAAGAGTTAACTTTCCATGCCAGGCATGGAACTTTGAGCACGAGCTCGGTTGAAAACTCTGTCTGTTGTTCTTCAAACTCAAACTGTCAGATCTTTACGAGCAAAACTCACTAAGGTTCTGTGTGGAAGTCAGAACCTACACTAGCCAACTGGCTACTAAATATAAGAACACATTTTTTGGTCCCAAAACAAAGACTCAAGTCAGGGACCCAAAAATGAAAAACAACACCCAATCACCCCAAAATGAGGGGTGAAAAAAACAAGGTGGGCATCTACTAAGTGGCAACACTGCATTGCCCACCCACATCCCAAAAGCAGAGGTTCTGAGAGGGGGCAGGGGGAGGTCATAATATAGTAAGACTCCATTAGAAGAAACAACATTACTAAGGTGAGTAATTTTTTCTTCAAACAACATGAAGTCTTGCTATATTATGACATATGCAGACTACACAGCAGTACCTCCATGGAGGAGGGACAGAACCTACTTAGGAAATAGGCTCTGAAGCACAGCTGTGTTAAACCGAGCATCACTCCTAGCCTGGATGTCCAGGGAGTAATGCTTGGTAAAGTGTGAACTGTTTTCCAGGTAGCTGCTTGACATATCTCTAGGATAGGATGTTCCTGGCAGCAGCCAGAGACGCAGCTGTACCTCTGGTAGAGTGAGCCCTCAGGCCTGAGGGAGGAACCTTACCCAGTTTTCATAGCAAAATTGGATACAAGAGACAATCCACCTGGCAATGGATCTTTAGTGGCAGGTTTCCTTACCAACCTCACCATAAGTGAGGAACAGTTGGAGGGAGTCAAACCTGTGACCCTTGGTACGTCTCTATGTAGTAACTAAGGGCTCTTTGACATCTAAACTGTGCAGTTTCCTCTGCCAGAGGAGGAATGGTCAGTGAAGTAGACAGGAGAGATAGATTGATTAAGGTGGAAGTCTGAAACCACCTTAGGCAAGAACTTTCTGTTAGTCCTGAGGGACCACCTTATCTCTATGAAAGGAGATAAAATCAGGCTCCACTGACAATGCTTGTAACTCACTTATGCGCCTGGCAGAAGTGATGGCTACCAAAAACACAGTTTTCCAAGTCAAGTACTTAAGCTCTGCTGAAGACAGGGCTCAAAAGGGGGTTGCATAAGCTGGGCAATGCAAATATTAAGATCCCAGGCAGGGGCAGGGTCCCTGAATGGAGGGTTGGTGTGAAGCAACCCCTTGAAAAACTTGGAGAATACAGGATGAGCTGAAAGAGAAGAGGGTTTACCTGCTGATTAGAAAGCAGACACGGCTGCCAGGTGCACTTTTAGGGTAGCTGGTCTCAGCCCCAAAGTATTCAAAGGCACCATATAATCCAGCACTGTGGGTAAGTCAGCAGATTCTGGGAAATATGTTGCCAGAGCACCAATATGGAAAATCTCTCTTCCATTTGGAATTATAAGTAGCTTTCGGTGGAAGGCTTCCTGAAGCCTTCAAGATATCCAATACACCTTGGGAGAGGTGCAGGTCACAAACTCTAACTCTTCAAGAGCCAGGCCTTGAGATTGAGAGATTTGAGGTCTGGTACCAAATTCTCCCTGAGCACAGGTTAACAGGTTGTGATTCCTGGGAAGACACAGGGAAGGTGGACTGCTAAGGACATAAGGAGTGGGTACCAGGGCTGTCTGGCCCAATCTGGAGCAATCAGGATCATCTTGCAGGGTTGAGATCTGATTTTGACTAGCACCTTGAACAGAAGAGGAAGGGGAAAAGTATAGAAACTTCCTTCCCAACTGAGAAGGAAGGCATCCAGTGGACTGAGCCCAACACTGGGGGCCTGCAGCAAAAAAGGGGAAGTTGGTGATTGTCTGGGGCTGCAAAAAGATCTATCTGCGGGGTGCCCCATCTGGCAAATACTACCTCCAGTACTAGGGGATCCAGTGACCATTTGTGATGGCCCTGGGAAATCCTGCTGAGAGCATCTGCTAGGACATTGTCCTTGCCTGGGAGGCGAAATGCAATAAGGAAGGTGTTTTGGGAGTAAGCCAGAGACCACAACTTCATTGCTTCGGTGCACAAGGCCGTAGACCGAGTGCCCCCTTGCGTGTTGATGTACCACATTGTGGTGGTATTGTCTGTTCTCACCTGAATAACTTTGTTCTGAACAGATTTGGAAAAAACTTGAAGTGCTAGAAAAACTGCTCTGAGTTCCAACAGACTGATGTGGAGCAGAGATTCCTGAGGGGACCACAATCCCTGGGTAGTGAGGTCGCCCATGTGAGCTCCCCAAGAGGGATGCATCTGTAGTAAGGATTAAGGAGTGAGACTGAGGGGCCAAGGGGACCCCCTGTCTCAGATTGCTCTGGTCCTGCCACCAATGAAGGGCTTGGATCAGGGTTCGAGTCGCTGGGATCAATTTAGTTAGAGGGTCTCTCCTTTGAGACCAAAAGGCTCTCAAATGGAACTGGATGTCCCTCATCTGAAATCTTGCTCCCTGCACTACTGCTGTAGAAGCAGCCATGTGCCCCAGGAGCTGCATAAAATGCCTCGCTGGTCAAGAGACCTGCAGGGTGAAAGAGAGGCCAGAGACCAAGGTCCTTGCTCTTTCCAGAGGAAGGAAAGGCTCTAGCCTCTTTTGTGTTCAGTTCTGCACCTATGAAGGTGAGAAGCTGGACAGGCTCTAGAACTGACTTTGGAAGATTGAGAAGGAAACCTAGAGATGTGAGCAGTTGCTGAGTTACCTGAAGATGTAATTTGACTTGGTCTGGAGACTGGCCTACTATGAGCCAGTCATCCAGGTAAGGAAAGATGGCAATCTTTTGCCTTCTTAAGTGGGCAACTGCTACTGCCAGGCATTTTGTGAATACATTCGGGGCAGAGGTGAGGCCGAAGGGCATTGCTCTGAACTGGTAATGGCCTGAGGGCAGTTCGAATCTGAGGTACTTTCGATGGGAGCTTCTAAGACAAGACCATGGAAGTAGGCATCCTTGAGGTCCAGGGACGCTAGCCAGTCCCCTGGCCTTAGAGAGGGTAAAATAATTCCCAGAGTCACCATTTTGAATTTTGGTTTTAAAAGGTGCTTGTTTAGGTATCCGAGATCCAGGATGGGCCACCATTTTCCTGTCTTTTTTGGGGTAAGGAAGTACCTGGAGTACAACCCTTTGCCCTGGTGTAGGGGTGGAACCCTTTCCACAGCTCTGAGAGCCAGGAGGGTAGAAACTTCTGTCTCTAGGGCAAGTGCCTCTGATGGTTTCAGGTGGAAAGGACCTGGTTCTCATCTTTGGAAATTTTTGAAGCTGAGAACCAGTCCCTGGCTTACTACTTCCAGGACCCACTTGTCTGATGTTAAAGACTTCCAGTCCTGGACAAAGTAAGCCAGCCTGCCCCCTACAGGTAGTGGAGAATCGGCCCTGGCCACCCCATCAGGGTGCCTGCTTGGCAGGGGCTTTAGGCTGAGGGATGGAAGCAGGTCTGCTTGTACCCAGTCTGCCTCTCCCTCTAAAAGAACCCCCTCTGGGCATAAGCTGAAGAGGAGGCCTGGGCTTGGTAAAAAGGCCTATGAAAAGGTCTGCCCCTGCCCCTGAAAGGCTGCCTTTGAGGAGTGGCCTGCCTTTCCTTGGCCTGTGCACTCCTATAGGTGGTCCTATACTCATCCACTTTCTTCAAGTAATTCTCTGTCTGCTCCTCAAACAGAGAGTTACCCACAACAGGAAAATCCATGGCCTTAGTCTGGGTATCTTGCGACAGGCTAGTACATCTGAGCCAAGCCATCCTGCGAAGAGCCACAGATGTAGCCATGACTCTTGATGATGCATCATTAGAGTCTACTGCAGCATGAAACTGCACCTTAGATGCCTCAATACCATCAGCAGCCACCTGCTCCAGCTCCTTGGCAAGCTGGCCAGGGACCTGCTTTGCTAGAGCCATAACAGTGTCCCATCTGGATTTCTGGTATCTAGCAACATAAGCCATATAATTTGCCTGTCTGAGTCCCAAGGATGCTGCCATGTACTGTTTCTTTGCCATGGCATCAATCCTCCTGGAGTCCTTGTCAGGGGTGTGAGCCAAGGAATATTTGCTTTATCACAGGCTGCAGCCTGCACTACTCAACATGGCTGCATTGTTGTGTAAGGAACTCCGTATCAGAGCCTGACAATGTTACCTCTTGTCCATTCTTTTTATCCACAGGAGGTATAGTGTGAGGAGTTTTAGAATTTTACTGTCCGTTTCCCAAAAGATTTATGCAAAGGAATAGACAGTCTCCTAGACTCTGGGATATCCATCATTTCTACATAGTCAGGCTCCTCTTGATCATCCACAGTTCCTCCATAGGGAGCTGGAGGGTTTCAGCCACTTTTTATAAAACATAAAATGAGAAGGGACTCAGAAAGCCTAGGGGGACACTCCTGAAGGTCTGTCTGGGGAGATGTCGGTTCAATGGGCACATCCAGACTTTCAAATCCACATTCACTCTCCTCATACTCCTCTTCCCCTCCTCCGGTTCATAAAATTCCTCTAAATCATATTCTTGAACGGTGGAACCAACCGAACTATATGCTTACCTGATGGTTGCGGTTGGTGGAACCGGGAAAGCGACTGGACAATTTTAATCGCTTTGGCTATTTCTTCAAGCGGTTGGAGAGGAAATTTTGGCTCCACACCTGCTGATTTTCTAGTCCTTTTGCTGGAACCGACTCCTCCGAGTCGGCTCTCCTTTTGCCCGAGGAAGTCTCGCCCTGGTCAGAGGGCACCCTCCGTTACAACCGGGCTGGCCATCCGGGTCAGCGGACTTCTTGGCCTCCCTTTCCCTGAGCCTACCAACCTCTTATCCAGGGTAGCTGCAGGAAAATTTTTGCAAATGGCAGTCTGCATTGAGGTGGTCAAACCCCAGACAATAAACACAGGTGTGTGGGGTCAGCCTTGGCAAAGGCTTCCCCACAACACTGCAGTGTTGAAACCCAATGGGCCCGTTTTTCTTTTGGGTTTCTCAGACATAGTGCCAGCCTAACCAAAACTTGCCCGTTTATGGCAATCCACCAGGCAAGACTCTCTTATCTGTTCCCAACCGTGTCATGGTCGTGGAAAAACCAGAAATCCGCTTTTAGGAACCTATAAGAACCGGGAACCGCACTCTAAAAGACAGATTAATGTATTTACAACAACCTGATCGGTTCAAACCGAACCGATAATACAGTTTACAAGCTCCACACAGAAAGTAAATTAAAACCTATCTAGTACATCAATACCACAGACAGAGCTTGAACGACGGTTAGCGTGTTTAAATTCAGTTAAAAAACGAAAAATTAATACTTTAACCGACAAAATGAACCGAGCAGAAGGAGAAATCTCCAGAGCGACTGTTCAGTGAGGTGGAGTAAAGAATCTGACAGTTTGAGTTTGAAGAACAACAGACAGAGTTTTCAACTGAGCTCGTGCTCAAAGTTCCATGCCTGGCATGGAAAGTTAACTCTTTTACCTCCGGAGCAGTTCGAAGGTTGGGACTCACTACGTATGTCATAATATAGCAAGACTTCATGTTGCTTGTATGCACTGCTAACCATTTGGATAACCAGCAGCAGCACAGCTTCAGAAAAGGCTACAGCACTACCTCGGCCCTCCTAGAATTCACGGGAGCAATTCACAACTCCCTTGACAATAATCAACTAACTGGTTCAGTCTTCATTGACCTGTCTAAGGCTTTTGACACCGTCCATCACCAACTACTCATCACTGAGCTTCAAAATGCTGGGCTCTCCCTAGAGTCTACATCCTGATTTAAGAGCTACCTGGAAAACCGCTGACATCCTCTCTTAGGCTAGACCCATCCATTCAGGAGTTCTGCAGGGATCCATTCTTGGGCCACTCCTTTTCTGCCTTTTTTTTTTTGTGAACAATCTTCCACAATCCTGTCCTGAACAAATCCTGCTACATGTGGATGATGCTTTCACCCACGCGCCTCACCATGACCCCCTACTACTCCAAGAAAAGCTCCAGATGGGTTTCACTTCCATTGAAAAATGGTTTAACAGACAAAAGCTGGTGCTCACCTACAAGAAAACAAAGGTGATGCTTTTCTGCGGCTCCCGCAAAAAGCACAGGTCTCAACCCATCGCAATTGCAAACTTCCATGGTGCTGTCCTAGACCAAGTACACTCCTTTAAATATCTTCGCATCCCTCTCAACAGCTACCTAACCTATGGCATCCACAATGACACTGTTGCCAAAGCTGTTAAGCACATTGGCCTTCTCTACAGGCACAGCAATGCCTCACCTCAGATGCCTTATGGATAGCTGTGAAGAGCTCTGTGGTCTCACTAATTGATTATGGGCTGGTTGTCTATGGCTCTGCTACTGACACAGCCCTTAGGTGTCTATCCTTGGCCCTAAAAGAAGCCTGCCGTCTCATTACTGGATCCCACCGTCTCACCCACACATGTGCACTGTACGCCCAAACGGGTTGGCTCCAACTATCCAACCGTAATAAGTTCCATACCTGCTTAATGGCCAAGAAGATCACGTTAGGCCTTGCACCCCCAGGAGTCCAAGCGCTCCTACGTGCAGCACGCACCCCCCCGCCTCACCAGGAATTCTGAAAATCAAATCCTGCACAACCCCTGGTACCGCACCTTGCAGGGACAAAGGTTGTTTGCTCACTGTGCACCCTCCTGGTTTAATGGACTCAACAAAGACATCACTTCGCTGCAAAGGCTTGGCTAGTTCAAAACCAACCTTCACCTCAACCTCTCTGCCTCCAGCTCCTGTGACTGTCGCTCCTAACCTGCTATCCTCTCTTGCACTTATATCTCCCTCTCCATGACACCTTTCCCCTAACCCCACTCCCCCCCTGGCTTTAGCACTTTAAACCTGACAATGCCCTCGGCTGCTCCTCTGCTTCTGTTGTCCCCTCAATCCCTCAACCTTCCCTGTTAACCCTTGCCCTGCCCTGGTACCTCTCCTTCCCTCTTCTGGCTGTTTTCAAGCTGCCTCAGACTGCTTAGAATCCCCTGTACTGCATTGTTCAATCCCTTGTACTGTAGCGTTCATACATATTTCTGTGTTGTACCTTCTGCCCCCTCAAATGTATTGTATTCAACTGCTTGAATTGCCTATTTCAAACCTTGTCATGTTTATATTGTTTCCCAAATTGACGTGGAACATTTGTAAAAGAGCCCTGGCTCAAAGGTATTGTAATCCTAGAATATAAATAAAATAAAAAAATACATATAACCACTGCTTAGAAACTGAAGTGCCCTCTCTACCCGGGGCGAAAAAAACAAACAACTGCTTAGATTTCCTGGACTCTTTAGTCCAAAGCAACAGATAGTACTTCAAAGTTCTACGCACATCTAACCTATGGAGCAGTGTTTCCCCTGGACTGGCACGCTCAGGAAAACAAACAGGAAGGTGGATAGACTGATTTAGTGTGAACTCAGAAACCCCCTTAGGTAGAAACTTAGGATTTGCGTGCAAAGATACCCTGTCTTTGAGAAAAGTCAAATAAGGCTGCTTGCACTAGAGGGCCTGAAGCTCTGAAATTCTTCGAGCAGAAGTAATTGCAACTAAAAATAGTGCTTTCCAAGACAGAAAGTGCAAATCACAGGTCACAATTGTTCAAAAGGAAACAGGGTCAAATTCTCCAAAATAAAATTCAAGTCCCAAGCCGGGACAGGGAAACGGATTGGGGGTTTCAGACGCAGGATGCCCCTAAGGAAGGTAAGGGAGACTTCCAGCTGAGCAATCGTGCAGTCACAAGGGGCGCACGAAAGGCAGACATAGCAGAAAGGTGGACCTTGAGGGAGGAATACTGGAGGCCTGAGTCAAATAAAGAAACCAGGTAGTCAAAGACATGATTCACAGGATAGGTGAAAGGGTCTAGGGAATGCTTGGCAGCCCAGATGGCAAACCGCTTCCACTTCATGACATAAGTAGCACGGGTGGAAGGTTTGCAGGCGGCCACCTGGATATCCGGTACACTGTTAGAGACCCTGAACCTGGAGATGGCTATGTCCTCAGGAGCCATGCATGCAGGTGGAGGGACCTAAGGTTGGGATGGACTAGGGTCCCCCGATCCTTGGTCTGGATATTCCTGCAAAGGGACAGAGGTACCGGAGGTTCATCCGCCAGCTGCTGAAGAAGAGGGAACTATATCTAGCAAGGCCAGAATGGGGCTACCAGAATCATGCTGGCCCCCTCCATTTCCAGCTTGATCAGCACCCTCTGTATTAGAAGAAATGGAGGGAATGTGTACAGAAATCTCCCACTCCATGAGAGGGACAATGCGTCTCGCCAGAAAACTCCAGGCCCTGGATCTAGCGAGCAAAAATTGGTCAGTTCTGCATTGAGTGGGGACGCAAAAACGTCAAACTCTGAATGACCTCATCTGTCGAACAGATCTTCTGCTATAGATGAGAAAAGCTCCCATTCATGCATGCTGGACTAAGTCCTGCTGAAACTGTCTGCCAGGGTACTTAGGACGCCTGGCACTTGGACCGCACAGTGTGTCAGACTATGCTCAGTACACAGTACCACACTCACATGGCCTCCCTGCCAAGGGGGTATGAGTGAGTTCCGCCCTGCTTGTTGATGTACTAGACTATACTCAGATTGTCTGACTGCACCAAAAGTTGGCCTAGCGCAAGGTGTTCCTAAAATGCATGCATGGCATAGAGCACCACTCATCTCCAGGACACTGATATGCAGGACGGCTTCCCACTGGGACCAGGAGCCCTGGTTTTGAAAAGGACCCAGATGAGCTTCCTAGTCCAGACCCAAAGCATCTGTAGTTAGGATCTGATGTGGAGAAGAAATCTGGAAAGGTACCCCCTTGAAGAAGATTCGAGGGGTCCATCCACCACTGCAATACTTGACAGACTGGGGAGCAAACCAGGACTAGTTGGTCCAACTCGTCCATGCACTGGTCCCACTGCACTCTGAGGGTCCACTGAAGGATGCGCATGTGAAGCCTGGCCAGTGAAACAGTGGGAATGGCTGCAGCCATTAAACCCAAGAGCCTGAGATACAGTCTGGCCACAGTGTGCAGACTCTGAGCAACTTTCAGAGCCTGAGCTATGAAACATTCTTCCCTGATTTGGGGTAAGAAGGCCTTCCCCTGCTCGGAGTCCAGAACTGCCTGATGTAGTGCAGTCTCTGAGACTGTACTAGAACAGACTTCGGCAAGTTGACTGTTATGCCCAAGGACTGAAAAAGCTACAGAGTATGCTCCAGAGTCAGCAACAGCTGATCCTTGGACGGGGCCTTGAAAAGTCAATCGTCCAGGTAAGGGAAGACGTACAGTCCCTCCCTTCTGAGAGCTGCTGCGACCGCTGCTAAGCTTTCGGTAAAGACATGCATTGCAGAGAATAAGCCAAAGGGCAGCTCCTTGAACTGGTAGTGCTCACTCTAAAAGGCAAAGCGAAGAAACCTCCCTTGAGGAGAAAAGACCGCAATGTGTAGGTAAGCATTCTGCATGTCCAGAGAGCAGTGCCATTCCCCGGGCTTGAGGAGGGGCAAGAGGCTTGGTAACATCATCATCTGGAACTTTTTGCACTGGACAAAGCGATTGAGGTCCTTGAGGTCCAAAATGAACCTCATATCTGTGGCCTTTTTGGGGACCAGGAAGAACCTCGAGTAAAACCCATGGTTTCTCTGTCACCGTGCCCCAGCTCGATTGCCTGCTTGAGCAAAAGAGACTGCATGCCTCCTGGAGAACAGACAAGTGGGCTGAGGGAGAGGGAGGAGTATGTGGAGGCTGCTGGATGAGCTCCAGGGTAAGACCTGTCTCTATGCTCTGAGGATCCATGCATCTAAAGTTATGGTTCTCCACTGATTCAGATTGAGGGAGAACCAACCTCCTGGGTCTGGACCAGAGGAGGGGGTCGGACAAGGAGTCAAGCTGAGAAGGGACCAGCAGAGGAGGCTAGCTGCTGCTCCCACATTGAAGGGGGCGGGCAAGGAAACCTGGGCTCTGCACTTACCCTGGGTGCAGGGGCCCGAGCCTGGCCTATTGACATGGCTACAAAAAGTAGAGCACCTTCTACTACGGAGCAGAGTGTGGACAAACTTAATGGCTGTGCCAGAGGCCTGCGGATTATTGCTGAGGTCCTGGACATCAGGACCAAAGAGCTTGGTGCCACTGAATGGGGAGCTGAGTTCCTTGTTTTGCACATCAGCTGCAAAGCCAGAGAACCTCAATCATGAGTGCCTACGAAAGCAAATGCCTATGGCAGCTGCCCTGGCCACCGTGTCAGCCAAATCATAAAGGGCCCGAAGGAGACTGTTTGCTGACATCTTCTGCAGTTTGCAGGCACTGAAGCAAGTTTCTGGGTGTCATTGGGGAGGGCTTGGGCAGCTGCCTTGCCCTTCCTCCAGTTGGCATTCTGGAACTTGACCATATGTGACAGATCATTTACAATCCACAGACCTAAAGTAGAGGAGGCATAAACCCTCTTACCTCAAAAGGCCAATCCTGTGGGATTCCTTGCCTGGTAGAAGGGAGCTAAGGTGCTTTGGCACCTCAGACCTGTCATGGGCTGCCATAATGACAAGAGTCCGTTTCAGCCTGGGCCACAAAGTAATAAAGGCCGGGGGGGGGCATTATACAGCCTGTCTGCCCTGCGTGGTATACCCGGCACATCTGGCCTGTGCCAGGCTGCTGTAGTGGCATTTTTGAGGGCTGGCAACATAGGAGGGATAATTTTAGGTGGAGAATCAGGGATCTCCAAGTAGTCAGCTAGGTCTTTCATGGTAACATCCTCCTCCTCGGTCTGGAAGCCCACAGTGGCAGACAGCTGCTTCATGACATTGTAGAATGTAGCTTCCTCAGGAGGGGGCCTCGAAGTATGCTTAACTGAGTCCTCACTGACTGAAGAGGCCATGGACTTGTCAGAAAGGAGGATTTCCTCCCCCTCCTCTTCATTCTCTATGTAATTAGGGAGGACGAGGTCAGGATGACAACTCCTCCTCGATGTTGACCTCCTCACCTGGGTCTGGCATCAGAGTGGTAGTCAGTGGCCCACACAGCAGTTCCCATGGATGACGAATGGGTGCTGACGACAAAGCTGCTGGCAACAAGGGCTTGTTAAAGGCACTGAACTGCTGAACCAAAACATTAGTAAACTTAACCAGTACCTCATTCAGTTCCATGGTAGTCAATGATGGAAGGGGGTTTGATGGCACAGCAGCTGACAACCCACCGACCTGAGAGCCGGACAAGGCTGTAGTCCTCAGAAGGAAGGGGCAGGCATCGACGGAGTGACCATCAATGATGATACCATCATCGATAAGAGGAAGGACCGATGACTGGGATATCAACAGCCAGGCAGAGTTGGCTACCTGCTGCTCCATCAAATCCAAAAAAGGGCAGCACCAGCATCCGTCTCAATTTATGAAAACAACATTTATTGTATTACATGCCTGTAAAGAAGCAGTGGCAATAAGAGGCAGACTCAAAGTGCACATGCGAGACGGTCGGGGCTTGTGGTCTGCCTTTATTGCCACTGCTTCTAACATCTAATAGTTTTCATAAATTGAACGGATGCTGGTGCTACCTGAATTTGACAGATTGATTTGGGCTTGCACAGCTCCAGTGTGGAGCTGCTTTTTTGGTTTACCTGCTGCTCCAGCAGGAATTTTCCGAGAGCCTTCTTGCACCACTTGAAGAGCTTATAGTCAGAGACTTCATGGTCTGGCCCAAGACAGCAGACACAAACGGAACGTTCGTCTGTAGAAGCAATCTTCTTTCCACAGCGGCAGTGCCGGAAAAAAGAAGAAGAGGACAGATTAACTCTCAACATAAATGAAAAAGGAAAAATCTCAAAAAAAGATTTTTTGGGAGAAACAGAAGAAAAAATGGCCATAGGCCGAAAATGGCACAAAACACTGCGATGGCTCTTCTGCGGAGACTGTGCTTGCAAGTCAACGGTATGAAAGAAATGAGGAGGGAGCAGTGCCGTCCACGCCTATATACGGTTGCTGATGTCGGTGGATGGCCCTAGTTGTACTGTTGAAAATCTTCCGTGTAGATTCCCCTTTACCGACGGCGAAGGTTACTATGGTGTTACCTGATGACAGATAACCCCAAAGATCACATGACACAATAACTTTAACAATACCTATTTGCAAAACTACAAAAAGAGAGCACTTAAGCAAACTGCAGTCAAAATATGGAACAGTTTATCAGATCATTTACATGATTTTAGAATGGTGACAATTCTGAAGCCTCATTGAAGGAGTTACTTAGAAATGAGAGTGTAAATGTAGATTTATTGTAAATTAAGATTCAGCTTCTTTTTAACAGAGAGAAGTAACACATTTTAATATTAATTTATACTGCATGAGTTATTGCAGTATGTTTAGATTGTTATTACAATTCTGTTATTTGTATTAATTGTGATGTATTACATGTCTATTGCAATGTACGTCCTGTCTTGTAACCGGTTCAAGCCTGTAAAAGGGCCATGTGGCCCACTGCTTTTTACCTGGTTAACAAAATTTTAAATAAATATTTCTTATGTTTGTGGTGCTATGAGTGGCAAAAAAAAAAGTGCCATGCAAAAGGGTTTTTACTATTGTGTTTAAACTTGAAATCTGACTTTGCCACGGCTGCAACTGAAATTCTATCAATCAATGGCTATGGTAGGATTCAAACCTGTCGTATCCCGTTTCAGAAGCACTGTAACGACCAAACTAAACAGTTGCAGCGTGTTCAAAGCACCAAATATAGCAGCAGTAGCAAATACCTTGAAGACTTCTGTTTGAATCTCACAACTGCCACTTGCCTACTATGTGACCCTGAGCAAGTCAATTAATCTGTTTGTGTTTCCAGGTCGCACCTGAAAAATGGGCTTCGGCTCAGTGTGCCTTTCCCAGTCAAACATCCTCAATGAATGAATAAATAACATAAAATACACGGGTAGTGGTAAGAATGCAGCAAAAGCCAGCTCACCGTCCTCTACCATTCAGCTGCAACACTCAAGCCAAATTCACAAGCGCTTCAAGGGTCACGCTTCTGTTTGGCACATCAAGGTCCGGAAACGAATTACGCATTTCTATGTTCCTACCTCTTAGCTTTAATTTGTCTTGTGTTCACGTTTTGCTTTAAAATCTTGTACTAACAAGGGCAAAAGAAAGAGAAGAGACTTTTCACATCAGCAGGTTCCTGTATTGACATTAGGAAAGGGAACACTGGCTTGGTGGAACTAAGCAGATCAGGCTTCCTGACTCCCTTTTAAGACGGCAAGCCACCTTGAGTGTGTATGGCTGGCTGGGCACAGCAATAACAAACGCTGCAGACTGACTGAAAGGGCTGGAATGCAAAGATAGCGGGGACAAACGGCGAATACTAAGCAGCCAATTCAGTCCCCTAGTCCTTTCAAATCCATGATCTGAAGGAAAGGGGGTTGGGGGGCTGCAATGCTAGGGCAACAGGCGTCCAAAGAATTAGGCAGAAACAGAAATGGCACAGATGCTCCACACCACGTTTATCATTTTCTGTAATCTTTTTCCCACGGAGATCAACATTTCTTTAAAGAGAAAGGCAGCTCTCTCAAGAAATGCCATTTCATCGGAGGACACAGCACTGCTTTCTGATAAAAGCCTTCCAGTACAATTTTCATGTCAAGAAGAATTACAATCTAGTGCTTAGAGAACAGGTTTGGGAATGGGGAGACCCAGGCTCCTGAAATCCAACCAAAAGTCCCTAAAACACCTTGCATCAGTTCTAGCTCTCGAGTATCACTCTCGGCCGAGATGACTGCATGAAGTGTAAACATTAAGTGAGTGATTTCTGGGGTTAAAATGTGGTTTTTAACTCCCCCCACCCAACCACCCCTGTGGAAGGCATCAGCTTCTTGTGAGCCTCGCTAGATGCAGTGCCATCACAGTTTATTACTGGAGGTTGTTCAAGCACTTGGAGTGGTTTCGACAGATGTATGTGACTAGTTCACACATTACCTCGCCTCCTGACAGCAGAGGGTATGAATAGGGGATAGTTATCCCTCGTTTTTAACAAATGATTTGGGTGTTCCCCAAGAATCAATCCTAGTGTTGTGACACTACCTGTAACATATGGGCTGTGGCCACTTTTTATTTTTTAAATGAAAAAAGTTTTGTATAAGGTCAGTACCTCTTGTATGCACTGCTATTTTGTTGGTTTAGATATCAGTCCTAGCTTCCCTTTTTTCAATCTTCTTTAAATGTCTTTCCCCAAACCTGTTCTCCTATAAACACCCAGGTGATTATGTTCTTTACTGTGAACAGAAGGAGTTAATGTGTTTAAAAACTGAGTTACAAACAGGCTTTAGCACCCTCCAGTCTTGGCTCATTGCCCTTTGTTTGACTTTGAATGCTAAGAAAACAAAAACCATGGTCTTCCAAAATGCAAGGAAAAAAACTGACCAGTCTGAAGATTTTGTTGCACAAACCATAAATGCAAATAAATTGGAATGGTGGAAAAATCTGTATATGTGTAGTCTTGCATTTTTCTTTGTCATGTGAACCATATGAACCAGTTAACTAGAACCATTCATGCTGTATACGATGAATTAATCCCTTCTTCCAGAAACTCGTAAGCTCCTAGTAAAGATCTTTTACTCATCAGTTACAGATTATGGACATTCTCCTTTGTTAATGCACAACCTCCAAGACAACACTAGAAAAGGAAGACATTCTAGAATAAAATACTATGTTTTGTTGCACAACTTCCCAGAAGTACCCATCATTGTCAAGTACTAAATACTGGGCAGTGTTTGTCAGTGAAACAGAGAAACAGACTACACTGGCAGATTAAGGGTTGGCCCTACCCAATCTGCAATTTTTTACCCAGTCTGCCATTTTTTTTTTTTTTAAATTAAGGCAGAGATATAGCTATCAGATGGCTTGTCTTCTGTTTAAAGCTTATTCCAACTGTTTTTCCGGGAATGCCAGTGACCCATTTCCCTTAGCCCAGCTTTCTGTATTGACCAGCTGCTCTAACAGAACACTCCATGAAGTAAGCAATAACCCACAACAGGGTATGGGGTTATTAGGGATTAAACAACACCCTGGGTGTGTTGTGAGCAGCTGAGTCCCCTCACAGCACCTGGGGTGTTGATTAATCCCCAATAACCCCACATGCTGGAGTGGGTTATTGCACTTAAAACATGGGGTTAGTATACTGTTATAAAACAAAAGGCAAGTCATGTAAAATGTTGAAAAAGTCAAGATTTTATCAAGTAACCTTCCCCCACACAAAGCAGTCCTACTGTTTCAACGCCACTGATATATAATTCACACATGACAGGCAGACTGTTCGGAGACCAACACAATAACATTTATTGACATAACACAACATATCCTGCACCAAAACATTTAGTGGCAAAACATGACATATCCCTGTGTGCAGTGCAGTACGGAAAACATACCTCTCTCCAGTCCAGCTGTGCCACACACAGACTGCTATTTTAAGCATGGTGATATAACCAGGAATGTGGGATTGTATGCTACTACTGCTAAACATTAACACATGGCAAGTAAGTAAACAGATGGCGAGGACTATGTGATTTTAGTTCACAGCACCTGTAACCACCTTGTACTGTGCTGCAATGCGGGTCTCCCCCCCTCCCCAACACGGTGAAGTAAGCTGTGATAGCGAACTCTGTGCTAATCAGTCTGTCTTGCGCCCCTGCTAGCAAGCCGTGGTGGGGGGAATTGTGTTGGTGACTCTGTCTTGCGCCCAGGTGTCAGCTGCTGCTCAGTCACTGTCCCTCTTGCCTGCCTGCCAGTACCGGTGCAAGGAACAGTTGTAATCTACTGGCAGCACCGCGACTGCTGCTCTCCCTCGCTCTCTGCAGACAACTGTCAGTCTCTGTGGGAAACAGCACGGCAGGGGGCGTACAGAAAATGGAGGTCCCACTTTCACTGGCTAACTGCTGGATGGCTGAGAGGACAATTCCTGTTCACGGGGTACAACATGAAAAGAGAGGAGTGCAGCAAATGACAAGTAAGTCTGTCCCCCTCGTATCAGTGTCACTCTCTCTTCAGACTTCTTTGTACCAGTTGCAGCACTCTCACTGTCACTCTGTCTCTCTAGGTGCTGTGCAGTAGGTGAGCATGTTTCTGAGAATGGGGCGCTCAGGGAATCTGCCTGCATGCCTCAATTACATGTCTGCCTCTCACTGTCGGGAGACACCAAGCAGCGGGTGGGGACACTGGTATGGGTGAGCAGCTGTATATCAGCAGGGGAATTCAAGAATGACAGGTAGAGAGACAGACACACATGGACGGACAGACAGAGAGAGCGTGAGGATGCAGCAGCACTTCGGATATAGAAGTCCCCAACTCGTACTCTCCCCGTCACTGTTAGTCTCTCTCACTCGCCATGCACAGCTCACTTTTTCCTGGTATTCATGTGTACCCAAAAGGAGGCAACTTGTGTATGTTTACACCACAACAGGGAACCATTCAGGCCTGGCACAATACTCACTACAGCTGTTCTAAGCGCTGTGCACTGCCATGTCAGCAAGGCTATCATCACTACTAATGGCTGCCAGTTGAAACAGAGTTGTAGCAAACTAACAAGACCGGCTCTGCTGAGTAATCTGTGCTCACAGACGCTTCACAACTAGCCGTGCATATACCGTGGATTAATGAACGGTCACATGCTGCACCTATACCAATCATGCAAGTGTATTCCCCTACCCCATGTTATAAATACCATTTACGCACACTAATCAGACAGACAGATCTTTTTTTAGTCCTATCCATTGCCAATGCACTGCCTACAGATTTGTTGAATCATTCACCACTTCATGGTTTTAAAATTTGAGAACACATTTGTTAGCAACTGAAACCTGTAAATGCTCTGTATAATTACTGGGTCTGTTAATATTTTTGTATTGCTATATATTGTTTATACTTTTTTCTCTTTTGTATTTTGCTCCCTGGCTGTCCAAGAAAACAGGCAGGCATCTCTGCTCATGGGCTAACCAGGTCTTTTAATAAATAAAATCAAAGTGCACATGCGCAACCCCTCGTAAGAGAGCAGGCTCATGGGCCCACAGTGAGGGGTCACTTTACCAGCGATTCCCAATGCCATCCTCCCAGGGATGTCTCACATTTCCCTCAGCAGCAATCACCAGCCCTTGTCAAACCCGATCCCGACTCTCCCAAGTCCACTTATGAACCCAGGTTGCCATCTCAGAAGCACAATATACATCTGCCAGCCTTCTTACAATACTTTCAGAGTATAAAAGGTGTTGAAAAATTGGAGTTACAACTTTCCATGCAAACTCTCTCAAGGCTCCTGAATCTGTAGTATGAAGCAGATTAGACAAATCAGGCTCCACTGTTCATTTGGATGCAATTAAATTAAATTCGCTTTGCCACGTAACTTAAGATTCCCGCAGCACCTCTTCACATTTGAGTAACACTTCAAGTATTATAGAGTCTGAACAGCAGCCGCTGATTTGTGACGAGGTACCTTTGGAAATGAGCCTCTGGCTCAAAGGTTGTAAACTGATGTGCAAATAAATAAATTTGCCCTGTATCTTTTTTAACTAACTGTACAAAAGGAATTATTGATTTCCTTTCATGTCCATTGCTGACGGCTTAACAGTCCTTTAATACTGTAAATAGCTCTGCCCATCTCCTGTCTAAATGGCAGAATTTTACCAGATTTTAACAATTTTCTTTCTTCCCTGTCTTCATCAGCTGGTGAAACTACAAGTGCTTTCATTTCCCATGTGCTTCTTTTTATTTAGTTACTTTTGCTTTTAAAGAAAAAAAGTTTTACATTTCATAATAGAAGTTACGTATGCTAAAGGGTAAGCTACCTTTGTCAATGACCCCACCCCCACCCCAGGCAAAAATACAGGTGGGGTGGGATTAATTCTCAATATATACAAACTCACATGCACACACATGCATGAATAAATGCACGCACGCACACACATATACTCTGAAGCAATGATATCCAGTAGGTGTCAGACTTCAAGATGTTATGTGAAGTACTAAAAAGAATTCCTTGAACTGGTAGCAACTTGAAGTCAACAATAACGCATGGTAAAATCAGAGTGATCAGTTTATCATCTCCCTTACTATTCATTTCTGTGTTTAAACTGGAAGTCTAAAACAATTTAGCATTTTGGCTAATTTGCCAAGAGTTTTGTAATGTGGCTAAAACAATTACAGAACAAACTCCACATTTTGACAGGAAGCCTATGGAACTGCATTAGCAGCAATTTGTCTACTGGTAGCTAAATACAGAAATGCTTAGCAAAATGCTATCTGGCTTATACACAGCATATGTACCATTTCTGCTTCTACTGATTCTGTAAGAAGCCAATGCCCCATCCTGGCGGTCTCAACGACAGAAGCTCCCCTATCCCCTGAAGTACAAATCTGCTTGGGAAGGAGTAAGGGTCAGGCTGAAGGCAGCACAAGGGAGGCATAGGAATGCACTCAACCCACCAACTAAGCGGGATGGCCAGTTAGAGGAGGGGAAGAGCAGGTGAGGGCATCACATTTTCTTTTCTTTTAGTGTTTCTGGTCTGGGCCCCCTGAAAAAGGGAGCTCAGCCCATGCCCGCATGCCATCGTCCCATTCCCAGGCTTAACCTCTGGGTGGGGCTGCTGAGCAGGCACCTCCTCCCCACGGTCACTTGCATCTTGCCCTGGTTTACCCCCAGGGTGGGGCCATGGGAGCAGGGACCCCCCTCCCCCCCCCAGCGGACGCAGGTAGCAGCAGGGATGACAGTGGAGCAGGGCATCATGCTCGGGGTACCGGAATTTTATGTCGACTTGAGGCAATCCCCCTAGGAGGCGGGGTGTGCAATGACACTAGCATCTGTCCCTCATCCCATGTTAGCCTGGTGCTGGACACTGTTGGTCCTCAGCCTCCACCAGAAGCTGCTGATAATGGCAACACCCCCGAGCAGGAGAGCCATCCTCGGACGCTCAATCCACCCCCACTCAGCCCGACCCTCTAACTCCCAGGTCTGTTCTTAAACCCGGGATGTTGGTGTTACATTTGGATGCCTTGCCGCTGTGCCGGCAGGCCAGCCTGGGCACCACATTTTCAGGTGGCCAGTGGCATGGGAAGCTGGTGCCTTAGATGGATGGGTTGAGCGTCTGCACAGGTCAGGAAACTGCCAGAACGGCAGGGCCTTGGAATGTGATTCCCTGATGACGGTCCACAATCCCCATATCTGGGAAGGAGGGCAGCCTAGAGCTGTGCCTAGGAGAGATTATGCAAAGTGCTCCTTCATCCCATTTTTCATGTAGACCCTGGCCGTGGGGAAAGGGGGGGGCTCGCTTTCTTGTCACAAGAGGGGAGGAAGAGGTTTCCTGGAATGATTCCCTCCTGTACAGTAACATATTTGAAATACCTTTTCATCAGTATGTAAATAGACAAATGACTGTGGCCATTTTAATCCCAACAATGGTGTGATTACTGAGTCGGGTGTGGGTGGATGAAATGTGGAGCCTGAATTACCGACAGAACTAACATATTGCAGACATTTTCTGGGAACATCACCTGCTAAATGAAAACCCCACAGTCCTCCCACAGCCCTGCAACATCTCCTTGTTCGTAAGAACAACAGTTACTTACCGTAACAGTAGATCTTAAGAGAGAATACCTTCCATCGAGCCACATAGTAGAACTGTAAATTGTCGGCAAAGACCACCTGGAAAATTGTGCTAGTGGGGCCACCCAAGTCGGTGTGCATCATCTCACTGTAAAACTGTGGTAGCCCTAATCTCCACCTCCACAGGCTCCCCCACTGGAGAAGAGCTTGGAGGATAATCTTTGCAGAAGACACACAGATCTGCAACAGAGTTGATACACAAGGTGGGGTGGAAAGGATGAGAAGGGGCTTGGCAAGGCTGGAGGAATGGTCAAATGTATGGTAGCTTAGATTCAATGCTAGGAAGTGCAAAGTAATGCACCTGGGAAATAAAAACCCAGGGAAGGAGTACGCAATGGGGGATGAGATTCTAACAACAACAAAAATGGAAAGGGACCTGGGGGCAGTCATATCAGGTGACCTAAAGGTGGGCAAGCAATGTGAGAGGGCAGTAAGGGGGATACTGGGATGCATAGGGAGAGTCATCACCAGTAGAAAACAGGAAGTTGTCATCCTTCTGCACAGACAGCTGGGAAGACCACATCTGGAGTACTGCGTGTAGTTCTGGAGACCCAATCTCCGCAAAGACACAGACAGGATGGAGGCAGTCCAGAGGAGGGCAACTAAAATGGTGCAGGGTCTATACCAGAAGACATATGAAGAAAGACTTAAGGAGCTTAATATGTATAGCCTCGAGGAAAGGAGGGAGAGGGGAGACATGATAGAAACTTTCAAGTACCTCAAGGGAATACAACAAAGTCCAAGAGGGCAGCATCTTTCAAAAAGAGAGGTGTGCAAGAACAAGGGGGCACAAATTGAAGATTGAGGGGGGACGGCTTAGAGATAATGTGAGGAAGTATTTCTTCATGGAGAGGGTTGTGGATACATGGAACAGCCTTCCTGAGGTCGTCATAGAGTCAAAAACAGTGGGGGAATTCAAGAATGCATGGGACAGTCATAAGGCAATTCTAGGGGTGGGGGTAGGAAGAAGTAGGCTGTTGGTTAACTAGGAACTGCAGCTTATCCATTAGGCAGGGAAATGGGCAGACTGGGTGGGACAAGCGGTCCTTATCTGCCATCAAATTCTATGTAATCGAACTGGAAGGGATCAAAGCAACCAGGACAAAGCCAGGCACACAGGAGAAGATATGGAAACTTCAGTAAATATGCCAAATTCAGGTGTAAAAGGAGAACAAACATGCAAGAGCAGGCAGGATAACCACCCATCACCCAAAACGGGGGGGGAAGGGGGAATGAGGGCGGGAGAGCTGTGGCTCAATGGAGGAGAGTCTCCCGAAGATCTACTGTTCTGCTAAGTAACTATTCTATATTCTTCAAGGATATTTCCCTCCACTGAGCCACATAATGGAACAATTCCCAGGTGGTACCAAACCACCAAGGGAGTTAAGAAGGGTCGCAGGATCCTGAATAATGAGGCTTTGCAGGACACTAAAGGCAAGTCCAGTAGGTCTATGAGAGACAATGTAAAAGTTTGCACTGTGCTCCAAGTGCCAGCAGCACATATGTAAGCAGCAGACACACTGTGAAAACAAGCTACTGAAGTAGCCACCCCACGCGTGGCGTGAGCACAGGCAGGACAAGGAAGCTGCTTACCACACTACCTGTAACAGAAAGAAATGCAGCAGGCCATTTGGAAAGGCCCGGCTTCGAAATAAGGGAGCCCACCATCCTGAGGGCAAAAGCCACATAGAGCAGAGAGGATGTTCTACAATCCTTAGTATGACAAAGGTACCAAGGCAACGTACAACAGACGTCAAGCGTGTGCAGACGACATTCCCCACTGTCCGTGGGAGTCGAAAAATAAACCGGAAGGACAATAGTTCAATTTAGTGTTAGCTCAGAAGCTACCTTCAGCAGAAAGAAAAAATTACTCACCTTAGTAATGTTGTTTCTTCTAATGGAGTCTTGCTATATTATGACATATGCAGTATAACCCCAGGTTAGAACTGTTCCGGAGCTGAAAGAGTTAACTTTCCATGCAGGGCATGGAACCTTGAGTGCGAGCTCGGTTGAACACTCTGTCTGTTGTAGCTCAAACTTAAACTGTCAGATCTTTACGAGCAAAAACTCACCAAGGTTCTGTGTGGAAGCCGTAAACCTACACTAGCTCACTGGCTACTAATTACAAAAACACATTTTTGTTCTTGATCCCAAAACAAAGACTCAAGTCAGGGGATTCAAGAAAGAAAAATAAAGCATAACACCTAAGCACCCTAAGAAAGGGTGAAAATAAAGTGGGCATCTATGAAGTGCCAACATTGCACTGCCCACCCACATCCCAAAAATAGAGGTTCTGAGAGGGGCAGGCTGGGGAGGTCATAATATAGCAAGACTCCATTAGAAGAAACAACATTACTAAGGTGAGTAATTTTTTCTTCAAACAACATGAAGTCTTGCTATATTATGACATATGCAGACTACACAGCAGTACCTCCATGGAGGAGGGACAGAACCTACTTAGAAATAGGCTCTAAGCACAGCTGTGTTAAATCAAGCATCACTCCTAGCCTGGATATCCAGGGAGTAATGCTTAGTAAAAGTGTGAACTGTTTTCCAGGTAGCTGCTTGACATATCTCTAGGATAGGGATGTCCCTGGCAGCAGCCAGAGACACAGCTGTACCTCTGGTAGAGTGAGCCCTCAGGCCTGAGGGAGGAATCTTACCCAGTTTTTCATAGTAAAATGGATACAACAGACAATCCACCTGGCAATGGATCTTTAGTGGCAGGTTTATTTTACCAACCTCACCCTAAGAGTGAGGAACAATTGAGGGATTCAAACCTGTGACCCTTGGTAATGCTCTATAGTAACTAAGGGCTCTTTGACATCTAAACTGTGCAATCTCCTCTCGCCAGAGGAGGAATGGTCAGTGAAGTACACAGGAAGAGACATGGATTGATTAAGGTGGAAGTCTGAAACCACCTTAGGCAAAAACTTTGTTAGTTCTGAGGACCACCTTATCTCTGTGAAAGGAGATAAAATCAGGCTCCACTGACAATGCTTGCAGCTCACTTATGCACCTGGCAGAGGTGATGGCTACCAGAAACACAGTTTTCCAAGTCAAGTACTTAAGCTCTGCTGAAGACAATGGCTCAAAAGGGGTTGTACAAGCTGGGCAATGCAAATATTAAGATCGCAAGCAGGGTCCCTGAACCGAGGGCTGGGTGAAGCAACCTTTAAAAAACTTGAGAACACAGGGTGAGCTGAAAAGAGGAGGGCTTACCTGCTGATAATAAGACAGACACGGCTGCCAAGTGTACTTTTAAGGTAGCTGGTCTCAGCCCCAAAGAATTCAAATGCACCAAATAATCCAGAATCGTGGGCACGTCAGCAGATTCTGGGGAAATATGCTTACCAACACACCATATGGAAAATCTTTTCCATTTTGAATTATAAGTAGCCCTGGTGGAAGGCTTCCTAGAGGCCTTCAAGATATCCAATACAGCAAACTAACTCTTCAAGAGCCAACCCTTGAGATTGAGAGATTTGAGGTTCGGATACCAAACTCTCCGCTGGGCACAGGTTAACAGGTTGTGATTCCTGGGAAGACACAGGGGAAGGTGGATTGCTAAGGACATGAAGAGTAGGTACCAGGGCTGCCTGGCCCAATCTGGAGCAATCAGGATCATCTTGCAGGGTTGAGATCTGATTTTGACTAGCACCTTGAAGAGGAGAGGGAAGGGGAGGGGGAAAGCATAGAGAAACTTCCCTTCCCAACTGAGTAGGAAGGCATCCAGAGGGACTGAGCCCAACACTGGGGGCCTGCCGCAAAAAGGGGAAGTTGGTGATTGTCTGGGGCTGCAAAGAGATCTATCTGCGGGGTGCCCCATCTGGCAAATACTACCTCCAGTACTAGGGGATCCAGTGCCCATTCGTGATGGCCCTGGGAAATCCTGCTGAGAGCATCCGCTAGGACATTGTGAACTGCCGTAAGGAAGGCATTCAGAGAATAAGCCAGAGACCACAACTTCATTGCTTCGGTGCACAAGGCCGTAGACCGAGTGCCCCCTTGCTTGTTGATGTACCACATTGTAGTGGTATGGTCTGTTCTGACCTGAACAACCTTGTTCTGAACAGATGTGGAAAAAACCTGGATGCTAGAAAAACTGCTCTGAGTTCCAACAAATTGATGTGGAGCAGAGATTCCTGAGGGGGCCACAACCCCTGGAGTAAGGTCGCCCATGTGAGCTCCCCACCCCAAGAGGGATGCATCTGTAGTAAGGGTCAAGGAGTGAGACTGGGAGGAAGGAACCCCTGTCTCAGATTGCTCTGATCCTGCCACCACTGAAGGGCCTGGATCAGGGTTCGAGTCACTGGGATCAATTTGGTTAGAGAATCTGTCCTTTGAGACCAAAAGGCTCTCAAATGGAACTGGATGTCCCTCATCTGAAATCTTGCTCCCTGCACTACTGCTGTAGAAGCAGCCATGTGCCCCAGGAGCTGTAGAAAGTGCCTTGTTGGGGTGAAAGAAGAGGCCAGAGAGACCAAAGTCCTTGCTCTTTCCAGAGGGAGGAAGGCTCTGGCTTCTTTTGTGTTCAGTTCTGCGCCTATGAAAGTGAGAAGCTGGACAGGCTCCAGAACTGACTTTGGAAGATTGAGAAGGAAACCTAGAGATGTAAGCAGTTGCTGAGTTATTTGTAGGTGTAGTTTGATTCTGGTCTGAGACTGGCCTACAAGGCACAGTCGTCCAGATAAGGAAAGATGGCAATCTTTTGCCTTCTTAAGTGAGCAACTGCTACTGCCAGCATTTTGTGAACACCCTCGGCCGAGGTAGGCCGAAGGGCATTGCTCTGAACTGGTAATGGCCTGAGGGCAGTTCGAATCTGAGGTACTTTCAATGGAGCTTCTGATGAGAACATGGAAGTAGGCATCCTTGAGGTCCAGGGAGGCTAGCCAGTCCTCTGGCTTAGAGGAGGGTAAATAATCCCAGAGTCACCGCTTTGAACTTTGGTTTTAAAAGGTGCTTGTTTAGATACCTGAGATCCAGGATGGGCTGCCATTCTCTGTCTTTTGGGGTAAGGAAGTACCTGAGTACAACCTTTGCCCTGGTGTAGGGGTGGAACCCTTCCACAGCTCTGAGAGCCAGGAGGAAGAAACTTCTGTTTCCAGGGCAAGTGCCTCTGATGGATTTGCAGGTGGAAAGGACCTGGCCTCATCTTCGGAAACTTTTGAAGCTGAGAACCAGTCCCTAGCTTACTACTTCCAGGACCCACTTGTCTGATGTTAAAGACTTCCAGTCCTGGACACAAAGTAAGCCAGCCTGCCCCTACCGGTAGTGAGAATCGGCCTGGCCACCCCATCAGGAGCCTGTTTTGCAGGGGCTTTGGGTTGACGGGTAGAGGCAGGCTTACTAGAACCCCTTCTGCCTCTTCCTCTTAAGAACCCCCTCTGGGCATAAGCAGAAGAGGAGGCCTGGGCTTGGTAAAAAGGCCTATGAAAAAGCCTGCCCCTGCCCCTGACATGCTGCCTTTGAGGAGTGGCTTGCCTTTCTTTGGCCTGTGCACTCCTATAGGTGGTCCTATACTCGTCCATTTTCTTCATATAATTCTCTGTCTGCTCCCCAAACAGAGAATTGCCCACAACAGAAAAATCCATAGCATTAGACTGAGTATCCTGTGACAGGGCAGTACATCTGAGCCAGGCCATTCTGCGAAGAGACATAGATGTAGCCATGACTCTTGATGAAACATCATTAGAGTCTACTGCAGCATGAAATTGCACCTTGGATGCCTCAATACCATCCGCAGCCACCTGCTCCAGCTCCCTGGCAAGCTGGTCAGGGGCCTGTTTTGCTAAGGGCCAGGACAGTAACCCATCTGGATTTCTGGTACCTAGCTGCATAAGCCATATAATTTGCCTGTCTGAGTCCTAAAGATGCTGCCATGTACTGTTTCTTAGTCATGGCATCCATCCTCCTGGAATCCTTTTCAGGAGGGTGAGAGGCTAGAGGAATATAGCCTTGTCACAGGCTGCTGCACTACCCCCACATGGCTGCATTGCTGAGAGAGGAACTCCGTATCAGAGCCTGATAATGTATACTCCTGTCCATCCTTTTATCAACAGGAAGGATAGAGTGAGGAGTTTTTAGAATTTTTACTGTCCGTTTCCTAAAGGATTTGTGCAAGGGAATAGACAGTCTCCTAGACTCTGGAATATCCATCATTTCTACATAATCAGGCTCTTCTTGGTCATCAACAGCTTCCTCAACAGGGAGTTGGAGAGTTTCAGCAACTTTCTTATAGAACATAAAATGAGAAGGGGACTCAGATAACCTGGGAGAGGGAACCCTGAAGGTCTGTCTGGAGAGATGTCCGGTTCAATGGGCACATCCAGACCTTCAAAATCACATTCACTCTCCTCATACCCCTCCTCCCCTTCCTCCGGTTCATAAAAATCCTCAAAATCATAATCTTGAACCGGTGGAACCGTCCGAACCGAGCGCTTCCCTGATGGTGTCGGTTAGGACAGAACCGGGGAAAGAGACTGGACAATTTGAATAGCTTTAGCTATTTCCTCAATGATTGGAGAAAGAACTTTAATCCACTAGCTGACTTTTCTAGCCCTTTTAGTTGGAACCGGCTCCTCAGAGCTGGCTCGCTTGTCCGAGAAAGTGTCGCCTTCTGGTCAGAGGGCACCCCTCAGGTTTCGGTTGAACCAAACCGGCTGGCCATCCGGTCAGCGGACTTTTTGCCTCCCTTTCCTGAGCCTACCAACTCTCTTTCCACGGTGGCAGCAGGAAAATTCTTACAAATCTGGCAGTCTGCATTGAGGTG
The DNA here is from genome assembly GCA_016271365.2 of Neoceratodus forsteri. NCBI lineage: Eukaryota > Metazoa > Chordata > Ceratodontiformes > Ceratodontidae > Neoceratodus > Neoceratodus forsteri. The sequence continues at coordinate 672,517,901 of CM057451.1, read as the reverse complement.
GTCAAACCCAGACAATATACACAGGTGGTGTTGGGTCAGCCTTAGCAAAGCTTCCCACAGAGGCCACAGTGCTGAAGCAGTGGGTCCGGTTTTTCTTTTGGGTTTCTCAGACATAGTGTCAGCCTAACCAAAACTTGCCCGTTAGTGGCAATCCGCCAAGCAAGACTCTCTTATCGGTTCCCAACCGTGTCACGGGTCGTGGAAAAAAACGTAATAAAATCCGTGTTTTTTAGAACCGATAAGAACCGGGAACCGCACTCTAAAGGACTAGAAAGTTAATTTAAAACCAATCTGATCGGTTCAAACCGAACCGAAAAAGACGTTTACAAGTTCCACACCGAAGAAAATAAACGTAAGCCTATTACTTACAATACCACAGACAGAGCTTGAACCGACCGATTGCGGTTTAATTTCAGTAAATAAACCGAGAATTATACTTTTTAACCGACAAACGAACAGAGCAGCAGGAGAAATCTCCGGAGCGACTGTTCAGTGAGGCGGAGTAAAGAATCTGACAGTTTAAGTTTGAGCTACAACAGACAGAGTGTTCAACCGAGCTCGCGCTCAAGGTTCCATGCCCTGCATGGAAAGTTAACTCTTTCACCTCCGGAGCAGTTCTAACCTGGGGTTATACTGCATATGTCATAATATAGCAAGACTTCATGTTGTTTGAAACAAGGAGTGGTATGCAATGTAACCCTATCTTTGTGGAAATCAACCAAAGCATGCTCTGCTACCAGAGCCTACAATTCAGAAATATGTATAGAAGACATCACAGCCACAAGAAACAATTTCTTCCAAAAGAGGAAGCGCTGCTCACAAGAAGCATCAGGCTCAAAGGGAGGCGCAGTAAGGGTCTCCAAAACCAAATTAAAATCTCACACTAGAACTGGAACCAGATCACAGACTGGGAGTGCAGAAGCAGAATACCTTTGAGGAACCTGCAAGGAACCTCATGCTGGGCCACCATCTTCCCATCGGGCATGGAAAATCAACTCCGCAGGCAGGTGGAACTTAAGAAATACCCGAGGCCTGCATCTGTAAGGGACAGGAGGTAGTCCATTATTAGGCCAACTGGAAAAGGGGCCCAGTCAACAGGCATCACACCAAGCTGAAAAATGTTTCCATTTTTGCAAGCAACTGAATCTAGTAGATGGCTTAAAAGAAAAAATTACTCACCTTAGTAATTGTGTTTCTTCTAATGGAGTCTTGCTGTATTCTGACAATTTTCAGTTAGCTCCAGCTCTTGAACTGCACCAGACAGTGAAGGGTTAAATTCTATGCCAGGCATAGAATGTTAGGCTCGAGTTCGGTTGAAAACTCTGTGTCCTTTTGAAACCAAACCATCAGATTCTTACGAGCTAAAACTCACTGTCTAAATAATGTGGAAATTGTAAAAACTCCTAGTAGCGAAACTGGCAACAAAGACTTTGGATTCCCCAAAAGACTCAAGTCAGGAAACCCAAAGAACCAAAAGCAGGTAATAAGAACTAAAAACTCTTAATTAAACAAATACAAAGCACCCAACAAAACAGGAGTGGGGTAAAGACAACCTGGGGTGCAACACTGCACCTGCCCACCCACTTCCCAAAAACAGGTTCTGAGAGGGGAGGCAGGGAGTGAGGTCAGAATACAGCAAGACTCCATTAGAAGAAACACAATTACTATGGTGAGTAATTTTTTCTTTGAACAACATGAAGTCTTGCTGTATTTGACAATTTGCAGACTACTGAGCAGTAACTCCAAGGAGGAGGGACAGAACCTACTTTGGGAACAGGCTCTGAAGTACTGCTGTGCCAAACCTAGCATCACTCCTAGCCTGGATATCCGGAGAGTAATACTTGGTGAAGGTATGAACTGTTTTCCAGGTGGCTGCTTGACAGATTTCTAACAAGGGGATATCCCTAGCTGCAGCCAAAGATGCAGCTGTACCTCTAGTGGAATGAGCCCTCAGGCCTGAGGGTGCAGTTTTTCCCAGTTTTTCATAACAGAATTGAATACAGGACACAATCCACCTGGCAATGGTTCTCTTGGTGGCAGGTTTTCCCTTACCTACTTCCTCATAAGTGAGGAACAACTGGTGGGAGTCAAACCTGTGACACTTTGTACATTCTATGTAATAACTAAGGGCCCTTTTAACATCTAAACTGTGTAGCCTCCGTTCCCCTGAGAAGGTGTGATCAGTGAAGAACACAGGAAGAGACAGATTGGTTTAAGTGGAAATCAGAAACCACTTTAGGTAGGAACCTTCTATTGGTTCTAAGGACCACCTTATCTCTATGGAAAGAGAGAGATGAAGTCAGGCTCCACTGACAGGGCTTGTAATTCACTGATAGGTCTGGCAGAAGTAACAGCAATCAAAAACACGGTTTTCCAAGTCAAGTACTTGACCTCTGCTGAGGACATAGGCTCGAAGTGGGGTTGCATCAGCTGAGCAATGCAAATATTCAAATCCCAGGCAGGAGCAGGATCCCTAAACGGGGGATTGGTATGAAGCAATCCTTTGAAACATTTACAGAATACAAGGTGAGATGACAGAGAGGAAGATTTCCCCACTGACAGGAAAGCAGAAATAGCTCACAAATAAACTTTTGAGAGTAGCTGGTTTGAGGCCTAGTCCATTAAAGTAAACCATGTAATCCAGAACTGTAGACAAGTCAGCAGTGTCTGGGGAAACGTGCTTCTTGGAACACCAAATACTGAACCTTTTACATTTGGAGTTGTAGGTTTTTCTTGTGGCAGGCTTTCGAGAAGCCTTCAGGATCTCCAGAACCCCTTGAGACAGATATAAATATGCATACTCTAAGTCTTCAAGAGCCATGCCTTGAGATTGAGTGACTGGAGATTGGGGTAACAAATCCTCCCCGAGAGGAGGTTAGCAGATTGTAATTCCTGGGAAGAGACAGGGGAAGATGGACTGCGAAGGACAGCAACAGGGGGGTAACCAAGGCTGCCTGGCCCAGTCTGGAGCAATCAGAATCACTTTACATGGTTGTGACCTTACCTTGACTAGAACCTTGAACAATAGGGGAAAAGGAGGGAAGGCATAAAGAAACTTCCCTTCCCAGTTCAAAATCAGAGCATACAGAGGGACTGAACCCAAGACTGGGGGTCTGCAACAAAACAGAGGAAATTGGTGATTGCCTTGGGCTGCAAAGAGATCCATCTCCAGAGTGCCCCACCTTGAGAAGATCACCTTCAACACCAAAGGATCCAGAGACCATTCGTGATGGCCCTGGGAAATCCTGCTCAATACATCTGCTATCACATTGTCCCTTACTGGGAGGTAGACCGCTACTAGAGAGGTCTGCAGGGAATAAGCCAGGGACCATATTTTCATGGCCTCCGTGCACAAGGCCGTGGACCAAGTGCCTCCCTGCTTGTTGATATACCACATGGTGGTAGTGTTGCCGGTCCTGACCTGAACCACCTTGTTCTGTATTGACTGAGAGAAAGCTTGTAGGTCAAGAAGTACTGCCCAGAGCTCCAGAAGATTGATGTGAAGAAGGGATTCCTGAGGGGACCACAGTCCCTCTACCGTGAGAGCCCCCAGATGGGCTCCCCACCCCAAAAGGGAAGCATCTGTGGTAAGAACTATAGAGTGAGTCTGAAGGACAAATGGAACACCTTGCCTCAGATTGTCCAGGTCCTGCCACCACTGAAGGGTCTGAATTAAGGTCTGAGTAACAGGAACTAGCTTGGTAAGAGGATCTTTCCTTTGGGACCAAAAGGTTCTCAGATGGAACTGAATGTCCCTCATCTGAAACCTGGCCCCTTGGACCACTGCTGTGGAAGCTGCCATGTGGCCCAGAAGCTGCAGAAAATGCCTTGCTGGTCGAGAAACCAGAGGGAGAAAGGAAGAGGCCAGCTGAAAGATGGCTTTTGCCCTTTCCAAAGGAAGGAAGGCTCTTGCCTTGAGGGTGTCCAGCTCTGCTCCTATAAGAGTGATGAGCTGTACTGGTTCGAGAACTGACTTGGCAAGACTGAGAAGGAACCCCAGGGAAGTGAGAACTTTCTGGGTAACCTGCAGATCTGACTTGACTTGGTCTGAAGACTGGCCCACCAGAAGCCAATCGTCAAGATATGGAAAAATATTTTCCTTCTTAAGAAGGCCACCACTACTGCTAGGCACTTTGTAAACACCCTTGGGGCTGAGGTTAGACCAAAGGGCATTGTTCTGAACTGATAATGGCCTAAGGCCAATTCGAACCTGAGGTACTTTCTGTGGGAGCACCTGATGGGAATGTGAAAATAGGCAACCTTGATGTCCAGGGAGGCTAGCCAGTCTCCTGGCCTCAAGAGAGGGAATAATTGTTCCCAGAGTCACCATCTTGAATTTTGGCTTTAGCAGGTGCTTGTTTAAGTATCTTAGATCTAGGATGGGTCGCCACTTCCCTGTCTTTTTCAGGGTAAGGAAGTACATGGAGTATAGACCTTTGCCCCTATATGGAGCAGGAACTCTCTCTCTCTATGGCCTTTAAAGCCAGTTGAGACAAAACCTCCGCCTCTAGAACAAGGGTTTCTGAAGTATTTGCAGGTGGAAAGGATCTGGGTCTCAGTTTCAGAAAACTTTTGAAACTCAGAACCAGTCCCTGGCTTACAACCTCCAGGACCCACTTGTCTGAGGTAACAGACATCCAGTCCTGGACAAAGTAAGCCAGTCTGCCTCCTACTGGAATGGGGGAGTCGACCCGGGCTGACCCATCAGGGTGTCTGCTTGGCGGAGCCTTAGGCTGAGGGGTGGATGCAGCCCTGCTCATCCACCTCCTGCCTCTCCTTCTGAAGAAACTCCTCTGAGAAAAGGAAGAGGAGGCCTGCGCCTGGTAGAAAGGCCTGCGAAAAGGCCTGCCCCTAGCTTGCTGCCTCTGAGGAGTTGCCTGCCTCTCCTTGGCCTGGGCACTCCTATAAGTGGTCCTGTACTCATCCATTTTCTTCATGTAATTCTCTGTCTGCTCCCCAAACAGAGAATTACCCACTCCAGGGAAATCCATGGCTTTAGCCTGGGTGTCCAGCGAAAGGCTAGTACATCGGAGCCAGGCCATTCTCCGAAGAGCCACAGATGTAGCCATGACTCTTGACACATCACTGGAGTCCACAGCAGCATGAAATTGCACCTTTGATGCCTCAATCCCATCAGCAGCCACCCCCTCCAGCTCCTTGGCTAGCTGGGGGGAGGCCTGTTTAGCCAGTTCCAGTACAGTGTCCCACCTGGACTTCTGGTACCTGGCAGTACAGGCCATATAATTAGCCTGCCAGAGTCCCAAAGATGATGCCAAGTACTGTTTCTTTGCCATGGCATCTATCTTCCTGGAATCTTTGTCTGGGGTGTGTGAAGCCAAGGGGATGTTTGCCTTGTCACAGGCAGCAGCCTGCACTACCCCAGCATGGCTGCATTGTTGGAGAAGAAATTCCTAATCAGAGCCTGACAAGGTGTACCTCTTGTCCATTCTCTTGTCAAGAGGAGGTACAGAGTTGGGCGACCCAAGAATTTTCTGTGTCTGTTTCCCAAATGACCTATGAAGGGGAATAGACAGTCTCTTAGACTCTGGGATGTCCATCATCTCTATGGAGTCAGGCTCCTCTTGATCCTCTACAGCCTCCTCAATAGGAAGCTGGAGGGTTTGAGCCACTTTTCTGTAGAACAGAAAGTGGGGAAGGGACTCAGAAAGCCTAGGAGGGGAAACACCAGAAGGTCTGTCTGGGGAGATGTCCGGTTCCACAGGCACATCCAGACTTTCACCATCATAATCATCCTCTTCAAAATCCCCCTCTTCATCAAACTCCGGTTCGTAAAAATCTTCAGGGGAATAATCCTGAACCGGGTGAACTGACCGAACCGAACCTCTGCTAGAAGGCGCCGGATAGGTCGAAACCAAACAAAGCGATTTCACAATCTGAATCGCTTTGGCTATTTCTTCAGCGGTTGGAACATGCAGCTCTGGATCCAAACCAGCCGATTTATCCTTTTGTTTTCTTTTCGTAGGAACTGATCCCTCAGGATCGGCTCTCCTCTTGCCCAAATAAGTATCGCCCTGGTCAGAGGGCACTCCTTCTGGTTCGGTAGGAACTGAACCAGGCTAGCCTTCAGTGTCAGCGGATTTCTCGGCCTCCTTATCCTTAAGTCTACCTAACCTTTTCTCCAAGGTAGACTTAGGGAAATTCTTACAAATTCGGCAGTCTGAATCGAGGTGGTCAAACCCCAGACAGTAAACACAGGTGGTGTGGGGATCGGCCTTAGCAAAGACCTCCCCACACACACTGCAGTGTTGAAACCCAGTGGGCCCGTGTTTTTTCTTGGCCTTTTTTTCTTGGGTTTCTCAGACATGGCCAACCTAACCAACTTACCCATTATATGGCAACCGCCAGGCAAGACACCCCTATCGGTTTCACACCGTGTCACGGGTGATGGAAAAAACCACTAAAATTACGTTTTTTTTTTTTTTTTTTAAACCGATATGGACCAGTAACCACACTCTAACTTTTTCTTTTTCAAGATCTTACTACAAGATCGGTTCAGCCAAACCGATCAGAAAAATTTTACAATTTCCACACAACAGCTTACTGTAAGTACTTACGGTACCGCAGACAGTCTCGAACCGAAAAACGGAACGAAAATCGGACTAAAGCAGAAACTTTAACCGTGATAGAACCGAGCAGAAGGAGAAATCTCCGGAGCGACTGTTCAGTGAGGTGGAGTAAAGAATCTGACTGACTGGTTTCAAAAGGACACAGACAGAGTTTTCAACCGAGCTCGAACCCAACGTTCTATGCCTGGCATAGAATTTAACCCTTCACTCTCCGGGGCAGTTCAAGAGCTGGAGCCAACTGCAAATTGTCAGAATACAGCAAGACTTCATGTTGTTTGAAGCTATCAAGAGAACTGTAACTGCTTTGAAAACCCCAAGGTGGGAGAGCTCTAAGTCCTCAGGAGTCGGGCATGGAGGTGCAGGGATCGAAGATCCGGATGCGTCAGAGAGCCCAGCTCCTGCGACAGAAGTCCCACTCATTGAGGGATGAGACATGGGCTCCAATGCCAACTGCTGAAGCAGAGGGAACCATTTGTCTGGATCAGTATGGAGCTACCAGAATCAGGGTGGCTGACTTGGCCCTCGGCTTCACCAGAACTCTCTGAATTTGAGGGAATGGAGGAAAGGTGTACATGAACTGCCCTTTCCAAGAAAGGGACAATGAAGCTTGCCAAAAACTCCAGGCCCTGGGGCGAGCAAGCAGAAACATGGCAGTTCTACACTGTATGGAGATGCAAAGAGTTCTATGTCCAGATGACTCTACTTTATGAAAAGGTTGTCCACAATGGAGTCCAAGAGTTCACATTTGTAGAAGACTGCCTATGACCAGTCGATGAGACCCACAAACATCTTGAGGGTTTGAGGCAGGGAGATGGCAGACAGGAACATGTGTTCCATGGTCCAATACCAGACTCTCATGGCCTCTTTGCAGAAAAGATACTAGCAGACACCACCTTGGCACTTTATGTAGTACGTCACAGAGATGTCTATATGGAGCAACAGCTGACAACCTAGAAGCAGAGTAGTCGAGGCCTGTTGGGCAGGTTGAAAAGCTAATTTCCAGACTGTTGCTGTGTAGAACAGTATCCAAGGAGGACCACTGACCCAGCGTCTGTAAGGGGTTCAGATGGGCACCCCACCCACAACCCAAAGCATCTGTTGTCATCGATAGCAGAGGACATGGACACAGAAAGAGTGATCTTGTCTCTAATCTGGAGTGGTCCAGCCAACGGAGCAGGGAGCGGCAGAGCGGTGATGTCACCTCTATGAGACAATTCAGCTCATCCAAATGTTGAGCCTACTGTGCAGGGAGGAATCACTGTGGAATCCTTATGTTCAGCCATGCCAGAGAGACAGTTAGAATTGCTGCAGCCATGAGGCCTATCCAGTCTGAGGAGACATCTGACGGACACACAGTCACTGGACAAGACCAGCTAAGCCTGGGCAACCAATGCTATAGCACAGTCCAAGGGAAGAAAAACCCGGCCCTGTGTCCAGAGCCACTCCAAAGTATTGGAGATGATGGCAAAGAGTGAGGACCGACTTTGACTCATTCACCCAAATGCCCTACTGCTCAAAGAGCTCGCTGGTGCAGAACAAGGTCTACACCATTGCTTCCCTCCCTCAACAGGGCTTTTAGAAGCCAATCATAGATATACAGGAAAAGAGAGACCTCCCCACTGGAGGGTGGGTGCAACTGCTGCAAAACATTTAGTGAAGACGTGGTGCAGAGCACAAGCCAAAAGGCAAGACATGAAACTGACTGTGCGAGCCTGAAGCATGAAAGTGCAGTTACGCAAGAACTTACCGTAACAGTAGATTTTCGAGAAGATCTCTTGTAGCAGGCCATAACTGGTAGGACTAAGCCATCAGGCGCCAGGACCACATGGAAACTTTTCTAGCTAGCAGTCTACCAGAGCGGGCTGCCCACCTCTGATGTCAGTGGCGGACACCAGCCAATCCTATATAAGGCAGGCGGCCCCCACACCCTCAGTTCTCCCGCCAGAGACCATCAGCAGGATACTGGAAGGTGGGAACCAAGGAGTACTCAGAGGTAGTCCTGTAACAAAGGAGAGAAAAAGCAGTAGGCTCACCCCAATGGAAGGGGAGAGAGAGACGGGAGAAGGGGGAAGGAGGGAGGAAAAGCAGGGCCTGCTGCAAGAGATCCTCTTGCAGATCTACTGTTACGTAAGTTCTTATGTAATTGTACTATCTTACTTCAAGATTATTTCTTGCAACAGGCCATAACAGGTAGGACTGAGTCCCAAGCAGTTCTGGTACTACAGACAGGCAGACCAGGAGAGGCGCTAAAAAATAACAGCCTAACAGAGGAGACCTTGGGGGACGGCTAGGATGAAGTTGGCTCGATGCCTGGAGGCAGTGTCCAGACTGGATAACTTGCAAAAAATGTGTATAATACTCGGTGGCAGCAGCAGCACAGTGTAGTGACGCATTACAAGCGCAAGCCCTGATGTGGCCATACCTCTGTTGAATGGCCTTAAACCCCCAAAGAAGTTCCTTGCTGTACTTCTGGTAACAATAAGCAATGCAATTTGCTAACCACTTAGACAAACATTGTTTGGACACCGGGGCACCCTCTTTCCCAGGGGCGAATGAACAACTGATTGGACTTTCAGGAGTCCTTAGTCTGGGGTGTATAGTACCTCAGGATTCTATGCATATCCAAGGTATGGAGCAATGCCTCCCTGTCACCGGGCATGGGTTTAGGATAACACAATTTCAGGCTGACTGTAAGTCGGGTGCATAAAAAACGCACAAGTGCATTTGTCATTTTATTTTTATCAAGTAAAATATACAGAAAGCAAAATGGTAAGTCAGACAACTGCTTAGCTTCAACAGTCTCTAAGGCTTTTCTTCAGACTACCGTGAATCAAACAGTGTGAAAGCGCACACTACAAGGAGGTCTTACCTTTCTCAGTCAGTATCCAACTGACCACCGTATCTCAGCACTGAGGTAGGGCTTCTGATAAGCTCACTAGAAGTTGGAAAAACAATTTCCCTGCCTTTTGATCAACATCAGACATAACATAAAACTAGCCACTAGGGGCCACTGTTGCACCACAGAGAACAGTTATTTGGCACCTGGAGTACATTACATAACTCGTTTACAACACTGTTAAAGGTCAGAGCCAAGGTCATAACATTCTGTGCTCTCAAACTCTCTTGCAGTCATAATACCTCATGTTGTCTGCTGCAAAATATATCTTACAAGAGGGCCGCTAACATCTAGAAAATGCAGACAAAAGTTTTTGTTATTCTTATATTAAGACTACCCTCTTAGTTTTGTAACTGAACTCTTAGTTTTGTTTTAGCCAGCCAAGCAGCATGTTGGACATTATGCAAAACATATAAACTGCTTGGGAAAGGGGTTTCAATTCATACGAGGGGTGTCCACTCTGACAGGGGTCACCCTGTCACACTCCCCATAACTGGAATGCTCCAGAAAATAAACAGGCAGGTGGAGGGATTGGTTCAAAGTAAACTCCAACACCACCTTAGGAAGAAACTTAGGATTTGTATGCAAAGACATCCAGTCTTTGTGAAAAACCAAATAAGTTCCTTTCACATGAGGGCCTGAAGCTCTGAAATCCTTCGAGCAGAGGTAACGGCAACTAAAAAGAATGCTTTCCACGACAGAAAGCGTAGTTCGCAAGATGCAGCGGGTTCAAAGGGAGGCAGCGTAAGCTTTTCTAACACAAAATTAAGGTCCCAAGACGGGACAGGGTCCCCAATTGGGGACTTCAAGTGCAAAGTGCCCACCAAGAATACACGGGACACACTGAGTTGGGCCACTGAGTGCCCATCCACAGGTACGTGATATGCAGAGATGGCAGAGAGATGTACCTTTTTAATTTTTTATTTATAATTATCGGATAATACTTTTGAGTCAAAGACTCCTTTACAAAGGTTCCACGTCATACATAAGACAGAGACAACCGTGAACAAAGTAACAACTAACATAGTAATTAAAGACAATGGTTACAGAATGGTTGCAAATGAATACAGAAAATACAAAATAGCAGCAGGGAATACATGGTAACAGAGAGCTGCTAAACAAGGTACAAAGTGCAAAAGGTTACAGGTACAAGCATAACATTTCAGGCGATGGCGCTAGCCATGCCCAGTAGTTCTTCGTTGGCCAAGGCAAGACATTGGGGTCCATTATCACGGTATAGGCACGCCCAGAGGTGACGGACCAGTGTTAGGTCCATGGTCAAGGGAGGAGGGAGGAGGTGGGAGTGGCAGAAATGGAAGGTCAGGTTTAGAGACAGTCACATCCTGATCCCTGGGTGATAAGGTCCCTTAGTTGGGACTTGAACCGACCAAGTTTGGGTTCAGTGAGGAGGTAATTTGAGAGTGAGTTGAGCCAGGATGGGGCCAGATATCGAAATATTCTTTGGCCTGAGGTGGTCTTGCAGCAAGGTACCCTAAAGTGGGTAGTCGCTGATTGCCGTGTGAGGCGGGTAGACAATGGGGATTGAAGCAGTGAGGAGAGGGCAGGTGGGAGTAATCCTGAGGTGATTTTCTTAGCGAAGAGGCAAGCCTGGTACTTTAGTCCCCCCATCAAAGTTGAGCCAGTTTGCTGAGGCGTAGAGGGTGCAGGTATGTGTAAGTCTAGGACAGCCTGTAGCAAGTCTGCATGCCTTATTGAGGGCCAGTCTAATCTTGTGTAGGTGGTTGGTGTCGACTGCACCACAGATGATGATTCCATAATCAATTAGAGACAGAACAGATGCAGAGATGGCTAGATGGAAAGATTCAGGGGGGAGGCAGTGCTTATAGCGGTGCAGGAGACCAATGCATGTATTGATGGCGGTGCTGAGCATCCGGATATGGCTGTGGAAAGTGAGACTGGTGTCTAGGGTGATGCCAAGGTATTTAAAAGTAGTAACCTACTCAAGGGGGGTCTTTCAGTGAGTTCAGGATGAGCAAGGGTTGTACTAGGTTCTTATTTTGGGGGTGTGCAAACATCATGGATTTTGTTTTTTCGTGATTTAGTACTAACCTATGCTGAATGAACCAGGATTCAGCTTCAGAGAAGAATTTCTGGAGTGCCGAGTGGAGGGCTGCAGGATCAGTGTGTGAGTTGTAGAGGACTGCATCATCTGCATACAACAGAATTTTTCCCGAGCAGGCACTGGGCAGGGTGTTGAGGAATAGGAAGAAGAGAAGTGGGCCAAGTATTGAGCCTTGAGGGACCCCAGACCTGACTTGGTGGGGGGATGACAGGGAGTGGGCAATCCGGACTGTCTGGGTTCTCTCAGACAGATAGCTGGCAAACCAGTCAATGGTCTCATGGGAGAGGCCTATCTGAGTGAGGGAGTCCAGGAGAAATGAGTGGTGCACGGTATTGAATGCTTTTGAGTGGTCTATAAAGACAGTGCCAGCAGTGTAGCCGGTGTCTAGGGATGTAGGGAGGGCGTTTGTAAACTCCAAGAGGGCAGTGGTGGTGCTATGGTTCTGGCAGAAGCCATGTTTTTCAGGACACAGGATACTATATTTAGTGAGGTAATCTGTTAGTTGGGTGGCTACGATTTTCTCCAGGGTTTTAAAGAGGAGAGGCAGGATTGATATTGGGCGGTAGTTCCTGGCAAGGTGCGTGTCACCACTTTTAAGGATAGGAATGATGAGTGCAGATTTCCATTTGGTGGGAAGTGGCCCAGAGAAGGGAGGGTTCAAAAGCATGGTTTTGGGGAGACCTCATTAATGTGAGTCTAAGCAGTTTTAGGTCAGTGTGTCACTGCTGAAGCGAGATTTATTGAGGGCTTTGAGTAGAAGAGGGGCAGCTTCTCCTCGGAACACTGATTTAAAGTGGAAAGGGGGGTTGGGGAGGGGGCAGTGTGGTGCAGGGTGGGTGGAGGAGAAAAAGTTGGAGGGGAGGACACCAGTGAGGTCAGAGAAGGTGTCATTTAATGTGTCTGCGATAAGGGCTGGGTCTGAGGTGATAAATCCGCTGGCCCTGATATGGGTAGGCGGGGCAGTGGAGGCTTTGCCACTTAGCGTTTTGAGTGACTCCCAGAACTTGCGATCTAAGCCCCATGTGTTGGTGAGCAAGGTTTTATAGTACTCAGCCTTTGCTTTTCGAATATCCCAGGCGCATTTACTGCATGCTTCCTGGTAGCGCTACATGTCAGAGGATTTTCTGGTATCCTGTGCAATGTGCCACAGATTGTGTCGTTCGCGCATCTGGTCCAACAGGACTTGAGATAGCCAAGGTGTGTTGGCACCTTTAATTTTTTGTTTGGTTAGGGGTGCAAACAGGTTGCAGGCAGTGTTGAACGTATGAATGAAACAGTTGAGGACAGAGTCAATGCTCTAAGCATTTCTTATGGGGGACCAGTCAGTAACTAGGAGGTACTGTTTAAGGGACTGTAGTTTGCCAGGTTTGAGGCGGCATTGTAAGAGTTTTTGGGGTGGGGGGGAGCTTGTTAATACAGTACGACCAGTGACATAGCACTGAGGAGTGGTCACTCAGAGCATCAGGTAGTACCCTGATTGGTGTAGCTTTATGTGGGGCATTAGTGAGCACTAGATCTACGAGGGTGGCAGTACCAGTCCTCTGGTTTATTGTAGTGGCAGTAGTCACAAGCTGGGTCAGGTTTTGAGCAGTTGCAGCATCCCTAACAGAGGCTGAAGTGTCAGCCAGCCAGTTTGTATTGAAGTCTCCGAGGGCAATGATGTCAGCACTGTCAGGGAGAGTCTGGAGATGGTTGAGGACAGAGGCGGTCTTCTGATTTCGGGGGGGGGGCGCATACAGAGGAGAGGAACAAGGGGGCTTTGTTACGGGCAAGAGTGATTTTCAATGTGAGAGATTGGGCCCCGTGTTCAAGTGATAGGGAGGGTAGGGTGAGAGACTGTAGTGATTCCTGGACATACAGTGCACAACCACCCCCTTTCTTTGAGGTTCTATCAGCCTGGTATAGTGTGGAAGCCAGGAAGTGAGACCAGAGAGTCAGGGGGTGGTTGTTGAGCCAGGTTTCAACTACTGAGATGACATTAGGGGTGATTCTGAGCAACTCATCCCAGAAAGATCAAATTTCTTGAGTAAGCTACATATATTGAGGAGGCAATAGTGAGGCTCTTGGATGCTCAGTAACCGGGGGTCCTGGGTTGGGTGAATGTCTCTGGAAAGAAGGAGTAGTACGAGGAGGATAAGAAGGGTAGCCAACTTTAAACATTTCTTCATGAGCTTAGGCACCATTAGGGAGGCGGAACAGCACCATGTGGAAGTGGGAGTAGATAGGTCCTGTAGGGAGGAAGAGGCCAGGCAGAGTAGTGTCCATTGCAGTAATGCCGTTATTAGAGTCTGAGTATCGGAAGTATTAAGAGTATCGCAAGACCCGAGTCAGAGAGAGACAAAAGGTACTCCAAAACCTGATCCACAGGACAGGTGAAGGGCTCGAGCTGGTGCGAAGCAGCCCAAAGAGTGAAGTGCTTCCATTTCATAGAATAGGAGGCCCTGGTGGAGGGCTTCCTGTCCGCCACCAAAAAATTAGCCACTCTAGGGAAGACCCCGAGTCTCGATATGGCTATGTTCTTAAGCAGTCATGCATGCAGATGGAGGGACTTGAGGTCCTGATGGACCAGGGTGCCCTGTTCCTAGGAGAGCAAGCCTGTGCGCAGGGACAGGGACAGCAAAGGCTCCATTGCCAGTTGCCGTAGTAAGGGGAACCAGATCTGGCGAGGCCAGAAGAGGGTGATGAGGATCATCGTAGCCCCCTCCATCTGGAGTTTGATCAGAACTCATTTAAAGAGTGGGAAAGGAGGGAAGGCATACAGAAACCTCCCTGTCCAGGAGAAGGACAATGCATCTCACCAGCAAACTCCAGGACCTGGATCTAGCAAGCAGAAAAGCAGCAGTTTTGCACTGAGTGGGGATGCAAAAAGGTCCAACTTGGGCAGACCCCACCTGTTGAAGAGGTCTTCTAGCTCAGAGGTCAGAAGTTTCCACTCGTGAGCTCTTGACCGTGAGCAACATAGGCTGTCTGCCAGGACATTCTGGTTGCCAAGAACATGGACAGCCAGGAGTTCCAGGCCATGCTTGATGTCCCAATACCAGGCTCTCATCACTTCTCTACACAGGGGATAGTAATGAGTCCCCAATGCTTGTTTATGTGATAAACTACGCACATATCATCAGTCTGAACCAATAGCAGACCCAGGGAGAGCAGAGTCTAGAAGGCCTGCAGGGTGTACAAGACTGCCTGCATATCCAGGACATTGATATGGAAATCCTTCTTGATCTCGGACTAAGTTCCTTGGGTTTGGTGATTCCCCATGTGGGCTCCACAGCTGAAGCCAGAGGCATTTGTCATAAGGATTTGAAGAGCGAGAGAGGTATAAAAAAAGGGAACTCCCCAAAACAGGTTACTGTGCTTCAGCCACTGCAACAGCATCTTCTTGACTGTCCCAGACACCAGCACTGGTTCCTCCAGGGCGTCCACACATTGGTCCCACTGAACCCACAGTGTCCATTGAGGAATTCTCATGTACAGCCTGGCTAAGGGAACTGCAGCAATGGCAGCAGTCATGAGGCCCAAAAGCCTCAGGAACTCCCTCACCGGAACACAGAAAAATAGAATCTGATGGCAGATAAGGACTATATAGCCCACCTAGTCTGCCCATTTCCCTACTCAGTGTTGACAGCACAGACCATATCTGATCTGTGCATGCCTTCTCTGCCCATCTCGAGGGTACCCTTATGTCTATCCCATGCACTCTTGAACCTCATATTGTTTTAGCTCCCACCACCTCTGCTGGAAGGCTGTTCCACAGATCCACCACCCTTTCTGTGAAAAAGTACTTCCTGACACTCTCCCCAAGCCTTCCTCCCCTCCAGCCTCATATCATGTCCCCATGTCCTTATTCAATGCTTCCCTCCAGTACCCTGTTTATACTCCTAAGGAACTTGAGTGTCTGTATCATATCCCCCCCCTTCCCCCAATGAGTAGATATTAAGGTCCCAGAGTCTTTCCTCATATGGGTTCTGGTGCAGCCCATGTGCTATTTGTGTAGCCCTTGTCTGGACTGCCTCCATCCTATCTATGTCCTTCCTGAGATGTAGTCTCCAGAACGGGATGCAGTATTCCAGGTGAGGCCTTACCAGTCTGTGTAGTGCCATCACCACTTCCTTCTTTCTGCTGGTTATGCCCCTGCCTATGCATCCCAGCATTCTGTTTGCCTTCCTCGCTTTTTCACATTGCTTGGTCACCTTTAGGTCATCCGATATGATGATCCCAGGGCTCTGTCTTGCATTGTGGTGGCCAGAACCCCCCCCCAAATCCTGTACTCCTCTCTTGGATTCCTGTGACCCATGTGCATTATTTTGCACTTTTTAGCATTGAAACTCAACAGCCACACACCTGACCATTCTTACAATAAGCTTAGATCCTTTCTCATTCTCTCCACCCCTTCCAGTGTGTCAGCTCTGTTGCAGATCTTGGTGTCATCCGCGAACAGACATACCCTTTCCCTTCAGACGCTCTGCAAAGTCACTAATGAAGACATTGAACAGGACTGGTCCCAGCACTGATCCCTGTGGCACCCCGCTGGTCACCTCCCTCTCTTCATGATTTCATGCCATTTATTACCACACTCTGAGTACTGCCCTTCAGCCAATTCTCAACTCATTTTACTAACATAGGGCCCACTCCCAGGCTTCTCAATTTATTTAGCAATTTCCGATGTGGGACGGTGTCGAAGGCCTTGCTGAAATCGAGGTAGGCCACATCCACCGCCCCTCCCTGATCTACCACCCTGGTCACCCAGTCAAAGAAATCAATTAGATCTGTCTGACAGGACCTTCCGCTGGGAATCCATGCTGCCTTGGATCCTCTAGCTTCCCATTACAGAGGTCAGGCTTACAGGTCTGTAACTGCCCGTCTCCTACCTACTGCCACTCTTGTGGAGAGGGACCACCTCTGCCCTCCTCCAGTCTTCAGGTACCTCCCCTGTCTCTAGGGATGAGTTGAAAAGATTAGTCACTGGACCTGCCAGTACGTCCCAGAGTTCCTTTAATACTCGGGTGAATCCCATCTGGCCCCACTGCTTTGTCTGTTTTTATTCCCCCTTCCACCCAATTCCTCTAGGACTCTTTCCACAGTGAATGGGCTGGTGTCAACCTCCCTCCCCTGACTATAGCTCCTGATGGAGTTTTGGTCCCTCACCCTCCCCTTCCCTGGCGAACACTGAGCAAATGTATCTGTTCAGTACCTCAGCATTTTCTAGGTAGTCTTCCACCCACCCTCCTCCTTTCTTCTTCGGCCCAACAATAACATTCCTGGTCTTTTTCTCTCGCTAATATATCTGAAGGTGGTCTTGTCTCCTTTCTTAATAGCCTGTGCTATACCTTAGCCCTTCTGACTGCTTTCCCAGATTCTTTCTGTTTCTTCAGATGCTTCTTCCTGTCTTCATCTTTTTGAGTCTCCCTGTATTTCCTAAAGGCCTTTCTTTTTTCCCTTACTTTCTCGGTCACTACCTTCAAAAACCATAGTGGCCGTTTCTTTCTTTTACTCTTACTATGCATTCTAACATAGTGTCTTGTTACTTCTGTTATGAATCTGGAGTCTAGACCACTGTTCCTCCACATCTCCCCCTGTACCTTCTGCTGCTAGGGCACTTTTAAGCTGTCCCCCATTTCCTTAAAGTTGGCCCTCCTGAAATCCAGAAGCCTAATCCTTGTATGACGTTCCTCTACCACTGTGGTTACAGTAAACCATACTGTTCTGTGGTTATTGGAACCAAGGGGACTGTCCACCTCAACATTTGTGATCCTGTCCCTGTTGATCAGCACCAAGTCCAGTACAGCCCCCTCCCAGGCAGGTTCTACTACTAGCTGCCACAAGTTTGCCCCTTTCAGGGCGGTCATTAAGTCCCTGCTCCTTGTTGTACCTGCAGTCTGAGTGCTCCAATCTGCATCTGGCAGGTTGAAGTCTCCCATTAGCAGCAGTTCCCCTTTGGCTGCCATTTTGTGGATGGTCTCCAACAGAACTTCATCAGTTTCCTCCCCCTGCACAGGAGGCCTGTAAACCACTCCAGTGTGAATGGTAGTCTTATTTTCCACCTCTAGGGTGACCTACAGTGCCTCCATTCATTCCTGTAACTCTTGAGCCTCTGTTCCTTAAATCCCCTCCTTCACATACATAGCCCCCCCCTTTCCCTTCCCTATCCTTCCTAAAAAGTGTGTATCCTGGTATGGCTGTATCCCAGTCATGGTTCCCTGTGTGCCATGTTTCTGTAATAGCCACAATGTCCAGGTTTGTGTCTGCCATCAATGCCATTAGATCTGGGATTTTGTTTCCCAGACTGCAGGCGTTGTACGTACCTTCATCTCTTGCCCCTTCCCGTTTTCCGGTCTGTGCCTGTGTGACGGGAGCTCCTGCCACTCTTGTGGACCGACCTTTTCTTAAATCTGTTACAACAGTTTTTCTGCTTCTAAGCCTAATCTGTCCTTTACAATTTTTAGTCCATAAGGTTGGCTACCCCACTCCCCTCTCTTGACTGTGCTATAGTGTCTTCTTTGGTTTTCCTTTTCCCTCTCAGGTCCTCATGCAGGGAGATTATTGTTGCGACCTCTGAGCGTATGTAAAATAGGTTGTGTTTATCGTTGTTGGATTTAGTATGTAATAGCATTGTCATAAAATACCTTGATGTATATACCTAATATTTATGAAACCTGTAAATGTTGAAAATACCATGGCACTAGGTGAGTTTGATAATGGTAAAAAGTACTAGGTGTCTTTTATAGAAATTAAGCTAGTTGTGCTATTTAAAATGCATGTAAATTGTTGTAAACTTAACAAGCCAGAAATGTCATGATGATTTGCATATATCCCATGATGCATTGCATTATGGAAGTATGTATGATGTTGTATTTCTTTGAAACTTGATTTCTTGCCAATGGCTTTTGGAGTAACTGTTCTTTCAGTGATTCTGCATTGAGGTTCTTTGTTTATAGCTGTTTTGTTTTCTTTTTGAGCCCCCACTATGGCAGCAAATGAGGGCTTGCATAATGGTTATGGGCACATCTTAGCTAATGATTGGATCAGAGATCAGCATCAGTAGGTGCTGGCTAAGTGCAGAGCAAGGACATTCATAGTCTGTTGCTGCAAACTGATGTACTTGAGAAGAAATATGCCATTGCAGAAGGTTATTTTTGTATTTTGAATAAACATCACACAGAGATTGTGTGTTGAACCTGAAGTTCGGTGTCTGGTCCATCTGTTAACCAATAACCCCTCCATACCCTGTGACGTGTTTAGAGTTATATTTTCTGTTTTCCTTCCTACTGTGATCACCTTAAAGATAACCCTCCACCCGACCCGCCAGCCAATGCAGTTCACGCAGTACCTGAGTCGCATGACAGAACCTCGAAAGGCTGTCAGCAACCTGGCGGCTGCATTCTGCACTAGCTGCAGTCGGCGGGGGCTACCTCCTGAGACCCCAAAGTAGAGGGAGTTACAGTAGTCAAGCCTGTAAGTTACAAATGCATGAACCAGCATAGGAAAGTCCTCAGGCGGAAGTAGAGGTTTGATCCTGGCGATATTCCTCAAGTGGTAAAAAACACATTGGACAATAGATGACACCCGAGATTCAAATGTCAATACGTTGTCCAGGAACACACCAAGATCTCACACACCCTACAGGAAGTCATCAATGGTGTAGGCCCCAGGAAAAGACCAGTTGCCACACCAGAGGCAGTCTTATCAGGGTTCAGTTGCAACCAGCTGGAGGACATCCAATCACTGATCTCAGCCAAGCAGATGTTAAGCCCTACACAGTGTTGGATGTTCCAGGGGCAAAGGACAAATACAACTGGGTATCATCTGCGTAGCAGTGAAAACCCACATTCTACTTCCTAATGAGCTCACCTAGGGGCAGCATATACACTGCAAACAACACTGGTGACGAGATCGATCCCTGAGGCACACCAAACGACAGGAGCTTCGGGGAGGAGGTTAAATTCCCCATCACTACCCGGTACTTCCTATCTGCAAGATAGGACTCAAACCAGAGGATGACAGTGCCGGCAAGCCCACGGTACTCTCTGAGATGATCAAGCAGCACAAAGTGGTCTGCAGTGTCAAAAGCTGAAGAGAGATCGAGGAGAACAAGAACTGACCCGTCTCCTCTATCCCTTGCCCCAAGGAGGTAATTGTGCACACGAACAAATGCTGGTTTGGTGCTTTGATTGGCCTGGAAACCATACTGGAGTAGCTCATAGATGTCAGAGGTCACGGGGTGCTCCTCAAGCTGTTGCGCTACAATCTTCTCGACCTTTCCTAGAAATGGAAGGTTGGAGATAGGTCAGTAATTCGCCAAGATGTCAGGGTCGAGCGATGGTTTCTTCAGAAGGGGCTTCACCAGAACCTCTTTCAAAGAACCCAGGAAGAACCATCCAACTATGAGCACTGGATAATAAGGGTGAACACCAGTCCAATGAAACCAATATATTCCATTAAGAACCATGTCGGAACCGGGTCCAGTTCACAGTATGTGTGCTTCAGCTTCGAAGCAACCTCAGTGACCTGGGCCACCTCCACCTGTTTAAACTCCCCCCAAATAGGCGGAGAGCCTCTGCCATATCCAAGGCGATTACTGCAAGACATAGTACGACTCACTAGCGGGATTCCCTGCCACATGGAAGACACTATCGGTGAAGAATCTAGTAAACTCATCACATAAATTAGCAGAAAAGGCTTTTTTTGGCTGCAGACAGACGAGATGTAGTAGCCATCTACAGTCTGAAAAAGCACAACTGGTTAGTTCTTCCCTGCAGCAATCTCCCTGGACAAAGTGAGTACGCAGGACCAGTTTGTCCTCCTCTAGCCTGATCCTCCACCAGCAACGCTCCAACTTGTGACCGTTAATCTTCATCGCGTTAAGCTCTATATCAAACCAAGGAGACCTCAACTGAGAGTATTTGGGTCATACACCGACCAGTGCGAGAGCATCGAGTGCTGCGGACATCACCCTATCATAGGTGGCAACCGCCTCGCTCGTGCCATTCGCACATAGAGTCTACACTAGATGGGTCAGCCACTGGCATAAAACCCTCAGGGGACAAGCTCCTTAAATGGTGGTAGCTGACCATCTCAGCAGGGGGAGGGCCCCAAACGAGAGCCTCACCGTGCAGTGATCAGACCAAATGACCTGATCAGTCTTGAGGTTGACTACCTGAAGCCCCAGTGAGAACACCAGGTCCAGCATGTGGCTGCCATGGAGAGCTACGGAAGTAACCTCTTGTGTCAGGCCCTCTCTCTCACGGTCCTATCTAAACCCAGGGATCTCCTACACCTAACCACCCCTATCCCACTCTCCTCCATCAAGTGTTCAGCACTCTGCCACAACCGTCCATACTGGCTCCTCTTTTTTTTTTTTTTTTATTGATCTTTTTTCTCCGCCTTCTGCAGCTCGATTGGCAACGGCATCTAGCCACCAGCCCCCACTGCACGGGAGTCAGCAGCCTCACTCGCATGATGGGGTCTGGTGCGGCCACACCCCAACCCATCTAGGGGCTCCCTATGCCTCCCCACGCTGGGCTGGGACCAGAGCCCCAGCGTGATTCCATGATAGACCTCCCGGGCAATGACGGGCGCAGCCATCAAGGTGCACGATCGCACCCAGCCATTTTCCTGCCATATAGTGCCCCAAGTGGAGTGTGGACATGCAATGACTTCAGATGCACTGCGTGCCAATGTCCACCACACTCCACCCGCCACTGTACTGCCCCTGCAGAGCACCCAATCTCCATCGGGGGCCACTGTAGAGCGGTAGAAAACCCAATCCCTCCCCAAGGATAGGAGAACAGTTCTCCAGATGCTCAATCCTATCCCTCCTCTGCAGACCCCTGATGGCCCAAGAGAGTTCCCGAACCCAGGTTATCAGCGTAGCACTAAGTGTGGCATCGAGCACCTCAACCCTCAGCGCCATCAGGCCAGTTCATACTGACTCCTCTGATTCCCAACCCAGTTGAATGCAGGTCTCCTTCCTGATGCTCTCAGTGACCATCATATGGTCAGTGTGTGGGCAAGATGCTGTCCTAACCCCTTCCCCCAAATAAAATTCATCTACCTCAGACCCTTTAGGTCATTGGACTTATCCTACTTCCCAGCTGATGTAATTCTGCTGTCCAGTTTTTCAGACCAAATTTATGGCTGTCTGGGATCGACATGAACCCTTGAGGAAAACCAAACTACAGGGCTCCCACCTCCCCTGGTTACCAGCTTAGCTTGCCTCCATACCACAGACCCTGCCTAGCAATCCTACAGATCACTGGCTCCCCAGCTGATTTGGCCAACTACTGGCACCTTTGCAAAACTTGTAAAAAACTCATCAGGCTTGCGAAGTCAGTATTCTGCATCCCCAGTCCAGTACATTAATAACCCCTTCAAACTCTGGTACCCATTCCATTTTCTCCCATCTCACCCAGTCCCCCTCTCCTGTTTTCAATGCTGGCAACTCCCTAATATCTGACCCTTCTTCTGTTGCCACTTCTTTTAATTTGCAGTGTCAGTGGCTCAGCAGGTAGCACACTCGCCTCTGAGGCCGGGAGATCAGAAGGTTGTGGGTTCTATCCCCACACAGGCACTTGGGTTAATATCCCAATACTGACACTGTAGTGCAGCATGAGGGGGGCGCTGCATTCCTGAGGTGCCGTCTTTCAGATGAGACATTAAACCGAGGTCCCATCTGCCTGTCCTGGTGGTACTTCAGGTGGATGTTAAAGATCCCATGGCACTTCTCGAAAAGAGTAGGGGAAGTTTCCCCGGAGTCCTGGCCACATTTCCCTCATTCACTAAAAAATACCACCAACAGCTTAATCTGATTCAAGGTCAGTTGTCATTCAACTGTATCCCCCTCCCCCGGGTCATGCCTGAAAATAGACAGAATCTGCCTAGTGCACTTACCCGGTCAACAAAAACTAAATAAATAAAAAAATAAATTCCTACTTCACCACCTGTGCTTTCTCTCACCTCTTCCTATACCTACCTCCCCTTACTCTCTCCCCACTGCCTTCCCCCTTCACTGTTTGTCCTCTCCTACTGTACCTCTCCCTCTGCTTCCCCCAAGTCCCAGCTTGCTCTTAACCCTCACAAGGGAAGGAGTCCTTATTGTCTCGATACTAAGCTTCCGCTTCTCTCAGCTCCTGCCATCACAATGCATATTACCAAACTCCTTAATCGCCCTTTTTCATCTGTTGCTGTCCTTGTAGCCTGGAAGCAGCCTATTGCCATCCCTCCCCCTGAAAGTGGCGATCCTTCTTCTCTTAGTAACTTTGTCCTCTCTCCTTCCCACTCTAGCTAAGTTACAGGAACACCTTGTTCTCTCTCAACTCTTGTCCTTGACTCCTCCTCCTCCAACCCTTTCCAGTCTGGATTTAGGAAATTCCACTCCACTTCCACATCCTTCCTCCAGCTTGCTGACTCCAACCTTTCAGGCATGGACCAAGGTCTAATCACCTCCACCATCACTGCTGATTTAGCAGAGGCCTTTGACACTGTGCTCCCCCTTTTTTGGACAAGCTTAAAGCAGTGGGCTTCTCTGTATCCTCAGCTAATTTCACGCCTATCTTGAGGGCAGGTCTCAAGCTGTTCGACTGGTAACTCCTTACTCTCTCCGCCCCCACCTCACCTGTTCAGTCGCCCTTCAATGTCTGTCCTGGGACCAATTATATTTTCCATATTCTTGAATGACTTCCCCTCTGCCTGTTCCTCCGGGTCCCTTCATATGTACACTAATGATAAAGTACTCTCTGTATCTGGCTCCTCTTCCCATGACCTTGCTACCCAGCTGCAGCTGGATTTTGACAATATCCAGCACTGGTTGTGGTCAAACCAATTGTCCCTCAATGTCAGAAAAACAGTGTCCATTACATCTAGCACCCGATAGAGGCTTTCCAGACTCCCCTATCTCCCATTATTTCACACCCTTGATGGCAATGCTATTGAGGTTACATCTGTACAGGGTCTGGCTGGACGGTCATCTTGATTTCTCTGTACACACTGATACCATACACCATAAATTCCACACAAGGCTTGCTGCATTATACAGGAAGAAGGCAAGTATCCTGCTTCCTGCTGGCCATGAGAGTGTTTTAAAGATTTGTGTCCCTATTTT
The DNA here is from genome assembly GCA_016271365.2 of Neoceratodus forsteri. Lineage (NCBI taxonomy): Eukaryota > Metazoa > Chordata > Ceratodontiformes > Ceratodontidae > Neoceratodus > Neoceratodus forsteri. The sequence continues at coordinate 672,494,235 of CM057451.1, read as the reverse complement.
TGACTATGATGACATAGTTTAGTTTACAGTGGAGCCCCTAAATCCTCCCTTGCCAGACTGCCCGCCCTTTTATTCCTTTTGTCATTTTGCCTTAGACTGTCTCCCCTCCCATCACTGCTCGCTCTACTCTGCCCTCTCCCCCACCTCTTGATGTCAGGCACATTTCCCACAGTGCCTCCTTTATATCCAAATTCTAGTCAGATTCTCTTCTCTCCTACCCTCTCAGCAGCAATGTTTCTATCCAGAAAATCTAATGTTGGTCAAGATGCCTTCTCATATCACTTTCCTAAACTCTGGCCTACCCTTCCTTTGTCAGTCCACTCTGCCTCTTCTCCCATTAAGTCTTTGCTTTGTGACTTTGCTACTCCAATCTGCAACTGTCCATGACCTCTTTACCTTTTTGAGCTCTTCCCCCTTACTCATAATGCACTTACTCTTTTGCCATCCCCGTCCCCCAGCAATGCCTGTGAGGTAATTTCCCCCCTCTCCAAACTCAATTTTTATTCATCGCATGTCCCTTGTTGTACTGTTTGCCTGCAGTGTTTACAATCATGCTACTTTTGATGTACTGTGTTTATAAAGGGCTATTATTTTACTGTAATTACTATTTTTTTCTCCTTTTGCATTATCTCCCATACCACTTTCCACCAGGGACACATCTGGAAATGAGCTGTTATCAGCTCAGTATGTCCTTCTTGGTAAAACGTTTGAGGTAACTGATCAAAAATCAGCTCTTGTGAACTTTAGTAGCCTGGTGGGTTTTTTTTTTTCTGGTTTAGTAGCATCCCCCATCACCTGAAATTCAGTCTTGTTATGGTTACTGTTACCCAACAGCTCTCTAACCTTTACTGTTCTATGTCATTTCATTGCTTAGTAGCAGGTCAAGAACTGCATCCTCTCTCTTGTTCCATGCCTAAAATGCTGTCGAAGGATCAGCCCCTCACGAATGATGAGAAATACCGCACTACTTTCACCTGGGCACTTTCCAACTCCCTGTCAATGTCGGAAGGCTGAACCCCGAGAACCATGGCCACAAAGTTGATGCCCTTTTATTCTGTTTGCCATTTCCAAGTCCTACTCTGCTATGCCACCTAGTGGTCTTTTTTTCTTAATACTGCACGTTTTACTGATTTTTATAAAGAAGAAAAATAACAATACAAAAGTTAACCATGTTAAAAAAAACAATCATTACTCATTATTTAATACATAGCAGTTAAGAAAAAAAGGGAAAACACATATTTACTTAAATTTTCCTTAATCAACGTAGAGTAAATTTGAGTTATTAAATTGTATTCTAACCTCCCCAAAAAATACAACAGTCAGGTTGAAAGATATATATTTATTTCTGGAGAAATGCTATAATCTCATCAAAGGAGGAAGATTTTCTTGGAAGTCCCAGATATATATATTATCAATGCTGTCATCTAGGTTGTAAAGTAATTTCTCAAATAGCATATTTTCTTTAAAAATATTCCACCCATTACTTTTAAATGGGAGAAGATGTTTAACATTCCATTTTTCTAGAACCAACCTCTTTAATGCCACTGTACCCAATGTAAATATTTTACGGTAAATCTGATTTTGTATTATCCCAGTTATATTATTTAATATAAAGAGGTCAAACTTTAGTGGGATAGGTAACTTTAATGAAAGTTTTGTTGAATGTCCCTTACCTTATTTCACCAAACTTGTATCTGATGGCAAGCCCATAAACAATGAACAAGTGACCCTTTTAACCCACATCCATGCCAACATGTATCATTATTATTCTTATTTAATGTGGCTACCTGGACTGGGATAAAGTAGGCTATAGCTAGTATCTTCCTTTATATGATTTTATTTTTAGCTGATATGTAGTGCTTGTTGGCCAGAATCCTTACATGTATTCACTGTTGATGGGATACATTTAAATTAGCTTCTTGATTTCATTTATTATTTGTTCTATTATTTTTAGTTGCTGATATGATCATATTGTAGGTTCTGGCAAATAATTTATCTCTTCCTTTTTTAATATACTCTAACTGTTGCTTTTGAATAGTTGATTAAATAGATGATGTACTTTCAAATAACTGTTGTATTTTATTAAGCTTCTGTTGTAATATATAATAAGTAAAATAGTTCACATTATTGCCCTCGAGTGTTTATTTTAACTGACTGTAAGACAGGAATTTTCCATCAATTATCAGATTGTTCCACGTATGGACATTCTTTTTTAAGAAGATTTTATTGTTAACTGTTTTTCCTTTACCCCATATTTCTTTACTAGTCCATATATTAAAATATAATCATGATAAATTCAGTTTGTTCTTTTTGTTTACCAGCCATCACTTTACGAGGCTGAACCATAATGAAAAATAATGTTCTTTCCCATTAAGATGAACAAAGTCTAAAAAAAAAAAAAATCTTTAATATGTATGCAGTTTTTAAGATTATGGGACAGTAAGTCTTGGAATAATACAGTTATCGTCTTTTAAGAACGACCATCCCCATAAGGTACTAATTACATGGGATTTCATGTATTTTAGGGGGTCAGGGAATCCTAAACCACCTAACTCTCTAGGTGTAGTCAATAGTGGCCAAGCAATGCAGGGTTTGCCACCTCGCCATAAGAACGTAATAAAGATTTGTCTTAAATCGTTAAACCAAGTCACTGAAGGAGTACCTATTATGTTCTGCACTACAAAAATAAGGTGTGGCATTGCCAGCATTTTTTAATGTATCCACTCTACCCAATAGGAATAGTGATTGGTTTCTCCAATTCTCTAATAAGTGTTTAATTTTATGCTTGGCAAGATTAAAATCGTTTTTAATATTTATATTTTGGTTTGCAGTAAATATTATGCCTAGATATTCAGGGCTCGAATTTAGAAGTATTCCGGTACATTCTGGGTATCAAAAATCATACTGAGTACCTGAACTTACAAGGCTGCTAGGGTGGGGACATGTGATCCTTGGGTGAAGTTGTACAGCTTGCAGAGCATGCCTAAGATGCCAGACTGACCTACTGCCCCGGTGTCTGTGGGAGGTCGGGGGGGGGGGTTATGTGGCTGCATTTTACTAGTGCAGGTTGGGAGGTCTTTCCCTTTTAAGAACCCGCTGGTCATGCTTTATTAGTTGGGGCCGGGTGAGGGGAATTGTAACTAACTTGTGTGAAGGGTCGTGGGGGGAGGGGAAGGTGCAACTTTTGCCTATATCCCATTCCCTAACCACGGTGTCCACTTGCTTGCTGCTAAGCCTAAAGTATGTGCATGTGACTGTACTTACATTGTTGTGGGAGGCTGCTAGTGACCGTCTTGTGGGGACCTGCAGTGTGCGCGGCTGAGAGTGACTTGAGCATTCCCCCAAGTATTCTAGCTTTAAAAACATAAAAAGCCATTGAATTTAGGCGGAATACCAGATTTCCAGGAGGTATCCAAAATTCTGCATCTGGTATTCCGCTAAGAATACCCCTTTTCTCCTTAAATTCTACCCCTGATATTTTATAGATGTATCTATCCTGAAATCCTTTTCAAATTCAGTTAGAGGCAGAGTTTTAAGTTTAGAGATTTTCATTATAACTGATTTATTTTTGTTTAGTCGATACCCTGAAATTAGGGGAACTTTTTTGTAATAAGGCTTTTAGGGGACTTTGTATGTTTTTAATAACCAACAGTATGTCATGTGCGAATACACTCAGTTTTAGGTGTTCATATCCAGTACTAAAACCTTTTTATATTGAGTGTTCTGCAAAAGGGGTTCCAAACACAATATGAATGTAGTGGGGACAGCAGATACCCTAGTCTCACTCGGTTTAACGTATCAAATTATTCCGTAAGAAATGAGTTGATCTGAAAGCGGACTGCTGTTTTACTGTATAAGCGTTTTATTAAAGTTAATAAAGGGGTTGGTAAGTTTCAAGCTTTCAGGACTTCCATTTTAAAATTCTATCTATTACGTCGAAGGCTTTACTTGCATCTAAAGCTACTGCATAGAATATCTTCCTTAATTTCTCCTGCACGTTTATAAGTTCAAATATGGCTTTATCTTCCTTATTGCCTGCAATATTGTACAGCCCTTAATACAGCCATATTAATTTTTATGAATATGTTCTGGCTGATATGTTTGAATTCTATTGTTTAATCAATTTGGCAAAAATTTTATAGTCTGTTTAGTAGAGCTATTGGTCTGTAGCTATCCGGATTACCTACTGGTTTGCCATCCATATGGATTATAAAAACTTTGACTTCTTGCATTGTTTTTGGTAGGTTAGATGTTAACCTATTTGCTACATTAATAGTCCCTCTAGCAGGTATTGTTGATTTATCCAAAAAAGGACTGTTTAAACCATTAAGATCTCCTGCAAAAATAATATTTTTAGCTTGTAATTTCTGAAGAATCTCTCATAGTGGATACGAATTGTTCATAATCCACAAAGGGGCCATATATTGAGCCTACAACACACTCGGTTTTGCTAATTATTACTGTAATTAACAGAATTCTTCCATTGGAAGCTAAGAATTCTTCTGTGATTTTAATATCGATTCCCTTATAACACCACAGCTCCTCCTTGTCCCAGTATTATATATTAATTGATTCATCCATTTCTTTTTCAATTTAATAATTTCTTATCTAAATGTGTTTCCTGTAGGCATATAATACTGGCCCCTGATTTTTTAATTTAGGTTAAAATTCTGGAGTGAAACCTTGCCTCTGCTTGTTTTCTGGTGCCTGTCCTCCTGCTTGCAGATTGGCTAATCATCTCCCCAGCTGGAGAAGATCACTGGCTGCACCCTTAGCACCACTTTCACTTTGCTTTCCTTTTTCATCTCCCCACTTTCCCCATTTGCAAGTTATACATCTCTACCACTTAAGGGCACTGTTACTACGTCTCTTTCTGACTAGGTTAATTGTTGATTAACTACTCTCTACCAGTGCTGTCAGGATGATCTAATAGTGCCATACTGAGTTAAGTACCTTAGGGTTTGTAACACCCACATATCTAGTATCCCTCATAAACTTAAAGGTACCCTTAAAGGGTACCAAAGGAGCTAAGCGTGGAACTAGCAGAGCCATTATCAGAACTGTTGAGTGAGTCTCTGAGCACAGGAGAGGTCCCAGAAGACTGGAGAGAAGGGCTCATGTGATCCCACTCCACAAGAGTGGTAGCAGGGGGGAGGCAGGGAACTACAGACCAGTCAGTCTTACCTCAGTAGTGGTTAAGATTATTGAGGCACTCCTTAAGGAAAGGATAGTGCAACACCTGGAATCCATAGAAGCACAGGATCCAAGACAGCATGAGTTTACAAAAGGAAGGTCCTGTCAAACTAGTCTCAGATTTCTTTGACTGTGTAACCAGAGTGGTAGACCAAGGGGAAGCAGTTGATGTCACTCTACCTTGACTTCAGCAAAGCTTTCGATACTGTTCCACACAGAAGATTGATTAATAAGCTGGGTAGGCTCAGGGTGGGTCAGAAGTTGGTCAACTGGGTGGCAAACTGGTTGACGGGCAGAAAACAGAGTGGTGGCAAACGGCATACAGTCAGAAGAGAAGCAAGTCACAGGTGGGGTACCTCACGGATCAGTCCTGGGGCCAGTCCTCTTCAATATCTTCATCAGTGACATTGCAGATGGAATGGAGGGTAGGGTGCGTCTGTTTGCAGATGACACCAAGATCTGCAACAGAGCAGATGATCTTGGATAAATTAGCAAAATGGTCGGAAAAGTGGCAACTGGAGTTTAACGCAAGGAAGTGCAAGATCATGCACATAGGAAAGAGAAACCCTGCAGCCACCTACAGGCTGGGAGGGGAGTTGCTGGCAGTCACAAGGGAAGAAAGAGACTTGGGCGTCATCATCACAGATGACCTGAAATCACCCAAGCAGACCACTAAAGCAGTAGGTAAGGCTAGAGGGATGTTGGGGTGTATTAGTAGGGGTATCACAAGTCGGAAGAGGGTAATAAATACAGGTTACTCACCTGTAACAGGAGTTTTAGGAATGGTATATGTTGTTCATCCACACTTATTGGAGTTCCTTGCGCTTTAAATCTTGCGGAAGGTCTTCAAGCTGGCTCCTCCCACCCACCTGGTGGTAAAACTCTCGGCTCCGCCCCATGGCGCCAGATCAGCCGCTGAAGCCAGGTTGTGCGTCGAAGCCAGGGAGGCGTTGGGTGGTGTGGATGAACAGCATATACCATTCCTAGAACTCCTGTTACAGTGAGTAACCTGTATTTCTAGGGACATGGATATGTTGTTCATCCACACTTATTGGCAGACTCCTAGCAGTTCTCCAGGAGTAGGGAGGCAAGGTGCACACCCCCTACTTAGGTAGAAAGACTGGAGTACCGAGGCCCCGACCAGCATCCCGACGTGACCCAAGGTCGATGTGGAAGGGGAACCGGTAAAGCCTGCTTCCAGATAAAAGCCCTGCGGATATCCTGGACTGGAGTATCCTCGGAAGCAGCCACCGATGCAGTGGAAGGGCGGGTGAAATGAGCACTTATCCCTCTGGGAGACTCCATCCCCCCACAGTGGAGACCTATGCAGGAGGTGACCCACCGGCTCGTCGTCTGCTTGGCTGCAGGTCTGCCAGGTGCGGCTTCAGTGTAGATGACAAACAGCTGGCGAACCTCTCCCGAACTTCAGCCCTACGCTCCCTGGGATAGGGAGATTCAAAGGAGCGCCTGGAACTCTCCCCTCCTTCTGGATGGCAGAGTAGCCCCAAGAAGGTGTTCTTCCACAACAGGTGGGGAAAACTCGCACCTGTGCAAAGGTTCGAACGGCTTGCTAGTGAGCTAAGCCCATACCAGCGAAGATCCCACAGAAATGGGGAAACTCTCCCCCAAAGGGGAGGTGTGATCAAGGCCTAGAATAGTGCCAGACCACCTTTTCTGCGCCACCGACTGCCTTCCGGCCTGCGCCTGGAAGACAGGGGTGACCAACAGAAGCACCTAGAGGGTCGTCAGCCGAAGCCCTAGTTCAAAGAACGGACCGCAGATGGTCCGGAATGCTCGCCCGGGGCTGGGAGAGGGACCAGGCCCTATCCCATCGTCAAATGGAGAACTCTTCCAATGGAAGGCGTGCATATCTGGCCGACTTCTAGCAGGACGCCTCGAAAACGTCGAGGACCTTGCCGAAGGACCCAAGGCCTGGCCCCTAGCCGCACAGGGACCAGGCCTTCAGGTGCAGGGATTGAAGGTCCAGAAGGAAAACCTTCCCCTGAAAACAGAGATCAGGACTGGGCGGACTGGAAGCCGCCTCGGGAGCCTGGGGCTGAGACTGAGGAGAGCTGGATACCAGAGCTGGCAATCCAGTCTGGGGCTACCAGCATCACCTGCGTCTAGTCCCTCCTCGCCTTGCCAGTGGGTCAAGGAAAATGGGGGAGAGGCGTGGAAAGGCCCGGGGTCCGCGGCCTCGATGGCATCCCCTACAGCAAACCTTGCTGAGGGGGCGGGCATGAAACAGTCTCGCCTCATATTCTCCCTGGAGGGAAGGAGGGAGAAGATCCTGTGCTACCTCCGGCAGGGAAGACCACTCATGAGGCGCAGCCTATGTCCGGCTTAGGGCATCAGCCAGGGTGCTGGAGGCACCAGCCATCAAATGGCTGGGAAACCGCCTCCGGCTGCACGAAAAAAACCATGCAGGGAACCTCCTTACGCCGAGGTAAAGGGCTCGACCGAACCTGGCGGGGTAGGTAGCACATGGCCGTGGTGTTGTCTGCTTGGACTTAAACCACTAGACCCCGCACAAACGGAGCGAGCGGTGCAAGCTAAACGGACCGCCTGGAGCTCCAGCGGGTAGGAAGGACATCGGGACTTCCGAGAGGATCAGAGCGAAGCACTCTGTATTCCCCTAGATGGGCACCCCACCCATCCGAGAAGCATCGGTCAGAGAAGACCGTCGACTCAGGGCGGACGAACAGGATGATCTCCTGCAAGAGCTGGAAAGGTCCGAGGGGGAGCGTTCCCCTAACTCCTGGGCTATAGTCATGAACTGGTCCGAGGAACGCAGCACTGTGACCGCTGGCTGGTCAGTCCCCACTAGGGGAACGCATGAACCAGCAGGTCCAACAGACCACGCTGGAGCAAGCCGCCACGAGGCCCAGGAGGTGCAGGAGGTCCTGGCAGGGCGCAATTGCCCAGTCAGACCTGACTAGGTAAGGGAGGAAAACCTCAGCCCTGTCCGCCAGGAGCAGAGCTCGGACTCAAGAGTCGAGCCTCGTCCCGAAGAAGGATCACCCGCTAAGACACTAGTTCCAACGTGGCTCCGGTAAAGGGAGATCAGTCTGAGAGCCAGAACACTGGATCGTCCCCTTCTGTCTGGAAGGGTTGCAATCAGGCTGCCATCCGGGTGGGGTGGCCCCGGACCCTCAATCGCCATGAAAGCTGCTGAGCAGAGAACGAAGGGTCTGACCAGGAACTCTTAAGGAGATCACCCGCTTAGGAAAGGGAGGAGTCTCCCAAGAACGGACGGAACGAGGAGTAAGTTCGTCCTGGAGGCCCAGGAAAGAAGCCACACGCCCCGCTGTGAGGATAGGATATCTGAGGCACAGAGACCATCCAGGCATGCAGAAGGATGGGGCGCAAGCCCCCCGTCCGTTTGAGACCAGGAATACCTGGACACGAACCCAGGGTCAGAAGGAGGGTCCGCAACCTTCCTGATCACCTCTAATTAGAGGGCCAGGCAAGTCGGCTCAGCGGGCCGACGAAGAGGCTGTGGACCCCAAGATCCCCGGGGGGCAACGGCTCAAAAAGGGGAAACCTACTCGCAACCCGCGACAGGACCTACTAGTACCACTGACCCCTAGAAAGAGGTGCGGAGCCATCCTCAGGGAAACCCGGGCAGGGACAACGGGGCCGGGGACAGCGCCCCTTAGCCCATCACAGAGCAGATTTGGGGGAGGAAGAGGCCGAGGGGGCTCTCGGATCTTTACCTCCCTGCTTCCTTTTGGAGGAAGACGCTTGTCTGGCATCAGGCCGCCCAGCGCATGCTTGCTGGCCCTCATGTTGGGCCGGTCGAGCCGGAAGGGCCGGGGGGCAAAGTGGCTTATGCAAAGGCTGCCGGCTGCCCTTGACCCTCCGGGCGGGAGAGACCAAGTCCGGAGTGGCATTGGACTTCTTGGACCCCTGGAGGTGTCCCTCCACTCCAGGGCCGAAAAGGTCGGTCCCAAGAGGGCGTCCGCCAACTCGTGCTGGGTTTCCAAAGAGGAGGATAACCTCAGCCACGCCCTGCGACACATGGTACATGACGCCACCCGATCTGGCACAGGAGTCGCCAAGATCCAGAGCCGCCTGGAGCTGCTGTTTCACCACCGCCCTACCCCTGGTCCGCACCGTAGGGACCATGGTCCGCAGGTCAGCCGGAGATGAGGGAGAACCTCTTCCAGGGGCCCAAGAGGCATGGAGAAATGTGCCATCAGTGCCGCCGAGCTGGCCTGACGGAGGCCTAGGGAGGACACGGCGTAAACCTTGCGCCCGACATAGTCCATCCTTTTGGACTCCTTGTCAGGGGGCCTATCCACATCCCTAGCGTTTCCAAAACATTGGAAAACATTGTCGGTGACTACCCCCTCAGCCGAGGGGTGTTCCGAGAAACCGGGCAGAGAACCGACAGGGACAGGGTACTTCCTGGCCACCCTGGCCGAAGGCGCAGGGCAGCAAGTAGGCCCCACGATTGCCTCAGCCACCGGGAAAGCCTCCGAAGGTGAACCCCCTCGGTCTAGAATCTCCATAAGGGGCCCATTTGGGAACGGGCTCGAGCTGCATCCCAGTGAATTCCGAGATGAGCTGGAGCAGACCCATAAAGGACAATGGGCTGTCGTCCACAGAATGTTCTGGAAGACCATGGATCCTCCCTGCTAGGAAACATGAGAGTCGATTTCGGGCTCTGGGGGTCTGCAAAAGCTGCCATGAGCCTGAGTCACTCTTTCGCCCGCTGGCGGAGTGAGGGAACAGACAGCCTGCGGGACAGGTCATGGCCCGGCCTGGGTTCCACCGAGGATGGTGGGGCAGCAGGGATCGGACGAGCAACCGGCCCCGGAGAGGGCATCTCGACTGCCTCGAGCGGCTGCGGCCGACTGGGCGGCAGCTGCTTACTAAGCAGAGAATGAATCGGGGTCAATTGATTCCCGGACAACAACAGCTGCTGCCACATAAACTCCTTGTAACGTCGACGCCAATGGCATCGAAGCCACTCCTCGTCCGAGGAGGGGACGAGGAAGAACGGCAATGCCACTTGACTTGGTGCCCCGACCGAGAACGCCGAGGTCAGCGTGAGCGGCTAGACCGAGAGGAGGACCGCAACTGAGACCCGAATCCTCAGGGGAACCGAGGGCAGGCCTGGGAAGGAGTGGGGCATGCCCGCTCCTCCTTCGGCTCGGAAAAAAGGGCCGAGGACTGACGACCTGAAGGTACAGGCAGAACCTCAGCCTCCGCCGGGGGAACAGGCGAAGGGATGGCGGCACCAGCAGAAGACAGCCCAGATGACGGGTCGAGAGACTCGACAACGTCGACGGGAGTGCTGGCTGGCTGACCTGACGGGGACAACCGTGAGGCCAGCGGCCGGAGCCGCATACTCGACTGAAGTCGAACAGCCGGCCCGGCAGGGAGGGGACTCTCCGCTCCCTCGGAGCCGATTAGGGACTTAGCCTGCGACTCCTTGGACTTGGGCCGAGAGGCAGGTCCCAAAGTTCCCTCTCCCTTCGAGGAAAGGGACTGTCGAAGCTCCCTGAACGAAACTGCATGAGGAGAACTCAAGGAGAGCGGGATAAGCGCCGCGACCGAGGAAGAGGGAGGGGCAGCCGCCCCCTTCCCAGAGGAAAGAAGATCGAGCTGCTCAGCTGAGACAGCCGATGTGGACACTGCCTGACGAGTCTCCGAGGCATTTTCCAAGGCGGGAAAAATTACCAGTCGCCCGGGCCTCAAGATCCTCCAGAGAGCTGGCCGAAAGGGCACAACAAAAATCGCAAAGTTGAGGATCGTGATCCAAGTCAAGGCAGTAGTAAACGCACGTGGAGTGCGGATCTCTCCTGGAGGAAATAACTGGGCGCCTCCCGGAGCCGGAAAACGAATGGGCCATCACCACAGCGAAGAAGATCGAAGTTTCAGAAAACTTCCAATTGATTTCGAAGACCGAAATTTCCAGGAACCAGTCGAAAACGCAGAGCGCTAAGGAGGGAACCTGAGCTTCCAAGCGGTAAGGAAGATCTGGCGTCATGGGGCGGAGCAGAGAGTTTTACCACCCGGGTGGGTGGGAGGAGCCAGCTTGAAGACCTTCCGGCAAGATTTAAAGCGGCAAGGAACCTGCCAATAAGTGTGGATGAACAACATATCCATGTCCTAGAATCCCTCTTTACAAGACACTGGTTAGGCCTCATCTGGAGTACTGTGTGCAGTACTGGAGGCCACCTTCTAAGGACATTAACCAAACTGAGGCAGTCCAGAGAACGCAACCAAAATGGTGCAGGGACATATGAGGACAGATTAACGGAGCTCAATATGTATACCCTAGAGCAAAGGAGGGAGAGAGGTGATATGATCAAAGCATTCAAGCACCTTAAGGTTGCAAGGTGAAAGCAAGGTGAAAGAGTCTAACATGTTTCAAGATAAGAAAAACAGCAGGACAAGAGGACACAGCATTGAGATAAGAGGGAGGCCGATTAAGGGGTAATGTGAGGAAGTTCTTTTTCACAGAAAGGGTGGTGGATGCATGGAACGGCCTACCTCAGGAAGTAGTGGATATGAATACAGTGCAGGGCTTCAAACAGGCGGGAGATAGGCATAAGGGAGCAATACAGAGGAGTATGAATAGATAGGCCGTTGACAGAGCAGAGGCCGATGGCACATTCATATGGAAGAAAAAGAAATGGGCAGACTGGATGGGCCTTGCGGTTCTTATCTGCTGTCAACTTCTATGTTTCTATGTAATCCTGAAACCAAAGGCAAGGCTCCTACCACTGCACTAATCGGGCAGCCTCCCTCATCTTATTCTTATCTCCCTTCCTAAACTTGCGTCTACCCTGATTCACCTTCAGATAGTTTTCATATTAGGCCTGCCCCCCCACCCCAAGTGTAAACTGTCCACACCCGAGGCTAAAGCCTGTGTAGCCCATAGCAACTTATCTGTGGCAGTAGCTCTAGGCAACACGACCATTCAGTTATTCCTTTATGATGGACCCACTAGGCGTCTGGCTCCTGTTAGTTCTACTATCAGTTATCCCACCACTCCTGGACACTGTATCCCACTCTCAGATGTCTGCCACTTTTGATTCGCCCCCCCTAACCTCATATTATACCAAAACATTACCTCCACCCCTACCATCACTACTTTCAGCCCTGCACTGTCCTTTACAATGCAGCATTCACAGCGGGGCTCCCCCCTTCCTTCCCCTGCACTATTCAATATCAATCTCCGACAAAGGCAGGAAAGTTCGTCCCACAGCCCGAAACCATATGCAGATGCTAAAGCTCCTTAGATGGCATACAATAAGGATGGCCTGTCTACCCGTGTTACTCTCAGGTAACATCCATCCCAATCCCGTCCCTTTGGCCCCCTACATCAGCTCCCCTAAAGAGATCTGGTGGCTTGACAGTAACATCCATTAACATCTGCAGCCTCATGGCCAAATCCGACTCATAAGTCTGGGTATCGCAACACAACCCCCCCCCCCCCCGACATGCTCTTCACTGTAGAAGCGTGGCTCTCACCAAGAATTCCAGACACGGCCATTCAGCTGGAGGGGTATACCTCCTTCAGGCTGGAGAGGATTGGGAAGTGGGGTGGGAATTGTGTCATTTATACCAAGGACACTATCCTAGGACACATCCTCCCATGCCCTTCCACTAGAAAAAATGTACAAATGTTGGCAAGTAAATTTATGGTAGGCGCTCGCAGCAAAGGTCTAACAATTGTTACGGTATATATACCCCCAAAGAGCAATCAGCAGGCTTCACTGAAATCTTCAACTATCTCTCCAACCTGAACCAGAACTCCGAGGTTCTTGTCTAAGGTGACTTCAATATCAACTGGCATTCACCTGATGCAGCACCGTACAAAGATGCAATTTCCTCGCTATACATGTCGCAGCTAGCAGACTCTTCCATGTGAAGGAATTATCGAACCGGTTCAAGTTCAATGCTGGACTGGCTGATTACGAATTGGCCTGAGAGAATTACCCACCCAGTTGGCCTCCCTGACTATCAGTGATCATTCACCTATAATCTGTACCTGGTCGAATAAATCCCCTAGAACCCCTGCTAAAACACACACTTCCAGAGCACTAAAAAAAAAAAAAGGCCAGTTGGCCTCATTCAGAGCGCACCTTTTGCAACTGGACTGGTCATATCTTTTCGTAACTAATGACGTTGATTCTGCACTCGTTCACTTCATCCAGACCTTCAATATGGTCTAATATTTATGCCCCTCCTGTCAAGCGCAAAACCAAGGGGTATAGTAAGTCTTGGATTACCTCGACCCTCCTCGAGCAGATGAAACTTAGTGGCAATCTCTGGCACAAAGCCAGAAATACTGGCTCCTCCATAGACTTGCAGAGCTACAAAACTGAACAAAATAACTGCACAAGGGCTATCCGCTTGGCAAAGAGTCGCTACTTTAAGAACGAGTTATCTAGCAACTGGGAAGATAGCCGCAAATTCTGAGATAATTTGAAGACTCTCACTGGTAAACCCAACAAATCCCCCCAACCCTACTCAATCTAAATGGTACAATAACCTAGGACCCTGTAACTATAGCCAACACCTTTAATAGGGATTTTACAGACCTAAGTAGCGTGCTCCCTTCAGATGTCTACCTCCAGATGTCTCCAACCCACTCAACCCGCCTGTTTCCCCAGCTGGCCCCGCCCCACCTTTCCACTTTAAAATCATCTCCCAGGCCAAAGCAAAAAATACCTCTCACAAGTCTTCAGGAAAACCAGAGTGGGCAGTGATGCGCCTGATCTCAAGCTTGTTGCCTTAACCCTAGACGAAGTACTACCACACCTTACCAGAATCCTGAACCACTGGCTCATTAACAGCAAATTCCCTCTAGCATGGAAGAAGGCTGTGGTCACCCCCATCTTCAAAAGTGGAGACAGAGCCAGCCACGCCAATTACACGCCGATCTCTATTCTCCACCCTCTCTCAAAAGCATGAGAACAAATGGTCCATGACCAGCTCGTCAACCATCTTGACAAATATCAGCTGCTATGCCCAGAGCAGCATGGCTTCCGAAAACAACACAGCAGCACCACTACCACCTTGGTGGAGTTCACAGGCTTTATCTACGATGCTCTTGACCGGGGCCAGTTGGTGGGGGCGACTTATATCAACCTCACCAAGGTCTTCAACACAGTCAACCATGAACTTCTACTGAACCAGTTAACCCACTTGGGACTCTCTCAAAACTGTATGTTGGTTTAGGAGTTACCTCTCCAACAGAACACAAGGGAAAATCGCAGACATCCTCTCCGAAAGTCGGGCTGTAATTACAGGGGTACCTCAGGGGTCAATTCTCACCCCCCTGCTTTTTAGTCTGTTCTTAAACCACCTCCCCCGAGCATGTCTGAACAAGGTCCTCCTCTATGCTGATGATGTGGTGCTTTTTTCTAGCCAATTGGACCCAGTAATGCTGGAAAAACAGATTCAACTTAATTTCTCAGCCATCGAGTCCTGGTTCATCAACTCTAAGCTCCTATTAAACTACAAAAAAAACAAAACTATGCTATTTGCCTCTCCCCATAACGGACACAAATCCTACCAACTGCACATACTTAACTCTCCAAATGCCCCAATAGAGATGGTTCAGAGTTTCAAATACCTCAGAGTAATTTTGTATAGATTCCTTTCTTGCACTTATCATATTGACCTAGTAGCTAAAGCAGCCAATGCCAGGATTGGCCAACTGTTTAGGCACAAGCACTGCCTAACAGATAGTGCCCTTAACCTAACCATTAGGGAAGACTGTTTGCTGCAAAAAGCTACTAGCTTCATCAGAGCTCTTTTCTTCTAAGTTTGCCTGAAAGGACAGAGCAAGGAGAAACATTATCAGAGCAAGGAGAAACATTAAGGCCTCTTTTGGTTAAGCAGATTTATTGTGTTACTATTTTGTTTTGTGCTTATAGGTTGTGCTTACAGGTTTTATTACTGTTTTTTGCTTACAGATCACTGTTTTATTGTTCTGATTCAAATTTTTTTGCAGGCTATATTTTCTGCTAAATTGTTACAGGGTGTGCCCCCAGTTTTTTGTTACTGTGCTGTGTTTACAGACTTTATAGTTTACTGCTTTATTTTTCTCTAAGTTAAATTGTTTTTTGCAGGGTATATTTTCTTTTAAATTATTACAGGTTGTACTTACAGGTTTTGATACTTGTGCTTACAGATCACTGCTTTATTTTTCTCTGATTCAAAGTGTTTTTGCAAGGTATATTTCTGTTAAATTGTTACAGGTTCTGCTTACAGGTTTTACAGTTTAATCTGTCTTTTGGCTAAACAAAGTTACTGTTGTGCTACTATTTTGTGCTTACAGGTTTTTGTTTTGGGCTTAAAGGTGTTGCAGTCTCTTTCTCACATTGAAGGAGCTAATTGCTTTCCTTCATGCAGCTCTTCCAGGAGATTAGCAGTGTAGCAGAGGCGGAGGTTGGAGCTGATCTGGAAGACGAGGCAGGAGCCAACATATCAATGGGTGAGCAGGACATAACAAAAGGTGATGGGGATGAAACATAGGCCCATATAAGAATTAACTGGAAGTCATTCAATGTAGTCAACTGTTTTAGTAACTCTGAGGCATATAAGATACCACTGTAAAGGAATTGTAACCTGGTACAGTATGTCTGATAAATCTTTGGAAAAAAGGCATTGTGACTGTAAAAATGTGAAAAATATCAATAAAAAAGATATTTTCAAAAAAAAGCTGCTAGCTTTACCTGAGCTCTTTTCTTCTAGGTTTGCTTGAAAGGACCGAGCAAGGAGCAACATTAGCAGAGCAAGGAGAAACATTAAGGCATATTTTGGCTAAGCAGATGTACTATTGTGTTGCTATTTTGTTTTGTGCTTACAGGTTTTGTTACTGTTTTTGCTTACAGATTATTACTTTATTGTTCTCTGATTCAAACTGTTTCTTTGCAGGTATACTTTCTGCTAAATTGTTACAGGGTGTGCCTACAGGTTTGTTACTGTTTCGTGCTTACAGACTACTGCTTTAGTTTCTCTGATTCAATTTCTTTCTTTGCAGGGTATATTTTCTGTTAAATTATTACAGGATGGGCCTACAGGTTTTTGTTACTGTGTTGTGCTTACAGGCTTTACAGTTTACTGCTTTATTTTTCTCTGACTGAAATTGCTTTTTGCAGGGTATATGTTCTGCTAAATTGTTACAGGGTGTGCTTACAGATTACTGCTTTATTTTTCTCAAATTCAAAGTGCTTTTTGCAAGGTATATTTTCTGTTAAATTGTTGTGCAGGCTGTCTTGCTGAAAGGAAGGAAAACACTCACCAGGGTGGTCCGTCAGAGCTGTAGCTGATTGTTTCTGGAGGGCATGAGCTTGGTCCCACTTACACTACCCCTCACCCCGCCTGCCCCAAGTGCATCATTTACTTTATACCAGGGGTTCTGACATCACTTCACCAAAAGGGCAAAGGACATACACCGGTCATAACCTTAATATCCTAGCACACAGTGTAAGGGGTAAATGCACGCACACACTCGCACACCAACGGAAAAAAAAACAGGAAGGGAGAGAGACATGTGGGGAGTGGTGCAATGGCACTGGCTGTGGGGCAGCAGTCTTCCGGGAGACGTTCTGGAGGCTGCAATACTGCCCTATTTGCAGGCAACTCTCTGGTCTGAGAGATGAGGTTGCACGTCTCCAGGCCGACCTTGGATCCTAGGTGATGGGTTTAAATGCTTCATTGGCAAGCACTTAAACTAGCCAGGGGGGGCACTCAAAAGGAGCATGGAAATTCCAGCCCCCCTGCACAAAACAGGGTAGTTAATCAAATCTTTATTTATCCAGGCGAACATAGTTGAGCACAGCTCATTTGCAAGATGGACCTGGTAAGGTCAAAGTTCAATTTACATAGATACATAAAAAATATTCAATATACACACACTCTATAATACTACATAGAATATTCAAGTATACACACAGTCTAAGGATACATTCTAATCAGACTATACATTAAATTCAGGTGTAGTAGTAATAAGGAGTGAGGGGAAGGGGAGCGGGAAATGGTGTCCCTGGCTGGTGGGGGAGGAGGAAGATGGTGGGGGCCTATACTGTGGAACGGATAAACTGTGGGCCTTATGAAGAAGGCAGGAGGGCAGGAGTTAGTGAGGTAAACACCAAGGTTGATAAGTCAATGGGGAGCAGGACAGGGGTAAATGGAGAAAATGGCAGTAAGGACATGGAGGGGGCTAAAAAGGGTAAGGCCATCAAAAAATGGAGGGCGATGAGTACCAATGACCGTAGTCTGGGTAACAAGCTACCTGAACTAGTGGTCTTGATGGAAGAGGGATGCCTGGATATCGTGGCAGTCACAGAAACATGGTACACAGAGAACCATGACTGGGATGTCAACATACCAGGGTACACAATCTACGGAGGGGCAGGGAGGGTAAAAAGAGGAGGAGGAGTAGCTCTCTACATAAGGGAAGGGATCAAAGCAATGGAACTAAAGGGTAAACAGGGAGGGAGGAGAGGAGGCACTGTGGGTCACCTTGGAGACAGAAATGGCACAATCCACACAGGGATTGTATACGACCCCGTCTCAGGGAGGAAATGACAGAAGGCATCCTTAGAATGGCAGAAAAATGGATATATTGTTGATGGGGGACCTGAAAATGCCAGTTGTTAACTGGAGCACCTTTGCTGCAGCCACATCCAAGAGCAGGGTCATTCTCGATACCCTACAGGGCAGCATGCCTCAAACAGCTAGTGTTGGAACCCACTTGGAAGGGAGCAATCTTAGACCTGGTACTCTCAAATGGGGACGGAGAGAGGATCTCAGATTTAGAAGTGGGTGGCCATCTGGGAACAAGCGACCACCAAACAATATGGTTCACGAAAAACACAGCCGTAGAGTCAAGCCATGCAAAAGCAAGGGTACTGGACTTTAGGAGGCTAACTTTGGCAAAATGGGAGAGTGACTCAGAAAAGCACTAGCAAACAGGCAAGAAGAATGGGTGAAGGAACAACGGAGGAAAATCTAAATTGCCATCACAGAGGCAACAGGCCTTTGTGTAAAGCAAATAAATCAAAACTAAGAAAAAAAAAAACCCACTATGGTTCTCAAAAGAGGCGGTGGGGAAGGTCAGGGAGAAAAAGACAGCATTCAGGAAATATAAGGAAACACAGAAGGACCAGGACAGAGAACTGTACCAGTTAAAGCAGAAGGAAGCGGGGAAGGCAGTCAGAATAGCAAAGGCCCAAACTGAGGAAAAGACAGCCAACTCCGTTAAGAAGGGGGATAAAACTTTTTATAGGTACATTAGGGAGCGAAGAAAGACCAGGGAGGGATACTGAGACTTAAAGGAGAGGGGGTGGGCAGAGGGTGACAGTAAAAAAGCAGGGATACTGAATGAATACTTCTGCTTAGTATTCACAAAAGAAGAGGATGGGGAGGTACCTAAACCAATCAACAGAAGCACTCTGGATAGGGGGGTCGATACCAGCCCATTCACAGAAGAGAGAGTCCTGAAAGAACTCCTAAAACTGAAAATGGACTAGGTAGTGGGGCCTGATGGGATTCACCCCAGAATTCTAAAAGAACTAAGGGGAGAACTAGTGACACTACTGACTACCCTTTTTAACAAATCATGGGAGGATGGTGCGTTACCGGAAGACTGGAGTAGGGCGGATGTGATTCCCCTTCACAAAAGTGGGAGCAAGACAGAGGCAGGAAACTACAGACCTGTTGGTTTGACCTCAGTGGTAGGGAAAATGATGGAATCACTTCTGAAAAAAAGAACGAGCTGTTGAGTACCTTGAGGCCAGTGGGGTACAGGACCCAAGGCAGCATGGACTCACAGTGGGAAGGTCATGTCAGACAAATCTCATAGATTTCTTTGACTGGGTGACCAAAATAGTAGACCAGGGAGGGGCTGTGGACATGGCCTACCTAGACTTTAGCAAGACATTTGACACAGTCCCACACAAAAAATTAACAAGTTGGCCAGCCTGGGAGTGGAACCCAGGGTGGTAGCCTGGGTAAAAAATTGGCTGGACAACAGGACACAGAGGGTAACAGTACACAAGTCCACTCCAAAGAAAGGGGGGTTAATTAGTGGGGTACCGCAGGGTTCAGTACTGGGACCAGTCCTCTTTAATGTCCTTATAAGTGACATTACAGAGGGACTGGAAGGAAAAGTATGCCTCTTTGTAAATTACACAAAGATCTGCAACAGGGCTGATACACAAGGGGGGGTTGGAATCGATGAGAAGGGACCTTTTTTTTTTTTTTAATAGGACTTTTTCCACGCCTTCAGCAGACCGGACGGAGTCTATGACTCCTCCCTTAAAGGGGTACATCCTCCAGCCCTACAGACTGCTCTCGGACAGATATCCTGGGTTCCCACGCAGGGCCAGGGCGAAGAGCGCTTGGCTCGCCCCCACCCAGAGAAGAGCAATTCAGAATCGGGTGGCCGGACAAGAGCAACCGGGTCCATCATGGGTCCTGACTGGTTGTGGGTTTTCCTCCTCAATCTTCTACCGCACCCACGCCTGTGCAATGGGTGGAGCAGCTGTCTTCACCTCTGCAGAGGCAGCCAATCACCCTGGATGTGGGCCAACCCCGTGGCTTGCGTTTGTGCTCAGTCGATAGCGCACAGTGCTATCCCCCCTCCTTGAGGAAGGAGAGCAGTCCTCCAGACGCGCAATCCTTTCTTCCCCCAGCCGACCCCAAAACGACCAGAGTCCATTCCCGTACCCAAGTCGGTGTGGCACAAACTGTGGTGTCCAGCGCCTCAATCTTCAGTGCCACCAGGCCTGCAGGATGAGAAGGGACTTGGCAAGGTTGGAGGAATGGTCAGAAGTATGGCAGCTTAGATTCAGTGCAAAGTAATGCACCTGGGAAACAAAAACCCAGGGGAAGAGTACACAATGGGGGGTACTAACAACAACAAAAATGGAAAGGGGCCTGGGGGTAGTCATATCAGATGACCTAAAGGTAGGCATGCAATGTGAGAAGGCAATAAGGAGGGCTGGGGGATACTGGGATGCAAAGGGAGAGGCATCACCAGCAGAAAACAGGAGTCTGTTACCCCTCTGTACAGACAGTTGGTGTGACCCCATCTGAAGTACTGCGTGCAGTTCTAGAGACCCCATCTCCACAAGGTCACAGACAGGATGGAGGCAATCCAGAGGAGGGCAACTAAAATGGTGCAGGGTCTGCACCAGACACCATATGAAGAATGACTAAAGGAGCTTAATATGTATACCCTCGAGGAAAGCAGGGAGAGGGGGGACATGATAGAAACTTTCAAGTATCTCAAGGGAATCAACAAAGTTCAAGAGGGTAGCATATTTCAGAAAAAGATGTGCAAGAACAAGTCGGGCAAAATTTGAAGATAGAAGGGGGGGGATGGCTTAGGGGCAACGTGAAGAAGTCTGTTTTCATGGAGCGGGTGTTGGCGCATGGAACAGCTTTCCTGAGGTCGTGGGGTCAAAACCAGTGGGGGAATTCAAGAATGTA
The DNA here is from genome assembly GCA_016271365.2 of Neoceratodus forsteri. Taxonomy (NCBI): domain Eukaryota; kingdom Metazoa; phylum Chordata; order Ceratodontiformes; family Ceratodontidae; genus Neoceratodus; species Neoceratodus forsteri. The sequence goes on along the minus strand of CM057451.1, from coordinate 672,473,574 downwards.
TGGAACAAACATAACAATTCTGGTGGGGGTGGGTACGAGGAAGTAGGCTGTTGGTTAACTAAGATCTGCAGCTTATCCAATAGGTAGGGAAATGGGCAGAATGGGTGGGCCAAGCGATCCTTATTTGACATCAAAATCTATGTTTCTATGTTACCAGCTCTGTCCTATCTGTCATTGATTATGGACTGGTAGTATACGGCGCAGCCGCTGATACAACCCTGAAGAGGGTCAAAGTGACTCTCAAAAAAGCCTGCTAGCTTGTCCTTGATGCTCCCCGCCTAACACACACCTGTGACCTCTATACCCAGTCAGGGCAGCTAAACTTGGACTGCAGAATTCGGTACCAGGTATGCCTTCTAGCTAAAAAGTCCATGCTAGAACTTGCATCTCCTAGTGTTCAAATCCTTCTCTTCCCCCACTGACAATGCCCGCATCACTAGGGGGTCCAACATTCTGACCTTAAAAGTCCCTTTCTGCTGCACCGCCCAGGGCCAGGGCACCTTCTTATAATGTGCTCCCCACTGGCTGAGCTCTCTCAGCGAGGACATGCTATCCAATACTAAACTCATCCCATTCAAAGCTAAGCTTTGTGACTATCTTGCAACCCTAAGCTGTTGTGACCGCTACCTTTTAACCTGCTCAAGCCTCTTATTAACACCTCCACTCCCCCCACACATCCCCCTGACTTCATATTTCTCTCAATGCCTCCCTCGGTTTCCCCAGACATATCCCTCAATCTCCCCCCCACCCAGATCTACATGCCCTGCCCCATCCCCCTCTATCTACTCCCCTCATCCAATAAATTATGACAAGGCCTACTTGGCTGCTCCAGTCCTCCCCTCATTCCCTCTCTTAGTCCTTCCTTCACTATCCCTTCCCCTCCCCTCACCCCCTGCTACCTGTCCCTTCCCATCCATGGTCCTCTCTCCTTCTCCTGCCTTGCATTATTAGTGCACTTATGTTAAATGTAATTTTGTTGCTGCGTATACTGTATCATAATATCTGTACTTTTATAATCCTACATGTTAAATGCCTTATCTGAATTGCTTGTTTGTTTTCTTTGTTAACACCATTTTGACTTGTATAATTTAACTGCTGTATCCCTGTTTTGTCGTGACATGGAACCGTTGTAAACGAGTTTCTAGCTCAAAGGCTGTAATCAGAGATTTCAATAAATAAACAGTGATCTGTAACACACTGCAAGAATAGTCTTTTTGCCTCCAATGGATCCTAATTCCAGCCACAAGCTTTCTGTAGGACTCGCATACTTCCTCACTTTTCTTCAATCCCTTTCCTGACATAGAAAGCAACCCCACTAAACAGACTGCAACTCTCTACCCTTGCATTCCAATATATTCTCTGCTTCCACCAGGTCTCGGTGGGTCTGGAAACCTCAAACTAGACTCCTCATTTTACCCTAGACAGAATCCGATTCCTGTCTAGGTAAGGTCCCAAACACACTGATACATGGCAGTGCTATCACTACGCAATGACTAGTGCTCATTTACAAGGCTGTCAGATACACAGCAAGGCCTTTTCATTTAGTGCCAAGAGCTTTTGAAGTACATTCACTTTGGGACTGGCATCGGCAGTTAATTTTTATGTTGCTGTAGCTGTAAAGTAAGATGAATGCAAGACATTTTTATTAAGACTAATTCATTCATTCACCACACAAAGCGGAGGCACTTACAAGGATCATATACTCTTGTTTTTTTTTTGGGGGGTGGGGGAGACTGCTAGGGATGGTTTGTGTACAGCCCCACCCCATATCAACTTTATCAGTGTGTCCTTATACATTGCTCACCACACAATAAAAAACATTCCGGCTGACCACAGGAAGGAGGAGTTCTCTAAAATTCAGTTCACATGATAAAATATACATGGACTATTAATATGCAAATTGTCACACGTTAAATAAAAAACGCAAAATGAATGAGAAAATTCCATCATCTTGGAAACCAAAATGGGAGAAATTTCAGGTACTGGATTGCAGCAAATAAAGTTTGTATCCATATTGGTAGATTGTTTTGCATGCTTCTGTCACATAAAGGAGGGAAAAAAATCAATTACTTTGGGGCCTGCTGACCTGCTATCATAAGCATATTTTTGAATTCCTCATACTAAGACCTAATAGAGTACCCTCCTTTTGCTGAAATCCCTTTTGCAAGTGAAGATTTGGAGTGTGGGGTGGCATACACAGGGGAACACTAGCCCACCAGGAGTTTTATTTATACAGGGTAACAGGGGCGATCCGGGGGTCATTACATTACCACGAAGCCGACAATATACATACCAATGAGGTGATTGACGAGAGGGGGTCCATTAGACCACCAGGGAGCTGACAATATGTATACAATGAGGGTAACTGGGGGAGGGAGGTCCACTTGATACCAGGGATATTCTACTGCTCTGCGCTAGAGATCTGCTATGCCCATGCTGATGAGCTCATAATGATCATGCAGATGGCCCTTTGCACCCTCAATGAGATCATCTGCATGCGCAGGCTGAATATAGCCCACAGGAGCCTTAGCAATGTCCTGTTTAGGCAGCGCCATCTCCTGTGGGCCATATGCAGCCTAGGTCCGTGTCAGCACAGCGAATATCCACTTAGTGTTGTGCTGACATGGCCAGATAATCTGTCAGCACACGCCATCAGTGCACACCAACTAGGAGAATACTGCGAAGAGCCACCTATGTGCTACATTTGGCGCAGCGCAACAAGATGCGCATATGGCTGGTTCTGAATAGGTGGGCCACTGTGTTTTAACAGAAAATCCCCCAGTATGTGTTTTATAATGTATTCATATTTTGGGTATACTGATTTTATTTTTATGGATTGTAAAGTGCTCTGAGCCCCCATGAAAGGGCACTTTAGAAATAAAACTGCCCTACCTGCAAGGAAGACAAAAAAAAAATCATAAAAAGAACTGGTTGAAAAGCGGCAAGGAAAACATGGAAAATGGGAATCTTATCCTTTGCTATCCATTCTCTTTCTGCTAGTCTCTAAGAGTAATCTGGACCTTAAGGGCTGACCCCCTTCCCATTGCAGGCAGAGACAGAGCTGACTGAAGTTTTCCATTAGAATGTCCCATTACCTAGCACACTTTAATCCAACCATGTCCCATAAAAGACACTGAGGCAGTTGAGAGAGTACAACGTAGGGCCTGGGAAAAATTCTGCTCTGAAAATCTCTGTGTAGTGGTGATGGCTATAGAAATGCATTTTGGATAGGATGTCAGAATGATACACAGCTGTAACAAGTCGAGCAAGAATTTGCATCACAATAAATGAGAATTCCCCCCCCATGTAAATCAAGGTAACATGTACACAACTGGGCATCGTCAAGTGGCACAGGATGCCCCACTCCTGACGGCACAGCACTGCCCGGATGCAACACTCTAGGGTTGTGGTGAGTGAGTGCAGACAAGATGCCAGGGGAGTGTGTGCCCTCAAATCCAAATGGACAGTAGACGCACTCGGGACCAATCACTGGTCCCAAGTGCCACTACTGTCTGTCTGGATTGGAGTTTCGTTGTATGGGGCAGGCGACTCTGGTTGTAGTGAGCATTGCTGCTTGCGGCCATACCTGCTGGACTGGAGTGTGTGCCCTCCCCCCACACAGAGTGCTTCCATTCCTTTTCACACCTACTCACTAACTAAATGATCCATTCACACAGGCAATGGAAGCTGAGAAAACCTTAATAAAAAATATATCAAACCACTCCACAATATAAATATTTCTGATTATTCATTTAAAAACAATAAAACAGATGTAATTATTCCAGCTGCTGAAGACCTTGATTAAACGGTCATACTGCATAGTCAGAATTCTCCTGGGGGGGCAGCTGATTAGCTATGTAAATTATAATGACTGTATTCTATTAATCCCAAAACTTGGTGCTCTATACCGAAACAAAAGCAGCCTCCCCACACAAACAAGGCACACCATTGTCCAAAAAATACAGGTTACTCACCTGTAACAGGAGTTCTAGGAATGGTATATGTTGTTCATCCACACTGTCTGGCAAGTTCCTTGCCACTTTAAATCATGCCGGAAGGTCTTCAAGCTGGCTCCTCCCACCCACCTGGGTAGTAAAACTCTCGGCTCCACCCCATGACGCCAGATCTAGCCCACTGGAAGCCAGGTTGTGCGTCGAAGCCAGGGAGGCCGGGTGGGTCGTGTGGATGAACAACATATACCATTCCTAGAACTCCTGTTACAGATGAGTAATCTGTATTTCTAGGGACATGGATAGGTTGTTCATTCACACTGTCTGGCAGACTCCTAGCAGTTCTCCGGTAGGAGGGAGGTAAGGCGCACACCCCTACTTAGGAAATAAAGACTGGAGAACCGAGGCCCCAAAACCAGCATCCCGGCGTGACTCAAGGTCGATGTGGTAGTGGGTGATGAAGGTGTGTGCCGACTTCCAGGTAGCAGCCCTGCAGATTTCCTGGATAGGGACATGCCTGGAAGCAGCCACCGATGCAGCGGTATGGCGGGCAGAATGAACTCATCTCTCTGGGAGGCTCCATGCCCGCCAACCTATAGCAGAGACCTATGCAGGAGGTGACCCACGTGCCTATCGTCCACTTGGCTGCAGGTCTGCCAAGTGCAGCTTCAGCGTAGCTGACAAACAGCTGGTGAACCTCTCCCTGAACTTCAGCCATCCGCTCCTTATAGTAAGCGAGCGCTCTTCTAGGGTCCAAAGTATGGAGCCTATATTCGGCCTCCGAGGTGTGATTGTGGTAGAACACCAGCAGAGTCAACACCTAGTTAAGGTGAAACTCCAACACCACCTTCGGAAGGAATTTCGGGTGGGGGCGCAGGACAACCTTGTCCCTGTGGAAGACCAGATAAGGAGACTCTATGGAAAGCACCTGGAGCTCTCCCATCCTTCTGGCTGACGTGATAGCCACCAAGAAGGTGGTCTTCCATGACAGGTGAGATGTCACACCTGTGCATCGGTTCAAATGGCTTGCCCATGAGCTTAGCCAATACCAGCAGTAGATCCCACGGAGGTGGAGGTTCTTGCACTGGAGGGGATATGTGATCAAGGCCTTTGAAAAAGCACCCGACCACCTTCTCCTGCGCCACCGACTGCTTCCTGCCCGTCGCCCGGTAAGCAGAGATGGCTGCCAGGTCACCTTAAGGGCATCGATCGAAGCTTGATGAGAAAGGACCACAGATAGTCCAGAATGCTTGCCAAGGAGCAAGAGGAAGGGTCCAGGCCCTTGCCCTGACACCAAATGGAGAATCTCTTCCATTTGAAGGCATAGCATTTCCTGGTTGACTCCTTACGGGACGCCTCAACAACGTTGAGGACCTCGTCGGAAAGACCCAAGGCCTGGAACTCCAGCCGCTCAGGAACCAGGCCGTCAGGTGCAGGGATTGAAGGTCCGAATGGAATACCTTCCCCAGACTGATTGAGATCAGGTCCGGGTGGGCTGGAAGCCACCTCGGGAGCCTGGAGCTGAGACTGAGGAGATCTGGATACCAGAACTGGCAGGGCCAGTCTGGGGCTACGAATCACTGCGCCTTGTCCCTCCTTGCCTTGAGAAGCGCCTTGTGGATCAAGGGAAATGGGGGAAAAGCATAGAAGAGGCCCGGGTCCACAGCCTCGAGAAGGCATCCCCCTGCAGCAAGCCCTGCTGAGGGGGGCGGGCATGAAACAGTCTCAGCTCCGCATTCTCCCTGGAGGCAAACAGGTACACCTGAGGCATGCCCCAGTGGGAGAACAGATCTTGTACCACCTCCGGCAAGACATACCACTCGTGGGACGCAGCCCCTATCCGGCTTAGGGCATCGGCCAGAATGTTGGAGGCTCCTGCCACATGGATGGCAAGGAGATCCGCCTCCAGGCTGCGGACGAGTGACCAAATGCGGAGAGCTTCCCTGCACAGAGCGCATCCTGCCCTGGCGGTTTAGGTAGTACATGTTCGTGGTATTGTCTGTCTGGACCTGAACCACTTGACCCCATAGAAATGGAGCAAAGGCGGTGAGGGCTAGACGAACCGCTCGAAGCTCCAGCAGGTTGATGTGGCATCGGGACTCCCAAGGGGACCAGAGGCCGTGCGCTCTGTGCTCCCCCAGATGGGCACTCCAACCCATCAGAGAGGCATCAGTCGATAGAGACCGTCGGCTCGGGGCGGACAAACGGGATGCCCTCCTGCAGATGTGCTGGAACGGTCCACCACTGGAGAGCATTCCACATCCCCTGGGTCACTGTCACTAGCTGATCCAGGGGATTGAAGTGCTGTGACCATTGAAGGGGACGCAAGTACCAATGGGCCCAACGGACCACACTGGTGCAGGCCGCCATGAGGCCCAGGAGGCGCAGGAAGTCCTGGGCAGGGCGTGATTGCCCAACCTGAAATGATTGGGCAAAGAAGGAAAGAACCTCAGCCCTGTCTGCTGGGAGCCGTGCTCTGGCTCGTAAAGAGTCGAGCTCTGCCCCGATGAATTGTATCACCTGCTTTGGCACGAGATCCGACTTGGCCTCGCTGATGAGGAGGCCAATCTGAGAGCAAACCTGGAGGGCCAAATCTCTGGACCGCTCCACCTCCATTCTGGAGGAAGCTGCAATCAGCCAGTCGTCCAGGCAGGGGTACACCCGGACCCTTCGGCGCCGCAGGAATGCTGTCACCACTGCCATGCATTTGGTGAAGACCCTGGGAGCTAGGGAAAGGCCGAAGGGCAAGGCCCAGAACTCGTAGAGGGATTCCTCTGCCCTGAAGTGGAGGAATCTCTGGTGGGACGGACGGATTGGGACGTGAAAGAACACGTCCTGGAGGACCAGAGAACAGAACCACACGCCTCGTTCCAAGGATGGGATTATCTGAGCCAGAGTGACCATCCTGAAGGTGCGAGACCTCAAGAACCTGTTCAGGTCGTGCAGGTCTAGAATTGGGTGCCAGCCCCCCATCCGTTTTGGGACCAGGAAGTACCTGGACACAAACCCCGGGTCTGGTGGAGGATCCGCCGCCTTCCTGATCAGCTCTTTTTCGAGAAGCAGGGCAATGTCGGCTCGGTGAGCTGACAGAGAGGCTGCGGATCCCGTAGCCCCCCCAAGGGGCGATGGCTCGGAAGGGCGGGGCCTACTCGAACTCCAGGGGCAGGCCCTTTCCTACCACCTCCAACACCCAGCAGTCCGTGGTGATAGCGGACCAGGCGGAAAGGAAGTGACGGAGCCATCCCCCCACGGGGGGAAACCCGCGGGATTGACGAGGCTGGGGGGCGACACCCCTCAACCCGTCACTGGGCAGGCTTGGAGGAGGGACCAGCCGAGGGACCTCTTGGGCCTTTTCCTCCCTGCTTCCTGTTAGAGGAAGCCGCAGGCTTGGCATTGGGGTGCCAAGCGCGAGCCTGCTGGCCCTGATGCTGGTGCTGTTGGGCCGGACGTGCCGCAGGCACAGAAGGGCGAAAGGACTTATGCTGTTGGCGACGGCCCTTGTCCTTCTGGGCGGAGGTGACCGAGTCCAGAGTAGCATTGGACTTTTCGATCCGCTGGAGGTGGCCTTCCACTCCAGGGCCAAACAGGTCAGTCCCCAGGAAGGGGACATCCGCCAGTTTATGCTGGGTATCCGCCGTGAAGGTGGATATCCTCAGTTATGCTCTGCAGCATATGGCCACTGCGGCCGCAACTGATCTGGCACAGGAGTCTCCAATGTCCACAGCTGTTTGGAGCTGCTGTTTTGCCACCGCCCTTCCCTGGTCCCGTACCTGCTTGACCGTGGTCTGCAGGTCGGCCAGGAGATGAGGGATCACCTCATCCAGGGAGCCCATGAGGGCGTGGGAGAAGTGTGTCATCAGCACGGCCGAGCTGGCTTGGCGGAGGCCAAGGGAGGAAGCAGCGTACACCTTGCGCCCGGCATAGTCCAGCTTTTTGGACTCCTTGTCAGGGGGCTTATCCACATCCCTAGCGTTCCCGGAACACCGGAAAACGCCATCGGTGACCAACCCCTCCGCGGAGGGGTGCTCTGAAAAACTGGACAAAGAGCCGGTAGGGACCGCATACTTCCTGCCCATCCTGGCCGAAGGCACAGGACAGGAAGCAGGCCACTGCCAAAGCTCCGAGGCTGGGCCAACAATGGCTTCAGCCACCGGAAAGGCCTCCGTGGGTGAATCCCCTCAGTCCAGTATCTCCATCAGGGGATACTTGGCCCGCTTGGATACAGGCTCAAGCTGCATCCCAGTGGACTCAGAGATGAGCTGAAGCAGACCCATAAAGGACGATGGGCTCTCATCCATTGACTGCCCCCCCGGAGAACTCCTGGTCAAGGGGCCTGGAAAACAGGGAGAAGTCGTCGGACTCTGAGGAGTCCGCGAAGATCTGCCTGAGGCCTGAGCCACCCTCCACCTGCCAAGGATGGTCGGGAGTGAGAGTGACCGACAACCTGTGGAGCAGACCATGACCAGACCGAGAGTCCTTGGTCGGTGCCCCCGATTTCGGTTGTGGAGGCTGAGGGTCCAGCTGGTTTTGGCCGAACAACTGGCCCAGGCTTGGGCACCTCGACTACAGCGAGGGGTTGTTTCGGCCGTTCAGGTGACAGCCACTTGATGGCTGGGGAAGGCGATGGCTTGTTCCCGGACAGAAGTAACTGCTGCCACATTAGGTCCTCGTAGCGTCGACGCAATTTGCGCCGAAGCCTCTCCTCTTCTGAGGAGGAAGACGAGGATGAGCGGCGCCACCGCTTACTTCAGTGCCGAGACCAAGACCACCAATGTCGGCGGGATCAGATGGACCGAGACGAAGTCCGAGACCGAGACCCTCGGTGTTTCCGAGGGCAGGTCTGGGAAGGGGCGAGGGACACCCGCTCTTCCCTCGGCTCAGAAGCCTTGACAGGGGACTCCGGCACGGGAGGCACAGGCAAGTCCTCTGTCTCCACTGGGGGAACCGGTAAAGAAGGGTTGTCAGCTTCAGCAGTCGACAGCCCGTCCGATGGGTCGAGAAAAATCTCGACCACGTCGACGGGTGTCTTGGCCGGCTGACCTGACGGGGACACCGTGAAGCCAGCGGTCTTAGCTGCAACCTCAACCGAACTAGAGTGTCGACTGTCCGGGGAAGGGGACCTCTCCCGCTCCCACGAATGCTGACGGTGGGACTTACCTTTCGAGTCCTTCTTTTTCAACCAAGAATGTCCCGATGGCCCCTCTCCCTTCGTCAAGAGGGATTGGTAAAGCTCCTTAAAAGAAGCTGTGTAGGAGGATTCCACAGAGAGCAGGATAAATGCCGCGACCGAGGAAGAAGAAGATGCGGCCTGGGCCGCCTCCTCCTTGAGGGCGATCATCTGCTCGAGTTGCTCAGCCGAGCCAGCCGCCGCGGAGGCCGCCCAATGGGCTTCCTTGGACTTCACGGCGCGGTAGCACTTCTGGGTGCCCAAGCTGTAACCGGCAGCGGTCTTCCAGGATGTTGGCACAGAACGAACGCATAACTCACAGGCCTGCGGGTCATGATCTAGGCTGAGGCAGTAGACGCACGTGGAGTGTGGATCCGTCCTGGATATTTTCTGCCCACATGGGCACTGCCGAAAACCGGGAGTGGATTAGTCCATCGCAGCCGCGAGGGAGTAATTTGACCGAAGTCTTGAAAACTAAAGAATTAGTTTCGGGCGAACCAAAGAATTAGGATCCAGTCTATATGCAGAGCGTTAAGGAGGGAACCTGAGCTTCCAAGCGGTAAGGAAGATCTGGCGTCATGGGGCGGAGCCGAGAGTTTTACCACCCGGGTGGGAGGAGTCAGCTTGAAGACCTTCCAGCAAGATTTAAAGCGGCAAGGAACCTGCCAGACAGTGTGGATGAACAACATATCCATGTCCCTAGAAATGATTCTTCCCGTACTCTATTACGGTGATATAGTATACACCATCGCCCCCCCGTCCGCCCTGGCCAGTCTAGACACCCTGTTCCACTCTTTCTGTTGCTTCATCCTCGATAGCCCACAATCTACACACCACTGCAACCTATACAGCTCTCTAACCCTGCCGTCCCTCCATGACCAGAGACTAAAACTGTGCTAGGTTCGCAGCCAAATATTGGTCCCTCTCCCTTCCACCCTACCTGTCCTCAACCCTCTCCCAACAACCTTCACCTGCGTACTCCCTCAGGAGCGCAGACCCTAGACTGCTACACGTCCCGTTTAAGCATACAACCAAAGGCCAGGCCGCTTTTAACTACCGAATCCCACAGATCTGGAATGCCCTATCTGCCCCCATAAGACATGCACCAAACCCCTACCATCGTAACAGACTACTCCGAGCGCATTTCTCCTCCAGCTGCTCCTGTTTCAATTAAATAAATTCTGCACTCATGTTGTCTAACTAAATGTATTAAAGTACACTACCCTCCAAATTTCTTTACACTGTATGAATGTTACCTCTGTCTATAATTACTCCCAATTGTAGTAAGCTTGTTGTACTATTTTGTACTATTTATGTAAAATGTTATGTAAAATGTCATGTTTATATTGGGTCTCGGGCCCCCAGGTCGCATCTGGAATCGAGCATGTTGCTCAGTATGCCTTCCTGAAAAACTCTCAAGTAAATAAATAAAAACAATAAGAAAAAAAAAATCCCATGCTGGAGCAAGCATTCCTATCTGACAAGAGGTGCCACAAGGTGCTGGCGAAGAGCTGGGAAGCAGACTGTTGCTGTCTCTCTGCTACCAGTACCAGGAAGTGTGGAAAGAATGCCAGGTCCTGGGATGTGTGTCACTTCCACTTACCTCTCCCCAAACATACAAGCACTTACTAGACAAAGGGACTTTAATCAACAATCCAGCTTATGTTACAGAAATCCCACCATGTATGTACTTTTGGAGGTATTGCAAAGAAACCATTCCCTCTGCCACTCAGGTTTTCAAACCACTGTCATTGTTGCCTCTAACCTTTACAATTGACAAAAGTGTCCCCAAGGCTTTCGCACAGCTATACAGTTCAAGCTCTGTTTAGCTCTGAGAGAACCCACCTCCCACCTTTCCTCTGAAGTTTTGGGGTTGTTCACTGCTCCTGCTGAAGAGTAATTGTATCTACCACAGGCATCTTGCTGGTTCTGTATTGCTTCCTATCAAAAACTGCTGTTGATAGAACTGTTGCTGTCTGGTTGTTTTGCACCTTATTTTGTTTGTACTGTATTGCCTGGCACAGAACACTGGTGCTGCACAACTGTAAATGTATTTTTACTCCTGTACCTCATACTGTTTACTCTACCACTCCCCCACCACCGCCCCCACCCCGGGACACATGTGGAAACGAGCGGTTATCAGCGTAGTGTGCCTTCCCTGGCACAGGCCTCAGTGGTCCAGGGTTACTCTTTCTACCTGCTGTTTCCACAAACCACATTACAGGGTACAACAGTCCACTAGTCCTGGGTCCGTCACCTGCTGCTTTTGTCCTAGACCACTAAAAATAAATTCTTACTGCTCCAGTGGGCCAGTGGAGAGAAGGGAACTGGACTCTGATGAAAAGAATACAAATTTCGGTCTGTTCAAAGTTTCAGAGCTTCATTTCATATACAATTATTGCCTTTTATAAAATGTGTGTTTATCTCTAGTTTGTTTCATTCTAGCTTTTTGGCAATATGTTTAAACCGTCAATCTCAGAATATAACAACTTCAATAAAAAAACGAAGCTTTAGAACACGCTCAAAAATGCCATCATCTGCATGTGACTGGCCTCCTGAACGGACTTGTTACAGAATGCGTTAATATTCGAGATCTCCTTAAAGCTATATTCAACCGACTCCCTTAACCTTCCACCTGAAAACTTACAATTGGTCAGCAGAGCCTTCAGTCTTTTCAAGGAAAAACCATATAATAAAAACTGTTAACACTTGGCATCATCAGACTCCAATTACTTCAATTCAACATTCCAAAATAATATTACATTCTAAGCTATTTTCTTTATATATATTTATTATTTCTTTATCTATTTAGAATTTTGCACACCAGGACATCCACATTTAAGCTACTCGACCAGTTTTTAACAGGGTCAGGGGAGTACAGTTATAGCATTTAGAGAGTCAAATGGTTAAAATCTAGTAAAGACGGGTACTTGTACAGAAGTTTACATTCATAATATGCTTAAAATAAACCATCACCGAATATTTAAAGAAACGCAGTTAAGACGGTGGAGGAATGGAAGGGGGACAGAAAGCTGGTGGGGGAATAAACAGGCAGGATAAGGCAGGGTATCTTAGTGTACAACTTGAATAGGTTGCTGGCAGCTGCATAGGGCAAGAGGATTTATTTACTATACTTAACGTTATTGAAAGGGTTTTACCAGGAGGCATCCGGGGTGTACATCAGAAACAATAATACAGAAATTTATATACAAGGTAAAATCAGCAGTTTAGAACAGGCAAAGGCACAGCTTCATGAAGAGATAACAGCATCTCAGCAGTGTAATAAATGCATGTAGATTGTAGCATACTACTGGCAGTGGAGGGCAGTGCAATGCATGATAGACCATCATATGACAGTCTATTCATGCCAGATTTAAGGAATGACATAAGTTAATGGGGACATAAACCCTTGTTTCAGAAGAAGAATCATCTGGAAATGTAACATACAGCAGATGAAGTTCTGGTTATTTGGGGAGGTAGTGTAGGAGGGTAATGTTTATTTTCTGAAAGAGTTTCACTAGGGAAAAAACCTACGAAGCCACAGTAGCTTGTTGGCTATACACGGAATGACTGAAGGCTCGTGCAGTAGATGGGTTCTTAATGCCAGTGGGTAGCAAGTTCTAGGTGATATGTGTTTAGTAAGGCTATATCCAAGAAACTATAACCGTGTCCTTTTTAGTTCAGTTTTCTCTGAAACAGCTGACATTATGATCTTCTACTCAGACATTACAGTCAATGGCCACAGCAACAGACTGTGATGTCACAGGCAAAAGATGAAGACCTCAGCTCTTAGTGTCTGGGTAAAAACGAACTGCAAGAACATGGGTTAGAATTTCCTAAATACAGCCTTAGTGATAAAATAATAATATACTGACATTTAATATTGTTAGGAAATGTTAAGTTATTGGTGTCTGCAGATGCCAATTTTTTTTTTTGTTTTTGTATTTTTGCTACTAGTCGTCAAAGACCCTCTTTAAAACGGAGCACAGCCCACATTCGACTTATCATTCGCAAAACAAACCAGCCAACCAAGACCATGGCAGCTTGCAGTATTTCTCAGTTATTATCTGTACCTGGTACAGAGGAGGCTCATTTGATGAGCACCATCTGTCTACATTCTTCTTGTAAATTACAGGTTGCTGCTCGTTAATGAGACATCTGCACCTGCACAGACCAGGGTGGAGTCTGGCCACCCTTGTCTGGGGCTCTGTGCGTACAATATCTTATGAAAGCAATTACTGATTTTCAATCATGAAGACAGGAATCTCATACAACCCTTAATTACTACTTTATTAATAGACATTATGTTTATCGAACCCAAAAGACTCAAAGTAAATAGCCACCTGCGTTCTTTTCATGACAATACTCTAGCCAGGTTGCATACCTCAGTAACAAGAAAAGCTCTAGAATATGAAAGGAAGCACAATAAATCTGTTTTTAGTGTTTGGTGACAAGGGCAGACACAGGCTGCAGAAGTAGCCCATACGTGCCAACCCAGAGGCGCTGGCAAGTTGGAAACCAGAGCTCACATGTGATCTCCAGAATCCACAGAGGAGCGAGAGTCTGGTGCATCGCAGAGGTGAGGCAGTAGGGCTCCTTGGGAAGGTAGCAGGGCCACCTGGTATTCGCATCTCCCTGCTAGACATCATAGTAGCGCTGCCTCTACTTTTAAAGGCAGCCACCTGCTTAGCCTTTGAGCCAACCCAAGAGTGCAGTCATTGCAGCCCCAATGTCATGGTGGAGGACTGACGGAACCAAACAGGAAGGACAAGATGCCTCAGGATAGACTTGATGAGAGATCTCTGCATGGGCAATGTTAACTGGCACCAAACCACTACTGCTGCTCAAGCACTGGCTGTAGAGACAGCTGCTTGCCAACCCCTACAGTACAAGGATTAGAAACAGCCATTCCAGCAGTAAATGACAGAATACAAATGATTATCACAAAAACACAGAAACAAATACTGTAGAAACATAGACCGACGGCAGATAAGAACCACTTGGCCCTCCTAGTCTGCCCATTTCCCTACCTAGAGAATAAGCGGCAGATCCTAGTTAACCAACAGCCTATTTCTTCCTACCCCCCACACAAATTGCCTTATGACTGTCCCATGCATTCCTTAATTCTCCCACAGTTTTAGACCCCACAACCTCCTCAGGAAGGCTGTTACATGCATTCACCATCCTGTCTGTGAAAAAATACTTCCTCACATTGCCCCTGAGCTGTTCTCCCCCCCCCCCATCTTCAAATTGTGCCCCCTTGTTCTTGCACACCTCTTTTTCTGAAAGATGCTACCCTCTTGGACTTTGTTGATTCCACTGAGGTACTTAAACGTTTCTATCATGTCCCACCTCTCTCCCTCCTTTCCTCAAGGGTATACATATCAAGCTCCTTCAGTCTCTCCTCGTATGGCTTCTCTTGCAGACCCTGCACCATTTTAATTGCCCTCCTCTGGACTGCCTTTATCCTGTCTATGTCCTTGCGGAGATGGGGTCTCCAGAACTGGACGCAGTACTCCAGATAGGGTCTCACCAACTGTCTGCACAGAAGGATAACAACTTCCTGTTTTCTGCTGGTGATGCCTCTCACTATACATCCCAGTATCCCCCAGCTCTGACTACTGCCTTCTCACACTGCTTGCTAACCTTAAGGTCATCTGATACGATTACCCCCAAGTCCCTTTCCATCTTTGCTGTTGTTGTTACCCCAATTGTGTAATCTTCCGTTCCCAGAGCATTATTTTGCACTTCTTTGCACTGAATCCAAGCTGCCATACTTCTTACCATTCCTCCAACCTTGCCAAGTCCCTTCTCATCCTTTCCACCCCCATCTTGTGTATCGACCCTGTTGCAGATCTTTGTGTCGTCTGCAAAGAGGCATACTTTTTCTTCCAGTCCCTCTGCAATGTCACTTAAAGACATTAAAAAGGACTGGACCAGTACTGAACCCTGCGATACCCCAATAATAACCCCTCTTTCTTCAGAGTGGACTCCATTTACAATTACCTTGTGTCCTGTTGTCCAGCCAATGTTTTACCCAGGCTACCACCCTGGGACCCACTCCCAGGCTGGTTAATTTCACTATAATTACCGGCTCTGCCTTTTTCCCATAGGGAAACTGTGGCGTAATTTGCCGTTATAAAGGAGCGTTTATAACGGCAAACACGCGCATGGCTTCCCTTGGTTTGCGCATGCGCCCGCTAGTTTGTCCCCTCATGCCACTTGCCTCTCGCCGCTTTCATCTTCAGCGAAACACAGCCTCCACGCCATAGGAATTTGGCAGTAGGTTAGTTCTTTTTTTAAAACTGGTATTTTTCCAAATACAGAGGGACACCAGAACAGCTGAAAACAAAACAAAAATCTGCCAGGCTACTGACAAAAAACGGACCAGAGCGTGGCAGCACCAGAACGTCCGGGGGAACATCCTGTATTTTATATAATTGCTGAGGCAAAAAAGGCAAACCCGGCAATTATATAAAATAAAAAATAGGTCGAGGGTGTCAAACTCGATTTTTACACACACCCTCGTTGTGGGATGCTTTTCACAAACCCAGAGGGCGAAAGCATCCCACAACTCGGGTGTGTGTAAAATCTCGTTACACACCCCGACCCATACTTTATTCTATATATTAATGTTTTGTGTGGGACTGTGTCAAATGCCTTGCTAAAGTCTAAGTAGGCCATGTCCACTGCCCCTCCCTGGTCTACTACTTTGGTCACCCAGTCAAAGAAATCAATTATATTCATCTGACATGACCTTCCCGCTGTGAACCTATGCTGCCTTGGGTCCTGTGCCCCACTGGCCTCTAGGTACTCAACAATTCTTTCTTTCAGAAGTGATTCCATCACTTTCCCTACCACAGAGGTCAAACTGACAGGTCTACAGTTTCCTGCCTCTGTCTTGGACCCACTTTTGTGAAGGGGAATCACATCCACCTTCCTCCAGTCCTCAGGTACCATACCATCCTTCCATGATTTGTTAAAAAGGGTAGTCAGTGGTTTCACTAGTTCTCCCCTTAATTCATTTAGAATTCTGGGGTGAATTCCATCACATAAACATAGAAACATAGAAGCTGACGGCAGATAAGGACCACAAGGCCCATCCAGTCTGCCCATTTCTTTTTCTACCTTATGAATGTGCCATAGGCCTTTGCTCTCAATGGCCTATCTATTCATACTCATCTGTATTGCTCCCTTATGCCTCTCCCATGCCTGTTTGAAGCCCTGCACTGTATTCATGTCCACCACTTCCTGAGATAGGCTGTTCCATGCATCCACCACCCTTTCTGTGAAAAAGAACTTCGGTCACATTACCTCTTAATCAGCCTCCCTCTAATATCATGCTGTGTCCTCTTGTCATGCTATTTTTCTTATATTGAAACATGTTAGACTCTTTCACCTTGTTAATGCCCTTAAGGCCCCATTGCTTTGTCCACCTTCAGTTTTAGGAGTTCTTTCAGAACCCTTTCTTCTGTGACAGGACTGGGATCGACCCCCCTATCCAGAGTGCTTCTGTTAGTTGGAATAGGCACTTCCCCCTCCTCTTCTGTGAATACTGAGCAGAAATATTAATTCAGTATCCCTGCTTTTTCACGGTCCCTCTCTGCCCACCCGCCATCCATTCTATTCAGCCTCACTATCCCTCCCTTTGTCTTTCTACACTCCCTGATTTACCTATAAAGGTTTTATCCCCCTTCTTAACCAAGTTGGCTATCTTTTCCTCAGTTTGGGCCTTTGCTATTCTGACTTCCCTTCCTGCTTCCTTCTGCCTTAACTGGTACAGCTCTCTATCCTGCTCCTTCTGTGTTTCCTTATACTTTATGGATGCTATCTTTTTCTCCCTGACCTTTCCCGCCACCTCTTTTGATAACCACAGTGGCTTTTTCTTTCATTTTTATTTGCTTCACACAAAGGCGTGTTGCCTCTGTGATGTCAGTTTTGATGTGTCCCCATTGTTGCTCCACCCCTCCTTCTAGCCTGTTTGCTAGTGCTTTTCTAAGACACTCTCCCATCTTGCCAAAGTCAGCCCTCCTGAAGTCCAGTACCCTCACTTTTGTATGTCTTGGCTCTGTAGCTGAGTTTATCGTGACCTATACTGTTTGATGGTCACTTGTTCCCAGATGGCTACCCACTTCTAGATCGGAGATCCTCTCACTGTCCCCATTTGAGTGTACGAGGTCTAAGATTGCTCCCTCACGAGTGGGTTCCAAAACTAGCTGTCTGAGGCATGCACCTGTAGGGCATCGAGAATGGCCCTGCTCTTGGATGTGGATGCAGCAAATGTGCTCCAGTTAACACCTGGCATATTCAGGTCTCCCATCAACAGTATCTCCCCTTTCTCTGCTATCCTAAGAATGCCTTCTATCATATCCTTGTCCTTTCCCTCACCCTGACATGGGGGCCTGTATACAACCCCTGTGCGGATTGTGGTGCCATTTCCAGTCTCTAAGGTGACCCACAGTGTCTCCTCTCCTCCCTGTTTACTCTTTTGTTCAGTTGCTTTTATCCCTTCCCTTACATAGAGAGCTACTCCTCCCCCTCTTCTACCCTCCCTGTTTCTCCTGTAGATTGTGTACCCTGGTATGTTAACACCTCAGTCATGGTTCTCTGTGTACCATGTTTCTGTGACTGCTACGATATCCAGGCATCCCTCTTCCATCAAGGCCACCAGTTCAGGGGGCTTGTTGCCCAGACTACGGGCATCGGTACTCATTACCCTCCATTTCCTGATGGCCTTACCCCTTTTTGCCCCATCCCTAGCCTTACTGCCTTTGTCACTTTCTCAATTTACCCCTGCCCTTCTCCCTATCTGCATCTCTATCTTGGTGTTTAGCTCACTTACTAACCTGATTATTTTTTTTTTTTTTTGGGGGGGCTAGGATTTCCCTGCTCCTTTCCAGTGCCTCCCCCTTGGCTAGTTTAAATGCTTGCCAATGAAGCAATTAAATCTATCACCTATGATCCTGGTTCCCCTCCTTGACAGATGCAGACCATCATGCCAGTATAGGCCTGCGTCACTCCAGGTGGACCCCAAGTCCCCAATGAAGCCAAATCCCTGAGCGCTGCACCAGTGTTTCAACCACTGATTGAATCACATGGTGTGGAGCACCCTAGCCTCACCTACGCCATAGGCAGGCAGCACCTCCAAAAAGGTTACCGTGCGTGCTACTTGTCTAAGGCCCCTCCCCAAGTCCACAAACTCTTCCTGCACTGCTCTGATCCCTTTCTTAGCCAGGTCATTTGTCCCTACGTGGACAATGACATCCAGCCCCCTTCCCTGTGCAGCTAGTTAAAAAGGAAGAAGAGGGCTCAAACATCCTGGTCCACCTAGGGACCAATGACCTTGGTAGCTAGTTGGTCAAGAAGGTTAAGGAGCACACTGCAGCTCGGCGAGAAATTGTTTTCATTTTCATCCAGCACTGCATTCTCTGAGACTCTGCCTGTTTGGGAAAAGGGGAAGAACGGGCAGAAAATCGCAGAAAAAGAGATAAGTGAGCTCAATGCATGGCTCAAGGACTAGTGCAATACAAAGGGGCACCACTTCATCGGAAACTGGGGCAATGTGTGGGAAAAGGAGTTCTTCAAATTCAATGGCCTCCACCTTACAGAACAGGGAGTCAGAGTACTGGGCCGGAAATCTGACGTCCATGTAGGCCAGTTAAACTAGTGGGAGGGGCGATGACGGTAGTTCTAGGAGAAGCACACACAGAGACTGCAGTCTCTCCCCCCTACAGCTAGCACCAAATCTACACACTCCAGGATAGCAAAAGCAGATAACCAGGAACAGGAGGAACCATAAACAGGGAAAACTACAAAGGAACGAACAGTAAGAACAAGGGAGGCATGGCAAACAAAGCGACACAGCAAGAGTGATCAGCACTATACCTCAATGCACGCAATCTGGCTAACAAGATGACTGACCTCACTGCCACAATAGCTGAGGCAGGACTAGACTGGGTGGCCGTGACTGAAACATGGTTCACAAATAATCATGGTTGGGAGGTGACTATCCCAGAGTACAACTTGCTTAAGAGAGACAGGACTGGGAAAAAGGGTGGGGGTAGCTATTTATGTTAAGGATGCCATCAATGCAACAGAAATTCAGCAGGCACTAGGGGAAACAGAGGATCTATGGATCACACTAGGGGCCGGAAGCCCATTCGGGTAGGAATAATCTACAGACCCCAAATCAGGAGGAAACCAGGGATAAGGAAATCCTGGAAACCATCCTGCAGATGTCAGGCAAAGGGGACATGGTGCTGGTGGGGGATTTCAGTCTGCCAGACACAGACTGGAACACCCACACAGCGGCATCACGGAAGGGCAGGGAATTCCTAGTCACACTACAGGAAGCAGGCCAAAGTCAACTAGTGACATCACCCACAAGGGGTAACTCAGTTCTAGATCTGATATTCACAGATAGCAATAGGGTTACGGGTGTCAAAGCAGGGAACCACCTGGGCAACAGTGGCCATAACACGGTATGGTTCAGGGTAAAAAGGACTACAGACTCCACACACTCCAAACTGAAAGTCCTTGACTTCAGGAGGGCAGACTTCACAAACATGAATGCCAGCCTAAGAGACAACCTTAGTGACTTGACAGAAGAGAGTGTTGAGGAATATTGGACAAGGTTGAAGGATGCAATAACTATGGTCACATCACAGTGTGCCCATCAGGTTAGTAAGAACAAAAAGGAGGAAAAACCCACTATGGTTTTCCAAGGAGGTGGCAACCATGGTGAGAGAAAAGCGCATAGCCTTCAGAAAGTACAAGGAGTTGGGGAACAAGGCAGACAAAACAGAATATAAACAGAGACTAAAAGAGACAGGGAAAGTGATAAGAAATGCAAAGTCTCAAACAGAGGTTAGGACAGCTTAGGAAGCAAAAACGGCCAACAAAACCTTCTCAGGGTACATACGTGAAAAAAGGAAGACCAAGGGGGGCATTGTTAGAATCACAAAAAAAGGCATACAAACCACAGAGCAAGACAGTGAGAAGGCAGAGGCACTCAATGAGTACTTCTGCTCAGTCTTCACAAAGGAAGCAGATGGTAACGGACCAACAACAGGCATAAAGAAGTGTCCAACTGAAGGAAGAGACATGGGTCCCTTCATAGAGGAAAGGGTCCTGGAGAAAATAGACAAGTTAAAGGTAGATAAAGCTACGGGGCTAAATGGGATACACCCAAGAATACTGAAAGAACTACGGAGGTAACCGACAGCCCCCTTAGCAGTGCTCTTCAACAAATCATTAAGGAGCAGAGAGGTGCCGGAGGACTGGAAGAGTGCAAAAGTAGTACCACTCCACAAAAGTGGAAGCAAGGAACAGCCAGGTAACTACCGTCCAGTTAGTCTAACATCAGTGGTGGGAAAACTGATGGGAGTACCTGTTGAAGGAAAGAATCGTAGCTTTATTTGAGCAAACTGGTCAGCTTGATAAAAAACAATGTGGTTTCATGGCAGGGAGGTCCTGCCAGACAAACTTGGTTCATTTTTTCAACTGGGTCACCAAAACAGTGGATCAGGGTGGGACAGTGGATGTGGTTTACCTGGACTTCAGCAAAGCTTTTGACTCCGTTCTGCACAGGAAACTAGTCAAAAAAACTGGAGAACATGGGAATTGGGCCCGAAGTTATAAACTGGGTCAGAAACTGGCTACATGGGAGAACTCAAGAGTATTAGTAAATGTCACTCTGTCTGTGGAGGGGAGGGTGACTAGCAGAGTCCCGCAGGGCTCAGTGCTGGGGCCGATCCTCTTCAACATATTCATCAGCGACACTGCGGATGAACTGGAGAGAAAGGTGTGCCTGTTTGCAGATGTCACCAAAATCAGCAACAGGGTAGACACAACAGAGGGACAGCAAAGCATGGAAGCTGATCTCCGAAAACTGGAGGAGTGATCCAAGATGTGGCAACTGAAATTCAATACCAAAAAATGCAAGGTCATGCACCTGGGAAAGCATAACCCAAGGAAACTTACTCAATGGGAGGGAAGCAGTTGGTGGCTACCAGGCAGAAGCGAGACCTAGGGGTGATGATATCAGATGACCTCAAGGTCAGCAGACAATAAAAAGGCAGCACTAAAGGCTAGTGGTATCCTGGGATGCATAGGGAGGGGCATCACGAGCAGAAGGCATTAAGTAATCATGCCCCTGTATCGGTCCCTGGTCAGGCCTCACCTGGAGTACTGTGTCCAATTCTGGAGGTCACACCTCAGTAAGGACATAGATGGGCTGGAGATGGTACGGAGAAGAGCAACAAAGATGGTGCAGGGCTTGCATCAGAAACCGTATGAGGTAAGACTGGATGACCTCAAATTATACTCCCTAGAACAACGCAGGAATCGTGGGGACATGATAGAAACATTCAAATACCTTAAAGGCAACAACAGGGTGCATGTGCAGAACCTCTTTCAGGTAAAGGACTACAGCAGGACTAGAGGCATAACCCTCGACTTAAGGGGAGGAATGTTCAGAAGCAATACAAGGGAATTCTTCTTCACAGAGCGTGGTGTGGAACCATGGAATAGCCTGCTGGAGGGGGGTGGTAGGAGCCAAGACAGTGGGGGAATACAAGTGGGCACGGGACAGATACTGTGGGATACACAAGCAGGCAACTAAGTAGGGGGGTAGGAAGCTAAGGTAAGACTTGATGGATCGTATGGTCCCCATCTGCCGACAACTTCTATGTTTCTATGTAGCTGCCTTTGGTATTTTGTGAAAAAAAACTTAAAGACCTCCTGATACCCTCAGGGGAAAACTTTGAAAATTAGACACAGCTCTGCAGGTATTTCATAAATGGTACTTTCTGTACTTCCCTCTCCCTCACACTATCACTAAATACATTTTGCAGGAATACAGTCGTTTAGACTTTCTCCTGCTGTTCATATCTACCTCAAGTCTTAAAGGGTGGCTGTGCACTTCAGTAAGCACTTTCATAAACATGTTTCAGCTGCAGTATTACAGTGGATTTAATTTTTAAACTTTTCATTCTAGGGTCTGTAACATGTTTTGATAGGCTATCTTAGCTGGCTGTATAAAAAGCATCTGTCTGCTCCCAATGGACTTCATTGTGCCTTTATGACATCATAGTGCTTATTATAACAAGCTGATGACACAAACAGCAATTACGAGGTCAGCTGAGGACAGTCGACTGCTTATTGAAAGGCATAGTGAAATAAGTAAAAGATTATCTGAAATATTTTGAAGACCAATAAAGCAGAAAATTAGAAAAAAAATTAAAACAATAGATCTTCTAAAGAATCTCCTCAGCAGACACACATCTTTGAAACTGTAAGCCTTCAGCATCAGGACCTCTCAGAAACTTTCACCTAGCTGGGCCGCCCACACTGACGTGTGTCTTTGCAACTCCCATATACTAGCTTAGTTTCATGACAGAGACACCTCGGAGTTGTATCATACCAACAGGAATGGAAGGCAAGAACCCCAAAGGCTGACAGGCGAGGGAGTGTTTTTTTTTTGGTGGGGGAGGCCTCATTTGGAAGGGCACATCAAAGACCACCACCATGTGTGCAGTAATGAGCATGTCTTCCACAGTATGCCAGCAGAAATACAGAAGCAGATAGGTGGGAGGGTGAACTGCATCTCTATGGTGGAGATACTCTCGAAGACCTACT
Organism: Neoceratodus forsteri; assembly: GCA_016271365.2. Taxonomy (NCBI): domain Eukaryota; kingdom Metazoa; phylum Chordata; order Ceratodontiformes; family Ceratodontidae; genus Neoceratodus; species Neoceratodus forsteri. Next base: position 672,450,819 of record CM057451.1, on the reverse strand, counting down.
TTTACTGGTAAGTAACTAATCTGTCTTTTTTGAAGACTACTCCCTCCATACAGCCACACCCATGGAATGATTCCCAAGCAGTAAACAACTGCAGCGTGGGAAGAATGCCAGACAGCAGGGACACAGAAGAGCCTTAAGACAGGAAGCCTTGGAGGACAGCAAGGCCAAAGCCAGGCCGCAAGCAGGACACCCGATCCAGACTGTTGTGTATAGTGCAAGTATGGACAAAATGCCATGTAACAGCACAGCATAGGTTAGGTGCAGAGACTGAATAAAAACAAACCACAGAAGTGGCCAAACGACAGGCTGTATTGCCCATGGACAGGAACAGGAAGCTCCTTACTACGTTTCAGCCAACTAAAAGAAACATCAGATGCCAACCATTTGAAAATGTGCTGCTTAGAGACAGGGATGCCCACCATCCTAGGTCTAAAGAAGCACAAAACTGTAAGACTTTCTACAGTCTTTCATGCAGTCCAAGCAAAAATGTAAAGCTCTATGGACATAAAGAGAATCTAGGATATGTCTCCTGCGTTCTGAGAGGAAGGGAAAAACACATGAAGGAGGACTGTCTGATTGAATGTGAAGTCAGAAACAACTTTGGAAGGAACCTATGATGGGAACATAATGAAACCCGATCCTTGTGAAAAACAAGATGCAAGGATCCACAACTAAAGCCTGCAGCTTGGTAACCTTCTGAGCAGAGGTGACTGCCACCAGAAGAAAAAAATACTTACCATGGTAATATTATGTCTTCCAAGAGATCCAGCACTATGCTTAAACGTATGCATTTAGTATGGTAGGTGAAGCTGCCCTGGAGAAAGTGGAATTTATGTAAATGATGGAACTTGGAACTTAATTCAAACCACCTCACATGGCACTGTGCTCTGCTGGCTAACACCAGATTTATTTCAGAAGCCTATAGAACAATAGCTACAAACCTGATTTATTTAATTACTTAAAAGTTTCACCAGGAAAGGCATACTGAGCAGTGAATGCTCATTTCTAGACGTGTCCTGGGGGAGAGGGGACAGGGACATACAGCAAAATATCAGCAAAAAAGATACAATATAATAAATGGATAAGAGCTACAAACCGCATTAGGATGACAAAATTGAATAGTAGTCATTTCAACAAACAGAAAAATGCAGCAACTATATTAAACAACAAACTCATGGTTAACAGAGAGAAGTGCTAAGCTGCGTATGGAACAGAGAGACAAAAATAAGGGAGGTTGGAAGGTTAAGTACGCCTGCAGGAGGGAGAGAACTGGTCCTTCAAGAGGGAGGTGAAGACCCAAGGGGAGGGGGGAAGGAGTTCCATGTTTTTGGGAAGCAGTAGGAGAACGCTGGTTGTCCTGCTGAGGTGGACCTGGGTGGGATGGTTAGGGTACGGTGGTCAAGATTTCTAAGGGCGTGAGAGGAAGGAAGTTTGCGAGAAACAGAAGGGGAGAGAAAGAAATCAGAATTTAGCAAGAAAGTGAGCACTGTGGATATGGCGTCTGTCCACTAGGGAGGGAAGGGAGAGAGACTGAAAAAGGGCGCAATGATTGGTATGGAGAGAATAGTCGAGAGTGAAATGGCAGAAGGAGAGAAAAAGAGTCCAGCCTGGTTAGGGAAGATCTAGGAGTGACCTATCCTATACCATACCTAAAAAGTGAACTACCAATAAACACACAAAAGATTGGCCTCCCAGGCCAGACTATGGCAGAGCAAAACACCTACAGCGTGGAAAGGATGAGAAGGGACTTGGCAAGGCTGGAGGAATGGTCAGAAGTATGGTAGCTTGGATTCAATGCAAAGAAATGCAAAATAATGCACCTGGGAAACAAAAACCCAGGGGAAGATTACACAATGGGGGGGAGGGGTAGTAACAACAACAAAAATGGAAAGGGACCTGGGAGTAATCATATCAGATGACCTTAAGGTTAGCAAGCAATGTGAGAAGGCAGTAGGGAGGGCTGGGGGACACTGGAATATATAGGGACATGCATCACCAGCAGAAAACAGGAAGCGTTATCCCTCTGTATAGACAGTTTGTGAGAACCCATCTGGAGTACTGCGTCCAGTTCTGGAGACCTCATCTCCGCAAGGACATAGGATGGAGGCAGTTCAGAGGAGGGCAACTAAAATGGTGCAGGGTCTGCAAGAGAAGCGATAGGAGGAGAGACTAAAGGAGCTTAATATGTATACTCTTGAGGAAAGGAGGGAGAGAGGGGACATGATAAAAACTTTTAAGTACTTCAGTTGAATCAACAAAGTCCAAGAGGGTAGCGTCTTTCAGAAAAAGATGTGCAAGAACAAGGGGACACAATTTGAAGATAGAGGAGGGACGGCTCAGGGGGCAATGTGAGGAAGTATTTTTTCACAGACAGGGTGGTGGACACATGGAATAGCCTTCCCGAGGAGGTTGTGGCGTCTAAAACTGTGGTAGAGTTCAAGAACGCGTGGGACAAACATAAGGCAATTCTTGTGGGGGGGGGTAGTAAGAAATAGGCTGTTTGTTAACTAGGATCTGCAGCTTATCCTGTAGATAGGGAAATGGGCACACTAGGTGGGCCAAGCGGTCTTCATCTGCTGTCAAGGTTTCTATGTTTCTATGTTACAATAAAAACTGATTGTGGATAAACAACACGTAATGCTTCATTAAACGAAAACTAACCAAACTGCGATTCTTGCAGAACCTTTCCCAGGTTCTGGAAGGAGAGGCAGGGTGGGAACTTTACACATAGTGAGGAATCCCCTAGAAGAAACAATATTACTACGGTAATTTTTTCTTCAAACCCCAGGAATCCCTCACTATGCTTAAACATATGCAGACTACAAAGCAGTACCTTGGGAGGCCGGGTACAGAACCTATTTAGGGAAAAAGTTCTGCAAGACAGCAGTGCCAAACCTGGCATCTCTCCTGAACTGAACATCCAAGCAATAGTGCTTTGTGAAGGTGTGTACAATTTTCCACATAGCTGCTTCACAAATCTCTAGCAAGAGAATATCCCTTGCAGCTTCCACAGAAGCAGCAGTGCCATTAGTAGAGTGTGCTCTGAGGCCTTGAGGTGGCAACTTGCCAGCTTTAGAATAGCAGAACTGAATGCAGGAAACCATCCAGCGAGCAATGGTTCTCTTAGAGGCAGGCCTGCTCTTTCCCACTACACCATACGTGAGAAACATCTGAGGTCCTTAGTGCGTTCCAGATAGTGGCTAAGTGACCTCTTAATGTCCAGACTGTACAGCCTCTGCTCACCAAGACTGGACTTTTCTGTGAAAAACACTGGGAGAGTGATGGACTGGTTTAAATGAAACTCTGACACCACATTGGGGAGAAATTTCCTGTTAGTCCTAAGGACTACCTTATCCCTGAGGAATATAATGTATTTAGGATCAGTGCAGAGAGCTTGCAGCTCGCACACCCTCCTGGCAGATGTTATGGTCACAGAAACATAGAATTTGACAGCATATAAGGACTGCTTGGTCCACCTAATCTGCCCATTTTCCCTACCTGTTTCATATATCGCAGATCCTAAATGATGTGTGGCTTACCCTCCCTTTCCTATTGCTAGAGTTCCTTTATGTCTGTCCCATGCATTTAATTCCCCTACCATTTTTGCCCCTACAACCTCTGCTGGGAGGCTGTTCCATGGATCCATCGCCCTTTCCATGAAAAAATACTTTCTCATGTTACCCCTAAGTCTACCCCCCCCCCCCAAAAATCTTCATATCATGGCCCCTTGTTCTTTGAACATCTTTTTTCAGGGAGACCAATAGGTCAACAGGAAAAATGGACTTCCAGGTGACGTACTTAAAATTTGCAGCTGCCCCGAACAGGGAGATACAGATGCAGCAAGCTCATAATGAATTTCTTGAAAATGGAAAGTGAAGCCACCATTTTCTCATTACCTGCTGAAACAGACAGAAACAGCTGCCAAGCGTACCTTAATGGTTGAAGGCATGAGGCCAAAAGCCTTTGACTGCACCAAGCAGTCAAGAAGTATGGGCAGATATGCCTGTAGGGGATTGAGATGTTTAGCAGCACACCTCAGGGAAAACCTTTTCCAATTGGAAGTATGTGTCTTTCTGGTGGTAGGCTTCCTGGAAACCCTTAGGACCTACTCTGAGAGGTAAAAATGAAGATCATTCTCACTCCTTAAGAACAAAGACTTAAGGCACAGTGGCTTGAAGTTCAGAAAAGGTTACCCTACCCTGAGACACAGTCAGCAGATTATGTCTCAGAGGGAGAGGAATTGGCTGCTGGGAGAAGGTGTCCAGAAGCAGGGAGTACCAGGGTTGTCTAGCCCAGTCTGGGGCCACTAGTATCATGGTTGTAGGCTGGCTCCTCAAATTCAGAAAGACTCGAAGTAGAGAAGAAGGGAAGGCATACAGGAATCTCCCTGACCAGTCCAGGGCATCCACAGGGACTGTGCCCACTGCCAGGGGCCTGCAACAAAAGTTATCTTTGGAAGCAAACAAATCTATTTGTAGTGTGCCTCATCTCCTGAAGATTGTGGCTAACACTTCCTTGTTCAGAGACCACTCGTGATGTCCTTGGCTCATCTTGCTGACAGAATCTGCCAGGACATTGTGCTTTCCTGGAAGTTGAATTGCTGACAGTTGCACTTCCAGTGAGTAAGCCAGGTTCCAGAGCTTCATGGCTTCTGTGCAGAGCTTTGAAGATCGTGTGCCTCCCTGTTTGCTGATGTAATATATGGTAGTGGTGTTGTCTATTGTCAGAACAACTGTGCGACACTGTTGCTGAAAGGGCATCCCCTCCCTGAGTGTCTGTCTTTCTTTCCACCAGAACAGGGCTTGTGACAGGGTTTTTGTTGTGGGTATCAGCCTTGAAAGAGGATGTCACTTTTGGGATCAATGGGCATTTAAGTGATACTGTATGTCTCTCATTTGAAATCTGGCCCCAGGTACCACAGCTGAGGTGGAGGCCATATGACCCAGAAACTTAAGGAAGTGCCTTGATGGCCAGGGCTGACCCAGGACAAAGGAGCTTCCTATTCGTAAACGGCTTACTGATCTTTCTTGAGGAAGGAATGCCCTGCAGGGCATCCAGCTCTGCTCCTATGAGCTCCAGTATCTGTACTGGTTCTGTTTTGGATTTTTACACATTTATGAGAAAATCTGTCTCCAAGGTGCTCTGGGTTAACTGGCAAGAGTCCTTGACTTGCTGATCAGTGATGTGATTTTCCTGTGACTAGCCAGTCATCCAGATAAGGAAAAACCATCACTCCCTACTTTCTGAGATGTGCTGCCACTACAGCGAGGCACTTTTTGAACATACTGGTTGCAGATGAGAGGCCAAAAGGAAGGGATGTGAACTAATAATGACCACAATGCAGATGACTTCCGGTGAAGTCAGCGTCCATGATGGCAGCTTAGTTTGGGTGCTCCGCTCCCCACCGACAACAATCTAACTTAAATCGCCCACTTAATAATGGCATCTCCGGCCAAACATCGTCGCAATAAACCTGGGAAACTCCACCCGACTCCTGCACAGAAGCTAAAAGAAATGCTACAGACAGAAGGTTCAGAAACCTTTGAGGAATGGGAGACCCCGGTAGGAAAACAGCAGGCCACACCGCATGGAGACCTACTGCGGGACAACCTAGCCAAAACAATCCTTCAAACAGCCCGCGCAATTACAAAAAATCGACCAGACCCTCTCTGAGTTGAGGGCGGACTTTAATCGCATTGATCACAAGGCCGAACAGATGGAATTGTGCCTTACTACAGTTTCAGAGTAAGCAGACAGGCACGATAGGCTGCTCTTATACTAACTGGCAAGGGACCGAGAACTCACACACCACCTAGACAACTTAGAAGGAAGAAGCACAAGACAAAATGTGAGGATATATGGGATCCCGGAAGGCTTAAGAGGATAAAGCCTCGGGCACTATCGCATTTCTCCAAGACCTTCTCAGAAAATCCCTTGCCCTCCCGGATGACTTCGATTTGAGGATGGATCGGGCCCATCGATCACTGGGTCCTAGGCCTCATAACCCTGAAGCAAGGCCTAGGTCCGTCATCGCTAGCTTAACCTCCTACATCAGCAAAGCGGAGTTGTTGCGCCGAGCCTGGCAGCAGGGCCCCTTGTCATTTTCTGGCCACAAGATCGCGATCGATAATGATCACACCTAAGGGGTGCAGGAGGCATGCAGAATGATCTGGCCCATAATAAAGCAGTTTAAGGCCAAGAATATCAAAGCACAAACCTTGTATCCAGCAAGGATTAAAGTAACCACTGCGCAGGGCGCCAAAATCTTCAGGGACCTCCTGGCGGCTACACCATTCCTCGAGGAGCTCAGAATCAGCACTCCCCCCTTGCTCAAAGGGAAGATTGAAAGAGACCTGCTGGTGTCCGCTTGGTCAGTAGCACAGAAGGGGCTGATTAAGCAAGGTTACACACTCCGGATCCCGCAGACATCCCTCCGTGCAGACATCAGTACTATGTTCCGGAAACTTGGAGAGCTGACACTGCTGAATAGAAGAGCTTCCCACATGCAGACAGCAGATGCGGCCAACGACATCGATGAGGCAGGCCCTTCCCAGTCTCCAGAGACATGAAGAGGATTCCCGTGAGGTCTGCTCACTTTTTTGCTTAGCAGCCCACCCTCGGCTCCCTTCACCCTGTGATCTTGTTACTTACTGGCCCTCAGATCCGATCTGTTCCCTGGGCACACACTCCCGATGCAAATTGGAGCCGAACACTCGAAAAGGCCGCAGTAAGTACTGTCGACCCCCCCCTTTTCACACCCGTTGTTCATCTCGCAAGGCTTAATATGCTGGGCGACCACAAATGCAATGTACTCATTACTGCATTGACTCTACAACCAGTTAAAGTATACTAGACATCTTGCTTTAGCATGGTTTGTGCCTCTGTGGACTTGGGGGGAGGGGTGGGGGGAGAGATTGTTCTTTTGAAAGACTTGGTAACTGCAGGATTTGCCAAGTCTCTGTTCATTTACCTAGTTACTAAAGTTAAATTTAAAATATTTTGAAGTAGCGACCGGCTTCAGCCATAGTAGCCCTTCAGGGTTTGCGGGGGGCATGGCGCTTAATATACTCACGTGCCCCTTCTGAGGGCGCGATCGCTGTTGAGGTGGTAGGTTCATACTTGGCTACAGACATTTCAGGAGGATCCTTGAGAGGCCCATTTGCCTGTTATGACAGGCTGCTCTCGTGTTCCTTCTACTTGTGCCCTAACTACCTCCTGGCTTTCCGATAGGTTGTCTGGTCCCTCCCCTCGCTGTAAATCGAAGCAGTTCACTGGGATGGCCCTCGGTGGGGGTTGCAGATTCGTTCCATCCGACCATCTTTCTATAACCCGCGGTGCCCAGTGAGTTAAATGAACATGATTGGTGCGCACTGGTTGCTGTGCTGTTCCTATGGACACTTAGAGTGCATCGTATTTTGGACCGCTCCCCGGTCTGTGTATCTGGGGTCGGAGGGGGTGCCCATGCTGATGAGGGGCCATACCGACTATCGATGTCTTCAGATTATGCCAGAGTCTGGCTCAGTTGACTGGCCATCACTGCTAGGCATGGACTTTGTTGCTGTGCTGTTCTGCCCTGACTTGGGCGGCCCTTTGGGGCTCGTGGGGGGTGGGGTGGAGGCTCTTGGGATGTGGCGGCGGGCGCTAGGCTTGTTCTCTTCCTGCCCACTCACCCTCCTGTATGGGGAACGGCTGTCGGAATACGGAGGCCTGTGCCGCATTCGATGCTGTTAGGTGATGTAGCCCTGTCTCGGCGGGTGCTGCCGCACTGCAGGCACCCCTGCTACTTCCACCTCTGCCAGCAACTGAGGTGAGCGGCCTAGGGTTGGAGTCTCCACCAGTTGACTGAACGTGGATCATGCTTGGTGTCTGGACTCTGGGATGTATCCTGGGCACAGGTACCATAGGGTTTATGAGAGCACTACAGCGGGCTGCCCTCCTGTAGAGGAGTGGTTGTCTGCTTACCGGCCTGCCCTGGAGCCATGGACGCTGGGCACTCTCCTGGGTCCCATGAACCCAGGGAGATGGGGACTTCAATCCATGGAAATGGAGAGGGAACAGCCGAGAGAGGCTGAAGTCACACACTTCCATGACTGAGGGGGAAGGAGGGCGATACCTCTGTTTCGAATTTCAGACATAAAAGGTGGGGAGGGAGGGAGTTGAGGAGAATATGCCGCACAGACGTTAGCCGACAAATGGAAGGGGGCATTACCATGGATGTTCCAGGGGCCCACAGGAACACTCATTGCACTGCTGAGCTCCCTGTTTTGAACTGCGTAAGCAGACACCCTTCAGCTGAAGACCATCATTCAGCAATCCCTTGGAAGTCAAATCAGCAGATCTAAGGCAGCCTGGTCGAGAGAAGTCTCAGATCCGGTGAGCCAACTACTATCTCTGCTCATGGCTCATAGTTGGAAGAGGCCAGAGCAACAGTTCTATTTTCTTGTGGTTTTATTAAATGTGTTAATAATGGTTCTAAAGTTTAAATGTGTTTTTATCAAAAAGTTTGACGCTTTACAGGGTACTCAAAAGGTTAAATCACAGCGGTAAAGACAGGTCTTAGCCAGGAAAGCAGTAACTAACATAACTTGGTTTGCAAATGGCTAGACAAGTTACAAAGATTCTGTCTTTTAACATAAATGGGTGTTCAAATCCCATTAAAAGAAGGAGGATTCAACAATTTATGGCATCCCAGAGATGTGAAGCAGTTTTTCTACAGGAGACCCACCTTTCCCCCTTAGAAGCCCAAAAGCTAAGATAGAAGACCTTTCCCCAGGTGTACCACTCTTCACTGCAGACGGGTAGAAAGAGGGGGGTGGCAATTCTCCTCTCGGGGGCCCTTCATTTTCAACAGCAGCAAGTGGTGGAGGATCCCGAAGCAAGGTAACTTATGGTAATTGGGACCATTCAGGACACCCCAGTCACGTTAGTTAATGTCTATGTCCCCCCCCGGCATCAACGTCCAAGGTTTACTCGGCCCTTCTCCATTTAGTGGCGGAAAAAGCCAAAGGCCTGTTGATAATGGGAGGGGACTGGAATTTGGTCTTGAATAGGATCCCTGATACCACGTCCCAAATTCCTAAACCAGATATTGCCAGAGACAGCTCCCTAAAACTGATGCTGGAACAGATGGGCCTGGTTGACATTTGGAAAGAAAAATGCCCCAAGGGGAGAGAGTTCACATGTTTCTTCCTGAGGTTCCGCATTTTTTCTAGACTGGACATGTTCTTTACTTTCTCCAACGATCTGTCCAGCTTCCCCTCCATGTGGGTGGGAACGTCTATTCTTTCGGACCACAGCCCAGTTTTTTGGGAGGTAGAGCTGGGACTGCCCAGACGTACCACTCATTGGAGACTAAACATTTCCCTTCTCCAAGATAAAGGGGTAGTTGATGAGCTTAAAAAAACACCTCAAGATAGTTTCAGATGAGAACAGTAGACAAGAGACGTCCCCACAAATTCTGTGGGATACTATTAAAGCCTCTCTCAGGGACAAATTAATCTCTGTTGCTTCCCATAAGAAACGATTAATGAGGCAGAGACAGCAAGAACTACTCTCGCGGATCAGGCAACTTGAAGGTGCTCAAAAAGTTAAGTGGGACGAGGCCCCGGGGCAAGGAACTGATCTCCTGCAAGCACCAGTTACAAAATCTACAGAACGCTGAAGTTGAGAAGGCCCTGTTTTATCTAAAACAAAGATATTTTGAGGGGGGACCTAGGGGCACCAAACTTTTGGCTTTTAGGCTCGGACAATACGCAGCCAGGGCCACGATAACTAAGATAGTTTCCCCACGTTCAGGTCAGATGATCAGACAGGCCTCTCAGATTGCAGAGGCCTTCGTAGAGTATTACAGCAAACTATACAGCCCCCGGGAGAAGACTTCCCCCCCAAGACAAACAGGGTTATCTTGGATCCCTTCCCCTCTCTATTCTCTCACCAGACTCGATACAGATGTTAACTAGACCCATCACACAACAGGAGATAGTCTCCACAATTAAGAACCTTAAATCACCAAAATGCCCAGGCCCAGACGGTTTCGGGACAGAATTCTATAAGACATTTAGACTAGAGACTGCCCCTCTGCTTCTAGAAGTTTTCTCAAGTATCTGGACTGGAGGAAACTCGGTACCACCCTCATGGCAATATGCCACTATAACTATTCTACACAAAGAAGGAAAAGATTCAACAAGATGTGAAACTTACCGCCCCATCTCCCTGCTTAACCATGACTACAAGATTTTCACTTCAATCACTGCTTCCCGGTTAAACCCCATTCTTCCATACTTAATCCACATAGACCAATCCGGTTTCATTGTGGGCCGACAGGCCCCTGATGGGGTCCGCTCTGCCCTGAACCTGACAGACATGATCCAACGCTCTGACACTCCAGCATGCTTGATGAGCCTGGATGCCGAAAAGGCCTTTGATAAGGTCTCGTGGGGCTTCCTGTTCTCGGTTTTGGAGCACAGGGGATTCCCGAAAGCATTCGTAGACACCATCAGGGCCCTATATACAGGTCCCCAAGCCTACGTCAGGGTAAACGGTGGGGTCTCAAACAGATTTGGGCTGGGCAGGGACACATGGCAAACATGTCTCCCCTTCAGTTTGCCCTTTATATTCAGGCCCTGGCAGAGGCCGTGAGGAGGGCGGTGGGGGTGACTGGGGTGGAAGTCGGAGGTACCCCCCAAAAAAATATCACTGTACGCAGATGATGTTCTGCTATGTCTCACCCAGCCCCACCGATCCATAGAACAGGTATGGGCCATACTAGAAGAATTGGGGAAACATTCGGGATATTCCCTTAATAAAACCAAGACAGAAGTCTTGAGCTTCTTCTTTAGCCCTTCTGAGGAGATACGATCACTCTTGCCCTTGAATTGGTCTGCGGACAGAATGAGGTACCAAACATCACTCAAAATTATTCAAAACAAATTATTCCCCCCCAATAGGTGCCCTAAAAAGGACATAGAAAGGTGGTCCTTGATCAATCTGCCCATGTACTCTAGGATTCATTCCATAATAATGAATGTGTTACCTAAATTCTTATATTTGTTCCAGTGTCTACCACTGCACATTCATAAATCAAATTTCCAAACCTGGCATAAGATGATCTCGAAATTCATTTGGAATAATAAAAGACCGCAAATTAACTTAAAAATCCTACAAACTCATGGTAGCAAAGGGGGTAGGTCCCTTCCTGAACTAGAGGATTATTTCCTGGTAGTACAATTGAAAAATGCTTTGCAATGGGCTAACCCGAACTCTACTGCAGGTTGGAGGGACATGGACAAAGGTGAGGAGGAAGCGGGCGGAAGGCTACCCCTTGAGGATTGTCTGGTTACACCCTTGTCTCCCCACAGACATCCACCTCCTAAACTATACAGTTGGGGATACTATTCGTTCAGTCCATAGGCTGTGGCAAAAGTATAAATTACAAACCTCAGTCTGGCCCCTGAAAAGACTGGCATGGGATGATGACTTTTCCCCGAACCGCTTGGATCACACCTTTAGACGATGGGGTAGGGCTGGTCTGGGGCACCTAGGCCAGTTTGTGCACGGGGACACGGTTCTGGATTTCATCACCCTTAAGAACACGTTTGGCTTGAGAAGCTCGGATCACTTTAGGTTCCTACAAGTTAGAACTTACATTATCTCCTTACAAAAGAAAGATAGAGATCCGACCAGGGCTGCCCACTTTTTGTCATCGATTCAAAAGAGCAGAGTTGCACCTACTCCAAGGTGCCTGATCTCCCATTTTTGTAAGTCTCTGGCCGCAGTAAAGAGTGATCCACTAACTAAAATCAAGACCAGGTGGCAGAAGGAGGGTAACTTGGACTCCCCAATTCCAGACTGGGGCCCTATCTTCAACATAGCCAAAAAGACGACCCGGTCTCCCCTTCGGCAAGAATTTGCCTGGAAGATAAGGGTCCGATATTTCCTCACCCTCAAAACACTAAACAAAAGGAACCCAGGATGCCCATCTCGGTGCTGGAGGGCTTGTGGGGAGGAAGCGGCGGATCACCTTCATATTTTCTGGGCTTGCCCGATACTCCAGACATATTAGTCTGAGGTCTCTAACGCACTGAAAGAGATTTTATCCCTTGATCACCCTCTTGGATGGAATGAGGCAGTACTTGGAGTCCCACCAATGGGCATGAAAGGAGCAGACTCAATGTATCTTTGGGCGGTTCTCAGAACTGCGGCCCACAAAGCCATCACTAGATCATGGCTTAATCCCCTACCCCCTAGTAGACAAGACTGGATATCGGTGGTCCAGAACATCTCTGAACTTGAAGAACTCACTTTTAAAATAAACCAAAGAGTTGCTCTTTATACCCAGAGATGGACCAAATGGGAGATTTGGAGGGCAGCTGAAGGATAGGGGAGGGAAAGGAGTATCTTGTAAAACAAAATGGATTAGATAATGAAATCCTTCTTTTACTGCATAATTATAGAGACTGTATAAAAACTTATGGACTATACTTCACTCCTGTAAACTAAGCCTAGAACTTAATGGATTGTATCTATTCATGTGATAATCTGGGTTTTTTTTATACCTGACTAATGTATTAATGGACCTGTATGTTGTCAATAAACCTGAATTAAAAAAAAAAAATAATGACCACAACGCAGCCTGAACCTTAAGTATCTTCTGTGACTGGGCCTGACTGGAATGTGAAAATATACATCTTTCAGGTCTAGGAATCCCAACCAGTCTCCCTGTTGGAGGGATGGTATCACTGTGAACAGAGTGATCATCTTGAACTTATCCTTTTCAGGTGCTTGTTCAAGAATCTGAGGCCTAAAATGGTACGCCACTCTCCATTTTTCTTGCAAGTGAGAGGTACTTTGAGTAAAGGTCTCTTTGCCACTGGGGGAGTGTACTTGTTCTGCAGCATTTGCGAGCAGCAACTTTCTGACCTCCAACTTAAGCAGAATCCTTTCTGCTGGGGTAGGAGGCTGAAAATTTCTGTGAACCTGCACTCTGAGGAAACTTTTGAACTGCAGGGTGAGATCCTGACTCAGCACTTCCAGGACCCACCTGTCTGTGGTGATGTTTCTCCATTTCTGTAAGAAGTGAGTAGCCCTTCCTCCCACTGGCAATGGAAGGGTGATCTGGACTGACATCAGGGGTTGTGCTTGGACTGAGCCTTAGGAGCTGGAGCAGAGTCAGCCTGTTTGGAAGCTCTTCCACCCCTGCCCCTAGAGTAACCTCTTACCAGAGAGTAATCATAGGGCATGGGGAATAAAGTATGAGGGGGTAATAACCCCTACCCCATCTCCCCTTCCATGAGGCCTGTGGGAAGTAGAGGTGTTTTCCTTCTCAGTGTTGCTTCTGTAGATGGTTTTGAACTCTTCCACCTTTTTCATATGAGCCTCTGTCTTGTCATCAAACGAAGAATTGCTCTCGCATGGGAAATCCATAGCTTTTGCCTGGGTGTCATGGGACAAATTAGTGTTCCACAGCCAGACAAATCCCCTTAGGGATATAGCATGGGCCATAACCCCAGAGTCAGTTTTACTAGTATCCACTGCCATATGGAACTGATATTTGGTAGAATAAGGCAGTCTAGGCCGTGTGGCCACATCTTGCACCAGGTGTATTGTCTTGACTATTATCACATGTCTGCTCACTTATGTACTGTGTGAATACGTTCTTATTTTTTGTAACTAATTCTGAGTTGCCCCTGAAAAAGGGACCTTCAGGGCCAGTGGACTTACCTGGTTATCAAAATTGAAAAAAATAAGGTCCCCAGGGGCCTTCTCGCTCATGGCCAGCACAGAATTTCAGAGGGTTTTCTGGTACCCTGCAGTGTAAGCCATGTATGCAGCCTGTCTCAATAGTAAAGAGGCAGAGGCGTACACTTTCTTCCTGGTGCTACGCAGCTTCCAGGAATCTTTGTCCGGGGGCTGGGTAGATAGGGGAACCTTAGCCTCATCACAAACAGTTGCCTGGACCACACCTTCATGATCTGGGTGCGAACAGAGGTACTCAGCATCACGTCTGTCCAGCTGGTATTTCTTCATTTTCTTGTGAATCTCCAGATCAGAAACAGGGGTTTGTAATAATTTACAGGTCTCTTTCTTAAGGGACTTATGAACAGGTAAAAGAAACCTCTTGGCTGGGGTTAACCCCATCATGTCCAAAAACTCATCCTCATCCTCTGCAGACTCTTGGGTGGAAAGGTTGAGGGTGTTCACCACTTGCCTCACAAAGACATAGTGAGAGGAGAAATCTTCCAGACCCCGGGGGAGGGGAATCGAATTTCTAGCCAGGGAAACCATAGGGTTCAATAGGTTCACCTTCTTCTTCTTCTACTTCATCATAGAAGAAGTTGACCCCCTGGTCCCCGGGAGGGGAGCAGCGGCTTGAGGGGGAACCAGCATGCACATGAGGGAACTCATAGCCTGAAAGGCCTGGGAAAAGCTGCCAAGCTTTAGTCATGTCCTCTACAGAGGGCATTTTTACTCCGTCCACTGATGGCTCCTTTGCTTCTTCAACACGAGGGGCAGCATCATGTTTTTCATGAGGGAACCCATAGCCCGAATGGCCTGGGAAAAAACTGCCAAGCTTTAATATGTTCTCCACAGAGGGCATTTTTAATTTTTCACTTTGTCCACAGACAACTCCTTTGCTTCTTCAGCAGGAGGGGCAGCGATATGTTTTTCTTTCTCTCTCTTTTTTTGGCAGAAACCAAGACTGGAACTTGCTCGGATGCTCTTTATGCTTGGCTATAACAGAGTTACTTTTTTTTTTTTTTTTTTTGACTCAAGGGAGTGTTTGGAGGGCTTTTCCTTATGTTTGGTATGAAAGAAAGAGGCCTTCCTAAAATGCTTGGATACATAGATGCAGACTGGGAAGCCAAAAGACTTCCACTTATATGCCCTTTTTCTCACCATTTTTTTTCTCTGAACAAAAATACACAGTAATAAGAAGATTTGGACCTAGGTATCTAATACAACTTGTGGCAGTCTACCCTCGCTGTGAGTCTGAACACTCAATTTTAAAACCTGGGGGTCCCATATTCTGTTTGGTCTGACTGAATGCCAAACTGACAGACCCTATGTAAGTGCGGTTCCCAAAGAACAAAAAGTGTAGTTTGTGGTCTGCTGTCAGGACAGCACGAACTGCCAAGGAAAAGAGCCCAAGCACCTTTTTTTTTTTTTTTTTAAATATACTTAACGCTCCAAAAAGTAAAACTTCCTCTGTAATGTAAGGCAAGCAGAGGAAACGACTACTCTGCTTCAGAACAGAAACGGAACCACTAAACACTAACACTCCATAAAACTTAACCAAGTAAGGAAGAAAAGAAAAAATTACTCACCTTAGTAATTATGTTTCTTTTAGTGGAGTCTTGCTGTATTCTGACAAGTGCAGTTAGCCCCAGCCTTTAAACTGCCCCGGAGAACAATGGGTTAACTTTTCTATGCTGGGCATAGAATGTTCATCTCAAGCTCGGTTGATGTCTCTGCCTGTTGTCATTTGAACTGCAACCGTCAGATCTTTACGAGCAAAACTCACCAGGTGTGTGGAAACTGTAAACTTTTTACTAGCCAACTGGCAGAAAAATAATCTTTTGGGTTCAAAAAGAAAGACTCAAGTCAGGAAACCCAAAAAAAAACCAATCAATTGAAATAACAACTCACCCCCTGAGAAACAGAGGGTGTAAAGGGGGCACCCCGAGGTGCCAACACTGTGCCTGCCCACCCACCCACATCCCAAAAAATCTAGGTTCTGAGAGGGGAGGCGGGGGGAAGGTCAGAACACAGCAAGACTCCACTAGAAGAAACATAATTACTAAGGTGAGTAATTTTTTTCTTCAAACAACATGAAGTCTTGCTGTATTCTGACAAGTGCAGACTACCAAGCAGTACCTCCATGGAGGAGGGACAGATCCTACTTTGGAAACAGGCTCTGAAGTACTGCTGTGCCAAACCGAGCATCACTCCTAGCCTGGATATCCAGAGAGTAATGCTTGGTGAAAGTATGGACTGTTTTCCAGGTGGCTGCTTGACAAATTTCTAAGAGAGGAATATCCCTGGCAGCAGCCAGGGAAGCAGCTGTATCTCTAGTGGAATGAGCCCTCAGGCCTGAGGGTGGAGTTCTTCCCAGTTTTTCATAGCAGAATTGTATACAAGAAACAATCCACCTGGCAATAGATCTCTTAGTGGCAGGTTTGCCCTTAGCAACTTCTCCATACGTAAGGAACAACTGGAGGGATTCAAACCAGTGACCCTTGGTACGCTCTATGTAGTAGCTAAGGGCTCTTTTAACATCCAACCTGTGTAGCCTCCTCTCTCCAGAGGAAGAATGATCAGTGAAGGAAACAGGGAGAGATATAGACCGATTCAGGTGGAAATCTGAAACCACTCTGGGCAAGAACGTTCTGTTAGTTCTAAGGACCACTTTTATCTCTGTGAAAAGAGATGAAATCAGGTTCCACTGACAGGGCTTGCAATTCACTGATACATCTAGCAGAAGTAATGGCTACCAAAAACACAGTTTTCCAAGTCAAGTACTTAAGCTCTGCTGAGGACAAAGGTTCAAAAGGGGGCTGCATAAGCTGAGCAATGCAAACATTAAGATCCCAAGCAGGAGCAGGATCCCTAAAGGGGGTATTGGTGTGAAGCAATCCCTTGAAAAACTTACAGAATACAGGGTGGGATGACAGTGAGGAAGACTTGCCTACTGACAGGAAAGCAGAAACAGCAGACAAGTGTACCTTGAGAGTAGCTGGCCTGAGACCTAGGCCATTGAGATGGACCATATAATCCGGAACCGTAGGCAAATCAGCAGTGTCTGGAGAATACTCTTCTTAGAACACCAAATGCTGAATCTTTTCCATTTGGAGTTGTAAGTCTTTCTGGTAGAGGGCTTTCGAGAAGCTTCGAGGATATCCAGAACCCCTTGGGAAAGATGCAGATCTGCAAACTCTAACTCTTCAAGAGCCAAGCCTTGAGAATGAAAGACTGAAGATTGGGGTACCAAATCCTCCCCTGAGAGGATGTTAACAGGTTGTAATTCCTGGGAAGAGACAGGGGAAGATGGACTGCTAGAGACAGCAACAAGGGATACCATGGCTGCCTGGCCCAGTCTGGAGCAATCAGAATCACTTTGCAAGGTTGTGACCTTATCTTGACTAACACTTTGAACAGGAGAAGGAAGGGGGGAAAAGCATACAGAAATTTCCCTTCCCAGTTCAGAATCAGAGCATCCAGGGGGACTGAGCCCAAGACTGTGGGTCTGCAACAAAAGAGGAAGTTGGTGATTGTCTAGGGCTGCAAAAAGATCCATCTCTGGAGTGCCCCATCTTGAGAAAATCACCTTCAACACCAGAGGATCTAGGGCCCATTCGTGATGGCCCTGAGATATTCTGCTCAGTGCATCTGCTAGGACATTGTCCTTCCCTAGAAGGTGGAACTGCTATCAGAGAGGTTTGCAGGGAATAAGACAGGGACCACAACTTCATTGCTTCTGTGCACAAGGCCGTAGACAGAGTGCCTCCTTGCTTGTTGATGTACCAAATGGTGGTGGTGCTGTCTGTTCTGTCCTGAACCACCTTGTTTTGTACTGATTTGGAAAAAACTTGCAGTGCCAGAAACACTGCCCTGTGTTCCAAGAGACTGATGTGTAGAAGAGATTCCTGAAGCGACCACAGTCCCTGGGTGGTGAGGTCCCCCAAATTGGCTCCCCAGCCCAGCAGGGAAGCATTTGTGGTAAGGACCACTGAATGAGACTGAGTGGCAAATGGAACCCCTTGCCTCAAACTGTCCTAATCCTGCCACCATTGCAGGGCTTGGATCAGAGTTCGAGTCACTGGGATTAGTTTGGTAAGGGAATCCTTTCTTTGGGACCAAAAGGCTCTTAAGTGGAACTGAATGTCCCTCATCTGAAATCTTGCGCCTTGGACCACTGCTGTAGAAGCTGCCATGTGGCCCAAGAGCTGAAGGAAATGCCTTGCTGGTCGAGACACTTGAAGGCTGATTGAAGAGGCCAGCTCCATGAGAGCTCTTGCCCTTTCCACGGGAAGGAAGGCTCTTGCTTTTACCATATCCAGCTCTGCCCCTATGAAGGTGAGGAGCTGCACTGGTTCGAGAACAGACTTTGGTAGGTTGAGAAGAAATCCTAAAGAAGTGAGCACTTGCTGGGTCACTTGCAGGTGTGACTTGACTTGGTTTGGGGACTGGCCCACTATGAGCCAGTCATCCAAATACGGAAAAATGGAAATCTTTTGTCTTCTTAGGAAGGCAACAACTACTGCCAGGCACTTTGTGAAGACCCTTGGGGCTGAGGTTAGGCCAAAGGGCATTGCTCTGAACGGATAGTGGCCTGAGGGCAACTCGAACCTGAGGTACTTTCTGTGGGAGCATCTGATGAGAATGTGAAAGTAGGCATCTTTGAGGTCCAGGGAGGCTAGCCAGTCCCCTGGCCTTAGACAGGGAAGAATAATTCCCAGAGATATCATCTTGAACTTTGGCTTTAAAAGATGTTTGTTCAGGTATCTTAACTCCAGGATGGGTCACCATTCTCCTGTCTTTTTGGGGGTTAGGAAGTACCTGGAATACAGTCCTTTGCCCCAGTGTAGGGTAGGTACTCTCTCTATAGCGCTTAGAACTAGGAGAGAAGAAACCTCTGCCTCTATGGCAAGGGTCTCTGAGAGATTCGCAGGTGGAAAAGATCTGGCTCTCATCTTTGGAAATTTTTTGAAGCTGAGAACCAGTCCCTGGCTTACTACTTCCAGGACCCACCTGTCTGATGTAACAGACATCCAGTCCTAGACAAAGTAAGCCAGCCTGACCCCTACTGGTATGGGAGAATCGGCCCGGGCAGACCCATCAGGATGTCTGCTTGGCAGGGGCTTTAGGCTGAGGGGTGGATGCAGGCCTGCTGATCCCTCGTCTGCCTCTCCCTCTAAAGAACCCCCTCTGAGAGAAAGAAGAGGAGGCCTGAGCTTGGTAAAAAGGCCTTTGGAAAGGCCTGCCCTGCCCCTGGACTGCTGCCTTTGAGGAGTTGCTTGCCTTTCTTGGCCTGAGCACCCTTTAAGTGGCCCTTACTCATCCATCTTTTTCATGTAGTTCTCTCTGCTCCCCAAACAGAGAATTACCAATTACAGGAAAATCCATGGCCTTAGCCTGGGTATCCTGTGAGAGGCTAGTACATCTGAGCCAAGCCATCCTCCGAAGAGCCACAGATGTAGCCATGACTCTTGATGAAACATCACTGGAGTCTACAGCAGCATGAAATTGTACTTTAGATGCCTCAATCTCACCTGCAGCCACCTGCTCCAGCTCCTTGGCAAGCTGGTCAGGGGCCTGTTTAGCCAGAGCCAGCACAGTGTCCCACCTGGACTTCTGGTATCTAGCTGTATAGGTCATATAGTTAGCCTGTCTGAGTCCCAAAGATGCTGCCATGTGTTGTTTCTTGCCATGGCATCAGTCTTCCTAGAGTCCTTGTCTGGGGGATGTGATGCCAAGGGGATATTTGCCTTATCACAGGCAGCAGTCTGCACTACCCCAACATGGCTGCACTTCTGGAAAAGGAACTCCGTGTCTGAGCCTGAGAGTGTGTACCTCTTGTCCATTCGTCTGTCCACAGGAGGTATAGAATTAGGAGACTTAAGAATTTTATGTGTCTGTTTCCCAAAGGATTTGTGGAGGGGAACAGACAGTTTCCTGGACTCTGGGATGTCCATCATCTCAACAAAATCAGGCTCCTCCTGATCTTCTACTGCTTCCTCCACAGGAAGCTGGAGGGTCTCAGCCACTTTTTTGTAGAACATATAGTGAGAAGAGGACTCAGAAAGCATAGGAGGAGAAACACCTGAAGGTCTGTCTGGGGAGAAGTCCTGGTCAATAGGCACATCCAGACTTTTATAATCACCATAATCATCCTCATATCTCCTTCCTCCTCCTCCGGTTCATAAAATTCTTCCAAAGTGTAATCCGGAACTGGGGGAACCGACCGAACCGAACCCCTGCCAGATGGTGCCGGTTCGGTCGGAACCAAAGTAAGCGACTGCATTATTCTTATCGCCTTGGCTATCTAATCAGCGGTCGGAGTACGAATTTCTTGGTCCAAACCGGACGAAATATCTTTTCTCTTCCTTTTCACCAGAACCGACTCCTCAGAATCGGCTCTCCTTCTGCCTGAAGAAGTATCGCCCTGGTCAGAGGGCACTGCTTCTGGTTCAGTCAGAACCGAACCGGGCTGGCCATCCAGGTCAGCGGACTTCTCGGCCTCCCTTTCCCTCAGTCTACCTAATCACTTTTCCAGGGCAGATTTGGGAAAATTCTTACAAATTTGGCAGTCTGAATAAACACAGGTGGTGTGGGGATCGGCCTTGGCAAAGACTTCCCCCGAACACACTGCAGCGTTGAAACCCAATGAGCCCATTTTTTTCCTTGGGTTTCTCAGACATGGCCAATCCTATCCAAAACTTACCCTTTTTTCGGCAATCCGACAGGCAAGACTCCCCTATCGGTTCCTGACCGTGTCACGGGTCTTGGAAAGAAACATAATAAAATCTGTTTTTTTTTTTTTTTAGAACCGATACAGACCGGTTACTACACTCTAAGTGAAGCACAAACTTTTTTACCTCAAACTGATTGGTCCAGCCGAACTGATCCACAATTTACAAGTTCCACACAGAAACTAAACAGAAAACCTATCTAGTACTCACGGTACCGCAGACAGAGACTTGAACCGACTGAGTGGTAACAGCAATTCGGTAGAAACCGACCGAAAAACGACACTTCAACCGACTTTTTTGAACCAAGCAAAGGAGAAATCTCCGGAGCGACTGTTCAGTGAGGCGGAGTAAAGAATCTGTCAGTTGCAGTTTAAACAACAGCAGACAGGGGCTTCAACCAAGCTTGTGGAGAACATTCCATGCTGGCCATGGAAAGTTTAACTCTTTGTTCTCTGGGGCAGTTGAAGGGCAGGACCCAACTGCATATGTCAGAATACAGCAAGACTTCATGTTTGAAAAACTAAAATAAAAAGTTGTGTTATATAAAAATTTGACAAACATCGCCTTGGTTCCCAAAAATGAGGAAGACAGACTAATATAGTACCAACAGAAATGGCAAAGCAGTTTAAACAGAGATCATTTTAAAATGTTTGAATTATAAAAGTAAAGTGGTTCCCTTAAAGCAGGAACTGCATTGAAAACAGCCCTCTCCGGTTCCTGGGAACGGATATGGAACTGGAGAAAAGTAGAAATTTACATAGAATACACACAAAGCAACCCTTACTAATGTGGAGTATCAACAAATTAACAAAGTTAAACATTATTAAACATAAAAATAATAAACCAGAAACTGGCCAGAGAAGACTTCAGGGCGACTGCTTAATTCTTCAGGTGGAGAAATGAATCTGACAGAGTGCAGGAGTGAGCATGATCACACAGCAGAGTTCAAATTTCTTTGTAAGTTCTATAATTAGCATACAATTCTAAAAGCTGTGGGGCTGCTCATTTTAGGGGAATGATTGCAGTTGTTAAGTATAAGTGAGGGATTCCTAGTGTTTGAATAGTGTTCTCTAGTAATGAAAGACTATAATTGAAGACCCCTATATTGGTGAAAGACTGCACTGGAAGAGTCCTTCAGTGGAGAAAGGCTTGTGAAAGGACCCTCAAGGGGCGAGAGGCTGCAATGGAAGAACATTCTAGTGGCGAGAGGTTGCAATGAAAGAGCCCTACAGTGGTAAGAGACTACAGTGGAAATGTCCTGTAGTAGTAAGAGGCAGTGATTAGTAAGAGGCAGTGATGGATAAGTACTTTAGTGGTGAGAGTCCAAGCTGGAAAAACCCTCTAATGATGTAAGGCCAAACTGAAGAGTCCTCTAGTGGCACCAGAATGCAATGCGAGAGCCAACAGTGGTGACAGACTACAATGGAAGAACCCTCTAATGGTGCACGGCTCTATGGAAGGGCCTACTAGGGTTGAGATGCCTTGCTGGAATAGTCCTGTAGTGCCAAGAGGCTACTCTGGAAGTGCCCTCTAAAGGCAAGAGCCTGCAATAAGAGAGTCCTTTAGTGGGTGAGAGGTTGTGCTGGTAGAGATTTCTAGTATTGAGGGACTGATAAAAGAGCATGCTAGTGGTAAGACGTTTTCATGGAAAAGTTCACTAGTGATAATAGGCTACAATGGAATAGCCCTATAATGGTAAGTGTCTGTAATGAAGGAGCCCTCTAGTGGAGAGAGGCAACAACTAGAGAGGGCTCTATTGGCAGCAGGCTAAGTAAAAAGAACCCTCTAGTGGATGAGCATGGCATGGTAGTACCCAAGAGTGTAGAGATGGCAACAAAGCGCTGCCCTCTAGTGGAGAGGCGACATGGCATCGCCCTACTGAGAAGTGGCATGGCATTGCCCTCCAGAGGCGAAAGGTGGCATGAAATGCTCTCCAATGATAAAAGTAGCAAAGACGTTCCCTCTAGTGATCAGTGGTGGCATGCAAGAACCCTCTAGTGGTAAGAAACACAGAAACATAGAATTTGCCAGCAGATAAGGACCACTTGGCTCACCTAGTCTGCCCATTTTTCCCTGCCTCCAGTATTATCGCAGATCCTACTTGATCTCTAGCCCATTCACCCACCCCTCTTCCCATTCCAAAAGTTTCCCTTATGCCTGGCCTATGCATTCTTGAACCCCACCGCTGTTTTGCCCCCACCACCTCTGCTGGAAGACTGTTCCAGGAATCCACCACTCTTTCTGTGAAGAAGTACTTCCTCACATCTCTCCTGAATCTTATTTATTTAGTTATTTATTTCAACAGTTTCACCAGGAAAGACATACTGAGCTGATAACAGCTCATTTCCAAATGCGCCGGGGGGGGGGGAGACAATACAGAACAACAGCTTATACAATAAATCAACAATCAAAGCAATAAATTATACAGTACAATAAATCGAGCTTCAACAAAACAGGCAAAATATACAAGGACCAGTCAGAGGAACTGCCCCTTAGGTTTCATGGGAATACAATTCAAGGTGCAGGCACGAAGGCATAGGTTGGTATTGAGAGAAGGAAAGAAAGGAGGGATACACAAGTGCAGATTGGGTGGTGTGAAAGGAGGAGAGTGCAGATTGAGGAGGAGGAGGAAGAAAGGGAGGAAGGTAACTGACAGGAGGGTCAGGGAAGGAGGAAAAGAGGGGAGGTGGTAACAGAAGGGTGAGGCAGGGAAAAGTCTCAGGGGCAACTGCAGAAGGGAGCGGTGAAGTCACGGAGAAGAGAGGAGATAAAGCGTTTGGAAGATGAGGATCAAATAGTTAGGGGGGAGAGAGTTCCAAAGCTTAGCAAAGCAGGGGAGACAGCAGCTTGGCCAGTGAGGGATTTTCCTAGAGGGGAGCACGAAGGAACAATAGCTAGAGTTACAAAGGGTGTATGAGGAAAGAGACTAGGTAAGAGGGGAGGGAGGCCAGCCAGAATGTCGAGATAAAGGAGGCACAGTGGGTTAGGCGACGAGCTTCCTAGGGGGGGGAGTGAGAGGGGAGTATAAGGAACAGTGATGAGTGTGAGGTGAACAGTCCAAAGCAAAGCAGCAAACGGAGTGAAAGAGAGGGTCATCTGGCAAGAGTGGACTTTGGTGTTAGCAATGTAGACAATTTCACCATATTCGAAAATGGAGAGAATCATTTCCATGATATCTTGGCGAGCGGGGAGAGCGGATACAGCTTTTGTTCCTACAGTATATAGCACGCTGAGTTTGGGGTGGAGTTTCTTATGGATACGATCCACGTGTTGTGAAAAGTTAAAGTGCCGGCCTAGACAGATTCCAAGGTACTTAAATGAGGGAACGTCATGGATTGTGACACCATCAAAGAGGTGGAAAGTGGGGAGGCAGGGAAGCCTGGAGAGCCTCTGCTTAATGCTAAAGGTCATGGAAACCATTTTCTTGGCATTTAAAGATAACTTATTTGTCTGGAACCTGCGCTGAATGCTACTGAAGTCATGTTGAAGCCTGGTCAACAGCTCAGAAAGGGAGGAACCAGAGGCAAATAGGACTGTGTCGTCAGTGTACATATGGATGGACACAAATAAGCAGACAGAGGGGAGGTCATTCAAGAAAATCAAGAAGAGTAGTGGGCCAAGGACAGAAGAAAAAAATTACTCACTATAGTAATGTCATTTCTTCTAATGGAGTCTTGCTGTATTCTGACTATATGCAGTTAGCCCCAGCACTTGAACTGCTCCGGAAAGGAAAGGGTTAACTCTATGCCAAGGCATAGAACATTGAGTTTGAGCTCAGTTTTCAAACCTCTGTCCCAGGTACTCAGTGTAACCGTCAGATTCTTTACTCCACCTAACTGAGATTCTCTCCTTCACTTCGCTTTTGCTAAAAAAAAAAAAATCGTTGGTTTGTCAACCATTAATTTATTTTTTCGGTATTCGCATCTCTGTGCTTGGTACAGCAAGTTTAGTGTTTTGCAGTAGAAACTGGCTGGCTGGCTGAGACTAGTGGACGAACAGAGGAAGCCAGGGTGATGAGGGACTGCCAAATCTGCAGAAACTTTCCCAGAGCCACTTTAGATAAAAGTTTAAGCAGGCTGAAGTAAACGGAGGCAGAGAAATCTGCTGACCCGGATGACCAGCCCAGTTTGGTTCTGACAAAACCTGAGGGGGTGCCCACTGACCTGGGCGATACCGCCTCGGGCAAAAGGAGAGCAGATTCTGCGGAATCTGTTCCGTCTAAGAGAAAGCGCAAGTCAGCCGGTTCGAATCCAGTTTCCATGTTCCGACCGCTGATGAAATGGCTAAAGCGATTGCTATTGTACAATCGCTTCACCTGGTTCCAATCGAACAGACACCGACTCAAAGACTATCAGTTCGGTCGGATTTTTCTACGATCCTGAAGCATTTTATGAGGGCGATTGGGAAGTAGATGAAGATTATGAAGAAGAAGATTATGAAGGCCTAGATGAATCAGTAGAGCCTGACAACTCCCCAGACAGACCTTCTAATGTGTCTCCTCCCACACTCTGAGTCCCCCTTCCATTTCTTGTTCTACAAGAAAGTGGCTGATCCTGTTCAGCCTCTTTCACTGGAAGCTGAAGAGGCTGAACAGGGTCAGGAGGAACCAGACTACATTGAGATGATGGATGTTCCAGAGTCCAAAAGGGCGTCTATCCCTCTGCATAAATCCCTGGGTAAACAGACACAGAAAATTCTTCAGTTCCCAACATCCATACCCACTGTGGATAAAAAAAATGGATACGAGGTATGCCTTGACAGGTCCTGGGATGGAATTCCTTACAAGTCATTGCAGCCATGTTGTGGTAGTGCAAGCTGCAGCCTGTGACAAGGCTAACATTCCCCTGGTGTCTCACCTCCCCCCCCCCCCAAGAAAAGGATTCCAGGAAAGTGGATGCCATGGCAAAGAAAGCATACTTGGCATCCTCTTTGGGGTTCAGGCAATCTAATTACATGGCATATACAACCAGATACCAGAAGCCTATATGGGATATGGTTCTGGAGCTGGCTAAGAATGCCCCTTCCCAGCTGGCCAAGGAGCTGGAGCAGGTGGCTGTGGATGGTATTGAGGCATCAAAGGTCCAGTTTCATGTTGCTGTTGACGCAAATGATGTACATTCTAGAGTCATGGCTACATCTGTCACCATGAGGAGATCTGCTTGGCTCAGGTGTACCAATTTATCACAAGATACCCAGACCAAGGCCATGGATTTTCCTGTCACCGGTAACTCTCTGTTTGGACAGCAAACAGAGGCTTACATGAAAAAGATGGATGAATACAGGACCACTGCAGCCAAAGAAAAGCAGGTCACTCCTCAGAGGCAGCAATCTAAGGCTGGCAGGGGCCGGCCTTTTCAAAGGCCTTTTTACCAAGCCAAAGCCTCCTCTTCTTTCCAGCAGAGGGGGTTCTTTAAGGGAAGAGGCAGAAGGGGGGTGACCAGGACTCCATCCTCCACTCAGTCCAAGCCCCCTGCTAAACAGACACCCTGATGTGTCAGGGTCGCCTCCTTGGTTCCAGTAGGGGGCAGGCTGGCTCACTATTTCCAGGTCTGGAAGTCTATTACCTCAGACAAATGGGTCCTGGAAGTAGTGAGCCAGGGACTTGCTCTCAGCTTCAAAAGGTTCCCAAAAATGAGAGCAAAGTCTTTCATTCCTCCCTCTCCCGTGGAGACAAAGGCTTTAGAGGCAGAAGTCTCCTCTCAATCACAGGGGAAAAGGACTATATTCCAGATAGTACCTTACCCCAAAAATGACAGGGGAGTGGTGACCCATCCTAGATCTACGATACCTAAACAAACGCATTCTAAAGCCAAAGTTCAAAATGGTGACTCTGGGAATAATTCTTCCCTCTCTGAGACCAGGAGACTGGCTAGCCTCCCTGGATCTCAAGGGTGCCTATTTCCACATACCTATCAGACATTTCCACAGAAAGTACCTCAGGTTTGAGTTGCCCTCAGGCCACTACCAATTCAGCACAATGCCTTTCGGCCTAACCCCAAGGGTGTTCACCAAGTGTCTTGCAGTAGTGGTGGTGTTTCTCAGGAGACAAGACATCTTATTGTTCCCTTACCTGGACGACTGACTCATAGAGGGTCAGTCCTCAGACCACGTCAAGTCAGCTCTAGAGATCACACAAAAGCTTCTGGACTCCTTAGGATTCATCCTAAACCTAGAAAAGTCTGTTCTGGAACCAGCCCAGCTTCTCACATTTATAGGGGTGGAGCTGGACCCTATTCAGGCCAAGGCCTTTCTTCTTCTTTCAAGGGTTCAGTCCCTCATCACCCTGGCTTCCTCTTTTCGTCCACTAGTGTCTTGGCCAGCCAGACATTTCTTGCAGTTGCTAGGCCACATGGCAGCTTGCACTGCAGTAGTGCAAGGGGGGCAAGGTTTCAAATGAGAGATATTCAATTTCATCTAAAATCTTTTTGGTCTCGGAAAAAAAGACCCCCCTCTCCAAGTTAGTTCCAGTGTCTCAAACTCTGGTTCAGGCTCTCCAGTGGTGGCTGGAGGAGGACAATCTGAGGCAAGGTGTCCCCTTCCTCAGTCAGGCCCCAACAGTGGTTTTTACCACAGACGTTTCCCTGCTGGGATGGGGAGACCATCTGGATCAGCTTACTGCTCAGGGAACATGGTCTCATAAGGAGCCTCTCCTGCACATCAATCTTCTCGAACTCAGAGCTGTCTTTCTATCACTTCTGACATTCCTGAACACAATTCTGGGGAAGGGGGTGCAGGTCAGGACAGACAACACCACAACCATGTGGTACATCAACAAGCAGGGGGCCACTCGGTCTTCGGTCCTGTGCACCAAAGCCTTGAAAATATGCTCACTAGCTTATTCCCTGCAGGTTTCCCTGATAGCTGTGCATCTTCCAGAGAAGGACAATGTGCTGGCAGATGCTCACAGCAGGATTTCCCAAGGTCACCACGAATGGGCCCTGAATCCTTGAATTCTTCAGATCATTTTCAAAATGTGGGGCACTCCAGAGATAGATCTCTTTGCAGTCCTGGACAATCATCAGCTTCCCCTATTCTGCTGCAGACCCGCTCTTTTGGGGTCTATTCCTCAAGATGCTCTCATGTTGGACTAGACAAACAGGTTTCTGTTTGCTTTTCCTCGTGAGTTCTGGTCCAGATCAGATCTCAGCCTTGCACTGTGATTCTGGTGGCTCCGGACTGGGCCAGGCAGTCTTGGTACCCCCTACTGTCAATGTCAGTGACAAGTCCTCTTTGTCTTCCCAGAAAGATCAATCTTCTCACTTCCTCACAGGGGAAGATTACTGTATCCCAACCTTCAGACTCTCAGACTCAAAGCTTGGCTCTTGAGGAGCCAGAAAGTGCAGGCCTGCATCTTTCCCAATCAGCCCTGGACATTCTTAAGGCTAGTAGAAAGCCTTCCACTAGCAAAACCTACAATTCCAAATGGAAGAGATTTGGTTTCTGGTGTTCTCAGAGGCATATTCAGCCAGATTCAGCTGACACTGCCACTGCTTTGGACTATCTGGTGCATCTTAACAGCTTAGGCCTCAGACCTACCACTTTCAAGGTGCATTTGGCAGCCATCTCTGCCTTCCTTTCAGCTGGGAAGGGCTCTTCCTTAGCCTCCCATCCAGTTTTCAAGAGATTTTTCAAGGGTTTGGTTCATAGCATTCCTCCTTTTGGGGACTCTACTCCTGTTTGGGATCTGAATATCTGCAATGCACAACTTATGCAGCCTCCCTTTGAACCATTATCTTCAGCTGAGCTAAAATACTTGACTTGGAAAACTGTGTTCCTGGTACGCATTACCTCTGCCAGGAGAATCAGTGAGTTACAGGCTTTATCAGTGGAACCCAATTTCATTTAATTTCACAGGGTAAAGTGGTCCTTCGAACGAATAAGTTCCTTCCCAAGGTGGTATCGGACCCATTTGAACCAATCTATGTCATTGCCTGTATTTTTCACTGACCATTCTTCCTCTGGGGAGAGGAGACTACACAGTCTTAATGTAAAGAGGGCCCTTAGTTATTAGACAGAATTCACTAAGACCCATAGAAATGACTGTTCACTGCTATTTCTCACTTATGGAGAAGTGGGAAAAGGTAAACCTGCCCCTAAGAGAACTACTGCCAGGTGGATTGTTTCCTGTATCCTGTTCCTCAAAGATGGGGAAAGAGCCACCCTCAGGCCTGAGGGCTCACTCGACCAGAGGCGCAGCTGCTTCGGTCACAGCAGCCAGAGACATACCTTTAGTGGAAATCTGTAAAGGAGCCACCTGGAAAACTGTTCACACATTTACCAAGCATTACTCTCTCGACATCCAGTAAAGAAGTGATGCTAGGTTTGGCACAGCAGTACCGCAGAGCTTGTTCCCAAAATAGGTTCAGTCACTCCCTCCTCCAAGGGGGTACTGCTTAGTAGTCTGCATACAGTCAGAATACAGCAAGACCATGTTGTTTGAAGAAAAAAAATACTCACCATTGTAATGTTGTTTCTTCTAATGGAGTCTTGCTGTATTCTGACCTGCCTCCCCTCCTGGAACCTAGTTGTTTTTGGGATGTGGGTGGGCA
The DNA here is from genome assembly GCA_016271365.2 of Neoceratodus forsteri. Classification (NCBI taxonomy): domain Eukaryota; kingdom Metazoa; phylum Chordata; order Ceratodontiformes; family Ceratodontidae; genus Neoceratodus; species Neoceratodus forsteri. Next base: position 672,421,802 of record CM057451.1, on the reverse strand, counting down.
GGCACAGTGCTGCACTCCAGGGGTGTACCTGGGTTACCTTTCCTTAAGGTGAGGTTTTTTATTGCTATTTTTAAGTTTCACTACCTACCTGAATTATTTTGGGGTTCTCAACTTGAGTCTTTTGGATCCTAAAAATCTTATTGCCTTTTGGCACAAAATTTTAGAAAAACAATTTCTGTTTATAGTTAGTTAGCATAGTGCTCATAAGAATCTGACGGTTACACTGAGGAGTACCTGGGACAGCGGTTTGAAAACCGAGCTACAGTTCAACGTTCTATGCCTTGGCATAGAGTTAACCCTTTCCTCTCCAGAGCAGTTCAAGTGCTGGGGCTAACTGCATATAGTCAGAATACAGCAAGACTTCATGTTGTTTGAACCTTGGGGACACGGTGCTGATGGGGAGGGGCGGGGAGATAGGGAATGACCAATTGTAACTGACTGAGATCTGTCCACCAGGTAGAAGCAAAACCAGTTAGTAGCAGAGTCTGAGAGCCCCACTGCCCTGAGCTGGACAAAGAGGAGAGGGTGGGAAACAGTGTGGAAGGCTTTGGCCAAGTCGACAAAGACGGCAGAGGTGAGAAGGCCCTGATCCACGCCTGTGAAAATGGAATCAGTAAGCTGGAATTGGAAGGAGGTGGTGGAGTGGTGTTTATGGAAGCCAGACTGGAAGGGGGTAAAAAAAAAAAAAGAAAAGGAATCAAAGATGGTGGAAGGGTTGGGACAGCACTAAGTGTTCCTGGAGTTTAGCTAAAGTGAGGAGCAAGGAGATAGGACGGAAGTTGCCAGGGGTGGAGAAGTCACCTCCTTTAGGAAGGGGAATAAAGTGGTGTGCTTCCAAGAGTCAGGGACAAAAGCAAGAGAAAATGAGAGGTTGAGAAGGGAGGAGATTGGGAAGGCAATGGCAGGAAGAGTGAAGTGTAGGAGTTTGGGGTCAAGCCCATCAGGGCTCTTATCTTTCAGAGGGATGAGGGCCAAGAGTGCTTTGAGAGAAGCAGCAGGAGTGTCAGAAGAGAAGAAGGTGTGCGACAGAGGGGCACGAGGGAGGTGAGGGAGGGGGTAGAAAGGAGGGAGGAGGCACAGGAGGTGAAGAAAGGAGTTGAATTCGGAGGCGTCAGAAATAAGGGCGTCTCCCACCTTGAGGACTGGGGAGGAGGAGAAGAGGGTGTGGATGACCTTCCAGAACGTGGAGGGTGACTAAAGTAGTTCTGGAAAGTGGAGGACAGGTACTCAGCCTTGGAAAGCCTGGTGGCTCTGGTGCAAGCATTCTGAAGAGCTCAGTACCTGTTAAGGTCAGCTTGAGAGTCAGTGGACATGCGAGTCTTCCAGGCCAGATCATGTGCATGGAGGCAGGCCAGTAATTCGGCTGAGATCCAGGTGAGGTAAGAACCATGGACCCTGGTTTTCCTGAGGGGGGAGGGCATGCAGATCCTAGACTGATAAGAATTTGGAATGAAAGTAGATGAGGGAAGAGTTGACATTGCTGGCAGAATAGGTGGGGGACCAGTCGGTAGTTAGCAAGTCAGTATGTAGCGAAAAAAGTCAAGCAACTGGAAGGACCAGATCTGGATGAGTTGTTTTTTTTTTGGGGGGCTTTGGGGCAATTAATTCTGTGCACACAACAGACCACATGGTCTTCACAAAGTGCATCAGTGAGGGTGCCAGCATCAATGATACGGTGAGGGTGGGAGATAAATACAGGTTACTCACCTGTAACAGGAGTTCTAGGAATGGTATATGTTGTTCATCCACACTTACTGGCAGGTTCCTTACCGCTTTAAATCTTGCCGGAAGGTCTTCATGCTGGCTCCTCCCACCCACCTGGGTGGTAAAACTCTCGGCTCCGCCCCATGACGCCAGATCTAGCCCGCTGGAAGCCAGGTTGTGCGTCAAAGCCAGCAAGGTCGAGTGGGTTGTGTGGATGAACAACATATACCATTCCTAGAACTCCTGTTACAGGTGAGTAACCTGTATTTCTAGGGACATGGATATGTTGTTCTATCCACACTTACTGGCAGACTCCTAGCAGTTCTCCAGGAGGGAGGGAGGCAAGGTGCACACCCCCTACTTGAGAAATAAGGACTGGAGAACCGAGGTCCCAAAACCAGCATCCTGGCGTGACTCAAGGTCGATGTGGTAGTGGGTAATAAAGGTGTGTGCTGACTTCGAGGTAGCAGCCCTGCAGATTTCCTACATAGGGACGTCCCTGGAAGCAGCCACCGAAGCAGCAGTATGGCGGATAGAATGAGCTCTTATCCTTCTGGGAGGCTCCATGCCCGCCAACCTATAGCAGAGATCTGTGCATGAGGTGACCCACCTGCCTATCGTCTGCTTGGCTGCAGATCTGCCAGGTGCGGCTTCAGCGTAGGTGACAAACAGCTGGCAAACCTCTCCCCGAACTTCAGCCGTCCGCTCCTTATAATAAGACAGCGCTCTTCTAGGGTCCAAAGTATGGAGCCTATATTCAGCCTCCGAGGTGCAATTGGGGTAGAACACTGGCAGAGTCAACACCTGGTTAAAGTGAAACTCCGACACCACCTTCGGAAGGAATTTCGGGTGGGGGCGCAGGACAACCTTGTCCCTGTGGAAGACCAGATAAGGAGACTCTATGGAAAGCACCTGGAGCTCTCCCATCCTTCTGGCTGACGTGATAGCCACCAAGAAGGCGGTCTTCCACGACAGGTGAGAGATGTCATACCTGTGCATCGGTTCAAATGGCTTGCCCATGAGCTTAGCCAATACCAGCAGTAGAGCCTACGGAGGTGGAGGTTATCGCACCAGAGGGGATATGTGATCAAGGCCTTTGAAAAAGCACCCGACCACCTTCTCCTGCGCCACCGAATGCTTCCCGGCCCGTGCCCGGTAAGCAGAGATGGCTGCCGGTGCACCTTAAGGGTCGTCGACTGAAGCCCTAGCTGAGAAAGGGACCATAGGTAGTCCAGAATGCTGGCCAAGGAACAGGAGGAAGGGTCCAACCCCCTTATCCTGACATCAAATGGAGACTCTCTTCCATTTGAAGGCATAGCATTTTCTGGTCGACTCCTTACGGGATGCCTCAACAACGATGAGGACCTCGTCGGAAAGACCCAAGGCCTAAACTCTAGCCGCTCAGGAACCAGGCCATCAGGTGCAGGGATTGAAGGTCCGGGTGGAGTACCTTCCCCTGGTTGACTGAGATCAGGTCCAGGCGGGCTGGAAGCCGCATCGGGAGCCTGGAGCTGAGGAGATCTGGATATCAGAACTGGAGAGGCCAGTCTGGGGCTACCGGAATCACCTGCGCCTTGTCCCTCCTCACCTTGAGAAGCACCCTGTGGATCAAGGGAAATGGGAGAAAGGCATAGAAGAGGCCCGGGCTCTACGGCCTCGAGAAGGCATCCACCTGCAGCGAGCCCTACTGGGGGGGGGCGGGCATGAAACAGCCTCAGCTTCCGCATTCTCCCTGGAGGCAAACAGGTCCACCTGAGGTGTGCCCCAGTAGGAGAACAGATCGTGTACTACCTCCGGCAGGAGAGACCACTCATGAGATGCAGCACCTATCTGGCTTAGGGTATTGGCCTGACTGTTGGAGGCTCCCGCCACATGGATGGCTAGGAGATCCACCTCCAGGCTGCTCACGAGGGACTAAGTGCGGAGAGCTTCCTTGCACAGGGGCAAGGAGCGCGCCGCCCTGGCAGTTTAGGTAATACATGGTCATGGTATTATCCGTCTGGACCTGGACCACTTGACCCCGTACAAACAGAGCGAAGGCGGTGAGGGCTAGTTGGACCGCTCAAAGCTCCAGCAGGTTGATGTGACATCGAGACTCTTGAGGGGACCAGAGGCCATGCGCTCTGTGCTCCCCCAGATGGGCACCCCAACTCATCAAGGAGGCGTCAGTCATTAGAATGACCATCGGCTCGGGGCGGACAAACTGGATGCCCTCCTGCAGATGAGCTGGAATGATCCACCACCGGACAGCGTTCCACATCTCCTGGTTCACCGCCACTGGGTGGTCCAGAGGACCGGAGCGCTGCAACCACTGGCAGGCCAGTCCCCACTGTAGGGGACACATGTGCCAACAGGCCCAACGGACCACGCTGGTGCAGGCCACCATGAGGCCCAGGAGGCGCAGGAGGTCCCGGGCAGGGCGCAATTGCCCAATCAGAAATGACTGGGCAAAGGAGGAAAGAATCTCAGCCCTGTCCACCAGGAGCCAAGCTCTGGCTCGAAGAGAGTCGAGCTCTGCCCCGATGAATTGAATCACCTGCGTCGGCACGAGTTCTGACTTGGCCTCGTTGATGAGAAGGCTAATCTGAGAGCAGACCTGGAGGGCCAGATCCCTGGACCGCTCCACCTCCAGCCTGGAGGGGGCTGCAATCAGCCAGTCATCCAGATAAGTGTACACCCAGACCCTTCGGCGCCGCAGGAATGCTGTCACCACTGCCATGCATTTAGTGAAGACCCTGGGAGCTGGAGAGAGGCCGAAGGGCATGGCCCGGAACTCGTAAAGTGACCCCACTGCTCTGAAGTGGAGGAATCGCTGGTGGGACAGACGGATTGGGATGTGAAAGAACGAGTCCTGGAGGTCCAGAGAACAGAACCGCATGCCTCGTTCCAAGGATAGAATGATCTGTGCCAGAATGACCATCCTGAAGGTTTGAGATCTTAGGAACTTGTTCAGGTCACGTAGGTCTAGAATGGGGCGCCAGCCCCCAATCCGTTTCGGGACCAGGAAATACCTGGACACAAACCCTGGGTCTGGTGGAGGATCCGCCACCTCCCTGATCACCTCCTTTTGGAGGAGCAGAGCAATGTTGGCTCGACGAGCCAACAGAGGCTGCGGACCCCAAAAACCCCCGTGGGGTGACGGCTCGATAGGGTGGGGCCTGCTCGAATTCCAGAGGCGGACCCTGCCCTGCCACTTCCAACACCCAGCAGTCCACGGTGATAGTGGACCAGGCAGAAAGGAAGTGGTGGAGCTGTCCCCCCCCGGGGGGAACCTGGGGGGGGAGAAGAGTGATGAGGCTTGGGGCGACACCCCTCAACCAGTCACTTGGCAGGCTTGGAGAAAGGACCAGCCAAGGGACCTCCTGGGCCTTTTCCTCCCAGCTTCCTGCTGGAAGAAGCTGCAGGCTTGGTTTTGGGGTGCCAAGTGCGAGCCTGCTGGCCCTGATGCTGGTGTTGCTGGGCCAGACGTGCCGCAGGGGCAGAAGGCCAAAAGGGCTTACGCTGCTGCTGGCAGCCTTTGTCCTTCTGGGCAGATGTGACCGAGTCCAAGGTGGCATTGGACTTCTCGATCCTCTGAAAATGACCCTCCAACCCGGGACCGAACAAGTCGGTACCCAGGAAGGGAACGTCTGCCAGCTTGTGCTGGGTATCCACCGTGAAGGTGGAGATCCGCAGCCAAGCTCTGCGGCGCATGGCCACTGCGGCCACTACTGACCGGGCAAAAGAGTCTCCAATGTCAAGAGCAGTTTGGAGCTGTTGCTTTGCCACCGCTCTTCCCTGATCCCACACCTGCTTGACCATAGTCTGGTGGTCAGCCGGGAGATGAGGAATCACCTCATCCAGGGAGCCCAAAAGAGCGTGGGAAAAGTGTGCCATCAGTATGGCCGAACTGGCCCGACGAAGGCCTAAGGAGGACGCAGCATAAACTTTATGCCCGGAGTAGTCCAGTTTCTTGGACTCTTTATCGGGTGGCTTGTCCACGTCACAAGCGTCTCTGGAGCACCGGAAAACACTGTCAGTCACCAACCCCTCCGAAGAGGGATGCTCCGATAATCCGGAGAGTGAGCCGGTGGGAACTGCATACTTCCTGGCCATCCTGGCCGAGGGAGATGGACAAGAACCCGGCCGCTGCCATAGCTCCAGGGCCAGGCCAACAATGGCTTCAGCCACAGAAAAGGCCTCCACAGGAGAATCACCTCAGTCCAGCATCTCCGTGAGGGGATACTTGGCCCGCTTTGACACAGGTTCGCGCTGCATCCCAGTAGATTCTGAGATGAGCTGAAGCAATCCCATGAACGAGGATGGGCTCTTGTCCACCGACTGTCCCCCACAGGACTCCAGGTCGAGAGGCCTGGAGAACAGGGAAGAGTCATCGTCAGACTCCGAGGAGTCAGCAAACAGCTGCTGAGGGCCTGAGCCACCCTCCACCTGCCGTGGATGATCGGGAGTGAGGGTGACAGACAACCGATGGGGCAACCCATGACCCGACCGAGAATCCTTGGTCGGAGCCCCAGTTTTTGGTTGTGGAGGCGGGGGTTCCACCACAATGGGTAGTGCAGCTGGTTTCGGCCGAACAATCGGCATCGGCTTCGGATCCTCGATGACCACGAGGGGTTGTTTCAGCTGCTCGGGTGACAGCCACTTAATGGCCGGAGAAGGCAACAGAGTCTGCTTGCTCCCGGTCAAAAGGAGCCGCTGCCACATCAGATCCCTGTAGCGTCGACACAACTTGCGCTGGAGCCTATCCTCCGAGGAGGACGATGACGAGGATGAGCGGCGCCGCCGCTTCCCTCGGTGCCGAGACCGCCGATGTCAGTGGGATTGGCTGGACCAAGAAGAGGTACGAGACCGTGACCTTCGGTGTTTCCAAGGGTGGGTCTGGGAGGGAGTGAGGGAAACCCCGTTCCTACCCCGGGTCTAGAACCTTGACCGGGACTCCGGCACAGGAGGCACAGACAAGTCCTCGGTTTCCACCGGGGGAACCGGTGAAGAAGGGTTGTCAGCTTCTCCAGTCGACAGCCCATCCGACGGGTCGAGAAAAATCTTGACTGCATCGATGGGTGTCTCGGCCAGCTGACCCAACGGGGAACACCATGAAACCAGTGGCCTTAGCCGCAACCTCGACCGAAGTAGAGTGTCGAAGGGGACCTCTCCCACTCTCACAAACGTCGACGGTGAGACTTACCCTTTGAGTCCTTTTTCTTGGACCGAGAGGAATGTCCCGATGGCCCCTCTCCCTTAGTAGAGAGGGACTGACAAAGCTCCTTCAATGAAGCCGAGTAGGAGGAGCCCAAGGAAAGCGGGATAAACGCCGTGACGGAGGAAGAAGAAGATGCAGCCTGGGCCGCCTCCTCCATGAGGGCGATCATTTGCTTAAGTTGCTCAGCCGAGCCCGCCACCAGACACAGCCCAGCAGGGCCTCCTTCGACTTCACCGGAGGAATAAGTCTCCGCGCCTGTTGAAGTTCAGCAGCACGTCTTCTAAAAGGTTGACCGGAGAAGGACTTGCACAATTCGCAGGCCTGCGGATCGTGACTGAACCCAAGGCAGCAAACGCACGTGGAGTGCGGATCGATCAGAGACATCTTCTGCCCATAAGGGCACCGCCGAAATCCGGGAGTTGATTTGTCCATCGCAGCCATGAAGGAAGAAAAAGACTGAAGTCTAGTAAATTTAACTATGAGTTTCGGTTTAACAGACGAGGTAGGATCCAGGCCTAAAACGCAGAGCTCAAAGGAGGGAACCTGAGCTTCCAAGCGGTAAGGAAGATCTGGCGTCATGGGGCGGAGCCGAGAGTTTTACCACCCGGGTGGGTGGGAGGAACCAGCTTGAAGACCTTCCGGCAAGATTTAAAGCGGAAAGGAACCTGCCAGTAAGTGTGGATAGAACAACATATCCATGACCCTAGAAGTACCCAGTTCAGTAATGAATGATTAAGGGATCTATGATTGTGACAGGTTGGGACTGAGATAAGTTGAGTCAGTTGAAGAGACTTAATATTTTGGCAGAGTTTCCAATGTGAGGGGGACAGCCAATTAATATTGAAGTCCTCAAGGATGAGAAGTTCACCGGTGGAGGCATGAGTAGAGATGGTGGTTAGGAGCTCTGAGACAGATGAAGGGGACAGCCCAGGGCAGCAACAGATACCAGCCATGAAGACTGGGACAGAGAAAGAGATGGAGAGTTTGAGGAGAAGCGTTTCATATGCAGAGGGGGAGGTGACAAAGAGCACTGGTGTGAGCTGGATGGTAGAAGAGGAGTAGATGGCAACTCCACCTCCCTTCTTTGCATGGTGCTGCCGAGTGAGGGTGTAGCCAGGTATGGTGATAACAGAGTCAGGGATCTTGGGGGGTTCAGGACTCCGAGATTATCAATACATCTGGAAGAAGGGCAACAATGAGAGGCTGAAGTAGATCTATCTTAGGAAGGAGGCTTTGGGGAAACAAGTGAGAGGGGAGTGTGCAGGGCCGGGATTGAGCTCAATATCATCTGCCATGAGGAGCAGCAGTGAAATAATGAGCCTGCCACAGTTCAGGATGTATGACAAGTGAGGGGGAAGGGGAATCTATGGGTTTCCAGGTGGAGCCAAGAGGAGGAGGAGGAGGAGGAGGGAGCATACTGGGAGTCAGGGGGAATGGAAAGGAGGGAGAAGGCGGGAGGAGGGTGGGAGAGGAGACGGGGGAGTGAGAAGGATGGGAGGAGTGGGAAAGCTGGCAGGATGGGGGTTAGGGAAAACAGGAGGGAAAGGAAGGAAAGGATGATAAGCAACATATTAGTCAGTAGTGGGATCAGAGCTGGAGAACGGAAAATAGAAGGGGGGGAGGAGAGTAGGGAGGGGATTGAGAATGGAAGTAGAGTGGGTGAATGGTAGCAAAGAACAGCGCAGTGAAAAAGGGCCAAGAGGGGACCCTGAATGGGTAACATAGAAGTTGACGGCAGATAAGGACCGCAAGGCCCATCCAGTCTGCCCATTCCTTTTTCTACCTTATAAATGTGCCATCGGTCTTTGCTCTGTCAGTGGCCTATCTATTCATACTCATCTGTATTGCTCCCCTATGCCTATCCCATGCCTGTCTGAAGCCCTGCACTGTATTCAAAGCCACCACTTCCTGAGGTAGGCCGTTCCATGCATCCACCACCCTTTCTGTGAAAAATAATTTCCTCACATTCCCCCCTTAATCGGCCTCCCTCTAATCTCATGCTGTGTCCTCTTGTCCTGCTATTTTTCTTATATTTAAACATGTTAGACTCTTTCACCTTGTTAATGTCCTTAAGGTGTTTGAATGTCTCGATCATATCACCTGTCTCCCTCCTTTGCTCAATGGTATACATACTGAGCTCCATTAATCTGTCCTCATATGTCTTCTGATGCAGTCCCTGCACCATTTTGGTTGCCCTTCTCTGGACTATCTCAATTTGGTTAATGTTCTTGTGAAGGTGTGGCCTCCAGTACTGCACCGCAGTGCTCCAGATGGGGCCTAACCAGTGTCTTGTAAAGAGGGATTATTACCTCCCTCTTACGACTTGTGATACCCCTACTAATACATCCTAACATCCCCCTAGCCTTACCTACTGCTTTAGAGGTCTGCTTGGATGATTTCAGATCATCGGTGATGATGATGCCCAAGTCTCTTTCTTCCTTTGCGACTGCCAGCAACTCCCCTCCCAGCCTATAGGCTTCAGGGTTTCTCTTCCCTATGTGCATGATCTTGCACTTCTTTGCATTAAATCCCAGTTGCCATTCTTCTGACCATTTTGCTAGTTTATCCAGATCTCTTCTCATTCTGCCCACCTCATCTGGATCATCTACTCTGTTGCAGATCTTGGTGTCATCTGCAAACAGACAAGCCTTACCCTCTAGTCCATCTGCAATGTCGCTAATGAAGATACTGAAGAGGACTGGCCCCAGGACTGATCCCTGAGGTACCCCACTTGTGACTTGCATCTCTCATGATTTTTTATTTATTTATCAAGTCTAGGATTACAAATACCTTTGAGCCTCTGCTCTTTTACAAAGGTTCCACGTCAGAGAAATACAAATTATGGGGAACATCAAGACAGACATTACAACAATGTGGACATTGCAAACAGAGTACAGATTAATACAATTCAAGGGTAGCAATGTAACAAGGCAACCAGCGACATTTGTCAGAGAAAATAGACAACAGATAAAAAGTGCCAGAGTCACAGGGATATGGCGGGGGAATGTAGGAAGGGTGGGAGAGGGTGAAAAGTGCATCATTGGGAATACCAAGATGTGAGGTAGAATCCAGTGAGGAGGGGAGGGGGGACCACTAGAGCAGGAAGGGAAGTGGAGAAACAAGGTTAAGTTGGGCAGTCACAGGAGCTGTTGGTAGTGAGATAGTCCTGAGCCTAGTTTTAAACATACCAATTGTTGGGGCAGAGGAGATGGTGGGGCTGAGGCCATTGAACCAGAGTGGCGCTCGATAAGCAAAAGAGCGTTGTCCCTGTGAAGTGCGACAGTGAGGGACTTTCAGTAGCTGTAGCGTGGATCTCCTAAGGCAACATTTGCTAATTCGGTGTTGTAACAGAGCTGAGACCCCAGAAGATGCAAGGCCAAGGTAGATTTTTTTCGCCATGGAGCAGGTGAGAAACTTTATGCGGTTTGATAGTTGGAGCCAGCCGGTCTGAGTGTACAGGTCACATGTGTGGGTGAGACGGTGAGCACCAGCGATGAGCCGACATGCCTTATTTAAGGCAGTTGAGAGGCGTCTAAGGGTTGTGGTTGTGGCCGAGCCATAAATGATGAGACCATAGTCTATTACAGAGATAACAGAGCTCAGGACTGCAACCTTCAAAGCTTCTGGTGTGAGGTGTGGTCTGTGTTTGTAGAGGAGACCAAGCCATGTATTAGCAGCTCTAGCTACATTATCTACAGGAAGTCCATTGGAGAGATTAGAGTCAAGCTGTATCCCTAAGTATCTGAAGGACCCCACCTGATCTAGATTGTTCCCCTGGGTGGTGGAGATAGCCAAGTGGTGTAGCTTGTGTGGGTTATGAGAGCTGCAGAAGAGCATAGATTTGGTTTTCTTGTCATTGAGGACCAGTTTATGATTAAGAAACCATGTCTCTACAGAACTGAAACCAAGTTGAAGGTTGTGTTGAAGAGTTGCAGGATCTTTGTGAGTGGAGAATACAACAGCATCATCGGCATACAGTATGATCTGCTCAGAGTAGTGGTAAGGGAGGGAGTTTAAGAAAAGGCTAAAAAGGAGGGGGCCCAGCATGGATCCCTGTGGGACACCCAAGCGAACAGGCAGGGTGTCAGAAAGAGCGTCCGCAATTTTTACTCTCTGCAACCGGTTTTCTAAGTAGCTTTTAAACCAGAGAGAAGAGTCAGGTGATAGCCCGGCATTCAGTAGTTGGTGAATTAGTAGTCCATGGTGTACTGTATCGAAGGCCTTGGAGAGGTTAACGAAAACTGTCCCTGTGAGAAGGCCGTTGTCAAGGGATTTGTGCAATGCTCCAGTGAACTCAAGAAGGGCTGTGGTGGTGCTGTGACCTTTCCGGAAGCCGTGCTGTTGTGGACAAGGTATACTGTATTTATCCAAGTGGTCTGTAAGTTGATCAGCCACGATACGCTCGAGTGCCTTAGAGAGTGGGGGCAGTATGGAGATAGGGCGATAATTTGAGTGATTCGTCTTATCCACTTTATGGATGGGTGTCAGGTGGCTGTTTTCCATAGGTCCGGGAATTTTCCACAGCTGAGAGAGGTGTTTAGGATTTTTGTTAATGGATGAATTACCTCATCGAGGGTGAGTAACAGAAGCTTAAGGTCCAGGGTGTCGCTACTAGATCTAGATTTAGAGATAGCAGCAGTAATATAGCGGCGAGCTTCATTCAGCCTTACTTCCCAGAAGTAGAAGAGGGGATGGTTAGACTGAGGGGCTGAGGTATTTGGGGAGTAGGCCCTGTTTTCTGTTTTCAAAAAAGTCATGGGGTAGAACAGCACTAAGGTCTGAAAAAGCTGTGTTAAAGATGTTTGCGATCACCTTGGGGTCGAGGGTTGAGGATCCATCAACCATTAACATGGCCGGAGGTTTTGGCTGCTTCCTGACATCCTTGATACTGTCCCAGAAAGCCGACCATTTCCCACGTATTGGTGGCAGTCTTTGTAATAGGTGGATTTCATCAGCCATATGGCTTTTGTGCAGGCATTTCGTGCTTGTTTGTAATTTTGGATGTCCAGTTGTTTGCCAGTGGCCCTGGCAACTGCCCAGAGGTGATCCCCTAGTTTCAGCTGTGAGAGAAGAGCAGCGGTGACCCATGGGTTAGAGAGATTTTGTTTTGCGCCTTTTAGCAGGGGCAAAGAGGTTGCAGGCTTTGTAGAAAATTGAGATGAAGTGATCAAGAGCCAAGTTAACATCTGTTGCTTCATAGATGGCTAGCCAGTCTTGTAGAAGCAGGTATTGTTTGAGATGTGGAAGTTTTCCATGAGGAAGGACTCTGCTAGCGATAATTTTGGGAAGGGGCTTAAGGAATTTGTTAGACCATGCACACATGACAGGGGAGTGGTCACTGAGAGAGTCTGGGAGAACGGTCGTATGAGAAATCCTTGTGGGGTGAGTGGTGAGGACCCAATCCAAGAGGGTACTGGTGCCAGTCTTGTAGTCTTATGTGTAGACACTCTTCTGACTGTATACCATTTACCACCACTCTCTGTTTTCTGCCTGTCAACCAGTTTGCCACCCAGTTGACCAACTCCTGACCCACCCGAGCCTACCCAGCTTATTTATCAATCTTCTATGTGGAACAGTGTCGAAAGCTTTGCTGAAGTCAAGGTAGGCGACATCAACTGCTCACCCTTGGTCCACCACTCTGGTTACCCAGTCAAAGAAATCTATGAGATTAGTTTGACAGGACCTTCCTTTTGTAAACCCATGCTGTCTTGGATCCTGTGCTCCTATGGATTCCAGCTGTTGCACTATCCTTTCCTTAAGGAGTGCCTCCATAATCTTGCCCACTACTGAGGCAAGACTGACAGGTCTGTAGTTCCCCGCCTCCCTCCCTGCTGTCACTCTTGTGGAGCGGGATCACATGGGCCCATCTCCAGTCTTCCTGGACCTCTCCTGTGCTCAGAGACTCACTTAACAGGTCTGATAATGGCTCTGCTAGTTCCACCCTTAGCTCCTTTAGTACCCTGGGATGTATGCCATCAGGTCCCATTGCCTTGTCCACTCTGAACTTAGCGAGCTCTTGTAGGACCCTTTCTTTTGTGAAGGGACTAGGGCACACCCCCCCATGGTGCTGAGCTGTGGGCCCTGCCCTACCTTCTCTTCAGTAAATACTGAGCAGAAGTATCTATTTAGGATAGATGCTTTTACAGGGTCCTCCTCTTCACATGCCCCCTTTTCTCCTTTGAGCTTAGCAATACCCCCCTCTGGACTTTCTCCTTTCACTAATGTATCTATAGAAAGTCTTGTCACCTTCTTTTACTGTTCGTGCTACTGTTTCCTCGGTTTGGGACTTTGCCTGCCTTACTGCCTTCCCTTAGGGAAGTTTGGTATGCCTCCCTATCTTCATCCCGCTGCATTCTCTTATATTTCCTGAAGGCCAGCCTTTTGGCTCTAACCGTTTCTGCTACTGTTTTTGAGAACCAAAGAGGTTTCCTTCTTCTTTTGCACTTCCTTTCCTCTCTAACACAATGGGACGTTGCTTCAAGTATTGCGCCCTTAATGCTTGCCCACTTTGCCTGTACCCCTCACCTGTATGTATTAAACAGAGTTTGTTCATATCATAGGATTCTTGGGCTCATCTGGGACTTGAACCCAGAATCTCTCACACCCCAAGCGAGAATCATACCTCTAGACCAACTAGACGATTTTTAATGCATTTATAATGTTGTGTAGAGCCAATATGGCAGCCCCCATACCATTTCCTGTTTTCATCCTTTGTTTACATTGCTTGTCCCATAAAAACTTAGCAGGCAAAGGAAGGGGTGGTGCATCACACAAAATAACCAATGAGAGAATGGCACTACTCCATTTCTGTCAGAATCCAATATGGTACTCCTGCCAAAGGTCTGTGCTAAACTGCCAGAAAAATGAAAGAATATAAAGAAAACAAAAAAAATGTAAAAGCAAAGGATTCAAGTTTTATCAATTGCGTGGCTTGTTTGACATAACTACTGTAAAAGGAGCATTTTTATTAACTAGTACTGCTGCTTTAAGTCTCTCATTTGAAGGCGTCTAATATAGACCCTGCACCATTTTAGTTTCCTTCCTCTGGACGGCCTCCACTCAGTGTATGTCCTTCCAGAGAGATGTGGTCTCCAAAACTGGACACAGTACTCTAGGTGGGGTCTTACTAGCAATCTAGAACATGTGATAGAGGTTTGAATAACCTGCAATGCATATGTGTTTTTTTTAATACTTTAACCTGTGCAGTCCACTGACTCACATCTGTGTGCTGGTGCTGCCAAAAGGGACAAGAAGGAGACAACCAAGCTGAAGATGGATGCTCTCAAATTAAATATACTGGAAGTGAGCTCAACACCAGTGCTGAGGACATTACACATATGAAGTGTTAAGAAAAGGAGCATGGGAGGGCGGTAATCTCTTCTAGTTCCTTTCACCTCCAAGCTCCTTTGAGACCAGAATGCCTTCAGCATCAAACTGTGCATGTGGGATAATTTTGCTTATGCCGTCTTTAGCCATCTGCTGAGACCACTCCACTCACTGCACTTGATCTGCCAGGCAGCAGCTCCTTGATAAGAGAAAGGTTCGCTACTGAGGCTCTTTCTGGCACAGGTGTATAACCACAAGAAGTGTGCCCCTCCCCCCAAATCAAACTGCCTCAGTGGCCCTTGTCAGTTAAACATCTGGGTGCCAGTAAGCGTGATGAGTAGAAGTAACTGAAATCCAACACAATGTAAACTGTTAGAGGTAAAGAGGGTGGTAACGGAAGTGCTCCTGCAATCAGACTAAACAAGCACTTTTTATGTGATGTAACTACTGCCCACTTTTAGGAAAACAAATCAAACTTGCAGCAAGCAAATGTGTTTCATTACTGCTTCTGTGCAGCAAACTGATGAAAACTGAAGCTCTTTCTGTGTCAGGCAATGGTAGGTCAAATTTTCCCTGCTGGATGCTGCAGTCAAAACAGAGCCACAAATTCTCATTTTATTGCTTTTCACAGGAAGCCTTCAGCTGGTTAAGAATGTGTTTCAGCAATATCATCTCATGAGAGTTTGGCGCCCCCCCCCCAAAAAAAAACAAACAAACTGTGAACTAACCTGGAATCACTCCCCTCTCCTTTGCTCAGCTAACCTATTTCTATACTCCCTTTTTTTACACAGTTTCTCTCCTGCAATATGCTCATGCTTAACAGCTTCTTACAAATTTCGGCTACTGACTAAAGCACATACTAACGCTCCCCCCCTTCTCTAATCCCAACTAGCAGTTTGCAAGCTTGATTGCCCCACCCCCGACATCTTGCTTCAGCGGACTCCCAAACCAGAAAAGTCCTGGCCCCAGAGGTGGGCTTCATTTAAATTGTATTAAGATGCCTTTCTTTCTCTGTCTCTCTCTGTGGACAGTGCAGCTGTTAGAACCACACAGCTTGATTGATGGCACTGTGCACTGACTGTGAACAGGGCAAAGCTTTCCGAACTCCACACACTTCTGGATGGGGGTGGGGGGGGGGAAGAAGATTCCTTGGTCTATACTTAGCAAGCACAGTGTGTATGTGCACGTGTGCGTGTATGTAAGCACGAGTGCTAGAGCTTTAAAATGAAGAGTTCTTTGGGGAGTTCTCTGCAACAGGATGCAGAGGGTTTCAACAGAGGTCTGGACATTTAGCTTTCTCGATGGTTCACTCATCGCATCTGAAATTTCTCTAGAGGAGCTGAACAGCAGTTTGCCTTTCTAAATGTAAAGGTCAAGGTGACTGAAAAGCCAAAGTCAGTAACTGCTGTTTTTTTTGTCGTTTCTATTCCAGCAGCATGCCCTGCACTCTTGAGGACATAAAGGGTTTTACACTGAGGGAAATTCCTAATGTGACAAGTGACTTCTCCAGATGAGAGACAGACAATATAGTCGGTTGCACCCTGTACTCTCAGCAGCAGACAGTGGTCCCCATCACACATGCAGTGATAACATTAGCTCAACACCTTGCTTGCGGTACAGATCTGTTGTGTGTGTGTGTGTGTGTGACAGAGACCCCAATCAACGGTTAAGGTGCCCTTTACAGGAGTATTATGAGGAAGCATGGCAACTCTGTACATGTCTTGTGGGTAAACACAGGGCTTCCCTCTCTAACCTTTCCCCAGTACTACTTGTGTCAGTGTGGGTAAGTCTATGTATTTGGCCACAATTTCCAGTGATGGTAGACCCTCACATTTCACCAGTACCAAATACATTAGTGTGGGGAAACCTGCAGTGTACCTGCCCACACTGAACCGGTCTTCCTTTACCAGTACTAAATGTATTAGTGTAGGGAAACCTGTGATGTACCTAACTGCACTAAACCCATCCTTTCACCTTTCATCATCACTGAATGGATCAATGTGGGAAAATGTATAATGTGTTCATCCACACTGCATCAGTCTTTCCTCACGTCAATGTGGCAAAAAGGAAAGTTACTAGGTGGCCCAATGGCATTGGGTGCCTTACATCCCATCTCCCCGGTGACCTGAGTTCAGGAACAGAACAGGGTAATTTGGGTCATGGACAGGGTAGGGAGGACTGAGTGTCTGTAGGACAGCTCTCCTCCCTTGGGGAGGGTGAGGAATGCACATCCCACAGCTTGCCTGACACCTTGAGGAATCTAGGCGGCAGCATCGTAGAACGGCAAGTGAGAGGATCCCACAGACGAGCACCGGGGACATCTCCAAGAAGGTGGAGCATGCATAATGCATCACCACACATGCAGGGACCCAATGGGGAGAAAATCGGAGGAAAAGACCTCCAACCATGGTCTGGTCTCTCACAGGCCCACACTGACAACTGTGCACCCTCATCCAAGGTCCTGTGGAAGGACACAATGGAGCAAGGTAAGCCCTAGTGAAGTCAGATGACCAATCAACTCTGGAGAACAGAGAGGGGACCACGGGAGAATGTTCCAGAGACATACCCGACAGCACTAGCCTGTGTCACAACCTGTCCCTGACTAGGAATAAGTTTTCCCTACTCATGGTCCTGTATTCAAGCATCTGGGGATATCAAGAACATCAGACCACATGGGTCTCACTGATGGGGCCAGAGATATAACAAGCAGCATGAGTCGGTACGAGCGATAGTGCTGCCACAAGAAGAAGAAGAAGATTGGAAAATGAGACAAAAAGGCGGACCAGTCACATACTAACCCCTACTGCTAGAGTGGCTATAGCTCGGGGTATACTCCTACCTACTCTGACCTATGGAGTGGCCACTTATGCTCCTTTACCAAAATCAAATCTTCAAAGGTGGGATGTCACCTATAATAACACCTGTAAGTTCGCCTCAGCCTCCCACAGACTAAAACACCACTGTCTACTATACTCTGATCTAAACTGGTTGTCCCCAACAATATTAGACTTTACTCCTACGGCTTCACTGCCGACAGCATCATGAGATCTCGTACCCCAACGACTAGTCATGCTACTCACCTACCAGACCTCCAACTATGGCCTACGCTCGGCTGACAAATCCCTAATATGCATCCTCAAATGCAGTACCACCAAAGGCTCTAGAGCCTTTGCCCACTATGCACCTCAATTATGGAACTCACTCCCTCTGGACGTCCGACTAGCTCCTACACACAATGCTTTTAAAAATGCGCTCCACCAACCAATGCTCCTGTTTCAAACCTTAGTCCTCTGGGTATCCTGCCTATCCCAAAGCTCTTACCTTTTCTCCACAATACTCCCTGTGCGGTGCAGCCTATCCCAGCTCTCTCTCCTGACACTAGCCCCCGGCAGCCATCCCTCTCCCTCTTTGCCAGCTCCTATCCTATAACCTACTTTTTTTTTTTTTTTTTACCCTGACCTGCTATTATCCCTACTGTTCACAATCTTGCCATTCCCCTGCCCATTATCCCCCTGCACTTGTCAGTATTTGACCACATTTTTATTTATCTATTTTTGCTGTACTTTCTAAATCGTATTTTCAGGACTACTACTGCAATACTCTTGCATATGTTTTTCGTCATGCTAGGACTGTAAAAACCTCTATGATCCTACCAGGACCACCCTGTATACTACCTGTGCTGCTTAGCTTATTGTTTAATGTTTCACAACACCTTGTTTATGTATCTCGATGTAATGCATCTGGGAAACAAAAACCCAGCGGAAGAGTACACAATGGGGGGGTGAGTTAATAACAACAACAAAAATGGAAAGGGACCTGGGGTAGTCATATCAGATGACCTAAAGGTAAGCAAGCAATGCGAGAAGGCAGTAAGGAGGGCTGGGGGGGATACTGGGATGCATAGGGAGAGGCATGAACAGTAGAAAACAGAACGTTGTTATCCCTCTCTACAGACAGTTAGTGAGACCCCCATCTGGAGTACTGCGTGCAATTCTGGAGACCTCATCTCCGCAAAGACAGAGTGGAGGCTGTTCAGAGGAGGGCAACCAAAATGGTGCAGGGTTGGCACCAGAAGACATACGAGGAGAGACTAAAGCAGCTTAATATGTATACCCTTGAGGAAAGGAGGGAGAAGGGGGACATGATAGAAACTTTCAAGTATCTCAAGGGAATTAAAGTACAAGAGGGTAGTATCTTTAAGAAATGTGCAAGACTGAGGGGGCACAATTTGAAGATAGAGGGGGGACGGCTCAGAGGTAATGTCAAAGTATTTTTTCACAGAGAGGGTTGTGGATGCATGGAACAGCCTTCCTGAGGTGGCTGTGGAATCAGGAACAGTGGGAGAATTCAAGAATGCATGGGACAGGCATAAGGCATTTCTTGTGGGGGGTAGCAGGAAGTAAGCTGTTGATTAACTAGAATCTGCAGCTTATCCATCAGGTAGAGAAATGAGCAGACTAGGTGGGCCAAGCGGTCCTTATCTGCCATCAAATTCTATGTTTCTATCTACTATTTGTTATATCTGCAATGTCTGCCCTGTAACCTCCCGGGTCATGCCTGAAAACAGTCATCTTTATGGCTAGCGCACGCGCCCAGGAAACAAAAGCTAAACTAAATATACAAGTCGACAGAGAAAAGACAATGCAGAAAATAAGGCGAAGATTAGAAACTTGAAACTTAGCTCCCTTGGTGCACATTTGATGGCAAGGGGAAAAAAGGAAAGTCACTTAACCTTACTGTGCTCCCAGGTCACACCTGGAAATGTGCTTCGGTTCAGTTTGCTTCTCCTGGTGAAAAATTCTACACAGGCATTGGCACTGAAATGACGGATGCCTAAAGCTGTGGATGTTAGTACCATCTGAGCACCAAGATGTGGCTATCAGCACCAATGTGGGTACAGCTGTCTGATGTCACATCATAGTGCGGACATGGAGACAGATGTAAAAGGGTCGCTGTACTTGGTAGGCCTCAACAAGACCTCGCCCAAGTCCTCCTCTCTACTAATGGATGGACATAAAATGGCCACATTCTAGACCATGTTCTAAATGAGACCCTTTCCTGAGATGTCCGCCCCCCCCCCCCCCCCCCAAAGCTAGACCCTGATGCCCAGGACTCATTCCTGAACCCGGGCCATCAGCACTGCGAGCGATAACCTTTATGCTGGATATTTCTTCACTCATTTTCACCAGCACTAAGTGCACCAGTCCTCTGTTTTTGGCTTACTTTCTTACATCAGTAAACAGAGGAAAATAAATACAGAAAATAATTCAGGCCCTGGGTTGTTTCCTTATGGCACAATGTAAATAGCTGCCAATGACAATGGTGGCCAGCTTGGAAAGTAACTGACTGCAATCTGATCTCAGAGCAATCCACATGAGTGGTACAATTGTCAAGACAGGTCTTCCAGGTCTCTGACTTGCACCAAACAGCCCAGGGACTACACCTGTGCAACTGCTATTGTGGGCCTACAACTGCCAGTGATCTGCCCCGCAATTGTATCTGGCAGGCCTCTGACTGGCAGCAATGGACCCAGGGACTGTGCCTCTGCCAAACTGACCAACAATTATAAAGTGAACTGTCTTAATCCGCGGACGATAACATCAGAAATCAGTTCTCTGCCCACACCTGGAGCTGCTTTTCATTCAGCTGAGGTCTTGGCTTGTTAATAGCTTTGAGTGTTGCTAAACTGTTTGAGTAATTCAGGCCCATTCCCAGCACAGAGCCATCTCCATCACACCACATGTTGAGCAAGTCTGCTTTAGCACCTCCCCTGGCACTGCAGACTGACACAGGAGAGAGACAGAGCTCAGAGGCCATAAGGCTCACCAGCACAGGCTTGTTTGTTATTCAAGCCTCCCCCCCTACCTCAAGTCACATCTGAAAATGTCTCCATTTCTCTTCCTCTCCAACAGTCCTTTACCTGCCCTGTACCTAGAGCCAACACTTCATAGATCTTTCCTGAAAAAAACACCTAATGATCAAAATGGTGACAAACTTCATTTTCTATTTTCTGCACACAGGTAATATAACCCTTTAGTTTTACTTGTCAACAGCATCACCTATTAGGAGTTTCCGAGATGTACTTTTCACTGCTTGGCTGTTGCCAGCCTTTGGCCAGCTCTTTCAAAACAAACACAAACAGAACATCTGCGCTGAGTAAACATACAGTAAAAGAGCAGCTGATGCCTCCGGAAGAATAATAGGTTACTTCTTTGAAACCGTAGTTCTGCTACTAATATTTAGTTCATAATATTCCCTGTCAATAAAATTGGTCCACGTACCCCATTCCACAGGACCCACCTGGAAACACTGAGCCATCACAGCTAAGTGGGCCTTGTGCTGTAGCCAGGATTAGTGGATCACATGAATCAAAAGCAGCTCCTTTCGTTCACTAGCTTCACTCTAGAGCACTCTTGGAAAAGTGACGCTGCAGCTCAGTAAGTTCACATCGTGCAGACAGGCCAGGGCTGCAACAATACTCTGTATGTGGTTCTAAAAAGTAGTACCGGACCACTCTAGCAGGAATACATTCTGACCAACCTCAAATGAGTAACTGCTTGAGGAACACAATCTTGTAGACCAACTGGCAAAATACTGATTCATTAAATTCAAAAATGCACAAACCTAGGCAAGGAATCCAGTTTGTGGCAAAAAAGTTACGCATTTCACATGGCTGTACGCAGGGCCCCGTGTTCACAACGGCAAACTGGACATACATTCTGCGGAGGGACCTCATGTTTGCTGCGGTCAGACTATGAACAATTTTGCGGCAGTTCTGTAACGACCTTTACATTCTCTGGCAACTCAAATAAGCCCCAAAATAAAATCTAGTTATCCAGAAAGAATGTTCAGGAAAAGGCAGCCTGGTGCAGTTTGGCCAATGCACAGGCAATGCAAAGCAATTCTGGCATCATGATTTGGATTGGATTTTGAGCATGGAGGAATTGAAGGGTTATTTATTTATTTATTTATTTTTACTGCAGTCTGTTTTATTTTCCCATGGCTCCCTCCCACCTGCCCACTGCTGGTTTACCACAGCTATGCTCCTGAGAATTTCTTCCCCTGCCTGCCCAGTTGCTCGAAGACCAGTACTGCCTCGTTGC
This sequence comes from Neoceratodus forsteri, assembly GCA_016271365.2. NCBI lineage: Eukaryota > Metazoa > Chordata > Ceratodontiformes > Ceratodontidae > Neoceratodus > Neoceratodus forsteri. The sequence continues at coordinate 672,400,469 of CM057451.1, read as the reverse complement.
AAAACAGTGCTGCACCAATGGCTCCCTTCCATCCACTTGCTTGAAGCCTGGTGGTGGTGATTTGTGTTGTAACGCTGCTCTAGTTGCTTCCTCCTGCTTGCGTAGTTCAATGCTGTTGGTGTTGTGTCAATGCTACTTGGCTGCCATACCTTCTTCTCTGCCACTTTGTAAGGATTTACTGTGACGCTAGAGAGTAGCTAGACCATTTTACATTAGACAAAGGTCCAGAAAGTCTCCATTTTTGTCTGCAATAATTACCAATACTTTTTCATTCCACAGTTCTGCAACTGGCAAATAGAACTACCATTCTTTCTCATGAAACAGACTTCATGGAAGTTCCCTCAGTGTTTGTAGAAGGCCGTAATGGTCATAAGCTTCAGGGCTGAGTGCCAGTGGACTGGAAAGGAGTGGCCCCACTCACTACTGCAACGCAGGTGGGATGGATGTATAATGGAGCTGCCAACAACTCAAACTAATGCCATTTTAAGCTTCCTCACAATCACTTTAGCCATTTAGTTGAGGGTTTCAATGGTGACGGTCATTAACTGCACCAAACAAATGCTGTTTCTGCAGTAGAGACTTGTTTCTGTGGCAGTTGCTGCAACCGCAGAATCGCAGAAAACACAGGGCCCTGGCTGTACATTGACGTATGTTAACAGAACAGAATGCAACACAGTAAGGTTCTGTAGAGTGCTTTCATATACTGTGCATCACAAAGCACTCAGAAAAAAGGCAGTATGCTTCAGTTGCTAAAGCTAAGAAATGTGACAAGAGATTCCCCTTTCACAGTCCCACCACAGTCACTGACTCACTGAGTGTCCCTGAGGAAGTTAACTGAACTAGGAGATCCAAGGTTACAAAATCCCAATACAGTCAATGACTCACTGCGCGATTCTGAGTAAGTCACTAACTGTGCACCAAGAGATCCCAGGTTAAAGTCCCACCACATCCACTGATTAGCTGTGTGTCCGTGATCTAGCAAACTGTGAACCAGGAGGTCTCAGGTTACAATCTGACTCAGTCACTGACTCACTGTATGACCTAGAACATGTCACCAATTTAAATTCCAACAGCAGACACTGATGCACTGTGCTACCCCAGGCAATTCACTATTTGTGAACCAGAAGATAGTATAGTTATGTAAGAATTTACTGTAATAGTAGATCTTCGAGAGGAGCTCTTGCAGCAGGCCAACACCAGTAGGACTAAGCCTCCGGGAGCCAGGACCACACAGAAAACTTTCTAGCTAGCAGTCTACCATGGGGGACCGCCAACGTCACCTTCTGACATCAGCCTATCCTACAAAGGTGGGCAGTCCCCCAAACCACCTTTCTCAGTTGTCCCACCGGAGACCCAGAGTGAGCAGCGAATGAGGAACTGAGGAGGTTCCCAACAGCCAAGTAGAATAAGGGAAGCAGAAAACCATGCAAATGGAAGAGAAGTACAGCAGAGAGAGAAAGAAAGGGGAAGGAGGGAGGGAAAATTAGGGCCTGCTGCAAGAGCTCCTCTTGAAGATCTACTGTTACGGTTAAGTTCTTGCGTAACTGTTATCTTACTTCGAGGAAGGCTCTTGCAGTAGGCTAACACTGGTAGGACTGAGTCCCACACAGTTTCAGTAGTATAAAGGAAGCAGCACCGGGAGGAGGTTAGACAGCAGTCAATGGCCTAAGGGAGAAGGCCCTGCAGAATGGCAAGGCCGAAATTGGCCCTGCGCCTAGAAGCAATGTCCAGACTGTAATGCTTGGTGAAGGTATGGACAGAACTCCAGGTGGTGGTTGCACAATGTCCGCAGCAGATAAATTCCGGCAACAAGCTGTGGAGGCGGCCATACCCCCGGTGGAATGGCCCCTTAACCACTCCTGGAAGATCCTTGTTGCACTCCTGGTAGCAAAAAACAATGTAATTTACTAACCACTTAAACATCATTTGGAAACCGGAGCACCCTCTCTCCTGGGGATGACCAAAACGAACAACTGGTCAGACTTCCTCAAACTCTGGCAGTATAGCCTAGAGATTACAGAAACGAGGTGTGAACAAGCTTGATACATCCAGCAGACCAGAGTCTGATTCTCACAACCTCCACTTGCATACTGTGTGACTCTGAGCAAGTCACTTAATCGCCCAGTGCTCCCAGGTCTCCCCTGAAAACAGGCACTTGTGCCTAGTGGGCCTTACCCAGTTACCAAAAGACTAAAATTAAAAAAAACTCTTGGTCTGGTGCATATAGTATTGTAAGATTCTATGTACTTCCAAAGCATGGAGCAAAGCTTTCCCCAATTGAAATACTCAGGATAATAAATGGGTAGGTGGATGGACTGGTTCAAAGTAAACTCCGACATCACCTTAGGAAGAAACCTAGGATTGGTACGCAAAGACACCCTGTCTTTATGAAAAAACAAATAAGGCTCCTTACACATAAAGACTGAAGCTCTGAAATCCTTTGAGAAGAAGTAGCAGCAACTAAAAAGAGCGCTTTCCACAAGAGACAGCGCAGCTCAAAACTTGTGGCCAGTTGAAAGGAAGGTAACGTGAGTTTCTCCAACATAAAATTAAGGTCCCATGGAGGGACTGGGTCCCAAATGGGAGATTTCAGATGCACAATGCCCATAGGAAGGCGGGAGACACCTCAAGCTGAGCCACGGCCCTGTCCTCGATCTGTGCATGGTACACAGAGATGACAGAAAGATGTACCTTGAGGAAGGAGTGCCCCGACCCCAAACCTGAAAGGGAGACAAGTTACTCCAGCACCTGATTCACAGACAGGTGATGGGGTCCAGCTGGAATGAAGTAGCCCAAAGGGAGAAGCTCTTTCATTTCATGGCATAAGTGGCTCTGGTGGAGGGCTTTCTAGCAGCCACCAGAACATCGGCGACCCTAGGGGAAACTCCAAAGCGGGCGATGACTCAGGAAAGGCTGGGTCAGCCATGGATGTGGGATGCCCAATACACAGTTGTTGCTGTCAGCTCCAACGGCCCAGGAAATGCTGAGACAGCCATGGATATGTTATAGCCAGTATATTATTCCTGCTGTTCGCTCCGATGGCTAAGGAAAGGCAGATGTCTGAGTAGCTTCTTTCTCTCTCTCTCTTTATCAGGGTGACAAAGTGCAACCCCCCCCCCCCCAGGGTGCTCATGCACTACAGACCTTATTTCACAGCTCTGTCGATGTAGAAAATGAGACAAAATATTTCTTCAGGCTGGAACTTATTGGCCTGCATTCCACTACAGAAAATATCTTGTCTGCTGACACTGTTGTTCAAGCCTGTTAATTTACCCAGCAAGAGCAGATTCACTCAGGTACTCTACTGTCCCTACCACCCTATGCTATAGTGTCTTCATACTTGGAACAGCTGGTGAGGGGGAAGAGAATTCTTAATGGGAACAAATGAAGGGGTAAGAGCATCACACTAGATACAGCTGGAGAGGGGGCAGAGCCTCCTTCTGGGAACAGCTGAAAGGGGGGAGTGCTCTCTGTACCAGGAACAGATGGAAATGGAGTACTGTCTGTAAGGGGGAACACATGGAAAGGGGAAGTACTAGTTGTACGGGGAATAGCAAGAGAAGAGGGAAGATCATCCTTACCGGAAACTGTAAAAGGAAAGAAGTGTCCCTCTGGGTACAGCTAGAGAGGGTGAGGAGCATCCTTACTGGAAACAGAAGAGGGTGAGGAGTGTTCTTACAGGGAACATATTTATAGGGGTGAAGAGCCCTTTCCAAGAATAGCAGGTGAACGGAGAAATCGAAATTTGTAAATTGTAAACCTGTAACTTTTCTTTCTCCAACGGCTGGTCTCCGGGCTTCCTTACACCTGGGCTGTACCTCCTGATGCTGATCCACAGGCAGGAATCAGATCTCTGCAGCAGTGGACATCCAGCCCTCCACTTCCTGTTCTCCTCAGTTCTTCCCAAAGCAGTGCAGTGTCACAATACTACAAAAACTTGGGAACAAAAAACAAAAATTTTAAGGCATACAAGGCCGTGAGGCCAGCCAAGTATATACATTCTGGGAGGAAATCTGAAGCCCGGAGACCAGCCAGAGAAAGAAAATTTACAGGTATTTAAATTTCGATTTCTCTCTCCTAAGCTGGTCTCCGGGCTTCCTTATGCCTGGGATATACAAAAGCAGTACATCCCCAGATGTCCCGGGTGGGAAGAATGTCAAGAGCCCTAAAGGGTTCACCACCGCTGAAACACTCTGGCGGCTAAGGATGTTCTCTGCTCGAGTCATCACCTCCAATGAGAACCTCCTTTTTTTTTAAAGATAATGCGAATGGAGATCAAAAGGCCACTCAGTGCGAGTGTGCTGTTGATGCTTCTCTGAATTATGCCCACAACGGGGACCATGGACTCTCACTGGGCCAGGCAAGTTACTCTGGCCTGAGCATATGCCGTAGAGGTGATGGATAGAATCCGTTTGGCTACAGAGCCTAATGAATCCTTGCTGCCCCAAATGTATTATTAAGCTGGAATGAACACAGTTAAAGTTTTGCAAATAGCTTCCTCTCTCTTAATGTCCATTTTTCTCCCTCCTCCTAGGTCTAGTGTATGACATTTTCCATCCTTGTTGCTTTTAGAGATGGGCAGAAGGAAGGAAGGAAGAATGAACCCTTGATTGTAATAGAGGGGACACATAACTTTGACAAACAAAAACTGGAACTGTTCTAGCCTGATGAACAACTGTACAGCTCTTGGGCCAGCAATGCTGTTAGTTTGTGGAAACTCCTAGCAAGAGCAATAGCTTTGAGAAAAAAGGGGCGACCTTTATATTGAGAAGCATGATGGATGGCTTGAGAGGCTCTAAGGGGGCCTTGGTCATGGCCTTGAGAAACATATTAAGACTCTAAGGTGATAGCTTTGGTGGACTGAAGATGTTTCAATGCTGCTGCCTGAAGTAGTACCAGACATGGGATATGAACCCAACAATTCCCCAGGGTCCGTCAAGAGTGCTCCCAGTGCCAAAACTCTAATTTGTAAAGTGGCTGGATGCAGTCCTTTATCCATCTGTCTTAAAGAAACTGCAGTACAGGGTTTTATTTAACTCCAAAAATTGATTAGCGTTTTGCTCATAAAAGTGCTAAAACATTGTGAACATGCATAGCACTTGCCTCATTGTGTTTAACAAACATAACACTTCTAGAAAACCTATATAAATACTTTCAGTACAGTTAGCATTGTCCCAAGGAAAAAAAACTGCTAATCAGTTATTTAAAACCCTGCAGTAGTACAGGTGATTATATTGTGCCGTTCTGTGTGTGTCTGGAATGACGTCAGAACCAAGATTTCTTCCGGATTCTATAATGTACTTTGGAGGAAGAAGAGACATACCAGTTCCCCATCATGTCAATAACAGGAGCTGTACCATATAGCCCCTTGAAAGATTTTCCAATCACTTTCCAAGACTAGAGAGAGACCAGTTGTTAAAATGGGGTGCAGAACTGGACCTTGATGGAGAATTCCCATGGTTGAACCAGAATGCTCGAGGTGGTCGCCCTGACCAATGAATGAGAAACGACTAAGAGCGGAAAAACCATAAGGGACAGACTAGATTCATGACTGTCCTGTCCAATGTCACTTTGTGGAGGACTTTTGATAGAGGCAGCATTGCAGGAAGGCAAACAAGAGACCTAACAGATCCCAGTTTATGGGGAAAAGGTCTCCTGAGCCACCGCTGGTTCGTCCTTGGCCAGGAACCAGAATTGCTTTACCTTGGAGTTCTGCCAGGAAGGCATACAGGAGACTGAACAGATCCCAGTTTATGGGGAAAAGGTGTCCTGAGCCATCATTGGTTCACCAGGGAACAGAATTGCTTTACCCTGGAGTTCTGCCTGCATGCAAAAAGTCTGTTTGAGTATTGCCCCACTATTCTGTCTGAATGTGGGAGGCACTGTCCTTCAGCTGCAATCCCTTGGTCGACCCACTGTGCGACCGAATCATTCTGCTCTGACATTTTCCTGTCCCAATATAAATATCGCTCAGTGGAGCTCAACCCACTTGGAAAACATGGGATTCTTTTAGCATCTTTGAGCTTCTCGTTTCGCCCTGATGGTCAGTGTATGTCAGCGTTGCCAGATTATCAGTTGGAAATCAGGCTAGCCCGGATTGAGGAATTGCTGTTCAGCGGGTCTCTGGGCATGGCCTACTGTTCCCCTCTCAGAAACGCTTATACTGTACCTTGTGTCCAACAGCGAAACCCTTCCCGGTGCCAACAGCTGATACAAGTGAGTCCTTCCCAGCTCCTGAGACTTGCACTGGTCGCGATTCCGACTTAACGTGGATGAACTAACTTGTGGCCCATCATGACCTCTGACCTCTGGGACTGTCCCCGGAGGAAGGGGCTTAATCCATCTTAATGAACTGTGTGAAAAAATAAGCAGAAAGCTGAGCAGCTTGCAAAACTCCTTGATGAGCAATTACATATCCCAAAGGCTAGGATTCAGGGAGAAATCTTGTGTCATGATGTGAGTCCCCTCGGAGGATCAAGGTCTGGTTTGGAATTAGGAAGCTCTTTCTCCAGCTGATGGGAAAAACATGTGCCATAGGGGACCTGACTACCTCTGCCACTGCCTGTAATGCCTAGTTGAGCTGTGAGAAGACCGCAATGGTAGAGTTTGAATTGGAAGTACTGCTCTCCCACTCTGAATCTAGTATACTGCGTGCGCCATTACTGCATGGGAATATGCCAATAGGCCTCTTGCAGATTTATGGGTGTCGGAAAATCTCCTTTTTGCGACTCCCTGACTACTCGTTACAAGGTTTCCCCCTTTAAGGGTCTGCTGCAAACAAAACTGCCAAGGCAGATTTAGTTCGCCTTCCGAGTATGCATGGGCTTGAATACTCTGACTGGATCTCTACGTCCAATGTATGTGCACCTAAATTGTGGTAGCTAAGTTTTCGGCTCCTCTCTGGAATCTTTTACTACCTCCTTTAGTTTTCGGCTCCTCTCTGGAATCTTTTACCACCTCCTTTAAAGACTATCCATACGGGAGCTCTCCCTTGTTGGGGGCATACGCCAAGTGAGCTTTGGCGACCTGTCCGCCTGCCATGCCTGCAGCCTTAAGTATGTCGATGCGAGGTGAGTTAAAGCATGGCCCTTGCTGTGCCACTGGCAGCCACCTTTGATATGTCTGTTAAAAATGCCTAGAATAGTCCCGCTCTGAGGCTCTTGCGGGGTGGACTTCTCTACATCTGGCTCGTCAGCACGCTGGAATACCAGGATAGTGGCCCAAGGTATTGCAGCTCCTGCAGGAAAACAGGATGGCTGGGCTTGCTTATATGTGGCTCAACAGCACACTGGAATGCCACTTCAGTGGTGTTGAGAACAGGTTGTTCGCAGCTGCTTTAAGGGAGGTGTGGAAGACTAAAAGCGTCTCTTTGAGGGAGGGCCTCTCCATTCCCATCCGATGACCATCTCAGAGGGTAGCCTTTATGATAGTTTAACCATTTTTCCAAGTGCCTTGGTCTAAGCCTGAAAAGCTTAAGATCTGCTGGGGCACTGGATAGGGCAGAAGCCTAGAGAGCTGTCGCTGCTCCTTCAGCCATTTCCCTTATGATAGGAGGAGAGGGAAAAGCTGTTGCCAGTGTGGGAGTATATTCCCGGCGAGAAACCTGCTTCTGTTGGATGGAAGCCACCAGGTGAGATCCAAGGGGATTTTGACTGTGACGCCTTGGACAAGGTCTTGCCCATTCGCTCCCCCTCTGTAAGAGGATAAACTGGAGCTTAGGAGTCCAAGAAGCGCACCCTGCAACGCTTTAGCTTTCCCGCGCACCCTGTAACGCTTTAGCTTTCCTTCTATGAGTTATCTTCCTGCGATTCATATCTGGGGATCCCCACGATATCAGTCAATGCATACTGGATCCAAGTGAGTCCCTATTTCACCGTTTTATGAGATCTGGTTACAGAGAGGGCTGCGGACTGCTGGGTCCCTCAGGTGGCCGCCGCTTATTTTGACCCGTGGGCTATCAGAAAGAGCCAAGGAGGGACTGCTTCCATAATGTCTTCCCCATTCCTAGTCATTGTCACACATTTTAGGTGCAGTGATCCAGCCAAAGGGAATTAGCAGTAGGGGACTAGCAGCACTGATCTTTTCTGCCCCTGTAAGGCTTGTGTGAGGATAACACCACAAAACTGAAGCAGAGAACAACATGCTGGCCCTTTAAGAATTGTGCCAGTCCAAATTTCAGACTTTTATTTTACTCCTAGTAGCCTAAACAGGGATCTAGGATCTAGCCTCTGGGAAGCCTATGTAGATAACCCTCTGGGCATCCATCCCTTCATGACAGATTGGGGGGGAGGGACAGGATGCTGAGCAAGGCTGCTGGAATAGCTCTCCTCCCACGCTACAGCGCTCAGCCCTGGAATTCCCTGAACTAGGACGAACCGCTAAGCCGCGCTGCAGGTCTCTTGTCAATGAGCGGCTAAGGTAAAACAGATTGCCAGCCCTTGACTAGTTGCCTCTGATTCGACGAGGGGTGTAGCGCTGGTCCTCCTGGGCCAAAATAAAGCCCACTGTTGCTGTAGAGTGCTCTGCTGTTGTGAAGCGCTACCTCTGCAAAATCATTTGTCCGACCGACGGTGAGACAGAGTAGCGCGGCTCTTCCTGAGCCAAAATGGAGCCGTCTACGGGAAAACCCCTCTGCTTGTGCTCCAGCCAAAACGCAGCCTCTGCAAATGTGGGGCACTCCCAGCAATGAGAAGCTGTAGCGCGGCTCTTCCTGAGCCGAAAAAAAGAGCCACTGTCTAGGGGGAAAATACCTCAGCTTGCCCGCTTCTACTTGTGCTCGAGGAACTGTGACCGTTGAGCTGTGGCGCAGCTCCTCCTGAACCAAAATGAAGTGCCATCTGTAGCGTGGCTCCTCCTGAGCCGAAATGAAGTGCCACCACTCCTGTTGGTGTCCTCCAGCTGAAAAGAAGCGCCAGGACCAAGTCGCTGCAGCGTGGCTCATGCAGAGCCGAAAATGAAGCTCCTACTGCCACGTAGCATTGTAGCGGCTTCCCCTGAGTCAATGAGCCTGCAGGTCAGGGGGGGCTCACTGACGGAGCGCAGTACCCACGGCATGGGCAGCTGCACCTAGGAGACGAAAAACAACTGTGCTCTGAAACTCCTGCTGCGGGTGTTCCAGCGGCCTCCCCCTGTGAAGCTCCTGCTGCCCCAGATGTTCTAGCAGTTTCCCCCTGGTAGCGTGAGGGCCTGCCCGAGAAATGACCGTGGGGGGGGGGCAGGAGAATGCGTGCCTCCAAGCGTGGGAAAAAACAGGCGAGAAGAGGTCCAGTCTGTGCAGCATGCATGGCTGAGACTAGGGCCCCTAGATAATTGTGAGGCAATGCTGGAGCTCCTGCGCCTATGAAGTTTCTCCCTTGCAAAATCCTCTTCTATTGAGAAAAATAACTGCACTTACAGTTTGATGTATTCAGCTCTGCCACCAAAGTGGCAGAGCCCCTCCGGAGAACCTGCCTCATGGCAGGCAGGAAGTAAACTGAGAAGAACAGGAAGTGGAGGGCTGGATGTCCACTGCTGAAGAGATCCAATTCCTGCCTGTGGATTAGCATCAGAAGGTACAGCCCAGGTGTAAGGAAGCCCGGAGGCCAGCTTAGGAGAGAGAAATGCAATTTCTGGGAACAACTAGAGAGGGGGAGGAGTGTCCTTACTGGGAACGGCAGAATGGAAGGATGCTCCTTATTGCGAACAGCAGAAGGGAAGGAGCCTCCTTACTGGGAACGGCAGAAGAGAAGGAGCTTCCTTACTGGTAACACTTGGAGATGTGAAGAGTATGCCCCTGCTGAAAACAGCTGGAGGGCAGTAGCATCTCACTAGGTACAGCAGAACAAAGGGAAGAGCACCCTTACTGGGAAAAGAGGGAGATGGTGACAGTGCCCTTACTGGGATTACCTCAAGGAAGGCACTTGCAGCAGGCCACACTGGTAGGACTGAGTCCCAAACAGTACCGGTTATCAATCAGGATAACATCACTGGGAGGACGACAAGCCAGCAGTCAAGAGCTCATGGCAGAAGACCCTGAAGAACTGCCAGACCAAACTTGGCTCTATGTCTAGAGGCGATGTCCAGACTGAAATGCTAGATGAAAGTGTGAACAGAACTTCAGGTGGCAGCTGCACAGATCTCAGCAGCAGACACATTTCTGAAGCAAGCTGCGGAGGCAGCCATACCTCTGGTGGAATGGCCCTTGACCACTCCCAGAAGGGTTTTGTTGTACTTGCGGTAGCAATAAACAATGCAATTAGTGAACCACTTAGATAAATATGGTTTGGAAACAGGAGCTCTTTTGGGGGCAAACACCACAAATGGGTCAGTTTTCCTCAAAAACTTGGTGCGGTTTGTAGAATACTGCAATGTTCTGTGAACATCCAAAGTATGGAGCAATGTCCCCCAGTTGGAGTACTCAGGAAAATAAACTGGAAGGTGGATGGATTAATTTAAAATAAACTCAGACACCACCTTAGGTAAAAACTTAGGATTAGTAAGCAAAGACACCCTGTCTTTGTGAAAAACCAAATAAGGTTCTTTACACATCAGAGCCTGGAGCTCAGAAATCCTTTGAGCTGAAGTAACAGCAACTAAAAAGGGCGCTTTCCACCACAGAAAGTGTAGCTCGCAACTTGCGGCCAATTCAAAGGGAGGTAAAGTGAGTTTCTCCAACATAAAGTTGAGGTACCATGGAGGGAGCGGGTCCCGAATAGGAGGTTTTAGATGAAAAATGCACTGCAGAAATGTGCAGGGCACTTTAAGCTGCGTGACAGCTTTGCCCTCAACAGATGCATGGTACGCAGAGATGGCAGAAAGGTGCACCTTAAGGGAGGAGTACCTATTATGAGTAAGGCCATATTATTTGATATATATATACACACACACAACAGTAGTTTTACTAGTTATAGCTTTTAAAATTTACTGTAATGACAGTAACCCTCCAAATTTCCATTATGCCAAAAGTAACATTTTTAATTTGGTGCAGTTACTGATGTCACTAGCCAAGGTATCACTATTTATTTTGGGAAAGTGAAAGGATCGAGAGATGCAGAAATGTTCCCCCTCCCACGATCAACACCTGGGAGTATCCTTCCCGACATGAGGAGAAGCCAGTGTGGAGCCTGGAGCCTTGGCTTGAGCTTTCATGGTCTTTATGGTGATGGAGGTTACTAAAGCCTTCTTTCAGTGTCTCCTTATGGCCTGGTTGAATCGTTGGCAGCTCATGCAGGCCCTGACTTTGTGGGACAGGTTCAGACAGCAAATGCAAACTGTGGTAGTCTTCCTTGCAGATCTTGTAACTGCAGGTACAAAACCTGAACAAAGGTTCTTTTGACGGTGGCACCCAGGGACGTCGACAAAGTTATAGGAAGTGAAAGTAATAAAGTAACTAATGAAATGATGGCACTGTTGCTCTGCAGGTCCGATGAGCGGTTGACAGCAGAAGAACAAACTAAGGAGCAGTGGGGTCACCCACATTTTACAGGAACCAGTGATGCACATCTTTGTGGGCAGCCCCTAGTTAGCAAAAGTTTCCAAGTGGTCCTGATGCCGATGGCTTATAGTTCCAAAGGTATGGTCCAATGGAGGAGATATCCTTGATGAAGATTTACTCTAACACAGTCCCAGTCACTCCTCCTTGTCCATACAGTCTATCTACCAAACCAGGGTGACACAGTGTTAAATGCAGAGGAAAGGCTGAGGAAGGTAACACTAGAGTTGACTATGTTAAACTGTTAGCTGTTAATGGATTCAATGTACCTTCCTCAAGCTAAAAAACACCAGCCCTCTGCAGACTCCTGCATTTCAGTACTGCAAGGGGATTAGGGCAGCCTACATACCTCATCCACGTTGTGGCTGGCCTGTCAGTCCCTTATCTTCTACCAGCACAGAATTCCTCAGTGCATCACAGAGTGGCTGCACCGTTCCCACACACATTTTAAGGAGTGAGGATGTACTGAGGGTTTTCAGTCCCTCATCTTGCACAAGCACTAATGTCATCACAGTGCGGGGAAGCCTGTACTGTAGCTGGCCTCAGTATACCTGTCCTGTGGCTCAACAAGAAGCTTCTGTCTCAAGTGAGGTCAGTCCCTAAACTTAATCAGCATTGAATCTAGAATGGGAAAGCATACACTATACCTGCACTAATGGATTAACAGGGCTTCTGTCTTCAGGGCTGTCGCTCCCCTACGTTTCTCCAAAGTCCAACACTAAATTCATTAGTTTGAGGAAGTATGTACTACAGCTGCCAACACTATATCTGAACTGTGAATAAACAGAATCAGTCTCAAGTGCATCTGCACCTCATCTTTCACCAGTGCCGATTTCATCTCAGTGTGGGGAATCCTGAACTGTACCTGTCCCAGAGAATAAACAGAGGGCTTCCATCTACAGTGCTGATTGTCCCTAGCCTTTCAACAGCAGTACACACATCTCAGTGTGGAGAAGCCTGCTCTACACCTCCTCTTCACTGTACCTGGACTGTGCATTAAAATGGGGCTTCAGTCTCTAGTGCAGTCAGTCATTCCCCTTTCACCAGTACTATATCACTTAGTGTGGGTAGGTCTTAACTACACCTCGATTACTCTGTACCAGATATGTGGGTAAACAGAGAACTTCAGTCCATTTCAGTCTAGAGTTCGGTCACTCCCACACCTTTCACACTAAATCCATTACAGTCTGGGCAGCCTGCACTATACTATGTCCCACACACCACACTGTATCCGACCTGTGGATAAACGGAGGGTTTCAGACTCCAGTGCTGTCTGTCCCTCAACATTCATCATTAATGAATTACATCACAGAATGAGAAAGCCAACAACTGGTCTGGCAGTATAGCCTAGAGGTCAGAGGAACGAGGTGTGAACGAGGTTGGTACATCCAGCAGACCAGACCAGAGTTTGATTCTCACAACCTCCACTTGCATAGTGTGCGACTCTGAGCAAGTCATTTAACCGCCCAGTGCTCCCAGGTCGCCCTGAAAACAGGCACTTGTGCCTAGTGGGCCGTACCCGGTTACCAAAGACTTAAAAAAAAAAATGTGTACCTGTCCTGTGGACCAACACAGAACTTCTGATTCCAATCTTTAAAGTCCCTCACCTTTCACCAACACTAAATCCGTCAGTGTGAGAAAGCCTGCACTGTACCTGGCCATCCTAACTGACCTATGAACAAACAGAAGGTTTAAGTCTCCAGTTCAGTGAACCTGTCACCTTCCATCAGCAGTAAATGTAGCTCTTAAAATATTTTATTGACAAAACACCTGGAGGGATTGGGGTAAATTACATTGTCTCATCCAGCTGATTTCTCATCTTGAATTGTTCTCACTCATGCACAAGCACAGTTATACACACACCTTTTCTACTGAATGAGTTCAGCTGACAGTGAAAAAACACTATCCTTTAAAACAGACACACAAAACACAGAGAAAAAAACAGTTTTCCCTTTTAAGGATAACAGGCCCCAGGCTTGAGAGGGTTAACTTTGCTGTTTTTATTATGCCCTGACGGCTGTCGGTCCCACTCAAAGCTGCCATGTTTTATTTAAACTGCACTCTCTCAGTAACCACTTGTTCTAATTGGCACGGCTAGGCTGGGTCCCCAAGGCACACAGCTCATTACATTCCGTTTGGATTACAAAAACACAATGAAACAAACTGCATCGAAATGTACAAATTAACAGCTCCGGAGTGCGCGACACGGATGTGGAATTAGACTAATGTGGAGAACAATCCACAGGGAGGCCTGGGAACAAATCACCAGTGTCTCTCTCCAAGTCGCATACTGTTTCTAAATGAGCGAATATACAAAGTGGTGGGAAGGCTCTTTCCATAACTCAGCCAAATTGCTTCTGAGCCCCCACCCCCCCGGCAGAAGCCCCAATGTTTCCTTGAGTGAAACTGTAGCATTCACACATGCAGCACTAGTACAGCACCAGGCAGTTAATATAGTGAGGAACAAGAACAGAGGGTCAAGCCCTTCCTTCACCCAGCACTTACCCCAGTTTCCCTCTGGTCATGACCACCATTTAAACTGTGTGCTCTTCAACCTCCCGAGTTGTACAGTTCTCACATCCCAATTTAGGTTCATTACAGGCTTTCTAGGTAAAAGCATGAATAACCACTTCTTGCTAATCAACCATGAAAAGTTGTGTAGTTACATCACAGCATTCCAACCAGGGCATCGGGGGCAGCCCTTCAGTCCATCTCCATGACCCATAGCTGCATAACCAGAACAGAAACTGGTGAAAGGGGGGGCAACTCACCCTTCTCAGACTGTCTAAAGGGACACAGAGACAGACTGGTGGCTGTAAAAGACACAGGTTCATTCACTCTGCCAAATTCTCTGCTAGATTTACACATCCTACAGCTCTAGAGGCTGATCATTACTCCATTCCTCAGACATCCCTTCCCTTCTTCAGCATGTGGGTTACACTATTCCCTATACATCTGTTTGACTATGCAGATGTAATCTACAGGCAGCTCTTAAATACTACCTTGCTAGGCTGGACCTGCTTTTCCACTCCTTCTGCTGCTTTGGCTAACTGACAGAGGCTAGATCAGAGAGAAAGTTGGGCACCTGTACTTTAGTCTCTGGTATGGATGATCACAGACATGGGATGTTTGTTCAGATGTGAAAAAAAAATTGGGTCACTTAGGACATCAGCAAACAGTTTTGCAGCAAGGACTCTTGTCAGTTCTTACTAGTGTCCAAATAAGTAGTGTAAGATTACCAGTCGTGTTTATGTGGGTTGTATCTATGGTAATTCTGTGTAAAGTTAGGAAGCTACAGTTAGTTTGAGTGTCTCTTTCCCATTCTTTAGTCCAATTTATGTTAAAGCCTCTCTAGGGCCAGAGTTTCCCCAATTTTCAAACTTCATAATCTATGAAGTCAGACAGGCTCGACTTCACATCAGATGGCGGGCTGTAGACACAGAAGAATGATAAGGATCCCCCCTGAAGTACCATTTCTGTAATACATTCACAGCAAGATTTTTCTTGCAGGGTGGTGGGGAGTTCCTTACCATGTAAGGTACTCTTCACATACAATAGCACACCCCACCTTTTTTTTTTTTTACAAACATGGCCTTTTTATTTTGTAAATTCTAAACTTTTTATCATAAAATACACAGAATACAACATTATATCAGCACCTTACATTGAACATGCAGAACATGCAGTCAATACAGGGATTGGGGAGGCAGTATAGCGCAGTGGTTTAAGGCTCTGAGCTTCAAATCTGGAGACCTGGGTTTGAATCCCACAGCCCCCACTTGCATACTGTGTGACCCTGAGCAAGTCACTTAACTTCCCTGTGCTCCCAGGTCGCACCTGTAAACAAGCTTTCAGCTTAGTGTGTCTCTCCTTGTTAAACAATTGGAAAAACAAAAATAATATTACCAGCCCCTACCTCTTTTTCTATTTAAAAAACAACCCCAGTACAAGTCACAGTGAAAAGGAGGTGTGTTACAGCACTAATACTGAAAGATAAACACATAAACATGACATACAGTATCAGACACATAGTGCCAGTTAAATATAAAAAACATCCAAACTCTGATGTAGCACACTTCACAATTAAAAGCACTATCCAAATGACTATAAACATAGTCAATTAATCACAGTCCTCAGGCCAGTGCAAAAACAGCCTTATCTACCAAAGTAAAAAGTATCTCACAGGAAGAGGAGTCACTGGACAAAGAGCATAACAGGGGATGTGAGTGAGTGGCCATGCACAACCAGTATGAGGACAACTCCACCAACAACCCTCTCTAAAGTAGGCCAGCAGTCTAAGTAGGCCCATTAAACAAAATGAAGGAATAGGCCTTTCTTAAATACTGTGTAGTTTGGGACATTAACTTCTTGAGTTGCTGTGTGAGGTTTCAGCCATGTTTTGGCTGTGGCAAGTACATCTGGGGAATATTAATCAACCCAGGCTTCTAGCTCAGTCATTGTTGCTCTAAGACCTCTTATGTTCACGTGAGCCACCTTTACACGGTTAGGTTAAGCGCAGGAAGGCTCAAGGGGCAATTCGATGAAAATGTTTGTGAAATCTTACAGGGAGGAACAGTGTGCAGGAATACACTATTTTTAAGCAAAAAAGATGTTCCAGGACTAGAGGGCATGGGATGAAGTTGGAGGTAGGATGATTCAGAGGAAACATGAGGAAGAATTTCTTCACAGAACGGGTGGACGACAAGTGGAACACCCTGCCAGAGGAATTGGTGGGGGGCTGAAACAATCACGGGATTTAAGAATGCATGGGATAGACAAAGGAATTCTGGAGGTCAGGGGGTAAGGGACAACAGACTTCTAGGAAAACAAACAACTTACAAGCTCAAATGGGCAGACTGGGTGGGCCATAGGCCCTTATCTGCCGACACTGTCTATGTATCTATGTATCTGGTTCTGGGTTAGTTTTCACATCCACCGAGCAAAGTAGCTTTAGTGCCAATGAGAAACCACTCTCTGTGTCACTTGCGACTTCTGCTGGAGAGGGACAAACAAACCTTACCAGGAATCCTAGTGCAGAGGCATCTTTTCTTTTTACTAGGCTCATCTTGGTATTATGGGATGCAGTCAAGTAAAGCAGTCGGGCAGAAGAGATGTTTGTTAGCGGACATGGGGTAGGGGGTCAGAACTGGTAAACAGTATCCGTAGGAGTAAAGCCCCAAGGGAGTCACTGGGGTGGATTTATACTGTATTCTGACACATTCCAGATTTCAGTCACCTTCTAGGCAGCAATTCTGAAATTTCATCCAGTCTTTGGTTTGCAAAATGGCTACCGGCAAAGCAGCAACTTCAGATGAAGCACCAGAGGAAAAAAAAAAAAAAAACACAGAAAAAGCAAATTTTTTGATGGACATTTTATTTTTTAAGCAATAAGGCATGACAAGGTGTGTGTTATTGTGGGATAACTGCACATCTCAGAAAGTTAAGCCCAAGGCGATGCCGTGGGCTCTACACACCCGAGAAGTGCCGTTATCCCTCAATTATGCACCCCTGGAATGCCTTATTGCAATTATAAAATGGCTTCATTGATTTTTTTTTATTTTATGACCAAGTAATGAGGTTCAGAAAGTTAAGCATTTCTGACCGGTACTGTTGTGCTGGGATAACAGCATAGTCATGTGACTGGATTCTACCAATCACAGTACAGTATTTCTCTTACCCATTATATAATTTAATATAATGGGTCCTGCAACATCAACCTGATGTCACTGCCGTAGGTGAAACCTGTCTCTCTCCCATGATTCTAGACTCATCAATAACCCTTCCCGACTACAACGTTCACCGAGCTGACCGTAAGGGTAGACGTGGGGGTGGCTGCGCCATTTACACTAGGGCCACCCTACACGGGGAACTACTCCCACCCCCTCAATTGGAACCAGGACCCCAAGCACTAACACTAAAACTCTCTCTGGGACACTCACAAACCCGTCTTCTCATCACTGCTGTATGCATACCTCCCAAGGATCAGAAGGCAGCTTTCCATTCAGTTTTGTCCTACCTCACCACCCTCCCATCCCATATGGAAAAAAAAAATCATACTAGGGGACTTCAATATTGACTAGGAAAAACTGCCGCGTCTTTCATCGATGCGGCCACTGCCCACAACCTTACGCAAGTAGTCACATCCCCCACCCGACTGAACCAAAACACAGGGTCTTCCTCGTTGCTGGACCTAGTCTTCACCAACCGACCTCACAAGGTCTCTAGCACCTCCGTCCTCCCAAATGCCCTTAGTGACCACTCTCCAGTGCTCTGCACCTGGACCAGCAAAGCACCTAAATCTCCTCCCACTATAATACATCTACGCCAACCTTGGCCCTGGCAAACTGGCCCTCCTTAAAGCGCATCTCGGTAATGTGAAATGGTCCTTCGTAATGAATACCCTTGACAGAGCCCATGACCTCTTCATTCACTTCTTCAATACTATATGTGACAAGTTTGCCCCACTCACTAAAAGAAAAGTCAAAGGGAACCCCGCATCTTGGATCTCAAACCACCTCCTGACTCTGATGAGGACTAGAGACTCCCTCTGGCACCTCTCCAATGAGTCCCAACTGTTGACAGACAGACAGAAATACAGGGAAGCCCGAAATAAATGCACGTGGGCTCTGCGCAGAGCCAAAGCCGATTATTTTAAATCCTCCCTCACCTCCACCTGGGGCTCGGGGCAGAAATTCTGGAACAACATTAAGAATATCTGTGGCAAAGTCCCAAACAGATTGTAGTTGATGGATGTCTGACCACTGATCCTACACGTATAGCTACAGCCTTCAATGACACTTTCACAAACCTCAGCCAGGTCCTACCTCCTAATTTCTTTGTCCCACCCTCAAATCACACCCCCTTTCCCCCCACAGAAGCCCCTCTTCATCTGCGCTGTACTACTCCAAAGTCAGCAGAGCCATACCTTAGAAAAGCCCTCAGCCACTCCCGCTATAGCAGTGACTCCTTAGATCTGAAACTCCTCCGGCTCACCTTACAGGAAGTACTCAACCCCCTCACACATATTCTAAATCACTCCTTGTGCCAGGGTCAATTCCCCTTCCGGTGGAAATCTGCTTCCATTACTCCAGTATTTAAAACTGGGGACCGTACCAGCACCAACAACTATCGCCCCATCTCCATCCTACCCCCCTTCTCCAAGGCCCTAGAGCAGATTGTCTCTGATCAGCTCACCGACCACCTCAACAATATAACCTCCTCTGCAAACAGCAACATGGCTTCCGCAAGGGGCACAGTACCACTACTGCCCTCCTGGAGTTCACTGACCACGTTCACTCTGCCTTAGACAGGGGCCATATCACTGGTGCCGTCTTCATTGACCTCGCTAAGGCATTTGACACTGTTAACCACTCTCTCTTACTAACCACACTTTCTAAATTCGGCTTCTCCCAGGAAGCCCTCTGCTGGTTCACCAACTATCTCTCAAACAGATTCCAGCAGGTCAAGATAGGTAACACCTTATCCGGTAGATTGCCCATTCTCTCCGGCGTCCCTCAGGGGTCCATTCTCGGACCACTGCTGTTCAGCCTCTTCCTTAACTCCCTCCCCATGTCCTGCACAGAAAACCTGCTACTTTATGCGGATGATGCTGTCCTATACTCCTCCAATTCTGACCCCCTTCAACTCCACCACTCCCTTCAAACCTCCTTTAGTGATGCTGAAAACTGGATCTCCTCACAGCGCCTCACACTGAACTACAAGAAGACGAAAGTTATGATCTTCTCCCACTCCCAGAACTCCCAGAGGGAACACTGGCCCCCTCTACCAACTGTCAATCATTCCCCTCTCGAATGAGTGGACTCCTTTAAATACCTGGGCATTACCTTAGACCCAGCGCTGAGCTTCCACCAGCATATACACCTTCTATCCACCACCCTCAACATCCGTCTTGGGATACTGCATCGCTTCAAACACTGCCTCACTCAAAATGCCCTAAGGCTCACTGTCTCCTCTTCGGTCCTCTCCCTACTTGACTACGGCTTACTTGTCAATGGTGCTGCAAGCACCTCAGCCTTATTCAGAATACGCCTTGCCCTTAATAAAGCATGCCGCCTTACCTTGGGTTGTGACTGTCTCACCCACACTTGTTCGCTATACATTACCACCAACTGGCTCAACCTCGAAAACAGAATCGGGTACCACGCCTGTCTCATGGCAAAAAAGGTTACCCTTGGCCTCGCCCCCCCCCCCCCGACTCACCCCTCTAAGCTGCTCGGCCCCAGCACCTAAGCCCACCCAAAGCTCTACTAAGCAGCTCCTCACAGTACCCCACTGCCGTACTTCCCAATTCCAAAGGTCCTTTAGCTATAGAGCCCCCTCCTGGATGAATGGCCTACCCACCTCCCTTATTAATGAAAACTGTATCAGCGCCTTCAGAACTCAGCTTAAGAAACACCTCCAGTCCTCTAATAACTGTGATTGCCACTGATTACCTTACCCTTTCCGACTAAGGCCCCTGGCCGGATTATGTCCACCCCTACTGAGTCTCCAGCCTAGATCCGTCAGGCTCAGCTGGTTCTGCAGAGTAGCAGTAGTAGTAAATAATTTTTTATTCATAATGAATAAAAGGGTACATTCAATTGAGCAAAGCTCGTTTTCAATGAAGTTCCATATCACAAATTAATTAAAATAAAGTTCCACATCAAAGGACACATCAAATCACTAAAACCCCAAATAATTTACAACAAACACAAAACAACAATAATTAAGAAAAAGAACAATCAATACACAATAACATACCTAAGACACTAGCAGTTAATGCACATATTAGTATTATGTAATACAGTAGTACACCAATTCCTTAATACACTTTTATTATATCTAGTTCTATTTTTTCTCAATTCTAGGGGTGAATTATTCCATAGTCTTATTCCTCTAGCAGGTACAGAAGATCTTCCAATATTCAAATTATATTTAGTTGAAACAAATTGCATTCCATCAGAGGCTCTCAAACATTCCTTTGTTTTCCTAACTTCAAAGAGGTCAATTACATACTTAGGTACTTCCCCATACCACACCTTAATCATAAATTGTAACAAGTGTAAATCTCTTCTCACAACAGGTTTATGCCAATTTAATTCCTTAAGGGTTTAATTTTCAACATCTGAGCTGTTCCTCTGCTCAACTTTACTTCCGGAAATGTACTATCATATGGTCCACCATTACACCCTTCCTTGCCTTACTGAACGTATTCAGCTCTAGCAATCACTGCATTCTCTTGGATCTGCCTTCCTCCCTCTTCTCGTACTGCCCAAACCTCAGTTAGCAGTGGCCCAGAAATCATTTGCCTTCTCGGCAGTGTTTAACTGGAACTCACTACCACACTCTACCTTATCCTGCACCTCTCTCGCTAAGTTCCAATCCTCCCAGTTACACCACCTCAATGCCTCATCACTTTGCTACTGTTTCCATTGAATTTCGGTCAGACTCCCATAATGCTCTGCATAAATTTTCACCACTCACTGATCCTCATCTGTATATGAATCCCCACTCCCTGACCCCTCCTGTTTATGTAAATATATGATGTAAGTGTATCCGTAAATGGTGCATTTTGTAAATCTGCGAACAATGTAAACATAACCACTGTAACTGCCATGTCATGTAATAAATGTTCAATCTGTGAATGTTTCTGTAAACAATGAATTTTTGTAAATCAGTGAATGTTGTAAATGTTTCCACTGCTAGTGCCATGTCATTGTCTATGTTCTGCACTTTCCAGGTCACCCCTGAAAAAGGGACTGTAATGCCTCAGTGGGCTCACCCGGCAGTTACCAAAATACAAACAAATAAATAAACAAACCTGGTGATAAGCATCACCCTGTATCCAGGGTAATAATCAATTTTTGGGACTAAAGTTGAACAGACAGAAACTGTTTAGATTCTGAAAATTAAACCCCGCATTTAGAAATGCTCTTCATTCCTTCAGGCTGCCAATACCACCCCCTCTACCCACCAGACTCACCCTCGCTTCTCCGGCGCCACTGGAGTCCACCTACAGCTATCTATCCCCTGGGCTGGCTTGTCCCTGCTGGGGTCTCTTGACAGTCACAGAGGGAAAAGACACCTGGAGTCTCCACCTACCCACTGATTTGCCAGCTTGTCCCCACCAGGGGCCTCCCCGCCGTTTAGAAGGAGGAACTACCATTCTTGGGTACATGCTGGGGTGGGGGAGAGGAGACCGATTGCAGGTGTCCTGGGTGTCAGTTTGGCGTGGCAGGGACCATACAGTTCTCATTCAGCATACTAAACATTTCTGGGCCCAAATAAACCAACTCCTCCATGGAAAAACTACTGCTTCCGCCCATGCTATTCACTGTGATAACCAAGTTCTATCTAACCCCCAGTCAATTGCATCTAAATTTAATTGCTTTTTCACTAACCTAGATAGTTTTAAGGCCTCCTTACACTCTCACCCTACCAATCCCCAACCTTCTGCACTTCAACAAACATCTGAAAACATAGAAACCCCCGTCTCAGCCCTCAAACAGTACCTCTCCTCCAAAATTCCATATTAAATTAGTAACCAGACTGGAAGTCTTAAAGCAGTTAAAGAAGGTCTGGGTCCTTTGTAGATGACAGGCCTTGAGCACATGCCCTGCAACAGGCCCGTAACAGGCCGAAGGGGATAAGCTGCAAGATCTCCAAGTAAGTTGAAGATACAAGCTGCAGCCTCTGTGCCCCTTTCTGATTCAAGCATCGAGCCCAGTTCTGCCAGTGTTGTTTCCACCTATCCCCAAGACTTCATCCATGTAAGTCACCCAAGGACTGATTATGCAGAATTGTGAGTAAACAGCAGGAATTGCCCTGCACCTGGGGATTGCAAATAGTTCACATGCCCACCCGGGCAGGAGATAGAGCCAAGGGTTAGAGTAAAACAGAGAAAGGAATGTAAAAAGTTATCTAATTCAAGAAATCGCGCCAACGCCGGCTACCAGCTGCACCTCAGGCCTTCAACTTTAAAATCTGGGTACCCAAGGACAGAATACTCAGGGCATAATTCTGGACTAGGACCTGTGGGTCTGGGTTTGGGGTACATCTGCAGCAGTTAGCTAGCTAGACAGATCTGGTGACTGCATGGACTGAAATGTGGTGTTTGAATCAAATGCAACTCCCTCTTCAACCCAAAATTAAAATAAAACAATATCATAAAGCCAATTTTAACTGCATCAATCAAGCCTTAGAGGAAATTAACTGGGAACAGGCCCTTCTCCCCTTAAACACAAATGAAGCATGGGATTGTTTTAAAAACAAAATAACTCAACTTGACAAACAATACATACCTGAGAAATATAAATACAACAATAAAGGGAAAATACCACAATGGTTTAACAAAAACATCAAATCAATTACTCGTAAAAAGAAGCTCTTCTCTAAACTTAAAAAAGCATCAACATCTCAAGTTATTAAAATATTGTTGACTTATAGAGAGACAGTCAAAATGCTAAAAAAACAGATAGTTACAGATAAACGCAACCTAGAATTTAAAGATTGCCCATACAAAAGACTGTCATAAGGCTTTATACTCATACCTAAATGAAAAAAAGAGTTGCAACAATTTAATTGGGCCATTAATTATCAACACACAAACAATAACCTCGGACACAAACAGCAACTGAACTAAACAACTACTTTTCATCCGTTTATGCATAAAAATCAGTTCCTTCACCTATTATTGTATCCCCAAAGGTTGAAATAAATATGATTACAGAGCAAGATACTCTGACTGCACTAAACACCTTAAAAAACACACCAGCCCAGGTCCAGATGGGGTTACCTCAAGGTTTTTACTAGAAACAAAAAATACTATTATCCAACCTCTAAAAATAATTTACAACAAATCTCTATATGTATCAGTGGTACCAAAAGATTGGTGCTCTGCAATAGTGTCACCTATTTTTAAAAAAGGTTCTCGTTCAAAAACGAGAAAACTATCGACCTATCAGTCTCACATCTATACCATGTAAACTAATGGAAAAAATTATCAAACAAACTCGAAAATGAAATGTTAACTTTAAATATTAATATGTACCAACATGGGTTCAAACAAGGTTTCTCATGTGTCACAAATTTGATCTCTTTCTACGAATACATTAACTATAACTTGGACTGCAATATACCTATGGACATTATCCTGCTGGACTACAGCAAGGCATTTGATAAAGTTTCCCATTCGTTACTGATTGACAAAGTTAGTAACATGGGGTTCTCACCCATACTGGTTTCATGGATAAACCAGTGGTTGGACGAAAGAACTCAGAGTGTCAGGGTAAACAATGCAATGTCTGGTGTGAGAAGGGTGACCAGTGGAGTTCCCCAGGGCTCGGTGCTCGGGCCAACCCAGTTCAATCTGTTTATAAGTGACATGCATATATCTACCAGTAACATAATGGTTAAATTTGCAGACGACACAAAACTTGGGGGAAAGGCCATAAAATACAATAATAAATCTGGATTACAAGCTGATTTATCACTAGTAGAACAGTGGGCATGTACTAATGAGATGTATTTCAACATTTCTAAATGTGAAGTACTACACTTGGGAAAAAATAATCCGCTACATACATATCATTTGAATAATACTATTATCAGAACTTCAACAGCAGAAAAAGACCTAGGAATATCAGTGAACAACAAACTATCTTCAACTACCCATTGCACCAAGATAGCAAATCAAGCAAATGCTATACTCAATAGAATAAGTAAAACATTTGTATCTAGATCAGAACAATGTCTTCTGCCCCTCTACAGATCCCATGTTAGGCCGCTCTTAGATTATGGCTCTCCTTTCTGGAGCCCTTATTTGATCTCGGATATCAACAGGATTGAAAATATTCAGCGCAGTGCCACTAAGCTCATACCACACTTATCAAACCTGGACTATAGCACTAGATTAGTTAAAACAGGATTACACACTTTGTCTCAAAGAAGACTCAGAGGAGACTTGCTACAACTATTTAAAATTCTAGGCAGCCAGGAACAGATGCAGATCTGTGGTATTAAATTCTCCACCAGAAAAACCGTAGCCAGAGTACACAATAGACAGCTAGAAATCATGAGAGCAAAGACCAACAAACGAATCAACTATTTCACCATAAGGACACCAAGAATCTGGAATAGGCTACCACAGGATTTGGTTGACTCGCCTAACATCTTAATATTTAAGAACAAACTAGACAAATGGTTGTCCGGGTAGGGACTCAATAAATGATCCGTGTATATGGAGGACAATTGTGATGGGCATCTAAGCCTTCTTTTGTCCAAAACTCCCCAAAAAAGGGAAATTTGATTTTGGGAAATTCAATCTTTAAAATGCAATCACTAAATGTCTGCTTAAACTCTATTCCACTTACCCCATCCTAACCCTCCCCATGTAAATAAATTACGATGTTACTGTTTTGGAAGAACTGACTCCAGAGTCTAATTTTAGTGAGCCTGTTATTTTGAAATGTGAAATGCAAATTATCTAACTGAAGGTGGGGAGGTTCGGATTCTGGCAAGTCTATGTCTGGGGTAACTGTTGGGGAGGTGGGTTGGTACGACATCCCAGGGGGTCGTACAACAAGTAGTCTGACCCACTATTTTGTACTCTGGGTGGAGGCACCGCTATTTTTATTTTTTATTTGGGAAAAGACCCCTGTATCAGCTAATGGAAACCCAGGTCCCTTAACCTAGCTAGTGGCCACCCAGGCAGAGGTAGTGGCCCTCTCCAGGTCGTCTCTATAGAGGGGCTACATATGTATAAAACCTAACAGCATTTTGACTCTCACTTGAACATTTTAGCCAAATGAAAAAATTCTGAGCCAGACCTTAAAAATCACTGAATTCTGATCTGCAGTGTATGAAACTGCAGTAGCAATCTGGCAAAACACTAATTGGCTAGTGGTTCCTTAAACACTGTTACTAACTGCCACTGGGTAACATCACTCTCAAATGTTCAGGATTTTGTCTAAAAACATCACACTGATGGCACAAAACGGCCCAACAGCCCATTCAGTCTTCCCCACCTTACCTGTTACAGGTGCGATCATAATGACAATCTTCTTCCCTTTTACCCTCCCCTTTACACCTCCACCTGCCCTGATCAGGCCCTTAAGCCTATCTCAGTCGTATCTGAATCCACTCCCAGTTTTCAAATGGACCACCTCCTCCAGCCATCCATTCCACTTGTCCACCACTCTTTTCTGTGAAAAAATACTTGTGGCCATACCGTTTAAATCTTCCCTCAGCCAGCTTTTTTAGACTCCCTTTTGTTTGTGTGTTTATACTTAGGGCGAACAATTCATTGCATTCCACTCTATTCATCCCATGGAGATATTTGTGCATTTCTATCATGTCCACCCCCTCGTCTTCAGAGTGTACAAGTTAAGGTCCCTCAATTCCTTCTCCGTATGGTTTCTCCCCCAGCCCCTGGATCACCCTGGCTACCCTTCTCTGCACAGCCTCTACCCTGCAGGAGTATGTGTGTAATAACATGTAGTTTTAGACAAAAAAAAATACACCCTTAGGCCAGCAGCCTATTTTTAGGTGCATATCTGTTACAACTGCACATCTGCAGGCTGACTTGTTGGCATGAGGGTCTGAGACACTGGGCGCCTCACTTCCTGCCATGCCAGCGACCCGAGTTCAGGTTCAGAATAGACTAATAGGGTCAGGAACACACATGGGTAGCTCAGGGACTGGCCGGGGGGAAGGAGGATTACTCATTTTCCTGACAGCTCTCCTCTCTCGGGGAGGTGGTGAAGTATGTCCCCCTAGGCCGCCACCACCTGGAGGCTTTAGGTGGCAGCGCAGTGGGGTGTCAAGGAAGGAGTCCCACCTGCTTGACACCAGGGAAAGGGGGGGGGCGCATCTCCACAGAGGCAGAGGTTGCACAATGCAACACTGCACACACAGTGGGCCTGGGGAGGAACCCACCCACCCCTGGCATGAAGGCGGCCCCCTTCCCCACTGGCCCCACAGTAGCGACTGGGCTCTGCTGGTACTATGGCAGAGGACAAACGGAAAAATGGGAAGTCCCAGAGAAGCCGGGTGATGGAGCCCAGGGGACCAGGTCAGCAGACAAAGCCAAAAGTTCCTAATTAAAAAAAAAAAAAAAAATTATTGTACAGTTGCAAATTCATCATACTATTATTTAAGGAATAATGCACAACAGGATGTGTGTTGTTGTGGAATTCACACGCGCCTTGTTTGGTGTGTCACGAGGCACAGCCGACTAACTACTCAAGAAGTGTGTAAATCCCACTATTACACACGCCCCAAAGTGCATTATTGCAATTATAAAATGAATCTGTTACTAAAAATAAAAAAAAAAATTTGTCAGCTTCAAAGAAAGTAAAACATTTCATCAGCAGGATATTTATCATTTTCAATTCTGTATTAACTATGTGGGCTCCAGAACCATGCACAGTTCTCTGGGTGAGGGCAAACCAGAGAGACCTATACAGGGGGAAGGATCACTTCCTTGCTTGTAATACTGATCTCCCTTGATATGCACCCCAGCATTTCTGAACTTAAATACTGAGATTTGCAGCCTATGGCATGTCAGCTATTAATCTGCGTTAGTGTCTAGTTCTTCATAAGAACATACTCTTTCTTACAACAAGCCACTCATTTAATTTGGTGACCGGGATTGGCACACTGGGCTTCCAGGTGCAACCCAAGGGAGGTTGCAACTTTCAGAGTAAAAAAGCAAAACAATTAAGACAACACGTGCATACACAGAACAGCACACTTGTAGTTTTCCAATTATTTACAGAAAATCACATATGAAGCATATGCAAAAGTGAAAAAAAAAGGTGTACTAGCATGTGAAATTTATACTTGCTGAGAGACATTAATACAAAATGCAGGTGTACTAGTACACTGAAAGAAGGGTGACCAGGTCAGAACACAGTGCATGGAAACAGCAGAACACTAGCTGCAGGTACATGCTGTTGTAAAGTGAGACCACAGGAGTGATCCGAAAGAATGAAGAGAGGACGCAAGTCTGGTAGGGAGAGGACAAGAATATTAGCCCACAAAGTAGGAAGATGGAAGGAGAAAGCAAAGTTCTTGAGCTGTTGTTACTATTTTTTTGTTCATTTGTTTGTGGTTAAAGATGTGCCTCTGATTCTGGCCAATCGTCCCAAAAGCACAGTACCTGATTTGGCAGGGATAGGGGTTGAAAGGTACAGTAAGTTGGGTGGCCTTCATACAGCCAAAATAAATTTCAGCCTGACCTACATCCTTTAGGGCCAGCCACAAATGGGCAGCTTTAATTATCCATCCAAGTCCTAGTCATGCCAATCACCCAAATGGGTTTCCTTTTTGACTACTTCCTTCGGTCGGGTGCACATTCCACAGATGCGCTGCAGACACATGGATGATGATTCTGCACCCTGTGGCCTCAGTAATTTTATTTGCATTAGTAGCATTAACTCAACAATCTTATAACAGAGTGGATGAAGCTTCCTGATAGCTTACAGCAGAAAGCAGCAATCCCAGAGGTGCAAGGGTTTCAATTACTAATTACACAGTTTATCTGCCGCTCACTGGAAATATCTGAAAGCTTGTTGCTGGTGTAAGAGCAGGGCAGGGTACAAATCATTCAAAATACGCTAGCTCTGTGCCTTTTGGCAGGTGAAGCAGAATGGTCTCCCAATGACACACAGCCAGCTAGCCTAGCTGTATTAGCAAACACGGTACAGTGTCTGCATCTTGCCCCATGCACACAGTACCTGCCTCATGCCAGCCTGCTCAGCCTCACCATGAGCTAAGGGGCACATTAAAACATGGGGATCTATAAAATGCAGTTTGAAAAAGAGTGGACAGAGCTGTAAGCCACTTTCTTGATATCTCAAATCACAATTTCAAACACCCCAACCGTGACAAAAAAAAACACAACTCACTATCAACTTCCACTTCCTCATAAACAAACCTTTCAAAGACCACAAAAAAAAAAAAAAAAAAGCACGTAATGCCTGTTACCAAAGTAAAAGTGTACCAGGAAGATTTCAGCAGCCCAAACTGCGCCCACTAAAACCGCCTGCTTCTCATGCCCGACACCTGGCTCCCAATACCAGCGATTTCTCCCCTTTGAAAAAACAATGTTGTCTGAGGCAGATGCTGATTAACATTTCCTACTTTTCTCTGGCATCGACACCAGCGAAAACTGGAATGTTGTACAGGGCCAGTCAGTACAACCATTGAAGCAGGAAGTCAGTAGTGCAATCTCTGGGTGGATAAACTAGCAACACTAAGCAACTGCTCTGCAGCCGCCTCCTTATGCTCCCACTAGCAACACAGCATAGACACCAGTAACACAACATCAAACAAACAAAACACTTGTTACGGCTGGAGAGTAAAGGGGAAAAAAATCACAAGGAGGTGGGTGAGAAACCAGCTTCTCATAATACCATAAAACTTACCTGGCAACAAGGAACTTTTTTGTGTAGGAAGGGTATTTTAACAAAACTCAATTAAAAAAAAAAAGCTATAAACTGAACATTTTCATAACTTTTTCAATGCTTAACTTTTTTTCATTTTTCTTACTGTATAATTGCAACAATACACTACAGGATATGAGTTATGCTGGGATTTACCCACTTCTGGTGTGGTTTAGTCACTTAGCCTATGGCCTCATGACCAAACCACACCAGGTGTGAGTAAACCCCAGCATAACCCACAGCCTGTCGTGGACTGCTGCTTAAATAGTAGTGCTACCACCAGAGTGCTGCATTGTAATAAAGCTGCTGCTTGTTTGCTACTGTTCCCACCTGTATCTTGCACATATTTATTTTTTGGGTTTGTTTTTGTTAACCAGGTAGGGCGCACTAGGCAGACATCTGCCTATTTTCAGGCATAGCCCAGGAGCCAACAAGGGGAAAAAAATTTGTACTGGGTTCATAATGGAGAACAACAAAAATCAAGGCAAGACTGTACAGAGTTCATAGAGGATAACACCAAACAAGGTAGACTTTGTACAAAACCAGTATAGGGGAGCATCAGGCACAGGAGGTAGAATGGTACACAATATTAAAGTTGACTAATTAGTTACAATACTATATTGACAATAGGGTAGGGTACAATTAGAAATAGTACTAGATTTGTACAGATGGCAGAATTCTTAGTTTGCACAACAGAAGATAGTTTTTCAGGTGATATCTAATAGACAACTTACATGTTAATTGTACCTACCTTATCCTCACCCCCCTCCCATGCCATGATGGGTACCAGTCATTCATCATTCACATAAACCCGTTGACAACAGCATATGAAAATACTCAGTGCTGAACTTGTTCTAGCTAAAAGTTATGCCCCAGTTTTTTCTTTTTTAGGGAGGGGAAGAGTTTAAAATACAGGTTACTCACCTGTAACAGGAGTTCTAGGAATGGTATATGTTGTTCATCCACACTGTCTGGCAGGTTTCTTGCCGGAAGGTCTTCAAGCTGGCTCCTCCCACCCACCCGGGTGGTAAAACTCTCAGCTCCGCCTCATGATGCCAGATCTAGCCCGCTGGAAGCCAGGTTGTGCGTCGAAGCTGGGGAGGTCGGGTGGGTCGTGTGGATGAACAACATATACCATTCCTAGAACTCCTGTTACAGGTGAGTAACCTGTATTTCTAGGGAAATGGATATGTTGTTTATCCACACTGTCTGGCAGACTCCTAGCAGTTCTCCGGGAGGAGGGAGGCAAGGCGCACACCCCTACTTGGGAAATAAAGACTGGAGAACCGAGGCCCCAAAACCAGCATCCCGGCGTGACTCAAGGTCGATGTGGTAGTGGGTGATGAAGGTGTGTGCTGACTTTCAGGTAGCAGCCCTGCAGATTTCCTGGATAGGGACATCCCTGGAAGCAGCCACCGATGCAGCGGTATGGCGGGTAGAATGAGCTCTTATCCCTCTGGGAGGCTCCATGCCTGCCAACCATTAGCAGAGATCTATGCAGGAGGTGACCCACCTGCCTATCGTCCGCTTGGCTGCAGGTCTGCCAGGTGCGGCTTCAGCGTAGGTGACAAACAGCTGGCGAACCTCTCCCCAAACTTCAGCCATCCGCTCCTTGTAATAAGCGAGTGCTCTCCTAGGGTCCAAAGTATGGAGCCTATATTCGGCTTCCAAGGTGTGATTGGGGTAGAACACCGGCAGAGTCAACAACTGGTTAAGGTGAAACTCCGACACCACCTTCGGGTGGGGGTGCAGGACAACCTTGTCCCTGTGGAAGACCAGATAAGGACACTCGATGGAAAGCGCCTGGAGCTCTCCTATCCTTCTGGCTGACGTGATAGCCACCAAGAAGGCGATCTTCCACGACAGGTGAGAGATGTCACACCTGTGCATCGGTTCGAATGGCTTGCCCATGAGCTTAGCCAATACCAGCAGTAGATCCCACCGAGGTGGAGGTTCTTGCACCGGAGGGGATATGTGATCAAGGCCTTTGAAAAAGCACCCTACCACCTTCTCCTGCACCACCGACTGCTTCCTGGCCCGCGCCCGGTAAGCAGAGATGGCAGCCAGATGCACCTTAAGGGTCGTCGACCAAAGCCCTTGCTGAGAAAGGGACCACAGGTAGTCCAGAATGCTTGCCAAGGAACAGGAGGAAGGGTCCAGGCCCCTGCCCTGACACTAAATGGAGAATCTCTTCCATTTGAAGGCGTAGCATTTACTGGTCAACTCCTTACGGGACGCCTCAACGACGTTGAGCACCTCGTCTGAAAGACCCAAGGTCTGGAACTCTAGCCGCTCAGGAACCAGGCCGTCAGGTGCAGGGATTGAAGGTCCGGATGTAATACCTTCCCCTGACTGACTGAGTTCAGGTCCGGGCAGGCTGGAAGTCGCCTCGGGAGCCTGGAGCTGAGACTGAGGAGATCTGGATACCTGAACTGGCGGGGCCAGTCTGGGGCTACCAGAATCACCTGCGCCTTGTCCCTCCTCGCCTTGAGAAGCACCTTGTGGATCAAGGGAAATGGGGGAAAAGAGTAGAAGAGGCTCGTGGTCCACGGCCTCGAGAAGGCATCCCCCTGCAGTGAGTCCTGCTGAGGAGGGCGGGCATGAAACAGTCTCAGCTTCGCATTCTACTTGGAGGCAAACAGGTCCGCCTGAGGCGTGCCCCAGTGGGAGAACAGATCTTGTACTACCTCCGGCAGAAGAGACCACTCGTGGGACGCGGCCCCTATCCGGCTTAGGGCATCGGCCAGGTTGTTGGAGGCTCCTGCCACATGAATGGCGAGGAGATCCACCTCCAGGCTGCGTACGAGTGACCAAATGCGGAGAGCTTCCCTGAAGAGAGGCATGGAGCGCATCCCGCCCTGGCAATTTAGGTAGTACATGGTCGTGGTATTGTCCGTCTGGACCTGAACCACTTGACCCCCTAGAAACAGAGCGAAGGCGGTGAGGACTAGATGAACCGCTCAAAGCTCCAGCAGGTTGATGTGGCAACAGGACTCCTGAGGGGACCAGAGGCCGTGCGCTCTGTGCTCCCCCAGATGGGCACCCCAACCCATCAGAGAAGCATCGGTCGATAGAGAGACTGTCATCTCAGGGCAGACAAATGGGATGCCCTCCTGCAGATGTGCTGGAACGGTCCACCACTGGTTAGCGTTCCACATTCCCTGGGTCACTGTCACTAGCTGATCCAGAACATCGAAGAGCTGTGACCACTGGCTGGCCAGCCCCCACTGAAGGGGACGCATGTACCAGCGGGCCCAATGGACCACGCTGGTGCAGGCCTCCATGAGGTGCAGGAAGTCCCGGGCAGGGCGTGACTGCCCAACCTGAAATGATTGGGCAAAGGAGGAAAGAACCTCAGACCTGTCCGCCGGGAGCCATGCTCTGGCTTGTAAACAGTCAAGCTCTGCCCTTATGAATTGTATCACCTGCTTTGGCACGAGTTCAGACTTGGCCTCGTTGATGAGGAGGCCAACCTGAGAGCAAACCTGGAGGGCCAGATCTCTGCACCGCTCCACCTCTGCTCTGGAGGGGGCTGCAATCAGCCAGTCGTCCAGGTAGGGGTACACCTGGACCATTCCGCGCCGCAAGAATGCTGTCACCACTGCCATGCATTAAGTGATGACCCTGGGAGCCAGGGAAAGGCCGAAGGGCATGGCCCGGAACTCGTAGAGGGATCCCTCTGCCCTGAAGTGGAGGAATCTCTGGTGGGACAGACGGATTGGGATGTGAAAGAATGCGTCCTGGAGGTCCAGAGAACAGAACCACATGCCTCATTCCAAGGATGGGATTATCTGAGCCAGAGTGACCATCCTGAAGGTCCAAGACCTTAGGAACCTGTTCAGGTCGTACAGGTCGAGAATGGCGCGCCAGCCCCCCATCCGTTTTGGGACCAGGAAGTACCTGGACACAAACCCCGGGTCTGGAGGAGGATCCACCACCTTCCTGATCACCTCTTTTTTGAGGAGCAGGGCGATATCAGCTCGGCAAGCCGACAAAGAGGCTGCGGACCCTGTAGCCCCCGAGAGGCAACGGCTCGGAAGGGCGGGGCCTGCTCGAACTCCAGGGGCAGGCCCTTTCCTACCACCTCCAACACCCAACGGTCCGTGGTGATAATGGACTAGGCGGAAAGGAAGCGGAGGAGCCGTCCCCCCATGGGGGGAACCCAGGGAGGAGTGACGAGGCTGGGGGGGCGACACCCCTCAACCTGTCACTTGGCAGGCTTAGAGGAGGGACCGGCCGACGGACCTCCTGGGCCTTTACCTCCCTGCTTCCTATTGGAAGAAGCCGCAGGCTTGGGTTTGGGATGCCAAGCATGAGCCTGCTGGCCCTGGTGCTGTTGGACCGGACGTGCCGCAGGCGCAGAAGGATGAAAGGACTTGTGCTGCTGCTGTCGGCGGCCTTTGTCCTTCTGGGCGGAGGTGACAGAGTCCAAAGTGGCATTGGACTTTACGATCCGCTGGAGGTGACCTTCCACTCCAGGGCTGAAGAGGTCGGTCCCCAGGAAGGGGACATCCGCCAGCTTGTGCTGGGTATCCGCCGTGAAGGTGGACATCCTCAGCCATGCTCTGCGGCACATGGCCACCGCGGCCGCAACCGATCTGGCACAGGAGTCTCCAATGTCAAAGAGCCGTTTGGAGCGGCTGTTTAGCCACCGCCTACCCTGGTCCCACACCTGCCGGACCGTGGTCTGCAGGTCGGCCGGGAGATGAGGGATCACCTCATCCAGGGAGCCCATGAGGGCATGGGAGAAGTGTGCCATCAGCACGGCCGAGCTGGCCTGGCGGAGGCCAAGGGAGGACGCAGCGTACACCTTGCGCCCGGCATAGTCCAGCTTTTTGGACTCCTTGTCGGGGGGGTTTGTCCACATCCCTAGCCTTCCCGGAACACCGGAAAACACTGTCGGTGACCAACCCCTCGGTGGAGGGGTGTTCCGAATAAAACGGGCAAAGAGCAGTTAGGGACCGCATACTTCCTGGCCATCCCAGCCAAAGGCGCAGGACAGGAAGCAGGCCGCTGCCAGAGCTCCAAGGCTGGGCCAACAATGGCTTCAGCCACCAGAAAGACCTCCGTGGGTGAATCCCCTTGGTCCAGTATCTCCGTGAGGGGATACTTGGCCCGCTTGGATACGGGCTCAAGCCGCATCCTGGTGGACTCCGAGATGAGCCAAAGCAAACCCATGAAGGACGATGGGCTTTCGTCCATCGACTGGCCCCCAGAGGACTCCAGGTCAATGGGCCTGGAGAACAGGGAGGAGTCATCGTCGGACTCCGAGGAGTCCGCAAAGAGCTGCCTGGGGCCTGAGCCACCTTCCACCTGCCGAGGACGGTCGGGAGTAAGGGTGACCGACAACCTGTGGGGCAGGCCCTGACCCGACCGAGAGTCCTTGGTCGGCGCCCCCAATTTCGGTTGTGGAGGCAGAGGTTCCACCACAATCAGTGGGGCAGCTGGTTTCGGCCAAACAACCAACCCAGGCTTGGGCACCTCGGTTACAGCAAGGGGTTGTTTCAGCCGCTCGGGTGACAGCCACTTGATGGCCGGGGAAGGCGAGGGAGTCGGCTTGTTCCCGGACAGAAGTAACTGCTGCCACATCAGGTCCTCGTAGCGCCGACACAACTTGCGTCGAAGCCTCTCCTCTTCCGAGGAGGAAGACGAGAACGAGCGGCGGCGCCACTTACTTTGGTGCCGAGACCGCGGATGTCGGCGGGATCGGCTGGACCGAGAAGATGTCCGAGACCGAGACCGAGATCCTCAGTGTTTCCGAGGACGGGTCTGGGAAGGGGCCGGGGACACCCACTCTTCCCTCGGCTCGGAAGCCTTAACCGGGGAGTGCGGCACCGGAGGCGCAGGCAGGTCCTCGGTCTCCACCGGTTAAACCGGTGAAGAAAGGTTGCCGGCTTCACCACTCGACAGCCCGTCCGACGGGTCGAGAAAAATCTCGAACGCGTCGATGGGTGTCTCGGCCAGCTGACCTGACGGGGACACCGTGAAGCCAGCGGCCTTAGCCGCAACCTCGACCGAAGTCGAGTGTCAACTGCCCGGGGAAGGGGACCTCTCCCGATCCCACGAACACCGACAATGGGACTTACCTTTTGAGTCCTTCTTTCTGGACCGAGAGGAATGTCCCGATGGCCCCTCTCCCTTCGTGAAAAGGGACTGGCAAAGCTCCTTGAAAGAAGCTGAATATGAGGTACCCAGAGAGAGCGGGATAAATGCCGCGACCCAAGGAAGAGGAAGATGCAGCCTGTGCCGCCTCCTCCTCGAGGGCAATCATCTGCTCTCGAGTTGCTCAGCCGGAGCCAGCCGCAGTGATAACGCCCACGGGCCTCCTTTAACTTTGCACGCGTAGCACTTCGGTGCCCAAGCTGTAACTGGGCAGCTGGTCTTACAGGACGCTACCGAAAACTAACGGCATAACCTTCCGCAGGCATGCGGTCATGTTCTAGGCCAGGCAGTAGACACACGCTGGAGTGCGGTCCGCCCTGGACATTTTCGCCCACAAGGGCACCGCCAAAATCCGGAGTCGACGGTCCATCGTGAGCCACGAGGGAGAAACTTGACCAAGTCTAGAAAATTTTAAAATAAGTTTCGAGCGAATCAAGAATTAGGATCCAGTCTACACGCAGAGCGTTAAGGAGGGAACCTGAGCTTTCAAGGGGTAAGGAAGATCTGGCGTCATGGGGCGGAGCCGAGAGTTTTACTACCCAGGTGGGTGGGAGCAGCCAGCTTGAAGACCTTCCGTCAAGATTTAAAGCAGCAAGGAACCTGCCAGACAGTGTGGATGAACAACATATCCATGTCCCTAGAACTTTTTATTTTGAAAGTTAAAGACATAGTACAAGTATAGCGCATGGGCCTGGCTACCGGGGACAGAATGTGGCAACACGCTACACTATCCTGACTCCAGGTAAACTGCAGATTGACTGTGAGGAGACTGTACTGTGCTCTCATCCATTCCTGACTCCTTTCACTCCCATCTCCAGGTAACGGCAAATCAGAAATACTTCAATAATACTTGCTGGCTCCAGTCACTGGCAGGCCTTTCACATCATAAGGCTACTGGCTTCACCAGCTTATTTACAATCTAACATTACTCACTTACGGGCCAACGTAGCTGACAGATGTAACAGTGTACGACGTACCCCATGTCAAATGTTACCAGACCCGCAACATAGAACTCAGAAATCCAAAATATCAGCAGTACTTCAGGTCGGAAGAGCTCAGGCTACTGAGAAGCCACCCTGAAGAAGTGACTAAGCTTAGAATGAAGGCAGGCCAGCACTGACTCCATGCATGGCCCCAAATAAAACAGCTACCTGGGTGCCCAGGCAGCCACCTGATTTCAGCACATACTAGACAGCCCTGCCTTTTCAGAAAGATATGTAATTAAGTCACATATTGTGCTGTGTTTAATAGTGGCAAAAAAATAAATCAAAAATTGGTTTTCTTGTATATAAACTAACACTCTGACTGATGAGGCTTGAGTGTTGATAGCTAAGCAAATACTGTTGCCGATGTTGGACTATGATATTATTCTATTTATGAACCAGAGTAGTTAATTTATCTTAAAATATTAATTCATTTTAAACAATATATATCGATTTGCACTAAGGGATCCCCAAAGGACTCATCACTGTCTGCTATACGAAAGGATGAAAATTCTACCTCCACAGTTGAGAAATGAATACTATGCTGCTGTTTTTACATTCAGGGTTTTTCAAAGTTCAACTCTTCATTCCCTTTGCAAAAAATTTACGTAAAATTTATGTTCCTATCAGACACAGAATAAAACTGATATTTTTTTCTCTTTATACTCCTAAGTTGGCATTAAGTAAAATGTCTTTCACTTGGTATGATCCTTTCATTATGAACAGTTTTTCAGCACTAGTTAAATCTACAAACGTTAAGCACTTTAAAATCTTGCTGAAGAAATTTTTTTTTTTTTTTTTTTTTAATGTTTATTGATTCTGTTTAGTATTTGTTATTGTATCGTGTACTGTATTGTCTAGTATTGTTATTTATTGTCAGGCATGACTGAAAAAGGGCTGTGCCCGGTTCATTTTCTGGTTAAAAATAAAAAATTAAACAAAAGAAAAACATTGCACAGCTGACCTCTTTGGACAACAAGCAGCAATCTAATAAGATGACATCACTGGTACCAAAAAATAAGTTGCAATGTTTTTTGTCATTGTTTTTCAGATTCTGTACACTGGTCACTTTCTGAGAATTAGAACAGACACACAAATCCCTCGGGGTGGGGGACGCAGAGATGGCACCTATTTTAGAGGCCATGAAAATCTCTGTGTTTCGATTTGGAGCCACATCACCATCTCCACCTTACCTTGGCTGTGGATGGTACAGGTGCGTGATGTCCCCAAGACGGCACAGGTGTGTGATGTCCTCCAAGGCAGGATCCACATCCTGCTCACAAATCAACCCCCAAGCAGACTAGTTTGGGACAACCGTCTCCCTCCATGCATTCTGTAGTGAGGTATGCCCATTACAGAGCAGACAGCAATAGCATTTGAAGCATCTGATCCCCAGCAGGAAGGTCTTGTACCAGAGGCAACCTTACAGCAATGCCCTTTTATTCCACTCCTCCACCCTGTAGAAACAACCCACTCCTAGCCATTTGTAAAGCCAATTCTGCTACAAATGCTTCGGCGGCGCTTTTTTCCAATCAAGTTTTTGCTCCTCCTGTATCTTGACCAGCACCCTTCCGACTAGTCACCCAGCCCCATCACCTGCCTTCCCTGGGACTCACATCTCCAACAAGTTTCCAGGACTTACCCTGTATGGCTGGGCCATCAGGGTCTGCCATGCCCCTCTGGAGAAGGATCCAGGGAAGAAGGGCGTCCAGTCAGTGATGCACACTCTATGAGAGACTAGGTCACCATCCAACATGGTTGTGTATTTTCTGCTGGTTTCTCCTTGGGATGCTGCCATGCAGTGCTGCACATGGAACATGCTAGTGCAGCCATACCAGTGTCCCCATCTGAACTTCCACCCTGCTTTCACATGCAAGTGCAACTGAAATGCACATGCTACCCCCTCCCTAAGAGCCATCCTTAAGACACTTGATAATCTTCCCTCTGGTCAGCCTCCGAGAACCCGAGCAAGTTCCCAAACCCGGGTCATTGGCATCACAATCGTAAGCACTACCACTGCGTCAATGGGCTGGCTAGCATTCTTCATTATTCCCAAACTTTCTCTGTGCCATATAGATCTGGACACAGCTCACACTTCTGGTCCTCCCAGTAACTGCTGTGTTAAGTTGCGACACATTTTTCATTTTAGTTTACTGTGGTTATTACTCAAGTATTGACTTCTTCACCTCAGAATCTGCCTACAAAGCATTTTGTCATGGACTGAGCAAAACATGCTAAATTAAAATATAATTATACTGTGCCATTAGCTTTGTGCTGCTCTTGGAAAAGCAACAAAAAAACTAACGGCTTGGTTGCAGAAAGGATTCCTCCTGGGTCTGTTCTCCCCAATCCAACATCCCTTTTTATTTTCCAATATAACCCAAAAGTCCACTAGAAATTGTCAGTGGGGTTCTTCTTTTATGCAGTCATACAGTCAGGAGGGACAGAAGAACAGGGAGGTCAAGTTTCCTGCTCAAATTCAAACCAGGGTGGAACAAATCAGGTAGCTACATAGAAACAGAATTCAACAGCAGATAAGGACTGCTTGGCCCACCTAGTCTGCCCATTTTCCAACCTAACAGATAAGCTGCAGATCCTAGTTAACCAACAGCTTACTTCCTCCTACCCCTCACTAGGACTGTCTTATGTCTGTCCCATGCATTCTTGAATTCCCCCACTGTTCTTGATTCCATGACTTCCTCAGGGAGGTTGTTCCATGCATCCATAACCCTCTCCATGAAAAAAATACTTCCTCACATTACCTCTGAGCCATCCCCCTCTATCTTCAAATGATGCCCCTTTGTTCTTGCACATCTCTTTTTCGGAAAGATGCTACCCTCTTAGACTTTGTTGATTCCCTTGAGGTACTTGAAAGTTTCTATCATGTCCCCTCTCTCCCGTCTTTCCTCAAGGGTATACATATTAAGCTCCTTTAGTCTTTTTTCGTATGTCTTCTGGTGCAGAACCTGCACCATTTTAGTTGCCCTCCTCTGGACAGCCTCCACTCTGTATATGTCTTTGTGGAGATGGGGTCTCCAGAACTGCACACAGTACTCCAGATGGGGACTCACCAACTGTCTGCAGAGGGATAACAACTTCCTGTTTTCTACTAGTGATGCCTCTCCCTATGCATCCCAGTATCCCCCCAGCTTTCCTTACTGCCTTCTCACATTGCTTGCCCACCTTTAGGTCATCTGATATAATTACCCCCAGGTCCCTTTCCATTTTTACTGTTGTCAGTATCTCACCCCCATTGTGTACTCTTCCCCTGAGTTTTTGTTTCCCATGTACATTACCTTGCACTTCTTTGTACTGAATCTGAGCTGCCATACATTTGACCATTCCTCCAACCTTGCCAAGTCCCTTCTCATCCTTTCCACTCCATCTTGTGTATCAACCCTGTTGCAGATCTTTGTGCCATCTGCAGAGAGACATACTTTTCCTTCCAGTTCCTCTGCAATGTCACTTATAAAGACATTACAAAGGACTGGTCCCAGTACTGAACCCTGCTGTAAACCGCTAGTAACCCTCCTTTCTTCACTGTGGACTCCATTTACTACTACCCTCTGCGTCCTGTTTTCTAGCCAATTTTTTTTATCCAGGCTACCACCTTGGGACCCACTCCAAGGCTGGCTAACTTGTGTATTAATCTTTTGTGTGGGACTGTATAAAATGCCTTGCTAAAATCTAGGTAGGCCATGTCCACAGCCCCTTCCTGGTCTACTACTTTGGTCACCCAGTCAAATAAATCTATTAGATTCGTCTGAAACGACCTTCCCATCATGAATCCATGCTGCCTTGGGTCCTGTGCCCCACTGGCCTCTAGGTACTCAACAATTCTTTCCTTCAGAAGTGATTCCATCATTTCCCTACCACTGAGGTCAAACTAACTGATCTGTAGTTTACTGCCTCTGTCCTGCTCCCACTTTTGTTAAGGGGAATCACATCCGCCCTTCTCCAGTCCTTACGTACCACCCCATCCTCCCATGATTTGTTAAAAAGAGTAGTCAGGTGTCACTAGTTCTACCCTTAATTATTTTAGAATTCTTGGGTGAATCCCCATCAGGCCCCATTGCTTTGTCCACCTTCAGTTTTAGGAGTTCTTGCAGAAGCCTTTCTTCTGTAAATGGACTGGTATCGACCTCAGTCTTCAGAGTGTTTCTCTTGTTTGGTTTAGGTACCTCCCCCTCCTCTTCCTTTGTGGCCTATGGCCACAAAAAATTGGTTTGGCTACCAGATTTTGAAAGTTGGTGGCCAACTGACCACCTGCCCATAAAGTAAGTTTTCCCCACAGTGGAAGCAATACTGAACAGAATTTTAAAAATGACGGCCACTAAAAAAAATTCTGTTTAGCTACCAGATATAGATACATAGACAGTGTCGGCAGATAAGGACCTATGGCCCACCTAGTCTGCCCATTTGAGTTTGTAACTTCAGTTTTTGTTTTCCTAGAACTCTGTTGCCCCTTACCCCTGACCCTCCAGAATTCCTTTATGTCTATCCCATATTGAAAGCTACTGGCCAAATGACCACAGTGCACAAACTGATTTGCCCCACCCTAGCTACAACATCAGCTTATAGCTGTGTGGTGGAAATCTAACCCAAGAGCTTCACATTTCAAATTTCAGGGCTTTAACTTCTGAACCACATTGTTTTCCCCTTTTGAGAACAAGAAAGATTAAAAATCTAAACAAAAAGTCAGGGAAATCAAAATATTTTAATTAGATTTAATGTGACTGAGAATTTCCTCTTCCCACGAGATGATTCTCCTTAAACTCTCCCTTCCCTTCTCTATTCCCATCTTTATTGCTGCGTTTACTGCTGCCCTGGTGCATCCTCTGCTTCAAGTACTTGGCATCTTTCCACCATCTGTTCTAACTCCTTGAGCGGTGAGCTACTTACACTTGGTGAATTTAATTTAAATTGGCTCTCCACTAATGCAAATACATTTTCACAAAATGTTAAGTCACTGCAGCTGACCCAAATGATTTCTGAACCCACTCGTTTAAATTTTAAATCCTTAAACCACTCTTTGTTAGACTGGGTCCTCCCTTCTCATCCCCACCATGTAGTGGACACAGGTATCCTTCCTGGTGCACTCAATTGCTCATTATATGGTTTGCTGTGTGTGCACGCTACATTGTCCTGAAGGTCCCCCCCCCCCACACTTCATATTTCTCAGATCTTTTAAGTCACTTGACTTGGCCTCTCCTAGCTGATCTTCAGTCAACTGACTGGTCCCCCCCCCATCTCTGCAGCCAGTAATATAAATTCTGCCCTACATTACTTTCAGTCTGCATTCTTGCCTGTGTGGGATAGTCATGCACCCCTGAGAAAAACCAGAGTGCAGGGTTCACACCTTCCCTGGATATCGGCCGAGGTACTTACTGGTCTCCGCTCAAGAGACCCTGCCTGGCGTGCTTATAAAATCACTGGCTCCCAATCTTCTTTGGCCAACTATAGATGCCTTTGTAATGCCTGTACCAAAGCTGTGAGACTTGCAAAGATTCAGTATTTTGATTCCGGACTCCAAAACAACATTAATAACCCCTCCAGGTTTTGGAAGGTTAGCCATTCCCTTTTCTCCCATCAGACTCAGTCTCCCCTCCCACTCTTAAGGTTGGTAACTCCCTTATCTCTGACCCTTCTCCTGTTGATAAGTCTGTTAACTCTTATTTTACTACCTGCGCCCTTTCTCTTGCCCATTCCTCCCCACCCCCTCCAGCTGCCTTCCTCTCTGCTTTCATTTTCTTGCTCTCCTATCACTCCTCCTGTTTCCCTAAAGGCGTTGCTTGCCCTTAATCCATTGAAGGGAAGCAGTCCTGATGGACTTGACCCTAAACGTCTCCTTCTCTCAGCATCTGCCATTGCTCTGACCATTACTTTACTTCTAAATCTTTCCCTTCTTTTCTGCTACTGTTCCTGATGTTTGGAAACAGGCTACTGTTATTCCTATTCGCAAAGGTGGTGATCCCACTTCCCCAGATAACTTCCATCCAACAGCTCTCCTTACTACCTTGGCTAAGTTACAGGAACACATTGTTCTATCTCAGCTCACTTCCTTTCTTGACAACTCCTTTTTCATGCCTTTCCAGTCTGGTTTCAGGAAATCCCACTCCACTTCCACCTCCCTCCTTCAGCTTACTGACTCCATACTTACAGATAAGGATCAAGGGCTGATTACTACTTCCATTTTTGTTGATCTTGCTAAAGCTTTTGACACTGTGGCACATCCCCTCCTTCTGGACAAACTTGAAGCTGCGGGTCTCTCTGACTCTTCAGTCAGCTGGTTTTGTTCTTACATTGAAGGCAGGTTTCAAGCTGTCTGGATAGGTAAATCAAATCCATTTCATCTTCACTTCCCATTAGCTCAG
Organism: Neoceratodus forsteri; assembly: GCA_016271365.2. Lineage (NCBI taxonomy): Eukaryota > Metazoa > Chordata > Ceratodontiformes > Ceratodontidae > Neoceratodus > Neoceratodus forsteri. The sequence continues at coordinate 672,358,036 of CM057451.1, read as the reverse complement.
GTGTCCCTCAAGGGTCTGTCTATTCTTATTTCCATTTTCTTAAATGACCTACTCTGTCTGTTCCTCTGCATCCATTCATATGTAAGCGGATGACACAGTTCTTTTTGCATGTGGCTCCTCTCCCCATGACCTAAACTCCCAGCTTCAGTTGGACTTTGACAACATTCAGCGCTGGTTAAAGTATAACCAACTGTCCCTTAATGGCAAAAAAAGTGTCTCTGTGACTTTTGGCACCCATCAGAGGCTTGCCAAACTTTCTTCTCTCCCACTATTTAACACCCTTGATGGTGCTAATATTGAAGATCTTTCCTCCTTTAAGTACCATGGGGTCTGCCTTGAACGACATTTTGATTTCTCAGTGTATATTGACGCAATTCACCATAAGCCTCACCCTAAGCGTGGTGCTTTGTACAGGAATAAAGCGAGTATTCTGCTCCCTGTCCGCTGAGAAACTGTATTAAAAATTATCCTTCCAATCTTTGACTACGATGACTTGGTCTACAGTAGTGCCCCTAAATCCACCCTTGCCAGACTGGGCCCCCCCCCTTTTCATTTTTTCTTTTGATTTGTTTTAAATTGCTCACCTCGTACGCATCACTACTCCCTTTACTCATTCCTTTCTCTCCCCTCTCTTGATGCCTTTCCCTTTGTGCCTCCTTTTTATCCAAATTCTGGTTCAGCACCCTTCCCTCTTATCTTAGATCACTTCTATCCCTCCTCCTCCTCCCCTCTCCATAACACTACTTCCATTCTCTCTTTCTAGTCCTTCTAGGAAATCTACTGTTGGTCAATCTGCTTTTTCTTATCACTTTCCTAAACTGTGGTCCTCTCTTCCTCTTTCTGTTCCCTCTGCCTCTTCTACTTCCTCCCTAAAGTCTCTTCTCTATGACTTTTGTTATCCTTCTTGCAACTGTCTATGACTCTTTCCTCTTCTTATTCCCTTTTACTTGTTACTTTCCTCTTCTTACTCCCATTCTCTAGTTTTGCCCAGTTCATGCAGTTTCACCTTTTGTTATATTTCTTAATTGTATTCATTGATAAAGTTCCTCTAATGTTTATGATTCTGCTTGGAATTCTATATCACTGTATCTGACTTCTTGTATTTTTAATAATTATATTGTTCAGCTATCTCCTTCTCCCCTCTCCAAAGCACTCATCTGGAAATTAACTTATAAGCTCAGTATGTATTTTCTGGCTAAACTTTAAATAAATAAACTTCAAGTAACTGCATAAACATGGTGTAACTGCAAAACACCAAGTAGATACAAATTTCTCATGACATTATAAGGCTCTGTGCATTTAAACAGAAATGCTCCAACTGGTGTTTGCGGGTCATCATTTTCATTTCTTTTTTTTTTTTCTTCAAACTCTATTTATTCACCACTTATCACTAGCGTCTCTCCAGCGTGGTCTGTCAGCTGGCTCTGCCCACCTAGCCTGAAGTGCAGATCGTCCGCAATCCGGCTGGGGTCCCCCTCACCCCTGTGCAGCCTGCCCTGGCCCCTAGGGTCTGAGTCCTCTGAGGAAAGACCGCCACTCTCCTACTGGCACTCTATCTTAGGTACTGGAAGGGCTCCTGATACAGGAGAAAGGAACCAGATCGGATGTCGTGACGTCCAACATGGGACGTGGGGCCATGACCACTGGACCCGCTTTCATCTACTGTTGGGGGTATTTCTCGTGTTTCTCCCTTCCCCCAAACTTAGGACGTGCAATGCCGTCCAGCCCACTACGTGCGTGCCCACACACTTCTGGAAGATTGCTGTCCAATTGTTCCCCATTCCAACTAGATCCCAGCATCTATAGTGCACCTGGTCTCCACCAGGTGCCACTATCTACGCGGAATACATCCCCCCTTCCCTCCCAGGAGAGAAGAGCAAACCTACAGACGCTTCATCCTTTCCTTCCCCGGCTGACCCCAGTGTCCCGAGCTCGTTCCCGAATCTGGGTTGCCGGCGTGGCACGAAGTGTGGCATCCAATGGCTCAACCCTCAGCGCCACCAGGCCAACCATCATTTTCATTTCTAACATAGGAGCTCTTTAGGATATTCCAATACACAGGCCAGCACATGGATGCAATGTCTAATCCAAACTACAGTTACCAATTTGTTTTTAAAACAAATTTTGTAATTTACTGTTCATTCCAGTTTATACCTTGCCACTCAAACCTCCACCATAACATGTTTAGAGGATATAGAAAAGTTAACAAAAAAAAATTTTAAGTCAAGAAATATGAGCCCCTTCAGAGATAGGGGTGAGGGGTAGATGACGGCATATAAGCAATATGGAAAATGGCGGTTGTATTAGCCTCAGAAGTATTTATCTGGAATTCCATTTCATTGGCCTTAAGCCAGCAATCAAGAATGTTTGTAAGATCGTGAGGAAGGGAAACACGGGCTACCGTCGGGGATGGTAGCAGTGGGGGGGGAGAGAGAATGATAGCATATATAATATGGGAAAACGGAGGTTATTTTAGCCCCAAGCAGTATTTCTCATGAAATCTATTTCATTTGCCTTAAGCTGGCAATAAAGGATGTTTATAAGTTCAGGAGAGATGGAAACTTAAATGCTACCCCAGACCGCCATAAAACTCCAGTGACAACAGTACAGACAGGTTTACTGTGTTGTTTTCTTTGGATCCCTTTCACGAGACCCTGAGAATGGCAGACAGTTGGGAAAACTGATTTTCACAGACAGACAAACTGACTTGCATGCACTAGCCCAACCCTGCAGGGGAACCAGCAGCAGAAGGGACTGACATGCCTGGAACAGAACACAAAGGTGTCACACTGTACTCACCAGCAAAGCACTTGGAACACAGATTCATCGTCTTGCTGGATCTAGGGTAAGAACAGAAAAAGAAAATATGTCAATCAGAATACAGAGCAAATATATAGGGAAGATGACTTGTGATATTTTTATATTCACAACAGGGTGTTGGCTTGTTGAACTCTCTTCAGTGGCAAAGCTAGGAGTAAACGTCAATAGACCAATACACTCAAATGTAGATGAGAATGGTATCCAACGTCAGCCCATGTCATATTCAATATATACTCGGGTATTTGGGTGGTTTTGTGATAGAAGCAATAAGAAGCTACAAAAGGGCAAAGTACAAACTCTAAATGGTGCCCCTCTATTCACTGGCTCAGCATAAGGGCAACTAATCAACACATGGACTACAGCATGTACAGTCAAAAAATATATGGCATCGTACACATGACAACACATTTCTGGGCATGCTCAGTGTGACCAAATGAGCAAAATAAGTTTCTGACCATGCTCAGTGACAAACCATTTATTTTGCTCATCCTGCCCACAATAACATGTTTATCTTGCCAAATGCATATTCACATCTGTTGTATATCTACAGGGGATAGTCTTTATGGCATGCAGAAGTAAGCTTTTTATTCACCCTGGAATGCTGCCAACAATGCTGCCTAGCAACACATGGCGGAGCTAAGCAGAACCTAGAATTCTAGGTAAGCACGGTTTGCAATAATCTATGGTGAATATAAAGCTAATTTCTGAATGCCCTATGGAATGTCCTATTTATACCATGGAATACTGACTGCCACTGTGATGAGGCTTCAGGGAAAACAACATGGGCTGATGAGAGAATAACATGTGATTTGCTCTGTAGGCTAATACATGCTTGAATAAACATTTCTAAATCCTTGTATTATTCATCCCTTCCATGGGAGGGGTGTATATATATATATATATATATATATATATATACATATATACACACACACACACACACACACACACACACACACACACACATACACACACATACACACACACACACACACACATCTATATATCTGTAACATATGTATGTAAAATCTATATCGGAACTTGCAGCCCTCCGATCTCTGCAACGCAGGAATTACACTTATTAAACCAAATGATAAGGGAGGGGCTGGCAACAGAAGCTATACATCACTGAAGCCATAGAGCAACTCTCCAACACCATGTTCTTAGTAAGGCAGGTCTAACATCGAGAACCAAAGAGGCTCTCTCTGCAGCTTGTTTGGACATTGGGACTGACTGGGGCTCAATTGGAGCTTGGATGCTCTTCCTGTAGTAGCCTGAAAGTGCGACTCAGCGCCTCTGCCCTCTCTGGACCAATCGGGAGTTAGCTGTGCTCAGAGGGCAGGGCTACAACTGTCTTAGTGTGTTCCAGGGAGGCTTTCAAACACAGCCACGTTCCGTTTGCATGCTGCTTGCTGAAAATGGCTGCTATCTAACATCAAGAGCCACGGAGGCTCTCTGCAGCCTGTTTGGACCTGCTGGCCTGGTGGCACCGAGGGCTGAAGCATCTGCCTTACTTCGCACCACGCCGGTGACCAGAGTTTGAAAATGAGCTCGAGCCGCCGGGGTGTCAGACGGGGAGAGGAGGATCATGTGTCCAGAGGATGGCTCTCCTCTACTGGGAGGGAGGGGGGACCGATACGCACAATGCTTGTGGCTCCGAGTGGAGACTGGGAGCAAAGCAGCTGAGGGTTGCGTGGAGGGGGACAGTGTTGGCTGACAGCCTGCAAGCGGGTGCACGCTGGCCATCACTGCATGTCCGCACCTTCGTGTGGCGGGGGAGGAGACACAGAACAAGTGAAAAATCCCAGACTGCAGGAGGAGGACGATGACCTCGAGGGACTGGCCCACATGTCCACTACTGGAGCCTGCCCGACCAGCTCTCCCAGATCTGTCTCTCTGCTTCCGAGCCACGGCCTACAGGATTTCAGAAAGGGCATTAGGTAGGAGTAGTCTGCCTTGCCTCAGGGGGTGTGGAAGCCAGGGGGTTGACCGGGGACTCTGGAGTGGGAGGGGAGATCCAGCACCCGATTCCCTAGTTGGGAGGACCTTGGGCAGGGCAGTAAGGAGCCAGTTGAGGGAGGTCATCTAAGGGAGATCCTGCGAGCCGGTGACCAGAGGGAAAAAGAATAAAAAGAAAAAAAAAACAAAATGCTTGTTTGGACTTTGGAACTGACTGGGGTTCAATCAGAGCTTCACTTCAACACTCTTCCTGTAGCAGCCTGAAAGTGGGACTCAGCCCTACCCGCCCTCTCTGGACCAATCAGAAGCTAACTGAGCTCTGAGGGTGGGGCTACAACTGTGTTTTCCAGGGCAGCTTTTACATTGGCCTCTCTGCTTTCATTGGGGTCACTGGATGTCTCAGGGTGGGAATACTGGAGTGTATAAATGGCAACCTACCTAATGTATCCCACACATTCATGTCCAGAGTAAGTGCAACAGCAAAGGAGTGCAATAGGTACACTGCTGGCATCTTAGGCGTCAAAAGAGGAAGCAGAGAAATGGAAGACCCTGTCGGCGGATAAGGTCAGTGCCCCATGTCTCCACTTGTTGCACTCACTGACAGGATATAGGTAAGGGATGGCCACAATAGTTTAAAGTGTTAACAGCGTGTATGTTGTAATATAACAAACTGATGGAGTGGGAGTCAGCCCAACACTGAATCAGTCTTCAGTGTGTGGTCCTGTTAAACTATTGTTGTAGCTCATACTACAAAGGAGTAAGGATAGTTAGGATCACACAAAAAATTAGAAATAGGTGTAACACCCTATATAGAGTAGGAATAAAAAAAGGTTTTAAGTAAGCAAAATCATAAACAGACAGGGAAGTTAGTAGGTAAGCTGGTAGTGGTGGTTGTGGGGCTGCCATTTTCAGGGAAACTTTCTGAAGACTGCAGTGCTGCCCCATTTGCATGCACCTCTGGGTTCGGGAAGGAGGCTGCTAAGCTCCAGGCCGAGCTGGTCAGGATTCGGGGGGCCTTCTTCCCTACCCAGGGACAACCAAGTCTGCCACCGCTGCCTCAAAGGGTGCCAAGGAGGAGCTGCTGGACTACAGTGGGCTCAGGAAGGGTAAGAGTGGTACATCAGAGACACAGCTCCCATACGGTACTACTACGCAATTCCTAGGCTGCTCTGGTGGAGTGGGAATGTCACATGGAGGCACCCACAGTAGCGGCCAGGGTGGATGTGCGGGTCCTCCATAGTGAAGTCCCCAGGGAAGGTGGCACAGGACCCAAGATGAGGAGGAAGCAACTCCTGGTAGGGGACTCAACGGTGAGGGGGATAGATTTTGAGGCAGAAAGGGAGAGACAGGTTAGGTGCCTACCCGGCAGCATGGCTTGGAGGGATGGGAAGCAGATCCTGAAGATCGCTAGTGCAGCAGGACAGGAGGGAGAGCTGTTGTTGTCCACCTAGGGACTAATGACCTGGCTAGGGATGAAGTTAAGATAGTGCAGGAGGAGTTCAGGGAGTTGGGGAGGAGCCTTAGGCAGGCAGCATACTCAGTGGCCTTTTCAAAGGTGCTGCCCGTCTATGACAGGAGCTTCAACCAATGGTTGAAGGAATGGTGCAGAGTGGAAGGATTCGGCTACATTGTGGACTAGAGCCCCACCTGGAGGGACGAAAGCCTATACAGGGGATGGCCTGCATCCATCTAGGAGGGGAACCACAGTCCTTAGTGAGCAATTTAAATGTTACATTGGCCGGCATTTAAACTAGCCAAGGGAGGTGGCGAAAGGAAGCAGGGAGACATACACTGCCCCCATCTCACCCCAACCAGCTGAAGCAGTCAGTAGGGAGTATCCTAAGGGAAGGAAATCCCCAAGGGGATCTAACAACAAGAGGGATGTGAATGAGGGCTGAGGGGATGAGGATAAAAGGCAAAAGGGAAAGGAGGGATTGACAAGCAGGGTGGTAGAAAAATATGGAATGCCATGTGTGCAAATGCTTGAAGTCTTGGAAATAAAACCCGGACCTAGTGGCCATTACAGCAGAAGCTGACCTGGACATTGTTGCTACTACAGAGTCATGGTGCAATGAAAACCATGACTGGGACATAGCCATACCAGTATATGCCCTGTTCAGAAAGGACAGGGTGGGTAAAAAGAGGGGGAGGGATGGCTCTTTATGTGAGGGATAGCATAACAGCAACAGAGAGACAGGGAACACAGGGTGCAGCAGAGGTACAGTGGATCACCCTAGAGACAGGGAATGGAGCTGCTATTCACACTGGTGTGATCTACTGTCCTCCAGCACAGGGTGAGGACATGGATAAGGTTCTGATGGAAGCCATCCAAAAGATGGCAAATAAAGGAGAGATGCTGTTGGTGGGGGACTTCAATCTGCCAGATGTAGACTGGAGCATCTCAGCTGTTGCTTCAGCTAGGAGTAGGGAAATCCTGGACTCCCTGTAGGGAGCGTTCCTCCGGCAACTTGTGGGAGAGCCCACTCATGAAGGAGCAATTTTGGACCTTGTACTCACCAACGGGGACGGTGTTGCAGAAGTCACTGTGGGTGGCCACCTGGGGACCAGTGATCACCATACGGTGTGGTTCGCTATAAGAACTGTGGCAGAAGTGATCCACACAAAGGCAAGGATCCTGGACTTCAGGAGGGCTGATTATACTAAGATGAGGAATGCCTCAGGGATGTCTTTTGGGAGACTTAAGTGAAGTGGAGGAGCAGTGGGTGAAACTGAAAGCAGGGAAAATTAAGCAATAAACTGTCAGGCAAGTATGCAAAAGCAAGAAGAAAAAGAGACCGCTATGGTTCTCAAAGGAGGTGGCTGGAATGTAAAGACAAAAAAGTTAGCTTTCAGGATGTATAAGGAGGAGACATGGAGGGTGGAGGATAAGGCAGTGTATGAGAAGCAGGAGAAGGCAAGGAAAGAAGTCAGGAGCGCAAAGGCGCAAACAGAAGAGAAAACAGCATAGGCAGTAAAGAATGGGACAAAACATTTTTCAGGTATGTAAGCAAAAGGAGAAAGACCACAGGAGGGATTGTAAGGCTAAGGAGAGAAGGGGCCGGGGGAGTGTGCAGAAGTGGACCAAGAAAAACAAACATCCTGAACAAATACTTTTGTTCAGTGTTCACAGAAGGGGAAGGCGAGGGTCACAGATAAGTGTCAGTGGCATCAATGGTAGGAAGGTGGGCACTAGTCCATTTACAAAGGAGAGAGTCCTAGAGGAACTCGCAAATCTGAAAGTGGACAAGACAATAGGACCAGATGGGATATATCAAAGGATATTGAGGGAGCTCAGAAAGGTGCTAGCTGCACTTCTGACAGTCCTGTTCAGCCACTCACTGGAGACAGGAGTTGTCCCAGAGGACTGGAGGAGGACAGATGCAGTCACACTTCACAAAAGTGGGAGCAAAAAGGAGGCTGGCAATTACAGACCAGTCAGTCTGACTTCGGTGGTGGAGAAATGAATGGAATCACTACTGAACATACGAAGAAGCCAGAAGAATGCCATTTGGGCCATCTAATCTGCTCACATTGCAGGGTCCACAGCTTGAGCTCCTGTCCCTGCCACCCTCTCGACTTCTCCCATCCTCCCTACCCATGATCGTTACCATCCCCATATGCCTATCCCACCTCTCTTGAAGCTGCCCACTGTCTTCAATGAGACCATCCCTTCCAGCAGTGCATTTCAAGTGTCCACAACTCTCTGGAAGAAGTGCCTCCTGGCCTCCCTCCCAACCCCCCGCCCAGCTTGAGACTGTGCCCCTCATGTCATGGCTGCCACTGATCTTAAGCTTAAGATTCAGCTGAAGGAAAGAGCTGTGGAATACCTGGAATCCAGTAGCTTACAAGATCCAGAGCAGCATGGATTCACAAAGCGGCGGTCATGTCAAACAAATCTGATTTATTTGACTAGGTGTCCAGGGAAGTGGATCAGAGTGGAGCGATGGATGAAGCCTACCTAGATTTCAGTAAGGTGTTTGATACCGTTCCACATAGGAGACTTGTAAACAAGCTGAGCAGCCTAGGAGTGGGTCCAAAGATGGTAAACCAGTTAAGAAATTGGTTGAGGGATAGGAGACAGAGGGTGGTGGTAAACAGAGTTCATTCCAAGGAAGGGAGAGTGACCAGCGGGGTGCCACAAGGATCAGTACTGGGACTGGTCCTCTTTAATGTCTTTATTAGTGACACTGCAGAGGGACTAGAAGGAAAGGTATGCCTTTTTGCAGAGGACACTAAGATCTGCAATAGGGGTGACACTCTAGGCAGTGTGTGGAAGAAAATGAAGAGAGATCTAAGGAAACTTGAGGAGCGGTCAAGAGTGTGGCAACTAAATTTTCAACACGAAGAAGTGCAAAATCATGCACTAGTCACATAGAAACATGGGGAGGAGTATAAAATGGATGGGGTGGGGTACTGGCGACCACCAAGCAGGAGAGTGACTTGGGGGTAATCATATCTGATGACCTAAAAGTGGCCAAACAGTGTGACAAGGCAGTAGGGTGAGCCAGTGGGATGCTAGGGTGCATAGGCAGAGGTATCACCAGCAAAAAGGAGGTGGTGATACCACAGTATAAATCACTGGTAAGACCTCACCTACAGTACTGTGTTCAGTTCTGGAGACAACATCTCAGGAAGGACATAGAGTTGAGGCGGGCCAGGGGAAAGCATCTAAAATGGTGCAGGGTCTGCATCAAAAGCCCTATGAAGAGAGACTGAAGGACCTAAATATGCATACCCTGGAGGAAAGGAGAAAGAAGGGATATGATAGAGACTTTCAAATACCTCACAGGTATAAATAAAGTTCAAGAAGGAAGTGTAACTCAGAGTAAAAGATGCTCAAGAACAAGAGGTCATGCTATGAAGCTGGAGGGGGTAGACTCAGGGGAGACGTAAGAAGTACTTCAGTGAAAGGGTGGTGAATGCCTAGACAGTTTCCAAGCGGATGTAAGGAATGCACTAGCAAATGGGCAGGAAGGAGGGGTGGAAGAACAATGGGGAATAATAAAAACTGCCATCACAGAGGTAACAAGCCTTTGTGTGAAGCAAATAAAACGAAACGATGTAAGAAACCACTATGGTTCTCAAAGGAAGAGGCAGTGAAGGTTCAAGAGAAAAAGAAAGCATTCAGGAAGTACAAGGAATCACAGAAGGATCAGGACAGAGAACTGTATCAGTTAAAGCAAAAGGAAGCTGGGAAGGCAGTCAGAACAGCAAAGGCCCAAACCGAGGAAAAGATAGCCAACTCAGTTAAGAAGGGGGATAAAACCTTTTATAGGTACATCAGGGAGTGAAGGAAGACCAAGGGAGGGATAGTGAGGCTTAATAAAGGGAGGGAGGGTGGGCAGAGGGTGACTGTGAAAAGGCAGAGATACTAAACAAATATTTTTGCTCAGTATTTACAAAGGAAGAGGGGGAGGTACCTAAAACAAACAGTAGAAACATTCTGGATACAGAAGTTGATACCAGCCCATTTACAGAAGCAAGGGTTCTGAAAGAACTCTTTAAACTGAAGGTGGACAAAGCAATGGGGCAGGATGGGATTCATCCCAGAATTCTAAAAGAACTAAGGGTAGAACTAGTGACACCACTGACTACCCTCTTTAACAAATCATGGGAGGATGGGGTGGTACCCGAGGACTGGAGGAGGGCAGATGCGATTCCCCTTCACAAAAGTGGGAGTAAGGCAGAAGCAGGAAACTACAGACCTGTTAGTTTAACCTCAGTGGTAGGGAAAATGATGGAATCACTTCTGATGGAAATAACTGTCGAGTATCTAGAGGCCAGAGGGGCACAGGACCCAAGGCAGCATGGATTCACAGCGGGAAGGTCATGCCAGATGAATCTAATAGATTTCTTTGACTGGGTGACCAAAGTAGTAGATCAGGGAGGCGCTGTGGACATGGCCTACCTAGACTTTAGCAAGGCATTTGACACAGTCCCACACAAAAGATTAATATACGAGTTAGCCAGCCTGGGAGTGGGTCCCAAGCTGACAGCCTGAGTAAAGAATTGGCTGGAGAATAGGACACAGAGAGTAATAGTAAATGGAGTCCAGTCTGAAGAAAGGGGTTACTAGTGGGTACCGCGAGAGGGTTCAGTATTAGGACCGGTCCTCTTCAATGTCTTATAGTTTGACATTGCAGAGGACTGAAGGAAAAGTATGACTCTCTGCAGATGACAAAGATCTGCAACAGAGTTGATGCACAAGGTGGGGTGGAAAGGATGAGAAGGGCTTGCAAGGTTAGAGGAATGGTCAAATGTATGGCAGCTTAGATTCAATGCTAAGAAGTGCAAGGTAATGCACCTGGGAAACAAAACCCAGGGAAGAGTACACAATGGGGGTGAGATACTAACAACAACAAAATGGAAAGGACTTGGGGGTAGTCATATCAGATGACCTAAAGGTGGGCAAGCAATGTGAGAGGGCAGCAAGGAGGGCTGGGGGGATACTGGGATGCATAGGGAGAGGCATCACCAGTAGAAAACAGGAAGTTATTATCCCTCTGTACAGACAGCTGCTGAGACCCATCTGGAGTACTGCGTGCAGTTCTGGAGACCCAATCTCTGCAAAGACACAGACAGGATGGAAGCTGTCCAGAGGAGGGCAACTAAAATGGTGTAGGGTCTGCACCGGAAAACACATGGAGAGACTTAAGGAGCTTAATATGTATAGCCTCGAGGAAAGGAGGGAGAGGGGGGACATGATAGAAAGTTTCAAGTACCTCAAGGGAATCAACAAAGTCCAAGAGGGTAGCATCTTTCAAAAAGAGGTGTGCAAGAACAAGGGGCACAATTTGAAGATGGGGCGGCTCAGAGGTAATTTAAGGATATTTTTCCACAGAGAGGGTTGTGGATGCATGGAACAGCCTTCAGAGGAGGTTATGGAGTCAAAAACAGTGGTGGACTTCAAGCATGCATGGGACAGTCATAAGGCAATTCTAGGGGGTGGGGGTAGGAAGAAGTAGGCTGCTGGTTAACTAGGATCTGCAGCTTATCCATTAGGTAGGGAAATGGGCAGACTGGGTGGGCCAAGTGGTCCTTATCTGCCATCAAATTCTATGTTTCTATGTTGTGGGGGAAAAAACTAATGGGATTCAGGCAAAAGGGAACCCTTAGTGGTAAGGAAAGGGATTCTTAAGCCAGAGATCAAGTAGGGTCTGCGGTGTTACAGTAGGTATGGAAAATGGGCATACTAGGTGGGCCAAGCGGTCCTTATCTGCTATCAAACTCAGTTTTCTATGTTTTCTGTTTTATTCTTTACAACAGGACCACACTGCCAACTATCAGACAGAGATTACCACCACTATCACCTCTTCTATTTAAAACCAAAAACTCCCTGTCTCTGCTAAGAGACTCTCAGTTCAACACGTTCAAGCATCCAGGTTCTGTCTCATTCCCAAAATCCACGAAACAGGTAGCCCTGGACATCCTATTGTGTTTGCCTGCTGCTGTCCCACATCTCTCAGCATTTCTGAACAGCATCTTGACACCACTCCTTGAATCCCTGCCCTCCACTAACCATGCCCTCCCGATATTTGACAGGTTCAGATTCAGTGGCTCCCATAAGCTCATCTTTACCATGGATATAAAATCTCTTTAAACTGTGATCCCCCAAACCCATGGCCTGACAGCTCTGCAGCATTTTTTGAATAAGCAGGAAATCCAGCAGCCACCCATACACAAATTAACATGACTGGTTGAACCTGTTCTTAAACCTAATGCTTTTTCTTTCAATAACAGTTTCTTTTTTCAGCAGGTCAGTGGAGTTGCCAAGGGTACCAGGATGAATTCCAGTTTTGCCAGTCAGTTTGTGGGTTGGGCTGAGGAACAATTCTTTCTCTTTTTACATGGACTGTGCCTCACCTCTACAAACACTGTGCAGATGATATAGTTTGGACAAGTCTACCACGGCCCATCCTTCCATTCAGTACGCTGTCGAAGTATCCTCCTCCCCAATCCCTTTTCTAGATAATCAAATTGTCAGTTCCCTATTCTGCAAACTGACCCCAACATCAAAGCTTCCTTTACAGAGCCTCCTACTGCAGACCACCCAACTGAAGGAATCTCCTGGTCCGAAGCAGCCTATGTACTCCTAACAATTCCTTCCTACCAGGTACCAAAACTTGCAACAGAACTCGCTGTTATACCTGCAAATTTATTTCTAGTGTCACTGAAATTCAATGTCCCACAGGTGTTTTTTTACATCAAAGAGTTCTCATGCACTTCCAGTAATGTGATATATTGTATTCTGTGCAGGAATTGTGCAGTTATCTACATCAGAGAAACTGGCAGATGCATGGCTCATCCATTTTGAGAACATTACAGGGCAGTCAGGAATGGAGACACCGATAAACCCACTGTATCCCATTTCACCTCCAGGGACCATAATGTCAATGATCTTTCTGTTTGTGTCCTTCAACAGGGTTAGTGGGATGCTGACCAAAGAAAAACACGGAAACCAAGGTAATCATCCACCCAGGCTCCTAGCACCTTTCTGGTTTACATGACAGACTTATTTTCTACTAACATCTTTCAGCTACATTATGGTTTACCACTGCAGTCTGTCCTTTTACCCCCAACCCCTTCGTATCTTTGCTTGCATGTGTGGGCATGCCAGCACAAACATTTGTGTGTGTGTGTGGGGGGCATGCTCACATGGGCATTCCAGCTATGTGTGCGAGCATCTGTTCTCATTTTCTACAGAAGTCTCTATCGCTTTCCCCATTTGTCACCTTCCAGCCTTCTTACTAGGCTCTGTTAATTGGTCCCCACTACTCCTCAGCTCATTCACTCCTACTATGCCTTTTCATACCCATCACCTTTCTGATTCCAACTTCTATTCTTACCTTGCCAATTATCACTTTTTCTCCTAGATCTTCTCCCTATTTTCTGTCCTCACATATACATCCTTTATTTCCCTTTACCTCCCCCACTAACTTAGCTTTTTTTCTCTTTTAGGTAATTCCTGAAGCAGCCCTTATCAGTTTGTTTTGTTTTCAGGCCACACTGACAGCACCACACACACACATACACACACACACACACACACACACACACACACACACACACACACACACACACACACACACACACACATATCGCGAGAGCAAGATTATATATAGGATATGTGATGGGAAGCAGTGCGAGTCATCATTTATCTGAGCACAGAAATAGAAAAAATGACGACAGAAGGAGACAAAGGGTCCATCTAGTTTGCCCAGGTGTTCCTGAGACCTGCTCAGATCGCAGGACCTAACCCGCCCTTCTGTTTTCTGTTCTCAAACATGAACATGTTAAGGGCTACTAACTTCTCCTAATAGCTTTAGTCTTTCACATCCCTGATTATTTTGGGGGCTCTACATTATACCCCATCAACTACTTCAGTGACCTTTTTTATTGAAGGGCCCAGACCAGAATGAAGTACTTCAAATGAGGTCTGACCCAAGCCTTGTGAAGTGGCAGGATTACTTCCAGTTAGCCCCTTCTCCCCTTATGATATTCCCCAGCATTCTGCCATACTTTACTGAGGCCACACACTCCTCATGCACCGTTACCTTTCACAACAGATTTACTTAGCAGCAAGTCTCCCTGGAAATGCTCTCAGCTCTGCAAAACTCCCAGAGTAGGGTTGGGCAAAACAACGTGATAGCAGATTGCCAGAACTGGTGGGGGGAGGATTAAGCATCCGTGAGGATTAGGCTCCAGTGGGGGGTCAGAGCCTGCCTGGACCTGACGAAAGTTAGGGGAAAGGCAGCCCGGGCCAAAAAGGTCAGGAGGCGTGGCAGACAGTGCACACTGGGCAGCAGCGCGCACCATGACATCACTGCACGCCACGTCTCTCCAGGGATGAAAACAGACAGAGAAAGAGTCCAGTGGCAGGATTATGATGAATACCTGCAGGCCCCACACCCAACCAGCCAGGCATGCCAGACTGAAGTGGATCTGCTCTGCAGAGGGGCTTGAGGAACCCTGCCAACCCCACCAGGAGGGGGGCGCAAGCCATGGGGGACGACGGCTGACAGGTATGTGACGGCAGACGTCGGGTGACAGGGATGGGGTGCTCTTCGGAAGGAAGGCTGACCGGGAGGGTGCAAAGAAAGAAAAAAAAAAAAAGTTACTTGAGTACACCTCTGAAAAATAGACCGTTTCTATCTCCCAGTTATAACTTTTAACATCATAGCACACACACAACAGACCTTGAACCAATGCCATTCCTGTAAGCTGTCACTGTTGCCACTAGCCCATCTCAAAAGGACACCACCTCCTGTACTCAGCAGAGGAGTGCAGCAATCTGTCCAGGCTATTCCAACTACACAGCTATTCCTGCTACAGGTTATAATTAAAAGGGGAGGGAAGCACTGCATCACACTCAGTTTATATTTTTACACCCATCCACCCCCACACCCCTCTGTTTTCCATCTTCTTGGTCTTTAACTTTGCATGTAGACCCCTCCCACAACCACATTCATTATTATAGGTGATGCAACCTATAACATCTTTGGTTGCAATTTATCAGTGGCTTCTGACGCTCTCCTGTGTGGTACTGCTTTTGTTTTTAAATTTCACTTTTTTTTTTTTTTTTTTTTTTTTTAATTGATTTAGTAGAGTTTCAAAAGCAGCTGACACTTAAAAGTTACACTGGAGCTGCAACGTTAGCATCTAAATATTGAATGGTCTATTTTTAGTGTCTATTTAGTAAGATTAGTGTAACATGTTGTATGTAATATATAAAAATGTACGCCCGTCACTTTTACTAAGTAATTTAAATGTGATATGCTCACTCTGGTCCTCCACCACTTGAGGCTGAAGTGCATGGGCACCTTTTCTTTATTCTCCCCGCAATGATGCAATAAATGATGGTAGTTACATTTTGTACCATTTGCTTCGCATATTTTTTGAGCACACCAAACCTCTGAGTTTACTGATTTGCTCCTCAAGTCGATACTGTAACTTGCATGGGCACCGTCTCAATATGCTCAATTTTCATCAAAGTAGTAATGTTTGCAGTTCCACTACACAGGACTGACACTGAAAGGCCGGCTGGCTAGCACGGCGGTAGTGCTACTCCTTGCACTCTAGAGGACCCAAGTTCATGCACTGAGCCTGGACAGTCTGATGCCAACCAGCAAATTATGTGGGGTTCTGGTGTTTGTCTTTGATGCTTCCTGCCTCAGGGAAGGAGGGCACCTCCTTCCGTTGCACAACAGCCTCCTAGTGGCACTGGGGGAGGGTGTGTCATGTGTGAAGGAACAAGTGGCTCCTCTGAGGCAGCCTTATGTTGGCATACACCCGCTCACTGGATGAATAAGACAGAAGCATCGCACACCCAAAGTGGGGACAGCAAGGGGAGTTCCAAAGGTCGGGCGGTGCTCACCCATCCTTCCAACAGCAATGACAGGCGCTCTGCCAGGTCACTCCTCAGGACCATGTCCTGGGGAGGTATAAGAAGTGGCTTGGAAGAAAAAAAAAATTCCTCATCTGCCCCAGGCAGATGAAGTCCCCCTGCCCCCCAAGACAAAGGAGGGCCCTACTGACTCCTCCAGCATCTCGCCAGCTCCTCATCCTGGGCCTCATCCACTTCATGAAGTATTCCTGGGCCTCAACCACTTCATGACGTATTCTCCTCTCAGTCCGGGGAACTGGGAGTTCCCAACCGTGGATGACAAGCTGTGGGTTACGGTCCAGAATTCCACATGGGCTGTCGAGCAGTGAGTGTTACAGGATGGATCATGGGAGGACCCATAGAGTGAGCAGAAAGGAATGGGCAGATGGAAGGAGAACCTCTCAGCTGGAGAGTGAAATGGATGATGGGAAAATAATTGGGTCACTTTTGAACCACCTGCCTGCCTGATCTCTATATCGTAACTTACAAACCCATGTTATAGGTTATTCTTGCTTCCATAACTCTGGTGTATCAGCACAATGTCCCACAAATTGGAAAACTAAGAACTACATACTCACTTCCACAGTCAGGCCTTCCTTGGGGAAATGTAAAAAACACACACAAATGGGTTTATGTTTCACATATTTTTCTGGGTTTATTTTCCCCTCTTTCTTTATTACTAAGGACAGTTGCTTGAAAATAGGATATTGGTCCCCCTGACATTATCTACTATTACTCTTGCCCTTCCACACACCTGATATTATCTACTACTCCTTCTGCCTTTCCGGACAATATGTCACAATCCTTGTTTATCAATCACAAATTGTTGCCATGGAAACGAGCCTGATCTCTTATGTAGACAAGCAGCAGGAGCAGATGAAGTTCAAAGGACAAGGATTATGCTTTCATACAAATTTCCTTAGTAACAGAAAAATAGGAAGATAAAACAGGAACTATGGGAAATACCAACCAGAACTGTGCAGAACTTTAAAATCTATGACAGACTGGAAATGAGAAAGAATCAGCTGGTGTGCTGCAACTGGCTGTTCACATTGCTTATGGGAAAATCAGAGAAGTGTTTTCAAAATAATGACTTCACATGATAGGGTACTTAAGACTTCTCAGTCAATGAACTGCCGTCAAATTAGGAGAAACACCATTATGTACTTAATCTAGCTCAGCAGGTCCTCTAACATCTGGCTGGGTTTTGTGGTCTGATTTATACATGGATGCATCTCTTGTGGCTACTAATCAAGAGATCAGAAGGAGCTGCATGAGGGAAAGTACAGTTACGTAAGTACTTTCCGTAACTGTAGCTCTTCAAGAGAGGTTCCTGAAGTAGGTCAGAGATAGGACTGTGCCCTCTGGAATTAGGACCGCACAACAAACTTTTCCAGCAATGCCTGGTGGGGGAACGCCCACCCGACGTCATGGGACAGACGTCAGCATGACCCTATATAGTGGGCAGTCTCCACGCCCGCCGTTCAGTTCTCCCACCGGACATCCAAGAAGGATAAGACAGGAGAAAGGATGGAATCTGGAACCCAGTTCAAAAAATGATAAAAGAAATGCAAAAACTGGGGGAAGGAAGGGAGGGAAAATGTGGCCTACTGCAGGAACATCTCTCGAAGATCTGCTGTTACAGTAAGTTCTTACGTAACTGCACTATCTTACTTCGAGAGGGTTCCTGCAGTAGGTCATCACAGATAGGACTGAATCCCAAACAGTTACTCATAAAGAGACCAAGAGAGACACAGGAGAAGGAGCAACTGAAAGAACAGAACAGGACTGGCCTTAGGACAATAGGCTCTGCAGAATGGTGAGGCCAAACCTGGCCCTACGCCTAGAGGCAATGTCCAGACTGTAATGCTTCATGAAGGTATGTACTGAACTCCAGGTAGCTGCTGCACAAATCTGCGCTCTAGAAACGTTTCTCAGAAAGGCTGTGGATGCTGCCATTCCTCAGGTGGAATGACTTCTGACCTCCCCTGGCAGAGGTTTGTCATACTTCTGATAACAGAAGCGAATGCAGTTAGCCAGCCATTTGGATAAGCACTGCTTAGACACCACTGAACCCAGAGATCTGTGGGGCAAAGGAAACGAAAAACTGATCAGACTTTTTGGAGCTTTTAGTCCTGTGGACGTAGCATCTCAGGATCCTGTGTACATCCAGTATATGAAGGAGAGCCTCACCTTTGTTAGAATGGTTAGGGTAATACACCGGAAGTTCAACCGTCTGATTGAGGGTGAACTCTGAAACCACCTTGGGAAGAAACTTAGGATTTACTCGTAAGACCGCCCAGTCCTTATGAAAAATCAGATACAGCTCCTTACACATCAGGGCCTGAAGCTCAGAAATTCTTCAAGCAGAAGTGACAGCAACCAAAAACAGCGCCTTCCAAGAGAGATAGCGCATGTCACAGCTCATCGCTGGTTCAAAAGGGGGAAGCGTAAGCTTCTCAATCATAAAATTTAAATCCCAAGGTGGTGTGGGGTTACCGATAGGGGTTTTCAGGTAGAGAATCCCTTTCAGAAAGATTTTTGAAATTTCCAACTGTGCCATGGGTTCCCCCCTACCAAATCATGGATAAGCCAAAATGGCCGACAAATGGACCCTGAGGGAGGAATAAGAAAGACCCGAATCAGACAGATGTAACAGATACTCCATAATCTGTGGAGCCGAGCACATAGAGGGATCCCAGCCTTTAGGCGCCACTCAAATGGAAAAGCGCTTCCATTTCACAGCATAGGTCGATCTGGTTGAGAGTTTCCTGGCCTCTACCAGGACCTGAGTGACCTTATGAGAGACCTCGAATCAAGACAATTATGTCTGTAGGAGCCACGCATGAAGATGCAGGGTCCTGAGCCTGGGGTGCACGGATATGCCTTGATCCTGGGTCAATAGGTTGTGCTTGAGAGGAAGAGGAACTGGGGGGTCTGCTGAGAGCTGCTGCAGAAGTGGAAACCAGATTTGTCTCGGCCAGAGGGGAGCAATCAGGATCATCCACATTCCCTCTGCCTGGAGCTTTAAGAGAATCCTCTGCAGAATGAGAAAGAGAGGGAAGGCATTCAAGGGCCTCCCTGTCCAACAAAGTGACAATGCATTGTGCCACAAAGCACCAGGCTCTGCAATAAGCTAGCAAAAGCTGGGAAGCTTTGTGTTGAATGGGGAGGCGAACACATCCAAGTCTGGGCAACCCCATCTCAGAAACAGAGAATCTGCTACCTCCTGGCTGAGTTTCCATTCGTCGGCAAGGGACGAGGTCTGCCTGAGGTTGTCTGCCAGGACGTTTAGAACTCCTGGAACGTGCATGGCAGTGAGAAACAGACCATGCTGAATTGCCCAGTTCCACACCCTGCATCGCCTCCCTGCACAGAGGGTACGATCAGGTGCCTCCCTGTTTGTTGATGTACCAGACTACCGACATATTGTCTGTCTGGATTAGCAGTGATCCTTTCGACAGAATGGACTGAAAGGCCTGGAAAGTATAAAGAACTGCTCTCATCTCCAGAATGTTGATGTGGAGATTCATCTCTGATTGGGACCATGTTCCCTGGGTACAGTGGTCCCCTAGGTGGGCTGCCCAACCTAGCCAGGACCCATCTGTTGTGGGAGTCCAAAGCGACAGGGAACTTCTGGTTTTTTTTTTTTGTCATGTGAGAGTTTCTCACCTACAGCCACTGCCCTGCTCGTATCCAGCCACCGCCCTCCACCAACGACCCTGGAGTTGTCGTGCCCAACTGGCATAGGCAGCTACACTGGTGAGAGAGGCTCTCCCTATGCCTCTGCGCCCGGTAAGGATCCAGTACCGGCACACGCCTTGCGGTGGGGAACTTCTGAATGGAAGGCCCTGCTAAAGGTTAAGAGGATCTAACCACCAGAGTAGATCCTTCTGGACTGCGTTGGAGACTAGAACCGGATGATCCAGGCCATTCAAGCGCTGATCCCATTGGACCCGCAGGGTCCACTGGGTGATCCTCATATGCAACCTGGCAAACGGGACCATGGAGGTGGAGGCCGCCATCAGGCCAAAGAGGTGTAACCACACCCTGGCCGGAAGGTATCTGGAAGAGGTCAGAACATTGACCTCCTCTCAAATGGTCTATGCCCAGTCCAGGGGAAGGAAGGCTTTGCACTGGACCATGTCCAGGATGGCCTCAATGAACTGAAGGTTCTGGGAAGGGGTAATGGTAGACTTCGGAAACTTGACCATGATACCAAGGTGAGAAAAAAGGTCCAACGTGCATGACAGAGCTTCCAGGAGACTGTCCCTGGATGAGGCTGTCAACAGCCAGTCGTCCAGGTAAGGAAAAAACTGTTACTCCACAACAGTGTAAGGCCACTGCCACTACCGCAAGTCACTTGGTAAAAAAACCTGAGGTGCCGAGGAAAGACCAAAGGGGAGGGCTGTGAATTGGCAGTGCTCCCCTTTGAAGCAGAAACGCAGGAAGTGGCGGGGGCCCAGGAACACCGGGATATGCAGGTAAGCATCCTGCATGTCCAGTGCACAAAGCCAATGATTCTCCTGCAGAAGAGGCAGTAGAGACTGCAGTGTCAGCATGCGAAACCTTTTGTACGCCACATAAAGGTTTAGGCTGCTGAGATCTAGGATGGGTCTGAGGTCGCAGTCCTTTACGGAAGCAGGAAAAAATGGGAATAGAATCCCTTCCCTCTTGAGGCAGAGGGACAGGTTCTATGGCTGCCTTCTAGCTGACAGATCTGATTTCCTCCTCAACTAGAGGAGCCTGATGAGGAGAGTAAGACAGGCGAACTGGACGAGAGTCTGGGGGGGGGGGATCTCCAGAAACTCCAAAGTATGCCCTTTTGAGCTGTAGAACCCATACGACTGATGTCATGTCCCTCCATTCCTGCGCACAGAGGGTGAACCTTCCTGCCACCGGCTCCTTGCTCGCAAGCAGAGAAGTGGGAGGTGGTAGCCAGTCAGGAAGCGGAGGGTCGAGGGGGAGGAGGAGGTCCCCTTGATCCTCGCTGACATTTTGCGGCGGGGGGGATGAGAAGGGAGGCCTGTGGCCTTTCCTTTTCCCCGTCACCAAGTGAAGGGTTGTTTTCCCTGCCTTTTGGTCCATCTCTGAAAGGGCCATTTCCTCTGGGTTCCCAATCGGTATATGGACCTCAAAGACCTCAGGGCTTGGCCGCTATCCTGCAGACCCATGATAATGTCTTTGATGTCACCTCCAAAAAGGACCAAGCCTCTAAAGGGAGCATCTTGAATCGCAGACTGGACGTCGTTAGAGAGACCAGAAATGCGAAGCCAGGTGCGTCGTATAAGGGACTCCACCGTAGCGGAGGAGAGGGCTACTGTGTCCACAGTGTGACAGGTAGCCCTAAGTGTGTGGCGCAGGTCTTTGACCAACTCCTCCTTTAGTTCCGAAGACTCCAGGACCTGGACACGGGACTCAAGCTTGGCCATAGTCGTCTTTTGGAAAGGAACCATATGCGTCACATAATTGAGGGAGCGAAGAGCGCACGTTGCCAAAGAGTAAACTTTTTTGCCATACTGGTCCAGCTGCCGAGATTCCTTTTCTGGCGGAGAAGTGCTTATATGTTTTGGAGCAGCCGAGCGGTCGTGGACCACAGCAATGACAACCGAATCAGCTTTGGGGTGAGCGTCCAGGAAGAAAACTCCTTCTGAAGCATGGCAGATTGGTCTGCTTTCTTGGGGACTGCCGGGATGGAAAGCAGCAGCTGCCAGATGGTACTAGTGAGATCTTCATGGGGAGCCGTTCACAGAGGGACGGGGATCGGGGAAGCTCATCTCCCCATCTAAATGTTCCACAAGGCGCTTCCTCTTAGAATCCTGCTTCTCTGTATTCCAGCCATTGGATTGCTGGATAATCTGCAAGAGCTCAGTAAAGAAAGGGTCCTCGGGGAACCTGGGAGAATCCTTCCCTTTGTGCATGGAGGAATGTTCATCCGAAGAATCCTCCAGGGACTCTCCCCCAGAAAGGGATGACTCATCTTCAGGGGGTTCAAAATACTGGAGAATTACCTTCTTAGGATGGGATCCCAACACATGCACCATCAAGCACACTGAGCTGATGGGCGAGAGAGACCGAGGTGGAGGGGTAACCACTGGGGCTGACAGACATGTTTCCAGATCAGACACCAGCTCAGATCTGGCTCCCTTCCACCACGAACAGATTAAGGACTGAAAATCCTGCTGAGGAGCAGGAGTGGGTGGAGGAGGAACATGGGCTGGTGGATAGTGGTAGGCCGGAGCAACCTGCCCATGAAAAGAATGATGGGGGGGTAACCCTGATAAGAGGTACCCCGAATAGTGGTACCCTGCATAGAGGAAGTCTGACGCAGGGCCTGACAGAGTGTAGGTAAGATATCGGGCCATGAGGAAAGAAGCCTGGAACATGAGGCCGAGAGGGTCCAGGCGTGAATCCCTGCAAAAAGATTCCCAACATCAGAGGAGCGGATGTCGGAGGAAACGTCAGTACAGCCATCATGTAGGTATGCAACATCGGGCCCGACGAAATTAACGTCGGGATCATATGTGAGGGCCCCGACGGAGGGGCAGACCAAATACACGCAAGAGCCTCTGATGGAAGGAGAGGCAGTGCAGACGTGAGAAGACCTAATGAAGGGTCTGACATTCCAGAGAGCGAGACAGAGATGTTAGAGGTCATTGTCAGAGCCTCTGGTCTGGGGCCTTCTGCAGGCATCTGAGGGATCGATGCTGGGATGGGCAAAGGAAGAACCACCTCCAGGGATCATGTCCCCTCCTCCGAACCGCTGGTGACCACAGGGGCTGGAGAGAGCACCTGGGGAGGTGGGAGGGAAGGTTCCTGCTCAGGAAGAGCCTGGGGGGAAGGAAGGCTAGCAATGTGAGAGGGCAGCAAGGAGGGCTGGGGGGATACTGGGATGCATAGGGAGAGGTATCACCAGTAGAAAACAAGAAGTTATTATCCCTCTGTACAGACAGTTGGTGAGACCCCATCTGGAGTACTGCGTGCAGTTCTGGAGACCCAATCTCCGCAAAGACACAGACAGGATGGAAGCTATCCAGAGGAGGGCAACTAAAATGGTGCAGGGTCTGCACCGGAAGACATATGAAGAGAGACTTAAGGAGCTTAATATGTATAGCCTTGAGGAAAGGAGGGAGAGGGGGACATGATAGAAACTTTCAAGTACCTCAAGGGAATCAACAAAGTCCAAGAGGGTAGCATCTTTCAAAAAAAGAGATGTGCAAGAACAAGGGGCACAATTTGAAGATAGAAGGGGGGGCGGCTCAGAGGCAATGTAAGGAAGTATTTTTTCACAGAGAGGGTTGTGGATGCATGGAACGGCCTTCCGGAGGAGGTTGTGGAGTCAAAAACAGTGGTGGAATTCAAGCATGCATGGGACAGTCATAAGGCAATTCTAGGGGGTTGGGGTAGGAAGAAGTAGGCTGCTGGTTAACTAGGATCTGCAGCTTATCCATTAGGTAGGGAAATGGGCAGACTGGGTGGGCCAAGCGGTCCTTATCTGCTGTCAAAATCTATGTTTCTATGTTTCTATAAGGCTAACAGCCCAAGTAGTGCTCGTCCGGACATCAGGTGAGACGGCGTGAGTCCCCGACGGGACAGCAGGATCCAGGCGAATGTCAGAGACGGCCAGCTTATCGGACGCAGAAGTTACCGGGCGGTTGAGGGAAGAACCCTCGACCAACTTACCAGTAGAGGCCAGGCAAGTCCCAACAAAAACCTGGGGACTCTGCTTAACGGCAGCCAGGCAGGCCCTGGAGGAGCCAGGGACCGACTTATCAACGACAATCGGGTGTTCACTGGAAGAGCTGGCAGACGACTTACTGGTGGAAATAAGGAGAAAAGCAGCAGTAATAGTACCTGGAGGAGCCCTGGGCACGGCCTGGAGAACAACGAGGGCAGGCGGAGGGGGAGCAGCCCTGCTGGTCGATGGCCTACTGGAATCCCATCTGTCCCGATCCTTCTTTTTTTCTGTTTTCTTCTTTTTAGAGACTGTGAAGAATGGGAAAATGCAGTGTCCCTCATCTTCTGCATCTCTTTCTCAAGTGAAGCCATCCTAGACTTCAAAATATGGGCTTCCAGGGCCTGCTGTCTCCTTTTCCAAGTGGCCTGGTTGAAAGGCTGGCAGTCGGTGCAGGCCGTGGTGTCGTGGTCTGGGCCCAAGCAAAAGAGGCACCGAAGGTGGCCGTCCTCATGGGGAATCTAGGCACCGCACATCTCACACTTCTTTAATTTAGTCGGCGGTGGAGAAGACAAACGAAATTACAAGATTAGCTTTCGAGCTAAAAAAAAAAATGGGCAAAATGGCGATCGACCAAGGCAACCGCAGGTACTTCACGCGAGGCCGACAGTGAGAAAGAACTGACGGCAGGCGAGGGACAGCCCGCCATATAGGGTCACACTTGACATCCGCCACATGACGTCGGGTGCGCGGTCCCCCACCAGGCATTGCTGGAAAAGTTTGCCGTGCGGTCCTGATGCTAGACGGCGAAGTCCTATCTGTGATGACCTACTGCAGAAACCTCTCGAAGTAAGATCTACTGTTACCCAAGGGAAAGGAATCTCAGGAGAAAGTAGTTACGCAAGAACTTACCATAACAGTAGATCTTCGAGAGAGGCTCTTGCAGTAGGTAATCATTTGTAGGACTATGCCCCCTGGCATCAGGACCACAAAGAAACATTTGCTAGCAGTATCTGACGGGGGTTCGCACGTCACGTGACACTATAAAGTAGGGGGCCCCACGTCCGCCCTCCAGTTCTCCCGCCAGAGACCTCAAAGGGTCATGACAGGAGAATGGGAAGAGACTCCTGCATCCAAAAAATGGCTTTCTGGAAAGAGAGCTGTAAACAAAGAGTGGGAAGGTGGGTAGGAAAAAGGTTACCTACTGCATGAGCCTCTCTCAAAGATCTACTGTTATGGTAAGTTTTTACATTACTGTACTATCTTACTTCAAGAGGGCTCTTACAATAGGTAATCATTTGTAGGACTAAGTCTCAAGCAGTAAACAGTCCAAGAGACAAGGAAAAAACATGGGAGGCTGGAACATAATCCCAGTAGAAAGCCAGAAAATTAGGACAGGGGTCCCTGAAGGACTGCTAGTCCAAAACCGGTCCTACGCCTTAAGGCAATGTCCAAACTGTAGTGTTTCGTTAAAGTGTGGACAGAATTCCAAGTAGCTGCCGCGAACTTGTCTGAGGCAGATACGTTTCTGAAACAGGCTGTGGAAGCAGCCATTCCTCTGGTAGAATGTCCTTTCACCTGTCCCAGAAGGACTTTACCATACTTCTAGTAACAAAAAGTAATGCAGTTTGCCAGCCATTTTGAAAGGCACTGTATGGAAACTGCCACACCCTCACTTTTTGGTGCAAAAGAAACAAAAAGCTGATCCATCTTGCGGACAACTTTTGTCCTGTTCGTGTAGTAACGTAAAATTCTGTGAACGTCTAACGTATGCAAGATGCTCGGCCCCCGGATTAGAATGCTCAGGGTAATATACTGGCAATTCTAGAGACTGATTAAGGGTAGTCTCCGAAACAACCTTAGGAAGAAACTTAGGATTTGTGCGCAAAGCCACCCGGTCCCTGTGAAAAATCAAATAAGGCACCTTACACATCAGGGCCTGAAACTCGGAAATTCTACGAGCAAAGGCAACTGCAATTAAAAAGAGTGCTTTCCAGGACAAAAAGTACATATCACAAGTACTTGCCGGCTCGAAGAGAGGTAAGGTCAATTTCTCCAAAAGAAAGTTAAGGTACCTGATGGAGCAGTGTTACGCACCGGGAGTTTCAGATGCAAAATACCTTTTAAACAGGTTTGAGAGACCTCTAACTGAGCCATTCTCTTGCCTCCCAATGGATCATGGTAGGCAGAGACAGCTGCTAGGTGCACCTTCAATGACTAATAGCTCAAGGCCAGATCCGACAGATGTAGAAGATACTCCATGACCTAGGGAGCGGGGCACGAGAAAGGATCCAGATCTTCTGAGGTGGCCCAAATGGAAAAGCGCTTCCCCACTTCATGGCGTAGGTAGTTCGGGTAGATGGCTTTCATGCCAAAATTTGAGATAATCTTGGGGAACCTACATACCTAGAAGTAGCTATGTCTTGAGGTGCCACACATGTAGATGAAGGGACTTTAGCCCTGGATGTACCAGTGTGCCCCTCTCTTGGATCAGGAGATCGTAAGACACAGGTAGAGGGATCGGAGGTTCCGCTGCTAGCTGCTGCAGATTTGTGGAGGCCAAAACGGAGCTATCAATATCATTTGTGCTCCTTCTGACTGAAGCTTGATCAACACTCTCTGTAATATTGGAAAGGGAGGGAATGTGTACAGAAATCTCCTTGTCCAAGAAAACGACAGTGCATCTTGCCAGAAAGCACCATGCCTGGGATCGGGAGAGCAGAACTTGGTAAGTTTTGCATTTGATGGGGGTGCGAACAGATCCACTTCCGGATGACCCCAAAGGTCGAAGATGTGATCTAGAACTTCTTGATTTAGCTCCCATTCGTGGGCTCTTACCCTGGTGCGACTGAGACGGTCTCTGTAAGAACATTTTGCATGCCTAGGATGTGGACTGCCAAGAGACTGACTCTGTGCAGAACCGCCCAGTTCCAGACCCGCATTGCTTCTCTGCAAAGAAGATAAGAACAGGTTCCCCCCTGTTTGTTGATGTACCACACCACGCACATGTTGTCCGTTTGGATCAGCAGGGTTTCTTGTAGAAGGATGTGCTGAAAAGCCTGAAGAGCATAAAGCACTGCTCTCATCTCCAGCATATTTATGTGCAGGTGCACTTCTACAGGTAACCACAGGCCCTGGATCCTGTGGCGTCCCGGATGGGCACCCCATCCCTGTCCCGATGCATCTGTAGTCAGTATTTGGGAGTGAGGAGGGGTCTGGAAAGGGACTCCTAGGATCAGATTGCTGGAGTCCTGCCACCATAACAGGTCCTGTTGCACTGGGCGGGAGATGAGGACTGGACTGTCTAAGCTGTCCTCCCTCTGATCCCACCGAGACCTTAGAGTCCACTGTGAGACACGCATGTGAAGTCTGGCCAATGGGACCATAGGGATAGCCGCTGCCATGAGGCCAAGAAGTGCCGGTTGGAAGATACCAGCTTGACATGTCTCTCCAGGGGGTCCACCCTGTCCAGGGGGAGAAAGGACATACCCTGCACTGCGTCCACACTGCTTTAATAAACTGAAGGCACTGGGAAGGAGCAAGCTGGGACTTGGGGTAACTGACCGTGATACCCAGGTGCGCGAAATGGTGCAGAGTAGCTGATAAGGACGTTTCCAACCCCATCCTCGATGGTGCTGCGAGGAGCTAATCGTCGAGGTAGGGAAAGACATAGTGTCCCTGGCTCCTCAAGGCACCTGCCACTACCGCTAGCCATTTGGTAAAAACCTGCGGAGCGGAGGACAGGCTGAAAGGGAGAGCCCTGAACTGGTAATGCTCCCACTGGAAAGAAAACGTGAGGAATTTGTGATGTGGATGGAATATTGTGATGTGTAGATACGCATCCTTCGTGTCCAGGGCACAAAGCCATTGTCCTTTGGAGAGGAGAGGAGAGGCAGAAGGCTTTGCAATGTCAGCATCTGAAACCTCTTGTACTCCATGAAGTGGTTCAGGGTACCGAGATCCAGAATCTGGCATAAATCCTCAGTCTTTTTGGGTACTAAAAAAGTGGGAGTAGAATCCCTTCCCGATCTGGTTTTCCGGCATTGACTCTATTGCTTCTTTTTGAAGAAGAGACACGATCTCCTCCCTTAGATGGGGGATATGTGCCCTTGGGTAATGAGACGACCTCAGTGGATTGTTTGGAAGTTTTTCTCCAAATTCGAGAATGTGACCAAGCTTTATTAACTGAAGCACCCAGGCATCTGCTGTGATGGACTCCCAGTCTCCCAGATGCCTCGCGAATCTTCCACCCACCTGTTCCTCTGACAGACGAGGAGGATGGAGGGCGGTCAGCAAGTCAGGAATGGGAGGGGGTGTTGGGGAGGACTGCTCCTGAAGCACTTTGTGTTTTGGCTGGCAGGGCGGCAGCAGTATTGGGAGCCCTATGTTTAAACTGACGTTTGGGCACTTGCTGGTTTTTAGTCTGGTGTCTGTTTTGCCAATGAAAAGGACGCTTCTGTTGTTGTCGTTTCGCTCAATACATGGTATGGACCGACCAAAGAGCTGTGCCTTTATCCTGCAGGCTTGTTATAATGTTCTGGGCATCCCCGCCAAACAGGACAGAGCCTCTGAAAGGGGAATCTTGAATAGCCAACTGAACATCAGGTACTAGGCCCAATACTCTTAGCCAAGAGTACCGGTGAATGCTTACAGCTGTGGCTGTACCTCTAGCTGAGGAATCCACCGCATCACAGGTGGCCCGCAAGGAATGACATCCAGCCATCTTGACCAATTTTAGGGTGTTTGCCAAGGATGACTTGGTATCAGAGTCCGATACAGGCTCAACAACAGACTCGAGCTGGCGGAACGAAGACTTCAGGTACTCTACCATGTGCAAGACATAGTTCAGAGCAAGTATTGCTAGAGCAGAAGCACAGAATTTCCTCCCGGACTGGTCCACTTGTCTGGGGGTGGGGGGGAAGAGTACTGAGGTGCTTAGGCTTAGCAGATCAATCATGGGCTGCCATGATGACCAATGAGTCGGCCTTAGGGTGCATGCTGAAGTGGTCTTTGTCCTCAGGGGTCCTGAAAACCCGGTCGGCTTTCTTTGCCATGGCCGGGATGGAGCAAGGTCACTGCCATATGGTCGAGGATAAATCCTCGTGGAGTTCCAGCCATGGGGGAGTGAGTACTGGACTCATATCCAGAAAGTCCAGATGCTCTGCCAACCTTGGTCTTTTGGGTCCAGAGCCTCAGACTTCCATCCCTGGGCCTCAGCCATGTGCTTGAGGAGGTCCACAAAGGAGGGATCTTCGGATGGTGAGTTTGGGGATTCCCGAAGGGACTGGTTCCTCAGGGGAGGGGTCTCAATACCAGAACCGGCAGATGAGGAATCAGAGTCCACTTTGAAATCATCCGAATCCTCCGGAATCTTTTCAGGGATCGAAGGATTTGGTTCCCTGGTGATCCCTTCAGACATCAGGGGTTGCGTTGGAGCTGACGGACGGCCTGACGTCAAAGTACAAGGAAGTACCGGAGAGGGCACCCTAGGGGAAGAATCTGGGCGGCCTATGTCCAGAAGAACAGGATGCCTGCTGCCTAATTCTGAGACCAACTGGGTTTTGGTCTCAGACCACCAAGATTTTAGGATCTCCCTAAAATCCACCTGAGGTTGAGGAGGAGGTGGTTCAGAAAATCCAGATCTAGGCCCATGTCTCCCAAAGCTAGAGGGCAGATAATGGTGTGGGTAGCCTGGTGGAGGATAGTAACCAAGGTAGCCTGAGTAATAAAAGGCCAACGAAAAATAATCCGACGTCGGGCTGATGGAGTATAGCCTGATGGTAGATATCCTGGCGGGGCCCCCAATGTCGTAAAGCCTGATGTCAGACCTGAATGAGGGTAATCTGACAGCGGCCCTGATGGTGGGTACCCAGATGGCTGCCCCAGAGGGTATCCTGATGGTGGCCCTGACAGAGGGTAGCCAAAAGGGGGCCCTGCAGGAGGGTAGCCTGACAGCGGCCCAGATGGAGGGATGCCCAACGGTCCTGCAGGACAGCCTGAAGGACCTGCAGGAGGAACACTTGGCAAAGGTTCTGAGATGCAAAGCCCAGAGGCCCTGAGGGTGGAATACACGTTGGAAGCTCCAGCGGGGGAAGGCCCAATGGCAGACCCGGCAGAGGTAAGGGGACCTGCGGGCACTGAGGAGGAGCAGGGTCTGACACTACTAGAGGCAGTGTCAGAGCCACCGTAAGGCCTGTTGGCACCCTTTCATCAGGCAAACCTGACAAAAAGTGTTCATCCATCGGGACCTGCGGGTCCGGCAAAAGCGGAAGAATCTCCGACAAAGCAGGAGATGGGGGTTCTCCATACAGGGACCCCTGTCCTGCAGCCTGGGTGGGGCTAATGTCTGGCAGTGCCACGTCAGAGCTTGAGGGGCACGAAGAGGTGTGCGATCATCGGGTGGTCTGACAATCCACCGATTGACCTGGGTCATGCAGGATTCAGGGGCTCTGACTCCCAACTTATCAACCCTGGCCAGGCACTCGCCAGAGGGTCCGACGAGTGGCTTATTGGCCGCGCCTGCTGACTTAGAGCCTGGGGTGGAAATGGGCCTAAGAGCAGCAGCGGCCTCGGATGGAACCAAGGAGACCATCATCACCCTAACCATTGGCAGCAGGGGGGCCAAAACCTGCTCTAGAGGCAGGAGCGCAGGCTTGACTGTGGCACTCACCTTCCCGGAGGAAAATGTCTGGTCCTCCATCGAAGGGACCGTGGGCAGCTTAGTTGGAGGGAGGGGCTCCTCCTGGTCCCGATGCTTTTCTTTGTCCCTTTTCTTCTTCTTGTGTGGATCCATTAGTGAGGAAGATGTGCTGTTAAGCTTTTTTTTTTTTTTTTTTTAGCTCTTTCTCCATCGAAGCCATTTTTCTTTCAGGAGATAGACCTTGAGAGCCTGTTGGCATTGTTTCCGCGTGACCTGGTTAAATTGGGCACAGGCCTCGCACTCCTCGACTCTGTGGTTAGGACCCAGGCAGAAGAGGCAAAGGGTATGCTGGTCCTTGTGTGGTAGCCGGACGTCGCACAAACTGCACTTGCTTTTATGCAAATCCGTTGGTGAAGAGGACAACATACAAACTACTGATAATTATTGGAAAGTAAGATAAAATGGATACTCATCTGAAAAAGGCGTTTGAACTGCTGCAACGAGCTCCAGTTGGTCTGACGTGCACAGGTCGATGGCGGGAAAGAACTGGAGGGCGGACGTCCCTCTGTATAGTGTCACGCTGACATCCGTGCGGTGGGCGGTCCCCGAGACACTGCTAGTAAAAGTGTCCGTATGATCCTGACGCCAGAGGACGCAGTCCTAGAAGTGATTACCTACTGCAAGAACCCTCTCAATGTAAGATCTTCTAGTACCCCAAGGAAAAGGTATCAAGGGAACCTTTAATACCAAGTGAAAGGCCTCTTAGGTGGAACATCCCTCCCTGGATCTAATTCAGTTTATCCAGAGAGGGTTGGAGGAGACAATTTTTAAAAACATTTAGGAATAAATTATTTCGCTTTCCGTCATGATTTATTATAGGCAGAACCAGGGTTCGACATGCTTTTAGGGTTCTAGTTCAGTTCCGGTTCGGCAAGGTATAATCAGAGTTTGGTTCAGTTCAATCTGATAAGTAGAAGTTTGGGTTCAAGTTCAGTTTGGTTAGTTTTTTTGTGTGTAATTTATCAGTTTGAATTCTAATGAATTCACCTTACTACCTCCATCTAGGTTCTCCTCATCTCACACGGTCTGGGTTTGCGTTCGGTTTCATCAGTTTTCTTTTTTTTTTTTTTTTTTTTTTTTTTTTAAGGTTCAAGTTTGATTTGGGCGAAAATCACATGGTTCAGTTCACAGACTAACCCTGGCTCTAATTATAGGTACATGGTCTACCCCTCTCCTTGGCTGGAGTGATGTTGGTTCCTGACTTTATGCTTCTTTTCAAAAATCCACTTCTCATGGAGATCACTAGATTCTGATGAGAGATAGGTACCATGATGCAGTGTATCTATAAAATTATAATCACATCTGAGCAAAGAGAAGCTTCCTAAAAAGGACATTGACCAGGCAAACCCAGTGACAAGCACAACTGGCGCCGAATGACACCCAAGGGGATGACAAATCAGACAGATTCAGATGGAGAACCAAGGTTGTGTAGAGGAAGCAGCTGAAATGTCGACAAGGTAAAGCCAGGAGACAGCCAACCAAGGTTGTTGTCGACTGTAAACACCTCAAAGAAGATGCATCTGAGCCACTAAGACAGAAGGTGGTGCAGAAAACAGGAGCATCAATGGGACAAAGCCACGTATTGACCACACAGAGGGGCAAAGTCACACAATGAGCACATGAATGGCAGTATGGAAACTGCAACAAACTGGAACTGGCTCCATAGAGGAAGCAGAGGCCCAGTCAGACAATACAACCATTAGCACTAAGTGCACAACACAAATAGCAATAGGTAACCCACAAACAAAAATGTGAAAAAAAAACCAGCAACCACCGGGCGAGAGACCAATATCCACAGATGGGATAACAACAGCCACAAGAGTACCAGCAGGAGGGGCGGCAGCGACATCCCCAAAGCAGCATACACAGAAGAAGGCTTATGGTTCCCACGTATAGCGGTGAACTGAAAACACAGGCCCCAACATCCAAATTTAACAGTGACAACATAAGATAGAAGTGCAGTTTGTTCCAGGAGCCAAGGAGTGTTTCCTCAGTCTGACGTCAAGTCGGTAGCGAAAGAGAAAGAACAGAAGGTATCAGGCCAACCATGATATACAAGTGCCGGTGATGTGAGACATCGTGGACAGCCTCAGCTAGGCAAATGTTTCCCAGTGGTCCTGATGCCAATAGTGTATAAGCTCTTCAGGTGTGGCTCAACAGGGGAGGATCTGTGAAGAGAACTGTACAGAATGATGCCCGTAAAAAGAAAAGCATTCAAAACACGGTTTTTCTCAACAACTTTTCTTCAGGTAAATTAAATATGGTTCATTCAAGAGTGTGCAAATTATTTTTGAAAACAGGAACATTACAGATTGTCCAGTAAAAACAGTTTACCTGTAACAGTAGTTCTATGAGTGGTATATGGTGTACAACCACACTTCTAGCAGTGTTCCTTTCCCTTTAAGGTTTACCAGACAGTCTTCAAGCTGGCTCCTCCCACCCGGGTGGTAACTCTCTTGGCACCACCCCATGAAGTCAGATCTTACCCGCTGACAGCAAGACCGGTGTGCCCCTTGCCCAGGTGGGTCAGTGTGGACACCATATACCACTCCTAGAACTACTGTTACAGGTGAGCAACCTGTTTTTCTAGGGACGTGAATATGGTGTACTTATTCACACTTCTGGCAGACTACTAGCAGTTCTCCGGGAAGAAGGGGAAAGGCACACACACCTATTTAAGAGAACTACAAAAGAACCGCAGAGCAAATGCACTGCGGCATGGGTTATCACGGAGGATACGGGCCATACAGCCAAATTTTAAAGAAAACACAAATTGCACATACCCCAATAATGCAAAGCATCACGGGAAGCATATGCAAATGCCCATGAATTAATTTGGACTGGCTCAACTTTAAGCAGAATTACGTGGTGCCAGAAGGCCTCACAATACAATCAGCAAAAGCTGAGAACAGCAGACTCAAACATGTGTTTCGTCCTCAGAGACTGGAGAACTGAGGCCCCAAAACCAGCACCTCAGTGAGACTCAAGGTTGATGTGGTAATGGGAAATAAAGTTGTGTGCTGACTTCCAGGTAGCAGATGTGCAGATTTCCTGGATAGGGACATCCCTGGAAGCAGCCACCAAGGCAGCGGAATGACTGGTGGAATGAGCCCTTAGCCCTATGGGAGGCTCCCTACCCACCAACCTATAGCAGAGGTCGATGCAGGATACAATCCACCCGCCAATCGTCCACTTAGCTGCCGGTCTGCTAGGTGTGGCTTCAGCATAAGTGATAAATAGTTGGTAAATTTCTCCCCGAACTCCAACCATGCACTCCTTGTAGTACGCTAGCGCTTGCCACAGGTTTAAAGTATGAAGCCTGTGCTCGGCCTCCATGGTGTGGTAAGTGACGTACACCGGGAGATTAATCACCTGGTTAAGGTGGAAATCGGGCCGATCCAGTGGCATTGAGAGCTGAGGCGCTGGACGCCATACCTCGCGCCACGCCAGTGACCCGGTTTCGGGAACGGACTCTGGCCACAGGGGGTCAGCAGGGGAGGGAGTCGTTGAGCGACCGGAAGACTGCTCTCCACTCCTGAGGTGGGTAGTGGGCTTCTCATTGCTCCTTAGTGGCCCCAGATGGAGATCAGGGGCACTACATGGAGCGATGCAGCCAAGGGGGTCGGAGCGGTGGCGGACATCAGCACACATGTGTGCAGACACCACTGCATGTCCACACTCCGGGGGAAACCAGCACAAAGGAAAATCCCTGGCTCCAGGGATAGGCGATGGCAGCCTCCAGTGCCCTGCAACCACACTCCCAGTGTCGGAGTCATTCCACCAACTATCCCGATCCCTCGCCCGACCCTGCCCCAGCGCACTAGATTATAGACAGAGCGTCAGGGTGGATGGTGGCCCTACCTCGGGGGGTTCAGAGCCGGTAGGTCCATCGGGCCGGGCTAGGATAAGGCTATCTGTCCCAGATTTCCCAGTGGAAGAGCTTCAGATGGGAAGTAGAGTGGAAGTAGTGTGTGAGGTATGCCTGAGAGAGCTCCCTGGTCAGTCGGTGCACAAATAAAGTCTACAGAGAAAAGAAAAAGAAAAAAAAAAAAAAAGTGGAAATCGGACAACCTTCAGGAGGAACTTTGGGCTGGGGAGAAGGACAACCTTGTCCCTGTGGAAGACCAGGTAAGGAGACTCCAACAAGAGCGACTGGAATTCACTGATCCTTCTAGCTGAAGTGATAGCCACCAGGAAGGTGATCTTCCATGACAAGTGAGACATCTTACACCTGTGCATTGGTTCAAGTGGCTACCCATGGGCTTTGTCAATACCAGCAACATGACCCAAGGTGGTGGTGGTGGTTCACATATCAGAAGAGAAATGTAGTCAAGGCCTTTCAATAAAGTACCAGACCAACTTCTCCTGCGCCACTGACTGCATACCAGCCCACGCCTGGTAAGCAGAGATGCCAGATAGGTGCACCCTGAGAGCAGTCAAATGGAGGCCTGACAGAGAGGGACCAGAGGTAGTAGAGAATGCTAGCCACCGGGCAAGATAAAGAGTGAAGGCCCGTGCCCTGGCACCAAATGGAGAACCTCTTCCATTTGGAGGCATAGCATTTTCGCGTCGACTCCTTCCACGAAGCCTCAACCGCAGTGAGGACATCGGAGAGACCCAAAGCCTGGAACTCTAGCCACTCAGGAACTAGCCTGTCAGGTTTAGGTATTGAAGGTCCGGATGAAGTACCTTCCCCTGACTGCAAGAGGGCAGGTCCAGGCATACAGGGAAACCCCGCAGGAGTCTGCTGCTGAGGCTGAGGAGGTTGGGGTACCAAAATGGCAGGGCCAGTCCAGAGCCAACAGGATCATCCATGCCTTGTACCACCTGGCCTTGAGCAACATCTTGTGGATCAAGGGAAATGGAGGAAACGCATAGAAAAGGCCCAGGGTCTAGGGCCTTGAGAAGGCATCCTCCTGCAGCAATCCCTGCTGAGAGGGGGTGGGCACAATACAGCCTCCGCTTTGCGTTCTCCCTGGAAGCGAACAAATCCACCAGAGGGGTGGGTGCCCCATTGCGAGAACAGGCTGTGTAGTACCTCCAGATTTGAGAGACCATTCATGGGACACCTCGCCCACATGGCTGAGGGTGTCAGCTCTGGAGATGCCGGCCACATGGATGGACAGGAAATCAGCGTCCAACCTAAGCACGAGGGTCCAGATGCAGAGAGCTTCTCTGCACAGAGAAAGGGAGGGCATCCCTCAGTTTGTTGAGGTAGTACATGGTCGTGGTGTTATCTGTCTGGACCTAAATGACCTGACCCAGAATGTGCAGAGCAAAAGCTCTCAGCACCAGCCCAACTTCCCAAAGCTCCAGCAGGTCAATGGGGCATTAGGTGTCCTGAGTCCATGGACTCTGTGGTCCCCCAGGTGGGCAACCCAGCCCATCAGGTGATGACCATCAGCTCTAGGTGGACAAATGGGATCCCTTCCTGCAGATGTTCCGGGACTAACCACCACCACTGGAGGGCATCCCACATCAGCTGGGTCACAGTGACCGGCTGGTTGGAGTGACCCTTGTGCTGACACCACTGGCGGGCAAGCTCCCACTGCAGAGAGCACATTCTCCATTGGGCCCAGTGGACCACGCTGGTGCATGCCCCCATGTATCCCAACAGGCATAGGACGTCCAGAGCTGGGTGCAACTGCCCAAACCAAAATCACTGGACAAAGGACAAGAGAGCCTCCACCTGGTCTGCCAGAAGCCAAGTCCTGGCTTTGCAAGAGTCGAGCTCTGCCCTGATGAAGTGCATCACCTGCGACGGTACGACCTCCCAGAGGGCAACCTCCAGTGGTACCATCTCTTCCCCTTCTGAAGGTAAGAGGATGAACTTGTGGCTGAGCGGCACCAAGAACCCAACTGGAATTGGGAACAGGCTCACCCGTTTGTACTTTGGAGGCCTGTCTTTCCTGCTGAGCACAGGACTGCCAGTGGTTAGAACCTTTCCCCAATGGGAAAATTGACCAGATATGGACCTGCTACCAGAGCAGCCCACCTGTAAGGCTCCCTACCATCATTCTGCGCAGCCGTTGAACGTAGACTCAGTAGGGCTAAGAGAAAAATGACAGAATAAATCACTAAACTGACACAAAAATAAACTCTAGTTTTAAAAACTAAAACTGAGAATAACTGAATGCAGCAGTCGTATAGAGACGTGAAGTTCTGACTCTTGGTGGGCAAGCGACAGTCACTGAAGTGCACTCGACAGTGGGGGAAAAAAAGGAACTGAGACAGTTGAGGGCTGGTGCCAAGGTAAGCCTGGCGCTGCACGCCACATTCACAGTGCCATGCATGCACAAAGCTTGCCTTGGCGCTAGCCCTCCTGAAAGATTCTGGCACCTGCAGGGTCCTACTGCCTCCAGCACAGACCCATCAGTGTGAATCAATGATGAAGATTGATTCCTGAAAGATTTAGCAAATCCACTGGGTACAACAGTCTAAGAAGCACATTCCTTTTTATTATGTTATTCAAACACCATGAAGTCTTGCTATATTATGACTATATGCAGTCAGCCACTGCAGCTGAACTGCCCCGGAGAGGAAAGAGTTAACTCCAGAGTCTCTGGAGTTCCACAGCGCGCGGGCGCTATACCAAAGCTCTATCTGGCCAGTTTCAAATGAAACTGTCAGATTCTTTACTCCGCTTCACTGAACAGTCGCTCCGGAGATCAGCTCCTTCACATCGGTTCATTTCTCGGTTCAAGCGAGTATTTTCGTTCATTTGAACCGCAAAGTATTTATTTTACCGCATTTCGTTAAAAGCTCTATCTGGTGAACCGTAGTAGAAAATTTAAAGTCTGTGTGGAAATTCAATTATCGGTTCGGTTTTGAACCGATCGGTTTGCTTAATTTAACGCTTTAAAGTGTGGTTGGGCTTTTAGAGTGCGGTTCCCGTTCTTATCGGTTCTAAAAACCTTGCTTTAAAATAGTTTTTCAAATACCGTGACACAGTTAGGAACCGATAAGGTGTCTTGCCTGGCACTGCCATCAAAAGGGTAGTTTTTGGTTAGGGCTGGCATTATGTCTGAGAAACCCAAAGAAAAACGGGCCCACTGGTTTCAACACTGTGATGTCTGTGGGAAGCCTTTGCCAAGGCTGACCCACACACCATTGTGTTTATTGTCTGGGGCTGACCACCTCCTGTCAGACTGCCAGGTGTGTAAAAATTTCCCTGCAGCCACCCTGGAAAGAGATTGGGCCGGCTCTGGGAGCGAGAGCCAATGAAGTCCGCTGACCCGGATGGCCAGCCCGGTCCAGTACCACTGGACCAGAGGAGTGCCCTCTGACCAGGGCGAGACTTCCTGGCAAAAGGAAGGCTGGTTCAGGGGAACCAGTCTCAGTGAAAAAGACAAAGAAATCAGTAGGTTTGGAGTCCAAAATTGTCTCTCCAACTGCTGCAGAAATAGCTAAAGCCATACAGATTGTCCAGTCACTGTCTCAGGGTCCTGCCGAACCACCTACAGTTGGTAAAAGGTTGGTTCGTTCAGTGCCAGTGGTTCAGGAGTATGATGTTGAGGAATTTTATGAACCACAGGAGAGGGAGGACGAATTTGATCATTACATGTGTGGCTTGGAGGGTCTGGACGTGCCTCATTGAACCGGACATTTCTCCAGACAGACCTTTAGAATCTCCTCCTATTCTGTCTGAGTCCCTTCTCATTTTATGTTTTACAAAAGGTTGCAGAAACCTCCAGCTTCCTTTAGAGGAAGCTGTGGATGAGCAAGAGGAGCCTGATTATGTAGAAATGATGGATATACCAGAGTCTAGGAGGTTGTCTATTCCTTTGCAGAAGTCATTTAGGAAGCAAACAACAAAGATTTTAAAAAATCCTCATTGTGTCCCTCCTGTAGATAAAAAAAATGGACAGAAGATATACCTTGTCAGGCTCTGATACAGACTTCCTCACTGAGCAGTGTAGTCATGTAGGTGTGGTACAAGCTGCAGCCTGTGACAAGGCTAATATTCCTCGGCTCACATCCTCCTGATAAGGATTCCAGGAAGATTGATGCCATGTAAAAAACAGTACATGGCAGCTTCTTTGGGACTCGGGCAGGCAAATTATATGGCTTTGTGGCTAGATATCAGAAATCTAGGTGGGAGACAGTATTGTAGTTAGCCAAGCAGGCCCATGGCCAGCTGGCTAGTGAGTTGGAACAGGTGGCTGCTGATGGCATTGAAGCCTCTAAAGTTCAATTTCATACTGCTGTTGATGTTAATGATGTTTCCTCTAGGGTCATGGCCACTTCTGTAGCTTTCCATAGGTTGGCATGGCTCAGATGCACTAATCTGTTCCAAGATACTCAGTCAAAGGTTATGGATTTTCCTGTTGTGGTAATTCTCTGTTTGGGGAACAAACAGAAAACTATATGAAAAAGATGGATGAATACAGAACTACCTACAAAAGTGCCCAGGCTAAGGAAAGGCATGCCACTCCACAGAGGCACGCTCCCAGAGGTAGGGGCAGGCCTTTCCACAGGCCTTTTTACCAATTTCAGGCCTCCTCTGCATTTGCACAGAGGGGTTTCTTTAGAGGCAGAGGCAGACGGGCACAAGTAAACCGCCCCTCCCTCAGCCTAAGGTTATTGCCAAGCAGGCACCCTGATGGGGTGCCCAGGGCGATTCTCCTGTACCAGTGGGGGCAGGTTGGTTTATTTCAGCCAGAACTGGGTGTCCCTAACTCGGACAGGTGGGTTCTGGAGTAATAGGCCGAGGTCTGGTTCTCAGCTTCAACAGTTTTCGAAGATGAGGCCAGACATTTTCCACCTGCAACTTCTTCAGAAGCCCTTGCTTTGGAAGCAGAGGTTTCTTCTCTTGGACTGCAAAGCAGTAGAAAGGGTCCCTCTCGCCATCAGGGCAAGGGCTGTACTCAAGATACTTTCTTACCCCAAAAAGACAGGAGAATGGCGGCCATTTTAGATTTAAGGTACCTGAACAAGCATCTTTGAAACCAAAGTTCAAAATGTTAACTCTGACAATGATTTTGCCTCTCCTGAGGCCAGGGGACTGGTTAGCTTCCTGGACCTCAAGGATGCCTATTTTCATGTTCTGATCAGGCCTTCTCACCGAAAGTACCTCAGGTTCGAACTACCTCAGGCCACTACCAGTTCAGGGCAATGCCCTTGCGCCTTACCTCTGCGCCAAAGGGTATTCACGAAATGTCTAGCTGTGGTAGTGGCTCATTTAAGAAGGCAAGGATTGCTGTGTTTCCTACCTGGACGCACTGGCTCTAGTGGGTCAGTCCTCAGATCAGGTAAAATCCCACTTGCAAGTCACCCAGCAGCTTCTCACTTCCTGGATTCCTGCTGAATTTACCAAAGTCAGTTCTCGAACCAGTTCAGGTACTAACTTTCATAGGTGCAGAATTGAACACAAAGTTAGCCAGGGCATTTCTCCCTCGGAAAGGGTAGACAGACTCATTGCCCTGGCATCCTCCTTTACCCCTGGTCTCTCGACCAGCAAGGCATTTTCTGCAACTCCTAGGGCACATGGCTGCTTCCACAGCTGTAGTGCAAGGAGCAAGATTCCAGATGAGGGACATTCAGTTCCATTTGAGGGCCTATTGGTCTCAAAGGAGGGACCCCTTTCCAAATTGGTTCCAGTGACCCAAACCCTGATCCTGGCCTTACACTGGTGGCAGGATCAAAGCAATCTAAAACAAGGGGTTCCTTTCATTCCCGTTTCCCTCCCTCACCACAGATGCTTCCTGTTAGGGTGGGAGCTCACTTGGCGACCTGTCCACTCAGGGAGTGTGGTCTCCCAGGAATCTCTGCTCCACATCAATCTTTTGAACTCAGAGCTGTCCTTTTAGCTCTTCAGGCGTTTTCAGCTTCTGTCCAGAACAAAGTAGTTCAAGTCAGGACAGACAGCACCACAACAATGTGGTACATCAACAAGCAAAGGGGCACTCGGTCATCAGCCTTGTGCCGAAGCAATGAAGTTGTGGTCTCTGGCTTGCTCCTGAACACCTCCTGATAGCAGTTCACCTTCCGGGAAGGACAATGTCCTGGCGGATGCCCCTCAGCAGGATTTCTCAGGGCCTACCACGTATGGGCTCTGAATCCTCAGGTGCTGGGGTCAGTCTTGCCAGATGGGGCACCCTCAGATAGATCTTTTGCAGCCCCAGACAACCACCAAATTCTCTGTTTTGTTGCAGGCCTCCAGTGCTGGGATCAGTCCCCTGGGCGCCTTTCAGTTGGATTGGAAAGGAAGTTCCTGTATGCCTTTCCCCCTTTCCCTTCTTTTCAGGGTACTAGTGAAAATCAGATCTCAGCCCTGCAAGGTGATTCTGATTGCTCCAGATTGGGCCAGACAGCCCTGGTACCCACTGCTTCTGTCCTGACAGTCACACCTGCCCTGAGCTTGCCCAGAGTCCACGACTTACTGGCCTGTGCACAGAGGAGAGTGTGGTATCCGGACCTCAAATCCCTCCATCTCAAGGCATGGCTCTTGAGGAGTTAGAATTGCTGACTTACACCTTTCTCAAGGTGTTTTGATATTTAAAGGCTTCAAGGAAGCCTTCCACTAGGCCACTTCCATAATTCTAAGTGGAAAAGGTTTCCATCTGGTGCTCTGAGAAGCAGATTATCCCAGAATCTGCTGATCTGCCCATTTTACTGGACTATTTGGTCCATTTAAATTCCTTAGGCCTTAGGCCAGCTACCTTAAAGGTTCATCTGGCAGCTGTCTCTGTTTTTCTGTCAGCAGGAAGCCTGCTTCTCTCTTCTTCTCACCCTATGCTTCTCAAGTTTTTAAAGGGTTACTTCACACCACCCTCCTTTTGAGAACCAGCTCCGCTTGGGACCTGAATGTTTGCATTGCTCAGTTAATGAAACCCCTTTGAGCCTCTGTCCTCCAGCAGAGCTCAAGTTTCTGACTTGGAAAACTGTTTTCCTGGTGGCTATCACTTCTGCCAGACGCATAAGTGAACTACAGGCCCTGTCAGTGGAAGAAGATTTTATCTCTTTCCACAGAGATAAGGTAGTCCTCAGGACTAACAGAAAGTTTTTCCTAAAGTGGTTTCAGATTTCCACCTGAACCAATCCATCTCTCTTCCAGTATTTTCACTGAGCATTCTTCCTCAGGTGAGAGGAGTCTGCACAGCTTGGGCGTCAAAAGAGCCTTAAGCTACTATTTGGAGCACCAAGGGTCACAGGTTCGAATCCTCCAACTCTTCCTTACCTATGGCGAGGTTGGCGGAAACCTGCCACTAAGAGGACAATTGCAAGGTGGATTGTCTCTTGTATCCAATTTTGTTATCAAAACTAGGTAGAGAACCCCTCAGGACTGAGGGCTCACTCCACCAGGGGTACAGCTGCATCTTTAGCGGCTGCTGGAGATATTCCCATTCTGGAAATCTGTCAAGCTGCTACTTGAAAACAGTTCACACTTTTACCAAGCATTATTCCCTGGATAGTCAGTCCAGGAGAGATGCTCGTTTGGCACAGCTGTGCTTCAGAGCCTATTTCCTAAGTAGGTTCTGACCTCCTCCATGGAGGTACTGCTGTGTATTCGATAGTCATAAATATAGCAAGACTTTCATGATGTTTGAAGAAAAATTACTCACCTTAGTAATTGCTTTTCTTCTCATGGAGTCTTGTTATATTATGACCACCCTCCTCCTGCCCCTCTCAGAACTTCTACTTGGGTAGGGGTGGCAAATTAGTGCAAGCACTGTGTCATGCTATTTAGTTCTTCCTTCACCCCTTTATTTAGGGTTAGGGAATTAGGTATTTTGTTTTAAGTAATATGTTGGCCCCTTCCTGGGCTTGAGTCTTGGGGAAGTGGGGTCTAATAGTGCTTGTTAGGGAGAAACTAATAATACTATTATTCATTGTTATTATTATTATTGCTGTTTATATTGTTGTTATTCCTACTAGTAGGTAGCCACTTGGCTAGTGTAGAGCTTTCCACACAGACTTGTTGCTTAGTGTTAGCTTCGTAAAGATCTGACAGTTTCATTTGAAACTGGCCAGACAGAGCTTTGGTATAGCGCCCTCGCGCTGTGAAACTCCAGACTCTCTGGAGTTAACTCTTTCCTCTCCGGGGCAGTTCAGCTGCAGTGGCTGACTGCATATAGTCATAATATAGCAAGACTCCATGAGAAGAAAAGCAATTACTAAGGTGAGTAATTTTTTCATTCTCCCCATATTGTCCTCGTTAGGGAGGACCCCCTGTGACGATAGTACAATTACTTAAGAACTTACCATAACAGCAGATCTTCGAGAGGAGCTCTTGCAGCAGGCTATTACAATTAGGACTATGCCGCAGGCACTAGGACCCATCAGAAACCTTTAGCTAGCAGTACACAGCAGGGGCCACCCCCCCCCCCCAAACATTGGCTCCCCGTCAGCCAATGGTATATCACGGGGCGGTCCCCAGATCCACCTCAGTTCATCTACCGGAGATCCATAAAAAAGGCCCAGCAGGCAGACCAGACGGAAGCTTGTAATAAAGAATGCAATGCAGCTCACCAGGGGGAAGGAAGACAGGAAGCAGCGCCTGCTGCAAGAGCTCCTCTGGAAGATCTACTGTTACAGTAAGTTATTTCGTAATTGTACTATCTTAGTTCGAGTGGGAGCTCTTGCAGCAGGCTATTACAATTGGGACTGAATCCCAAGCAGTTCCGCTAAAGGAAACAGGA
This sequence comes from Neoceratodus forsteri, assembly GCA_016271365.2. Lineage (NCBI taxonomy): Eukaryota > Metazoa > Chordata > Ceratodontiformes > Ceratodontidae > Neoceratodus > Neoceratodus forsteri. The sequence continues at coordinate 672,314,858 of CM057451.1, read as the reverse complement.
AACTGCGAGGCAGCAGAAAGCACCAGTGCTAACAGGGCACTTTAAGAAAGGAGGCCCTCAAGGACTGCTAGGCCAAAACCAGCTCTACACCTAGAAGCAATGTCCAAACTGTAATGCTTAATGAAGGTATGCACTGAACTCCAGGTAGCCGCTGCACAGATGTCTCCAATGGAGACATTTCACAAGGATGCGAATGAAGTAGCCACTCCCCTGGTAGAATGACCTCTAACCAAGCCCGGTAGGGTCTTGTTATATTTGTTGCAATAGTAAACAGTACAGTTGACCAGCCAGTTTGAGATAGTTTGTTTTGACACCGGATTGCATTGGCATCGGGGCACAAAAGCCACAAACAGCTGCTCCGTCTTGCAGTGTGGAGCAGTGCGTTTTAGGTAGTACCTCAGCGCCCTGTGGACGTCTAGAGTATGCAGGAGTGCTTCCCCCCTATTTGAATGGTCCAGGTAATATACTGGAAGATTGACATCGTGATTCAATGTTAATTCTGAAACCACTTTGGATAGAAACTTAGGATTTGTTCAGAGGGACACCCTGTCCCTATGAAAATTTAAATAAGGCTCCTTACACAATACACATCAGGGCCTGGAGCTCGGAAACTCTCTGAGCAGAAGTAACTGCAACCAAAAAAATACACTTTCCAAGAAAGTAAGCAAAGCTCGCAGTCCGCGGCAGGCTCAAAAGGAGAGAGTGTGAGCTTCTCCAGCATAAACAGGAGATGCCAGGGTGGTATTGGATCTCTGATGGGAGGCTTAATATGTAAAATGCCCCTCAAAAAGGTACGGAACACATCAAGTTGGGTCTCTCTCCCTCCTCTGGTATATGGTATGCAGAAATTGTTGATAGATGTGCCTTTATGGAGGAGTAGCTCAAGTCTTGATTTGACAAAGAGAGGAGATACTGTAGAACAGAGTTCACTGGACAGGTAAAGGGGTCTAAGTGATGGACAGACGCCCAAAGAGAAACGTTTCCACTTCATGGGATAAGTGGCTCTAGTAGAGGGCTTTCTCGCTACCACAAGAATGTTTGCCACCTCCTGGGAGACCCCACAGCTGGATTTAACTACGTCTACAGGAGCCAGGCATGAAGATGCAGGTATCTGAGATCCGGGTGGACCAATGTTCCCTGGTCTTGTGATAGTAAGTACAAGTTCAGCAGCAGCTGAATCGGAGGTTCCACTGCCAGCTTTTAAAGCAGTGAGAACCAAATCTGCCAAGGCCATAATGGGGCGTGGAGGATCATCTCTGTTCCTTCGGCCTGGAGTTTCAGGAGAACCCTCTGAACTATCGGGAAGGGAGAGAAGGCATACAGAAACCTCCCTTCCAACAGAGGGACAACGTGTCTGGCCAGAAAACACCAGGCACAGGCTCTAGCGTGCAGAAACTGGGCCGTTTAGTGTTGAGTGGAGATGCAAAGAGGTCTAACTCTGGGCGGCCCCGCCTGTCGAACAGTTGGTCTGCTACTGACTGGAGGAACTCCCACTCATGAGCCTTGGACCATGACCAGCCTAGGCTGTCAGCCAAGACGTTTTGGACACCTGGAACATGAACAGCCATGAGTTCTAGGCGGTGTTCCAGTGCACAATGCCACACTCTCACCGCCTCCCTGTATAGGAGCTAGGAGTGCGTGCCCCCTTGCTTGTTGATGCAGAACACCACCAATGTGTTGTCCCTCTGGATGAGAAGAGAGCCTGGCGAAAGGTCTGTTTAAATGCCTGCAAGTTGCTCAGGACCGCTTGCATTTCTAGAATGTTGATATGGAGCTGTTGCTCGTCTGGAGACCATGTGCCCTGGGTTTGACGGTCTCCCAGATGTGCGCCACAGCCAAGACAGGACACGTCTGTGGTTAGGGTCTATCTCGGGGACTCCTGCCGTAAGAGGACCCCTCGTTCCAGGTTGGAGGGAACAAACCACCAAAAAAGAGTCCTTCTTAACGGGTCAGAGATCTTGACCGGCCGGTCTAGATCATCTGACCTCTGGTCCCACTGCATCCTGAGCATCCACTGTGGGGCTCTCATGTGGAGGCGAGCCAAGGGAACTATAAGGATGGCCGACGCCATGTGCCCCAGAAGTCTGAGGAAAGTCCTGGCTGGGACCTGGGGCCATAGTTACTGTTCAGGCTACTGGCCGTAGACTATCTCCCCCGCCCGTCCTGCAGAACAAAGACCATGCCCTGAACTGTGTCGAGGACCGCTCCTATGAATAGTAGTCACTGACTGGGCTCTGGGGAAGATTCAGGGTGATCCCCAACTCTCAGAAGAGAATAAAAGTGCCTTTGAGAGTGCGCAATAGTTGCTCGCTGGATGGTGCTGCCAGGAGCCAATCACCTAGGCAAGGGAAGACGTAATGGCCCTTGCGTCTGAGAGCAGCAGTCACCACTGTTAGGTACTTGGTGAAGAATTAAGGAGTGGAGGAGAGACTAAGCGGTAAGGCCCAGAACTGATAATGCCTCCCCTGGAAGTGGAACCTCAGAAACTTCTGGAAAGGGCCGAAAACCTTTACGTGCATGTAGGCATCCTGCATGTCCAGGGAGCAGAGTCAATCCCCCTGGTGCAAGACCGGAATGAGGCCTGGCAGAGTGACCATCCTGAACCTTTTTGTATTCTATAAAAAGATTTAGGAAGCTGAGGTCCAGGATGAGACGAAGATCCCCTGTCTTTTTTGGGACCAGGAAGAAGTGGCAGAAGTAACCTTTTCCCCACTGTCCCTGGGGAAACTGGCTCCATTGCCTGTTTTTGCAGGAGGGTCTGTATTTCTCCTACTAGAGGAATGTGCGAAGGGGGAGGACCCTGGTGGTTCTTCTAGAGGAATCTGAGCAAACTCTAAGGTATGTCCTCTCCTTATTAGGTCTAGAACCCAGAGGTCTGATGCAATGTTGCTCCATCCCTCTTGGTACAGGGAGAAGTGACCCCCTACTGCCTCCCCCACAACCTCCACTGGAGGCTGAGTCACTGGGTAGCTCCGGGAGTCAGTAGAGAGGGCTGGGAGGACTTGGGGCCTCTAGAAGTAGTGAAACACAGAAACATAGACTATGACTGCAGATAAGGACCGCTTGGCCAACCTAATCTGCCCATTTCCCTACCTACAGGATAGGCCGCAGATCCTAGTCAACCAACAGCCTATTTCTTCCTACCCCCCCCCACAAGAATTGCCTTATGTCTGTCCCAAGTATTCTTGAATTCTCCCACAGCTTTACACCCCACAACCTCCTCAGGAAGGCTGTTCCATGCATCCACTATCCTCTCTGTGAAAAAATACTTCCGCACATTGCCCCTGAACCGCCCCTCCCCCATCTTTAAATTGTGTCCCCTTGTTCTTGCACATCTTTTTCTGAAAGATGCTACCCTCTTGGACTTTGTTGATTCCACTGAGGTACTTAAAAGTATATGTCCCCCCCACGCCTTCTTTCCTCAAGGGTATACATATTAAGCTCCTGTAGTCTCTCCTCATATGGCTTCTCTTTCAGACTCTGCACCATTTTAGCTGCCCTCCTCTGGACTGTCTCTATCCTGTCTATGTCCTTGCGGAGATGGGGTCTCCAGAACTGGACACAGTACTCCAGATGGGGTCTCACCAACTGTCAGTACAGAGGGATAACAACTTCCTGTTTTCTGCTGGTGATTTCTCTCCCTATGCATCCCAGTATACCCCCAGCCCTCCCTACTGCCTTCTCACTTTGCTTGCTAACCTTAAGGTCATCAGATATGATTACCCCCAGGTCCCTTTCCTTTTTTGTTGTTGTTACCCCCCCACCACCACCACCACCACCACTGTGTAATCTTCCCCTGGGTTCTTGTTTCCCAGGTGCATTATTTTGCACTTCTTTGCACTAAATCCTAGCTGCCATACTTCTGACCATTCCTCCAACCTTGCCAAGTCCCTTCTCATCCTTTCCACGCCTCCTTGTGTATCAACCCTGTTGCAGATCTTTGTGTCATCTGCAAAGAGGCATACTTTTCCTTCCAGTCCCTCTGCAATGTCACTTAATGACATTAAAAAGGACAGGACCCAGTACTGAACCCTGCGGTACCCCTCTAGTAACCCCTCTTTCTTCAGAGTGGACTCCATTTACAATTACCTTCTGTATCCTGTTGTCCAGCCAATGTTTTACCCAGGCTACCACCCCGGGACCCACTCCCAGGCTGGTTAACTTGACTACTAAACTTTTGTGTGAGACTGTGTCAAATGCCTTGCTAAAGTCTAGGTAGGCCATGTCCACAGCCCCTCCCTGGTCTACTACTTTGTCACCCAGTCAAAGAAATCTATTAGATTCATCTGACATGACCTTCCCGCTGTGAACCCATGCTGCCTTGGGTCCTGTGCACCACTGGCCTCTAGGTACTCAACAATTCTTTCCTTCAGAAGTGACTCCATCACTTTCCCTACCGCAGAGGTCAAACTGACAGGTCTGTAGTTTCCTGCCTCTATCTTGGTCCCACTTTTGTGAAGGGGAATCACATCTGCCTTCCTCCAGTCCTCGAGTACCGCACCATCCTCCCATGATCTGTTAAAAAGAGTAGTCAGTGGTTTCACTAGTTCCCCCTCAATTCTTTTAGAATTCTAGGGTGAATTCCATCAGGCCCCATTGCTTTGTCCACCTTCAGTTTTAGGAGTTCTTGCAGAACCCTTTCTTCTGTGAAAGGACTAGGATCGACCCCCCTATCAAGAGTGCTTCTGTAAACTGAATTAGGCACTTCCCCCTCCTCTTTTGTGAATACTGAGTAGAAATATTTGTTCAGTATCCCTGCTTTTTCACTGTCCCCCTCTGCCCACCCACTGTTCATTCTATTCAGCCTCACTATCCCTCCCTTTGTCTTTCTACGCTCTCTGATGTACCTATAAAAGGTTTTATCCCCTTCTTAACCGAGTTGGCCATCTTTTCCTCAGTTTGGGCCTTTGCTATTCTGACTTCCCTCCCTGCTTCCTTCTGCCTTAACTGGTACAGCTCTCTGTCCTGCTCCTTCTGTGTTTCCTTATACTTCCTGAATGCTATCTTTTTCTCCCCAACTTTCCCAGCCACCTCTTTTGAGAACCATAGTGGCTTTTTCTTTCATTTTGATTTGTTTATTTGCTTCACACAAAGGCTTGCTGCCTCTGTGATGGCAGTTTCGATAATTCCCCATTGTTGCTCCACACCTCCTTCTAGCCTGTATGCTAGTGCTTTTCTGAGGCACTCTCCCATCTTGCCAAAGTCAGCCCTCCTGAAGTCCAGTACCCTCACTTTTGTATGGCTTGACTCTGTAGCTGAGTTTAACGTGAACCACACTGTTTGATGGTCACTTGTTCCCAGATGGCAACCCACTTCTAGATCCGAGATCCTCTCACTGCCCCCATTTGAGAGTGTGAGGTCTAAGATTGCTCCCTCACGAGTGGGTTCCGAAACTAGCTGTCTGAGGCCTGCCACCTGTAGGTCATCGAGAATGGCCCTGCTCTTGGATGTGGCTGCAGCAAATGTGCTCCAGTTAACATCTGGCATATTCAGGTCTCCCATCAACAGTATCTCCCCTTTCTCTGCCATCCTAAGAATGCCTTCTATCATATCCTTGTCCGTTCCCTCCCCCTGACATGGGGGTCTGCACACAACCCCTGTGTGGACTGTGGTGCCCTTTCCAGTCTCCAAGGTGACCCACAGTGCCTCCTCTCCTCCCTGTTTACTTTTTTGTTCAGTTGCTTTTATCCCTTCCTTTACATAGAGAGCTACTCCTCCCCCTCTTTCCCCTGCCTGTCTCTCCTGTAGGTTATGTACCCTGGTATGTTAACATCCTAGTCATGGTTCTCTGTGTACAATGTTTCTGTGACTGCTATGATATCCAGGCATACCTCTTCCATCAAGGCCACCAGTTCAGGGAGCTTGCTGCCCAGACTACGGGCATTGGTACTCATTACCCTCCATTTCCTGATGGCCTTACTCCTTTTTGCCCCAACCCTGTCCTCCTTGCCTTTATCACTTTCCCTTCTCCCTATCGACACCTCTATGTTGGTGTTTACCGCACTTACTACCGTGATTTTTTTTCCGGGGAGGCACTAGGATTTCCCTGCTCCTTTCCAGTGCCTCCCCCCTTGGCTAGGTTTAAATGCTTCATTGGCAAGCATTTATACTAACACCTAGGATCCTGGTTCACCTCCTGGACAGATGCAGCCCATCATGCCAGTATAGACTTGCATCACTCCAGGTGGACCCCCAGTCCCCAATGAAGCCAAATCCCTGAGCTCTGCACCAGTTTTTCAACCACTGATTGAATCCTGTGGTGCGGAACACCCTAGCCTCTCCTTCGCCATAGATGGGCAGCACCTTCGAGGTTACCGTGCGTGCTACTTGTCCAAGGCCCCTCCCCAATTCCATAAACTCTTCCTGCACTGCTCTAACCCCTTTCTTAGCCAGGTAATTTGTCCCTAGATGGACAATGACATCCGGCTCCCTCCCCTGTGCAGCTGCTCTAGCAATCCTGGGGATTCGCTCCCTGTCCCTCCAAGCCATGGCGCTAGGCAGGCACCTTACCTCCCTCTCCCCTTCCTCCCCCAGTTCTACCTTCCTAACAATGGAGTCCCCACCGGGAGTTGTTTCCTTCCCCTATGGGGTCCCATGCCACCCTCCTGTGGGTCTCCTTTGTGGAGGTTCCCAGCATCCTCCTTGTTCTCCACTACGGGTGCCGCCATAGAGGAACCACACTTTGCCAAAATGGCATAGGAATTGTGGAGAGTTACAACTGGAGGGATGCGCCTCTGTTCCATCACCCTCACCCTCCCTGAGCCCACTGTGGTCCAACCACTAATCTTTCTTGGCAACCTCTGAGGCAACAGCAGTGGCACTCGTGGCCCCTGGATGGAAGAGGAGGTCCCACAAATCCTGGCCAACTCAGCCTGGAGATGAGCAACCTCCTCCCTCAGCCCAGAGAGGTGCCTGCAGATGGGACAACGCCGCATCCTCCAGAACGTCTCACAGAAGACTGCTGCTCCACAGCAACTGCACTGCACCACTCCCATTATGTCTTATTTCTGGCCCCTTAACTGTTGTTTGGAATCCTTACTCCTTCCTCTGTTTTTTTTTTTTTTTTTTCCTTCTCTCTCTACTTACTTTCTGCCTCTGTGCCCTTTAAGCTCCTGATTGTCCTATTCTGAGACAAGAAGATCCTATATTTCTCAGTGCTCCCAGGAGCTTGGGTTGTGGCTTTCCTCTTAAAGCCGCCTCTCTGCGAAAATTGGCCATGGTTGTTCTGCCCTGAGGTGTTACAAAAAGGCAGTTTGCAAAATGACTTCTGGTCCCCCTTATATAGTTTACGGATGGACCAGATGGACTTCCAGGATTCTTGGAGACAAGAGATAAGTTTCTCTGTCTCCTCCCTGAAAAGGACGGAACCCTGGAACGGTAGGTCCCAGATTCCGGACTGCAGATCCTGGGAGACTCCTGAGACTCTAAGCCAGGCATGGCATCTAAGGCAAATGCCAGAAGCTGCTGCCCTCGATGCCGTATCTGCTGTATCATACACGGCCCTCAGGACATGAGTGCCTATGTCTGAACTGGATTTCAAAATCTCCAGGAGCTTGGTCTTTTGTGCAGAGTCTGGCAAAGCATGAGCTACTTCCATGCCCTTCTCCCACACTGCATTTTGGTACTGGACCATATGCATGAGGAAGTTAAGAAAGCGAATGGAACAGGTGGAAGCAGACTAGACCTTCTTGCCCACCTGATCCAGGTACCTGGACTCTTCATCAGGAGGCTCGGAGCCAAGATGTTTAGGCTGCTTGGACTTGTCATGGGCAGCTATAATCACCATGAAGTCCACCCGAAGGTGTTCTGCCAGGAAAGGCTCCTCCCTTGGGGCTCTGTACAGCCTATCCGACTTCTTAGGAACTGCTGGGGTGGTAGAGGGATGCTTCCAAGTAATCCTAGTAAGGTCTTGTAAGGTATCCACAAGAGGAGAGCCCACTAGAGGCTTTGGCTCCTTCTGCCTCAAGTACTTCACCAACCTACAGCATTCCGTATCCAAGTCCTCTGTCTCCCATCCATTAGAGGACTGGATATGCCTCATGATGTCCATAAATGTGGCACTGTCAGGAGATGACCGGGGAGTGTCTTTCTCGTTGGGGGACACTTTCCCTAGAGAGGGAACAGTCAGACCCAGAGCAGCTGGGATGCGAACCATGGCCCACTGAATAGAATGAGGGCGATCTTGAGCGAGAGTGAGAACGGCTTCTTTCGTCAGAGCGTCGCCTACTGGAGGACCGTCAGACCTGCATTGGCTAATGGACCATCCCCTGCTCAAGGAACAATGGGTGCTGGTAGAGCGAGAGTGACGCCGGTGCCAATGTTCCCTGTTTTTGGACTGGCCATGGTTATCCACCAGAGTGCGTGACCTGTATTTTAGTTTTGGCTTAGAGGGGGAATGTTTAGGTGCAGGGGAAGAAGGCTTTTTGCCCCTGCTCTTATCCCCAGGTTTTTCCAGAGCCAGAATAGGATTGGGCCGCAGTCGCAAAACGTTCTGCTTAACTTAGCCCCAAAAAAATTGAAAGAGCTCAGTGAGCTCCTCTTTACTAAATTGCGCTGCAGCAGAACCCACCAGTAGGTTGGGTTTGTCCGGTAGGTGAGGGGGTATGGGCGAGGACGGCAAATCAGGAAGGTCCCTGGGTGAAGAATCATTCGTCATATCCTCTGGGGTAGAAGCCCTTTGGACCGGTGAACGGTCAGTATCCGCGGCCGCCTTCACCGGCATACACTCTGGGTCCTGTGGTGATGACTGTCTGGAGCAGTCAGGCTCTGCGTTGTTGGTTTTGGTGTCACCAGTAGGGACATAGAGGGGCAGTGAGCCAGTGCTGGCTTTGAGCCTGGCTCCCATTCCTTCTGGGAATGGGCTTTACCTGGCGCCCCAGGTATGGCCATAGACGAGGTTTTCTTTGGCGGGGCAGAGACAGATGCCGAGGGGAAGCAGAGGTCCCAACTCCCAAAGTGGAGGTTGTCCGCAAGGGCGTAGCCTTCACCTTCGAGGTGGGGGGCGTCGGTACAGAACCGGGCCCCGACACCGGTGTCTTGACATGGACGGTAGTCTCCCTCTTCTTTTCAGAGTGTCATGAGTGGCGGAAATTATCTGAGCCACCCAACCCAGAGGAAGAGGCCTTTTTGTGGGGAGAACGAGAGCGAGAGCACAGTTGAGACTGGCCCCGGTCCTTTTCATGGGACTTGTGGCGGTCTGATTTCCCCTTGTGCTTTGATGAAGACTACTTCTCCCCTGGAGAGCAGTGCATCATGGCCGCTTGTTTTTCGAGGATATGGGTTTTTGGTGCTTTTAAGCGGCAGATCTTAGTCCTGCTTGTAAAGCCGCAACAGATCGGGCAATTCCTGGCATCATGGTCCGGCCTGAGGCAAAAGACACAGGCCTCGTGTGAGTCTTTCGCCAGTATCTGATGTCCACAGGAACACTTTGTCCTCTTGTGTCCAGACAAGGAAACCAACGGTGAAGTCAACATACAGATTGGCGAGAAGAATGAGAACGAACTTCGAGAAAAATAAGAAAGATTTTGCTGAACTACTAGAAATGGGTTCTAAGGGCAACCAAAGAGCCGATGTAAGCAGGTCTGCAGTGGGGAAAGAACTGAGGTGGGGCTGGGGACCGCCCCGATATACTACTGGCTGACAACAGGGCAGAGCCTACGTCGGGGGCAGACCCCACTGGGTACTGCTAGCTAAAGGTTTCTGATGGGTCCTAGTGCCTGCGGCATAGTCCTAATTGTAATAGCCTGCTGTAAGAGCTCCCACTCGAAGTAAGATCTTGCGTTACTGCTGCCACCAGCAGGTCTAGATACAGGATTTTCAGATCAGAGTATCTTTTCGCAATCTTAATGCCAAATATGTGAGAGTCTGCGATTCCCACTGCAGACAGTACAGTTACGTAAGAACTTACCATAACAGTAGATCTTTGAGAGGACCTCTTGTAGCAGGCCATCTCCGGTAGGACTCAGCAATCAGGCACTAGGACCACACCGAAACCCTTTTTAGCTAACAACATACCAAAGGGGGCCACCCACCTCCGATATGAAGTCTGACATCAGCCCATCCTATATAAGGCAGGCAGCCCCCAAGCCCTCCTTGGTTCTCCCGCCAGAGACCAGAAGCAGGATTCTGAAATAGGAGGAACCAAGGAGAATGCCAAGGTTACCCTGAAGTAGAGAAAAAACAGAAGGTGCACCCCGATGGAAGGGGAACAAAATACAGACAGAGAAAGGGGGAAGGAGGAAAGGAAGAGCAGAGTCTGCTGCAAGAGATCTTCTCGAAGATCTACTGATATGGTTAATTCTTATGTAACTGTACTATCTTACTTCAAGAGGATCTCTTGCAGCAGGTCATCATCAGTAGGACCGAGTCCAAAGCAGTTCTCATTGCAGAGGCAGCCAGGATGGGCAGTTGGTAGGTAATAAGACAGCCTACGAGAGAAGGCCTTGGAGAACTGCCAGGCCAAAACTGGCACGCCTCCCAAAGGCAATGTCCAGACTGTAGTGCTTGGTAAAGGTGTGGACAGTACTCCAGGTGGCTGCAGCACAAATGTCAGCAGCAGACACGCTGTGAAAGCAAGCTACTGAGGTGGCCATGACCCTTGTGGAATGGCCTTTGACAGCCCCAGGAAGTTCCTTACCATACTTCTGGTAACAATAAACGATACAATTTGCCAACCACTTAGACCAACACTGTTTAGAAACCGGTTAGCACTCTAACCCGGGGGCAAAAGAAACAAACAACTGACTGGACTAACAAGAGTCCTCAGTCTGGTGTATATAGTATCTCAGAATTCTATGTACATCCAAGGTATGGAGCAATGCCTCCCCTTGATTGGAATGCTCCGGATGGACTGATTTAAAGTAAACTCTGACACCTCCTAAGGAAGAAACTTGGGACTGGTATGCAGTGACACCCTGTCTTTGTGGAAAACTAAACAAAGCTCCTTACACGAGGGTGTGAAGCTCTGAAATTCTTCGAGCAGAAGTAATGGCAACCAAAAACGCCGCCTTCCATGACAAAAAGCATAGCTTGTAAGATGTGGCCAGTTCAAAGGGAAGGAACATAAGCTTTTCCAACACAAAATTAAGGACCTAAAGTGGGACAGGAACCCAAATCGGGGGTTTCAAATGCAGAATTCCCTACAGCAAAGTGCGGGACACATCAAGCTGGGCCACTGTGCATCCGTCCACAGGTACATGGTATGCAGAGATGGCAGAAAGATGTATCTTAATAGAAGAGTACCTTAAGCCCAAGTCTAAGAAAGACAAGAGGTACTCCAAGACTTAATCCACCAGGCAGGTGAAGGAATCCAACTGGTGTAAAGCAGCCCACAGAGCAAAGCTCTTCCACTTCATGGAATATGTGGCCCTGGAGGAGGGCTTCGTGGCCACCACCAACACTTTGACCACCCTGGGGGGAAACCCCAAATCTGGCTATGTCTTCAGGAGCCATGCATGAAGATTGAGTGACTTGAGGTCCGAATGGACCAGGGTGCCCCAGTTCTGGGAGAACAAACAGGTGCATAGGGACAGGGGGAGCAGAGGTTCCACCACCAGTTGCTGAAGGAGGGGAAACCAGATCTGGCAAGGCCAGAAGGGGTCAATGAGAATCATCACTGCCCCTTCCATCTGGAGTTTGGTTAGAACCTATTGCAGGAGCGGGAAGGAAGGGAAGGCATACAGAAACCTCCTGGTCCAAGAGAGGGACAATGTGTCTCACCAGAAAACTCCAGGTCCGGGATCCAGCGAGGAGTAATGCAGCAGGTTTGTGTTGAGTGAAGATGCAAAAAGGCCCAACTCAGGCCGAACCCATCTGTCAAAGAGGTCAGAAGTTCCCACTCGTGAGCCCTGGACCACGAATGTCTCAGTGTGTCCGCCAGGATGTTTTGGATGATGGGAACAAGGACGTCCAAGAGTTGTAGGCTGTGCTCGATGGCCCAATACCAGACTCTCATCACATCCCTGCACAGGGGATAGGAATAAGTTCCCCCTGCTTGAGACCCTAAGCCAGGTGCGACATCGCAGATCTATGCCTACTGCTGCCATTCATCCACAGGAGTCCACTACATCGTACGCCGCCCAGAGGATTTGGGTACCAACATCGGACCCGGTCTACAGGGCCTGCCAGGTCTGCTGTTTGGCAGGGTCGTCAAGCATAGCTGCTACCGCAACCCTAGCATGGTCCCACAACAAATTCTGGTATTGTACCATGTGAGCCAGGCAGTTAATGGACCTGATGGCAAAGGTAGCAGAGGCAAAACACGCTTGCCCACCTGGTCCAAGCTGCCTCAATTCCCTGTCTGGAGGGAGGGCACTGAGGTGCTTCGGACACTTGGTATGGTCATGTGGTGCATTGACCACCACGGAGTTGGCCTTCGGACGTCCCCTGAAAAAGGATTTACCAGCCTGAAGGATAGTATAGTCTCTGTGCCTTTTGAGGGTGAAGCCATATGGCCTTGATAATGTCATCGTATGACTCCACCATTGGGGGGACCACCAGAAGGGAAGCATCACACTGGCATAGATAAATGGCCAGGCGACAATGCTCCGTGTCCTTCTCCTCGGTCTCCCATTCCATCGTAGTCTGGATATGCAGCACTGTACCCATGAAGGTGGGGTCATCTGGTTGGGACTTGGGGACATTAGTGGGCTTGCCCTCTTCCTCCAAAGAGATTCCTTCTAGTGAGGAGGACTAGAAACTGGCTTTGTCATCCAAGGCATAGTCCTCCGCCCCACTATCGCCTGGGAAAGGATCAGCCGGGCAAACGAGGGGTACCAGCATCCGTGTGTGCAGGAGAACCTCTGGGTGATGGACGAGTCAAGGCTAGAGAAGTGGTGCCCCTGGAAGGCCCCTGTGGACAGCAGGGCTGAGACAGACCCAACTGAGGGTGCTGCAACTGCATAAATGTCCAAAGCACCGAAACCAGGCTGTGGTAATCCACAGGTGCTGAAGCCAGTCCCTCAGGAACAGGAAAGCTATATAGCAGCTGGGTCCGACTGGCACTGGGTACAGGTAGGCAGGCACCGGACCCCCAGGCATCAACGGTGAGTACCCAGGCTTTGGTCCAGCAGGCATGGGTAGGGGCACAGGCTCTGGTCCCGCTGGCTGTGGTACTGGGAGATCAGGCATAGGTCCCCCTGGCATAGGCAGAGGGTGAGCAAGTGAAGGCCCTGCTGGCATCGGGGGGTTAGGACCAGTGCCGGACCCATGGGTTGCGGGAGTATAGGGGTGGCCCAACGGGCGTCTGCCTGGGAGATGCCAGGGCAAAATGCACCAGCATCTGGCAAGAAGAGACTGGTACCAGAGAAGAGAGTTCCGCCGGCAATGGCTGGGGGAAAACTTGGCTCGAAGAGATGCCAGTAGCCAGCAATGCCTGCCCTTGCGACTGTGGGGTCGGCCTGACAGAGGTCCCAGAGACTGAGGCCAGCGTTGGAGGCACAGGTGATGGGGCGGCAGAGCGAGAACTGGCGCCAGCAGCACCCACGCTGACTGGAGGGGCTCCAGTTGAGCCTCCTGCTGAAGAGTCTGACGAAAACAAGGGCTGGAAAAGCAGAGGTTGTGAGCAGGGACCAACGTATCCTGCTCCGAAGAGTCATCACTGGTCAGTGACATCCAGGCGGCGGCAGGGCCACCAGCAGCCCTGAGAGAGAAAGGGCATGTTGGGCCCTGGAGGTCGAACCCCTGAGGTAGGAAGACCCCAAAGTGGTCAACGAAGGAGCCTTATGTGGCGTCCGTGAGCTGGAGGAAGATTAGGGATGGTCCCGGTCTATGTCTCGATGTTAGTGCTTCCCTGAAGATTTGTCCTTTGACTTGAGGAAGAAGAGCCTGAAGACTGGGCTGGGGAAGTGAAGGAGTTCTGGGCCTGCAGCTCCCATTCCATCTGGGTGATGATCTGCTTGAGGATGTGGCACTCGAGGGTCCTCTGGCGTCATTTTCAGGTGGCCAGATTGAACTTCTGTCAGGCCTTGCAGGCCTGGACGTAGTGGTCGGGGCCTAGATAGAAGAGGAAAGCAGCATGACCATCCTTATCTGGGATCTATTTGCCAGAGGCACTCTTAGTGGAGCATTCTGAAGTTGAAGAAGGCTAAGAAGACATAAAAGAGTGGACACTGAAGAAATTTGACAGTTACTTAGTGTAAAAAAAAAATAAAGCGCGGTGAAAATGCAGGAAAACTGGCTATCGACTGTAGCTGCAGCGGAGTCCGTGATCTGACGTGCATGGCTCAACAGCAGGAAACAACTGAGGAGAGCTTGGGGGCTGCCTGCCTTATACAGGATAGGCTGACTTCGGCAGTGTGTGGCCCCCTCCGGTTTACTGCTAGCTAGAAAAGCTTCTGTGTAATCCTAGCACCTGATGGCGGAGTCCTACCGGTGATGGCCTGCTGCAAGAGATACCCTCGAAGTAAGATCCACATTTACCACATCGTGCTTACATACCTGTCAGCTTATGGGACAAACACTTGTCTTCTCTATGTTCAAGCCAGGAACTTACTAAATTGCTCTATCACAGACAGCCCCAGGATGTTGTCCACATAGGTGGACAGCTTGAACTCCTGTCCCCCAACCTGTATACCTGTGATGTTAACACTCTGCTTGATTTTAAGTGCTAGGGGCTTTAAATAAAGGTTAAACAGAAGGGGCAACAAGAAAGCACCCCTGCCTAGTGCCTCTGTGAAGAATGATCATCTCAGGGACAACTCCACTGCAATACACTCTGACCGAATGGGTCTGATACAGGACCTGGATCCACTGAATGAACCCTTGAGTGATACTACAATCTGTAAGGACTGTGAATAAGTAATTCCATGCCACCTTATCGAATGTTTTACTGCATTCAGAGACAAGCACCACCTGGTGGTCTATCCCCTGGAGGAATTTGACATTTTTATACCAGCACTTGGGAGTCAAATGGTCCACACTAGAGGGGTCATATCCAGCCTGCTACAGGTGCATAGTGGAGTTCCGCAAGGGTCCATACTAAGACCCATCCTTTTCTCTTTCTTCGTCAACCCCCTCACTGAAGATTACTCAGGCTGTCATAAGATCATGTATGTGGATGATCTCATCTTCTTTACGAGTGACAAAAGTCCACATAACTTATCCCCATCCCTCTCCAGGGATTTCACATCCACACATAGCTTGTTCACATCCAACAGACTTATCAACAATGCCAAAAAAAACTAAATGCATTCTATTTAGTTGAAAGCCTCTGCTCGCTAGATGCCAGACTGGACAAATCAACTCCCTCTGTATCCTATCCCCAGATAAATCCCCCTCAATCATGTCATCACCTTCAAATACCTGAAGGTCACTCTCAACCCTTCTTTCACCTTCAAAAATCATATTGGGCTACCTGTGAAATGGGTTAACCAGCAGCTGGGTGTTTGCTACCACCTGAAGCATCTCATGACCCTTGATGTGTGACTGGCTTTGGGCAGGGTATCCTCCTACCTCTCCTGGATTACTGCTCACCCATCATCTCCCAAACTTTGTCTCGTCACCTCGCATGTCTTAGCACTACTTTTAATAACATGTGCAGATCTGTCACTCTAGCACTGTACAACACCCACCACTGCACCCTTTACTCGCTCAAGTGGCTCTTCCCCCAGGCCCATAGGGACCTCCTCATGGGCTTCCTCATCTACAAATCCCTCCATGATGGTGCTATTTCCCCTTTATCCAGATTTCTCAGTATCAAACGGGGCACACGAGAACTAAGATCCTCCTCTCAATGCCTTCTCGTCTGTCCCAGGTCCACCACAGACATGGAGCAGAGAGCTTTCTCTATTGCTGCCCCAAAGCTCTGGAATGCCCTACCAGCCTCCCTCCATTCATCAGGATCCCTTCAGTTATTCAAAGTTCACTTTAAAAAACTCCCTACTATCTGTCCTGACCTGCAACTGCAGCTCCTGACCTCAGCCAGCAAATTTCACTTGTTGGCTTTTCACCACTTGAAACTGTCAGGTGCCATCCAATTGGCTAGACTCTATTTTCCCTCGCCTGCACTCATACGATGTTCTATCTCCTTTGCACTGACTTTTATGTTTCACCCTGCCCTGTATTGACGGACTTATGAATTATTGACACGTTATTTAATCCATATTTTAATTGTGTATTGCTTCTCTTTTTAATCTGTTTGCTGATATTGCTCATGTTTGAATTCATTTCTCATGTATATATTGTGACTTATAGGCAGTTTAATTCTGTATTTTTATTTGCCATCACTGAACCTTATGTACCTGTACGCTGGAACTGCTCATATATTTTTCACCTTTGTCGAATGCGTCTAGATGGCCCGGGTCATGCCTGAAAACTGTCCCTGGGACTACTGTACTTACCCAGTTACCAAATAAATGAATACATTTTTCATGGAAAAAAACTGTTTGCGCCACTTTATCATGCAAACAATCCCACTTTGTACCAGCTTTCAATGAAAAATTTCCCATTTTGAGGAAAACTTTTGTACAAAACATTCTGATTTGCCCTCAGTTTTGGAGAAAAATGGAAGAAAATGGATTTAAGATTTGTCAAACAAAATTTGCCATTTTCAAAAATGGTAAGATCACTGGCCCTAGTAGTGCTGCTACTCATGACATTGGCAACCCAGATTTGTGTGAAGCATGACTCACTGGGAGCCAGGCCGGGGCGGGGGAGAGAGCTGGGCATCCCCATGAGATGATCTCCTCCTCTGGGGAGAAAGAGTAGTGAGCTCCACCACGTTACTGCCATCTGGGTGAACCACAGGGGGTGGTGCAAGCTGAAGCCACACTGGGTGGGCGGACACCCCCCAGATGATGGGATGAGCACACTTATGTGCTTGTGCCAACTGCCGTAAAAGCCCATGAGGCATATGGAGGAGTAATGAGAGACAGAAAAAGGAAAAGAAAAACAAAATGCCAAGACCAGGCAGAAAGATGTGGAGACCACTCACAGGCCCACACCACCTACTGGACATCCTGCCTCCAACCAAGCAAGATGTCTGGAGGGGCTTGGGGAACCCTGATGGCCCCACAACACCCAAAGGGAGCAAGCTATGAGGGAATTAAATTAAGGATCTAGCTCCCAGGGACAGCAAGTGATGGGGCTGGGGAGCTCATCAGAGGATGAAGCAATAGGGCAAGCTCAACAGAGAGAGGAAACAAAGACAGTTAAAAAGATCAAAGTTCCCAAAAGCGACAAAACTCTCTAGTAGACCGCTGTCTCCCTGCACTACCATCTCTGTAATGTAGACTGATGCAAAGGCAAAAGCTTCAGAGGACATTTTCTGGTGTTCTTGTCAGTTATTTCAACACATAAAGTGAAAAAAAAAAGGTTTGCACATTCCTTGGGGCACTATTCTCTGAGAAAGAGTAGCTCCCAATGTGTGCCTCAGGCAAAATGCTTTTTTGAGGACAGGGCTCTTACTGGGGCCAAGGATTCCATTACCCCTCCCAACAAAAAAAAAAAAAAAACACTTCACAACCATCAACCAACACACCTGCACAGATACCACACAGATCAACTGCCTCAGGCACAAAACACTCCTACCCCCACCTAAAGCCTATGCTGACTCAGTGTAACCCCAGTGGAGAAAGCATGCTGTTTTAGGAAAGGTCAGGACTCTAGCTACAGGCACTGGCTTCAGTGAAAAGCCCTCGTGTAATCAGAGCGTGTGCCTTCTAACACTGAAGGTCTGTGCCATTAATCTTCATGCTATGACTTCACGTTTCTGTGAAATTACAGCACTTTTTTCCTCTTTGAAAAACAGATCTGTACTACTATCGCCTCTCCATAATAAGCCAAGGACAACAGGATTTTCTGTGCTGTCACATATCTCCCACACATCAGCCTTGTCTAACCTTTTTTTTTTTTTATCAAATGCACGAAGAAGGACAGAGTCGGCTAGGTATTAATCTTCCTGAACATTGGTTCATTTGTTAGGGATACACTTGGGCAGGGATAGGAGCGGATTATTTCCATGACAGACCTGAGATGCTGCTGTCTAGGCAGGCTGCAGGTCTCTCTCCTGCACAAAGAAACCATGTTCGACTTACATCTAATATCATACAAGCAACGAGCCAGCTGCGCATAAATCTTCTTCTGTTCATTTCATTCTTTAAGTACCTAGATAGGATGGAATATCAGAGCAGGGTCATTATACAATACAGAGCTGTAACGGTCCCTAGACCCTCTCTGATGCGGTGAGCAATAGGTTCAAAATGTACCAAGTCAAAATGTAAGGAATACACGGTTGTGTGTGCGCAGCAAGACTGCAATCCATCAAATGCCCTGGCTGGGTTATAAGGCACAAGGCAAGGCTGAGGGCCTTCAACAACTCAGGATTAAGATTATTGCAGCACTGATGCACACCCTGAGTGGTTTTATCACACTTAATTGGAAAAAGGTCAAAAGTGTTACAAAAATATGTCATTACAGAGATAATGGGAGAGTAGTAGTAATACCAGAGTTCAAACATTTTTCTTACCGATGGCTAGTTCATGACCAGTCTCTGGAAAAATTCAATAGTCCTGAAAATCTACTCACTGGTGCATCCTAAATTTTAGGAATAGTCACACTAAGCTAGGATGAACCAAAACCAGTGAGGTAAGTACATGTTTTATAAAATGGTATGGCTGTATACAGACTCGCACTCTCAGAGTCAGAAGAGACAGAAATGAATGTTCTTTTTGACTGAAGCACCAATTACAGTTACGGTGATTACTTCAGTCTCCACTGGTCCACAGGACCAGTAAGAATTTATTCTCAGTGGTCCAAGGGAGAAAGGAAAATCAGCAACATAGAATTTGACGGCACATAAGGACCACTTGGCCCACCTAGTCTGCCCATTTTCCTACCTGATGGATAAGTTGCAGATCCTAGTTAACCAGCAGCCTACTTCCTCCTACCCCTCCCAACTAGGACTGCCTTACGTCTGTCCCATGCATTCTTGAATTCCCCTACTGTTCTTGACTCCATGACCTCCTCAGAAAGGCTATTCCATGCATCCACAGCCCTCTCTAGAAAAATGCTTCCTCCACATTACCTCTGAGCCTTCCCCATCTTCAAATTGTGCCCCTTGTTCTTGCACATCTCTTTTTCTGAAAGATACTACCCTCTTGGACATTGTTGATTCCCTTGAGGTACTCGAAAGTTTCTATCATGTCCCCGTCACACTTCTTTCCTCAAGGGTATACATTTTAAGCTCGTTTAGTCTCTCTTCATGTGTCTTCTGGTACAGACCCTGCACCATTTTGGTTGCCCTCCTCTGGACAGCCTCCACTCTGTCTATCTCTTTGCGGAGATGGGGTCTCCAGAACTACACACAGTACTCCAGATGGGGTCTCACCAACTGTCTGTACAGAGGGATTACAACTTCCTGTCTTCTACTGTTGCTGCCTCTCCCTATGCATCCCAGTATCCCCACAGCCTTCCTTACTGCCTTCTCACATTGCTTGATTACCTTTAGGTCATCTGATATAATTACCCCCAGGTCCCTTTCCATTTTTGTTGTTGTCAGTAACTCACCCCCCATTGTGTACACTTCCCTTGGGTTTTTGTTTCCCAGGTGCATTGCCTTGCACTTCTTTGTGTTGATTCTAAGCTGCCATACATTTAACCATTCCTCCAGCCTTGCCAAGTCCCTTCTCATCCTTTCCACTCCATCTTGTGCATCAACCCTGGATCTTTGTGTCGTCTGCAGAGACATTATTCTTCTTTCCAGTTCCTCTGCAATGTCACTTATAAAGACATTAAAAAGGACCAGTCCCAGTACTGAACCCTGCTGTACCCCACTAGTAACCCTCCTTTCTTCACTGTGGACTCTGTTTACTACTACCCTTTGCGTCCTGTTGTCCAGCCAATTTTTTATCCAGGCTACCACCTTGGGACCCACTCCAAGGCTGGCTAATTTGTATATTAATCTTTCCTGTGGGACTATATCAAATGCATTGCTAAAATCTAGGTAGGCCATGTCAACAGCCCCTCTCTGGTCTACTACTTTGGTCACCCAGTCAAAGAAATCCATTAGATTCGTCTGACACAACCTTCCTGCTGTGAATCCATGCTGCCTTGGGTCCTGTGCCCCCCTGACCTCTAGGTACTCAAATTCTTTCCTTCAGAAGTGATTCCATAATTTTCCCCACCACTGAGGTCAAACTAACAGGTCTGTAGTTTCCTGCCTCTGCCTTGCTCCCACTTTTGTAAAGAGGAATCACATCTGCCCTCCTCCAGTCCTCGGGTACCACGCCATCCTCCCATGATTTGTTAAAGAGTAATCAGTGGTGTCACTAGTTCTGCCCTTAGTTCTTTTAGAATTCTTGAGTGAATCCCATCAGGTCCCACTGCTCTGCCCACCTTCAATTTTACTAGTTCTTTCAGAACCCTTTCTTCTGTGAATGGACTGCTATCGACCCCCATATCCAGAGTGTTTCTCTTGCTTGGTTTAGGTACCTCCCTCTCCTCTTCCTTTGTGAATACTGAGCAGAAAGAACAGGTTATTCACCTGTAACAGTAGTTCTAGGAGTGGTACATGTTGTTCATCCACTCTCTGGCATGTCCATTTCCCCTTTAAATCTCGCCGGAAAATCTAAAAGCTGGCTCCTCCCACCCACCCGGGTGGTAAATGCCTCGACTCCACCCCATGACGCCAGATCTTAGCCCGCTGGAAGCAAGGTGGTGAGCCTAAAGCCAGGGAGGTCGGGTGGGTGCGTGTGGATGAACAACATACCACTCCTTGAACTACTGTTACAGGTGAGTAACCTGTTCTTCTAGAAGCGTGGATATGTTGTTCATCCACACTCTCTGGCAGACTCCAAGCAGTTCTCCAGGAGGAGGGAGGCAAGGTGCACACCCCCTACTTGGGAAATAGAGATTGGAGAACCGAGGCTCCAAAACCAGCATCCCCACGTGACTCAAGGTCAATGTGGCAGTGGGTAATGAAGGTGTTTGCTGACTTCCAGGTAGCAGCCCAACAGATTTCCTGGATAGGGATGTCCATGGAAGCAGCCACCAATGCAGCAGTATGGCGGGTAGAATGAGCTCTTATCCCTCCGGGAGGCTCCTTGCCCGCCAACTCATAGCACAGACCTATGCATGATGTAATCCATCTTGCAATGGTCCGTTTAGCTGCAGGTCTGCCAGAAGCGACTTTAGCATAGGTGACAAATAGCTGGTGGACCTCTCCCCGAATTTCCGCCGTCCTCTACTTATAATAGGAGAGAGCACATCTCGGGTCTAGAGTATGGAGCCTGTACTCTGCGTCCGAGGTGTAGTTAGGGTAGTATACCGGCAGAGTCAACACCTGGTTAAGGTGAAACTCTGAAACCACCTTCGGAAGGAATTTCGGGTTGGGGCGCAGGACAGCTTTGTCCCTGTGGAAGACTAGATAAGGGGAGTCCACTGAAAGCGCCTGGAGCTCCCCTGTCCATGATACCCACCAGGAAGGCCATCTTCCATGGCAAGTGTCAGAGCTCACACCTCTGCATGGGTTTGAATGGCTTGCCCATGAGCTTTGCCAAAACCAGCAAGAGATCCCACGGAGGTGGAGGTTCACGCACCAGAGGGGATATGTGATCCAGGCCTTTGAAAAAGCACCCAACCACTGTCTCCTGTGCCAATGTCGGCTGAGCGGCCCACGCCCGGTAAGCAGAAATGGCTGCCAGATGCATCCGAAGGGTCGATGACTGTAGACCCCCTTTGGAGAGAGACCAAAGGTAGTCTAGAATGTTAGCCACAGAGCAGGATAAGGGGTCCAGACTCTTACCCTGGCACCAAATGGAAAACCTTTTCCATTTGAAGGCATAACACTTCCTGGTTAATTCCTTACGAGATGCCTCCACCATGGTGTAGACATCCTTGGAAAGACCCAGAGCCTGGAACTCTAGCCGCTCAGGTACCAGGCTGTAAGGTGCAGGGACTGAAGGTCCGGATGGAATACCTTCCTCTGGTTCAATGGTATCAGGTCCGGGCGTGTACAAAGCTGTTCCGGGGCCCTGCTGCTGAGGCTGAGAAGATCTGGATACCAGAGCTGGCGGGACCAATCTGGGACTACCAGGATCACCTTCGCCTTGTCCCTCTTCACCTCGAGTAACACTCTGTGGATCAAGGGAAATGGAGGGAAGGCGTAGAGGAGGCCTGGGGTCCACGGCCTTGAGAAGGCATCCCCCTGCAGTGAGCCCTGCTGAGGGGGCGGGCATGGAACAGAGTCAGCTTGGTGTTCTCCCTGGAGGCAAACAGGTCCACCAACAGTTTGCCCCAACGGGAGAACAGATTGTAAGCTACCTCTGGATGGAGAGACCACTCGTGGTATGTCTGGCCTAAGTGGCTGAGAGCATCCACCAGTCGGTTCGAGATTCCTGCCATGTGGATGGCTAGATCATCGCCTCCAACCGGCTGACGAGGGTCCAGATTCGGAGCGGCTCCTTGTATAGCAGATGGGAGTGCATGCCACCCTGTTTGCTGAGGTAGTACATTTTCGTGGTATTGTCTGTCTGGACTTGAACCACTTGACCCCGGAGCTGAGGAGCGAAAGCTGACAGGGCCAGTCTGACGGCTCTGAGCTCCAACAGGTTGATATGGCATTGGGACTCCTCAGGAGTCCAGAACCAGTGGGCCCTGCTGTCCCCCATGTGGGCTCCCCATCCCATAAGAGAGGCACTGGTCGTCAGAACGACCGTTGGCTCGGGGCAGACAAATGGGATTCCTTCCTGCAGACAAATGGGATTCCTTCCTGCAACCAGTCTGGGACGGTCCACCATTGGAGAGCGTCCCACATCTTCTGAGTTACAGTGATCAGCTGGTCGAAGTGACCATATCGCTGAGAACACTGGGCAGCCAGCTCCCACTGCAGGGGGCGCATGTGCCAACTGGCCCAACGGACCACCAAGGTGCACACCGCCATGTAGCCCAGAAGGCATAGAAAGTCCCAGGCAGGGCGCAAGTGCCCAACCAGCAATGATCGGGCAAAGGAGGAGAGAACCTCTGCCCTGTCCGCCGGGAGCCAAGTTCTGGCTCGACAGGTCTCGAGCTCTGCCCCGATGAAGCCCATCACCTGAGAGGGCACGAGTTCCAACTTGGCCTCGTTGATAAGGAGGCCGAGTTGGGAGCAGGTTCGGATGGCCAGATCCCTAGACCTCTCCACCTCCTGAAGGGAGGAACCTGCCAAGAGCCAGTCATCGAGATAAGGGTATATCCGAACTCCTCGATGTTGAAGATGGGCTGCCACCACTGCAATACAGTTGGTGAAGACCCGTGGGGCCGATGATAGGCCAAACGACATGGCGGAGGAACCGCTGGTGGGACGGACGGATTGGGACGTGAAAGAATGCGTCCTGCAGATCCAGTGAACAGAACCACATGTTTTGCTCCAGAGATGGTATGATCTGGTTCAGAGTTACCATCCGGAAGGTGAGAGACCTGAGATATTGCTTCAGGTCATGGAGATCTAGAATGGGACACCAAGCCCCATCCGCTTGGGCACCAGGAAGTACCTGGACAAGAAGCCTGGGTCTAAAGGAGGATCCAGCACCGGAGCTACTGCCTCCTTGCGGAGGAGCTGAGCAATGTCGTCCCGAAGAGCCGACTGAGTGCAAGCAGAGATCCTTTCCTCCTGAGGGTGTGGGCTCAGCTGGGAGGGTACTGCTCGAATTCCAGAGGCAGTCCCTGGCCGACCACTTCCAGAACTCACCTGTCCGAAGTGATACCAGACCAGAAGGAAAGAAAGTGACTGAGCCGGCCCCCCACGGGAGGACTCAGAGCTGGTGTAGGGGTGGCAACCCCCGACCCGTCACTGAGCAGGCTTAGAGGAGAAGGAGGCTCCTGGACCAGCACCTCGGCCTCCATTACGGGGCTGTTGGGGGCCCTGCTTGGGCCTGGGGCGCCAAGCTTGAGCCTGCTGCTGGCCACCTTGAAAGGAGGGCTGCCTAACTGCAGGGGAAGAGTGCCGAAAAGGCTTCTTCTTCTTGCGCTTCTGCTGGTTTTTGCACAAACCCTTCGCAGAGGTAGCATCCAAGGTGGCACTGGACTGCTCTATGCACTGGAGGTGACCAGCCATTCCCGGACCAAAGAGGTCGGTGTCTAGGAAGGGCATGTCAGCTAACTTGTGCTGAGTATCTGCCAGAAAGGAGGATAACCTCAGCCAGGCCCTGCGGCAAGTGGCCACCGCAACTGCTAAGGAGCGGGCACAGGAATCTCCAATGTCCAGGGCCATCTGGAGCTGCTATTTCGCAACAGCACGGCCCTGGTCACAGACCTGCTTCACCGTGGACTGCATGACCGCTGGGAGATGAGGGAGGATTTCATCTAATGACCCTAAGAGGGCATGAGAGAAGTGTGCCATGATCACAGCAGAGCTGTCCTGACGAAGGCCTAAGGATGAGGCCGCATAGACCTTCCGAGCAGAATGGTCCATATTCTTGGAACTCCTTGTCCGGAGGGCGGTCAGTGTCGACTGAGCTACCAGTGCGTCTGAACACAGAAGCAGTCACAAGGCTTTCGGCCGAGCAATGTTCTGTAAACCCCGCCAGGATCCCATGGGTACTGTATAGTTGCGGGCCATGCAGGCAGACGGAGCTGGACAGGAGGCAGGACGCTGCCATAGCTCAAAGGCCAGGCCAACAATGGCTTTGGCCACTGGAAAGGCCTCCATCGGGGTATCCCCCCCTTTTGAGGATATCCGTAAGGGGGTATTCCACCTTCTTTTGGATAGGCTCCAAGGGCATTCCGGTAGATTCGGAAATCAGGCAGAGGATGTCCTGAAAAGAGGAAGGACTTTCCTCCAAACCTGCCACTGATGACTCATCATCCCCTGGATGTGAGTGCAAACCAGTGGCATCAGAGTCCGAAGAGTCGGGATATAACGGTCTCCCGCCTATGTCTCCCTCGATGCGTCGAGGGCAATCGGGGACAACAGTGATGGACAGACGATGGGGCAGTCCGGTGTCTGTCCAGTCCTCTTTCGAGGGAGCCCCTCCCTGAGGCTGCTTAGGTGGTGGCTCCACCAAAATCGATGGCAAGATCGGAAATAGGCCGAGCTGGAATACGCTGGCCACTTACAGAGGAGGACGAAGCCCTTCGGCGCCGGCCTGGGAGAGGGGCTAAGTAATGGCGGTGCTGCTGGTGGAGCCGGCTTTTGACCTGTCAGAATCAGCTGTTGCCACATGAGATCCTCATAACGGAGTTTCCATCGAAGTCTCTCCTTGTCCGAGGAAGATGAGGATTGATGGCGACGCCTCTTTCTGGAGTGCTTGTGACCTTTCTTCGGTTTTTCATCCGAAGGGGTCCTGGTCCTCGATCGAGACCGACAGGGTCGGCTTGTTCGATCGGGAGATGCCGGAGTCGGAGAGAACCGAGGTTCCGGCACCTTTCCCTCGATCGGGACACCCAAGGGCAGGGTCTCCTTGTTGGGGAAGGAAAGGACAGGCGTCATTTCTAAGGCGTTGTCGACCGGAGGCGGCGACAAAGGCCCAATTGGGTCGAGAGTGATCTCGGCTGGTTCAGCAGTTTCCTCGGTCTCGGTGCCTTGGCCGGACGGATGGTCTGAAAAGCCGGAGGGCGAGGAAGCAATCTCGACCGAAGTAGAGACCACATGTTCCTGGACTCTGACCTCTCTCAGTCCCTGCAACACCTCCTTCTGGAGGGAGACTTGGGGTCCTTGCCCGTCTTCCAAGGGCAGGAGGAGTGCGAACCCGAGGCGCCTCACCCCTGGTGGGGAGAGCTGGCACAACTCCGAAGGCCAGTAAAAGTAGAGCCAAAGTTGAGAGGTACAAAAAGCTTCCAGCTGCCCAAGCTGAGCACTTCCTCCTAGAAGCCGCCATATGTTCCAGCTTGTTCGGTGATCCCGCTGCCGAGAAACCACCCACCTTGCCTCCTTCGATTTCACGGTGGATTGCAAAGCTCCGGTCTCCCCAATTTTAGGCGCACCTTGCAGTCATCCAGGACGTTGGGATGGAAGGCCAGACAGATGGTGCAAGAGGTGGTGTCATGTATGACACCTAAGCAATAGACACACGAGAGGTGGGGATCGGTGCGTGATATTTTCTGGCCGCAGGGACACTGGCGAAATCTGGGGGCCGATTTGTCCTCCATGTCCAATGCGCTAGGATCGGAGTCGTAAACTCTAATGAGTTTTAAAGAAATTGGCAGTGAAAATTGACGTTGAGAATCCAGGGCCTATGAACTGCTAAGGTAGCAGGAGGGAACCTGAATCTTCCAACGGAAAGGAAGATCTGGAGTCATGGGGTAGAGCCGAGGTATATACCACCAGGGTGGGTGGGAGGAGCCAGCTTGAAGACTTTCCAGTGAGATTTAAAGGGGAAAGGGACATGCCAGAGAGTGTGGATGAACAACATATCCACGCTCCTAGAATATTCGTTCAGTATCCCTGCTTTTTCACTGTCACACTCTGCCCACATTCCCTTCCCTTTATTAAGCCTCAGTATCCCTACCTTGGTTTTTCTTCGCTCCCTAATGTACCTATAAAAAGGTCTTATCCCCCTTCTTAACAGAGTTGGCTATCCTTTCCTCGGTTTGGGCCTTTGCTATTCTGACTGCCTTCCCTGCCTCTTTCTGCTTTAACTGATAAAGTTATCTGTCCTGTTCCTTCTGTGTTTCCTTATATTTCCTGAATGCTATCCTTTTCTCCTTAACCTTCCCTGCCACCTCTTTTGATAACCATAGCATTTTTTTCCTTCACTGTGTTTTGTTGATTTACTTCACACAAAGGCTTGTTGCCCCTGTGATGGCTATTTTGATTACTCCCCATTGTTCCTCCACCCTTCCTTCTTGCCCGTTTGCTAGTGCTTTTCTGAGGCACGCTTTCATTTTCCCAAAGTCAGCCCTCCTAAAGTCTAATCTTGGTTTTGTATGGCCTGACTCCATGGCTGTGTTTATCATCAACCACACTGTTTGGTGGTCGCTTGTTCCCAGATGGCTACCCACTTCTAAATCAGAGATTCTTTCTCTGTCCCCGTTTGAGAGTACCAAGTCTAAGAGTGTTCCCTCCCAAGTGGGTTCCAATACTAGCTGTCTGAGGCATGCCCCTTGTAGGACACCAAGACTGATCCTGCTCTTGGATGTGCCTGCAGCAAAGGTGCTCCAGTTAACATCAGGCATATTTAGGTCCCCCATCAACAATATCTGCCCTTTTTCTGCCATTCTAAGGATGCTTTCCATCATTTCCTTGTCCATTCCCTCCCCCTGAGATGGGGGTCTGTATGCAACCCCCATGCGGATTGTGGTGCCATTTCCTGTCTCCAGGGTAACTAGAGTGCCTCATCTGCTCCCTGTTGACTCTTTTGTTCTGTTGCTTTGATCCCTTCCTTTACATAGAGAGCTACTCCTGCTCCTCTTTTACCCTCCCTGTCCCTCCTGTAGATTGTATATCCCGGTATGTTGACATCCCAGTCGTGGTTCTCTGTGTACCATGTTTCTGTGACTGCCACAATATCCAGGCATCCCTCTTCCATCAAGGCCACTAGTTCAGGGAGCTTGTTACACAGACTACAGGCATTGGTAATCATCACCCTCCATTTTTCGATAGCCTTACCCCTTTCAGCTCCATCCCTGTCCTCACTGCCTTTGCTTTTTTTTACATTTACCTCAGTCCTGCTCCTTAATGACTTTTCTACCTTGGTGCTTACGTCGTTATTTACCATGTTTTGTGGGGGGAGGCACTCCTTTTCAGTACCTCCCCCCCCTTGGTTAGGTTTAAATGCTTCATTGGCAAGACTTAACCATCACCTAGGATCCTGTCAGCGCCTCGACAGATGCAGACCACTGCGCCAGTAGGGCCTGCATCTCTCCAGGTGGCTTCCCAGTCCCCAATGAAGCCAAAACCTCGAGCTCCACACCAGGTTTTCAACCATTCATTGAATTCCATGGACATGCACCAAGAACCACTGGAATTGTTGAGCCCTGAACATAGTCCATACCATGTCAGTGGCTCAGCTGGGTAGCACTCATGCCTCTGGGCTAGTAAGATCAGAGTTTTCATGAGTTCAAGCCCCATGCCAGGCAGCAGGACTAACACCAAAACACAGACACTGCGGTGTTACACTGTTGCTGGTGTCATCCTCCAAATCAGATGCTGAAGTGAGGTCTCTTCTCTCCACCTCTGGTGGCAACATAGGTGGAAGTTAAATGACATGACGAAAAAGATGGAATTTTCAGGCAGAATACTGCTCTGTGTTTGCAGGTTGTGATGTAAAGCTGACCTGCCATCACTAGCCATGTTCTATCTACAGGGGTCAAAAACAGTGGGGGGAATTCAAGGATGCATAGAACAGACATAAGGCAAGTCTAGTGTGGGGGTAGGAGGAAGTAGGCTGTTGGTTAACTAAGATCTGCAGCTTATCCAATAGGTAGGGAAATGAGCAGACTGGGTGGGCCAAGCGATCCTTCTCTGCTGTCAAAGTCTATGTCTATGTTATGCTTCACTCCATGTTTATAGACTGTGACACAAAGCTGTCCTTGTGACTAGACCAGTTATCCACTAGGGCTGGGAGAACTCAGTGAAGTTCTGACCTTTATTAACCCACTGGGTCCAGTAGACGCCATACTGCGCCGGAACCATACATTGCTGAACCTGACCCAAAATGGCCACCGGAAGTCAAAGTTAAATAAGAACTGGAACATATGGGGTTCTGATTTGTTTTGTTTATAAATATTTGAAATAAATATGATAAAATGCATAAAAGTGGCCAAAGTCAGTCATATTTAACACAGAGATCGAAAGGAAATAACTTAATGCATTATTTGTACATAAAGTAAAACTGCTAAATAAAAGCAATCACTACTAGTTCCTTCATGGCTGAACTATACTGGTGGCATAGCCTGCTTGGGCCCAAAAGGTGGATCTTTTCCAGATGCCTTAAGAGAGGCATAGGTTAAGCCCCTTCTGGATAAACCATCACTCAACCCCGACGCCTTGGCGAATTATCAACCTATCTCCAACCTCCTATTATTGGGCAAGTTTATTCAGAAAGTGGTGGCTCTGCAGCTCGAGGCACACCTTGCAGCCAATGACACCTACCAGCCATTCCAGTCTGGATTTTCGTCCAGACATAGCACTGAAACGGCATTAGTCAGGGTGCAAAATGATCTCCTCAGGGTGAGAGATGGAGACCACCAGTCAATTCTCGTTCTCGTCAATCTCTCCTCAGCTTCTGACACTGTGGACCAGATCACCTCAGGGAAGTTCGTGGACTCACCGGTACTGTCATCAACTGGTTTGAGTCCTTTCTAAAGGGCAGGACACAGAGGGTAGTGATAGGGAATTTCTCCTCCTGCCCAAAGCCCCAGCCATGTAATGTTCCCCAGGGGTCGATCCTGTCACCTGTGTTGTTCGCAGTGTACTTGCTTCCCCTGGGTGAGATCATTAGATGATATAGTCTGGGTTTTCACCATTCTGCAGATGACAGCCAGCTGTATGTGTCATTTGCTCCCAGGACATGTGACGCTGTGGAAGTGCTAAATAAATGTCTGGCCAAGATCCAAGACTAGATGTCCTCTAACTGGCTTAGACTCAACCCTGACAAGATGGAGGTACTGGTGGTAGAACCTGGTCACCGGGATTATGTGGATGTTGCTGGGATGGGAACAGGTCTTTTCCTGTGCTTTACCCTGTTGGCAGCTTCCCCCAGGGTGAAAAATCTGGCCATCATTCTTGACGACGGATTGACACTTAAGGGCTCAGGTGCTGTCTGTCGTCCAAAGTGTTTTTTTACCACTTAAGGAATGTCATCCAGATTAACGCCCTAATTCTACCTGGCGACCTGCCCTCGCTAGTACAGCCTTTTGTCCTGTCAACGCTCGATTACTGTAATGTTCTATACTTTGTGGTCATTGGGGGAGTTCTCTGCCACCTGCAGCTGGTGCAGAAAGCAGTGGCCAGGTTGCTGACGGGCCTCCCGAGGTCCTGTCATGTGACCCCGGTCCTGTGTGATCTGCACTGGCTGACACTGAGGTGGAGAATTATCTTCAAGGTGGGCTTGCTCACCTATAAGGCCCTACACGTGTCAGGCCCTGGCTATCGGAGTGATCACCTGTCTCCCCTGTGTGCTCACTCCATTCTTCCACCGAAGGCCTCCTAGCAGTTCCAAGGGCCAGGCTGAAAACCTCGGGTGATCATGTGTTTGAAGTGGTCAGCCTGGCCCTTTGGATCTCGCTTCTGAGATCACGGAGGGAAGCTCCACTGGTAGAGGTATTCAAGCGGGGTCTGAAGGAACATCTTTTCAGAAAAGCTCTTGAAACCCAGATATAGTTTCATTTCACTGCTGAACTGTTTTATTATGATTATTTATTTACAGAATTAAATTATGGAATACCTTAACCTGGGTTTTAAAATTGCTGCATCATATGTTTATTGCACCTTATAACATGGGCTGGGTGAGCAACAACTTGTACTGGTCAGGAAGCAGCACCTGACCATTTATTAAATGCCTGTACCCGCACAGTCAAGGTGATACTTCCTTGACCAGAATCCTGGAGACTAACAGACCTAGTTATATGGGTTGAAAATCTGAAATCAAAGACAGCCATTTAAAAGTACCACTAAGCAAGTGAGGGCTGCTCAGCAGTGAGTCATTCACAGAACCACAGGATCGGCTACTGTTGCCCTGTTAGGGAGGCTCAGCACTGTGTCTGTGCAAGACTTCTGTGCGGATCACCATGTACCAAGCAGCTCACTGTCTCTCTACACAAGTATATCTCTGGCTCCGTTTACTCACCCACCCGCGGACCTCTGGGAACCCAGTGGCAAGTGTCATCTTGCCAGTCGTTACTGTGTACTGTCAGTACTGTCCCTCAAATTGTCATCCTGCTGATAGCGAGAGAAAGAGACACAGACACAGAAAGTGGCAGCACTGTTGTGTTGCTCTCTCTAGGATTATTATGATTTTATGAAGTAGCTGTCAAGTGTCAGACATTAATGAGTGTGGTCCTTCATTTTAGCAGCACATCAAGTACTCTGTGTGACTGTATGTCACTGTGGGCATCCCCCCCCCCAGACACACACGTGGCACCACAGCCATGCACCTTCTGTGTTCTGTTTAGCCCCCAGTCCCGAAAAAGTTGTCACCATGCACAGATCGGGGGAGACCGCACGGCAAGCAAGCGACCCCTGTTCTGTCACACACGAGAGTGACAGAAAGAGAGCGATCCTCTGTGAGCGAAGGAGTTGTGGAGCACAAGCACAGAATTACAGCAGTCTCCTGCCTCTCGTTCTTTCTCTCTCACCATCACTGTTCAGTGTAAATTGGTTTTGTGCCACCATTCCTGTCACCCCTGGGTGTGCATGATGTGCCCTCAGCAGGGCGCTGTTGCAGACAGTGCTGTGTAGGTCCCTCAGTGACCTCCTCTGTCACAGATGAGCAGAACATGAGAGCGGCAGCACAGTGAGAGAGTGAGGATTTTTGTGCCATCAACCTGCAGACAGTGACAGTGTGCCCTGCCAACCGCTTACATTCAGTGTTGTCAAGGTGAGCTAGCGGTAAGGGTGAGGGCAGTGAGGTGGGGGATTGCTTGTGTTCCGCTTTGTAAAACACATGAGTGACTGACGATCATGGCGATCTGCAGTTGCTACATCTCAGAAACGTGTATTGTGGGGACTGTTGTGATGTCTCTGTGTCAGTGTCTCTCTGCATCTCGTGGGCGTCTCTCCCCCCACCCCACCCCCGTGATGTATGTGCATCTCTCTGTATTTCTTAGTGAGCAGCTCCCTGTCTGCAGCAAGATGCATGTGCTCTGTTTTGGAAATCTGTGCACAGTACCTGAGCATATTATGCAGAAGAAATATCACAGGTCATATGATGACTGTGTGTGAAATTTCTATCTTCATAACAGCAGTGACTTTTTTTTTTTGTGGGACTACTTTACAGCATGGAAGGATACAGTACCTTTGTTTCCTGTTTAAACAAAAGAAAAAAAAACTATTTTCCCTGTTTTTGCATAACCCATGTTATAAGTACAAATTCCACAGAAATGAGCAACAAAACAGTTCACTACCTATCTACACACTTACTGTACCATAGACAGACTTGAAAACTGAAAAAAATAAGAATCTGTGAAAACCGACGCTTTGGGAAACTTTACCGAACCGAGCAAAGGAGCAATCTCCAGAGCGACTTCACAGTTAGGCGGAGTAAAGAATCTGACGGTTACACTCTGAAGCACCACAGACAGACAGACAGACAGACAGACAGACAGAGGTCTGAAATCCAAGCTCGAGCTCAACGTTCTATGTTTCTGCATAGAGTTAACTCAACTCCGGGGCAGTTCAAGTGCTGGGGCTAACTGCATATGTCAGACTACAGCAAGACTTCATGTTGTTTGAAATACAGTTTTCTCTTTCCCACAGCTTCAGTTAACAGCATCAGTCCATTATTTCACTTAACTTGCAGCATTCGTTCTGACAATAGGCAGCACGTGTCCTCTCCCCACAGTAGCAGGACCAGAGCTACATAAATCACTCACTCTCCTGGCCCTCACAAACTGTGCAAATGAGACAGAGAAGCTTATTAAATGTTAGCAGCATTTGTGCTGCCCCCCCTCCCAATGATAGGGAAGCCCTATCTGATATCTGATGACGGACTGCCACCACTTTTTTTTTTTTTTTTTTTTTAAATTGTTTTATTCCCTCTTCCGAGTTGGAGGAGAATGAAGATAAAAGGGGCAGCTAGCTACAGAGACACTAAAGCTGCCCCAAGTTGAAGAGCCGACCGCTTGGTCGGATGAAAAGCCAGTTTTTTTATACTATTACCATAAAATGTGATGTCATTTGAATAAGAGGGGCATGTGCCAATTTAGAGGGCAACATTGGTTTTAAGGAAAATAAAGACATGCTGTAATAATCTAAGTGTGTAAACATGCTATGCCCTATTTTCTAAAGAAATATCATGCTCTCGTGTCAGATAGGTCAGCCTGCCTGTGTTTACTTAGAGAACTGTGAGTCGGACAGGTCACATGGTGCTGACATCAGTAGGCATGTATAAAAGCCTACTTCCCGAGATGCAAAACAGATAAGTCAGTCAGTGGAGACTGGACTATGGTGGAGGAAGCATCTCATAGTACATGCAAGTTTTCATGTGCTAGGAATCTATTTGGCTGGAACCAAGCCTGGAAGTTGTGCACTGAGAGAATTGTGCACGGTTTTGCAGAACTGAAGGACTAATCACCCATTACCGTTATGTATGTTTATTATTTTATTTTGGAAAATAAATTCTGCAAAGTACGTTCTGCACCTTTTACCAGGTTTTTGCATCCTGTCTCACCACTAACCTTCATACCAACCCCACCCCAAAGAGAACAGGGTGGAGCCATATAATTAGTAGATCTCAGGGCCTAACAAGGTTATTTCCAAGACTCCACACACTCTCATGGAGTTTTGTGGTTTCTCTCTCCCTGCCGCTGCCTTCCCTCATGACCACAGCAATGTACTGTATATTGTTATCTAAACTGCTACAATTATGAACTGCAGAGCAGGTTTTTCTTTACTTCTCTATGCTTCCCCTGACCGGCCACTCAGTCAGGCCTTGCCTAGGGACCCTCTCTGCCCATCCGTACCATCCCCTCATGTGCCGTGCCACGGCTGCCCAACATTTCCTTTCACCGGGGGAAGGGGCCCTTCCCGGGGCCCACAGGTGGGGAGATTGAGAGTCCACTACACCGAGCACACGGTAGAGGATGAGAACAGTTTTAACATTTCTGGGAGAAGGCCGATACTTCACTCGTCTGAGCAGGCCAGGCACTCGTGTTTTACGCTCACATGAATGAGCCACAGTATGAGAAGCTCTCCCAGCTCAGTTTTTCCTTTTAGCCACATGCGGAGACTCTCTCCTTCTGTGCTCTGCTTGTGGTAGTCTTTCTCTCCTAGTGCCCACAAACTTAAGGCCAAGGATGAGATAAGGCGCAACAGCAGCAGGATTTCCATCGTTTGCCCTGGACCCCCCCGCCCTTTCTGAAAAGCAGGATCAAATACAATGAGTGTGTGAAGATGCTTGAGTATTTACAACCAAAAGAAAAATTTTTTTTTTTTTTTTTTTTATATAAACAGTTCATCGGGTCAGGCAAAGTTAATGGCTGACTAGTTTTTATTTGGTATTCTTTCACGATCACGGCGGGACAGACACACGGTCAAAAGAGCGTGCACAGTTCAAAGTTTATTTAATCTAGCGTGGTTTTTGACCGTGTGTGGTTTGGGGTGTCCCCTCAGCGCTGTTTTTGACTGTGCGGGTTTCGATTGCACAATTAATATACAGAACTTTTTTATTTACTGACACCACCCCATTCCCAGAGTACAGTGTAATTTGTAGGATGAACAGCAGCAGTGTGTAAATATGACCCAAAACCGTTTGCAGCATGCTGTGCTTAACTGGTGATTAGAGGACAGCAAGTGAAAACTGCATGTTTTGGGTTTTTTTGTTTGTTTGTTTTTTGTCAGAGGCCACAGAGCTCTGTTTATGGCCTGAAGAATTAGAATACTTTAATGAACTAGTAGGGTATTGTTATTTAACATCTTAAGATGCTGGCAGTTTAATCATTTTGGTAAAAGCTGGTTTTAGGTTTACAAGAAATTTAGAAATTTTGTTGTAATAAAGGCTAGTATTTTCAATATGGCGCTTTTTTTTTTTTTTTTACTTTCTGTTTAGAAAGAGGCTTAGTGATACTGTTTGGTAAGTACATTTTTGCTGGGAGGAAAATGAGATTTGGGAGCTGACCATGCATTTAGAGAGATTTAACGTACTGTCAGCCAAGCCTATCGACCAATGAAATTATTAGATTTTTTCTTGCAATTTTATACATAAATATATGGGATATGACATGGCCTGACTAAAGATGTCCCATTTATATTCATGAAATACTAATGATATTATGATATCTTATGCGTGCCAAAGCCACGAGTGAGATATCTTGGTATCATTGGCTTTGAATGAAGACAAATATCTCCTTCAGTTAGGCCATGTCATGTTCTGTTTATACAGACGTATGCTTTGGGATAAACATGATGAAGAATGTGTAAAAAAAAGTGCTTGTGACTTTAAAATGTGACTAACTTTTGACTTCTTTTACGGTTACTGTACTTATTTGGAAGTAGTTTCTGTGATTTACTACTACTCACTGAGCCCCATAGCATACATCATTGCAAGTACATAATGTAAAAGTTTGATGTGCAAGTCTTTTCTTTTTGCTTTTTTGGGTTATTTGCTCGACAAAAATGAAAACATTTAATTTTCTGCCTTATTTGCGAACTTTAAAAAATCTAAACGGTATCTACAAATGAAACACCACTCATTTTGTAGATATTTTTGTGCTGAACAACAGTCATGCTCACAGTACCATGCTGTCGTTTTTTGTTTCAAAGTTATTTGCATTTGTTCGGTGAAAAACTGTAAAACAACTGAATTTTTTTTTTTTTTTTTTTTTTTTTACACTGATTCTACCACTTGGCTACTGTAATGTGATCAGCACTGTGAAGGTTGCACTCTGATTGGTTCTGCAGGCACTGTGACATACCTAACTTTGCGATATTATCTTGCTATGCTGAGTCAAGCTAACACTTCGTCTTGCTATTTATCCCAACACATATGTTATGTAAATAGTTATAACATGGTGATGAAAAATGCTCCCCTCTGAATGGTCTAGATGCGTCAGCTGACCATGGATTAATTAAGCAATATACCATGACAGAGAGTGGGTATATTGGTGGATTTACCCCGCCTGGTGTGGTTCGGTCATGAGGCACAGCCAAGTGACAACCACACCAGATGTGGTAAATCCACCCATATACCCACTCTCTGTCATGGTATATTGCTATTATACGTTTACCTTGTTTTTTTGTTTTTATAGTGATATAAAACTTTTAAAGTGGGTATACTGGAGGGTTTATCACGGTCATGTGATGTGTTTTGACCAATGAGGTTACAGGATTTTCATACCCCATTGTATAATTCTCAATTAATCCATGGCTGCTCCTCCAAGGCAACTGAGGCAGCGAAATTCGGCTTCAGTGTGGTCTCGCTGTTCTGTGAGGGTCACTGTGTACGCAAGGTCGGAAGGTGGCACCAGACTTGGGCAAGGTAGAAAAATGTTTTATTACCTTAAACTTGTTACAGGAATAATTGTTTTGAGTGTTGTTGCTGGTATTCAGGCAGGGCACGGTCTGGAATGGAGCAGAGATTGCTTGTGCTCTCTGACATGCCAAAAAAACAAAGCATTCACTTGTCTGCAAGTGCAGAAGTCGGCAAGAGGAGTTATTTGTAAACTGTGATAGCTGCCTTTTAAGTTAGACAGTTTATGTATTGCACAATATACGCAGAGGAAGCGAAATGTGGCTTCAGTGCGGCGTCGGTGTTCTGTGAGGGTCAGTGTACGGGCAAAGCCGGAAGCCGGCAGCAGACCTCAGTAACATAGAAAAATACTTTTATTAGCTGAAACTTCTTACAGGCATAATTGTTTTCAGAGTTCATGTTGGTATTCAGGCAGTGCATGGTATGGAGTGGAGCAGAGATTGCTTGTGCTGTCAGACACTGGAAAAAAATAAGTGTTCACTTGTGTGGAACTGAAGAACTCTGCAATAACAGTTTTTTTCTTGCTTAATATATTGTGGTGTTTGTACGGTAGCAACTGTTGCAACAACCCATAACGAAAAGTCTGTGTGGTACGTCAACAATATAAAGCAGTGTACTGCACAATACCCAAGCATTATAACATGGGGATGAAAAATGCAAGCTGGAGCGAGCGAGGTACAGGCGGGCAGGCAGTCGCACTGCACAGTATGTTAAGTGACCTGAAGAGGAGCCACGGTAGACAGTAGTATCAGGGAATCTCAAATGCATTTTTCATCCCCATGTTATAAGTGCACTAACCCACTACAGAGCATGGGTTACATAGGGAATTAATCCACATCTGGGTGGTTGTCGGCACTCGCCTGCAGCCTTGTGCGACAACCCCCACACCGCATGGATTAATTCCCCAGTAACCCACACTCTGTTGTGGGTTAATCCTTACGTATTTAAGGGATATGCGATGGGGACCTGTTGTATAAATGATTTATCTTCACATGAACAGTTTGACTTCAGGTGACCTCATGACTAGTGTTAACCATAAGTGATGTGCCCGAGGTCAAACTGCTCGAGTGAAGATAAAGTACAGTTACATAAGAACTTACCCCAACAGTAGATCTTAAAGAGAATCTCTTGCCTCAGGCCATGCCTATGGAACTACAGCTGGCAAGCACTACGAATACACACATTTTTAGCTAGCTGTCTGTCAGGGGCCACCCACAACGATGTAAGACACCAACATCCTCCATCACATAAACGTGGGTGGCCCAGCGCCCTCAGTTCTCCTGCCAGAGACCATACTTAGAGGGCTTCCTCTGGGGGAGTGGAAGGAGAGCAAAATGTTTCCACCACCAGACAAGATGAAACAGAAGGCAACCATCCTGAAGAGAGAGAGAGGAGCTGAGAAGTCCTGAGGTCAAGCTGTATGGAGGGTGGGACAGCATAGCCTGCTGCAAGAGATTCTCTTGAAGAGCTACTGTTACGGTAAGTTCTTATTAACTGTACCATCATCTTCGAGGATATCTCTTGCATCAGGCCACACCTATGGAATGACTCCCAAGCAGTCCTGACAGAGAACCAGCCTGGGTGGCTAGAGGCTATAAGCCTATGAAAGAAGGTCTTGGAGCACAGCCAGCCCAAAGCCTGCTCTTCTTCTAGAGGCAATGTCCAGACTACAGTGTTTAGTTAAAGTGTGGACAGTACTCCAAGTAGCAACAGCACAGATTTCTGCAGCTGATACATTTCCAAAATAGGCAACAGGAGTGACCATGCCTCTCATTGAATGGCCACACACAACTCACGGAAGTTCCTTACCGTACTTCCCGTAACAAAAAGTAACACAGCTGGCCAACCATTTGGACAGGAACAGTTTAAAAACTGGTACACCTTCTTTCCCTAAGGTGAAGGAAACAAAAAGCAGCAAGGACTTCCTGCAGTTCTTTGTACGGTGAGCATAATATCCGATCATTCTATGTATATATAATGTATAGAGCAAGGCTTCCTGTGGACTAGCATGCTCCAGAAAATAAACAGGCAGGTGGATGGTTTGATTCAGGGTAAATTCAGACACCACCTTCGGCAAGAACTTAGGGTTGGTATACAAAGACACCCTGTCTTTGTGGAAAACCAAATAAGGAGGCTCACACATCAGACCCTGAAGCTCGGAAATCCTTCAAGCAGAAGTAATGGCAACTAAAATGAATGCTTTCCATGACAGAAAGTATAGCTCATATGTCGCAACCGACTCAAAAGGAGCAAGGGTAAGTTTCTCTAGCACAAAATTTAAGTCCCAAGGTGGGACTGGATTATGGATGGGAGGCTTCAAATGAAGAATACCTCTCAAGAACGTATGGGACACCTCCAGTTATGTCAACATATAGCCATCAGTGGGCACATGCAATGCTGAAATGGTAGCCACGTGCACTTTAACAGAAGAGTATTGCAATCCAGTGCCTGAAAGGGACAGCAAGTACTCCAGAATCTAATTCACTGGACAAGTGAAAGGGTCCACACGATGTGAAACAGCCCACTTCATGGAATAAGTAGCCCTGGTGGAGGGTTTCCTACCACCAAACAGGAAATTAGCTACCTTTTGGGATACCCTAAATCTAGCCACGGCTATGTCTTCAGGAGCCAGACTTGAAAATGGAGTGACTTGAGATCTAGATGGACCAGGGTGCCCTGCTTCTGTGATAGCAAGCCTTTGCACAGGGGCAGGGGTAATGGAGGTTCCACCGCCAACTGCTGCAGTAAGGGGAACCAGATCTGATGAAGCCAGAAGACAGCAATGGAGTATCAGAGCCGCTCCTTCAATCTAAGCTTGATCAGCACCCTCTGAACTAGAGGAAAGGGAGGAAAGGTGTACAGGAACCTCCCTTTCCAAGAGAGGGACAATGAGTCTTGCCAGAAAACTCCAGACCCTGGATCGAGTGAGCAGAAAAGCAACAGTTTTGTGTTGAGTGGGGAAGCAAAAAGGTCCAGCTCTGGATGACCCCACCTGTCAAACAGGTTTTCCACTACCGAGGTTAGCAAGTCCCACCCGTGCATGCTGGACTGTGACCCGCTTAGCATGTCTGCCAAGACGTTTTGGGTGCCTGGAACATGGGCTGCTGACAGTTCTAGACCATGGTCTACAGCCCAGCACCAAATCCTCATCACTTCCTTGC
Source organism: Neoceratodus forsteri (assembly GCA_016271365.2). Classification (NCBI taxonomy): domain Eukaryota; kingdom Metazoa; phylum Chordata; order Ceratodontiformes; family Ceratodontidae; genus Neoceratodus; species Neoceratodus forsteri. The sequence continues at coordinate 672,275,659 of CM057451.1, read as the reverse complement.
ACAGTGGGTATGAATGAGTTTCCCCTAGTTTATGTAGTGCACTAAACGATATGTCCATCTGCAACAGCAGAAGCCCCAAGGACAGGTAATTCAGGAAGGCTTGTAGGCCACACAGAAAGGCCCTCATCTCTAGGACATTTATTTAGAGATAACTCTCCACTACGGCCCACGTACCATGGGTTTGAGGTCCAAGATGCACCCCCAGCCAAGCGTCCATGGTGAGGATCTGAGATGGGGAAGGGATCAGGAAGGGAACCCCTTTAAGCAAATTGCTGGGTTCCATCCACCACTGAAGCACCTTCATTACTAGCACAGTTACTAGAACTCTCTGTTCTAGATAGTCAGTGTGCTGAGCCCACTGGACTCAATGACCACTTAGGGAAGCACATGTGTTGTGCCAGGGTAACCGTGGCAATGTAGCTGCAGGAATGTCCTGGCTTGTGACATACCTGTTGCCGTAAAGCTCCTGAGCCTATGCTATGATGCACTTCACCCTGTCCTGGGGCAGTAAGGCTGATCCTTTAGCTGTGTCCAGTATAGCTTCTATGTACTGGAGGCGCTGGCAAGGGGTCAAGACTGACTTGGGCAGATTGACCATGAGTTCCAGCGCACTGAACAGCTGTCTGGTATGTATTATGCACCTTTAGCAACCAGTCCAGATAGGGGAAGACATACAGGCCCTCCCTCCTCAGGGTTGCTGCCACTGCCGCTAAGCATTTGGCAAACACCTGTGGTGCATGACAAGCCAAAGAGCAATACCCTGAACTGGTAGTGCTCCCCCTGAAACAGGAACCTGAGGTACTTCCTGTGAGAAGAGCAAACCCTGATGTGCAAGTATGTGCCCTGCAAGTCCAGGGAGCATACCAAAGTCTACCTTTTGCAGCAGGAGCAGCAGGCCTTGTAGAGTGACCATCCTGATCTTTTTGTACTGAATAGCTCAGGCTAGGAAAAATCCTAGTGCCCCGGCAGCCCGGGACAATAGAAAACCCCATCAGGACAACCTAAATGAGAGTTTGTCCTGCCTGCCGGGCAATCAAATTTCCTTTCCTGGTGCTGCTGGGAGGGATGGAGGGAAAGCATGGTTCCTTTAAGAGAGCAGCAGGCAGGCGCAGGGTAGTGCATAGGGTGGTTGCTGTGGAGACAGAGAACGCAGGAAGAACCAGGTCTGCGATGGCACAGTAATCTTCCTGATGACGGTATGTCTCGCTCATATATCAGAGACTTGGACAGAGAACTTTTATGGGGAACCATACCGGCTTGCCTGTCTATGGGACTATGGGAGACTTGGTTCGTCTCCTTTCTACAACCCATTGCCAAGTCACCAGACTCACAAGAAAGGATAGGTAAGCGAGTCCCGTCATCACCAGTTCCACGGAGAGCCCCATCCACTCCCACTATCCCCAATTTACCAGCAGCTTCAGTGGTCGAGACGGCATGGTGAAAATGGCACCAAAGTTACTTCTTCCAAAATGAGAATTTTTATTTAAAAGAAACATTTCATCTACAGTGAGCCCCTCCTCCTGGGTATTAAGGTGCAAAATGTGGACATTTGACTATTATTCTATTACTGTCAGAGGCAAAGTACTTTTGAAGTCTTGACTGCTGTTTTCACTTGACCAAGATTTCTTGAAAGGTTAGCCAGAAGTTCACTGCCAGCTGTGGTAGCGAGATGCAAGAAAGTATCAGTGGTCTGTGTGCAGGCAGCCTGGACAACTTAGTACAGAGACAGAGAGAAGAGAGTGTCTGCTAATGGAGAAGCAAGGCGTGTTAACCGAAGATGACATGCAGAGTATCTGCTTTAGCGGCAGACTTTCTTTGTGCTTGTGTGATGTTTATTCACCATGTAAAGTTTTACTGACTGTGAGCGGCAGGAGGCAAATGGGATTTTGGGAGCAGGTGGCAACAGTGTAACAGATGTGTTTTGAACAATAACTTTGCAATAAATATAAAGAAAAGAAAAAATACATTGTTTAAAACTCATTTTGACCACTAAGTTGGCCAGCAGCTTGTAAACAACTTTTTTTTTTTTTTTTTTTACAGCTTCTCACAAACTCCCACTCCAATAATAACTAATCTACCACTTATATATAAATATAACTTATAAAATGGGCTAAAGAAATCAAGCACCCGGATTGGCTACTACATCATCTGAGCCGTGTCCTTATCAGATGATATAGTAGCCAACCGGCACTACCCTCCACACCTCAGCCCCACAACAGCAGGAAATCACTGAGCTGTGCCACCGAAAACACAAAAAGACTGGCACAGTTCACAACATCACGTCTTTGTCATTGAGCTCCCAGTCTTCCGCCACACCCCACCGGCTAGCGCAACCTCAGTAAAAAAAAAAAAAAAAATACTAAAAAAATATTTAACAAACTACCTCGAAGAACAAAAAACCAAGCGACTTGGCACATCACAGACACCAGTTTAATGAATCTAATTTCGCTACGTTTAAACTTGCCGGCTACGTGAACAAAGAAGCTCTCTCTTGTCATGGCACAGCATCAAAGTTAAACTACTCAGCAATTCCACAATTTTCCCCGATGGTAAACACTGCTAATCATTACAGAAACTGCCAAGCTCACCTTCATTTTAATTTCTGACAAGTTTCTATAGCATACACAATCTTCATTGCTGCCACATTTACCTAACGTACCATAGCCTTCTCCGATGGCCGTACCATGACGACAGAGCACCCCCAGAATCAGACACCTCTAAATCCCCATATTCTTTTTAAAACAAAACTAAATGAAGTTTCCTTTTCAAATAAATAACATGGTTTCTCCAATGAGAACCAGGAAACGCACACCACGGGTGGCTTGTAACGGACATGCTCGCTCTCACTCAACCTGCAAGCTCCATGTAACTACAACTCCAGTTCAGTGTTCAAAGTAAAACAAAATAAACTTACTTTTGGGTGTTTCTTTCTCTGTCTGTGTTTCTGTTGACATAAGAAACACAGACAAACACCACTCAGTACTACTAAGTTTCAATGAAAAACCTCCATTCTAACATATAAACAGGGACTACTTTTTTTTTCAAATTACAAAATCATATTTTTTCTAATATCCCCCTATGTAATTTTTTCTTTATAAGCTTTATTACCGAGAGCCCATTTATAAAGCGTAATAGACACCCGAGGTGTGGGTTATCTCCTGATAAAACAGCCCAGGTGCATAGAGCACTTTCGGCATAGCGCCTCGTACTAACAACGCACCTGGCGTGTTTTATCAGGAGATAACCCACACCTTGTCGTGTCTTATTGCTTACTTATTTTAACTCGTAACTTAGTATAATTTATATATAACGTATTATAATTTCTATTTTGACTTACTGTTTTTATAGTGTATAATTACTTTTCTAATGTAATACACCAAATAAGGAAATGAAGTGAATGTATCATTTTTTGTGTAGTTTCTATTGTTTTACCAGTGCTCTGTATTGTCTTTGTAGTATCGTGTCTGTGTCTTTGTGCCATCTCCATAGCCCAGGTTGTGCCTGAAAATGGTCCTTGAATCAGTGCACCTAAACGGTAAACAAACAAAATAAATATGGCTATATTTAGTCTAAATAAAAACAGTTCTTTAAGAGCTGTTTGGGAAGGCAGGGGACTTGTGAAAAAAAGACCGTATTGGTAATTAGCTAAAAACAAGCATTTGTCAATGCCGAATGTTTGCTTGCTGGCATTAGCATTGGATGTGCAGGAGTTAGATGCAGAGTAGGAATTTCACCAAATTTTCAATTAGGTATTTTGTGACCTCTGCTCATGAACACTGTCACTGTGATTTTCGTAATCTGTCCCAAACGATTTCCCATACTGACCGCGCCACTGTGCGCCAGATGTGCGAAAACACATTTCGGGCAGGATTTGAAAAATGACAATTATACTGTTCATAAGGAGGTGTGCAAAATTGACAATGTTGAAAATTTTGAATGAAAATATTACAAGTTCTCAAAGTTACGAGTGTGCACAGAAACTGCGTAACGCATGCTCATAACAGAAGTTGGAAAAAAAAACATTTATGCCATTATACAGCTTACCGGCATTTCTTAAGTTCACAGATGGCTTTGAAGAGTGCAGACGTGCTCCCGGTCCACGGAAGATCATCATGCCAGGCTCCAGAGGTAAGTATGGGGTGAGGTGGGGTGCTCAGAGGATGGGTGTGGGTTGGGGGAGGAAGCTCTGGACTCAACGAGGGACATTTTATTACTTTTTACAGGAGGAAAAAAAAAAAAAAACAATGCAGGAAGGTTTTCTTTTTTCACAGGTGATTTGGTACGCTGGGGTGGGCTCCCAGAGTGCCACCTGGGTGTTTGGGGGCGGGGAGTGTAGCTGACAGGGACTGGGCATCCCGTCGGCACAAAGTGTTGGAGGGGTGCATGAGCAGAGGGGACTGGGCTCCCCCATCGGCAAATTAACCTGGGAGGGGCATGCCGACAGGGGGACTGGGCACCCCTATATGCTTTCATGGGGACTGTGAGAGGCGGACGGCGATAGCCGCTGCCATATTAATTTAAAACTGCAGGGACATTATGCCAACGGGGATAGGGCTATCCTGTCAGCATATGAACTGGGGAGAGGGCATGCTGACAGGAGGATTGGGCACCCCTATCTGCTTTCATGGGGACAGAGGTAGCCAGCAATAGTGACGTCAATAAGCAAATTGTATACACGTTACCACCTCTGATTGCAGCAGTGGTTTTCTTTCAACTGCACGCAACTGCATTTGAAATGCTGTCATAGACAGCTCAGCCATTCATTGGTGCGGTGTGGTCGTGCCTGAAAAACAGATCTGGGCACTGGCAGAGTAGGCGGCACACCTTCAAAGTCATACGGTGGCACCATGTTTCTTGCGTGAGCATGCAAGCAAACATAAAAAGCTTTGAGGAGCTGCATTTTATTAAAAATAAAATGCCCCAGTTAGGTAGGACTGACAGCAAGTGACCCTGGGTGTCTGTCACTGGGTATGTAACAGAGACAGCAGTAAACTAGCAGCTGCTTGTTCCAGAAAAAGGACTCATTTTACAGATTCTCTCCATCTCAGTTATGGACTACTAGAGAATCAGACTGCTAGATCATCAAAGTGAAATAGAGTTCTTGTAAGAGCAATTAGGGCAGTCAAGGAACTCAGAAAAAAAGACTCTGGCTAGAGGGGTAATTTTATTTAAAACTGCAACAGGAAATGTGTGTTGGACAACCAAATTCCATTGCCCACTGGCAAGGTATTCTCAAAAACGTTTCCTAACCCGAGTTCAGGTTTCTCAGGTCCAGGATAGGGGTGAAAATCCCCTGTGGATTTGAGGACTAGAAAGAAGTGGGAATAGAACCCCATGTTCCTCTGATCTCTGGGAACTGGCTCTATGGCACTTCTGCAGCAGTGTGCGGACTTCTTCCAGTAACAGTGGTATGTGGTCTGGAGGGTAGCTTGAATGAACAGGCAGTAGATCTGAAGGCCATTCCAGAAGTTCCAGTGTGTGGCCTTGCTCTATGAGCTGCAAACCCAAGCACCTGTGGTGATTCCCTCCACCCGTCCAGGTGGCAGGAGAAGCGACCCACTACTGCCACCTCCTGGAATACTGGAGGGTGGGAGTCTAGCGAGGAGAAAGCAACATAATTAAATCCATGATTTCATGGTGCTTCCTCTTGCTTTGGAAACCACCTGGACACCAAGACTAGCGGTCTAGCAAAGAGAATGGACTACTACTACAAGTCATAATTATATACAGAGCCAAGATGAGGACTGGTCTCTTTTCTCCAGCTCACTAATACACCAGAGTACGACTCCAAGGATCAGATCACTATATAAAATTAGAATAAACAGATGGCTCTCTGTTACGGAGCTGCAACTTGATGGATGTATTTTCAATGACATCATAAATCTCGAGAGCAAAGCTCAAGAGGTTTATAATGTCAGTAGAATCCGGAGATGAAATTCTGTTTTTTTGTACTACACACACACACACACACAAACACACAAACACGCCCAACTGGCAGACCGACTGCATTTTTACTCAACGGCAACTGCTTTGTTTACCCCCCACTCCCCCAATAATACGAGCTCATTCGCCAGAATATGACTGGTCCCCCTTTTGTCCATTTCACTATATACAACAGATAGAGTACGACTCCAAGAGTCAGATTATTGTATCAAAATGGCTCTCTGTTACGGAGGTGTAACTAGATCGAGGCATTTAAATGACATCATAAATCAAGGGCAAAGCTAGAGAGATTTATGATGTCACTGGAATCCAGAGATGGAATTACTGGCTCCTTAAAGGTGACAGGAAACAGTTTTTTACACCTCTAGATGCCCTCTAGTTCTTTTATTGGCTACCCAGTATTCTATGTTTTTAACCTTTTCTGTTAAATAATCTAATTTTGTTGCCTTTTTAACTGCCCTGAATCCCTTTCTCCTCAGCAGTTGCTCTCTGTTTTCATACTGCCTGAACATTCTATGACATCAGAAACACCCATTCTAGGCCATTCAGATGAATAGCATGGAATGGGAGTCTGTGATGTCATAGAATGTCTTAGAAATATGAAAATCAAGAGCAGTAGCTGGTGAGGAGAGTGGAACTCTATGTAGATCTGAGGGCACCTCAAAGCTAGTTTATTTATCAGATCATCATCACAGCATATCAGAATGCATAACTGGCATGGAAAGGAAGATAGAAGGGCAGTTAAATATTGGATTGTGAGGGATTATGGCAAACATTCTAGGAAAACTGAGCAGAAAAGGGAATGTGCGGAGTTGGGGGACTGGAGAGAGGGGAGAAGTTGGGATGGAGGTCAGTCCTGATCAATGCCAGGAGTATGAGCAATAAAATGTCCGAACTCCAGGCTATGTTGGCTGAAGGAAAAGCAGATGTGGCAGCAATTAGAGACATGGGCCACTCAGAGAAATAATTGGGACCTAAATTTAGAGGGCTACAAGATATTCAGGAAAGATAGGGGAGTGGGAAGGGAGGGGGGTTGCGCTGATAGTCAGAAATGACATACTGGTTAGTGGAGTGGAGGAGGCTGGAGGGGAGGTGGAAGCAATTTGGGTAACCCTGCAAACAGGAGGGAAGAAATTGAAGATAGGGGTGGTATACAGGCCCCCTGCAATAGAGGAGGCTCTGGAGGATAAGTTGGTTGAGAACATCAAGGGTCACTGTGACCTTGGAAAGGGTAGGGTGGTGGTCATGGGTGATTTTAATATGCCAGGGGCGGACTGGGACACCATGACATCCTCTGTAACCAGAGAACAGAGACTGATGGATTTCTTCCAGGATGCCTTCCTGGTCCAACAGGTGGGGGAACCTACTGTGACGTAGACAGCCAGATCCGAGTGCTGTATCAAATTTTTTTTATTACATATAAAAAAGTGATGGGAAGGTCAGTTTGAGGAAACTACTGTCTTACTGGAACGGACACATCAAGACCCCCCAGGGATAAGTTCAAAGGACAGGACATAGCTAAACTGCAGATATCTGGGGTGCAATTACCTTGTCAATTTGCTTTCATCCCAGGAAATAAGATTAGCCATTCACAATTCCCTCAAGGAAAATCCTTTGACTTACAATAATTGTCAAGAAGAACTTGAGAGGGAGGGGTGTCAGAGAAGCCAGAATGGACATTGAAGAGAGGTTGAAGTCTGGGCCAGGGAGGACCCAGACGAATTTGGAAGGTTCAACATACTTTCCCGGGGAACCTTTGAATTACATCAGTGACACCTTTGAGGTGTAGATTCCACGGCCCAGACTGGATTAAAAAGGTAAATACACTTTTGCTTTGAATACAGTGACTTAGATCAAAGAAACTTTTGAGATGTATATGTAGCAGAGCACAAACCGGAGTGAGGAAAGGCAGTGAAGTCACCTATTATGTTTTTTTTAAATATTTTATTTGGACATCCTGTGAGATAAAACACAGATGTTGTTACACCAAGGCGGAGTAAGTGACCTCATGAGAAAGGGCCGGCTCAGAAATGTGTTTAATTGCTGAAAGAACCTTGACAGAGACACACAAGAATATTATCTGACTGAGGAAGAATCATCACAGCACTGAAAGAGAGTAAGATTAGACCTGTCTGAATGTATGCAGAGTAGGAACTGCACTTTTACCCATTTGTTTTAAGGCTGTATGTGTTGGGATATATATTTGTTCTGTTTTGATATTTTAAAGTAAAGAGATATTTTTACAATGGAAACTGTCTGGAGTGCCTTGACATTTCTTTTTATTTTAAGTGGAGCTTTTAAAGGCTATAAATAACACTGTGTATGGGCTTATTGTATACCAAACTGGGAAATGGATAGAGTTCTCTAAAGTCTTGCATAGAGTTCTATGGGTTCATTTGAAAGACCTGGTTGGATGCTGGCAAAGATATCTGGCCCCCCAAAGACAATTATCTGAGCCTGATAATTGGGTACGTTAACAAGAGGTTATCAGTTTGAATCCCTCCAAAGCTTGAGATTAAGGTGACTTGAACCCACAAAACAGACAAGAGGGTTACCTTGTTCTGCTCACTGTACACAAATCATATGCTCAGAGGCTGGCACTTTGGGAGTAGAGGACTGACCGGCTGAGCAAGTTTGTGACACCTACTAGAGACGAGTGGATATTGAACGTTGTCCTAGCGGACAGTGAACAAATAAGGGGCTGGAGGTGTGCAGTCCACTGGCGGATGGTGACCATGCCACGCTTTGGTTCCTGCTGTATCTGGGGGCGGCAGGGGACTGCACTCGTACAGTAGTGGTTGATTTCAGGGGAGCGGATTTTGTGGGTATGGGTAGGATTCTAAGGGAGAGGTTGGACACGATTAGGCCGGATATGGATGCTGGAAGCTTGTGGGAGACCATTAAAGGAGGGGTGCAGGAGGCTACTAGATCCTGTACTAAAGTAAGGCATAAGCATGGTGGAACCAGCAAACCATGTTGGTGGACCAGGGAGGTGCAGGATAGAAAGGCTGCCTATGCATGTTTTAAACGTTCTAGGGGGGATAAGGAACGAGGGAAGTATGCACTATTGGCTAGTAAGGTCACAAGAGTTGTGAGGGGTGCCAAGGCAGGGATGGAGAAAAACCTGGCTAGGGATATCTGGATGGGGAGAGGAAGAAACAAAATTACTCACCTTAGTAATTATGTTTCTTCTATTGGAGTCTTGCTGTATTCTGACAAGTGCAGTTAGCCCCAGCCTTTAAACTGCCCCGGAGAACAAAGGGTTAATCTTTCTATGCAGAGCATAGAATGCTGAGCTCGAGCTCGGTTGATGTCTCTGTCTGTTTCCCTTTGAAAGCTAACCATCAGATTCTTACGAGCAACACTCTAATAGCTATTCTATGTGGAAACTGTAAACAAATTTTTAATAGCCAACTGGCAACAAAAAGTTTTGGATTACCAAAAGAAGACAAGTCAGGAAGCCCAAAACTCAAAACCCAAACCAAACAGGAATATAATAAAATAAACACCCAAACAAAAGAAGAGGGTGTAAAAGGAGCACCCCTGAGGTGCAACATTGCACCTGCCAGCCCATTTCCCAAAACCAGGTTCTGAGAGGGGAGGCAGGGAAGGAGGTCAGAATACAGCAGGACTCCAATAGAAGAAACATAATTACTATGGTGAGTATTTTTTTCTTCAAATAACTTGAAGTCTTGCTGTATTCAGACAAGTGCAGACTACCAAGCAGCACCTCCATGGAGGAGGGACAGAACCTACTTTGGGAATAGGCTCTGAAGTACTGCTGTGCCAAACCGAGTATCACTCCTAGCCTGGATATCCAGAGAGTAATGCTTGGTAAAGGTATGGACTGTTTTCCAGGTGGCTGCTGGACAAATTTCTAAGAGGGATATCCTGGAAGCAGCTGTACCTCTTGTAGAGTGAGCCCTCAGGCCTGAGGGCAGAATCTTTCCCAGTTTTCATAGCAGAATTGTATACAAGACACAATCCACCTGGCAATATTCTCTTGGTGGCAGGTTTGCCCTTTCCACTTCTCCATAAGTGAGGAACAACTGGAAGGAGTCAAACCTGTGACCCTTGGTACACTATGTAGTAACTAAGGGCTCTTTTAACATCTAAACTGTGTAGCCTCCTCTCTCCTGAGGAAGAATGATCAGTGAAGAAAACAGGAAGAGACACAGACTGGTTTAAATGGAAGTCTGAAACCACTTTGGGCAAGAACCTTCTATTGGTTCTAAGGACCACTTTATCCCTGTGAAAGGAGATAAAATCAGGTTCCACCGACGGGGCTTGCAATTCACTGATACGCCTAGCAGAGGTAATGGCTACCAAGAACAGTTTTCCAAGTCAAGTACTTAAGCTCTGCTGAGAACATAGGCTCAAAAGGAGGCTGCATAAGTTGAGCAATGCAAAAATTCAAATCCCAGGCAGGGGCAGGGTCTCTAAAAGGAGGATTGGTGTGAAGGAATCCTTTTAAAAAAAATTACAGAATACAGGATGAGAAGATAGTGAGGAAAACTTCCCCACAGACAGAAACGCAGAAACAGCTGACAAGTGTACCTTGAGAGTAGCTGGTCTGAGGCCTAGGCCATTAAGATGGACCATATAATCCAGAACCGCAGGCAATTCAGCAGTATCTGGGGAAATATGCTTCTTATAACACCAAATGCTGAATCGCATCTATTTGGAGTTATAAGTCTTTCTGGTGGAGGGCTTTCGAGAAGCTTTCAGAACATCCAGAACCCCCTGAGAAAGAAGCAGATCTGCAAACTCTAACTCTTCAAGAGCCATGCCTTGAAACTGAGAGACTGAAGATTGGGGTACCAAATCCTCCCCTGAGAGGATGTTAACAGGTTGTAATTCCTGGGAAGAGACAGGGGAAGATGGACTGCTAGGGACAACAACAATGGGGTCCAAGGCTGTCTGGCCCAATCTGGAGCAATCAGAAGAAAAAATTACTCACCTTAGTAATGTTGTTTCTTCTAATGGAGTCTTGCTATATTATAGACATTAGCAGTTTGATCCAGCTCTAGAACTACCCCGGAGTGAAATGGTTAAAACCATTCCAAAATAGAATTTGTACGAGAGCAGCTCTATCTGTGTCATTTCAAACTTGAACTGTCAGATCTTTACGAGCCAAACTCACTAAGGTCTGTGTGGAAGCTGTAACCTACACTAGCCAAATGGCTACCTAAATAATAACAACCATTGATGGTCCCAACACCCAAGACTCAAGTCAGGGGACCAGAAATACTAACACCATTCTAATAATATGAAAATGGAACATAAGTATAATAAAACACACACTGCAGTACACATACACACCCCAAAGTCCCAAAGGGACAAAATGCTAAAGAACATAAGTAGTGCCCACACTAAGTTGCCCACCTACCAAGTAGAGGTTCTGAGAGGGGCATGTTGGAGAGCTCTAATATAGCAAGACTCCATTAGAAGAAACAACATTACTAAGGTGAGTAATTTTTCTTCAAACAACATGAAGTCTTGCTATATTATAGATAACAACAGAATACACAGCAGTACCTCCATGGAGGAGGGCAGAACCTACTTAGGGTATAGGCTCTGAAGAACAGCTGTGCCAAACCGAGCATCTCTCCTGGCCTGGACATCCAGGGGAGTAATGCTTAGTAAAAGTGTGTACCGTTTTCAAGTAGCAGCCTGGCAAATCTCTAATAAAGGGATATCTCTGGCAGCAGCTAGAGACACAGCTGTACCCTGGTAGAATGAGCCCTCAAACCGGGGGCTCTGCCCACTCTCTGATAACAAAATTGGATACAAGAGACAATCCACCTGGCTACTGATCTCTTAGTGGCAGGTTTGCCTTTCCCACTTCACCATAGGTAAGGAAAAGTTGGAGGGATTGAACCTGTGACCTTTGATGCAGCTCCATATAATAACTAAGAGCTCTCTAACATCCAGGCTGTGCAACCTCCTCTCACCCGAAGAGGAGTGATCAGTGAAAAATACTGGAAGGAGATAGATTAAGATGGAAATCTGAAACCACCTTAGGCAAAACTTCCTATTAGTCCTAAGGACTACCTTATCCCTGTGGAAAGAAATAAAGTCAGTCTCCACTGACAAGGCTTGCAATTCACTTATCGTCTGGCAGAAGTGATAGCCACTAGAAAACAGTTTTCCAAGTTAGGTACTTAAGCTCTGCAGAAGACAGAGGTTCAAAGGGGTTGCATTAACTGGGCAATGCAAACATTAAGGTCCCAAGCAGGGGCCTGTTCACGAGGGAGGATTAGTATGGAGTAATCCCTTAAAAACTTGGAAAACACAGGATGAGAGGAAAGGGGATGACTTTCCTGCTGACACAAAAAGCAGACACAGCTGCCAAATGAACTCTCAGGGTAGCTGGTCTGAGACCAAGGAATTAAGATGTACCATGTAATCTAACAAAATGGGCAATTCAGCAGATTCTGGGAAATATTTTTCCCAGCACACCAAATGGAAAACCTTTTCCATTTAGAACTATAAGTAGCCCTAGTGGAAGGCTTTCTGGAAGCCTTTAGGATCTCAAGAACACCCTGAGAGAGGTGTAAATCAGCAAACTCTTAACTCCTCAAGAGCCAGGCCTTGAGGTTGAGGGTTTGAGGTCCGATACCAAACCTTCCCTGGGCACAAGTCAACAGATTGTGATTCCTGGGGAGGCACAGGGAAGATGGACTGTCAGAGACAGAAGGAGTGGGTACCAGGGCTGCCTGGCCCAATCCGGGGCAATCAGAATCACCCTGCAAGGCTGAGATCTGATTTTGACTAGTACTTTGAATAGGAGAGGATGGGGAAGCATAGAGGAACTTCCCTCCCAATCCAGAAGAAGGGCATCCAGGAACTGAGCCCAGCACTGGAGACCTGCAACAGAACAGAGGAAGTTTGTGATTGTCTGGGGCTGCAAAAGATCTATCTGAGGATGCCCCACCTGGCAAAAAACTATCCCCAGCACCGAGGATCCATGGACCATTCGTGATGGCCCTGGGAAATCCTGCTGAGGGCATTCGCTAGGACATTGTCCTTCCCTGGAAGATGAACTGCTATGAGGGAAGTGTTCGGGAATAGGCCAGAGACCACAACTTCATTGCCTCGGTGCACAAGGCCGAGACCAAGTGCCCCCTGTTTGTTGATGTACCACATTGTTGTGGTGTTGTCTGTTCTGACTTGTCACCTTGTTGTGGACAGATGCAGAAAAGCTGAAGAGCTAAAAGACAGCTCTGAGTTCCAGCAAACTGATGTGGAGCAGAGATTCCTTGGGGACCAAACTCCCTGAGTGGAAAAGGTCGCATGTGGGCTCCCAACCCAGAAGGGAAGCATTTGTAGTGAGAGTCAAGTCGTGAGAAGGGAAATAAGAGGGACCCCCTCTTAATTGCTCTGATCCTGCCACCACTGGAGAGCTAGGATCAAGGTTCGAGTCACTGGGACCAACTTGGAAGGGTCTCTTCTCTGAGGCCAAAGAGTTCTCAAGTGAAACTGAATGTCTCATCTGAAATCTGGCTCCCTGCACAACAGCTGTGGATGCAGCCATGTGCCCCAGAGCTGCAGAAAGTGTCTTGCTGGTTGAGACCTGCAGAGTGAAGGAAGAGGCCAGAGCCACTAAATTCCTTACCCTTTCTGGGGAAAAAGGATCTGGCTAGCTTTGTGTCCAATTCTGCCCCTATAAAGGCGAGTACCTGGACTGGTTCCAGAACGGACTTTAGTAGGTTTAGCACAAAACCAGGAGGTGAGAAGCTGCTGGGTGACCTGCAGGTGAGATTTACCTGTTCTGGGGACTGGCCTACAATGAGCCAGTCGTCTAGAATGGGAAAACAGCAATCCTCTGCCTCCTTAAGTGGCCACTGCCACTGCTAGACACTTTGTGAATACCCTTGGAGCAGAGGTAAGGCCGAAGGGCATTGCTCTGAACTGGTAATGACCTGAGGGCATTCTGAATCTGAGGTACTTTCGATGGGATCTTCTGATTAGGACATGGAAATAGGCATCCTTGAGGTCCAGAAGGGTTAGCCAGTCCCTGGCCTTAGGGAAAGGTAAAATCATTGCCAGGTTACCATTTTGAACTTTGGTTTCAAAGATGCTTGTTCAGATATCTGAGATCTAAGATGGGCGCCATTCTCCTGTCTTTTTGGGGTAAGGAAGTATCTGGAATACAGACCCCTGCCCTGATGCAGGAGGAACCCTTCTACTGCTCTGAGAGCTAACAGGGATGAGACCTCTGTTTCAGAGCGGGTCTCTAAGCACTTGCAGGTAGAAAAATCTGCTTCTCAACTTGGGAAACTTTTTGAGCTGAGAACCAGACCCTGGCTTACTACTTCCAGAACCCACTTGTCTGAGGTTAAAAAGCCCAATTCTGACTGAGTAAGCCAGCCTGCCCCCCACTGGTACAGAAGATGCGGCCCTGGGCACCCCATCAGGGTGCCTGTTTTGCATGAGAGCTTTAGGCTGGGGGTGGGAGCAGATCTGCCCACCCTCGCCTGCCCCTGCCTCGAAGAAGCCCCTCTGAGCATAGGCAGAGGGAGGCGGTCTGGTAGAAGGCCTGTGAAGGCCTACCCCTACCCTGGGGCATGCCCTTTGAGGGTGGCACGCTCCTTAGCCTGGGCACTCTTGTAAGTAGTCCTATATTCATCCATCTTCTTCATGTAATTCTCTGTCTGCTCTCCAAACAGAGAATTTCCCACCACAAGGAAAATCCATAGCCTTAGTCTGGGTATCACCAACGACAAAGCTAATACACCTGAGCCAGGCCAACCTCTGAAAAGCTACAGATTGGCCATGACCCTAGAGGAAACATCTTAACATCCACAGCAGCATGAAACTGAACCTTAGAGGCTTCAATGCCATCAGCAGCCACCTGTTCTAGTTCACTAGCCAGCTGGCCATGGGCCTGCTTGGCCAATTGCATAACAGTATCCCATCTAGATTTCTGATACCTAGCTACATAAACCATATAATTTGCTTGCCTGAGTCCCAGAGAGGCTGCCATATACTGTTTTTGCCATGGCATCAATCTTCCTGGAATCCTTGTCAGGAGGATGTGAAGCCAAGGAATATTAGCTTTATCACAGGCAGCAGCCTGAACTACTCCAACATGACTGCATTGCTGAGAAGGAATTCTGTATCAGGGCATGACAATGTATACCTTCTGTCCATCTTTTTATCTACAGAGGCACAGAATTAGCAGCTTTTAAAATTTTAATTGTTTGTTTCCAAAAGACTTATGTAAAGGAATAGACAATCTCCTAGACTCTGGAATATCCATAATTTCTACAAAATCAGGATCCTCTTGCTCATCCACAGCCTCTTCTAAAGGAAGCTGGAGGGTTTCAACAACTTTTATAAAACATAAAATGAGATGGGGACTCAGACAGCATAGGGGAGATTCTAAAGGTCTGTCTGGGAGATGTCCGGTTCAAGACACACCCAGACCTTCCCAGCCACATTCATACTGTTCATAATCCTCCTCCCTCCTCTGGTTCATAAAATTCCTCAATATCATAATCCTGAACCACTGGGACCAGAGCGAACCCGACCTTTTTACCAGATAGTGGTGGTCGGACCGGACCCTGAGACAGTGACTGGACAATTTGTATGGCTTTGCTATCTCTGCAGCAGTTGGAGAAGGATTTTGGACTCCAGACCTGCTGATTTTCTTGTTTTCTTTACTGGAATTGATTCCTCCAGAACCAGCTTTTCTTTGCCGAGGAAGTCTGGCCCTGGTCAGAGGCACTCCTCTGGTTCGGTTGGCACCGAACCGGGCTGGCCATCGGGTCAGGGAGTTTGAGGCCTCGTTCCCTGAGCCTGCCCAATCTTTTTCCAGGGTGGCTGCAGGAAATTCTTACATACCTGGCAGTCTGACTGAGGTGGTCAAACCCAGACAATAAACACATGTGGTGTGTGGGTCAGCCTTGGCAAGACTTCCCCACAAACATCACAGTGTTGAAACCAATGGGCCCGGTTTTCTTTAGGTTTCTCAGACATAATGCCAGCCTAACCAAAAACTTGCCCTTTACACGGCAGTGGCAAGACACCCTTATCGGTTCCTAACCGTGTCACGGGTATTGGAAAAAATTGTAATAAATCCGTTTTTTAGAACTCGATAAGAACCGGGAACCGCCTCTAAAATAGTAACTTTTAGTTTTAAATGAGTTTTAAACCAGCTGATCGGTTCAAAACCGAACCGATAACCTAAGTTCCACAGGCAGACAAACCTTCATTTACTTACGGTTACCACAGATAGAGCTTGAACCGAACGGTTTTGCGGTTAAAATAAAACTATTCTCGGTTAAATCCAACCGAGAAAACACTTTTTAAACCGAGAAATGAACCGAGCAGAAGGAGAAATCTCCGGAACGACTGTTCACTGAGGCGGAGTAAAGAATCCGACAGTTCAAGTTTGAAATGACACAGATAGAGCTGCTCTTGTGCCAAAATTCTATTTTGGAATGGTTTTAACCATTTCACTCCAGGGCAGTTCTAGAGCTGGATCAAACTGCTAATGTCTATAATATAGCAAGACTTCATGTTGTTTGAATCACTTTGCAAGGTTGAGACCTTATTTTGACTAAAACTTTGAACAGGAATGGGGGAAAGGAAGGGAGGGCATACAGAAATTTCCCTTCCCAATTCAGAATCAGAGCATCCAGGGGGACTGAGCCCAAGACTGGGGGTCTGCAACAAAAGAGAGGAAGTTGGTGATTGTCTGGGGCACAAGAGATCCATCTCTGGAGTACCCCACCTTGAAAAAAATCACTTTCAACACCTGAGGGTCCAGGGACCATTCATGATGGCCCTGAGAGATCCTGCTCAGTGCATCTGCTAGCACACTGTCCTTCCCTGGAAGGTGAACTGCTACCAGAGAGGTTTGCAGGAAATAAGCCAGGGACCACAATTTCATGGTTTCCATGCACAAGGCCATGGACCTAGTGCCTCCCTGCTTGTTGATGTACCACATGGTGGTGGTGTTGTCCGTTCAGACCTGAACCACCTTGTTCTGCACTGACTAAGAGAAAGCTTTCAGGGCCAGAAAAACTGCCCTGAGTTCTAGGAGATTGATATGGAGAAGGGATTCTTGGGATGACCACAGTCCCTGGGCAGTGAGGGCCCCCAGATGGGTTCCTCAGCCCAGAAGAGAAGCATCCGTGGTAAGACCACTGAATAAGGCTGAGCGGCAAAAAGAACCCCTTGTCTTAAATTGTCCTGATCCTGCCACCACTGAAGGGCTTGGATCAAGGTCAGAGTCACTGGGATCAGTCTGGTAAGGGAATCCTTCCTCTGAGACCAAAATGCTCTCAGATGGAACTGAATATCCCTCATCTGGAATCTTGCCCCTTGGACCACTGCTGTTGAAGCTGCCACGTGGCCCAAGAGCTGGAGGAAATGCCTTGCTGGTTGAGATACCCGAAGGCTGAAGGAAGAGGCTAGTTCTATAAGAACCCTTGCCCTTTCCAGGGGAAGAAAGGCTCTTGCTCTGACTGTGTCCAGTTTGGCTCCTATAAAAGGTAAGAACCTGGACTGGTTCGAGAACAGACTTGGGAAGGTTGAGAAGGAATCCTAGAGAAGTGAGCACTTGCTGGGTCACTTGCAGGTGAGACTTGACTTGGTCTGCAGACTTGCCCACTATTAGCCTATCGTCCAGATATGGAAAAATGGAAATCTTTTGCCTTCTTAGAAAGGCAACTACTACTGTCAGGCACTTTGTGAAAACCCTTGGGGCTGAGGTTAGGCCAAAGGGCATTGCTCTGAACTGATAGTGGCCTGAGGGCAACTCGAACCTGAGGTACTTTCTGTGGGAGCACCTGATGGAAATGTGAAAGTAGGCATCTTTGAGGTCCAGGAGGCTAGCCAGTCCCCAGGCCTTGAGACGGAAGGATTATTCAAGAGTTACCATCTTGAACTTGGGTTTAAAGATGTTTGTTTGATATCTTAGGTCTAGGATGGGTCACCACTCCCTGTCTTTTCTGGGGTCAGGAAGTACCTGGAGTACAGTCCTTTGCCCCAGTGTAGGGTAGGTACTCTCTCTATGGCTCTTAAGGCCAGAAGAGATGAAACCTCTGCCTCTAGGGCAAGGGTTTCCGAGAGATTTGTAGGTGGAAAAGATCTGGCTCTCATCTTTGGAAATTTTCTGAAGCTGAGAACCAGTCCTTGGCTTACTACTTCCAGGACCCACTTGTCTGATGCAATAGACATCCAGTCCTGGACAAAGTAAGCCAGCCTGCACCCTACTGGAATAGAAGTCTCGACCCGGGCAGGCCCAACAGGGTGCCTGCTTGGCAGGGGCCTTAGGCTAAGGAATGGATGCAGCCCTGCTCATCCCCCTTCTGCCTCTCCCTCTGAAGAACCCCCTCTGTGAAAAGGAAGAAGAGGCCTGTGCTTGGTAAAAAGGCCTATGAAAAGGCCTGCCCCTAGACTGCTGCCTTTGAGGAGTTGCCTGCCTCTCCTTGGCCTGAGCACTCCTGTAGGTGGTCCTGTACTCATCCATTTTCTTCATGTAATTCTCTGTCTGCTCCCCAAACAGAGAATTACCCACTACAGGAAAATCATTGGCCTTTGCCTAGGTATCCTGCGAGAGGCTAGTACATCTGAGCCAAGCCATTCTCCGAAGAGCCACAGATGTAGCCATGACTCTTGATGACACATCATTAGAGTCCACAGCAGCATAAAACTGAACTTTAGATGCCTCAATCCCATCTGCAGCCACTACCTCCAGCTCCCTGGCTAGCTGGGGGGAGGCCTGTTTAGCCAGTGCCAGTACAGTGTCCCACCTGGACTTCTGGTACCTAGCTGTATAGGCCATATAATTTGCCTGTCTGAGTCCCAAGGAAGATGCCATGTACAGCTTTTTTGCCATGGCATCAATCTTCCTAGAGTCTTTGTCTGGGGGGTGTGAAGCCAAGGGAATGCTTGTCTTATCACAGGCATCAGCCTGCACAACCCCAATATGGCTGCATTGCTGACATAAAAACTCTGTTTGAGCCTGAAAGTGTATACCGTTTGTCCATTCTTCTGTCCACAGGAGGTATAGAATTGGGAGACTTCAGAATTTTTTGTGCCTGTTTCCCAAAAGATTTGTGGAGGGGAACAGACAGTCTCCTGGACTCTGGGATGTCCATCATTTCTACAAAATCAGGCTCCTCCTGATCCTCCATTGCCTCTTCCATAGGAAGCTGGAGGGTCTTAGCCACCTTTCTGAAGAACATAAAGTGGGAAAGGGACTAAGAAAGCCTAGGAAGGGATACACCTGAAGGTCTGTCTGGGGAGATGTCTGGTTCCACAGGCACATTTAGACTTTCACCATCACCATCATCATCTTCAAACTCCCCTTCCTCCTCAAACTCCAGTTCATAAAGCTCTTCCACAGTATATGGAACCGGGGAACCGTCCGAACCGAGCTCCTGCCAAAGGTGCGGATTGGTCGGAACCGGGCGAAGCGATTCCACACTCCGAATCACTCTGGCTATCTCTTCGGCGGTCGAAACATGGACTTCTGGATCCAAACCGGATGATTTTTCTTTGCGCTTTCTTTTAGTCAGAACCGACCCCTCGGGATCAGCTCTCCTTTTGGCGGAAGAAGTATCGCCCTGGTCAGAGGGCACTCCTTCTGGTTCAGTCGGAACCGAACCGGGCTGGCCATCTGGGTCAGCGGACTTCTCGGCCTCCTTTTCCTCAGTCTACCTAATCTGTTTTCAAGGGTAGATTTGGGAAAATTTTTGCAAATTTGGCACTCTGAATCGAGGTGTTCAAACCCCAGACAATAAACACAGGTGGTGTGGGGATCGGCCTTAGCAAAGACCTCCCCACACTCACTGCAGTGTTGAAACCCAGTGGGCCCGTTTTTTTTCTTGGGTTTCTCAGACATGGCCAACCTAACCAAATTTACCCTTTTTTTGGCAACCGACAGGCAAGACTCCCTTATCGGTTCCTAGCCGTGTCACGGGTCTTGGAAAAAAAGTTTCAAAACACGTTTTTTTGTTTTTTTTTAGAACCGATAAGGACCGGTAACCACACACTAAAATTACACAAGAAGTAAGCAAATGATCAGTTCAGCTGAACCGATGCACACTTTTTACAAGTTCCACACAGAAAAAACACAGTACAAAACCTATCTAGTACTCACGGTACCACAGACTGAACCGACTATGCGGGAAACTTTTTTGGTTAGAAACCGATGAAAAAACGACACTTCGACTTTCAAACCGAGCTGCAGGAGAAATCTCCGGAGCAACTGTTCAGTGAGGCTGAGTAAAGAATCTGACGGTTAGCTTTCAAAGGGAAACAGACAAGAGACATCAACCGAGCTCGAGCTCAGCTTTCTATGCTCTGCATAGAAAGATTATCCCTTTGTTCTCCGGGGAAGTTTAAAGGCTGGGGCTAACTGCACTTGTCAGAATACAACAAGACTTCAAGTTGTTTGAAGGGATTCTACAGATACATAAGAGAGAAGAGAGAAGAGAAAAGAGAGGACGCAGATCAACAGGATTAAGAATGAGGGGGGATGGGCTCAGGAAGCAAGGGAACAGGCGGTGGTGCTAAACGAGTACTTTGCCTCAATCTTTGCAGAGGGCGACAAAGTATCCCTACAGCCTAATAAGAGAGATGAGGAACCAGCAAAAGTGAGAGGTCAGTCTCAGTCTGAGACCAGAGGATGGAAAGAGGCTAGAAACAGGCTGGGCCAGACCGAGTAGGGAGGTGGCATGAGGGAGGGGATTGCGGGGGGAGAATCACTGTGGATAGGGTGAGGGAGGCCCTTCGGAAACTAAAAACTGATAAGGCGCCGGGGCCAGATGGACTACATCCGAGGGTTATAAAGGAACTGGCAGCTCCACTGGCTGCACTCTAATACCTCTCTGCAGACGGTATGCGTGCCACAGGACTGAAGGGTGGCTTATGTAGTGCTTATATATAAAAGGGGGTCTAGGGAGGAGATGAGGAATTATAGGCCTGTCAGTCTAACGTCTGTGGTAGGCAAGGTAACGAAGGGCTTTATCAAGGAGAGGCTTGGGAGGCAGTTGGAAAGGTTAGAACACCAGGATGATAAAACAGTATGGCTTCATCCCAGGGAGATTGTGTCAGACCAACCTCGTAGAGTTTTATGACTGGGTGACAGGGGCCTTGGATAGACATAGGCTGATGGATGCCCTATACCTAGATTTCAGCAAGGTGTTTGATTCAGTGGCACATAATGGACCGACAGCAAAAATGGGGGAGATGGGGGTGGAAAGACAGGAGCTAAATTGGGTTGAAAATTGGCTTTTGGGGCGTTTACAGAGGGTAATGGTGGATGGGATACTATCCTCCCACAGGAAGGTAATCAGTGGGGTTCCTCAAGGTTCAGTACTGGGGCCACTCTTGTTTAATGCCTACGTCTCAGATACAAGGAGGGGGGTTAGAAATAAGTTGAGTCTCTTTGCGGATGATTCAAAACTACGAGCACTGGTGGATTGTGAAGAAGCGAGGGAAACAGTCCAGGGGGATCTGGATACCCTGGAGGGGTGGTCAAAGAGGTGGGGACTGAAATGTAATGCCAGGAAATGTAAGGTTACTTCATTTGGGGGTCAATAACCCGGGCCATGTATACACCCTGGGGGGGTTCACACTGCATGCCACATTGGGAGAAAGGGATTTGGGGTGGTGGTAGACGTCAACATGAATAACTCTGAAAATTGTAGAACAGCAGCCAAAGCAAACAGGATGTTGGGTTGCATAGCCAGGGGAATTACATCCAGAAGGAGGGAGGTGATCCTCCCTCTATATTAATGCTTTGGTCAGGCCGCAGCTCAAGTATTGTGTACAGTTCTGGAGACCTCATCTGAAGAAGGACATAGCGCTGCTGGAGAGGATTCAGAGGAGAGTGACCAGGATGATTCAGGGCATGGAGGGGAGGCCTTATGAGAAGAGTCTGGAAGAGCTTGGACTTTACTCACTGGAGGAGAGGAGGGACAGGGGAGACATGATAGAGGTTTTCAAGTATGTAAAGGGAATAACCAGGAGTGCTACCAAGGAGCTGTTTAGACTAAAGAAGGGGGAAAAACCAGGGGCCATGAGTGGAAGCTGGAGGGGGGGTAATTACAGGGGGGAGTGTAGGAGGCATTTTTTCACTGAGAGGGCGGTGGAACAGTGGAATGCGCTGCCTGGGAGGCTGGTGGAGGAGGGTACAGTGGAGGACTTCAAGAAGGGTGGGATAGGTACAAGGGAAAACTGAACCTGAAGGAGACCCTCTTGGGGGATGGGGGGGTTGGTGAGGTGAGCAGCCACTAGGTTGCTGGCTTTCGAGCAGACGAGACAGACCATTTGGCCTATTCTGCTGGCTTTTAGTATGTTAGTATGTAACTATGTAAAAATAATTTCCTATCTCCTTTAACAGACAGAGAGCCACCTGTTGTTTTCTGTAATACATGGCTTCCTATCCGTTTCGACTGAGACTATGACCCCCCAAACAACAACAACAACAACAACAACAACAACAACAACAACAACAATTCAGTCAACAATCAGGCAACTGATCACGCCATACCCCACCCCATATTCAAGCCCAACTGCCAGGCTGACTACATTTTTACTCACTGGCGATCGCTTCATTCAAAACACCCCCGGCCCAAATACAAGCCAAATCGTCAGGCTGACTGCATTTTAACACACTGACGAGCGCTTTACGCACTTCAAACCGCCCCTCCATCAGGCTGACTGCATTTTTACTCATCAGCTGCAGCCCGCTTGCTTCACTCATATCACAGTCCAAGAACTCTGACATAAACTGCCATCTTGTATTACTAGCTTCCTTTGAAAAGTCACCTGCCATGACGACTCTTTTTGTGGCTCTGGTCATGGTTTGAAATGGCAGTCTGCAGTTGCTGACAGGAGTGCGCGGTAAAACAGCATTCTAAACTGTAATAATCATTCTGCCATCAGATCAACGGCATTACGACTTCCTGACCTCAGACCAATGTTGTTCTGAGCTTTTTAGGCTGCACCTTTCCAATTCTGAAATGAGGTAAGAAAAAATTACTCCCCTTAGTAATCTTGTTTCTTCCAATGTGTTCTTCCATATTCATAACTCTCTGCAATTAGCCTGCTCAGTAGAACTGCCCGGAGAATGGAACTGTATGCTAATGATGGAATTATTGGCACATGAAACATTCAAACTGCTGCCCTCATCTGCTATACATTCCATCGTCTCAGACTTCTAGGAAGCCCACAAGGCAATCTTACTAAGTGACTCAAGCTGAAAAAAAACTGCTCGATATACACAAAACTGTTCTACACAACCCTACCACTGATACTAATGATTATAGTACCAGGCATACATGAAACACCCAGAATCACCTGGAAAAAAGAAAGTTAAGTATGAAAAAACAACCCCACAGGATTAAAATAAGTGTGCCTGTGTTTGGGACTGTCACTTAAGACCATTCAGAGGCTCTGGTTCTGGAAGGGAGGGAGAGTTATGAATATGGAAGAATACACTGGAAGAAACAAGATTACTAAGGCGAGTAATTTTTTCTTCTAACCCCATGTATTCTTCTCACATTCCTAACTCTCTGCAGACTTCAAAGCAGTACCTTTGGAAGTGGGCAGAGAACCTACTTAGGAAAGAGGCTCTGTAGGACTGCTGTGCCAAACCTGGCATCACTTCTGGACTGCAAGGCCAAACTATAATGTTTAGTAAAGGTGTGTACTGACCTCCAGGTAGCAGCTTTACAGATCACCAGCAAGGGAATATCCCTAGAAGCTGCTAAAGAAGCAGCTGTGCCCCTGATAGAGTGTGACCCGAGGCCTGCTGGGGCCTGTTTTCCAGATTTTGTGTAACAAAACTGAATGCACTGAACTATCCAGCAAGAGATTGATCTCTTAGAAGCTGGAGTACCCTTTCACACATCCCCATAAGTGAGAGAGTTGCTGTTTATCAGCTATCTGATCCTTGGTGTGAGTTAGATAATAACTCAATGCTCTTTTAACATCCAGACTGTGGAGCCTGCACTCTCCTGAACTGGCATGTTCTGTGAAGAAGACTGGCAGTGTAATGGACTGGATTCAAGTGGAAATCAGAAACCAACTTAGGGAGAAATCTTCCGTTAGTACGAAGTACTACTTTATCATTATGAAAGGATAAATAATCCTTTTCCACACACTGCTTGCAACTCACTCATTCTTCTAGCAGAAGTGATTGCTACCAAAAATACAGTTTTCCATGTGACATATTGTAAATGTGCTGATCACATAGGCTCAAATGGAGGTGTCATGAGCTGAGCAATGGAAATATTCAGATCCCATACTGGGACTGGTTCATTAATAGGAGTATGCAAGTGGGCTAACCCTTTAAATAATTTTTTGAAAATAGGGTTAGATGCAAGGGGAAACAGTTTTCCCTGCTGAAACAGATGCCAAGTGCACCTTCAGGAATGTATGTTTGAGGCCTTGAGAGTGCAGTTCAGTAAGATATTCCAATAATAGTGGAACCTCTGCCAAAGAAGGAGAAACATGTTTAGCATCACACCAAACAGAAAACCTTTTCCATTTTGCATTATAGGTTTTCTTAGTAAAAGGTTTTCTATATCCTTTTAGGATATCCAGAACAGCCTGGGAAAGCTGCAAATTTGCAAACTCTTAAGTCCTCAAGAGCCAGGCCTCGAGTCTGAGACCTGAAGTTCGGGTACAGGATCTTCCCTTGGTGGGAAGTTAAAAAGGTTGTGCCTCCTGGGTAGGAGGACTGGCGTGGACACTGACATTGACAGTAGAAGGGGACACCATGGCTGTCTGACCCACTCTGGTACTATCTGAATCATGGATGCAGGCTGTGACCCAAGTTTGAGTAGCACTCTGAAAATGAGATGGAAGGGAAGAAAGGCATATAAATGCTTTCCTGACCAGTCCAAGGCCAGAGCATCCAGGAGAAGTGTGCCCCTTACTGGAGGCCTGCAACACAATAAGGGTAACCTGTGATTCTCGTGAAAGGCAAAGAGATCCATCTCTGGAGTGCCCCATCATCTGAACACTGAGTCCAGTACTTGTTTGTTCAGAGACCATTCGAGATGTGCCTGGTTGATCCTGCTTAAAGCATCTGCCAGGGTATTGTCCTTGCCTGGTACATGAATAGCATGCAATGAAGCTTTTTGAGAGTAAGCAAGTTCCCAAATTGTCATGGCCTCTGAACACAGGGGGTCAGACCTTGTTCCCCCTTTCTTGTTTATGTAAAACACTGTAGTGGTGCTGTCTGTTCTCACCTGTACCACCTTGCTCTGTATTAACTGGGAAAAACTTTTTTGAGCCAGAAACACTGCTCTGAGCTCCAGCAGGTTTATGTGGAGAAGAAACTCCATGCTTGACCAAGTGCCATGGGTAGTGTGTTCTCCTATATGAGCACCCCATCTTAACAGAGAAGCATCCATTGTACGGATGACTGAAGGATTTTCCCTTTGGAAGGGAACTCCTGTCCTTAGATTGTGGATGTCTGTCCACCACTGCAGGGACTGGATCACTGACCTTGTTACAGGGATCAGTTTTGAAATATGGTCTTTTCTTTGGCACCAGTGTGCCTGTAGATGAAACTGCATATTTCTCATTCAAAGTCTTGCTCCCAAGACCACTCCTGTTGCTGCAGCCATATGTCCCAGTATTTGCAAGTATCTTTTTGCAGGACATGGCTTTCCCAATTCGAATGAGGCAATCAGTTTCAGTATGGACTGAACTCTGTCCTCTGGAAGAAAAGCTCTTCCCTTTATGGTATTCAGTTCTACTCCTATGACATGCAGAACTTGAACCGGTGTGAGGATGGACTTTTCCTGGTTCAGCAGGAAAACCAGAGACTGCAACAAATCTTTTGTTATTTCCAGGTGTGCTTGCACCTGCTGAAGTGACTTTCCCACTATTAGCCAGTCGTCGAGATAGGGGAAAACTGTAATTCCTAGTTTTCGTAGAAATGCCACTACCACTGCCAGGTATTTTGCGAATCGATCAATCAAAATCTTTATTTATTCAGGCGAACACCATTGAGCAAGCTCATTTACAAGATGGACCTGAAACATAGGTACAAGTAATAATACAGTCCAGACAGTATACAATATTGGCAATACAGACAGTACAAGGAACGCATAGGTACAGTACAAGGAATAAGTAAGGCCTTAGGGGGTGGACGTATACAGGATGGGTTGACTAAGGGGTTATCACAGTGCAGAAAGTAAGGGCCTTTCCGTGACTTGGGGGAGACATGTACTGATGGTGTTTCGGTGGGTCAATCCTGTCTACTTGTGGGCCAAGCGGGCAGGAGGTACAGGGGAATATTTTCATTTATGGGCGGTGAATACCCTTGGTGCTGAGGTTAGACCGAGGGCAGGGCTGAGAACTGGTAATGACCTGAAAGAAGCCTGAACCCGAGATATTTTCTGTGAGACTCCCTTATGGGAATGTGGAAATAAGCATCTTTTAAGTCTAGAGATGCCAGCCAATCTCCTTGCTGAATAACAAGTCAAATTAAAGGTAGGGTCACCATCCTGAATTTTGGATTTGCCAGGTATTTGTTCAGATGCCTTAGGTCCAGAATAGGCCGTCACTCCCCATTTTTCTTTTTGGTAAGAAAATACTGGGAGGAAAACCCCTCTGCCCCTCTACTTTCATGCTGACCAGGGTTTGAACCTTCTTTTCCAAGAGCTGTTCTTCGACAAGGGAGGCTGGCTTGAATAGCCTTGACTTCAGAGGAGGGAAGGACTTGAAACTCGGGGAAAGTCCCTGGCTCACTACTTCTAATACCCACCTGTCTGTGGTTATGGGCTGTCAAGCCTGAAAGAAGTGAGCCAGTCTGCCCCCTACTGGTACAGGGGAGGCGATCTTGGCAAAGGAGTCCTGAGCCTGGGCGGATTGGGAACCCCTCCTGGAGCCCATCCTGCCTCTGGCCCTATAATACCCAGTCTGCTGTGGGTATGGCTGCAGCTGTGAAACAGCTTGAGGCTGATAGAAGGGCCTGCCATAGGACCTTCCTCTACCTCCCCTTCCATAAAGCCTATAAGAAGTAGAAGGCCTATCCTTGGATGAATTACTCTTATAGGTAGTTTTGTATTCATCCACCTTTTTCATATACTCTTCAGTCTGTCTGCCAAAGAGAGAATGATCCTGTACAGGGAAATCCATGGCCTTAGCCTGGGCATCCTGTGCTAGATTTGTAGCCCTTAGCCAAGCAAGCCTTCCCAGGGCTACATTCAGAGCCATAATCCTAGCAGCATTATCACTGGCATCTGCTGCCATCTGAAACTGGTATTTGGATGCTTCCAATACCCTTCTTTGACACTCTGTCCATTTTCCTTGAATCCTTCTCAGGAGGGTGAGAAGATAAAGGAAGCCTCACCTTCTCACAAGCTGCCTGCTGGACTATACGCTGATGATCAGGGTGAGAACAGAGGAAGTCAGCCCCTTTCTTGTCCTGTTGGTACTTCTTGTCCCCCTTCTTGTCCAAACGCGTGACAGAGTTAGGGTTCTGCAGGATTGCAAATAAATCCTTCTTGAAGAATTTAAAAATCGGCAGAAAAATTTTCTTCGTGGGTGTTAACCCCATCATTTCCATATATTCAGCCTCCTCCTCATCTTCTATGACCTCGGTGGTAGCCAGGTCAAGGGCATCTATTATTTTCCTCACAAAGGAAAAGTGAGAGGAAAAATCCTCAGGCCTAGGAGGAGAGCCAAATTCCTGCTCAGGTGAGATTTCTGGTCGAATAGGCTCACTGTCATCTTGCTCTGGTAAATCATACTCCCCAGTATCCATCTCCTGAGACTGGGGGTCCGAGCAGGGAGTAACCTCCTGAACCCTTGGAGGAGGGGTTGGAGAAGGTATAAACCCCTGAATTGCCTCAATGACTTTGATAGCCCTGGCAATTTCCTCAACAGTAGGCAGACTGTGAGGCACAGAAGAATCCCCTGTAGGTTTAGCCTGGGGTTCGTCGTGCTTGGTCTTCTTTGGCTTTTTGCGGGGGGGGGGGGGAACCAGAGAGTCATCCAGGCCACTCAGTCTCTCTAGAGAGGTAGATTCACCCTTATCAGGGGTGGTAAAAGAAGAAATACAGGTTACTCACCTGTAACAGAGTTCTAGGAATGGTATATGTTGTTCATCCACACTTATTGGCAGGTCCCT
Organism: Neoceratodus forsteri; assembly: GCA_016271365.2. Taxonomy (NCBI): domain Eukaryota; kingdom Metazoa; phylum Chordata; order Ceratodontiformes; family Ceratodontidae; genus Neoceratodus; species Neoceratodus forsteri. The sequence continues at coordinate 672,247,599 of CM057451.1, read as the reverse complement.
TGCCGCTTTAAATCTTGCCGGAAGGTCTTCAAGCTGGCTCCTCCCACCCACCGGTGGTAAAACTCGGCTCTGCCCCATGGCGCTAGAATCTAGCCCGCTGGAAGCCAGGTTGTGCGTCGGCTTGGGGGCGGGTGGGTCGTGTGGATGAACAACCCATATACCATTCCTAGAACTCCTGTTACAGGTAGTAACTCTTTCCTGGGACATGGATATGTTGTTCATCCACACTTACTGGCAGACTCTAGCAGTTCTCCGGGAGGAGGCAAAGGCGCACACCCCTACTTAGGTAAAAGACTGGAGAACAGGGCCCGACCAGCACCGGTAGCGACCCAAGGTCGATGGAAGGGGCGGTAAAGCCTGCTTCGGGCAGAAGCCCTGCGGATATCCTGGACCGGAGAGTCATGGAAGCAGCCACCGATGCAGCGGAAGGATGGGTAAAGCGCTTATCCTCTGGGAGCTCCATGCCCACCCGCCTATAGTGAGACCTTTGCAGGGGTGACCCGCCCGCTTGTCTTCCACTGGGCTGCAAATCTGCCAGATGCGGCTTCAGCGAAGATGATGAACAGTTGCAACCTCTCCCGAACTTTAACTACGCTCCCAAGGGTGGCGTTAAATGGTTCCACGGAACCTGAATATAGCCTCCGAGGTGTGAAAGGGATAAACCCGGCAGAGGCAATACCCGAAGGAAGACTCATACCGCCTCCGGAGGACTTGGGAGTGGTAGCAGGACAACCTAGTCCCTGTGGAAGACCGGATAGGGAGGTTAAAGGAGCGCCTGGAACTCTTCCTGCCTTCTGGATGGTGGAGTGGCCCCAAGAAGGTGTTCTTCCACAACAGGTGGGGGAAAATCGCACCTGTGCAAAGGTTCGGATGGCTTGCTCATGAGCTAAGCCCATACCAGCAAGGATCCCGCAGAAACGGGGATACTCTCCCCAAAAGGGGAGGCGTGATCGAGGCCTAGAAGTGCCAGACCACCTTCTCCGCACCACCAGCTGCCTCCTGGCCCGCGCCCGGAAGACAGTGGTGACCCGCAGAAGCACCTAGAGGGTCGTCAGCCGAAGCCCTGGTCTAAGGATGGACCGCAGATGGTCCGGAATGCTCACCCAGGGACGGGGAAGGGCACGGCCCTATCCCATCGTCAAAAAAGGGAGAACTTCTCCCAAAGGACAAGCATCTTGGCAGACTTCTTAGCAGGACGCCTCGAAGGTCGAGGACCTTGCCGAAAGACCCTAGGCCTGGCCCCTAGCCGCACAGGGGTCGGCCTACAGGTGCAGGGATTGAAGGTCCAGATGGATAACCTTCCCCTGAAAAGGAAAGACAGGACCAGGCGGACTAGAGGCCGCCTCGGGAGCCTGGGGCTGAGACTGAGGAGAACTGGACACCAGAACTGGCAATCCAGTCTGGGGCTACCAGCATCACCTGCACCAAGTCCCTCCTCGCCTTGCCCGTAGGTCAAGGGAAATGGGGGAGAGGCACGGAAGGGCCCGGGGTCCGTGGCCCCAATGGCATCCCCTGCAGCAGGCCTTGCTGAGGGGTAGGCAAAAAAACAGTCTCTGCCTGGTATTCTTCCCGGAGAGAAGAGGGAAAAGATCTTGTGCTACCTCCGGCAGGGGAGACCACTCATGAGGCGCAGCCTATGCCCGGCTCAGGGCAGCAGCCAGGGAATCGGGCTCCTGCCATCAAATGGCTGAGAACCTTTGACTGCGCAACAACCCAATGCGGAGAACCTCCTTGCACCAAGACAAGGGGACAGACCGAACCTGGTGGAGTAGGTAGCACATGGTCTTTGAATAGTCCTACTTGGACTTAGACCTGTAGACCCCGTACAAGCGGAGCGAGCGGTGCAGGCTAAGCGGACCGTCTATCTCCAGTGAGCAGGAAGGACATTGGGACTAGCAAGAGGACCAGAGGCGAAGCACTCTGTATTCCCCAAGATGGGCACCCACCCATCCAAGAAGCATCGGTCGGGAAGACCACCAACTCCAGGCGAACAAGCAGGATGTTCTCCTGCGAGTTAGAATGGTCCAAGGGCGTTCTCTAACTCCAGGCTGTAAGTCACGAACTGGTCCAAGGGCGCAGGCGCTGTGACCTCTGGCTGGCCCTCCCACTAAGGGAAGGCCGCCCTGAGGCCCAGGAGGAGCAGGAGGTCCTGGCAGGATGTAATTTCCCAGCCAACCCGACTGGCAAGAAGGAAGAACCTCGGCCCTGTTAGCGGGCCGAGCTCGGACTCAAAAGTGAGCTTAGTCCCGAAGAAGCTTCACCGCTAAGATACGAGTTCTCACTTGGCTCCCGAAAGCAGGAGACCAGTCTGCCTTCCGGGGGGGTGACATCCGGACCCTTCAATGCCGCAGAGACTGCTGAGCAAGGAAGTGCTAGGAACTCGTAAGGAGCTCCCCCGCAAGAAGGGGTGGAGCCTCCCCAGAAAACGGACGGAACGAGGGGTAGGTACATCCTGGAGACCAGGAAAACAGCTACACGCCACATTCTGAGGATGGGATGTCTGAAGAAGAGAGACCATCCAGGCGTGTGGGAGAATGGGCGCAAGCCCCCGTCCGTATGAGACCAGGAATACCTGGACGCGAACCCAGGGTTGAATGGGGGGGGGGAATCCACAGCCTTCCTGATCACCTCTAACTAGAGAGCCAGGCATGTCGGATGACCGACATAGGGGCAGTGAACTCAAGATCCCCATGGGGCAGCGGCTCAAGGGAGCTTCCGCAACCTGTGACAGGATCACCTTAAATACCTCCAGAATGAGGTGGGGCCGTCCCCCCATGGGAAACCCGGGCTGAGGCAGCCAGGGGCGGGACAATGCCCTTGGCCCATCACTGGGCAGGCTTAGAGGGGAAGGAGCCGAGGAGCCTCGGTTTCCTGCCTCCCGCTTCCTTTGGAGGAAAGCTGGTCTGGCAACAGGCTGCCCAGCGCATGCCTGCTAGCCCTCATGCTGGGCCAGGGGCCCCAGGGCTCAGGGAGCAAGGGGCTTCATAAGGCTGGCTGCCCTTGACCCCAGGCGAGGTGACCCGAGTCCGGTGGCATCGACTCTCGGGCCCATGGATGTATCCCTCCACTCCAGGGCCGAAAAGGTCAGTCCCCAAGAAGGGGATGTCCGCCAACTCGTGCTGGGTTTCCAAAGAGAAGGAGGAGAACCTCAGCCACGCCCTGCGGCTGCCACCGATCTGGCACAGGAGTCGCCTGGATCCAGAGCTGTCTGGAGCTGCTGCTTCGCCACCACCCTACCCTGGTCCCGCACCTGTCGAACCGTGGTTCGCAGATCACCTGGGAGATGAGGGAGAACCTTGTCCAGGGAGCCCAAAAGGGTGTGGGACAAATGTGCCATCAGTGCAACCGAGCTGGCCTGACGGAGGCCTAGGGAGGACGCAGCGTAAACCTTAAGCCAGACATAGTCCATCCTTCTGGACTCCTTGCGGAGGTCTGTCCACATCCCCAGTGTTTCCAAGACATTGGAAGCGTGCGTGTAATTACCCCTTCGGCGAGGGTGTTCCAGCAAACCGGGCAGAGAATCGACAGGGATAGGGTACCTCCGAGCCACCCTGGCGGGCGCAGGGCAAAGTGAGCCACCGCCATAGCTCAAGGCTGGGCCCACGATAGCCTCCAGCCACTGGGAAGGCCTCTGTGGAAGAACCCCTCGTCCAGATCTCCCAGGGGGTAAGGTGCCCGATCGGAGACGGGCTTGAGCTACATTCCAGTAAATTCTGAAATGAGCTGAAGTAGACCCTTCGAAGACGATGGGCTGTCGTCTACTGGATGTTCCTGGGAAGACCCGGGGTCCTCCCTGTTAGGAAACATGGCAGAGCCTGCTCCAGGCTCCAAAGGGTCTGCAAAAAGCTGCCGCAGGCCCGAGGCACTCTTCGTCCGCCACGGGCGGGCAGGAGTGAGGGACAGTGACCTGAAGGACAGGCCACGGTCCGGCCTGAACTCCCGGCAGAGGGGCAGCGAAAAGTCGGAAGAACAACTGGCCTGGAGAAACTCCGACCCGATTCAGAGCGGCTGTTGACCAGCGGCGGCTGCTTGCTATCTGGAGAATGAATCAGGGTTGATTGAAACCCAGACAACTACTGCCGCCACATAAGTTCTCGCAACACCGGCGCTAGCGGCATCGAAACCGCTCCTCATCCGAGAGGGGGACGAGGAAGAACAGCAAAGCTACCTTAACTCGGTGCCTCTCGACTGAGAAAGCCGAGATCGGCGTGAGCGGCTAGACCGAGAGGTTGACCGAGACCCAAATCCTTGGGGGACCGGCGGGCCTGGGAAGAAGCGGGTGCACCTGCTCCTCCCTCGGCTCGGAAGAAAGGACCGAGGCTGTCGAGCCGAAGGAGGACAGAGCCTCAGCTTCCGCCGGCCAGCGGGAAAACGGCCTCAGCAGACCCCCGAAGGCGGTCAGAGACTCAACAACGTCGATGGGGAACTTGGCGGCTGACCTGGCGGGGGATACCGTGAGGCCAGTGGCGAGCCTCGACCAAGTCGGCGCCGGCCGATGCGGAGGAGAGATCGCTCCATGAGAAGAGACCCGCCTGCGGCCCCTCTAGCCATAGGCCGGCGACAGGGCTCAGGTTCCCTCTCCTGGAGAGGAATAGCAACTCCTGAGCGAGCTGCATGAGAAGAATCCAGGAAGCGGGATAAGCTCCCGCAACCGAGGAGAGGAGAAGCCCGCCTTTGGCTGGATCAGGCAGCAGAGAAACAGTAAAGCGGACACGCCGGTCCGATGGACTCTCGGAGCGGAGAAAACTACGGATGTCCGAGCCCCAGCGGACGCGCGGTCCTCGGAGAGCTGACCAAAGGCAGAACAAAGTTGCAAGCCTGAGGATCGTGATCCAAGTCCAGGCAAAAAAATCACATGGAGTGCGAGTCCCTCCTGGAGGAACTAACCGTACGCCTCTTGGGGCCGGAAAAAGCCATCGCCGTAGCGAAGAAGAAAAGATCGAAGATTCAAAGGACACTTCAATAAATTCGAAGACCGAACTTTTCAGGAACCAGTCAAAAACGCAGAGCGTTAAGGAGGGAACCTGAGCTTCCAGCGGTAAGGAAGATCTGGCGTCATGGGCGGAGATACGGTTACTCACCTGTAACAGGAGTTCTAGGAATGGTATATGTTGTTCATCCACACTGTCTGGCAGGTATCCTTGCCGCTTTAAATCTTGCCGAAAGGTCTTCAAGCTGGCTCCTCCCACCCACCCGGGTGGTAAAACTCTCGGCTCCGACCCATGACGCCAGATCTGGCCCGCTGGAAGCACAGGTTGTGCGTCAAAGCCGGGGAGGTCGGGTGTGTCGTGTGGATGAACAACATATACCATTCCTAGAACTCCTGTTACAGGTGAGTAACCTGTATTTCTAGGGACATGGATATGTTGTTCATCCACACTGTCTGGCAGACTCCTAGCAGTTCTCCAGGAGGAGGGAGGTAAGGCGCACACCCCCTACTTAGGGAATAAAGACTGGAGAACCGAGGCCCCAAAACCAGCATCCCGGCGTGACTCAAGGTCTATGTGGTAATGGGTGATGAAGGTGTGCTGACTTCAGGTAGCAGCCCTGCAGATATCCTGGATAGGGACGTCCTGGAAGCAGCCACCGATGCAGCAGTATGGCGGGTAGAATGAGCTCTTATCCCTCTGGGAGGCTCCATGCCCGCCAACTTGTCAGAGATCTATGCAGGAGGTGACCCACCTGCTCATCATCCGCTTAGCTGCAGGTCTGCCAGTGCGGCTTCAGCGTGGTGACAAACAGCTGGCAAACCTCTCCCGAATTTCAGCCGTGCGCTCCTTATAATAAGCGAGCGCCCTTCTAGGGTCCAAAGTATGGAGCCTGTATTCGGCCTCCGAGGTGTGATTGGGGTAGAACACCGGCAGAGTCAACACCTGGTTAAGGTGAAACTCCGACACCACCTTCGGAAGGAATTTCGGGTGGGGGCGCAGGACAACCTTGTCCCTGTGGAAGACCAGGTAAGGAGACTCGATGCAGAGCACCTGGAGTTCTCCCATCCTTCTGGCTGGATAGCCACCAAGAAGCGGTCTTCCACGACAGGTGAGAGGTTCACACCTGTGCATTGGTTGAATAAACGCCCACGAGGCTTTGCCAATACCAGCAGTAAATCCACGGGTGGAGGTTCTCGCACCGGAGGAAATGTGATCAAGGTCTTTGAAAGCGCAAGACCACCTTCTCCTCGCGCCGACTGCTCCCGGCCCGCCCCGGTAAGCAGAGATGGCTGCCAGGTGCACCTTAGGTCGTGAGCCTAAGCCCTTGACAGAAAGGGACCATAAATAGTCCAAGATGCTTGCCAAAGGACAGGAGGAAGGGTCAAGCCCTTGCCCTGACACCAAATGGAAAATCTCTTCCATTTGAAGGCATAGCATTTCCTGGTCGACTCCTTACGGGACGCCTCAACAACATTGAGGACCTCGTCGGAAAGACCCAAGGCCTGGAACTCTAGCCGCTCAGGAACCAGGCCATCAGGTGCAGGGATTGAAGGTCCGGATGGAACACCTTCCCCTGATTGACAGAGCAGGTCTGGGCGAGCTGGAAGCTGCCTCGGGAGCCTGGAGCTGAGGCTGAGGAGATCTGGGTACCAGAACTGGCGGGGCCAGTCTGGGGCTATCAGAATCACCTGCGCCTTGTCCCTCCTTGCTTTGAGAAGCACCTTGTGAATCAAGGGAATGGGGGAAAGGCGTAGAAGAGGCCCGGGGCCCACGGCCTCGAGAAGGCATCCTGCAGCGAGCCCTGCTGAGGCGGGCATCAGAATAGCCTCAGCCGTGTTCTCCTGGAGGCAAACAGGTCCACCTGAGGTGTGCCCAATGGGAGAACAGATCTTGTACTACCTCCGGCAGGAGAGACCACTCGTGAGATGCAGCCCCTATCCGGCTCAGGGCATTGGCCAGGGTGTTGGAGGCTCCTGCCACATGAATGGCTAGGAGATCCGCCTCCAAGCTGCGCACGAGTGACCCACGGAGAGTTTCCTTGCATAGAAGCATGGGAGCACGTCCCGCCCTGGCGGTTTAGGTAGTACATGGTGATGGTATTGTCCGTCTGGACTCGGACCACTTGACCCGGACCGGAGCAAAGGTGGTGAGAGCTAGGCGGACCGCTCGGAGCTCCAGCAGGTTGATGTGACATCGGGACTCCCGCGGGGACTAGAGGCCGTGCGCCTGGTGTTCCCCCAGATGGGCACTCCAACCCATCAGAGAGGCATCGGTCGATAGGGAGACCATCGGCTCGGGGCGGACAAATGGGATGCCCTCCTGCAGATGAGATGGAACGGTCCACCATCGGAGAGCGTTCCACATCTCCTGGGTCACCATCACTAGCTGGTCCAATGGATCGCAGCGTTGTGACCACTGGCTGGCCAGTCCCCACTGAAGGGGCGCATGCCCAGCGTGCCCAACAGACCACGCTGGTACAGGCCGCCATGAGACAGAAGTCCGGGCAGGCGCGGTGCCCAACCAGAAATGATTGGTCAAGGAGGTAAGAACCTCAGCCCTGTCCTGCGGAGCCGTGCTCTGGCTCGAAGAGTCGAGCTCTGCCCGATAAACAGAATCACCTGCTTCAGCTCGAGTTCCGACTTGGCCTCGTTGATCAGAAGGCGGTTGAGAAACAAACCTGGAGGGCCAGATCTCTGGACTGCTCCACCTCCCTGTCTGGAGGGGCTGCTATCAGCCAATCGTCCAGGTAAGGGTACACCGGACCCCTCAGCGCCATGAAGCTGTCACCACTGCTATGCATTTGGTGAAGACCCTGGGAGCTGGAGACAGGCCGCAGGGCATGGCTCGGAACTTCGAGGATCCCTCCGTTCGAAAGCGAAGGATCTCTGATGTGATGGAGCGGATAGGGACGTGAAAAAGCCGTCCTGCAGGTCAGAAAGCAGAACCACATGCCGTGTTCAGGATGGTATTATCTGAGCCAGAGTGACCATCCTGAAGGTTCGAGACCTTAGGAACTTGTTCAGGTCGTGTAGGTCGAAATGGGCGCCAGCCCCGTCCGTTCGGAACCAGGAAGTACCTGGACACAAACCCGGGTCTGAGGAGGGTCGCCACCTCCTGATCACCTCCTTTTGGAGGAGGAGGCGATGTCGGCCCGGCAGGCCGACAGTGGTAGCGGACCCGAGGCCCCAGTGCGACGGCTCTGAAGGGCGGGGCCTGCTCAAATTCTAAAGGCAGGCCTTTTCCTACCACCTCCAGCACCCACCTGTCCGTGGTAATAACGGACCAGGTGGAAAGAAATGCGGGCCGTCCCCATGGGGGAACCTGAGTGAGGTGACAGGGTTGAGGCGACACCCTCAGCCCGTCACTGGGCAAAGCTGGAGGAGGGACCGGCCGAGGACCTCCTGAGCCTTACCTCCCTGCTTCCTGTTGGAGGAAGCCCCAGGCTTAGGTTTGGGATGCCAAGCCCGAGCCTGCTGGCCCTGACATTGTTGGGCGGACGCGATGAGCGCAGAAAGACGAAAGAGCTTAGGCTGTGGTTCTGGCCTTTGTCCTTCTGAGCGGAAAGACAGAGTCCAAGGTAGCATTGGACTTCTCGATCCTCTGCGGTGACCTTCTACCCCAGGGCGAAGGTCGGTCCCCAAAAAGGAACATCCGCCAACTTGTGCTGGGTCTCAGTAAAGGTGGATATCCTCAGCCAAGCCCGGCGCGCATTAGCCACTGCGCCGCCACAGACCTGGCACATGAGTCCCAATGTCTAAAGCAGTCTGGAGCTGCTGTTTGGCAACTGCCCTGCCCTGGTCCCGCACCTGCCTGACCGTAGTCTGCAGATCCGCGGGAAGATGAGGGACGACCCCATCCAGGGGCCCAACAGGGCATGAGAGAAATGTGCCATGAGGGCGGCGAACTGGCCTGGCGAAAGCGAGGAGGGGCGCAGCATAGACTTTCGCCCGGCATAGTCAATTTCTTGGACTCCTTGTCGGGAGGTTTGTCCACATCCCTAGCGTTCCCGGCCGCCGAACGCTGTCGGTAACTAACCCTCGGCCGGGGTGTTCAAAAAACCAGACAGGGAACCGGTAGGGACCACATACTTCCTGGCCATCCTGGCCGAAGGCGCAGGGCAGGAAGCAGTGCGCTGCCAAAGCTCCAAGGCCGGGCCCACTATGGCCTCGGCCATCGGAAAGGCCTCCGTAGGGGAATCCCCATGGTCCAGAATCTCCGTGAGGGGATACCTGGGCTGCTTAGAAACGGGTTCGAGCTTCATCCCAGTGGACTCCGAGATGAGCCGAAGCAATCCCAGGAAGGACGAAGGGCTATCGTCCACCGACTGTCGTCCTGAGGACTCCAAGTCCATTCGCTTGGAGAAAAGGGAGGAATCGTCTTCGGACTCGGAAGAGTCCTCAAAGAGCTGCCTCGGGCCTGAGCCACCCTCCACCTGCCGAGGTCGATCGGGAGTGAGGGTGACAGACAGCCTATGGGGCAGTCCCTGAGCCGACCGAGAATTTTTGGTCGGAGCCCCAACTAAACGGCTGTGGAGGCGGAGGTTCCACCAGAATCGGTGGGGCAGCTGGTTCTGGCCGAACAACCAGCCTGGGAACAGGCTCCTCGGATAAAACGAGAGGTTGTTTCGGCTGCTCCGGTGACAGCCACTTAATGGCCGGGGAAGACGACGGCGTTGGCTTATTCCCGGTCAGAAGGGCTGTTGCCACATGAGTTCCTCATATCTTGACGCAACTTGCGCAAGCCTCCCTGATCGAGGAGGAGGAAGAGGGCAGCGGCGCGCTTACGCGGTGCGGAAGCGAGACCGCCTGTGGCGGGATCGGCTGGACCGCGAAATCAGGGCCGAGAACCTCGGCTTTGCCAGGGCGGTGCGGGGAGGTGTCGTGGGAACCAGCACTCCCCGGTTCGGAAGATTCAACGAAGGCTCCGGAACCCGGAGGCACAGGCAGACCAGCAGGGTCCTCAACTCCACGGGGAACCGGGGAGAGGATTCTCGGCTTCTCCAGCCGACAACCCGTCCAGCGGTCGAGAAAAATCTCGACTAACGTCGGTGAAGTCTCAGTCAACTGGCCTGGCGGGGACACCGTGAGACCAGTGGCGAAGCCGAAAGTCGACGAAGTCGATGGCGACAACTCGGGGAGAGGATCTTTCCCGCTCCCAAGGCGTCGGCAGTGAGACTTACCCTTGTCTGCTTTTTGGACCGAGAAAGCGGTCCAGAAGAGATTAGTCCCTCACCTTTAGTGAGAGGGGTCAGACAAAGCTCCTTAAAAAGCTGAATAAGAGGCACCGAGAGAAGGCGGGACAAATGCGCGGCAAAGTAAAGCGGCGCGCGCCGCCTCCTCTTGAGGGCGATCATCTGCTCGAGCTGATCCGCCGAGCCCACCGCCGTAGACACCACCGACCGGGCCTCTTTTGATTTCACCGGAGGAAATCGCTTCTCGGGAAGCCCCAGTTGTAAATGGGCAGCACGGTCTTCGAGGACGTAGGCCGAAAAGGAAGGCACAGGTCGCAAGCCTGCGGGTCGTGCTCAGGGGCCTAAACAGTAGGCAGCACATGGAGTGTGGATCCGTCCGAGACATCTTCACCCGCCAAGGGCATCTCCGAGGCCGAGGTCGATTTGTCCATCGCAGCCACAGGGGAGAGGAAGACTGAGTCTTTTGCAAAAACTTTAATTTGAAAATTCGAAGAATTAGGAACCAAGTCTTATCACGCCAGGCGTTAAGGAGGGAACCTGAGCTTCCAAGCAGTAAGGAAGATCTGGCGTCATGAGGGCGGGCCGAGAGTTTTACCACCCAGGTGGGTGGGAGGAGCCAGCCTGAAGACCTTCCGGCAAGATTTAAAGCGGCAAGGATACCTGCCAGACAGTGTGGATGAACAACATATCCATGTCCCTAAAAACTGCGGTTTCACCCGCTGATTTGGAAGGTGTTGGCTGGTTAGAGCCTGAAACACCCCCTAACTTCTTGTTCAACCTCTCCATTCTTTTTTCCACAGTTTTCTGTGGGAAAGATTTACAAATTTCAGTGTCAGAATTTAAATGATCAGTTCTCAGGCAGAAAACACAACTGTCATGGTCATCTGCCTTGGCAAACACTTCACACAGTTTTTAAACCCTGGGGAAACAGTCTTTTTCTTAGGTTTTTCAGAGTGCTCCATTTTCAGGAGAAAAACCTTAACCATAAAGATTTCCTTTTTTTTTGTGTGTGTGTGGGGGGGGGGTCGGTTCAGGAACAGATTAGGCACCAAAAGAACCGATACATTTTTAGAATTCGGAACCAGGTCAGCGGTTCTCGGAAACCGGATTAGTGGTTATAAAGAAACCGGGTTAGTGGTTTAAATCAACACATAAAACTTAACACAGTAATAAATATTTAAGATGAAAATAAAGAAATTAAGCGGAAAAAGTTCACAACCAAAAATTAACTACTCTGTTCCTCTACAATTATACCGAACCGCTGGGAACCGAGAAATAAACGTTAAATCTATTAAACTAAGACAAATTAGATGTTTGAATAAAATTAAACAATAATGAAGGCAGCAGAAAGAAAGTTATGTACAATTAAAAAGGATTATACTTCACTATAGCCAACAACGACCTGAGGGATCTCCTGGGCGTCTAGACTTGCGAGGCAGAGTAAGAAATCTGAGACGCTGATGGAATGTACAGCAGATGAGGGTAGCAGTTTGAATGTTTCACTTGCCAATGGTTCCATCATTAGCATATAGTTCCATTCTCCGGGCAGTTCTACTGAGCAGGCTAACTGCAGAGAGTTAAGAATATGAGAGGAATACATGGGGTTAGAAACCATGTATTACATTTCAAAAAAGTGTTCCCAGCAGCCAACAATGGGTCTCACAGCAACCAATTTAAGTCTGCAGCAGCCATTTTAGAAGTCATTCCTACTTTTCAGACCCTGAATTCTTCGCCAAAGCTCCTGGCAAAGAAATAATCTAATAAAGTTATAAAAATAATCCTAAACACTGGTCTATAACAAAAAAAATCTAAAAAGCTGTAACAAGCATGGCAAACCTAAAACATTTAATTGGAAGCAAATTCTGACTCTGAATTACAGTTGTTGAAAGAAGATGGATCAGGGAGAAATTGATGTTGCGCTTCATGGCTTTTGTAGAGCAGTGAAATAAACCTAGTGTATTCACCATGAAGTATTACATAAACGGTCTGTTGCCATGTTTATAAAGTAAGGATGTTCAAAGAGCACTGCCAAGAATGCACCTAGAGTTTCATTCTTTACATTTCTTAATTTTGCTAAAGAAATCCTGTTTCCTGATTAACTGGAGTGTATCCCCACATAAAAAAAGGATCTGTTCTTTGCCTTATTTTATTTAAAAAGCCATGCTATAAGCGCAACACTCAAGGATATGCAGCTATTGGAGATTATACGACAGGTATCTCTTGGCAGCCAGTCAGAACACAGGACAACACAGAGGATAATGGCTGGGGATCGGGTGATAACCACGCTGTAATCACCTCGAGTGGTTGCTAGGGCAACATGGAAACCTCGGGAGCGCAGCTCGAGAGGTTTACTGTAGCCCTAGCAACCACGAGAGGTGATTTCAGCGTGGTTGTCACCTGATCCCCAGCCATCATCTTTTATAGTGTATGGTCAAAAAAACACTGTTTGCATTCTATGCGTGAGAATTATGGAACTTTGGTGCATTCTTCTTTGTTATGCCACTGTTTGGAAGTTCCAAAGTGTGGTTAACAACTTTTAAAATTCTAAACGGTGCATAACAAAGCTGTGTGACTGCTGATTATGGTGGTTAACAGGCACTTACCATACATTATAGTCATTTAATACCCCACAAACTATTACAACTACATTTTGGAAACACCCACAGTAGGCATACCTCTCAACTGTCCCTGATTTTCAGGGATGTCCCTGATTTTGCCTCAAAATTTTACTCTGTCCCTCCTAAAAATTATGTTTCCCTGACCAAACAGTGAGGATTGTTAGCAGAAAATAATGTCAAACATTAAAGTTACAGACTTGTTCTTCCTTAGAAAATACATTTTACACTAAGCTCCTTATTCTGCCAGCTTCCTGAGTGGATATCATCAGTTTTGAAGATGTGTCCCTGATTTTGGTCCTTTGTCCTTGATTTTTTTAAGCCGTGTCCCTGATTTATGAGGCAGGAGGTTGAGAGGTATGACAGTAGGTTTTCCGCATTTCACATACTCCCACAGTAGGTTATTCACATTTCAGATGCGCCCGCAGTAGGTTATCTACATTTCAGACACGTCCACAATAGGTTATCCAGATTTCAGACACGTCCACAGTACGTTATCCACATTTCAGACATGCCCACAGTAGGTTATCCACATTTCAGATGCATCCACAGTAGGTTTTCCACATTTCAGACGCACCCAAAGTAGGTTAGCCACATTTCAGACACGCCCACAGTAGGTTATTCACATTTCAGACACACCCACAATAGGTTATTCACATTTCAGACACGCCCACAATAGGTTATCCACATTTCAGACAAGCCCACAGTAGGTTATCCACATTTCAGACATCCACAAGTTTAACATGCCACAAAATGAAAGGCATGTTACACTTTATCACTGAATGTTTAAAATCCTGGGTTCTCTAAGCAACCTGGTCCAGCCTGAGGACCTCCACTGTGGGGAGGGGATACAACGGGCACACTCCTGGAGTAAAGGTAAGCCCTGGGAAAAGGCTGGGGTGACTGGATTTGGGCTGCCCAGAGCAACGAGAAGGACTGCTGCCGGCTGACATGGGAGGAAAGTAACAGAAAGCGGAAAAAAAAAAAAAAACAACCACATGCACCTGGGTTCAAAATTCCAACTCATGTAACAGTAACAACATTCAGTCAGCCACAGTATACTTGTAATAACTGGCTCCATTGGTTGATGAAATGTCTCGGCCTTTGGCCTAGGCATTTAAACACCCATTATTCCTTTGTATACTCAGGCTAACTAAATGTTATCATTTAACTATACACACACCTCTGGAGTCTGGGTGTTTAAAAGGGAATTTAGTTCTAGTTATTACAGTTGTGTGCAGGCTCATCCATGGACAGGGAGAGCGGTCTGGGCTATCACACACCCTTCTCAGCTACTGACAGTCTTACAAGTCTGAAGAATCCCTGTTGTCTCCTCCCACTCCCAGGATACTCAAGGTGCTTATTCTGTCCAAGTCTATGGAACACAAACTAGGAGGCAAATGGATCAAGTAAAACCCCAACTCCTCTCCCAGGTGTTCCCTTGCAAGTCCATCATAACTGTCTCCTCGAAGTAACCACATACATGCCGACTCTATGGTCAATGACAATAGCAATGACATAAGAACAAAGATGCACTGACTGCTCGGGAGGTCCTCCCCGCCCATGGACAGATCCTAATCACAACTGGAAGTACCGGTAAGTAATTAAATTCCCCATCGTTTGTTGGCTTATATGCACAGGAAAAATGGTCAGGCCCTATAAGCAGTACCTCAAGCGGGAGTTAGTCAGCTCTGCATAACTGAAATTAGAACTCAACTGTTGAATGCGGAATTGGCAATGGTGGAGCTGAACACATACAAATGGTAGTGTTTAGGGTCTCTGGTTTCAACAGAAATCTGCTATTTGAGGTAAATCCACAAGGCCCTATGGATGTCCAGGGAGTGAAGGAGTCTCTCCTTTTCGTTGGCTGGAGTCAGATACAGGCAAGGCAGAGAGATCTCCTGTTCCAAAGCTGTGCACTCACAGGATGCGACACTGTTGCCAGGCAACATGCATCAGGAAAACACACAACAGCACACACAAAATCCAGGGAGCCTCATCAGATGCTGCTGCAGATATTTATCATAACAGCGCAGGAATAAAAAGGTAAATAAAGGCACTTTTATTCTAGCATTCAAGAAGGCTGCCTAGATTTTGTGTGCACTATGTTTTGCGTGTTCCTGCTCAGAGAGATCTCCTGCCTGGAGTGGAAGTCAGAAGACACTTTCGGGAAGAAAGATTGTTCTTAAGACCACCTGGCTTACATACTAACATACTAAAATGCCAGCAGAATAGGCCTAGTGGTCTTTCGTGTCTGCTCGTTTGGTCAGCCCCCAACCTGGGAGTTGACCTTGCTGCCCACCCTCTCAGGCTTCTCCCTTCCCAGTCCAGGTTATTCTAGCTGCATTGGACTTTGCTTCCAGAACCCTTCCCCGTACCTGTCCCACACCCCTCTTGAACCCCTCCACAGTCTCTGCCTCCACCAGCCCCACGGGCAGCACATTCCATGGTTCTACCACCCTCTCAGTGAAGTAGCACCTCCTTCTTTCTCCCCTGAATCTCCCGCCCTCCAGCTTCCACCCATGCTCTCTTATTGCCCCCCTCTTTCATTCAGAGCACCCTTACTGTGCCTCCCCTATTTACTCCCTTCATGTACCTGAAGACCTCTATCATGTCCCCGGTCCCTTCTCTCTTCCAATGTGTACATATTTAGCTCATCGAGCCTCTCCCCATATGTTTTTTCCCCCAAGCCCCAGATCATTTTTGTTGCCCTCCTCATTTTGGTTGCCCTCTTCTGGACCCTCTCCAGGAGTTCAATGTCCCCCTAAGTGTGGCCTCCAAAACTGCATGCAGTACTCTAGGTGCGGCCTCACCAAACAGTTATACAGAGGGAGTATCACTTCCTCCTTCTGGAGGTGATCCCCCTAGTGATGCAGCCCAGCATCCTGCTGGCCTTGGCTGCTGCCCTCCTACAAGTCTCCAAGTTGTCCATCTTGACATCCACCACCACCCCCAAGTTCCCTCCCAGCCATCGAGACTTGTAGCATTCCCTCCCCACCCAGGGTGTATACTTGGCCCGGGTTTCTGGCTCCCAGGTGCAGTACCCTGCATTGAACCCCAGTTTCCACTTCCTAGACCACCTTTCCAGAGCCTCCAGGTCCCCCTGTAAGGCCACCCTCCCCTCCTCCCCATCCACCACTGCCCCCAGCTTTGAATCATCCGCAAAGAGACTCATCTCACTCCTGATACCCTTCCTTATGTCAGAGACGTAGGCGTTGAACAGGAGGGGCCCCAAGGACCGATCCCTGAGGGTCCCCACTAATGACCCTCCTTGGAGATGAGACTATCACCCCCAACCACAACCCTCTGGGTCTGGTCTTGCAGCCAGTTCCCTATCCATCTGATCAGCTGGTTCCCCAACCCCATTTCCCTCTGCTTATCCAACAGGCCCCCATGAGGAACAGAGTCAAATGCCTTGCTGAAGTCAAGAAAAAGGACGTTCACCAGCCCACCCAGGTCCAGGGCACACGTCACCCAATCATAGAACTCCACAAGGTTTGTCTGGCACAATTTCCCCAGAATGAAGCAATGCTGTCCATCATCCAGGCACCCTGGATTTTCCAGTCCCCACCCCAGACCCTCCTTGACAATACCCTCCATCACCTTGCCCAACACCGATGTCAGGCTGACGGGCCTGTAGTTCCCTGCCACCTCCCTTGATCCACCCTTGTGGATAGGCAAGATATGCGCCAGCTTCCAGTCCTGGGGCACCCACCCCATCCTCAGAGAGATGCCGAAAAGCTCCGACAGGACATCCGCCAGTTCCCTCAGCACTCTGGGATGTAATTTATCCTGCCACGGTGCTTTCTCCGTTTCAAGGGACCTGAGGGCTTCCCTCACTCTCTCTACTGTGATTTCCACCTCCGCTTCCTCTTCCCCGTTTTGCCCCCCCTCCTGCCAGTGATGGGCCTCCCCGACCCACCAATCGGTAAGGGCCCCCCCCTTTCCTCAGTTTCACCGTCTCCTCCCGTGTATGATGCAACTCCCCCATTTTCCTTGGTAAAAACTGAGGCAAAGTACTCATTTAGTACCTCAGCCTGCTCCCCTGGGTCTTGTGCCCATCCTTCCCCTGTTTTAATCCTGCTAATCTGCCCCTTTACCCTTCTTTTTCCCCCAATGTATCTAAAGAACCCCTTGTTCCCTCTCCTAATTTCCCTGACCAGGTTCTGCTCCTTCCTTGCCTTAGCCGCCCTCACCACCCTAGTGGCCCTTTTGGCCATCAGCTCATACTCCCCGCGATCCCTTTCACTCCTTGAGCACTTGACACGCCCATAGGCCACCTTCTTTTCCCTCACCACCTCCTGAACCTCCCAGGTCCACCAGCAGGGTTTTCGGGCCCTACCACATTTGCGTCTCACTCTTGCACAGCTGCTGGTAGCATCCTGCATCCCCCTCCTGATGATTTCCCACCTACTGTCAGCGTTCATGTCCAGCCTTATCCTGTCCAAATGCTCCTTAAGGATCCTTCCCATTTCCTTGAAATCTGCCCCCTGAAGTCAGTTACCTCAGTCTTTGTGCCGCCTTCTACCCCTCCTAGGTCCAGGCAGAACCAGACCGTGGCACTGTCACTCCCCACCAACGGGTCCCTTACCTCCAGGCCCCCAATCTGGTCACTGTCTGCCAGGACCACATCCAGTCTCCATGCCTCCCTGGTCAGCTCCCCCACCTGCTGGGTTAGGAACACGTCCTAAAAGACATACAACAACCTATGTTCCCTGGCCACTGAGGATGTCATAGTCCCCCAGTCCGTTCCTGGCATGTCTAACACCACCACCCTTCCCCTGCCCAATCTACAATGTCTCCCAACATCTGCCACCAGACTCTCATCCAGTTCCTCCGCCAGTGCAGGAGGTCTGGACACCACTCCTTTTTACTCCCCCAAGTATGGTGATCCACCATCGCCTCCACGGTCCCCTCCGCCTCAACTCCTCCTATGCCAATGTAGATATTGACTATCAATGCTACCCCCCTCCCCTTCCCTTCCTGAATATATTGTAACCCTCCAGGTTCTGGTCCCAGTTGTGCCCTGCAGTGGCCCAGGTCTCAATGACAGCTGCCACATCCACCTCTCCCTCAGCTAGCATCGCCTGGAGTTCAGGCATTTTATTGCCCAAGTTCCTGGCATTTAGCAGGACCACCCTCCACTCCTTCCCTATGCTCCCATTTTCCCGGCTCGCGATCCCATGGGCCCTCCATCTCCCCCCGGTCCGCACCGTACCAGTCGGCTTTTTCCCGCATTTCTCCAGCTCCTTAGTGGGGTGGAGACAGAGTCCCTCCTTTATCGGACCCCCTCGACAGCCTCTTCTCCCATCCCTCCCTTCACAAGTTTAAACCCCACCTTTCACCAACAAACCCCTCTATTTTTCAGCTTAAGGATTTCCCTCCCCTTCAAATTTAGATGGAACCTATCCCTAGCATACAGCCCCTTATCCTCCCAGGTCTCCCCCCAATCCCTCATCAGCCCATACCCACTGGCCCCACACCACTCCCTGAGCCACTGATTTATCTCCCTAATCTTCTTGTTTTCCCCACTAGCCCTCGGTACCAGCAGGACTTCCAAGAAGGAAACTGCGCATCCTATGTCATGACAAACCCTAGCTAGCTCCCTGAACCTTGCCTGCATCTCCAGCTCACTATTTCCCTCAATGTCAATGGTACCCAAGTGGGCCAGTATGTCCGGGGAACCTCCACAATCCTTTGCCAGTTGATATACCTCATGCTTGGCCCTGTGCACCATTAGTCCAGGGAAGCAATTTGTTCTAACCGGGCAGGCTTCCCCCTCCCTATCCAATTTGATACCCCGATCATGGAATCACCCAACAGGAGCACTCTAACCACCCCCTTTCCTCCATTCCCCTTCCCCTTCCATGTCCCTCCTTGTCCTTTCTACCGACCCCTCCCCCCAGCCGGCTCCTTGCTCCTCTCCCTATCTGGGTGCCACATGCCACCTCTCCTTATTGACCATGGCCATCCCTCCCCTCTGATCCTATGCCTCTCCTCCTCCAGGTATCCTTCTGCACTGCTACCCCCCGTCACTGCTCACGACTGGTGCTCTCTGCCCGCCCCATCTGCTAAACTAGACTGGCTCGTCCTCCCTTCCTTCCCATCTCCATTCAGCCCCTCCTTGCCTGTCGTGCCCCATCAAACCTTCACCTCGCTTTACTCCATCTTCCTTGTACTTCTGGTCCTTCTTTTGCCCTTCCCTCCCAACTGGTCCTCCTCCTTGCGCTTTCCTCCTCTACCCTCTCCTCCTCAGCCTGCTCTGATCCCCTCGTTCTCCCACATTCCATGTTCCCCCTATTTGTTCTGATTTCGGCCCCGCCTCCTGTCCCCACTCCCTTTCCCTCTCTAACTATCACTGTCATGGCTACATCACCCCCCCAGCACTCCCTCCTCCTCAAGCTGAAGTAGAGGATTGAAGCAGTTACTGAGCTCAAGGCCCGACCCACCTCCCCACCTTGTTTCTTTCTGTCCAGCCCCAGCCACCTGCCTACTTCCTTGGGAGTGTCCTCCTCCTTTTGGCCCCCCTTTGCAAGGATCCCCAGATACCTGCCTGTTTCCTTGGTAGTGTCCTTTTGGGCCCCCTCTGTCAGGGTCCCCATGTGACCCCACAGTTCTCTCCTGCACTCCTTTCCCTATGTCCCCCGCCCCTAATACTTAGTGCAACCCCGTGGGAGAGCCCCTGCCCTTTTCTCCAACCATACCTCCCCTCCAGCTGTCTCCTAATCCCCTCAACCTCCTCCCTGAGCTGTGCCAGCTGGTAGCACACTGGGCAACCACCGAACTTCGAAACCCAGTCCAGTATCATGGCCGCCCCACAGCCTGTGCACCCCACCACCCTACCAAAGATGCCAGCCCTAAAGACGTGTGGTCCCATCCCTCTCCAAGTAGGTTTCCCTGGGTGAACCAACAGGTTCCCCACTGGTCCAAGATACACACCTACACACTAAATAGGTCACCCATTAATCCTAGATACAGTCCCACAGTAAACAGGCAATAGGAATCCTGGTATGATAAGGCTTGAAGCTCTCCTTTACAGGCAAAGCAAATGGCTACTACAAACAACACTTGTCAGTGTCTGAAGGGGTTCAAACAGAGGATCAATGAGGGTCTCCAAGATAACATTAAGACATCATGGGCTAGATATTAAAAAATGGCAAAGCGGTGCATAAAGCTTTACACTGTGCTTGCCCACTGTCCACGACTCACAGATGCTATATACAGGCACTATCCGACTGAATATAGGGGCATGTCAGCACACTGCTAAGTCGAACAGTGCTGTTCGACATGGACCCTGGAAGTACAGGGAACAGTGCCCCCAGACCCAATAGCACCAGCTGTCCCCAGTGCAATATTCATCTGACACCATGCAAATTGGTAATGCAAGTCACAAAGGGGTCATATGCATGCCCATTATGGGCCCATCAGCATGGGAAGCGGCGTCATGTTTGTACCCCTAATGGGGCCAGCCCCACCAATCCCGATCACCCGTTCCCGTAAAAAGTAATCCCCCCTCGCATCAGTGGTCCACCCCCACCCTCTGATCCCTGGGCCCATGAAAATAAACATATTCCCTGGCATCCAGCGGTTCCCCTCCCACTCTCCCATTCTGAGCCCCATCAAAATAAAATATGTTCCTGGTTCCTAGTGGCCCCCCCATTCCCCAGTGCCCATCCCCATTAGATGTAAGGCTTCACTGGTGTCCAGTGGTTCCACTCCAGCCTCAGTACTAGTCTACCAGTCCCTGGTGTCTAGTCCCCCCCGGATCACCAGGCCTGTAACATATCAAATATTCCCAGACGTCTAATGGCACCCCCACCACCCCATCGGTGTACCACTATAAGTTGTCCCTGGTGTCTAGCAGCCCCCCCAAACACTGTTGGCATTCTGCAAACCACACTGCCACCCCCCTTTACCGGTTTTGCTGGTGCAGCGCGGATCCACTAAGGTGATCGGCACAGCCCTCCTCTCACCACCTCAGCAGGCCGCCATATGGCCTGACAGGTAGCGCACATCCTCTGTACTGTAAAGGAAGCATGCATACTGGTGCAGAAAGGAGGGGTTCAGCTACACTGTGGGGGTTGGGGACCCACCTGGGAGTATAAGGGCCTAAACAGAACCACAGTCCTCAGTGGATGTTTTAAATGCTACTTTGATGAACATTTAAACTAGCTTGGGGGGGGGGCTAGCGGAAGGAATCAGGATTGCAGAATTGCCCACCCCCATACAGGCTCAAGAAGAGGAGGAGACCCCCATGGGAGAGAAATCTCCAGGGTGCAAATTACTAAAGGAATCGGGGTGGCAGAGACAAGGGAGAAGGGCACAGGAGCATTAAAGAGAGAGGGGGGAAGGATGCAGGGCAAAAAAGGAAAAAAGGAGGACAACAGGCAGAGTGGAAATAAAATCTGGAAGCCCATGTAAGAGAATGCTACAAGTCTAAAAAATAAGATTCAGGACCTAGAGGCCATCATGGCAGAGACCAACCTGGATATTGTGGCAATTAGAGACAGAGTCGTGGTACACTGAAAACCATGACTAGAACATGGCCATACCAGGCTATACTTTATTCATGAAGGACTGGGTGGGAAGGAAAGGGGTGGGGTGGTGCTTTATGTGAGGGAAAACATAAAAGCGACAGAGATACAGGGAATACAAGGGGAAGCAGAGGTACTGTGGGCCACCATGGAGATGGGGAATGGAGCTACTATTCACACTGGAGTGATCTACAGACCTCCTGCACAGGGCGAGGATTAGATAAGGTACTGGTGGAAGTCACTGGCAAGATGGCAGAAAAGGGGGAAGTGCTGGTGGTGGTGGACTTCAACCTGCCAGATGTAGACTGAAGCCTCTCAGCAGCTTCAGCTAGAAGCAGGAACACACTTGACTCTGCAGGGGGCATTCCTCAGGCAACTAGTCAGTGAACCCACTCATGATGGGGTACTACTGGACCTGGTACTCCCCCAACAGGGACAGTGTTGCAGATGTCAAGGTGAGAGGCCACCTGGGGACCAGTGATCATTGTACTGTGTGGTTCAATAGAAGGACAGCGCGGAATCAAACCACACAAGGGTTACGGTCCTGGATTTCTGGAGGGCAGATTCTATAAAGATAGATAACTCTGGTGGTGGGGATGGCCTGGGTGAGGTGGAGCAACTTTGGGCGAAGTTAAAAGAAAGCATAGTAAAGACAAAAAAACTCAGCATCAAAAAGTGAGAAAATGCAAGGGGGAAAAAAAAAAAAAGACTGCTATGGTTATCTTAAGATTGGTGGCTGAAAAGGTAAAGCTAAAAGGGTAACATTTAGAAGGTGTAAGGAGAAGCAGACAGAGGACAATAGGGAGGTGCATCAGTGGAAACAGAAGAAAGCAGGGAAAGCAGTAAGGAGCACAAGGCTCAAACTGAAAGAGAACAGCCCAGGAGGTAACGAAAGGGAACAAGATATTTTTTAGGTTCGTAATTGAAAAAAAAGACCGGGGTGGGACTGCAATATTAAAGGAGAACTACGCAGAGTCTGCAATTTGTTGTCCAATTAGAAGCTGTTTTCTTAAAACACTGGTTTAAATATTGTTATTGTTCTAGCTATACAGCCTTTTAGTTCTCTCAGTGGGTGTTTTTGATTGGCATGCTGCTGGTAAGGACCATTTTGGAACTCTTATGATGTAGTTTATGTTCCTGTTCTCCTTAGGGTTACCACCTTTTAAGAAGCCCAAAGTGGGACATTTCTTACTGAAACATGATTTTTCACATGACGACATGTACTCTTGACCAATATAACTGACTTGTTTTCTCGAAATAATCAGAATTGAGACCAAGTTTCATAGTTTTTTAGCTGTTTCTAGTGTTTCTTATCATTTTAAGGTATTTTAGTTAAGGTATTATGCTGTTTTGCAGCATTTAAAGGAAAGTCAAAAAATATTTTTTTCTGCTAGAATGTCAGGACATTTAGTATTTTTCATGTTTTTTTGCAGGACACAGCAGCCCAAATCAGGACTGTCCTGCAAAAATAGGGACAGGTGGTAACCCTAGTTCTCCTCTTCCATTGTTAGTACAATGCAACAGTGTTCTACTATAGAACTCTGTGGCTGAGAGGGGAATAATCTACATCACAGTCTTAAAATGGTACTTACCAGAGTGCAAAGCAGAAATATTCACTATGGTTACTAAATGGTCAGTGTAAGTGAGAAAAATAACAAAATTCCAACCAGTGTTTAAAAACAGCTTCTACTAGGAACAAACTCTGGTCAGAGCCAACACGGCTGCTCAGGGCAATGGCAGTTCAGCAAGAGCGAGTAAAAGAATTTTCGGAGCTCTCGCCGCACCGGAGTCTGCTGTTTGCAAGATGGCGGCGCCGACTTAGTTGCACATGCACGATACTCGCTCATGTGCTGTTTGAGTCAGAGCCGCCATTTTGCGCATGGCGGCCATCACTTCCACAGATGTGGAAGAAAAAAGTAGACCACCGTCAAGGGAGTGTGTTTATGCGGCCCACGGAGAGGAAGGGCCGCATAAACAGTGTAGCAACTGACTATGGCAGCAGATAAGGACCACTTGCCTCACCTAGTCTGCCAATTTCCCTACCTACTGGATAAGCTGCAGAACCTAGTTAACCAACTGCCTACTTCCTCCTACCCTCCACTATAATTGCCTTAAATTTGTCCCATGCATTCTTGAATACCCCCAGTTTTTGACTATACAACCTCCTCAGGAAAGCCGGTCCATGCATCCACCACCCTCTCCATGAAAAAAATACTTCCTCACGTTGCCCCTTAGCCGTCCCCCCCATCTTCAAATTGTGCCCCTTTGCGGTCCTGTTGGCACAGCAGTAGCGCTACCACTCATGAAGCCAGCTACCCAGGTTCGGTAGCGAGCACAGGTCGGAGGGTTGGCTGGGGGGTGAAGGATTGAGCACCCAGCAGGCCACTCTCCTTCTCTGGGTGGGGTGGGCAGCACTCCTCACCGTAATACCGCCACCACCTGGGTGACCACGGGTGGTGATAGTGCAGCAGGAGAGGCTGAAGACATGGGAGGTACAGACGTCTGCCGAGGGCCGGAGCACAGGAGTGTCACCACACCCTTTCAGCTCACTGGCCCTCCTTGCGTTCAGTTGTCTGAGGGGAAAAGAGCACAAATAAAATGTGCCCTGCCAACGATCCAGTTGATGAGCCCCCAGCACCATGCCTGGAGAGAGAGAGAGAGCTCGGAGGGCAGACTCCACCTGTGCGCGCTTCCCTGATGTTCAGGGGAGGTAATGGGAGAATCTCCTTCGCCTCGCCCTGTGGGTTATCCAAGGGATCTGGAAGACTGAAGCGAAGCATCGGGCCTCTCTCAAGAAAGCAGGTATAGCTGAGCAGTTCATGGGGCTCAGAGAGGGACCAGTGGCAGAGTGAGTAAGGGGGCAAAAAGATTAAGTAAAAAAAAAAAATTGCGCCCCTGTGTTCTTGTACATCACTTTTTCTTAAAGATGCTACACTCTTGGACTTTGTTGATTCCCTTGAGGTACTTGAACGTTTCTGTCATGTCCCCCCTCTCCTTCCTTTCCTCAAGGGTATACATATTAAGCTTTTAGTCTCTCTTCATATGTCTTCTGGTGCAGACCCTGCACCTTTTTGGTTGCCCGCGTCTGGACTGCCTCTCTCCTGTCTATGTCCTTCCAGAGATGGGGTCTCCAGAACTGCATGCAGTACTCCAGATGGGGTCTCACGAACTGTCTGTACAGAAGAATAACACCTTACATACTAACATACTAAAATGCCAGCAGAATAGGCCTAACGGTCTTTCGTGTCTGCTCGTTTGGTCAGTCCCCAACCTGGGTGCTGACCTTGCTGCCCCCCTCGCCTTCTCTGGCTTCTCCCTTCCCAGTTCCGGATATTCTTGCTGGATTGGATTTTGCTTCCAGAACCCTTCCCCTGTACCTGTCCCACCCCCTCTTGAACCCCTCCACTGTCTCTGCCTCCACCAGCCCCCTAGGCAGTGCATTCCATGGCTCCACCACCCTCTCAGTGAAGTAGCACCTCCTCCTTTCTCCCCTGAATCTTCCCCCCTCCAGCTTCCAGCCATGCCCTCTAGTGGCCCCTTCCTCCTTCCTTCCGCACCCGACTGTTCCTCCCCTATTTACCCTCTTCATGTACCTAAAGACCTCTATCATGTCCCCAGTCCCTTCTCTCTTCAATGTGTACATATTTAGCTCTTGAGCCTCTCCTCATAGGTCCTGTCCCCCAGCCCCAAATCATTTGGTTGCCCTCCTCTGGACCCTCTCAGGAGGTTAATGTCCCGCTTTAAGTGTGGCCTCCAAAACTGCCTTGATACTCAAGGTGCAGCCTCACCCAGCAGTTATACAGAGGAGTATCACTTCCCTCCTTCTGGAGGTGATCCCCCAGCGATGCATCCCAGCATCCTGTTGGCCTTGGCTGCTGCCCTCCTACAAGTCTCCGAGTTGTTCATCTTGACATCCACCACCACCCCAGGTCCCTCTCAGCCATGAGGACTTGTAGCATTTCTCCCCAGGGTGTACACTTGACCTGGGTTTCTGAGCCCCAGGTGGAGTACCTTGCATTTCCCTGCATTGAAACTCAGCTTCACTTTCTAGACCATCTTCCAGAGCCTCCAGGTCCCCCTGTGAGGCCACCTCCCTCCTCCCCATCCACACCGCCCCCAGTTTGAGTCATCTGCAAAGAGACTCATCTCACTCCTGATTCCTGTCCTTATGTCGAATCGTGGCGTTGAACAGAAGGGCCAAGGACTGATCCTGTGGGACCCCACTAATGACCCTCCTTGGGGATGAGACTATCCCACCAACTCGACCCTCTGGGTCCGGTCCTGGAGCCAATTGCCTATCCATCCTGATCATCTGGTTTCCCCACCCCATTCCTCCCAGCTTATCAACAGGCCCCGTGAGGAAGAGAGTCAAATGCCTTGCTGAAGTCCAGAAAGAGGACATCCACTGGTCTACCCAGGTCCAAGGCACTTGTCACCCAGTCATAGAACTCCACCAGGTTTGTCTGACCGACTTCCCGGGATGAATCCATGCTGTCTATCGTCCAGGCACCCTGACTTATCCAGGTCCCCCCAGCCTCTCCTTGACAATGCCCTCCATCACCTTGCCCACCACCGAGGTCAGGCTGACAGGCCTGTAGTTCCCTGCCACCTCCCTTGATCCCCCTTGTGGATAGGCACTATATGCGCCACCTTCCAGTCTTGGGGCACCCACCCTGTCCTCAGAGAGATGGTGAAAAGCTTTGCCAGGGGTTTTGCCAGGACATCTGCAAGTTCCTTCAGCACTCTGGGATGTAATTTATCCGGCCCCGGTGCTTTCTCCATCTTAAGGGAGCTGAGGGCTTCCCTCACTCTCTCAGCTGTGATTTCCACTTCCGGTACCCCTTCTCCCTGCTTAGCCCTCCCCCACCTGCCAGTGATGCCTCCCCTCTCCCCAGACCTGCCGATCGGTAGGGTCCCCCATCCTCAGTATCTCTGTCTCCTCCCATGTATGATGCAGCACCCCATTTTCCCCTGGTGAAACTGAGGTGAAGTACTCATTTAATACCTCAGCCTGCTCCCCGGGTCTTGTGCCCATCCCTCCCTGATTTAATCCTGCTAATCTGCCCCATCACCCTTCGTTTTCCCCAATGTATCTAAGAACCCTTGTTCCCTCTCCTAATTTCCCTGGCCGAGGTTCTGCTCCTTCCTTGCCTTGGCCGCCCTCCCACTCTGAGTGGCCCTTCTAGCCATCAGCTCGTACTCCCCTCGATCCCTTTCACTCCTTGAGCACTTGAATTGCTTATAGGCTGCTTTCTTTCCCCGCACCACCTCCTGGACCTCCCTGGTCCACCAACAGAGTTTTTGGGCCCTACCGCATTTTCGTCTTACTCTTGCACAGGTGCTGGTAGCATCCTGCACCCCTCTCCTGATGATTTCCCACCTACTATCAGCGTCCATGTCTGACCCAATCTCATCCAAATGCTCCTTAAGGATCCTTCCCATTTCCTTAAAATCCGCCCCCCTGAAGTCGGTTACTTCCATCTTTGTGCAGCCTTCTACCCCTCCTAGGTCCAGGCAGAACCAGACGTGGCATGGTCACTCCCGCCAATGGGTCCCTTACCTCCAGGCCCCCAATCTGGTCACTGTCTGCCAGGACCACATCCAGTACCCGTGCCTCCTGGTGGTTCCCTCACCTGCTGAGTTAGGAGCAGCGTCTTGAAAGACATCCAACAACCTCTGTTCCCTGGTCACAGAGGATGTCATAGTCTCCCAGTCTGTTCCTGGCATGTTTAAGTCCCCCAACACCACCACCGTTCCTCTGCCCAGTCTGCAGTGTCTCTAACATCTGCCACCAGACTGTCCTCCAGCTCCTCCACCAGGGCAGGGGTCTATACACCACTCCTATTTTTACCTCTTCCCCCCTTGTTATCAGGTGACCCAAATCGCCTCCACGGTTCCCTCCGCCTCCTCTACTCCCCTATGCCAATGCAGTTTTTGACTATCATTGCTACCCTCCTCCCTTCCTCCCCTGTCCTTCCTGAACATAGTGTATCCCTCAGGTTCAGGTCCCAGTCATGTCTTGCAGTGGCCCAAGTCTCAGTGACCGTTGCCACATCCTGCTCCCTCAGTTAGCATCGCCTGGAGCTCAGGCATTTTATTGCCCAAGCTCTGGCATTTCAGGACTACCTTCCACCCTTTCCCTACAGTTCCATTTCCCCTGCTCCATGTTCCCATGGGGATTCTGTTTTCCCTGGTCTGCACTTTGCCAGTTGGCCTTTTCCTGCAATCCTCCTGGTCCCAGAGGGGTGGAGACAGAGTCCCTCCTTTATCGGCACCCCCTTGACAGCCTTTTCTCCCATCCCACCCCTTCACAAGTTTAAACCCCACTTTTCACCAATGAACCCCTCTATTTTCAACTTAAGTATTCCCCTTCCCTCCAAATTGAGATGTAGTCTATCTCTAGCATACAGCTCCTTATCCTCCCAGGTCTCCCCCCAATCTCCCATCAACCCATACCCTCTGGCCTCACACCACTCCCTGAGCCATTGGTTTATCTCCCTAATTTTCCTTTTGTGTTCCCCACTAGCCCTTGGCACTGGCAGGATTTCTGAGAAGGAAACTGTGCATCCTATGTCATGACAAACCCTGGCGAGCTCCCTGAATCTTGCCTGTATCTCTGGCTCGCTATTTCCCTCAATGTCATTTGTACCCAGGTGGACCCAGTATGTCTGGGAACCCCACAATCCTTTGCCAGCTGGTATACCAGTGCTTAGCCCTGTGCACCGTTAGTCCAGGGAAGCATCTTGTTCTAACTGGCCAGGCTTCTCCCTCCCTATCCCATTTGATACCCCTGATCATAGAATCCCCCAGCAGGAGCACTCTGACCACTCCTTTTCCTCCATCCCCCCCTTCCATGTCCCTCATCCTTTCTACAGGCCCCTCCACCCAGCTGGCTCCGTGTTCCTCCCCCTTTCTGGGTGCCACATGCCACCCCCTCCTCTCCAATCCTATGCCTCTCCTCCTCCTGAGTATCTTTCTGTTCCTTGCTAATTCCCCCCTCACTGCTCGCTTCAAGTCCTTCTCCCCATCTGCTAAACTAGCCTGGCTCATCCTCCCTTCCTTCCTGTCTCCATTTAGTTTCCTCCTTGCTCGTCGTGCTCCCCTGGCCTAAACCCTCAGCTCCCTTTACTGAATCGTCCTTGTCTGCTGGTCCTTCTCCTTCTTACCTTTCCTCCCAACTGGTCCTTCTCCTTGTGCTTTCCTCCCTCTTCCCCTGCCCTCCTGCTCTGATTCCTGCTCCCCCATTCTCCTGCATTCCAGGTCCCCCTGTTCTTCCTGCTATCATGCCCCTGCCTCCTGCCTCCCACTCCCTTTCCATCTCTAACTACCCCTGTCATGGCTACATCACCCCCCCTCATCCTTGAGCAGAAGAAATAGGAAAGCGGTTACTGAGTGTAAGGTCTGATCCACTTCCCGCCTTGCTTCCTTCTGTCCAGCCTGGCCATCTGCCTACTTCCCTGAGAATGTTGTCCCTCACGTCCCCCTTTGTGAGGGCCCCCAGTTACCTGCCTGCTTCCTTGGTAGTGTCCTTTTGGACCCCCCTCTGCCGAGAGTTCTCTATCTGACCCCTAGTATTCTCCTGCACTCTTTCCCTATGCCCCCCACCCCAGTGCTTGAGTACAACCCTGTAGGAGATTCCCAGCCCCTTCCCCAACCATACCACCCCTTCCCCAGCTTTCTCCTAATCCCGCCCAGCCTCCTCCTAAGCTGTGCTAGGCTGATAGCACACTGGGCAACCACCGAACTTCCAAGCCCAGTCCAGTATCATGGCTGCCCACACCCTGTGCACCCACCACCCTCCAAAGATGCGGCCCCTAATGATGTGTGGTTCCATCCCTTCCAAATGGGTTCCTTGGGTGAGCTACCAGATTCCCCCTAGTCCAAGATACCCCTACTGCTAATCAGGTCACCCACTAATCTTACAGACAGTCCCACTGTACACCAGTAACCCTGTTCCTAGGTACAGGTACAACACATTAAACTTATAAGGAAATGAACAACTCCCAAAGCTCCTCTCTCCCAGCCTTTAAATCCTACCCCAGTGGCTAGAACTACATGAGGCTGCACCTGCAGCTTTCCTTCAATTGCAGGGCAGGTGTTCCCTATAAATTGCAGACTTCTGGGGAGGTGGGTTTGGGCGAACACCTGACTTCGAGAGAGAGTGTATCAGCCTGTGTCTCCCCTCAAGCCCAACAGCCAAAGAACTAGGCCCAAGCAAATCCCACCAAATAGGTTTTAAATCAGAAGAAAGAAAAAATTACTCACCTTAGTAATTGCTTTTCTTCTCATGGAGTCTTGCTATATTAGGACTTCTGCAGTTAGGCTCAGCCTCTGAACTGCCCCAGAGAGGAAATCGTTAACTCCAGTGAAACCTGGAGTTCCACAGCGCGAAGGTGCTGTTCAAAGCTCTATCTGGCAAGTTTCAAATGAAACTGCCAGGTTCTTTACGAAGCCAAACTAACATAGCAAGTCTGTGTGGAAAGCTCTACACTAGCCATTGGCTACCTACCAGTAGTAGAGACAACAAAAACACAACAACAATCACAGAATAATAACAATATTACATATTATTATTAGTATCACCATGACAAGCACTAATAGACCCCCTCTCCCCCAAAGACTCAAGTCAGGGAGGGACCATATACCATAAAAACAGAATTACCTAGTTCCTAACCCAAATGACAACAGGGGAGGGGACTAGGGAGAACTAAAATGGTATGACACAGTGCTTGCACTAACTTGCCAACCCCGTACCCAAGTAGGAGTACTGAGAGGGGTAGGAGGGAGGGTTGTCCTAATATAGCAAGACTCCATGATAAGAAAAGCAATTACTAAGGTGAGTAATTTTTTCTTCAAACACCATGAAGTCTTGCTATATTAGGACTTCTGCAGATTACACAGCAGTACCTTCATGGAGGAGGCCAGAACCTACTTAGGGAATAGGCTCTGAAGCACAGCTGTGCCAAAGCAGCATCTCTCCTGGACTGGACATCCAGGGAATAATGCTTAGTAAAGGTGTGGACTGTTTTCCAGGTAGCAGCTTGGCAAATTTCAAAATGGGAATATCTCTAGCAGCGCAGAGATGCAGCTATACCCTGGTGGAGTGAGCCCTCAGTCCTGAGGGAGGTTCTCTACCTAATTTTTGGTAACAGAACTGGATACAAGAGACAATCCACCTTGCAATTGTCCTCTTAGTGGCAGCTCTCCCTTTGCCAACTTCTCCATAGGTAAGGAAGAGTTGGAGGGATTCGAACCTGTGACCCTTGGTGCGTTCCAAATAGTAGCTTAGGGCTCTTTTGACGTCCAGACTGTGCAATCTCCTCTCCCCTGAGGAGGAATGCTCAGTGAAAAATACTGGAAGAGAGATGGATTGGTTTAGATGAAAATCTGAAACCACTTTAGGTAAAACTTTCTGTTAGTCCTGGGGACTACCTTATCTCTTGAAAAGAAATAAAATCTTTTCCACTGACAAGGCTTGTAATTCACTTATACGTCTAGCAAGTGATAGCCACTAGAAAAACAGCCTTCAAGTTAAAAACTTGAGATCTAGCGAAGACAGAGGCTCAAGGGGTTACATTAGCTGAGCAATGCAAACATTCAGGTCCCAGGCAGGAGATGGTTCCCGAAAGGAAGGTTGAGTAAGAAACCCCTTAAAAACTTGGAAAACACAGGGTGAGAAGAGAAACAGGTTTCCTGCAGACACAAAAAGCAGAAACAGCTGCCAGATGAACCTTCAAGGTAGCTGGTTTGGGCCTAGGAATTTAGATGGACCAAATAGTCCAATAAAATGGCCAAGTCAGCAGATTCTGGTACAATTTGTTTCTCAGAACACCAGAAGAAAACCTCTTCCACTTAGAATTGTAAGTGGCCTAGTGGAAGGCTTCCTAGAAGCCTTTAGAATGTCAAGACACCTTGAGAAAGGTGTAAATCAGCAAATTCTAGCTCCTCAAGAACCAAGCCTTGAGGTGGAGAATTGAGGTCGGGTACCCACACTCTCCTCTGTGCACAGGTCAGCAGGTCGTGGATCCTGGGCAAGCTCAGGGAGGATGGAATGTCAGGGACAGGAGAAGAGGTACCAGGGCTGTCTGGCCCAGTCTGGAGCAATCAGAATCACTTTGCAGGGCTGAGTTCTGATTTTCACTAGTACCCTGAAGAGGAGAGGAAGGAGAAGGCATACAGGAATTTCCCTTCCCAATCCAACAGAAAGCGTCCAGGGGACTGGGCCCAACACTGGAGGCCTGCAACAAAATGAGAAGTTGGTGGTTGTCTGGGGCTGAAGAGATCTATCTGAGGGTGCCCCATCTGGAAAGACCGACCCCAGAACCTAGGATTCAGAGTCCATTCGTGATGACCTGGAAATCCTGCTGAGGGCATCCCCAGGAATTGTCCTTCCTGGAAGGTGAACTGCTGTCAGGGAGGTGTTCAGGGAGTAAGACCAGAGACCACAACTTCATTGCTTGATTGCACAAGGCTGAAGACCAGTGCCTCCTTATTGATGTACCACATTGTTGTGGTGTTGTCTGTCCTGACTTGAACTACCTTGTTCTGGACAGTAGCTGAAAAAAGCCTGGAAGCTAGGAGGACAGCTCTGAGTTCAAAAGATTGATGTGGGCAGAGATTCCTGGGGACCACACTCCCTGAGTGGAAAGGTGCCAAGTGAGCCCCCACCCTAACAGGAGGCATCCGTGGTGAGGAATGAAGAGCAGGTAGAAGGGACACCCTGAGTTAAATTGCTTTGATCCTGCCACCACACAGAGGCCAGGATCAGGGTTTTTGGACACTGGGACTAATTTGGTAAGGGGTCCTTCCTTTGAGACCAGTAGGACCTCAAGTGGAACTGAATGTCTCTCATCTGAAATCTTGCTCCTGCCACGACAGCTGTGGAGAGCAGCCATGTGCCCTAGGAGTTGCAGAAAGTGCCTTGCTGATCAGAGACCCGCAGGGTAAGGAGGATGCCAGGGCAATGAGTCTGTCCACTCTTTCAAGGAAGAAATGCCCTGGCTGACTGTGTTCAATTCTGCACCTATGAAAGTTAGTACCTGAACTGGTTCCAGAACGGACTTTGGGAAATTCAACAGGAATCCCAGAGAAGTGAGAAGCTGCTGGGTGACTTGCAAGTGGGATTTTACCTGATCTGGAGACTGACCCACTATGAGCCAGTCGTCCAGGTAGGGAAACACAGCAACCCCTTGCCTTCTTAAATGAGCCACTACCACAGCTAGACATTTTGTGAAAACCCTTGGAGCAGAGGTGAGGCCGAAGGGCATTGCTCTGAACTGGTAGTGGCCAGAGGGCAGTTCGAACCTGAGGTACTCTCGGTGAGAAGGCCTGATCAAGATAGAAAATAAGCGTCCTTGAGGTCCAGGGGCTAGCCAGTCCCTGGCCTTAGGGAAGGCAAAATAATAACCGACAGAGTTAACATTTTGAACTTTGGTTTCAAAAGATGCTTGTTCAGGAACCTTAAATCTAGGATGGGCCGCCATTCTCCTGTCTTTTTTGGGGTAAGGAAGTATCTTGAGTACAGCCCCTTGCCCTGATGGCAAGGAGGAACCCTTTCCACTGCTTTGCAGCCTAGAAGAGAAGAAACCTCTGCTTCCAAAGCAAGGGCTTCTGAAGGATTTGCAGGTGGAAAATGTCTGGCTCTCATCTTTGGTAACTGTTTGAAGCTGAGAACCAGACCTTGGCTTACCACCTCCAGAACCCATTTGTCAGAAGTTAGGGACAACCAGTTCTGGCTGAAATAAACCAACCTGCCCCCCACCGGTACAGGAGAATCGGCCCTGGGCACCCTATCAGGGTGCCTGCTTGGCAGCAGCTTTTGGCTGAGGAGAGGGAGACGGTCTGCCTGTGCCCCGTCTACCTCTGCCTCTGAAAAAAACCCTCTGTGCAAAGGCTGAAGAGGCCTGAACTTGATAAAAAGGCCTGCGGAAAGGCCTGCCCCTACCCCTGGGGGCATGCCTTTGTGGAGTGGCATGCCTCTCCTTAGCTTGGGCACTTTTGTAGGTAGTTCTATATTCATCCATCTTTTTCATGTAATTTTCTGTTTGATCCCCAAACAGAGAATTTCCTACTACAGGAAAATCCATAGCCTTTGACTGAGTATCTTGGGACAGATTAGTGCATCTGAGCCATGCCAACCTACGGAGAGCTACAGAAGTGGCCATGACCCTAGAGGAAACATCATTAACATCAACAGCAGCATGAAATTGAACTTTAGAGGCTTCAATGCCATCAGCAGCCACTTGTTCCAACTCACTAGCCAGCTGGCCCTGGGCCTGCTTGGCTAACTGCAATATAGTGTCCCATCTAGATTTGGATATCTAGCCACATAAGCCATATAATTAGCCTGCCTGAGTCCCAACTGAGCTGCCATATATTGTTTTTAGCCATGGCATCAATCTTCCTGGAATCCTTATCAGGAGGATGTGAGGCCAGGGAATATTAGCTGTCACAGGCTGCAGCTTGAACAACACCTACATGACTACACTGCTCAGTGAGGAAGTCTGTATCAGGACCTGATAAAGTATACCTTCTGTCCATTTTTTTATCTACAGGAGGGACAGAATGAGGATTTTTTAAAATCTTTGTTGTTTGCTTCCTAAATGACTTATGCAAAG
This sequence comes from Neoceratodus forsteri, assembly GCA_016271365.2. Taxonomy (NCBI): domain Eukaryota; kingdom Metazoa; phylum Chordata; order Ceratodontiformes; family Ceratodontidae; genus Neoceratodus; species Neoceratodus forsteri. The sequence continues at coordinate 672,213,711 of CM057451.1, read as the reverse complement.
GAATAGACAACCTCCCAGACTCTGGAATATCCATCATTTCAACATAATCAGGCTCCTCTTGCTCATCCACAGCCTCTTCTAAAGGAAGCTGGAGGGTTTCTGCAACCTTTTTGTAAAACATAAAATGAGAAGGGGACTCAGACAGCATAGGGGGAGATTCTAAAGGTCTGTCTGGAGAAATGTCCGGTTCAATGGGCACGTCCAGACCTTCCCAGTCACAAACATACTGATCAAATTCCTCCTCCCCTCCTGTGGTTCATAAAATCCTCAACATCATAATCCTGAACCACTGGGACTGAGCAGAACCACCCTTTTTCCAGTTGTAGGGGTTGGCAGATCCCTGAGACAATCTGTATGGCTTTAGCTATCTCTGCAGCAGTTGGAGAGACAATTTTGGACTCCAGACCTGCTGATTTCTTTGTCTTTTGCTGGGACTGGTTCCTCTAGACCAGCCAACTTCCCTTGCCAGTCGCTTCCCTGGTCAGAGGACTCCTCTGGTCCAGTGGGTACTGAACGGGCTGGCCATCCGGTCAGCGGACTTTTGGCCTCTCGTTCCTGAGTCGGCCCAATCTCTTTTCCAGGGTGGCTGCAGGAAAATTTTTACACACCTGGCAGTCTGACAGGAGGTGGTCAGCCCCCAGACAATAAACACAAGTGGTGTGTGGGTCAGCCTTAGCAAAGGCTTCCCCACAAACATCACAGTGTTGAAACCAGTGGGCCGGTTTTTCTTTGGGTTTCTCAGACATAATGCCAGCCTAACCAACAACTTGCCTTTAATGGCGGTGCCAGGCAGACACCCTTATCGGTTCCTAACCGTGTCACGGTATTTGAAAAACCCTTTTAAAATTCAAGGTTTTTAGAACCGATAAGAACGGAACCGCACTCTAAAAGCCCCAAAACACTTTTAAAACGTTAAATTAAGCAAACCAATCGGTTCAAAACCGAACCGATAATTGGATTTCCACACAGACTTTCACTATTGTACTTACGGTTTATCAGATAGAGCTTTAACCGAAATGCGGTAAAATAAATACTTTTTGCCGGTTCAAATGAACTGAAAAATACTCGCTTGAACCGAGAATGAACCGAGCTGAAGGAGCTGATCTCCGGAGCGACTGTTCAGTGAAGCGGAGTAAAGAATCTGGCAGTTTCATTTGAAACTGGCCAGATAGAGCTTTGAACAGCGCCCTCGCGCTGTGGAACTCCAGGTTTCACTGGAGTTAACTATTTCCTCTCCAGGGCAGTTCAGAGGCTGAGCCTAACTGCAGAAGTCCTAATATAGCAAGACTTCATGGTGTTTGAATAGGCCTCTACCAGCGCAGCCTGTTACACAGTGAAACATCCACAAAATGAGCCCCACTTACAGCCACCAAATCAGTTTACAAACATCCAACAGCACCCAAAACAATACCCTGCTAGCCCCTTAGAAGTAAGAAAGAAAAGAACTAACCTACCAAGTAAAATCCACAAGAACCCTGTGAAAACAACAGCAGCAGCTACTGTCCTGGAACACAACTGATCCTGTCCCCTTCCAGTTCTTTCTGAGAAGACAAAGCAGCTAACACCTCAATCTGATTCAGCTCTGCCTCCAGTCAATTGGCTGAGAGACCTGGCCAGACCATTTACACCCCTCCCCCACTATGCAGTAACCTTTACAGCTAATAGAGTCAGCACAGGGAATCAAAATTCAAGTCAAAGCCCCCAAAATATGTTTGCTGCCAACGGAAACAGGACTCCAATTTAATCAGCTTCACTAACAACACATCAAAATAGGCTTGAAATTAACATATATAGGTCTCCAATTCAAATAACCATCTCCAAGCAAATCCCACCAAATAGGTTTTAAATCAGAAGAAATAGGCCTCTACCAGCGCAGCCTGTTACACAGTGAAACATCCACAAAATGAGCCCCACTTACAGCCACCAAATCAGTTTACAAACATCCAACAGCACCCAAAACAATACCCTGCTAGCCCCTTAGGAGTAAGAAAGAAAAGAACTAACCTACCAAGTAAAATCCACAAGAACCCTGTGAAAACAACAGCAGCAGCTACTGTCCTGGAACACAACTGAACCTTCTTGTTTTCTACTGGTGATTCCTCTCCCTATGCATCCCAGTATCCCCCCAGCCCTCCCTATGCACCCAGTATCCTTCCAGCCCTCCTTACTGCCTTCTCACATTGCTTGCCTACCTTAAGATCATCTGATAGGACTACTCCCAGGTACCTTTCCATTTTTGTTGTTAGTATTTCCCCCCCATTGTGTACTCTTCCCCTGGGTTTTTGTTTCCCAGGTGTATTACTTTGCACTTCTTTGCATTGAATCTACGCTGCCATACTTCTGATCATTCCTCCAACCTTGCCAAGTCCCTTCTCATCCTTTCCATCCCCCCCCCGTGTATCAACCCTGTTGCAGAATTTTGTGTCTGCAAAGAGGCATACTTTTCCTTCTAGCCCCTCTGCAATGTCACCTATAAAGACATTAAAGAGGGCCAGTCCCAGTACTGAACCCCACTAGTAAACCTCCTTTCTTCAGAGTGTACTCAGTTTACTATTACCCTCTTCGTCCTGTTGTCCAGCCAATTTGTTACCCAGGCTACCACCCTGGGACCCACTCCCAGGCTGGCTAACTTGTTTATTAATCTTTTGTGTGGGACTGTGTCAAATGCCTTGATAAAGCTTAGGTAGGCCATATCCACAGCCCCTCCCTGGTCTACTACTTTGGTCACCCAGTCAAAGAAATAGTACAGTTACATAAGAACTAACCGTAACAGTAGATCTACAAGAAGAGCTCTTGCAGCAGGTAATAACCAATAGGACTATGCTGCCAGGCACAAGGACCCCACGGAAAACTTCTAGCTAGCAGTTCAACACAGGACTGCCCCAGCATTGTCTCCGGCCCAAGTCAGCCACTGTATAAAGGGGGCAGTCCCCCGACGCCACCTCAGTTCGCCCGTGGGAGACCAGACTAACAAAGGATGGGACGTTTGTCATCTCAAAAGGGACAATCGGAGAGAAGCACTGGGGGAAGGAGGGAGGGAAAGCATACCTGCTGCAAGAGCTCTTCTCAAAGATCCACTGTTATGGTAAATTCTTACTTAACTGTACTCTCTCACTTAAGAGACAGAGCTCTTGCAGCAGCTAATAACCAATGGGACTGAGTCCTAAGCAGTACTGGGATGTCACCAGGTCAGAAGGGTGGTGGAAAAAGTAATACCCCTGGGCTCTTAAGAGAGGAGCCCTTGGAGGACTGCCAGACCAAAACCTACCCTCCTTCTGGAAGCAATGTCCAAACTGTAGTGCCGGACAAAGGTGTGCACCAAACTCCAGGTGGCTGTGGCACAAAGGTCTGCTACTGACACATTCTTGAGCAAAGCGAAAGATGTCGAAATCCCTCTGGTTGAGTGACCTCTCACTGGATCCGGCAGGTGTTTTCCATACTTCTCACGGCAGAAAACAATGCAGTTGACCAGCCTCTTTGGCATGGCCCGTTTGGTGACTGGTGCTCCCAACATCCGTTGGGCAAAAAAACTGGTCTGACTTCCTAATGGACAGAGTATGGTCGACATACAGGAGTACCTAAGAATTCTATGTACATTTAAAGTATGCAACAAGGCCTCCCCTTTGTTGGAGTACTGAGGGTGATAAACAGGCAAGTGGATGTCCTGGTTGAGTCAACCCACCTTTGGAAGAAACTTCGGATTTGTGCGAAGGGACACCCTGTCGCCTGTGAAAAACCAAATACAGAGCCAGCCCAGTGGCGCTGAGGCCTAGAGCACTGGACACCTTAGCTCGCACCACGCCGGGCGGTATTCGCGGTTCAGGAATCGCGCACGGACCGCCGGGGTCTGGGCGGGAAGAGAAGGGAGCCAGCACCCGATGGCCGCCGCCTTCCTCTGGGAGGACAACCTGCAAGCTCCCTGTCACATACCACCTCCTGGGGAGCCTCGGGTGGTAGGTGCTGCAGTGGGAGAGCAGCAGCAGTATGGGGAACCGGGCAGACGTCAGGCAGAGGGGCACAGCAAGGAGGTGTGTCTCACCACATCTCCCTCGGCCATTGCCCTCACTGCACACCAATGTCAAGGAGACAGTAAAAGGGAAAACACCCCCATCTCGCCTAGGAGACGACTCCTCACTGCGCACCTTCGGATCGTCGGGGCAGACTCCGCTGTACAGGTCCATAAAAATCAAGAATTGGGGAGTTAGGGTCTCTCCCCACCCCACACTGGGGGGTAATCTGGGCATCATAGGGTCTATGTGGCACCAGGTACTCTAGCGGCAGACTCCAGGGAGAAGAAGGATCGCACAGTAATAGAGGAAGTCTGATTGAGTGGTGAGTAGGGGCAGTAAGATGGATAAATACAGAGTAAAAAAAAAACCAAAAACAATACGACTACTTACACATAAGGGCCTGGAGTTCGGAAATCCTCCCAGCTGAAGCAACAGCAACTACAAATAATGCTTTCCAAGAGAGAAAGCAGAGCTCACAACTCGCGGCTGGCTCAAAAGGGGACAAAGTCAACTTTTCTAACAAAGAGCAAATCCCATTGAGGAGCAGGGTCCTGAATGGGAGGTTTAATGTGCAGGATCTCTCGCAGGAAGGTACATGACAGATCAAGCTGCGCCAAGGTCTTGCCATTCACAGGTACGCAATAGGCAGAGGCAGCAGAAATATTTACCTTTATGGAGGAATAGCTTAGACCGGAGTCAGACAGGAATAACTGATACTCCAGGACCTGGTTTACCTCACAAGAGAATGGATCCAAGTCGCGAGCAGCAGCCTAGAGGCTGAACCACTTCCACTTCATGGCACACGTGGCTCTAGCAGATGGCTTTCTAGTGGCCACCAACACTTCTGCTACCCCTTCAGACACCCCGAACCTGCTCCTGACTAAGTCTGCAGGAGCCATGCGTGAAGATGAAGAGACTTGAGGGTAGGGTGAACTAGAGAGCCTTGCTCTTGGGATAGCAAGCAAGAGGATACAGGAAGTGGATCTGGAGGTTCTACCGTCATCTGCTGCAAAGAAGTGGGAACCAAATCTGTCTGGGCCAGAACAGTGCTACCAGGATCAAGGTTGCTGGTTCCAACTGCAATTTGTGCGGAACTCGCTGCAGAAGGGGGGACGGGCAGGAAGGCATGGAAAAACCTCCTGGTCCAAGACAGAGACACCGCGTCTCGCCAAAAAACATCAGGCCCTGCCTCAGCAAGAAAAACCTGGGCAGTTTGGCGTTGAGTGGGGACATGAAGAGGGATGTGAAGAGGTCCAACTCTGGAATCCCCCATCTGGCGAACAGATCATCTGCTATGCCAGAAGTAGCTCCATTCATGAGCTTGTGATTGCGAGTGACTGAAGCTGTTCCACAAGCATGTTCTGGAAGACCTGGGACGTGTACAATGAATAGTTCCAGCTTGTGATCTATTGCCCAGTACCAGACCCTCATGGCTTCTCTGTAAAGGAGGTAAGAATGTGTTCCCCCCCCTGCTTGCTGATATAGAAAACCACTGGAATGTTGTCCATTTGGACTAGTACGAGGCCTGGAAGGTTGTTCTGGAATGCCTGGAAGGCATACAGCACAGCCCTCATCTCCAGAACACTGATCTGTAGAGAGCATTCTGTCTGAGTCCAGGACCCCCGGGTCTGGTGGCTCCTGAAGTGGGCATCCCAGGTCCGATGTATCGTGGTGACCACCTGCTGAGGAGAGGGGTTGCTGAATGGCGCTGCCATCGTTAAATCGGCAGGGGATCAGCCACTATGACAAGGTCTGATGCACCACCTTCAAGATCCTGACTTTCTGGTAGAGATCATCACTTCGCTGATCCCACTGGAGAGTTCTCATGTGCAGACAAGCAAGAGACATGTTCACTATGGCAGTGGCCATGTGTCCCAGGAGCTGCAGGACCATTCTGGCTGGAGCCTGGTTTACGGAGACTAATTTCCGAGCCAGCACCTGAAGACAATCTGCCCTGTCCGATGGAAGAAAGGCTCTCCACTGAACCGTGTCCAAGATGGCTCCTATAAACTGGAGTCTCTGAGACAGCCACAGGGTGGACTTTGGGAAATTCAGAGTTATCCCAAGGTCATGCTAAAGGTGCACTCCAGGGTCTGGCAGAGCTGTTCTCTGGACGTGGCCGACTGCAGCCAGTCGTTGAGGTAGGGGTAGATGTAGTGCCCCAGCCTTCAGAGAGCGGCCACTACTACCGCCAGGCACTTGGTAAATACCTGAGGTGATGAAGATAGGCCGAAAGGAAGGGCCCTTAACTCACTGCCTCCTAGAAACGCCTGTAGGCGTCAGCAAATCTAACTGCAGTGTATCCCTGAACACCTACAGAAGTCACCTACAGACTTCCTGTGTGCCCTAGAAACGTCTGGAGAAGTCACTCACATGTTTTAATATTACTTGGCAGCCAGAATTGACTGCATAGTACTACCATTAGAAAGGTAATGTTGTGCTGAACAACTTTGCCACTGACACTTTGTATGTATCATGCTCACTTTAAGAGTTATTCATATTTGTTTATGACATTTTGTCCATCTAGAAACACCTAAGCACTTTGAAGAAAACACACATTCTGGGTACCTCAGCCAGTATAAAACAAAAACCGAATTGAGTACAGTTGATTGCATAGAACCGTTGGAAAGGCAATTTTGTGTGCAACAACTCTGCCACTGATACGTTGTGTGTATCATGTACACTTTAGGAGTTATATGCATTTGTTTATGGTATGGTGTGTATGGTTCAGATTTGTCTCTCAAACCTCACCAACACATCTTGACTCAAATGGGGAAAAATTATGTTTAATACTACAGAAATAGATGTTTGTTTTACAAACAAATTATTAAAATTACATCTAATGTCTGGATGCTTACTTTGTTGTTGATATGGTACATATTCCCCAAAAAAAAAAAAAAAAAAGGTTGGTGGTGCATTTTTTAGTGGAAAAAATATTTTGTTTTGCTGTTTTGACCAGCACAGAAATAAAACTAAATTACCTGCTATTCCTTGCATCATACCACCATTGGAAAGGTAATTTTATGCTGAACAATTTTGCCACTCATACTTTGTGTCTAGCACTTACGTTTTTTGTGCTATTAGCATTTGTTTGCGACATGCCAATTATGGCTTGATTTTGCATAGAAAGGCCCAGGATTAACTGTTAACAGTATACAGGAGACAAGTGCTGCAACTTCAGCAAGATCCTGTGGAGACAATGAGTTAACTGGTAGTGCTGTCCTTCGAACGTGACCCAAAACTACTTCCTGTGGGACAGCAGGATCTTTATGTGCATGTGTGCATCCTGCATGTCCAGGGAGCAGAGCCAATCTCCTTGGTGAAGCAAGGGAAGTAACCCCTGGAGTGTCACCATCCTGAACCTTTTGTATTCTATAAAGAGGTTCAGTTGACTGAGGTCCAAGATGGGACAAGGTTTCCCATCTTCTTCGGAACCAGGAAGAAGAGAGTGTAGTACCCTGTGCCCCTCTGGGGCTCTGGCACTGCCAGAATGGCTCTCTCGGACAGGCCTGTATTTGCACCCAAATTAGGCCTGCCTGGGATGGAGAGCAGGTCGTGTGGCCTGGTGGGTTGTCTGGCAGTAACCGAGAGAACTCCAGGGCATATCCCCTTTCTATGAGCTGTAGCACCCACTGATCTGTGGTGATGCTCGACCAACCTGCGAGATAAAGGGAGAACCGCCCTCTTACTGCCTCCCCTAACTGCTCTGCTGGGGGAGACAAGAAGTCAGGCTGAGGTGGAAGGGGTGAGGAGAGGAGCTCCGGGTTGCTTAGCCATGCACTGTCACCGACAGCCTGCTGTCTGAAGGGGCGTCTTCCTTTTAAACCCTCCTCGTTGGGGCTGTTTCTTTGACTGCTGTCCCTGATGCCTCCAAAAGAGTCAGTGCCTAGGAGGGTAGGGTTCTGATTTGTACATTTTATGTACATCTGAAACAGCCTTTCCTGAATCTTGTAGGCCTGTAATGATCTTTTGGCCTCTTGGCCGAAAAGTAGAGGGCCTTGGCAAGGCAAATCAAGAATGGTATCCTGGTGGTCCTGCCTGAACCCAGACACCCGTAGCCATGAGTGCAGCCTGAGGCATATACCAGAGGCGGCAGCTCAGGCTGCAGTATCCGCTGCATATGAACTTCAGAGGACACATTTGCCCACATATGAACCAGACTGCAGCACTGCCAGGAGCTCCGATTTGGTTTGTGAATCTGGTACATAAATATATGCGCCAGGAAGTTTAGAGACCCTATAGTACAGGTGGAAGAGGCATACACTCTCCACCCCAGCTGATCCATCTTCTTACACTCCTTGTCTGGTGGTTGGGAGCTGGTATGCCTGGGCTGCTGCGACCTTCCATGGGCTGCTGTTAGAACCATGGAGTCCACCTCTGTTTGCTTATGAGTGTGGCTCATTCCTGGGGAGTACTATTACAGGCGGTCGGCCTTTATGGGCACCGCTGAAGTTGTGGCCGGGTGTTTCTATGCCAGCTTCATTACATCCTGAAATTGTTTCAACAGAGAAGGGATAAGCAGCGGTTTTGGGTCAGTGACCCCCCAAAAAAAATTTAACTAGGCGTCTCCTCTCCGGGTCCAAGTCCTCAGTTTCCCACTGGCTGAGGAATTGTATGTGCCTCATCACCTCTAAAAAGTTGGGATCATCAAGTGGTGGTCATCCTCAGAAGAGGCGTAAGATGAGGAGGAATCGGTGTAGTCCTCTGAATGTTCAATCCGACGATCAGTGGACCAGCAGTGACACCATGAGTGGTGTCGTCTTGATCTGCTCCACCCACGGGAGCAACAGTCCCTGGGCCTACTTCTCCTGTGTGAGGAAGACCGTGAGAATGCATAACATCTGTGGCACCGACTTCCACGTGAGCCATGATCCGAGCCACCTGGAGTCAGGCGGGCTGGCATCGTGGGTGGCGCAGTCCTTGGGGGAGGCTGCGGCTGAGGGACAGCCACTAGTGCTCCCACAGGTTCCTGTTTGGGAAGGATGTCACCCTTAATGGTTTTCCACCAGCCTGTGAAGAGTGCACCTACCTCAGTCAAAGGGATCATCGATCCGGATGGCCGATCTGGCCTCTTGTCGACTGGCACCGAAGGGACCGGCAGCAGGCCTGGCGTCTGTGGGGGCTCCGGTAGCAGGCTGTCGTCAGTCCGGTCAACTGGCATCTGACCCTCTTCCCAGAGACAAGGCATCAGGGGACTGGTCATCGAGCCCTGTGGTTAGAGGTTTTGGAGGGTCTGACGTCAGGTCAGGTGCAGTCAGGTCCTCTGGCATAGGCCCCTGGGGCACCGATGACTGCTGGGAGGCAGACATCTTGTCTGACTCCACTGTAGAGGAGACAGTAGTCGCAGACTGTTGTCAGTCCGAGGGTCTGCGGACGACAGGTCAGGCGCAGCCAGTGCTTGCTTAGAATGGTCGGCACCCTGGTGCCTGTCATGGTCATCAGTCTTGGCTGACGAACTGGAGGACGAGGCCTTAACGATGGAGGAACCCATCCAGACTGCCATCAAAGAACTGAAAGAGGAGTCCAAGTCCTCAGACCGAGACTATCAAATGTTTGTGGGGTCTGATGGCCAAAGAAATTGAAGATGAGGCCTGAGAAAGCCCATGCCCAGAATTCCCGCCTGATGTCTGGTGCAGGCAATCGTCCGACTTGTGCTCTGGTCCCAGGCACAAGAGGCAGGCCGAATGGCCATCTTTAGATGGAATGTTTGCCGCACATGCAGTTCGCTTTATCTCATGGTGTTGCAGTGGTAGACTCATCAGACATAAACAGGCGATCGAAATACTCAAAGAAATTGAGCTGCATGGAACATCTGAAAAATGGTGGTCGATGGGAAGCAGAAGGCATCCGTGGAGCAGAGACGCTGGATCAACAGCGGGAAAAGAACTGTGGTGGTGTTGATGGACCGGCCCCTTTTACACAGTGGCTGATGTCGTGGGTGGAGCCAGCGTCGGGGGGGGTGGTCCCTCACCTTGGACTGCTAGGTAGAAGTTTTCCGTGGGGTCCTAGTGACTGGTGGCATAGCCTATTGGTTATTACCTGCTGCAAGAGCTCTATATTGAAGTGAGATCTATTAGATTAGTCTGACATGACCTTCCCACTGTGAATCCATGCTGCCTTGGGTCCTGTGCCCCACTGGTCTATAGGTACTTAACGCTTTCTTTCAGAAGTGATTCTATCATTTATTTATTTATTTTTAAATTCTTTGCCAACCGGATAAGGCCCACTAGGCACAACTGCCTGTTTTCACGGGCCAGCCGGGAGCTTTAGTCTGGTTAAGTGATTTACTCAGAGTCGCACAGTATGAAAATGGAGGTTGGGGGGATAAAAACCCAGGTCTGCTGAACCAAGCTTATTCACAGCTCATTACTCTAACCTCTAGGCTATACTGCTACCATGGAGGTCAAACTAACAGGTCTGCAGTTTCCTGGCTCTGTCTTGCTCCCACCTTTTGTGAAGGGGAATCACATCCACCCTCCTCCAGTCCTCAGGTACCACATCATCCTCTCATGTTTTGTTAAAAAAGGGTAGTCAGTGGTGTCACTAGGTCTCCCTTTAGTTCTTTTAGAATTCTGGGATGAATCCCGTCAGGCCCCATTGCTTTGTTCACCTTCAGTTTTAGGAGTTCTTTCAGGACCCTTTCTTCTGTGAATGGACTGGTTTCGACCCCCGTCCAGAGTGCTTCTACTGTTTGGTTTAGGTACCTCTACCTCTTCTTTTGTGAATACTGAGCAAAAGTATTAGTTCAAGTATCTCTGCCTTTTCACAGTCACCCTCTGCCCATCTCCCCTCCCCTTTATTAAGCCTCACTATCCCTCTCTTGGTCTTTCTTCACTCCCTAATGTACCTATAAAAGGTTTTATCCCCTTAACTGAGTTGGCTATCTTTTCCTCGGTTTGGGACTTCGCTATTCTGATGGCCTTCCCCGCTTCCTTCTGCTTTAACTAATACAGTTCTCTGTCCTGCTCCTTCTGGGATTACTTACACTTCCTGAATGCTGTCTTCTCCCTAACCTTCCCTGCCACCTCTTGAGAACCACAGTGGTTTTTTACTTCGTTTTGTTTTATTTGCTTCACACAAAGGCTTGTTGCCCCTGTGAAGGCAGTTCTGATTTTTCCCCAGTGTTCTTCCACCCCTCCTTCCTGCCCATTTGCTAGTGCATTCCTCCTTAGGCACTCACGCATTTTGCCAAAAAAGTCAACCCACCTAAAGTCCAGTACTCTCACACCAGTGGAATTTTGCTGCAGCACTGTGGAAGCACACTGGACAACGATCCAGTCACGTGCTTCCACAGTGCTCTCCTAAACCTCTTTGATGACATAATGTCTGCAGAGCTCCGCTCATGCAGCCGTAAAAATGACTTACATGTTCAGCACAGTTCTCCTTTAAAAAGGGAAAGGGGTGGTGGGGGAACCAGGAAAAGGCAAACATCCTGAATAAATACTTTTGTTCAGTGTTCATAAAGAAAGGAGAAGGGGAGGGGGTTCACAAAAAAGTAACAGAAGCTTTGCAGGGAAGGAGGTGGACACTATCCTTTTTTTGAACGACAGAGTCCTGGAAGGGACTCGCTAATCTAAAGGTGGACAAAGCAATGGGTCCGGATAAGGTGCACCAAGGGTGTTGAGGGAGCTCAAGGAGGTACTAGCTGCACCTATGACAGTCCTATTTAACTGCTAACTGGAAAAGGAAGTGGTTCCAGAGGGCTGAAGGATGGTGGATGTAGTCCCACTACAAAAAAATGGTAGCAGGAAGAAGGCTGGCAATTATAGGCTACTCAGCCTGACATCAGTGGTGGGAAAGTTAATGGAATCACTGCTGAAGGAAAGGATTGTGGAAAATCTTGAATCCAGTGGGTTATGTGACTGGGTTCACAGTGGGGAGGTTATGTCAAATTCATCTGATAAATTTCTTTAACTGGATGATAAAGGAGTTATGATCAGGGCGGAGCAATGGCCTTGGCCTACATAGACCTTTGTAAGGCTCGTTGTAAGGGTTGTTCAGGTGGAAGCTGAAGTCCCATGGCACCTCTCAAAGAGTAAACAGAATTTCCCGGGTGCCATGGCCAAATTTCCCATATTCACTAAAAATACCATAAACAGCTTAATCTGGTTCTATATCAGTTGGTTTTCATCTATATCCCCCCTCCCCCGGGACAAGGCTGAAAATAGGTATAATTGCCCAGTCCCCCTTTCCCAATCAACAAAAGCAAAAACAAATAAACAGCCATACATGCTAGAGATTTTCTAAATTGCATAGTACTAGGCTGCAAATAATACATATATTTTAAATTCAGGTTTACACACTGAAAACGCAATACAAATATTTTTAATTTTGCTAATCAATCTGTACCATGTGCTATGCATTTTCGCACCTGATTAGAACTTTCATGCGCAACATTGCTAACCAATATTTTTGGCTTATTTAATGCTCTGTTAGAAAACACAGCTGTTTACTAAAAACAAGTCTCTGTGCTGAGTGTAAAAAGAACGGACAGTGCCCCTTTCACTGTTAAGTAAAATGTAATTATGTTTTGTGTGTATGTATATCTATCTATCTATCTATATATGAGTAATTTATAATGATTTCTATTGCTGATGGGCATGTTTGTATATGAGTGAAGTTCAATGACTTCACCCAAATAAGTAAACCGTAACTCAAAAATGAAGTCAAGAGAAGCAGAGGTCAAAGTACTTAAATACCAGCAAGCAGCAGCAGAGGTGGCACTAAAGTCAGACCCTAAATCAAACCCTCACCAAGTTCTCCCCCTGCACGACCCGTTGAACCACCTCCACTCTCAAAAAGTCGATCTTGCTTTGCTCAGATCCCACCACAGATTCTGAGAGGGCAGGGAAAGAAATACAGGTTACTCACCTGTAACAGGAGTTCTAGGAATGGTATATGTTGTTCATCCACACTCATTGGCAGTATCCTTGCCGCTTTAAATCTTGCCGGAAGGTCTTCAAGCTTGCTCCTCCCACCCACCCGGGTGGTATAACTCTCGGCTCCGCCCCATGACGCCAGATCTGGCCGCTGGAAAGCTCAGGTTGTGCGTCGAAGCCGGGAGGAGGTCGGGTGGAGTCGTGTGGATGAACAAATATATACCATTCCTAGAACTCCTGTTACAGGTGAGTAACCTGTATTTCTAGGGACATGGATATGTTGTTCATCCACACTCATTGGCAGACTCTAGCAGTTCTCCGGGAGGAGGGAGGCAAGACGCATTACACCCCATATACTTACTTGGGAAAGAGAGACTGAGAACTGAGGCCCCAAAACCAGCATCCCGGCGTGACCTCGGGTACGATGTGGTAGTGGGTAATGAAGGTGTTTGCTGACTTCAGGTAGCAGCCCTGCAGATTTCCTGGATAGGGCGTCCCTGGAAGCAGCCACCGTTGCAGCAGTATGGCGGGTAGAATGAGCTCTTATCCTCTGGGAGGCTCCATGCCCGCCAACTTATAGCAGAGATCTATGCAGGAGGTTACCCACCTGCTTATCGTCCGCTTGGCTGCAGGTCTGCCAGATGCGGCTTCAGCGTAGGTGACAAACAGCTGGCGAACCTCTCCCCGAATTTCAGCCGTGCGCTCCTTATAATAAGCGGCGCCCTTCTAGGATCAGAGTATGGAGCCTATATTACGCCTCCGAGGTGTGATTGGGGTAGAACACCGCAGAGTCAACACCTGGTTAAGGTGAAACTCCGACACCACCTTCGGAAGGAATTTCGGTGGGGCGCAGGACAACCTTGTCCCTGTGGAAGACCAGGTAAGGAGACTCGATGGAAAGCGCCTGGAGCTCTCCCATCCTTCTCTGGCTGACGGATAGCCACCAAGAAGGCGGTCTTCCACGACAGGTGAGAGAGACACACCTGTGCATAAGTTTCGAATAGCTTGCCCATGAGCTTTGCCAGTACCAGCAGTAGATCCCACGGAGGTGGGGTTCCCGCACTGGAGGAAATGTGATCAAGGCCTTTGAAAAGCGCCAGACCACCTTCTCTCCTGCCATCGACTGCTTCCCGGCCCGCTACTGTAAGCAGAGATGGCTGCCAGGTGCACCCTTAGGGTCGCTCGACCTAAGCCCTTGACTAGAAAGGGACCATAAATAGTCCAAGATGCTTGCCAAGGAACAGGAGGAAGGGTCCAAGCCCTTGCCTGACACCAAATGGAAAACCTTTTCCATTTGAAGGCATAGCATTTTCTGGTCGACTCATGCGGACGCCTCAACTACATTGAGGACCTCGTCGGAAAGACCCAAAGCCTGGAACTCTAGCCGCTCAGGAACCAGGCCGTCAGGTGCAGGGATTGAAGGTCCGGATGGAACACCTTCCCTGATTGACTGAGAGCAGGTCGGGCGAGCTGGAAGCTGCTGCGAGTCCTGGAGCTGAGACTGAGGAGATCTGGGTACCAGAACTGGCGAGGCCAGTCTGGGGCTATCAGAATCACCTGCGCCTTGTCCCTCTCGCCTTTGAGAAGCACTCTTGGATCAAGGAAATGGGGAAAGGCGAAAGAGGCCCGGGGTCCATTGCCTCGAGAAGGCATCCCCTGCAGCGAGCCCTGCTGAGGGCGGGCATGGAACAGACTCAGCAGCGTTCTCCGTGGAGGCAAACAGGTCCACCTGAGGTGTGCCCCAAAGGGAGAACAGATGCTGTACTACCTCCGGCAGGAGAGACCACTCGTGGGATGCAGCCCTATCCGGCTCAGGGCATCGGCCAGGGTGTTGGAGGCTCCTGCCACGTGAATGGCTAGGAGATCCGCCTCCAGGCTGCACGAGTGACCAAATGTGAGGAGAGCTTCCTTGCATAGAAGCATGGAGCGCGTCCCGCCCTGGCGGTTTAGATAGTACATGGTCGTGGTATTGTCCGTCTGGACTCGGACCACTTGACCCCGGAGGAACGGAGCAAAGGCGGTGAGAGCTAGGCGGACCGCTCGGAGCTCCAGCAGGTTGATGTGGCATCGGGACTCCCGCGGGGACCAGAGGCCATGAGCCCGGTGTTCCCCCAGATGGGCACCCCAACCCATCAGAGAGGCATCGGTCGACAGAGAGACCGTCGGCTCGGGGCGGACGAACGGAATGCCCTCCTGCAAATGATCTGGAACGGTCCACCACTGGAGAGCATTCCACATCCCCTGTGTCACCGACACAAGCTGGTCCAAGGGATCGCAGCTGCCAGGACCACTGGCTGGCCAGTCCCCACTGAAGGACGCATGTTCCAGCGGGCCCAACGGACCACGCTGGTACAGGCCGCCATGAGACCCAGGAGGCGAGGAAGTCCCGGGCAGGCGAATTGCCCAACCAGAAATGATCGGGCAAAGGAGGAAAGAACCTCGGCCCTGTCCGGCGGAGCCGCGCTCTGGCTCCGAAGAGAGTCGAGCTGCGCCGATGAATAAAATCACCTGCTTCGCTC
This sequence comes from Neoceratodus forsteri, assembly GCA_016271365.2. Lineage (NCBI taxonomy): Eukaryota > Metazoa > Chordata > Ceratodontiformes > Ceratodontidae > Neoceratodus > Neoceratodus forsteri. The sequence continues at coordinate 672,198,303 of CM057451.1, read as the reverse complement.
GAGTTCCGACTTGGCCTCGTTGACAAGGAGGCCCAGTTGAGAGCAGACCTGGAGGGCCAGATCTCTGGACCACTCCGCCTCCTTCCTGGAGGGAGCTGCTATCAGCCAGTCGTCCAGGTAAGGGTACACCCGGACCCTCGGCGCCAAAGAGGAATGCTGTCACCACTGCCATGCATTTGGTGAAGACCCTGGGAGCTGGAGACAAGCCGAAGGGCATGGCTTGAACTCGAAGAGAGATCCTTCCGCTGAAGCGAAGGAATCTCTGGTGAGACGTGGACGGATAGGGACGTGAAAAACGCGGCCCTGCAAGTCCAGAGGCAGAACACACGCTGCTCCAAGGATGGTATTATCTGAGCCAGAGTGACCATCCTGAAGGTTCGAGACCTTAGGAACTTGTTTAGGTCGTGTAGGTTGAGAATGGGCGCCAGCCCCGTCCGCTTCGGAACCAGGAAGTACCTGGACACAAACCCTGGGTCTGAAGGAGGTCACCACCCTCTTACCACCTCCTTCTGGAGGAGGAGAGTGATGTCGGCTCGGCACGAGCCGCCAGTGAGCTGGGGATCCGAAGCCCCGAGGCGGCGGCTCCTGAAGGTGGTGCCTGCTCGAGATTCCAGAGGCAGGCCTCTTCCCACCACCTCCAAGACCCACCTGTCCGTGGTAACAGCGGACCAGGCGGAACGGAGTGCTGGAGCCGCTCTCAATGGGGACCCAGGGGGTGACGGGATGGGCGACACCTCAGCCCGTCACTGGGCAGGCTTGGAGGAGGGACCGCCGAGGGACCTCCTGAGCCCTTTCCTCCCTGCCTCCTGTTAGAGGAAGCCGGCTTGGGTTTGGGATGCCAAGGCCGAGCCTGCTGGCCCTGACGTTGCTGGGCCGGGCCGACAAGGGACAGAAGGACGAAAGGCTTAGGCTGTGGTTTGCGGCCTTTGTCCTTCTGAGCGGAAGAGACCGAGTCCAAGGTGGCATTGGACTTCTCGATCCTCTGCAGGTGACCTTCCACCCCAGGGCCGAAGAGGTCAGTCCCCAAAAAGGGAACATCCGCCAACTTGTGCTGGGTATCCGAAGTAAAGGTGGATATCCTCAGCCAAGCCCGCCGACGCATAGCCACTGCGGCCGCCACCGATCTGGCACATGAGTCCCCTACATCCAAAGCAGTCTGGAGCTGCTGTTTGGCCACTGCCCTGCCCTGGTCCCGCACCTGCTTAACCGTGGTCTGCAGATCAGGCGGAAGATGAGGATGACCTCATCCAGGAGCCCAACAGGGCATGAGAAAATGTGCCATGAGGACGGCGAACTGGCCTGCGAAGGCGAGAGAGGGCACTGAGCGTAGACTTCCATCGACATAGTCCAATTTCTTGGACTCCTTGTCAGGAGGTTTGTCCACATCCTGGCGTTGCCAGTGGCAACGCTGTCGGTAACCAACCCTCAGCAGAGGGGTGTTCGAAAAACGGACAAGGAACAGTAGGGACATACATTCCTGGCCATCCTGGCCGGGCGCAGGGGCAGGGAAGCAGGGCGCTGCCAAAGTTCCAGTGCTGGACCCACTATGGCCTCGGCCACGGAAGAGCCTCCGATCGGAGAATCCTCGGTCCAGAATCTCCGTGAGGATACCTGGCCCGTTTGGAACGGGTTCGAGCTCCATCCCGGTAGACTCCGAGATGAGCCAAGCAGTCCTAGGAAGGACGACGGGCTATCGCCCATTGGCTGACCTCTCAAGACTCCAAGTCCAGTCGCGGAGAAGAAGGGAGAATCTTCGGACTCGGAAGAGTCCTCGAAGAACTGCCTCTGGCCTGAGCCACCCTTCACCTGCCGAGGTCGGTCGGGAGTGAGGGTAACTGACAGCCGATGGGGTAAACCCTTAGCAGACCGAGAATCCTTGGTCGGAGCCCCAATTGGTGGCTGTGGAGGCGGAGGTTCCACCGGAATCGGTGGAGCAGCTGGTTTTGGCCGAACAACCGGCCTGGGTATAGGCCTCGGGCAAGTCGAGGGTTGTGTCGCCGTTCGGTGACAGCCACTAATGGCAGGGCGCGGAAGTCGCTTATTCCCGCCAGGAGGAGCTGTTGCAACATAAGGCCTCGTACCGTCGACGCAATTTCACGCCTGCCTCCTCATCCGAGAGGAGGACGAGGGACGGCGGCGACGCCCGCCATCATGTGCCGCCGAGACCGAGACCGCCTATGACGGTGGAACGGCTGGACCGCGAAGAGGTCCGAGACCGAGACCAGAGTCCCGAATTTCCGGTCGGTGCAGGGAGGTGTCGGCCGGAACCGACCCCTTCGCTCGAAGGTCCATCCGAGGGCTCCGGAACCGAGGCACAGGCGAGCCCACGGGATCCTCAATCCTCCCGGGAACCGGGAGAGGGAATCTCGGCTGCTAAAGGCGACAGCCTGTCAATGGGTCGAAAAATCTGAAGCCATCAGTGGAGTCTCGGTCAACTGACCTGACGGGGACACCGTGAGGCCAGTGGCCGAGCCGAAGCGGTCGATCGAGCCGACGGTCGACGGCCCGGAGAGGGACCTTCCCGCCTCCAAGAGCGCCGACGGAGGGATTCTACCTTGTCCTCTTTTGACCGAGAAAAGGTCCAGCAGACGAGGCCCTCTCCTTTAGTGGAGAGGGACAGACAAAGCTCCTTAAAGGAAGCCGTGTAGGAAGAACCCAGAGAGGCGGGATAAATGCGGGCCGAGGAAAATCTGACCAGCGCCGCCTCCTCTTCGAGGGCCATCAGCTCGAGCTGATCCCTTGAGCCCGCCGCGGCAGACACCGCCAACCTGGCCTCCTGTGACTTCACCGAGGGAACGCCTCGGACGGCCCAGTTGCAATCGGCAGCACGGTCTTCGAGGACGAGGCGCGAGAAAGATGAGCACAGGTCGCAAGCCCGCGGGTCGCTCAAGGCCTACAGTAGACACACGTGAGTGTGGATCCGTCCGAGACATCTTCTCACCGCATGGGCATCTCCGAACCGAGTCGATTTATCCATCGCAGTCACGAGGGATCAAGATCAAGTCTTTTGCAAAATATTATTTTTAAATCCGCAAACGGAGAAATAGGAACCAGTCACAAACGCAGAGCGTTAAGGAGGGAACCTGAGCTTCCAAGCGGTAAGGAAGATCTGGCGTCATGGGGCGGAGCCGAGAGTTATACCACCCGGGTTGGTGGGAGGAGCAAGCTTGAAGACCTTCCGGCAAGATTTAAAGCGGCAAGGATACTGCCAATGAGTGTGGATGAACAACATATCCATGTCCCTAGAACCAGGAAGATTCTATCCTACACACTCCAGAAACAGCAAACGGAAAGGCACATCCCGGGGTGGAGACCCGACAGGGAACTTGCACACTTCCCGCAAAGCTCTCAACCAGGTGATGAGGGATTTCTTGAAGCCATGCCTCCCTCCCCCCCACCCCAGGAACAGGGTCCAGGGTTTCTTAGCAAACATCCACCTCCATAAGTAACTCCTGAAATGCGTAACAGCTTACATGCCTCACTTTCCTTAGCAGAGTTAAAACAGCAGCCCTGGCAAGGAATTAAAAGAAAAATCACCAGGGGGAAATGGGCTGCCTATATACCTGTATCAGGGGATGATAAAGGAGCAGGCACCACTATTGTTGTTAATGTTCCAGGACACTCTGAAACATGGCAAGCCTCCACATACTATGTCAGAGCCAGTTATCACTGACCTCCCTAAAAACAAAGAAAGATCCTGCACATCCGCATAGCTACCGACCAATTTTTCTGCTCAATGCAGATATGAAAGCCCTGGTGAAAATCTTAGCGGAGAGACTGGAACCCACTATAAAGCACCTTGTGCACCCATCCCAGGTAGGCTTTGTGAGGGGGAGAATGGTTTCAGACCATTTGCAGTCCATCCTGAATTTGCAATACCTGGCTGCCTCTCTGAACACCCCGTCAGCTGCCTTAAATTCATTCTGAGAAGGTGTTCAAGTCTGAGGTGCCATTACCTCCTTGATGTTATGCAACACATGAGGTTCAGCCTGTCCTTCATTCCTGCAGTGGGAACTTTATACCTCCCCACCTGCACGAGGGTACTCACTAACAGCATGCTGTCGGACTCCTTCCCCCTCCATAAGGGTGCAGGCACTTCACTCCTGGTCTTTCTCCTCCTCGCCACTGAGCCTTTGGCTATTGCCTTGAGGGCACACCCTCAAATTACAGGTGGTACAAAGGCAAGGGAGGGGGAGCACAGATCCCTTCTATATGCAAATGACATCCTAATCATGCTGGCAGATGTCCCCTCAGGTATTGTAACCCCTAAAACTCTGCTCTCAGAATTTTCACAGGTGTCTGGCATCCACATTAACCATTCTAAATCAGAGGTGTTGCCACTTAACTCACACTGCACCTGGCAGACTTCTGTAACTGCCCCCTGGCAATGGTGTGAGTCAGGGATTACATACCTAGGGATGAGACTCTTTGCCAAACTCCACAATATCTGCAAGGCCAACTCTGGCCCACTCACAGAGTCCCTGAAAGAGGACATAAAGAGATGGGAACTCCTGCCGGCCCAGCAGTTAGATGTCCACATGTGATGCCGGTGACCCGGGTTCAGGAATGGACCCAGGGAGCCGGAGGGCCAGCCGGGTAAGAAGGCTCGAGCACCCTCAGGGCTGCTCCTTCTCTGGGGAGGGTGGCGAGTGTCCGGCATGCATATGACTCCTGGTGGAGGCCGGGGGGTTTGCAAGCGTCAGCGCCAATCTAAGAGAAGGGTGGGGCGGATGCAAGACATCATTGCACGTCCCCACCCGGGGCAATCTAAAATCATGCTTGCGGCCACCACAAATAGAGCCTGCTCTTGGCTTTGATTAGCTTCCAGGCCGGCTCCCCAATCCAGTCCCATGATTGCGGCATAGGCCCGGTGCTGCAACCCCATCTGGGGAGTAAGCCGGGGGTGTCGGGGGAACTGAGACCAATATGGAAGTGGAAGCACAAGGATTCATGACTGGGCAGATGCTCCAGCGGCAAGTAGGCAGGGGAAAAAAAAGGCAAATAAAAAAAAAAAAAAAGATGGAAACTTGACCGGAAAGATAGCCACTATTAAAACGGCATTAGCCTCCAAGGTACTCCATCTGCTTTCCCACCTTCCCATCATGATCCCCAGTATCTGGTTCTCTAAACTTGATACCCTGACAGACTCCTTCCTCTGGGAAGGTAGACCTCCCACACTCAGCATAGCCAGACTCGGACAACACTGGTCCAGAGAGGGGTGGGGCTATCTTATTTTCCTTGCTATCATGTGGCATTTGTGATGGCTCAGATGGTGAAAATTGAAATTTAAATACCTGTAAATGTTCTTTCTCAGATGGCTGGTCTCCAGGCTTCCTTACTCATGGGCTGTACCTCCTGCTGCTGCTGATAGGTAGGCAGGAATCAGACCTCAGCAGCAGGGGACATCCAGCCCTCCACTTCCTGTCTCCCTCAGTTCTTCCTAAAGCAGTCCAATGTGGCAATACCACAAGAACTTGGAAACAAAAAACAAGAATGTTAAAGCACAAATGGCTGTGACGCCAGCCAACTATATACATTCTGGGAGGGTATCTGAAGCCCAGAGACCAGCCACTGGAGAACGAAATTTAAATACCTGTAAATTTTCTATTTCTCTCTCCCAAGCTGGTCTTCGGGCTTCCTTAACCATGAGCTATACTAAAGCAGTATATCCCCAGATGTACCGGGTGGGAAGAATGTCAAGAACCCTTAAGGGTCCACCACCACCTGAAGCACTCTGCGGCCAAAGGATGCCTCTGCCGAGGACATCACCTTCAGTGAATAAAACTGAAAACGTGTGAATGGATGATCACATGGCTGCTCTGCACTAGTCTGCTGTAGATGGAATGGCCTTCTGGATGCACGGAACGGCCTTCCGGAGGAGGTTGTGGAGTCGAAAACAGTGGTGGAATTCAAGCATGCATGGGACAGTCATAAGGCAATTCTAGGGGGTGGGGGTAGGAAGAAGTAGGCTGCTGGTTAACTAGGATCTGCAGCTTATCCAATAGGTAGGGAAATGGGCAGACTGGGTGGGCCAAGCGGTCCTTATCTGCCATCAAATTCTATGTTTCTATGTAGATGCTTCTCTGAAGCATGCTCACTAAGGGACCATAGTTCTGATGGAATGAGCTCTCACTGGGCCAGGCAAAGTTACTCTGGCCTGATCATAAGCCGTGCACGTGACGGATAGAATCTGTTTGGCTATAGAGCCTTTTGAATCCTTGTTACCCATAATTTTGGCCTGTAGTTGACATAAGCAAACTTAAAATTTTGAGAACAGCTTCCTCTCTCTTAATATACATTTTCATCACTCTTCACAGGTCTAGTGAATGAAATTCCCCTTCCTTATTGTTTTTAAAGAGTGGGCAGAAGGAAGAAAGAATGATCCAACAGTCCGATTTTAACTAGACACACACACACACACACCACCCACCCCTACCCCCATTGGTGTTCCTTTATGTATCTGTATTTTATTATGCACTTTGCCACTGTATTTTTCATCTGTATTTGTCTTTCACTCTCTGTAAGATGTGGAACCTTCGGGGAAAAAAAAAAAAAAAGAGTCCCTGACTCAAAGGGTTGTAATTCCGAGACTAATAAAATAAAATAATAAAATAAAAACCATTTATTGTAATGGAAGGGAGAAATAACGTTTGGCTAAAAACCTGTAACTGTTCGAGCCTGATGAAAGACTGTGTACGGCTCTTGGGTAAACAATGCTCTTAGTTCGCCAATTCTCCTGGCTGAAGTAATAGCTATGAGAAAAAGGCAACCTTCATTCTGAGATGCATGATGGATGTCTCCTCGAGAGGCTCTAAAGGGGGCCTTGGTCACAGCCTTGAAAACCAAATTAAGACTCCAATGTGGTATCTTTGGTTGACTGGAAGGCGTTTTAATGTTGCTGCCTTTAGAAACCTCCAGACATGGGGATGTGAGCCCAACAACTCCCCTGAATCCATCAACAAGAGTCCCCCCAGCGCAGAAACCTGAACTTGTAAGGTGGCTGGTTGCAGTCCTTTGTCCATCCATCTTAAAGGAACTGCAGTAGTACAGACGATTATACTGGACAGTTCTAAATGTGTTTGGAATGAGGCCAGAACCATAATTTCCTCCAGATTTTATAATACACTTTAGAGGAAGAAGGGAGACACGAGTTCCCCATCATTTCAATAACAGGAGCTGTGTAGCCTAGCTCCTTGAAAATTTTTTAGCTCAATTTCCAGGCCTAGAGAGACGAGCTGTTCAAATTGGGATGCAGAACTGGACCTTGATGAAGAAGGTCTGGGCTGAACTTGAAGGTTAGAGGTGGTTGCCTTGACAGATGAATGATAATCTGGAACCATGGGCGGAAAGGCCACAAGGGACAGACTAGAATCATGACCGCCCTGTCCTGAGCCACTTTGTGGAGGACTCTTGATAGAAGTGGTACTGGAGGAAAGGCATACAGACGACCAAACTGATCCCAGCTTAGGGGAAAGGTGTCCTGAGCCACCGCTGGTTCGCCCTTGGCCAGGGAGCAGAATTGCTTTACCTCAGAGTTCCACCAGCAGGCGAAAAGATCTATCTGAGGATTGCCCCACTGTTCTGTTACGATGTGGGAGGCACTGTCCTTCAGCTCCCATTCCCTTGGTAGAACAAGCTTGTGACTGAGCCAGTCTGCTGTGACATTTTCCTGTCCTAGAATATACATCGCTCAGTGGTGCTCAGCCCACTGAGAGAAGGGATTCCCGTAGCATTTTTGAGCTTCTTGTGCCACCCTGATGGTTGATGTATGCTAACGTTGTCAGTGTCAGTTGGAACATTGTTTCTAACAGTGACCACCTGCCCGGTGCCAACAGCTGATGCTGGTGATCCCAAAAAAACTCTTGAGGCTTGCATCGGTCGTGATTTCGATTTGGTGTGGATGGTCCAGCTTGTGGCCCTTCATGACCTCTATCCTCCAAGACTGTCACTGGAGGAAGGGTTTAATCGGTCTCAATGAGCTGTACGAAAAAATAAGTAGGCAACTAAGGAGCTATGTGAAACTCCTTGATGAGCTTTAGCAGATCCCTAAATTTAGTTTTCGGTGGAAAAAAAAAAAAACTTGTGTCATGATGTCTGCCCCCAGGAGGATCAAGGTCTGATTTGGAGTTAGGGTGTTGATGTGCAATATGGCCGCCACTACACATTCAGTCACTTCACTACTAGTCTAGCACTGCTTGTAAAGCGCTTTGGGATACACTGTGTATGAAAAGCGCTATATAAATTATTCACCATTCTTCTCCTTCTCCAGCTGATGAGAAAACTGTGTGCCGACGGGCACCAGACTACCTCCGGCACTGCTTGTAATGCTTGGTTGAGCTGTGGGGCCTTTATGTGGACTACGACCACAACTAGCGCCTTTCATAATGTCTGTGGGTTTGAGGAAGACCCCAATGGCAGTGTTCTGAACTGGAAATATTGCTCTCCCACTCTGAACCCGAGATAGTGCCTGTGTAGTTCCTGAGTGGGAGCATGCAAATAGGCACCTTGCAGATCTATGGATGCCAGAAAATCCCCTTTTTGCAACTCCCTGATGATTGATGACAAGGTTTCCACCTTGAAGGATCTGTTGTGAACAAAACTATTCAAGGATTTGAGATCTAGGACTGGCTTTAATCCCCCTGTGCATTTTGGCACAATGAAAAATGGGGAGAAAACTCCCGAACTAACCTCTGTGGGGGAAACCAGCCCGTTTGTAGAAGGTCTGTAATGGCCTGTAGCATTGCCTGTCTTTTAGATGGCTTGCCTGAGATAGGGGAGGGCAACACATGAGGTAGTGGGGGCTTGTATTAGGTAACCCATGCTGGTAATGTCTAGGATCCCTCTGTCTGATTTAGTTTGAGCCCATTCCTCGAGAAATTCTTTTTCCCAGAGAAGTTAGTGTTTTGACCCTTATTGTAACCTTGGTAATGAAAAATGCATCTGGGGCATGAGGACCAAGACTGGCCCCTGCCACTTGATGTGGCATGTGCACCCTGGCCATCTCCCCGGAATCCCTCACTGCCTCCTTTAGGGCTGAGCCAAACAGCAGATTACCTTCACTGGGTGCGTTAATCAACTGGCTCTTGCAGAGGCGACTGCTTGCTAGACCCGAAGCCAGAGGCTGCAGCAGGCCGAGGTTTGATACAACATGGTCCGAGCGGCACACCTGACCGCCTCCTCCTATAAGTCTGCTGCATAAGCTGAAGCCAAACCCAAGAACTGCAGCTGATGAAAAACAGGCCTGTTCGTCTCTGCATCTACAGGAAATTAAAAGGCTAAAATTGGGGCCCCAGAAAGAGCGGCTTAGGCTGAAAAAGGATTGGCAGTTGCCACCTTGAGATGTTGTTGATGCTTGGAGGGCCCAGTTAAGTGAGGCATCCACTTTCCTATGCACTGGGTCCCTGAGAGAAGCCCCTCCTTCAGCTGGGATGACAGACTTCTTGGTCAGGTTTGAAATGGGAGGGTCGATTCTGGGGCAGTGTAACCACTTTTTAGATTGTTTCTCGTCAGACTTGAGAAGCTTAGAGATCCGCCAGGACACCAGATAAGTGTATTCTGGACCTTGCCGTTCCCCCTTAGCAGGTCCCCAATGGCTGGGGGAATAGGGAAGGTTGAGGCTGGTTTGGCTAGCAGCTGTGAAATGAGCCTGTTTCGGCTGGTGGGAGCCCCGAGAAGATCAGTGGTGAATCCTAGCTATGATTTTTTTTTTTTTTATGAAAAGACTAGGCCCTCCAAGTCAAAGATTCTGGACAGTGAGTCGATTGAGTTTGATAAGCCCAATTGCTCCCCCTCTCCGGGGGAAGATGAACTGAAGACTGAAGAGTTCGGGGACATTCCCTACGACATTGATGTGAGGACTACTGCTCCTCTTCTAATGAGGATGGGGTTTTCTTTTGCCTTCTTGTGTGGTCTCCCATCTGGTGACTCTGGAGGTTGCCCGTGGCGTGAGGCATGCTGGGTCCATGGCAAAGGCCCTAATTTACCTGTCGATGAGGCCTGGTGCCAGAAAGGGGGCTGCAAGACTGTTGCGTCTCCTGGTGGCCGCTGCTCCCTCAGACCTGGTGGTTGCTGCTTGTTGGACCAGTCTGTCTGCTGGCTATCAGTCTGAGTCAAGGAAGGGGCTACCTCCTTTGAGACCTAGACATTCGCAGATGCGGCCTTCTCACATATTAGGCAAAGTGACCCAGCGAAAATTATTAAAAGCAGGGACGAATCTGCGCTGGCATTTTTGTCCCTGGAAGGTTTGCCTGAGGCCATGCCCCAAATGGTCAAGTTCCCCTTTTAATCAGTGTACCCCCTCCCCCTGGAGGTTTCCTGGTTATGCTGTTGGAAGTTGCATGAAGTGCTGCTGGCCCTTTAAGGGCAAAATACTAAGCTGCTCCCCTTCTTCAGATTGCTGTAAACAGTAATTTTACTGAATAAGATTCATCTTGTCCCTCAATGTTGTTCTGCGGGAGGGGGGACCTGTCCAGCGTTGAGTGGGAGCTCCATTAGTCCCTTTAAGAGAGAGGGGTCCCCAAGCACTGTGCTCGTCGTTCTGTAGATATGCCTGTTTATTTTGCATCCCCAAGCACTGTGCTCCTCGTTCTGTAGGGATGCCCGTTTGTTTTCTATAAGCCTTACAGTGCTGGCTGTCCTCAGCACTTCTCGAGGAAGGTATCCTTCCAGTGCTACAGCTTGTCGACGAGAGATCCGAACTGGGACCACTGCTGAACGTCGATGGGTGGCCTGGCGTCTCCTCAGTGCTTGTCGTCGACGAGCGGCTTGGCGCCCTCCTCAGCTTATCGACGAAAGCTGACCATTGACCAGTGGCTTGGTGCGCGCTGCCTGGATCCACGCTGACTGACTGATATTTTCTTCAAAGTAGCTTCATTGATAGAAAGGCACTGTCTCTCAGAAGCACCGGTGCTTAAACCAGGAATCCCCCTAGCCTTGAGGGATTACAGACATCTGTTGTGGGGGAGCCCAAGATCATGGGAAATCTAGGGAGCCACTGAGAGGTGGGGCCAGTCTGTGCAGCTTGCAAGGCTGAGACTGGGTCATACCATGGAGCATTTCCAAATCACTCCTAGCAATCAATACAATACACCTGCTCCAAATGTAGAATAAGAATTTATGTCTTACAGTCTCTTCAGCCCTTCCATGTGTGACAGGGCTCTGCTACAGAGTACCTGCTTCACTGAAGGCAGGAAGTAAACTGAGGGAGACAGGAGGTTGAGAGCTGGATGTTCCCTGCTGCAGAGCTCTGATTCCTGCCTACCCATCAGCATCAGGAGGTACAGCCCATGAGTAAGAAAGCCCAGAGACCCACTTAGGAGAGAGAATGAATTGCACAACCCACCATTACTGCCCCTTACGGGTGGTTATGGAAGAGTATACTTCCAAGAGTGCAGTTATTCTAGATGCCCTACAGGGGGCATGCCTTAGACAACTAGTACTGGAGCCCACTCGAGAGGGAGCAATATTAGACTTGATTCTCTCAAATGGAGATGGTGAGAGGATTACAGATGTAGAAGTGGGTAGCCATCTGGGAACTAGCGACCATCGAACAGTATGGTTCTAATAAACACAGCAATAGAGGTCAAGCCATACAAGACAAAAGTACTGGACTTTAGGAGGCTGACTTTGCCAAAATAAGGTGAGTGCCTAAGGAACACACTAGCAAATGGGCAGGAAGGAGGGGTGGAAGAACAATGGGGAATAATAAAAACTGCCATCACAGAGGTAACGAGCCTTTGTGTGAAGCAAATAAACAAAACAAGACGATGTAAGAAACCACTATGGTTCTCAAAGGAAGTGGCAGTGAAGGTTCAAGAGAAAAAGAAAGCATTCAGGAAGTACAAGGAATTGCAGAAGGAGCAGGACAGAGAACTGTATCAGTTAAAGCAAAAGGAGGCTGGGAAGGCAGTCAGAACAGCAAAGGCCCAAACCGAGGAAAAGATAGCCAACTCATTTAAGAAGGATAAACCTTTATAGGTACATCAGGGAGCGAAGGAAGACCAAGGGAGGGATAGTGAGGCTTAATAAAGGGAGGGAGGGTGGGCAGAGGGAGACTGTGAAAAGGCAGAGATACTAAACAAATATTTTTGCTCAGTATTTACAAAGGAAGAGGGAGGTACATAAAACAAACAGTAGTAACACTCTGGATACAGAAGTTGATACGCCCATTTACAGAACAAAGGGTTCTGAAAGAACTCTTAAAACTGAAGGTGGACAAAGCAATGGGCCTGATGGATTCATCCCAGAATTCTAAAAGAACTAAGGGTAGAACTAGTGACACCACTGACTACCCTTTTAACAAATCATGGAGGATGGGGTGGTACCCGAGGACTGGAGGAGGGCAGATGTGATTCCCTTCACAAAAGTGGGAGCAAGGCAGAAGCAGGAAACTATAGACCTGTTAGTTTAACCTCAGTGATAGGAAAATGATGGAATCACTCTAAAGGAAAGAATTGTCGAGTATCTAGAGGCCAGAGGGCACAGGACCCTAGGCAGCATGGATTCACAGCGGAAGGTCATGCCAGACGAATCTGATAGATTTCTTGACTGGGTGACAAAGTAGTAGATCAGGAGGGCTGTGGACATGGCCTCCTAGACTTTAGCAAGGCATTTGACACAGTCCCACAAAAGATTAATATGCAAGTTAGCCAGCCTGGGAGTGGGTCCCAAGATGACAGCCTGTAAAGAATGGCTGGAGAATAGGACACAGAGAGTAATAGTAAATGGAGTCCACTCAGAAGAAAGGAGGGTTACTAGTGGGTACCGCAGGGTTCAGTATTAGGACCGGTCCTCTTCAATGTCTTTATATAGCATTGCAGAAGGACTGAAGGAAAAGTATGTCTCTTTGCAGATGACACTAAGATCTGCAACAGAGTTGATGCACAGGGTGGGGTGGAAAGGATGAGAAAGGACTTGGCAAGGTTAGAGGAATGGTCAAATGTATGGCAGCTTAGATTCAGTGCTAAGAAGTGCAAGGTAATGCACCTGGGAAACAAAACCCAGGGAAGAGTACACAATGGAGGTGAGATACTAACAACAACAAAAATGGAAAGGGACCTGGGGTGATCATATCAGATGACCCAAAGCGGGCAAGCAATGTGAGAGGGCAGCAAGGAGGGTTGGGGAATACTGGGATGCATAGGGAGAGGCATCACCAGTAGAAACAGGAAGTTATTATCCCTCTGTACAGACAGCTGGTGAGACCCCATCTGGAGTATTGTGTGCAGTTCTGGAGACCCAATCTCCGCAAAGACATAGACAGGATGGAAGCTGTCCAGAGGAGGGCACTAAAATGGTGCAGGGTCTGCACGGAAGACATATGAAGAGAGACTTAAGGAGCTTAATATGTATAGCCTCGAGGAAAGAAGGGAGAGGGGGACATGATAGAAACATTCAAGTACCTCAAGGGAATCAACAAAGTCCAAGAGGTAGCATCTTTCAAAAAAGGGTGTGCAAGAACAAGAGGCACAATTTGAAAATGAGAAGCGGCTCAGAGATAATTTAAAGTATTTTTTTACAGAGAGGTTGTGGATGCATGGAGCGGCCTTCCGAAGGAGGTTGTGGAGTCAAAATCAGTGGTGGAATTCAAGCATGCATGGGATAGTCATAAGGCAGTTCTGGGGGATGGGGGTAGGAAGAAGTAGGCTGCTGGTTAACTAGGATCTGCAGCTTATCCAGTAGGTAGGGAAATGGGCAGACTGGGTGGGCCAAGCGGTCCTTATCTGCCGTCAAATTCTATGTTTCTATGTTTCTATACGTGCAAGGGTCTCTCCCAGAGTGGTACTATATGACAAAAAGATACCAACTAGTCATGGGTCATCCCACCCATGCAACTCCATATGAATGCTGGAACAAAGTTTCTGCTGCCCTAAAATTATCTGACCTACCACTCTAGTTTGTGCTGCTGTGGGACAAATACTTTCTGAAACTAGGGAAAATGTCCATCAACAATCAGGCATATATTACATCCAGGACCTTTACCCCCAGGGCTAACTATACCTCAACTCCTCAGACACTCTGATGTCCCCCTTCCACATCCCAAGGAAAGACATCTGGCTACTCCTCCAACTGATGGCTTTGCTCTCCCCCACCTCAAGGGCCAAGACGGGGGGGGGGGATGGGAACCCTCATCCATTGGAACATTTGTGAGCCTTATCTAGAGAACTTGCTAGGGTAATCTAAAAATGCCTAAGAGGTAGTGCCTCCTTCTCCAAAGCCAAGATGCAAACCCACTGGCAGGAGGAACCAGGGGTAACTCTTACTGACCACCAATGGAAGACTGCTTGGTACATCGCCCATATGGCTTGTAGAGACACCAAAGCCCAGCTCATTTAGTTAAAAGTCCTTCACAGGTGATACGTAACTCCACAGGCCCTTCATTCCCTGGGAGTTTTCAGCTCAAATACATGCTGTCGATGCAACCAGTCCACAGGTTCCCTCTCCAACATTCTCTGGGACTGCCTAGCCAACTCGTTTTGGAAATAAGATACTCAATTTCTGCAAAACTGCTGTCCGACTAGATACAAATTCTGACTCGCCCTTTATCCTTTTGGGTATCCCTTACATGTCAGTAGCCAAAAATCAGCCCCTTCTAAAAAAATGGGCCATTATAGCCACAGTTACAGCCAAAAGAGTGCTTACATGGAAACTCAGGACTAAAGTGCCCTCTTTCACTGCATGGCTACTGGCAATGGGCCATTTGGCCTCCATGGGGTGCCTATCACACTTTTCGCTCGGAAAGACGAACACATTCTGTAAACTCTGGTCACCATTTTGGGCAATAAAGATACCACCTGTAGAGACAGGCCAAGATGGTAGGCCTTGAGGAGATCACTTGGTGGGGGTGCAGAGAGACCAAAGAGAGGAAGCCACAGATGATCTGGGCCCCCACATGGCAAAATCTATTCAGGAAGAATGTGCTCTTAGTCAACTTGTGATGTCTCTCCTTTCTGTTCTATATCACAGCAGTTTCCACACAGCTGTTTCTTGCTCTCAGTAAAACTAAGTTGCCTTCCATTATTCATGCACTTCATTCTCAACTCCTGCATAATTCTGTTTGTGTGGTTTTGCCTATATGTCCGTATGCCATAACAAAAAGGATCAGGATAAACTATTAAATATCGATATAATAATAAATTTGATTACGTAAGTTTCATGTTAGCTCTAGAAGGTAAAGATTGGCATAAAACAAAATTGATCTCTACAGTCGGTGAAGTCTGGTGGTTTGTTTTTTTTACCACAACTTCTTGGACACTTGTTAACTCCCATGCTCCCCTAAAGCAGAGAAAAATTAAATTTGGGAATGCCCCTGGTTTAATTCGTATTTGCATAAAATATACAAAATAAGAACATGTGGAAAAAGGTTAAAATGAAGTTTATGACAAACAAGCTAGAAACCATTATACTTCTGAACTACGGAAATCTAAGCAAAAGTTTTACAGGAAAGAACGTAAGCAAAATATGAACTCTATCCCAGCTCTTTTTTGGAAAACTATACATAAATTAGAAGAAAACAACTCGGGTTTATCAAACTACTTTGAGTTAGATAGACATAATTTTCCCCTAAATGAAGATGTAGCTAATAAATTCAATGATTATTTCATAAAAATGGGCACTAATTGTGGAACATAAGCACTCTTCCATCTTAGCCACTGAATCCAATAAGCCTGTTTCCAAGGTAAATTCTGTATTTCAGAAAATCTCAGGGGATGAAGTCTGTGAAGAAATCCTTAAATGAGATATTAGAAAATGTAGTGGCCTAGATCAAATTCCAGTAAGGCTATTTAAATATGCAGCCCCTCTTACTGACTACCCCTTGGCAGATACAGTTAACCTGTCCTTGGCTACTGCTGATCTGCCTCATGATTGGAAACTTGCTGAAGTCACTCCAATATATAAATCTGGTCCAAAAAACAATATAGAAAATTACCGTCCGATCTCATTGTTATCACAGCTGCTTTAAAAATCTTTGGAAAACTGATTGGAAAACAGTTAGTAGATTTTCTAGAGAAAAATAATGTATTCAATTTTCAATCAGGGCTTAGATCCCATCATAGTACCAACTCCACATTAGTTAAGGTCACATCTGATTTGCAGTGGGCTCTGGACAGGAGGATGTATGTTGGAACCATTTTTGTTGATCAAAAGCGTTTTGACACCTTGGACCATGACATCCTCCTGTCCAGACTACAATCAGTAGGACTATCTCAGAAGTACTGGATTGGTTCGGTTCCTACTTAAAAGGTGCCAGCAACTTGTAGCCTTGGGCAATGCTAGGTCCAATCTAGTTTCTGTTTCGTCAGGAGTCCCCCCAGGGTTCAATTTTAGGTCCAATATTGTTTAATATCTACATGACCAATGTCCCTAAAATGTACTCTCAAATCCATTATCACCTTTACACATGTTACTGTGTTATATACATAGGGACCAACAGTACCATATATTGAATATGAACTACAAGTAGTCTTTGCTCAACATCAAGATTTTTGTCACTCCAGACTGACCCTTAATGCAAACAAAATGCAAGTTATGCCTTTTCACAGGGGTAAGGGGGTTGATTCCTCTTCCCTTACTTTACGTATCCTAACTTCTGAGAATCAAGTACTACAACATGTACAGAGTTATAAATATTTAGAGGCGTGGCTGGACAAGTGCAGATGGAATGCTTATGTAGATTATATCTTGGAAAAACCTGGGAAAATGCTTAGGAATCCTTCGCAAACATAAAAAAATGCATGGACGAAGAAACTAGAAAACATGTAGTTAACACCATGGTACTAACCTCTATTTGATTATGGTGACCTTGTGTTTGCTGGGGCCTTGGGAATGGAGCTGGCAAAGTTAGATGTACTGTACAATCTATTTGCCCGCTTTATACTTGACACCTTATAGAACACAGTTTTGGTAAGCATTAAACCACAACAGACTATGGTTCTGCTGTGGAATTAATCCATGGTTTGAGTTTTTTTTTTGGGCAGGCCAGTGCCTCCAACCATGGATTGATTCCACAGTAGAACCATGCTCTGAGTGGTTTAATGTGCCTGTAACATGACAAGCACTAGATTACTAATATTTTACTACATACATACATACATACTAAAAGCCAGCAGAATAGGCCTAATGGTCTATCATGTCTGCTTCGGTAGCCAGCCACCTAGTGGTTGCTTGTTATTCCGCCCCCAGCCCTCAAGAGCATCTTCATTGGATTTAGAATTGCCTTGTACATGTCCCACCCCTTTTTGAAGCACTCCACTGTGCCTTCCTCAACCAGCACCAGCTCCCCATTTTGCCAGTTGTAATGAAAGCAACATAGCAAAATCAATGAATGGTTCTTAACACATTTAATGTTTCACATGTGTACCTCTGAAAGGGTGTATAAATACTGAATTTCTATTAATATAGTGGTTGACAATTTTCAAAAGATATATGAAGTGCAAGAAAGTACAGAACACAAACAGAAATGTGTAACACTTTTCGTTATGATGGCCGTTTATAGGTTAACATCCATTTTTACTCTTCAGTTACGGGTTCAGTGCATTATGGGCGCATTTCAGAAATTTACATATGGTTAACATCGTCTTTTCTACTAGCTTGGTCTCGCTATATCAGACTTCTACAGACTTTTAATTAAATGTTAGTATGCTGCTATAATTGTGCCCTGGTATCTCTGTAAGCCGAATTTCTTTGGGGACTGAAAAGTGTTACGATCCATTTTGCCATTCCTAACATGAAGATGAGACCACACACACACAGACATCGACACATGCAGATGACTCATCTGTCTCTGTGTCTGTGTCTCTCCCTCTCTATCTGTCGCACCAATACCTACGTGCGCTTTACTCCTGTTGTGGATGCCACGGGAATGTCTCCAATGCAGATGCAGACACAGACACGTAAGCCGACTGCAAACAACAGTACTTTGTTGTCGTGGGCAACCAAGGAATGCAATACTTGCTGCTGGTTACTGTCTGTGCTGGGTGCAAAATATGGCAAAATAAGGACAGTCTTCTGACCGCAATCTGATGGCTGCACAGATTTTAACTGTGACATGGCAAAAAGCAACAGATGAAAATAAGAAACCGACAGCTGCTACCAATTTCACCTCCGGGGGCGCAGTGCTACGTGTCTATCTCTGCTCTGACTTTCTGTGATGGAAAGTGCGCTCCCGATTGCAACCATGGATTAATAAAGGGAATTAATTCAGCTTTTATTTAATCCATGGTTGCTCGGTGGTCACATGCTGCTGTTGCTCCAATCACTGTTATTTTCATCTGTTGCTTTTCGCCATGTTACAAATCATTCTGGAAAATTAGTCTGGCTGAAACTAAAGGACCGAGGAAATAACTTGCAGCCATCAGGTTGTGCTCAGAAGACTGTCCTTATTTTGCAGTCTGTAATTTGTTCTTTCCCACCCACCTGCCCGGTGGAACTCTGGGCACCCAGCGCAGACAGTAACCGGCAGCAAGTATTGCACTCCTTGGTTGCCCACAACAACAAAGTACTGTTGCTGTTCGCAGTTGGCTTATGTGTCTGCATTGGAGACATTCCCGTGGCATCCACAAACAGGAGTAAAGCACACGCAGGTATCGGTGCGAGAGAGAGAGAGAGAGAGAGAGAGAGAGAGAGATACAGGGGACATAGTAGAGTTGCCTTTGCCCCCCGGACACAAAGAAACAACTTCTGCCCCCTGCCACTACTACCCACCTCCGAGATTTCCCCTCACCCACTCCCACCCCGCCTGTCCACTTATGTCCACCCCTCCTACTCAAACAGCCCACTTCAACGCACCTCCTCCCCCACTTGCACCCCCTGCCCCATACAATTTCCCTGCTTACCCTCTCTCCTACCCGCCTACTATCCTGCCCACCTTAACCTTGCTGCCACTCGGTCACCCTCCTTTCTCACTGACTCACCCCGACAAAGCTTTCTCTGGCTGCCTCAATACTGGACAATGATGGGGATCTTTAATCCTCGTTCTTTATCGTGCATTTACTGTTACTGCCCAACATATAAATACAGGTTACTCACCTGTAACAGGAGTTCTAGGAATGGTATATGTTGTTCATCCACACTCATTGGCAGTATCCTTGCCGCTTTAAATCTTGCCGGAAGGTCTTCAAGCTTGCTCCTCCCACCCACCCGGGTGGTATAACTCTCGGCTCCGCCCCATGACGCCAGATCTGGCCCGCTGGAAGCTCAGGTTGTGCGTCGAAGCCGGGGAGGTCGGGTGGGTCGTGTGGATGAACAACATATACCATTCCTAGAACTCCTGTTACAGGTGAGTAACCTGTATTTCTAGGGACATGGATATGTTGTTCATCCACACTCATTGGCAGACTCTAGCAGTTCTCCGGGAGGAGGGAGGCAAGACGACACCCCATATACTTACTTGGGAAAGAGAGACTGAGAACCGAGGCCCCAAAACCAGCATCCGGGCGTGACTCAAGGTCGATGTGGTAGTGGGTAATGAAGGTGTTGCTGACTTCCAGGTAGCAGCCCTGCAGATTTCCTGGATAGGGGCGCCCCTGGAAGCAGCCACCGTTGCAGCAGTATGGCGGGTAGAATGAGCTCTTATCCCTCTGGGAGGCTCCATGCCCGCTAACCTTAGCAGAGATCTATGCAGGAGGTTACCCACCTGCTTATCGTCCCGCTGCTGCAGGTCTGCCAGATGCGGCTTCAGCGTAGGGTGACAAACAGCTGGGTAACCTCTCTCGAATTTCAGCCAGCGCTCCTTATAATAAGCGAGCGCCTTTCTAGGATCCAGAGTATGGAGCCTATATTCGCCTCCGAGGTGTGATTGGGTAGAACACCGCAGAGTCAACACCTGGTTAAGGTGAACTCCACACCACCTTCGGAAGGAATTTCGTGGGAGCAGGACAACCTTGTCCCTGTGGAAGACCAGGTAAGGAGACTCGATGGAAAGCGCCTGGAGCTCTCCCATCCTTCTGGCTGACGTGATAGCCACCAAGAAGGCGGTCTTCCACGACAGGTGAGAGAGAGCACACCTGTGCATAGGTTCAATGGCTGCCCATGAGCTTTGCCAGTACCAGCAGTAGATCCCACGGAGGTGGGGTTCCATGATGGAGGGAAATGTGATCAAGGCCTTTGAAAAGCGCCAGACCACCTTCTCCTGCGCCATCGACTGCTTCCCGCCCGCGCCTGTAAGCAGAGATGGCTGCCAGGTGCACCCTTAGGGTCGCCGACCTAAGCCCTTGACTAGAAAGGGACCATAAATAGTCCAAGATGCTTGCCAAGGAACAGGAGGAAGGGTCCAGCCTCGTTCTGACACCAAATGGAAAACCTTTTCCATTTGAAGGCATAGCATTTTCTGGTCGACTCTCACGGACGCCTCAACTACATTGAGGACCTCGCGGAAAGACCCAAAGCCTGGAACTCTAGCGCTCAGGAACCAGGCCGTCAGGTGCAGGGATTGAAGGTCGGATGGAACACCTTCCCTGATTGACTGAGAGCAGGTCCGGGCGAGCTGGAAGCTGCCACGGAGTCCTGGAGCTGAGACTGAGAGATCTGGGTACCAGAACTGGCGAGGCCAATCTGGGGCTATCAGAATCACCCTGCGCCTTGTCCCTCCTCGCCTTGGAGAAGCACCTTGTGGATCAAGGGAAATGGGGAAAGGCGTAAAAGAGGCCCGGGTCCATTGCCTCGAGAGGCATCCTCTGCAGCAGCCCTGCTGAGGGGGCGGGCATGGAACAGACTCAGCCTGCTTCCATGGAGGCAAACAGGTCCACCTGAGGTGTGCCCCAAAGGGAGAACAGATGCTGTACTACCTCCGCAGGAGAGACCACTCGTGGGATGCAGCCCCTATCCGGCTCAGGGCATCGGCCAGGGTGTTGGAGGCTCCTGCCACGTGAATGGCTAGGAGATCCGCCCCAGGCTGCGCACGAGTGACCAAATGCGGAGAGCTCCTTGCATAGAAGCATGGAGCGCGCCCCCCCTGGCGGTTTAGATAGTACATGGTCGTGGTATTGTCCGTCTGGACTCGGACCACTTGACCCCGGAGGAACGGAGCAAAGGCGGTGAGAGCTAGGCGGACCGCTCGGAGCTCCAGCAGGTTGATGTGGCATCGGGACTCCCGCGGGGACCAGAGGCCATGAGCCCGGTGTTCCCCCAGATGGGCACCCCAACCCATCAGAGAGGCATCGGTCGACAGAGAGACCGTCCGCTCGGGCGAACGAACGGGATGCCCTCCTGCAAATGATCTGGAACGGTCCACCACTGGAGAGCGTTCCACATCCCCTGTGTCACCGACACAAGCTGGTCCAAGGGATCGCAGCGTTGTGACCACTGGCTGGCCAGTCCCCACTGAAGGGGACGCATGTTCCAGCGGGCCCAACGGACCACGCTGGTGCAGGCCGCCATGAGACCCAGGAGGCGCAGGAAGTCCCGGGCAGGGCACAATTGCCCAACCAGAAATGATCGGGCAAAGGAGGAAAGAACCTCGGCCCTGTCCGCCGAGCCGCGCCTCTGGCTCAAGAGAGTCGAGCTGCGCCGATGAATAAAATCACCTGCTTCGCTCGAGTCGACTTGGCCTCGTTGATAAGGAGGCCCAGTTGAGAGCAGACCTGGAGGGCCAGATCTCTGGACCACTCCGCCTCCTTCCTGAGGGAGCTGCTATCAGCCAGTCGCCCAGGTAAGGGTACACCCGGACCCCTCGGGCAACGAGGGAATGCTGTCACCACTGCCATGCATTTGGTGAAGACCGGGAGCTGGAGAAAGTCAGGGCATGGCTTGAACCTCAAGAGAGATCCTCTGCTCGAAGCGAAGGAATCTCTGGTGAGACTGGACGATAGGGACGTGAAAACGCGTCCTGCAAGTCCAGAGAGCAGAACCACACGCCTGCTCCAAGGATGGTATTATCTGAGCCAGAGTGACCATCCTGAAGGTTCGAGACCTAGGAACTTGTTTAGAGTCGTGTAGGTCGAGAATGGGGCGCCAGCCCCCGTCCGCTTCGGAACCAGGAAGTACCTGGACACAAACCTGGGTCTGAAAGAGGGTCCACCACCTTCTTACCACCTCCTTCTGGAGGAGGAGAGTGATGTCTGCTCGACGAGCGCCAGTGAGGCTGGGGATCCCGGGCCCCGAGGGGCGATGGCTCTGGAAGGGTGGTGCCTGCTCGACCCAGAGGCAGGCCTCTTCCCACCACCTCCAAGACCCACCTGTCCGTGGTAACAGCGGACCAGGCGGAACGGAAGTGCCGGAGCCGTCCCCCCACGGGGGGACCCAGGGGTAAGGTGACGGGGATGGGGGCGACACCCCTCAGCCCGTCACTGGGCAGGCTTGGAGGAGGGACCGGCCGAGGGACCTCCTGGGCCCTTCCTCCCTGCCTCCTGTTAGAGGAAGCCGCGGCTTGGGTTTGGGATGCCAAGGCCGAGCCTGCTGGCCCTGACGTTGTGGGCCGGGCGCCAGAGGCCAGAAGGATGAAAGGGCTTAGCTGTGGTTTGCGGCCTTTGTCCTTCTGAGCGAAGAGACCGAGTCCAAGGTAGCATTGGACTTCTCGATCCTCTGCAGGTGACCTTCCACCCCAGGGTCAAGAGGTCAGTCCCCAAAAGGGAACATCCGCCAACTTGTGGGGTATCCAGTAAAGGTGGATATCCTCAGCCAAGCCCGCCGACGATATAGCCACTGCGGCCGCCAACCGATCTAGCACATGAGTCCCCTACATCCAAAGCAGTCTGGAGCTGCTGTTGGCCACTGCCCTGTTCCCTGGTCCCGCACCTGCTTAACCGTAGTCTGCAGATCGGCGGAAGATGAGGGATGACCTCATCCAGGGAGCCCAACAGGGCATGAGAAAATGTGCCATGAGGATAGCCGAACCGGCCTGACGAGCCGAGAGAGGACGAGCGTAGACTTTTCGCCCGACATAGTCCAATTTCTGGACTCCTTGTCAGGAGGTTTGTCCACATCCCTTGGCGCTACGGCGTACCGAAAACGCTGTCGGTAACCAACCCCTCAGCAGAGGGTGTTCAAACCGGACAAGGAACCGTGGGGACCGATACTTCCTGGCCATCCTGGGTCAAGGCGCAGGGCAGGAAGCAGGGCGCTGCCAAAGTTCCAGTGCCGACCCACTATGGCCTCGCCACCGGAAAGGCCTCCGTCGGAGAATCCCCGGTCCAGAATCTCCGAGGGGATACCTGGCCCGCTTGGAACGGGTTCAGCTCCATCCCGGTAGACTCCGAGATGAGCTGAAGCAAGTCCTAGGAAGGACGATCGGCCATCGTCCATTGACTGACTCTCCTGAAGACTCCAAGTCCAGTCGCTTGGAGAAGAAGGAGGAATCGCCTTCGGACTCGGAAGAGTCCTCGAAGAGCTGCTCTGGCCTGAGCCACCCTTCACCTGCCGAGGTCGGTCGGGAGTGAGGGTAACTGACAGCCGATGGGTAGACCCTTAGCCGACCAAGAATCCTTGGTCGGAGCCCCAATTGGTGGCTGTGGAGGCGGAGGTTCCACCGGAATCGGTGGAGCAGCTGGTTTTGGCCGAACAACCGGCCTGGGTATAGGCTCCTCGGACAAGTCGAGGGGTTGTGTCGGCCGCTCCGGTGACAGCCACTTAATGGCCGGGGAAGGCGGGTCGGCTTATTCCCGGCCAGGAGGAGCTGTTGCAACATAAGGTCCTCGTACCGTCGACGTAATTTACGCCGAAGCCTCCCCTCATCCGAGGAGGAGGACGAGGACGAGCAGCGACGCCGCTTACCGCGGTGCCGAGACCGAGACCGCCTATGACGGTGGGAACGGCTGGACCGCGAAGAGGTCCGAGACCGAGACCGAGAGTCCCGGAATTTCCGAGGTCGGTGCGGGGAGGTGTCGGCCGAACCGCACCCTTCGCGCTCGAAGGTCCATCCGAGGGCTCCGGAACCGGAGGCACAGGCGAGCCCACGGATCCTCAACTCCTCCCGGGGAACCGGGAGAGTCGGGTGCTAAAGGCGACAGCTCGTCTAATGGGTCGAGGAAAATCTCGACTTCATCAGTGGGAGTCTCGGTCAACTGACCTGCCACGGGACACCGTGGAGGCCAGTGGCGAGCCGAGCGATCGACTCAAGCCGACGGTCGACGGCCGGGGAGAGGGACCTTTCCCTCCCAAGAGCGCCGACGGAGGGACTCTACCCTTGTCCTCTTTTGGACCGAGAATAAGGTCCAGCAGGACGCAGGCCCTTCTCCTTTAGTGGAGAGGGACAGACAAAGCTCCATAAAGGAAGCCGTGTAGGAAGAACCCAGAGCGGGGATAAATGCGCGCCGAGGAAAGATCACGCCCAGCGCCCTCCTCTTGAGGGGCTGACCATCCGCTCGAGCTGATCCGCCGAAAACCGCCGCCGCTGACACCGCCAACCGGGCCTCCTTGGACTTCACCGGAGGGAAACGCTTCTCGGGACGGCCCAGTTGCAATCGGGCAGCACGGTGTTCGAGGACGTAGGCCGAGAAAGATGAGCACAGGTCGCCAAGCCTGCGGGGTCGTGCTCAAGGCCTAAGCAGTAGACACCTGCGTGGAGTGTGGATCCGTCCGGAACATCTTCTGCCGCATGGGCATCTCCGAAATCCGGGAGTCGATTTGTCCATCGCAGCCGCGAGGGATCGAAGACTGAAGTCTTTTTGCAAAATATTATTTTTAAATCCGCAAACGGAGAAATAGGAACCAGTCGCAAACGCAGAGCGTTAAGGAGGGAACCTGAGCTTCCAAGCGGTAAGGAAGATCTGGCGTCATGGGGCGGAGCCGAGAGTTATACCACCCGGGTGGGTGGGAGGAGCAAGCTTGAAGACCTTCCGGCAAGATTTAAAGCGGCAAGGATACTGCCAATGAGTGTGGATGAACAACATATCCATGTCCCTAGAATCTGCCTATATTCAGGATACAATTCATTGATCTTGCACTTATTTCTAATCCTGACCTGTCCTGCCTGGTCCATTGTCTTCCTATTCAACTGCTAATGTAAACTTGCTATATATTCATGGAAATTTCTGTAACTATTTGTTGTCTGTTTGTCCATTGTTATCTGTATGACCTGGAACCTCTGTAAACGAGTCTCTGACTCAAAGGTATTAATCCCAATCTGAAATAAATAAAATAAAAAAATAAATAACTTAATCATGTTTGTGTGTGAATGTTATAAGAATCAACTACCAGGTTACTTATTAATGAACCTTAAATGCAGAAAAATGAAGGCAAGTTTAAGATAAGGCTCTGAAATTGAATTTCTTCCAAGAAAATGTAATCTTGAACTGGGTAGATCCTTGTTCACAATGGGCCCAAACCTATGGAATAATTTGCCTCCCTATTTAAAAGAAAATTGTGTAAATTCAGTGCCCTCCACCCCCGAAAAGCTTACCCCCAATCCAGCTTTTTATGTAGAAGCGTTTTCTGCACTGCTACTTACTTTTTATTGCAAAAGTCCACGATCTGGGAATACGGCAAACACTAGGGGGCCTCCAGAGCACTGTGAAGGTGCAGCATCACACTGGTTTGAATGTACTGAAGTTAACAGTGTGTTCGCACCTTTACAGTAAATGAGCTCCCCAGCTTCAGCCATATTCCCAGTTTAGTGGACTTTTTGAAATATAAAATAAAGTAAAGTAGCAGCGTAAGAAAAATACGCTTTTCTACATAAAAAGCTGGATCGGTGAGTAAGCTTTTTGGGGCTGGGGGGGGCACAGAATTTACACAGTTTTCCTTTAAGACCTTTAGAGGGTAAAATCATAAAAAGCAGGATTAGCAAATAGTTCTTTAGCCAAGCTCAGACTAATTCTGTTTGCTGTTCCAAATGGGATACTGGTTAATGCAGATTTCCATGCATTTTAAAAGATTTTAAATGTTGTGTATTTTGTACAATATATGTTTTGCTAGTTTTTTTGTAGTATTTATTTATTGTCTTGTATTTTAGCCTTTATAACAAATGTGTGCAACTATATTTACTATAAAAAGGACCTCACTGAAAATGAGCTATGCTCAACAGTCTCCTCTTCATGAGACATAAATAAAATTTTACCATACCATATGAACCACTTCCAGATTCTTGTAGTCTATGGATCAACTGCTGTTTCTTTCGTCATTCCTTTTTAGCACTGTTGTATTGTTTGGATTGTATTTTGAAAATTTGTAATAAAGAGTTTAATGTTAAAAAAAGAACTACTGTAAGTCAAGCTAGAAAAAGATGTTTTAAGTTACTTATTAACAACATTATGAAAGTGCTGAAAATGAAACTATCTCAGTATTCTAGTTTTTTTTTCTTATTTCTTAAGCTCTTGAAAGTTGCTGGCAGAACAAAAATAATCTGCAGAATTAATAAGTTTAACACAGAGTGTAAAAGAAAATTATCTCAGTGCTCAAGTCTGAAGATCTCAGTGCAGGGAAGTGTAAAACATTTTCTGACACTGCATTTGAATCACTGTGTTGCTGAAAACTGATTCTCTTGGCTCTTCAGTTTTAAATAAGGCAAATTTAATTTTAAACTGATCGCAATAAGGAATTGTGGCACTGGCCCAGGAAATGTAAACTGCCAGTCGCACAGTAATATAGGTACGTATGAACATCATTGTTCAATGGTTATGGCACATAAGGACGAAATTTAAAGTTGTTTAAATATAGAAATAATAGATGGGATGGTGTGTATTAGAGTAACGACACCATCCCATGTTATTTTATATAATCACTGATCAATTTTTTTCCCCGCTGCCGATCGCCATAAATGTTCACCTCTGGTGTTACTGTAAAGACTGATGGTTAACTCAAAATGCACATTTACCGCTGTCCTGAGGAAAATCTTTACTAAGATAGACCTATGAAGGTTATGATAGGTTAGTTCTATTTATTCTTTTCTTAAATTAATAAAACCGGACTTCTTCACTGTCTCAGCTTTTCTGTGAAGGACTGCGATACAGGAAGTGCTGTGCTCGAGAGACAGACAGTAAGGTAGCCTTGCACACAGCCGTGTTTGGGGCACTATTTATTTTATTTCAGCTCAGTTATTGTTTTTATTTATGCGGAGTTGGTTGAATAAGTCCATTTTGCAATCTTTAAACTGAAACTGCTGGGATCGCAAAACAGATTCCTGCGCTTGAGACAGAGTGACATAGCGAGTCACGAGCACAGCTCCTGTGTTGAAAGGTGCATGTTTGCCATAATAACTGGCCTGTTATTACAGCATATGATAACTGGTCATCAACGCTGAAAAAGAATTGATGACCAATTATATACCCCAGTAATTTAGTAGCTGCTCTGTTATTTGTATTCAGAAGGATCCACCATCAAGGTGTGGCACAGAAATACAAGCTGGCCCACTGCAGTCTCATCTTATCTTTGGTTATGGAAGGCTGCAATATTATTAGATATGACAGCTATAGTACGTAAAAAATAGTTTAGAGCCATTATCTAGGGCTATATAACCTGAAGGCTGTTGTTTTTGGTTTCTGAATTGATTTCAGAGTACTGTGGTTCGCTTCCATAAAGAGCAGAAACCTATTAAAAGAAAAAACATTTACAACAACAGTGTTAACTATTACATATTATGCACTGGACAGGAACAATCTTGAAAAGTTACTGGTCGGCTGCATTCCAGACCCATACTTCTATTCCCTCATAATGGAATGGCTAAAAACAAGACCCTGGACCAAACGCTGTTTATCTGCAGCAATATCCCTTCGCACACTCAAAACTCTTCCTCACAGAAATCCCTCACCGTTATATTTGGTCATGTATGACCAGCTTCCTTGGCAAGAGAATTAAAAAAACAAACAAAAAAAACCTGCTATAAATGCCCCAGTACATGTTAAAATACATTTTAATACCTTTTAAGCCATATTAAGTACTTCGGGACAACTCTGTCTGAAAAACGCCAGCTACCAAAGCATCTGTACATTACGAAGGTGTCTTTGTAATGCTGAGGACCCAAATCTTAAACTGGTGCATGGCCATTTTTGTATGTCAGCCAGCCACAGCAAATATAGTGCAGCATACAAAACCCGGATTTCCCCTAAATCGAACAGCTTCAGTGAACCGCGCAGACTAACTGCCAGTAACTGATAATGGACTGTCAGTCTATATCTGATCTTGGTATAGCACCACGACATGTGTGCTCCAAACTGGAGCTTTTAGAAGCTACAGGGATACATAACTCTAATGGACAGACCCGTCATTCTCAGGACAGCTGTAGGTGGTTGTGCGCGGGGCTCTAATGTTTGAAATGTCGGCACAGAAGGAGGCAGGATCAACTAGATAAATTACTAATATGTAAAATCGGCAGAGGTAAATAAAATCAACTTTTTCTACAAGTTCTAATAGGGCCCTGCCTCACACTGTGGTGGGGTCCGCTTTTACGTGGATGTGTCCCTTTAATTAAACTTTGCTTAGAAGACCTTTGTGTCATTATCAGTCATTTTAATTCACTCACACATAAGCAACTACTTCTGTATTGTTTAAAAATCACACCTGCTCATCAACAATTTATCTGAAATTTTTACACCCAGGGAGGAACACACAGTTGCAAGCAGCTTGTTCCCAGGTGTGCCCGAGGGCAGTACATAGCTGCTGCGCTATCAGACCAGCCCCATTTGCCCATTAAGGAATAACCTTAATGGAGGTTTAGCAGTGCCACACCTGAACAGTAATCTCTGTAGCCATTCTCCTATAGAAGGGACCTAGGTGGGCTCAAAAGCAAGTGCATTATATGTTGGGTCACAGACCTTGCGGTGCAATGTTTGCCTTGTTTTAAAAGTTTGGCAAACACAGCTGGCCCAGTAGCACAGTGTAGTGCTACCGCTCACTATGCCAACAACCCCAGTTCAAGAACGAGCTCAAGTGATCAGGGGATAGCTAGGGAGGCAGAACTAAGCAGTCCAAGAACTGCTGTCCTCTTTCAGGGAGGGTGGGTTGTGTGCCCTGCAGTGTGACTGTTACCTAGTCAGGACTGTGTGGCAGCGAGGTAACAGGCACTGCAGGGGAGGACATGACTGACGTGCACACGCATGCATCCATGCATGTCATCTATGGTGGCCTCCCAGGGGAAGGATTAAAAAAAAGTAACAGCTGGACTGGGAGGATGAAACCCTACCACAGTGCCATCCAAAAGTCTGGTTCTCTCCCCTGCCTCCCGGGCTGGCTCCTGGGATTCACTTCTAACATGAGCAACTGGATATACATAGACAGTGTCGGCAGATAAGGGCCTATGGCCCACCCAGTCTGCCCATTTGAGCTTGTAAGTTCAGTTTGTTTTCCTAGAAGTCTGTTGCCCCTTACCCCTGACCTCTAGAATTCCTTTATGTCTATCCCATGCATTCTTAAATCCGTGATTGTTTCAGCCCCACCACTTCCTCTGGCAGGGTGCTCCACTTGTCCACCACCCGTTCTGTGAAGAAATTCTTTCTCATGTTTCCTCTGAATCGTCCTCCCTCCAACTTCATCCCATGCCCTCTAGTCCTGGAACATCTTTTTCGCTTAAAAATAGTGTTTTCCTGCACCCTGTTCCTCCCTGTAAGATACTTGTATGTCTCTCTATCATATCCCCTCTCTCCCTCCTCTCCTCCAGGGAGTACATGTTCAGTTCCTTCAACCTGTCTTCATAGGACTTGTGATGCAATCCATGCACCATCTTTGTTGCCCTCCTCTGAACCTTCTCTACCCTGTCTATGTCCTTAGGTAGGTATGGTCTCCAGAACTGTACACTGTACTCCAGGTGGGGCCTCACTAGTGTCTTGTATAGTGGAATTATGACCTCCCTTTTCCTGCTGGTGATGCCTGCCTATGCATCCCAGCATCCTATTTGCTTTACCTGCTGCCTTGTCACACTGTTTCCCTACCTGAGGTCATCAGAGATGACAACCCCAAGATCCCTTTCCTGCTTGGTGCATGCTATATCCTCACCCCCCAACTGATATATTGTGCCAGGGTTTTTGTGCCCCATATGCATTATCTTGCACTTCTTTGCATTGAATTTCAACTGCCAAACCCTTGACCATTCTTCAAGTTTCTGCAGATATGTGGGTGGACCTGCCAAGGGGCTGAAGGAAGGCCCTGCCGGGGAGGGCAAAACATCAGGGGCAATGCAGCAGTGTGTCATGGGTGCCCTGGGAGGTCAAGGTGGGAAGAACCTCAACAGGATGGGAAGGTGGCAGTGGTGGTACTCGAAGTAGGTCCTATCTCATAGGTGCCAAGGGGGGACAGAATTGGGGGGAAACTGTATACACAAGCGAGCTAGCCTTTCAAAAGTCATGCACACATTTTGGTGAGGTTGAATACAAAATTATAGAAAACATAACAAAACTGGGGTGACATAAACCCAGCATTGTCAGACTCATGCACTTTGTACCAAGAGTTGCAAGCAAACAGCACAGTAGACCAGTGATTGTACAATACAGTAAAACAGGAGATTCAGATTCAAATCCCACCACAGCCACTGGTTCACTGTATGACCTTGAATAAGTCACTTGATCTCCCTGTGCTTCTGTCTCTCCCATGTGCAAAATAAGTAAATGCATGACCTCACTGAATGCAAGATACTGCACCTACACAGATTTTTTCAAGCGAGACATTTTGGGGAAAGAATGGTTGGGAGGCCAAGGAGAAGCTCTCTGATAGACAGGGTGGAAAGGGAAATACTGAGGGCCATACATCACGAAGAAGGGCTGCTAGGCTGGCTAGGGCCACGTTTCAGGATAAGACAGAAATGGTAAGAGGAAAGTGGGAGGAAGACCTTGGAGTACACATCTCTGAGGAGAATTGGTCTCTATTGGTCAGTTCACACATGGGAATCCTAGTCTGCAATTGGTTTAAAGAGGCTCAGTACAAATTCCTTCATTGTTTGTTCTACCCACCAAATATGGTCCATAGATTCTACCCTGAGATCTCTCCAGACTGTGGTAGGTGTAAAGCTGAAAGGAGAACACATATTCACTCTTTCTGGGGGGTGCAGAGTACTGCAGTGATACTGGGCGAAGGTGGCCTCTGACCTTAAAGACATCTGGAATATGGAGGTGGAAATCTCCCCGCAGTCTCTTCTCATGGGGATGGAACAGGATGTCAGGGGGGACTGGTCTCCACACCCTAGATGGATAAGAATAATGCTGGTGGTGGCGAAAGAAGTCATTTTAAAACACCTGGGTGTCCTGTGCGAAACCACCTATCCAAATGTGGAAAAACCTTTTGCTGGCCAATTTGGCCTCACAAAGACTAACTTATGCTCTGAAAGGCAAGCCGGAGAGATTCAAAAGGGACTGGGAACCTTATCTGGCCTCCCTGACACCACTGGAAGCCAATGCCCTATGCGAAGGTTCCCCATAATGGTGGAGAGATGAAGAACGGTCTTGCCCTTAGGGGTGCCCACCCTGAATAATTAATTTATTAATTAAGCAACACCTACACCTCATGATGAAGAGTACTGAGTTGGCAATAAGATGCATATTCATTAATTGCAGAATGTATTTATTATTTTCTTTATGTATTTGACAAACTTTCTTAGTTCACTTGTGCTTTTTCTCTCTGGGTACGAAATGATCAGTGTAATAGAATAAGCTATTGTCTCATTCATTTGGTTAATTTATGATCTATTACTGAGATAGGATACTTGATTTGTTGAATGTAAAGTACTGACAGTGCACTTGTTGGTGTTTTATAAAATGTTAATAAAAATAGTATACAAAAAAAGAGAAAATAAGATACTGCATCTTACTTAAGTAATCCTGGGTGAAGGAAGAAACAAACAAACCTGGTTCTGGGACCATTACTATGAGATTAATGGACACTCTGGTCCAAGCAAAACCAGCACTGAATCAGTGTCAAACAGGAAATGATGCTCTAAAACAGCAAGTTTAGGAAAGCAACTCCACCCCATGTAAAACCTCATGTACTGTCTGCCATTAAGAGGTCAGTGTCGTACGGCACATGGCACAGAATGAGGTGCCAAATCACAATCAGCCGTGGAAAAACACAGTACTGAGGGATGTCAACGCAACAACAGCAGGTGCTGGTCGAAGGATACACTGTTGGCAATGACAGGAACCCACAACCGCCAACAAGCAACAGCTGGTTACCTGAAAGAGCAGCCAGCAGGAGTGCCAGTAATGTGAAATATAAAAATGGACAGAAGGTCCAGTAAGCCCAGACATGTTAACAGCAGTGATAACCAGAGGTGGGGCAGTGCCACTGAGACCAACTACAAGGGTGGCAGCAAGCTCAAAAGCAGCCTAGAAAATGGGTCCAGAAACCACAGCATGTGGGTATGTTTAACCAAATGGCAACCAAGATGGTAGACAGTGGTCCCAAAGATGGCTAGGCTGGGCCACTACTCATGAAACCCCAGGTTGCCCCATGCCAAGACAGCAGGAGCAGAGGTGACAAACACTGATAAACAATGCAGTTGCAAAACAGACAAGAATGTTGACAGCAAAGCCAGCCAACAGTCCCTGGGAGTAACACGAAGAACAGCTGATAAAGTAACAGCAACTAAGTGAAGCCAGATGACAACCTGCAAACAAAGAGCTATGGGATAGTACAAGGACCCATGTCAAAGCTTACAATCTACTGGATCATCATTGGGCTGGTAGGAGGGTAAAAATGGAGTTGACAGCGAGATCATCAATGAGTGGGATGGCAATAGTTACTGGAGTAAAACAGAGAACAGAGCCAACACAGTAGCAGGATTGTCAATGAGGGAAACCAAGCGACTACCAGCAAGCAGAGAGGAGCGGGTCAGCATTAAGACCCAAACAGTGCCAGCAACGGGCCATGGTGTTAGAAACACAGTTAGAGCGGCTGCAGCAAACATCCAGGACGTCAATGGCAAAGAAGGCAACAGTCTCTGGAGTAAAACAGAGAACAGAGCCCAAAATGACAGCAGAAACACTGATGAGGCAGAACCAAGCAACATCCAGCAAGCAGAGAACCACAGGCCAGCAAAAAGCTTGAGCCAAGCAGCAGCAACCAACCACAGCATCACAAAGACAGACACAGCAGCAGCAGTGGCAATGGAGACATCAAGAACGTACCCATGTTAGGAAACCACAGAGGAAGAATGACACCAATGGCAGACAGCCAGAGAGATAACAGCACAGTCAAAGAAGAATTGGTTCATTTTCACAACTCAGTCAGCTGTGCCGTTCTTAAAAAGGGTGGCCAGCAAGGGAAGAAGCAAGATCCAAAGAGTAGCAGGGG
This sequence comes from Neoceratodus forsteri, assembly GCA_016271365.2. Classification (NCBI taxonomy): domain Eukaryota; kingdom Metazoa; phylum Chordata; order Ceratodontiformes; family Ceratodontidae; genus Neoceratodus; species Neoceratodus forsteri. The sequence continues at coordinate 672,165,159 of CM057451.1, read as the reverse complement.
AGCCTTGCACAAAAAGAGGCCATGGGGCAGACCTTGTAGCTTCATATACAGAGAAGTTCTGCGCAGAAAAGCAGTAAGCAGCACCGGAGCAGAGATGAAAAAGCACCTGCTCAGACTACAGCGGTGAAAGTAATTAGTACGTTATTGTAAATGTGTTGAGGAAAGAAAGAAAACTTTAGTGATGGAATTCAACAAAGGCATTTCATTAGTCCAACGTGAAGTCAACTGCAGGAAAAATAAACACTAAGGAGATAATGGGCCCCTTTATATAAGGCAGCGTTGACGTATGTCATCATGGGCAGTCCCAGCTAGGCAAATGTTTCTGATGTCAATGGCTTACGTTTATCAAGATGTGGCTCTATGGAGGGAGATTTCCTCAAAGATCATCACATATTAGCAAAAAAAAAAAAAAAATACAGATTGAATCTTGGTGTTCCTTTATTTATTGAATTTTGTTGACCGAGTAGGCCCACTGAGGCTAAGAGTCCCTTTTTCAGGGGCGACTTGGAATTTATTACATGTAAAAAGCACACTATGATAAACACAATACAGACAACAACAAACAAAGATTATTAACAATAACAAAATGTAACATAGGGTCACATGATTTACAAGATACAACTAGTGATGAACACAGAGAATTCAGAGTACGAGAACACAGTGCATCAAGAACTATTAGTTGGACAACAATACTTAAGTGGAGTGCAATGTTACAGAACAGTTTGGTGTTGTCTAATGATTACAGGTGCAAAGACAATCTCCAGGAGAAAAGCCCTGAGTGCATTTTAAAGCCACCAAGGGAGGAACAACTAAGGAGAGTGGCTGGGAGGACATTCCACTGGGAGGGGGCAGAGAAGGCAAAGTATCTCCTGCAAGCACATGACCTTGTTCTCGGGATCTCGAGCAGGGTACTGATGGATGAACGAAACATCCTCCTGCAAAACATCAGATTTTTGTTTTGTGGGGGGGCGCCCACTTCTGACTAGCTTGAAAGCTAGGCAGAGATGGGGTAGCTGAATCTTCCTTCAAAATATAGCCAGTTCAAGGAGCGGAGGACGTCACAATGGTGCACCTAGTAGGGACCCAAGCAGCAAAAACTACCAATTCTGTTATAGAGTACCATTGGTCAGTTTAATTAAAACCATCTAGGGATTGCAAAATTGGTGCACCCTACAGTAATACTGGGAGCAGCGTACTAGTAGCAATGGCAAGCAGAGAATCTTAGACAAATAGCTATTAAGGCAATATAATAGATCAATTTTCTGGTGAAAGGACTCGGAGATGTGATCAATGTGACGATTAAATGAGACATCCTTGTTCAGTTACAGTATATTCCAAGATATTTAACTGAGGCTACTACCTCAATGGTTCAATGATCTGCCTGCAGACCTTGCCAACTCCCCCAGACTTGGCTACTTTAAAAATGGGCTTCGATCTCTTCTTGCCAGCAAATCTGACTGCCAGTGTTTCTGTTAACCCATGGCCTCTGAAGGCGGTTCTCACACCCATCAAATGCTACCCTCTCTCACTCCCACCCTCCTGTTCCACAACTGCCCACTTCTCCCTCCCACCACCTACTACCTCCCCTTGACAAAGCCTCGCCTTGGCTGCTAAAACATGCATTTCTGCAGACTGGGAGCACCCCATCTGAACTGTAACATGACTGTCAAACACTGTACTGCACTTAATTAGTGCTGCATTAATATGTCTCTCTGGAAGTGTGGTCCTGTTTCTCCTTACTTCTTGTACCCTGCTTAATGTTGTAACTGCACACTAATACCACTTGTTAGTTGATGTATTTTTGTTCTGCAGTGTTTCTTCACCTGTAAATGTCTTGTATTCCTTGTTGACTTGGAGCCTTTGTAAACGAGCCCCCGGCTCAAAGGTATTAATCTGAATTTGAAATAAATAAATAGTGACACCAGTTGATGTGGCAACTGGAAACAAGTGTCGTCTGAAAGTACCAAGATGCTTGGGGCCAAACAGTACTGCTTTGGTTTTCTTAGTGTTTAATACTAATTTGATAATGAAGAACCATTTCAAGCTCCCAGAAATCAGTAGCTATAAGTCTACTGACCTGCACTACATCAGAACATCTGTAGAGTACAGCATCATCCGCATATAGTATCAAAACTGACACCACCAGTTATTAAGCAAGTCATTAATAAACTAACAATGGACCCAGTACAGAGGTTTTTTTTTGGGGGCAGAGTCTGTTAAAGTTCTCTGCTTAGGACGAAAACACTTTCCACCTGACCTGTTGGGATCTATTAGGCACGTAAAGTATGGTTACATAAGAACGTGCAGTAAAAGTAGATCTTCAAGAGGAGCTCTTACAGCAGGCCAGCACCAGCAGGACCTAGCTACCAGGTGCCATGACCACAAGGAAACTTTTTAGCTAGCAGTCTACCACAGGGGACCACCCACCACCGACGTCACCCTCCGACGTCAGCCTATCCTATGAAGGCGGGCGTTCCCCCACACCCTCCTCAGTTCTCCTGCCAGAGAACCAGAGCGTGCAGCGAAAGAAGAACAGAGGAGGTTCCAGAGAGCCAAAAAGGGAAGCAGAAAACCCATGCAAATGGAAGAGGATAACAGCAGAGAGAAAGAATGGGGAAGGAGGGAGGGAAAATCAGGGTCTGCTGCAAGAGCTCCTCTCTAAGATAGACTGTTACAGTAAGTTCTTACATAACTGTACTGTCTAACTTCGAGGGAGGCTCTTGCAGCAGGCCAACACTGGTAGGACTGAGACCCAAGCAGTTCCAGCAGTATAAAGGAAACAGCACTGGGAGGAGGTCAGACAGCAGCCAATGGCCCAAGAGAGAAGGCACTGCAGAACAGTGAGGCTGAAATTGGACCTGCGCCTAGAAGCAATGTCTAGACTGAAATTCTTGATGAAGTTGTAGACAGAACTCCAGGTGGCGGCTGCACAAATGTCTACAGCAGAAACATTTTTGAAACAAGCCATGGAGGCGCCATACCCCTGGTGAAATGGCCCTTAACCACTCCCAGAAGGTCCTTGCTTTGCTTACGGTAGCAATAAACAATGTAATTGGCTAACCACTTAGACAAACACTGTTTGAATACCGGAGCACCCTCTCTCTTGAGGGTCAATGAAACAAACAACTGATCAGACTTCATTAATGTCTTGGTCCGGTACGTATAGTACCGCAGGATTCTATGTACATCCAAAGTATGGAGCAAAGCCTCCCCCATTTAGAGTACTTAGGATAATAAAACGGTAGGTGGATGCCCTGGTTCAAAGTAAACTCTGACACCACTCTGGGAAGAAACTTAGGATTAGTAACCCAAAAAGACACCCTGTCTTTGTGAAAAAAACAAATGAGATTCTTTACACGAGAGCCTGAAGCTCAGAAATCTTTCAAGCAGAAGTGACAGCATCTAAAAAGAGTGCTTTCCAAGACAGAAAGCGCAGCTCACGGCCAGTTCAAATGGCACCAACGTGTTTCTCCAACATAAAATTGAGGTCCCCACCAAGTGACCGGATCCCAAATGGGAATTTTCAGATGTAAAATGCCCCACAGAAAGGTGAGAGACACCTCAAGTTGGGCCCTCAATAGGCACATGGTATGCAGAGATGGCAAAAAGATGAGCCATTAGGAAGGAGTACCCCAAGCCTGACTCTGAAAGGGAAAGGAGGTACTCCAACACCTGATTCGCCACGTGAAACAGCCCAAAGGGTGAACAGCATCCATTTCATGGTGTAAGTGGTCTTGGTGGATGGCTTCCTAGTAGCCACCTAGGCATCTGTGACCCGACAGGAAACTCCAAAGTGGACAATGGCCAAGTCTGCAGGAGCCACACATAGAGATGCAGAGATTTTAAATTCGGATGGACCAAGGTGCCCTGGTCCTGGGACAGCAAGCTAGTGGACAGGGGAAAGGGCACTGGAGGTTCCACCACCAGTTGGTGCAGTAAGGAGAACCAATTCTGACACAGCCAGAAGGGGGCTACGAGTGTCACCTCCACCCCTTCTAACTGGAGTTTGAGCAGCACCCTCTGGAGGAGCGGGAAGTGGGGGAAAGCATACAGAAACCTCCCCTTCCAGGAGACGGACAATGCATCTCACCAGAAAACTCCACACCCGGAATTAAGTGAGCAAAAAAGCAGCAGTTTTGTATTGAGTAGGGACACAAAAAGGTCCAACTCCAGTCAACCCCATCTATCGAACAGATCTTCAACCACCAGGGTCAGAAGTTCCCACTCGTGAGCCCTGGATCAGGAGTGGCTGAGACTGTCCACCAGGACATTTTTGACACCTGGAACACGGACAGCGGAGATCTCCAGACCGTGCTCGATAGCCCAGTACCAAGTCCTCATTGCCTCCCGACACAGGGAGTAAGAGTGAGTTCCCTGCCTATTTGCTGATGTAATACACCACGCACATGTCTGTCTGCACCAACAGTGGACTGGGGAGGAGATGAGCCTGCAAGGCCTGCAGAGCTTACAGGACCACTCGCATCCCCAGAACATTGATGTGGGGACCCTTTTCCACTTCTGTCCAAGTGCCTCGAGTCTGGTGAACGTCCAAATGGGCTGCCCAGTCTAGACTCGAGGCATCCGTCATGAGAATCTGATGAGGGGCCTAGATTTGAAAGGAACCCCCACCCCCACCCCCGAAGCAGGCTGACTGGTTCTAGCCACCACGAAAGGACTCTTGACAGGATCGGACACCATGACCATCTGGTCTAGGTCATCCATGAGTTGATCCCACTGAACTTTTAATGTCCACGGAGGAATCCACATGTGAAGGCAAGAGAGGGGAAATGTGGTAATGGCTACTGCGATGTGACACAGGAGGCGCAGGAAGAGCCTGGTGGGGACCTGGCGACTGAAGGAGTGCAGGTGAGCCTGGGCCATCAGGTGTTCCGCCCTGTTCATGGGCAAGAAGGCCATGCTCTGAGCTGTATTCAGAACTGCTCCAACATACTGGAAGTGCTGGCAAGGAGTCAGACAGGACTTCAGACAACTGATGGTAATACTCAAGGCCCGGAAGAGGCAGAAGCTCCTCAAGCCTGTCCTCATACGTCAAATCCCCTAGTCCTCGTATCATCTTAGTTGCCCTCCTCTGTACCCTCCTCCAGGAGCTGTATGTCCCTCTTCAAGTGTGGTCTCCAGTACCGTACACAGTACTCAAGGTGTGGTCTAACCAATCCATTGTACAGTGGCAGAATCACTTCCCTGCTCCTAGAGGTGATTCCCTCTTATGTGGCATCCCAACATCCTGTTTGCTTTGCTAGCCGTTCTCCTGCACTGCTCGGAGTTATTCATACATGCATCCACCATGACCTCTAGGACTTTTTCCCCTGTTGAGGCCTCCAGTGCCTCCCCTCCCAGGGTGTACCTGTTTAGGGTTTCCCCGCTCAAGATGTAACACCTTGCACTTGGTGATATTGAAATTTAATTTCCATGTGTGAGCCCAGCTTTCCAGGGTGTCCAGGTCCCCTTGCAGGGCCAACCTCCCCTCTTCCCCCTCAACTACTGCTCCCATCTTGGAGTCATCAGCAAAGAGACTCACTTCACACCCTATACCCTCCCTGATGTCCAAAATGTATACATTAAACAGGACTGGACCCAGGACCGAGCCCTGCAGTACCCCACTACCGATCTCTCTAGGGTTCGAGAGCTCCCCACCGACCACTACTCTGAGTGCGTCCAGCTAGCCAGTTTTCAATCCATCTGACCATCAAAGGGCTACTCCCAGCCCATCAGTTTCTCCACCAGACCATTGTGGGGCCAGAGTCGAACGCCTTGCTGAAGTCCAAGAATAATATATCCACAGGCTTTCCCCTGTCCAGTTCTGATGTTACCCATTCGTAGAACTCCACAAGATTGGTTTGACACACTCTACCTGGCACAAACCCATGTTGCCGACTATCTAGACCTCCCACCTCCTCCAAGTACACCCCCAAGCGTTCCTTTAGTATACTCTCCATTAATTTTCCCACCACCAAGGTCAAACTGATGGGTCTATAGTTACCTGGTACTTCCCTCGACCCCCCTTTATGAATTGGCACCACATGTGCCTCTTGCCAATCCCTAGCTACCCTCCCTGTCTCAAGCGACCTGTTGAAGAGCTCCGCCAGGGGTGCAGCCAGTATGCCCGTCAATTCCCATAGTACTCTCGGATGAATGCCATCCGGCCCAGGAGATTTCTTTCTTTAAGCCCTTAAGGGCTAACCACACCCTTTCAGTGGAGATAGCATCATTTGTCCCCTCCACCTTACTGGCCTTTTTATCCTTATTCTAATGCGACACCCCTGGGGTACCTCTCCCTCCCTCTTGCTCCATTTCTGCTGCTCCCCTGATCCCACTCACTAACACTTCTATCCCCATTGTGCCTTGCTTTGTAGATATCCCATCCCCTCCCTAGTGAACACAGAGGCGAAGTACTCGTTTAATACCTCTGCCTGGTCCCTCGCCTCTTCCACCCACCCTCCTTCTGATTTCAACCTGCCGAGATGGCCCTTAGTTTTTCCTCTGCTCCCCAATATACCGGAAAAACCGCTTTTCCCCTCCCCGTACCCCCTGTGCCAGCCGCTGCTCTTTACTGGACTTTGCCCCCACACCATCCGGGTGACTTTTCTAGATGCAAGATGGTACATTTCCTTTTCCCTGTCCCCTCTCGTCGTTTTATATTTTTGTAGGCAGTCTTCTTTTCTCTGACCGCTACCTGAACCTCACTGGACCACCAGCATGGTTTATGTGACCTTGCTCCCTTACGCTTCACCTTAGCGCAGGTCCTGAATGCCTCATGAAGTCCCCGTTTTATGACCTCCCATCTTTTTTCCACATTTGTCATTGCTGTAATCCCCTTCAAGTGATCCTTGAGAATATTTCCCATGCCCACAAAGTCCGCCCCCCTTGAAGTCCACAGCCAATGTCCTAGATCTCACCCCCCTCCCCCCATGCTTATTTGAAACCAGACAGCATTGTGGTCGCTCCCAGTCAGGGGATCCTCTACAACCAGGTCCTTTACCAGATCCCCATCTGCCAGAACCCTGTCCAGGACATGCCCCTCCCTTGTGGGCTCCATCACGTGCTGTGTTAAGAACACATCCTGGAAGCCGTCCAGCAGCCTCTGCTCCTTGGCCACCTTAGAGGACGTGGTTCCCCAGTTTGTACCTGGCATATTAAGGTCCCCATCAATACCACTCCCTCCCCTTTTGGTCCACACTGGACAATGATGTTATCCAGCAAACCATCCACCAGAACATCACCCATCCCAGGGGGCCTATATATTACACCCAACTTGACCTTACCTCCTTCCGGGGTTCGTAAAAGTGACCCATAAGGCCTCCACGTTTCCCTCTGCCTCTTCTACCCTAGCAATTTCTATGTCACCTCTAATGAACATAGCCACTCCACTCCCTCTGCCCTCCTTTCTATCCTTCCTAAGCATAGTGTACCCCCGTACGTTTAAGTCCCAGTCATGGTTTTTGTTGCCCCGTGTTTCCGTGACCGCAGCCACATCCACCCCCCCCCACCCAGGAACAACATGGCCTGGAACTCTGGCAACTTGTTTCCCAAGCTCCTGGCATTTACTAACACCACCCCCACCCTTATCCCTCAGTCCCCTTTGTGAACCCCACCCAGGTTCCTTATACTTCCATCCACCCTCTGCTCCTCCTGAAACCTCCTCCCCAGTCTGTTTCCCTTCCCCTTGAGTTTGAAGCTACTCCCTCAACTGGAGGGAGGGCTTCTGGTCAGCCCCTCCCTTATCCCTCCACCCCCTCACAAGTTTAAACCCCACTTTTCTTGAACGTAGTCAGCCACCCCCTGTTTAAGGACTTCCTTCCCTAACAGGGCAAGATGGAGCCTGTCCTTGGCAGACAGTCCCTTATCCTCCCAAACTCCTTTCCAGTTCCCTAACACCCCTGACCCACTTTCTTCACCCCACTTCCTGAGCCAGTTATTAAACTCTGTGATCTTCATTTTTTTCTCTCCACTGAGGCCTTTGGTACTGGCAATATCTCCGAAATGTTGCATCCATTATCCCGACAGACTCTGGCAAGTTCTCGGAACCTTGCTTGGATTTCCAAAATGCTATTTCCCTCTAGATCGTTAGTTCCCAAATGCACCAGGAAATCCAGTTTCCCTCCACAATCCCTAGCCAGTTCATACATCATGAACTTTGCTCTGTGCACCGTCAGCCCAGAGACACTCACTACCTTCACCTGGCTATGGCATTCACCCCCCTGTCCCTCCCAATGGATACCCCTAATCATAGAGTCTCCCAATAACAGAACCTTAACACCGCCATCATCCTTATGGCTACCTCCACTATGTGCTGTCCCCCCACCCACCCTTAATCATGATCTCAGTTCAGGGAATTTTCCCACCTTATTAGAGACCCTGTCACCCTCCTTTCTGCCTCCTTGTTATTTTGCCACTTAACTCAGACGCCCCTGAATAGGTGTCCCTTTAACCCTCTCTTATCAGAACCATTTATCCTGGCCCTGATGGTTTCCCTTCCCCACCACCATCCTCCTCCTTGTAATGGCACCCTGCCTCCAGAGGCCCTCTGTGGGTCCCTCATTACCTAGGCGCCCATCCTTGGTACAGACCCCCCCTCCTGAAGGGGGGCCCCTCCCCTGCCTCCTTGTCTCCCAGTTTCTCTCCAGTCATGCTCTCCTCCCTCATGTCTGCTATATGTTGCATCTCCCCCATCTGCTTAACATTTACATTTCCCCTTCTCCCTCTGGGACTATTTCTATCCTTTCTGTTGCCGGTCTGTGATGCCCTATGGGTATCAGACTCCCTCCCCCCGGCCTCTGTATCAGTGTCTTCATTTCCACTAGTAGCGGGGATGAATCCCCCCTGTGGCGCTGGCACTTATTGCTCCTGGAAGGTTTGCCTGAAGGCATGCCCCAAACGGTCCCATTCCCCTTTTATTTAGCGTATCCCCTCCACCTGGAGGTTTCCTGGCTATGCTGTTGAAGTTGCATGAACTGCAGCTGGCCTTTTAAGGGCGAAATACTGAGCTGTTTCTTTGCTTTAGATTTTCTACCCTGGGACCCCTTTGTCCAAGGCCCTGATACCAAAAAGGCTCCTTTTCTCTTTTATTCCGCATACCTCTCTCCGGAGGCTTCTAGTTCTATGATGTTGACGCTGCTGTGAATTGCTGGTTCTGGCCCTTAAGAGCAAATTATTGAGCTGCTCTCTGCTTTTCCTTTGTAAAACAGTGATTTCTTTAGTAAATGCTTCAAATTCTGTAAATTCCCTTAATTTATTTTGCCTTTAGTTGCTCCGGGGGTTGCACATGCTGAAAGTGGACACGATGTTCCGGATTAGCACTCCTTTTTGTTCCACAGCGCTCGTCGACAAGAGGGACTGAATGTCGAAGAGTGGCTGTGAAAGCAAAATGCCAGCCGTCAACAGAACACCCACGGAGCTGCCATCAGTAAGGGGATAGCTCCGATGAAGCACTCCGGTGCTGTTTGTTCTTCCCCCACTCACTGGAATACAGCACTGGAAGAGGGATTCTTGTCAGAATGTTCCACCCCTTGTCAGAAAATCGCGGGGGAAAAAATGTCTCCAAGTAGGTCCGGTCTGTGCAGCTTGCAAGGATGAGACTGGAATCCACCCAGGAGCACTGTAATACAGCTTCTACTGCTCAGAAATCTAGATGAAGAACGAATTACTTTGACTTATAGTCTGCAGTCTTCAGCTCTGCCACATGGTGACAGAGCTCTGCTTGCAGAGTACCTGTTTCTCTGAAGGCAGGAAGTAAACTTAGGGAGACAGTAAGTGGAGGGCTAGATGTCCCCTGCTGCAGAGGACTGATTCCTGCCAACATATCAGCATCAGAAGGTACAGCCCATGAGTAAGGAAACCCGGAGACCAGCTTGGAGAGAGGTAAAAAAGTGCAGGAAATAGCGGTCGACTGTAGCTGCGGCTTCCGCTAAGGTCAGAAGTGTGCGGGTCGACAGCAGAAAATAACTGAGGAGGGTGTGGACTGCCTACATTTATAGGACAGGCCGACGTCAAGAGGGTAACAATGGCGGTGGATGGTCCCCCATGGTCGAGTGCTAGCTAGAAAGTTTCCATGTGGTGCTGGTGCCTGGCAGCTAAGTCCTGCTAAGTTTCCAATTGACCTGATGCAAAAGCCTCCCTCAAATGAATATCTGGAGAACACCGACAAGATAGGCTGTCAAGACCAAAATGTTGTAGATCAATCAATCATCAGGAGGCTGCACATAACCAGGTTGAAGGCTTTGATCAGGTCTATTATAAACAGCACCTGTAGACAGACCTCTGTCCATAGCACCCAGTATGACTGTCAACAGCCTAACCAGCGTACTGTCTGTGCCATGCTTCTTCCTCTGTGGGCTTCCGATGCTGCTCCTGTGGCCCTGGCTTCTCCGAGCAGGTCGCAGCTAACAGACCACCTGACTGACCCCCAGACAGATTCAGGTACGTAGCAGACATCCGAAACTTGTGGTTTTGAAGGACGCAGTTTTGACTGGACGTCCAGTGGAGGAGCCAGGCATCGACTGGCAGTTTCCGCTCCTTAGCTGATTTTCCAACGCCTGGCGCTTCCTCATCTCAGGGAAATCTTTTTCTCTGCTGAGTTCTCCCTTCCCCACCTCCTCATAGTATTAAACAGACCTTTGCTCCGCCCCTTTCCTCAGCCTAGCAGCTGATTGTGCAGCAGTGGAGTGACCATTCTTATGCTATTGGCCTCCCTGCCTTCAATACCTGACTTGACCCACTTTCTTACTGCCCCTTTTTAAAGCAGTCTCACCCACAGGGTCGCACATTTGCTCTCAACTTTTTCTCCAACCACTCCAGTCAACTCCTCTCAATTACTGCTCTAACCTGCCCTATTGTTAGGGACCTCACCCTAATTCGACTATATACCCTTTCAATTCTCCAGTTAACTCCTCTCGGTTACTCCGCTAACCTGCCCTATTGTTAGGGACCGCACCCTAATTCGACTATATACCCGTTCAATTCTTACACTTCCACTGCCTATGGTGACATACCCAGTCACAGCCAAACTGTTACACGAGGTCCCTGCACCCTAATTGCTACCCTCAGGGGTACACCGTAGACAGCTAATGTTTAGGCATAGGCTATACTAATACGTAGGGCTAAGGGCATCTACCGTATAAGAGTAGATGTCAGGATATGAATACATATTATTGTAAGTCACTTTGCTTGCTAATGCACACATATTATACCATGTATTCTCTGTCTATTTCTTACTTGTCAGATGCCAAGATACCTGTCCTTAAAGTAATTATAATGTGTAAGGCAACATTGCCATCTTTCGGTGATGGACACCACTTCACCTTGTTATGTAAGACTTTGTATAAGAACGTCTTTGTTCTAAAACTGATGACTTTACAGAATTTTATAATGCTATCTTGGACCGTGGCGCCACCTCTAATTTAGCCAATAGGGCTCATCTCTGTAACTAGAAATGTTTCTATCTTTCAGTAACCATAATAATTATCATAGGTATATAATGTTATGCACAGGTTTTCCACCTCGGAGACCCGAGAGATCCCAAGAGACTACAAAGAAACCTCGAGGTGTAGGGAACGCTTAGCACTGGTTCCCGGTTCGTAATGGTAAGAACTGCTTAGGGCAACTGTGATTCATCCCTGTTTGTAGTAATAAACTTGTTTATTACCTGAATGCAACTTGTTTGTGATTATTTGCATCTCCAATATTGCCAAGAACCTGAAAGTGAGGTTCAGACCTCTTACAAAACCATCCCAGTAGGTTGCTAATTCAATCTATAGGCTGCAAGGACCAGACAGATCAACTGTGTCTGCTTTATGCAAGGCATCACCATGAGGGTGCCCCACTGGCTCCGTTCTCTGTTCCTTGTGCCATGCACAGTACACAAGCTCTCCCAATCTTCTAGCCGGGGGAACACAGCCTTCCGGTGGGCGGTCATGTGCACCGTAACTCATCCTATAATTATCTTTGTGCTCTTAAGACTCCCCCACCTGTAGCCCTTTGTTCAAACTACTATTAGTGGTGGGACTTGGGCTGAACAGCCCCCACAGTGCATATCCATCACTCTACCGTGCACTTACCTCTCTTTACATCTCACAGCCAGGGTCTTGGTAATTGCTGTCTTAGGACAGACCAGATCTAAATACGGGGTTCTATTTACTTGGCCCGACACCCCTTGTAGACGAACATGGGCAATGGATTACAAAATGACTATTGCTGCACTAAGGAAGCTCTTACTTTTCTTTCTGTTGTGCTTGGGAGACACTGAGCTTAACCCTGGCCCAGCTAAAGTTCTTACTTCACCATTAGATCCAGCAAAACTATAAGGAATGTGCTTTATGCATATGAACGCATGCAAACTGTTAAAAAAGCTTACCTTGATCAAGGCCTGGGTCAATCATACCACACCGGATGTTTTGGTGATCTCCGAATCATGGCTCAGACCCTCTACGCCAGGCAGGCAAATTAACATCCCAGACTATTCATTATTTAGAGCTGACAGGCTCACTAGAGGTGGAGGAGTGGCCATCTATGTCAAGGATAAATACGCTGTTTCATGCCTATATTCGATATCCATTGCAAACCAATTCGAATGCCTATCACTAAAGGTTGAGATATTCTCCACTGCGCTTTGTGTCATTATAACTTGCTATAGACCCCCATCTGCTGGTTCTCAAATCCTCACCCATCTAACTACTATTATGGGGCATGGCTCCCTTGAAACAGTTATCCTTGGGATCTCAACCTTGATTGGATGTCCAAGGCCGCTGCACCACTTAAGGAGTTCTGGGATGCCCACGGGCTGACAACTTATTAGTGAGCCTACGCGCCCCAATAAGAACCCTGCTAACAGTACACTGCTTGACGTAATCCGCACCTGTTCCCCCATGCAGGAACCTTCTTCTCTGATGTTAGTGACCACAGCATCATCGCCAGCGCAAGATCGATCCAGAATCCACTATCCTCGGCAAGGTTCTCTACTAAGAGGTCCAGATGTAACTTCGATCAGTCTGCCTACCTTGATGAGCTAAAATACTCGCTGCATTGGCAGGACTTTTACCTAGCTAGCTGGGTCCACTTAGCATATGACATGTTTTCTGAAATTGTGACTGGGGCATTAAATAAATATGCCCCTCTCGTAAAAGTTAGGGTAAGGAGTAGAACCTGTCGTTGGTTCTCTTTAGAACTCAAAACAGCACTGCTGGACAGGGACAAGCTTTGGAAGAAAGCACGGACAACAAAGGTCCCGATGGACTGGTGTCACTTCAGGAAAGCCGGGAATACATGCACTAAGATGATAAGAGATGCTAAGGCCTCCTTTTATCATTCAGAACTGGATTCTGCTGCCAGGAGCTCCTCTAAATTTTGGAAGTCCATTAAGGATATGTCCAGACATACCCCAGGGAACTCCCTGTCTGCAAAGATTACCTCCCTCTGCGACAAAATGGAGGTCCTGGATGCATTTAACAATCACTTTGTCACAGCAGGTCTGGCATTTGGCAACTCCCCTGCATGTTCTTTACACTCCCAGTTGGGTGCACAAAACTCTGAACCTCTTCTTACCAACTCAGTCTTTTCTCTCCAGTCTACTTCGTTGAAAGAGGTCAAAGAACTTCTATTACAGTTGGATACCAAAAAAAGGGTGTGTACTGACTCCCTAGACCGATACTTTCTAAACGTCACCTACCATGCATTATGTGTACCAATTACCCACCTATTCAATCTCTCACTGTCCCTCGGAATCCTCCCACCCTTATGGAAAATGGCTCATGTTATCCCTCTGTTTAAATCTGGGGACCCTTGTGATCTTAACTACAGACCGATTTCTTGACTCCCTATACTGTCCAAACTGTTGGAAAAAAATTTTAAGCAAGCAGTTGAGAACTCATGTAGAAACTATGAATCTTCTAAACCAAATGCAATCTGGCTTTAGAACACGGCATAGCACCATTACAGCCCTAGCCAAAGTGACCAATGATTGGCAGAGAGACCTGGAGAATCGAAACTTCGTCTGTGCAGTGTTCTTAGACTTAAGTAAGGTTTTCACCACAGTCCATCATGGCCTGCTCCTTTCCTCCCTGAGGGCGATAGGACTGGACTCACTATCCTTGCATTGGTTTGCTGACTACCTCTCTGACTGGTGGCAAGTCAAGGCAGAAGGTGAACTTTCTCCCCTTAAACCTCTGCATAGAGGGGTCCCCCAAGGAGCAATTCTTGGTCCACAACTGTTTGTAATTTACATAAACAACACTGACACTAACATAACTAAGGCCAATATCCATCTGTTCGCAGACAACATAGTTCTTTAAGTCATCCTTCGCCAGAAGCTGCCTGTGGAGACCTACAATCTGAATTCAATCTACTTCAGAGCCAACTCCTAAACAAAAAGCTCCTATTAAATGCCAAAAGAACTAAGGCAATGCTATTTTCTCCACTTCATGCTGCAAACCCGGCCAATGCTGGCTCCATTCCACAGATCACAACAATCCTGGGAGAAAACCTAGAATTTGTCAATAAATTCAAGTACTTGGGAGTGAGGCTCGAGCAAAAATTTTCCCTTACGGACCATATTGAAGCTCTGCTCAAGAAACTGAGGCAGAGGCTTGGACTCTTTTTTCAGGATTAATAACTTCCTTACTAGCGATACCAAGCGGTGGCTGGTACAAACAACGTTTCTCTCCTTGGTTGACTATGCTGACTTTCTTTATAGTCACTACCCTGTCTCTCATCTTGCTAAATTGGATACATTGTATCACAGGGCTCTGAGATTTATTACTGGCCTACCTTTTTCCACTCATCATTGTGCCCTTTATGATGCTGTGGGGTGGCCCTTCCTTCAGTACAGAAGAAAACAGAAATGCTGTACTTTGGACAATCAGAGCCATTATCAAAAAACTACCCCTATATATCTCTCTGACTGTCTTCCGCTATAAGAGCTTGGGAACTATGCACCGAGAAGCTACTCCTTTATTTCCTTAAAGGTACCTAAGCTAAAAACATGCTTTAGGAAAATGGCTATAAGCTTTGCGCTGCCGTCTCTATGGAACAAAATACAAAAATCGCTAAAGCTTAGTACCCCAGTCAGTCTATCCTCCTTCAAGACACTATATGACCATTCGGTCAAGGACATTTGCAATTGCTTCCCGATGCTAAACTTCCCTGCACTTACAGCATATCATGATGGCACTGTCCTCTCCGCTACGCCTTACCTTGTGGCCTCTCCTTCACATTTCTCTAATGCCTAATTGTGTTCCCCACCCTCCTGTCCTGTGTCCTCTCCAAGGCTTCATCTGCCCTTCGTCTATCCCCTGCCACCCTGCCTGTACCCTATCTCACCTCACCTATCACACCCCCCTTCTACCCTGTTACACTGTTTGTTTTTTTCTTTTTTTAACTCACTGTCTGTCTTGTTACTTATGGCATTGTATGTAACATACCATTACCTAACAATTGCCCTCGTTAGTACTTCCAGCTACTGTTACTAGACTCATTATACACCACAAAGAAATTGAACCACTGTTAAACTGTTCTCCACTTATGACTACGTTTAACTATTGTATCTCTATATTGTAAAATATTACTGAGGTGTTATGTTGTGACTGTTCATATACTGTATATCCAGTGTTCCTGTGCTAACCAGGTCCATCTTGTAAATGAGCTAAACTCAATGGTGTTCTGGATAAATAAAGATTTGATTGCTTGAGTAAAGCACGTTGCTTGTCAGTAGGCGGATGAAAGCTGTTCCAAATAGTCCTGTATCTGATTATAAATGAACCTTTCAAGGATTTTGAATAGTGAAAAAAAGCAAAGAAATGGGGCTGTAGTTTTCTACAGGTCCCCTAGGACCCCCATCTACTGGAACTACAAGGGCCACTTTCCAGGACTTTCCCTTCAATTAAAGATTTATTCAGCAGCATAGCGACAGGGAAGGCAATGACAGGAGCAGCTATCTTAAAAAGCTTTGGCTCAAGTTTGTCACAGCCTGCAGAGCCTTTGTCCCTTAACTGCTTTAGGAGATTTACCACTTCTTTCCTTGTGGCCTTATGAAAGTGAAACTCTGGATAATGAGTCACATTTGGTGACTGGGCAGGGGGGGGCTAGATCTATAAACAAGCAGTAATACCCTCCAGAGTGGACAGTATTGGACAATACCAGACCGCTCAGGGGCATAATGAGGCCCGATGCTGCAGGCGGAGGGCTTTATAACCCCTACAAAGTCCGGTACTGCCCATACCGCCACCCTGGAGGGTATTACTGCACTTTGAAAGTGGGCTTTCATTATTTTTTTTTTTTACAAAAATTATCTCAATGGTAGTCTAGGCCCATGGGGGTGTGCTAGGAGATGGATTGAGCAGCTACAAGGAAGCTTTCTCCTGACCCAGCCATGCCTGCTGCAAGGCTGCCCCAGGGTGAAGGCCCGGAGGTAGTGCAGTCAGGGTGCACTAAAGGTTGGGAGAGTTTGCGCAGGTCACTGCGGTGCGTGCCTCCACAACATTTCCAGCAACTGCAGGAGTAAAATGTATTAAAAAAAAAAAACACATGTAGCCGGTAGGCGCTCAGGACGGCCCCCAGAGCACTGTGTTGGCCCCCGGGAGTCTAAATGTTGGTCTCCGGGGTTATGCCCTTCACCCTCGGACCTGCCATGGAGGGGGGGCACCAACCCATGGGGATTGCCAGGAGGGTCAGGTGCAGAGTCGCGGGGTCCCGAGACTGAGCCCCTCCAAGAGGGAGCCATAGCCGCCTGCTGCTCTACCATGTACCCCCATCATCAAAGTAGGTGGGAGGTGACGATGGGGGTCAAAAAGCTCGACAAACAAAAAAAATGCATTTCTCAAGGAAAACACAAGGGTTAAATATTAATAAACACAGGTAGGTGGGAAATCATCAGGAGAGGGGTGCAGGATGCTACCAGCACCTGTACAAGAGTAAGACAGAAATGCGGTAGGGCCCGTAAACCCTGCTGATGGACCAGGGAGGTTCAGAAGGTGGTGAGGGGAAATGAAGGAGGCTTATAGGCATTTCAAGTGCTCAAGGAGTGAAAGGGATCGAGAGGGGTACGAGTTGATGAGAAGGGCCACTAGGGTGGTGAGGGCAGCTAAGGAAAGGAAGGAGCAAAACCTGGCCAGGGAAATTAGGAGAGGAGACAAGAGGTTCTTTAGATACATTAGGGGAAAACGAAGGGTGAAGAGGCATATTAGCAGGATTAAAACAGGGGAGGGATGGGCACAAGACCCGGGGGAGCAGGCTGAGGCACTAAATGAGTACTTCGCATCAGTTTTCACCAAGGAAAATGGGGGGCTGCATCATACATAGGAGGAGACGGTGAAACTGAGGAGGGAGGTACCCTTACCGATCGGCGGGTCTGGGGAGAGGGGGGCCATCACTGGCGGGGGGGGGGAGGCAAAGCAGGTGGACAAGATAGTGGAGGTGGAAATCATGGCAGAGAGCGTGAGGGAAGTCCTCAGGTCCCTTAAGACGGACAAAGCATCAACTGGTGGATGTCCTGGCGAAACCTTTCAGCATCTCTCTGAGGACAGAGTGGGTGTCCCAGGACTGGAAGGTGGCGCATACAGTGCCTATCCACAAGGGGGGGGGCCGGGAAATCAAGGGAGGTGGCAGGGAACTACAGGCCCGTCAGCCTTACATCAGTGGTGGGCAAGGTGATGGAGGGCATTGTCAAGGAGCTGCCAGGGGGGACCTGGAAATGACGGGGTGCCTGGACAATAGACAGCATGGATTCGTCCTGGGGAAATCGTGTCAGACAAACCTTGTGGAGTTCTACGACTGGGTGACGAGTGCCTTGGACCTGGGTAGACTGGTGGATGTCCTCTATCTTGACTTCAGCAAGGCGTTTGACTCTGTTCCTCATGAGGGCCTGTTGAATAAGCTGGGAGAAATGGGGGTGGGGAACCAGATGATCAGATGGATAGGCAATTGGCTCCAGAACCGGACCCAGAGGGTCATGGTTGGTGGGATAGTCTCATCCAGTGTTCCCATTAAGGCTGCAGATCTTGGGGTGCACTGCACCCTCTCCAAAACTTTTCAGGGGTACAAAATAAATTATAAGGGTTCATTCTACCATTTGTACAACATTTTTGTGGGGTACATATACTTCAAACAGAATTATGGGGGTACAGTGTACCCCCTTCACACAAAAATGTACTTGAATTTCATAATTTGTACTTGAATCAAGTACAGATGGGGTAAATGGGAACACTGGTCTCATCCCCAAGGAGGGTCGTTAGTGGGGTCCCTCAGGGATCAGTGCTTGGGCCCCTCCTGTTCAACGCCTACATCTCTGACATAAGGAAGAGTATCAGGAGTGAGATGAGTCTCTTTGCGGATGACTCAAAACTTGGGGCGGTGGTGGATGGGGAGGAGGGGAGGGTGGCCCTACTAGGGGACCTGGAGGCTCTGGAAAGGTGGTCTAGAAAGTGGAAGCTGAGGTTCAATGCAGGGAAATGCAAAGTACTACATCTGGGAGCCAGAAACCCAGGCCAAGTGTACACCCGGGGCAATGCTACAAGTCTCAATGGCTGAGAGGGACCTGGGGGTGGTGGTGAATGTCCAGATGAACAACTCAAGACTTGTAGGAGGGCAGCAGCCAAGACCAACAGGATGCTGAGATGCATCACTTGGGGGATCACCTCCAGAAGGAGGGAAGTCATACTCTCGCTCTCTAACTGCTTGGTGAGGCCGCACCTCGAGTACTGCGTGCAGTTTTGGAGGCCACACTTAAAGAGGGACATCGAACTCCTGGAGAGGGTCCAGAGGAGGGCAACCAAAATGATCTTGGGCTTGGGGGACAGGACCTATGGGGAGAGGCTCGAAGAGCTAAATATGTACACACTGGAAGAAAGAAGGGATCGGGGGCACATTATAAAGGTCTTCAGGTACATGAAGGGGTTAAATAGGGGAGGAGCAGTCAGGGTGCTCCGAAGGAAAAAGGGGGGCAACTAGAGGGCATGGGTGGAAGCTGGAGGAGGGGGAATTCAGGGGAGAAAGGAGGAGGTGCTACTTCACTGAGAGGGTGGTGGAGCCATGGAATGCGCTGTCCAGGGGCTGGTGGAGGCAGAGACGGTGGAGGAGTTCAAGACGGGGTGGGACAGGGGAAGGGTTCTGGAAGCAAAGTCCTGTGCAGCGGGAATATCCAGGACTGGGAAGGGAGAAGCCAGAGAGGGCAAGGGGGACAGTAAGGTCAGCTCCCAGGGTGGGGGCTGACCAAACGAGCAGACACGAAAGACCGTTAGGCCTATTCTGCTGACATTTTAGTATATTAGTATGTTAGGTGGGCTTGGGTGGGGAGATTGGCAGAAAGTGACCTATGACGAAGAATATAACTTCTCACTTGGAGACATCTGAAAAATATCTGTATTTTGGAGACCACAGTGGTCCCCGAGTCGTTCAAAGGGAAGAACCCCCCCTCTCATCCAAAATCTGGAACAAATATGATAAGCCGAACATTCCGAGAAAGCTACGTCTGAATGGGAAGGATAAAAAAGATTATCTTTGGAAATTATTTTGCAATAATCATATATTGGTTTAAATTCTGTCTTATTTCATAGCTTGAACCAGACTCGCAGAGTACTAGATGTTATCTGTGTGAAGTGCCCCAAGGGAGGAGTGTAGTTTACAGAGGAGGAGAAGAGCAGACCCAAAATATCATGCATGTTGTTCAAGACGAACTCTGGAGATTTCCAGGGTGCTGTATAATTATTTGTCAGTCACAGCAAGAGAGTGCGGAGAAAAGATGCCTAAGCATAAAGTTTGAGGTTAGGCAAGTTTACTCCCTCTTGAGCTAAAGACAGTTTGAGAATGGACAGGCAGACTCTGGGGTGTTGTTTCCCCTATATGAACTTGGACATTATTTTATCCCAGGACTTTAGGTAGTAAGAGGAAGGAAAGTAAGGGATATTTTGAAAAAGGTGTAAGAGTTGTGGCAGAACGTTCATATGAATGATTTCGATCTGTTGGAAAAATGATAATGGGACGGATGACCATTTGTCTAAATCTCTTTGTACAGTACTAGCGAGTGGTTCATAATTAACCACCTCCATAACCTCAAATTAAGGGGAATATGGATCCAAGTATTTTATCTTCGTGGATCTCCATTTCAGAGGGAGGAGTCGACGAAAAGTACTCATTGGAGAGACGTTAAAGAGAAGAGCTTCTGTCTTTGTAATGTTTAATTTGAATCCCACTACCGTCTCATAATCTCTAAAGATACTCCAAACAGCATGGATGGATGAGTCGGGAGAGGGAAGGGTTAAGAGGAAATTGTCAGCAAACATACTGACTTTAAATTCCTGTTGGCCCATTGGGATACCTTCAACATCAAGTGAGCTCCTCAGAGCCATCCCCAGTGGCTCCATGTAAAGGAAAATAAAAGGGGAGAGGGGCATCCTGTCGGGTCCCCGGCATAAGGAGAAGGGGGGGGAGAGATACCCCATAACTCACATATGCCTGGGGGGGGCAGCATAAAGATTCTTCAGCCATTTAAGAAAAGACTCAGGAAAACGGAACCTCGACAGTACATCTCATAAGAACCACCAGGACACACTGTCGAAGGCCTTCTCTGCATCCAGGCTCATAATGGCTGCTGAAATTTGCCAACTCTGGATATGTTCGATCAATATTAAGGTTCTACAGATATTATCTTTAGTATTTCTACTTTTAATAAAGACAGATTAGTCTTTATGAATTAGATAGACCAAGATCCTCTCTAATCGCGATGCCCATATGGCTGTGAAAATTTTGTAATCAGTGTTAAGAAAAGAAATTGGTGACGTCAGCAGCCTAGATGGCAGCATAGCCTGAGAGCTCTTCCACCCTCGAAACAAAATCAATCGGCATCCACTATAAGTAAGCATGCAATCCCCAGCTAAAGCTACGAGATCGAGAGCGGGGAACCCGAAGAACAGCCAAACCCCAGTACAGAAATTACAGCTCCTGCAGCAAGGAGAAAAGCATGAAAAATCAGAGGCCTCCAGAGGATGACAGCCCTTCCGATGGAGACAACAATCAAGACGCATTGAAGATCACTCGCAATTGATAACTTCAATTCTGCAAACCGCGAAAACGGTCCAAAAGATAGATTCCACATTAACTGAAATAAAAGCAGAAATTGGTAGAATCGAACACAGGATGGACAAGCTGGAGTTGGGATCAACAACGACCGTGGAACAAACAGATAGGCATGACCGTCTGCTGCTCTATCTAATGGCCCGTGAGAGGGAATTGCAAGCTAAACTGGAAGACATCGAGGGGCGTAACAGGAGGCAGAATTTGAGAATACATGGCATTCCGGAGGGGTCAGAGGAAAGTGCTTTAAACCTGGTAACCTACCTGCAAATAGTACTAACGAACCTGCTGAAACTGCCGCCTGAACTAGACATTGCAATGGATAGAGCGCATCATTCACTAGCTCCGAGACCAACGACCCCAAATGCACGACCCCGCTCGTTCGTAGTGAGAATGACGAGCTATGCATCCAAGGAAGAAATAATTCAAAGAGCTTGGAAATTAAAAAAATTAATGCTTGGAGCGCACAGAATTACAATAGACAACGACTATACCACAGGAGTGCAAGAGGCGAGACGTACCATGTGGCCTATAGTAAAGTAGCTCAGAGCCCGAGTTTCAAGGCACAAATGTTATTTCTGGCGAGACTACGAGTGGAGACAAGGCGCGGAACGAAAACTTTTGAAGATCTACTGGCAGCCAGGCCCTTTTTAGAAGAAAACGGAATTTCGGCCCCAGGATTAGAAAAGGAGAGACTGGAGAAAGAGCTGAAGAGATCGGCCTGGTCACTGGCGCGTAGAGGGGAGACATCCTACTCGAGACCACACTCCAACGGCCTGACAGCAGATGTAGTCGCACTCCTTAAGCCATACACACCGTGACTTCAATTAAACGGACTCGGGGCAAACGATGAAGAACCAGAAAACGACTAAACGGATTTTCAAGGGGACTGATCCTTGCTGAGGTGAAGGGTAAACTAGCTGACTTTAAAGCATATGGGGTAGATCTGAAAACCCCGAAAACGAAGTGAAACGTGGGACTGAACTGATTGATATAGTGGGGACTGAAATAACAGAAGGGGATATAAAGGGAAATGCTAATCAAATGGAAATTATCTGGGCTGAAGCAAATGGGTACCGATAGATGAGCACACCGGAATTGGGGGAGAGTAGTTCGTTGGAATGCGGAGAGGGGATAGAAATAAGCACTAGCCTGGGCACAACTAAATGATACCCGGAAGGTTTCAAACTAAAGGGAGGAGAGAGGGTGACAGAAGCCCCGAATTGACCCATACATACGATGGCTGGGAGGCTACTCACAGCTGACAAATAACGGGAGGGAGGTTCGGTGTGAAGAAGAAAATTGTTGATACCGGGGGCGGGGGGGACCTAAATGGATAGCTAACACGGTCTAGTGTAATGGCCCACCCGTTATCCTCGGAGAAGGGGGTTAAAACAACTCAATAGGAGAAGCCCATAAAGGAGAGGTAGGAGGTTGGGGTTCTCCCGTGATAAAGCTAAACTGGAGGTATTATCATGGAAAATGGATCTCAGGGGAATTGTCCTCTGCCTAATAGTTCTGCTGACACAGTGTCTAACGCAGGGTACGGGGCTAAGACCCCAAAATATAACCCTGATGTGGTTAAGCCCAAGAAACCATACAGGGTGTAGTGCCCCAAGGGAGGCACAACCCAGGCCACTCACAAGAGGGTGGTCTGACCTAGGAAGTCGGACTACACACCATAACTGGTCCGTGCTCCCAGAAAATTACAAACCACTAAACAAAATAGCCATTAGTTTTGGGGATGTAATAGGGGAGCCGCAGATCTTCCTGTTGCGGATAGGTTACAGAATTTACAGTTTATTAAACTGGAATCCTGTTATCTCAGGGAGTTATGTTGTTAGTTTACTCGAAACCTCACTTAAGGGGTGTTAACACTAGAGTTTTTGAAGTTATACAGTTGGCTGGCAGGTTGGAGCCACGATATATTTTATGTTAATGACGTTTAAACAATATAGAAGGCACAAATTTGATAATAGATATATTGTTATAAATGTGAGAAAGGAAGTGAACCGGAGAGGCGATCTGGGGAAAAGGGGGGTGGAGAAACCCAGAGAATAACAGTGTACATGGATCATTTAAGTGAGCTTCCATCATGGATAGGATTAAATCTAAAATAGTCTCTTTGAATGTCAACGGGATAAACAATCCCATAAAGAGAAAACGTCTCCAGAAATTTTTTAAAAGACAGAAATCGGATATACAATTTATACAAGAGACACACTTGTCCCCGAGGGAAGCTCTCAAACTTAAAACCCGAGAGTTCCCATCTATTTATCAAGCATCTCTGCCCAAGGGGAAAAAGAGAGGGGTGGCCATCCTGATTTCAGCATCACTCCCTTTCGTGGAGGAAGAGGTAATAGCGGATGAAGGGGCTAGATATGTGATGGTGGTGGGGCATATTCAAGATCTACAAGTCTCTTTGCTAAATGTGTATGCCCCCCCCAGCCACACGTCACCTTTTTTGCAGACCTCTTCAAGCTGGTAGCTGAAAAGGTAAAGGGGTCCTGATCGCAGGAGGGACTGGAACGTAGTCCTAGATAGGGCCATGGACACTACCTCTGGCATTCCGACCTCAAATCAAAGAGTTTCCAAACTGCTGAAAGGCCTAATGAAAGACGAGGGTATAATAGATATCTGGAGGGAAAAATACCCCGGGGCAAGGGACTATACGTACTATTCCCCTAGATACCACATCTTCTCAAGAATAGATATGTACTTCACATATAGCCGCCACATATCAGTCTTTGACTCAGTCTGGGTGGGGACAGAAACCATATCAGATCATAAACCGGTCTATGCCTACTTAAATCTCCAACTTCTAAAAAAGCCCACATACTGGAGGCTCAACAATAGTCTGCTTAGAGATGAAAAGGTGAGGGAGGAAGTAAGAGACATAATGAAACATACCATACAGATAAATGAAAGACCAGGGACCACACCCCAGATTCTCTGGGACATGGTAAAAACAGTGATAAGAGGGAAACTGATTTCTATAGCCACTTACAAAAAGAGAGAACGGGAGAAACAGAGGGAACAAATTAAACAGGAGTTGCAGGAACTAGAAAGTCAACAGAAAACGAAATTTGATAAAAAGAGAGCAGGGGAGATAAGAGGCCTAACGCAAAGACTTCAGGGGATACAAATCGTAGATATTGAAAAGATGTTAATACATACTAAACAAACTTATTATGAAGGAGGCCCAAGAGCTACACGCCTATTAGCGTATCGCCTTAAGCAACAGGCGGCTAAGGCGAGTGTTGTAGGTATTCGAAACCCTTCCACAGGTAAAGTTCTCCGCGGATGGAAGCAAATAGCTGAGGCATTTGCGGATTATTATAAAAAACTGTATTCACCCCAACAAAATACGAAGCCTGAAGAGGCGATGATATTTCTGAAAGCTTTACAGTTACCTGGACTCACTGAAACCCATAAACAAATCTTGGAGCACTCAATAACCCAAAGTGAAATCATAAATATAATAAGAGGGCTAAAGGGAGGTAAATGTCCAGGCCCGGATGGGTCTGGGGAATTTTACAAAATGTTTCAGACAGAACTGAATCCCATGTTAAACGCGGTTTACAATCAGATATGGCTGGAGGGAGCTGCAGTCCCCGTCCTGAACTACTCTTCCATCTCGGTGATTCCTAAAGAGGGCAAAGATCCAAAGGAGTGTGGGTCATATAGACCGATTTCCTTACTCAACGTAGACTACAAAATCTTTACGGCAATCATTGCCAAACGCCTACAATCCCTTCTTTCAGACCTCATTCACCCAGACCAAACAGGGTTCGTAGAGGGGAGGCAAGCCCCAGAAGGAGTAAGGCGAACAATCAACATAATCAATATCATCAATAAAAGAAATATTCCTGCCTGCCTTATGAGCCTAGACGCGGAAAAGGCTTTCGACAAAGTTGATTGGAATTTCCTTTTCCTGATACTGGGGAGAATGGGGTTCCCATTACAATTCTTAGAGGCGATTAAGGCCTTATATGCATCCCCTCAGGCATTTGTGAGGGTCAATGGGGGCATCTCACAAAGATTTAACCTAGGTCGTGGTACTAGGCAGGGCTGCCCCTTGTCGCCCCTCCTTTTCGACGTATATATGGAACCTTTGGCCCAAGCGATAAGGGAATCTAAAGAAATTGAGGGAGTGAAGGTGGGAGGGGAGGAACATAAAATTTCCCTATACGCGGACAATGTCCTGCTCTATTTGACCAACCTAGACAGATCAATCCCTAAAGTCTGGGACCTTATGGACAAATTCAGTCAGTATTCAGGTTACACACTTAATAAAAGTAAAACAGAAGTGTTAAAGCTACATTATTCCCCCTCAACCGAAGTCCTACAGACCCTAGATATGCAATGGAATAAGGGAAAAATCAAATATCTGGGCATCCAGATCCCTAAAAATCTATCTACGCTGTACATGAGTAATTTCGAACCCACTATAAACAAAATTAAGCAAGATATCAAAAGATGGACGCCTTTAATATGCCCCTGTACTTAAGGATACAGTCATATCTATGAATATACCTCTAGATTTTTATATCTGTTTCAATGTCTCCCTATAAAAATACACAAAAAACAATTTCAGTTATGGCAGAGGATGCTCACGAAATACATCTGGAATAACAGAAAACCAAGAATCAAAATTATGGTAATGCAGGCTAACAAGAAATGGGGGGGTCGTCGCCTTCCTAATTTAGATTACTTTTTAGCCACTCAACTAAAGTGGGCTCTTCTATGGTCGGCGAGAATATGTAAGGCGAGATGGAAAGCAATAGAGGTAGTCCTATCAGATGGGAAGCCATTAGAAGCCAGAGTTATGCAACCAGAGAATTTAAATAAAGATCAGAGCGTCCCTTTAATGACGGTCCAAAACACACTGAACTCTCTTAAAAGACTATGGAGTAAACACAGATTTGGGGGTATGGATGCTGAGGTGGTTTGCCTGGGACCCAGATTTCCTACCAGCCAGGCAGGACCTCACCTTCAGGAATTGGGGCAGGCTGGGATTGTGCTCCCTAAAGCAGTTCCTCCAGGGAAATAATGTACAAGAGTTCACCCAGATTAAAGAAAAGTATTCATTAAGACAGACAGATTATTTTAGATATCTTCAAATAAGATCACATATACACCACCTTCAGACCACCTATAAGGACCCCATTTTATCAACAAAACTAAGGGATATCATAGCGGAAATAATATCCTCAACAAAAACTAGGGGTCTAATTTCAGCAATATATGGAGCTCTGAGGAACAGAAGAGAGGACCAAACACTACACATTAAGAAAAGCTGGGAAAAAGAAATAGGAGATCACATTGAGGAGGGAGCATGGACCTCGTCCCTGGCAATAGCACTCAGAACTACGTCTTCACCCCATTGGAGGGAGTACGAGTGGAAGATACGAGTGAGATTTTTTAGGTCCCCAGAAACACAAAGTAAGTGGGATAAAAACTGTACGGGAGGGTGCTGGGGTGTGGAGTAAATAAAAGCAAACTACTTACATATGTTCTGGTCATGCCAGGGAATCTCACAATACTGGGAGAGAATACAACAGGAAATTAAAAAGATACTAACAATACAAGCCCGATTAGGTCCACTGAACCTAATATTAGGGATGAAACCAGAAGAAATTAGAGGAGCAACTAAAACATTTATGGAACATTCTGATTGTTGCCTCACATAAGGCGTTAACCAGAAAATGGCTTGTCCCAGACCTTCCGACAGTTCAGGACTGAGAGGCAACTGTTACTGAAATTAAAGATATGGAGGAACTAACGTATAAGGTAAACTTAAGAATGAATACATGGAGGGAAAGATGGACGCCTTGGTTAATACTAGCAGGAACAACTGAAAAGGAATAAGGAGAGGGGAAGGGGTCTGAGAAACAAGGAATAAACAACTACCTAAATAGAAGGTGGGGGAACCTCCTCCAGGTCGCTCTCCATATGAAAGGACTTAGATAAATGAGGAAAATAAAATGACTTGTATATAATATTACAAAAGGAAAACAAAATGGACTGAGCTATTAAAGTTAAAAACTAGATAAAGTTAAAATCAATATCTGTATTTACTAGATAGCTTAATGATGTGTAGATAGAGATAAAGGAAATGAGATAAATGGATATCTGTGCCAAAATATGCAATAAACTTGAATATAAAAAAAAAGAAAAGAAATTGGGCGGTAGGAAGAGGGATTGGTGGGATCGTTATTTTGTTTTAGTAAAGTAGCCAAGGTAGCACGGGCCCCGGGGGGGCGGGGTCACCCTCCGCTATCTCCCAGAACGTTGAAAGTAACCGAGGCGATATTTTGTCCCAAAGCATCTTATACCACTCAGCCGGGAAGCAGTCAGGCCCCAGACAGCCATGAGATGAGAGAGATTTGATGCGGTGGAAAACATCAGCTGAGATGGGGGACTCCAGTAAACCTCTCTGAGCCTCAGTCCTTTTGCATGTGTTTCGGAGAGCCCTGTAGGTGTTCCAATCGGATGAGAGACCCAAGTTTTTAAAAAACACCCCAAGCATTATCCCAAGTCTTCAAAGACTTTCTAAGAGTGTGGTCTAGCCACTTTATGCTGGCCTTTAACCCTCATCTGCTTAAGCAGGGCATAGGCATTGGCAGCGGAAGTGAAGTTCCACACGAAAAAATGCAGGGCAGAATCCACATCTGGAAGAGTTTTAACTGTGGCCCAGTGGATGCCAGTAAGTGTAGTCAGGAAAGCACTTACACTAAAGTTGGAGTAGTCCCAGGCCATGAAGACCCTAGGAGAATGTCTAGGGCAGACATTATTCCACAGACGGAAAACGGGATGATCAGGGAGTTGACAAAAATGCCTGCAGATTTGATGTGATCCGACTTAGAGACAAGGGCCCACAATCAAGCAGAGTGTGGTTACCTGTGTTGTTGTTTAGCCAAGTCATTTCAGTAATGACCTGGGTAAAATTGGCCCCCAAAAGGACCCCCCCCCCCCAGTGTTTCAGTGACCCAGTTTATGTTGGAGTCTCTGAGTATTAGCATTTCACTTTGGATCAGTGCAGAGAGAGCCTTACTAAGGGAAGTAAGGGCAGAGACAGCCACCTAAGGGGAAGATTATAAAACATAGCCTACATGTAGTGGATCTGTCCCCCGAGAAGTAGCTTGATAATAAGAGCCTCACTATCTAAATTTTGTAAACCAGGGACAGTTACCACTGTGGCATGAAGGGAAGATCTGACGTAAAGAAAGATGCTACCACCTTTCTTATGGATCCTGTCTCGCCTATATGTGGAGTACCCTGGTAATTCTACCTCATGGGGTAGACTGGAAGGTTTGAGCCAGGTCTCTGAGATGGCAAGTACATCAGAAGCGTACAGGTTACCTGTCCCCAGCCCTCTAGCTCTTAAATCTTGGGTCAGAGACTGCTTACATTCATGTGAGATATCTTTACCCCCTTGTCTTGCTCCAACATGCATCAGATAGAGAACAGACTCTAGTTCGGGGTAGAGGGAACAGGATTTATCTCAATGTCTTCAGACAGGAGTAACAGGAGAAAGGACTAGGCCCAACAGAACAGAATAGAACGTCTTATTCTTCCTTTAGTTTTTCTTTCCTGCAGGTGGGACACTCATCTTGTAACAGTTGCCCTTTTGGTAGAGGCCAAGGAGTATCAGCAGGATTGGGTCATCAGCATTTTCCACGTGCATATGAGGGAAAGGATTAGGAAGAGTATGCATACTGAAGTGTATGGGGGGGCGCGACATCAGAAGCTAAATTAACATAGTTGATAATAAGGACAGCAAGCACACGCACAGCTGCCACACACAATCCCTTATGGGCCATTACTGACACTGTAGGGGCTGCCCAAAGTGGAGTCAGGAGAGGGGTGCACACACTATGTTCCTCCAGCAATTCTGGCATATGGTTCAAGCTCTTGTACATAGGTTACTCATGGGAAAAATAAGGTCTACCCAGAAGGGCAGCAAATTATCAACACATTAATGCAGCACTCTGCAGTATGAGAATGAATGCCAGTAAGTACCTTCTGGTAGAACACCAAGGAACTTGTAAAAGAGCAGTGACAGGCATCTAATAAGAACTTCCTCATATGCTATTATACGTAAGATCTGGGCATATACACAGACACAGCAAGGCAAGAAAGCAAGCAAGCAAACCTAGAAACCAAAGGTACTGGTAACTGTATAGAGGAAAGGCACTATTATGTAGATCAGTATCACAGTCAAAATACTTTTCAGGTTTACAGGGCGCAAGTACCGATTCAGACGGACAGCAAACTTATAGATTCATTCAGGCAGTCATGGACCCCCAGCCTGAGAGCTGCAGGTGTAAACTTAAGTACTTTTGGGCAGCATGTCCAGCCGCCGGTTGCCTCCTTAGGCTTTTTGGGAAGACTCCCATGATGCCCTTTGCTCTCAGCCCTTCAAGCGAGGCCTGCAGCAGATGCACCTTACCAAGGGCAGGAGGATGGAGTGGTGCAGGTGCCATGGGGGTGCTGCTCGCCATTGCAGAAGAGAGTCTCAGGGCTGGATACGCCAAGATTTGGCAATGGGGGGGGGAGGGTCACTCCAATGGCAGTGGCGACTCTCTCAGACCCCTTTGATATGCCTATGTTGCAAAAGTCCTGGGGCAGGGTGGGAAAGCGAGCACCCATTAGGGGCCGACTACATAGCAGACACGACAGACCTCCAGGCCTATTTTGCTGGCTTTTAGTATGTTATAGCTGCATTAAAAGATTCTGGCAGCATTTTGCCACTCATAACCTCGTAATAGATGGTTCCCTATGTATTACTCTATACATAAAATTTTTATTCACAAAAGAATATACACGATATATAAATAAATACTGCTCTAACAGTAAAGTGAAATAAAACTAACATGACGACGTTCCACATTGCTGTACTGGTCATTTCTAAGAGCCTGGTACAGCAGCCAATGAGAAACTGCACTGGTTTATGACAAAACATACAGTACCAGTGTTTATGCTGCCACTAGCTCAACAGTGATTTAATAACCATTTGCGTTTAGCTACATAGTTAGCTTTGTTCAAGAATCCGAGCTGCTACTGTAGCTCCACAAGGCTGCAGATGAAAGTGCCGTACAATTATTTAAGGTCTGACTAAACATTCTGCCAACAATTTATCAATATGGTTTTTACTTAGACTTCCAGCTTATGGTTGGCTGCCCTCAGAAAGAGATTCAGTACCTAATCCAAGGGTTGCAAGCAAGAAATGTGATTTATCCAATCAACATTTACTCATTATAGGAAACAGCAACCATTTTCAATCCCTAGGTCAGTTGAAATTTTTCAGTTCCCCCACCACCACCACCCCACCCCCATCCAAAAGACGGGATGCACAAGTCTCTTAGGGTTTCTCAGTGGCTGCCTCAAGTTGTGGAAAGCCCTCTCCCAGGACATCAGATTCCAGATGGCCCCTATGGTGCCTCCTTTAAATTCAAACTTACGACTTAGAGCAAGTCACATTTCTTGCTGGCAACCCTTGCCTCCGGTTCTGGATCTCTCAGAGACCACTCACTGTTTAAGCCAAACTGTTTGTCACTCAGTTTATTTCAGGTAGCAATTTAGCCAAAACATTACATGACATTTTCCCTAGCTAAAACACTGCACGCCCCCGTGCATTCCAACTGCCCTATTTTTATCATTATTGCTCAGTTCTCGCATCGCACTTGAAATCTGCAGTTTCTGCATGCAGTTTTCTCTGGTCACATTTTGCATCATTTTCACAGCTTGCTGCTATGTTACCTGTACTACCAGATCTAGCCACTGTGTTTATTTTGATGTTTCTTTTTCACTGCACTACCACCCCACCCCCATGCCGAACACCCTGCAAATGAGATTCGGCTCACTGCGCCTTTCCCAGTAACCAAGCACTAAATAAATAAAATTCTCAGCAAGCCTTCCCTAACTCAGCAACTGCTTCCATCATTTCTTTGGATGATTGTTGAACCTTGCTTATCTGATACAGGATTTTAAAGGGAAACAGTTACCACAAAGGGACACGAAGTCAAGAGTGGGGCAGGTCCAAATGTGCACTTTACTTGCAAAAACGTGTTGGCTTACTTACTGTTTTACTGCAGTAAAGTAGGTTGTTTCAGACTAATTGTTTTTACTTCTAGGCGGACATCTTCTATTCCTACAAACCCCAGAATCCCCTGCAGCTGACAGCAGAGCAGTAAGCAGCAGTGGGAGATTCAATAGCCTACAATGCATGTTAGAGCATTTATAAAATTTCCAATCAGATGTTTCCGGGTCTGCTTTTCTCAGACTCTACTTTGTCCAGGAAGGACAGCGGGACCAACAAACAAAAGATAAGAGATTTTATAAACTTTAACATGCACTGCAGGATACTGAATCTCCCACTGCTGCCTAATGCTCTGATGTCAGCTCCAGGGGATTCTGGGAATTGTACGAACATAACATGTTAGCCTAGAAGTAAACAAAATCAGTCTGATACACAATCTAATTTACTTCTGTAAACAGCAAGTAAACCAAAATGTTTTTGCAGACAAGTACACATTGGGACCAGTTCCACACTTGAGTGTCGGGTCCTTGGTAGTAACGGTTCCCCTTTAGAAGGCAGTATAGCACAGTGGTTTTGGGCTCTGAGCTGCAAACCTGGAGACTGGGGTTTGAATCCCACAGCCCCCACTTGCAAACTGTGTGACCCTGAGCAAGTCACTTAACTTCCTTGTGCTCCTAGGTCACACCTGGAAACAAGCTTTGGCTTTGTTTGCCTTTCCTGGTTAAACAATTTCCCCTTTCCCTTTAAAGGGAATCCTCTCCTCCCATGCTGTAGGACCTTTAGGTCCAGATTAAGAAAAAATACATTAGGAGCTCATTTTTCCATTTACTTACTGTCTAGTGTGTAAGTGTATATATATATATATATATATATATATATTTTTTAAATCTTATTGATCTTGCGACCCTCCGCCCACCATGTTAATATACTATGTCTCCCAGTGATCCCCGCAGCCAACCCTCTGATGACACGACTGATGGACTGAGCTGTGGGGGACTTCTATGTGCCAGCAAGTCACTTAGCTAGCCTTTGTGTGAAGGAGCACATGATAGTGCTTATTCTACTGGTACAGATCATGCTACGTTTATTGAGATGGGTGCTGGTAAAATAAATGCAATCATGTGCTCCTGCTCACCAATGCTAGCTAAGCGACTTCCCAGCATATAGTCATCCACTGCAGCTCAGTCCTTCGGTCGCATCAGAGGGCGGGCCATGGGGGACACTGGGAAAGACAGTAGGTTAACATGGCAGTCAGAGGGTTGCAGGATCAACTAGATGAAAAAAAATTACAAAACAGTAAGTAAATGAAAATAATTAGCCCCCAATGCATTTTTCTTACTCGGGACCTTTGTCCCACAGCATTAAAGCAGGGTAGGTGAGGAGTCCCCTTTAAATTTGTTTTCTGAAAATGTCTGCTACCTGGGAAAAGGTGACCTCTAAAATAAATGTAGAAGCCCACTCCTGTCCCCACATACCTTTCTGTAGTGCTGCAGGAGTCCGTGGCTAGAAACATAGAATTTGACGGCAGATAAGGACCACTTGGCCCACCTAGTCTGCCCATTTTCCTACCCAACAGATAAGCTGCAGATCCTAGTTAACCAACAGCTTACTTCCTCTTACCCGCCCCTAGGACTGCCTTATGCCTGTCCCATGCATTCTTGAAGTCCCCCACTGTTCTTGACGCCACTACCTCCTCAGGGAGGCTGTTCCATGCATCCACAACCCTCTCAGTGAAAAATACTTCTCACATTACCCTGAGCCGTCCCCTCTATCTTCAAATTGTGCCCCTTGTTCTTGCACATCTCTTTTCTGGAAGATGCTACCCTCTTGGACTTTGTTAATTCCCTTGAGGTACTTGAAAGTTTCTATCATGTCCCTCTCCCTTCTTTCCTCAAGAGTATACATATTAAGCTCCTTTAGACTTTCTTCAAGATGTCTTCTGGTGCAGACCCTGCACCATTTTGTTGCCCTCCTCTGGACAGCCTCCACTCTGTCTATGTCTTTGCGGAGATGGGGTCTCCAGAACTGCACACAGTACTCCAGATGGGGTCTCACCAACTGTCTGTACAGAGGGATAACAACTTCTTGTTTTCTACTATTGATGCCTCTTCCTATGCATCCCAGTATCCCTCCAGCCTTCCTTACTGCCTTCTCACATTGCTTGCCCACCTTTAGGTCATCTGATAGAAAGGGACCTGGGGGTAATTATATTTTTACTGTTGTCAGTATCTCACCCCCCATTGTGTATGCTTCCCAGGTGCATTATCTTGCACTTCTTTGCATTGAATCTGAGCTGCCAAACATTTGACCATTCCTCCAACCTTGCCAAGTCCCTTCTCATCCTTTCCACTCCATCCTGTGCATCAACACTGTTGCAGATCTTTGTGTCATCTGCAAAGAGACATACTTTTCCTTCCAGTTCCTCTGCAATGTCACTTATAAAGATATTAAAAAGTACCGGTCCCAGTACTGAACCCTGCGGTACCCCACTAGTAACCCTCCTTTCTTCACTGTGTACTCCATTTACTACTACCCTTTGCGTCCTGTTGTCGAGCCAATTTTTTATCCAGGCTACCACCTTGGGACCCATTCCAAGGCTGGCTATCTTGTGTATTAATCTTTTGTGTGGGACTGTATCAAATGCCTTGCTAAAATCTAGGTAGGCCATGTCCACAGCCCTCCCTGGTCTACTACTTTGGTCACCCAGTCAAAGAAATCTATTAGATTGGCCTGACGCTACCTTCCCATCGTGAATCCATGCTGCCTTGGGTCCTGTGCCCCACTGGCCTCTAGGTACTCAACAATTCTTTCCTTCAGAAGTGATTCCATCATTTTCCCTACCACTGAGGTCAAACTAACTGGTCTGTAGTTTCCTGCCTCTGTCCTGCTCCCACTTTTGTGAAGAGGAATCACATCTGCCCTCCTCCAGTCCTTGGGTACCACCCATCCTCCCATGATTTGTTAAAGAGAGTAGTCAGCTATGTCACTAGTTCTACCCTTAGTTCTTTTAGAATTCTTGGGTGAATCCCATCAGGCCCCATTGCTTTGTCCACCTTCAATTTTATTAGTTCTTTCAGAACCCTTTCTTCTGTAAATGGACTGGTATCGACCCCGTCTTCAGAGTGTTTCTCTTGTTTAGTTTAGGTAACTCCCTCCTCTTCCTTTGTGAATACTGAGCAGAAATATTCGTCTCAGTAAGCCTGCTTTTCACTGTCACCCTCTACCCACATTCCTCCCTTTATTAAGCTTCAGTATCCTCCTTTGGTCTTTCTTCGCTCCCTAATGTACCTATAAAAGGTCTTATCCCCTGCTTAACAGAATTGGCCATCCTTTCTTCGGTTTGGGCCTTTGCTATTCTGACTACCTTCCCAGCCTCTTTCTGCTTTAACTG
The DNA here is from genome assembly GCA_016271365.2 of Neoceratodus forsteri. Lineage (NCBI taxonomy): Eukaryota > Metazoa > Chordata > Ceratodontiformes > Ceratodontidae > Neoceratodus > Neoceratodus forsteri. The sequence goes on along the minus strand of CM057451.1, from coordinate 672,130,648 downwards.
ATAAAGTTCTCTGTCCTGCTCCTTCCGTGTTTCCTTATATTTCCTGAATGCTGCCCTTTTCTCCTTAACCTTCCCTGCCACCTCTTTGTGAACCATAGCGGTTTTCCTTCATTGTGTTTCATTGATTTTTTTTTTTTTTTTTTTTTTACGTAAGGTTTGTTGCCTCTGTGATGGCTGTTTTGATCACTCCCATTGTTCCTCCACCCTCCTTCTTGCCTGTTTGCTAGTGTTTTCTGAGGCACTCTCTCATTTTCCCAAAGTCAGCCCTCCTAAAGTCTAGTACTCTTGCTTTTGTATGGCTTGATTGTATGGCTGTGTTTATCGTGAACCACACTGTTTGGTGGTCACTTGTTCCCAGATGGCTACCCACTTCTAAATCTGAGATTCTTTTCTCCATCCCCATTTGAAAGTACCAGGTCTAAGATTGCCTCCCGAGTCGGTTCCAATACTAGCTGTCTGAGACATGCCCCTGTAGGGCATCAAGAATGACTCGTCTTGGATGTGCCTGCAGCAAAGGTGCTCCAGTTAACATCTGGCATATTCAGGTCCCCATCAACAATATCTCCCCTTTTTCTGCCATTCTAAAAAAGCCTTCTAACATTTCCTTGTCCATTCCCTCCCCCTGAGATGGGGGTCTGTATACAACCCCCATGCGGATTGTGGTGCCATTTCCTGTCTCCAGGGCGACCCAAAGTGCCTCATCTGCTCCCTGTTTACCCTTTAGTTCTGTTGCTTTGATCCCTTCCTTTACATAGAGAGCTACTCCTCCTCCTCTTTTACCCTCCCTGTCCCTCCTGTAGATTGTGTATCCTGGTATGTTGACATCCCAGTCATGGTTCTCTGTGTACCATGTTTCTGTGACTGCCACAATATCCAGGCAACCCTCTTCCATCAAGGCCACTAGTTCAGGAGCTTGTTACATAGACTCACGGGCATTGGTACTCATCATCCTCCACTTTTGATAGCCTTACCCTTTAGCCCCATTTCTGTCCTTACTGCCTTTGCCTTTTTAACATTTAAATCTGTTCTGCTCCCTAATAACTTCTGTACCTTGGTGTTTACTTCACTAATCACCATGTTTTGTGGGGGGAGGCTCGGATTTCCCAGCTCCTTTTCAGTGCCTCCCCCCTTGGCTAGTTTAAATGCTTGCCAATGAAGCATTTAAACCTCTCACCTAGGATCTTGGTTCCCCCCCTGGACAGATGCAGACCATCGCACCAGTATAGGTCTGCATTCCTCCAGGTGCCGCGATCATTATTTTTCTAATAAAATGAATATTTAAAAACAGCACCAAGACTTTTCCATGAACGTAGAAGTGCCCAGCAGGTCCCGATCGAGTGGCGCAAGTTATTACAGCTCTTCCACCCAGTTTGTGACATGGCAAACATCACTGCTGTGAATGAACAGCAGTAGCTGCAGCTTAATAATATTTATTTTACTTCTTCTATGTGGGTCTTGATGACTAAAATCATATGTACAGCAAGGACCTGTCCAGATGTTGCTATACATATGATTTTAGGCATCAAGACCCACGAAGAAGCAATAAAATAAATATTAAGCTGCAGCCACTGCTGTTCATTCACAGGAGTGGTGTGTGCCACGTCACAAGTTGGGTGGAATACCCGTAATAACTTGCACCCACTTGATCGGGACCCGCCAGGCACTTCCGCGTTCGAGGAAAAGCTTTGGCGCCTTTTTAAATATTCATTTTATTCAAAAAAAATGATCGTCGCAGCCATGGACTACTGCAGCACTACAGAAAGGTATGTGGGACAGGAGCGGGCTGCTACATTTATTTTACAGGTCACCGTTAATGTAATTTATTGTAGGTTGCTCTTTGAATTGCCAGCAGCTGAGCATTCAAGAAAGACAGTATGTGTACAGTATACTAAGGAAATGCAAAATTACACATCACCATAATGCAAAGCGTCATGGGAAGTATATGCAAACCACCATGAAAGAGTTAAGAAGGGTATATAATGCCAGATGGCACCTTACACACTCTGCGAAGGCTGACATCCACACATATACATACATGCGTAAATACAGACACAGACACATCCAGAGACAATTACAGCCTCTCCATGGCCAAACAAATTTGTCATTTTATTTAAAAACAGATGCCCCTCCCCCCCCCAAAAAAATCTCAAATTAGAAGTGGCAGAGGACCAAATTCTGTTCAAAAATGATTGACACCATGCATCACCACAGGAAGATCAGCGAGACAGCCATTGGAAGTATAGCCAGCTTTTGTTTGTGACATACCCAGAGACAGCGACTGGGACAGGCTAACCCAACACAGTGACAACCAAGGGACCACACTGCAGAGCAACAATGGGAGAGGAGGACCAGAGAGAAAATTGGAGCTTTTTTGGTAGCACAACCATTTCAACAACCAACAAATCCAGTCAGACCACTGCCGCACCATGACTAGACAATAACGACGTCATCCTCATGCTGCTGTTCATCAGACAGCTGCCAGGATGATCATCTGAGTCAACGTTCCCCGGACTGGGGTATTAAAAAACAACATTTTGTATTCTGCAGGAGTCATTTGGGAGACTCCACCAAAAGTTAAGTGATATCTGTAGTATTCTGGCAACACACTTTAAAAGGAATGTTCCCGTTGACAAAGCACTGGGCTTCTGCAAAGAGTCCTGGGCCAGTACTAGGGAAATTAAAGCTCGACTTGACCAGCACTTCATGTCTCTGATATCGAGAGAGGTCCCTCTATTTTCTATTCACCATTACAGATACCTGCTAGCTCAATAAGATAATACCACGCTGTATGCTCAGTTAAATGAGACAGGGCTACAAGATTTCCTCAACTGGCTAAAGGCTGCCAATTACATCACAAACATCTGTCGATGATCCAAACATAACCACAGTGTAAACCCAACAACCAGGAACTAGCGCAAATTTTGAATGAATTGCATGAATGAGCATGTCTCTGCTAAGCACCTGCCCACCCCTTCAAATGCAAAATCTACCTATTAGAGATCTCTATCATTATGTAATTCAAAACAGATCAGTATTTCCAGCCATACGAATTGATTAACACTTTTGTGCAAAGTGCTAATTAATTTGGAAACCGTATAGCATTAGGAACAAATGGATTAGCAAAATTAAAAATGTTTAAACTTATAATATCCATGTGGTTTTCCATATAAATAAAGTACGATTAAAACACCCATTTTGTGTTTATTACATAAAGGTCACTCACATAACTGGGTTTTTATACTCTTTGGTTATCAAGTAAAGCACACGGGGCACAATATCCGTCTTCAGGGGTGACTTTGGAGTACTGGGGAAGCTAACGACGTGCTCAGGGTCACAGTATGCAAGCTGAGGTTGTGGGTATCAAACCCAAGCCTGCTGAATGTACCAGTCTCATGCACAGCTCTTACTATAACCTCTAGGCATACTGCCAGCCCTTTACCAATTTTGTATTGGCAGTTTGGCACATGATCCGGTCTTTTAGCCATGATATTCTGCACATTGTTACTGACAGCCAAAAAGATAATTTATTTGACCTAAACAGTATGATGCCACCAACTACCCAGTCTTCACCATATGAAGCAAAAATCACAAACTTACCACAGAATCTCCCAAGCCACCGCTACACCCTGATGCAGAGACACAGGGTGGCACTGAGCAACCTTGTTCTGTTACAACTTGAACTGCTTAAGCAGGAGCTGACGAGTTAAGAGTTAAGAACATACTAGCAACTGCTGCAAATCACACAACTAGATGGACCACCCCCAGCTTCACCAACTGTGAGCAGAACTGCTAGAGCAACAAGCAAAACAGAAAAAAAAAAAGCCACCAGCTGAGTCCAAGCTTTGCCTCATGATCTGCACACGTCCCCATCCCTCCCCCAGTCTATATTTGTTGCTGCAAACAGTGCTGCTAGTGCCACGCCCCCCCCCCCCCAACCGCCATGTGCTCCCAATTCTGGCTGTTGCTGCTAAAGGTGACACACACCGCACACACATATACATATTTGCTGCTCCTGGCTGTTTTGTGACTGCCTCGTTTCACGACTGTGGTGTCGGGTCTGAGTGCCACCCCTCCCCCAGTACTGTGCTGATACCGGCAAGCCCAGCCCTTAATGTGCCCCACTCCTAACCCACCGAGCTCTTCAAGGCTCCAGCTGCACTTCTTGCTGCATGTTGGCAATACCTGTTGCACAGTTTTTCATTCTGCACTGCTCTGCCGCTCCACTTGCTGTGATACTATCCCTGCATTGGTGCCAAGTTTCCGGAGTTTTGTCCTGTACTTCCGGGGGGGTGGGGTACTGTAGTGTCTCCAGTACTACATTATTACGGTCACCTAAACTTATACAAAGTGCAACAGGTGTGCAACATTGCAGAAGGAAGCACACGACTGCCATGGCCAGAATCGAGTAAATGAGTCTCAGTGCATTCTTCTTACGAACGTGAATACACACAGCAGTAACACTGCAAATCAGGTCAAGGACAAACAGAATGCTGTAAACTATCACCAGATATGGGTCGGATAAAATGGCCTGGCACAGGGTACTGCAGAACTGTACTGGTGCAGGTGAAGCAACATGTTTACAAGTTAGCCCTAAAAGCCTGCACCAGTACACAATCCTACCAAAACTGGATAAACTACAACGATATGCACATCATTTATGCAATCTGATCTTGCAGCAGGTCATGTAAATGGACCTTTAAATGTGCTCTCCCCACTTCCTAATGTTGATGTAGCCTTTAAATGTGTCCTGCCATGTGCAATATAAAGCTTTGGCTGAATTGTGCTGGATCTTCTAATAAATGTGCCCATATTTGTATAATGTGATGTATAATCACACTTGTACAACACTTTCTGCACTCAGCTGTTTCATATTATACTACTGTCTTGCTTTCTTCTATGCAACTGATGTGGAGCCTTTGGAAAACAGTCCATGACTCAAAGGGCTGCAACTCCTATGATCTTAAATAAATAAAATTAATAAAATATTGTGATGCTCTGCTGCCAAATCCAGCCATAGAAAAGCAGTTTGTAAGAGTGATCTCACACACCTGAGCTCTATCTTTTGCCCGATGAGCCAAAAGGTGCCCCCCAAAATCAGCCTAGAGAGACTTAAGGGTCTCCTGGAATTAGAACTGACCCAGCTGCCAGGATATAGGGATCATAAACTCTTATGACATTTTAGAGGAAAAAACATTTTTTATACCATGGTGTGAAAAATCATAAAAATCCTCTGATGTGCCCTGGGAAAAGGAACTGCTCGAGATCAAAGAGGGGATGTTAATTAAGGAGTCATATTGGGAAATTAGTTTTGCTAAAGTCACAGTATTTAAAATATCTCCTGACAGGAAGATCACTGGTTGTATAATTTTTATATTCTAAAAAGGAGGAGCTAGATGACATCATAGAAGGGGTGGAAACTCAGAGTTTAAACTATATTCTGTGTTTCAACAGAGCGACATTTTTCTTTTTTGGGCTCTTAAGAAACAAGATCTAATTTAAGCACTGTAAAGAGGTAATACATTAGATAGAAAAAGTCCAACTGTATGTTGGTAGGAGTTTGTCTGTAGTTCGTTATTTTATGCTTTGTGATACAGTGTTCTGTGTTTACATTTAGCATATTTTTATCCATTTTTATGTAAACCTTTCATTTGAAAGATACTGCCTGGGTCTTCCAAGTTATTTTTGCATGCGACTTATTGAGGGTTAAGGCTGACAAAAACTGTTCATAAGCTTGATGGTGTTACTAAACTGGGAAAAGGTAAGAATATACCCAAGGTCTTTTACAGAGTTTTAAGGGGTCATATTGGATACCTGGTTAGGTGCCCTTAGGCAAAAGATATCTAGCATCCCCCTGAAAAGCAGATTACCTGAGCCTGTACATTTAGGAATGCTAGCATAAGGTTCACTGTTTGAATCTCCCCAGAACTTGAGATCAAAGGTGATTCGGACCCACAAGCAGACAGGAGGGTTACCCAGTCTGTTACCTGTTCACAATATTGCACTTGGAGGTTGGCACTGTGGGAGCAGAAGGCATGACCTGCCGAGTGCATTTGTGACCCCCCCCCAAAGAAATCCAGTACTATAGCTTACACACGTCACCTGAGAAGTCAAAGTAATTTTTTCAAAGCATGTAACATCAGATGGGAATGACCAAATCTGCATCTCCTTGCAGCCTGAGTCGTCTTCTGCTGCTACCTGGCACAGTGCGCTTTTGTTACTGTTGTTTTTTCCCTTAATCCTGCATGTCACTCAAGACCCCATCCAGCTTTGGGCTGATCAGTAAATCACCGGAGAAAGGTATGTTGAACAATTTAGTGTTGAGACTAAATTGTACAATATCAGTGTTCGTCATTCACTGATTTAGAGCGGTGGATCACCGCCTTATATTTTTTACCACCACCCTACATTATTTTTTTACCACTATTCTCTACTTGTAGCCATCAGCCTAATTGTTTTTTAAAAATCCTCCAAAATTGCCTTTTACCATCATCCCCTACCCTGATTTTGATACCAGTGCTCTAAACCTTACTTAAAACCACTTATGTACATGTACAGTATATACAGGAGGCCCAATGAGTAATACACCTTTGGCCCCAATCACCACACCCTCCGCCCTATATTTGCAGGCTACGGGGAACCCTAAAGATGCCTTCTTCTGGCAATTTAGATGCCTGGTCTGCAGACCAGTAGCAGAACAATACTCCTCGCATGCCCACCATTATAGAGCAGGTTGAGAGTCAAAATGTGCAAGCTTCCACTACTGCATCTCCCTAAAAAGACAAAGCCATTAATATGAGCTGTAGAAAACTGGCCCCCAGAAAACCCTCCAGCAAGACCCCCACCAGAGCAGATACCCAAGTACACAAGGTGCTGTAAAGTATAAAGGATACATACGTTATTCTCAGGTTTGCTCCATTAGACGAGTTTACCTGCTTGAAGAGTCTACTTTCTTGTCATGCTCATCTGAAAGTGCTGCGGACCCTTCCAGGGGAATGGTTGTGTGTTTTACTGCATTGCATAGGACTCTGCCTGCCACAGGTGGTACCTCCCATGTTTTACAGTACACTTCCCTTGAAAACAGTAACACCGTACTTTAGGCCTAACAAGTTTTTTTTTTTTTTGCTTGTTTTTTGATATTTGCTGTTTACATGCCCCTTCAACTTCGCATCTGCCCCATCTCATCTGGGTTTTCCCTAGGCATCCTATAGGGTCTTCACCAGGTGTCTCCAGGGAAACTTCAGAGGAATGACCCCCATCAGGCCACAGTTTATCCCCAGGGCAGGAGGCGGGAGACCCTGGGTCGTTCCCGCTCCACTCCAATTCTGGTGCGTCAGGTGGTCAAACTGAGTCCAAGGAGCCTGGATGTGTGTGGCTAAGGCACCGGGGCCCCATCTCCAGGTGCAGATGTGGGGATTTTTCCATTTTCTAGTGTTACCATCCCCTGAGGAAGACAGCATGTAAGGAAGTCAGGAGACCTGGGCACGCTGAAACGTGTCGCCGCTCTGGACTTTGGCCAACATGCTCTCATCCTTGCACTCTGCAGTCCCACTGCACTGCCACCCGTGGTCACCCAAGTGGCGGCAGGGCAATGGGACTAGCAGCCCACCCTCCCCGGAGGAGATCAGCCCTCTGGGCGCTTGATCTTCCTCCCCGTAGCCAGCTCTCCCTCAACTGGGCTCGCTTCCGAACACGGGTCGCTGGCACACAAGCAGCTGCTGTACCGCTGCACCAGCGGGCCAGCCAAGTTGTCTCTTCTTGTCTACAACTGCCCATTCCCACTCAGTAATTTTATTACAGTGTAGGAAGTTTGGAAAGCACCTGCATATGCAGCCTGAAGCAGACCAACTGGGTTTCATATTCAGGGTCTCTATGCCCTGGACTTCCTTTAGCTGTAACATCATACATGCCTCCGTGATCAAGTAAGACAATGGGGGGGGGGAGCGGAATTTTGTTCTTTGCCTCTGTCTACTCCCCCTCCCTGCTGAGGGATAGTCCCCTTCCTCTGATTGTAATTCTCGGTTCGTCAGAGCTAGGTCTTCTTCCTCTCCTCCTTCATCCTTTATCCATATCTCCGATTTTACTGAGATCGGGGGGTGCCTGCAAATCTGGGTGAGCAGTCTCTCCATGCTATGGTGCACCTGGACATGCCTGGCATGGACCACCTTGGCACAAAGGGACCACTTTTGGTTCAGGTGTTTTCGCAGATATTACATGTGGTCAGACTAGAGTTTAACATCTCGTTTAGAAGAAAATTAATTTGTACAACTCTGTTTTACCACTACAATTCGGTACACCAGCTTTACCCCATGAAGCTGTGATTCCGGATGATAGGAACAGAAACTAACATACTAAAATGCCAGCAGAACAAGTCTATAGGTCTTTCGTGTCTGCTCATTTGGTCAGCCCACCTTGGGAGCTGACCTTGCTGCCCCCCTCACCCTCTCGGGCTTCTCCCTTCCCAGTCCCGGATATTCTCGCTGCACTGGACTTTGCTTCCAGAACCCTTCCCCTGTACCTGTCCCACCCCTTCTTGAACCCCTCCACCAGCCCCCCAGGCAGCGCATTCCATGGCTCCACCACCCTCTCAGTGAAGTAGCACCTCCTCCTTTCTCCCCTGAATCTCCTCCCCCTCCAGCTTCCACCCATGCCCTCTTGTTGCTCCCCCTTCCTTCAGAGCACCCTGACTGTGCCTCCCCTATTTACCCCCTTCATGTACCTGAAGACCTCTATCATGTCCCCCCCGGTCCCTTCTCTCTTCCAATGTGTACATATTTAGCTCTTCGAGCCTCTCCCCCAAACCCCAGATAATTTTGGTTGCCCTCCTCTGGACCCTCTCCAGGAGTTCAATGTCTCTCTTTAAGTGTGGCCTCCAAAACTGCACGCAGTACTTGAGGTGCAGCCTCACCAAGCAGTTACACAGAAGGAGTATCACTTTCCTCCTTCTGGAGGTGATCCCCCTAGCAATGCATCCCCACATTCTGTTGGCCTTGGCCGCTGCCCTCCTACAAGTCTCCGAGTTGCTCATCTTGACATCCACCACCACCCCCAGGTCCCTCTTAGCCAGCGAGACTTGTAGCATTTCCCCCCAGGGTGTACACTTGGCCTGGGTTTCTGGCTCCCAGGTGCAGTACCTTGCATTTCCCTGCATTGAACCTCAGTTTCCACTTTCTAGACCACCTTTCCAGAGCCTCCATGTCCCCCACTAGGGCTACCCTCCCCATCCACCACCGCCCCCAGCTTCGAGTCATCCGCAAAGAGACTCTTCTCACTCCTGTTACCCTTCCTTATGTCAGAGACGTAGGCAAAACTGACATATTGGATTGTGTTATACAAAACAGTATGATCCAGCTGGTGAGGGTCCCATATTTCTGTTGCAGTACTTTATTAATATTTACATTTTATGCCCTTGTCTCCATCTGTTCCCCCAGGTTGGACCCAGCCCCCCTGGGTTGAACCTGACCCCCAGGCCCCTGCTGCCTGCCTCATCTCCCCTTTCAACCCATGGACTTACCCCTCCCCAAAAACAAAAACAAAACTGTGGTGGAAATTCCACGGTGGGGAGTGGAGTGCATAGAGGCAGGGGTCAGGCCAGAGCATGCTTGGGATCATTCTGCTAGAGAAATCGCATTTCCTTTTCTTGGCCAGGCCCCTGGGATCTCAGAACAGGAGAACAATGCTGTGCACGCAGAGTTTGCAGAGCGCAGCCATACCAGCTGAAAGGAGCAGAATGTCATACTGCCTCCGTTAGCCGCATCTATAGTTGCTCACGTCCCAAAATGTTGCAGAAGATGATAATAATAATACTAATGAGAAGGGAAAAAAAAAAAGAAGAAAAAGGAAGAATAATCTCATTCATACTAAAAAAGGAAAGCAAGCGCAACTGGAAAGACTGTGAGCAGGTACAACAAGGTCTCTCTCCCTGTGTCTACAAATTTCATTCCATTTCTTTCGACTAGGCTTTATTTTAGCCTAGACATCCTTTCTGACTACAATTCTGCTTGTACCTACTAAGGTTCATGAAAAAGCAAGAAGGCAGTCACCCATAACGCTCTTATACTAAGCCAAAAGATAACAGGACAGGTCATAACTTGTATTGACTAATTTATCCAATTTATATTTAAAGAGAACAGGAAATCATTTCTAACTGGCAGCTGTTTATAAAGTTCTTATTCTCAGAAATGATACATCTTCACCTAAATTATCCATATTTAACTGTACCTGAATAAAAAGTGATATAAAAAGCTATATTTTGCACTGTCTTGTTTTTATGGGCAGCATTTTGTTACAGTTCTCTTCATGGAACCAATAGTTTGGAGTTTTAACTGTCATGGTTTATGCACAGAACTGTAAACACGGTTCCGATAGGTCAGCAGCTTATAATTAGCATTCTGTACACAAATCATGACATAGTAAAAACTCCACATAAGTGATTCCATAAAGTGAAATGTAAGAGAATGCTGCCCATAAAAACACAACAATGTAAACTACAGTTTTACCTATCACTTTTTATTCAGGTACAGTTAAATATGGATACTTTAGGAAAATGCATATCGTTTCTAAGAACAGGAACTTTATAAACAGCTGACAATTAGCACACATTTCCTGTCTCCTTTATAAATGCTCTTAGTTTCACTAATAAGGACATCCAATGGTAATCTATTCCAAGGGCCCACAGTTCTAAGTGTAAAAAATTGTTGGTGGCTAGTATGTTTAAATGGTTTTCTTATTAATTGCAAGGGGTGACCTCCGATACCATAGGTATAGTCTTTAAAATTGTAAACCTAGTTCAGTCATAAGGTAAGGATCCTGAATGATGTCAGAAAGGAGTAATAAATCTCTTAGACGATGGGTAGATAAAGACACAAGATTTGATGTTTTTAGTCTATTATCATGTGTTACATTTTTAGGCCTGACATGTTTAGCAAAGCGTCTTTGGACCTTTTCAAGTGAATTCCCAACAGTTTTTTTTGTTTGTTTTTTAAATAAGGGCACCTTCGTTATTCTCCATTTCCATTTCTGTGCCTCCGTCCATCCCTATGTTGTGAGTCGGCCAACAGCCTCATACAGTGCAGCACACACTAGGTGCAAGCACTGCCCCTGGCACAGAAGTAGGCTCCCCAGTCCACTGTAAGGGGCAGCTGCATCACTGGGCCTCAGCCATTCCCACAAGCTGCTTTGCGCTACCATCCGCAGCACTCCCCAGCCCTGGCTGCCTCGATGCTGGCTCTCCGAGTCCACGCCCACATCCAGGTCACCAGCAGAGCTTCTGCTGGGCCACTGGATTGCCCCAGCCCACCTCCAAGTATTACTGAAAATATCATAATTCATAAAACAGGAGGGTAAGCAAATGAAATCTTGATATCTAAGCAAAAATGTACTTATTATAGGTTCTCAAAGTTGCCCCAGTGTTGTTGGAGGTTCTTAAAATAGCAGGGATCTAGGCCATCCACCCTGATCGTAGCACTGCTGTGCTGACAACCCAGACTTGGTGCACCACATCAGGAGGCAGGCCTGACCACAGCAGCTGCCGCTTAGCGATAAGTAACCTGTGCTACAGCAACCCTGCAATGGGCCAGGGGAGCTTGCTCCCTCGGCAGAATGTTGCTGCATGCAGCCAAGGCCTGATGGGCTAGTCACACCGAGGAAGAGACATCAGGGAGAAAAACCTATGTACCATCTATCTGAAAGCCTAGGGTTCTGGATTCCCCAGGGTACTAGTGCCTGCCCCCCCACTGAATACTAGCCCACATAGTGGGCTGCCTCGGGGAGGGGGAAGGGAAGAGGACAGCCCTTCCCCAAGAGCTTCTGCACACTAGGTAAGTAGTGGGAGCCATTAGGGATGGCACTGGACCTGGGGGAGGCCAATGGTCAACAGGCCAGCACAAGGTATATACCTGGGAAGATGAGCATGGCCTGGGAGAAAAAGCCGTTTAACATAAATAAATAAATAAAGCGCACATACACACACACGGAGCTGGTATAGTTATTTGTAATTTCTGACCAGTAAAGACACATTGAGCTGTGAAGTATTTCTGCTATGCCATTCCCCTATGCCAAATGAAATAAAAAGTTAAAAACCATTAAATTTAAAGTAGCAGCGAAGCAAAAAAAATTTTTTTCCCCCCAAAAAGGCTATTTTGCAGCTACAGTTAATGAAAATCAATGCACAAAAGGCAAGGAATTTCTCTTTTTTTTTTTTTTAAACTTTATTTTTACAATTTTACTGCATAACAACACAGCATAATAAAGATCCACAAGTAAGCATTATTACAATTTGATACGCTTTATATAAATAATACATTAGAACATACATCATTTAAGGGATAGGCTATTCTCAACCCTGTTACTTCACTTGGGGGGTCAAAATAATGCAATACCTTATCACTACTAAAATACCAAATCTGCCATGAGTGCCGGGCAATGGAGAGCAAACCTTACCTTACTTAAGATAAGGAAGAACCGATGTTGGATGCAAATATGTATGCAATGTCCCCTGCTCATGGTAGATTTGGTATTTTAGTAGTATGAATAATGTGCTGCATCTAATTTAATAATATTGAGACTGAAAAATAACTATCCATAAATGATGTATGATCTAATCCTAAACTTATAAAGATGACTATTATAACCAACAGTATCGTAACTGGTATCATTTAAACACACAAGAACAGTGTTACAAGACACGTATTATAATCGGAAGTCTCAGTCTTCTTCATGTTAGATAATCTGAGGTGCACTGTATGCACATTAAAATGTGGCAGAGCCAGTGCACCTCTGCTGTGGAATTGCTTCCAGTGGTGTGCAAAGGCTTCTCAAGGAGATGAAAATGAGGTGGCCTGTTTACTTTTTAGCCGATTACTGCCATGTTTTGATCCATGCCCCCCACAGAAAATTCAAGCCATCATAAGCTCCTATATAAATCACAATGGATCACACCTCATGGTCCTGTAGGATTTACACAAAACTCAGTTCCCACATCCATAAAGTATAACTAGGCACCGCACTAAATGAAAGCGATACTCCCACCAATCCGAGGCTTTCACTCAGTTACTGTCTCCACGTCCTCAGAGTATTGTTCCCGCTGCTGAAATTCTTTTTCCGTTTTGTCCATCAACTTAGCTGCATCCTTGGGATCACAAAAAAAAATTGATGAGTCTTGTCCAGGCTTGCTGGCACCAACAGAAGATGTTGTATCCCCAACTGTCGCAATCTTGTGCGCACCCCATCTAAGCCCTTGTGTCTCTACCTGGTTTCAAAGCTGAGAGCGTGGAAAAGGTGAACTCTATTCCCCTGCCACAATGATGGACCCTTTTGCTTGGCTTTTTATAGGAGTGGATCTCTTTCAGCTACCGACCCCAACTTAACCTAAACTGTCCGCGGTGGGTAATCGTTGGTCAGTCTGCAACTGCAGGCTCCCCTTGGGGTGATTCTGTAACATTTGACCACTGATGGAGGGGAGGATAATGAATAGTGGTTTGTTAATCACGTAGTGATGAAATCCGGAAGGTTATCCCCTTCAGCGCTCTCTGCTAAGCCCAGGATTCGGACATTAGTTTCTCTGATTGAGTTTTCCAGGTTTTCGGGACGTTTCCTTAAAAGGCCATTTTCTTTAGTCAGGCCACTGGAGACTGAGGGCCCAATCAGCCATCTTTGCTGCAGCCTGCATGTCAGCAGTTAGGGACCCTTTTTTCAAGTCCATCGACTTCAACTGATCTTGAAAATCTGCCATCCATTTGTCCAAGGACTGTATGGTGTACAGTAGTGCTGCATTCTTAGATCGGGAAGGATCGCATTCCAAAGTTGGTTGCTTGCCGTCCTTACTGCTCCCAGTACGCTGCTCTATTGGCCAGGCTCCATCTCTGCCTGCACCTGCCTGTTTATTTGTTCTTCTCATGTGGAACTTCAGTGGGCAAACAGTACTAGATTTTGGTACTGCTTAGACTCAGCAGAGCTTTTCCTGACGAGTGAGCCAGTTTTGGTATATGTTCTGTGTGTTGAGTTGCCTAAAATGCCCTCTTATGTCGAAGAGCTACTTGTAGTTGCTGCTCCTCCATTCTTGGCAGTTGGCCACCCCCTTGAATTTTTCTACCATGTATACTCTGTATATTTTTCCTGTATGTTGTATATTTTGTTTGCCCTATGTACCTTCCCCGGGATGCACCTGGAATAGTGTGCCTTACCAATGTTCAATAAATAAAAGAAGTCTGGGAAACTTGATTAGCAGTCTTTGCTAATCAACAAAATGCTGACTGGCAGCCAGTCAGGTTTGAGGGGCAAATTCAATAAATGGTTATTTTTATCTATACAATACTGTCCAGATGAGTGCATCTGTGGGGGAAGTTCAGATTGCGAGAACAGGTACTGCAATTTTGTACTTCACCATGACAGCAGAAAATAATATTCAAAACTCAGAAATTCTCACTTCAATGCAGCAAATCAGTTAATAGCATTTTCTGCTAAACAAGGCTGCAACTGATTAGTAAATAGCTTTTATGGGGCAGCAAATTATGATGCAAACCCACTTAGTTTAGTCTTTAGCATACCTGTTAAAATGTTTTTTTCTAGGTGCTTGCTATGCTGAGCACTATTTGTATTTTCTCTATCCTAATCCTTCAAAAAAAAAAAAAAAAAAAATTGTACCCAATGCTATTTCTAAACCAAATCAGGAGGCTATATTTTTTATTGAGAGAAGAAATCAGTTCAAAACATAAAATAAATAGTGGAAAAAGAACACTTCACCAGCAAATAAAACGGTAAGAGACATGGTATTTTTTACAGTAGGGAAAAAAAATCCAAAAGAGTAAAACATTTTGCCCAACTTCAGTGTGCACTGCTTTAAAAACAATTATTAGTAACTTCAGCTTTGCTAGTTCGTGTCTTGGCCCCATTTATAGTACTTTTACACATTTCAGAAACATCCAATTTGTCCCCAGCTAACCTTGCAAATCAATGCATGTGACATCAGCAGAGTGCCATGGCAAACTGTAATGACAAAAACCCACTGCAAACTGGAAATCCTCAAAGCGTTCCAATATAGACTTCATGGATCTCTTTATAGACAAAATACTGTAAATCCTGAGGAAAACCACCACCAGAAGGCTAACAAGAGCTGGCTGCCCACCAATAGTTGGGCCGGTGCTATGATTGAAATGTTTGTCATTTTGGGTCTTCCTTCACTTAAAGGATTAGAGTACAGTCAAACTTTGCAAACACATAACGTTGTGCAGAGTGTTTTGATTTGTGTGTGTATTCCTGGTTGTCCTTCCCTTTGTTTGCTATTAGGAGTTTTTTCTAAATGAATCTGCTAGTTATATGGTAGTTCTATGGCCCCTACGCATCTCAATCTCAGCAAGGTTTATTGTTCTTCTTTTGCTTGCAATGCATCCTGTCCCATGCGACGGTGATGCGTCAGTGACCGCTGATTCAACAAGTACTACAGATAGGAGCCTGATGTTCCGGCCTCCACTAAACAGCTCTAATTCAATAGTTGTGTTTTCTATGAGTGTCTCAGGTCTAGCCAACAGGAGTAAATGTTTTACTTCTAAAACTTTTCATCAAATTACGCAAGGCCACAAAAAGAATACTCATCATCCCAGATAATCCATGCTAGGATTAAAGACTTTTTTTTTTTTTTAAACACAGAATAACCCACTCAATAAGCCCTCAAGTATTTCCAAAAATGCTATTTTCAGCATTTTATGCACACAAGCAGTATTCCTCTTTCACCCCTCGCAACTGCAGAAAAAATGCTATGCCAGCGAAAAAAGAAAAAGAAAGGCACAAGCTGCCATAAATTGTGGAAAAGGTTGCAAAAAACTCACCCTTCTGAAAACTGAGCGCAAGCAGAAACTGCAGCTGTGCAAGGAAACCCCTTGTGTCACACACACTCATGTGCGCACGTACAATTCTTCCATTTTGAAAACATGGCCCCAGGTGTCGGGGGGGGGGGGGTGTGAAGCCAGCAGCCATACTAACAGTAGCAGAAAACTAGAGCTCCTGGCAATACTTTACTCATTAACCTCAAACAAGTTATTAAATCATACCTCAGCATCTGAAAGATTTCAGCACACAACCTGCTATTGCTGACCTTGTTGCCGGGAAGAATCAACCAACTGTGCTCTTTTGGACTGTGGAGAGGCTGCTAAATCCAGCCTGTCTGCAGCCGGAAAAAAACTTTTCCGATGCTTTATGCAAAGAGTTTGCTCGTTTCTTCTCGGGCAGTGTGTCCACTATCCGGCAGGGCATTCCGCCAGTGTGCCACATGGTGGCTGACAGGAATTACCTTCAGCATTCAGACAGCGCTCCGCCTAGTTGGGGGAGTTTAAACCAGTGGAGGTGGCTGAGGTCATTGAGGTTGCCCTTGGGCTGAAACACACATATTGTGAACTGGACCCAGTGATGACACGTTTTCTGATGAGATGTGTCAACTCCGTCTGCCCAGTGTTCGCCTTGATTGTCCAGTGTCCTGTCTCAGAGGGGGTCTTTCCAGATGCCTTGAAGGAGGCTCTGGTTAGGCCACTTCTTAAAACATCGCTAGACCCTGACATCATGGCAAATTTACATACTAACATACGAACATACTAAAAGCCAGCAGAATAGGCCAAATGGTCCGTCTTGTCTGCTCGAAAGCCAGCAACCTACTGGCTGCTCGCCTTACCATCCCCCTCAGCCCCCAGAAGGATCTTCATTTGTTTCAGTTTATTACTGTCCAATCTCCAACCTCCCATTCTTGGGGAAGGTTGTTGAGAAAATTGTGGCACAGCAGCTAAGAGGAGCACCTTGTGATCTTTGACCTGTACAAACCCCTCCAGTCAGGGTTTCGGGCAAGGCACAGCATGGAAACCGCATTAGTTTGGGTGCATAATGACCTCCTCAGGGCTCAAGATTGAGGAGAAGGGACAATTCTCGCTCTCCTCTACCTCTCTTCAGCATTTGACATGGTAGACCATCGTGTGTTGCTAGACTGCCTGAGGGAATTTTGTGGACTCACTGGCACCTTCATCTGCTGGTTCAAGTCTTTTTTCCACAAACGGGAGACAACGGGTAGTGGTGGAGAACTTCTCCTCCTCCCCTAGCCTCCCGACATGTGGAATACCTCAGTGCTCTGTCCTGTCACTGATGTTGCTTGCCATGTACATGCTGCCCCTGGGAGAGCTCATTAGAAATACAGTTTGGGTTTTCACTGCTATGATGATGATAACTGTAAGACAGAGGTACTAGTGGTGGAGTCGAAAACAGAAGGCGTGATAGGAAGGCCACTGTCACAGATACCGGGTTATTCCTGGGGCCTGTACCATTGAAAGCCTCTTCTAGGGTGCACGATCTTTGCATGACCTTTGACAGTGGATTGACATTTGAAGATCAGGAGTAATCCACTGTCCAGACCAGCTTCTACCATTACAGGAACATCGCCAGGATCAAGCCCCTAGTTACACCTACGGACCTCCCCACTGTGGTGTATGCCTTCGTAACGTCTAGGCTTGATTACTGTAATGCGCTCTACTTCAGGGCCTCGGGAGGTACCCTCCACAGGCTACAGCTAGTGCAGAACATAACCACAATGGTTGCTTACAGGGCAGCCCAAATACTGCCACAGCACCCTGGTGCTGCGTAAACTGCACTGGCTGCTGGTCAGGTGAAGGATCCTCTTTAAGGTGAGCTTGCTCACCTTTAAGGCCCTACATGGGCTGGGCCCTGGATACTTGTCTGACCTTCTGACGCCCGCTGTCTCGACCCACTCCCTCCATTCTTCTTCTTCCAGGGGCCTCCTTACGAGTCCCAGGGTGAGGCTAAAGACTGCTGGCAAACAGAGCTTTTAGCATCGCCGGCCCCGTCCTGTAGAATTCACTGCCACCATCTGTAAGGGAGGCCCCTTCAGTGGAAGTATTTAAGGCCCACCTGAAGGCACTCCTGTTTAGTCAAGGCTTCCCAGACACTGTCTGGTAGTATTCATTTCTGGGATTGCCTTTTAATGATTACCGTATTTTAACTGTTTTATAATATCCGGCTTATTTACTGGTGTTTTGTTTATGTATGTGCTGTAGTTTTATGATTGGTTTCTATTTATTTGTACAGCACCCAGAGCCTCTGGGATTGGGCGCCTCAAAAAATAAACTTTGCTTTGAAATCTTGAGCACATGCACTAAACAGGTCCATGTAACACACCCCACAGGATACATCCTGAAACACATCATCACAGCCTTCCCCGATCAAAAATTAGAAATAAATTTGGAGAAGCACAAAGCTTGCAAATCGCAGAGATGCAGCCTGACCATGTGGAGAGACCAATCTCGGGCATCTTTTTCCGGCGCTGCTGCTCTGCCAGGCCAGACTACAGTCCCTGAGGAGGAACCAACAAATGCAGCCATTCTAAAACAAATCCCAAACACTGGACTGTAAAATTGGCTATTTCAGTAAGAGTTGCCATACTGGAAGTGAAAATGGAAAGGAGCCCAGTCATACTAACAAGCATTTGTCAATGCCGAATGTTTGCTTGCTGGCATTGGCATTGGTAGTGTAAAAGTTACAGAGCTGCATAATAGAAATGGCAGTGAAGTATTGAACTGAAGCCAACCCCACTACCACCCTGCAGAGAGTGACAGGCATTGGGGGTGTGCCTTTGGGTCGTCAGGCATAACGGCCACGCCATTTCACCACACCCTACCCTGCAGACACTGACAAGTGTCACGGTGTGCCTTGGGGTCTTTGGCCCTTATGCACACCCCATTCCATCAGGAAATATGGTGAGATGGGTGCGGTATAGGAGAATGGGGTGAACTTTGGGGTCGAAGAGTCCAAGGCATACCTCGATGCCTCTCACTGGCTGCAGGATGTGGAATGGTATGAGCATTACAGGCAAGAATCCCAAGTCACACCCCTGATGCCTGTCATTCTCTACGGTGGGGCGTTATGGTTGGAAACCCTAACAGCTTAGGCATTCATTGGTATTTTCACTCCAAATTTTCAACATGGTTTTTTTGTGACCCCCACCTCATGAACAGTGGCAATATCAGTTTGTTAGCGAAAGTTGCTTATGCACAGCGACTATGGCATTTAGCACCATAGGTGCAAAAAACACATTCCGAACAGGATGTGAAAAATGACAACTGTACTGTTCATGGGGAGGTGTGGAAAAATGGCAATGTTGAAAATCTGCAATCAAAATATAAAAAAAAAAAAAAAAAAACTGGTGAAGTCAAGGCGTGCATAGAAACTGTGCAACGCACACCGTAAATTAATTGGGATTTTTTTTTTTTTTTTTTTTTTACTACTACTACTACACTACATACACACACACACCAGATTGTCAACACAGGCATTTTGGGATCTCCGATCATGAACAGTGTCACTGTGATTTTCTTTATCTGTCCCGAACAATGATTTCCCACAGCGACCACGCATCTCTGCACTGAATGTGTGAAAACACATTTCGGCCATGTTGTGAAAAATGACAGCTGTACTGTTCATAAGGAAGTGTGGGAAAATGCCACTGGTGAAAATTTGGACTGAAAATATTACAAAGTCATGAACTTACGAGGGTGTGTGGAAACTGCACAATACTCACTCGTAACAGTCATTTTATGGACTTTTGTCACCAAATTTTCAACATAGCCATTTTAAGACCTCTGCTTATGAACAGTGTAACTGTGATTTCTTAATCTGTCCCAAACATTGCTTTCACATACGACTGCACCATTGTGCGCCACATGTGCAGAAATTCATTTGGGGCTGACGTGAAAATGGCAGCTGTACTGTTCAAAAGGAAGTGTAATAAAATGGCAATGTGGAAAATCTGGGTGAAAATATAGAAAATTAAGCAAACTTACGACGTGCATAGGAACTGCGCAATGCACGCTCATAAAAGTCATTTTAGAAATTTTCTCACAAATTTTAACATAGCCTTTTAAGACCTCTGCTCATGAACAGTGTTACTGTGATTTTCTTAATGTGTCCCATACATTGATTTTGCACACCGACTGCACCATTGTGCGCTACATGGGCGGACACACGTTTTGGGCAGACACACGTTTTGGGCAAGATGTGAAAAATGACAGCTTACTGCTCATAAGGAAGTGTAATAAAATGGCAATGTTGAAAATCTGGAGTGAAAATATTGAAAATTCGCGAACTTACGAGCGTGGGTAGGAACTGCGTAACGCACGCTCGTAAAACAGTCATTTTTAGGAATTTTTCTACCAAATTTTCAACATAGGCTTTTTGAGAGCCCACCTTATGAACAGTGGCAGTGTCGTTACGTTACTCGGCTCCGAAAGGTGATTTCGCGCAGTGACTGCTAAATCACCCTTCGGGCCCAATGAACGCCGTGACAGTGAGATCATTCATGAGAAGGGGTCCCAAAAACCCCATGTTGAAAATTTGGTGCACAAATTCCAAAAAATGGCTGAGATATGCAGCAAAGTTGAAAAAACCCTATTCATTACATTATACAGCTTACCGGCATTTCCTCAGTTCGCAGTCGGCTTTGAAGAGTGCAGACGTGTTCCCGGTCCACCAAGATCGTCGCCAGTCCAGAGGTAAGTATGGGGTGAGGGGGTGTGGGGAGGCAGGGTGCGAGTGGGTGGGTGCGGTTGTGGAGGGGGCAGGGAGAAGCGCCGAGGGACAGCTTTGATTTGCAGGGTTTTTTTTTTTTTCTAGGGTGACAACGTGGGCGTTTGCCACTCTGGGGTGGGCTCGTGTGGCACAAGGACGGCTGGTGGGGCGGGGCGAGAGCTGACGGGGATTGGGCACTCCACGGCATAGCATATGTTGCCATGCTGGGGTGGCTCCCAGCGTGGCACCCTGTACTTGGGGGACAGTGGAGCCGACGGGATTGGGCACCCTGTCGGCTATATTGTCAGGCGGCCACGCTGGAGTGGGTACCCAGCGTGGCATATATAAGTCTGCCGGGGGTGCGCACAGCAGCAGCCAGCGGGATTGGCACCCTGGTCACACAGTGTGTGCACATGGGCCGAGCAGGCAGCGTGCCTGCCTGTGTGTGTGTGTGTGTGTGTGTGTGTGTGTGTGTGGGAGGCGGCGCATGAGCAGGCAATATCTGATCGCTGCTCACTGAAGAGTAGCTCCCCTTTCAACTGTACTCACTACATTTTTGAGCTGTCATAGACAGCCCAGCAGCATTGAGAACCGGTGTCACACTTCGCAAACACACTGACTGAATTGAAGAGGGCTGCCACACCTCCGAAAACTCGGATGATGGCACTATGTTTCTTGTACATGCGTGCAAGCAAACATAAAAATCAGCTATGGGGATGGAAAAGCAGGCGATGACATCAACATGTCTCATTAAAGCAAACAAGCTGAAAATATTAAACTTGGCGAGGATAAATAAAATAAGAAATCATGGGGTTGAAGACACGATTCAATATTTAGGTTTCTATAGGGGATTAATCGAGTGGAAGCTTCAGAATTGTTTACAATAAATGGAAGCTCAAACACCAGGGGGAACAGTTTGGTAGGGGGTAGATTCAGGTGGGATGTGAGGATGTACATCTCCATGGAGAAGGCGGTGGACATATGAAACAGCCTACCTAGCAACATGGTACATGCCAAACTACAGCTATAGTCAGGTTTGGGTAGCTTCAAGGGGCTAATGGTAGTTTGGGGGAATTATGGTCCCAGAAAGAAGTGTCTATAGGATGCTTCATCTAAAACAGATGAATGGACCATGTCATTCACTAGACATTAGGGTCCTTCTGGAAAGCAGGATGGAGCATGGGTCTTTTTCTGCCTACAACACTCCATGTTTTATGTTTATAATAAAGACTAATAAATTCATACAATTTCATTTTCACAAAGATTCTGAGGTTTACAGAAGAAAGTACTTAGAAAATGTTTAAAAAATGTTGACTGTATTTGTGTGTGTTGAGGGGGCATCAGGAAGGCTAGCAATGATGGTGGATGCATTTGTCTGAAGTCCTTCTGGTACTATTCATAGCTTTCATTTATTTATTTTATTTATTTAAAATTTTAGTAACCGGGAGATGCACACTAAGCAGAGGCTCGTTATCAGGTGCAACCCAGGGGATTGGGAAATAGGAAACCTATACAGAGAAATTAAAATAAAATACAGCCGAGTTCACAGTGCAGTTTGGAGACAGGAACATTTAATTTCTGACACTACTGCAATAACAGCTGTACCTCCTGTGGAGCAGCTGTTTAAAAAAAAGTGCCCTTTTTGGGTTCAGTGAGAACAGCAGGGGGGTGGGGGAGAGGTGGAGAGGGAAGGTTAATTGTAATTTTACATGATACGGTGTTATTTAAGTATACTGTATACATTTTGTAGATCTCCTGGTCATCCCTGAAAACAGAAATTTGGGTTTAGCTCAAGGACTTACCAGTATCAACATGGGAAACTGGATTACTGGTTTCCTCTAGGGACTATTTTTCAAAGCAGTTGTTGTTAGGGGTAACCCTAGCAACAATCATCATAGCTGTGTATGTACACATTTCTTTCCCCAATGGGAAAGTGATGAAGGCAGTTTGGGACTGGCAGTCAATGGGAAACCTGATCACCTCTGGAGACACACCAGTTAAATGTCATTGTTCTGACAGCTGATATCATGCACGCCTCCACAGGACTGAATGGGAGACATTGAATGACTTTCTGGTATGACTGCAATTAGCTGCTGCCATTGCTAACAACCAACTACAAAAAGAGTGTTCACCAGTAAACTGTAACATGCAGACAGTACCAGCCTTTCAAGGTAAGCCTGAAAACAATTCTGCCTGTCTGCTGTGTAATCACAGGTTACCCTAGGTAGGTAGGAAAATCTCTATAAATTAGTACATATCTGAACAGCATACTTGTTGATCCTTGCTTATGAAGTGGGAGTTTACATTTGATGGACCTAGAGTCCTCTTTTTTTCCCCCTTCTCCTTTCGGCCTCCATTTTCACAGCCAGCTGATGGGTCCTCCTTCCACCTACGCCTTTATAACCGCCACAGGAGTTGTTCAGTGGTCCTACCCACTAACAGCCTTTGCTCGGCAACCTTCTCCAGATACCCAAACAGTAAACCACTGCTTAATCCCCATGGGCGGGAACCCCTGGTTCCCCCCAAGCCAGGAGAAGATACTTCACTCGACAGTTGGGACCTGTGAGAAGGAGCCAGCGAGGCCTGGAAGGAGTCAAAGTGACCCTGCTGTGCGGGGGAGGTAGGGAGGCTTCATCTGCCCGGTGCTGCTGGGGGTATTTTATCCCCTGCTAAGCTCTTCCCTTATCGCACCCCAGGACATGGTCCTGAGAGATGAGCCAGCATCCCCCATTAGGGCTGTCTAAATGATGGGTAAGCCCCTCCCTACCTTCGGAACTCCCTTGCCAGCCCCACTCTGGGCAGGCGACGCCTCCACGTCGCTTGCCAGGTGAGCGGATGCATGCTGACGTGAGGTCACCCCAGAGGGGCTACTTATGCCTTCCCGCATGACACACCCCTCCCCCCTGGGTCACCAGGGGGCGGCTGTGCAACAGAAGGAGGTGGCCTCCCTCCCTGAGGCAGGAGGTGTCCAAAGGATGCCCGACCCTGCCTCACTGGTCGGTCCTAAGATCCTTTTCAACCTTAAAGTATTAGATTACTTTGTTACTACGCTACTGCGGACAAAGTTATGTTTACAAAGAAACTGCACTAAGTATAGACCTGCTCTCCAATCACAGCTAGTGACAGCCATTAGGAAAATTTGGAAAAAGATACTAAAGTGCAATTAAATTTAACTTGAAATTTCAAGCACTTCTGCCCGTCACGTATGCATTCTTTCTGTTTATAACTTAAGCTATATACAGGCACATAGGGCTCGATTTACAAAGCCCCAAGAATGCCGCAAGCCCCTGGTGTGCTGATCGTTTGGCACAGTGGGCTTGTGGCATTCTCCGAGCCCATGATCGGGATTTTCAATTCCAAGTGCTAAATGATGCAAATTAGACCAGCTTCTTCTTGGTCTAACTTGCACTATTTGGGAGACCCTTTTTACAGAGCTTGTGCCAAATCTTTGGCGGAAGCTGCCCATAAAAACCTCAGGAAATTGTCGCAACTGTGCCCAATGTACTAAAATTGGTTGCAGTTGCATCAAAGGAGTTTGGCGCAGTCGCAAAGAACGCGCTGGACGCAGGACTTGCTGCAAGCCGTGCGTCACCCTCTGAAAATTCAAGCCCACAGAATTTGTTAGCAGAAAAGGACCACTTGGCCCACCCAGTCTCTCCAAGTGTTTCCTGCGTATTGTACATCCGCAGAACCTATCTGGTCTCCCGCAACCCTCCCCACTCCCTGCCTCTGATCCAATATACCCCTATGTTTATCCCACGCATGCCTGAAGCCCCCCCACCATTTTAGCCTACACACTTTGGCCGGCAGTTCAATCAATCTGGCTGTCTTGCTCTATTGTAACAGTGCAAATATTTTTATGTCAACAAACTGTGCTGTCAAGAAATGAAGGCAGCAGGTGCAAACATGCATATTTTTGTTACATTTAGTACGTTCCCATGTCTCCAGCTGGCTCCCCCAGTTCCTCCCCCTGCTCCCAGCTTACTGTCCCCATGTAGCTCTGGACTGACCCCCAAGCAGGGTACTGGGGTGGGGGATGCATCATAGAATGTGGCGATGGAGGAGTCAACCAGGACCATCCCAGATGTACAGGGCTCCTGAAGGAGCCAATTTAGGGGCCGAGCATTTTGTCCCATTTCAGCTCTCCAGAACAGGTAGGGCCAACATGCATGCACACACTATGCATCCTACATGCAGGTCCCGGCCAACGTCCTCCCCTCCCAACCGTCCTCAAATGCACTGCCACCTGTGGTCACCAAGGTGGCAGTACTGCAGCCAGGACTGCACCCCTCCTTCCCCGGAGGACGTCTACTGGGACCCTCAATCCGCCACCCCCACAGGCTGATAACTCCAGCTCCTTCCCGAACCCAGGTTGCCAGTGTCAAGACCTGCAGCGCTACTGCTGTGCCAACAGGCCGGCTGACACAGACAGTTTTCTAGCAAAGGAAGAATGCAAGCTAGTTTAGCACCAACGTATTCCTTTTGGAAATGTGACTACAGTGTCTCCCAGTGAACTTATGTGTTAGTTAATTAATTAAATAATAATGACAAACCGATTTAACACGAAAGCCCCAGTGACAGGAAGACAATCGGTCTGTCCCCCCGACCTTTCAGAAGCCTCGGGAGCTCGCAGCACCATGCTGTCCTCAAATTAGTACACAAAACAAATAAGTAAACAACAAACTCCACCCATCAAGCAACAGGAAAATGGCAACAGCACACAGGAGAACCTGCCAGCTCTCACTTCTTGGCCTCTTATCACAAGGTCACAATCTCCTGATCTTCAGGACAATTGGTAGCCGCCTTCTGCTAGATACTCAAGCTCACACTCCATCTCCTACGACCATCACACCTTCCTAATGTAACAGTGGTCAAAATGACAAGAACAGGGATGATAATAAAGAGTGGAAAATAATTAAGCAATAATACACGACAAGGTGCATGAGATCTCGTCACCCCTTAGGTGTGTTGTGAGACAAGATACCATAGGTCAAGTGTCTTCAACCACATGAGAAGAGAAAATATCTCAGGATACTGAACACCTTGGAGTGTATTATTGCGATGATGAAGTTCACTTTTGTATTAATGAAACATTTTATAATTATTTTTGCTGACTGCTGGCATGATCTACTTTCAGACAGGGATTATTTATTTATTTATTTATTTTAACCCCTACTTGCTCCATGGCAGCCACTCCTCCGAGCTTGCCAAGGCTGACCCCAACCCATCCGTCCTCTGAGTCTCCGCCTCACATT
Organism: Neoceratodus forsteri; assembly: GCA_016271365.2. Classification (NCBI taxonomy): domain Eukaryota; kingdom Metazoa; phylum Chordata; order Ceratodontiformes; family Ceratodontidae; genus Neoceratodus; species Neoceratodus forsteri. The sequence goes on along the minus strand of CM057451.1, from coordinate 672,104,843 downwards.
GCAGCCAGCCCCCAGGGTAACCCAGCGTAACCCTTCGCCAAATGGGTCCCTCTCCTCAGAGGGGGAAAGCACCAGCCAAAGGGGGCAGACCAGCGCAATGCCCAGCCCTGGGGTGCTGCTGAGATGGAGAGTTGATGGGACAGAATGTCCTCAGGGAGCCGGCAGCCATCATCTGGCTGCCATGTGGCAGCATTTCCGCTGCTGGATCCTCCTGCATGCACTGGCAGTGCTCCTGGTCTCCACCAGAGGCCACTGCGGCACGACAACCCGCTACCCACCCCAGGAGAGGAGAGCATTCTTATGGACGCTTGATCCTCTCCTGCCCTTGACAGCCCCCAACATCCCGAGTCCGTTCCCGAACCCGGGACGCTGGCGTGGGTAGAGGTAAGCGCCAGCGCCTCAACCCTCTGCGCCCCAAGGCCGGCTAGACAGGGATTATTTAATGACGTATCATCTTGGCTGAATGTGGTTTCGACCTATCAGATTTGAATTTTTTGACCATCCATTTCATTAAAATGACACTGTGTAATGTTTGTATCTTGGTCATGTTATGTTAATAAAAAGATTAACTACAAAAATGACACTGTCAACCCTTTTTGCATCATAGTATTTCTAGCTGAAACCCCACATTTTATGATTGCTTACCCTCTTTAAAACTAATTTACATTGTTGGTTGGTTGACCTCTTTCCCTTCTTAGCAGAACTGAAATGAATGGGAATTGAGCAATTATACTCCACCTTGTTTCGCTTGAAACTCTTCATCTACTCAGGTAGAGGGGAAGGGTTCTGGAAGCAAAAACCAGTGCAGCGAGAATATCCGGGACTGGGAAGAGAAGCCAGACAGAGAGAGGGGGGCAGCAAGGTCAGCTCCTAGGGTGGGGGCTGACCAAACGAGCAGACACGAAAGACCATTAGGCCTATTCTGCTGGCATTTTAGTATGTTAGTATGCATACATCCTGAACATTAGGAACACCCACAAAAAGTGCAACCACCCATGATGCAATAGTCTCCTCTCCTCCCACAGCACCACGAAAGGCTAAACTGTTAGGAGCATTCCCAAGAACAGGAATGACACAGCGGGAGTTAATCAAACATGTAAACAAACACCTTTTTGTGTGTTAGCACCAGTATAGTGGGCAGTCTACTTTTTATTTTTTAAAAACGAAAAAATGAATCCGAATCAAACTATCAGCTACATCAGTAATCTCTACAGAATGTCAGCAATCATAACATACATTTTTCAGCCTAGGGACAATCTGAGGCCCAAGGGGGTTGACAGTGTCCCTTTAACCACATTACCGGGGTACAATACACAATTGCATTTTAGTAACACAAAGTGGTCACAATGACCAAGTTTGTGCCACTGTTTTTTGCACTCTACCTTGCACGCCATTGTGCTACACACAATGGAGTTGCAAGCCATTCCCAGCACAGTCATTCATAGCACTGTGAACAGGCTAAAAAAAAAAAAAAACACACAAAAAGGAGGGGGGCACTGGATGGTAGGTAAATGAAGCACTGTACTGGAACAGATGTCCACCAGCAACCAACAAGCACTACTGCATGCCACAGCACCACCCAGGCAGTGGGACTGAGAGACGCCAGTCTACAAAGTTTGATGACAGAGCAAGTAAATCTGGTTATGATAGGGATGGCACAGGGGAACTGGACAAGGGAGAAGGCTCCCCTGGAGGCCAGTGACAATAACAGGCTAGGGAGCAGGAAAGGGGCCACTGGACCAAGGATCAGTAGAAGACCCCAACAAGCAAAGGTTTCTTCAACTGGAAAGCAGGGCTAAAGCTATGAGCTGGGTTAGGCGGGAGGAGGCTACATTGGCAGTGCTGTTTCAAGGAACAGTGCATGCATGGCATTGCGCCACATAACTAGTGCTATGCCAGGTACACTCCTCCATGGTGATCACAGTTCAGATGTTAGCAGTCAGAAAGCATGTTTGCAAGCACTAACATCAGCAACCACAACATGCATTGTGAGCCACCCCCCACACCCCCACCCCCACACCCCCACCCCAAAACTAAGTTATGCTTTTGTGTATGGCAGTTTTTGATGCTGGAACAATGTGCCTGGTTCACCCTGAAACTGTACTACCACAAACTGTGACTGTATCAGGTCTTTGATTTCTTGCTGGGGAAGAGGTCAAGAATTTAATACTACTGAAAAGGTCCTATTTTGGGGGTAAACTGGCTGCCACTATGTCGCTCTTCTACCATAAAAACTAAGTGATCCCTGCCTTCTTGTGTGTGTGTGTGTGTGTGTGTGTGTGTGTGTGTGTGTGTGTGTGTGTGTATATATATGTGTGTGTATATATATATCTATTTATCTATATACATACATATACATATATATATCTATATACATACATATACATACACATATATATATATCTCTATCTCTATATATCACATATATCTATATACATATATCTCTTTATATACATCTATATATCTCTATATCTATATACATGAATAATGTATTTATTGTCACTCATTTTCCCCATCAGATCCAACTGCCCTCCTCATCGGTCATCTGTGGTCATGAAAGGAAACCTCCCAGTGCTGCTGTTCCTCTACAATATGGGCTGTCTGGTTCCAGGCTTTTGACACCCCCCTCCCTTGTGGCAGGACAGTCAGGCCAGCCTAACAGAGGCCTTGCCTACCAGACCCCCAGTCTACAGTTATGGAGATCCCGACTGTGCCTTGCAGCTTCATGCTACTGCACGGTCAAGAATTTTTTCCTCCTGGAGTTGTTCCTTCCCACAGGACATCGACAAATGGGAGGTCCGAGCGCACATGTAAATGTACTCTTGCAGAGCCAGATATCATCTCATCCAAAGCAACACCATCACTCTGCACCATCTGAGGCACTGCAGCTGGTGGTAGCAGAGTGATGGCAACAGATCACCCTTCCCTTAGAAGTACAGCATTTTCTGGGATGCTCAATCCATCTGCCCCTGCTGGCCTTCCAACATCCCCGCCTCGTTCCCAAACCCATGCTGCCAGCATCAACCCCACCTCATAGCCAGAGTACTATTAGCCAGGATTTCCCGCTTCCTGGGAATATAGGGGACAGATGTGGTGAGCGGGAACAATAACCCATTATTCTTGGACCTACTATATGCACTGTGCATGTACGTGTGTGACTGTTACATAAGGTATACAGCACTGGTTTCAAAACAGGTAGAAGTGCAATAAAGGATAGTAATAAAGGACAATTTTAGAGAAGTTTAACAATGGGGGAGAGACAAGGTAAACACCCAACATATACAGTGGTGGTAAAAAAATATAGGGTAATGAGTGGCCCACTGTGCTAAAATAATGCATGGAGAATGCCGAATACTGGCGATAACAAAAACAGCAAAAACACTTTGAGCAACAACAAAACTAGAATCTTGTGTGTATGCAGCAGCTCACTTTCACCAATTGGAATGCGGGGATTTGCAATGTTTGTTTATGGGCCGCTGGGCGACTCCATGACCAGGGGAGGGAAAAAGCAGCCCAATCAAGGCTAAATGTAACCCAGGCCTATCCGTACATAAGGCCAAATTCCAGCTATACTCATTAGCACAGGAATGCGGAGGATCCCCAGATTTTCTAGTACATCTGGGCAGAAACGACTTGGAGGGGGAACAGTGAACTGGAAATCCAGGCGAGGTCTTGGGAACTGGCCAGGGTCTGCCACTCTATAGGAAGCTCAATCTCCTTCTCGGAGATTCTAGCAGTAACTAGGGTGTCCGGGGAGACCAAGTATAAACTCAGAAGGGTAAACCAGTGGCTCAGGGACTGGTGCAGGGCAGAAGGGTATGGGCTGGTGGGGGAATGGAGGGACACATGGCAGGACAAGGGGTTACACGCATGGGATAGAATACATCTCAACTTACAGGGGAAGGAGCTCCTGAAACTAAAACTCGCTGGATTCATAGTCAAGAAGTGGGGTTTAAACTTGTAAAGGGGGGGAAATAAGTGAAGGAATGGAACCAGGAGGGCTGCCCGAGGTTCCAGGTCTAGGGCTCGAAAAGAGGGCAGGTGACTGCAAAGTAAATACAGCCAGAGCTGTGCAGGAAAAGGCGAATAGGGATTGCGAAGAGCCGAGACAATTGGAAAGGAGAGGGGGGGAAATGGGGTGGAGGACGGTCCTGATCAACGCCAGGAGCATGGGCAACAAAATGCCCGAGCTCCAGGTGATGCTGGCTGAGGGATGAGCAGATGTGGCGGTGATTACTGAGACATGGGCCACCCAGAAGAATGATTGGGACCTAAACTTGGGGGATACACAATATTCAGAAGGGACAGAGAAGAGGGTAGAGAAGGGGGTGTAGCGCTGATAGTCAAAAATGGCATAGTGGTTAGTGGAGTGGAGGAGGCTGATGGGGGGTGGAAGAAATTTGGGTAACTCTGCAAACCAGGGGATGCAAAAGACTGAAAGTAGGGGTGGTGTACAGACCCCCCCGCGATGGATGAGGCCCTGGAGGAAAAGTTAGTTGAGAACATCAAGCGACACTGTGACTGTGGAAAGGGTAGTGTGGTGGTCATGGGGGACCTTAATATGCCAGGGGCACACTGGGACACTATGACATCAGCGGTGACCAGGGAGCAGAGACTGATGGATGTGTTTCAGGATGCCTTCCTGGTCCAGCCGGTGAGAGAACCTACTAGGGAGGGGAGGATACTGGACGTTGTCCTTGCAGACAGTGACCAGATAAGGGGTCTGGAGGTGTACAGCCCACTGGCAGTTGGTGACCATGCCACGGTCTGGTTTCTGCCTATGTGGGGGGACAACTGCTCTAATACAGTAGTAGTGGACTTCGGGGGGGGGGTGGACTTCGTAGGCATGGGTAGGATTCTACGGGGGAGTTTGGACAAGATTAGGCCAGACATGGATGCTGGTAGCTTGTGGAAGACCATTAAAAAAGGGATGCAGGAGGCTACTGTCTCATGTACAAGGGTAAGGCATAAGAATGGTAGAGCCAACAAGCCATACTAGTGGACCAGGGAAGTGCAAGAGGCGGTGAGGGATAAAAAGGCTGCCTATGTATGTTTTAATCGCTCCAGGGGGGTAAGGGAGAGAGGCGACTATGAGTTGACAGCAAGGAGGGTCACCTGAGTGGTGAGGGGAGCCAAGGCGAGGATGGAGCAAAACCTGGCTAGGGATATCCAGAGGGGAGGAAAGGGATTCTATAGATACATAGGGGTGATGAGAAAAGAGAGAGCACAGATCTCCAGGATTAAGACTGGGGAGGGATGGGCTCAGGAGGCAGGGGAATCAGGCGGGTGCTAAATGAGTACTTTGCCTCAATGTTTATGGAGGGAAACAGGGGATCCATTCAGCCTGAAGGGAGGGTGGGGGAGACAGCTGAGCGGAGAGGTCAGATGGAGTAGAGAGGACCGGAAGAGGCTGGGGCACTGGGTGGGCAAGGCCTAGAAGGGGATGGGTGTTTAATTGAGGGGGTGGATTGGGAGGGAGAAATCACACAGGACAGGGTGAGGGAGGCCCTTCGGGCACTAAAAACTTGATAAGGCACCAGGACCGGATGGGCTGCATCCGAGGGTTCTGAAGGAAACTGCGGACGAACTAGCAGCTCCACTAGTTGCACTCTTCAAAGCCTCTCTGCAGACAGGATGGGTGCCTCAAGACTGGAAGGTGGCTCATGTGGTGCCTATCCACATAGCGGGGTCTAGGGAGGAGATGGAAAATTACAGGCCTGTCAGCCTAACGTCTGTGGTAGGCAAACTAATGGAGGGCATCATCAAGGAGAAGCTCAGGAGGCAACTGGAAAGGTTGGGGCACCTGGATGACAAATAGTATGGTTTTGTCCCGGAAGATGAGTGTCGACCAACCTCATGGATTTTCGACTGGGTGGAACCTGGACCAACAAAGATATCCTATATCTGGATTTCAGTAAAGCATTTGACCCGCACCCACATCGGGTTGTTAAAGCTGGGGGTGAATGGGGGGACAGTTGCTTAGATGGGTAGAAAATTGGTTAATGGGGTGAACACAGAGGGTAGTGGTTGGTGGGATAGTCTCCTCCCCTAGGAAGTTCTTCAGTGGGGTTCCCCAAGGTTCGGTGTTGGTGCCACTCCTGTTCAATGCCTATGTCTCCGATGTGGGGGGGGGGGTTAGGAGTAGGATGAGCCTCTTTGCAGATGACTCAAAACCGGGAGCACTGGCAGACGGGGACGATGCGAGAGAGACAGTCCAGAGGGATCTGGATACCCTGGAGAGGTGGTCAAGGAGGTGGGGACTGAGGTTTAACCCAGGGAAGTGTAGCGTGCTGCATCTGGGGGTCAGAAACCCAGGTCATGTATACACCCTGGGGGGGGGTCTCACTGCAAGCCACAACGAGTGAAAGGGTCCTGGGGTGGTGGAAGACACCAAAATGAATAACACTGAAAACTGCAGAAGATCTGCGGCAAAAGTAAACAGGATTCTGGGCTGCATAGCCTGGGAATTATGTCCAGGAAGGGGGAGGTGATCCTCCTTCTGTATAATGCCTTGGTCAGGCTGCATCTTGAGTACTGCATGCAGTTCTGGAGACCTCACCTCAAGAAGGACATAGCACTGCTGGAGAGGGTCCAGAGGAGGGCAACCAGGACGATTCAGGGCATGAGAGAAAGGACCTATGAGGAAAGGCTGGAAGAACTTGGGCTGTATTCACTGGAGGAGAGGAGAGATGGGGGGACATGACAGGGGTCTTCAAATATGTGAAAGGGATAAACAGAAGCAGAGCCAAAGAAATGTTCAGGCAAAAGAAAGGGGGAACAACCAGGGGGCATGAGTGGAAGCTGGAGGGGGGAAAATTACAGGGGAGAACGTAGAAGACATTACTTCACTGAGAGGGTGGTGGGGCCATGGAATGCACTGCCCGGGAGTCTGGTGGAGGAGGGCATAGTGGAAGGATTCAAGTGAGGGTGGGACAGGTGCATGGGTAAGCTGAAGCTGAAGATGACCCTCTCAGGGCTGGGGGTGTGGGAGAGCGAGCACCCAATAGGGTCTGGCTACCGAGCAGACACAAAAGACCGCCAGGCCTATTCTGCTGGCTTTTAGTATGTTAGTATATTGTGTAGTTGTTCTGCCAGAAAAAAGGTTGTATTAAAGAGAAAGGATCTTTTCAGCATAAGAAATATTAACATTTAAAACATGTCACAGCAATGGGCATTTCAGTCTCGGTGGTACTACCAGCTCCCCTCCCCACTTCAGATGGTACAAATATACAGTGCCCTTTGGACCATTAATATCTGCTCCATCATATAAGCCAATATTAGCACCCCCTGCTATAAATCAGCATAGTGCTAGCATACCCGTACCGCCCCTACAAGACAAAAAATAATACAACAATCACAACAATGGAAATAGTAATCTCCTGTGGAAAATAGCCAGTCTCTCAGATGTACGTTAAGATCAGCCCCAGTCCATATCAGCCTAAGTTTACACCCTTGATATTTAGCAATCACACCACTAACAGAACCATGACAAACATTATGATCAAGCAGGTAATACAACCATCAAAAACAGTGACACCAATCTTGGGGGTAAATTAGCTTGTCTCGCATCAGATGCTTGATGGTATCTGCTCCTTACCACCATTGGCCAATGTTTACGCTCTTGATAACACTCATAAATGCAGAGCAGGTGATACAGCAATCACAACAATGGTGTCCAGTGCAGGGTCTGCACTGCCACTAGACACTGGAGCCACAAAAGATTTTTTTATTTTTAAATGCACATTTTTTTAAACAAACAATCTTTGGCACTACTAAGCAGAGCACAAAACAGGTTCTGCCTATTATATACCGTAGTGCAAAAAAAAATATTTGGTGAAGATAACTGGTGTAAACAATAAAAAGCCAGGGCATTGCCCTACAGGTGTCAACAAGTCTATCAGATGCTTGATGTCTGCTTCTCTCCTCCTCCCCAAAAAAAACAAATGGCTATGTTTAGACCCTTGATTGACATCATTTATTATAAATAATGAGCGAGCAGGTAATGCAACAATCAAAGCAGCGGTGATACCAATCTCAGCTGTAAACTAGACTGTCTCATATCAGATGTTGAATGTCTGCCCCCCAAAAAAAAAAAAAAAAAAATAGAAGTCTGTGTTTTCATCCTTGTTATCACTCCTCCTAAATACAAAAGCAGATAGTACTACAGTACTACCATCACAGCAATGACAATATCAATCTCTGGTAAATACTAGCACGTCCCCTATCAAATGCTTCATGATATGCATCCGCCCCCAACAGCCTATACACCATCGATATCGCTCATCATAAATACTAAGCAGATAATACAATTACAGAAATAGCAATGGCACTCTTGGGCAGAAACTGCTTCTCAAAAGATGCTCGAAAATATACCCCCCTCAAAAAAAAGAAATTAAGCCTATGTTTACAATCCTCATACTCGGATCCAGAGCAAGTAATACAGCAATCACAGCAATGGTACCAGCAATCTCAGGTGTAAATTAGCTAGTCTCCCGTCAGATGCTTGATGACACCTGCTCCCCCACCCCAACTGGCCTACGTTTACACCCGAGATATCAGTTGTGCATCACACTGCTCTTGCACCTGCACTGTTGTCTAGATAACAGCATGTTGGTGTTCTGTCCTTTTTTTTCTTGTTTTACTCCCCCTTTCCCTCATCCCCCAGGTCGCACCTGGAAATGGGCCTTGGCTCACTATGCCTTTCCCATTATCAATGTTTTAAATACAAACAAACGAACAAACAACATAAATGCAGAGCAAGTAATACAACAATGGTGATACCAATCAAGTGAAGGGTTTGCTCTGCCACTCGCCACATGAGCCACAAAATATTTTTAAATGGACAATTTTAAAACTGTTTGGCACTACTGAAGAGTTGAAAATACGTCCTGCTACCGTATCGTGCAAACAAATGGATTTGGTGCAGATAATCACCGTAAAAAATAAAGCCAGAGAAAGCCCTGCAGGTGTAAACTAGCTTGTCTCCTATCAGATGCTTGAGGTTTGCTTCTCTCATCCCCAAAAAGAACTGCCAATGTTTATACCCTTGACATCATTTATTGTAAATACTAAGTGAGCAGGTACTGCAACAATCAAAGCAACAGTGCTACCAATCTCAGCTGTAATCTAGACTGTCTGCTGTCAGATGCTAGATTTCTGCCCCCCCCCCACCGCCAAAACAAAATATATCAGTCTGTGTCTACATCCTCGATATCCCTCTTACAGAGGCAGTAGTACAACAATGTTGGCACCAATCTCGGTAAATACCTAGCTCTTCCATCAATGCTTAATGATATACATCCCCTCCCCCATAGCCTATGTTTACACTATTGATATCACTCATCATAAATATTAAGCAGATCAGCAAAACCACCAGTGGAAACAGCCTCTCAAAAGATGCTTGTAAATATATAACCCCCAAAAAAAAAACCTATTTTTACACTTGATAACTTTAGTACTCCTGGTATTATCACTTATATATCCCAAGCACCTAATACAACAATCACAGCAATGGTGATACCAATCTCAGGTATAAACTAGCTTGTCTATCAAATGTTTGACTATACAGAAATTGAAATGGATGGCAGATAAGGACCACTAGGCCCATCTAGTCTGCCCATTTTCCCTGCCTACTGTAAAAGCCGAAGACCCGACTTTATCTCCAGCTTTAAATCGTTGTTCCTATTGCTAGGGTTCCCCTATGCCTCTCCCATGCACGCTTGAATCCCCCCACTGCGTTTGCCCCCAGCACCTCTGCTATGCACCCACCACCCTTTGTGAAGAAATACTTCCTCACACTACCCCTTAGCCTACCCCCTTCCAAACTCATGTCATGCCCCTTCGTTCCCAAGCATCTCCTTTTCTTAAAGATGCTATCCTCCAGTACCCCATTTATGCCTTTTAGATATCTGTAGGTTTCTATCATAACTCTAGTCTTTCCTCTCCTCCAGGGTATACATACGGAGATCTCCCAGTCTCTCCTCAGATGACTTTTGGTGAAGGCCCTGCACCATCTTTGTTGCCCTTCTTTGAACTGCCTCCACCCTGTCTACGTCCTTATGGAGATGTGGCCTCCAGAACTGGACACCATATTCCAAATGAGGCCTCACCAATGATCTGTACAATGGCATCACTACCTCCTTTCTGCTGGTGATCTCTCCCTATGCACCCCAGCATTCCACTGGCTCTCCCCACAGCCTTGGCACATTGTTTGGCCACCCTGAGGTCATCAGACAAGATTACCCCCGAAACCCTTTCCTGTTTGGTGACCATCTGTTTTCCCCAATCATGTAATCGTCCCCTTGGTTCTTGCACCCCAAATGCATGATTTTGCACTTTTTCACATTAAATCTCATTAAATATTTGCTCCTCCCTCAAAAAAAAATCTGTCAGCCTATGTTTACACCTTGCTTGCTATAATCCATCATAAATATCCAGCAGGGTAATACATGGCTCACAGCCAGGGTGATACCTATATCAAGTCTGAACAGTCTTTCTTAAAGGACTACCTAGTTGAATATGTGCCCCCATCTCATTATACACTCTCGCTAGTAATTATCAATATTGCTCCCACATAAAAGGCACTCCTACGACACTGATAGCGAAAATAGTACAACAATAACCATGATACCAACTCAGGAGTAAACTGGCCATAATCCAGTAGATGAAGTATCTGTGGACCCCTCCCCACCCCATCTTATGTTTGTTGTTACCGTCACAAATGACAGCAAATAACACAAGAATCACAGCAATTGTGGAAGGGTTGCTGCTGTCAGCGGATGCCAGGCCGAGAGGGCTGCTCCCCAATGAGGCTGGGTCGTGATCTATGCCAATACTGAGGTTCAAACCACAGGGCCTTCTGTACAAGCTGGGCCGAGACCGATACCAGTACCAGGTTCCCACACATACTGGTGTCAGTACTCCAAGGCCGACACTGGTATCCCGGTTACCATGGCTGAGACCGCTGCCCAAACCGGTAACGGCTCTGGGTTTCCAGGGACGATACTGGTATCGGTCCGTACCTGAGGTCATGTGATCAAGGCAGGGGCCGCTCTCTCAGACTGCACGGCCTCAGTTAGCTCAGCGTTGTTTCTTTAACTTACCCCCAGAAACCGCAGGGACAGCGCGGTGGCAAGCTGGGTGCTTTGCGGCGTTCACTACCCGCGTCTCCCATAGCGGTGAGGCCGAGGCACAGCACAGGACGGGAGGGAAGCCCAGAAGAGTGGTGGGGTAGAGTCAGCGGATAGGGCCGCAGGCCGAGGCTGGGCCCTGCCAGGGGTAACGCGCTGTGCGACTCGGAAGAGCAACCGGACCCCTCCTACGGCACGAAAGCGACGGCGCGCTCTCCCCAGCGACTCCAGCCACACAATCTCGGGGAAGGCAGGCGAGCTACAGCGATACAAGTTTCGAAAGAACGGAGAGAGCGGCCGCCAAGAGTCCGGGGATCCAACCCTGCCTTCCAGGCCGGTCAGCTGGAGACGCTCATACCATCTGCCTTACGAGGGGGAGACCGCATTTCAGGCACCTGGATCCCGACCACACAGACCCGCCCTCTTCGCTACGATACCGACCAAACTCTCATTAGCGATATGTATTCTGCTACGTTTGCAGCCGCCGGTCAGGGAGAAATTGATCAGTATTTACTATTTAGAAAGTAACCTGTCCCCCCTACAGGTTTCAGAAATGGTACAACCCAACCCAGGCAGCTGTTTAATGTTTAGGCACAACCTAAAAGTCAGCTGGAAAAGGGGCGAGGCCAGTGGTACAACTGTTTGTGGAGAATTATCTTAAGCATATAAGGTTTTAAAAATTGTCGACTTTCGCTATGTATTCGTTCACGTGTATTTTTATATTTCAGACTTATTACTGTATAAGGAGATGACCGCATCTGTATCTGACAGCCAGATGACAGGTGTATCCTCTGTGGTATATGTATTTACCTCCCTTGTTGTAGAATGGGCCGAGTGGTGGAGTGATGATGTTTGGATCTTTGGAAGACTAGGGGTCTGGGAAAGTTGTCAGGTCTGTCCTGCCTGGGGTTTAGGCAGGATGATGGGAGATGCGGAAATTAGTAAGCCATTTTAGTTTAGCTAAAATGAAGAGGAACGTAAGAAAATTGGTCCGAACTGTGGCAACTGAGGCTCAGTTCCATAAAGTGCAAAATGATGCACCTGAGACGCAGGAACTTGGGGGGGGGGGTATTGGGGGTGCTGACAGTCACCAAGGAAGAAAGGGATCTGGGGGTTATCATGTCTGACAACCTAAAGATGTCTAAGTAGTGTACAAAGGCTGCAGCGAAGGCCAGTGGCATGCTTGGGTGCATATCAAGGAATCACAGAAGGAGCAGGACAGAGAATTGTATCAGTTAAAGCAAAAGGAAGCTGGGAAGGCAGTCAGAACAGCAAAGGCCCAAACTGAGGAAAAGACAGCCAACTCAGTTAAGAAGAGGGATAAAACCTTTTATAGGCACATCAGGGAGCGCAGGAAGACCAAGGGAGGGATAGTGAGGCTTAATAAAGGGGAGGGTGGGCAGAGGGTGACTGTGAAAAGGCAGAGATACTAAACAAATATTTTTGCTCAGTATTTACAAAGGAAGAGGGGGAGGTACCTAAAACAAACAGTAGAAACACTCTGGATACAGAAGTTGATACCAGCCCATTTACAGAAGAGAGGGTTCTGAAAGAACTCTTAAAACTGAAGGTGGACAAAGCAATGGGGCCTGATGGGATTCATCCCAGAATTCTAAAAGATCTAAGGGTGGAATTAGTGACACCACTGACTACCCTGTTTAACAAATCATGGAGGATGGGGTGGTACCGAGGACTGGAGGAGGGCAGATGTGATTCCCTTCACAAAAGTGGGAGCAAGGCAGAAGCAGGAAACTACAGACCTGTTAGTTTAACCTCAGTGGTAGGAAAATGATGGAATCACTTCTGAAGGAAAAATTGTCTAATATCTAGAGGCCAGAGGGGCACAGGACCCAAGGCAGCATGGATTCACAGCGGGAAGGTCATGCCAGACAAATCTGATAGATTTCTTTGACTGGGTGACCAAAGTAGTAGATCAGGGAGGGGCTATGGACATGGCCTACCTAGACTTTAGAAAGGCATTTGACACGGTCCCACACAAAAGATTAATATACAAGTTAGCTAGCCTGGAGTGGGTCCCAAGATGACAGCCTGGGTAAAGAATTGGCTGGAGAATAGGACACAGAGAGTAATAGTAAATGGAGTCCACCTGAAGAAAGGGGGTTACTAGTGGGGGCACCGCAGGGTTCAGCATTAGGACGGTCCCTCTCTAACGTCTTTAAGTTTACATTGCAGAGGGACTGGAAGGAAAGTAGTGTCTCTTTGCAGATGACACAAAGATCTGCAACAGAGTTGATGCACAAGGTGGGTGGAAAGAATGAAAAGGGACTTGGCAAGGTTAGAGGAATGGTCAAATGTATGGCAGCTTAGATTCAATGCTAAGAAGTGCAGGTAATGCACCTGGGAAACAAAACCCAGGGAAGAGTACACAATGGGGGTGAGATACTAACAACAACAAAATGGAAAGGACTTGGGGGTAGTCATATCAGATGACCTAAAGGTGGGCAAGCAATGTGAGAGGGCAGCAAGGAGGGTTGGGGAGATACTGGGATGCACAGGAGAGGCATCACCAGCAGAAAACAGGAAGTTATTATCCCTCTGTACAGACAGCTGGTCAGACCCCATCTGGAGTACTGTGTGCAGTTCTGAGACCCAGTCTTCGCAAAGACATAGACAGGATGGAAGCTGTCCAGAGGAGGGCACTAAAATGGCAGGGTCTGCACCAGAAGACATATGAAGAGAGACTTGAGCTTAATATGTATAGCCTCGAGGAAAGGAGGGTGAGGGGACATGACAGAAACTTTCAAGTACCTCAAGGAATCAACAAAGTCCAAGAGGGTAGCATCTTTCAAAAAGAGGTGTGCAAGAACAAGGGGTACAATTTGAAGATGGGGTGGCTCAGAGGTAATTTAAGAAGTATTTTTTCACAGAGGGTTGTGGATGCATGGACGCCCAGGAGGTCGTGGAGTCAAAAACAGTGGTGGAATTCAAGCATGCATGGGACAGTCATAAGGCAATTCTAGGGGTTGGGCGTAGAAAGAAGTAGGCTGCTGGTTAACTAGGATCTGCAGCTTATCCAGTAGGCAGGGAAATGGGCAGACTGGGTGGGCCAAGCGGTCCTTATCTGCTGTCAAATTCTATGTTTCTATATGCAGAGGTATCCCTAGCAGAAGGAGGGAGGTGGTGATGCTACTGTATAAAACACTGGAGAGGCCTTACCTGGAATACTGTGTACAATTCTGGAGGCTGCATCTTCGAAAAGTCATAGTCAGGGTGGAGGCAGTCTAGAGAAGGGTGACAAAGTTGGAAAGATGGTACATGGCTTGCACCATAAATCATACGAGGAGAGATTGAGGGACCTCAATATGTATTCACTGGAGGAGGGAATGGGGGGGGGAGATAGAGACATTCAAGTACTTCAAGGGCATAAACAAGGTGCAGAGGGGCGACATCTTTCAATTTAGAAGTACAAGAACGAGGGGCCATGATATGAGATTGGAAGGGGGAGGGGTACGGGGGAATGTGAGAACGTTTTTCTTCATGGAAAGGGTGATGGACACATGGAACAGTCTGCCAGAGGAGGTGGTGGGAGCAAACACAGTGGGAGTATTCAAACACACATGGGACAGGCACAAAGGAATCTTTTGGGGGGGGGGGAAGAGAGCCATTGACCAAGTAGGGTCAAAGGCCACAAATAAGGATAGGCTTATGGCAGACTGGATGGGCCTAACAGTCCTTATCTGCCAACAATTTCTGTGTTTCTAGTTGTGTCCCAAATCTGTAGGTCCGTATTTAAAGAGACACCTGTTTTTAAATGGTAATATGACAAAAGGAAAACTATCACACTTTCTCACAAAGGTAGATGGCCGGATCATTGAAGAGGCTTTGGTCCCCTGGAATTCAAATGAAACGGATATTAATGCTTTGCTACTTGTTTATCTATGTGTGTATATATATATATATATATGTATATGTATATATGTGTGTGTGTGTGTATATGTGTGTGTGTGTATATATATATATATATATATATATATATATATATAAATATATATGTGTATATATATATATATATATATATATATATATATATATAAGACAAAGAACCTCTGTGCGTAAACACTGAGGCAAGGTTACCCCAAAGGGCATTTGGCTGGGAAGCCAAGTTTCAAGAAAATACAATGCATATGCAAATAAAGTTGGACCAGCATAATATTCTGTGGTGATTTGCATATGCAGCCCATGATGCTTTGCATTGTGGGGGTATGTGTGATTTTTCATATATATATATATATATATATATATATATGTCATATAGCTGGATCTGGGTTAAAAATGAAACCAGTGGCTAAGCTCAGCATGACCAGGAAGCACCACCAAGAGCCAAGTCCCAACCTTCCCTCTCTGAAAAATGTTAAAAAATAAATGCTGAACAAAACAAAAGGAGCTGCAGATGTGTTGCTGCTAGCATGCCAGTGTGCGGTTGCAACTATGGGCTTCTTCCAGCAATTCCAAAGGTCATGTGGCTCTTAGGGATGCCTTGTCATGACGCAGGGTTTGAAATGCATAGACACATAGCTGAGCTTCACCATCTGTTTAATTCTGAATCCAGGAGGCCATTCTTCCTGAAAAGACCAAGCAATCTACATGGATGGTAATACTCTTACTAGTAAAATACACTTCTGGCATAAGTCTACCAATATTTACTTCCTTGCCATCAAAATTGGAAGTCACAGAATGTTGTGTTTTTAAACATTTTTTTTTTTTTTTTGAGAAAAACAAACACAGACTTTGTATTTCGCATTCTGCGGTGCATTATACAAGTTACAGTACAAGACTACCAAACATAGAGTGATGCAAAGGAGCATGAGAAAACAACCCAGCATCATCTGGACTCCCGGATCTAACAGCCAAAGGGACACCAATGAACTAATCTGCAATACTTTACTATTAACATTTAGTATATCAACTTAACTTCACAGAAAGTGTGGTGGACACCTGGAACAGCCTGCTAGAAGAGGCAGTAGGGGCGAAGACAATTGGGAACTTCAAGCATGCGTGGAATGGGCACATGGGCATAATAAGTAGAAGAAAGGAAGGGACACCGGCAACTAAATAGGGTTCCAGGATGTAGTAACAGGAAATTGGGCAGACTAGATGGACCTTCCGGTTCTCATCTGTCTACAACTTCTGTGTTTCTAAACATTAGAATGTGGTGTTCTTTCCTTTTGGGAATAAAATACTTCCACTCCTTTATTTGGGAAGTTTGTACCTTATTTGTGGAAATTAAATTCTTCCAAAATGTAGTTAACTGAAGCCCTGGTGCTGTCTGCATAAAATAGAAACATAGAATCTGTCTGCAGAAAATGACCGCTTGGCCCAACCAGTCTGTTTAAGTGTTCCTGCCTATTCTGCCTCCACAGACCCTAACTGGTCTCTGGTGACCATCCCCCATCCCTGTCTCGGTTCTACTATACCCCTTCGTTTATCCCATGTGTTCTTGAAGTCCTTCACCATTCTGGCCTCCACCACATTGGCTTGCAGTCGGTTCCATGTGTCCAGCACCCTTTCAATGAAGAAGTATATCCTCACGTCCCTCCTGAACGTCCCCCTTCTAGCTTAATTGCATGCCTCCTAGTCCTGTAGCTTGTCCTTATTTGGAAAAGGCTCCCCTTCTGCACCCTGTGAGGTACTGCAGGTCTCAATCATGTCACCTCTCAACTCTCCTCTCTTCCAAGGTGTACATGTTGAGATCCCTTAGTCGCTACTAGGACTTCCCTTGCAACTCCTGCACCATTTTGGTTGTTCTTTACTGTATTGCCTCCACCCTATCTGTCCTTTCTTTCTTTCTTTTTTTTTTTTTTTTTGGCAATTTAGTATGCTTTTATTATGGCTGCGGCTTCCCGGGGCTCAGCCTCAACTACCTGACCAATTCCCCGGTTTACCTGCTGAGATGAGCTTATCCCAGGCTTGCCCCCAGCTGGGACTGGACCTGAAGTCTGGAATCCCGGTGAGCGTTCCGACCAGAGAAACCCCCTGGCTTAGCCCCGAGGGCGGGGAACGGGACCTGGATGAGCAGGCAGAAACGCATCTATCTGCCATCAAGCAGGGACGGGGGGACCGGTCAGGTGCAGAGCATCATAGAGGGAGGTGGCTGCTGTATTTTTTAAGTGAAGATCCCTGGGGGTTGGGATGTGCAATGACAACCAGTGTCTGCCCCGCCCCCCTTAGGTAATGGTGCTGGCTGCAGCAGTACCCCCAGCCTCTGCAAGAGGTCCCTAAAGTGCTGGACACTCTGCCCCTCCCTCCCCCCCGGAGAATGGGAGCAGTTCCCAGGACACTCAATCCTTCTCTTCCCGGCCAGCCCTCTGAGTCCCGAGCCCGTCTCCGAAACCGGGATGTCGGCACCGCAAGCAGTCGCCTTGCCGCTTTGCTGGCAAGCCAGCCTCTGTCCTTTCTGAGGTGTGGTCTTCAGCACTGAACACAGTACACTAGGTAGAGACATACCAGATAGCAATACAACAGCAGCACCACCTCCCTCCTGCTGCTGGTGATACCCCTCCCTATGGACCCCAGCATCACACTAGTCCTGCCTACGGCCTTATCATACTGCACTGCCACCTTGGTGTTCTCTGATATAATAACCCCAAGGTTCCTTTCCTGCTCAGTGACTTCCAATATGCCCCCCCCCATCCTTTACTCAGCACTGGGGTTCCTATGACCTAGGTGCATGATTTTGCACTTTTTGGCATTGAATCCCCAGCTGCCATGTCCTTGACCACCCCTTCAATTTCTTCAGATTCCTATGCATGTTCTCCACCCCTGCTGAGTTTCCATCCCACTACAGATTTTGGTGTCATCTACAAAAAGGCATACCCTTCCTTCTAGTTTTTCTGCATACATATATATTATATAAAATATACAACAATGAATGCAAATAAAATACAAAGATTGCCTTCTTGAAATTAATCAGAACATGCCTAACACAAGACTGCTGTAATAATCTATACTGACTACTGACTAACAGGGAAGGGATCACAGATCTCCAGGTAGGTCAATTGGGGGCCAGTGACCATCACATGGTATGGTTCAATTTGGCCACCACATCTAAATCATCCCATTCCAAGGCAAAAATATGGGACTTCAGAGGAGCTGACTTTGATAAGATGGCCAACAGAGTTAAGCTAGCCCTGGCAAAAAGAAACACAGGTGAGGGGGTACAGGCAAAGTGGGCAAGCATTAAGGATGCAATACTTGAAGCAACATCCCATTGTGTTAGACAGAAAAGGAATTGCAAAAGAAGAAGGAAACCACTTTGGTTCTCAAATACAGTAGCAGAAAAGGTCAGAGCCAAAAAGCTGGCCTTCAGGAAATATAAGGAAACACAGCGGGATGAAGATAGAGAGGCATACCAAACTGCCCTAAAGGAAGCAGGGAAGTCAGGCAAACTTCCAAACTGAGGAAACACTAGCACGAACAGTAAAAGAAGGTGACAAGACTTTCTATAGATACATTAGTGAAAGGAGAAAGTCTAGAGGGGGTATTGCTAAGCTCAAAGGAGAAAAGGGGGCATGTGAGGAGGAGGACCCTGTAAAAGCATCTATCCTAAATAGATACTTTTGCTCAGTATTTATTGAAGAGAAGGTAGGGCAGGGCCCACAGCTCAGCACCATGGACACAGGGGGAGGGAGGTGAGCACTACTCCCTTCACAAAAGAAAGGGTCCTACAAGAGCTCGCTAAGCTCAGGGTGGACAAGGCAATGGGACCTGATGGCATACATCCCAGGGTACTTAAGGAGCTAAGGGTGGAACTAGCAGAGCCATTAGCAGAACTGTTTAGTGAGTCTCTGAGCACAGGAGAGGTCCCAGAAGACTGGAGAAGGGCTCATGTGATCCCGCTCCACAAGAGTGGTAGCAGGGAGGAGGCAGGGAACTACAGGCCAGTCAGTCTTACCTTAGTAGTGGTCAAGATTATGGAGGCACTCCTTAAGGAAAGGATAGTGCAACACCTGGAATCCATAGGGGCACAGGATCCAAGACAGCATGGGTTTACAAAAGGAAGGTCCTGTCAAACTAATCTCATAGATTTCTTTGACTGGGTAACCAGAGTGGTGGACCAAAGGGGAGCAGTTGATGTTGCCTACTTTGACTTCAGCAAAGCTTTCGACACTGTTCCACATAGAAGATTGATAAATAAGCTGGGTAGGCTCAGAGTGGGTCAGAAGTTGGTCAACTGGGTGGCAAACTGGTTGACGGACAGAAACAGAGAGTGGTGGTAAATGGTATACAGTCAGAAGAGATGCAGGTCACAAGTGGGGTACCTCAGGGATCAGTCCTGGGGCCAGTCCTCTTCAATATCTTCATTAGTGACATTGCAGATGGACTAGAGGTTAAGGCTTGTCTGTTTGCAGATGACACCAAGATCTGCAACAGAGTAGATGATCCAGATGGGGTGGGCAGAATAAGAAGAGATCTGGATAAACTAGCAAAATGGTCAGAAGAGTGGCAACTGGGATTTAATGCAAAGAAGTGCAAGATCATGCACATAGGGAAGAGAAACCCTGAAGCCACCTATTGGCTGGGAGGAGAGTTGCTGGCAGTCACAAAGGAAGAAAGAGACTTGGGCATCATCATCACCGATGACCTGAAATCATCTAAGTAGACCTCTAAAGCAGTAGATAAGGCTAGGGGGATGTTAGGGTGTATTAGTAGGGGTATCACAAGTCATAAGAGGGAGGTAATAATCCCTCTATACAAAACACTGGTTAGGCCCCATCTGGAGTACTGCATGCAGTACTGGAGGCCACACCTTCACAAGGACATTAACCAAATTGAGGCAGTCCAGAGAAGGGCAATCAAAATGGTGCAGGGACTGCATCAGAAGACATATGAGGACAGATTAACAGAGCTCAATATGTATACCCTTGAGCAAAGGAGGGAGAGAGGTGATATGATCGAAACATTCAAACACCTTAAGGGCATTGACAAGGTGAAAGAGTCTAACATGTTTGAATATAAGAAAAATAGCAGGACAAGAGGACACAGCATGAGAATAGAGGGAGGCCGATTAAGGGGGAATGTGAGGAAATTCTTTTTCACAGAAAAAGTGGTGGATGCATGGAATGGCCTACCTCAGGAAGTGGTGGCTATGAATACAGTTCACAGCTTCAAACAGGCATGGGATAGGCATAAGGGAGCAATACAGATGAATATGGATAGATAGGTCATTGACAGTGTAAAGGTGTGTGGCACATTCATAAGTTGGAAAAAATGGGCAGGCTGGATGGGCCTTGTGGTCCTTATCTGCCGTCAACCTCTATGTTTCTGTACGAACATACGAAAGTTGCCAGCAACAAAAGGCCATACTGATCTATAGGGGTTTTCATGCTCAGGCAGGGTGATGTCAAAGTAGTTAGCAAAATCCCGCCAGACTGGTACCATGCTGCCAAATAAACAATTAGTTTGGCAGTTTTTGCCAACCAGTGGGTGACTGGAGCTATCTACCAGGAGCCATATTCATTGATTTGTCAAATTCCTTTGACACTGTAGAGCACCACATCTTGCTGCATACTGTAAGCTACAACTCCTGGGGCTATCTAAGGGAGTACTAGCCTGGCTGAAGGACTATCTTACCAACAGGTCCAGGTGGCCAAAGTTAACGATGTGTCATTAATACCTTGTCTTCTCAACGTAGGTGTAAATCAAGGATGCATCCTGGGCCACATGCTATTTAGCCTGTTTGTGAATGGCCTTCCTTTCATCTGCTCCAGCATTAATTCCCTCATACACCTATATGCTGATGATACAGTTATCTGCACCAGAACCATCAGTGGTCACACCAGCACCCCTTTATCAGTCTTCAACGTGCACAGCAGTGGATGACTGGAAGATGCCTTTCCTCAGCTTCAAAACCGAGGTCAAGTGATTTATTTATTTATTTATCAAGTTTTAGGAGTACACCTTTGAGCTGGAATCTCATTTACAAAGGTTCCACGTCAGCAGAAGATAAATTACATACATTTCAATAACAAATAGACAACAGTACATGAATTTCAAAAATGGGATCGTACAGAGAATATAAGTACAGTGAAGTATAAAACAGTTAACATTACAGGTACAGGTGAATGTAAGGTTACATAAAATGCGAGAACAGAGCTGTAATACTTGACCTGTTAAGCAGAATAACAATTCATTGTCGTGGTATAGCAAGGGACGGGGAAGGGGTGGTGGGAATAAGTGCATCAAGGAGGAGATAAGATGTGTTAAGGAGGAGATTAGGCAGGGGTGAATGTGGGCAGGAGGAGGGTAAGCAAAGGAACGAAATAGGGTTAGCAGTCACAGCTGCTCAAGCTTGCCAGCAGTCACAGCTGCTCCGACTGGTGAGGTATTGGTGAAGTTTTTTAAATGGTCCCGGCTTAGGCTCACAGGTTAAGCCCTGGGGGAGTTCATTCAGCCAGAGGGGGGCATGATACATGAATGACCTTTGCACCTGAGAGCTTCTGGATGGCTGGCGGGGATAGGCCAAGACAAGTTTCTCCCCCCCTCCCGATTAGACATACTTGGTACTGTACACTGCCTTGAAGGTTTAGCCAGTTAGATTGTGCATAGAGGTCACAGGTGTGGGTTAGCCTGTCTGCACCAAGGAGCAGCCTGCAGGATTTATTTAGGGCAACAATAATCCTTTTCAAAGTGGAGTCTGGGCCTGCCCCATAGCTCACTAATCCATAATCAATGATGGACAGTATGGAATATTTTACGGCAAGAGACAGGGCATCTTGGGTCAGGCAATGTCGGTTCCTGTATAAAAAACCAATTGTAGGATTTACTACCTTTACAATTTGTTCTGTATGCTGAGCAAAGGGGATAAAACTGTCCAGGGTGACGCCAAGATATTTGAAGATTTGCACCTGTTCTATTGGGGTGAGAAGGTTATTGTTGATTGTCAGTTGAAAGTCTTTATACTTATTGTGGGGGGTTCACAAATAACTTTAATTTCATTTTTTATAGTTCATTATATAGAAACATAGAAACATAGAAGTTGACGGCAGATAAGGACCGCAAGGCCCATCCAGTCTGCCAATTTCTTTTTCTACCTTATAAATGTGCCATCGGCCTTTGCTCTGTCAGTGGCCTATCTATTCATAGTCATTTGTATTGCTCCCTTATGCCTATCCCATGCCTGTTTGAAGCCCTGCACTGTATTCATAGCCACCACTTCTTGTGGTAAGCCATTCCATGCATCCACCACCCTTTCTGTGAAAAAGAATTTCCTCACATTCCCCCTTAATCGGCCCCTCTAATCTCATGCTGTGTCCTCTTGTCCTGCTATTTTTCTTATATTTAAACATGTTAGATTCTTTTACCTTGTTAATGCCCTTAAGGTGTTTGAATGCCTCGATCATATCACCTCTCTCCCTCCTTTGCTCAAGGGTATACATATTGAGCTCTGTTAATCTGTCCTCATATGTCTTCTGATGCAGTCCCTGCACCATTTTGGTTGCCCTTCTCTGGACTGCCTCAATTTGGTTAATGTCCTTGTGAAGGTGTGGCCTCCAATACTGCATGCAGTACTCCAGATGGGGCCTAACCAGTGTCTTGTAAAGAGGGATTATTACCTCCCTCTTACGACTTGTGATACCCCTACTAATACACCCTAACACCCCCCTAGCCTTACCTACTGCTTTAGAGGTCTGCTTGATGATTTCAGGTCATCAGTGATGATGCCCAAGTCTCTTTCTTCCTTTATGACTGCTAGCAACTCCCTCCCAGCCTATAGGTGGCTTCAGGGTTTCTCTTCCTATGTGCATGATTTGCACTTCTTTACATTAATCTCAGTTGCCACTCTTCTGACCATTTTGCTAGTTTATCCAGATCTCTTCTCATTCTGCCCACCAATTTGGATCATCTACTCTGTTGCAGATCTTGGTGTCATCTGCAAACAGACAAGCCTTACTCTCTAGTCCATCTGCAAGGTCACTAATGAAGATGTTGAAGAGGACTGGCACCAGGACTGATCCCTGAGGTACCCCACTTGTGACTTGCATCTTCTGACTGTATGCCATTTACCACCACTCTCTGTTTTCTACCCGTCAACCAGTTTGCCACCCAGTTGACCAACTTCTGACCCAGCCCGAGCCTGCCCAGCTTATTTATCAATCTTCTATGTGGAACAGTGTGAAAAGCTTTGCTGAAGTCAAGGTAGGCGTCATCAACTGCTCCCCCTTGGTCCACCACTCTGGTTACCCAGTCAAAGAAATCTATGAGATTAGTTTGACAGGAACTTCCTTTGTAAACCCATGCTGTCTTGGATCCTGTGCCCTATGGATTCCAGGTGTTGCACTATCCTTTCCTTAAGGAGTGCCTCCATAATCTTGCCCACTACTGAGGTAAGACTGACTGGTCTGTAGTTCCCGCCTCCTCCCTGCTACCACTCTTGTGGAGCGGGATCACATGAGCCCTTCCCAGTCTTCTGGAACCTCCTGTGCTCAGAGACTCACTAAACAGTTCTGCTAATGGGTCTGCTAGTTCCACCTTTAGTTCCTTAAGTACCCTGGGATGTATGCCATCAGGTCCCATTGCCTTATCCACCCTGAGCTTAGCAAGCTCTTGTAGGACCCTTTCTTTTGTGAAGGGAGTAGTGCTCACCTCCCTCCCCCCTGTGTCCATGATGCTGAGCTGTGGGCCCTGCCCTACCTTCTCTTCAGTAAATACTGAGCAAAAGTATCTATTTAGGATAGATGCCTTTACAGGGTCCTCCTTATAAGCTTTTACTTGGTGAACCAAGCTTCAGCAGCAGTGAAATCACTTTGTAGTTGTGACTCAAGTTGGTGTCGGAGTTTTTAGAAAAGATGACAGCGTTATCAGCGTAAAGAAGGATATGTTCTTTGCAGACAGAGGGGAGTTTGTTAATAAAGAGGCTGAACAAGAGTGGGCCAAGAATTGACCCCTGGGGAGCCCCTGTGAGTACCTCCCAACTTTTGGAGCGTGTCCCACCAATTTTGATTTGCTGAGATAGCTCTGGAACCACCCTACAGCTTCAGTGGAAAGGCCAATAGAGAAGAGTTCAGCAAGAAGTGTTTTATGGTTAACAGTGTCAAAAGCCTTGGTAAGGCCAATGTAAATCGCCCTGGCTACTTGACTGATGACTGTCTAAAGCCCCGTGTAAGAATTCTGTGTACTCCAGCAGGGCGGTGGAGGTACTATGCTCCTTGCAAAACCTGTGTTGCTATGGGCATTGGATTCCATACTTATTTAAATAGTCAACAAGTTGGTCAGCAGCTATCCTTTTTAATGCCTTAGAGTCGGCGGGGGGGGCAAAATTGATATTGGATGGTAGTTCATGTGTACAGCTCTGTCACCACTTTTGTGGACTAGGGTGACCACTGCTGCTTTCCAGAGCAGGGGAAATTGTCCCAGCTAGAGAGAGAGAGAGAGAGAGAGGTTCAAAAGTTTTGTTAAAGGTAGGAGCACTTTTTCAAGGGTAAGGTCCAATAACTTAAGGTCCAGCAAGTCACTACTGTATCTGGTTTTGCCTAGCACCTGCGACATATACTTTCTGGCTTTGGGTACGGTGACTGCATTAAGGTAGAAGGGGGGACATACTGTGTGTGGTCTTGGGGTCTGGTGTATTATCAACAAATGATACGGGGAGATCAGCTGGCAGTATGCTGCTAAGGTCTGTGAAAGCAACATTAAAGGGACACTGTCGACCTTTTTTGCGTTATATTATTTTTAGGTAAAAACCCACATTTTATGATAGCTTACGTCTTCTAATGTTCATTGATGTTACCGGTTACTTCGTCTGCCTCCTTGCTTATTAGAACCGAAATGCATGGTACTGTATAGCTATGCCCAGCTTTGTTTCGCTTCATATCATTGAACTACTCTTAGTACACACCTCCTGAACATTAGAAACACCCTCAAACAGTGAAACCACTCATGATACAACAGTCTCTTCTACTCCCACTGCATAATCAGTGGCTAGGTTGTGTCGGGGGTGTTCCTGAGTCCAGGAAAGATGCAATAGAAGCTGGTCAAGAAAAATGTAAACAAACATGTTTTGGTGTGGTAACACATGTATGGTGGGCAGTCAGTTTTTCCTTTTTTTAAAATCAAACTACCAGCTGAATCAACAGTCTCTATGGAACATTAACAATCATAAAATGTATTTTTTAAACTAGGGACCCTTTGAGGCCTACGGAGGATGACAGTGACCCTTTAAAGGTATTGGCAGTTATGGTAAGGTCCAGGGTGATCACACCATTCACCAGCAGCATGGAAGGTGAGGTTTTGCTATTTTTGCCAGTAAGGTCCTTCAAGTTCTCCCAGAATATGGTGGTGGGGGTGGGGGTGTGAAATACCTCAAGAATGGCCTGGGGTTAACTTATTAAATTAATGCTGGGGACTTCCAGTGACACTTCCAACTGAATAGCAGCCTGAACATCACGCTCCCCTCTCACCACCCTAAATTTAATAACTACAGCTGTACCTTTCCACCAAATTCTAAATAAATCGCATACTTTACCAAGCATGGCTAACAACATACACAAAGAGGCTGGAAATTGCTTCAGTGTGCTTCAATGAGATCAAGAGGGATCTGACTACCAGTTGTCTGATTCAGAGGCCTCAGAGCGCTCATAACAGCCCGCTTGCACTACTCCAGCTAAAACATCCAAAACTAAACTGGGGAAAACCTCCAGAATGGACCAAAAGCTGGACAAGATCCTATCCAAAATACCAGATTTCAAGGAGGAATTTCACTCCTTTAAACAAGCACAAGAAACGCTAACAGCTGACCTGACTGAGCTGTGTTCGAGAGTCACCACTATGAAACAAACAACACTGGCCCGGGAGGACAGAAGAACCCAGAAACGCAAATTAATTGAAAGCAGAAACTCATTTGAATAAGCATTGATATATTCCATGGAGTTCTGCAGGTTTTGTAACTCCGGAAGGAACGCTGTGCTAGTGAACACGAGGGCAATTACGAATGGCTGCTGTATGAAGCTCTTTCTGTTGGAGGTACTTCCATAATTTTGTTTCAAATCAGCAGCACATTTCATGAAGAAGTATAAATAATTTTTACTTTTGACACCGGAAAGATTTGTTTCTGTGGTATTGCTGTCGAATTAGATTCTCTATCTGGTTATCAAAGAGAGAGATACAGAGATGAGAGTCCCACTTGTGGTGACCAGATTTGTGGTGTTTGACATTGGTCACAAAAGCATCACTACGATTAATACCCACTATCTGCTATTAACATTTGGAAAATTGAAAAGTGTATTTAAGTTTTGTAAGTCTCATAAAGAGAACTTTTAAGTTAATTGATGCGATTTTTGCTGGGGTAATACCCCCACCCACTGTTTTACCTGGTGTAATGGGGAATCTCTATATTGTGACACTTGGTTCAGTGAATGGGGGAGCTTATCTGTTAGAATGGCTCCCGTTCCTTTGTTTCGTCTCCAATTGCCTTGGATTATAAACTGTTGGACAGCCCTTTAGCCCCACATATTAAATGACAAACCTTTGACCTAACGGAGTCCTGAATGGTTGTTAAAAAATGAAATGGCACCATAACCTTGCTCCGCAGAACTTTTAATGCTCTCTGTATATATTTGTCCATTAATAATCTTAAAACACTTGTGTATTTTGTACATTTCTAACATTTTGAATCATCATGTGGTTGCCCTGACCTGGAGTTCAAATTACTGTATATTTATTGTGGAGTACCTGGAAATGATTTAGTTTTGCTTCCCTGTAGTGCAGCAATTAGATATGATTCCCCCAACCCTTTTTTTTTCCCTTGACAATGTCTGTTGGACTGCTTCCCCCCCTTTTTTTCTTTTCTTTTCCTCACCCCTGTTCCCACCCCCCCCCCTTCCACTTAGGTATTTCCCCGGTATGCCCGGGGTTGTGACTTCTACTATTGTTATGATTTATCACGATTGCTATTTACTGCATGTAACTTTATTCCATAAACCACTGTTATATTGTATTCTTTTGTTATCTGTATTGCACCTGTATGTTACCACTATTGTATCTCACACTGTAACCATGTCTACCCGCCCTGTGACGAGGTGCCTTTGTAAGTGAGTCTCTGACTCAAAGGTTGTAAATCTGACTTTCAAAAATAAATAAAAGAAATTGTTGCGTGACGTTCCATGCCTGAAATATTTTCTCATTCCATAGCTTTCCTTTTTATTTATTTACTGAAGATCAAACATGAAATGTTTGGACTCCAATGTTTTCTAGGAGCATTTTTTGTTACAGACTTAAAACCAAAGTTATCTAGATGATGGACTCTGATGTTTAAAGGGAGACTCTAAGCTTGGATTCCTGGCAGACCTTGAAGGAATGTTGTGGGCCGCTTTACTCTGGAACTTTGTGGACTTCGGAAAGTAACTGAAGCTGAATTGTTGGGACTGTTTAGTAAAGAGCCTGAATTTAGCTTATTACAAAGTTTGTATTTATTTAGCTATTATTTTGCTTCCTGTGATTCTGAAATCAAATGAATAGGCATGATATCGTGGCAGCACTTTAGGATCTGGATTTATAACGATGGTTAAATAATGGACTCTTGTGTTGATGGAGCCTCCTGCTCCAACTTCTTTGGGATTTAATCCTGTTATGCCATGTCAGTGATTAATTTTACAGGGACATTTTTAAAGAGGTGATCCCATTTCATGATACCTGTTTTTCTGTTTAACTTGGGGGAAAAAATCAGGACTTGTAATAACACTGAAAGCTAGTTACTACACAATATTTTATTACTATGTATAATTTGTGCTTTGCATGGTACTGCATGTTGTATGTCTATTGGAACTTTGTAATGACTTATAGTTGAACAAATAAACTTGACTTGACTATACCCGGTGGGTGACCAGTTTTGCGAGGCTTCTATTATTATCCTTTTTAATACACACATAAATGCCTAGGTGTGCAGTGACATGGGCGAGGCAGGGACCACTCTGTCCCAGGGGCGGGTCCTCAGGGGTTGGACGTGGATCGGACTGGCAGGCTTCCTTCCCTCTACGGGGGGGTGGTGGTGGGGGCTGGAGGTGAGGACCCTGTGGCGCAGAGGGATGCTACTGGCTCCTCCTGGGTCTCTGCCTGGTGACTCCTGCTTTTTCACGGGGGGGGGAATTACCTGGGAATGACCAAGGGCTGCCACTAAAACCTCCCTTTTGGGGGATCCGGGGGCCCAGATAACACTCCCTCCTGTATAGGTCTACATATTATAGTATGGATTTTTGTCTTCCTCCTTACTACTGTTTTGGAATTCTAAAAGTTGGGACTCTACCCAGTGGGCCTTTCAATAGTAAATATGGACATGTGTTGAGTTATATTTTTAAACAAAATGGGGGGAAGTGGAGAGAACCCTTAATCTTTTTTTTTTTTAGTATTTGTTTTCTTACTAGATATAAATGAAAAACAATGGTATTGCGATTATCAGTGAGTGAGAAGCTATTGGGTAGTTCCACCCCCCACCTATGTATATTAAAGGGATGGTGATGGGGTCCATTGGGTCTGGGTTGAGCATGAGGAACTACTGCAGTCTGGGTTGAGCATTAGGAACCACTGCACAGTCCTCCTCGCCAGTTCCCTCAGACCTTCCCAATATCCCTTAGTCATAGTTTTGATTTTACCCCTTTTCTTTTTCTGTACCATCTCTCACACCCTTCAGTTACGGGGTCTAGTGTACCCCGAGGGCTACCCTCCCAGGATTGGTGAGGTGACCCAACCACAGCAAAACTACTTTTTGCCAGTCCTAGGTACACTCTTTGGTGAGCACGAGGTGTTGGAAGTCCCAGGACATCGATATGTATATAGTTGGGTGAGATTACTCCCCAAGTTCTCCAAACTACCCAATTCCTGGCCCATGCATGACTGTTCTATGTTTTACCCCCAGTTCCTATCATTCTTAGTGGATGACACAGACTGTTCTGTACCTATGGTCATATTTTTTGTATTTAATATGAACAATTTTCGGGGTTATTAACAGCTGTAAGTTCTCCTAACTATGTAATGCAGGCCGAGGCAAGGCTGAACCCTCTTTTAGAAACAGGATGAGTACCCCACTTAGATTAGTTTTTCACAGTGTGAATGGGCTGGCCAGCCCAGTCAAAAGATTCCAAACTCTACAAGCCCTTAAAAAGCTCAGATTGGATATTTTACTACTTCAGAAAATGCACCTATCCTCTTCTGAACATCAGAAGCTCTTGAAATTCGGTTATGCGCTGATCGTGGAGTCCTCATATAAATGGGGTAGATGTCAGGGGACGGTGGTGCTGGTTCCAAAAGCCTCCCCATTCCAAATCATAGAGCACCACACAGATATAGAGGGGTGCGTAGCAATGGTGGTGGTCACAGTGCAAGGCCAGAAACTGATGGCATGTAGTACTTATATACCGCCAGGCACGGATGCCTCTTCCAAACAACAAATAGTAGATTTTATTTTAACCCACACACAAGGGGTA
This sequence comes from Neoceratodus forsteri, assembly GCA_016271365.2. Lineage (NCBI taxonomy): Eukaryota > Metazoa > Chordata > Ceratodontiformes > Ceratodontidae > Neoceratodus > Neoceratodus forsteri. The sequence continues at coordinate 672,075,280 of CM057451.1, read as the reverse complement.
TTGGTGATTAGAGGGGACCTGAATTACCTTCTAAACCCCACACTGGACACTTCACGCCCTCAACGCCCACAATTAACCTCAGACCAAAACACCTTAGCGTTTGGTGTGGGATACGAGTCTAGTGGAAACATGGTGTCTGTTACATCCTAATCAGTGAAAGTAGTCCATAAGCATTACTCTTTGCTTGACTACTTCTGCCTTAGTGCAGAACATAAAGAACTAATACATAGTGTGGACATTCATAATATCCTTCGCTCAGACCATGCCCCGATAACTCGAGAACTGAACATCAGAAAGGAGTGAAAAAACACACTTTGGTGCTTTAATCCCTTTTTATTGTGGGACCTGAAATTTAAAGACCTTTTAAAACATAAAATCCTAGAAATTATACATGAAAATATTTCTCCCCAGCTACTGTGGGATACCCTGAAGACAGTATTGAGGAGATACATAATAGCCTATGCAGCGAGAAAGAAAAAGTTGTATGATTTATGTCTGAACGAATTACAGGAAATGCTAATGTTCCTTCAAAAGGCCCATATGCAGGGTGACCACAGTCTGGCAGACCAAGTCACCAAAACACAACTTGACATCCAAAGAATACTAACAACAAGGATTGAGCAGGGTTTGGTCTGGTTCAGACAAAGATATTGTGAGGGTGGGGCAAGAGCTTCACGCTTATTAGCATATAGACTTTGCCGACAAACACGACTAGTGACTATAACAAAAATCAAGGGCCCTAAAACGGGCCAGATCAGTCATCATGCATCACAGATCCTAGATAGTTTCCAGGCTTTTTGTGAGGACCTTTTGTCACAGTGTGTCTTACATCCTGAGAGACCCTTTTTTCTTCCCTGAAGTCTGCTGCAGCAGTGTCTCTCCTCTTCTCCTTCATATACCCTTTTTCTAACCACTATATTTCACCATTTGCAGGCAGGCCACCTGCAAATGTACTTGCCTTACTACCCTTTGTTTCAGGTCTCCTCAGGATTGCCCCCCCCCCCGCCTAGGAAAGCATCATGAAAAAGGGAGCACCTTGTTTTGTTTCTAGCCTGGAAGCGCTGTTATATTTGTGATTGGAAAATACATGCCTTCAATTGTTATCTTCTCTATAAGGTGCTAAGAAGGGATGATGTGAAGAATGTATAAAAATAGCATTTTCCCCCTTCATAGTGAGTTGAGACCTTTAAAACAAACATTTATTTCCTGGTTAGAAAAGACTGTGCTACAGTTTGTTGGTTTCTCTCTGACCTTGTATTTGTTGTAAAGCAAAGAAACCAAAATAAAATACAACCAAGAGAGCAGTTTAACCACAGACTTAGATTTCAGCCAGGTACTGAATATATACTAGAAGGTGTCTACTGCTGTACCTCTCGCATTGTGCCCTACAGCTTCCCTTGTGCGATTACTTCCATTGGCTTTCCCATTTTAAACAGAGATAAAACTTTCCTCTTTGTGTTTACTGATGTATTTATTTATTTATTTACGAGTTTAACCAGGAAGGCATACTGAGCAGTGTTGCTCGATTCCAGATGCGACCTGGAGGACAAGACCCAAGACAATTGCACAATCACAAGGTACAGTAGTTAAACAACTTGCAGGGCTTGAAATAACCGGCTGTCCACCCGTCTCAGACAGCCATTTTTTCATTGAGACAGGTGTTTTATTTTGTTTGCCTGTCCCTTGGACAGGCAGTTCTGCTTTATAACTTTGCTACACCTATTAGGGTGCTAGGACCCAACCACGGCACTCTGTTTAGGAAAAAGGGATGTCAGGACCTCATGATCTGAATGATGCACCACAGGGCTCAAAATAGCGCTGAGCGCTAATCTGCGCCTTGTTTTGGTAATTGGCGCCTGCCGCTTTAAGAGGCAGCATGTTAAGGGCGCTCCTAGTAGCTCCTTGTGTGTCTGCGCTCCGCAGTAAGTAAATCACGCACGGTGCCGAAATGGGATGTGAGCGAGTTGATTCGGCGAGCAGAAAGGGAAAGGGGCATGAAATATGTAAACGCGCTGCTGGAAAGCCGAAACTCCTACAGCTGAAACTTCATGAGGACGAGTTAGCAAGCACAAAATGGAAGGGGCGGGAAATATGCAAAAGATGGAGAGCTGAAACTGGATATGGACAGGTCAGTCAGCAGAAAAGGGAAGGGGTGTGAATAAGCAAAACATGCTGGATAGCTGAAATTCATTTTGCTACCGAGAGTAAAAGAAAAAGATACAACTACGTTTACAGTGAGTGCATGTAAAGAGAGGTAGGGACTGGTGGAGTATGTAAACTGACACCAGAGCACATGAAGAGAGAGAGAGTTGGGGAAGTACTCAAACAATGAGAAGTTTGGAAATATTTAATCAGAGGAAGCCAGTTTAACTATGAGTAGTCTAAGTTGAGCAGCATACAGAGGAGGGGGAAGGATCTAGCTGTCTTCAGTGGAACTGTATAGCATGACAGACTTATACCCTTACTGCAGTTTCAGCTTTGCTGGAAGAGGTACAGTGTGTGTACATGTGTACACTGTAATAGCCTGTGAAAGTCAAGTATGTAATTTTACATTTTTTTTTTTTTTAGCTCTCATCATATTGTGCTTTTTATCAAGATGTTGTTGTCCACAATAACATGGCTGCCATAGGGAGAGAGTGTCTGCCAACTTCTCTGCATCCTCTGCTGTACTAGTGCTTCAATGCTTTTTTGGGAGTTTAATATATCCTTCCTGCTCTAGTGTTCAAGGATGTTTGGCAGTGTTCACTTGTTACTTCACTGTAACTTCCGTTATTATTTTCAGAATGTAAAAGTACATTTATTCACATATGCACTTTTACATTCTGAGAAAGAAATCATAGTGTGACAGGTTACAGGTATTGTGTAAGAGTTACCACTGCCAAACATCCTTCAACACTAAACCAGGGAAGGATATATTCTCCTACAACCTGCCCAACTCCAAAAAGCACTGAAGCATTAGTACAGCAGAGGATGCAGAGAAGTTGGCAGACACTCCCTTCCCCATGGCAGCCAGGTTACTGTGGAGAATAAAATCTTGATAAAAAGTACAGTACTCTGTTGGAGAGCTCAAAACGTTCTTTATTTTTTATTTTAGTTTATCCAGGATAGCCCAGCTGAGATGCAACATCTTGTTTCTTGTGGGGTCCTGCTTACCTACAGCTTGGAGGACTGGGGCACTGGGTGCTTGCTTATTCATTGAAGCAATAATCCACAGTAGTGTAAGTCAGTTAGTGGATTTCACTCTACTCTGGCATAGTTTGGTCATGAGGACTAAGGCCCAGTGACTTGACTTCACACCAGAAGTTGGTAATCCCACCACAACCCACACCCTGCAGTGGATTATTAAACAAGGTAAAAAAATCTGAAACAAGGCAGTTGTGCAGAAGGGAACAGAGAGTGAAAAAATTATGTAAAAATAGTGTGGACAGGCAAAAGTTTTGGGGACAGGCAAAATTTATGTCCCACCTGTCCCCGACAGGCAACTCAAAAAATGATTTCTAGCCCTGTTTAAACAACACAATGATAGGGCCATCCACCTTACAGACAATCAGCAGATAGATACAGGAAATATTACAGAGAAACACATCTGAGAACACAAAAATACAATTACACAGTTGGCACCAGCTAAAAGCAAGAGCAGCTGGAGCAGAAGTGGGTGCTGAGTAGGAGATTGAGGTGGCTGGGGTTGGGTGAGTGTGTTATATCAGCTGGCAGGGCGTCCCACAGCTGGGGGATACAGAATTTGAAAGCTACCTGTCCTTTGATTGTGCGCATGAAGGGGACGTGGAGGAGCCTGGGGTCTGTGCTTCTGAGGGAGTAAGCAGGGGGAGGTTATGGGGAGAGGATAGAGGCCAGGTGGGGGGAAGGGAATGGGACCAAAATTTGGCTGCGGACCTTGCACAGTGGGTTAGTCTGCAGTCTTGGAGGGACGGCAGGGCTAGTGAGCTATATAAGGTGCATTGGTGGGTTGCTTGTGGGCAGTTGAGGATAAAGCGACAGAAAGAGTGGAAAAGGGTGTCAAGGCTGGCCAAGGTGGAGGAGGGAGCGATAGAATAGACTATGTCGCTGTAGTCGAGTATTGGGAGGATCATCTTTTGAACAATAGCTTTCCTGGCAGGAGAGGGGAGGCAGCTTTTGTTCCTGTATAGGGCGCCGAGTTTAGGGAGTAGTTTGTTGTGTATGGAATCAATATGGGTGGCAAAATCAAGGTGCGGCTCGAGCCAGATGCCTAAGTATCTGAAGCTGGTGCATTGTTCCAGTAGGGTCCCGTCCAGGGTTTGGAAAGGGGGGCAGCGGGCTTGGCGGGAGAGTCTTTGCTGTGAGCTGAAAGTTAGTGACATAGTTTTCTTAGGGTTTAGGAATAGTTGGTTTGACCGGAACCATTCCTGGATGGCGTTGAAATCCTGCTGTAGTAGATTTTCCACCTCGCTTGTGGAGGGGCCCGTGGCGTACAATACTGTGTCATCCGCATACATTTGAATGGATGAGTAACGACAGGCTGATGGGAGGTCGTTTAAGAATATGGAGAAGAGCAGTAGGCCCAAGACTGATCCTTGGGGGATGCCGGCATTAACTGGTAGGGGGTTAGAGATGTGTGAGGTGACTTTTACTGCCTGGTGTCTGCCCACCAGGTAGTCGTGGAACCACGTGGCAGCTAGTTTGGAGAGACCGGCTTCTTTTAGTTTAGAAAGGAGCAGAATATGGGAGACGGTGTTGAAAGCCTTGGCTAAGTCTATAAAGATGGTAGAGATGATGTGGCCTTTGTCCATGCCGGTGAGTATGTCGTCAGTGATTCTTAGCAGGGAGGTGATAGTTGAGTGTGATTTGTGAAAACCAGATTGGTATAGAGTGAAGAAGGAGGAGGCATCTAGATAGGGAGAGAGTTGGGTGAGGACAAGACGTTCCTGTAGTTTTGCCAGAATAGGGATTAGGGAGATGGGGCGATAGTAACCCGGGGAGGAGAGGTCGCCCCCTTTAGGGAAGGGTATGACGGTAGCCTGTTTCTATTCGGTTGGTAATTTGCCCAGTGAGAAGGAGAGGTTGAATAGAGCGGCTAGTGGGGCGACTATGGTGGGAGCGGACAAATATAACGTCTTGGCATCCAGGGACGTAGGGCATTTACCTTTGTTAGTGTTCAGGGATCGTAGAGATTTGAGTACTTTGGCCGGGGATACAGGGCGGAAGGAGAACTGTATGGTTGGTGGGAGTGCTCTTGGTGGGGGGGGGCCCGGAGTGGGTGGATGCAGGAGGGCCGATAGAAGTGAGTCAGTACAGCTGGAGAAGTAGGCATTGAAAGCAGCGGCAACCTCACAGGGATCGGTGATGGAGGTGCTCTGAACTGACAGTGTCGGAGGTGGCGGCTGGGTAGGGGGGAGAAAAGGGATTTGAACGATTTCCAGAAGTTTGTCGGGTGGTTAAGGTTTGCGCTGAAAGCCGATAGAAAATAGATCTTTTTTGCCTGGCAAATGAGGTTAGTGCAGGAGTTGTGGAGGTCTCTGTAGGTTTGGAAGGATGCCTGGGTGCCCAGTTTCTTGTGGGCTTTCCAAGCGTGGTCCCTGGAGTGGCATTTGCTGATGATATCAGTGGTGATCCAGGGAAGGTGGGCACCTCTGACCCTTTTTGTGCACAGGGGGGCATGTTTGTCCCAAGCTTTTAGAAATTTGGCCTTGTAAGTTTCGAGTGCAACATCAATAGATGTGGCCACTGGGATGAAGGACCAGTCTACTTGTCTTAGATCTTGCTCGAGTGATGCTAGGTCCAGGGAATTATATGACCTTGTACGCAGTGTCTTGGGGGGGAGCGGTAGGCCTGTGCACTTTTCTGATCAGGAAAATCATGTGGTGGTCACTTAGGGAGTCTGGGAGCAGGCTCACGCATAGGATCCTGTGGGGGTGGGAAGAGAGGACCCAGTCCAGGAGTGAGTGATTTTGCATTTTGTGGTTTAGCTAGGTGGAGTCTACAATTAGTTGTATGAGATTTAGAGCCTTGATCTTGGTCTTAAGGTGGGCCTTATCTATGGCTAGCCAGTTGTGGTTAAAATCACCGATGGCATGAAGCTTGCCTCCTGTGGTTAAGGACTTTAGCATGTCCAGGTGAGCTAGGATGTCAGGTAGGGGGGTGCCGGGAGGGCAGTAGGTACCTACAACGTACACAGTGGTGGTACACGGGAACGAGAGTTTGATTAGGAGAGAGTTGATGTGGGCTGGAAATGAGGGAATTTGAACCATGGTAAACTGTAGCTTAGTGGAGATGTACATGGCTGTTCCACTGCCTCTCTTTTTCCCTTGTCTATCATGTCTGATGATTGTATAGCCAGGTGTGGATACTTCAGCATCGGTATGATGGGGCTTTAGCCAGGTTTCGGATATGATCAGGATGTCAGGGTGATGGGATAGGGCAATTGGTTGCAGCACAGTTATTTTGTTTAGTAAGCTGCAGGTGTTGAGGTGAAGGAGCCTGAGACCTTCAGGGAATGAAAATGGGGTGTGGGCGTTTGGGGTGGTGGGTCCAGGGTTGGCCTCAATATTCCCGGCCAGGAGGAGTAGCAGTATAATATACTGTTTGGATTTATGCCAGAGGTATTTTGGCCGGGTGGTAAGGGTGTGACCTGAGGCTGCGGGTGGTGGGCAGCGGAGGGTGGGATGCAGAGAGCTGTATGACCTGGGAGAAAAGAGGGGGGCAGGATGGTGGCGCTAATGGCCCAGTTGTGTACTTTAGTGTGGGCTTGCTGTTGGTGAGGGTTAGCATAGTAGGGCTGGGGGATGAGGCAGGGGGTCATAAGTGGGGGAGGCTCCCTGTTTGGGAGGTCAGCAGGGGGAAGGGATGTCCAATGGGGCAAGTGAGAAGAATAGCAGGGGTACAATAGGCAGCATAATTGGCAGAAAGAGTGGAGAAATGCTATATCAGAAGGTATAGCGGCCACTAGTGGTAGCAGCTGATAAGCTGCAAATGGGACAGTGGGCTGATAGGTTCACGAAGTCACGTGAGATAGGTTCACGAAGTCACGTGAGTGAGCACTATGAAGCAAGGAGCTTGCCAAGGGCGGTGGTGGGGGTGGCGGGGCCAAACACACGCTCTGGGTTCAGCGGCGTCCGTACCTGTGGAGCAGCTTCGGTGGGGGGGGTCTTTCTTGGATGCGATTGCTGGCTGGGGAGGGCTGTAACACTCTGCTTGCCCTCGCGACCCGACCCCGACTCTGGAAGAAAGGAGAGGAGATTTTATAGTCAGCAGAGAGGGAGGAGCAACGTAGGCAGCCTGGTAATTACTATGTTAGACTCTATCTTATTGCTATGAGTGTTCTACAGTTGTGCAGATGTAATCTGTTTGACTAAGGGAGCCACAGAAAGCAATTAATCTAGCTTGCAAATAAATGTATTACAACTGGAGCAGTAGTTATCTTGATTGTTAAGGGACCCAGTAGAAAGCAAATAAATCTCACAGGCATACGAAATTAAATTAGCTGGCAAAAACTATCTGTAAACCTATGCTGACAGTTAAAGCAGTTAAGGTCCTTATGGTTAAGGCTGGAGCCTTTACAGTTCTATTGTCCAGGATTTTGAAAATTTGATTTGATTTTGGTGCCGAAACACACGCTTCGATTCAGTGGCGTCCGTGCCTGTGGGCAAGCTTGTTGGGGCTTCCTTGGATGTGATTGCTGGCTGGGAGGGCTGTAACACTCTGCTTTGCCCTCGTGACCCGTCCCCCGACTGTGAGCAGCTTCGTGGGGGACTTCCTGGATGCGATTGCTGGCTGGGAGGGCTGTAACACCTGCTTGCTCCTCACCAAAACCCCAACTGTGAGCAGCTGTGTGTGGGGGGAGCTTCCTTGGATGCGATTGCTGGCTGAGGAGGGCTGTAACACTCTGCTTGCCCTCGGGACCCAACCCCGACTGTGGAGCAGCTTCGGTGGGGGAGGGGCTTCCTTGGATGCAATTGCTGACTGGGGAGAGCTGTAACACTCTGCTTGCCCTCACGACCCGGCCCCAACTGTAGAGCAGCTTCGGTGGGTATACCAGAATGAAAAGGGGGAAAATAAATGAAGGGATGCCAGAAAATGAATCTTGTTTGGGCCTAGGAGGCCTGCACTGAATAAAAGTTAACAGTAGAGGTACTACAACATGTTGTTCACATAATGAAAAGGTGATATGAAACTGAAAAGGTGATATGAAACTGCATAAAGTTATATGCGGCCTACCTTAAGGTTTCTGTTTGTAAGTTCCTGCCCAAGAGTCTTCCAGTCTCCTACTGAGCACTGGCTGTCCCTGTCTTTCCACCTTTTATACACTGGATAGATCTGTGGGAGGAGCCTGCACCGGAAACTTACAACCTATTTTGTTTAGAGAAGGTTTTATTATGTACACTACCACACAGTCAAAATATATCTGAGTTTTCTTTTATTTATAGTGGTTGGATATAAATAAGAAGGTTGTTTAAAAAAAATAAGCTGTATTTCTGTAAGTGGGTGGAGCCTGATGTGGTCACATGGTTGACTCTGGGTATAAAACGAGTCCAACCTAGTGCGCACATCAGATTTGTATTGGGATCAGTACTGTGCTGACCCAGGTAATAAGGTCTGCATCTACCTTCAGTCCTTATAGTCCAGTTAGGAATTTTGCCCAGCCTGAGTGACTCTAGCCATTTTCCAGAGTGTTTAATAGCAAACAGTGAAGTTAACTGTGATTTTGCTTTATTTTATTTTGTCGAATCCAGTCTGCTTATTTTGCTGTATGTGAATAAATATTTATTTTGATTTGCCAAACCTGCCTTCTTAGTGTCCATCTATTCCCACCAACCTCACACCTCTACAAAGAGACTACCCCCCAACCCCTCCCGTAGTGATTCCTTCTTATCCAAACTTGCACTGCCCTCTCTTGGCCCACACCAGCAGGAACGGTTGATACGTCCTATCACCCCACAGGAATTGAGTTACATGATTAAGAATTGAAAAAATGGCAAGAGCCCGGGCCCAGATGGCTACTCAGCAGAATTTTATAAAGGGACCGTAGAATTAAAGATCCTTTTCTCCTAGCACTACAGGCTAGTCATAGTGCAGCAGATTATCCTATATCATGGAGGCAAGCGATTATTTCCACTATTCTGAAACTACAAAAACATGTGCATCTACGTGATTTGTATTGACCCATATCAGTCCTGAACCAAGACTACAAAATACTGTATATATGAGTATTCTAGCCCATAGACTAGATGATATACTGCCCACCCTAATCCACCCCAATCAGTTGGGCTTCATTAAATCCTGACAGACTATGGATACTATTAAACGCACTTTATACATCATAAATCATGCACATATAAACTCCTTCTCCATTTTGATACTGAGCCTAAATGTACAAAATGCATTTGATAGAGTCTCTTGGACCTTCCTACTTTCAGCCCTTACTAAATTTGGTTTCCCTTCAGAATTCCTTGATAACATTAGAGGTCTTTACAACAGTCCTGAAGCAATGATTAAAGTCAATGGCTCACACTCGGGGAGACTCCTCCTCTCCCGAGGTACGAGACAGGGATGCCCCTTATCCCCCTACCTAGTTACCCTCTACATTGAGCCCATTGCCCAACATCTTCGACAAAATGAACAATCACAAGGGTATTTTGTCTCAACTATACAACATAAGCTGGCATAATATGCTGATGATCTCCTGCTATGTATCATGAACACAGAGCTCTCCCTAAAGGCATTAAAAACCAGCCTGGATCAAATAGAACAGGTATCAGGTTATAAAATTAACCAGGACAAAACAAAGGTGTTATTTATTTATTTTTAAGTATTTATCTATCCTCCTGGCCATCTCTCTGCAGTCCTTGCTTCTACTTGCTGATGGGGATCAGCGCACCAATAAATCGTCGGCACCCTTGCCAGCTTCGGCATCCCCGCAGCGGCGACGAAGGACCCTCCCCTAACTCCCCACCCAAACGGATGCAGTTCGGGTGCCGATGGATACTGCAGACGGCCATCAAGCCAGCAAGAAATGCCATTTTTTCCTTGTTCCCCCCTTTAAGCGTGGTGGGAGTGCAATGATGCCGGCAGCCAGGAGCGCGCATGTGTCCACACGCACCCTGTGTCCTGGCATCTGCCCCCAGCCTCCACCAGGGAGCAGTTGGGCACTGACCATCATGAACCCCCTCTCCCTGGAGAGGGAGAGCAGTCCGTTGGACATTCAATCCCTCTCCTTCCCTGCCAACCTCCGGCACCCATGCTTGCTCCCAAACCCAGGTCATTGACGTGGCGCGAGGTGTGGCGACCAGCGTCTCTGCCCTCAGTGCCAACCCCAGAGGTGTTATTAATACACCAAGCTCTCCCAGAATTATTGCGTTGACGATACCCATTTTTTTTTTTATACTTCCTTTATTGAACTTTCACTTATATTTCCAATAACAATAGTATAGGCCATTGTATTGGTAGCCTTGTCATACTTAAACAGTAACATAAGTAACTTTATAACTTTGGCATATACAGCAGAGCATTTTCATCCTATAATGAGTTACACTTCTATTTCCATACAGACAATGGGATTAAACTTAATCTTTTAGATTACTTTTAACCTGTAATGCAAAACAGACTGGTTTACAATACAAAGCAAACATTTAAAATTCCCCCCCTCAACCCGACTATTCAGCTTTCAACTGACCAGGATAGTTAATTTGTAATTTTTATATTTAAGTCTAAAGAATTAGCCCTCTTTCAGTTGATTTCCCTATTGTAGTTATACCACTTGATCCTGGTATAATTCCTACCTAGTCCAATACCCTGTGTAGGTCTCTGTCCTATCCTGGAGGTTTAATACATCCTTTCATTATGTTGAATACTTTGTATTCCATTCTGATATCTTGGGTGGGGATTTCTGCAGCCATTCTTTGGTTATGGCTTTATGGGCTGAGGTTAGTAATATAGACCATAAATATTTCTTTGCTTTATCCTTTATTTCTTCTGGCGGGATCCCCAGCATCAAATTAGCTTCTATTGGTGAGGTTTGAATATTTAAAAGGGCTTTAATGTGACTTGTTACCTGTTACCAGAAAGTTTGTACCTCTGGACACTCTATAAATATATGCTTATAGGAAGCCCTAGCTGCTCCACATTTTCTCCAGCAGTGTGCTGTATTGTTGGGGTTTCTTTGGGCTAACACTGTGGGTACCCGAAAGTATCTCACCCTTACCTTCCATGCGAATTCCCTCCAAATAGGGGAGGAAGTGGTTGTCCATGTTCTCTTCCAAAACCCAGTCCAGTCCCTGGGAGTCACTGGGTGTGTCAGTTCTTGTTCCCATCTTATCTGAATAGGGGTCATTTTGTGGGAATTTAATAATATTAGTGATTTGTATATTATAGATATTGCTTTTTCACCTTGGGCTGAGGTCCAGATTTGTCTATAAGGAGTGTTATCCTCTTCCCTATCAAAGCCTCTATTGTTGGCTCTGGTCTGGGACACAATATGACGATACCCATTTAAATGGAATTGTCCTTATATTGCATACAAAGGCATTCTGATCACATTATAGCTAAGGACACAGCTATATGATACTAGGGCACATCCACTTCAAATTAAGATCAGTACTTACTGTACAAATAGCAGGAAACATTGGTTTAGTAAAAGGGTAACCAGAATTTGGAATAGTCTGCCAATAGAGGTGGTGGCAAGTGTGAATATGTCAGAATTTAAGAAAACACTAGATGACTACTTGATTACACAAGGTATTATGGGTTATTAACATGGCAGGCCGCAATGGACTTCAGTCTTCTTGGCCTTGCATTTACCTATGAGACCTATGAGACACTGGATCCATCCAAGGTATTTGACCTAAATCATGATGCTCTCTTCACCCAAGTTCGGGTGGATCTTAAGAGATGGCTACATCTCCATCCCTTTAATTTCTAGGATCCACTCCATCCAAATGAATCTACAACCTAGATTTCTTTATTTGATTCAGAATATACCCCCCGAAGAACATCAATAAATGGAACAGAGTGATATCAACATTCATATGGGCAGGGGAATGCCCGCGTATAGCACTACAAAAATTAAAACTACCCAAAGGACAGGAGGGACTTTCACTCCCAAACCTGCACCGATACTCAGTTGCAGCAATGTTGATGCACCTAACTAATTGGTTTCTTCCGGCAGGCAATCACCCTCAGTGGTTGGCAGTGGAGAGGGCCTTATCACCCCTCCCTCTAGATTATAACACGATATGCCAGCCACAGGAGGCAACACTGAGGGAGGCCTGCTCCCTGTTTACTGCGGGAGTCCTTCGGAACTGGATTAAGTTTCTCTGACTTCCAGAATATTGGAGGACTGCAAAATGGATGGGGATCCCATTTATAAACCCTGACTTCACACCAGCAACCCTGGATAGAGAATTCTGACTTTGGCTTGAGTCAGGCCTGGAACAGGCCTACAAATTTTATGACAAGGGAATTTTAAAACCTCTTCCCAACTTCAAGCAGAGTTCTTTTGACCACAAAGGACTTCTTTCAATACTTATAGCTATGCCACTACTTAGGGGCAGTACTGGGGCTCAGTATAAATCCCCAACATATCCAATGTTTGTTTATGCTTCTTACCCAACTAAGGCACGACCCCTCCCCATCACATCTAGTCTCTCGTTTATATAGGGCTAAGACTAGTGTCCCTACATTGGATATGGAGTCTGTCTAGATTGCCTGGGAGGCAGATTTGGTCTCGGATTTAACCCAGGAAGACTGGTTATATATCTGGCACAGACATCACAAAACCACAAATTCCTAAACATGGAGAGAGGTCTCTTGGAAGGTGGTGGTAAGATTTTTTCATACCCCACAAATAACAGCCAAATACTTCTCCACAGGTGATTCCTCTTGCTGGAGAACATGTGGTTGTGAAGTAGTGACAGACACCCACATATTTTGGTCATGGCTGAAATTAGCAGAATTCTGGGGGGACGTGGAGAGTGCTTTCGGTGAATTATACCCATCCTTGACCCTAGAGATGGTTTTGCTGCTCCATGTACCCAAACAAAATGAAAGACCTAGCCAGTACTACCTTATAACAATACTGCTGGGAGCTGCTAAGAAAGTTATCACCAGGCTCTGGCTTAAACCTACTCCCCAAGAGTACAAGACTGGGAGTCGACAATATATGAGACTTATAAATTGGAAGGCCTGACTGCCAAATTGCATAATAACATCATGGACCTCATGACTAAATGGCCCCCCTGGCTCTTGTATATAGCAGAGTGCCACCAGACTTCATTCTGTAATCGCAGGAGGGCCAACTGCATAGGCAGATGGGACTAGCATCAGAAAAGATGAAGGCCGGCCAGCTCTTCCACCTGTCCCTTCCTGACCCCAGGGGATATCCCAGCCTAACACAACCAGAACAGTGGAACTTAAAGGGGAAATATATTAAGCACAGGTAGTAACCTATAGTCATGCCTTGCCTCAGAAATGAGTATAATTGATACTAATATCTATTAGTGAACTAATGGGGAAATAAGTACTAGATATTCCTTTATAAATGACTTAACCCTATACTATATTGTTGCTGTGTGTGTGGAAATTATCGAGGCATTGCTTTACTCTCCACTGCAGGGAAAATCCTGCCCCATATTCTTCTGAACTGTCTCCTTCTCTTCGCCGAAGAAGTTCTGTCAGGATCTCAGTGTGGATTCAGACCATCTCGCGGGACAACTGACATGATCTTCACTGCCAGGCAGATCCAAGAAAAGTGTCGGGAACAACATCAGGACCCATACATGGCTTTCATCGACCTGACAAAGGCCTTATCGTGAAGCCTTGTGGAAGGTGCTGGCCAGATTTGGCTGCCCTACAAAATTCATCAAGGTCCTGAGGCTTCTGCATGACCAGATGACAGCCAGTGTTCTCCATAATGTTTCAAAGACAGATCCGTTCATCATCCAAACTGGGGTCAAGCAAGGGTGCGTCATCTCTCCAGTCTTGTTCTCTATCTTCCTAGCAGTCATCCTAGTCCTCACCAAAGGCTGCCTTCCCACTGGAATTGACATTGAATACAGAATGGATGGAGGGCTCTTTAACCTTGGACATCACCGCTCAAAGACCAAAGTTTTCAAGGCATCCGTCATTGACCTCCAGTACGCTGATGACTGTGCCATCCTTGCACACACCAGTGGTAACCTCCAGTCTGTGCTAGATCTCTTTGTGGAAGCTTACCAAAGTCTGGGACTGTCAACATCAAGAAGACCAAGGTGCTCTATCAGCCTGCTCAATGTCTTGTAAATGACCCTCCACAAATTCACCATCGAGGGACAGACTCTGGAGACAGTCGAGCACTTCCCTTACCTCAGTAGCCACCTCTCCCTAACAGTAAACATTGATGATGAGATTCAGCACAGGATCCATTGCACTAGTAACTTATTTGGGAAACTGCTTTGGTGCGTCTTCACTGACCGTGACATACGAAAGGACACCAAGATCCAGGTATACAGTTCGGTTACAATCCCTACCCTTCTTTATGGATGTGAAACTTGGGTGACTTACTGACATCATCTAAAGAGCCTGGAGAGGTACCACCAATGATGTCTCCGGAGAATCCTCCGCATCAAGTGGGAAGACCACCGAACTAACGTCAGTGTTCTCGCTGAGGCCAATGTCACCAGCATTGAGGCAGTGATCCTTAGACATCAATTCTGCTTGACTGGACACTGTATATGGATGCCTGACTCTCGACTCCCCAAACAAATGTTATACCCCCAGGTCAGTCATGGCCAGAGATTCTGTGGTGGGCAAAGGAAATGCTACAAAGACACACTGAAGGCATATCTCAAGTAAACAGATATGGACATCATGAGCTGGGAGGAGCTGGCCACTAACCGATCTCAATGGTGCCAGAACCTTCATCAAGCGGGGGCCTGTTTCAAAGAGAAATGCCTTACCCTCAAAGCCGAAAAGAGAGCGCGTAGGAAGGAAAGGGAAAGAAACCCCAGCCAGCGGGCAGCTCTCCCACATGGAAACATCTGCAATTTCTGCTGATGAATATGTAGCTCTAGGATTGGATTACTGAGCCACCTCAGGACCCATCAGTGAACCATGGTAGAGATCATCCTCAAATCAAGGGATCGCCGCCTGATATCGTTGCTGTGTAAAATAGGATATATAATGTGCTCAAATGACTGTAATAGACTGTGCCACTAAAAAACTTTTAAATAAATAGTTTAAAAAAAATAAATTAATGCTGAGTGGAAGTGATAAACAGTTTAAGTAAAAAACTTGGGCACGGTTACTGTTTAGATGGACTTTAAGGACAGCCAGGATTCTCCCTGTAAAGGTTCAAAACCAGGAAGGGGGAGAGTGGGACTTTCAAAGTGGAAACCCCAAAGGGGGGGAGTGGGACTTTCAAAGGGGAAACCCAAAGTGGGGTGGGATTTTGAAAGGGGAAACCCAAAGGGGGGAGCAGGTGGGACTTTCAAGGGGAAACCTGAAGGGAGGCGAGCAGGACTGTATAGCTGAGTTGTCTCAGAAGAGTACCTGGGAGGGAAGAAGAGTAATAAAGAGGAGAGAGTGAGTTGGTGATGGAGGGGAGGGGTCCAGTAGTTGTTTAGAGTATGATATTGAAGAGGACGGGGCAGAGGGAGTGTCTACAATGTTACTTTAGGGGCTGGGTGGGCTAGACCAAAGGGGAGTGAAGATGGGGTGGCAAAAATGGGCTGATAGGTTCTAGCAGGTATAAAAGTGTGACTACCCCTGGGTGGGAGGGGTGATTGGGGTGGGTTGGGTGGGAAAACCAAACAGACCGGCTTGTGAAGCTGCTGTAGATGAATGGCTAGAGGACAGCAGCTGCTGCAGGGGAAATAGCCTGAATGAGAGAGGCTCTGAGGGAGGTATCCTGGAGGGGGAGAGAGAGAGAATTAATGCAGGAACACACAAGGAATTAAGAGGTCACAGCAGATGGGAACAAAGGGAGCCCGAGGTCAGGAAGTTTGACTGGGGGAAGGGGAGGAGCAGAGAGCAGCCCAGGACCTAAGATGGCTGCCTGAAGCAAGGCAGAACAAAGATGAAACAATACAGGCTGAGCAGAGTCACTGAAACTCCTACATGAACAGGTAAGATAACAATGCAGCACAGAACACCTTCTGAGGACCTCAGATGGTAGAGGGGTCACATGACCAATAAACCAAATACACTACGGACAATGCAGGCAGAAACACTAAATCAGTCTTAAAGCACCTTTACAAAGTTCAGTAAATGCAGGCAAACAGTCTTAAATGCAGGGCCATATAAAACAATCAACTAGGATCCTCCGATTAAAAACACCTGTGAGAAACACTACTTTGGCTGTAGAGGGATGACTGGAGGACAGCAGCTGCTGCAAGGGAAAGAGCCTGAATGAGAGAGGCATTGAGGGTGGAATCCTTTGCTGTTGATGGATTGCTGAAGGACAGCAGCTGCTGCAGGGGAAAGAGCCCGAGTGATAGAGGCTCTGAGAGAGGTATCCTGGAAGGGAAAGAGAGAGAGATAATTAATGTTGGAACACACAAGGGATCAAGAGGTCACAGCAGATGGGAATGAAGGGAGCCAGAGGTCAGGAAGCCTGGTTGAGGGAGGAGGGAAGAGTAGTCCAGGACCTAGGATGGCTACCTGAAGCAAGGCAGAAAAGAGAAGAAACAATACAGACTGAGCAGAGTCACTGAAACTCCTACAGGAACAGGTAAGATAACAGTGCAGCACAGAGCACCTACTGAGGAGCTCAGATGATAGAGGGGTCACATGACCAATAAACCAAATACACTATGGGCAGAACAGGCAGAAACACTAAATCAGTCTTGAAGCACCTTTACAAAGTTCAATAAATGCAGGCAAATTGTCTTAAATGCAGGTCCAAATAAAACAATCAACTAGGAAACACTACCTTGGCTGTGGAGGGATGGCTGGAGGACAGCAGCTGCCGCAGAGGACAGAGCCTGAATGAGAGAGGCATTGAGGGAGGTATCCTTGGCTTTAGAGGGATGGCTGGAGGACAGCAGCTGCTGTAGGGGAAAGAATCTGAATGAGAGAGAGAGGCTCTGAAGGAGGTATTCTTGGCTGTAGAGGTATGACTGGAGGACAGCAGCTGCTGCAGGGGAAAGAGTTTGAATGAGAGAGGCATTGAAGGAGGTATCCTTGGCTGTAGAGGGATGGCTGGAGGACAGCAGCCTCTGCAGGGGAAATAGTCTGAATGAGAGAGGCATTGAGGGAGGTATTCTTGGCTGTAGAGGGATTGCTGGAGGACAGCAGCTGCTGCAGGGGAAAGCGTCTGATTGAGAGAGGCTCTGAGGGAGGTATCCTTGGCAGTAGAGGGATGACTAGAGGACAGCAGCTGCTGCAGGGGAAAGAGTTTGAATGAAAGAGGCATTGAGGGAGGTATCCTTGGCTGTAGAGGGATGGCTGGAGGACAGCAGCCTCTGCAGGGGAAATAGTCTGAATGAGAGAGGCATTGAGGGAGGTATTCTTGGCTGTAGAGGGATGGCTGCAGGACAGCAGCTGCTGCAGGGAAAAGAGCCTGAAGGCCTGATTCTCGTGTAATCCCATCCCTCAAGTACGCAGTACATTTCAACCTCGAATGGTACACTTCTTGAAAATGTTTAACAATTCAGATACCTACGCTTCTGGCTTGATCCATGGCTCTCCTGTAATGAACATATCACCATTGTTTGAAGATTTAGGAGCTACCATCAAAAGTTGTGATACTTTATTGAAACAGAAAGTGCCTTGAGCTTAACAACCACCAATTACTCCTCAAGCAAACCCCCCCCCGGCAGCCCATGAATATGTGAACAAGATCTACAAAGCAGCTAATCCTACTGCTCTTCATAAATCACCATTACCTTCAACAGCATGTGCAGATTTGTGCTTGGTGCAACAGGCTCACCCATCACAGACCATAGAAGCAGCTAGGACTGCTTGCACCTGATGTGAGGCATGAACCCAAACAGGCAGCTGTCCTCTACAAAAGTGTGCATGGTCTGCATCCTACCTATCTCTGATCTACTGAAAAGCACTACCCTAGTCTACCAGCTAAATTTCAAATGAAAGATATGTATCAGAAGCATATAACATGATGGTGGAAAAAGGCCTACTGGCCCATCCAGTCTGCCCAACTCTATCTTTTACTTGTGCAATGGCGCTAGCGAACATCTTCCTCCTTTTTGCCCCCTTTACATCTCCACCAACCCTTATCAGGCCATGTGCATCTCCCACCCATGTTTAAACCACTTATTATTTTGGCACAGATCACCTCTTCTGCAGTCTGTTCTTCTTGTTCACCACTCTTTACATAGAAACATAGAAAATGTTGGTAGAAAATGACCATCGGTCCATCCAGTCTGCCCTGCTATACTCTATACTACCATGGGACCTATTGTCTAGGTGGGGTTTATGCCTTCACTTATCTTGTGCCTTACCGCTACCTTGTGATTAACTGTTTTTTAAATATTTACTATGCTTTTACTCCTGACACTGACTGGCTCCCTTCAGTTTCTTCATCCTGCCCTGCCTCATCACCTGCCTTCACTGGGACTTACCTCACTCCTCTGTGCCTCCGTGGATTAGCCCTGCATGAGACTGGCTGTTTGAGGACCACTCCTTACCCTGGAACAGAGCTGAAGCGTTAGTTGAAGGAACGAGATCCACAGTGAGTGATGTGGCACCTGTGGCATTGGTGGTTGGCGGAATCATACATAGTGATGGATTTTTCCATTTTCTTGTCCCTCCCCCAGGCATCACAAGATAGAGCTGACATCAAGGATGTCAGAGTGCTGGTGTTCCCCTCCCAATTCTCTGACTCTGTGACACTGCCACCTGTGGTAACCCAGGTGGCAGTATCCCTCCTTCCCCTGAGGAGGCAAGCATCCATGGGACACTTAACTATCCTCCCCCAGCTGGTCCTTCAGCAGCCCTGGTTCTTTCTCAAACCCAGGTCATTGGCATCACAGGTAGAAGTGCTACCACTGTGCTGGTGGGTCAGCTCCCCCCTAATAACTGTTAATCTCTTTACTCTGTCCCAGCCATGTTTGAAACCATTGATGGTTTTTGCACCCAACACTTCAGCTGGTAGGCTGTTTCACGGCTCAACAACCTTCTCTGTAAAGAGTGAAACTTTCTCATGTTCTCCTGAATCCCCCCCCACCCCCGGTCAGCTTCTACTCATGTCCCCACTTCTGAATCACCACTCCTGCTGCTTAGTTCCTCACAGTTTACACTATTCACTTCTTTCAGGAACTTCAAGGTCTCTACCATGTCTCCCTTCTGGCCTCCAGCAAGTGCATATTCAGTGCCATGAGCTGTTCATTGTAGGATCTGCCCAGTTCACCCTGAATCATTTTAGTTACCCTATGTTGCACTGTCTCAAGCCTGTTTTTGTCCTTTCTTAGGTGAAGACTCCAGAACTGTGGACAGTATTCCAGATGCGGCCTCACCAGTGTTCTCTAGAGTGCTAGAATTACCTCTTTACTCTTGCTATCAAAACCCCTCCCTATACACCCCAGCATTCTGGTCATTATGCTGTAGGCCTTGTTGGTTGGCTGGATTGTTTTAGGGAATCGCTTACGTTAACTGCCACGTCCCTTTCCTCAGAAGTAGTGCCCAGCTTAACCTGTCCCATTCAATATTCCATCCTGGGTGTTTTGTTCCCTGCATGTATCACTTTGCACTTTTAGGCATTGAATTTCAACTTCCAGGTTTTGGACCACCTTTATAATCGTTGCAGGTCCCTCTGCATCTCATTTACCTCCTCTTCACTGGTTGCCCTGCCACAGAGCTTAGTATCATCAATGAAGAGACATAACTTGCCCTGTATTCCTTCTTCTGTGTTGCTGAAACTGGTTCCAGGACTGACCTTGTGGCACTTTTCCTGTGATCTCCCTCTCCCATGATATGACCCCTTTATCAGCACCCTCTGCTGTCCCCACCTCAACCAACTTCCCACCAATCTAATTTGGCTCTTCACTGCACCCAGATCCTCTAATGTCTTCAGAAAACTTGTATTTGTGCTGGTTAGTGCAGTAGTAGAACTACAGCTTGCCATCCAGATGACCAGGGTTCGGCCGATGAGTCTGGAATGTCTGGAGCCAACCATTGACGTTGGGTTCTAGTGTCTATCTGGACACCTCCTGCTGTGGGCAGGGAGGCCCTCTTCTGCTGCAGGACTGCCCCTCTGATGGCCTGGGGAGAGAGCATGCCCTGCAGGAAGGAACAAGTGGTCCATCTGGTGTGGCCTTACATCGGCATGCATCTGCTCATCTGGCGAGTGACATGGAGGCATCGAATGCCCAGAGTGGGGCCGGCAGGGGAGTTCCAGAAGAAGGGTGGGGCTCACCTACCCTTCTGACAGCCCTGTTAGGTATTCTGCCAGGTCACTTCTCAGGACCATGCCTGGTGGAGGGATAACGAAAGGCTTGGGAGGTATACCCCAGCAGCACCAGGCAAATGAAACTGCCCTGCCCCCTCATGCCACAGTAGTGTCCTTTCCAATGCCTCTTGTGACTTTCTGGCTCTTCCTACCAGTCCTTGATTGTCAAGTGAAGTATCCTGCTCCAGGCTTGGGGAACCAAGTGGTCCCACTCATGGGACAAGCTATGGGTTATGATGTTGAACAGAGGCTGGTGGCGGCTTGAAATATCAGAGGATTCCTATGGTGGGCAGAATGGCTTAGGCAGGTAAAAAGAGGCCCTGGCAGCTGGCAAGGAAAAATGAGGCAAAAGTAATAAAAAAAAAACTTCTATGTGGCACCAAGATGAATGCTTTGCTGAAGTCGAAGTAAAGTAAGATCTACTGATTGTCCCATATCTACTGCCCTAGTTATGCAGTCAAAGAATACTGTCAGGTCAGTCTGACAAGATCTTCCCACCACAAACCCATGTTATGTACTATTCTGGAGCCCATTTTCAGGGCTTTGCAAAGGTTTTGGGGGGCCCTGGACAACATTTGAGACTGAGACCCCTCCATTAGCTCTACCTGAAAAATTATAAATACAGTTGAAAAGCTTAAAACTATTTTATCACAACATGAAGTCAAATTGTGGTAGATTAATCTTTCATGCTTTTTTCAATGTGAACACATAACGCTGTTATAATACAAGCTTCTAGCCAGGTCATGCTCTGTTGACTACATTACTAAGGTGGACATGCGCTCTTGACCCATAGTTGATTGCAGGCACTTTTTCACAAGGACTAGCTTGCTAAAAGACCATTCCCCTTCAAAGAATGAAACAGGTATTGATACAAAAATCCTTAGAGCCTCACAGGTTTGAGGGAGAATATTTTGTAGTCATTTTTCATATATCTTGTTTAACAATTTAATAGAAGTTACATTCCCAAGTAGTGTCTCTCTCAGCATGTTTGAAAGATGGGTTTCTTTAACCAAATCCTCCAAATCTCTCAGATAACATTTTGGTAGTTCTCGAGCTTTGATAATAGAGCAGCTAGTGTTATTATCATCTGCAGCTGGGGACCTTGGGGTCCAGATAAATTAAAACATGCAGTTGATTTTTTTAGCTGTTTCACGTTTGCTTGTAATTTCACCAGTGAGGGTGTCCAGAGCAATGTAAAAAATGTCCACCTTAAATTGGGTTTCTTGATCGACATGATGGTCTGTGATGGGCCTGTCTTCATCATGGAACATCTCCTTTTTTCTACCTTTTTTCTCTCTTGAAATTCTATTCAAGTCCTAACCCAGCTGCCACAAGTTTTTACTCTACAAGAACCAGAGGCCAAGATTGTTAAAGGTGCTCAAGCTCACTTCACAATATTTTAATTAACCTTAATTCTTCATCAAGTGTGAGTTCAGAACTTTGGAGCAAATGATTAACATAATTGATGACTTGTAGAGTTTTGAACGAGAAGGTAGAAAGTACAACAAATTCAAATGATTTGAAACATTTTGACAAAGAGTCAATTTTGTTGCAGAATTCTGCAGCCAAGTTGAGTTTTTCCTTATTTCAACAAAGCTTGTAAAATCTCCATCGTTCTCTTCGCTTGTAGTTTCACTGCTTAAGTTCTTGCATTCCAGTATGTCTGCAAAATGCTATGTAAAGAAAAATTTGTAGCTTCCTGTAGTGTTTTCCATCGGGCAGGACTTGAACTGAACATGCAGAGTTTTTGAACATTTCCTAAGAAATTCTTCACCTCCAGGCTAGATTCTGCTGCATGCACACCACAAAGACTCGGACTGTGTGCACTACATGGTGAATACATTGATTACGATTCTTCTATAAAATTGCAGCTTGAGCTCTTTTATAAATCCCAGCCATGTTTGCACTGTTATCATATCCTTGGCCTCTACAGTTTTGTAGTCTGATACCATTTTCTTCTAGTACTTTACAAATTAGCTCTGCAATGTCCTGTCCTTTATTCTTCTCGCAATCCTCGAATTTCAAAAAGTGATCTCTAATTTCTCAAATATCATCCTGATTTTGATGAGCATACTGCAAATTGACACTGACTTGCTTCATATGAGAGGCATCTGGAATGCTGTCAACAATAATACCATAGTAGTAGGCCTTATGTGCTTCTTCAGCAATAGTGTTCATGACTAGTTTTCCACATTCATCTATAAGCTCATTCTGGGACCAAGATAATGTGCTGCATACGGGTCTCCTGATTCTGATGCTTTTTCACTTCTTGGAGGTGCAGCTGTAAGACCTTGTAGTGCCAACTTAGCAAAAAGGTGTCAAGAAAAAGGCCTTTCACATGGTCCTCTAGTAAACAGTTGGATGTGCAGAACGGGGGATTCCATTCAGCTAAGAACAACATGACATCTAAGATGCACTTGAAAATCTGTCGCCATTTCAAAGTTTCTGCCTCAATTTGTTTTTGAAGGGTACTATCAATTCCAGTATGCTTTTTCAAACTTGCTTCCAGATTTTTCCAATCAAAATGGAGCAACAAATGGACAGGGTTAAGTTCATGAGCTTGAACTTGATTGTACAACTTCCTCCAGCTGTCTTTAAGACCGGCATCAGACCTACCAAGCATCGACATTTGTTTCTGTTGCTCATTGCATCTATCAAACATACAACAAGGAAAGTAGAACAGGTCTTGAACTGACTGACTCCACACAAGCCAATCCCTGGGCACCTTTTCTTCATTAGGTAAGGTTCTGCACAATATACTCACTAGAAAAGCATGGCCAAGGGAATCTCATGGAAAATAAACTGGATTTTTAGAGATTTTACCAGTGCATGGACCAAATGAGCAAAACAATTGGGCCATAAATCAAATAAACAAATGGCTGCACTCCTTCTGTGCTGATAAGCATATTGGATTTATGGACAATACCAGGACATTTCAAAATAGAGCTATTTTTAAATATGATGGGCTACACCTAAATAGAGCAGGAACTAGAATCCTGGGTGCCAAATTAAATAAGGTGATACAGTTTCATTTAAACTGGAAGGAGAGGGCCAGGAACATACAGACATAAGGGAAGTGAAAGACTGGGGCCTGCTTGGCAATAAGTGTGTGGGATGGAATGTAGTATTACTAAATGCGAAAAGCTTAACAACTAAATTTGATGAATTCCATAATATGTTAAAATATAATAATATTGATTTAGCACTAGTAACTGAAACCTGGTGGAATGAATCAGATATTTGGGAAAAGAATATCACAGGATACAAATTATATTCTAGATCCCTCTCCCCAACTGAAACCGCCCTTTGACCAGGGCTCACAGCTCAGCCGGCCCTCAGGACTTGTCCCCCCCAGACGGATGGCATCCCTGGATCCACCGCCCGAGACCGTAAGCCTGGCCACAGACCTCTCAAGCTGAAGCTGTCCTTTGACCATGGCTCACAGCTTGGCCAGCCCTCAGGACTTGGCCCCCCAGACAGACAGCATCCCTGGAGCCGCCCCCTGAGACCGCAAGCCCAGCCACAGGCCTCTCAAGGTACTGCTGCTGTCTCCACTAATCGGAAAGTGTGCGCTTTCTCCGGCTTTGCTCTGACTGGTCACTTTTACACTCTCTGCCTGCTTACCACCTGGTCTGAATTAACTGCTGGTGTTTAATATGAAATACTGCCTAAAAGACCTGTAATTGTGCTGAAACTTATAGAAATTGTCTAAAGCTGTTGTAATTAAGTGAACTGTTTACAGTTTTAAGTGATTCCAGCCCTTTTCTGAATATTTACGCTCACTCAGCCCCTTTGGCACCTAAAAAAATTGGTCTTGCAAATTTTCCCCTGCTGTGTCTGTCTGCTGCTCTGCTCTCACATAGCTCTTAAATCCGACCTTCTCTCTCTCTTCCTAGCTGAAGCCGCCCTTTGACCAGGACTCACAGCTCGGACGGCCCTCAGGACTCAGCCCCCTGGATGGATGGATGGCATCCCTGGAACCGCTGCCTGAGACCCAAGCCCAGCCACAGACCTCTCAAGGTACTGCTGCTATCCTGCCCAACCCCCACCCTATATCAACTTTTTTTGCTTTATAGCTAAACTGAGTCACATATTTGATGATTTTCACCAACAGCCTACTTTCCCATTGGCTCCTTATATTCACTCACCACTAGAGGGTCCCCGAAAATCAAGATCTAAGGCTGCTGTTTTCTCTGCTCTCCCTACATTGCTACCTAACTTTATTTCTTTGCCAATATGCTGCCTACTAACAAGGTACCTGTTATACTCACATCACCTTGCCCTAGTGATATTTATTAGTATCCTTCATGGTACATCAGTCCTGCCTGTATCTCCGGCTATATTCCCTGTGTCTCAACTTGATACCGCCACCATAAGGTACGCTGGCACACTCCCTTACACCCTGACCATGGACTACTCAAACTGCCCACATTATCTGTCGAAACCGTGTGCCTTTCTGACTGACCTGCATGATCTAGTGGTCACATTGCTTGAAATCTCATCAGCCCCCTATCGTGTGCAACTGCCTGGACACTTCACTAGGTACTACTCTGTAAACCATAAATACCATAAAGCTAGATGTCTCACTTTACTGCTTCTCCTACTGCTTGCTGGTGATGTCCACCCTAACCCTGGTCCACCCTCCACAAACTCCCTTACCTCCCATGCCACCCCCTCTAATCCCCCAACCCTCCTAAGCGGCCTAAAAATCATCCACCTAAATGCCCGCAGCCTAACCTGCAAACTTCCTATGCTGCAATTAATGTTCCTTGAATATAAACCTGACGTAATCATTATCTCAGAAACGTGGCTGTCTGAGCATATCTTGGACCAAGAAGTTTCAATCCCTGGGTTCAATATAACTAGGATGGATAGACTCGGACGAGGAGGTGGAGTGGCGATCTATGTCTCTACCTTCCTCCAGCTCTCAATTGTGCTGAAAGTCACTTCTCCCTCCTCTCATGAGGCTATCCTTCTCAACATGAAGGTACCTTACTCAGACCCACTTTTTATTGCAAGGGTTTATTGTCATCCTGGACAACCCCCCTCCCAAGTCACAGAGCTACTAAAGCAACTGATGGTCCTTGCCCACTCGGGCAAGCTGTACATTCTAGGTGATCCTAACATCAACTGGCTCTCAAACTAACCACAACTCGCTCCTACATCGAATTACTAAATCTTACACAGCTAATATGCTGATGACATTGTCTTGTACACCAGTGCTAAGAATATTTCGAAATCGATCAACAACTCTCCCAAGACTATCAACAAATTGAAAAGTGGTTGTTAAGAAATAGGCATGTCCTAAATGTCTCTTAAGACTCAAGCCGTGCTGTTTGGTTCCAATGCTAAATGTAAACTTGCCCAACCCACCTTTAATGACTCTACTATAAATGGCTCATCACTCATGGTTGTACCATCTTTCAAATATCTGGGTATCACTCTTGATCCAGCCCCCACTTTTGATCTTCATATCCAGCAGACTTGCAAACTGACTAACATGAAAGTTGGTATAGCCTACCACTCCAACTACATACTCACTTCATCTGCTAGGCTTGCCATAGCCCGTGGCCTACTACTTCCCTCACTCATATATAGGGTGGCAGCATATGCCTCATCAGGTAAGACTAGCTTTCAGAAGTAGGATGTCGCATACAACCATATTTGTAGATATGCATTCTCCTCACATCGACTAAAATACCACTGCCTCCTCTACACTGAGCTTGGATGGCTTTCTCCATCAGCATCCCATGATTATGCACTCTGCTCTGTCATTGATAATATCATCCAAAATCAAACACCCAAGCCTCTGGCAGAACTATTCATAAACCAGACATCCAGCTATGGACTACACTCAGCTGTCAATACCCAAGTTGTCATTCCCAGACACCACTCCTCCAAAGGTGCTAGTGCTTTCTCCTGCCATGCCCCCCAAAAATGGAACTCCCTTCCACTAACTATTCGTCGGGCATCATCCCATGCCTCTTTTAAGTTATTACTGTGTGACCATCTTGCTGTCTCATGCTCTTGCTCCCACTTCAACCCCCTAGCCCAGTTTTCTGCACCTTATCCATTACCCTTACAGCCCTTTCATGCTCCTTTCCCTTAACTAAATAGCTTCTGTACTGTCCTGTCTCTTTAGCTTGTTACAATGTAATTTTAATTATAACTAATCATCATCCTTCCCTCACCAATTTTCCTCCAATCCTATCCTAGCCCACCTCCATTACACTTTCCTCCATGCCCCAATTACTCCTCCAGTCTCTTGCATTCCATCTTCCTTGACTATTAGATGGGACTCCTGCTTGTTTTCAGCTAATTGGACTGCTGCCTAATTGCTGCCTGATGATTTTTACTGTTGCCCTCCCTCATTTGTATTATTATATAGTTTTTCAGAATTTGTTGTATCTATTTGTATTTCTATTTGTTCCTACTACTTGCACTGTATTACTATGTTTGTAATGCACTTACTGTTTAAATGATTGTACTGTCATTTTGTTCAAAATGTTTTGTTTCTGTATTCTCCCTGGTCGTGCCTGAAAATAGTCATCACTATGGCTGGTGCACCTTACCCGGTCAACAAAAACTAAATAAATAAAACAATAATACAGGAACCTACTTGACTGAATAACAAAACTAAAAACCACTTCCTTCTAGACCTAGTCCTGAAGACGCATCCCCACAGGGTCAAGGCCAATGGCCTTCTGCCTGATGCGCTAAGTGATCACCATCCTGTTTACATGGTGCGCAAAATACACAGGCAAAAAATAGCACACAAAATTCTCCTAACCCGTGCCTACCCCTCTCTTGACAGACAACCTCTTCATAGTGACCTCGCCAACTCTGACTGGTCCCCACTCACAGCTTGCCCCTCAATTGATGCTGCTTTCCAGATGTTCAGTGATAAATTCCTTCAAGTTTGGAATCTACATCCTCCCATGTGTAAAACCAGAGTCCGTGGCAACCACCTACCCTGGGTATCACCTGAGCTCCTATCCTGTCAAAGAGCCTGTGACAGAACATGGTGTAAACACAAGGCAACCAACTGTTCCAGAGACCTCCAAGGTTACAGAGAGCTATGAAATGAGTGCACCAAAGCTATTCGGCTGGCCAAAGCAGAACACTACCAGGCTACCTTCCAAGCAAACACAAACAATCCTTGTAAATATTGGAAAGTTGCTCAGTCCCTCTTTTTCCCTTCCACCAAACCCCCCACTCCTACCCTTAAGCTAAATCACTCAGTGATCTCGGAACCCATGGCAGTAACTGAATGCTTTAGGTGTCAACGTGGCTCAGTTGGTAGGACATCCGTCTCTGGACCAGAAGGTCATGGGTTCTCGTCCCACACCGGGATTGGACTTGCATCTAAAAAATTGCTGGCATCTGAGTGCCGTATTGTTAGGTGCTGTACTGCTGGGGTGTGCCGTCCTTCGGATGAGATGTTAAACTGAGGTCCCTTCTGCCCATCCTGGTGTTGCCCTGGTGGGTGTCCAGGTGGAAATAAAAGAACCCAGGGCACTCTTCGCAAAGAGTAGGGAACATTCCCGGTGTCCTGGCCAACATTCCCCTTCCCATAAACTGGATCATGCAATTATCCAGGCTGTGTGTGGGTGATGATGTGCGATATGGCCGCCACCACACATTCAGTCACTTCACTACCAGTCTAGCATTGCTTGTAAAGCACTTTGGATGTATGAAAAGTGCTATATAAATGCTGATTCTTCTTCTTAATACCCATTTTGCATCCTGTGCCTCTGTGCTCCAAGCTGCCCCACTACTGCCCCTACAAATTTCCGGCTGCCTCCCCCTCTTCGGTGGCCAACTGTCACGCTTGCTCCCTCCCTTCCCCTCTCTCCATACAACCCCTCCCTCATCTACCCCCTTTTTCTTCACACACATCTCCCCTACTGCTGCCTTAAAAGCCCTCTTGTCCATCGACCCTGCCAAAGGCTCCTCGTCAGATGGCCTGGACCCCAAGCTCTTCTCTCTGTCTGCTTCTGCTATTGCCTACCCTCTCTCCTTCTTATTAAACCTCTCCTTTGTCTTGTCCTCTGTCCCTGAAGCTTGGAAACATGCTACAGTTCTACCTCTCCCTAAGGGAGGTGATCCCGCCTCCCCTAGCAACTATCTTCCTATCTCTCTCTCCTTCCCACCCTGGCTAAACTCCAGGAACACATAGTACTTGAACAACTCTCCTATATCTTACTGACTCCACCTTTCTCACTCCATTACAATCTGGTTTTAGAAAGCACCACTCCACCTCCACATCCTTGCTAAGGCTGATTGACGCTATCTCTATGGGCATGGACAGTGGCCTCATAACCTGTGCTATTTTTATTGCCCTAGCCAAGACCTTTGATATAGTCTCACACCCTTTACTCCTGTCATGTCTCAGATCAGCTGGTCTTTCCTAAAAGCCACAGATTGGTTTAAGTCTTATCTGTCAGGCAGATTCCAATCTGTCTGTATGGCTGATGCCATCTCCCCACCACTTCCCATTACCACAGGAGTCCCTCAGGGCTATGTACTCGGGGCCCTCCTTTTTTCAATCTTCCTTAATGATCTCCCTCTGGCTTGCACAACAACAAACATACACATGTATGCCGATGACCCGGTACTGTATGCAACAGGCAAATCAGTCCCTGATATCACCTCCAGGCTCCAAATGGATTTCAACAATATACAATACTGGTTTAGAAAGCACCACTTCATCCTAAATTCAAAGAAAACAGTCTCTATGACTTTTGGAACTTGGCAGAGGCTAGTCAGGCTCTCCTTCTTACCCACCTTCCACACCTTAGATAGGACTGTACTAGAAGATACTTCTTCCTTCCGATACCTCAGAGTTTGGGTGGATAAAAACCTAAATTTCTCGGTACACATCAGTCCCATCTGGAAGAAACTCCAGCCTAAGCTAGAGGCCCTATACTGAAACAGTAAATGTATCCCCTTTTCCAGCAAGATGCGAATTGGTACATAAAATGATTATGCCAATTTTTGACTACTGTGACTTAGTATATGGAGCTGCCCACCAATCCTTCTTATCAAGGCTGGACCCTCTTTTTAACTCCTTCTGCCAGTCTGCCTTAGATGCTCCTGCCCTGACCCACCACTACACACTCTACTGCTCTCTGAACTTTCCGACTCTTGCTGACAGGAGAACCATGCATGCGGCTAAATTCACCTCAAAATTCTGGCTAGGAACTCTCCCTGCCTACCTCTCTACCTCCTTAGCTGCCCCACTCCCCTCCAAATATACTCTCAGCTCTGATGACTCATGTTCCCTGAATATGCACTATAGAAGCACTATGTCAGGCCAAATGGCTTTCTCACATCGACTACCTAAACTTTGGAATCAACTACCATCCCAAATCTGACACTCCTCCTCAGTCAATTCTTTCTCCACATCCTTAACAAACTATCTAGTGACAAACTGCAATTGCACCTAGTCCCTCTGGACTGGTCTCTGCTGTGGGTTTGTTTCTCCCCCCATCCTCCAGTAGAACCAACTGTCTCCACTTTCCTTAACCCTCCTGCATCCTAACATGTTACCCCACCTGCTCCACCCCTCTTGCTGTTTTGTAAATATTCTACAGCTTGTGATCTCATTTAAATTGACTATGTACAGTGAAGCTATTTCTTCCTGTGTGATGTATACTGATGTACTGTGTAATTGTTCCCTATCCCCTTCCCCCAGGACGTACCGTGAGATGAGCATCTTGTTGTTCAGTGCAATTCTCCTGGTGAAACTTTTGAATAAATAAATAAAAGATCCAGAGCTCAAAAAAGAGGTGGGAGGTTCACTCTCTCTCTCTCTCTCTCTCTCTATATATATATATATATATAAAAGACTCTATAAAAAGTGAGCAAGAAATAGTTCACTCGGAAAATGTGGAAATGTTATGGTTAAAAATAATTCACAAGTCTCAATCTAAAACAAGATTGTGATTGGTTTACAGGTCTCTGTCTATAGATAAGCAGGATAATGACCTTCTCTTGGAAATTATTTTCAACTTAGACCCAGCAGATGATATTCTGTTGACAGGGGACTTTAACATGCCTAATATTGATTGGTTGGAATCAAGGGGTTAAACCGGTATGGAAATGAAATTCTTGGAAGTAATTGACCAAATTGGGGTAGAACAGAGAGTGTTATTACCATCCAGGGGTCAAAACATCTTGGATTTGGTTCTGACCAATATGAGAAATAAAATAAACAACATCAGGGTTGGAAGCCCTTTAGGAAATAATCACTGCACAGTGTTTTTTAAGATGACAGGGGAACCTAGTATTAACAGTGACACAGGTATAACACATAGAGTTAACTTTAACAAAGCAAATTTTCCAGGATTAAAAGCAGAAATGGCTGCTTGGGACTGGAAAATGGAGTTTTTCAACCAAACAGTTGAAAGGATGTGGGAAAAACTGAAAATAAAAATCATGAGGGAAGTGCATAATTACATAGCAAGTATGCGTAAGGATGAAAAAAAGAATGATAATAAAGGATGGTTTAATTCTAGGATTAAAAAATTGGTTAAAGAGAAGGATAACATCTTTGAGTAAACAAACAAAATAACCAAGAAGGATGGCTTGTGTAAAGGGAAAAGGTTAAAGATCATGTGCAACGGTTTTTACATATTTTTATAGAAGCTTAAAAAGCTGAAATTCAAGTCCTTGTGTCATGATTAGTGTTTCCTGAAAATTTCATTCTGTTTGGTTTTGTGGTTTTCTTTAAATCAGCATTTGTTAACTTGCTCTATAGTGGCTGAAAACAGTGGAGTTATTTCTGTCCTCTCAGTCAAGCTTAGAGTGCGATGACATCATTTGGAGTAGCTTGTTGTTTCAGATTCCCAATCAGAGCAGCACTCATAGAAACATAGAAACATAGAACATAGAAACATAGAAGTTGACGGCAGATAAGGACCGCAAGGCCCATCCAGTCTGCCCATTTCTTTTTCTACCTTATAAATGTGCCATCGGCCTTTGCTCTGTCAGTGACCTATCTATTCATAGTCATTTGTATTGCTCCCTTATGCCTATCCCATGCCTGTTTGAAGCCCTGCACTGTATTCATAGCCACCACTTCTTGTGGTAAGCCATTCCATGCATCTACCACCCTTTCTGTGAAAAAGAATTTCCTCACATCCCCTTAATCGGCTCCTCTAATCTCATGCTGTGTCCTCTTGTCCTGCTATTTTTCTTATATTTAAACATGTTAGACTCTTTCACCTTGTTTATGCCCTTAAGGTGTTTAAATGTCTCGATCATATCACCTCTCTCCCTCCTTTGCTCAAGGGTATACATATTGAG
The DNA here is from genome assembly GCA_016271365.2 of Neoceratodus forsteri. NCBI lineage: Eukaryota > Metazoa > Chordata > Ceratodontiformes > Ceratodontidae > Neoceratodus > Neoceratodus forsteri. The sequence goes on along the minus strand of CM057451.1, from coordinate 672,043,614 downwards.
CTCCGTTAATCTGTCCTCATATGTCTTCAGATGCAGTCCCTGCACCATTTTGGTTGCCCTTCTCTGGACTGCCTCAATTTAGTTAATGTCCTTGTGAAGGTGTGGCCTCCAATACTGCCGCAGTACTCCAGATGTGGCTCTAACCAGTGTCTTGTAAGAGGATTATTACCTCCCTCTTCGACTTGTGATATCCTACTAATACACCTAACACCCCTAGCCTTACTTACTGCTTTAGGGTCTGCTTGGATGATTTCAGGTCATCAGTGATGATGCCCAAGTCTCTTTCTTCCTTTGTGACTGCTAGCAACTCCCCTCCCAGCCTATAGGTGGCTTCAGGGTTTCTCTTCCCTATGTGCATGATTTTGCATGTCTTTGCATTAAATCCCAGTTGCCACTCTTCTGACCATTTTGCTAGTTTATCCAGATCTCTTCTCATTCTGCCCACCCCATCTGGATCATCTACTCTGTTGCAGGTCTTGGTGTCATCTGCAAACAGACAAGCCTTACCCTCTAGTCCATCTGCAAGGTCACTAATGAAGATGTTGAAGAGGACTGGCCCCAGGACTGATCCCTGAGGTACCCCACTTGTGACTTGCATCTCTTCTGACTGTATACCATTTACCACCACTCTCTGTTTTCTGCCCGTCAACCAGTTTGCCACCCAGTTGACCAACTTCTGACCCACCCTGAGCCTACCCAGCTTATTTATCAATCTTCTATGTGGCACAGTGTCAAAAGCTTTGCTGAAGTCAAGGTAGGTGACATCAACTGCTCCCCCTTGGTCCACCACTCTGGTTACCCAGTCAAAGAAATGTAAGAGATTAGTTTGACAGGACCTTCCTTTTGTAAACCCATGCTGTCTTGGATCTTGTGCCCCTATGGATTCCAGGTGTTGCACTATCCTTTCCTTAAGGAGTGCCTCCATAATCTTGCCCACTACTGAGGTAAGACTGACTGGTCTGTAGTTCCCCTCCTCCTGCTACCACTCTTGTGGGCGGGATCACATAAACCCTTCTCCAGTCTTCTGGGACCTCTCCTGTGCTCAGAGACTCACTAAACAGTTCTGCTAATGGCTCTGCTAGTTCCACCTTTAGCTCCTTAGAGTACCCTTAGATGTGTACCATCAGGTCCCATTGCCTTATCCACCTGAGCTTAGCAAGCTCTTGTAGGACCCTTTCTTTTGTGAAGGGAGTAGTGCTCACTTCCCTCCCCCCTGTGTCCATGATGCTGAGCTGTGAGCCCTGCCCTACCTTCTCTTCAGTAAAGACTGAGCAAAAGTATCTATTTAGAATAGATGCCTTTACAGGGTCCTCCTCCTCCTCACATGCTCCCTTTTCTCCATTAAGCTTAGCAATACCCCCTCTGGACTTTCTCCTTTCACTAATGTATCTATAGAAAGTCTTGTCACCTTCTTTTACTGTTTGTGCTAGTTTTTCCTCAGTTTGGGACTTTGCCTGCCTTACTGCCTTCCCTGCTTCCCTTAGGGCAGTTTGGTATGCCTCCTTATCTTCATCCCGCTGTGTTCCCTTATATTTCCTGAAGGCCAGCCTTTTGGCTCTGACCTTTCTGCTACTGTATTTGAGAACCAAAGTGGTTTCCTTCTTCTTTTGCACTTCCTTTTCTGTCTAACACAATGGGATGTTGCTTCAAGTATTGCATTCTTAATGCTTGCCCAATTTGCCTGTACCCCCTCACCTGTGTTTCTTTTTGTCAGGGCTAGCTTAACTCTGTTGGCCATGTTATCAAAGTCAGCTCCTCTGAAGTCCCATATTTTTGCCTTGGAATGGGATGATTTAGATGTAGTAGCCTAGAGTTTATGGTTTGCTGAGCTCTCCAGATTTCTTATTAACCCATTCTCTGGTTTGTGTTTAGATCTGCTTAAAATATATCATTCTTTTCCTTTAAAAAGCTGATCATTTCATTTTCAATGCCGAATTGAAGTAGTGGAAATCTTTTTCTGTGAGAAATCAGTTTGTCTGCATCACAGCTCTTGTTATTTGTAATAAAACCTCAATTTTCTTTCTAACTATATAATGCAGGGCTGTTTAATGAATATAAAAAAATCTAAATTTTGTTCATTCACAGAAACAGTTGTTCTTTGATGTAGCCTTCATAAATACAATCATGTATGAACATTTTTTTTCATGTCAGATCGACAAACAGGTGCTTGTCACACTCTGCTACAGTATTTCAAGCACATGTACTGTCAGAACTCACAAATGTCAGTTCTTTGGTAGTTTCTGTGTGAAAATACATCATGTATGTGTATAACTAGAAACACTAGATGGCATCCTGATGCAACATGGCTCTGCTCCACAGTTGAGGCAGCTGCAGTCTGTTGCTACCGTTCCCCTGCCCTACTTGCACCCTGCCTTCCGCTCCTCATTCAAGGTTGCTGCACACTGCTGCCCACTGTGTTCTCCCACACAGTCAGGGATTGTGTACCTTGCTGCCTCCATCTCCCTTGCCTAAAGAATCAGGACTAGTGCACTCTGATGCTCCCTGCCCAAACAATTGGGGGTTTTGCATCCTGGTGCCCTCTCTCCCCCACCCTCACAGTTAGTAATGCTGCACCTGTTGCCCCTGTTCCTGTCTCCACAGTCAGGGCTGTTGTGTTGTGCTAATCCCTAGAGTGCTAGGTTAACTGCCCCCCCAGCTGCGGCTGCTGCACCATGCTGCTCTAGCCACCACAGGTGGGGCGTTTGCTGCATTCACTACCCACTTCCATTGCACCAAATGGTCAGGGTTGCTGCACCATGTATACCCCATCGCATAGTCAGAGCTGATGTACCCTGATTCCCCATGTGTCCTGCTACACAGTTGAAGCTTCTGCACCATGCTGTCTTCTATCCCCTGTCACCACAGACAGGGCTCTGCACCCTCCTCCTTTCTACATAGTTGGGGTTGCTGTGGCCTGCTGTGCCCTAATCCACCATGCCTCTGCAGTTAGGGCTGCTGCACCATGCTGCCACTTGCCACAAGATTCAGGACATTTGCTGCACCCTGTTGCATGCCTCCACAGTTGAGGCAGTTGTACCCTGCTGCCTCCTTGCCACCAGAGTCAGATCCTTTGCTGCATCCTGCTGAGACAGGAACAGTGAGCAATATGTGCAGTGTCCCTGACAGTGAGGGTGAGAGAGAGGGTAGCAAGGTGCAGCAACCTCAACTGTTTGGGAAGGGTGCAACACAAGAGTAAGGGCATTTGCTGCATCCTGTCCCCTGCCTTTGGAGGCAAGGGGCTCTGTGGTGCAGCAGGGCACAATGGTGGCTGGGGACGAAGGATACCATGGTTCAGAAGCCTTGACTGTGGGGCTGGACACAGGTGGGCATCATGGTACAGCAGCCCTGACAATAGCACAGGGTGCACATTGTGCAGCATCTCAGCCCATTTGGAGCAATGGAAGTGCATAGCAGGGTTCAGTAGCCCCAACTGCGGACGCAGGTGGCATGAGACTCTAGGGTGTAGCACAGCACAGCAGCTCTGACTGTGGAGATAGGAACAGGGGGCAACAGGGGACCATGGCCTTGGCTGTGGGGGTGGGGACAGGGGGGCAGCAGGGTGCAGCAGCTCTGAATGTTTGGGCAAGAGATATGGGTGGCATCAGTATACAGCAGCCCAAACTGTGGGACAGGTGCAGCAGCTATGCCTGTTTGGGACAAGGGATGTGGGCAGCAGGGTGTAGCAAAGGATCTGACTCTGGTGACAGGTGGACAGCAAGGTGCACCTGCCTCAACTGTGGAGGCATGCAGCAGGGTACAGCAAATGCCCTGAATCTTGTGTGCAGTGGAAGCATGGTGCAGCAGCCCAAACTGCAGAGACAAGGGGCTCTAGAGCACAGCAGGCCATAGCAACCCCAACTGTGTAGAAAGGAGCAGGGTGCAGCAGCCCTCTCTCTGTTGACAGGGGATAGAGGACATCATGATGCAAAAGTCTTGACTGTGGTGCAGAACACGGGGCATCAAGTACAGCAGCCCTAACTGTGAGATGGGATACAGTTGGTGCAGCAGCCCTGCCCATTTGGGCAATGGAAGTGGGTAGCAAGGTGTAAAAGCCCCACCTCTGGTAGCTAGGGCAGCATGGTACAGCAGCCCCAGCTGTGGAGACAGGGAACCTGGCAACCTAGGGCTTAGCATAGCACATCAGCTCTGTCTGTGGAGACAGGAACAGGGGGCAACAGGTGGAGCCTCTCTACCTGTGAGGGTGGTGGAGAGAGGGTAGCAGAGTGCAGCAACCTCAACTGTTTGGGAAGTGGCGGCAGGGTGCAGCAGTCCTGATTCTTTAGGCAGAGGATGGAGGCAGCAGGGTGCACAATCCCCGACTGTGTGGGAGAAGACAGTGAGCAGCAGGATGCAGCAGCCTTGAATGTGGAGCAGAAGGCAGGGGGCTTGCGGGGCAGGGACAGGTGGCAGTAGACTGCAGCTGCCTCAGCAGTGGGGCAGAGACATGGTGCATCAGGATGCCACATAGTGTTTCTAGTTATACACATACATGATATATTTTCACACAGAAACCACCAAAGTGCTGAAATTTGTGAGTTCAGACAGGTGCCTGTCACGCTCTGCTACAGTATTTCAAGTACATGTACTGTTTGCTAATCTGACATGAAAAAACAGTTCTTACATTAATGTATTTATGAAGGCTACATCAAAGACAGACGGTTTCTGTGAATAAACAAAATTTAGATTTATTTTATAGTCATTTAATAGTCCAGTGTTATATAGTTATAAAAAAGAAATTAGAGTTTTGATTAGAAAGAACTAAGCGCTGTGACAGACAAGCTGATTTCTCACAGAGAAAGATTTCCACTTCATTTCAGCATTGAAACTGAAATTATCAGCTTTTTATGAGAAGATAATGATATATTTTAGCTGATCTATCTAAACACAAATCAGACAGTGGGTTTGTAAGAAATTTTGAGAGCTCATCAAACCATCAACTCTACAAACTACTGCTCTGATTGGGGATCTGAAACAGCAAGCTACTCCAAAATGATATCATCGCACTCTAAGTTTGACTGAGAGGACAGAAATAACTCCACTGTTTTCAGCCACTGTAGAGTAAGCTAATAAATGCTGATTAAAAGAAAACCACAAAACCAAACAGCATGAAATTTTCTGGAAACACTAATCATGGCACGGGGACTTGAATTTCAATTTTCAAGCTTTTATAAAAAATATGTAAAAACCATTGCACATGATCTTTAAGCAGCTTAAGAAGGAAATAAAGAAGGCTAAAGCTGATTATTAACTTACTCTAGCTGCAAGAGTGAGGGACAATCACAAAGCATTTTTTACATACATAAATGGCAAAAGGAAGCTGCATAATAATATTGGTCCCTATATTAATACACTGTGGGTACCAGTGACAGATACTAAGCAATTGGCAGATATGCAGAACTCATATTTTAGTTCAGTATTTAATGAAATTACTGTTTCAGGTAATAGGACTAAGCCAAGCTCACAGTCAGAACAAATATTGATAGATCCTGAAGAGGTATTAAGAAGATTGAAAGATATTAATATCAATAAATCCCCAGGGCCAGACAGTATACACCCCAGAGTACTTAGAGAATTGGCAGTCAGTCTAGCCCCACCATTGACTTATATAATTCAAAAATCCTTGGATCAGGCTATAGTAGTGCAGGGTTGGAGAGATGCATTAGTGGTACCCTTATTAAAGAAAGGCCCTACTACGAAGTCTGAAAATTTCAGACCAGTTAGTCTAGCCTCTCTTGTGGGTAAGATATTTGAGGGTATTCTGAAAGAGCACATATTAGCCCACATAACATTACATAAATTAACGGATGAAACCCAGCATGGCTTTACAAAAACAAAATCATATCAGTGTAGAGGAAAATTTTATAACAGACCTAATGCTGCACAATGTAACTGTGCAGAAAGCACCACAAAATGGCTGCAGAACTGAAACAATCTTCATGAAATGGTGGATAGTGGAAAATTCCATAGCAAGCATGTCCTTGGTGGATGGTGGAAAATTCCATAGCAAGCATTTCCTTGTAGTAATGTATGCATGCCTTATAGATGATGTGGCTAAAGTAAGTTAGCATAATAATTAGCATAACCAGTCAGTAAGTGGCAGCAGTATTGTATTTAACATAGTATTACCATAACCAGTCAGCAACTAACAGCAGTATTGTATGAAGTTTACTGTCCAATTAAGTTGTGCCATGACACTGTTATGTGACTAGGCAAGTGTATAAGAGAAGGAGGCTTACTATTGTAATCGGAGCTATGCAATAACAACATGGGGAGCTGGCTCTCCGTATGCATACATGAATAAATGGTTTGAACTCTGCACAAGACTGTTTCTTTGTCTCTGTATAACAAGTAGGAAATTTCCACGACAATCTTGGCATAGTCGGCAGGATCTGCACGCTCTGTTTGGTGGAGTCTTCGCTGGAATAAGACCTGAAGTACACTGGCAGATGTCCAGCGGACATTGCAGGGAGACGCCTCACAAAGACGTAGGCAAGGACCCGCGAATAGTTGATGAGGACGCACCAACCAGGATGGTGCAGATCGACAAAAAAAGTATGAAAGTTCTTGTGTTGACTCCAAACTAAGTAAAAGTAGTTTAAAGTAACATAAAAGTAAAGTGGTAAAACAGTGATGTAAAACTCTAGAGATGTAGGCTGTTAAAACAAGAATAACCTCAGACAAGTTTGAGTCCTTTTAGTAAAAGTGGTCAGAAGGCTTGAGTTGCCAGGGCAAAAGTAACCAAAACATAGGTTTGAGCTTTTGTAGCAAAAGTAGTCCAGGACCTGAACTGTTGGGACAAAAGTAACTTAAAAAGGGGGTTTGAGTTTTAACTGTGATGCTAACCCGGGAACAGAGCTAAGCAAGAAGGGTGTAAAGTGTAATACATAAACTAAACACAGGACAGTGACATGGGGGCGAAACAAAGCAAGGGAAAGTTGCCTGATCCCCTGTGTGGATCAGTAAAATGTATGACTGATAAGTATGGGAACAACTCAATTAGTGAGGTCCCAGAATGGAACCTGAGAACAGATGGATTATTTCCCTTAACAGGAACAGTTAGCCTGGATGTCTTACGAGAAGCAAGGGGCATTCTAGAAAAGGTAGAAAGCAAACAAAAGAAAGTAGTAATAGATTGGACAAAGTTCAATAGGTGGGAAAGAGAAGCAGAAAGTAGGTATGAAAAGTCAGTGAAGGGCACGATGGTAAAACAAGAAACAGAGGAGGAGAAAAGGAAAAGAAAGCCAAAAAGAAATGGTACGCCACCCCCTTACCAGCCCTCGCCTGCTGCGGCGGCACCGGCTCCTCAATCTACCGCCCCACCGCCAGATCAGGGGGCAGTGGGAAGGGGACTGGTGGCCCCGGGGTATCCCGGGGATGTTAGACAGATGCCGGCCGAGGCACAGGTAGAGCCCGATACAACTAGCGGGGAAATGGGCCCGCATAGTGGGCAACAAGAAGTCTGGTCTCCAGTAGGTTATGTAAAGTCCAGATTAAGGGCTAAGAGGGAGGACCTTGTAGTTAATATGCCACTAGTATATTACCCCAACCCTAACCCAGCTGATGTAGCCAACTCCTGGATAGGAGTAGAGAGACCTTGGAGCCCTGACAAACTGACTGATGCAGTTAAGGGTATACCGCCCCCTGGGAAAGATGTAGATGCGTACATAGAGGAGATGCAAGCCCTATTTGCAATGTATGACCTGTCCACTCGAGAAATGACTGAATGTTTCAGGAGAACTTTAAAATTCCAGTGGAATGAGTGCAAGGGAAATTGGAATATGGATGCTGCAAGAGACGATAGAGCAAACCAACTGCAAGCAGTTTGGACGGCAGTGCAGACTAAGTTTAAGAAAACTACTGATTGGCCCCGCATCCACGCTACAAAGCAGAAAACAGGCGAGACAGTGCAGGAATATAGAGAGAGACTGGAAACCATATTTAAACAGCACTCAGGGGTGAAGCCTGGTGATAAAACATATGGAAATTTGTTGGGGCATGCCTTTTGTAGTGGACTTTTGCCTGAGATAAAAAAAGGAGTTACAACTGCTTATATTGGATGGGAGACAAAATCATTAGCTGAGATTTTGCCATATGCTGAACACTCTGAGAGACAACAGAGGGGAAATGAAGAAAAACATCAGAAGAAACTAGTAAAGGCGCAGCTAATGTACTATGAAGGAGGTAGGGGCAGGGGAAGAGGCAGAGGGAGAGGGCGAGGGTGAGGAAGAGGAGGTCCCCAGGCAGAGCGAGGGAGGGGTGATCATAGCCAGTACCGCTGCTACCACTGTAACCAAATGAGCCACTTCACCAGAAACTGTCCTCAGGAAGGGGGAACCGCCCAGTATGAACTACCCCCTCCTGCTGCCGACTTTTCTGTGCACAACCCTTTGTATGAAATGCAACTGCCAACGTACAATCGCTAGGAAATAGCGGGACAACATCAAGCAATGCTCTCCCTCACCCCTGACCCCGTTAAAATACTGAAATTGACACTAACTGTTGACAACAAGAATGTTTCCTTTTTGGTAGACACCGGTGCATCATTGTCTGTGATACGAACCTGTGAACTGTACCTGCGTCCCAGTAACACTGTGGTGGAAACTGTGGGCATCTCAGGCATACCTATGTACGAGCATCTGACCCAGTCCCTGACTGTGCAGTGTAACAAGCTGATGATACGACATGAATTCCTGTATAGTGAGACCTGCCCTGTAAACTTACTAGGCAGAGACTTATTGGCTAAGCTAAACATGACTATAAGTATAAGCAATGAGGGACTCTCTGTGACCTCAGCCAGAGCTGGTATTTTTCCCTTGACAGTGACTGCAAGTGACTGGCTGTACTGTTGGAAGCTTATAGGTGAGGAGCAAGTGGGCTCATTGATAGAATGGGCTGCTAAATTGACAGGGGTGCACAGGAACTACAGTACTATCTCCACTGTACTGCTCACTATGCAAAAGGTGAGGGATTTTGGGTACGAGACAAGTAGATGGAGTACTCAGCCAGTGCTAGATGAGTTACAAGTAAAAGACCTATATGTAGCACATGACCGCTGTGTTGCAGCTGTAGAACTTACTGCTGAGCAACAACAAGCCTATGTAGTGGAAGGGGCAGCCCCTCACATCTCACTTGCAAAGGGAAAAGGGGTACAGTGGAAGAATTTGGGGCCGTGGGTGGCGCACATGAAAAACCTAAGTGACTGGGAGCAAGAAGGTGACAGATGGGTGTCGCCATCAACAGGGTGTTATAAGTATGTTCTATGTGAGCAAGTGTCAGTGCAACTAGAGATAAAGGCAATTGGACAGGTTACAAAGGAAAAAGAAAGTAAACTAAATGATAGGTTACCTCCTTGGCTAGATGAGTTGCCAGATAGTCTATGGGCCACTTCCAAGACCGATGTAGGATTAATAAAAAATGCACAACCTTTATCAGTCACACCAAAGTCCTCCTATAGGCACCACAAACACCAATACCCGCTTGGAAGGGAAGCAGAAGAGGGAACTGCGCCTGGGCATGCAGCATTAGTAGAGAGGGGGGTTATCGTACCATGTCCCAATGCTACAGTAAACACTCCTATTCTACTGGTGAAAAAGCCAGATGGCACCTACCGGTTTGTGCAAGATCTGAGACTGGTAAATGCTGCTGTACATGCCAGAACACCTGTGGTCCCAAACCCTGTCACTGTTCTGTCTCAGGTACCTACAAATAGTTGTTTCTTTAGTTATAGATTTAGCAAATGCCTTTTTCAGCATTCCCGTGGAGCCCGAGAGCCAAGAATGGTTTGCATTTACATATAAAGAGAAAAAGTGGACATGGACTCGGATGCCCCAAGGGTATGTTGAATCTCGCTGTGTTCTCGGCCCAAATGAGTGACAATTTGTCTGCCTTTGTGCCCCCCGGTGGGAGTGTGTTGATACAGTACATTGATGATCTGCTACTTGCCTCCCCCTCGCGGGAAGCATGTGAGCAGGACTCAAAGGCGCTGTTACTCTTTTTGGCTGAAAACGGGCACAAGGTATCAAAAAGTAAACTACAATTGTGCACAGAGCAGGTAAAGTACTTAGGTCATACACTGTCGGTGCAAGGGCGTGCCCTAGCCCCAGAACAAATTGAGGCCATTACCAAATTGCCCTGTCCGATAACAAAACAACAAATGATGTCCTTTTTGGGCATGGTGGGCTACTGCAGAGCCTGGCTGAAGGATTATGCCTTCTTGGCACAGTCCTTGCAAGATGCCATCCATGGCAAGGGTATGCAAATGAAAGATGAGGTCAAGTGGACAAACAAATTAACGGAAAACTTCACACAATTAAAATTGGCTTTAGCGTCAGCACCTTGTCTAGGGCTGCCTGACTTTAACAAGCCATTTGACCTCTGTGTGGATGGAAGGAATGGGTTTATGTCTGCTGTACTAACACAATTGCATGGGGATGCAAGAAGGCCGGTGGCTTACTACTCTAAGCATTTAGACTCAGTAATCAGAGGAATAGTGTCGTGTCTACAGTCTGTTGCCGCTGCTACCGAGGCGGTGCTGGCCTGTTCTGATTTGGTGGGGTTTTCCCCTCTAGTTGTACATGTGCCACATGCAGTACACTCAATTATACTGCAGGCCTGCACCACCCATCTAACTCCTGCTCGCTTACTGCAATATCAGAATGTGTTACTAACCATTTCAAACGTTACCCTTAAGCGCTGTACTACCTTAAACCTGGCTACCCTCCTCACTACCCCGGAGGACGGTGACGTACATGACTGTGGAGAAGTAATTGACTTGGACTGCAGACCTCGACCTGATTTGACTGATGTACCACTGACTAACTCAGACCTGGAACTGTTTGTGGATGGCTCGGCTCAACGAGACGGGTAGGGTCGTCCAATTGTGGCATACACCGTATGCACTGACAGCACTACTCTAGAGAGCCATAAGCTGCCGTCCCACTTGTCAGCCCAGGCCGCTGAGCTATTGGCATTAACCAGGGCCTGTGTTTTAGCAAAAAACCAAACCGTTAACATTTACACGGACAGCAGGTATGCCTTTGGAGTAGTGCATGATTTTGGAACACTATGGAAAAACAGGGGGTTCCTGACTTCATCAGGAAAGCCCATTGCGCATGCACAACTAGTAGAAAACCTGTTGACGGCCATTCAAATGTCTAGGGCTGTCGCAGTCGTGAAATGCCAAGTGCACACATCTGCTTCTGACTTTGTATCAAAAGGAAACGCCCGAGCTGATGCAGCTGCAAAAAGAGCAGCTCTCTTTGATGTTGTCCCACTACCATTAATGCTTTCTCAAGAAGTAAAACCAGTAAATCTTTTTTCTGCCAGTGATGTAGCTGAAATACAACGATCTGCTGATAAAAAGGAGAAAAAGAACTGGCAAACATGTTGCACTTATGACGCCACAGCAAAGCTATGGGTGGCGCCTGATGGCAGACTTTGCCTGCCAGCAGTCACGTTTCCCTTTTTGGCCAAGTTGGCTCATGGAGCCGACCATGTGTCAAAAGTGGGGATGGTGGCTTTTGTAAATAAATATTGGTATGTTGTAGGTTTCTCTTTGTATGCTGAAAACGTTTGTAAAAAATGTATTATATGTATGCAAAATAATATCGGCAGGGGACTCCAAGTAATCCCCTCTGCCCATTCTTCTCCTACAGGACCTTTTGAGCACATCATGATGGACTTTATTGAACTAAGCCCTTGTGAGGGCTACAGGTATTGTCTGGTAATAGTGGATATGTTCTCTAAGTGGGTAGAGGCCTTCCCTGCTTGAAGAAGCACTGCTTGTGTGGTGGCAAAGGTCCTATTAAGGGATATTATACCCCATTGGGGCCTACCCTCGTGTATATCTAGTGACAATGGTACTCATTTTGCAAACGAAGTTATTAAGTGCCTATGTGAGGTTTTGAAAATTGATTTAAGAACTCACTGTGCCTACCATCCACAGTCTGGAGGGGCTGTGGAAAGGGCAAACCAAACCTTAAAGGTATAATTAACCAAACTGATGGCAGAAACAGGACTTAATTGGGTGAAGGCTCTGCCTTTGGCCATAATGAGTATGAGAGGTAGACCAACGCGGATGGGTCTGTCACCACACGAGATTCTGATGGGTAGGCCTCTGAGAATGACTAATGCACCTTTTCCCCAAAGCAGGTTAACATTGCACGGTATAGATAATGAAATGATTGCCTATTGTTTATCACTTAATGCTGTGTTGAGATCTTTTTACCCTAGAGTAAAGGTGGCTTTGCCAGTGCCGAATCCGGAAGCAGCGCTGCACCGCATACAGCCCGGAGACTCCGTGGTGATAAAGGACTTTCGGCGAAAGAAGTGGAGTGATCCCCGGTGGTGAGGCCCTTTCCAAGTGCTCCATACCACACCGACTGCTGTAATGATCGCCGAGAGAGACACATGGATCCACGCATCCCATTGTCAGTTGGTGACGGCCATCGAGGACAGATGAAGAAAAAGACTTTTATTGACTGCAGGGGTGGCATGCGTGCTGGGAGCCGCTGTGGTTCTTCTGACTCTGATAAGTATTAAAGTAAACCACAAGACTGTGAGATGCAGCCGCAGCCTTGAACCCTTACGCACCAATAATACCTGGTGGACTCTAATGAAGCTACATGTTACTAACATAACCTAAGTGATTGTTATGTGTGTGTGCGCATTCCACTTTCATGCCATAGGACTGCACTTATGCCTGTACCCTTGGTCTGGTATGACACATATTTACTCTTATTTGCTATGGCACATACAAAGGATAGTAAAGGTAATTGGTCCATGAACTTGTTAAATAAGGGCAAAGTTACTGTATTTAAAGGACACCACTTCGCCACCTGGTATAAGCCCCCAAAATGGGAACCCCCTTAAAACCCTTGTACCTAGATCACAGACCAAAAACCCAGGCCCCCTATTGTGTGTGTAGGAGTTGGACACAGACAGGAGCAAATATACAAGTGGGGGTGTCTAGTTGTTCTAATAATTATTATGAAGAACAAAATTATTCTTATACCTATATAACGTCCAATGGTAACATGACAACATGGTATGGTAAGGGTATATATTTTCCAACTGAGCTTAAGAAGGAAAAAGTTTGGTACCTTATCCGGCCTGTACAGGGTGTTGCGGGGTAAAGGCGTATGTTTTTACCAACAGGATGGATGGTGCTGTTACTTAAGCTACACTACACCCATCCGTACAAGTGTATGTGCCCTCAAAATGATAATAATGTATTACAGGGCGATGACCTTAGCATGCACTGCCGAAGTGTCCATAGGAATGCGGAGGTTCTGAGTACCTAGCGCCAAGAGAAGAGTGCCAGTGGGTGAGAAGTTAGCTGCAGGATTTTTCCCATTCTGTGGGGTACTACAAAGCATGCAATATATTGATCAACTAAGCTACGAACTTGAAACCCTGGAAAAAGAAACCAATGAAGGCCTCACCCTTTGAGTGCTGAAACAAAAGCATTAAGACTAGTAGCATTACAAAATCGAGCCGCTCTTGATTATGTATTAGCGCCAGGGCGGGTATGTGCAATAATTGGAGAAGAATGTTGTACCTATGTACCAAATGTGGTTGATAACATGACAGAAGTTTTGCACAAAGTACAGCAACTACAGAATAAAATTGTGAGTGAAAATAAGTCTGAGGGTGACTGGAATCCATGGGGATGGATTACAAATGTATTTGGCCAATGGGGTCGACAATAATGACATATGTTGCTGCTGGCATTATCGCCTTGTTATGTATATGGCTCGTTGTACTTTGTGTAAAGCTGCTGCTTACAAAAATGTGTAACACAGCCAGTAACCCACCTACACCAACTGTACAATCACCTGTGATACATAATTATGACATAGTAAAACAAAATGCGCAAGAATCGCCTTACTAGAACTGTGATATTGAATTTTAGCAGTTGATACAGAGTATCAAAAGGGGGGGTGTAGAGGAAAATTTTATAACAGACCTAATGCTACACAATGTAACTGTGCAGAAAGCACCACAAAATGGCTGCAGAACTGAACAATCTTCATGAAATGGTGGATAGTGGAAAATTCCATAGCAAGCATGTCCTTGGTGGATGGTGGAAATTTCCATAGCACGCATTTCCTTGTAGTTTTGTATGCATGCCTTATAGATGATGTGGCTAAAGTAAGTTAGCACAATAATTAGCATAACCAGTCAGTAAGTGGCAGCAGTATTGTATTTAACATAGTATTATCATAACCAATCAGCAACTAACAGCAGTATTGTATGAAGTTTACTGTCCAATGGAGTTGTGCCATGACACTGTTATGTGACTAGGCAAGTGTATAAGAGAAGGAGGCTTACTATTGTAATCGGAGCTATGCAATAACAACATGGGGAGCTGGCTCTCCATATGCATACGTGAATAAATGGTTTGAACTCTGCACAAGACTGTTTCTTTGTCTCTGTATAACAAGTAGGAAATTTTCACGACATCAGACAAGCATGCTAACCTTTTACGAAAAAGCAAATAAGGCCTTAGATATGGAGAATGCAGTAGACATCATATTCCTGGACTTTTCTAAAGCATTCGACAAAATACCACATAAGGAATTAATTGAGGTTCTGATTAGCACAAAACTATCTACTAACATAGTGAATTGGGTGGAGGCATGGTTGAGTAACAGGAGGCAGAGGGTTATTATCAGCGGTGTAATGTCGGATTGGGAGGAAGTCACAAGTGGAGTCCGACAGGGGTCAGTGTTGGGCCCATGTTTATTTAATATGTATGTGTCCTCAATTAAGTGCAGTTTCCCTAACATTTGGATGAGCAAATCTAACATACTAACATACTACTAACATACTAAAATGCCAGCAGAATAGGCCTAATGGTCTTTCATGTCTGCTCATTTGGTCAGCCCCCACCCTGAGTGCTGACCTTGCTGTCCCCCTTGCCTTCTCTGGCTTCTCCCTTCCCAGTTCCGGATATTCTTGCTGCATTGGATTTTGCTTCCTGAACCCTTCCACTGTACCTGTCCCACCCCCTCTTGAACCCCTCCACTGTCTCTGCCTCCACCAGCCCCCTAGGTAGTGCATTCCATGGCTCTACCACCCTCTCAGTGAAGTAGCACCTCCTACTTTCTCCCCTGAATCTTCCCCCCTCCAGCTTCCACCCATGCCCTCTAGTGTCCCCTCTTCCTTCCTTCGAAGCACCCTCACTGTTCCTCCCCTATTTACCCTCTTCATGTACCTGAAGACCTCTATCATGTCCCCTCGGTCCTTCTCTCTTCCAAAGTGTACATATTTAGCTCTTCGAGCCTCCTCATAGGTCCTGTCCCCAAGCCCCAAATCATTTTGGTTGCCCTCCTCTGGACCCTCTCCAGGAGGTTAATGTCCCTCTTTGCGGGCCTCCAAAACTGCATGCAGTACTCCAGGTGCAGCCTCACCAAGCAGTTATACAGAGGGTATCACTTCCTCCTTCTGGAGGTGATCCCCTAGCGATGCATCCCAGCATCCTGTTGGTCTTGGCTGCTGCCCTCCTACAGGTCTCAGAGTTGTTCATCTTGACATCCACCACCACCCCCAGGTCCCTCTCAGCCATTGAGACTTGTAGTATTCCCCAGGGTGTACACTTGGCCTGGGTTTCTGGCCCCAGGTGGAGTACCTTGCATTTCCCCATTAAACCTCAGCTTCCACTTTCTAGACCATCTTTCCAGAGCCTCCAGGTCCCCCTGCAGGGCCACCTCCCTCCTCCCCATCCACCACCCCCCAGTTTCGAGTCAACTGCAAAGAGACTCATCTCACTCCTGATTCCTGTCCTTATGTCAGATACATAGGCGTTGAACAGAAGGGGCCCAAGGACTGATCCCTGTGGGACCCCACTAATGACGCTCCTTGGGGAAGAGACTATCCCACCAACTACGACCCTCTGGGTCCGGTCCTGGAGCCAATTGCCTATCCATCAGATCATCTGGTTTCCCACCCCCATTTCTCCTAGTTTATCCAACAGGCCCACGTGAGGAACAGAGTCAAATGCCTTACTGAAGTCTAGAAACAGGACATCCACTGGTCTACCCAGGTCCAAAGGCACTTGTCACCCAGTCATAGAACTCCACCAGGTTTGTCTGACATGATTTCCGGATGAATCCATGCTGTCATCGCCCAGGCAACCTGACTTATCCAGGTCCCCCCAGTCTCTCCTTGACAATCGCCTCCATCACCTTGCCCACCACTGATGTCAGGCTGACAGGCCTGTAGTTCCTCGCCACCTCTCTGATCCCCCTGTGGATAGGCACTACATGCGCCACCTTCCAGTCTTGGGGCACCCACCCTGTCCTCAGAGAGATGGTGAAAGCTCTGCCAGGGGTTTCAGCCAGGACATCTGCAAGTTCCTTCAGCACTCTAGGATGTAATTTATCCGCCCCGTGCTTTCTCCGTCTTAAGGGAGCTGAGGGCTTCCTCACTCTCTCTGCTGTGATTTCACACTCCAGTACCTCTTCTCCTGCTTAGCCCTCCCCCACCTGCCAGTGATGCCCCCTCCCCAGACCTGCCGATTGTAAGGGCCCCCCCTCATTATCTCCGTCTCCTCCATGTATGATGCAGCATCCCATTTTCCTGGTGAAAACTGAGGTGAAGTACTCATTTAGTACCTCAGCCTGCTCCTCTGGGTCTTGTGCCCATCTCTTCCCTGATTTAATCCTGCTAATCTGCCCTTCACCCTTTGTCTTTCCCCAATGTATCTAAAGAACTCCTTTCCCTCTCCTAATTTCCCTGGCCAGGTTCTGCTCCTTCCTTGCCTTAGCCACCCTCCACCACTCTAGTGGCCCTTCCTAGCCATCAGCTCTACTCCCCTCAATCCTTTCCTCCTTGAGCACTTGAATTTCTTATAGGCTGCTTTCTTTCCCGCTACCTCCTGGACCTCCCTGGTCCACCAACAGGTTTTTGGGCCCTACCCATTTCGTCTTACTCTTGCACAGGTGCTGGTAGCATCCTGCACCCTCTCCTGATGATTTCCCACCTACTATCAGCGCCATGTCTGACCCAATCCCATCCAAATGCTCCTTAAGGATCCTTCCCATTTCCTTAAAATCCACCCCTGAAGTCGGTTACTTCCGTCTTTGTGCAGCCTTCTACCCCTCCTAGGTCCAAGCAGAACCAGACCGTGGCATGGTCACTCCACACCAATGGGTCCCTTACCTCCAGGCCCCCAATCTGGTCACTGTCTGCCAGGACCACATCCAGTACCCGTGCCTCCCTGGTCGGTTCCCTCACCTGCTGAGTTAGGAAAGCGTCTTGAAAGACATCCAACAACCTCTGTTCCCTGGTCACAGAGGATGTCATAGTCTCCCAGTCTGTTCCTGGCATGTTTAGTCCCCTAACACCACCACCTTTCCTCTGCCCAGTCTGCAGTGTCTCCTAACATCTGCCACCAGACTGTCCTCCAGCTCCTCCCGCCAGGCAGGGGGTCTATACCCTCCTATTTTGCTCCTCTTGCCCCTTGTTATCAAAGGTGACCCAAATCGCCTCCACGGTTCCCTCCGCCTCCTCTACTCCCTATGCCAATGCAGTTTTTTACTATCATTGCTACCCCTCCTCCCTCCCCGTCCTTCCTGAACATAGTGTAACCCTCCAGGTTCAGGTCCCAGTCATGTTCTGCAGTGGCCCAAGTCTCAGTGACCTGCCACCTCCTGCTCCCTCAGTTAACATCGCCTGGAGCTCAGGCATTTTATTGCCCAAGCTCCTGGCATTTACAGGACCACCTTCCACCCTTTCCCTATAATTCCATTTCCCTGCTCGTGTTCCTTGGGATTCTGTTTTCTCTGGTCTGCACTTTTCCAGTTGGTCTTTTCCTGCAATCCTCCTGGTCCCCAGGGGGGGAGACAGAGTCCCTCCTTTATCGGCATCCCCTTGACTGCCTTTTCTCCCATCCCACCCCCTTCACAAGTTTAAACCCCACTTTTCACCAATGAACTCCTCTATTTTCAACTTAAGGATTCCCTCCCTCCAAATTGGAGATGGAGTCTATCTCTAGCATACAGCTCCTTATCCTCCCAGGTCTTCCCCAATCCCCATCAACCCATACCCTCTGGCCTCACACACTCCCTGAGCCACTGGTTTATCTCCTAATTTTTCTTTGTGTTCCCCACTAGCCTTTGGCACTGGCAGGATTTCTGAGAAGGAAACTGTGCATCCTATGTCATGACAGACCCTGGCTGAGCTCCTGAATCTTGCCTGTATCTCTAGCTGCTATTTCCCTCAATGTCATTTGTGCCCAGGTGGACCAGTATGTCTGGGGAACCCCACAATCCTTTGCCAGCTGATATACCTCGTGCTTAGCCTCAGCACCGTTAGTCCAGGGAAGCATCTTGTTCTAACTGGCCAGGCTTCTCCCTCCTATCCCATTTGATACCCTGATCATAGAATCCCCAGCAGGAGCACTCTGACCACTCCTTTCCTCCATTCCCCCTTCCATGTCCCTCATCCTTTCTACCGGCCCTTCCACCCAGCTGGCTCCTTGTTCCTCCCCCTATCTGTGTGCCACATGCCACCCGCTCCTTATTTACCATGGCCACTCCCTCCCCTCCAATCCTATGCCTCTCCTCCTTCTGAGTATCCTTCTGTACCTTGTTAATTCCCCCCTCACTGCTCACAACTGGTCCTTCTCCCCCATCTGCTAAACTAGCCTGGCTCATCCTCCCTTCCTTCCTGTCTCCATTTAGTTCCTCCTTGCTCGTCGTGCTCCCCTGGCCTACCCCCTCAGCTCTCTTTACTGAATCCTCCTTGTACTTCTGGTCCTTCTTTACCTTTCCTCCCAACTGGTCCTTCTCCTTGCACTTTCCTCCCTCTTCCCTCTGCCCCTCCTGCTCCAATTCACTGCTCCCCATTCTCCTGCATTCCAGGTCCCCTCTGTTCTTCCTTCTATCTGGCCCCTGCCTCCTCGCCCCACTCCCACCCTTTCTGTCTCTAACCACCTCTGTCGTGGCTACATCCCCCATCCTTGAGCAGAAGAAGAGAATTGAAGCGGTTACTAAGTATAGGTCTGATCCACCTCCCTGCCTTGCTTCCTTCTGTCCAGCACTGGCTATCTGCCTACTTCCCTGAGAATGTTGTCCCTCCGTCCCCTTTGTGAGGGTCCCAGTTACCTGCCTGCTTCCTTGGTAGTGTCCTTTGGGCCCCCTCTGCTCAGAGATCCCTATTGACCCTGGGTATTCTCCTGCACTCCTTTCCCTACCCCCGCCCCAGTGCTGGTGCAACCTGTGGGAGATTTCCAGCCCCCTTCCCCAACCATACCACCCCTTCCCCAGCTTTCTCCTCATCCCCAACCTCCTCCCTAAGCTGTGCTAGCTGGTAGCACACTGGGCAACCACCAAACTTCCAAGCCCAGTCCAGTATCATGGCTGCTCCACACCCTGTGCACCCCACCACCCTCCCAAAGATGCTGGCCCTAATGATGTGTGGTTCCATCTCCTTTCAAATAGGTTTCCTTGGGTGAGCCACCACGTTCTCCCTATTCCAAGATACCCCTACTGCCTAATCAGGTCACCCACTAATCCTAGAGACAGTCCCATTGTACACCAGTAACTCTGTTACTAGGTGCAGTACAACACATTAAACATGTAAGGAAAATGAACAACTCTCTAGCTCCTCTCTCCGGCCTTTAAATTCAACCCCAAGTGGCTAGAACTACATGAGCTGCACCAGCAGCCTTTTCCTCAATTGCAGGGCAGGTCTTCCCTATAAATTTGCAGACTTCTAGAGGGAGGGAGGAGGGTGGGTCTTGGGCAGACACCTGACAAGAGAGAGTGTATCAGCCCTGTGTCTCCCCTCCAAGCCCTGCAGCTAAAGACCAGGCCCAAGCAAATCCCACCAAACAGGTTTTAAATCAGAAGAAATAGGCCTCTACCAGCGTAGGCCTGTTACAAAGTGAAACATCCACAAAAGAGCCCCACTTACAGCCACTAAATCAGTTTACAAACATCCAGGATCCCCCAGAACAATACCCTGCTAGCCCCTTAGAAGCAAGAAAGAAAAGAACTAACCTACCAAGTAAAATCCACAAGAACCCTGTGAAAACAGCAGCAGCTACTGTCCTGGAACACAACTGATCCTGCCCCCTTCCAGTTCTTTCTGAGATGACTGCAGGACTGGGGGTATTGTGAACACAGCAGGAGATCATCACAATGCACAAAAAACCCTAGATATGCTGGTACAGTGCACAGTGCAGTTTAAACTGGAATTAAACTTAAACAAACGTGCGTTGATGCACCTAGGAAAAAGAAACATCAACCTTGATTACAATCTGGGAGGAAGTTTACTTCATAAGACAATGGAGGAAAGAGACCTGGGGGTGAGAGTGATAAGTGACTTGAAATTTAGTGCACACTGGTCTGATTGTCAAGAAGGCAAATCAGGCATTAAACTGTGTTTTTTGACACATTGACAGCAGAGGTAGCAGGGTGATTCTACCCCTATACCAGGCATTGGTGAGGCCGTATCTTGAATACTGTGCACAGGTATGGTCCCCATACAAGAAAGCTGATGTTAGAAGGTTGGAGGAGTGGAAAGAAGGACCACAAAAAGAATTACAGGCCATGAGAAACTAGCATATCAGGAGAGATTGCACAAGCTCGCACTATTCACATTACAATACTGTAGATTAAGAGGAGATATGTGCATGATATATAGGGCATTCCAGGATGAACAATTAAGGGAGAATTTGGGACTTGGAGTAAGGAAGACCTATCTGTATGAACCTAGGAGCCACATGCTGCAATTGGAACAGGAAAAATGGAACACCTTGAAAAGGAAAAACTGGTTCAGTCAAAGGAGGTTCATCTCTGGAACAAATTGCAGAGGGAAATAGTACTGAGTAAAACTATGGACTCATTTAAACTTCGTCTGGATAAATTCTATAGAAATAAAAGCAATCCAATATAAAATAGGCCAGGCAAGCATTAAGGACACAAGTCTATGTAGCTTGAAAAAACCTATGAAACCTAGGTCATTCAATACAATAACATTTCTATCTGTGTTTGCCAGCTGTTTTCATGTGGCTGGATCATCACTGGGCATTTCACTGGTAGTCCCACCCAACAGTTCCTGACCTTCAGAAAGGTCAGGAGCAATATCTTTATCATGGAGGTTTTTATTTTTGTCTGCTGCTGTAGACTCATATAACATACTATCACTTTCAGCGCAGCATAAACTCATCTAATATACTATCACTTTCGGCGCAGCATAAACTCATCCAACATACTATCACTTTCGGTGCAGCCTCCACACTCATTGTTATCGATTTTGTCCACCTCGTTGGTGTCCTCAGTGTTTTCATTGTTGAAAGGAACATTTTCATTGTGAGATCCTCTCTCATTGTTTAGATTGTGATAAGCATCCTCTAATGGTCTTTTCACTCCCCAGCCAAACCCCTCTAAAGTTTGCTTTCACTTTATTTCGTTCTCCAGAAGTATTTTCTTTCATTTTCGCTTAGCTGCTCTGGATAAACATCGCCGAGTTCTAGGCATTGTACTACCTTAAATACACGAGTTCAAGGTTCACGTGGTGGCCATCTTTAATTTGCAGCAACGCTGGTCTAACCTCACCTGGCCTTGCATGGAAAATTCTTCACTTTTCACCACTTCCTTCCACCATTATGACCTGCTTTGATCTCAGCAATGACTTTTACGTGGGGTCCAGTAGATAAGGTTCTTCACCTGCTCCTTCGATAGGTAAACTTTTATGGCATGGATGGTATAACTCTTTTGAACTATAATGCCCTGGGGCTTTTTCTGCTACCACATGTAAACACTGCAGCATGGACAGGGTGGCTGGGAATGTCACTTTTAAATTCCTACGTGAACTCAAGAATATAATATTATGAACATTTTTCTTATTTATTTTATGTATGTACATATATATATATATATATTTATATAAAACTTTTCAAAGTCATGCATAGAGATATTGGGGGCCCTCTCAAGCTGGGGGCCCAGGGCAGAATGCCCCACTTGTCCCTTCCCTGGGTGGCCCTGCCCATTTATTTTCAGGTTGTCCACTAGGTCCTCCTTGACTACCATCTTCGTTAGTTTACCTACAATAGAGGTAAGACGGATGGGACTGTAGTTACCTGGTTGCTTCTTATCCCCTTTTTTTGTGGAGTAAGACTACATCTGCTACCCTTCAATCTTTTGGAGCTGTGCCTGATGATAGTGAGCTATGGAATAGCCCTGCCAGGGATTAAGCCAGGTCCAATTGTTGTTCCTTGAGCACCCTCAGGTACAATCTGTCTGGTCCTGGAGCCTTATGTACTTTTAGAGCTGTAAGCCTTTTTCTGACCCTTTCCCCCTGTGATTACCATCTGCCCCATTTCAGAGATCCCCTTTCATCAGCCTTTATGCTTTTTTCTGGCAAATGGCCACTGTCCTCCACAGTAAATACAGAGTAGAAGTAGTCATTAAGCATGGCTGCTTTCTGCCTTACAATTCCCCCACTTGTCTTCCTTTTTCCCTAATATATCTAAAAAAAGGTTATCCCCTCCCTTGACCCATTCCACACTATGCAGTTCTGTGTCTGCCTTTGCATCCCTGACTGTCTTCTTGGTTTCCCTCATCTTTGCTTGGTACTCACTCCATTTCTCGTCCCCTGTTTCTCCTTTTTTTGGCCTTCACTGCCTCTCTGGCTTTTTAGAGAACCACATTGGTCTCTTGTGCCTGGTATTCTTAGCCACAATTCTCAGGCATAATAGTTGCCTTGAGAATAGTCCCATTAATTATTCCTCAGCTGTCCCACATCCCCCCTCCCCGATTAAGTCTGCTCATCTGAAATCCAGAACCTCAGCATTTAATGAGGGAATACTGATACCCAGGGCCAATTTGAACCATATTGGTTATGGTCACTGGACCCCAGTGGCTCCACAACCCGCATTCCACCTAGGATTTTCGAAATGGTGAGCATCACATTGAGAATGACCTGACTTCTGGCACTTTTAACTGCTGGAAAGTTCCAATCTATGTTTGGTAGATTGAGATCCCCTCACCGCTACCTTTCCCATTGTGACCCCCTTCTTAATGTCTGCCCCTGTTTCCCTTTTGCCCTCTTTCCCCCCATCCCGGTCATGTATAGATCACATCCATGCACAGCTTCTTACCTTATATTGTCATCAGCTGTACCCACAGTGATTCTGACACCTTCCTCTCTCCCCTGATGGTTTCATCCTCTACCTCCTCTGTGCCTTCCTTGACAAACAGAGCTACACCGTTTCCTTTTTCCATAGTTATTATTTTCAGCAACCCATGTTTCTGTAATGACTCTGAGGTCTTAAACCAGCATCTGCTACCATCACCTGGAGTTCACTCATTTTGTTTCCTAGGCTCCTGTCATTTAGGCAGACTGCATTGCAGCTTGTGCCTGTTCCCTTTCCTTTTTTGTTAGCACCTCTCTCTTTTTGGGCCCCTGTCCTCCTTTATTTCTTGATTTTCATCGGGAGCTGAGTGTGTCTTCAATCTGTCCCCCAACCTTCAAAAGTTGCGCTTCATTGGTTCCATAGGCTGGTTCACCAGACTGATGGTACCAGAGTGATACAGCAGATGAAGCTCCCTCTCCTTCTCCTCTGGCGTGCCCTCATTATATGCATGTCCCAGATGGCATATGCACCTGGAAAGCATCTAATCACCTCACCCCCTCCTCCCACCACCTTTTCCACCTCTAATCATAGAGTTCCCCTATAAGTAGGATACTGCACACTACCTTCCTCCTTCTCGCACCACTGGATTCCACTGAGTTGTCTTGCTTACTCCTCCCAACTGGCTCCAAGTCTCCCCAGGTGGATTCAGGCACCTGTGTTCCACCCAGTGGTGCACAGTGATTCGCTGTTGAGATGTGGTAAGCTTGGATAATGACCTTGTGACTGCTGTGCCACCCCCTTCTTGCCCTACCATCCTCCAGCCCCCTGGGGACAGTGGAGGTGTAGAGTTGTGGGTGCCTGGGGGTACCAGCTCTGTCAGTTACACAACAGAAATATCTTCTCCCTTGCTGCTACCAGCTGTGCATGGAGATCCATGAATTTCCTACATATACTGTAGGGCAGTGTCCCCGTCTCTAAAGTGTAACTGGGAGATGAGCGCCCCACAGTCCCTGCAGCGAACTATCGCCTCAATGTACATATACTCCATACTGTCTGCCAATTCCCTATACACAATAACTTCTTTAATCCTATCTGTATTGCTATAACTTCCTGATTCTAACCTTACTGTCTACTAACTGTCTGAAACCCTTTAGTTACTTTACTCCATATCAGACCCTACCCCAAATATGGTGTTAGCCACCAAACAGAATTTATTTATTTATTAGCTTTTGGTCACTGTATTAATTTATTAGCTTTGGTGACTGAGTAAGTGCATTAGGCAATAATCCTGCCTATTTTCAATCATGACCCAGAAGAGTACAAGATACAGTCATACAAACAAACTCAGGTAGAATGCATACAGTCCCTGAATGCTTACAACAGATATCCCTACAGGAATAGTCAGGGAATTAAACATACAAGAAGTAACCATCCTCACAGGGATGAAAATAACAGGTGACAAACCAGGCAATACACTTGAAGTTCAGAAAACCAATAATTCTAGGCAGGAAGAAGCAGGAACAGAGGGCCAAGTGAGGTTAGGTACAGCCACAAGTATCAAGTGCATAAAGGTAAGAGAAAAGTGCAGTCTTGAAGGAGGAGTGAGATAAGGAGTACTTAAAATTGGGAGGCAGGGAGTTCCAGAATTTGGGGAGAAGTGAGAGAATGCTTGGTCCCCCATTTTTGTTGAGCAGTGTGGGACTGAGAGCAGTGGAGAGTTTGAAGACCTCAAAGGGCGGGAGTGAAGCACAGGGGTAAGCATAGCCCTAAGACAGTCAGGGTGGGGGTTTCTTGTCATGGAGTCAAAACAACCCAGAGAGTAGGAGCAAAGGGATTTGGGGGACAACCAGTGTAGAATAGAGTACAGGAGTCAATGGTGAGTAAGGTGAGGGGCCGATAGGGCAAATCTACAGATGTTGTTGTATGTGGTGTCCCATTTACAAAGACTACCAGCATTGGCTTGGGAAAGGATATGGAGGGCATACTGCAGCCTAGGGAGTAAGACACCTCTAGCCACAGAGATCCTAGCAGCAGGGGTTAGGGAGTGACGCACACGGTAGACGGCACTGTGGTAGGGCACAGGTGAACAAGTGGACAATACTGGTAGTCCAAACACATGAACAGTCTTTAAGTTTTCAAATTTATTTTTCTTCTTCAAAAGTTAGCTCAAATCAGGACACATATGTTACAGCAAACTGATACGACAGTAGAAATCAAAGATTACTGATAGTTTAATCCAACATCTTGGAGCAATTTGCAGAGCTCCCTGGAGTCTGCCTCCAGACCCGAAACCTATCTGAATTCACAACCCAAAGAACAGTGCTTTTATACAGAAGAAACCAATCATGTGATGAGCTAACTCCGCTCATTAACATTTAACTTCTTAAATTCATTTAGAATTGTTTTTAACTTACTAGCATCACTGTATTCATTATCTAGCACACAATAATAACTATACAGTCTAACAGATTTATTTTAAACAGCTTTTAAACATTGTTTATTTTAAACATCCCCTGAAGTACCACCCATCAATCACTGTAGCAGTATATAAGGGCTTAAGTTATGGCCAGACAGCACTATAGAGCACTGAGGCATGGAGGAGACATGAAGCAGCAGCACTTTCCAAACCTACTTAAACACAAAACCAGGTAATTTCAAACATGCCTTTCTCTGTTTTGTTATTACTTGAGCAGTTTTAATCTACTGTATGTTTTAACTGACTTCAAGCAGGAAGTAGTTCCAAATAATCTGCCTTTTAAAATCAGCTTTACAGCCTGCTACACAAAGCCTAAAACCATTACCCCAAACAAGTGAGTGTACTTAAGGAAATTAAACCACAAGGGCACAGCAAAAGTAGAGAAACTGATACAGAGCAACCACATTAAAGTGTTGCTTCTCTTCAGTTTTTTTTACGTGGCTACATTAATCTTCTGTTTCCTACTCCTTTACTATCACTTCCTAATACCAGTACTGTGACTTTTAAAATAAAGAAATCAATCTGGCGACAAAGCATGGTTTTAAAGCACATTCATGAATGCACATTCAAAAGCACACAGATGGCTGAACTATACAGCGCCTTTTCTGTGTAACAGTGCACACACTCACAGCTTCATATGACAGCCAGCAAGGAACCTGTAACTACCTACAGGGAATGAAGATAGGCGAAAAACACCCCAGCTTCAGCCCCCCCAACCCTCAGGCTTTGCCTCTTGCTGTACTGCACTATTTAAATCAGGATCCCAACACTGTTTTCTGTTATTTTTTTTACTTATTGGGGCTTTCCTACCACAGAAAGCTTTAAATGCAGTGACAATTACAACAAGTTTTAGGGCACTTAACACTTCACAGAGTGACTCTGTGACACTCCTCCCCACCTAAGAGGGCAACCACTTCTTAGTTGTCCTAACCTCATACTTCATATAAATCGGGGGGGGGGGGGTTCTAGAACTCCCGCCCACCCACAACATGGAGCTCCACCCCAAGGTCCCATAGCAGATCAATCCTATAACAAACACTTAGATTTTAACAAAACAATACCCTGGGGCTTACATCATATACTATAGGGACATAGTTACAATAACAACTAATACTACCAATCTCCCTCCTAGACATGACAATCACTAGTCAGGGCATAGTACTGTTATCACGTTTTATCATTTTCCTAAACAAAATATTTAAAAAGAAGAAATAAAGCTACTTCAGAATAGGAATAAAAGAAAAAAAAAATAGAAATGGCTGCAGGTGGCCAACCCCTCAGTCATTAGGTAGGAAAGGAAAGAAAGTGGAAGGAAAAACAAAACAAAACTCCCAGTTCTAATAGGCATGTCCAAACCAATCCCATATTCATGTATTAGCATCATACTATACCTCTACATTTCTTTAAACTACCCCAAATGGTCTCCTTTTATGCCAAGTAATGTTTAATCTAATTATACCCATACTATTTTTCAGCATGCAAAGCTGATTATACTTCAATGCTCTGTGTTCTATCTGTCTTACTCTCTACTCAAACAGCATTCCCTAACATGGGCATTCCCAATTTTCAAACAATTCACCTTCACCGTCCCATTTACTTTTCTCCCAGTAAAGTGTCAGAATTGTAATACCCAAGTTAGGATACCCCAAGCTACCCTAGCCTAGTAAAAATCTTTTGGGCACCTACCATCTAGCACCCCTATTCCTATATGAAAGTTCCCCCTTTTTCCAGGGTAACCACTTATTGCAGTTATCATCCCTCTGGGTCATACCTTTCCCATATTTTCCAACACGTCTCTGCTCCCTTAAATACACTGCCACTTGTGGATACATCCCAGGCCAGTAGTAATAGGGAACTAGACATTCCAAAACTTCCCCATGATCTAAACACTCACTTTTCCTACAGATTTCATATAGTACCCCTTCTCTATACTTATGAGGTACTACCACCCTTGCTTTTACCTGTTTAGAGCGAAGGTTTTGTTTCATATGATAGAGGGTTTGCCCCTTAACCTCATACCACCATAAGGGTTTATTTTCCCCATTCATACTTATCTCTCCATTGTGTTGGATAGCATATTTACTAAGGTGTACAATCTCAGGATCCCCTGCCCTGCCTGTAATATACCCCAGTTAACAATAGAAAAATTACTTTCATGACAGCGTTCACTACAAGACCCTTCAGCAATTATTGCTTCATCTGTTTTGACCATTGGCTTCACCCCAAAGTCCAAAACAGTCTCAGCTGGGGACTTAATTGTTGTCTGCCGTCCTTTATCATCAACCCAATACATCCCATAAAATAGGGGTAAGACAGGGATTTCCAAACATGCAACCCAATGCTTCTGAAAGAAAGAATTGTTGAGTACCTAGAGGCCAGCAGGGCACAGGACCCAAAGCAGCATGGATTCACAGCAGGAAGGTCATGTCAGATGAATCTAATCAATTTCTTTGACTGGGTGACCAAAGTAATAGACCAGGGAGGGGCTGTGGATATGGCCTACCTAGACTTTAGCAAGGTATTTGACACAGTCCCACACAAAAGATTAATAATCAAGTTAGCCAGCCTGGGAGTGGGTCCCAGGGTGGTAGCCTGGGTAGCAAACTGGCTGCACAACAGGACACAGAAGATAATAGTGAATGGAACACATTCTGAAGAAAGGGGGGTTACTAGTGGAGTACCTCAGGGCTCAGTACTGGGTCCAGTCCTCTTTAACGACTTTATAGGTGACATTGCAGAGGGTCTGGAAGGAAAGGTATGCCTCTTTCTGGATGACACAAAGATCTGTAACAGAGTTGATACACAGGGGTAGAAAGGATGAAAGGGACTTGGCAAGGTTGGAGGAATGGTCAGACATATGGCAACTTAGATTCAATGCATAGAAGTGCAAAGTAATGCACCTGGAAATAAAAATCCAGGAGAAGAGTACACAATAGCAGGAGGTACTAATGACAACAATAATGGAAAGGGATCTGGGTGTAGTCATATCAGATGATCTAAAGGTGGGTAAGCAATGTGAGAAGTCAGTAAGGAGAGCCGGGGATACTGGGATGCATAGGAGGGGCATCACAAGTAGAAAAAGGGAAGTGGTTATCCCTCTGTACAGACAGTTGGTGAGACCCCATCTGGAGTACTGCATGCAGTTTTGGAGACCTCATCTACGCAAGGACATAGACAGGATGGAAGCAGTCCAGAGGAGGGCAACTAAAATGGTGCAGGATCTACATCAGAAACCATATGAAGAGAGACTGAGAGAGCTTAATATGTATACCCTTGATGAAAGGAGGGACAGGGGGGACATGATAGAAACTTTTAAGTACCTCAAGGGAATCAACAAAGTCCAGGAGGGTAGCATCTTTCAGAAAAAGAGATGTGTAAGAACAAGGGGGCACAATTTAAAGTTAGAGGGGGGATGGCTCAGGGGTAATGTGAGGAAATTCTTTTTCACGGAGAGAGTGGTGGACGCTTGGAACTGCCTTCCTGGAGAGGTTGTGGGGTCTAAAACAGTGGGGGAATTCAAACATGCATGGGACAGACATAAGGCAATTATAGTGGGGGGTTGCAGAAAGGAGGCTGTTGGGTAACTAGAATCTGCAGCTTATCGAATAGGTAGGGAAATGGGCAGACTGGGTGGGCCAAGTGGTCCTTATCTGCCATCAAAGTCTATGTTTCTATGTTTCTCTGCCTTCACCCCAAAGTCCAAAACAGTCTCACCAGGGGACTTTTTTGTGGCCTGCTTTCCATCCTTTGTCCAATATATTCCATCAAACATAGGTAAAACAGGGTGTACATTACCAGCTGCACAAGGTCTCACTTCCACCACCTTTGTAGACCCTTCAGGGTTAGTTACTTCCCCAGATGCTGCCAGATGTCTCAATATTTCCTGATACCTTTGCTCAGCATCTCTCCATCGACTCTCCACCTCCATCCAATGGGAGAACATCCACTGCAGTTGCTCCATCTGACCCAGCCCTTGATCGAACCAGGCTTCTCCTGTACTCGACAATCTCAGTTCTGCAGGCTTCATCACCACCGAATCAGCAGCTCCACAAAAATTGTTGTGTCTGCGCAAAGGCTGCTCAGCAGCCCCAAGGAAAAAGACCTCACCGTACTGTCCTGCAATAGTCACTGTCCACCTGGCCTTACACAGGCCCCATGGGATCCCACCACTGCCACCATATGTTGTAGGGTGCAGGTGAACAAGTGGGCCAAACTGGTAGTCCAACACATGTACAGTCTTCAAGTTTTCATTCAATGCCCTTTTTCCTATCTGTCTTCTTCTCTACTCAGACAGCATTCCCTAACATGGGCATTCCCAATTTTCAAACAATTCACCTCCACCGTCCCATTTACTTTTCTCCCAGTAAAGGGTCAGAATTGTAATACCCAAGTTAGGATGCCCCATGCTACACTAGCCTAGTAAAAATCTTTTGGGCACCTACCATCTAGCACCTGGTGTCAGAAGTGGGATAAAAGGTGACCATTTGGGATAGTTATAAAAAGAAAAACAAGTGGGAAAAAAATGAAACCACGAGCACAGCAAAAGTAGAGAAACTGATATGGAGCAACCACATTAAAGTGTTGCTTCTTTTTAGCTTTTTTTTACGTGGATACATTAATATTCTGTTTCCTACTCCTTTACTATCACTTCCTAATACCAGGACTGTGACTTTTAAAATAAAGAAATCAATCTGGAGACAAAGCATGGTTTTAAAGCACATTCATGAATGCACATTTAAAAGCATACAGATGGCTGAACTATACAGTGCCTTTTCTGTGTAACAGTGCGCACACTCACAGCTTCATAGGACAGTCAGCAAGGAACCTATAACTACCTGCGGGGAATGAAGATAGGAAAACCTACCACAGCTTCAGCACCCCCCCCGCCACTCAGGCTTTGCCGCTTGCTGTACTGCACTATTTAAATCAGGATCCCAACACTGTTTTCTGTTATTTTTTTACATATTGGGGTTTTCCTACCACAGAAAGCTTTAAATGCAGTGGCAATTGCAAGAAGTTTTAGGGCACTTAACACTTCACAGAGTAACTCTGTGACAGGCACCAATCTTAATGTTAATGGAGCTACATACCTCATTTATGTGAGAGGAGAAATCAAGTATGGGATCCAGTGTCACTCCAAGATATTTGAAGGAGTCAGTGGACAAGACTGCTGACCCATCGCAGCAGAGCACACGGAGCTTAGGGGACTCGACATGGACTTTTCTAGAGGACCCAATTTACTTGGATTACACAGTTCAATAGTTAAGCCCAAGCAATATTACACCACTTCACAGAGGGTATTTCCAGAATACCTTGTACAACCTGCCTAAAGAATACTTGAAACCCTCAGAGTTCCCTGCGGAACTGCACACTCACCTGCAGAAACTCTACAGACATCCTGCAGATGCTCCTTAGTTTGCCACTCCTATTCTGTGCCACTCACATGATGGGATGCTTGCAGGCATGGGGTTTAAATGTCCTGTCTCTTCTAAGCATACTTCAGTTCCTCTCCCAATCTGACACTTGTTTCACAGATTGCAACTAACCACTCAACCCATAACAGACTGCAGATATTCTGCCAGCTAGGTCCCCTTTCCTGACTACTAAGAGTTACAGTAGTTTACAGAACAGCCCCAAAACATTGACCCAAAAGTACATACTTCCACCAACATACTCACACAGACCCTTTAAAGAACCCCTGACACAGTTTGGAAAACACTGAAAAATGTAAGATTTAGATACAATTAACTGTTTTCATATATTTTCTCTAATCCTTTTATCCCTTTTTCTTTGTCGCTGAGGACAGCTGCATGAAAACAAGATCACTGTTACCTACTGTTTCTGTCCTGGCAGCTTGACTACATGTGACATCATACTCCCCTGTTTTTGACATAGAGGATAATGTATGGTCTTTGGTTAATAACCACAATGTAAACACTTCGAGATGTTGCCATAACATTAATATAAACCTCGAGAGTGCAGCTTGAGAGGTTTTCAGATATCATGGCAACCTCAAGAAGTGTTTTCAGTGCGGTTGTTAACCAAAGACCATACATTATATAGAGGATAATGCCTGATGTACTGGTGATAACGATGGTGTAATTACCTCGAGTGGTTGCTAGGACATCAGTAAACCTCAAGAGTGCAGCTAGAGAGGTTTACCATTTCCCTAGTAACCACAAGAGGTGATTATGCTATGGTTATCACCTGTACATCAGGTATTGTCATTTATAGTGTATGGGACATGACATGAGAAGTTACAGCCCTCCTGAACACAAATAATTTCACCTTACCACTTCGGCCACATGATTGTGTAGGAAAGCAATTTATTAGGATACACGGACTGAACGAAAGCAGGTCGAAATAGCAGTAACAGTAAACTGTGACAAATGGAATGTTATTTGAATACTGTACTGAGACTAACAATCACATTCTGGGTGTGCAGAATACTAAATAACCTGGCATTCCATTTTGTAAACCCACTGCTATGACATAGATGAGAGAGGTTTATAAGGTTCTGACATCACAACAGTGGGATTACAAGGTTGTAAACAGCTTAATTTCAGTGGGTAATAAGGGCTACCCATAGTAGCTAAAGCAGATACAGTAGCGATCCTGTTTTCATACAAAATGCACCAAGTCATAAAGAAATAGGGGTAAAAATTACAGAAAAAATATGAAGTATAAACTGAAGTGTCACTAAATATTACATTTTTTTCAAAGTAGTCCCAATGGTGTCAGGGGTATTTGAAGTATG
This sequence comes from Neoceratodus forsteri, assembly GCA_016271365.2. Classification (NCBI taxonomy): domain Eukaryota; kingdom Metazoa; phylum Chordata; order Ceratodontiformes; family Ceratodontidae; genus Neoceratodus; species Neoceratodus forsteri. The sequence goes on along the minus strand of CM057451.1, from coordinate 672,011,295 downwards.
AAATTAAATAAATTACCTTTACACCTTCATGCTAGCTGGTCTGTTCTCGCCTTCCTTTTAGCTGTCCCAGAACCTTTCTGTGAAAAGGTACTTGAGGACTTCTCTCCAAAACCTTTCCTAAACCAGCTTTAGCGGATACCCCCTTGTATTGTTGTTTGTACTTTGGGTAAACAGTTCATTGCATTCACCGTGTTAATCCCTTTGAAATGTTTATGTTTCTATCATGTCCCCCTTCTCTTCTTGCCTCCAAAGGTATACATGTTAAAATCCCTCAATCTTTCTTCATATGCTTTCATAGAAACATAGAAACATAGAATTTGATGGCAGATAAGGACCGCTTGGCCCACCCAGTCTGCCCATTTCCCTACCTGATGGATAAGCTGCAGATCCTAGTTAACCAGCAGCCTACTTCTTCCTACCCCCGGCCCCTAGAATTGCCTTATGACTGTCCCATGCATGCTTGAATTCCACCACTGTTTTTGACTCCACAACCTCCTCTGGAAGGCTGTTCCATACATCCACAACTCTCTGTGAAAAATACTCTTAAATTACCTCTGAGCCGCCCCTTCTATCTTCAAATTGTGCCCCTTGTTCTTGCACACCTCTTTTTTTGAAAGATGCTACCCTCTTGGACTTTGTTGATTCCTTGAGGTACTTGAAAGTTTCTATCATGTCCCCTCTCCTCCTTTCCTCATGGGCTATACATATTAAGCTCCTTAAGTCTCTTCATATGTCTTCTGGTGCAGACCCTGCACCATTTTAGTAGCCCTCCTCTGGACAGCTTCCATCCTGTCTATGTCTTTATGGAGACTGGGTCTCCAGAACTGCACGCAGTACTCCAGATGTGGTCTCACCAGCTGTCTGTACAGAGGGATAATAACTTCTTGTTTTCTACTGGTGATGCCTCTCCTATGCATCCCAGTATCCCCCAGCCCTCCTTGCTGCCCTCTCACATTGCTTGCCCACCTTTAGGTCATGTGATATGACTACCCCAGGTCCCTTTCCATTTTTGTTGTTGTTAATCTCACCCCCATTGTGTACTCTTCCCTGGTTTTTGTTTCCAGGTGCATTACCTTGCACTTTTAGCATTGAATCTAAACTATACATTTGACCATTCCTCTAACCTTGCCAAGTCCCTCTCATCCTTTCCACCCCACCTTGTGCATCAACTCTGTTGCAGATCTTTGTGTCATCTGCAAAGAGACATACTTTTCCTTCCAGTCCCTCTGCAATGTCGCTATAAAGACATTGAAGAGGACCGTCCTAATACTGAACCCCTCAGTGTACCCCACTGCTAACTCCCTTTTTTCAGAGTGGACTCCATTTACTATTACTCTCTGTGTCCTATTCTCCAGCCAATTCTTTACCCAGGCTGTCATCTTGGGACCCACTCCCAGGCTGGCTAACTTGTATATTAATCTTTGTGTGGGATTGTGTCAAATGCCTTCTAAAGTCTAGGTAGGCCATGTCCACAGCCCCTCCCTGATCAACTACTTTGGTCACCCAGTCAAAGAAATCTATCAGATTTGTCTGGCATGACCTTCCCGCTGTGAATCCATGCTGCCTTGGGTCCTGTGCCCCTCTGGCCTCTAGATATGCAAAAATTCTTTCCTTCAGAAGTGATTCCATCATTTTCCCTACCACTGAGGTTAAACTAATAGGTCTGTAGTTTCCTGCTTCTGCCTTGCTCCCACTTTTGTGAAGGGGAATCACATCTGCCCTCCTCCAGTCCTCAGGTACCACCCCATCCTCCCATGATTTGTTAAAGAGGGTAGTCAGTGGTGTCACTTAGTTCTACCTCTTAGTTCTTTGAGAATTCTGGGATGAATCCCATCAGGCCCCATTGCTTTGTCCACCTTCAGTTTTAAGAGCTCTTTCAGAACCCTTTCTTCTGTAAATGGGCTGGTATCAACTTCTGTATCCAGAGTGTTTCTATTGTTTGTTTTAGGTACCTCCCCAGCCCATGGATTATCTTGGTTGCCCTTCTCTGCACAGCCACCACCGTACTGCAGTCCTTTCTCAGGTGCGGCCTCCAGAACCTTGCATTGTAATCCAGATGAGGGAGAACCAGAGAACTATACAAGGGAAGGATCACCTCCCTACTTCTATTACTGATCCCGATTCCTTTGCACCCCAGTGTCCTGTTTGCCCTCCCCCCTGCACAGTACCATAGATTTCAGGCTTTCCAGTGTCATCACCCTGGTCCTTTTCCTCCATCCTGCTCTCTACTACCATTCCTCTATAAGGTATTGTGTTTTCGGGTTCGTTGTCCATTACCTTACATTTCTTGGCATTGAGTCTCAGCTGCCATATCCTGCACTATTTTTAATCATGCCCAGATCCTCTGTCATTGCTATGATCCCATCCTCACTGTCCACTGGCCTGCAGATCTTGGTGTCATTCGCGAAGAGACAGATCTTTCCCTGAACTCCTACCTCAGTGTCACAAATGAATATGTTAAAGAAGACAGGCTCCAGGGACAACCATAAACTTGCTTGGTTTTGCCAATGACCTATACTGACTTTCACATGATAGCTGCAGGGCTTGCCCCCTTGTGGTAATGTCTGCCCATCCTCTGCTTTATTCAGGCACTTGAAGTACGAAATGTTGTTTATGCTACCTGTTTTTGGGTTCACTCTTAAATTTGTTTATCTAATTTGTTCTCATCCAGCCCGGTACAGTAATGTGGTCTAAACAGAACCCTTAATGAGCTGTCTTACTTCTTATACAAATGTATCTTAAAGTCAGTGTCTCAATAAACTTCTAATTAAAAAAGAAAGATGGGCCCCATGACTGAGCTCTGTGGTACCCTGCTTGTCACCTCCTTAAACTTAAGAGTGCTCCCCATTCACTATCCCTTCTGTGTCCTCCCCATTAGCCAGTTTTCCATCCATTTTGTTACCCTTTCCTGCACCACTCGATCCCTCAGTTGCTTAACTAGTCTCCTTCATGGGACCAAGTTAAAGGCCTTACTAAAGTTCAGGTGCAGTATGTTTACTGCCTGTCCTTTGTTAGCCACTGTTGTTACCCAGTTAAAGAATTAGATGAGATTAATCTGATATGACCTCCCACATGTGAACCAACATTGTCTACTGTCTTGTTGGTTTACCTAGAGAAAATCTGCCAGCCTTTCTTTTAGTATAGCCTCCAGTTGCTTCCTGCATCTGTCAATGGATCCCCCCAGGTGACACAATATAACCCTTTGTCGGGTTGGTCTCTCCCCCCGGGGGAGAAGTGCCTTTAGGCACAACCATTTAACCCGTGGGATCAGCAGTGATGGAGACCGCACGGGGCTCTTCTTGGGCTACCATGGTATATCAGGGACCAGTGGCCATCATCCAGTCAGACTAGGGGCATTATCCTGGTTTTCTGGGAGAGTGTGACATGCCACATGATGTCAAGGTGTGAGCCAATGTCCCCCATGCTCCCACCCATGGTAGGACCCAACGTGTTGCCAAGCTCCCGGCCTCTGCCAGGGTACTGCAACGACTGAGCCATGAACCCCCCCTCTCTCCCAGGAGAAGGCAAGCAGCTATTGGATGCTCGATCCACCTCTCCTGGCTGGCCCTCCAACACCCGAGTCTGTTCCCAAACCCGGATCATTGGTGTTGCAGATGGAAATCCAACCACTGTGCCAGTGGGCTGGATAATTTTCTAACTATAGATGTCTGGCTAAAAAGCCTGTAGTTTCCTGGATCACCCTTACTGCCACTGTTGTGCAGGGGCACAATGTCAGCTGATTGACAGATAACAACACCGTGTCTATGGCAATCTGACCAATCAGAGCACTAGAATTTTTCATGCTATTGTATAATTAATAATATAACACTACTAACAGTATACACATAAAGACAACATGGCAGTGAACTTTGCTGGGAGGATGGGGATTTTTTGTGTGGAGAGGTTGGGTTGGGATACAGTATAGGGTTGGGGTAATTATCTGGGGAGGGCACAGTGAGTGGGAGAATAATATTTCTGAATGATATGGCACTTCAGTGTAGCTCTTTGTGAGCAAAGTACTAGTTCATTACATGAAAACTACACAAAGTAGCACTTTGCCAGAAACTTTGCTTGCACAGGCCACTTTGCATTGTTTTTGATTAGTGAAGAACTACACAAAGTGCTACTTCACAGTTTTGGAACTGGGGAAATTTTCACATGACTCTCAGTCAAAGTTTACCAACTTCGTACATCTCTAGAAATCAGGGCTAGAATTCACAAAACTTTGCCTGGGCATAAACCTGGTTTTGCATGAACAAACTGGATTTTTTGCAGAGTTGCTATTCACAGTAGCCTAGTTCACACCAATTCGCAAAAACCCAGTTTACATGCTCAAACTGGGTTTGCTCACAGGCAAAGTGTGGAATGGGGGGCGCAGTGCAAATGAGGGGGAGGGGACCTGAATATCGGCACAGTCTGAGTCACAGAGCATTTCCTCTGTGCAAGAGCCTTTTGCGCAGTCTCCTTGCACGGAGCAAATAAAGATTGAGACCTTGCATTAATCCCACACAAGTCTAGTGGTTTACGGAGGTGCTGCATCAGTCCCCTACCCACCCGACTCCAGAACAGTAGTCCCTGGTGTCCAGTGGTCCCTCCCCCATCTGATCTTTTGCCCAAGTGTGACAAGAAGATTCTTCCTGGTGTTAGTAGCTTCCTCCCGGCGATCACCAGCCCAATGTGGACTTAAAGCATTCTCTGGCGTTCAGCGGCCCCTTCTCCTACCCACACCCATGTCCAATCTTTATTTAATATTCCCTGGTGTCCAGCAACCCCTTCCCCCACCCGCACCCATGCCCAATCTTTATTTAATATTCTCTGATGTCCAGTGGTCCCTTCTCCCCATCTCCATCCATAATCAATCTTTATTTAATATTCACTGGTGTCTAGTGGTCCCTCCCCAACTCGATCTCATACTCAGTAAAAATATAATGTTTCCCTGGGGTCCAGTGGTCTCTCCCCCCACCTGCACACATGCCCAATAATAATTAACCATTTCCCTGGTATCTAGTGGTCCCTCCCCCCACCCAATCCCATGCCCGATCCATAATCAATATTCCTTGGAGTCTAGTGGTCCCTCTCCCAAATTGCACCCATGCCCAATCTGTAATCTATATTCCCTGGTGTCCAGTGCCCCCCATCCAGATCCCCTATACAATAAATTGATACCATTCCCTGATGTCTAGTGGATCACCCACCTCCCCTTGGCAGGTAGTGCCCTACCACCCCACTTCCCCATCCTGACCACAAGCCAGCGACTGGCATTGCCCTCCACTGTCCACTACGGCTGGCCTGATGACTGAGCTGCCAGTGAGCGTGTACTCTTTAAACTGTGTGCTCATTGACAGCTCAGTCGATGGGCAGCCATGGTGAAGAGCAGAAAGCTATGCTGTTTGCCAACTTGGGGTTGGGGTTGGGACAGGGGTGCGGGTGGTGGGGCCCTACCTGCCGGGTTGGGGGTCCACTAGACATCAGGGAATGGTATCAATTTATTGTTTTTTTTCTTGGAATCGGATTGTGGCTTTCTTTCCTCATGTATTGTAATAAGGAGTTATCATGCTAATCATCATATTCCACCCTACCTTCTTATGTAACTAATTTCCATCTTCCTACCTGGTGTGCTCCAGATTCTTTAAATCTTTTAATTTTCCTATCTACTTGCAGTCTGGTTTTAAGGTGTGTCTATGTGTTTATATACTATAAAAAGAGTCCCACATTTGCTGGAATTCTGATGTTTTATCTTCCATATTATAGTAAATTCTTTCCATGTTTGCACTATCATTAAGTTTAGCCAATGTCTTATATGTGGAGGGTTTTTATTTTTCCAATATTGCAATATAAATTTTTTTTGCATTAATAAGAGCTAGATTTGTAAAGGCTTTATCTCCTTCGGTCATTGCCTCCACAGGTAAAAACGGAGTTCCAAAAAATAAAATTCCTGAGTCTATGGGATATCCAACCTTATTATTACCCCTATTATTGTTTTGATATCTGTCCAGAATTCCTTCAAAACTGGACATGTAATAAACATATGTTTATTTGTTCTGGCTGTTTTTTCAAATCTTGGGCACTCAATTAGTACCTCTTTTTCAATTTGTGTAATTTAGTTGGGGTGTAGTAAGTTATAGGCAAGATATTATGCTCAATTTGTTTTGATTTATTATTTTTGACACTGATTCTACTGTATTTATAATTTCCATCCATCTCTGTTCATTTATTTCAATTGTAATATCTCTTTCCCAAGACTCTTTAAGTTTATTTAAGGGTGGATAATTAATTTCATTCGGCACTCTGTATATTCTTCCTATATGTTTGTCTATATCTCTGTTAGACAGTATGTCTCCTACTGGGGATATTGGTGGGGCTATTACATTTCCTATTCTTTTTCGTAAGTAATGTCTTATTTGAAGGTAAGTTAGAAAGTGGCCTGCTTGTAAATTATATTGTTCCTTTAGTTCTGGGAAATCTTTTAGTTTATTAGCTTTGTAAAGAGGCTGTAATTGGGTGATTCCCATTTCTTCCCATATTTTAATACATTTATTATTTTTAATGTTTGTTATTCCAGTTAAGTATTTTGTGTATGAATTTAGTGAGAAGAGTGTTTTCTACTTTATCTTATGCACTTCTTGCCATATTTTATAGAGTGTTGTGGTTGTTAATTCTGTTTTTGTCTTCTTGTTGAATTCTGTATCTATCCATAATAGGCCTCTTAGATCTTGTACTCCAATATTTTGTTGTTCAATTTCTATCCAGGCAGCACTTCTGTTTGGGTTAAACCATCCTAGTAGTTGCTCTAATGCTGTTGCTAGATAGTATTGCTGTATATTTGGTGGGCCTAATCCTGCTTGTTCTGTTGGAGGGTGTAGTTTTTGTATTGCTATCCTGGGTTTTTTGTTTTGCCAAAGGAATTTTCTTAGTTTGTAATCCCAATCTTGGAAAACTTTTCTCGGTAGCCAAATAGGTAAAGCCTGAAACAGGAATAAATGTCTTGGAAGCCCATTCATCCCTATAATATCTACTCACCCTGTTAGTGTTAAGGGAAGATGAACTCGCTTCTTGAAGTCCTTATATATCTTTCCAAAAAGGGTCTCATTATTAGTCTGGCATAATTTAGTTTCATTCTTAATTAGATTGACCCCCAAATATTTTATGCTTTCCTTTATAGGGATTTTATATTGATCTATAAACTCTCTAAATTCTAGTTGCTTATATAATGGTAATATTTCTGTCTTGCCCCAGTTTATTTTATAGCCTGAATATATGAAGATGTTATCTATTATTTTGAGAAGTGGCAGTAAAGAGGTTATAATGTCTTCCAAGTATATTAGAACATCATCTGCATATAATATGTTGTTGGCTTTGTGTTCTTATTCCTTTTATCATGTTGAGTTGTCTGATGTTTTGTGCTAATGGTTCCATGAATATAGCAAACAGAAGGGGAGAAAGTGGGCAGCCTTGGCTTGTTCCTCTTTGGAGTTTAAATGGAGTTGTTAATTGATTGTTGATTTTTATAATTGCTCTTGGGGTTTTATATATAGTATTGATGATATTGCAAAATGTTTGCCCAAAATTCATATTTTCCAGAGCTGTCATCAGGAATTTCCAGCTTACCCTACCAAATGCCTTTTCAGCATCTAAAATGATCAGAGCTGAATTTTTAGAAGAGGCAATGTCCATCAGATCAAGTGTTTGTCGTATGTTGTCTGTCAACTTTCTCCCTCTTGTGAAACCTGTTTGGTCTTGCTGTATGATTTGTGGTATTCCTTTAGATAACCTTGCTGCTATGATTTTGGTGAGAATTTTGTAATCTGTATTCAGCAGTGATACTGGTCTGTATGAAATACATTTTTCATGGTCTTTATCTGGTTTCATTAATAATGTTATAATGGCCTCATTGAAAGAATTAGGTATTGAATCTGCTTTCAGTGCATTATTGAAGAGTTGTCGTAAAATTGGAGTTAAGTCTTCTTTAAAAGTTTTGTAAAACTCAATATTGAAACCTTCTGGTCCAGGGGATTTATTATTTGGCATTTCTGAGATTGTGTTTGTGATCTCTATTAATGCAAATTCCTTTTCTAATAAATCTTTAGTTTGATTATTAATTTTATGTAAGTTTAGGTCGGCTAGAAATTCTGTTATCTTATCCTTACTGTTACTACTTTCTTCTGTGTGTAGATATTTATAGACTTCTACGAGGATGTCATTAATTTTTCTTGGATCATAATTATTGTGGTCTAGTCTGTCTTGAATTGAATTTATTATGTGGCTAGATTTTTCACTTTTAATCTGATATGTTAACAATCGATCAGGTTTTTCTCCAAGAAAGTAATATTTTGACCGGGCTCTCATCAAGGCCCCTGTTGTTTTCATTTCTGTAATTTGGTTTATTTTGTCTCGTATGATTAATATTTTATTCAGATCTTCTGTAGCTTCTGATTTAATGACTTTTTGCTTGGCCATTGTCAATTCTATTCTAGTTGATTGCGAGTTATTGAATCTGTTTTATTTTTAAAAGTCACGTAGGAAATACATATACCTCTTAAGAATGCTTTAAGAGCATCCCATATAATCTGAACTGAGATGGTTTGATCATTATTATAATATAAAACTTTTCTAATCTCTTTTCTTATAAAGTAGATAAAGACTTTATCTTCAAAGAAGCTTGACAGCAAAAAAGGACCACAGTGGCCCCTCTAGTCTGCCCCATTTTCCCCCTACAACTCCCCCCACCAGCCCTCCCCTTCCCCACTACTCAGCCCCATATGCCTGTCCCATGCCTTCTTGAATCCCTCCACTGATTCAGCCCCCACCACTTCATCTGGTAGTCTGTTCCAGGGCTCCACCACCCTGTCTGTGAAGAATCACCCTCTCAGATTGCTTCTGTATCTTTTACCCTGCAGTCTGAGGCTATGCCCTCTAGTTCTGGCCCCCTCCTTCTTCTTAAGTAAACCCCCTTTCCCTACTTTGTTGAGCCCCTTCACATATTTAAAAGTTTCAATCATGTCTCCCCTTTCCCTCCTTGTCTCCAGCATGTACAGATCCAGTGCCTTACACCTCTGTTCATATATCTTCCCCTGCATACTCTGCACCATCTTGATTGCCCTTCTCTGAACCCTCTCCACCCCATCTATATTCTTGTGGAGGTGTGGTCTCCAGAACTGGACCCCGTACTCCAGATATGGCCTCACCATGGCTTTGTAGTGAGGCATTATTGCCTCCCTCCTTCTACTAGTAATGCCCCTGCCCATGCATGCCAACATTCCACTGGCCTTTCCCACTGCCCTGCTATATTGGTTTCCTACCATAAGATTGGATGAGACTATGATCCCCAGATTCCTCTCCTGTTCTGTTACTTTGATTGCCTCCCCTCCTAGGGTGTATCCTGTTTGTGTATTTCTACTCCCCACATGCATCACAGTGCATGTTTTGGCATTATATTTCAGTTGCCACTTCTCTGACCACTCCTCAAGTAACTTCAGGTCCTGCCTCATGTCCTCCACCTCCCCCGGGTTGTCCACCCTATTGTAGATCTTTGTATCATCAGCAAATAGGCACACTCTCCCCCTCAAACCCTCCACAACATCCCTGATGTAGATGTTAAAAGAAGCAGACCCAAAAATTGACCCCTGTGGCACTCCAGTCTTCACTCTCACCATCCTGGAGTACACTCCCTTTAGCACCACACTCTAAGTTCTTCCCGCTAGCCTGGCCTCCACCCACCTTATTTTCCCACCCACCCCTAGACTTTCAAGCTTGCTCACCAGCCTCCTGTGGGGGGTGGTATTAAAGGCCTTACTGAAGTCCAGATAGGCCACGTCCACCCCCCTCCCTGGTCGATCACCTGAGTCACCCAATCGAAGAACTCAATCAGGTTCATCTGGCATGACTTTCTCTTCATGAAGCCATGCTGTTTGCTGTCCTGTGAGCTGCTCTCCTCTAGGTAGTCCACCACCCTCTCCTTGATTAATGCCTCCATTACCTTCCCTACCACTGAGGTGAGGCTGACAGGTCTATAGTTCTCTTTCACCTCCTTACTTCCTCCCTTGTGTAAAGGCACCACGTCTGCCTTCTTCCAGTACTCTGGCACCCTCCCCATCTCCAGGGACAAGTTTACAAGTGTCAGTGGCTCAGCAGGTTGCACACTTGCCTCTGAGGCTGGAAGATCTGAAGGTTGTGGGTTCTATCCCCACAGCAGGCACTTGGGTTAAATCCCAATACTGACACTGTAGTGCAGCATGAGGGGACTGCTGCACTCCTGAGGTGCCATCTTTCAGATGAGACATTAAACCGAGGTCCTGTCTGCCTGTTCTGGAGGTTGTTCAGGTGGATGTTAAATAATAATAATAATAATAATAATTTTTATTTATAAGGTGCCTTTCGAAGGTCAAGACGCCATACATAATAACAATTAAAACAGTTAATATCATTAAAAAATACAGCCAGACCAAACAGTTAAAGCAATAAATATTCTGGAAATGCAGTTTCCCACAGAAAGGTCTTCAGACCCCTCTTAAAACCCTTCACAGAAGTGTACTCCCGCAACCGACGGGGTAGAGAGTTCCAAAGGGTCGGGGCAACATACGAGAAAGCCCGAGCACCAGAAGATTTTTTTTATTTTTTATTTATTTAGTTTTTGTTGACCGGGTAAGTGCGCTAGCCAACAAGTGACTATTTTCAGGCACGACCCGATTTTAAATTCACCCTTGGAACCTCTAGCAACCCCTCATTGGCTGAGTGGAGAGATCAATCAGGGTGATAGGGAACCAGAAGTTCTTTCAGATAGACTGGGCCCAGATCATATAGGGCTTTAAAAGTCAGCAAGCTGACTTTAAAGGTGATCCGCCACTGAATTGGCAGCCAGTGCAGTTTGCGCAGCACCAGAGCAATATGACAGGATCTTCTAGAACCCATCAAAAGCTGGGCTGAAGAGTTCTGCACTAGCTGCAGGCAACAGATTTCAACCCCAGAAAGCCCTAGATAAAGGGAGTTGCAATAATCCAGGTGCGAGGACATGAAGGCATGGACTAAAGTAGGCAGGTCGGCAGACAGAATAAGATGCCGAACCCTGGCGATATTCCTAAAATGATAAAAGGAAGTCTTGATGACTGCTGACACCTGTGAATGCAGTGTCAGCCTATCATCAAGAACTACCCCCAGTTTCCGCACCCGTTCAGAGGTCAGGAGAGAAATGCCACCAAGAAAAATTCTTGAAGGTGCAACGCCGCCCAACCCCCCTATCTGTTGGCCCAGGTCCACAACCAGTACCTCAGTCTTATCAGAGCTCAACCTCAGCCAGCTGGTATTCATTCACTCCTGGATTTCTCTTAGACAGCCATTAAAGACTGAGAGAGCTCCCTCCTGGTCGAGGCAAAAGAAAGATAGAGTTGGGTATCATCTGCATAACAGTGAAACCTCAGCCCATACTTCCTTACAGTGTCTCCGATGGGTAGCATATACACCGCAAATAACATGGGTGACAATACTGAACCCTGAGGCACCCCACACAACAAAGCCGTTGAATCCAAGGAAAAAAAAACCACTAGTCTTCCAGTGAGTAATGAAGTGAACCATCTTAAGATGGTTCCAGATAGTCCACAAAGCAGCCTCAGGCATTCTATGAACACCATGTGATCTACGGTGTCAAACGCTGAAGAAAGGTCGAGGAGAACCAAGATGGAATGGCTCTTCTGCTCGCTAGCCATCAAGAGATCATTGAGCACCTGAACCAGCGCTGTTTCGGTACTATGTCTTTTATGAAATCTGGACTGGAGGGGTTCATAGATGTCGTGGATGGTCAAATGGTCCTCCAGTTGTGCAGCCACTACTTTCTCAATCACCTTCCCAACAAAGGGAAGGTTAGAGATAGGTCTGTAGTTTTCAAGACAGGCAGGGTCCAAGGTAGCTTTCTTCAAGAGGGGTGTCACCACCGCCTCTTTCAGGGAGCTAGGAAACTCACCAGATTCCAAGGAGCACCTGACTATCTGCACAAGAACAGGACCGATGATATCAATACAACCCAAAATTAGGGAAGTCGGTCCAGGGTCCAAACTACAGCACGTAGGGCGCATGTGCTGGATGATCCTCATGACATCCATGAACTCCAGCTGACTGAAGGAGCTCCAAGAAAGCAGAGGCACCGTGATCTCACACCGGTCCATGGCCACTACCCTAGAGCATGATGGCAGCAGTTCCATCCTAATGTCGGCCATCTTATTTGCAAAGAACTGAGCAAGCTTATCGCACTCCAATTGCAAAAAAACTTTCTGAACTTGCAGACAGGCTGGGTTGCACAGTCTGTCCACAGTTCAAAACAGCTGAGCTGGTCTATTCTGAGCAACCGCAAACTCCCTGGACAGGAATTCTGCCTTCTTACGGGTGATAGCAGATTGATAGACCAAATAATAATCCGTCAATCTAAGGTTGTCGGCATCAAGGGCAGACTTTTGCCAGCAATGCTCTAAACTTTGCCCCGTCTCTGCATCTCCCTCAATGTCCCATCAAACCAAGGGGACTCGGGCGAAGGGAGAGGGGGTGAACACAATCCCATGGCACTTCTCGAAAACAGTAGGAGAAGTTTTTATTGAAAATTAACATATAACAAAGCATGACAGTAAATCCAAGTTTAAATCCAATTTAGTATATACAAAAAGAACGATCATATTGCTTACAAACAGAAAAGTTATATCATTTCATAAATAGTACCTTTGTTACTCTACCTATCCCTATAGAAACATATAGAAACATAGAAGTTGACGGCAGATAAGGACCGCAAGGCCCATCCAGTCTGCCCATTTCTTTTTCTACCTTATAAATGTGCCCAAGTGCTATATCATTCTTAAGTGATTGGAAAATCATTATCAGTTATCCATGGAAACCCAATCCATAACTCAAGCAAAGTTTCCCCTGTCAAAGCTTTTTTCGCAGTCTCATATATTTTCTTCATTTCCAGTGTTACTTTGTTTAGTATTTCTATGTGGCTCTCCTTTTGTTGCCATACAAAATTATATCTTGCAAGTCAAATGTTCCACTTGAATAATACCGTTAGTATTTGTAAAGTACTAGTGTACCAATGAAGACAAGCTGCACCAAAAACCCCATACATTATATTTACATATGTTACTGTTCTAAAGATTGGTTTACCCCATTGATGTGCTACATATAGCCAAAAATCTTTAATAAATGTGCAATGAAACAATAAATGAGAAATGGTCTCTTCATTCTGAATACAAGTTAACCTTGAACAATATCTTTCTTGTTGTGGCTTGTGTTTCTGGTTTGATTTAATATTAATTTTCTCATAACACATTAGCCAGTGAAAATCTCAGATTTGTTCAGTATTCTTTTGTTATTTAGAAATTTAGTTAGTGTATTCCTATAATCAGATGGACATTTTGGAAACACAACATCGACATTACAGACAGTATCTAATAAGTGAAAATATAATTGCTTTTTCTGAAGGTTTATTATCTCAGTTCGTGTAATGTTCCACTGTTTAATCCTTAAAAAAGTCTCCCTAATATATTCGGGCACTACACTTGATTTTTTAATTACTTTTAGTAAGTTTTTTTCCCACAGGGATAGCCAATGCATACATTTCGGCATCTGAAAGGGTTCACATCAATTGTATGTATCTATTATTAGTGGTTTTACAGTATAGTGTAAAAAGAAACAATTAAAAAACAAATTTGGGTTAGGCATACCCAATCCCTCTTTCTTCAATCCTAAATAAAGTACTTCTCTTTTTATAGGATTAAGCCAGCTCCCCCCAGCAGGCTTGAAAAAAAAAATACTTAGAAGTGATGTTTCTAGAGCTTTAGGAGGTGGAAAGACATAACTCACATATAAAAAGATTGGTATTAAGTATGATTTAATTAAATAAACCCATTTCTTTTTATTTAATTTCCATTTATTCCAAGCTCCTAATTTAGCTTTTCCTGTATTCATTTTTTTCTCCCAATTGAGTCTAGATCGAAATTACCAAAACCTAGAATTATTATTGGAACACAAATCATTCTAATTCCCCCATCACACCTGCAAATTTTAAAGAATAATCAAGTCTTTGCCCAACACTTTTGTTCATGTTAATAGATGTCCCTGAAAGCTGTCCAAAAGTTTTGCAGATGTCCAGGATATGAAGAACAGAAGTTTCATTTTGTGCTATAATATTAATATCATCTGCATAGGCTAATATTCAGAATGGAACTTCTTGTGCTCCTATAGATATGGCACTTTTTTTTAAATATAATTTTATTCAGAAGTTTTACAGAGAGAGATCTGATGACAGTGGGTGTATCTTCCCTCCGATCCCAGAGAATGCCTATCAAAGTCCTACAATAATTTCTTGCCTGAAGAAATCTATAAAAATCTTGTTTCCTCAAATATTATTTTTTTCCAGTTTCTGGAATTGACAGAAAATTCCTTGTTCATACAGGTGGCACAATCTGGTAAGTCCCAGGCATTGCCACCTTTTAAAGGTGCAGTCTAGACTGGCTGGGTCAAAACTGGGGTTTTCGATGATTCTTTGTAAGAGGTTCACTATAAGGTCTTCAGTTTTTTTAATTATTGTTCTCCAGATTCACAAAATCTGTCTAGTTTGTTTAAATCTGATCTCTCTTTCTAATATTGCTTTTGGTATAGACTATCCAAACAGGAGTTTCTCGTTCTCCACTGTCTGGTTCCCCTGTTCTATCTCTTTCCAATGTGGGTCCGCCCCTTCCTCTAACCAATGTTGTATATGTGATAATACCTCCGCCTGAGCATATTGTTCTAGATGTGATAAGGCTAGCCCCCCCTAGTTCTTGGATAATTGTAGGGTTACTTGATCCTTGGATTTTTACCCTGCCATAAGAACCTAGAAATCATACTGTTCCATTTTTTAAAGTCTTTCTTTGATGAGAAGACAGGGAGAGTCTGGAAAAGGTACAGAAACTGTGGAAGTATATTCATTCTTATAACATCAATTCTTTGGTTCAAAGAAAGGGGTAAAGGGTCCCATCTCTGGAAGTCCTCTCTAATGGAATGAACAAGTGGAATATAGTTAGCATCATATATATTATGAGTTTCATTTGTAAGATTTATTCCTAAGTATCTAAATTTATTACTTTTCCATCTCAATGGAAACCTAGTCTAAATCTCTGTACTAGGTTGATAATTAAAAGTCAGTACTTCTGTTTTGCTTGTATTTAATTTATATCCTGAGAGAGATTCTAAATATTTTAAGAGAGAGAACAACTTCGGCAAGGAGGTTTCTGGTTTCGTTAAATATATTAACAGGTCATCTGAAAAAAAGGCTGTTTTGTGTATTGTATCTAATTAATGTACTCCTGTAATTTGTGTGTTTTCCCAGATGGCTTGGGACAAGGGTTCTGCATGCACAGCAAAAAGGCAGGGGGATGGGGGCAACCCTGACAGGTACCTCTTTCTAGGGAAAAACGGGTCGAGTGTGAACCATTCACTTTTATCATGGCCTGTGGGGAAGTGTATATTCATTGAATCATATTCAAAAAGGGTGTAGGAAAATTACATTTCTCCATAGTGTATCTCAGAAATCTCCACGAGACCCTGTTGAACGCCTTCTGGGCATCCATGCTCAGAAGGATAGAAGGAGTTTGTTCCTTTTGCACTACTTCCAAAAGAAACACTGTCTGTTTAATATTAGCAACTGTTTGGTGCATTATTATAAAGCCTTCTTTATCTTTATTAATGATATGTGGCAATATTTTCTCTAATCATTTAGCCAACATTGCTGTAAAATATTTATAATCCTGGTTAAGGACTGATATGGGGTGATAGGATTCATAGTTTAATGGATCTTTATCTGGTTTGAGTATTGTGGATATTTTAGCATATTGCCAACTATTCGGGGTGGGAGAGGTATTCTTCCGTATTGCATTAAACAATTTAGTTAATGGTGGAAGTCATGCTTTCCAGAATGTTTTATAAAATTATGCAGTATATCCATCTGGGCCGGGGCTTTTGTTTGGTTTGGAATTATGAAGGGCAAGATCTATCTCCAGAGAAGCAATTAGTCTAGTTAGGGAATTATGTTGTTCCTCTGTAATTTGGGGTAACTGTGTATTTGTAAAAAAATCCTGATACCTTTCTTTGTCCAGTTCCCGAAGTTGATTATACAATGTTAAATAAAATTCCCTAAATCCCTCGAGTATATCTTTAGTTTTACTCAATATTTCAGGTTGTGTAGGGTGTTTAATTTTAGCTATTGTTGAGGATGCTTGTTGTTTTCATAATCTAAATGCCAGGACCTTAGCAGCCTTACTACCCTCCTCATAATATCTTTATTTCACTTTCATCAGAGCTTGTTCTGTCTTTTGATTTAATAGATCTTGTAACTGGGTCTTAACCTGGTTTATCTGTGTAATCGTAACACTACTGCCCACTGCATGTAATTGTTGTAATCGTTCTAGCTCTTTTTCTAATTCTAACTGCTTCCTAACTCTCTGTTTTTTTTGATAGGTTGCATATGTAATAATCTCCCCCCACAATACCAATTTTAGAGTGTCTCATAGTGTTCCTTCAGGTACTTCTGCCATTCTGTTCTCTTGTAAAATTTGAGGAATCCATTGCTGGACTTTTTCTTTAAACTGTTTATCCATAATGAGCATATTATTAAACCTCTACTGTCTCATTGTAACTTCCTGTCCTGATTCTAGTTCCAAAGTAATTATAGCATGGTCCGATAAATGAATTGGTGAAATGGCTGCATTATGTATTATATCCAAAGATTCCACATCTACCAGGAGATAATCAATACATGAATAAGTATTATGAACTCCCAAGAAATGCATATAGCTACGAGATGTTGGGTAGCAGTGTCGCCATGTATCTATTAGGGCTAAGTCTTTTATTAGCCTCCTGCCATGTTTCTGCACTCTTGTAGCCTTGGGTGGGTTACGATTAGAACTATCTCATGAAGGATACATAAGGAGGTTCAAATCTCCCCCAACACCAGTACCCCCTGTTTAAATGCCATGATTCTATCAAAGATGGTATGATAGACCGTGCTCTCCAAACCTGGAGGAACATACACACTTCCTACTGTGTACATCTGTCCCTCCCAGTCCCCTCTAATCAAAGCCAACCTGCCTTCACCATCCTGGTATGATTCCTGAATTTGAAATGGTGAGGACCTCGGAATAAGAACTGCTGATCCCCTCTTTCGTCCCCTTGCATGTGCACTAGCCACTATATCCGATACCCCATACTTAAGCAGTTTCTGATGCTCGTCTTCTGGAGGAGTATTATCTGGGGGTATTTTTTTTAAGATGGGAAATTATTTTGCATAATTTTATAGGGTTACTCAACCCATTGACATTCTGGGATACCACTCTGAGGAGCTTCTTATTCTTGGACATCTACATATACTTGATAATAATTCTCTTCTCCTATTATTTCACCTTTATTATACTGTGTTTCTTTTCCACTACTTTTCTTCCTAACTTTCCCTGATTTGTCTTGCTCCATGTTACCCTGATTTCATGTCTCATCTGCCTGTTTATTCTCCTCAATGTCTTGGTATCTCTCTTTTATTTTTACACCCCCAAAATAATATCCCCCCTCTAGTAACTATGTGTAAAGTGACTTCCAGTGTCAGAAATATCTCTGACAAGGACGGAGAATTCTGTTTAAGGTGGGCTACTTGCCTTACTCTGTAGGCTTGCACATATCCCCCATAATACAACAAAAATCGAAACTGGACCGTAGCCAAAGCTCCTGTTTGGTAGTCTGGCCCATTAAAAAAAACTTAAATAAAAAAAAAAAGCACAAATGTAAAATATCTCCAAACTGAGATAGTTAGTACAGGTGCATAACTCTGGTCCCTTCATATCTCTTTCTCCTGTGCCCCCCCCAGTGTATGCTCACAAGGTACTATGTAGAATTAAAACATTCAGTCCTTATTATTTGCAGATGTGCCTTTGGACTTTTGATCCCTCTTCAAATTATTGACTTCAAATCCTATTGATTGATTATCTAGCAAATTTTGAGTTGAATCAGTCTCTTTTCTTCCAGAATTAAACAAGAGTGCCCCCTCTAGGTAAAGTCCCCATGGCTGTCAGCTCTAGGAAGTGCGTGCCTCCTGGTGGGTATTGCCTAAAACCATTGCCTTCCCTTAATGGTGGGATGCAAAAGTTTCCTTTTCCAGCATGCTTCCTAAGGTCAGCAGGCCCCCCCCTCCCATTTCTGCAGCTCATGTGGGGTGCTCCAGATTCAGTCTAGGGCCTCCGAGGGATTTCACATCAAGGCCCTGAGTACGCCTTCCTTGTTTAGACCTCCATGCTATCGCCCTCTGAAGGTGCCCCATTATTTGCTAATGTATTTAACAATCTGATGTGTCAGTCACCACGGGTGTGCCCACCCTCCCAGACTCCCAGTATCATTTGGACCCGATTCTTAAGTAGGGAGCAAAGGCCAGCTACCCGACCCCCCTTCCTACACTGTAGTAATTTCCTGGTGTCTGAATTAGGGCACATTAGCTCTGTTCCCACAGATGAACTGACCCTTAGATTTATTTTGGCACCACTTGGCGGTAACGGACAATGGAGGCCTCCTTTTCACCAGCTCAGCCCTTTCAGGGCCCACATTTCAGATAGAGCCATCTGTGTACTTACCCACAAGGTATGTACCCCCTGAACCTGGTTCAGAGCCCCCCTAGCCAGTGTTATGCAGGTGGGGATCCATTTCCCCTCATGCTGGTTTCCCTCCTCATCAGGACACTACAATCTAGCCCAAAGACCTACTCACCAAAAGGGAACAGTCATTTTATATTAGTGGCAAATTGACCTAGGAGTTTCTTGATCTCATCGAGAACTGCTTGCTGTGAGTCCTTCCCTGGTCGCTTGTCCTTGGTCAGTCCCAAGTCCATATTATTCAGCCTCCCTGTGAGTTTGTATGGTAATTCAAATCTTCTCTGTCTCAAATCCTCCATCACACTCATCACCATATCATAAGTGACTTGTCCATTAGCATATTGTATCATCAGTCTAAAGGGGTAGGGTGTGCTGAATTTTAACTTAAGGTGTCTAAGGATTGGGAATAGGGCACATACTCCCATCTTCTCTGCATTGTAACTCTCACATAATCATTATCAAAGAAGAGACTTTGCTTGCCCAGAAATACTTTCCCCATAGTCTGTGCCTTCTGAAGTATTGTTTCTTTCATATGATAACTCTGGAATTGAATGCTTACAGAGCGGAGACGTGTCTCCGGTCCAGATGGCTTAAATGGTAATGCTGTAAGCTTCCACTCTGTCTCCATGGGGAATTTTGCTCTATGTCCAGCACTTCTCTCAATGTGTTCTCAATAAATCCCCTCATGTCTCTCCCCTCACTGTTCTCCAGTATTCCATAAATCCGAATAGTCTGGCATCTCTGTCTATTCTCTGCATCTTCCTGCCACTCCCCTAGGACTCTGGTAATGCCAAGAAGCTGAGTTAGTGTAGACTGAATCTGGGCAGTCTCTGCAGCCTGCTCTGAGTTAGCCTGCTCCAACGTTACTACCTGGGATTGAGAAGTCAGCATATCTGCACGGAGAAGGTCATGGTCTGATCTAAAGTCTTGGAAATCTATTTTAATATCTTGCAGGTCTGTTATTATTCTGTCCAGTTTATCATTCAGGATGATATCTTTGTTTTTTTAATTTTTGTGAGCTTATTCCTTGCCTGAGGGTACCATCTGGGCCTACAACAACTCTGAGGCCTCTGAGTCTGATTTATCACCTTCCGAGTTCTCCTCTTTGATCGATAGCACTGCAAATCTATTTGTAGTTCCCTTATGCGTATTTGAAGCCATCTGCATAAATCTCTCCATCGACTGCCTTTTTTGATAAGATTTATGACTTTTTTAAGAAATTTGGAGGGAGTGGGAACAGAGCTCCGATTTTAGGCTGCCATTAGCTCCAGAGCTGCACTGAAAGTCCCTATAGATATGGCTTTAACTTTTTCAGAAGTATTTATTTTCTGTAATTGTGGATCTATAAAAAATGCATATAAGATGGGACTTAGTGGGCATCCCTGCCTTACCCCCCTCTGTAACTGTATTATCAGACCAAACCAGCCTTGCACAATTACTTTAGTTGTTGCTGTGTTATATAAAATTTGAGCCATGCGATAATGTGCCTGGATATTTTATAAAATATTAATGTATTTCAGAGAAAATCATGATTCACCTGGTCGAATGCTTTTTGTTGGTCTTATGAAATTAAAAAAAATCTGTGTTACCTGTTTTCCCTTGCTCACATATTTCCCTTATTAGATACAAATGGTTATGAATTTGCCGCCCTGGAATGGCAAAAGATTGAGCTGGGGATATCAAGGCTCCTGATATTTTGGACAATCTCACCGCTAAGATTTTTGTTAAAATTTTGAAATCAGCATCTAACAGAGTGATGGGATGCCAATTTCCCATATCTGTTTTATCTCCTTCTTTATATAAATAAGTTAGTGCCCCCATATTCATAAATAGAGGGATCTGCCCAGTAGAAAGAATGGCATTAAATATTATTGTAAGTTCGGTTAGCAAATGCAGTTCTATTTATTTATTTTATTAGAAAGGCCATCCAGCCCAGGAGATTTGTTTCCAGCCATTTTTAATTCTGATTCTTTTATGGGTTCCATTTACTCCAATACTGTATTTTCCTGTTAAGTCTGGTATTATGATGTCTTCTAAAAAGCTCTTTAGATTCTCCATATTTGTGTCTAACTATGCATACTTGTTTTTGTTATATTCTGTTACTATTTCTATTATTTTTCTTTGTTCAGAATGAATTATCCCATTAACATCTTTAAACAAATTAGCCAGCCTGGAAGTGGGTCCCAGGGTGGTATCCTGGGTAAAACACTGGCTGGACAACAGGACACAGAGGGTAATAGTAAACGGAGTCCACAGTGAAGAAAGGGGGTTTACTAGTGGGGTACTGCAGGGTTCAGTACTGGGGCCAGTCTTTTTAATGTCTTTATAAGTGACATTGCAGAGGGACTGGAAGGAAAAGTATGTCTCTTTGCAGATGACACAAAGATCTGCAATATGGATGATATGCAAGGTGGGGTGAAAATGATGAAAAGGGACTTGACAAGGTTGGAGGAATGGTCAAATGTATGGCAGCTTAGATTCAATGCAAAGAAGTGCAAAGTAATGCACCTGGGAAACAATGAGGTGTGAGATACTGACAACAACAAAAATGGAAAGGGACTGGGGGGTATTCATATCAGATGACCTAAAGATGGGCCAGCAATGTGAGAAGGCAGTAAGAAGTGCTGTGGGGATACTGGGATGCATAGGGAGAGGCATCACCAGTAGAAAATAAGAAGTTGTTGGCCCTCTGTACAGACAGTTGGTAAGACTACATCTGGAGTACTGTGTACAGTTCTAGAGATCCCATCTCTGCAAAGACATAGACAGGGTGGAAGCTGTCCAGAGGAGGGTGACCAAAATGGTGCAGGGTCTGCACCAGAAGACATGTGAAGAAAGACTAAAGGAGCTTAATATGTATAGCCTCGAGGAGAGGAGGGAGAGGGGGTACATGATAAAAACTTTCAAATATCTCAAGGGAATCAACAAAGTCCAAGAGGTAGCATCTTTCAGAAAAAGAGATGTGCAAGAACAAGGGTGCACAAACTGAAGATAGAGGGGGGACAGGTCAGAGGTAATGTGAGGAAGTATTTCTTCACAGTGAGGGTTATAGATGCATGGAACAGCCTTCCTGAGGAGGTCATAGAGTCATAAACGGTAGAGGAATTCAAGAATGCATGGGACAGACATAAGGCAATTCTAGTGGTGGGTAGGAGGAAGTAGGCTGTTGGTTAACTAGGATCTGCAGCTTATCTGTTAGGTAGGGAAATGAGCAGACTAGGTGGGCCAAGTGGTCCTTATCTGCCATCAAATTCTATGTTTCTCTTTTTATATGTAACCTTAGAAATATCTTTTAGTTTTGCTTGATTCTGCCAATGTTTATATGGACAGACATTCTCTCTGTTCCCTTGTGTAGAGAACTACTGCTGACAGTGTAGAGATTTTGCTTTATTATTATGGAAAGTCATAATTTCTTGTTTTAGTTCACTGATTTGTACTGCCATATTTTGCCCTATCTCATATGAGAAAGTTATAATTGCTGCAGCAATCTTCTTTGTTGTAGATAATGTAAATAGTGTTTTCTATTATTACTTTTACTAATAAATTTGCACAGTTTTCTTAAATCAGTTTTTGTGTCCTCCCACCACAGAATAGGATCCTCGAACAAAATAAACACAGATTTTCTAGCTTTCATGAAATCCTGAAGAGTAGGAAGTACATTATTATCAGACAGTAAAGATATGTTTAATTTCCAATAACCTGGACCTTTTGCCATATTAGGGTTGGTGTCAACTGTTATGGAAACTATGCTATGATCTAAGAACTCAGTAACATGAACTGTAGCATTATGTAGGTTAGTAGTTTCAGAAACAAAGATGTAATCAATTCTGGAACCCAAGTTTCCTTTTTGAAAAGTGAGTACTTCTTGATTTTTATAGTTATATATTGCATCTTTTAGTTTAGCTGATTGAACTATTTGTGCTAGAAGGTTGGAATCGCAATATTGTTTTGCAGTTTTAGGTTTAATGGGGCAATTAAAATCTCTTGCCAAAATAATTGTAAATGTTGTTTGTAGGTAAGGTTGTAGTGATCTAAACAGGTCATACCTTAGAGCCTTTGACTGAGGGGCATACAAGTTAGCTAATCAATATGGTAAGTTTTGAATAAGCACATCTAGAATTAAAACCCTACCAGACATAAGATCATAAGAGTTTTAGAAGCTTAGTTTCAGGATATTTGAATAGTATTCCAAGTCCTGAACATGGCTCTTCTCCTAATGACCAGAATGAAGGACCAATGAACCAGGACTTGGAAGCTTGTTGTATTTCTTGTAAAGTATGTAGCCTGGTGTCTTGGAGAAAGATAACCCCTAAGTGCAAGTAGGTAAGAAAAGAGAGAACTGCCTATCTCTTTGTAGCTCTCTTTATACTATTAACATTAATAGTACGGAAGGAAAATGGTTCCGTCATTTTTATACTTTATCTACCGTTATTTTTTCTACTTTGTGGCTGGCAGTATAGCCTATAGGTTAGAGGAATGAGGTGTGAACAAGCCTGATAAGGAGCACTAGTAAGCTACTAATCCTCCTTCCCACTCTGCGTACTGCCCCCCCAACCCCCCTTCTCCCACCTTCCCAACCATAGTCTATCAATGGACCTTTCGTGGTCTTCAGGGCTGAGCCACCCCTAGAATCATCCAAGACATAACCTAAATCCTCTTACAATCACTTTGTTTTCCACTGTTTGCCTAAAATTCTCATGTACTACTCTTTAATTGCCTAATGTGCTGAACCCTGTAACAACTGTATTTGTTCTGAACTTGTAACTACTGTATTTGTGTCTTGTATTATTTGTCCACCCTGACGTGGAACCTTTGTAAAAGAGCTCATGCTCAAAGGTCTTCTGATATTTACAAATAAATAAATAAATAAATAAACGAATGATACATCCAGCAGACCAGACCTGAGTTTGATTCTCACAACCTCCACTTGCATACTGTGTGACTCTGAACAAGTCACTTAACCGTCCAGTGCTCCCAGGTCACCCCTGAAAACAGGCACTTGTGCCTAGTGGGCCTTACCCAGTTACCAAAGACTAAAATAAATAAAATAAAAATTTGTTTATCAACATTTTTCAATTTAACCCTCGCTTTCCTTTTTTTCTGTCCTGTTGGCTGTGCTCTCCCCTCTGTATCTGTAGTTCCTTCTGGAACAGAAGAATCCACTGAAGAGTGATCAGAATATTTTCCAAAATGCTCTGAGTGTAGAATGTCAAATTTATTTGCAGTAGGAATAGTGATTTGTGCTGGTGTCTAGTGCCCTGATGCTTCCTTTTATTTCTGTCTAGTGAGCCTACCTTCAGGTAAAGGGGGGTGGCATAGACATATTCGAGGTGCCTGATCTTGGAACAGAGTTTCTCTTATCAGAGGGTAGCTGAACAATTGCTGCATTTACTTGTAATGTTTGTTCTGAGGGCCGGGGGGGGGGTTCCA
This sequence comes from Neoceratodus forsteri, assembly GCA_016271365.2. Lineage (NCBI taxonomy): Eukaryota > Metazoa > Chordata > Ceratodontiformes > Ceratodontidae > Neoceratodus > Neoceratodus forsteri. Next base: position 671,987,224 of record CM057451.1, on the reverse strand, counting down.
ACCGTGGTTCCAAAGTCGGCCTAACTTGTATGCTGTGATCTGCATTCCCTGCTCTATTTTTCTGAGCTAAGGCCACCAATAGTCTCTGTTCTTCACCATCAGTCTGATCTGGGATATTATGGGCTGCTTTTTTACAATTTTGGAGCGTATGTCCCTGTTCTCCACATAAGTTATAATTACTCTCATTAACACAATCAGTTCCCAAATGCCCAAGTTATCCACATGCTATACATCTGTATTGATCACACTCATTGCTTAAATGTTCTAAGGATCCACATGTGTAACACACCGTTGGTTGACCAGCATAAAACAAAATTCCCCTATCCCTGCCCAAAAGAAAAGAATTCAGGAGGTGAATAACCCCAGTGACTTACGTTTTGAGCATAATTTTCACCTTCCATCCCCCAGTCCATATATTGTTGGAATCTAGGATGGCTTTTGGGTCTTCAGTGATCGTACAATGCTGTTTAAGCCGGAGGAGCAGATCATGTACACTCACCCCTTCATTCCTAAAAAGGACAGTAATGATTTTGTCGGTTGATTTTGCTAATGGAGTTGCCAAGAATGGTGACCATAAAGATAATTTTTTTAAGGCATTATACTTTGTGCAGAAGCGTTCCAATCCATTTGCGGTTTTAAAACTAACATCAAAAATAGTTTCACCTGAAATGTGGATCAGTGCATATATTTCTGTTGGAAAAAATGTAATTGATTCCTTCAGTAAAGTTTTTGCAACAAATACTCTATCGGGGGGGTTTTCTATTGGCAAGGGATCATAATGTTGCAAGACATTATGCCTCATGGCAAATTCATGCTGCCAATACAGTGCGATTCTGCCATGAGGCATAAGTCTTTTTTCAGTTTTGTATTTTATTTAGATGAATAACCCCATAAAGTGTTCTGAAGAAGGGATATTATAGTCCTGAAATATACGTCAACACTACAAAAACTGTAAAGGGGCATTTTTATGGAAATAAGGAAATATTACAAGAATTGTAAAGGAACCTTGATATGGAAAAAATGAGAATATATTTATCAAAGAACATGATTTAAGGAAGAAACCTCACAAAATAAATATATATGAATTGAAAGAAGGTCAAACCTGTGTTTCTTTACATAAGATTTAACAAAAGGATTGGTGGTTGAGGTGTTCTATCAATGTTAAATAATGCTGGCCAAGTTCCCCCCATTCACTAAAAATACCACCAACAGCTTAATCTGATTCAATTTCAGTTGGTTATCATCTGTATCTGCCACTCCCCCCTTCTGGGTCACCGCTGAAAAAGAGACTTCTAGTTTCAGTGAGCCTACCCAGTTAACAAAATTCAATAAATAAATAAATAAGTTGAAGATCCTTGTCAATGGGCGGCCAACTCCACCTTCAATTCCTTGATCATCCTGGGGTGTAACCCATCTGGCCCTATTGCCTTGTCCACCCTCAATCTTTCTAGCTCTACCCTAACCCTATCCACAGTTAATGGGCTCTGATCCACCCATTTGCCCTTCTTCCCCCTTCGTCTTTAGCTCAGGTCCCATACCGTCTTCTTCCTCCGTGAATACCAAGTAAAAGTATTTATTTAATACATCTGCTTTTTTGCAATCCCTTTCCAGTTTTATCCCTCCCTCCCCCCTCAGCCTTGCAATCCTCTGCCTTGCCCTCCTCCTGTGCCTCACATATCTGAAAAAAACCTTTATCCTTTCTTTTGGCTTTTTTGGCTATTTTCTCCTCTGTATCCACTTTTGCCCTCATGATCTTTTGCTCTGCCAGTCTCCTCTTCTCCCTATAAGCTTCTCTATTTCCTCACTGAGTGTCCTCTTAAATTTTCTGAAAGCCCTTCTCCTTTCCCTGACTGCCCGCGCTACCTCCTTTGTAAACCAGAACGGTCTCCTTCCCCTTTTACTCTTCTTAACCTTTTTTATGCACATTTCTGTGGCTTTCAGTAACCCTCCTTTAATCGATTCCCATAACTCCTCCACTGCCCCTATATTCTCTGCTCCCTCCATTGTTTCTCTTGCTGTCCTTCTCATTTTGTCAAAGCCTGCGTGTCGGAAGTCCATGACTGTGGTACTGGTTTTATTTGCCTCCCTTCCCACCCTAACCCTGAACCTTACAGTCCTGTGATCACTGTTGCCCAAGGCTTCTCCCACCTGCACCTCCTTTACACTCTCCCCATTTGTCAGGACCACATCCAGCAGGTTGTTGCCCCTTGCTGGCTGCCTAGTTGCTGAAGGAGTATCCCCTGCAGCTCAGCTAAGATCTCCCTGCTCCTTGTTGATGCTGCATCTGGGATTCCCCAATCTATATCTATTTATTTATTTATTTTTGTATTTATTTATTGAACTGTTTCACCAGGAAGGCATACTGAGCAACAGGTTGCTCATCTCCCGGTGTGACCTGGGGAAAGGGGTACTATAGGGATGAAACATTTTACATTCATGTTACAAAGATCAACATAGCATACGGCAGTTGTTACAAACAGTGTTGCATACATATGTAATTTGTGAGAACAATTAATAAGTGCAATGGTAATAAGCGAACAAGTGCTATTGTGAAATAAGGGGTGAAGGAGAGAGAGGATGAGATGACAGATAATGCAGGGTCGTGTCCCAGAGAGACCCCTTCAGGATGTGGGGAACCATGCAAGGGGATAGGGGACTGGAGTAGGGATTAGAGAGAGAGAGAGAGAGAGAGAGAGAGAGGAAGTAACTGTGATTAACACCTAGGAGGGGAAATAAGGCCTGACCCAGAAAGAGAACCCTTCAGGATGCGATGAACCCTGCAAGGGGACAGGGAAGTTCAGGTGATTGTAAACCCTCCTGCGGTTAGGTGTTGTAATTATAGACGGATAGTGAGAGGGAAGAAATGAGAAATAACACCTGGGAGAGGATGAGGCCTGATCCAAGGAACCCACCAGGCTCCTGGGGTCCCTGCAAGGGGACCTGGAAGGCCAAGGATAGGTAGAGGGGGGAAGAAAAGGTGGCAAGCCTAGGCACTATAGAACCCCTTCAGGATGCTGAGAACCCTGCAAGGGGAGTGTGAAGGCTAGGGAAAAAGGGTGAGATAGCAGGGGAAGGGAGGAAAAGTATGAGAACTAGCACCTAGGAGGGGCTAGGGTCAGTAGAGGCAGTAGATTCGTTAGAGGCATTGGGTAAATTCTGAAGGGGGATGAACTGTAAGGAGCAAGATGAAGGAAATGAAGTCGGGTCATAACAGGAACAGTTAGGTGCAAGATAGTTGTAGAGGGCAGTGTTGATGGAATAGAGGGAGGAGGAGAGTCAGATTTGGGGAGGTAAAGAGTTCCATATTTTTTTTCATTCCTCTTTTTGGTGCCGGCACCCCTAGCCCCGCAAACATGTTCACCAGGCCCCGTGACCTCACCAGGGATGCCCCCGAGGGGCTGCCGAAGCAGAACTGTCGTGGCTGGAGGGTCATGCACCAGAGCCAGCTCATACGCGTGGGCTGGTATTTTTCAGGAGGATTTTTCTCCCCAGGAGCTGGGGACATGCAATGATGCTAGCATGACAGTGTCTGTCCCCAGCTCCACCCCTTGTAGCATGGTGCCATGTCATCCAGCCTCCGCCAGGTGGCAGTCGGTGCTGGCACTGGAAACTCCCCCTCCCCAGAGAAGGAGAGCAGTCCTCCAGATGCTCAATCCTTCTCCTCCCCAGCCGACCCCCGATGGCCCATGCCCATTCCTGAACACGGGTCACTGACATGGCACAAGGTGTGGCATCCAGCATCTCAACCCTCAGCACCACCGGGCCAGCTAAGAGTTCCATATTTTAGGGAAATGGTGAGAGTACCCAGACTGGCCGGAGAGGTGGAGTGGTGGGGGACAGTTAGTGTGCGAGTGTTGGTAGATCTGAGGGAGTGGGAAGGAGGAGGGGTGTTATAAATGAGGGGGAGAGATAGGAAGGGAGTTCACCCAGTCAGTGTTTAGTGGTGAATTTAGCTCAGTGTGAGAGGCGTCTGTTTGTAAGGGAGGAGAAGGAAAGGGCTTGATGGAGATCACAGTGGTGGGTGCAAGAGGGAGCATCAAGGGCAAAGTGGCAGAAAGAGTTGAAGAGAGTGTCCAATCTGGTCAGGGAGGACCTAGGTGTGGCACCATAGACTACATTGCAGTAGTCAAAAATGGGGATGATCATCTTCTGGACAAGCTCATGCCTAGTCGCAGGAGGGATGCAACTGCAGTTCCTGAACAAGGCACTGAGCTTGGAGAACAATTTTTCCTGGATGGTGTCAATGTGTCCAGAGAAGTTGAGGTGTTGGTCTAGCCAAACCCCAAGGTATCTGAAGGACAAGGTGTTCTCAGGTAAAGTCCCATCAAGAGTGTAGAAAGGTGGCAGGGAGGGAAGCCTAGAGAGTCTCTTCCTTGTGTCAAAGATCATGGAGACTGTCTTCTTGCCATTGAGGAATAATTGATGGTTTGCAAACCAAGCTGGACCTTGTTGAAGTTATGCTGCAAGCTGGATGTTACCTCAGCTGGGCATGAGCCCGATGCATACAGGATAGTATTATCAGCGTACATGTGTATGGTAGAGGAGAGGGAGCAGACAGATGACAGGTCATTAAGGAAGATGGAGAATAGAAGGAAACCAAGCATGGAGCCCTGGGGGATGCCAGTGCAGATCGGGAAGGGTGGTGAGATGGCATCTGAGATCTTAACTGATTGGATTCTACCAGTAAGGTAGGCCTTAAACCAGTTAGTGGCAAAAGGGGCTAGACCAGCAGATGAGCGGGAACCAAGGAGAAGGGAGTGGGAAACAGTGTCAAAAGCCTTGGCAAGGTCGACAAATATGGCTGAGGTGATCTGGCTATTGTCCATCCCAGAGAGGATAAAGTCAGTGAGACGAAGTAGGGAGGTGGTGGTAGAGTGTTTTTTCCTGAAACCAGATTGGAACGGGGTGAGGAAGAAGGTATGAGATAGAAAGGAGGTAAATTAAGAGAGGACTAGATATTCTTGTAGTTTGGCTAGGCTAGAGAGTAGAGAAATGGGGCGATAGTTGCCAGGGGATGAGGGGTCTCCATCTTTAGGTGGGGACCACTGTGCACTTCCATGTGGAAGGGACATCGAAGGTTGAGAAGGAGAGATTTAAGATTAAGGAGAGGGGGTAGGCAATGGCCGGGGCTGAGAGAGAGAGAGAGAGAGAGGAGTTTAGGGTCAGTGTCATCTGGGGGAGATTCTTTTGAGGGGTTGATGGTGAGGAGGGCATTTAGAGTATCTGTGAGGGAGATAGAAGAGAATGAGAAGGAGTGGTGTAGGGAAATAGGAAGTGGAGCATTTTTGGGGGAGGATAGGGTCAGCTATGACATTTGAGGAAGGGTGAATTAGGAGGACTTCAGAAGTTTGGTTGCCAGAGGTATAATAGAGTTAAATTCCACAGCTACGACATGGGAATTGGCTACAAGGTTGCCATTTACCTTTAGCACCGGGGAAGGGAGGTGGGACTGAGGGGTAAAGAGGGCATGAACCACCTTCCAGAACATAGAAGGGGAATTTATGTTAGTCAGGAAAGCATTTTTGTAGTAATCGGACTTGGCTAGCCTTGTTGCTCTGGTACAGGCATTTTGGAGATTACAGTAGTCCATGAGGTTGCTAGGAAGCTGGGTGAATTTGTGGTTCTTCCAGGCATGATCTCTGGCCCTAAGACAGGCTATAAGTTCTGGAGTAATCCACGGTAGGTGGTTACCCCTAACTCTGGTTTGTTTGAGAGGGGCAAAGGCATCCCAATTTGCAAGAAATATTTCTTTAAAGTAGGCTAGAGCCTTATCAACTGAGAGGGAGGAGACTAAGGGAGACCAGTTAGAGAGTGATAGGTTGTGCAGGAGAGGTTCAAGGTCTAGGGATTTGAAGGAGCAATATCTGGGATGTTTAGGTCCACTACCAGTAGTAGTTCTCCTTTTAGGGCCAATCTCATGATTGCCTGAATTAGCTGTCTATCCCCTCCTCCCCCTGCATAGGTGGTACCAGTCGCAAGGATTCTCCAGTCCTCCTGCCTTGTGTTACCCACAGTAGCGCAGTCCCCCATGTCCTTCAGTTATTCTTATGTCGCCCCTGATGAATAAAGCAACCCTCCCCTTCTTGCCCTCCCTGTCCCTTCTAAACAGTTTGTAGCCCAGAATAGTTGTTTCCCAGGTATGATGCTCTATCCACCAAGTCTCACTTATTGCTACTATATCCAATCCTTCATCCCCCATGATGGCCTCCAAGTCCACGATTTTGTTCCCTAAGCTCCTGGCATTGGCTGCTAAGCCCTTCCACCAAGTTCTGCCTCTATCCCCCACTTCAATTGACCTCCTCTTGCTCAACATTCTATCTTTATCCTGGGGGGGAGGCTGGTAGCCCCCATTTCTCCTACCTTGTGGTGTGGATTCTTTCCCAACCCCCAATTTAGTTCAAATTATATTGTAGAACAGTGGTTTCTAATTTCCATTTTTTATCCCTTGGGCAAATATCTTTATTTTGTACTACTGTAACTACTGGGGCATGATCAGAAGTACTGATGTTTCCACATCTTATATCCTGGACGTTCCCCAGTAAACTCTTTGAGCTTAGACAAAAATCTATTCTTGAGTGAGACTTATTTGGAAATGAATAGAAAGAATATGTTTCTTTTGAGGGGTAAAGTTGCCTGTAAGGATCTATTAGGTTTAAATCCTTCAACATGTTTATGATTGTTGTCACTGATCTATATTTCCTTTCTGTTGACCCTGGGGTTCTGTCCATATGGTTCAAAGTGAAATTAAAATCTCCAACTATTATATAAGGTTCTGCAAATCAATTTATTGTATAGGGGATCAGGATGGGGGCAAACACTGGACACCAGGGAATGGTGTTACTTAATGTTATTGGGGATCAGGATGGGGGACCACTGGAAACCAGGGAATATTGATTACAGATCAGGCATGGGTGTGTGTGGCGGGGGGACCACTAGACATCAGGGAATATTTATTACAGATCAGGCATGGGACTGGTGGGAGGAAGGACCACTAGATATCAGGGAAACGGTTCATTATTATTGGGCATTGATGGGGGTGGGGAGAGAGACCACTGGACACCAGGGAAACACTATATTTTTATTAGGCATGGGATCAGATGGGGGTAGGGACCACTAGACACCAGGGAATATTAAATAAGATCATGCATGGGTGTGGGTGGGGGGAAGGACCACTGGACACCAGGGAATATTAAATAAAGATTGATATGGGTATGGGTGGGGGGAACTGGACACCAGGTAATATTAAATAAAGATCAGGCATGGGTGTGGGTGGGGGATGGATCCATTAGACACTAGGACATATTAATTACAGATCAAGCATGGGCATGGAGAGAGATCACTGGATACCGGGGAATATTAATTAGAGATCAGGCATGGGTGTGGGTTGGTGGAAGGGACCACTAGATAACAGGGAAAATCTTTTTCTGCATCAGGTGGACATCGGGTCGGGGGAGGGACCACTGGATGCAAGGGACTAAGGGCTGCCTGTTGGGCAGGGGCTGAGGGCACACTAAGCTCCGGCGCAGCCTATGTAAATGGGTCCATAATCGGCATGCAAATGGCCACACAGCGACTTGCATGTCCAATGGGCTCATCAACATGGCTGATTTTGTGGATTGAAAATACTGTAGCGCACCTGCACTATTCTTTGCGGAGCCATACATCTGACTCCATGTTGAAGCAGCGCTGATGGGGTTAGCACTAGAGCTAGTGGGGTTAGCACTGAATGGACCTGGCCCTATTCTCAGTTGGATAGCACAGGTGCGATGTGCAACTGAGAATAGCAATCTTGGACACCTGTGCAATTGTGCAATAGCAACGCGCAATGCAAACTTTTGTGCAGTGCTTTTGTGACTTTTTCTGAATCGGGGCTTAAATTCAAAAAGATATTAGAAAATTGATGATGAATGACCTATAGCTCACAAACAGACTTCTATCTGATACAAGGCTTCCACAGATAACCAGTCAAGCTCTTATGAATGTATTATAGCAAAGTGCTGTGAACCCCTTGAATAGAGCCTTGCCTTATCTTGGCCCTGTAAGGAGAGAGCAGTGATGGGTCACATTCTGGGTTGACAACACAGGTCTGTCAATTTTATTTAATAGTGTTTAATACAATAACATTGTAGCTTGGTGCACAAAAGTAACCACATTTTCATATTCATCATTGGTAATAAGCTTTTTGCAATATGAAGTCGTGCTTTCCTCCTTAAAACCTATCAACCTGAAAAGGACACCCAGTTTCATATGCAACTGCCTGGATACTTGTTGACAGTTTTTGTCAAAACTCAGGTTCTGAACCAGCTAAACTCCTAAATATTTTCACTACAGATGTGGAAGGTCTGCTTCAACAAGATTTCCACAATGTCTTGCACTGGTTTCAGTCTAACCAACTCTGGATCAACACACACACACACACACACACACACACACACACACACACACACACACAGACACACACACACACACACACACACACAAACACAAGCACACACATACACACACACACAAACACACAAAACCATGACCTTTGACACAGCTCAAAACTGTCCAGACTCTCAACTCTCTGAGTGTCATCTCCACCATTGATGGCACCTCTCTTAAAGTGGTTCATTCATTCAAATACTGCACCTCGGTGTGTGGCTAGACAGCAAACTTGATTTCTCTGCCCACGTTGACGCCATCCAAGCCAAGCTTCACCCCAAACTTGGTGCCTTGTACTGCTATAAAGACTGTCTTTCTCTACAGGTATACCGTGAAATTGTCACCAGAATGGTGCTGCTGGTCTTAAGACTATGCGGACGTGGTCTATGGCACTGCTCCCTCCACCTCCCTGGCCAGACTGGACACCATCTGCAATGCCTTGTGTCATTTTTCTAACAACTCACCCTCTTGTACCCAACATTGCTCACTCTACTTCTCCTTATCCATTCTTCCTCTACTCTCACGTCACCAAAGCCATTGTGCATCAGTCATATCCAAATACAAGTTTAGGTCCCTTCCGTCTTATCTCTTCTCACTCCTCTCCTCCATTCCCTCTGCCTCCTACTTCCTTCACTCCAGAGATCCTCACATTTTTGCCATTCCTCATTCCCACTCCTCTGCTGTGCAATCAGCCTTTTCCTATCATCTCCCTTCATTCTGGATCCTACTCCCATCCTCCCTCTGTTTCACTACCTCCCCTGTTTCCTTCAGGTACCAATTGAAACTTCTTCTCTCCCCCCACTCCTGTTTTCCCTCTACCTGACTGACCCTCCTTATATTTGCCTCCTACCCTGGTTTAGGTGTGTCTGAAATGCTTGATTTTTGCAGCTTGTTCTTATTGTACTTACTCCTACTGTAATCATGTACTCTAATGCACTTCACTGTAACTGTGAGCTGTGTCAGTTCTATGTAATTATATCTAACTGTGTACTGTGTCCATGCTATGTATTTACCTCACCTCTTCCCTTCCCCTGGGTTGTACCTGGAAATGAGCCTTGCCACAGTGTGCCTCTCCTGGTCAAAAACTTTCAGATAAATGTGAATAAAAATAATTTTCATTTTGTCACCTTCTTTAGATAGGACCCATTCCTTTCTTTAATCCTGAGTTTCTCCAAAGTTAGTTTAGACTTGGCCTGAGTCCTGAACAGCATGACTTTGGTTTTTCCTCAAATTAACTACCAGTTTTTCAAGTCTGGTCAGTTTTGTAAATTCCAAAAAGCTCCAGTCGAATAATAATTTATGTCCTGTATATTTTTGTCTTCTTTATACAGTACAGTGACATTTGCATAAAGCAGAGTTCACACATTTTCAAAAATCTGAGATATCTTATTTTCAAAGCAGGAAAAAAATAATTGGTCCCAGTATAGAACCTCAAAGGATTTCTTAAGTCACCTCAGTAATTGAGAATACAAAAGCTTTTTGGGGTCTTGTTCAAATGACTCATGCACCATTTTGAGGTTACTAAAAACTAAATAAATAAATAACCGAACAACCAAATATTCTGAGTTTTTCAATCAGAAGACATGGTCTGTCAAATTGAAGGCCTTGGTTGGGTGCATGAGCACCACCCCTAATTGATTACCACCATCAATGGAGGAGTGTATATCATATGTGAGCCTGACCAAGGCTGTTGATATACTGTAACCACGTCTGAAGGCAAGCTGGTAGAGAATAATCAGACCAAGTGTATTCAGTTGATTTACTAACTAGACACAAACCAGCTTTTCTTACAATTTAGCAATACCCCTGTGGAAAGAGGGTAGCATTATAGCCCATGATCTGGCAATTGTGGCCCCCTTGATCCTGAATAAAAGAAAAAATTTGAAAAGGAAAACTTAGGGTATCTGTCTGTATCTATCTATCTATCTATCTATCTATCTATCTATCTATCTATCCATCCATCCATCCATCTATCTATCTATTTATCTATCTATCATTGGTAACTGGGGAAGGCACACTGAGCTGAGGCTTGTTTTCAATTGCAACCTGGAGGGAGGGATACAAAAGTAGTAGTAGTAGATTCAAATTTTTTAGGCGTCCTTCCACAAAGGCTCAGGGCACCCTTACAGCAAAAATAGACAAACAGCAACATAAAAACATATAACTTATAATAGATAAATATGAATACAGCATAATCAATAAAACTCAGATTAATTGCTGACAGTATAGCCTAGAGGTTAGAGGAATGAGGTATGAACGAGCTTGGTACATCTATCAGACCAGACCTGAGTCTGATTCTCACAACCTCCACTTGCATACTGTGTGACTCTGAGCAAGTCACTTAACTGCCCAGTGGTCCCAGGTCGCCCCTGAAAACAGGCACTTGTGCCTAATGGGCCTTACCCGGTTACCAAAGACTAAAAAAAAAAAAAAAATAATAATAATTATATGCTGCTTGTCCTAGATGGTAAAGATCTCATGCCCTGAATGCCTCCTGAAAGAGGAAGGTTTTTACATTTTTTTAAAATATCTCAAGAGAAGGCACCTCCTGGAGGTACCTTGGCAAGGAGATCCACAGGACTGGGGTCACCACCTCAAGTACCCAGTCCCCAGAAGATTTTAACCTTGCTCTGGGGACCTCCAGGAGGGCCTCCCCAGCTGATCTGAGAGAATAACTCAGGACATAGGGATACAGGAGATACTTCAGGTAGCCCAGACCCAGCCCGTGTAGGGTCTTATAGGTCAGAAGATCTATTTTGAAGGAGATGCACCAACACACTGTCAGCCAATTCAGTTCATGCAGAACCAGCATTATATGGCTTGACCTCGACATACCAGTCAACAGTTGGGCCACAGCATTCTGCAACAGCTGCAGGTGTTGCAGCACACCCCCACTCACCCTGTGGTAGCATGCATTACAGTAGTCAAGCCTGAAGGTGGCAAATGCATGTATTAGAGTAGCCAGATCATCAGGGTGGACAAGGGACTTAATTTGGGTGATGTTGTGGAGATGGTAAAAACCAATCCGGACAACAGCCGACACCTGAGTATCAAATGTCAGCTCATTGTCCAGAACAACACCCAAATTCTTCACTTTAGGGAAGGCCTCTAGTTGAGTCAGACTAATAAAAAGCCCTAAACATTCCCCAGAGGCCCCCACTCCCCCCCTTGACCCTGCTCAACCACCAGTACTTCAATCTTCCCCGTGGTTAGCCCCAGCCAGTTTGACGATGTCCAAGTCTGGATTTCGGCCAAGCACTTATTCAGCACATCAACTGCATCGGATCTTCCAGGTGTAAAGGACAGGTAGAGCTGAGTATCATAAGCATAGCAATGAAAACTCAGCTCATACTACCTTATGACCTCGCCCAAGGGCAGCATGTACACTGAAAACAACATGGGGGAAAGGACAGAACCTTGGGGCACTCCGCAGGGCAGGGCCATTAGGCCTGAGGAATAATTCCCCAGTAGCACCCTCTGGGATCTGTCCCGAAGGACTCAAACCAGCTGATGACCTTGCCGGTGAGTTCAACATAGTCCTGCAGCCTGTCCAATAACACTGCATGGTCCACAGTGTCAAATGCCGAAGAGAGATTAAGGAGAATGAGAATCAATTGCTCTCCTCTACCTCTCGCCATGAGCAGGTCATTCAGCACCCTTACTAATGTGGTCTCCATGCTATACATGGCCCTAAACCTTGATTGAAATGATTTGTAAATCTGGAAATCCATGAAGCAACTCTCGAGCTGTTCTGCGACCTCCTTCTCAAGAACCTTCCCTAAAAAAGGAAGGTTCTAGATAGGCCAGTAATTTGTCAAAACATCGAGGTCCAAAGATGTTTTTTCAACAGTGACTTTACCAGAGCTTGTTTAAGGGACTCAGGGAAGACCCCCATTGAAAGAGAACACCTGACATTCTCAACTAAAAATGGACCCAGGACTCCAACGCAATCAACAAGTAATCACGTTGGGCCTGGATCCAGGTTGCAGAATGTTGGTTTAAGCTCTGAGATCACCTCACAGACCTCCACCATTGTAACCAGCTGGAATGCCCCCAAGAAGGCTGAATGTGTCTGCCCTCCCAAGACCCACAACTGTTGGATGATGGTATTCCACCTGGAGAAATCCTAGCCCTAACAGTGGACACTCTGTCTGAGAAGAACTGAGCGAGCTCTTCACAGTTTTGAGCTGAAAAAGCTCTAACAGGTTCCAGACAAGCAGGATGTAATAACCTGTCTAAAACCTGAAAGAGTTGAGCTGCTCAGTTCTTCTCAGCTGCAATTATCCTGGACATAAAGGCTGCCTTTTTATGGATAATTGCATTCTGATACTCATTGTAATGAGTCATCAGAACCAGCTTAGATTCCTGGGATCTGGTCTTCCTTCAACGTCTCTCCAACCTCCACCCCCTGGTTTTTAATGCTCTCAGCTCCCCATCAAACCAAGGTGAGCTGAAGCACAAAACCAACGGGTGTACACAGATCAGCACCAGGTGATCCAGGATCCCGTGACAGCCCTGTTGTAGGCAGCCACGGCTTCCCCATGACCCCCAGCACAAGCCTCCAGCACAGATGAAATGTCCAGCTCCACCAGCAGCAAGGGGAGCAGGTAAAAAATAAACATAATTACAAAACACAGTGCGCCAGATTTTCAAATGCTTGTGAATGCTGCAAGCCCCGGGTGCGCCGAACATATGGTGCATGGAACTTGTAACATTCACCCAGCCGATGATCGGGATTTTCTAGGCTGTACATGGATCGACACAAGTTAGACCAGCTTTTTGCTAGTTACTTGCCTCAATCCCAGGAACCCTTTCTACGGGATTGTCCCACATATCTGGCACAAGCTGCTGTAAAATGGGAAAACTGTCGTAGTTGCACCTGATGTACTAAAATCAGGTGCAGTTGTGGCAAAGATGTTTGGTGCAGCTATGCCAAAAGATGGGTCTGATGCAGGGGTTGATGTAAGCCCTGTGTCACCATTTGAAAATCCAGCCCCGTGACCTTAAATCCCGTGCAAAATACAATAAACCGTGTTTAGGGCAGCATCTTCAATAGTCTATGCAAAAGGACACTGAGCAAAAATATAAAACAAGAAGCATGCTGAGCAAGAATACAGTACACAGTGGTTAGAGCAAGCCATGCAGCAAAAATGCATAATACAGTGGTGGGTATGAAACTGAGACAGATGCCACCAAGAGGAATAGCATCGGGGGTGGGAGGACACTTGTGATTGTTTTTGCAGCCCTCTCCCCGCAGTTGAACTGCCAATCCCAGGGCAGAACTGGAACAGTGCTTTAAGTAATTTTCTGCCTACAGGAGATCTGCTTCTGTCCAAACAGAGCTGCAGCAGTGCTCCAGGAAATTTTTTGTTTTGTCCACAGCCAGCCCCTGGGCTGCTACAGAAAAGGCACCAGTTTCAAATCACTGGGCAGCCTTAAATACATCTGCTCTCAATCAGCCAGCAGCCAGATGCTGCTGAGAGGAACAGCACTGGGGGTTGGAGGGCACTTGAGATGTTTTTGCAGCCCCCCCATAAAGGAATCGCCGATCCCAGGGCATAACTCAATCAGTGCTTAAAGTAATTTTCTGCCTACAGGAGACCCCATCCTGTCCACATGGAGCTGCTGCACACATGGATCTACCCACACATTTGCCCCTCCACCCTCCCACCCAAGTCCTGATCCACTTATCTGCACTATGGACCATCACCTGACTGGATGCCGAGAAAAAAGTGGAGCACTGCAGGTCTGCACTGTAAGGCTCCAATCCAACACCATAGGACACAAGCATATTAAGCAGCAGTGTTATACAAGTAGCAGGGTCATCCAAGCTGACAGACCTCCCACAGCAAAGCAACCTGCAGACTAAGCCCATAGTTAAAATAAGAACACAGGGGTGTGGAAATAAGTAAATGCTGCACACCTGAAATACTTAAAGCTCAAAGACAGGGTGTGCTAGCATTGTTTGTGTGCAATGTATTGAAACCCTGCCTTTTGATTTTTGTATTTGTTTATCTTTATATCTGAAAAAAGGGTTCTAGACAAAAAAGCTATCTTGATTAGAGTGTTGTATTAAGAGCAGACCAGAATGAAAGGCACTCCCTAAACATGGCCATCCTAGGTTGTTTAACAGGAGTACTGTATATATTAACTGTTTGCACAGCAGACTTTTTAATACAGAACAGCTGCAGCAACCTAAATCATGGAAGTAAATTATATGGGATGGATCATGGAGACAAATGCATACAAAATAATGATCTGGCTGGGAATAGTCTTAATATTTATCTTTTAAATTCCAGGGATGTAGTAAGATTGGGGCACTATCTAAAAAGAAAAGCAATCCTGCCAACTCCAAACTTGGCTTTAATCTCAAGGCAACTGCAAGCAAGGAATATTGAGTCAAACCCAAGGCCTTCTTGTACATGTCTATCTGATCAAAAAAAATTGGTTTCGCTATCCAGGTCTGAGAGTAGCCCACATGAATATTAGTAGCCTGACAAAAAAATATAGAGTGAATTCAAAGCCTGGATGAGCACACATGCACCAGATATAATGATAATTAGTGAATCCTGGCTAACTGAGATAATTAGGGATCAAAAAATCTATCTGTCTGGATACAAAAGCTATAGATATGTGAGGCCCAGTAAATGTGGGTGTGGAATTTTGATTTATGTAATCAATCAAATAGAAGTATTAGCGGTAGAAAAAGTAAAAACAGAAACCTTATGTGAGCTATTTAAGGTTAAAATTAAATGAGGAAATACTAAGCAGACATCCCTAGGATGGTTTAATAATTCCCCCCAAAATGGGTTAAAAGGGCTAGAAGAATTAGTTGAAATAATTGCAAAGAGGAGATGTGATAAACTCCTAATTTTAGGTGATGTAAACCTAAACTGGTTTGTACCACAAACTGAGAAGTACAAAAGGGCTTTATATATATATACAGTATATATATATATATTTTTTTATGGGCTTTTTTTTTCTGGTTTTCTCCTGCATTCCCAGACTCTGGCTTACAGCCGCATATGCATGGAGGCTCGCACACACACTGGAAGCCAGGTCATCTCCTTCTGCCCACTCGTACTGCTGCTCCCACCTGCCTACGCTACCTCACCAGACCTCCACCTGGTGGGAACGGAACTACGGGTGGGCAATAACCCACCCCAGGAGAGGAGAGCAGCCTGATGGCTTCATCAGTCCTGTTCCTCCAGCCCCCCCATGCCAGCACCCCGATGACCCGAGGTCATTCCCGAACCTGTGTCGCTAGTGCAGAGCAAGCTAAGGCGTCCAGCGCATCAACCCTCAGTGCCACCATGCTGGCCAAAAGGGATTTGTTAAAGGTACACTAAGATCAGGTTATAACAGACACAACTAGGCAAAACAACAAGACAAATGAAGGTAGCTTAATTGATTGGGTTTTGACCAATAACAAAACAAACATTTCTGTCAGTGGCACTTTACCGGATAGCATGAGTGACCATGCACCTGTGTTTTGCATCTGGAGCAACAAATGGCCCAAAATGCACCCAAGGTTAATAAAATTCAGAAAAATGTGCAACAACTTTGAAAGTTTGTTTAAAAGCAAACTATCCATAATCAATTGGTCCCAAATAAATGCTATGGAAGATGTAAATGAGGCTCTAGATTATGTCCAAGAAACACTAAATCAGGCGTTGGATAAACTGGCCCCTTTTATAGCTGGGACAATAAGGGGAAAAACAAATAAATGGATAAGCTCAGAAGTTCTGACCTTAATAAAAGAGAGAGAGATAATCCCTGGAAAAGTTACAAAGAAACAGGCAATATTAGCATATGGCAACAGTACAGGAATTTGAGAAATGAATGTAAGAGAGAGATAAAAAAGATTAAAGAAAAGTACTACAAAAAACAACAAACACAGACATTCTCTGACGGATAGATGTTTTGGAAATCAGTGAATTAATTAATAAACCTAAGTACACAAGCACAAGTCAATAGAATAGTTGATGGGGAAAAGGAACTGGTTGACAAAAAGGTTATTGCTGACAGAGTCAATCAATCCTTCACAAACCTAGATAGCTATGTGAATCAATTGAAACCACATAGTAAAAAAGAGAAATCAAGGCACACAAATAAACAGAAGTAGGTTCTACCTAAGGGTTGTCACTAGAAATGAAGTACTCAAGTGGCTGAAATCCCTTGATGTGATGAAAGAACCAGGGGTGGATGGGATCAAAGTGAAATTTATAAAGCTGGGGCAAATGAACTTGCTTACCCCATAATGAAAATAATAAATCTGTTCTTTATGATAGGTGAAGTCCCAGAACTCTGGAAAGTGGCCTTTGTTATTCCATTATACAAGGGTGGTGGATCAGAGGTTCTAAGCAATTACAGGCTATATCTCTGTTATCTTACATAAGTAACATTCAAGAGAAGCTAGTTCACTCCCAGCTGATGAAGTATCTAGACAAGCACCAGTTGCTCTCTGAGTCCCAATTTGGCTTCAGTAGGGAATGTGGGACATCGACTGCCATGGTCACGAATGACTTGTACCTGAATGTGGAAAGTGGTTGCCTGATGGGTGCGGTCTTCGTGGACCTGACCAAGGCTTTCAACCTGGTGGACCACTCCTTTCTGCTGAACAAGCTGGATAGCACTGGAGTTGGAGAATCAGCAAAAAAAATGGTTCAGTGGTTATTTGACAGATTGCAAACAGCTTGTGAGGCTTGAAGGTCACCTGTCTTCTCCATGCCCAGTTAAATATGTTGTTCCACAAGGTTCAATATTAGGACCTCTACTCTTTACCATCTTTGTTAATGATATGCCAAACATATGCCAAAACTCGAACATAATTCTATACGTGGATGACGCAGTAATTTATAGGGCTGACCCAAATATAACATCACTAAATGAAAAAATTATCACTGGAGTTTCTAAAACTGTAGGACTCATTTGAATCTAATAGGCTGTTGCTAAACAAGAAGAAGACAAAGGCCATGCTTAATTGCACACCCCACAGAGACACAAAGGCAAGTACACACTTCTGCATAAGAATGTCAGATCCTACTGCACTTGAACAAATGGAGCACTTCAAATACCTGGGAGTCATGATGGACACAGGCTTAAACTCTGATAGACACATGTCAAATGTCACAGGGTCATGTTGGGCTCTAAGTTTCTTTGTCTTAAATTAACTAGTGAAATCTTTTTTCCTTTTACTACTTAGCAGTACGATCAAATAATATAATTCAGTCCCAGGTAACTGTGTGTTTTCTGAAATGCAATATGACTGAAGACAGCAGCTAAGAAATATACTCTTATATGGATATGCTCTTCTTCTTGGACTGTTTCTCTACAATGCAATATCATCATACAAAGATGGCCTGATGGTCAGCACAGAAACTCAAGAGAAATTAAGTTCATGATCCTATGTAATCTGATACATTCCAGAAAGTTTTTATTTTATGTACATCAGGAATATAAGTGTGAACTGCTGCTGTATGATGTTATACAAAAAAGGTTGAGTTTAAAAAAAAGTGGCAGAAGGAATACTGTTTTTTTTTTTGTGATTCACTTAAAATTTGGGAAAGAGCAAGAGAGACCCCTGCTGGCCCAAAAAGATAAAGCAATAGATTGCAAAAATCAGGGTATATAAGACCCTCAGTACAGCAGTTTGGTGCACACTTTTTCATGAGACACCATTCCTGACACACCAGAGAAGCCAAACTGTCTGACTCACACTGAAGACCAGGGCTACAAGAAGAACTGGGATTTGGAAACTTTTGCAGAAATTCATTTATTTTCTGGACTTTTAATTCTCCACAGGCACGGTAGAAAATTAGACAGTTAAATTTTATAGTGTGTTTTGTATTTATATTTTTCCCATTTTTGTTTTGTTATTCTGCAACCAAATTTCTGAATCTTTTGTTTGTAAGTCTTGTATGATAATTATTTAAGTAATTAGTAAAAGCACTTGCTTTTAAAACTACCTGTGAGTGATTGTGTGTGTATAAAGGTAGGAAGGTTTATTCAAATCTGAGACCAGCCTGTTTAATGCAAGGTGCTACCATCGCTACCAAAGACTAGGATCCTGGAAGGGAAATCTGGAGGCCAAGTAGGGGAAATACATAGGTCTCTGGAGGGATCACTGCACCACCCATGGGAGAAGACACAGTCAGGTCTATGAGGACAGCTCCGAAGAGCTCATAATGCCTGGGTACCCCCCCAGTACAGCAACCAAGGAGGGTTCTCACCTGGCTACAGAATCAAGACTGTATTTTACCCTTACCCAGATTAGAGAGGAAGTCCAGGGCCCTCATGGTGAGTGTTCAGTTGTGAAATCAGTGAGCACTCTAGAAGGATGTGTGGAGGGTATTTCTGTTCCCCCTGTCATGGATTGCACTTAGGGGTGGGCACCATGAGCTCAGTGGACCTGGCCCTAGGAGTGGATTCATGACAGATCTGGTGGCATAGTGGTGGGATCTGAGAGATATTGGTGGCAAAGGCATAGTGGTCAGATTCAACACCAGTGTATCAGATTGATAAACTGTAAAAAATGCACACATAACCAGGTTAGAGATTTGAAGAAAAAAAAAGCAATTTGGTTACAATATAAAGTTCCCTACCCTGTTCTGTTTTTTTTTGGTGTACGTTAGTGTAGCAGTAGTTTGGAAGAAGGTGGCTTCCAACTATAGCAAATGTGCTACAGATCGGTAAAGGCAGTTGAGTCAAGAAAGAGGGTCCACTATGAGGTGTGGATGAAAAAGAACCTCGTGGAGGCTCTCATGGCAGTTGATTAGTAAGCAGATGCCCAGAACCTTGAGTCACAGCCAGTGACTGAAAGGGACCAGACCTTGGGTGTGGGGGTGCCAAAGGCCATCGCAGTGTCTAGTCCCAGAGACGAGGATAGCTAGACCAGAGGGAACCCAGAGCCACAGCACCAGGGGAAGGCCACCACATAGCTGGAGATGGAAGGGATCAGGATACAATCTGAGCTTAGAAAACTGGTGTTCGAGCAGAGAAAGTCTGAAGCCCAGCAGCAGAGGAAATTCGAGCAGAGGAAGTTCAAACTGGAGATGCAGGAAAAGCAGCACCAGAGAGAGGCTGAGGAGCAGCAGCACCAGAGAGAGAGCTTGAACTGGAGAGGCTAAGACTCCAACAACCAGTGCCAGAGGATGTAAGTGGCAGGGTTGAATCTGAAACTCCAGGGATGGGGTATAAATTAAATTCCAAATGAATAGCTGAATTTAAAGAGGGGGAGGATATGGATGCATTTTTGAATTAATTTGTACAGGTCTGTATCCAGGTCAAGTTACCCAGGGAGGCCTGGAGCTTTCAGCTATCCCAGCTGCTTACTGATAAAGGGCATGAGGTGCTAGGCCAAATGGGCAATGATGACAGTAGAGACTATGAGAAACTTAAATTTGCTTTACTTAAAAAGTATACACTAACTCCTGAGACCTACAGGGTTAAATTCTGTAAACTCAGAAAAAGCACTGACATGAAATTTGAGGAAATCGCCACAAAGCAATATCAGTTTTTGAAATGTTGGTGGGAGGGGGTGGAAGCAAACTCTGTGGAGAAAATTGAGGAGGTTGTGTTACTAGAGCAGTTCTTTTGGGCTTGCCCAACAGAGTTGAAAACCTGGCTAGAGGACCAAGATTCAAAAACAGCATAGCAGGTTGCTGAGCTCTTGAATTGCTATGCCAGGAGCAAGCCTGCTCTGAAAGGAAGTGGGGGAGCAGTTGCTGCAGGGCAAAAAGGGAAAAGCGTGCTTTCAGGGCAGCTAAAACCCTCACCGCCTCTACAGAAAGGAGGAAGCCCCAAGTTACCAAAAAGGGATTTCTTGGATAAAAGAAATAGTGAATGTTAATTTTGTAAACAGCCAGAGCATCTTGCTAGACAGTGTTCTAAAAAGGTACAGAGTGGGGAAAGTGTCCCTCGGAAGGAGATGGGTGCACTGTGTATCTCTGAAAGCATGCCTATAAACATGAGGAGCACATACACCTGGTTACTATAAATGGGGTGCAGACCCACGGGTTAAAGGGGGGTAAAAGGGGATTTGGTTGGGCCTGAACAGCTTATACTAAATCAGTTTGTTACTGTGAGGGGATTCACTGGGGAGGAGAAACCCTGCCACTAGCTAGTGTTCTCCTGGATTGGGGTGAGACAGGAGAGAAGGTGTAAAATGTGGCAGTGGCAGACAACCTCACCCTGAATGTGATTATAGGGAATAATCTACATCAGAGGGTGGTGTGTGCTGTTACCCACAGTCAGATGGCAAAGGCCGCTTGTAATTCCCTGAACCCCCTAGAAGCCCCAGTGGAAAAGAACAGGAGGCTGGTTCCTTAGCCTGTGTCTCCTGACATGGAGAATAGTGAAAGGGAGGTAGGACTTCCCCCAGTAGCCATTCACCAAACAGCTATAGAAGATTACTCTGAGGAGGGAAGGGTAACAAATAGCCAGAAGGTTAGGGATGGCAGACTCTGAATGCCCTGATGCTAGTGCTTCAGACCTCAGTATAGGAACTGAAGGGGACATGCCCCCATGCTTTGGGAAAATGTGAAGATTTTGCAGCTGCTCAGAGGACTGACCCTAATTTTGAGAGGCTGAGGGCTTGTGCAGAATCTGACAGGACACAGGGAGGTGACATGAGACAGGGAATTTTGGGAAGATGGACTGTTGTATACATAGGATATGAGGACAGAGGGAGGGGTGATGGGCAAGCAGCTTGTTGTTCCCCAGGGGTATCTTGAGCAGCTGCTCAAGGTTGCTCATGATATCCCCATGTCTGGACAGCTGGGCGTCACTTGCACCACACAGCAATTGGCCCAAAATTTCTATTGGCCCAACTTCACCCAGAAAGTGAAGGAATATTGCAGGTCTTTTCACCAGTGCCAACAGATAGGGAAGGAAGGTAGTAAGACAAAAGCTGCCCTACTTCCCTTGCCTATTGTGGAGGAGCCATTCCAGAGGTTATGAATGGATATTGTGGGACGCTTGAATACCCCAACCTCCTCCTGGAAAAAGTTTATCCTGATGGTGGTCGATTACGCCACCCGATACCTAGAGGCAGACACCCTCTCCTCACTTAAGGCAGACAAAGTGTCAGATGCTTTGCTAGGGATTTTCTCCCATGTCGGGTTTCTGCAGGAGGTTATCTCTGATCAAGGGGGTAGCTTCATTTTGGACCTGATGAAGTGTTTGTGGGAGAAGTGTGGGGTGGTGCAAAGATGCACGACACCTTATCACCCACAAGCCAACGGGCTCATGGAAAGGTTTAATGGTACCCTAAAAAATGATGCTTTAAGCATTTGCTGAACAGCATGGGAGGGACTGGGAGAAATACCTTCTCTACCTGTTGTTCGCATACAGGGAGGTGCCCCAAGAGTCGACAGAGTTCTCCCCCTTTGAACTCTTATGTGGATGTGGGGTGCGTGGGCCCTTGTATTTGATCTGAGAAGACAGGGAAGGCAAGCATGCCACCCAGTTAACTCCCATAGTGGAGTATGTTCATAAGTTTAGGGAGAAGCTGAAGGAGCTTAAGGGGGTGGCCCAAAGCAATCTTTCAGCTGCCCAACAGAAGCAAAAAGTCTGGTATGACCACAGAGCCAGATCTCATGAGTACAGTGCAGGCCGGGAAGTAATGGTCCTAATTCCAGTCTGGAAGGACAAGCTGCTGGTCGAGTGGGTGGGACCATATAAGGTAGTCCGACAGGTCAATGATGTCGACTATATTGTGGAACTGCCTGAAAGGAGACATACCCATAGGATGTACCATGTCAATATGATGAAATCATATGCAAATAGGGCCGACATGGTGTTTGCAGTGCATAGTCCTGAGGAGGGGACAGACGAGGAAGACCCCCTCCTGGACTTGCTAGAGGAAAGCAAGTGGGAGTCATCTGTGGAGGCAATCAAGCTGTCACCCCAGTTGACCCCGAAACAGAGCCAGGAAGTGAGGGATGTTTTAGAGAACTTTGCCCCTTTTTTTACCGCCAAACCCAGATGAACACCCTTAGTGACTCATGACGTAGACATGGGGATGCAAGCACCCATACGGTGGACAGCTACCGGGTGTCTGAAGCCATCCTAAAGGACATTAGGAGGGAGGTGGAGGAAATGCTGGATTTAGGGGTAATCCAGAAATCCCACAGTCCCTGGGCCTCACCCGTAGTCCTTGTTCCCATGACAGATGGGTCTACCTGCTTTTGCATGGACTGTCGTGGAGTCACGAGGTCTGACACCCACCCAATGTTGTGGATGGATGGATGAACTATTAGACAAACTGGGAGGGGTAACATACCTTACCACAACTGACTTGACAAAAGGATACTGGCAGGTAGAGTTAACTGCCAGAGCTAGAGAATGGTCAGGCTTCATCACTCCAATAGGATTATTCAAATTCCAGGTACTGTCTATTGGAATGAAGAATGCCCCTGCCACATTCCAAAGGCTGGTAAACCTTCTTCAGGTGGAAGCTGCTGCTAACTGAAAGCTGGGAAGGAGACAACACTGAACTCAGAATTAGCAGGAAACACAATCTTGCTCACATCAGAGGGAGGTGTACCTTACCTTAAATTTTACACTTGTTGTTGCTTTTTTGTTATTTATTTTGAATGAAGAAGGGGCTTGCAATACTACTTTGGAGATTGGGAGTTTAAACCCAGAGGGACTGAAATACTGTCTACTTTTACTTTCCTTGTGGACAGCTGACTTGTTTTGGGCTAGTAGTTTGGTGACTTTTGCATCAAAATATTCATGGTACTGTGAATTATTCACTGGGCTGAGGATTTTCCATAAGTCCTGTAGTTGAGTGCAGGTTAGAGGACTGTGTATTTGACCCAGACATTGCCCCAGGTGGTAGAGACTGTTTTTTTCTCTGATTGCCTTCAAAGGCCAGACCAGGCTGTGTCAGGGGGTGCTTACATCATAGGTACTGGACTCAACTGCTTTACTTCTCTTTGATTGACATTGTTTTGTGCAGGGTATATTTTCTGGTAGTTTGTTGTGCAGGTTGTCTTGCTGAAAGGAAGGAAAGCACTCACTGGGGTGGTGGGTCAGAGCTGTAGCTGATTGATTTTGGAGGGAACAGGCTTGGGTCCCCCCAACCCTGTCCTACACCCCACCCATCCCAGGGAAGTCATTTCCTTTATACCAGGTTTTCTGACATCACTTCCCCAAAAGGGCAAAGGACATATACCTGTCATACCCTAAGCAGCCCAGCACTCTGCATAGAGGGTAAATGCATCCACACACTAACAACAAAGCCAATAAAAAAAGAAAAAAAAACTAACAAAAACAAAGTTCTAAGCAGGAAAGGTGGGAGACATGTAGGGAGTGGTGCAATGCACTGGCTGTGGGACAGCAGTCTTCCAAGAGACATTCTGGAGACTGCGATGCTGCCATAGTTGCAGACACCTCTCTGCTCTGAGAGAAGAGGTTGCCAGCCTCCAGGCTGAACTGGCAAGGAGTAGGAAAACCTCTTCTCCCACCCAGGGACCACCAAGGCTGCCACCACTGCCTCAGAGGTTGCCAAAAAAGAGGAGTGGTTGGACCGCAGTGGGCTTGGGGAGGTTGAGGGTGGTGAAACAGAGGCAAATCCCTCCAGTTGTACCTCTCCACAATTCATACGCCATTCTGGTGAAGCGTGGTTTCTCTATGGAGGCACCCACAGTGGAGACCAAGGAGGATGCTGGGAACTTCTACAAAGGAAACCCAAAGGAGGGTGGCATGGGTCCCCACAGGGAAGGACACAGCACCTGGTAAGGAACTCAATTCTTAGGGGGGTAGAACTGAAGAAGGGAGGGGGAGAGGGAGCTAAGGTGCCCACCTGGTGCCATGGCTGGGAGGGACAGGAGGTGAATCCTCAGGATCATGGAAGCAGCTGCACGGGAGAGGGAACTGGACATCATTGTCCACTTAGGTACAAATGACCTTGCTGGGAATGGGATCAGAGCAGTGTAGGAGGAGTCTGTGGAGTTGGGGAGGTGCCTTAGACAAGTAGCACACACAGTAACCTTCTTAGAGGTGCTGCCTGTCTATGGCATGAGTGAGACAAGGGTGCTCCACACCATGGAATTAAATAAATGGTTGAAAAACTGGTGTGGAGCACAGGGTTTTGGCTTCATTGGGGACTGGGGTCCACCTGGAAGGATGCAGGCCTATACTGGCATGATGGTCTGCATCTGTCCAAGGGGGGAATCAGGGTCTTGGGTGATAGGTTTAGACACTTAATAGGAAAGCTTTTAAACTAGCCAAGGGGGGGAGGCACTGAACAGGAACAGGGAATTCCCAGCCTCACCCCACAGAACAGGGTAATTAGTGAAGAAACCAAAATGGTAGAGAAGTTGATAGGAAGCAGGACAGGGGTCAATGAAGAAAAAGACAGTAAGGGCAGGGATGGGGCTAAAAAGGGTAAGGCCATCAACAAATGGAGGGTGATTAGTACCAATGCCCTTAGTCTGGGTAACAAGCTTCCTGAACTAGTGGCCTTCCCTTGATGGAAGAGGGACACTTGGATATTGTGGCAGTCACAGAAATCTGGTACACAGAGAACCATGACTGGGATGTCAACATACCAGGGTACACAATCTACAGGAGGGACAGGGAGGGTAAAAGAGGAGGAGGAGTAGCTCTCTATGTGAGGGAAGAGATCAAAGCAAGAGAACTAAAGGGTAAACAGAGAGGAGAGGAAGCACTGTGGGTCACCTTGGAGACAGGAAATGGCACCATCATCTGTATGGGTGTTGTTTATAGACCCCCATCTCAGGGAGAGGAAAGGGACAAGGAAATGATAGAAGGCATCCTTAGAATGGCAGAAAAAGGGGAGATATTATTGATGGGGGACCTGAATATGCCAGATGTTAACTGGAGCACATTTGCTGCAGCCACATACAAGAGCAGGGTCCTTCTTGATGCCCTTCAGGGGGCATGTCTCAGACAGCTAGTGTTGGAACCCACTCGGGAAGGAGCAGTCTTAGACCTTGTCCTCTCAAACAGGGATGACGAGAGGATCTCAGATTTAGAAGTGGGTAGCTATCTGGGAACAAGTGACCACTGAACAGTGTGGTTCATGGTAAACACAGCTGTAGAGTCAAGCCATACAAAAGTGAGGGCACTAGACTTCAGGAGGGCTGACTTTGACAAAATGGGAGTGTGCATAAGGAATGTACTAGTAAGTGGGCAAGAAGGAGGGGTGGAAGAACAATGGGGAAAAATCAAAACTGCCATAACAGAGGCAACAAACCTTTGTGTGAAACAAATAAACAAATCAAAATGAAGGAGAAAACCACTATGGTTCTCAAAAGAGGTGGCAGGGAAGGTTAGGGAGAAAAATATAGCCTTCAGGAAGTATAAGGTCTCACAGCAGACGCAGGACAGAGAACTGTATCTGTTAAAGCAGAAGGAAGCAGGTAAGGCAGTCAGAAGAGCCAAGGTCCAAGTAGAGGAAAAGATAGCAAGCTTGGTTAAGGGGGATAAAACCTTTTATAGGTACATTAGGGAGCAAAAAAAGATCAAGAGAGGGATAGTGAGGCCTAATACAGGGGAGGGGCAGGAGGGGGCAGAGGATGACAGTGAAAAGGCAGAGATACTGAATGAATACTTTTGCTCAGTATTCACAAAAGAAGAGGAGGAGGAGATACTTAAACCCAGCAAAAGAAGCACTCTGGATAGTGGGGTTGATACCAGTCCTTTCACAGAAGAAAGGTCCCCTAAAGAACTCCTGAAACTTAAGGTGGACAAAGCAATGGGGCCTGATGGGATTCACCCCAGAATTCTAAAAGAACTAAGGGGAGAACTAGTGAAACCACTGACTAACCTTTTTAACAAATCATGGGAGCATGGTGTGGTACCCGAGGACTGGAGGAAGGTTGATGTTGTTCCCTTCCACAGAAGTGGGAGCAAGGCAGAAGCAGGAAACTACAGACCTGTTAGTTTGACCTCAGTTGTAGGGAAAATGATGGAATCACTTCTGAAAGAAAGAATTGTTGAGTACCTTGAGGTCAAATGGGCACAGGACCCAGGGCAGCATGGATTCACAGTGGGAAGGTCATGTCAGATGAATCTATTAGATTTCTTTGACTAGGTGACCAAGGTAGTAGACCATGGAGGGGCTGTGGATGTGGCCTAACTAGACTTTAGCAAGGCATTTGACACAGTCCCACACAAAAGATTAATAAACAAATTAGCCAGCCTGGGAATGGTTGGTAGCCTGGGTAAAAAATTGGCTGGAGAACAGGACACAGAGGGTAATAGTAAACTGAATCTACTCTGAAGAAAGGGGGATTACTAGTGGGGTACCACAGGGTTCAGTATTGAAACCAGCGTTCTTTAATGTCTTTATAAGTGACATTGCAGTGGGACTGGAAGGAAAAGTATGCCTCTTTGCAGATGACACAAAGATCTGCAACAGGGTTGGTACACAAGAGGGGGGTGGAAAGGATGACAAGGGACTTGGCAAGGTTGGAGGACTGGTCTGAAGTATGGCAGCTTAGATTCAATGCAAAGAAGTGCAAGGTAATGTACCTGGGAAACAAAACCCAGGGGAAGAGTACACAATGGGGTGTGTGGTACTAAAAACAACTAAAATGGAAAGAGACCTGGGGGTAGTCATATCAGATGACCTAAAAGTAGGCAAGCAATGTGATAAGGCAGTAAGGAGGGCTGGGGGATACTGGGATGCATAGGGAGAGGCATCACTAGTAGAAAACAGGAGGTTGTTATCCCTCTGTACAGACAGTTGGTGAGACCCCATCTGGAGTATTGTGTGCAGTTCTGGAGACCCCATGTCCATAAGGACATAGACAGGATAGAGGCAGTCTTAAGGAGGGCAACTAAAATGGTGCAGGGTCTGCACCATAAGCCATATGAGGAGAGACTAAAGGAGCTTAATATGTATACCCTAGAGGAAAGGAGGGAGAGGGGGACATGATAGAGACCTTCAAGTACCTCAAGGGAATCAACAACATCCAAGAGGGTAGTATAGTTCAGAAAAAGAGATGTGCAAGAACAAGGGGGCACAATTTGAAGATAGAGGGAGGAAGGCTCAGGGGTAACGTGAGGAAGTATTTTTTCACAGAGAGGGTGGTGGATGCATGGAACAGCCTTTCTGAGGAGGTTGTGGGGTCAGAAACAGTGGGGGAATTCAAGAATGCATGGGACAGACATAAGGCATTTCTGGTAGGTAGGAGGAAGTAGACTGTTGGTTAACTAGGATCTGCAGCTTATCCAGTAGGTATGGAAATGGGCAGACTGAGTGGGGCAGGCAGTCCTTATCTGTCATCAAAGTCTATGTTTCTACATTTTACATGGTATGGAAGAGAACACAGTGGCTTATGTGGATGATATTGCCATCTTCAGTACCAGCTGGAAGGAACACCTGTCTCATCTGAAGGCCATGTAGTTGGGCGGGGCCAGCTTCATCCTAATCAAGCAAAGATTGAGGAAATAGAGGTGTGGCCCATGCCTGAAACCCAGAAGCAGGTTAGGAGCTTCCTAGGGACTGCAGGGCACTACTGAAAATGTGTGCCCAATTACAGTACCCTTGCGGCTCCCCTATCTGGCTTGTTAAAGAAAAGACAGCCCAAAAGGGTAAACTGGGAGCCAGCCTGTGAACAAGTCTTCACATGGCTAAAAGCGGCACTGTGCAGTGCTCATGTGTTGGCAAGTCCAGATTACACTAGGCAGTTTGTAGTACAGATGGATGCCTTGGATGTGAGGATTGGAGCAGACCTCAGGAAAACATCTAATCAGGGCAGAGACCACCCAATTGTGTATCTGAGTGAGAAGTTACTTCTCTGGGAGCAGGCATACTCTGCGTTTGAAAGGAGTGCCTTGCACTGGTATGGGTCTTGAAAAATGAGAGCTGTACCTCTACGGGAGATGCTTCAAGGTACAGACCGATCACAACCCCCTGGTGTGGTTAAATCAGATGGGCAAAACAAATGGATGTCTCCTCAGATGGAGTGCTGCACTGCAGGCCTATGACATGAGAACTACGCACAGGTCAGGGTCTGCCAATGCAAACGCAGATGGCCTGTCTCCCCAGTTAGAACAGTAACAGAATTATGGAAACTCTGCCATACAATAGGGGTGTGTTCCCATAAATTCGGTCTTAGAAGGGAAGGATGTTGTGATTTGGCCACCTCAGTCATATGGCAGACATATTGCTGGCATATTTCTCTAAAAGTTTTATGTTTAAATTCCCAAAAAGGCCAGGATAGCAGGTTTACCAGAAGGATGCCCATATTTTTTTTTAAAAGGGTACTTGAATAAAAAAATGTATATTGCAAATGTCTGACATTCCTCTATGACCTGATAAAAGGCCGCTTAACAGGAAACTAAAATTCCATTTCAAAGGAGGAAATTGGTATTCTGTGACCTGAGAAAAGGCTGCTTAACAGCAAGCTAAAATTCCATTTCAAAGGGGGAATTTGTATTTTCCGATAAAGTAATCAAGGGAGATAAGTCCAGTAGGACAGAAGATAGAAGGAACTCTCTCTCTCTCTCTCTCTGTAATAAACTTTCCACTACAAAGCAGAATACTTTGAGACACAGGATCTGGGGGATATCTACTCTGGAAGTCTGTTGTGAATTCACTTCAAGTGTCATATTCATCTCCATTTAAAAGTGGCAGAAGGTATACTGTTTTTTTTGTGGTTCACTTAAAATTTGAGAAAGAGTAAGACAGACCTCTGCTGGCCCAAACAGAAATCAGAGTATATAAGACCCTCAACACAGCATTTTGGTGCACACTTTTTCATGAGACACCATTCCTGACACACCAGAGAAGCCAAATTGTCTGACTCACACTGAAGACCAGGGCTACAAGAAGAACTGGAACTTGGAAACTTTTGCAGAAATTCGTTTCTTTTCTGGACTTTTGATTTTCCTCAGACAAGGTAGAAAATTAAATTTTAAAGTGCGTTTTGTATTTGTATTTTTCCAACTTTATTTTGTTAATCTGTAATCACATTTCTGAATCTTTTATTTGTAAGTCTTGTATAATAATTAGGTAATTAGTAAAAACACTTGATTTTAAAACTGCCTGTCAGTGATCTGTGTGTGTGTAATTGGGGGACGGTTTATTCAAATCTGGGACCAGCCTGTTTAATGCAAAGTGCCACCATCCAGTGGCATCACCAGGGTGGTTTGGGAGGGGCTATAGCCCCCCCAATATAAGTCAAAGCCCCCCCAATAATTAGGGTTGCTGCCTGTCCTGGTTTTGCTGAGATCATCCCGTTTCTGTGGTAATCTTTAAGTCTTTCTGGGGGGACATTAAAAGTCTTGCTTTTTGACAGTTATGCAACTTCCATAACTGTCAAAAAGCAGGACTTTTAATGTCCCACAGGAAGACAACATTGGTGCTATGTGCAGCTGATGCCTGACACTGTATTGCTAGCACTAGCATTGGTCACTTAGTTACACGATGCCACAACACAGCCAATTAGCTGCTGCGCTCCTCTACGCACAATACCACCACAGCATCATGCCATCCCGATACCGAGAGCGGCGAGCGCGAAGTGCGTGTACTCTGAGGCAAAGGTGGCAGTGACACGTCATCATTATTTAAAATGAACTAACTTTGCGCGGGAGCGGGAGGTGAGAAAGACAAGAGTAAAGGTAGCAGATACTGATGCCGGAACAGCTACAAATCGGAACATAGTGGATCCTGAGGGAGATACTAGCAAGTGAGCACCGACACACAGCTTTCACAGGACCCACCCTGAGGTAACAACTGATGGATTGAGCACTAAGTGAGCCCTTATGGCAGAGTCTCTGACAGTGAGCTGGTGAGCTGTACCAAATCTCACCCCCCACCCCTGCACATGCCCTTTATTGAGTGAGCAAGTCAGTGAGATCTCAGATTGAAGATGAGTGAAGGTGGTAGGCAAGTTTGTCAAATTTTAGGGCAATGGAATTTCTGAAGTGAGTCAGGCGACCATGAGAGAGACATTCTGTTGACTAACCAGAACAAAGCCAGTAGTATTATTAACTTGTATGTATGATTAACGTCCATCTCACTACACTTAGTCCTCCTGCAAAATAAAAGAACCCCCATTCAAGGAGCAGTAGTCCATGCAGCAGGAATGTGACTGAAGCAGTGGCAGGCTGAGGCATCAAAGCAATAAGAAATGATTGACTTTTTATTAAATATGTGAGGTAGCATCTGAATCCTGGAGGAAAGTTTCCTGGTCAGTGAATTAACTTAAAATCAGTACCTGGATATTAAAATCCTATGAATTCAATTTGATTTCTCTGTGTTGGTTAAAAAGAGAAGGGTAATTAGTCTAACCTTTTCATGATACTTGTAACAAAACAAACACACACAAAAAAAAACAGTAACAGTCCCTCATGAAACTGTTCCAGTATGTAAAATATTCTGCTTCTGCCATTGTTTCTGCCTGGTACTGGTTTTCTTGGCTAGTGGATAAGAATGAGTTGATTTCACAAAGGAGTTGTCTGAGTTTAAAAAGACTGAAAGCTCAAGTCCATTATTTCTGCATGTATACTAAAGATGTGCAGCACAGTGCAATGTGATTTGAGAGGGTGAGCTTGTAACTGAGCTAGGGATTGACATGCACAGCTGCATTGGTGCTTATAAGTTAAGTGCTAATTTGTTACTGGGGTAGGGCATATAGTGAGGACCAAGTCGTCACAGATCTGGCTACGGGGAAGGAGTCTTCATTGATGCTAAATAACTGCTGGCACTGCCTTTGATCTGAATTGTGTTGTCTTTCATTAAAATGCAGGTAGCTAGTGTGTTTATTTGACCAGACACTCTGGTATAGGTAGCTTGTCTGCTTATTTGGTTTTCCATACATATTCCCTCTGAATTTATTTCCCACCTCACATTGCTAGGAGATACTATCTCAGAACACTTGAAACTAGTGCATTTTTTAAATTTTGTACAAAGTATAATGTTCAGCAAATCAGTGTCTGAGTATTCTGAATTTCTACTTTAAAGTCTGACTTTGCAGCATCTTCTCTGTGTGGGCAGAACCTTTTCTATATCTTATGGGTGTGGAAAGGAGCAGTTCTAAGGGGTGAAATGTGTTATGTCCCTCTTAATGTAGGGCAGTTCAGAAGTGTTTGTGTGCGGAGCTCTTCAGAAAAAAGTATTTTAATGTCAGCTTCTGGGTTGGCCAGGGTAGCTCCTGTTCACCTGTAAAATGCAGTAAAGGCCACCATTTAAAGGTAAAAATATCAACATTTTACAGGGGGGCATGTCCCCGGACCCCCCCTAGTTGGGTTAAGATTTTAACTATGGGGCATTAGCCCCCCCAACTGTACAACTCTGGTGACGCCCCTGCCACCATCGCTACCTAAGACTAGGATCCTGGAAGGGAAATCTGAGGGCCAAGTAGGGGAAATACATAGGTCTCTAGAGGGGTCTGTAAGGGGAAACTAGGTCGCTGCACCAACCGTGGGAGAAGACATAATCAGGGTTATGAGGGCGGCCCAGAAGAGCTCGTAACTCCTGGGTCCCCCCAAGTACAGCAACCAAGTAGGGTTCTCACCTGGCTACAGACTCAAGACTGTATTTTATCCTTACCCAGATTAGAGAGGAAGCCCTGGGACCTTGTGGCAAGTGTTCAGTTGTGAACTAAGCGAGCGTTCTAGAAGGATACGTGGAGAGTATTCCTGTTCTCCCTGTCACAGATTGCACTTAGCGGTCGGCACTGTGAGTTCAATGGACCCGGCCCCTTGAATCTTGTGCAACATCAATCAATTTTATGTTTGTGAATATACAGATATTTTGTAAATCTTTTACAGATGAGTTGTGTTTCCAAAAAACACCCGGGTTGTGCCTGTAAACAGACCTCTCTGGTCTAGTGTACTTACCTGGTTAACAAAATTGAATTGAATTGAACTGAGCAATAAAGGTGCACTAGGGGAATTAAGGATGCAGAGGGAGGACATGTTGGATGGGAGATGGGATTAATAGCAGGTGTAGGAATAGCAGAATTGTGCCCTAGAGAGTGGTTTGAGGGGGAAAAATAAGAAGGACACAGGCAGATAGGAGTAGGAAAGCAATTCCAGAGGCAGTGGAGAAGCAGTGAAAAAGGGTATTTAAGTGAGGAAAATGAGGAACAGTGATTGGTAGGAGACTGAGAGTTAGTGATGAGGGTAGACTTGGAGGCAACACTATAGACCACATATGCATAGTCAAACATCAGGAAGATCATCGTGAGGAAAATCTCATGGAATACCAGGAAGGGAGGCAGGACTAGTTGTGAAAAAGAGCCAGACTTAAGGTGTCATTTTTTTGTGAATGGCAACAATGTGGGAGGATAAGTCACGCTTCAATCCAGAAGCACTTGGAAGTACTTAGAGTGGATGACTTCTTCAAGGTGGTCACCATCAACAGTAATGAAGACTGGGATATGTCTGGGACTGGCAAGTTTCTTCTTAGTGTTGAGGGACTTAGCACAGTCTTTTTGGCATTATGAGTAAGCTAGTAAAATACTGGAAACCTCTGGGAACTGTCTTAACTTTAGACTGGAACCTTATGAACATATGAACTCACCAGCAGAAGGCATATGGCCTATCTAGTCTGCTTGATGTGGGCCCCTTGTTTCACTGTTTACAGTGGGTCCAACCTCCCTCTCCTTTAACTCTGATTCTGTCCTTGATCTAATGCTACCCCCTCTTGAATCCGCCAACCATCTTCTGGTTAACAACCTCTGCCAGCAGTTCATTTCACCCTGACACCACCTGCCTCTGTGAAGAAGTGTCTCCTGAACTCCCTCTTGCAAGTCTGTAGCTGTGCCCTCTTGTGTTTCTGTTATCACTCAAGGTAAAGAAGTTCCCGAGATCCACCTTGTTTATACCTTTGAGGTACTTGAAAGTTTCAGTCATGTCCCTCTCTCCCTTCTATCCTCCAACGAGGATGACCTGTCAAAATATTTCATGTTTAACGATAATGAGTTCTAAGCCAACTGCCTAAAATTCCTTCCTTTAATATTGTGACTTTTTTATATTTACTCACAGTCTAAAGTATAATAAATGGTTCTATGAATGATGTCTTTAACTCTTCACCAAGAACTGGTATAAAAATAAGTTTTATTTTGAATGTAGAAATACTGTGTAAGCTCCTCATTACAGGGAATCTAAAATTGCATGGTAAACTGGAAAAACATATTCATACATTTACAGTAGCTGCCCTGTGCTCTCAGGACACCTGAAAATGATCCTTTGGAAACATTGTAAATGAGTCATTGACTCAACTGATGTATCCATTTGTCATGAATAAAAATAAATTATTAGTTTATACAGGTTAAAAATGCCAGCAGCAAAGACAATAAATATTATAAACAATGTTTCAGACAGTGAAGCATTTCTTTATTTGTATTTCATTTTTTTTTAAATTTAGTATGCTTTTTACCAGCATGCCACCTTACAGCTCTGCTGCCGCCAACCCCTGGCCCCCTCCTTGCCCCTGGGACTTACCTCCTGTAGAGGATACCCCCTGGATTGTCCCCCAGGGTGGGGCCATCTCACCAGCACAAACCCTGTGGCGATGGAAGAAGGGTGCTGGCAGGGGCACCCACCAGCATTGCATCCCTGGCTTGCCCCCCAGGGCAGGGTGCGGAGCCAGCAGGTTACAGTGGATGACGGAATAGGTCATCTTCTGGGAGTGCCACGGCATGCAATCGGGGCCAGGGGAAGTGGAGTGTCACAGATGGTGGCTGCTATTTTTGCAGATGCTTTGTTCTGAAGGAGGCATGATATGCAATGACGCCAGCATCCGCATGCCTCCCGAGAACTTCCGGGCACCGGTTGCACAGAACCTCCATCCTCCTCTAGGGGTCTGACTTGCGCCGGACACACATCTCCCCTCCCCTTGAGAAGGAGAGCCATCCCTGGGATGCTCAATCCTTCTCCCCTTGGCTGGCCCTCCGACTTCCCAGGACATTGGCATTGCAGATGGACCCCATAGCGTTGCGCTGGCAGGCCGGTGCCTCTTTATTTATATTTAGTGGTATAGATAATCTTTAAATATTGTTGGGTGCATAACCATTTAGTCATATTTAGACAATAGCCTTTCTGTATCCCCCCTTATTGCTATGCTAAAAAAATGTTCATAGGTACTTATGAGCTAGGAGGCAGTTATGCTTTTTATGAGCTCGCCACCAACTCATTGGTGGAAATAACATTTTTTGCTTCCCATGTGTGCATCCAACCTGTTTTGAAAAGTGTCCATTGTTGTACTCTCAATGATACCTTTAGGGAGTTAATTCCATGCTGCTACCACTCTTTGGGTAAACCAATAATTTATTTTGTTAGTTTTGTTTTGAGTTCCCCTTAATTTTTTGTCATGAAAGCTAGTGTTAACTGAATAAGAGGAACATTTATATTTCAGTAGTAGATCTGGACTTTTAGGACTGATGGGTTGAAGTCTGTCTGTGGATATTTTCATCTATTTGAGTTCTAGAACTGGAAAACCCATCTTTCATCACAAAATTTCTTTGTTCTGTGTGGAAGTGTGGGCGTTGATGAAGGACACATCATGCAAGAATGTAGATGAAAGTCCTGCAGGATGGCACAATTTATTTACTTTTGGCAGTCTTTAGACATTTTAGCAGAGGCAAAATAATAAAACAGTTCTTTCAAGACTGGCTACTTCAGAGACTAACGTTTTTGTCTTCATCAATGAAGCTTAGCTACTGGGTGTTGGTTCCCACTTACCAAGGTTACTCGAGGGTGAACCTTTGCTAAGGAGGACTCTCACCAGTCCTTGCACTTTCCTATGAGTCCAGTCTAGCCAGAAGCAAACAGCTCCAGTCCATCAGAGTCTGGCCTTAGTTCCTGCATGGCTAGTTGGCACCCTCCTTAGTACTCTTTGACGGGCTTAAACCAAAACCCCTAACTTAAGTCTCTGTTCCAGTGGTCCATACCCCTATACCAAGGCAGCACCACAACTGCACTGCTTAACCAGCTCCTCAGCACCAATCACTTCCATTCTTAGCTTTGCATAGGCTTTTTCTCTCACTCTGGTATCTCAGGCAGTCTCGGTTGGAGTTCTGTAGCTGACTGATTAGAAGCTGTTGCTGAGTTTTTTTATAGCTGTTAGTCCAATTAAGATTTTGCATCATTAACTTTCAGTGCACCAAAATCACAAAAGAAACAGAGATAATGAGCAGGATTTTCAAACCCTCTCTGGGATGCCGCACGTCCCCTGGTGCGTCGAACATACAGGGCACGGGGCTTATGGCATTCACCGGACGCACGCAGGATTTTTGTACCCTGTGTGCCGCCTGCAGGGCCTTAGACCACAATATTGTGGTCTAGCCTGTGCCACACCTGTGAGGCCAAGATACGGAGCTTGTGCCATATATTTGGCACAAGCTGCCGTAAATCAGGGAAACTGTCACAACTGCACCCGAAATTGGAAATTCGGGTTTAGTTGTGGCAAAGGGGTTCGGTGCACTGCCAATTTCAAAGACCCCTGGCACAGGGCATGTCGCAGGCCCTGCGCCATTATTTAAAAATCCTGCCCAATGAAACATTCATCACAACGGAAAACAACAATACTGTACATATCTACTAAACACAATCCACCTTCGCTTTTACAAAGAGTCTGTAGCAGATTTCCCTTAATTACTAGAAACCTCCACCGTAACTGCCACAACTCTCTGATCCTACATTTGTTAAAGCCAGCAATTCTAGGTCGGGTCAGTCCTGCAGGGAAACAGTAGTTAGCTCGTTGCTGAGAGTCTCAAACCCAAATCTATCTCTCAGGGTACATTAATGTAAACTATTGTTACATCAAGGAACTGCCTTTTAGATTAACTTTTCTTTTAACAATTAAAGTGTAACCGAAGCAAACTGTATTTTTCCCTCCAAATTTCAAATGCAATCTTTTGAATTGTTACACAAACTTCTGTTCCTAGGCGATTTCTACATTTTAAAACAGGACACCAGTCTTACGCATTTTTGCCTGTTAATATTCATACACAAGTCTTCTCAGGGACATTATAATATATCACTTGCTCTTAGTATGTGAGCAGGCTGCTCACATCAGCTGAAGCAAGTCCTGAGCCCTGGGCTGTCTTTTTCCTGGGCCACTGCTAACCCACTACAGCCAGAGTAATTAAATATACATTTATTTATTTATTTAGCTTTTGTTAACTGGGTAAGTACACTAGGCAGAGACTGCCTTTTTTCAGGTATGATCCAGGAGATAACATCACATATGAGCAACACATAATGCATACATTACATAATGACAGAGTCGAGGTATCCTTATAATATGAGGCATTGACATAGGGAGTTGATAAAATGTAAGGGTTAACCCAGTAACAGCAACTTCATACAAGAGTAGGGTAAGTGCAGACAAGGTACAGCAAATCAAAATTAAGAGTTACCACTCACATATGAGTCCATTGTAGACTGAGGAGGGGTTGCCCAGTGCTTCCAGACTATGTGAACCAGGAAAATGGCAGCCCATGATATCGTAGACCAACAGTGGAGATAGTAGCAGGGCTACCACCTTGCAATGGGGCATTTGCAGGATGCTATACCCATAAGGTGTTTGCAATATTCATGCTGGAAACCTACAGACGTTACGCATGCACGTATGACTGAGGGGAAGGGATTCCACAACCTAGGAGCAAAGTTTTAGAAAGCAGCCATCCTCAGTTTAGTCCTCCGTTTGGGAACAGTGAGCAGGTCAAGGTTCAAAGACCTCAAAGGGTAATCGGTTTAGCTGTGGTCGAAGCACTTCAGCAAACTGTTAAGGTTGTTGAGTCCTTATTTGGAATGCTGTTTAAATGCCAATACTTTGTAATAAAAGACTTCTGTTTTTTTTTTTACCGATTTGATATTGAACAGGCCATGCTGATCTAGTTCTGAGTGGGGGTTGTTGGTTCTATGTTCAATGTACTGAATGCTCAGAAATGAGGAAGAGAAGGGTAGTTTGCTCCTTTTAATCACTGTGAGATATCATGCTGCAAATTTAACAAATGAGGTGCTTGTCTTTTTTATCATCAAGGATAGTAACATGGCACCAATAGTCCCTTTCAGGGTCACTGCTTATTTTTTGGACTGGAATTGCTGGACAATTAAATTACATTAGTTTTAGCTATGTAGCTCTTGGGCTCATTCTGCAGCATACATTTAGTTATTCCTTAAATCATGGTCATAATTATTATTATTGGATCCCCCTAATGATGTATCAATATTTAATAGATGCATAGATTTACTTTAATTAAGAGAAAGGACTTCTTTCCCAATGGAAGTGTTTTTAATTTGATGGTCTGTCTGCTATATGCATTTTGCTTGTCATGTATATGATAAAATAATAAAAAAAAAGTTAAAAAAAAAAAAGGTTGTTGAGTCCTTAAGATATTATGGATGGTACCACGGGTAGCTAGCTCATGAGCATCCCCTGGGGTTAGCCATCCTAGTTTTTTTCATACCCCATTTTTTTGTCCCTCGTTTTCTCCCCATTCCTTGTCTCGGCTGCGTGCATGTGTGTGGAGGCATGTGCACGCCATGGTACCAAGACGCTCTCCTGCTGCTTGCCACCTACCCACCTGCATTGCCCTTGGACCTCCACCTGGGGGGGCAGTGGAGCTACGGTGAGTGACAGGGCTCCTCCCCAGGAGAGGAGAGCTACCTTTCAGTTGCTCGATCCTGCCCCCCCCCCGCTGGCTCTCCAACAACCCTGGTTCATTCCCGAAACCAGGTTGCAAGCATGATGCGAGGTAAGGCATCCAGTGCCTCAGCACTCAGCACCACCGGGCTGGCGAGCCAACCTAATTTTGTAGTGTACAATGATGTGTAAGTTTATTGGTTGCAAGTGTGAAGCAACAAATGTTATTGTAGGTGACATCCCCCCAATAATACTGCCCCAATAATACGTGAAAGTGGCCTTGACCCCATACTGATCACGCCTGCTCCCTCCACTCCCCTTCTGCCACCCTCCCTACATTCTTTTTTTTTTTGTAAATATCATTTTTATTAGAGAAGATTTGACAGTTTTTACAACCATTACAGTCATTCCATTATTCATGCTAAAAAGAAAATGTTAAAAAGCATATTAAAAGGAATATATTACATTCACCTTACAAGGATACCAGTCCATAAACAGAGATGTCCCACGGTTATCACAATAACTTTCCCACTTCAGAATCATCATTTCCCAGACCCCCTCCACCCTCCTTAGGGTCCCCAGATGCCCACTCTCCGGAGTATCAATCCCAGTCATGTGTACACCTAACTAAGTCTAAACTGGGATCACAGGCCCCTTATCATGGATTGAGCAGTCAAGTATGGAAGGTACCCTCTCAAGGTACAAAATAGGGGTCCTTGGTCATAGTGTAAATGATCCATCTTCTCCACTTCAAGGAGAAGAGTTCTGCCTGGTTATTAAGATTATGAGTTATTTTTTCGGATCTGTATACATCATGCACTATCTCCCTCCAGCCCGAAGGGTGGTTCAACCTTGAGCCAACATTTAGTAATAGCTTTTTTCGCTGCATGGAGAAGGATGTTCAGAAGATAGTGATTATAGGAGTCCCTCAGAGCCGGGGGGAAACAGTGCAAAAGAAAAAAATTACCATTGTAGGGAAGTCCGATGCCCAGAAGATCCTCCAGCTTCTCAAATAAAACCAGCAGAAAGGGCTGTAGTTTTGGGCAAAACCAAAAAATATGGGAGTAGTGAGCTGCAGTCTCCCCACATAGGCACCAGCATGCCGCAGAGCGAGTGGCCCCATAGTGCGAGGTTATTAGCGGGGTTCAAAAGTATCTTGTCAGCAATTGCCTTGAGAATAGCCTCCAAGAATAGGAGCATGTAGTTTTTGATACCATACCCCAGAGCGCCCTCCATTGTTCGGGGGTGATTTGAGAGCCTAATTCCTCATTCCATTTTTCCCTTACCCCAGATGTATCTCCCCCTGCTGTTTCAAGCAGGGACTTATATAATACTGAAACCATATGTGGTATTCCCCGTGCATTTATTATTTGCTGGCAGACTTGAATCACCCGGGGGGTGTGCCTCAGGGGTTCGGACATTAAGGGGTAAGGACTCAAAGTAATGCCTCAGTTGCAAGTATCGAAAAAAATCTGATTGTCTTAAATGAAATTCCCGACTAATAGCCCGGAATTCTTTAAAATTAGGGCCTATTTGCAGCTGCGGGAGACATTGGAGATGAGTATATTTCCAATTCCGGAAGGTCTGGTCCAGGAGGACTGGGGGAAAATCCTCCAGTACCTCTAACGGACAGAGGGTAACCAGATAAGGGATGATCCCCAGGGACCTCCTCATCATCCACCAGACCTGAGTCTGGTATGTAACCCATGGGTCCCAGGTGTGCCGGCCCGTTAGGGGAGTGCTTTTATACAAAATCATCTTTTGGTATTCCCGGTCAGGGAGTATACTTTCCTCAATCTCCCTCCATAGAGCCGGGATCACCCCCATTAGGGGTTGTAATATAAAGGAAAGGTGAGTAGCCCAGTAATAAAACTTTATATTAGGAAAAGCTAGACCGCCCTCTGCCCTGGAGAGATGGAGAATCCCCATCTTGATTCTCGGGCGCCTACCCGTCCATATGAATCGCATCAGAGCCCTGTTCCAAACTTTAAACAAATAATTCGGTAATTTAGAGGGTACATTCTGGAACAAATAAAGAGCTCTCGGGAGAATTACCATTCGGACTACTTCAATACGCTGTAGCATATTTAGTGGGAGTAAACTCCATCTCTCCAAATCGTGTTTCATCTGAGATGTAAAAGGGTAGTAATTATTATTCAAGGCCTCCTCTGCCTGGTGGGAAAGAAAGATCCCCAAGTATTTAATCTTGGTGAGGTCCCAGCGAAAGGGATGTTTTGCCTTGAATGTTTGAGAGGGGGTAAAATGAAAGGTGAGAGCTTCTGTTTTATTTGTATTCAACTTATAACCTGAATGAGTGCCAAATTCTTCCAAAAGAGAAAAGATGGAAGGTATTGATCGTTCGAGTTTAGTGAGGAAGAGCAGGACATCGTCCGCATAGAGTGCTACCCGGTGTTCTGTCTCATCTATACTCACTCCCGATATCCCTACAGATCCTCTAATTGCCTGGGCTAGGGGCTCGATAAATATGGCGAGAAGGCACGGGGATAAAGGGCAACCTTGACGTGTACCCCTATATAGGGGGAAATATTCTGAGTGGTGTCCGGATGTTTTAACACATGCCTTTGGTGAGGCATAGTTCCTCCTCAGGATAGCTATGAAGGACCCCGGAAATCCCATGCTGGTCATTGTGGCAAACAAAAATGACCATGAAACCCGGTCAAAGGCCTTCTCAGCGTCTAAGCTGAGAAGGACCGATGGGTCCAGTCGTGATTGCATCACATGAACCAGGTGTAAGGCTCGTCGAGTGTTATCCGACGTGGACCTGGAGCTAATAAATCGTGTTTGGTCAAGACCAATCAGGGTTGGCAGTATGGGATCCATCCATCTTGCCAGTATGGACATGAAGAATTTATAGTCTGATTTAAGGACCGATATGAGTCTATATGAGCTACATTGTAAGGGGTCCTTACCTGGCTTGGGAATAACTGAGATTGTGGCATAGTCCCAACTGGGGGGGGAAGGATTCTCCCGAGAGGACTTCGTTAAATGCTGCTGTAAGTAGCTTACTCAGAGACTGAATCGAGTGCTTGTAAAACTCAGATCCGTAACCATCAGGGCCAGGAGCTTTCTGTGTCTTAGATCTCGAAACTACCTGCATCAGTTCTTCCAGTGTTATAGGTCTCATCAGGAGGTTCTGCTGCTCAGGGTCGAGTGAGGGCAGCTTCAGGGCTGCCAGAAAGGCCTCAATGCCCGCTGGGCTCGCCTCATGGTCCGGTGTATACAGGGTTTTGTAATATTGGCAAAAGGTTTGAGATATGCTTTTATATTTAGTATGGCAAACCCCAGTTTCTGGATCCCTTATCATTGCAATTGTAGATAATTTATGGTGTTGGCG
Organism: Neoceratodus forsteri; assembly: GCA_016271365.2. NCBI lineage: Eukaryota > Metazoa > Chordata > Ceratodontiformes > Ceratodontidae > Neoceratodus > Neoceratodus forsteri. The sequence continues at coordinate 671,945,864 of CM057451.1, read as the reverse complement.
GAGACGGTAGGCTAGCAGCCGAGAGGCCCGTGGGCCCACCTCTCCATATTTTTGTCGCAGGTATGCGAGGGCCGTCTCTGTTTGCTGCAGGCACAAGGAGTCTAAACTGCTCCTAGTCTGCTTTATCTGGGGGAGAACTGAATCACCTTGCTGGTGGACCAGCTGAAGGAACTGGAGCGTTTGTTCTAGCTGTAGCTGCTTTTCTTTCCTAACCTTCGCTAGCCCAGCCGTATATTTTATTAAGTGGCCTCTTAGAACCACTTTCAGAGTGTCCCAGAGGATGGTTGATGGGGTCTCCTGATTGGAGTTGTCCCGTATAATTTCTTCTATTTTATCACTCTTTAAATTGTTCACTTTTTAAGTGTATCGGATTAAATCTCCAGTCCGTATTCTGCCTCTCCAAACCCAGATTCCACTGAGTAATGAGTGGCGCATGATCCGAGTGCGCTATGGGGCCCAATGTTGCCTCGACCACGGAGTCAAGTTGCTCCTTCTGAGTATAACAGTGATCAATTCTCGTATACGTCGCATGGGCTGCAGAGCAAAATGAATATCCCCTGCCCCTAGGGTGTAAAGTGCGCCAGGTATCAAGCCACCCCACTCCCTCTACAAATCGCTTGAAGAATTTATGTGGGGCCTGTTGAGCTTTGGGCCGAGAGCTAGAAGTGTCTAGAGTCGGGTTTGGGGCAATGTTAAAATCACCCGCCAGTATCAGGGTCCCTCTTGTCATCTCCATAACTTTACCCAGCAAAAATTGGATCACCTGGGAACCCGAGGCCGGGGGGAGATAAATATTAGCCAAGGTTATCTCCTGCTCAAATAGAGTCCCCTGGACTACTATTAATCTACCGTCTGGGTCACTCCATTCTTTAACTGTCCGAAATGGAAGGAGTGAGGAGACTAGTATGGCAACTCCCCTTTTCCTTTTCTCTGGCATTGCTGAGGCAAAGATCTGTGAGTATCCCCTGCCCCTGAACTTTTCGTGCTCCGCTGAGGATAGGTGTGTTTCCTGCCAGTAGACTATATCAGCTTTTGCCTTCCTAGATAGCGTTATCATTCTGGTCCTTTTTACTGGACTGCTCAGACCATTTACATTCAGTGAGTACACTTTTAAATGTTTATGAGCCATTTATCTTTGTAATAAATCTCTACCCCTGAACATAACCATAAAGTCTTCTGGTGAAGTAATTTTGTTACTATTATTTTTGCCAAAAGGTTTTGACTGTCAATCTTCTTTTGAAACTTGTTCTTCTCTATTATAACTAATAATAATTGTATAACATAACGAATGCCCTTATCTAAACCGTGCGGGCTAAACTGTATTAAATTAACTAAGTCAGCTTCTAACACAGCTGGCCTCATACCAGCCAGAGTCCCCTTTGGGCATTTCCACATCACACAACAGTCCTGGGATCCGGGGAACCCCCAACTCAGCCTGCATTTTCCAGGTTCCTCATAGTCCCCCAGACAGTGCGGAAGCCCGGGGGGGGGGGATATATACCCCCAACTGCACAAACTCAGAAGGGGATATTTGGGGTGGTATAAAAATGTGTGTAGCACTCTGTAGAACTTCAAGTAGAACTCTAACTATGTACATCGCCCTGAACCACATCAGGGTGCACCAACGCGCCATGGAGGGAAGCATCCGGATCCTATGAGCCGGGTGCGCCTCTCCCTTAATGAGAGGTTTGGTATGACTCCCAAGGGCTGCTGATGATGGTCCTTCAGCAATGAGGCTACTGCACAATGCAGTATGGGGAGGGTCTCTCACTATTAATGTGAGGGGGAACTCCCCCGCTCTAGGAAGATGTCCCTGTATCGAGCTTGCCTCAGTGTCAGTGGGTGGTTGTCTAGGCTGTTCCACCCCGCTGCCTCCCGCCTGGTCAGATTAAAATGTCCTGCAAAATGAGATCGCCTGTTTGATATAAGATGTGCAATCCCGGCATGGGGGAATACCATTGAGCCGAACAACCAGAAATCTGCCTTTGGAGGGGGGCCCCTGACCCCGAGCGCTTTACAGCCTGAACCTGACTATTAATATAACGTTATATATGCCCGGTAGGTCCGGTGCCCCCCTCCCGAAAGAAACCAGGTTCAATCCACATGCCAGGGAGCCCAGGGTTAGTCTGAGCGTGGGCTGGGTCCAGTTCCCCCACCGAATGGATGTCCATGAGCCCACTACGGGTCCGTACCCCCCCTCCTATACATCCCCCCAACAACATTTACTAAGCAGTATTCCTTCCCTTTGCTAAACTGGAGTGTGCATTACATCCCTCCCCCGCCCCCCGGAACCACTTATAGACCTTACTCACAGTTTATATTAATATACTGCTTGCATGGTTCTCCCTGTTTCTTTACAGGGTTGTTAGTCCAGTTCTTCTTACGGTCTCGTGTGAGCCAGATGGGAGAATAACATCTGAGCGGAGGGGCAAAGGGGAAAAAGGGAAGCCCTCCGTATGGGCAATCAATTAAATTCTTAGCTCAGAAGTCCATTATGAAGTCATGTGTTCGTTGCTTCTTGTTGCAGGTCTTCCTGAGCAGCTCCCCGGGTATCCGCCAGCAAGTGCGCCGCCCTCATATCCATCCTGGTAGGGTCACCGTACCTCCTCAGAAGGGCTGAAACGTCCACTTGGAGGTTTGTGCGCTGTGTTCTCCGAGATGATGTACCTGACTCCGAGGCCCCTCTCTGCGACACCGACCAAGCCGAAGTAAGTAAGTCCCTCTCCAACTTCTCCTTAGTGAGGGGGGGGAGTGATCCCCTGTGAACTCAGGAATGAAGAGGCTGCCAACAGATCAGAAAACACTTTAGTCCCTGTGTCTGTAGAAACCTTCAGCCTTGCAGGAAATAATATCTGAGCCTTAATATCTTTAGCTCGTAGTTGTTTGATGAACGGCCAGAGGGCCTTCCTAGCCTCCTGAACTGCCGTGGTGTGATCGTTGTCCAGGGAGATTCGGGAGCCGGAGTAGCTCAGTTGGCCCTTCTGCCACGCTTTCCACAACTGATCCTCCTTAACCCTATATGAGGCTATCTTAGCACCGATCGAGTGAGGTTTTGCTTCTGGGCTGATGGATTTGGGAAGAAGAGCTCTATGTGCTCGCTCCATATCTATTTTGAATCCTGCAGGTAGCTCCAAGATATCTCGCAAGAGGGCCTGAAGAAAGGTGATCATATTGGGGTGCTTGTCCTCCAGCCCCTCTGGTACCCCATAGACCCAGAGATTTTGCCGACGACTTCTTCCCTCCAGGTCATCCAGGCGGTGAGTGAGCTCATGGTCCCACGCCAGCAGGTAGAGAATCAAGCGGTCTTGGCTGTCCGACTGCTCGGAGACTTGAACGGTGCACAACTCGAGTAGATCGGTCTTGTGGCTAATCTTATTTAAATCTGCCCTGAGCTTGGCTAAGGTCTGGTTGATTTTGTTAACTGTGTGAGCAGTTTGCTTGATAGTGGCCACCAGGTCTGCATGCAGGGCTTTTTCACGCAAGTCGGCCTGAGGTGGGTTGAGAGGGGCCTCAGAAGAATCCGAAGCATCGCCCTGCTCCTCGCAGATCCGAGCTCGCAGTTTTTGGGCCTGTGTCTGCTGGGATCTCTCCGATCGATTTTTCTTACTTTTTTCCGGAGAATACATCTTGATTGCGGCGATTTAACTGGTTTGAAACTGGCTGGGAGACGGAGCTCTGGGGTTAGGCAACCATTGCCACGCTGACGTCACCGGAAGTCCCCCTCCCTACATTCTTGCCTACCCTTCTCCCCCTGCAACCCCTATACTCCCCAATTGTCTTCTTCCACCATCTCCCACTCCTCTTGTCCCCATTTCTCCAACACTCTTCTCTTCTCTACCATTCACTCCTCTCAGCCCCTACCCCCTTCAAATTGCTTATCTGAACTCCAACCCCCACCCCTTCGATTGTCCCTGACAAAGGGAATCTTGGTTATCCTTGTTCTCTGCCTCAAATCTTAATATTCCTTCCTCTCTGAAATTCTGACTTGCTTCATGTTTGCCATCTTAACTCCCAACTTATTGCCTCATTGTATATAATCAGCACAAAGCTGTTACCTCGATGTTGTATATACTCTGTACAAAGAAGCTTCTCTGCTGTTGTTATAATTCACATACCTGATTATGTATTTTTGTTTGTCAGTCTAATCTTGAAATGTTATTGAAATGTTATTGACGCTGAACCTTTGTAAATGAGCTTTGGCTCGAAGGTTGTAATCCCAGACTTAAATAAATAAATAAACATCTCATTTATTGAGTGTAGATTTGGAAGTTGAGGGAGCATATGCAACCACATTGTACATTAGCTTGGGGAGTAATAACCCCTGGCAGCAGACAGACAGGTTTGCCCCGTGAGATTATTCCTAATTCTGTAAGACAGACCCAGTCTAGCATGCACAACTTTGCAAGTCTTTGTAATGTGTAGGTGGAAATCAAGGGAGGGATCCAGTGTAATGCCAAGGCAGTAAAAGTCCTGAACAGCTTTCAAGCAAGGTAACATTTTTGCAGGATATTTGTAGGGGGACTGGGCAGCTCCTTGATTTAGAGGGAGAGCCAGGTAGCATTACCTGTGTTTTGTTTACATTGGGCCAGATATTCAAAGAGGTTGCGCCAGCGCAACCCCAGAACTGTGCCCCGGGGCAATATTCAAAAGTGGAAATTGCTCAGCGCAATTCCCAATGTGCTGGGGCGCAAAGATAATGTATGCAGCACGTCTCCAGGAGGCGTGCCCATGCATATGTGGCACATCCTGATATTCAGCCCAGGATGTGCAGGTCATCTGCTGGCACAACCCAGAGATGTGCTGCATACCTGGGATCAAGACTGAGCCTGCAGAAAATGGCTCAAGTGCCCACCACCCACAGGCATGCTGCTGTATTGCAGTGCACAGCAGCCACCAGCTGTGGGTGGGCAACCCCCCGAACACCGTGCACAAGCACCCGTACAAGGTCCTGGTGGTCCAGTGTAACCCCTCACCCCTCCCGTAGCGGTGATCTCCATGACAGAATATATGGCAAAGTCCCTGGTAGTCTAGTGGTAACCCCCTCCCCATCCCGACCCTCCGATCACTGGCGCCATAATGTTAGAATGATCCCTGGTGGTCCAGTGGTTTCCCCTTCCCGGCCGAATCCCCGATTGCTGTCGGAAACTGAAACAATGCCTCCCTGGTGGTCCAGTGGTAACCCCCACCCACACAGGACACCCAGCCCCCCCCGGTCATCGGCGGGCAACAGACCTGCCTGCATACCACGGTGGCCACCCACCAAATGACAGTTTACAGTAGTGGCTGCAAGCTCATAGGTCCACACTGTGGACCAATGGGCTTGCAGTGCATACTGTAATATTCACATCTTTTGTGAATGAAGTAATTTATGTTACAGATATTGTTGGAGCTAATTAGGAGCACAAGATCATCTGCACATAGTATAGGTGTACTGAACTTGAGGCATTCATATATATTGTTAATGTGTAAAGAAAACAGTAGTGGCCCTAATATGGAGCCTTGAGTAACCCCAACGACAGTTTCAGCAGTTGCTGAGAAAGTTGTGCTCAATTTTACCTGCTGTTGCCTACATTTATTTATTTATTTAGTATTTGGAAAAGACCTTTGAGCACAAGCTCTTTTACAAAGGTTCCACGTCAGATTCACACACAATAGACAAATTATGACACAGTTATAAGTCTTACATTTGGTTACAATACTGTAGTAATATCACTAGTACTATGAAGTAAAGTACAGCGTCAGTGAGGAAATCTAGAGTAGTGGAGGGAGTATGAGGGGGAGACCCCTATTAAGTAGAGGATAGGCTTTGGAGAGGAAGCTGCCTCAAGTTGGGGCTTCCTCGATATAGGAGGGTGAACATGTGGCTGGTGGGTGCCAGAGGGGAAGGGTGAGAGTGGAAAGGTGATACCAGGGTGGGGAAATGCTTGACTAAATGGCCATGCTGAGCAAGGTGAAGTTAGTGGAGGTGGAGGGGAAGAGTATCTGCTGCTGGTGGTGGACACAGGCTGAATGGGGAGGGGGTGCAGCAGGGCTGCCATAACAGCAACTCAGGAGACTGGGGGGGGGGACTGGTTAACCTTCAGAGGCAGTCACACTCTGTGATTGACTGAAGGTGTAGTCTTAGACCAGTTTTGAATTGTGACAGGCATTTGGAGGCCATTATAGGCAGTGGGATTTCATTGAGCCACTGTGGGGCCCTATAAGTGAAGGTGTGTTGCCCAAGTACTGTTCGATGGAAAGGTGTTGATAGGGCCCCCCTCAACCTTCCTCTGGTGACATACTGGGTGGTGGTCAGCGAGAAGATGTTAGATACACAGGGTGGGGTTTTGCCCAGTAACTCCTTCTTTCCCAGGAGGCAGGTTTGGAACTTGATCCTGTTCTTTAGCGGCAGCCAGTTAGTCCATTTGTACAGAGAGCAAGTATGCGTAAGGTGATCTGCAGCCAGGGTGAGCCTGCAGGCTTTATTGAGAGCAGTCTGGACCCTCTTTAGTGCCATATCCATTGCTGCTCTGTAGACCACCAGGCCATAATCAGTGGTTGATAGGATGGAGCTGGAGACTGAGAGGCAGAGCGCCTCAGATGTGAGATATTTCATGCGTCTGTAAAGGACACCAATTTGGTGTTTATCATCTTAACCACTGAGTCAATATGTCGGGCGAAGGTGAGTGTGTCATCAAGGTTGAGCCCCAGGTACTTGAATGAGTGCACTTGTTCCAATGATTCGCTGACTATGTTGGAGATGACAAGGGAGGGGGGAGCCTTTTTTTGTGCTGGTGACTGGATATAAGCCTGGCCTTGGTCTTTTTGTAATTTAGTAGAAGTTTATGCTTGCTGAACCAGTCCTCAAGTTTGTTGAAAGAGTTCTGTAGCTCAGATTGGAGGGCGTTGTGGGATGTATTACTGCTAAGAAGTACAGCATCGTCAGTATAAAGGATACATTTAGTGTCACATGCTTTAGGACGATTGTTCAAAAATAGGCTGAAAAGTAGTGGCCCCAGAATTGACCCCTGGGGGACTCCTAAAGATACTTCTCTGGAGCTGGGCACTGTCTGCTCAATTCTGACATGTTGGCTTCTATGGGTCAGGTTGTCTTGGAACCAGCATACGGTACTGGCCGCCACCCCAGGTTCTGTAGCTGTGCCAGGAGAAGAGAGTGGTTAACAGTATTGAAGGCTTTGGTGAGGTCAATGAACACTGACCCCACCAATTTGCCTTTGTCCAGTGCCTTGTGAGCATAGTCCATATACTCCAACAGAGCAGTGGTGGTACTGTGGTTCTGTCTGACGCTACGCTGGTTAGGACATAATAGTTGGTATTTGTTGAGGTATTCGGTGAGTTGAGCTGCCACTATCTTTTCCAATGCCTTGGATGGGGGAGAGGATGGAGATTGGTCTATAGTGGGCTATGTGTGTCTTGTCTCCGTTTTTATGAACAGGTGTCACAAGGGCCTGCTTCCAGATCTCCGGGAGTTGAGCCAGAGCCAGTGACTTGTTGAATAGCTTTGTTACTGGCACTATCAGAACATCAAGTGTGAAAGATAGTAGTTTCATAGAAACATAGAATTTGACGGCAGATAAGGACCGCTTGGCCCACCCAGTCTGCCCATTTCCTTACCTAATGGATAAGCTGCAGATCCTAGTTAACCAGCAGCCTACTTCTTTCTACCCCCAACCCCTAGAATTGCCTTATGGCTGTCCCATGCATGCTTGAATTCAATCACTGTTTTTGACTCCACAACCTCCTCCGGAAGGCTGTTCCATGCATCCACAACCCTCTCTGTGAAAAAATACTTCCTTACATTACCTCTGAGCCCCCTCTATCTTCAAATTGTGCCCCCTTGTTCTTACACACCTCTTTTTTTGAAAGATGCTACCCTCTTGGACTTTGTTGATTCCCTTGAGGTACTTGAACGTTTCTATCATGTCCCCCGTCTCCCTCCTTTCCTCGAGGCTATACATATTAAGCTCCTTTAGTCTCTCTTCATATGTCTTCCGGTGCAGACCCTGCACCATTTTAGTTGCCCTCCTCTGGACAGCTTCCATCTTGTCTATGTCCTTGCGGAGATTGGGTCTCCAGAACTGCACACAGTACTCCAGATGGGGTCTCACTAGCTGTCTGTACAGAGGGATAACAACTTCCTGTTTTCTACTGGTGATGCCTCTCCTATGCATCCCAGTATCCCCCAGCCCTCCTTACTGCCCTCTCACATTGCTTGCCCACCTTTAAATCATCTGATATAACTATCCCCAGGTCCCTTTACATTTTTGTTGTTGTTAGTATCTCACCCCCCATTGTGTACTCTTCCCCTGGGTTTTTGTTTCCCAGGTGCATTACCTTGCACTTCTTAGCATTAAATCTAAGCTGCCATACATTTGACCATTCCTCTAACCTTGCCAAGTCCCTTCTCATCCTTTCCACCGATGTCCATTGAAGGTAGCTAGTGAACCAGTTCATGACAGGAGGTGCCAGATAGTCCAAGGTCTTTGAGTTTGGTGTGAAGCAATGGGTGATTGACAAGATCGAAGGCCTTAGTTAAATCTATAAACATGGCTCCAGTGTAATCCCCTCTATCCATGGCATTAGGTAGGCAAGGCAAGGCAATGTTACTTCTATGGCACCCAATCCCTGAGGCTCTGGGCATCTTACATAAAACAGGTAGGGAAGAACAGGTAAAAACACGTCATATAGAAAGATATTCATAAATACACACATCCTAAAATGAATAAAATACAGTAAAAGCAGATAAGATTCAAGCTTTAAAATTAGCTCTGGTTATTAATGGATGTCATCAGGAAAGGCTAACGAAAATAATTGAGCCTTCAGACCCCTCTTAAATATTTCAACTGTTGGGGCCAACCTTATGCCAGCTGGAATGGAGTTCCACAGGTCCAGACCGGCAACTTCAAATGCCCAGTTGGCAGATGTTTTTAATCTGGTCCTGGGAACCGTGAGGAGGCCCCTGATCGAGGAACAGAGGGAGTGAGCAGAGGTGGCTGGTGTTAGATCAACCAGATAACCGGGGCCCAGTCTGTATAGGGCCTTGTTGGTAAGCAAGCCCACCTTGAAGATGACCCTCCACCTGACAGGCAGCCAGTGCAGAGCTTGCAGGACTGGGGTCACATGGTTAGTTAAAGTTAACAAAGCTATGGCAGTACTATGACCCTTTCTGAAACCATGTTGATGATAGCAGAGAATGAGTTAGCAGATAGTCTGAGACCTGCCCAGCAACCAATTTCTCAAGTAACTTATTAAGTACATGAGTTCCTACAGGTGTTTTTGCTGCTGTCACCAAGGAATTGAATAACAAAACAGAAACTTTTACAAATTATACTAACCTGTTTTCACTTCCATAACTGGGGTGGGCGGGGAGATAGATAGATAGAAGAGGCAGGGGAGTCCTCATGGGTGATCAGTTCAGGAGAAGCAGTAAGAAATATAGATACAGACAGGACAGAAGCTACACAGATAAAAGATAAAGAAAAATTGTGTTTGAGTTTTGCTTATTTTTCTTTAGAAAGCGGTCCCTAAACTGCAGCAGCGCTTCCTATACTGATTAACTATTGCCATGGGAAAGGCTTTATCATGGCAGTACTATTTACAGTTTATAGCTGTGAGCCCTTATTTGTAAACTACAAAATAATGGCAGGGACCGCTCTGCCACAGTCTGGTTAATAGAAAGCACAGTGAATGGCAGTTTCCTGGTGTTTGTCAGCTGTTGTATCATTATTAGTGGAACAGCTGGTCAGACTCTTACATCACCACTAGTGGAACAGCTTGTCTCCATTGTAGGTTTTAACCCTTCTGAGTTTCATATCTTCTTCTTCTATGTGTTTCTTATCTTTTAAGTTTCTTATCATCTGGTTCTAATAGTCTGGCACACATGTTTTAAAACTGGGTGGTGAGCCCCCCAGGGCATCAACTGGTTTTTATTGATAGTCATCCAGTGGTTGAAAGACTGAATATACATTATAGGAATAACCATCCTTGAAGTAATGTTTCATGACTGTGTGTGGTACCCATTGAGGAATTTTAATATGTGTGCTTCTTCTACAAGTTCAAGTATGTTTACAAAATATTTGAATATATTCTCAAAAAGTGCATTCACACGTTAGTCATAATGAAAACCTTCTGAATGATATAAATTGTATCTCTGTATGATTCATACTTTTGGATAAAAACATTTTCCTCTGTATTTAACTTTTTGGAGGTCCTACAGGCTTCATTAATTTGTCCTTTGGGTACTAAAACATACTTTACAAGAGGGTGCAAAATATGTGATTATAACAGTTGGCATTCTTTCATACAATGCGCAGCTCTTTTGCATTTGACTTTTTCGGCATGATTATCAAAGAGCCCTTAGATCGCCACAGTTGATGGTGATCTAGGGCTGCGACAAACCCTGAGTGCACCAGGGACCCTGTGCCCACTTCTGCAAAAAATAGGGTCCCAGCGCCCAACTCCCCAGGTTTTCCACAAGTTGCCGGCCAACACTAATGGGGCCAGGATTGTTGGGGGGGGGAGCAGCTGGACTGGAGGGGGCCAGGTGGTGAAGGGGCATGGGCAGTGCCCTTGGAGGTCAGGAGATAGCTCATCAGCTGTGTGATTGATGGCACCCCGTGGGGTGCATATGGATTGCACGGGATGTATAGTATGCCTCCTGTAATGCACAGAACAGTATAGACATGTGCCCTGGTGGTCTAGTGGCCCTCCATCCCCGATGTCCCCCAGATATCGATAAATATGTATCCTGGTAGTCTAATTCCTGCCCCACTGCCTCTGTCATGCACACACACAGTGAGTGGCACATGAATTAGCATTATCAGAACTATGGAGAAACAGTAAAGCCATCATTACTGTTAACTCATTTGACTAGCAGTTGGGAGCTCACTCATGCTGGCAGTAGTGTTGCCAGCACTGTGTCAGTCTCCCCCCCATACACAAGGTGCTCAGTCACTCATTTCTTTAATTAAAATGACCAGTGGCCAGGAGACCATCCTTATTACAGGTAGTGTCACCACTACTTCTGTGTCTAGCCCCATCCCCTCCAAAGCACTCAGTCACTGATGCAATGCTTTTACTTACTGATGGGCAGGATCCAATGGCTGCCACTGGTAGTGTAATTGCTGCTGGGTTTCTTCTCCTTCCCCCATCAGACCTAGTGAAAAAGTGACATCCTTGACCTACCACCCTTGGCACCCACCACTCTTCCCTCTCACTCATCCCCCCAAAAGACAATACATTATGTCCCTTGGTGGCAACTGGCACAGCCCTCCCTTCACCTTGGATGACCACTGACACATGAATAAAAATGTGGTTTGGGTGGTGGGGCAGGGGGTCATATATTTAACTGGATGGGGGGAGGGGTTTAAACAAGTGAGAAGCAATGTGCTCTACTGAATAAAGCAGAGGTGTGGGAACCAGAAAGTTGCAGGTTCAAACCTGACTAGAACCAAACTACTTCTTGTGTAACCTTGGATAAGTTACTTAACCTCTCAGTGCTCCAGTCCACCCAGCTGTAGAGATGGTTAGAGGCAGGACCCCACTGAAAATGAGATGCTGCACCTCAGCTGGGCTGTCAAGGATAAATAAATTATAAACAAAAATTGGATTTCTTTTATTTACAGAAATAATGTTGGTGATATCAACTAAATTTTGAATGGGTGGGTGAGGGTGCTATATCTTGCTCTCTCACACCCTGAAACAGGAAACAGGGTGGCAGTACCCAACTCGACAGTGGCAGGAAGATGCAGGAGATTGGAGGCAGCACATAAAAGAGAGGAATACCATTATGGGTGTAGAGTTTAGGTTTTCTTGGGGGGGGAAGGAGCTCTCAGGCTCAAAACTATTGGCCTAAACAGTGAACATATTTTAGACTACACTGTCGGGGGCAGCTTTCCAGGGTGGTGGGCTCAAGCTTGGTAGCCCTCCAAATTCTACACCTATGAATGCCAGAGCTGTTAGATAAGGAATAACTGTACTGTAGAAGCCTTTTTAATTCGGGCAGTTGAGGTGTTTTAGGCAAGGGAGGACAGCAAGAATAGATGATAGTGGTTGTGATGGTGATCATGGGGAGAGAAACTGTTGGCATTTCCAGTCCCTGGCGGATGCCTATGGGGTTGAGATGCACTGAAACTGTATCCATTGCTGGGGTGGGGGAGGTCCAGTGTAGGAAAGGTCTGGGAGTTCTAGGGAGTAGCAGTGGGGACAGGGTCTGGGTTCTGCAGTAGGAAAGGGTGTGGTGTTCCAGTGAGAGGGACCCCATGTACCAAGCACACTATTGGCCTAAGTCTGTGTGTGGGACCCTGTGCTTTGTGAATGGCCTGCCGGGCCATTCACAATGCATGCTGTAGGTCTGTCAGTGTGAGAAGCATGATTCATTCACAAATTGCTATATGCATGAGCCAGTGTGAGGGGCCTAAAAGCATGCTGTGAACCAAAGGCCAGTCATTAAAAGTGTAACTGCCCCCCAATGGCTGGGCTTACTTTCGGAGCCAACAGAGGCTCTGGGTGGGTCCATCTATGATGCATGCAGCCTCTGACTGGGACTGGTGTTGGAGGCTGATTAAGAGGGGTTGAATTGTTCAATATTTCTTGTTCTGTGCCACTGCCGAAAAGGGTGACCAGTGTGCCTGAGGCAGACAGGACAAATCACCTGATGTCACCACAACAAACTGGATTATAAACACAGCTGGCTAACATTTGAAAAAGTAAAATAATGCAGCATCCAGGTTAAAGACTTGTGTATAAGCAGCAGCAGTTACAGTGCCTGGAATGTAAACAGATGAACATTGCCATCTTGCTGACCTTCGATACCCTCAGTCTGTCAACTGGACTGCATGATGTCCTGCATGAAAGTCAGAGGACTCTGGGAAAAAAGCAGCAGAGTGCTTGGCATCTTCTTCAGCCACTAGGGGAGCCAGAAAAGTGACTGATAAGCAAATCAGTTAATTAGTAGTGGAACTGTAAGTGAGTTGAGCTGGAATCTTTCTACAGCAAGGATGAGGTTTCAATCAGTTCTTTTCGGGCAGTTGGAGGAGAAAGATTTGCTGAGGAGGAGAGCTGAGGGCTTGGCCAGCTTCAGAGCCAGAGAGTCTGATTGTACCCTACTTAAAGCTGCCAGAGTTCCATCTGAACTGCTGTTGTGCTGATGAATCCTGCAAAGCTGTAGAATCGATCTGCTACACCAAAAGAACTGCTGTAATCAGAGGTGGGAACTAATTGTTCTGCCCTGCTTGGTGTGACCAAGGAAAGAGGTGATCGGGAGCTTATCTCCGGGTACCTGGTATCATTGATCAGGAGAGTGCCCAGTGGGGTGAGATGGGCAGCTCTGTGTTCTGTGCCCCTCAGAATTTGTACACTGCAACGATTCTGGAGAGTGAGAGAAAGAACTACAAGGTGAGTGCAACTAGGCCCATCCTAGACCTGCATCCAAGTTATCTGCCTGTTGCTTGAAATTGTCAGAGCCAGACTGCACCAGAGGCCTCTGCAACCACCTGCTTGAACCCTGCAGTAGCTGCTTCCCAACTTGTCCAGGGATGCATGAATACTTGCCTAGCCAGCCAGAATGTTGCAATCCAGTTTTCCTGTTGGATTACGATTCATTGTTGAGTTCACATTTCCCTTTGGAATACACATTTGCTGTTGTTAAAAGTGCTAGCCAATTAAAGTCAGTCAGTTGATGTAAAATCACAAGCTTTCAATGGCAAGTAAGTTCACCAATGCAAGATCCTGGGCACTGTGACATCAGGCCTGCAACAGTGTGTTGTCATCTGGATACCCAGTAGTTTAAGTACTGCAGTTTATCAATAAAGATTGAAGTGTATTGCAAGACTGTTGATAGTGGGAGGCCTTACAGTATAATAGGCCACACAAGGTATTATGTGTGGGTGCTGGGAGGACCAAGCTGTCTCTGCAGAAAGGCCGGATGCAAGCCTGGAGTGCTTGCAAAAGGGCATAACACTGGTTATTGCATGCTGTTGAAGTTGTGGGTTTGTTGCCATTAATGCTAAACTAATTGTTCAATTACTGACCTGTTCCCCTGATTAATAAAGTCCTGTTGTTAGTCTCATAAATTTGTTGTGTGAGCATATTGTTAGAGATCTACAGTAATTGGTTCAAAAGTGTATTTCTCAAAGGTTACAGTGTGGGTACTGGTACTTGTTGATCTCATAAACTTGTCATAAAGTCATACGGGAGGTAAGTCGATGCTGCATTCCTCCCCCATATGATACTTTAGACCTGGCTATTTCCTTCTCTGGGTGGAGGTACTGTGCTCGTCTCTTTGTTCTCACTCTCAACCAAATGCCCCATGTGAGGAGTTTAATGAGCCTCGGACCCTCAACGTAGCTTGGCCCCCACAGGTGCAAGGTAGGGATATTAACCAAGCGTGACATTGGTATCATTTGGATGGTGACTCCATTACAAAAGTATTGACAGTTCTGGATGAAAGCTGTGAACAGTGGTTTTTACATATCTTTTCAAAAAGTAGGAAATTTCATTGCATAAGACTACATTACATCATCTGTTATTAGGGCTGAAGCACAAAGTGTCAAAAGTAAGGAAAAGCAGGATTAGGGTAAAAAGTCCACCAAACCTTGTTGAATCTGAGGCATGGCATCCCTCGGGATTTGAATGATCACATGATGCAGTGTTGTTGTCCTACTTCGGCACCATGTCTCCAGACACTGGTTTGTGACTGTTGTTTCTGTGCATACAGAAACAGTGCCAAATTTAGGGCAACACCAATGCAGTGTCATGTGATCATTTAAACCCAAAATAATTTAGAATATACACAACAGGATGCAGAGGAAGACAGTGTTATTCAAGGATAATTTAAAGAGAGTAAAGATAAAATTAGAGGGGAAAAAAAGGCATTTTAAATAGCCAAAAGTACACTTTATTCTTTAGCTACATAAGAGAACATTTAAAAACATGTAGGGCTGCTAAAGATCTCAAGTGGTGGGGACCTAATTGATAAGACTAGGGAAATAGCAGAATGTCTAAATGACTATTTTGTTTCACTTGAAAGAAATGGCTGGGCAAATTAGTGATCTCGGCATTGCATTCAAAGGAGAGGAGACTGGTTGTGAGTTACATAAGTTATTCATAACAAAGGAAGTGATAGAAAAAAGAATTACTCAAGGGCTTTATTGCTAACAAGGCTCTTGGACCAGATGGGTTTTATCCGAGAATTCTGAGCGAATTGGCTCATTAGTTAGCAACACCTCTTACAATAATATTCAGTGAGCCAATTAGGACAGGGCATGTATAGTACGTGATGTCTGAAAGGAGGCCCATGCACTTCCTTCTTAATTCTTCATTTGTGGGAAATAGGTGTTATGACTTGATGGACTGGCTTCTGTTGGATAATCCTGGAAGGAAATGGACACTTTATTATGAAGTTAAATATGGACAATCGTTTATCAGCCGGTCTCCTATTTTTATATTATGTATGACATATCTGTGTTCATGGGCAATTTTTATGTTGTATGTGGGGTTTGCCTCAATTATGCATGAGTTTGGAATTAAGTATTTGTATTATATACCGCTCTGAATAAAAAATCAAGTTAAAAAAAATATGAAAGGAGTCCCATGTAGTCTCAATAGTTAAAAACAAAAGAAGTTCTACACAAGAACTAGGACTCAGTTCTAACCAGCTTTCAGAGGTGGTAGTGTATTGTTATACACATGCACCCCCTGGACCAGATGTATTGCACTACTGTTCTTGGCACCTTATTTGTTTGTAAACATCTATTCTATTGTATTTTTTTGTTGTCATCTCTCCTTTCCCCCGGGTTACACTTGGAAATGAGCCTTGGCTCAGTGTGCCTTTCCTGGTTACCAATTTTTAAATAAATGAATGAATGAATGAATGAATGAATGAATGAAAGAATAAAATGTACTGCGTCCAAAGAATGCACTCAGATGCAGCTACTGTAATTTATTTTCTCAGCTGATGGCTAGCACCAGATGATAACCCTGTCGGGGCATCAGGTGGGGCTTGGCATGGCTCAGGAATGCCTTCCATGTCTAGGGGTAAGGTGGTACTGCTTGCCGGAGGGTCAATCACACAATGGAAAACCAAAATATACACACCATCTTAGTTTCACTCCCAGGTGTACATTGCTCGGTTTCCCCTTCTGCCAGAACAGTAGTGCATCACACTGCAAAGTGATTACTTGTTATGTTAACAAATGCAAGCCTCCCTCTTCATCTAGGGGTATCCAGGTGTTAAATTGTTAGGAGGGGGCACTTCACAACACAAGCAACATAGTCCAAAGAATTAGAATAGAATCTACATGTTACCTGGGTCCATAGAGTTGATGTAACTGGAGATCATGGTAAATGCTGGAACCAAACTGCTGCTGGGTGGTCTGGAGGCTACAGGGGGAATTTTGGTTAGCAAGACAAACATGATAGCCACATTGATTAAGTTCATTGTCCACTCCAGAATTAATGTGCAAAAAATGATTTAATTCAACTTGAAAAACAGTAACAGCTACTCCATGGAGCAGGGGGTATTAAATGGTGGGTTTTCTTTCACAGACACAGCAGGGACATCTACTGCAACAGTCTCTTGTGTTAACAGGCTGTCTATTTCATGCATAGATATCTTCCTTCAGCAGAAAAGGCTACAATTCCTGGCAGCATTTTCTAGGGCTGAAAGGGCCTCAAAGTGAGGTAGCGTAACATCGAAACAATTTACCAACTCATGTCTCAGTACTTTCTCTTTCTCCCTGCAGCAATTACATTCCTTTCCCTTTACTCTCTCAGCAGCAAGTACATTCCTTTCTCTTTTCTCTCTCTCCGGGCTATCCATTCTTATACTTTCACTCTGGCTTATAACAGCACAAAACGTTTCTACTGTCCCAAACCTTCCCACTCTTACATTCATTTCCACCAGCCTGATCTTATATCTTCTACACCCGGGGGCTATGTTTGATGGAGCAAACTTCTCTTTGCTTTATAGGTCTCATTATATACTTTTCAACTGATGTTCTTATAGGAAAAAAACGAACCACCAGAACCCTTTCAGACATCCAATCGCTGATGCCTCGGCTGGTGGCTGGGCCTCATTCTGGTGTTGTGGGTGCTCCGGACCTGATCCCAGTCCTAACCAGCATGCTCCACTCATGCATCGATTCCAACCTCTGAACTGATTTATCAAGGGGACCTCTGCCAGTGCCACACCAGATCAGGGGTGTCGGCAGCCATACGCACTGTACTCAGCAGAGTACAGTAAAAAAATCAGGCAGGGGCAACAAAAAGAGGAAAGCAAGGACATTGTGAGTCACATGGTGCCTGTGTTGTGCTGAGCCCTTCTGCCTTTGTTGATTGCTATGGGGCACTAATGCCACCAGCCAAGTACAGAAACAAAAACTTACCAGGCAGGCAGAAAAACAAAGGAAGGAGGATTACAGGAAGAAACCGATTACTTGATCTCAGACATGGCAAACGGTGGGGGTTGGGGAGCTCTATTGTTAGTGTGGCATGGCAGCACATATTTTGATTTATGTTTACATAACAGAGGGGGCAACAGTGCATCAGTTGTGAGTACAAGTTTAAAATTCCTGGCTACACCCTTGCACCAGATCACCCAATGGACTGTCATCCCGCTGGGTTCCCAAACATTACTAAACCAAATACACTTTCCCCACCTCCATACACAGCTCACACCGTGGGTCCCATCTCTGCAGCGGCCTCCAGCCTGAGGAATAGGGGTAACACTGCCGCAGTTACGCCCTCAACAGCAAGGCTGCCACTTCCAAGCCGCACCCCAGGCCCTACTTGCCATAGCAGGCCCGCCCACTGTAAACCATTCTGACCCAACAGTTGAACTACTCATAGGCAATCTTTCTTTCTTTCTTTCTTTTGGACATTTAGGCCCTATCAGTACTTACCCACCACAGTGCCAAAGTTCACATGGGGACCTCCATTTTCATCTCTTCTCCCCAGGCTCTGGCTCCCAATTATACCAACAGGCCCCTTCTGCTTTGCTCCATTGCTCCCCTTTACTGCTCCCTAACCATTGCCTTTCATCTTGTGGGTCTTCAAGGGTGCTGGGCTGGGGCAGTGAGCGGACCACCCTGACCTTACCATGGCCCTTCAGCCAAACTTGTGGGCCGAACCCCCTGACTCCTCTTTCCCTAGGTCTCTCCCTCGATCTCCCTTTGGTGACAAAATCCCCTGATGTTTATACCCTCTACAGAGAGGCCCCACCTGCAGGCAGCACCACATCCCAGATACAGTGGCATCATGAGCTCTTTCTCTGCCTAGCTACCCCCTAGCAACCAAAATGTAACTAGAAAGAGCCCAGAGAGTGCTTACACTAACATGTTTTTCTGCTACACATATAAGAAAACAGTCCTCAGACCACTCTTCTGGCCAGCACTGTAAGACAGGTTTGATCCTCCTGACCCTGAACATGAGTCAGAACCTCTGTGGTTAAGGTTGTACCCTCTACACATCCGCAGGAGCATATGACTTCTCGTATTCCTTGTGATTCGGGTATACCTCTGGACAGAGCCTTTCCTACTCTGTCTCTGAATTTAACTGATTTCCCACATTGCCAAGAGCTATGGGTTTCACACATTTCTCAAATAGTAGATGACACCGCAGTATCTGTTCAGCTGGTGTGTAGGAGACAGCACCGCTGTAGGGATTTTCACTTAGGCACTCCTGGCTGATGGCCACGCTGGCTCTGGGTGCCTCACATAAATCAGTTCTTTACTCTTATCAGACGATGTGCTGGCCACCATAGTGGCAGCACAGACCTCAGCCTTCCCTCTGGCAGTGGCTAGCCAACTCCCCTAACTCTATGCCAAAGGCAGCATCTCAAATGTCCATCCTAGCTTGGGATTCCTGATGGAAAATGGCTAATCTCCTACCTCTAGCAGCAGCTCAAGCTCTGCCACCAGACCTCTCACCATCTTCATCACAGTAGACAGCGTCTCTTAGGAACAGAACCAAAATCACACTCCCTCAAAAATGTGAAGACCCTCTTTGGTGAGACACTCTGTGTGTCACAAGGCCACCAGGAATTTCCCTTGAGGGGCAGCCCCTTAGGATACTCACACCCTTCCAGTGTCTCCCTTACATACTCACCAGAATTAATGGTTATCTAAACTAAATGGCCTTCTGACTCCAAATTCCAAGTTTCCCCGCTGTCCTGGTGTCTATCCCTGGAGGTACCAGATGACTAAGCAATGCATTCTGTTCTCACACACTGGATCCACAGACATCTGCTGCAAGTGAGGGCCTGTTTAGGTGGCCTGCCAAGTGACCTCAGACAAAGGTAATCTGAAGGCGTACTTCTGCCTTTCTATCCCACTGCCATCTTGACACTTTTACCTCACACCTAAAACTGGCATTCTAAATTTCACCCAGTAGCATACTTTCACCAGAATCATAAAGGTTGCAAAGTTCCATTTCAGCAGAATGCTAGGGGTTGTAAAGCTCCCCACTAACCAAATTTTATTCTAAATAAACATGAGGGAAATGTTTTAGGGGTGCCTTGTAGTTGAAGTGAACATCGTAGTGGTTACAAAGAAGTCGTAGGTGTCTGAACCGCAACCCCAGGCTACCCCTTAAATGATTCCCTTGCTCCACCCACTGTCTTTAAGAGGCTTTGCTGATCAGTAGGTTCTGGGCTGTCATTCTGGTAAACAAGCCATCTCCCTCTGCTGGCAGGAGAGGGTTGTTACACATAGGTATAGAAACATAGAAACTGATGGCAGATAAGGACCACTAGGCCTATCCAGTGTGCCCATTTTCCCTACCTACAATAAAAGCTGCAGACCCTTCTTGATCTCTGGCTTTACCTTCTGGTTCCTATCGCTAGGGTTCCCCTATACCTATCCCATACATTTTTGAATTCCTCCACTGTGTTTGCCCTCACAGCCTCCGCTGGGAGTCTATTCCATGCATCCATCACCTCTTCTGTGAAGAAATACTTCCTCACATTACTCCTTAGTCTACCCCCTTCCAACCTCATGTCATGCCCCCTCATTCCTGAACATCTCCTTTTCTGAAAGATGCTACCCTCCGGTACCCTATTTATGCCCTTTAGATATTTGTAGGGTTCTATCATATCTCCCCTGTCTCTCCTCTCCTCTAGAGTATACATATTGAGGTCTCCCAGTCTCTCCTCATATGACTTTTGGTGCAGGCCCTGCACCATCTTTATTAACCTTCTTTGAACTTCCTCCACCCTGTCTATGTCCTTACGGAACTGAACACAGTACTCCAACTGTGACCTCACCAATGATCTGTACAGTGGCATCACCACCTCTTTTCTTCTGCTGGTGATACCTCTGATCAAGCAATACAGCTCCACAGTCCACGAGTGTGTGAGGATTAAATCAAGCATAGCACACTTTTATATACTTTCGAATACGGCTGAGTTGTGATACCTCTGTCTATGCACCCCAGCATCCAACTGGCTTTCCCCACAGCCTTGTCACATTGTTTGGCCACTTTTGGTCATCAGATATGATTACCCCCAAATCCCTTTCCTGCTTGGTGACTGTCAGTATCTCCCCAAATCATGTAATCCTTCCCTGGGTTCTTGTGCCCCAGATGCATGATTTTGCACTTTTTCACATTGAATCTCAGCTGCCACACTCTAGACCATTCTTCCAGTTTACCTAGGTCCCTCCTCATTTTTTTTCATCCCTCCTGGAGTGTCTACCCTGTTGCAGATCTTAGTGTCATTTGCAAAGAGGCAAACCTTCCCCTCCAGCCCCTCAGCAATGTCACTTATGAAGACATTAAACAGAACTGGCCCCAGAACTGATCCCTGCGGCACCCTGCTGGTTACCCTCCTTTGATCAGATTGAGCTCTGTTTACCACCACCCTCTGTCTTCTATCACTCAACCAGTTCCTAACCCAGTTCACTGCCTTGTGACCCACTCCCAGGCTGCCCAGTTTAGTCATAAGTCTTCTATGTGGAATGGAATTGAAGGCCTTACTGAAATCCAGGTAGGCCACATCCACCGCTCCCCCCGATCCACTTCCCGCATCACCCCGTCAAAGAAATCAGTTCAATTTGTTTGACATGACCTTCCCGCTGTGAATCCATGCTGTCTCAGATCCTGTGTGCCATTGGATTCAAGGTGTTCCATAATCCTTTCTTTAAGTAGTGATTCCATAATTTTCCTCACTACTGAGGTGAGGCTGACTGGTCTGTAGTTTCCAGTCTCCTCCCTACTCCCACTTTTGTGAAGAGGGACAACATCTGCCCTCCTCCAGTCCTCTGGAACCACTCCTGTATCGAGTGATTTGTTGAACAGGATTGCCAGTCGTGCTGCCAGCACCTCCCATAGTTCCCTTAATATTCTAGGATGTATCCCATCCTGTCCCATTGCCTTGTCCACTTTCAGTTTTTGAGTTGTTTTTGGACTCTTTCTTCCATAAATGGGCTGGTGTCCACCTCCCTCCCATATTTGCTCATGTTGCCTGACTGCGATCCCTCCCTTCTCCTTCATTTGTGAATATAGAGCAAAATATTTGTTCAGTATTGATACTTTTTTCAGGTCCCCTTCCACACACTCCCATTCTTCCCCTTTAAGCCTTACAATCCCACCCCTAGTTTTTCTCCTTTCACTAATGTACCTATAAAAAGTCCTGTCTGCTTTTTTACCTCCTGTGCTGTTTTTTCCTCCGTTTGCACCTTTGCGCTTCTGACTGCTTTCCCTGCCTCCCTTTGTTCATCCAGGTACACTATCCTGTCCTCCTCCTCCTTCTGTGTTTCCTTGTATTTCCTGAAAACCATCTTTTTCACTCTTACTTTCCCGGCCACTTCATTTGAGAACCATAGTGGTTTTCTCTTTCTCTTGCCCTTGTTTACTTGCCTAATGCACAGGTTTGTTGCCTCCACTATGGCTCCTTTCAGATAGGCCCACTGCTCCTCAACTCTTCCCATTCTCACCTCCTTGCCAGGGCATTTTTGAGACATCTCCCCATCTTAGTAAAGCCCACCCTCCTGAAATCCAGGACCCTCGCCTTTGTGTGGCTTGACTCTGCCACTGTACTCCTACTAAACCACACCGTGCAATGATCACTGGATCCCAAGTGTCAGCCCACCCTGACTTCTGCAATTCTGTCCAGATTTGTGAGCACCAGGTCCAAAACTGATCCCTCTCGGGTGGGCTCTAGCATTAGCTGCCTGAGGTCTGCCCCTTGCACAGAGTACAGGATGTCCCTGCTCTTAGCTGAGGTAGCAGCTGGGATGCTCCAATCCATATCTGGCAGATTAAAATCACCTACCAGCATCACCTCCCCTTTAGCTGCCATCATGTGGATGGATTCCACTAGAACCCTGTCCACCTCCTCCCCCTGTGCTGGAGGTTTGTGTATCATGACCATGTGAATAGCTGTGTCATTGCCCATCTCAAGGGTGACCCACAGTACCTCTGCCCCCACCACATTCCCTGTATCTCAGTCACTCTAATACCATCCCTGATGTGAAGAGCCAACTCCCCCCTTCCTTTTTTCCCCTCTCTATCGCTCCTAAACAGAGTATAACCTGGTATTGCTACATCCCAGTCATGGTTTCAGGTATACCACATGTCTGTAATAGCCACACTGTCCAGGTCAGCCTCTGTCATTAAGGCCACCAGGTCTGGAATTTTATTTCCTAGGCTGTGGGCATTAGTATACGTGGCCTTCCATGTTTTGCCATTTCTTCTTTTATCATCCCCCTATTGCCTTTTTGCTTCATCCATTTGTTCTTCCTGTTTTTAACCCCCTTACTCCTGTCCTCATCTGTTCCCCCCTTTATGAATTGAGTTACCTCTGGTGATATCATAACTTTGTGGTCCTCCATGTTGTCTGCATTATCTTGTGGGGATGGGTAGTTTGATTCTCCCTGCTTCCTTCTGCCACCCTCCTGGCTAGTTTAAATGCTTGCCAATGAAGCATTTAAACCATTCATGAGGAAAACCACTCC
This sequence comes from Neoceratodus forsteri, assembly GCA_016271365.2. Lineage (NCBI taxonomy): Eukaryota > Metazoa > Chordata > Ceratodontiformes > Ceratodontidae > Neoceratodus > Neoceratodus forsteri. The sequence continues at coordinate 671,922,915 of CM057451.1, read as the reverse complement.
CTCCCTCCCTGGATGGATGTAGGCCGCTGCCCTCGTAAAAGTCCACATTCCCCCAGGTGGGTCCCCAGTCCCCAATGAAGCCAAAACCCTTCTCTCTGCACCAGTTCTTCAGCCAAGCATTGAAGTCCCTGGTGCGGAGGTTCCTAGCCTTTCCCCTTGCCATGGACAGACAGCACCTCCGAGAAGGTCATGGAGCTTATTTCCTGCCAAAGGCCCCTCCCCAACTCCCTGAATTCCTCCTGTACCCTTTCTATCTCTGCCTCATTCCTAGCCAGATCATTTGTCCCAAGATGGACGATGACATCAAACTCCTTGCTACTACCATAGCGATTCTGTGGATCCTCTCCTCATCCCTCTGAGCTGTGCTTCCTGTAGACACTTTACCTCCCTTTCCTCCACTTTACCTCCCATTCCTCCACTGTACCTGTTCCCAAATCCACTTCCCAGACTATGGAGTCCCCCACTAGGAGAAGCTTCCTCTTCCTTTGGAGTCCCCTACCACCCAGCTATGGAGACGTCACAAATGCTCTTATACATGGTTGAGATGCCATACCGTGGCATAATGGGATATTTAGAGTGTTAAAGAAGTTTCTGCTATCATTTTCTTTTACTCTGTGTCAGAACACAAGACAAATTTTAATTTTATTATTGTTTTGATTATGTTTTAAGATTAGACACTTTTAACTTTATTTAGGAAAAATGGCTCAAGTTGTTTTTTCAGTGTATTGTTTAAAAAAGCTCAAATTATTTTATAAATGACCTTTGCATGCGGCACCAAGAGGTGATTAAAATAAATTTTTATTTTAATATAAAACAGTGAAAATTACCACTAACAATTGTGATTTAAATGGCTATGTAATAAAGAGAGCATATAATTTTGAGAAAGAGCATACATGTACCAATAACAATGAAAAGAAAGAAAAATGCAAAATATTTCAGTTTACCTTTTAAATCAATTTAAATAATTAAAAACTTTGAAAAATTAGATATCATTGGTATTTCCATATTGCTATGAGATTTAAAGACCTTTAAAAAAACAAAAGTAAAAGAAAAAACAAAACTTGATTCATTAATCATTTAACTAAGCAATTAATTTATAAACCTTACAAACCCGATGCTACACTATAAATACTGTATGAATATCTGGAAAGATACTTAATACTGTGGTAGAGGGCAGAGCATGGTCTTTGATCACAAGATGAAGCAAAAATGATGGAGAGCATTAAAAATCTGTCTCTTCTTGGCAGACAGGATACAACAGTGTCTTATAGCCTCTTTCTTACAAAAAGTCTTTTTAAAACTGGTCATTCAGCTTGGTTTCTTGTCTTCTGGAAAAACTCTTGACAGGAATGTCTGAGATTATTTGTCCTTCTTCTTGAGCCAATACTTCTTTTCGGTTTTAACATTTCACCAGGAGAAAGATCAGAACAGCTGTGAGGAATTTATGCTTCCTACATAGTTTATAGGGGCCAGTGATGTCACAATTTTATTAACACCACGATTAACAAATTCTTGACATTTGGACAACTCCAAACCTCATAAATATCTTAATCTTCCCTTCAATCCATTTTCCTACAGCAGATGTCTGTTTAAGAATGTCTTTATCTCATTATTTTTGTACTGTCTCTTTATTAGGTTTTAAAATAAATTGATATACAGGAGGCAGAGTGCACATATACTAGTAATAACATACACTACACATTACAATTAGAGTCATAGTAAAATGCATCCAGGCTGTTACGACATGGAGAGCATTGTATCCAATGTATAGAACTATGCAAACCAAAATGCCACATAACGTGGACCAGGAAATGTTGTGTTTATAAGAAACATATTCTCCTCCATGGTGCCCCCTTGGTTCAAAAACTACCTGGTTAACAGGCAGCAGCTTGTTAAGTTTGGATCATCCCTCTCAGAACCACCCCTTACCATAGTTGGGTCCCACAAGGTTAAGTAGTTAGGCCTGTCCTCTTCACATTAATTCCATCCACCAGTTTCTGTTATATAGTATGCCCATCCTTTTTGCAGATGACCTTGTTTTCTTTTTGAGCTCCAGTAGTATTGATGACATCAATAGGCATCTGTCTTGTTACTTCCAGGCTGTCCAAAGATGACTCCACAGCAACAAGCTTCTCTTGAATGCTACAAAGTCACAGGCTATACACTTTGGCTTGGCCCCTAGGCTAAAGAGATATCCATCCACTGTATCACTCTTATGTGCTGATGGTACCTCCCTCACCTAAATTCCATCCTTAAACTACTTAGGTGTCACCCATCCCTGGACTTCTAGCTACTTGGGGCCTCAATCTCTAAGGCAGTAAATTCCAGACTGGGGCTGTCATACAAGGTCAGCCACAACCTGACCCCTAATTCCTGTATTACCATAACCCATAATATCTTCCTCCCCAAACATCTCTATGGGAAGTCTACTTTCTCAGCAGCCACAAAAACATTTTACAGAAGTGGGACATTGCATATAACAACACCTGGCATTTTGCCCTGGCCTCCAGTCAACACATCCATCACTGCATGTTGCACTCTAAACTTGGGTGGCTTCCTTCCCAGCTCTATGTGACTTCACCTTGGGAGGTGTCATTTATAGAACTGTGCAGAAGTAGCTCCACTCACTTCTTGCCTCACTTCCAATACCTTGTAGAAGCATCTACCCCTTAAAGTCCTCTGATATTGACCTGCTGTCCATACTGAAGACAAGAATGAAACTAGGCAGGATCACCTTCTCCTGTTTTGCCCCCAGTCTCCTGAATTCTGTTCTGGCTGATGTTCAACAATGCCAATCAGTCCAGGCTTTCCGTACTTGCTATGTACATACCTATACAAATCATCAGTGTGCTTCTGCCTATAGCTGGTATCTGTCTGTATGGCTTTCTTTGAAATGCGGTGGTCATCATGTTTTTGTCTCCTTATGTTCTTTTGCACTTGTTAATTCGGGCATTTGTTATGTAGCTTGTATCTGCCTTTGTATTGTTCATTACTTTAATACTAATATCCACCTTTAACACATACCTGTGATCTCTACAAACAATCCAACTGGCTCAATCTAAATAGTAGACTTGCCTACCAGACCTGCCTACTGGCTAAGAAAATTTGTCTTAACCTCACACCACCTGCAACTCATGCCCTAATGTTGCCCACAGTCACTGCACATTTTATGCGCAGTTTCCTCAAACCAACATTTATCGTTTCATTCTGCCGTACCAACCAGGCTCAATGTGCTTGCCACACCAGGGCACCGCTGCTGCTAAACAACCTTCCCCCTGAAATTGCAGCTGAAAACAAGCTTGGCCCATTCAAATGTAAACTCTGCCAGCACCTCACTGACCCCAACAGTTGTGACTGCTCTGCCTAGGCTTGTGGCTTTGTTTCACCTCTCCCTCCTCTTCTCTTCTCTCCTCCTTTGCTACCCTTCCCACTTCTCTCCGCCCCTCCATCCCCTGCTACGCCCCATCTCTCTCCACCCCCACCTACCATTTTACCCCCTCTCACCTCCCACCTACTATTCCACCCCTCTCCCGCTCCTCTCCTCCTGTCTCCCCATCCCTTTCACCCTATCTCTTGTTGCTCCACCCCCAGACTACCTAGCACTTATCTTTCTGTTCTTGCACTTACGACAGTGTCAAATCCTTGACTGCCTACCCCCCCTTTCCCTACCCCTCCCCCTCTTATCCCCACCCTTTGCTCCACTTATGTCACTCCTTGGATGGTTTTCATTTGTATCTGTGTCTTGCTATATATACACCTGTATTGTTAATTGTGCATTGTTATTTGCCACTGACTGTTTGCTGCTGTGCTAGTCTATACACATGTACTGTCTTTTGCTACTAAGGTAACCTCCTGACCTGTATTTTATCTTACCTCTGCTTACTTCTATGTTAACCTCCTGACCTTGTATTGTATCTTACCACTGTTTTGCTTGCACCCATTGCTGACATAGAACCTTTATAAAAGAACCCTTGGTTCAAAGGTATTTGTAATCCTAGTAATAAATAAAAAAAAATGAAAAAAATAAAATAATTATGTGTGCAATGCCACTGTCGACTATTGTACTGTTCTCCCTATTGTAACCTTCCAGGTCATGCCTTAAAATAGAAAACTGTTTAGTGCACATATCTGGTAAATAAATTAAATAAATAAAAATTAAATAAATAAGAACTTAGTTTGTAAAGCCCTTCTCTAAGCATATATAGTACAGCATATTGAAAGAAAAACAAGTCATGGTAAGTGAATAAGCCACAGCCACAAGATCTACCTCCCACCTTTCTGGCTGACTCAAACAACATAGGGACAATAAAAAGCCCACACATAATTATATAAAAACAAGCATTTGTCAGTGCTGAATGTTGCTTGCTTGTATGTGCTGTTTAGGTATTTGGAAGTCACTCAAAAATTGGCGAACTTTCTGACGGCGTAAGACTATAGCATAGCTTGTAAAACAGTCATTTTAGGATTTTTTCTCAAATTTTCAACATAGCCATTTAGACCTCTGCTCATGAACAGTGTCACTGTGATTTTCTTAATGTGTCCCATACATTGATTTCGCACACCAACTGCGCCATTGTGCGCTACATGGGTGTAAACACTTTTTGGGCAAGATGTTAAAAATGACTGCTATACTGCTCATAAGGAGGTGTGGTAAAATGGCAATGCTGAAAATCTGGAGTGAAAATATTGAAAATTCACAAACTTACAAGCGTGCGTAGGAACTGCGCGACGCACACTCCTAAAACAGTCATTTTTAGGAATTTTTTCACCAAATTTTCAACATAGCCATTTTAAGACCTCTGCTCATGAACAGTATCACTGTGATTTTCTTAATGTGTCCCAAACATTGATTTAGCACACCAACTGCACCATTGTGCGCTACATGTGCGGAAACACGTTTTGGGCAGGATGTGAAAAATGACAGCTGTACTGCTCATAAGGAGGTGTGGTAAAATGGCAATGTTGAAAATCTGGAGTGAAAATATTGAAAATTTGTGAACTTACACATAATAGTAGGAACGCTGCTAGCGCATGCTTATAAAACAGTCATTTTTAGGAATTTTTCACCAAATTTTCAACGCAAACACTTGAGAGCCCACTTTATGAACACTGGCACTGTCGTTTCATTAATCAGTCCCGAAAGGTGATTTCGTGCAGTGACTGTGAAATCACCCTTCGGGCCCGATTAATGCCATGACAATGCAAGAATTCATGAGGAGGGGTCCCAAAAACCCCATGTTGAAAATTTGAGCCCAAAATTCCCAAAAATGTCTGAGATATGCAACAAAGTTGAAAAAACCCTATTTATTCCATTATACAGCTTACCTGCATTTCCTCAGTTCGCAGTCAGCTTTGAAGAGTGCAAGGCGTGTTCCCGGTCCACCCTATGATTGTCAGCGCCAAGCTCGGAGGTGGGTATGGGGTGAGGGGTGTGTGGGGAGGTAGGGTGCGCAGTGGGTGGGTGTGGGTGGGGGCAGGAGACTAAGAGGGACGTTTTTTATTTACAGGTTTTTTTGTAATGAAGACGACTGTGACCTTTGCCACGCTGAGGTGGGCTCCCAGCGTGGCAGCTGGAAAGGCTGTTTGGGGGGCTGGAGCTGACGGGGGATTGGGCACCCCCATCGGCTATAACAAGATTTGCCGTGCTGGGGTGGGCTCCCAGCGTGGCACCTGGAAAGGTTTTTTTGGGGGGCGTGCAGCCGTGGAGCCAACGGGGGATTGGGCACCCCCATCGGCTATAACCTTTTTGGCATATATTTACTCTAAGGGACACACCTTGGAAGCGAGTGCGCCGAGTGAGAAATAGAGTCACTGATATATCACGCCCCCACAGAACAAACATAAGGCTATCGCAAACTACTAGAGCCATCTAAAACGAAATGTGTAATTATTACATTACTTTACTAGTGACAGCATCATTTGCCGCGCTCAAAACAATATATTCCTGGACCCGGTGGGTGTGGGGGGGAGGAGCGCCCCCACAGAACAAACATATGGCTATCGCAAACTACTAAAGCCATCTAAAATGAAATGTGAAATTATTAAATTATTTTGCTAGTGACAGCATCATTTGCTGCACTCAAAACAATATATTCCTGGACCTGGGGGGTGTGGGGGGGCGGAGCGCTCCCACAGAACAAACATAAGGCAGTCACTACTGTAGTTATTTAATAATTAGCCTGCATTTTTAATGGTGTCTGAGTCTCATGTTGTGGGTATTTAAATCTGCATTGCAATATTTATAACCATGTGATTTCGACGGAGTTAACATCAGAATGAGTGCGGTGCTGAAAAATATCACACTCCGTTAAACTGCATATTTTGGTTTTACGTATTTATTTAATGACTGCTTTTGCAATTAAGTCAGTTAAATAACGCGTTCAGACCATAAAAAAATAAATAAATAAATACATTTAATGGGCGTGGAGATATCCGATTTGGCTGATTGCAAGAGGTGTGTTTGGGGGTGGGGAGAACTGACGTTTGAATGGGGGCGTGGCTAACTGCCGCCGTTTGGAGGACCAAGTACCGTAATCCGCTGAATTCCAAAACCGGGGCACTATGTGTCCCCTAATATAAATAATCGCCACATTTTTTGCCACGCTGAGGTGGGCTCCCAGCGTGGCACCTGGACAGCTTTTGTGGGGGAGGGAGGCGTGGAGTCAGCGGGGGATTGGGCACCCCCGTCGGCCATACAGTGTGTGTGTGGGGGGAGGGAGCGCTCCAGCACGCAATATGCGGCTTGCGGTGTGTGTGTGTGTGTGTGTGTGGGGTGAGGGGGAGCTCTGCTCACTGAAGTGGAGCTCTCCCTTTCAACTGTATGCCATTGCATTTTGGACTGCTGTCATAGACAGCTGCAGCAGTCATTGGAGAACTGTGACCGCGCCTGCAAACTGGCTGACTGAATTGGAAGACGGGGTGCCACACCTCCGAAAACTCGGATGATGGCACTATGTTTCTTGCACATGCGTGCAAGCAATATAATAAAAGCTATTGTATATGTAGATCATGAAAACTGGGCCCATAAACTACCTTACTCGGGGTATTAGCCAGACATTCGAATGTATAGTAAAGCGGCAATTAACTTAAATACATTTTTACACTGGTCAACAGCAGCCCACGGTATTGCGTAGTAAAGATTCCACAATGTCTATAAAAGATTTAAGCTTAAAGGTGGCAGTAAAATATATCAAAATACCTTAGACTGAGAACAAACAAATTTTACTTAAAATAGCTCCTTCTCCACCCAGAGGATGGAACATTTTTAGCTAAACAATTTAAAACATTCTAAAATAAATACTGCAATAACACAGTGATACCCCTCTCCCAGTAAGCCATAATAAAAAGTAATTAAACAAATTTGGATTTAGAATATTGAAAGGAATACCACTCAAAAATCAAGGAGAAGAGACAGGTCTTCAGTACCCTTTTAAAAACTTCAAAAAAGGAAATCTGGTGCAACAGATCTGGTAGCTTTCCAGTTCCACATACATGGGGCATCTGCTGAGAAGGCCCTTCCAACAAAGGATTTCAAATGGGCCTGTGGAACTACCAGCAATTTTCTGCTGTTGACCAGAGTAGATGAGGCAAGTATAAGGGAGCAGGAGGTCTTTCATGTAGTCAGGGACCCAAACCACGTAGGGCTTTAAAAACCATCAAGCAAAATGCCTGCAGACACAATGGTAGTGCTACCACTTGTGACGCCAGCTCCTCTCCAAAGCTAAACTCTGCCTGGGAGTTAAAGGAGGTGGCCCCTGGGTTGCCCTTCCCATGGGGGTAATCCACTGGGGACATGGAGCGAGGTAAGTCCCGGGGATCGCGGGTGATGGGACAGGGCAGAGGACTGAAATGGGCCGGGCAAATGCTAAGAAAGGAAAAAAGAATAGAAGTAAAAAAAAATCAAGCAAATCTTGAAGGTCACAGATTTCTGTTTTGAGACATGAGGCAGGGGGAGGCCACCATGTCTGGAAACATGGGGGGAGCCAGACACTGATGGGCTGATTATAGAAGCTCCTCTGCGATCGGCGCACCATGCGCTGAACTCCCGACTGTGGTAAACTCAGGCACACCTGGGACCCTACACCCAATTTTGCAAAAATCAGGGTCCAAGTGCCAACCCCCCCCCCCCAAAGTTTACCACAAGCTGTCCTGTACACCAGACAACTGGCACAGGAGCAGGGAATGCCACAAGCAGCAACAGTTCTGAGCAGCTGTGGCAGCTATGGCAGGGAACCACCAGCCATGCATCCAATGGCTGTCAGGGCCTATGGAGGGCAGGCCTGGGTGGCTTGGGGGTGGCAATGGATCCCAGATAGGGCAGTGGTGCAGATGCCTTGGTGGCAGACTGAGTATGCAGGTGGTGGTACTGTGGCTTGCATTGGGGAGGGGGATGGGCCTGGAAGTCACCAGCCACAGCCTTACCACTGCTAGGACACTTGGCCAGGTGCAGGAGGTTAGCAGACGTCAGCTGGCAGCAGTCACAATGGGGCCACGGACCACCTTCCACCATGGCAAGGCACTCAGCATGGTGCACAGGCTATTAGAACAGCTCCTGACTGGTCTAACTCTGGCAGCTCATGTGCCCATTGAAGGGGTTTGCAGAATGCCATTAAGGGAATACTGCAATGCTGCCCTACAGAAAGACCCCTTCCGCCTTGCCGCACTGGTGAGTTCATCATAAGGACAGTGCAAGCCTGCTCAGTGCAGGTGCCCCCCCCCCCGGTTGCTGCAGAGGGCATCTGAAAATCTGGAATGGCACGCAGTGCAGTGTAAGATGCCCCTTGCACCAGTCCTTGTTGGTGCAAGCACTGTGCGCCATTCTCAAGGGTTTGAAAATTGGGCCATGAGTGTCTAATCCACAGCAGGCACCATTACAAGATAGAATATAGCCATCTAGCAATCTGTATACAATCCCCTATATGTGTGTGAAAAATATACTAATTTTGAACATTGTAAGTGTTGCTGCCCACTCACTAGTACTCAGACCCTCCTCTTCTTACCCCTTACCTCACCATAGGACCGCAATAAAAAGTTGAGCACAGGTAAAGATAAGAAGTCAGTCCTCTGTATCATCTCCTTCTTGGACCTCTTTGGTACCATAGAAACAGAATTTGTTGGCAGAAAAGAATTGTTTGCCAACCCAGTCTGCTCTGATGGTCCCTGGCTAGTCTGTCTTTGCAGATGGTCTCCAATGACCCTCCTGCCCCCTGCCTATTTGCTAATATTCCCTTATATCTATCCCATGCATGCTTAAAGTTCCCACTTTTTTTGTCTTCATCACATCTGCAGGGTTCCCAGATCTACAACGATTCCTGTATTTTACAGGGAAGTGGAGGCATCTATGGGGAGATGCTCCCATTGACTTTCATTAGTTATATGGGAAAACAAAGCAATTCACTTTCCATAGGAACTAATGTAATCTACAGGAATACTCAGGAAAATTGCCCCAAAGTTACAGGGAGAATGCCAAATCAATCTGGTGGCACTGCATCTGCTGGCAGTCTGTTCCAGTTATCTACCACCCTTTCAGTGAAGAAATATTTCTTTACATCTCTGAACACTCCCCCAGCTTCATCGCATGCACTCTTGTTCTGGTACTCTTTCTGATTTGAAAGAGACTCCCCTCCTGCACTCTGTTCACCCCTGTGAGGTACTTGTAGCTCTCTATCATGCCACCTTTCACTCTTCTTTCTTCCAGGGTGTACATGTTGAGATCCCTTTCTCTCCTCATAGGGCTTCTCATGTAACCCCTTGCACCATTTTAGCTGCCCTTCTCTGATGGCCCCTCCCTGTATGTGTCCTTTCTAAGGTGTGACCTTCAAAACTGGACACAGGACTCCATGTGGGGGTTTCACTTGTGAGTGATACAGTGGCAACACCACCTCTTTCCTTCTGCTGGAGATACCGATCCCTATGCACTGCAGGATCCCACTAGCCTTACTCACTTCTTCGTCACACTGCCCTGCATCCTGAGGTTGTCAGATATGGTAACCCCAAGGTCCCTTTCTTGTTTAGTGACTGTAAAGCCTCCCCCATCCTATACTCAGTGCCTGGGTTCCTATGCCCAAGGTGCTTGAGTTTGCACTGTTTGGCACTGAACCCCAATTTCCATGGTCTTGACCACTCCTTGAGTTTCCCAAGATCCCTACACATTCTCTCCACCCCCACCTGAGTTTCCACTGTATTGGAGATTTTTGGTTTCATCTGTAAAAAGGTATACCTTCCCTTCCAGTTCTTCAGCAAAGCCACTTATGAAGACATTGAAGAGGACCGGTCTCAGTATTGAGCTCTGTGACAATCCAATGGTCACTGTCTTATCATTAGAGTGAGCGCCGTTTGCCACCACCCTCTGTCTCATATCTGTTAATCAGTTTCTAACCCAATTCACCACTTTTGATCCTTAGACTGCTCAGTTTCTTTATCAGCCTCCTGTGCAGCGCAGTGTTTAAGGCCTTGCCGAAGTCCAGATGGGCCATGTCCACTGTCCTCCCCTGATCTATTTCCATGGTCACACAGTCAAAGAAGTCTATCAGATTCATTTAGTATGACCTCCCCCATAAATCCATGCTGTCCGTGGTCTTGCAGCCAATTAAATTCTACCAGTCTTCCCTTTAGTAGGGTTTCCATTAGTTTCCTGACACTGAAGTAAAATTGGTCAGTCTATAGTTGCTAGCCTCCTCCCTGCTGCCCCTCGTATATAGAGGGACCATGCCAGCTCTTCTCCAGTCCTCTGGAACCATACCTGTTTCCAGTGAGCTGTTGAATAAGTCTGTCAATGGGGAAGCTAGCACCTCCCTGAGTTCTTTTAGAACCCATGAGTATATTCTGTTCAGTCCCATAGCTTTGTCCACCTACAGAGCTGCAAGTCCCTTTTGAGGTCTTTCCTCTGAAAATGGACTTATGCCCCTTCATTCTTTCTACTTCCTGGTGGTCCATCATCCCCTCCCTGCACTGGGAAGACTGAACAGAAGTACTTGTTTAGAATGTCTGCTTTTTCTTGGTCCTTTTCTGCACAGTCTCCCTCCACCACCCTTCTAATCCTCACTATCCCTCCCCTCGCTTTCCTCTTCTCATTTATGTATCTGAACAAAGTTTATCCCCCTTAGTGACCCTTTCAATTATTCTTTCCTCTGTCTGCACCTTTCATGTCCTCACCTCCTTGCCTATTTCCCTCTTCTTTGTTAGGTACACCTCCCTGTCCTCCTCTATCTGTGTTTTCTTATTCCTCCTAAATGCCACCTTTTTTCCTTCACCTCCAATGCCACTTCTTTAGAAAAACATAACGGTATTTTCTTTCTTCTGCTTTTACTCACTTCCTTCATGCAGAGGTCAGTTGCTTTAATTATACCATCCCTCAGTTTTTCCCTGTAAGCCTCCACATCTCCCTGGCAGTCCCCCTCTTCGAGGCAGTTTCTGAGGAAGTCCCACGATTCTTGAAAATCCACTCTCCTAAAGTCCAGTAAACATAGAAACATAGACTTTGACGGCAGATAAGGACCGCTTGGCCCATCTAGTCTGCTCATTTCCCTACCTACAGGATAGGCTGCAGATCCTAGTTAACCAACAGCCTATTTCTTCCTACCCCCCACAAGAATTGCCTTTATGTCTGTCCCATGCATTCTTGAATTCTCCCACAGTTTTAGACCCACAACCTCCTCAGGAAGGCTGTTCCATGCATCCACTACCCTCTCTGTGAAATAACACTTCCCACATTGCCCCTGAACCGCCCCTACTATCTTTAAATTGTGTCCCCTTGTTCTTGCACGCCTCTTTTTCTGAAAGATGCTACCTCTTGGACTTTGTTGATTCCACTGAGGTACTTAAAGTTTCTATCATGTCCCCCTCTCCTTCTTTCCTCAAGGGTATACATATTAAGCTCCTTTAGTCTCTCCTCATACGGCTTCTCTTGCAGACCCTGCACCATTTTAGTTGCCCTCCTCTGACTGCCTCTATCCTGTCTATGTCCTTGCGGAGATGGGGTCTCCAGAACTGGACACAGTACTCCAGATGGGGTCTCACCAACTGTCTGTACAGAGGGATAACAACTTCCTGTTTTCTGCTGCTGATGCCTCTCCCTATACATCCCAGTAAACCCCAGCCCTCCCTACTGCCTTCTCACATTGCTTGCTAACCTTAAGGTCATCTGATATGATTACCCCAGGTCCCTTCCTTTTTGTTGTTGTAACTACCTCCCACCCATTGTGTATTCTTCCTGTGGGTTCTTGTTTCCCAGGTGCATTATTTTGCACTTCTTTGCATTGAATCCTAGCTGCCATACTTCTGACCATTCCTCCAACCTTGCCAAGTCCCTTTTCATCCTTTCCACGCCTCCTTGTGTATCAACCCTGTTGCAGCTCTTTGTGCCATCTGCAAAAAGGCATACTTTTCCTTCCAGTCCCTCTGCAATATCACTAATGAAGACATTAAAAAGGACTGGACCCAATGGTGAACCCTGCGGTACCCCACTAGTAACCCCTCTTTCTTCAGAGTGGACTCCATTTTACAATTACCTTCTGTGTCCTGTTGTGCAGCCAATGTTTCAGGCTACCACCCTGGGACCCACTCCCAGGCTGGTTAATTTGACTATTAATCTTTGTGTGGGCTGTGTCAAATGCCTTGCTAAAAGTCTAGGTAGGCCATGTCCACAGCCCCTCCCTGGTCTACTACTTTGGTCACCCAGTCAAAGAAATCTATTAGATCGTGCCTGACATGACCTTCCCGCGTGAACCCATGCTGCCTTGGGTCCTGTGCCCCACTGGCCTCTAGGTACTCAACTATTCTTTCCTTCAGAAATGACTCCATCACTTTCCCTACCACAGAGGTTAGACTGACAGGTCTGTAGTTTCCTGCCTCTGTCTTGGTCCCACTTTGTGAAGGGAATCACATCTGCCTTCCTCCAGTCCTCGGGTACCACCATCCTCCCATGATTTATTAAAAGAGTAGCCAGTGGTTTCACTAGTTCCTCCTTAATTCTTTTAGAATTCTGGGTGAATTCCATCAGGACCCATTGCTTTGTCCACCTTCAATTTTAGGAGTTCTTGCAGAACCCTTTCTTCTGTGAAAGGACTGGGATCGACCCCCTATCAAGAGTGCTTCTGTTAATTGGATTAGGCACTTCCTCTCCTCTTTGTGAATACTGAGCAGAAATATTCGTTCAGTATCCCTGCTTTTCACTCTCCCTCTGCCTACCCACTGTTCATTCTATTCAGCCTCACTATCCCTCCCTTTGTCTTTCTATGCTCGCTGATGTACCTATAAAAGGTTTTATCTCCCTTCTTATCTGAGTTGGCTATCTTTTCCTCAGTTTGGGCCTTTGCTATTCTGACTTCCCTCCCTGCTTCCTTCTGCCTTAACTGGTACAGCTCTCTGTCCTGCTCCTTCTGTGTTTCCTTATACTTCTGGAATGCTATCTTTTTCTTCCTGACTTTCACAGCCACCTCTTTTGAGAACCATAGTGGCTTTTTCTTTCATTTTGATTTGTTTATTTGCTTCACACAAAGGCTTGTTGCCTCTGTGATGGCAGTTTTGATGATTCCCCATTGTTGCTCCACACTCCTTCTAGCCTGTTTGCTAGTATTTTTCTGAGGCACTCTCCTCTTGCCAAAGTCAACCCTCCTAAAGTCCAGTACCCTCACTTTGTATGGCTTGACTCTGTAGCTGAGTTTAACATGAACCACACTGTTTGTTGGTCACTTGTCCCCAGATGGCAACCCACTTCTAGATCTGAGATCCCTCACTGCCCCCGCTTTGAGAGTATGAGGTCTAAGATTGCTCCTCACGAGTGGGTTCCAAACTAGCTGTCTGACGCCTGCCACCTGTAGGGCATCAAGAATGGCCCTGTTTCGGATGCGGCCAGCAAATGTGCTCCAGTTAACATCTGGCATATTCAGGTCTCCCATCAACAGTATCTCCTTTCTCTGCCATTCAAGAATGCCTTCTATCATATCCTTGTCCATTCCCTCCCCTGACATGGGGGTCTGTACACAACCCCTGTGCGGATTGTGGTGCCTTTCCAGTCTCCAAGGTGACCCACAGTGCCTCCTCTCCTCCCTGTTTACTCTTTTGTTCAGTTGCTTTATCCCTTCCTTTACATAAGAGCTACTCCTCCCTCTTCTCCCTGCCTGTCTCTCCTGTAGGTTATATATCTGGTATGTTAACATCCCAGTCATGGTTCTCTGTGTACCATGTTTCTGTGACTGCTACAATATCCAGGCATCCCTCTTCCATCAAGGCCACCAGCTCAGGGAGCTTGTTGCCCAGACTACGGGCATTGGTACTCATTAGCCTCCATTTCCTGATGGCCTTACTCCCTTTTGCCCCATCCCTGTCCTTCTTGCCTTTGTCACTTTCTCCATTTACCCCTGCCCTTCTCCCTATTGACACCTCTATGTTGCTGTTTGCCACACTTATTACCGTGATTTTTTTTGGGGGGGCTAGGATTTCCCTGCTCCTTTCCAGTGCCTCCCCCCTTGGCTAGTTTAAATGCTTGCCATTGAAGTATTTAAACCTATCACCTAGGATCCTGGTTCCCCTCCCGGACAGATGCAGCCCATCATACCAGTATAGGCTTGCATCACTCCAGGTGGACCCCCAGTCCCCAATGAAGCCAAATCCCTGAGTTCCACACCAGTTTTTCAACCAATGATTGAATCCTATGGTGTGGAACACCCTAGCCTCTCCTATGCCATAGATAGGCAGCACCTCCGAGAAAGTTACCGTGCGTGCTACTTGACTAAGGCCCCTCCCCAATTCCACAAACTCTTCCTGCACTTCTCTAATCCCTTTCTCAGCCAGGTCATTTGTCCCTAGGTGGACAATGACATCCAGCTCCCTCCCCTGTGCAGCTGCTCCGGCAATCCTGAGGATTCACTCCCTGTCCCTCCAAGCCATGGCACCAGGCAGGCACCTTACCTCCCTCTCCCCTTCCTCCCCCAGTTCTACCTTCCTAACAATGGAGTCCCACACCAGAAGTTGTTTCCTTCCCCTTCAGGGTCCCCTGCCACTCTCCTGTGGGTCTCATTTGTGGAG
Organism: Neoceratodus forsteri; assembly: GCA_016271365.2. NCBI lineage: Eukaryota > Metazoa > Chordata > Ceratodontiformes > Ceratodontidae > Neoceratodus > Neoceratodus forsteri. The sequence goes on along the minus strand of CM057451.1, from coordinate 671,907,888 downwards.
GTTCCCAGTATCCTCCTTGGTCTCCACTGCGGGTGCCTCCATAGAGGAACCACACTTTGCCAGAATGGCATAGGAATTGTGGAGAGGTACAACTGGAGGAATGCACCTCTGTTCCACCACCCTCACCCTCCCTGAGCCCACTGTGGTCCAACTGCTCCTGTTTCTTGGCAACCTCTGAGGCAACGGCAGTGGCACTGGTGGTCCCTGGATGGAAGAGGCGGTCCCACAAATCCTGGCCAACTCAGCCTGGAGATGAGCAACCTCCTCCCTCAGCCCAGAGAGGTGCCTGCAGATTGGACAACACTGCATCCTCCAGAATGTCTCCTGGAAGACTGCTGCTCCACAGCCACTGCACTGCACCACTCCAGTCATGTCTTATTTCTGACCCCTTAACTGTTTGCAATCCTTACTCTTTCCTCTGTCTTTTTTCTCTCTCTCTCTCCTTACTTTCTGCCTGTGTGCCCTTTAAGCTCCTGATTGTCCTGTTCTGAGACAAGAAGTTCCTATATTTCTCAGTAGACCCCTTACTTGCTCAGAGGCAGACCTCCAGCAGCTAGAGGGGGCTGGAGAGCTACTCTTGCCCTTCTAGGATGGTGGGTCTTTGGTGGTTCTGTGATCACACACTTTCTGCTCCCAAACAGGAAGTTCCTGTTGTCAGTCAAATCCTGTGCCTATAAAAATAGAACTAGCTTTGGGTGCAGGGGTGGAGGGGAGGGAAGGAGGGCAATATAGTCCCAGTAGAGAAGTCCAGTCACACAGCAGTCCTTTCTCCCGGTGTCTTCTGCCAAGCTATTAGCAGAATCTTTCTAAGGCAGTCTTTAAATGTAGCTTCCTTATAGCTAAGCCACTCCCCCTACTTACTAGATCTTTCTACAAGTAATTTAAACCTCACAGCTATTAAGTCCTTTCAATTACCTGAGATTTACACCTATATAACTGTTCAGATAACCATTCAGTTCAGTTAACTCAGCCAAACACACACTTTTTTTTTGTTTTGTTTGTTAGTTTTTTTTTACCCTAAATTAAAGGTCCAAGTACAAAAGTTCTTCTTCTTTAGTCCCAGCAGAGAAGTCCAGTCACACAGCAGTCCTTTCTCCTGGTGTCTTCTGCCAAGCTATCCCTTATCCTCATATAGTTTGCCTCTGTTTCTGTCTTAATGTTAAAGTACACTGTATTGTGATCATTGGTATCCAGGGGACTGTGCACAGTGATGACTGTAATGCTGTCCCTGTTTGAAGACACAAGGTTCATCACTGCCCTGTCCCTAGTGGGTTTTTTGACTAGCTGATGGACAAATGCCCCTTGTAGGGAGTCAAGGATGACCCTATTCTTGCTGAAGCAGTAATTGGAAGGCTCCGCTTAATGTCTGGTAGATTGAAGTCACCCACTAGCAGCACCTCTACCTTACCATTCTGATGAAGGCTTCTCCTAATGCCTTATCCATCTCCTCTCCCTGTGCTGGAGGTCTGTACACTACCTCAGTATGGACAGCGGCCCCAGAGCCTGTCTTCAATGTGACCCACAGCACCTCCATTCCTTCCTTTTCCCCATGATGCCCCTGTACCTCCATGGCCTTGAGTCCCTTCCTCACATATAAAACAACCCCTCTGTCCCTCCTCCCTACACTGTCTGTCCTAAACATAGAGCAGCCCAGTATGGCCTTGTCCCAGATATAGTGTTCAGTGCACCCCAGCTCCATTGTGACCACTAAATCCAGGTCAGCCTCTGCTATGATGGTTTCCAAGTCTGGAATTTTGTTTCCAAGACTCCTTGCATTGGTACACCTGGCTCTTCACACCTTCATTCTCCAATGTCCGGTGCCCTGCTTCCCTCTGCCATTCCTAGCTGTGTTTTTCCCTGAAGCTCCCCCGACTTTCCTCTTGCCTTCTTAACTTCCTCTTTCCTTGTCCCCTTCAATTCTCAACCCTTGCTTACCTGAGTTTGCCCCCCTTTTCTTCCTTCTTGTCCCCATCCCTGCCTTTCTGCTCCCCTGTTCTAGGGGAGTTTTCTCCCCTGGGCCCATCATCCGGGGGAGGGTCAGTTGTTGCCTCCCTTTGTGTTACTGCCTCCCCCAGCTAGTTTAAATTCTCATTGAGTAGCATTTAAATCTCCCACTAAGGACTGCAGTCCCCCTCATGGAAGGATGTAGGCCATCTTCCTTATAGAGGTCCATATTCTTCTAGGCTGGATCAGTCCTTTTTGAGGCTTGGAACCAGATTACCAGCTTCAGCAGGGTCTCCAAAGATGTGGACCTTTCCAGAATATGTCATCTTTAATTCAGATGGATACTGGACTGAATGGGAGACCCCTAGCTCCCTAAGAGTCACATGAAGGGAATTAAAAGACTTTTGGTGATCCTAAGTAGTGTAGCTCAGATATGGGAATAAGGAGATCCTCTGTTCTTCTGAAAGCAAAACTGAACCCAGACACCTAGCTGACTCCAAGATCCAGTCTCAAACCACGTTAGGTTTAATTATTATAAGAAGAGTCCAAGGCAGCTCTGCAGATTTAGTTTCATGGCCGGGAGTAATCCTACAAACTTTCAGGATTTCCGGAGCTAGCTCCAAATTTACTTTGTTCATCAGCCACTGTACCATGATAGAATCCAGGTTGTCCCCCTCCCTGTTCTCAGACAATCCCAACAATCTTATATCTGAAGATCAGACTTTTATTTTCTACATTTTCTAGTCGATACCCTAGCAACTGATTCTCTTATTTCAGTCCAGTGGTAGCAGACATTGCTTGCTCTACTGCCCCTGTTGCACTCTTGGCTGCAGTGATTGTTATCACAGATTACACCTCGCAACTAACTATATAGAAACATAGAAATCTGTCAGCAGAAAAGGACCCCATGGCCCATCCAGTCTGCCAGAAACCTCTGCCCTGCATTCTCTACCTGCCCCCTGTTGGTTAGGCCCATGTGGTATTCCAAACTCTTTTAAATTTGCCCACTGTATCCACTCCCACCACCCATTCCAGCAGTCTGTTCCATGGCCCCAACACCCTCTCAGTAAAGAATTTTCCCCTGATGTCACCTCTGAATCTGCCCCCTTCCAGTTTGAATGCATGCCCCCTAGTGGATTTATTCTCACTCATTCTGAAGATGTTGTCAACCCTTGCCCTGTTTATGCCCTTCAAGTACTTGAATGTTTCAACCATATCCCCCCTTTTCCTCCTCTCTTCCAGTGTTTACGAGCCCAGCTCCCCCAGTCTTTTTTCGTATGACTTCTCCTGTAGCCCTTTCACTATTTTGGTAGCCCTTCTCTGGACCCTCTTCAGCCTGTCCTTGTCCCCTTGCAAGTATGGCCTCCAGAAATATTCCAGGTGTGATCTGACCATGGTCTTATATAGTGGCATGATGACATCCCTCCTCCTGCTTGTAAAGCCCCTCCCTATCAACCTTCTTGTCCAGAAATTTGACCCACTTGTTGAGGGTCTCTATAGCTCACAACACCATGGCTGAAGTGGTTTTATTACCTGATGCTGCTCCAGTCTTAGCGTCTCCAGCTGCAGCCTGATGCCTCACCAGCATCTGCCATCTTAGTGCTATTTCTTTGGCAGCCACATCTCAGAACAGCACCAAATGTCCAGAAAATATGAAATAATGTAAGCTCAGTCCAAGTCTATTAATATTTTCCTAAAAAAAAAAAAAACTTTTCTATGTATTGTAAGCCAGAATAAGAACGGTCAGTAGGAGCTGAGGAAAACACTTCCTGCTTTGGTGGTCGCAGGCTCTGCCTCCATCATCATCTCATTTTTTTTATGGCCCTGATTATTTCCCTGTTTTTTCCTGGTCCCTGTCCCGGCCATGCATGCACATGTGGAAGCACACACATGCCGTGGTACCGGGACGCCCCTCCTGCTACTTGCTGGCCCCTCCCGCCTATGCTGATCATCGGACCTCCACCCAATGGCAGCGGAACTACAGGAAGGTGACAGCCTCCTGGGAGAGGAGAGCTGCCTTTTAGCTGTTTGATCATGCTCCCTCCCCCACCGTGCTAGCTCTCCGAAGACCCGAGTCTGTTTCCGAACCTGGGTCGCCAGTGTGATGTGAGGTAAGGCGTCCGGCACCTCATCCCTCTGCACCACCAGGGCTGGCGGTCCATCGTCATCTCATTTTGATGCAGAAGTCTTAATCAGTGAATAGTTAAGCAATAAGGCATGACAGGGTGTGTGTTATTGTGTAATAATGTCAGTCCTGGGGTGGGTCGAAGCATGAGGCAAAGCCGAGTGCTTTCACCACCCCAAGAGTGACGTTATTACACAATAACACACTCCCTGGAGTGCCTTATTGCTATTATACAATGGCTCGTTTTAAAATAATATTAAAAAGTTAAAAAGAAAAACTTTTTTTGTAGTATTTGTATTGTTTTTTTGTATGACAGGCATATTTCGGAAATGAAAGAAAAAGTAGTCCAGCAGGTGGTGCTGCTGCTAATACAGTGCCTTTTTTGTGTATGCCCCCCCATGTAATGTTTGCTGAAGTATAGCATTTCATGAGTGTGCTCCCGCTTCTTGCCTTGGGAGCATTTGACAATGTTTTTTGTTTTGTTTTGTTAGCCGTGTGAGAAAGACAGGGATCCAAACGCGAAGCCGACCAGTAACTTCCAGTTTCCTGCTCCACTCCGCAACGGGACATCAGTTGGAACCTGTAAGTTACGGTCTTTTTTTCCTTTTAGTTTGCTGAACTGCTATTTAGGAAGACTCAAAGTTTGTGGGTTTGCTGAGAAGCTGGCGAGTGTCCGTTTGTATTTTATTGAAATGGCTGAGCGCGTGCGGGGTCACAGTCTGAGGCAGCTCCGTGAAGTAAAAGCAGGACAGCTGCCGTTTTTCCTTTTCTATTATGATTTTTATTAAGTGGCTCAAGGAATGAGACAGGCAGGGAACGTGGGTTTGTTTGTGGATGTGGGGGGTTGAGCGGGGCTAAGCTGTGGAGGCTTGGTTAAGGGGTGTGGTCAGTGATCTACATGTTTAGTGTGAGAGGTGATGAGGTCATCAGCATGCCAGACCTAGATACAGTGATGTTATTGCTCAATATCATCACTGTCTCTAGCTGGTGGTAGCCAATCAGAGCAAAGGAAATTTTCTTGCCATTGTATAATTTTGAATATAACACTGATACATTCAAACAAAACATAGTTCCGGGTCAGTCGCCATGTAAGGAATGCTTTAAAGGGACTCTTGTCTTTGTGTCAGCTTTAGTCTTTGAGTTATCAGTTTCTTGCAATAATTCAACTTTGGAATATGGCTGAAAGCTGTAAACATGTCATAATATTCTTGTTTTCTTCCAGAAAGATGATATAGAAAATTGCTGCACCATGATATTTTGCTTATAATTTGAATCTGAAGAGATCATGAGACCTGAAGTACTGGAAGAGACCATGAGGCCTGTTTCAGCTGGAAAGTTTCGTATGTTCGTATGTTCATAAAAACAAGCTTCTTTGTCTTGTCTGAAAGTTTTTCAGATGGCTGTGCCCTTTTCTTGAGGTCATAAATCCAAATGTTAAGATTCAAACGTTCAGAGTTGAAACTTTACTTGAAACATTTCACAACTATTTCATACAATGTCACTTCTTAATAAAAGTCACATTTTTAGACACCTTTTAAATGGCTGGTTCAAAAAAGTACAGACTTGATGCATATAACTATTATATTTCAGGTGATAACTTTTGTATATTACTTAATAAATACACCATCTGAAAAGCATACACATTAGTGCTGCATGTTTCAAGTTTATTTATTAAGGTATGTATAAAACATTAATCACATACAACTTATATACTGTGTCACAGATTCACTTAGCAGGTCAGGCCCTCTACTCCCAAAGTGTCAACCTCTGAGCGCAGTCTTGTGAACAGTGTAACAGACAAGGTAACCCTCTTGTCTGTTTTTGTGAGTTTGGATCAACCTTTGGTCTCAGTTCTGGAGGGATTCAAACTGTTAACCTCTTGCTAGCATACCCAATGCACAGGCTCAGATATATCTGTCTTCGGAGGGCCAGATATCTTTGCCTATGGGCACCTAACCAGGTATTCAGAGATGAACCCTTAAAACTTAATAAAGACCTCAGATTTAAAACTCTTCTCTTTCTAGTTTGATACCACCATACAAGCTATATGTCTGCTGAACCATAAATATTTCTTAGCAAAGGAAAGCAATTCAAAGACAGACCAGGTTTGCTCTAAAATTAGAGTTTTTACTAAAATATATAATAATACGTCAAACATACAATACAGAACTCATATCAAAAGACATACAAATCTTTAAAACAAAACAAGGTTTAAAACAGTACAACTTCTACAACTATATTTAGATTTTGTTTAGCTTTCTAAATACCTGTTTTCAGTGCTCAGATGTTTCCTTAGTCAGTGTTAGATACAAAATGCATCTCTATAGTGAAAGAGAATAATCTTTTCAAGCAGTATTGGCCAACCCCTTTTTGATCAGGTCATCCAGCCCCTCCTCTGGTCAAATATCTAACAAAAATATATTTTTATACAACCACAGGATGTAATTTTATCAATCTTTATTATACAGCTATACAGGATGTATTAACTTTGCAACCTTAGCATAACTCAAGTTTCAATGACACCTCTTTTGATCTCATGCTGTACCCTCTTCACACAAGCTTCATAGGGTCATTTAAAACCTTACACCTCTATGTAACATCCTAGCTTCCCTTATTTTAACGTCATAAACCTAGTTTATGATTTCTCTCTTAATAAAATTAACTTAACAACTCTGTAATTAGCTCAGAGAAACAGAATCCTTAATAAAAGTCTTTCAGTAACATATTGTCTCTAAAAAAATGAGTGTGTGATACATACTGTCAGCAGTTCTCTTGGCCTGCTTCTGTTAGCTGATATCTGTGGGGGAGGTGAGAGAGGTCATTCCTAGAGCATTTGATTTTCTGCAGAGACAGTCATAATACATTTTAGATAAAAAAATATTATCCAGCACTCAGAACTGGCTGTCTACGTCACATACTGTACGTACACAAGTTACAATTTAAAAATTCCTGGAAAAATCTCATATTTAAATACATGCACAAATATAGGGAAAATCCATTTATACTGCAGAAACTAATATGTGCAAAAGTAGCCATAGCAAATATATATCTTGGGACATCACCAAATAGCATACATTCCAAGGTATTATTATTTTTATTTTTGCCTAACAACTGATTCCTCAATATGGGGAGTTACCATCTTGCTGTTGCTTTGGATAACAATGTGCAAGCAAAAGTCAAATGGCTAACATTTGGTTTGTAGAGATGTCACATTACCAGAACATTTCCACTGTCCAGTTGTTGGCATGCTTCAATGGAAGATCTGGGATTCACAACAATGCCAGCACAAAACCTGCAGTAGGCATTTCTATGTAATGCATTCTCACAAAACTTCAAATATTTTTCTGCTTTCCTATGGCACTGTAGTCTTCCATATACAGTTCAGTTAGGAATGTTGATTAACTTTCTGAATTCCATCTGGGAAAAATTATCTTCTGATCTCTGAACAGTGTGGTAACATATTGATCAACGTTATTTACTGGTTACAAGGCAGAACCCAGAGGGTACAGGTTAATAGAATGCAATCGACGGAAGGCAGGATGACCAGCAGGGTGCCCCAGAGCTCAGTGCTGGGGTCTCTGCTCTTCAGTGTTTTTATAGCAGACATTGCTGAAGGACTGGAAGGGAAGGTATGTCTGTTCGCAGATGACACCAAGATATGTAACAGGGTGGACACCTCAGAAAGAGTAAGCAAGATGAAAGCTGACCTCATTTATTTATTGCAATTGTTTCACCAGGAAAGGCACACTGAGTAACAAGATGCTCATCTCCCGGTGTGATCTGGGGGGGTACACATGGATATGATAACATGCAGGTTATAATGTGAACGGTTAATAGAAGCAAATAAAAAGCAGCATAAGGATACACGATTGCATGAATATACAAGCAGCGCACATTGAATGCTTAGGATATTATAGTATCAAATAACAATTTTTGTGACAAGAAGCAGCAGACAAGGTAAATTAGCACAGTAGTAACAGCTGTAAACAACAGAGGACATATATCACAGTTATACACAGTACATAGGGCAAAATAGGCCCAGAACATAAGTGCAAGGTTGGGGTTATATGCCAGCTTCTGTAGCAAGGCTCAGGCCGCTGGTCAGGCATTGGGGAGGGGATAGTGGGGCATGGCAGGTTCAGGGACAGAAGCAATTTGTAGTAAGGAAGTTTGCTAGGGTGGTAGATAGAGAGTAGGAAGAGGAGGAGTGCCGAATTTGCTGTGGGAGGGCGTTCCAGAGCTTGGGTAGCCAGTGTGAGAAAGCAGCTTGACTGGCAGAGGTCTCCCACCTAGGGACTTGAAAGGCAGGAGTCAGTGGATCTAAGATGATGGAGGGGGTGGGGCCTCTTTGAGCAAGGTGGCAAGGTAGGAAGGGATGGACCCGAGGCATAGGTTGGAGACAAATTTAGCACAGTGAGAGATGTGGCAGTTTTCGAGGGACGGTAGTGCCAAGGCTCGGTAGAGGTCGCAGTGGTGGGTGAGGGGAGAGGCATCGAGAGCAAAGCGGCAGAAGGCATTATAAAATGTGTCCAGTTTAGATAGGGTGGACTTAGGGGCTGCACTGTATACAATGTTGCAGTAGTCGATGGAGGGCAGTATCATCTTCAGGACCAGTTCACATCAGACTCAAGGAGGGAGGCTGCTGCAGTTCCTATATAGTGCACTGAGCATGGGGTGTATTTTTTTGAGATAGCATCAATTTGGTCAGAGAAGAAGAGATGGCTGTCAAGCCAGACCCCAAGTAACAGAAGAAGGAGACCTCTTCAAGTTTTTGGCCATCCAGGGTGGCAAAGTAGGGAAGGGAGGGGAGTCTGGCCAGGCGTTGTCGTGTGCCGAAGGTCATAGTGACAGTTGTTTTTGCATTTAGGGAGAGCTGGTGCGAGCTAAACCATTGCTGTACCTTGTTGAAGTCAGCTTGGAGGTTTGATTGTACCACATTGGGGCGGAGCCTGAGTAGTAGAGTACAGTATCATCTGCATGCATGTGGCTTGAGGAAGTAGAGCAGATGAGTGGCAGGTCATTTAGGAATATAGAGAACAGAATGGGACCAAGAACTGACCCCTGTGGGACACCGGTAGTAAAGGTAAGGGGGGGTGGAGATCGCATTTGAGACTCTAACAGACTGAGTTCTATCAGAGAGGTATGATCTGAACCAGTTTGTGGCTATGACAGAGAAGCCTGATTCAGGGAGACTCGAGAGCAATATGGGGTGGGAGACAGTGTCGAAGGCTTTTACAAGGTCGACAAAAATGGCTGAGGTGATCAGTCCACTGTCCATGTCTGTCAGGATAGTGTCTGTAAGCCTTATCAGGGAGGAGGTGGTGAAGTGTCCCTTCCTGAAGCCAGACTGGAATGGCGTGAAAAATTTGGAGTCAGTGAGGAAGGAGGTAAGTTGGGTGAGCACAAGGCACTCTTGTAGTTTCGCTAGGGCTTGGGAGGAGGGAGATAGGGTGGTAGTTAGAGGGAGAGATAGAGGCACCTCCTTTTGGCAGAGGAATAACAATGGCATGCTTCCATGCATGGGGGATGGCAGTGGCAGCAAAGGATTGGTTTAGGAGTTTGGCAAGTGGCGTTGCTATAGCGGGGGCTGAGAGGTATAGAAGTTTGGGGTCTAATCCATCTGGGGATTTGCCTTTTGAAGGGTTGAGAGAAAGTAATGCATCTAGGGCCTCAGTTGCAGAGATGTCTTTGAAGGAAAAGGAGCGAGGCCAAGTCTGGGTCTTTATGTCTATAGGCGGTGTGAGAGGTGTAGTGTTGGGCAGGGAAAAGAGGAGGGTGGCAGCACAAGTGGAGAAGTACACATTGAACTCAGTGGCGACTGCTGTGGGCTCTGATAGGAGAGAGTTATTAACATTTAGCATTGGAGTGGGATTGGCAGCTGGTGGGGTGAAAAGGGAGTGAATAACCTTCCAGAATTTTGAGGGTTTATTTAAGTTTGACTGGAAGGAGCTGCCAAAGTACTCTGCTTTTGCAAGATGAGTGGCTCTGGTGCATTTGTTATGGAGCATGCGGTATGTGGAGAGGTGTTGTGGGAGGCGTGAGGATTTATGCGTTTTCCAGGCTTTGTCCCATGCAATTTGACATGCAATCAGTTCTTGGGTGATCCAAGGTAGGAGGTTTCCTCGTACTCTTGTACCATGCAGTGGGGCGTGTGTGTTCCAGATGCTGAGGAATGTGTTTTTAAAGTGTAGGAAGGCATCATTAATGGAGATCTTAAGAGGGGCAGGGGTCCAGTTTGCTAGCGCAAGGTCATCTAATACAGGGGCTAGATTGAGGGATTTATAGGAGCGTTGGACTACAAATTTAATGGGGGATTTTGGGCAGTGGATTTTACGCACTAAGAAGGTTACGTGGTGGTTGCTGAGGGAGTCAGAAAGAATACCGGCTTGTTTGGCCCCGGTGGGGGTGTGTGGTAAGGACCCAGTTGATGAGCGAGTGGTTACCAGATTTTAGGTTAAGCCGGGTGGGCTCAGTAATGATTTGTGAGAGGTTTAGGGTGGAAATTTCAGTCCTGGTTTTGTTGAGGGCAGGAGCTAGCCAATTGTGGTTAAGATCGCCCATAATGTAGAGTTCCCCTGTCTTGGTTAGGCAGGAGATTTGCTTGAGGAGGTCGGTGACAGCAGAAGCTGGTGTACCAGGTCATCAGTATATCCCAGCAATGTAGATTGGTAGCGAGAAGGGAAGGACAAGCTGAATTAGTATTACTTCAAGGACTTTTGGTTTGGACTTGGTCAGGACCACTGAATAGTGCAAGTCCAAGTTTACATAGATGATTATTCCACTGCCTTTAGAGGCTCTATCCTGGTGGGCCATAGTGTAGCCTGGGATAGTGACAGAGGAGTCGTTGATGTTGTTGTCTAGCCAGGTTTTGGACAGGGTGAGGATATCTGGAGTGTAGTGGATGGCAAGAACCTGAAGGGAGTTAAGCTTCTGGACAAAGCTTCTTATATTTAGGTGAAGGAGGTGCAGACCATGTGGGAGAAGGTCCCCAGAGTGAGGTGAAGAAGAGGCCGATGTGAGAGAGGGGCATAGGGGGTAGTAAAGGGGGGGCTGTGGTTAGGGTGGATGTCACCTGCTGCAAGGAGCAGGAGAGCGAGAGTTAGGTAGTGAGCGAATAGCTGTATATGACTGACTGCGAGCAGATGTCTCTTAGATTGATGGCGTGTATGAGCTGGGCATAGGGGAATAAGTTGAAAAATGACCCCGGGGAGCGATGGGTTGAAAAAAATGCACTGGGACGTGTGGCAGAGTGTGTCCATGGTTGGGTGAAAGTGGAGGTGGACGCCGGGCTGGAGGGGTGGGAGAGCTCAACGAGGTTTGGCAGGATTTGGGAGGGGGGCATGGGAAAGGTGGGTGGCATGTTGGAAAGGAAGGAAGGGAGGGAGAAGAGAATAGGGATGAGCAGGGTCAGATGGCCTGGTAGAAGGATAATGGTGCGGATCAGGTGCTAGGAGGACCCTACTGCTGTGGTTACTTAGCGGGGAAGGTAGGTGCTGTAGTTACTTAGTGGAGAAGGTGGAGGGCTGGGATGTGGGGGCAGGTAAATGATAGGGACCTATAAGGACTAGGAACCAATGGGGCAGCAGAGGGAATGAAGGTTTTAGGTAGCCAATGAGGGAGCGAGCAGTGCTGCTAGGCTTATTAGCCAATGAGGGAGTGAGTGCTGCTAGGCTTACTAACCAATGATGGAGTGAGAGGGAATGTGGGTGGGCAATAGGTGTATTTAATCAGTGGAGGGGGGGGTGGGAGGGCTGAAAATCCTTCTATGAGACACTTGAATTTTGCTTAGTTGCAGCTAAATCTATCTGTAAAAAGCGCCAGGTGGCAAAAGCAGGGGAAAAAAGTCCTGGCCAATTGGAGCAGGTTTGCTGGAAGTGCCCATGTTCCAATTGGCTGCATTGTCACCGTGCCTTCCAAGGAGCTGCAGGTGGGTGTCCTGGTCTCGGTCGGCTGGGTACCGTCCGACCGTGGGGGAGCTGAAGCAGTCCTGTTCAAGGGCAGGCAGCTGGAGAGAAAAAAATAGCAAGGGTTAAATAGTGTAGAGGCAGGACAGGTTTAGATTGAGCAATTTAGCAAGACAAAGGAGAGTGAGACTTTTCAGTGCCAAGGCAGAGTGCTTGGATGGGGGGGTGCCGGGGTGGGGGTGCAGGAGCAAGGAAACAACAGAAGAGCTGTAAGCACTTTAAAACAGTAGTAGAAATTACAATCCAGCTAATACAGTTGAAATCCTTCTATGAGACACCTGAATTTTGCTTAGTTGCAGCTAAATCTATTTGTAAAAAGCACCAGGTGGCAAAAGCAGGGGGAAAAAGTCCTGGCCAATCGGAGTGGGTTTGCTGGAAACGCCCGTGTTCCAATTGGCTGCGCTGTTGCCGTACCTTCCAAGAAGCTGCTGGAGGGCATCCTGGTCTCAGTCGGCTGGGTGCCATCCAACCATGGGGGAGCTGAAGCAGCCCTGTTCAAGGGCAGACTGCTGGAGAGAAGAAAAATAGCAGAGGTTAAATAGTGTAGAGGCAGGACAGGTTTAGATTGAGCAATTTAGCAAGACAAAGGAGAGTGAGACTTTTTGGTGCCAAGGCAGAGTGCTTGGATGGGGTTTGGGGGTGCAGGAGCAAGGAAACAACAGAAGAGCTGTAAGCACTTTAAAACAGTAGTAGAAATTACAACCCAGCTAATACAGTTGAAATCCTTCTATGAGACACTTGAATTTTGCTTAGTTGCAGCTAAATCTATTTGTAAAGAGCGCCAGGTGGCAAAAGCAGGGGAAAAAAGTCCTGGCCAATCAAAGCGGGTTTGCTGGAAGCGCCTGTGTTCTGATTGGCTGCGCTGTTGCTGTACCTTCCAAGGGGCTGCAGGCAGGTGTCCTAGTCTCGGTCGGCTGGGTGCCGTCCGACCGTGGGGGAGCTGAAGCAGCCCTGTTCAAGGGCTAGAAGAATGGTCTGGAGTGTGGCAGCTGAGATTTAATGTCAAAAAGTGCAAGATCATGCATATAGGAAAGAAAAATCCAAGAAAGGAGTATTACCTAGGAGGCAAAAGACTGTCGGCCTCAAACCAGGAATGAGATCTGGGAATCATAATCTCAGATGACTTGAAGGTTAGTAAGCAGTGTGAGAAGGCAACGTTGAAGACCAACAGAATGCTGGGCTGCATTGGGAGGGGGAATCATGAGCAGGAGGAGAGAGGTGGTGCTACCACTGTATAGATCGCTGGCCAGGCCTCACCTGGAACACAGAGTCCAATTCTGGAGGTCTCACCTCAGAAAGGACATTGACCAGGTGGAAACAGTACAGAGAAAGGCAACAAAAATGATTCAGGGTCTGTAGTACATGTCCTACAAGGAAAGACTTCGGGAACTGAATATGTACTCCCTGGAGCAGAGAAGAGAAAGAGAGGGGGCATGATTGAAATATTCAAGTACATTAAAGGCATCAACAAGGTACAGGCACAGGAACTTTTTCACTTCAAGAAGGGCTCCAGGACCAGGGGACATGACCTCATGCTGCAAGGAAGGAGGTTCTTTACCAACACCAGGAAGTTTTTTTCACAGAAAGAGTGGTGGACGTCTGGAACAGCCTGCCCCAAGAGGCTGTGGGGGCCAAAACTGTGTGTGTGGGGGGGGAATTCAAGAATGCATGGGATAGACACAAGGGAGCCCTGTCTACAAAGAACAACTAGAGTGTCAAAATAGGTCTAAAACAAATGGGCAAACTAGATGGACCTAGAGGTCTCCTTCTGCTGTCAACTTCTATGTTTCTATGTTTTCATGTTATTACTCATATAATCGTCCAAAATTTCAATTAAACCCACTTTTCAGAGTTTCTTTCAACAGTTTACTACTTGATCTGAGTATGATTTATTTTTGCCTCCAGCCAGCAATTTGCAAGAGTTCTGTCATCATCATTCATTGTTACCATTTTTTCCCACTGCCTTGCTGCCCAGATTTGGGTCCATAAGACAATTGACTTTAAGGTTAACTTCCTCCTCAAAAAGGCTGTTGGCATATCTCTGTTTAAATTTAGGACTTGTCTGTAGGACACATTCTGGACTGATTCTAGGTCCCTAGCTAGATTACTGAATACCCGTAGTTCAGAACTATATAACAGGATATTAATGACTTTTGTGTCAAAAGCTAGTTTCAGTGCTGAGTAAGAATTGTTGGCAAATAGCTTACTAAAGTGAATTATAGCTTTAGATGATTGTATGCCTTGCTAATATGATTTTCCCAATACATATGTCTATCAAATGTCAGCCCTAGATATTTAAAATCTGATTTAATATCAAGCAATATTTCTCCATATGTCCATGATGAAGCCTGATTATAGCCCTTTTTTACCAAAAATAAGAATATTGGGCTTTCTTGGGTTTAAAGCAAGATCCAACTTATTCAAATGAAAAACTGTTTTATGAATTGTACGCTTAAGACATAATGGGGTCTGCGAACATAACATAATGTTATCTGTGTACATAAGTATGTCAGTTTTCATGTCCGTGATTCTTGGTGCGAAAGTATCGACTGATTGCAGCTCTGCTACCAATGTTTCCAAATACAAATTAAAATGTAGGGGTGCCAAAAGGCATCCCTGCTTGACTCCCTGTTTGACATTAATTGCCTTAGAGTTAGAACTGTCCTCAGCAACCCTTTGGTATGCTTTGTCATTTTTGTGCAATAATTGCTAAATATTCAAAAGGTCTCCTCTACGTCCAAGTTCCTCATGTTCTCCCATAATAGTTGCCTATTCACATTATCAAATGCAGAAGACATATTTAAACATGTCACATATACATCACCATTCTCCCTTAACTCATATTTTTCTATTAGATAGTTCAATATAAAGGTACTATCTATTGTTCCATGTCCCTCATGCAAATCTACCTGACCATAATACAAAAGATTATTTTCCTCTACCCAATTATCAAGTCTTGCCAGAATTAAACATTTAAACATGTTTAGACCTATACATAAAAGTGTTATTGGTCTGTAGTTGCTAGGGTCTGCTGGGGATACGTTTTTATACAGTGGAACCATTAAACCATATTCTCACTCATTTGGGAGAGTTTTCTCTCTGCCAATGTAATTAAATAAATTACACAGTACTGTCACCCACCATTCTGTGTGGGCTAAGAAAATTTCAGTTGCTATGCCGTCTGGGCCAGGAGCTTTGTACCTTTTTTTATACTAATATAGCTCGATGAATGTCTGTCTCTGTAAATTAGAACATTTCTTCACTCCTCTCATCCTGTCGCATCACTGTCTGGCTGTTTATTGTTATTTCCTTTGTTGTTTCATATTTCATTTGAAAGTAGTCCTGCCATGTAGAAGAAGCTACTACTGATATTGTATTGTACTTCTTATTCTCGATGCCATAGGCAACTAAGTCCTAGATGCCACGAAAATATTTTTCCATTATAATCTTTTGAAAAGAACACCACAGATTTTATGTAGTATTTTTTTCTGTTTCAATAAGGACTTGTATTCGTTTAATTAATTTTAAGGCCCTTCTTGGTTCATGGTCTGCAGAATCTTTTGCAACCTCCCTTAATTTGTAAACTGTTTTTTTAATGGTTTGACATTCCTTCTCAAATATGCTTTGGAAGGAGGAGCTGAGGAGAGTAGTGGGAGGACAAATGGAACAATTAATCTAGATGTAGATATTGAGTTGGATAAGGGGGGGTTGGTGAGCATGAAAACTCAGATATTGAACAGAGCAAAGATGGGGAAGGGATGATATCTGAGGAGGCAGGAATACAAGCAGGGTATAGAAAAAAGTGGAAAAGGGATGCTCAGAGAAAGGAGATAGTAAAAAAAAAAACAAGAATGAATGGAGGAAGTTTAAAGGAAGAGGATATTATTGAGGGATCAAAAGGAGCAGAATTGGGCAAAGTACAACCAGTTGCAGTTTTAGGGGGCTGCATGGAGTATGAAGAGGTCGCAGTCCTTATACTGGGTGATTCTATAATTAGAGGAATTCAATAAGGGATTTTGGGTGAAGGGAACAGAAATATTAAGATTGAGTACATGCCTGGGATGATGGTGCTAAAAGCCTCTCGTCTTGTATGCTCCCTATCCAGGAAACATAAGGGGATGACACACATTGTGTTGAATCTGGGCACAAATGACCTGGTGGATAGAAGTCTCAAGGAAATGCAAGCCAGGTTCATGGAATTGGCAAATGTCTTGAAGCTGGATAATAAATCAGTCTCTTTTTCAGAAATACTTCCAGTACCAAAGGCCAGCATGGATAGAAAAATTAGAACTGATGAGTTTAATGTATGGTTAAGGTGGTGGTGTAGTGAACAAGGGTTTGGATTGGTGGGGGGATAGGATAGGACATGGGATAATGCAGAATTATATGCTCCAGATGGAGAACACTTAAGCAGAGCTGGCAGAATGGTCCTGAGTGAAAAAATATATTACTTTGTAAAGGAAGAGTTAAATTTAAACTGATTAGTGGGGGAGCAGCAAGGAATAGCCTAGCTAGTAATCTCCCTTGTAATACTGTAGGGAAGTTAATAGGCTATAGTAAGAAAGTAGGATTTTCAGGGTGGAGAGGGCTGTATGTGAATGCCAGAAGTCTGGGAAATAAAATGGTGGACCTAGACAGAATGACAGTGGATGAATGCCTCAATATTGTGTCTATAACAGAGACCTGGTGGTCAGAGCATCAGTCCTGGGAAGTTAGTGTTCTGGGATACAGGCTGTTCAGAAGGGACAGGGTGGGTAGAAAGGGGGAGGGGTGGCATTATATGTCAAGGAGACCATTAAAGCAACCGAAGGACAGGATGAATACAGTGAGATAGAATTCCTGTGTGTCACATTAGAAAAAAAAAAACCTGGAGTCATATTATGAATAGGTGTGATATATAGAACTCCAAAATCAGAGGGAGGAGTTAGACAGGCAAATGATGTGGGTGATTCAAAGGGCATCAAACAAAGGGGAGTTTGTACTACTGGGGGACTTTAACATGCCAGAAGTAGAATGGGGAATCCCAAAGGCAACATCAGCCAGGAGCAAGGAGATACTTGAAGCACTGCAGGGATCATTTCTACATCAGCTGGTTAAGGAGCCCACAAGGGGGAAATATTTTGTATGTGGTACTCTCAAATGGGGATAGTGTTGAAGAGGTTATTGTGGGAGACTGTCTGGGTGCAAGTGATCACAACACAGTAAGTTTCAAGATACAAATAGGGAAGATAACAAGTAAGACCAGTGCAAAGGTTGTAGTCTTCAGGAAGGTGAACTTTAATAGAATGAGGGAGATTTTCAGGGAGGAAATGAAATGCGGTGACTGGATAAAGGATGTAGAGGAATTGTGGAAATGAATTAAGGAGGTATTATTAAAAGCAACTGAAGTATGCATAAGGAGGATAGGAAAAAACAAGAAAAGAAGGTGGCCTCTTTGGTTTAATAGGGAGGTTATAAGGACAATAAGAGATAGGATGGCTTTCAGAAGATATAAGAAAACTCAGAGCATGAAAGAGTAAATTATAATGAGAAACTTAGGCAGAGAGAATGATTAGGAGAGCAAAAGCAGAAACAGAAGAGGGAATTGCTAAACATGTCAAACGAGGAGATAAAACATTTTTAGATATGTGAGGGGAAGAGGAGGACATGACAGGGGATTGTGAGTTTGAGGGGGGAAGGGGGAACTATGGTTGAGGGGGACTTTAAGAAAGCTGAGGTTTTAAATAGTTATTTTTGCTTTGTATTCAGTGGAAGGGGATGGAAATGGACCCGAGTTAAAGGAGAAAGGAGGAGATGTGGGATGGATCAAAGCCCATTAAGTGAGGAAAGAGTTAAGAAAGAACTTGGAAAAGTAAAGGTAGACAAAGCAATGAGGCTGGATGGCTTGCATTCAAGGGTTCTTAGGGAGTTGAGAGATGAGTTAGCAACACATTTCGCAAAGTTATTTAACTTGTCCCTAGATACAGGGTGTGTTCCATGTGACTAGAGGATGGCAGATGTAGTACCACTGCACAATGGAAGCTGCAAGGAGGGGGCAGGGAATTACAGACCTGTTAGTCTCACATCAATGGTGGGCAAGATGATGGAGGTGCTAATAAAGGAAAGAGTGGAAAAATACTTAACGGCCAACAAACTATTAGATGAAAAGCAACATGGATTCACTAGTGGGAGATCTTGCCAAACAAATCTAATAGAATTTTTTGATGGGTAATGAAGGTGGTTGATCAAGGAGGGGCAGTTGATTTTGTCTACCTGGACTTCAATAAGGCCTTTAACTCTGTCCCTCACTGCAGGCTGGTAAATAAGAAGGAGAGCCTGGGGGCAGGACAGAAAATAACTAGACAGGTGGAAAACTGGCTGAAGGATAGAAGTCAGAAGGTGGTGGTAAATGGTATACATTCTGGGGTAAGGAAGGTTACGAGTGGGGTTCCTCAAGGATCTGTACTAGGACCAATCCTTTTTAACATATATATTAGTGATATATCAGAGGGAATTGAAGAGAAAATGTGTCTGTTTGCAGATGATACAAAGTTATGGAATAGGGTTGACATTGAAGGAGGGGTTGAGGCCATGAGGAGGGATTTGAGTATACTAGAGAAATGATCAGAAACATGGCAGCTGAAGTTCAATACAAAGAAGTGTGCGGTGATGCATGTAGGGCATAAAAATTGACTGGCCAAATAATCACTGTGGGGAGAGCAGATAAAACAAATAGGAAAGGGATCTGGGGATTGTAATATCAAACAACCTTAGGGTAAGTGACCAGTGTAGTAAGGTGGTTGGCAAAGCTAACAGAATGATGGCGTGCATAGGAAGGGGCATAACTAGTAGGAAGAAGGAGGTGCTGATGCCATTACATAAGACCATGGTTAGATCACGCCTGGAGGACGGGGTACAGTTCTGGAGGCCTCATTTAAGAAAGAACATAGATGTAATAGAAAAGGTTCAGAGAAGGGCAACAAAGATGGTGCAGGGTATGCAAGGGAAACCATACGAGACAAGACTGAGATAATTAAATCTGTATCTACTGGAGTTTAGAAGAGAGAGAGGAGACATGATAGAGACATTCAAGTACATGAAGGGGAGAAATAAAGTGAGGGAAGGAAGTCTATTTAAAATGAAAGTTGGAGTTAAAACAAAAGGTCATACTGTAAGATTGGAAGGAGGAAGATTTAAAGGTAATGTAAGGGATGTTATTTCACTGAGAGGGTGGTTGAACTCTGGAACAGATTACCTGATGAGGTGGTAGGTGTTGAAATGGTGGAGGGATTCAAAAGAGCATGGGATAGACATCTAGGGTGGGATATTCAAAGGGGTTGCTCATGACGCAACATTGCTGTGTCATCGCACCCACTGATGCCCGCACGATATTCGAAGGAATTTGCTCACGACAAATCCCAATGCACCGGGCGCCAGTAGACGTGGTGGCGCGCAGTGCGGGGCGTGCCCATGCATGCGCACATCCCGGGATATTCAGCCCAGGATATGTGCAAGGACATATGTAGGCACACCCGCCTTTGGCCATGGGAGGGTGCAAAGATGTGCCCGAAAAAAACAAGAGCAAGGACTGGCCACCCACAGGCCGGCTGCCATATTGCTGGGCGCAACAGGGTGGCCACCCGAGCCCTGGTGGCACTGTCTGGTGGTGTAGCGCCCCCCAATGCCCGATCGCAGGCTGTAATATTTATTTAACTCCCTGGTGGTCCAGTGGACCTAACTCCGTGCCTGATCGCCGGCTGTAATAATTATTATACTCCCTGGTGGTTCATTGGACTGAACTCCATGCCCGATCGTGGGCTGTATTATTATTATATTTCGGTGGTCCAGTGATTGAATCTCCTCGTTAATCGCTGGCTGTAATATTTATTTCGTGGTTCAGTGAATATCGCGGTTCGATCGCTGGCTGTAATGAATATTATTTCCGGTGGTCCAGTAGCCTGTATTTCTCTCATCCGCCACCACAGCCCGCCGCCTCGCCCCCAGTCAGCGGCAGGCAGCAGCACCCAACTGAGGTCGGCCGCCCGCCGACACATTGTCCCACCAGGTATACGGGCATGAGATTATATTGTATTATTAAAGTCCCAAATGTGAATGATCCATTCACATTTTGGGACCGTAGTCCAGTCAAGTTCGTATGACCATTGGCCCACGCCAGGATCAACGGGCGACAGCCGTGCTGTACGCTGTCAGTCGCGGCATCCGGGTGACTTGCTGGTGGTGCTGCCGCCCGCTGCTGACCCGGGGGAGCGGAGTGGCGGGTATGAGTGGGCTGGTTGGGAGGGGGGTACTGGTACCACTGGACCGTCAGGGAGTAATCTATTCATTACAGCCCGTGATCGGGCACGGAGTTCGGTCCACTGGACCACCAGGGAGTATAATAATTATTACAGCCCGTGATCGGGCAAGGGGTTTGGTCCACTGGACCACCAGGGAGTTACAACACTAATACAGCATGCGATCGGGCAATGGGGCGCGTTGCTGGTGAGGGGCAGGGGGCGTCGGTCTCCGACGGCTGCAGCCTGGCAGGGTGCCAGGCGCAAGTCGCAGGGGATTAGTGCACCTGCATGCAAATAGGTATAATGACATGCAAATGGCCCATTTGTGCCTTTGCATACATTATGGCTCCATTTGCATGTCCACGCTGAATATCGCGGTTGCTGTGCCTAGCGCAATGGCACTTGCGCTAGTGCATCCCCTGCTCCTCTCTGGCCACTTGTGCTGGTGCAGTGCTACTGTGCCATGCGCCAATCACCGGGTAACCACGGTGCCATATTCAATGGTGTGGAGCCATGGCGCAGCACCGTTGAATATCGCCCAGACCACACCCTGGCGCATCCCAGTCGCGCTGCACCTGGCTTGCGCCCCTGCCTGGTGCAGTTCTGAATATCCCACCGCTGGGGTTGATTAGAGGACAGAGGATAGGCTCCTTGTGCACTGGCGACAAGTAGGGGAGAGGGAAAATGGTCAGACTGGATGGGCCAGGATGGTCCTTTTCTTTTGACACATTACTATGATACTATGCTTTGTTTTTTGTTGTTGTCTTATTAACTTGATTTACCCGAACGTTCACTACAAGATTTGCCTTTAAATAGTCAGTAATTTACTCACGCTTCTTTAAAATGATTTTGTCATGTTTGCCATAGTAAATGGGAATAGTAACCTGTAGGAGTTGTGATTCAATCTCCTACCATTCAAATTGCCAAAAAGTGCTGTTGTTCATGAAAAAAATGCTTTTATTTCTGTGCTCTGCTTCATTTGCATAACCCTGCCCCTTTTTTCTCAGTGCTGCAACCCCAACCATGACATCATGCAAGGGAAACAAGGTTTTAAGCACTGTGCTAAAACAGAGACCTCTATTGGTCAGTCTTGGTATTGCAGACATCCTTTTTCTTTCACAATTTTGAACTCATAGCAGAAACTGGACACTAAAGAAAAAGAAAAGTAGTTTGACCCATAATTACACCCCTGAACTAAAATACTAACATACTAAGAAGCCAGCAGAGTAGGCCCTCTGGTCTTTCAAGTCTGCTTGGGGGATCAGTGCCCTCACTGGGCACCGTCACAGCCCCCCCACCCCACCAAGCATCCCTTCTCAAGGGGTACTGAGATGCACTCTCCCCATACCTGCCCCAACCTTTCTTGAATCCCTCCACAGTTTCAACAGCCACCAGCTCCCTGGGCAGTGCATGCCATGGTTCCACCACCCTCTCAGTGAAGTATAGTCTCCTTGTCTCTCCCCTTAGTCTCCCACTGACCAGCCTCATCGAGTGCCCCCTGGTGTTCCCCACTTCCCTCAGCTAAAGCACCCCATCCCAGCTTATCCTATGTATCCCCTTGAGAAATCTGAAGACCTTGATCATGTCTCCTCTGTCCCTCCTCTCCTCCAGAAAGTACAGGTTGAGCTCCTCAAGTCTCTCTTCATAGGACTTATCCCTGAGGCCCTGTATCATCTTGGTCACCCACCTCTGGACCCTCTCCAAAAGAGCAATATCTGTTTTTAAGTAAGGACACCAAAACTGCACACAATACTCAAGGTGTGGTCTAATCAGGCAATTATACAGTAGGAGGAGTACCTCCCAGCTCCTTGAGGTTATCCCCCTGGCTATGCACCCCAGAATTTTATTAGCTTGGGCTGCAGCCCTACTGCACTGCTATGAGTTGTTCATTTTGGCATCTACCACCACCTCAAGGTCCTTCTCCCCCCTTGAAACCTGCAGTGTCTCCCCACTCATGGTGTAGACATGAGCTGGGTGTTTGGCCCCCAGGTGTAGAACTCTGCACTTCCCAGTGTTAAACTTCAGCTTCCAGATGTGTGACCACCCCTCCAAAGTCTTCAGGTTCTCCTGGAGGGCCAACCTCCCCTCTTCCCCATCTACCACTGCTCCCAGCTCGAGTCATCAGCAAATAGACTCATTTCACTCCTGATACCCCTTCTAATGTCCGAGATATATGGGTTAAACAGGAGTGGGCCCAGTACCGATCCCTGTGGAACCCTGCTAATGACTCTCTTGGAAGATGAGACCACCCTCCCCCCAACTATCACCCTCTGAAAATGACCTGCAAGCCAGTTCTCTATCCACCTGACCATATGTATGCTCACTTCCAATTTCCCCCAGCTTCTCTAGCAGCTCAGGATGTGGCACTGAGTCAAATACCCTACTGAAGTCTAGAAAGAGGACATCCACTGGCCTGCCCAGATCCAGTACCCTCTTCACCCAATCGTGGAACTCCACCAGGTTGGTCTGACATGATCTGCCCTTATCAAAGCCATGCCGGTGATCATCCAGGTGTCCCTGTGCTCTCTTTTAAGATGACCTCCATCACTTTGCCCACCACCGACATCAGGCTTGCCAGCCTGTAAATTACCTGGCTTCTCTCATGAGCCACCCTTGTGTATTGGCATGATATGGGCCATCCTCCAGTCCTGTGGCACCCAACTGGGCTGGAGGGAGGACTTACTAATACTAGTACTTATAGTCATTCAGGCCCTATAACATAAACATAGAAAAGTGTCGTCACGCTTCCACATTCTGATAGGAGCTGCCACTTCAGACCTGTCACTTCACCAGCAGGCAGTAAAAGTCAAAAATATCTACACAGACTGGCAAATTATCTTTTTGTCCTATCTGCATCACAAAAACAGTTTTGCAGAAACTTTTCTATAGACTGTACTGCTGTAAAGACTACCAACATAGGAGACCGCACTTTGATAAGGGAGACAGAAAAATCAGCTATGCACTGTACCCACAATGCCTTGATATATAGATATATAGATAAATATACAGATGTTGACAGAAGATAAGGGCCCAAGGCCCACCTAGTCTGCCCATGTGCACACGTACTTGGCTTCTTCAAGCTTTTCTAGAACTACTATAGGTTATATATCTACATATTAGGTTTTATTTTGCAGTCCCCACTACCAAAATAAGGGACTGCACCTCTGAGTAATGAACATTTAAGTCAACTTTATAATTTACCCAGAATTCCTTGTTGCTGTATGTAAAACATTGACAGTTCCCTTGCATGACATCATTCTGGGGGGTGTGGCCTCACACAGAAAACTGGAAGGCGCACAGAAACAAAAACATGCAAAAAATGACTATGACAGATTTTTTTACAAAACAAATTGCAGCTTCAGCATCTGAAGCATGAGTGGCAATGGCATACTATGTGAAACAGGCCATTTGCGGACTGTGACTAAATCACTTTAAGGAAGCATTTATATTAAAGTTGTAATTTAAATCTACAATTTCAGTTACAGTGCTGTTTTCATTCATGTTAATTAATAACACTGTTATCTTAGCTATAGAATAGGACTTCCAGTTCACTATTTTTTTTATTTCTAATGGACATGTTATTATCTGCATCTTGTTGTTCTGCTGACTTGGTGTCATTATATCTATGATTTGTCATTAAGTACAGTACTATTGTGAGATGATCTGCTTCCCAAATTGGCAAGATTGAAAATTTAATAACATTCTTAAAGGAAAATATAGCTAACATACAAATATCCAGCACACTACCTCCCTGTTGGGTAAGGAATGTCATTTTGCCTGTGCACTCACAATGAGCTCTGCCATTTGCAATGCGCATATGATTATTTGCTACTACCTTCGACAACTGAGTCTCTCTTTTATTTACTACTTTATTCCTCAGGTTTCTGATTGGGATATTATATGTATCATCTAGCCAGCCATGGGAGTATACTTTTATTGAATGCATGCATTGAAGTCTCCCATGACTATGATTGCTACTCTGGGAAATTTCAATTGAATTTTGTTCAGGATGTCATTCAGTAAGTGCATTGCTTCATTTGCAGAGATTATATTTACAGGAGGAATATAACTGTTACTAGTAACATCTGCATATCCATTTGTGAGTATCACAATGCACAAGAAAAAGGGGTACCATAAGGGATCTTATAACTATTTTGAAAAGTAGCAGTGGAGACCAGTGTGACCAGGCCTCTTTTAACTCTTTCACATTTTTGCTGCCCTCCTGCTTCTAGTTCCCAGCGTGTATACCCTTTCAGCATAAATTCCCATCCCAAAGCTATGTTTCTTGTAGATGTACCATATCACATTTGCATATCTTTCTTACCCAGCCCAGTCATCTATTTTATTAACAACACTGGCAGGATTCCAGCTAATCAATCACATATTTGCAGTTTAAGTTTGGTAAGTTATTCTGAGGCTATAGATAGGGCACTTTCTTAAGTTTTTGTCTCAGCAGATGAGTGGGAGTTACCATCTCAGCTACTATTCCCAGTGCCTGCTGATGATGAGTGTACCTCTACAGTACTATCACTTTACTATTGATTCTCACATCCTTTTGGGTCCTCCCACTTACTTCTTTTCTGTTTTTTCCCCACACTGAATACTCACTGTCTTTGCACACTGAATGCACACTTTCAGTTGATTTAGTGAACTCAGTTATTCTACTTTGCAGTTTATCTTGCTCTTGTTTTTTTCCTCTTTATTGAGTGTATTTTTGTTTTGTGCTTTCTTCCTTCCTATGTTAGTTGTATTTCCTGCTGCTCTATTTAACTCTACGTGTTCGTTATCTGGTAATGTCGCATCTAGTGTTACCCTGAATTCCCTGAAATCTATACTTGCTTCCAAAAGTGTTTTTCTCATTTTTGAGAACTTAAGGCTATGCAAATCATGCCCTCATATGCCCTGTTTTATGTCTATAGGTTGAATAATATCTGTCCAACTAAAGACATTTCCAAGAGCACTTTTACAGATGTTATATCTCAAAATTCATAATGTTGCTAATATAGAAACATAGACTTTGTTAGCAGATAAGGACCGCTTGGCCCACCTAGTCTGCTCATTTCCCTACCTATTGAATAAGCTGCAGACCTAGTTAACCAACAACCTACTTCTTCCTGCCCCCCACCGAATTGCCTTATGTCTGTCCCATGTATTCTTGAATTCCCCCGTTTTTGACCCCACAACCACCTCAGGAAGGCCATTCCATGCGTCCACCACCCTCTCTGTGAAAACATGCTTCCTCACATTGTCCCTGAGCAATCCCCCCACTGTCTTCAATTTGTGTCCCCTTGTTTTTGCACATCTCTTCTTCTGAAAGATGCTACCCTCTTGGACTCTGTTGATTCCCTTGAGGTACTTAAAGCTTCTATCATGTCCCCCCTCTCCCTCCTTTCCACAAGGGTATCCATATTAAGCTCCTTTAGTCTCTCTTCATATGGCTTATGTTGCAGACCCTGCACCATTTTAGTTGCCCTCCTCAGGACTGCCTCCATCCTGACTCTGTCCTTACAAAGATAGGGTCTCCAGAACTGCATGCAGTACTCCAGATGGGGTCTCACCAACTGTCTGTGCAGAGGGATACCAACTTCCTGTTTTCTACTGGTGATGCCTCTCCTATACATCCCAGTATCTCCCAGCCATCCTTACTGCCTTCTCACATTGCTTGCTTATCTTTAGGTCATCTGATATGATTACCCCCAGGTCCCTTTCCATTTTTGTTGTTGTTAATACTTCCCCCACCATTGTGTACTTTTCCCCCGGGTAAGGGTTTTTGTTTCCCAGGTGCATTACTTTGCACTTCTTTTCATTGAATCTAAGCTGTCATACTTCTGACCATTACTCCAACCTTGCTAAGTCCCTCCTCATCCTTTCCAGCCCCCTTGTGTATCAACCCTGTTGCAGATCTTTGTGTCATCTGCAAAGAGGCATACTTTTCCTTCCAGTCCCTCTGCAATGTCACTTATAAAGACATTAAAAAGGACTGGACCCAGTACCGAACCCTGTGGTACCCCACTAGTAACCCCCCTTTCTTTGGAGTGGACTCTGTTTACTATTACCCTCTGTGTCCTGTTGTCTAGCCAGTTTCTTACCCTGGCTACTACCCTGGGACCCACTCCCAGGCTGGCTAATTTGTTTATTAATCTTTTGTGTGGGACTGTGTCAAATGCCTTGCTAAAGTCTAGGTAGACCATTGTGACAGGGAGTTCCTGCCACTCTTCAGGACTGACCTTTTCTTAAATCTGTTGCGACAGTTCTTCTATTTCTTAGCCTAATCTATTCTTTACATTTTTCTAGTCCATAACGTTGGCCACCTATGGGCACCTCCTTCCCTTTCTTGACTATGCTATATTGTCCTCTTTAATTTTTATTTTCCCTCTCAGGTCCTTGTACAGGGAGGTTATTGTTGTGACCTCCGAGCTCATTGTTGGATTTAGTATGCAATGGCACTATGTCAAAAAATACTTTAATGTATATACCTTATGTGTCTACAGCCTGTAAATGTTGAAAATACCATGGCACTAGGTGTTTTGATTAAGGTAAAAAGTACTAGGCGACTGTATATTATATAAATTAAGTTAGTTGTGCTATTTAAAATGCATGTAAATTGCTGTAAGTTGAACAAGTCTGAAATGTCATGGCAATTTACATACATCCCATGATGCTTTTCATTAGGGAAGTATGTGTGATGTTGTGTTTCTTTGAAATTTGGCTTATTGTCAATACCCTTTGGGGTAACCCATGTTTCAGTGCTTCTGCACTGAGGTTCTTTGTCTTTAGCTTGTCTTTTTTTAATTTTTATTTCATCCTCCACTACCCAAGCAAACAAGGCCCGCATAGGGGTGGAGGCTGAATCTCAACTGCTAAGGGAGATCAGAGATCAGTGTCAGTAGGTGCTGGCTAAGTGTAGATACAGGACATACATAGTCTGTTGTTGCAAACTGATGTACTGAAGAAGGGATATGTCATTGCTTAAGGTTATCTCCTGCATTTTGAATAAACATCACACAGAAATTGTGTGTTGAACTTGAAGTTCGGTTCTGGTTTATCAGTTATCCCACAGCCCCTCTCTGGTCTACTACTTTGGTCACCCAGTCAAAGAAATCTATTAGATTAGTCTGACATGACCTTCCCACTGTGCATCAAACCTGTATATTGTGTCTACTATTGTTGCTTGTATCAAATCTGTTTCATGTGTATTGCTGCTACCTTGTACTCCACTGTCACCCCTATGCCATGTAGGCGTCATGCGGTTTGAAACGCCCCTGGATCAGTGCACTCACCCAGTTATCAAAGTCATAAATAAAGAAATAAATAAAAAATGAATCCATGCTGCCTTGAGTCCTGTGCCGCACTGGCCTCTAGGTACTCAACAATTCTTTCTTTTAGAAGTGATTCCATCATTTTCCCTACCACTGAGGTCAAGCTAACAGGTCTGTAGTTTCCTTCCTCTGTTTGTTCCCACTTTTGTGAAGAGGAATCACATTATTTGTTTATTTGCTTCACACAAAGGCTTGTTGCCTCAGTGATGGCTGTTCTGATGTTTCCTCATTGTTCCTCTATCCCTCCTTCTTGCCTGTTTGCTAGTTCTTTTCTGAGGCACTCTCCCATTTTGACAAAGTCAGCTCTCCTAAAGTCTAGTTCTCTCACTTTTGTATGGCTTGACTCTGTGGCTGTTTATTGTGAACCACACTGTTTGGTGGTCACTTGTTCCCAGATGGCTACCCACTTCTAGATCTGAGATCCTCTCTCCATCCCCATTTGAGAATACGAGGTCTAAGATTGCTCCCTCCTGAGTGGGTTCCAACATTAGCTGTCTGAGGCATGCCCCCTGTAGGGCATCGAGAATTTTCATCTCATGTTGAATTTTCAATTCATGTTGAATTTTCATTTCTGGATTTATAGATTCCATCTAAATAGACTGTAGGAAGCCTAAGGCCTTACTCGATTTCCCTCTCTTTTCTTCATTTGTGCATATCCACTCTGCCTTGTTTACCACTTATTTCCTCTCTATTTACCATATCACTGTCTGACTGCTTAATTTGTGGTCAGCTTGTTTTATTCCAGCTTCCTCTTTTTAACTCCTTCCCATATTTCCCCCTTCTTATCATTGCTATATTTGTCATCATTCCTTTCCTCATTTCTTACCAATGTTTGTTTGTGGTTTGCATTCTGATTGTTATTTTCTTTGTATCAGATGGTTTCACAGAACTTTTTTCAGCAACTTGCAACTAATTAACTAGACTATTTATAGCCCTTGTTTCTTGTTCAGCTATACGTTCAGGTGTTTCCTTAATTAGTTCCTTATTGGTCGTTTGATTTTTAGGTGCCGTTTCCTGATACCTTTCTTTGGCATCCATATTATCACATCTTCTTCTCTGTTCCAGTGACGTCATTAGGGAAATCAACTGACTTAAATAATCATTATTGTCTCCTGATTCCATTTTTATTTCATGTAGCCCAACTTGAATCATTTTAAGGTCTCTGTTACAGTTGTTTATACAGTTCCTATTGCTAGCATTTTGTGACTCATTTCCTGTATCTCCTTTCATATTTCCATCATTGCCAATACTATCATACTTATTCCAGAGATGAGGAATGTCTGGGGTTTTCTGTGAAGGGTGATCTAGGCTAAAGTGGTCCACATAGGGAGTAATGAAGTTTACAAATTCCATCTGAAATGGCTTTCTTTGGATGGGGCTAGTTGTCATTTTTTCTACTGAAAGAATTATTGGCAAACTCTGAGATGAACAAATAGCTATAGCTGCCATATCTCCTATAGCCTCCTTTGTTGGTCTGTCTATCACATTTACAACATTTTCAGACTTTCTAACATCATCTTTTCCTAACTGTTTTGCTTTGCTTCCTTTTCTTGGCTGTATTCCCTTGTCTGCCATTATATCAGTCTGTAATTCCTGTATGCCAGAATTTTCCAGCTCCCTCATTTGTAAAAGTAATGGATGTTCACTATTTGATGGTAGAGACCTAACCTCTTTAATTGGGGATGATGTACTTGTAGGAATGAGTAGTACAGGTAGTAGTAGAATCTTTATTTGTATATAGGAGTTGGAATACACACCATTAGGTTCCGAAGGTCCTGTTTTCAAGGTACTCCTGTTTAGGCACAGTAAAGGAATACAGGCTAAAACAATAATATAAGATCCTTCAAAAATACATATAACTTCAACAAAACACAAATTCATATCCACAGCATATACACAAATGTCATGCACTGTCAGCATGTTTCCAGGACTCATTTCAATATATATCTGAAAAAAAAATCTAAATTATTTGGCACATTGCCAACATATATTTATTCTTGTTTTGTAGCCAATTAAAATTTTCTTGGGAGGTTTCCCCATTTGTAATTCATGGGTGTCCAAAGTGCACCCGTGTTCATTTGCCAATGAGTGACCCTTGAATTTGTACAATACCATTCTGACCCACAAATGTAGAATAGTGTAGGGGCAACCATACACATCAAGACTGTGTCTCCATCAATGGGATGAGATGACATCACAGTGACCTCAAGAGCAAAGTTTTAGAGATCCCTGATGTCATCTCAGCCCTGAGATGGAAACATACCTGTTGTTTATGATTGCCATACACTGTTTTATATGTCGTATGGTTCAAAGAATACACAAAAATCACAATGAATGTAGATTTAGTTCAATAAAAAGCTTTGTATTCAATTCATTTTGCAACAACCACAATGGGTAAGGGACAAAGCATTTAAAAAGAATACTGCAGCTCCTTTTCATGTCCATCACGGTTCCCTTATCCTGTAATGGGAGAGAGAGAGAGAAAGAGCAAGAGAATGGGTTTCAGCTGTCATCTCTTCTGATTGCCATTCCCCTGCCAATGGTTTTCAGTTGCAACTTCTAGCAATTGCAGCAGCCCCAATCCTGACTGACTTTGAGAAAATGGAATTTTAACTGTTTTCCTGCTTGTAGATAAATCAGGACTAGTCAGGGAGGTGTTTAGAGTGAACTGTGGCTGCCATTTTTGCAGGTCTGTGTGAGAACAGTTGTTTTCTTTGAGTTGAGATAAATGCATTTAGCTGCTTGCTTGAGGGATCAGTGTATATACTCAGTTCAAGGTAAGAAAAGTAGTATCATTCTGATGTCACAGTGATACTGCAATGACTTTTCATGACCTTTGAACTGTACTACAAGAAGAATTAAACGTGTATGGAAATCCATACACAATAAGGGGCAACCATATACTATTCTCTGAGAGCCTGGGGGAACAAAATAATTTGTGATTTTCCTTGTATTTTCATTCTGAATTATTGCCTTTGATCTTTTTTATTTGGTTTTTCACTTTATGTTATTGCCATGTAGACTATTTTTCTTTTTCCCAGACATGTTAAAGGAACCAGAAACACCAAATAACACCAAATAACAGTAATTAACAACAGTCAAGCTGCAGCTGATATAATTTAACTGTGTAACACACTAATGATTAAAAAGTCAAAGCTTTATTAAATGTTCTCTAATAAAACAAGCATTTGTCAATGCTGAATGTTGTCGTGCTGGCATTGGCAGTGGTGGAGGTGGAGACGCATAGCGCTGTGATTGTGTTAATGTGCCCCAAAAGGTGATTTTGCACAGTGAGTACGCCATTGTGTGGCAGAGCTGCGGAAACGCATTTTGGGCAGGCTGTGGAAAATGGCAGCTGGACTGTTGATAATGAGGTGTGCACAAATACCAGTGGTGAAAATGTGGCATGAAAATATTACAGATTGACAAAGTTACAAGGGTGCATGGAAAGTGCACAATGCACGTTTGCAACACAGTCATTGTATGGACTTTTGGCACCAAATTGTCAACATAGGCATTTTAGGACTTGTGCAGGTGAATAGTGTCACCGTCATTTCCTCAAACTGTCCCAAAAAGTGATTTCACACAGTGACCATGCAATTCTGCACCGGACATGCGAAAACACATTTCTGCCAGCTGTACTGTTCATAAGGAGGTATGGAAAAATGCCAATGATGAACAACTGGAGTGAAAGTATTACAAATTCACAAAGTCACCAGCATACATGCAAACTGCACAAAGCACTCATAAAACACTAATTTTATTGACTTTCATCCCCAAATTTTCAACATAGGCATTTTAGGACATCTGCTAATGAACAGTGTCACTGCCATTTTCATAATGTGTCTCCGAACATAGGCTTTCCACAGTGACCGAGCTATTGTGCGCCGGAACGGTGAAAACAGATTTTGGTCAGGATGTGAAAAATGACAGCTGTACTGTTCATTAGGAGGTGTAGAACAATGGCACTGTTGAAAATCTGGAGTGAAAATATAAGTTTGCGAACTTATGAACATGCATGCAAACTGCGCAATGCGCACTCGTAACACAATCATTTTATGGAGTATTATCACAAAATTTTCAACACAGGCATTTTAGGACCTCTGCTCATCATCACTGTCATTTGTGTAATGTGTCCCAAACAATGATTTCGCACAGCGACCGCGCTATTCGGGCTGGAAGTGCGAAAACACATTTTGGCCAGGATGTGAAAAATGACAGCTGAACAGTTCACAAGAAGGTGTGGTAAAATGCCAATGTTGAGAATCTGGCATGAAACTATTGCGAATTCGCTAACTTATGAGTGTGTGTAGCAACTGCACAACGCACGTTCGCAAAACAGTCGCTTTTTTGGATTTTTCCCACCAAATTTGCAACATAGGCTTTTTGAGATCCCCCTCATGAACCGTGGCACTGTCATTTTGTTACTCAGCCCTGAAAGGTGTTTCCATGCAGTGACTGCGAAATCACCTTTTGGGACCGAATAACACCATGACCGTGCAAGAATTTCATGAGGAGGTGTCCCAAAAACCCCATGTTGAAAATTTGGGGCCAAAATTCCCCAAAATGCCTGAGATATGCAGCAAAGTTGAAAAAAACCCTATTTATTCCATTATACAGCTTACCAGCATTTCCTCAGTTCGCGGTCGGCTTTGAAGAGTGCAGACGTGTTCCCGGTCCACTGATGATCGTTGCGCTGGACTCAGAGGTAAGTTTGGGGTGAGGGGATGTGGGGAAGCAGGGTGCACAGAGGGTGGGTGCAGGTGGGGCTCAGAGAGACTATGAGGGACCGCTTTTGTTTTACAGGTGGAAAAAAAATTAAAAACATTGTGGGACAGTTTTTGTATTTCAGGGGATTTGGCACGCTGGGGTGGGCTCCCAGCATGCCACCTAAATGTTTTGGGGGGTCTGTAGCTGACGGGGGATTGGGCACCCTCGTCGGCACACAACACAGGGGGGTGGAGGAAGTTATGCTGATAGGGATTGGGCATCCCCGTTGGCACACTAAGAAAGTGGGGCGGTGAGCCGAGGGGGATTGGGCACCCCCTCGGCATTTAACAATGCGGGGGTTATGCCGATGGGGAGTAGGCTCCCCCATTGGCACACAAAGAAAGCGGGAGGGGGTAAACCGACAGGGGGATTGGGCACCCTTGAAGTTGGCAGTTGGGCGGCTGCCCGCCCACCATGCTGATAATGTCAGCGAGCACATAGAAAGGGTCCTCTGCATCTGATGAGCTTTGCTCAGATTGCAGCGGCCCTTTTCTTAGATGTGCTCGCCATATTATGTATGCATGGTGTGGCGCCAGCATGCAGGCTGATTGGGGAATGAGGGATGCACCTACTGGTGTGTGTCCTGCATTTGCCCAACAGCAACCGTGCCTCCAAAGCTGCACTATCCCAAGATGTTGGCTGTGCAAGCGTCCCAACATAATAAATAAGTCAAAATTGCTCACAAAGTTCATAGAAGAGCTTTTTGTCTTTTGTGTTGGATAAACGACCCCAATATAACTTTTTCAGATCTAGTTGAAGAGTATTAGCTGTTTCTCTGTTCTGCTAGATTCTTGTTCCACAAGGAGGCTCTATATTTATCTGTATCTCTCAGTCTTGCGCTTGGTCCCTCCTTTATGAGCAATCCCTTTGTAGTCAGCCTCCTTCAGGATTAAATGAAATACTAAGTATCAAGTAAATAATATAAGACATATGAGCATCAGCTGAGCACACACAACCTGACTACTAGTAACAAATTTAATATAATAGAGGTCTTAACAAAAAGAACTCTTAAATGGCTAGAAGCTAATTACTCACGTCATGTATTTTAGTAAGGAATTCATTTCCATGAAATGATGAATTTCCACTGTTTTGTTTAATTAGATAAGACTTTATTTAAAATTGCTCAGCTAAAAACTCTGCTTCAGTATGTTGTCAAGTCTTTCCAAATGTCTTTCAGCTTTGGGAAGAACAAATACTGGCATCTAGGATCCACGTTGTTCAGAACTGATCTGAGGGTACACTTAGAGAAAACCATTTTTAATGTGCAGCCAGTGCCAGATCAGTGATGTCATGCATCAGTTTAAACTTTCAGTGATGCAAGATTTAAAAATGTCAAATCAAGTATATGCTTTTAAATTTATATACAACATATATTCGTATGTATTGTAACAGAGTTGGGTAATACTCTGTCCTATTTGTTATGCAGTGACAGAGAGAGAGAGAGAGAGAGAGAGAGTTAAAAGCAAGGATCTATTCTGTCCTCTCCTATTCTGCTACTTGTCTATCTCTTGTCTGTCAGATTGCACAATCGAATTTTCCTTGTGTCACCTAGGAATTGACCACTCTGATGGGCCACAATTTTCCCGTTTTCTCCTTTCCTTCACTTGCTGTTTCTGTTCTTTCTTCTCTTGCTTTTCTGTGGTTAATATATATATATATATATATATTATAGTTATGGCCGATGACCCCAATGCACACCCTGATGCCGGTTGAGGGGGGGGGGTGCAAGGAGGGGCTTTCAACCCTAACATCAAATTTCCTCACTTTTGTCGCTGTGGAATAACCCTAACTGATGCATTAAACAGAGTTTTTTACCATGAATATATATATATATATATATATATGTCTCTGTATATGAAACTGGGATCTCTTGGTTTGCAAATGTATATAATTATACTGTTGAAATGAATGCCAAAAGCTATTTGGGTTTCTTTTAAAAATGGCAATCTGTTCTACAAGGAGTTAACCTTGAGCTGTATTTTGGCTTCCACAAACTTGTTTGCAGAATTATTAACAGGAAACTAGCACTGGGGTAGGGTGTCTTAATTGGTTGCACCTGTTACGAAGACTAATGTACCCTTCAGGCTGGTCACAGGAAGGTCAACGACAAAATGTTGTTACATTTTGTGAAAAACAGGGAATGTAACTTGCAAGATCAGGATGCAGAATTTAATTGCAGGAAAAGCATCTTATAAAAAAAAGAGCAATGTTTTTGCAGAGCTAGAGAGAGAGATTGAGAATTTAGAGAGAGACTCAGAGGAAGGATTTTTGTTTGTACTGCCTTCGTGAAGTGCTATCCTGTACATCTTTATTTTTTTAGTTTATTGTTATTAAGAGTAATAAAACACTACTTGTGAATTTGCAATGTCTCCTGGTTGCCTTTGCCTCCTGATCTATGCCTCTATGACATCTATGTACTGCATATGTTGCCTAAAACTGATCCAGCAATTAAATCGTTTCTTTATCAGTTCATATTCATACCCAGTCTGATATGTCAGTCTAGCTTGCCTATGTGTCAGTTTAACTAGCCACCAAAATGTCCCTCCAACATATATCCACGGCTCTGATCAAGGCCTGTAGACTCCTTGCAGGTGAAGCATGGCTTACGCATACCTGCGACCTCTACGCTAAGACAAGCTGGCTTCAGTTGAAAGACAGAATTAAATGGCAAACATGTCTACTAGCTAAGAAGATCAGTCTAGGACTCGCGCCACCAGTAGTTCAAAACATCCTAAACCACTTCTGTATTCCATGTCATACTAGGGGCTCTATAAATCAGATCTTCCAGGTACCCCACTGCCACACTACCCAGGGACAAAGATCTTTTGCCTACCAAGCCCCTCTCTGGCTAAATTCCCTCCTCTACGAAATCTCCTCAGTCTCCAAACTAGGCCCATTTAAACTTAAACTCTGACAATATCTAACTTTGTACAATAACTGTGACTGCTTCCACTGAGCAGAGTCTGTCAACACTGTACACTTCATATCTCCACCGCTTCCAACATGCATTGCACTTATTCTCCTGCCCCACCTCATTAGCATTTGTTGTACTATTCCCACTCACTCTGCTTCTACTTCTCCCTTCCTACACCCTCCCCTCTTACATCCGCTATCCCTTCTGATATATGCACATCCCTCCCTCCCTCCCTCTCTTTCTCCCAGCTACCTCACCTCACTTCCACCCTTCCCTGCCTTATCACTCACCTGTCTTTCCTGTTACCACTTGACAAGGCCTTCTGGCTGATTTATTTTGTTTTCTCCTCACTCCCAGTCCCTCCCTGCCCTATCACCTACCAGTCTTTTCTGTTACCACTTGACAAGGCCTCCTGCCTGCTTTACTTTGTTTTCTTCTTATACTTTGTCTTCTTCTACTGTGTGTGCTTATAATTGTAACACCATAACCTGCTTCCTGGCATACATTGTACAATGCCATATAATGTTGCTCATCTGTATTTCATGTAACACCATGATTTATTGTACATCCCTTGATTTGTGTTACTACCTTTGTAATTCCCTCTGACGTGGAACCTATGTAAAAGAGCTCTTGCTCAGAGGTGTTTAATCCAAGATCTTAATAAATAAATAATAAAAAAAACTTCTAATATACATGTATTGTTGCTGCCAATGCCAAAGCTTAATAATATGAAGTTGATACTATGCAATTTATTCTTCTACTCTATATAAAAGCAAGCAAGGACTCCTGGCACTTTTTAAGACCTCTGAATAAAAAGAGAATAACCGATAGGTTTGTGTCTATTACCAAGGAGTAATAGCATCGAGAGGTTCTGGACACATGAACCTTGAGAGCGAAGCTCTAGAGGTTCCAATGTGTCCAGAACCTTGAGATGCCAGTACTCTCTGGTAATGGACACACAAAACTATTAGTTATTTTTTTAAATATATGGATCTGATCTTTGTTTGTAATGGGCAGTTGACCGCTTCAGTGGAGAACTGACTTTCTACTGGTCGACCACCGCACTGTCCCATGCTGTTGGTTGAGCTGCCTGCTTGCTCGTGATGGTTCCTGCCCTGTGCCCGTTTTTTGGTAACACAGATCCTACCTGTTCTTCATGACTGGAATGGCAGGATCAACTAGATATTTTCATTTGGTGAGGCAAAAAGAAAAAAATCTGGATAAGCCGCTGGATGACTGAGTTCGCCTCCCGTGTTTGTAGAGAAGGACCGCCATGTTTTTTAAATTGTTCTGCCTGCCCACATTGGAAAAGCGGCCAATCAGCAGGCATGCTTTGCCAGACGTGGGGGAGACAGACTAGTGCATTCGCTGTTGCCATTCTGTGATAATACTATCGTTCAGGTCTCGAATGATACTTTTATGGGACCTGAACGACGGTATTATCACTCTTGAAGTGTAGTATATCACTTCAGGAGTGATAATATTACTGAGTTTTTTTTGTATGCTTTAGTGTACTGTTAAAAATGTAATCCATATATTAAAATTAGATTAACAACAGGAGATTAAAATTATCTGGTCACACTCCCAACTTAAATTTTCCTGTCCCGTTTCTCCCGTTTTGTGGTTTGCTCATCTTTCTCAACTGTTACGCTCTCAGCACCAGGCTTGCTGACCCTCTGTCATCTTTCAACACACTCTTTGCTGTCTCTTTGTTGTTTCCTTCCACATCTCTTGCTCTGTCTCTATGATTTCTGTGTTCCTCTGTGCTCCTCTTGGTGCTCCTTGGTGTAACCACGATACATAAATCTAGAAATCTGTAAAACTGGAAAAAGAAGGGCTTGAATCAAGGTAGACATTTAACAAATTACAGCATCACATTAAAACCCTTACAGTGCTCTGGCTTGGATGGCATACCTGCAATAAAATACTGTTGAGCCAAACAAACTAGAGCAGCTCTGTCCTCCACACAGCAGCAGCTCAGTAGCTCTGTGCCAGTTTAATTGTGCAATATTGTGCTGCCGGTTAGTTTCAGAGTCTTCTTTAAAATGTTATATAACAGGTACCAGGAGCATGCTTAGTTTATTAATAACATGATGACAATATCCACTTTTTTCTTTGTTTAAACTGCAGTTGAAAAGGGCTGTATCTGCTTTTGAGCTGAAAATGCATATAGCCTTTTTGACCTTTTGTATCCTGGAGCTAAGTGATACCGACTAACAAACCAATTTAAACATGTTTTCATCTTTAATTCAAAAGCATTCCTTTTCTGTTATTTTAACACACAGGTCTTCTTTGTATAATTCTTTATTAGCAAAGCCACTCAAGTACAAAAATATTCCTTCCTTCTGCCACTACTGAATGCAGTACCTTTCATCAGATAGCAGATCCAAACAAAAAACATCAAATAATAATCTAAAATAGATGACAATTTATATGTCAAAATATATTAACAAAAATAATTTATTACAACATCTCCATCCCCTGTCTTCTGCCCCCGATATTGAACATTAAAAGTACCAGTACCAAACAACCCTGCTCATCTGTGGCTTTCAGAATGAGGTCTGCAAATTTGTTTTTGTAATACTTTTGGTTTATTTCTTCTTTAAAGGCTGAAAATTACAGTGGTTATATAAAAACAATCTTTTGTGTGGCAGTGTGAACCCATTTTCTTTACATACACACCCAGTTTGTGATGACATTGCAAACCACCTGATCTTTGCTCTCAAGGTTTATGAGGGCATCATAAACTGAGGGTGAATAACAATACCCCATTATACATAACCCCCATGCATTATTATATAGAATTCCGTCAAGGGATTCTGGTGACATTGTAACCATAACCACAAAAGAGAAACTCAAATGATACCCTTGATGTCACCAGAATCCTAGGATGAAATGTTTGCCTTGCTTAGTATCTGTTGTAATGGATATCACATGACAGGGTGTGCAGTTATTTAGAGAATAAAGGATGGGGTAGTGTGATATGAAAATTTAATGCACACCCGAGGTGTAGATGCTACATAAACCCTGAGAGCAAAGCTTGAGGGTTTATAAAAGCATCTCAAACTGAGGGTGTGCATTAAATTCTCATATACACACTACCCCATCCTTTATTTTTTATAATTGCTTGGGAGCAATTTTTTCCAACTTGATTTCTGTGACCATGTGTCACACACACACACAGACACACACAGTGTGTGTGTCTATATCACCCTCCCTGCTTCTTGTGAATGAGGATTATGTTCTTTCTTTTTTTTTTACTTACAGTTTGTGATCACACTTCAGTCAGCCATGGCGCTGTTTGGGCTTACAGTAGTTATGTCCCGAAGTGGAAGAAGAGCGGAATCAACCAGATATATGTTTTTTTCAGGTGAAAGCAGGATCAACCAGTTAGAGAGTTAACAAAAATTTAAAAAAAATTTAGAAGAAGAGGGACGAGCCCGGTGGACAAGTCTTGTGGCAGCTCCTCACTAACTGAGAGATGGAGCCACCATGTTTGTGGAACTGTTCCACCTGCTCACACAAAGAATGTGAGCCAGTGAGGGAGTATTAAGTTTTGAGATGCATAGCGTGTGAATGCCGTAATAACCTGCAGGTTATTATGGCAAATAACAACTCACTTAGGCCATAGAAAAAAATTGCTCCCCAGTTATCATAAGGAAATAATGCATGCTGTTGGTGGTTTATAGGCATGAGGTATAGCCACATGTCACAACCACCTGAGTAGTGTATGCAAGCAATAGTACCCCTCCAGAGTAGGTGGTGTTGGGCTATACTGGATTGTCCAGTGGCATAATGAGGCTGACACTGCAGGCAGAGGGACAGCCCCTGGAAGATCCGGTATAGCCCAATACTGCCCACCCTGGAGGGTATTGGTGCACTCAAAAAAATGGGTAAGATAAATAAATAAAGCAGTCTGAGACAACTGTTTCAATTGCAATAAAACAGACTTGTATTTCTTAAACATTTTAATGCTTTTAGAGGAAAAATAGTCCCTTTTAGGACAAAAAAAAAAAAGAAAAAAAAATTTTAAACCCGCATGCTACATATTCTGATGAGGGATGGACAAAAAAATAAACTGAGCCCACCATTTGCTATAAGTTACCAAGTTGATTGGTGCCAAGAAGGTGCAGTTTACAGGTTGGAAGCTGTTTGCAGGATTGGAAGTTGGAAGACTGTTGGTGCCTGCAGGTGGCAGGGAAGGGCTGCTGCTTTGTGTTTTCTGTTCTTTCTTTTGCATCTGTGACTGTTTTCTTTGTCTTCTGCTGCCCACCCAGGAAAACACTTCATTTTTCCTGTCCTCATTGTTTGTTTGCAGCCCAGTAGTTGGAGTCACTAGTCAGTGTGATGGCCAGTGACACTTGTGATCTCCCTGTTAGCAAGCCCTGCATTGGAGAGTAGCTGGAGTGCAGTGGCTTTGATGCTATGATTCATACACTTTCTACTGAGGGTTAGCTGCACTACTTAACTTTTATATCACATAGAAACAGAGAAACATAGAAGATGATGGCAGAAGAAGACCATAGGTCCATCTAGTCTGCACAAGGGTTACCAAGGCCTTTTATGGGTCCCAGGACCTACCCCTCTGTACCTTGTTGAGCTCTTACTCTGCTCCACCCTTTCTTTAAAGCTGCCACGGTTTTCGTGCCCACCACCTTGGCGAGCAGTCTGTTCCACAATTCAAGGACTCTTTCTGTGAAGTAATACTTCCTCAGAGCCCTTTTGAAGCTCCTACCAAGTAGCTTCCATTAATGTCTTCTGATGGCTGAGCCTTCTATTCTGTTAAAAATTTCTGAGTAGGGCATTTTGTTAATGCCCCTCATGAATATGAATGTCTCAATCATATTACCCCTCTCCCTTCTAGCCTCTAGTGAGTACATGTTCAATGTCTCTAGTCGCTCCTCGTAGGAGAGCCCCCTGGAGGCCCTGAAACATCTTGGTCACTCTTCTCTGCACAGTCTTCAACCTTTCCCTGCCCTTTCTAAGATAAAGGCTCCAAAACTGGATACAGTATTCCAGGTGGGGTCTCACCAGAGACTTGTACAGTGGGAGGATCTCTTCCCTGTCCCTGCTGTCAAAACCTCTCCCTATACACCCTAGCATTTTATTTGCTTTGCCATAAGCTTTGTTGCATTGACATGACTGCTTAAGGGTGTCACATATGATGATCCCGAGATCCCTTTCCTCGTGTGAGGTGCTGAGTTTGACCCCACTGAGCCAGTACTCTGCTCTGGGATTCCCCTTACCCAGATGCAACACCTTGCACATTTCTGCATTGAACTGTAGCCGCCAAACCTTGGACAGTCTCTCCAATTTTTTCAATTCTTTCTGCAGGTCCTTCACTGCCTCGGCATTGTCAAGCCTACTACCTAACTTAGTGTCATCTGCAATGAGGGCTGTTTTGCCCTGAATGCCTTCCCCAATGTCACTAATGAACATACATTATAAAAAAGGGCCGGTCCCAAGACTGATCCCTGTGGCACCCCGCTAGTGACCTCCCTCTCACCTGACCTCACTCAGTTGACCACCACTTTCTGCTGCCTGTCCTTCAGCCAGTTTCCCACCCACCTGACTATGCTCCCAGCAATGCCTAGGTCCTCTAACTTCTTTAATAGACACTTATGTGGCACCGAATCAGAGGCCTCACTAAAACTTAAATTTAGGAGATCCGCTGGGTGACCTTTATCTATTTCCTTAGTCACCCAGTCAAAGAACATAATGAAGTTTGTCTGGCATGGCCTCTCTGCTACAAACCCATGTTGTCTCCCATCCTGAAGTCCATTCTTTTCCAGGTATTTTACTAGGTCCTGTTTAGTTAATGCTTCCATTAATTTCCTGACCATAGATGTGAGGCTCACCAGACTGTAATTGCCAGTCTCCTCCCTACCTCCTTCCTTGTGGAGAGGTACCACATCTGCTCTTCTCCAGTCCCTAGGCATGGTTCCTATCTGTAGTGTGTGGTTGAACAAATGTGCTAGGGGGTCTGCCAATTCCTCAGCAAGTTCCCTCAGCACCCTCACAGTCCATCTGGTCCAGGTGCTCTGTCCGCTTTCAGATGCTCCAGTGCTTCCCTGACCCTGTCTGTGGTGAATGTTGGTGTCACCATTCTTGGGATCCCCCTATCCTCAGCCTTTACACTACTATCCGGAATGGGCCCATCATGCTCCTTGGTGAATACTGAACAGAAGAAGTTGTTCAGAGCAGATGCCTTCTGTTCATCATCCTCGATAATCCTATCACTATGTAAGAGCCAGACTATTCCCCGATGATCTTATCACCGTCTAATCACTGAACCAAGATAGTTCTTCCCCATGGATTCTGTGAAGTACCAACACTGTAGAGGGGATTCAATTGCTCTGCCTACAGAGATCCTCTATAATTTTCCTTGTTTGCCTCCAAAGTTTTTTTGGGGTTCCTGGTGCAGTCACTGTGGGACAGCATTATGTATTGATGCCCTTCTGCATCAGTTTTCACTTCTAAGGATTTTACAGTCAGTTCTCGCAGTCCCTCCTGACCGTGCCTAGCCATGTGGATTTCTATGTCAGACCACACTTTGTTGACAAGACCAGGTGTAGCATTGGAAGAGAGAGTAGCAGAGTGCTGAAGATTATCGTGGTCTGCTGGGGTAAGTGCTGGATGGTGGGCAGTGGTATTCTTTTGGTACTTATGACTTTTTTTTAATTCAGAGGTAAAAACATTGTTAGAGGGCTTGAACTGTGCATCTGCTATGACATTGATATTGTGGCCTACCAATGGGGTGTTCATGTAGCGGTTTAGTCCCTCATGAAGAGTGCAGTATCCCATCACTGAATACTGCTCTCCTGCTGTGGTCTGCACTGCAGGACAGAATTGATGGAGAACCGTGTTTAACTCCTCGTAGGGAGTGGTTTACCAGTTTAACGTGATCCCTCTGTGGCTCACCCAGTCAGTAAATACTTTACATGCCCAAGCTGTGTTTTTTTTTTAATTTAATTTCTCCAGTTAGCTTTGATTTCATCAAGCTCTGAGGTACTTATTTCAGCGTACCTTTCTGTGATAGTCATTTGTTTCATTTTTTTGGTGGGTGGCATCTCATTTTGGGTCTCTTCTTAATTAAACAAATGGCTGAGGTTTTGGTTTCCTAGGAGACTGAATTTTACAGGCAGGTACTCAGATGTGGTTTGCTTGCCTGTCAGTGGGTCAGAAAAAAATGACTACCAATGCATTTTTAGAATGCTGAGGTTGGGACAGGGGCACAGGGATACTGATGTGAAATGGGTCAGTTGGCACTGGGACTTATTATTTCCCAGTCTATGTTGCCATGTAAGTGCCCACCTTGCCAGGGCTATTGGCCAATTAGAGACCGGAAACTTGCAAACTCATTTTCTAATATTACTTTATGACCACACAACCTGGAGTGTGCTACCCAACTTATAAAATGGGGTTTTATTTATTTAGAAAATATATAGTTGGTCAGCCTGTCAGTGCAGCAGTAGGGCTACCACTCCCAACACAGGTGACTCAGGTTTAGGGTAAAGCCTGGGTCATGGGTGGCCAGCCAGATGGGAGGAGGAGGAGAATGAAGCCTCTCAGCAGATGCTCTTCTTCTCTGAGGAGGGAAGGCAGACAGCATTCAGAGCAACTTACAGGAGGATTGGAGACTCTGGATGGTGACACGTTATGTACACGTGCATGTGTGTGCTCGTGCACCCTGAAAGTCATTATTCCAGAGATTGGAGAAAATCGGTAACTCCTCAGCCAGGCAGGATGAGGATATGGCCACCCGCAGACCCCACACTGGTGAAGTGGCCTTAGTGTGAATTGAATCCTGGAAAGATCCTGGGATATGGGAGAGCCCTGCTGCCCATTGCCATGTGGGGAAATCCATGGAAGTCAGAGTCGAGGTAAGACCATAGGAATATGAAAAATCTGTGTGCTACAGGAAATGGTGATGTATATTTTTTAATAGAAATAGTAAAAAAAAGCTGCCACAGGACACACTCATTGAGACTCAGAATTTTGAGGGTGGGGTGGGGGGACCTCACTGTAAAAAAAAAACAACTTTCTTCAGCCAAGGAAGTTTTATCAAGTGCCCCAATAGTACACCATTTTTAGTGGTTTCTTCAGGGGATAACTTATTTTACCACCTTTACTTATGTAACCCCTTGTTACCCAGGGTTACTAGAATCCCAGTAAGACCTAGTGGTAGGCAGGGAAGGCAGCTTGTGAAACTCCAGTTAAATGGGTTTCACACTGTCTCACTCTATTCTCAGTCTCAGCTGAGACTGAGGGATGACATCACCAATAGAACTGTCACAGCTGCATAAGCCACATTGGAATCTGCAGCAGAGGGAGTGAGATAGAACGTTGGGAGTTTTCAAACTCAGTTCCTGTTTACCTTCTGGAGGAGAAGGAGTCAGAGTCCAGTTTCAAGTGGTGGAGACCGCTGTCCAGGTCTCAGTGCCCCCCTCCCTCCGGGGGGGGGGTAGAGAAAGTCAAGTATCCCCATGTAGATTCCAGGGGCAATCCCTAATTTCTGCCAAAGAAAGAAAG
Source organism: Neoceratodus forsteri (assembly GCA_016271365.2). Taxonomy (NCBI): domain Eukaryota; kingdom Metazoa; phylum Chordata; order Ceratodontiformes; family Ceratodontidae; genus Neoceratodus; species Neoceratodus forsteri. The sequence goes on along the minus strand of CM057451.1, from coordinate 671,864,044 downwards.
CTGCCTTTTACAGTTTGGGTTGATGCTTGAAAAGTGGAAAAAGTTATACTTCGCCTGTGGGGCACCTGCAACAAAAGGGTGAGTGTTTGCTCTAATATGAGAGGGCAAAAAATGTGTTTCTTCAGCCTGGGAAATGTGAAGAAATCTGGGATTTGAACTACTATTTGGGAGGCCTATAGTACTAGGACAAACAAATGGAGTAGTGTCAAAAGCTAAAGTGCTGTGTGAATTCAAGTAATCTTGAAGAGGGGGTGCGACAGTTCATCCACCGTTTAATCTACATTTCGAAGTTTGTCCAGAGAAATGGCCGGGTATGGGCTGTGGGAGCTGGAGGTGGGAACACCCCCCATCTCTGGTAACCAGGTCCACCTCTACGGATTTCTGCTGTGATTGCTACTTACGTCATGTGCTTGGCCAGTGATGAGGGAAGTACCCAGACGTGGGTCGCAAATGGGAAAATCTCTCTAGGAGTCGCAGACTCTCAGTGGTGTGGGGAGCCACAACATGGGTAAAGAATTCTCTTTGTGAGATGGGAGTCAGAAGAAGTAAGAAGGAAATCTCTCTAGGGGTCGCAGACTCTAAGTGGTGTGGGGAGCCACAACAAGTAAAATGGTTTCATTCTTCAAATGGACCGCCAGTCAAATGGCCGTCAGGAGAGCCGGGCCAGTCGGGCTGTGTACCCAAAATTGCATGCAAGTCCAGGCTGTGTGCCTGGTGGGTCTAGAGCCTGAAAACAGTAGAATTGGTCCATTCTTCAAGTGGACCACCTTGTAGTCTCTAATCTGCATTATCAGTAAACGTAGCCCCATGGGGGTCCATCTATGCTTTGTTGTGTTCAGCTAGTTATGAATAAAAGCCACACTGAAAAATCCCAATCCTGGTTCTGGACATTACAGTTATTGCTTCCTGTGTTCGGATTTACTTGGGTGCCCCTGTGCAGAGTAGCCAAACCTAGGCCCCCTTGTGCCAGGTAACCTCATCCTCCCCGAACCAGGTCCCCACCAGGTATTGCTGCCAGCGCCAACAGCATACCACCTGTCATTTTGGCAAAAAGGCAGGGGTGGGGTTACACTTAGTATTATCTAGTTACAGTACATCAGAAAATGCATGTACATAAATTAAGTTACAGCATGTATTTTGTATCCATGAGTAAACATTCCTTCTGTGGTAACACAATATTATATCAATATAGTTTTTTTTATGCTTTTATCCCCCTGCCGAACCTAGCTGCCCACTCCTTTGGGCGGCCAGTCTTTTCCACCACCACTGCCTCTCCTGTCCACTGCTCCCTACTGCCTGGCTGTACCTCTTCACTAGGGGGGCCCCCCTGTTCACTGGGGACCATCAGGAGGGGAGACTGGAGAGCCCTTAGGCACTTCCTTGATTCCATGTTGGGTGGGGTTGCAGTTCGGGGGCTTCCCGGCTTTGTGGCATAGGGAAGTAGGGCCGTTGTCATCCGGCTGGTATGGGTGGCCGCATTTTCACAATTTCTCCCCTCCCACCACCCTGAGGCCATGAAGATGATGCCCTGGGACGGGGATGTGTGGGCTGTGTTGAGGCTTCATGCCCCCATGCATGTCCACCAATCCACCTCCAGGTGCCAAGGCTGACCCCCCCAGGAGGGAAGTGTCCAATGGAAACTGTCCCTCCCTGCCGGCATCTGCTCCTGACACCCGGGCACAGGGCGTGAACCCTGGTCATCATCATGCCGAGTGAACCCTTTCGCTCGATGTCACAGAGCCGGCCAATATAGATTTTTTTTTTTTAAATGATATTTTATTGAAAGTTTACACTTGAAAAAACACACATAACCATCACATATACACATTATGACAGGAAAATAGACAGTTTCAGGCAAACAATGATCAACAAAAATGTACAATACATTAGTCTTTGCCTTGAACCTTCCTTCGTGCTCCTTTGTGATCAAATTCTTTGGCAACACCAAACTGTTACATACAAAAAATAAATTAAAATAATTAATTCATTCATGCAAATTATAACAAACATTTCATGCCTAGGAACTGACATTTATTCTGAAAACAGAACTAAGGACAGGGTAATATCCTGCTAGTTTTTGCTATGGAGGGTGAGGACATGAGGGAGGAACTCGACAGGGGAGAACACAAAATTACTTATCTTGCTCAGCTAGGATATCTATGTCATTTTCCCCTTGTTTTTTGGCCGTATAATGGAAGAAAGGCAGCCATCTGCTTATGAACATCTCTTTCTGAAGCCGAATCCTGGCTGTCATTCTTTCCATAGTCATCCTTTGTCAGTTATGCAACCAAGCTTCTGTTGTTGGTAAAGTGGGGGATAACCATTTTTGTGTTATGGTTTTTAAGGCAGCTGCCACTACTATATAAAACAAATATTTTTGAGAGTTGGAAATCAATCCAGGTTGGGGCAAACCCAACACCCATGTCTGGAATTCCAATGTATTGGAAGTCCAAAGACCTCCTCCACCTCTTTCTGTATCCCTTCTCAAAATACTTTTACCCTCGGGCAAGACCAAAAGATATGGGCTTGAGTATCCACCTCCTGGTACTTCCTTCTGCAATTGTCCACGTACACCGTCCCCAGATGTTTCAAGACAGTTGGGCAATGAAAATGTCTTATTGCCACTCTCCACCTAAAATCTTTCCAGGAAGGTGAGAATGTTGTCCTTGAAATTCCTAACCAGATCTTATCCCATTCTTCTTCAGACAATGCCAACTAGGCTTCCACTTCCCATCTGTCTTTTATGGATCTTGTCTCTTCCTCCTTCAGTTCTAATAACAAACAATAAATTCTGGATACTACCCGTTTGTTATCTTGTCCATTTGCTATTTCTTTCAATAATAATTTCAATGGGTTGGGTTCAATGCTTAATTGTGCTCGCCTGTTTGGATCCTGTAAATAACTCCTGTATTGCAGAAAACGGAAAAAGTCTCCTACAACAAAGTGGAAGTCCCCACTCATTTGTGCATAGGCTCTAAGCTCCCCGTCTTCCCAGAATTGGCCTATTATTGAAAGCCCCTTTAAGTTCCAGTGCTTCAACCCACCTGATATTTTAAATGGCAGAAAGACCAGGCTCACTTTTAAGGGAGTATCATTTCCCAAGAAAAGTTTTAGGCCTAATCTTGGGCACATTTCTATCCTGGTCTTTTTAAGTCTGTGAGCCCGTGGACTGAGGGGATCTAGTAGACTCAAATTTCTCTGATCCATAAATATCATATTACCTACCTCTGCCATGCTTCTTGTCTCCTTTTCCAATTCTACCCACAAGGGTGCATTATCCCCTCTCATATGAGGAATGATGTGCTGTATTTGTCTGACCCAAAAATACCTTTTAAAGTCTGGACTAGCCAGCCCTCTCTTTTTTTTTTAGACCTGTTAGGACTGTCCATTTCACTCTAGGCCTCTTGCCACACCATACAAATCGAGAAAGAATAGATCTGAGTTTTTTCCAAAACGTGGGGGGGGGTCTAAAAGGGAGCGAGGAGAAAAGAAACAAGAATCTGGACAATAGATTCATTCTGGCTACTTCAACCCTTCCCATAAGGGAAAGTGGAAGTTCCTTCCACCTACCACAGCCTGCCTGTACTTCTTTTAGCAACTTCAGATAGTTTGCTTAAAATAGTTGTTTGATATTCCTTGGGATTCAAATCCCTAAATATCTAAATCACTTATTAGCCCATTCGAAATTTCCTGTGGTGGGCAATCTAGTCCCCCTATACCCACTAAGTGGCAGCATTTCTGTTTTAGAGTCCTTAACTTTAAAGTCTGATATGCTACCAAATTGTGCCAATAACTTAATTACGTATGGTAACGTGTTCTCAGGATCTGATACCTATAATAAGGTGTCATCTGCATAGAGCGAAATACGCATTTCCTCACCACTGATTCTAATGCCCCTATACTCCAGGTTTTGATGGATTTTAGTTGCCAGTGGTTCCATGCTCAATGAAAAGAGCAATGAGGATAGAGGGCATCCCTGCCATGTTCCCCTCTCTATTTTGAACTCTTGGGTGAATAAACCATTAACCCTGACTTTCGCTGTTGGGGTGCAATATATATTTGAAATCCACCCTATAAATTTAGTACCGAACCTGAATTTAGTTAAGGTGGCTTGTAAAAATTCCCAATCTAGCTGGTTGAACACTTTTTCCGTGTCTATTGCAATGACCATTTTGAGGGGTTTCGGGAGGGGTAATTTTGTCAGCCATTGCCAGAACATTCAACAAAAGACAGATATTATTGTGTATGTGTCTCCCTGGGATAAATCCAGTTTGGTCTGGATGTATCAGTGTTGTAATAACTTCCTGTACCCTCCTTGCAATCAACTTAGAAAATATTTTTGCATCTAAATTTAGCAATGAGATGGGGTGGTAGTCTGCACAGGAGGTGCCTTTTTACCAGATTTGGGCAACACTGAAATTGCCGCTCCTCCCCAAGTCTCCAGAGTTTCTCCTTCCTTGCGTGCTACATTACACACTTTAGTGAGCAAAGGTGCCAATTCCTTAGAGAACACCTTACAGAATTCTGCTATGAAACCATCTGGTCTTGGGGCCTTCCCTGCCTTTAATGATACTGTTACTTCTTTTATGTTACTTTCCATGAATGGGGCTTCTTTAAATTGTTGCTGTACTTTGGAAAGACTTGGGAGTTTCATTGCATCTAAAAATTCAGAAATTTTCTCCTTGTGATGTTCCTGTCCCTCCTATTTGTGTAACTTGGCATAATACCTTTGGAATTCCTCCGCTACTTCCTCTGGATTAGTGCCCATCTCATCCCCCCTCCCCTCCTTTCTTATCCCCGACACATATCTATCTGCTTCTTGTTTCCTCAGTCTAAGGGCTAGTAACTGACCTGCCCTCTCCTCCTTCATAATACTTTTGATTTAAAAATCTAATTGTATTCTCTGCTTTTTTAGATAATAGGGTATTTAACTTCTCTTTTGCTGCCTTGATTTTAGTTAACTCTGACCCATCCTGTGATTTTTTTTATGCTCTGCCTCCAAGGATCTGAAATTTTCTTCCGCCTTTAAAATCCCCTCTTGATACCTTTTCTTTATGAAGGCTGCCTGTGATATTGCATGTCCTCTTACCACAGCTTTTAGGCTATCCCATACAAATCTTACATGTGTTTCTCCTGTATCATTCTCTTTTATAACATTTTTTATAACTTCTTTTGTGGAATCTACAAAATGTTTATCCTGTAATAAACTCGTGTTTAACTCATGAACCTCTCTGATGTGAAGTTCCCTCCCTTAATTTGTATAATATTAATGCATGGTCTGATAAAGATAGGGAGTGCATTTTTGTTTCCACTATCATGTGAGTGAACTTTTTCTGGGTATAAAGCCTATGTAAGTGGGAGTATGAGTTACCTACTGGGGAGTAAAATGTAAATTGCTTCATGTCGGGGTTTTGTACTCTTCAGGGGTACACAAAACCTCCCTCTGTTCTAAGCATGTTCAATAATTTTGCACTGTCTCGCAGACCTGTTTTACTTTGGGCACTTCTATCTAAGTCCTGATCTTCCACACAGTTCCAATCCCCTAGGCATAATGTTTGTGCTTCCAGGAGAGAAGAAGTATGTTGAAAAGTTCTTCTGAAGAATTCTTCTGTAGGGAGGGTAGGTACGTACACCGATATTATATGCATCAGTTTACCTGCCCAGATTCCTGTCACTCTTACAAACCTACCATCCCCCTCTGAAAATGTCTGGGTGACCCGAAAGGGAAGGCCCCTTCTGATCAGGATCATAACTCCTGTTTTTTCCCCTTGTGGGTATGAGTAGGCATATACCCCCCCTCCCAGGCACTTTTGAGTTTAGAATGTTCCATATGGGAGAGTTTAGTCTCCTGCAAGCAGGCAGTGTCACATTTAATTCTCTTCAGCTCTTGTAGAATTTTAGTTCTTTTAACCACATTGTTGACCCCTTTTACATTCCATTCACATATATTTAAACTGTTCATATAAACATTTTAACAATGTTAAGGTCCCCCCATTCCCCTTTCATCCCACCTCGTCTGTTCCAGGCAGAAGAAACTAAAACCAAGCAACAACATACATTTAAAACATAAGCAGACATCAGACAAAGTATATGTATACAGAAAAACACATTCAATAACTATTTTGAACAAAACCACACTGTAACCTAACTCTGGTGTGGAAAATGAACCAGTAGATTTAACCTGTGGGTGAACAAAAGTCTCCCCCCGAGATATAGTCTCCTACCTCGTAAATACGTTTTTTTTAATATTTTGAAGAAGGTACGCCTTGCAATTTAGGCCTGAAGCCTCAGTTTATCACCTGAGTGCTTCTCCTTCTCTTGGAAATTTCTGGGAATCAAATCTGGGCATCCCCCGGTGAACATGAGAATTATATTAAAGTTATCCTCCCCCCTCCAAAGTACTTGGCGGTATACTCCTTAATCTGGTAAAGCTTTCTTATCTCAATCTATCCCCATACCTCTTACAACAGCAGGAACTCAAACTCTAAGAATAACCTTTGTTAATTGGTCCCCTTTAAGACTCAGGAATTGACCTATAAAGGTGTATTACCAGCACTTAAGGGCTTCAAAGTCGCATGAAGAGAGATGAAAATAATGTTTCCCAAAACTTATAATAGCCCTTGCTTATTTTTATCATTATTCTATTTCTCTATCATTTCTTGTTATCTATCCTTATCATACAAAAATGAAATAAAATGAAATTAGGACCTGCCCATCCCATTCTGGCTTAAACCTCTGTATTGACGAAACAGGCTCTATTGATTTTGAACCTCTGAAACTTTTATAATTAATAATCAACTTGAACTGTGGGAGTCAGAAGCAACATCCTCAAAACCAACAAAGCTTTCAGTCATAGCTCTTCACCTACTCCTGTCTTATCAGGTGTCTAAGAGTGTCTTCTGAAAGCAGAGCCAGTCTAAGCAAAGGGGCAGGAGCCCCTGTGCATGTTGCTGCCCCTCGTACCCCATCAATTCAGGTTGAAAGATTGAGTGTTCAGCACAGATTAAACTCGGGAGCAGGTCTTTAGTAATAGGAAACCTCTATTCCAGGTAACACAGAAAACAGTCCCCCACTTTCCTTGACAAACCCATGCTAGACATCACCTCAGCACTTGGGGAAACTCAGAATCAGGCTAAGTCACTATTCCAGATGAAGATCAAGGATACTGATAATCGCAACCCTGATGTGAGGAAGAAAAGTCAGTTATTTATTTTCAACCCATAATTCAATGTGCATGGAACTGAGTCATATAGAGGGTCAGAATGAACTTACGCCTTCAGGTCACCCTGACTCACTTCTCTTGCTGGGTAAAAAAATTAGAATCATGGCCTCAGATGAGTTCTAAACCGTCAGGTATCAGGGTTTTTCTTCAACCATGCAGCCACATCTGAGTGCAAAGGAAGAATTCCCTGGGAACTCTGATGCCCTCTGGCCTTCTTCCCCGATGCAACTCCCCATAGGATTTTCTCCACCTCTGCTTCTGCTTACTCTTCCTTCAGGTCTGGTATTTGTATGTTGGCATTCTTCAGAAAGAATGTTGCCGCTATCAATGAGTCAAATAATTTGGTAGTGACTCCATCCTGAATTCACAACTCAGCTGGGTAGCGAACTTATGCTTTTAGACCCTTATCTCCGAGTTGTTTTACTACCAGAATAACTTTTTTCCTTTTTGCTAATAGGAGTGGTGGGTAATCTTGGTCAATATAAACTCTTTGACCGTCGAGACTCAGGTTCTTCTTTCCTCAGGCTAATCTTACCACCTTCTCCTTGATTGGGAAGCTTAGAAATTTAATTGTGATCGAGCGCAGGGGAGGGGGCGCCCCTTGTTTTGGCTTACGACCAATTGTGCGGTGCACCCTCTCCACCTCCAGTTCTGAGTCTGCAGAAAAATCAAGTGCCTGCTGTAGACAACATTCGAAAAACTTTGGCATGTCTGCCTGCTCTGCTCCCTTGGGAATCCCAAATATACGAATATTATTTCTTCTTGATCTAGCCTCAGCATCTTCAGTCCTGACCGACAGCTCTCTCTCTCTCTTTTATACAAGTAACAGAGTGCTCTCCCCAATGCCATGTGCGCTGTCTGCAGAGAATCTACCTGCGATTCCACCGCACAGTGGTACATTTCTCAAGCTTATTCAAATTCTTTTGAATGTTAGATATGTTGCCATCGATTTTGTACAGCATTCTCATGATGGCCCTACTGTCTGCTCCAACCAGGCCCTTTGTTCCTTTCGAGCCACCATCCTTGCCTTCATCACCCAACCCAGCTGAGAATGTAAAAGTGGGTGAAGCTGCTGGGCTTACCTTGCATGGCCTCCTGTTCGATTTAGGCATGTTTAATTGCCAGGGGTATAGCGACTCAAAAAAATGTTATGATATTTCATGTAGACAAGGGTTCAGGTAGCGTACTCTGTTTAAATTCCGCCTATTCACTCATTTTTTCAGAGGATTTCAGCCTAATTTTAACACCAGGGGAGCTCCTGAACAAACTCAGGCAACCATCTTGGATGCTGGTGTCACCAGAATGCCAATATAGGTTTTAATGCTTAGTTCCTTTTGCCTGTAAGAAAATAAAATTGTTTGCAGTAAACTTCTGTTGTTTGAACATTTTTTATCTTATACTAAACATACTTTTGTGAGTCACACTTCTCTACCAAGACACTGTGTACTATAGGGTCAGGGACATTCTGGACTCCCTGCAGTGGACATTCCTCAGGCAACTAGTAAAAAGAGCCCACAAATGAAGGGGCAATACTGGGCTTTGTACTCACCAATAGGGACAGTGTTGTAGCTGTCACAGTGGATGGCCACCTGGGGACCAGTGATCTCTTTACAGTGTGGTTTGATATATGCACTGTGACAGAACTGAGCCACACAAAGGTGTGGGTCCTGGATGTCAGCATGGTAGATTTTAAAAAGATGGGGGAATGCCTCAGGGAAGCCCTGGCAGGGGAGGAGGACTTGGGTGGAGTGGGCGAAACTAAAAGAGGGGATAGAGAAGGCAACAAACTTCTGCATCAGGCAGTTAAGCAAAAGCAAGAGGAAAAAAAGAGACTGCTATGGTTCTCAAAAGAGGTGGCTGGGGAAGTAAGGGCAAAAAAAAAGTTAGCTTTCTGGAGGTTTAGGAAGACACAGAGGGAGGAGGATAGGAAGGTGTATCAGGAAAAACAGAAGGAGGCAAGAAAACAATTAGGGGCGCAAAAGCACAAACAGGAGAAAAGAGCACAGGCAGTAAAGAAAGGGACGACATTCTTCAGATATGTTAGTGAAAAGAGAAAGACTAGGGGAGGGATAGTAAGGGTTAGGGGAAGGTGTGGAACGTGTGGAAGGGGACCAGGAAAAAGTGGACATCCTGAACAAATACTTTTGCTGAGTGTTCACAGAGGAATGGGTAGGTGAGGGACTAAAGATAAGTGCCAAGAGCATTGAAGGAAGGGAAGTAGACACTAGTCTATTTACAGAAGAGAGATGGTCCTGAAGGAACTTGCAAATCTGAAAAGTGGACAAGGCAATGGGGCCAGACGAGTTACATACAAGGATATTGAGGGAGCTCAGAGAGGTGCTGACTGCACCTCTGACAGTGCTGTTCAACCACTCACTGGAGACGGGAGTGGTTCTGGAGGACTGGAGGAGGGCAGATGTAGTCCCACTTCACAAAAGTGGTAGCAGGGAGGAGGCTGGCGATTACAGGCCAGTCAACCTGACTTTGGTGGTGGGGAAAATAATGGAATCACTGCTGAGGAAAAGGATTATGGAATATCTTGAATCCAGTGGCTTACAAGATTTGAAGCACATGGATTCTCTGGGGGGAGGTCATGTCAAACAAACCTGACATATTTATCTGATTGGGTGACCAGGAAAGTAGATCAGGGTGGACCGATGGATGTGGTCTACCTAGATTTCAGTAAGGCCTTAGACACCATTCCACACAGGAGACTCATAAACAAGCTGGGCAGCCTAGGAGTGGTACCAAAGGTGGTAAACTGAGTAAGGAATTGGTTAGGGGACAGCAGATATAGGGTGGTGGTAAATGGAGTTCACTCCGAGGATGGGAGGGTGACCAGTAGAGTGCCACAGGGATCAGTACTGGGACCAGTCCTCTTTAATGTCTTTATTAGAGAAACTGCAGAAGGGCTAGAAGGGAAGGTGTGCCTTTTTGTGGATGACACTAAAATGTGCAATATGGTAGACACTGTGTGTGTGTGTGTGTGTGTGTGTGTGTATGTGTGCGTGTGTAAAAAATGATTATAAAATGGGCAAAGAATTTGGAGCAATTTGATTGGTTGTTAGCTATGCGTTAGAAGTGTCTAACGCATGGCTAAAACAAGTCCTGCCAGGCAACATGCAGTGAAATTCTTGAGTCATACTTTTTTTTAAAAAATAAGCCGCCATTTTTTCCCTCATTACCGAGAAATATCATGATATACTGAAGTATAAGGAACCATGTCACCTCAAAATAACAGAAACAGTTCTCACAGCTAACACAATTGACCATTTTGTTACAGAACACTTCTTTTTCAAACCCCGTTGTTTTTTTTTGTTTTATTTCCTGACACAGTGACCACTTAGCAGCCCCCCATTCAGCCACTCACTGTGCCTCTCTGACTCGATCAGTCTTCCGCTCCGTCCTGCTCCCCAGCCATTACACATACTGTACAAAGGGCTTTTTCTACAGGCACCCTACAGCAGTCCCAAGCTGGTTTAATTTTTTTTCCCTTTCAACCCACTAACACACTGTCATTCGCTCTCCTGCCTGCCCACCTGCTCCCACTCACTTCTGGACATTGCTCAGAATAGTACAGTCAGCATTGTCAACTGCGGCAAACCTTAAAAAAATACAAACAAGATGGCCCATTGGCACAGCGGTGGGTTTTCTGCTTGTGACGCCAGCGACCTGGGTTCGGGAATGGACCCGGGTTGTCGGAGGGCCGGCCAGGGGAAGAAGGATGGACTGCTCTCTTTCTCCGGGGGGAGGGCGAGGGAAGCACTCAGAGTGCTGAGGACTCCTGGCAGAGGCCGGGAGATCTCACACTGCCAATGCTCAATCTCTGGGAGGCAGGGCGGACGCTGGTGTCATTGCCCGTCCCTGCCTCTGTGAGGAAAAAGTCAAGAAAAACATAGGCAGGCGAGGGCCACCATCTTAATGAAGCCCTCCCGGAAGACCTTGAGCAGCCACCATCACTGTGGGTCCCCCGACTAGATACTGGTTCCGTGGCCATGAAAGAACATGGCCACAGCCCCGCCCTCCGGGGGGGGGGCAAGCTGGGGGTGACTGGGGGAACCCGGCAGCCATAGATGGTAGCTGAGGCTTCCAGGGCCGTGACCAGGGCCGATATAGTGACAGGGGTCCTGCCAAAAAAAAAAACACAAACAAATGCAGTCTTACTAAATAACAGGAATTTACACCCTGGCTGCTGCTCTCAAACATCTCTGCCAAACTTCCGTACTGTTGAGACACAGACACTTACAATCCAGTCACACTTCAGGCATACTCTCCAAAGCTAACCAGAACATTACAACAAAATAAAAAGAACATAACTCTTTTCTTTTTTTGCTGACTCACACATGAAGACCCTTGAAGATACTAAAATGCTGTGTCCGGGAGGTGGGTGCTCAGAATACATTGGGAGAAAAAAACATTTACGGTGGTTACATTAGAACAAAAAGGTCCCAGTGCAAAAAAAAAAAAATACAGATCCTTTCTACAGGTGGAGGGACTGCTTCATGAAAACCTAACACTTTCTTTAAGTTATTTAGATTTAAAACTCCTCTTTTTAAAATCAGACTGCCATATTAAAAAACATGCCCATTTTATAGGCGCAATAAGCCACTCCGGGATGTGTGTTAGACAGTTCTAATGCATGGCTAGGGGGCTGGACGCACTCGGCCTGCAGCCTTGTGCCTCACTACACCCCCTAGCCATGCGTTAGAACTGTCTAACGCACACCCTGTTGTGTCATATTGCTTACATAGAGATGTAAGAAAACTAGAGGAGTGGTAAAGGGTGTGGCAGCTGAGTTTCAATGCGAAGAAGTGCAAAATCATGCACTTGGGGCACAAAAATCCCAGGGGCCGAGTACAAAATGTGGGGTGTAGTATTAATGACCACCAAGCAGGAAAGAGACCTGGGGGTAATCATATCCGATGACTTAAGGTGACCAGACAGTGTAACAAAGCAGTGGAAAGAGCTACTGGGATGCTAGGGTGCATAGTGAGGGGTATCACCAGCAGAAAGAGAGAGGTGGTGTTAGCACTGTATAGAGCACTGGTGAGACCTCACCTGGAGTACTGTGTCCAGCTCTGGAGACCACATCTCTGGAAGGACATAGACAGAGCAGAGGTGGTCCAGGGGAGGGCAGCTAAAATGGTGCAGAGTCTGCATCAGAAGCCTTATGAGGAGAGACTAAAATACCTCAATATGTAAACCCTGGAGGAAAGAAGGGAGGGGGTATGATAGAGACTTTCAAGTACCTCATGGGTATAAATAAGGTTCAAGAGAGAAGCATTTTTCAGGAAAAAAGGTGCTCCAGAACAAGGAGACATGCAATGAAGCTGCAGCGGAGTATGCTCAGGGGAGATGTGAGGAAGTATATTTTAACTGATGTGGGAGGTACATGGAAAACTGGCATTACATTTCTTTTCTTTTTGCTCTCCTAGGCCTGAGGGCAAACAGACCTTCAAACTTACCAAAGCACAGGGTTCTGTTCAGCTTAAATGAACATTGCAGTCAAAATTTGTGAAAACTTGTGTTGTGCACAGTGTTTTGATTTGTGTTTGTCCCTAGTGTGTCCTTCCCTTTGACTGCTATTAGGATTTGTTTTCTAAATTAGCCTGCTAGTTTTACAGTAGTTTTATGGTCCCTGGGGGTCTCTATCTTAGCATGGTTTATCGCTCTTCTTATTCCTACAATGCCTCCTGTCCCATGTGACAGTAATGTATCCAGACCATTTAGAGTCAAATTTACAACAGCAGAGCTGTGATATTAAGTAATGTTCCTTATCCAGTGAGCACTAATGGCTACATTTACAATTTAGCAAATACTTGATGGCTAACTAAGTGAATTATTCTGTTCGAAAACAGCTAATTACTAGTTAAAGCCTTGTTGATCTGGGGTGGTTTGTGTGCTTTTTATGACTGTGTGTAGTTTGATGAAATGAAAATTTTTAAAAGCAAAGCATTTATTCCTGTTGACTAGACCTGGCACAGACATAAAAAACAAAAATATTGAATTAGAGCTATTTAGTAGAGGCAAGAACATCAGGCTCCTATCTCAAGTACTTGCTCAATCAGTAGTCTCGGATGCATCACTGTCACATGGGACAGGAAGCATTATAGGAAAAAAAGAGTAATAGACCTTGCTAAGATAGAGATCTGCAGGGACCATAAAACTACCACTCTAGCCACCAACATACGTCTGCTCCCTGCACTTGATTATTCTGTTATAATTGTCTGTACTTTTATGTTTCTACCAATGTACCCTTCTATTATGCTGCCCCACGTTTAGGCATGTGCAATATTGTGTTTTTTCTCCTGCCACTCTCTGCTCACAGTGCTGCCATATTCACTGTCATTGTATAGAACTGTACTCCAATTAATTCCTTCACTAACTTCTATATTGTGCATAGAAATGTACCCCGTTGATTCTTATGTTGTTACTATCTGTTATCACTGTCTGTACTGTAATGGTCTGATTGTATTCTCCTGGGTCGTGCCTGAAAATAGGCAAATGTCTACCTAGTGCATCTTACTCAGTAAACAATAAATAAATAAATACATAAATAAATAAGTATAACTAGCAGGCTACGTTAGAAAAACTCTTACTAGCAAATAAAGAAAAGGACACACCAGGACTACACACACACACACACACACACACACACACACACACATCCAAACACTCTGCACAACATATGTTTTTGCAAATGTTGCCTGTAGTACTCCTTTAAGTGGCATATAAATGGTAAAAGAGCAGCTTAGATGCACCCTGTGGATCTAGATGCTATGTAAGACAAGGAGAGAAAGGTCCACATCTACATAACCAGCTCAGATCAGTTCTGTTGTGGAGGATGGCTTACAGATCAAAGAAATGTCCAGGATTTGATGTAAGAGAGGCAGGGCCGAGGATGCAGGTGAAAGGGATGGCCTGGCATGCATATTTCTGTCCTATATTCCCTTAGGAAAGTTGGTCATACCTTTGGAATTGACACCACGACATCACTGTCAGTCAACTTAGACTCAAGAGATCCCAACTGGGGATATGCTTAAATTATCTACTTAGAATCTAGTTAAACTTTAGTTAGATGATTCTGTGTTTGATTTCTTATTCAAAAGTGTTCTTTTCCTTTTCTGTAGCATACTGTCCTGTGCCAGATGTAAATATTGTGGAGAATTAAATATTATTTTATATACTTCATGCTCTATGTGACACTATTTTAAAGGTATAGATAACCTGGTGTAATCTTTGACTATGGTGGCATAGTATATAGTGCTGCTCCCAAGTCTACCTTGGCCAGACTGGATCCCCTCTTTCACTCCTTTTGCCAATTTGCCCTAGACTGTCTCCTCCACCATTGCTCTCTATAGTCCTCCTTCTCCTTCCCCTCCCTTGAGGCCAGATGTCTGGCCCATTGTGCTTCCTTCATCTCTAAATACTGGATTGACTCCCGCCCCTCCTACCTTGCTTCCCTCCTCTCTTCCCCTTCTCCCACTTCTTACCTCCTGAGCAACTCAGGCTATTACTCTCTCACTCTCCTTTCAAGGAAATCCACTGCTGGCCAAGCTGCCTGTTCCTTACAATTCCCTAGACTATGGGATTCTCGCTCGCTTACCATCACTCTTCTTTCCACCACTCACTCTCCTCTCTACTCCATGACTTTACTACTCTCTCCTGCAGTTGCCTCTGATACTGGTCCCTAAGCTGCTGCTCAGAAGCCTCCTACTGCTGCTCTCACTTTGCCCTGCACCTACACTAGTGTAGTCCCCTCTTCAACCCTTCCAAATTGACAACCTTTGGTCCCACCCTGAACTCACTTTTGTCTCTGCACATTGCAAATGCTGATATCCTTAATCACTTTATCATACTGTTATGTGTTTTACATCATGCGATTGTTGTCTTTGTGCAATTGTTATTTGTATTGTCTATAAATCTTTTATTGTATTATTGTTCTTAGTGTTCCTCATTGTCCTCCCTTTCCCCATCCCACCAGGACACATCTAGATGTGAGCTGTTATTAGCTCAGTATGTCTTTCCTGGTGAAACTTTTGAAATACTGTATATAAATAAAATAAACTGGCAAGTCTGTGATCAGTTTCCAGAGATACAGGCTACTAAACTGCTCAAAGCACATCTGTGCCTAGCACTGGGTAGGTGAAAGCAGAGCGTCCCAGCTGTGACAATAGGTGTGGGTCATTTGCCCTTTGGAAAGGCTATTGTACTGTGTGAGCAGTGGCTGGTGGTAGGATTTGGGCCTAAAGATACCCCGAATAATAGTCAAGTTGGGTATTGACAACATATTGAGGTGACCATTCGGGCATCTGATTGGTCATGAAAACTGGTAGCACAGTGTAGACTGAGTTCTGGGAGGACCAGTCTATGACAACATCATTATTAGTCAGTTAGGATTGTTTATTTCTAAATATTCCAGCTGCTTTTATAACCATAACGTACACAGTAACTGTACTTATAAACCTATATGAGAAAGAGATGGCTAAGTCACAAGGGAGACATATTTTTATCAAGAGGCTTCTGGGAAGGATGGAAGTTGTGCTGGCATACATATATGACCCCAATAAGGATGAACCATCCTTCTTCATAGAAATAATGACTATCCTTGGGGAATGGCTGGACCTCTTTGTTCTCATAGCGGGAAACAAGAATCAGGTCCTTGACAATGATCTGGACAGATCAGGCACCCATAGAGTATGTTTATCTCCAGCACAGAGATTAATGAAAGCATTACAAGACTTCCTGGGGCTGATAGAGTACTGGTGACTCCTGAACCCTGATACCAGGAATTTCACCTTCCACGCTGTCCCACAAAACTACAGATCAAGGACTGATTTGTTTCTGACAAGCCACACAACATTATCTTGCTTATCTCTTTGAGACATGCTCAGCAATGTCACAGCAGACCATGTATTAATTATTTTTTCCCCACAAATTTACTAAGGCCACTGACATAGATCACACATGACGTACAGTATTAACAATAATCTGGCCAAGGACACCGTCTCCCTGACTCAGCTTTAAAAGTTTACCACACAATTCTTCAAAATCAATAGAGGCACAATTGAAAGAGATGACTTGATGTAGTGTGCCTTTAAATGAGCCATTGGTGGGGAAACTGTTTATTGCCTACTGCTATGTGTATCAGAAATGCAAAAATGGATAAACTGCTTGCAGAAATCTATGACATTGAAAAATACCTCTCAAAAATCAGACAAATTGGCTCCAATTCATTTGGCTCAGAGAGTAGTACCATGAGATCCACTGAGAGATAACCAAAATGGCTATATTCAGGGCAAAAGTGCACTATATGGATAAAGGTGAAAAGGCAGGCAGACTTCTTGCCCTGAGATTCAAGAAACAAGAAATGGCAAGGGTAGCTAGCGGACTGAGTGATCTCAACACCAAAACTAAGGCAACCAATCCCCAAGAAATAGTATTTTTCCAAAGTTCTATAAACAGCTCTACAGTCTGAATGAGGGTGAAATTGAGGGGAAGAGAACTGAAGACTTCCAGGCTAAGGCCTTCCTTCCAAAGCTCTGAGGGACAGCAAGAAACCCTTAGAACCCCCATCACCCACACAGAGATCAGAGCAGCCATCGATTCCATGTGCTGGATAAAGTATCGGGGCCAGATGGACTCTCTGCCAACTTACTTAAGGGGGAGTGGTATAGAGTCAAGGGGAGGTTAAAGTGTTGGGGGGGGGAGGCAAAGCACCATGTAATAAAAGATGCATGGCCTCCACATCAGGCAGATTCAATCGACCGTAAGGCCTTCTACTGGCAAGTTTGTATGTTCATATGCTATATTAAGTATTAAGGGAAGAGATATCTTTGCCCTGACATACATACTGAATCAAAGATACCCCAACAATTAGCTTTAGCATGCCATACAGCAGGTCACACAGTATTGGTCATCCCTTACTAAACCTAGAGCTAAAACTGCTAGCCAAGGTTCTAGCCCTCCGACTGCAATGGGTTTGAGGTTCACTGGTAGGCTTTACTTGAACCACCTATGTAAACTGCTTTATCTTTGCATCCAGGGATGGCAACATCTTAGTGGAATTGCTGTACCTGAATGAAGAAAAAGCCTTCAATAGGGTTTCATGGAGTTATCTGTTACAAGCCTTAGAGTACTGTGACACTCCAGGAGAATTCATACACTGGGTTTGTTTCCTTAACTAAGAGCTATCTGTCAGTGTCTCACATAAGGGTGCACTATCTTCAGGTTTTAGGTTATCGAATGGTACTCAACAAGGTTGCCCCCTCTGACCTTTTCTTTTTAACTTATACTTAGACCCTTTCAAATTATGAATAAAATAAGAGGTGGGGATAGAGGGTATCAGTTTCAGAGGTAAACAGTATAAGTTTTCCACTTGTGCTAATGACATCCCGCTATATTTAATGAATTCAGCAACACCCTTGCACAGAGCTATCAACATGCTAAAAGAATTTAGAGAGATTCACCAAGTTCTTAAAAAATAGACACAACTTAGATGTCTTGCATGATAATGTCAGAGAAAGTCTGTCCAAGCAATTTTTATTATTTATAGTCCAGTCAGAAAGGGAGAGGGATCATATTTTATATCTGGTCAGGTAATCTGCCCATCCCTTCCACTTTCCTGTTGTATGATAACCCCCCTCCTTGCTCAGGCACGTAATGACGTGATCCCAGGAAGAGTGTGGGGACGTGCCCCATTAAAGTCAATGGGGTCAGTTTTATGTGCTTTTTTATAGACAAAAATGGCCAGCTGAAGATTAATCAAGGGCACCGGTCGACTAACAAGGCTCCGGTAAGACATGTATGACAGGTCATAAACTTGGTGAATCTCTTTAAAAAAATCTTCCTGTATAAGGTGAATATTATAATAAAAATGCACTTATCACTGAATCACAAAGTCCTAAAATATGATCTGGCTCATATCACTATATCATCGTCCACTGTCTCCTTACAAGGTCTTGGTATAGCTGTTTCTACCAGTGTTAAGCAGATGAGTGAGAGAAATATAAATAACATCCAGCACTCCCTAGGGATGCTTACAGTTTTCTCACCTCTAATTTGGTTCAGATGATCTACTTCAGGATCTCTGCCTTTCTTTGGTGTGGAAACCCCTAGAAAGGCCTATTTTAAACTGCCCTGCCTAAGGATTAAGGGGAGTCTCAAACTGCTGCACATTCTAAGGTACAGTTCTACCAGGCCCTACAAGGTAGAAACTATCTGTGCTGGCTGGATCCCCTCTTCTCATCACCTGAGGATGAATATGTACCACAAGGGATGGAAAAAGAGTCTTAGAAACATAGAAACAGCCAGTCCGGTGGTGCTGGAGGTTGAGGTGCTGGTCGCTAGTCCTCACACCATGCTGGTGACCTGGGTTCTGGAATGAGCCCAGTTCGCTTGGGGTCGGCAGGGGCGAGAGAGGATCAAGTGTCCGGAGGACTGCTCTCCTTTCTCGGGGAAGGAGGGTTTGTCATACCGCTTGCTGAATTCCCTCTGGTGACGGCCAGGAGGACAGAACAGGTCAGGAGGCACATATCAATGCCCTTGTATCAGTAGGAAGGTGAGGAGGGGAGATAATGGTGGAAATGAGCCTGGCAGGCTCTGTGATGGTCCGCTGTGTCCTGAGGGCTGTCCCTGGTTTCTGGATTGGGTCTCCTGTGAGGGAGGGGAAGCTGGCACCCTCCTTCCTGGCCCTGCCACAGGGGTCAAGCCACGGTGGACTTTACGGGGTCGGCAGGAGCGGGAGTGTGTGGGATCAGAGAGTGAGTCCCTCTGCAAGGAGGGCTGTAGCTGCCTGCCATGGCTCTAGGTGGAAGAACACAATAATTAAAAAAATAAAAATAAAAAAAAAGAAACATAGAAACAAAAATAATGAATGATGGCAGAAAAAAGACCAAACGTCTATCTAGTCTGCCTGGAGTTCCCTTTCTGCCTTGGGATCTACTGTCCATATGGGGTTTTGTCCCTCCTGGTTCACCCCACACTATACCCTCTCTACTGCTACCAACTTAAACAACCACCAAACTCTTCACTCTGTCCCAGCCGTGCTTGAAACCATTTATGGTTCTGATGACCACTACCTCTACTGGCAGACTGTTCCACAGTTCCACCACCCTTTCCGTAAAAATAGAACTTCCTCACGTCATCCTAAAATCTTTCCTTGCCAATTTCTATTTGTGAATTCAGGTTCTTGATTCTGTACTCCTGCTAACTAGTTTCCTGCAGTTCACCTTGTTTATTCCCTTCAGGAACTTGAAAGTCTCTATTACATCCCTCCTCTCTCACTTGGTCTCATCTTTGTCAGATCTGCCCTGTTGGCCCTGAATCATCTTGGTCACCCTGTATTGCACCATCTCCAGTCTGTCCCTGTTCTTTCTTAGATCAGGACTCCAGAACTGAGCACAGTATTCCAGGTGCTGCCTCACCTCTGACTTACATAGAAGTAGTAATACCTCCTTTTTCCTGCTGTCAGTACCCCTTCCAATACACATCAGCATCATATCATATTAGTCTTACTACAAGCCTTGTTACACTGGCTTAGTTGTTTGAAGGAGTCACTAGTGATGACTCCCAGGTCCCTTTCCTCTGCCATAGTGCTCAGTTTAACCTCTTCCATCCAGTACTCTTTCCAGGTTTTTTTTCCCTAGGTGCATAATCTTGCATTTTTTTGGCGTTGAATTTCAATTGCCAAACCTTGGATCACCTCTCTAGCCTTTGAAGATCTCTCTACAGCTCCTTGATCCCTTCATCACTACCTACCCTACCACAGAGTTTTGTGTCCCCTGTGAAGATACACCTTGCCCCAGGTTGCCCTCTCCAGTGTTGTTGATGAACACATTGAAGAGGACAGAAACCAGTACAGATCCCTGCGGCACCCTACTCATGACGTCTCTGTCATCCGATCTGACCCTGTTTACTACCACCCTCTGCTGACTCTCCTTTAACAGTTTCCTACCCATCGTACTTTGTCCCTAGCTGTGTCCAGGTCCTCCAGTTTCTTCAGCAATCTTTTGTGTGGCACTGAGTCAAAAGTCTTGCTGAAATTAAAGTAGAATAAGTCTACAGCGTGACCCTTATCTACTACCTTTGTTGCCTAGTCAAAGAAAACTACCCAGTTGGTCTGACAAGACCTCCCTGCCACAAACCCATGCTGTTTACTATCCTGTAGACCATTGCTCTTTTGGTAGTTCACAAGGTCCTCTTTAATCAGTGGCTCTAACAGTTTACCCACTACAGAGGTAATTCCTTGGTTGCTCCTTGTCCTCCCCTCCCTTGTGTAGTGAGATTACGTCCACTACCTTCCAGTCTTTCAGAACTACTTCTATCTGAATTGAGCTATTGAATAGTTTTACTAGGGGTTTAGCCAGTTCTACAGTCAATTCATTGAGCACCCTTGGATGCATCCTATCTGGCCCTAGTACTTTAACTACCTTTATGGCTTCAAGCCCCTTTTGAACCCTTTCAGTGGTAAATACTGGCTGTCTCACTTCTGGAATGCTCCTAACAGCCACCTTGATGCCACTTTCATGCAGGGCTCATTGTCTTCCCTTGTGAAAGAGCAGAAGCAAACATTAAGGATGGCTGTTTTTTGTTCACCTTCTTCTAGTACCCTCGTACCCTACTCCCCTCTGGTAGCCTTACAAAACCACCTCCCTGCTTCCTTAATATATCTGATTAATTGTCTTTGCCCACCCTTGACCCCCTGTGCAATATGCAGCTCCATGTCTGCCTTTGCCTCCCTGACCATTCGCTTTGCTTTTATAATTTTTATTTGGTACTCTCCCCATTCCTTCTCCTCTTGGACCTTACTACTTCTCTGACCCTTTCTGAGTACCTTATTGGTCTCCTGTACCTGTTTAGTTTTGTAACAATTCTTGTGCATGCATGACTTTTCTGCCCAGAGAATGATCCCCTTGATTTCCCCCCCATCTTTTCTCTATGGCTGTAATGCTGTCTACCCTGGTCAGTTTGTCTCAGACCAGCTTCCTCATTTGGCTAAAATCTGCTGTTCTGAAATCTAGGATTTCAATTTTTGATAGGGGCATTGTGGTTCCGAGGGACAACATAGGCCAAATGGAGTAATGGTTGCTGGACCCCAGTGGCTCCCCTACCCTCACTCCACCCATCTCTGAATTGGTGAACACCAAATTGAGAATGACTGCCTGTCTAGTGGGTTCCTTAACCAGCTGCACCACCAGGCAGTCCCTCAATGTATCCAACAGATCTGATTTTTGGTGCACCTGTCTGCTGGAATTCCCCAGTCAATATCTGGCAGGTTCAGGTCATCCACCACCACCACCACCACCACCTCACTGTTCTTCACTCCCCTTGCCAGCTCTTCCTTAAACTCCCTATCTCTCTCTTCCTCCTGTCCTAATAGTCCTGATAGTCTATAGATCGCCTTCATTTGTATTTTCTTGCCTGAGGATGTCATAAGGTGAATTAAAAGCAACTCTGTTTCCCCATTGCTTCCCCTGATGAGTCTGTCCTCCACAGCCTCTACGCCATCCCTGTCATATAGGGTTATGCCCCCCGCCTTTGTCTTTCCCCTCTATCCTGTCTAAACATTGTGTAACTTGAGACTGACAAATCCCAGTCATTATTCTCTGTGGCCCAAGTTTCTGTGATAGCTACAAGGTCTGCCTCAGTGTCTGCCACTGAGACCAGGAGCTCACTGATCTTATTACCCCGACTCCTGTCATTAAGGCAGACACCCCTTCCAGTTAGCTCTGGACCCTCTTTTGCTATTTTGTGATCCTACTCCTACATTCCTTCCCATTCTCCTTACCTTCTTTTTTTATATTGCTTGCTGACCCTGAGAGCCTTTCCTCTTTGCCTCTTTCACTACTCCTTTTTGAACTTCAACCTTTTTTTTTACCCACCTTACTGATACCAATCCCCAGTATAGAGGAAGCACTAGCTAGGTTCTCTTCCCTCTCTCCATTTACAATGGTTCCCCTAGCCTCATTGACCTCACAATCAGCTTAAATGGCTAATGCAGACGTCAAACTTCTGCCCCACTGTGCTGGTCCCCTATCTTGTCAGGTGAAGGCTGTCACCTTTGAAGAGCATTCTGACCCAGAAGTACCCCTACCTCTTAAAACCATGCCTTTAACCACCTATTTAATTCCTTTGTCTCTTACCTCCTTACTGAATCTTTCTATCCTACTCCACAGAGGGAGGAACTTGGAAAAGGCCAGTGAGGCCAAGTGTATCTACAATCTGTGTCCACAACCTCTCAAAATTCTGCATCACTTGTTCCACAGGTTGGCTTGCCAGATTGTTGGTACCCAAGTGTACCAGCACCCCCCGACCCCCCTCTCTTTCCTCTATACTCACTACTCTGGCTATGTCCCAGATGGCTGATGCCCCAGGAAGACACTTGAACATCACCCTACTCTCTCCACCCACCACCCTCTCTACTCCCCTGATCATAGAATCCCTGACCACTAAGACTGTCTTCGTTGCCTTCTTCATACTCTCACCACTGGTTGCCACCATGTCATTACTACCATTTCCCCAGACTGACCCAGAGTCCCCCCCCCCAGTGGAGTCAGGTACCCAAGTCTAATCCAGGGGTGCAAAGGGATTTGCCATCAGGATGGTGTGGGGTTGGTTGACCGGTGATTGTGAAGAGTCGGACCAGCTGAGGAGCTGCGCTTACTGCGTAACTCGCTTACTGTGTAACTGACTCAGTTCAAACATCATATTGCATCTTTTTTTGGATTTACATTTTTTTTTTAATTAGATGCTTTCTTTGGGGGGGGTGCAGGGGGCACAGCCCCCCGATGAAAGATGACATTAATTTTTTGATGTTAAGGTGAGGTCACATATTCCTGATGGCTGGGGCACTTGGCACTGATTCGCAACGTAGGCGTGACACTGCACCTATGTTTGCAGCAGAAGGCGGCGTGCGATTCCCGTAGCCTTTTACGCTATGCTGTCTGGGTGGTCCGACTCTCTACATAGTCACTGGTTGACCTTGTGGCTGCCCCGGTCATCTTTCCCACTACCTTCCACCACTCTCCAGTCCTGGACTAGTGGGCCTCTGGGGGGAATTGTGGGTGTGGGCTTTGGGCTCAAGCTGACATTTAGACTTCTGATTGAAATTTTCTAGCAGAAAGTTTCTAGCTGCTTCAGCCAGCTGCCTCCTTGCTCTCATTTAAATACTTTTTGTGTTTTGTGATTACTTTTCGAAAACATATTTCTTACCTATTGCAAAGTTGATTTTAATCCATCTCATGCTCCACAATTTGGTTTAGTGTAACTACTTCACTTCTAACTTTTATATTGATAAAATAATGTGGAAAAATGAATACTGCTATAGAATATGAGTTTGTCAGTATACTTTACTGTTTAAAAAAAAATTTCAACAAATAATAAACATAAATTGAAATGGCGGAAGACTTATCCACAAATCAAAAGAAGAAGGGATTCATTTCAAAAAACTGTGTGAATGCATCAGTTAGGGTTTAGGATACAGCACAAAAAGTAGGTAAATATGATGTTAGGGTTTCCAATCTTAACACCCCGCCACCACCCTGGCGGGCAGCAAATCAGGTGTACCATGGGGTTGTCAAACCTAACACTCACTTCATTCCATCACTAAACAAGCATTGATGTGTACACTGAATGAAAATGGGGTAAGCATTATGTTTGACAACTCCATGGCTCGCCTGATTTGCTGCCTCCAGGGTGGTGTGGTGCTAGGGTTGAAAAACCTAATGTCATATTTCCCTGCTTTTTGTGCTTTATCCTAAACCCTAACTGATGCATTAACACAGTTTTTTGAAGTGAATTTCCTCTGCTTTTTGAGATAGTCTAATCAGAGCCTTATTTACATAGAAACATAGAAATTGACTGCAGATGGGGACCAAAGATCCATCTAGTCTGCCCTGAGCCCTACCCCCTCTTTAGGATTTCTGTGATACAATCCCCTTGTGTCTTTCCCAAGCTGCTTTGAATTCCCCTACTGTTTTGGAGTTGCCAGTTCCAGCAGCAGTGAGTGTCTTTGATCTGAGAGAGGATCTCGGATCTGGGTCCTGTTCAGGTGAGTGAGGCTGTGTGGGGATGTACTGGGCGGTGTAGGGTGGTGGGTGCTGATTGGGAGGTGGGGGTGGGGAAGGGTCAGATTGGTGAGGGACCATTTTTTTCAGGTGTTAAAATTAAAATACAACATCCAGGACTGTTTTCTGTATTGCAGCAGCACTGCCAGATCGAGGATGGAGGGGGAAGGGCAGTGCCGCTAAGTCACCAAGGAAATAAAGATTGGGGAAGGGGTACCACTAGACATCAGGGCAACAAAATAATTACAGGGACAGTGAATGGGGAGGGGGGCTGCTACTAGACACTTGGGAAACAGATGATGAATGGGGATAGTAACTGGGAAGGAGGTGTCACTAAGACACCAGGAAAACAAAGATCGGGGAAGGGAGTGCCACTAGACACCAGAGAAACAAATACAATTACTGGGACAATGAACAGGGAAGGGTTGCCACTAGACACCAGGGAAACAAAGACTATGATGAGTACAGTAATCGGGGAAGGGTGAGTGCCACTAGACATCAGGGAAATAC
This sequence comes from Neoceratodus forsteri, assembly GCA_016271365.2. NCBI lineage: Eukaryota > Metazoa > Chordata > Ceratodontiformes > Ceratodontidae > Neoceratodus > Neoceratodus forsteri. The sequence goes on along the minus strand of CM057451.1, from coordinate 671,839,246 downwards.
AATTCAAAGAAGGGGATTGCGATGGGAGGGTGGGGGGTGCCACTAGACACCAGGGAGTATAATGTAACAGTTTTCTATGCAATGTTGTGTTTTGTGAGGGCAATAATCATATCACCCTCAATGGCTTAGGTAAGGATCATTTGAGCCAAAAATCACCATTCAAACAGTATAGTTCGAGCTGTAATTTACTGTTCGAATGGTTAGTTTTGGATCGAATGATCCTTACCTAAGCAAGTGATGGTCAACATGATTCTCACCCCCAAAAGACATACTTACACTGAAAATTGTTAAATAATGATACAAAAAATTGTACAAAACATGTGAACGAGACCTAAATACAGGTCTTGTGCATTCCCTAACAACAACTATTTCTTTAGAAATCAACATTTAAAATGGAAAATAAAAACAGGATTTTGGACAGCAAGAACAGCATTTCTCAGAGCAGACCTTCACTATTAACAGTTTGAACAGTTTTCAATAACCTGCCTGTCTAGCTGTTATCACAAAAAAAAAATTATATTTAAAAATGGTGAGACTTCCGGTGATGTCACCAACCTAGATGGCAGCCTAATCAACTAGCTCCTTATATCTCCAAACAAATTGCAGTCAAAATCTGGATTTATGAGAGCTTTAAACAACATTATAAGATATTACCAGACTGTCCAGCCGAATGGGAAAAAAGTCAGGCTTAAAAAAAATTAAAGGTATTAGATGTCATGGATAATGAATCGATCAGCTCAGAGAGCAAGGCCTCCTCCCATGCTAGTCAATTACAGGTGGGAATGACTGCACAAACTAAGAAAAAGAAACTGGACTAATTATTATCAGAAATAAGGGCATTCAGAGCGGAGACACAGGGCGACATTTCCGATTTACAAAACAAGGTAACGGTTCAGGATTAGACTATTACAGAGCTGGATTCCCGGGCAGATCGCACTGAAAGATTGCTCCTTGAGGCCTTCAGAAAAATAGACACCCCTTTGGAGTGCTGCGAAGACCAGGAGAGCCGCTCACATAGAAAAAATATATGACTATACAGCTTCCGAGAAGCAGCTGAGGGTACAGACATAAATGGATTCTTGGTCCACTTCTTCCAACACCAGCTAGATCTACCATCAGACTTCCTGTAAAACATTGAAAGGGCCCACCATGTGCTGGGACTGGCACCATCAAACAACCAACAACATCCCAGATCGATCTTTACGCATTTCTTGTCATATGCCACAAAGCAAAAGATACCAACAGGATTATGGCCAAAAAAAAAGTATATTTTGAAGGAGCGAGGATCTATGTGGATAATGATAACTCCCTAGCAGTAATGGAGCAGCAACAGAAACTTGGGCCCATCAAGGCACTACTGAAGGAGAAGCAGTTGCGCTTTCAAACTCCATTCCCAGCAGAGATCCGGATTTTCTTTCCAGAGGGTCCTATAACCTATGAAACACCAGAAAAGGTGATCGAGGAACTAGGGAAAAAAAGGACTGTATCCAGCACAACCACAGCGTCAAGTTGGAAGCTGAACTACAGCAATGAGGACCTTGCCAGAACTCCCAGCGGACATACAAGAAAGAAAGAGACACTCAGCAGCAACCCTTAAAGACATTCAAGAGCTCCTCAAATCTTTCACTAAAGTGTATAAAAAAAGAGCTTTTTTCACTAACCTGTAATTACATAATTTTTGTGTTTTCTGTTGCAGGGACTTGGCGAGAGGTCTCCAGTTGAGGAGGGGAGGTGATACCACAGTCTTGGAAGAAGTGCTGAATATATCAGAGGCTCTTAAATCTCCATCCGATTGACTCACCAAACAACAATTAAATAAAGGACACTAGGTAAGGACACCTTAATTATCTCTACAGGGGAAGAGGTTGATGGTTTTTCATTGATGTCTCTGGGGTGAGGGGAAGGGGAACTCCAACTACAAGGCCTATTGCTCTCTAAACTGGACACCTGGGCCTTATACAGTGATCCAATGTAGTGAAAATGATGAAGGGGCCCCAGAATCATAGCTAGAGTCAGAACTGCCACTTCTGTGGATGCCTACAGACTGAGGGGCTGTCCATAAAACGTGGACCGCTGATGCGAGAGGCTCAGAGATGGTCCCGGTCGGATCTTCTCTTCTCCCCTCCCCCATTCAGTATGCAGGGAGATGTTGATTGTAAATACCAGATCTCACAGATTGCGACATACGTCCCAGGTGAAGATAATTAAAGCAGCCTTGGGGGGATGAGAGGATGTGGATGACTGGAGCTGCTACACAGTCCTCCCAGTAGCGGAGCCCTCAAGATGTAACCATCATAACCAGCACATAGGCGGGTGGTAAATATTGACATGTTGCAAGACAATTTAGAATCTGTATGGAAGCAGAGGATGTATCTCTGAAGAAACATATAGAAACAGAGAGAGATAAGAGGCAGGGCTGGCCTTAGGTTATGGGATACCCCTAGGCAAACTTGAAAATGGTGCTCACATTAAAAATTAAAAAATATATATATTTTTCTTAATCATTCCTCATTTGCTTCCTTTTTGTAACTGCAGTATATTTTTACCACCTAGAAGACTGCCGGGCTCACCTGTCCTTGGGGCCATCCCTGATAGAGGGGAAGTTGGGGTGGCCCTGGGGGACAGGGGAACTGGGGATGAATTGGAGCTGGGTGATGGATTGGATGGAGCCATACCTCACACTGTAAATCCCTATGTATTGGGAAGAATAAGTAGAGATGGAGCCCTTGATGGGGATCTCTTGGTGGGTCTGGACCCTGCCCCCCCTTTTGGTTTGTGATGAACTCTCCCTGCCGTTCGCTGGCCATACAGGCGTGTCCTACACTGGAGGGGAAGAAAATCCTCAGGTTTACAAGATAAAGGAGCCCCTCCCATGAAACGTATAAATCCGACTGACACTGTGAAAGACCATAACTGATCTTGAGTATGGGAATGGGAGGGAGGCGGTGAGATGGAGAACCTCCAGCTGGGCATTGCACTGAGGCAGACCAGTTGGTCTCTGGTGTGAAAAGACCCAGGACAGAACACAGGCTTGTTGAGCAGCATGGAGGAGGGGATTGGGTAGGGGTCTTGCCATGGCCAGGGAGGCTAACAAAATGAGCACTGTGAGTTGCCATTGTCCCACCCCTGGGAGACTTTTAACACCAAGACTAGATGCTTAAAGAAAAGAAGAGGGATTCAGAGACATCTGTTCTGTCAACTGTGGGAGGAGACCTCAGAATAATTGACAAGGCAGAAATAACCCTACAAAAGAAGCAGAAATAACAAGTATTCAGGGGAGATAAGAGGTTGCCCATATGATCTACCTGATAAGTAAGATTGGGTGAACCCTTATTACTTCTTGGGGTGGTGACACTCATTGTCATTTCCTTACCCCAGGGGAGGTCTTATCCACCCCTAAGGAGACCTGACCAATTAGATGTGGTCAACTTTTCTCCTACTCATGACACTTACCTCCTTATCAGGAGAGTTTGTGCATAGAGACAGGGAACAAATTTGTTGGTCCCCCTACCTTGGAAGTCACATAACCCCACCATTAAGAAACGCCAAGAGCTATTTGTCCACCTACAGTACACACTGTAGCCTTATCCACACATTGAATGGGGAGCCCCAGGAACAACAGAAGAAGTACCCTAACTGTACCTCGATTGTAGGGATACAGGACAGTTATGAGAAAGGGCAAGGCTCTGTGATAAGGTGCCAGTTGCACCTACATGTTATGTTCAGTTTACTGTTTTATGTATATAAATGTTGTGATTGTAGCTGCTGCTTAACAATGATACAGACAAATAGTTGCAAGATGGTACATAATGGGATGGTATTGTACACTAAGGTACATTATAAGGAGAAAAGACATAATGCAACTTCAGGGAGAGCTTGGCCCTATAGAAAAAGATCCGACAGCAAACGAAGTCCATAACAGAGTCTACCACAAGGTGGGAATACTCTGGAACATCTGGGTAGTAAAATCCCAAAGCTATGCCTAATTTAATACTAACAACAGTTTACTCCCACAATGTCAATGGTTTAAATAACCCTGTAAAAAGGAGAAAGGTGCTCACTGCCATTAAGAAGACACCTGACTTTGTTCTATTACAAGAGACACATTTATCCAAGGACGAACATGACAAACTCTTGGGATTTGGGTATTCCACAGTCATAGCCGTGAGCTCTGGTAAAGGGAAAAGAAGGGGCACAGCCATCTCGATCCCAAAAACCACCCTCTTTAAAGTAGATACTAAATATAAAGACCCTCAAGGACACTTAGCAATAGTTACAGAACAGTACTTGGGGAAAGACTTCATTCTGGCTAGTATGCACTATCTGCCAGGAACTGATAACTTGACGGTCAATCAACTCCTGGGTAAAATAATACAATACTAGAAGGTTATCCTCCTGATAGGGGGAGATTATAACATGACCTTTGATAGCTCAGACACAACAAACACAACACACCTCAAACAACCCAGCAGCATGAAAAGATGTAAATTTTTGTGCAAGCAATATGGCTGGACAGATACAGTACATGAAGATCGTTACATCCAAATAGTAAAGAAACATAGAATTTGGTGGCAGATAAGGACCGCTTGGCCCACCTAGTCTGCCCATTTTCCTACCTAACAGATAAGCTGCAGATCCTAGGTAATCAACAGCTTACTTCCTCCTACCCCCCACTAGGACTGCCTTATGTCTGCCCCATGCATTCTTGAATTCCCCCACTGTTCTTGACTCCACAACCTCCTCAGGGAGGCTGTTCCATGCATCCACAACCCTCTCTGTGAAAAAATACTTCCTCACATTACCTCTGAGCTGTCCCCCCTCTATCTTCAAATTATGCCCCTTGTTCTTGCACATCTCTTTTTCATAGACCCTAAATAGAGAATATACACACTACTCTTCCCCACATAAAATCTATACACGTATAGATTATATACACGTATCCGAAAAACACACACATCTACTGACAAAGTGTGAGCTTATGCTGATCTGCCTCTCTGTCCATGCCCCAGTTTTTCTGACCTTAAGATGGTGAGTAGACAGGCATACTCACTGTACACATTTGTGTACAGTTTTGTTGCATGCCTGTCACAAGCCATATGCCTTTCTGTTAACATTTTCATTCTAATCTGTAGTATTTGGGTTAGTGTACACCACTGAGGAGTGACTTTGTTTGAACTTCTGTTGTTTAGGAGACAGATACATGTATAACCTATTTAGACCTTAGAGGAATCATCTGAAAACAATCTGACTTGTTTGGAAGGGGGTGCCATTTGGAAAGGATGTGTACATTTTTTAATGTGGGGGGTGTAACTGTTGGAGATTGTGTACAAAATGGAAATTTCTGGCTATACTCCTGTGTGGTAAGGCCTACCACCCCATGGCGCTTCAACAATTCCCTCCTAAATTCTGAGAAATGTCAGGCGCTAAGCCAGGACAAAATAGACACTATTATTAATGAAAATGCTGGACAAGATGCAACACAGAGTATACTTTGGGATACAGTCAAAATGGTATTAAGGGTGGACATCATTAATTATTCATCTAAATTAAAAAAAAAACAGGTAAATAAATTTAGACAAATTACAGAAACAACTTGCAGAAATACAAAAGCAACATATGTAAGGAAATTCGGAAGTAGCACCTCTCCTCAGCCCATCAAACAAAAGATACAGGAAATACTAAATAATAAAACAGAAATGGCCCTCAGATTCTTAAAGCAAAAGATACTATGAGGGAGGAGCCAGGGCCACAAAAGTCCTGGCATACCACATTAGAAAAAATATTTTAGAAACTACCCCATGAGCTGCACATCCAGAGGTGAGCTGAATGGACCACTAGCCCATGAACCCCAGCACCGATCCAACAGCAGACGTGGGTCAGCTGTCCACACCCGCAGGGCAAGGTGCCCCAGCACACTCCCCCAGCAAACAGTGACTGCAACACAAAGAGGGCCAGAACCCTCCCATGCCACAGCACCACACCAATGCTGACCACTACCTGTACAGTGATCCCAAGATACCCGGCTCAGAAGCATGACCAAACAGTGCATGGCACTGAAGGTATGCCACCACCATCACCATGACAATGCAACCCTGTGCTCCATGGCACCATGGATGACAGCCCCACTGTGATCCCCCCACAGCAGGTGACACCAGCCACTGACGCCACTGCAGCATATGCAATGCCCCCTTGTATAGCCCCCACAGTGGCACAGCAAAGGGGTTGACCTTGCATCAGTACCCAAGGGACCCCACATGTGACAAGGCCCACCCTGGATGCCATCACCAGCAGGACGGCACCCCGCACACCCACCCATGCACACACCCTGTCTCAGCACTGGCCCCACCAGACAGCACAGCAGCCCACTGTGGTGCATGGAGACGTGTGCCACACAGGATGCAACACAGAGGATGAACAAATCCCTCACCCGGTCCCAAAGGTAATCCATCACACAGCCACACATAGCGGGGCAACAGATGCCGCTGTCGCGAGTCCAATGGTGCCATGTACCCACGGTCTGCACACTACCATGGCACTGGTGAGCTAGCCATGTGGTGTGTGCACCATGAACCTGTCTACCGCCAGCATGCAGCTGGAGTACAAGTGACAGACAGCAGACCACAGGCACCGCCCCAGACACCATCGACAACTTGGAGGGGGACAACAACAACACCACCCACAGTGTCACCAGAGGCAGATGTGCAATAGACTGGGAGTCAGGATACCAGCTGCCAGGGCACCTTGCCCAGAGGGTGGCTGGCATGGACTGCCACCAATGTCATGCCAGCAGACATGCATGTGGTGGAGGGGTCGGCATGACCGTGCGTACCACAAACACGCAAGGAGCACAGTCATACGGGCCAGGCACACACTCCCAGAGGTGACTGGGACACAGCGCATGCACCAGAGACTACTGCACACAGGCATACAGTACACAGGGCACAACACACATACCACAGACAGGGACCATGGCCCCCCACCCACACCAGTGGACAGGTCCTGGTAGACACACCCATGACCAGACCGGCACCACCCCCAGACGCCATGCACACCACTGCAGCAAGGCACCAGACACCCACTGCAAATCGGAGACCACCACAGTTGTAGTATGAAACGTATCTATATTGCAAAATGTAACAGATTCAACAAGAACTATATACAGTATTATATACAAAGTGGAGGATGGGAAATACAAGGCTGCAACTTGGGGAGGACGGGTAGGGGGCAAAGGGGAATAGCAAGGAGGGGGACAAAGGGGTGTGAGGGACAGTTCAGGGAGGGGAAGGAACAGCGTGGGTGCCGCAGGCCCTACTGATGGCCCCTCTCGTCCCTGCGCTCTCTGCGGTGCTTTCTGTGCCACCGCTGGTCACTCTGCTCCATGCCCTGCAGCAGCTCCAGTGTGGCCCAAGTAATCTGCAGGATCTCCTGAACGTGATGCTCCAGGGTCATCCAGCATTGTCCACCTAGGACAAGGGAGTAGAGTCAGTACGTGTGACTGGCCAGGCCCCTGCAGCCCACTCAATGTGCATGGCATACAGCTGTGGTCTGCACCCCTGTGATGGCATGCGACCTTCCACAGTGGGTGCGCCCACATGACCCACCTACCCAGGCACCCATAGCCATGCAAACTGCTGCACACCTCCACCACCCATGCACTGCACAGCACCAACGTGGCCGTACAGTGTCATGGCTATGCAGTGTGATGGCAGTGGCACAGTCAGGTGCCTAGTGCACGTACAGCCCATCTGCAACACCCACCCACACGTGCAGTCCCACAGGATGGTGCGGAGTGCACCGTGGGGCATGCACGGCAGTGGGGCCATGTGCAGAGGGCCATGCCCCACCACCACCCCTGCAACCCACCATGCACAGATGTAACGGGAAACACGGCACTGACCTGTGTCCTGGTCAGCAGGGCACTGCTGACCCCCGGCATCACCACTGTGCCCTGGCTGCAAGGCCACTCCTCCAGTTCCAGCCTGCTGTCCCTGCTCACAGGCCAGCTGGGCCCTATGGCGATCCTCTGGGCATAGAGTGCAAACATGGAGAGGGTAACATCAGTACAGGCCAGTAACATAGCCCCACTCTTGCTGTATGCGTGCCCACACAGCCCAGTCATGATGCAGTGGTGCAGGGTGTACACAAGGCACCCCCAACACCAGCAACACAGGTACGGCCCTCCTGTGGCATGGCCCGATGACCACCGTGATACCAGGACAGACAGATACTACCAGTGTTGTGAAGGAGCACCTACCTGGCTGTGGCATGGCACCCCGCCAAGCACGTGCCTGCAGTCCCCCTAGGTGGTCGGTGTCCACCGCTGGAGGTCCCCATAGTGGTGGCAACACTGCTCAGCAGTCCTGCTGTACCCCGTGGCCTCCTCATGGCCTTCTGCCACCTCCTGCTACACTGCTGTCCGTGGCCTCAGGAGGGGTACCTGGCCAAAGAGGGCACCTGTGTGGGGCTCCACTAATGCCACCAGGTTGGCCAGCTCAATCGCCATCCATATGGGTGCACTGGTGTGTGGCATAGTGCTGTAGCTAGCGGCCACAAAATGGCACCCTGTAGCACATGTGCCCCACGTGCGGAGGCAGCATGGTACTGCACTGCCAGTCGGTATCGCGCTGGCAGCAGACTGTGCAATACGGGTGCAGCCATGTGTATGCATGGTGCCTAGAGGGCAAAGGTCAGCTGCAGGGTCAAGGGTCTGTCCGCGCATGGAGCACCACAGTGCTATTGAGAAGCCCTGTCTGTAGCGCAGTAGGGTGCATGTACGTGACAACTTGCAGTGGCCTACCGCGCTGTGGCGCCATGGCACCCACGGCGCACCATAGCACAAGCGCTCCTCTGAGCTTATAGTGCACTTATGCCACAGGCACAGTAGTGGTTGTGCCCTATACTGCCTGTCATGTGCAGCACATCAGCAGCACCACTAGCGTTGGCGTCAGCACCGTGGGCATGCGTGGTGCAGTTGCTGATTGCGCACATCACAGTGGTGCACCATAGCCTGAGTATGCTCAACACCATTACGCAAGGTGCAACAGCACGATATTCAGTCAGGATATGCAAATCAGCTCATGAGCCATTCCACAGCGTATCCACTGCATTAGCATCCCATTACAGTTGCGCCTTCCCTTATTTGCATGTGATGCGCTATAAATATGTGACCTGAGGCTGCATAGGCCATGGATTGGTATTGCAGTCCTTAGAGGTAGGTTGCATGCTGTAGGGACATGGGGACAGTGGTCTGGGAGGGCTGTATGGGACTGCACAGTCCAAGGTAACATCTGTCCATCCCCCAGGCACGAGCATGACAGCGAGAGGATGAAGAGGAGCAGGGAAGGGTGCAAAGGAGGAGGCCCAACTTTACCAGGGCAGAATATGATGCTCTGTTCGAGGCATACCTCAACAGGGAGCCACTGCTTAGCAGACAGTGGGAAACACCATGGACCCGTGCTGTGGCATGGGTTGAGGTGGCATGTGCCGTCAACCAGCAGGGCAGCCACCAGCAGTCCATGCAGAAGTGCAAGAAGAAGGTTGGCATGGACAGGAGGCGGATTAAAGATAATGTGGCTGCCATCAGGGCAGCACGTGCTGCCACTGGTGGGGGCCAGCAGGACGCACCCCACCTGATGCCACGGGAAGAGCAGGTGGCCAGCAGCATGTGGTGTAGTGCCGTCGAGGGTGTTCCTGGTGGTGATTTCCGGACGGGCGGCAGCCCATCACTACATGGTAGGTCCAGCTCTGGCAGTGTGTGGGTGGTAGGGGGGCACGCCCCAGGGCCAGGCAGAGCCACTAACTGTACTGTGTTCCTTTACAGCTCCTGAGTGTCTGCATGGGACAGGGGTGGTAGGTTTGTCCACTGAGGTGGAGGCCCTGAACACGGTGGAGCACCCATCCACCTCCACAGGTGTCCAAGGGACCAACTGTCTGCAGCCCTGCACATCTGTCTGGACTGATGCCAGTGGTGCGGGTGCAAACATGGCCCTGCCTGTGTCCCAGCATGACACCACCCTCGGTGACAAGTGTGCTGGGACACAGATCGGGGCCGGATCTAGCACTAATGATGATGTGTATTGCACGTCCCGGACAGTGACGTATGTGGGACACAGGATGGTCCCATGGATGGCATCTGCCCAGACGGTTCTGCTGGTAGTGCTGGCATGGCTGCCTGCACAACAGCCCATTCCCAGACTGCGTCTGCATGCCCCAGTGGGGCAGCACTGATGTGTGGCCAGGGTAGTGGGGCTGTTGCTGCTGCGGCCGTGCCAGTGTTGCCTGGTGATCAGCAGCCAGAGGGGCAGCAGCAGCAGATGGCCAATGTCAACATGGGGACAGAAGCAGGGGGCGGTGGCAGTGCACCTTGTGTGGATGTACCCCAGAATGGCAGCACTGTGCAGTGCCCACCATTGAGGGGTGCTGGGCAGCAGGGCCAGGAACACCACTGGGGACAGCATGCTGGACATGCAAACGACCTCTTGGACGACCACAGCTGTCTTCTCCAGGCCTCAGTAGATCAGCAGATGCGGCTCGTGGTGGCAGTGGATGCGCTCAGTGTGGTTCTGTGCCAGGCAGAGGAGCAGCACAGCAGGGACCGTGCCTTGCTCCTGGCAGAGTTGGCCCAGCAGCGGGCCAATGTGACTGCTGCTATTGACAGGCAGACCACTGCAATGGCGACTGTCATGGCTACATTAGCCAACTGGTTGGGTGCCCAGCCACCGCACAACCTGCAGAGTGCTATGTCCACCCCCCGTTCTGGGTGTCATGCGACCCTTGCTATGTCGACGCCGGGTTCAGCTGTGGGCATACCTAGCACGCCTGGTGCAGGCAGGTTTGGTGACCTGCAGACCCCTGTGTGGACACAATCGTGTTCACACAGCATCACTCCTGGGGGCCTGTTGGTGCCACCCCATGAGGCCACTGGTCAGCCTGGCACAGCTGGCAGGTCTCAGCGGGGCCACCCACGCATCTGTGGCAGCCGTGGTACTGTGCCACATGAGTGACCCATCTCCTCCATGGCCACTGTCTGCTGCTGCCCTGTGTGCACTGTAGTGTTCTTTGTGCAATGCATGGGTGAGGTGCTCAGCCCTGCACACACAAGGTCCCTGTGCACACCCTTCTGGCTGCTGGCCACTGTGGCGTGTGCATGATGATGCCTGCGTAGCGCTGTCCACCACTGTGCAATGGTCCTCAGCATCTGAGACATGCACAGTGCCAGCCACTGGGCATGGTTGTGTGTGGTCCTGTATTCGTGTGAGGGTGCCTGTTGGGGTAGGCGTGCCTGTTGCCCTTTGGGCATGTGTTGTGGTGTGTGTGTGTGTGTGCATGACATGTGCAGCCCTGCCCGTCCCTGCCTTTTTGTGTGGTCCCCCACCCATTCCCATGCTCCTGATGCTGTCCACCCCTGGTGTCCACCCTTGCCTGTCTGTGGGCTGTGCCCTTGCCCTTGGTGGTTGCATGTGGCACCGTTGCCTACCTGTGTTGCCCAAAGTTCTCCTCTGTGATGGTGCCCCAGTGCTGCTGTGCCATCTGGGCCAGCCAGGGGGCCCTTTGCCCAGGGGGTGGCTGCCCAACACCAGCTGGACCAGCGTCCTCTTCATCCTCACCACTGTCCCCCTCCTCGACCTCAATGGCTATCCCACAGTCTGTGACCATGTTGTGCAGGATACAGCAGGCCAGGAATAGCCCACAAGCCTTTGAGGGGCTGTACTGCAGGGCACCGCCTGATGTGTGCAGGCAACAGAACCATGCCTTCAGCAGCCCAAACACCCGATCGATGACATTCCATGTTGTGGCATGTGCCTCATTGTACTGTTGCTGTGCTGGGGTCATGGGGAGCCGGTATGGTGTGAGCAGCCAGGGCCGTAGTGGGTAACCACTGTCACCTGTGTGTAAAGGGGAGTCATTAGCATGGTGGCCTGCATCACTGTGCCATTGGCCATCATGGCCATTTCCCATGGCACCCCTCCCAATGCCCCACACCCCACCCACATCTGCACCCATCATCCAGTGTGCTATGCATACTCACCTACCAGATGGCCAGTGGGGATGTCCCCACTCTCGAACCTATGGCACAGTGCAGACTGGTGCCAGATAAAGACATCATGTACTCCTCCAGGGTGCGTGGCACAGACATTGATTATGCGTCCCCCAGCATCGCACACCACCTGGCAGTTGACATTTGGGTAGCCCTTGCGGGTGATGTACACTGCCCCCTCGGGGCCAGGTGGCATGCGGATGCCTACATGAGTGCAGACTATGGCCCTGAACATGCCAGGCAACCGTGCTACCCTGTGGAACTCCTGTATGTGTGCTGTGTGCTCTGCCTGTGTGCTGGAGAAATGGATGTTCTCCACAGCATGTGGCAGCAGTGCTCTGAGGAATTGTGTGAGTAGGCATGACGCGGCTAACTGGGTTATGCCTGTCATGTCCCTTGTTGGTCTCTGGAAGGTGCCGTGGTGAGCAGGCACATGACAGCTGTGACCTTCGTCTCCACACACAGCGCATGGCTCTGTCATGTGGGTGCCTGCATCTCATCACTGTACAGCTCACAGAGTTGACTCAGAATCACCCAGTTCAGGTGGTACTGGCCCACAATCTCAGTGTCACTGTACTGTTTGAAGGTGGTGCGGGCTCGGTACAGCCTGTTCTGGGCATACTACTGATGAGCCCTTCCACGGCCATGCCTCCCTGCTGCCTGCCTTCTCACACCCCTCATTACCACCTCCATCTGGAAGGTGGCACTGGCCATGTCCCTGGCTGGTGTTCTCCCCCCGGGCAGCTGTCTACCTGGTCCCCCCTGCTGTGTGTTGCTGGTGCTGCCCCTGCACCGGGTTCACCTCTGACTGTTCATTCTGTGTGCCCTGCCTCTTACCACTGCCTCCCATCCACTGTGGCACTCTCAGGCCCTCACACACAAATACACACACACACACACACACACACTCCTTCTCTCACTCATGCACACCTCTGGTGGGCCCTGTCTACCTCCTGGCCACACCTGCCCCATGCTTCCTGTCTTGCCTCTCTGCCACTCTGTCTCTGCACTCCCACCTATGGCTCCTCTGTGGCACATTCATCCTCCTGTCTCTTGCTCCCTTTTATTTTGGCTCATTTCCACTGTTATGCAACTTCCACTTGCTCTGCTACTGTGCACATCGCCTATTGATGAATATCACACTGTGCACATTATTCCTGGTTCCGCCCCCTGCAGTTGCACATGCATTCATTTATGTTGTGCTGTGGTGCATTGCATGTTGTGCTGCGCTGCTTCTCCCGCTGAATATCGCACTATGGTGCATTTCTGCTCTTGCACGGTGCATCCCTATTGTGCATGGTGCAACTGCTCTGAATATCCCACCCCTAGTGTATGGTGGAACCCTGTTATGCATGACATTCATGCCTTGAATGTGATTGTTGTGCTGCAGTAGTTATGGCATTATGTTGTTGTGCTGCAGTAGTGATGTCACTGTTGCACCACAACAACTTAGAATGCTGCCACACATCTGCTTTCCTCTCTCCATCTGAGCTGGAATCTGTTTTATTTTTAAACTTGAAATCACAGAAAAAGCTGCAGCACACTGAATCAGTAATTTGAGCTCAGTACCAACCCTCAGATGCCTCACTCCCAACCACTGGTTTCACTGAAAGGAAGCAGAGTGTCTGAAATGAGCATGAGTGCCCATACACTATACAAGGTAATGTATGGCCATCCATATGCAGACAAACCTCTCTCTTCATCTTGAGTTTTCTATGGCAACCAGGGAGCCTCTCAAGCTTCACTCTCGAGGCTCCTGGTTGCCCTAAAAATCTCTTGATGCAGACACAGGCTTGTGGTGTATGGCTGCTTATACATTATCCTCTGTATAGTAGGTCCTGATTGGCTCATTCAGAACTTATTTAGAATGTTCGGCTTCAGTAGCAGTACTAATTGTATTCAAATGCAAATAACTCTAAAACAAAAAATGATATGGTACTGTGAGCACAGAAGTTGTTCAGCACAAAATATCTACAAAACAAGGGTGTTTCATTTATAGATAACTTTGATTTATTTTTTTATAATTACCCCAAAAAAATGCAGAAAATTCAGTTTTTTTCCTCTTTTTCGACAAACAAATGTGAATAACTTTAAAACGGAAAATGATAGCATGGTACTGTCAGCATGAAATTTGTTCAGCATGAAAATATACACAAAATTAGTGATGTTTCATTTATAGATACCTTTTAGTTTTTTTATACTTTAGCAAACGAAAAAAACAGAAAATTCCATTTGTTTTCACTTTTTGCAACACACAAATGTGAAAAACTTTAAAATGAAAAATGATAGCATGGTACTGTCAGCATGAAATTTGTTCAGCATGAGAATATATACAAAATGAGTGGTGTTTCATTTATAGCTACCTTTGATTTTTTTTATAATTAGCAAGCAAATAAATAGCAGAAAATTCTATTTTTTTCACTTTTTTGACAAACAAATTTGAATAACTTTTAAAACAAAAAATGATAGCAAGGTGCTGTCACCATGAAATTTGTTCAGCACAAAATTATCTACAAAATAAGTGGTGTTTCATTTATAGATACCTCTTAGTTTTTTTATAATTAGTAAACAACTGCAGAAATTCAATTTTATTTTCACTTTTTGCAACAAACAAATGCAAATAACTTTAAAATGAAAAACTATAGCATGGTACTTTGAGTGCAAAACTTGACTTTGCAAAAATATCTACAAAATGAGTGGTGTTTTCTTTATAGATACCGTTTAGATTTTTTATCATCAGCAAAAAAGGCAAGAATTTTATTTTTATTTTCACTTTTTTGGAGGTATGGCATAAATGGAATATGCAACCCCACTACTGGAAATATTGTTGATATTTTTTGTTTTCGTGTTGATTCACCTGATAACATCACTCGTGACTTCGCCACTCGTGATGTTATCTGATCAATTGGCACTCAAACAAAAATATCAACAATATTTCCAACGGGGGTTGCGTATCCCTTAGTGATATATATATATATATATATATATATATATATATATATATAAATGGGGTGTGATCATGGCCCTATAGTTAGGGGTGAGTAGCATGTCTAATGTTAAGCACTTATCCTCCTGTAACTGGTTGAGCTAATTATTACTTGGCATTCTTGCACTGGGCCCACTCCCTGCCCACCTGTCCCAGTAGAACACCTGGCCCTCAAGTCTCTTTCCTGTAGTTTTTACTCCTCCTGATTACCTGCCTAGTGCCCCTCCCCCCCCACAGGCACTTATTACCCTACACTTTATGTCCTGTTGGCACTGATCGTACTTTTTATGTATTATGCTGTTCGCTACCTAATTCTTCCAGTATGTACCTTATGTAGATATCTAGACATGTTCTGTTTGTGCCTATAATCTCTTAAGTTGTTAGCTACCTATTAATCTCTGTTAATGCCTGTTATTTTCTGTACGTTAACTTTAACTCCTCCTACTGTTCTTGAAAGTATGTACCTTGTAACCCTACTGGGTCACACCTGAAAATAGGCACTTGGCTGTCTAGTGTGCTTACCCAGTTAACAAAAGCAAATAAATAAATAAATAAACCTTATATTTTGTACTTTAATAACTTTTACAACTAATCAATGGATTTGCTCAGAATTTGGTATGCACTGTTCTGTGGGCTAAATCTATTGATGTGACAAGTCTAGCTCCAGTCGGATGTATGGATTCTGAAATCCAGATAGTGCAAAAAGTCTAAAGATGCCATTTTTTGCAGGTTTTTCCTCATCACCTTGTGTACAGATGGTGCTGAATTTTGATGTGATTTTTTATGGTAGAAACAGCTTAGGTAACAAAACAGGCATGCATTTGTTTTGTGAAAAAATATTAATCTGTTGCAAAGTTATTCAGTGTTTCATTTCTCATTACTTTCAATGGGAAGATCACTTTTCAGGATAGAAGGAGAAAGTTCGACAATGGATTTGACCTCATGAAAAAGGATTCTATCTCGCAAGATCCGTTCCTTTTTGTGAGAATAAAATCCTTTTTCGTAAGAGAAAAACCTGTTTCACAAGTGGCCATTTTTTTTTTCTACAAACTAAAATGCATGGAAAATACATAAAATCAAACACTAGAACCTAGCTAAACAAGTCCTGTTTAGGTAGATTCTGGTGTTTGTTTTTCACAATTAGGGCCAGAAATACTTTTTCTGGGCACCTGAAATCCTAGGTGCCCAACTTAGTAAGAGGATCCTTCTGCCGCATTTTCTGTATGAGAACAGCAGATTTTCTTTAGTTCTGCATCTGCAACTGAACTCTTGCTGCTGGCTGCATTGTGAGTTGTGAGCCACCATTTCCTTGGTGTCTAGTGGCACTCCTCGATCACTGTCCCCCTAAATTAAAGATGTATTCCCTGGTGTCTAGTGGCATCCCCCACCCTCCGATCACCATCCTCTAGTCCCTGGTTTATTTATTTACATTTATACAATCCAACACCAGGATGCCCAACCCCAGTGTCAGATGCCCCCCACAGCCCATCGTTTTATTAACTAGCTGACACTGGGGGGGCCAAATCCCTGTGTCAATATTTAGAGCCCAAACCCAGCAGTGCGGGACACTGGGGAGCCCATCTCAGTGTCCCAAAATATTTCTTTACTTTTATCCTGTAAAAAGAAAGCAGTCCCCCAACGTCTTTTTATTTTTTTAATCTGAAAAAAGAAAAGGGTCCTTCATCATCCCCACCATTCCCCTCTTCCATCCCGACCCTCCCACTGAGCACTCACGACCCCACACCCCCCTTACCCTATACTTACCACAGGAGGTTGAAGGCTGTCCTCTTCTGTGGATTGAGACACGCCTGCACTCTTCAAAGCTGAACTGTGAACTGAGGAATCAAGGTAAGTGACACATAATGTATTTCAATGGGGTTTTGAACTTACATAGAAACATAGAAATTTGCTGTCAGAAAAGGACCCCTTGGCCCATCCAGTCTGCTCAAAAGTGCCCAACACTGTGTAGTTTATCTTACTCCCTCTGTTCACTGCCCTTCCACTTTTGTCATAACTTTGCCATTTTTAGGAATTTTTCACCAAATTTTCAACATGACCTTTTTGGGACCCCACCTTATGAACACTGGCTATGTCATTTCATTAATAGGGGCCTAGAAGGTAATTTTATGATTGCTGTGTGAAATCACCTTTCGGGACTGAATAACAAAATTTCAGCATCAGAGTTCATGAGGTGGAGTTCCAAAAAGGCCATGTTGAAAATTTGATGTAAATAATTCCTAAAAATGACAGAGTTACAAGCGTCTGTTGAAAATTTTCTATGCAAGTGCACAACTTTGGTAATTTTCAATATTTTGAGTCCAAATTTTCAACATAATCATTATTTCACACCAATTCATGATGTAATTTTTTTCACATCCTGTTCGAAACATGTTTTTAAACCTGTGGCATGGAATGGTGTTTTGGCATGGATTTGAAAATTTCCACCTATGGGGTTTATGAAGTGGGGTCATAGGAAGACTATGTTCAAAATTTGGTGTCAAAATATAAAAAAATGCCTAAGTTATGACCATGTCCACTCGTAACTTCAGAAATGTTAAATATTTTGACCCCAGATTTTCAACATAGCCTTTTAATTCCATCACCTCATGTATATCACAGCTGTCATTTTTCAAATCCTGCCCAAAATGCATTTTCACACCTTTGGTATGGAATAACATTGCAGCTGCACAGAATTACGTTTTGGTGGGGATTCAAAAATGTTCTGTAGTGGATACATGAGGTTAAGTAATAAGATGACTATGTTGACAATTTGGTCACTGTTGTCCTATAAATGGAAGCACAGGGCTGGAGGACCCTGTTCTTCCACAGCTACATAGGTATACTCATCTATGGAGGGATGGGAGTGCAGGGTCCATAGGACCCTGTGCTCCCACAGTAAAATAAGAATACTATTATACAATCTCAGAAAATAAGGTAATAAGTTGCAAAAAACTTTGTTAATGCTCCAGTTAGGGTCAAAGCAACAAAAGTTGGCAAACAAGGTGTTAGGGTTTCCCTAACACCCTACTGTCCCAAACCAGCTAGGAGAGCAGGTGTTGGGTGTGCCTTGGGCTTTTCAAGCCTAACTCTCAAGCAATCACAACTCACTCTTGCAAAAGCCAGGGCTACAGTGGCAGCTGTGAGTGTGGCACCATACAGAGACCCAGCATTTGTGAAGTAGCTGTTGGCAGGTTGGGGGTGCCACTAGACACCAGGGAAATTGGAACAGTGATCAGTGGGTGGGGGGTGCCACTAAACACCAAGGACTACATTTATTTCTTTATGGGGACAGCAATTGGTGGGTGGGAGGTGCCACTAGACACCAGGGAATGCATGTATTTCTTTAAGGGGACAGTGATCGGAAGGGTGGGTGTGCCACTAGGCACCAGGGCAACACCATGCATTGCCACAGATGGCAATGGAGTGTGGGGAAGCACCACCAGACACCAGTGAAACAGCAGCTCACAGCTCACACTGCAGCTGGTGGGATGAGTTCAGCAACGGCTGTAGAAGTCAAGAAATTCCCACTGTTCTCATACAGAGAAAGCGGGGGAAGTGCTCATCTCTCTAAGCTGGGCACCTGGGATTTTGGGTGCCCAGAACATATATTTGTGGCCATTATTTTAAGAATCAAACATCAGAACCTAGCTAAACTGGTCCTGTTTAGTTAGGTTCTGATGTCTGCTTTTTGAAGTCCCAGCATTTTTATGTATATTCCATGTTTGTTATTTCATGGAAAAAATCAACAAGATGTCAGTAGGCACAGCACAAAAAAGTTTGGTGCCCTGCCAAGCAAGTGGTGCAAAAGCAAAAACGTGTATTTATATCATAAATGTTTACTTTCACTGCAGAGCATTATCTTAAAAACCCTACTGAGCATGTGCAGGTTGGAAACCTCTAAATTTTAAAGCCATATAACTCTAGAACCCTTTAATATTTTTTTCACCAGACCTATCAAAGGCATTACCTTAGGACATGACACATGTCCCCGGCAAGTTTTGGGAAACAATTCTATTCCATATAGGCTGTAGGGGAGAGCAAAAAAAAACCTACATTTAGTATGGGAAAAAAGTTAGATTTTTCAAAAAATATGACAGCTGCAGATCTCAGAATCCACACAAGCTGGTGTCACAATAATTTTCACAGATCAAGTCCTTACCTTCTAGACAACACATACAAAATTGCAGCTCATTTTGTCAAACAGGACCAAAGATTTCAATGTGCAAAGTTAGGGGTTTAACATTAAACAACTTTAAACAGGCTACTTAGCCCTAACTATAGGGTGCCACCGTGCCCCTATTTTATATATATATATATATATTGAACTTATATACACAATAAAATCAAAAAATGGAGAAATTATACACAAATGTAAATATGGTTTATATTATTTAAAAGAAAAATAAATGGGTGTGACAGGGAGATCCTACCACTCTTGAGGACCGACCCTTCTTAAATCTGTTGCAACAGTTCTGTTTCTTAGCCTAATATATCCTTTACAATTTCTAGTCTATAAGGTTGGCCACCTATGCCCCCCTGCCCTTTCTTGACTATGCTGTAGTGGCCTCTTTAATTTTCCTTTTCCCTCTCAGGTCCTCATACAGGGAGGTTATTGTGGCAACCTCTGAACTTATGTAAAACAACAGGCTGTGTTTATCATTGTTGGATTTAGTATGTAATAGCACTATGTCATAAAATACCTTGATGTATATACCTTATGTTTATGAAACCTGTAAATGTTGAAAATACCATGGCACTAGATGTTTTTGATAAAGATAAAAAGTATTAGGTAAGTTGGTTGTGTTGTTAAATGCATGTAAATTGGTACCATGCATTCCTGCTGTAAACTGAGCCAATCTGAATGTTCATGGTGATTTGCATATATCCCATGATGCTTTGTATTATGGAAGTATGTGTGATGTTGTGTTTCTTTGAAACGTGGCTTATTCCCAATGCCCTTTGGGGTAACCCTTGTTTCAGTGCTTCTGCACTGAGGTTCTTTGTCTGTAGCTTGTTTTGTTTTTTTTCTTTTTGTGCCCTCACCACCCAAGCAAACAAGGCAACCATAGGAATGAAGGGTTTTCAATGAAAACTTTAGATCAGTAGATCAGTGTGTCAGTAGGTACTGACAAGTGCAGAGAAATGGCATAGTCTGTTGCTGTAAACTGATGTATTGAAGATGAAATATGCCATTCTTGAAGGTTATCTACTGTATTTTGAATAAACATCACAGAGATTATGTGCTGAAACTGAAATATGGTGTCTGGTCCATCTGTTATCCCATAGCCCGTCCACAATGGGGGTACTTTTTTGTCAGGCAAATAGTTAAAATAAAACATATACTACATTTACATTACCATACAACAGAAATAAAGTGTTCACATTTTTATTTGCAAAAAAGGATGGGGATGCAATGGAGGAGACACAGGTTGGAGGAGGTGGGAGAGGTTCATTTTTTGTGGGGTGTTCAGAAAGAGGTTGGGGAAGGAGCAGTACAGGATTTAGAGAAAATATGGAGAGAACAGATAGGAGTAGCTGGAGGTAGGGGAGGAGGTGGAATAGTGAGTTGGAATCTGATGTCTATTTTCTCTGATAAATGCCGCTGGCTGCCTTGCTTACAATGCTACCCTTGCATTGTATTAATATGTACTCTGTTTGTAATGTCCACATTATTGTAATGTCTGTCTTGACATTCCCCATAATTTGCATTTCTCTGACGTGGAACCTTTGTAAAAGAGCCAAGGCTCAAAGGTATTTGTAATCCTAGACTTGATAAATAAATAAATAAAAAAATAAATGGGATGAGGATTCCTGGTGGAAGATAGAGAGGAGAGAAGTAGGAGCAAGAATACAGGGAGGGTGTGACAGAGTAGTTCTAGAGGGGCAGGATTCAGATTTAAGGACAGATTTGGGAGCAACAGAAGGGGTAGGTTTAAGAGCAGATTTCAGAAAAGAGGAGGCAATAGAAGAAGAAGGAAGAGCAGTGGAAGATGATTGTAGTGTGGTGTTGCGGAGTGGTAGGTTGGGTGGCAGAAGGAATGGAAGGGATAGGTTGGGGAGGAACAGGTGAAGTATAGGGAGGGGAGGGTTTAGAGGCAGCAGATGTTTCTGCTTCTATGGTAACATGAATGGGCCTTGACTGTATGCCTTGGAGGGCAGTAACATCATCAGACATTATGGATATGATAGCATAATACCCCTTTTGTCTCTTGTTCCTTTTCCTCCCCCCCTTTTGTTATCTTTACCTTTTTGTTGTTATATTAGCATTAACCATGTTCTCTGTTTTTAATCACTCATAAATATTTAATGAGCTGTGATCTGTGCTTAAGTGACTGTGCACCCACACCTGACCACACCCCTGAGGAAGAATAGCAAGGAGTCAAAGCGCTGGGTGGTCAGGAGGCAGTTCTCTACATTATTGTTCCTTCCTGCTTCTACAATAAATCTGTTATTAAATGAATATCCACAGTGCAGTGTATTTTTCAGAAGGATCTGACTGACACCAATTTTGGATTTGCTTTCATGCCTTTCACGGATTGATAACCCATATGCAGTGAGCACTAGTCTGCATTTGCTTGTCGCAGCTTACCTTGTTGGACTTTTTGTTTGTACTTACCACTATTGCTGCAGATGGCAGTGCAATAGTTTTACTGTGTGTTGATCTGAAATACAATGGTGTTGGAATCCCTTATCTTCATAATCCATGGGCTTTATCTGTCGGTGATCCTTTTTGGCAATAATTGCGATAATTTGCAAATCACTGTGACTTGTTTTCATGAACATGAGCAAGACAGAGAATACCATGACTGCAGAGACTGCATTGGATTATGAATAGGAGAATACAGATCTTTTGGCCGAGAGGAGAAGAGCAAGAGAACGTTTACAGGGTGCAGAGGTAACTATTGAAACGTCTACTGATTTGAAAAGTGCTTTTCTGGAACTAGAGAGACTGCTTTTGAAGGAAATAGATATTTCTACAACATTTCGATGCTAGAGAAATATTTAAATAGAAAACAAGCACCGAGAGGGCTCCGTATCATGATAGTGCCCTCTACTGGTTTAGAAGAATTTCCTGTCAAAGAGGAGTGGATAGCAGTGGCTTCAGAGTATTCCAAAGTGTTAATAGAATGTTTAATAAGATATGGCACTCTGAAATATGAGGAGTTGCTAAAAGAGTTAAACGTAGCCAAAGAGAAAGTTGTTGGTCTGAAGGGGGAAGCACAATATCAGTACTTTGATTCAAGTACGTAAAACAAGTTATCTAAATATGAGGGCAGTATCTCAGAAAAGAAAGCCCGCAAATTGTTGAGAGATCTCATTGACTATCAGAAGGGACATATTGTGAGGTGGTCAAAACCAACACTGAATAGATCTTTCAGTAAGGAATGCTCCATAATGAGATTTACATCCAGAAAAGCAGCCAGAAGCTCAAGCAGATCTGACAATTTAAGTGAGGAAAGTGCAACACAGCCTCACAGTGACAGAGCAGGAACCTTCACTGATAGAAATAAGGTGTCCAAAAATGGAAAGGCAGCAAAACGAGGAGGGGGAAACGAGATGGCAAGCACACAAAAAAACATATCCTTTGAGAGGGAAGAAGAAGTGAATAAATTACAAGTAATAAATCTTTTATCCCTAACATTAAGTGACCCTCAAATAAAAGTGCTTGAAAAGGGCTTAAGCTTTAGCCCCACTCCCACCATTAACAATTTTCAGATATCTGTGGACTTAAGTTTTTTTGGAAACTCAAATTAAAACTGTTCTTTTTGCCTAAACAAATTTATACTGCTTTGGAGACTGCTAATTTAGAAAACATGGGATTTTCCGTTGCAGCTACAGCAACAGCCACAGACAATGGGAATGCTTCTGCAGTACCATCACAGAACTTAACCAAGCAAGGTGACCAACTGCATTCGATGAAGGCATTGACTTTCTAATTGATGTTATTGGGACTTTAATATCTAATGAAACAGAGCCACGTGTGACTAGTGAGCCACAAGATACATCTCTAGAATAGTATGACACTTTCAATGCTGCAGCTGAAAGACCTTTTGTTACTATGGTTTCTGACCTGGACTTGGATACTTTGGAGTCCCTGCTACAGGAACATCATACTGACTCTGACCTTTTGACCTTCAACCCTCAACCCTCAACCCTCCAACAGGGATGGGCATATTGTTAACTGGGGAACACATTAAGAAACTCAGAAAAAATAGATTTAAACCCAATTCTTTGTTTTGCCCCAACATTTACAATAATGCTATTAGCACATATGAGAAGATCGTTTGTCAACAGGTAAAAGCAGTTTTGGATGAATATGTTGCCCCCAAATTTAATATAATTAAATCAGAATGTCTGGCAGTTGATACTTTATCAAAAAAATTTTTCAATTGCGATTAAACCTGCAGACAAAGGGGGCAAAATTTTAATCTTGAACAGGGACCATTATAGAAATATTGTTTTATCACTACTAGAAAATGCAGATAATTACAGCAAGAGGAACATTTACCCCACACCAGTGTACAGGAAAAAACTGCAGTATCTTTTGTCTCATTTTTTACAAAAAGGCAAACTTACAGAGATGGAATATCAGTTCATTTGGACTGAATACCCCATAATCCCAGGTTTTTATATCCTGCCGAAGGGCATAAGAATAGAAATGACCCACCGGGAAGACCAAATGTTTCAGGTGTAAGTGGCTTGATGCAGAATTTGGGGACATTTATTGATTTTTTTCCTCCAGTTCAGAGTAACAGGCTTAAAAACCTATATTAGGGATACAAAAGATTTACTGAAAAAAATAAATAACCTCAGCTGGAACGATGGTCTTTCTTGGTTTGGCATAGAAGTTGAATCGTTGTATTCATCTATAAAACATGATCAGAGACTTGCAACAGTTCAGTTCTTTTTGAAGAACTTGCCACCACATATAAAATACCAACAGATTTTGTCATACTAGCCCTTGATTTTATTCTGAAGCACAGTTGCTTCAGATTTGAAGATCAATTTTATCGGCAGAAGTGGGGGACTGCAATGGGTGCTGCCATAGCACCATGTTATGCAAATTTATTATTGGGCCACTGGGAGAACACTATGATATTAACCCCTGCAGGGCTGTGGACTGATATATCAGTCCAAAATTCTTATATGTTTTAATTCTCTCTGTAGCCTAAGGGTTGAATCCAGATACAAATCATTTTTGTAGCACACATTAAGCACTGGTTTAGAGATATTGATGATGTGCTTTGTATCTGGCAGGGAAGCACCCAGACAGTCCCAGACTTCATGCAGTGGCTTAACAACAATAATCTCAACCTCAGGTTTACTTATGAAACAGACAGAAGGACGCTCAGTTTCTTGGATCTCACTCTGACTGTAATTGATAACAATAATATTGTCCATACACAATGTTATCATAAGCCTACAGCCACTAATTCTGTTCTGCATGCCAAAAGTGCATACCCTCAGAACCTTAAGTCTTCGATTACTTATAGTCAGCTACTAAGACTTAAAGAAACTGCAGTTCTGATGCTTTGTTTGAAAGTCAAGCGGATGAATTGATAGAATGATTTAAGGCAAGAGGGTAGGATGGCAGCTGCCATGTTCCCCTGTTTTACTGCTCGTGGTAATGATGGCAGCTGCCATGTTCCCCGTTTGACTGCACATGGTAATGATGGCAGCTGCCATGGTCCCCGTTTGACTGCTCATGGTTGTGATGGCAGCCGCCATGCTCCCCGTTTGACTACACATGGTAATGATTTTTATTTATTTATTTAGCTTTTGTTGACCGGGTAAGTGCACTAGACAAATCCTGCCTATTTTCAGGCATGACCCGGGGGAAGGGGATACAGATGAATGCCAACTGACCTTGAACCAGATTAAGCTGTTGGTGGTATTTTTAGTGAATGAGGGAAATTTGGCCAGGACACTGGGGAAATTCCCCTACTCTTTTCGATAAGTGTCATGGGATCTTTAACATCCACCTGAACTACCGCCAATCCAGGCAGATGGGACCTGGTTTAACGTCTCATCGAAGACGGCACCTCAGAAATGCAGCACCCCTCTCATGCTGCATTACAGTGTCAGTACTGGGATATTAACCCAAGTGCCAGATGTGGGAACTGAACCCACAGCCCTCTGATCTCCCAACCTCAGAGGCGAGTGTGCTACCTACTGAGCCACTGACACTGCTAACTGCTAATGATGGCAGCTGCCATGGTCCCCGTTTGACTGCTCATGGTTGTGATGGCAGCCGCCATGTTCCCCGTTTGACTGCTCATGTTATGATGGCAGTCGCCATGCTCCCCGTTTGACTGCTCGTGGTAATGATGGCAGCTGCCATGGTCCCCGTTTGACTGCTCGTGGTTGTGATGGCAGCTGCCATGCTCCCTATTTGACTGCTCATGGTTGTGATGGCAGTCACCATGCTCCCCGTTTGACTGCTCATGGTTGTGATGGCAGCCGCCATGTTCCCCATTTGACTGCTCATGGTTGTGATGGCAGCCACCATACTCCCCGTTTGGCTGCTCATGGTTGTGATGGCAGCTGCCATGTTCCCCCGTTTGACTGCTCATGGTTATGATGGCAGCTGCCATGTTCCCCGTTTGACTGCTCATGGTTATGATGGCAGCTGCCATGTTCCCTGTTTGACTGCTCATGGTTATGATGGCAGCTGCCATGTTGCCCATTTAACTGCTCATGGTAATGATGGCAGCTGCCATGTTCCCCGTTTGACTGCTCATGGTAATGATGGCAGCTGCCATGTTCCCCGTTTGACTGCACATGGTAATGATGGCAGCTGCCATGGTCCCTGTTTGACTGCTCATGGTTGTGATGGCAGCCGCCATGCTCCCCGTTTGACTGCACATGGTAATGATGGCAGCTGCCATGGTCCCCATTTGACTGCTCATGGTTGTGATGGCAGCCGCCATGCTCCCTATTTGACTGCTCATGGTTGTGATGGCAGTCGCCATGCTCCCCGTTTGACTGCTCATGGTTGTGATGGCAGCCGCCATGTTCCCCATTTGACTGCTCGTGGTTATGATGGCAGCCTCCATGTTCCCCCGTTTGACTGCTCATGGTTATGATGGCAGCAGCCATGTTCCCCATTTGACTGCTCCTGGTTATGATGGCAGCCGCCATGTTCCCCATTTGACTGCTCATGGTTATGATGGCAGCTGCCATGTTGCCCGTTTGACTGTTCATGGTTATGATGGCAGCCGCCATGTTGCCCGTTTGACTACTCATGGTTATGATGGCAGCCGCCATGTTGCCCGTTTGACTGCTCATGGTTATGATGGCAGCTGCCATGTTGCCCGTTTGACTGCTCGTGGTTATGATGGCAGCTGCCATGTTGCCCGTTTGACTGCTCGTGGTTGGCGATGGCAGCTGCCATCGTTGCCCGCTTGACTGCTCGTGGTTATGATGGCAGCTGCCATGTTGCCCGTTTGACTGCTCGTGGTTATGATGGCAGCTGCCATGTTCCCCATTTGACTGCTCGTGGTTATGATGGCAGCTGCCATGTTCCCCATTTGACTGCTCATGGTTATGATGGCAGCCGCCATGTTTCCCATTTGACTGCTCATGGTTGTGATGGCAGCCGCCACGCTCCCTGTTTGACTGCTCATGGTTGTGATGGCAGCCGCCATGTTCCCTGTTTGACTGCTCATGGTTGTGATGGCAGCCGCCATGCTCCCCGTTTGACTGCTCATGGTTATGATGGCAGCTGCCATGTTCCCCATTTGACTGCTCATGGTTATGATGGCAGCTGCCACTGCACCCATATTTTTATTAAGGTTGGACTCCTCTTCTTTGTCTGTAAGGAAAAGAAAATAAGCAATCACTTTTATGTTTTGCAGATACATTTTTCTTTTCAATTTAGGGTTTTGTGTTTCCTGTTATACAGTTGTGTTTAAAAACCACAACTAAACTAACATGTTTACTGCTTAAAGCACATCACTTAACTGTTAGCTAATTATTCAGGACGTACGTGGTTTGTCAGTAGACTGCTATAAGCTACCTAGCAACAACTTTATGAAATGAAACTACAAAGTTATACTTTAAAAAAAAATCATAACTGGTTTTAAATACATAAAACCACAACAGAGTATAGTTTCTTTAAACATAACTGTACTTCTCAAATTCATTCATAGATACTTGGCCTTTTTCACCAAACTCACCCACTGTTTCTTGGAAGGACTAAAAATAACCCATTTTCCTTTTAACAACAAAAATACATTTCTATTTTAAAAATGTAGTAACCTATTTTAGGCCAAGGCCTTTTGGAAAATTTTTGCACTCTTTGAGGTGGAAGTTGAACAAGAAGGTTGTATATGATGATACTTACTCAAATCAGTCAGCCTTAGAGCTGGACAATGAGGGACCTTTGGGAGGATAGTAAGTGGAGCGGGAACCTCTTGCTGCCTCTGTGGTTTGGCTATAATATATGACGAAGTATATTATTCATTGACTAACATATTTTCTAATAGTTCTACATTTCAGTTGCCTTTTGGTTGTTACATACAATATGTTATTGCTCTGAAATTATCTGAGGTGCTTGTTTAGTTTATTTATTTATTTTTATTTACTTAAGTCTTTGGTAACCAGGAAGTGCTCTGCTCCAGGGGACCGTTTTCAGGCATGACCAGGGCCACACAGGTGGCAGTTACAGAGGTAGTGACAAGGTATACAATGAGTACAAGCCGTGTGGATAGACAGACATCATTGGTGCACAAAGTGGAAATACAGATATCACTGGTGAACAAAGAAAGTAACATAGGAGAGAAAATTAATGAGAGCCTAAAAAAAAAAAAAAGTACATCATGATAGGCAACAATTATTTTACAATTATTTACAAAGGATAAGCGTAAATTAATGCATGATGTAAAAAGAAAAAAAAAAAACATACAAGACAATAGCCAAGTGGGAGAGCCTGAGAAGCAGGTAGTGAGGGATGTAAGAAAGGAGTCCAAAGAAATGAGAGAAGGCAGGGGAGGCCAAAGCAGCCCAAGAGGGCAAAGTCAGAGAGGTAGGGGGAGGGGTTATCCAAGCTAGCAATGGCACGTGGCCTCATCAAGCAGCCAGGATTTGAGATGTGCCTTGAAAGTGACACGGGAGTCCAGAGAGTGGATGGGAATGGGGATTCTGTTTCACAGAATGGGAGCAGCTACAGATAATGCTCTGCTAACCATAGCCACGGAGACTTTCTCGATATCTGGGGGGGGGACTGAGGATGCATGCAGAAACCTCAAGGGAGTTCTGATCTTGAGAAAAGACATATAAGGGGAGGCTTCACCATGCCTGATGGTGCTGTCCAGGAGGCAGCCAAGCCCATAATCAAATCTGCAGTGTAGTGGGAGCCAGCCAAGAGTCTGGTAGAGCTGGCAGTGGTGAGTGGAATATGGTGCCAGAAGAGTGAAATGACACATGTTGTTGTACGTGGAGCAGAGGCGCACATGCAAGGCTGAGAATGTGTGTGAGTGAATAGGGGAGCAGTAGTCAATCAAGGGTAGCAGGTTGACTTGGGCAGAGGCTAAATGGGCTTCCCAGATCAAGAGTGACTTTATCCGATAGGCTGCACCAAGTTTCTGGTTAATACGGTGGATAACAGAGGAGATATGATCGGAAAAGGAGAGGGACGGGTCCAGGATAACACCCAGATATTTGAAAGTTAGTACATTTTCAAGTACAGTGTTGTCTGGTGAGACTACTGAGAGGGTGGACCCAGCCTTGGCAATCTTAGATAGGAAGGGTTTAGATCCAAATAGCATGGATTTAGTTTTTTTAGCATTAACAATTAGGCAATGTGAATGGAACTAGGTGTGCGCTGCAGAGTGGTTATCGGATAAAACTCTGGTTATATTCGCAAGAGCCTTGTCACTAGTGAGGAGGACAAGGTCACCTGCATAAAATAGGGCATCACAAGTGAGACAGTCAGAGGGGAGAGAGTTTATAAACAGGGAGAATAAAAGGGGGCCCAGGATGGAGCCCTGGGGTACACCAGTAGCAACTGGGAGGGCAGGGAGGAAGAAGGTCCTACACATACCGACAGATCTATTTGAAAGGTAACTTTGGAACCACCATGTGGTCTCAGTAGACCAGCCAAGGGTGCAGAGGGAGAAGAGCAACAGGGTGTGGTCGATCAGGTAGAAAGCTTTTGACAGGTTGACAAAGATGGCATCTGTTGCTCTTCTGAGGTCCGTGTTCCTAAGAATATAATTAGTAAACAGGGCGAGGGCAGATATGGTGGAGTGATGTTTATGGAAGCTGTGTTGCTGTCTGGACAGTAGGTTGTGTGTGTCAGTATAGTCAGACAGTTGTCGGTGGACAATCCTTTCTAGGAGTTTACTAAGGTGGGGAGCAAGGATATAGGCTGATAGTTATCTGGGGATAAGGGGTCACCAGTCTAAAAAATATACTTAATATACTGTTATTTTTTTTTTGCAGAGGATGTACGTTTAAATAATTATAAAGCTTTTACACACAAGAAACATATTTGGGTTTATAAAGAAAAATCTGTTAAAATTAAGAATACATGAAAATTGTAACTGAATAAATATATATCTTATGTTAATATTTACTTTGCAGATATCTAAAGCAACACAATATTATCAACAAAGGTGAGAAAGATATTTTCAGTGGAGTGACTGTATATTATACTGTCACAGTAGTGTCGGGTATATTATGTACAAATAATAGTTTGTTATTTAACAATATACCACAGAGAGTGCAGGTGTTAGGATTTACCCACGCTTGGGGTGTGTTTGGTCACGAGGTGCAGCCAAGTGACCAACAACACACCAGTCGTGGGTAAATCCTGGCATCACCAACACCCTCGAGTGGCATATTGCAATTATACAATGTCCTCCTATTTTTGGCACATAGAAAAAATAGTAAATAAAAGTTTTTTTACTCATGTTAAGCTACTGTATATTTTACAGTGTTTATTGTTCCGCTGGGAAAAAATACTCCCTGGTTGCTGGAGCTGCGCTGCTACTATGCATGCGCTGTACTGAGTTAGCATTGCCGGTTGCAGTGTGTTTTTGAGGGGATGGGAAATGTTGAAAATTGTGAGTGTGGCACAGAAGAGAGTATGAAAGAAATAGCAATGAACATGGCAGAAAGCCACGGTTTCAGTTGCATCTGAGGTATGCGGTTTCGTGTTGTAGTAACTATTCAGTAACTCGATTTGCCAGTCACTATCAAGCAGGGATTTTTGCTGTCTTTCTGAGTGCTGTGTTGGTGACTGTGGAGTGATTTCTGGGGACATCCTGATGCAGTTGACCAGTGGCTGGCACCTCTTCCCATGGGGTGATTGTAGATTTTACAGTGGGAGAGGGGTGCGAATCAATCAATCAGGATAGAGTATTTACGTTCTGTTTTCATGCCAATTGTATAACTATGTTTTTTTGGTTGTAGGTTCAGGTTCTGGAGTTTCCTTGGCTTGTGGGGACATCCTATTTTCTTTACAGCTAGAAAAATTCAGAATTATTCTTCTATGTTATTGTTGACTAATGTGTTTTAGTACACTATGCTTTCTTTTAATTATATTTCAAATGTTGACACAGCCTTGTAGAAATGTTCTGAATTTCTTAATATACTAATTCCATTTACACCATTAAGGTTAAAAAGTAATTATGTATAATAGGTAAGAATACTTTTTAAAGATAACTAACTATAGTTTAACTTATCACAGATAACATTTTACTTGATGACAGTAATAAACATTTATTTTTACAACTGTAGTACTGTGAAGTCATCTACTATAAGACAATATTACATGGTTATCTATTCATTTGAAAACTGGTAACTGGGAGAGGCACACTGAGCCAAGACTTGTTTCCAGTATTGACCCGGGCGAGGGGAGCAAAGGGAGAAAACAGTACAATACATAGTAACAAGTGAAGTTTAACAGCATCTGTAAAAAAGTTGATATAACAGTCAATAAACACACAAAACATATTTGGAGCAAAGAGTAGTTACAATTAAAACAGATGCACCCAAACCTAGTGCAAATGAGAAAACGGCAACCAAAAAAAAAAAAAAAAAATTGCATTCAGATCCTGGCAACAGGCAAGAGGCCAGGAGGATGAGCTTATGCCTGGTTTAGTGGAGGAGTGGAGAACTGAGGGAAAGAGGTAGTGTAACCAGAAGAAGAACGGAGAGCCAGCCAGGTGCCTTACTAAGGACTGATGGGCTTAAGTTAGAGGTGTGTCAGGAGGAGGCGCAACAGGGACAGGTGGTGTGGTGTGGTGTGATGTTGGTGTTTTAACTGGTGCCTGAGGAAGCCTACGGATGAGGAGAGGCGGCTGAAGGAGGGAGCTGGTTCCAGAGTGAGGGGAGTTGATAGAAGAAGGCAGATTGACAAGTTGGGGAGTGGGGGTGAGGTGTGGTGAAAGTGCAGTGATCTTTGGAATGGAGGAATCAGGAGGTGGGGGGAGCTGGGAAAGGAGAGAGGAAAGGTAAGAGACATTTGAACCAAACCAGAATTTGGATATGAAGGAGGTACAGAAAGCCTTGTGCTGCGAGGACAGAGGGAGGATGGGTAGGGAGGAATATAGGGAACAATGGTGGATGTGGGGAGAGAACTTTGTGGCAAAATAGCAGAAGAAGTTACAGAGGGTGCCCAGTCTGGCAAGGGAAGTAGAAGGGGTGGTGCCATAGACCACATCTGCATAGTCGAAGACAGTAAAATTCAAGCAAGAAAGTTGGTAACATCCAAGCACGCATGATTTTGTGTTCTGGGAGAGGAGTGCACTCTATAAAGGAGTTGCTTAAATAGTTAGGCAGAGGCTCCTGATCCCCTCCTACCTTGCTCAGTTCAGTTCAGTTTATTGTGAAAGGATAAACAATCTATTGAGCAAGGTCATTCACAAGGATGTCTCTTGTGTAATATACAAAATAAACAACAAAACCACAATAGCAAGATACAAAATACAGTATACACTGAGTACATTGGAGCAAAAATAGGGGTAGGAATACATCTGTCAAAGGGTACATAGGAGCACTGGAATAAGTAAGAAATTATACGGAATAAGCAATTCAATGTAGGCAGAAGGGAAGCAGAGATGGAAGGGAGTGCAGAAACACAATAAGAGACCACAGCTAGGGTCAGGGAGTGCAAGGTATCAGGGGTCAAATTGGAAAGGAAGGTTAGAAGCACTGGCAGGATTCAGAGGTAATGTCACGGATAATCTTTTTGAATGCGTATAGCGGTATTAAATTCTGAAGTTTAAGAATAGATTTGAGCTTATTTCAGATGGTAGGTAGAACATATCTCATGGTCGCCATGCTGAAGTGCATATGAAATTTGGGGACTTCCAGGGAGATGTAGGTACAACTTCGGAGGCCGTAGGAACCATGTAAATGGCGGATGAATGAGGTAACGTTGGGTTGCTCCCCTCCTCTCTTCCCTCAGCTACTTTCATACCCCCTTTGCAACTCTGCCTGTCATTCTGTCACACTCCCCTCAAGGAAATCCAGTGCTGGTCAAGCTGCCTTCTCCTGCCATTTCCCCAAACTATGGTGTTCTCATCCCACCTCTCACTCTCCTCCCGTCTCTGTCATTACACTATTCACTCCTGCAGTTGCCCATAATATTGGTTCCTGGGTTACTGTCCACCACCCTCCTACTTCTACTTCCCTGTTGTCCCACACCTACACTAGTGTAGTTCCCTCTTCCCCCTCCCCAATTGACAACCTTTGCTCCCACCCTTAACACAATACTGCCTGTGCACATTTTAAATGTTTTCCTCCACAAGGTCTTTATTGTATTGTAACTGCAAATGCACATGTGATTATCCACCTGCACTTTATCGTATAGTTAAGTAATTTACTTCTTGCAGTACTTTTCTTTGCACAATTATTTATGATGCTTATTCACCTGCTATTATATTATTGTTATTATAGTGTTACTGTTCTTAGTGTTCCACATTGTCTTCCCTCTCCCCCTCAAGACACTTTAACTATTACATATGCAGTGCCAGTTCATAAGTCACAGGATCTGACTCTTGATACTGCTCTGATACATTTTCAGACCAGGGATGAGTAATGTAGCTCTGTCTAGAGTGCAGACTGTGGATGGGCTACATCTCATAAAGCTAGACAAGCCTAAAATCAGAGCAGAAACAATGTATGTCATGGAGTACAAACATCTGTGACATCTTTATCAGGCTCGTCTGCCTATGATGCCACTGTCTGGATAGGTCAGCTGATAAGGTTTCAGATACGCGTGCTTCAATTTGATTTGAAATCTAACAAAGCACCAGCATTAGAGGGTATTGCAGTTCTGACTGGGGTCAGACACTGCATTAAGGGCTGTATTGTTTGAAAAGCTAGCTTTGTTCTTGTTTTCTGCAGCAGGACTCGAGGGGCAAGTTAGAGATAACACTGGGAGGGAAAGCGGGACCAGGAAGCTCGGGACTTGAAAGGAAGTTCAGCCTTCTGTGTAAATCCCACTTCCCCTAACGTGTATCATTCAAGTTTGTATCCCAGAATGTGAGTGGAACAGAACAGGAGTGGAACGGTGATAAGATAGGCATCTTAGGCACCAGCAGGCATCTGCAGGTGACAGCGGCAAACAGGGAACTCTGTTGGTCTAGTAAGGTAGACTGGGGCCTTTATCCATGTGGGGTGGCGTACAGATCACCAATGCAGGGGGAAGGAATTAGATGAAGTTTTGGGGGAGACCATTAGCAGAATGGCAAGTAAAGGGAAGGTACTGATTATAAGGGACTTAATCTGACAGCTATAGACTGGGCATTCTGGGGAATTCTGGCCACAGCTACAAGAAGAAGCAGGGTTACTTTGACTCCTTACAGGGGGCACTTCTCAGGCAGCTTGTTATGGAACCCACTAGAGATGGGGCAGTGCTGAACCCGGTACTTATGAACAGGGACAGTATTGCAGACATCACAGTGAGTAACCCCGTGAGTACAAGTGATCATCGTACGGTGAGGTTTGGCATAGGGATTGGGTTAGTGAAAAACCTCACTAGGATGAGGGTTCTGGACTTCAGGAGGGCACATTTTTAAGAAATGGGAGCCTGCCTCTGTAAATATCTTGCAGGGGGGATGGCCAGTGGGAATGGAGGCACAATGGAAAAACGATCAAGGGAGGAATGACTAAGGGAACAGCAAGCTGTCTGAAGGAAGTAAGCAAGGAGGAAGAAGCCTATAATTGTCAAAGGAGATGGCTAAGACAGTAAGGGAGAAAAAAAGAAAACAGCTTTTAGGAGGTACAAAAAGACCCAGACAGAGGGAGGCAGGGAGATATATCCAGATAAACAAATGGAGGCAGGAAGGAAGGTGAGGGCAGCTAAGGCACAAACAGAGGTGAGGATCGCCAAGACAGGAAGGAAGGTGAGGGTAGCTCATGTACAAACATAGATACATAGATACATAGACAGTGTCGGCAGATAAGGGCCTATGGCCCACCTTGTCTGCCCATTTGAGCTTGCAAGTTCAGTTTATGTTTTCCTAGAAGTCTGTTACCCCTGACCTCCAGAATTCCTTTATGTCTATCCCATGCATTCTTAAATCCGTGATTGTTTCAGCCCCCACCACTTCCTCTGGCAGGGTGTTCCACTTGTCCACCACCCATTCTGTGAAGAAATTTGTCCTCATGTTTCCTCTGAATCGTCCTCACTCCAACTTCATCCCATGCCCTCAAGTCCTGAAACATCTTTTTTGCTTAAAAATAGTGTATTCCTGCACTCTGTTCCTCTCTGTAAGATACTTTTATGTCTCTACCATGTCCCCTCTCTCCCTCCTCTCCTCCAGTGAGTACATATTCAATTCCTTCAACCTGTCCTCATAGGACTTGTGATGCAATCCATGTACCATTTTTGTTGCCCTCCTCTGAACCTTCTCTATAGAACAGGGGAGAGAATTGTGTAAGACTTTGTACAGGTATGTAAGTGAAAAGAGGAAAGCAAAAGGTGGGATAATGAGGATCAGAAAAGTGGGTGGTGGGGGGACTAAACAGAAATAGACAAGAAAAATCTAAAATTTTAAATGAGTTCTTCTGTTCAGTCTTCGTGGTGGAGGGGAGAATGGACCAGTGTGTATCAGCAGGCACCAGCGGGAGTGGATACAAGTCCATTTATGGAGGAGAAAGTCCCATGGGGATTGGAAGCCCTAAAGGAAAACAAGATAATGGGGCCAGATGGGATTCACCAAGGGTTCTAAAAGAACTGAGTACAGTGCTAGCCGCCCCTCTGGCAACACTATTCAGCACCTCATTGCAGATGGGGTAGTTCCAGAGGACTGGAGGAAGACCAATGTTGTCCCTCTACATAAGAGCAGCAGCAGGGAGGAGGCTAGCAATTATAGGCCAGTCAGTCTCACATCAGTGGTGAGGAAATTAAGAAAGACCCTGCTGAAGGAGAGGCTTATGGAGTACTGGGAGGCAAATGGGCTGCAGGACGACCTGCAGCATGATTTCATAGTGGGGAGGTCATATCACAGATCTTGTGGATTTCTTTGACTGGGTGACTAGGGAGTTGGATCGGGGAGGAAAGTGGATGTGGTCTTTCTGGAATTCAGTAAGGCCTCTGACACTGTGTCCCACAGGAAGCTAATAAAGAAACTTAGCAACCTGGAGGTTGAGGAGAAGGTGGTAAACTGGGTAGAAAACTGGATAAAGGATAAGAGTCAGAGTGTGGTGCTAAACAGCAGTCACTCAGGAGATGGGAAAGTGACCAGGGGAGTGCCACAGGAATCAGTACTGGGTCCTGTCCTCTTCAATGTCTTCAAAAGTGGCATTGCTGAGGATCTGGAGGGGAAGGTATGTCTCATTGCAAATGACACAAAGATCTGTAATAGGGTGGACATCCAGGAAGGGGTGGGGAAAATGCAAAGGGTTCCTGAGAAACTAGAAGAGTAGTTTAGGGTGTGTCAGCTGGGTTTCAATGGCCAAAAGTACAAAGTTATTCATCTGGGGTGGGAAAACCAAGGAGCTATGTATAAATGGGGGGTTGGGGTGCGGGGAGGGATACTCACAGTTACCAAGCAAGAAAGGGGACTTGAGATCATCATATCTGATGATCTCAAGGTGGTAGGGCAGTGCAAAAAGGCAGTAGATAAAATTAGTGGGAAGTTGGGGTACATAGGGAGGGGGATTTCTAGCTGGAGAAGAGAGGTGGTGTTGCCAATGTATTGCTCACTAGTGAGACCCACCTAGAATACTGTGTCCAGTTGTGGAAGCCGCACATTGACACGGACATTGACACGGAGGAAGCAGTCCAGGGGAGGGCTATCAAAATGATGCAGGGGTGGCACAAGAAACCATATGAGAAGAGGCTGAAGGAGCTCAACATGTACTCCCTGGGGGAAAGGAGAGCAAGAGGGGACATCATTGAGATATACAAGTGTCTCACAGGGGCAAACAAAGTACAGGAGGGAGTCTCTTTCAGAGGAGGAGGAGGAGGTGCACCAGAACACAGGACATGCAATGAAGCTTGGGGGGAGGGAATTTAAGAGGGAGGAGAGCACATACTTCTTTACAGAAAGGGTGGTGGGCACCTGAAACAGCTTGCCAGAAGAGGTGGGGGGCCAAGAAAGTGGGGAACTTCAAGCATTCGTGGGATAGGCACATGGGCACAATAAGTAGAGGACAGGGAGGAGCGAGGAACACTGGAGACAAAGAAGGGTCTAGGGTGTAGTAAAAGGCAGGGAAAATAGGGCAGACTAGATGGGCCTATTGGTTCTTTTCTGCTGACAAATTCTATGTTTCTATGTTTCACAGAAGATTTGTGTACAAGCGACTTGAGTTACAACTGATGTGATGAAACTGTCACTGTACAGGTGTCTGAAGAAGCATCAACATCAGTACAAACAGTTCCAGCATTTGAAAATACTAATGGCATCAATTGTCATGCTAACAGTACTATTCAGGTCCTTCTGTATCTTTTTCCACATTGCTTTTTTTCATTGGGTTGGCTCCAGGGGGCTATTCACCGTTGACCCTGCCACTCCTATCTGACTCCCTACCCCCGACCTATCCACCCTGAGAATTCCCTCACGGATTACCCCTTGATGGCGGGGCTGGGAAGGGGAGAGCTGTCCTCTTCCCACCTGGTGACTCTTATCCAGAATAGGGATGGTGGTTGGGTGGCAATGCAGGAATGGGGGCAGGAGGGCAGGGCTTCACATAGCTGGTGCCTTCCCTTTTCCGTTTTCCCCCTTAACCTCTTGCCACAGTGGCACATAAGCGTGTGAGCATAGCGGCACACATACACTATGGAACCGTGGCCCCTCCCTTGCACAGCACTCAGACTCTGGCACTGCCACCTGGCCTCCATCAGATGGCAGCCAAGGAGTGAGATGGTGTCCTTCCCCATCCCTGGGAGAGGAGAGCATCCATCAATCCTCTCCTCCCCCCAGTCAGCTCCCGGCACCCCAAACTCATTCCTGAACTCAGGTTGCCGTCATTGTGAGAGGTAAGGCATAAAGCGCCTCAGCCTTCTGCGCCACTGGGCCGGCAAGTCCTTCTGTATCTTGAGCCTGTGGTGCAAGTTATGAGTCAGTTGCAGAATAAAACTGTGGTTAATGCAATGAAACATTTGGTCTCTCTAGTGACTTCACAGAGAGATGAAATTTACAGTTGTACTAATTTACATCTTAGCATATGAGTTTCATTGTATTTAGTACTAATCAACACCAAGATGTGCTGGAGTTTTTTTTCAGCATTGA
The DNA here is from genome assembly GCA_016271365.2 of Neoceratodus forsteri. NCBI lineage: Eukaryota > Metazoa > Chordata > Ceratodontiformes > Ceratodontidae > Neoceratodus > Neoceratodus forsteri. The sequence continues at coordinate 671,801,532 of CM057451.1, read as the reverse complement.
TTGATACTCATGATACCAAAGGTGCTCAAATTGTAAATTTGTTTCCAACAACCATATCAGATTGGTACTACTTTTAAAGGGACACTGTCAACCTTTTTTGCATCATGCTATTTCTAATTTAAGTCACATTTTATGATTACTTACCTTCTATGAAATTCACTAGTGTTGCTGGTTGTTTAATCAGCCTCCTTTCTTAGTGGAACTGAAATACATGCTAATGGTGTAATATTATACCCAACTTTGTTTTGTTACAAATCTTTGATCTACTTACATGATGTACTTCCTGAATATTAAGTAGTATCCAAGGAAAGAGCAGCCACTGATAATGCAGTAGTCTCCTCTCCTCCTGCTGCATGAGTGGTTAGACTGTGCTGGGGGTGTCCCATGTTCAGTACCGATGCAGTGGGAGTTGATCAATGAATGTAAACAAACACATTTTGGTGTGGTAACACCAGTATGGTGGGCATTCTGTTTTTCCCTTTCAATAAGAAAAAAAGATTAAGAATTAAACTACCAGCTACATCAGCACATTCTACAGAATGTGAACAATCATAATGTGTTTTTTTAAACTAGGGACAGTTTGAAGCCTAAGGAGGGTAGACAGTGTCCCTTTTAAAATAACATATGATCTTTTGTTCTGTTATGTGGTTGATCCTGCCTGTTTGTGTAGCATTGTGAGTGCAGTGAAGTAGCATTGGCTTGTGGCTGTGACCAAATGAGTGCAACCTGGTTAGCACAAGTAGCATTTGTAAAGGGCAGCTTTTGTGTTAAGTTTTTCATTTCATTTCATTTATTTAGGATTATAACCACTGATCATAGTTCATTTACAATGGCGACCCACAAGAAACATATAACAAACACACTTGTTGCACTAAACATTTAGAAATAATTACAGAAGTATAAAATATGCAATTTAATTAGACAATTACATAAAAACTGGAAGTGTATTATAAGAACAACCTTCCTGTGTTGAAGCTGAGTTCAAAAAACAGTGTTTTAGAACTGTAATTGAAGGAGGTTTTAAGTACAGTGATCTAAATTTAACTGGGAGTTGATTCCACAAGATGGGTACGTACTGACTCAAGAAGTTCAAATACCTTTGTTTTTCTGTTGTTCTTGGAACCACCATTTCATGTAGACTCAAATTCCTTAAAGAGGAATTGATTCTCCTAGGAAATAATTTATTTCTCAGGTATTCTAGTACTTGGCACATTACACTCTTGTATGCTAACAACATTACATTACTGGTGCAATGTTAGTTGACCTGACAAGGGCTTTCGACCTTGTCAACCATCACCTTCTACTTGGCAAACTGCACTTACTGGGCCTTTACTCCTTAGTGCTAACATGGCTATAAAGTTATCTTATTGGTAGATCACAAAGAATAAAGTGGGCCAGATCACTGTCTTCTCTCAGGCCCATCATACATGGTGTACCTCAGGGATCAATCCTTGGTCCGATGCTGTTTTCGCTTTTCATTAACGAACTTCCCAAATATTGTGGTGACATGTCAGTGCTGATGACACAGTCCTATTTCGTTCATCCAATAACATGGTTTGGCTTAATCAAAATCTTAATTCCGACTTCAATACACTTGACACATGTTTCTCAGATAACCATCTAATTCTGAATACTGAAAAAAACAAAGCTATGGTTTTTCACAACTCCTCTTCCAAAATCTCCAAATTAGCCTCTCTTCACCCTCTCAAAATCTGCTCATTATCTGGAGATACCATAGAAGTAGTCTAAACCTTTAAATACTTGAGGATGCACCTTGATGCATCCTTCTCTCTTGAGTCACACATGACCCAGCTAACGAAAACTATCAACCAAAAGCTCAGTCTGTTATACCATCTCCGCCCCCTTATCTGCCTCCTCCTGTCAAAAAATAGTATCCACACCCTTCTCCCCATACTTTTTTATGGTGCACAACTACTGCGTTCTGCTCAAACTTTATCCCTCGCCTGGCTTCGACAGCTCTACTTTAGGATCGGGTGATTTGCCTTAGGGGCAGTTTCTAGAAAACACCATTGTGACATCTTGACTTCCCTACAATGGCCGAATTATGACTCAAGGTTACATTACCTAACACTAGGTTTTGTTTTCAAACTAGTGAACATTTTCAATCCTCCTTGCCTAAGGGGAATTGTCTATCATAAAGAAGTTATTTGCCCGCTCAGGTCAGCATAATTACCTATTCTTGCTATCCCTAAACCACACCATCTTGCAGGGAGGCGAGCCTTTACATACTCTGCCACCACAGCCTGGAATTCTCTACCACCTTTACTATTCTCATAGCCTTCCCTGTCTCTCTTCAAAACTGAGCTTGCCACCTACCTAGTTAAACCTTCTTGTACTGTACCCTATTCCACTGAAGTTATCCTATATCTTAAACTACTACATTTGAACCTCTGTAAATATGTGTATTTGTAAATAATGAGAATATTGTATATTTGTATATCCCACTGTGTATGACTTTGTAATCCATGTACTGTATTTCTGCACACATTGTTTGTAATCTCTGTATTCACTGTTTTGTATTGCATTGTGTTGTATTGCATTTGTCTTCCAGGTTGCCCCTGAAAAAGAGACTCCATGGTCTTAGTGGGGTTACCAAAATTCTAATAAATAAATAGCAAGAATTTATGTAACTTCCTTGTATTGGGCAAGGAACTCCACCCTAGTCTAAAATAAAGGTCACAGTGATGGGTGTCCCTAGGCCACTTAGGAGAATCAGCCTTGCAAGGTAGTTGTACAGGACCTCAAGTTTTTGCAGCCTATCTTTTGTGGCATAATTGTACAAAACATCCGCATAGTCAAATAATGGAAAGACCTGTACAAGGACTGTTTTTTTCATTGTTTCAGAGTCCAGACAGTTTTGGTTCCTGTACAAGAGCCCAACCCTCTTGCCCACATGCACAACAAATGTATCCACATGTTTATTTCCTGACCATGTTGGATCTAGCTAGAATCCCAAGCATTTGTAAGTATCTGCACATTCCAGTGGGGTCCCTTACCAATATCGGTATACAATCTTTAAGTTTAGAGACTGAACCACAAAGCATGAACTTGGTCTTGGTAAAGTTCAGTTTTAACTTAGAGTCATTAAAAAAGGCATGTAACCCATCAAAACTTCACTGCAACTTATCTTGAATCTCTAAAATTGAATGACCTGATGTATAGACTACTTATCATCTGTGTATAGATGGTATAGTGAGTCATCCACATTAGTCTCCAAGCCTCTCAACTAAATCAGAAATAGGAGTGGCCCCAGGACTGAACCCTGGGGTACCCATCTCGAGATAACCAGTTGCGAAGACTCAACCATATTCACCACAGTTGTTTAGCTTCCCTGGTTTAGATGTGAACAAATCTAATTTAATGCTTCCTTATGCAGTCCCACCTCATCTAACCTATATGATAAGATGTGGTGGTCAACTGTGTCAAAGGCCTTGGAGAGGTCAACAAAGATGGCCACAGTAAATTGCCCAGAGTTCATTGCTTTGCTTGACATCATCCAAGACCCTTGACACAGAGACCACCATACCATGGTGCCTATGAAACCCTGATTGAAAACCATCAAGCAGACAGTGTTTCTGTAAATGGACGGTTAATTGTTTGGCCGACAGCCTTTCTAATAACTTGGAGACCAAGGAAAGTAAAGAATTAGGACAATAGCTGGTCAGCTAGTCAGAGCTGACCCCTTAAAAACTGGGAGAACCAGCCCAGTGGCACTGAGGCATCCTGCCATACCTCATGCTACGCCCGTGACCCTGGTTCGGGAAAGACCTCGGGTCGCCGGGGTGCTGGCATGGGAGGGTGGGAGCAGGATTGAGTGTTGAGTCTCCTTTCTCCTGGAAGGAGGGTCACCCATCTGTAGTCCCGCTGTCACTGGATGGAGGTCTGGTGGCAGGGATAGGCGGTAATGGAGTGACTGGTGGGGGTGTGTCCCGTAGTGCGTGACGTGTTTGTGCCTCCACACATGTGCATCACGTCGTGGACGTGAGGGGACTGCGATTGGGGAGAAAACAGAAAAAGCAAAACGTACCTATGGAAAAAAACAAACTGGGAAAACCTTGGTCAGCTTCCAAGCCCAGGGAATAAAACCAGAGGAAAGGGACCAATTAAACAAGTACCTAAGAGGTTCAGCTATTTGAGGAGCTGAATATTTTACCATAACATGGGTCACTCCATCCAGGCCACAGCTTTTGTCATTTTTTAAATCTGACAAATGTTGAGTACTTAGTACTGTTTTATCATGTTAAATGAAAAGGGAGTATTACGAACATACAAACATATGAAATTTGCCAGCAGATAAAGGCCTAGAAGTCTATCAAGTCTGCTTGAATGTACAGCTAGCACCCCTTATTCTGCAGCTGCCTCTCCCTTCCACCCTTCCCCTTCATTAACCCTCCCCCTTGTCCTGTCCCATCCTCGTTTGACGCAGTCCACTGTTCTACTGCATACCACTTCAGCAGGTAACGCATTCCACCCAGCCACCACCCTCTCTGTAAAAAAGTGTCTCCTCATCTCCCTCCTGAACCTTCCTCACTCCAGTCTCATATCATAGCCCCTGGTGGCCTCCCTCCTTACTTTGAACAGCCCCTCTGTACCCAACTTGTTTATTCTTTCATGTATTTAATGGTTTCAATCATGTCACCCCTGTCTCTCCTCTCCTCCAGTGAGTACGTGTTCAACTCCTTCAACCTCCTCTCGTATGATAAGTCCCCAGCCCCTTGATCATCTTTGTCGCCTGCGCTGCACCCTCCAGTAACTTAATGTCCCTCTTCAGATATGGACGCCAGTACTGCATTTCAGTATCCAGGTGTGGTCTAACTAATGGCCTATACAGTGGCAGAATCACCTCCCTCACCCTCGAGGATATACCCTTTGCAATACAACCTAGCATTTTGTTGGCCTTGCAGCTGCCTTCCTACATTGTGCCGAGTTGTCCATTGACCCTGTAATGAGCACACCCAGATCCTTCTCCTCCTCCTCTGTCTGGGCTAGCTGCACTCCCCTAGCTGGTAACTCCTCCTTGGGTTCTTCATCCCAAAATGCAGCACCTTGCACTTTTTAGCATTAAAGCCCAGTTGCCAGGTGTCTGACCAGGTTTCAAGATTTGCCAGATCATCCTGCAACCCCTGCCATCCCCCTAGGTCATCCACCACCATGCCTACCTTGGTATCATCAGCAAACAGACTGATCTTGCTCTTGATGTCCCATGATATGTCTGCAATGAATATCCCAAACAACACTGGTCCCAACACTGAGCCCTGTGGAACACCGCTCATCACTGCCCTTGGGTGTGAGAGCTCCCCACCCACCACCACTCTCTGTTGCCTTCCTTGCAGCCAGTTTCCTACCCATCTCACCAGCTTTGCATCCGCCTCTGTGCCTACTAACTTCCTTCCCAGCCTTCCATGTGGCACTGAGTCGAATGCCTTACTGAAGTCAGGATACAGGACATCCACTGCATGGCCTCTGTCCAGTTGCCTAGTTACCCAGTCATAGAACTCGACCAGGTTGGTTTGGCAGGATCTGCCATGTATGAAGCCATGCTGTCTGCTGTCCTGTAGTCCTTTGGCCTCTAGAAGGGCCACCAGCCTCTCCTTCAGGATAGTCTCCATTGGCTTACCCACGATGGATGTGAGGCTCACTGGTCTGTAGTTTCCGGTTCATCCTTGGAGCCACTCTGTGGAGGGCACCACATGAGCCATCCTCCAGTCCTGAGGTACACACCCAATGTAGTGAGGCATTAAATAGGTCTGCAAAGGTCCTGCAAGGACCTCTGCCAGCTCCTTCAGTACCCTGGGTGGATGCCATCTGGGCCTGGCGCCTTGTCCACCCTCAGTGCCTTCAACCCTCTCGAACTCTGCTCTCCATGATTTCCCATCTGTCACCACTTTTCCCTTGCTTCTGCCATTTCTCCCACCTTGGGTGTCACCCCCTCTTCTCTTTAATAAATACTGACAGAAGTACTAGCCTAGGTGCTTCCGCCTCTTTATTGCACCCTACTTCCACCCAACCCCCCTCCTTCCTAATCCTTACTATGTGGTCCTTACAGCTCCTTTTCTCCCTGATGTACTTAAAGAAGTCCTTCTCCCCCTTCTTAATGCCTTGTGCCAGCTTGAGTTCCGTGGATGCTTTGGCTCCCCTTACTGCCCTTGTCACCTCCTTCGATTCTGTCAAGTACTCCTCCCTGTCCTCCCTCCTCCCTGTTTTCTTGTACTTCCTAAAGGCAGTTCTTTTCCTCCTTACCTTTTCCATGGCCTTCTTGCTCAACCAGATAGGTTTCTTAGCCCTAACCTTCTTGCTCTGAGCTTTGCAGCAGGTTTTGGTTGCCTCCACTATCCCCAGCTTTATGAGCTCCCACCTCTGGTTAGTGTTCATACTAGATTGAATTCTGGCCAGGTACCCTTTTACCACTTCCCCCATCCTCCCAAAGTCGGCTGTCCTGAAGTCCAGCACTATTGTGCCAGATTCCACTCCTTCCTTTCCCATATCCAATGTGAGCCATACTGAGCGGTGGTCACTCCCTGACAGCGGTTCCTCCACTGTAAGTTCTCTCACAAAGTCCCCATTTGCCAGCACAAGGTCAAGGGTATTTCCTAACCTGGTTGGTTCACTGACCATTTGCAGCAGGAAGCTGTCCTGGAAGGCATCCAGCAATACCTGCTCCCTTCTGTTTCTGGTTGTTGGGGTGCTCCAGTCCACTCCTGGCATGTTGAAGTCCCCCGCAATCACCACACTACCCTTCTCGCAGGCCCTCCTGATCTGTCCCAAGAGTATTGCCTCCTAACTCTCCACAATCCCATGAATATTGCAATTAGTGCATTGACTGCCCCCCAAAATTTCCAGATTCCACAAAAAAATTCTTAAATCTGTCTGCAAGTGGAATCCTTTTACAAATTCTTCACTAGTAGAAATTTGAATATTTGTGTTAAATTTAGTCTGGTCATTTAGATCTCTTATAATAGACCAGAATTTTTTTGAGTCTCCTGTTGCCTCCATTGTTCTTTCCCTATAAAAATCTTTTTTTCTATTTCTTAGTTCAGCCACATATTTATTCCTGAGTCTCCTATAAAGCTTCCAGTCCTGAGGTACCTAAGAAGTCCAGGCCTTCTCCCATGCTTTGTTCTCCTCTCTCTTCAATTTTATTAAATAAGATGAGTACCATGGAGCTGATTTATTTTTGATTTTCCTAGTCTTAAAGGAAGATGTTTATTATAAACTGTCCTAACACAGAAACATAGAAGTTGACTACAGATAAGGACCACAAGGCCCATCCAGTCTGACCATTTCTTTTTCTACCTTATAAATGTGCCATCGGCCTTTGCTCTGTCAATGGCCTATCTAGTCATACTCATCTTTAGTTCTCCCTTATGGCTATTCCATGCCTGTTTGAAGCCCTGCACTGTATTCATATCCACCACTTCATAGGCCATTCCATGCATACACTACCCTTTCTGTGAAAAATAACTTCCTCACATTACCCCTTATTCGGCCTCCCTCTAATCTCATGCTGTGTCCTCTTGTCCTGCTATATTTCTTATATTGAAACATGTTAGATTCTTTCACCTTGTTAATGCCCTTAAGGTGTTTGAATGTTTCGATCATATCACCTCTCTCCGTCCTTTGCTCTAGGGTATACATATTGAGCTCCGTTAATCTGTCCTCATATGCTTTCTGATGCAGTCCCTGCACCATTTTGGTTGCCCTTCTCTAGACTGCCTCAATTTGGTTAATGTCCTTGTGAAGGTGTGGCCTCCAGTACTGCACACAGTACTCCAGATAGGGTCTAACCAGAGTCTTGTAAAGAGGGATTATTACCTCCCTCTTCTGACTTGTGATACCCCTACTAATACACCCTAACATCCCCTGGCCTTACCTACTGCTTTAGTGATCTGCTTGGATGATTTCAGGTCATCGGTGATGATGATGCCCAAGTCTCTTTCTTCCTTTGTGACTGCCAGCAACTCCCCTCCCAGCCTAGAGGTGGCTTCAGGGTTTCTCTTCCCTACGTGCATGATCTTGCACTTCTTTGCATTAAACCCCAGTTGCCACTCTTCCGACCATTTTGCCATTTTATCCAGATCTCTTCTCATTCTGCCCACCCCATCTGAATCATCTACTCTGTTGCAGATCTTCATGTCATCTGCAAACAGACAAACCTTATCCTCCAGTCCATCTGCAATGTCACTGATGAAGATATTGAAGAGGACTGACCCCAGAACTGATCCTTGAGGTACCCCACTTGTGACTTGCATCTCTTCTGGCTGTATACCGTTTATCACCACTCTCTGTTTCTGCCTGTCAACCAGTTTGCCACTCAGTTGACCAACTTCTGACCCACCCCGAGCCTACCCAGCTTATTAATCAATCTTCTATATGAAACAGTATCAAAAGCTTTGCTGAATTCAAGGTAGGTGACATCAACTGCTCCCCCCTGGTCCACCACTCTGGTTACCCAGTCAAAGAAATCTATGAGATTCATTTGACAGGACCTTCCTTTTGTAAACCCATGCTGTCTTGGATCCCATGATCCTATGGATTCCAGGTGTTGCACTATCCTTTCCTTAAGAAGTGCCTCCATAATCTTGCCCACTACTGAGGTAAGACTAACTGGTCTGTAGTTCCCCCGCCTCCTCCCTGCTACCACTCTTGTGGAGCAGGATCACATGAGCCCTTCTCTAGTCTTCTGGGACCTCTCCTGTGCTCAAGGACTCACTAAACAGTTCTGAAAATGGCTCTGCTAGTTCCATCCTTGGCTTCTTTAGTACCCTGGGATGCATGCCATCAGGTCCCGTTGCCTTGTCCACCCTGAGCTTATCGAGGTCTTGTAGGACCCTTTCTTTTGTGAAGGGACTAGTGCACACCTCCCCCCCGTGTCCATGGTGCTGAGCTGTGGGCCCTTCCCTACATTCTCTTCAGTAAATACTGAGCAGAAGTATCTATTTAGGATAGATGCTTTTACATGGTCATCCTCCTCACATGCCCCTTATCTCCTTTGATCTTAGCAATACACCTCTGGACTTTCTTCTTTCACTAATGTATCTATAGAAAGTCTTGTCACCTTCTTTTACTGTTTGTGCTAGTGTTTCCTCAGTTTGGGCCTTTGCCTGCCTTACTGCCTTCCCTGCTTCCCTTAGGAAGTTTGGTATGCCTCCCTATCTTCATCCCACTGCGTTCCCTTATATTTTCTGAAGGCCAGCCTTTTGACTCTGACCTTTTCTGCTACTGTTTTTGAGTACCAAAGTGGTTTCCTTCTTCTTTTGCACTTCCTTTTCTCTCTAACACAATGGGATGGATGTTGCTTCAAGTATTGCATCCTTAATGCTTTCCCACTTTGCCTGTACCCCCTCACCTGTATTTCTTTTTGCCAGGGCTAGCTTAACTCTGTTGGTCATCTTATCAAAGTCAGCTCCACTGAAGTCCCACATTTTTGCCTTGGAATGGGATGATTTAGTTCTGGTGGCCAAATTGAGCCATACCATGTGATGGTCACTGGTCCCCAGGTGACCTTCTACCTGGAGATCTGTGATCCTTTCCCTGTTAGTCAGTACTAGATCTAGGATAGCCTTGTCTCTTGTGGGTTGTTGTACCAGTTGTTTGAGGCTCCCCCCGCAAGGAATCCACCATGTGTCTAGTTCTGGCAGATGTTCCTGCTGGTATTGACCAATCTGTATCTGGCATGTTGAAGTCTCCCATTATCAGAACCTCTCCTTCAGCTGTCATGTTTTGTATATCTTCTAACAGTAATGTGTCTATGTCCTCCCCCTGATCTGGGAGCCTGTAGACAACACCAGTTCGTATGGCTGTCCCATTTCCGGTTTCCAGGGTGACCCACAGTTCCTCTGGCTTTTTGTGTGTATTCTGAATTTGTGTAGCTTTGATATTTTCATTGACATACAGGGCCACTCCACACGCCCTTTTTGCACCTCGGTCTCTTCTGAACAGTACATAGCCAGGTACAGAAGTCTCCCAAGTGTGGTTACTGGTAAACCACGTCTTGCTAATTGCTACTATGTCCACTTTAGCCAGTCTGGGATCTTGTTTCCCAGACAGCAAGCATTTGTGTACATGATTTTCCATTGGCCAGATTTCGGTGTGTTAGTTGTTGGGTGAGGTCTGGCATTTCCCCTGTGTATCGTATGGGGAGCCAGATCTTTTTCCTTACCTGGTGATGCAAATGAACTGCAAACATGCTGAACTCCTGTTTGATCACTAGCTGAGGGGGGAGGGGTGTTCTACCCATTCAACGTATGGGGTGCTGCACCCCTCTCCCCATTTGCTAGTTTAAATATTCTGCGAAGACATCAAACTTCTGCCCCAATGCACTGACTCCCTCCTTAGTCAGATGCAGTCCATCAAATTTAAAGAACTTTTGCTCCCCTAGCTCTGAGACAAAAGTATGACCACCCCTCATCAATGTCGGGGATCAGTTTTGGTCTCTGTCAATTTAGATGTTCTAAGTATGATGCAAAGACCAGCGGAGGCATAGTCAGAGCCATACGGTTGCACTCACACAAAGATGCGTTGCTCAGAATAGATGTGCTAGCCAGCTCTGAGGGTATATTCAAACAGTATGCGTGATTGTTACTGATAGCGCAAACTGTCTGACTATTCGACCCTGAATGCGCAGCCCACAGTGGTTGGCTGCCTAGTCCTGTGCAGCGCAACCAAGGTTGGTGCTGAATACTACCAGTGGGCTATGCATAACACATACCTGGATGCGCCATGACCCCATGTGCAATGTTCAGCCAGGAAATGCTATTGAGCTCATTGGGCATGCATAGTGCAAATGGGCACCATGCATGCTCATTATGAGCTCATCAGCATGTCTGCACCTGACAGAGTGTGCCCATACTGCCCCCAGCCAGCCCCTATCCCCATCCGATGCAGCATCCTGCCGTGAACCTCCCTCATGGTCTAGTGGAACCCCCCTGCCCCAGCCCTGATTGCGGTCACCATAGTGACGCATACAGCCATCCATGGTAGTCTGGTGGTCCGCCCCAGCCCTGATCATGATACCAGTTAAATCCCCATCTGCATGCCCTTGTAGTCTAGAGGACGCCCCCATACCCGATCCCCGATCGAATCAGATATATGCCCCAATTCCATTACCACAGTGCAGAGGTACCCCCCTTCACCAGTTCCCAATCCCTGATCACAATATAGTCATCCACTGAATGCTGTTCCAAAATGTAGTGGTCCCCCAACCCGTCAGGACCAGACCCCTGAAACTGCCCCCCACCCAACCAGAGTGTGCGGAGCTGACTCAGCCCTCCGCACCACCACAGTCCACCGCTGACTGAACTCTCAATGAACGTGTACTGTACAGAGTACATGCTCATTGGCTGATCCAATGAGCGCATACTTTGTACAGTACGAATTCATTGGCATTTCAGTAGGTGGCTGGCCATGGTGGTGTGCGGAGGGCTGAGTCAGTCACTGGCTCTGGCTGAGTTGGGGGGGGAGCAGGGTCAGGGGGTCCAGTCCTGACTGGGTGGGGGGCCACTACATTGTGGAACAGCATGTGGTGGACCTTTTTCTTGCAATCAGGGATCGGGAATAGGTGGGAGGGTACCTCTTCACGGTGGATGGGATCGAGGCATACTGCAATGTCAATCGTGGATCGGGCATGGTGGGGTCGCTGCACTATGGAACAGAGGTTGGGGATCATTCTAGTGCAATCAGGGATTTGGCATGGGAGGAGGGTTGCTGCACTTTGGAACAGGGATTGAGGATCATTCTAGTGCAATCCAGGATCAGGCTTCGGGCGGGGGGGACCCTGCACTATGGAAAAGAGGTTGGGATTCCATTATGATATGAATGGGGATGGGGGAGGGAGTACCACTAACATGCCAAGGCTGGCAGCCTGATGTGCACCTGCCTGCACTTCAGCAGCCTGTCTGTGGGTGGCTGATTGTGTTAGGCCAGCCTTCCGAGGCCTGTCTGCTGCGCTGTGCATTACTGGTCTGTGAGGGGCACATTCCCTCTAAATATGCAGCTGTGCGGCTTGTGCATGGGAACACCACCTCCACTTGCACGCATACATTTTTCTGTGCCCTGGCCCATTCCCTTGCAGCTGGCGTATCCCGCACTTTTGAATATCATGCTGTGGTGCATTGTTGGAGTTGCATGGCACATCTCCCTTTTCCATCGAGATGAGCCACGCATCTTCTTTGAATATGGGGCTCAGATAATCAAAAGCTTTAAATGATCTAAAATTTAATGAATTTTGGTGGTCCCATGGCCCTAATTCTACCTCTAACATGGTGTACCACGCTGTCATCACTAAACAGGTCAGCCATCACACCTCACGCCATGTAATTGTGTGGGCAGTTAGATAACACAAAGTCAATTAATGAGGAATCCTTAGGATTTTTAATCTTTATACAAATAGGAGCCACAAGTAGTTGTTGCAACCCAAGAATTGGGGTAACTGTTCTAAAAAGTTTAGATTTCACTTGTTCTAACCAGTCTGTTTAGTCCCCAATCAGTGGAGGAAAAGGGAAGTAAAATATATATTATTAACAGCATGTTCTGCATCAAAAACCTAGGTGACCTATAGCCTTCAAACAGTAAAAGTGGTTTCACAATCTGCTATTTAATTTTTACATAGATACATAGAAGCTGTCGGCAGATAAGTGTCCATGGCTCACCCAGTCTGCCCATTTGAGCTTGTAAATTCCCTTTACATTTTTCTAGAAGTCTGTTGCCCCTTACCTCTGACCTCCAGAATTCCCTTATGTCTATCCCATACATTGATAAATCCCGTGATTGTTTCATCCCCCACCACGTCCTCTGGCAGGGTGTTCCACTTGTCCACCACCCTTTCTGTGAAGAAATTCTTCCTCACATTTCCTCTGAATCGCCCTCCCTCCAACTTCATCCCATACCCTCTAGTTCTGGAACATCTTTTTTGCTGGAAAATAGTGTATTCCTGCACCCTGTTCTTCCCTGTAAGATACTTGTATGTCTCTATCATATCCCCTCTCTCCCTCCTCTCCTCCAGGGAGTACATATTCAGTTCCTTCAACCTGTCCTCATAGGACTTGTGATGCAATCCATGTACCATCTTTGTTGCCCTCCTCTGAACCTTCTCTACCCTGTCTATGTCCTTACGTAGGTAAGGTCTCCAGAACTGTACACTGTACTCCAGTTAGTGCCTCACTAGTGTCTTTTATATGGGGAATTATGACCTCCCTATTCCTGCTGGTGATGCCCCTGCCTATGCATCCCAGCATCCTATTTGCTTTACCTGCTGCCTTGTCACACTGTTTCCCCCCTACCTTGATGGCATCAGAGATGATAACCCCAAGGTCCTTTTCCTGCTTGGTGCATGCTATTTCCTCAACCCCCAACTAATATGTTGTTCCAGGTTTTTGTGCCCCATATGCATTATCTTGCATTTCTTTGCATTGAATTTCAACTGCCAAACCCTTGACCATTCTTCAAGCTTTTGCAAGTCCCTCCTCATTCTGTTTACACCCTCTGGTGTGCCCACTCTGTTACAGAGCTTTGAGTCATCAGCAAACAGGGAAATTCTGCCTTCTAGGTCCTGTGCAATCTCATTGATGAAGATGTTGAATAGGACCGGTCCCAGCAGAGATCCCTGTGGTACTCCACTGGTCACTCTTCCCTCTGTGGAGTGACAGTCTTTTACTACCACTCTCTGTGTCCTGCTGCCCAGCCAATTACCCACCCACCTCACTATTGTCCTACCCACTCCCATATTCCCAGTTTGTTTAATAGCCTTCTATGTGGCACAGTGTCAAAGGCCTTGCTGAAGTCCAGACAGGCCAGGTCCACTGCCCTCCCCTGATCCACCTCCCTTGTCACCCAGTTGAAAAATTCAATGAGGATGGTCTGGCATGACCTCTCTCTGGTGAAACTATGCTGCCTTGGGTCCTGTAGTCCGTTGGCAACCAGATGTTCCACCAATCTCTCCTTCAGTAGTGCAAAATATTCACAACTGTTGGGCTCAACTCTTAACTGAAGCTGTTCAGACATAAACCTGTCATGATAATATATTAAAACCCTCCCCCTTTTTTATTCTGATCTGGCTTAATCATATTGTACCCCTGGAGAGCTAATGCAGCATCCTCATATCCGTCACTTTAACATGTTTCAATAAAAATCATGAATTCAGGTTCAAAACCCAGTGCAAAACCCCTAATTAAATGTCTTTTAAGAAGGATACGTCTTACATTAGAGTGGACCAATAAAACACCATCTCTGTTTTTCAAATTACAGGCAGTTGGGCTGGGCTTTGGGCTGGTGTCCCCGCATTGTGGCAGATCTGGTGTAATATAGGCCCTGAACAAGAGTCTAACTGCCAACAAGCCCACGACTTGAAGGGAAGGGCTTCTCTTTCCCTACCCCAGTAGGGAGACACAGAAAAAAACCCACTTTTTTCCTGTGTTGGTGTACCACAGAGAAGAAAGTGGCTTGCAGTTCTGTGCAAGGATAGGAGGTACTGTATAGAGACATGGAGATCTTTAGGAAGATGAGTGCAGCTGGCGTTAGTGGTTAATGAAATGGGAGGTCTGCAGCCGTGGACAAGGTGGGGGTGAAAAATGGATGGCAGTGTGAATCCCCACAGTGAGGAGACAGAAAAAAGTGACTGTTGGAACAAAGGTACATTTTTTAAAAGTGATGTGTAAAGGCAATGTGTGTTATGTGTACTATTATTCTGACATGGGATTGGGAGCTGCAGGAAAGGTGCAGCTATGAGTTGGGAGTGTAGGGGGAATTTGGTAACAAAAAGGTAATCTTTTACACGTTTTATGTTGCTTTGTATTTACCTGTGAAAGAGAGGTGAATATAATAGTAGAGAGAAAAACTGGTGTTTCTGTTGGGGTGTGTCTATGTGTGTGTGTGGGGGGTTATTTTCATAGGACAGTGTGATAGTGAGGAGTAGTATGGAAAGTGATAGGTAAGCAGTGCTGGTAAGGGGGAATAATTGACAGATGGGGTAGAATAAATGGGGGATGACTGAGAGGCAGGGTACAATAAATGTGGGTTCTAAAATGTATTTTACACCAGTGGAAATACATGCGTTTATGTAATGAATATTGTGTCCACACCCACAGGCTCAGTATTGCCTGTATATTAGGGCTGAGTAAACAATTCTAAGTTAAACCTTGATTTTTGCACCTTAATAACTCTGCTCACGCTGGCCCAGTGGCGCTGGACGCCACACCTCATGCCATGCCGGCGACCCGTGTTCGGGAACAGGCGTGGGTCACCGGGAGTTGGCAGGGACTGGGAAGGATAGAGCGTCTGATGGACTGCTCTCCTTCCCCGGGGAGGGGGGTACTGCAGCTTTGGCACCAGAGTGCCCTCTGGCGGAGGCTGGAAGGGCAAGGTGATGAGCATTAGCATGGGGGGAGCTGAGTGTAGACGCTTTGAGGAGAATGCGCATGGGAGCGTGCGTGTTCTTCCTCGGCTGGCATCATTGCACGCACTTGGCTCCAGAGGGAGCATATCAAAAATCCACCTCAGCTCCTCTATGAAGCTGCCTCACCGCCCCTTGATAGCTCTCAGGCTGGCTCCCTTCAACCAGAACTGTGTCCGGGGCACCTTGGCCAGTGCTGCGGCCCCACCCTGAGGGGCAAGCCAGTGGGCTAGGGAGAGCATCCAATATGAGGGCAAGGGGCGATGGGGACTGTGACTGGGCTGATCCCTGGAGTGAGGACGACAAAAAAAAAAAAAATAATAACTCTGCTCTTGTTCAACTGATTTGCCCCAAGTTTGCTAAATGGGGTCAGCCAGGATGTCTGTATTCAGAACATTTTGTGTCAATCAGTATAAGGGGGCAAAGTTACAAAGGAGCAAATATGCTAAAATTCACATAAAGTTTATCTTTTTTTCTCGCCTATCTTTCTTTACTCACCTTTAGCTAAAATGGTTTTAGTTTGAAACCTGATTCTTACTGGTTTAGTACAATATGGCCCAAAGTACACGCTTTCATAAGTTTAAAGTTTCTAACTTATATAGTTTTTAAAATTTAAGCTAAAAATTGTGCCATTTTCTGAGCATGCACAGTTCAAAGATGAACATTCAATTAATAGCTGGATTTTGTGGTAGTGGTATTTTTCATGTTTTTTGCTTTCATCACTTGAAACTTGCTTTTGTGAGAATTACTTTTGTGAGAATCGCTTTTTTTGAGACATGTTTTCATGATGCTGTAGTGAAATATATGAAAGTGAAAAATACAAAAGTGAAAGTAAAGTTTCTGAAAAGCATGTTAGTGGAAAAAGTAACCATATAGTATAGAAGACTCTTCTTTAAGCAGAGGTTCCAGAAGGCTCTGTGCATCTGCATCTGCACGAAAGCACAGGGCCCGGAGAGCTCTACACTTCCACAGTCAGATGATGCAGTTCCCAGATGGCCCTGCTTGCCTACCTCTGTAGTTACATGGAAATGCAGTAGAGGGCACTGGGCATCTACAGCCCCACAGAAAGCCCTACAGATTCTTGTTGTGGGGCTGTGTGCGTCTGCATCTGTAGATTCACTGCAGTCAGACTCTTCCTATGGAACAGGGCCCTGAGGGCCCTGCTGATCTGCATCTGTAGTCACACTGAAGTGCAGAGCCCATGGATTCTTATCTTGGGCTCTTGAGCATCTGCATCTGTAACAGCATGCAGATAAACAGACTCTTCTCTTGACACAGGGCCCAGTAGGCCCTGTACATCTGCATCTGTAGCTGTTTCTCTTCTGCCATTTTCTTGGTGGAGGGCCCACACAAACTCTTCCCTTGGCACAGGACCCAGAGAGCAAGAATGAGGATGCAATTCCACTATCATAAAAAGAAAGGAAATTCACTGCAAAACCATTAATTTGACGTGGAGCCTTTGGAAATTAGTCTATGACTCAAAGGTCTGTAATTCCGATATCTTGAAATAAATAAATAAATACAAATAATGCAGACATTAGGACTGAAGAATGCAAAGCAGACAAAGTATGGAAATGGAAAAGATTATGGTTTGGAGTCTTGGTGAATTGGTGGTGTGGTGTTCCTGGGGGTTTTCAACTTAATGGCCATCCCCGCCCCTGAGCAAACACACTTATGCATGATCTCTTGCTTCACACAGGGCCCAAAGAAAGTTATGACTTGTATATGTTGGCTGCGTGTGGTAAGCCATACTTCTCTGCCTTCAAACACTGTATGCCTATGAAGAATGGGCTTGGACCTGTACCTTGTGCTCAGGCAGGAGGCTAGGGGCTGGGGGAAGGGGGGTGGACATTAAAGGATCACCACACCACACCATCAATTCACCAAGACTCCCAAGACTCCAAACTCTAATGTTTTTCATTTCCTCGCTTTGTGTTCTTCAGTTCTAATGTCTGCATTAACATAGTTTTTGCAGTGAATTTCCTTCTTTTTATGAGAGTGGAATTGCATCCTCATTTTTACACTCTGGGCCCTGTGGCAAGGGAAGAGTTTGTGTGGCACTGTGCATGCAGGGCCCTCCACCAAGAAAATGTCAAAAGAGAAACAGCTATAGCTACAGATGTATAGGACCTACATGCTGCTGAAATTTGGCACAAACCTATGGAAGGCCCATACCTTTTCTTAGATTTGAAACGGCACTAAGAGTAATTGTTAGGTGGGAGTGAGTTATAGGAAGTGTGTTTTTTTTTTTTTTAGTTTTTGTTGAACGGTAGTGCACTAGACAAATCCTGCCTATTTTCAGGCAATGACTCAAAAGTTGATTAAATGTGGCTTGATAGGTTAGATACTAGAAGAGAAAAATGACTAAAGAGGTTTTTAAAAAAATTGTGAGCCTGACCATAAATTGCATTGTTTACTTGTATCAAGGAATATGTCTGGGTATAATTTGCGAAGTAAGTAGATGTGGGAAAAACCTGTGGTAAGAACTCAAACTTACAGTAAATCTTTGTTTGTGCAATATTTGAATGTGGTGAAATGAATGTTATATTTTTTTAAATCTTTTCTTGTTTTAAAATTGTATAATTTTATGTTTTGGATGTGCTATATGTAAAAGTTTATCTTTTTATGCTGTATAGAACTTGAACCTGTACTTTTGTGCCTGGTTACAATATTAAGTAATAAAGTATTAACTAACTATTCATGACTGTGGCCCATCCCTGGATGGCCTCAGTTTTCACTGGCTCAGGCCAGATGTACCCACTCCCCACTTTGTGCCCAAGGTATGACACTTTTGCCATTCCTTTCTGGCACTTCTCCAGCTTGACTGTCAGACCAGTGGCCTGCAGTTGGTGGAAAACCTCGGTCATGTGCCTGATGTGATCTTCCTAGGTCTGGCTATAGATGGTGATGTCATCCATGGCAGTGCAAAAGCTCCTGCACCATTCAGAATGCGGTCCATGAGCCATTGAAAGGTGGTTGACGCATTCTTCATCCCAAATGGCATTACTCTGAACTCAAATAACCCAAACATGGTAACTAAGCTTGACCTCTCTCTGGCTTGAGGGATCACGGGCACCTGCCAATAGCCCTTTGTCAGGTCTAAGGTGGTCAGGTACATTGCCTCCCCAACATCTCTAAGACCTCATCTGTCCTGGGCATGAGGTATGCATCCAACTCCATACAGCTACTGAGCCTGCAGTAGTCAACACAGAACCTTGTAGTCCCATACTTTTCAGGGACTGATACCACTGGGGAGGCCCAGGGACTACTGGACTCTGGAATCACCCAGAAAGACAGCATCTCCTTGATCTCTCCCTCTATGGCATGTTTTACACCCTGAGGGACTTGGTAGGGTGGCTACCTCGGGGGGGGGCCTGGGACCCTGTATCCATGTGGTACTCTGCCAGCATAGTATACCCTGGCTTCTCTGTGAACATCCCCTCAAATATTTGAACCACCATACACATTTTGGTAGCTTGGGCCAGTATCAGTCTCTCAGAGAGGGTGACAGCATCCACTGGGGATTCTCCTTTAACCTCTCCCAAGAGATCCACTAGTAGGATGGTCCCTGTCTCCTCCTCTGAGTAGCTACATATAGCCAGGGCTGTCTCATTTCAGTCATGGTAGGGCTTCAGCATGTTCATGTGGTAGATCCTCTGCTTGCTCCTCCTGTCAGACAGCTCCACCCCACAGTTAACATTGTTTGCCCACCTGACCACTGAGTGTGGACCCTGCCAAGCTGCTTGCAGTTTATTTCACTGGACAGGGATAAGCACCATCACCCACTGCCTGACTTTGTACTCCCAGGCTCTGGTCCCACGGTCGGTCATAACATGTTTTCTGTCTCTGTTGGGCAGAGGCTAGTGGCTCCTGGGCAAACCCCATTAGCTCCTTGGGCCTAGACCTGAAATTCAGAATATACTCCACAACAGAGTCCCCTTGAGGAGAAAGCTCATCCTCCTATGCATCCCTTATCAAATCAAGGGGCACATCACCCTATGGCCAAATAGGAGTTTGAAGGGCAAGAAGCCTGTGGACTCCTGAGGGACTTCTATGTATGCAAATAATTAATGGTATAAGTACTTGTCCAACTCTCTTTAATGCTGGTCAGAAAATGCTTTCAACATGGCCTTAAGAGATACATTAAATCACTTGACCAGACTGTTAGTCTGAGGATGGTATTGGGAGGCCCAGAGGTGCCTCACTCCACACTTCTCCTAAAGACTAGTCATCAGATCAGACATGAAGTTGGTGCCCTGATCTTACAGAATCTCCTGGGGAAGCCCACCGGGCTAAATATACCCAGCAGTTCATCAGCCACTTTTGCAGCCTCAGTGGAGGTCAAGGGCACTGCCTCTAGGTACCTTGTGGTGTAATCTACAACCATCAAGATGTACAACTTGTAGTATGACTTGAGGTGCTAAGTAAGCACACAATGTCCATGGCAACTCACCTAAATGGCTCTTCAATAATAGGCAGGGTAATCAAGCCACCTTAGCCTTGCCCCTACCCTTTCCCACTATCTGGCACTGTGGACATAACCTGCAGGAGTTTTCCATGTCTTTAAAAATACTAGGCCAGTAAAAACTGTTAGTTAACCACCTTTTTGTATGGCTGACCCCTAAGAGTCTAGAAAAGGGTATATCATTGGCTAAGGCCAGAAGATGCTTCCTATACTCTCTAGAAACCATTATCTACTGAAGTACTTCTTCCTCCAGTTCTCCATTAGGAACTCACTCATGGTACAGGAGCCCTTTCTCTCAGTACACCAACATTTTTTCAGAACTTGGAAGAGTCACCATTCACACTGGTGGCTAACTCCCTTAATCTCTGAAGGGACTGATTAGCTTGCTGAGCTCTCTTGGACTCTGCACACCTGACCTTCCCCAAAACACACTCTCCTGTGGGAGAATCACCCACGGCTGGACTCTCCTCTGTCTGTAGCTGTGGCTCACAGTTGCTGGTTCCAACATGTCCTTCAGCTACAACTTCCCTGGCTACTGAGGTAGAGGGTCTTCCTCTTGTATTGCCCCCTCTGCATCCTCAGAAACCTGTTCCCTCACCTTGCTATGGTTAGTAACACACATAATATTGGCCCTGGTGTCAAAGTCATTCCCCATAATCACATCCATGGGCAGATCTGCTGCAACACCCACCTCCTGTATGCCCTTACCACCTTCCTAGCTTAGTGAGATCTGGGACATTGGCACTGAGATTGCTGGACCTGTCACCCCTCTAATCCAAGAAAACTGGCCAGGCAGGATCTGTTCCTGATGAATCAAATCCTTCTTCGCCATAGAAATAGAGTTCCCAGTGCCCCTCAATCCCTGGGTTACCAATCCATTCACCACCACTGGAAGCATACGTGCAGTGGAGTTAGAGGGCATTGTACTCTGGGTACAAGCCACTTTCTGCTGGGAGCTCCCCAGCTACTTCCTCCTGTTGCACTAGCCCCTTTTGTTACATTTTTCAGACAATCATATGACAAATGTCCCAGTTTCTGACAGATGTAACACCTGCGTTCCCCTGACTCTTTACCTCTGAAACCACTTGACTTCTCTTTTGGGTCAGGCACAGGCTGGCATCCTTTAGATTACCCCTCCGAGTTCCCTTAAAACCACCTGATGTCCCTCCCCCATTACCTTTGTGATGAGAGGAAGGTCAGCTGGACATGAGCTGAGCAGCCCTCTTGGCTGCTTCCCTTGAGGAGCAGGGAGCTCTGTCCAACAACCAGTAGCAAACAGAACTCTGGTATCAAAATTCTGGATACCTATTCAGATCCAATTGCAGTCACTAGTGGCGTTCCCCAGGGCTCCATCCTGGGACCTGTTCTGTTTGGTATTTTCATATCAGATCTGCGGAAAGAGATAATGGGTCATATAAGCAAGTTTGCTGATGATACAAAATGATGTAGTGAAGTGAATTCCATGGAAAAAATCACAGCTTTACAAAATTATATCACTACATTAGAAGAATGGACTAAACATAACAAAATGACATTTAATGATGAAAAGTGTGTTATTATGCACTTTGGGACAAAAAAAACAATATTCAAAATATTACTTAAATGGGAAAGAATTAAAACACATTAAATCTGAAAGAGACCTAGGAATCTTAATCAATGATCAGTTATTGCTGGCAGAACACCGTTGATGTATTGCACTAAGGACTAATCAAATAATAGCTGCTATTAGAAGATCATTTTCCTGCAGGCAGGAAGCCTGTGTATTACCTCTGTATAGGTCATACATCAGACCACACCTCGACTATGGAGTGGCCTTCTGGGCACTGTATCTTATAAAAAACAAGAAAATTCTTGATAATGTCCAAAGAAAAACAACTAAGCTCATTCATAGATTAAAAAATCTTACATACGAAGATAAGTTCAGGGAACTTCATTTATATGGCTTGGAAACAAGGTGAAAAAGGGGTGATCTTCTATTATTGTTTAACATTCTATAAGACAAACAACTTATGGAGGAATGCGAAATTAAATATGCCAACAAACCCAATATACACAGGTGCAGTAATAAATAGTTATATGTACCAAGAGCGGCAAAAAAACAAAAGAAAACATTACTTTACAATAAGGGCTGTAACACTCTGGAATAAACTCCCTCAGACCACAGTAGATGCAACTAAACCAGAGTATTTCAAAGGATAATTAGATAAATATCTTTTGGGCACCTAATCCCATCTCCCACATGGTGTGGGGAGGTAGACTCTATGGGTCTTTGACCGTCTTCTACCTTAGTAAACCGAGTAAACATATTCTCAGTTTCTCAGGTACTGTTCCAGAAGAAATACATCTTTTATTTCTTCTACAGAGCAAGCTTTTGCACCTTCTATCCAGTATTTTAACAAATTACTTAGCTGCACACACATTTTAACATAGCCATCTCCCGGTATATTTCTTAACCCTCTAAATTTTTGCCTGTAGGCCTCGGGAGTTTATTCAGAATGCTTTAGGAAGGCATTTTTCACTTTGTCATAGTCCATGCAGTCCTCATTGTCCATTCTGACAAAAACTTTTAGTGCCTTGCTTATAAGCTGTGGTAATAGGTGAGTTGCCTAAGAAGCCCTGCCCAATTCAAATTGCCCACAGATTCTCTCAGATCTTAAAAACAAATGAAGATCATCCCCTCCTGATATCTGGGAAACATTTTAGAATTGATTTGACTTCCTGGGTCAAACTCCTCATGCCATTACTCAGTGTTTGTGCTGTTGTCTTCCAGCACAGAATCTCCATCTATCTCTCGTGCTCCCACTTCTTCATCTGGATCTTGTGCTGGCAAACTTTCACTTGTTTCTCTGCTTCTGGTTATATCTGCTGCAGCTTTGCCTCAGCCTTCCACTTCTCTACATCAGCCATTCACTCCTCCTCCTTCTTTCACACATTTCACTGTTTCATTCCTTTGCTTTCAGCTGCATCTTCTGCAACTCTGCCTCAGTCTTTCACTTCTTCTTCTTCTCTCACTCCTCTGCTTCCCACTGCATTTTCTGCAGCTCTACCTCAGCCTTTGCTTGACCAGAGCAAGCTCCAGCTTCAACCACTATACCTGCAAAGCTGCCTTAGTTCCCAGCTCTGTCTCACTTTCATGCTCACCAGCCTCTATCTCATGACTTCAGCTAGCAATGACCACTTTTACAGCACTTCTCTGGTCAATTTTCTTGAGGATGTTTATGAGTTCTGCCCTTGACTGGCTTTCGTCATAATCCACCCCTCTCCTTTTGCATGACTCTTGCAAGTTTAGCAAAGTGCACTTTTCATATGGTACAGACATATTGTCTTCTCTATAACTACTCTTGCTTAAAACAAAAATAACAGTAGTAGTGTACATTGTGTTCCCTTATGTAATATCCTGTTCTGTGACTGGATAATTAACTAGGCTATTGACAATTCTTTTCAAATCCACACCGCTGGCACCAGTTTATCACAACCTGTTCCACATTCATATCAGAGTCTGCAATAGGTTGGCAAATTTCTCAACATCTGTAAGAGTACTTCAGTAGCTGCCACCACTCAGAAAGTATGCTGATATTTGGAGACTTTCTCAGTCTGAATCCCAGCAGAACCACTGCCCACAAAGCTAAGTCCTCCTTTGGCTAGAGGCAAATATCCTCCCTCTGTCACTCACTCCTGAGAAGACACTTCATTTATTAGAATATGATGACTGTAGCCATCTTCTCCATCTTCAGAGATGTATTGTAGATTTGTCAATATTAACAGTTAACTATTCCCGCCAAAAATTCAGTCATAGGGTCATGAAGTACATAAAAATAATATTTACTACGTCACAATGTTTACAACATCTATGGGATATCACAATTACACAAAGAATATGGAAATTACAGGGTGACTACAGAAATAGAAAATAAATGGTTTGTAGACATCAGAAGAAATAAATAGAAAAACCTTCCTACAGCTTCTTGAATCTAACAGAGTAGAAATACTCTTACTGGACATGCTCCTTAGTGAGCTATGGCAGACATCAACTCTTAGAAACATAGAAATTGAAATTGAAGGCAGATAAGGACCGCTAGGTGCATCCTGTCTGCCCGTATAACCTACCTTGATTAGCGGCCACTGACCCTACTTGGTCATCAGCTTTAGCCTCTCCTTCCCATCTCTAGGGTTCCCTTGTGCCTATCCCATGCATGTTTAAATCTTCCCACTGTGCTTGCTCCCACCATCTCCTGGGGCAGGCTATTCTCTGCATCCATTACCCTTTCTGTGAAAAAAAGCTTCCTTCCATTTCCCCGTATCCTGCCCCTTCCAATCTCATATCATGCCCCCTCATTCTAGTACTTATTCTGTACTGAAATATGTTGCCCACCTGCACCATGCTTATGTCTTTAAGCTACTTGAAGGTTTCTATCATGTCTCCCCATTCCCTCCTCTCTTCTAGTGTATACATAGTGAGGTCTTTTAATCTCTCCTCATATGTCTTCTGGTGCAAGCCCTGCACCATCTTAGTCATCCTTCTCTGAACTGCCTCTATCCTGTCTATATCCTTATGAAGATGTGGCCTCCAGAACTGTATGCAGTATTCCAGATGAGGCCTCACCAGTGTTTTGTATTGTGGTCTCACCACCTCCCTCCTTCTGCTAGTGACACCCTTTCCTATGCACCTCAACATGCCACTGGCCCTCCATACAGCCTTTGTACTCTGTTTGGCCACCTTTATGTCCTCTGAGATGATGACCCCTTAGATCCCTTTCTTCCCTGGTGACCATCAGCAACTCCCCCCCCCATCCTATATCTCTCTCCAGGATTTCTGCATCCCAGGTGTGTGATTTTGCACTTCTTCACACTTAGATGATGCAAGTATGAAGCCACAACACTGATAGATTTGCTAGGGTCTAACCAGACCTCAAAAACTTTCAGCAGCCAGCCCTCTATGATGCATCATCAAATATGTCACCCTGACATCATGGATTCAACATTTTCTTTGTTTCCTGGGGTACCACCTCACTGGAAAGCTGGCCTAAATTGGAACCTTGGGTTTTGTGGAATCGCAGACCCTGTCATTGTTCTGAGCAATGTTGGCCCCTGCAGGGGATAGCTGCATGCCATGACAGTTTCCTGACATAAAAGACCTTGGGTTCTTTGAATCTTCCTCATTAACTGAGCAGGGTCCTGTTATTACAGGACAAAGGAATTGTAATTACCTGTCGGGGCAGCTGCTTCAACATCTGGCAACAAATTCGATCTCATTGCCTCAGCACATCTTTGTCTCCTCCACAGACAGAATTAAGTAAAGAAGTATACTAGATATGTAGTATTACCATTGATGAAACTCCTTGGGCCAGATATTCAAAGTCTGCTCACATGCAAAGTTTGTGCTGCATGGCAGATAGTGCTTGTGCAAGGCCCACAGTGCGCAGTATTCAAAGGCATAGCACCAACGCTAAAACCATTGAATATAGAGTGCTAATGCAGGTGTGCAAGGCACAGGCTGGAACGCAGTGCAAACATTGCTCAGCACTGGATAAAGCACATGGGCAGTGCAGTCTGGCACAGCAACCAGGCACCCAAGGGAGGGACACAGGGAAACATGTTGGAGCTCCATCACAAACAACTGCAGGACCAGCAGGGTAGAGCACTCAGTAGAGGATGGGGAAGAATGTACTCCACTGGGGTGATCATGGGTGGGCAGGGAAGACACCTCAGTGAGCAACTGTACAATGCTAATACAGGAAAAGAACATACACAGGACACAGGAGCATCAGAATGAACAAATAGTTTAACTAATAAAAAATGCAAACAAACAACAACAGAGGAACAACAAAACAAAAAAACAGTGGGTGGCAACATGCCAAAGAACAGGGGAGGAGACAGGAAGGCGAGTGTGAGGTGTCTGAACAGGGGATATGGTGGCTGGTCTAGGGCTTAGGTGGGGGTTGCAGATGTGTATTCCTGGTGATTTCTTGCAGGGCCTCAAAAACAAGTGTGGAGGCCTCTTCCAGACTCTCTTCTATCTGCAACTGGAGGTGCTGCTGTCAGATGATCTGTCATAGCAGATCATCTTTCCCTTCATGTGCCTCAGGTTGACATGCCTCTGCCACTGTGTAATGGTCACCTATGGGGAGAAAGAATATGTTGTAAGTGAACCATGCAGACATGGTGGACCATGTAGGTTATTTTAGCACATATAGCCATGGGTCCCCCCCAGGACTGCCACCTGCATGGAGCAATGAGGCCACGGGTGGCACAGCCACTCCACTGAGTGGAGATACCCCATGCCACCTGGACAACTGGACCTGTGTGGCTGGCACTCATGTAGTAGAATGCCATGCTGTGAGCCTGGGGCAGCCTGCTGGGTGCCACAAATGACCAAAGGCCAAAGACGCTGTGATCGGGGCTGGACTGGGCAGCTGTGTATGATGTGTACAGGGCCACACTCTGTGGCATATATTGAGCACTGTGGCACCCTGGGACTGCACAGAGCTGTGGGGCTGGGAGGCATGGTCAGGCCTCTCCACCCCCCCTTGTCCACCCTGTAGCACTGTGACTGTGGCAGGCATAGAACAGTTGGAGGAATTGTGTGCTGCTGAGGTTTACAGGCACAGAGGTCACCAGGTAGCGGCATGCCCACCATGTCAGGCATATCTGCACCGGAGCAGTGGGATGGTGCAGACACATGTGCGGGACAGGTGGACCAAATGGCATCAACACATTGGCTGCCATAAGGTGGCTGTAGGACAGCTGGATGGCAATCTGCATGGAGATCCTGTGCTGCAGAGGGGGTCTGCAATGCAAAGGCCACATGTGGCATGCTGAGCAGACCTGCCAGGGGCACTGTGATGTGCTGTGGGAGGTGACAAAGGTGCACACAGGGTGTACACAACAGCTGGTGATAGGGCAGTGAGTGAACAGCAGCAAGCTGTGGTGGAGCATGGCACACACCGCTGTAGGGGAGTGCTCTGTGACAGGTTAGTGAAAGCACGCTGCAGCACCACCAAAGTGATGGACCAAACCCTGTCACAGATGGGCTGGGATGCCACCCCTGGGCTGCCACCATGCCTGTCAACTGTTCCACAGAATAAGGAACAGGTCCTCCTTTCATTCCAGAAAAGCCCTCTGTTGCACATTTACTGGATACTGTCCCACAGTTTACAATGGGAGTGTAAATCAGACATCCACACAATGAAAGTAAACAGGTGTTATTCAAGAAACAGGAAACCTCGTGAACATGAAACACACAGTTACTCCATGCCCTGAGTCTATATCTTTGTGATCTGATGAGCTGTTCCACATTTTATTCATGTTGTCCACAGTTTGAATACACCATAACACACTGGGGGGGTTTGAAAGTTTGAACAGTGTGGCTGCCACAGCATCTGAGAAAGCCACGAGCCAGGGGGGTGTGTGTGTGGTCAGCAGCATTCCTGTCAGCAGCCTGAGAGGACCCAAAGGTGATGAGTCCAGCACCTGTGCAACCCTGACACACACAGAGCATGGTGCAGGATTTCCCTGTCCTCTGGGAACAGCGGGAGGCCAACACCTGGTACAGAGGTACCTTTCATTTTCATTTCATTTTATTTTTTATCCTTGTAAGTCTGATGAGCATAACTGCCATTTTCACAGACAAGCATTACATAGAACATTACAGTTTCAAAACAATATAAACTTCATACAATAACAAATCAATACAAAGTTCAGATATTTAACAATTTAGGACCGACATGTACAATCCTGAGAAAGATTTAAATGTTTTTTCAAATTTGATTTAAAAGACAATAATTTATTACAATTCACCACATCCTAAGGGAGTGAATTAAAGAAGTGTGGACCCCTGTATAATAAGAAGCGTTGACCTAAAGCTTTCTTAAAGAGGGGTATACCAAATATAAACAATGACTGGGATCTAGTACTTTTGGGGTTTAGATATTTAGGAAAAAGTACACTTATTGATTTGGGGAAAAACAGCACTGATTTTAAACAGAAAAGTACTCACTTTAAAATAAATCCTATTAATAAGGGAAAGACAGCTAGTATACTTTAATAAAAGACAATGATGTGTTCTGGCAGATGCACTGACCATAAATCTCAAAATAGAGTTGTACATAACACTCGATCTGTGTAGGGAATTACAATTCATAGCTGAGTATACTGTAAGTCCATAGTCGAGGACACTAAATAAAAAACTGTGAGCCAGGAGCGTTCTTGACTCAATGGTCAGGAAAAGCTTTGTTCTGTATAGGCACCCAAGTCTTTGATTAATTTTTTTTGTAATGTAAGAGATATGGGGTTCAAAAGTAAGTTTTGCATCAAGTACCAGACCCAAATATTTAAATGTAGCTACCATTTCAATGGTATTTCCCATTACATCACAGACAGGAGCAAGATCAACTGTTACATTTTTTTTTATTAGAAAACAACATAACTTTAGTTTTAATGTAATTAAGTATGAGTGAATTAGAAGTAAGCCAATTCTGAAATTAATCAGAATTAATCTGAATTTTATGAAGAGCATCATTGGGTATTTGATTAGATTCATAATAACTGCATCATCTGCATACATACTGATGCAACTTGTAATACATGAAGATGGAGCAGCATTCATGAATAAAGAAAAAATAAGCTGCCCCAGGATGGAACCCGGGGGAATGCCACAGCTAATTGACTTGGGGAAGAGTAATAACCATCAATACTGGTTACATACCTTCTGTCTGTGAGGTAATGGGAAAACCATTCTATAGCCCCAGATGAAAACTGCAACCTATCCAAGATATCAGGGAGCAAATTATGCTCCACAAGGTCAAAGGCCTTGGTGAGGTCCACAAAGAGGGCTGCAACAGGGTGACATTTGTCAAGGGCACTCTGTATTCCTCCGGTGAACCTCACCAAGGCCATTTCAGTATTATGCCCCACTTTAAAACCATGTTGACAATCTGTTAACAAGTTGTATCTGGTCAGATGATCAGTAGTCTGGTACCTCACAGGCACACAGCACCACGCTGGCTGTGCCAATGCAGGCCGGCAAACTCACTGTTGGGCTGGCCCCAGGGCAAGGGTGGCAGGCCCACAGAGTGTCACCTGGCATGGCTAAGTGCCATATGTGGGATGAGGACTGTACCTGATGGCAGGAACCTGCAGCTCATTGGGAGCACTGCCCCCTGTTGGATGCCCGTATGGCTTTCAGACATTGGACACACCGGGGGTTTCCAGCCTGAGGATGCCATGCTGTTGGGTAGTGTGTGCAGGTGCCCGCCACACCACTGCACACACCCACAAGCCCCTACATGCCCCAACCCAGTTGAGTGCTATCAGGGTATCCCACATTGCCCACAATACAGGCCCCATGTAGGTGTATACTACCACACCATGTAGTGGGACAGCAACTGTGGCATGCGACAAACCCCATAACACACATGTAGTGTGTCCATGCCACTGTGTTGTCCAAGGTGGTGTGACAGCACTGCAGAGACATACGCCAGCAGCTTGATAGCAACAAAAAACATACATGGAAGCCGGCCAGCTGGCGCCGAAGGTTGAGGCGCCAGACACCACACCTTGTGACATACCGGCGACCCGTGTTCAGGAGCAAGCCCGGGACATTGGGGGTCGGCAGGGGAGGGAGAGGATTGGGCATCTGGAGGAGAGCTCTTCTCTCCTGGGTGGGAAGGCGATCCATACTCGGTGCCCGACTGGCCCCTGGCAGAAGCTGGGGGCATGGCAGGCACAGAGTTGACGTTGGGGATGGAGAGTGGCAATGCTTGCAGCAATGCCTTGGTGTAGGGGCGTGCCACTCCTCCTTAGGAAATCGAGAAAACACCTGCGGATACTGGGAAGATGGAGCATCCGGAGTGTGACCCCATATGCCCTCGCCTGCCTGCCTGCTATCCCGATCTGATGCCACTTGCAGTATCGGGTGTCTACTGCCCCACCTCAGCCCCACTCGGGGGGAAGCCACAGCTCCTTGGGGACCGGGAGGTAAGTATCAGGCAAGGCGAGTGAGGCAGGGGATGACTCCTTGGTGCTCCCGAAGGGTCGGGATCCTCAGGATGCAGGAGAGTTAAATAGAAATAATAAAAAAAAAACACACATGGAGAGGACTGGAAGTATGAAGCCGTGCATGTAAAACACACCCCAGACCAGGTGTGCACTGTCATCGTAGCCTGTGTGCAACATTAGGTGGCACACATTCTGTGTACTAGCTTGGGGGGGTGGCACTATAGGGGACTGACAGAGTGGCATGTGGGACCCTGGAAGATACGGTGCCTATGTGGCTAGCACACCCTGGGACATGGGTCATGACCAGTGTGTGGGTCACCAGGTTCCTGCGCAACTCCAGTGGGTACAACCTGGTGCCCGGGACCGGGGCGCACGCAGGGTGCATATAGCACTGTACCCCTCCACCCATTTGCCACTGCAGAGGAACTGCCAGGGTCATGCATGTTAGTGGTGTCTGGCACAGACCACCCGTGGGGGAGTTGTAAGGTAGCACACCCTGTCCCTGGCTAAGGGGGGTGGTGGGACATACCCCTCGACAGCAACCCTATGTTATTATGCCCCAAGCAGGTGCTAGCTGCAGTGTGCACCAGGAACATCCAGAGCACCCGGTACCCCACCCCATGCCCCTGGCTGACTGAGGTGCCTACTGGCAGTGTAGGAGCATGACTGCTGACCCCCAAGCCTTAGGGGCACCATCCCTGCCACAATGTAACACATCAGCAGGACTGGGCATGCAGTTGACCAGAAGCATGTGCATCGGTGGCAGGGGTTATTCCCTCATACCATGAGCACTGCCCTGTAAAGCATGGATGGTGACACAGAACACCATGGGGGCAATTGGCACGGTCAGGATGGGGCAACACAACATCGGTGCAGGCTGTGCCCACAGTGTGGCTATGGAAAAAACTGGCAATACTGCAGACTCATATGTGCACTGTTGTTTACCAGACTAGGAGTGATCACCATCACAGCCCGGGGAGTGCGCTGGCAGCATCCTGGGCTGTGTTCACTGGTTTCTGTTCCCTACTCTGGATGCTCGATCTGTAGAGGTGAGAAAAAGAGGTGAGGTGAGAACCGTACTGTGCAGCCTTGTGCCCTATGCCTGTTCCACCTCCATGCACTGGCATAGCCAACATGATAGTGAGAACCTGGCACCCATGTTTGTCTTTTGGATGAGACATTAAACCAACATCCCGATCTGCCTGTTCTGGTGGTTGTTCGGGTAGACGTTAAAGATCCCATGGCACGTCTTGAAAAGAGTAGGGGAATTTTTATTCAAAACCAAAACCAAAAATGTCACATTACAACATTAAGCAGAAAGACATATCAGAATCATTGAAACCAAACAATGCAGATGAAAACTTACAAACAACAAATATCCCACATTCTAGTACATCAATCCACCCAATCAACACTCAACCATAATTGTTTACCCACCACCACCCTAAACTGTTTCCATTCATAGTGGAAAATAACATCCAATTCTGCTTGCACTTTAAAATGAAATCTTCTACAGTAAGAGCCTGACCCTGTAAAAATCTGTGACATCTAGTCTGCCAAACCACCCACCTGAGACATGCCAATATAACATATACTGTACTGTTATTCCATTTCTGCCAAGGAGGGGTCAATTGACCATATACCAATAATTCATAAGTCATGCATTAAAAACAAGGACATTTCCAATATTTTGCCAATAAACCCCAAAATGGTTGTATAAAGGAACAATCAAAAAATAAATGCTGCATTGTTTCATGTAATGCCCCACAACCATCCCCTAGGCACATTCTGTCTTCCACAGCATTATGCTTATGATTGGCTCGAACATTCAACCTGTCATGACTACAGGGCCAGACAGTGTCTCTCATCTTTAATGAAATTCTCTTTCCAGTAATAGCTTCAAGAAGAGAACAATCCAACCGTGAAGCTACATGAAAGTCAAAATCAAAAAGTCAAGTCAGGGTTTATTGCAGGAATTACTCCATTGAGCAGGCTCATTCACAAGGAGGTCCTGAACATAAATCAGTAACATATATATAAATCAGAAACATGTACAGAGATCATAAATCAGCAACATATACAGAGAGACATCAGGGAACAGTACAAACAGTCTTGGAACATAATTAACATACAGTGCCAAGGTACAGTTTATACATGACATATGCAGTATATACAAAAATAAACAATATATACAATATTTACAAAGTAACACTATAAATTACCTAGTATACTAAGAGGCTGCCAGACCGAGACTTTGAACACTAGCCCTAGTGAATAGAGGAGGATGAGGGAATAGAAAAGGGATAAGGTGGGATATAAGAGGAAGGGTGGAAAAGGGGAAGGTGAGGGAAAAGGAGGAGACAATGGATAAACTACATAAGCCAAGGCTTAGGCCTAGCGGCAACTGCATATATCTTTTGGAAGTATCTTGAGGCTAATACTTTAAAGAAATTAATAGAAACAAGGCTGGAAAGTTTAAGGAGAGTCCACAGTTTGTTCCAGGCTGCAGGGAGGGCATAGGAGATTGCACGCTTACCAAAGGAGGTACGAATCATAGGAACATCAAGGAGGATAAAGTCAGTTTCTGAGGGAGTACGAGCAATGGGAGATATGGATTAGTGAGTATATATATATATATATATATATATATATATATATATGTATCCTGGGAGCTTATTCAGCAGGATTTTAAGTGTCCAGGTTCCAGACTGAATTATATGTTTGACTGAGAGAGAAGTCCAGCCAACAACCGTATATAGGTCACAGTGGTGAGTACGGAAAGGAACTTTGGTAATGAACCATAGGGCTCCATGATAAAAGACATCCAGTTTGTTCAGGTTGGTAGATGAGGTGGAGTTATAGATAAAGTTGCCATAATCAAGTAGTGGAAGGAAGGTGGCCTGGACAAGTCTAGTTGTAGTCTCAGTCGGGAAGAGAGACCTGTTTCTGAAGACAAAACCTAGTCTGGCTTAGAGCTTGTTAGTCAGGTTGTCGATATGGGTGTTATAGGAGAGCTTGCTATCGATCCATATGCCTAAGTATTTAAATTTGGAAACCGCCTCGAGTGGTTCACCTAGGGAGATGACAATATAGGCATTTAACAGGACTGGAGAGGAGAAGAGGAAGTTGTTAAGGGTAAAAATATGGCCTTTGTTTTTTTGCCATGTAGGAGGAGCCTTGAGGTTGACGAGGTTGAGTTTGAGCTGTGCAAAGTTGGCTTGAAGTTCGTTGCAGACTTTGGACAGGGTTAGTTTGGATGTATACAGAACTGTATCATATGCAAAGAAATGCAGCTTAGAGTTAGTGATACAGGCGTCGAGGTTGTTGATGTAGCTAGAAAAGAGAATAGGGCCTAAAATGGACCCTTGGGGAACACCCATGGTGAAAGGGAGGGAAGCTGAAAATAGGCCATCAGCTTTGACTTTCTGGACTCCACATGAGAGCCACTGACTGTTGAGGAAGTGGCTCCTAATTTAACAAGACTATTGATAACAAGGTTGTGGTCGACGGTGTCGAAAGCCTTGCTGAGATCAAGGAAAGTGGCACCTGTGACCTTTTTTGAATTGTGAGCTGTAACCCAATCATTAGTTACTTTAGCAAGGGCAGAAATAGTGCTTTGGTTGGGCCTGAAGCCGGATTGGGCAGAGTTGAGGAGGGAGTAACTTTCAACATGGTATTTTAGCTGGAGGTAGATCAATTTTGAGAGGATTTTGGATAATATAGGCAAGATGTAAATGAGCCTATAATTATTTAAGTCACATGGGTCACCAGATTTAAATAATGGAATGATATGTGTAGCTTTCCAGCAGGTAGGTACTGAGGTGGTGCCAATGAAGAGGTGAAAAATGTGGAGTATGGGGCAGTAAGGTGGAAATAACCTAGTTTTAGGAAGAATGGCTCCAGCCCATCCTCTCCACCATCCTTCCTAAGGTCTAATTTGTAGTGGAGGTCCTTCACTTCTTTGTAGTAAACAGGCTGCAGTTGGAATGAGTGAGGTGAGATGGGGCGCCTCGAGGGATTTGTTGTCCTGGTTGGGATTGACAAGGCCAGCGTACGGAGAAGAATCAAAAGCCGACCCGGTGGTGGCAAAGTGAAAATTAAGTTTCTCGAGGAGCTGGTCATGGTTTTCAATGGTAATTCCATTGGCATTGATCTTAGTAGGAGTGGAAGGGGCAACATGGCGACCTATCGACTGGATGGTTCTCCAAATTTTAACTGGGTTCCTGCTAGCCTGTTTGAGAGAAGTGATGCAGTAATTTGCCTTGGTGGTACATACAAGTTTAACGCAAGCATTCCTTGCTACTCTAAAGGCCTGCCAATTGGAAGGGCTCTTGGTACGCCTGGCTCGGGACCAGAGTTTATCACAGTTTGTGAGAGCAGCTTTGAGGTCCTGCGTAAACCAGGGGTGGGAGAATTTGTGCACTCAAGCTTTAATGATGGGGGCATGTTTGGTGGCAATACAGGTAGGTTTATCATTAAGGGTGTCAACTGCCTTGTTGCTGTTTTGGCTAAGTAGAGGCTTTGCCAATTTATATTACTTAGGTCCGACAGGTAGCTCTCAGGGTTGAACTTATAGAAGGACCATTTTGAAATGAGCTTGGGTGAGGAGTGGGCCTTACGATAGACCCTGGTGCAGACCATGATCCCGTGAACACTCATGTCATTATAGAAGATGGCAGATTGCAGGATTTTATGGGGATGGTTTGTTAGTATGACATCAAGAATGGCGTTATTAGCATTGTTAACAGTGTTTGTTCTGGTTGGTTTGGAGATGATCTGAGACAAGCCGAGCTCATCACAGAGGCATTTCAGGTCATTCAATTTGGAGGACAGCCAATCCATGTTTAGGTCCACGAAAATGATAGTTTTGTTGTTGGCGGAGGTGACAAGAGATTTCAAGGTTTCGAGGATATCGGTACCACCAGCAGGGGGGCCTATAGCAGCCAATAGTAGTAAGGTTTTCGGTGGAGGGAAGATGACATTTTAAGGACACAAGTTTGTATTCTTTGGGCCTAGTCATACATGAAATGCCAGTGACATTATATTTGTCCTTGGATTAAATGACCCCCCCCCATGCCCTATCTGCCCTATAAAGCTTGTTTATTTATTTAGTGGGTGTGCCAGACACAAACTGTGACAATTTTCAGACACGACCTGGGAGTTTACAAGGTTACAAACAGTGTTACATCAAAGTAATACAGTTTCAAATTAGGAGCATCAACAAAGTACAGTACATACGATCGTAGCAAAGTAAGGTATACAAATTAACAATTACATTTGGTCATAGACAAAAATTGACATCACAAAAATTGTGTGGCAGGATTTAAAAAACAAATGGTAATACAAAGCAATAGGTAGACATCATAATTAAGGCAAGTGCTATAACAGTTGTCAACAGAGGGCCATGTTATATAGCATATATACATGAATCACCACTGACTCAGCACCAGCTGGGCAAAAACAGAACTAAATGGCATAAGAATAGGTTTACAGATAGCATCATAAGTACTGTGAGTAAACCCAGTGGTAGTAACAGCGGAAAGGGAAGGAGATAGGCATAAGCAGGGAGGGAAGGCTATAATCCAGGTGGAAAGGGAAGCAGGTGTTTAGAGGAGGATGTGAGTGATAGGGTTGCAGCTTGAGAAGATTAGGGAGGTTTCAAGCAGGTGCAGGATTCAGGGTTGATGAGGAAGCTGTTTAGTTTGTGTTTGTGTTTGAAGATGGTATGTGTGGGTGCAATAAAAGCTTCCATGGGTATGGAGTTCCAGTGCCTTAGGGGCCACATGAAAGAAAGCAATGCCACCCGTTGTGGTTTTGCACCTGGGCATGTGTAGTAGGGCTAGGTCAGTGGAATATAGGCCATGGGTGGAGGAGTGAGGCATTAGAAGGGTGTTTAGTGACATTGGGGTGTTAGACCTGATTATGTTGTCAACCAGGGTGCAGAGGGAGAGGAGCCGATGGGCAGCGGGGAAGGCCAGTTGAGGTCAGCATAGAGTTGACAGTGGTGTTTTAACCGAGGGGAAGCAAAGGAATATTGGCAGATGTTGTTGTAGGTGGTGTCCCATTTTGAAGTGAGGCTTTAGAGGTATTGATATGGGTGATGGAATCATAGGTAAGTGTTGGTAATAGAATACCACGTGCACTGGCCAGTCTAGCAGAGGGAGTGAGCACATGACTTGTTTTGTAGGGAACCCCAGTTTTGCTGTTTACTGCCTTGCAGGTGGCCTGGATGTGTTGGTCAAAGTCTAGTGTTTCATCGAGTAGTACCCCAAGGTATTTAAATGCAATAACAGGCTCTGGGTTGACCAGCATAAAAAAACACTCCACAATCTCTCCCCAAAAACAAACAGTTAGGTAGGTGCTGTACATCCCCATTAACTTGCTTCAAGGTAACTTTATATCACCATCCACAAGTCTAAATATGCTCCGCATCCAGGATAGGCTCAGGATACCCATCAGTGTTACATCGCTGTTTCAACCAATAGGTAATATCCACCACATTTACCCCCTCAATACGAAACAATACCATAACTCTTTTAAAGGCAGGTCTTGTAATTGGAATGGCCACAAAAGGTTTCCACAGGGGTGTGTCCTTTAAAAGATGATACTGTTTCCAAAACATTTCAAGGCCAGCAGGATGTCTAAAACGTACATCATACCCCAGGCACATCAATTAAAGCATATGTTTCATATGCAAAGTACTTCATGCTATTCTATATTAAAGTTCTACCAATATGAAGTCTGTCTGGGATCTTGGGGAGACCTCCTCTATACTTCAGTTGGATCACATTCCGATGTTTAGCAGGCTCAGAAGCCAGCCAAGTGTGCTCAGGAAATAAACGCTTCCTCTCATTAGTCCCCCACACAGATGTAGTAGCCATTCTAGAAAGGCTGGGCGTTTTATTCATGCATTGCGATCGTGGGGCCTGTTCCTGACCAGCAGCCCCCCCATCCTCTTGTACAGGAGTCTCTACCAAAGACCCTTCAGAAAGTAAGGCCTCTGGACAGACCCTGTCTTCTTCAAGCACTCTAATATTGTTTAATAAGTCCCAATCAGAACTCACCACTGAAGATGCCCCCAAAGTTGGACAGCATTGCCCACACTGTCCTGAATGTACATAGGAAAGAGAAGCAGAGCCATTTACCTGTGATTGTGATATTACAGCAAGTAAGTCCTCTGTAACAGCAGTCACCACAGCAACAGGAGCCATCTCCTGGGAAGTTTGAATTCCACCCAGAACCATCCGGTGATCTTGACTGACTTGCTTCTCAAAAGAGATGGCGGGGAAGGTTAGGGAGAAAAAGATAGCATTTAGGAAGTATAAGGAAACACAGAAGGAGCAGGACAGAGAACTGTACCAGTTAAGGCAGAAGGAAGTAGGGAGGGAAGTCAGAACAGCAAAGGCCCAAACTGAGGAAAAGACAGCCAACTCAGTTAAGAAGGGCTTACAACTTTTTATAGGTACATCAGGCAGCGTAGAAAGACAAAGGGAGGGATAGTGAGGCTGAATAGAAAGGATGGTGGGTGGGCAGAGAGGGACAGTGAAAAAGCAGGGATACTGAATGAATATTTCTGCTCAGTATTTACAAAAGAGGAGGAGGGGAGTGCCTAATCCAATTAACAGAAGCACTCTGAATAGGGGAGCGATCCCAGTCCTTTCACAGAAGAAAGGGTTCTGAAAGAACTCCTAAAATTGAAGGTGGACAAAGCAATGGGGCCTGACAGAATTCACCCCAGAATTCTAAAAGAACTAGTGACACCACTGACTACAATTTTTAGCAAATCATGGGAGGATGGTGTGGTACCTGAGGACTGGAGGAAGATGGATGTGATTCCCCTTCACAAAAGTGGGAGCAAGACAGAGGCAGGAAACTACAGACCTGTCAGTTTGACCTCTGTGGTAGGGAAAGTGATGAAATCACTTCTGAAGGAAAGAATTGTTGAGTACCTAGAGGCCAGTGGGGCACCGGACCAAGGCAGCATGGGTTCACAGCGGGAAGGTCATGTCAGATGAATCTAATTGATTTCTTTAACTGGATGACCAAAGTAGTGACCAGGGAGGGGCTGTGGACATGGCCTACCTAGACTTTAGCAAGGCATTTAACACAGTTCCACACAAAAGATTAATAATCAAATTAATCAGCCTGGGAGTGGATCCCAGGGTGGTAGCCTGGGTAAAACATTGGCTGGACAACAGGACACAGAAGGTAATTGTAAATGGAGTCCACTCTGAAGAAAGAGGGGCTACTAGTGGAGTACTGCATGGTTCAGTACTGGGTCCAGTCCTTTTTAATGTCTTTATAAGTGACATTGCAGAGGGACTGGAAGGAAAAGTATGCCTCTTTGCAGATAATACAAAGATCTGCAACAGAATTGATACATAAGGAGGCATGGCAAGGATGAGAAGGGACTTGGCAAGGTTGGACGATTGGTCAGAAGTATGGCAGCTTGGATTCAATGCAAAGAAGTAAATAATGCACCTGGGAAACAAGAACCCAGGAAGATTACACAATGGGGGGGGGGGGGGTAGTAACAACAACATAAATGGAAAGGGACCTGGGACTAATCATATCAGATGACCTTAAGGTTAGCAAACAATGTGAGAAGGCAGTAGGGAGGGCTGGGGGTATACTGGGATATATAGGGAGAGGCATCAGCAGCAGAAAACAGGAAGTTGTTATCCCTCTGTACAGACAGTTGGTGAGACCCCATCTGGAGTACTCCATCCAGTTCTGGAGAACCCATCTCCACAAGAACATAGACAGGATGGAGGCAGTCCAGAGGAAAGCAACTAATATGGTGACGGGTCTGCAAGAGAAGCCATATGAGGAGAGACTAAAGGAGCTTAATATGTATACCCTTGAGGAAAGGAGGGAGAGGAGGGGCATGACAGAAATTTTTAAGTACCTCAGTGGAATCAACAAAGTCCAAGAGGGTAGCATCTTTCAGAAAAAGAGATGTGCAAGAACAAGGGGACACAATTTGAAGATATGGGGGGATGGCTCAAGGGCAATGTGAGGAAGTATTTTTTTCACAGAGAGGGTGGTGAACACATGGAACAGCCTTTCTGAGGAGGTTGTGGGATCTAAAACTGTTGGAAAATTCAAGAATGCATGGGACAGATATAAGGCAATTCTTGTGGGGGGGGTAGGAAGAAATAGGCTGTTGGTTAACTAGGATCTGCATCTTATCCTGCAGGTAGGGAAATGGGCAGACTAGGTTGGCCAAGTGGTCCTTATCTGCCATCAAAGTCTATGTTTCTATGTTTCTTACAACAAAGCAGTTTGCACCCACCCAGGCATAGCCCTCAGGGACCCATCCCTACAGTTTTCCTGTTCAGTATCCATGTGAGTTTCCTTTACTGTCTCAGTCCGCATCAACTCCTGCATCACAGGCCACTCTGTAGTCCTGGAACCACAATTTTCTGTTGCCTGCGTTCCATCCAATATCATCTCTGCAGCGGACCTCTCAGCCAGAAATTCAGCCGGTACCTTCAAGTCTTCATCCGTATTCTTGATCTCTGTCAAAGAAACATCCAAAACCCATCTTAGGCCCTCTGGAACACTGCTGGTAAGTGCCATTCATATTGGTGCTTCAGTTAAAGTACAGTAACTTCAGGTTGTACTGCATTCACAGTATCCAACACACACTCCACACTAGGGGATTCATCAGTCAGTACCTCAGGAGTACAGCCAGCTGCAGTGGGTGTGGCAACTGTACCAGCACCATACCCAATTCTTGCCTCAACCTGTAATTCTTGTCACAAACTTGCTCAGCCAGTCAACCCTCTACTCCCAAAGTGCCAACTTCTGAGCATATGATTTGTGTACAGTGTAACAGACAAGGTAACCCTCTTGTCTGTTTTGTGAATTCAAGTAACCTTAGTCTCAAGCTCTGGAAGAATTCAAACAGATAACCTCTTGTTAGCGTACCCAATTATCAGGCTCAGATAATTCTGTCTTGGGGGGGCCAGATATCTTTGCCTACGGGCACCCAACCAGGTCTTTCGAATGAACACTTAGAACTCTATGAAAGACTTTATTGAACTCTATCCTTTTCCCAGTTTGGTATACAATAAGCCCATACACAGTGTACTTATAAACTTTAAAAGCTCCACTTAAAATAAAAAGAAATGTCAAGGCACTCCAGCAGTTTCGTTTGTAAAAAATATCTTTACTTTAAAAATATCAAAACAGAACAATAATTACAGAACAAATATATATCCCAACACATACAGCCTTAAAACAAACAGGTAAAAAAGTACAGTTCCTACAATTTATAACTTCAGACTAATCTTGTCTAATGCTTACTTTCTTTCAGTGCTTTGAGGGTCTCTCTTCTCTCAGTCAGAAATTGTCTTGTGTGACTCTAAGGCTTTCTCAGTTGGATAAAAGAGTTCTGAGCCAGCCTCCTCTCTGAGATCATTAAACTTCGCCTTGGTGTATTAAAAGTTATATGTTACCACACAGGATGTCCCAACAAGATTAAAAAAAAATGATAAGGGACATACTCAATTTCCTCTCCTGAAGGCAACCGGTCAGAACTGGTTTTTGTTCTGCCACACACACACACACACA
This sequence comes from Neoceratodus forsteri, assembly GCA_016271365.2. Taxonomy (NCBI): domain Eukaryota; kingdom Metazoa; phylum Chordata; order Ceratodontiformes; family Ceratodontidae; genus Neoceratodus; species Neoceratodus forsteri. The sequence continues at coordinate 671,761,087 of CM057451.1, read as the reverse complement.
CACACACACACATATAAACAGGCTCTGTGATGTTCTCCCAAGGCTTCCTGGGGAATGTGTATTTGACCTTCCAAATTCGTCTGGATCCTGTCTGGCCCAGACATCAAATTGACCTTCACATCTCATATTTTATATGTAATAAAAAAATTAATACAGCACTCAGACCTGGCTGTCTACGACACAACTCCAAGTTCATCCCCCACCCCAGTTGCTCACCTGAGCTAAACAAACTAGTTCCATCTGCATTTGTCGACGATTATGTCAATGTTGTAAGTTCTCCACTTGTACCCATTCCAGTAAAGCAACTGATTCCTCCAAGAAGTTCAAAACATTCACTTGTACTCCATCCTGCTGTAGTAATTCATCCAATTATGGCACAAAAGCTGATGCCTGGTCATCCCTTCCATCAGTAACCACTCCAACAGTGTCCATATGAACAGGCAAACTCTCATTATACAACGAGGGATGAGAATGCCACTTTCTGATTGGTCACTTGGCACCTCTTGCCCATTGTAAATCCTCCACAGTACCAATGGGAAGCGTGGTAAATTGCTTAAATATGAGGGGTCTCTAGCACTGCCAAGGTAAGGGAGGAGACCTGCTCCCAAGCCTCCAACACATCCATATACTCCACCAGCAACTCAGAAGTGGCCATTTCCAGAGACAGTCACTACCCCTACAGGAGAATAGGGGAAAGTTTATTAAAGAAAAAACTATATACATCCAAAATAAAGCAAACAGCAAGGCAACTTACAAAGTAAAACAGCAATAACATCAATATAATAATAAGTGTTTTAGGTAACAGCAAAATCAGAAGTGGTAATCCATAGCAAATTTTTCCACAAAGCTAACAATTTATGTCTAGGGATTATCTTAAATTCATTGGAATAAACACTCTGCAAATCAGTCATAATTTTCCCCAGTAATTCAGGATATGAACTGTCTTTTTGTTGCAGAGTAAAAAAGCATCATTCCATGCAAATGTGCCATTTAATAATTGAGAAAAGTAAACGCAATGTATCAATGTTCCACTTTTTCCAGTGGTTATCAAAATCTCCATACACTATATTTTGGTATGAGACTGACTTAAACACAGGTTCAGACCATTTCTAATCTAGGTAGGACCAAAATCCAGAAGTAAATGTACAATGAAAAAATAAATGTTCTATGGTCTCAAGCTGTTGTAAACACTGGGGGCTATTATACATTCTATCCTGTATTTGCTTTTGTTTATGATTTGCCTTTACATTGAGTTTCTCATGGCATGTAAGCCAGTGTACATCCCAGATGTGAGAGTGGATTGGTTTGTTCAGTAAGACATTTTGGAGGGATCCCATGTATTGAGGTGGACATTTCTCAAAAACAGTGTCTATTTGACATATTGTGTCTAGTAAATAGTCCTCTCCAATCCACTGACGAGCAATTGCTAGAGATTCCCAAGGTTCATTTAAAAACATTGGGTGCCCGTGCTTTTTCCTTTGCGGCCCCTACCCTGTGGAATTGTCAGCCTCGTTGGTTAAGCAAATGCCTTACCGTTAAAAGATTTAAATCTGAGTTTAAAACATATCTTTTTAATCTAGCATTTCCAGATGAATTTTAAGTTAAATTGATGTAATTGCTGTGTTTTAATGCAATTTAAATTGTGTATGCTGTATTTTAACTGTAAGGTGCCTTGATTTTGGATAGGCGCTATGCAAATAAATATTTACTTACTTTACTTATAGTACTTACTTACTAAATAGTTGTATAACCCTTTACAAGTCATGGTCATGATATGATGGCTAGAAATTTTCCATTCTTTCAGTCTACAAAAAGTGACCTTGATGTATTTATTTTATTTATTTGGATCTCGGATTAAACACCTTTGAGCTATCAGCTCTTTTACGTAGGTCCCTTGTCAATATGACAGACAGGTTACAGTGGAAGAACAGATTACAATATCACAAGAGAAACAACATAAGGTGGCATTGTACAATGTATGCCAGAGATTTAGGTTAATGCAAGAATTGCAGATTGTTGGGACACAAAACAATAACTGTAAGATCAGTCCATGAGGCCTTGTCCAGGAAGGATTCAGGTGGGAGGAGGGAGTGAAAGTTAGGGTAGGAGGTGAGGAAGTGAGGAAAAGGGGGTGAAGGTAGGGGCAAAGTGTAGAGGTGGAGGTGGGGAGTAGAGTTTGAGAGAGGAAGTATACAGGACAGTGGCAGTAAGGGCAAGCTCAGAAAGCAGGTACTAAGTGCTAATTGGGGCCTATGAGACCGGGTAAGTTAATTTTAATGGAAGCAGTCGCAGCAGGCATTAGCTACTAGGTGCTCATGGAGCTTTAGTTTGAACAAGCCCAGTGTGGTCTGAGTGGAGACTTCATAATGTAAAGAGTTAAACCAGAAAGGGGCTCAATAGGCAAATGATCTTTGTCCTAAGAAAGTGCATACATAAGTAATGTATGGTGGTATCATGATCGTGGTTCGGAGAACTTTTAACGAATTAGAGTCGCACTGTGTAAACCAGGTTTTACACTTGTACAGCTAGATGTTCCTAGCCTATGTTAATGTTTGTCATTGGGGGTTTTATATTATCGTAAATAAATTTGCTATTAAAAAATAACAAAGGATTAACCATACCTAATCTTCCTTTTATGAGGGGAAGATATGTTATGTTAACGTTTAATGGATTAAGCCTGCTGTCCCATAATGCCTGGAAAAATATACTCATGAGGCTAGTTTCTAATTTTTTGGGCAGGGGGAAGACATAGCTAATGTAAAGGAATAACGGGATAAGATATGTCTTTATTAAATGTATTCTCCTTTTCTTTCCAAGTTTCCTTTTGTTCCAGTTAGCAATGTTTTGTTTTTCTCGGTTTAGTTTGAGTTCCCAATTCAGAACATCTATTCCAGTATTACCATATTGAACGCTTAATATCTTAATAGGACCTGGTTTTATATTAGTAGGACTCACTGCCCTAGTATTCTGATTATTGTGTCCCAGTTCGTACTCTGTGCATTTATGAACATTTAGGGAGGCGCCTGAAGATGCACTCAAATCTGTACATATCGTAAGGGAAACATGGATGGATTGTTCATCAGCTACTAGTAAGCACATATCATCAGCATATGCCAATGTTTTGTATGGAATGCAACCTAAATTATTTTTTAAGGATAACATTTGTGGTGCAGAATTAATTTTTCACTATAAGGGATCAATAAAGAAGGTATAAAGGAGGGGGCTTTGGGGACAGCCCTGGCATTAACTAGTGGAACCACTGTTGCTGTTCTGTACATCCCTCTAAGCCAGTTTACTACAGTATGTGGGACTTGGTAGTATTCTAAGGTTGACCAGAGGAAGGCATGGGGTCAGAGTCAAATGCCCCCCTCTGGTTGAGGGAAAGCACATATCCTGAGAGAGAGAGAGAGAGAAGTATTATTTCAGTATACTATAATTTCTCGAAATAGAATAAGGTGATCAGAGATTTGCTTACCTGGGATAGATCAGGTTTGAGTCTTAGATATTACTATTGATGCTATTGGGAGTAACCTGGAGGTTACAATTTTAGACAGTATTTTGAAGCAGTATTGATCATACTAATTTGGCCTCCAGTTTTGAAGGTCAGTTCAGTCCCCTTTTTTATAAAGGTAAATTAAAGAACCCATATTCATGTTTAAAGGAAAGGAGTCTACTTGTAATATATAATTGTAGACAGAAGATAGTTCATTGGATAATTCTGGGCCTAGAATTTTATATATCTCATTAGGAAGACCATCTGGTCCTGGGGTGGTATCTCATTTTAATATAGATATAACTTGTAATGTTTCCTGACTGGAAATGGGGTTACTTGCCTGAGCTAAGATCTTCTTGGGGACCATGGGTAAATTAAGTCCTGAAAGGAAGTGAGTGGAGGGTAGGGACTGGGTGAGTAAGGGGCATACATTTTAGCGGTATATTCTGATACAATACGTAAAATGTCTTCCTTAGTAGAACATAAGGTGTAATTAACATCCAAAAGGCTAGTCATTTCTTTTTTAGAAATTCTTTAATAGTTATTTTCAAATGGCCATACTGAGGCTGATGTGTCTTGAGTCCCATAGGTTTGTTGATGATAAAGTAGTTTGGTTTTTTGAATATGGAAAACCATCATATCTTTTTTTAGTTTACAGATTTGGGAAGTAAGGTCTTGATGGGTTTCATATGTAACAGTAAATATATTCTGTAGGAGATAGGAAGAAGTAGGAAGAAATAGGCTGTTGGTTAACTAGGATCTGCAGCTTATCCAATAGGTAGGGAAATGGGCAGACTACGTGGGCCAAGTGGTCCTTATCTGCCGTCAAAGTCTATGTTTCTATGTCTTCATGGTAGATACTGTAGATACGCTGTTAATATTTGTTTTTACTATAATGTTTTAAATATTTTTGTAGTTAATACTTGGTGTCTTCTCACCATAGTAGTGGATTTTTAAAAAGGATGAATATTGATTTTCGGGCTGCAATGAAATATGACAGGGAAGTGGTAAACTGTGAATCCTGTAGTAGGGAAACATTACATTTCCAAATACCTGGGCCTTTTCTAAGGGGGGGGGGGGGTTAGGTGTCCAATAGTTATAGATAAAAGGGCATGATCAGAAAATCCCACTGCTTGAACTTGTGTAGATTTAATGTCAATATTAGAGGAAGTAAAGAAGTAATCAGTCCTAGTTGCTATGGTATCTTTAAGGAATGTAGGTGTACGTCATTTTTTTTTTTTTTTTTATTTTAGTCTTTGGTAACCAGGTAAGACCCACTAGGCACAAGTGCCTGCTTTCAGGGGTGACCTGGGAGCACTGGGTGGTTAAGTGACTCGCTCAGAGTCACACAGTATGTAAGTGGAGGCTGTGAGAATCAAACCCAGGTCTGGTCTGCTGGATGTACTAAGCTTGTTCACTGCTCATTACTCTAACCTCTAGCTCTAGGCTATACTGCCAGTAGTTTCCAAATTTGCATCCTTAAATCGAACCTTTTGAATAATTTGGGAAAGACAGTTAGTGTGACAGTATAGTTTTTGCGTTTTTGCCTGAGAACTTCTATCATGTTTAGTGAGGTCACAATTAAAATTCCCACCAAAATTTATATTTTGGGAAGTGTGGAGATATGGTTGTATTTAATTAAAGAGAGATCTATACGCACAGTTTTGGTTTGAGGGGCATAGAGGTTAATCAGTCTGTATGAAGTTTGTTGAATATATATATCCAGGATCAGAACCCTCCCTGGAACTAGGTTATATAACTTGAGGAGTTTAATTTCAGGCATTCTAAATAAAATACCCACACTAGAGCATGTTTCTGGGCCTATAGGCCAATATGATGGGCCCAAATACCAATCTTTTTGGGCTTGTCGAACTTCTGGTGGGGAATGAAATCTTACATCCTGTAAAAAGATAATACCAAGCAGTAAGTACTGTAAAAAGGAGAATACTGCTCATCTCTTCTCTGTTCGTTTAACACTGCTCACATTGACAGTGCAAAAGGAAAAGCATCACACATTAGGAGCAAAAGGTACCAGAAAACTTAAAGTATTTTATTTCTGCCTGCCTCTCCTATGGGTCGACTCTACATGCTTGAGTTTGCTTTTAGCTTTTTGTTTCTTTGGCCCAGAAGAGCTCAGCAGTACTTCAGTGTCAGTAGTGGCTTTTGGTTGGGAAGATGCCACTGAGGAGGTGCCTGTCTCACCCCTGGACTCATCTAAATGTGGTTGTAGTATGTCGTATTTGTTCATCAGGGAAATACTGTAAATTTTAGTCAGTTTGGAAAGTTGGAGATTTGTCTTGGATTGCCTTCTCATGGTCATCTCACTTGTCCCAGTTATCGGGGTGGAGGAGGGCATGCTCATGGCCCCATCAGGTACTGTCTCCAAAGGGGTAGAACTGTTTTGTTCCATGGGGGCATTCTTGGAATTGGAGAGTAGGGGAATTTCCCCAGTGTCCTGGTCAAATTTTCACCATTTACTAAAAATACCACCAACAGCTTAATCTGGTTCAATTTCAGTTGGTTACCATCTCAGAGTCCCTCACTGGTCCCCCCTGAAAAAGGGAGTTCTAGTCTCAGTGGGCCTACCGGTCAATAGAATTCAATAAATAAATACATTTAGTTTATTTATTTATTTAGTTTTTGTTGACCGGGTAAGTTCACTAGACAAATCCTGCCTATTTTCAGGCACGACCCAGGGCAGGGGGATACAGATGAATGCCAAGTGACCTTGAACCAGATTAAGCTGCTGGTGGTATTTTTTTTGTGAATGAGGGAAATTTGGCCAGGATACTGGGGAAATTCCCTACTCTTTTCGATAAGTGCCATGGGATCTTTAACATCCACCTGAACTACCACCAATCCAGGCAGATGGGACCTTGGTTTAATGCCTCATCCGAAAGATGGCACCTCAGAAGTGCAGCACCCCTCTCATGCTGCACTACAGTGTCAGTACTGGGATATTAACCCAAATGCCAGATGTGGGAACTGAACCCACAGCCCTCTGATCTCCTGGCCTCAAGGTGAGTGTGCTACCTACTGAGCCACTGACACTGCAAAATGATGAGCAAAGACAGCCTATCTGGGCGGGGTCCCCATGTGGCACTGGTGCCGCAGGTGTCCCATGGGGAGATGAGAGCCAGTGGGTGTTCAGCCCCCCCAGTTGGCCCTGGTGACCCAGGTATGGTGCATCAGCCAGTGGCCATGGTGGCTGTGGCCCACTGCCATGCTGTGTATAATGTTGGCATCAGGCACATCCTGTAACACTCAACACTGGTGGCATGTCCAAGCAGCGCAGCTGTGCAGGATTCCAGTTGGTTGGGGTTGTTCCCAGTGCACTAGGCCCCACCACGTGTCCTGTGGGGACAGGGCCCCCCTGCTATGACACAGACATGTCTGGTACAGTGGTGTGTGAAGTCTTACAGGCAGACAGCTGTCTCAGTGGTACACAGCTGTATGTGCTGCACTACAGGGTGCACTAGGTGGAGTTGTGAAACATCTCATGAAACAGACAACAGCAGCTGATATGATGAACCACAGCAGTGTCTACACAGTGCAGTGTTGGGATGCAAAGCACCCTGGCAATCTCTGTGGGTGCACCATGTATGTGCAAAGCATTAGGTGCTGTCCCTGGCTGACCCTGGCCCCACCCATCCCATGTCCATACACACGTGCCATACATCACACATTACCTGCCTGGCCATCGGACTGTTCCACTGGCAACCATGTCCTGGTATTGGTGGAGGCATGTTTGGTCCCTCCTCACCAGGTCACAGTAGTTGGTCCCCAGTGTGCACCACCTCTGTGCACCTAGTGAGTCAGCGGTTCACAGACTCCCACACCTCACAATGGGGCATGTCAGCCCCTGCTGTTTCTCCCAGTTGCTGGCCCTCTTGCACCAGGATGAGGTCCACTAAGTGGGCCATCTCAATATCAGACCACTGATGGTCCCTCTGCTGGACTGGTCTTCTTCTTGAGGTTGCCATTATCCAGCAGGTGTGGTAGTACTCTGCAGCTATATGCATGCTTCTTCCTGGTTCTGGAGGGCAGCGCTGCTTTCGTTATGTTATACATAGTCTGGCAGCAAAACATCTGCTTGTGCAGTGCTAAACACTCGCCCCAGCATACATATGATAGCGTCGTGCATACACAACATGCACATGACCTGCACAGTGTCATGCACAGTATCAGCACTGCACTGCTATGTGCAAATTACATCATATGCAGTTGACAGTACCACTCCACAGCAGCGCTAATGACATGCGCAGGTTGGGCTCTTGCGCTAGTGCAAAAAAACTTTGTGCAATGTGCTACAGGCCAATATTCAGACATGCTAGGCAAGTCAGCTACTTGGGAAGTCAGCGGGCAATGGGGCCACTCTGCACGTCATTCTAGCATCTTCTGCACACATTAGCATTGCTGGTTGCACCCAGGCTATTTCAGGGGACATTTGCATCACCTACACAGCACAGTGAAACTGCAACCCAAAGAACTGGAACTGCACACCAGTGGAGTAAGCCAGGAGCTTATTTACAGCCACTGGTAGGTGTACCAGATGCCAGTTACATATATAGATGAAAACAACTTTGTGACATACCCTGCATTGTGGACACAGTTACAAACAGTTTGGGTGCACAATGACTGCTGCTGCAGTAGGTACATAGTGTACCATGCAGTGCATTGGGTAGCACAAGTCTGCACCAGTCAGGTGTCACTTCCCACTGTGCTGATGATCCACACTGCTCTCTCACAGCAGCACCAGTTGCTGGGAGACAGAGGACATTCTGCAAACACAGTCAGGGCCATCCCTGAACAGCCAGGTCCATGTACAGGGGTTTGCATGGGTGGAGAGGCCTCTGCAATAGGCAGGGTGACATTGCAACACCTGACAAAGTCCTAGTAATGCATGGCCTCATGACAGAACACTGCATGCTTGGCCACAGCACCACAGAGGCTGAGGCCTGGTCCCAAAACCACACATGTCACGTGCCACAAAGGACAGGGTTCAACAGCTATGTTAAACAAGCTGAATGAGGGCTGCACTCTCAGCCAGGAGCTGCTTGTAAATGCTCAAATGATCCAAAAATAATAGGACAAGCACTCCACTGTGATGGGACAAAAACTTTTACACTTTTATTGTGCCATTCTTGCAATAACAGAAATCAAAAAAATCCATTAAACAATACCATGCTGAACCACCCACTGATGAGCCCCAGCACTTTGAAAAACTGAGAACCACCTCTTTATCAGGCGGTGTGGCTGCCATCACATTCCTTAGTGAATGTATACATAATTGACAGATGTATCACATACAAATAGTTGCATTAAATTCCAATCACCCCTTTGGCTGAGACTAATTCCTTGATCAAATACACTCTATTTTAAAGGAGAACTGCTCTGAACCTGTCAGCTCATTTTCCCGATAGAAACTGTTTTTTAAGTACTGGTTAAAATTCTGTTATTGTTATATCTATACAGGCTTTTTAGTAACCTCAGTGGGTGCTACTGCTTTACTGTATGGTGGTAAGTACCATGTTAGAACTGTATGATGTAGTTTATGTCCCTCTCAGCCACAGAGTTCTATAGTAGAACATGGATGCATTATGCCAACAATGGAAGAGTAGAACAGGGACTAAACTACATCATAAGAGTTCTAAAATGGTTCTTACCAACAGCATGTAAATCAGAAACACCCACCTGAATTATTAAAATGCCAGGATAGCTAGAGCAATAGCAACATTTGAACCAGTATTTAAAATACAGCTTCTACTGGGAAAAATGACTTATAGATTCAGTGTGGTTGTCCTTTAAGGATAAGTAACCAATCCCAGTTTTCATGGAATTTATTGTTCACTTAAACTCTGAGAAACCTAATCAAAGCACATGGGCTGTAAACCAACACAGACACTGCAAGAATCAATTTTAATTTGATGGAAACAAATGTGACTAGTGACAGATTTATTTAAAAAATATACTTATTAAAATTATTAAAACCAGCAAAAACACTGCACTGATACTCATATCTTTATTTATAAACATATTAAATTACTAACACATACCCAAAACCATTCCTAACAAATGTTAATTTTCACATAATCAAATTCCTATTACTAATTCAAAGTGCATGTCGCTGCTAAATCTTACTGATGCAAATGATAGTTCATTTTGATGGATGTTTATCAAGGGTTATGAATAAAATACTCATTTATTTTAATGTAATTATCAATTCTTGTATGAAAAAACATCAAGTTCTGATTTCATGATAGCACTGAATGAATGTTAACTTGTTGACGGTGTGTATGAAGAGAGAATAACTTTGAAGAATTGGGGTGGGGGGAGAGAAAACACAAAAGATAGACGGGGACATCAAGATCGAAATATCAAAATTTACTTTTTATCATCTTGTGATACATAATATTCCTATTTATACCCTAAATAAAGTAAATGCTTATATCCACAGTTTGCTAAAAACTCAATATAACTCATAATAAATATATGCAAAACATATTTACAATACATACATAGTGCATATCAAATTCTAAATGTCCCCATTTTAATATTATTTGTTTATAAAAAAAGGCTCCCAGTCCATAAATTCATTGAAACCATGTGATTTAAATGTTTTCAATTTGAATATCCACATTGATTCCCTCTGCATTAATAACCAAACTCAATCTCCCCCACAGGGTCTGTGGGACACTTCCTCAATTCTCATATAATGGACTGTACTGTCTCCCTGATGGGTATTGGTAGATAAATGCCTACCCACTGGGTGAGACAGGTTCTTTCTCCTTAATGCCCTGTAGTGCTCTTGTATATCTTCTTTCAAGGAATGTGATGTTTGTCCTTTATATACTTTTCCACCACAGGGCATAAACAATGAATTTAGTAGAACAGGTAATGAATTCTCGACTGTACATCTCCTTTACCCCAATGGAGGCTGGACTATGAAAAAATATTACCTTGGAGGACAAATTTACATGTAATGCAATTTTTACTGGGAAAAAACTCAGGGGTTTTGGAGGAAGCCAATTCCTAGGGGAACAAGTAGATTGAAGATTATTATGTACAAGGATCTCTTGGAGACTATCTGCTCTGCAGAAGGATACTCTGGGTCCTTTATCACATACTTTGTTAAAATCCCTATCCAACCCTAACAAATGTCAATGTTTAAAAATCATCACCCTTAGGTCCATGGCTCCTCGGCCCTATGTAGTGACAAATGTCACTTGCTCATAGTCATTAACTTTTGTATTGTATGTCAAGAGCTCTGACCTATATAGAGACCGTGCCCTGTCCAATGCTTGTTGTAACATTTTCTTGGTACCCCCTCTCTCTCTAAATCTAGTTAAGAGTTCTGAGGATTCTTTTTCTAATTCTTCTACATTAATACAATTACGTTTAAGGCTAACTAGTTGTGCATAGGGGATATTTTGTATTACATGTTTTGTGTGTGAGCTGCAGGCATGCAGAAGGCTATTCCCTGCTGTGCTTTTTTGGTATCCCTTTGCAACCACTCGCCCTTCTATAGTGCTGCACAAAGAGAGATCTAAAAAAATGAATTTCATTCTTATCACAATTTGCAGTGAATTTCAGTTCCAATTGATTCTCATTAATATAGTGTAAACATATATCCAGATCAGACTCTGGATCCTCCCATACATACCGGATGTCATCTATAAAGCGTACCCACTTTACAGTGTTCCCCAAGAAAGGGTTAGTCACTGGGTCATAGATGGGCCCCTCCTCCCACCAACCCATAAATAGATTCGTGTAGGAGGGCACCACTCATGGCAGTCCCCCTCCCCCCGTCTGAAGATAAAATTTGTTTTTGCATCAGTAAGATTTAGCAGCGACATGCACTTTGAATTAGTAATAGCAATTTGATTATATGAAAATAAACATTTGTTAGGAATGGTTTTGGTTATGCATTGGTAATTTGTTTATAAATAAAGATATGAGTATCAGTGCATTGTTTCTGCTGGTTTTAATAATTTTAATAAGCATATTTTTTTAAATAAATCTGTCACTAGTCACATTTGTTTGTATTAAATTAAAATTGAGTCTTGCAATGTCACTACTGGTTTACAGCCCACGTGCTTTGACTAGGTTCCTCGGATTTTAAGTGAACAATAAATTCCATGAAAACTGGAATTGGAAGGGATTAGTCTCAGCCCACAGGGTGACTGGAAGTTAATGCAACTATTTGTATGTGAGACACCTGTCAAGTATGTATAAATTCTGTAAGGAATGTGATGGTAGCCATGCCCCCTGATGAAGAGGTGGGTCTCACTGCGAAGCACTGGGGCTCATCAATAGGTGGTTCAGCACAATATTGTTTAATGGATTTTTTTATTTTCTAGTGTTGCAAGTATGGTACAATAAAAGTGTAAACATTTTTATCCCATCACAATGGAGTGCTCGTCCTATTCTTTTTGGATCCAGCAGCTATGTTCCTGGCATACCTCTGTCCATACAGGTAGAGGTGGTGGACTGACAAATGTTACATTTGTGTGTGTGTGTGTGTGTGTGTGTGTGTGTGTGTGTGTGTGTAGTGGTACCCGCAATACTGTGACCATTGCCTATGTGGCACGGTATGGACCATACTGCATGGGTAGTCATTGTGCAGTGGTCCTGCATGCCCAACAGTGCTGCTCTGTATTACAGGGTCCTCCTGTGGTACACAGCATGGCACCCTATGTGCTGTGGCTACTCCAGGAGGTGAGGCTGGTAGCTGCACTTGCATGTATCTCACAGCCAGCTCCCGCCCATCAGAGTCGGACTTCCCCTCCCAGAACATGACCAAAAGCTGGCCATACACACACTGGGGCTGTCATCCACACCTGTTTGACCCCCACCTGTGCAGCATTGGCAGCTGTGCACCAGATCCATTCCATCCTGGATGCTGCAGGCAGCCACTCTAGGGATGTGTGTGTCACCTACACACTGGCAATTTTGGTTGGGTGGCATTATGCCATATGTGTTCCTGGGGGGGCCATGATGGGCCTGCACCATGCACAGCTCTGTCTGGGACACCACTGGTACCACATACAGGGCATAAGTGGCCTGGCCAGCTGTGTACACCCACATGCATCTCAGTCTCACACACCCCCTGACATCTGTCATACCACTTACTCTGGCAGGTCACATGGGAGATGGTGACAGTCTGCATGTCTACCACTTCAGTGCAGATGTACTACATGCCTTGGCTCAGGCATACAAGGTTAGGGAGACGATCCTATCCTGTAGCCACAGCACAGATGCCTGTGCCCGACAGGCCTGTGAGGAGATAACTGAGGAGGTCAGTGCCATTGGTAGCCAGGGCCAGCCTATGGAAGCTGTGCAGAAATAATTCTGGGACCTGCGGTGCTGCACTAAGGAAAACCTTGCCACCCAGTACCGAGAACAATGAGCAACAGGTGGGGGCCCACAACTGTCAGGGGCCACCAGGTCCCTGGATCCTGCAGAGGAGGTCGTGGCATCCACACTGCAGCCTGTGGAGGTGACAGGGATGCCAGGAGGAGTGTATGAGATCCAGGTAGTGGCTAGCCAACCATGTAAGTACATGTCTGGTTCCCCCTCTTGTGTGCTTTGGTATATGTGCGGTTCCCACCACTGTTGGGGCACATTACGGATATGGTGTTGGTGCACATCACGTGGGCCATCAGTACCCTGGTCACCGCACAGCTCAATATCACACTGTGGCCCTGCCCTGTGGCCCACTGTGGCGTGTTACCTGGACAACCCAGCGGGTAGTAACCATGCACCCATGACCACTGGGGTGTAACCATGTGCATAGGGTAGTGTGCAATTTTGTTCTGTCTGGTGTCCATGGGTGCTGGGGTGTGCCATCACATGTACTGGGTGTCTGGTTCTTGGTGTTGGGTTGTGGTCTGCACTGTGTGTTTTCGTGCATGTGTGTGATGTGTGTGTACCATGGTCAGGGATCACTATCATGCTTTCATAGTCCCCCCCATGGTAGCTGTGTGACCTGTGTCCATCTGGTGTAGGTTTTCTGGCTGACACCAGTTGCCTGCAGACACTGTGTTCGCACACGGCACCATCCACTGGTGCATGCATGCACCACTTCCCTGCATGGCATACTGTGTAATGTTTGCAACACTGATGGTCATCTTCTCTTTCTGCAGCACAGGCCATGAAGTCAGACTCGGAGGAGTATATTGCTGGACCTTCAGGCATATACAGCAGCCACCACCCAGTTGACCATACACCCGGAGGACTACTGTGAGGAGGTCCTGGAGGACAGCGATGACAAGACTTTCATCGAAAGCATGGAGCTAGTGGTACTGATTACTCAGCTGGACAGACAGTCCCCCACAGCCAGCCCCCCAAAAACAGTCCAGCCAAGGCATCGAGCAGCCCCCCTGACACACATGACACACACACCCAGGAGCCTGGCACTGCCATGTCTGGGACACCTATGACCATAACTGTCACCACCAGCAACACTGCAGCTGTCACCTCCACCACTTCTACTCACGGTGCCTGCACACCTCCCTAGGAGCAGTTAGGCTGCCTGTCTGTACCCCTGTCACCCCACACTCTTCAGGTGAGGCCAGAAATGACCATCACAGCCTGGCCCATTTCCCGCACCTGCCCTGATCCTGGTGTACCTACAGGCCACACAACGACCATGGGTGCAACAAGACCCTTTCCCCTCAGACAGTGTCCAGCAGCAGCAGGGTGCATCATATGGCAGGCAGGTGCTGTGCTCTGCCATGGAGTACCAGGCCACCACACAGCAGGAACTGACATACTTCTGGCATGTCATGCTTGACACCCTGCCCCCACCTCCGCCACCTGCTGCATGAGGACCTGCAGAGGGCTGAGCTGTGGGTGGAGGCCCTTCAGTCTTCATGCCTCGATGCCCTACGGAACCTGTCTGGTGACCTCATTGGGGCAGTGTGGGAAGTCACAGCCACAATGACTGACACTGTGAGGGCCATTTGTAGCCATGGCCTCCCCAGTATGCGCAGACCCAGTACCCAGTGGACACCATGGTGTACACTGACACCACAGGGTAGTGGACTGGACACTGATAACATGCCCAGGACTCTCTCTTCCACTAACAATACCCACACACTGGGGCACTACCTGAACCTCCCAGTGTCCAGCACCCCACTGGGCTGCACCTGGACCAGGGTAACACCCACAGGCATCCCCCTTACTATCATCATGGGCCACAACCCCCACACACAGGCCAGCAATGGCAAATGGTCCACACCCATGGTGGGTAAAAACATACATAGGAGACACAGCTCCCCCATCCAACCCCAGTATATCCCCCAACATGTTCAATGCCCCACAGCCAGTACAGGGGGCACATGTGTCACCCAGGGACACTGGCGCTGGGGTCTGCCTAGCAGGCTATATATCCCATAATCCGCCTATGGGTGGCTGTATTAGGTAACTTCATGAGGCACATCCCACGCTATGGCTCTGAACAGGTGACCCAGTCTTTTTTTTTTTAACCAGGAGAGACACACTAAGCTGAAGCTTGTTTACAGGTGTGACCTGGGAGCACAGTGAAGTTAAGTGACTTGCTCAGGGTCACACAGTATGCAAGTGGGGGCTGTGGGATTCAAACCCAGGTCTCCAGGTTGGCAGCTCAGAGCCTTAAACCACTGCGCTATACTGCCTCCTGTTTGCCCTGGTTTATCACTATTTTGTAGTACCTCACACCCCCACCACCCCTCCCCACATCTGTTCCTGTGTGTGTCTTGGCAGTACCAACCCACCACCTCCCAATGCCCCCCTGCATGACATTTATGTCCCTCCCCCACTTCCCCAGACCTGTGGCATGGACATGTGTGGTACACACCTGTGCTTGTCCATGTCCATGCCCATGCTGCACCACATGCATTGCAGCCACCTCTACTACACTGTCTGTTGTGTTTTTGCTACTGATTTTGCTCTGCTACCATGTACTTTGTGTACAAACAATACAGTTGTAAAGCATGCAACAGTGTTCTGTGTATTTAATACTCACCTGCTAGTATTAGCAAAGTTCCATATGATGTAGGGTCTGTATTCCTGGGCCCTCCTGGTCATTCAGAGGTTGTGCCTCTTGAGCTGCCCCACTATCCTCAGCTCCTCGGGCTCTGTGTCAGATGCACTCTGTTCCTCTTGGACTGGCAGGTATATTTCACAGGAGAGCATCATGTTATGTAGCATACAACAGGCTAGGAATCTGGCACAGGCCTTTTAAGGAGTATACTGTAGGTCACCACCTGAATGGTTCAGGCACTGAAACCGCATCTTCAGCATGTCAAAGACATGCTCAGTGATGTTGCATGTGACAGTGTATGCCGCATTGTACTTGTTCTCTGCCACAGATGAGGGCAGAGGACAGGTGTGAGAAGCCAGGGGTGCAAGAGATAGGCACTTCCCCCTGTAAGGAAACACTTATATGTTAGTATCTGTTGACAGTCGAGGTACCCACGTTATGATTACAGGCCACAGGCTGTGGCCCATCCTGTGCACCTGTCCACCCTCCCCTCCCCACAATGACATGTCTGTGGTTTGCTACAGTTGTACACCCCCTATAGTGGGCTTGTTTGGGGTGCCTGCTGTATGTACTCACTGACAGGGTGTCCACTGGGTATGTCCCCCCCTTCAAATCTCTTGCTCCAGGTAGAATTATGCCATATGAAGATATCATGAGCGCTGCTAGGGTTCAGTGCCAGGACATTGGCGATGAGCCTTATTGCATCACACATCACCAGGAAATTGATAGAGCGGTGACCTTTACTATTGAGGTAGGCATCCACCCCATCACCTGTGAGTGCCTGGATGACAACATGGGTGCAGTCAGTGGCACTGAATACTGCTGGTAGGTATGCAACCCGATGGAACTGCTGCATTGTTGCTGTACACTCCACTGGCATGCTGGGAAATATAATGAACTTGGTAGTGTGTGCCAGCAGTGTGTCTAGAATTTGGGCTAGCAGGCATGAGGTGGCAGACTGTGAGACCCCGGTGGTATCCCCCACCAGGGTCTGGAATGACCCTGTAACTAGAAAGCACATGAGAGCTGTCACCTTGAGCTCAACTTACATGGCATGGCTGTGCTGGGTGTCACTGCACAGCTGGTCATGCAGGAGCTCACAAAGCTGCCTGAGCATGGCACTGTTGAGGCAGTACCAGCCAACTAGATGGTCATCTGAGAGGCCTTCAAAGGTGACTTGAGGCTTGTACTGTCTGTGTGTAGCATAGTGCCTCCACAGCCTATGGGTGTGCCCAGGGTGGGCATCTGCCCTATCCTTCTCCTGCAGAGCCTCGTGCAGCATATAGAGCGGGTGTGTTCCCATGACTGCCATCTTGGTTGCTGGCTGTAGTGTCTTCACCCATCTCTAAGGTTTGCCTGGAGTAAGTCAGCCAGTTTGCTTCATGAAGTGGTCTGCGCTACTTGTGTAGCACAGCGCTAACGCACTGAATATCCCACTACACCTGTATTTATGTCCCTGCCCCATCCTTTGCGTACCAACTGCAATATCTTTCTCTGAGCAGGCTAACCCATTTAGTGCATGTTCCTTCTGCCTTTGAAAATTGTGCTCCAGTGCAATCTGCATGGTCATGTGATAACATCTGACCAATAACTGGTCTTGGTATCTCTTAACCATTTTATAATTAATTTTAAACTGAAGTGTATCTATACATTATGTTTTAAAATGTTTTCCATAATTTTGGAAAATAATTTTAAAGATCAGTGGCATTATATAATACTGATGAAAAATGTTTATTAGTAATAAACTCAATTGCCCTTAGACTGCAGACAGAATTAGAACACATGGAAGATCTGGACAGATCTATCAGTCTGCGGCACAGTAAGTCAGAAATAAATTGTTCATTCTTTCCATACAGTTGAGCCAGTGCATTTTTCACTGCTTTCCCAGTCCTGATCTCTCTCTGATATTCACTATTTTGAGGATGTAATTTAGGTCACGAGTGATTATTATTTCTACTCAAAGACCTTTGTAAAAAAGCTATCTTTTTAAAAATGTAGTGAGATATAAACTAATAGTGACAAAATTAACTGCTTTTCATACAAGGTGTTGAATGCATCACTTTTTAGCAGGGGAAAATCTGTGCTGTGAGTGTGACTTAAGTGACATTGTACAGTACTGCTTTCCACGGAATGCTGCAGTTTTGAGATCTTGGAGCAGAGACAAGAGTGACAAAAAATATTCAATGGTACATTTTAGCATTTATTTATCTAACAGAAGTTATTGTGTTTCAAATATATCTTAACTATATCTTACACCAACTGGCTTGCACAGTAGTATCATGGTGCGTGTCAGAACAAAGGGAAATAAAACAACATGCAGTGTAGGGTTTTAGAAAGTTAGATCATAGAAGCAGATGGAATAAGAATTTACATTTATATAGTGCTTTTCAGACACCCTGTATCCCACAGTGCTATACCAGCGATGAGAAAGACTGGCAGTGATGTGACTCTAAATGTGTAGTGTCAGCCATTCTGCGCATCAACACCCACACACAGCCATGTTTTATGTGAAGGAGAATGTTGGTCAGGACACCGGAGTTAATCCCCTGCTCTTGCAAAAAGGGTCATTGGTTACTTTGCTTCCAGGTGTTCACCCAAGAGAGTAGCACCAGAAATTGACAGAAGGGGTCTCAGTTTAATGTTTAATCCAAAAGATAGTGCCTCCAACACTACAGAACCCCCAAGAATCAAATTCTGGTGTTGTACTAGAGCTCAAAAACTTCTGGTCCACAGGCAAATGTTCTACTATTGCAAAACCTCCCAACACTCCCTGGGTGATGTCTGGCTTGCTTACTTTATCAGTGCAGCCACCACCCTGGCCACAACTCCTTCAGGGCTGCTGCTCCCTTCTTATCTCACAACAGGCTCCTTTTTACACAGCACAAGGCCTCTTGGATATAGGAACTCCCTTAATTGCTCCAGACATACATTATCCTCTTTGTTTTAGGAGCAACTTTACTTTCAAGTTGGTCGTTCTCCCAGATGCGGACTAACGGAATAGCCAATAAAATAGAATACTCGTTCTTATTAAAATATTGTAGTCAGAAATATATATTAAATGCACAATATTTAATATTTACACTAACTCTAGAATATTTACAGTCCCTCAAATTGCTGGGGAATACAAACATAATAGGAAAATCAAAATAAATATGTTTTAAACACAAATAGTAAAAACAAACTAAACTGATTTCAATTCTAAATTCTTACTCTAAGACCTTATATCTTACTCTCTGACTCTAAAATAATGGGTAGACAAATATAATTCTCTTCGCACAGCAGTTAAAAATTGGTCCTTCATTTAATGTGCACAGCCACCTTAGTATGGAGTCCTGTCTTTACAGCAGTGGGAAGAGAAAGACACCGGCCTCCTTCCCCTGCCTAGTTAAATCATGTGCTGTGTTTTTTCACAATGCAACAGGTTTTGTCTCATCCTTCTTTCTGTACTGCTCCCCTTTTGTTATCTAAGAAGTTACTGGATCCTTCTGTCCCAGAATTCCAGGCTGGAAGACTTGCACTAGCCCAGGGCCATGATTTAAGTGTCATTGGATCAGTTCCATTCAGGCCCTCAGTCAGTTTTGACTGGTTCTGGGATTGCTTTCTAGCTCTCCTTAGGAGGTCATTAACATTTATCTCTACTTGGAGATGTTTTTTGTTTTCCAGAGTCCCTCTCCAATGTCTGTCCCAGTCAATACTATGAGCAGGGCCCCTAGTGCTCTGTGGTAGCATTTTCTGATTTCTGCGGCAGGACTCCTAGGTTTCCGCAGCAGCATTTTCTGATTTCTGCTGCATCAATCAATCAATCAATATCTTTATTTATCCAGGCGGACACCATTGAGCAAGCTCATTTACAAGGTGGACCTGCAACATACATGCAGCAATACATTAAGAAATTGGTACACACCAGGAGCACGATAAATTACAGTAATACATTTAAACAGTGGATACATTTAAGGGATCACAGGTTAACCACAGTGGTCAGAAAGCGTATCATATGACAGAGTAGGAACTCTGGACCTTACAAAATCAGTGGGTGCCAGGTCGTTCGTAAAGGATAGCGGCCAAACAAAATAGTGCAAGTGCTTAGTTTAGTATCGAGCAAGAGGGTCCCTGCTGGGAATAATCGATCTTGGTGATGGACAGGAGTGGGAATTAGAGTTGAGGTCACTGCGGGAGACTGGAAGTGCTAAGGAAAAATATTTATTAGTTGTAAGGGCTATTAGGTACGTGCATAGCAGCTGCATTTTTCAGTGATGACATGACGATAAAGCTTTTTAAATGTGACAAGGCTAATAGGGATCTTAGCTTTAAGGATTTCTGGGCATGATTTATTCATTTCTGTGGAATAATGCAGTCCTGCCATTGGCTAAAATAGAATGTGATTCATTGATGACATCAACTGCTAAGCATAGAGGAGAGGCTTCAGGATAAACAAGGTAGGTATGGGAGCCTGGCACTACTGAAAAACTGTATATTTAAATAAAAATTCACCAGAAACAATAAATTCTGCGGCACTGTATGAATTCTGCAGCATGATGCAAATTCTGCAGAAAATTCCGCAACCGCAGAATTGCAGAATTCCAGGGTCCTTGACTATGAGGCAAGATAATCACTATGTAATGAGAGTCATCATCACCCCCCCCCAGCCAGCTGACAGTTTGAAGGATGAATCTTTGTATGCATTACTGAACCCACAGGAGCAAATGTTTTGATAGTCAGAGACAGAAAGAAACAGAAAAAGAAATGTTTTATACATTCTGTGTCACAGCTACCAACCGAGCCATGCTAACACCCAAGAAACAAATGGTTGGTACAGGTTCAAAAACACACAATTGCCACTACAACCCACACTCCAGCCAACCATTAGTGCCCAATTCCCTCCCCACATCCCCCCCCCGTCTTGTCAGAACACAGATAAATTGTGATTATGTATCCCTCATCATTCCTGGGGGTAACAACTCCGCCATCCCCTAGCCCCCAGCCCCAATTCCCTGTGTCAGCTTAACTAAATGGGTGTCAATATGAACCCCCTTCCCCAATCACTAGCCCACATTTCTCTCACTAAATTCTCCTTCTCTTACATCAATCATTCTGGTGGTATAGTGGGTGCCCCGTGCCAATGGCCACTGCAACAATGGGGCCCGGTCCAACTCTGTGTAGTGTATCCTTCTCTGTCCTGGCTGGCTATTAAACGAAACTTGTTATATGTTGCTACATGCTACCCTGGTAATTCATAGCAAATCTGATTGAGAGTCAGCTGTGATACGGAAGGTCTTATCCTTGGACTAGACCATGTTATTACAGCAGCAAATGGCACTGGGCACCCTCCAGTATGATTGACTTTTCCCTAACCACTAGCCCCCCAGTTCCCTCGCTAAAATCCTCTTCTCTTATGTCAGTCATTTTGGCGGTATAGAGGCTGCCCAGTGCCAACAACTACTGCAGCAATGGGGCCTGTCCATGCAGTGTAGCCTTCCCTATCTTGGATGGCTCTTAAATTACACTTGTCATATGTTGCTGCATGCTGTCATAACAATGCATGGCCCGTGCATGGCAAGTTTAACTAGGAGTCAGCTGTGATCTAGAAGGACTCATCATTGGGGCAGGCCATGTTGCTGCAGCAGCAATTGACACAGGGCACCCTCCATTGTGACTGACTTAGGGGGAAGAGGTTGGAGTAGTTACGGGTAGTGGCTTCTCATTTTCTAGTAAGTGGAGCCAGGGTTGAATTTATATTCAGTCCAGGTTAGGACTTTTACCAGCACCTACTCAAGAAGTACTTTTCTCTCCCCACTAGGTGCCATAGGCACACAGGGCGTCTTCACTCTGTGTTGGGTTCAAGACCCCCTCCTCATAGAACAAAAATCTCTCAGGAGCAATGTGGAGCTCTCTGATGGTAGACATAAGCATCTAGGGGATTTACCCTGCGAGTGTGAACACCCCTGTCAATACCATATACTAAACAAGCAATTACCCCATCTGTTTCACAGACACATTTCTTGCAGGCCTCTAAAGTAGATGCACACACTGCATTGTAGATTTCAGTGTGAAAAGGTTTCAAATGCAAGGATCACCATAGTAGCAGGTAAGGGAGCTAAAAACTGCCCTGTGATCAACATTTCATGCCCCCAAATGGTACTTTGTCAAGGGCTTCACAAAGCACCATTTTGGGGTCTAAAATGTTGGACACAGGGTGGTTTTAGCTTACTCACCAATAAAGCTTCAATAAAGCCCTTTTGCACTGAAATCTCCTATACAGTCTGTGTGTGCATCTACTTTCAAGGCCTGCAAGAAAGTGTGTCAGCCAAGCTTCTCTAAAAGCTGCCGAATTCTGCTCCTTGAGTACACTGACTTGGGGGACTGTGAATATAGTGGTACTTTGTTTCTACCCAGCACTTTATCTGTTCTCAGCACTTTTCATTTTTTAGGATCATTCTGTTTTTTGTACTGTTTTTTCTTTGTTTTCCTATATTACTTCATTGTTATTCCTTTGACAGTCCACCTGTATTTGATGTAACCAATATGTTTTGTTTGTTCTAAACTGGATGCTTGTGAAAATGGGCAACTTTTGCTCACATGCCTTTCCAGTACAATAAATAAACTGAAAACTGAAACTGAACACTGGAGTAAGTGCTGGTTTGATACATAAAACTGCAATTTAGTTAACCAAGCTCTCCCATACCTTCATAAGTGCTGCTTTTCTTCTGGAACTACCCCTGTCAGTAGCCAGTTAGCATATGTATGAGCTCTTCCCTCCTCTCTGGATCTCAGCAGGATCCACTCTAGGGTACTGGGTCAATACCATGCATATAAGACAGCGCAGTATTAACCATGTCATGTAGAGCGCAACTTACTTTACAGTGACAGGGATAGGACAGCGGTAGGGACTTACTGCTACTCCCAGTCACTGCACTTTATTACGAGGCGTGATCAAGTTACCATGTACTGGGTGCCTGGTCATGCCATTCCTGTGGTAGTTTGGCTAAGGCACCAGCACACGGCGGAATTGGGAGACCTGGGACCATGTTCAGTTCCTCCCAGGGCCTCCCATGCTGCTACTTTTGTGGGTAGTTTGAAAAGAAAAGTGCCCCCTCCCAAGTTTCTCCCCATCCCCTATGTCCACCCCCTCAGAGTTTGTTATATAAATTCTGTGGGGTGTGAGGAGCGAAGCCCTCCATGTCAGGTAGTGCCGGGGGCTTTAGAAAGACCATTGTTTGAAAGGGCGTGTGCTGTTCTGTGGTTGTTGGTGTTTTACCTGATGTTATTTCACTGCACGCCCTTATGGTTGTAGCATTAATTACCGAATAGCTTTTGTATGCGGCGGAATGATCCCTTGCCCTTAGTAGATCCATTCTCAATTCACTGGGCCAATAGGTTGCTAACAGATGCTGGTAACAGATGTCTGTCTGGTGTGGTGGACACCCAAACCTGGGGCCCTGTGTTATCCCAGACCCAATTTACCCTCTCAGCCACATAGCTGCATCCACTGATACCCAGAGCTCTCATCCTTACCTCCTACCAGGCCAGGGGCTCCCAGGGATTGGTACAAGCAGAGGACCCTAGGACATAATAGCCTTGGGTTCATATGCACCCAAGGCTGGTGAGCCATCTCAGCTGCATGGCCATACTGGGAAACTCCCTGGTACCTGGCCACCTCCAAATGAGAGCAGCAGACTCCTTCTACTGGATTTCCTGGTGCGGTTGATTTCCCCTCAGACTATACCAAGTGGGGACCAGACCCATTACAAAGGAAACTTATGACTGACCCAGTGACCCCAAACTGGGGTGGTTACATTCCCCCCTCCCCATCAAAATCCTTTAAACTTCATTAAGGCTTGGATGTGTAAACTGTAATTATCCTACATTTACTGTAGCCCTTACATTTAGGGCACATATGCACAATGCTGGACTCACATGTCCAGAGCAGCAACACATGATAATCACATTATACAGTACTTTATCACCTACAGAAGCACACAAGTGTTCTCACACTTTTACATACATGGGAACACATATCACTAACAGGGATACACTAGCCCATTTACATTCTGAAACACACATTACATGCCCTAATTTGGGGCACACAAACCCTCAGGTTAACACAGTTACATTCAAACAAGTTACAATATGTCACCCGTAGACATTCATTTTATTTGCAACATTCTGAAGCTGGACTGCAAACAGGTAAACTTGTCTCTTTTATTTTCTTCACTGGAGTGACTGGTGTAACAGCTTGGATTACCAAACCTATACATACAGTACAATGTTTTCTTCAGCACCATCGTGAAACCCTACAGTACATACTGTTTCAACTACAAAACAAATATTTAGTTTGTTTTCTTTTAAGCCCAGTTGTGCAAACATTATTTCAGTCCAGAAATGCAAACATCATTAATGCACACATTTTTCCTGTAGCTCCCAGGAGTCCATGTTTGTACTGTGTCTAAAAAACCAAAATTACATTCTGACTATGCTCCTATACCACATCAAGTACAAACACAGAAAACATTTACCACATGGCTACTGCCACAATTCGATCCCTTCATTCTTAATGGAATACAGACAACTTGTAACAGGCAAAGTATCTGAAAGTACATGAGGGAAGGTATTGGGATCTCCTCCCTGTTTCCAATAAAAACATGCATCTCAGTAGCCTCTCAGTTGGTGTTTGTTACTGCTAATAATGTTATTTTGTTGTATATAGTTCTTTTTTTAGTGTCTTGATGATAATTGTATATTGTAATCCTCAGGGAATGCATCTCTGCACACTCTTTTTTCATCCTTTGTTTTTTATCATACGTGTGGATATACCAATGATGTATTTCGCTGATTGAATTCTTTAATAAAGAACTATAATAAAAATGAAAGTGTTAGTAAAAAATATTCTAACAGCTGTTCCAAGTGGCAGTGGCTATTCCTATTAGTGAAGATCATTCTGTCAGAAATGCCCATTCATTTAATTTAGAAGTGTGATTTTGGTGTATTGGGAAAGAACTCCCTTCTTCTTCAACCCCCAAACTCAAGTGAGAGACAGCCAACTTTCAAAATTTTAAATATTTTAGTCTCCCAGTTGAAGACTGGATTTGAAGAGCTTCTGCAGTAGGAAAAAGGCACACACTGCCATTTTAAATATACAGTGTAAGTGGCTTGAGCAGTAAATGCAGAGGAGGGATCCAAGTTTTGGGTAGCAGATTTCAATGCTAATTGGCATGATTGGCAATCAAAATGCTGGTTGCTGC
Source organism: Neoceratodus forsteri (assembly GCA_016271365.2). Lineage (NCBI taxonomy): Eukaryota > Metazoa > Chordata > Ceratodontiformes > Ceratodontidae > Neoceratodus > Neoceratodus forsteri. The sequence continues at coordinate 671,736,330 of CM057451.1, read as the reverse complement.
TTTTATTTAGCACTGATCCAAAGGACTGTTTTCAGTTACGACCCTGGCCACAAAGTGCAAACAACAAGATCACAGCAGAACATACAGGCATGGTAATACACACCTCAAGCATGAGGTGGTGTGTTATATAAGAAATATACAATGGTGCATACAAATGTATGAACAAACATTCACTGGGAAGCATGGTAACTAGTAGGTATAACAATGGATCAAGTGCTAAAAGAGAATGGCTAAGTCAGAAATTCAGTACATCCTGATGGCACAGTAGGATAGATGCTGAGGGGTGGTCACTTTGGTAAGTAATGGGTACTAGGCTGTGTTACGGGCCCTGGATCTGTCTAGGACTGATACAGGCTGCGGATTCGCCAGTAGCTGGGCACTCAGGCTTGATTTGAAGGACTGATGGGAGGTGGACAATCTGGTGGACAATGGGAGTCTATTCCAGAGGGAAGGGGCAGACACTGAGAAGGCTCTGCTACCCATAGAAGTAGTGGTGTGAGGGACCTCCAGAGGGAGAACTGAGGAAGCCCATAGGCACTGAGAGGACACCCTGTCAGCGAGTAGAGTAGAGTAAAGGGACAGTTGGAAGTTTCTGAGTGTGCTGTCAACTAGATAGCCCATTGCGAAGTCAAAATGCCCCTGGAGTGTAAGCCTTTCTAGGGACTGATACAGCGAGCAGTAGTGGGTGGAGAAAGGGGCTTGAAGAGCAAAGTGACAAATGGAGTTATATGTGGAGTTCAGGCATGAGCATAGTGAAGGGGGCACAGCTGAGTACGCAGGGGAGCAGTAATAGAGAAGGGGCAGCAGATTTCCTTGTGTAATGGCTAGGTGAGCTTCGGGGGTCAGATATTGATTGTGGCAATAGGCCGCACCTAGCTTTTGGTGGATTTTCATGCCTGTGTTACTGACGTGTTCACTGAAACTAAGGGAGGGATCTAGGGTCACACCTAGGTATCGGAAGCAAGGGACAGTTTCGAGGGGAGTGCCAGCAGGGGTGGTAATCCGGAAAGCAGCTTTTGATTTTGCAACCTTTGCTAGGAAGGGTTTAGAGACAAAGAGCATTGCTTTTGTCTTCTTCTCATTTACGAGATGAAGACAAAGAGCATTGCTTTTCTCTTCTTCTCATTTATGAGACGTTTTCTGGAGAGGAACCAGTCCTGAGCTGCGCCATAGTTTAGTGTGGGGGTGGTAGATAGGGACACAAGGGATTTTTTGCTGTCATAGGTGACTAAGTCGTCTGTATACAGGAGGGCCTGGCATTTTACACTTTTAGTGGGGAGATCATTAATGAACATCGAAAAGAGTAGGGGTCCAAGTATAGATCCCTTGGGTACTCCAGAGTGGATAGGCAGGGCAACAGAAGAGTCCTTACTAATCAAAACTGACTGTGACCTGTTTGAGGGATAACTATGGAACTATCTGATAGTGTCTGGTGAGCAGCCAAAATTCAGCAGTGTAGAATAGAGGAGATGGTGGTTTATGAGGTCAAAGGCCTTCAATAGGTCCACAAACACCGTGCCAGTGACTTTGCCCTGGTCCATGTTCCTAAGTACATGGTTGGTGAATAGAGCCAAGACAGAGGAGGTGCTGTGGTGTTTGCAGAAGCCATACTGGAGGGGGCACAGGAGGCGGTGGTTTTCTAGGTGGTCAGATAATTGGTGGTGAATAATTTTCTCTAGTAATTTGCTCAGGTGTGGGAGGAGGGAGGTGGGTCTGTAATTTTCTGGGATGAGGGGGTCACCAGTCTTAAAGATGGGTACCACGTTAGCATATTTCCATGGGTCAGGCACCATCGAGGTTGTGAGGGCAAGGTTGAAGATGAATGTTAGGGGCTTAGCAATAACTGGGGAGAGCAGTTTTAGGAAGGTAGGGTATAGCTCATCACTACCTGGGCTGCCTCTGGCTGGTAGTGACTTGAGGAGCTTGGTAGTAATGTTTAGGCCGATGATCCTGAAGTGAAATGTTGGAGGACTGGTAGCATTAGGGGACAGTTGAGTGCACTGGAGATATCTTTTCTGGTCAATGGGAGGCTGAGGAGAGATTTTGCTAGTATATGGCATGAGGTCAGTAAACATACTGTTAAATGTGTCCGCAATTGCACAAGGCTCAGTGATGGGACCTGAGAGGGAGTTTAGCTGTGTCATGTGCTTGTTAGGCTTGGGATCTAGGAGGGAACCTGTTGAGGCCCAGAAACGGCATGGGTTGCCAAGTGCGTCTTTTTGCTGGTTGATGTAATATTCGCACTTCAGGGATTTTGCCGCCTGCTTGCAGGAGTTTCGCAGTTGTCTGTATGTGTTCCACAGCTGGGGGGAAGGGGATGACTTGTAGGCCTTCCATGATTTGTCTCGGTATTTCATGAGAGCCAGTAGCTCCTTGGATAACCAGTGGGTACAGCCGCCCCTGACCCTTCTTGTTATGAAGGGGAAATGTTTGTCCTGAAATTTGCGAGGGACATCGGTGAAGAATATAACTGTGGTTGTGACCTCCTTATACGAGTAGAGTTGAGACTAGCTAATGGTCCTGGCCTCATTTAGGACAGAGTCAAGGTCTTGGTGGTTAAAGTTCCTGAGTGTCAAGAGTTTAGGGGGGGCTGGGTTGATTTGGTGGTTAATAAGTAAGTTGGGGTGTGGTCACTAATTGAGTCGGACACTGTACCTACCTGTAGGACCATGTTTACCCGATTGGTGATAACCCAATCTAGTGTGGTATGGTTGAGTGAGCAGGTGTCAAATCTGGTGGTGGAAGTGATGACTTGTTCTAGATTGTAGGATTTCAGGAGATGAACATAATCGGTATCTGGGGACCCAGTCCAATTCAGATTAAAGTCCCCAAATATGATTGTGTCTCTGGAAGGGGAGACGCTTGCAAGTTCTTCCAGAAAATTGGATAGGCCTTGGACTCCGGCTGTGGGGGGGGTGTAGCCGCAGCCTAGGTGGAGTTTTTTTGTAGCATCCAGGATAACCTCAGCTACTAGCCATTCAGTGGTAGAGGTGGGGATTGAGCGTGGGATGATGATGACTGTGATGTGATCTAGCACATACAGTGCTACGCCTCCACCTCTCTTTTGTCCTGGTCAGTCCATACGCAAAATGGAGTAGCCGGGTAGGTGACATGAGGCATCGGTAAGGGATGGCTTTCGCCATGTCTCAGAGAGGCCTAAGAGGTGTGATTTATATTGGGACACCCAGGTTTTGAGTTCAGATAACTTAGATGGGAGGCTACGAATATTTAGGTAAGCAATCGTGAGGCCCGAGTGACCTGCCCAGGTAGTATTTTTGTGATCGATAGGTATGTTAGGGGGCCCTGGGCTGCTTTCCACGTCACCAGCAAGGAGAAGGAGTGATATAAGCAAGCAGGATGGAAGAAGCCAGTGGAAAGGCTGAAGAATCAGGGAGTGGACAAAAAGGCCTAGTAGCTGACATTCTGATCTTGACAATAATGCCAGCATGGTAGAGCCTATGTGGGACAGATCATGTCTGGCTGTGTAGTGAGGGGGGTGGTTTAGAGTGCAAGATTTGGAAAATGTGCGTAGGCGTAATTGGTCAGCAGCCAGGATAGAGGCACAAAAGTCAGTCAGCAGTAGTAGACCAGCCATGGCGTTGAGGGCAAGGATGAACCTGTAGTTGTGTATTTTGCCAACAGAGATGGCCAAGTAAAAGGGGTGCTAAAAATGTGATTGCAATGAAGCAGAGAACAAAAAGAAGAAAAGAAAGAAAATGTATAGTTTTTTATTTTTGTTGTAGGTGTGTGCGCCCTTAAGGAGATGGCAGTGCTAGCAAGGGTGTAGAAGCTGGAGAGAAGGTGGAGCACACATGTATTTAACAGAGAGAGGGGGTGGGGGAGAGAGGGTGGGCCAAAAAACTGCCTGAAGTACAGCAGCAGCTCCTTAGGAGCAGGCACAGGAAATTATCCTTGTGGGGAGAAACTCGGCTGAAAAAGGCTCCAAGTTCAAAAACCGAGCTTCTCCTCCATACATTCAACAATGAAGCAGCCATCAGAATTGTGGTCTGGAGTCAAACACAGGGGCAGGGGTTGGAAGTAAATTAATTTGTAGCCCTCAGACCCTGGAAAAAAGAGAAAAAGGAAAAGGCAAAAAGGAAAAGACAGGAGGTTAAATATTATAACAAATGAAGTTAGACATTATAAAGGAGGTTAGACATTATAACAAATGAATGCAGCAAACCAGATAACATCAGTACAGTTACAATAGGTGCATTATAAGTGCTTACATCATGTGGAAACTGAAAACCGTTACAGAATACAGCCCGTATGTACAACCCTGGCGGGGATGCACGAGTTCAGAGCAGGGAACTAGTAGAAAAAAAGGTAAGGGAGAGTAGTGAACCAGGTAAGATGGACATAGAACATGGATGGGGTAGAGGCATAGGGGCATGTAGGACTGAGAAGGGGGTGCAGGAGAATTGATGACTGCATGGGCAGTGACCAGAGATTAAAATTATGGACAGTAGATTATTACTGAGCGATTGGAAGACAATGATTAGAGACTTGAGAAAGGGAGTGTTAGCTTAGGCAGAAGAGAGAGGGGTAGGCTTAGGAGAAGCATGTGCATTGTTCCTGGAGGGACTGTCTAAGGAGGGTTTGAATTTTTCTAGACTGACAATGTTTCAGAGTTTAAGGGATTTTGTATGATGTTCCAGATGGTAGGAAGAGTATGGTTTATAGAGTGAGAGCCGTGATGTGTTCTAACTCTCTGAGTAACTAGTGAGATAAACTAGAAAAATGGTCGGAAGAGTGGCAACTGGGGTTTAATGCAAAGAAGTGCAAGATCATGTACATAGGGAAGAGAAACCCTGAAGCCACCTATAGACTGGGAAGGGAGTTGTTGGCAGTCACAAGGGAAGAAACAGGCTTGGGCATCATCATCACCAATGACCTGAAATCATCCAAGCAGACCACTAAAGCAGTAGGTAAGGCTAGGGGGATGTTAGGGTGTATTAGTAGAGGTATCACAAGTCTGAAAAGGGAGGTAATAATCCCTCTTTACAAGACACTGGTTAGGCCCCATCTGGAGTACTGCATGCAGTACTGGAGGCCACACCTTCACAAGGACATTAACCAAATTGAGGCAGTCCAGAGAAGGGCAACCAAATGGTGCAGGGACTGCATCAGAAAACATATGAGGACAGATTAATGGAGCTCAGTATGTATACCCTAGAGCAAAGGAGGGAGAGAGGTGATATGATCGAAACATTCAAACACCTTAAGGGCATTAACAAGATGAAAGTGTCTAACATGTTTCAATATAAGAAAAATAGCAGGACAAGAGGACACAGCATGAGATTAGAGCGAGGCCGATTAAGGGGTAATGTGAGGAAGTTATTTTTCACAGAAAGGGTGATGGATGCATGGAACGGCCTACCTCAGGAACTGGTGGACATAAATGCAGTGCAGGGCTTCAAACAGGCATGGGATAGGCATAAGGGAGAAATACAGATGAGTATGAATAGATAGGCCATTGAGAGAGCAAAGGCCGATGGCACATTTATAAGGTAGAAAAAAAAATGGGCAGACTGGATGGGCCTTGTGGTCCTTATCTGCCATCAACTTCTATGTTTCTATATAGAAAATACTGGATGGGGAACTATGCAAAACCAGTGTGTTCTGCCACGGAGGGGTTCTGATTCCCCCTGACCTCGAGAGCGAAGCTTGAGAGGTCCATGAAATCAGAACCCAAGGTGGCGCAAAACACACAGTTGTGACAGAGCTGCTCATCCTGTATTTTTTAGTGTATAGTAGGGTTGTCAACCAGGAGTCTGTGGCCCACAGGGGTTCCGTGAGCATCTGCTAAGGGGTCCATGGATCACCAGGGGATATCTCAACTGCTGTAAATCACTGACCACAATTTCAGTACTTTGAAAACCGTGATCATTTTGGGCCGACTGCTCCATTTGTTTTTGAAGTTCCTAACACAACTGTCAGCTTAGCAGCTTAATGGTACTGTGAACACATAGCCATTAACACCATTGTTTACAAGCAAGGTGTTAATGGCTATGATTAGTTGTGCCCTGCCGGTAACTCGACGCTGGTTAGTGAAGGCTGCTGTCCCTCATTTTTCCTTTACTCTCTTGCCTGCTTCAGTGCTGGAAGATACAAAGGATAGGGAGACTGCTTTCCTGTTCCTTTTTAAAAATCACAGATCCTCATTGCAGATTGCTTTATGCCTGTTTCAGTTTCTGCAAGTCTTCCTAGCTTCACCCTCTTTCTGTGAATTGGGACACATGCCCGGTAAGACGGAAAAAAACCCCAAAATATCTGGTGTTTTGCTGACAATGCTTTTACAGTTGATCAGTAATCAGACAGTAGTTATTATCAGCAGTAGTTAGAAAGGAAAGGAAAATTGTGCTCCCCAACCTAGCAGTGTATTTGTAGTGACAGAAATGCAGTTTATTTTTTTTATTTTATAGCAAGTCAGTAATGTCATTTAGTAATCAGTTGTTGCTATGAGTAGCAGTTTGAGGAAAGGAAAATATGCTTCCCCCAGCAGTGGAGTAGTAGTGACACAGAATGCATTTTTTTTTTTGTTATATTTTATTTATTTATTTTATTTATTTATGACTTTGGTAACCGGGTAGGTGCAGTGATCCCAGGGACTGTTTTCAGGCATGACCCACGCCACATATAGTGGCACAGAGTTAAACACAAACAACAATGCATAGAACAGTAGACAGTCTGACAAATAATAAAAGGTTACAATAGTACAAGATACAAGGTAGTAAAATACATAAATCCCCATGATACGAGGTGATATAGTACATAAATCCAATGTGCATATACATAAAGAGAAATAATAGATGGAGATGAGGCGGGGGCAGGCGATTCCGGGGCCGCATCAGCAGCGGGAAAGGATGCGACCACATCAGTGGTTGGAGAAGGGGCCTGAGGACCGGTGGTTGAAAGGAGCCGCATTGGTGGAGGGGGAGTGATCGGAGGGCCACCGCTGCTCAGGAGCAAGGAGTGGTGGGGCCAATCCATGCTGAGCGTGCAAACTCTGACTGTGTGACTGGGCTATAAAGGCCATTAGCACAGTCACACAACTAAGCAGAGCTGCTGTGTTCTTTGGAGCCACTGCCAGGAGATGGGGCAGGCGATTCCGGGGCCGTATTGGCGGCGGCAAAGGACATGACCACATCAGTGGTCAGAGAAGGGGACTGAGGACCAGGGGCTGAAAGGAGCTGCATCGGCGGAGGGGGAGCGATTGGAGGGCCACCGCCGCTCAGGACCAAGAAGCGGTGGGGCCAATCAGCACTGAGAGTGGGAACTTTGACTGTGCAACTGGGCTATAAAGGCCATTACCCCAGTTGCAACTAAGCAGAGCTGTTGTGTTCTTTGTCCCACACCACCCACCCCGGCCCCGACCTCTATTAAATAGTCAGTGGGGACGAGCCTTGGAGGAGGGAAAGCTGTGAGTGGGTGTCCTGGACTGCTGCTGACTGGTGTCCTGGACTGCTTCTGATTGGGGGAAAAGGGAGCTGTACGCTGTGCCTACATGGGCAACATTGATCAACTGCAAAGAGCAAGCTGAGAGAGGGTGATTTGGATTATGGCTGATTGAACGGAAGGGGGACTGTATGCTGTGCCTGCGTGGGCACCATTGACTACCTTTTATACACAGCTGTGGGGTATGATAAATGTGAACTGTGATAACTGTGCTGAATTGTTTATTGCTACTGATCTTTGTGGGGTGGGCAAAAACTGAATTGGTTCTGCAAGTGGTTGGTACTGCTCACACCAAAACGAGGGTGGATTTGGGGCTGGCCAGAGTGGGCATCTTTGGCAGGGAGATTGGGTGTACGGGGTGTGGGGCAGCAATAATCTTAAATTGGGCATGGAGGTTCGGAGGGTGTCCAGTGTGTTTTCAGCTGACAGGACTTAGGGAGGAAGTCGTGGGGATCAGAAGAGAGCTGGAAGGCATGAGGGAGGAGGAGGAAGGGGGGGAGAAGTGGAAATGGACCCATGGAAGGAGGCGAGGCCACTATAGCATACCCCAGGGAGCAGATAGACATGGGCCCTATGGAAACTCTGGAGGGGTAGGGCGCAATACAAGCAACAGATAGAAAACACTTCTCAGGAGGGGGGCCAATCAGGGGGAGCAAAGGAGGGAGGGGGTAGGAGAAAATTAGCCTGGGGAAGGCATCACACTTAGCAATAGATACACCATGCTGTACCTAGGGGAGGAGGTGGATAAGGCTGGCAGGAGGGGGAAGCAGGCGGACAGAGAGGGTTTGGTCAGCAAGCTGGGGGTGGGGACAGGAGAGGTTGTGGAACAGGATGGGGCAGGCAGGCAGTGAGGGTGTGACTAGCAAGCTGGGGGTTGGGGTAGGGAGGTGATGAGGACAGAGGGAGAGGGGGGAGAACTGGGGTTGAGTAGGCACTCAGGCTGAGAGGTCAGCCAAGGAGATGGGGTAGTAGGGGCATACTCTAGAAAGGCCAGCTTCAGGGCAGGAGAAATCTGATGAGGGAAGGGAGGGGAGGAAGGAGGTAGAGAGAATATACCAGGACGGGATGGGAGACAAGATCGGAAGGTTGTTGGAGGCAGGGAGGAAGCAGTAGAAGGGTGTCTGGGTGGGGACCTGTAGTTCTGACCCAAAAGGGAGCCCTGGGGAGTTGGGGAGCCAGTAGTACCTCCCAGGAGGTTGGGGGGTGAGGATTAAACTGGGAGCCACAAGCAGAAGAAAGAGCATGGTAGGACATGCACAGACTAGTGGTCCCCGGACTGAAGGGGTGGGAGAAATAAGCTGGGGTCAATGAAAGAAGGAAGAGCCTGGAAGGGATCCAAATGGCCAGTAAGTTTGGGGGGTGAAGGTGATCCTGCTGGGAGACTCCATGACCAGGGGCATCCAGTGGGAGGGGGTAGGGGAAGGTAAAAGCAGCCCGGTCAGGGTTAAATGTATCCTGGGCCTATCCATGCACAAGGTGAAATTCCAGCTATACTCAGTCGTATTGGAATGTGGGGTATCCCCAGATTTTCTAGTACATCTGGGCACAAATGATTTGGAGGGGAACAGCAATCTGGAAATCCAGGTAAGGTTTTGGGAACTGGCCAGAGTCCGCCACTCTATAGGAAGTTCAATTTCCTTCTTGGAAATTCTGCCAGTACTTTGAGTGTCCGGGGAGACCAAGCACAAACTCAGAGGTGTGAACCAGTGGCTCAGGGACTGATGCAGGGCAGAAGGGTATTGGCTGGTGGGGGACTGGGGGGACACATGGGATGATAAGGAGTTATATGCTAGGGATAGGATACATCTTAACTTAGAGGGGAAGGAGCTCTTAAAACTGAAACTCATTGGATTCATAAACGAGAAGTGGGGTTTAAACTTGTAAAGGGGGGAGGGATTAGTGAAGAAATGGAGTCAGGAGGGATGCCCGAGTTCCCAGGTCTAGGGCGAAAAATGAGGGCAGGTAACTGCAATGTAAACAAAACAAGAGCTGTGCAGGAAAGGGCAAATAGGGATTGCACAGGGCCGAGACAGTTGAGTAGGGAAGGGGGGATGGGGTGGAAGATGGTCCTGATCAACGCCAGGAGCATGGGCAACAAAATGCCTGAGCTCCAGGCGATGCTGGCAGAGGAATCAGTGGATGTGGCGGTGATTACGGAAACATGGGCCACCCAGAAGAATGATTGGGACCTAAACTTGGAGGGCTACACAATATTCAGGAGGGATATAGAAGAGGGTAGAGGAGGGGGTGTAGCGCTGATAGTCAAGAATGGCATAATGGTTAGTGGAGTGGAGGAGGCTGATGGGGGAGTGGAAGTGATTTGGGTAACCCTGCAATCGAGGGGAGGCAAAAGACTGAAAATAAGGGTGGTGTACAGACCCCCCTGCTATGGATGAGGCCCTGGAGGAAAAATTGGTTGAGAACATCAAGGGACACTGTGACCGTGGAAAGGGTAGGGTGGTGGTCATGGGGGACCTAAATATGCCGCGGGCAGACTGGGACACTATGACATCAGCGGTGGCCAGGGAACAGAGACTGATGGATGTGTTTCAGGATGCCTTTCTGATCCAACAGGTAGGAACCTACTGGGGGGAGGATGGACGTTGTCCTTGCAGACAGCAACCAGATAAGGAGTCTGGAGCTGTGTAGCCCACTGGCAGGTGGAGACGATGCCACGGTCTGGTCTCTCCTGTGTCTGGGGGAAGGACAACCTCTCAAACACAGTAGTAGTGGATGTCAGGGAGGCAGACTTCGTGGGCATGGGCAGGATTCTAAGGAAGAGCTTGAACAAGATTAGGCCAGACAATTGTTTTTGGGCTGTTGAAAATTTAAAACCTAGTTTATTGTGCTTGTAGTGGTGGTTAATTTCTTTGCTGTCTTTAATTGCTGCAATTTTTTCTCCTCCCCTGCCCCAACTCTTAATTTTGCCCTGTTAAATCTGATTGACAGGAGCTAAGCACAGGATATAGTAGGGGTTGCGGAGTAGGAGGGACATAAGGGGGAAGAAGCCCGCCCTCAGCACGACAAGTGTTTTGACTCATTTTTTATTTATTTTTTTCTTTTTTAAAGAAAAGTAACTGAGGAGCAGTGGCAGGATTTTTAGGACAGTAAATTAATAAAAAGGGAACTAGGAGAGCTTCAGTAACAGACAAGTACTGGAATAGCAGTATAAGTGTAATATCATGGTGGGAGTGGTACAATGCAGTGGCAGTGGGTCAGCCACATTCAGGCAGACCTTCTGGACGCTGAGGTGCTTCCCTGTCTGCATGCATTCTCTGGACTGCAGGATGAGGTAGCCAGACTCAGGTGGAAGTAAACTGGGTCAGGAGTACCATCACCCCTGTCAGAGACCACCTTGATCCATCGCAGCTGCACTTAGGGATGCCGAGGCAGGCACTTGGATGACAGTGGGCTCAGGGAGGTTAGGGCAATTAGACAGAGCACATCCAGATCCTATTCCACTCAAGAACTCATATACCACACTGGCAAATGGGGAGCAACCAAATAGAGTACCCAGAGAAGTGGAAGGAAAGGATGTGGAGGTTAGCAAGGATGTGACCTCAGTGAGGAGAGCAGTGGACCCCAGAGGAGGAAGAAGCAAATCCTGGTGGGGGACTCCATCATAAAAGGGATCCAACTAGGAACACAGGAGGGGGAGGACAGGGAGGTGAGGTGCCTACCAGGTGCCACGGCATAGAGGGATGGAAGGAAGATCCTGGAGATCGCTGGGAAGGTAAGATGGGAGGGTGAGCTGGATGTCATTATCCACCTAGGTATTAATGACCTGGCAAATGGGGAGCCAAGGAAGTCAGGAAGAGTTTAGGAAATTGGGAGGGGTCTCAAGCAAGTAGCTACTTCTGTCACCTTCTCAGAAGTACTACCTCTGCAGAGGCATGGGAGAGCATAGGGTGTATGCAGGAACTTTAACTCATGGTTGAAGAACTGGTGCTGTGAGAACAGTTTGGATTCATTGGTGACTGGGGACCCACCTGGAGGATGGAGGATTGTTCAAGCTGATGGTTCCAAGCCATCCTGGAGGGAAATCAAGCACTCAATGATAAGTTTAAAATGCTGGATTGACAAGCATTTAAACTAGCCAAGGGGTGGCAGGCCAGCAAGGAGGGTACCTAGTGCCCACCCCACAGCTAACAGTGGAACCAGTGAACCGGAGGATGGATATCTCTAGCAAAGCAGTGTGCAAAGATGGAGATAGTACCTCAAGAGGTGGATAGGCAGAAAAGAGGCAAAATTCAGCAGAGGGCAGACAGCAAGGAGAACCAGGATAAAGGACAACCAGGGAAGGGGCTGGAGTAGAACAGCTAAACAGTCTAGGGAGGTCAAATCATGGAAAGCCATGTGTGCCAATGCCAGGAGCCTTAGCAACAAGATGGAGGATCTGGAGGCTGTCATCGTGCAGTCAGACCTGGACATTGTGGCCATCACAGAAACCTGATGTAATGATAAACATGACTGGGAGATGGCCATACCTGGCTACAACATATTCAAAAGAGACAGGGCAGGTAGGAAGGGAGGAGGAGTGGCACTGTGAAAGTGACATAAGGGCCACAGAGATCCAGGAGGAACAAAATGGGGGAGATACTGTGGGTTAAGCTGGAAGGAAATGGGACCAGCCATCACACAGTGTGGTCTATAGCCCACCAGCCAGGAGGAAGAAATAGATAGGGAGCCGATGCTAGCCATCCAAAGGATGGCAGACAAGGGTGAGGTAGTGCTGGTTGGAGACCTCAATATTCCAGACATGGACTGGAGCATCCCAGCAGCAGCATCAACTAGGAGCAGATTTATCCTGGACTCCCTTCAGGGTGCCTTCCTCAAGCAACTGGTCATGGAACCAACTCAGCAGAAGGCAATACTGTACCTTGTGCTCACAAATAGGGACAGTGTGATGGGGGTATCAGTGGGGGAGCACCTGGGGAACAGTGACCACCAGTCATTGTGGTTTGAAATCACAGAAGGAGCAGAACCAAACCACACAAAAACACGTATCTTGGATTTTAGGAAGACAGACTTTGGGAAAATGGGGAGCTGCTTGAAAGAGATAGTAAGGGGAATGGGGCAGGAATCGGGTTGAGGAATAGTGGGCAGGATTTAAAATGGCGATTACAAGAACAACAGAATTATGCATTAAGCAGGTTAGCAAGGGGAAAAGGAAGAGGAGGCCATTATGGTTTTTCAAGGAGGTAGTGGAGAAAGTGAAAGCCAAAAAGATTGCATTCAAACAATACAAAAAGACACAGGCAGAAGGGGATAAGGAGAAGTACCAGGAGAAGTAAAGGGAGGCAGGGAGGTCAGTAAGGGAAGCCAAACCTCAGACAGAAGAGCACATTGCAAAATCAGTGGGTAGAGGGGACAAAACCTTTTACAGGTACATAAGTGAAAAAAGAAAGGCAAAGGGAGGGATAGTGAGACTGAAGGGGGAGGATGGGGGCGGAGGATGACAACAGTAAAGCTGACATATTGAACAGGTATTTCTGCTCAGTCTTTACTGAGGAAGAGGAGGGTAATGGGTCTGAAGGGAGTACAAGGGGTGGGAATGGTGCAGAAATGGATACAAGTCCCTTTACATGAGAAAGGGTCCTAAAGGAACTGGAAGTAATAAGAGTTGATAAAGCAATGGGGCCAGATGGGGTGCACCCAAGGGTCCTTAAAGAACTAAGAGAGGTGGTGGCTGAACCTCTGGAAATCCTGTTTAGCCGATCACTGGAAACAGGGAAGGTACCCAAAGACTGGAGGATAGCAGATGTAGTCCCCTTATACAAAAGTGGGAACAAAGAGGAAGCGGGGAACTACAGACCAGTCAGCCTCACCTCGGTAGTGGGAAAGATCATTGAAGCATTACTGAAGGAGAGATTGGTGGAACATCTGGTTGTCAATGGACTACAGGACCCAAGGCAGCATGGTTTCACTAGGGGGAGGTCATGTCAGACCAACCTCGTTGAATTTTTTGACTGGGTGACTAGGGAGGTGGATCAGGGGAGGGCAGTGGACATGGCCTATCTGGACTTCAGCAAGGCTTTTGACACTGTGCCACGTAGAAGACTATTACACAAACTGGGGAATATGGGTGTGGGCAGGACAGTAGTGCAGTGGGTAGGTAACTGGCTGGGCGGCAGGACACAGAGGGTGGTGGTAAATGGCTGTCACTCCACAGAGGGAATCGTGACCAGTGGGGTACCACAGGGATCAGTGCTGGGACCATTCCTATTCATCATCTTCATCAGTGACATTGCTCAGGACCTAGAAGGCAGAATTTCCCTGTTTGCTGATGACACAAAGCTCTGTAACAGAGTAGACACACCAGAGGGTGTAGACAGAATGAGAAGGGACCTGCAGAAACTTGAAGAATGGTCAGGGGTTTGGCAGTTGAAGTTCAATGCAAAGAAGTGCAAGATAATGCATATGGGGCACAAAAACCCTGGCACAGTTGGGGAGTGAGGATATAGCATGCACCAAGCAGGAAAGGGATCTTGGGGTTATCATCTCTGATGACCTCAAGGTAGGGAAACAGTGTGACAAGGCAGCAGGTAAAGCAAATAGGATGCTGGGATGCATAGGCAGGGGCATCACCAGCAGGAAATGTGAGGTCATAATTCCACTATACAAAACACTAGTGAGGCCTCACCTGGAGTACAGTGTACAGTTCTGGAGACCTTACCTATGTAAGGACATAGACAAGTTAGAGAAGGTTCAGAGGAGGGCAACAAAGATGGTACATGGATTGCATCACAAGTCCTATGAGGACAGGTTGAAGGAATTGAATATGTACTCCCTGGAGGAGAGGAGGGTGAGAGGGGATATGATAGAGACATTCATGTGTCTTACAGGGAGGAACAGGGTGCAGGAATACACTATTTTTAAGCAAAAAAGATGTTCCAGGACTAGAGGACATGGGATGAAGTTGGAGGGAGGACGATTCAGAGGAAACGTGAGGAAGAATTTCTTCACAGAAAGGGTGGTGGACAAGTGGAACACCCTGCCAGAGGAAGTGGTGAGGGCTGAAACAATCACGGGATTTAAGAATGTATGGGATAGACATAAAGGAATTCTGGAGTTCAGAGTTAAGGGGCAACAGACTTCTAGGAAACATAAAGTAAACTTACAAGCTCAAATGGGCAGACTGGGTGGGCCGTAGGCCCTTATCTGCTGACACTGTCTATGTATCTATGTCTATGTATCTATGGTAGCTTGTGGGAGACCATTAAAAAAGGGGTGCAGGAGGCTACTAGCTCATGTACAAGGGTAAGGCGTAAAAATGATAGAGCCAACAAGCCGTGCTGGTGGACCAGGGAGGTGCAAGAGGCAGTGAGGGATAAAAAGGCTGCCTACGCATGTTTTAAGCGCTCCAAGGAGGACAGGGAGTGAGGTGAGTATGAGTTGACAGCTAGAAGGGTCACAAGAGTGGTGAGGGGAGCCAAGGTGGGGATGGAGCAAAACCTGGCTAGGGATATCCAGAGGGGTGGAAAGGGATTTTATAGATTACAAGGAGAGAAAAGAAAAGGGAGAGCACAGATCTCCAGGATTAGGACTGAGGAGGGATGGGCTCAGGAGGTGGGGAGCAGGCAGAGGTACTAAACAAGTACTTTGCCTCAGTATTTATGGAAGGAGACAGGGGATCCATTCAGCCGGAAGGGAGGGAGGGGGAGGCAGCTGAGAGGAGAGGACAGATGGAGACGAGAGGAGCAGAAGAGGCTGGGGCACCAGGTGGGCAAGGCCTAGAAGGGGATGGGTGCTTTGTTAAGGGGGGGTTAGGGAAGGAGAAATCACAGAGGACAGTGTGAGTGAGGCTTTTCGGGTGCTGAAAACTGACAAGGCACCGGGACCGGATGGGCTGCATCCAAGAGTTCTGAAGGAACTGGCGGATGAACTAGCAGCTCCACTAGCTGCACTTTTCAATGCCTCTCTGCAGACAGGATGGGCGCCTCAAGACTGGAGGGTGGCTCATGTGGTGCCTATCCACAAAGGGGGGTCTAGGGAGGAGATGGGAAATTACAGGCCTGTCAGCCTAACATCGATGGTAGGCAAACTAATAGAGGGCTTCATCAAGGAGAAGCTCGGGAGGCAACTGGAAAGGCTGGGGCACATGGATGACAAACAGTATGGTTTTGTCCTGGGGAGATCGTGTCAGATCTACCTCATAGATTTTTACGACTGGGTGATGGGGACCCTGGACCGACAAAGACCGGTGGACATCCTATATCTGGATTTCAGTAAGGTATTTGACTCGGTACCTTACATCGGGTTGTTGACAAAGTTGGGGGGGTGGGGGTGGGAAGACAGTTGCTTAGATGGGTAGAATATTGGCTTACAGATAGAACACAGAGGGTAGTGGTTGGTGGGATAGTCTCCTCCCCTAGGAAGGTCTTTAGTGGGGTTCCCCAAGGTTTGGTACTGGGGCCACTCCTGTTCAATGCCTATGTCTCCAATATAGGGAGGGGGGTTAGGAGTAGGATGGGCCTCTTTGCGGATGACTCCAAACTGGGAGCACTGGCTGATTGGGAGAAAGGGAGAGAGACAGTCTAGAGGGATCTGGATACCCTGGAGGGTTGGTCAAGGAGGTGGGGACTGAGGTTTAATCCAGGGAAGTGTAGGGTACTGCATCTGGGGTCAGAAACCCAGGTCATTTATACAACCTGGGAGGCGTCTCACTGCAAGCCATAACGAGTGAAAGGGACCTGGGGGTGGTGGTAGGCACCAGAATGAATAACACTGAAAACTGCAGAAAATCTGTGGCAAAGGCAAACAGGATTCTGGGCTGCATAGCCTGGGGAATAACATCCAGGAGGAGGGAGGTTATCCTCCCTCTGTATAATGCCTTGGTCAGGCCGCATCATGAGTACTGCATGCAGTTCTGGAGACCTCACCTTAGGAAGGGCATAGCATTGTTGGAGTGGGTTCAGAGGAGGGCAACCAGGATGATCCAGGGCATGAATGAATGGACCTATGAGGAAAGGCTGGAAGGTCTTGGGCTGTACTCACTGGGGGAGAGGAGAGAGAGGGGAGACATGATTAAGGTATTCAAATATGTGAAAGGGATTAACAGGGGCAGAGCCAAAGAAATGTTCAGGCTAAGGAAAGGGGGCACAACCAGGGGGCATGAGTGGAAGTCGGAGAGGGGAACCTACAGGGGAGAACGTAGAAGGCATTACTTCACTGAGAGGGTAGTGGAGCCATGGAATGCATTGCCCGGGAGTCTAGTGGAGCAGGGCACAGTGGAGGGCTTTAAGAGGAGGTGGGAGAGATGCATGGGTATACTGAAGCCGGAGTTGACCCTTTCAGGGGCTGGGGGGAGGAGGAGCTAGCGCCCAATAGGGGCTGGCTAATGAGCAGACACGAAAGACCGTTAGGCCTATTCCGCTGGCTTTTAGTATGTTAGTATGTTAGTATATATATACATGAACTTGATATACAGCAAGCTGCAGAGGAGATAATCAATGTTCCTCAGGAGTAGCATGAAAAGGATAAAGTGGGGCTAGTAGGGGTGAGGAGAGGAGAAGGGGTGTGAGAGGAAGGGGAACTGGAGGATTTACAAAGGGAGTTGCATAGGCAAGAAACTCTTGTGGTAAGAGCAGGTGGGAAAAGAAGAACTACCCAGGAAAGCAGTGGCAACGGGAAGTCTCCAGGAGCCAATCTTTGAGGCAAGATTTGAACTGGCAGTGGGTGTGAATGGAGTGGAGCTTGGCAGGCAGTTTATTCCACAGCATAAGGGCTGCCACTGACAAGGCTCTACTGCCCATATTGGTGGATACTCTGGGAACATTCAGAGGAGAAATGATGTTTGAACGGAGGCCACGGTGTAAAGTTCGGACCTTGAGGAGGGCTGCAAGGGGAGATTCCTCCCCAGTACAGATGGTGGAATCCACCATTCAGCAAAAGGCAAGTTCGAAGCGGCCTTGCAGCGGAAGCCATCATAGCAAACTGTAAAGGACACAGTGGTGTGTAGTGAAAGGGGCCCGCAATGCAAAATGACATGCACTGTTGTAGGCAGAAGAGAGCTTGACCATAAGGGTTGTGGATGTCCTAGCATAGATGGGGGAGTAGTAGTCCAAGACTGGAAGTAAATTCCACTGGATGATAGCAAGTTGGGCCTCTGGGGTCAGGTATTGTCAGAATCTGTAGGCTGTACCTCATTTTTGATAAAACCTTTGAACTAATGAGTTGATGTGCTCGGAGAAAGAGAGGGACGGGTCGAGTAGAACACCTAGGTATCTGAAAGTATTGACATCTTCGAGGGCTTGGCTATTAGAGGAGATGATGTTGAGAGGGGATGAGTTTTGGATTTGGACAGCAAGGGCATGGATCCGAACATCATAGATTTTGTTTTTTTAGCGTTGACCAGGAGGAGGTTATCAGCAAACCAATTGTGGGCTGGAGCATAGTTTTGAGTTAGAACAGAGGAAATGTGGGCAAGAGATTTATCATTGTAGAAAAGTTAGTGGTCATCAGCATAGAGGAGGAATGGTATCTGAGACAGTCTGAGGGAAGGGAGTTAATAAATAAAGGGAATAGAAGGGGGCCAAGAATGGAGCTCTGGAGACACCTGTCGAGATGGGCAGAGTGAGGGAGCAGGCAGGGCCAATACTCATGAATTGGGAACGATCGGTGAGGTAGCTCCTGAACTGGGAAGTAACCTCTTGGGAACAGCCAAGGCACTGCAGTTTGGAGAGGAGGAGGGTATGGTTGACCATGTTGAAGGCTTTAGAGAGGTCTACAAAGACCGCACCGGTGACATTACCATGATCCATGTTTATGAGGATGTGGTTGGTCAGTAGTGCGATGGCAGTGGTGGCAGAATGGATCTTGCGGAAGCCATGCTGTTGGCTACACAAGACATTGTATTTGCCAATGTGCTTAGCAAGCTGATGGTGGATAGCCTTCTCTAGTAGTTTGCTAAGGTGGGGGAGGATGGAGGTTGGATGGTAGTTGTCCACGGATAGAGGGTCACTGGCTTTAAAGATGGGAATTACCTTGGCAGTCTTCCAGGCGTCAGGCATGGAGGAGGTGGAAAGGGTGAGGTTAAAGATACAAGTGAGCAGTTCAATGATGGATGGGGAAATGAGCCTGAGGAAGACTGGCGATAGTCCATCAACCTCAGGGGAGCCATAATTTGGTAGGCTTTTGAGGAGCTTAGCAGTGTTGGCAGTTGAGAGAGCTTTAAAATAAAATGTGGGGATTTGGGGATGGGTTGTAGGTCCGGTGGAGGTTGACAGGGGATTTGAATGGGGGGCAGAGCAATCTGACTGGCCATTTGGGAGTTTACTTGGATACATGGATAGATCATAGAATTTGTCATTGAAAACCCTGGCCACTTCCAGTGGGTCCATAATGAGGTCGTTCAAGGAGTTTAGTTGCAGGGCTGCCTTACTGGAGTGGGGTTCAGGAGGGAGCCAATGGATGCCTAGAATTTCCTAGGGTCTCCAAGGTTAGCCTGTTAGAGATTATTGAAATGAGTCTCTTTCAGGGATTTGGCCAGATGTTTGCATATATTTAGTGAGTAATTCAGCTGTGGTTGATCACTGACTCGGAGGAGAGCAGTGCCACTGAAATCAGCTAGTATTATTTTGTCAATATTAATTGGCACCTCTATTGCTCCACTATTAAGTACTTTTTTCTGTATTTTGTGTTACTTTATTTTATTTCATTATTTTAATATAAAATGCGCAGCGACGTATAAAATCAGCAGACAGTTGGCAGGGGGTCCCCGACCTGGCTGATACTTGGCCAGGGGGGCCCCAGACCAAAAAAAGTTGACAACCCCTGGTGTATAGTAATGTGTGAAATATGTGTTTTGTGAGTTCTTTTGCTTTCAAAATGAAACTGACTCATGCAGTCTCTAGAGGTTCTAGAATGCTGTTCTACCACAGTAGGGTAGAATCATATTCCATGACCTTGGAACTGTGGTAGAACAGCATTTTGAAAGGGATGGAATTGTATACAGAACAACACTCCACTATATACTATATAGGAATAGAGAGCTTTGCTCTCGCGGTCACAGGCAATCAGACCCCTCTGTGGCAGAACACACTGGTTCTGCACTGGGTTACCCCATCCAGTATTTTTTATAGTGTATGGTACATCAAAAATTATTTTAACGTTTGTAGGCTTTTAACATGTATTATTTATATGCAGAAAAGAAAATCTTGTCTCCTGTTTGTTAATGGTGAAGTCGTGTGGTTGCTAGGGACTGGGCGTCCCTACATCAGCAGCGCACACTCCCATTGGCTGCTGCTTTAGTGTGGGCAGGATTTTAAAACAAAAAAAAATGGAGGTGGGATCTTTCGCTTAGCGAGAGCAGATACAGAGACTATGGCAAAATTATAAGTTAAACTTACATATCTGGTTGATCCTGCATTCTGAGTAATGGCAAATGAACTGTTCTCCTTTTAGAAAACCGCTGTTGCAGTTACTGTGTACCCGTAAATGATGGTGACTCATGGCGGTTTTCTGTATATGCTTTTAAACCGTGGCTCGAGCTTTCAATTCTCTAAATGAAAGGAACGCTGTTCTGCACATACGATCACAACAGCATTCCATTGATTTTGCTAAGTGTGAATGAACAGCCTTTCAGTGAGGTGGGATTTCTAGCAAGAACAACGTTCCACCATACACTATGTAGGAGTATCTCCTGAGTGAATAGCTCCCATGTGAGATTGTCAGAAGGTTGCAGATGTAGTCTGGCAATTTATTTGTTAGGGCTCTGTAGGTCCAGGAGGCCATGTTCCTTAGTCTTCTAGTTTTGAGTGAATACCAACCCATCAGTGTATAGAGGGAGCAGTGATGTGTGTTTGAGGGGGGCCCCGGTTATAAATCTTATAGCCCTATGGTACAAGGTGTGAAGTTTTGCCAGGGCAGTCCTAGGACCGTGACCATAGATAAGATCAGCGCAGTCCAGGAGTGGGAGGAAGGTAGACTGTACCAGCTAGAGTTTGGCATCTTGAGTTAGTAGGCATTTAATACGAAAGAATAGGCCCAGTCTATGTCTAAGTTTTTTTGCTAACTCTTCAATATGCACCGTAAAGGAAAGTTTACAGTCAATCCACATGCCCAGATATTTAAATCTGTCCATGGATTCGAGGCTTTCACCCAGAAGCGTAGTGATAAGTGGCATGGTCCTCACTGACGAAGAACTGATAGTATGTAGTTGGGAAGACAAAAACATGGCTTTTGTTTTTTTCATGTTAAGTAGCAGTTTTAGCTTTAGAAGGTTATGCTGCAGAGTGTTAAATTCATGCTGCAGCGTAATCTCCGCTTGCTCGAGGGAGGGCTTGGCAACATAGATCACAATGTCATCTGCAAAGACATGGACTGATGCGTCATTTACACCAGAGCTGAGGGTGTTACTGTAGATTGCAAATAGGAGTGGACCCAGTATAGATCCTTGTGGGACTCCCCTATGTAGTGTTTTCAGTGGCAAGAGGCCACCTTGTGTTTTAATTTTCTGCTGAAGGGCCGTCAAATAGCACTGGAACCATTTCAGAGCTGCGCTGTCAACACCGATTTTGCAAATTCAGTTATGAGTAAGTCATGGTCGACCGTATCAAAGGCCTTGCTTAAATCTAGGAATACGGCACCCACATGTTTTTTAGAATCCATAGCTAGCTGCCAGTCATTTGTCATTTTGGCCAAGGCTGTTATAGTGCTATGTTTAGGTCAAAAACCAGACTGTTCTGGGGTAAGTTTCTTGTTGGATTCTAGGTAGTTACGCAATTGCTGGTTGACAATCTTTTCTAGGAGTTTAGAGAGGGTGGGTAGGAGAGAGAGATTGATTTGTAGTTGTTGAGATCTGAAGGGGCCCCAGATTTAAAAAGCGGAATGACATGAGCGATTTTCCATACATCTAGGAGGGAGCCTTGTGACAAGGACATGTTAAACAGGTGTGTAATAGGGGCAGTGAGCATGCGGTACCCCAGTTTAAGAAAAAAAGGGTCAAGGTGGTCTGCTCCTGCACTTTTTTTGGTATCAAGGACTAACAGCAGGTCCTCAACTTCTTTGTAAGATGCTGGGGAGAAGCTGAACTTGTCGTGATGAGCCATATCTTGCTTATCTGTTCAGGCTTGTCAGCTAGACTATGGTGAGAGGGAAGTTTACTGGCTGGAGATGAGTCGAAGGCTAGACCAGCTGTCCAAAGTGAGTATTGAATAGGTCTAATATATGGGACTTGTCAGAGGAGGTTTGGTCACCAGTTGTGGTTTTGGCGAGAAGGGAGGAGGGAGGGAGGGAGGGTGATGCCCTTCAATGTCTCTCAGCATTTTCCAGAAGGAAACAGGGTTAGAGGAAGTGGAGTCCAAACTGGATGTAAAGAATTTAGATTTCTCAGTCCTAATTAAGTTGGTACATTGGTTCCATGCTTTTCTGAAGGCCCTCCGAGTCAGAAGGTAGCTTTGTCATACAGGCTAATTTCCAGAGGAAGTCCGTTTTGGAGGGCAGATTTAATATGGTCATTAAACCACTGGCAGGACCTTTTCCTTGCTCTAAGTTTAGTTAAAGGTGCATGTTTGTTAATTACCTCTAACACAAGATCCAGGAATAGTTTATATGCTATCGACACTGATTTTGCCAAGTAAAAATCTTGCCACCTTATATTGCCTAAATCCTGCAAGAAGCTGATCCTATTCAAGTTTTTGCGATTCCTCTTATAGATGTATGTAGAGGTTGAAGGGAGACTGGAAGTTGTCCACACACAAGCTGTGGTGCAATGATTACTTATGTACTTAAAGAACACTGTGGCACGGGAGAAGCTGTGGGGTTTGCTTACTAGGATGAGATCGAGAAGCGTATCATTTGCTGTTTTTTTGTCATTGGGACTGGTTAGCTCAGAGATAAGCTGGGGTAAGCCGTATGTATCACAGATGTTTTTTAGCGGATCAGAACATGGGGAGAGCCAGTTGAGAGTTAGGTCTCCCATGATGATCACTTCTGATGTCTGACTATCCAGTAGATGGTGGACGTGATTTAGCAGTTTAAGACCCCCTGAAGGAGGTCAATAGCACCTGGATAAAAGTATAGACTCGGATGTGGATAGCTGTATCCTGACAGAGAGGGTTTCAAACTGTTTAGGGACAGAGAAGGAGTTGATTAGGGAGACCGAGAATTTGTCCTTGACGTAGATTGTGACTCCCCTCTCCCTTGAGTGTCGATCCGCTCTATACACATTATAGGAGGGAAAGTTAATTTCATGGTCCGGAGTTGCCTTTTTTAGCCAAGATTCTGAGATGATGAGCATGTCAGGCTTGACGTGGCAGAACCAAGACTGGATGGAGTCAAGTTTCTTGAG
Organism: Neoceratodus forsteri; assembly: GCA_016271365.2. Classification (NCBI taxonomy): domain Eukaryota; kingdom Metazoa; phylum Chordata; order Ceratodontiformes; family Ceratodontidae; genus Neoceratodus; species Neoceratodus forsteri. The sequence goes on along the minus strand of CM057451.1, from coordinate 671,713,580 downwards.
TAGGCTACAGGTATTCACTTGAAAAAGCTTATTCCCTTTGAATTGGCTAACTCAGAGGGAATTACAACAGATACTTTGGGCCCTGGGTTGACTTTAACATTACCAGAGCAGATTAGTAAAAAAAGAAGTTGTTTTATGAGGGAGCTTAATAACATCCTAAGGAGTCAAACCCTCCCCCTTTTCATAGGAGATAATGTGGTAGGTTGCATATCCTGGGCAGTTAGGTCAAGTTTGGAAGTGGAGGTAAAGAGGAGTACTCTGGTAGAGAGGATGAGTCGGGGGTGGATCCATGGTGGTTGGAGAAGGAATGCAATGGGTAGCATACTTGCTTGGCAATCAGTACCAGAGTGGATAGAGAACGGTAGTGTGAAGTTGATGGTGTTAGTAGTAGCGTGTGAGTAAGTACCATAGGAATGACCAAGAACAAGATGAACATAACCTAGCAGGAGGGCACAACTAAGGAAGCAGAATGGATGGGTAGTACAATGAAGTGAGGGGAAATGCCTGAGCACCACAAAGGGAGTGGCAGTTCACAGGGCAGGTGAATAAGGCTAAGCTCCTTGCAAGCAGGGAAGGATGACTGATTTCTGAAGATGCCAGATTTCTACAGCAGGGAGCTGCAGAGAAAGGAGGGAAGAGAAATTAGTTAGTACTTCGGCAGGACAGGGGGAGTGGTTAATATGTATCCAAGAGATTTGGGACAGAGAACGGCGTGTCCAATAGGAGAGTTCAGAGGCGTGGCTTAAGACAATTTAATAGAGGCCGAGGGGGTGGGTGGAAGGATGATTTTTCGACCTAGAAGAGGCAGCAGGTTAAAAATGGCATGGTCAGCAAGGCACAGCAGTGCCATACATTTAAAAGAGGCAGTCTAAAGTGAAGAACCAACAGGCGGCATGCTGCAGTCTTCACGGACCAATTGCAAAGGCGCCTCTCAACCTGTCCGAGGTCTGAAGCTAGCGGTAGTGTACCTGGTTACTTTGCTTGGAAGGATGGGTGGGAGACTGGTGTGGAAAGCAGCTGGCAGAAGGTAAGCTAAAGCCGCAGGACATGCAGCCAAGCCCAATCAGGGCTTCTCCTTGGAAAGACAGAATAAGGAGAGGGCTGGTTACTTAAGGGAAAAAAAAACGCAGATTATCTAAAATGGAGGTGGGCAAGGTGAGACACAATAAATGGCAGGAGCAGTTTAGGAGGACAAGGAGGGTTTCAATCAGTGGGCAGGCCCAGCTGAAGGACAAAGGAGGCGAGAAAGAGAGATGAATACAGCAGGCGCTAGGGGAGAAGACACATACAATATTAGTTGGCTAAGCTGTCTGAATTTGCAAAAAGTTTGGCTGTTTGTGTTAACTAAAGTCAACAAAATGCTGACTGTCTAGCAAACATTTCCTAAGGCACAAAATTCAGATTTTTTGACCTAGAAGAGGCAGCAGGTTAAAAACGGCAGGTTAGCAAGGCAGAGTTGCACCATACATTCAAAAGAGGTAGTCTAAAGTGAAGGACCAATGGGCGGCATACTGCAGTCTTTACGCACCAATCACAAAGGTGCCTCTCCATCTGCCCAAGGTCTGAAGCTAGCAGTAGCGTACCTGGTTACTTTGCTTGGAGGGGGAGCGGGAGTCTGGTGTGGAAAGCGGCTGGTGGAAGGTAAACCGGAGCTGCAGGATGTGCAGTCAAGCCTGATCAGGGTCTTCTCCCTGGTTACTTTGCTTGGAGGGGCCGGTGGGAGTCTGGAGTGGAAAGCGGCTGGTGGAAGTTAAGCTGGAGCCACAGGATGTGCAGTCAAGCCAGATCAGGGCTTCTCCCTGGTTACTTTGCTTGGAGGGGCGGGCGGGAGTCTGGTGTAGAGAGTGGCCAGTGGAAGGTAAGCCAGAGCCACAGGATGTGCAGCCAAGCCTGATTGGGGCTTCTCCCTGGTTATTTTGCTTGGAGGGGCAGACGAGAGTCTTGTGTGGAAAGCGGCCAGTGGAAGGTAAGCCAGAGCTACAGGACATGCAGCCAAGCCCAATCATGGCTGCAAATCACCATGAAAATTTAGGCTGATTTTGTTTTATGGGGATATGTGTGATTTTGTATTTCTTGGAAACCTGGCTTTGTTGCCGATGTCCTTTTTGGGTAGCCATTGTCTCAGTGCTTTTGTGCTGAAGTTCTTTGTCTTTTTAATGTGCCACAAGGGAAGCTGCATTTGGCAGCTGGGGGAGAGCTGCAGAGATTGAGTCCTGCCTCCCTGGCAGTGGTTGTAAGGGTTCATTGAGCTGTAAGGCCAAGCAAGGCAGTGGAGACAGGTAGTTGACACTGGAGGCTGACACCATCACACAGTTAAATTTAGAGCCTTGCAGGTATCCCATGGACCTAGTTGGCATGTTATCCACCAGAGAAGGGGTTGAGCCTAAACCCGGCTGCTCAGAGAAACTTTTAGAGGGTGTTGCCTGCCACCAGATACCCTAGGTGCACTGGACAAATAGATTGGCCCATGACAAAGAGGTAGAGCTCTGACAGGTGGCCCTAAATAGAACATGAAGGGCCATTATTCCAAGAAGGGGCAAGATGCATTGTCAGAATCAATCAATCAATCTTTAATTGTTTAAAAGGTGCCTTTCCAATGATCAAGGCACCTGTACATAAGTTATAATCCATCAACATTAACATATTAAAACCATAAAATTTTAAATAACAGTTTGATGTGCTTACACAACTGGATGAGATATGAGATGATGCTTGTGTAACTTGATTTACTTCGTGGCTTTCCGTCTCTCTATCCATGGGATATACCACCCTGTAGGGGTACGACACAAGGAACCCTAGAGGAGGGTTCCCCCTTACAGGTACAACAGGAATGATTGCATTGGCTAAAGGTAGGTTAGGAAGAAGCCCATGGATAAGAGAGATGAGCTGCTGGAGGAGGGGGGGTTGATGGTGGGCAACGAAAAGGAATCCTGACAGAGTCCAGGATGAGTGACCTTTTAAGCCTGATGGGGGAGTGACGTTGTGTCTCCGCCCATCAAACCTCGGGCTTAAAGCCCTACCATTCAATGTGCTTATGCAACTAGATGAAATATGAGATGATGCTTGTGTAACTTGATTTACTTTGTGGCTTTCTGCCTCTCTATCCGTGGGATATACCACCCTGTAGGGGTATGACACAAGGAACTTTAGAGGAGGGTTCCCCCCTACAGGTGCCGTGGGAATGATTGCGTTGGCTACAGGTAGGTTAGGAAGAAGCCCAAAAAGAATACCCACAGGTGTCGAACTTCCAAGAGGCAAGGATGATGAATGAATTCTGAGAAGAAAAGGACTGACTTCCTAAGGAGAGAGGGGAAAGCCGGGGCAACCATAAACCTTCATCCAACAGCGGAACTTAACTAACTAATCGAGAAAGCACTAATTTTAACTAATATTATGACCATTGGCACAGAGGAGAGGAAAAAAACCCTTTGAGGAGGAAACCTCTGGTGATCCAAGGCCTAGGTCTCCTTCTCTCTAAGCTGATGATGGTTGATTTGAGGATGTAAAGAGAATGGTTCATTAATGTCATTGAAGAGAAGAGTATGGTAACAAGAGGAATATGAGTAAGGAGGATGATGATGGAATAGGGAAAGTCCCCAAAAGAAAGCACAGATTGAAGAGGGAACATGAGGCCGTGCACAAATCAAAGAAGGAACATGAGGCAACGATGAATACTGATGGTGATCACTGCAGGAGGGCGGCAGGTCGATGAGGTAGCATAAGATCTAATGAGATGTATGCTGGATTGAGCGAGGTGAGTAAGTAGACACTGAGGCCAAAAAGGCATGATTATGTGACTTGAACGATGAGACCCTGATGTTGTAGTCGATGAAGCATAGGAGTCAATGATAGGAATGCTCAAGTAAGCATGTAAATAGAGATGTTGAGGTAATAATGAGTGAAGGAGAACTGGAGTGATGAACCTGATACATGCGGTAGAATGGCCACGGGTCGATGAGTCAGGATGGTTATGCCAAAAGAAATATTGATTGCAGGCCTCGATTGAAGGGAATCCTTAATGGCCAATATGGAATATGAATGACAAGAGATGGGAATGAACTTGAAAATTAACTTGAACGAAGGTATCATGTTCTATAGATTGATGCGAGCAATGAGGCTCCTCGAAAGGAGGCAGACTCTGAGGCCAAGAAGATGTGTCAGGAACCAGAGGGTATCTGAACCAGAAGGTATGCTCAGGACGGTGATTAAGAGGAGCCAAACTGGATGCTGTACGATGAGGAGGGAAGCCATCAGTGGAAAGAATCCATGACTGCCAGGACAAGAATAGGTGCTAGGCTGAAGAAGGTAGCATAGGAACTGATGAGGTACGATGAAGGATTGACACCATGAAGGCAGGTACCGGAAAGCGAGGTACAAAAGGATGAAGGACGGTAGGGAGGTCAATAGGGTAGCATAGCATCCAGCTGGTACAGGATGAGAACTGCAATAGGGAGAGTCGGAGTAGGTGGCATATGATCCATGATAGGTATGCCCAAAAGAAATATCAATAGCAGTCCAGACTGGGCATTCATTAATGAGGGATAGAAGTAGGGAGGATTACAATGGGATAGGGGAAAAAACTCCAAAGAAGGAACGGTGGGGAAGGTGATGGTAGGATAGGGAAACACCCCCAAAAGAAATGCCCAGGGAGCAGCATAGGAAGCGAAGAGAAGGACACAGAGTGAAGAAGCGAAGTGAAGGAGGAGACCCAAGTAGATGGAGGAATGATGACTCGAGCAGGAGACGTGAAGGAATGATGGATCAAAGGCTAGAATGTGCAGCACAGCCATTACAATGTGCAGCACAACCTGATGTGAAAGGCAGAAGCTATAGAAAAAGAATATGAGAAGCCTTTGGTAGGATAATACTGAGCACTACTGAGCATTGTAGAAAGAAGCTGCTGATCCTGAGAAGGATGTAGGCAGGAAGCCCAAGTGGTGCCCTATTTTTTTTTTTTGTGTGTGTTATGATGCTGTAGATGAGGACGGGTAGAGCGACAGAGGATTTCGATCCAGGTTGCCAAGTGGAGGCTTGTGAGCTGCTTGCTTCAGATCATGGAGATGCAAGAGCCTGACAGAGGTCCAGATGCTGAAAATGAGCCCCAGTAGTCAGCAGGAGAAGGCAGGCAGTGAAATGACATGCAGCTCTGTAGTTGCAAGCACCCGGGAAAGCCCCAGGTGTCTTTGAACACAATGGAGCGGCTGAGAGGAAAGGAACACCAACAGCGGAAAGGGAGAAATCAGCCATCGGGAAAGAAGGCAGCATGCAGCTGCATGGGGTCCCCAACAGAGAAAATGAATGCGATGGAGAAGCGGAAAGGAGGAGGAGCCCTGGCAGCAGCAGCAGGCAGTGAGGCAAAGGGGAGGTTCGCGGGGCATTCGGGAATAGGGAGGAAAGGAGGTAAGGAAGAAAGGAAGGATGGGCTGGAGGGAGTTGGAAGGATGATGTGCCAGCAAGGGGCACAGCTTCTCTAAATCTACGAAGAGGTACAGCAGGCAAGGAGAGGACCGAACAGCGTGCTACCACCTGTAGCGGTACAACATACAGATGACTCACTGATGCAGGAGGTAAAGCAGACTGGAGACAAGAGCTATGTCGTGAGCCACGGTGGAGGATTGCTAGCATCCGGAGAGAGAGAGCAGGCAGGAGTGTCAGATGCAGTAGTGACCCATAGAAACTTGGTAGCAAGTCAAGCGGGGAGGACGAAAGGGGCAGGGAGAGAGAATAAATTGCCAGGGCAAGCACGCGAGGGGGAGACAGATCCAGCAGTCGGTGGTGCCCCAAGAAACAAGCCAACAGCAGAGCGAGGAGGAGCGGCGCCTCCTGCCACAATGAAAAAGAATCCTGACAGAGGCCAGGATAAGTGACCTTTTAAGCCCGATGGGGGAGTGACGTTGTTGCTCTGCCCATCGAACCTCGGGCTTAAAGCCCTCCCATTAATCCGTCAACAGATAATTATCCATACTATACTGAACTTCTTCTAGAAATGCAAGACTAAAAAAAATTCTTAAGTTCTGTCTTAAAACTTTGGACAGTCAGGTAGTCCCTTATCCGATGAGGTAGAGAATTCCACAGGGTGGGGGCCATAAATGCAAGGGAATAGGTACCAGATGTTTCAAGTCAGACCCTGGGAATCTCTAGCAATCCCTCTTCCGTGGATCGAAGTGGTCAGGAGGGGCAATATGAAAAAAGGAGATCTTGCAGGTAGCTGACGTTGATAGCAGAAAAAGACTCTTGGCCCATCCATTCTGCTCACCCTACCTATCTAGTCTGCTTTTCCCTATTTCTCAGAAGCAGTAAGCTTCACCTGCAACAGCTTCAGCTGGTGGATTCATCAGTCGCAGAGGGCAGAACCCACAGGGTGATGACTGTAAGAAAAAGGGTACGGAATGACCTACAACCAGGGACCCTAACTTGGGCAAACTCAACTGGCATATTGGTCAATGGCAGGGGCACCAGCCTAAAAGAGGTGAACATCAGACAGATTTGGCTGATAAGCAGTGATAAAAGGTGGCCTGTCACCAGGAACCCTCAACACAGTGAACCTCCGCTGGTGTATTTGCCAACAGCAGGAAATAGTCTAAAAAGCAACAAGTCTCAGGAGCAGCAGTTTTGGCTGTAATGGGGCCAGGGAGCATGGCATCTGAAGAAGGTTTCCTGGGGAGGTGATGTTGTGCAGGAGGTACTGGGCTAGGGAAACTAGTAAAGTGGGTGCTCTCGCTGCAGGTGTACGTATGTTGCCAGTAAGGACACCCCTCACCTTAGTTATTGCTGGTGGGGGGGCACAGTTCCTAGGGGGTTTATGTCCTCACAAAAGCCCCTCTCATAGCTAAATAGATACATAGATGTTGAGAGCAGAAAAAGGCTTTTGGCCCATTCATTCTGCTCACCCTACCTATCTATTCTGCCTTTCCCTACTTCTCAGTTTCTTTTCAGGGCCGGTAATGACTTCCCATGGACACAAAAAGTCATTCTCATTGCCTGTAAATGTAATCCTAGCCTGTTTCCTTGGAAAGGTCTTGGTCAACAGCCCCACATAAGTTCTTATAGTGACTGCTGATTTTTTAATGTTTGAGACCAGTTGTACTGCCTGATCTATTTCCTTGCACTTCCTTATTTATTTGCTAACACCATTTTATTTACTGACTTGCATCTGCTGCTCATCTCCATGTACAGTTTACTTTTATTATTTATTGATCACCCACCGTATTAATTAATTAATTTATATGTGTATATAGCCTTTGAGTAAAGTCTAACTTTCAATTTAAGATTCTGTCTCTGTGTGGTTATGTCTAAGATCTGTTTCTCAGGATGGTGGCTACTGAAGGGAGAACAGTGAGTCCCCTAAGACCCTTTTCTTAACTCCAGTTGCTGGCTCTCGACTTTACTGCATAGTGTGGCCTTCAAGCTATCATGCCAAACAACCTGACATAGGCAAATCCAGACAACAGCCTACACTGGGCCTTCCTCTCCCTCCAGACTCTTCCCCTCATCTTTCCACCATTAACACCTGCGCCGTCACCCCCACCTTCTATCTCAAAGCAGTCACATGCGGTGAGGTTTGCAAACACTTATGCAAATTGCATTGTCAAAGTCTGCTGGCTCCAATTAAATTAAGCCTAAAATATTGAAGATTGCTGCTGTGGAACTTGCTCTACCTATCACAAGACTCTAATCCTGTCCCTTACAACTCATATGGTTCCTGATTACTGGGAGATCTCACATGTTGTTCCAGTATATAAGAAAGGCGACATATGAACACTGGCAACTACAGGCCAATTGCAGTACTACCAGTACTCAACAGAATTCTTGAAAAATTCGTAGCCTACAAATGGACTGAGTACCTCACCAACCATAACCTCCTGTCTCCTGCACAGCACGGCTTTAGGAAAGGCCACATCACCACTACTGCCCTCGTATCACCAATCACCAGCATTGCCTCCACCATGGATAGGGATAAGTTCACTGGTATAGTCTTCATTGACCTCCATTGATTTGGTTGTATCTTACATCTTCACATACTGCATCTTGTATATTGTTTCCCTTTAATTATTTCTCTATATTACTGCTTGGCAAATGCATGCATCCTGTATTTATGTATACTGTTGTGATGACCTCCTATGTTGTGTTCTCCCAGGTTGTGACTGAAAACAGGTAAATATTTTGTCTAGTGCACCTACCTGGTAAATAAAAACAAAATAAATAAATAAAATATAGGCCTGATAACCTTTGCTGGTGTAAAGTTTTTTGGAAAACTTAATTGGCTTTTAGGGTGCCTAGTTATTGCATCATCATCTTTTTGACTCATCGGAACAGTACACTGCATTGGGTGGGTGTGATGTATTGCATACTGTACATACCATACCTACAACTTTAGGGAGGAAACATGACTATTGGTCCCTCAAGTTCCTCCCTTCCACTAGTGCAGTGTGAATTCCTTATCATCCCTTTTTCTTCAAAGTACTTGTTGGGTCTGCATTTGAAGGGTTATTGTATCAAATGATACTACATGCTCGGAAAATCTGTTCCAAGTGTCCACCAATTGTTCTGTAAAGTAGTTCTCCCTGTTGTTTTTTTAAATCTCTCTCTCCTTGTCAGTAACATTGTGTGTCCCCTTGTCCTTTCATTCTTGTGTATCACAAAGAGCTGCATTTCGTATGACTGTTATCCCTTTCTAATAATTCAAGACTAGAAGATTATTCCCTTAAATTATTTTTTTCCTGGGAGGAAGAGCCCCAGTTCTGACAGTCTTCATACCCCTTGTTATTCAAACCATTAACCAGGTTCACTACTCTCCCTTGTACTTTCTCCAAAGTCTTAAACCTTTTGTCTATGATTTTTAGCAACTAAATGGTCTGGTAGTTATTTATTTTATCACAAAATGCATCCATCACCTTAAAAGAATGAAACCCTAGGGTATGTGTTAAAATATGTGTTAGAGCTATTTTAAAGCTTCAGGGAAAGAAGCATGAAGGGGTTAAATAAGCCTGTGATTTGGCTAGGCAATTGCATTGGCACGGTATTTGAGCAAGCTAGTGTCAACATGACCAAGTCAGGGCAGCTTTTGATGCACTTAACCTTCTTAGATCTTTCAATATTCCCTTTGCTTTTACTCTTCTGAAATGGAAAACAGGGTTTGTGACCACAGATGCTTCAAAGGAAGGCTTAGAGAAGAAAAGTTTCGGTTTCCAGCAATAAATACAGTATGTAACACCCCACACTGTTAACTCTTCCACTCCCCTTTATGCTGGGAAATGGGGCTGGCAAGGCCCAGGAAACTTCCTGTGTTTAGGGGTATTTCTATTTCTAGTTCACTGGCGTTCCCTTACATCCCTTCAGTAAGTACTGTTACAGTGTGTCACTTAGGTTGGGATTTTTGTGCAGCATCCCAGGATTTACTGTGCTTAAAGGATCACAAACATCAAATGTCTTTCAGCACATCCATCGTTTACTGACAGACAACTTGTATAACAGCATAAGCAAGATCCAGAGATAAAAACATTTTTTGGCTATGGATTTACAGGCAGTCACTCCTCCATCAAAGTTTTTACAGTTCCTGTGACTCTTTCAGAGCCAGACTATTATTTCCACTCCTCTTTCAGAGAAATGATGAGGTTCCAGCCCCCCCCCCTTTCAGAGCTAAGATAGATTCCAGCCCCTCTTTCAGAGTTAAGGTAGATTCCAGACCCTCTTTCAGAGGTAAGGTAGGTTCCAGACCCTCTTTCAGAGGTAAGGTAGATTCTAGCCCCTCTTTCAGAGCTAAGTAGGATTCCATTCCTAGGGTCCATGGTAACTCCTGACTCCAATACCAGATTGTTCTCAGCTGAGCCTACCTCCAAATACAGCCCCTTGCTGAGACGCATGGTCACCCTGCCTCATTCCAGTGATTCCCACTGCCCTTATAGTGCAGCTTACTCCACCTCAAACTATACCACCTTGACGTTCCCTGTACTTTCCTTAGTTATAGGTACAATTGTCATGACAGTTCTTCTCCTCCACTTTTTTCTTTGCAGCTGTTACTTTAGTTTGGCTCCTGCCTATCACTGTCCTTACAGGGGTCCTATGCTTTACCAATCACTCACTTAGTGTTTTCTTTATTTTTCCCATTTTCTCTCGGGGTGCTTTACTGTGAAAACGTGTGTCACAGATTCCCTGATTTTCACTTCACTGCATTTATCTTTAGGTTTCAGGGCAAAGTGATTAAGGTCCTGTCCCCTGCATACATTGCCAACACCATACTTCCCTGACCTAGTGCAAGCTGGGTGCTGCATGTCTAGCAGCCACACACAGTTGTGTGTGAATGTAGGCCTTGCCAGCTACCATGCCTTCATAGGCTATGTCCCTGCGGAGCTGAACAGCTGCTGCCATACGAAATGGTCTACTGCTTTTGGTCACTATATCCATGCTGGAGATGAATCTCCTACCTTGCCTGGCAGGTTTTCTTCCTGCCAGGGCCTAGCCTGCTTTTTTAGGTGTGTGATCATCTGTACAGGCACTTCTCTGAGCTCACACTGAACTCAGGTCTCTCTCAATGTGTTCGGTGGAACCTACAGTGCCTTCAGAAAGCATTCACCCCCCTTGGATTTTGTCACATTTTGTGACATTGCAAACTCAAATTAAAATACATTTATATGGGATATTTTTGTCACGTACTGTATCTACACAAATTACTCTATAATGTCAAAGTGGAATGAAACTTCTGGAATTTTTTGTACATGTAATTTAAAATAAAAACCTGAATGTCTTGATTTGATAAGTATTCACCCCTTTGCTATGACACTCCAAATTGAGCTCAGGTGCATCCAATTTCTTGTGAAATCACTCTAAAACTTGAATGGAGTCCACCTGTGGTCAGTTCAAATGGTTGACATGATTTCAGAGGAAATACACCTGTCTATATAAGGTCCCACTGTTGACAGTGCATGTCAGAGCAGAAACTCTACCATGAAGACCAAGGAGCTGTCCGAGAACTCCGTGATAGAATTGTGAAGAGGCATAGATCTGGGAGGGTATAAAACATTTCTAGGGTGTTGAAAGTTCCAGGAACACAGTCAAGTCCATCATTAGAAATGGAAAGATTACAGAACCACCCAGACTCTTCCTAGAGCAGGCCATCCTCCCAAACTGAGCAACCGGGCAAGAAGGACCTTGGTCAGGGAAGTGACCAAGAACCCAATGACCACCCTAACAGAACTACAGAGTTCCATGGCTGAGATGGGAGAACCTGTCCAGAGGACAACAATCTCTGCAGCACTTCACAGATGTAGCCTCTATGAGAGAGTGGCTAGACGGAAGCCACTCCTGAGAAAAGGCCACATAATAGCATGCCTGGAGTTTGCAAGAAGGCATATGGCAGACTCTGAGGCCATGTGGCAAAAGATTCTGTGGTCTGATGAAACAAAAATTGAACTCTTTGGCCTGAATGCAAAGCGCTATGCCTGGCGCAAACCGAACACAGCTCATCACCCGTGTAACACCATCCCTACCATGAAGCATGATGGTGGCAGCATCATGTTATGGGGATGCTTTTCAGCGGCAGGGACTGGGGCACTTGTCAGGATAGAGGGAACAATGAATGGAGCCAAATACAGGCACATCCTGCATCAGTCTGCAATAGACCTTGGACTGGGGTGAAGATTTACGTTCCAACAGGACAATGATCCCAAGCATACAGCCAAAGCAACACTGGAGTGGCTTCAGAATAAGAAGGTGAATGTCCTTGAGTGGCCCAGCCAAAGCCCAGACTTGAATCCCATTGAGAATTTGTGGAAAGACTTAAAGATTGCGGTTCACCGTCGCTCCGCATCCAACTTGACAGAGTTTGAGCAAATCTGCAAGGAAGAATGGGCGAAAATCCCCAAATCCAGATGTGCAAAACTGATATAGACATACCCAAGAAGACTCAAAGCTGTAATTGCTGCCAAAGGTGCTTCTACAAAGTATTGACTCAGGGGGGTGAATACTTAAGTAAACAAGATATTTCAGTTTTTAATGTTTCATAAATTTTTGTTACACAATAAAAATATTTTTGGCCCTTTAAATTGTTGAGTATGCTGTGTGAATCAAGGGGGAAAAATCATTTCAATGCATTAAAAATTCTGGTAGTAACACAACAAAATGTGATAAAATCCAAGGGGGTGAATACTTTCTGAAGGCACTGTATCACAAGCCCAAGGGCCAGGGGTTCTTATACCCTCCCAGTGGCCCCACTTCATACTTTCCACTGTTGGCGATGCACAGATGTCCCCAGATCTCCATTCCACAGGATCTATCCTAGGCTTCTGGCACTACCGCTCTCATTCATGCTGCGACTCTGAAGCCCTCCTAGGGTTGGCTGGTATGGTAGCCCTTTGGGGCACTGCCACAATTAGTGCTGCTTTCTCCCTCAATGCCAGCTGGCATCCACTCAACTGCCTTCACACTCCTCCCATGCCATGCGGGCAGCCTCCTTTTCTACTCCCAGCTCCTCCCACCAAGCTGTCCCTTTAGGCTGATGCCAGACACCCAGTTCTGAGTCCAGGTATCCACTGAGCCTTCTCCTCCAACTGGTAGGAAGGGTTTGTTACAACAAAATTTGGTATCGGTAGAACTCAGTTTTGCAAACTTCCCCACAAAATTTAATATCAGTGCCTTCCATTTTTTTCATATAGGTTGTTTCCACCTGGGTGCACCATGTGCAGCTGAGATCAGCCCTGTCCCTGCCTCCCACGACTGTCTACCACCTTTACGACTCTGCCGAGCCCCATTCCCCCATGGATTTCCCCCCATGGTGGGGTTGGGAAGGTGGAGGGCCATCCTCCCCCCACCCAGGAGCCACAATCCAGACTGGGGTATTGGCTAGCCAGTGACAGTGGGATGAGTGTAGGCAGGCAGGGCTTCATGTAGCCCATGGTCACCATTTCCTCCTGCTTTTCTCCTTATACCATGGTGCCGTAAGTGTGTGCGCATGGCGGCACACACACACGCTACGTAGCCACAGCCCCTACTTGCTGCTCGGACTCCGGTGCTGCCACCCAGCCTCCACTAGATGGCATTCAAGGAGTGAGACAGTCAGTTAGTCCCTTCCTGGGAGAGGAGAGCAGTCTGTTGGACGCTCGATCCTCTCCCTCCCCTACTGACCACCGGCAACCTGCGCTCATTCCCGAACATGGGTTGCCAGTGTGGCGCGAGGTGTGGTGTCCGGTGCCTCAACCCTCAGCACCACTGGGCTGGCCTATTTCCATTTTTTAATACTGAAGACATGTACATCAAAACATAATATTTTCCCCTTAGACTTTGTATGTTCACATTGATTATACCTGCCATTAAGTCATACTGCTCTGCTTGTGGCATCACACCCATCTGCAATAGAAATAATTCTAGTGTCACAAGCAGAGGCACGAGTAGCAGGAACAGATGAATATAATGGGCAAAAAGCCTGTTTTCATGCAATTGTCTTTAGTATCTAGAAAAATTGTGTTGCCCTTTGATAGACCGATAGGTCTTTATCTGCCATCATTGTCTGTGTCCATGAATGCATACACCTATATCTTCCGAAGTCTTCAAAATCATTAACATAACAAGTAACATTATTTAGTTGTATATAACTAGAATCACTTTTACTGGGGTAGTTTTTATTTTAAACTTTTTAATAAAATGTATTTTTATTAATATAAATATTTTTTGTATCTCTTTACAACATGATATTAATATCTCGCACAGTTTAACAAACACCCAGTGCTGGTCTGGCCAGTCAATACAGTGGTAGGGCTACCACACATGATGTCATTGACCAAAGTTTAGGAAAGAGCTTAGGTCATCGGGGGCTGGCCAGTGAAGGAGGAAAAAGTGTCCCAGAGGACAATCTCCTCTTCTTCTTGGAGGGAAACATTCTGCTCTCCACTGAAGGAGTGCCTCCTAGAGATGCCTGGGTGATGCAAGTCAGTCAGGGACAGCAGTGGGAGGGAAAACACACTGTCCCTTGTTGCCCACTCACCAGTTACATACATTGCCATAGGTTCATGGCTGTGCACCTCTGGGAGGGGCAGAATATTGGAAGGAAAGAACAGCCACAGCAGATTGATGCCCTTGCTTTCTGCAGGCCCTGCAATGTTAGCTGGGCACTAGGATCTCAGCAGTTGATTTGATCTCAGGGTCCTTTGCTGCCCCTGGTGGCACCACTCTGGTGAGAATGCCAGAAGAGCTCTCTGGGGTTTCAGATAAGTCCCAGAGGTGGCCGAATGGATCTGGGAGGCATGTATTGAAAGGGCCTGTCGACTACAGGAAGAATAAAGAATAATTAAAAAAGGAAAATTGAATGCTGCCAGACAGATCTCATTGCGTAATGTACATCTCAGTACCCATTCTAGTAACCCTATTCTATTCTTTGTTTTTACAGATAATACAGAATGAAATGTCCTAAAATTCATAAATGGGGGCTACGCATGAAAAATCAAATTGCCTATGCACCAGGGATCCCTGGTGTGTAGGCAACTGCACATTAGGAAGTTGCACATCGAAAGTCCCTTGGACCTCCAGAGGCATTCACAGAAGGGGAATGCACCCCTTCCACACTCTATCCCCCAGCCATTCGCTACAGTGCATGCGGACAGTCTGCGGGAGTGTTTAGGAGGCATGCCCACACTCCACCATTCACAAAGGTGCAGAGTGCTGGGGGGGCACAGGATATGGTAGCAGGCACCCTGCCATATCTGTTGCATGTGCCCCACACAGTACACTCACTGGCCGCAGCAGGACCCAAGCACCCCCCATCATGCTGCTTCAGCCCACTGGGTACTTTGGGGGTGACGGCTAAAGAACAGCCATTTGGGCACTCTCCCAACAATTTTTAATTTAGGGACTTGTGCTGTCCCACACTCTCCTGCTCTGCACGGAGCAGGGGATCCATTACTGGATGAGGAGGGGCATCTGACTGGATGCCCGCCTGTGCCCACTGATCCACCCACACACACCAGCACACTGGGGGGCAGGGCCATGGACAAGTACTCTGCTGTGGCCGGTGATCATGCACGCCGAGCCCGGCATGCCTGCCCATGGGTATGGAGCTGTGTGAGCCAGGTACACACCTCTTGTGCGTACTCTGCGCTCTGTAGTGAATAGACCACATTTTAAAGGAATGTTATAAGATTTGAATCCTGCTGGTATGAGTTGTACTTTTTCTGCAGGAAAGTGTAAAATCGCTTTAAAGGGGAACAGTCAGCACTAAGAGCCCCACACCAAAGTGTAGGGCTTGTTCCAATTTCCACTCTGTGTGCAAAAACATTTTTTTACTTACTGTTGACTGCAGTATAGTAGAGGGTATCAAACTGATTCTGCTGACTTCCAAGCTGACCTTTACATAGAAACATAGAAACTTAAGGCAGATAAGGGCCAGTTGGCCCATCCAGTCTACCCTTTTTTGTTGTAATTGCTTTTGCTGCAGACCCTTCTAGGTCTACAGCACTTTCTCTTCCACCCTTTTCCTGTCCCTTATGATTCCCTGGTGCCTATCCCAGGCATTTTTGAATCCCACCACTGTTTTTGCCACCACTGTCACCACTGGAAGGCTGTTCCATGAATCCACCACTCTTTCTGTGAAGAAGTATTTCCTCACATCTCTCCTGCACCTACCCCCCCTCCAGCTTCATATCATGACTCCTTGTTGTAGAACACCCTTTCCTCAAAAAAATATCTTTGTGAGGTATTTAAAGATCTCAGTCATATCCCCCCCTCTCTCTCCTCTCCTCCAGGGAGTACATGTTTAGTTCCTTTAGCCTATCCTTGTAGGGCTCTTGATGCAGATCCTATACCATCTTGGTAGCCCTCCTCTGGACTGCCTCTACTCTCTCTATGTCTTTCTTGAGATATGATTTCCAAAACTGGACACAGTACTCCAGGTTGGGTCTTACCAGTGACCTATATTTGGGCAACACCACTTCCCTTTTCCTGCTGGTGATACCCCTACCTATACACCCCAACATACCACTAGCTCTCCTGATTGTTTTTTCCCATTGTCTGGCCACCTTCAGGTCATCCAATATGATAACCCTCCGGTCCCTTTCCTGCTTGGTTGTTGCAAGTACTTTTCCCCTCATTTTGTACTCCACCCTTGGGTTTCTGTGACCCAAGTGAATTATTTTGCACTTTTTTGCATTAAACCTAGCTACCAAACTTTGACGACTCCTCCAGCCATTTTAAATCTCTTTCCATCCTTTACACCCCCTGGAGTGTCCACTGTGTTGCAGATCTGGGTATCATCTGCAAAGAGGCTGACCTTCCCTTCCAGTTCCTCAGCTATGTTGCTAATGAATACATTAAAGAGGACTGCACCCAGTACTGACTCCTGAGGTATCCTACTTGTCACTCTCCCCTCCTCTGGGCGAACTCCATTTATCACCACCCTCTACCTCCTATTCTATAACCAGTTTCTTACCCAGGTTACCACCTTATTGCCCACCCCCATGCTACCCAACTTGTTTACCAGTCTTCTATGTGGAATGGTGTCAGAGGCCTTGCTGAAGTCCAGGTAGGCCACATCCACCCCCCCCCCGATCCAACACCTTGGTTATCCATCAAAAAAAACTATTAGATTTGTTTGGCACGACTTCCCCTCTGTGAAGCCGTGCTGCCTCAGGTACTACAGTTCTTTTGATTCCAGGTATTCCACTATCCTTGCCTTTAATAGTGTTTTCATCAGTTTCTCTACTGCAGAAGTCAGGCTGACAGGCCTATAATTTCCCACCTCCTCCTTGCTACCATTTTTATAAAATGGGACTACGTTCACTCTTCTCCTGTCCTGCGGGACCATGCTGGTCTCCAGTGAACTGTTAAACAAGTCTGCCAGGGGTACTGCCAGCCCCTCCCTGAGTTCCTTTAGCACTGTAGGATAAACCCTGTCTGGCCCCACGGCTTTGTCCACCCTCAGATTAGTGAGTGCTTTCCTGATTCTCTCCTCAGAAAAGGGACTGGTGTCCACTTCCCTTCCCTCAATGCTCTTAGTGCTTATTTGTGGTCCCTCCCCTTCCCCATCTACTGTGAACACTGAGCAGAAGTATCTGTTAAAGATGATTGCCTCTTCTTGGTCCTCCTCTGTACAGTCCCCCTCCCACTTTTTAACTGTACAGTCCCTCTCTTTGTCTTCCTTTTCTCACTAATATACCTGCAAAAAATGTCCACCTTCAATACAGCCTGAACTATTATTTCCTCAACTTGTGCCTCTGCATGTCTTATTTTATTTATTTATTAATATCTTGAATTAACACCCTTGAGCTAAAAGCTATTTACATAGATTCCATGTTGGAAGTTTTAAAAAAAACAGAGAAAACGATACAAAGATGGTAGGAGGCTAGTACATAAACAATTATACAGATGCAGAAGAGTAACCATGAGATAAATCACATCAACATTTGGAACTAGCAAGAGCTGGTAAACGTGGCATTGTACAATGCATGCCACAGTGAAACAATATAATACAATAACTGGAAGACAAGAAACAGATAGGAACAACAACGGGGAGGTTCAGCCCATGAGGCCAAGTCAAAAGGGTGGACATCTGTAGACAGATAACTACAACATTAGGGGGAAAAAAGAAACAGCCCATGAGGCCCAGACAAAAGGGTAGAGAATTTGAGGACAGGGACTACTAAAGGGGAGAGAAGGAGGATCAGACCAGAAGGCATAGTCAAAGGGCATGGAGGGTAGGTGAGGTAAGGTGTGAAAGATAGGTGGGCAAGGAGGGTGAAGGAGTGAGTATGGGATATTTAAGGAGGTAAGGAAGTCCAAAGGGATGACAAGAAATCAGGATGGAGGTAAGAGACCAAAGGTTAAGTGCAGAACATTGATTGGGATTAGTTAGTGGAAGCAGTCAAAGCTGGTTTTAGCAACTAGATGTTGTCAAGCTTCCGTTTAAAAGAGCCCAGAGTGGATGCAGAGAATATGTCAGAAGTGGGCATGGAGGGTGAAGGAGTGGGTAGGGGATATTTAAGGGAGGTAAGGAAATGCTAAGGGACTTGAAGAACCAGGAGGAAGGCAAGAGACTGAAGGAAAGGGCAGAACACTGATTGGGACTAGTTAGTAGAAACAATCACAGCTGGCATTAGCAATTAGGTATTGTCTAAGCTTCCATTTAAAAAAGCTCGGTGTGGAAGCAGATGATATATCAATGTGAAGGGAACTGAACCAAAGCGGGGCTCGGTGGGTGAATAACCTTTGACCTTGGGTGGTTCGACAACAGAGAATTTTGAATATCTGGCTATCAGAACTTCTGGTGTGGTGAGGCCTGGTGTAGGGGTGAGGAGTTCCTGTACTCTGGGGGGCACCACTCTAAGGCTTACTTTTTTTGCGAACAGACATGTTTAGTACTTAAGTCTTCCTTCGAAATGGAGCCAATTAGTCTGAACATACAGGTCGCAGGTATGAGTCAGTTGTGCAGAACCAGTTAGGAGCCAGCAAGCTTTGTTGAGTGCTATTTTGATGTGATGGAGGGATGTTTCTGTAGCTGACCCATAGATAACTAGCCCGTAATCAATGAGTGAGATCACCAAGCTATGTAATGCTAGGTTGAGGGCTTCTGAGGTCAGACTATGTGCGAGTTGACAGACTTGACATTATTATCAATTTGGGGAGCATAAGACAGGGTACTGTTGACTGTAATCCCCAGGTATTTCAAATGCTGAACTAGCTCCAGGGAAGTACCCACTTTTTTGGTGATAGAAAGATGACAGGATCTGTGCCTGTTATGGGGGCTGGAGAACAACATGATTTTTGTCTTTTTATAGTTCATTATGAGCTTATGTTTATTGAACCAGCTTTCTACGTCAGCAAAGTTAATCTGGAGCTGCTTCCCAAGAGCCTTGGGATCAGGATCACTGGTGAAGAAGACAGCATCATTCGAATCTAACAGGATACGACCCTGGCAGGAATTAGGGAGCTTGTTAAGAAAATCATTAAACAGGAGAGATCCCAGGATGGACCCTTGCGGGACTCCTGAGTGGACAGGTCTGCTGTCAGAGAGGATGTTACCAATCTTCACCTTCTGTGAGCAGTTATGCAGGTAACTACTAAATCAAACAATGATGTCATTTGAAAGACCAATGGCAGAAAGCTGGTCAACCACAAGGGCATGATAAACCGTGCTGAAAGCTTTGGTTAAACCAATGAAGGTGACCTTGGCCAATGGAGTGATGGATAAAGCCTATGAACTCTAGCAAGACTGTAGCGGTGCTATGTCCATTCCTAAACATCAGTGTCAGTGGCTCAGCGGGTTGCACACTTGCCTCTGAGGCTGGGAAATCAGAAGGCTGTGGGTTCTATCCCCACACCAGGCACTTGGGTTAATATCCCAATACTGACACTGTAGTGCAGTATGAGGGAGATGCTGCACTCCTGAGGTGCCATCTTTTCAAATGAGACATTAAACTGAGGTCCCGTCTACCTGTTTTGGTGGTTGTTCAGGTGGACGTCAAAGATCCTATGGCACTTCTTGAAAAGAGTAGGGGAATTATTTATTTCAAATCAATAACATCAGGAAAAAAATAACGACAGTTCACCAGAAAAATACATACAGAAAATCTCATAAAATATAAAAGGAAAGAAAAGCAAAAACACAATAAACAGAGTAATACACTGGTGAAAATAAACAAAAAAATGTATTTGAAATCCAAGGAACTTTTCTTCAGTAAGACTGGAAAAGACTAGAGTCTAAAATATCACATTCTCATTCCTTTTGTTCTACCAGTGCTTTTTTGATTTGTATAATCAGGAGTAACACAGGAGTATTCACATGCTGTAAAGAAAAACGACAGCATGCCTGCCATAAGTAGAACTTAATATTAGCAAAAATAACATTCACGGTTCTGTAATGATACCGGGAACCAAACCCAGAATATTCTCCCAGGATCAGACATTCATATGAAATATTATACACCGGACGCCAGTTCCAGCAAGCAACTAAATCATGCTAAAACATAGTAGTAAAGGAACACAGTAAAAAAAATGTTCTAAAGTTTCTTCCACTCCCCCACAATCTTCTCTAATGCACTGCCATTCAGTAAGCGATTTGTGCTTAAGGTTACCCTTAACCCCAAGTTTCCAGTGACAACATATCCACTGAATGTCCCACACGTGAGCAGGAATACGTTTATCATTCAAAAGCCTCAAGGCAACCTTCAATTTTTTAGGCAAGCATTTCGGAAAACCTACCTGAACAGTAAAATTTTACTCCATTACTGCCATATACAGGGATTTTCTATTCAAAGTGTGTGATATCAGTTTCGTAATACGCCAAGCGCTACATTTCCTGTACGCTGGAATAGCAAAGTCAGAAACTTGTAGAGCAGGGGTTATAGCCCCATCTCTGAAAAAAAGGCGTGAACAAAAGAGATGTCCAAGGAGACCAACGATGACTCCCTCCTGTTCCAAAATTAAAATATAGAAAAAAGGAAAAGTAAAACACTATTGGATTAATCATTCCCAAACCTCCTTGGGTCAGTTTCAAATAAGTAAAATCCCATTTAATAGGGTTTAAATGGCTGCCCCAAATCATTTGAAAAAAACAGCTCAAAACCCGACTGTCCAAATGCAAAGGAATGGGAAAAATCACACTAATATGCAAAAATATTGGTAGCAAAAATGTTTTACTAAGCAAAACCCTCTTCTTTTTTGATAAAGACCAGGACTTCCACACCTGGACTTTTTGTTCCCCTGTGTCAAGCTTCTCCATTCAATTAAGGTTAAGGTAAGGCTAGGGGGATGTTAGGGTGTATTAGCAGAGGTATCACAAGTCGGAAGAGGGAGGTAATAATCCCTCTTTACAAGACACTGGTTAGGCCCCCTCTGGAGTACTGCGTGCAGTACTGGAGGCCACACCTTCACAAGGACATTAACCAGATTGAGGCAGTCCAGAGAAGGGCAACCAAAATGGTGCAGGGACTGCATCAGAAAACATATGATGACAGATTAACAGAGCTCAATATGTATACCCTTGAGCAAAGGAAGGAGAGAAGTGATATGATTGAAACAGTCAAACACCTTAAGGGTACTAACAAGGTGAAAGAGTCTAACATGTTTCAGTATAAGAAAAATAGCAGGACAAGAGGACACAGCATGAGATTAGAGGGAGGCCGATTAAGTGGTAATGTGAAGAAGTTATTTTTCACAGAAAGGGTGGTGGATGCATGGAACAGCCTACCTCAGGAAGTGGTGGATATGAATACAGTGCAGGGCTTCAAACAGGCATTGGATAAGCATAAGGGAGCAATACAGATGAGTATGAATAGATAGGCCATTGATAGAGCAAAGGTCGATGGCACATTTAAAAGGTAGAAAAATAAATAGGCAGACTGGATGGGTCTTGCGGTCCTTATCTGCCATCAACTTCTATGTTTCTATGTTCCTATTAATGGCTGCCAAATCCCTGTTACCAAAAAAGCAACCTAACATTTTAATAGGAGAAGCAAAAGTATGAATCTGCCCAATAGTAGAATCAAAAGGCCCATCCCCTAATAAAGACACCTGAACTCTTACCAAAATGAATCTCTGCCAGTCCTAGAATATAAGTGAAAAACATCCATGCATCTGAAAACAGAGTCTGCATTCGGAACAGTGAAACAAATATCATCGGCATAAGCGGCAGTCTTCTGAGGTACAATCTCCAAAGCAGGGGAAAGTCCCCAAATGTTACCATCAATAATGATCAAACGTACCACAGGGTCTAAAAAAAAATACATATAGTAAGGGACTAAAAGGGCAACCCTGTCGCAGCTCCCGAAAAATAGGAACACCCTTCACAACTAAGTTGTTAATCACAGGGCATACAATAGCATCACAATACAAAAGCTGAATCCAGGATCTAAATGCTGCAGGCACCCCATAGTGGTTTAAAAACCAGGTGGAGAAAAGCATCAGAAACTTTCTATCAAATTATTTGGTCTGATACTAAGCTATTAAATAACTTGAAAGTCTTTTCTATGTGCCAAAAGCACAAATATCCAGCAAAAAAACAAGATTCTGCTGAATAGACCTAGTAGGAATAGAGCAGGTCTGTGCAGGATGTATAACCGCCATTGCTATACACTGTAGTCTATGACATAACATAGATGCTAACATTTATAATCAGTGTTCAAAAGACTGATAGGTCTCCAGTTTTCTAAATGGTGTCTAGACCCTTTCTTGTATAGAAAAATGACAAGGGCAGCAGCAAACTGAGGAAAGGTCTGTCCAGACCCTAATATTTCATTATACAGCTGACACAAAACCTCACTGAGGACATCAGAGAAACATTTATAAAATTCATTTGTAATACCATCCTCACCAGGAAAAACCCGTAATTTGAAATGAGCAATATTCTGCTTAACTTCAGCAACCGTAATGGGACTCTCAAGCTCCACAGCCTGATCGTGTGTCACCCTAGGAGAGGTAAAATTAAAAACCTCCTCCCAGACCATAGTGGACAAAAAAGGAGACTCATGTTGCTTCAATAAATAACCTTCCACTATGTCCAATATTTCAACATCAGTCAATTTCAAAACCTCATCAACAGAAAACAGGCCATCCATCAATTAAGAGTCCACAGCCTTTTTGCAGGCTGAAAAAGAGTCAGCAGAAGGAGACTTTTGCAACGCAAGATGCATTTCTGCCTGTAAAGAGGCAGCTCTGTCATGCTGATATTGATACATAGCAGACTTAACAATATCAAGCTGGTTACGGATCCTTTCCTCAGAAAGATCTGGAAAAAACATAAGGTGATAAAATTGATTACGAAGTCCTAAATATCTAATATAGTCAGTCAGCCATCTAGTACGGCCTAAAGTAACAAAAAACTGCTTGATGTCTGTCTTGGTATCCACCCACCAAGAACCTAAATCATCATACATATCAATAACAGAAGTTGTGAATGTAAAACATACGAACAATTACTCTTAACATCATCCTGTTCCAATAAAGAAGAATTCAATTTCCACCACCCAGAGAAGGAAGAAAACTGTGGGGGAACCGCAGAAAGGCCGATCGTACAAACTAAAGCCATATGATCCGAAACTTCACAAAGTCTCAAAGAAAATTGACTGGGTATCAAATATCTGGAAAGAAAAAAGTAATCAATGCGTGAGGAAAAAACACTTCTCCTAAAAGTAGCCCCTGCATTCTGATAAAGCTGCCTGTAAGCATCAGTCTGAACTGTGGTCTTAAGGACATCCTGCAATGCATGAGTGTCACAATATATCTTCTTCTGGATATGATCTTTAACTTTCAGATCCAAACTGCAGTTAAAATCCCCAACCCAAACCACATGTAATTTGGTAAACAAAAAAGGCTTAACTAAATTAAATAGGTCAATAGGAGCAGTTTTAACTTGGGGCGCATAAACATTGATGAGACGTAAAGAAAAACCCCGGTATACACAATCAAGGAGCAAAACCCTCCCAGGCAATAAATCAACCAAACAGAGAACCTGAACCAGAGGATTAATAAAAAGAATTCCCAAACCATCTGCCATATCCTTCCCATAAGACCAGAAAGAAGGACCAGTCAGTCACCCAAGACTTTTTTGCCAAAGTGACATCTTTCAAAGTGCTAAACCTAGTCTCCTGCAAAAAAGATAATATCAGCATCCAAACCCCTACAGTAATTCAAACAAGCCAGCTTCTTCTTATAATGCTTCATACTACAGGTGTTAAGGGTGACTAGGTGCAAAGATGGTATCAAAATTTAGGAGTATCATTTGTCCTTCTTCCTCTTTTTCCCAGCTTTCCTTTTAGATCGTGGAAGCCCCAGATCTGAATCACCCTCCTCCTCAATTTCCATTTCAGAATGTCGTCCAGATTTGGAAGAGACATCGGATTATGGAGGCACTCCTTAAGGAAAGGATAGTGCAACACCTGGAATCCATAGGGGCACAGGATCCAAGACAGCATGGGTTTACAAAAGGAAGGTCCTGTCAAACTAATCTCATAGATTTCTTTGACTGGGTAACCAGAGTGGTGGACCAAGGGGGGAGCAGTTGATGTCGCCTACCTTGACTTCAGCAAAGCTTTTGACACTGTTCCACATAGAAGATTGATAAATAAGCTGGGTAGACTTGGGGTGGGTCAGAAGTTGGTCAACTGGGTGGCAAACTGGTTGACGGGCAGAAAACAGAGAGTGGTGGTAAATGGTATACAGTCAGAAGAGATGCAAGTCACAAGTGGGTACCTCAGGGATCAGTCCTGGGGCCAGTCCTCTTCAACATCTTCATTAGTGACCTTGCAGATGGACTAGAGGGGTAAGGCTTGTCTGTTTGCAGATGACACCAAGATCTGCAACAGAGTAGATGATCCAGATGGGTGAGCAGAATGAGAAGAGATCTGGATAAACTAGCAAAATGGTCAGAAGAGTGGCAACTGGGATTTAATGCAAAAGAGGTGCAAGATCATGCATATAGGGAAGAAAACTCTGAAGCCACCTATAGGCTGGGAGGGTTGCTAGCAGTCACAAAGGAAGAAAGAGATTTGGGCATCATCATCACTGATGACCTGAAATCATCCAAGCAGACCTCTAAAGCAGTAGGTAAGGCTAGGGGGTGTTAGGGTGTATTAGTAGGGGTATCACAAGTCATAAGAGGGAGGTAATAATTCCTCTTTACAAGACACTGGTTAGGCCCCATCTGGAGTACTGCGTGCAGTATTGGAGGCCACACCTTCACAAGGACATTAACCAAATTGAGGCAGTCTAGAGAAGGGCAACCAAAATGGTGCAGGGACTGCATCAGAAGACATATGAGGACAGATTAACAGAGCTCAATATGTATATCCTTGAGCAAAGGAGGGAGAGAGGTGATATGATCAAGGCATTCAAACACCTTAAGGGCATTAACAAGGTAAAAGAGTCTAACATGTTTAAATATAGGAAAAATAGCAGGACAAGAGGACACAGCATGAGATTAGAGGGAGGCCGATTAAGGGGGAATGTGAGGAAATTGTTTTTCACAGAAAGAGTGGTAGATGCATGGAATGGCCTACCTCAAGAAGTGGTGGCTATGAATACAGTGCAGGGCTTCAAACAGGCATGGGATAGGCATAAGGGAGCAATACAAATGAGTATGAATAGATAGGCCACTGACAGAGCAAAGGTCGATGGCACATTTATAAGGTAGAAAAAGAAATGAGCAGACTGGATGGGCCTTGCGGTCCTTATCTGCCGTCAACTTCTATGTTTCTATGTTTCTATGTTTCTATGTGACTCAGAGTCCTGATCTTGTGGTACTTGAAAGGGGTTAGTAGAGAGAATTGCAACAGGAGGAGTACCAATTTTACTAGAGGCTCTAGTAACTCTCTTAGTGTGTGGAGTGCGAAAGTCAGGTTGAGGGGGAGCATTGAGTTCGAGACTAGAGGTGCAGCAGTGGTCAGAATACCCTGCTCATCCATTGAGGGGCAAGTCTCAGTGGGCTGTGTAGCTGGAGCAGGTTGATCAGACCTAACCTCAGGATCAGGCTATGCAGTAGGCCGAGAGTGGTGTGGATTCTTGGCATCAAGAGGAGGCCCATGGGTTTTTTGGGCCTTATTAATTAAATAATCTTTATTCATACCACCCTGTCTATTCTGCCCAGCCCAGGGACACTGATGATATGCGTGTCACTGTTCATCACATAAGTTACAGCGAAAGGTGTTGTGACAAACCCACTGTCGTGAGTGAAATCCCCACATAAGGCACATTTACCTCGTCACAGACACTACTAAGGTGTCAGCGGCTACCATATTTGTAACAGGCTTTAGGCTGTCCTGGGTATAAACAACCCCCCGTCTTTACCCAGAAAAAAACTGTTGGGGATATGTAACACTTCATTTTCAACAATATGCAGTTTCACTTTAAACTTCCACCTACCTTTGTCATCAATCACAGCTTCTGACGGTCCCAAAACATAACATTTATGCTCAAGCCAAAACTGAATATGCCCTACATTAACACCTTCATTTCTAAACATGATATGTAAGGTTTTAAATAAAGGCGTAGTAAGAGGAATGGCAAAAAAAGGAATCCACAGTGGTGAAGATTTACAGGACTCATAAAGTTCCAAAATTTGTCCAAACCAGAAAAGGACCTGAAACTAATGTTGAAAGTGTCCTCACCACTGACATTAATCAACGCATAAATATCTGAGGCAAGAAAATGCATGGACTCCTTGAGGAGTCTTCTGGCAACAAAAGCCCTGTCAGGATGTTTGGGTAGGCCTCCCCGGTACCTGAGACGGGCAGCATTGCATCTGGGGGCTTGTTCCAGGCGATCATGTTTAAAAAAATCCGAAAACTGAGTTCCCGGTCTACTGGAATCCCGTTGGGGAGAAGGAGGAGAAACAGCCGGGGGAACATTCTGGAGAGAATCATCAACAGGCTCAGGTCCCCAAGTATCCTCAACACCACCCGTAGGCAGACTAACAGGATCTGGTAAGTTCTGACCTGAATCAGGACCAGCAGCAATATTCCCCCAAGAATCCATTTGTGAAGGAGATAAAGACCCCCAGTTGGAGTCAGGGATCCATTTGCCATCCACACACATCCAGCCTGCATTCAACAAGGCCTGCTCCTTCAACCAGCGGCCATCATCGTCAGTGTCCAAACGCTTCCGCATACCATCGCAGGTTACGTCAGAGTTGGGAAGTACACCATCGGACATAGAGGCTGCCGCCGATTCTAAGACAGCCGCAGAGCTCCGCTCCTCCAGAGGCAGCACTACCGACTGTAATTCAGGACATGGTACAGAATCAGGAGAAAATTCAACAGAAACAGTCTCACCCACATCTCCCGCTGCATGAGACTCCCCATGCGAATCATCTCAGGACACAGGTCGAACTCCTGCCACCATAGGGTGTGTAGCACCTCGCAAAAGTTCCTCAGCCTACTCCACAACAGCAACCTTCATCTCCTCTGATGTCTGGCCACCATCTGCCATACAGCAAGCAGCACAGCAGCTCCCCCTACCGACGAATAGGGGAATTTCCCCGGTGTCCTGGCCAAATTTCCCCCATTCATTAAAAATACCATCATCAGCTTAATCTGGTTGTTTCAGCTGGTTACCATCTGTATCTCCCCCTTCCCCACCCCAATCGCCCCTGAAAAAGGGATTTCTAGTCTCAGTGGGCCTACCGGGTCAACAAAATTCAATAAATAAATAAATAAACCCGTGCTGTTGCGGGCATTGAAGCTGATATTTTCCAAGTATTCTACCAGCTGATCAGTCACAATTCTTTCCAGAGCGTTTGAGAGTGGGAGGAGGATGGAGATTGGCCTATAGTTCCCATGCTGGGCACAATCTCCACTCTTACGCACCGGTGTCACTATCGCAGACTTCCACTTTTGTGGGAATTGTGAGTACCTAAGAGATAAGTCACTTATATGGGTTAGGGGTGCCAATATTTTATCCAATACAAGCACGAAAAACTTAAGAACAAGAGTATCACTGCTAAATCTTGATTTCCCCAGCACTTTAAGGAAGTATTTCCTGGCTTTACCAACCGTGATGAATCTGAAATAGAATGGTTTGTGAGAGGGGGGGGGGTCTGATTTCCCAGTAAGAACATTATTAACGGTTGGTCAAAAGAAGTCAGGGAGGAGGACACCACTCAGTAAAAGCATTGTTAAAAGTGTTCGCTATGGATCTTGGATCAAGGGAAGGTGCACCATCAATGTTAAGCATGGAGGGGGTGATTTGGAGACTTTCCATGTGACTTCTCTAAGGTTACTGCAAAACTTTCGGCCGACATTCCATGTGTAAGACAGGGCTTCTTTGTAATAATTACTTAGTGTAATTCGGATAGCCCTGGTACATTTATTCCTTGCTTTTTTATAGCTCTGAATGTTGGCATGTTTCTCTGTGGCCCAAGCCCTGTACCAAAGACAGTCCCTGGATTTCAAGCGCTCGGTGAGGTCAAGAGAGACCCAAGGGTTACAGTGGCCTTTGATTTTATGTTTTTTTAAAAGGACCGTGCTTGTCACACACAGCGTTGAATTGGTGAATAAATTCCTGAAGTGCAATGTTGATGTTGCAGGTGGAGTAGACTAAAGACCAGTCTTGTTGGCTGAGGTCAGATTTCAGAAGTTCAAGATGATCACAGATGAGACCCTGTTGATAATTGTTCTGGAGGGGGGCTTGGAGAATTTATTAGACCAACAGAATAAGACAGGGGAGTGGTCACTTATACCATCCGGGAGTACAGTGGTGTCTAAAATCTGCTCAGGGTAGTTAGAAAGTACCCAATCCAATAAGGCACATTTCGGGTCCTGTAATTCATTCTTGTAAGAGACTTGACAAGCTGGGTGAGATGAATGGTTGAGACTGCATCTTTGAAGGTGCTTGCTTCCGGGGAGAGCCAATTGACATTAAAGTCACCTAGCACTATGACTTCTGAGTTAAGACTCAGACTGCCTAAGCACTCCAATAGTGAGTCTAGGCCTAAAGTTGTCTGCTTGGGTGGGATATATACTGATAACACAGTGATAGTTTTATTGTGTGCAACAAGCAGCACTTTAATAGCAAAGTGCTTGCACATTGCCACCAGTGTTGGGCAGCAGCAGGACAAGACCCTGAATGTTATCCCTAAGGTAAATTGCACAACAGGCACCTTTCTTGGTTAGATGATCCTGTCATAAAACTGTGTAACCTGGTATTGAGATGGATGTGTTAGGTATACTTGGTGAGAGCCAGGTTTTGACTGTTGAGAGAATATCAGGGTTTTGTTGGACGATCCATACATTCAGATTGTCAAATTTGGGAGGAGGCTACAGATGTTGATTGATGCAATTGTGAGTGTCCCTGCTTTTCTCTGAAGGGTGTCAGACATTTGTGGTGTGCCAGGGTTGGGGTGGGTGTTTCCAGCAAGCAGCAATAAAAGCAGTGCTAGTCTACGCAGGTGTTCCTTTAGTTGTTTGTTATTAAGATTGCACAGCCTTAGCTGGGTGCATATTAAGTTAAGTTTTTCCTGAAAGAAGTAGCTTTGCCTGCCTCCCTCCATTTCCCCAGGTACACTTTCCCATCCTCCTCTCTCTGGGTCTCCTTATACCTTCTGAATGCCACTTTTTTGTCCTTACCTTTTCTGCCACCACCTTCAAGAACCATAACAGTCTCCTCTTGCTTCTGCTTTTGCTTACTTGCTTGACATACAGGCTTGGTGCATTTACTGTGCCCTCTTTTAACCTGGCCCATTTGCCCTCCACCCACCCCGAGACATCTCCCCACTCCAGGCCATCTTGGATGCATTCCTCCATCTTTGTAAAGTCTGCCCTTCTAAAATCCAGGACCCTCACCCTTCTGCAGTTGGATTCTGCTGCTGTTCTTATATTAAATCACATTGTGCGATGGTCACTGGTCCCCAGATGACTTCCCACCTTGATGTCCACAACACTGTCCCCGTTAATAAGCACCAGATCCAGTATTGCTCCGCCCTGAGCAGGTTCACTGACTAGCTGCCTGAGGAATGCCCATTACAGGGAGTCCAGGATGACTCTACTTGTAGCTGATGCTGCAGCAGGGAAACTTCTCTCTACATCTGGCAGATTAAAGTCCCCCATTAGCACCACCTCCCCTTTCTCGGCCATTTTGCCTATGTCTTCCAGCATTTCTTTGTCTAAGCCCTCCCCTGTGTTGGAGGCCTGTATACCACTCCTATTCAAATGGCGACCCCGTTTTCTGACTCAAGGTTGACCCACACCTTGACCCCCCTGAATTCCCTGTATCTGTGTCACTTTTATGTTTTCCTTAACATAAAGCACCACTCTCCCACCTTTTCTTCCTACCCTGTCTCTTCTAAACATCGTGTAACCAGGTATGACCATTTCCCAGTCATGGTTGTCAGTGCACCATGTTTTGGTGATGGCCACAATATCCAGGTCTGCCTCAGCCATAGTGTCCTCCAGGTCTGGTATCCTATTTCCTAGACTTCTAGCATTGGCACACATGGCTGTCCATATTTTTAGTCCTTCTCTTGTCCCTTTCCACTTTTTCTAGCTGTTCCCCTTTCTTACCTTTTTATATTGCCTGCTCCTCTTTTCCTCTTCCTAATCCCTTGCAACCATGATTGTCTTGCATTCTGGTGGGAATCTTCTCTCTCAGGATGTCTCTACCTTCTATCACAGCCTGTGTGGGGGGGGGAGCAGTTCCTGCCTCCCCTATGCCTTCTGCTACCCCCTTTGGCTAGTTTAAAGTAACATTTAAAACATCCACCGAGGACTGCCATTCCCTTTCTGGATGGATGCAGGCCATCCACTCACCCAGTATAAGCTCTGATTCCTCCAGGTGGATCCCAGTCCCCAGTGTAGCCATACCACTCCTCTCTGCACCATTCCTTCAACCACGAGCTGAAGACCTTAGTGCAGAGCTCCCTCTCCCTCTCCTTCACCCTGTTGTAGACAGGCAGCACTTCCATAAAGGCACCAGTACATGCCACTTGCTAAGACCCATTCCCAGCTCCCTAAACTGCTCCTGCACTGCACCATCCCATCCAAAGCTAGGACATTCATCCCTAGGTGGACAATGACATCCTGCTTCCCCTTCCTTCCTATTGCCCTCGCGATCCGCTAGATATGCTTTCCAGCCCTCTGAGCCATTGCACCAGGTAGGCACTTATCCTCCCTCTATATCCCCTTTCCTTCCTCCAACTCTATCCTCTTGACAATAGAGTCCCCCACCAGAAGTGGCTTTCTCCTTCGGGGTCCTCCTTCCCCCCCTGGAGACGCCATTCAGATGGACCCCCACATCCTCACTGTTCACTGCCTCAGGTGCCCTTTCTTGGCAGTCCTGCTCTACCAGAATGCTGTAGGAGTTAATTAGTGGCAGTGAATGAGAAGTGTGCCTGTTACCCGCTCCTCCAAGCCTTCCAGATCCTCACCCCTGCCCTCCTTGACCCCACTGTAGGCCAACCACCGCTCCCTTCTGGCATCCTTTAAGGTAGCGGTGTCTGATTAGATCCCTGGGTGGGAGAAATGGTCCCCTGACTCCTCGCCAATGCAACTTTGAGTCCAGTAGCATTCTCCTGACTGTCAGCCAGTGCCACCCAGAGCCTTGAGACCTGTTCCCTCCACCCAGAGAGGTGCACACAGATGGGACAGCATTACAGTCTCCCTGTAGACTGCTCCCACACAACCACTGCATTGCACCACTCCCCACATTTCCTTTTTTCCTGTTCTTCTTGTACTTCCTGTCCCAGATCCTAGTAGGACAATCCCACTACCACCCGGTAACCACAAGTCCCTACGCCCTGAAGCTCACTAATACCCAGTGAGCATTTTACAGCAAGTCCCTACACACTAAAATATCCAGCAGCTGTTTAACAGTAAGCATCTGATTCCTAAAATGCAGTAGTACCTAGCAACAGTTCACCGGCAATCCCTAAAACCCAGAAACACACTAACACCTAGCAGCAAAAAAGCCAGCCCTTAAGTCCACTAACTTACTTACCCCAAATGCCAAGCTAGCCATCAAAGTGCAGCCACCCTACAATGCAACCCCCAAGGGTATAGCCTGGGATCCGATGGTTAGGGGTCCACTTGGGTCTGCAGGGGAGCAGAGTGGCTGGCTGCTGCCTTATTGGGCCAACTCTGGTGGGCATACTCTGATGTCCTTTGCATGTGTGTCCTTCGTACAGGGGCCACAGCACAGAGGGCCACTTGATTAGCCCAGTCCTTAAGAAAGTCCCTGCCCACTTCATGGGTCCCAGGCGGCACCCTGGATTGGCTGCCAGTCGGAGAGGGAAGCGTGGCTAGAATCTGATTGGCTCCTTTCAGGAGCCTCATGGAGCTTCCAAGCTCCACTCCTCCAATTTATTTTGCAGACCCTACCCTTCTGATAAATTATCTGTCTACCCACCCCCAGTCAGAAATGTTCTAGCAGAAAAGTTCTAGCTGCCTTAGTTAGCTGCCTCCTTGCTCTCATGGCAAGATTGCTGTCTGTAACTGGAAATCCCAGAATCCCCTGCAGCTGACATCAGAGCAGTCAAACACAGGAGGTAGCACCTGGAAGGGTGTACAGATCAAAGACAAGCCAGAAGTATGCAGAAAATCACAGGTGTTTAATCCTGAAGCATGAGAGTGCACTCCCACGAATCCCAAGTGCTTTGACTCCTAAACGAGTCTTCATCAGGGGGTGGAGCTTCAAGTGTAGAACAACATATTTAAGTCAGTAATTTAAATAGACAGAGCAAATCCATATGATGCCCCTTTGCATCTCAGCAAAAAACACAAACTACATACAGTGTTCATAAAGAAGCCACAATTATACAGAAAAAGGAAACAACTTCAAAGTGGTTGACTAAACTGAAAAAGTGATAAATGAAAAAACTAATTAAATCAGAAGGGAGGGCATAGCAAAAAGGCAGGTGAGCACAAAAGAAATATGGGACTAAAAAGATAAAGCATCATAAAACAAGAAAGGTAAATAAGGAAGACAATAGGGGAAGCGGAAGAAAGGGGAATAGTGTAAAAGGCATATGGGATGCATAAGGAAATAAATATTTCAGTATCAAGCACAAATATTCTTATCCACCACTTCCTGAGGTAGGCAGTTCCATGCACCAATCACCCTTTCTGTGAAAAATGACTTCTTCACATTACCACTTAATCAGCCTCCCTCTAATCTCATGCTGTGTCCTCTTGTCCTGCTATTTTTCTTATATTGAAACATGTTAGACTATTTCACCTTGTCAATGCCCTTAAGTCGTTCGAATGTTTCCACCATATCACCTCTCTCCCTCCTTTGCTCTAGGGTATACATATTGAGCTCCGTTAATCTGTCCTCATATATTTTCTGATGCAGTCCCTGCATCATTTTGGTTGCCCTTCTCTGGACTGCCTCCATTTTGTTAATGTTCTTGTGTAGGTGTGGCCTCCAGTACTGCATGCATTACTCCAGATGGGGCCTAACCAGTGTCTTGTAAAGAGGAATTATTACCTCCCTCTTATTACTTGCAATACCCCTACTAATACACCCCAACATCCCTCTAGCCTTACCTACTGCTTTGGTGGTCTGCTTGGATGATTTCAGGTCATCTGTGATGATGATGCCCAAGTTTCTTTCTTCCCTTGTGATTTCCAGCAACTCCTCTCCAAATTTATAGATGGCTTCAGGGTTTCTCTTCCCTAACTGCATGATCTTGCACTTCTTTGCATTAAACCCCAGTTGTCACTCTTCTGACCATTTTACCAGTGTATCCAGATCTCTTCTCATTCTGCCCACCCCATTTGGATCATCTACTCTGTTGCAAATTTTGGTGTCTTCTGCAAACAGACAAACCTTACACTCCAGTCCATCTACAATGTCATTGATGAAGATGTTGAAGAGGACTGGCCCCAGGACTGATCCCTGAGGTACCCCACTTGTGACTTGCATCTCTTCAGACTGTATACCATTTACCACCACTCTTTGTTTCCTGTCCACCAAGCAGTTTGCCACCCAGTTGACTAACGTCTGACTCACCCTGAGCCTACCCAGCTTAATAATCAATCTTCTATGTGGAACAGTATTGAAAGCTTTGGTGAAGTGAAGGTAGACAACATCAACTGCACTCCTTTGGTCCACCACTCTGGTTACCCAGTCAAAGAAATCTATGAGATTAGTTTGGCAGGACCTTCCTGTTTTAAACCCATGCTGTCATGGATCCTGTGCTCCCAAGGATTCCAGGTGTTGCACTAACCTTTCCTTAAGGAGTGCCTCCATAATCTTGCCCACTACTGAGGTAAGACTGACTGGTCTGTAATTCTCTGCCTCCTCCCTGCAGCCACTCTTGTGGAGTGGGATCACATGAGCCCTTCTTCAGTCTTCTGGGACCTCTCCTGTGCTCAGAGACTCACTAAATAGTTTTGATAATAGCTCTGCTAGTTCTACCCTTAGCTCCTTTAGTACCCTGGGTTGTATGCCATCAGGTCCTATTGCCTTGTCCACCCTGATGTTAGTGAGCTCTTGTAGGACCCTTTCTTTTGTGAAGGGACTTGTGCACACCTCCCTCCCCCTGTGTCCGTGGTGCTGAGCTGTGGGCCCTGCCCTACCTTCTCTTCAGTAAATACTGAGCAGAAGTATCTATTTAGGATAGTTGATTTTCCTTGGTCCTCCTCTACACACTCCCCCTTATCCCCTTTGATCTTAGCAATACACCTTCTGGACTTTCTTCTTTCACTAATGTATCTATAGAAAGACTTGTCCCCCCTTTTTTTTCACTGTTCGTGCTAGTGTTTTCTTGGTTTGGGCCTTTGCCTGCCTTACTGCCTTCCCTGCTTCCCTTAGGGAAGTTTGGTATACCTCCCTATCATCATCCCTCTGTGTTCCCTTATATTTCCTGAAGGCCAGCCTTTTGGTTCTGATCTTTTCTGCTACTGTTTTTGAGATCCAAAGTGGTTTCCTCCTTCTTTTGCTCTTGCTTTTCTCCCTAACACAGTGGGATGTTGCTTGAAGTATTGCATCCTTAATGCTGCCCACTTTGCCTGTACCCCTCACCTGTATTTGTTCTTGCCAGGTCTAGCTTAACTCTGTTGGCCATCTTATCAAAGTCAGCTCCTCTGAAGTCCCATATTTTTGCCTTAGAATGGGATGATTTAGTTCTAGTGGCCAAATTGAACCATACCATGTGATGGACACTGGCCTCCAGGTGACTTTCTACCTGGAGAGCTGTGATCCTTTCCCTATTAGTCAGTACTAGATCTAGAATAGCCCTGTCTCTTGTGGGTTGTTGTACTAGTTGTTTGAGGCCCTCCCCTGGCAAGGAATCCACGATGTGTCTAGTTCTGGTGGATGTTCCCGTTGGTATTGACCAATCTGTATCTGGTATGTTGAAGTCTCCCATTATCAGAACCTCCCCTTTAACTGTCATGTTTTGTATATCTTCCAACAGTAATGTGTCTATGTCCTCCCCCTGGTCATAAGGCCTGTAGACAACCCCAGTTTGTATGGCTGTCCATTTTCATGTTTCCAGGGTGACCCACAGTTCTTTTGGCTCCTTATGTGTATTCTAAATTTCTGTAGCTTTGATATTTTCATTGACATAAAGAGCCACCCCCCCTTCCTTTTTGCACCTTGGTGTCTTCTGAACAGTACATAGCTGGGCACTGAAGTCTCCCAAGTGTGGTTACTGGTGAACCATGTCTCGCTAATGACTACTATGTACAGTTTAGCCTTTGTCATTGTTGCCTGCAGGTCTGGGATCTTGTTTCCCAGACTGCAGGTATTTGTGTACATGATTTTACATTGGCCAGATTTTGGTGTGTTAGTTGTTGGGTGAGGTCCGGTGTTTCCCCTGCGCATCGTATGGGGAGCCAGGCCATTTTCCTTACCTGGTGATGCAAATGAACTACAAACATGCTGAACTCCTGTTTGATCACTAGCTGAGGGGGGAAGGGTGTCCTTCCCATTTGATGTATCGGGTGCTGCACCCCTCTCCCCATTTGCTAGTTTAAATATTCAGCAAAGACGTTCCCTCCTTAGTCAGATACAGGCCATTGAATTTAAAGAACTTTCTCTCCCAAAACTGTTGCCAGTTACCTACAAACGTGTGTCCTTTTTCCTTGCATCAGCCCTTGAGCCACATGTTTAGCTCCCCTATCTTCCCTTCCCTTCTCTGACCTTCCATCCATCTGCCCCCTCTTCCAGATTGGCAGGATCTCAGAGAAGGAGATGCCAGATGAAATGGATGACAATTTGTCTCCTAGCCTGGTCACGTGTTCCTTGGTCTCCATAACTGACCATCTGGCAAGATTGTTAGTCCCTATGTGTACCAGGACGTCGATGTTTTCTCCTTATTCCTGCATGATTTTAGCAATGCGGTCAGTGTCTCTCCAAGCTAATGTACCTGGAAGACATCTGACTATTACCACTGGCTGGAAGTAGATATCGACTCCCTGAATCATGGAGTTTCCTATGATCAGAAGTGTTTCGGAATTCCGTTTTTCTTTTTTTGTTTTGGTCCCAGTTTTGGGCGAGTTTTCTAGTGTGACCACACCCAAATATCTACATTTTGGCACACCTGCTAAGTAAGAGCCATCCATGTTCTGCACGTTTAAGCCATCAGTATTTTCATCTTGGGCAATGTACCAAATAACATTGTCTTTATTTTTAATTTATTGAGTACCAGCTTTGTATTACACTGACATTCTTGAATTTTTATAAACTCTGAGGAGAGAGTTACATTAATATTCTCGACGGAGTTAGAATGATGGCATGTCACTGCATCATCCGCATACAAAAAGAGCTCCAAATTTAAAATGACAATAGTTATTGGGCCAATAAATAAAGAAAAAAATCAGTTGGCCAAGAACTGATACCTGCAGTCCCCCAAATTGTATTTTTCTGCTTGTTGATAGGCAACCTCCAAGTTTTGCTCTTTGATGTCTGTCATATAGATAATTTGATAATCAGGCTTGTGAGGAATTTCCGAAGCCCAGGCTTCTTAACCTATTAATTAAAACAGAGTGATCAACTTGGCAAAATGTCTTGGTTAGGTCAATGAATACAGCATGAGTCAACTTCCCACAATCCACTGCTCAATGCACTGCATCCGTGAACCTAACCAAGCCAGTCTCAGCACTATACCTCTTTCTGACACCAAGCTGCACATACAGTACAATAAAAGATCACATTTTTCAACACATTCCAGTAGTTGATTATAAACCATTCTCTCCTGAAGTTTTGAGAGAGCTGATGAAATAGCGATACAGTAAGTATATACAGTATTTATCGAAATTAGATACCAAACCAGTCTTGTGTATTGGAATAACAAAAGAATGTTTAAATTGATCAAGAATTTCTCTGACAGAAAAGGATAAGTTAAAAATCAAACTAAAGGGATAAGCAGCTGCAGCGGCTGCCAAAGACAATTTGGGAGAAAGATCATCCTAACCAGCTGACAT
This sequence comes from Neoceratodus forsteri, assembly GCA_016271365.2. NCBI lineage: Eukaryota > Metazoa > Chordata > Ceratodontiformes > Ceratodontidae > Neoceratodus > Neoceratodus forsteri. Next base: position 671,676,750 of record CM057451.1, on the reverse strand, counting down.
ATAAGTATTAATTATTTTCAGAAGTTTAAACACTTCTCTTTAGGTAACTGTTTTTAAACAAAAGCGGGGTATATTAAGTGAGGAGTCATGAGCTTGATCAGACTGCAATTTTAGCCCTACATGATAACCATCCAAATTAGTAAACAAGATAGTACACTTGCTTGCAGTTAACAGTGGTGAAGTAAAGGCCACATCTTCTCTAACCATATAAGAATTATCACCAATTTAACAGTAACTTTATGGAATTCCAATTTTATTTTCTGGATGAGATAAGTTATGTTATCAGATTGTTGATTGTTAAAAAAATTATCTTTAGCTATTTTAACTTTAGATTTACACTGGTTATCAAAGGAACACAATACATTCAAGTACTGAGGCAATTTATTTTTTTGTGTTGGGTCCAAACCTTATCTCTCATTCTCATCACCCTGAAGAGTTTGTAGGTTATCTGTCTAGAGCCACACCCACTTACTCTCCTCTTTGTCAAAGGAGCGTGGTTGTGCACAACTTAAAATTCAGTTATAAAAAAGTCTAGAGCACAATTTATATTGAGGATGGTTTTCCAATAAGTCCAATCAACATTTGATAAATCAGAGAGAAAGCAGTAGAGACAAAATATGGAAAAGTCCCTCACTTCCAATATTTTTGGAGTTGGTTTAGGTATGGACCCAGTTTTCCATATACAAAAAAAAAAAAAAAAGTGTAGCTGATGATCACTAATAACATCAGATGTCCAAAAGAAATAAGGTGCTCTATACTGCTGGATGTAACCCAGTCCAATCCAATCCAATCCAATCCAATCCAGTCCAGTCCGATCAAGTGTGCTTATTTAATTTTAGATTTAGTCTGGTAGGCAGTTCGATAACCTAATGTAATCCAGTGTCATGAAGAATATTTTTATAAGTAAGAATGGCAGTACCAGACCAATTCAAATTAAAATTACCAAGCACAATTAGTTCTCCCTTTCCAGTTCCAGCAACTAGTGTAGCAAAGTCTTTCAAACCATGTTCATCAGTGTTTGGGGGACTATAAACACAGCATATGTTTAATTTTGTGTTCTTTCCAATGGTTATTTGAATTAAAAGCCATTTACAGCAACAATCAAATCCAACTTGAACATGAAGTTCTTTCACAGTTAAAGTGTCTGTAATATGGAACATTGCTCTTATGCCCTCTGTATTTGTTTCTAAAAACAGAATACTATAATTAGGGACATAAATTTCAGCATTTAAAATCAAAGGGCAAAACCAGATATCTTTGACAACTAATACATCTGACTTATACTCTAGTAAACTATCCAGGCTTTAATTTCAGACTTTTTTTTGGTAATACAGTGCCAGTTGGTGAGCACCCCAGAAAACTTTTAAGCACAAAAAATTAAAAAAGGAGAGGCAGGAAAGAACAAGGGGACAAAAGGGAAAAACGGGAGCCAGTGGGAACTATCATAATAATGCAACACTCCCATTTGTGCCCACCCCCATCAGTCCCATATCCTCAAAGCAGGTGCACCCTGCTTTATCCCCCAAAGGCCTTGGCAAGAGGCCTCTGTGTAGTTATGGTGGGTACCTCACCAGGGCTGCAGTTGCTGCTAGCTGGGTGGTTGATCTTATGTGTTTAACTAAATAATTGCAGTAACAAACAATAAATAAATTAAAGGGGCCACTATTGCAGTAACAAACAATAAACAAATTAAAGGGGCCACTATTGCAGTAACAAACAATAAACAAATTAAAGAGGCCACTATTTGTAATTCAAAGGGTTGGGCCAATTGGCTTCAGGTCTTCTGCCTTGGCCTATCATAAGTAAGGATCAGTCCCTCCCAGGACTTTACTCCTTTTTGTAATGCACTAGACAAACCCCAGGTTGCCAGGCTGAAACCCAGGTTGTTTGCCATGTTTGTTTACGTTTGATTTGCTGTGTTGCCTGCTTATATTGCAGCACCTGTTACTGTTAGTGATCCCTCTGGGCTTTATTCGTTCCTGTCCTGACCTCACTGCTTACCCTGAGGTAAGGACTGGTGATGGTGGGGGAGGCACATAGATTGTTTTGTAAGAGGTGCTCCTGCTTCAGTCCTCAGTTGTCATGCATGCAGGGTGTGGATTATGGTGCTCCTTGCTGCGATGCACATTCCCCTATCCTTGCCACCATTTCAGGGGTAAGTCAGCTCAAAATCAATGACTAATAGTATTCTTCTTCCCAATCCTGACCCTGTAGCAATGTCTTGGACCCTGCAACTTGGGAGTATGGTTGGTGGCAACAGCTTAGATAAGCTGGGAGCAAGGGCGTAACACCTGCCTTGGACTGCTGGCTGCCTGTTGCTGCATTGCCTTACCAGTCCCCAGTTAGCCACAGTCTTGGGAATGGGAAAGATGAAAGCCTGCTGTTAGCTGAGGGCATTGCTGGGCCTGAGAGCCCAAAGGATACAGGAACTCTGAAACGTTCTATTCTAATACTACTTCATTTTTGCAATCCAGTTTCCAAGAATGGCTCAGCTTAGTTGCACCATGTTGTATGTTTTTTTAGTGAGGATGCTTGCTTTTAGTGAGTTTTATAAAATGACAAGAAAAACCCTGAAACCTCACTGATTGAAAGACATCACATGAAGTGCATTTAAAAGGTAGCTACAGTGAAGCTCGCCAGGATGAAGCCCAATTCTGCAGAATTCTGCAGTAGAGTTACTGCAGGAAACAATGCAGTTTCAATGGGAGTGAATCCCTTTTGTCATGCACTTCATCCTAGCAGGCTTCACTGTATGCAGGGTTAGGTGCTGGTTCTCATTACCAAGGCATGAAAGCCTTATTACCTACAAAATCGGGGACTTCTTTATTTGTATATAATTTTTCCATTTAAAATGTATATAAACAAATGATGTTATGTAAAAACAAAGTCCTATTAAAAATGTTCCATGTTACTTATAATACATAAGAGCAGAAAGACATTTTATAAGTGCAATAAGCCACTCCAGGGTGAGCACATAAGGATCTGATCCACTTTCCAGGGGTGTAAGGACACTCCACCTTCAGCCTCATACCTTATTCCACCGGGGTGTAACATAAAATACTTTAATATACACGCTGTCATAGCTTATTGCTTAACAACAACTTGGTGGACTGAAGCATGTAGTGGTTTAAGTGATTCACTCCAGCATACCATGTGATCCATTGACTGAGGTTGGATCCAAACTAGGGATCTCCTGGTTCACAGCTAAGCGCTATTCACAATAGACCACTCCACCTTCCCTAGACTGACCAGGATTTTTGTCTCCAACCTGTGTCATTATTAGTTAAATCAAGCTGCTTTTGAGGGCATATAGATAACAAGCTCTTAATTGTTGTTAGCCCATTTATTAATTAGCACTTTCTATGTATGTCACAACCTCATTTACTAATGAGTCTGGTGTTCATGAAAGCACTGAAGGCACAAGTCACCTTACCACGTAGAACTAAAAATGTTATAACCATGAGAAGATTTTATTAGTCACATGTATATTTAAATTTGGAGGCAGGATCACACAGGAACAAGAAGTGTTATGGGGACAGGGCACATCAACCCTTGGCTGAACATTGCAGTATAGTTTTACAGCAGAACTTAGCTTCCATTAGCAGCCTCTGACAAATCAATTTTGGGTGTCTGTTACAAACACATTAGCGGACGTAAGTGAATCTGTTTTTTAACAAGAACTGAGGCCATTGAAGGGACATTGGCTCCTGCAGGTAACCTTGAGCTCAGTTTTCTGCAGTGATGCTCTGCAGAGGCAGCATGTGGGGTTCGCTTCTGATAGTGTGCCAGTAAGCAGACTGTCTGGAACTACTGGTCCTTGGCTCAGAATACATGGCATTGGACTCCTTTTACTGCTGTGTGGGTGTGATGTTTTGCTACTGAAAAAAGGCTTTGAGGTTCACCTCCAACAAAACAACTTGCTACACTGGTACACTGGTGTAGAGAGGCTCTGTTATTACAAGGGCCCTCAGTTTGAATCATGGTACAGAGGTTCCCTGCACTTAACTAGTGCATTAATGGGGAGACCCTTTTTTCTTATTATGGCCCCGAGTTTGAATACTGATATGGTGGCATGCCACAGTGCTGCTGTATGTGCTAGTGAAGAAACTTTGCTACAGGGATGGGAGTTTGCCATTCCCCACTGCTACCAGCCGGTGTCACTGTGCAACAGTGTTGAAAGTCTGCTGTTCTCCTTTGTTACCACTTAGTCACTAAACAGCAGAACTGAGAGCCTTTTATTCTCCACTATTACCACTGGTGTTACTGTGGACAAATGATAGGAGCCTGCCATTCTCCACTGCAAACACTAGGTGTCAAAATGCACCAGTAATGACAATCTACCAGTCTCTACTGCTTTTAGCAGGTGCCACTGTGCACAAGTCATGGGAGCCTTTCATTCTGCAGTGCTACCACTGGGTATTGCTGTGCACTAGTGATGGGAGCCTGCCACTCTCAATTACTAACCACTGGGTATCACTGTGCACCAGGGGATATAGCCTGTCATTGTCTACTGCTACCAGCAGGTGTCAGTGTACACCTAGGATGGTAGGCTGCCATTCTTCCCTGCTGTGTGCAGGTGTCAGTGTACACCAAGGATGGTAGGCTGCCATTCCCTTCTGCTATCAGCAGGTGTCACTGTACACCAAGGATGGTAAGCTGCCATTCTCCACTGCTATCAGCAGGTGTCACTGTACACTAAGGGTAGTAGCCTGCTATTCTTCACTGCTATCAGGAGGTGTCAGAGTACACCAAGGATAGTAGCCTGCCATTCTCCACTGCTATCAACAAGTGTCAGTGTATGCCAAGGATGGTTGTTTGTCATTTTCCACTGCTATCAGCGGGTGTCAGTGTATATCAAGGATGATAGTCTGTCATTTTCCACTGTTATCAGTGGGTGTCAGTGTACATCAAGGGTAGTAGCCTGCCATTCTTCATTGCTATCAGCAGGTGTCAGTGTACAACAAGGATGGTATGCTGCCATTCTTCAGTGCTGTACGCAGGTGTCAGTATATGCCAAGTATGGTAGACTGCCATTCTCCACAGCTATCAGCAGGTGCCAGTGTACACCAAGGATGGTAGCCTGCCATTCTCCACTACTATCAGCAGGTGTCAGTGTACACCAAGGATGGTAGGCTGCCATTTTCCACTGCTATCAGTAAGTGTCAGTGTATACCATGGGTTGTTGCCTGCCATTCTCCACTGCTATCAGCAGGTGTCAGTGTACACCAAGGATGGTAGTCTGTCATTTTCCACTGCTATCAGTAAGTGTCAGTGTACACCAGGGGTTGTTGCCTGCCATTATCCACTGCTATCAACAGGTGTCAGCGTACATCAAGGATGGTATGCTGCCATTCTTCACTGCTGTATGCAGGTGTCAGTGTACACCAAGGATGGTAGGCTACCATTCTTCACTGCTGTACGTAGGTGTCAGTGTACACCAAGGGTATCAGTCTGCCATTTTCCACTGCTATCAGCAGGTGTCAGTATACACCAAGAATGGTAGTCTCAAGCTAGGGGCTGTGGTACTTGCCGCTCTTGTTTGTAATCTCTTAAATAGGTCCTTCCTTTCTGGTGCTGTGCCCAATCAATGGAAATGGCTGAGGTGGATCTCCTCCACAAGGGTGGCTCAAGATCCAAGAGAAGATCCTGTATAACCAGTTGCAATCTGATTTAGACACTCATCAGCTTCTCACAGACTCCTAGCATGTATTCAGGAAAGGCCATAGCACTATCACTGCCCTGGTCAAGGTCTCGGGTGACATCCTTAAAGCTTGTGATGCAGGCCTAGTAACTGGAACAGTGCTTGTAGATCTAATGAAGGCCTTTGATCTCACCAATCATCACCTTCTACTTGGTAAATTGCACCATATAGGCCTTGACAGCCTTGCACTAACATGGTTTAAGGGCTATCTTATGGGTAGATCGCAAAGAGTAAAATGGTCTGGATCTCTCTCTCTCTCTCATCTCTCTCATCTCTCAGGCCTATTACATGCGGAGTACCTCAGGGCTCAATTCTTGGTCCATTGCTGTTCTCGCTCTTTATTAATGAGCTTCTGAACTTCTGTGGGGGTGCATCAGTGCAACTCTATGTAGATGCTGCAATCCTTTACCATTCTTCTGGGGACATGGGCTGGCTTAACAAATGTCTTGACTCCAATTTCAGCATGCTGGAAACCTGGTTCTCAGTCAATCACCTAATACTGAATACAAAGAAAATGAAGGCCATGATATTCCACAACCCCTTCCCTAAACTATCCAACTCTGTCTCTCTGCAGTCTTTCCAAATCTGCATGCAGTCAGATGACACCGTAGAGGTAGTCAAAACTTTTAAATATCTTGGATTGCATCTTAATGCCTTCTTCTCACTAGAGTCGCATGTTACCCATCTAACTAAAACCATAAGCCAGACGCTAGGTCTCCTGTAGCAACTCCACCCCCTCCTATCGTCCTCCGCATGCCAAAAAATTGCCTCTACATCTCTCCTCCCTATTTCATTCTGTGGTGCTCCACTCCTGCTATCTGCTCAGCCATCTTCTCTCACCTGGCTGTGACAAATGTATTTTAGCATTGGGCATTTTGCCTTAGTGGCCGACTCTAGAAGAAACCATTGTGACATCCTGGCTTCTCTAAACTGGCCAGATTACGACTCTAGGCTACAGTACCTCACACTTTGTTTATGAACTAGTGAATCTCTTTAATCCCCCAAGCCTAAGGGTATCGTATACCGCACAAGTGCTCGCCCACTCGGATCAACTTCCCTTCCATTATTGGCAACCCTGAAACCTCACTGATTTGTGGGTAAGCGTTAGTTTGCCTACTCTGTTTCCTTGGCCTGGAACTCCCTCCCATCTATTATACTCTCCTGCCCTACCCTGTCTCTCTTCAAAGAACAACTTACTTCTTTCCTTCTGAAACCCCTGCTGAGCTCCTGCTTTCACTAACTCCTATTACACTGTACTGCTCTGCTGCTATAATATATTACTCACAAAGCTATCATGGTGTTAATGTCTGTAAATATGCCCATTTCTGGACCTGTAAATATGTATATTTCTACTATGCATCTGTGTTCTCCTTCACTTATTGTGGTTGTTTTCTATTTCAATTAAATGTAGAAGAATCTGTATTACCATGTTATTCCTGTTCTAAGATTGGCACTTTGTCATATCTGATGTTTGTTTCAGTTTGTATTTGCTGTACATGTCCCCCGGGTCATCGCTGAAAAAGGGACTGCATGGTCTCAGTGGGCCTACCTGGTTACCAAAATTCAAATAAATAAATAAATAGTCTGCCATTCTCCACTGCTATCAGCAGGTGTCAGTGTACACCAATGATGGTAGTCTGCCATTCTCCACTGCTATCGGCAGGTGTCACTGTACACCAAGGATGGTAGGCTGCCATTCTTCACTGCTTTCAGCAGATGTCAGTGTACACCAAGGATGGTAGCCTGCCATTCTTCACTGCTATCAGCAGATGTCAGTGTACACAAAGGATGGTAGCCTGCCATTCTCTAGTGTTATGCAGCACAGAAGAGTGTATCCAAGATGCATCTCCAAGGACAGTAGGGAAAGACATATGAGGAGAGGTTGGCAAATCTGAATATACACATGCTTGAGGCAAAACGTGTGAGAGGACATATGATTAAAACATACTAATACCTCTACGTGGTAAATAAAGTGGATAGTGGGAAATTATTTAGATTAAGTGGGAACACAAACACCAGGGGCAACTCCATAAAGCTGGTGGGGGCCAGATTAAGAGAGATACCAGGAAGTACTTTTTCATGGAGAAGTTGGTGGAGGGGTGAAATAGACTGCCAGAGGAGGTGGTCTGTGTGAAACTACTAGGGGGATTTAAACGAGGGTGGAATAGACACAAGGGCTTGGATAAGATCATATCAGAAAGGGAGGGGGAAGGGGAGAATGAAGAGCCTCCAGGGCTCTGTTATTAAACATTAGTTAGGTAGCAATGGGCAGATAGGATGGGCCAACAGCCAGCCCCTTTCTGTCTACAGATGATATGTTTTCCATGTGTTTTATCTATGCTGGGTGACACTGGGCACCAGGGATGGGACCCTGCCATTCTCTGTTGTGGCCACAGGGTGTCATTGCACACTAGCATAGCAAAACTTGTAGCGCTCTTTCCCTTAAAACGATTGCTGGAAAAGAGGCATCCTGATTGGTTGATATCATACACTTCAGATGGTTATGTTAATGGCTGGAAACCCTCATCGACAGTTGAACAGTTAGAATTTTAAATAAACTAGAAAAGAATGTGTTCTTCAACAGAACAACCACTAATATCTTCCAGCCATTAGAACAACCACTAATATCTTCCAATCATTTAAAAAACATAGTTTTTTTTATATTTCACAATGCTTGAAATTACATTTCAAAAGCTGTAACCTGTGAAATGTAATGCTTAGGAATGTAATTTTTTTTAATGAAAGCTTGGAGTCTAATCAACATGAAAAGCTCCTAAGAATATGGTATATATCTGTAGGCAATAAGACACGATAGAGTGTTCATTGTGGTAGGATAAGAGCACTACTCGGGTGGCATGAGGCATCACTGAGGACATCTAACCCCCTGAGGTGTGACATTATCCCACCACAAAGCACACACTGGATGATCGTATTGTGATTATAAAATGGGCTCAAGATTTTATGGATGAAAAATGTCCAAAAATAAATTAATTTTTGAATATTTGTAATGATTTTTTTTTAAAGAAAAAAAATAATCCACTCTACCAAAATAGTTCCATCCCATCTCAGCATTGGCATCCTAGTTCAATTTCAGATATTGTGCCAGCAAAATACACAATTTTTAAATGAGCTCTTAATCCCTCTAGTTTCCCCGATCTGTCTAATTTACCTGCTACCTCAGCTTTTCTCCTTCTTTACATAATTTAATCTCTTTCTCCACATTGTTTTATCTTTCCTTTGGTCAATAGATGGAATGTTTACTATGGAATATAAGAACCCAAATCTCTGGTCACTTCTACTAGCAGGATATTTATCCTCACACTCATGCAGCAGAAGGCCTCATGTTGAGCCAGAGCTTTTATTTTATCTGTAGCAGCTTAAGCAGCAGCAGAGATTTCCCTGGTAAGCAGGTATGGATAGGAGTTTTTTCATGACCATCAAAACATTGAAAAGCATTCTGTAAGTACTGTAGTACTTTATTTTTTTAATTTGTGTATGTGTATAAGAACAGGAGCATGAGAGAAATAACATTTAATTAGTTTTATTTTCAATTTATGGCATTTTACTTTTAGGGCCTGGTGGAAGGTTTTTAGTGAGTAAAGATGGTGGCTATATTTGTGCTGGCAATAGGGATATGTGGTTAGTATTGATTTTATTGAGAAGAACTGCTGGATCTTTACTTGGTGCTGTTGCGCTAGAATAACAGCACAGGTAAAGATGGCGGTCAGCCAATAAGATTTCACAGTTTTTGAAACCCATTTTGTAACTGCTATTAGCCCAACTCCTGGTCATGCCTTACTTCTTGAATGCTTATGCTGCAGTGCAGCAGTGGGGGGTGGGCTGCGTAGCACTTTAAGAAGTGACATGCTTCAGATGAGAAGTTAAATGAAGGCCTTTACTGCCCATCTGTGGTGAATATCCTGGTAGAAGTTGCTAATCTCTTAGCACCTTTTGTAAGAATATGAAAATATCACTTTTGTCCTGGTGAACATTCTTTCTTAATCAAAATTTTATTTTCACCAACACGATCAAACTGTATATTGTATGGCTGCATAATTTTGGATGTTGTCAGCTATACTTTTGTCTGTACAGTCTCTTGAGTACCAGTATCAGGTTCACTAATTTGCAAATCACTTTGAAATTCTTTAGGAATAAAGCATGCCTGCCTGGACCCCCTCTACAATACCTTTTGTTGTTTTACCTTAAACTGCCCTCCCGATATGCATCACTGTCCCCTCTCTACTCTGATCTCTCTCTCTCCCTCCCTCCCCTGTCTTGAAGCCAGGCCCCCCCCCCACTCTGCTTCTCTCTCCTCCACTCTGCTGTCCTCATTTCTAAATAATGAGTCTCTACCTTTCCTCTCTACTGCTCCTCTCTTCTTTCTCTCTCCGTAGCTACCCCTTACTTACTAAGAAACCGTGACAGCCGCTTCTGTATCTTCTTTCTCAAAATTATTGCAGGGCAAGTCTTATTTTCCTTTAGACTCCCACTTGCAGAAAAGGCAGTCTGTAACCATATGGCCCACTTCTGTTCCTGTTTCGAATGTCCCTTGGCCTACCTCTCCATGCAAGCCCAATTTGTTCTATAGCCACGTACTGCAGTTGTCAGTAACTGCTACCTTTAGACAGTTTGCACATTTATATGTATTCTGTCCACATATACCAAAAGTTTCTGAGTCTACTAACTGTTGTAATATATTTATTAATTTCAGAGTTTTACCAGATCCTACTGAGCTAGTAGTAGATTGTTTGTCTCCAGATATGTCCGGGGAGGAGGAGAAGGGATCAACAATGCAAACAGTAAATATAATAAGGTGCATGCAAAAATAAAGTGTAGTACAGTAACCATACAAGAGGTAATACAAAATTCTGGTAATAGTACAACTGCCCCATAAAAAAAAGGAACAGTTCCATTGGACTCAGCACTAGCATCACAGATACAATAACCAGTCTAATAAGTATGCTGGTAGTACAGTCAAGAGGGTTGAGTAATGAACTGTGATTGAGCTTAGTACATCCTGCAGACCTGGGTTTGATTCCTACACGCTCCACTTGCATACTGTGTGATGCTGAGCAAGTCACTTAACCACACCAGTGCTCCTAGGTTACCCCTGAAAACAAGCATTAGTGCCTAGTGGGCCTTACCCAGTTACTAAAGAAATAATAATAAGAAAAAAAAAAAGAGAGAGAGAGATGCAGACTTGAATACTCTAATCTTCCACATGCAGTGTTTTTGGTTCTTGTAAAGCTAGTCATGTGTGAGAATTAGTAATTTATTTATTGTAAATTGATGTGCTATGTTTTATACCCCACGCCTCCCTCATCTCTGGTCACACCTGTAAACAAGCCTTTTCTTTGTGTGTTATTTCCTAGTCATAAAGTTTAAATAAATAAAACAAACTTTATTCTATTCCATTCCACCCAGGATTGCAGTGTGGTGTTCTCTTCTGCTACAGTTAGGTGTCACTGTGTACCATATGTGGGAGTTTGTGATTCGCTGCTGTTACCAGCAGGTGTTGCTGTGCACCAGGATTGGGAGCCTGCCATTTTCTACTGTTACCAGTAGATGTCAGTGTACACCAAGGATTGGAACATGCCATTTCCTGCTCTTACCAGCAGGTGCACTGCACACCAGGGGAAGAGAGTCTGTCATTCATATGCCTGCAGCCTTATCGTCTTGGAGCCAGATCCCATCAGATCTTAGAAGCTAGGAAGGGTTAAGCCTGGTCAGTAGTAGGATGAGAGACCTCTGATAAACACCAGGTGCTGCAGAAAGTGGTGTCGGTAGTTCTGCAGTGGGCAGACTCCCCTTGGATAAAAGTAACAATGCTGATGCACCTTCATGGTATTTGTGTGACACTGTGCTGGTGGAGGCGTTGTCTTTCAGATGAGACATTAAACCAAGACCCCTGTGCCTGTTTTGGTGTTTGTTCAGGTGGATGTTAAACATTCCATGGCAGGTCTTGAAAACAGTAGGGGAATTTTTATTAAAAACTGAAATACAGAACTAAAATCATAATAACAAAACATCAAATTTAAACAGCACCTTACTTATATCAAAGAAAAACAAAAAAAAATAAGAGTATCACACAACTGTGATAGGATGGCAACAAAACAAAGTCACTTTGAAAAGAAAAGAAAAATTATAAGTCAAAACATCATTCGATAATATAGTAAACTAAAATATGCAACCCATTTTTCCACCCCATGTTACCACTGGAGTCATGACATAGTGAAATTTCTCCAAAAATGGAACTCGGATGCGGAAAATCTGTCATTATCCTTAATATAGACTACTGATAGTGCTGACACCACTGATGCTACTGTCATTATATGCTACTACCTTTTGCTGATGAAAGAAAGCACAACATGCTTGCCAAATGTAATATTTCAAAATAGCTAACAGAACTACCATAGTGTGAGCCTCAAATTCATCCCACCCTAGGGGTGAATCCCATATACCAAACCAATACAGGTATGCTCCTAAAATAGGGAGACTTCCAGTATGTGACCAAACACTGCCAGAACCCACTGACATAAAGGCATAACAGGAACAGATGTTCCAGTGTTTCTGGTGAGGCCACACATCGTGTTCTGAGTTAGTTACGCTCCGCCAAGCTTTTATGTTTATGGAAGTTCCTTACTCCAAGTTGACCATACACAGTTAACCAGAGTACATCCCACATCTGGGGTGGTACTCTGCCATTAGATAGTTGCTGCAGAGCAACTGACTCTTGCCCTACTGGGCAAAGGGGAAGTGTTGGAATTATCCAGAAAGCAGATGGTATAATGGTATCATAAATCTTCTGTTGGGACATCGATTCAGCCTGTCTCAGAGACAATTTTCAATGTTTCAATTTTGTCATAGCAGCCATAGCATACTTGGAAACCAGGCACCTGCAGCTGTCCTGGGGATCCATATTCTACCAGAGTCCCAATCTGTGTGGAAAGGCTATATACAGTCCAGCAGTAAGCATACCCGCAATCTATCCTTCTGATGTAAGGCTTTCTGAAAATTAAAAGACAAAAATAAACTAAAAAAGAAAACCACTGGCTTTAACATACCCACTCCACCTTCTTTAATGCTCAGGTATGTGATTTCCCTCTTAATGGAGTTCAGATGACTCCCCCAAAGAAACATGAAGAAGACACTATATAGTGTATTTTCCATAGCTGCCAGAGGGAGGAACACATAACTGAGATAAAAGAACATTGGGACCAATAAAGATTTGACTACAAACACCCTGTTTTTCTTCAAGAGTTTCCAATTCTTCCAGTGCTGAACCTGGGTGGTGGCAGACTGCAACTTGAAGTCCCAGTTAGAAAAGGCATGTCTTCAATCCCAGATCTGACCCCTAAAAGACCAATCTTGATTCCTGCAGTTTTCATTTTGGCAATTACCTCTTCCATATTCTGAAAGCACCCAGTTCCAGTCCTCACGATTTTGACGTAATAGCTAACAGTCTCGGATACAGTTGCAGAACCATTCAGAATCTCCTCCAGTACACTGCTTGACACAGGGTCATCAAGAAATAAACTGACATCATCATCATCGGCAGAAGCAGAAACTTTCACAGGCAGTTTACTTGTACCCAATGTCATGTCCCAAATAGCATTATAAGCATGGAGCTCATGTAATTCCAAACATGTGTAGTATGGGGCTGAGGGGGGCAACCATGATGTACCCTCCTAAGAACTTCCAGGAGCACCTCCTGCCACCAGTTCACTGTGGGCATGAGTGGGGTAGATGGGGATAACAAAAGGTCATGATTTACTGCTGGATAACCTCCTTACTCCACCTTATTCTTCTTTCCCCCAAAAGTCTGTTTTACAACAGCACTTATTTTCTGTCTGTTTCATTTTATTTTAGGTTGCAGTAGATTGGCCACCTACTGCTATCCTATTTTTCATCTGTAATCTTTTCTAAAAACTCTTTTAGGAGCCATAATTCCAGTGGCCTGTCCATGACACTTCCCCTTATTCATGCTATATTGTTTTCCCTATAAGCTGATTTAGTATGCACGTGTCCAAATTAAGTTTATTATCAAAAATGGAAAGCCATTTGCCATCTGCTTTCCTTTGGACTAATGCAAACCTATCCCGTGCCTTTAGAATTGAAACTGCTCATTTTTACCCCTTTGGGGTAGTGCAGGAGTGTTTGTGTGTCCAAAAGAAAAAACAGCTTGAATCCCAGTAATATGAGTCCGAATATGTTTTTGTTTCCAAAAAGGGAAAGCTGCTTGCTTTCCGCTCCCTTTTTCTCCATTGCACACTTGTCTTGTGCATTTGAAATTAAAACTGTTTGTTTTTGTCCCTCTAAAGACTGAGGCATAATTGCCCAGTGTCTGATAAATGAGAGTTGCAAGGTTTTACGTTCAATTTGTTTTATTTTCCTAATGCTGGTACAGCTCTCATGGCAAGAAGAGGAGAGCAGCTGTCTGTTTTATGTTAAGCCCTTAGTTAGTAAATGCAGTTCCCGATTCGCCAGTATGCAAGTCTGCTGTAGCCAAGGTGTGGGGAACTGCCCAAGTATAACATGACAACTGCAGACATTCAACACATTAAATTACACAGGTTGTGTTTTGTTTGTAGAAAAATGTTTTTCTTTTATCTGTGGCACAAAGTTGCTTGGAGGAGACAAACAAATCCCTCCCTTGAAATATATCTCAGAAACCGGTGTTCTGTGCTGCTGTATTGTACATTCTTGGACAATTAAAAAAGACCAAGATAAAAGATAAAGAAAGTGTACAGTGAGGTGTTGTACCTGTGATTCTGTAGCATAAGATAGTTGCTATAGCTAGCTGTTCCAATCAGCAGTGACTTCTTAGCAGGGTGTAGGATGCAGTCTCCCATAGGGAGACAGCAGCACCCTCTCTGCTTTATTTATATGAATCCTAGGTGTCACTCATTGGAAAAGAGGTGGAGTCTGGATTCATTTTAGCCCCTTTTTTCAATTAGATAAGGAATGAGGAAATATTTATTTTGATATATGTTATTGCATGGCATATTTACTGACTAGGTGGTATGCCTTTTCACTAGTATAGTGTATTATATGTGTAGATAGGGATCCAAGTGTAATATAATGTTGTAAAGATTATTAAGGGTGGGATCTAATCCTTATGGGAGGAGTTTGGGTGCTATTTAACCCAGGATCTGACACCCTTTTAGTAGATGTAGTTTGGGAGACGACTTGTGTACATTTCCTGAGTAGGTTCTCCATAGGGAGCCCTTGCACAGACCTTTATTAGGGATCTAGCGAATTGTAGTCCCTGAGCTGTGCAGTTTGTTTCTTTGCTTTGTTTATTGTACAAACAGTTGTTTATTTGTACTTATTTATTTATTTTTTATTTTTTAATAAATCTAACCACACCTATTTAGGTGTGGTGTACCGTAATTGACTGTGTTGTTCCTGATCTTTACTACCCCAACCCATGATATTGGTACCAGAAGTGGGGTAGTGTGGAAGTCTGAGGAATACTGGGAGACTCCACATATTGGATACTGTACTTAGTATCTTGATCAGTGCTGGCACAGTTGGTACATGGCCAATCTGGCGGACGCCACCACGACAGTAAAGGGCGTCTCTACCAGATCCCAAGTGATTAAGACTGAGGAACCTCTACTTTGTGGTTTCAGTCCAGTTACCAGACCTAAGGTTCCAAGAAAGACTCCGCCAGTGGTGATTGTCATGGAAGCTGCAAAACCTGAGGATGCCAGCTTAGGCGAGGACCCAAAGAAGATGCCACTTGAAGATCTTTCAGGACTGTTGAAATGGCTCACTGTTTGACAGCTGGAGCTGGAACATCAGAGGATGATGGAGTTACAGTAACAGGAACAGGAAAGACAAGAACGAGAACAGGAGAGACATAGGCAAGATCAGAGGTGGGAGGACACAGTGAAGGTATTTCAAATTATTTGGGGCTGGTCAGGAAGCTCCTAAGGACATAAAAATAATGAAAATGACTCCAACTGGTGATATTGAATCTTACTTAACTACATTTGAGAGAGTAGCACAAGCCTGTGAGTGGCCCCAACAACAATGGATAGTTTGTTTGGCCCCTTATTTATCCGGTAACGGCCAGCTGGCATACACTAGTATGGATGCCCAAACTTCCAATGACTATGCGGCTGTTAAAAAAGAACTCTTAAGGTGTTACAATATTAATTCAGAAACATACTGGCAATGATTTTTGACACTAAAACACTTGGCCCGTGTGCCCCCAAGAGAAACATTTATCAGACTAAATGTCTTGTGCACTAAGTGGTTGCAGTCTGAAAAGAAAAGCGCCAAAGAAATTATTGAACTGTTGGTATTGGAGCAATTTATCACAATCATGCCACCTGATGTACAACTGTGGATTAGGGAGCACAACTTCAAAAATCCAGAAATTGCTCTGACTCTGGCTGAAGATTTTCTCTCACCTCGCCAGCATCTGCAGAAAGGGTACCACAGGACAGATATTGCAGGTCCAAATCCTTCACTTACACCAACTACCAGCAGACCATCACACCAGCGGTAAGAACCCCCTATTTTTCTTCTTCTGGGACTGGGACTGTTAGACCAAGAGGAGATGGCAGGAATTATGTGGCAAAAAGACCTGACCCTAACAGAGTGCCACTATTGTCACGGCTTGGGGCGCATAGCCAGATATTGCCCCAATAAGAAGAAAAACCCAGCTTATTTGGCTTCAATGAACTTGGGTGCCTTTGTAATTAAAGCATGTTTAGCTGGAAGGGACATTGAAGGGTTGGTGGACTCAGGATGTAAACAACATCTTAGACGTGCAGACTTAATACCCCCTGTGCCTCAAAAGACTCTGTCAACTGGGGTTATCTGTATTCACGGGGATGTACACCAATATCCTACCATAGAACTGGAACTTAATATTAATGGTTCCCTGAGGACATTAAAAGTGGGAGTGGTGCAAACTTTGCCAGTTCCTTTAATTATAGGTCAGGATCACCCTGACTTTAACTCTCTTGTCCTGGCCTGTGATACATCCTTGGTAGCAGTAACCACCAGAGCACAACAGAAACAGGTGGATCAGATGGAACTATTATTCTCTTTTTCAGATGAGGTGTTTGAAACCAAAGGGAAGCCAAGAAAGACCCAGGCTGAGAAGAAGAAGATCCAGAGGGACTGGAAGAGGGAACAAATGAATGTTATTAATAAAGACTCTGTGCCTTCTGTATCCATACCTGACACTGTAAATGAACAACACTCTGATATAACACTAACACCCTTCTTTTCACAGCTGGGGATGGATGTTATGTCTGGGGCCCCTATGATTAGACATAAAAATGGGATACTGTATAGGGTGTGTACCCACCCTGACACCAATGAGCAGGTGGAACAGCTGGTAGTTCCTACTAGGTATAGGCAAAACTTGTTGTTTCTAGGGCATGACCTACCTAGTGCTGGACACACAGGTAGAGATAGAACCATTGCTAGATTATTGCAGAGGTTTTACTGGCCGAGGTTACAGGAGGATGTAGCCACCTATTGTAAGAGCTGTCCTGAGTGCCAGCAAATAGGGCAGGTCAAGAGCAAAGAGAAAGTACCACTGATGCCCCTCCCCTTGGTTACACAGTCCTTTGAGTGTATAGCCATAGATATTGTGGGACCCCTGGAGAAAAGTAAGAAGGGCAACCACTTTATTCTGGTTATATGTGACTACGTAACTAAATACCGGGAAACATTCCCCCTCAGAACCATCACTGCTCCCAAAATAGCAGAAAGACTTCTGGAGTTTTTTAGTTGCCTGGGTATTCCAAAGGAGATCCTAACAGATCGAGGGGCTAATTTCAGTGCTGAATTATTAAGAGAGCTTTATAAAGTACTGGGGGTCACAGCTATATGCACTACACCCTATCATCCTCAAACGGACAGTCTGGTGGAACGTTTTAATCAAACCCTTAAGCGTATGATCAGGAAGTTTGTGGTTGATGAGGGCAAAGATTGGGACCATTACCTACCACTCTTCCTCTTTGCGTACTGGGAGGTGCAACAAGCCTCAACTGGGTTCTCCCCGTTTGCTCTTTTATATGGGCGAAACCCATGTGGTCCTGTGGACATGGTGAAGGAAGCCTGGGACTGTAACAATGTGGTAAAACATGTCAACATTTTGGAATATATGACACAGCTACGCAAACTGCTGATGTCATATACTAAGTAAGCTCATCAGAATTGTGTTGCAGCACAACAAAAACAAAAGCTATTATATGATTTAAATGCAAAGGGAAGGTCCTTTATACCAGGGGAAAAGGTGTTACTACTGCTCTCTTCATCATAGAATAAATTAAGAATGAAGTGGCAGGGTCCGTATGTCATCAAGGAATGCATGGGACCAGTAACATATCAAATTGAGGCCCCTGGTAGTAAAGCTAACCCCAAAACATATCATGCCAACTTATTGAAAAAATGGCATGATAGACATGAAGAGCAGCCTTGTTTATATGCCCTGCCTGAAACCCCAGCTACTGACTTAGAAATTGCATATAAAAGGCTAGAACAACCAGATGGCATCAATGCCATAAATATCAGTTCTGCCCTTTCTGAATGGGAATAGAAGGATTTACAAAAACTGTTACTCCAATATGCTTCAACATTCACAATTATCCCGGGAAAGGCTATTGGTGTTCAACATATTATAAAAACTGACTCTGTTCCCATTCGTCAAAAGGCCTATAGGTCACCAGAACATGTCAGGTTTGAAGTGGACTTAGAATTGTGGAAATTAAAACAACTGGGTATTATTGAGCCTTCTGTCAGCCCTTGGTCCTCCCCTGTAGTGATAATTCCAAAAAAGGAAGGTGGTATACACCTTTGCCTAGATTTCCGTCGGCTGAATTAAGTGTCCCAATTCAATAGTTATCCCATCCCAAGAATTGATGATATTCTGGATCGAATTAGGCAGGCCCGTTACATCTCGACACTTAATTTAACCAAGGGCTATTGCAGATACCATTATAAAAAACGTCAATGGAGAAAACAGCCTTCAGCACCCCGAATGGCCTATATCAGTTTGTCTATATGCCTTTTGGACTGCATGGAGCACCCGCTACATTTCAGAGGTATATGGATCACCTGTTACATCCCCATGAAGAGTACTGTTCAGCATACCTCGATGACATTGTGATATTTAGTCCTGATTGGATGACACATCTAGTCCATCTTGAAAATGTCATCAGAACCATACAGAGTGCTGGTTTAACTATTAACCCCTCTAAATGTACTCTGACTACCCAAGGGGACTAGATACCTAATTTTTATACTAGGTAATGGGGTGATTAAACTGGAACTAGAAAAGGTGGAGGCAGTGGCAAACTGCTCTATACTAGTACCTAGCCCACTGGAAACATGATTGTCACAGCCATTGGTGATGGTAGTCCACCCCCCAACACGACCCATTGCTGTATCCCCTTCAGCCACTTCCCTATACTTCTTTCAGCACCCTGTTGTGAATGCCATCTAGTCCTGAGACCTTGAAAACTATCAGTGCCTTCTGATGCTCCAGCACCCTGACCTCAGTAATAACCTAATCTGTCACCATTATCCACCTCCTTGCCCACTGTCCCCCATCCCCCGAGGTAGCTACTCAGCTTTCTGCTTCATGAACACTGAACTGAAATACTCATTTGTTGCTTCTACAAGCACAGCCCCTTTCTCCGCCCACCCCCACCCACCACCTGTCTTTCATAATCATCACCATCTGGTTCTTGCAGCTCCATCTCTCCCTTATGAACCTGAGTGAGTCCTTTTCCCTGTCTTTGGTGCTGTGTGACAGCCTCATCAAATCTGGAAGCCTTGTCCGCACTGAATACTCTGGTTACCTTCTGGATTTCTTCACATACACGTCCCTGTCCTCCACCCTCCCATATTTCTTGAGTCTCCTAAATGCTCTTTTTTTTGTCGTAACCACTTCCAATATCTCCTGATGCAAGCAACTTTGTTTATTAGCCCTTGCCTTCTTGCTCTGAGTCTTGGTACCTGACCCCATTAGCCTCCACCAGCCCCTTTTGACTTTTATCCAAGCATGGATGTATTCCTGCCATATCCATATCAAAAATTACCCCCATCTTCTCAAACTCAGCCCATCTGAAGTGTAGCACCCTTGTTCCTGTACCTACATCTTACTTGACCATTTGGAGCTTGAATCACAACAAGCGTGGTTCACTCCCACCCTGCGGGTTGTCCACCCAGCTCTTTTAAAGCCACCTAGTTACACATTAGTAGGTCCACAGTTTTTCCCAACTGAGTCAGTTTGTCTACCATCTTTGTCATGAAGTTGTCTTTGAAAGATTCCATGATGACCTGCTCCCTAGCAATCCAGGTGTCTGGGGTGCTCCAATACACACATGGTAGATTGAAGTCCACCACAATCACACTGTTCCCATTCCTGCAGATGCTCCTAATGTGCTCTGCTTACTCCCTGTCCAAGTTCTGTGCTTGACCTGCTGTCCTGTACACCACTCTCATCCTAAGTTTCCTATTTTTTAAGTTCTGAAATTGCATATATAATTCCTATGTTCTACCCTTGTCCCCCTCATCCCTTGCACACCTTATCCCCTTCCGTATGTAAATTGTCACCCCTCCCCCTTATTAACTTGCCCCTATCCTTTCTGTATATCCTATACCCTGGGATCATCAGACCCCAGATCAGGTATTGGGTTGCCCAAGTATCTGTGATGTCCATGATGTACAGCTCCCACCCCCACTGCCAAAAGAGCAGGTAACTCATCAGTTTTGTTCCCCAGCCTGCTTGCATCCAGGAAGACCACCCTCCAATCTTTTCACTTTTCTTCCTTAACCTGTTTCTCACCATCCTTAACCCCCCATTCCTACCCATCCCTTGTACCATCCTTGCTAGCTTGGGGTGGGAGATTCAAATACCAGCAGGCAACATGCACAGCACATATAGGAATTACGATATCTCTAGTGTGCTGTTGTACAACTATTTCCGGTGTTCGTAGCTCTGAAGTTCCTGTGTTTTCATTTGTTGCCCTATAAGAAAAGTGAGCATGTGTTTGACCCCGATTTCTCCGCTTATTGCTAAATACTCAAGGAGATGTAGTCTTTCAGCCCCCAGCACTTCTTTTCTGATCTTGGTGTCGAAGGTGGGTAGGCAGATGTGTTTGTATTACATGTCAAATTTCACCCATGAAAACGTTACGCATGAGCAGTCACAGCACAAAGCACAGTGATACACCAGTTGTCATTGCTCAGTGATCATAAAATGCACCCCCAGGATACTACTTTATGCTGGCTGTCCTGTCACCGTCTCCTAAACCATCTAAACAGTTTCTTCACTACTGCAAGATTGCTCTATTTGATGGTCATCCGACCATGATGCACCCAATGAAATGACTTGATGAGTTACGTGGAAATGATGTCCACCACATAACCTTTTTTACCCAGTGCCCTCGTCCACCAATATCATTTCTCTACCAAGTTTGTGTAGCATGATCTACCTGACACCAACCTGTGCTGCTTGCCACCCATTATACTAGTTCCCTACAGTACTAGCTTGATGTATCTACTATGGCACTGCCATTTCAATGTTACCCTACACAAAATACATAGCTGGTTGCTGTTGACAGTCACAGTTGTCCATGAACACCATAGATTTTAATCTGCAACTGCTGTGGGGGAGGGACCCTTATTATTGCATATGTGTGTGTGTGTTCACCTCAGATTCTATCAAAGTAATTGTTCAATAGTTATGTTTTCTTTTACCTTGCTTGACTTGGATAATAAGAGTGTTAACTTGGTACTGTAGTGTGGAACATGGCTACAAACACCAAGTGACCGTTCACTGGTTGCTGTAACAAAACCCTTGTAAACATCACACCTGTTCCAATGAAGTCTGTCAGTTGAACCCATACACATTTCAGTTGACACTACACACCACTATGGTATTACAGACTGCATCAGGTTGTTTATGATGTTTAGCATTCCATGAATGCTGCAGTTCCTTTGTAAGTGGACCTGCATTGATGTATGCTGTCCACTCTCCACTCCTGACAGTAATATAGGTGGCTGTCCAGTGTTCACTCTTCCAATATGCAAGTAGCATGGTGTCTGTGTTTGGGTGGTGTGGTGGTGGGGGGGGGGCGGAGCATGCTTCACAACACCTACATGTGCACTTCATGTAGATGTTCCCTGTTACTGTTTCTTGACTTTGAAATGCAAGATATGCAGCACTCTGTTACTTGCAAAATACAGTAATTATTGCATTCCAGTACTGTCATAAATCATAATTAAGCAATAAGGCATGACCAAGGGTTATGTTAATGGTCTGTTAATCACCTTCTAGGGGTGTACTGTGGCACAAGGTGTAGCCGAGTGCCACATGCCCCTGGAGGGTGATTAACTGACCATTAACATAATCCCTGGGACTGCCTTATTGCTATTATAATAAAACATGTTTTTTAAACAGTGTTAAACCTTGTTCAGCATATGGTTAAGCTTCTACATGTATGTTAATAAAAGATTAACATAAGGCTGTTAGAATGTTTGCAGCCAATCAAAAAGCTCAATTTCTCAGACCCTTTTTATAATTCACTGTATTGCAACAAATTCAATATGGTTAGTGCACATGGTGGGAACCATGTACATGTGGTCAGGACAGTTTTCCGGCGTCATGCTTGTTGATGCAGCAATAACTGCGTCACTGTTGTTTTAAGAAAAAAACAGCTTCACCTGTCACTGTGCATGACACAGGTTGCTCTGTCTCTTTCCTTTCCTCAAGGTGAACTCTGCATGCCCTTCCACTGCTTCTGTACTTGAATGTGTATTGCAGCATTAATAAACCGTCCCACAAAGTTTCGAAACAGTACTCTCAATTTGCCATGAAGTAATTCATAGCAGGCATTCTGTACTATTTACTGTCTGATACCGACTATCCCTTTTTCATCTCTGTAACAGGGGTTCAAGCAAAGCTGACCACTCATTCCATTGCCATTCGGTGCGAGTTGCTCACTGAAAGTAAAGTGGTTTGTATATGTCAAAGTGAGAGGGCAGGCCCATGTTGCTTCACAGCTATTGACACATCATTCCTGTCATCCAGTGAATCTGAAGCTTTAGAGGATGTTTCCGAGTACCAGCCCTGTGAAGACTCTATCAGGGAGGCTGCCAGTGAATTGCAGGAGGATACAGAGAGGTTTGATAATTTCCAGTCATTGGTGGTGACTCTGGTGCACTATTTTGGTATTGTGCACAACTTTTAAACACTTGTAGGCATGTGTCAGTTGGCTTGGTGATTTCTATTTACAGGGTGCTGTTAGCACAGTGTAATGAGCGGTTTCAGTACAGTGCAAGAGGTGGAAGCAGGACCTCTGCCCTTGTTCCCTTGCATAACTTCACAGTGTTTGATGTTTCAGCCTTCAGTACTTCGTCCTTTCATTTATGCATACAGTGGTTTAAGAACTACACAATCCAGACATCATAAACATAACCCACCCCAAAGGCATTCCTGCTTCAGGAAAATAGGTTTCTCACTTTAACTGTACAGTGCTACAGCACCATCACACATTGCCATTATGCCTTTTGTGTCTCTGTAGACTGCTTGAGCAACCGTCGGCAGCAAACAATGGGCTACCGAACAGAGCCCTCATGTATGACACCAGTAATGTCTACTGTTAGTATTAGAAGCTGTTCAGATGCCAAAACCCCTCAAGTCTGCACCATGTAGTTATGCTTCTGTACAGTGGACTGTTGGGGGGAACACACGCTGTCACTGCTGTAAGCTGCTGCGGTGCCCGCATGGCAGCCCCCCCCCCCCACCATTCCCTCTTTTACTTGTGAGGATTGCTTTGGTGTTTCTTTTATGACTTACATAATGTATGTCGTACTCCATCTTCCAGTGTTCCACCAATCATTAAGCCACCAGTGAATGAGGAGGAAGTTTCTTGTTTTCAGATCAAGTCTACAAGATATATTCATCATATGTCCTGCATGTTGTGGGCCTGCAGAGGTGATGTACTCCATGGATGACATACATGCAAGGCAGGATGCATTGCTAATTGTCAAAGCTAAGTGCCATGACTGTGGACATACAAGCACATGGTGCAGCCAGCCACAAATAGGACACCTGTTACCACTGAATATGCTAGTAGCCACAATACTTACATCTGGGTGTCCTATTGCTAAAGCTTTACAGCTCTTTCAGTTCCTGAAGATTCCCTGCATAAATAGATCCACATTTGACAATCAGTGGAAACTACTTCTGCCAACAATTCAATTGATCTGGTCCAAACATCAATGAAAGATTATTCAACAGTTAGCTGTGATGGATGGAGGCCTGATGTTAGCAGGGGTGATGGACGGTGCGATACTCCTGGTCACTGCGCTAAGTATGAGTTGTACACCATTTTAGAACAATGTCTTTGCAAAATGATCGGCGTGGAGTTGGTTCAGGTTAGTAAGGTCCTGTAGTGTGGTCCAGATTCTTTACTTCCTGTCACTGTTGTACTCCTTCCAGTGTGTTAACATTTAGTTATTCCTTGTGTTAGAGCAAATTTGAATTGGATGGAACTTGAGGGGCTGAAGAGACTGTTGGAATTCTTGGTGTCAGCAAATTAACAGTACACAGTCTGATGACTGACAGACATAAGCAGATTAACAGCTGGCTGTGTGACAACCCTTTGTTGACATGTGGAACGCACTACTATGATGTATAGCATGTTGTCAGAGATACAGTGTATTACTCTTTAGTTGACATGACACATAGTTTTTGTAGTCACAATCATTTCCCATCATTAACACTGACTGTTGTGTCATTTTACTTAGGTGTACTCAAAAAAGTTGATGCTCTACGCAAACAGAATGGATGTGAAAATGTTAATGCCTGGAAGAGAAGTATTAACAACCAGGTGTATTGGGTTGCATCCTCAACACCTAAATGTGACTATGAGATGAGAAAAGTCAAGTGGGAGGCAATGCAAAACCATATTAGGAACTTTCATGAGGGCCACAACCTTTTGTTCCCCAGGTGCCTACGTGGGCCACTGTGTGGAAGAGAAACAAAAAAAGTGGTTACTGCCAAGTGAATACCAAGCATGCTTTTTTATAATGTCAGCATATACCGGTTACTGTGCTTCTCAGTAAGCAATGTATGCTTAGCGAGTCCTGAAGTAGTAACTTTCTTATTTCACCACCGCTTACCATATGCAGTTACAAGTACAACCCCATATTACAGCCTCTATCTACTGAGAAACAAATACAACCATGCAAGGGGAGGTTGGATTTTTACGTTTCTAAAGCAGGTGAGCACATGTTCTTTCCCTTTGTCATAGTCACATGCAGCATAGTGAATGCAAAGGAGTAATGTCATAATAATGTATGACAACGCAGTACAGTTGCTATCCAGGACACGCATGCAGTACTTTCTAATTTGTTTCTGTTTCCACCATTCTAATCAGGTGACAAGGCCATGGAGAAACTCATTACTATACTGGAGAACCGGCATCTAATTTCTGACATTTGCAGATTGTCACCCCATGACCAAACATCCAGTGTTGAGGCACTCCACGCTATCATCCTGTACTTTGCATCCAAGCACACGGCTTATTAGTTTCAAGAAATGAAAAGTCGGTGAGTCTGCAGACATCAAATTGACATTAAAGATCCCTTTTTGTTGGCCCGATGGCAGTGAGGATTGAGGCGTTGAATGTCACACCTTCAGCTACGCTGGAGAACTGTGTTCATGAATGAGCCGGGTTTTTATGGTTCAGCCGGGCGGGGGGTGGAGGTAGAGGAATGAGATCAACCTGCCCCAAGGCAGCTCTATCCTCAAGTGAGGTACTGCATGCCCCCTGGCCACTGGCCACCACCCCATGGAGGACAGATGGTGTCGACAACCACATGGAGCTCCAGCGATACCTACAGGGAGTGGTGGAAGGGGCTTGGCTGTCGTCAAGGCGTGTGCAAATGCCTCGACGCATACATGGCATCCATGTGCTGGTGCACCTCTGAACAGGGGAGACAGTGAGTGGGTGAGTATCATAGTGTTTGGCAGGAATGCATTCAGACTTGAGCACTCCCTCTCAAGGAAAACCAGAATGTGTCAGTGACCTTGCGACATTATGCCTCTGCCACCTCAGATAGGTATGAGGTCGTTAACTATTGCATGACCTGCTGTCAGGTCAATACACTGATGTTTCACCTGGCCCACACATATGTAGTTCTGTGAACACGTTGCAGAAGGTGTGATGGCAGAACAATATTCTGCCAAATGTTCATACCATGTCATGCTGCACTGAAAGCTGATCCCCATGTCCACACAGGTTTATTTATTTGGATTTTGGTAACCGGGTAAGCCCACTGAGACCAGAGGTCCCTTTTTCAGGGGTGACCTGGAATTAGTTACAGAAAAAGACACATAATAGCATTATTTACAGTAGTTACAATAGTTACACAAAAATATATCAGCTACAGGTTACAGGGGTAGAATCAAGTTAACATTCAGGCTCTTATTAGCAGTACATGACGTTAGGTTACACATCAGTGTAGTAGGGAATTAAGACAATCGTAGAAAATTGGCATCATAGTTTTGGAGATACATCCAGGAAGAAGGGAGGTTCAAGGCAGTGTAATGGAACTGAGATGGAACAGTGTTGTTACTGATTTGGAATCACATTTGGTGGTTAAGCTTGCATCACTTTCACACTTCACAGCATGGTGAGGGGGAGAGTGGTTGTCTTTACTCAGAATTGGCTTTTCACACCTGCTCATTCACAAACTTGACATGGGATTGTAATGGGAAGGCTTTAAGTCTGAGGTTCAATGGGCAGAGCAACTATGTCACTCCCCCATCAGGCCTTAAAAGGCCACTCCTCCTGGATTGTTCCAGGATTCGTCTCTTCATTGACGCTGTAGGCTACATCCTCCTCGCTCCCTTCCCGATCTTCATACTGTGCTCATCCTCCCCCCTTGCCTGTCTGCTCTGCTCCTTGCCTTCGGTGTCTCATCCCCCCAACTCCTGCCAAGCACTCTCACTCCTGTGCTCACACCCTGGTTTCATTCGTGGTCCCTCCCTTCCCCGTACCTTGTTCTTCTGCGCCTTTTCTTGTTCCTGGCTTCCTCCTGCCTGCTGTATCCTGCAACATCAACAAACGGTTGCTTTGCCCCTTGTTCCAACCAGGACCTCATACCCCATCTCTGATCGTCACCTCCGCTCCTGTAACCGTGGCGCTTCCTGGGTGTATGTCAAACCTGCACCCATCTTTCCTGTCCACCGCTGTGCTCTCCGGCTGCATCGCAGCCTCCATTTTCCCTCCTGCTTGCTGGGACTGGACTCAAATCGATTTTTAAAATCCTCCACCAGTTTCCTCGCTTCTTCCACTGCTTCCCTGGGGCCGTATTCTTGTGGCCTTGCTGTCTCTGGTTCTGTCCCTTTCCACTCATCTACTTCCTTGTATGGACCATGGGGCTGCCGGCAGTCATAGACACTATCAATGTTCGTGATCTGCTCTGGGACACAGCTTTTGAACTCTTTGAGATGAATATTTCTTCATCTGTGGAAACACAGTCTGATAATCTCTTCCCGGATTTGCAGCTCATAATTCCTGGTTTCAGTCTACCCAACATTGCTGCAATTCCTTTGGCTATTATTTGCATCTAATTTGGTAACTTGTCTGTCTGCCATGGTACTCTGCTGGGCTCATTCACTGTGTTCTGCTTAACAGTTCATGTATACTGTATGTTCTGTTTTTATACCATATGTGCAATATATCTTTATTTGACAAATTTAGTGGTCCTCCCCTGTGCTCTGTTTTCTATTCACCTCCTTATTTCTTGGAAACTTAAAGGGTCACGTTTTGTTTGAATTACACTTGTTTTTACAGGACAGCATGGTCCCTGGCTGTTTACCCTTGACACCACCGCTCCTTCCACTGCCTACCTCATTTTTCCCTTCCTGCCTTCTCCAGTCTTCGTCTCTACCATCATGCCCATTTTATTCTGCTTGATCTGCTTTCCCTGGAATGCACCTCCCCCTTCCCTGCCTGCTTCTACCTTGCTACTTCCCTCCTTGACATCTAGGGATTTCTGTTCCACCTCCTGCTCATTTCCAATTTCATCGGGTCTCATCAACTCTTTCTGATTTTGCTTTCCTCGTTCTCTCTCTCCTTACCCCTCATTTGGCAGTCCTTCCATTCCCCTGATTTGGCAGTCACTGGTGGGCTCAGTATGCCCTGCAGACTGCATTCCATTGCTGGTTTGCACCTGCACCTCATTCCTGGGTCTGTATTTCTCATAGCCTGATGGTTGCTCTTCTCCAATTCAACCTGTTCCTTCATCAACCTCAGTTGCTTGATTCGGTCCTTCTTTCTTCTTATCTGCACCATATCGGGGGTTCAACCCTTGTTGACTCCACTTTTTGCCCTCCTCCTCCTGTTCCTTCCACCCTCCATTCTGCTTCTTCTCTGACCTTTGCTTTCTTTTGGAGTTTTCCCTATCCTGCCTTCACCTTCCATATTCGTATCCTCCTCTTACCCATGTCCATCTGGTGTCCAGGTGCCTGAGTCTGGTTCTCTTTCACTAATTCTGACCTCAGGGTCTACTCATTCACATCGATTAATTGAGCATACCTCTCATTGGGTTTTGTGCTACCTCATCGAACTCCTATGCTACCTCATTGAACTGCTGCACTCCTGCATTTATTATCACCATCAGTTGTCTCATGACCTCATCTGGGTATCCCTCACTCATCTGACCTCTATATGAGTCTACTCCTTCACATCGATTACTCGAGCATAACCCTCTCAGGTCCATGCTACCTTGACTCGACCTGCTATCCACTTGGAGACATGCCTTCATGTCTATTGCCCCTTTGCTCGGGGCTGGCAGGCTTCTCTTCATCATCGTACATCATTCATTTCATATCTCACCTTAAACTATTCTGGCCTTCAAGGCTTCTTTCCATCATCATACTTCCTCTCTTGCTTTTGAGCATCTGGTTGCAGTGACTTCGCTCGCATCCCTTGATGGTTGTCCATTTTGAGGAACAGAGCAAGAACTTCATCTAAAATTGGACTTTTCCTCCTTCATCGTTCTCTGCTTTAAATTGTCATAGCGAAGTGTCCCTAATCAAAATGTACTTCAGTCTACAGGGAAGTCAACCTAGGCCTTGGATCCCCTGAGGTTTCCTCCTCAAAGGGTGTTTTTCCTCTTCTCCGTGCCAATGGTCATAATATTCGTCAGGGTTAGTGCTTTCATAGGTTCCTTAGTTAGGTTCTGTTGTTGGATGGAGTTAGACTGTGGCCCCAGCTGTTCCCTCTCTCCTTAGGAAGTCCGCCCTTCTGCATCTCATCAGAGTTCCTTTTGTTCATTGTCTTTGCCTTTTATTGTTCTTCTCCTGTCCTTCCTATCTATGTCTGTTACATTTATTTCTGATCTAGATATCTTCCGATTTCTCACCTCTTCAATGCTCGACACTCTTTTGGGTATTCTTTTTGGGCTTCTTCCTGAGCTACCTTTAGCCAAGGGAATAATTCCTATGTTATCTATGGGGTTGGAGTCGGGACCCTTCTTTAAGGTTCCTTGCATCGTACCCCATACAGGGTAATGTATCCCAGGGACAGAGAGGTGAATAGCCACAATGTATCGAAGTCACACAAACATACATCTTATCCAGTTGCATAAGCACAATTGAATGGGAAGGCTTTAAGCCTGAGGTTCAATGGGCAGAGCAACTACGTCACTCCCCCATCAGGCCTTAAAAGGCCACTCCTCCTGGACTGTTCCAGGATTTGTCTCTTCGTTGCCCCATCATCCATCCCTCCTCCTCCTCCAGCAGCTCAACTCTCTTTCCCGTAGGGTTCTTCCTAAGCTACCTTTAGCCAAGGGAATGATTCCTGCGGCACCTATGGGGGGAACCCTCCTCTAGGGTTCCTTGTATTGTACTCCTACAGGGTGGTATATCCCATGGATAGAGAGGTGAATAGCCACAATGTATCAAAGTCACACAAGCATACATCTCATCCAGTTGTGTAAGCACAACTGAAATGAGGGGTGGTAATGCATATGGCATACATCAAGAAAAACAACAAGTCACCACACACCCTCACCTTCCCACCCACAAAAAAAAAATGCGACTTCACAGCAGGGCCCAGAAGTGAATACCAAGAGACTCCCATACCTTCTGACATTGAATTAGTAAGTTGACAATCCATGCTGGAAAAATATGTTTCTTGTTACATTTAAGTCTTTTTTTGCGGAGGTGGGGTAATTGTGTGCAATGACCTATTGTTTTTGTTGAGCTATGCCATACGCAGTAACAAACATCATGGACAATCACGCAGTACTAACCGTCATGGACAATCACAGTATTACTTTGTGAATGAGCAAGGATGAGCAGCTACTACTGGGTAAGGTTGGTAAAGAAAAAAGGATGTCCTTCTCCTTTAGCTATCTCACCACCACTTACGTGAACATTGGTTGGTGACCGCAACTTCATTAAGCCAATTTTTGATTTATGCACCCTATATAGAAGAAGCCATTTGAGTAAAATGCAGTTTACAATAGGGATCCCGCTGATGGGTGGTCTACCTTGACGATGGTGGCTGGGCAACTTCACAGCAGGGCCCTGAAGTGAATACCAAAACACCACCATTCCTTTTGAGAACCAGTTATTAAGTTGCCAATCCAAGGTGAAAGAATATGTTTATTGTTATAGAGACTTAGTAAGTTAGGTTAAGTTGGATTTGTACCATGTCATGGTGCCTTACCTGTACCAGAAGCAAACTGGATGTATATGGCAAAAAATTGTTGCTTAATTTAATAGTGGAAGGGATCATAAATTTCTTCAGAGCTGATTCCTTCCATTTCCTGGTTCTGGGAGCTGCTGAAATCCCTCCCCCATGCTCAGCAAAGTTATGATGTGTGCCCAGGGAGAGTGCGGGGACAAGCTCCATTATAGGCTATGGGGGGCATCTTTCTAATTGTTTTTTTATATTAAAATGGTCACTTGGTGATGAAGCATGGGCAGTGATTGCCTAACAGCATGAGAATGCCAGTAAATCTTCTTTGTTTGATGATGATGGGAATGAGAAACTGTCTGTGTTCTTCACTAAGGCAAAGAATGGAGAGCCATCAGTTCGTCCACGGAAGGCTGCACCAACATTTGGTATGTTGTTCTTCAAATGTCGGTTACAATACTGAAATTAAAGTGGTAGGGGACAGACAGTGTTGACACAGAGTGTGACCACAATGGACTAGCACATTGGCCATTGTTAATGCATTCACAAGATGCTGAACACCATGCCTGTTTTCTGAGCATTCATTAAAGTCTCTTTTCCCGCAGTGCCCACGATACGTTACCATGGCATTCCAAACAAATTTTTTTTCACCTGAACATCTGAGGCCCACATCCATAGAAACATAGACTTTGACGGCAGATAAGGACCGCTTGGCCCATCTAGTCTGCCCATTTCCCTACCTACAGGATAGGCCGTAGATCCTAGTTAACCAACAGCCTATTTCTTCCTACCCCCCACAAGAATTGCCTTATGTCTGTCCCATGCATTCTTGAATTCTCCCACAGTTTTAGACCCCACAACCTCCTCAGGAAGGCTGTTCTATGCATCCACTACCCTCTCTGTGAAATAATACTTCCTCACATTGCCCCTGAACCGCCCTCCCTCTATCTTTAAATTGTGTCCCCTTGTTCTTGCAAGTCTCTTTTTCTGAAAGCTTTGCATTCTTTGCTTGTAGTACATTCATATGCATGTAAAATCACTTAGAAGAAATATTTCATGTAATTTCACCCTATTGTACAACTTGGGAAACACATGTCATGCACTCTATCTCATGGACATGTGCTGTTATGATGGGGGCCACCACGTGGTATGAAACTCACAGTATTTCTCTAATTTAAGGTTTGCATGTAATCCTTCATCTTCTCAATGGTATACATAATGACCCCTATGCATGAATGGGCATGAAGTACGTACTGGAGGCACATATCCTGCCCGCGTAGGTCTGCACTTACAGACAGGTGTGCACCCGGGGGTACGCACTACAGATGCACATCTGTCCGCAACACCACCTACCCGTGGTACACAACTCCACAGGGTGGCCAGGGGAGTAGTTGTGGTACCAGGTGGGCCTGCAGTCGGATGCCTGTCCTGGGCCAAAAGTGGATCCCTTGTACGGTGGTGCGCATGTTCATGTGCATGAATGCCTATTGCAGGTACCTGGACCCACATCCCCAATGCCCCTGTGACAGACCATTGGAGGGCCACCCCCTCCCACCACACAGCTGAACCACGCCCCATAATGGCATGCCATCCACCACCCCAGATGCCTCTGTATGAGGCAGCCTGACCCCCATCCAGGTATTCCATCAAATGGAATGGCCAGTGTCTTCCCTTGTCCCTCTCGCTCCCCATGGCACCACACACTCACCCTCCATCCCCTGTACCTGTGTGGTGGTGCCACTCACAAGACAGCCAGTGGCACTGCCCTCCACACACCTCCACAGCTGCTGGCCAACTGATATACATGGCCATGCATCGGCTGTGCTCCCCTGCTTCCATCAGACAGCCAGTGGCTGTGTTGGAGAGTGGAGGGCTGTGCCGCTGGCTGTCTCAGGAGTGGCTCTGGCACACAGGTGGGGGACTGGGGGGTGGGTGTGCGGTGCTGCAGGAGGGGGCATCATGGGTCATGGTTGGGGGGTGTCACTATGCAGTGGCCAGCAGGAACTTGAGGTATGTGTTCATGGGGAGGGAAGCCAACAAGGGGCCAGAGCATGGCCATGTGCTGGAGTGGCTGGCACCGGGCGGCCATCAGAAATGGCTGCTGTGGACTGGTAGCACTGTTTGATGTAATGCTCACCAATAACACTGTTGTCCCACTACCATTATGGGATCTATGATGGTGGCAGTTGTGAAGCACCACTGAATGACTGAACATGGTGCTGCTGTACTTCAGGATATATGATCTGTTACCAGTGGTGGTGCCACACACTCAATGGTCTGTCAACATAGTGCACTGAACTGGATAATGCTGACAGCATCACTGGACAACAATTGATACACCACAATCAGTTACTGTTGTGATGGTACCTTCACATGTTGGGTGAGTGTCTTTGCATTCATATGTCATGCCCATCATACCTTGTCCTTTGCTGACGGATGGGTGGTGTAGCAATAATTTCTGTCACATGATGGGAACACTTTCCCATATTTGTCTTTTGCATTTAAAAGACTTGGCTAAGGTTGTGCAATTTCACTTAGGATGTGACATGACACACTGTCGTCATTGCTGACTGTGACGAACAGCAGTTATTATGTCATGTCTGTATTGAGATGCATTTTAATGATACTATGACACTGACATACAATGTGTGTTGGACATCAGTTGCTCCTCTTAGGAAGTATTTGTGTGTTTACTCATGTTCAAGAGTACATAGTTAGTGTACCTGTGGTTTGAACCATTGAGCTACGGACAGATACTGACCACACATTAACCCATGACTTTTATTTTTATAGTATGCGGAGCACATAATGGCTGACGTCATGAGTCTCATGAAGGATAAAGTGATGAGGGAGGAATTGAGGCAACTAGCAGTGTCTACTGTGACACCACCATCTCTGGTATCTGCATATGCACATGTCGATGGAGCTTGAGGCTGTGCGTTCCTACTGGACTCATTTTCCCAACAAGAGTAGCTGAAAGAATATGAAGTGAAATACAAACTGTATGTGGTATTTGGGTCAAACTGAGCAGTACTGATTGTGACTTCAGCACACATGTTGACACAGCTATGTTGATCAATGTTCAGTTGTTACAACTGTTCAGTTACTTTGACACCGGTACGCAGAACCATTGATGGGCGCCGCCGGACTAATCAGATTCACAGATGTTAGCATAGCTTATGTGTTTCCAAAGCATGAGGTTTTCCAGTGATAGTTGTAGTGTTACACAAGCCCTTACTGAAATTAACTTTACATTAGATTATTTAATTACACCATGATGAGGGTAAGTAGAGCACAGTCCTTGATAATGAAATCATGGGTAGGATGGCTGCAAACCAAAAATGAGCACGTCGGGTTGTAAATTCTTAACAGCAGCTATGATACTATAAGGGCAACTAGGCAGTGAGAGATTCAATTCTTGTTCATGAGAAGACAGTTCAAGGTGATATGTTGCTGTAATAACATTCAGAGGAAAGTATTTTTCAACACTACCACAGTGCTTCCAACCATGATTGATGTTCATGAGTCATGTAGAAGCTGTTGGCACCCTTGAATGATGATTCCTGCACAGCTACTCAACCATGAGAAACCCAGCAGCAACAGAGTCTGTATGGACTGGTGATGTTCCACCTCCCACCATACCAAGGGACATTACAACATGGCTGACCACAAAGGGATCAATGGTTAGGTGGCATCATGCAGTGTTGACTCACAAAGAGAGATGGATGCTGTAGTTCCTGAACATCAAACAACATACCTGTTTGTACCCCATATGTGCATAGTTACGGCGTCTGAACCAGTATTCCACAAGGTGGGCATAGTTGCAGCATACAGAGTCTTTTACTAGAAATACTTCTGCAGAATAGGGGGTGCTGAGTTAACAGTGTTGATATAGTCACGGTTCAGCGGTGCCAGTAACTGAACATATGACATTCCATCATGAAGCGCCTGTGGTGGGTTGATACTCAATGCCACTACACTGGCACAGTGCAATGCTGTATACTGTTGTGACACTACAGTCCTAGGCAGACATAGTTTTCCTAACAGAAGCAAAACCTACATGTCCTGTGTCTTTTGTAGAACAAATAACTGCCCTGCACAAAAAGCATACAGCACAGGTAGCACAGAACATTATTTCACTGAGGTACGATGCCGGGGAGGTATCGCAGGCAAACAGAATTAATACTGATGATATTGCACCAACGAAGGTTCTACACCACCATTGAAGAACCATTAGAAGTACACTGCTTCATGGACCACTGAGCAAGGCCATATTTTACTTAACCAAAAGAAGAATATGTAACTATGTAATTGGAATGATCCAGTAAGTGGTGGAGTAACTGTGTGCCTGTCAGGTCACAGAAGTTCCACTCCTAGGTATGTGTCATGTATATTGCATGCTCCTATCATGACAGAGATTGCATCCGTGCTTGTTGTCACATTACTACAATGAGCTGCATCTCTGGTTATTTCTGTTTCAGCACAGTTCATGCCAGTCTGTTTGAATTACTTAATTTGTAATGACAGCACGATGCTGTGCGACCAGCTTTATATTACTTAGTGATGGTACTTGTTCAAGAATAGGTCTGTAATTTCTAAGCTGTTTGAGAGTGAGCTAACTGCGTTCTCTTCCCATTTTAACCCTGTGTGATTCACAACCATATACAGTATTTTTATCCTTTGTAGCCTATCATCTCCAACCACGCCTCACCTTCCCAACATTCAGTTCTTATAGTATTGTATTAATCTCTTCTGCCAATTTGTTTGCAGCAAGGTGTATGACATGACAAAAGTCCTTTGTTGCACCTGTAGTCTGCGACCCCATTCCCCCAAAATTCCATCATATGTTTGCCATGCCTGTTTTTATCCACCGCGGTGCTTGACCCAACTACCTCCTGGGGCAGTGCATTCTGAGAATGCAACATCCTGTTATTTGGGGTCATCCAAACACCCTCTGACTGGCAACTTTTTTGGGCCACCCATGAGTCTTGACCACCACCTCCACTGGTCACCATCTGCTGCACCTGGTGCTTCTGGTTATCACTGGGTGACCCAACATATTCCTTTGTTGGATGTGTCCCCCACACCCCTTCTGGTGGAGAAGTGCCCATAGGCACATGCCATCACCCCAGGTGCCGGAGTAGATGGGGGCATCTCAGTGGTGTTCCGGGCCATCTCTGCACCATGGACTGATGGCCATAATCTGGTTGGTCAATGGGGCTTTTTCAAAATTTGTGGGGCATCCCACACCCCATAGGTGCAACCTGAGTGTGGCCATCCGGCACTGCGTCACCACCTACAATATCTGGGACAACACCCCGGACCCAGCTGGAGGAACCAAACAGGTAGCACCGCACCTTTGGTCCCTTTGGAGATAGCCATCCATAGGATGGCCCAAACTCTGTCACTGCCAGCATCTGCACATAGCATCATGACCCCGTCTGACAAAAATGAATTAGTGATGTTGGCTGTTGTGCATCCCCCTTGCAGAGTCATGTTCTGACCTCTTGTTGATTTTCAAAGCTTTTATCCCACAAGATGCATCCCTCCTATGCCATACTAATACAAATTAGATATTTTTGTGTGCTTCTATTGTTGCCAATTCTATCTATCTACACAGCTGCAGCAGATGCAGACGGTACCGATCCTCTATTGTGCCCCGTGCTCATGCTGTCAACGCACACTCCAACCAGACTACACCCATGCTTCATGGAGGGGAGAACTGAGGCTTGCACACCATGGACTTTGGAATGTGGGAGACTAAAACATCACACTAGAGTCACCGCCCTGAGTTTGGCAAACCTATGTTCAGCTGTAGGTGAGGTAGCCCACTGGGGCATCATGCTTCTCATGCCTGTGGTGCTTTTTTTACTTTGGTGCCCCAAGAGGAGGAGGATATGCAATGAAGCCTGCATGTTTATTTGCACGCTTCCATGTGATGTATGGATCAATCTGCCTCCTACAATCCCTTCCAAGGTGCTACACTTGCATAGGCATCCAGCCACTGCTGGGTACCGATAAGGCACCTGGAATCTCAGCAACCAACCCCGGGACTGGATAGCTTGGCAACAGAAGTTAAATCCTATACCATCTCTCACCCACTCCCACCCCTGCCCGCCGCCACCCTGTGACTGGTGTTTTTCCCAAATCTGGGTAGTCTGGTGGTGTGAGGTGTGATGTCCAGCAATGTAACCCTTAGCGCCACCTGGCAATCGACCAGTTGAGGGACAGTAATGCTCCATAATGTGTACCGTTTCTGTCCTAGAATCCTGGTGCACATACATTTACTCAACTGTGTCCTACTATGATACATGGTGCAGCCATTGTGATCATTACTTTGGACTTTATAAGAACTGACTGAACCTTTTGAATGGCCTTCCACAGAGCGTTGTCCACCACTGGTCACTGTATTTCTAAGTATCATTTATGTCCTGCACTGAGCCATTATCACCTCTTCTCTACAGCTGATAATGCATATCTCTGTGCACCCCAGCATCCCACTGTCTCCACACACTTAGTTGACACATTGTTTGGACACTTTTACAGCGGTACAGATGCTGACACCCAGGAATCTTTCTCATTTTGTGGACTCTAATATGTCAGTCCTTAATGTTGAAATCATGCATAATGTTTATGCTGCCCAAATGATTTACTTTTCATTCCCTTGCACATTATGCTAATTTCCACTAAGTGGAACATTACTCCTTTTAAACCATTCATCCTCCTCCTTTCCACCCCTCGTGAACCGTATTGCATCCCTAACTGCGAACCACAAGCAGACACATCTTCCTCTGATCACTGTTCACCAGGGATGGGAGCCTGCTATTCTCTAGTGTTACCAACTGGTGTCACTGTGTGCCACTGATGGTCACCTGCCATTCCCTGCTGTTACCAGCAGGTCTCACTGTGCACCAAGGATGGGAGTCACCAATTCCCTACTGTTACCAGCAAGTTGTCATTGTACACCAAGGATGGGAGACTGCCATTCTCTGCCTTTACCAGCACTATACCACTATGTGCCTGATGTACCAAGTAAACATGACAGTTCAAACAACTGAACCCTGTGTCTCCACCCGGTTCAACCTCCACATGTGAAATAAACATAGGCTCACCACCAAGATCAGCGTTTTATGTTTGAATGACATCACAGTCCTGTTGACCCATCCTGCCTTCGTGGCACATCTGTCCCCACTTGTTCACAAGCATCCAGTGTGTAACAGTGTCAAACGCCTTGCTGCAGTCCAGTTAGGCCACATGCAGCCATCCACCCGTCCCCCCTTCACCCCCACCACTACCACTACCACTACCACTACACACAGAGTCTTTGATACCAGCATCTGCTGTTGTGACTTATAAGTTTTTAATGTTACCTTGAGGGAAACAGAATGCATTGTGTTATTGCTGTAAGTGCTGTTTTCATTGTGATACTTAGTATATTGTTTATTGCTGTATTCCACATCCCCCTTGTACCGTGTTGCTGATCACTGTCCTTGTCTACAGTTTCAATCTTGCAGTGTCAAAAATAGAAATAATAAAGCTTGAAATATCTTCTTATTTCTTTATTAAGTTTCACACATCAATGTATGACAGACATTGAAAACATAACATTTTTCTTGGTGCATTGCGACACAGTTGGAACAGTTCTGTAAACCTTAGGAGTTACAGGAGAACAGAAAACACCTGAGACACAACAAGGAATGATTCAGTACAATAAGTCACATTTGTTAATTCCCCTTTAACTGTGAGGGAAACAATTTTTTTTTTAGCCAGGTGTTATCTAACGCTGAGAACTGTGGAAACTTGGGTTCAGCTTGTATCAGGCAACAGTATCATTAACATCAACTGTCCAATGAATGCTAAAAAACAGCAATTTAATAGCATGCACAGCACAGTAGAGGTGAAAGGCATCTACCACAGTGAGATGAGCATCACGTGTTGTGCTTTGCCTCTACAGTAATCATTTGGTTCGTTACTGAGACATCTATGAGCTGCCACACAGTAAGTGTCAGGTATGGACAACGTCTTCAAGGTGGTAGAATTCTTTCTGGTTGGAAGTGTCTGTAGGCTGCACCATCCTGGTTGTGGAATGTGTCTCTAATCTTTGAGAGGCAACAGACATGCAGAGCTACGTGGATGTCCTTGCCTAGGTACCCCCAACACCAGCTGACTAGCTGGAGGTACGCAGTGTACCAGTACTTCCTGTGAAAGCAAAAAAGGAAAAGATTTTACTGGAACTGCTATGCATCAACCATTTCTGACACAGTCAAAGTAATTCACACAAGAAGTAACATTTTACATTTCAGGATAACAAAGTTCAACAACATGTCGAAATGTATCAGACTGGACCAGGAGAAGAAGGAGAGAAGGGGGCTGTTGCAAGAGCCCTTGTATCAGGTAAAGGGATCCACAGTGGAATTAAGGAACCATTGCATCATGTTGTTGTCTCAAGGGAAGAGGATTATTAATACACCAAGGTTATCAAAAGAGTAGGCTGAAAATGTAAGGCCAAAATATTGAGTTTCAGGAGGTATGAGGGGACCTGAAGTGAGGGAAACAGGGAGGTGTACCTTGAATGTGTACAAAAAGTAGGGGGAGCTGTTGTGTGTACAAATGCTCAGTCCGGGGGAGGGATTACACCAGAGAGTGAGTAAATGGGAGCATACCTTCGATGGGTACCTCAGCCAAAGAAGAAAACACAGAGTAGAAAGAGTAAGGTCGAAACAAGAGTAGGGTGAGTATAAGTAGGGTGACATAAAGAAGGCAGCAATACTGACTAAGTAATTCATTTAAATATTCAATAAGGAGATGTGTGGCCAGAGGACACAGATGAGTAGCTATTGACAAGGGGTGGGAGAAGTGCACACCAGTCCATTCACAGTAGAGATAGTTCCAAAGGAACTTACCAAGGTGAAGGTGGTTAAAGCTATGAGGTCAGATGGCATACACACAAGGACAGTACGGTCACAGTGAAGGGAACTAGCAGTGCTTGTGGTGGCTACGTTCATCGTGTCACTTGACACAGGACTGGTTATGGAGGACTACAGGAGGGTGTCATCCCTCTGCACAAAACTGGTACTATGGGGTATGTGGGGAACGTTGTTGCTGGTCAGCATCATCTCAATGGTGGGTAAGACCATATAGACATTTCAGGAAAAAGGGATAGTGACACACCTGTAATGAAGCACTGCCTGGGATCCAATTTTTATTTTTACTTTTTATTTATTTGGAAAAAGTTTCACCAGGAAAGACAACATGAGCCAGCCCACTGGCGCTGATGGTTGAGGTGCTGGACACCACACCTTGTGACACATCGGTGACCCAGGTTTGGGAATGAGCTCAGGTCATCAGGGGGTTGGCAGGAGCAGGAGGGGATCGAGCATCCACAGGAATGCTCTTCTCTCCTGGGGAGGGATGGTTAAGCTTGCTGCAGTACCAGTGGCCCCCAGTGGAGACAGAGGGCAGCACAATTTGAGGCATGCACTTCAGGGATGGGGGTGTCAGCGGACATCTTACGCACGGGTGCGGGAGCACACCCATTGTGTGCGGGACATTATAGCACGTCTGCACCCCCAGGGGAAAGATCAGAAAAAGCAGATATATACCCTGGCACCTGGACAGGCGATTGTGGGTCCAGTGGACTGCCTCCATATCCATTGCTGGATCTGTCCTGGCTGGTCGCTGTCTCTCCTCCACTCCCAGGCTGCCCTTCTGGACTATAGATAGAGTGGTGAAGGAGCAATGTGGTCTAACCCCAGGGGACTCGGAGCTGGGGGCCGGGGTAGTCAGAGGAGTTGGAGGTGAGTGCTTGCCAGCAGCAGACCACACTCGGGAGGATCTCAGGTAGGGAGGGACAAGGCAACCTCTGAGCGACCTCACCGGAGAGAGGTCTAAAGGACCAGAGAAGGAGGATAAAGAAAGTTAAAAAAAAAAGGAAAGACAACATGAGCTGTAAAAAAACCCATTTCCAGAGGTGTCCTGGTTGGGGGGAGTTGGGAGAACAAGCAAACACATAGCAATAACGGAGCAGTACAAATATGATTACTAAAAACAAACAGTGTAGTACAATTACAGAGCAGAAATAACCCAGACCAACCAGCCAGGGTAAACAAAGCCATATTCAGATATAACATACATTGCAACAATCCACAAGCAGGTGATCTGGTAGGGTAAAGGTTAGAGGATGGGTAATACATTTGAAGTGCTGGAGGTAGTAGGCTGAGCACAAGATTTGAAGTGCTATTGTATACCCAAGGGAGGGCAGTTATAAGACAAGTGGGGAAGTGGACGGATTAGTGGTAGAGAGTGGGGGGATGGAAGAGAGAGAGAGAGAGAGACAGCCAAAATCTATACCCCTTCAGGATGCTGAGAACCCTGCAAGGGGGACAGGACCAGGAAGAAAGGTAAGGGAGAGATAGGGAGTGGGGAGGTAGAGAAGAGAGGGGTGGGAGAACAGGAGGTGATGAAGGGGATAAGAAAGTAGGGAGGTGGGCAGGCGATGGATTTAAAAGTGGGGGGGAAAAGAGAGGAGGAAGTGAGAGAGCCAATCTATACTCCTTCAGGATGCAGAGAACCTTGCAAGGGGGCCAGGATTAGAAAGTGGGTGTGGGTGTGAAGGAAGAAGTGGTAGAAAGAGAGAGAGAGAGAGAGAGACATGATCTATCCCTCTTCAGGATGACAGAGAACACTGCAAGGGGGACAGGACCAGGCAGAAAAGGAAGGGATAAAAAGGGGGGCAGGGAGGATGAGTGGAGTATGGTGGGTGACCTGAGGGGAGGAGAGGGATAATAGGGATGCTGGAGAAAAAAGGGTAAACTAGGAATGGAAAAGAAGGAGGGCATCAGTAAGGGGGAGAGGGGGGTAGGGGGTAAGGACAGTAGTAGAGTGTTGAAATAGCACAGTAGGTTGTTGATGGCAGTGGAGTGTCAAAATGACACAGTAGGTTGTGGTAGGGGGTGGGAGGAGGATCCAATCAACATGGATACACTGAAAGAAGATTGTGTCCAAATAAATGTCATACATTTTGTTGGATTTGGTGACAAAATAAGGGAGGGCTGGTGGACATTGTCACAACCCCACTCAGCAGGTCATCCCTCTACTCCCAAAGTGCCAACCTCTGAGCGTAGTATTGTGAACAGTTAACAGAACAGGGTAACCCTCCTGTCTGTTTTGTGGGTTCGAGTCACCCTTTGTCCCAAGTTCTGGAGGGATTCAAATTGTTAACCTCTTGCTAGCGTACCCAATTGTCAGGCTCAGATAATCTGCTCTTTGGGGAAATGCCAGATAT
This sequence comes from Neoceratodus forsteri, assembly GCA_016271365.2. Lineage (NCBI taxonomy): Eukaryota > Metazoa > Chordata > Ceratodontiformes > Ceratodontidae > Neoceratodus > Neoceratodus forsteri. The sequence goes on along the minus strand of CM057451.1, from coordinate 671,635,067 downwards.
CTTTCACCTATGGGCATCCAACCAGGTATTACAAAATGAACCCTTAAACCTCTATGCAAGACCTTTGAGAACTCTTACCTGTTTCCCAATTTGGTATCACAATAAGCTTATGCACAATGTCAACTTTAACCATCTAAGCTTCACTTATAAAAAAAAGAAGTTTCAAGGCACACCAGGCAGTTTCTGTTTTTAAAATATATATCTTTACTTTAAAATAGATAAAAATAGGTAAACAGTAAATACAGAACAAAATATCCCAATGCATACAATCTTAAAAGCAAAACAGGTTTAAAAGTGCAAAATTTCTACCAACCATTAAACTTATTTATCTAAGGTATTTCTTATTATCTTTCAGTGCTCTTAGATTTTCCTTTTCTCAGTCCAAGTATATGAATGTATCTGTATATCTAAAGGCCAGCTACAGCACACTTAAAAACAGTCTTGAGCTGGCCTTCTCTCTAAGGTCACCTAGCTCCTCCTCTCTTCATATGACTTTCCAATCTAATCTGTGAACTGCTAGCATCTGCTTTCATCCAGAAGCCATCTCCTGCTTCACAAAGACATGAAAGAATCTTTGAATGAACTTAACTGGCTTCCTCTGAAGACGCAGGCAAACGCAAACTACTTCAAATCCACCTTCCTAACCAATATTAATCACCCTTCCAACTTCTGGAAGGTGGTACAGTCGCTCTTTTCCCCTCCATCTATGCTTTATGCTTAGATCTCTGTTTATGCATTTATTAATTATTCTATTGTTATTTTAAATTTGTCTGTTGTATTTTAAACGTGTTAAATTGTTCTTATTGTGCAGCACCCAGAGTCCGAATAGAGATGGGTGCTATATAAATAAAATATTGGTTCATTGATCTCAGTCCCCCACCCTGTCATAAATGCTGGCAGCTTCACAATAATGGATCCACTCGCAGTGGTCACTGAGTTTCATTCTTTCTTCTTGAACTGTACCTCATCACTCCTATCAACTCTCCCTCCTACCTCTCCAGCCCCACCTACCTCCCACCCTGCACAAACCTCCCTCCCCGGATTCTCTTTCCGGCATGTTACCCCGTCCGATGTTCACAATGCCTTGGTTGTGCTAAACCCCACTAAGGGCAAATGTCCTACTGGGCTGGACTCCAAACTGCTCTTCCTTGCAGCCCCTGTCATTGCCTCACCCCTGGCCTCCCTCTTAAACCTTTCCTTCTCTCTCACTTCTATCCCAACTGAATGGAAGCATGCCACAGTCACCCCCCCTTTTTTTAAATATATTTTTATCGAGTTTTTTTTTCTTTCTTTTAGGTCAGGAGACATTGTACAATTAAGTAATTTTCTGTACTAACTTCGGATTTGTTGTGATACAAATATACCATACATAAAGATCTTTTATATTTGATACAGGTTAGTGTTAAAAGCAAGTAATTCCATAACACCATTCTATTCTCATTTCCTCTCTCCCCCGGTTCCCGTCCGCTATGGACAATAATCAGGATCAACCCTAGCCTGATAACATGACCATCTCTGGCAGAGAGTGGCGAACCTGTCCACCTAGTTATTTAGTTTTGCTGTAATATTTTCCATCTGATACATAGAATAAACAATTTGTCTCCACTCTTGGATGCTTGGTATTGTTTTGGTCATCCATTTCTTTGTTAAAGATTTTTTTGCAGTCAACTGCAAAACGGGAAGTAGGGCTTTTGTCCGGGGGCAGAGATCTGAGTAAACAGCCATGAGCACTATTTCGGCTGTGAGCTCAACACACTCCCTGAGACCCTCACTAATCTCTTTTTGTATACATAACCAGAAGGGCATTAAACATGGTCATTGCCACATTATATGTGCTAAGTCAGCCATCTTGGCTCCACACTCCCTCCAACAAACCCCAAATTCAATTGGAAGATATTTAGTTAGACTAGCCTTAGACCTGAAAAACCTTGATCTACATTTCCAAGAACATTCTCTCCAAATATAAGACTGGGTAATTTTGACCACTCGCAAGGATGAAGAGCACCATTCTGCATTAGATACAATGAGGTCTAAGTCACAGTCATCCCCCTTTTGAAAGGCGGTGACCCCATCTCCCCTGGAAACTATCTCCCTATCTCCCTCCTCCCTATCCTAGCAAAACTGCAAGAACACGTAGTCCTCTCCCAGCTCTCCTCCTTCCTTGACTCCACCTCCTTCTTCAATCTGTACCAGCCTGAGTTTAGAAGTCCCATTCCACCACTACCTCCCTCCTGAGGTTCACCGATTCCATCTTCACTGGCATGGACCAAGGCTTTATCACCTCAGCCATCTTTGTTAACCTCACAAAGGCTTTCGACAGTGTATCCCACCCTCTCCTCCTTTTCAAGTTCTGCCAAGCAGGGCTCTCTTGCATGGCCACCAGTTGGTTCCACTCCTATCTCATTGGAGGAACACAGTCTGTCTGGATTGGCAGCTCCATCTCCTCCTCCCTCCCCATCTCGACTGGTGTACCCCAAGGCTTGGTTCTTGGCCCGCTACTGTTCTCCATCTTCCTCAATGATCTGCTCTCAGCCTGCCCGCACCCATCCATTCACATGTATGTGGATGACACAGTCTTGTATACATCCAGCCCCCCAACCTCTGATGTTGCATCCAGACTTCAGTATGGCTTCAACAATGTCCAGCTCTGGTTTCACTCCAATCAGCTCTTCCTGAACACCAAGAAAACTGTCTCCATGTCCTTTGGTACAAGGCAGAGACTCTCTTGGCTCCTGTCCCTCACCACTTTCCACACTCTGGATGGGACAAAGCTGGAGGACTGCACCTCCTTTAGACACCTTGGGGTTTGGCTTACCAACACTTCGACTTTTCTGTACATATCGAGGCCATTCACAAGAAGCTGCACCCAAAGTTGGACGCCTTGTATCGCAACCATGGATGTATTCCACTGCTGGCTTGCTGTGCTATTGTACAGAAAATGATTCTCCCAATTTTTGACTATGGTGATGTAGTCTACAGTGCCGCTCCCAAAACTTTCCTAACCAGACTGGATACCCTCTTCCACTCCTTCTGTTGTTTCATTCTTGACTGTCCTCTCAGCACCCATCACTGCATCATCTGTCAACCCCTAGGCCTCCCCTCTCTTCAGAATAGGAGGCAGTCCGACTGCGCTAGGCTCACAGCCAATACTAGTCCCAGTCCCTGCCCCATTATTTCTACTCAGCCCTATCCTTGCCCCCCCAAACTCCCTCAGACATCATGACACCCGCTCCTTTGCTGTCCCATGCATTTCCACCACTGCAGGCCAGGTGGCCTTCTCATATCACATGCCTAAACTGTGGCATTCACTTCCTTCAGCCATTCAGCATGCCCCCTCTGCTCACTGCCTCAACTCTCTCCTCAAAGCCCACTTCTACTCCACCAGTGCATGCACCTAACCCTCCCATTTCCAGACTTAGGCCTGAGCACTTCAACCTGACTGTGCATAGCTGGCAGTCCCTATTGCCTGCATAATCCACTGATTGTGTCATGTTATCTTGCTGTTAATCATCGGCGATTGTATTATATTGTATTATATGTTTATATTTTGTAACAAGTGCTCTTTGTATCTGTATATCTGCACTGTACCCCTATATGTATGTATTGTAGTTATTGTACACATTATATATAATGTGCTGTTTCTCATATTATTGTTGTATATTGCTGCAATGTCTCCTGTGCCCCCCACCAGGACGCATCTGAGTCAAGCAGCTACCGCTCAGTATGCCTTTCTTGGTAAAACTTTTAAATAAATAAATAAACACAAATCAAAACACTCTGCACAACATATGTTTCTTTGCAGATTTTGACTGTACTACTCCTTTAATTAAAGCAAGAACATTTAGGCAGTGCACCTTATATGAAAGAAGTCAATTCAGGCAGTTACATTTTAGAATAGGGACCCACTGATGGGCGGTCTACTGTGACATTTGGTAGCTGGGTTTACTTTACTCAGAATTCTGATATGAACACCAAGAGACATCCACTCCAATTAGAGATAAAATAAGCAAGTAGTCAATACAGGAAGAAAGAATATTGTAGTAGTAGTAGCAGTAGTAGTAGTAGTAATAGCAGTAGTAGTAGTAGCAGCTGCAGTAGTAGTAGTAGTAGTAGTAGCAGTGGTAGTAGTAGTAGTCTTTATTTGTGGAGCCCTTCCCCATAGGCCAAGGGCACCATTACAATATAACAATAATACATAAAACCATAAATACAAATAATCAACCACATTAAAACCATAAAAATAAATAGCAAATAAATAACTATATATAACTTATACAACAAAATTAACAAAAAAACAGGTTAACAATTTAGGACGTGCTGAAATACGATGTTACTAATAATCCCCAAATACTTGTTGGATCAGATACATTTTCAAGCCCTCTTAAAAGGCTTCCACTGAGGGGGCCTCCCTCAAGACTCTGGGTAAAGAGTTCCAAAAGGTTGAGCCTGCTACCTCGAAAGCCCAGTCCCCAAAGGTCTTCAGTCCAGCCCTAGGAACCACCAGAAGGCCCTCCCAGGCAGAGCGGGTGAGCGGGGATGCACTGTTGCTGGAATTCAGTCAGGTAGTCTGGGCCCAGCCCATGTAGGGCTTTGTAGGGTAACAAACCCACTTTAAATGAGATACGCCATTTCACCAGCAACCAGTGCTGGTGAAATGTGACATGATTTAGAAAGGCCCATTTGTAACCAGGCAGATGTGTTCTGCAGCAGTTGCAGGTGTCTCAGCATATCCCCACTAACCCCAAGGTAGAGAGCATTACAGTAGTCTAGCCTGGAGGTCCCAAATGCATGTACCAGTGTGGCTAGGTCACCGTGAGGGATAAGGGATCTGATCTGGTGGATGTTCTGCAGGTGGAAATAGCCTTTACGGACTACAGCAGACACCTGGGCCACCATTGTGATGCACTTGTCCAGTATGACTCCCAGATTCTTCACCCTAGAAGCAGGTAAAAGCCCTAAGGGACCAAGCCAAAACCCGGACTCTCACTCGGCAGCTGCCACACCCACTATGGTCTGGCTCAATCACTAGGACTTCAGTTTTCTCAGGGTTGAGTCTCAGCCAGCTCAGTGACATCCAGTCTTGGATCTTGGCCAGGCATCTGTTAAACACATCAACAGCACCTAGTGCCTTGGGAGCAAAAGACATATAGAACTGGGTATCATCTGCATAGCAATGAAACCCAAGCCTGTAGCGATTAATAACCTTGCCCATGGGTAGTATGTAGACCGCCAACAACGTGGGTGACAGAACTGAGCCCTGGGGTACACTATAGGACAGAAGCATCAGATGCAAGGAAAATCTTCTTAGCACTACCCTCTGGGTCCTATCCTAGAGATAGGAGTCTAACCAGCTGATGACATTGCCACTGAGTCCTGCGCACTTCTTGAGTTGATCCAAAAGCAGCCCAGTGTCCATGATATCAAATGCTTCTGAGAGTTCCAGGAGGACTAGAATTGACCGTTCCCCTTTATACCTCACCCTAAGCAGGTCATTGTGTACCATGACTAGTGCTGTCTCCATGCTATGCCTGGCTGTAAATCTAGACTGGAGAGGCTCAAAGATGTTGAAGGCTGCAAGGTGAGTCTGAAGCTGAAGTGCAACAACCTTCTCAGTACCTTTTCCCAAAAAGGGAAGGTTAGAGACTGGGTGGTAATTTGCCAAGACATCTGGGTCGAATGATGTTCTTTTCAGAAGAAGTTTCACCAGTGCACATTTAAAAGCTACCGGGAATAACCCCTTTGATAGGGAGCACTGGACAACCTCAGTGAACACCGGACCCAGATGCTCAACACAACTCACTAGTAGTTGTGTCTAGACTGGGTCTAGGTTACTAATGTCGGCCGCAGCTCTGCAATCACCCTGCATACCTCCTCCATTATCACTGGCTGAAACTCCTCCCAAGACCACTGACAGCATTTCCAAGTCACAGATCCCCACTACTGGGCTTCCAAGGCCCAACTGGAGTAATTCTAGCCCTGATGGAAGACACCCTATCTAAGAAGAACTGAGTGAATACCTTGCATTTTGTGGGTGTAACTGCTCTCACAGGTTCCAGACAGGCAGGATGGAGAAGCCTTTCTACAGTCTGAAAGAGCTCAGCCAGTCAGTTCCTCCCAGTGGCAATCTCTCTCTCAACAGGAAATCTGCCTTCTTCCAAGTGATTGCCTTCTGATATTCTTTATAATGAGAAATCAGAACTAGTTTGTTCTCCCAAGCCTTGGACCTCCTCCAGTGATGCTTCAACCTTTGCTCTTTGGGTTTTAACGCCCTCAACTCACCGTCAAACCACGATGAGCTGAGATGCAACACAGGGGATGTACGTGGACTGGCACTTTGCAGTTGAAGGCCCTAGTGACCACACTATCATAGGCTGCAACTGCGGTCTCCACACCCCCAGTGCATGCTGACATTTCTGAGGTATCCAGGGCAGCCATCAGTCTATTTGGCTCAAGCCCTCTCAAAGATCTGCACTGGACCACCTCCACAGGAGATGGACTACAAGGAGGGGCTCTGAAACTGAACCTGATCACACATTTATCCAACCAACTGACCGGATCACTGTTAAGCCTATTAACATCAAGCCCCAGGGAGAATACCTGGTCCAAGGTGATACCATGTTAGTGGGTTGGGGAAGAAATAACTTCTGTGAGGCCCAGAGTGTCCATGCTCTGGAGGAAATCTTTACCAAACTCTGAACATTCATCATCTACCCAGGAATTGAAATCAACCAAGATAAACCATCTTGCTGATTGCAATACAAGATCAGCAACAAAGGACATGATTTCCTGCGAAACTCCCCCTTGCGACTTGGAGGTCCGTACACGAGGAGGATTCTGCAGCCTGCACCCAGACCACCTTGCCTGGCCACGCATTCAAACAACTCAGCATCCCCCACTGGGTGTGCCACCAGGTTTAGCTCAGATCTAAAACAGATGGCCACCCCTCCATGGTCCCTCCTCGGGCAGTGCACAACCGAAAACCCAGCGGGGACCAATGTCTCCAGAACTGGACCTGAGTCATCTCCCAGCCAGGTCTCGGTAATGCAAGCCAGATTAACAGAGGAAATGAGATCCGCCATAGTTGCAGTCTTATTTCTCATTGATCTAGCATTACATAGCATTGTCCGAAGTGGATGGAATGAGTCAGCAGGCCCTTCAACTGCCTGCCCACTCGGTCTGGCGGGATCCCTAGGGTGGAATCTTTGTATTTGAAAGAATTGTCATGGTGTATTGTGTGTGAGTGTGTGTGTTTGTATACTGAACTCTTTGTTGCACTAAGGATGGGATCATTCCATTCCCTGCTGTTCCCAGCAGGCATCAGCACATCAGGGATGGGATCATTCCATTCCCTACTGTTCCCAGCAGGCATCAGCACATCAGGGATGGGATCATTCCATTCCCTACTGTTCCCAGCAGGCATCAGCACATCAGGGATGGGATCATTCCATTCCCTACTGTTCCCAGCAGGCATCAGCACATCAGGGATGGGAAACTGTAACTGATTACTGTTACCAGCAGGTGTCACTTTGTTCCAGGAGTGGGAGCCTGACATTTCTACTGTTTCCAGCAGGTGTTAGTGTACACCAGGAATGGGAGCCTGGCATTCTTTACTGTTACCACCAGGCATCAGTGAACAGCAGGGATTGGAGACTGCAATTCATGATTGTTACCAGCCAGTAGAAGTGTGCACCAGGGATGGAACTGCCATTCATTACTGTTACCAGTTACTGTTTAAATTCATCAGTTACTTGAAATGTCACAATGTAATAATATTTATTGTTAAACATATTTGTATGGGTGTATAATTACAGTGGCTTTTTAATCTGTGCATTTTTTTATGTATTAAGCAGTTTGTTAAAATAGGCTTTTGAGCAAATATTGTATGGGACATCAGTGTAAATTAGTTTAGACTCAATGTTTAATTCAATCTCCTCGTTAATAAAACTTGAACTTGAACCAACAGGTCTCATTGTGTACCAAGGATGGGAGGATACCATGTTCTACTGTTACCAACAGGTGTCATTGTGTGCCACTGATGGTAATGGTTACGTGCCATTCCCCACTATTACCAACAGATCTCACCGTGCGCCACCAGTGGTTGTCAGACATTCCCAACTATTACCAGCATGCATCTCTGATCACTGTTCACCAGGGATGGGAGCCTGCTATTCTCTAGTGTTACCAACAGGTGTCACTGTGTGCCACTGATGGTCACCTGCCATTCCCTGCTGTTACCAGCAGGTCTCACTGTGCACCAAGGATGGGAGTCACCAATTCCCTACTGTTACCAGCAAGTTGTCATTGTACACCAAGGATGGGAGACTACCTTTCTCTGCCTTTACCAGCAGGCATCACTGTGCAGTATGGATGGGAGACTGCAATTTTCTACTGTTATTGGCCGGTATCTATGTACACTAAAGATGGTACTGCCATTCCTTTTTATTACTAGCAGTTGTCACTGTGCACCAGAGATAGGAGCCTGTCATACTTACTGCTTCCAGCAGGTGTCACTGTGTTCCAGAAATGGGTCTCTTTCGTATGTCTGGCAATAATAGTATTCATTTATTTTAGTTCATTTGCATTTCAGTAATTATTGCATTTTAAAACATATACAGCAGAGATGTGTTATTGTTAAAAGGTCATAAAATGTAAAATTCCTCATTCACCCAGCACCTAGCTGATTACTAACCACCCAGTGCCCAAATTTGTACCTTTTAACTTGTAAAAGTCTATTAATTGAATTTCAAAAATAAAACAAATCAAAGAAATGACAAGCTTTTTGTTTTGTTTTTATTTAGGGAGTTAACACTTATGTGACTTCTGTGTAAAAAAACATACAGTATACTATATAAAATAAAATATAGGCAAATATAGGCACCCACACACAACTCGGCATGTGTTTCCATCTTGAGGTTGAGATGACAGCATGGACCTCTCGAGCGCTGCTCTTGAGGTTTATATGCTGTCATCTCAACCCCATTATGTAGTACTGTAGTATTGATAAAGTGTATTGTTTTTTATTGGTATTGTATACTATAGTATTGTATTTATTAATTGATTCCTTTAAAAGTTGTAAAGCACAGGTATGCTGAGCTGTACTCATTTCCAGGAGCATCCTTGGGAAGGGGACAATGGAAAAACACAGATGTGCAAGATAATTCAGCAAATATCACACGATCAGTAAGCACAATCAAATGTACAACACATAACAAGTTGTACTGGGTTTCATTGCATTGTATTGTATAGCATTGTACTGTACTGCATTGCAGTTTGTTGCATTTTATTTTGTGGTATTGCATTGTATTGTACTGTAGTGTAATGTATTGTATTGCATTCAATTCCATTTCATGGTGTTGTATTATACTGCATTGCATGTATTGTAAAGCACTGTACAGTATAGAACTGCTTTACACTGCATGGTGCTGTATTGCATTGCATTGCATTATATTTTAATGTATGGTATCTTATTGCATTGCATCATACTGTTATGTGTTGTATTGCATTCCATTGTTCTGTATCACATTGCATTGCATTGTGTGCATTGTATTGTACTGCACTGTACAGTATAGAACTGCATTACATTCATAGTATTGTATTGTATTGCATTGCATTACACTGCATTGTATTGTATTGTATTGTACAGCATATGATTGTATTGTATTGTATTATAGTGTATAGTAAGGGGCTATTGTGTATAGAAATCAGAGCGTTCACAAATGTTGTTGTGCCACAGTTCAAAAGTTCATGGAACGTGATTGTACCACAGTGTGCTCAACAACATTTTGAAATGCTCTAGAGGTCCTCGCGCCGCTCTGAGCAGTGCCGCGGCGCAGAACTCTCAGAGCAAACTGCCTAGTAGTGAACACTATGGCATCGGTCTTTTTCAAAAGTAAAGGTCTCTGCTCTAGATATATTTCCGCACTTTGTGAGGTAAGTTTTCCTAAAGTAAAACTACAAGTTGCTGGAAATGCTCATCTCGCTTAGTGAGAAACCAGTCGCCATGTTTATTTTTTTTTAAACCCCACCCATATGGCAATCGGAGCCAATAGTAGCCCATCATTAGATGCTCCCTTCCCTAACAACTGCGCTAAGGGTCTGGTAACCACACAATTAAAACGAGCTGCCCAAACAGTATTTCATATGTTTTTCCCCCTCAAAAGAAAAATCTTTTTTTTTTTTTTTTTTTAATAGTGTAACTATACACTATAAAAAATACTGGATGGGCAACTGAATACACAACCTGTCTGTTGTACCACCTCAGGGTTCTGATTCCAGAGACCTCTCGGGCTTAAGCTCTCGAGGTCAACAGGAATCAGAACCCCGCTGTGGCACAACACACAGGTTGTGCATAGTTGCCCATCCAGTATTCTCTATTCATTGTATTGCTAGCATAGTGTAGCATACTACAGTACAGTCTGGTATGGTATAGTATGGTATTGTTTTGCATTGTATCATATTGTGTCATATAGTATCATAGCCTATTGTACTATACTGTACAGTATAGTATAGTACAGTACAGTAGTATAGTATAGTATAGTATAGTATAGTATAGTATAGTGTAGTATAGTATAGTATAGTTGGAGCTGAAGACCTGTAATAATAATAATAATAATAATAAAATTTATTTAGTTAAGCGCCTTTCAAATATTTCAAGGCGCTGTACAAAGCATCATAGCATCAACACATCAATACGTATACTGACAATACAGCCAATAAAATATTAACATAAACAATTACAATACAACAGGGAATGCCTGATTCCATAGAAATGACTTTAAAGCCTTCTTAAAACTATCCACCGTTGTACTTTCTCGGAGCTGACGGGGCAGAGAATTCCAGAGGGTTGGAGCCACAAATCCAAAAGCACGGGCTCCAGAAGACTTCAAATTCACCCTCGGTATCTCCAGCAACCCCTCGTCAGCTGTAATGACACCTCAGAGGGGTGTAAGGCACCAGAAGCTCTTTCAGGTAGTCGTGACCTAACCCGTGTAGGGCTTTGTAGGTCAATAGACCCACTTTAAAGGTGATCCACCACTGTATTGGCAGCCAGTGCAGAGTGCACAGCACAGGGGTAATATGGGACCTTCTAGACACCCCAGTCAGCAAACGTGCTGCTGCATTCTGCACTAGCTGCAAGCGGCAGATATCAACCCCAGCAAGCCCTAGGTACAGGGAGTTACAGTAATCAAGATGAGATGTCACAAAGGCGTGGACCAAAACCGGCAGAACACCCAGTGGAACCAGGTGCCTAATCCTGGAGATGCTTCTGAGATGAAAAAATGAAGTCTTGACAACTGCAGACACCTGATAACAAAGGGTCAAGCCAGTGTCGAGCTCCACACCCAGGTTACGCACCCGTTCAGAGGTAGGGATCTGGTCTACCCCAAGAACTAGTCCAGAGGGGGACCCCATCCCTAAACTCTCAACCTTACGACTGGGGTCCACCACCATAACCTCAGTCTTTCCCAGGTTCAACTTCAAACCACTGGTATTCATCCAGTCTTGGACATCAACGAGGCAGTTATTCAGCACCGAGATAGCACTAACCTGGTCAGGTGCAAAAGACAGGTAGAGCTGGGTATCATCAGCATAGCAGTGAAACCTCAGCTCATACCATCTTACAATGTCTCCGAGGGGTAGCGTATATACTGCGAATAACATGGGGGAAAGCACCGACCACTGAGGTACCCCACAAGGTAGAGAGAAAGCCCCGGATGAACATAAACTGGAAACCACTCTCTGTGTTCTCCCCAGGAGGTAAGATGAAAACCATCTGAGGACTACACCTGAAAGCCCGCAGATGGACCTCAGGCATTTGAGCAAAACCCCATGATCCACAGTATCAAAAGCTGATGATAGATCAAGAAGAACCAGAATAGAGCGGCGTCTCTGATCTCTCGCCATCAGGAGATCATTGAGCACCCGAACCAGAGCAGTCTCGGTGCTATGCCTCTTACGAAAACCTGACTGGAGAGGCTCGTATAAACTATGGATGGTCAAATGGTTATCAAGTTGAGCCGCCACAACTTTTTCAATAACCTTCCCCACAAAAGGGAGGTTAGAAATCGGATGGTAGTTGGCTAGGTCATTCGGGTCTAAGGAAGCTTTCTTCAGAAGGGGAGTCACCACCCCTTCCTTCAGAGAGCTAGGGAAAACTCCCATCTCCAAAGAACACTGAATAATCTGAGCAAGGACCGGGCCAATAAGTTCACTACATCCTATAATCAAGGAAGTAGGACCCGGATCCAAACTACAACATGTTGGGCGCATCTCACAGACAATCCTCATAGTGTCTACGAGGTCCGGAAGATTAAAGGAACTCCAGGAAACTCCGGGCTCTACGACAACACACTGATCAACTGCAACAACCTTGGAGTGAGGTTGGGGACACTGCCTCCGAATGTCTTCCACCTTATTCGCAAAGAATCGAGCGATCTCTTCACAGTCATTCTGCGTAAAAACTCGACGGACCTGCCAACAGACTGGGTTGCACAGTCTGTCAACAGTTCTGAAGAGCTGAGCCGGTCGATTCTGAGTGACAGAAATTTCCCTGGACAGGAATTCTGCCTTCTTACGGGAAATTTCTGTTTGGTAGAGCTTATAATGCTCTAGCAAAATAAGATGGTCGTCATCCGAGGTAGTCTTTCTCCACCGACGCTCCAACCTACGCCCCAACCTCCACAACCCTCTCCGCGCCCCATCAAACCAAGGGGCAATGGGACGGCGCAGAAGGGGGCGAACATGGGTTGGTACAATCTGGTCAACAGCAGCCGAGATGGCCCCATTATAGGCCACCATCAGCCACTCAGGATCAGAGCACAATTCGTCAAACAATGAGAGGTCAATAGCCACCATCAGGTCTTCAGGGACAACATCCTGCAATGGGCAGTACTTGACCAACTCCACAGGGGCCGACCTACCCAAGGGGGGCCTCAAAATTGAATCCAACTGAGTAATGATCAGACCAACTGACCAGTTCCACCACCAAATTGGATGCCTCAATCCCCAGGAGGAAAACCAGATCAAGAGAGTGACCTCCCTTGTGAGTAGCTGTGGAAACAACCTGAGTGAAGCCAAATGATGTCATCACCTGGAGGAAATGTTGACCAAAAAGTGAAGATTTGTCGTTGACTCATGCGTTGAAATCGCCCAGCACCATCAATCTGGGCGATTCCAAAGCCATGTCGGCGGCGAAATCTGCTATTTCCTGCAGGAAAAGTTTCTCATCCCCGGGTGGACGGTAGATGAGAGCAATCCTGCACCCCACACCAGCTACCACAGTACACTCAAATGATCTGGCCTCCTCAACTGGAACACCAGTTAGGCCCAATTCGATCTTAAAACAGACCACCACCCCCCATCCAATCTTGGGCGATGTATAACCGAGAACCCAGTGGGAACGGCAGCCTCTAAAAATGAGGCCACATTCCCATCCAACCAGGTCTCGTTAATGCAAGCCAGATCTGCCCTAGCAACAATGTCTGCAATAAGAGCAGTCTTATTGCAGACAGATCTGGCATTGCACAACAGCGGCCGAGTTGGACAAGGTTGACGAATTGTCCCAACCACTTGCTCTCTAGGAAAAGAGGTGCCCTTGGGTATGGGAACCAGAATGGGGTTACCACGCTCCAGAACCCATTTCGCCCAAGGGCGTCTTCAAAGCCTAACCACCCCAATGGGAGAGCAACGCTCACTCCGCTGTTCACAACCTCCAACACCCCCTCGCCTCCCCCTTCCCCTTTGCACAATCCCCAAAGCCCGGCAATGATGGTAAACCTGAGCTGGTAAGGGGGGAGGTAAAAAGGGGGGGAGGGTGTGGAGAGCGGAGGCCGAGTAATGAACAACTGGTGGAGCTGGCAAGCACATCAGGCTGCTCAACAGAATTAAAACCAAATAAAGCAAATAAAACAACAAATAGACAACACTCCCATCCACCATAAAACAAAATAGAACCAATATTATAATATAACAATTGTTACATTCAAAAGAGTTACTTTATATCCCACAGCCTTCTCACGGCCAAGAGACAGAAAATAATAATACAATTCTACCAACTAAAATAAAATACAATAAATACTTACAGGGAAAAATATAAAGACCACCCACCGGAACTCTCTCACCGGACCGGGAGGGTGGAAAATAAGATGAAAACAAGCACTCTCACTGCTTAAATTTTTCCCTCAAAATAACTAAACATTACATATCCTAAGAAATAAAATACAAGCAATACAATAAATCAGCATTCATCAACCACCTAAACTAAAACAAAATTAAAACTGTCAACAGGTCACAGGAACCAGCCAGTCCGAAGGGATCAGAGACCCACTGCTTCTACTCCAGGGGAGGAAGACCCCTTAGCCAACCACCCCCGGAGTGTAGAGGAGAGAAGATAAGGACTGGCCTTCTAGCCAATCCCACTCCCCCCCACTGCGTGAGACCCTAACCCAGGACCGCCAGAGCCCAATAGACCACCTAAAAGTTAGTTTAAAAAAATATTTAAATAAACAGTAGCTATATCCTTAGTCACTTATCTTGCAGGATCTTCTTCTAGCCACTTCTTCGCACTTCTAAAAGATCTGACAGTACTGGTCCCACGTCCTTAGTACATTCTCGCAAACAGAGTTTCCAGACGAAATTCAAAGTATAAGGATTCCGATTCAATCAGTTTTCCAGAGAAAAGCATATTTCAATCACATAGTCCAGCCAGTTGTCCCAGGGGCAGTACTGGGCTATAGTGGTGACCCACCACTATGACTCCAGGCCGGATCAGCCCTTCGACCGCTTTCACCCGGGGTCTAGGGGAATAGGACAAAGGTCTGGCCCTCCAGCAGGCCCCAATCCCAACCCCTGTGTAAGTCACCGACACTACTAACGCCTCAATAAAGCCAATGGGCCCGGCTAAATAAGCCGGAACACAAGTTAAACAAGTCGAAGAAAACAGCTTCTAGCACAGTGTTTCCAAACGTCCGAGCTCCGCAAGAACTTTGAGAGTCCTTAATGAACTTAGTGAACTTGATCCCAATGGCTCCCGACTCTTACGATTCCCAAATAAGTGAAATCCTCGAATAGTACCAAAAGGATCGCACTGAGGGAAAAACGAGTGTAACAAATCCACCACTCTATCGAAAAGGCAGCTAGGTGCCCAATACGAGCATCAGCAGTAAGCCGCACAGTAACTTGAAATAACAAAATCCAGACCAGGAGGCAACAAACCACAAACATTCGTAGCATAGGTAAAAGTCACAGCAGACAGAATGAGGAAGGGGCCAAAGCAAGAATAAACCCCAGCACTCAGCAAACTTCTCCCGATCCAAGTTTCGATCGATCATAAACGTAAAAATACTCCACTAGAAAGCCCCAACACTCGATAGCTTTCCACCGGACCGTATTTCCAACGAAACACAGTATTAATCTGTAGAGGCAGGCAAGAGAAAATGAAAGGGAAGTACTTTCTCTGTGCTGTTTGTTTTCTTTTAGTATAGTAGCAGCATTACTGAGAGGGCAATGTGTGTGTGTGATTTCAATTGTGCAACTGCAAAACAAATGACAGTCAACCACAGAAACATTTATGGGTCTAGAAAAGGTTTATAGGAACCCAAGAGGGGGTGACTTCAATAACCGTATCCTAGAAAGAGAGGGTTTCTGGATATATACCTTAAATGTGCACAAACATCCAGGCCTTAAGGACAAATTCAATGTCACTCCCTACCTGAGAAAAAGAAAATAAATGGTGCCTTATAGGTCTATGGTTACCAATTTGGATAGTGCAATATTGCTGACTTGCATAAACATTTATAGGTTAATACTTCAACAGTTGATTAATGATAATATGTATTCACATAGGACCTTATATTTGAGATGTTGAGAACTAGTCAGGTCATCACATTTATTTTTGACCATAGGTAATAATTATAGTTCTCCCTCTTTTTGTTCTTTCTAGATGAATTCTATATGCATTTAAATTGAAGGAAGCCATATGGACTTTGTTCTCTGGACATTCATGTGACTTGTTGGTTTTTAAAACATTTTTTGGTATTTATTTATTAATGTTACTGTGTTTATTATTAGGGCTTTATTATAGTGATAGTTATGCTAGTAGCTTTGTAAAGGTATTGCATTTTTAAAGCACTTTATGCACTGTGTGTTTTCACTTTAAAATGTCCCTAACATTAGCCTGGCCTAGTGGCGCTGAGGGTTGAGGCACTGGATACCACAGCTTGTTCCACGCCGGCAACCCGAGTTCAGGAATGAGCCAGGGCCATCAGGGGGTCAGCAGGAGAGGACTGGGATTAAGCGTCCATTGACTGCTCTCTCAGTCCTGGGGAAAGGGTGGTACACACACCACGCTCTGGCAGTCCCTGGGATGCCCGGTGGTACTGCGGATGTGCAGGTGTCTGGAAGAGGGGGAGCACAGCGGACATCTGGATGTTAGTGCATGGACATCATTACATGTCCGTGCTCACACTTGGGAGAAAATGGAAAAAAGGCTGGGCGCGAATGAGCAGCTTGATTGCCGCACCCTGCCATGTGGGGAGGACTGTCGTGGAATCACGCTGAGGAGGGTTCGGAGCCAGTCCAGCTGGTAGGGACAGGGGAACCCTCCAGCAGATTGGCCATGGCCATGCTGGACCCCCCCCATATGTGAGTGACCCTGCTGCTTTCCCCGTGGGCAGGGCCGGTAGCTGGATGCCTCCACCAGTAAGGCACCTCAGCAGTAGAGGAAAAAGAGCTGTAATAAAAAAATAAAATTTCCCTGACGTTTTTGATGATGTCAGCAGTAGTGATGTATAAATTGTGCATTTCCTATGTATCTTTAAATCCTTTGAGAAAGGAATAAGTGTATATCGAAATGCGTCAGGATTGTGTGCCCAATGGCGCTTTATTAAAGTGGAGCACCTTTAATTTGTGGTGAGCAGCCTTTTATTCAGGGTGGGGTGAGTGCGGAATTGATTATTTTTTGCTTTATAGACTTTATTCCTGTACCCCCTTCCACGTGCAACCTCTGTTTCTGTTGTTGGCTCTCATGATTTTTAAGGTCAATACACTGGTTACTGCATTGAAATATAGCAGTATAAAACCCTTTTTGTGACTAGCTTTGGTTTTTCACGGTGCACACCAGCTTTAATTGGAAGCACACAATGAACAGCATCACTAGAAAGGATGCCTGACATGGTGTTCTCAGCAGCAGCGTCTGCAGCGTTTGTTCACACAACGAAAGGAGACGATGGCAGTGATCCCTTTGCATTTCTTAATGTTTTACTCACCGATGCTGGCTAAGTGAATCCATTCCTCCTGGAGGCTGACAATTTGGGTGCATGTGGTGCCCTTCCATAACAGTGGGCCCAAGTACGAACCAGGGAACTATAGAACAGTCAGTCAACCTCAATTGTGGGAAAGCTAATGAAGACTATCCTCAAGGAAAGGCTGGTAAAATTTCTGGAGGATAATGATCTCCAGGATGGCAGACAGCACAGATTTGTCTCTGGCAGATCCTGCCAGATGAACCTGGTGGACTTTTTCAATTGGGTGATGCAGACAAGGTCATGTGTTGGACGTCCAATACCTGGACTTCAGCAAGACATTTGATTCAGTGCTGCATGGTAGGCTGACCAGCAAACTGAGCAACCTGGGAGCAGGGAGGAAACTGTTTAGATGGGTCAGGAGCTGGTTGCAAGATAGACAGCAGAAGGTAGCAGTGGGAGGGGGGTGAGGTATCTGAACCCAGGGTGGTAACAAGTGGGGTCCCACAGGCTCACTTCTGGGACCAGTGCTGTTTAGCATTTTCATTGCTGACATCGCAGAAAGGATAAAGAGTAAGATCAGTCTCTTCATCGATGACACCAAGATCTGTGAGGAGGTTAATGGATGGGAAGGCAGTACACCACAAACAACATGGTAGAGAGTACAGAACCCTGCGGCACCCCACAAGGCAGAGGGAGAGGAGCTGAGGAAATCACCTCAGACTCCACTCTCTGCATCTTGCCCATGAGGAAAGAGTGGAACTATCTGAGGACTTATCAGACAGTCCACAGAGTAGCCGATGGCACTCTAGCAACAACCCATGGTCTACAGTGTCAAACGCTACAAAGGGATCAGGGAGGTCCAAGATGGAATAGCTCCTCTGATCTCTCACTGTCAGGAAATTATTAAGTACCAGAACCAATGTGGTCTTGTACTATGTCTCTTCCTGAAACTGGACTGGAGAGGATGGTAGATATTGTGGATGGTCACATGTTCTTCGAGCTGCGACGTGACTACCTTCTCAATAACCTTACCCACAAAAGGCAGGTTAGAGACAGGTCTGTAGTTTGTGAGACAATCAGGGTCAAGAGAAGGTTTTTTTCAAGAGAGGGTGAACCACCACCTCCTTCAGGGTGTCCCAAAACACCCCAGTCTCTAATGAACACCTGACTATCTTAGCCAGGACCGGTCTGATTACCTCCACACACCCCACCAGAAGGAGTGTTGGACCAGGGTCTAAACTACAGCAAATCAGCCACATACCCTGGATTATCTTCACAGCATCCTCAATCACTAACTGGCCAAAGTCTGACCGGGTGCTTGTAATCTCACACCGATCTCTGCTCTGCCCATTTGAATGGGCTGTGCAGATCTCGGATCTGACAGTGCCAACCTTATCCATGAAAAATCGAGCAAACTTGTCACATTTCTTCTGTGAAAAGGCCCCCCAATTCTGGAGACAGGCTGGATTGCACAGTCTGTTCACAGTCCGGAAAAGCTGAGCCGGTTGATTTCACACAGCTGCAATCTCTCTGGACAGGAACTCTGCCTTCTTACGGGAGACCGCAGATTGATAGTCCCTATAATGGGACATCAGTCTAACTTTGTCATCATATAGGCCCAATTTCTGCCAGCAATGCTCCAACCTTCTTCTCACTCTCCTCAACTCCCTCAAGGTCCCATCAAACCAAGGGGACCAAGGCAAAGGGTGAATGGGCAAACAGAGACAGGAGCTATGGAATCCAGAGCAGTGTCTTTTGCCTTATTATAGGCTAGCAAAAGATTCTCTGGATCCTTGGTAACATTTGAACTCCCTGATAGATCCAGCATTGCCATAAGACCATCAGGGATCAAACCCCGCAAAGGGTGTTACCGGACCATCTCCGTAGGGACAGGTCAATTGGGGGGGCCATGAAACTGAACCCTGTAGTGTGGTGATTGGACCACCCAATGGGATCCACCACCATGTTGGAGATCTCCTTCCCAGCAGAAACACCATGTCCAATGAATGACCTTGTATGTGGGTAGCAGAGGTGCTTACCTGTGTAAAGCCCAATGAAACCAGCAGTTGGAGGATAGCACAACCAAAATGCGAGAGTTCATCATCAACCCCGGCATTGAAGTCCCCCAGCACCAACCACCTGGGGGACTCCAACATCATCTTGATGATGAAGTCCGTAACTTCCTGAAGAAAATCCTTCTTACTCAGACACAAAGGGCACCCCTAGGAGGCATATGCAAAGAGCAGTTCAGCCCTTAGCCTTACTGTTTGCGGAGCTTCACTGATCTTCACTGACTGTTGTACCCACTACTGAAATAGTGGTCGGCTAATAGAAAGCTCTCAGCCAGAAACAACCAGAAGCAAGAGCTCAGACACAAAGGGCACCCAAGGAGGCACATGCCAAGTGCTGTCCAGTTCCTAGCCTTACTGCCTGCTGAGCTTCCCTGATCTTCACTGACTGGGAGAGAGACCAATCACAGAGGGAAGGCAGACTCTGACAAGTGCAGAAGCCTTACTGTCGGAGGAGCTTTACTGATCTTCACCGACTGTTGTACAAACTACTGAAATAATGGTCGGCTAATAGAAACTTCTCAGCCAGAAACAACCAGAAGCAACACCTCAGACACAAAGGGCAACCCTAGGAGGCATACACCCAAAAGATTTTAAGTTTATGGACTTAGAATTGGTTAGAGTTGGCAGAAGGGGTGACAATAGAGTACAACGTCTATTGCAAAGAGGAACATTTTGGATATACACTTTAAATGCATAAATGCACTTTAAATGCACTGACTCCAGATGGTCTGTACTTAGAACTGGATTTTAAACCATATTTGTAAAAGAATCCATATTTAAGACAATCAGGCAACAATTACCATCCTGAACTGGGCTAACATGTTATAAATTGTGTATGTGGTTACAATTTAATTTCATAATTTCTAATTAATCTCTTTTATTCCCTTCAAACCCACCACCCAACCCTTTTTCTTTTCCCCCTCCCTTCCCTATCTCACCTTTTCTTCCCTTCTTCCCCTCTATACTTCCCTTTAATATTATTTCACGCCTTCTCTATTTGTATTAGTTTTTTATTATCTCATAAATATTTGTTTCTTCTTTTTTTATCTTTTACAGATTTGAGAAAAAGTCTGAGTGCAGGATCTCCTGTTCAACAATTTCAGTTGCTGCTCCCTTGACTCTCTGGCTCAGGTTTTTCACTAGACCTTTCAGTCCTCTTTGTTACTAACAACAATCATTATATTATCAGGGACACTTAAAGGTTTATTAATTCAATAAGTATAGACATAGAATTTACATATGCTATACTGATAAAGCCGTGTTCCCTGTAATAGTATTTAGTATTACAATTATGCCACCTTATGCTATGAACCTGCAGTTTTACAGATTACCCTTTACACTGTCTTTGAATCAAATTGTCTGTTTCATAAAATAATCAGATTTTGTTTTCAGACATGATAAACAGTGTATGCATAAGGTTATAATCAGTTTATAGCTTGTGTTTCCTTTTTATTAATTTTAAATTGCATTTTTTGATAACATGGCACCCAGCTAGAGACATCAACATCATTAAATTAAATAGCATATTTTTTATTTTATACCGCTACCCTTTGGTTTTGTATACAGTATATGGGGGGTTCTCGGATCAAGAAGCAACTTATGAAGCATTTGAGTACATTGTATTGTGGGTAGAAATCATGTATAAAAGAAATGCATACAGCACAGAGTAGCGCCCCCTAAGGAAGCTCTAACATAGTGAAGCACAGGGGCTAGTGCAGAGTGGCTCCATGATTTACTTGTACTGCAAAACAGTGCTGTAATAAATTTACTTCCAGCTGGGAAAGTGAACCGACTTTATTTTCCTGAGCAATTAATACAGCTTTTATTGACCTTAAAGTGTGTGGCTATATTTGTTTGGTTTGACAGAAGCAGGGATTCCTTAACAGCAGTTCTACCTGGGTGAATCCACCTTGGAGTGCACAGTCTGGGCTCCGTTCTCTGTTGAGGTGGCTTCTCTCCTGGCTTACTCTGCTCAGATCCAGCCAGCAGCTGCTGTCTCATGAATAAATAAATAAGGAGCAGCTGGAACACTAACCCAGAATTCCTGGCTGCAGTATGCAAATCAGCATTTGTACTGCAGGTCAACTAACAGAAAGCTCTCAGTCAGAAGCAACAGCTCAGACACAAAGGGCACCCTTAGGAGGTATACGCCAAGAGCTGTCCAGCCCCTAGCCTTACTGTCTGCGGAGCTTCACTGATCTTCACCAACTGTTGTACCCACTACTGAAATAGAGGTCATCTAATAGAAATCTCTCAGCCAGAAACAACCAGAAGCAACAGCTCAGACACAAAGGGCAACCCTAGTAGGCATATGCCACGTGCAGTCCACATCCTAGCCTTATTGTCTGCTGAGCTTCACTGATCTTTACCAACTGGGAGAGAGACCAATCATGGAGGGAAGGCAAACTCTGACAGGTGCAGAAGCAGGGATTCCTTGACAGCAGTTCTACCTGGGTGAATACTCCTTAGAGTGCACAGTCTGGGCTCCTTTCTCTGCTGAGGTGGCTTACTCTTCGCTGGCCCTGCTCAGACCCAGCCAGCAGCTGCTCTCTCAGCATAAGGAACAGTTGGAACACTTACCCAGAATTCCTGGCTGCTGTATGTAAATCAGCATTTGTACTGCTGGTCAGCTAATAGAAAGCTCTTAGCAAGAAGCAACAGCTCAGACACAGAAGGCACCACTAGGAGGCACACGCCAAGAGCGGTCCAGAACCTATCTTTACTGTCTGTGGAGCTTCAGTGATCTTCACTGACTGTTGTACCCACTGCTGTAATAATGATTGGCTAATAAAAAGTTCTCAGCCGGAAACAACCAGAAGCAACAGCTCAGACACAAAAGGCAACACTAGGAGGCATACACGAAGTGCAGTCCAGTCCCTAGCCTTACTGTCATCTGAGCTTTACTGATCTTCACTATTGTTGTTGATTGTTTTTCAGCAGCAGGGGCACCTTCAAATTGCATTTGTCCACTAACACACCCCTAAAGATAGATCCTACACCTTTCTTCTGTCCACAAAAATCATCCTGTGCTTGATGCCAACATAGACCTTCCACAACTGTGGTCTCATCACTAAGCTATATAAAACAACCAGACATGGACATTGTGCATTGTAATCAATGTGGATCACTGCTTTACAGGGCCTGGATCAACAAAATATGCCACTGCTCAACGTATTGGACCATAAAAGACCTCTAAGCCCACCTCCAGGAAGCATAGATAACAATTTCCCAGCTAAATCATATATTACAGCAGGTCACACAAGCTTGGAATCAACCCAGCACCACCAACACCCAGATACTGTCCTGCTATCACAAAGGACAGTCCATCCAGGTGGTTAGCAGGTTGTGCAAAGGGGCAGAGCCAACTACAGCAGGGCTCACAAATTAGGCAGCAGTCATGGGAAGGACATGCAGCTGCAAAACAGTTCACCCTGCTAGCAAGGACATGCAGGGAATCGGGCAGCTGGTCAAACCAGGAAAGTTGTGTGCAGAAGGACCAGCCTGGCACCAACCTAAAAGGCACTACAAAACAAAACTTCAGGTTCCCACGAGTGCATAAATCAGGAGAGGAGCAAACACCAATGCGGGTCAAAGGGACAGGGTGCCACAGCACAACTCACATCAAGGTTAGACCTGTATTTAAATCCGGCAGTAGAAGCGAGCTGGGCAATTATCGGCCCATATCGCTCTTGTCTCAAATTTCTAAAATATTCAAGAAGATTGTATCTTGTCAATTGAAAAGTTTTCTTGAAGATAATAATAAATTGACATCCTTCCAATCAGGTTTTAGGGCATTTCATAGTACACAAACAGCCGTGACAAGGGTTGTAAGCGATATCCAGCTGAGTCTGGACGGGAGATTAATGATAGGAGCCTTGTTTATAGATCTTTCAAAGGCATTTGAAACCCTTAACCATTGGGTTTTCCTGTCCAGACTCAATGGGATTGGCTTGTCCCCTCAATCAGTAAAGTGGTTCTCTTCCTATTTGATGGGCCGTAGCCAATTTGTAGAAGTGGGTTCCTATAAATCTAATGTATTGGAGGTGAGAAACGGTGTACCACAGGGTTCGATTTTGGGGCCTCTGTTATTTAACATCTATATGAACTAACTTAAAATTACATCAATGGTCGCCCGGTGCCATATGTATGCAGATGACACCATAATATATGCAGATGGAGATACTTTAGAATTGATTAATATGAGGCTACAATTGGCTTTTGATGAAGTACAGGATTTTCTAAAGATGAACCATCTTATCTTAAATGCCAATAAAACACAGTCACTTTTGTTTAAAAAATAACAAAAAACAAGACCTATATTTGGAAATCAGTACTGAGGATGGCATTGCCATTAAACAGGTGGATTCATACAAGTACTTGGGCATATGGTTAGATTCATGTCTTGGTTCAGATGTTTGTATTGACTCCCTTATAAAAAATATAAATAGGAAGCTGGGCGCCCTATATAAGTATAAAAAGTTTATGACTAGAGAGATTCGATTGAGTGTGATAAATTCTCTTTTACTCCCAGTTATTGATTATGGTGATTTACTCTATGGAGGGACTATTGGAAAACATATAGATAAAGCGGATTTAGTTTTTGGTAGGTTAGCTCGTTTTGTATTGGATGCCCCTTATAGAACCCATAGGTGCATACTTTTTAAGGAATTAAATTGACATAGACCCATAGTGAGAAGAGACTTACATTTGTTACAACTTATGATTAAGGTTTGGTATGGGGAAGTACCTAACTATATTATTGACCTTTTTGAAGTTAGGAAAACAAAGGAAAGCTTGAGAGCCTCCGCTGGAACCCAATTTGTCTCAATTAAATGTTATTTGAATATTGGAAGATCTTCTGTACCTGTTAGAGGAATTAGTTTATGGAATAAATCTCCCTTAAATTTAAGAAAAAATAGAACTAGTTATAATAAAAGCGAACTAAGGAACTGGTGTATATCTGTATTACACAATATCACAACAAGTAATAACTGTTAGTGTTTTAAAGTATGTTATTGTGTAATGAGACTGATTGTTTGTATTTTAATTTCTTTTTTTATATTTTTTGCTTATTTTTTTCTTTTTCCTTAATTACTGTTGTATTGTAAGTTGTTTTAATCTATATGTGTTTTTTTTGTAGTGATTCGATGTTTTGTCTTTTTGATGCGGAATTTGTATTTTATTGTGACATGGAACTTCATTGAAAATGAGCTCTGCTCAATTGAATGTATCCTTTAATCATATATGAATAAAAAACAATTTACTACTACTACTTACTAAGAGGACAAACAGGCCAGGACAAATGCTCCTACCAATAGAAAAAAGATCCTGATCATTGTGTTGGACTCCATGATTCAAGGAGTTGAATCCCATTTGCAGGATACCTACCAAGTGGGAATAACTGTTAAGTGTCTCCCTGGGAAAAAGGGATACAGACTGCATTGAGAACCTTGTAGATAGGGTGGATAACATCAAAGGCATCGTCGTTCACCTAGGAACAAATGATATCGCTAACCATTCTGGCAAACAAGTAAAAGCACAAATCTCTAATCTAGGAGATAGACTGACCTCTCTTTCATCCACCCTAGTATTCTCTGAGGTACTCCTAGTATGGTGAAGGGAAAAGACCAAGGAAAATTAGGGAAACTGAAATCAAGGAACTAAACTCATGGATCTGCAATTGGTGCTCCGACAAGAGCCGCACCTTTATTGGTGACTGGAATGATTTTTTGGAAAGATCTTACTTTAAATTTGATGGCCTTCACCTCAACCAGATGGGTGAAAGCACTAGGAGAAAAACTTGACGTATTCACCAGTTGTTTAAACTAGAGGGAGGGGAGGTGGTGACCAAACAAATCTGTAAAAATGGAACCCCAGATCCCGGTAAGAACTCCTCCTGTTCAGCACATAAGCAAAACCTGAAAGAGCCCAGTAGGGTAGAACGGGAAACATGGTATGCTAAAACAAAAAGTAAAAAGGATGCCAGTTTCAGGAAAGCAATGGTGACTAATGCCCACAATCTAACTAACCAAATCCCGGAGCTCACAGTCACAATGGCAGAGGCTGGACCAGACTAGGTGGCAGTACCCAAAACTTGGTTTAATGACAACCATACATGGAATATTGCCATTCTAGGCTACAACCTGTTCAGGAATGACAGGAATGGATGGAGAAAGAGGGTGGTAGCCTTGTATATAAGAAGGAACATAAAAGCCATGGAAGTCCAGAGAACCCAAGACAAATCAGAGGTCCTATGGGTCACACTCAAACCAGGAAATAAATCAGTCCTCAGACTAGGAGTGATATATAGGCCTCCCTTGCAGGGAGCAGAAGCAGACAAAGAACTATTGGAAAGCATACTGAATATGACTGATAAGGGAGAGGTCATGTTGATGGGTGATTTCAATCTCCCAGACATAGACTAGATTTCCTGGAAAGCATCCACAGCTAGAAGCAGAAACTTCCCAGATACACTGAGAGGGGTTGGTCTAAAAAGCTCGTAATGGCCCCTTCTAGAGAAAACACAATCCTGGACCTGGTGCTCACTAACAGTAGCAAGGTAAAGGAGGTGGAAGTGGGGTGCAGGTTGGGATCGAGCGACCACAAATCTGTCTGGCTTAAGGTCAGCAAGATGGGGGAATCAAGCCACTCTAAGACAAGAGTAGCTGAGTTCAGAAAAACAGATTTTACCCAAATGAGAAGTTTCTTCAGAGCTAACTTCAAGAAAAAGGCAAACGGAGGGGTGGAAGAATGTTGGGAGCGCATAAGGAAGGTACTTGGAAGAAGTAACTGAGAAATGCTCAAATTTACGACTGGGCATCGACAAAAATTTTGTTGAATGACCAGACAACAAAACCCATGTTGACTGCTTTTTGCAGTCCGTATATGGTTTCGTACAAGCCAACATGTTTTCTTTGGGGGGGGCTTTGCCCAGGCCCCTCCATGTGGGGCTATGCCCCTGCACCTATGCTAAATATAAGCAGCTCGAAGTTGAGCTGAGTGGGGGGTGCAAGACCCCTGAAAGACAGTGCTGGGTTCCAGCGCCAACACTACAGGGACCTATCGCTGTAGTATCAGTCGCTGTCGAAGTTTTGACATTGGGTGGGTATACCGAAATGCTTCAGGCTGGATCAGTAAGACAAGAAAAAGAAGGAATCTGATATGGTTCACAAAAGAGACAGCAACTACAGTAAGAGAAAAAAGACAAGCATTCAAGAAGTACAAGAGCTTTAACAGTGACAGGGATAGGGAGGCATACAGGAGTAGTTTGATGGAGGCAAATAGGGTGATTAGAGCAGCAAAGGCACAAACAGAGGAAGACTTTGTGCAGGTGGGTTAAAGAAGGCAAAAAGTCCTTCTTTAGGTACATAAGTGACAAAAAGAAAAACAAAGGAGGTATTGTCAGGCTCTTAAACAGGGATGGGAAAAAGCTGGAAGAAGACATAGAAAAGGCAGAGGTCTTGAATTAGTACTTCTGCTCTGTCATTACAAAGGAAGAGCCTGGCAATGGACCCACACTAAATGGGGACAAAATAACAGAAAGAGGGTGGACACAACCCCATTCATGGCAGAAAGGGTAAAGGCAGAATCAAAAAAACTGAACGTGGATAAAGCCATGGGTCCAGACGAAATCCCAC
This sequence comes from Neoceratodus forsteri, assembly GCA_016271365.2. Lineage (NCBI taxonomy): Eukaryota > Metazoa > Chordata > Ceratodontiformes > Ceratodontidae > Neoceratodus > Neoceratodus forsteri. The sequence continues at coordinate 671,608,115 of CM057451.1, read as the reverse complement.
CCATGCATACTGCTGGAACTGAGTGATGAACTGGCTGAACCCCTGGCATACCTATTTAGTAGATTTCTGAGGAAAAGGACAGTCCCACAGGACTGAAAAAAGGCAATAGTGATCTCCATCTACACGAGAGGTAGCAAGGTGGAAGCAGGGGACTACTGCCCAGTTAGTCTCACCTCAGTGCTGCGAAAGTTGATGGAATCACTGCTCAAGGAAAGAATAATAGCATTTCTGGAGGAAACTGAACAGCAGGATACCAAGCAGCATGGGTTCACAATGGGAAGGTCTTGCCAGACAAACCTGATCAAGTTCTTCAATTTGGTTACTAGAGTGGTGGACCAGGGGGGGTTCTGTGGATGTCATCTACCTAGACTTTAGTAAAGTCTTCAATTCTTTCTGTCCCACACAGAAGGCTGCTAAATAAACTTGAGAATACAGGAGTAGGGAAGGAAGTGGTATCATGGATAGGAAGCTGGCTTCAACAGAGCACCCAAACAGTGATGGTAAATGGGGCAGCATTAGAAGCCAGGGAAATGACCAGTGGTGTGCCACAGGGGTCAATCCTGGGACCTTTGCTCTTCAATGAGTTCATCAGTGACATCACAGATGAGTTGGGGGGAATGTATGTCTGTTTGCAGAATACACAGAGCTCTGCAACAGAGTGGATACAACACAGGGGGTGGATCAAATGAGAAGTGACCTTCTCAAGCTCGAAAAATGGCCAAGTATGTGGCAATTAAAATTTGATGCAAAAAAATACAAGGCCATACATCTGGGTATGAACAACCCGGGTACTGACTACCACCTAGGGGGGCATGAGAGAGAGACTAGCAGTCTCCCGGCAGGCACGAGATCTGGGAGTTATCATTTCAGATGATTTTAAAGTGGGCAACTAATGCAAAAAAGCAGCGATAAGGGCCAGCACAATGCTAGGATGCATAGGTAGTGGCATCTCAAATAGAAAAAGGGAGATGATCCTGCCACTGTACAGTTCCCTAGTGAGGCCCCACCTTTAGTACTACATCCAGTTCTAGAGGCCTCACCTTAGGAAGGACATAGACAGACTGGAGACAACTAAAATGATCACATTCTCCATGAGTTTTCTTACGAACACAGATTAAGGGAGCTGGCTTATTTATTTATTGAAAAGTTTCACCAGGTAAGGTACACTGAACAACAAGTTGCTCATCTCATGGTACGACCTGGGGGAGAGGGAGTGGGATTTGTAAAACACAGAAGATTATACAAGTAATTTATACATAAAACATACAAGACATAGTTTACAAAATAATTAGATGACAGCATATGTGGTAGCCTTAAAGGATGAGCAATTATTATATAGTGGATACAAAAATGCAACTAAAGCATATATGGATGAAATATACAGATGGGACAAAATTGTCGCTTTAGTAGAAGCAGTTTGTTAAAAATTTAAGGGATAAGTGCCACTTGGGAATTAGCACAACATAAAACAGAAACCAGGGAGAGATGTATCAAGAGATTAGAGAATACTAAGGCCAGCATGCTAAGGTAAAGATTCTATGTAGGGAGAATTGGAGGAGAGCAGAGTAGGCTAGTAGTTCCTGGTGAGATTCTCAGTCTCCTGGATGGAGGATGACATCCAAGACCAGACTGCACAAACATTAAGTGAGCAGCAAGATTAAGTGCTTTAGAGTGTGAAAGGGTTGCGAGAAGTATATGGTTAGGCCTGCGGGTTAACAGAAAAGGTGTTAGGTCATGCTTAGACAAGGGGGGTCAGAAGACAGGTGATGGACTAGGAGGGGTGGGGAAAGGTTAGGGGCAGGTACAATTGACAGAGAGGAAATTATGTAGTACTTTATTTAGTAAGCCAGGTGAGGAGGAAAAATGGATTTGAGTAGGGAGAGAGTTCCACAAACTTGGGAGACATTAGGAAAAAGAGGACTGGCCACTTGTGGTGTGTCTCTGGGGAACTGACAAGGTTCTGTAGTCATGGGATCTGAGGAGACAAGAGATAGTGGGTGGAGAGGAAAGGGAGGAGGTAAGATAGGGAGGGAGGGTACCAAGCCAGTAGTTAGAGATGAGCTTAGTGCAGTGATGCAGCAGCATATTTGTTAGAGATGGGAAAGCTAAGGCGCGGTAAAGGTGACAGTGATGGGTTAGGGGAGGTGTATCAAGGGCAAAGCGGCAAAAGGAGTTGAAAAGGGTGTCCAGTTTAGCTAAATAAGTAGCGGAAGTAGAACAATAGATGATATCACAGTACTTGATAATCGGGAGAATCATCTTTTGGATCAGTTTGCGCCTTGCCTGGAGCAGGAGGCAGGAGCAGTTTCTATAAAAGGCACTGAGTTTGGGTCGAAGCCTTTTCATTATGGCATCTATATGATCCGAGAAAGTGAGATGTTGATCCAGCCAGATGCTCAGATACCTGAAAGATGCTGTAGCCTCGATAGTAGTCCCATCAAGAGTGGTGAGGACGGGGAGGGATGGTAGCCTAGCTTGTCTCTGTCTGGTGCCGAACGTCATGGTCACTGTTTTCTTAGCATTTAGGAAGAGGTGGTAAGATTGAAACCAAGCCTGGGCATTACTGAAGTCCTATTGGAGCTTGGAGGCAACATCCAAGGGTGATGGCCCTGAGGAGAAAAGAACCGTATCATCACCGTACATATGTATAGAAGATGAAGTACAAATGGATGGAAGATCATTCAGAAAAATGGAGAAAATGATCGGACCCAGTATAGACCCCTTGGGGACACCAGTGCAAATAGGTAGAGGAGGGGAGATGGAGTCGGAGATTTTTAGCGATTGTGTGCGGCCATTTAAATAAGCACTGAACCATTTTACGGTGTGTTCAGACAGACCGGCAGATGACAGGGCACAGAGTAGGAGGGAATGGGAAACCGTGTTGAATGCTTTAGCAAGATCAATAAAGATGGCAGTAGTGATGTGTCTGCAATCCATCCCAGTCAGGATCAAGTCTGTGATCTGAAGCAGCGAGGTAGAAGTAGAGTGGTATTTGCTGAATCCAGATTGACATTGTGTGAAAAAGTTTATGTTGGAGAGGTACGAAGACAGTTGGGGTAGGACTAAATGTTCTTGCAGTTTGGCTAGCGTTGGGAGCAGTGCTATAGGGTGGTAGTTTCCCGAGGAGGAGGTATTGCCACTCTTTGGGAGTGGGAGAATGATTGCATGTTTCCAACCTTGTGGTATTTCAGCCAGTTGAAAAGAGAGGTTGAGAAGGTCAGTCAGAGGGGAAGCAATGACTGCGGCAGATAGGTTTAGTAATTTCGGATCTAGCCTGTCAGGGGAGCTACCTTTGCTCAGGCTGAGGGCTTCTAAAGCAGCGAGCATATCTAGTGGCTGGATTTTAGAGAAGGAGAAATTGTAAGGTGAAGTAGGAGGACTGCTTGTAGAGGCAGTAGACAACTGACTTTTAGTTGGAAGGGAGCTTAGTAGTGCAGAAGCGCATGAGATGAAGTGCGAGTTGAATGCTGCAGCTACACTAGGGTGGTCAGAGATAACTGTATTGTTTATTTTAAGGAGGGGGGAGGGAGGAGGAGCTTGAGGGGAGAAAAGTGAATTAACTACTTTCCAGAATTTAGATGGGTTATTTATGTTGGAGTTAAAAGTAGAGCTGAAGTACTCAGCCTTAGCCAGGTGAGTGACTTTTGTGCATTTGTTTCTGAGGGCCTGGTGTGTTTCATAGTCCTTGAGAAGTTTTGTGCCTTTATGGAGTTTCCAGGCTAAGTCACAAGCTCTTTGGCAAGCAATGAGCTCTGGAAAGATCCAGAGGAGGTGATTGCCTTGGACTCGGACACGGCGTAAAGGTGCATGTTGATTCCAAACTTCAAGGAATCAGTCTCTGAAGTAGTTTGCTGCTTCATCTAGGTTGCTGGCTTCAGATATAGGTGCCCAGTTTGTTTAGGTCAATATATAATTTCGCTGGCTGAAGAGACGGTAGCTAGGGTAGCTATGAGGTCAGTAGCGGTATTGGGCTGTAGATCAGGGTGGCAGTAGGCACCTGCTACAAAGATTGGTTTGGAGAAGGGGAGAGAGATTTGCAACATAAGGGCCTCGTATGCTTTCAGTACAGAGCTAGAAAAGACGGAGGTAAATTGGATGGATGAAGAGACGTAGATTGATACCCCCTCCACCTCTACCTAGGCAGTCTTGTCACGATATTGTAAAGCCAGGGAGTGTGAGACACAAGTTTCAAATATTATTTATCCATGATTCAGATATGATGATTATATCAGGGGTGAGCGTAGCCACCATGTACTCAACATGTACTCCCTGGAGCAGTGCAGCGATAGGGGGGACATGACTGAGACATTCAGGTACCTAAAGGGTATAAACAGAGTCTCCACCCAGGAGATCTTTCTCTCATTAACAACTCCACGAGAACAAGAGGCCACAACATGAAACTGGGGGGGGGGGATAGATGCAGAGGCAACATGCGAAAGTTTTTCTTCAGAAAAAGGGTGGTTGATCCATGGAATGGCCTACCTGCTGAAGTCACTGAATCCAAAATACTATGAAGATTTAAGTCAGCTTGGGATAGGCACAAGGGGAAAGTGACAAAAAGTATCTGAGTAGGGGGTTAGGATCTGGGTAGACTAGATGGACCTTTGGTCCCCATCTGCCATCATTTTCTATGTTTCTATGTGATATCACTGCGAATGATGGGCAGCTTCAAAAGGGGGGTGGGACAGGTTCAGAGGAAAGATTCAAATCATGGGGTGGCAGGGGGTGGGAGTGAAGGATACATGGGCAAAATCAGTGGGGTGAAGGCAAGGGGAGGGGGGCAGCTGCAGTCTGAAAGATTGAAGTGCTGCACACTCAAATGGACTAGATAGACCGATAGGCCTGTATCTGCTGGCAATTTCGTATAGTATAGTATAGTATAGTGTAGTATAGTATAGTATAGTGATAGTATTGTATTGTTCTGTATTGTTTTATAATAACTGGTAACCCCTGTTATCAATCCGTTTTTGAGTACTTTAAAAAGTTGTATCAACCCGCAGGTTTTACGAAAAAACTCGTATCAGCCCGCGGGTTGATACGACTTTTACAGTCGTGTGCCGAGAAGCCTGTAGCAGTTCAAATGGAGAACCGTTTTCTTGCTGTCTGTGGCACTGACAGGGACAGAGACAAATATAATGTTTCACAGGAATTTCACTAAACTGCCTTTTAACTATGGTACCTTATGGTTGTGGGTTCAAGTCGAGTAAGGTAGATCACTTTCATAGCTATGGAGAAAAACAAATAACACTTCATTAAAAAAACGTTTTTTCAATTTATTTAAAAAAAGGCATTAGAACAAGTCCTCCAGCTTTAATGTCTGTTGTTGCGCCATCTCGATGGGTCGGGGTCATGCCAGTCCAAAGTGAAAGTTCATGCAGCCTAGGGAACCAGTCAGGGGTAGTGGGGAAAGTATGTTTTTAGTTAGCATTTTTTGATCTAGTAAATACTTATTTTGCACCATTTATTATAAAAAAATAAAACATTTGTAGGGGGTTGATAGATTTTTTAAACACACCCTTGGTGTGTGATATTAGTGAAACCTCTCGAGCTTCGCTCTCGAGGTTTCTCTAATATTACACATCTTGGGTGTGTAAAAAAACTGCATAACAAGCCCCTACATATGCATTATTCTCTACGTAACGTACTGTATTGTATGATATGGTATGGTATTGTTCTTTGCATTGCATTGCATTGTATTGTATTGTGTTTGACTTCAGGGCAACTCAGGGGACCTTTTGGAGCTGGTAGAACGGGTTTTTGCTCCCCCTCCCTCAGAAACAGTTAGCACCTGAAACTCTGCTGAAGGGGAGGGATTTGCCCTATTTAGGGAGAGCAGGGAGTTTAGCAAAACAGAAGCACCATTTGTGTCTGACTTCAGTGCGACTCAGGGACCATTTGGAGCTGGTAGAGCAAGCTTTTGTTCCCCCAACCCCAGAAACAGTTGACACCAGAAACTCCACTGAAGGGGAGGGCTTTGTTCTAGCCTTCTATTTTAATTTCATAGGTCTGCAACCCCCAGGAGCCTGTGGACCCTCAGAAGCATGAGGAGTACAGGAGCAGGAAGATGACATCTGTTCTATGGCATCCACAGGACGTCTGTAGGTCTGTAGTTCTGCAGGTGACTCTGAAGGAGCAATGACTGTCTAACTATAGCTGGTAAGTACAAATTGTATCTAATGTGTAGTGTAGGAGCCAGTATAGTGTAGTGGTTAATGACACTGAGTGGGAAACCTGGAGGCCTGGGTTTGAATCCCATCAATCCCACTTGCATACTGTGTGACCCTGAGCAAGTCACTTAACTTTGTTGTGCTCCCAGGTTGCACCTGAAAACAAGCTCTGACTTAGTGTGCCTTTCCTGGTTAAACAATTTCCCCTTCCCCTACTGACTATTGCTAAACCTGTTAAATCCTAGCTTCTACCTATACAGGGTAAGGTTATAAAACAGCAGTTGGTAAACACAAATTGTATCTAATGTGTATTGTTACTTGACTATTGCTAAAACTGTTAAAAGGGAACTGTCATCTATAGGATTTCTTAATGTCTGAAAGTCCATAGAAAGCTAATTTGAGTGAGCCACTGTGTTTATCTGTGAGCATTTGCAGTCTAGAGTTATTCGTATGTAAATCAGCCTGTAATTAAGGGCTGGGGTAGCCATCTGTTTTAGGTTCCTGACAGGAAAAGTTGTCACCGAGAGACTTGGCTCTGCTTTGACTGTAGGTTAAATAGGAAATCATCTATTTTATTAAGTGTGTTTTATGGTCTTATTACAACTATTTCTACATTTATAATTGCTTTGTACGTGCTTTGAAACTAGTGAGTTATTGCCTTTACATTTCAAACTGTTAGTAAAAATAATCCATCTTCAGGATTTCTTTAACCTCTGGCCTATACTGCCAGCTGATCATCAAAAACTACACATCTCAAGGCTGGCTTTGTTTTGCCAACAGGTATTGGGGTCCCATATCAGGATATCTAACCTTGGCTGTGTTCATGTCAGTACAGATTTCTGGGGCTGCCACGGCACCAACTTCTGTCTTTTTCCATTCCCTCTCTTACAGCCTTTTCTCTTACAGTTTTGGGTGTGAACGCAGGTCTTCAGTATGCAAATGTGGCTACATACCTACTGGCCTGGCATCATGGGACCAGCCTTGAAATGTGTAGTTTTTGATTATTAGCTTGAGAGCTGTGAACAAGTTTTGTACATCCAGCAGAATGGGTTTTGATTCCAACATGCTCTACTTGTATATTGTGTGATCAGAGCAAGTCACTGAACCTCCCTGTGCTCCCAAAACACACCCGGGAACAAGCCATAGCTCAGTGTGCCTTTCCTGGGCAAAGACAGTAAAAACAATCTGAGCATGTGTGTTATGATTCTGAGAATATTATGCTCTTTCTATCCAGATTTGACTTGAAAAGAAAAAAATAGGACACAAGTACTTGTTTATTAATTGCAAAAACACATAGATGGACAAAATTGTTAAAACATGCATAACATGAAATGCATTATTAAAAGATAATTTTACTGCTTTGGTGAAGTTAAAAGTATAACAGTTTCTTGCTGAAATACTTTGGATGGAATGGGATTTTCTACCGTAACAATTCCAGAATTCTTCTGGATTATTATTATTCTTTTTTTTTGCCTATTTTTGGCCCCGCAGCTGGCCGCTGGACATCAGCCTGGTCACGGCACCCCTGAGCTTCCATCTCCAGCCTCTAATTGCTCCCTCCCAGTACCCCTGGCTTACCCCCCAAAGGGCGGGGATGTGGCACTGAAGTGCTGAATGACAAGTGATTGTCTGGAGAGAGCAGATCCCAGAGGCTAATCAAAGCCAGGGGCAGGCTTCACTGATGTGGCCAGCTGTGAGGAGTTTTCTTCACTGTTTGCAGGGGTGGGGACATGCAATGATGTCCAGCATCTGCCCCGCCCCTCTGACGTCGGTGCCGGTAGCTGCGCGTACCCCCAGCGTCAGCCAGGGGTCTGTCATGTGCCAAGCGCAACCCTCACCCTCCCCCCAGAGAAGGAGAGAAGTCCATGGGATGCTCAATCCTACTCCCCCCGGCTGGCCCTCCAGTGATCCGGGTCTGTTCCCGAACCTGGGTCGCTGGTGTCGCAAGCGGAAATCCAACCGCTGCACCGATGGGCCAGCTATTGGATTATTTTTACTAACAGTTTGAAAAGTAAAGGTGATAACTCACTAGTTTTAATGTACATATAAAACAATTGTTATAAATGTAGAAAGTGTTATAATTTCAATGATTTCTGCATTTATAATAATTGTTTTGCATGTGCATTGAAACAAGTGAGTTATCACCTTTACATTTCAAACTGTTAGTAAAAATCATCCAGTAGAATTCTGGAATTGTTATGGTAGAAAATCCCATTCAATCCAAAATATTTCAGTAAGAAACTGTTATACTTTTAACTTCATCAAAAGAAGCAAAATACGCTTTATTAATGGTGATCATTTCTTACATACAGATAATGGCCCTTTTATCTACATATGGCTAATGGCACTTTTATCTCCAGTTACAACCTCCCGGTTGATATTTTTGGTTAAGACTGGGAGGTTGTAATCAGCACCTTTGAATCAAGCACAGCCACAGACAGCTAATTGGCATGCAGTTTCTCTGTGGGCGGGCTGACCATCTTACCCAACATGGCGACTCCGTTAATGAGCACCGGTACAGGCACTCAAGCTTTGCCTAACACTGTTAAGGTAAGTAAGATTTAAAATATTTTTAAATATCTGTCTTTCTGATCCTGCCTTGAAAATGAAAAAAAAATCAATCTGGTTGATCCTGCCACTCATATCCTTTGAGCATGTCTTGCACTCCGTAGCTATGCTGACCGCCCATGACTTTCCAGAATGCCATTTCCACTGTAATGTAAAAAAGAAAGAAAGAAAAAAAAAAAAGAAAAGAAAAGAGAAAAAGGGAGACCCAATTAGCGTGTGTGTGAGTGTCTCTATCTCTGACAGAAGTGCTGCTCTAACTGAACTGTGCTGAAAGGGAAAAAAATATCGCCATTAATTAAATAAAATAATGCATATGTGTGTGTGTGTGTGTGTGTGTAAAAAACAATTTAACATGACCCTCAGTGTGGGCTGCTTTTATGTAGCATCCCACACCTTGGGTGTGTGTGTAAAATTCTGGTTACACACATCCACCCGTATCTTATTCTATTTCATATTTTATATTTTCAGATTATGTATGTTTTAACAATGTTGTCCATCTATGTGTTTTTGCAATTAATGAACAAGTAATTGTGCCCTATGTTTTTCTTTTCAAGTCAAAACTGGATAGAAAGAGCATAACATTTTCAGAATCATAACACATGCTTAGATTGTTTTTACTGTCTTTGTCCAGGAAAGGCACACTGAGCTACAGCTTGTTCCCGGGTGTATTTTGGGAGCACAGGGAGGTTCAGTGACTTGCTCTGGTCACACAATATACAAGTAGATCATGTTGGAATCAAAACTCATTCTGCTGGATGAGCAAAACTTGTTGACACCTCACAAGGCTGTACTGCCAGCTAATAATAAAAAAATTACACATTTCAAGGCTGCCCCATGACGCCAGGCCAGTAGGTATGTAGCCACATTTGCATACTGAAGACCTGAGTTCACTCTCAAAACTGTAAGAGAAAAGGCTGTAAGAGAGAGAATGGAAAAAGACAGAAGTTGGTGCTGTGACAGCCCCAGAAATCTGTACTGACAAGAACACAGCTAGGGTTAGATATCCTGATATGGGGCCCCAATACCCATTGGCAAAACAGAGCCAGCCTTGAGATGTGAAGTTTTTGATGGTCGGTTGGAAGTATAGCCTAGAGAGTTAAAGCAATCCTGAAGATGGATTATTTTTACTAACATTTTGAAACAGTTTGGGGCTGGCAGTATAGCCTAGATGTTAGAATAACGAGCTGTGAATGAGCTTGGCACATCTAGCAGACCTGGGTTTGATTCCCACAACCTCCATTTGCATACTGTGTGACTCTAAGCAAGTCACTTAACCTTCCCAGTGCTCCCAGGTCACCCCTGAAAACATGCACTTGTGCCTAGTGGGCCTTATCCGGTTATCAAAGACTAAAAAAAAAAATGTAAAGGTGATGACACTAGTTCCACTTCGCATACAAAGCAATTATTATAAATGTAGAAAGTATTGTAATAACACCTTAAAACACATTTAATAAAACAGACAATTTCCTGTTTAACTTACAGTCAAAGGAGAGCCAAGACCCTCGGTGACATCATTTCCTGTCAGGACCCTAAAACAGATGGCTTCCCCCAGTCCTTAATTACAAACTGATTTACATATTAATAACTGTGGTCTGCAAATACTCACAGATAAACACAATGGTTCACTCAAATTATCTTTCTATGGGCTTTCAGACATGAAGAAATCCTGCAGATGACAGTTCCCCTTTAAACCCTAGCTTCTACCTGTATGGGATAAGGTTGTAAAACAGGCAGACAGACAAATAGGCTGTGACTCAGGTGGGGTGTTACTAATTACTGCTAATACTGTTAATGTTAGCGTCTACCTCTATGGTATAAGGTAATAATACAAACAATCAATATCCACACATTACTAAGTAACTCAGGCAGTTTTATAAACACTCAGCAGGAGTCTAGACTGGAGCATAGGGTGAGTGGAGAGGTAGTCTGCTGTGGGGATTGAGGGGCACTCATCTCTAGGTCTACACTTTGAGGAGGGGCATTGCCCAGTATATGTAGGACCTTCTGGGAATTTCATGCTCAGTTAGCAGTAGCAAGGGAGAAAATATCCCATCTGCTACTCCAGCTAAGGTGGTGCCCAACCTTTGCACCCCCAGTGCCCCAGAGGTCAACTGGCTTGGGGGATGGAGGATGGGGGTAGGGGAGGAGATCAGGTGGCAGGGTCAGTCACACAGCAGTCATCCATATTGAAGAGATACCAATGGCAAATCACTCTGCACACCTAGGAGAGGCACAGGTGCCTGACTCTAACGGATGGGTTGGAGACCTCAAGTCAGTTGGTGTTGAGTGGAAAGAAGACATCATGACACCCAGGGGAAAGAGATGGCAGACGTTAGTAAGGAGGATTCTCTTGATAGGGGTTCTATAGTTAGAGGTGTAGAGAAGGTGGCAGGCGGTGCAGGAAAGTGGGGGGGGTGATCAGATGGCTGCGTGAAGCATCAGCCATCTGGAATTGGGAGAGGTTAGGGAGGATAGTGAAGGAGGGGAAGGGAGAGAACAGAGAGTGTTGGCATACCTTGATACCAATGAACTGACAAACCAGCCCATGGAAGACAGTGAAGCAGGACTTCCAGAGGCTGCGGGACAGACTGAAGAAGCTCTTGGCTTCTTTGGCCTTTTCTGAGGTTCCCCTTGTCTGGAGTAGGGCAAAGGGGGGGGGGTAGAGTGAGGCAGAAGGAGATTGAGGAGTTCAATAGGTGGTCGAAGGGGTGGTGCCAGGAACAGGGGTACCACTTTGTGGGGGATGGGAGAGCTTGGGATAGGAAGCTCTTTATGGGTGATGGCCTTTATAGGAAGAGAGAGGGGATTAGTATGTTAGGGCAGAAGTTTGACATCTACATTGGTGGACAGTAAAACTAACTGCGGGGGAAGTCAGGGCTAGGGATTCCACCGTTGAAGTAGATGAAGTGGGAACCTAGGCAGGACTCACCCAGGGATGGGGGCAAGGTATACAACAAGTAGAAGTAGAGTGGAATTAGTGCAGAGAACTGGGGAATTTAGACCAACTAGACCAGCAGAAAAGGATAAACACAAGACACCTAGCATGTAAAGGAACTGTGATGGGGAAGTCATTCAAGAACCAAGAGGAGTGGGAGTGTAAGACGAAGGGTGGTGTGCCTCAGTGCCATGAATCTGGGTAGTAAAATTAATGAACTCCAGGCCCTGATGACAGACTCTGGATAGGATCTAGTGGCTCTTACAGAAACTTAGGCAAACAAGAATGACTGAGGCCTGGTGATCCCTGAATACACTTCATATTGGCAAAACAGAGGGATGGGTACAGGTGGAGGAGTGGCCATTTACATCAGGGAAGGAATAATTATAGTACTGGATACATACATTTGAGGGAAAGGGGAGTATAATCACTGTGGGACTAGCTCACAGAATCATCAGGTAGAAAACTTTATTGGGGGGGTCCAGGCCACCAGGGCAGTGAGAGGACAGAGATAAGGAAGTAGCAGCAGAAGTAGAAAAGGGGGTGACAAAAGGGGAGGTTGTAGTAGTGGGAGATAGCAACCTGCCAGACATCAACCATGCCATCCCAGCAACCAGGACTGCCAGAATATAGGCTACTTGATACTTTTCAGGACTGCATGCTGGTGCAACAGGTCAAGGAACTCACTAGACAATCAACCATTCTCGACGTGGTACTCACCAAATTGGAAAGACTAGATGGAGTGTGGGTTGAGGAACCACTGGAGTCCAGTGACCACAGCACTATATAGGTTGTGTTGGCCCTGGGCATAGAAACATGGAAACATAGAAGTTGACGGCAGATAAGGACCGCAAGGCCCAACCAGTCTGCCCATTTCTTTTTCTACCTTATGAATGTGCCATTGGCCTTTGCTCTGTCAATGGCCTATCTATTCATACTCGTCTGTATTTCTCCCTTATGACTATCCCATGCCTATGTGAAGCCCTGCACTGTATTCATATCCACCACTTCCTGAGGTAGGCCTTTCCATGCATCCACCACTCTTTCTGTGAAAAAGAACTTCCTCACATTACTCCTTAATCGGCCTCCCTCTAATCTCATGCTGTGTCCTCTTGTCCTGCTATTTTTCTTATATTGAAACATGTCAGACTCTTTCATCTTGTTAATGCCCTTAAGGTGTTTGAATGTTTCAATCATATCACCTCTCTCCCTCCTTTGCTCTAGGGTATACTTATTGAGCTCAGTTAATATGTCCTCATATGTTTTCTGATGCAGTCCCTGCACCATTTTGGTTGCCCTTCTCTGGACTGCCTCAGTTTGGTTAATGTCCTTGTGAAGGTGTGGCCTCCAGTACTGCACACAGTACTCCAGATGGGGCCTAACCAGTGTCTTGTAAAGAGGGATTATTACCTCCCAATTCCGACTTGTGACATCCCTGCTAATACACCCTAACATCCCACTAGCCTTACCTACTGGTTTAGTGGTCTGCTTGGATGATTTCAGGTCATCGGTGATGACGCCCAAGTCTCTTTCTTCACTTGTGACTACCAGCAACTCCCTTCCCAGCCTATAGGTGGCTTCAGGGTTTCTCTTCCCATTGTGCATGATCTTGCACTTCTTTGCTTTAAACTCCAGTTGCCACTCTTCTGACCATTTTGCTAGTTTATCCAGATCTCTTCTCATTCTGCCCACCCCATCTGGATCATCTACTCTGTTGCAGATCTTGGTGTCATCTGCAAACAGACAAACCTTACCCTCCAGTCCATCTGCAATGTCACTGATGAAGATATTGAAGTGGACTGGCACCAGGACTGATCCCTGAAGTACCCCACTTGTGACTTGCATCTCTTCTGACTGTATACCCTTTACCACCACTCTCTGCTTTCTGCCCGTCAACCAGTTTGCCACCCAGTTGACCAACGTCTGACCCACCCCGAGCCTACCCAGCTTATTAATCAGTCTTTTATGTGGAACAGTATCAAAAGCTTTGCTGAAGTCAAGGTAGGCAACACCAACTGCTCCCCCTTGGTCCACCACTCTGGTTACCCAGTCAAAGAAATCTATGAGATTAGTTTGACAGGACCTTCCTTTTGTAAACCCATGCTGTCTTGGATCCTGTACTCCTATGGATTCCAGGTGTTGCACTATCCTTTCCTTAAGGAGTGTCTCCATAATCTTGCCCACTACTGAGGTAAGACTGACGGGTCTGTAGTTCCCTGCCTCCTCTCTGCTACCACTCTTGTGGAGTGGGATCACATGAGTCCTTCTCCAGTCTTCTGGGACTGCTCCTGTGTTCAGAGACTCACTAAACTTTTCTGCTAATGGCTCTGCTAGTTCCACCCTTAGCTCCTTTAGTACCCTGGGATGTATGCTATCAGGTCCCATTGCCTTGTCCACCCTGAGCTTATCGAGCTCTTGTAGGACCCTTTCTTTTGTGAAGGGACTAGTGCACTCCTCCCTCCCACCTGTGTCCATGGTGCTGAGCTATGGGCCCTGCCCTACCTTCTCTTCAGTAAATACTGAGCAGAAGTATCTATTTAGGATAGATGCTTTTACATGGTCTTCCTCCTCACACCCCCCATCTCCTTTGATCTTAGCAATACCCCCTCTGGACTTTCTCCTTTCACTAATGTATCTATAGAAAGTCTTGTCGCCTTCTTTTACTGTTCATGCTAGTGTTTCCTTGGTTTGGGCCTTTGCCTGCCTTACTGCCTTCCCTGCTTCCCTTAGGGAAGTTTGGTATGCCTCCTTATCTTCATCCTGCTGCGTTCCCTTATATTTCCTGAAGGCCAGCCTTTTTGCTTTGACCTTTACTGCTACTGTTTTTGAGAACCAAAGTGGTTTCTATCTTCTTTTGCACTTCCTTTTCTCACTAACACAATGGGATGTTGCTTCAAGTACTGCATCTTTAATGCTTGCCCACTTTGCCTGTACCCCCTCACCTGTATTTCATTTTGCCAGGGCTAGCTTAACTCTGTTGGCCATCTTATCAAAGTCAGCTCCCCTGAAGTCCCATATTTTTGCCTTGGAATGGGATGATTTTGTTCTAGTGAACAAATTGAACCATACCATGTGATGGTCACTGACATCCAGGTGACCTTCTACCTGGATATCTGTGATCATTTCCCTATTAGTCAGTACTAGATCTAAGATAGCCCTGTCTGTTGTGGGTTGTTGTATTAGTTGCTTGAGGCCCTCCCCCTGCAGGGAATCCACCATGTGTCTAGTTCTGGCAGATGTCCCTGCTATTATTGAGCAATCTGTATCTGTTATGTTGAAGTCTCTCATTATCAGAACCTCACCTTTAGCTGTCATGTTTTGTATATCTTCTAACAGTAACATGCCTATGTTCTCCTCTGGTCTGGAGGCCTGTACACAACCCTAGTTCATATCGCTGTCCCATTTCCTGTTTCTAGGGTGACCCACAGTTCTTCTGGCTCCTTATGTGTATTCTGAATTTCTGTAGCTTTGACATTTTCATTGACATACAGGGCCACTCCACCCCCCTCTTTTTGCACTTCGGTCTCTTCTGAACAGTACATAGCCAAGTACTGAAGTCTCCCAAGTGTGGTTACTAGTAAACCATGTCTCGCTAATGGCTACTATGTCCAGTTTAGCCTCTATCTTTATTGCCTGCAGCTCTGGGATCTTGTTTCCCAGATTGCGAGCATTTGTGTACATGATTTTCCATTGGCCAGATTTCGGTGTGTTAGTTGTTGGGCGAGGTCTGACATTTTCCCTCTGCGTCGCGTGGGGAGCTAGACCTTTTTCTTTACCTGGTGTTGCAAATGAACTACAAACATGCTGAACTCCTGTTTGACCACTAGCTGAGGGGGGAGAGGTGTTCTTCCCATTCGACGTATGGGGTGCTGCACCCCTCTCCCCATTTGCTAGTTTAAATATTCTGCCAAGACGTCAAACTTCTGCCCCAATGCACTGACTCCATCCTTAGTCAGAAGCAGTCCATCAGATTTAAAGAACTTTCGCTCCCAAAACTGTTGCCAGTTCCCTTCAAATTTGTGTCCTTTTTCCTGGCACCAGCCCTTGAGCCAGATTTTTAGCTCCCCTATCTCCCCTTCTCTGACCTTCTGTCCATCTGTCCCCCTCTCCCAGACTGGCAGGATCTCAGAGAAGGATATACCGGACAAAATGGATGATAGTTTGTCACCCAGCCTGGTCAGGTGACAAACTAAGCAAACAAAGTAAGCCTGATTTCAACCAAATGAGGGAATCAGTCCTGGGCAGGTTAGCTGGGGTAGATAGCATAAGGGAAGGAGAAGAAAGATGTGGGTCATAAAATGTGCTGTAATCATGGCAATTAAATCATGCACAAGAACAGTTATCAAAAGAAACAAGTAGAAGAGATCAGTTTGGTTCTCTGAAAAGGTCAGGGAGGCAGTGAGAGCCAAAAAGAAGGCCTTTATAAGGTATGAAGAAAAGCAGGAAGATAAGGAATAGGACTAGGGCAGTCAGGATCGGAAAGGCTGACACAGAACTGCATATTGTGGAGGGGGTCATGGGAGGGGAAAAATATTTTATAGATTTATACGGGAAAAAAGACAGGAGAGGGGATTGTCAGGCTAACTGAGGGAATAGGGTAATAGAGGAAGATGGGCAAAAAACAGTTGTGTTGAATGACTACTTCTGCTTGGTATTCACTACAGAGAATAGTGTGGTCCTTGCCAGAGAGCAGCATAAAGCCAGCTGATAGACAGGTCCTGGAAATGAAGCTGCAGAAGTATACTAGTGAAAGAGTCAGACAAGGGTTAGCAGCCCTAATGGTAAACAAGGCCCTAGGGCCAGAAGGGATGCATCTGCGGGTACTTAGGGAACTGGCAGCAGTGTTAGATGAACCCATGGCAGGGTTATTCATAGCTCTTTGCAGCATGGGGTGGTTCCCAAGGACTGGAGGATGGCAGACGTAGTTCCACTACAGAAGGGGGGGAGACAAGGAGCAGCTGGGAAACTATAGACTGGTCAGCCTTACCTCCATGGTAGGGAAACTGATGGAGACACTCATCATAGAGGACCTAGTGGAATACCTGGAGAACAATGGGCTTCAGGACAGTAAGCAGCATGGGTTTGTGGCAGGGAGGTCTTGTCAGACCAGCCTGATAGTACTTTTTTTTTTTTTAGTTGTTTAACCAGGAGTAGCACACTAAGCTGAAAGCTTTTTTACAGGAGTGACCTGGGAGCACAGGGAAGTTAAGTGACTTGCTCAGGGTCACACAGTATGCAGGTGGAAGCTGTGGGATTCAAACCCAGGTCTGGTCTGCTGGATGTGACCAGATTTGCAGCTCAGAGCCTTAAACCACTGCGCTATACTGCCTCCCTGAATTTTTTGACTGGATAACCAGAATGGTTGACAAGGAGCACGAAGTAGACTTCAGCAATGCATTCAACTTGCTGCCACACCAATGGCTGCTCAAGAAGATAAGGTATCTGGGTACAGCTAAGGAAATAGTAAACTGGGTAGGGAGTTAGTTAGAGAGGAGGCAGCAGATAGCTGTAGTGAATGGTGTCAGCTCAAAGGCAAGAGAGATCACCAGGCAGAGTGCCACAAGGATCTGTCCCAGGCCCAGTTCTCTTCAATATGTTCATCAGTCACATAGTAGAGGGAATCCAGGGCAGGTTGTGCCTATTCGCAGATGGCACTTAATTCTGCGGTAGATTTGATAATGTGGAGGGGATAAGAGAATTACAGAGAGACCTGCAAAGGCTAGACATTTGGTCCAAAGTCTGGCTACTGAAATTCAACACCAAGAAGTACAAAGTGACTCACTTAGGGAACAAAAAACCCAGAACAGAGCATTGGATGGGGGAGGTTCAGCTGAACACAAGATCAGATAAAAGGGACAAAGGAGTCATCATCAGTGGTTCTGTTAAACAAACCATCCCCTCTAACAAGGGCTTCAGTAGGGCTAACAGGGTGCTAGTGTGCATTGGGAGAGGGTTCAACAGTAGTGCCTAGTTCTGCAGTTCCCATCTAAACAAGCATTTGTCAATGCTGAATGTTCACGTGCCAGTTTGTGCTGTACTACGATCCATACTGTTCCCCCCTATATGCATACTGCTGTGAGACTACTCTGTCACTCTGCCCATGTCACATTGTCTTCTTCTCTCTCTCTCTCCCCGATATGTAGAACACTCTGACAATGATTATGTCGACACATTGCCTGCTACACTCACGTGATGCAGAGACAGACAATACAGAGAGAGAGAGAGAGCTAGAGAGAGCTAGAGAGAGAGAGAGAGAGAGAGAGAGAGAGAGACACTGACCTGATTTGCACATGACACTATGGCGCTGTCACTGATAGTCTCTCTCCCTGTTCTACTCTGGCACAGTCATATGCAAACTGCTGTTCTCTGTGCCCAGCTTATGCACCCATAGACATTTGAAGCTACACAGTGGTCAGAAGAAAATAGCTGCCAGCAATTACCACTGCAGCTGCTGTTGTCTCACTTACTGGCTCGGTACCATAAGGGGTACAACTGCTTCAGGACTGTGTCACATAAGGTGGCTTCCTTTGTTGTGCGGGGGTGGGGGGTAATTCCACACAGGGAGCAAAACCTCGGCATTGACATCAGTGACGCAGCAGTTGTTCACTTTGCTGTACCCCCATACATACAGTCAGTAGGCCCCCTAACCCCAAGGACAGCAGCTGAAATTCCCCTAGCAACCCTCTATCACCACCACGATGTAGTGGCTCTCCTCTGCTATACCTGTAACTCCTCCTGAGGTCTCTCTCTCACATACAACACAGCAGTTGATGCCTCAATATAGTGACTGATAGAGAGAGTCACAGAGAGATAGACAGCACATTGGAGAACCTGGCATTGACGTGTCCTGATCATGCTAGATTGCTCAGAGTAGCCCACATGCTGTCGCCTGCACCATGGATCTGCTAACTGCTGTCTCTTCCTCTCTCTGTAGCATCGGGGACATTGTGAATACATCGTGCATGGGTGGGGGTGAGGAATCGGGGGTTCTCAGGAGACTGCAGTACACACAAGGCAAGGTACTGCATACCTGGGCACAAAGAAAGGCAGGCTCAACAACTGCAGGGAAATGCTGTGGGATGGGTGCATGTCCAACTACGGTGCAGGGTGAGCGGAGGATGAGGAGCAAACAGTGGGCACAGGGATGGGGACACTCTGTGAAATGCTCCTGCCGGAGATCCATGGGGAGGGTGGGTGGGGAGCCATGTACTACTCTGGGACAGCAACTTCTCACTGACAGAGAGAAATATTTACTGTTCAACATGAGGTTGGATGAATGTGCACAGAGAAAGGGTGCCCTAGGAACAACACAATGCCGTTTGCAAACTCAGGATTGCAAATGGCTGCTAAAACACTTTATTTTGCAATCTGTACAAGTAGAGCTGGCGGCGGATCTTGAGCTATGCAAATGTAAGCAATGAAGCACTCTTCCATTGGAGCAGTTCATTTCTTTCAACTACACGAAATGCCATGTCAGCAAGCAGAACTAGTGTCATGACCAGAGTGCCTGGTCATTGGTCTACACTGCCAAGCCCATTGCAGTTTCAGCTATAATTGGCTTGGCAGTGACACACCTCTGAAATGCCATTTGTAGCAAGACATTCCTTGTGCAGGCACAAGTGAACACAAAAAGGACAAGGACAGGCCAGAGATGGTACAATGCAAGGTGACCAAGATGATTCAGGGCGAGGAAGGCAGCTAAGGGCACTGAGCATGTATTCACTCAAAACTAGATGAGAGAGAGGGGGACATGATTGAGACCTTTAGGTTTCTGAAAGGAATAAACATGGTGAATTGTGACAGTTATTTGCCAGAAGCAGAGAAGCTATGACACAGGGGGCCTGATTCATAAATGGGGCTGCATCTGGCACAAGCTGTGGCAAACAGGAGCTTGAACCGATGGTCCCTGCGCCAGGGACCCTGCACCCAATTCAGGTATGGGATGCATCCCAGAGCCCAAGTCCCCTTATGTGTGGCAGCACTCCCCATGCATCTAACACATGGAACATGGACTGGGTGTGCCACAAGCCCCTTGTGGCAATGCCCAGCTGGTACCCCCTATCCCCAGAGACCCCAGCACAGGTCAATGACCCTCCCAGTGGTGGTCCAGCCCCCCACCCAAACAGATAGTGCCCACCATCCCCAGATGGAGCAGAGGACTGGCATAGCCCTCCACACACCTCCACAGAGGTCCTAGACTGACCGGAATATGCAGTGGACTGTACAGTGTACATGCTAATATTAGCATGTACACTGTACAGTCCGCTGCACATTCCAGTCAGTCAGAGATCTCTGTGGAGGTGTGTGGAGGGCTATGTTGGTCTCCTGCTCTATTTGGAGATGGGGTGGGCACTCCCTGTTGGGGTGGGTGGCACTATTCCACCATGTGGGTGGCACTAGCAGTAAATGTCCTGGGGGAAGCATCAGGATTCAGGGTGGGGTGGGGACAGTACTACCATATGTACTATGGGCTGCATAGGGGATGGGGGAGTGTACAATACCATGGGCATGACATGGGCCCTGGCACCACTGGAGGACTGCGGCATAGTGCCGCATACAGGGTATGCACCCAGCAAAGCATATTCTAAGTCCCCGTCTAAGGGTACTTAGAATTCTGCCTTCAGGGTGCAGTTTATGAATCCCATGCCCAGGCTGTGGCAGTTTGAGTCTGTCGCAGTGCCTCTTGCACTTTGTCGCAGCCCATCTCTGGGCACAGGGATGGTGCAAGCCCCGTTTGGGGCAGGTGGCCTGCGGTCATTGCAGGCCACCTTTGTGCATTGCATGGAGGCAGCTCTGGACACAAGATGCACCTTGCACCATATCTGTTCGGTGCATGCACCTTGTGTCAGATGCAGGGCTTTGAGAATCAGGCCCAGGGTCACAAGTGGAGGTTAATTGAGGTTGGGGGGGGGATTTAAAATGGATGTGAGGAAGTCTTATTTTACAGAAAGAGTGACTGAGCCATGGAATGGTCTGCTGACAGAGGTAGTGAGTGCCAGAACTACAAACAGCTTCAAACATAGCTGGAAGTGACCTAAGGGTATAGGAGTTACTCAGCCAGACAAGGGAGACAGAAACACAGACAAGAAAAGGGGGAAGCATAGACTCTGCAGAGACAATAGGCAATAGGTCTCGGGGTACGATAGGGTAATATGGGCAGGTTAGATGGACCATCGGTCTTTATCTGCCATCATTGTCTGTGTTTCTAGGTTTCTACGCCAGTGCATTGCATGGTATAGTATTATCTTGCATTTTATTGCATTGCATTGTATAGCATATAACTGTATTGTATTCTATTATACTGTAGTCAATTGCACTGTATAGTATAGTACTGTACTGTATGATATTATATTATGTTGCATTTATTGTATTATATTGCATTCATTGTAGTATTGCTCAGATAGTGTCCTAGAAACTAGGATACTGACAGATACCTCCCATTCAGCCAGATAATTGCTGTGGTAGGATAGCAAAGCTATCCAACCATGGATCTGACCCTCTAGGATCCAGTGCATGGATCCGATAAACTTTGTGGGTCCTGTGGATCCCACCAACAGATCCACAAATCTTGCCAACAGATCCAGCTTGGATCCTACTTATGTGACCTAGGATCCCTGGATCTGACCTAGGATCCCTGCGATCTGACTTAGAATCCCTGGATCTGACCTAGAATCCATTGCTATCTGACCCTGGATCCAACATCTGCCTTTGGTAGGATTTCTGGAAGGATCTTAGGTAAGATACCAGCACTGTCTGATGAAGGGTGGTAGGATCCACAAAAGCACTATCTGAGCGACATTAATTCATTGTATTGTATTGTATTTTTGTGTTGCCTTAGTTTGTGGTTTAAAGGGGGCCCGGGCCTGCCGCCTTCCCCCATATTAGAACTGCTTATTTCTGAATGCCAGGAGCCTAATTAAGAAATTTGATGAACTCCTATACACCTTACATGAGAATAAAATACAGATTTGTGCCATCACTGACTTGGTAGAATAGCAATAACAATTGGGACAGGCATATCCCTGGCTACACCTTGTACTCTAGAGATAGGCTTAATATGAGGGGTGGTGGGGTGGCCCTGTATGTAGCCGATAATAATATATCTGAACAGACTAATACTTCTAATTAGAAAATCTCTGAGTTATTATGGATTAAAAATTCCCCAACCCACAGCACAAGATTCAACACAGTAGTGGTGTACAGACCTCCCTCTAGTTCCCATCTGGGGGACACAGAACTTTTAGACTTCATTAATAAACTAACAGCAGTTGATAATGTCATACTGTTAGGTGATTTCAGTCTTCCAGGGATTGATTGGGATAATTTGAGGGCTAAAATATCCTCTGAATTACGCTTCATGGAAGCATTTAACCTGGCTGGAATGGAACAGTTTGTGGAGGAGAACACGATTGAGTAACATGATTAATAATATACAAGACTGCATGGTATTAGCGCCTCTGGGCTCAAGTAACCATTCCATGGTGGGATTCTGTGTAGAGGGAGGTAAGGGTATGTATACAAGAAATACTGTTCTCTTCAACTATGGGAAGGCAGATTTCCAAGCTATGAAAAAAGTATTGGCCAATTGGAATTGAGTGGATGCCTTTGCAAAACAGTCTCTGCAACAGATGTGGGAAATACTAGACAACAAAATCGTCAACTTAGTTTAGAGATATATACCATCTAGAAGAAAATATAAGGAAGCAAGATTCTTACTAGCATGAATGACACCCAGGGTCTAGAAATGCATCAAAAGGAAAGATAAGGCATATGCAAGGGCGAAGAAAAGTGGCCATCAGGCATGCTGGGGTGCTTACAAGGAAGCTTTGAAGGAAACAAAAAATACCCTCAAACATGCCAATCGTAACCATGAATTTAGATTGGCTAACAAAGTTAAAGATAATTACAAATAATTTTATTTGTATATTAATAACAGAAAGGGAGGGGCCAAAACAATTGGTCCTCTGAAAAGCATAGATGGGGCATTGATTACAGACAATCACAAAATGGCTGATAACTACAATAATTACTTCACCTCAGTATGTAACAAAAAAACAATAGGGGTCAAAACCCATTTAGATACTGTAGAGGAACACAGCTTGGTATTAGAAACAGCAGATATTAAAAATAGATTACTGAGGCTGGATCAAAACAAGGCCCAAGGTCCAGATGGGTTACATCCCAGAGTCATTAGAGAACTGGCAGAGGAACTCGCTGGGCCTGTGATCTCTCTCTTTCAGAAATATATTGACCAGGGGGAGGTGCTGGAGGTCTGGAGGCAGGCAGATGTGGTGCCCATACACAGAAAGGGAACACAGCAGGATGTGGGCAATTACAGGCTAGTCAGCCTGACAGCTGTAGTGGGCAAAATCTTAGAGGGGATCATGAAGCATCATATCACAGACTTTCTGCATCAGTCAGGGGACACTGATTATGCACAGCATGGGTTCACCAAGGGACATTCTTGCCAGACCAACCTTTTGGACTTCTATGGTAAAGTCAGCAAGGCACTAGACAGTGGGCACTCAGCTGATGTCATTTTCTTGGACTTTTCTAAAGCATTTGACAAACTCCTGCATGGGGAATTGGTTGATGCCCTAATTGAGCACCAAATACATGGGAACCTATCCTGATGGACAGCTTCATGGCTGACCAACAGGAAGCAGACAGTCTAGGTCAGAGGTTCATACTCTGAGTAGATGGAGGTAACCAGCGGGGTGCCCCAAGGGTCCGTATTAGGCCGTTGTTTATTCAACATATATATCTCTCTTATGACCACCAAAACAAAAGTATGAGAATCAAAATTTCCTGACGATACCCAGATAGGTCTAATAGTTAACAACTTAGAAGAAGCAAACATCCTACAGGCTGCATTGGGAGGGATGGAGCACTGGGCCAAATACTACAAATTAACGTTTAATACTGTTAAGTGTACTGTGATGCATCCTGGGAATAAAAGCAAGAAATGTAAATATGTACTGAATGGGACAATCTTGAGGGAAGTCATAGATGAAAGGGACCTTGGTATTAGAATTAGTAATGACCTGAGTTTCAAACTGCATTGTAATCAGGTGGTTAAAAAGGCTAGCAGTATACTGTACTGCATCAATAGACACATTAAGCACAGAGAGAGAGAGAGAGGTCCTGCTCCCACTGTACACTTCACTGGTGAGACCCCACATGGAATATTGTGCCCAGTTCTGGCCACCAGGGGGAAGAACTGAAGTTAAGGCACTCGAAAGAGTTCGGAGGAGGGTTACACGCATGATAAAGGATGTTAGGGGTAAGGAATATGACGAGAGACTGGAGGCACTGGGGTTGTATTCCCTGGAATTCCATATGTTAAGGGGTGACATGTCTTTGATTTTTAAGGCCTTATCAGACACAGGCCTATGGGAACAGCTTGGCCTGGTTTTTAGGGAACAGAAATACTGTACAAGATCCCATCCATTAAAGCTAGCAAAAGAAGGATGCCATACTAACAAAAGGAAACACTGATTTAGTTTAAGAGTAGTGAAGGTGTGGAATGAACTTCCAGTTGAGGTAGTTGCCAGTTGTAATATGTTGGATTTTAAGAGCAAACTGGATAAACACCTGGTAGACAATAAAATCCTTGGGTATAGCTAAATCAGCTTGGTGAGCTATACTGGATGCAAGTCTTTGAGAGCTCTGTACAAACCTATGAAACCTTGAATTGTATCGAAATATACATATATGAACTGCTGGCCTGGTGGTGCTGAGGGTTGAGGCACGGGACGCCACACCTCGCAGCACACTGGTGACCTGGGTTCGGGAATGGACTCAGGCCACCGATGGCTGGCAGGGGAGAGGTTGGATTGAGCATCCCAAGACTGCTCTTCCTCCTCTGGAGTGGGCTTCAGGGGTTGTGTCGTGCTTGAGCAGCCCCTGATGATGACTGAGGGTAGCACAGGTGCAGCGTCAGAATAGGGAGGAGTACGGCAAGACGTCCACATGTGCGCTGTGCATCATTGCACTGCCGGCTCCTGGGACATAACTAGGTAGAAAAAAGATCTGGGCGTGACCATGCAGCTTGATGGCTGAGCTCCCGCCGACCTGGAGGCCCATCTTGGAATCACGATGGGGGTGTCTGGTGACTGCCATGCTGGAACTTGATGTATCAAGTGAGCCTGCTGTCCTCTGGGTCAGTGGGGCTGGCAGCTGGATGCCCCCACCGGAGCGCTGCAGTAGGCGCACAAACGAAAGTAATATAAAAAGTAATATACAGTTCTGCAGAATAATACTATTAAAAAGCATACTAAGAATTTCCCATATACCCTCAGCTGTTTTATGTTAGTGCTTTTGATGAATGATTACTCATCCAAAACGTGTCAAGTGTGTTTTTGGTGGTGCCTCTACTGGCACGGTATGTTTAATAAAGTCTGTACTTCTCCAACTATAAGTTTTGAGGAGTGGCATTTCTGTCTACAGAGGTGGCATTGTATTGTATAGGATAGAACTGTGTTGCACTGTATTCATTGCATTGTATTATACTGCACTGCATTGCATTGTATTGTACTGCATTGCACTGAACTGCATTGGATGACATTTAGTGTAGTGTAGTGTAGACTAGTACATTACAGTGTAGTGTATTACATTAGATTGTAGTGTAGTGTAGTACATTGTAGTGTAGAACATTGTAGCATAGTGCAGTGTAGTGTATTACATTGTAATGTAGTGTGTTACATTGTAGCAGTGTAGTGTACTACATTGTAGTGTAGTGTATTACACTGTAGTGTAGTGTAGTACATCGTAGTGTAGTGTATTACATTGTAGTATAGTGTATTATACTGTAGTGAAGAGTAGTGTAGTACATGGTAGTGTAGTGTATTACACTGTAGTGTAGTGTATTACGTTGTAGTGTAGTGTGTTACATTGTAGTACAGAGTAGTGTAGTGTACTACATCCTAGTACATTGTAGTGTAGTGTATTACATTGTAGTGTAGTATGTCACATTGTAGTACATTGTAGTGCAGTGTAGTTCAGAGTAGTGTACTACATTGTAGTGTACTGTATTACATTGTAGTGTAGTGCATTACGTTGTAGTACAGTGTAGTGCATTGTTGTACAGTGTTGTGTACTTCACTGTAGTACATTGTAGGGTAGTGTATTAGTAGTAGTAGTTGAGTTTGGAAGGCAAGGTGTGTCTATTCGCAGATGACACAAAGATAGGTAATAGGGTGGACACTCCCGGGGGAATGCACAAGATGAAATCTGACCTAGCAAAACTAGAGAAATGGTCTGAGACCTGGCAGTTGAATTTCAACTCGAAGAAGTGCAAGGTAATGCACTTGGGGAGGGGTAACCTGGGGGAGGAATACTTCATGGGTGGTGTGAAACTCGAGGCCACAAAGCAGGAGAGGGACCTGGGGTTGATTATAATGGATGACCTGAAGACTGAAGCTTTCAAATATCTAAAAGGTTTTAACAAAAGTCAGGTACAGGACCTGTTTCAGGGTAGAAGCTACAGAAGAACCAGAGGGCATGACATGACGCTTGATGAGAGCAAGTTTAGGGCCAACATGAGGAAGTTCTTCTTCACAAAGAGAGTGGTAGACCCATGGAACTGCTTCCTCCATGAGGTGGTGGGGGCCAAGACGGTCAAGAGCTTCAAGCATGCCTGGGATAAATACAAAGGCATCATAGCACTGGACAGTAAGTAGGGGAAGGGGTTAATTTACAATGGGCAAACTAGATGGACTGTAAGGTCCCTTTCTGCTGTCACTTTTCTATGTTTCTACACTGTAATGTAGTGTAGTGTATTACACTGCATTGTAGTACATTGTAGTGTTGTGTAGTGTATTACACTGTAGTGTAGTGTAGTACATTGTAGTGTAGTGTATTACATTTTATTGTAGCATATTACACTGTATTGTAGTGAAGTGTATTACACTGTAGTGTAGTGTATTACACTGTAGTGTAGTGCAGTCTATTATTTGCATAGTTTAGCATAGTATAATATTGCTTGTATTGTATTGTGCTTGTTTCATTGTATTCTGTTGCATTGTACTGCATTTATTGCACTTCTCATTATTACAGTGGCGTGAAAAAGTATTTGCCCCCTTCCTGATTTTCTCTATTATTGCATATTTGTCACATTGGATGTTTTCAGGTCTTTAGACAAAATATAATATTAGATAAAGGGAACCTGAGTGGACAAATAACACTTTTTTTTTTTACTTATTTCATTTATTTAATGAAAAAAGTTAACCAACACCAACTGGCACTGTGTGAAAAAGTAATTGCCCCCTAGTTAAATCAACCCAATTAAAGGGATAATTAGAGTCAGCTGATTGAACACAGCTAGGCTTGATTACAGCCAGCCCTGCTCAATATAAACCTCACTTATTTTGGCCCTTACCATCAGAGTCACATTGTCAGGACAAAGATTCAACAAGCACATTATGCCATGATCAAAGGAAGTTCTGAAAAGATCAGAAAACATTTTGTTGCCC
Organism: Neoceratodus forsteri; assembly: GCA_016271365.2. NCBI lineage: Eukaryota > Metazoa > Chordata > Ceratodontiformes > Ceratodontidae > Neoceratodus > Neoceratodus forsteri. The sequence goes on along the minus strand of CM057451.1, from coordinate 671,580,972 downwards.
TCTATCAGTCTGGAAAAGGTTACAAGCTATTTCTAAGGCTTTGGGACTCCCATCAAACCACAGTGAGAGCCATAATCTCCAAATGGAGAACACTTGGAACAGTAGTGAACCTTCCCAGGAGTGGGCCTGCCAAAATTACTCCAAGGGCAGTATAAAATCATCCAAGAAGTCTCAAAGGATCCTAAAACAACATCCAAAGAACTGCAGGCTTCTCTTGCCTCAGCTAAGGTCAGTGTTCATGACTCCACAATCAGAAAGAGACTGGGCAAAATGGGCTTCATGTGAGAGTAGCAAGCGAAACCACTGCTAACCAAGAAGAACATAAATGCTCATCTCTCATTTGCCAAGAAGCACCTGGATGATCCACAAGCCTTTTGGAAAATGTTCTATGGACAGATGAGTCAAAGTGGAACTTTTTGGACAACATGGATCCCATAATGTCTCGCGTAAAGCAAACACAGTATTCCACAGTAAGAACACCATACCAACAGTCAAACATGGTGGTGGTAGTGTGATGGTGTGGGGATGCTTTGCTGCCTAAGACCTGGATGACTTGCCATAATTAAAGGAACCATGAATTCTGCTCTGTACCAGAAAAATTCTTAAGGAGAATGTCCAGTCATCCTTCCATCAGCTGAAGCGTAGTTAGGTCATGCAGCAAGACAATGATCCAAAACACAAAAGCAAGTCCACATCAGAATGGCGAAAAAGTAAAATTAAAGTTTTGGTGGCCTAGTCAAAGTCCAGACTTAAATCCGATAGAGATGCTGTGGCAGAACCTGAAGCGAGCAGTTCATGCTCGAAAACCTACCAAATGTTACTGAATTAAAGCAGTTCTGTGAGGAAGAGTGGGTTAAAATTCCTCCACAGCGATGTGAAAGACTGATATTGAATTATAGGAAGTGTTTGGTTGCAGTCATTGCAGCTAAATGTGGCGTAACCAGTTATTAAGTGTAAGGGGGCAATTACTTTTTCACACAGTGCCAATTGGTGTTGGTTAACTTTTTTTCGTTAAATAAGTGAAATAAAAAAAACAAACAAGTGTTATTTGTTCACTCAGGTTCCCTTTATCTAATATTACATTTTGTCTAAAGACCTGAAAACATCCAGTGTGACAAATATGCAATAATAGAGAAAATCAGGAAGGGGGCAAATACTTTTTCACACCACTGTACATAGCACTGTATAGTATAGCATAGCATCATACTGCATTGCATTGTATTGTACTGAATTGCATTCCAGGGTAACTTTGGTGGTTGCATTTTAGAATAAGGCCTCAGCCGATGGATGGTCCACCTTGCTGACTGGTGGCTGAGCTTAGTTTCACACTAGATCTCTGGTATGAAAAACTAAGAGACTGCTGCTCCCCTTTGGGATGTCTTAAGTGAGTAGCCACTTGAGACAGAAAGCACATTGTAGCAATTTATTGACTTGCAAGTTTTGGGGAGGGTGTGCACTGGGTCTTTTATTTTTACCTGGAAAGGGCAATAGCAACAAAGTCAAGTTTCTAAGAAATACAAAATCACACATAGCACAATAATGCAAAGCATCATGGAATGTAAATGCAAATCACCAAGAAAGAATTCAGACTAGTTCTGCTTTAAGGCGTGCATGGTGTCAAATGGCCTCTCACGCACACTGCAAAAGTTGAAAACAGAAGACACAGACACATGCTTGTCCATCTCAAGACTCATCAGTGTGCCTAAATCTGTATTTCAACTCAGGCAAAAATGACCCCCCCCCCCCTGTGATGGTCTTAAGTGTTTGGGTCATGGTGAGCCAAAATAGGAAAGCAATGTGTGAAGACAAAGAACTTCAGCAAACAAGCACTGAGGTAAGGGTTATGCTAAAAGGGAACTGACATCAAAGCCAGGTTTTGAAGAAATATAAAGTCCCACATACCCCAATAATGGAAAGCATCATGTGATGTATATGCAAACCATGATGAAAGAACTTAAACTGGTTCTTTTTTAAACAGGAGTGCTTAGTGTCAAATGGCCTCTCCTGCACACAGCTGAGGTTCTGTGTCTTTGTTGATTGCTTTCCTATTTTGGATATGCCGTCACAAAAACATGTAAGACCTTCCTGAGGAACACTGGTGCCATACACAGGGTCCAGAACTGAACTGGAGGTTTCAGGATCCATCGCTCAATGCAGATATAAAAATAGCACTTGCGCAACATATGGGCTGCAGAATGGAATGGAAGGTTGTGGCAAGGTCATTCATCCCTGAATTCAGATATAAAAGAAACACTGGTGCTGCATACGGGACCCAGACTTGAATAGGAAGTCACTGATCCCTCAATGCAGATATAAAAGTAGCACTTGTACCACAAATGGTGCACATAACAGAATGGGAGGCTGGGGGTGGTCACTGAGCCCTCAGTACAGGTAAATATAATTGTAGCACTCATACCACATACAGGGCCTCAGAACAGAATGGGAGGTCACTGAGCCCTCAGTAAATAGAATGTATAAATGTAGCACTGGTACCGCATATGGGGCCCCAGAACTGAATGGGAGATCAGGGAATGTCACTGATTCCTCAGTGTATGTATAAAAGTAGCACTGGTACCATGAATGGGAGCTCAGAGAATGTCACTGATCCTGCAGTACATGTATAAAAGTAGCACTGGTACCATGAATGGGAGCTCAGGGAATATCACTGATCCCTCAGTATATGTATAAAAGTAGCACTGGTACCATGAATGGGAGCTCAGGGAATGTCACTGATCCCGCAGTACGTGTATAAAAGTAGCACTGGCACCATGAATGGGAGATCAGGGAATGTCCCTGATCCCTCAGTACATGTATAAAAGTAGCACTGGCACCATGAATGGGAGATCAGAGAATGTCACTGATCCCGCAGTACATGTATAAAAGTAGCACTGGCGCCATGAATGGGAGATCAGAGAATGTCACTGATCCCGCAGTACATGTATAAAAGTAGCACTGGCGCCATGAATGGGAGATCAGGGAATGTCACTAATCCCTCATTATATGTATAAAGGTAGCACTGGTTCCATGTATGGGGCCCAGACCTGAATAGGAGGTTGCGGAATGTCCTTCAATTCAGATATGAAAGTAGCACGGGTTATGCAAGGGGCCCGACACTGAATGGGAGCTCTGGGGAAGTCACCCATCCCTTGACATAGATATAACAAAAGTGCTAGTGTCAGGGTACTGGGCCCAGAACTGTCTGAAAGGTTGGGGAGAGGTCACTCATCCCTCATTACAGATACAAAAGCAGCACTGGTACACGTTGGAGATCCAAAACAGAGTGGGAGTTGGGGAAGGTCTCCCATGCCTCAGTACAGATATAAAAATAGCACTAGTGCCATGTTCAAGGCTCAGAACTAAATCTGAGGTCGGGGGGGGGGTCACTTATCCCTCAACACTTGTATAAAAGTATCACTGGCAGCAGGCAGATTAAAAACTGAATGGGAGGTAAGGGTAAAGTTACCACACTGGCATTGTAGTTGTGCTGTGAAAGATCTCAGCACCAGTGCTTCAAGGTGTTGAATCACCTCACTCACCTTATAGCAACATTGCAGAACATCTCGACTCTGGTAAACTGGCTTTATAATTCACCACACTGAATTTGTAGTATAGAAGGTCTCAGCCCCAGTGCACTAGTGTCATGTGGCTCTTCACTGGCCTTGAATAAATACAGTAGAAAGGCCTGACTCTGGTATTGTGTTGTGGTAATCCCCCACACTGGCCTTGCAGTAATGCTGTAGAAAGTCTCAGCATCTGTGCATCCTCTTTTTAAGGGAATGTACTCACGGTGCATATGGGGTCCAGGTAAAGGGGTAGCCAACCCCCTCAACAACCCTGAGGAATTCCAAAATGACTACACTCCTTTCATAGTCATACTACCAACACCAAACTGGGAGCAAGTGAAGATTTTTTTAAGGCAGTATATAGCAGCCCAGCAGAGATGCAAAAAACACTTGCTTAAACTTTTCTTTTGATAATTGCAAACATAAAATGCATACAATGTGTCAATGTACAGTATGGGTGTCGGTGAACATTTGCCAAACTGGAATGTGACCCCAGTGTCCCAGTGCTTTGCCCTAAAATGAGCTTTATCAGGGGCAGAGTATGTGAAATAGAATAGCATTAGCATGCGGATGCCACTAGAAAGAATACAGAGACATTGCTGCACCTTCAATGAAGGTAATTAAAGGGACGTTTTAATGCAAAGTTGACAAAGTGCAACTGTGTAGACAACACAAACATTTGGTAAATAAACAGGTTGGCAAAGCGTTACATTAGGAATGCTTCATAGTATGGAATATATAGCATATTGCACTACATAATCCTGGAGGGCATACAAGTTAGTAATGCAATATTTGCTTTGTAAATCTCATCATTTTGGAAATTGCTCCCTTTTTCAATTTAACTTTTTTACTCCTTGGCCTTCTGCGCTGGGGCTCTGCGATGTGGCCTGAGAGAAGGAGAGGGGAGGTGGTGCAGGTTGGGCATGGCACCTGGTGTGGCAGCTGGCGGTGGTTCAGATAGGGGGCACCATAGGAACACCCCAAGCCGAGGAGGTAAGGCCAATAGAAATAAACAAAAAAAATAAATAAATGTCATCAATGGCGGCATTAACAATGGCATAATATCATAACCCCATAAAAACCAAAAGGAGCAAATATGTAGAAACACGTTAGTACTAGAAAATAAAGACCTGTTTTAACCCCTTATCAAACCAAGATTTGATGTTTTATATCAAGCACTTCAGTACATTTTCATTTCCAAATTATGTCAACAACAAATGACAGGTTCAGGTTGGGATTAGCAGTTGATTACATTACAATAAAGGTCTGGGACGAAATTCTTCATTTCTCAAAGAAAGGTGCACCTTTTAGAGTATATATCCTTTTGCCAGTAATGCTCTACACACATTCTTGTACTTTTAAGTATTGTATCGTCCTATCCGCATAGGTAAGCTCACATGTGCATTACAAAGGTTGTTTTGCAATTGATGAACTCCCTATCCCTAACCTTGCATTTCTTATCTGTAAATGGGTACACAACTCTGGCTTTGTAATAATATAGTAAAAGGTCTTTGGTGCAGTACTATGGTACTGCAGTTCATCCACCACAGTGGCCGTATGTAAAAGGTCTCAGCTCAAGTACACTACAGTAGAATGTTTCTGTTCCAGTACGCTAGTGTGTTAATTCACCACACCAGTCTTGTAATAATACAGTAGACAGTCTCAGCTCTGGTATACTAGTGTGGTAATTCATCAAACTGGTCTTGTAATAATGCAGTAGAAGGTCTCAGCTCTGATATACTGGGGTGGTAATTCACCACACTGGCCTTGTAGTAATACAGTAGAAGGTCTCAGCTCCGGTACACTAGTGTGGTAATTCACCACACCAGTCTTGTAGTAATAGAGTAGAAGGTCTCAGCTCTGGTATACTAGTGTGGTAATTCATCACACTGGTCTTGTAGTAATACTGTAGAAGGTCTCAGCTCTGGTACACTAGTGTGGTAATTCACCACACTGGCCTTGTAATAATACAGTAGAAGGTCTCAGCTCTGATATACTGGTGTGGTAATTCACCACACTGGCCTTGTAATAATACAGTAGAAGGTCTCAGCTCCGGTACACTAGTGTGGTAATTCACCACACCAGTCTTGTAGTAATAGAGTAGAAGGCCTCAGCTCTGGTATACTAGTGTGGTAATTCATCACACTGGCCTTGTGTTAATACAGTAGAAAGTCTCAGCTCTGGTACACTAGTACACACTTGTAGCACTGGTACACATTTATTCACGACATTGGCCTTGTAATAATGCAGTAGAAGGTCTCAGTTCTGGTAAACTAGTGCTGTGATTCATCACGATGACCTTGCAATAATACAGTAGGAGGTCTGGAAGTGGTACAGTAGTGTGGTAATTGATCATCCTGACCATGCAGTAATGTGGTAGAAGGTCTCTGCTGAGATATGCAAATCTGGAAAGTCATCACCCAGCATTTGAAACACAGAAACATAGACTTTGTTGGCAAAATAGGGCAGTCTGTTCAGATGTTCCCTGCCTACTCTGCCTCCATAGACCATATCCGTTGTCCCTTGACCCTCCTGCCTCCCTGCCTCTTTTGTAATATACCCAAATGTCTATTCCACATCTACTATAGTTCCATGTCTATCCCATGAAGTAGTGCTGTTGAAGGTGTTAGCACCTGAGTATTAGTCCAGTGATTCACCTTGATGAAACATAGAAACATAGAAATTGTCAGCAGATAAGGACCACTAGGCCCATCCAGTCTCCTGTAAGTCTTGTACTTGATTACAGGTTTTGACCCTCCCCCTGCTTAACCTCTATGGTTCCCCTATGCCTGTCCCATGCATGTTTAAATCCAACCACAGTGCTCACTCCCACCACCTCCTGTAGCAGACTATTCCATGCATCCACCACCCTCTCTGTGAAGAAAAACCTCCTCACATTCCTTCTTAACCTGCCAACTTCCAATTTCATGTCATGCCACCTAGTTATTGTACTCCTCCTGTATTGGAAGATCCCCTTCCCACACCCTGTTTATGCCCCTCAGGTGCTTGAATGTTTCTATCATGTCCCCTCTCTCCCTCGTCTCCTCCAGCGAGTACATATGAGGTCCCTTAATCTCTCCTCATAAGTCTTGTGGTGCAAGCCCTGTACCATTTTAGTCACCCTTCTCTGGACCGCCTCCAACCTGTTAATGTCCTTTCAAAGGTATGGCCTCCAGAACTGCACACAGTACTCCATGTGAGATCTGATCAGAGTTTTGTGTAACGAGATCACTACCTCATGCCTTGTGCTGGTGATACCCCTTGGTATGCACCTCAGCATGCCACTGGCCCTTCCTGCTGCCTTTGTGCTCTGCTTTGACATTTTTAGGTCATCTGAAATAGTAACCCCCAGATCTCTTTCCTCTTTGGTGACTGTCTGAAAATCCCCTCCCCCCCCCATCCTGTAGCTCTCCCAAGGGTTACTGTGTCTCAGGTGCATAATTTTGCACTTTTCTGAATTAAATCTCAGTTGTCACTCTGCAGACCATTTCTCAAGCTTCCCCAGGTCCCTCCTCATTTTCTACACCCCTTCAGGAGTATCCAGCCTGTTACAGATCTTTGTGTCATCCGCAGACAGGCAGACCTTTCCTTCTAGCTCTTCTGCAATGTCACTGATGAAGATATTGAACAGAACTGGTCCAAGGGCTGATCCCTGAAGTACTCTGTTGGTCACCCTCCTCTCCTCAGAGTGTACTCCATTTATCACCACCCTCTGTCTCCTGTCCATTAGCCAGTTCCTAACCCAGTTTACCACCTTGTCTCCCATGCCTAGACTACCCATCTTGTTAACCAGCCTCCTATGTGGGACGGTGTTGAAGGCTTTACTGAAGTCAAGGTAGGCTACATCCACCGTGCTCCCCTGATTTGCTTTCTTTGTCACCCAGTCGAAAAAGTCTATGAGATTTGTCTGACACGACCTACCCACTGTGAACCCATGTTGCCTTGGTTCCTGGGCACCAATGACTCCCAGATGTCCCACTATCCTTTCCTTAAGTAGTGCCTCCATGATCTTCCCCACTACCGAGGTGAGGCTGACCAGCCTATAGTTGCTTGCCTCCTTCCTACTGCTTGATTTGTGTAGCGGGACGACATGTGCCCTCCTCCAATCCTCTGGCACCACTCCTGTGTTAAATGACTCGATGAACAATGTTGCCAGAGGTTCTGCTAGCTCTCTTCGCAGCTCCCATAGTATCCTTGGGTGTATGCCATCTGGTCCCATTGCTTTGTCCACCTTCAATTTAGTGAGTTTCTGCTGGACTCTCTCCCCCATGAATGGACTGTTGTCCACCTCATTCCCCCTTTGGCATCTGATGCTCGGCTATGGTACCTGTCCCTCCCATTCTTCTGTGAATACTGAACAGAAGTATTTATTCAGTATTTCTGCCTTATCCATGTCTCCCTCCTTACACTCCCCATCCTCCCCTTTAAGTCTTACAATCCTCCCTCTGGTTTTCCTCCTTTCGCTGACTGTACGTAGAATGTCTTGTCCCCTTTCTTTAACGTCTGCGCTAAACTTATCTCAGTCTGTGCCTTTGCTCTCCTCATCGCCCTCCCTGCTTCCTTTAGACACTCTTGGTACACCTCTCTGGCCTCCTCCCCTTGGGTCTCTTTATATTTCCGGAACCCTGCCCTTTTAGCCCTTACCTTTTCTGCTACCTCTTTTGAGAACCATAGTGGCCTTTTCCTTCTCTTGCCTTTTATACTAATCTAATGCATTTGTTTGTTACTTCCACTATGGTTACTTTTAGGTTCTCCCACTGCTCTTCCACCCCCCCCTTCCTGTCTCCCTATTCTCCAGGGCGCTTTTAATAACTCTCCCCGTTTCAGTGAAATCTGCCGTTTTGAAATCGAAAACCTTCGCCCTCATCTGACTTGACTGAATCCCTGTCTGTATGCTGAACCACACTATGTGGTGGTCACTGGATCCTAGGTGCCCTTCCACCCAGACATCAGTGATTCTTGCCCCGTTGGTCATTACTAGATCAAGAATCACGCTATCCTGCCCCTTTTAAGGAATCCAGAATACCTTTGCTTCTGGCTGAAGCAGCTGCCTGGGTGGTCCAATCCACATCTGGCATATTGAAATTCCCCATCAGCAGAATCTCACCTTTCATTGCCATTTTGTGTATTTCATCCTCGAGGTCCCTGTCCACATCTTCCCCCTGACCTGGAGTCCTGTATATCATTCCTGTGCGTATTGCTGTGCCATTTCTTGGTTCAAGGGTGACCCACAGTGCCTCAGCCTCCCCCTGCCAACCCTGTATCTGTGTTGCCTTTATACCCTCCTTGACATACAGGGCAACTTCTCCCCCTTTTGTGCCTCCCCTATCCCTCCTAAACAGAGTATAACCTGGTATATTTACTTCCCACCATTTATTGGCAGTGTACTAGGTTTCAGTGTATTTACTTCCCACCCATGATTGGCAGTGTACCAGTTTTCAGTGTACCAGATTTCAGTTATTGCCACTGTGTCCAGGCCTGTCCTATTTTAGTACTGTAGAATGTCTCAGCACCAGTTTGTTAGTGTGGTGAGCTACTGCACCACTTTGCAAATGTAAGCAGTTCTCCCTCCCGATGTCTAGGGGTATGTCTGATGTTGCTGGGGGAAGGGGGCAATGTACAGCTAGAAACACAGTCCAGAACTTGCTCATTACCTGGGTCACCGAAGGATGGTCCAGGGGTGCAGACAGTCCTCGCAGGGCACTGCAGTTGTGGGGGCTTAAAGTTGGTTAGGACAATCACAAGCAATGCTGAAATTAAATCTGTTGTCCACAACTGATTAAAAGGTCCAGAACTGAATTAATTAGATAAAAAAATTGACAGCCACTCCATGGAGCGCAGAGGCAATACTGTACAGTGGGCAGTTCCTTCTTATACATGTCCAAAACTAATGTACAGCATACTTGATCCAAGGATCTAATGCAGGCACCCCAGGGAGCCGAATCAGGCTCCTACCAAGGATGACAACAAGTTTGTTCCTTGGACCAGCAGGCCTATACAGGCAGCTCCAAAACTTCCTCCAGTACTAACTTTATACAGCTCTCATAAGAGAACATCTTTCTCACACTGACTCTCTCCTTTACTTCTAGTTCACAGCATGCTGCAACAAGCACCCCACAACTGACCAGCCAACTCAAACTCACAACACTGGGATTCTTAGGGGCCTTCAAAATGATGCACAAAGTGGACACAGGACTAAACCAGTGGTGCCACCACTGCATCCCCAATGAACCGGGCTGCCACCACTGACCCTCACACCAGGACCCTGTGGCAACTGCTGGGCCTAAACTTGCAGGGACCCCTCCACGCTGTCCTGCCCCAGTGCCAGGGGTCACCTTGCAAGCACTATTTCTCCCCAGGCCCTGGCTTCCCTAAAGTGGTGTGGTGGCTCCCACATCAGGCTGTGCTACAGGAACACCATTTTGGCCCTGACGGCTCTAGGCATTACTCTCTTGAGAGGGTGGACAAAGTGGCAATTGTCCCACACCAGCCCTAAACTTTGGCCCTGCTGCTGAAACTGGCTGAGCCTGCAGACCCCTGCACTGTCCCACCTGCTGTTCCTCAAAAGGCACCAAAAACTTCCATTATACAGCACCTGACCTCCCAACCCCTCAGGTAACCAAACCCCGGGACAAACTAGAAGTAAGGACACAGAAGGGGCTTACACAAATAAGCATGTCTGACATGTGCAATTGCATTAATGCAGTGTATTGAGAGTCTCTTGGTATGCTTGTGACCCAACTGCATCTCCTAAGGCTGGCAGGAAGAAGACTGTGCATCCCAGCAGACCCTTTCCACCTTTGGGACATGTGGGATTCTTCTCAGACTGCCTTATTGCCTCCTGGGTAGCCACAGAAGAAACTGCAGTCTGAGAGCACACATGGGTGGGAAGGATGCAAATGTCACTGTATCAGGTGTTCTAGGTACAGGGTCACCCCTGCACGCTCATGGAAAGAACAAGAAGACTGATCAAGGTGAGGCCAGTGGTAATGTAGATAAAGTTTGGGATGTTCAAACATACTATGAGGGCTGTCCTCCCCTAGGTATGTCACTAGGTGCTTCAACCCTTCACCTCTTGTGATGCAGGGGTCAGAGTCCCTTGCCTAGGCTCGGAGAGGTAGGGCCCACTGAAGAGTAAGGCAGCATTGAGTTGAAGTGCTACATCTTGGGGTTCACCTGGAGGCTCTGGTGCACTTTGGTGCACAGTAGCTGCTCTGGACTGGAAGAGGCAGGGGACGTGTAGAAAGAGGTTATGCCTAGTCAAGATGAAAAAGGTTAAAAAAAGCAAAAAAGGTATATCTGATATAATTTAATTCAGGTAATTGTTTAATTATCTCTTATACATTTGCAGAGTGCTGTCTGGATCCAGGTCTTGTATTCTGCAGCCCCCAATCCCACACTCTGGGTCCTAGTGCAGAAGTAAAATGGATGGCTCTTCTGTCTCCCTTAGTATGTCTTTTGTGTTTATGGTGCACAGTATGTGATTCTCCCTGGCAGGGTTCTGAGAGATAATTTCTATTTGTATAAGCGTGACTGCTCTCACTTACCACTAATCATGTTGACATAAAATGTATTAGTGTCACCAGCTCTGCTCCGCATGTCTAAATGTATTCAGAATTCTGACTGCTGTATTGAAACGTACTATCTGAGAGAGAGAGAGAGAGAGAGAGAGAGACAGAGAGAGAGACAGAGAGAGAGACACAGAGAGGTGGGGGAGAGAGAGAGAGAGCGACTGACAGGCAAAGCAATACAGACAGACAGACAGGTAGGCATAGATGCAGACAGACAGACAGAACTAGACAGAGACAGACACAAAAAGGTAGACATGCGGCAGGCTGCCTAGCTAAAGGTTCGTCAGTGACAGCACTGTGTAGTCCCTAGGGTGCTCTCCTGTTGAGGCTTGACTGACAAGCTCTGATTTCACTGGCTATGTCCTGATCAAAAGGCAGAAAGGAAGATGTGCACATCTGTGTCACTAGCTAACTGGCTTTTCGGTCCCAACAGGGCTAACTTAAGTAAGTGACATGAGAACGGCTGAAAGAGGGCAATAAAATTGAAAGAACTGAGTCAGACATGCTTTGAATTTGAAAATAGAAGACGTAATCTCAGACTCTGCCTGATCTTTGCTGCCCCACACATTGTCAACAGTGACTGTCTAGTGCTGTTCCCACCCCCTTGACCCTATATGCATCCTGCCCTCCACACTCCCTTACCCTATGGTTGCAATTCCATGGCATGCAGTGGTTTTTCCAACATCTGATACAGTTCCTCCTCACCCTCTCCCTGGCACCCAATACATTTCAGCCTCCATCATCCAATAAAGTTCTTCAACATTTAGTGCAGACCTCCAGCCACTCTCCATCATCTGATGCAGTACCCCTCACCCTTTCCCTGACTCATCTGTTAATACCATGCCAGAGGTCGGTTAATACAGTGCCATGATTGAGACTTTAAATACCTCACAGAGGTTAATAAGGTACAGGAGGGTGGTATTTTTCAGAGAAAAAGGTGATCTACAACAAGGGGGCATGATTTGAAGCTGGAGGGAGGATAAATTCAGGAGGAATGTGTGGAAGTACTTCTTTACAGAAAAGGTGATGGATACCTGGAACAACTTTCCAGAGGAGGCAGAGGGGGCCAAAACAGTGGTGGAGCTCAAAAATGCCTGGGAGAGACACAAGGGAATCGTAGAGGTAAGGTGGGGGGGTTTCACCATAGATCAAGTAGGGTCTGCAACAAAAAATGAAGGTTAAAAAAAATGGTCAGACTGAGTGGGCATCAGCAGCAGAGAGATACTGGCACCAAGTTTCAGTATAAAACACCAAACTTTAATTTGGCACATATTAAAGCATACAGGTGCAATATCTTGGTGGAAAAATAGCAGGACATGACCATGTGGGGGTCGTGGTCATGTCCTGCTATTTTCCACCAAGGTATTGTACCTGTATGCTTTATAGGTGTGTAACTCCCCTACAAATGGGGGTTCTTAAGAGACTTCCCAGAGCTGCTTAATAGCTCCCTGCCTAACTGGTGTGTGGCGCAATGTTGCCAACATGTGGCCATTGTGAGTGCTTTTAAAGCCTCCAGTATTGTCTCTTTAAGAGCTGCCTGCTCGCAGGCTCCAGCGGGTTTGTATAGGGGGACTGGGGTTTCCCTGCTCGAATCCCGCCTGAGCTGTGGTGTAATCGCTCCATTCTGTGGTCGCTGTGAGTGCCAAAGGGAGCCTGACTGATAGATGTAACTGTATGGCTGTAATCATTTAGAGTATTAGTGAAATTACAGTTTGTCTAACCTGCCTTCATTGCAGCTGGGACTTTGTGTGCTGGGCCCCTCCATTTTGGGCTTGGACTGCTGAGCTGGGCCAATGGGGTAAAGAGGGATACCTAAAATGAAGACCGCTTGAGCCAGCAGAATTAGGACTCTCTGGGGAGCCGGCTGGCCATAGGAGATACAGCCAGAGACTCTGGGAAATGAAGTTCTGGACTGTGGCACCTTTTTGTGCACCAATGAGGACCGAATTAAGTGACTGGCATCTGCAGCTGACCAATGGGATCGGGTGGCGCCCGAACTGAGATGCTCTGCCCAAGCTGCCAAGGGGCAGAGTTGTTGTGGCTGTGAGAGAGGAAGGAGCTCCGGGCTCCTGCGCCATTGAGTTTTCATGCTGGAAGCACGTGTTGAAGGCCAGATTCAGGCAGCTTGAATGCCAGCAAGTGTCGAACCCAATCCACTAGGCAGCGGTCAGAGGAGGCCGTGCAAAAGGCAGCTACCTACCAGGCTCACCCTGTAGAGGACTGGAGAATCTGCTTTAATTGCGCTCGGTCTGTCAGGACAAGTGAAGCTGCATTGTTGGGCCCGGTGTACTGTGGTGAAAGCGATCGGGATTACACAGCAGCTGCCTGGTATGGTACCCCTCTGTTCTTCATATAAATGTGTGGAGAAGTGTCTGAACTCCAGGCTCGTTCCTGCAAGTGGTGTGAGAGTGCTCTTTTAGTGGGAGTCATGAGTATTAAATCAGGGTTGCTCCCTGTCAGATGTTCATAGTGAGGGCAAGATTTGTCTGGCTGCTTTATTGGCTGCACAAACTGAGCCTGTTGGCTCTGTTTAATCCTCTGAGGAATCAAGTGCTTATTTTCTGCGTCAGGACCCCAGCCAGCTGCATCGAGAGGCTAGCCTTCTATGGCCTGGGTACCCAGAGACAGTGACTTATACGGTTTGGCTTGTGCACAGTGCCCTAGACAGATATACAGATATATATGTATACAGTGGTAAGCTAATTAACCTGATTCCCCCCAGTCCTTGTTATCTCCCCCTAAATAAATCAGATTGGTTGTTTTGCAAAGGTGTACTGACTGAACTGGGTGTCTATGTTGAATTACTGTACAGAGGTTATTGTACAACTGCATCTTACTTTACAGGGGGTCTCCAGAGCCAAACTGATTGACCCAAAGCTTGGGGTACGTGTATATGGCATGGGTACTGTGATTGATTTGTGTGGGCCACTAGTGGGAAGAAAGGGGGTTGCCGTGACCCAGAGGGCTGTGACCAAGTCATATCAGACTATCTTAACCCCGACCTCTGGGTGGAGGCACCCGCCATTGGATTCAGGCCCCTCAACCTGTTGTTGGCCGAGCAGGCAGGGGTAGTAGCCCTTGGGATAGCGCCCCCGGGGGTTACATGTGTCAAATTAAAGTTTGGAATTTTATACTAAAACCTGATGCTGGTATCTCTCTGCTGCTGGATCCTGACTTTCTGTTGCCAGGCACAGGTTGTCAGTGTGGGGCAGCGTCCCTGCTTTGTAGACTGGGTGGGCCTGTCGACCCTTATCTACCATCACATTCTTTGCTTCTATGTTTCTACTGAACATGGCCCCATGGGCCTTTAACATTGCTGCCCCAGAACCCTTTTTCAGGGTCCTGATGACTGAGTTGGTGGACGCCTGCGTTTGAAACTGAGAATCCTACCCCTGCATTTCATTTCTTTTGTACTATGTACATTTACAGGGTCCTTTATTTAGGCAGCAGCTCCCATGACCTGCTTATTGAGAAGCAAATTAGCAAGAATTGTTTTTAATTCTCCGTTTTATCTCCTATGGCCATGGTGGGGGCAGGCACCCTTCTACTGGGGCAACCACTACCCCCACCTTCCACAGTCTCCCCAGCTTACCTGGTGGTTTGGTACTCCCATCAATCTTCCCCCCCATGGTGGGATCAAGAGAGGGAGGGAGGGGGCCATTCTCCTCCCTGAAGTACAATTCAGTCATTGCCACAGGCTCCAGTGATGTGCTGGATGGTGGCATGGAGTGCGGTGACATATGTCCCCTGCTGTGCCAAATAATTTTTCCTTTGATTTTTTCTCCCCAAACCCAAGATTATAGCAAGTGGTGGGTATGTAAGTGTGGAGGCACATGTGCTCTCCCAGCCCACTTCCCCATCCACCCTTTTGACATAACATCAGCTTCCCCAAGTCCGTGCTCTGACACCTGGCTTCCACTTAGTGTCAGCCAAGATAGAGAGAACTAATCATCCCTCCATGGGATAGGAGAGCTGTCTAGCGGCTTGCTCAGTTCTTTTTCTTCCCTTCCCTACCCCCCCCCCGGCCGACCCCCAGCAACCCAAGCTTGAGACCAAACTCAGGTCGCTGGCGTGACGCGAGGTAAGGCACTTATCAGCACCTCAGCCCTCAGTGCCACCAGGCTGAAAGAGCAAGAATGACTTTTTAAAGGCTGAGTAAGTGAGGATCGACCCAACAATAGCGTTTCATGGCACCATGTGGGCAACTCAGATTTTGGGGCTGGTCATGGAGGAAAACATTGGAAAAACAAGTATTGAGGTGCTAAGAAAGTTTGGTTTCTGTAACTGCCTGGGGTGCATAAAACCTGGGATGCATAGGAAGAGGGATCATCAACAGGAGAAGGGAGATGCTGTCTTTATAAGCAACATTGCAGAGGGACTGGAAGGCAAAGTATGTCTCTTTGCAGATGACACAAAGATCTGCAACAGAGTTGATGCACAAGGTGGGGTGGAAAGGATGAGAAGGGACTTGGCAAGGTTAGAGGAATGGTCAAATGTATGGCAGCTTAGATTTAATGCTAAGAAGTGCAAGGTAATGCACCTGGGAAACAAAAACCCAAGGGAAGAGTACACAATGGGGGGTGAGATACTAACAACAACAAAAATGGAAAGGGACCTGGGGGTAGTCATATCAGATGACTTAAAGATGGGCAAGCAATGTGAGAGGGCAGTAAGGAGGGCTGGGGGATACTGGGATGCATAGGGAGAGGCATCACCAGTAGAAAACAGGAAGTTGTTATCCCTCTGTACAGACAGCTGGTGAGACCCCATCTGGAGTACTGTGTGCAGTTCTGGAGACCCAACCTCCATAAGGACATAGACAAGATGGAAGCTGTCCAGGGAGGAGCAACTAAATGGTGTAGAGTCTGCACCGAAGACATATAAAGAGAGACTAAAGGAGCTTAATATGTATAGCCCTCGAGGAAAGGAGGGAGAGGGGAACATGATAGAAACTTTCAAGTACCTCAAGGAATCAACAAAGTCCAAGAGGGTAGCATCTTTCAAAAAAGAGGTGTGCAAGAACAATTGGGCACAATTTGAAGAGATGGAAATGTCTCAGAGGTAATGTAGAAGTATTTTTCACAGAGAGGGTTGTGGATGCATGGAGACGGCCTTCTGGAGGAGGCTGTGGAGTCAAAAACAGTGGTTGAATTCAAGCATGCATGGGACAGCCATAAGGCAATTCTAGGGGGTGGGGGTAGAAAGAAGTAGGCTGCAGGTTAACTAGGATCTGCAGCTTATCCATTAGGTAGGGAAATGGGCAGACTGGGTGGGCCAAGCGGTCCTTATCTGCCATCAAATTCTATGTCTCTATGTTTCTATGTTTCTGTAGCTGTTGGGACTCTCTGGCAGGCTTCTGGAGCATTAATGGCTAAGATCTGACTGTGACATATCATCAAACCCCAGTTGCCATGTTGAGAGTGGTCAGAGGGTAAAAAGTTGGCTACCCATTCTATAGTCCAATGGACACTGGCCACAGCAATCTTTTTACAAAAGACTGCCTACCCTTATAGAGGGAGCCCTGTCAACATTTCTAGCATCAATAAACTGAGAATTTAGATCAGCAAATCCCCAATTAGCCCCATACCAAAAATGAGATCTCTAAATTACTTTGTTTAAAAGTTACCAGTCAAAATTCTCAACAAAGTTTTTTTTTTATTATTGTTTGTAATAAACTTGAGACTAATTTTCAACACATCATCAAAATAGTAATGCTGATTTTCCTGTTATAACAGTATAGCAATGAATGGCTTTGGTTTGAACAGCCAATTCTGAGTCAGTACCCAATGTTTTCACTGCTGGGTCTGGAATAGCTGAGCTTGAGAATCTGTGGTGCTCCGTAGTCTGAGCAAGATTTTGATTGACGTGGCCCGGAAAATGTGTTCTTCACATTTCAAAATGTTAAAAACAACGAATTCTGCATTTCAAAATGTGGCGAACAAGTTTTTGAATCCAACAGTAAAACAAGCTTCGAGTGGCCTAATCAACACTAAGATAAGCTTAGATGACCTAATCATCTGTGGTGCCGACACAGATTCGTCCCTCAAAAGAATCTGCACTACCCTCAACAAGGCCTGCCGCCTGGTCTCGGGCATTCACCACAGGACACACACGTGTAAGCTGTATTCACAGACGAAGTGGTTGAACCTAAGGGACAGAATCGAATACCATACCTGCCTGTATGCCATGAAAACTAAACATGAGCCTAACCCCCCCAACTCCCAGCACCTTCTCACATGTGCCCCACATTCTCACAGCACTAGGCATGCTAACGGAAGGGCCTTCCAAGTCCCTTTCTGTTGGACCTCCCAAGCCCAATGCTCCTTCAAATACTGGGCACCTAGCTGGCTTAATAACCTTCCTGTTGACATGGTGGGCATGTCTAAGCTTGGTCCATTCAAGCACCTCCTCAAACAGCACCTGGTCCTTTGCAGCAGCTGTGACTGCTCCACTTAACTAGCACTATCCTTGTATCCGCCCCCCCCACTTCATCCTCCTCCTCAGCTTCTTCCTCTCCTCCCCTTTCCAGTCCCTCCCCTAGGCTCAGGCCTGTTGGTCTGAGCTGCCAATTTGACTACAGCTTTCTGACAAAGCCATCCTCTGGCTGCACTCACCACCTGGCAGAACCAGCCCCAGGCTGCCCTCACCTCCTGTATGCCTGCTTGTCTCACCCCTAACAAACATAGTGATTTCTACCTTATTTTTAATTCCAACCTTGTGCTCACGTAACCTATACCCCTCCTTACTTATGCCAACTAAATCTACTCTCCTCCTGCTACCCCCAGCTGTCATTCCTTGCCTACCTTCTGAATCTCTCTATACCCTGTTTTATCTTGTTTTGCTGCAGTTTGATGATGTTAAAGAGTTGCTGACTCTTAGACCTTCTCTGTATATACTGTTTTGTCATGCAAAAATACTGACCTGATGTTTGCACCTACTCATATGAGTCTCTAACCTTGCTTGTCTGTATGTATTGTAATGTTGAACTTGACATGGAACCTATGTAAATAATTCCCTGACTCATAGGTAACTGTACTCCGAGAACTCAGTACAAGGAGTGAATAAAAGGAGTGCATTTTAAGAGTATTTTGTAACTCTAATTTCATTGCCTGTTCAAAAAAGCCAGTTTCAGGTAGGCGCTACTGATGATGTCATAACCAGAACTCACAGCCTAGTCCTCCCGGCAAGCTACTTCATAGGATTTATTTTTCTCATGTTACATAAATCCGCAGTTGTAGTAAACATTTGAAAAAGGAAAGCTGACACTGGGTGGGTACAGGGCATGCATTTCCATAATGTGTAGATGCAATGAACTTCAGCAGTGCAATGTAAATGGGTTAAAATTCTACCCCACTTTTTTCTTCCTAATCGATGTCAGATGTCTTTCAATTTATTTTGGTGGTAAAGTTTTCAGTTTTCATTATTGTTTAAAAATGTTATGAAAGTTCTAAAATAATTATTTCTCAAGAAAAAAAGATGGCAGCCCAATTTTTGCATAGAAATAATATTGAGGACCCAAGAAGGGCAAGAGTCCGGATAAAAATTCAGATGTACAGTACACAGCATAGGAAGCATTCAGAAAAAAAATCAACAGTTCTGCCAATATGTTTCATAACCATGGCAGAAAATCAGCTTTTTGGAATAACTTTTTTCATTGCACTGCTGCTTTAAGAACGAGATGGGGGGAGGGTTGGAATGCAGTAGCAAACATGGCTTTAGAATGCCAAAGTTGCGTGCAATTTTTATGTTGGCTTCGCTTGCGAACCCAACATTTAGTGGCAATGATAGGGATTTCGGGTGTCACTGCCGAGCCCATTGCAGTTCACAAAAGCAAGGGCTTGGCAGTCTACACCAGTGACCATGGGCTGTGGCCGTGACATCACTCTCTGCTTGGTGGGCTGAAACTTTGTGTATTTTTAAAGGACCAAAGCCACTCCAATCAGAGAGGGCTTTGGTCCTTTGATTTGCAAGAAGCTGTCAGCAAACAGCTGAGCAGCCTTCAAAGGGGCTGTGGCTGAGTTAGGTTACACCCTCAGCTGTGACTGATGAATCACTTTTCTATCTCCTTATTTCCTAGCAACTGTTAACGCTTTTCTCTTTGCTTTCCCCCCACCCTAGTGTGGCCACCTAGTGTAGTTCTTTACTATCCCTATTAAACTTCCTACTAGTTCTCTCTTTTCATTCTTTTCCATTTCCATCCATCCAGTCCCTGGAATGATGCCAAACACTCAGAAAGATGTTGTATAAAGTGCATAAGTGCATTTTGTGTACAAAAATCATGAAGGCTATTTTAAATAGGCATGAATACAGTTAGTAAAGCCTTTTTAAAGAAAAAAGAGTCAGAAGTCATAGAAAGCAATAATAATATCATGATTAGTACAATTATAAGAAATCCTAAAGGCATTTTCATAAATTCACATTATAAACCTGTTACTGTATAAGGTTTTATGTATGAGGCTGAATGATATGCTTTATAAAAGTGCTTAGTCACTGTGGATCAGCGATATAGAAAGTCAGTATCTGTGGATATATACACTGTACCTTTAACTGAACCAGGAAGTCCCCTGAAATGACCCCTTCCCCATGGTTTTGAAACAACATGTTCAGACATGAAGCAACATGTCCAGACTTGCAACTTGAAGAGGGCTCAGTCAGGTGATCCCACCAAAAAGATATAAATACCTCTTCAGTGAGTTTACTTCAGTTCAGCCCAGTGGGGCTCAGCTTTGAAAGAGGAGATGTTCTACTGCTACCGCAGACAAGCTGTTGAATGCAGATGAGAAGGGTCTTAAGAGCTCTAGAATCCAGGACTGTATTGTGTGAGAAACTGCTGATGTTAAGTAGTGATTTTCTTTGCAGTTTTTTGTTTTCATTTAACTTTTGAAAATAAATATCACACCGAGGTATGTTTTAAACCTGTACATTTGCTTTGTCTGAAGTTTATTACCACACACTGAGACAGGGGCCTGTCATCTTTAGTCTTGTTAAAACAAACAAAAAAAAAAACACGTCTGTTGATGTCTGTTTCTGCCCTCCTCCCACAACTTCTCCCCACCCAACCCTCTCTCTCAGTACCCACTGCTCCACATACACACCCAAGCATAACACTGACACTGGGGGTGCCCAATTACTCCCAATGTTGCCACCTTGCATTTTTTTTTTTATCTATTGCTTGTAACAAAGAAAACCATCCCTTGATGTCTATAGCTGGGCCCCTGTAGCCGTGGGCTCCAGCTGTTGAATCTTACCTATTTGGTTTCTTTCTTTTGTGGTCTGAGAGTGCTGCCTGTTTGTGTTTTGCTGAAACATAACACTGACACTGGGGTTGCCCAATCCCCCAGTGTCGTCCTTCTTAGATTTTTTTTTTAACTGCTCCCCCCACTTGACCCTCCCTCCCTCCCTCTCAACACCTCCATAAACATAACATGGACATTGGGGTGCCCAATACCAGTGTCATCACCTGAATATAGAAAACCATCCTCATCATTTAAAAAAAAAACTGTAAAACAGAAAACAGTCCATCATTGTTTGTTGTGCCATTATTACCCCACCAGACCCTCCCTCAGCACCCACCACCCCACAATCCCCCAAGCTCTTAATTACCCACCAGAGGTCTGATGCTGTAATCTTTTCTGGACGACAGACATGTCTTCACTCTTCAACACCTGACAGCAGACCGAGGAAATCAGGTATATAGTTCAATGTATTTCAATGGGGTTTTGAACTTAGTAGCATAACTTGGGCATTTTTCAATATTTTTGCCCCAAACTTTCAACATACCTTCTTTGGGACACCACCTCATGAACAATGCAAGTGACATTAGATAAATCTGTCCCAAAAGGTGATTTTGTGTCACTGTGTGAAATCACATTTTGGGCAGGAGCTGAGCATTTTCTCCACCATTGTTCATGAGGTGGGGTCATAAGAAGGCTATGTTGAAAGTTTGGTGCAAAAATATTGAAAAAATAACAAAGTTATGAGCCTACATTGATGTTTGCGAATGTGGTCTCTTAAAATTTGGTAATTTTTAAATATTTTGCCCCAAAATTTTTCAAAATAGCCATTTCTTCACAGCACCTCACGAATGTGACAGCTGTCATTTTTCAAATCCTGGCAAAATGTGTTTTCATATCCTGTAAGGTGATTTTGCAGTCACTATGTGAAATCACCTTTTGAGCAGGAGTTGAAATTTTCTCTAATATTGTTCATGAGGTGTGGTCACAAGAAGGCTATGTTGAACATTTGGGGCAAAAATTTAAAAAAACAATACACTTGTGAGCCGATGTTGGAATTTATGAACACAGGTTCATAACATTGGTAATTTTCAATATTTTGACCCCAAATTTTAAACATAGCCATTTCTTCACACCATCTCTTGAATGTGACAGATGTCATTTTTTCAAATCCTTGCCAAAATATGTTTTCGTACCTGTGGCACGACATTATGTTTTGTTGGGGATTTGAACATTTTCACCTACTGCGCTCATTAGGTGGGCTAATAAGCAGGCTATGCTGAATATTTGGTGTACAAATATGATAAAATGTCTAGGTTATGATTGAACATTACACCATTTCAGTGCTCACTCACAACTTTACTCATTTTCAATATTTTGACTGCAACATAGCCATTTTCCACACCACCTCATAAATGTGACGTGTAATTTTTAAAATCCTGGATGAGATGTGTTTTTGTACCTCTGGGGTGGGATATTCAGACTGCGCCAGGCTGTGGTGCAAGCCTGGGAGCAGCACAACTGGGATGTGCCAGGGCACTGACAAGGTTATATTCAACGGTGCTGCGCCATGGCTCAGCACCATTGAATATCGCTCCATGGCCACCCGCATTGTGCATGGCGCAGTGGCACTGCACCAGTGCAAGTGGCCGGAGAGGGGCAGGGGGATGCACTAGCGCAAGTGCCGTTGCGCTAGGTGCAGCAACCGTGATATTCAAAAGTGCACATGCAAATGGGGCCACAATGCATGCAAGGCACAAATGGGTCCATTTGCATGCAGGTGCACCGATTCCCAGTGACTTTTGCCTGGCACCCTGCCAGGCTGCAGCTGTTTGGGACCGATGCCCCCTGCACAAGTGGCAAAGTGCCCCACTGCCCGATCGCAGGCATATGTATTGAAAATAAAAGATCTATATCCCTGGTGGTCCAATGCCCGATTGCGGGCATATGTATTAAAATATTAAAGTCCAAAATCCCTGGTGGTCCAGTGGACTGCTCGCAGCCCGATCGCGGGCAGAAGTATGAATAAAGGGATTAAATCCCATCCCTGGTGGTCCAGTGGACTACTCACAGCCCGATCATGGATTCATCCACATATCTGGACTGTGTAGCATGGTACGGTCTGCATGCCCGGTACCTTTGTGGACCAATGGGCGTACCCAGCCTGCTACTGTAGTCAGTCAGTGGTGGGTGGCCAGGTGGCTTGCGGGTGGAGAGCTGCCACCCACTGCTGACTGGGGAGTGGGGTGGTGGGGCTCAGTGGGAGGGTGGGAGGGGGTACCACTGGACCACTAGGGATGGATTTAATCCCTTTCTTCATACTTCTGCCTGCGATCGGGCTGTGAGCGGTCCACTGGACCACCAGGGATTTTGGACTTTAATATTTTAATACATCTGCCCACGATTGGGCATGGGGGGGTGCTACCTGATGGACGGTGCCGCTGGAGCTTGGGTGCAATATGGCAGCTCACCTGTGGGTGGCCGGCTGTTGCTCCTTTATTTTTTGGAACAACTGCATGCGGCATATGTAGGGGTTGCGCCTGCGTGGGCTCCACACATCCCAGGCTGAATATCAGGATGTGTGGGGTATGCATGGGCACGCACTCCCACTTGCCCTGCATACATTACTGATGCGCCCTAGTGCATCAGGATTTGTGCCACATACTTCCCCCTTTTGAATATCACACTGGGGTGCATCAGTGGGTTGTGCATGGTGCAACTGTGTTGCGCCATGTGCAACCCTTCTGAATATCCCACCCCTGGTGCAAAATGACATTTTGGCTAATATACTATAAATAGCACATGTCATGTCTATAGAGCAAATCCTAAAACAAGTGTCTTCAAACTTTGGAATCATAATTGCAAAAAACATTGGTGCTGGAATGGTCTGAAAAGTGGTAGGGCCAAGGATGTAAGAGGCAAATTCTCCCCTATTAATAAACTAGCACAATTTCAAAAACTGATTGGGCCACTTATGAAAGTGGTAGGGCCATGGCCAGAGTGCCCCCCCCCATTCCGGCACCTATGGCAAAAGCAAATAGTTTAAGAAGCAGTCAATGTTTGGCATTGACAAATGCTTGTTAGAATACTGCAGAAATGAGATTTCACAATACCAACAAGTTTCAATTGTGGATTGCAGCAATGACAAAGTCTCAGAAAGTAGCAGGGACACGCAATTTTGGAATGTGGTAGGAACACTGAAATTCAGAATGTACTGGTGTCATAAATGTTTAGGATGTTGCAGAGATATGCAATTTTAAAATGTGGAAGACACATAGCTGTGGAATGTGGCAGGTATATGCAATTTTGAAATATGTCATGGATGCATAAGTTTGGCATGTGGTGGTAATGCACAATTTCAGAATGTGATGGGGATGCTTGGTTTCAGATTGTGGTGGCAACATGCAATTTCACGATGTGGCATGAACAGAGACTCTCAGAATGTTGCAGGGCTGCAAAGTTTCAGAATGTGGTAGTCAAATGCAATTTCAGAATGTGGCAGGGATGCACATTTTTGGAATGTGGTGGGATGCGTAATTTTGGAGCATGGCAGGGAAATGCATTTTTGGAATGTGACAAGCATGCACAACTGTGGAATATGGGTGAATTTGCAATGTTAGAATATGGCTTGGAAATGCAGTTTTGGAATGTGGCAGAGACTCATTTTCAGAATGTAGTGGGGGTGTGCAATTTTGGAACATACTGGGGATGCACATTTTCAGAATATGATGAAGATGGGAAATTTTGGAATGTAGCAGTGACACACAATTTCAAAATGTGGTGGGAAGCTGGGACACAGTTTTAGAATGTGCTGATAAGGTGACATCCAGTTTTGGAATGTTGCTGTGAAATACAATTTCAGAATATGGCAGAAATGCATAATTTTGGAATGTGGTGAGGGTGAGTATTTTTGGAATGTGATGGGGATACACAATTTTTGAATGTTGTGTTAGCACAATTTTGGAACATGGCAGGGATGCACAATTTCAGAGTGTGACTGGGACACAATTTCAGAATATGGAGGAGACATGTAATTTTGGAATGTGGCAGTGATGTGCAGTTTGGAATGTGACAGGGATGCACAATTTTAAAATGTGGCAGTGACACTCAATTTCAGTACGTGGAGGGGATGCATAATTTTGGAATATAATAGGGATGTGCATATTCAGAATGTGACTAAGACAGGCAATTTTAGAATGTGACAGTGACACATAATTTAAGAATGTGGCAGGAAGGTAACATTCAGAATTGACTAGGACACATAGTTTTAGAATGTTGTTGGGACATCTGATTTTGGAATGTGGCTGGGAAACACGTCATTTTGGAATGTGGTGAGAATGAATATTTTTGAAATGTGCCGGGATGCACAGTTTTTGAATGTTGGTGTGACACAATTTCTGAGTGCAGCAGGGATGCAAAATTTTGGAACGGGGCCAGGATGCACTGTTTCAGAATGTGGCAGGGATAAGCCATTTTGGAATGTGATGGTGATGCACAATTTCAGAATGTGGCAGAGATGCAGTGGTGACACAATTTCGGAATGTGGCATTGACAGACAACTTCGTAATGTGGTGGGAACATGCACTTGGAATATGGCAAGAATGCACAATGTCAGAATGTGGATGGGGCACACAATGTTAGAATGTAGTGGGGATTCAATTAGCAGTTTTGAAATTTGTTAGGTATTTATAGTTCTGGAATGTGGCAGGGACAAGCCATTTCAGAATAAAATGGTGTGTCCTGCCACATGTCCACAGTGTGTGTCCTTACTATATTCTGAAATGGTCAGTCCGTTCCTGTTGCTGGCAGGTAGGACTAGTCTGTGAGTTCTGGTTATGACATCGTCAGTAGCTCTTCATTGAAACTGGCTTTTTTGAATGGGGAGTGAAATCTGGGTTATAAAATGGCTTTTAAGTTTTAAATTAACTTAGAGATCCACTTTTTAGCATGAGATTTATTGAGGATATACTAATTCTGCAATGTAATGCTTTGGTCAGACTCCCTCTTTAAACGTATTTTATGCTCCACACTGTGTGGGTGTGATTGCACTTGTGTGTCCAGCTGGGTCCGGTGGCTGTTGGGAAAGTTCTGAATCATCAAAAGTACAGAGGCACTCGTCATTGCTGGCAGCAGGTGGCTATATGGCAGGGGAGGCACTTTTATCCATGGCACGGTAAGTGCTGAAAAAAATCCTCCTCTCCGGCTCCAACTCCAGATCCCATCCCAGTCCTTAGGGCCCAGAAGAAGCAACATCTGGTAGCAGGATGGTGGCAGGGCTCTGCAGAGCAAAGTAAGACCCCCCCACTTTGGGAGGGGTGACAAAAGCACGTGCTGGTTGTTGCGATCTACAGTGTTGTCAGGGTCAGTGTTCAGGTTTATACAGTGATGGTTCTAATGGGATTCTATTAACTTTTTTCCTCATAAGCCAGAAACTTCCATAGGTCTTTAATGTGGGAAGTCATTCAAGCCACCAACTGTGGAGGGTAGGGTTAAGCCATGCTGAATTTGCATTTGGTAAAAATGCTGATATTCAGCACATTCACCTTTGATTTGGGCCTGTTAATGTTTTGGGTCACTTCTGGTCATTTCAAGCCTTCAGCAAACTGATAAAAAAAACTCCAGCTCTTTCTAGATGGCCAGAGCTAGTACTGTGGCCACTCCCTCACCTACCCAAGTCATTTCCCACTCTCCATCCCTTCCCTGTTCCCCCAGACTTTATTTTGTAAAACAGATATGCTGCTGCACTGTGCCAGCCTAATAAACAGCACATTTTTGTACAAAACACAGTCTGGGGGAATGGGGGAGGGTGGAGAGTGGAAGGTGACTGGGTTTGGGGATGGGTGTCTCACACCCCTCCTTGTAGACTGCTAGACCCCTAAACTAAGGACCCAAAGTGTTCCAGCTGAAGTAACAAATCCAAACTAAAGTGAAGGGGGGCAAACAAAAGTCAACCTAATTTGTCAATTGCCAACTTTTCTTACTGTTAGAAACAGAAACATATAAACTGATAATTTCTAGGCAGAAAAGCATTGCTTAGCCCACCCAATCTGCTCATATGTTCCCTGCCCAATCTGTCTCTGCAGACCCTAACTTGTCTTCAGTGACCCTCCCTCCTTCCTGTTTGTTTTCTGATACACCCGTTACTATCCCGTGCAAGCTTGACGCCCCCCCCCACTGTTCTTACCTCCACCGCTTCTGCTGACAGTCTGTTTCCGGCATCTATCACCCTTTCAGTGAAGTAGTACTTCCTCTCATTCCTCATAAACTTGCCCCCTCCTCCAGTTTCCTCACGTGTCTTCTCATTCTGGTGCTCTTTCTCATTTGAAAGAGACTTCCCTCCTGCCCCCTGTTTACACCTGTGAGGTACTTGTTGGTCATTATCATGTCACCTCTCACTCTCCTCTCTTCCAGGGTGCACATGTTGAGGTTCCTCAGTGTTTCTTCATAGGGTTTCTTGTGCAACCCCTGCACCATTTTAGCTGCTGTCCTCTGGACTGCCTGTACCATGTCTATGTTGTTTGTGAGGTGCAGTCTCCAAAACTGGACACAGCCTTCCAAGTGGGGTTTCACCATCGAGCGATTCAGTGGCAACACCACCTCTCTCCTTCTGCTGGAGATACCTCTCCCTATGCTCTCCAGCATCCAACTAGCCTTACCTAGTGCTTTGTCACACTGCCCTGTCACATTGAGGTAATCAGATATGAAAACTTCAAGGTCCCTTTCCTGTTTAGTGACTGTCAATACCTCTCACCCATCTTATACTCAGCACCGGGATCTTATGCCCTAGGTGCATGATTTTGTACTTTTTGGCATTGAACTGCAACTGACATGCTTTAGACCACTCCTTGAGTTTCTCCACATCCCTGTTCATTCTCTCTACCCCTTCCTCACTGTCCAGCCTATTGCAGATTTTGGTATCATCTGCAAAAAGGCATATCTTTCCTTTCAGTTCCTCAGCAATGTCACCTATGAAGATATTGAAGAGGACAGGTTCCAGTACTGAGCCCTGAGGCACCCCGCTGGTCGCTCCTCCATCATTCGAGTGAATGCCATTTACTACCACCCTCTGTCTCCTATCTGTTAGTCAGTTTCTATCCCAGTTGACGACTTTGAATCCCGTCCCTAGATTGCTCAGTTTCTTCATCAGCCTTCTGTGTGGCACAGTGTCAAAGGCCTTGCTGAAATCCAGATTGGCCATATCCACTGCCTTGCTCTGATCTATTACCCTGGTCACCCAGTCAAAGAAGTCTATCAGATTAGTTTGGCATGACCTCCCCTCATGAATCCAGGCTGTCTTGCTGTCTGTGATCTTGCAACAGATTGGATTCAGAATACTCTCCCAGTCTTTCTTTTAGCATAATTTCCATTATTCCTCCATTGAAGTAAGACTGTCTGACCTGTAGTTGCTAATCTCCTCCCTGCTACAACTCTTATGTAAAGGGACCACGTCAGCTCTTATGTAGTCCCCTGGGTACAAGCGATCATTGTACAGTGTGGTTTGGTATATGGATTGGGCAGGACAAAAAACACACTAGGACAAGGGTGCCACACCAGTTGGAAGCTGTAAAGGAAAACAAGGTGATGGGGCTGACTGAGCATGGTGCTAGCCACCCATCTGGCAGCACTATTCAGCACCTCATTAGAGACAGGGTGTGGTACCAGAGGAATGGAGAGGGCAGATGTGGTTCCTCTGCACAGGAGCAGTAGCAGGGAGGAGGCCAGCAACTACAGACCAGTCAGTCTCAGATCAATGGTGGGAAAGTTAATGGAGTCCAAGCTGAAGGAGAGACTGAGGGAGTACCTAGAGGCAAATAGGCTGCAGGATCACCGGCAGTATGGCTGCTGGGTGTCTAACTGGTTGAAAGATAGGAGGCACAGGATGGTGGTAAATGGCAGTCACTCGGAGGATGGGAGAGAGATCAGTAGAGTACCACAGGGATCAGTACTGGGCCCTGTCCTCTTCAATGTCTTCATGAGACATTGGTGAGGATATGGAGGGGAAAGTGTATTTCTTTGAAGATCACACAAAAATCTGCAACAGGAGGGGGTGGAGAGAATGCAAAGGGATTTGAGAAAACTAGAGGACTAGTCTAGGTAGTGACAGCTGGGTTTCAGTACCAAAGAATGCAAAGTCATGCACCTGGGGTGGGAAGCCAGGGGCTGTGTATAAAATTGGGGGAGGAACTGACAGTTACCAAGCAAGAGAGGGACCTTGGCGGGGTAATTATATCTAATGATCTCCAGGTGGCAGGACAGAGTGATTGGGATACTAAGAAGGTATAGGGAGGTGGATCTCTAGCAAAAGAAGGGAGGTGGTGTTACCTCTGTATCACTCACTTGTGTGACCCCACCTGGAGTACTGCATCCAGTTCTGAGGTCACACCTCCACAAGGACATTGTCAGAGTGGAAACAGTCCAGAGGTGGGCTACTAAAATGGTGCGGGGGGTTGCTTGAGAAACAATATGAGGAGAGGCTGAGGGAGCTCGTCATGTACTCCCTGGAGGTGTGGAGAGTGAGAGGCGACATGACTGAGACCTATAAGTACATCCCAGGATTAAACAAGGTACAGGAGGGGTGTCTCATATGCAGGAGGAGGATAACCAGAACATAGGGGCATGCTATGAAGCTTAGTGGAGGGGGGGAGTGTAAGAAGGACGTGAGGAAATATGTCTTTGCAGATCCTTTTCTGCTGACACATTCCATGTTTCTATGTTTCCGCTGTTCTCAAGTCCTCTGGATCCACACCTGTTCTTAACAGGCTGTTGAACAAGGGTGTCAGTGGAGCAGTTAGCACCTCCCTGAGTTCCTTTAGAACTATGCCATCCAGTCCCATAGCTTTGTCTACCATCAGAGCTGCAAGTCCCTTCCAGGCACTTCCTTCTAAAAATGGACCTGTATCTACCTCCTCCCCCCCCCCTCACTTTTTCTTGCTATTCTCTGCTAGTCTGTCCCCCTCCACTGTGAAAACTGAGCAGAAATGCCTGTACAGGATGTCTGCTTTTTCTTGGTCCTGTTCTGCGCAGTGTCACCCCTTTGCACACAGTGGTGGGAACTGAACCTAAGCATCTTGGTTCTCAGTTCTGTACTTTAATGGCTTTCTTTTTGTCATTCTGTCTCTCTTTCTTGCAGTGGAGTATAAACTGTAATAACATATCTGTTGGTCTCTAGAAAATTAACCCATAGGTGAGTCCTTGGAATTGACACTCTGTGTATTTCCATCAGAAGTTGCCAGTCACAAATAATGAGGATGTTTCCTAGAGGAGATATAATTGAGAGACAGTGCCCTGGAGAATATGACATATGGTGCCACCTCTCACTCAGTCACTCTCTGTTTTATTTCTGTATACAAAATGCACCCAGATCACAACAGTCACAAATCCTTTTCTCCTTTGATTCAACACACTTTCGTTCTCAGCCCATACTTGCAAAATTCTGGGGGCCAGTTGTACAGGCTCTGTGTTTTCAGTCTTTTGCATTTGAACCCAGTAATGCTCGTGCTCGTCTGCCCTTCTGGACTGCTTGCGACAACAAGCCTGGCATACTAAAGTCATACAGGAGAGCTCTTCTCCAACCCCCTCTTCATCTGCTAAAGTTACTATATGACAGCAGTGAGAGTACTTGAAAGGCAATATTAAAACTGAAAATATACACCACCTACTCCAATTCCCTAGGACAAGAGCTCTGTCACCCTCCCTGAAATTGATCTTCCCACAGCTTTCCACATGCTTCATTTTGTTGTTGTTTCACCTCCCCTGAGGTCATCACTGTAAGAAAAACAGCTTTTCTCACACCTGGCAGACACTGCTAATAAATGAATGTTAGTTTGTTAGTTGACCCAGAATGGAGGGTTAGACAATACTGCCTATTTTCTGCCTTGTCTGTGGGGGGAGGGGGGTACAGATGCAAACCAACTGAAATTAAACCAGATGAAACTGTTGGTGATTTCTTAGTACATGAGGGGAAAAACTTTGCCAGGAAATCCCCTTACTCTTTTTGAGAAGTGCTATAGGATAGAAACTTAGAAACATAGAAGTTGACGGCAGATAAGGACCGCAAGGCCCATCCAGTCTGCCATTTCTTTTTCTACCTTATAAATGTGCCATCGGCCTTTGCTCTGTCAATGGCCTATCTAGTCATAATCATCTGTACTGATCCCTTATGCCTATCCCATGCCTGTTTGAAGTCCTGCACTGTATTCACATCCACCACTTCCTGAGGTAGGCCGTTCCATGCATCCACCACTCTTTCTGTGAAAAAGAACTTCCTCAGATTACCCCTTAATCGGCCTCCCTCTAATCTCATGTCCTCTTGTCCTGCTATTTTTTTTATACTGAAACATGTTAGACTCTTTCACCTTGTTAATGCCCTTAAGGTGTTTGAATGTTTCGATCATATCACCTCTCTCCCTCCTTTGCTCTAAGGTATACATATTGAGCTCCGTTAATCTGTCCTCATATATTTTCTGATGCAGTCCCTGCACCGTTTTGGTTGCCATTCTCTGGACTGCCTCAATTTGGTTAATGTCCTTGTGAAGGTGTGGCCTCCAGTACTGTACGCAGTACTTCAGATGGGGCCTAACCAGTGTCTTGTAAAGAGGTATTATTACCTCCCTTTTCCAACTTGTGATACCCCTACTAATACACCCCAACATCCCCCTAGCCTTACCTACTGCTTTAGTGGTCTGCTTGGATGATTTCAGGTCATCGATGATGATGATGATGCCCAAGTCTCTTTCTTCCTTTCTGACTGCCAGCAACTCCTCTCCCAGCCTATAGGTTGCTTCAGGGTTTCTCTTCCCTATGTGCATGATTTTGCACTTCTTTGCATTAAACCCCTGTTGCCACTCTTCCGACCATTTTGCCAGTTTATCCAGATCTCTTCTCATTCTGCCCACTCCATCTGGATTATCTACTCTAATGCAGATCTTGATGTCATCTGCAAAGAGACAAACCTTACCCTCCAGTCCATCTGCAATGTCACTGATGAAGATATTGAAGAGGACTGGTGCCAGGACTGATCCCTGAGGTACCCCACATGTGACTTGTATCTCTTCTGACTGTATACCGTTTACCACCTCTCTCTGTTTTCTGCCCATCAACCAGTTTGTCACCCAGTTGACCAACTTCTCACCCACCCCAAGCCTACCCAGCTTATTAATCAATCTTCTATGTGAAACAGTATCGAAAGCTTTGCTGAAGTCAAGGTAGGCGACATCAACTGCTCCACCTTGGTCCACCACTCTGGTTACTAAGTCAAAGAAATCTATGAGATTTGTTTGACAGGACCTTCCTTTTGTAAACCCAAGCTGTCTTGGATCCTGTGCTCCTATGGATTCCAGGTGTTGCACTATCCTTTCCTTTAGGAGTGCCTTCATAATCTTGCCCACTACTGAGGTAAGACTAACTGGTCTGTAGTTCCCTGCCTCCTCCCTGCTATCACTCTTGTGGAGCGGGATCACATGAGCCCTTCTCCAGTCTTCTGGGACCTCTCCTGTGCTGAGAGACTCACTAAACAGTTCTGGTAATGGCTCTGCTAGTTCCACCCTTAGCTCCTTTAGTATCCTGGGATGTATGCCACCAGGTCCCATTGCCTTGTCCACCCTGAGCTTATCGAGCTCGTGTAGGACCCTTTCTTTTGTGAAGGAACTAGTGCACACCTTCCTCCCCCCTGTGTCTATGGTGCTGAGCTGTGGGCCCTGCCCTACTTTCTCTTCAGTAAGTATTGAGCAGAAGTATTTATTTAGGATAGATGCTTTTACATGATCCTTCTCCTCACACGACCCCTTATCTCCTTTGATCTTAGCAATATCTCCTCTGGACTTTCTCCTTTCACTAATGTATCTATAGAAAGTCCTGTCATCTTCTTTTACTGTTTGTGCTAGTGGTTTCTCGGTTTGGGCCTTTGCCTGCCTTACTGTCTTCCCTGCTTCCCTAAGGGAAGTTTGATGTGCCTCCCTATCTTCATCCCTCTGCGTTCCCTTACATTTCCTGAAGGCCAGCCTTTTGGCTCTGACCTTTTCTGCTACTGTTTTTGAGAACCAAAGTGGTTTCCTCCTTCTTTTGCACTTCCTTTTCTCTCTAACACAATGGGATGTTGCTTCAAGTATTGTATCCTTAATGCTTGCCCACTTAGCCTGTACCCCATCACCTGTATTTCTTTTTGCCAGGGCTAGCTTAACTCTGTTGGCCATCTTATCAAAGTCAGCTCCTTTGAAGTCCCATATTTTTGCCTTGGAATGGGATGATTTACTTCTAGTGGCCAAATTGAACCATACCATGTGATGTCACTGGCCCCCAGGTGACCTTCTACCTGGAGATCTGTGATCCTTTCCCTGTTAGTCAGTACTAGATCTAAGATAGCCCTGTCTCTTGTGGGTTGTTGTACTAGTTGTTTGAGGCCCTGCCCCTGCAGGGAATCCACCATGTGTCTAGTTCTGGCAGATGTTCCTGCTAGTATTGACCAATCTGTATCTGGCATGTTGAAGTCTCCCATTATCTGAACCTCCCCTTTGGCTGTCATGTTTTGTACATCTTCTAACAGTAATGTGTCTATGTCCTCCCCCTGGTCTTGGGGCCTGTAGACAACCCGAGTTCGTATGGCTGTCCCATTTCCTGTTTCCAGGGTGACCCACAGTTCTTCTGGCTCCATATATGTATTCTGAAGTTCTGTAGCTTTGATATTTTCATTGACATACAGGGTCACCCCACCCCCCCTTTTTGCACCTCGGTCTCCTCTGAACAGTACATAGCCAGGTACTGAAGTCTCCCAAGTGTGGTTACTGGTAAACCACATCTCGCTAATTGCTACTAGGTCCAGTTTAGCCTCTGTCATTATTGTCTGCAGGTCTGAGATCTTGTTTTCCAGACTGTGAGCATTTGTGTACATGATTTTCCATTGGCCAGATTTCAGTGTGTTAGTTCTTGGGTGAGGTCTGGCATTTCCGCTGCGCGTTGTACGGGGAGCTGGATGTTTTCCATTACCTGGTGATGCAAATGAACTGCAAACATGCTGAACTCCTGTTTGACCACTAGCTGAGGGGGGAAGGGTGTTCTTTTCATTTGACGTATGGGGTACTGCACCCCTCTCCCCATTTGCTAGTTTAAATATTCTGCAAAGATCCATAATGGATCCATATGGATAAAGGATCCATAATGTCCACCTTAACAACCACCATCACAGACAGAAACGATCTCTGTTTAACATCTCATAAGAAGGACAGAACACCACAGTGCACAGCATCCCCCTAGTACTGTACTGCACTTGGGTGCCAGCATTTATGGTGTGAGCCCAATCCTGGTGTAAAACCAGAACCCATAACCTTTTGACCCAGAGGCGGATGGGCTACTGACTGAGCCACTCTGACATTTATGCTGACTCCTTCAAGAAAGAAGTTTTCCTTGTGACTCATCTGTCCTTTTTATGTTTTCTTGCATGCATGTGCAAGAAACATAGTGCCACCATACGAGAATTCATAGGTGTGCCTCCCCCACTTCCAATGCCTGGTCTGTTTTGCAGGCACGGCTGCACCGCACCAATGACTATCCGAGCTGTCTATGACAGTGTTCAGATGCAGTGGCGTACAGTTCAGAGGAAAATACCACCACAATCAGCAGTATGCAAATTGCCTACATGTACGTCTTTACTGCAGTTGAACTGTCATAGACAGTTCATTGTCACCCCCCCACTTACATAGCATGCTGGGAGCCCACCTCAGCCTGCTTATGTGCTCCCCTCCACCCACGTGCACTGTATGACCGATGGGGGTACCCAATCCCCCATCGGCTCCACTGCCCCCCCAAACAGACCTCTAGGTGCCATGCTGGGAGCCCACCCCAGCATGGCAAATGTTGGTATGGCCGACAGGGGTGCCCAATCCCCCGTTGGGTCCACTGCTGCCCCCCCAAAAATAACCTTTCAGCTGCCACACTGGGAGCCCACCCAGCATGGCAAAAGTCCCACATCATCTTCCTGTAGAAGATGCCAAGCTGGAAGCCCACCCCAGTGTGGAAAAAGTTGGTATGGCCATCGGGGGTGCCCAATCCCCCATTGTCCACTGCCGCCCTCCAAAAATACCCTTTCAGCTGCCATGCTAAGAGTCCACCCCAGCGTGGCAAAAGTCCCGTGTCGTCTTCCTGCAGTAGGAAAAAAAAACCTGTAAAAAAAAAAAGGTTCCTTGTTGACTGTCTTGCCCCCCCAACCTGTGCCCACCCTCTGTGCCCACACCTCCCCACACCCCCCGATACTTACCTCTGGAGCCCAGTGCGATGATCTTCGGTGGACCGGGAACACGTCTGCATTCTTCAAAGCCGATCGCGAACTGAAGAAATGCTGGTAAGCTGTATAATGGCATAAATGTTTTTTTTCAACTTTGGTGCATATCTCGGCCATTTTGGGGAATGTGGTCACCAAATTTTCAACATGGGGTTCTTGGGGCCCCACCTCATGAACTCAGTCACTGTCATTTTGTTATTCAGTCCTGAAGGGTGATTTCACGGTCGCTGCACGGAACCACCTTTCAGGACTGAGTAATGAAATGACAGTGACACAGTTCATGAGGTAGGTCCTCCAAAACTCTAAGTTAAAAATTTGGTGAAAAAATTTCCAAAAATGACTATTATGAGCATGCATTGCGCAGTTCCTATGCACACTCATAAGTTCACAAATTTTTAATATATTCACTCCAGATTTTCAACAAGGCCATTTTACCACACCTTCTTATGAGCAGTACAGCTGTCATTTTTCACATCTCCCCCAAAATGTGTTTTCGTGCATGTAGCACACAATGGCGCAGTTGGTGTGCAAAATAATGT
Organism: Neoceratodus forsteri; assembly: GCA_016271365.2. NCBI lineage: Eukaryota > Metazoa > Chordata > Ceratodontiformes > Ceratodontidae > Neoceratodus > Neoceratodus forsteri. The sequence goes on along the minus strand of CM057451.1, from coordinate 671,545,794 downwards.
TTGGGACAGATTAAGAAAATCACAGTGACACTGTTCATGAGAAGAGGTCTTAAAATGGCTATGTTAAAAATTTGGTGACAAAAGTCCATAAAATGACTGTGTTACGAGCAAGCATTGCGCAGTTCCCACACACTCTCATAAGTTCATGAATTTGTAATATTTTCAGTCCAGATTTTCAACACTGGCATTTTTACACACCTCCTTATGAACAGTACAGCTGTCATTTTTCACACCATGGCCGAAATGTATTTTTGCACTTCCGGTGCAGAAATGCGTGGTCGCTGTGGGAAATCACTGTTCGGGACAAATTAAGAAAATCACACCGACACTGTTCATAAGCGGAGTTCTCAAAACGTCTGTGTTGACAATCTGCTGTAAAAAATCCCTTAACTTATTACATTACGGGTGTGCATTGTGCATTTTCTATGCACACTCGTGATTTCACCAGTTTTTTTATATTTTCATTGCAGATTTTCAACATTGCCATTTTTTACATCTCCCCATGAACAGTACAGCTGTCATTTTTCACATCCTGTTCAAAATGTGTTTTCACATCTGTGGTCCCAAATGTTGTAGTCGCTGTGCAAAATCAGCTTTCAGCTAACAAACTGATATTGCCACTGTTCATAAGGTGGGGGTCACAGAAAAACCATGTTGAAAATTTGGAGTGAAAATACCAACGAATGGCTGAGACGTTAGGGTTTCCGACCATAACACCCCACCCTGTAGAGACTGACAGGCATCAGAAGTGTGACTTGGGATTGTCGCCTGTAATGCTCATACCATTCCACCCCCACTCACACCCTCCGGCCACTGAGAGGCATCGAGGTGTTCCTTGGCCTCTTCGGCCCAAAGTTCACCCCATTTTCCTATACTGCACCCATCTCACTGTATTTCCTGATGGAATGAGGTGAGCATAAGGCCCAAAGACCCCAAGGCACACCTTGACACTTGTCGGTGTCTGCAGGGTAGGGTGTGGTGAAATGGCATGGTCGTTATGCCTGACAACCTAAAGGCACACCCCAATGCCTTTCAGTCTCTGCAGGGTGGTGGTGGGGTTGGCTTCAGTTAAATACTTCACTGCCATTCCTATTATGCATCTTTCTCACTCCTACACTACCAATGCCAATGCCAGCAAGCAAACATTCAGCATTGACAAATGCTTGTTTTATTTTACTTTTATTTTTAGAATTTTGGACTAATAAGACAAACTGAGCCAAAGCTTATTTCTAGGTGTGCCCAATGAGCGCAGGGAAGTTAAGTGACTTGCTCAGGGTCACATAGTATGTAAGTGGAGGTTGTCTGCTTCAAACCCAGGTTTGCTATATTATCTACTTCTTGCAGTTTTCTTGTATCATTAGTACTGTTAAGTTATTGCTGTGTGCTAATGTGCTTATGTATGCTTGGTGTAAGGAGATGTAACAAATTCATTCCTTCCTGCTGCCAACCAGGACCCCTATGAAAATGAGATATTTCAGCTCATGAGGCTCTCCAGGACAGCAAACATTTAAAACAAATACACTGCATACAGGAACCAGTGTTTTGGATCCTATTCTTCCTCTTCCTCTTCATTTTTCCCCCCACATCCCATTCATCACGTTGCTATGGCTATCTTCTACTTTGGCAGATGAGCCTTCCAGTTTGGAAAATATTTATGTTAGAAATGAAATACTGAAGTAACCATCCCATGTTTATTACCATGTAGTTTTTCTCTGCAATAAAGTATCTGTGGCAAAAACATTAATATACCAGTTTTTCATTTCATCTTCTTTCATTCTTGAACTAAGATACAGGATTTTGATGTTTTAAAACTTTCCCGCTGCCACGCCATGCTTGCCATGGAAAAATGAAATATTTTGGTGCAGTGCTATGCTGTTTACCATGTGAAACATGCGGTAGAACCATCCTAATATGTGTACAGTGTGGATCTAGTTTGTGCATTCACAAAGTAACCTCAGTGGAAAAGATTTTTCAAAGTTGAATGTGGCAGCTATCTTTAATGGTGTGAGTCATTAATTACAAAATTAGTTATAAACTCTTTTTTAAAACTATCTGGGGAAATTAAAAATACCACTTATGATGGATCTAAATTTATTTATTTAGAAAAATGTAACCAGTAAAGGCATACTGAGCTAAAAAAGCTTGTTTCCAGATGCATCCTAGGGGAGGGGGAAATGGGAATGTACAATTGAAGTATACATAACAAAGATACAATAAAATAAAACATCATACAATGAATTACAATAGCAGTTACAGACATATATGGTTTTATGTGTGTTGAAGACCTGCATATATAAATATTGATCCATCAAAACTAGGGAAGTGAGATATGCCCCTTTGCAGAGACAGGAAAGTGAAGGAAAGAGAGTATAGGACTACCAGGAGTGAAAAAAAAAAAAAATATATATATATATATATATATACACACACACACACACACACGCACATCTGCAAAAACTTTGTTAATGCACCATTAGAGTTCCTTATGATTATACTTTCTCAAAAAGTAGGGAAATTCTCTGCAAAAAAACTTCATTAATTGTATTTATTTTATTTATTTCATGGTTCGTTAGAAGACCTTTGAGCAAACAAGCTCCTTTTCAAAGGTTCCACATCAAAACAATGAGGTTATATAAGAAAATTAAGTTTACATAACAGTTGAATGACACAGCTAATACAGGTGTACAGGTGCAGTCGACATAATTCCTGAGGGCAGATTTGTATTTCAAGTATATCCTACAATCAATTAATTAATTTACAATTAATGGACCATTAGGGTTCCAGCATCAAAAGCAGGGAAATGACATCTTAGGGTTCCCAACCCCAACCCTAAGACCCCACCCCCACCCTTAGTTTCCAACCCTAACACCCTACATTGCATGCAGGAACAGGTACGAGGGGTGTTCCTTGGGATTGCAAATCCTAATGTTCACCCCATTCCAAGATTAAGTAAGCTAAGATGGGTACAGAATAAGAGAATATGGTGCACATTAGGGTTATATGAAATGAAAGATATCACTGAGCACTACAACATTAACACATCATACCAAGGACAGTCATCACAGCATACCCATAGCACCCCGATATTTCCACCAAAATTAAACATGGCCCAAATGCAGAATTTATGGGTGATTTTCACCAACTTCACATGCATATGTACCTCCTCATGGACGACCAGCTCACCAAGTTTCAGACAACCCCCTTGAAAATTGATGGAGTTATGCCCAAAAAACCTGAAACCAGATTCTTAACCATAATTCTTAAACCACTGGGAGTTAAGCGAAAACCAATATTTTTGTTACTCTTTGGGTTGAGCCCCATAGACAGGAGGGGTCAAAGCCAGCCTCCTACATTTTCCTGAATGTACACAGTTCCCTTAACCATAACAGTAACCCTAACCCTAATTCCTAAACTACCAGGAGTTGTGTCAGTCAAGATAGATGTTACTCTGTGCATTGAGCCACAGAAAGTGGAGGGGGCAAGTCCCCCCTCCTAAGCTTTCCTGAATGTACACATTTCACTTAACCCGCCATCATTTTTTTAAGAGATTTTAATTGTATGCTTAGTTCCCTGTGGGAGTGCAGGGCCCTGCGCTCCCATCACTACAAACTACTCTGTATATTTGTAGGTGGGAGCACAGGGCCTGGATTGCCCTACACTACTATCCATCCATCAATCCCCTAGTAGTATCCATATTTCTCTTTGGGAATGCAGGGCACTCTGGCCTTGCACTGCCATCCATGCATTACTCCTTAATAGTATCCATATTTGTGTGTGGGAGGGGCCCTGCACTCCCATGCATGAAGTGACAAAGAAACACTTGTGTACACTTCACATTACAATATTATCCTATGGGAAATTAAGCAAAGTGTAAAACCACAGAACTCCAGAGCAAAGAATTAAATTCTCACCAAATCAGCAAAAGGAACATCTGTGAGGCAATCCCTCAGTACCCTGAAAATTTCAGAGCAAAATTGCAAACCATATCTTAACACCACAGTGACAATGAAATGGCTCTGTAAACCTCATAGTGCAATGTTATCCTATGGGAAATCAACCAAAATTCAAATCCGAAGAACTCCAAGCCAAAGTATTATATTTTCACCAAACCAGCAAAAGGCACATCTGTGGATCAAGCCCTTTGTATCCTGAACATGTCAGTCCAAAATTCTAAAAACGTTTCTTTGTTATGAGGTGACAAAGAAACAGCTACAGTATATAGAATTTATTTTTTTGGAAATCGCAATCAGGAATCCTGTTTCATGATTAAGAATCCTGTTTCACAATCAAAAATCCTGTTTCATGATCAAAGAATCCTGTTTTGAGCCTCACATTTAAATTTTCCCATAGGAAATAATGGGAAACTTTGAAATTTAATAACTTATGAGCAGATTAATATTGTTTCCCCAAACCTTCAAAAAGTACCCAAGACCTGCAGTATATACCCTGAAAATTTCATACCAAAACACCAAGCTGTTTTTGCACAGCGGTGTGACAAAGAATTTGACAAAAAGTGCTAATTTTAACATTTTATGACACTGGGTATCTTCACACCTGCACATTCAACCAGAACGAAACTTACCATATCAAGAGATATTTGGTCCCTGAAAGCACATGCAAAATGTCATGTGAATTGGTTGAATGGTTGTGAAGTTATTAAACTTCACAATTCTGGGTTTAACATAGAAGTGTCCATTGAAACCTAACATAGAGGTGCAACCACGTCTGTGGGTTCAGTACTGGGTCCAGTCTTTTTTAATATCTTTATATTTGACATTGCAGAGGAACTGGAAGGAAAAGTATGCCTCTTTGCAGATGACACAAAGATCTGCAACAGGGTTGAGACACAAGGAGGCGTGGAAAGGATGAGAAGGGACTTTGCAAGGTTGGAGGAATGGTCAGACGTATGGCATCTTGGATTCAATGCAAAGAAGTGCAAAATAATGCACCTGGGAAACAAAAACCCAGGGGAAGATTACACAATGGGGGGAGGTAGTAATAACAACAAAAATGGAAAGGGACCTGGGGATAATCATATCAGATGACCTTAAGGTTGGCAGGCAATGTGAGAAGGAGTAGGGAGGGCTGGGGGGATACTGGGATGTATAGGGAGAGGCATCACCAGCAGAAAACAGGAAGTTGTTATCCCTCTGTACAGACAGTTGGTGAGACCCCGTCTGGAGTACTGTGTGCAGTTCTGGCGACCCCATCTCCGTAAAGGCATAGACAGGATGGAGGCAGTCCAGAGGAGGCCAACTAAAATGGTGCAGGGTCTGCAAGAGAAGCCATACAAGGAGAGACTAAAGGAGCTTAATATGTATACCCTTGAGGAAAGGAGGGAGAGGGGGGACATGATAGAAACTTTTAAGTACCTCAGTGGAATCAACAAAGTCCAAGAGGGTAGCATCTTTCAGAAACATAAATGTGCAAGAACAAGGGGACACAATATGAAGACAGAGGGAGGACAGCTCAGGGGCAATGTGAGAAAGTATTTTTTCACAGAGAGGGTGGTGGATGCATGGAACAGCCTTCCTGAGGAGGTTGTGGGGTCTAGAACTGTGAAAGAGTTCAAGAATGCGTGGGATAGACATAAGGCAATTCTTGTGGGGGGGGTAGGAAGAAATAGGCTATTGGTTAACTAGGATCTGCAGCTTATTCTGTAAGTAGGGAAATGGGCAGACTAGGTGGGCCAAGCGGTCCTTATCTGCCATCAAAGTCTATGTTTCTCTGTTTCTATGTAAAACATATTATAGGGGCATGGTCGTGCCTCTATAGTTAGGGTTGAGTAGCCTGTTTAACGTAAAACCTCAATTTTTGCACTTAAATAAGTTTGCAACTGTTCAACGGATTTGCACAAAATTTGGTATGCACTGTCCTGTGGAGTAAAGCTATTGATGTGGCAAGTTTCACTCTAGTTGGATGTGCAGTTTCTGAGAGCAGGATAGTGTCAAAAAGTTAAAAGTCTTTTTGTAGTTTTTTGCTCATCGCCTAGCACCCAGAAAGTGTGGTATTTTGGTATGATTTTGTATGGTTGAAAAAACTTGGGTAACAGAACTGCCAGTGTTTGTTTGGTGCAAAAATGTTACCCTGTTGCAAAATTATTCAGTTTTTAAGTTCCCATTATTTCCTATGGGAAGTTCATTTTTCAGGATACTGGTAAAAAGTTTGACAAAGGAATTGATCTTGTGAAAAAGGATTCAATCTTGTGAGATCATTTTCTTTTTCGTGAGAACAAAATCCTTTTTCATGAGAGAAAATTCCTTTTTCACGAGCTGCCATCTTGTTTCTGTTTTTTATTAACTTTCTTTTTTTTCAAAAGCCACAAAAATGACATTCTGGAGAGAGACCACACACCTAACTGGATCATCAGGACCCTGTTAGGTGCAATCTGCACTTCAAAGTTAAAAATATGACCTTGAAATGTTTTTTTTTAAATATAATAAATCCTTTCTCATGGCCGTGTGATATGAAAAAGAATCCTTTTTTATATCACGAGTCACGAAAAAGGATCCTGAGAATCATTGTTTGTTCTTTCCATTACTCTCCCCAGTAAGCTACTGTTTTTCCCTGTTTTCTAGTGGCCCGCACCCTCCAATACCCCTGCCTCTTCATTTCCCTCATGTCTAGTGGCACCCCCACCCTCCAATCACTGTCCCTGTAATAAAAATAATTTCCCTGGTCTCTAGTTCCCCCCCACTCTGCAATCGCCGTGCGCATGATAAAACTGATTTCCCTGGTGTCCAGTTCCAGAAGCAAATGATTTGATACCTTTTAATGGACCAACGTAGATATAACAACAAGAACAAATGCCCTAGCTTTCAGACCAACCAGTCCTTCTGGTGTCTAGTGGCACTCCCCACTCTCCGATCGCTGACCCTGATGTTTCCCTGGTATCTAGTAGCACCCCCCCATCCTCCCATCATTGTCCTGATGTTTCCCTGGTGTCTAGTGACACCCGTCACCCTCTTATCACTGTCCCCTAGTCCTTTGTTCATTGATTTATATAGAATCCGACACCAAGATGCCCACCGCCGGTGTCGGTTGCTCCCCTGCAGCCCATTATTCTATTTATTGGCCGACATCGGGGTGCCAAATCCGTGTTGGCATTTAGAGCCCCCCCACAGTGTGGGATACTAGGGAGCTCACTCCCAGTGTCCCAAAATATTTTATTACTTAAATCCTGTAAAAAGAAAAAGAGTCCCCCAATGTCTTTTTTCTTTTAAAACCTGAAAAAAAGAAAATGGTCCCTCATCTTCTTCACCATCACCCTCCCCCATCCTGACCCTGCTACTGAGCACACACTACCTCAAAGCCCTTTACCAAATATTTACCATTGGAGGTTAAACGCTGTCATCTTCTTTGGACTGAGACACGTTTGCACTCTTCAAAACTGAACTGTGAATTGAGGGATCAAGGTGAGTGCTGTATAATGTATTTCAATGATATTTTTAACTTATGTTCATAACTTTGCCATTTTGTGTAATTTTTTCACCAAATTTTCAACATGGCCTTTTTGGGACCCCACCTCATGAGCACTGCAACTGTTATTTCGTTAATCAGGCCCGGAAGGTGATTTTATGGTTGCTGTGAGAAATCACCTTTTGGGACCGAATAACAAAATTTCACCATCAGTGCTCATGAGGCAAGGTCCCAAAAAGGTGAAAAAAATTCTAAAAATGCTTGAGTTATGTGCATTCATTACAATTTTTCTGTGTACGTGCATAACTTAAATAAGGAGAATATTATACTATCTCAAAAAAGAAGGACACAAGTTGCAAAAAACTTTGTTAATGCTCCAGTTAGGGTCAAAGAACTGTGTCAAAGTGACATTGCTCATTGCTCTAACCTTTAGGCTATACTATACTATATATATATATATAATGGTAGCATGGTAGTGCTACCATAGTTAGGGTTGAGTAGCACTTTTAAGGTTAAAGGGTGAAACTTTGCACCTTAATAACTTTGCCACTGTTCAACAGATTCACCTGAAATTTGGTATGCCAGTCAGGCATGATTGATCTTGGGATCTGCCAACTTTTGTAACAGTTGGATATACAGCTGTGGAGTTATTAAGCGACATCCGTGTGCGCAATTACGCTTTTTTGAGCATTCTTTGCTCGCACCTACAGGTTGCACGGTTTGTGCGACCAGTCCACAAACTTCAGAGAACATGCAACCAGGGTCTCTGAAGTGCCTTTTGAAGATGTTATGAAAATATACTTAACGGTTCAAAAGTTATTCAAAAAACAAGTTCCCATTATAAGTCAATGGGAAAAGTTAACAAAAAGTTCAACACTTCCGAAAATGCACTCTTCAGTGTCGCAAATGGCCCTAGTAGTGTTGCAAATCCACCATTTTTTTTTTTTAGTTACTGATCAGAAAAATGCTTGACATTTATAATTGGGACCCTCTAGGAACACAATTCTTTTTGTGTTCACCCAGTTGGACCCTCAGGATGCTAGCCATGTCTTTATTTTGGGGTTAAACACCTCAGAACTATGTTTTTCAAATTTCTGGAAAAAGTAGTGTTGCAAAGTAGTGTCGCACCTGCAAGACTTTTCGAAAAATTTTGCGACAGCTTTCACAAATTGCGACACTACTTTTCCAGACTATGGCCAAAATGACAGGAGTTCTTTGCCACCCTGCTGCAAAAGAATGGTTTGGTCTTTTGACCTGAAATTTGGAGGGAAGGCAGCCAACATCTCTCAGATGTGCCGTTTGGTACTTTGGTGACAAAATATTGCATGGATGCCAAGTTACGGTACTCCAAAGTTGATGTTTTTTTCCCATACACTAACATGGTGGCGTTCTCTGTGCATTTCGGGGCTCATATCTCGGAAACGGTGCGAGATATGGCATTCAGTGAAAACCTAGCCAGGAAAATCATGAATCATGTGAAATTTAAATTTTTTTTCTACATTGCACGGTTCCTGAGATATAAGTAATTTAGTATTCCAACAGCTCATTTTCTGCTCCGAGGCCCATTATTATGCATACATTCTTTGTACACACTGTGTTTCTCCATGCAGCTGTTGGGCAAAAACAGGGTGTGCGCTTCCGTTACTGTTACAGTTAGCATTTCCACTTGTGTTTCTGTACCCATTTGCGTTACCGTTCCGAAGTACGCCACCGTGTGTGTTATCCTTTGCGTACTCGTTTGCGTTGCCATTTCTGTTTCCTTTGCCATTATTTCTGCAGTTAACATTACCATATGCATTTCGGATTGCGGTACCATGACTGTGTGTGTCACGGTTTGCATTTCCTTACGCGCTTTCATCTCCTTTTGCGTCACTGTTCACTTTGGCGTCACTTTGCGCTCTTGTTTCTAGTAATGTTTGCTTTTCCATTTACATTTCAGTCACCATGTGTGCAACCATTAGTGGTTGCATTTCTGTTGCACTTACCATTACTATGTCACAAAAAATCACGTGGTGGTCCCACCACCACATTCCATTCACTATTTCTACTGCACATTCTCAAAAAGGAGGGAAATTAGAGGCAAAAAAACTCTGTTTAATGCATCAGTTAGAGTTGTTCCACAGTGACAAAAGTGAGGAAATTTGGTGTTAGGGTTGAAAGGCCCCCTTCCACCCCAGCCGCCACCCCAACCGCTTACGGGGTGTGCATTGGGATCGTCAGTCTTACCTCTCACCCTATTCTCCTATACCTCAGCTTGTTTACCCATGTGATGGGGTGAGAGTTGGGCCGATGACCCCAATGCACACCCGTTAGTGGTGGTGTGCGCCAAAATGGAAGGAGAACTCAGCATAACACCAATTCTTCGTCACACGTCAACTAATGATGCATTAAATCGTTTGCCTCTGTCTATATATATATATATATATATATATATATATATATATATATTGCATCGTTAATGCTCAGTTAGGGTCAAAGTGACAAAAGTTGGGAAATGAGGCATTAAGGTTTCCCTAACACCCCTCCCTCCCAAACCAGGCAGGTGAGTAAGTGCGGGGTGTGTTTTGTGCTTCTCAAGCCTAACGCTCTCCCCATTCTCATAAAGTCTACACAACTGACCTTAGTTACAGATGGAATGGAGTGAGCGTTAGGCTTGAGAAGCCCAAAGCATGCCCCACAGCTGCTCTTCTGCCTGGTTTGGGAGGGTGAGACATTAGGAAAATATATATATATATATATATATATACTGTATAGCCTAAAGGTTAGAGCAATGAGCTGTGATTGAGCTTGGTGCCTCCCGCAGAACTTGGTTTAAGTACCACAACCTCCACTTGCATAATGTGTGACCCTGACCAAGTCACTTAACCTCCCCAGTGCTTCTATGTCTCACCTGAAAACAGGCCTTGGGTCTTACCTGGTTACTAAAGAATAAAAATTAATGTCAGAAATATATTTTAGCTAAAAACAACATAATGATTTTTTTTACCAACTATCAAATACCACTGCTTTAAACAATACACAAGGCAAAACTTGCCTTCCTAAAGTGTGGATTTAAGAATGGACAGGGGAGGGCAAGTACTGAAGTCATCATTTGTTTCTTATTTATCATGACCAATTGAATTTTTCATTTGTAACTTGGAATATTTTCTGGGACTGGACCGAACTCTCAACAGCTATTTCTCTTACACACACACAGAAAAAAGAGAAAACTTTGGATTTGCAGAAATGGCAGGACTTGATGCGCCAAGATTCTCCCATCTGACATCTTATCTATGTCCCTGTTAACATCAGTGTTGAGAGCAGTGTCAGTGGCTCAGCAGGTTGCACACTCACCTCCGAGGCTAGAAGATCAGAAGGCTGTGGGTTCTATCCCCATACCAGGCAACTGGGTTAAATCTCATTATTTATCGCACCTTCTTATAGCATTCTGACCTCACTATTGGGTATTGTAGGTGTTCCCTATCATTGACTGATGTGGAAAAGAAATCAAAGAGGTTAAACCCGATCTGTCTCCTCCTCTTCTTCTGGATTCCTCTTCAGTTCCTCTTGTGCATCTCTCTAGGCTAGTTGCACTCAACGTATTTCCAATATGTAAAGCCCTCAAAGATATACTGAACAGGCAATGGGAAAACTCAGACCCAGTCAGAACTAAAGAAAAAGCCACTTTTCGAGAGTAGATACTCTTTACCAGAGGATAAACTGGCAGTCTGTTTGACCCCCCCCCCCAAGGTGGACCCAGAAGTCACCTCACTCAGCAACAGGACAGTTCTCCCCTTGAAGAGCTCTTTGGCCCTCAACGACCTGACAAAAAAGTGGAGGAGATCATCAAAAAAGGTCATGGGATCCTGATGATGTCAATGAGTGCCTCCTCTGTGGCAACCTATGCCACAAGGGCCATATTAAGATGGCTCGAAGTGAGCCATTAGGAGCTGCCAAAAACAAACTCCCACAAGGCCACCATGAACTACAGTATGCATTAGAATCCATCAAGTATGTGGCTGACTCCTCCACTGAAACCTTCAAAATGACAGCTTGAGTGGCAGTAACCATCAACAGGGCCAGAAGGCAAGTGTGACTACAACTCTGGCAGGTGGAACAGGTGCCAAAAAACAGACTAATGAAGCTACATTTCACAGGAGACAAGATATTTGGCTCTGACCTAGAAGGTTTTGCATTCCCTAAGGGGGGAAACAAAGCAGGAGTGTAGCCAGGAATTTCAGATCTGCACACCAAGTGGACTCAACTGCTACCCCCCCACCCGTTAGGGTGAGCTACCTCTCTAACCCCACATCCATGCCCTGTTCAGGCCCCCTCACCTGACGCTAGCGTTATGTTCTGTGCTATATGCCAGCACACCACTGGCCACACCACCAACAGGTGTCAGACTAACAAACTGGCTTTTGGTTACAATATTGCACTGTGACAATCCTATGTACCTCATCAAGGTATTCACACACTCACACACTCCACACTAGACATGCCACATCACCACCAACAGGTGTCAGACTTACAGACTGGCTTTTGGTTACAATATTGCAATAAGCCAAATGCTAGAACTGCCACAAAGAACCACAAAGAACACTGCAACAGCCACAGCTATTAGGTTTTATTATGAACAGCGCTCATCACAACAGCCCCACAGTAAACATAATCCATCCCAGTACTGATAATTGCACATTTTGGCTACCTAATTTTGTAGGTAATACATCATTATCTTTAACTACTACCGGGTAACTTAAATCTGGGTGTGCAATGTACAGTCCTGGACCAAGTTCTGTATCACCAACTCAGATCATATTCTCAACCTTTACTCTGAACAAGTCACATTTAACTCCCAAGTGTTCCCAGACAGTTCACTCCTGAAAATAGGCACTTGATTAGTGGGACTTACCCAGTTGCCAAACAAAAAACAAAAACCAAAAAGGACTAGACAGATTTCCCCAGGGAGAAATGCAGTGAGTGTTATACAACATGACTAGGGATAACAGGAATAGACAGATTTGAGGAAGAATGGAATTGAGGGTTGTACAGCATTAGTTGGGCCGGCAGTATAGCCTAGAGATTAGGGTAATGAGCTGTGAACGAGCTTGATACATCCAACAGACTAGACCTGGATTTCATTGTCACAACCTCCACTTGTATACTTTGTGACTGAGCAAGTCACTTAATCACCCAATGCTCCCAGATCATGACCACCTACTCCCTCTGGTCAGCTCATGGAGCCCAAGAACAAAAGTTTATTTTTACCATACCTTGTTGAAATTAAATTTCTGCTTACTTAGACTTTTTTCCCTGACTCCCACCACCACACAGTGGCAAGGCAATTGACAAAAAACAACAAGAAAGCAAAGCAGCAATACTTGAAGGAACCTCAGCCATTGAAAGAGCAGTGACATGAGAGTGACAACAGCAGGTGCAGCCAGACTCCTGGAGACTATAATGCTCTATAGAGTAAGGGGTGTACCAAATGCCAATAACCTTTCAAAAAGAGGACACCAGCATGCTGCTCCTATCCCATGTTGATCCCTGTCAGCCTCAACAACTGGGGTGGCATAGATGGGACTGTGAGATCACCAGAAGGATACCAAAATAGAAGCAGCATGTGATAAACCAGGATACCAAACAGCTAGGTGGAAAAAAAAATGGGAATAGAAAATATTGCCACTGCTGTCAGGCTGGACAAGTGAAGATTTTAGCTAAATCTAGAATTTTAAGGAAACTAAGAAACACTTAGGGGCATATTGAAGGAAATTTAGCTAAACACACACATAGTGGCTGGATAGAGACAGGATTGGTGCACCCAAAAGGCATTCATAGTAAGCCACCTAGTTTTTTCCTTCCAACTTATCTACTCAGACTAGCCCAGCTGTAATACAACATTCCACTTCCAGTGGGCTCCTGCTTCTACCCAGGATCACGCAGACAGTCAGTGTCCATAGTGGGATTTGAACCTTTGATCTCCAGGCTCCAAATCCGGTGCTCTAATCAATAGATCAGTGAGCCCCAGCTTGGTGCACCCAAAAGGCATTCATAATCATAGTACCACATTTTTTCCTTCAACTTATTTACTGTCGTGCTAGCCCAGCAGTAATACAACATTAGATGCGGGGCTGACTCTTCGGTCCCAGGTGTCAGCGGTGGTAAAGTCATCTTTTTACTAAGAAATATCGCCAGGATCAAGCACCTTGTTCCATCCGGTGATCTGCCAACTTTGATCCATGCCTTTGTGACCTTGCTCCTGGACTACTGCAACTCGCTTTACCTTGGGCTTCCGGGGGTTTATATCCACCACTTGCAGCTGGTGCAGAATTTCACAGCCCGGGTGTTGATGGGCACCCCTAGATCTTCCCATATTACACCGGTGCTACAGGAACTGCACTGGCTGCCATTTCAGTGGTGGATCACCTTCAAAGTTGGATTACTGACTTTTAAAGCCCTGCATGATCAGGGCCCTGATTACCTGAAAGAACTCCTGATCCCTTATGGGCCTGTGAGATCGCTCCGCTCAGCCAACAAGGGGTTGCTAGAGATTCCAAGGGTGATGTTAAAATCTGCTGGGGCCCGGGCTTTTATGTTTGCGGCCCCTTCCCTTTGGAACTCTCTACCCCATCGGACTAGGGAGTGTACGACCGTGGGGAGTTTTAAACAGGCTTTTAAAACCTTTCTGTGGGAAAAGGCATATGGTTTTAATATTATTAATTTGCCTGAATGTGTTTTTATAATATTGCTTTTGTATTTCTGGTTTTGTATTCTTGTATTTTTATCTTATTTTATTGGAATGCGCCTTGACATTTGAAAGGTACAATATAAATAAAAATACTATTATTATATTATTATTAATATTATTCTACTACCAGTGTTCTCTGTCCTGCTTTAGTTCTACCCACGTCAGAATGATCACAGTCAGAAAGATTAGTGTCAGAATTCATATCATATGTGTTCCTTCCATAGTGAATCAGTGATAGTGGGATTTATTATTTTGAACCTCTGAATATCCTGGTTGACTGGTTCCAAATTTGGTGCTCTAAAAAAAAAAAAAATATTACTTCACAGTAAGCCCCTGCTTCTGCCCTCTTTCCTGTCCATCTCCTCTCCCACAACCAGACAACAGCCTGAGCATACTTAAAGTACAAATAAGCGGCAGCAGGCAACAAGGTCCCCTCACATCCAACTCATTTTTACTCACCCTCACACACCTGCTGCTCCTCTAGTCTCCAAGTCCACTCTCCAGTCCAACTGAGTCGACCCAGGTGGAGACTCTGCATTCAGATTCAGACTTTGGGGTGGCCTGGCTTGCAAAAGCTCCCTCGACTCGACTAGTGGGCGGCAGAGCGGCACAGTCACTTAGTTAATGACTCCAGTTCTCACTCACTCATCGCACTTCCGTCGATTCAAATCCCGGGCTCAGCTTCCAAAAACCATCCATCCAGGCATCCACAGAGTGAGTGATATACAGCTCTTTCTTCACTTCCAGTGATCTGGACTGTGACGGACTGTCGGAACACCTCCCAGGCAGCCAGCTGCTGACTGTACTCTGTATACACAGAATCTATGGCCTCCTGGCAATCTCATGGACTGGGACTGGACTGGTCTCTGTAACTTCTGCTGCAGCCAACCGCACACTGGTGATGTCCTCCCCAATCTGACTTCCAATCTCGGCCAAGCTCCTCCAAAAGCACTTGCTTGCTCCTCGCTCCATGTCTCTGTTTCAGAAGAGAGCTGCAGACACAGACTTAGCCTGCCTTTCCATGGGGCATTTAAAGAGCCCGCATGACCTGTCCCTTGCTAGCCATGCCTCAATTTCCTTAGAAAGCGGACCTGATTGCAATGGCAAACTACAGTATATCTCAATCAGGTCCGCTGGGGTCACTTCACCTGTTTAGACCTCACCCACCACCCCTCCTCCATAAAAAAAACCAAAAGGCTTGAGAGTGGCTGCGAAAGCCCTGTGAAACAAAAAACAAATAAACAAAGAAATGCGGAGATGCCAGCTGGCTCCCACTACCCACCCGCCGATCTTTAACATGCCATGGCATGTCTGGCATATCGGTGGCTATGCCCTTGAAACAAAGATTCACAAGGGGGACAGTGTACCTTAACCTCCTTTCAGAGCACCAACCGTTTTCACAACTACTGCCCCAAGAGCAACTGACCACACCCAAACCAGAGGACCGAAAGTCACAACATTGACTTCAAGCCAAACTATTTTAACTGTAAAAACAACTACCAGAACAACCAGGCCTGAGGTGGACAATCCAGAGGCCAAGGGGGATACAGAAGCAACACTGAACACAAAACCTATCAAGTATGAGGGG
Organism: Neoceratodus forsteri; assembly: GCA_016271365.2. NCBI lineage: Eukaryota > Metazoa > Chordata > Ceratodontiformes > Ceratodontidae > Neoceratodus > Neoceratodus forsteri. The sequence continues at coordinate 671,530,060 of CM057451.1, read as the reverse complement.
CCAATGGCCCAGGATCTGGTGCTGGCAGTGGGGGACAGACTTCAGCACTATGCCAGCACCTGGGCCACCACCATCACAGACAAATGGGTGCTGGAGATGTTAACCAAGAGGTATGCAATAGAGCTCAACTCTTTACCCAGAAAGTCAAGATTTGTATAGTCACACCTCTCAATGACTGTAACACTGGTCAAGAAGGTCAGAGAGATCTTAAACCAGCTCCTACAGGACATCACCATAGCCCTTGTACCAGTAGAGGAGAAATGATCCGGCATTTATTCCATCTTCTGCTTGGTACCAAACAGACCAGAGATCTGTGCCGAGTTCCATTTGGCCTCTCATTGGCAACTAGGTTCTTCACCAAGGTCAGGGCAACCCTGGCAGTGAAGCTGAGACCTGAAGGGATACGTGTGATCCCATACCTGGATGACTGGCTAATCAGAGCCAGAAACATAAGGTCATCTCAGAGTGCAACCAGGTGGGCACAGCTGCTGCTAAAAAGTCATGGATGGCTTGTCAATGCAAGAAAGAGCCATTTCACTCTGACAACAAGACTAGAACATCTGAGGGCTGTTTTCAACAGATCTCAAGGGACGGTCAGACCCTCAGACGTGCATCAATAGCTTAATGAGCCAATGCAAGTGGGTGCTAACTCACAGACTCCCAACAATTTGGGACTTGATGCAATCACTGAGCCTAATGGCAGCATGCACAGAGTTATGCAACTGGGAGAGACTACACATGAAGCCCCTACCATACCTCCTGATAGACAATTGGGACCACAGGGCACAAAACTACACTAAGAGACTGACTGTCCCACAAACCATAAAGACTTCCTTAAAATGGTGGGCAAATTCATACAATCTGAAATAGGGAGCCACCACTGACAGGTCAATCACCAGGATGATAGAAACAGATGTCAGCCTATCAGGCTGGGGAGCAGTCATGGGATCGAGAACAGTGTAAAAGGAATAGTCCAGAACAGCAGCACACCTACCCATCAACATCCTTGAGATTAGAGTAGTCTACATTTCCCTCAAACACTTAAAAGCCATGGTGCAGGGAAGACATGAAAGGATACGAATTGACAACAGGGTGGCCATGGCCTACATCAATAGTCAGGGAGGTACAAAAAGCAGGGCCATAAAAAAGAGGCACTCACCCTTCTGACCTGGGCAGAGGCACATATCCTCAGCATATCAGCAGTACACCTTGCAGAAAACTGGTGGGGACTGTTCCACGTGGACGTAATGGTATTGGCCAAAAAACAAACAGGTACCAACCTACCTCTCCAGGTACAAGGAGAGTGAAGCTGTGGGAGTGGATGCATTCTCGACACCATGGCGTTTCAGGACTGTCTACATCTTTCCACCCATAACAATGATAGCAAGGGTGGTACAGAAGATTTTGGGCACCAGCAGCCAGCACAGCGGTATTAATAGCACCAGACTGGCCAAGGCAATTGTGATATTCATCAATCATGCGGATGCTGATAGACCAGTCAATGCCTCTGCCTTCCCGACTGGATCGTCTCCTATTGGGCCCGATACTACACCACAATCCGACCTCACTACAGCTGATGGAATGGCCAGTCAGAGGTATAGACTGTCAGAACTGAGACTGTCACACATGGTTATAGACATTTTGATGCAGGCCTGTAACCATCCACTAACCACACCCATGACAGATATTGAATCATTTTGAGTAGATGGTGTGAGTCCAAAAACATTAATCCCATCTATTCCTCTCTTATTCAGATCCTAGATTTTTTGGAAGAAGGTTTTGATAAGGGCTTATCACTGCATCACTCAAGGTACAGGTGGCTGATATTGGGGCCATAAGGGGTGAAACAGGCGCTGACTACCAGGGGAGCATCTCCTTGTACTGATCTTTTTGGAGGCCACTGCCAATATTAAACCCAGCCAAAGGACGAGTACCACTCCATGGCAATTAAATCTGATATTGGTTGCCATGACAAGGCTGCCATTTGAACCCTTCGAATCAGTGACCCCACTGTTACTCTCCTTTAAAACAACCTTCCTAATGGCAATCTCCTCTTCTTGCAGGATCAGTGGGCTGCAGGCACTTTCCTGTAGAGAGTCATTCCTTGCCTTCTACTCGGACAGAGTGGTCCTCAAGATGGTCCCAGCCTTCCTCCCCAAGGTAGTATCATCCTTCCACCTCGCTCAGGAAATTTCCCTGCCCATCTTTGAACCAGACTCAGTGGATCCATTCCAGACAAGGAAACACTTCATTTATTGGATCCCGCCTGATCACTCAGGTTTTATCTGAACAGGACTGCAGAGTTTAGAAATTCAGAGAGGCTGTTCATTCTTACCCAGGTACGTGATTGAGGCTCCTCAGCCTCCCGGTCCACTATAGCATGGTGACTGAAACCACCATCTGTGAAGCCTACAAGGCTGCAGTGCTCCCAGCACCCTCTCAGGTCAGGGCACACTCCACCAGGGTGGTGTTTACCTCCTGGATGGAATGTAATTCATCATCAATTGCTGAGATCTGTGCAGCGGCCACCTGGTTATCAGCTCACACATTTGCTAAACACTATAGACTGGATACCTAGAGTCATGACAGATCAGCCTTCGGATGCTTAATACTAAACTCAGTGTTTCATCCTTTTCCTCCTTGTCCCATCCAGTCAGACTCTGACACTTCTTCATAAGCACCCAATAGTGAGGTTGGAGTGCTATAAGAAGGTGCGATAGATAATGGTGGTTTATTCGCCTGTTAAAGGTGATTATGGGAGCACCTTCTTACAGCACTCCATATCCCACCCATCGAGGAGGAAGACAACAAACAACACAAAACTGTCCTACATGAGGTATAGTTTTTCTAGATTTGCTACTAGATATGAAACTGAGGTATAAAAGATGAGTGTAGTTTTTGAGATTTGATACTAGACATTAATTTCCTGACTGTCATATGTTATGTCTGTTCTTTGCATGGCGCATCTCTAAGAACATACTAAGATACTGTCAATTTGCTTGGTTTCAGACAGTAAAGTTTTATAAACATACTCCAACTCTCTGCCTCCTTCCTGTGAGCTATTATTCCATGAATACATCTCCGAGCACGTTGTGCTGCATAGTAACATTTTCATTCCATCTCAAACAGCTTGGGAAGTTTTGTACTGAAGAGAAATCCAGCAGGAGGGGAGGAGACAGGTCGTGTTTCACCTCTTTGATTTCCTTTGTGCATCAGCCTATGAAGAAATGCCTACAATAACCAATAGTGAGGTCGGAGTACTGTAAGATGGTGCTCCCATAAACAACTTTACCAGGTGAGTAAACTACCAATACTGATACCGTAATGCAGCATGAGGGAGGGGTGCTGCACTGCTGAGGTGCTGTCTTTCAGAAGAAATATTAAACCAAGTTCCTGTCTGCCTGTCCTGGTCATTGTTCAGGTAGATGTTGAAGATCCCAAGGCAGTGAACATGCAGTGATATAGTCAAAACTCCAAATTCCTGATAGAACTGTACAGAACGATCCTATAAAAACAACAATACAGAACACTGTTTTTCACATCAATGGTTATTCAAGTACATCTAAATATAGATTATCTCATAGATTTCATTGAAGGGTAACCGAGTCAGTCAGTGTAAGCCAAAGGTGATTTGCTACCTATCAAATGGGCAGGCTAGGTGAGCCAAGCGGTCATTATCTGCCGTCAGATTCTATGTTTCTACGTTTCTATGTGTAATACGTGTACTGCCCATAAAAGTGTCAAGAGAGTTTTTGAAGGCATCCATTGTTGTGCTACACACCACTGAATCTGGAAGAGAATTCCATGTAGAAACAGCCCTTTGATTTAACCATCCATCTCTCATATTTATTTTGTATATTTCACCTTTTAATTGATGGCTATGTGATCTACTATTTCTATAAGTTGCTTTTCTGTTTAACCCTACACATTCCCACAATTTGTCATCATCAAATGCTTTATACACACGGCATAAGTCACATCTTAGTCGCCTATATTCTAGGGAGTACAAATTCAGTTTAGCCAATCTTGCCTCATGTCAATTCTTTTAAATTAGTGATTCTTTTTGTGGCTCTCCTTTATACTCTGTCTATTAGTTTTATGCTGCATTTATGTGCTGCACAGAAGGGCATGTAATACTCTAAGTGAGGCCTAACCAATGCAGAATACAATGGCATTATTACATTGACTTCCCTGCTTCTTATATGTCTAAAAATGCAATTCAGGATTCTGTTTCCTCTTTTCACTGTCTCCCTGGTGTGACTATCAAAGAAGAGATTGTTATAATAATTCCAAGGTCCTTCTCACTGTCGGTAGACTCTAGTTCTTTTCCATTTAGCATATAATTGGCTAGTTTATTTTTATGTCCAAAATGCATTACCTTGCATTTGTCCTCATTGAACCTTAATTTATAATTTTTGGCCCAATTTTCTAGGTTATGTAAATCATTTTGAAATTGCATAATGTCACCTTCACTGTTTACAATTGCCCCCAGTTTGGTGTTGTCAGCAAATTTACATAGCATGAACTAGAGGAAGTCTGCATTGAGGATATGAACACATTGAATAGTGTTGGTCCCAAGACTGAACCCTGTGGGACACCACTGGTAATGTGACCCCAATCAGAGTAATGTCTTCTGATGCATCCTCTTTGTCTTCTGCTATGAAGCCATGACCCAAATCCAATTAATAATGTTTGGATGCGATTCTAACTTGATCAGTCTGTGTTAAAGTTCTTTGTGTAGAACCTAATCAAATGCCTTGGCATTGGTATACTACATCAACAGGAAGGCCATTGTCAAGGGCATTACTAATTGGTTAAAAAAATTGTAATACATTTGTGAGACAAGATTTTTTTTTTTGTATGTTCTTTTTACCTCCTCCCTTGCACATAGTCGTCCTCTACTTTGGGTGTCCAGTCTCCTGTTACTGCTCCCCAGTCAGCCGTCCTGCTGCTCCCACACCTCCATTGTCCCAGACATATCCCTTCACCAGGGAGGCCCCCCTTACCTGTCGGGGCCATCAGGAGGGGGGGACCGGAGTGCATGTAGGCACTGCTTTACATCTTTATGGGGTATGGAACTACAGCCACGGAGGCATCCTGGCTGAGCGGTGTGGGGAGGTGGGGCTGCCATCATCCAGATAGCACGCATGCCATTTTCACACTTTTCTCTTTCCCCTCTGCTGCGCTGCCCTTCTAGTATACCTGACCTCCACTGGGGGCCACTACAGAGTGAGGCTTCCCCACAACCCACCCCAGGAGAGGACAACAGTCATACGGATGCTCAATCCTCTCCTTCCCCTGCCAGCTCCTGGTGTCCCAAGTCCATTCCCGAACATGGGTAGCCAGCATTGCATGAGTTGTGGCATCCAGCGCCTCAACCCTCAGCACCATCAGGCCAGGGTGAGACCAGATTTATGTTGCCTAAACCCATGTTGAGTGATATCTTCCAACCCATCTACTATCAAATGGCCTTCAACTAGTTCTTCAATTATTTTTCCCAATATGGATGTCCGACTGATCGATCTGTAATGTCTGACATCTTGTTTTAGCCCTTTTTGTGTGGATTGGGGTCTCTCCACCCAGAGAAAGGTTTAAGTGGGTCTGGTGTAAATACAATACACCAGTTCCATGTCAGAATAGCGAATGCAAAACAGTGATTGCTATTATGGCATGTGTATATCACTGAAAAGCAAATCGGCGATATACACTTCAAGGTGACCAGACATCCAGATTTAACAAAAGTGTCCCCCGCACCTCCCAAATTCAGATTCTCAACTCCAGGGGGGCTGCATATAGGGGAAGGGGCAAAATCCGGATGTCGTCAAAATGTAAGTGCTGCAGCTGTACACGCTCCTGGTTCTGAACCCAGTACCTGCTGTGCCAGAGCTAGCCATCCACACCACCATGCCACATGGCTAGCTAAGTGTCAGCAGCTACACCAGTGCCTGAAAACCCCTTCCCTATCCTCCCCTTCACTGTTTCCCCTTTCCATTCATCCTTCTCTATGGTGGCTATCTCATACCCTCACTATTCTGCAGGGTAGCCCACAATAATAATGCCCAAAATGAGTTGCTAGTTTTGTAGTCACTTATTTTGGGTTGCTATTATTACGTGATACCTAGTTCACCCACTTAGGGTGCAATACCCACCCATGGTGTTACCCCACCCATGAACCGGCACAGTGCAATAACAGTTCCCCACCAAGCATGCAGCTCTATAAATGAGATAAGCCCACCAGATAGTAAGGCAAGGCAAGGCAAATGTTACTTATATATCACCCTACCCAAGGGCTTAAAGCACTTTACAGTAAAAACACCCCCAAAAATCAAGATCAAACATTTTAAATAAAACTAAAAGCTTTTTCAAAAAGAAGAGGTTTTTATAGAGGCTTTTAAGACCTCCACCAAGCTGGCTACATCTATATAAGGTGGAAAAGAATTTCCTTAAAATGTTGCAGAAGTACCAAAAGCTCTATTGCCCAATCTCTTAAGGCGAGAGAAAGATACAACAAGCAAGACAGTCTCAGCAAAGTGTAAGGGTGGATAGGTCGATATGGTACCATGAACTCTTTAAGGTAGTCAGATGCCGAACCACATAGGGCCTTGCAAATTAACAGGCATATCTTGAAAGTGATGCACAAACTCACAGGCAGCCAGTGCAGAGCGTGCAGAACCGGAGTGATATGATCCCTCACTGAGGCACCCGTCAACATCCTGGCTGCAGCATTCTGCACTAGCTGAAGCTGATGCATCAACTCTCCAGACAGCTCTAGGTGTAGAGTGTTGCAGTAATCGAGTGTTCTGGTGACAAAGGCATGGATGACCATGGCCAGATCATCAGGCATCAAGAATGACTGGATTCTGATGATATTCCAGACGTGGAAGAAACCGGATCTAACAACTGATGACACCTGTTTTTCAAGGGTAAATCGGTCATCTAGAAAGACACCAAGATCTTTAACCTCACTTACCACTGACAGGAGCCGACCACCAACTACTGGGGTGAGCAACTTCCCATCAGTGGAAACACCCCCATGACCCGACTCAATCACCATGACCTCTGTCTTGCTAGGGTTGAGGCATAACCAGTTTTCAGACACCCAATCATTAATCTCAGCCAAACACTGACTCAGTGTACCTGAGGCGGAAAGGTCACCTGGGAAACAAGACAGGTATAACTGGGTGTCATCTGCATAGCTGTAAAGCCCCAGATTGTACTGCCTAATGATCTCTCCCAGTGGCAGCATGTACACAGAGAAGAACAGGGGGGCCAAAATAGAACCTTACGGTACACCTCAAGGCAGTGCGAAAAGTCCAGAGGAAAAATTCCCAAGGAAAATGTGCTGTGATCTTCCTGTAAAATATGAACTAAACCAGCACAGAACTGCACCAGCAGTGCCCACATAGTTCCACGAACTATCCAGTAGCAGCCTGTGATCTACCGTGCCAAAAGATGAAGATAGATCCAAGTGCACCAATATAGTAGATTGCCTACAGTCCCTCACCAGGAAGAGATCTTGTGCCACCCTGACCAAAGCCATCTCAGTGCCGTACTGGGGAAGAAAACCTGATTGGAGAGGTTCAAAGATGGACAGACTCTCCAAATGCTTGGCCAGCTGGTCAACCACTGCCTTCTCAATAACCTTCTCCAGAAAGGGAAGATTAGAGATAGGCCTATAGTTCCAGAGAACGTCAGGGTCTAAAGTTGACATTTTAAAGAGGGGTCTCACCACAGCCTCTTTCAAGGCCATAGGAAAGATATCCTCACTTAAAGACCCATTCACGATCTCCACGAACACTAGACCCAGGAAATCCAAGCACCTGATGACAAGCCATGTTGGGCCTGGTCCAGAGCGCAGCTGGTGGGACACATGCAGGTAAGCACCTGGAGGACCTCAACTGCCAAAACCATCTGAAACTCACTCCAACATAGCAAAGGATTTTTTCCAACAGGCTGATCACCTCCAGCAAAGGCTGGACCAGAGGAGGCAATTCTTGCCCTGACATAGGACACCTTGTCGGCAAAGAAATGCCCAAACTGCTCACACTTTTCTGTGGAAAATGCTGTCCTGGACTGCAGACAGGAGGGATTCGGCCAACTGTCAACAGTACAGAAAAGTGCAGCTGGGTGATTTCCTGCTGCAGCAATTGACCGAGACAAAAACTCAGTCTTCTTAAGATTGATTGCCAGCTGATACTCCAAATAATGGAGCCTCAGTGCCACCTTGTCCTCCTTCTCAGAGCAAGACCTCCTCTAAGGACACTTCAACCTATGCCCCTTAGTCTTCAACTGATGTAGCTCAACACAGTATCATGGTGAGCGATGTTGGGAAGTCATGGGGCGAATGTGGAAAGGTGCAATCAGGTTCAGGGCCTCGGTTAAGGCTATATTATTAGCCTCAACACCAGCCTCTGAACCCCGAGCACAGGCTAGCAACAAGCTAAAGTCATCCAATGAAAATAGCAAGGCAAGGCTTTATTTAGGGTCAGCTGCAGGCACTAAAAAGAATGAGGGTGAGGCAGTGGGGTGGTATAGTACAGTACTGGCTGGTTCTTCATTGCCTGTTTAGGTCCAGCCTAAATACACAGGGGCTGCCATTTGTTTGCCTGTGCTGCTAGTTCCCTTTACAGGCTCAGCCTAAATTATAACAGCCCACCCCAAACCATCCATGCACAATACTGTCACTGTCCACCCAACTTTATTAGGTCTCTCCCCTCTCTCCACTGGCTTCAGTTACACATTTCCTCATTGCTTAAAGGAGACACACAGGGCTTCCTTCTACAGGTTGTAGTTCCCTCTCAGCTGCAAGTGGTATGAGGGCATAGGGGTGTAATCAGCCCTGAATGGCACAGAAGGGAGTGATACAGTGCTTCTGCTGGAGGGCAGGTGAAGGGGTTTAGAAAAAACATGTTCAGAAGGACAAGCATGATGTGCTGCTGTAACAAAGTGGCTATTGCAAACGGCAGAAAAACACAAAATGAAACAGCATTTAACAACAAAAGTGTATGCAAAGAAGTTCATTAACAAAGTATCCAGTAGCGACTAACTCCCTGACTCTTTGAGGACATATTGACTCTTCACTGGGGACAGAGCCTAGCTTCCATGGTCTTCCTCCTATATTGCGATTAATTAAAGTAACAGAGAGCAAAAATAGACGTAAGTACAATACACTTAAATCAAAGTACAGTACACTTAAAGCTGTAAATAAAGAAAATCATGAAAAACTAAAATAGCTCAGATTAAAACTTGAAACATCTCAGTTGCTCAGGGATCCACAGAAGAGGGTGGGCAACCTTGTAAAAAACAGCAGCTGACATCAAGTGATATCGGTAGACTGTTTAACAACAAAGACTTGGTACTGTCATAAGAGAAACTGAAAAAAAAAACACTATTAGAATGACAGAAGTTAAAAATGTTTTAGAAAAAACAGGATGGATAAAAACAGGAGTGTATGCACACTTTCATTTCAAGTGCCAGGTCAATGAAATGAGTAAGACCTCAGAAGTGGGGGAGGGATAAGACAATAGTGAAATCCACCAGATGGCAGTCATTACCTTGTTAAATAAATCCCACTCCAGCCTATTGCTTCTTCTCCTCCTGTCTGGTGATGTGAAGTCCAACCCAGGCCCCCCCTTCATCCTTCTTTGTCTCCCCAGCTGCCAAAGGCTCGAGTTTATTTCACCTCAATGCTCAGAGCCTTCTTCCTAAACTCCACCTACTGTCTGTATGAATATTGCAGTACTCTCCATCTATCCCTTGTATTTCAGAATCCTGGCTATCTTCCAGGATTCCAGATTCTAGCCTGTCCCTTTCTGTCAACTTTTCAGGCAGAGCAGGGGAAAACGTGGAGGCTGCATTGTCATCTACACCCACCAGAGCCTCTCTTGCAACATGGCTATAAGAGAGGTTGCATCATCCTCCCATGAGTTTTTCCTTATCTGGCTGTCATTACCCTCCTCTGTGCCCTTTTTCATTGGTGAGCAATGTTGGGAAGTCATGGGGCGAATGTGGAAAGGTGCAATCAGGTTCAGGGCCTCGGTTAAGGCTATATTATAAGCCTCAACACCAGCCTCTGAACCCTGAGCACAGGCTAACAACAAGCTAAAGTCATCCAATGAAAATAGCAAGGCAAGGCTTTATTTAGGGTCAGCTGCAGGCCCTAAAAAGAATGGGGATGAGGCAGTGGGGTGGTATGGTACAGTACTGGCTGGTTCTTCATTGCTTGTTTAGGTCCAGCCTAAATACACAGGGGCAGCCATTTGTTTGCCTGTGCTGCTAGTTCCCTTTTACAGGCTCAGTCTAAATTATAACAGCACACCCCAAACCAGGCATGCATAATACCGTCACTGTCCACCCAACTTTATTAGGGCTCTCCCCTCTCTCCACTGGCTGCAGTTACACATTTCCTCATTGCTTAAAGGTGACACACAAGGCTCCCTTTTACAGGTTGTAGTTCCCTCTCAGCTGTAAGTGGTATGAGGGCATAGGGGTGTAATCAGCCCTGAATGGCACAGAAGGGAGTGATACAGTACTTCTGCTGGAGGGCAGGTGAAGGGGTTTAGAAAAGGCATGTTCAGAAGGACAAGCATGGTGTGCTGCTGTAACAAAGTGGCTATTGCAAACGGCAGAAAAACACAAAATGAAGCAGCAATTAACAACAAAAGTGTATGCAAAGAAGTTTATTAACGAAGTATCCAGTAGCGACTAACTCCCTGACTCTTTGAGGACATATTGACTCTTCACTGGGGACAGAGCCTAGCTTCCATGGTCTTCCTCTTATATTGCAATTAATTAAAGTAACAGAGAGCAAAAATAGACATAAGTACAATACACTTAAATCCAAGTACAGTACACTAAAAGCTGTAAATAAAGAAAATCATAAAAACTATAATAGTTCAGATTAAAACGTAAAACATCTCAGTTGCTCAGGGATCCACAGAAGAGGGTGGTCAACCTTGCAAAAAACAGCAGCTGACATCAAGTGATATCGGTAGACTGTTTAACGACAAAGACTTGGTACTGTCATAAGAGAAACTGAAAAAAAAAACACTATTAGAATAACAGAAGTTAAAAATGTTTTAGAAAAAACAGGAGGATAAAAACAACAGTGTATGCACACTTTCATTTCAAGTGCCAGGTCAATGAAATAGAGTAAGACCTCGGGTAAGTCAATAGTGAAATTCACCAGATGGCAGTCATTGCCTTGTTAAGTAAATCCACTCCAGCCTATTGCTCCTTCTCCTGTCTGGTGATGCGAAGTCCAGCAGGTCCCCCCTCCATCCTTCTTTGTCTTCCCAGCTGCCAAAGGCTTGAGCTTATTTCACCTCAATGCTCAGAGCCTTCTTCCTAAACTCCACCTACTGTCTGTATGAATATTGCAGTACTCTCCATATATCCTTTGTATTTCAGAATCCTGGCTATCTTCCAGGATTCCAGATTCTAGCCTGTCCCTTTCTGTCAACTTTTCAGGCAGAGCAGGGGAAAACGTGGAGGCTGCATTGTCATCTACACCCACCAGAGCCTCTCCTGCAACATGGCTATAAGAGAGGTTACATCATCCTCCCATGAATTTTTCCTTATCTGACTGTCATTACCCTCCTCTGTGCCCTTTTTCATTGGTGTACTGTATGCCTCAAGTAAAATATCATTCTCCTCTTTGGTTGATTCCATCTCTACAATTGCTTCTCATTCCTCCATTGCTGAACTCAATAGTCTAGGAGATTTTAATGCCAGTTTGCTGTCCCCAGCCTCCAGACTGATAACTCTCAAGGTTAGTCCCTTAACTCCACACAGATTATCACCAAACCTACTTGGCTCAACCTTCACTCACAACACCACACCTTCTGGGACTGGTTTCTTTCCTTCTATCTCCATTGCATTGTTGCAGCAGGTATTTTGCCTGACACTTTCAGTGACTACTGCATGGCATTCTGCATCAGGAAGGTGTAATGTCCACCATCCTCCCCAAAATACATTGGGACCAGGTTCCTCCAGTCACTTACATCCAGGCTTTCCTGAGTGATGTTGCTGCATCAGATTGGACGGTCATTCGCACCACCTGTGATTCTGACATTGCTATCTGCATGTTTCATTCCGAATTCTACTCTGTCTGGTACAAGCATATATCACTCAAAAAAACGGGGTCAAAACTCACCATCACCTCTGGATTACCCTGGAAATACTTGATCAGTGCAAGTCCTATGATCTTGTTTGGGCATGCTATAAATTATGTCACTCCCTTCCAGACCTCCACCTGTAAAGTGCTAGCAGGAACTTCTGCACAAATGCTGTCAGGGCCATGATATCTCAATATTTCGAGGCCAACATTCAGAACAAGCTTAACACCCCCTAGAAAAATTCACTCCCTTTTTGACCCTGCTTTATAGTCTGGCCCCTCAGTCCTTCTGGTAAATGGTTCACCTGTGTCTGACCCCTCCTGTGTTGCTTCTCACTTTAATGAGTTCTTCACCACTTTTGCTCTTCTTGTTATTCCCCCTCCAGCCTCCATTTCTCCAGAACACATTCCCTGTCCCCTTCCCTCCCAGGGTTTCTTCATCTCCCCTGTCATTACTCAAGAGGCCCCGATTTCCCTTTACTCCCAGAACTTGTGCAAGTCTTCCCCGATGGACTGGATTCTAAACTCAATATCTCTACTCCTGCCATTGCATTTCCTCTGACTCACCTATTCAACCCCCTCCTTCTCCTTCAGTGTGGTCCTGCAGTCCTGGAAGCTGGCCAGAGTTATACCACTACACAAAGGATAGAACCCTTCCTCCTCTGGTAACCTGTTTTAAAGAATAGTATCCCTAAAGCACAATTTATGCGGGCAAGGCATAATTGAAGTGAAGATAAAGAATATCAGAGAGAAGCTGTGGAAATGATGGAAAGGTTTATTCATAGGGGATATAATAGGGAGAAGGTAAGAGAAGCTATGAATACAGTCACAAACACGCCAGGGGTGGAATCACTCCAGTCAGCACATCATAAAGATGAAAGGGTTAACAAAGAGCAGATAGTATTTTCTACCAGTTATAATCATATGACATGAAAGATTAAAAATATCATTACAAGAAACTGGTACATACTCCAAACTGGAACAGAACAAATTGCTAGGTTCAGGAATCCACCTTTGATTGCCTCTAAAAAGAATCCGACCTTAAGGGACAAATTGGTTCGCACAGCCAATACAGTAAAAAAAACACAGTCTAAACAAAAATGGTAATTACCCTTGTGGACAGTGTTACCAGTGCTCAAATACCTCCAAAAAGTTTTTTTATGAGCATCCCCTGCACAAATCAGAGACATGAGATTAAACAACATACAACGTGTAGATCTGACCACGTTATATATTTATTAATTACAATGCCCCTGTGGCAAATTTTATATCAGAAAAACTAAAAGGGAACTGAGACAACGAATAAGTGAACATAAAGAGTGATAGTTGAACAAGAGACTTTAACTCATCTGTTGCAAGATACTCCAATCAAGCAGGTCATATGGCCACATCACTCAGATTTTGGGGTCTTGAAAAGGTGGAGGAACCAAACAGCAGTGGAATAGCTTGCAATGATCTGCTTTTAAAAAGGGATGTCTTTCGGATCTTCGCTATGGACATGATGAATCCACGTTTTGGTCTTAATGACCAATGTGACTGGAATATTTTTTGGAAATGACATTCATGGAAGCAAGCCTCTTAATAACTGAATAGCATAGCTTCACAAAATTCCATTCAAGTCTTTGAAAACATAGTTATGCTCAGGAATATCCTGAAATTCCTGTCTGCCCTGCAGTCTTTCAGACTTTTAAAAAAAAATATTAACATATATATGAATGCTAAAAACTGAAGACGCGCTAATTGAAGGGTTAAATGTTATATTTTAAATGGAAATGGTGATAGAAATAAAACCATTTTTGGCTATTAACCTAGGGTGGGGGTGAATCACCTTCTTCATGTGCGCTGGGTGGCTCATTTGTCTTCGCCTTCCTCCTTATCCAAAGAACCACCAGAGCACAGGAGTGTCTGCTTCAGCAGCAAGAGAAGGCAGCTCTGAGGGGCAGAGTAAGCGCTGATGTCATTAGTGACGTCGGACCCTCTGCCACATTGTGGTATAAAACCTCACATGTCAGGGTAGCGGCCATTCCCAGTACACAGAAAGCAGCATGCCACATGAGTGCTGCAGAGTGAACTCTGTTCTATGTAAGTGTTCATAACCTGTAGAAGGTTCATATTGTGGAAAGTTTTTATATTGAAACAATGTACTTTGTAGGCAAGACTATTCAGGAAACCTATTTTATTTTTATGGGCTGCATAAAAAGCCTGTAAAAAGTCTTCATTCTAAAAAGAAAGGAGAACAAAATAGCAAGGTCTTAAATTTAAAGAAATAGATTTGATACTTGTTTAAACTTTGGAATAAGATAAACGCACAGTTTGCAATATAATTGAGATTTTGATTTTTTACAGACATTAAGTGCAGCAACTGCAGTAACAGGGAGTGTAAGGGTAAATGAAACCCTTTAAAATTTATGAAAATTGGCACCTATTTATAAAATAAGATAATAATAAAAATGACTACAAATTCAATTTGGTTGCACCTTAAAGAGAGTACAAACAACTGAATTCACTCTGCTTGGACACAGTGTATACTTAACGGAGGTTATATATGTAATAGTAAAGGTACTAACATGATTTAATAATAATAAAAATACCTAAGCGAATAGAACCAAATTATTAAAGATGTGTTTTATGATTTAATGTAATATCACAATTCTAGCCTCTGTTCGGTGGTGGGTTATTGATCACAATGTTTTTTAGGAAATCTATTTTTGAGTACTCAGAAATGAAATTTCAGGAATTTAATGTTTATTTATAGATGCAACACTGTATTGGAGCCTGAAGAAGTGGAGATGACCAGGAAACCATCGTCCGATTCATTTTGAGTATGCATTACAAATAAAAGAAGCATTTGCTGGAAGAAGTTTTTTGCAACAGTGGAGTTCATCCGATTCATTTTTGGTTTCACATATCTTATTCCTTATTTGGATGACCCAATGGAACATTTAACAATTAATCTATGGACATCGTGAACCAATCAGTGATCAATTACCAGCCAGTCTCCCTCCCCCCTTTGTTTGCCAAGCTACAAGAGGAGCTTGTCTATACAAGACTCTCCAATTTCCTTTACTTCTTTTATTTCCTTTCCTCATTCCAGTCTAGCTTCTGAAACAATCACTCCACCATCTCCTCCCTGATATGTGTCACTGAGTTTGTCCTCTTAGGGATGGATCAGAGGGGCATCATGGCAGCCATCTTCATCAATCTGGCCAAGGCCCTTGATTCAGTGTCCCATCCTCACCTCCTGGAGAAGCTTAGTTCTGCTGACCTCTCATCTCTGGTTGTTGAATGTCTCCATTCTTACCTCATGGCCCATCTACAGTTGGTACAGCTTAGTAGCACCCTGTGACCTCCTCTTCCCATCCAGGCGCAAATCCCACATGACTCTATCCTGAGCCCCATACTCTTCTCCATCTTCCTGATGACCTCCCCATCAGCCTGTGCCAACTTGCATATTCATATGTATGCAAATGACACCGTCATCTACATTCCTGGTCCCTCCACTACAGTCATGGAAGGTCTGCTCCAGCAAGACTTCCACAATATCCTGTGATGGTTCCAATCAAACTGTGTCCGTGACCTTTGGCACCAGCAGAAAATTGGCCAAACTCTCGTCTGTGCCCATCTTGTCCACCTTGGATGGCTTCCAGATAGAAATGGTTCCTTCCTTCAATTACCTTGGTGTGTGGCTTGACAGCAAGCTTGACTTCTTTGCCCACATTGATGCCATCCATGCCCATCTCTGACCTAAACTTGGTGCCTTGTACCTCAGTAAAGAGTATCTGTCTCTGCAGGTTTGCTGGGAGCTTGTCACCAAAATGGTGCTCCTAGTCTTTTACTTATGCTTATAAAATGGGCTAAAAAATCCAAGCCACTGATTGGCTCTTTCACCTTCCCAGCCATGTCCTTATTGCATGGTATTTCACCCAACTGGCACTAACCTCTGCCACTGTGCCCCTTGACAACAATGAATCACTGAGCTATGCCAAGCAGAAATGAAAACACTGCCTGGCACAGCTCAGTGAGCTGAAGCAGGAAATCAGTACTCTGCGGTGACAGAAAATACAAACGGCAATATCCCGAGCAGACAAGCATACCATTTTAAAAGAAAAGCAATGGAACTACCAAAGCTCAATAAAATAAAGTGTAATTCTTACAGAAATACCACAGCCGTTGAAGTACCACGTGCCAGAGTAAAACTCCGTCCATCGGGAGCCGTAAATCACTTCAGCCGTATCAATTCATAACGGATATAAGTTTCAGACTAACAATCGAGGAAATACTTACCAGACTATGACCAGAAGCAGAAGAGTAGCCTGTTGAAACCACCTCAGCTGAAAACGAAGCATCTCTCACCCCTCAGACCATCATGGAGATCGAACCCGCCGTACCTCCGGAACAGCTGAGTGTCATAGCAGATGTCTCCTATCCTCCTGCCACCACAACAAATACGGAAATGTAGCTAGCACAACCTAAAAAAAGAAAAACAAAAGTAAAAAACACACCAGTATTCCCAAATCTAACTTCAGAAGAGCTGGAGCACTTAGTGCGAATAAAGGATGAAATAAATACGTAGAAAACAACATCATAGGCAGTAGCAGTGTTTCAAGGTTGGTGCACAGCAAAGCAGATAGCCATAGATTTTAAACAAATACAAATACAACAACTGGCTGACATCCTCTGCAAGTTCTCTGCAGAGATCAGGTAAAGCGATGGGACAGAGTACAGCTTAGCTAGCATACTAGCCCTCAAAGCAGGCCTGAACTGACATATCAATGCACCCCCACTGAGCAGAAATATAAATATCCACAATCATCCTGACATGCAACCAGACAACAATATGTTTTCAGCCATCTTAAAAAAATACAGGAGAGAAGGTAAGGACAGAACAGCCCACCACACTGCAATAAATGAAAAAGATTTACAAATCTTGTGATCATCCCCCAGTCCTGTCACCAGACACTCCCCGAGGACTGCTCTACAAAGTTTGGCTTGATATTCAGCTGTGCATGGCATGGAGAGGTCGTGAAGGTCTCAGGCTGTTAAAACCTGAGCATTTTGAAATCAGAAAAAAGACAACGAAGGCTCTGAGTACATAACACTCACTTTTAACGAATACATCAAAAATCACAAGCAAAATGACTCAACAAAACAGCAGCATAGAGGCTACATATACGAACTACCACACAGCCCTGTATGCCCATTTGCAGGATATAAAATATGTTGCAAAGCTTACCCCAACCCTCCTGCTTTTTACTTGCACCATCGTAGAATAGCAGACAATCTCCTGCATACCTCAACCATCTGGTACACTCGAGAACCATTGGGAGTAAACTATCTAGCAAGCCTAATGCCAAAAATTAGTGAGGAAGCAAAACTATCAGCATGATACACAAACCACTCAGTCAGAGCTACAGCTGTCCAGTTACTTTCTGCAGTAGGCCTTGACTCCTGAGAAATAATGGCAGTGACGGGGCATCGAGCCGAAAGCAGCTTGCGATCATACTGGGCTGCATCTGCAAAAGACAGACAGTTGTGGAGCAATATTTTGGCATCCAAAACAAGAGATCAGCCAATGCAGCCAGATACCTCCTATAAAGAGCCGCAACCTGAAATGACTCCAGATTTGGAAACTCCATGCTGCAGCAAATCTCTGCCTCCACAACCAAGCAAAACCACACATACAGCACGAAACCCAAAGATCAACATTTTACCATGCAAACCAAAACATCAACTTCAGCTAAATACCTTCTGTGAAGACTCACAACCTGAAGGCACTGCTGATTCTGAAACTCCATGCTGTGACAAGAAACCAGAAATTCCATTATGTCCTCAACCACAGAGACAAAACCTAAAGAGCCAGCCACTGACGACAGTCATCCAACAGTTTGAAGAGACAAACACGACTTCTCCATTTATAATTCAGAACTGTTTTATGCAAAATAAAAAAAATTCATCTGATGTGTTACATCGATACTGAAATACTTCCTGTTCTAAATTCAAACATTACTTAAATAGTTTCTCAACTTGTTAACAATTTGAAATGCCTTAAAACACTTCTGTACCTAAAAAATGTTTCCAGTTCATTTCTTCTATTTAAAAATAATTTAATAAAGATTACACCAGATGAAACATTTACTATTTATAAGTTGTTTAACAGTGACTATTTGTTAAATTGGGACTATTTAATGTCTAGCATGATTTAAAACAATAGTTCTCCACTATGTTAAAAACTAAAAATAAAAAAAAACTACGTTCAATTAAATTATGTCTCCTAGTTTTTAATTAACCCATTTTATAAGCGCAATAACACACTCCAAGGTGTGGTTTATCGCCTGATAAGAGCACGCCCAGTGGCATAAGGCATTCGGTGCAAGCACCTCATGCCTTAGTACATCCCTGGGCATGCTCTTATCAGGCGATAAACAACACCTCGTCGTGTGCTACTGCTTGCTTATGTGGTCTATGGCTCCATCCCCTCCACTACCCTGGCCAGACTGGATGGGGTCTAGGGAAAAAAAACAGTGTGGTCAATAACTGCACATGGAAAATGCCATGAGGAAAAACTGTGTATGGGAAATACAGGCAAAAGGAATGACCATACGAGAGAAAGTCAGGGGGTTTACTATTACAAACTCCAGGAGGAAAAAAGTCAGGGTGGGGTGATTTGCTATTATCAATTCTTGGAGGGAGAAAGTTGGGGGGGGGGGCGATTTACTATTATCAACTCCAGGAGGGAGAAAATTGGGGAAGGGGAATGTGGGGAGTGTCACACTGTAATACCCCCATGGTGTTATGTGCATGACACTGTTTTCACTCACACTATTTTGACCGCGCGCATTTGCACCATGCTATTATTCCAACGCTGACTTGACCAAATATTGACTGGATGCATCCTGTAACTCCTTTTTTTGCTTTGCTACCAACTCCCCATCTCGAACTCACCGTTGTTAACGTTACTCATCATTATCTATTCTCTCTCTATCCATATGTTGCCAGATGCGCTGTGCCTCCTTCATATCTAAATTCTGGTTTGAGTCCCTTCCCTCCTACCTCTCATCACTCCTCTCCCCTGTCCACTGTGCTTTCTGCTCCCCCTGCTCCAGGGATCCTTACGTCTTTGCTGTACCTCATCCCCGTGCCTCTGCTGGCCAATTAGCCTTCGCTTATTGTCTTCCCTCATTTTGGAACCAGCTCCCCTCTTCCCTGCACTTCACTACCTCCCCTGGCTCTCTCAGCTATCAGCTGAGACTCCTCCCCTCCCCCCTTGCTTCTGTTTTCCCAGTCCTTAACAGTTCCCCACTCATTTGTTTGAAATGCTCAGCTTGTTGCTTCTGCCTTTTTTGCTCATTGTGCACTTTCTGCAGTCATTGTGTTCTTTGATTTTGCACTTTACTGTAACTATGAATTTGTTCATGCTATGTATTTATTATCCTCTATTCCCCTCCCCTGGTCACACCTGGAAATGAGCCTTGGCTCAGTGTGCCTTTCCCAGTCACCAATTTTCAAATAAATGGAATGAAAATAAATAAGCATCTAGTGATGTTAGACCTGACAGGAAGTATAGTGCCTGTGCAGTGGGTCTGGAACCCTTCCTACATTATATGTTTCACAAATAAACTTGCAGTACACTTGCAGAACTGAGTGGTTGGAAACAAAAACACAGGACACTGTGGGGGGGGGGGCATGGGGAGGAAGAGATATAAATGGATAAGTACAAAACCAAGGTAAATTGGCACACAGAGAAAAATATTACACACAAGTACAGATGATGAGAAGCACAACAAAATGATGGAATTAGATTGCCTAGACCATGCCGTGAGACAGTGGATGAACAAGTTTGAGTCTCTCAATGAGTGAAATGCTCTGAAAAAAATTAGAAAGGTGAATTAGTAAAGAAAACAAACACGTATAATACATACATGAAATATGTCATGAAAAGAGACACATATACACTACAGCACATACAACCCATGTGAAGAATGAAGGACAAGTTTCAGTACATATTACAAACACAACAGTAAAGTTTACAATAAAACTGTTAAATCCAGCTCTTAGTTAAGCCCTTGGGGTTCCATAGCATCTATTACAAAGATCCACCTAGATTCCGTTTGGAGGAGTTTTTCAGTTCTGTCCCCCCTCCCCTCCACCCCAATAATGGTGTAACATGCTCATTTGCATAGGATTTTAGATAGCTGGGATCATTGGGGTGGAAATCTTTGAATTGGGTACCAAGTGCAGAGTCAATTCTGGCACTGTGGATGTCCCTGAAGTGCTTGAAATGTGCTCTTTAACCTGACATATAGTTCTTCCTACATAAAGGAAGATGTGCTCTGGATAACATCCAGAGCACATCTTCCTTTATGTAAATATTTGCAGACGTTCTGGCAAAACTAAACACACTGCAAGTTTGGGTTACCCAACATCAACCTGATATCCTCTCAGTTGTCAAGACCTGGCTTACCCCTAGGGTACCTGACACTGCCATTCAGCTCCCTGGGTATACCTCATTCAGACAAGACAGAGTAGGAAAGAGAGGTGATGGCTGTGTTATTTACATTAAAGAATACATCCAGAGTCAAATGCTATATCCCATAGCCACCAGCTTTAATACCCAATTGTTGGCGATAAAATTATTACTTGGCACAAATGGCAATGCAATAACAATTATATCGGTCTATATCCTTCCCAAGGAACAAGCTAACAGCTTCAAGGCTGTCCTTGACTACCTTACTGACCAGAACCAGAACTCAGAGATACTAATGATGGGTGATTTTAACATTAACTGCTCATCCCCTGATTCTGACCCTTATAAAGATGCATTATCCTCACTTAACTTAACACAATTAGTGGACTCCCCTACTCAATAAATTACTGGATGGGAACAAGTACACTTATTGATTGGGTTGTCACTAGCTGACTGGAGAGAATAACCCACACAACTGGCGATCGCTTCGCTCGATTGATGAGGGGTTGCTAGAGATCCCAAAGGTTTGTTTAAAATGTTCTGGGGCCCATGCATTTATGCACGCAGCCCCTACCGTTTGGAATTCTCTACCCCATCAGTTACATGAGTGCATGACTGTGGAGGGATTTAAACAGGCCCTAAAAACCTTTTTATGAACCCAAGCATTGGGGAATGACTGGAATACTATTTTGTTGCTTTTCTGGCCCGGATATTCAAAGGGGTTGCACCTGGCGCAACAGAGTTGCACTGGTGTAACCCCACATTGTGCCCCAGTAGGATATTGAAAGGGCTGCCAGGCGCATTGCAAATCCTGATGCACCAGGGCGCTATGTAATGGTATGTGGCGCAGATGCAGGGGGCGTGCCCATGCATATGAGGCACATCCTGATATTCAGCCTGGGATGTGTGGCGCATATGGTGGTGCAGCCCGGCAGTGTGCCACATAGGAGGGCTCAGAGTTGAGCCACAGAAGAGTGGGAACAAGTCCCAGCCACCCACAGGTGTGCTGTTGTATTGCAGGGCACAACACAGCAGCCGCCAGCCATGGGTGGCCACCCGTCCACCCAGAACACCATCCACAAGCACACATACCCCCCTGGTAGTCTAGTGGCACCCCCCAGTCCCCAATTCCCTGATATAAACTGGAAAATGGGGAGAGTGGGAACAGAATAGGTATTGACATCACCTGCCAGGCTAATACCTTAGAGGGAAATAATCAACAAAACCAGTGAGTTTCTCACAATAATAAAAATGCCCCATTATACCCAATATGGAATGGCTAAATGACCAATGCCAGAAGTCTGGCCAACAAACTAGATGAATTTAAGTTCAGGCTGTATGACCAGGACATACATTTAGCCTTAGTCACTGAAACATGGGGTACTAATAGTGACAACTGGGAGAGAGACATTCCAGGTTACAAAGTCTTTACTAAAAATAGGAAGTTTAGAAAAGGTGGTGGCGTGGCCATTTATATACTTAACTCCATTGAACGTGAGGAGATGACTGAAGACGTGGAGTGCTTTGAAGTAATATGGGTTAAAATATATCCCCAAAATAATCCTATAATAAAATTGGGCTTGGTATACAGACCTCCCTCTACTGTACTAGAAAGTGGTAATAAACTTATGGAACATATTAGAAATCTTAACCCAACTGATAATATAATCATTATGGGGGACTTTAATTTGCCCAGCTTTAATTGGTCTACACAAAATGGGATCAGTAAAATTGAACAAACATAATTGGATACGTTTTCACAAATAGGGCTCGAACAAGTGGTATTATGTGCAACCAGGAATGACAAGATATTAGACATTATATTAACTAATATGGGTAATAGTATCATTGATGTTTTTACTACAATGCCCTTGCGCACCAGCGACCATCTTTGTGTAAATTTTAGGGTGTTAAGACAATCAAGACAACTAGGGACGGATGTTACAGAAAAACTTAATTTCAGAAAGGCCAATTTTACTTCCCTAAGAAAACAACTAGCTAAATGGAACTGGGAAGAAGATTTTACTAACAAAACTGTTGAGAGGAAATGGGATAGGTTAACCTCAAAGATTAAAAGAGAGATTAAGGATTATATACCTACTTTAAGAAAATATACTACAAAAAGAATATTACCGAGTTGGATGAAGCCCTCTATAAAAAAAAACAACTTATAAATAACAAGAGTAGAATGTTTAAAAACATTAAAAAAGGCAAACAGCATTTACTACCAGCATACCGAATACTGACTAAAAAAAATAAACTTAAATAAAACAAGCAAAATCTAATCAGGAAATATTTATGGCAACAAAAGTTAAAGACAATAAAAAACTTTTCTTCTCTCATATTAATAACATAAGGGGAAGAACAAACGTAGTGGGACCATTTACTAGAAACACAGGAGAACCTACTAATAACAAGGAAACAGCTGATATTCAGAACAAATACTTTTCCTCAGTATTTAATAAACCCAATCTAAACAAGATGGAGGACGTGCATATATCCACACCAGGGATAATAAAGATCTATCCACTTGAAGTCCTTAAAAGGCTAAAATCACTTGATATAAACAAATCCCCAGGTCCTGATGATCTACACCCCAGAGTCTTGAAAGAACTTGCAGATTATATTTATAAACCACTAACAAATATATTCCAACATTCCCTAGATTCCGGTGATATTCCTTTCAGTTGGAAAGCAGCTGTAGTTGTACCACTTCATAAACAAGGATCTTCTTCAAAACCAGAAAATTTTAGACCAATAAGTCTGACGTCTTTACTGGGCAAAATGTTGGAAGGGATAATTAAGGACTACATACAAGAATACTTATCAACTATAGGGGCTATAGACCCATATCAGCACGGGTTCACCAAAAATAGATCGTGTTTGACTAATTTACTAGGTTTTTATGAAAAAGGAAATAAAGAGGTCAATAACAAAAATACAGTTGATATAGTATTCTTAGACTTTGCAAAAGCATTCGACAAACTACCTCACTCTGAATTAGCTAATACTTTAAGGAATCTTAAAATATGTACAAATATTACAAACTGGATTGTAAATTGGCTGATGGGAAGACAGCAGAGGGTGGTGGTGATTGGGGTACTCTTGGACTGGGTTGGAGTTACAAGTGGCGTTCCTCAGGGGTCGGTGCTGGGGCCGGTTTTGTTTAACATGTACATTTCTTCATTAAAATTACAACTACCGAATGTGTGGCTGTCCAAATTTGCAGACGACTGCAGATTGGGATCAGTGGTTAACACCCCGGAAAGCAACAACAATCTGCAGGAAGCACTGAACCATATTTGTTCTTGGACTGCTCATAATAAATTGGAACTTAATATTAATAAATGCAAAGTTATGCACTTGGGACCCAAAAATAAACAATGTGATTTCACCCTTAACAACAAAATATTAACGGTAACCACAAGTGAAAGGGATTTGGGAGCGACTATAAGTTATGATCTCAAATTTAATATACATTGTAGAAATCAAGTGAGAAAGGCTAACCAGATGCTGAATTGTATTACTAAACATATTGCTAGTAGATCTAAAGATGTATTATTCCCACTTTATATAGCCCTGGTTAGGCTGCAGTTGGAATATTGTGCACAAATATGGTCACCGTTTAGAAAGGAAGAAATAAATATGGTTGAGGCAGTACAACACAGATTTACAAGACTTGTCACAGGTTTGAAACAGATACCCTATGCTCAAAGATTGAGAATACTAAATTTATATTCATTAAAATATAGGAGGACAAGAGGGGACCTGTGTATGTTGTACAAGGCAATAGGACATGAAACTTACAGAACAGAACTTGGTATAAAGTTTAATCAAGATAGAGTCAGTGGTAGGAGACACTGTTTACAGTTACGCTCCGATAAATGGAATACGTTAGCTAGGAAATACTGGTATAGTCAAACAGTTATTAATCTATGGAATAACCCCCCGGTGGGGGTAATAACCAGTAAAACTATAGCTGTCTTTAAAACTAGATTGGATAATATAATGAAGGATGATATTAAATTTGGGTAATAAATAAAAATCAACCTAGCAAGCATAAAGGACGCAAGTCTATAAAGCTTGATTTCACCTATGATACCTATGATACCTATATATATATAATACACATCCATCCCTGGTGGTCTAGTGGTCCCCCCACTCACCTGAGTCCCTGATTCCCTGATATATGTATTTATGACCGTCCCTGGTGGTCCAGTGGAACCCCACCATCCATTGCTGCGATCGTGGTAAATCTCCATAGATCAATTCCCTGGTGATCCAGTGGCACCTCCCACCCCTGCCACCCACACAGAACCCCTTGCCCACCCAGCTTCCCCCCTATCATTGGTGGGCTGCTGCATCCTGCCTGCATACCACCTGGTCACCCACCAAATGACAGGTACTGTATGGGCTGTAAGCCCATTGGTCCCCAGTGTGGACCAATGGGCTTGTAGGGCATACTGTACTAGACAGTCCCAAACATGTGAATGACTTCATAGCATTATTCATCCCCTGAGGAAGACCATACACATGGTCGAAGCACTGGGATTTAGTGTTTGTGATGGATGCACTTATTTTGACTTTAAAATGAAAAACATGGAGCAGAAAGTGTCATTTGTGGATTCAGACATCATACAATAAAAGTTCACAGTGTTGTGAAAAGAAAAAGAAGGTTGGTATTTGTTTGAGATTTTATTGGCACACGAGTGCAGAATGCGTTTGGATTTTTAGTATATTATTACTTGACTGCACATACAAACAGCTAAAAATCAAGGTTATCGATGTACATGCTCCTCAAAGAATAGCTTCTCGATCTGACTTATTCATTATGTTACAGCCTTATTTGTATACCAATGAACATGTGTTTCTAGGTGGAGACTTCGACTGTGGCTTGACTCTAGCAGACAGGGGAGGCTCCACACAAAACGTTTTTGGTGACATGGCTACCTTAAATAGGGTCATAGGCACAGCAGTCCTTCCAGATGGATATTGTGCTGTTCACCCTACTGGAGCTAAAATATATTATATTGGACCCTATGCAACTAGAATAGATTTTCTGTTTATTTCCAGGAATGTTTCTGCACAAAAGGCCAGTGTTACACCTTGTAAAACCTATGATCACTTGGCTGTTTCCATAGAGTGCACCTTAGCCACTGGCTCTTTTCCACATAAGGTGCACTTCCACTGGAAACTTAACAGTTCATCACTTTCTGACCCTGCCATTACCTCTGCCTGTCAAAATTTACTTAGAGTTAGGCTTTCTGTTTATGATGCATTTACAGTAAACCTGGTGGGAGGACACCAAAGCAGATTTGAAAAGTTTTTTTCTCCAACTAGCTAAATCTAAATCTGTATCCACTTATCGGAAATACCTAGGGCTACGCAAAAAATTGCTAGATTTGATTTCCAGGGCCTTTACTACACACTCTGATTATTCACAACAGATCTCTGAGGTCGAAACTGTAATGGAGGCACACCAGCGTAATAGAGCCCTCTCCTTAAAAATGGAGGCTCAGTTTGGCACACAAGGCTCTAAACCCGCTATTGATATATTTAAGAGTTGTATTGACAGAGTCTCAGCTACACTTATTACACAACTGCAGGATCCATCTACAGCTCAAATTCATGATACACTGCCTTCAATTAAGCAACTAGCTCGGACCCATTTAGAGGAGATGTTTGGTACATTTGCTGCTGCCTCTCCTGATGTTAATTTCCTTTCTGATCTACATATCCCAGATTTGCCCCGGCACAACCCTACTCTTTAACTATGCCTATCACACTAGCAAAAACACAGCTGGCCATTTCTCATCAGAAAAAATGCACTTCTCCTGGCAAGGATGGTCTTACCGCAGAATTATATCAGAAGTTTTTTGCCCCTTTTTTGACATTAATTTTAATACAATTATACTAATTTTGTACCTAAGAACTTTTCAGATGCCAACATGATGCTGTTATTTAAAAGAGGTGATAAGGCAGACATTCAAAACTGGAGACCTGTCAGTCTTTTTAATGTTGGCTATAAGATTTTTACCTCCGTTTTGCTGCAACAACTTATACCTATAGCCTTTCAGGTTATTTCAGAGGTCCAGACCTGTGCTATCCCTAACACGTACATTTTTCATAATTTAACTTTACTTAGAGACTTAGTGGCTGTCAATTCTGACTCTTTCCCCATCGACCATCTTTCCCTGGACCAAGAAAAGGCTTTTGACCAGGTGGATCATACCTATTTATTTCAGGTCCTAACCCACTGTCACATACCAAGTGAATTCATCTCCTGAATATGCCTTCTTTACTCCACAGCATGAATTCATCTGCATATCAATGACTCTCCAAGGCTCTCCTTTCTGGGCCAGAAAAGTATAAGACAAGGCTGTCTGCTCAGCCCTCTTCTGTATGTATTTCAAATTGACCCTTTGCTTAGGAATCTTTTGCAGCATCCCACCCTCCTGAGAATTCTTCTCCCTTCTGGACTATCTGTCCCTTCTGTCTACGCATATGCAGATGATATCTGTATCTATACCACCCCATGTTGCAAAATATGGATTTTATTCCCATAATATCTGAATTTGAACAGAACTTGGTCTCTAAACTGAATTATGGGAAAAGCTCGGCCATCACTCTCCCCGAAACTGCTGCCAGATCCCTATCTTCCACCCTGACTGTCATCCCTGCTGTTTCCTCCCCAGTTAAAATATTGGGGGTCTCCTTTGGCAGTATGAATGATGCTGTTTATAATGGGACTTCTATTCTAGATAAAGCAAAGCTTAGAGTTCAGAAACAAACTCAAGAGCCAACCCCAGCATATGCTAACCACAATCTCAACAAGAAACAGTTCTAAAGTATGTGGACACAACTCACCAGTATTGTATAAGTGCCAAAGTGCTTTATTCACAAATCGGTAAAATACAGGTGGGATAGCAATTTCATCAGCTGCAATATATCCACAACATAGAATGAATCCAAAAAAATCTACAATGTGAGCCCGCTCCTCTGCACGGTGTAACCAAGCACGTCACGCGTAAAAGCATCAGTCACCTGGCATGTTTCGCTCTTGGGAGCTTTTTCAAAGGTGACTCTAGTTGTAAAACAGTCCCTTAAATACAGACAATGTTAAAGTGACAGTGCTCATATTAATAGCATATATTCATTGCCATTCAAAAAGTGCAACAAAATTCAGCGCTACACCATAAGATAAAAACAGTTTCGTATGCACAGGTCCAGTTTCATTACTAATGATCAGAGGTATAAACCTAATTTTATTTTAATTTTATTAGGGGATCAAAGTCCTCCTCTTTCCTCATATTACCAGGGCTGATGATGGCAAAAAAGTGCATCCAATGCTTAAAGTAAGAATTATGAGCACCTATCATAAAAGCCTCAGGTTCCTATATGGTTGAATAGTAACTACCATGGAATTTGTGCAACCCATAGCCAACACTAAAATATAACAAGACAATAAAAGAATATTAGAACCACAAAAACACATTTATTGTGCTTTGGCATGCACCAATCACAACAGTGTACACCCATGGCATTGTGAGGATGCCAAAGCTCTAACAACTAACTGAGATAATAATCAGATATGGAGTAAGGCAACATGGCTCTATTGTTCACTATTTCTTTAAAAAAGGTTTAATTTGTAACCTCCCATTCAGTCCTTTACCTTCCATTCCTTTAAAGGAGAAGATCCAATACTGCTCACGTCTGAGGAGGAGGTTCTCATACTCTCCGCCTCAACGGGACAGTACTGGTTTCTCCAAGCCCTGAAACAAAAAGCCGTGTTGTTGTATCTCAGAATATTTGATTATATGTGCTGCCAAGGCATTTTTGGTGTCTCAATTTTCGATTGCTCATAAATGCTCCCCTATTCAGGACTTAAAGGCCTTTTTGGTTTTGCCAGTGTAAAAGGCTTCGCATTTACATACAGCCAAATAAATAATTCCATGGGTAGCACAAGTCATAAACCCTCTTACTGGGAAATCCCTATGTGTAATGGGGTGTTTAAAGGTTTTTGAATCATGAACATGGCTACAAAATTTACAGTTAGTACATCTGTGGCTACCACTTATTCTCTTGGGTAGCCACATACGCGGATTTGGGATCTCTGGTTCAGCAGAATATACAAGGATATCCTTTAAAGTGTAAACCATTTTGGGGCCATAGATGGGTGGTTCTTTTAACCCTGGGTACTGTAAGGCCACATGCCAATGTTTCTTGACAATCTCTGTGACCTTATTTGATTGTGCATTAAATGTACTTACAAAGCAGGTTTGGGCATCCTGCTGTTGTCTTAAATCGCTCCTGTCTTTTTCCTCTAATAATTCTTCTCTGGCAATATTGTTTACAAGAGAGGAACCACTTTGAAGGATATTTTTGTACATTCTGTTGAACCAGAGATCTCAGTTTAAAATGTTGAAATCCAGTGGGTTGGAACTTACTGCTTTAATGTGTGCAGTGGTAAGTTGTTTGATCTCTGAAGGATTGTTTTGTGCTTTCACAGAGTGACTGAAATGACCCCATATATTTATAGCAAGACCTAAGAGGTTTTCAATATTTCTGTTTCCATTTACGAAACTATGGATGAGAAACATAGAAACATAGAAATTGTTGGCAGATGACCGCTAGGCCCATCCAGTCTGCCCGTAGGCCCTATACATTGTATGTGGCTACTGACACTATGTGATCAATGGCTTTTTATCACTCCCTCCCTTCCCTTTCAAGCTTCCCTTGTGCCTGTCCCAGGCAAGCTTTATCCCCTCCACTGTGTTTGCCCCCACTACCTCCTGTGGCAGTCTATTCCAAGCATTGACTATCCTTTCTGTGTAGAAAAACTTTCTCACATTACCTCTTAATCTACCCCCTTCCAATTTCATATTGTGCCCCCTTGTTCAAGTACTTTTTCTATATTGGAAAAGGTACCCCACCTGTACCTTATTTATGCCCTTGAGGTACTTGAAAGTTTCAATCATGTCCCCCTGCTCTCTCCTCTTGTCCAGTGAGTACATATTGAGGTCCCTTAGTCTCTCCTCATATGTTTTGTGGTGCAAGCCCTGCATCATCTTTGTTGCCCTTCTCTGGATAGTCTCCACCTTATCTATGTTCTTGTGCGGGTGTGGCCTCCAGAACTGCACACAGTACTCCAGGTGAGGCCTTACAAATGTTTTATACAAAGGTATCACCACCTCCTGCCTCCTTCTAGTAATACCCCTGCCTATGCACCCCAGCATGCCACTGGCCCTTCTTGCCGCCTTTGTGCACTGCTTTGATACCTTAAGGTCATCAGAGATGATAACCCCTAGGTCCCTTTCCTCTTTGGTGACAGTCAGCTCCTCTCCCCGCAACCTGTAGCTCTTCCCAGGGTTCCCTCTACCTAAGTGCATTATTTTGCACTTCTTTGCATTGAACCTCAATTGCCACATCTCCGACCATCTTTCAAGCTTCTCCAGATCCCTCTTCATTTTCTGCACCCCTTCTGGAGTATCCACCCTGTTGCAGATCTTGGTGTCATCTGCAGACAGGCAGACCTTTCCTTCCAGCCCCTGTGCAATGTCACTAATGAAGACATTGAACAGGACTGGTCCTAGTACTGATCCCTGAGCTACCCCAATGGTCACCCCCCCTCCCCAGATTGTACCCCATTTACCATCACCCTCTGTCTCCTGTCTTTTAACCAGTTCCTAGCCCAGTTCACCACCTTGTCTCCCATGCCCAGACTACCCATCATGTTAATCAACCTTGTATGTGGGACAGTGTTGAAGGCTTTGCTAAAAACTAGGTAGGCGATGTCTACCGCCGCTCCCTGATTTACTTCCCTAGTCACCCAGTCCAAAAAATATATTAGCTTCATTTGACATGACTAGCCTGTTGTGAATCCATGTTGCCTCGGATCCTGAGCTCTGCTGGATTCCACTAAAGATTTACCTTTTTTGCTTTGTACCATGGTGCCTGGCAGTATTTCTTGTACGGTCAAAGGACCTGTAGAAAACCCTACACTGCCATTTTCTTGTTGACATGAATGTTTCGCATTCATGCTCATCTTCTTATTCTTATATTTAGCATATGATTTTTTTTCTGCACTTGCCTCTCATGCCTTAAAGCGGCATCATCTCCTACCCCCTAATTGAAACTACAGACCTCATAGTCACAAGATTCAGAAGAACTGGAAGTTCCGTCATCAACATGTGGGACATAGACTGGGCTATCTCATTCCCAGTCCGCACTATCACCACCATCTCTATTAGCATTCGCTGCCTCAGCATCTGAGCTTATATTTGAGGAGGATGCCCTCTTGCATGCTGTTTCAGCAGCTGAAAGTATCCTAGCATGTGACAAAACATTCAATACCTCTATGAGTAACTCCAGTCAGTTCTTTCTGAAACTCTACTATCATGCCATTACTAACATGCTTTTCTGGTTCAGGAGATTTAGTACCAGTCCTGGTGATGTTATTATTATTGTCACTATGTTCTTCATTAGTGCTATGATTCATATTGCCCGTATCAGTAACAGCTGCACGTGTAGTACCACTGTGCTTCCTTTTAGTAGACTTAGACTGGGAAATACTCCTTCTGAACAACATTACCTGACTACCACTGCTACTACTAATGCTATTGGGTAACATACACCCCAATCCTGGCCCTCCTCACTCTCAGAATAGCCCACAACAAAAATCTACAAAACTCACCCTTGCCACCCTAAACATCTGCAGTCTGCTGCCCAAACTGAACAACCTGAAGGTATGGATTACCAAACATTACCCTGATGTCCTATCAATCATGGAAATGTGGCTATAATCCAAGGTACCAGACTCTCCATTGTGCTGCCTGGATACACCCTTTTTAGGCAGGACAGTATCTTAAAGAAAGGAGGGGGCTGCATTTAACAGTGTCAGTGGCTCAGCAGGTAGCACACTCACCTCTGGGGCCAGGAGATCAGAAGGCTGTGGGTTCTATCCCCACACCAGGCACTTGGGTTAATATCCCAATACTGACACTGTAGTGCAGCATGAGGGGGGTGCTGCACTCTGGAGGTGCCGTCTTTCAGATGAGACATTAAACCGAGGTCCCATCTGCCTGTTCTGGTGGTAGTTAAGGTGGATGTTAAAGATCCCATGGCACTTCTTGAAAAGAGTAGGGGAAGTTTCCCCCAGTGTCTTGGCCAAATTTCCCTCATTCACTAAAATACCACCAATGGCTTAATCTGGTTCGAGGTCAGTTGGCATTCATCTGTATCCCCCTTCCCGGGTCATGCCTGAAAATAGGCAGAATCTGCCTAGTGCACTTACCCGGTCAACAAAAACTAAATAAAATAAATAAATAAATAGTCTACGTAAAGGACACACTTCAGGAGCATATCCTTCCCCTTCCCAACAGAAGCACCAATCTGCAAATCCTACCCATCAAAGTCCTACTGGGAACTCACAACAAGGTGCTTACAATCCTCACAGTCTACATACCATCTAAAACAACAATTCCTGGTGCTAGCAACCATATGGACTTTATTACCACCCTGCACCTTAACTCCGAGATCATTCTTCTCGGAATTTCAACATCAATTGGCCCTCTCCGGCAGCTGCCATGGCGAGAGACGCCCTAGTGACTATCCACTTTTCCCAGATGGTGACAACCCCAACTAGGGTCAAGTACAAAACTGGTACTAGTACACTGCTGGACTAGATCCTCTGAAACCACCCAGCCCACATCACCAACACCACTTTCCTCCCTGACTCACTGAGTAATCATTCACCCGTTACCTGCATCTGGCAAAACAACTTCAGCAAGACCCTGCCCAGAACCATAACCAGCCATGTACTCCTCAAAGGGCACCTACCACAAATCAAGGCAGACCTTCAAGGCCTAGACTGGTCTGACCTACATGAAACAAATGACGTAGACATTGCACTCAGATGCTTTATCACAAAATTTTATGCCACTTGCGATAAACATGCCCCCCTGAAAACAAGAAACTCTAAAGCTCCCTGCAACCCCTGGATAATGCCAGAACTCCGGCTGCAACTCAATGCTTGGGACCAACTCTGGATAAAGGCACATGCACATGGTACAGCTGCCAATAACCAACTGTATAAAAAAGCTAGAAACAAGTGCACAAAAACTATCCACCTAGCAAAATGCTCCTACCATAAGGAAGCTCTCTACAACTCCTAGAACTGCAGCAAATCTTTCTGGGCCAGCCTCAGCGATATTACTGGGTAGGATCCCAAAACAGCCTCCTCCATGCTCCAGGTCAATGATGTACCAACAGTGGATACACTCCAAATAGCAAATGCCCTAAATACTGCCTTCATGGACCTAAGTGGCATGCTCCCAGCAGACTACTTTGACCCTCCAGTCCAGAAGCACCCAGTGGGTGATCAATCCCCTATGGGGAACCATCCACTTTTTTACTTTAAGGAAGTCACCACGACTGAGGCTGGAAAGTACCTTGAGAAGGTGCTGGGCAAGTTGAGGCACTGTGGAGACACCCTGGACCTTAAGTTCCTCACTATGGCACTTGCGGAAGTACTAAGCCCCCTGACCACCATCATCAATCTATCCCTCCACCACTCTCAGTTTACCCAGCTCTGGAAGTTGGCTTCTGCAACACCAGTTCACAAAAGTGGAGACCGGGCACTACAGAACAACTAGAGACTGATCTCCATACTCCCACCACTCTCCAAAGCACTTGAACGGATAGTGGCGGATCAGCTTGTGGAATACCTAAACATGCATCAACTTCTATGTCCAGAACAACATGGGTTCCGAGTGGGACACAGCACTATCACAGCCCTGTTGGAATTCACTGGTTATATCCACCAAGCCCTGGATCAAGGGCAGCTAGTGGGGGCTACCTTCATCAACCTATCGAAAGCTTTTGATACGGTTCACCACACACTCCTCCTTGAACAGCTAGCTGACACCGGTCTCTCTTCTGATACAGTTCTATGGTTTAAAAGAATTCTCAGAAATCACTCACAGTGGGTCAAGATTGGGGACATTGTCTCGGATAGGAAATCTGTTCGCTCAGGGGTCCCCCAGGGATCAGTACTAGGACACCTTCTCTTCAGTATCTTCCTAAATAAACTTCCAGGCTCTTGTACCAGTCACATGCTATTGTATGCTGATGATGCTGTCATTTTCACCTGCAACCCCAATCCCAAACTACTTCAAAATGACCTCCAACTAGGATTTCCTGCTGCCAAAACATGGTTTAAGGAGCACAGACTAATTTTTAACTACAAGAAAACTAAGACTATGATATGTGGAACAGCCTTCCTGAGCAGGTAGTGGATTCAAAAACAGTGGAGGAATTCAAGAATGCATGGGACAGACATAAGGCAATTCTAGTGGGGGTAGGAGGAAGTAGGCTGTTGGTTAACTAGGATCTGCAGCCTATGCATTAGGTAAGGAAATGGGCAGACTAGGTGGGCCAAGTGGTCCTTATCTGCTGTCAAATTCTATGTTTCTATGTTACTCCAGCACCCACAGCAAACACAAGACCTTCCCCACTATCCATCCTGAACAACAGTGGTGATGTGCAGGACCTCGTGCAGTACTTTAAGTACCTGGGTATCACCCTTGACTCCACCCTGTCCTATGCACAGCATATAGACAACACAGCCAAGGCCATCGGTTCCAGAATCGTGATACTCCACTGCCACAAACACAGCCTTATATATGAAGCACTTAACATGGCCATCAACAGCTCACCTGTCACCCTTGTTGAATATGGCCTAGCAGTTTATCGTTCTGCACCAGACTCAGCCCTCCGTCGCATCTCTCTGGGGCCCTTAATAAGGCCTGCCAACTCCTCACAGGTGCTGCAAGGCTTACTCACACCTGTGAGCTTTATTCACAGGCAGGGTGGCTCCAGCTAAAGAGCAGAGTTAAGTAACATACCTGTCTACCAGCCAAAAAAGTTGCACTAAATCTAATGCCACCAGGAGTCCAGAATCTGCTCACGTGCCATGTAAGTGCCAGGCTGACCAGAAGCACCCACAGCCAAATTTTCTGCAAACCTAGATGCTGCACTGCACAGTCAATGTGCATTCTACTACCATGCACCACACTGGACCAACGCTCTTCCTTCCGACATCTCTGATACCACAACCATTGGAGCATTCAAGCGAAACCTCAGGCAGCACCTTGCCACAGATGACAATTGTGACTCCGTTGGCCATTCATGATTACTAAAACAACTCTTCTACATCTGGACCACCATAAAGCAGAAGCACTTAGTGTTCCACCTAATCCTAGGGGCATCTACCTCTACAGCACTTCATTGTCCCACCCCCCATCTATCCCCCCTCCCCTCCCCACTCGGCACCCATACCCCTCTCTGTCCCCACCTTCCATGCCTCCCATCTGCTGCTCTCCTAGCACCACTCTCTCCAACTTTCCTTAAATCTGTTCTTAACCCCGTACGCAGGCATACTCTTCACTATGCCACAGCTGTGCCTGTTCTCCACTCTGTTTCTCCCCCCACAAGTAGGCTTAGCTTTCTGATGCAGGCACTTTCTCACCAATGCTGAAGTAATGTCTAAATGTTATACGTTAAGCTAAATGCTATCCCAGTCTTGTAATCCACACCAATTTATTGTCTACCTAGCTTGTAATGCATTGTTTTGTACCAATGCAATTTCGTACTTGCTTGTAATGTAATGCCTTGTATGTAATGCTATGCGCCTGTTCACTTTCTTCTTGTAACTGACATGGAACCTACAAATGAGCATCCGCTCACAGGTGTTCTCCAATATATCATTAAAACAAAATGTAGATACAGTTGTGAAAGGATATTGTTTCACTTACTGCTGGATAGACAGTATAGCTGACTATGTCACAGTAATAAATGACAGGGCTCAGGGGCACCTAACAAGCAGTGTAATATATAGTCGTAAAAGGCTTTCACTATGCTGCAGAGACAGACAGTGTAGCTATGTCGCAGTAATAAGTGACAGGGATCAGAGCACCTAACAAACAGTGTAATACAGCCTAAACAGCTTTCACTAAGTTGCAGAGAGACACACAGTGCAGCTATGTCACAGTAATAACTGACAAGGCTCAGGGCACCTAACAAACAGTGTAATTCAACCTAAATGGCTTTCACTATGCTGCAGAGACACACGGTGTAGCTATATGTCACAGTAATAATTGACAGGGCTTGTGGCACCTAACAGTGTAAAACAGCCTAAATGGCTTTCACTATGCTGCAGAGACACACAGTGTAGCTATGTCACAGTAATAAATTAGAGGGCTCAGGACACATAACAAACAATGTAATACAGCTTAAATGGCTTTCACTATGCTGCAGAGACATGCAGTGTAGCTATATGTCACAGTAATAAACGACAGGACTTGGGGCCCCTAACAGACAGTGTAATACAGCCAGAATGGCTTTCAATATGCTGCAGAGACACACAGTGTAACTATGCTATAGTAATAAATGACAGGGCTTGGGGCAACTAACAGACAGTATAATACAGCCTAAATGGCTTTCACTATGCTGCAGAGACATACAGCGTAGCTATGTCACAGTAATAATTGACAGGGCTCAGGGCACCTAACAAACAGTGTAATACAGCCAAAATGGCTTTCACTATGCTGCAGAGACACACAGTGTAACTATACCACAGTAATACGACAGGGCTTGGGGCCCCTAACAGACAGTGAAATACAGCCAGAATGGCTTTCTCTATGGTGCAGAGACACACAGTGTAACTATGCCACAGTAATAAATGACAGGGCTTGGGGCAACTAACAGACAGTATAATACAGCCTAAATGGCGTTCACTATGCTGCAGAGACACACAGTGTAGCTATGTCACAGTAATAACTGACAGGGCTCAGGGCACCTAACAAACAGTGTAATACAGCCTAAATGGCTTTCACTATGCTGCAGAAACACACAGTGTAGCTATATGTCACAGTAATAAATGACAGGGCTTGGGGCACCTAACAGACAGTGTAATACAGCCTAAATGGCTTTCACTATGCTGAAGAGACACACAGTGTAACTATGCCACAGTAATAAATGACAGGGCTTGGGGCACCTACAAACAGTGTAATACAGCCTAAATAGTGTTTACTATGCTGCACAGAGACACACAGTGTAGCTGTATCACAGTAATAAATGACAGTGCTCAGGGCACCTAACAGACAGTTTAATACAGCCTAAATGGCTTTCACTATGCTGCAGAGACACAAATCAGCTGCCAGTGCCTTGACTTCTGTGTTTCTTTGTCCCCCCTTGCTTTTTCTCTCTCCAGCAGTGCACCATCCACCTCCTCAACTAAGAGGATAATTCCCCAATTCCTCCTTCACGCCTGAGATCGTTTCAGTCCCCAACCCATGACCCCCAGTACCTTTGCTCCTTCATGGAGGTTTTCATCCTTTTTTTTAAATAAGTTTTCACCATGATTTAGTGGCAGACTGCAAAGCGAGCGCCGATTCCTTCCACTCCCTCCAGAGTCTTGCTGCTATCTGCATAACATAAGCTCACAGCTGACAGAGCACAGACACCACTGACCAGTTGAGTTGACAGCCCAGTGTTATGTGCTCTAGTTCTGCTGTGAGCTCCTGAAGGACCCCACAGGCTACATGTAATACCTGTTTAAAAAATTACCTGTTACCCATTACCCATGTCAGAACTACTGGACCTGAGATGTACACTGTTATGCTGGGTAGGGTAGTACATTGCCTGAACTACTCTACCTGGCCAAAAATCACTGATACCCAACCTACGCAATCCAGTTACCCGACGGGTAGCCCATATTTAGATGAAACTTAATCTGGACAAGACTGAAGTACTGGTTGTTGGACTGGGTCAGAAAGGGGGAGTGGTAGCAGCCAGGCTGGGGACCAGGCTTAGGCTTGATTCCACTAGTCTGGTATTTGCCCCTAATGAGAAGAATCTTGTTATGTTATTTTAAATGATGGGCTGACATTTGAGGTTCAGGTGTCTGCAATAGTCCAGTCTGGTTTTCTATCATTTTAGGAACATTGGCTGGGTAATCTTTCTTATCACCTCCAGGAGACCTTGTGACACTAGTGCACACATCTGTGACTTCCAAGCTTGATTACTGCAATGCTCTGTACCGCGGCTCAATAGAGGTATGCTATGATGCCTGCAGTTGGTGCAGAATGCAGCTGCTAGATTGATGAACATTTTTTTGAGGTTGTGTCATGTTTTTCTGGTGCTGTGTGACCTGCACTGGTTATCAGTTGAGTGTCATATCTCCTTTAAAGTCAGCTTGCTGACTTATAAGGCCCTACACAGGTTAGGCCCCTGTTACCTGAGTGAGCACTTGCATCCTTATGTGTCCTCGTGCCCTCTACTCTCCACTGTGGAGGACCTCCTGGTTAATCTTAAGGCAAGGTTAAAAGCTTCAGGGGACTGGGCCTTTGAGGTGGCTTACCTGGTCCTATGGAACTCGCTCCTGAGAGCCCTGAGTGAGGCTCCCTTAGTGGAGGCCTTTAAAAGGGACCATAAAACATTCCTTTTCCTTCATGCTTTTGGGGAATAATCTGGCTGCCTATTACCTTTTATGTCATTTATTATTATCTGTTTATAAACTGTACATTTATTTATTTAAATAAATAAATAACTGTATATAGTAGGTTGTTTTTACAAAAAAATTGTTATTAGTGGGTTACTGCACTTATTTTAATTTAATATGTGTGCATATGGAAATGTTCTACTACTGTTGTTGTAATGGTGCTCTGAGCCGAAAGGATGCCAGATATAGTTAAACTCTACTACTACTACTACTATTTACATGCAGTACAGCTGGATACATAAGAGCTGTTTCCTAAAGGATGCCCAAAC
Organism: Neoceratodus forsteri; assembly: GCA_016271365.2. NCBI lineage: Eukaryota > Metazoa > Chordata > Ceratodontiformes > Ceratodontidae > Neoceratodus > Neoceratodus forsteri. The sequence goes on along the minus strand of CM057451.1, from coordinate 671,491,652 downwards.
ACAGGTTATTTACTATACAAGATACTGTTGTTCATGGCAGCAGTGGAGGATAAGGACTCATGCAGCAGGTAAAAGGATGACAGTCACAGGCACTGAGGGATGCCTCTTTGCACACATAGCATGTTAGTATTCATGCAGCATTAGAGTTAGTATTAGTTTTAGAAGGACTGAATAAATTAATGCATTTAGCACTAACTTCAGCCTTCTGTAGAGATGGGAACAACACAGCACATTTTCATTGCTGCTATACTGTACATTTTGGGTAATTGTAGAGATAGTCAATAAAGAACTAAACACAAGAGAACATTCAAATTTAATTGGTTGTTACACTAACTTACAGGTTACTAAATTCTTCTCAGAAATGCACCAGTACATAGACCTACATTTTCAAGCTAATTACAAAAAAAATATGATACCAAATACTGGGAGATTAAGGGAAGAAAAGCATTGCACACTTCCTAGGTTTAATACTGGATCAATCATAAATAAGATAGGGGAGAGGCATTAAAAGATGGTTCTGAACCATTTAAACAGACATTTGGCAGTCAGCTCAGAAGTTTAGAGCTGAATCATGGATTTTGGAACCATAGGGCTGGGGGGCCCCACATATGGTGAGCCCCACATCTCATTATTGTAAACATACTGTATTCCCTTTAAGCCATTCAGGGATTAACTGCCCTTTCAAAATTAAGTCTGCCATAATAAAGTCTAGGTGCCCGATCAATCATCAGCCTGGATACCTTCACCCTGCTTGGGTTGGATATACCCAGAGATCCATAGACACACTAACACCTAAAAAGATACGGATGAGAAGATGACTAAGGCTTCAGAAATGGCTGCTCCCCTTAACACTTTTTTTTAATTAAATTCACAATTTGATATGAGAGGTCCTGAAATACAGGAGGTCACATAATGTGCCTATATAGTTGTAGATGGGAGTGAAGCCTAACATCTCCTGGTTCACAGTTCTGCACTCTAACCGCATCGCTGCACTGCCTCTCAAAGAGACAGCGAGAGAGAGAGTTAGGAAGAGGAAGCATGCTTTGTCATCAGTTAGCTAAAGTCCTAAAATTATGATTACTCGTTTTGAGCAATAAAAGAAAAGTGCTTTAGCTACAGAACTGTCGTCATTTGCAAGGATCATTATTATTAATAATGTTTTCTGTTTACTCAGAACGTCTCATCATTCCGAGGTGTTTTGCAGAAACCACTCAGGCAGCTCAAATTATTCCAGTTAAATTAGATTTTCCAAAAGTGTAATGGAAATCTGTAGGGACTGAACCCCCTCCTCTGGCTGACATTTATGAATCTGTAAGGGATAGAAAATGAAAATAGTTCCAATGAACTAATGAACGTAGTTACATAGGAATTTAATGTCTGACAGGACTCTAGGTCCTACAGGTCCATCCTCACATGCGTTTTAAGCGGGGATTAATGAGTAGGGTATGCAAACATGCATTTGTTTATAGGGTTACCCCACCCATTCTACTAGTACAGAATAAATGTGCAGTGAATAAAGGCAGGAGTCAGGGAGGAAATTTCCTAGTATGGCTTGTGGGGTCATTGGTCTCAAACATGCAGAGCAAGGCTAGCATATTTATACAGCACCCTTGCCCAAAGAATCAAGCTGTATTCCCATGTTTTTGCACAATAATACTAAATGATACACAGTAATACTAAAGAACACATAAATAAGGCCCGTTCTTCTGTGTCAGTACGTATGTATGCATATGATACGGTTCTCTTTACCTCTGACTCCTCTGCCTTTGACTTCATGAATCAACTTCAACTGAATTTTAACAATATCTAGTACTGGTTCTGTGATAATCGACTATCCCTCAGTTTCTAGAAAACAGTCTCCGTGACTTTCGGCACTAGGCAGAGGCTTGCTAGAGTTCTCCTCCTTCCTTCCTTTCATACCCTTGATGGTACAACTATCGAAGATGCCTCCTTCTTCAAGTCTGGGCATGGCTTAATCGCCCTCTATATTTTTATGTTCATGTGGATGCTTTACACAAGAAGCTACACCCCAAGCTTGGGGAGCTATACAGAAATAAGGGAAGCATTTCAATTCCTGCATGCAGAAAAATCCTCACTAAGATGATTCTACCTATTTTTGACTACAGAGACATTGTTTATAGTGCTGCTCCAAAGTCCACTTTGGCTAGACTGGACCCTATCTTTCACACCTTCTGTCACTTTGCCCTTGATAAACCCTTACATACACATCATTATATCCTGTGTTATTCACTCTCCCTCCCCCCTCTTGATGCCAGGTGCCTTACCCACAGTGTTTCCTTTATGTCCAAATTTTGGTTTGGCTCTTTCACCTCATGTCTTGCCTCTCTCCTCTCGTTTTCCCCCTTCATCCCCTTCCTGTCTTCATAATGCTCGCTCTCGCTCTTTTGCTCTGCCTCATATGAAATCTTCTGCTGGTCAAGCTGCTTCCTCATTTCATTTTCCTAAACTATGGGGTTCTTGTCCCCCTTTTATTTGCACTGTTCCCTCCTTTCCTGCTCTTAAAGCTCACCTAAGTGATTTCTCTTGCCACTCCTGTAGTATTTTTTTACATTGTTTTGGATCCATTTCACCTGCAACTCATCATTATTTTCAACATTTTTCCATTACCCTAGCATCATTAATCCCCCCTGTTCCTTATTTTGATACGTTGATTAATATTTAGTTGCTGTTTCATCAGTTCATCAGTTTACAGTATGTAACTCGCTATTTGGCAATTGTATTCTTAAGCATTATTGTCTTGTTTATTGATATACTTATTTCCATTCTTTGTATTTTATATTCTGAATGTTATATCTGTTCTCTCCTCCTCTTTTTCCCTCCACCCAGGATGCATCTGGAAATGAGCTGTTACCAGCTCAGTATGTCTTTCCTGGTAAAACCTTTGAACTAAATAAATAAATACATATACTAACAGATAAATAAAAGAAAAATGACGGACATACATAGGTGCAAAGCAACAGAAATAGCACAACTATTTTTATATTTTCTCAGGAATCATATCTTCAGTTTCATGTTCACGTAGGTTGCCAAAAGAGATACGTTTTCAGACCCCTTTTTAATACTTTCACCAAAGCAGACTCCAGCTGTTAGACAGGAAGGAGTTCCAAATTAATCGAGCTGCCACTGCAAAGACTGTGTCCACCAATTGCTTTAAGCATGATTGGGAGACAAGCAGTGCACTAGCCTCAGTGAAAAGAAGAGGGCAGCCCGAGCATATGGCACCAGGAGAATTCAGGTAGCCAGGACCCAAACTATGCAGCATCTTATACATTCTAAATCTTGAAGGTCATGTACCATTTTCCTGACAGGCAGTGCAAGGCATACAGCGCTGGCGAGAGATGCTCAGAAACTCTCATTTAAGCAATCAGTCACGCTACAGCATTCTGTACCAGCTACAGGTGACACACCAACCCTCTCCAAAAACCCTATGTAAAGAGCATTATGGTAGTCTAGACTGGATGATATGAAAGCTTGCACCAATGTCTGCAGGTCCCCATATGCAAGTTATGGTTTAATCTGTGTAATGTTTTGAAAATGCAAGAAACCACTGCAGACAAGCACTGACACATGATATTCCAGCATTAGCACAATGACTCCCAGATTCCTCACCCTCCCTTAGGTCAAAGCTGAATGCCATTCTGAGATAGCCAGATGCCATTCCTGCTTGTCATTGCTGCTCTATGGGCAACAGACTCAATCTAAAGCAACTCCATCTTTCTTGGATTGAGGTCCAATGAGTTGAAAGACATCCAGTCATTTGAATCAGCCAGACATTGGTCCAGCACAGATGCTGCATATCCCCTGTCAGCTGCAAAAGACAGGTGTAGCTGGGTGTCATTTGCATACCAGTAAAACTACAGACTGCATCATCAAATGACTTTGCACAGAGGCAACATGTACTGAATACTGTGAACAACATTGGAGACAGACTCAAACCTTGCAACACTCTACAGCTTATCACTGCAGGCCGTAACAGTAAATGTCCAGGCACAACCTGCTGCATTCTGTTGGGAAGGAAGGACTCATATCATCCCCAAACTGTTCTGGTGAGTCCTTCATAGTACCTCAGGTGATCTTGAAACCCCCATGATCCATGGTATTAAATGCTGATGAGTGCTAAAGGAGAATCACTACTGAGGACTCCGTTGTCTCTTGCCAAAAGGAGGTAATTTCACACCTTTACAAAGTCAGTCTCTGTGCCATGCCAAGGCCTGAACCCAGACTGGAAAGGATCGTAAATACTACATTTCTCTAGGTGAGCCTCAAGCTGCACTGCCACCACCTTCTCAGTCACCTTCCCCAACAAGGAAAGGTTCGAGACAGCCCTGTAGCTGGCGAGGATTTCCAGGTCCACTGAGAGAGTGTTTTTTTATCAACCTTAGCATCACACTCTTCAGTGCAGTGGAACACCTCCTCCAGTGAATACCAAATGATACTCTCAAACACAAGGTTAAGGGTCTCCTGTCCGTCACGTGGCAATATACATGCCCAAGATTACCACCATAAAAATCCAATAATTTACCATGAACAGCAAATAGCTTTTAAGCAGTGCAATGATTTATTTATTCACTACTACTTACTATGAAGTTCCATATAGGAGGCTGGTAAACAAGTTGGGTAGCAATGGGGTGGGAAGTAAGGTGGTAACTTGGGTAAGAAACTGGTTAAGGGATAGGAGACAGAGCGTGTTGATAAATGGAGTTTGCTCTGAGGAGGGGAGAGTGACCAGCAGGGTACTGCAGGGGTCAGTACTGTGGCCAGTCATTTTTAATGTCTTCATTAGTGACATAGCAGAGGAACTAGAAGGGAAGGTCTGCCTCTTTGCGGATCACACCAAGATCTGCAACAGGGTAGACACTCCGGAGGGGGTGCAAAGGATGGAAAGAGACTTGAAACGGCTGAAGGTGTGGTAAATAGTTTGGTAGCTAAGGTTTAATGCAAAAAAAGTGCAAAATAATGCACTTGGGTCCCAGAAACCTGGGGGTACAGTACAACTAACTCATATTGCGTACTGTTACCCTAGGTCTTCACTATTTTGTTACAATATAGCATTGCATCTGTTATCTAGTGTGCATTTTCACCCAGCATTGCAATTATTCCTGTTATTGTACTGTACTGCTGTGTTTTGAATACTTCTGTAACCTCCCGGGTCGTGCCTGAAAATAGTCATTTTTTGGCTTGTGTACCCACCCGGTAAGCAAAAACTAAATAAAAATAAAATAAATAAAATGGGGAGAGAGAGATACTAGCAGCGATCAGTCAGGAAAGAGACCTGGAAGTAATCATATCTGATGACCTGAGGGTGGCCAGACAATGCAACAAAGCGATCGGGAGATCTAGTGGGAAACTGGGAAGCACTGTATAGGTAGGGGTATTACCAGCAGGAAGAGGGAAGTGATGTTGCCACTATGTAGGTCTTTAGTAAGATCCCACCTAGAGCACTGTGTCCAGTCTTGGAGGCCACATCTCAGGAAGGACATAGGATTGAGGCCATCCAAAGGAGGGCTACCAAGATGGTACAGGGTATGCATCAAATGTCCTATGAAGAGAGGCTAAAGGAATTAAACATGTACACACTGGAGGAGAGGAGGAAAAAGGGGTGGTATGATAGAGACCTTTAAATACCTCACATGGGTGAATAAGGTACAAGTGGGAGATAATTTTCAGAGGAAAGTGTGTTCCTGAACAAGGTGCCATGATATGAAGATAGAGGAGGGTAGACTTGGGAGAGATGTGAGGAAATGCTTTTTCACAGAAAGGGTGGTGGATACCTGGAACAGTCTTCCAGCAGCAGTTGCGGGGACAAAAACAGTGGTGGGATTCAAAAAAGCATGGGATAAGCACAAGGGGGTCATAAAGGATAGGTAAGGGGCTGGCAGAGAAAGTGCTGTAGACCTGGAAGGGTCTGCAGTGCAAGCAGTGCAACAAAAAAGGGCAGACTAGATGGGCCATGCGGCCCTTATCTGCTGTCAACTTCTGTGTTTCTGTTGCTCACATAATTATGCCAGATACAAGCTGTGATGACACAGTAACCCAAAAAGCCAGTCAGAGCAGTCTCTGTGTCTCTGCCAGTATTCCTGAGAGGGGCTAAAATGGCGTATACCTGGCATAATTTTTTGTGTAAATCATTGCACTACTTACGAACTATTTGCTGTTCATGGTACATTTTTGGGTTTTTATGGTGGTGGTACTGGGTTTTATGTTGCCACATTGTTCTGTTTGCTTCCAGCATGTCGTGCAGTGGTGTAGGCTTCCTGTTTGGTACCTTCTGTCTGTCAACCAACAGTCTGGTAGGACCTGGGTTAAAAACACAGAAAGGAGGGTGCAGCTCGGACATCAGCCAGAGAACATTCTCCATCAAAACTGGCTGAAATTCCCTTTAGGCGTCCGGAGAGGTCCTGCATATCCATGATAGGGTACTGTCTTCTGCATACTGGTTCCTAGTCCTTAGATGTGGCCACATGTTATAGCACACTCTGGGGGTGGGGGGAATTCAGTAATACAGCATATTGACAGGTGCTGTTCATAGTTCAAATGTGATGGCACCAGCACTCCCACAGAGCTTGCCTCATAGTATACCCACTTCTTTCCCATGGTAGGGGCCCATAACTGATCTCTTGCCTGGGCTCACTGAATTACCCCTATGATTGATGAAGTAAGACTTGTGTCCTGAGGTGTAGGAGTTTAGGAAGGGAGGGAAGGAAGGAAGTACACTGTATTGAGTTGGAAGTGGACTGCAGCTGATCCCCATCTAGGGTCAGTTTACATTTGTAATAAGCATCAAGGAAGCAGGAGGGGTTAGGGGAATTGAGGGAAATCAGGGATTGCTGTGAACATCCTGACTAGGTTACATACAAGGATACATAATTGGGGGCTAGGAGAAGCTGGACCCGGGAGGATGTGGGGTAATCATAGCATATACAAGAGTTATAATAGTAGGAGGAGAATGGTATGATGTAATAGTTGTGGGGCAGCAGTCTTCCAATGTGCAGGAGCCTGGAGTGGCTAAAGGCAGAAGTAAGACTGCTCAGATGGGAGCTGTGGAGGATGGTGTTGAGAGTCACTGGAGCAGAGCAGTGGAGGGAAAGACAAAGGTGGGGGTTGTCCATGGAAGTAAGGGTATCAGGCTTGGGAATGGAGCAGAGAGGACCACCCAGTATCCAGGGGTATCTCATCCTCAGAAGCCCAGGGAGCCCAGGGTGGAGGAATGGCAAGTGGTAGGGGTGGGAATGTGAGGGTAGCAACAGGGGTGGCAACTCTTGAAGGGATGCCTTTAAGGAATATATTTGCACCACTATCTGGTGTGGGACAGAAGGCATCAGGAGGTGGCGTAGGAGGTCAGGTTATGCCTGGGTCTAGGGTAGAAGGACAGGGAAGGGGAGAGGGGAGCTAGTCAATGTGAGCAGAGAAGAAGAAGCAGACAAAGAGGAGCAGAAGATGGCGGGGGAGAGAAACGGGTAGGAAGAGAGGAGGAAAAAGTGGAAGCAAGAAAGGCTAGCCAGAAAGGGAAGGGCATAGAGGGGAATGGAGAAACAGTTGAGGGAATAAGTAGTAGATGCAGCAGAAGGTTAACCAGGGTGGAGAGGGAGCAGTTAGGTGGGGGAGAAACTGGTACCACAGGTAAGTAAGGAAGGCTGGGAAACACGGATGCAGGGGATGGAAGGATGGTAATCTTAAGGGACTCCATAATTAAGGGTATTCACTGGGGAAGGATGGGGGACCCAAATGCAAGAAGGAAGGTGGTTTGCATGCTAGGGATGGCAGTGGGGAAGGTGTACCCAAGAATCAGGGAAATAGTAAGGAAGGTTGGAGGGAAACCAAACTTAGTTATACACATGGGTACCAGCGACCTAGCTGAGGAGGAGGTGGAGGTAGTGCAAGGTAGATTCAGGGTATTAGGGAAGACCTGCAGGGAGGAAGCAAGATTGCTGACTTTCTCACAGGTGACACCAGTACCAAGGCCAGCACAGTCAGGAAGAAAGGATAAGAGAATTCATTTTGACTGGCTGAGGAAATGGTGTAGTGAGGAAGAATTCATCTGTATCAGGGATGGGGGGTGGGAACTGGTCAAACTAAACACTTTTCACTGGAGGCTATACCTCAGTATAGAGGCTAGAGGGTACTCAGGGATAAACTGAGGGGGTACATAACCAATAAACTTAAACTACTGGGGAGAGTGGCAGGCCTGCAGGTCCAAAGCCTCCTGGAGGAGGAGGAGGAGGTCAACAGACCTCCCCCATAGTGGTAGAAGGGGTCTGAAGGGTGGAGGGGGAGCACAGTAATTAGCAACAGGGGGTGGGGGAGAACACAGAGAGGATAAATGAAGAAAGAAGAGAGAGAGAAGGGAGGCCTCAGATTCTATGTGGAAGCTGATGTCTCTGAATGTGTAAAGTTGTGGAAATAAGATGGATGACCTGCATATACTAGTAGCAGAAGGGAAGGTGGACATAGCAGCAGTAACCAAGACATGGGCCACACCAAGCCATGACTGGGACCTCTCAATGCATGGATGCAAACTATATAGGAGGGACAAGGTAGTAGGGAAAGGGTTGGTGGTGGTTTATATCATATATATATGTTTATATTTTAGTTACTTTATATAGTATTGATGTTATTTTATATTTATGCATTGTCTGTTTATTTTATTTTTCTGTGAGGAGCCCAGAGCCTCCGGGAGTTAGCGCCATACAAATAAAACTTGCCTTGCCTTGCCATCAACATGTACAAGGGAGGAGTTGGTGGAAGGGAGGGTGGAAGCATTGTCAGTTCAGCTGCAATCCAATAGAAGGAGAAAGACCACCCAACCAAGAATACAAAGGGGACAGGGAACTGAGCTTGCAATTATTAGAAGCTGCAGGGAAAGGAGAGGTGGTAATAGTGGAAGACTTCAACCTGCCTAAGGTGGACTGGAGCGTACCATCTATAACATGTGCCAGGAGTCAGGTGATCCTAGAATGTTTGCAGAGTGGGTTCCTGACTCAGGGCATCACAGAACCCACCAGGGAAGGGGCAATCCTTGATCTAGTGCTCACAAATAGGGAGCACATACAAGAAATAACGGTCAAGGAGCCCCTGGGTGGAAGTGACTGTTGCACAGTGTGGTTCCAGTAGGATATGTGCAGGGAAAGCATCCCCACTAAGACCAAAATCCTAGATTTTAGGAGGGCGGACTTCAGGAAGAAGATCGAGGTGCCAAGGAGGCACCTGGTGGGCATCAGAGCAAATATGGGGTGGACCAAAGGTGGTTCATCGTTAAGACTGGAATAATGGTTGCCACAGAGGGCCCGTGTTAGGTTCAAGGGGAAGAACTCAAGGGCCAAAGCACCCAGCTGGTGCAGTACTGTGGTCACCAAGGCAGCAAGGGACAAGATGTTAGCGTATAGGAAATTCAGAAAGACCAAGAGAAAAGCAGATAGGGAGAATTACCGGAAGTTGGCTAGTGTGGCGAGTAAAGTAGTCCAGCAGGCTAAGGCACAGAAGGAACTGCAGATAGCTGATGGAATTAAGAAGGTGGAGAATGCCTTTTTTTAGCTATATAAGTGAGAGAAGTGACAAGAAGGATTGGATTGTTAGGTTTCGGAAAGACGATGAATGGGTGGAAGAGAATGAGGGAAAGCAGAGGTACTAAATGAATACTTCTGTTCCATCTTCATCAGATACAAAGATGGACTGCTGCCTACGGTGGGGAGAGCAGTGGGGGGGTTGGGGAGCATGGATGTGGTGGTAAAGGAGGATAGAGTGAGGTAAGGACTGCTAGCTTTGAAGGTGGACAAATCACCAGGTCTGAATGGCATACACCCAAGGGTACTGAGGGAACCAACAGAAGAGCACAAGGGGCCACTGGTGGGCCTGTTCAATAGTTCACCAGAGTTGGGCATGGTACAGCAGGACTGAAGAATGGCACATGTGGTGCCCCTCCATAGGAGTGGTCCCAAGGATGACCCAGGGATTTACAGACAGGTCGGTATGACCTTAAACATGTGCAAGCTCATAGAGACCATACTTAAGGAAAGGTTGGTAGTGTATCTAGAGAAGTATGGTCTCCAGGATCTGAGGCAGCATGGGCTCATGGGAGGGAGATCATGTCAAACACATTTGATTGACTTCTTTGACTGGGTCATTAAGACAGTAGACAGGGGCCAAGGGGTGAGCATCCTTTACCTGGACTTCAGCAAAGTCTTAGACTCTGTACCCCACAAGTGGTTGATCAGGAAGCTGGCTGATCTCAGGGTTGGGAAGAAGATGTTCAGATAGGTAGAAAACTGGTTGAGAAACACAACCCAGAGGGTGGTAGTGGGGGGCAAGCTATCTAGCACCAGAGAGGTCAACAGTGGGGTCCCACAGGGCTCAGTGTTGGGACTGGTGTTGTTCAGTTTCTTTATCAATGATATTGGGGATGGAAATAAGGGCATAATGTGGCTAGTTGTGGATGACACCAAGCTCTGTGGGATGGTGGACACAGCCAAAGGGGTACAGGACATACAGCATGATCTGAAAAAGCTTGAGAGATGGTCTGGGATTTGGCAGCTTAGCTTTAGTGATAAGAAATGCAAAGTTATACACATTAGAGCCAAGAATCCCAGGACAGGGATGGGGCAAAAGGGGGTAAGGCCAGCAGGAAATGGAGGGTAATGAGTACCAATGCCCGTAGTCTGGGCAACAAGCTCCCTGAACTGGTGGCCTTAATGGAAGAGGGATGCCTGGATATTGTAGCAGTCACAGAAACATGGTACACAAAGAACCATGACTGGGATGTTAACATACCGAGTGCATAACCTACAGGAGGACAGGCAGGGGAGAGGGGAGGTAGCTCTCTATGTAAGAAGGGATAAAAGCAACTGAACAAAAGAGTAAACAGGGAGGATAGGAGGCACTGTGGGTCACCTTGGAGACTGGAAAGGGCCACAATCCGCACAGGGTTATGTACAGACCCCATGTCAGGGGAAGAATGGACAAGGATATGATGGAAGGCATTCTTAGAATGGCGGAGAAGGAGATACTATTGATGGGAGACCTGAATGCCAGATGTTAGCTGGAGCACATTTGCTGCAGCCACATCCAAGAGCAGGGCCATTCTTGATGCCCGGGTGGCAGGCATTAGACAGCTAGTTTGGAACCCACTCGTGAAGAGCAATCTTAGACCTCATACTCTCAAGCAGAGGGGCAGTGAGAGGATCTCAGATCTAGAGTGGGTTGCCATCTGGAGACAAGTGACCATCAAACAGTGTGGTTCACGTTAAACTCAGCTACAGAGTCAAGCCATACAAAAGTGAGGGTACTGGACATTAGGAGGGCTGACTTTGGCAAGATGGAGAGTGCCTCAGAAAGCACTAGCAAACAGGCTAGAAGGAGGGTGTGGAGCAACAATGGGGAATTATCAAAACTGCCATCACAGAGGCAACAAGCCTTTGTGTGAAGCAAATAAACAAATCAAAATGAAAGAAAAAGCCACTATGGTTCTCAAGAGGGTGGCTGTGAAAGTCAGGAAGAAAAGATAGCATTCGGAGTATAAGAAAACACAGAAGGAGCAGGACAGAGAGCTGTACCAGTTAAGGCAGAAAGAAGCAGGGAGGGAAGTCAGAATAGTAAAGGCCCAAACTGAGGAAAAGATAGCCAACTCAGTTAAGAAGGGGATAAAACCTTTTATAGGTACATCAGCGGCGTAGAAAGACAAAGGAGGGATAGTGAGGCTGAATAGAATGAGCGGTGGGTGGGTGGGCAGAGGGGACAGTGAAAAAGCAGGAATACTGAACAATATTTCTGCTCAGTATTCACAAAGAGGAGGACGTGCCTAATCCAATTAACAGAAGCACTCTTGATAGAAGGTCTCCAGTCCTGCCACAGAAAAGGGTTCTGCAAGAACTCCTAAAACTGAGCGGACAAAGCAATGGGTCCTGATGGAATTCACCCAGAATTCTAAAAATTAAGGAAGGAACTAGGTGAAACCACTGGCTACTCTTTTAATAAATCATGGGAGGATGGTGTGGTACCAGAGGACTGGAGGAAAGCGGATGTGATTCCCTTCACAAAAGTGGGAACAAGACAGAGCGGGAAACTACAGACCTGTCAGTCTGACCTCTGTGGTAGGGAAAGTGATGGAGTCACTTCTGAAGGAAAGAATAGTTGAGTACCTAGAGGTCAGTGGAGCACAGGATCCAAGGCAGCATGGGTTCACAGCGGGAAGGTCATGTCGAGCCAGATCTAATAGATTTCTTTGACTGGGTGACCAAAGTAGTAGACCAGGGAGGGCTGTGGACATGGCCTACCTGAGACTTTAGCAAGGCATTTGACCAGTCCCACAAGATTATTAGTCAAATTAACCAGCCTGGGAGTTGTCCCGGGTGGTAGCCTAGGTAAAACATTGGCTGGACAACAGGACACAGAAGGTAATTGTAAATGGAGTCCACTCTGATGAAAGGGCAGTTACTAGTGGGGTACTGCAGGGTTCAGTATTGGGTCCAGTCCTTTTTAATGTCTTCATCAGTGACATTGCAGAGGGACTGGAAGGAAAAGTATGCATTTTTGCAGATGACACAAAGATCTGCAACAGGGTTGATACACAAGGGCGTGGAAAGGATGAAAAGGACTTGGCAAGGTTGGAGGAATGGTCAGACATATAGCAGCTAGGATTCAATGCAAAAAGTGCAAAATAATACCTGGAAACAAGAACCCAGGGAAGAATACACAATGGTTGGGAGGTAGTAACAACAACAAAACAGAGAAGGGACCTAGGGGTAATCATATCAGATGACCTTAAGGTTAGCAAGCAATGTGAGAAGGCAGTAGGGAGGGCTGGGGGTATACTGGGATGCATAGGAGGCATCAGCAGCAGAAAACAGGAAGTTGTTATCCCTCTGTACAGACAGTTGGTGAGACCCCATCTGAATACTGTGTCCAGTTCTGGAGACCCCATCTCCATGAGGACATAGACAGGATAGAGGCAGTCAGAGGAGGCAACTAAAATGGTGCAGGGTCTGCAAGAGAAGCCGTGTGAGGAGAGACTAAAGGAGCTTAATATGTATACCCTTGAGGAAAGAAGGGAGAGGGGGACATGAGTGAAACTTTCATGTACCTCAAGAGAATCAACAAGTCCAGGAGGGTAGCATCTTTCAGAAAAGAGACTTGCAAGAACAAGGGACACAATTTAAAGATAGAAGGAGGCGGTTCAGGGGCAATGTGTGAGGAAGTATTATTTCACAGAGAGGGTAGTGGATGCATGGAACAGCCTTTCTGAGGAAGTTGTGGGGTCTAAAACTGTGGGAGAATTCAAGAATGTATGGGACAGACATAAGGCAATTCTTGTGGGGGGCAGGAAGATATAGGCTGTTGGTTAACTAGGATCTGCGGCCTATCCTGTAGGTAGGGAAATGGGCAGTCTAGATGGGCCTAGCGGTCCTTATCTGCCATCAAAGTCTATGTTTCTATGTTTTTATGACAGAGTAATACCTGGGGGCAGTCCAGGTATTTGCAACGGAGGAGGAGAAGAATCTAGGAGTGGTGCTCACTAGTGACCTGAAGCACTCCATGCAGTGCAGGAAAGTAGCAGCAAGAGCAAATAAGATGTTGGGATGCATAGCCAGGGGGATCAGCAGTAGGCAAGAGGAGGTTATGCTGCCATTGTGCAGGTCACCGATGAGGCCACACCTGGAGTATGGAGTACAGTACTGGTACCCACACCTTAACAAGGACATTAACCTGCTGGAGACGGTCAACAGGAGAGCAATGAAGATGATCGTAGGTCAGCAGGGAAAGGCATATGAGGAGAGGTTGGAAGCCCTGAACATATACTCCCTTGAGAAGAAGAGGGAGAGAAGGGACATGATTGAGATCTTCAAGTATTTGAAAGGGATAAATAGGGTGGATAAGGAGGGTCTCTTTAAGCTAAGTGGCAGCTGAAACACAAGGGGGCACAGTCTTAAGTTGGGGGGAGGTTTAGGAGGGAGGTTAGGAAACACTTCTGTGTGGAGATGGTGTTGGCCAGTTGGAATGTGCTGCTGGAAGAAGTGGTATTGTTAAAGATGGTGGGCAGCTTCAAGAGAGGTTGGGGCAGACATAAGGGGAAAGTAAGGGTCATGAGAGGGGCAGATGGAAAGGATGGGAGGATTGTGGCGGGGCAGGGTCTGTAGCTTAAGCTGTGGACCCTGCAATATGATCAGACTAGATAAATCAAATGGCCTTATTCTGCTGGCTTCCTCGTATGTTTGGATATTTGTTATGAGGAGACATAGTCACAGTGTTCACACTATTAAAGACAATAAACCAGGTGGCATATGCCCAGAGGTTTGAGTTAGTAACTGCAAATATAACAGCCCAAAACACAGAAAATCAGGGTAGAAAAGAGTCAGGCTCTATAACAAAGTTCAGTGCTTTAATATTCAAAAGTGCATTAATGTGTGTAGGACTGGGAGCTCAAAGCTCAGCATGACATGCAGAGTAAAGCATATCCCTACCCCAACAGCTCATCTTCCCTTGCCAGATGCATACTCCTCCCCAGTCTTAACTATGGTCCAGTCCCCTTTACCTTTGCAGCTAAGTCCCTTATGCCCAAATGGAATTTAACCTACACCAGTATGTGTAGATTTGCCCTGTCAGCAGCCCCTGTCATGCATCACTGTGAGCTCTACAATAAGCTAGGTTGGCTGTCACCAGGAAATAGTTGCCAGTACACCTTAGACTATTTCACTGACAAGGTCATCAGATCTGGCACCACTGCCAGTCTAGCTGGGGTTATTAAAGTACTGTAACCATGCTTATCCTCTTAGGTTTACTAGTTGTCCCAAAGTGTGTACCAACATGGGAGACCAGGCTTCTGTCCTATGTGCATCCAGACTCTGATATTGTTTTCTGTTATTAGTCCAAGGCTCCTCCTCCTCCTCCTCCTACCCCCAGATCAGAAGGTCTGTCTGGGACTATCTGACAGCTGACTCTGCCTGTGACTGTTGGATTTTTATCTTCAGAATGAATGCCCTGTATTTTTGATTGATTCATTTTATCATTTAACATGACTGCTATGTACATTTTATTATTGCATACTATCAGGAGAGAGATGAGAAGAGTAGGGCGAAGGTTGGAGCATCGCTGGTGGAAATCTGGCCTTGATGCCAACAGGCTTAGATTGATGCCACATTACACAGACTATCAATCAGTGATCTCCTGTAAGAAGGCAGTGTTCCTGTCTGGGGAGATTACTGCTGCACAGAATCGACCTGCTCAGCTCTTCCGAACTGTGGACAGACTGTGCAGTCCAGCCTGTCTACAGTCTCGGAGAGCCTTGTCGCAAGAGAAATGTGATGAGTTTTCTCGCTTCTTTGCAGATAAGATTGCTGACATCAGGCCAGAGATCATTTCAGCCACCTCCAATGGGGATGGCAGTGATCGGGGGGAGGTCACAGTGCCTCAGTCTGGTTGGTCAGCTTTTAACCAGGTGGCGATCTCGGATGTCATGATAGTCATCCAGAGTATGTGGCTGACCTACTGTGGTTTGGACCTGAGCCCAACCCGCCTCCTTGTGGGGAGTGTTGAGGTCATCATCCCGGTCCTGGCTGAGATTGTCCAGAGTTCATTAGAGACCGGGAAGTTTCTGGATTCCCTGAAGGAGGCGGTGGTGACACCCCTCCTTAAGAAATCTTCTCTTGACCCAGATTGTCTCGCCAACTACAGGCCTGTCTCTAACCTTCCCTTTGTGGGTAAGGTTATTGAGAAGGTGGTTGCACTGCAGCTGGATGATCATCTTGCCATCCATGACATCTATGATCCCTTCTAGTCGGGATTTAGGAAGAGGCATAGTACTGAGACTGCCCTTGTTTGGGTGCTTAATGACCTCCTTTTAGCAAGAGATTGGAGGACCCGTACCATTCTGGTTCTCTAGGTGTCAGCATGACTCAGTTGATAGCACATCCACCTCTGGGCCAGTAGGTCGTGGGTTCTCATCCCACACCAGGATTGAACTTGCACCTAAAACACTGGCATCCGAGTGCAGTATTAGGGGGGTGCTGTACTGCTGGGGTGTGCCGTCCTTCGGATGAGACGTTAAACCGAGGTCCCTTCTACCCATCCTGGTGTTGTCCTGGTGAGTTTCCAGTTGGAAGTAAAAGAACCCAGAGCACTCTTCACAAAGAGTAGGGAACATTCCTGGTGTCCTGGCCAACATTCCCCTTCCCATAAACTGGTTCATGCAATCATCCAGACTGTGTGTGGGTGTTGATGTGTGATATGACTGCCACTACACATTCAGTAACTTCACTACCAGTCTAGTATTGCTTGTAAAGTGCTTTGGGATACACTGTGTATGAAAAGCTCTATATAAATGCTGATTCTTCTTCTTCTTGATCTCTCTGTGGCATTTAACACTGTGGACCATGGTGTGTTGCTATAGCGCCTGGGCTGATCAGTGGGCAGTCAGGTACAGTCCTCAGATGGTTTCACTCTTTCCTCACTGGCAGGCCTCAGAGAGTAGTGTCTGGGATTTATTCCTCTGAGACATTCTTCCTGCTATGTGGGGTCCTGCAGGGCTCTGTGCTGTCACCCATGTTGTTCGTGGTGTATATGTTGCTGCTGAAGGACATTGTAAGGTGGTATGGTCTGAGTTTTCACTGCTATGCAGATGACACTCAGCTGTACATGTCCTTTGCACCTGAACAGGATGTTGCAGCCTTGGTATTTACCAACTGCTTATCCGAGATCCAGGACTGGATGAGTGCCAACTGGTTGAAGCTCAATCTTGACAAGACTGAGGTTTTGGTTGTGGACCCGGGTTGTTGAGTAGAGGGGTCTTCAGGTGGGCAGGCATCCAGTCTACTGCTCGAGGGCCACCAATTGAGGAGCTCTGAACAGGTGCAGCATCTGGACATTATTCTTGATGAGGTGCTGACCCTGAAATCTCAGGTATTGTCCGTTGTCAAGACCTCATTTTACCATCTGAGGAATATTGTCCAGATTGAGCATCTGGTTCCACCCGACGATCTCCCAACATTGGTCCATGTCTTCGTGACCTCCCATCTAGATTACAGCAATGCCCTGTATCTTGGGCTACTGGGGGTTGATATCTGCTATTTGCAGTTGGTGCAGAATGTGGCAGCCAGGTTACTGACTGGGCTTTCTCGATCTTGCCATATTACACCTGTGCTGCGTGAGCTGCTGTAGCTGCCAGTTCAATGGCAGATCACCTTCAAGGTCAGCTTGCTGACCACCAAAGCTCTACATGGACGGGGACCGCACTACCTGCAAGAGCTTCTTTGCCCCTACTGCCCCTCCCGACCACTCCGCTCCACCAAAGAGGGATTGATAGAGATTCCCAGGGTTCAGTTGCAGACATCTGGGACATGAGCATTTGCTTTTGTTGTCCCCGCCCTGTGGAATTTTTTACCTCATTGGGTTCATTAGTGCCTGACTGTGGAGGGCTTCAAACAGCACTTAAGACCTATTTATTTAATCTTGCATTCTCCATTAGTTGATTTTGACTGGATCCTGCTTGTTACTGAATTTTAATCTATTTATAGTTTTAATATTGTACAAGTTTAATCAGTGTTAAAGCACTTTGATATTTATGAATTCACTTTATAGAGATTATTATTATTGTTATTTATCAATTATCTTCAAATGTAATCCCTTAATCTGGTCTATATTTGAGCATGTACTCTATACCTGACTTGATTTTTTATTTTGATCTTCTGTTCTCACTTGTCTGGTGTTCACACAATCTTAGGTTCAAATGTTTCCTATTTTTGTTGTATTTTAGTCTGCTAAAACTGTATGTTAATGCCTCTCCTCACTATTGTAATCTCCCAAGTCATACCTTTTTCATTTATTACAGCATTAAGTCTATGACAAATGATGCTACACGAATCATTGTAAAGCAAGTCCTCCCTCCTACATTAAAATATAATTCCCTACTTTTGTATAATTTACCCTATGTAAGCATTAGGAGATATGAGGTTACTTTTAATAGTATACTTTGATTTGCTACAGAGACAGAAAAAACAAAAAAAAAAACTATAACTTGTACCAGGATTCTGGAACTTCTTCTCCAAGGCATGTAATTTTAAATTCAATCCTAACTTTCATACAAAGAATTATAAACACAGGAGCACTGATAGAACTAAATGTCAAATTCATGAAAGTGCAAAACACTAAGTTACTAAGTAAGACATCAATAAAATTAAAGACAACTGAGCATTCATTTTCATATTTTGGATCAGTGCTTCTAAACAATTTTAGCAAAAAGGAGTTGGATTTTAATACCAAACCTAGTATTTTCAAAAGAAATTTGAGGAATTGGGAGGAGGGGTAGCAATGATAGTAAAAAACTGCATTGGCATAGGGGGAGTAGAGGAGGCGGAGGGAACCGTGGAGGCGATTTGGGTCACCTTGATAACAAGGGGGGGCAGGAGAGTAAAAATAGGAGTGGTGTATAGACCCCCTGCCCTGGAGGAGGAGCTGGAGGACAGTCTGGTGGCAGATGTTAGGAGACACTGCAGACTGGGCAGAGGAAAGGTGGTGGTGTTGGGGACTTAAACATGCCAGGAACAGACTGGGAGACTATGACATCCTCTGTGACCAGGGAACAGAGGTTGTTGGATGTCTTTCAAGGCGCTTTCCTAACTCAGCAGGTGAGGGAACCGACCAGGAGAACACAGGTACTGGATGTGGTCCTGGCAGACAGTGACCAGATTGAGAGCCTGGGTAAAGGACCAGTGGCGGGGAATGACCATGCAGTCTGGTTCTGCCTGGACCTAGGAGGGTAGAAGGCTGCACAAGATGGAAGTAACCGACTTCAGGGGGTGGATTTTAAGGAAATGGGAAGGATCCTTAAGGAGCATTTGGATGGGATTGGGTCAGACATGGATGCTGATAGTAGGTGGAAATCATCAGGAGAGGGTGCAGGATGCTACCAGCACCTGTGCAAAATGAGCCAAAATCGCGGTGGGGCCCAAAAACCCTGTTGGTGGACCAGGGAGGTCCAGGAGGTGGTGCAGGGAAAGCAGCCTAAGAAATTCAAGTGCTCAAGGGAAAGGGATCGAGGGGAGTATGAGCTGATGGCTTAGAAGGGCCACCAGAGTGGTGAGAGGTGGCTAAGGCAAGGAAGGAGCAGAACCTGGCCAGGGAAATTAGGAGAGGAAAAAGGGTTCTTTAGATACATTGGGGAAAGATGAAGGGTGAAGGGCAGATTAGCAGGATTAAATCAGGGAAGAGATGGGCACAAAGGCCCAGAGGAGCAGGCTGAGGTACTAAATGAGTACTTCACCTCAGTTTTCACCAGGAAAATGGGGATGCTGCATCATACATGGGAGGAGACAGAGATAATGAGGAGGGGGCCCCTTACCAATCGGCAGGTCTGGGGGCATCACTGGCAGGTGGGGGAGGGCTAAGCAGGGAGAAGAGGTACTGGAGTGGAAATCACAGCAGAGAGTGAGGAGCCTCAGCTCCCTTAAGACGGAGAAAGCACGGGGCCAGATAAATTACATCCTAGAGTGCTGAAGGAACTTGCAGATGTCCTGGCGAAACCCCTGGCAGAGCTTTCACCATCTCTCTGAGGACAGGGTGGGTGCCCCAAGACTGGAAGGTGGCGCATGTAGTGCCTATCCACAAGGGGGATCAAGGGAGGTGGCAGGGAACTACAGGCCTGTCAGCCTGACATCAGTGGTGGCAGGTGATGGAGGGCATTGTCAAGGAGAGGCTAGGGGGACCTGGATAAGTCAGGGTGCCTGGACAATAGACAGCATGGATTCATCCCGGGAAATCGTGTCAGACAAACCTGGTGGAGTTCTATGACTGGGTGACAAGTGCCTTGGACCTGGGTAGACCAGTGGATGTCCTCTTTCTAGACTTCAGCAAGGCATTTGACTCTGTTCCTCATGTGGCCTGTTGGATAAACTAGGAGAAATGGGGTGGGAAACCAGATGATCCGATGGATAGGCAATTGGCTCCAGGACCGGACCAGAGGTTGTAGTTGGTGGGATAGTCTCTTCCCCAAGGAGGGTCATTAGTTGGGGTCCCACAGGGATCAGTCCTTGGGCCCCTTCTGTTCAACGCCTCGTATCTCTGACATAAGGATAGGAATCAGGTGAGATGAGTCTCTTTGCAGATGACTCGAAACTGGGGGCGGTGGTGGATGGGGAGGAGGGGAGGGTGGCCCTGCAGGGGGACCTGGAGGCTCTGGAAAGATGGTCTAGAACGTGGAAGCTGAGGTTTAATGCAGGGAAATGCAAGGTACTACACCTGGGGGCCAGAAACCCAGGCCAAGTGTACACCCTGGGGGGGGGAATACTACAAGTCTCAATGGCTGAGAGGGACCTGGGGGTGGTGGTGGATGTCAAGATGAACAACTCTGAGACTTGTAGGAGGGCAGCTGCCAAGGCCAACAGGATGCTTGGATGCATTGCTAGGGGATCACCTCCAGAAGGAGGGAAGTGATACTCCCTCTGCATAACTGCTTGGTGAGGCGCACCATGAGTACTGCGTGCAGTTTTGGAGGCCGCGACAAGAGGACATTAACCTCCTGGAGAGGGTCAGAGGAGGGCAACAAAATGATTTGGGGCTTGGGGACAGGACTTATGAGGAGAGGCTCAAGAGCTAAATATGTACACTTTGGAAGAGAGAAGGGACCGGGGGACATGATAGAGGTCTTCAGGTACATGAAGAGGGTAAATGGGGAGGAACAGTGAGGGTGCTTGAAGGAAGGAGGAGGGGCCACTAGAGGGCATGGGTGGAAGCTGGAGGGGGGAAGATTCAGGGGAGAAAGGAGGAGGTGCTACTTCACTGAGAGGGTGGTAGAGCCATGGAATGCACTACCTAGGGGGCTGGTGGAGGCAGAGACAGTGGAGGGGTTCAAGAGGGGGTGGGACAGGTACAGGGGAAGGGTTCAGGAAACAAAATCCAATGCAGCAAGAATATCCAGAACTGGGAAGGGAGAAGCCAGAGAAGGCGAGGGGGACAGCAAGGTCAGCACCCAGGGTGGGGGCTGACCAAACGAGCAGACACGAAAGACCATTAGGCCTATTCTGCTGGCATTTTAGTATGTTAGTATGTTAGTATGAATTTATGAAGATATTATTGATCTGCAGTTGTTTCGATGTACTCTGATTTTGTAGTTACAAACTAAATTATATAGCCGTTTAAAATGTATGAAAACTTTGTACATATTGTTTTGTATGAGATTTTTATGTTTATTTTATTCTATGTTTTGCAATTTTTTGATGTATTGTAGATCTGTTGTATTCCATCTCCTCATGCGTGGCTGAAAATCATCTTTGATCCAGTCCACTTTCCTGGTAAAATGCAATAAACAAAAATCAGATACAATAAAATAAATGTTTTGGCCACATTTGGAGGTTTGGGAGCTAATGACAATACACTATAAGGCACCTATCAGAATCAATTATGCCTCTACACATGACAATATATTTTTTATGGATTTTCATGTGCCTTGTATCTGTACTCTCCCAGGTCATTCCTGAAAATAGGCAATTTTTTTTTGCCCAGTGCACTTACTCAGTAAACAAGAGCTAAATAAATAAATAAATGATATTGCATAATCTTAAAAAAGCATGAGTAATATGATGCTAGATTGGGGCTTATGAGGCAATGAGGGGACATTGTAAGCCATATGTGGTGTATAGAAGTGCTTTCTGTTGTAGTGCAATACTAACATACACACTGAGTTATTCTAATATTATAATTTCAAATTGTTGTGTATGTATTTTTTGTAGTTCACATGCTTTTGCCCTGAAGAAGAGGATTATTCCTCAAAACATTGGCAGTATATTGAGTAGTGTTTATAGTGGAAAGATTGAACTTTTAGCTATCACATTAATAAAATATAAAGAACTATATACTTGATGAGTGGGTCTGTTTGTTCTAACCCTGAGACATGTTACTAGGCTTGTTGGGACCAGACGCCTCATGGCGCTTCTTTTTTCTACAGGTGCCCAACTGGAGAGCACCATTGAATAGGTGTGTATTTGTCAAGTGTGCTTACCTGCTCAATAAAACCTAAATAAATAAATGCAGAGTTGTACAAATTCATTGCAAGTCACATGGACCACCACCATGAAAAGGTAGATTGCTGAGCAAGGCAAAGTGACCCTAGCACTTTGTAGACAAAACTACTTCCAAGCAGAAGCAGAGGACGTGCAGTTAAAAATGGAGGGGCATGATAAGGGGAACATTTGAAAGCTTTACTTCACACAGTAGGTGGCTAACAAACATTGAAGAAGCATGGAGACTATAATTTGGGGAAAGGTGGGAGCACAGGAGAGAAATGAGAGATACTGAGAGAAAGAAGCAGCAGTGGAGGATAACTGCATTCTATTGCAGTGTCTAGGAGCTGTGGATTTGGTGGTTTGGTATGAAAAGTTGAGATCTTGGTCAAGCATAGTGGATGCTTAGGCCAGTTGGGGTTTGGGTTGGCCTGAGTCAAAATTAGCCTACTGGGCTTAAATTCTGAGCTAACAAAGTCCTACCCTATATCTTCTGACTACAGAAGAGAGAGTGAGGGTGCATCTGAAATGCATGTGCTAAAAAAGAGAGAGGGGACAAGAAAGAGGGAGAGAGAGAGAGAGAGAGAGAGAGAGAAAGAGAAATAACATTCAATTTGGGTCTTATCTTCAAAAATATGAAGAACATTTCTGCCATTTCCATGCACAAACTCAGTAGTAGCAGTGGTAATAGTAATAGTAATAGTAATAATAATAGTAATAGTAATAGTAGCAGCAGCAGTAGTAGTAGTGGTAGTGGTGGTAGTAGTAGTATTAGTAGCAGTAGAAGTAGTAGCAGTAGTAATAGTAGCAGCAGCAGCAGTAGTAGTAGTAGTAGCAGTAGTAGTCAGACTGACTTTGATTTGTCTGTTGGAGGCTGAGAACCTTGCTACACTGCAAAGAACAAACTATAACTCCATTTAGGACCTGGAAACCTGGTAAGGCATAATATTGTTGGGGACTTGTTAAGAAGGGGAGCAACGCTTTCTACAAAAAGTTTTATTTTTTTCCCTATTGGCATTAAGCAAAGAATTGCAGGATTCCATTAAAAGTGTAGTAATTTTATAACCAGAGGGAGTGAGATACAACTGAATTTGCTTGATTTCTGGGGTTGAGACCTAGGATTGGGAAGGATATTTTTGCAACATTTTAAAAGTGTCCTGTTGGCTGAAGAGTGAGTTCATTTTTATTCCTGGACTCAGTAGAGTGGTTTGTGTAGGAGCAGTGGTCTAGTAAATTGTGGTGCTAGTTGAATTAGGTAGCACGAAAATTTGCTGCAAACATTTCATCGCAAACAACTCAGCGCATCATTTTCAGCTAATCATAACACATCGCAGTAATAATGTCATTGTAGAGCAATTTCATCGAATGAAACCATAATAATAGCAATCAGGACAGAAGCAATCAGAAGTCCCCCCATGCTATCCCCACGACAAAACCCAAAACATTTTATCATAGCACAATAAGAACAAGCAGCACAAATTGGGATTTAGGGAAACCATTAAAAATACCTAACCCCCCCATGCTATGCCGCAATTATAATTTTATCGTATCACCGAACCCAAATAAGAACAAGCAGGAGAAAAGCAATCTGAGCACTTAATCTTAGACTTAATTAGAATCAAACGAATGAACTTTACATACCGATTTTTTCTGATTTTGTTATTCCACTTCTTCCACTTACTGTCGCTTCCTGATTATGTCATACATCAACACAACGTCCATAGGAGAGTTCATCATAGACCCAGGTTAATTTAATATGTAACTTTTATTTATTTTATTAAAAGAAGATTCCACAAATTACTATAAAGGGCAGTACTCACTAGAGTGGTGGAGCAGTTGTGTATTTGATTGTTTCTAACAGTCACCAGTGGCTGTGGACTCCACCACCCTTCCCCACACCCTAGGCGTGGTCAGTTCCCTTATAGCCAAAGTTCTGACATCACTTCCTCAACAGGTCTTGGGGCAGAACTGTCATATTCTAATAAACCCAGCACAGTGCATAAAAGGTAGGTACACCACAAATAATAATAATAATCATAATAATCTATATATATATATATAGTTTTATATATATATATATATATATTACATATTGTATATTATAAGGGAGAGGGACATGTGGGGAGTGGTGCAATGCACTGGCTGTGGGGCAGCAGTTTTCTGGGAGACATTCTGGAAACTGCATTGCTGTCCTATTTGCAGGCAACCGTCAGCTCTGAGGGAAGAGGTTGCCCACTTCCAGGCTGAACTAGCAAGGACTAAGGATGCCTCCCCCACCCAAAGAGCACCACTGCCATAACCACTGCCTCATAGGTTGCCAAGTATGAAGAGCAGTTGGACCACAGTGGGTTCTGGGAGGGTGCGGGTGGTGGAACAGAGGTGAAGCCCCCTAGTTGTACCTCTATACAAATCTTATGCCATTCTGGCAGAGCAAGGTTCCTCTATGATGGCACCCTCAGTGGAGACCCAGAAGAATGCTGAGGACATCCACAAGGGAGACCCACAAAAGGGTGGCAAGGGACACCATAGGGGAAGGAAACAGCTTCTGATTGGGGACTCACTTGTTAGGGGGGTAAAACTGGGGAAGGGAGAGGAGAAGGAAGTAAGGTGCCTGTCTGGTGCCATGGCTTGGAGGGACAGGAAGTGAATCCTCAGGATTGCAGAAGCAGCATCACAGGAGAGGGGACTAGATATCATTGTCCACCTTGGGACAAATGACCTAGCTAGGCATGGGATCAGTGCAGTGCAGAATGAATTTGTGGAGTTGGGAAGGGGCCTCAGATGGGTTGCAAGCATGATAACCTTCTCCGAGGTGCTACCAGTCCACGGCAGGGGTGAGGCTTGGGTACTGCACACCATGCAGTTTAATGAATGGTTGCAAAACTGGTGCAGAGCACAGGGCTTTGGTTTCATTAGGGACTGAGGGTTCACCTGGAGAGATAAAGGTCTATACTGGCACGATGGTCTGCATCTGTCTGCGAAGGGAACTAAGCTCCTAGGTGACAGGTTTAAATGCTTCCTTGGCAAGCTTTTAAACTAGCCAAGGGGGGAGATGCTGATAAGAGGCAGGTAATTTCAAGCCTCCCCCCACAAAACATGGCAGGTAGTAAGGTAAACACTGAGGTACAGAGCTCAACACAGGGCAGGACAGGGGTAAATGGAAAAATAGATAAGGGCAATAAGAGCAGGGATGGGGAAAAAAGGATAAAGCCAACATTAAATGGAGGGCGATGAGTACCATTGCCCGTAGTCTGGGAAACAAGCTTCCTGAGCTAGTAGCCCTGATGAAAGATGAACAATTGGATATTGTGGCAGTCACAGAAACATAGTACACAGAGAACCATGACTGGGATGTCAACATACCAGGGTGCACAATCTACAGAAGGGACAGGGAAGGTAAAAGAGGAAGTGGAGTAGCTCTATACATAAGGAAGGGGATAAAAGCTACAGAACTAAAAAGTAAAGGGGGAGGACAAGAGGCACTCTGTGTCACCTTGGAGACAGGGACTGGCATCACAATCCGCACAGGGTTGTATACAGACCCTCATCTCAAGGGAGGAAATGGACAAGAAAATGATACAGGACATTCTCAAAATGGCTGAAAAACAGGAGATACTGTTGATGGGGACCTGAATCATGCCAGATGTTAACTGGATGACATGTACTGCAGCCACATCCAAGAGAAGGGTCATTCTCGATGCCCTGCAGAGGCAGGCCTTAGACAGCTTGTGTTGGAACCCACTCGGGAGGGAGCAATACTAGACCTGGTACTCTCAAATGGAGAGGATCACAAATTTAGAAGTCAGTAGACATCAGGGAACAAGTGACCACTGCACAGTGTGCTTCACAATGAGCACAACCATGGAGATAAGCCATACAAAAACAAGGATACTGGACTTTAGAAGAGCTGACTTTTGCAAAATGGGTGAATACCTGAAGAATGCACTAGCAAATGGCCAAAAAGGAGGGGTGGAAGAACAATGGAGAAAAATTAAAACTGCCATCATACAGGCAACAAGCCCTTGAGTGAAACAAATAAAGAAAACAAAGCGGAGTAAAAAACCACTATGGTTCTCAAAAGAGGTGGCAGGGAAAATTAAGGAGAAAAAGGCTGCATTCAAAAAGTATAACGAATCACAGAAGGAGTACGCCAGGGTACTCTATCAATTAAAGCAGAAAGAAGTGGGGAAGGTAGCCAGAATAGCAAAGGCCCAAACCGAGGAAAAAATAGCCAACTCAGTTAAGAAGGGGGATAAAACCTTTTATAGGTACTGTACATTAGGGAGCATAGAAAGGTTAAGGGAGGGATAGTGAAGATTAATAAAGGAGAGGGGAGGTGGGCAGAGGGAGATAGTGAAAAGGCAGAGATACTGAATTAATGCTTTTGCTCAGTATTCACAAAAGAAGATGAGAAGGAGTTACGTAAACCAGACAGTAGAAGCACTCTGGGTAGGGGGGTTGACACCAGTCCATTCACAGAAGAAAGAGTCCTGAAAGAACTCCTAAAACTCAAGGTGGACCAAGCAATGGGGCCTGAGAGGATTACCCCAGAATCCTAAAAGAACTAAGGGAGGACCAAGTGACACCACTGACCACGCTTTTTAACAAATCATGGCAGGATGGGGTGGTACCTGAGGACTGGAGGAGGGCAGATGTGATTCCCCTTCACAAAAGTAGAAGCAAGGCAGAAGCAGAAAACTACAGACCTGTAAGTTTGACCTCAGTGGTAGGTGAAATGATGGAATCACTTCTAAAAGAAAGAATTGTTGAGTACCTAGAGGCCAGCGGGGCACAGGACCCAAAGCAGCATGGATTTACAGCAGGAAGGTCATGTCAGATGAATCTAATTGATTTCTTTGACTGGGTGACCAAAGTAATAGACCAGGGAGAGGCTGTGGATATGGCCTACCTAGACTTTAGCAAGGCATTTCACACAGTCCCACACAAAAGATTAATAATCAAGTTATCCAGCCTGGGAGTGGGTCCCAGGCTGGTAGCCTGGGTAGCAAACTGGCTGTCCAACAGGACACAGAAGGTAATAGTGAATGGAACACATTCCGAAGAAAGGGGAGTTACTAGTGGAGTACCTCAGGGCTCAGTACTGGGTCCAGTCCTCTTTAACATCTTCATAGGTGACATTGCAGAGGGACAGGAGGGAAAGGTATGCCTCTTTGCAGATGACACAAAGATCTGTAACAGAGTTGATACACAATAGGGGGTAGAAAAGATGAGAAGGGACTTGGCAAGGTTGGAGGAATGGTCAGACATATGGCAACTTAGATTCAATGCAAAGAAGTACAAAGTAATGCGCATGGAAACAAAACCCAGGAGAAGAGTACACAAGAGCAGGGGAGGTACTAACAACAACAAAAATGGAAAGGGACCTGGGGTAGTCATATCAGATGACCTAAAGGTGGGTAAGCAATGAGAAGTCGGTAAGGAGAGCCTGGGGATACTGGGATGCATAGGAGGGGCATCACAAGTAGAAAAAGGAGTGGTTATCCTCTATACAGACAGCTGGTGAGACCCCATCTGGAGTACTATGTGCAGTTTGGAGACCTCATCTATGCAAGGACATAGGATGGAAGCAGTCCAGAGGAGGGCAACTAAAATGGTGCAGGTTCTGCATCAGAAACCATATGAAGAGAGACTGAGAGAGCTTAATATGTATACTTTTGATGAAAGGAGGGACAGAGAGGACATGATAGAAACTTTCAGGTACCTCAAGGGAATCAACAAAGTCCAGGAGGGTAGCATCTTTCAGAAAAAGAGATGTGTAAGAACAAGGGGGCACAATTTAAAGATAGAGGAGGACGGCTCAGGGGTAATGTGAGGACATTTTTTTCACGGAGAGAGTGGTGGATACATGGAACCGCCTTCCTGAGGAGGTAGTTGGGTCTAAAACAGTGGGGGGAATTCAAACATGCATGGGACAGACATAAGGCAATTATAGTGGGGGGTTGCAGGAAGTAGGCTGTTGGTTAACTAGAATCTGCAGCTTATCCAGTAGGTAGGGAAATGGGCAGACTGGGTGGGCCAAGTGGTCCTTATCTGCCATCAAAGTCTATGTTTCTATGTTTCTAGTAGTAGTAGCAGTAGTAATAGTAGCAGCAGCAGCAAAAGTATTGGTAGTGGTAGAAGTAGTAGTAGTAGTAGCCGTAGTAGTAGTGGTAGTGGTAATAGTAACAGCAGCAGCAATAGTAGTAGTAACTATAGCAATAGTAGTATGTAGTAGCAGTAGCAGTAGTAAATTATGTGTATTCAAGAAGTTTCCATTTAACCATCACTCACTGACACTGGAAATCCTCTGCATGAAGCTTCAAGAAGCAACAAAATAGGTAGCAACTTACAGGTTATGCATTTTATACATTTCATACATAATCATCAAATAACAAGCTTGTAGTAGGCAGTTTGCTTTATTACTCTTAGAGATATTTAAATGCAACATATGTGGAGACATTCTTGGGACACCATCAGTATGGGGAGGGGGAAGGATTTCTATAAACAATCCTTCTTCACAGTTATGAGACTATTAGTAACTACCCCATGCAAGTTTGACAGACAAAACTCTTCAACTCATATTTAAAATCCAAACACACACACCAAAAACTGTTATAGAAAAGCAGGAGTACTAAATAATACCACTCATAAAGTGGCTGCATGTGGTGTCTTTGCATGCCAGCACACTTTCAGAATGCAGTGCTTGCTATTATACATCATACAAATCTTGGCAAAGAGAGTGGCCCTTGTGGTTTGGATGGTAATGGGGTGATTTCTGCCAACAATCCTTATTGGCAAGTCAATTATGGGAGTACTGTTCAAACTAAACTACTACTCAGTTAGGGTAACCATTGATCCAGAGTAAAGAAAATCTGTATTTTGCTAATACCACACACACACACACACACACACACACACACACACACACACACGCTATATATATTGTGACAATGATCCCACACCACTGTTACCAGTTGTGACAAAAAATGCCCCTTTGGCTGTCCCAGCGTACAAGGCAGTTTTAGTCAGGGACTTCCAATACTTTGCCACCACCTGATATTTACCAGGAAACAGGAAACCTGCCTTTTGCCCCCATGTATGGTCAGTAAGGTTAATACATTGTCCACAGCCCCTTCCTGGTCTACTACTCTATCATAGTAGTAGACCAGGGAGGGGCTGCGGACATGGCCAACCTAGACTTTAGCAAGGTATTTGACACAGTGCCATGCAAAAGATTCATAAAGAAATTAGCCAGCCTGGGAGTGGGTCCCAGGGTGGTAGCCTGGGTACAAAACTGGCTGGACAACAGGACACCGAGGGTAATAGTAAACAGAGTCCACTCTGAAGAAAGTGGGGTTACTGACTGGGTACCACAGGGTTCAGTACTGGGTCTGGTGCTTTTTAATGTCTTTATAAGTGACATTGCAGAGGGACTGGAAGGAAAAGTATGTCTCTTTGCAGACAACACAAAGATTCACAACAGGGTCGATACATAAGGGTGTGTGTGGAAAGGATGGAAAGGGACTTGGCAAGTTTGGAGGAATAGTCAAAAGTAGGCAGCTTAGATTCAATGCAAAGAAAAGCAAAAAAGTAATGCACCTGGGAAACAAAGACCAAGGGAAAGAGTACAAAATGGGGGAGGTACTAACAACAACACAAATGGAAAGAGACCTGAGTAATCATATCAGATTACCTAAAGGTAAGCAAGCAATGTGAAAAGGCAGTAAGGAGGCCTTGGGGGATACTGGGATGTATTGGAAGAGGCATCACCAGTAGAAAACAATAAGTTTTTATTCCTCTGAACAGACAGTTGGTGGGACCCCATCTGGAGTACAGCGTGCTGTTCTGGAGACCCCATCTCCGCAAGGACATAGACAGGATGGAGGCAGTCCTGAGGAGGGAAACTAAAATGGTGCAGGGTCTGCAGCAGAAGCCATATGAAGAAAGACTAAAGAAGCTTAATATGTATACCCTCGAGGAAAGGAGGGAGAGGGGGGACATGATTGAAACTTTCAAGTACCTCAAGGGAATCAACAAAGTCCAGGAGGATAGCATCTTTCAAAAAAAGAGATGTGCAAGAACAAGGGGGCGCAATTTGAAGATAGAGGGGGGACGACTCAAGGACAACATAAGGAAGTATGTTTTCACAGAGGATGGTGGATGCATTGAATTGTCTTCCTGAGGAGGATGTGGGGTCAAAAACAGTGGGGGAATTCAAGAATGCATGAGCCAGACATAAGGCAATTCTGGTGGGGGGTAGGAAGAAGTAGGCTGTTGGTTAACTAGTATCTGCAGCTTATCCAATAGTTAGGAAAATGGGCAGACTGGGTGGGCCAAGCTGTCCTTATCTGCCATTAAAGTCTATGTTTCTATTGGTAGAGTGCCCTCCAGAGACAGACTGCAGACAGAGTCCAGCAGAAATAACAAAATTACCTTTTTAATAAACAGGCAGTCACTGGACTTATCAAAAATAGATTCTTAGCAAGAGAACTGCAAATATTTACAAATAGGTTATATTTACAGATATACAAAAGGATTACATTTTTACTTGGAAACAGAAAATAAACCAAGTTAAACAGACAGTTGATGTTTAGAAAACATCTGAGCTGTCCTCACCTAAAACCTTAACCTGCCCTAGCTGCAGAAGGCACTCGCCCTAACTGTGCTTTCTTACCAGTTAGTTCCTTGCTGGCAGGGCCGTCTCATCCTTTTAGATGTTGAGAGTGTGTGTGTGAGAGAGAGAGAGAGAGAGAGAGAAAAGATATTGTGTGCTGGCTTTCAGCAACCCAATTTATACCCCTTTTGACTGTGGGGAGTGACCTCACCCCTTTGAGTGACAGTTCCCCACTGTCCACTACTCCACATGAATGAGTGTGTGTGTGTGTGTGTGTGTGTGTATGTGTGTGTGTGTGTGTGTGTGTGTGTGTGGGTGTGTGTGTGTGTGTGTATACATGTGTGTGTGTGTGACATCATCCAAGCCAATTGGCCTAAATCACACCTAGAACATCCTTTGTCCAGCTTTGAAACCTTTTTTGCAGGATGTCTGAGGTGTTCGAAATTGCACCCTCACATCTGCCAGGATCTGCAGCTTAGATGAGCTCATGGGAACTTTACACTGAGACAGCATTTCACATAAGACCTGCCTGGACGTGTGACCTGGGAGCCATGTTTGATTCCACTTCCAAATAGCAGAACTTATAACACAAACATAACTACACTAACAAAAGAAATGAATAGATCAACCTGGTCGTATGTCCATCACATATCTATCTATCTATCTGTCTGTCTGTCTGTCTGTCTGTCTATCTATCTATGTGTATCAGATATCTGGATCAATCAGCTGTTCCGATGGTGTCAGCATCCACAGGTTGAGGATCGAGCCATTCGGGCCAGTTGTGATGGGAGAGACTGCTGCTTTTTGACTGTTATCTGCCTGTCTCTGACAGATTTTAGCCTGCTGGCTGCCTTCCTGTGTGGGACTTGGCTTCAACCAGAAGCTTGAACTTGCTAGGGGGCATGGTCTCACACTAAGCACTTTTCAAATAGATGCTTCTTGCACTAACCTCATTGTGCTGTTTACATTTATTGTTTCTTATTATTTTTATTGTTTTTGAATGTGAGAGCTTAATTCATAATATGTATTAATTAATATGTTTGTCTCACACTAGGTGAGTCCATACTTGCGTTTTTTTTTTAGTTATTGTATTTTGTGTTTGACTGCCCTCTTGTTGAACACCCTAACCTGATACTTGCCTAATTTTCACAAATTTTCTAGTTTACCTATAATCCCTGTTATCGCCCTTTCTAGGTCAGGTTTATTCTCCTGTATTTTACTATTTTATTTTCATCTTTTCCTTGTAAGTCAGTCTGTTAAAGTCCAACTGATTTCTTCTCCCTATCTGTTTAATTTTCTCTTTCTACATTATCTGTCTTCCTCCTTTGACTTTTATCTATTTGTTTAAATTGTTTTGCACTTTTTTTCCACTATGCTGTTAACGTCTCTAGTGTTTCTCATCCTCTTTTGTACTTTCCTCTCTCTTCCACAATCTACTGCTTTCTCCTTTTCCCCTATATTAGCCACCCCCCATCCTCTACTCTCCTTTCTTCCTGTCTTCCATCTCTTCTCTATTTCCCCTGACATCCTTGGTGTGAATTGCTTCCTGCCCCTTGGCTTCATCTTGAAGCCCTGTGGTGCCTTCTGTCTCTTCTCTCCCCCTGTTCTCTCCCCTCATCTTCCCTCCTGCCTACCTCTTCCAGCAGCATTCTGGTTCTTTAAAGCTCCTGGTCTTTTTGCTACTTTTGCTAGCAGGTGACATTGAACTCAATCCTGGCCCCATCACTACTTCACCCTTACAACTTCCCAAAGGACTGAGAGTTGCCCATTTAAACATCTGTAGACTTCTTCTACAGATTGACAAACTACAGACTATCATGCTTAACCTTTGACTGGAAGTACAGTACTAGTTATATCTGAATCCTGGCAGTTTTCTAAGATACAGAATTCTGCTGTAACTATCCCTGGCTACACTGTGGTCAGACAAGATCACACTAAGAGGGGTGGTGGTGCTGCTATTTATGTATTCACCAGTTTCAAATTTGTGACTATTCTTTCTGTCTCTTCCCCGTCTTCCTACAAGTTTCTCCTAATTAACCTATCCCTTCCTATTTCTGTTCCCAACTTTATTGCTGGTGCTTACTGCTGTCCTGGTATTTCTCCTGCTTTAGTTACTGAGATCCTTTTATCTGCAGGTATTTGTTTTAATGCTTCCAAAGGTGAGCTTTATATTCTGAGTGACTTTAAAGGGGGACTGTCATCAACAGGGTTTCTTAATGTCTGAAAGGCCATAAACAGCTAATTTGAGTGAGCATTGTATTTATCTGTGAGTCTTTGCAGTCAGAGTTATTCATATGTAAATCAGCCTATAATTAAGGGCTGGGGGCAGCCGTATGTTTTAGGCTCCTGACAAGAAATGATGTCTCCAAGGATCTTGGCCCTCCATTGACCGTGGGTTAAATAGGAAATTGTCTGTTTTATTAAGTGTGTTTTAAAGGAAAACTACACCCTCATATCATTTAAATTTCATTTGTTTCCATGTCAACAGACAACTCTGTTCCTATAGTTGTTAGGGCTATATGTGTTAGTCTTAATTTGTTTTCATTGCTCATGGTAGCCCCTGCAATTGCCTGGGGGGGGGGTCTCCATTTCATGGTTGTTGAAATCTCATTGTCCATGAGAACTGTTTTATTTATTTATTTCAGATTCGGAGAAATATCTTTGAGTCGCAGACTCATTTACAAAGGTTCCACGTCACATAGATTAGATACAGACAAAACTTACAATGAATGCACTCAGAGCATAAAGATTCAGATTTTACAAAGAACAACCAGGCTAACATTAGGATACTAGGGTTACTTAGTATAGTTAATTACATAGTACATAACAAATGCAGATTTATTACAACATTTGGGCACTTAAGAGAAGAGGCAGGCCAGTGGCCATTGTCAGAGAAAAGAGGAAGAAGAAGAAGACAGAGTTCAGTTGCAGTCACAGTTTCTTGAAGACAGGAGGTGGACCCTAAGAAGGGTTTTAAATAGGCCAAGGCTTTGTTCATTTACCAAAGGGGTGGGAAGGCTGTTCATCATACAAGAGGCCCTGTAGCTGAAAGACCTTTGGAATTGAGAGAATGACAGCTGGGGAGTGAAGAGATGGTGGTCAGAACTACAGAGTGTACCTAATCTTACTGTTTGGGTGGATTAAGGGCCAGTCCAGTGGGGAGGCCTAGGGTGATTTTTAGCTAGAAGGCAGTGTGGAACTAATTCTGTTGTAGAATTAAGCCAGTTGGTAGCACTATAAAGCATGCAGGTGTGTAGGTGGGTCACAACCTAATACAAGGCAAGCTCTGTTTAGGGAGAGACGGAGACCAACTAGAGATAAGGTGCTTGCTGCCCCATATATCAATATACCATAGTCAAGCAGAGAGAGGACTGAGGAGAAGACAGCAAGCCTGAGGGCATCAGGGGTAAGGTAGTGCTTGTAGTGGTGCAAAAGCCCCAGCCTGGCATTAAGGGCCTTGGATAGGTGGTGTATGTGTTCGTGGAAGTTGAGACCTGGGTCCAAGGTGATGCCCAGGTATTTAAAGGAGTCCACTTGCTCCAACGGAGTCAGATCTGAAGTTCACACTGTTGGGCAGAGCACCTACCTAGTATTCTGCGATGTGAGAATAGCATTACTTTGTTTTTTTTATAATTAAGAATAAGGCGTTGCACAGTGAACCAGCTTTCAGCACAGCTGAAGTCTACTGGATAATGCTTCACCAATTTTGAACAGCTGAGACCGGTTCGAAAGGTAGTCAGTAAACCACCCCAAGGCATCCTGAGATAGTCCCAAATTGGTTAATGTGGTTAGAAGTAGGGAGTGGTTGACGGTGTCAAACGCCTTCGTGAGGTCAATGAAGACAGCACCAGTGATGTGACCCTCATCCAGCGCAGAGTGTATATGTGTGGTAAATTCAAGAAGGGCAGTGGTAGTACTGTGTCCTTTGTGGAAACCATGTTCCTGTTTGCAGAGGAGGTTGTATTTACTGAGGTGCTCTGTAAGCTGATCAGATACAATCCACTCTAAGGTTTTGGAGAGGGGTGGGAGTATGGAGATGGGGTGGTAATTATTAGTATTGGAACGATCCTCATTTTTAAATATTGGTGTGATGGAGGCAGATTTCCACTTAGAGGGGAATTTACCTAGACATACGGAGCAGTTAAAGATGTGGGTGAGGGGGCAGAATACCTCATTAAGGATGAGGCAAAGGAGCTTCAAGTCCAGAGAGTCGGAGCTGTAGGAGGAGTGAATAAGGGCAGTTTTGAGGTACAGCTCCACAGACTTAGGAGTGATACAGTGCAGGTAAAAGGGGGGGAAATGTGGAGGGGAATAGGGGTGTTAGATGCTGGAAGATCAAAGAAATTAGGAGGGAGAACATTGCTAAGGTTAGTGAAGGTATTATTGAAGGCTGTGGTGATGCGGATAGAGTCATTGGTCAAGGACCCATCAATCATGACCTGTGTCAGAACTGGGTTGGGGTCCTTATGACAAATTTCCTTAATATTGTTCCAGAACTTGCGCCCAGATCCCCAAGAGGAGGTTAAGGAGGATTTATGATACTCAGCTTTTGCTTTGTGAATGGACCAAGTGCACTTGTTCCAAGCCTCTCTGTACTTATGTCTATCAAGAGGGAGGCCGGACTCAATGGAGTATTGCCACAATGAATCTCTAGTCCGCAACAAGGCCATGAGGTGATCAGAGACCCAGGGCACATGATTACCTTTAACCATTCTTTTAATGAATGGAGCAAATATGTCACATATAGTGTTGAAGGACAGGATGAAGAGGTCAAGGGCTTTATCCGGGTCAGTGAAGTTTGTAATGAAGGATCAGTCCATGGCCCTGAGGTGAGCTTTAAGAGCCGCAAGTTTACCAGGGTCAAGTTTGCATTGCGCTATTAATTTGGGAGGAGATCCAGGGGCTTTGCAGGACCAGGAGCAGAGGACTATGGAGTGGTCACTAAGGGCATTTGGGAGAGCGGAGACACTAGTGATTTTGTGTGAACAACTGGTGAAGACAAGCTCAAGCAGTGAGAAAGCTCCAGTACGCATATCAAGGCGGGTGGGGGAAGTGACCACTTGGGATAGGTCTTGGGCTGTGGCAGCATCAATGAGTGGGGTGGCATCTTTACTTAACCAGTTGATATTAAAATCTCCTAGGACAATCATTTCTGTATGCGATGGTTGGGTGTCCAAATAAGACAGTACGGAGTGGAAGGCTACTTTTTGGTCTTAGGTGGAATGTATACCACAGTGTTGTGAAGTGGGATTTGGGCATGCCCCAAGGTTAGTTTAATGGAGAAGGCCTGTGGCCCTGGTCCTAGCTGGGGGGAGCAGAGCTGTTGAACATGGATTATGTCCATAGTGTAAATGGCGCAGCCACCCCCATGTATACCCTGTCGGTCTACACGGTATAGGTTATAGCCGATAAGGGTTACTGAAGAGTTTGGAATCCGAGAGGAGAGCCAGGTTTCAGTTACAGCTATAAGATCATGTTGGTATTGTACTACCCAGCCCTGGAAGGAGTCTCACTTTTTTAATAAACTGCAAACATTGAGGGATGCAATTCACAGACCACCAGGAGTAGGTTGAGAAGGTGCCAAGGGTACTGGGCGCCCAGGGTTAGGATGGACATTGCCTGACATGAGAAGTAGGAGGTGGAGTAGACACCTTAGCGCAGGGTACCAGGACATCTTCCTTTTGTTGTAGTGCGAGAGCTTGGTTGAATGCCCAGTGGAACAGCTGGTAGGAGTGGGGAGTTTTTGTAAATACAGGGTAGCCAGGAGGAGGTTGGCATGAAAGGTGGGACGGCTGCATTAGGAGATGAAGGTGATGGGGCTGCCAGTCTCCAGAGGGTGAGTCCAGTGTTGTGTGCCTAGGACGACGTATATGGGAAGTAACTAGGGTGAAGATCATATGCTCAGTCCCATTTCTAATGAACTGGGGGGTGAGAGGATGCCCATGAGTTTAAGAGTTGCCAAGAAGCCAGATTATAGTCTGTTTCAAAAGGAGGGGGTGGTTTGATGAGATAAGACAGGGCAGGGGTCTGTGCAGTGGGAAGCAGAATGCACAAGTGGAATATAAGGGGAAGCATCCTTGTGCTATAAGTGTGCTAAATTTAGGGATAAGAGAAAGCCAAGATAAAAGCAGTGGAGCAGCCTCTTGTGGCAAGAGTGCATAAGCTGCTAATGGAGATGTTGGCTGATTGGTTGAGATCTCCTATAAAAGGCCCTGCTAAGCAAGGGTGGTGGTGGGGAGCTGATACCCTGCGTCAGTGGGGACAAACAATGCAGGTCCATCCACGAGGTTGGTAGAGAGCTCCTCGCCATGTACCTGCCGAGAATTCTGTGAATGGGGGAGGGTGCCTTGCTTCCCGTGGCCCTCACGACCTCTCTGGGGACCCTCGGAGGATCCTTTCTATCTGTGGAGGAAAGTACAGGAGGGTAAGGAATTTATACACTGGGAGCTGTAACAGAGAGAAGGTAAAAGGTAAGCCTACTGTAAACCAGCACACTCCTGAAGCCGAATTAAGCAGGAGCACTGCTATGACGGTGTGACCTCTAGTAAGCTGATTTAGAAACTAACTTTGAGTTACTGCTTCTATTTTGAGATTTCTGTTTTTAGTATTTTTTTTTTTTTTTACTGTTGGGAACCAGGACTGTTAGCACCTAAGGTTTAGTATGAACTGCAGGAGTCTAGGGCTCAAGCAAAAACAAGCTATGCAAATTAAATTAATACTATTAAGGTAAGCAGCTTATGAGCTGCAGGAATCCAGAGCTCAAGTAAAAGCAAGCTGGGCAATTAAATTAATACGATTAAGTAAGCAGCTCAATTAATTTGTCAAGCAGCACAATTACTTGGTTGTTTAAAGGCAGGTAGCAGAGCAGTAAAATCTAGTCACTTTACTTACGATTATAGGCATGCACAAGTTAAGCAACATTCATATCAAAGTTAAGGAAAATATAATCCTTAAGGCACTGGCTGACACTGAGAGTTAAGC
Organism: Neoceratodus forsteri; assembly: GCA_016271365.2. NCBI lineage: Eukaryota > Metazoa > Chordata > Ceratodontiformes > Ceratodontidae > Neoceratodus > Neoceratodus forsteri. Next base: position 671,454,059 of record CM057451.1, on the reverse strand, counting down.
TGTGGGGAGAAATTTTGCAGGAGACTATCTCCAAACATACGCCGACAGCACGAAATTAAGGCAAAATGTTGCCAAGTTCAAACAATGCAGGTCCTTCCAGGAGGTTGGTAGGGGAGCTCCTTGCCACATACCTGCCGAGAATTCTGTGAATGGGGGAGGGTGCTTTGCTTCTCGCGGCCCTCACAACCTCTCTGGGGACCCTCGGAGGATCCTTTCTATCTGAACTGTATTAGCATAATGAGAACATGATGTCAGATCAACCATTTATATCATGTATCTCTATGCCATTAGTTCTCAGACATTGTTACAGTGAGCCTCCCAAAGTCGTGGAAGAGGTCTTGAGCCTCCCCACATATGGAAGTAATATTGGGCCTCCTCATAGAAAAATATCACACTTTGCACAATACACCAGGAATAACATGAAATTCCTTTAAGAACTTGGCTGAAATTATCATTTTATTCAGCTTATTGTTCTCCCCCTCTCCCTGTAACCCCCTTCCCAGGCCAGTCTGCTCACTACGTTATTTTGACTCTAAAACCATAGTTTCTCCTTGTTGCAATACCTTCATGGGTCAAACTGCTTACTCCGTCTGTTTTCCCCTCTGTCTGGAACAACCTTCCTACCCATTTTTCCCTTTCCCCTTTTACCCTGCTCTTAAGCAATATCTTAGGGATCCTTTTGCTCCCTTTGGCTCTTGCTCCAAGTACTGTACTTCACTGCTTAACCCTTGTTCCTATTTGATTGCACTACTGTTAATTTTGTATTGCTTGACTGTTTTGCAGTTACCTTTTGAATTGTATTCATCTACCTTTTCCTGTGTACACCTGAAATAAGTTGTGGCTCAGCGTGTTTCATAGTCACTGACTTGTAAATAAATAAATTCACTTACTATTATTCTCTTTCAGTTTTTCTCATCCCTTTACATAAAACACCTAAAACTCAAAATTGAAAGACAGCATTTTTCAGGCTTGCTTGAGCCTCCCCTGGAACAGGTTGGGGCCTTCCCAGGGAGGCTGTCCTCACCATTTGAGAAACCCTGCTCTATGTTGAAAGAACAAATACCTTGCAAAAACTCTCTGGAAACTAATAAACTGAATGGAGTTTAAAAGGAAAAAAAAATTCATTATAATTCAGACAGTTTGCAAAGCTCACTGAAGGTAAATGTGGTATTTCACACTTTCTTGGAGCTTGTTTCTTTGAAGACTAATTAAGCAGACAGACATACTGGGGAGTTTAAAGGGTGATTACGCATCATGTTCTCTTATGCTAATGCAGCTCTCAGGAACAATGAGATTTCAACAACCACAAAATGGACCCTCCCAGAACAGTAACAGGGCCTAGTATGAACTGTGAAAACTGACTAAATCAATTGCATACATCTTTAGCATCTGCATGAAAAGACTTGTCTGTTGACGTGGAAACAAATAACATTTAGAAGATATGAGAGTGTAGTTTTCCTTTAAGGTGTTATTTCAACACTTTCTACATTTATAATACATGTTCTGTATGTGCATTGAAACTAGTGAGTTATCACCTTTACATTTCAAACTGTTAGTAAAAATAATCCATCTTCAGGATTGCTTTAAGCCCTAGGCTATACTGCCAGCTGATCATCAAAAAATACACATCAAGGCTGGCTCTGTGCCAACAGGTATTGGGGCCCCATATCAGGATTTTTAAACTCTGTCTGTGTTCATGTCAATACAGATTTCCTGGGCTCCCGCAGCACCAACTTCTGTCTTTTTCCATTCCCTCTCTTACAGCCTTTTTTCTTACAATTTCGGGTGTGAACTCAGGTCTACAAGATGCAAATGTGTCTATGTACCTACTGGCCTGGAATCATGGGGCCAGCCTTGAAATGTGAAGTTTTTGATTATCAGCTGGCAGTACAGCCTCGAGGTTAAAGCAGACCTGCAGAAGGAAGGAGATAGTTGAGTGGTGTTTACAGAATCCAGATTGATAAGGAGAGAGAAAGTTAGAAGAAGCTAGGAATTCAGTGATTCTGGAAAGGACTAAGGATTGTTGGAGTTTGGCAAGGGAAGGGAGGAGAGGAGGGATATGGACCGATAATTGCTTGGGGCTGCGGGGTCCCCACCTTTGTGAAGGGAAGAACTTCAGTGACTTTCCAGGCTGACAGGATGGTGCAGGAGGAGAAAGAGAGAAAGTTAGAAGAAGCTAGGAATTCAGTGATTCTGGAAAGGACTAAGGATTGTTAGAGTTTGGCAAGGGAAGGGAGGGGAGGAGGGACATGGACCGATAATTGCTTGGGACTGCGGGGTCCCCACCTTTGTGAAGGGAAGAACTTCAGTGACTTTCCAGACTGACAGGATAGTACAGGAGGAGAAAGAGAGGTTTATTAGGTGAGCAAGGGAGGCAGCGATAGCCAAGGGCGTAGCTACCGATACGCCCAACACGCCATGGCGTGTTGCAACAATCAGCAGGGGTAGCAGGAGAGCGAGCTTGTCTTTGTCTCTCTGCACTCGTGGGTTCCGTTAATTTTTTTTGTTTGTTTTTCGCGGGCTTTCCCGGCCCCTCGTTGTCCCAAGGAAGGAGGGCGGGGGGCGCTTTCAATCAGGTCCGCTGAGAAAGGAGGCGTGGTAGTGTACAAGGGGCGTGTCAGGCGGGCTCTTTAAATGCCAGAAAAAGCAGTGCTCCTCCTCACCTGTTTACTTGTTGGTGGTTGCATTGCATGTTGCTTGTTTATTGCGTCGGGAGTCGGGACTTTGTTGGAGGAGAGCGGCGGCGAGAGAGCGCAGCGAGGCGAGACAGTCTTGAAACTACCGAGTTTGCCGTAACCCGCGACCGAAGAGTTGCTGACCCTGTTGCTTTCCTGTGTGGTTGGATTCAAGTTGGAACTGTTGCCTTGCCTTCTAAGTAAACCTAGCTAAGGTAGGTTGTTGTGTTACTGACTGAGTCTGTGGCTGCTCGAGTGGGTACTACTTTTTGGTGAGTCGGGCTGGAGATATAATATATATATATTACATACGGATATATACTCCTTTGTCAGTTAACAACAGATCCTTGTATAACACAACAAAGCCTTTGTTACAGAGTGTACAGACTGGGGGGGGGGTTCCCACACATGTATACATTATGTAGACATGTAGACATATGAATTGAATACATGGTGAAGTAATGACAGTTGGACCTTGTATATCAAAACAAACGAAAACCTTGTTACAGAGTGTGCAGACTGAGGGGGATACACATGCAAACAATATTTATCCATATAAATATGAATAATATACATAGTCCGTTTGTCAAGTAACAACTGTCAGATCCCTTTATATTAAAGCACAGCAAAGCCTTATTACAGTGTGCAGATGAGGGGGAGGGGGGTTCCACACATATGCATACAATATATATGTAAATATGTAAAGTATACAGAATCTTTTTGTTAGGTAACAGTAGGATCCCTGAATATTTATCCTTTTACCACATGGTGGTAGAAAGGAAATGTGAGCAGGGTAACAAACAGACCATTGATTCGTATCTAGGCAGGAACCTTGCATTTTAAGTGACAATGGCTCAGTAGGTTGCATGCTTATCTCTGGCTGGGAGATTGGAGTGCTGTTGCAAGACACACAAACTGGCCGGCCAGGTGATGAGCAGTAGGGCATTTTGCTGTCACCCACCTGAGAGAGTGGGGCTTGTGAGCTCTGGAATCTTATACTGCACCCAGCTGGCAGCCAAGCACTGATGCATTGTGGGAGAAAGGGCACGGGCCGCTCGGCATTCACGTACACCTCGTTAGATGATCACTGAGCACTACTGATGTCAGCAGTGAAGGCTGCCACTCAACTCCAGTTGTCAGTGTTGGGGAGAGTGGGAACAATAAGCAGGGAAAAATATGAAAAAAATAGTGAATAAAATTCTGTAGACTGCAGCAAGACACTGGGTAAACTCAAGCCCTACACGTCCATTGTACCCTGGTAACCCTCAGGTGATCTGGTGCTTTGGGAGGATGACCTATCCCAATCTTGCCCCACCACAAGGAATAAGCCAAGGCTTTGAAAAGTGAGGGCCACATTTAGGGGCAAATGGGGCTAGATGGTTGCCTGGGGAAGATGGGGAGCAGGACCAGAATAGAAAAAGTGTAAGTTTAAAAAAAAAAAAAAAAAAAGAGAGATGCTGATATGGTGTCACTCTATGATTGCAAGTCTTTGATGTATATTTTATATCTCCTCTGTGGCTGGGGGGTGTTACCTATTGTTCCCCCCAAGTCCAGCTGGACCTCACAGCCCCACGCTCCAAGCTCTACCTCTTCCTCCGGTCCTACACAGCGGTTCCCTCATGGCGGGTATGCAGCCACCACCTCAGAAGCCAGGGAGGTCCAGATCCAGGGAGAGCATCCAGAGTTGGAGCTGGGCGGTGCCGCCAGACTAGCCAACAAGTAGTGCGCCAATGTGTTTTTTTTCCCCCATAGTACCCCCCTAACATGGGTGTGCAATGGCACCAATTGACACTGTAGTGCGTGTTCCCATGCACCACAAGTCAGACGCCACCCATGTCGTCCCCTCGCTGAGCAGCTCCATTGCAATGACCCGCAGCCATCGCTAGGAGCCAGCAGAGCCACGGATCTCCATCCCACCCTCCCCGGACAAGGAGAGCAGTCACTAGGACACTCAATCCTTGTCCCTCCTGGCCGAGGCCCAGTGACTTGGGCCCGTTCCGGAACCCGAGTCACCAGTGTGGTACGAGGTGTGGCGTCCAACGCCTCAACCCTCAGCGCCACTGGGCCATGATTACAAGTCTTAATAATTCCCCAACGCTCAATCAGAACCAGATAAAGACCCTGCCACCCCAAAAAAAAAACTGTCCAGTTTTAAAACTAAACCAAAAAGAGCCTCACTAGTAAGGAAGTGGTTTGACATACAAAAGAGTAGTGTTTACGTATTTGAAAGTAATATAGTGTTCTGAAGATGCATGTGACTTCGAGTCCATTGCGTCTGCCCTTCTGCTGCACAGCACTTACTATATGAACTTAGGGTATGGATGCACATGCCAACATATCAGCGGGAATGCTACCTCAGCTTATGCCGAATAACCTACAATGCCATTCTCCCTCAGAAATATGTCTAGTCATGCTTTGAAAGTTGGAACTGCTGGCTTCCACAACCTCACTGTGTAGACAATTATTTCATGTTAGCTACTCTCTGTGTGAAATAAAGCTTTTTGGTGTTTCTTAATAAGTTCACATTGGGCAAACAGGGGCTGAAGGTATCTGGATCCTGGGATTTTCCTGGATTAATACCCTCTAAAACGTTATCTACTGATTCTGATGTGATCAGCATGCCTTGCATATGGCCTGCACCTCTCCCATAACTCTCTTCTCAGGCTGGCCATGCTCCTTGACTTCCTGGCAGTATACTGACACAGTGGACATATTTGGTGCCTCATGACATTTTCCTTGCCTCAGTCACTTTTTCTCATCTTTCCCAAATCATAACCAGCCCCAAATTATTACTGACTTTCCTTTTGTTCCCTACATACTGAAAAGGGTTTATTATTCAACTTGATCTCCTGCATAATCTTATCTTTCAGACCAGCCTTGGCCTGTGCAATCACAATCCTGCATTCCTTCAGTAATGTTGCACTATACTCTGTGTCTCTTTCACCGTCACCGGGATCATTCCACTTATCATAACCCTCATTTTTCCCTTCGTATACCCTGGAATTTCTTGAAAAAACACTGGGACCTTTGTCTCTAGCACTCTTGCCCTTGTTACCCACGGGGTGTATCTCACTGCAGCTATTATATAAAGCTTCAGGTCTTCCTTTTGACATCATTTATTTATTTATTTACTTATGTGTTTGTTTGGTAACTGGGTAGGTGTATTGGGCCAAGAGTTTGCCCATTCTCAGGCATGACCCAAGCCATATGGCAGAAACTGCTACAGACAGTGTAAAGACATGGTGGGAACCAAGGGATTTTTAAAAGGGTTGGATGCAGACACAACTCCATGCTGCATCTGCATCCAGTTGTTTGTGTCCAGGCAGTCCTGCTGCTATTTTCAGATGTTACATCCGTTTCCAACAAAGTCACAGTTTGTGGCAAAAAATAGACACAACTGCATCCAAATTGGATGCAAGTGAGTTTGGGTCCATTTTTGGGAGTGGCTGCTTTCATTTTTGGATGAAAACTTTGGGTGCTGTTAGGCTATCTAACTGATGGTCTAGCAGGTTTGGACGCATTTCTGCGTTGAAAATAGCAGCAGGTGCTGTGCAGCTTGAGTGGATATCTCTTTAAAAATCCCCCCATGGAAAAGAAAAATAACAAAAACTGGCAGATAGCAATCTAACTGTAAGCAAATAGAACCCAGTGAACAGGTTAAAAATGGCATAAGATGTAAGTTCTCAGTGTAGAATATGGCACCAGACTCAGTCAAGTGGCAGATGGCATATATAAAATGACTATGCTGCAAGTGATATACAGAAATCCTCAATAAACATATACCAGTTGTAGGATATAGTACATTAGGGAGTATGCAGTAGGGTGCAATGAGGAGAAGGCCCATCATATAGCTGGATAACAGTAGCACACAAACTGGGGCATTATGTAATTTGTTAGATCCTGTTTGAAGTTCCCAAGGTTGGGGGGGGGGGCTGAGGGTGCAGTATATTTGCCACTTTAGCCACGCAGTAACTATCTCACTCGGCATATCCAAATCAGGTCTATTGAAATTTAGCACTCTGGCCTTATGTTCTGTGCCAAAGCTTCCCCCATCGCCTCAAATGTAATCCTAGTATGGTCCCTGTTACCCACCAGCTCCCACCCTTTAATACTCTGGCCACGGCATCCCCATTCCTCAGCAATAGATCAAGAACTGCAGCCCCTCTTGTCCCATGCTTAACAAGCTGAGGGACAAAATACTCCTTCACAAGAAACAAAATATCCTTTCCTGTGGGCACTTTCTATCTCCCAGTCACTGTTGGGTAGGCTGAAACCCCCCTTGAGAACTAAAGTCCCCATAGCTGTTGCCCTTGTAATTTCATTTGGCTATTCCAAGCTGTGCTCTGTTGTACTTACTGGCAGTCTGTCTGTAGCATTCTCTCAGAATTGTCTTTGCCTTGTATAGATCCAGCAAAATTGTCTAGACTCAGATTTGAGGAATATCTTTTACAGCTTGATAATGGACATCATCTGGGGTTGCAAAGAAATCATAGTGGGAGGGTCTTAACTGCAATCCCTGAATGATGCCCTCAATGTATGTATGTATGTATGTTTTATTTTTGCAGTGCATGGCTGTATGTTTGTCTGCATGTCTTTCATTCTGTGGGTGTCTCTGTGTATGTGTATGAGAGTGTGTGTGTGTGTGTCTGTCTGGATGATTGTATCTCTCTGGGTGCATGTGTGTGTTGGTGAGTACATGTGTAGGGCAGTATTTGGTTGGTGTATGTTGGAAAATTGTATAAACAAAATGACTGTGTGCTGCAGGTTCATTCAGTAGATGTTTGGGCTACTTTGGCTGTGAGTGGGAAGAAGGGCATGAATGTGTGGCTGAGGGCTCAGCTGCTACTTGCACTATTTGTAACACTGCTGTGGGTATGTGGCCACTTGCAGTGGTGGGTTTGGGCTACTTTGGCTGTGAGTGGGCAGAAAAGCATGAATGTGTGGCTGAGGGCTCAACTGTTACTTGCGTTACTTGTGTGTTTTTTCAGTGGTTGATTTTGGTATGCATGTTGTGTGGATGGGGTGAGTATTTGGATCATGCTTACATCTAAACTGGTAATGTAATGAACCTTTTAGTGAACCTTTTGGGTTCTCTGACTTGGGGCTTTTGAGTGGCTGGTGTGGGGAGCTTGGATGTGGGCCTTCTGTGTTGGTGGATAGTGAGTGGATAGTGTAAGATTAAGACACTAGTGTGAATGGACCTCTGTGGGACTGGCTACCTTGATATGGCAGAGGCTTGTCAAAATGCAACATTGTAACTAAGCCAATCTGGTTCAGAGGCTTGTCACAATGCAACATTGTAACTAAAAGCTAGTCTGGTGGCTGGCTAGTGTGAATGGACCTCTGTGGAACTGGCTACCTTGATGTGGTACAGAGGCTTGTCGCAATGCAACATTGTAACTTGGCCAATCTGGTTCAGAGGCCTGTCACAATGCAGTATTGCAACCAAAAACCAGTCTGTTAGTTTGACACCTGTTGGTGGTGGTGTGTTGGCATACAACACAGTAAATGACACCCCCCCCCGAAAGGGGGCATGGACGGTGGGGAGGGTAGCTCACCTGAAGGGGGAGTGCTGCAAGAAGGAACGAGTCTACTTGGTGTGCAGCTCAGAAATTCCTGGCTACACCCCTGGCGATAGCAGGAGCAGAGATGTGAAGCAACCTGGGATGAAGACTGGACTAGATTTGGCAGGGTCAAGGGAAAGTAATGCATGAAGTACTTCTTACGTTGAAATCAGAGAGAAACTGTAGCCACTAGATGGGGGTGAGTGGGTTTGGGGCAAGGGAGGTATGATCAGGAAGTGTACAAGTAGTAAAGAATTTGTTAAAGATCGTGACAATGGAAGAGGGGTCAGAGAACGGGGAGCTGTTTATGGTGAGGGTTGGGGGAGTCTGACTGGGAGGGGGATCGAGAAGGGGGTGGATGATGCTCCAGAATTCATATGGTTTACTGTGTATGTAAGATACATCGTCCTATGCCTCCCTCAAAAAAAATTTATTCATCTCGGGTCCTTTAGGTCACTGGACTTGTTATCTCTTCTAGCTGACATAGGGGATAAACATAGAAACATAGATTTTGATGGCAGATAAGGACCGCTTGGCCCACCCAGTCTGCCCATTTCCCTACCTATTGGATAAGCTGCAGATCCTAGTTAACCAGCAGCCTACTTCTTCCTACCCCCACCCCCTAGAATTGCCTTATGACTGTCCCATGCATGCTTGAATTCCACCACTGTTTTTGACTCCACAACCTGCTCCGGAAGGCCATTCCATGCATCCACAACCCTCTCTGTGAAAAAATACTTCCTTAAATTACCTCTGAGACACCCCCCTTCTATCTTCAAATTGTGCCCCCTTGTTCTTGCACGCCTCTTTTTTTGAAAGATGCTGCCCTCTTGGACTTTGTTGATTCCCTTGAGATACTTGAAAGTTTCTATCATGTCCCCCCTCTCTCTCCTTTCCTTGAGGCTATACATATTCAGCTCCTTAAGTCTCTCTTCACATGTCTTCCGGTGCAGGCCCTGCACCATTTTAGTTGCCCTCCTCTGGACAGCCTCCATCCTGTCTATGTCTTTGCGGAGATTGGGTCTCCAGAACTGCACACAGTAATCCAGATGGGGTCTCACCAGCTGTCTGTACAGAGGGATAATAACTTCCTGTTTTCTGCTGGTGATGCCTCTCCCTATGCATACCAGTATCCCCCCAGCCCTCCTTGCTGCGCTCTCACATTGCTTGCCCACCTTTAGATCATCTGATATGACTACCCCAGGTCCCTTTCCATTTTGTTGTTGTTAGTATCTCACCCCATTGTGTACTCTTCCCTGGGTTTTGTTTCCCAGGAGCATTACCTTGCACTTCTTAGCATTGAATCTAAGCTGCCATACATTTGACCATTCCTCTAACCTTGCCAAGTCCCTTCTGATCCTTTCCTCCACCTTGTGCATCAACTCTGTTGCAGATCTTTGTGTCATCTGCAAGAGACATACTTTCCTTCCAGTCCCTCTGCAATATAAACATAAAGACATTGAAGAGGACCGGTCCTAATACTGAACCCTGTGGTACCCACTAGTAACCCCTTTCTTCAGAGTGGACTCCATTTACTATTACTCTCTGTGTCCTATTCCAGCCAATTCTTTACCCAGGCTGTCATCTTGGGACCCTCCCAGGCTGGCTAACTTGTATATTAATCTTTTGTGTGGGACTGTGTCAAATGCCTTGCTAAAGTCTAGGTAGGCCATGTCCACAGCCCTCCCTGATCTACTACTTTGGTCACCCAGTCAAAGAAATCTATCAGATTTGTCTGGCATGACCTTACCACTGTGAATCCATGCTGCCTTGGGTCCTGAGCCCCTCTGGCGTCTAGATACTCAACAATTCTTTCCTTCAGAAGTGATTCCATCATTTTCCCTACCACTGAGGTTAAACTAACAGGTCTGTAGTTTTCTGCTTCTGCCTTGCTCCCACTTTTGTGAAGGGGAATCACATCTGATTGATCCTCGGTCTCAACAGTCAATAATATACATTTTGCCCTGCAATACTTTAAATACAAATGTATGACTATATGGGATCATCATGCTCCCCCGAGAAAAAACAGAGTATGGGCCTATCATCTTTCCTGGATCACAGCTCAGGTTATGGATTGCCTCCATATTAGAGACATTGCCTGTCATTCTTTTAAGATCACTGGCTCCCTGGCTAGCTTTGCAAACTCTTGTTATCTTTGTAATGCCTTGTAACAAAGCCATAAAACTTGCAAAGTCTGAGTATTTTGCATCCACACTCCAGAACAACACTAATCATCCCTCTAAGTTCTGGAAGGTTATCCATTCCCTGTTCTCCCCTCTGACCCAGTCTCCATCTCCTGTTCTCAATGTTGATGACTCTCATCTCTGACCCTTCTAACATTGCCTGTTCCTTTAACTCCTGCTTTACTACTTGTGCCCTCTCTCTCATCCCTTCCTCCCCCTCACCCCTTTCTTCTCTCTTTACCTTCTCCTCCTTTAAATCTGTTTCTTCATGTCTTCTACCACCATTTCTGCTTCCCTTAAGTCCTTGCTTGCTCTTAATCCTCACAAATGTGTTAGTACTGATGGGCTTGATCTTAAACTTCTACTTCTCTCAGCCACTGCCATTGCTCTTCCTATTACCCTTCCCATAAACCTTTATTTTTTCCTCTCCTATGGTTCCTGATGCCGGGAAGCAGGCTACTGTCATTCCTGTCTTTAAAGGTGGTGATCCCTCTTTTCCTGGTAACTACCATCCTATCTTTCTCCTTCCTCCCTCAGCTACATTATGGAAACACCCTCTACTATCAAAACTCTATTCATACCTAGACTCCCCCTCCATCTTCAACCCCTTTCAGTCTGGTTTTAGGAAATCCCACTCCACTTCCATTTTCCTCCTTCAGCTCACTTACACCAACCTTACAGGTATGGATCAAGGTCTGATCATGTCTGCCATTTTTGTTGATCTTGCTAAAGCTTTGGACACAGTGGCACATCCCCTCCTTCTGGAAAATCTTAAAGCAGTGGGTCTTTCTGACTCTACAGTCAACTGGTTTTGTTTTTACCTTGAGGGAAGGTTTCAATCTGTCTGGATCAGTAGCTCCAGTTCATCACCACTCCCTATCTGCTCAGGTGTCCATCAAGGGTCTGTCTTGGGTTCTGTTCTTTTTTCCATGTTCTTGAATGACCTCCCCTCTGTCTGTTCCTCTATATCCATTCATATGTACACTAATGATGCAGTTAGTTTTTCATCTGGCTCCTCTTACCATGATCTTACCGCACAGCTTCATCTGGATTTCGACAATATTTGGCACTGGTTCCAGTTTAACCAACTATCCCTCAGTGCCAAAAAAACAAAACAAAAAAACAGTCTCCATGACTTTTCGTACCCATTAGAGGCTTTCCAGACTCACCCATCTCACTTCATTTCACACCCTTGATGGTGCTATCATTGAGTATGTATCCTTTTTTAAGTACCTCAGGGTCTGGATTGGCTGTCATCCTGATTTCTCAGTTCATACTAATGCCATATACCAAAAGGTCCACCCCAAGCTTAGTGCATTGTACAGGAACAACGTGAGTATTCTGCTTCCTGTCCAATGAGAAATTGTTTTAAAAGATGATTCTCCCTATTTTTGATTATGGTGACATAATCTGCAGTAGAGCTCCCAAATCCTTCCTTGCCATACTGGACCCCCCCCCACTATTTTGTCATTTTGCTTTAGATTGCTCCCATTGTACCCACCATTGCTTATTCTACTCTGCCCTTTCACTCCCGTCTTTCCCATTGTTCCTCCTATACAGTGGCGTGAAAAAGTTTTTGCCCCCTTCCTGATTTTCTCTATTATTGCATATTTGTCACACTGGATGTTTCAGGTCTTTAGAGAAAATGTAATATTAGATAAAGGAACCTGAGTGAACAAATAACACTTGTTTTTTTTTTAATTTCACTTTTTGTAAAAAAGTTAACCAACACTAACTGTTTTCTGTGTGAAAAGTAATTGCCCCTTACACTTCAACTGGTTATGCCACATTTAGCTGCAATGACTGCAGCAAACACTTCCTATAATTCAATATCAGTCTTTCACATCGATGTGGAAGGAATTTTAACCCACTCTTCCTCACAGAACTGCTCTTAATTCAGTAACATTTGGTAGGTTTTGGGCATGAACTGCTCATTTCAGGTCCTGCCACAGCATCTCTATTGGGTTTAAGTCTGGACTTTGACTAGTACTCCAAAACTTTAATTTTACTTCTTTTTAGCCATTCTGATGTGGACTTGCTTTTGTGTTTTGGATCATTGTCTTGCTGCATGACCCAACTACGCTTCAGCTTCAGCAGGCGGAAGGATGACTGGACATTCTCATTAAGAATTTTCTGGTACAGAGCAGAATTCATGGTTCCTTTAATTATGGCAAGTCATCCAGGTCCCTATGAGCAACAAAGCATCCCACACCATCACACTACCACCACCATGTTTGACTGTTGGTATGGTGTTCTTACTGTGGAATGCTGTGTTTGCTTCTGAGAGACATTATGGGATCCATGTTGTCCAAAAGTTCACTTTGGACTCATCTGTCCATAGAACATTTTCCCAAAAGGCTTGTGGATCATCCAGGTGCTTCTTGGCAAATGAGAGACGAGCATTTATGTTTCTTCTTGGTTAGCAGTGGTTTCATACTACTCTCACATGAAGCCCATTTTGCCCAGTCTCTTTCTGATTGTGGAGTCATGAACACTGACCTTAGCTGAGGCAAGAGAAGCCTGCAGTTCTTTGGATGTTGTTTTAGGATCCTTTGAGACTTCTTGGATGATTTACTGCACCCTTGGAGTAATTTTGGCAGCGCCCACTCCTGGGAAGGTTCACTACTGTTCCTAGTGTTCTCCATTTGGAGATTATGGCTCTCACTGTGGTTTGATGGAGTCCCAGAGCCTTAGAAATAGCTTTGTAACCCTTTCCAGACTGATAGGGGCAACAAATTTTTTCTGATCTTTTCTGGAACTTCCTTTGATCATGGCATAATGTGCTTGTTGAATCTTTGTGCTGGCAACATGAATCTGATGGTAAGGGCCAAAATAGAGAGAGGTTTATATTGAGCAGGGCTGGCTGTATTCAAGCCTGGCTGTTTCAATCAGCTGACTCTCATTATCCCTTTAATTGGGTTGATTAATGGGGGCAATTACTTTTTCACACAGTGCCAGTTGGTGTTGGTTAACTTTTTTCATTAAATAAATGAAATAAGTAAAAAAAAAAATGTGTTATTTGTTCACTCAGGTTCCCTTTATCTAATATTATATTTTGTCTAAAGACCTGAAAACATCCAGTGTGACAAATATGCAATAATAGAGAAAATCAGGAAGGGGGCAAATACTTTTTCACGCCACTGTATATCTAAATTCTGGTTTAGTCCCTTCCCTGCTACCTTACATCCCTCTTGTCCACTCCCTTAGCTTCCTACTACCCTCTATGCAATAATATTTCCCGTACACTCACTATTCCTTCTAGAAAATCTACTGCTGGTCAATCTATTTTTCATATCACTCTCCTAAACTCTGGTCCTCCCTTCCTTTGTCAATTCACTCTGCCTCTTCTGCCTTCTCCTTTAAGTCTCTCCTTCATGATCATTCTTCTCCCTCCTGCAACTGTATATGACTCTCTTTCTTCCCCACTCAGACTAGTTTTGCCCTGGCAGTCTATTTCCTTCATTACCTGTTCATTGTTCTGTGAGAGTAGTTCCATCACCTAAAGTATCAATTTTTTACTCTATTACATGTATCTGTTATACTGATTTGTCTTCAATTTTTGATTATGCTCCTTGATATGTTGTATTTGCTGTATAATATTTTTCCATATCCCCTACCCTAGGACTCAGTTGGAAATTAGATGTTGTCAGCTCAGTATGTCTTTCCTGGTGAAATGTTTTACATAAATAAATATAGTAAAAAAAACCATGTTAAAGCCCATTAGGGTTGCTACTGTAAAAAAACCAAACCCAACAAAGTTAGGAAATATATTATTAGGGTTATGTGTAATTCTCGCCCCATTGTCTATATCTACTACCTTCATAAGTGTGAACCCTTGTGTAGGTACAGTACATGACTATTAATCCATAGTCTATTACTTAACACTAGATCTATATAGGAACCAACTACCAGTCTGGCACCAGTACCATGATCGACCTCATTTTCTCTAACCTACTGGAGAGACTCACAAACGTCATGGTTTTACCAGATGTTCTCAGTGACCACTCACCAATCCTCTGCAGATGGTCTAACCGTACCCCCAAACCACATCCCAAGATATCTTACCATCGATCTCTCAAAAAAGGCCATTTCAGGCATTTGAGGCATTTCAAGGACTTCTTCTTAAATTGTGATTGGTCCCCTATAGACTCAGCCACCAGCATTGACAATGCCCTAACATTCTTAATTTCTACATTTAACTCAGCATGTGACGTCTTTGCCCCTATACTAAGTGCACAACCAAAGGCCTGGTCTCTCCCTGGATTTCCACGGCATTCCTGGGACTTATGTCCTTTCATGACAATTTGTGGCACAAGGCACTGACATCAGGCCTCCCTGCTGATAGGCAGAAGTATAGGATGGCCAGAAACATTTGTACCTGGGAAATCCACTGTGCAAAAGTGGCCCACTTCCAAGACTGTCTCTCCTCACCTAGGGACAAGAGAGAAAATTTTGGGACAATGTTAAAGATCTCATGGATAAACCCAACTCTTCCCCCACTTCTCTACTTAACATCAATGAAGTTACCACTGAGGATCCTCAGCTGATCACTGATACCTTTAATACTGCATTCTCAGACCTCAGTGGTGTCCTTCCCCCAGACTTTTTCAATAAGACCTCTAGATCCCCCTTCCCTGAACAGGCATCCCTCCTTTCCACTTCTGGATTGTCTCTCCTCGTGAAGTAAAATGGTACCTAACATGGGTCCTGGGCAAATCCAGATTCAGTGGTGACTCTCTTGACCAAAAAAATCTGCATTTAGCCCTTGATGTAACCCTCTCCCCCCTTACTAAGCTTATTAATCTCTCCCTCTGTCTAGGTCAATTCCCCTCTCAGTGGAAGATGGCTGTGGTTACCTCCATTCTCAAGGCTGGAGACAGAACCCTACCTAGTAACTACCGCCCCATCTCTAGCCTCCCTTCCATCTCCAAAGCCCTTGAGAGGATAGTCTATGACCAACTCTCTGACTACCTTTCAAAACACAACATACTGTGTCAACAGCAGCATGGATTCCGGAAGGGTCACGGCACCAGCACAGCCCTTCAGGAATATACTGAGTACATGCATAAAGCCCTCAATCATGGTCATCTTGTTGGGTTTGTGTACATAGACCTAACCAAAGTGTTTGACACTGTAAACTACTCTATCCTCATAGACTCCCTTTCATCATTAGGCCTGTCCCATGAAGTCACCTCATGGTTTGCTAACTACCTTTGTGGTAGATCCCAGCGGGTAAAGATTCAAGACATCCTCTCCTCCACCCTTCTGGTTCATTCTGGAGTTCCCCAAGGCTCTATCCTGGGCCGTCTCCTTTTTAGTCTCTTCCTTAACACCCTCTCCCTTGCCTGCTCTGGTCAGTTGCTACTCTATGCGGACAATGAGGTTATCTTTTCCAGTCGCCCTGACCCCTCCCCCCTTGAATGCAATCTCCAGCAGTTCTTCTCTGAGACTGAATCATGGTTTTCTCAACACAAACTTATACTAAACTATAAAAAAACTAAAGTCCTGCTGTTTTACAACACTCATAACAAATATAAAGACCAGCCCCTACATATTCTGAATAATCAGCAACAATGCCTGAAACAAGTTCAAAGTTTCAAATATCTTGGCATTGTCACAAACCCACTCAGCAGGTCAGGCTCTCTACTCCCAAAGTGCCAACCTCTGAGCACAGTCTTGTAAACAGTGTAACAGACAAGGTAACCCTCTTGTCTGTTTTTGTGAGTTCGGATCAACCTTTGGTCTCAAGTTCTGGAGGGATTCAAACTGTGAACCTCTTGCTAGCATAGCCAATGCACAGGCTCAGATATTTCTGTCTTCAGTGGGCCAGATATCTTTGCCTATGGGCACCTAACCAGGTATACAGAGATGAACCCTTAAAAACTTTAATAAAGACTTCAGATTTAAAACACTTCTCTTTCCAGTGTGGTACCACCATTCAAGTTTATGTTTAGTATCTGCAATAACTGTATACTTTTCTTACAACTAAAAAGAAGTCAAAGGCAGACCAAGTAAGTTCTAAAAAGAATTTTACTAAAATAGTTAAAAATATGTAAAAGGCAAAATACAGAGGCCCAGATTTTCAAACTGCACCATTCTGAGGCGCAAGCCCCTGCGCTGCTCAAAATAGTTGCGCAGGGGTGTGGCCGGGGTGATATTCAAAGGAGTTGCACTGTTGAGCAACTCCTTTGAATATCACCCCCCAGCCACAGCACTTGTGCATGGCGCAGTGGAACTTGCACCACCGCAAGTTGCCAGAGTTGAGCATTAAACTTGCGGTGGCGCTAGTACCATTGCGCCATGCTCAAATTTCCAATATTCAAAGGTGGGCCATGGAGGTGAGAGGTGGGCTGTGCCAGTCACCGGGTTGGGGATGGGGGGGGTGCTGGGTGGCTGGCATGGCTGGGTGGGAGGCCACTAGACTACCAGAGAAATGGGGATATTGTTTACTTTCAATGTATGGTCTGGGAGAATTAGACTACCAGGGATACGGGAATATGTTTTGATTCTCCTACTGTACAGTCTGGGGTTTTAGACTACCAGGAAAAAGGGGAATTTGTTTACTGTCTTAATGTACAGTTGCGGCACTAGACTACCTGACCTTATTGCTGTGTGGCGGGCGTGGCGACTCTCCAGTTAGCGGCACGGGTGGGGGGATGGCAGCCGTTGTCCGCGGGGCTTCTGCCAACAGCTGTTTCAGGGGATGGGGTATGGGTAGCCCTGGGGGCCCTGCTGGGGTGTGCTGGGCATGGGGGGAGGGTACCTGTGCATTATCCACTGGACAGCCAAGGGTTTACAGGAACCCCGTGGGCATCTGTAAGTTATACCAGCTAAATGCTGGTATAACTTACGTTGCCGGATCTCCTCCAGGGGTTCTAGTAGAATCCCAATGTGGGCAGTTTTTGCTGCCCTTCTAGAATGGGGAGCAACTGCTGCTGTAAACCCCCCTAGCACCATGTCGCAGGGGGTTTATGCGGCGTAACAGCTGTTTGGCGCAAGTGGCCTGTGACATGTCGCAGGTCACTTTGTAGAATCGCGCATGTCGCAACTGCTGGCGTAAGTTGCTACATGCGCCATTCTGCTTGGCGCAACTACTGTTATGCCTGGAGTAACCCTTCTAGAATCGGACCCATGCACTATAGACTTGTCAGTCAATTCCCCCACTTGCTGTGCAGTAGCTGTAATTTTTTTGTCTAAGTTCTTCATACGTATTTTGAGATCTGCGAAGACAGACTCAATTTTATAAACTGTATTTAAAACTTGCTGAACAGTTTGATCTTCAGTTGTAAGAGGATCACCATCGTCGTCATAATCCTGGTCTGCTGAGCACTCCAAGCCAGGCGATCAAGAGCGTGGAGATGGGGCTGCAGAGGAGGCAGCAACTTTACTTGTTCCAGTAAACATTTCAGAGATTTTCAAGGCTGCCACAATGGATTTCGATCGGCTTGGCCTGGTAGACACTATACACTGTACACATCCACATCTGTATTGTAATTCATTTAATCCTGTTGTTCCAAGTCTTGTATGTTCTACTCATATGAACATATGAAAATGCCAGCAGAAACAGGCCTCACGGGCTATCGAATCTGCTCGAGTGTGCAGCTGCTGTAAAACCTTATAATAATGTTGCCCCTCCCTGCCCTGCATCATATTACCCCTTATCCTTACCCTATCCCAACCCCTCTTGAAGCAGTCTACCATCTTGCAGGCCACTACCTCATCCAGCAAGGAGTTCCACTTGTCCACCATTCTTTCCATGAAAAAATGTCTCCTCATCTCTCTCCTGAATCTAACCCCCTCCAATCTCAGTTGGTGTCCTCTCGTGTCCCTCGCCTTTCTCCTCTGGAAAATCCTCTCTGTATTAGTCTTGTTTATTCCCTTCAGGTACTTAAAGGTCTCAGTCATATCTCCCCTGTTCCTCCTCCTCGCTTCCAGAGAGTACATATTCAACTACCCCAGCCTTTCCTCATATGGCTTGCCCTTCAATCCCTGGATCATCTTTGTAGATCTATGCTCTACCCCCTCCAACAATCTTCAGGAATGGGTGCCAGTACTGCATGCAATACTCCAGGTGGGGCCTGATCAGCGACCTATACAGGGGCAGGATATATCTCCCTACTTCTGGAGGAGATCCCTTTAGCTATACGCCCCAGCATTTTGTTGGCTTTTGCCGCCACCCTTCTGCGTTGAACAGAGTTGTTCATGCTCCCTGTTATGATCACCCCTAGGTCCTTCTCTTCTGTGGAGCAACCCAACTGAACTCCATTTAAGTAATAATCTCTCCCCTGGTTCCAGGCTCCGAAGTGCAGAACCTTGCACTTCTTGGCATTGAACTCCAGTTGCCATTTATCTGCCCACTACTGCAGCTTATTCAGGTCCTCCTGCAACCCCTCCTCCCCTCTGTGCCATCTACCATAGCTCCCATCTTGGTATCATCTGCAAACAGACTGATTTTGCTCCAGATCCCATTTGAGATATCTGCAATGAAAATTCCAAACAGTACTGGTCCCAGCATGGATCCCTGTGTTACCCTGATTATCACTGCTCTCTGCGATGAGAGTTCCCCCCTCCATCGCCACCCTTTGCTGTCTCCCCCTCAACCAGTTCCTGATCCAGGTCACCATTTTTGGTCCTGCCCCCACATACTCCAGCTTCACCCCCAATCTCTCATGTGGCACTGAATCACAGGCTTTACTGAAGTCCAAGTACAGGACGTCCACAGCATGGCCCTTGTCCAGTTCCTGTGTCACCCAGTCATAGAACTCTACCAGGTTTGTCTGGCATGATCTGCCTGTGACAAACTCATGTTGCTGGTCATCCTGAATACTGTTTGCCTCCAAGAAGCTCATAAGCCTCTCCTTTAGGATGGTCTCCATGAGTTTGCCCACGATCAAGGTGAGGATCACTGGCCTGTAGTTCTCTGATTCATCCTTTGGCCCACTTTTATGGTTGGACACCATGTGGGCCATCCTCCTGTCCATGGTACACATCCTGTGTCCTGAGAGGTATTGAATAGGTCTGCCAGCGTCCCCACAAGAACCTCTGCCAGCTCCCTCAGTACTCTAAGGTGAATGCCATCTGGCCCAGGTGCTTTGTCCACTCTTAATGCCCTCAACCCCTCCAGCACCCTGCCCTCTGTAATCCCTACATCTGTTATCCTCTTCCCCCTTACTCACCCCTACTTGCCTGAGATATTTGCCCTCCTTTTCCTACGTGATCACAGAGCATAAGTACTCATTCAGTGCCTCTGCCTCCTCCACTCCATCTCCACCCCCCATCTTTCTTGATCCTCAGAAGCCGGTCTTTGCTTCTCACTTCTCCTTTTCTTACCTATGTAATTGAAGAAGTCTTTTTCTCCTCTTTTGATCCCCTGCACCAGTCTCAGCTCTCTAGATGCTTTGGCCCCCCTGACCAGTCTGGTGACCTCCCTAGACTTTTCACTGTATACATTTTTATCTTCTTCCCTTCCCATTTTCCTATACTTCCAAAATGCCACCTTCTTGGCTCTCACCCCTTCCCTGACCTCTGGTGACAGCCAGCTGGGTTTCTGTGCCCTGCCCATCTTGGTTGTTTTCCTAGTACAGGTCTCTTGTTACCTCCGCCAGCCCTCCCCTTATTACATTCCATTTCTGATCTGCATCCACGTGTTGGATGTCTGCCAGGTGCTTGCTCAGAATTTCCCCCATCATCCTAAAGCCCACCCCTAAACTCAACCACCCTTGTACCCATGCCCCCTGTCTTCCTCCCCATGTTAGCGTGAACCACACAGAGTAGTGGTCACTCCCAGCAAGCAGTTCCCTCACTTCTAGGTTCCTTACAGCTTCCCCATTATCCAGTACACGGTCCAAAATCCTTTCCAGCCATGTTGGCCCCTGTACCAGCTGTGTCAAGAAGCTGTCCTGAAAAGCTTCCAACAGGACTCTTGCACTCATGGTGGCAGGTGTGCTCCAATCCACCCCCAATAGGTTGAAATCACCCACCACCACTACTGTGCTTCCATTCCTGCTTATCCTTTGAATTTGATCTGCCAATTCCCGGTCCAGGTCACAACCCTGTGATGATGGTCTGTACACTACCCCCATCCTCAGTGTCCTATTCCTCACATCCTGGAACTGCACCCACAGAGCTTCTGTTCTTTCCTTCTCCCCTTCCTCCCTTATGCACTTAATCCCCTCCCTCACATAGATCACCACCCTCCCCCATTCCCCTTAGCCCTGTCCTTTCTGAATAGCCTGTACCCTGGGATCATCATATCCCAGTCCTGGTACTGGGTGGCCCATGTTTCCATGATGGCCATGATGTCCACCAGTTCCACTGCCAAGAGAGCCTGTCACTGTGCAGTTCTGTACCTTAGGCTTCTTGCATTCAGTGAGACCACCTTCCTGCCTGTTGCCTCCCCAACCTTACCATTCCTCTTCCCTCCTCTTTGGTCCTCTCTGTGCCCCCTCCTCACTGCCTTCATGTCTAACTAGGTGGGTGAACACTCATCCTGTAATGCTGTTCAGTTTATGTACTCCTGTTCCCCTCTCCCAAGATGCACCGTGAGATGAGCAATTGTGATTTTACAGTGTGTCCTTCCTGGTGAAACCTTTCAATAAATAAAAAAAGGAAAAATAGACATAATAAAAAAGGATAATCCAATTGTCCTGGTTTCAAAGCCACACAAATAATACTGAGGGTCGATTAATTCAGGGGAGATAAGGACAGCCAGACAATTAAGCAGCTGCCATCATGGTGACGTTACTAGTAGTCACTCTGACCAATTTTTGATAAATAAATAACCTAGCTTTAGGATGCACTCAGCTCCACCTCAAGTTACACTCTTCACCAGATACTGCTCTTTCTTTTCATATTCCCAAACATTCCATGGAATCAGTGACACCATTCCAGGCTATTTATATGAATGGCCTGGAATGGTGTTACTAAGTAAGCAATAAGACATGACAGGGTGTGCATTATGGTGAAATAATCGCATGCCTCTGGTGCATTGTTAGGCATGAGGTGCAGTTGAGTGCCGTTAAATGCACCTGAGAAGTGCGATTATTTCACCATAATGGCACACCCCTGGAGTGTCTTATTGCTCTTATAAAATGGCATTTAAATATATGACTTAAAATGAATGAAAAGTATCTTAAAAAGACAAAAATTGGACCTTTCATTGAAATATGCTTCCAATTTTTTTTTATTGCTTTATTTATCTGCCTACCTCCTGCTGTGGTGGTCCTATGGTTCCCCTAATCTGGCCCTGTCCTGGTGGCTCCTGCATCGGACATCATGTCCGAGCTGCAAACTCCTCACCCTTACTCTCTCTAAGGTTGCATCATGGACCCCTTCATGGAAGACCAAGGGGTCGGGACCAGAGGGAGCTCCTGGGAGCGTCTGATGCAGTGCCATGGGCAGACCTTCATGATCGCTGAAGGATTAGTGGTTTTGTCTCCTGTAGTTCCCCCCACAGCATGGGCATGCAATGACACCAGTGATGCTACGGTGCATGCTTTCACTCACTGTGCATCAGATGTCTGCCCGCGCGCTGTCCCCCTAACATGCTGTGACTCACACTCTCCCCCAGCCACCGCCAGGAGCCAGCACATGCACGGGTACCCCGCCCCACCCTCCTGGAGGAGGAGAGCAGTCCCACAGATGCTCAATCCTCCTCCTCCCCCCGGCCAACCCCCGACGACCCAACTCCGCTACTGAACCCAGGTCACCGGCATAG
Source organism: Neoceratodus forsteri (assembly GCA_016271365.2). Classification (NCBI taxonomy): domain Eukaryota; kingdom Metazoa; phylum Chordata; order Ceratodontiformes; family Ceratodontidae; genus Neoceratodus; species Neoceratodus forsteri. The sequence continues at coordinate 671,431,921 of CM057451.1, read as the reverse complement.
CGCAAGGTGTGGCATCCAGCGCCTCAACCCTCAGTGCCACTGGGCCAGCTGATTCCATTTTAACTCTGAATAAAAAAAAATAGTCCCTATTCTGGTAACTGTAGTTAGCTAAAAACATAATGAAAACCGTGTGTGACACACATTTTTATAAGAAAAAAAAAATGTTATCTTGCATTTTAAATCAATTCAAGTACTGTTTCTTACTGGAAATATGTTCAAAACTTGAAACCTACCAGGTTACCTTTCTTTGACAGATTTCACTTGAAAATACCCATGTATGATTCAAATGTATGTGTTTTTATAAACATCAGGAATGTACTGTATTTCAGCAGTTTGGATCTGCCTCTGTAACTGTGTTCTCCCACCTTTGCTCTTTGTTTATTAAGTATTATTGCCTACTTTCTTCATCCTGTTTTTTTTTCTTTGACTTTCCCCACATTCAAGATATGGAAGGTTTACCATGGAATACAGGAATTTAAAATTCTGCTCGGTTCTACTGTCAGAATGTTCCTCTCCTAACATACTGTACACACAGACAACAAAGGCCTCTTTCAGAGCCACAGACTCAATTATCTCACTGTCAGGGGAAAGCAGAAGAGATTTCTCTGATGAGCAGTTAGACAGAAGGAGGATTTTTCATTGTCAGTAAAGAAACAGTTGCAATGAAAACTATGAACAATACTTAATGTTTCTAATTTGTTTATGTGTGTAAGTAGAGTGTGATGATCAGGGAAACAACATTTAAATAATTTATTTTATTTTTTTTATTTAAGGTAGTTTTATTTTTAGGGCTCAGTTGAAGGTTTTATACACTGTGAAAGTAGCAGCCATGTTTGGGGTGGAAAATCAATTCTGGTTGTAGGGGGGCTGATGGAAGATATTTCTGGTTGCAGAAGGAAGGAAGGACTGATTTGCTCATTGTGTGATGTGGTTTAGGACCAGGATGACAATGCATTATGCACTAATATTGAACAGTCACCTGACTGGTTTTAACCAATTAAAGTTCTTTGATTTTTAGACCTATTTTATAATGTCATAGAATGTCCATGCAGTTCAAAAGAGAGAACAGCAACTGCTGAGGAGAAAGGGATTCACTGTAGTTACAAAGGCAAAAAATAAATTATTCATTAAACAAAAAATGTCAAAACATGGAGACTAGAATATTTTAACTGCTCACCATTGTATTACCAAATTTCCTCAGCAGCGTATTACCAAATTTCACATTTTCTAATAAAGTAAACAACAACAACAAAAATCCTTTGGTCATTGTCTAGTTACTACATATATTTGTATTACGTAACAAAATTATCAAAAACAAATGTTTATGGATTAATCAGGTCTGAGTGTACTTTGTGTGTGGGAGAACAATACACCTTTTGTGGCAGCAGTACAGGTATGTATGTGTAATGCCTGTCATCCCTGTTCTACACTGAGGAACTTTGTGTATGTGAGTGATGGGTACACCTTAGTGCCAAATGTAGAGGTAAGTAAGTATAGTGGCTATCATCCCTGGTACATACGGAGGTACTTTGTACATGGATGATGGATATACCTTAGTCCCAACTCTACAAGTATGTATGTTGTATGTTTAAAGACTGCCTTTCTCAGTACACTCAGAGGAACTTTCTGTGTGAGGAAGGGTGCACCTGCTTGCCAGCTGTACAGGTACATATGTATAATGGCTATCATTTTCAGTACGCACTGAGGTACTTTATGTATGGAAGGATAGATATTCCTTAATGTGGGCTGTAGAGGTATGTATTATAAAGGTTGTCATCCATGTTACACTATACTATCTGTTAAGAAGCAACATATACCAATATCATTGAATTAATTATAGAATTCACTGAATTCATGTACACGTAACTAAATGCAAGGCAGGCTTTAAAAATTTGAAGTCAAAGCAGACATACATGATAAAGTATGTACAAACTAAAGGCTGGATAATCAAGAATGGAGGCTACAGAAATGGACCCTGTTGAAATGCCTCATTCATTCCTGGATAATGATGCACTCTAAGTTTAAACTGTCAAAATGCTTCTCTTCTGAGCAATGCCCTGTTCAAATCCCTTTCCCTTCCTTCGGTCCCAACCCTGCCTTTTCAACTCCCAGAAATTTAAACACATAAGAACACCCACATTGTCCAAGGTGCACTGCTGGAGCATTACCCATATCTTTTGTATTAATCATTCTTAAATGATCTCCAATCAATTCTTTCCAGTATAGAGAGCTTTACACACACAGGTGGCTGTATAAACAACTGACATGGTATAACATTTATTGTATGGCAGGTATCTGTTCTAAGCCAATCAGAACACAGGAAAACTGTCAGTTATTATCCCACAAACTACTACAATCACACTTTAGACATGCCCACAGTAGGTTATCTACATTCTGGCAATGCCCACAGTAGGTTATCCACATTCTGGTGATGCTCTCAGTATGTTATCCACATTTTAAACATGGTCACAGTAGGTTATTTATTTATTCCACAGACAAAAAATGGGGAACAAAGGCATGTTCCTCTCCACCTGTTTATCAGGAACCAGTATAGTGCAGTGGTTAAGGGCTCTGAACTGTAAACCTGGTGAACTGGGTTTGAATCCCATAGCCACCGCTTGTGTATGGTGTGACTGTGAGCAAATCACTTTCAAACTACTATATCACTTTTAAAATCCTGGGTTCAAAATTTCTAGTTGTATAATAATAATAACATTCAATTAGCTGGAGTATACTCAGAATAACTTTCTTCAGTGGTTGATTAGAACGGCTTGGCTTTTGGCCTCAGCATTTAATCATCCACTTCAGCCAGTTATTCCTTCTTATACTACAGCTAACTGAATGTCATCACTTAAATAAACTGTCAAGTATCATAAATCTTGTCAGCATGGGGATCCAAAAAGGTACTGCCCATCTGTATGGAAGTACAAAACTCACATGTGTCACACCTGTGGGTGCCCAGTGGGTGCGGCAATAAGGTACTGCCTACTGTATTGTGCTGATGGTAACTGTGTACTACTTTAGCAGAGAGATGCTGCCCTCTCCTGTAGACCATACACAATCTTGCTGTTATACAGCTGTTCAGCCTTGGTTCCAAGTGTAGTAAATGCCAATGAGTAGTAATGATTTTTTTTTAATATGATACAATTGTTAGCTAAAAGTAGTCACAAAACTCATCTATCTACTGTTTTTCTCATCACTGGTTTCCCTAGCATCTCTGGACTGTCTACTAATACTCAGGGCTCAGTACTGTGACTAATCCTCATCAATATATTTATAAGTGATATTGCAGAAGAGCTGGAAAGGAAGGTATGCCTCTTTATGGATGACACCAAAATCTGCAGTAAGGTAAATACTCTGGAAGGGGTGGAGAGAATGAGTAAATACCTTAGAAAACTCATAGAGTGGTCACAGGTATGGTAGCTGGTTTTCAATGCAAAAAAGTGCAAAATCAAGCACCTAGGGCACAGAAACCCAGGGGCAATGTATAAAATGGGGGAAGAGATATTGATGGTCACTAAACAGAAAAAGGATCTTGGGGTACTCATATCTGATGACCTCAAGGTGATGAGGCAAAGTGACAAGGCAGTAGGTAGGGCCAGCAGGATGCTGGGGTGCATAGGGAGGGGTATCACCAGCAGAAGGAGAGAGGTGGTATTACCACTGTATTGATCATTGGTGAGACCACCCCAGCATACTGTGTTCAGGTCTGTAGACCACATCTCAGGAAGGACATAGACAAGATAAATGCTATCCAGAAGAAGGCAACTAAAATGATGCAGGGGCTGCATCATAAGCCCTAGGAGAAGAGACTCATATCCCTCAATATGTACACCCTGGAAGAGAGGAGGGAGAGGGAGACACAATAGAGACTGACAAATACCTCACTGGGGTGAATAAGGTACAAATGAGGAATATTTTTCCAAAGATAAGGTGCACAAGATCAAGGAGACATGCAATAATGCTGGAAGAGGGGGACAATTTAGTAGGGATATGAGGGACTACTTCCTCACTGAAAAAGTGATGGACACTTTGAAAAGTCATCCAGCGGAGGTGGTGGGGGCCAAAATAGTGGTGGGCTTCAAGCATGCATGGGATAAGTACAAAGAAATCCTGAAAGGAAAGTGGGGGGAAGGGAGAAATAGCCAGGGATCAGGTAAAGTCTGCGTTGACAGTATAGGCAATGAAAAAATGGGCGGACTGGCTGGCCAAGTTATCCTTGTCGGCTGACGAATTTCATGTTTCTACATACTGTTCTTCTGGGCAGTAAGAGCATTTCTGCTTGTCTGATACACACATTTCCAGACTCTTCTGATACAACTTTCATTGTAACCCTTAGCTCGAAAGCAGTCGATATGCACATGTGCCCCTACTGCATATGCTTCTGGAGTACTGCAATCATGTATTGGCCCATTAGGACATTCTCAATAGTGAGGACAGGCTAGCAAGATGTATAATGTAAGATAGAATATCTGTCAGTGTTTGTCCTGTACAGATCTGTCAGATTTCATCACTGCCTCTTTTCTGATATTGAGGTCCAGGAAATTCACAGTTTTTATACCATGTGACAGTAAATGTAAGCTTCAAATTTGTGATCTCCAGATATTGCACAAAGTGCATCATCTGTTCTAGAATCCCTTGCTGTACCATGGGAATGTTGTCAATGTAGTCTCTGAATAAATCCAAGTAGTCAAAACATTGATTAGACTCTCTGGGCAGCACATATTTCTTCTCCCTGTCAGCCAGATAAACATTGATGTAATTTAGAGCAAAGGCCACCTTCTCTGAGGTGCACTTCATGTGTAAATAATGTTTACTTGAGAACATGAAAACATTGTATTGTAACACCTTTTCTGCCAGGCTAAGAATTAATTTGATACAGGCCGATGGGAGATTTGTCATATGAAGTTTGTCATTCTATAGTGACAAGTAATCATTCTGTCTGAATGTGCAACTTCTGATGGGTGGACAGATATCTCCTGTGGCATGTACGTAAGAGGGTAACAAACATGCCAATCCTTTAATTTACTGATTCAAATACTGGGCTGATGGTTCAGTTATTGAACTAATACTGGCCACCATTGGTCTTCCTGGGGGAGTGTCCCATAATTTTTTATGAATTTTAGAAAGGCAATATAATGTGGACAGGGTGGGAAAACTTACCATAAAGAAGTCATAAGTTTCTTTTGAAGTACATTTATTGTACCATGCATCATAAAAAAAGCTTTCAATATCTTTTTTAAAGTCATCAGTAAGAGCATAAGGAAATGCTTTATCAAAGTTCTCATCTGAGAGTTTGTGTGCTTCCAGCTCATACATGTACTCCTCCTGATCCATAAGAACAGTAGCCCTATCTTTACAGGACAGTTCTGCATCAAATTCTGTGTTCTGCTGAAGTCCTGTTATTGCTGCTTGTTCTTCTTTGCTGTAATTATAAAAGCATTGTTACTCTGTATTCTGAGATAGTAGTTCTAGGTCCCGTGTGCTGGTTCTTTGAAAATAGGTGACAGTAGCTTTGATGAAGATATAAAAGTAGATTTTCTCCAAAACTGCTGTATAGGTTCCATTCCAAGGTTTGTACTGTGGCTATCTGTCTAGGTATTTTGCGATGCATCTTGTATTGCTGTATACTCCATTATTGCCACTTTGTTGTTAAAAGCATGCAAATTTAATTTCCGAATAAAGCATCTTAAATCTATAATAGTCTCAAATTCATTGAGGGTAAGTGCCAGCTATACAGACATGTATGTGTAATATCTGTCATCTCCAGTACACACTGAGATGCTTTGTGTATATGGAGATGGTGCATCTTAGTACCAACTGTACTGGCATGTGCATAATTGCTATAACCCCCTGTGCACACAAAGGTAGTTTGTGTACTGGGAAGGGTACATTGTTGTGCCAGTTATAAAGGTATAGTATTTATGCATAATAGTTGACATTACCAGCACACTCTGAGATACTTTGTGTATGGCAGGATTGGTATACCTTGATGACAGCTGTAAAGGTACATATGTATAATGGCTGTCATCCCTGATGCACACTGAGGCATTTAACTGCACAGGTACATATGTACAATGCCTGCCATCCCCGGTTCACACTGATGTACTTTGTGCATGGGAGCATGGCAACACTTTAGTACAGCTGTACAGATACTTATATTTAATGGCTGTCATCCCTGGAGCACACTGAGGTACTTAATGTACGTGGGTGATGGGTACACCCTAGTGCCAGCTGTACAGGTACAGTATGTATGTATAATGGCTGTCATCCCTGGAGCACACTGAGGTACTTTGTGTACGTGGGTGATGGGTACACCTTAGTGCCAGCTGTACAGGTACAGTATGTATGTATAATGGATGTCATTCCTGGAGCACACTGAGGTACTTCGTGTACATGGGTGATGGGTACACCTTAGTCCATTCTTGTTAACATTGAGGTACTTTGTGCTAGATTGGTACATGTAAGTGTCAGCAGCACAGGTACATATAATATCCATTCCTGTCATAAACTGAGGTACTTAGTGTAGGATTTGTATATATATAGTCCCAGCTGTACAGATACATATGATGCCCTTCTCTGTTTTTCAGTGAGGTACTTTGTGTATGTCTGGTACATGTAAATATCAGCTGTACTGGTATGTATGATGCCCACCCCTTTTACAAACTGAGATACTGGTTGCAGGTTGATACATGTTAGTGTCAGCTGTATTGCAATATATCATGCCCATCCCTTTTACCCGCTGCGGTACTTTGTATAGGGTGGGGCCAGCTACCAATCCCTGCCACACACTGAGGTATGTTTTTTAGGGTTGGTAAATATACTGTGCGCCTGGGGAAGGGCAAGAGGGGAAAAGACAACAGAAACAAAATACAGAATATAAAATGCATGGAATGGAATAAATATCTCATAAATAAGCAGGACAATTACGCCTAAGAATAAACTGACAAAAGTATGAGGCATAGCAGAAAACAAAAAAAGGGTGTCACACATTGATGGGTGCAGCTGGTCACAGGTCATGATAGCCAGGTACAAAGAAAAAAGGTCAGCCCACTCCATGGCAATGTGGTACAAAACTTTATTTCATCAGGTTACAGACAAATGCTCCATGGATCCCGGTGCTTCAAGTTGCTCTGACTCCTGATCGGGGGGGGAGAGGGGGTGGAGCCACATAGTTAGGTGCACATTATTTATACTAAAAATTCTCCCAAGAGGAAATATCTAAAGGTCACTTTCCACATTTTTTAACACCTAGGCCAATGAAAACATAATTGATGTGATTTAACTGGGTCTGTTTCTTTGAATTGGAGACCTATATCTTCTAATTTCAAGCCTATTTTGATGTGTTGTTGCTGAAGCTGTTTGGAGTCCTGTTTCTTTGGGTAGCAAACCTATTTTGGGGGCTTTGAGTAGAATTGTGATTCATTGTTGCTGTCTTCACTAGCTGCAAAACTTAGTGCAGAGTGGGGGAAGGGTGCTAATGGTCTGACCAGGTGCCTCAGCTACCTGATTGTTTCTGGAAGACTTGGGCTGGTCCCACCCCCAACCCCTCACCCCACCCACCCCAGGTCCATTATTTCCTTTGTGCCAGGGGTTCTGACATCACTTCCTCAAACAGGCAAAGGATATGCACCTGTCATAGCAGAAGCTGACATCCAGGAAAGGAACAGCAGCAAGTGAAGAGGTGACTGCTATCTCAGTGGAAGGGAAGTAAATGCAAATCTAGGAGCTTTCATTGTTACTTCTTCGCATTGCTATTGCATTGGGGAAATTAGGAGTAGGAGTTAGAAGAAGGTTGTGCAATAGCTACTTAAAGTCTCTTTTTGAGTGTGGATAGGAAGGATAGGAATATAAAAAGCAGTTGCTCAATCTATCTAAAACATGTACAACAAAGGGTGTAAGGGAAATAAAGAAAAGAATGTTTTGCACTGATAGAGGGGGGGAAAGGGGAGACTTGGGCGAGTGTTTTGTATCCTGCATCTGGAAGGGTGGGGGGTCACTGGTGGGCAACGACAGCAATGGGTAGGGTGGTAGGCTGCAACAACTGCGGTGCACCAATCTTCCTAAAAATTGCCTGGAGTGTGGGAGGATGTTTAGTGTGCAACCACATAGAGAAACTTAGAAAGGAGATCGAGGGTCTGCAGGAGAAACTAAGACAGGCAAGGCAGATTGGGGGTGGGTTTAACCCAATACTGGAGGGAGGAAGAAGGGGAGATGAGGGAGGGTGATTTAAGCCAACAGTGGTGAGGAGAAGGTCAGAAGAAGGAAAGCAGAGACAAAGGGGCCCAGGCCAGGAAGAACGATTGCCGGGGAAACCAGGTCAGGAGACAAAAGACAAATGGAAGGAGGAGATAGGGACTTGTGAGGGGAGGCGAAGAAGTGACAAAAGTCATGGAGTGGAAAGGAAAGAACAGGTTATTATGCAGAGAGAGGGAGCGGGCATTTGTGAAGGGTCTTCAGAAAATAGTTTTGCACTGCTAGAGAGGAAGAAGGTGGAGGAGGGAAATGATGAAATTAGAGGAGTAATTGATAAATGCCTGGACCAAACTGGAGTGGGGGAAAGTTCTGCTGGGAGAATTGCAATAGGGGCAAAAGGGGGAAATAATGTGCAGGAGGAAGAAGAGGAGCTGGAAATGAGAGAAGGAGAGGAATGGAAGCAAGCAGGGAGTAAGTGTGGTGGAATCTTAGTGCTGGGGGACTCAATACTAAGAGGAGTCAGGTGGGGTAGCAAGGGGGAGAGGCATAGTCACATTTGGGTGGTGGCCATGCCAGGAATGACAGTGGAAAGGGTGGGACAATCTGTTCTGAAATATGCTAGAAGGGGTAGGGACCTCATTTAATTATACATCTTGGGACAAACAACCTGGCTGACAAGACAGTAGATATAGTCCAGAGGAGGTTTGAGGAACTAGCACAGTTATGTGAGGGGGCAGAAAGATCAGTAACTTTTTCAGAGATACTTCCAGTGCCCAAGGCGCAAGCACAACAAGAAAGCTGAGAATAGAGGAATTTAATGGATGGCTAAGAACCTGGTGTTGTGCTAAAGGGTATGGGCTGTTGGGGGGGGGAGGGACCTGGGAGGACAGTAGTCTCTATGCCAAGGACAGACTACACTTGAGTGAGGAGGGAAAGAAAGTGTTGAAACAGAGGATGGAGGAGTACATAGAGGAAGTTGGGAATTTAAACTAGGAGTGGGGGGTGGCAATTGGGCAAGAGATATGCAGAGACCACAGGTTGGGAAACCATATGAGCTTACCCCCCATAACAGTGACAAAGGACAAATGGCAAGTACTATTGGTGATGCTAGGAAAGGAGGGCAGGATGGGAGGGGGAAAGGGTGGAAGGTGGTTACCCTTAATGCTAGGAGCCTTGGGAGGAAAACTGCAGAGTTACAGGTGCTCATGGCAGAGGGGAGAGGTGGACATTGCAGCCATCACAGAAACATGGGCCACCCAATACAATGACTGGGACCTGTCTGTACCATGGTACAGGTTATTTCGTAGGGACAGGGTGATTGGGAAAGGAGGGGGGTGGCACTATATGTGAAGGAAGGACTGAAGTGTGTAAGGGAGGAAGGGGGAGGAGGGTAGTACAGAGTCACTTTGGATGCAAATCCAGGATTCCAAGAATAGGATTCTTAGAATGGGAGTGGTGTACAGGCCACCATCTCAGATGGAGGAGTTAGACAGGGAACTAGTGGGACAGATCAGGAGGACCTGCAAGAAGGGTAGTGTGGTGATTGTGGGGGAATTCAACATGCCAGGAGCGGACTGGAGTACCCCAACAACCAGGAACAGAAGGGAGCAGGTACTGCTGGATGCCTTCCAGGACAGCTTCCTGCTGCAAATGGTCAGTGAACCAACCAGGTTAGGAAATACCCTTGACCTTGTGCTGGCAAATGGGGACTTTGTGAGAGAACTTACGGTGGAGGAACCGCTGTCAGGGAGTGACCACCACTCAGTATGGCTCACATTGGATATGGGCAAGGAAGGAGTGGAATCTGGACAAGAGTGCTGGACTTCAGGAGGGCCAACTTTGGGAGGATGGTGGAAGTGGTAAAAGGGTACCTGGCCAGAATTCAATCTAGTATGGACACTAACCAGAGGTGGGAGGTCATAAAGCTGGGGATAGTGGAGGCAACCAAAACCTGCTGCAAGGCCCAGAGCAAGAAGGCTAGGGCTAAGAAACTGAGCTGGTTGAGCAAGGAGGTCATGGAAAAGGTAAGGAGAAAAAGAGCTGCCTTTAGGAAGTACAAGAAAACAGGGAGGGGGGAGGACAGGGAGGAGTACTTGACAGAATCGAAGGAGGTGACAAGAGCAGTAAGGGGAGCCAAAGCATCTACGTAATTCAGGCTGGCACAAGGCATTCAGAAGGGGGAGAAGGACTTCTTTAGGTACATTGGGGAGAAAAGAAGCTGTAAGGACCTCATAGTAAGGATTAGGAAGGAGGGGGGTTGGGTGGAAGCAGGGTGCGATGAGGCAGAAGCACTAAATGAGTCCTTCTGCTCAGTATTTACTAAAGAGAAGAGGGGGGTGACACCCAGGAGGGGGAGAAATGGCAGAAACAGGGGCAGAAGGGGTGACAGATGGGGAAACCATGGAGGGCAGAGCTTGGGAGGGTTTGAAGGCACTGAGGGTGGACAAGGCGCCAGGCCAGATGGCATCCACCCCAGGGTACTGAAGGAGCTGGCAGAGGTCCTTGCAGGACCTTTGGCAGACCTATTTAATGCCTCACTACATTCGAGGTGTGTACCTCAGGACTGGAGGATGGCTCATGTGGTGCCCCTCCACAAGAGTGGCCCCAGGGACGAACTGGGAAACTACAGACCAGGGAGCCTCACATCCATCATGGGTAAGCTAATGGAGACTATCCTGAAGGAGAGGCTGGTGGCCTTCCTAGATGCCAAAGGACTACAGGACAGCAGACAGCATGGCTTCATATGTGGCAGATCCTGCCAAACCAACCTGGTGGAGTTCTATGACTGGGTAACTAGGCAACTGGACAGGGGCCATGCAGTGGATGTCCTGTATCTGGACTTCAGTAAGGCATTCGACTTGGTGCTGCATGAATGGCTGGGAAGTAAGTTAGTAGGCACAGGGGCGGATGCAAAGCTGGTGAGATGGGTAGGAAACTGGCTTCAGGGAAGGCAACAGAGGGTGATGGTGGGTGGGGAGCTCTCACACCCAAGGGTAGTGACGAGTGGTGTTCCACAGAGCTCGGTGTTGGGACCAGTGTTGTTTGGGATATTCATTGCAGACATATCATGGGACATCATGAGCAACATCAGTCTGTTTGCTGATGATACCAAGGTAGGAGCAGTGGTGGATGACCTAGGGGGATGGCAGGGGTTGCAGGATGATCTGGCAAAGCTTGAAACCTGGTCAGACACCTGGCAACTGGGGTTTAATGCCAAAAAGTGCAAGGTGCTGTATTTTGGGATGAAGAACCCAAGGAGGAGTTACCAGCTGGGGGGAGTGCAGCTAGCCCAGACAGAGGAGGAGGAGAAGGATCTGGGGGTGCATATTACAGAGTCAATGAACAACTCGGCACAACGTAGAAAGGAAGCTGCAAAGGCCAACAAAATGCTGGGTTGTATTGTGAGGAGTATATCCTCGAGGAGGGGAGGTGATTCTGCCACTGTGTAGGTCATTAGTTAGACCGCACCTGGAGTACTGTGTGCAGTACTGGTGCCCGTATCTGAACAGGGACATTAAGTTACTGGAGGGGATGCAGCGCAGGGCGACAAAGATGATCAAGGGGCTGAGGGACTTATACGAAAGGAGGTTGAGGGAGTTGAACATGTACTCACTGGAGGAGAGGAGGGACGGGGGACATGATTGAAACCTTTAAATACATGAAAGGAATAAACAAGACAGAGGGGCTGTTCAAAGTAAGGGAGGGGAGGGACACCAGCGGCCATGATATGAGACTGGAGGGAGGAATGTTCAGGAGAGAGATGAGGAGACACTTTTTTTACAGAGAGGGTGGTGGCTGGGTGGAATGCGTTACCTGCAGAAGTGGTATCCAGTAGAACACTGGACTGCTTCAAAAGGGGATAGGAAGGGGACAAGGGGGAGGGTTAATGAAGGGGAAGGGTGGAAGGGAGGGGCAGCTGCAGAATAAGGGGGTGCAAGCTGCACATTCATGCAGACTTGATAGACCTCTAGGCCTTTATCTGCTGGCAAATTTCGTATGTTCATATGTTAGAAAATTATGTAGGTCCCCTGGCTGATGCTAGATTTTATGGGATAGAGTATATGCTGCCCCAGGAGGCCATGAGGCAGGACCTGGAGAAACTGGAGAGGTGGTCAGAAACCTGGCAACTAAAGTTCAATGCAAAAAAATGTGCGGTGATGCACCTGGGGCAGAAGAACATTTGAGCAGCATACACTCTGGGGGGGGGGGAATCAAGGAAAGTGAGCAGGAGAGGGATCTGGGTATTATTATATCAAGCAATCTTAAGGTGGGGAACCAGTGCAGCAAGGTGGTGGAAAGGCAAATGGTATGTTGGCCTGCATCGGAAGGGGCATAACTAGCAGAAGGAGGGAGGTGCTAATGCCACTGTACAAGACAATGGTGAGGCCGCACCTGGACTACAGGTTACAGTTTTGGAGACCACACCTACGTAGGAATATTGATGGATGGAGAGGGTTCAGAGAAGAACAACCAATGTGGTGCATGGGATTGGGGAAAAACATATGAGCAGAGGTGGAGGGAGCTGAATCTGTACCCATGGGAGACTAGAAGGGAGAGGGGGGACATAACTGAAACTTTTAAGTATATAAAATGGATAAATAAGGTGAAGGAGGGGAGCTTGTTCAGGAGGATGGAGATGATATAACAAGGGGGCATAGCCTCAGATTGGAAGGAAGGAAATACAGAGGTAATGTGAGGGAGAAGTTCTTCACAGAGAGGCTGGTGGAGGCCTGGAACAGGCTACCAGAGGAGGTGGTGGGATCTGAAATGGTAGAGGGATTCAAGAGGGCATGGGACAGATACCTCTTACTTCCCATTCATACCTTGGTCTCTTCTCCTCAATGCCTTTCCCACCCTTCGTACTCTACCCACCCCTTGCACCCCAGCACCCGGCCCCATATCCAGTCGCAAGGGGAGATGCCACAATCACTACCACGCTTTGGTGTGCCTAATCACCCTCCTGTTGCTTCTAACAGGTAACATTCATCCAAATCCTGGCTCCGTGCCCAAACTTATGAACAAGCCTGCCCAGGCTCAAGGACTCCGCATAGCTTCTATGAATATTTGCAGCCTCCTTAAGAAGGCTGCTGCATTCCAATGCTGAGTTACTCTGCACCAACCGGACATTGTCGCACTCGTCGAAACCTGGTTATCCAAATCCACCCCTGACTCCTTCATCTGCCTCCTTGGCTACACCCTTTTCAGGGAAGATAAGGTGGGTAAACGTGGAGGTGGTTGTGCTGTCTATATGCGTGACTCCCTCCTTGGACATGCACTTCCACCACCCAAGCTTGATAACGGGGCACAAGCCTTTACACTAAAAATCTCCCCCAACCCCGGTAAGGGCCCACTCTTTCTCACCGTTGCCTATATTCCCCCCAGAAAGCAAGACCCTGCCATTCAGGCACTTGTTGATTACCTCTCTGGCCTACTGCCCAAAATGGCCCAGATAATTGTTGGCGACCTGAATATCAACTGGCTCTCTGCCACGGCCTTCCAAACCAGAGATATCTTTGCTGCCCTTGACATGTCCCAGCTTGTCACCACCCCAACTAGATTCAACCCCTCTACTGGCTCCAGCACCCTCCTGGATATCACCATTACCAACTGCCCACAGAGGGTGCTCGATATCAGTGTACTTCCCAACTCACTTTGTGACCACCCCCCGGTCGTATTCTCTTGGTCCGCTGCCAACAGCAAACCTGCACCACAAACCACCCAGTGATGTTGCCTACTCCCAGGCGGTCTGTGTCACTTTAAACTGTACCTCTCACAACTGGAGTGGTCCCCAATCAGGCTTGCACCATCCATAGACGAGGCATTGGATTTTTTCACTCGCACTTTTAACACTGTCTGTGACCTCTATGCCCACTTCGTTAGAAGTCGCACCAAAAAGCAAAACATGCCCTGGGTTACCCCCTCCCTCCTTCACAAACTTAAAATGAGAGACAACCTATGGCACATTGCCATGGAATCTGGCAAGCTAGCTGATAGGCAAGTGTACAACGCTGAGCGCAATAAGTGTATTTGGGACATTCGACAGGCCAAAGCCCAGTACTACCAATCCTGTCTTGTTTCCTACTGGGGGTCAGCTAGAAACTTTGGGATAATGTAAAGGAGCTGAATGGGAAATCCCACTCCCCACCTCCCTCTCAACTCTCCTGTAATGGAATTGTCTGCTCTGACCCCCTTGGCATTGCAGACTGCCTAAACCACACTTTCTCAGACCTGAGTTCAGTCCTGTCCAGTAACTTCTTTGACCCCATCCCAGTAGCATCCCTACCCACTCTCCAGAGACCTCCTTTCTACCTATGTACCATCTCCCTGTTGGAAGCTAGACCCCTTCTGCAAAAAGCCGTTAGTAGTAATAACCCCGGCACTGACCTACTGGACACTAGGCTACTTTGTCTGACATTGGATGCTATTCTGGTCCCACTTACTGAGCTACCCAACCGCTCTCTGTGCCTGGGGCAGTTCCCTAGCACATGGAAAACTGCCATCATCACTCCCATCCTAAAAAGCGGTGATCGAGTGACCTCGGGTAACTATTGACCTATTTCCATCCTCTCCCCACTCCCTAAGGCCCTTGAAAAAGTAGTTGCCAACCAGCTTACCAAATACCTGGCCATGCACAATATCCTGAGCCCTGAACAGCATGGCTTTCATGCAGGTCACAGCACCACAACCGCGCTACTTGAATTCTCCAACTTCCTGCACTCTGCTCTTGATGCCGGAAGTCCTGCCGGTGCCGTGTTCATTGACCTCTCCAAGGCCTTTGACATGATTTGCCATCCTCTCCTGCTTGACTCCCTCAGATGCCTTGGTTTCTCCCCCAGACCCCTTGCATGGTTCACCAGCTACCTCTCTGCCAGAGCTCAGTGTGTAAAAATCAATAGCACCCTATCTGACACACAACCTGTCCACTCTGGGGTTCCCCAGGGCTCCATTTTAGGCCCTCTCCTCTTCAGTCTCTACCTCAACTCCTTCCCCTTGGCCTGCCCAAATAAGATCCTCCTCTACACGGATGACGCTGTGCCCTTCACCACTGACCCCAACCCCAACACACTCCAGGCCACCCTCCAACAAACTTTAGATACAGCTGAGCATTGGTTCACATCATGAAGGCTAGTCCTTAAAAAAGACCATAGCTATGCTGTTCTTGCATCGCCAAAGCAAAGCCAGTGGCGCCCCTCTCATGATACTGTCTAGCACACTAAACACCATTGAGCAGGTTTCCTCTTACAAGTATCTGGGCATTACCTTTGATTTGGCACTCTCCTTACATTCCCATATCAATGCCCTTTCTGCTGCCACCAATGTCAGGATTGGACTGTTATACCGCCATAAGGACTGCCTACCACAAGAGGCCCTTAGATTGGCAATCACCTCCTCTGTCCTGTTGCTAATCGACTATGGGCTGCCCATCTATGCTGCAGCTGACAACACTGCACTTGCAAGAATCCAGTTGTCTATAAACAAGGCCTGCAGGAAAATGCTGGGAACCCCTAGGCGCACCCACACGTGCCTGCTGTACTCCACCACCAACTTGCTCCACCTTGAAGAAAGACTCCGCTTCAAAACCTGCCTTCTTGTAAAAAAGACCCTGCTAGGGCTCTCCCCCCCCCGTGGTCGCCACCTCCCTGCGGCGTGCCTCCCCCTCAGTCTCCACCCGCAGCACTGTCAAAACCTCCCTTATTGTCCCCAGGATAAGGACCTCTACGGCCCAGAGATCCTTTTGCTATCAGGCTCCCTTCTAGTTCAGTTCCCTCCCAGCCAATATAGCTGACTTCAGTAAGCTTGGTCCTTTCAAGGTCTCCCTCAGAAGCCATCTGACAAGCACGTGCTGCTACAACTGCACATAATCCCCCACCTGCCCCTTACCTTCACCACTAAGCTGGGTCTGCCCTGTCTACTTTTGCTGTATATACCTAGGGTCTCATGCAACATCTGCTGACTAATGTAATAAAATGTCTCTGGTTACTACCTGACGTGGTACTCGTGTACCTATATTATGACTACTGTGATCTACCTATTACCAAGCGTGTACCACCAGTGAATGCCTGTAACTCTGGTTGCTTTTTTAATCTAAGCGTTATGTACTGTACTGTACTGTTTGTTTGCTGTGATGTACTGCTGTCTTGACGAGGTGCCTTTGTAAATGAGTCTATGACTCAAAGGTCTGTAAACCAAAGATCTAATAAATAAATAAACATGGGGTTGGGAGAAGTGGGGAAAGATAAGAGCCAGTAAAGGAGGAGGGGGAAGGGGGAGGATATAGGGATAGACTAGATGGGCTGGTGTGGTCCTTTTCTGCCATCAAATGTCTGTGAGGAGAAAGATGATTTCTTGCAGTGGTACCTGGACAACCAATGTACATAATTTGATCTGTACAGCAACAGGATAATAAAATCAAGAATACCAAGTTGAAAAAATTTGAGAGGGTCACCAAGACTACCTGCATGACTGGATGTTTGATTGGCAGAGGAAAAACTCCAGAAATCATCAAAACCACAGTCATAATAGGGGAAACAACTCTCAGCACCTGCCATCTCATTCCATTCTGAAAAACACGGGCACATCACCCTCCTACAATACCTCTACTTGCAAATCTGAAGGTGAGGAGCTTTTTAAGAGGAAGAAACACAGGGCCATTTGGGAGCCCACCGCAGCAAGCAGATAGTGCAATTTCAATAAACAACACAGAGGCCAACATCAGAATCCACAGGAGAACACCAGGGGAGAAAATCTAAGAGAAGAGGTGGTTGTAAACACAGGTGGCAGGCACCGAGGCAGGAGGTGAAATAAACCACATACCAGAGAATATTATTATCAAAGATGCTGCTATATGAGAAATCAGCACAAGAAAACATATTAAATGCAGAGTATGGTATTTTGTAGAAATGCTTGATGGTATTTACAAAATACAAGGATTTATTAATCGTCAGAATAGTAAAAGAAACTCATGGTGGACAATAGAGTAATTAAGCAAGAAATAGAGGTTTGATAGACTGTTTGATAAAAACAATTCTGAAGCTAAGAATGATGGACTTGTTCTGCTGATATGCCATTTTTGAAAAATAGGAAAATTTTATGTTAAGTGTGGTGATTAAATAAGAACAAAAATTTAAATATATTTCACCACAGCTTGTACGTGTTTCCTTGATAAAAGGCATATTGGTGCTGACCCCTATCAGTGGCAGAGGTCACTGGAGTTTGTGGCAATGTGAGTGGATCCCTTCTTGTGGTAGATGCACAACCTAGTGGAGCCACTTAGATTCTATTGTTTGCTAAAAATTCAGCTGTTTGTCTATCTTTGATGTAAATGTGAGGTTAACAGTATTATTATTCAGTTCCTCAATAAATCTTAAGAGTTTCCATTTCAGTGCCTTTTCAAACTATTAATAAATCAATGTAATGGTGCCAATGCTGTAAATATTGTAGATACCACTTGTTATTCTGAAATGCAACCTGTTCCTCTCACAAACCAAGAACCAAATTTGCATAGCTGGGTGCTGCAGTGCCACCCATAGCTGTATCGTGTTTCTGTAAGAAGATCTGGTTGCTGAAATTAAACCACTGTGAGTAAGGATAAACTCTACAGTGTCAATGCCGTACCAAAAATGGTTGGTGGGGCATTGACACTGGTGCTGGAATCCAAAAAATATTGTAATGCATTTAAGCCCAAGATGTGGAGAATGCATGTGTATAAAGATGCCACATCTATAGTAATCCATAAGAAATCTAATTTCCATTTTAGGTCCCATAATTTTTCAAACTTATTTATTTTATGTATTTATTTAAAGTTTGGTGACCGGGAGAAGCACATTGAGCTCAGGCTCGTTTCCAGGTGTGACCTAGGGGAAGGAAGACAAGGAGGCAAAATACAATAGTCAGGCAAGGTACAGTAGCCTGGATTAAAACAAAAGCACAGATCTAATAACAAGTAATACACATGACACAAGAAAATTAATTTATGCCTCTTTGCAGATGACACAAAGATCTGCAACAGGGTTGATACACAAGGGGGTGGAAAGGATGAGAAGGGACTTGGCAGGGTTGGAGGAATGGTCAAAAGTATGGCAGCTTAGATTCAATGCAAAGAAATGCAAAGTAATGCACCTAGGTAACAAAAACCCAGGGGAAGAGTACACGGGGGATACTAACAACAACAGAAATGGAAAGGGACCTGGGGTAGTCATATCAGATGACCTTAAGGAAGGCAAGCAATGTGAGAAGGCAGTAAGGAGTGCTGGGGGGATAATGGGATGCATAGGGAGAGGCATCACTAGTAGAAAACAGGAAGTTGCTATCCTCAGTACAAACAGATGGGTGAGACCCCATTTGGAGTACTGCGTGCAGTTCTGGAGACCCCATCTCTGCAAGGACATAGACAGGATGGAGGCAGTCCAGAGGAGGGCAACTAAAATGGTGAAGGGTCTGCACCAGAAGCCATACAAAGAGAGACTAAAGGAGCTTAATATGTATACCCTCGAGGAAAGGAGGGAAAGGGGGTACATGATAGAAACTTTCAAGCACCTCAAGGGAATCAACCAAGTCCAAGAGGGTAGCATCTTTCAGAAAAAGAGATGTGCAAGAAGAAGGGAGCACAATTTGAAGTTAGAGGGGGGAACAGCTCAGGGGCAACATAAGGAAGTATTTTTTCACAGTGAGGGTGGTGGATGCATGGAACAGCCTTTCTGAGGAGGTAGTGGGGTCAAAAACAGTGGGGGAATTCAGGAATGCATGGGACAGACAGAAGGCAATTATGGTGGGGGTAGGAGGATGTAGGCTGTTGGTTAACTAGGATATGCAGCTTATCCAATAGGTAGGGAAATGAGCAGACTGGGTGGTCCAAGTGGTCCTTATCTGCCATCAAAGTCTACATTTATATAGAGAGGTAAGTAAGTGAGTCATGATTTATTTGTTTGGCACCCAATCCCAGGGGCTATGGGCACTGTACTGTGGAACAGTAACAATAGTATAAACAAATTATAAAAGCAATCAATTACAGATTACATTTTAAAAGATTGCATATAAATTAAAAATATTTTAAAATACATTTGCTGGAAAAGCTAAGCTAAACAGGTGGGTCTTTAGGCCCCTCCTGAATGCCTACACCATAGTGGACTTCCTCAAGGATCTTGACAGTGAGTTCCAGAGGACCAAGCCAGCCACCCTGAATGAACAATCACCCGAGGTTTTCAGCCTGGTCCCCAGAACCACCAGGAGGCCCTGGGTGGAGGAACAAATGGAGCGAGCTGGGATGGCAGCAGTAAGAATGTCTGATAGGTAACCAGGGCCTCAACCCACATAGGGCCTCATAGGTGAGCAAGCCCACCTTGAAGAGAACCCACCACCTGAGCGGCAGCCAGTGCAGACCTTGCAGGACCAAGGTCACATGACAGGACCTGGATAGCCCTGTCAACAGCCTGGCCGCTGCATTCTGCACTGGCTGCAGCTGGCTGAGGTTCCCTGTACTAACCCTGAGGTAAAGAACATGACAGTAGTCGAGTCTGGATGTTGCAAAGGCATGCACCAGTGACGGCAGGTCTTCAGGCGGTAAACATAGTGAACATGGGTGGTGCAATGCATTTGGAACACAGTGGCAGCAAAAGAACACAGCAAAAATGCTTTGAAACACTGAACCAGGGGTTAGAGAAAAAAATCAGTGTTGTGATACATTTTCTGTAAGAGAGTCTACACCTGAGACTATAGGACAAACAGATGGTTGGTGTATACTCTTATGTGTTTTGGAAGGTAATGAAATGTTGGAAGAATAGGGTTTCTTACATTTTGAAATTCTAATTCTTGTTGTGTGATAAAGTTTCCTCAAGTAGTTCAGATAGTTTCATTTGTAACCTGCTGGTCGGATTAGAATGCAAAATTTCATAAGCGTTATTGTCGGACAACAAAATTTGCTTCTTGTATGTAATCATACCTTTTGAGGATCATAATAATGCCCCCTTTATCAGCTTCTTTAGAAATTAGATATGACTGTATTTTTAGATTTTCTAAAGCTAACCTCTCTTCCTCTGACAAGTTGTTAGTGGGATAGTACAATTTTTTCAGGGAACAAGGTATCAGCCTCATTACGTACGGTCTCCTTACTGCTGCATCAATACTTATAGAATGCAAGGTAGAGGGTGGCTTAAAATGCTGGTACCTAAACTTTTAGTCATAAATGATGTGAGTTCCATTGTCCTCCTCTTCCAAGTTCATGATGGTTAAGTTCCCACTTTCATTGCAGTGGTCACTTGTTCCCAGATGTCTACTGACTTCTAAGTTTGTGATCCTCTCTCCATTTGAGAGTACCAGGTCCAATATTGCTCCCTCCCGAGTGGGTTCCACCACTAGCTGTCTAAGGCATGCACCCTGTAGGGCATCGAGAATGACCCTGCTCTTGGATGTGGCTGCAGTCCATGTCTCCCAGTTAACATCTGGCATATTCGGGTCCCCCATCAACAGTATCTCCCCTTTGTCAGCCATTTTGAGAATGCCCTCTATCATTTTCTTGTCCATTTCCTCCCCTTGAGACGGGGGTCTGTATACAACCCCTGTGCGGATTGTGATGCCATTCCCTGTCTCCAAGGTGACCCACAGTTCCTCTTGTCCTCCCTCTTTACTTTTTAGTTCTGTAGCTTTGATCCCTTCCCTTATGTAGAGAGCTACTCCATCTCCTCTTTTACCCTCCCTGTCCCTTTTGTAGATTGTGTACCCTTGTATGTTGACATCCCAGTCATGGTTCTCCGTGTACCATGTTTCTGTGACTGCCACAATATCCAAGTGTTCCTCTTCTATCAGGGCTACTAGCTCTGGAAGCTTGTTTCTCAGACTACAGGCATTGATACTCATTGCCTTCCATTTAATGTTGGCTTTATCCTTTTTTACCCCATCCCTGCTCTTATTGCCCTTGTCCATTTTTCCATTTACCTCTGTCCTGCCCTCTGTCAAGCTGTGTACCTCAGTGTTTACCCTACTACCTGTCATGTTTTGTGGGGGGAGGCTTGAGCTTTCCTGTTTCCTATCAGCACCTCCCCCCTTGGCTAGTTTAAAAGCTTGCCAAGGAAGCATTTAAACCTGTCACCTAGGAGCATGTTTCCCTTCCTGGACAGATGCAGACCATCATGCCAGTATAGACCTTCATCTTTCCAGGTGGCCCCCCAGTCCCCAATGAAGCCAAAGCCCTGTGCTCTGCACCAGTTTTGCAACCATTCATTAAACTGCATGGTGTGCAGTACCCTAGTCTCACCCCTGCCATAGACTGGCAGCACCTCTGAGAAGGTTACCATGCTTGCTACCTGTCTGAGGCCCCTCCCCAACTCCACAAATTCATCCCGCACTGCACTGATCCCATGCCTAGCTAGATCATTTGTCCCAAGGTGGACAATGATATCTAGTTTCCTCTCCTGTGATGCTGCTTCTGCAATCCTGAGGATTCGCTTCCTGTCCCTCCAAGCCATGGCACCAGGCAGGCACCTTACTTCCCTCTCCTCTCCCTTCCCCAGGTCTACACCCCTACCAATTGAGTCCCCTATCAGAAGCTGTTTCTTTCCCCTGTGGTGTCCCTTGCCACTCTTTTGTGGGTCTCCCTTGTGGATGTCCCCAGGATTCTTCTTGGTCTCCAATGAGGGTGTCATCGTAGAGGAACCTTGATTTGCCAGACTGACATATGATTTGTGTAGAGGTGCAACTCGGGGGCTACGCCTCTGTTCCACCACCCTCATCCTCCCCAAACCTACTGTGGTCCATCTGCTCTTCACACATGGCAACCTCTGAGGCAGTGGTTGTGGAACTCGTGCTCTTTGGGTGGGGGAAGCCTCCTTAGTCCTTGCCAGTTCAGCCTGGAGGTGGGCAACCTCCCCTCTCAGAGCTGACAGTTGTCTGCAAATAGGGCAGCAATGTAGGTTCCAGAATGTCTCCTGGAAAATTGCTGCCCCACAGCCAGTGCATTTCACCACTCCCCACATGTCCCTCTTCCTTATAATATACCATGAGTAATATATAATTTTTTTTTGTGTGTGTGTACTTACCCTTTATGCACTGTGCTGGGTAATTAAGAATATGACAGTTCTGCTCCAAGACCTGCTGAGGAAGTGATGTCAGAACCTTGGCTATAAAGGAAATGCCACGCCTGGTGGGGGTGTGTGTGGGTAGGCCACAACCACTTGTGACTGTTAGAAACAATCAAATACACCACTGCTCCACCACCCTGGTGAGTACTGCCCTTTATAGTAAGTCAACCAACACCACAATGTACTAGACCACTGCTCCTACACAAACCACTCTACTGAGTCCAGGGATAAAAACAAACTCATTGTTCAGCCAGCAGGACACTTCTAAAATATTGCACAACTATCCTTCTAAATCCTATGTGTCTAGCACAGAAATCAAGCAACTTCAGTTGTATTTCAGCCCCCTCTGGTTATAAAATTACTACACTTTAATGGAATCCTGCAATTCTTAATGCCAATAAGAAAATAATGAAACTTTCTGTAGAAAGTGTAGCTTACCTTCCTAGTCCCCTACAATATTATGTTTTACCAAGTTCCCAGTTCCTCAGATGTGTTCTAGTTTGTTCTCTGCAGTATAACAAGTTTCTCAGCTTCCAACAGGAGCAGGCAAGTCTTTTTTGACTGGCTTTTCTCTGTGTAGTTTGCTTAAGACAGCACAGTGATAAAAGCCCCACCCAGAATCAATTGATTGACTAGTGACACCTGTGATGTAAGCAGGCCTTTCAGTGAAGACAATTTGCTATGTCTGCTTCTAATACACACACAAACCTTTTATCTGAAACCAGGGATAAACTCACTGCTTAGCTTCTCAGCCCCCCTTCTTGCCTGAGCTCTCCCTTATCTCCTGTCCACATACCCTTCTTTCTCTTCCCCGTCTGTGCTGTTCTCACTCTTTTTCATCCTCCTTACCTCCAGACAATCTGTCTGGACTCCCCATCTTGGGTCCCCTTCCTTTTCACCTACTGAACTCCTTCTACTTAGCTCTTCTACTTCCTGTCCTCTTCCTCCCCTCCCTATCACTGGGCAGACCCCTAACCCCTGTAATAATGGAACAACTCTGTTTTCTGCTGGTCTCCCTCTCTGCACTCCTCCACATTGCTGGCACAATGCTTGCTTCAGTGCCTTCCACTAGTAACCATACTCCTCCTCAGACTTCGCTATGTCCAATGTCCTGGTCTGCACATGGCAGACCACTAACATTCTAGGCTTATGTGCCACAAAACTTTGGTACCTCATATCCTGCTATCTAAGTAAATTCTGCTGGTGTCTCCCTCCCCCAAGTACTTCGCTAAAGTCATAGCCCTTGTCCTCTTGACACATTTACTGTTAATGGCTGCTGATGATATTGAACCCAATCATGGACCTCCTATGCCTTTGCCTCCCACTCTCTCACTCTCCGCCCCCTGGCAAAGGGTGAAGGGACTCATATTAGCCCATCTCAATGTCAGAAGTCTTCTTCTCAACCTGGATGAGCTTACTGCCTGGACTTGACATTATCAGTCTGACATACTCTGTGTCTCTGAGACCTGGCTGAAGCCCACAACACCTAACAGTCTCTGTGATATTGCAGGGTACAGCTTTATCATATGTGACAGGGCCTCACCAAAATGTGGTGGGGAGGTACAGTGATTTACTATAAGTCCCACCTTAATCTTATGGCTCCTAGCTCCCCCTATCCCCTTCTGGAACATCCATTGAATTGTGTCATGGTATCCTAACCCTGGGAAATATCAAGAAACTCCACAACTTTTGCACTTACCTACCTCCTGCTACCAGCCTGCAAAGCCTCCCAACCCTAATTAATACCATTGATCCCCTTGTGAATAATAATGACTATGTAATCCTTGGTGAGTTCAACACAGACTGGCTAAAATGTAGCAGACACTTGATAGAACTATCCCCAAATATGCTGCTCCTCACCCGGTTAATCTCCCATCCCACTAGGCTCTCTAAAAATGGACAAAGCACCACCCTCATTGATTGGGTGTTAGTCCCCAATGTTGACAAAATAATTTGCTCTGGTGTCCTCCCTGACTTAATCAGTGACCATGCCCCAGTTTTCTGTGTGTGGCACACCAAATCCCTTAAAGTCCTGCCTTACCTAATACACTTTTGTGACTTTTCTCATTTGGACCAATCTCAATTTAAAGCAGAAGTGGCCAGCCTTGATGGGTCCTACCTGTGGGCAACCTCTGACATTAATCAGGTTGTTTATCATTTCAATACCATGTTCTCTAGCCTCCATGATAAACATGTCCCCATCATCACCAGGAGAGTCTGTGGTCCTATAACCAAATGGCTGACTAGCCCCCTGCTGTCCCTCCAAAAAGAGAGAGACAAAAGGTGGACTGCTTTCCAGGCCTCCAATTCCATCTCTGACTGGTCCACCTAATGAACTCTCAGAAATAAATGCAAACAAGCCATCCGACACAGTAGGAGTAACTTCTATAGAACCCAACTAGGCTCCTTTTATAAAATGCCCCACCAGTTCTGGAATTGCATCACAAAATCCCTGGGCAGTCCCATGTCAATACAGCGAGGCAATAACAGCAAACATTATATGGGCAACTACATTTGAGTGACCACAATAACAGCAATGCCCTTCTACAGCGATGCACACAATAGCGATCATACCGGCTCAGACCTGGAGCTGAAAGTTCTCTGCTAGCCAATTGCTCAGGTGTGCCCTTTCCCATCTGTGTCATGTAGGGTGCTCTGCCCCACCCCCATTTCTATTATTCTCACACCACATTGTTTATTGATAGTGGAGGTGCCTAGTATAACCAAAGTAGCCCATATTGTCAGATCACCATTTAGTATGGGTTGCATTTATAACTGTCACTCATATTGAGTCCCAAATGTATGTACCGGGTCATAATGTTGTATGCTTAATAGCATATGGCATTATGCGCGAACCCCGGACCTGTGTGCTCTCTGTGTTGGACCCCTCTGGAGTTAGAATCCTAAGTGGGGGTCTTTGGGGTGCATCCCCTGATATCGTAGGGCAGAGCCCTGACAGAACAAAAGATTTCAAGTGAAATCACATTAACGCGATAAGTTTACGGCATTCTGCCGTGTGACATTTTGACCCCATACCCCAAATGTAGTTGCCGTAATATATTCACTGTTATTATGTGATACCTCCCTGGGCCATGACAGAATCTCTACTCCTCTGGACTTTGAGATTAAGAACGTAAACTGTAACAACCCCTACACTATATCCAATGCCTTCAACAATCTATTCTAAGACTTCTCTGCTTACACTGAAGCCTTCTCTCCCCCCGAACTGTCAGACCTCACCCTTATCTACTCCATCAGGGCAACTTCTCCCGTTCCACTTTAAACAAGTCAGTATCTCCGAGGTGTACAGGCTATTGAGGCTGATCCCTGAATCCAGATCTGATGGCCCGAATTGTATAGAGCCCAAACTTCTCAACCTTCCTGCCTATGAACTAGCACATCCACTTGCCAGAATTTTCAATCTTTCCCTTGCCACCAATTCTATACCATTGTTCTGGAAAATGGTCAACATAGTCTCAGTGTTCAAAAAAGGGAACAGCAAAATTATCAGCAACTATAGACCCATTGCCACCCTTCCCATTCTGGTAAGGTACTCAAGAAAATTGTTTCGACCCAACTTACCTCCCACCACACCAACCATAGTGTCCTTCCCACTGCTTAGCATGGCTTTCGCCAGAACCGCAGCACCACTACAGTGCTGCTCACTCTGACTAACAGTATCTTCACCTCTGTAGACAATGATGAGCTTACTCGAGCCGTATTCATTGACCTAACAAAGGCCTTTGATATGTTAGATCACTCTCTCCTTTACAGCAAGCTAAATGCCCTGGGGATATCTGAACATGCTTTATCTTGGATGAGGAGCTACCTCACTTGTAGATGGCAGCATGTCAGGATTGGCTCCATCCTATCCAAAAACTTACCTTCCACCATAGGTGTCCCTCAGGGGTCTACACTAGGGCCTCTCCTTTTCTCCCTACATGTCAATTCAATTCACCAGTGCTTTGCAAATAATGCCCCTCTCCTCTACACTGAGGATCTGCTTTACTAGTACCTAGAACATTGTTGACATTAATAGTACCCTCACAGCAGATCTGAAGGCTGTACAATCCTGGTTCAAGGAGAATAGGCTACTCATGAACACATCTAAATTATAAGCTATGCTATTTGGACCCACCCACTTGCTAAAAAACAACTGTACCCCGTTTAGAGTGGTCTGTGATAACAGCTCCCCCTGGACTCTGTAAACGTCTTCAAATATTTGGGTGTGACTCTTGATGCCTCCCTTGACTTCTCACTACATATTATTTCCATTTGTAGGGCTGTTAACACCAGTCTTTGATTGGCATATGGAACCATCCTAAATCATTCCCCATCAACTTGTATTGCAATATCAAGTGGTCTGTTACTCCCTATATTATCCTATGGCTTGTCTGTCTTTTCTAATGCCTCAAGCTCTACCCTACATAAGTGGGATGTGGCATATATCAATTTGCCCTAGCATGCAATCCAGTTGCTCATCATTGTACACTGTATACCAGACTAGGTTGGCCTTCCCCTACTGCTCCTCGGAATCTCTCATTAGACAGTATTATCCATAGTGTATTGCAGAACCAAGTGCCCCAGTCCCTAGCCTCTCTCAGCACCTTATAAAAATGCCTACTCCTTCAGATCCTCTGAACTAGACCTTTTTTCCATACCCAAGACTAGAACCAAATATGGAGAGATGGCCTTTGCTATTGCTGCCCCAAAACTATGGAACAATATACCAGCCCAGATTAAACACTACTGAGTTGTCTGGACCTTCCAGGGCTAATACTGATAATACTTGCTTCAATACGCTGTCTGCTCCTATTCCTAACCACTGTCTATAGTACTTCTCAAGCTACTAACACCTGTGTGCACTTTGCACTTGTTTACTGCTACCTATCTTTAATTGACAGTTCCTCAATGTTTCTGCCAGCTTACCCTTCTTTTATGGTCCCCTGCTTTTCAGGCACCTGTGTCCTTTTCCTCTCACCACTCTCTGTTCTTAGTTGCTGCTATAGTCACTGTCACTGTATGGAATTGTATTGAATTTGTACTCTAATGGATTCCTTCACCAACTCCTGTACTGTGCACAGAAATGTACCCCTCTGGTTCCTATGTTGTTACTATGTGTTATTCTTGTCTGCACTGTAATGGTCTACTGGATTGTATTCTCCTGGGTCATGCAGTGGGAGCAAGACAGAAGCAGAAAACTACAGACCTGTTAGTTTAACCTCAGTGGTAGGGAAAATGATGGAATCACTTCTGAACGAAAGAATTGTTGAGTATCTAGAGGCCAGAGGGGCTCAGGACCCAAGGCAGCATGGATTCACAGCAGGAAGGTCATGCCAGACAAATCTGATAGATTTCTTTGACTGGGTGATCAAAGTAGTAGATCAGGGAGGGGCTGTGGACATGGCCTACCTAGACTTTAGTAAGGCATTTGACACAGTCCCACACAAAAGATGAATATACAAGTTAGCCAGCCTGG
This sequence comes from Neoceratodus forsteri, assembly GCA_016271365.2. Classification (NCBI taxonomy): domain Eukaryota; kingdom Metazoa; phylum Chordata; order Ceratodontiformes; family Ceratodontidae; genus Neoceratodus; species Neoceratodus forsteri. Next base: position 671,404,174 of record CM057451.1, on the reverse strand, counting down.
GAGTGGGTCCCAAGATGACAGCCTGGGTAAAGAATTGGCTGGAGAATAGGACACAGAGAGTAATAGTAAATGGAGTCCACTCTGAAGAAAGGGGGGTTACTAGTGGGGTACTTCAGGGTTCAGTATTAGGACCGGTCCTCTTCAATGTCTTTATAAGCGACATTGCAGAGGGACTGGAAGGAAAAGTATGTCTCTTTGCAGATGACACAAAGATCTGCAACAGAGTTGATGCACAAGGTGGGGTGGAAAGGATGAGAAGGGACTTGGCAAGGTTAGAGGAATGGTCAAATGTATGGCAGCTCAGATTCAATGCTAAGAAGTGCAAGGTAATGCACCTGGGAAACAAAAACCCAGGGGAAGAGTACACAATGGGGGGTGAGATACTAACAACAACAAAAATGGAAAGGGACCTGGGGGTAGTCATATCAGATGACCTAAAGGTGGGCAAGCAATGTGAGAGGGCAGCAAGGAGGGCTGGGGGGATACTGGGATGCATAGGGAGAGGCATCACCAGTAGAAAACAGGAAGTTATTATCCCTCTGTACAGACAGTTGGTGAGACCCCATCTGGAGTACTGCGTGCAGTTCTGGAGACCCAATCTCCGCAAGGACATAGACAGGATGGAGGCTGTCCAGAGGAGGGCAACTAAAATGGTGCAGGGTTTGCACCGGACGACATATGAAGAGAGACTTAAGGAGCTGAATATGTATAGCCTCGAGGAAAGGAGGGAGATGGGGGACATGATAGAAACTTTCAAGTATCTCAAGAGAATCAACAAAGTCCAAGAGGGTAGCATCTTTCAAAAAAAGAGGTGTGCAAGAACAAGGGGGCACAATTTGAAGATAGAAGGGGCGGCTCAGAGGTAATTTAAGGAAGTATTTTTTCACAGAGAGGGTTGTGGATGCATGGAACGGACTTCCGGAGGAGGTTGTGGAGTCAAAAACAGTGGTGGAATTCAAGCATGCATGGGACAGTCATAAGGCAATTCTAGGGGGTGGGGGTAGGAAGAAGTAGGCTGCTGGTTAACTAGGATCTGCAGCTTATCCAATAGGTAGGGAAATGGGCAGACTGGGTGGGCCAAGCGGTCCTTATCTGCCGTCAAAATCTATGTTTCTATGCTTGAAAATAGGCAAATGCTTGCCTGGTGCACCTTACCTGGTAAACAAAAACTAAATAAATACCCATCCATATTACACACTGAGGTACTTTGTGTAGTGTTGGTTCATGCTAATGCCAGCTGTACAGATACATATTCTGTCCATGCCTGTTACAGTACACACTGAAGTACAGTACCTTATGTATGGTTGGTACTAGGGATGGGCCAACCGGTTTGTCGAAAATACAAGGAATGCAAGAAGGCCAAAAACATTTCCATAAAACAAAAATAGAGGAAACAACAAACCCAGCATCCTACTGGCACCTGATCAGATCATTGGAAGGTGCACCAAAAAAGGACCCGGTCACACACTTTAGAGATGAAACAGGGATATAGCGCACAGCTCAAGAGACTGCGGATCTACTAAACATTTACCTTTGCACCTTACCAGACATAAAAACACCAAAACTAGAGACAACTCCTGAAACAATGCTTAGGAAGCCAGGTAACAGCAACACATTGAGCTGAAACTGCCCAAAGGTTTATTTCAAAGAAATCAAGCAGAGTGAGGGCCACAAAGAAATAAAAATCCTGAATGCAAGGAAGGCCAGTGGAGCAAACCAAATAGAAACTAGGTTCTTAAAGTACTCAGCTGAAATAATAACAAAGTCACACAAGAATAGCAGCTCTTCACAAAAAAACTGCAAATAAATTGAAAATTATTAAGTAAGCTCCAAACAGACAATGGCCCAGTGCTTCGACGGATAAAACCATCTTCCTCAGAGGCTGGAGTCAAAGAAGAATTAGACACTCTTAAATAGTGAGCTAAGCATGACAAATACATCACATGACCATGCTACGTGTTAAAACAATTAAAAAACATTTTGGATTTAAATTCTTCCATAATGTCATGGTCACTGCAAATAATAATTGATTCAATTAAATGCATTGTTCTAAAACATAAAAAGTTTTTAATGAAAAATAAAATGAAAGCAAAGGCACACTATTGATGAAGTGCACAGCACAAAGTATGTGAAAATCAATGTGTTTTATTTTGTTACATACAGATTATTTAAGGGTGATAAATTTATATCAATGTGATTGAAATCAGACCAATTTAATATCATGGTTGCCCAAAATTAAGAGCAGCCAACAAGGGGCAGCACCATTAAAGGTGCGCACCACAAAAGACACACACAACCAAGAAATGAATTTAGGTGTAAAAAACACCACCAATTTATATTAACAATTAAAGTTCATTGTCATGTATTCATAAATACTAAATAAATAACAATTTATAATTAATGTATGCTTCCAAACTAAAAAAAAGCAGAATGAATTCTGACAAAATCCTTGTTATTTTCACACAGTTATAGATTTCACATATAGTGCTGGATATTCAAAAGGGTTGCGCCATGCGCAATAGGGTTGCGCCTGAGCAAGTCCGAAATTGTGCCATTCTGCGATATTCAGCAGGAGGCAGTTGTGCCCCCCCATATCATGCTGAGCAACAGCGCAATGCTAATGAAGGCATGCTCAATCGGAGGGGGAGGAACCCTACATAAACTGCGCTGCCCGATATTCAGCCGGCCATGCAAAATTGTGCAGGCACACCCCCCTACCTGCACCTGCACAACTTTGAGCCAAAAAAAAAAGGAGTAAGTCGAGGGCCACCCACAGGTGAGCTGCCGCATTGCAGGGCGCAACACAGCAGCTGCCACCTGTGGGTGGCCCTCCACTTGTTCCCTGTACCCCCCCTGCAGCCCAATCACAGGCATAATAGTAACCCCCCCGTAGCCCGATCATGGGCAGAACACACTCCCCCACCCCCACTAGCCCGATCAAGGGCAGAACACACTCCCGACTAGCCCGATCGCTGGCAGAACATAAATGAACCCCCGACTGGCCCGATCGCGGGTGAGAATGTAAATGAACCCCCTTGACTGGCCCGATTGTGGGCGAATGTAAATGAACCCCCCCGACTGGCCGATTGCGGGCAGGCAATTCAACCCTCCCCAAAGACCAATATCCCTGGTGATCCAGTGGACCGCGAAGCCAGTCGCGCGAGCATAAGGTCAAACCCACCCCAAAGTCCAATTTCCCTGGTGATCTAGTGGCCCTCTACCCACCCACCCATGGAGCCCCACCACCTCACCCCCATCAGCCGTGATGACGGCCACCCCACCCGCCTGCCCGCCCGCCGACTGACAGCTTCGGTGGGAACTGAGCACCATTGGTTCAGAGCAAGAGCCAATGGCGTGCAGCCCATCCATAAAGGCAGTCCAGATATGTCCAATTCATTCCATTCACATATCTGGACTGCCTACTGGCTCTTGCTCTGAACCAATGGGTGTGCAGCCCTAAAGAGCTGTCAGTCAGCGGGCGGCAGGCGGTGGGTGCTGCCACCGCCGCTGACTGGGGAGCGGGTGGTGGGGCTCCATGGGTGGGTGGGGTAGGGGCCACTAGATCACCAGGGAAATTGGACTTTGGGGTGGGTTTGACCTTATGCCTCGCGATCGGGCTTCGCAGTCCACTGGACCACCAGGGATATTGGTTTTGGGTGGGTTGAACTCGCTCTGCCCACAATTGGGCCAGTCGGGAGGGGTTCCATTACATTCTGCCCGCGATTGGGCCAGTCGGGGTTCATGTACATTCTGCCCACGATCGGGCTAGTGGGGGGGAGATTTACTTCATGCCCGTGATCGGGCTGCAGGGGGCGTCGGTCCCCGACGGCTGCTGTCTGGCAGGGTGCCAGGTGCAAGTCGTCGGGGATCGGCACACCTGCATGCTACTGGCATGCAAATGGGGCCGTAATTAGATGCAAATGGCCCCCTGTGCTCCTTGCATAAATTATGGCCCCATTTGCATGTCACCTTTTGAATATCGGAAAATTGTACATGGCGCAATGGAACTTGTGCCACCGCATCTGAATGCTCCACTCTGACCACTAGTGGTGGCGCAAGTTCCACTGCGCCATGCACAGTGGCTGTGGCCAGGGGGGTGATATTCAAAGGAGTTGCTCAATAGTGCAACTCTGTTGAATATCGCCCTGGCCACACCCCTGCGCAACTTATTTGAGCGGCGCAAGGGCTTGCACCACAGAATGGTGCAGTTTGAATATCAAGCCCATAAAGTATACAGGGAAGCTTGGCTATTTAAAGAAACTCTGGGAAAAGGGGAATGGGAATGGGGGTGGGGCGGAGGGGCATAAAACCCCTGCAGTATTAAATTGGTAGCAAAAGTTCATTTTACAAATACATAGTTAAGTCGGGTTCTCAGTTGAGACCCCTAGGCTGAATCGTGTCTAAGCTGAAAATCCATCTTGACTCTTTGCGGAGTAGCATTTTTACTCTATCACCTCTCCTAGCTTGAGGTAAGACATATTCCAAGAATGAAAATCTAAGGTCAGTTACATCTTGGTGATGCATTTCAAAAAAGTACATTCCCTAAGCAGATTCAAAGTTACCATTTCTGATATCCTTCACGTGTTCAAGCAGTCACTCTTTAGCCTGTCTGGTTGTCATTCCAACATACAGCAAAGGACAAGCACATTGTGCTACATATACTACAAACTGTGTTGAACAATTGATAAATTTGTTGATCTCCACAACAAAGTTATTTTCAGGGTGTTTGTATTCCTTTCCCTGCATGACATATTTGCATGCCATACAATGACCACATTTATGACATTCCACTGGTTTTGTTGGTAACCATGTATACGGGCGTATAGGTCTGGTTACATAGTGGCTATGATTAAGGACATCTCCTAAGTTGTGAGCACTACTATATGTTACTCAAGGAGTTTCTCCAAATAACTCATCTATGTTGCAATATTCTAGTAAGTGCCAGTGTTTATTCTATGTTTTAAAATTTTTGAGTGATATGCTGTAGCTGTATTCTAAAATACAATTAATAGTAATATTATCACCATGTGCCCTGTTCTTGGGTTTTAATAAACCACTCCTGTCCTAATGTGATGCTTTATCTAATGCTTTATCAAGATCTAATCTTTTATAGCCCCTGTCCAAAAATCTGTTGTACATCTCCTTTGTTTGTACCAGATACAGTATGCCTCTTCTGAAGAACAATTACGTCGTAGACATAAAAACTGTCCATAGGGGACTGATTTTATAAGTGAAGGAGGGTGTGCACTTAAGGCACAAAGTACTGTATTGCCTGCTGTTTCTTTTCTGAAACACTCCATCTGGATAACCATACCTGGTTCAGATTTTAGATGAAGATCCAAAAATGAAATGTTTATGTCATTTATTTCTGACATAAACTTCTAATTTAAGTCATTGGTGTTAATTCAACTGATAAAATCACCAGCTTCTTGTTCACTACCATTCCATACAATTAACAAATCATCACTGTATCTATTCCATGATCCAATGTCATGCAAAAATGTGTTACTATCTGAAAATATGTTGTTCTCCCACCAACCTAAATAAAGGTTGGCATACCTTGGTGCTACAGTGGAACCATAGCAGTTCCTAATTTTTGTAGGTGATTTTTGTTTCTAAATAGAAAAAAAAAATAGCTTCACTATGAATTCCACTGCATCAACTAGAAAAGTAGGAGGGATACCAGTAAATGCATATGATTTCAAACAATCATCGAGTGTTCAGTCCCAGGTTGTGGGGAATGCAAGTATACAAGGGATTAACATCTACACTTATCCAATAATAGGTTGCTAAATAAAATGTGCAAATTTTTCTAGAATATGCAGGGAATCATATATGTAGGATTGAAGTCTGCGTACAGTAGGCTGGAGGAAAAAATCACAAAAATGGAACAAATTCTCACTTAATGAGCCAATCCCCGATATTATAGGGTGACCGGGAGGGTTTGACAGACTTTTGTACACCTTCAAGTATAACCTGTTTTTGCTACTCCTAGATCATCCTGGAGGTTTTTCCAACAGGTGGGGAACAAGTATAAGTGGCAATATTTTCGCTGGTTCAGCCGAGGATACTATCTGGTGTCCCTCTGTCCCAATTAGGGATGACTGAAGAGTATAAGTGGAATTTATTATGTAGCATAATTTTTTCTTTTTAAAAACAAATATTACCTACAAAAATTAGGAACTGCTATGGGTTCCACTGTGTACAATATTTTGCAAAAATGTGTTACTATACCAGCTCACATTGGACACTACTAAGTTGTCTGCACCTTCTGGCACCAATACCAATCATACTTGCTTCAACATGCTGGCCCAGATATTCAAACTGTGCCAGGCTGTGGCACAAGCCTGGGCGCAGCACAACTTGGCTGCGCAGGGACGTTGACTGAGCGATATTCAACAGAGCTGCACCATGGCACAGCATCATTGAATATCGCACCCTGGCCACCCGCAGTGTGCATGGTGCAGTGGCACTGCACCAGTGCAAGTGGTCAGAGTGGAGCAGGGGGATGCGCTAGCGCAAGTTCCGTTGCACTATGCTCAGCAACCGCGATATTCAAAAGTGCACATGCAAATGGGGCCATAATGTATGCAAGGTACAAATAGGGCTATTTTCATGTCATTATGGCCCCATTTGCATGCAGGTGCACCAATCCCTGGTGACTTGCGCCTGGTGCCCTGCCAGGCAGCAGCCGTTGGGGACCGACACCCCCTGCACAGCGCGGCAATGTGCCCCACAGCCCGATTGTGGGCATTTGTAAAATAAATGAAATTCCTCTATCCCTGGTGGTCCAGTGGACCGCTGTCAGCCTGATCGCAGGCAGTTGTAAAATAAATGACATTCCTCTGTCCCTGGTGGTCCAGTGGACCGCTCGCAGCCCGATCGTGGGCAGTTGTAAAATAAATGAAATTCCTCTATCCCTGGTGGTCCACTGGACTGCTGTCAGCCCGATCATGGGCAGTTGTAAAATAAATGAAATTCCTCTATCCCTGGTGGTCCACTGGACCGCTGTCAGCCCGATCATAGGCAGTTGTAAAATAAATGAAATTCCTCTATCCCTGGTGGTCCAGTATCACTCACTGCCCATTTCTGGCTTAAGTATAGTAATATTATGTCCAATATCCCTGGTGGTCCAGCGGACCTCCCTTCCCACCCTACCACTGAGCCCCACTGCCCCACTCCCCCCAGTCAGTGGCAGGCAGCAGCACCCTACCCACCTGCCGCCCTGCCGCCCACTGACTGACACCGTAGGTAGGGCTGTATGCCCACTGGTCCACAGCATGAGCCAATGGGCATGCAGCCCATACCATACTACACATTACAGATATGTGAATGGATATCATGTGGGGAGGGGGGTCCGCTGGACCACTAGGGATATTTGACGTAATATTACTATACTTAAGCCCGCGATCGGGCTGCAAATGGTCCACTGGACCACCCAGGATAGAGAACTTTCATTTATTTTACAACTGCCCATGATCGGGCTGCGAGCAGTCCACTAGACCACCAGGGATAGAGGAACTTCATTTATTTTACAACTGCCCACAATTGGGCTGACAGCGGCCCACTGGACCACCAGGGGTAGAAGAATTTCATTTATTTTACAACTGCCCGTGATTGGACTAACAGCGGTCCACTGGACCACCAGGGATAGAGGAACTTCATTTATTTTACATATACCCACGATCGGGCTGACAGCAGTCCACTGGACCACCAGGGAGATAGCACGTGATTTTTTTAAACAGATGCCCCCGATCAGGCATGGGGGTGCCACCAGGTGCAGCCAGAGCTCAGGTGGCCACCCACAGGTGGCAGCTGCCATGTTGCGCCCTGCAATATGGCAGCTCGCCTGTTGGTGGCCAGCCGTTGATCCTTTTTTTTGGATCAACATTGTGCTGTGCAAATAGGGGTTGAGCAAGCACATCCCAGGCTGAATATCGGGATATGCAGAGTATGCATGGGCACGCCCCCCTCTACCTGCATTGCATACATTACTGGTGCACTCTGGCACAATGGGATTTGTGCCAGGCACAATTCCCATTTGAATATCACGCCAGGGCACATCAGTGGATTGTGCATGGTGCAACACTGTTGCACCATGTGCAACCCTTATGAATATCTGGGCCACTTTCTGCTCCTATTCATAACCATTGCCTATAGTATTACCTATTGTATACTGTACATTGTATCATGGAATAGATACACTAATGATTTGTTAATTGTATGGAATGGCAGTGAAATGTATTGTTTCCCCAGATTTCTATGGCATAAAGTCCCTGAATAATTAATTTAGCATTAATTACTTTTATCATTGGTTCAATGGTCATACAGTGGTAGCCACAGACATTGCCAGCTATTTCCAGATATTTCACAAAATTTCTGAAGAGTTTCTCTCTGCTACCCCTACTGTTTAAATGCAAAAAGCATCAGATACTTCTGGAAATATCACAGAAATTTTGGGAAATAGCTGGCAGTGTCTGTGACTACTACTATACCACCATAAATTTTATTGAACTAAGTGAGAGCAGATGCCATAGTTATAATTTTAGAGGCTATATTGGTGATATGGTAAGACCAGGACACAATATTTGAAATGGTAACTCACAAATATGTAAATTGCTTCACGTATTCAAGTGGTTGAGAATCCAAGTAAAGTTTTTTAGTATTTCCTTTGTGTGCCAATAACCATAGCCTTTTGGATATTTGGTATTAAATATAATGTTTTACATAGCTTTTCTAATTTATTGAGGCTTCTTTATAAACCTAATCTAGATGTTGAGATAAGGGCCAAATCATCTGCATAAGCCAATATTGGTATACAGTGTTGTAATATTTTGGAACATGATGAATTGGATCATACAGTTCTTCTAAAATGTCATTATTATATAGATTAAACAAGGTTGGCACCAAGACACAGCCTTGGCGGACACCTGCATTTGTCTGTATTTTATTGGGAAGCTCTCCATTTTTGTTGTATTTGACTCTGATACATGTATTAGAATAGAGACTCCTAATTAGAGCTAAGAGATTTGATTCAATTCCCATTTCCTCTAATTAAAGCCAAAGTACTTTCCTACAGATAGAATCGAAGGCGGCTGAAAAATCAATAAAGGTGATAAAAGGTTTTTCCTTATAGTACTTTTCAATGATATGAGAAAGTATAAATATCTGCATTGTTGTCCCATTGCTTTTTTGAAAGTCTGCTTTCAATGGCAATATTTTCTTGTTTGTTATAATCCAATTCTGCAGTCTGTTTAACAATATTTTAGAGTATATTTTAGACATATTGTCAATTAAACTTATTGGATGTTAATTAGCTGGATTATTTTCATCCCCTTTTTTAGGTATTGGAATAATGTGACTCCCTTTCCAAGAGTCAGGGGTATAGTTATACATAATAAATGTATTAAATAAATCAGAAAGTATCCTAGCCCATCACTCTGTATCTGTTTTGTAGAAATCTTTTGAGATTTGATATGGTCCCGGTGTTTTGCTAGACTTTAAACTTTTGATAGGTATAAGGGTTTCCTGTGGGGTAATCCAAGTAAATTCTGACTCAATTGATGTAGAAAAATTAACAGTAAGATTTTGTTCCTTAAAGAAAATATTTTTATAATAAAGTTCCCAGTGTATTGCAGAAATTGAAGCTTCATATTTAATTTTATAGTTATTTATATCAGTTGCTACTATTTTCCAAAAAGCATTATCATCTTTTTTGTATATTGTATCTAACATTTTTTTCATAACTCCATTTGTCATAAGGTTTTTTGTTTATGGACATGTTCTCTGTACTGTTTTGTACATTTGTTTAGGATTTTAAAATTCTTTCTAGTTGGAAACTATCTTACATGTCTTATTCACTTGGCCAATTGCTTCTTCTACGGTTTATGGTTTTAGTAAAACCAATTATGATACTTTAATTTATCTGTTTTTTTTGGTAGTTTTATATTGTAATACAATGTTTTTTTACAGATAAATAATATTGTTATAAATTTTATTGGATCAATCTCTGTATTTAATATTTGGTTCATTGTTAATCCGAATTTAGTTATTTTACTGTACGGTTCAGATTTAGGGATCAAATTCCATCTTAGTATTTTCTTGTTATTGATTATTTCTACTTGTTCCTGAGACTCCCTATGAATTTTTCCTAGTATTTTCCTGTTCAAAAGAAGGGGAAGATGGCCGCTTTCAGGTCTGAATAATATCTGTAGTAATCAAAAGGAGAAAACAGTATATAATCAAATGTAGATTTGCCATTATGTGTAATACAGGTGGAAGCACCCTGTCTATCTAATGGTGATTTCCCATTGAGTATTATTATATTTTAATGTATCTAAAAGTAATTTCATTTGACCATTTTTATCTGTATGTTTTGTCTATTGTAATTCTGGGCTCTATCCCATACATTTCTTCAAGTATCTGGGTATAGGATGTATCCATGAAATCATCATTCCCAAATCTGATATTAAAATCCACTAAAAGTATTATTTCTGGATCAGTATATTCTTTGTTAATTTCTTCTACCTCCAGAACAAGTTTACTAAACAAATTAATGTCATATATTGGAGAAGTAGTAGGTGAATTATAAATATTAATAATCACTACAAGCTTCTTCCAGATCTCCAGAACCAATAGCAAATAGTTTGTAGTTAAAATATTGTTTTTGATTATTATTTGATCATGAACCTTAATATATGTTAAAAGGCTCCTAGAGGGCCTTCCCATCTTTGCAGTTTTCTGGGCAAGATATTGGAAAAGTTGATACCTATTTATGACAATATCGTCCTTCATATCCAATGTACTGTATGCCAATATTCTTGTATATTAATAATTTCATTCTTAGAGATTAAATCAATTAATTGTGTATCTGACAACTTGGAAATAAAACCTGCAATATTCCAAGATAATATATTAATAATATTGGAACTTGCCTCTTGTGTGTTTCATAAAGATCAAATAATGAGGCAGAATGTTCAGTTAATTCTGCTCCTGAAAAATCTTCCTGTGGGGTATGCATTTACAGTAAAAATATACATGAGTGCATGGAAATTACTGTTGAGGTTAATATCACCGTAACTGAAAGTTTATGGGTACAAATACACTTTGCAGACAAGTCCATGGTCATGCTTGGAAATTGCTATAGACCACTGAGTACAGCTGAATATAATGAAAAGTTGTTGAAAGAACTAATGATAGCAGCAAATTCCTCTGAAGTAATTATAATAAGTGACTTCAATCACCCAGGTATAAATTGGAACAAGTTAACAGGTAGTTCTAACTATGAAACTGACTTCTTGACTACTGTAATGGCATTGGGTCTGGAGCAAAAAGTCAGGCAACCTACCGGAGAAAATAATATTCTAGATTTGGTCATCAGTGATGTGAGCAGTATATCTGATATTAACATGAAGGAAATACTCAGAAATAGTGATCACAATATGGTTACTTTTATATATGTTGGTGGATGTGTTAGAGATAAAAAAACAACCTACAGTATCTCAAAAACTATAATAAAGCTGATTACAAAAAATACATAATACATTTAACACTATTAACTGGGTGGTAATTTTAAAAGAATCATCAGTTGAAGAATACTGGAACCATATCCTAAGTATTACAAAAACAATGGAGGAATGGTATGTACCTAACAAGAGAATAAATAACAACAAGGGTTAAGTGCAGCTATGGATGGCTACTAAACTAAAAAGGCAAATCAAAAAGAAAGAAAGAGCCTATGTTAAAGAGGACAGGAAATAATTTCTAATTGACAGTTGTTTATAAAGTTCTTATTCTCAGAAATGATATGCATTTCTCTAAATTATCCATATTTAACTGTACCTGAATAAAAACTGATGTTAAAAACTGTATTTTGCATTGTTTTGTTTTTATGGGCAGCACTCTGATACAGTTCTCTTCATGGAACCAGTAATTTGGAGTTTTATCTATGTCACAGTTTGTGCACAGAACTCTACAAGTAGTTCTGATAGATCAACAACTCATGATTAGCATTCTATACACAAACTGTGACACAGTAAAAACTCCAAGTTACTGGTTCTATGAAGAGAACTGTAACAGAATGTTGCTCATAAAAACAAAACAATGCAAAATACAGTTTTTCACATCACTTTTTATTCAGGTACAGTACAATATGAATAATTTAGGGGAATGCATATCATTTCTGAGAATAAGTACTTTATAAACAACTGTCAATTAGAAATTATTTCCTGTCCCCTTTAAATATAAAAAGAATAATGCAGATTTAGTGAAAGCTAAATATAAGAAATAACTCAAAATCACCAAGAAGTTAATAAAAATGGAAAGACAAAGATTGGAGTTTAAGATTTCATGTACTAAAGACAATAACAAAGTGTTCTTCTCATATATTAATAATCTAAAGAAAGGGGTTATATCTATTGGTCCTTTAGTCGTTAATGGAAACACAATCAAATATAATACTGAAGTCACAAACACATTTAATAAGTACTTCTGTACAGTATATAATAACAAGAAGGAGGAGTTAACTAGAAAGGATTATTCTGAATCTAGTATAGTTAGGTTCACTGACACAGACGTATTGACAGGTTTGAAAGCAATAAAATCAAATTCAGCACCGGGTTTTGATGAAATTCATCCAAGATTTATAAAAGAGGTGGCTAGCTCACTGTGTGTCCCATTTGGAATATTATTTAATAAATCCCTAGCATCTGGAGTTGTGCCATCAGATTGAAAAAGGGCAGTTGTGATTCCCATCCATGAAAAGGGGAATAGAGCATTACCAGCTAACTAAAGGCCCATTAAGCCTTACCTCAATTCTTGGTAAGGTAATGGAAAGACTTATTAAAGCCAGCTTTGAGGAAGAAGCATTTAATAAAGACCTGAAAGATTTAACACAACATAGTTTTACACAGGGACGGTCATACGCTACTAATTTAATAGCCTTTTATGAAAACAGTGCATCACTGGACCAAGGTAGCCCAATGGATGTGACTTATTTGGATCTTACAAAGGCTTTTGACAAGGTCCTGCATTTAGAGCTAGTCAACAAATTAATATGGGATATAGTTCTTATTTAATTAGATGGGTAGAATCTTGGTTAAATAATCATACCCAACAGGTAAGAATTAATGGCAGTCTTTCCATTATTGGGCTTGTAATGAGTGGAGTACCCCAGCGGTCGATCCTGAGATCTACAATGTTTATAAACTTCATTAATGATCTTCATTTTGGCCTAAATAACCCCATAGATAAGTTTGCTGATGACACTAAGATCTGTTTAGTGGTAAATACTGAGGCTAAACATCTGTCACTAGTAAAGGACCTTGACATGATAGAACACTGGGGGATAGAAAATAGATGGAGTTTAATGTAGGGAAGTGTATCATTCTACATCTTGGTTGTAACAACCCTGGATTTAATTATGTATTAAAAGGAATGACCCTTGAATCTGTTACACAGGAGAGAGACCTAGGTGTACTGACTGATAATTCATTCACCATGCAATGCCAGGTTAGAAAAACTACACAAACTGCAAATAAGTTCATAAATACAAGTAGGAAAGGATTTATCACTAAGGAAGAGGACTGCATGATTCGTCTTTATAGAAATTATGTGTGCCCACAAGTCGACTATGGCTCCCCATTCTGGTCGCCATATTTAGCAAAAGACATTAAACTTAATGAGGGAGGTCAAAGGCAAGCCACTAAGCTTAGTCCAAGATTAAAAAATGCCACCTATAGTCAGCTCTTGGATGAGTTGAAATTAATCACTTTAAAACAGAGAAGCACTACAGGGGATCTTTGGATATTTTTAATATAAAGTGTAAAGAAAGCACACTAAACTTAAGATCCCACAACAAACAGAGGCCCCGATGGTTAACTCTAAAAGGAGGGATGATTATTTTACACTAAGGGCACCAAAAGCATGGAACAAATTACCCCAAAGCCTAGTGGATGTTAAATCATTCAACTTGTTCAAAACTGAAAAGTTAAGAAGGGGGATAAAACCTTTTATAGGTACATCAGAGAGCAAAGGAAGACCAAGGGAGGGATAGTGAGGCTTAATAAACGGAAGGGGGTGTCGGCAGAGGGTGACTGTGAAAAGGCAGAGATACTAAATAAATATTTTTGCTCAGTATTTACAAATGAAGAGGGTGCGGTACCTAAAACAAACAATAGAAACACTCTGGATACAGAAGTTGATACCAGCCCATTTACAGAAGAAAGGGTTCTGAAAGAACTCTTAAAACTGAAGGTGGACAAAGCAATGGGGTCTGATGGGATTCATCCCAGAATTCTAAAAGAACTAAGGGTAGAACTAGTGACACCACTGGTTACCCTGTTTAACAAATCATGGGAGGATGGGGTGGTACCCGAGGACTGGAGGAGGACAGATGTGATTCCCCTTCACAAAAGTGGGAGCAAGGCAGAAGCAGAAAACTACAGACCTGTTAGTTTAACCTCAGTGATAGGGAAAATGATGGAATCACTTCTGAAGGAAAGAATTGTAGAGTATCTAGAGGCCAGAGGGGCACAGGACCCAAGGCAGCATGGATTCACAGTGGGAAGGTCATGCCAGATGAATCTGATAGATTTCTTTGACTGGGTGACCAAAGTAGTAGATCAGGGAGGGCTGTGCACATGGCCTACCTAGACTTTAGCAAGGCATTTGACACAGTCCCACACAAAGATTAATATACAAGTTAGCCAGCCTGGGAGTAGGTCCCAAGATGACAGCCTGGGTAAAGAATTGGCTGGAGAATAGGACACAGAGAGCAATAGTAAATGGAGTCCACTCTGAAGAAAGGGGGGTTACTAGTGGGGTACCGCAGGGTTCAGTATTAGGACCAGTCCTCTTCAATGTCTTTATAAGCAACATTGCAGAGGGACTGGAAGGAAAAGTATGTCTCTTTGCAGATGACACAAAGATCTGCAACAGAGTTGATGCACAAGGTGGGGTGGAAAGGATGAGAAGGGACTTGGCAAGGTTAGAGGAATGGTCAAATGTATGGCAGCTTAAATTCAGTGCTAAGAAGTGCAAGATAATGCACCTGGGAAACAAAAACCCAGGGGAAGAGTACGCAATGGGGGGTGAGATCCTAACAACAACAAAAATGGAAAGGGACCTGGGGGTAGTCATATCAGATGACCTAAAGGTGGGCAAGCAATGTGAGAGGGCAGCAAGGAGGGCTGGGGAATACTGGGATGCATAGGGAGAGGCATCACCAGTAGAAAACAGGAAGTTATTATCCCTCTGTACAGACAGCTGGTGAGACCGCATCTGGAGTACTGCGTGCAGTTCTGGAGACCCAATCTATGCAAAAACATAGACAGGATGGAAGCTGTCCAGAGGAGGGCAACTAAAATGGTGCAGGGTCTGCACTGGGAGACATATGAAGAGAGACTAAAGGAGCTTAATATGTATAACCTCGAGGAAAGAAGGGAGAAGGGGACATGATAGAAACTTTCAAGTACCTCAAGGAAATCAACAAAGTCCAAGAGGGTAACATCTTTCAAAAAAGAGGTGTGCAAGAACAAGGGGCACACTTTGAAGATGGGGGCAGCTCAGAGGTAATTTAAGGAAGTATTTTTCACAGAGAGGGTTCTGGATGCATGGAATGGCCTTCTGGAGGAGGTTGTGGAGTCAAAAACAGTGGTGGAATTCAAACATGCATGGGACAGTCATAAGGCAATTCTAGGGGTTGGGGGTAGGAAGAAGTAGGCTGCTGGTTAACTTGGATCTGCAGCTTATCCATTAGGTAGGGAAATGGGCAGACTGGGTGGGCCAAGTGGTCCTTATCTGCCGTCAAATTCTATGTTTCTATGTTTCTGAGTTAAATGAAGTAATGGGCTAGCATTAGCTTGTGCCCACACAATGTGGGAGACAGAAATATATGGGCTCATGCCTTCTATCTGTCTTAAAACATGAAGTCACCAAGTCATCTTTTTGTTTTTTTGTTTCAATTCAAGTTGTATGGACTGTGACATAACATAATCAGGAGCCAATCAATTATTATACTGGTGAAGTACCTCAGATCTACTGTATTCTTTAACTGTATATATGGACTTTGTTTTGTTTGTGTTTCACTAAACTTTTGTTCCTCCTTTTCAGAGAAGATGTCCTTAGTATCAACTAAATATAATCCCAAATTGTCCAACATGCAACTTTTATGAAGAAGAGATTGGGCAATTACTTTATTTTTCACCCAGATATCAATTTAGGAACTATTTTCATTTATTTCCACTTTCATAATTCCTCTTTCCCTTAAATGGATCTGTAATAAATTCCTGAACAAATTACATAATGATCCCAGTAATTTGCAATTATTCCCCTTAGATATAATGTTCATTCCAAGTAAATTCAAAGTTACTGGAATATCTTGGAGATTGCAGTTGGCTCTTTTATGTTTATTGAAATCTAATCTATTTGGATATGTTAAAAAAAATGTTTTTTTGCCAAATCTTTCTCCATTATACCATAAATAATTGGCTATTTCTGGAGGCTCAAGTCTAACCTCAATGGTATTTAAGTAACAATCAGTACTTCTTTTAACTTCAAGTAGATCACTTTCTGTGATCTCTAGATCCAAATGCCGTGTAATCATATCTAACAAATAAATTTGTAAGTTTTCTTCAGTTGTATTTGGCCAATCTTCTTCTGCTGCAAGCCTCAAGAAAGGCAGTCCCTTATTATAGGGATTTACCTATTTTGAGCCCACTGCAAGCTCCTGTTCCATCCCAGCAAGTACAGCATTTAGTTCATTCTGATCATATATATATGTTAAGAACAGTTGAAAAAGGTTTTCTGTTCTGTACAGTCTCCCTATGCATAGGGGTATTTACCAGTGGGAAAGTTCCCAGCTGTCTCCCTAGGTTCCTACTTTCTTGTTGAAGTAACATTAGTTGAGTGCCCATATCGCCCAAGTTCAAAAATGGGGTTACAGTGGAGTCACAATAGTCAATATTCCACTCTGTCCCACTGTTTTGACTTGTTACAGTCATTTCTTTAAGTATATCTATTTGCAATTCTGTTGATCTATGTACTTCTGAAATATTAGGGACTTCTGACTCAGTTGGATTTATAAGCTTTTTCTGCTTTTTTTTCAGTACAGGAGAATCCAGTATAATTACAGAACTGAAATCAGGCCTAAGATTATCAGAGTGGAGTATATTTGAATCTAGGGGTATACAGTAGAAACAAATTGTTTGGGGGGTCCATTTGATCCAGCTTGCTTAAGATTGTGTCTAATTGAGCCCTATTTACTGCTGTATCATGTTGTGCTGATTCAATTTCATTTTTTAGAACAATCATTTGTTCTGTAATTAACACATTGGCAGTGTGCTGTTTTTTTAATAGTCTAATCAAGTTATCATTTAAAGAGGATGGAGCATAGATAGGTTGTTCTTGTGGAGTCTCCCTATCCCCTTGAATTGTAGGGGGATATTTTACATTTCCAATTAATATTGCCTCATATTCAAATTCAAATGATTTTATACCATCAACTGTTTGTTGTAATCTGGTAGTCACATTCCTAAATTCACCTCCAGAGACAATTATCCTGTCATTTTGTACCCCATTAGTAGTACAATTAGTCAGTTGTTCCAACTGTTAAATAAATTCTCTTTGTGTATTCTCATTTGGGAGACTTAAGTAACTGTTCCCTTCTAATGGTTCTATTATTTTACTACTACATGAGTTATCTATTGTGTCATGAAAAATGACATTAGGAGATTTTTTTAGACTGTTATTTGGGTTTAAATCAACATGTAGAGCAGAGAGATATCTGGTTGACCTTAGTTTAGGAGTTGATGTTTTTCCTGTGTACTGGGTTCCTCTAGTTTTAAATGATCAGTTATTTTAGTATGTTTGGTGACCATCTTCTTGATCTTATTTTTACCCTTAGTGTCTAACACAGAATTACTATATAGGGGGGGGAGCAGTCTCCCTGGGCCACCCTTTGTAATCTTGTAGTCACCATATTTATCAAAGGCTTAATGAAAACCCAATGCTAATATATAAACTTACGCAGTGTAAGAGTTACTCAGTACCTTAATAAAAGTGAAAGGAAAAGAAATGGAATTTATATAAAGATATATTGAATACATCTTTGAATAGTTTTTAAAAGCGAAGAAAACTCATGCCAATTGTATTTTATAGTCCTTTTCAAAGTCTTCTCAGTCTTCTAGAGGGCTCTTGTCTTATGAAGGGTCCGCTTGGCCTTTATGTATAGAACTCTCTTGAATCCTTCTGCATGAAAAATTAAGTCTTATCATCTTGTCAAATTTCCCAAAAGGTGGCACATAATAAAGTTTTTTGTAGGTCCCTTGGGTGCTAGCCTGACCAAGTTGAATTCCTGACCTATACCAGGTTCAGAGACTAATTATTTTCCTATCATAGAACTATAGTTTATAACTGGTATTGTAGGTGGTTTCAGAATTGTTATACCTACGTTACGTAAGATTGTCCATGGGTTTTGTTGTCGTTTTTGCTGCCCTGTCAGGGCTATGTAGTTTTTGCCCTTCTGGAATACTCTTGGGCATTTTTTCCGAGTTGCATTTTTTGTAGTCTTTAGGTACCTTATAACTTCTCTACTCTTAATGTAAATCAGCACCCTGCTTTCTTAGTCCCTATTTATTACCGTTTGTTGAAGTATCCTCTGAATGTGACCTTGGGTCGTACCTGTAAACTGAACTGTATTCCAGTGTACTTACATGAACAACAGCATAAAATAAAATGAAAAGAAAGGGGAAAGGGAGTACAATTACTATAAAGCAGCATATACAGCAACAATCATATGGTACAAAGTAAAGTACAGAGTATACTAGCTGACATGGCAAAAGTGCAGCAACAAATGAAAATGCAAAAAAGGATGTTGCATTTTGGTAGTAATGATATGCAGAATAACATGAACAGTGCATGTAATTATGTAGCAGTGTGGTAGTTGTTGGAAGGAGACAAACTCAGGCAGGGATAGAACACAGGTGGAAGCCCACCAAATGGAAGGTACGGGCCTCACTGTGGAAGTCAGGTCAGGTAGAGGGCAGGCAGGAGCAGGATGGTGCGTGGAGATGTTTTAGCATGTGCCTGAGGGAGATTGAAGAGGGGTTGAGATGGAGAGTGAGGGGGAGCAGGTTCCAGAGGGAAGGAAGGGGATAGAAGAATGTAGACAGCCAAGCACAGGAGTGCATGTGTGGAATGGAGAAAGCTTGAAGATCCCTTGAGCAGAGGGAGAATGATGCAAAGGGAATGGGAAAGAGGAGTGAGGACAGGTATGAAGGGAGGGACTCAAGTGGGACTGTACTCAGTGACTAGAGGATGATGCATATAGTTCCTCTTCACAAGAGAGGGATGATATGGTGAACTACATATCTGTCAGCCTAATGTCTATTGTGGGTAAACTGCTAGAGCCGATAAGGGAAAGGATAGTATGCTTCCTGGAAGTGAATGGACTGCAGGACAAAAGACAACATGGATTCTCAGGAGGAGGTTATGTCAAACAAACCTGGCTTATTTCTTTGTAGTTAAAATTTGTACTGCATATTCCATAATAACAACAGCATACGGTATATGTGTCATGTCAAGATGTCAACATATGAATACATTCATGACCATTTATAACAAATAATCATCTTGGATAACATCCATGGTACATTCCTGGTCAACTATGCGACAGTGGTTCTTAACAAGGAGAGGAAGATGGAAGGTTGGACTTACACCATCCAGTATCTAACATGGTCTGAATAAGTGGGTGAACAGCCAAGGCATCTTGTACCCTGAAACAGAAAAAGCATCCACAAAGAAACACAGTACTACTCAACATTACTAAATCAAACTATTTACTGTACATACAGGGAATAATTTTCAGTAGTTGTATGCCATACTTGACTCATCAATGCTGCACTGTTATGCTACCTCTCGGGGTAAAGTCAGACCTCTGTGTACCTTCTGCTCCTTTCCCTCAACCTATCCCCACTTTGGGGGTATTGTAAATGTGAAAAGCTTTCCAGCATGTTTCATAGGCAGGGAGAGTGTCACTCGCCAGGTGCGAGAGACGGTTTAGGGAAGCAATTTGTACTAGGGAGGACATCACCTCTTGGATCGAGGGGACTGTAGGAGTCCTCCATCTACAGAGGATAAGACATTTGGTCTGCATTGTTAATAAGGCCAGCCACTTATGGACTTGGTGTGAGAGATGTGGTGCTGGTGACTTCATACCTAGGATCAGAAGCTGGGTCGGGGGGGGGATATTTTTTATGGAGTACTTGTGCCCCAATGTGTCTCACTTGTTCTCATAGTGGTTGGATTTTGGGGCATGACCACAAGATATGAAGGATGTCTCCTTCCTGTGCTTGGCACCTCCAGCAGAGACTCGAGTTCAGTGCTCCAGCTGCTCACAGAACCACAGATGCCTGGTGCCAGGAGTGAAGTATTTTGTTTTGAAATAATTTGCTTTTAGTATCTTTGAACGCCTTTTGTGCAAAGTGCCAGCATTTGGACCACTGGTGTTCTGCTATGGGGTGCTGAAGAGCCTTTTCCCATTTGCCCTTGACTATGTCTGACTGGCTTGGTATAGAGTCTCTAAGTGCTGGAATAAATCATACTGACCATGTGTTTGGGGTTGGCTATCCAGGACTACTGGGGTAGGGGTGCCCTCGCTGGGCATCTTTTTGAGGAATGTCTGAAGTGCTCTGCGTATCTGCAGGTATCTCCAGAAGTCCCCAGAAGGCAGATTCATTGGGTCTGCAGGTTTTGCAATGTGGCCACATTTCTTGATCCCTAGATCAGGAGGACCTGTATTGTTTTTGTGCCATTAGACATCCACTCAGGCCATAGAATGGGTTGGCCACCTATTTATAGCCTGTTGTTGCCCCAGATTGGAGTAAGTTTAACTGGAGTGAGGCCAGCCCCCAGCCTATGTTGTATTTTAACCCAGACCTTAACTGCTGGATCAATTGTAGGGTGGTCCTTGAGGGATGGGGGAAGCCCTGTTATAAATCAGTAGAACTGGTGACTGCTTTTGGCTCACTGCATGCTCAATTGCCATGCATTGAGGAGTTTCTTCCCCCTTAGGGTGAAGACATTGGATGGTTTGTGCTCTCTGAAAGGCCCAGCTGTAACCCTCCACCCATGGTAAGCACCATCCTCCCAACTTCCAATGTGCCATAGCTTGTTCTGACTATGGGGGTTGCCTTCCCATAAAAAAACTGCCTATTGCCTTCTCTATTTTCTAGGGATGGGGGAGATCCATTTGAAGGTGGGAGAGTAGGAAGAAAATTTTAGGGAGTATCACCATTTTGACAGCAGCTATCTTCTCAGTGAATGTGAGCTGCAATTTTTCCACCAGCCCATGTCTGTGGTGATATCTGCCATCAGGGGCTGCATGTTGAGGTCCCAGAGCTTAGTCAGTTTCACATTGAATTTTATACCTAGGTATGCAATACCTTTTTCTGCCCATCTAAGCTGGATGTCTCCTATTTTCTCTGGCTTACACTGGGGGTTTAGAGGAAGCACCTCCGTCATAGTTTGGTTCATCCGTAGTCCAGAGAAAGCAGCAAACCTATGTAGTGCTGCAAGCAGTAGGTTTATGACCACGCTTATGTCCAAAACCATGACCAGTAGGTCATCATCATAAATAAGCATGGTGTATTTTTCCGACCCTACCGTGATACCTTGGATTTGTGTGTTCTGCCTGAGGAATGCTGCCAGTGGTTCCACGGCAAGAATAA
The DNA here is from genome assembly GCA_016271365.2 of Neoceratodus forsteri. Taxonomy (NCBI): domain Eukaryota; kingdom Metazoa; phylum Chordata; order Ceratodontiformes; family Ceratodontidae; genus Neoceratodus; species Neoceratodus forsteri. Next base: position 671,382,449 of record CM057451.1, on the reverse strand, counting down.
ATAGGAGGTGGGACAGTGGGCATCCTTGCCAGGTTCCCCTCTCCAGGGTAAATCACACTGACAGAATTGAATTTGTCAGGATCCTGGCTGTTGAGACAGTGTAAATGGCTTGGACCCAAGCTCTAAAATGGGGTCCGACCCCACATGCTACAGCATCGTATGAAGATAGTCCCATTCCAGGGAATCACATACTTTTTCAAAGTCTATTGCCACCACTGCTGCAGTTGAGGGGAGACGCTTGGCCATATATGTTAGATTGACCAGGGTTCTGATATCTTACCTGGATGAATCCCACCTGGGCAGGATGGACCAGATGAGGCAGGAGATGGTTAAGCCTATAAGCTAGTGGTTTAGTGTAGACCTTCCCATCTACATTAAGCAGTGATATGGGTCTGTAACTGCTTTGTAGGGTAAGGTCCTTCCCCTTTTTGGGTATGACTGTGATAACTGCTTCATGCATGGTCAGGGGGAATTTACCCTCCTTCTCTACCTTTGTGTATACCTACTGCAGCATAGGTGTTTTGGTCATGGCTAGCAGTTGCCAAAACTACACAGTAAATCCATCCCCTCCCCAGGAGCCATGCACGGTTTTAGGGACATAAGGGCCTGTTGTACTTCCTCTGCAGTAAGTGGGGCATCTAAAGCCTCCGCTCTCTGTTGAGTGAGACTGGGGAGATGAATGCTTTTTAGGAAGTAGAGTTATTTTAGGTTCTGCCTTCCTGGAGGAGGCATACAGCTTCTCATAGTATGCTTTCATTGCTGCATTCAGTAGTTCTGGGGACTACTCTCTGAGTCTAGCTATGCGTTGAGCCATTTGCTGCCCTCTGAGTCTGTATGCGAGGACATCCCCCCCCACAGTATTTCTGCTGGAGTCTTAAAATGGCTACCTCGGCTTTCCAGGAAAAAAGAGTGTTTATCTCGAACTTTATTCATGAGACTTCCCTGCCTCAGGGGGAATGGGGCAGGGGGTGCTTCCTTCCCTTAAACTTTGCTTCCACTTCCTTTAGGGCGGACTCCAGTTGCTTAAGTTTTCCTTCCCTTTTCCTCCTTCAGGCCACTGCATATCCTATAATTTTGCTCCTCATGGTGGCTTTAAATGTCTCCCATGTGTTCCCAGTGGAGGTGTCCGAAATAGGGTTCTCTTGGAAGAAGGCGTAAGCTTCTTGAAATGCCTATGTCCAGAACTCAGTGTCTGTGATTAGGGTGGGATCCAGTCACTATGAGGTCAATGTTGGAGCTGGCTGGCCCCATATTAATGTCAACTTGACAGGGGCATGGTATGAGATTATTATAGGCAGGATTCCCGAGTCTGCTGTTGCCTTAGTAATCTGTGAGGAAGTTAGCCAGAGGTCTATCCAGCTAAATGAGCCATGTACCATTGAACAAAATGAATATTCCCTATCCCTAGGGTGGAATACTCTCCATATATTGGAAAGGCTGAGGTCCCTCATAAGGTCTTGCAAAGCCTTATGGCCCATGGGGTGTGAATCAGTTGTGCCTGAGCTCCTCTCCGATGTGGTGTCCAATACCAAGTTAAAATCTCCCCCCAAATTGACTGGGACCCCCCCCCCCGGACATGGTTTCAAGGGTTTGGGCGGCTATGTGAAAGAACTCTGGGTCACCTCATTTGGGGTGTAAATGTTCCCCAATAGTATGCGGCCCTGGAGGGTGTTTAGGAGCACATATTCCCACCTACCCTGTGGGTCAGCCTTGGAATTAATGGGGGCCCATTTAAGTTGCTTGTGGAGCAGGATTGCCACTCCTCTCTTCTTTGTGGTGTCTGAGGAGTTAAATACTTGGCCCACCCAGTCTCTCTTTAGCAGCTCATGATCTTTTTTGGATAGCTTTGTCTCCGGTAGAAATGCCAAATTATTATTTTTTTTTTTTTTAGATACGTCAGTACCTTTTTCCTCTATAGTGGTGTGTTCAACCCTTTTATATTCCATGTGTGGCACATCAGATCATCCATTTTCAAAGAGGGTGGTCTGAGTGGGCGGGTAAGGATATCTGTTGCACCTTACACATGCACTTTGAACAGCTGCGTAAGGGGTTGAACACCACCAGAGGGAAAGGGGCCCATACACTAACTCCTAGGGGTGGGGATTGCGGGGTATGCTGGGGTATTATACTGTCCCTGTAGGGGCTATGCTTCTGTTCCAGAACCAACTCTTGACCCTTATCATTGGCCTTTCCATGTCATGAGCTTGATCTGTACCATTGGGGTAGCCCATCTGCCACTCTTGTTTTGTGCCCATCATTATTCTCCCTCACCCTCCCTGCAGCCTCACATCTACCCAATCTTAAACAGCAGTCATGTAACATTGAGTTCCATTTCTCTTTACATTTATCATTCCTATAAACAAAAACCACACACTTTACAATAACTATATACATGATGCACACTTTTGCCACATGGAAGGTATAGGGTGTAAGCGGCCTTATGCTCCAAGCAGCCCTGTAGGCCACACCCTATGCCCTTGGGGGTGTCTGCCCCTTTTGCAGAGGCATAATCTTGTCAATGACTTGGGGTTAATGTCCCCCATTATGCATCCCTTTCAGTGGTGCTAGTAGCCCAAACAGTAAACATGGTAGGCCCTTATCCCTTCCTGGTCAGGATATGCTGACTGTGACACAGGTCCGGTGAGCATGGGTGCCCTGGGGTGGGAGTGGTGGTCTGACCCATGGGGAGGAGGGTGTACCTCCTCTGCCCTGGTCCTAGCCAAGGCTATCCCAAGGGGTCCATGGGGGTCATTCTTAATGACCTAGTATCAACATTTTATGCTCCCCGTACCCCTGCATTCAGTTACTCTGAGTTAACCTTCCCCGAGCTTCCCACACTCTAAGTGTTGAGTCCCCCTTCTTCCCTCTTGCCATACCTGCACAGCTGTGCTTGTGGGGGCAGGGGACTAAGTGTTATCCTAGCACTGATATGCTTGCTAAGGGGCCCTTGGAATATAATAGCCCCCTTCTCCCTCCAGCTTGTATTGCCTACAGCTAGTTGTCACTGTTTGGGGGGGGGGGTCTCTACAGCCTGCAGCAATGTACCTGTCTAGCCCTATCCACCAAACGGGTTGAGCTCACTACTTGGAACTATTTGACCAGCAAGGCTTCAAGTGCCAAATCAAATACCCTGCCACAGATTAATATATGGCAACTTTGTCTCTCTGTGCTGCTGATTGTGATCCCAAAATTAAACATCAGAGCTTTGCATTACATTCTTACTTTACTTATGTGACCCTTTGAGGACCAGTCGCTAGCTTGGTTATGCTTCCTGTTGAGGAAAGGGGCTAGGGGGAAAGAAACACCCGCATGGTGGTAGGAGATCAGGCTTCTCTGTCCATTTTGGGAAGGGTGCAGGTATTGCCTGCTTGAGCACCCTGTTCCCACAGTGTTAGGGGGTCTGCGTATAACCAGGATGTCCTCGTCCTACCCCCCGACCCATTCACCCCAACAGAAAAAAAGAAGCACCACCTATCTGGACAATTAAGTCTTTGTCTCCAGAGCGGGTTCCACATTGTACAGGGCTTGATTGTCAGGTGCACTGTCTATTTCGTGTCCCCTGCTGGTTGCTGCTAATGTCCCTTCTGGTTCAACTACTGTTACCGACCATGGCAGCCCCTTCCTGTGCCTGCTGCGGTCCTTTGTTCACATCGTTAGGCTCTCCAGGGGCCAGACACTGCAAGGTCGGGATGTTGGCAGCCTGGTCTGTGCTGGTGGAGATAGAAACATAGAAACACAGAATTTGATGGCAGATAAGGACCGCTTGGGTCCACCCAGTCTGCCCATTTCCCTACCTAATGGATAAGCTGCAGATCCTAGTTAACCAGCAGCCTACTTCTTCCTACCCCCACCCCCTAGAATTGCCTTATGACTGTCCCATGCATGCTTGAATTCCACCACTGTTTTTGACTCCACAACCTCCTCCGGAAGGTTCGCATCCACAACCCTCTCTGTGAAAAATGCTTCCTTAAATTACCTCTGAGCCGCCCCCCTCTATCTTCAAATTGTGCCCCTTGTTCTTGCACACCTCTTTTTGAAAGATGCTACCTCTTTGACTTTGTTGATTCCCTTGAGGTACTTGAAAGTTTCTATCATGCCCCCCCTCTCCCTCCTTTCCTCGAGGCTATACATATTAAGCTCTTTAAGTCTCTCTTCATATGTCTTCCGGTGCAGAGCCTGCACCATTTTAGTTGCCCTCCTCTGGACAGCTTCCATCCTGTCTATGTCTTTGCGGAGACTGGGTCTCCAAAACTGCACGCAGTACTCCAGATGGGGTCTGACCAGCTCTCTGTACAGAGGGGATAATAACTTCCTGTTTTCACTGGTGATGCCTCTCCTATGCATCCCAGCATCCCCCAGCCCTCCTTGCCGCCCTCTCACATTGCTTGCCCACCTTTAGGTCATCTGCTATGACTACCCCAGGTCCTTTCCATTTTGTTGTTGTTAGTATCTCACCCCCATTGTGTACTCTTCCCTGGGTTTTGTTTCCCAGTGTGCATTACTTGCGCTTCTTAGCATTGAATCTAAGCTGCCATACATTTGACCATTCCTCTAACCTTGCAAGTCCCTTCTCATCCTTTCCACCCCACCTTGTGCATCAACTCTGTTGCAGATCTTTGTGTCATCTGCAAAGAGACATACTTTTCCTTCCAGTCCCTCTGCAATGTCGCTTATAAAGACATTGAAGAGGACTGGTCCTAATACTGAACCCTGAGGTACCCCACTAGTAACCCCCCTTTCTTCAGAGTGGAATCCATTTACTATTACGCTCTGTGCCCTATTCTCCAGCCAATTCTTTACCCAGGCTGTCATCTTGGGACCCACTCCCAGGCTGGCTAACTTGTATATTAATCTTTTGTGTGGGACTGTGTCAAATGCCTTGCTAAAGTCTAGGTAGGCCATGTCCACAGCCCCTCCCTGATCTACTACTTTGATCACCCAGTTAAAGAAATCTATCAGATTCATCTGGCATGACCTTCCCGCTGTGAATCCATACTGCCTTAGGTCCTGTGCCCCTCTGGCCTCTAGATACTCGACAATTCTTTCCTTCAGAAGTGATTCCATCATTTTCCCTATCACTGAGGTTAAACTAACAGGTCTGTAGTTTCCTTTTTCTGCCTTGCTCCCACTTTTGTGAAGGGGAATCACATCTGCTCTCCTCCAGTCCTCGGGTACCACCCCATCCTCCCATGATTTGTTAAAGAGGGTAGTCAGTGGTGTCACTAGTTCTACCCTTAGTTCTTTTAGAATTCTGGGATGAATCCCATCAGGCCCCATTGCTTTGTCCATCTTCAGTTTTAAGAGTTCTTTCAGAACCCTTTCTTCTGTAAATGGGCTGGTATCAACTTCTGTATCCAGAGTGTTTCTGTTCGTTTTAGGTACCTCCCCCTCTTCATTTGTAAATACTGAGCAAAAATATTTGTTTAGTATCTCTGCCTTTTCACAGTCACCCTCTGTCCACCCTCCCTCCTCCCTTTATTAAGCCTCATTATCCCTCCGTTGGTCTTCCTTCGCTCCCTGATGTTCCTATAAAAGATTTTATCCCCCTTCTAAACTGAGTTGGCTATCTTTTCCTTGGTTTGGGCCTTTGCTGTTTTGACTGCCTTCCCAGCTTCCTTTTGCTTTAACTGATACAGTTCTCTGTCCTGCTCCTTCTGTGATTCCTTGTACTTCCTGAATGCTTTCTTTTTCTCTTGAACTTTCACAGCCACTTCCTTTGAGAACCATAGTGGTTTCTTACATCGTTTTGCTTTGTTTATTTGCTTCACACAAGGCTTGTTACCTCTGTGATGGCAGTTTTATTATTCCCCATTGTTCTTCCACCCCTCCTTCCTGCTCATTTGCTAGTGCATTCCTTAGGCACCTCACCCATTTTAGCAAAGTCAGCCCTCCTAAAGTCCAGTACTTTTGCCTTTGTATGGCATGAGCTCTATTGCTGTGTTTATTGTGAACCATACTGTTGAATGGTGCTAGTTCCCAGATGGCTACCCACTTCTACATCTGATCCTCTCTCCATCTCCATTTGGAAAGAACCAGGTCTAAGATTGCTCCCTCTTGGTGGGCTCAATACTAGTTGTCTAAGGCATGCCCCTGTAGGGCATCTAGAATAACCCACTCTTGAGTGGCTGCTGCAACTGCACTCCAGTTAACATCTGGCATATTCAGATCACCCATCAGCAATATCTCCCCTTTTTCTGCCATTCTAAGTATACTTTCTATCATTTCCTTGTCCATTTCCTCCCCCTGAGAAGGGGGTCTGTATACAACTCCTGTGTGGATTGTGGTGCCATTGCCGGTCTCCAAATTTACCCACAGTGCTTCTTGTCCTCCCTGTTTACCCTTATGTTCTGTTGCTTTGATTCCTTCCCTTATGTAAAGAGCTACTCCTCCTCCTCTTTTACCCTCCCTGTCCCTCCTGTAGATAGTGTATCCTGGTATATTTATGTCCCAGTCATGGGTTTGTGTACCATGTTTCTGTGACTGCCACGATATCCAGATGTTCCTCCTCCATCAAGGCCACTAATTCAGAAGCTTGTTACTCAGACTACGGGCATTGGTACTCATTGCTCTCCATTTTTGATGGCTTTACCTTCTGTTGCAGCATCCCCACTGACCTTTCTACCTCAGTCTTTTCTCATTTAGTACCCTGTTTTGTAGGGAGGCTGGGATTTTCCTGCTGCTTATCAGCGCCCCCCTTGACTAGTTTAAAAGTCCTAATGAAGCATTTAAACTGATTGCTCAAAGACTTGTTCCTTCCTGACAGATGCAGACCATCCTGCCAGTATAGGCTGGTGTCCTTCCAGGTGGAACCCCAGTCCCCAATGAAGCCAAACCCCTGTGCTCCACACTATTTTTTCAACCATTCATTAAACTGCATGATGCAAAGTACCCTCGCCTCACCCATGCCATTGACAGACAACACCTCTGAGAAGGATACTGTGTGTGCTACTTGTCTTAGGCCCGTCCCCAACTCTACAAAGTCCTCCTGCACTGCTCTAATCTCATGATGAGCGAAGTCATTTGTCCCTAGGTGGACAATGACGTCCAGCTCAGACTTCCGTGCAGCTGTTCTCATGATTCTGAGGATGCGCTTCCTGTCCCTCCAAGCCATGGCACCAGGCAGGCACCTTACTTCAGTTTTCCCTGCTCCCCCCAGTTCTATCCCCCTAATAATTGAATCCCCCACCAGGGCTGCTTCCTTTCCTGTATTGTCCTCTGCCTCCTTCCTGTGGGCCTCCCTTGTGACAGTTGTCCTCAGCCTCCTTAGTCTCCTCTGTGGGTGCATCCATAGGGGAGCTATGCTCCCCCAGAATGGTGTATGGATTGTGGAGTGGAACAACTGACTGGGTGTGCCTCTGTTCCACCATCCCCACCCTCCCTGAGCCCACTGTGGTCCAACTGCTGTGCTTTCTTCACAACCTCTGAGGTAGTGGTGGTGGCTCTGGTGCTCCCTGGATGGGGAAGGGTCCCTTCCTGCTGTCCAATGTGGCCTGGGGGAAGGTTCTCTTACTACTGTCCAGTGTGGCCTGAAGATAGGCAGCTTCTTCCCTCAGGGCAGAGAGTTATCTGCAAATAGGGCAGCATCTCAGCCTCCAGAAAGACTCCCGGAAGACTGCTGCCCCACAGCCATTACATTGCACTACTCCCCACATGTTTATCTACTTTTTTTTGTGTGTGTGTGATTGGTTTATTATATAGAAATATATATATTATACAATGTGTATGCTTATATTGTCAGTGCAGTGTGCTAGAGAGGATATGACAGTGATATGCACCTTGCACTCTTGAGGAATGATGTCAGAACCCCAGGTATAAGGAGCTATTTCCAGGGGTGGGTGGGGGTGGGCAGGGGTTGGACCTAAACTGCCCTCATGAAACAATCAGCTAAAAGCTCTGACCCACCGCGATGAGTGCCTTCCTGTCAGCAAGATGCCCTACACAACAATTTGACAGAAAAATACCCTGCTAATCAAACAGAGAAAAATCCAGACATCCAAGTCAGACACAGGTAAACCTCCCCAGCCCCAAAACAGCCTGGTGGTTTGTGCTCTGAAAGCAGTCAGCCCCAAAATAAGTCAGCTGTGCTTTAAACTCTTCCTGCACTGAAAATCTTAAGAATTGTAACAAAAGTAAAGCTAGATCCACCTCCCTCTGTTGCTTGAAAGACTGTCTTTCCTGATAATTCTAAGTTCCTTATTTCACCTTTCAGTTAGAAGTAGCCTCCACCTGCAGAATATCTGCTACAAACCAAAGACAATTGTAAGGTTCACCTCCCTCTGTTGTGAGCACAACTCGCTTTCTTGCAAATCCTATGTTCAGTATTGCAGCTTCCAGCCAGAGGTAGCTTCACCTGAAGAATATTAGCTGTTCTGATGAGTTTGCTATAAAAAACTTGCTTATAATACTATTGTTCTCAGATCTGTAAGACTCTTCGAAAGCTATTGGCTGATAAGTAGCTATGATGTAAGCACTTCCTGGCACAATCTGGTCTGGTCTTTTAAGGCACACACAAATAAACACAAAAAACAGTTTCCACCCCCTATGGCACTGTCTGGGTCAAATACACAGCCTGTACCTGCACTTACTTCAGGACTTATGACAAATTCTTAGCCCAGGGTTTAAACTCTTCCTGCACTGAAAATCTTAAGAATTGTAACAAAAGTAAAGCTAGATCCACCTCCCTCTGTTGCTTGAAAGACTGTCTTTTCCTGATAATTCTAAGTTCCTTATTTCACCTTTCAGTTAGAAGTAGCCTCCACCTGCAGAATATCTGCTACAAACCAAATTCAATTGTAAGGTTCACCTCCCTCTGTTGTGAGCACAACTCGCTTTCTTGTAAATCCTATGTTCAGTATTGCAGCTTCCAGCCAGAGGTAGCTTCACCTGAAGAATATTAGCTGTTCCAGAGAGAGTGGTCTGAGAGAGTCATAACAGGTCTGTGTCACATATTGTTTCAGGCTTGTGGGGTTCTGGTTCCTCCTTGTACCTGAGCTGGTATGCTTGGTTCACTGCCTCTCTTGTGGGTGGTCCCCCGATTCTTGTACCATTCAGAGATGTCTTTTTTGATTATGGCATGGCAGGGCCCAGTCTGTCTCATCTACCGTGGTCTCTTGGTTCACCCTTCCCTTGCTTCGACGCTGTTCAGTGGGACTGTTTTCTCTCAACCTGTGGCTCCCATGGCCTTGGTGCTCCATTTGCATTCCCTGAGCTCTCATTTCCCTAGGCCAAGTCCTCTGGAGGATATATTCCAGGGCCTCAAGGGTGTCAAAGGAAAGCTGCGTTCCATTGTGCTGCACCCTCATGGTGGCAGGATACCTGAGGGAGTATGTCAGGCCTAGCTTCTGCATGGAATGTCACAGATTAGTATAGTCCCTGTACCTGGCTGAGAGTTCTTTGAAGAAATCTTGGTATATTTGGATGGAGTGCCCCTGCCACTCCAGGCACTCCAACTCCCTAGATCATAAAAGGATCAATTGCTTTGTGTTGTAGCTCAACAGTTTGATCAGGATGGGCCTAGGTCTCTCCCCTTTTTGGCACTGGGGCTAGCATCCAATGTCAAACTGAAAGTCCCCCTTCAACTTCAGTACCACAGGGAGGACATGCTGAAGAAATCCAATGGTGTCCTTTACTTCAGCCCCTTCAGGGAACCCAAGCAGCCAGAGATTGTTTCTTTGGCTGTGGTTCTTCAGATCGTCAACTTTGAGTAGGAGACCTTGTATGCAGGTGGCTTGTTCTTGTGCATTGTTTTGAAATTCCTATATAGCCACCTCATGAGAAGCTACTTAACTTTCAGTTTGAAAAGTGACCCGTTCAGCTGCTGAATTGTGTGGGTGGTCTGGTGGGAGGCAGCTGTAACTTCTGCCATCTGGATCAAGAGCTTGTTGAACATTTCCTCCACCGCCATCACAAATTCCCTGGGGCCACAGCCATCTTTTGGCAGTAGCAAAATGAACATATGCTGTTTGGCCCCACTGCAAGGATCTGAGCTGGAAATTTAAGGTCTCAGTCTTTTCCTTACTGTTTGAGAAGTTTAACCCCGTCTTTATTTTTAGTGGAATGAGCCTCTTGCCACAGATTTGTGGGGATATAAAGCAGTAGGGAATGGCTCCTACTCAGTTAAGCTTCCATCTTTGTTTGTGGCAAAACCACACACCCTGACTTATTTCTTTGATTGGCTGACAAAAGCAGTGGACACACTGTATCCTAACTTCAGTAAAGCCTTTGATTCTGTCCCACGTAGACAGTTGGTTACAACGATGCAGGACCTCGTAGAAGGGTACAGATTACTAGGTGGGTGGGAAATTGGTTAAATTCCCAGACCCAGGGGGTGATAATAAAAGGGGAGTTCTCAGGGCCCAGTGGGGTCACTAGTGGTGTTTCATAGTGATTGGTCCTCTTTAACATCTTTCTCTGCAACATAGGGGTTGGAATTCAGGGCAAGATATACTTTTATGCAGATGATATTAAGGTCTGTGGCCATGTTGATAGTGAAGAGAGTGTCAGAATTATGGAAGATGACTTGGTAGCTTGGTAAAGTGGTCAAACATATAGCAGTTAAAATTTAACACCAGGATGTGTAGGTGATGCACATAGGGGCAACATATCCTAACAATGAATACAGAATGGGAGAGGAAGCACTGTAAAAAGCACTACAGACAAAAAAAAGACTTGGAAGTAATAATTTGACAGTCTAAAGGCATCAGCACAACCCAACAGGGTGGTGGATGGGCAAATAGCATGCTGGGAGTGAATAGAGAGGGGGGCTGCTGACAGGAGAAAGGAGGTGCTGCTACTACTGGATGGGTCACTAGTTTGTCCTCACTTGGACTACTGTAAGCAGCTTTGGAGTCCACATTTAAAGACGGACAGGGACAGAGTGGAGTCAATGCAGAGGATGGTAACCAAGATGCTCCAGGACAGCAGGAAGAACATATGAGGAGGGTTTGTCAGATCTGAACACGTACATACTTGCGGTGAGAAGGGAGGAATGGGGCATAATTGAAACATATAAATACACCTGTGGGTTAAAAAAAGTGGGTACCAGGGAACTGTTCAGACTGATTGGGAAGACAGACCCCAGGAGCACCTCCATGAAACGGCCAAGGGACAAATTTAAAATAGATACCAAGAAGTACTTTTTCACAGAGAGGGTGGGGGTATGGAATAGACTACCAGAGGACTGTGTGAAATCATTGGGGGTGGGGGGTAAACGCGAGTAGGATAGATACAAGGACTTGGTTAAGACCACACCAGAAAGGGAGTAGAAGAGCCTCTGGGGCTGTCTCATGAAATATTATTTAGGTAAGAATGGACAGACAAGGTGGGCAAACAGGCCTTTTTCTGCCAACAGATTCTTTGTTTCTCTTGACATCATCCTCTCCCCACTATATCATCTGGACCACATTCCATTTGTGTTATACTCTCTGACCCCCTTCCCTCCCCACTATATCCTCCCCAACCCAATTACCCTTGTCACTATATTTTCTTGATCCTATCCCCTATTTACTGTATTATACAGACCAATCCCCTCCACACTATATCCTCCTGACCCCACCCCTACCCCAGTATATCCTCTGGCCCCATTTCTTCCCTAATACCTCCTCCAGACCCCATCTAATTCACATGATCTCCTCTTGTGCCCATCCTCTCTCCACCATATTATTTGGGCTCCATCCCATCCCCACTATAGTCTCCTGACATTCCTACCTTCACGGTTATATACTCTGGACCCCTTTCTCCTCCCACAATCCTCAGGACCCCCTTTCCTCCCCACTATATCCTCTGAACCTCATCCACTCCCCACAATATCCTTCTGACTCCATCCCCTCACCACTATATACCCCACCCCATTCTCTCTCCACTATATTTTTCAGACCCCATCTTCTCCAAACTATATCCTCTTGACTATATCTTCTCCCCACAATATCCTCATGACCCCACCCTCTCCCCACTTTATTCTGGTGACCCCATTTCCTTCCCATGACTGTATATCCTCTTGACTGTATCCCCTCCCCACTATATCTTCGTGACCCCTGGCCTCTCCCTATCAAGCAGTTGAAATTTTCTTTCTAGTTTATATTCCACCATCTAATGGGAGAATGCAGCAACTTGATTTTATTCTACAAATTCCATAGTATCTGATTCTGAGTGTTACCTGTTTTACAATTTGAACTGAGTACAGTACATTTCAGGGATGGGATCTGGATCTGACAGAGATTTGTTAAAGCAATCCAATGTTAAGGTAATATCAAAACTTTTCTTCTGATAATAAGCAGGACATTCTCATGCATCTTGATTTTAATTTCCAAGCAAGGTATAGTGCATGTTTAAATAAGCAGGTTTAAGAAATACACACTGGAACTTTGACAAAGTGTTCCCAGAAGACAGATTTTCTTACAGCCTGTTTTATTGGGATTGCAAGGAACGCTAGCTGAGCTGGCACTTTGCCTCAGTACAATGGAACAGCAATGCTCTGACCTTCGCAAATCTGTCAAGGTCATGGGTCGCAATCCAGGCACTGCAAAATAAACTCCTTAAGGCTGAGTTTCAGTCTTATTGTGTGGGTCAGAATACCAGTAACATATAATATTTGGATCAGACTCTCAGCACTGTATGTTCATATGGTCAAAACCCCATAACTGCCTGTGGTTTAGGTCAGATTTTTTTTAAATAATTGAATGAGTGAATAACACTAAGCATAGCACTGCATCATGGCCATGGATCTGTTTGTAGTTTGTAAATCATGCAACTGTTTGTAAAGGGTTAAGTGGCAGCCGATTGTGGAGGTGAGTGAAGGGCAGTGCCCATCTCTGTTGGGTTGGTGGACAAGGCGTTCAGTGCCATGTCTCTTTTGATTCTCAGTTTTGGAATGGTATGAAGGAGGGGTAGCACTGAATACCAGGGACAAGGAATGACTTGGTAAGCTATTTTTTTTTTAGGTACAGGGGATGTAGTGAGGGAGGGGGTATCACTGGATGCCAGGTAATGTTTTGTTTCCATTTTGTGAGCAACAAGAGCACGAGAGATAGGTCAAATCTGAAAACCATAATCAATAATCTGATCCATCGTCTGACTGGATTTCAGATAGAATTTGGACTTTCCTGACTATCCAGCAATGTCCGATTGTACTGGAAGTGGTGCTACTCAAGCATCACTATGAACAATATCTTAGGCTTTGCATGCTGCTGAGTGCATGGCCCATGTTAAATGTAGACAGAGGGCAGCTACCACGAGCAGTAGAAGGTAATCATCTCCTCCATGCTTCAAGATCATTAACCATACCAAAGTCAGAACAGTGACAGCAGTTCACAAATGGGAAGGATGTAGAGGTGCCAAAAAGTCCAGAGATACAGCAGCACTCCACGTGAGCTGTAACAGCTTCCCACTGAGAATGGCAAATAACCAAGACCTCAGCAGAAATATGCAACTATAAATTTATTACAAAAAAGTGCACTCGAGTGCAACGTTTTCTCTGTTTAAGGTGGGTCCTAGAATGTAAGGCAAACTCTCCATGAGCAGAATACCCTTGCACATCGCTCACTAAAGCTTCTTTCTAATGCCACATGCCTTGTTTTATACAGGTCAGTCCCCAATCACACTGCATAGCAGTCCTTCATTCTAAACTATGTGAGAATTTTAATAATCTATCCAATAGGCTAGCTAAACATGGGAGTGCTGGTTTGTAAAATCTATTTCTTTTCTTATTTCTTTTTTTAATTTTTATAAAAGTGCTAAATGAAGTGCAAAAAATAATTACGTACATATTCCATCACCACAAAATCTGGCATCTGTTATGTTATTAAACTGAAGCAACATTAATCAAGATGGGTAATATTGTCCCTGGAGGGATCTGAACCTGTGAACTTAGACCTTAGGCTTAGTCTATATCTACTTCATACTACAAAACATTTGTGATCATCTTACACCATCAAAACACTTATCAAGTACAGGATATACAAACAGCAACACATAAGAGTATTACTTATCAAATTAGGATTATGTAACATTCCTAACAGCCATCTAATGCCATAGATACCACCTTTGCCCAACTCTTAAATTTTGTATAATCAATTGACTAGACCCTAGGCAAGGATGAAAATTGGCTAGGAAAGTCCTGCTACAGCTTATGCTACCTGCACCAATCACCCATATTTCCTTGTTTCATTAATTTTGTGGACTCATGGGGATCCAGACCACAGGTTACATTTGAAAGCCTTGCAGAGTATCTCTGGATGGCTGTGAAAAACAAGCATTTGTCAATGCCGAATGTTTGCTTGCTGGCATTGGCATTGGTAGTGCAGAAGTTACAGAGCTGCATAATAGGAATGGCAGTGAAGTATTAAACTGAAGCCAACCCCACCACCACCCTGCAGAGAGTGACAGGCATTGGGGTGTGCCTTTGGGTCATCAGGCATAACAGCCATGCCATTTCACCACACCCTACCCTGCAGACACTGACAAGTGTCACTGTGTGCCTTGGGGTCTTTGGCCCTTATGCGCACCCCATTCCATCAGGAAATATGGTGAGATGGGTGCAGAATAGGAGAATGGGGTGAACTTTGGGGCCAAAGAGTCCAAGCCATACCTCGATGCCACTCACTGGTTGCAGGGTGTGGAATGGTATGAGCATTACAGGCAAGAATCCCAAGTCACACCCCTGATGCCTGTCATTCCCTACAGGATGGGGCGTTATGGTTGGAAACCCTAACAGCTCAGGCATTTATTGGTATTTTCACTCCAAATTTTCAACATGTTTTTTTTGAGACCCCCACCTCATGAACAGTGGCAATATCAGTTTGTTAGCCGAAAGCTACTACAGCATTTAGTACCACAGGTGCAAAAATACATTCCGAACAGGATGTGAAAAATGACAGCTGTACTGTTCATGGGGAGGTGGAAAAAATGGCAATGTTGCAAATGTGCAGTAAAAATATTAAAAAAACTGGTGAAGTCACGAGCGTGCATAGAAACTGTGCAACGCACACCCATAATGTAATTAGTGTGGGCAATTTTTACAGCAGATTGTCAACTCAGGCATTTTGGGACCTCCGATCATGAACAGTGTCACTGTGATTTTCTTTATCTGTCCCAAACAATGATTTCCCACAGTGGCCACGCATCTCTGCGCTGAAAGTGTGAAAATACGTTTCGGCCATGTTGTGAAAAATGACAGCTGTACTGTTCATAAGGAAGTGTGGAAAAATGCAACTGGTGAAAATCTGGACTGAAAATATTACAAAGTCATGAACTTCCGAGGGTGCGTGGAACTGCGCAATGCTGACTCATAACACAGTCATTTTATGGATTTTGTCACCAAATTTTCAACATAGCCATTTTAAGACCTCTGCTCATGAACAGTGTAACTGTGATTTCTTAATCTGTCCCAAACCGTGCTTTTCGCTGCGCCGACTGCACCATTGTGCTACATGTGCAGAAACACATTTTGGGCGACATGTGAAAATGGCAGCTGTACTGTTCATAAGGAACTGTAATAAAATGGCAATGTGGAAAATCTGGAGTGAAAATATAGAAAATTCGCAAACTTGACGCGCAAGGAGTGCATAACGACGCTTGAAAAACAGTCATTTTAGGATTGTTTCACCAAATTTTCAACACAGCCATTTTAACTTTGCTCATGAACAGTGTCACTGTGATTTTCTTAATGTGTCCCATACATTGATTTCGCACACCGACTCGCCATTGTGCGCTACATGGGTGGAAACATGTTTTGGGCAAGATGTGAAAAATGACAGCTGTACTGCTCATAAGGAAGTGTAATAAAATGGTAATGTTGAAAATCTGGGTGAAAACTGAGAAGTCGCGAACTTACGAGGCGTCTCGTAGGAACTGCACAATGCTGCGCTAAGTAAAACAGTCATTTAGGAATTTTCACCAAAATTTCAACATAGGCTTTTTGAGAGACCACCTTATGAACAGTGGCAGTGTTGTTTCATTACTCGGTCCTGAAAGGTGATTTCACACAGTGACTGCGAAATCACCCTTCGGGCCCGAATAATGCCATGACAGTGCAATAATTCATGAGGAGGGGTCCCAAAAACCCCATGTTGAAAATTTGGGCCCAAAATTCCCAAAAATGCCTGAGATATGCAAAAAAGTTGAAAAAACCCTATCATTATACATTATACAGCTTACCGGCATTTCCTCAGTTCACGGTCGGCTTTGAAGAGTGCAGATGTGTTCCCGGTCCACCAAAGATCATTGTGCGAGTCGGAGGTAGAGTAGGGTGGGAGGTGTGGGAAGGCAGGGTGTGCAGTGGTTGGGCGTGGGTGGGTGCAGACACAGCGAGGGACCGTTTTTGATTTTCAGGTGTTTTTTTTATGACAAGGATGTGGGACGTTTGCCACGCTGGGGTGGGCTCCCAGCGTGGCAGAAGGATGGCTGGTTGGGGGGGCATGGAGCCAACAGGGGATTGGGCACCTGTCGGCCCATAGCATTTGTTACTGCGCTGGGGTGGGCTCCCAGCATGGCACCCTGTACTGGGGGAGACAGTGGAGCTGGCGGGGGTTGGGCACCCCGTCAGCTATGATAGTGTAGCCATGCTGGGGTGGGCACCGGCGTGGCATATGAACCCTGTGTTTGGGGTGCAGCACAGCCGACGAGGATGGCACCCCGTCGGCTATACAGTGTGTGCGTGGGGGGGGAGGGCAGCACGCAGCATATGTGTGTGTGTGTGTGTAGGGGGAGCGCATGAGCAGGCGATATCTGATCGCTGCTCACTGAAGTGCAGCTCCCCCTTTCAACTGTACGCCACTGCACTTTGGAGCTGTCATAGACAGCTCCAGCAGGCATTGGAGAACTGCGGCCGCGCCTGCAAACACACTGACTGAATTGGAAGAGGGCTGATATGCCTCTGAAAACTCGGATGATGGTACTATGTTTCTTGCACATGTGTGCAAGCAAACATAAAAAGTAAGGAAAAAAATAAGTGCATTTCAGTAGTTCAAAAAATCAAGAGATCTACATAAACAAGCACGTTACAGAGCCAAATATATCCCACCATGAGGCAGCTGGGAGTGGAAGGCAATTGAAGGTGGGAGAAAGTTTTAATTCTATACATTTTTTAAGAATTATTATATACAGTAGCAAATAATGCATATGGGACCTGGGGGTGGAAGGGAAGGGTGGATATTTTGTTTTTGATTTTGAAAACCTTAGAACTGCACTTTATTTAATACAAATATCCCAGAATATGAGATTCAAAACATCAGATTAACTGGAGAAAAACTAAATTAATTGTTTTAAAGCCAATTCTTCATTACAATCCCTTCAGATTTAATGTACTCAAATGATAATTTAATTATTTTTATTTTTAAAGGATTGGAGGATGGCTCATGTGGTGCCCCTCCACAAGAGCAGCCCTAAGAATGAACTGGGAACTACAGACCGGTGAGTCTCACATCCATCATGGGTAAGCTGATGGAGACTATACTGAAGGAGAGGCTGGTGGCTCTCCTGGAGGCCAGAGGGCTACAGGACAGCAGACAGCATGGCTTTGTAAGTGGCAGATCCTGCCAAACCAACCTGGTGAAGTTCTATGACTGGGTAATTAGGCAACTGGTTGGGGGCCATGCAGTGGATATCCTGTACGTGAAGTTCTGTAAGGCATTCAACTCGGTGCTGCATGGGAGGCTAGGAAGTAAGTTAGAAGGTACAGGGACTGGTGCAAAGCTGGTGAGATGGGAAGGGAACTGGCTTCATGGAAGGCAACAGAAGGTGGTGGTGGGTGGGGAGTTCTCATCCCCAAAGGTAGTGATGAGTGGTGTTCCACAGGGCTCAGTGTTGGGACCAGTGTTGTTTGGAATAGTCATTGCAGACATATAATTGGGCATCAAGAGCAAGACCAGTCTGTTTGCTGATGACACCAAGATGGGAGCAGTGGTGGATGACCTAGGAGGATAGCAGGGGTTGCAGGATGTTCTGGCAAAGCTGGAAACCTAGTTGGACACCTGCCAACTGGGGTTCAATGCCAAAAAGTGCAAGGTGCTGCATTTTGGGGTGAAAAACCCAAGGAGGAGTTACCAGTTGGGGGAGTGCAGCTAGCTGAGACACAGGAGGAGAAGGATCTGGGGATGCTCATTACAAAGTCAATGAACAACTCAGCACAATGTAGGAAGGCAGCTGCAAAGGCCAACAAAATAGTCAGTTGCATTGCAAGGGGTATATCCTTGAGGAGGGGGAGGTGATTCTGCCACTGTAGAGATCATTAGTTAGACCACACCTGGAGTACTGCGTGCAGTACTGGTGCCCATATCTGAAAAGAGACATTAAGTTACTGGAGGGGGTGCAGCACAGGGTAACAAAGATGACCCAGGGGCTGGGGGACTTACCATATGAGAGGAGGCTGAGGGAGTTGAACATGTACTCGCTGAAGGACAGGAGGGACGGGTGATATGATTGAAACTTTCAAGTACATGAAAGAAATAAACAAGATGAGTACAGAGGGGCTGTTCAAAGTAAAGGAGGGGAAGAACAACCAGGGCCATGATATGAGACTGGAGGGAGGAAGGTTCAGGAGGGCAATAAGGAGACACTTTTTTACGGATAGGGTGGTAGCTGGGTGGAATGCATTACCAGTGGAAGTGGTATGCAGTAGATCAGTGGGCTGCTTCAAAAGGGGCTGGGACAGGGCAAGGGGAGTGTCAAGGTAGGGAGGGTGGGAGGGAGGCAGCTGCAGAATAAGGGGTGCTAGCTGCACATTTGAGCAGACTTGATAGACCACTAGGCCTTTATCTGCTGGCAAATTTCATATGTTCATATGTTGAGGAGCACAAGGAAGTTAAGTGACTTGCTCATGGTCACACAGTAATCAAGTGGGGGCTGTGGGATTCAAATACAGTTTCCTAGGTCTGCAGCTCAGTGCTCTTAACCACTATACTATACTGACAGTATAACTGCACTGCCTTTTTTTCCCTCAACAATTTGATGAGTTTTTCACCCCCTCTCCTGGCTGGAGGATCCATTTCCATCCCATGAAAGTGATCTAGCTGCCTGTGGTCAGAATTAAGGCAAATCTTGAAATGGGCTCCCAGAGTGTAGTCATGTCATCCTTTCTGATACTCCCGAGTTACTCTTGCACAGAAAGTTTTAATGGGCAAACAGTTCGATCAACATATGCCTTGTTGTAGGGGCACCAAAATAAACCACAACCAATGTGTTACAGGTAATATGTTTCCACCTCTCAGTCAGTGACACTCAATGCATACTTATTACCACTCCTACAATGTAAACATACAGAACAATGTCTGCATTTGAACATTCATGTTGGTCTGTTATGACACCAGTTGTGACTCACCACCCTTTTTGGTTCACTTTTATGTTTGCTATGAGCCAACGTTTCAGATTTTGCCCTGTTCTGAAGGTTGCCCTCAAATATTGTCCAGCTTCCTCTGTAAGATTATTGTCTCCATGTAAAATTGGCCAATTTTTCCAAGCAGGTTTCCCTATTTGTCCTGTAGTTGGGCTATAGTCCAAAATCAATGTTAGTGGTTCTTTTTCAAATTTCTTCTTCTTTTCAGGGGCTAACAGGCTATCCCTATTTAGATTGTGGGCTTTATCCTTTGCCAGTTCCAGCTGGACTTGGCTGAAACCCCTTGCAGTCAACTTTCAGTAAGCTCCTTGGCCTCCTTTTCAAAATCATTCTCTCTGGAGCATAGGCATGCACGTGGGGGTGCTGACCCTGGTCATGGTCTCCTCTGCTCAGCACCTGATGTTCAAGAAAATGGGACAGAGGGGCAGGGAGGGCTCCATCAGAGGATAGACCAGGCTGCCAAGGGCCAGAAGGGGGCACTTGACCAGGGGGACCAAGTCCACAGGGTCCTGGGAGCGCCGGAAGGGGGTGTTGGCAGGTGGTAGGGAAAATGGGCAGACAGGATGTAGAAAAGAGGTTTAGTGTAAGCAGAGGCATGGAGGGATTACAGGGGAGAGCTGGGGCAGGAGGTTGGAGACAAACAGGTACGCAGAACTGGCTGATGAAACACAGCAGAACGTTGGGGAAGGCATGCTAGAACAAGAGTCAGGGGATCAGGCAGGAAGGAGAAAATACAGGGTACAAGGTGAGTGGGAAGACTGTGGGGTAGAAGTGGGGGGTGGCAGGGAAGCAGATTGAGTTGGCACGAACACACTAAATAAAGGTGGAAGAGGGCCAAAACATGTTGGAGGGGGAAGGGGGAGTCACAATACAGGGGGCAGTGGGAGGAGGTACACGTAGTGGAGGGGGAGGGGTTGTGGAAGGAAGTGAGCACAGAAGGGATGGAGGAGGAGGAGAGCAGATGGAGGTGCAATTGAAGAAGAAGGGAGGGGGAAAAAGGCAGTGTATGGAAGGAGAGGACACTGAGGAAAAGGGGCTCGTAAGATGGTAAACCATGGAGGAAGTGCAAGATATGGGGGAGCGAGTACTTTTATTATTTTATTTATTTATTGAGAAATCAGAATTACACCTTTTGAGTCAAAGACTCTTTTGCAAAGGCTCTTCGTTGGTAGACAGAGTACAACATCACAAGAACAGGTACAGGAACATCAATCAGTACAAAAAATACATTGTAAGGTAAAGAACTGAGAAACATACCATAGCAGAGGGCCTAGACAGCCCAGAGTTGTGTGCTAAACAGCAGACAGTACAACAATACAAGACCAGTGCCGGACTTCAATCGGTCCATATCTTACATTAGTAGGTACAGTAAATGAGCAGAGTAACATTCTTCAGCAGAGGGCAGAAACAACTATGCTCAAGGGGGTGAGATGGGGAAGTAAGGGAGCAAGGAAGAGTCGAACCTGGGTGGAGTGTATGCCAGGTATGACAGTGGGGAGAGTAGGGCAGTGCATTCAAAAATGTGTGAAGAAGGTGGGAGGGAAGCCTCATATCATTGTACACCTAGGAACAAATGACCTAGAGGGCAGTACAGTGGAAGAAGTATGGGAGAGGTTCAGAGAAGTGGCGGGTATCTGCAGTCGAGTGGGAAGCTCAGTGAAGTTCTCTGAGGTAATCCCAGTACCTAGGACAAGCACAGTGAGGAAGCTAAGAATACAGAAGTTTAATGGTTGGCTGAAGGGGTGGTTTTTCAGAAATGGGGTATGGGGTAGTAGGGGAGGGGGCGAGACATGGAGCAATAAGGGGCTTTATGCCAAGGATAGGCTGCATCTCAGCATTAAGGGTACAAGGGCATTGGGACAGGGGCTGGAGAAGTACTTTAAAAACAACAAAGATTTAAACTGAGAAGGGGTGGAAGGCTTAGTCAGATAGCAGAGAGGGGGCACCTTCCAGGGGAGACTGGAAAGCCTCTCCCCCCCAGAGAAGGAGGACAAGAATGAGGGGAAGTTACTAAGACAAAAGTGGAAGGGGGAGAGACGGGAATAGGAGGGGTGGGGCACAAGGTGGACTGCAGTATTCTTGAATGCAAGGAGCTTAGCAAACAAGGTGACAGAGTTACAGGCAATGATGGGAGAGGTAGATATTGCCACCATCTCAGGGACGAGGGCCACTCAATACCATGCCTGGGATCTTACGATTCTGTGTTACAAGGTGTTCCACAGGTGCTGGGAAGGGGGAAGGGCTGGAGGGGTGGCTATTTATGTCAGGGAGGGGATACTGTGTATCTGGGAGGAGGAAGGGGAGGCAGAAGCCTTATGGGTATTGCTCCAAAGCCCTGTAGGTAGGAAGCTCAAGATGGGGGTAGTGTACAGGCCACCCTCACAGAGCGAGGAGGTGGATAGGGAGCTGGGGGAGCAAATCAGGAAGGTCAGTGGCAAGGGGAATACAGTTATAGTGGAAGACTTCAACCTACCTGGGGCTGACTGGCAGAAGTAACTACAGCACACGCCAGGGAACAGGTGCACCTGGAAGCTATCCAAGACAGCTACCTAGTGCAAGGGGTGATGGAACCTACTAGAGAGGGGAACATACTGGATTTGGTGCTAACAAATGGAGATCAAGTCCAGGATGTGGTAGTACATGACCCTGTAGCAGAAAGTGGCCACTGATCAGTGTGGTTTCTCCTCAACACAGGGAAGGAGTTGGCTAAGACCTGGACAAGAGTGTTGGACTTCAGGAAGGCAAATTTTGCCAGAATGGGCAGCATCCTAGAGAGGTATTTAGTTAAAATTAATCCAGTGACGGATGCTGAACAGAAGTGGGCAATCATCAGAAAGGGTCTGAATGAGGCCACGAACACGTGAGCCAAATCTCAGAGTAAGCAGTCCAGGTCCAGAAAACCTAGCTGGCTCAGCAAGGAAGTGGAGTGGAAGGTGAGGGAAAAAAGATTGGCCTTCATTAAGTTCAAAAATTCGGGGTATGAGGAAGATAGAGAGGTGTTCACAAAGGCATCTAGGGAGGTGACCAGGTCAGTCAGGGCAGCCAAATCAGCAACAGAGCTGAAGCTGGCTCAGGGGATCAGAGAGGGTGGAAAGGGGTTCTTTAAATACATAAGGGAGAAGAGGAGTTGTAGAGATGACATTGTTAGAATCAAGAGGGATGGGGGATGGGTGGAACAATCGGAAGAACAGGCACAGGCACTCAATGAGTACTTCTGCTCTGTGTTCACAAAAAAAAGGATGGCCCAATACCACAAGGGAAAGGGGGCAAGGGTGAAGGGGGGCAGAGATAACAGATGGGGTCATCCAAGAGGATAGAGTTTGAAGGGCCTTAAAGCCTTGTGGGTGGACAAGGCACCAGGACCAGATGGTGTACACCCAAGGGGCCTAAAGGAACTGGCAACGGTGTTGGCAGGCTCCCTGATGGACCTCTTCAACACCTTCTTGGAGATAGGGAAGGTACCCAGGGACTGGAGGATGGCTCACATAGTGCCCCTTCACAAGAGTGGACCCGAGGACCAACTACAGACCTGTAAGCTTGACTTCCATGGTGGGGAATCTGATGGAGACCATTCTAAAGGAGAGATTGATAACCTTTCTTGATAGTAATGGTCTACAGGATGACAGACAGCATGGGTTTGCCTCGGGAAGATCGTGCCAAACTAACCTGATCGACTTCTTCAACTGGGTCATTAGGGCGGTTGATGAAGGCCATGTTGTGGATGTCCTGTACCTGGACTTCAGCAAGGCTTTTGACTTAGTGCTCCATGGGAGGTTAATGAGCAAGCTAAGGGACATGGGGGTGGGGGAGAAACTGGTGGGATGGGTTGACAGCTGGTTGCAGGGCAGACAACAGAGGGTAGTTGTAAGGGGGGAGACATCCAAGCCAAGGCCAGTAACAAGAGGAGTACTGCAGGGATCAGTGCTGGACCCTGTTTTGTTCAATGTCTTCATTGGAGACATTGTAGAGGGGATCAAGAGTAAGATCAGCATGTTCACAGATGACATTAAGATTTGTGCAAAAGTGGGAGTCACGTGATGCAGCCAACTGAATAGGACATGCTACACCAATGCTCCGCTCACCCGACTAACAACTTCAAAATTGCTATACCAATCCTTCTGAAATAAAACAAAAAACAAGACCTGACAGCTTACTGAGAGTTACAGGATCCTTCAGAAGAAGAATCTCGGGAAATGGAAGCAGAAATGTGGCAGACGACTCCCAGACACACACCGCCAGCTACACCAGAAAGGCAGCCCAAGAAGCCTAGGGTGAACACCTCTACTACAGGCCGTTCACAACCAGCTTCAGCCTCTCCTATGGCAACCACAGAGTTGACCCCTCTTACCCTGGAATGATTTCTCTCCGAGTTTCAGCCGTTTCGAGATGAAGTTTGCTCACTGGTCTCCGAGGTGAAAGCGATATCCAAGGCACTGGAAGACATTACCAGACGTACTACAAATAATGAAGCCTGCATTTTCTCCATGGAGAAGCAGATCAACAGAATGGATACCCTTATCACCACAAATCACCAGACTATTAAAAAACTGGAGAGTAGAGTAGAATAGAAGACCTTGAGGGGAGAAGTCAACAGAATAATATTGCAGTAATCAGAATCCCTGAGAGGGAAGAAGGGGATACTCTACTGTTCATGCAAAAATTACTATCTAAAATAGCTGGGCCTTCCCTCTTTGGGCTGACATACATCCTGGAGAGAGAGCACCATGCCCTAAGGCCTATGCCTTCATCCAACACCCAACCTAGGCCCATAATATGCCTCTTACTTAACTTTCTGGAGAAACAGCACATACTACAAAAATTGAGGGACATACAGGAGGTCCCATGGGAAGGTCTAAAGATCAGAGTCACACAAGATCTACCTGCAACAGTTCGGCAGTGCCGATCTCTATTTCACCCAATTGTATCAAACTGTTTAGCAGCAGACATAAAATTTCATATGGTATACCCTGCAAAACTCCAAGTACAGCTGGATGCTTCCTGGACCTCCTTTGAGGAATTAGATCCTGCGATGGCCTACCTCAAGCAGAAATGCCCTGCATTGTTTACCGATCATTGAAAGTCCTTGGACACTTACAGGTATTCAAATAAAAAAGATAAGTTGTTCTTGGTCAGTTGTTCTCGATGTCTGCTGCCCTGTGCCAGTTGCCAGGAGAATGCAATCTTGTTAGCGTCTATGGTGCATTACCACTGAACAGCCTTCTTCCTTTTATTTTGACATTCCCTGATCGGATGCCTTTAACAGTAGGGGACATCAACACGCTGTACTGGGGAAAATATAACCACCACTTTTAAAATTATGGCATGTGTTAGAGCTCCACGTCTAGAAAAGATAGAAGGACACTACAGATCCTCCTCTCCTCCCAGAGTAACTTTGTATGTCAAGTTTGAGCGGCACAGATACTGTCTGGGAGAAAAAAAATCAGAATTTGGATAACTTCGGGACACACCTGCATCGTTCTGGGGGACAAGACCCCCGATGGAACTTTAATATCAGTCAATCTCTACTTCAGATCACTAACACTGGATCCATAAGGGAAGCGCATTACAAAATTTGGGCCCACTTACTAGAACTGGAGACACTGACCTGTAGGGGGCACCAAAATATGCTTAATAACCCGTTATGCAACCTAATGGGGCAGTCATTGCATAGTGGCACAGCGCCTATACTGAATTGCTAATGAAGAGAGTGCTCAGTGACCCAAAGCTAACCCAACTTGCCCCATTGTTTGTTTAATTTTTCTAGCCGTTTCTTCTAAAAAGCATTAACTGGCAACTGTGTGCTTAAGGGTGCCTGTGAAGAGTAACAGGGCTCGAGCACAGATTTATACATAATGTGTAGCTTGTACAACCCAAATCATGGATAACAAGCTCAATTTACTTTACTTGTATAGGTAATGTAGCTAGGTATGGTCGGGTGAGTGGGAAGGGGGAGAGTCTTCAGTCTGCTGATCGCCACGGACCAGCATATTGGGGGGGGTTAATTCTTATTGTAACAATATAGGGTATAGGAAGCAATGTAGAAACTGGAATACTATAGATCTAATTCTTTATTTGAATTTACTGTCTAAGGGAGGAGTAGGAAATTGGAGGGTAATGGTGGGTAATATAGGGAATTTTAGGAGAGTTTATATGGAAATTTTCTTTTAGTAGCGATTATCTCGTGGGAGGATGGTGCCAACTTAGAAATAGTTCAACAAAAACTAGCTGGTTAAGATTGATTACTTGGAAAGTAAGACAGATTATACAATTAACAATGCAGAAATATGATGCAACCATTTAAGTTTTGTACGTGTAATGTTAAAAGTGCAAGACACCCACTTAAATGTATGAGACTGCTTAAGCATTTAAACGTTTTACGCAGTGTTGTGATTCTATTACAAGAAACTCATCTCTTACAGGCTGAAGAGACCCTTCTGAGGAGACAGCAGGTGGGGCAGGTCTTCGCAGCGGGAGACTCCCGTAACAGTAAAGGGGTAGCTATTCTTATCACTAGTGCTTTTCCCTTTACATGTGAACAATGCATCAGAAATAAAAATAGTAGGTATGTATTGGTCATAGGTAAAATCCATTCATATAATATTTTAATGGGCAGCATTTATGGCCCCAATGCAGACTCCCCTTCATTCTTCATGGAACTCCTCTCTGTCCTGACATTATTTGCGCATTCCAGTGCTCTTAGGTGGGGATTGGAATGCCCCTTTTGACCCCAATTTGGACAAAACATCAGGCTCCAAGCCCCACAGGCTCTCTCCTGCCCAAAGAGCGTGGAGAGATCTTGTAGACCACATGGGTCTTTGTGACCCCTGGAGGACACTGCATTCCATAGCGAGGGAATACACATTCCATTCTGCAGTTCATGGCTCAGCCTCTCACTTTGATTATTTCTGGATGAGTAAATCCCTGGTCCATGGGTTAATGGACAGCAGATCAGAACCAGGAACGGGCTCAGATCACTCCATAGTAACCTGTACCCTCTGTCTGTCTCTAAACTGGGGAACAGATAAGCAATGAAGACTTAACAATCAATTACTAAAGACAAAAAAGTCATGGATAGCATACTATCTGCCCTAGAATCTTTTAAAAGTGATAATTGGGGTACCACAATTCCCCATCCATCGAATGGGGTGCACTAAAATGTTTCATTAGAGGAGAATTTATTAAGTGGGCAGTTACTAAGAAACAGAAAGAAACTCAGGAGGCCGAAACTCTCTTAGACCAAATTATGGAAAAGGAGAAGTACATATCCAGGAACACTTCAGACTCTAAAAAAGAGGCCCTCATCAAA
The DNA here is from genome assembly GCA_016271365.2 of Neoceratodus forsteri. Lineage (NCBI taxonomy): Eukaryota > Metazoa > Chordata > Ceratodontiformes > Ceratodontidae > Neoceratodus > Neoceratodus forsteri. Next base: position 671,355,816 of record CM057451.1, on the reverse strand, counting down.
CTACAAGATAAATACTCTGACTTACTCAAAGAAAAAGCAGAGTGGGCAATTCTAAAAACAAAAGCCACCTATACTGACCAAGAGGAAAAGGTGGGAAAACTCTTAGCTCTCCGGCTTAAAAAAATAGAAGTCTCAAAATGTAACACGGTGATACAAAAAAAACCTTCATGTCCCACCAATAACCCAGGCTAAAGACATAAACAAAGAATTTGAACAATACTATAAACAGCTATATGCTCGCATGCCCAGACACCCACCACAACAAACCTTGGATTCATACCTAGAGCGCCTCCCCCTCCCTAAACTCACCCCTCTCCAAACAGAAGGACTAACTGCACCATTCACAGAAGCAGATATTATTCAAACCATTAAAGATCTCCCTTCAGACAAGGCCCCAGGACCAGATGGCTATTCTTCTAACTTCTATAAAAAATGTGCACCTCAATTGGCCCCTTGGCTACTTGCAGTATTCTCAAGTATGCTAAACGAGGCAGACGTAGACCCCAGGATTTTAGAGGCAACAATAGTTATCCTTCCTAAACCTGGAAAGGATCCGACATAAATACCCAACTACTGTCCCATATCCCTCCTTAATAGTGACCTTAAAATCTTCGCCAAACTACTAGCACACAGGATAGAGCAGGTACTCCCTTCCCTTATTACCCTCGACCAAGTAGGTTTCATGAGGGGCAGGTCATCAGTAGACCATCTCCGTTGCCTGTCTCATTCTTCTTTGCATCCAGAGATTCCCCTCAGGCCATGGCACTGGTCTCTCTGGATGTGGAGAAGGCCTTTGACAGGGTAGACTGGCAGTTCTTATTCAGGACTCTATATAGATTCTGTTTTCCCGCTAAGTTCATTTCATGGCTACAAATACTATATTCCACCCCCACAGCATGGGTCTTTTGTAACAGAATTTTCTTCTCCAGTTTCCCCTTGGAGGCCGGAACACGACAAGGGTGGCCCTTATCCCCTTTATTATTTAATTTATATTTAGAGCCCCTCATAGTTGCTATACAGAAATCCCCCCCCGGAATACATGGAATACAATTAGGACCAGTTAATACCAAGATAGCGGTATATGCAGATGACATCTTGCTCCACATCACCCAAATCAAGCCCTCAATACAAACATTGTTGGGCTTAATATAGGAATATGGTTCCCTTTCCAATTACAAGCCAAACACTGAGAAATCCTCGGTTTTCCCACTAAACCCGAAGGTGTTAAAGCAGGAGGTACTCGAACTGAGACTGAACTAGGCCCCTAAATCGATCATTTACTTAGGAATACACTTATCAACCGGTGACACCCAGATGCGAAAAGTGAACCTAGATGAAATGCACAAAACAGTCCAACAGGATTTAAAGCGGTGGGTGGCAAGATCTTCCCCTACCCTTATGGGGCCAGGTGAACATCATTAAGATGAATATTCTCCCATGCATTTTCTACCCTCTGAACCTTCTGAATATATGGCTCCCTAAAATGTGGTTTAATTACATTCACAAGTATACAATAAGGAACTTAGCACCAGGATATGGTTGCTGCGGTGTTGCAGATGAATAATACGGGGTAAATTGAAGTCTTACGCACCTGTAGCTACCGAACAAAATATACACCAACCAAGGACAATGCCAATAAGGTCAAATTTAATGTAACAATAACAGGCAAAATAAAGGCTTACAGCGAATTAAAAAACTACTACCATTTCCCCTGGCAAGCTGCCAGGCTTCATCAGAGTATTGTATTACAAAGATTTCAGTGCCATTTTATACATTCATGTGCTATTATTTATCCAATTGGTGTGCACACACAATTAAGTTAAACCACACCTACACAATTAAAGCGCTTAGTGCATTTACCACATACTTTTCTTGAACAAAACTTGGAACTAATTGACCAAAACACCAAGAATGTATCACATATTATCATAAATGTATAACGAACAATGTGTTCACTTTCCTTATGTTGTTCTTTATACACATTACAGCATTGCAAGTATATTAATACAAGTTGTGGTAAACTCAGGTACTGGAGGAGAGGGGGTTTCACTGAGTAAGATAGTCAGGGTACAGCTGCAGCTGATTTGGCTGATTTACTGCGCACAGACAGGAGAGCTTTAAAAACAGGAAGGAAAAGCCAGCAGAGAATTGCTGCAGGGGTAGAGGGCTGACAAGTTGCTTGGATATGTTCCAGAACAGGAGTTCCTTAAGCAACCCTGAGGAGATTGGTCTCCTGAATTAGGCCAAAAAGAAAAAATTATTTCCATTGTGAGTTTTCTGTTTTACTGTTTGTGTTCTTCCAGAAGGTCTAGCCTTCTGGAAAAGGGGGGTTTCTAGTTAGGGTCGGGGATTGTTTAGTCAGCGCTCCCACCCGGAGCTAGGCCTCTTTATTTCTGTTTTTGTTTCATTTTCCCCGGTGGAGCTTAAAAAGGAAAAGGGAAGAAGCCCAAAGTTCTGTGTCACCAACCATATTAAGAAAATAAAAATATACCTAGTTGGTTTGATGTTAACAAACTGGTCTTCCTGAGACTCCTTAACCACCACAAAGCTGATCCTGAATCCCATGGCAAGGCTGCGCCTTGTCACACATGGTGTGAGAGTGGGATCAGGTCGGCATCGAATTTGGCTGGAATCCGAACCACCCCAGAGTAAAGGAGACCAGGCATGGAGGACGTGGTAAAAGCCTTGATCCAGGCTACGGCAGCCAAGCAGGAAGCTACCCGGGCTCAACAAGAGATGAACCAGTTGCTGCTCACACAGATGGCCCAGGACCGTGCTGTCCTCCAGGAAATGGTAAAGCATCTCATCGAGATCACGCCGGGAGAAGGTCACCAGGGAGGGCCTACCCCAGAAGGTTACCGGACTATATGGGCTTCCCACTGTCTGCAGAAAATGACGATGGCTGACGACATTGAAGCATACTTGCTCACTTTTGAAAGGATGGCTATTCATGAATCATGGCCTCAGGAACAGTGGGCCGGCATTTTAGCTCCGTTTTTGTGCGGTGAGGCCCAGAAGGCATATTATGATCCAGATGAGGGAGTCACCACTGACTATCCAAGGCTGAAGGAAGAGATCTTGGCCCGTGCTGGCATGACTCCAGCCCTTCGAGCCCAGAGGTACCACAGCTGGAGATTCCGGGAGTTGGCGAAGCCATGGTTGCAGATGTACGACCTCTTCCACTTGGCCAAGAAGTGGTTGCAACCCGAGCTCCATAGCACTGCCAAAATCGTGGAGCTCCTGGTAATGGACCAGTTCTTAAGAGGTCTACCGCCCAGCATAAGACAGTGGGCTGGACAGGCCAACCTCGCTTCCTGTGATGAACTGGCCACCTTGGTGGAGTGGCATTATGCCATGAAGGAACTTTTCCTGGATGATGGGGTCGGCTACCCCCGGGACTTGGGGCGGGCTACAAACCGGAGATACTGAGCCCCCAAGAGGTCGGACTGGACAGGGCCTGGGAGAAGGACTATCGAACAGCAGTCTGAGGCCATGAAGGGACTTTCGGTTTCGAAAATAGAGGGGGGCCTGACCTCCCCTAGAAGCCCAAAGGGTCCAGGGTCACCCCAAGAATGCTACCGCTGTTATGGGTGCAGGGAGTGGGGACATGTAATTGCCAACTGCCCGAATGAGGTTGAACCAATGCAGTGCAACTGGGGTGGGTCCCCACAGAGAGATTGCCATTTGATTAATGTGGTAGGGGTGGTCGCCACTTCACACCGATTTACCTGGGTGGTTAAGGTAAACGGACAGGCCGTTATGGCCCTTGTCGACTCAGGGAGTGAAGTCACCCTTATAGTTCGCAGTTTGGTGCAACCCTCCCAAATTAATTTCCAGAAACGTACCGGGATCACCTGTGTCCCTGGCACAGTGTTTTATTACCCCATGGTGCTAGTTACCGTGGAAGCACGGGGGAGGAGAGGCAGGTCACAGCGGGGGTCCTCCCTCGATTGGTGCATCCTGTCCTGGTGGGTCGAGATTTCCCAGGGTTTGAGACATTTCTCCAGGCGGGGGGAACCCGGGAGGCCAGGGCCACAGTAACCGAAGCTATGGTGCTAGGAATCCCCGAGGAGTCACCTGATTATTTCCCTTACAGGCACTGGGACCCCGAGTTGTATGGAGAGGCAGGAAAGTCCTGGAAATCATGAAAGGAACGCAGGGATTGTAAAAAGTTAAGAACCAAGACACTGGCTGCCAATGGCAGGTCCGTGCTGGTGGGAGGTAGAACCCTGCTCCCAGAGGGACAACAAGGTGAGCGGTCTGGTGCCTGAGGGGAAAGTTGTAGGGAGGAAGAGGAGGACCCAGAAGCGGAGACGGAGTCGAATCCCTCTGAATTGAGTACCCTTGGGATAGCCTCCAGGAACTTTGGTTGGGACTAAATAGACGAGCCTCTCTTTCAGAATATCTAGTCAGAGGTTGTGGAGATTAACGGGGTGCCGATAGAAGGCAAAGCCAAGGGATCTGGACCATATTTCACGTTAAATAATGACCTCCTATACCGAGTGATACCGGATGAAGAACATGATGTGGAACAGTTGCTGGTCCCCCACCAGCACAGGAAGACGGTACTGGATTTGGCACATGGTCACCTTCTTGGAGGACACCTTGGGGTCAAAAAAACACTGCGCCACATACTCCGAAGATTCTACTGGCCTGGAATTTATGCCAAGGTAAGAAGGTACTGTGCTTCATGCCCAGAATGCCAGTTGGAGGCCCCATGGCTGAAGATAAGAGCCCCATTGGTGCCCTTGCCAATCATCGATGAACCCTTCGTGAGGATTGAGATGGACCTTGTAGGACCCCTAGATAGGTCAGCCTGGGGCCACCAACACATCCTGGTCATCGTAGACTACGCTTCAAGATATCCGGAAGTGATCCTGCTCCATAACACGGCCTCGAAGTCGATTGCCCGAGAGCTAATTCAAGTCTCCGCGAGGGTCGGATTCCCAAAGGAGATACTGATGGACCAGGGTACTCCCTTTGTCTCACGTTTAATGAAGGAGCTTTGCAGACTTCTCCAGATCTGAGCCCTGAGAACCTCAGTGTACCACTCCCAGACAGATGGTCTGGTCGAACGATTTAATCAGACTTTGAAGGGGATGTTGCGGAAAGTCGTGAGCCGAGATAGAAAGGACTGGGACTTACTACTTCCCTACTTAATGCTCGCTATCTGAGAGGTCCCACAGGCATCCACCGGATTCTCCCCCTTTGAGATGTTATATGTCCGCCGGCCCAAGGGTATCCTCGATATACTAAAGGAGGACTGGGAAGAGCAACCACCACAAGGAGCCAGTGTGATTGGGTATATCTCCCAAATGCAGGAAAGGTTGGCCCGCGTTACTCCTATTGTGCGGGAACATTTAGAAAAGGCCCAAGAGACCCAATGGACTTATTATGACTGTCAGGCAAGGATCCAGAAGTTCCAGCCGGGGGATCGGGTGATGGTCCTGGTTCCCACAGTAGAAAGCAAACTGCTCACCAGGTGGAAGGGTCCATACGAGGTTGTGGAAGCTGTTGGTGATGTGAACTATAAAGTAAGCCAACCCGATTGCAGGAAGAAGTTCAAAATATACCGTATTAACCTCCTGAAGGCATGACAAGACTGGGAGGCCTGCTGTTTCTCATTGGCCATAACCCCGGCAGAAGGTAAAACAGAGGGGCAAGTCCATATCTCACCCGAGCTGTCTCCTACACAGTACAAAGAAGCAGTGGAAATGGTTCAGTGAAACGGGGATGTGTTCTCCGAATGACCTGGTCGGACGGTCACAGCCTACCATGACATTGTGACAGCTCAGGGCGTAAGGATAAGAGAAAGACCCTACCGTATCCCAGAGGCCAAGAGGAAAGAAATCCGAGCCAAAGTCGAGAGGATGTTGAAGCTCGATGTCATAGAAGAGTCCCATAGTGAATGGTCAAGCCCCATCATCCTCGTGCCAAAACCAGATAATACTTGGAGGTTCTGTAATGATTTCAGGAAACTAAATGAGGTATTGCAGTTTGATGCATACCCCTTACCTAGGGTCGACAAACTGATTGACCAGTTGGGGAAGGCCAGATACCTCTCCACCTTGGACCTTATGAAGGGATACTGGCAGTTCCCACTCTCAAGGGCAGCCCAGGAGAAGACCGCCTTCATCACCCCAGGGGGTTTATACCACTACAAAGTCCTCCCATTCGGTCTGCATGGAGCACCTGCGACCTTTCAGCACATGATGGACTGACTGCTGCGCCCACACTCTCACTATGCTGCCACCTATATCAATGATGTGGTCATCCATAGTACGGACTGGGAAACTCCTCTTCGGAGGGTCGAGGCCGTACTAGACACGCTACGAGAAGCCGGGTTGACAGCGAACCCCGCCAAATGTAAGATTGGCTTGTCAGAGGCAAAGTACTTGGGCTATGTGGTTGGACAGGGATTGGTGAAACCCCAGGTGAAGAAGGTAGAAGCAATTCAAAACTGGCCCCAACCAAATAAGAAGAAGCAAGTGAGGGTTTTCCTAGGGTTAGTCGGTTACTACCAGAGGTTCCTCCATCACTTTGCCACTTGGGCCGCTCCATTAACGGAGTTAACCAGGGCAAGATCACCGGACATTGTGAGGTGGTCAGAAGCAGCAGATGAGGCATTCACTGACCTCAAGACTGCCCTCTGTTCTGATCTGGCACTGGTCTCCCCAGATTTCGATAAAGAATTCATTCTGCAAACAGATGCCTCGGATGTTGAATTGGGGGCAGTACTCTCCCAGGTGGTAGCAGGTGAAGAACACCCCATTCTGTACCTAAGTAGGAAGTTGTTACCCCAGGAACAGCGGTACACCATAGTGGAAAAGGAGTGCCTTGCAGTGAAGTGGGTGACAGAAACCCTCTGATATTATTTACTAGGTCGCAAGTTCACTCTGCTGATGGACCATGCTCCACTCAAGTGGATGCAAACAAACAGGGAAAAAAATGCCAGAGTGACGAGATGGTTCCTTGCACTACAACCGTACCACTTAGTGGTTCACCACAGAATGGGGACACTGAATGGAAATGTGGACGGACTTTCCTGAAGACCCTACCTCTCGGCATAGGCCACTCAACCCTATAGTGTTGAGCTGGTGAGAGGGATGTATGTTAAACTCAGGTACTGGAGGAGAGGGGGTTTCCCTGAGTAAGATAGTCAGGGTACAGCTGCAGCTGATTCGTCTGATTGGCTACAGCTGCACAGACAGGACAGCTTTAAAAGCGGGAAGGAAAAGCCAGCAGAGAGTTGCTGCAGGGGTAGAGGGCTGACAAGCTGCTTGGATGTGTTCCAGAACAGGAGTCCCTTAAGCAACCCTCAGGAAATTGGTCTCCTTAATTAGGCCAAAAAGAAAAAAGTTATTTCCATTGTGAGTTTTCCATTTTACTGTTTGTGTTCTTCCAGAAGGTCTAGCCTTCTGGAAAAGGGTTTCTAGTTAGGGTCGGGATTGTTTAGTCAGCGCCCCACCCGAGCTAGGCCTCTTTATTTCTGTTTTGTTTCATTTTCCGTGGGCTTAAAGGAAAAGGGCAGAAGTCTAAAAGTTCTGTGTCACCAACCATATTAAGAAAATAAAAATATATCTGGTTGGTTTGATGTTAACAAACTGGTCTTCATGAGACTCCTTAACCACCGCAAAGCTGATCCCTGAATCCCGTGGCGAGGCTGCGCCTTTTCACAAAGTTGTTACACTTTTTTGCATTATGCAATTAATGGTTACTTACTTATAGCTAGCATTTTAGTGCTATTTATAGTTATCTGTGATCGCTAATATAGATGTCAGTGATACATAAATATTGATGCCCTGGTTTTAGTTCCATGCACCTCATGTTATCTTTGCATAGTAGATGAGGGAGGATTATGCCCCCCCCCCACCAGAGATCACCATCACATTATAAGTTAAAAAAGTATGTAAATATCTTGGCTGCTATATATCTATAATGGACAAAGTACATCACAGGGCCCTGTCCATGCTCAACATCTATACTTTTTTAAAAAGGCAGATAAATCAATGCTGTCATTCAGTCCTCTGTCTCGACGTGCTCCCAGTTCATAGATCCAGAAACTTTCTCTTTGTTCTATGATTTTGTTCAAATCCCCCCGTCTACCTGTTTTAACTAGTTCAATGCCTATAAACTGTATAGTATGTTGTTTATTTCTATCTCCTAATACATGTTTGGCTATAGCATACGATGCATCGCCCCATCCATCGCCCTTACATGTTCTCCAATTCTGGTACGGAATTTCCTGATTTACATTCACACCAGCATATCTGATTTCCTATGGAAAGAGAAAACCCCAAGATGTGCATTCCACAAATTGGCTGCCCCTAAAAACCTAGGTGGACTAAAACTTCCTAATTTTACCCTATATCATTGGGCCAGTCACTCAAGCAAATACCTTTGTTGGTTGTCATCTCCTACCCCCCCAGGACTCATTGAACTATATCCCCTCATGGCTTACAATAGAGAAAGACCTAACAATCACAGCAGGTATAAATCCGACAGCCCTACTCTTCTTGAAACCCCAAAATCTGCCCATTACCCACCGTCATAATCCAGTGGGTCACTCTATCCGTACACATGTTCAACTATGTTTTGCCTTAAGATATAATAATACACATGATCTCTCCCAACCCATTTTTCAAAATCCCAACATCAAACTAGGAGGGAAAATAATCCCTGGTAACTGGATTCCTCCCCTTCAAAATTGTGTGGTTTGAGACTTTCGTAGCCCAAATCAAGAGTGGTTAAATACCACCGACCTTTTGGCAAAATTTTGCCTTATCAACAAATGGGCATTTCAAGTATTCCAGATCCGCCATATGCTCATAGCATATTATGGAGAAAGATCCATCTCAGATGACCCTCATAACTGGATCTCTACAGGCAGGATACTGGCCTTAGCCCCACATGCTATCTCCTCACTAGATGTCCTCTTCTATTCACTGGTTTTCCCAAAAATAGATGGCATTTCTAACTACTGGAATAACCTGTATCATGAGCTAGGCTCCAATTGGCCTAAAATTTGGGAATCCTGTCACAAATTGATTACACAAGACAGACTTTGATTAATGCAAATGCAATTCCTGAATGATATCTATTTGACTCCATATAAAATGTACAAAATGGGAAGAGCGAAGACTCCTACATGTAACAGATGTAATAATGGTCTGGGTACCTTGTTCTCTTTGTTCTGGGAATATGCCGACATTACACCACTGTGGGACCTTATTAAAACCAAGATAGATCCCTTATTGGGCCTACAGGAATATTTTACACAGGAGATTTGCCTACTAGGGGATTTTACATGTTTTCCAGCTATGACCAGAAACTACCATATTATGATGATTGCTATGTCTGTTAAAAAAGTAGTTTTAAAGCATTGGAAGGATTCTCTCCAACCTTCGTACTCAGAATACTTGCAGGAGCTCCTTCACAATCTATGTATTGAGACAATGATGGCTAGTCTCACTAATCGAATGGGAATATATAAAAAAAGATGGGAAAGCCTGCATGTCTTGTACACATTATAATATGATATAACAGTGTAATATAACAATGTAACAAAATAATAACCAGCTCATATAAACTGGTCATAAATAATCAATGCTAATCTTAGAAAGAACCTCTTATTGGCACTGTATGGGGAGGTGGGAAGAATGATGTGGGAGTCTGGCAGGAGGTGGGGGTATGAGATTTTATTATTTTTATTTCATGGAGACCAGCAACCCTCTCGGGCTGTGACTGTTGGCAAGCGCCCAACGGTGCTAGGAAACTGCAGCATCAGCCCCTACATTCTCATCCCCAGGAGACCTGCAAGCCCTCTCGGGTTGTGACCATCGGCAAGTGCCCCATGGCACTAGGAAACTGCAGCATCAGCCCCTATATTCTCATCCCCAGGAGACCAGCAAGCCCTCTTGGGCTGTGACCATCAGCAAGTGCCCCACAGCGCTAGGAAGCTGCAGCACCAGCCCCTGCATTCTCATCCCCAGGAGACCTGCAAGCCCTCTTGGGCTGTAACCATTGGCAAGTGACCAAAAGCGCTAGAAAGCTGCAGTACCAGCCCCTGCATTCTCATCCCCAGGAGACCAGCAAGCCCTCTCGGGCTGTGACCATCAGCAAGCACCCCAAAGTGCTAGAAAGCTGCAGCACCAGCCCCTGCATTCTCATCCCCAGGTATGGAGAGCAGCGCAACAAGCCTCGGCTCCTTAGGGGAATTTTGGAACCTTGGCGCCACCTTCAGGGAACCGTGCTTATTGGCTATCTAGTCAAGAAGTTCACCCTGATTGGTCCTCTCCCTTGCCTGGGATTTCAAGCCCTTACATTGTTTTATTTCTGTTTCCTTTTCTCTCTATCATACTGAGCTGTTAAAAATTGTTAGTTCATGATGTTAAGATTGTGGAACACCTTGTCTTGACTGCCGTGACCAGACTCGGGCCGATTTCTGTGTTTGCTGCGTGCTGACCGAACTCGAGCCGGCTACTTCATGAGCCCTTCAGTTCACAGCTGCAACTTGCCGGTATATTTTGGCTCCTGGGCAGCGGCGGTCTCTGCAAAATTACCTCAGCTACTAGTGTTATGCAAAAGGGTTTTACAATTTTGTGTTAATGCATTTGAAACTGTTCCTTTTGTCCCTGCTAATGAAAACTGTTTAGGGGATTTGCCTGGGGTTTCGAAAGACTAGACACTCTGTATTACTCTTTGCCTGCTAAAACTTCTCAGCTCTGTCAGTGCCTTGCCATAGTCTAATCTGTCCCCCTCATTTAAGACACAATATAGTGTCGCAGCTCCTTTGTGTGCTTTGTTCTCTTCTAACCTTCCCCCCTTTCTCCAAGCCCTATCTAAGTGTGCCCTTCCTTCTCTCTGCAGGAGACCAGCAAGCCCTCTCAGGCTGTGACCATCGGCAAGTGCCCCACAGCGCTAGGAAGCTGCAGCACCAGCCCCCGCATTCTCATCCCCAGGTATGGAGAGCGGCGCAACAAGCCTCGGCTTCTCAGGGAAATTTTCGGCACACCCCCTCCCCCTCCCTAGGCCACCTTAAATGCTTGTTACTCCCCACCTACTCTGCTAAGCCCCACTTCATTGGCTTACTTTTCTCCCTACTGTGCCCCTCACTCCTCCCCCCATTACACTACCTCCTAGCTACATGCCTCCCTAAGCTTCCAGTTCTGTCTCCAGATATATCTTCCTCCTAAAATTCATAACACTGCAGTCCCTCTTAAGATTGCAGGTATACCCTACTTCCCCACCTACTTCCAGGAGGTATAGCCCCACTGAAGTACAGTTGAAAATGTGCTCATTATATCCCTGGATCATGGACACCGGCCCAGCACTGCGCTTATCATGGACACTTCTCTGCCTGTCCCTGCTCCAACTTTTTCCCTTACTCTCACAATCGGTAGCTACTTCGACTCCTTGTGAGACAGGGGGAAACACCCTCAAGCTGGATTGTGCTGACATCTCGGGAACTACTGATTTTCTCACAGGCATCTTCAACTCCACCCTTCTGATCCTGGATACACACTCAACCCAGATTAGTATTACCCACCCCGAACACACTCCCAAGGACACTATCTTATCTCTCCATTATGCTTGTTCTACCCTACCATTTGCTGTCAAGGTACTGCTATATACTGTATAGCATTAAATCTGCGAGGTTCTGGCCCTAGAACTCCACCATGTCACACCTAACGGGAACGGACCAAGCATATAAAGCTGCTCCTAGCACTTACTAGGAGGATCTGCTTCTTTTATTACTGTGCTCAGGTAATGTCGAGCTGAACCCGGGCCCTCCAGCTCCCATCGGATCCCCAGCAGAATTACCCACCCTCATAGGGTTAAGCTTCATGCATGTTAATGCATGCAGCTTGTTAAAAAAGATTACTTCTATCAAGGCCTGGATTTGTTACTCTGCCCCAGACATATTGGTCGTCACAGAGACCTGGCTCCGTCCGACAACTAGCAACAATGAAATAAATCTCCCTACCTACTCCCTGTTCCGAATTGACAGGCAGTCCAGAGGCGGCGGGGTGGCTATTTATGTTAAAGACAAATTTGCTGTCTCCATTCTGGACTCATCATCAGTCCCAAAGGAGTTTGAAAGTCTCTCCCTGCTGGTTGAGATTTCAGCTGGAGTTTCGCTCTCGGTGACTGGCTGCTACAGGCTTCTGTCAGCTGGGTTGCAGCTGCTGAATCACTTAAGCATTATACTGGGGAACAGGCCCAGTGAGTCCATGTTACTAGGTGACTTTAACCTGGACTGGTTGTCCAGTGTATCCTCTCCCTTAAAAATGCTCTGTGACTCCCTCGGACTGACCCAACTCATCAATGAAATGACACGTCCTAATAAGACAAACCCCTCCAACAGTACTTTGCTGGATATTATCCTCATCAGCAAACCTTACCTATTCACCCATGTGGGTATCTTCTTTCCAGACATCAGTGACCACTGTTTCATTGCCTGTGTGAGGTCTAACCACACCTCCCCATGCGCATCTACCTTCTCTTCGAGAAGGTGTCTTAGGAACTTTGATCCCTACGCTTTTGTCACAGAGCTAAAGCACTCTGTAAACTGGCCTGATTTCTACTTAGCAAAAACAGTGACCTCCGCCTACAACATCTTCCAAGATATAGTATTATGTGCCATTAATAGGCATGCACCATTAATGAAAACTCATGCCAGGAACAAGTCTTGCTGGTGGATCACCAATGAACTGAAGGAAGCCTTGCGCAACAGGGACACACTGTGGAAAATGGCTCGTAAGTCCAAACATACAAACGACTGAAACCTAGTCAGGAGTGCAAGGAACCACTGTACTCAAATGATCAGACAGGAAAGTGAGGCTTAATAAAGGGGAAGGAGGGTGGGCAGAGGGTGACTGTGAAAAGCAGAGATACTAAACAAATATTTTTGCTCAGTATTTACAAAGGAAGAGGGGGAGGTACCTACAACAAACAGTAGAAACACTCTGGATACAGAAGTTGATACCAGCCTATTTACAGAAGAAAGGGTTCTGAAAGAACTCTTAAAACTGAAGGTGGACAAAGCAATGGGGCCTGATGGGATTCATCCCAGAATTCTAAAAGAACTAATGGTAGAACTAGTGACACCACTGACTACCCTCTTTAACAAATCATGGGAGGATGGGGTGGTACCCGAGGACTGGAGGAGGGCAAATGTGATTCCCCTTCACAAAAGTGGGAGCAAGGCAGAAGCAGGAAACTACAGACCTGTTAGTTTAACCTCAGTGGTAGGGCAAATGATGGAATCACTTCTGAAGGAAAGAATTGTCGAGTATCTAGAGGCCAGAGGGGCACAGGACCCAAGGCAGCATGGATTCACAGTGGGAAGGTCATGCCAGACAAATCTGATAGATTTCTTTGACTGGGTGACCAAAGTAGTGGATCGGGGAGGGGCTGTGGACATGGCCTACCTAGATTTTAGCAAGGCATTTGACACAGTCCCACACAAAAGATTAATATACAAGTTAGCCAGCCTGGGAGTGGGTCCCAAGATAACAGCCTGGGTAAAGAATTGGCTGGAGAATAGGACACAGAGAGTAATAGTAAATGGAGTCCACTCTGAAGAAAGGGGGGTTACTAATGGGGTACCGCAGGGTTCAGTATTAGGACCGGTCCTCTTCAATGTCTTTATAGCGTACATTGCAGAAGGACTGGAAGGAAAGATATGTCTTTTTGCAGATGACACAAAGATCTGCAACAGAGTTGATGCACAAGGTGGGGTGGAAAGGATGAGAAGGGACTTGGCAAGGTTAGAGGAATGGTCAAATGTATGGCAGCTTAGATTCAATGCTAAGAAGTGCAAGGTAATGCACCTGGGAAACAAAAACCCAGGGGAAGAGTACACAATGGGGGGTGAGATACTAACAACAACAAAAATGGAAACTACCTGGGGGTAGTCATATCAGATGACCTAAAGGTGGGCAAGCAATGCGAGAGGGCAGCAAGGACGGCTGGGGGGATACTGGGATGCAAAGGGAGAGGCATCACCAGTAGAAAACAGGAAGTTATTATCCCTCTGTACAGACAGCTGGTGAGACCCCATCTGGAGTACTGCGTGCAGTTCTGGAGACCCAGTCTCCGCAAAGACATAAACAGAATGGAAGCTGTCCAGAGGAGGGCAACTAAAATGGTGCAGGGTCTGCACTGGAAGACATATGAAGAAAGACTTAAGGAGCTTAATGTGTATAGCCTTGAGGAAAGGAGGGAGAGGGAGGACATGATAGAAACTTTCAAGTACCTCAAGGGAATCAACAAAGTCCAAGAGAGTAGCATCTTTCAAAATAAAAGGTGTGCAAGAACAAGGGGGCACAATTTGAAGACAGAGGGGGGGCGACTCAGAGGTAATTTAAGGAAGTATTTTTTCACAGAGAGGGTTGTGGATGCATGGAACGGCCTTCCGGAGGAGGTTGTGGAGTCAAAAACAGTGGTGGAATTCAAGCATGCATGGGGCAGTCATAAGGCAATTCTAGGGGAAGGGGGTAGGAAGAAGTAGGCTGCTGGTTAACTAGGATCTGCAGCTTATCCATTAGGTAGGGAAATGGGCAGACTGGGTGGGCTAAGCGGTCCTTATCTGCTGTCAAATTCTATGTTTCTAAAGACTAATTTTTACTGCTCTCAACTTGAACTTTCTACCAAATGTTCCTCAACATTTTGGAAACTCATTAAAGACATTGAAGGACATCCTGCCAGAGCCTCCTTGCCGTCAAAAATTTAATCCGGCTCCACCATACTTACAGACAAAATGTCAATCCTCGATTCCTTCAACAATCACTTTGCCAGCACAGGGTTAGCTTTTGATTCCTTTTTTTTTTTTTTTCCATTTAAACTTTATTAGTTTTCAGCAGAGCAGATAAAACCAGGACTTCCACAATAGATATACACAGCCATTAATAAATGCCCCAACACAAACAATTGGAATTTACTCTGCCTTTACCCCTACCTAATCCTCCTTAATACACCTACCAATAACCCAACCTCACTACTCCTCCCCCAAACAACACAGTCCCCAGCTCCCTCCGACCCCCTCCCACCCAAGGCACACGAGGATTAAGTATAACCACAGTGAAATTAGGAACTATTTAGAATAACAAATTTCAAACAGCCCCAAATCTTTTCAAAATAACATAGATTATTGTGAATAATGGCAATCATTCTTTCCAACCTTAAGAAAGCCAGGAGCTTGCTTAGCCTACGTTATAAGAGGGACAAAACTTGTCCTTCCAATGCCTAAGCACAAGCTTCTTAACCGAGACAGCAATCAAAGAAATATAAAATCTCCTTTTCTTGACAGTAACGGCGGACATTTCACCCAGTACACAAATTTCGGGCCTAAACACCTCCTCCAGACCTAGAAGTGGATTCAGCTTATTCTGAATCTCATTCCATAAAGGAGCTACCGAGGGGCAGTTCCAGAAAATATGCAACAGGTCACCTGAACCCGCTCCACATCTATAACATTTTGAATCCTCTAATAGTCCCAGACCCTGCAATTTCTGAGGCGAATAATACATATTATGTATAACCTTAAATTGCAAAAGCCTTAGTTGGTCATGCTTCAAATACTTATGACATGCTGTCCAGATACCCGTCCAATCTAATATATATTCTGGAAACATTTCGTTCCAATAAGCACACGGTGCAAAATTCACAGAGTAAGCCCAATGAAACAGTACCGCATACATCTTGGATACAACTTGCGGCACCCCAACCAGTGGACGTACCATTTCCAAAAATCCAATAGAGGGCATTTGCTCCCTGTCCTTACCCACTTGTTGTAGTAGAACGTGCCTAAGCTGCAACACTTTGAAAATGTCCTTGTTATTCAAGTTAAACTTCTCGATTAGAGTCCGAGCTGGAATTATGCCACCATTAGCATCAAAAAAAAGTCCCCCAGGGAACAATCCCTTAACTTCTCCAACCATCCAGGTTTAATTACTTTATTACCAATCAAGAAACGTGGATTCCCCCACACCGGCTGTTCCCTATCCCCCAAATGATTATATTTAAGAAATCTACATAGCTGAAAATGGGACCTAACTGCCACCCCAATAGGAGACCTTTTCAGAGCCAATGGCAGAGCTTTAGGAGATATGAAAAAAAGAGCCCTAGGATTAATCCCAAATTTAGTAATTAGAGCTTTTTCCAGCTCCAACCATAACGGGGCATATTCCAGACTGGGCATAACATCAAAATAAGCCCATCTACTATACTTACTCAGTTGTGCCGCCCACCAATATAGACCAAAATGGGGTAGCCTTAACCCCCCCAAGCTGTTTGGGAGCAGCCAATTTATGGTAAGCCATTCTGGACTTTTTATGCTTCCATATAAAATCTGCAATTATGGCGTGAAGGTTCTTGAACCAAGATAGCGAGAGGAAAATATCCAACCTACTAATTGGGTAAAAAAGCCTAGGAAAGATGTTCATTTTCACTACACTAATTCTACCCCAAAGGGACAAAGGATATTGATCCCATCTTTTGAGATCAAGCTTAATGGTATTGATAAGAGAATCCAGGTTCAACTGTCGGAGACGCCCCGCCTCACGAGTTAAAACTAAACCCAGGTATTTAAGGGAGTCCAGACTCCATTTAAGCCCAAGGTCCGTTATTTCTCTCTTAAACAGCCTGGAATTGAGAGGGTAGACCACCGTTTTGTCTGGATTAATCTTAATTGGAAATTTGGCAGATAAGCTTAAGTAAATCAAATAATATGGAATAGACTTACCAGGCCTCGACACATAAATCAGAAGGTCATCCGGTAGGCAGTGACCTTAATGGGAAATCCCATTATCTCAATAGGTTTTATCTCTTTCTCATGAAGTATCTTCCTTATCAGAGGCTCTAAATACAAATTAAATAACAGGGAGACAGGGGCAACCCTGCCTTGTGCCCACATAATGGAAGGGTTGGAGATAACTCCGTTACAACTAATCTAGCAGGCGGATTAGAATATAGAGACTCTCAGCCATCCTAAAATTTCTCAGGGAACCCGAACCTACGCATAGTTTCAAATAGAAACTCCCAATAGACCCTGTCGAAGGCCTTCTCGGCGTCCAAGGAGACCAACGCCATTGGATGGATGGCCTCCTCGGAGGCCGAGAAGACATGAGACAGAGTTCTGAAATGGTCAATCGATGACCTGCCCTTCATAAAACCTACCTGCACACTCCCTATAAGCTTGGGCAGCACTTTATTAATGCGGTCGCCAATAACTTGGCTAAAATCTTTAAATCACAGTTCAACAACGATATGGGTCTATAGCTAGATGGGTCGGTAATTGGCCTGTTAGGTTTAGGGAGTAAAACAATGAAAGCCTCATAGAACACTTTCTCCACCTCGTTACCGGCACATATATGATGGAACAATCTAAGAAGGTGTGGGGCTAAAAGGGCAGAAAATTTCCTATAAAAGTTGGACGAGAAACCGTCCGGTCCCGGGGTTTTATCTAACGCCAAGCTCTTAAAAGCCAATTCAACCTCAGCCAAGGTAATATCCTCCACTAGAGCACCACCATCCCGCTCTGTGAGGACAGGCAGATCGAGACCCTCAAAAAAATTAGCTATATGGCATTCCAAGGGTGGGGTCGTCATTTCCCTATACAGGTTCCCAAAATATTGACAGAAGAGTTGAGCAATTTCATCCGGAGATGTTTTAACCAAACCATCTTCCCCGGAGACGATTCCCTCAATCAGTCTAGAAGATTCTAATTGGGAGAGACGTCTCGCTAACAACTTCCAAGGCTTTTCACCCTGATCAATATAATTAGCTTTTGTCTTAACCAAGGCCAACTCCGATTGTTCCCCAAGCAGTCTGAGATAGGCATCTCTGGTCTTAATTAACTCCTCTTCCTTATCCCTACTAAACTGGTTGGCACAATCCACCTCCAAAACCCTAATACGTACCAGCAGCTCTCTCATAATTCTGTTCCTTTCCCTTTTCTACCGCTGTTAAACTAATTAAGATTCCCCTTAGATAAGACTTGAGGGCCCCCCAGAAAATATCCGGACGAACCTCATTATTTAAGTTATTCCGAGTAAATTCTTCGATTTGCTCAGAAATAAATTTAACCGTCTTAGGCGCCCTAAGTATTTGATTATTAAATTTCCACCTGCTTCCCTTCCTCACTAGAGACGCCATTGAGATAGCCACTATTAAGGCTGCATGATCAGAGATAGGCCCAGGTAAAATTTCAGACTTAAGGACCCCACTAAGAAGGACCTAGAAATGAAAACATAATCCAGACTAGAAGAAGTCCTATGGACAGGTGGACGTAAAGTAAATTCCTGGAATCCGGGTGGAGAACCAGCCAAATGTCAACCAACCCAGCTGGTCTAGCAACTCCGACAATGCACGAGTTGCAGGGGTTAAATAAGCCTGGGATTTACTGTATTTATCCAGAAGGGGGTCCAAGGTCAGATTAAAATCACCACCCAGAACCACTGGAAGATGGGCAAAAGGCAACAGGACCTTGAGCAGGCTCACAAAAAAATCCTGGGTATCCAGGTTGGGACCATAAATGGATCCCCATAACATTTCTATGTTTGATAATTTTCCTCTAACTAAGACATACCTCCCCTCCTTATCCTGAATGATCTGTAACGGTCTAAATGGCAAAGATCTATGCAGAAGCAACATAACTCCCCTACTTTGTGTACTACCCTGAGAAGCAAAGACCTGACCCATCTGCAATTTCCTCATAGCATTAGCCTCAGATATCAACAAATGTGTTTCTTGAAGAAACACCACTTCATGCCTCAGTGAGATCTATGTGCTTAAGAATTTTATATTGCTTGTCACTAAGTCGAGCTCCTTTAACATTCAAGTGAGAAACTTAGTACATATCAAAGTACCCATATCAGCCTCAATATTACAACACAGTTATTGACTCTTACTAGCCAACTATATAATAAGGAGCCAAAACAGCAAGCCAAGCTCCTAAATGTGCAGTGCCTCTAAAAGAAAGCCCCCATTGCCCCCTGAACCTGTATCCCAAATAAAATCTCCCAAAACCCAATAACCCCAAATACCCCCCCCTCCCCACGCATACACTACTTGGTCCATGATCCCAGGACACTCAGCTCGTCCTCCGATCACATCCTGTCGCCCCCGAACACTTAACCATTATAACCAGAATACAACCCCCATCCCATTGAAATATATCCATATAAACTGCTACCAGTTTGGTCCCCTAATACAGCCACTCTCCTTTTGAAAGTGATCCTGCACAACATTGTATTAAGGAAGAAAAACCAGGATGGCATACAACAGTCATTTTATGCATACTAAGCCTGTGCCAACTAGGCCACTAACGGGGTTCACAGCCCCTAATATAATAAAACAGCAGCGGTTAGACATATCATCAAGCCGTAAGGCCCCAGCAGGGAACAGGACTAGGCCGCATGAACAGCAGACCCCTCCAAAATGGTGACTTAAGACTGCAGTCCCATAAGAGTCCAGGTTCATCAAAACATCCTAGGCTTTCGAGCTATCGAACAACCTAATCAGTCCCAGAGCACTTGTAGCCCCCTTGAAAATGCTAGAAGCACCATAATGGTGCACATGTTCATGGGTCCTTAAATAGAGCAGGTAGGGCCTTCTGCAAAGCTTCTTTCGCTGATTCCGATGATTCAAATGTTTTCCATTCCTCTTGAATTTTCACCTGGAGCCTTGCAGGGTATGCCATGCGGAATTTCACCTCAGCCGCGATCAGCTTTTTGACCACCATATGGAACGCAGCCCTTCTTTGCCTTACTGTAAATGGAAGATCTTGCACAACTCTCAGCTTTGCCCCCTCCCAATATAATTCTTTGTTATCTTTGACCTTGGACACAAACAACTGATGCTCTTGATAATTCAAGCGAAAAAATGATACGGGGCCCCCAGTGTAGCAGGCGTAAGGTCTCTATGTGCTAACTCAATTATATATGAAGCACCAAAGGCGAGGGCCCACCACCTTCATGATTAATTTCTGTGTAAACTTGACTGGATCCGAACCTTCGACCTTCTCGGGCAAGCCAATTATCACCACATTATTGCGACGGCTTCTCCCTTCCAAGTCCTCCAGCTTAGAGTCCATCCTGCTGATTTTCAGTTGCAAAGCATTTATAGTGGCCTCCATCTGCTTTCTGGTGGTCTCCAATGATTTGATTCTAACAAAATTATTGGATATCTTCCGATTTAAATCCTCCATCGTTGTGGAGAGGGACTTAATCTCGCAGGCCATGTCGTCTAAAGTAGCTCTAAATGGCCGCGGAATTCTGCCAAAAACTTCACCAACGTTAGCGGCTCCTCTGCCCCCGCCTCCTCTCCTATGCCCTGTTGCGACTGCAGAGCCGAGGCCTTGGATTTTTTTGCGGCCTTCTCGGGGGTAGTCGGAGGGGTTTGTCTAGGCAGCGCTTTCTTCATTTCTTCCTCCATGCGCCAAATCAGACTACTTGCCGACAGCTCACGACCACTATACCCACTTGGAGCACCCAAAAAACGGCCGGTAAACGGGTCGGTAAAATGAAATTCGGGTTCGGGTAGCGGAGCTCGCGGAAAGCACAGCCGCTACACGTACTGCATCACGTGACTCCCAGCTTTTGATTCCTTCACAGCCAGCACACTTCGCTAACAGCTTGGAGCCGATAATCAAGGAACCTCCTTCCCTAATCCATCCTTCTCCTTTCAGCCCACAACTCTGAAGGAAGTCGAAGACTTCTTGCTTCGGTTGGATGTTAGGAAACGTGCCGGAGCAGACCTTATTGAATCTTACTTCTTAAAGCTAGGCTCTCACATCCTCGCGGTTTCCATTACTTACTTGTTTAACTTATCCCCTCGCTCAAGGTGACCTTCCAATCACCTGGAAAACGGCTCACGTTATCCCCTTGTTTAAGTCAGGAGATCCCAGTGATCTCAACAACTACTGGCCAATCTTCCTCCTACCAACCCTGTCTATACTACTGGAAAAAAATCGTGAACGGTCAGCTCAGGAACCACCTGGAATCGGCAAAGCTGCTCAACCCACTACAATCAGGTTTCAGAGCACAACACAGCACTAGCACGGCCCTAGCTAAGGTAACTAATGACTGGCAGAGTGAATTGGACAACAAGAACTTTGTCGGTGCCGTATTCTTGGACCTAAGCAAGGCCTTCGATATCGTTGATCATGACCTGCTCCTTACAGCCCTCTGGCACATTAGTCTAGATGTTCTATTAAATGGTTTGAGAACTATCTCCTAGGCCGCTCTCAGCAGGTAAAGGCTGAAGGTGAAGTCTCACCCCTAAAACCCCTTCTGAGGGGTGTACCCCAAGGTTCTATTTGAGGGTCTCCTGCTATTCGCAGTCTACATTAACAGGATTGATACAACTATCACTAAGGCCCAAATACACCTATCTGTGGATGACACTATGCTGTATGTCAGTGGTCCTTCCCCCGAGGTGGCACGCTCAGCTCTCCAAGATGAATTCAGTTTGCTGCAGCACCAGCTTTTAAACCAAAAGTTACTTTTGAACACTAAGAAAACAAAAGCTATGTTCCTTTCGCCCTTCCCCAACTTACTGAACCCAGCCATGGCTGGGACTCTCCCCTTGATATCTACCATCCTTGGCGAACAGTTGGAGTATGTAGCTAAATTCATATACTTGGGGGTATGGCTGGACAATAGACTCTTACTTCTAGAACACATAGATGAGCTGAAAAAGAAACTTAGCCAAAGGCTTGGCCTCTTCTTCAGGATAAAAATCCTCCTCTCTTCAGACGCCAAGACAAGATTAGTCCAAACTACCTTCCTCTCCCTTCTAGACTACGATGATTTCCTCTATAGTCAAGCACCTACTGGAGCACTCCTAAAACTAGACACGCTTTATCACAGAGCCCTAAGGTTCATAACAGACCTTCCCTATTCCACCCACCATTGTGCACTATACACTGCAGTAGGTTGGTTCTCTCTTGGCTTCAGACGCCAGAGAAAAAACGCTCTCTGTACCTATAAATCTGTCATTAACAAACTGCCTGATTACATCTCTGCCTGCTACCACTTTGTACCTTAAGTAGATACGCCTTGAGAAGTACCTCCTACTTCACCATTAAGGTACTTAATGCCAAATCCCCTTTGGCAGGGCCTCTATCAGTCATGTTCTGCCTCAACTATGGAACAATCTACAAAAACTATGAAATTAAAGCACAAAATTGGTGTAGCAGCCTTCAAAACCACACCACCCATACAAAAGTCATCAAGCCTCATCAAGCCTGTGTGGCTGGCTGTGTGTGTTTGTCTCTGTCAGTAGTTTAGTTTTTGTGGATTTTCCTGTGTTTCTGCTTGGAGGAACTGGACCATTCTTGGACATAACATCTATGAACATTTCCTGGACTAAGAAACCGCAAAACATCACCACCAGGTATTGGCATTCTCATCATAAATCAACTTTTTTGGAAGCCATCAAAGCCAAAAGTAAGGTCAGTAAATCTGTTATACACGCACTGACTTGTGGAGTGCTGCATTGAATAAACATTTCCATCTGACTTGTTCTTAAAAGATGTGTACTTGTCTTTGAGGTCTATTCACAACCATTTTTGGAGAACAAAGGCTAGATACTAACAAAGGATTTTTACATCCTGCATATGCCCCAGGCCAGTGTTCATCACCTTCAGAAATTTAACCTCTTCAGGAATTTATCACATTCTGAGTCTTTGAGCTACAATAACAGTTTTCTGGTCCCTGGTAGTTCACCATTTCCTGTGGATTTGATTACTTTTCATCAATCACGTGGCACCTTTGAGAACATGGCTTTATATATTGTGCTCTGCAATATCACGGGGCAAACGCAGACCAGCAAGGCCAAGAGGACTAGATGCCCTACAACAAAACTAGTCTGCAAAATGATTAAAGCGTACCTTCTTAGGATGCTACTTATGCTACTTCTGATATCTGGAAATGTTCATCCTAACCCGGGGCCTACCAGCCGAGCACCCCATGCCACAAAAAGGCGAGAGGGGTCCCTCACATTAGCCTCAATCAATGTCTGCAGCCTCCTTAACAAACTTGACATTTTGCAAACCTGTCCAGCAACATAGCCCTGATGTACTCTCTGTTGTCGAAACATGGCTTAACCTCAAGATACCAGATGCTGCAGTCACCATCCTGGATACTCTATATTCAGGCAGGACAGGGTTTCAAATGAGGTGGAGGCTGTGCCATCTACCTGAGGAATTCCTATCTGGGTCAAGTCTTCCGTTCTCAAACCCTAAACCACCTCGCAGGTTCTCGCTATTAAAGTTCTACTTGGGTGCAACAAGGAGCTCACCATTGCCTCTGTGTACCTACCCCAATGATCAGCCCAATGGATTTATGAGCATATTGGAAAGCCTACAGGGATTACACCATAACTCTGAACTCATAGTACTAGGCGACTTCAACATAAATTGGCTATCGCTGGAGGTCAGAAACTACAAGGATGCTGTCACGTCACAGAACCTCACCCAGCTTGTTACCACCCCCACCAGATGCAACTATAGGACAGGGTCACACACATTTCTGGACTGGATCCTTACTAATCACCCTGAACGAATCTCAAAAGTCTCAGTGCTCCCTGATGGGATCAGTTACCACTCACCGGTCACATGTACCTGGACAAACAAATTCATTAAGCCCCCTCCTAAAATAATCTACACCAGAATGTTAAAGCGGGGGTACTTTGAGCTACTAAAAACACACCTAAGCCACCTGTACTGGACACCAATCGACTCTGCCATTGATGTAAACCAAGCCTTAGACCTTTTCATCAGCCACTTCACTGTGACCTGCAATATCTTTGCACCTCTCAAAAAGCTGAAGGTCAGGGGCAGAGCTAACCCTTGGATAACCCCTGATCTAATCACTTTACTCAAACATAGGGATCATCTCTGGCACTGTGCCCGTGCAACATCCAAACCTGGGGATATTCAAAGTATAAAGCTGCCAGAAATGAGTGCACGCGGGCAGTTAGGAGCGCCAAAAGCAAATACTTCAAGGAAGCTCTCTCCAACTCCTGGGGTGATGGAAAAAAATTTTGAAGTAATTTGAAAGACCTTACAGGCAAGGACCCTAAGTCACCACCCACCATGCTCAACATAAATGGAACACCAACATCTGACCTGTACACACTCACCACCACCTTTAACAATGTGTTCTCCAACTTGGATAGAGTTCTCCCTTCTAATTTCTTTGATGCCCCCTCTAGTAGTTACCCTTCTGCAACTACTCCTCTCCTACACCCTGCCCCACAATTCTACTTCAAGGAGATCCCAGTGCATGAAGCCAGAACCTATATTCGGAAGGCCATTCACAATGCAGGCTACAGTGGTGACTCCCTTGACCTGAAGTTGTTAGCACTTGTCCTTGAAGAAGTCCTTGAACCCCTGACAAAGGTCCTCAATCTATCACTAAGAATGTCCCAGTTCCCATCTCACTGGAAACAGGCGACCATCACACCGGTACACAAAAGTGGAGACAAATCACTGCACTCCAACTACAGACCTATCTCCATCCTCCCTCCATTGTCTAAGGCCCTGGAGCGCATCGCCTCAGACCAACTAGTCAAGTACCTGGAAAAATATGACATCCAGTGTCCTGAGCAACATGGTTTCCGAAAAGGGCACAGTACCACCACTGCACTATTAGAATTCATGGGCTTCATCCATACCACGCTCGATCAAGGAAACTGTGTAGGAGCAGTATTCATCAACCTTACGAAAGCCTTTGATACTGTGAACCACCCACTCCTACTCAAGCAATTGTCAAACATTGGGCTCTCCAATGAAGCGCTGCTCTGGTTTTCAAGCTACCTTGGGGAGAGGGTCCAGTGGGTTAGGATTGCCGGGGTCACCTCGGAAGAAAAGCCAGTCCTTTCAGGGGTCCCACAGGGGTCCATCCTAGGGCCACTACTCTTCAGTCTCTTCCTCAACGACCTTCCCAGTGTCTGCCACCAGAAATTACTGCTCTGTGCTGATGACGCAGTCATGTTCACCAACCACCAAAATGCAGAGCTCCTTGAGAAACAATTACAGCTTGAATTCATGTGCATCGAAGAATGGTTCAAGTCACACAAACTGGTCATGAACTACAGCAAAAAAAGGTTATGACCTTCTACAATGCCAGGAGCAAGTACAAATCCCATGACCTCACCATCCTAAACCCAACAGGGACCTTACTTGAACACGTTCCTGATTTTAAATACCTAGGTGTCACATTGGACAGCTCACTCTCCTACCATCGGCACATAGATTCTGTCGCCAAAGCCACCAACATCCGTATAGGCCTGCTCTACAGGCATAAACACTGCATGACTCCTGACACTCTCCAGTTGGCTATCAACAGCTCTGTCACCTCCATCATCGACTACGGACTAGCAATTTATGGCTCTGCCTCCACCTCTGCCCTCCGCAGAGATTACAGTTGCACTCAACAAAGCATGCAGGTACTAACTGGGGCTGACCGACTCACACACACTTGTGACCTGTACACTGGCAGGATGGCTTCCTCATCAGCCGGATACAGTATCAAACCTGGCTCTTAGCCAAAAGTCCTCCTCGGGGTCATGCCCCGGCATTGAAAAGCTCCTTATTGACCACCACAGCACCCAGCTTAACTAGAAGTTCACAACAACTAACCTTCCTTGTCCCCAGATGTCAACTACTATGGGCCAGAGGGCCTTTGCCCACAGAGCACCACAGTGGTACAATACCTCAACAAAGAAACTCTTACTGCTGCTGCTCTTGGCCCTTTTAAGAGACAACTCCGACTTCATATCATTTCAACTAGTCGTTGTGACTGCCTCGCCTAATCAGGGGCCCACCACCACTGCCTCCACTTCAGTCTTGACAGCTACCTCTCCCACCTTGCCCCTCCTACCTGCCTACCCCTTGCCCCTCTCCCTTTCCTCCCTCAGGCATTTCCTGACTTTTATCCCCTCCCTCCCTCCCTTTAGAGCTCTACCCTCACCCTCTACCCTCCGACAATGGCTTTCCTGCCTGCATACCCCCTCCACCTGCAGCACTTATTTCTAAGATTGCCCTTGGCTGGTATGTCATGCTACCTAACATTTGGCACATTTTGAATTACTGGAATTTCCTAAGCCTCAGTCTCTTACTACTTTTTATTGTGTAACTATGTATTACTATGTTGACCTTTGTATGTATGTATACCCCCATTCCTTCGACGTGGAACCTTTGTAAACGAGCAGTTCCTGCTCAAAGGTATTTGTAATCCTAGATTTCAATAAAATAAAATAAAATAAATAAAAAAACTCTTTACTCACATCACTATAAGGAATCCTGTGCCTGCTACCCTTGAATACCTGATCCCCCATGCCGACGGAGCCCCTCATCTAATATTGCCTCATCCTCCTCCTTCGGTTCCTGCTCTCAGCCACTGCCTGACCTTTTCTCCTCCCCTTCTCCCTCCTCCCCTAGGCATCCCCCGCCCAACATCTCTCTCCAGGGGCTCCAGCTATTTAGTTACCTCCTTCTGGGCTCTATCCCACTGAGCCATGCTGAACTCATCTACACTATTGCTGCTCGCACCCTTTCACTCTGAATCCTTGATATATTTAATCTGTACTCCCCAACAATTATTATTGCCTGTTGTTGATTTGCCAGTGAATTGTAACTGTCATGTATTTTTTGTTATCTTGTATTTGTATGTATTTGTATTTGTTGCACCCAGGTCTGCCTCGAAAATGAGCTTGCTCAACGGTGATCGCCTGGTTAAATAAAGATTTTGATTGATTGATTGGTATGTAACCAATTTATGTACACACCCATGATGGATATTTATGCAGAAACTTAATAAACATTGAATTAAAAAAAAAAAAGATTTGTGCAAAAGTGGACAATGAGGAAGGGAGGCAGGCACTCAGGGAGGATCTAGCTAAACTCAAACACTGGTCTAGGGAGTGGCAGTTAGGGTTTAACGCTAAGAAGTGCAAGGTCATGCACCTCAGAGCAAGAAATCCCCAGGATCTGCTGCTGGCTTGGGGGGGAGAGCAGGTAACAGATTCAGAGGAGGAAAGGGACCCCGGGGTAATAGTCACAGGGGCCATGAAGGTATCAGCACAGTGTAGGAGGGCAGCAGCAAGGGCAAATAGGATGCTGGGGTGCATTGCCAGAGGGATCACCTCTAGAAGGGAGGAGGTCATCCTGCCCTTGTAGAAATAACAAGTGAGGCCACACCTGGAGTGCTGTGTGCAGTACTGGTGCCCATACCTCAAAAAGGATGTGAGATTACTGGAGAGGGTGCAGCACAGGGCTACAGAAATTATCATGGGACTAAGTTAGTTGCTATATGAGGAAAGATTGAGGGAGCTCAACATGTATTTGCTGTAAGACAGAAGGGAAAGAAGGGACATGATAGAGACCTTTAAGTACTTGAAAAGCATAAGCAAAGTCAGAGGGAGGATTGTTCCACTTAAAGGAGGGAAGGGTCAATAGGGGGCACATTATGAAGTTGGAAGGGGGAAGGTTCACGAGGGAGATGAGGAAGCACTACTTCAATGAGAGAGTGGTGGCGAGATGGAACGCAGGGCCAGAGAAGTTAATCGAACTGAAGACAGTGGATAGC
Organism: Neoceratodus forsteri; assembly: GCA_016271365.2. NCBI lineage: Eukaryota > Metazoa > Chordata > Ceratodontiformes > Ceratodontidae > Neoceratodus > Neoceratodus forsteri. The sequence continues at coordinate 671,328,217 of CM057451.1, read as the reverse complement.
TTTAAGCAGGGTTGGGATAGAGACAAAGGCAGGATTAGTACAGACAAGAACACAAAGGGGAGGAAAGACCAGGAAAGGGGAGGAAGGAAGGGGTTTAGATGGGGCTGGGGCAGCTGTAATAATATGAAACTAAGAGCTGCACAATCGGGCAGACTTGATAGAGCTGTGGGCCTTTTTCTGCCGCTAATTTCGTATGTCCGTGTAGTACTGGGCAAGTTAGTTGGGGTAGACAGCATCAGGCGAGTGAAAGAAAGATGGGGGGTTATAAAAGGGACCATTCCTGAAATGACAAAAGCACGCACAAGAACAGTTATGAAGAGAAACAAGTGGGTACGAGACCAATTTGGTTTTCTGAAAGGGTCAGGAAAGCTGTAAGGGCCAAAAAGAGGTCCTTTATAAGGCACAAAGAGAAGCAGAGAAATGAAAAATGGGACAAGTACCAAGAGAAAACTAGAGAGGCCAAGAGAGCAGTCAGGGTTGCAAAGGCAGACACAGAGCTACATATTGTGGAGGGGTCAAAAATAGGGTAAAACAGTTCTTTAGATATATAGGGGAAAAAAGAAAGATGGGAGAGGGAATAGTCAGACTAATGGAGAGGTGCAGGTTTATAGAAGAGGATGGGCAGAAAGTAACCAAACTAAAAGACTACTTCTGCTCAGTATTCACTAGGGAGAACAGCAGCTCCATGTCATAACGGTGATCTCAGAAAGCCGATCGCTGTTAGGGTGAGTGTACATCGCTGAAAATCAATTTCGGCGATGTACACTCCCGGCGCACAGCAAAAGGGCGCTGGAGAGGTGGATTTTTTTTTTTAATGTGGGGGCTGCACCCCACACACCCACCTCCACTAAAGCATTTTCAACTCCAGGGGAGTGCATGTTGGGGGTGCAAAAGCCGAAAAATGAAATTTCCTGGACCAGCAGAAAAAACGAGTGCGCATCCAGAACCAAACCCAGCACCCTCCCAACCCTAGCCTGATACCAACCCCCCGTGCCACACGGCCAGCTCGGCAGCCCACCGCTGCACTACACCCCACAAACCCTCCCTCCCCTTCTGCCTGTCGCACGGCATGGTCCATTTCCTCCCCGCCCGCATGTGTGTATATATATAGCGACATCCTGTCACCCCCCATCCGGTCACCCTCCCTGTCCAGTAGCCCCATGCACAGGCACCGTAACTGAGTCACCCTTTTTGAAAGCACTCAGTTGCAGTTGCCATCATCACAGGCTACCAGAAAAAGCAGGCCCTTGCTGGAGAGCAGCATAAAGGCAGCTGACAGAGGGGTCCCGAAAGGAAACTGCAGAAATTTACTTTCATACAGATATGTTATACCTGTACTGGAGGATTTTTAAGATAAGAATTAGGATTTTTAATAGAGGCATATTTAACACGTAAGTGTGTGGTTCATTGTACTTTATCACACAGTTAAGTGTTTTATTATATTTATGTAGCTGTACTATTGTATTTCACCAGTATGTAATAAACAAAGGTGTAAAACAGATAAAAAAATTTTTGTTGTTGCTACCCCCACCGCTGGTACCATCCGCTTGGTCATGGACCCCCTGCTGCCACCCCCACATCAGCCGCCCTCCAGGTACCCCCTGGCTTATACCCCAGGGCGGGGTCATGGCACCTAAACCCCTCTTAGGGGTGCTGCAATCGATGGGATAGGGCAGGGGTCAGTTTTGCGGGCTAATTGCAGTCAGGGGCGAGCATCATCCAGACAGTGGGTCAAAGGTTTTTCTGGTGTTTTGCAAGGGCTGGGATGTGCAGTGATGACTAGCATCCGCCCCATCCTCTGAACACATTGGCATCGGCATGAGCTGTACACTCAGCCTTGGCTGGGTGTCAGAATAGCACCGACACACTCCCCGCCCTCCCCTCTGGAGAAGGAGAGCCATTCTTGGATGCTCAATCCCTCTTCACCCCGGCCTGCACTCCGATGTCTCAGGTCCATTCCTGAACCCGGATTGCCGGCATTGCAGGTCAGCGCCCTGCCCCTGCAACAACAGGGTCAGCCAAAACAGATAATTTAAAGCACTGTCACTTTAAGGGTTTGTTGGGGCTATAAAAGAGTCACCACTATGTGGCATTATAAACCTTGAAAATGCACAAAAGAGTTTTGTGAAATGTTGGTGAACTTTGGGGAGAGGGTCCCTTCATGTGCAATAAAGGATTTTTACTGCTGGACAACAAGTATAGTGAATATGTATTTTTCCTTTTCTAAGCAGTACAGTCTAGTGCTGGGCTTTTGTGTGGTTAGTTTCATGGTTATATGCCCTGAGCACAGACATATGCCGGGAGCTGCTCTTTTTGTACCTCAGAAATTTACTGGCCAAAGAGCCAAACTGGGCTAGCAGCTCTGAAGGTAAATGAGGCCCCAGGGCCAGAGGGGGTGCACCTGAGGGAACTAAGGGAACTAGCATCAGTGTTAACCAAGCCCCTACTGGGGCTGTTCAACAGTTCCTTCAGCAAGGGTGGTTCCCAGGAACCGGAGGATGCTGAACATGGTTCAGCTGCACAAAGGAGGGGAAAGCAGCCAGTAAACTATAGATATGTCAGCCTTACCTCCATGGTATGGGAAACTGATGGAGATACTAGTCAAGGAGGACCTAGTGCTATACCTGGAGAAAAAGGGGATTCAGGATAGTAAGCAGTACAGGTTCATGGCACAGAGGTTTTGTCAGACCAACCTGATAATATTTTTTGAGTTAGTAACCAGGGTAGTTGATAAAGAGCTCACTGTAGCTTTACTCTTCTTTGACTCAAGCAAGGCATTTGACTCGGTACCTCACCAATGGCTGCTGAAGAAGAGCGAGAATTATAGAAACATAGAAATATAGACTTTGATGGCAGATAAGAACCTCTTGGCCCACCCTGTCTGCCCATTTCCCTACCTATTGGATAAACTGCAGATCCTAATTAACCAACAGCCTACTTCTATCTACCCCCCCACCAGAATGTACTTATTTATTTATTTCAGATATCGGAATTACAACCCTTTGAGTCAGGGACTCAGTTACAAAGGCTCCTCATCAGCAAGATACAGAAAATAATGCATACAGGTCAATACAACATATGGCAATAGTACAGAGCAAACAAGGTGTAGCAAACAACAGTAAATTATAAGTAGTACATATGGGTGAAGATTGTACAAGTTATCTACAGAGAGGGTCAGGGCATTATAGTGTAGCCTATACAAAGAAGTAGCTAAGGGGAGAAATCGATAGGGGTTAGGGGTAGGAATGAACAGGAATACCAACAGTCATTTAACAATACATCCCTTTGTCTGTCCCATGCATTCTTGAATTTCCCCACTGTTTTTGACCTCACGACTTCCTCAGGAAGGCCGTTCCATGTGTCCACCATCATCTCAGTGAAAAAATACTTCCTGACATTGCCCCTGAGCCGTCCCCGCTCTAGCTTCAAATTTTGCCCCCTTGTTCTTGTACATCTCTTTTCCTTTTTTTGCAGTTAAACTTTTTTATTAATTTTTCATAAGATATACAGACAAACCTCTTACAGTACAGTACAATGTGAGGATTTTTTTTTTAAAGAAATTGAGGCAGCATATAATAACAACATTGCTACAATGATACAAGGAGCTTTTGGTTTAAAATATAGTAAACAATACAGGTCATGTAATTAGCATATACTTGACATTTGTAGTGAACTTAAAGCTTAATAGTATGATTAGATACAGTTTATATTAAAATGTTACATAATTATATATGATGCTGCAAAAGGGAAAAAAGTACATTCGTAAAAGGATTGTGGAGTAATAAAGAATGATTGAGAACAGAGTATAGGAAAGAAAAGATATACAAGAAAGTTAAGAAGAGAGAGAGAGGGAAACTATAAAAAAGGGGGAAAAAAGCGAGACTACAATGATGTATCAGTAAAAGGGGAAAATCCATATATATTAAGTCCATACATTGGTGTTGGAAGATTTAGTTGATTCCAAAAAATTAAAAAAGCCCTGCCAACAATTGTTATATAACATGAGTCGGTCAGACAAGATATATGTCATACGGTCCAGAGAGGCATATTGCAATAGTTGGTTAATGATACCAGGAAGGGTAGGGATTATGTTGGATCTCCAATGCATGAGGATTGTGCGTTACATCTCTTTTTCTAAAAGATGCTACCCTCTTGAATTTTGTTGATTCCCTTGAGGTACTTGAAAGTTTCTATCATGCCCCCCCCCCCTTTCCTTAAGGGTATACATATTAAGTTCCTTTAGTATCTCTTCATATGGCTTCTGGTGCAGACCCTGCACCACTTTAGTTGCCCTCCTCTGAACTGCCTCCATCCTGTCTATGTTCTTGTGGAGATGTGGTCTCCAGAACTGCACATAGTACTCCAGATGGGGTCTCACCAACTTCCTGTTTTCAACTGGTGATGCCTCTCCCTATGCATCCCAGTATCCCCCCAGCCCTCCTTACTGCTTTCTCACATTGCTTGCCTATCTTTAGGTCATCTGATATGACTACCTCCAGGTCCCTTTCCATTTTTGTTGTTGTTAGTACCTCCCCCCCACCCCCACTGTGTACTTTTTCCCTGGGTTTTTGTTTTCCAGGTGCAATACTTTGCACTTCTTTGTATTGAATCTAAGCTGCCATACTTCTGACCAGTCCTCCAACCTTGCCAAGTCCCTTCTCATCCTTTCCACACTCTCTCCCCCCACTTGTATCAACTGTGTTGCAGATCATTATGTCGTCTGAGATCAAATTAATAGGTCTGTAGTTTCCTGCCTTCGCCTTGCTTCCACTTTTGTGAAGGGGAATCACATCCGTCCTCCTTCAGTCCTTAGGCACCAAACCATCCTCCCACGATTTGTTAAAAAGGGTAGTCATTGGTGTCACTAGTTCTCCCCTTGGTTCTTTTAGAATTCTGGGGCTCATCCCATTAGGGCCCATTGCTTTGTCCACCTTGAGTTTTAGGAGTTCTTTCAGGACCCTTTCTTCTGTGAATGGACTGGAATCGACCCCCCATATCCAGAGTGATTCTATTGATTGGTTTAGATACCTCCCCTCCTCTTCTTTTGTGAATACTGAGCAGAAGTATTTGTTCAGTATCCCAGCTTTTTCACTGTCACCCTCTGCCCACCCCTTCCTTTTATTAAGCCTCACTATCCCTCACTTAGTCTGTCTTTGCTCCCTAATGTACCTATAAAAGATTTTATCCCCCTTCTTAACTGAGTTGACTATCTTTCCCTCAGTTTGGGCCTTCGTTATTCTGACTGCCTTCCCCACTTCCCTCTGCTTTATCTGGTACAATTCTCTGTCCTGCTTCTGTGTTTCCTTATACTTCCTGAATACTATCCTTTTCTCCCTATCGTTCCCCACCACCGCTCTTGAGAACCATGGTGTTTTTTCCTGTCATTTTGATTTGTTTATTTGCTTTACACAAAGGCTTGCTGCCTCTGTGATGGCAGTTTTGATTTTTCCCCTTGTTCCTCCACTGAAGGTCTTGCCCATTTGCTGGTGCTTTTCTGAGGCACTCCCCCATTTTGCCAAAGTCAGCCCTCCTAAAGTCCAGTACCCACGCTTTTGTATGGCTTGACTCTATGACTGTGTTTATTGTGAACCACACTGTTTGGTGGTCGCTTGTTCCCACCCAGATGGCTACCACTTCTAAATCTGAGATCCTCTCTCCATCCACATTTGCGAGTACCAGGTCTAAGATTGCTTCCTCTCAAGTGGGTTCCAACACTAGCTGTCTGAGGCATGCCCCCTGCAGGTCATCAAGAATGACCCTTCTCTTGGATGTGGCTGCAGCAAAGGTGCTCCAGTTAACATTTGGCATATTCAGGTCCCCCATCAACAATATCTCCCCTTTTTCTGCCATTCTAAGGATGCCTTCTATCATTTCCTTGTCCATTTCTTCCCCCGAGAGGGGGTCTGTATACAACCCCCATTTGGATTGTGGTGCCACTTCCTGTCTCCAAGGTGACCCACAGTGCCTCTTCTCCTCCCTTTAGTTCCATTGCTTTGATCCCTTCCCTTTTGTAGAGAGCTACTCCTCCTCCTCTTTTACCCTCCTATAGATTGTATACCCTGGTATGTTGACATCCCAGTCATGGTTCTCTGTGTACCATGTTTCTGTGACTGCCATGATATCCAGGCATCCCTCTTCTGACAAGGCCACTACTTCATGGAGCTTGTTTCCTAGACTATGGGCATTGGTACTCATCGCTCTCCATTTTTTGATGGTTTTACCCCTTTTAGCCCCATCCTTGTCCTTACTGCCTTTGCCTTTTTCTCCATTTACCCCCTGTCCTGCTTCCTATCAACTTCTCTACCTTGATGTTTACCTCACTAACTACTGGCTAATTGGCTGGAGAATAGGACACAGAGAGTAATAGTAAATGGAGTCCACTCTGAAGAAAGGGGGGTTACTAGTAGGGTACCGCAGGGTTCAGTATTAGGACCGGTCCTCTTCTATGTCTTTATAAGCGACATTGCAGAGGGACTGGAAGGAAAAGTATGTCTCTTTGCAGATGACACAAAGATCTGCAACAGAGTTGATGCACAAGGTGGGGTGGAAAGGATGAGAAGGACTTGGCAAGGTTAGAGGAATGGTCAAATGTATGGCAGCTTAGATTCAATGCTAAGAAGTGCAAGGTAATGCGCCTGGGAAACAAAAACCCAGGGGAAGAGTACACAATGGGGGCGAGATACTAACAACAACAAAATGGAAAGGGACCTGGGGTAGTCATATCAGATGACCTAAAGGTGGGCAAGCAATGTGAGAGGGCAGCAAGGAGGGTTGGGGGATACTGGGATGCATGGAGAGAGGCATCACCAGTAGAAAACAGGAAGTTATTATCCCTCTGTACAGACAGCTGGTGAGACCCCATCTGGAGTACTGCGTGCAGTTCTGGAGACCCAGTCTCTGCAAAGACATAGACAGGATGGAAGCTGTCCAGAGGAGGCCAACTAAAATGGTGCAGGGTCTGCACCGGAAGACATATGAAGAGAGACTTATGGAGGTTAATATATACAGCCTCGAGGAAAGGAGGGGGGACATGATAGAAACTTTCAAGTACCTCAAGGGAATCAACAAAGTCCAAGAGGGTAGCATCTTTCAAAAAAAGAGGTGTGCAAGAACAAGGGGGCACAATTTGAAGATGGGAGGGCGGCTCAGTGGTAATTTAAGGCAGCATTTTTTCACAGAGAGGGTTGTGGATGCATGGAATGGCCTTCCGGAGGAGGTTGTGGAGTCAAAAACAGTGGTGGAATTCAAGCATGCATGGGACAGTCATAAGGCAATTCTAGGGGGTGGGGGTAGGAAGAAGTAGGCTGCTGGTTAACTAGGATCTGCAGCTTATCCATTAGGTAGGGAAATGGGCAGACTGGGTGGGCCAAGTGGTCCTTATCTGCCGTCAAATTCTCTGTTTCTATGTTTCTATAAGATAGGGTGGGAGAAGGGAAGGGAAATTTTTACTAGAAGCATTTCATAGGAAGAGGGAGAGGTGTTGGAGAGGCAGACTGAGTACTTTATGGATGTGGATATGTACATGGCAACTCCCTCATTCCTGGACTTACAGTCCTGATGGATGAGGGAGTATCCAGGGATGGAGATTGCAGAGTCAGGGGTTTAGAGCTGAGCCATGACTCAGTAAGGGTAAGGACTGAGGGTCTGAGATGTAGCATGAGTGGCTGCAGAAGGTCAATTTTGGGGAGTAGGTTTCTAATATTTAGGAGCATAAGCCTAGGACCTTTGGGCAAATGAGGAGGAGAGGTGGGACCGGGATTGTGTTCGATGTCTCCAGCCATGATAAGCAGAAGTGTTATGAGTGTTCTTGTTAGGCTGGCTAGGCATTATTTGACAGGAGTAGTAGTCGACTGGAGGTGGGCTTGGGCCAGTTATAAGAATAGCTGTTATGGAATATGAGGGCTCGCAAGGAGGCCAGGTGGGTGTTGGGCCTATGGAGGATGCTGGCAGCAGCGCGCCAGGGGAAGTGCACTAAGGGAGGCTCACTGGATATGGGGAGGGGGGGAGAAGGAGGAGGTGCATAGGGAAGGGGCGGTCGGAGCAGGGAAAACAAAGAGTATACAGGTGTGTGGAAGGCACTCCTACATAATGTAATGGAATGCTACCTTACCAGTTGAGTGAAAAAAGCTTATTAGGATGGGGGGAGAAATGGTAGTGTGTGGGAGTGTAGTCAGCTGTAGGAAATGAAGGGAACGGTCTGGCTTGTAAGAATAGACAACACTGGGCTACAGCCAATGGGAGAGATGGTAGGGAAGTAGTGGGAGGAGCCTAAGAGTATTTAATAGAGGTCGGGGTCAGGGTGGGAAACCGGGATAAAATTCTTATCTGTAGACAAGCTGGAAAGCTAGTAGCAGAATTAGTACTTAGCTATAGACAAGCTGGAAATCCAGCAGCAGAATTAGTACTAAACAAAGCTGTGCAGCAGAAACACTACTAAACTAAGCTGAGCAGCAGAAACAGTACTAAACTAAGCTGGAAAGCCTGCAGTTGAATTATTATGAATGAAAGCATCACAATTCAGAGCAGTTGGTGGGGCTTTGTGATCCTGAGAAAAGATAGGAGATCTGGAGCCCATGTAGAGGAGAAGAGAGGGGGATTACCAATGGCAGTCCAAGCCTGAAGGGCAAAGAGCTAATGGGATCCAAGCTCACTGAGTCCTGGTTTCATGCCCGTGACTGGTCCCTGAAGCAGCGGGCAGTCTCTGGAGGTGCAGCCAGCCAAAGAGAAGCCTGGCTGCTGCCATGGGTTAGGCTGCCTAAAGTGGACATGGAGTTGATTGGAGGGGAGGCAGAAGAGAGCTGTGATGAATGGGATCAGATCAGAGGAAAAAGAAGTCACCAGCAGAGTACAACAGGGATCTGTTCTGGGCCCATTCCTCTTCAGTATGTTCATCAGTGACATACAAGAGGAAATCCAGGACTGGCTATGTCTATTCGTGGAAGTCAACAATCTGTGGTAGGATTGACAATGTGGAGGGGATAAGAGAGTTGCTGAGAGATGTGCAAAGGCTGGACAATTGGTCCAAAGTCTGGTATCTGAATTTTAATGCAAAGAAGTGCAAAGTGAAAAAAAAAAGTGAACAAAAGGTAGAGTCAAATGTTTTGCCCAATGTTATTGCACTGCTGCTTCAAAGAAGCAATATTTGTTAGTCACCATATAATTTTTTTCAGCAATAATGATTTTCTGGCAAAACATCAATATACCCATGTTTAATTTTTTTTTTCTTTCATTACTGGATTAAAATACAGGATTTTGAAGTTTTTAAAAATTCCCGCTCCCATATAATGCCCATCATGAAAAAGTTAAAAATCTTGGTACAAAAAGCCCGCCCGGTGGCATGGAGGGCTGAGGCGCTGGGTGCCTTGCACCTGCCACACCAGTGACCTGGAGCCAGGAACGGGTTGCTCAAGGGCTGGGAGAGGGAGGAAGGCTTGAGCATCCTCAGACAGCTGTCCTTCGGGGAGCGGGGGTTAGAGTGGTTTGCTGCTTGCCTGTCTCCCAGTGGTGGCTGGTGGAAGCACATGCATGCCACCTCATAAGGAAAGGACCCCACATTCCTGTTGCAAGGGCCATCTCCATGGAGGTGGAGCTCGGACACTGTGCCCATTGCACATCCATGGACCCAGGGAGAAAAAGGGAGGAAAAACACCCCAGGCAGTATGATGACAACCGACTTCCGCAGACCTCATTCTAGTGGCCAGGCGCAGCCACAAGTCCTGTGGCAGAGGACAATGTTGAAGGTAAGCCCTGGAGGAGCTGGGTAATGCAGCTGGGGGGAGGTCAGTCAGATGGGGGCCACCAGGGAGAATTAGGAGCATAAATAGATAACAAAAAATCTTGGCACAGTGCTGTGCTTTTTACCATCAGAAACATATGGCAGCACCATACAAACACATCCACAGTTAGATTCTAGTATGTACATTTAACAGGTAATCTCAATTGAAGATATTTTTTTTAATTGTGAGTTGTGGCCATCTTTAATGATGTGAGCCATTAAATACACAACAGATACATACTGATATGGCCTTGCAGCACAGCAACCAACCATGTACATATATCTGTGTCCACCCACCCCCCCAGGAACTGACAGTGGTGATGATAGAAGCTGACCTACTGGGATAGATATGGCCAGACATGAGCAGCCCCAACAAGCATGTGAGAGTGACAGACACAGAATCGTCAGTGGGGTTTGAAGGCACAGGGGATGCAATACCGGTGGGCATGGCTGCCACTGGCTGTGGCACACCCATGCACAGCATGCAGGGCAGGACCAAATTGGGGGGACCCCATAGCAGGGCCAACACAGGTCACTGGTGCGGTATCCACCAGTGAGGAGGAGGATGCTGGGCATGAGGACAGTGGACAGACTGACACAACGGCACCAGCCATCAGGCAGGCAGAATCACCACTGCCACAGCCTGTGGACCATGAACTGAAACCTGTGCTAATGATGAGCTGAGCCATTACTGCCAGGATGTGGTGGACACACAGGAGGCCATACAACATGAGTTGGCGGGCATCCCTGCAGCTGTACAGGAGTGCAGCACAGCCAGTGCAGCCCAAATGTGCTGCCTCGAGGAGGTCATCATGGACCTCCATGACGCAATGCAGACAAGTTTTCAGGAGGATGCAGGACAGCATGTGAAGATAGTGTCCATCCTGTACAGGATCCACCTGTGTTTGCAGTGGCAGATACCATGGAGTGACTGACAATGGTGATGGAGAGTGGCATCTCAATACAGGACACCCAGACCAACACCATCACTGCAGTGGCTGGTGTCCTCCAGGATATCGCCCAGGCAATGTGGCAGATCACAGGACAAATGCCACCAGGTCAAAACACATATGGGCCACAGAGGTACGATGCTGAGGGGATCTTGCACCATGGGGACCACCAACACACTACACCACACACACAGGACAGCCATGAGCAGTAGGAACATTTATATGTTGGACAGATACACATGTCTGCAGTGGGATGCAATGAGTGAGCCAATGCCTGGGACAGAGCCACGGGCCCACCCAGGGACCAACAGCCATGGGATGGACATGCAGAGAGGTGGAATGTGCAGTGGCCCCACATACAGTGTGCCAATTGCACACACACAGGACAGAAGGGGCACCACAGTAGACCACAGACAGGTGCAATGGGGGCAGTGGTGCACAACAACAGTCACCCCACTCCCTGCCCACCACCAATCCTGAACAGAGCCTGTCCAGTCCTGTAAGCACCACAACACCACCACCTGCAGGAGAACCACACATTCTGACCAAGGATACAAAGGCACCACAGCATGTTCTGAGTACAACAGCACAGGCCGTGGCAGTATCCCTGGACACCGAACCACAGGAAGACAGTGGCACTGGAACAACCATGTACCATGGCAAGCAACAGAGGTGAGCACAACCATGAAACATGACAGTCCACAGGACAGGGTGCAGGGACACAACACCCATACTAACACCATCGGTGTTGGCAGACAAGACATGTGATGCAGAGGAGCCACAGGGTCCAGCACTACCACAAGCCACCATGGCGATGCCGATACCACCCCAGGCATGAGCGCACAGGGGAACACCATGCAGAATAGCCCCTCAAGCAACAAAGTGACAGCCATGCAGCCCGTGCTGGCACAGAAGGTCACACCAGAACCCAGATGCAAAGGACACAAATGGACCGGTACCAAGGGTATAGCCATGGACAAAGAGAGTATGACACTGACGGACACAACCCTCACTGCACCCCATTGCCACCAACAACACATCACATGAAATGAGCCAGGAAGACCATGGACAGTATCAACAGTGAGGGAACAGCTGCTGGCACATACACCCCAAGCTCACCGTCAGCCCCCAGACATTCCCGGAGGTTCATGACCCAGGCCTCACAGCCATCAGCATGGATCAGCACACCATTAAAACATGACCGGACACACATGATCCCAATGACTGGCAAAAGCAGGCAGCACAAGCAAGGCTGGGGTGAAAACCAGCCAGGGAGAACAGCCTGCATAGTGGTCACCCACCTGCGACATGAACAAATAAAACTGTACCATCATGTCGCAACTGATGGCTATCCATGCCCATAATGCCTCTAAGATCAGCCACACAGCATCTCCATCTATGCCACCACTCACCCGTCTGAACTTCCCCCATGTGGTACTGCACATTCACCCATGCATGATACAACATCCGGACCTGATTGCAACCACGTTATGAAGTCACGGTATCCAGTACCACTCACTACAAGCATCACATCATCAGGACAAACCGTGGGGTTCTACCTTGGTGTTTGGTGGTTTGGCTTACTCACATGGGCAACTGATGTGAAACTAAGAGAATCCTGGTGTCATGTATTAAACATAGGCAATCAAACTGGGACAGACCCTGTGAGGGTGACCCCCCCCAGAGGTAGCCTGGGGTGGTATCATGCACAGGAACCAGTGTGACAATGCACAGCACTGAACACATGCTTCCATAGCCCACACCGCCACACATGGAGGGTACCTACACACGTGGACAAACATGACACCATGCGGTGCACACATAGCACACGGCTGAGACATTGACCCCCATCAATGGCTGCAGGATAGGCGACAGATACACGGACACCAGATACGATTGGTAACATAACTTTAGTAGCATAACAACATATAACAACAACATCAAAGTGGGGAATATAACAATGAGATAATAGCAAACAGTACTAAAATGAGAACAGCTGTACGATACAAAGCACATGGACATGCGTGTGCCGAGACCAGTATAACCAACACTGTACCTCAATGTCCCGTGTAGGTGTCCAGATGGCCTACCTGTGTGTAGCATCCATCGCCGCCCCCCTGGTGGCAGGGCTGCATCTCTCACAAGCAGCACCCACCACCTGATGCTCCCTGTGGGTGGGCTTCATCTGTGGCACATCATGCACCAGCTCCCCGGTCAACAGTTCATCCTTCTCCAGGTCATCAATATCCAGTTGCCATTCCATAGGTGGTGGCCATGCAGAGTCATCAACACTCTGTAGGGTGGTTCATGGGCATGTGTTGTCTGTCCTTCCACCAATGGTGATGTGTTCTGCTGTTCCCCTGCCACTGCTGAACCTTGTGCATCTGTCTGCTGTGCATGGCTATAGGTCCATTCAGCATAGGCCCTTGCCTCTGACTGCTTCAGCCTCCACATTTAACACTCCAGGGAGTGCCACTGTGCATCTCAGGTGGGTTGTCCACTCTTTGCAGTTCCTCTAACACCAGCACAACAAAAGAGAGCACAGTGTGACTCTGCAGACCATGCCAATCTGTGCATGACTGCCTGCATATGAGGCAAATTAGATACAGCATGCAAACAACCACCCGTATGTTGCATGACACAACCATGACAATGGAACATGTAATAGACACCCATCTGCTACACCCAGAATGGTTCCCAGCACTGTTGGAGTCCTGTGGTGCATTGTAGACAGCACACTATGCCCCAGTAGCTCCCCGGATGTGTTCTACATGGAAAATAATGATGTGTCTGGGATGGATGGTCCAATTGCTGGATCCATCACTGCCTGTTGCCCATGTGCAACACTGTGCACAGTGTGCTATAACATGGTGACACACAGACAGTTGGATCAATGCCATGTGATGCCCATCATGTGGGTGACATGGCGTACCATATGTGCTGGACATGTTGCATGGCACTGTGCCGCATTGGGCTGAGTCCCAGACTGTGTAGATGGATGGCACCATATCTGGATGCAACCACAGTGACCAGCACTGCTGGTGACATGCTGCATAGGCTGCAGTGCTGTGTCGTGTGTACACAACACCGTGGCCTAGGCAGCATGGCAGTGTGGAATGGCATGCACACAACAGACTGGCAGAGCATGTGCTGCAGCCCTATAGGTGCACCTGTGCCATTGGGACCTGTGTGGCATGGTAATGTTGTGGTGTGAATGTGTCACCTGGGGTCATGGGTCTGCAGGCATCATGCCATGTGGCCTATTTATGTGTGCCACAGGCCCTGGAGTGTGGGTACCCCCTGAGCATGATGCTGGTAGGGTGCAGATGCGCATGTCTATCCTGCACATGTCAGTGCAGAATACTGCAGCATGTATGTGTGTGTGCTGTGTGAACAACAGGGCACGGGGCATATACACACCTAGCATGTTAGGGGCATGCACATGCAGGTCACATATGTGCCCATAGAATTATCCAAGGTGCCTGTGTCAAACATAAATGATGCAAGTGGTGCCTCTTGTCAAAATATGTGCTGTGAGCTATTCTGAAAAGCAGCCTGCATCAAACGCAGGCTGAATGTGCCAAAGGGGGCCTGTGCCAGCCTTGTACCACAAAATGGGCTGTGGCATGGCACAGGCTACCAAATCCTCTAACTTGGCAATCATAAAACCTCCCAGAGGGTAAAGGTTTAAGTACCATTAGACCAGCCAAGGTCAGGTCTAAGGGTACTTAGAAATCCTCTGGGAGGGCTGTGAACTGTGCGCCAATGTGCCACACACCCCCAGTCCTGATCCCGCTGTATGACAAAAAAAACTATCATTCCTGGTAGTCTTGGGGCCCCCAAGCCCCGATTCCCCATTATTATAAATAAAGATCACTAGTGATCTAGCACCTGCAAGTTCCGATCACTCATTATTATAAAGATCCCTGGTGATCTAATGCCTCCAGGCCCCAATCCCCCGTTATTAAGATCCCTGGTGATCTAGCACCCCCTCCAAGCCCTGATCCTTCATTATGAAATATGAACACATCATTGGTGGTCCAGTGGACCCCCACTACTCTCCCCAGCATGCAGTACCCACCCACCCTGCTCCCCATCCCCAAATTGAGCCGGCAACTGGCACAGCCCACCACTCACCACCACGGCCAGCCACCAACTGAGCTGTCAGTGAGCCCTGTACTGTATTCAGTACGTGCTCGTTGATTGACAGCGAGTATTTGGAAAATGCTTTGGGTAAACATTATTTATTTAATTTAAGTAAATTAAAATAAAATAAATAATATGTAAATAAAAGAGCTCTGTCCTTCAAGGCTATTGGCCTGTGCAACCTTTACCTTCCCAAATCCTCTTAGGAGTTAACATACCCTCCTTCAGTTCAAGAATCTCTCAACATCTGATTGATAATATGCACTGTAACTGTACTTAATTGTCACTTACTAGCTTGATCCAGTGTTACCACTGTGTACTAGTGTTACCTTGCCAATTCCTTTCTATTGCCAGCCTTTATGTCATTGCTACTATGCCTGTTCCTCAGAGTGCACACCTTTTCTATTTTGTTTGTATAACTGGTCACCTGTGAAAATTGACTATTCTAGCTCATCTTACTCTCCAGTATAAAAAAAAAAACTTTGGTCAGAGACAATATGGCTGCAAAACAATTGTAGTGATGGTGGTGATAGGTGTGTAAAGAAGATGCAGTAGAGGAATGATGGATGAATTAGTTAAGGGTTGTTGTGGTTTATTGAAATTATATTCCATCTTGTGGAGATCCTTATAATAGGATCCTAAGTACATGGAAATGTTCTGCAATTACAGATGTCCAGATTTCAAAGCAGGATCATAAATGCATGTAAATGTCCATAATAATGCACTGTGCAGCAGCAGTGATTGTGAGATCACAGTAGCTAAAGCATGTAAGAAGTAATGTTTCCATTTGGGTGGACAACAGTAATGGCACCCCATGGTTTACGACGAAAGCACTACCATTATTAATACATAATTATTTTAAACTGTAATTTCAATTAAGTTCAGTGCAGTGATACAGAGGAGAAAACAAAGACAGTGGGTAGAGGGGAGGGAGTAATACATATTAACATTATTTACCTGTTATGGACATTTGCATGTATTTTGCATCCTGCTGTACATTTTGGTCTTTCGTTATAGTTGCTGGATATTTGCCTGCATTTAGGACATGTAAGCTATTATTATGGACATTTCCATGAATTTAGATGGGCTTTCTGGCCAAATATGACTTTTTGGGACACTAATTTATCAACATTTTGCTATGGGTTCTTATTGTACTCCTTGCTGCTACTTATGTCATTTTACTACCCTGCTCATTAACCTGCCCTGATATGTATCTGTGTATCCTGCATCTTATGGAGGCCCTTATAATAGGATCCTAAATATGTGAACTGTGTCAGGGGGACAGAGACACACTGCAGCACCTTGTAGCAGCATGCAGAAGCCGGTTCCATGTGTTAACAGCGAAGTTTAAACAACGACTGACACATCGACGAGTACTAGTCGCTGAAAACAAAATCTGTAATCAGCACTATGCTGAATACAAAATCGGCGACCATGCAAAGCATAACAGGACCTACTCTTACCCCGCACCCCCCAAAATAATGATTCTCAACTCCAGGGTGGGTGGACACTGGGGAGTAAGGCAAATACAGGAGGGGGCTCCCATTGCAGGGGTGACATCCTGCAGCTGAAGAAACAACATGAGGGGAATGGGAAGATCAGAAAAAAATGCAAAGTAATCCACCATTAAAAATTGATATACCCCTATGCGGTCTTGAACCCGGGTCCATGCACACTACAGGCAGTGACATTAACCACCACACCATGTGGCCAGCTCGGTGGCAACCCACTCACTCTACCTACTTAACCTCCTACCACTACACTTGCTAACCACCTCACCTTAGCTATTTTATCCTCCATACCTCGCTATTCCTATCCCTCGCTATTCTTCCTCAATCACTGTACTTGCAGGCGCACAAACTGAGCCACTCATTTTGAGTCACTCAGTTTGCTTTGCCCATATCACTGGATACCACAGGAGCCTGACATATATATTCTAAATTGGGTCATTCCATGAAATGAGGGTACCAATGTGCCAAATACTTGGTAAATGAATTTAAAAATTAAAAAATAGCCACTGCAGTTATAATCAGTGAATTTAAACAAGTACAGATAAATTATGTAGTTTGAGAAACCCAAGTGCAGCCATTTTTTATTTTTTTTAATCTCCTTCTCCAAAATGACATGGATTTCTGGCAGCAAAATGTGACATGCAAAACAACAGTATGTTCCAGTGTTTCTATACAAACTTTGTTTTAGTTGCTCTTCAGTAAAGTTATTTTGAAAACTGTCTGGTGTTTCTTGGTGATGAAGACATTTTCACCCTGGTTTTAAATGTATATAACATTTCTGGTTCACACAAAGTTTTATGTGGCACATGCATCTGTGGTGTCCCAGCAAGTTTAATTCTTTACATGTTCCCTCAAATTTCAGCAAAAGCATTCAGCTTTTTGAGTGTGGAATGGGGTCTTAAAAGTGCTATGGGACTTTGGTGAGTGAGGGGTCTAGGCAATCATTTTTTTCAACTAAAACAGTTATGTGGTATCCACTGTTCTATGTGCAATGCTGTGGTGTCCACTGTTACATGAGCAACGTTGAAGGTGCTTTTTCTCAGGTCTCTGTTAGGGACTTATCTAACAATATGGTCATTTTTTTTCACTCTTGGATCATGATGTCTTGACAAACTTATCAAAATCAATCTACTGTGGATTTAAAGAATTGACTCTCATGGACGGCCCGGTGGAGTGGAAGGCTGAGGTGCTGTGCACCTTACCTCTTACCACTTCAGTGACCAGAGTTTGAGAATGATCTCAGGATGTCATAGGTCGGGTGGAGGGGAGAGGATTGAGCATCTGCTGGATAGCTGTCCTCTCCTGTGGTGAGGAGACATGCCATCTCGGTCCTTGGCTGATACCTGGTAGAGGCTGGGTGGTAGTGTTGGAATTACAAGCAGCGTAGAAAGGGAGGGGCCACAGTTCCATAGTTTGCGTGCGCCTCCATGTTCACATGCTTATGTGCTGCTACAGTTGAGGAATTCGGGGAGAAAACAAAAAAGGATTGATGCCCGGAAAATGGTAAATTTATTTATTTATTTAAATTTGATGACCAGTAAGTACACTGGCAGAAGAGGACTTTTTCAGGATGACCCAGGTGCAAATGCACAGGATAAGATGTACAGTCATAGTAATACATAAAAAAAAAGTGATAACAATATGTACAGGACAATGTGCAAGGAACAATATATGCAGAACAGTATTAACGTGATACAATGAAAAGACATCTTGTGCAGCAAGGGAAGGGATAACAATACATACAGTACAATATTCACATGATTTTGCTTACAGCAAGTGCAAAAGGATGGTTCGGGTGTATTTGAGTACAGATTACTTATTAGGAGGGAACAGAGGTAGAGTGCAAGTGGTACAAGGTAACAGGTTAGGGTGTGGAGGAAAAAGGGGAAGGGGGTCAGTGAGAACACTGAAATTCAACAGAAGGGAAGTAGTAGGATTTTAGAAGGTTTATAAAGGCTGGGGGAGAGGAAGCTTTTCTTATGGGGGGTGGTATTGAGCTCCATATGGAGGCAGCATAAACATAGAAACATAGAAACATAGACTTTGACGGCAGATAAGGACCACTTGGCCCATCTAGTCTGCCCATTTCCCTACCTACAGGATTGGCCGCAGATCCTAGTTAACCAACAGCCTATTTCTTTCTACCCCCCCACAAGAATTGCCTTATGTCTGTCCCATGCATTCTTAAATTCTCCCACAGTTTTAGACCCCACAACCTCCTCAGGAAGGCTGTTCCATGCATCCACTACCCTCTCTGTGAAATAATACTTCCTCACATTGCCCCTGAACCACCCCCCTTCTATCTTTAAATTGTGATCCCTTGTTCTTGCATGTCTCTTTTTCTGAAAGATGCTACCCTCTTGGACTTTGTTGATTCCACTGAGGTACTTAAAAGTTTCTAGCATGTCCCCCCCTCTCCCTTCTTTCCTCAAGGGTATACATATTATGCTCCTTTAGTCTCTCCTCATATGGCTTCTCTTGCAGACCCTGCACCATTTTAGTTGCCCTCCTCTGGACTGCCTCTATCCTGTCTATATCCTTGCGGAGATGGGGTCTCCAGAACTGGATGCAGTACTCCAGATGGGGTCTCACCAACTGTCTGTACAGAGGAATAACAACTTCCTGTTTTCTTCCGCTGCTGATGCCTCTCCCTTATACATCCCAGTATACCCCCAGCCCTCCCTACTGCCTTCTCACATTGCTTGCTAACCTTAAGGTCATTTGATATGATTACCCCCAGGTCCCTTTCCTTTTTTGTTGTTGTTGCTACCTCCCCACCCATTGTGTATTCTTTCCCTGGGTTCTTGTTTCCCAGGTACATTATTTTGCACTTCTTTGCATTGAATCCTAGCTGCCATACTTCTGACCATTCCTCCAACCTTGCCAAGTCCCTTTTCATCCTTTCCACACCTACTTGTGTATCAACCCTGTTGCAGATCTTTCTGTCATCTGCAAAAAGGCATACTTTTCCTTCCAGTCCCTCTGCAATGTCACTGATGAAGACATTAAAACGGACTGGACCCAATACTGAACCCTGCGGTACCCCACTAGTAACCCCTCTTTCTTCAGAGTGGACTCCATTTACAATTACCTTCTGTGTCCTGTTGTGTAGCCAATGTTTTACCCAGGCTACCACCTGGGGACCCACTCCCAGGCTGGTTAATTTGACTATTAATCTTTTGTGTGGGACTGTGTCAATTGCCTTGCTAAAGTCTAGGTAGGCCATGTCCACAGCCCCTCCCTGGTCTACTACTTTGGTCACCCAGTCAAAGAAATCTATTAGATTCATCTGTCATGACCTTCCCGCTGTGAACCCATGCTGCCTTGGGTCCTGTGCCCCACTGGCCTCTAGGTACTCAACTATTCTTTCCTTCAGAAAAAAGATGAAGGCCATTTCTACCTCATACAGCATGGCTCCCAGTCCCTAATGTTTTAACCATTGTAGTAGTCTTTTACATATTTTTTTTTATGGTAGGAAAAGAACTGCTGATTGATACTGGTGCGAAAAAGTGGGATGACAATGTTATTGTGGGAGGAAGATCTGGAAGTTGGAAGATTGACGAGCAGGATCTGCCTGGTAGGGAAGGTGGGTTGCCATTATGAAGAGTTTTGTAGATGAGTGAGGTGAGGGCAAGATTTGCTTTGAGTTCCGGAGGTAGTCAATTTAGGTTGTTGAGTACTGTGCAGTGGTGGGTAGCATGGCAAGAGTCCAAGGTGAATCTGGTTATATTATAATAGAGAGTATGCTTGTTTTGCAGAACAGATTTACTGGCAGCATTCATTAAGGTTAAGAAAAAGAGCTAGTAGGCCGAAGCCCATAATGCTCTTATTCTAGTCCATAGTATAGTAAGACAAATCAAATCCAGAAACAATTAATTTATTCAAATTATGTTTAAAGATAAGTTTAGGATCACTCATAATGACAGAAAATGAAAGTTTATTCCAAGGTCCAATTGTACGCGGAGTGACGAAAAATTTTCGATTGTTATGTTTAAATGATTTTCTGACCAGCTGTAATGGATGGCCTCTAGTGTTATGTGAAAAGGACTTAAATTCTAGCCCTAATTCATTCATCACACAATGATCATGTATAACATCATACAGAAAGAGAAGATCACCTCTCAGACGTCTGGTAGAGAGTGACATGAATTTCAGAGTTTCCAGCCTACTATCATAAGATACAGAATTAAGGCCAGATATTTTTTTCATAAATTTTCTTCGTATTTTTTCAAGGAATACTCTGTCAGATTTTTTAAATGGGCTCCATATCTGTGAGACATATTCGAGATGAGGTCTAACATCTGGCCTATATAAAAGCATTAACACATCACGATCCCTAGATCTGATGTTGCAAAAAATTGACCAAGCAACCTTATTTGCTCTACAAATAACGGAGTGTAAATGTTTGGTATAAGAAAGATCATTTGAAACAATAATTTCCAGGTCCTTCTCATCTGTAGTGACACTGAGTAATGAATCCTGTAAGGTATATGAATAACCAGAATTATTGTGGCCCAAATGCATCACTTTACATTTAGATACAGTACATTTAATTTCATACCCCATGTGTTTGTCCAGTTAAAGATAACATCAAGATCATATTGAATAGTTGTTATCTGATCAGAATTTAGACAAGGCCTCCCAATTTTTACATCATCCACATATTTTGTAGTAATTGAAGCACAATGTTTAGTTAAATCAGAAATAAAGGCTTGAAATAGGCAAGGACCAAGTACAGGTCCCTGTGGTACACCACTTAACACATTTCCACTTTTAGAAAGGTGCCCATTTATGATCACTCTTTGAGTTCTATTTTTAAGCCAGTTTTCTATACATATTTTTATGTAATAATTAATATCAAGTTCCCTTAGTTTAAATATTAAAGCCCAATGAGGCATGATGTCAAAAGCCTTATTAAAGTCTGTAAAAATGGATTGATGACTCCTGAGCCATATTCAAGTATGGGGAGAAGATTAGCCTGAGCGATTTTAACCTTAGTATCTGGGGTCAAGAAGTGATAGATTCTATACAGCGATCCCAGTTTTTTGTGAACAGATGATATGGTGTACTGGAGGTGGGTTTCCGAAGGAAAGGGAAGGGTCAAGGTGTACAGCAAGGTACTTAAAGGAGAGGGTCTTTTCAAGGGAGAGCCATTTCCAGTGTCAATATTAAACAGGGGGGAGGGTTTGGAGAGTTTTTGCTTGGAGCCAAACAGCATGGCCTGTGTTTTAGGTAGATTTAGAACCATTTTTCCTTGAGAAAGCCAGACTTGCAGCCTGGCAAATGAGTTGGTGAGGGAACTATTGACAGAAGTAATATTATCACTGTGAGCTTAAAGGACTGCATCATCGGTATAGAGAAGTGTTTTTATTGGTCTGCAGATGGTAGGAAGATCATTAATAAAAGTAGAGAATAAGTGGGGCCCTAGAATGGAGTCTTGGGGGACTCCATTAGAGATAAGACTTGCTCCAGATGAGGTGCTTCCAATTTTGACAACTTGCTGGTGATGATGCAGGTAGTCATTGAACCATGATATGGTGGGGGTCCTGAGGCCCAGTGACTGAAGTTTTGGAATAAGGAGTTTATGGTCGACAAGATCAAAAGCTTTTGTCAGATCAATGAATACAGCAGCAGTGATGTGGCCTGTGTCCATGGCCTGGTAAATGGCATCAGTGAGGGTTATAAAGGCAGTGTCTGTACTGTGTCCTTTTGAAAAACCATGTTGTTCCGGAGAAATGAGATCATGTTGCTGCAGGTATTCAGTGAGCTGGTGGTGGCCGATTTCTTCTTGAAGTTTATCTAGAGTTGAAAGAATCAAAACTGGGTAGTAGTTTTCAAGGGGGGTAGTTTTCCCTTTCTTGTGTAGGGGACAACAGTGGATGTTTTCCAAAGGGTTGGCACAGAGCCGGAGAAGGATAAACTGAAGATTTTAGCAATAGGGAGTGCGATTTGGGAGGTAGCAAGCTTAAGAAATCTGGGGATAAGACCATCAGGACCAGCTGATTTGTTACATTTGAGGGTGAGGAGTAGTTTATATATGCTGTGTGTCCTGCCCACCTCCCCGTCTCCATATTGCCACCTGGACCTCTGATCCCAGTTCTAGATGAGAGACACCAGTTGAGGGGAGGACAGCCCTCCCCTTCCCAGCCCTACCACGGGGGGGGCGGGACAATCTGTGGGGGAAGCATGGGCAAGGTGAGTCTGGGAGAGGTAGCTGCCAGGTGGGGGGAGGCAGTGACAGGGCAGAGTAGCCTGCCTGTGTCAATTAAGGAAGAAAAACCTGTATGACAAAAAATAATTCACCCATATGTCACATTTTGGTAACCCCTTTTCATGGACATAGCCAATTTCAATACAAAAAGTGATAGGGGGAACAAAATTTGCAATTTTCAGAGGCAATACTAAGTTCAGGGTGGGAACAAAGGTTGTTGATTGGGAAGGGTGAAGAGTTGACTGCACTAGTGTAGGTGCAGGGTGAAGTGGGAGCAGTGGCGGGTGGGTGGTGGGCAGCAGTTCATGGACCAGTATCGGGGCAACTGCAGGAGTGTGTAGTGAAGTCACAGGGAAGGGAGGAGAGTGAGTAGAGGGAAGAAGCAGAGTGCATGGTAAGGGGGAGAGAACACCATAGTCTGGGGAATTGGAAGGAGAAGACAACTTGACCAACAGTTGGTTTCCTTGATGGGAGTGTGAGAAAGCAATAGACAGAGTTGCGAAGGAAGTAGGAAATGATTGGTGAGGAAGAGAGGAGAGAAGCAAGGAAGGAGGGGAGGGACCCAAGTCTGGTTTTTAGAGATGAAGGAAGCACAATGGAGTAGACGTCTTGCCTTAAAGGAAGGGAAAGAGAGGGAGAAGTTCAGGGAGCAGTAGTGGTTGTGGGAGGTGGGAACAGTCCATAACAAAGTGGCAAAAGGAATGAAATAGAGCACTATATACTATGACATTATAGTTGAAGATGGGGGAGTATAATCTTTGAGACGATCTATCGATCTGCAGGAAGTGGGATACACCTTTTATTCCTATAAAGCACCCCAAGTTTGGGGTGCAGCTTCTTGTGGATGGAATCCACATGGGCTGAGAACTTGAGGTGCCAATCCAGTCAGACTGCAGGGTACTTAAATGAGGGGGACATCTCATCTTCTGCACCATCAAGGGTATTGAAGGTGGGATGAGCCTGCTGAGCCTCTGCCTAGTGTCAAAGGTCATAGAGACTGTTTTCTTGGTAGAGGAACAGCTGATTTTCCAGTAACTAGTGCTGGATGTTAGTAAAGTCCAGATAGAGCCTGGCCATGATGTCAGAGGCAGAGGAGCTGGAGGCAAAGAGTATGATGCCATCTGCATAGTTCTGGATGGAGGCAGAGGTGCAGACAGCAGGGAGGTCATTCACATGTCATATGGTAACTAACAGTATGAGGCAAACTGGAAATTTAAATCTACTAACAGTACAAGATAGACATGATGATCTCAATGAATAAGAATTTCAAAAGAAATCAAACTATGTACCTGTGAATGTTCTGGCAGTAGTGTTTTTTGAAAACTTGGTAGAAAACGACATCAAGAAATTATGTGATAACATGGAAAGACCGTATTACCAAAGTTGCAAGAAAATATGGCTTTGCACATTTTGAGAAACAGCCCTGGGATTATTATTAAATCGACCAATAAAGGTGTGCAATTTGTTCTAATGGACAGATTAGAATATGAAACAGAGTTACTTACTCAACACAGTGGCACACCTTTTTACTGTCAGCTCAAACAAGACCCCACAGATAAATTCAAAAAAGACACTGAAATTAACCTGTATGAATGCTTGGTTTTGAGTATTGTTTCTCAAAAGGCATATGCTTTTTTAAGAGTCCAGCATCCATTAGAGCAGTTATGTACTGCCTTCTGAATATTCATAAAAATGTCTTGAATCCTTCTGACCACCTGATTGCGATGAGTATCTGCACTCTCACAGAATGTCTTGCACAATTTGACCATCCTCAATAACAAGGCTGACCTTCTTGAACAGGTACACTCTTTTAAATACCTAGGGGTAACTGTTGATGACACCCTGTGCTTCACTCAACATATCAACCAGGTTGTAAAAGCTGTCAAAACCAAGCTGGGAATCCTTCATAGACACAAAAAATTCCTTACACCGTCTGCCCTCCACCTGGTAGTATCTAGCTCTGTTCTGACACTCTCGATTATGGCTTGGTAGTTTATGGTGCAGCTACTGACACTGCTCTTAAACATGTAGAGACTGCCCTTAACAAAGTGTGCAGACTCACCCTAGGTGTGGATAACCTAGCACACACCTGCTCAGTCTATGAACAGACAAATTGGCTGAACCTCAGGAACAGGATAAAGTATCTGATGTGCCTCCTTGGTAAGAATGCTCTGCTTGGCAAAGCTCCCCCCCCTACATAGGGGACATACTGCAGATTAACCTTTCTAATTATCAGACCAGGGACATGGCCTGTAGTCCCCTCTCTGTTCCCTTCATGAAAACCTTGTTGGGACAATGGTCCTTTGCGTATAGGGCCCCATTTTGGTTAAATGAAGTCCCCACATCTTTACTAAACATAGACAGTCTTGGCTCTTTCAAAACTGACCTCAAACACTTCCTCGCTGAAACTGGATCTTGTGAGTGCAGGATTTTGCCTGTCAGTTCTGGCCATTCTAGGCCTCGACTTACCTCTCCTTCCCCCAAGCCTGAATCATATGCCCAGTATGGCCTGACTCCACTGACCTAGTGTCTAGCCCTTCTCAGTTTATTGATGCACTTAATAAATTTCTCCTCTCCTTTCCTCCTACGCCCTGAGCTCTTGCTACTACTAGTCTTCCCACCCTTGTCATTTTCACATCTGCCTCTCCTCCGTCCCATTCTGTCTTTCCTCCCTTTTAACGCAACGCCCTCCACTTACATTACTGTTCTATCTTCCACTCCCTACCCCCACTCCTTCTTGTCTATATTTGATGTCTCCCACTAGTCTCCTCCTCATCCTCCTCCTCCTCCTCATCTAAGCCCTCCACCTCCTGGACTGAGCCTACCATCTAGGCTGCCACCCCCTTGACGGAGCCTACCCACCAGGCTGCCTTGCACTTGTTTCCCGAAACTGAATGATGTATTTTACTATACCAGTTGAACAATAAAGTGAACATCTGTTAACTTTACTCATTGTGTCAGGGGAACTCTGAACTTGGGCATCTATATAAGTCAACTAATTCATCACCTGAACATTGACATGTTTGAATTATCCTTCACTTGCTGTATGTCAAGTTATTAGTGACTGTACATGGTGTTGCCTGAATTATTCCCTTATCTTTGTAAAATGTACTCCCGTCTATTTTTTTTTGGTGAACTGAAGTTCTTATAATGTATGTATGTATGTATGTATAAATATACTGTACGTATGTATTGTATTGTTTAATACTGGCGTGGAACCTTTGAAAACGAGTACCTTGCTCAAAGGTTATTTCCGAACCATGAAATAAATAAAATTAAAAAAAATAAATAAAATTTGTTGATAAGCATATAAAAGAGTCTGCCCAGTCCTTCCCTTCCTTTGTGAAGGATGCATTCCTCATGCTACAAATTTTGGAAAATCTACATATAGAAAAGGATTACTTCCTTGTGATAATGGATTTTTCCTCCCTATATAGAAATATGCTACATCTAGTTGGAACAGATGCCCTCCAAGAAACACTATATACAAAGTCTGTTTTAACCTGCTGGACTTATTGAGTTTATTTTAAATTTGACAGAAAAAGTATTGCACTGTTGCAACAAATCTCTTTACTTTTATGGATCAATTGTTCTTCCAAACTAGTGGCACTGCAATGGGTACGGCCTTCCTGCCCAGCTATGCCAATCTTTTCCGGAGTTTGGGAACCTAGGTACATCCTGTCACCAGGAGTTAACCCATTCTATGGTAAAATTGACATGTACAAGAGGTATATTGATTATTTGTTCTTTAGATTTAGCCACTATTAACTATCTGGACATTACAATCAAAAAAGCAGGAAACAAATTATTGACATATTTTTGTACAGAAAAACAACAGGCCGTAATTTGGTACTGCATTTTAAAAGTTGTC
This sequence comes from Neoceratodus forsteri, assembly GCA_016271365.2. Lineage (NCBI taxonomy): Eukaryota > Metazoa > Chordata > Ceratodontiformes > Ceratodontidae > Neoceratodus > Neoceratodus forsteri. Next base: position 671,301,753 of record CM057451.1, on the reverse strand, counting down.
ACTCATTCCATACATAAGCCAGTGCTTCATGGCAAGGAGAAATTGTAATAATAATGAAGATTTTCAGAGAAATGCTTGTGACCTCCATATGAGATTCAAGTCTAGGGGCTACCCAGAACAAATTTTGAATGATGCTATGAATGCAGCATTTACAAAACAGAGAAATTACTTTCTGAAATATAACCCCAGAGGGCAGGCTGACAGGAATGATAGACTTAATTTTGTTTTGATCTACTCTCCACAAACATGTAAGCATTAAGCCACGACGAAGGTGGTATCTAATGAGGAATTAATGCATGGCTGGGACCATTGTCGCTCGAGGCCGAAGGCCGAGTGCAAACAATGGCCCAACCATGCATTAATTCACCATTAGATGCCACCTTTGGAGTGGCTTAATGCACTTGTAACATGGTGTTGCAGTAGTTATTAGTGTCAGAAATGTATTTCTAATTTTCTAATAGATGTTATAGTGACGGTATTTGCCAACTACATAAATATTGACTGCACTTTTCAGTCATTTACCACATGCTTTTTTAGATACAGATGTGCCGGACATAACATTTGCTACACAACAGCAGAAAGGTTTATTTAAAGTAACGTTCGTTGTTTCCTGTAAATCTACATGGCTATTTTTGTCATAGGGTGAATAGGAGGACTCCGGCACACTGCTCTTTCTGTTTCTGGATCGAACTCAGAAACTCATTTGCATATTTTGTACCATTCTGCTTCTTTGCTGTGCGTGCATGCTGAGTAGGCTTCACGTTCTGCTTTATGTACTGTTTACTGCTTTCCTCGGTCTGTATGTGTACAGTAAGTGTTTGCAGCTGTGTCCTTGAGTCGGGCGACACGTGGTATTTCTACTTTTCGGGTCCGTGAACCATGAAGGGCTAACCCAGTCTTCTACAGATTCACTTTAGTGCCTGCAGCAGACACGTTAGGAAGGCAACTCTGACACAGAGCCAGAGAATTACCCTGACAAGGTTGCAAGGGAGAGCCAGCAGTGATGAGAAGGTACAACAGCGCAAGTTTACAACGTCAGGTACGAACAGACTTCTATTGCACTAGGTGCAGAGCACCATATCTCATGTACATATATATTGAGATTTGTACACCATTGCTACTGTTATGAGCAGTCGGGGTGGGTCGGTGGGCAAGAGAAGACGACTGTGGCCATTTGGGTGGTTGGGTAGCACAGACAAGATATTTGATATCTTCTGGCTGTCCCCTTTGCAAACAGTGCTGTTTTGTACTGTGTGGCTGGTTTTGGTACTTCACTAGCAACATGGCATTAGTACTGGAATAATGCCATGTTGTTCTTGTACCACCTGACACGGTTGAACTAATTGTGTTCCATGTTTGCAAAAAAACATTGGCACATCTTGGAATCAGACAACAGTTTAAGAGAGGTGGTACAACCAGGTTTCAGACTGGTACATACACAGGACTCCAAAGCTGGGGACATACGGTAGTTACTAACAGCAACCACAGGAGAGGTAAATAGAAATACAAGAAATCTTCCCACAGGAACACATCCATGTGTCAATTACAGTTGTAAATACATTTAAAATGGAAATCAGTTTATCTGCATCAGTGTAAGCAAGAATTTTGAAATTAGAGACTTCATTTCCTGTCTTACTGGAGCTTTATTTTTATGTATTTATTGTTTTACTCCTTTGGTAACTAAATAAGGCCCACTAAGCACAATATCCTGTTTTCAGGGGCCACCCACGAGCACTGAGAAGGTTAAGTGACTTGCTTGGAGTCACACACTATGCAAGTGGAGGTTGTGGGAATCAAACTCAAGTCTGTTTGCTGTACCAAACTAATTCACAGCTCATTACTATAACCTGTAGGCTATACTGCAAGCCTTTTTATCTTGCCAAATGTTCTTGCAATGCATTCAACATTGACAAACTGATTAGAACTCTAAGAAAGAGAATTGGGCAGCATGTATGTGTCATTGAAAAGTCTAGCAAAACAAATGGACTGGCACTTCATATTTTAATGACTAATTTGGACCATGATGTTACCTTCCAGGGACTGGAGAAAGTGGCCATTGGACCATGGGTGGCAACTTTGACAACAAGCTGCTCAGACGTGAATGTCTGTAAAGTACAGACTTTGCTCTTTACAAATTCCTGGACTAAATCATTATTTTTATCTTGTTCCATTTCTTAAAAATTAGATATCAAATCAGTAGTAATGATACTGTATAGTTATACTTTTGAGATGGTTCCACCAAGTTGGTTTGACAGAAAACTTGTCGACCAGCTTTACAGCAATGACACAATGTAGACCGCGATCGCACCCCCTGGATTTTATTATAACTACCTCCACAGCAGAGGTGTTTCGGGAAGGGGGCACAAAACCCAGAGAAGCTGTGTTGGAGTACTGCATGCCTATTACAGCTACTGGCAGCAACTGTCATTTTGTTGCTGTAAATGACAAATCGCTGTAATATTTTCAACGTTATGTGCTACGCCTTTGAGATAGTATCTATATGCTGTTAAATCAATTGAATTTCCTATCCCTTCTATTTTTCTCCTCCCTTATTTTCCCCCTCCCTCCTTCTCCCACGTTTTCTTCCATTCTTGCTTTTTAACTTTATATAGAAACATAGAAACATAGAATTTGACGGCAGATAAGGACTGCTTGGCCCACCCAGTCTGCCCATTTCCCTACCTAATGGATAAGCTGCAGATCCTAGTTAACCAGCAACCTACTTCTTTCTGCCCCCACCCGCTAGAATTGCCTTATGACTGACCCATGCATGCTTGAATTCCACCACTGTGTTTGACTCCACAACCTCCTCCGGAAGGCCGTTCCATGCATCCACAACCCTCTCTGTGAAAAAATACTTCCTTAAATTACCTCTGAGCCGACCCCCCTCTATCTTCAAATTGTGCCCCCTTGTTCTTGCACACCTCTTGTTTTGAAAGATGCTACCCTCTTGGACTTTAATTCCTTGAGGTCCTGAAAGTTTCTATCATGTCCCCCTCTCCCTCCTTTCCTCGGGGCTATACATATTAAGCTCCTTAAGTCTCTCTTCATATGTCTTCTGGTGCAGATCCTGCACCATTTAATACCCTCCTCTGGACAGCTTCCATCCTGTCTATGTCTTTGCAGAGATTGGGTCTCCAGAACTGCACATAATACTCCAGATGGGGTCTGACCAGCTGTCTGTATAGAGGGATAATAGCTTCCTGTTTTCTACTGGTGATGCCTCTCCCTATGCATCCCAGTATCCCCCCAGCCCTCCTTGCTGCCCTCTCACATTGCTTGCCCACCTTTAGGTCATCTGATATGACTACCCCCAGGTCCCTTTCCATTTTTGTTGTTGTTAGTATCTCACCCCCCATTGTGTACTCTTCCCCTGGGTTTTTGTTACCCAGGTGCATTACCTTGCACTTCTTAGCATTGAATCTAAGCTGCCATACATTTGACCATTCCTCTAACCTTGCCAAGTCCCTTCTCATCCTTTCCACCCCACCTTGTGCATCAACTCTGTTGCAGATCTTTGTGTCATCTGCAAAGAGACATACTTTTCCTTCCAGTCCCTCTGCAATGTCGCTTATAAAGACATTGAAGAGGACTGAGTCCTAATCTGAACCTTGCGGTGCCCCCACTAGTAAGCCCCTTTCTTCAGAGTGGACTCCATTTACTATTACTCTCTGTGTCCTATTCTCCAGCCAATTCTTTATCCAGGCTGTCATCTTGGGACCCACTCCCAGGCTGGCTAACTTGTATATTAATCTTTTGTGTGGGACTGTGTCAAATGCCTTGCTAAAGTCTAGGTAGGCCATGTCCACAGCCCCTCCCTGATCTACTACTTTGGTCACCCAGTCAAAGAAATCTATCAGATTCGTCTGGCATGACCTTCCCGCTGTGAATCCATGCTGCCTTGGGTCCTGTGCCCCTCTGGCCTCTAGATAATCGACAATTTTTTCCTTCAGAAGTGATTCCATCATTTTCCCTACCACTGAGGTTAAACTAACAGGTCTGTAGTTTCCTGCTTCTGCCTTGCTCCCACTTTTGTGAAGGGGAATCACATCTGCCCTCCTCCAGTCCTCGGTACCACCCCATCCTCCCATGATTTGCTAAAGAGGGTAGTCAGTGGTGTCACTAGTTCTACCCTTAGTTCTTTTAGAATTCTGGGATGAATCCCATCAGGCCCATTGCTTTGTCCACCTTCAGTTTTAAGAGTTCTTTCAGAACCCTTTCTTCTGTAAATGGGCTGGTATCAACTTCTGTATCCAGAGTGTTTCTACTGTTTGTCTTAGGTACCTCCCTCTTCCTTTGTAAATACTGAGCAAAATATTTGTTTAGTATCTCTGCCTTTTCACAGTCACCGTCTGCCCACCCTCCCTCCCTTTATTAAGCCTCACTATCCCTCCTTGGTCTTCCTTTGCTCCTGATGTACCTATAAAAGGTTTTATCCCCTTCTTAACCGAGTTGGCTATCTTTTCCTCGGTTTGGGCCTTTGCTGTTCTGACTGCCTTCCAGCTTCCTTTTGCTTTAACTGATACAGTTCTCTGTCCTGCTCCTTCTGTGATTCCTTGTACTTCCTGAATGCTTTCTTTTTCTCTTGAACCTTCACTGCCACTTCCTTTGAGAATCATAGTGGTTTCTTACATCATTTTGTTTTGTTTATTTGCTTCACACAAAGGCTTATTACCTCTGTGATGGCAGTTTTTATTATTCCCCATTGTTCTTCCACCCCTCCTTCCTGCCCATTTGCTAGTGCATTCCTTAGGCACGCACCCATTTTGGCAAAGTCAGCCCTCCTAATTATATATATTTATATAGTATCATGTGCTTTTTGAAGATGTGTGGCACTTTATATTGCATTTAGCACTTTATATAGTATGTTTGTACTTTATGAATAGATGTACTGTCACTTTAAGAGTGTTCTCTATATAAAATCTCACATCTGCCTGCGACATTAAGACTTGAAAATGCGCCTGAGGCAGGAAATTGTTGGTGTGTGTGGGAATGAGGTATGTACTTTTACCATTGCTCATTTTATCTTGTTTTTATCCAAAAAGTACTGGATTAAATTACAGAACTGACTTTCGAGTTGCATATGCAGGAGTCCAAGTGCTTGGGTGGTCTAGTAAATTAAATATGCAGGTCTTACATGCCGCTGAGGTAGGTGCTATATTGAATTAAACAAAACTGAGGCCACCACTGAATTTACAAAACAGTTTTAGTACTTGCAATAGGCACAAAAAAAAAAACTAAAAAATCTTGATGACCAGTTAAATATTAATTTATTGGATTAAAATATTAATTATAAGTTGTATTAATTATTCATGAGGTCAGCGCATGCTCTGATTGGTGGCTGTACCAGATATGAGTCCTTTAGAAATGTTTGATACAGCTCAGAGCAGAGTGGTGTGCATGCGTGTAACTTTCATTTTTTTAAAACATGCTGGTTTTCTGTTGCTAACATTATTAGACATATAATAGTAATAATACACTTACAACTAGGCATTTCTCTGAATGAGCTCCCAGCTGGGGTTAATGGTCCTTGGTTGAACTTTGGACCATTGACACCCCCAAGATGGGTGTTAATCCCCAGAAAAAGCCTAAAAAAAGCCTGGTTGTTCCGGCATCATTGCTTACACATGTCCCCAGATCACCTTCCTTATCTACTGTATGTTTAGTAGAAAAAAAATTAAACTTTGGGACATAAATTTTAAAACCTCATAAATCTCTTCTGTGAACAAAACACAACAAAAGTACATTAACCTATTTATTGGGTCTAGCAAAGTCCAGCATTACAAAAGGCTAACATAAAAAAACACAATAGGAAAGGATTTCTGACATTTCCCGGTAGAATGACATTGCTAATGTCAGGGCAGCTTGTTTCAGTCCTGGGTTAGCATGGTCTAGAAAGGTCCATGAGTTGGTACCATATCTTGAAATTCTGCTTAACCTACAAATGAGGAGAATAATGACAATTCAAAGTGAGATAATAGAAGTTAGATATGGCAGATTAACTTCTGATCCAAACAGTATAAACTGTAAACACCCATTTGACTCTACTAATGTATGTCCCTGATAAAACAAATTAATGAAATACGGGATTGGTGATTTCTTTGCCAAAATGTTTAAACCAATGGAAGACATTTTCAACTATCTTCTAGGTATCTCTGATAAAGTAGTTCTACATAATAAGATCATGCAGATTTCTTATTGGAATGATAAATAAATGTAATAAATTGGCAAATGTAAAGATATAATGAGGATGCATGTTAAATCTTTTTCATCATTGAATTCCTAAAAAAGTGATAGTAAACCTTTTTGTGGTAATATATTTTATCCAACTACTGTAATTGAAGAATTTCTACACAAGCTTTCAAGACCTCCCAGGTCCCATCATCAGGTGCAGAGAAAACTAACCAGTATATCAGAATACATACAAGAGTTTGTGAATCCCATAGTGCTTAACAAAGAAGAGGGTATAGAGGAAGTAATTTTGTACAATACAAGTGACTACCAGTAGGTAGGCTCATGTCATTAAAAGGTGAGAGATCAGACATGCAAATGGTGGGCTACCTCAAAGTGGCACCATAACAAAAAGGATCAACTGCTGAAAAAAGTTCCATTAAGTATTAGGATGTGTATTGCTGCCAGTTCAGAAATTTAATTAAGCTGTGTCTGAATAGATGGCTCCTTCAAGTCAATTATGTTCCAACAACAGAGGAAGATTTGAAAAACAAGCAAACAAAAAATAAATTCTAAACGGTAGGGCCCTGAGCTGCAGTGCAAACTGTCAAAACTCAGTTTGGGATTTGGTTATGTGTGAGGAAGCCTAATTTTTTGTACAGCCCATGTGTGTCTGTTCCAAAAAGCCTCATGAATTTTGCTTCCCAAAGAAGTCTTGCATGAATATCTTTAAGATTTCCTCTCAAAGCTGCCACTTTAAGATCATTCAGGGAATGGTTGTTCTGGGAGACATGCTCAGCCACTGGTGTTAGGTTGTCTAAGTGTTTGATAGTTGATCTGTGTCCATTCATGTGTTTACAGAGTGATTGTCCCATTTCATACTAACATACTAAAATGCCAGAAGAATAGGCCTAATGGTCTTTCGTGTCTGCTTGTTTGGTCAGCCCCCACCTTGGGAGCTGACCTTGCTGCCCCCCTCGCCTTATCTGGTTTCTCCCTTCCCAGTTCTGGATATTCTCGCTGCATTGGATTTTGCTTCCAGAACCCTTCCCCTGTACCTGTCCCACCCCCTCTTGAACCTCTCCACCGTCTCTGCCTCCACCATCCCCCTAGGCAGCACATTCCATGGCTCCACCACCCTCTCAGTGAAGTAGCACCTCCTCCTTTCTCCCCTGAATCTTCCCCCCTCCAGCTTCCACCCATGCCCTCTAGTGGCCCCTCCTCCTTCCTTCAAAGCACCCCGACTGTTCCTCCCCTATTTGCCCCTTCATGTACCTGAAGACCTCTATCATGTCCCCCCGGTCCCTTCTCTCTTCCAATGTGTACATATTTAGCTCTTCGAGCCTCTCCTCATAGGTCCTGTCCCCCAAGCCCCAAATCATTTTGGTTGCCCTCCTCTGGACCCTCTCCAGGAGTTTAATGCCCCTCTTTAAGTGTGACCTCCAAAACTGCATGCAGTACTCGAGGTGCAGCCTCACCAAGCAGTTATACAGAGGGAGTATCACTTCCCTCCTTCTGGAGGTGATCCCCCTAGCGATGCATCCCAGCATCTTGTTGGCCTTGGCTGCTGCCCTCCTACAAGTCTCCGGGTTGTTCATCTTGACATCCACCACCACCCCAGGTCCCTCTCAGCCATTGAGACTTGTAGCATTTGCCCCCCCCCAGAGTGTTGTTCACCCACATACCATCCATGCTGACATTTTTGCATCTTATTAGATAAGTAAAATTGCTGGTGTTGCATTAAAAAGACTCTTTTATTTGTGTTCCTCTTTGGTAAATGGACAGTAGACAGAGTCACATGTGTCAATCAAGCTGCATGTTTTGCAGCTGAGCTTGTTGCATGGGCTTGCTCCTTGTGTGTTCATTTTGAATTGTGGAGGTACTGTTCCTGACCAGTGTTCTTGCCAGATTCATTGTTTGTCTATAGGATATTATATGTGGTTCACTGAATATAGTAGAAAGTGTATTATTGCTCTGCAGGATTGGTAGCAGATCTACAGTATGGCAATCTTATTTAGTATTTTGCAGATGGGTTGTATGTCACAACCAGCGGTGTGCGTTTTGATTGTTTTTCCTTTTTGTACTCCAGTAGCTGTACTTGTGGTATTTGTCTAGTTCATGCAGTCTGTTTGTCAAATACATGTGAGGGGTAGTTTTTGCTGGTAAAAGCTCCTCGTAGTATTTCCAAATTATTGTCCCTGTCTGACTACTCCATGCATATAAGTTGGTATTGTAGGACTTGACAATTGCCCTTTTTGTATGATTTGGGTGAGCACTAGAATGGTGTAGGTAGTTGAAATTATTTGTTAATTTTCTGAATATTGATGTTTTTATTTTGTCCTGGTGCAGTTCAATTGTGGTGTGTAGAAAGCTGACTTTTTTTTCTGGGAGTACTCCATTTTCAGACTGATCGAGGGATGAAAATTGTTGAAGGATCTGTGGAACTCATGATGTTTGTAATCACTCTTTGTCCCTAAAAAAAAATGTAATCCATAAAATGGTAGTAGATCAATAGTTTTGTTCTCTGCTATGCTCTCCTCTAACACATCCATGAAGATGATGGCATATTGAGGTGCCATTCATATACCCATAGCTATGCCACTTTTCTGTAGGTATAGTTTGTTGTTGTATGTAAAGTAATTATGTTTCAGTACGAAGTCAGTGAGTTACAAAACTGCATCTGTAATTGCCTGGCTGTCTTTGTCCCTTTGTAGTATTGTTTTGCATGCATTTAGTCCATCCAAGTGTGGTACTGTATATTGGAATAGAGAGACTCTATATCCATTGTGAGCAGAAATGAGTTAGTAATGAGTGCATTTCATTTGTGAAGTCTGTTTTGGTAGTCAGTTGTGTCCAACATGAAGCTCAGAGTTCTTTCTTACACTGGTTTGAGGATGCCCTTGACCCAGCCTGGTATTTGTTCAGTAAGAGTTCCAGTTCCTGAGATTATCAGCCATCTTGGAACTCCTAGTTTATGTATCTTTGGGAGTGCACAAAATATTCCTGTTCTTGGATTCTGATGAATTAAACTGGTTAATTGTAATTTGATGGTTGGTAGACAAGGAACATGACCATGCAACAAGCCCAGATGAAAAACATGCACCATGACTGACACATGCGACTCTGTCAACTCTTCATTATGAAACAGTAATACAAAATAAAAGGGTCTTTCTCTTGCAAAACCATCAATTTGACATAGATACCAAAAATGTCCACATGGATGGCATATGTGTGAAACAGGACCTACAGTACATTCCATAAACACATGACTGGACACCGATCCACTATCAAATGCTCAGGCAACCCGACACTAGTGGACAAGCACTTTCCTCAGAAACAAAAAACATTCTCTGAAAGGTCTTAAAGTGGATATTTTGAAAGGAAACATTAAACACATTCATATAAGACTTCTCTGGGAAGCAATATCCATGAAACCTTTTTGGAATAGATATGCAGGGGCTGAGCAAAAATTTGGACTTCCTCACAAATCACCAGATCCACTGCAGCTCTGGGCCCTACCATTCATTTATATATTCTTTGCAAAAAGCTATGTTAGGGCACCACTTAGGGTGGCTTAATGCAAAAAATTTCAGGAAATGGGGCATTAAGGTTTTCAACCCTAACTCCCTACCCCGACCCTGCAGGCAGAAATAGAACAAATCATAAGGGTTTCACCTCTCTTGCATCTTTACAAATGAGGTGTGCCTTGAGGTTATCAACCCTGACCTTTTCTACAACAACACCTGGCAATTCTAGAAAAAATTACACATTTGGAAAAAATGTACTCTTATGCCACACTATTCGTGAGGAAATTAGCATTTCTGTGTTACATAGCACACCACCAGGAAGCATTCTGGAAAGCTACGCTGCCTTTTTGTGAAGTCTACCCACAGATAAGAAGTCACAGATGCTGCAGCATTTAAAAGCTGGTTACAAATGGCTGTGGGCATCAATGATACAGCAACCAGAACCCTGGCAAATGCAGCATCTAACAGAATATACACACAGTTAAGGATCACTTTTTATCTGTGGATATTCATAACAAGGCTACAGACTTCCATTTTGAGAATGCATCTCTCATTGGAGATCAGACAGAGCTATATGGAAAAGGTTGACACAACAAAACTACTGTGCTTTTACAAGTTTAGTAGAAAAAGAGAAGTCCAGAGGATACTACAGATCCTATGGCAGGGGAGGCAGGGGAATGGAGCACTATCACAGGCATTATCAGCATCAGTCACACAATGCACCCAATGGTTTAAATAAAGGTGGTGAAGGAAGAGGTGGGAGGCAATCAGCCACTCCAGCTAATCCACACAGACTCCTAACACTTGACAAGTCACAGATCACCACACCTCACCCTCCAGTGGGGGAGGAATGCAGTTCTCATCATCTCCAGCAGTGGAAGTCTGTTACAGCAGACAAATTGGGTGCTTGACATTATTCCTTTTTTAAAAAATTGGTGACTGGGAAAGGCATACTGAGCTGAGGCTCATTTCCAGGAATGATCCAGGGTAAGGAGAACTGAGAAGAAAAGCAATACAATAGGTGACATGGGGGCAGCATAAAACTACAGTCAGTCAAAAATAATAATTGAGCTTATTACTGATAGTAGTAGGGCAATAACCAAACAGCACAATAAGTTAAGACAAAACATGACCTCTCAAAAGAGTGGTCAGAAAATAAAGTAAAAATAAAGCAATATCTAAAATGGGTAAGTGCAATATATATGAAACTTACAAACTGTACCAAGCAATCTTGGAGAAGTACTGGGGGTGATGAAAACAGAAGAGAAGCTGGATTGGGTGCCTGAGGGGTGAGGACTGGGTCATGCAAAATAGAAATGGGACCTCAGCAGGGGCTTAAGGGCAAGGTAAGAGGGAGACACAACAAAAGAAAGCAGTGCACTTGGGAATCACATTGCAATGAAAACATGAGGAAGGAACCGTTAGTTCCAAATGTGCATGGGGTTGCTGTTATTTTATACTTGTACTGGCATCTATGCACTTTACAACCCATTTTTTGTAGTTAATCTTTCTATTGACAATTTTTAGAGAGGTGAGGAGAAGAGGGGGAGAGGAGAGAGGAGAAGAGAAGAGAAGAGAGGAGAGGAGAGGAGAGGAGAGGAGAGAAGAGGGATAGGCACCAGTATGAGTGAGAGGGGAAGGTGAGAAGTTGATAAAGGGAACAGTGGTGAGTAAGGGGAGGCCAAAACCAAATCAGCAGAAGTAGTGAAAGATAGTATCCAGTCTGGGTTGGGTAGATTTGGAGGTGCCACCATAGATCATATACATGTAATCAAACAATGAGAGAATCATTTAAGATTAATCTCACTTTGAACTGGGAGTGGAAGGCAAGATTTGTTCCTTAAAGGGCTCTTAGTTTTAAGCATAATTTCTTGAGGATGGCATCATTTTGGACTGAAAAGTCAAGAGGATTATCAAACAATACCTTAAGGCACTTGAAACAGTGGACTGGCTCAAGGGGAGAGCCTTCAAGGGAAGAAAAGTCAGGGGTCTGGTCATCAACTATATTAAACTGATGGTGTGAACTAAACAGCACTGAAACATTTTTTGGCATTTAGTGAGAGCTGGTTGGTGCAGAACCAGCACTGAACATTATCAAAGTCATGCTACAGGAACTGTTCAACAGGGGGTTGAGGTTCTGGAGGCATAAAGCAGGGGGCAGGAAAAACATTCACCAGACATTACATGAAGGATATAAAACTGAAGGTTTCTACCTGTGAGAAAGATTTGGGAGTATACATCCAGAGTGATTTAAAGAATAGTATTCAGTGTAGGAATTTATCAGATAGAGCACTTGTATTTGGTAAGTAGCATTAGAAGAGGTTTTCACTCTAGAAGTAGAGAGGTACTAATGCCATTGTTTATGACCCTGGTCAGGCCCTTATTGGATTATTGTTCTACGGTGTGGAGTCCTCACTTAGTGGGGGATGTTAGAATGGTGGAGAGGCCTCAAAGGACTTACACAAAATTGATTGTACTGTGTAAGGATATGGATTATGAAGGAAGATTGAGGAAGTTGGAATTAATTATGGACCCTAAAGGAGAACTAGAGGGGATACGTTATGTCTCTATAAAATTCTAAAAGATGAGAGTATGAAAAAAGAGATGGGGTTAGAATTTAAAGAGTAAACATACCAGATGAGAGGGCATAATAGGCAATTAAGAGAGATAAAAAGTAGGACAGCTATAAGAAAATATGGTTTTAAAAATAGAGCAATTAGAATGTGGAATAAATTACCACAGGAGGTAGTGGAAGTAGAAACTGCAGAGGCCTTTAAGGTTCAGATAGATCAGTACCTAAATGATGTTGGTAACTCAGGTTGCAGCCACTGAATTGTAGAGAAAGCTTATATGGGCTATGCCTTTTTGACTTACCTATATACCAGTATGAAATCCAGTATGAAATAAAGGACTTTTTTTATCGGCATACATGTGTGTATTAGCTGAAACACATTCCAAGGGAAGGTCATTCAGAAAAACAAAGAAGAGGATGGGATCCAGAATTGAGCCTTGGGGCACTCTGGAGGTCATGGGAAGGGGAGCCAACACTGATTCCCCAACCTGGTTAGACTAGCTATGACCAGAAAGGTAGCAATGGAATCAGTCCATTGTCAATACTTAGAGCCCAGCACACACCAACTTATCAAGGAGGGGAGGATGGGCAACACGAGCATACACCTTTGCCAGGTCAATAAAGATTGTAGCTTATATACGAATCTTATCCATCTCTTTCAGGATGTAGTCAATGACACACAGGACAGATGATTGTAAAATGAACTTTTCAAAAGCCAGAAGGGAAGGGACAGAGGAAAGAGGAAGAGTTGAGAAAGTTGGAGTGCTGGGAGAAAATTAGCTTTTCCTAGAGTTTATCTAGTGATGGGAGGGGAGAAATACAGCAATAGGTCCCAGGGCACAGGTGTCATCCCCTTTGTGAAGAGGAAGAACTTTTGACTATTTTCAGCAAGTGGGAACAGAGCAATTCTGAAAGGAGTCCCAGTCCTGGAAGAGGAAAGAATTATATGTGAAGACAGGGATATGGTTAACTCGCTAAACAAATATTTCTGTGAAGTGTGTTCAAAAGATGGGTTCACTATAAATTAATCAAATGATATTAATAGGATTTTTGCCACAACAGATGATCTACTTATAACCAAAAACATAATTATTGAAGGCTTAAAAAATTGAAAAACACAGAGCAGCAGGTCCTGATAACATTACTGCAAATCTTCTAAGCATAATCCAACCATATATTGTGTATCCTTTGCTATGTATCTTTAATCATTCCTTGGATACTGATATTGTTCCTGCTGACTGGAGAAATGCAAATATGGCCTCCGTTTATAAAAAGGGAAAAAGGAGTTTAATGACCATTTATAGTCCAATAAGTCTTCATAGATTCATAGAGGTTGACAGCAGAAAAGTACTGTTTGGTCCATGCAGTCTGCCCATTCTTTTCCCTTCCTAATCTAAAACTACAGACCCTACATGTTTACCAGCCTCTGCCCCTTACAAGACTTTTATATAAAGTCCTTGAGTGTGTGATCAAGAAATATATATTAGAAATAGTTATTATTAATAAAAAAGTGGACATAAGATAACATGGATTCCAACAATGTGGATCATGTGTAACCAGTCTTATAACATTTTATAAGAAAATGAACAAATGTTTGGACATGGGAAAACTCGCAGATGTTGTTTTCCTAGAATTCTCTATGGCTTTCCATCTTGTTCTTCATAAGGCAATAAAAAATAGTTAGAAGGGTGGAGGGATAGTTGGAAAGTCGAGCTCAAAGGGTCAAAATCAGAGGGCAGTTTTCCTCAGAAGGTGGATTAACCACACTGCAGGGTTTGGGTTTGGGTCCAAGAAACAAAGTTTTGCTCATCCTACAACTAAATTCAGGTGGGGTGCAAACAAGGTAGCCAACCACAACAGAACACAACTGCTGAAAGGTGCACTCCAAATAGAGAGACACACAGAGACACAATTTCTGCAAATTATATGAACATTTATTCCACAATGGAAAAATAATAAGGTCAGGTAAGAGCTCCAAACCAGTTGCCCCTGCGCCTCGACCATTAGGTTTTCCTCAGGGGGTGGGCACTGGTTACTTCTGAATCACTATTTAAATTCACACTCCATTATGACATCACAAATCACCTGGTACAATTACTTGCCAACATTGTTTTACAGATATATTACAATTGCATTAGGGAGGAGGAATTAATACTGAACAGCAGTTACAAACCATTTTATGAGAAAATAGTTAAATAGTACTGCTACATTGATGATGTAGTATGTATATGGAAAGGCACACAGACTGAAGCTCAAGACTTTGCTAATTGGCTCAATGTAAATAATATTAACTTGTGGTTTACCATAGACATACAAAAATTGACACAAAATTTCTTAAATGTCACCCTGATATTTGATGCTGATAATAGGGCCATTAGTTTAGCTTACAGGAAACTTACTGCTACAAATAATTTACTACATGTACGGAGTTCTCATCCTTAAAGCCTACAGGACTCCATACCATTTGGGCAACTACTGGGTTTGAAATGCAACTGTAGACTGGATTCAGATTTTAAAGTACAATCAGAGGAAATGATGGGAAGATTTTGAACAAGGGGCTACACACAGGAGGTACTAAATAAAGCTATAAATAGAGCAGAATCGATAGAGAAGAACCAACTATTAGTACCAGGCAAAAAACAAATGGATGATTTTCAAGAGGGTCACATTTATTACGGAATTCAACCCAACAGCAAGTAAAATTGGTAACATTGTCACCAAATGCTGGCCAATATTATCTACTGACTCTGAATTGGTGAAAACAATTGGTGGTAAACCAAGGGTCACATTCAGAAGGGGGAAAAATCTTAGAGATAGGTTGTATCCAGCTACTATTCAGTCCCCAAAAAAAAAAAAATAGGATCTGCCTTCCAATAAAAACTCCAGGGATTTTCTGCTGTGGGAATTGTAATATCTGCAGATACTGTGCACAAGGGAATACTTTTACCATGGTAGGATGCCTTAAAACAGTGCAAATCAGGCAATTTATCTCCTGTTTAAGTACGTTTGTAGTCTGTGCTTTGATGTTCCTACTTGAAATTATATGTGAGAAGAACTACTAGACATTTAAAATTACACATTCAGGAACATGTTAGGGATATTAAAAATGGTGACATCTTAAGTCCTGTAGCTGAGCATTTTTTGTTGTAGCATAACAAAGATCCTGGGGATCTATACTTCATGAGTATTGAGCAGGTCAGGGTGGAGAAAATGGGAGGAGACAGAATAAATTGCTACAAGAAGAAACATTTTGGATATTCACACTAAGAAGTTTGAACCTCACAGGATTGAATAACGAATTGGATATCAAACCGTATTTATGAATTCATCAAAAGCATGATTATTTGCATATATTAGTTTAATTAACCGTGTTCTCTGTTTTTATTCCCTTTCTAGGTATTTTCTCCTTGAGGTTTTGGTGAGCGCAGGCTATTTCCCTGCATTCCCTGTGGAACAAAATATCGTCACACACGGACTTGGCTCCCTTACCATCTCTTTCTGTGATCCTTGCCTATATCTACCCATTCTGTTCCTCTCTGTTTCAACATGTCCATATTCTTCTTTTTCTCTAATTTCCTTTCACGCTTCCAACCACCTCTCTCTCTTTTCGTCTTAATGGCTGAGCTAATACTATTGTGATAACAGCTAATTAATGAATTGGTGAACTGATGTGAAGTGCTCCACTTCTTTCTGTTTCCTTTTTGCCTTTCTGTATATAAGTACTTGTATAAAACAACATTGTGTACTAACATTGTGTGTTTGAGGTTAACTATAAAAGTTGTCTTCTGGGACTCATTCACTGTTTTGATGATACTATTCTGTGCAATATAGATACATAGAAACATAGACTTTGATGGCAGATAAGGACCGCTTGGCCCATCTAGTCTGCCCATTTCCCTACCTACAGGATAGGCCGCAGATCCTAGTTAACCAACAGCTTATTTCTTCCTACCCCCCCACAAGAATTGCCTTATGTCTGTCCCATGCATTCTTGAATTCTCCCACAGTTTTAGACCCCACAACCTCCTCAGGATAGCTATTCCATGCATCCACTACCCTCTCTGTGAAATAATACTTCCTCACATTGTCCCTGAACTGCCCCCCTTCTATCTTTAAATTGTGTCCCCTTGTTCTTGCATGTCTCTTTTTCTGAAAGATGCTACCCTCTTGGACTTTGTTGATTCTACTGAGGTAGTTAAAAGTTTCTATCATGTCCCCCCTCTCCCTTCTTTCCTCAAGGGTATACATATTAAGCTCCTTTAGTCTCTCCTCATACGGCTTCTCTTGCAGACCCTGCACCATTTTAGTTGCCCTCCTCTGGACTGCCTCTATCCTGTCTATGTCTTTGCTGGAGATGGGGTCTCCAGAACTGGGCCAGATACTCAGATGGGTCTCACCAACTGTCTGTACAGAAGGATAACAACTTCCTGTTTTCTGCTGCTGATGCCTCTCCCTATGCATCCCAGTATACCCCCAGCCCTCCCTACTGCCTTCTCACATTGCTTGCTAACCTTAAGGTCATCTAATATGATTACCCCCAGGTCCCTTTCCTTTTGTGTTGTTGTTACTACTTCCCCCCCCATTGTGTATTCTTCCCCTGGGTTCTTGTTTTCCAGGTGCACTATTCTGCACTTCTTTGCATTGAATCCCAGCTTCCATACTTCTGACCATTCCTCCAACCTTGCCAAGTCCCTTCTCATACTTTCCACGCCTCCTTGTGTATCAACCCTGTTGCAGATCTTTGTGTCATCCGCAAAAAGGCATACTTTTCCTTCCAATCCCTCTGCAATGTCACTGATGAAGACATTAAAACAGACTGGACCCGATACTGAACCCTGTGGTACCCCACTAGTAATCCCTCTTTCTTCAGAGTGGACTCCATTTACAATTACCTTCTGTGTCCCGTTGTGCAGCCAATGTTTTACCCAGGCTACCACCCTGGGACCCACTCCCAGGCTGGTTAATTTGACTATTAATCTTTTGTGTGGGACTGTGTCAAATGCCTTGCTAAAGTCTAGGTAGGCCATGTCCACAGCCCCTCTCTGGTCTACTACTTTGGTCACCCAGTCAAAGAAATATATTAGATTCATCTGACATGACCTTCCCACTGTGAACCCATGCTGCCTTGGGTCCTGTGCCCCACTGGCCTCTAGGTACTCAACTATTCTTTCCTTCAGAAGTGACTCCATCACTTTCCCTACCACATAGTACCGGGTGCAATGCCTGCCAGTCACAGTAATACCCCTCCACTATAGTACCGGGGGTGCAATGCCTGCCAGTCACAGTAATACCCCTTCCACTATAGTACCAGGGGGTGCAATGCCTACCAGTCACAGTAACACCTCCTCCACTATAGTACCATGGGGTGTAATGCCTGCCAGTCACAGTAATACCTCCTCCACTATAGCACCAGGGGGTGTAATGCCTGCCAGTCACAGTAATACCCCCTCCACTATAGTACCATGGGGTGTAATGCCTGCTTGTCACAGTAATACCCCCTCCACTATAGTACCATGGGGTGTAATACCTGCCAGTCACAGTAATACCCCCTCCACTATAGTACCATGGGGTGTAATGCCTGCCAGTCACAGTAATACCCCCTCCACTATAGTACCATGGAGTGTAATGCCTGCCAGTCACAGTAATACCCCCTCCACTATAGTACCATGGGGTGTAATGCCTGCCAGTCACAGTAATACCCCCTCCACTATAGTACCATGGGGTGTAATGCCTGCCAGTTGTAAAACAATGTTGGCAAGTAATTGTACCAGGTGATTTGGGATGTCATAATGGATTGTGAATTTAAATAGTGATTCAGAAGTAACCCTAGCATGCCCCCTGAGGAAGACCTAATGGTTGAAGTGCAGGGGCAACTGGTTTGGAGCTCTTACCTGACATTATTTTTCCACTGTGGAATAAACGTTCATATTATTTACAAAAAAAATGTTGTAGGTGCCGTATTGGTCCTTTTAAAAACAGATCCAGAAACAAATGATTTGATACCTTTTATTGGACCAACATGGATGTTACAGAAAAAAACAAAGTGCTTTAGCTTTCGAACCAACCAGGTCCTTCTTCAGAAGCTTTGTGGCAGTTTTTTCAAATATCCCATACTATTAACACCAGATTATATAGAAAAAGCAGAAATAATTCTCATTGGTTTAACATATACATTTAAAACATAATAGAAGATTACGTCAGAGTAGAATTAACACCAGTATGCCTTTAACTGGGGAGCCTCAGAAGGGCAAAGGTTATCAAGAATTCTCTACAGCCAGAGAGTTCTTGTCACATAATTTTTAAATGTCCAGTATGCCAAGAAAGCATTCTAGTGATAAAAAAAAAAAAAACCTTGAGTAGCATTCTCTCTAATACATGTAAGATGAGCTCACAACTTACATTCCAATTGTCCTGGTATATTAAAGGACAGATAATGAAAGACAAAATCCTGAAATTAGGTATAACTGCAAGTTGAAAGCAAGCCTCAAATTAACCTACACATATAAACATGATGCATGAAAGTATCATTTGTAAGTGTAAGTGCAAAATAAATAAATAAATAAAAAATACTTGTCAAGGACCCCCAAGATATTATTTACATAAATTATTATTATACATATACATATACATATACATATTATTTACAGAAATTCTGTCTCTACATGTCTCTCTCTATTTAGAGTGCAGCCTTTCAGCAGTTGAGTTTGGTGTTGGGTCAACTGCTGGTTCAGATCTTCAAAGGAGCTATGGAATGGGTGTCCACCGACAGCTTTTGCTGAGGACATAAAATTAGAAACTCCACCAAGATGTTAGAGGCATATGGTAGACTTGATATGTTCAATGGTCAAATAAATGGGGTATAAGATTTAACTTAGAGAATTGCAAGGTTGTGCACATGGGGCCAAAAAACATAAGATTCAACTATTTTATTAATGAGCAGTTGAATTTACTGGATTTACTGGATACACTGGACAAAAGAAGGCCTTCTCGGCCCATCGAGATTGTCCCCCACAAAAGTAGGCCAATTACCTTCATGTGTTTGTCAACCATACATCTAAGTTTTTTTTTAAAATGTCAGAGGTTTTAGAAATAATCAAATGTTCAGGAAGTAAATTCCAGATTTGCGGTACCCTAACACTGAAGAAGTTATTTCTTAAATTTGTATTTACCCTTTCAACAGTCAGTTGTTTATTATGTAGTCTACCCACAATACGTTTCTTTGCAAATGTCAGTCCGCATAACTTCATCTGAATTGGGCATTTTAAAATGTTAAATAGAAGTAAAAGATCACCTCTCAATCTTCTTTTTTCCAGAGAGTGGAGTCCTGTTTTAGTTAATCTAACTTTGTAAGAGCCTTTTTTTAATCTAGGTATCATCCTAGTCAATCTCCTTTGGACCTGCTCCACTCTAAAGATATCCTTCTTAAGATAAGGGCTCCAAAATGGAGAAGCATAATCAAGATGGGGTCTAACATATGATCTATACAAAGTAACCAAGCATTGTTCAGATTTATTTACAAAAGTTTTATTTATCTGCCTCAGCATAGTATTAGCTATATTTGCTGCTCTGTTACAATGTAAATGGCTGATAGCTTAGTGTTGATCATAATCCCCAGGTCTCTTTCACATTCAGAACTTTTAATTTGCTTGTTATTTAACCGATAAACATTTTTTGGATTATTTTTTCCAAAGTGTAATACCACACATTTATCGTTGTTAAAGTCCATAAAAATTTTTTTGGCCCATGTTTCTATTGTTTGCAAATCATTCTGGAAAATTTTACTATTTAAGACTGTATCCACCCTTCCTCCCAGTTTGGTGTCGTCTGCGAACTTAGTTAAGAAATTGCTGGAAGTTATAAATAGGTCCCCAATAAATAAATTAAACAAAGTGGGACCCAGAACTGACCCCTGGGGGACACCACTAGCAACCCTACAAGGTATAGACATTGAATTGTTTACCCTAACAGCCTGAGTTCTGTCATATAACCATTGTAAAACCCAATTTATCAGATAATCTGCAAAACCGAGTTTGCACAATTTCTCAATTAACAATGAGTGGGGTACTTGTCAAAGGCTTTACTATAGTCAAAAGGATAACATCAGATGGAATATGATTATCCAATAACCTACTGACATTATTATAAAAAGAGATCAAATTAGTAGTGCAGGATGATCCAGTTTTGAAGCCATGCTGAGTCAAGTCCTGTATCCCCAACAAATGTATTTCAGAGTCAATATAGGACTTAACTATTCTTTCCATGGCCTTTCCCACTAGTGAAGTAAGACTAATTGGCCTATAGTTATGAACCCTAGATTTATTCCCCTTTTTTAAAATTGGAATAACTGTTGCAGAACGCCAGTCCTTTGGAACATGACCTTCTTTTGGGGATTTGTTAAATATCAGAGTTAATGGGAAAGTAACTGATTCAATGGTTTCTTTCAGAAACCTAGCATTAATATTGTCTGGTCCTGGACTGGTGGAATTTTTCAGTAAAGACAGTGCATTTCTTACTTCCTGCTCTTTTATAATTGGGAGTATGTGGGTTAACTTACATCTTGGATAATAATTATCCTTATTAAAGATTGTAAAGAAAAATAATCATTAAATGTATTGGCAATACTTTGATCATCAGTAATAGAGGCCCATCATGCATAATTGATCCTATTTTCTTGGGTCACCTTTTACTATTTATATATGAATAAAGTGACTTTTATTAGTTTTGAGTGAGCCAAGGTACATTCTAGTTTGGTTTTTGCTTGTTTTATTAATTTTTTTAAGAAGGATACTGATCTTTTGTATTTAACCCTTATATCTGGAGAGCCATTAATTTTTAATTTTTTAAAAAGACGTTCTTTTATTTTAATTTGTCTAGAAATACTTTTATTAAACCAAAGAGGAATTTTTCCTGTTTTATTATATTTGTTTTTCATGGGTACATAAGATTGTTCCAGTTGATATATAGCATGTTTGAATATATCCCATGCTTCAAAAACATTATGATTCATAAACTTCTTAGTCCAATTTATTTGGTACAATACATGGTTTATTTGTATGAAGTTTGCTTTGTTATAATTTGTTTGTAAAGTTCCTATGTTAGCATTATTTTTTGTGATCCTAAGGTTAAACAATATTACATTATGGTCACTATTACCAATGGGGCAAGTAATGTCAATATCTGACACTAGGTTCCCAGAATTAGTCAGAATAAGATCAATATACTATTTCCTCTAGTGGCAAATTTGATTAATTGTTCAAGGCCATGATCGTACATAGATTTATTAATTCTTTTCTTGATTGGTTACTCCAGTAAAGCATTCCCAGTTTATTCCAGGCATGTTAAAATCACCAATATCAACACATTATTGTTTTCAGAAAAATCATTAATTTGATTAATTAGTTTATTGGTATAATCAAAATCAGATGATGAGGTCTATAACATACTCCTATAGTAAGTTTTGGCTGTCCTTTAAATAATATTTGTGCCCACAAAGTTTCCAAATCGGTGTTTTGTGATACTTCAGTAGATAATATATCATTGTGAACGAATAAACAAACCCACCTCCAATTTTATCTAGTCTGTCCTTATGATATAACTTATAACAGGTAGTTCCTGACCCATTTAGAGGCAGGGTCCCACCATGTCTCGGTTACTGCAAAAATACATGTCCAAGAATTTACATTTACATTCCAATTCGCCATATTCAAATTGTTTAAGGACCCAGCATTGAAGCTCAAAATTTTACAGTATTTGGTCGTTGATTTTACTGTAGTGGTCTTAAATGTTTTCAGAGAATTTGGACAAGACCAATTCTCCCCACAGAAACTAGTTTAAATTATTAATTTCAGCTAAAATTTTTTTCCTAATATAGAACTACCCTTCTACTCAGGTGGAGTCCGTCCCAGCAAAAAGTGAGTCCTAGCACGAAAGTCTTCCCAGTGATGAATACATTTAATCCTGCCTTAAACACCACTGTCTTGAAGTAGTTATTTTTTTAATTTTATTTGTAATGGTAGTGGAAGCCCTGGGTACTGGTAATATCTCTGAGAAGCAGACTGAACATCCTTTCTCCACCAGTAGATTATTTAGTGCCACATAACTCTCTTCAATTTTTTACTGTTGGATTTGAGCACATCGCTTACCCTGCATGAATTATCACTAATGGATTATGGCCTGATTGAGATAGTATTGGATTTAATATATCAGTGATGTCAGCTATTTGGGCCTCTGAAACTTGAAAAGTTCTATTGGCCTTATCAAGTTACAAATGGCTCTGTCTATGTGCTTAATTATTGAGTCCCCCAGCACATAAATTTGTCTATGTATAACATCTTCAGGAGCTGAGTGATTAATTTCCATCATATTTTCAGTACCAAGGTTTAAAGGATGATATTCTATAGAATGTTGTGGATTAGATGCTGTAGGGCCAAGACAATCAGTGTTAATTAGGGTTTTCTGAGTAGTTAAATCAGATACATTATTCCCTGAGTCAATTTGAGATACGTCTAAAAATAATGACAAAGATGAGTCATTATCAACATTGGATAGTATCTGAAAACGATTTGTAATAGGTATTTCAAACTTATTTGCCTTCCGTCCTTTTTTGATTACTCTACCTGAAGTAACATTTGCCCAATCTTGCTCTTCGGGAATCTCATCTCTATTCCTTTTCCTATTTAGTTCTTGTTTTTTATTTAATGACGGAATGATTTCAGGCATCAGGGGATTTTGTAATAATTGTAGTTCTTGATTGGAGACATTAAATGCATCATTATTTGTTGGTATAACCTGAGGATAATTATCTCTTTCAATATGTTGTCTTAGCATGTCTGCCTGATTATTTTCAAGAATAATTAGTCTTTCTCCAAATATGTCTAGTTCATCTTTCATGGCTTTGTTTAGTGAACATTTCTCGCATACAAAATTATTTTCCATAACAGAGACAACTAAAATGTACATGTTACATGATTGACATTTTAAACAAATTTCCCCATCTATAGTCATGATAGTAACATTTGCTAATAAACTGTTTTCCATTTTCTAGTTGATGAGTGTAAAACTTTAATACTTACAATTAAAGTTTTCTGGAGAATATGTGATAAAAATTACTATATTATATCTAAGGTTTAATCCACTGAGATCCGCTGAACATGCTAAACACACGCTAGACGCGCGTGTCTTAGCGTGTGTCTTCGATAACGAGGCATGCCTCTGCCCGGCTTCCGCACTCGCTCGCCGAAGGGCGAATTTTTAGAGTCCCAGAACCGGAAGTGGTTGCCCTGGTAATGCTAGGGAGTTTGCAATAAAAAGATTTAGTTGAATATAAAAATAAAAAAGTAAAGTGACAACTAAAAGTGCTCTGACTGAGTGCAGAAAATCTACAGACTCAGGAGATTAAAATCTAACAGCAGCGTGAGAAGGAGTCCCCGATTTTAAAATCAGCAAAACTACCTCTCCTCTACCTGTTTATATGCAATAACAGGGCTCCAAATGATAGCACCTAGAAACAGGTTATAGCTAAAACAGTTGCAGCACAGTATATGATGTTATATTTATGGGAGCGTTACAGTTACGAGCTAAGAGAGCACTTGCAAGTCTATCACTTTCACTGAAATGGTTTATATCTCGAACATACACAGCAGTAACTTTCGGGTAACTGGCAGCCTAGGAGCGTTTTGGCTAAGCTCCAAAGCACTGCAGACTCGTTCTCTCAAACTTGTAATGTTGCAGATTCAGAAAAATATCTGGGTATATGGTGACATATGATTTCAAGACACCATAATTAACTTTTTACTAAAACAAGCAAGATCATTGGCTGCATAAAAAGAAACTTTATATCAAGAAATAAAAACATGGCTCTTCCTCTATACAGGAAATCTGATGAGACCTCATCTAGACAATGCCTCACAGTTTTGGGCACCTATGAAAACAAAAGACATTAATAAACTAGAGAGAATCCAAAGAAAAACAACAAAGGTAATGACTTGTCTGGGTGAACTGTCCTATGAAAAATGACTACATGCACTGGGTCTGATGGATCTAGAAACTAGAAGGAAACGGGGAGATAGTCTTATGTTTTTTAATGCAAGATTTTATTGTTCCTTTATGTGCATGCAAGTGTTTACAACAAGATCAAACAATCATTTTTAATACAGAATCAGTAGTCTTTTAGTCACAAACTTAATCTTTTTAAGGTCTCTCAAGTCTGCCCTGGGTTTCCCCAGACCTGATGTGGGTCCTGAGAACTAGCCCTATTAATGTTTTTTCCCCTTACCCAGCCCCCTCATTGCCCCTGAAGTCCCAGGAACTAGCCCAACTAATGCTTCAGAGGGCAGTTTTCCTCAGAAGGTGAAGTAACCACACTGCAGGGTTCAGTGTTGAGTACCCTGCTGGTTCAGGTCTTCAAAGGAGTTATGGATATGGGTGTCTAAACACTATACATTTTATTGATTTATGTATTTGTATAATCGGATACAACACCTTTGAGCCAGAGTAGCTCATTCACAAAGGTTCCTCATCATTACAGAAATATTTCACATATAGCAAAGTTTAAACATTACATCAAGATATACGCGTTACCTATGAGATAGAGAGCAGCACACAGAATATTGTCAGGACACAATTAGATAAAGGTAGCATTTGAGAGTCAGGGGTAAGGGTAATGGGGGAGTAGCAACTTTAAGAGTATTGTCAGTTGCCATGGAGGGGCATTATTCAGAAGCTGAGATGTATCAATGGCAATTACAGCTGGTGTTGGGGGTGAGTACTTATTTAAAAATGTTCTTGAATTGTACTGTTTTGGGGATACTCAGTAGGGATTCTGGTAGCTCATTTTGCAATTTTGGTGCCCTAGTGGCAAAAGAGCGTGCGGCTTGGGTTGTTTTGTGATGTGGAACAGTGAGCGCATTTCTGATTACATTCCTAGTAGAGTGATGTTTTGCGAGTGGGCAAAGTAGATTCGGGATTCCAGCTGGTACAAGGCCCACTAGTACTTTCTTGCCAGCTAGGTATGTTTGGAATTTTATTCTGTCCTTCAGGTTGAGCCGCTTG
This sequence comes from Neoceratodus forsteri, assembly GCA_016271365.2. Lineage (NCBI taxonomy): Eukaryota > Metazoa > Chordata > Ceratodontiformes > Ceratodontidae > Neoceratodus > Neoceratodus forsteri. Next base: position 671,276,433 of record CM057451.1, on the reverse strand, counting down.
GTCTGCGCATAGAGGGGGCAAGTGTGTGCTAGCCTATCTGCACCAAGAACAAATCGATGGTGTCGGAGGCTGCACCATATATTGTGATTCCAAAATCACTTAAGGGGAGGATGGAGCTGGTCATAGCTATACGTTTCACTTCTTGAGTGAAGTTGTGCCTATGCCTGTATAATGCTCCAAGATTTTTATTGATTGTATTGACTAAGATGTCCACATGGGGCACAAATGAAAGGGCATCATCTACAGTGACACCTATATATTTTAAGGTGGTGACTTGTTCTACAGTAGCATCATTCTCCTTGAGGATTAGGGGATGAGCATTTCTCTTTATCTGTGGTCCAGTGAATAATATTGTTTTTGTCTTCTTGTAGTTTAGGACTAGTTTATTTTGTCTGAACCACTGCTTAAGTGAGTGGTAACTACTTTGTAGGTTCCTAGTGAGAGTGTCCTGGCTTGGGCTGCTGGTAAAAATTATGGCATCATCCATGTATAGCCGGACTCTCGAGGTGTGGCATGCTTGCGGTAGGCTATTTATAAAGAGGCCGAACAATAGTGGTCCCAGTATTGATCACTGAGGCACCCCCATGGTGACATTTTTGGAATCAGATCATACCCAATTGATTTTGACTCTCTGGGTTCTACCAGTGAGATAGCTACTAAACCAGGGCACACAGTGTCTTGTGAGAGACTGAGTGAGAGATGTTTTTAGTCAGGAGAAACATAGAAACATGGAAACATAGAATTTGATGGCAGATAAGGACCGCTTGGCCCACCTAGTCTGCCCATTTTCCTACCTAACAGATAAGCTGCAGATCCTAGTTAACCAACAGCTTACTTCCTCCTACCCCTCACCAGGACTGCCTTATGCCTGTCCCATGCATTCTTGAATTCCCCCACTGTTCTTGACTCCACGACCTCCTCAGGGAGGCTGTTCCATGCATCCACAACCCTCTCTGTGAAAAAGCACTTCCTCACATTATCTCTGAGCCGTCCCCCCTCTATCTTCAAATTGTGCCCCCTTGTTCTTGCACATCTCTTTTTCTGGAAGATGCTACCCTCTTGGACTTTGTTGATTCCCTTGAGGTACTTGAAAGTTTCTATCATGTCCCCTCTCTCCCTTCTTTCCTCAAGGGTATACATATTAAGCTCCCATAGTCTTTCTTCGTATGTCTTCTGGTGCAGACCCTGCACCATTTTGGTTGCCCTCCTCTGGACAGCCTCCACTCTGTCTATGTCTTTGCGGAGATGGGGGTCTCCAGAACTGCACATAGTACTCCAGATGGGGTCTCACCAACTGTCTGTACAGAGGGATAACAAGTTCCTGTTTTCTACTATTGATGCCTCTCCCTATGCATCCCAGTATCCCCCAGCCTTCCTTACTGCCTTCTTACATTGCTTTCCCACCTTTAGGTCATCTGATATAATTACCCCCAGGTCCCTTTCTATTTTTACTGTTGTCAGTATCTCACCCCCCATTGTGTACGCTTCCCCTAGGTTTTTGTTTCCCATGTGCATTACCTTGCACTTCTTTGCATTGAATCTGAGCTGCCATACATTTGACCATGGAGTGTGTGGTTAACCAGATCAAAGGCCTTTGTTAAGTCAATATAGATTGATCCAACAAGGTAGCCGGTGTCAAGGGCTTCATGCAGGTAGTTGGTGTATTCAATGAGTGCCGTGGTGGAACTAGCATCTAGCAGTGACACATAAGAAAAAATGTCCACCCTTACCCTCCTTCCCCCCCTCCCCCACCATGGAGACCTAGTTCCTCATAGGAGTCATAGGAGTTATACAGAGCTAGGTAGACTTTTGTCCATTATGCTCACTTTCGGGTACTAACATGTCATCTTCCCTTGATAAAATTTGTCTAATTTATATTTAAATGTCTGGGTGGTCTTACTACCCACCTCCTCCAAGTCCTGTACCAGTCGTGAACCACCCTTTGATTTAACCATTTACTGGTCCTTACTAGTTTTGTTGATCTTGCTCTTAACTGTACGGGGTGTGTCCGGGTATTGTACCCATTTTCACTGGCTTCTAGCCCCAGGTTTTCCCAAAGATCATTATCTGACCATACCTTATGTACTAGGCACATGTCGCCACTTTTCCTGCTATACTTCAGTGTAAACAGACTGAGCTCTCTCAGTCTTGCCTCGTAGTCTTTTCCTGCCATGCTACTTATCCCTCTGGTAGCCCTCCTCTGTAGCCTCTCCAACATTGCCATGTCCTCCCTCTTGTAGGGTGACCACACCCGTGCACCATATTCTAAAATTGGTCTCACCAGAGACGTGTACATTGGCAGTATGACCAACCTGTTTCTTGAAGCAATATGAATATACAATTCAAGACTCTGTTCCCTTTTTGGGTGATATTCCTACAGTGTGCTCTGAACTTCATATCCTGGGATACAAGAATTCCCAAGTCTCTTTTCTCCGTTGTAACTCTTAATGGTTGATTATCCACAATGTATGTATGACAGGGGTTATTTTTCCCTAGATGCATAACAGTGCATTTCCCCTGATTTAGAGATAATTTAGATTCCTTTGTCCACTCTGAAACATAGTTCAGTGTGATTTGAAATGGAATATCTCCTCTATTGTTATCTACCAATGCCCCCAACCTGTGAATTTAGATAACCAAACATCCTGAGTTTCATACTGCAGTGATGCCACGTATAGGTTGAAAAGACATGGCCCCAGCACTGAACTCTGGGGTACTCCGCTTGTCACCTCTGCCCAATCAGAGAAGGAACCCTTTATGCAAACTCTCTGCCTTCTATTCCTCAACCAGTCCTGCACCCAGACTATTATGGAATGTTGTATACCCATCTCATGCATTACTGACAATAATTCAGCATGAGGTATCCTGTCAAAGGCTTTGGTAAAGTCTAGAAATGGTATATCCACTGATCTATGCTCATCAAGTCTCCTTGCCACCTTGTCAAGGAGACCTGAGGATGGTAGATCAGTGGGTATATTGTTTCTATACTTTTCTAAAGCCTTATGCTAAAATGTTTGTAAACGGGTCAGCAATTCAGCAATCTCTCTCCAGTAAATATCAATTTCAAAATCATTATTCACCTCTTACCATACATTTTCACACTGGATGGCCTCTTTAACCCTGTACCACCATTTTTCTTTAACAAACTGACCCATTTCTGGAGCATTCCAATTTTCCAATATATACCTTTTGGTACACATCGTTCCTATGCACAACATTTGCCTTTGTTTTTTGTCCAATCCCAGAAGCTCAGTATTATTTAGTACCATTATTGAAAATTGTAGTTGGGTGACACCCTAATTTTTTTTTTAAATTACTTGTTTGACTCCAGCAAGAAGTAAGATTAGAGCAGGCACATAAACAATGGTATAAATTTCCTTTTTATCCACACAAATGCCAACAATTTTGGTCACTATTATTTATAAATTTGCCCAGAATTTCCAGAGTGTAATAGGCCCTGTTAATAATTTTTTTCTGAATTGCTTTATTTTTGGAATACATGTAATCTTGATTGATACTAATCCTCATATTTCCCCATTGCTGATCTGAATACAGCAATTTAGTTTCTTTATTCTACTTATTATTGACTTTACTCCAAGGGTCATTGTTCTTATACATAAGTCCAAAATAAGTTCGCTGGAGTAATTTGTTGGAGCCAAGTACAATTATGCCTTCTTGGTCAATCACAATTATGCCTTCTCGGTCAATCACTTGTTAAGATAAGTTTTTATTTATGTCCTATGTAGCGGAGGACGTGGGATTTCAAACACAGAAACAGGCAGACAAGATTTGAGGTGCATAAAAAACACTCGAAAGCATTTGTTATTTTATTTTCTTTAAAATTGAAAGAAAAATACATACAGAAAATAAAGAAGATTATTCAATTCATCAAAAAAAAAAAACACTGCTTTTCCCAGCAGGGTCACTAGGCATTTCCTTCAGCCTATTTAGCAAGTTTGTGTGAGCCCACACTCTCCAGAGGTCCTACATCCTCCACAGCCAGCTCTAGACTGACTCCCTATCTAACATTCCCCTAGTGGTGAGCCCTATTTATAGCCCAGGGATCACATCACACTTTTGGGGGGAATTCCCATTTGCTGTGGCATTACATAATGGGGAGTTTCCATAGGCCGTGACATAACATAATGAGGAGTTTTCATATTTTCCCATGCTTTAACATGTAGGGGCTTTTTATTTGGCCCTTTTTACCCAAATAAGCTTTATTTCTTTAGGCAGCCACAGTTACACCATCTCTGGGGCTGCAGAAACTCATTTTCATATTTCATTTATTTTAAAGCTGCCCAAACATATATTTATTTTTTAATTTTTATTTATTTAGTTTTTGTTGACCGGGTAAGTGCACTAGACAAATCCTGCCTATTTTCAGGCATGACCTGGGGAAGGGGGATACAGATGAATGCCAACTTACCTTGAACCACATTAAGCTGTTGGTGGTATTTTTAGTCAATGAGGGAAATTTGGCCAGGACACCGGGGAACTTCCCCTACTCGTCAGAGGGGGAACCTCTGTCCAAGATGGCGGACGCACCCTTGCCTTCTGAGGAGGGAGCTATGGAGGTGGGAGATTTGGTCTCTGCTCCTACCTCTGAACAAATGGAGACCACGATGCCAACAACTGATGTTTTGCCTATTGCTGTTCCTGCTTCAACTTTAAGTTCTGCTGCTCATACTAAGGCTGCTATACCTAGCCCTCTGCTTACTTCTTATGGAACTGACTTGCTGACCTGAGTGCCTACAGTCGACTTACTGAAGGATTTTACTTCATCTGATTCTGAAAACCACTGTTTGACAGCACAAGAGATCCAGGAGCACAGAGATATACAACGCCTGAGAGCCAACAGCACAGATGCATCTTCCACTCGGGTGGAAGTTCTTGAAGATTCACCTGACTTGTTTCCTTTACTGCCTGCTGCTGTGACAGGCTCTGACCCGACTAGTGCATCGGGAGCCGAAGCCCTACTGCCTGCTCCCCTGCTGCCTGCAGTACAAATGGATTTGGTTTCCTTTTCACAACCTGCTTCCATTACATCACAGAGTTCCTCACATGTACAAGACTTATCTACAGTAAATGCTCCCCTGCCACCTGCAGTACAAACAGATTCATTTTCCTTTTCACTACCTTCTTCTATTTCATTGCAGAGCTCCCTACATGTACAAGAATCATCTACAGTAAATATTAATAAAGAACCTACCTGGACTGTTGAATCGGTACTGAAAGGTGCTGACTGGATCCAGGGTACTGTTTCAGAAAGTTGGATGTCTGGTCCGTCTCCAATTCGGTCCCCCGGCCCTGAAGATTTTCCAGAGCTACAGAGCAAGATAGGTGCTTCAAAAGTCACTACTGACCCCTTGTGTCTCCCTCATGAACTGGAGCTTACACAGAACCCTGTGTTGGATTATCTGAAGGGTTCTCCACCTCAGACTCCCCTTTCTACTACTTCTGTAGAGGCTCTGGCTCCCCCACCACCACAGCCCCCCCCAAAAAAATTTCGGGACCAAGCCGCTCATATTCTTCTTTCTTTAAATTGCCAATCCAGGCTGCTAAGAGACTCAACGCTGTTTGCTTGGCATATCGGGGGGGGGGTTACCTGAGCCACCTGATCGGGTCTATGTGGCACGTACGCTTCTAAAGGATTCTATAAAAATTTTTCCTATGAAATACGTGCGTTAATTCATGTCTCTGGTGAAACCACATTTGACATTAGTTTCCAAACATCTAGGGGACTGGAGCGTTTTTGGTAAAAGTATAATTCTTTGCGGACTACTGCATTATGGACCCCATTTCAGGCTATTCCTTTTTCTAAACCCACTTTTAAAATGATCACTATTCTGTTTCGTAATGAGGGAGTTGAGGTGGAGGATGTTGTGTACTGGCTGAAACAGCATTGTGATGTCCAGGGACAGCCTGAAGCCATTTTGGATACCGAGAACATTAGGACTGGGGGCTGGAAGTTTAAAGTCTTGTTACGATCTAATGATTCTGGGGTTGTACATCTGCCTAACTCTTTTTTCATAGGCAGATAGGGGAGTCTTGTTCTACCCGGGTCAGCCGAAGGCTTGCTATCGGTGTGGTGACCCTGCACATCTTAGTAATGTATGTGATAAACTGAAATGCAACATCTGTGGGGAATTGGGCCACGTAGGGGAACACTGTTTGAATGAATGTAGATGTAACCTATGTGATGAACAGGGACACACCTTTCAGAACTGTAAGTGGGCTGCGCATAACCAGGAATTTCACGATGGTGGAGTGGACCAGCACTTTATTATTACACAGGTGCAGAAGGCCTGTCTCCAGACCACTTTGGCTGTACCTCCCCCTAGGGCAGCCCAGCCCTTACTGCAGGCTTCAGTGCCTGTTGTATCCTCTGAGGTTGTACCTCAGATGGTTTCCTTCATGGATGACCCCTTGCCTGAGATTTCTCCTGTCCCTGATCCTGCCCAGTCTAATTTTCCTGTTCTGGACCCGGTCCCAGGTCCAAGTACTGCCCCCCTGAGTGCTTACGAATGTCATACATAGAAGGACACTGAGAAATAACCCTCGGGTTGCACAATCTCCTGTGAGTGGTCCGGAACCCCCCCCAGTGCCCTTATCTAATTCTTTTGAACTTCTCCAACCCCTTTCTGATGACGCTGGAGGTGAGTTCTTCCTCCGCTCTTCCTCCATAGCTTCTTCTCTCCCTGACGGTACCACTGACCCTGAGTTGCAACTTGGCACTGGCCTTTCTCAGAAGCGAAAGGCCAGAGTAAAACTTAAAGGGAAGAAGGTGGTTGGGAAAAGGAAATTGTAAAATGTATTCTTTGTCTGTTTTCCTTTTTTTGTTGCTATGTTTCACTTTGTTTGCCATACTATTAATGTAAATAGTATGAAGCGTATAGCTAAAGGAGATTGATTTTTTCCTTTCTACAGCTTTTGCCTTAGGGTTTAATTTTATTACAGGATACAAGACTTCATACTACACATGAGATCCGACAAGCACAACAGGACTGGTTACTGGGTCCTTCTTTTTGGTCGATTGGTCAGGATTCTTGTTCGGGACTGGGAATATTAATTAATATCCCAGACTTCCGTTTGCTAAAATTATTTGATGTAGCCCCTGGTAGGGTGCTTATTATGGATTTTGTTATTGGGTCCTGTCCTTACCGGGTGATAAACATTTATGCCCCTCAAATCAAAACTGAATGCATAGCTTTATTTACTTTGCTTCGTCCTTATTTGCATACTTCCTTTCAGGTATTGTTTGCTGGTGACTTTAATTGTGGCCTGAGTCTTCAGGATAAGAGCTCCTTTGCTGCTACAAAGAAACTGTTTTGTGATTCCCACGAATTGGGTAAATTGGTTCGAGTTGCCCACTTAACGGACTCTTATCTCTCCTTTACTACACAACACACCCTTACCTTCCAAAAGGGTAAACTAGCCACACGTATTGATTATGTGTTTTCCTCTCCTACAGTACCAATTATTTCTGCCAAAGTTCAAGCGGTTGAGTTTTCAGATCATAAGCTGCTTTCTGTTGGTTTTGGCTCTGTTGTCTCTTCCCATAAAGGTCCAGGTATTTGGAAATTCAACACATCTTTGTTGCAGATTCTGATGTTTATGCAGTCCCTCCTGTCCTTCATACAAGCCCGTAAATCTGTTTTTATTTGTTATGAAGATCCTGTTTAGTGGTGGTTAGACAGGAAACATGATCTGGTCACTTTTTTAAAATCTTACAGTCATTTAAAATGTAGGAGGGAATACCTAGACTATTTGCAGAAGAGGGTACATTTTCAGTCATTATTAACCATAGCATACATGACGGGGCAAGACCTAACTTAACAAATAAAAGTCCTACAGAATGATATGTTGACTTTCCAATTACGGCAATCACAACAACTTTATTACCAGCATAAATTCTGTACCATTGGAACACGTGATGTTAATTGTCCTTTTGAATATAATTCCCGTTAGTCCACCCGAAAAAATATGACGTGTCTTCTAAATTCAGAAGGGACCTTATGTTCCTCACAAACTGAGATTTGTCATATTGTAACGAAGTACACTACAGACCTTTTTTCTCCCCTCCCTGCTGTGGCTGGTAACAGTGCGACTTTGTATAGTGGCCTTGATATCGCAGCTCCCTCACAGCTATGTCAGGACCAGGCTTGTTCTCCTATCACAGAGCAGGATTTGACACTGGCTATTTCTTCATTACCTGTACAGAGAACTCCTGGTCTGGATGGTCTCCCTGCTGGCTTATATACGGTGCTGGGTGACCATTTGGCCTCAGAACTTACATCTGTGTTTAATTCTCTGTTATCATGTGAATCTCTCCCTTTGGAATTTACTAAGGGTACTTTGATTTACATTTATAAACAGAAAGGTGATATCCATTCTCTAGAGAATTGGAGACCTTTATGTATGTTGAACACCGACTTTAAGCTCTTAACAAAAATTATTGTGAAGCGTTTGGTGAGGATACCGGAGGTGGTTTTGTATCCTGCCCAATCCTGTTCTGTGCCTCAAAGGAGAATTTCTGATCATTTAATCCTCTTATGAGAATTATTTTCTCATGGCTATGCAGGTCTGGCTTCGGGACTTGTTGTTTCCATAGATCAGAAGGCTGCTTTTGATTTGGTTAGGCATGATTTTTTGAGAAGCACTTCATTTTTCTGCATGTACCTGATGTTATGGTATGCTGGATTCGTGCTTTCTATAGAACGGCTACTGTTGTGCCTGTAGTGAAAAGTTGGATAGGACCCATGATCCCCATAAAAAGGGGGGTTCATCAGGGCTGTCCTTTAAGCCCGTTGTTATATATATTTTTTCATGATGTTTTGCTCCGTTGGCTGAATACTAATTCTCAGATTCAGTCTATTTCTAGTGGTGCCTTATGCTTGCCTTATAAGGCCATCGCATATGCAGATGATGTTTGTTTTCTTGTAGCTGATGCAACTTCAGTGGTTCATTCTCTCCGTGAGTGCTCTATTTTTGGAAACTTCTCTGGTGCTGTTTTAAATTACACTAAAAGTTTGGTTATTCGGGTCGGTTCAGCAACCTCCCTCTCAGACCGTGTTGGCCCGTTACGTTTAGTTGAGGGCCCTATTCGCATTTTGGGAATTTTTTTTGGGACACAGGACTCAGATTTGTTTAACTGGAATGTTAAACTGCAACAAGGCAAACTTCAGGTGGCCTCCTGGAATCGGGGGCAGATAGGGAAAAATAAAACATGTTTTCTTAATTAAAAACTATTTGATCTCTACTTTCCTTTTTCTGAGTTATGTATTCCCTATTCCACGACAGCTAGAAACTGCTGTCTTTAGCCTGTTTTTTCAGGCTCTTTGGGGTAGTAGGTTAAACCCGATAAAGCAGAATATCACTTATTTACCTATCCCTGAGGGTGGCGTTTGTGTGGTTAACTCTTTGTTATTTTTTTCTTGTATTTTTTTCACTGCAAACCTTAGGACTTTATTGATTCATGCCCAAAGGGGGTGGGAACCTTGGTTTTATGACTCTTGCAGGATTTGGTTTCATCAATAGGAAACTAATTCCTTAACTGTGTTAAGACAAACTGTTGGTATACCAACTTATGTAAAACATATGTTTTTACGTCTCAAACAATGGAAGGTGTCTGTTCAGATGGTATTAAATCATTCACATAAAGTTTTATATAAGAAATTACTCCTGACGGTTTGTGCTGTATCAGTACCCTTCGATAAGTGTCCTGGTCAACACTTCCCTTCCCTTTTGTTATTATGGAAATGTAAGAGGGTTCCAGCCAAAATGTGGGATTTTCATTGGCTTTCATTGCATGAAAAGATTAATGTAAAATAAAATCATAAACATAAGCAGTCCCAAGATAGAATGTGTTCTCGCTTATTATGTATTACAGAACTTGAAACTATCCCTCATTTATTTTTTTGACTGTTCCTTTATAAAAAATTGGTGGTCCTTTTTGGCACAGGCATGGGATACCCCCTTGCTTCAGTCAGTTACTTATTTGAATCTTGTATACGGGGTTTTTTCTCCCCAGTGGTCAAAATGGCACCAGGACACTTTAAACCTTGTTTTTGTCTGCATTAAATGGAATATTTGGATGGTGCATTGCATGTTTTCTTTACAGCAAAAGGACTGCTCCTATTTGGAGCTCAAAAAAAAAAGATTGTACAAAATTTAAAAGAAATTTATGAGCATGAACGTACTCTATACTCAGATATGATACTTTTGGAACTTTGGAAAGCTCTTCCTTGGATCACTGACTCTGATTTTGCAGTTACCTGAATGATTGTATAATACTTATCCTGTGTTTCCTTTGTTTTGTATTATGCTTTGTGTACTATTGTACGATTTTTGCCTCAATAAAACTTTCCCCTACTCTTTTCGATAAGTGCCGTGGGATCTTTAACATCCACCTGAACTACCACCAATCCAGGCAGATGGGACCTTGGTTTAACGTCTCATCTGAAAGACAGCACCTTAGATGTGCAGCGCCCCTCTCATGCTGCACTACAGTGTCAGTACTGGGATATTAACCCAAGTGCCAGATATGGGAACTGAACCCACAGCCCTCTGATCTCCCGGCCTCAGAGGTGAGTGTGCTACCTACTGAGCCACTGACAATGCTAAATGGGGGGGGGTTAAGGGACCCTATGGTTTCCACCACCATTTATCTCTCTTCTGTCTCTCTATACAGTACCCCTAGGCATTTTTCTCCTTTTCCTAAAGAGTAGGACAGCTGCTTTTACTTTCTGAAAGCCTGCAGATTGCTCGCTATTACTGGCGATCTGTGTTGAAATCCTGTATCGAAGCCGGATTTTGATCCCATGTATAACAGTCTGGTTTAAGTGCATGTTTTACCAGCTCCTCCACAGCTTGGCTGGCCAAGGAGTTTTATATTTTTGGGAAAAAGGTGAACAAGGGGACCAGAGACACCTACCCCATCACTGGGCACCTTCTCCTGACAGAGGTCACTCTGTCACATACCTCCCCACTTAAGAGGGCAACCATCCTAAGGTTGTCTGATACACATACCCATCACAACCAGGGGGTATGGTGGAGCTCTGGACCTCCCTCGCCATGCAGCTCCACCCTAGGGTCCCTTAAATCAGTATACGTAATCAAATAGTCTCTCGCTGATACCATACTTACTATACCCTGGGGCTCCTACTACTTTAATAACATTCACTGGTAATTTTATTTCACTAGCAAGACTAGTTACTAATCACATAGCATAGGTTTCTCAACTTTCATTCAGAACATCTGAAACCTACCAATAGCGTGTCCCAATAGATATTCCCCCTGGAGGTCAATCTCCACTGTAACCTCCTTGTGTCTAGACTGAAAAATACAGAAAACAGTAAGGAATAGATCAAAGAGACAATCTGATGTGTCCAACATATCAGATAAATAGAAAAAGGTGAAAGAGAAGAAGATATATGAAGCAAAAACTGTTACAACAGTATTTTCAGTTTTCAGACGTTTGTGGATAAACAGTATCCCCCTTCCCTCACCCTGGAAGGGGATGGAGCTATGGTCCACCCTCATACATTAGCTCCACCCCAGGGTCCCTTAAATCAATAATCAGTTTAGTGACATACCAGTTACTAACATTACTTTACCCTGAGGTTAAAAAAAAACAAAAAACATGGGAGATCAAGCCACCTTCCCATTTTATCAGTCTGCATGTACTTCCATCAGCACACAAGGGGTGTGTACTACAACCTTCAGAGGTTTTTATCCCAGAAGCAGCTACTAGTGAAAGTAGAACACAGTCCAGTGCCAACTACCATCTAGTACCCCTTAACCTACATGGGTGTGTCCCCCTTTTCCATGGGTGCCATTTCTTTAGGCCCTCCCACCTTTGGGTTCCACCTCCTATTCATCTGTCATGCACCCCATGATACACAGCACTGGTTCCTACATAGGCAGCCACCTGCCTAAACATTCCTGGCCAGTAATATCTTGAAGTGATGTCACTCAGGATTTCCCCATGATTTAAGTGCCTAATGTGCTTGGAGCAAACAGACTCAAACACCTCCCTCCTATAAGTCATGGGTACCACCACCCTGGCATCTACTTGCCCAGTATGGGGATTGGCTTTCATGTGATGTAGAACACCCCTTTTATGTTCATACCACCACAACTTAGTTCCCCTACCTCCATTTAACATTTTACCCTCATGCACAGAAACATAAGCCCGTAAGCTGGTTAACTCAACATCTCCAGCCTGCAACATTTCCTAGTCAGTAGTTGGGTTACTGGTACATACATTGGCTTCAAAATTCCCTTTAAGTACTACAGTCTATTGCAACTTGCTTGCAGTCTTCACCACAGCACCATCATGTCCAAACGCAGGCTTACCTGGGGACTTCCCGTGGTCCTTCCCTTCCCGAATATCATCCTCCACCAGGTAACAGCCAGGAAAAATTGGCAACAATGGGACATCCAGAAGTACTGGCCACACATGCCCCAGCAGGGAATCCTCTTCCTCCATATAACAGCCAGGAAAAATTGACAATACTGGTAACCAGGACTCCATCTGTGGGCCCTCCGCTTCTCGACATCCATGCTCCTGGTCATCCATAGCAACATTTGGTTCCTCCAAATGGGTCATCTCCAAAAGCACCTGGTAATGGACCTCAGCCTTCCTCTGACATCAGTCCACCTCTAGTCACTTCCCGCTGAGCCAGTTCACAAGTCGGACAAGTTCCACCATCTGGTCTCTGAATCTCCCAGGCTGTTGTGGTACCTTGTCCTGGTCACCACCTCTTGTACTCCACATCCTTGAATCTGGCACCATGCACCACTGCCTGGTCTCCCCAAACAGTACCAGGGCTGGTAACACCTGACTGAGCTCTCCCTTGTATCCCTTAGATGCTCAGCCAGAGCATCCCACTTCTGTCACCAAGTGTAGTGGAGGCCGTGGGATTTCAAACACAGGAACAGGCAGACAAGCTTTTTGGTGCATAAAAAAACGCTCAAAAGCATTTGTTATTTTATTTTCTTTAAAAGTGAAAGAAAAATATATACAGAAAATAAAGAAGGTTATTCAATTCATCAAAATTAAACAAAACCACTGCTTTTCCCAGCAGGGTCTTTCAGTCTATTTGGCAAGTTTTTGTGAGCCTATGCTCTCCAGAGGTCCTTTGTCCTCCATAGCCAGCTCTAGACTGACTCCCTATCTAACATTCCCCTAGTGGTGAGCCCTATTTATACCCTAGGGATTACAACACACTTTTGGGGGGAATTCCCATTTGCTATGGCATTACATAATGGGGAGTTTCCATAGGCCGTGACATAACATAATGAGGAGTTTTCATATTTTCCCATGCTTTAACATGTAGGGGCTTTTTATTTGGCCCTTTTTTCCCAAATGAGCTTTATTTCTACAGGCAGCCACACTTACAACATCTCTGGGGCTGCAGAAACTCATTTTCATATTTCACTTATTTTAAAGCTGCCCAAACACATATGGGGATGGTTAAGGTACCCTATGGTTTCCACCACCATTTATCTGTATTCTGTCTCTCTATACCCCTCAGCATTTTTCTTCTTTTCCTAAAGAGCAGGACAGCTGCTTTTACTTTCTGACAGCCTGCCGATTGCTTGCTATTACTGGCGCCCTGTGTCGAAATCCTGTATCGAAGCAGGATTTTGACCCCATGTATATCGGCCTGGTTTGGCTGCTTATTTCACCAGCTGCTCCACAGCTTGGCTGGCCAAGGAGTTTTATATTTTTGGGAAAAAGCTGAACAAGGGGACCAGGGACACCAATCCCATCACCGGCCAACTTCTCCTGACAGAGGTCACTCTGTCACATCCTATTTATTTGTCTTCAAAAATAAGTTCAATTTATGGTTTAAGCATTAAATAATTCATTAAGTTGACCCCAGCAATCTCTGGAAGCAACTGTGCTGGCAGTATAGCCTAGAGGTTAGAGTAATGAGCTGTGCATGAGCTTGGTACATCCAACAGTCTGGACCTGGGTTTGATTCTCATAACCTCCACTTGCATACTCTGTGACTCTAAGCAAATCACTTAAAAGGAAACATTCACATGCAGCGAGTAGCAGCATCATTTGGACTGATTCCACGCTAGTGCAATCGCAAATCAACAATATTAAATTAGCCCAGGTTACCTGATTTTTTGTATTTTTTCTCGTTTGTCCTGTCCCTCCTCCATTTTGCACTGTCTGTGACCTCTGCCAACCTGTTTTGACCCCGGCTGACCCAGAAGTGATGCATGATGCGGGGAAGCCACACACCGAAGTTCAGAATTCAATAATCCCAACTGTGGTGCCATCTGCGTCCGAGTCTATTTAGATTTTCTCTGAAGGTTGGTAATGTTATTGTTTCATCATGACCACTTGTGGCATAACATAACTAACCCCCAAGAGTATTGTGCTCACACAGTTGTCTTTTCTTGTGTGCTGTGAGCAACTTAAAACTTCTGACAGTGCATTTCAGTACAGTGTTGCGAGTGGCTGTTCATGTAGTTTACGTCACGGTCATGCCGAATGTTTCATTTGTAAGATTCTTTTTTTTGGTGTATGCTACTATCCAATTGTGGAAATTTTGTTCACATACCTAGTTGTTTACAATACATACAACATGCAGTAGTTATGCACAATTAAATATCAATGGCAAAAAATTTTGTTTCAACCATGGCATGCTGTCTCAACAAATGTACACATCGCGGGTGAGACCATCTGCTTTCACAGCAACCTATTCAATACTTACCTCATTTGTATGTGTGCATTTAATTTTATTTTTAAACTATACTTTCAGACTTGATATCTGTAGTGGCAAGGGAATTCCCTGATAGCGAGTGAGTGGGGGAACAATGCGAGAGGCACAAACTGTAGCTAAGTAATTTGGTCTACAGTATTCATGAGTTCTCAATTGGATTATAGCAAATATATATACATTTCTTGTTTTTAATTTTGCTTGGTGTTCAGTGTTTATGTACACAGACCACAACTCTTATTCAGTATTACAACAAGTAAAACATGCATGTTATGGCAGATGCCAGTATTTGCTAAGTTGTGAACTAATTTGTTACCTAATTTGTAATCTTCACTGTCATGCTTACTGTGGTTGAAAGTGAATTGCCAGTGCAAGACCATCTCCAGCTAATCTTCTAATAAATTTGTAGACACAGAATGACAGCTCCTGATTCACAGCTGTTAAGGTTTTGTAGTTTGTACGTTTGTATTTACACTGGCATGATCCCCCCCCCCCACAAAACAATGTGGCACACTGTTAGCCAACCCCAGTGCATCAAAACAGTTGTGATGCCCACTGCTGGGGTTCGATGCCACCCATCCTTTCAGACATCATGTTCCCAATCCCCATGGTGGCATGCTATTGCTTCCCACCATTGTGGCACAGTGTGAGTCCACTGCAGTGTGCCTAAAAGGCGGTCTAGGTTAAGGCATGGCTGTAACCGGCACTGTCCCCTGAGCATTTCTGTGTGGCCTAGTGATGTTTGATAATGCAAGCAGGAATGTGGTTTTCAAACCAAGCTCTCCCGATGTGAAACTAGGTGCATTAAACCATGCCACTATATTGCTATGATCGGGTGTCAAGGTGGCGTCCAGTGTAGCAGTATTACTGGGTGAATAGATC
The DNA here is from genome assembly GCA_016271365.2 of Neoceratodus forsteri. Taxonomy (NCBI): domain Eukaryota; kingdom Metazoa; phylum Chordata; order Ceratodontiformes; family Ceratodontidae; genus Neoceratodus; species Neoceratodus forsteri. The sequence continues at coordinate 671,260,807 of CM057451.1, read as the reverse complement.
AATGGACAAGGGTCATGCAGTGGATATTGTGTACCCGAACTTCAGTAAGGCATTCTATTTGGTGCTGCATGGCAGACCTGTAAGAAAGCTTGAAGGCACAGTGGCAGGATCCAAGAAAGGATCTTTAGGTATATTAGGGAAAGAAGTACATGGAAGGTACACTTCAGTCCCCTTAGGATTGAGGGTGGTTGGAGGTGGTGTGGGAGAAGGAGGAAGTACTAAATACATTTTTTGCCCTTCTCTTTAGCAAAAATTATGGCAGGGAGGGCACAGCATGGCTTGGAGAGTGTGCAGGGAGACCAGCAGAATACACTGTGGAAATAGATGTTAAAATACCCAGAGGGAGGTTGTGTGAAGACCCTAAGAGTTGACAAGGCACCGGCCTCAGATGGGATCCATCCCTGGATACTCAATGAGCTGGTGGATACCCTGTACAGAGGGCGAGGGTGGTGGTAGGAGATCTCATCCTCCAGGTTAGTCTCAAGCATGGTCCCTCAGGGGGCGGTGCTGAGCACACTCCTGTGTAACGTCTACATCATTGACATCAGAAATGGTATCTGGAGCTGGATGTTCCTCTTTGCGAATGGCTCTAAGCTGTGGGCAGTGGTGGATGGGGAGGAGGCAATGATTGGTCTCAAGGAAGGCATGGAGACTCTAGGGAGATGGTCACTAGCCTGGAAAGTAAAGTGTAATGCTGATAAATGTATTGTATTGCAATGCAGTTCCTGGTACCAGACTCCTCCCCTGAATGACCCAAGGTATAAGTATGCAGAAGGGTGTTGGCACAAGCAACTAAAATGCTGGGGTGCATAGCACAGTGACCAGGATGGTACTGGGGCTAGGGGAAAGTCCCTATGAGGATAGACTGTGGGAGCTGAACCTGTACTCAGAGGATACAAGTAACAGGGGTGATATGATAGAGGTCATCAAGTATCTCAAGGGAATGAATAGGGTAAGTCTTGGAGGGGTCTTTCAGCTGAGTGAGGCCGGTGGCCACCAAGGGACACACAGTGACGCTGGATTGGTGGAGGCTCAGGGTGAAACAAGGAGGTGCGACTTCACTGAGAGAGTGGTGGAGAACTGCAATGCACTGCCCAGGGAGCTGGTGGTTGCTACTACTGTGAAGGAGTGGTGCATCCATGAGTCCTGCTGTGAAATGGGGGACCTTGTTGAGATAGACGGGGGGTTAGAGACGATGCCCTGAGAAGGCACTGACCATCAAAATGACTAAATAAACCGTAGGTCCTAATCTGCTGTCTTTATAGTATGCATACTAGTATTATAGTTCCATCTTCCCCAGGTCCCTTCAGACACCCTCTACTGCATCTGGCCCATCCACACTTTTGCAGCTCCTGATGTTATTTTACCACCTGTTCACTGGATTTCACATGAAGTCGTGAGCATACCAGTGTCATACTGTCTAATCAGTTCAATTTCATTGCATCTAAGCAATACTTTATAACAGTTTATCTTTGGGTGCCTTTTTGTAATGAACGCAAACACCTTTATTAGCACCACCGCTAGCACCACACAGTACATGTTGCATAAACTTTCTCCATTGCTCTCTTTAATGTGCAGATGTCTTCTGAATATGATTATAATGAATATTTCACATACGTTTTGTCATCGGGTGGTATTCAACCTTACATGTTCAAACCAGAGCGCCCGGTCGCAGATTACAATGGTGCACACCACAGTGGCAGCACATCGTCCTCTGATATAGATGAGCATGTGGATATACGTTCTGGCTCTACGTACTGGTGCTGTTGTGGATGTTGTGAAGTGATGCCCTGTGATAGACAGAGTATTTGCGTCATGAGATGGAGGCTGTAGATGACAAGCGTGGAGGTAAGCCATAAATGTACCACCTTCTGTCAACACCTTTTTTTTTTTAACTATTCTATGTTCCCCCATTTCATCAAACTCATCTACTGACATGGTTACCCTCAAACCCACAGCTTTAGTTTTTTGGTCACCACCTGCCCTTCAACTGCCCTTTCAGGAAACTATTTCTGTTTTTATACTACCGATGTTTATGTTTTACAGTCATCTGTCCACAGCTAAACTAGCAATATAACTTATTCTCTTCAACTTATTTATTCTGCAGAGTTCAACTGTATGACACAAAAATCGAACGATTCAAAAATGTGTGCCTTTTGCAAGATACCCTGTGGGTGACTCTTTCACGCCTCCATGATGTATGCCATGATGTTTTTGAAGATCCCATAGCTAACAGATTTGTCCAATAGTGACTCTATGTAGTGCACACTGTTAAGTCACACCTGTATATCGCTCATCCACCATTGTGACATACATGTTACTGCATTAATTGGCACCATACAGGGCAACTTCAGCCCTTTTTCCATACCTCTCTGACATGCCACAGACACTATTTTCCCCTTCTGTACACTGTACCATTTGCCTCTTCAACACAATTGTGATTTACACCACCGCCTCCTTCTCTACCTATGAGCCATTCCAGTTTGGCTATCTGCTAGGACATGTGCCCTCACCCCACACCCTCAACACTCCCCTGTGGCTGTCCTATGCCTTTTTTGAATGCATCCACTTTTGCCTCTCCAACTACTGCCTCCAGGAGACTATTGTACTTACCCACCACCCTCGCTGTGAAATAGTACTTCCTAATGTTACCCCTGAACTGTCTCCCCCCCCAAGACCATGCCCCCTCGTCCTTGGATTTACCTTCAGCGGGATGATGCTTTCCACTGGCACCTGGTTCATACACTTAAGCAACCTGACTGTCTCAGTCATCACCCCCCTGTTCCATGGAGTACATGTTCCAATCTCTTAACCTTTCTTCATAAGATAGGTGGCTTAGTCCCCTTTGCCATCTGCGTTGCTTTCCTATGTACTCGCTCAAGCCTCCCCACATCCTTTCTGAGGTTGGGTGCATCCCATCGTGCACCATCGTCTTGTCCACCGTCATGCAGCCTACTTCTCCCAAAATGTCCTCCAACAGGAATGAACTCATATCCACTTACCCCTCCCTTGTCATTGATTTTCTTGCTCTGCTGCCTATGACTTCTTCCTCCCTAGTAAACACGGAGCAAAAATAGTTGTTCTGCATGTCGGCTTTCTCGCTGTCCCCTTGTAGCAACTGTTCCTTGTTTGCTGTTAACCTTAGTATTCCCTGTCTAGTCTTCCTCCTTTCAGTGGCGTACCTAACAAAATTCATACCCCCCTTTTTTGACCCCTCCAGCTATGCAGTCCCATGTCTGGGCTTTTGCCCTCCTTACCTCTACCCCGGCTTCTCTCGTGCTCACCTTGTATCTTACTCAGTCCACTTATGCCTGCGTTTCCTTGAACTTCCTGAAGGCCTTTCATTATGCCTTTACCTTTTTTGCTACCACCATAGTGTACCACAGAGGTTTCCTCCTCTTATTTTTACTTGCTCTTTTGGCGCATGGGTCAGTGGCCACCACTACTTGCCCCATTTTCCTGAAATCTGATCTCTTTAAATCCAGCACCCTCATCCTTGACCTGTGAACCTCCGCTCTAATGTGCAGCTAGCACCCCTTTCGCAACATATTCGGCCACCTTTCATTTGAACGCTGCTTTCCTCTCCCCATTTAGGTGCAGCCTATCTGGGGCATCGAGACTAATGTCGCTCCATCTTCAACCACAATGTCCTACCACTCCATAGCCCTCTGAGCACACCAACCTGCTAGCCAACTATTGAACTCCTCTATACTTTGTTTTACCTCCATGCTGCCCCTTGGTACTGACAGCACCTCAGAGATAGACAGGGATTTAAAATCCAGGCTGCTGCAGAACCGAGCCAGTGCCATAAATCTTGCCTGCAGCTCCATCACACTATTTGGTATCCTCATGCTCCTTTCCCTGGGCAATGGTGGCCAAGTGGTGCATGGTGGCAGTGCAATACACTCGATCCCCATGCCGCCCTCCCCTCCCAGCGAAGGAGAGTAGTCCATCAGAGGCTCACTTCTTCCACCCCGGCCATCCTTCAGACTCACTGGTCTGTTCCTGAACTTAGGATGTTGGCACCGCAGATGGACACCTTCCCTCTGTGCCAATGTGCCCCTTTGAATTTTATTGGGTTTTAATTGCTATTGAGTTTTAAATGCTCTCAGTCTTTGGAAATGTGATATATTCAGATCTGGTTGTTTACAATTTGTTTATGAAGTGTGCAGCACCCAGAGTATCTGCAAACGGGTGCACCATGCAGTATCTGTCTGTCTGTCTGTCTATCTATCTAATAAGATGTTATGGACTATTGCCGTTACCACAATGACTGTCAATTTTCAATTTTCTTTGCAGATCCTATAGATGGGCGGCATATACTCAATTCACGTACTGGATCCATCAGAAGCTAGGTAGACGTGTTCCGTGTGTGATACCATCTTATGTCGTGTGGGCCATCCGACACCAGTATCCGAAAGAGTCTGGACAACACGTGGGATTTCTTGAAGTCAATTCCAATGGATTACTTTTTTAACAGTGACTCACCCAATCTAATTTACTACTCACAGCCTGTTGATGACTCAATAAACTACCGCCTCAAAAGCACTTTTTTGCATGTATGTTGCATCCGTGCCCACATTGTTAGTCGTGACAGACAAATAAAGTTAGACACACACACCAATCAGTGAAGGTTGACTGGACAATGCCATGTATTTATTGAACAACGTCTCTTCATTACAAGGTGGACCAGGGTTGTCAACATAGGTCATGGTGTGGACAGTGTTGGGGCTTGGGCTGTTATTTGGCCCGGGTCATGCCTGAAAACTGTCCCTGGTATCAGCACACCTATCAGGTTACTAAAGTCATAAATATATAAACACAATGGCGCAAATCCAGCTAGCCACACTGTGATCATGTTAATCACCATTTCCATTGACATAGTGAAAGTCTTTGCAGCTAATGTATGCATATGTCCGCATTCTTAGACTGTGCACGCTCTCATTGGTGCTGGGGATTTATCCATCATGGGGAACATTTGCCCGATTAGACAAACACTGGCTTTGAAAAAAATAACAAGACATTTTGCATATCCTGAACCTTCTCAAAGACACTTTTGATTTATCGACCTTCCGTGCCTTGTCATCAGCAGAAATAAATACCTGCTGAGAGAAAAAAAAAATTTTTGTACACACAGAATGACAGCTCCTGATTCACAGCTGTAAAGGTTTTGTACTCTGTACGTTGCTATTTCCACTGGCATGCCCCCCCCCCGGCCCACAAAACAATGTGGCACATTGTTAGCCAACCCCAGTGCATCAAAACAATTGTGATGCCCACTGCTGGGGTTCGATGACACCCATCCTTTCAGACATCATGTCCCCAATCCCCATGGTGGCATGCTATATCATCCCACCATTGTGGCACACTGTGAGTCCACTGCAGTGTGCCTAAATGGATTTAATCCTTTTGTAACCTGGACAATAATGCAAAATGTTTCCAAAACTCTTTTTTAATCCTTTAACAAACAATCAAATGTTCCCTGTCCCTTTTTCACCCCAACCTTCAAACCCACTCTCGGTGCAACCCACATCACGTCCACCCCTAACCCCATGCTTACCTCCGTAGGTCACAACCAATGATCTTCTGTAGACCATGGCATGTCATGATGGAGTCAGAAACTGATACTGCCACTGTTCATGAGGTGGGGGTTATAAAAACCCCATGTTGAAAATTTTGCTTGTAAATATAACCGAATGATGTGTGCATTATGATTTCCACATGTAATGCACCACTATGTAGAGACTGACTGGTGTCGGGGTGTGACTTTTATTTATTGGTGAATGTGTGTGCATGCTCGCGTGTGTGTTTTTGTTTCATTGTGGGTGTGAGCGTATGGTTGGTTTTGGATGTGTATGTGCAAGTGTGTGGGAGTAGTCTGGGATTGTGCATGTGTGTTACTGTATATTCAAGCTCATTGTGTATGCTCGTGGGACTGTGTTCCAGCATGTGGTTGTTTGTTGTATATGTGTGTCTATGTATGAACACTTCAAAAAGAAATTGTCATAGTATACCCATCACTTGAACCACATGAGGTGCATTTCCATGACTTTATCCCACAGTGGTCTCTCGGTCCTGGAAATATTCCTTGGAAGGTTCCTCTCCACCAGTGGCATCAGTGTATCTCGGTTTTTCCGGCTGTCCAGCACTGCTTTTATCATTCTCTTTGGGGTATCATGTGTTTTCTTAGCTCTAACTGGTTTTGCCACCCACTGTTTCTTGCTGTTTGGGTACACGATACGGAACCGAGTGTGACCTTTAGCAGTCACATCTGGCTGACGTCCAACATTCTCGTTGTGGTCCATCACAGCAAGCTGCTGCCGTGCAAGCATTCCATCATAGGTAAAGTGTTGTCACTTTGGGCAGTACTTTAGTAGCAGTGAGTGGAACACCTCGAGTCCACCAGTGTGACAGAATTTGGTCACCTTTCCAAGGTCTCTCAAGAAGCGTGTGTTAAATATCACTGTTTTAACTTCAGCACACCCAGGCGATGTTGGGCTTATCCACAGCTTTCTTGCTGTTTGCTCGGCAGTAAGTTTTTCATGAGCACATCTGTGGAAGTGTCTGTTGCCGGTCCACTTGTGTTTGCCCACAATGTGCTGTACAATTGAGGTAACCATCTCACTCAGCAGTGCTGCGTCTCCATTGCATGCTGCTGAAGCCCACCACAAGTGGTTAGAGATGGCGGTTATCCACGGCCCCAACTCTGCACACTCCTTTCTTTTTGCTTTTAAAAATAACTGCTTGTTGATCCACTTTGCTAAGTGCCATACATCAAACTGGTGATCAATGTTGTTGTCAGGTGTGTATTTTTTGTTCATTATAGAAGTGATCTGCACGTGTCTGTCTGTGACAATTGTCCATATTGGAACGTGTTTATCGAGCAGATTAGTAATGCATAGAATAAATCCTTCTTTCTCCATGTTGGTTGAATTTGCAACCTCAGTGACCTGCCTGAGACTGAAATCAATGATTTTACCAGTCTGTTGATCCAAGAAGGAGTAGGTACAGTACTTGGTGCTGAATCTTGGAGAATCACATCTGCCATCTCCGCATAATGTCACATTCTCCTGTGATTTTAATTCTTCAGTAATCAAAGACTGCTGTGTGTTCCATTCCAGGTTGATTGGTTTGGAATAGGTATTTCTTCTGCACCTGGTTGTACTGTATGTCTGGTGACTCATGAATTGCAGTTGAAGTAGTTCCGCAAAGTACTGTACCCACCTGTATGTGTTTCCGCTGAACAAAATTGATGCAGTGACTTCTAGATTTCCTGCCGGCATTCGATGCAATGTAGGCTGACTGTACCAGTCCGCATTGTGACCTTTCTAGCAATGAATAGACACTCGCAGCATTGTCCCTCGATAATGAATGTTCCGACCATCGACATTACCTCCACAAACAAAGAAAAATTGAAAAAGCTCTTCCAGTTTGGACACATAAACCAAACATTTGTCAACAGATAATGTGTTGTCCATAGTTTCACTATCAGAGTCTGATGAGGCAGAAGCATCTGTGTCAGAGTCCGGCACATAATCACTGTCTGGAACCCCCTCATCAATGTCACTATCTGTAGACTCATCATACTCGTCCTCATTTTTGTCTCCCACACTACTGCAATCGGATGAAGAGTAGACACGTTGACCTTTCATGGAGTTAGTGACTGGTGTTGTGGTGCCTATGATGTCTTCAGCTAGTGGTACAGTGGCATATGCATGGTCATGTGCAGTTTTCAATGCCGAACTGACAAAATTGAACTCATGTTAGGGCCACTGAATACCTACATCAATTCCAAAAAGTTCACTAGTTTGTGCTCCCTGCTGTGAAAAGCTTTTGCGCTCAGTCTGCGTGCTTCTGGTGGAAACTGTACAGTCTTCTGTTTGTGTCCCCGTGGTTGCATACACCTTTCTGTGACTACAGTGCTGACAGCAATTGACCTGGTTGCTAGCAAATTCAAATGTCGACAGATTCTTCAGTGGTGGCATCACAGTTCACGGCTGTTTCTGTTACCACATGCAAGGACAGTAGTTCTTCCAGAATCTGTTTGATAAGACAGGATAAAAATAACTTCCACCAATCCTTTGGTTAACCCCACAAATCATGGTTAGGTTCCTACTATCATGACATATGCATTGCGAGCTTACTCACGATGTTGACGTGCAAGTAATCGGCACTCCGATGTTGTTCTTCTGTTCTTTGGTGCGGAGGCATTATGTGGGAAAACGGTAGGACATGCATCACTTTTCAGCTGTCTTCTGCGATTCAGGTTCATTAACTCTGCCTGTGGGATTGCAGTCAGGAAAGTTGTGATTACTGACATGGATTGTAAAACATACTGCACTACTAAGCAGTGCTCCAGATAACGTTGTAGGCCAGGAAGTATAAACATCCTAGTTTATAAAGCTGGTAGTATTTCGGTATGCCTGGTACTATTTTGCGATGCGGTCACACAGTTCCAGTGGACTGAAATGTGAATGCGCGAAGTCCGTGGAAACACCCGGTTCTGATGATACTACTGAGGACTCTACACAAGGTTGTAAAAAGGGCAACAATGGATGTAAAATACCCACAGCATTTGAAGCTGCCAGCCTCAACTGCTAGATTACAACCATCTGAGCCACTGGCACTGACCTGATTTTAATTATTCAGTTAATTTTGTTATTTAATACCACTGTACAGCACACAGACACAATTCAATTGGCCAGAACAACTGCTGACCATTGGCACACAAAGTATTACAGTGATTGACATTCTGGGGATTGTCCACAGGGACAGCAATGTTATTGTACCCACCTGGTGTGAGTAAACCGGTGGCTTCAAGCAGAACAGTTAATGGGAGTACTGGATAGGGAATGGGTGCCCTTGCATCCAGTCCAATTGCTGCTTTATAACTCACATGATGCTTCAGAGTGTGATGCCGCAATTTGTGTCATTCTCAGAGGTGCAACCAGTAACAAGGGGCAGCACATCGAGCAAAAGAAGAATAGCGGATTGTAATGACTGGCTGGCGAAATGGTGCAGCTGCAGGAAGCAGAGTTTCATCTGTATTGGGGACTGGGAGGAGAACTGGTCAAACAAAGCACTCTTTTCATCAGGAGGGTGGACTTCAGAAAAATTGGTTACGTGCTAAGGAGCCATCCAGTGGGCATTAGAGCAGCTATTGGGGTTGACCAAAGGTGGAGCATCATTGAGGAAGCAATACTGATTGACATACATGACTGTGTTAGGCTCAGTGTGAAGAACACAAAGGCCAAAGTGCACAGCTGGTTCAGTTCTGGGGTTGCCAAGGCAGTAAGGGAAAAGAGGTTGGTCTATAGAAAATTCAAAACAGATCCCTATGGTACCACACTTGTATCTGTCCAGGCTGTAAACATTTTACCACCACTCTCTGTTTTCTGGCTGGCAAACAGTTTACCACCCCATTGACCAACTTCTGACACCCACCATCCTACCAAGCTTATTATTGTTAAGGAGTGCATCCATAGTGTGGCCCACTACTGTGGTCCAACCGACTGGTCTGTAGTCCCCTGCATCCTCCCTGCTACGACAGTCTTGAGGAGCAGGTTCACATGAGCATTTCTCTATTCTTCTGGGACCTCTACTGTGCTGAAAGACTCACTAAACCATTTTGATAATGGTTCTGCTAGTTGCACCCTTAGTTCCTTTAGTACCCTGGCATGTATGCCATCAGGCCCCATCCCATTGCTGTGTCCACCTGGAGCTTACAGAGTGCTTGCAGGACCGTGTCTATTGTGGATGGACTGGTGCACACACCTCCCTCATCCCTGTGTCAGTGGTGCTGAGCTGTGAGCCCTGCCTTCTCCTCAGTAAATCCTGAGCAGAAGTATCTATTTAGGATAGATGCCTTTCCTTGGTCCTCCTCCACACACTCCCCCTTAGCCAATTTGATATTAGCAATACCAACTCTGGACTGTCTTCTTTCACTAATGTATGCAGCCACTACTGTACTACACATTCCAGATATGGAGATGATTTCATTCATATCTGGATATGTCTGAGGCTACTGCATACAATAGTTCACGGGCAATGGGTGTGCAACCTACTGAGGTTTCAGTCGGCGGGCGGCAGGCAGGTGTGGTGCTGCCACCCGCAGGCTGATGGGGAGTGGGGTGGTGGTGCTCAGTGGGTGGGTGGGTGGGGGTGGTTACCACCAGACCACCAGGGATATTGGAATTATTTTTGTTTTTAAAAATGCCCGGGATCAGGCAGATAGCGGTCCACTGGACCACCAGGGATATAGGACTGATATTTCTATTTTTAGACAGATGTCCGCCATCAGGCTGCAGGGGGCGTCGCTTCCCAACAGCTGCTGCCTGGCAGGGCGCCAGCCACAAGTCATCGGGGATCAGCACACCTGCATGCAAATGGGGCAATAATGACATGCAAATAGGCCCATCTGCGCCTTGCATACATTGTTGCCCCATTTGCATGTTCAGTTTTCAATATCGCAGTTGCTGTGCATGGTGCCATGGTACTTGCATAAGCGCATCTCCGTGCGGCACTCTGGCCACTTGCGCTGAGGGTGGCCATGGTGCGATATTCAAAGCTGCTGAGCCATGGTGCAGATCCTTTGAATATCGCTTAGTCCACAGCCCTGCGCAACCGAGTTGAGCTGTGCCCAAGCTTGTGCCACAGCCTGGTGCAATTCAAATATCTGGGCCGGAAAGTCTTGTCCATTTCTGTTATTGTTCATGGTAGTGTTCCCTCAGTTTGTTCCTTTTTCTGCCTTACTGCCTTAACTACTTCTCTTGGGCCAGTTTGGAATGCCTCCCCATATTCGTCTTGCTGAGGTCACTTATACTGTATTTCATGGACATTGAAGCTAGAATCCCAGGAATAGCAACCAGCTGTGGGGAGTGCATGGAACAGCTTCAGAGATGATGACAAGGGAACAGGTGTCACTAGTCACAGGGGACATGAGGGATCACCTCTAGAAAGGGAGAGGTCATTCTGCCATTTGAAAGATCACTCTCACTGGCGAGGCCACACTTGGAGTACTGTGTACAGTACTGGTGCCCATACATCAAAAAGGATGTGACATTAAGGGAGGCGGTGCAGTGTATGGCTACAGGGCTACAAAAATGATCATGGGATTAGGGCAGTTGCCGTATGAGGAACAGTTGAAGGATCTCCAGTGGTACTTGATGGAAAATAGAAGGGAATGAGGGGACATGAGAGAGAAAGGCATAACCAATGTCAGGGAGGGTGAACTCTTGGGCTGAAATGGTGGAAGGACCACTGGGGTAGAGAAAGGCCTCCAGTGTCCACAGTCTGAAGCTGGAATAGGGAAGGTTTAGGAGGGAAATGAGGAGGCATTACTTCACAGAGAGAGTGGTGATATGTTAAAAAACACTGTCAGCTCCAAGACATGTTGTTGGGATAGGAAAGGTTACTACAGACAAGACTACAAAGGGAGAAGAACCGGGAAAGTGGAGGAAGGGAGAGGTTTGGGTGCATGTGGGACAGCAATGTGGGATATGAAATGTAAAAAAAAAAAAAATGTAATAAAAGGATCGGGCAGATTTGAGGGACCAGTCAGCCTTTTATGGAGGGCTATATCATATGCTCATAAGTGGTAGTCAGCATAATACATTAACATTGGATCAATGAATAATGTCAGCCTCTCCACTATGTTTAGAGTGTTGGGCCGACATCTGTCATGCATGACCGTGTAACACAGTGACATAGTGAAGTGATCACGTGCTGGCAGTATCGCCAGATTTCTAAAGGTCACCCTGAAAAACAGGCACTTGTGCCCAATGGGACTAACCCAGTTACCGAAAAAAAAACTACAATCATGACACAAGGCACTACATGGATGAATGTGCACACAGGTGATACACCGTGTGCACACAGTGCAAGCAACGCAGACTCTCTCTCTCTCTCTCCCTCCCTCCGTCTCTCCCTCACGCCCTCTCTGCCTCTTGCCCTCTCTCCCTCTCACCCTCTCTCTGTCTCCGTTGCAAGACATGACGTTGGGCAGATTAGCTTTCAATAGCAGGACACTTTTGGGGGGGCTTTAGCTGCTCATCACTGCCAACATTTTCCACCAACTGTACAGCACCCTTGAGTGATGTCCGCATTCTTTCATCCAACGCACACTATGTTGCAGACACAATTCACATGACATGTCCCCTCTGGTAGGGGGTGGCACACAAAACAGCACTGAAAGCACCTTGCACCTATGTCATGCAGTGATGGAGATGGCCATGGCCGTACCAGCTTGACAGCTAGGGTAGGCAGGCTGCCATCAGTTGGACAGGAAAGATTGCCATTTTTCCTTGCTTAGGTGCACCCACACATTAGGACCGGGTGTTGTCAGTTAAGACAAACTAAATGTAGGCAAGGGGGGCTGGGGGGATCCAGGTGTGCACAGGGATAGGTATCACCAGTACACAACAGGAAGTTACGATCCTTCTGTAAAGACAGTTGTGAGATCCCATGTGGAATACTGTGTGCAGTTCTGGAGACCCTATGTACACAATGACATAGAAAGGATGGAGGCAGTCCAGAGGAGGGCAACAAAAATGGTGCAGGGTCTGCACCAGAAGCGACATAAGAGGAAAAGTGGGAGGGGGGCATGATAGACTCTTTTAAGTACCTCAAGGTAATCAACACAGTCCAAGAGGGTGGAAGCATCCAGAAAAAGAGATGTGCCAGAACAAGGGAGTACAACCAAAGGACAGTGGGGGATGGCTCAGGGGAAACGTGAGTAAGCATTCCCCCACAGACAGGGTGGTGGACACCATTCCAGATGAGGCATCGGAGTCAACAACAGTGGGGGAACTCAAGAATGCTTGGGACAGACACAAAGCAATTATAGTGGGGGTAGGAGGAAGTAGGCTACAGGCTGACCAGTATCCGCAAGCAATCCAACCGGTGGGACAATGGCCAGACCGGGTGGGACAAGCAGTCCCCATCTGCCACCAAGATCCATGCCTGTATCTCCCTATGCACACTGGCAGCTGACTCGCTGAGCCAGACACTGTTGACTATCTAAACTGTTGACAATGTCAGTGTGAGCTGCAAACTGACAGCGGGTGACCACGGGGAATGTTGCAATGTCAGTGATGCTAAGAGGTGGGCTGGAAGCAGTAATGTCTAGATAATTGGCAACACCCCACAATGACAAATGTGCCATTTACTGACATTACCATGTGCTCTTTAGTGGGCATACATGATTATGTTCTGGCACTAGACAACATCTGCAACTGACATGGATCATGCAGTCAAATGCATGCAACACACCCACCCACCCCAAGTGACAGCAAGGAACGTGCACGTCAGCGCTACATGTTGAAAAAAACACAGCATTACCAATGGCACATCGCGACATAGGGAAAATAATTTAATGGCAGACAAGTACCCCTTGGCCCACCCAGTCCGACAACTCTTGAGATCCCAGATGCACTACTTAGTACTTCTTTGCACTGAAGCTAAGCTGCCATACATTTGACCATGCCTCCAATACTGGAAAGTCCCTTCTCATACCTTGTACCCCACCTTGTATATCACCCACATTGCAGACTTTAGGTCTCACGTGTGTGTGTGTGTGTGTGTGTGTGTGTGTGACATTTTTTCCCATGTGCACACACACAATGCTTTTGAATGCTTGTCATCTCTTGGTTTGAGCACAAGCCAAATATGCATTTATCTTGCTGTGGGTGACTTTGCCATCTGAAAATTTCAGTCAGCACTCCAGATGGCCTGGGTGATTTGCATCTCCTTACAAGGTGCAGTTATATGTAACAAGGTGTTATGCTGTGAAATGATTGCCATTAAAGAGCTAGTGGACAAAACTCTGAGGGATATTCACTAAATCAAAGCCAGCATTCGAAATGGAATGGTGTGATTAGCAGTTTGTTGTGATGTACAGTTATGAGCACCAACAGGAGTGGAACAACAATGTGTTCCATTTGCAGGCTGTTATTGGGGACTGCAGTTAGTCTGAATGATGCAGTGAGCTTCAGGGAACCTCATTCATACCATCCCACCTGTGAGTCTAGTAATTACTGCCAACTGGGGGGGGAGACAAGTGTGGCTAATCATTGCATGCCAGCAATATTCAAAGGTTCTGGGATGGACACAGGCTTTCATTGCTCCACGTATGAAATGTATCTAGATTTGGTGTTACACTGGGAAGATTAGAAAGGAAGGCATTGTGAAAGTTTAGTGCCACAGTGATATCAAAACGTAAACTGTTATTCAAGCTACAGTGGTTCTGAAAGGGGCAATGAAGTATCTGATGTTACTGATTGCACAGTAATTATGCTGCATTGGCCACTTTGTTGAGATGCAGAACTTTACCCTTCTGCAAGAATAGTGTGGTGTGGCAATATTTACACAATAAATGCAGCAACAGTAATAGAAAGTAAAACAAACTGCCTAGGAACAGTATTGTGGACATCCACCGAATTCAACCAGGGACATCAGCCAGCATCACAGAGGACAGAGAACAAAGCAGAACGAGTGCTGAAAATGCACCATGTGAATTCTGTGTGGTTACAAAGCAATGACCTAATATTGTGGTATCACTCATTTAACAACAGTAAGGGAGGCATAGGCACTATCACATGAATATTTTTCCATGTAGGCAGAATAAACCGCAACTTTAGCAGCGTGTGGTTACCATGGCAACAGTCAACGTGCTGAAAGCAACTGAACTGCAAACAAAGTGATAAGGCAGATTTAGTTTCTGACAGAGTAAAATTGCCATGACATACCTTTCTGACACACTAGTGTTGGGAAGTTCCTTGTGCGACACTTTTAAGTTACATGGCACACTAAAATTGAAATTATTACAGTCTTGTGTGGCAGATCAGTGTGCGCTTGCAGGGAGAAGGACTACAGAACATGAGAGGTTGCATAGGTGCTTTGAGGAACATTTTTATTTACCTGTAAATTGCATTTGTAGCTTTCAGAAGTAAAATGTAAGGAGCAGACCACTGTGTTGCAACTCTGGGTATCAGGCAGATTCTGTCGTTTTATCCGTGCCTTCCACAGTGAAGATTGACTGTCATCTTTAGGGAAAGTGTGGAAAGACAGATCGTGGCAGCTGTTTTTCTGCCTGTCACTGCTACAGCCGACCACACAGCAGTACACCATAATTAGGATTTCAGTTGATCCAGGAGAAACTAGCACTTGCAGCAGAAGGGGGAACACCGAATTTGTGAAGCAGCAGCAACGGGAACCAAAACCATGGTCTGAGGTTGAAAACCAGATTAGTGGTAAACTAGGATGTGAATACCTGTTACATTGTCCTTCTGTCTCATGCAATAACGAACTTGCCGAAAGGTTTCGCAGTGCTGGGTAAACGATCTGTGACCAGAAATGACGAACTGGCTCAATGAGTTAGGGGGCATGCAGGTAAATGATGTAAACTGCCATATACCTGGCTTTACCTGCAGGAAGTGTATTTATCATCATTTCCCCATATAGGACGTCACACCCAAGAATGTACTTAGTAGGCATGTGCTAATTTTCACAGCATGTCGCGGCGGAGGGCAGGAGGAAGCTAGAGAAAATTGAGTTTGCGAGTAAAATTGCTTTAAAATTGCAACAGTGAGAATACTAAACTTGGGGTCAAGCGTGTGTTACTGACACTTGCTATCAGAAGCTGTTTGCAGCTGGTTGGTGGACGTTTCCCTTTAACCACCCAGTTGCCCCTGAAAACAAACACTTGTGCCTAGTGGGCCTTACCCGGTTACCAAAAACAAAAACAAAAAAATAACTTTTTAAATCTCTCATAAGTACAGAATTCATCATTCTCAAGTAAATACTGCTAAGATTCATACTAAGAAAAGTAGATATACAGAAGGCCGTAGCCCATAAATGTATATCTCCAGCCAAGCTGGTACATCACCCCTAGTTTATAATAGGTGGCAATCAAGACTCTCTTTGAATTTAGTAAAGTTGGAAGACTCTATTTTTGAACTGGGAAGTGAATTCCATAATGGGATAATTCTTTGAGTATAGTAAGAACGCCTTTTATTAGTTCTGGGACCACTTCTAAATTTTAGTTTTCCTGAATCTCTGGGCAAATACTTTTCCCTCCTTTTGCCAAATACTAGGAATTTTCCAAATCTACATATGGAGCCATGGAAGGTATGTATGACCCCGAAGTGCTATGACTGCTTGACTTATTTTTGTAGCTAAAGTACCGAACACCTGGGATATGGGCAGATTCTTTTGTATTCCCCCAAATTAATGTTTCCTTGTATACTCCTGGTGAGTCTACCCAAAAAAAGGATTTCCAAGGGACATTCTTCTGAGTTTAGGAACCCATTCCTACCAGATTTTTATCTGGTGAGCTACAGTACAAGTCACATTAAACTGTTCCGCCAATGAGCTGCTTTGGCATTTCTGATTGAGTTGCAAATGTGTTGCTGGATTCAGTACAAAACCTTGCACAAACAGTTTCTTAAGAGTTACAACTCAGTTTTGCATTGCATTGTGCTTGGGCTTCAGGTGCATGTCAACTGAGTAGCAAAAACATTTTATAAACATTGCTGTTGTGCTGATTAAGTGTTGAAAAACAATGCAGCATGAGTTGCCAATGCATTTCCAACTGTAAAAAACAATATTAAACCAATTCATTGGCAGGACAGTTTAATGTGACTGGTACTGTATTTCATAGGTTACCAGGTCAGGATAACTGTATCCACCAAATTTCCTGGGGGAGGTTAGTGGTGCCCATGCTATTCTTTCTTCCCTCCCCTCCACAGAAATTTAGAAAAACTTCTTCTTATGGAATCATACCAATATCTGTGCCGGGAATCCAAGTATTGCTTGTATTGTAAATATCATGTGAGGTAATGGCATCAGTTTAATTGTTTCTAAAGTACCCCAAATGAACAGTGATAGGTTATGCCAATTTTCTAACAGCATCCTCATTTTTTCACTAGCAGCAGCATAATTTGCTTTAATTATTTCTGCTTGATTATTCAATAATACTATACCCAGATTTCTAAAACTGTTACTAATTATAATTTTTTGCTTTATATTTTAATCTATAGGATAGTTTTCTAGGCTAACAGACATGACTACCAATTTCTGTACATTCCATTTATAACTGGATAGGGAGGCATTTCCTTCCCCCCCCCCAACAAAATGGCATAGTTGAATTTATATTTTTCATAATCAGCAGTTCATCATGGGCAAAGATATTTAATTTCACTTGTTCATTTCCAATCCTTATTCCCTCAATATTTTGTTTTTTCCTAATGGAGTTAAGAAAAGGTTCCATGCAAATTATGTATATTACTGGGGACAGGAGGCATTCTTATGGAACCCCATTTAGCATGTCTAATTGTTTTGTTAAGTAGGAGTTTACTGAAAATCTGACCATAGTTTTTCATACAATTTTTTGCAATAACCTAAACATAAAGCCAAATATCCCCCCAACCCTTCATACATTCCAGCATAAATTGTCTACCTAGATAATCAGGCACCTTAATGGTATCTATTGCAACTACATGATATGGATCTCCACTCTGTTTTGTTGTGTGTATCAGAGCTTGAACTCTCCTGGTAGCTTGAAAAAAGAGTCCTTCCTTTCAAAAATTCAAGCCATGCTTATGGCTTTAGGCAAATCATCTTTGAGTATATTCACTAGTAATTTTGCTGGCAGTATAGCCTAGGGGTTAGAGTAATGAGCTGTGAACGAGCTTGGTACAGCCAGCAGACCAGACCTGGGTTTGAGTCTAACAATCTCCACTTACATACTGTGTGACTCCAAGAAAGTCACTTAACCGCTCAGTGCTCCCAGGTCGCCCTTGAAAACAGGCACTTGTGTCTAGTGGGCCTTACCCAGTTACCAAAAACTAAAATAAAAAAATAAAATCTTATTATCAGTGTTGAGAAGGTCAATTGGTCTGTAACTGTCTACTTTCCTTGAATTTTTCCCTTCTTTTAATATCAGAATAGTTTTGGCTTCACCCATGGAAATGGGGATCTGGCCCTTCCCTTCCCTAAGCTCCTATATCATTAACAATAATCATGGGGCTAATACATGGACAAAATTTTGAAAAAATATGGCTGTTAGTAAGTCTAACCCAGGACTTTTGTTTTTATATAGGGTTTTTATGATTTCTTGTATGTCAATTAAATTAAAGGGTGCTTCATTACAAACGATCTATTTTAATTCTGCATTTGGTAATCTACTCTTGCAGTTTTTTCTTGTCAATTAAAATCCTTCTTTGGTATATTTTTTGGTATTCTTTTAAGACCAGTTCTCCCATTTCATTATCTTTATAAATATTATTTCCATTATCATCCTCCAAATATGTTATTATATTTAGTTCTTTTTTTTTTTTAATTGTGTAGCCAATAGTTTACCAGATCTGTCCCCGTGTATATATCTGATTTTCTTTAATGTCTTAATGTTACTTAGAACTTCCTGGTTATTTGTTTCTGTTTTAGCAGCTTTAATCTATACCATTCCTTATGATAGCAATCATAATTATTTATTACTAATCTATCTAGCTCTTTTAGTCTTTTGTTTACTTGATCCTCTTGTTTGTTTTCTGTTCTAAATGTGTATGTGCTTGATAGGAAATAATGATGCCTCAGATTACTGCTTTTAGAGAACCCCACAGCCTTGAAATAAGGTTTCCCTATCATAGTTATAACACCAAAATTCCAAAATTCCCTTCTCCAGTTTCTTTTTAAATTCCTGGTCATTCAAAAGGTCATAATTAAATCTCCATACCCTACACTTTACTCTGTCTGTATTTTTATTTTTGGATCCAATTGTATTAATGTGTGGCTGGATAGTATAATTGAGTTATTTTGAATTTCCAGTATATCGTTTATTAAGTTTTTAGATGTAAAAATATAATCTATCTGGGAAAAAACATTTATTTTTCTTGTTGCAATGTGTATATTCTCTTAAAAATGAAAATAAAATTCTCTGAGAATCTACCATATCATGTATGGACAAAAAGTGTTGTATTAGTTTGGAATGTAATTTGTTGAAGAAAATGGGGACTTGGATGTCATGTCCATACCCAGATTTAAGAAAACATTTAACTATCCTAACTAAATAATTTTTTCTGCTTGTATTTTTACCAATCATTGAGTTAAATCTGCCAACAATTTGGTATATTCAATTAATGTGGCATAAATGGACCCTATTGTTAGTATTGTATCTAAAGTTTTTTAATTTAACTAATAAACTCCTTCTTTTAATATCAGAGTATGTAACTATTATAGTACAATGTGGTGATTTCCTTAATAAAATTGCCACTCCTGCCCCTTTCCTTGTACCTTCTGAATAAAAATATGTTCTATCCATTTCCTTCTCAACTAAAATATTTCTGCTTTATCCAGATGTGTTTCCTGCAATGTGATACAGTTAGTTTTGTTTTGCTTGATATAATTCAACACTCTAATTCTTTTAATGGCAAATGAATTCCATTTACATTTAATGTAGTACATCTAAATATTGAAATGTCAGTGGCCATCACACCTAAATGAAAAGAAATTCTGTAGCTTCATAATTATTAATTTCTTGTACCCCACTTGTTTGTCCCTTGTCTCCATGGTGGCTCCCCTCTTTCCCATTCTTCCAGTTCCTATATCTCCCTTCCCTCCTATCCTTATCCCTCCTTCCCCTTTGCTGTCCACCTGAACTGCTCATAACCCATTAACCAATCTCTGAGATAGTATCCCCTCTTGCCAACACCAGATCAAATTCAATTAAATTCAGTTTTGGTTTTTTTACTGGAAAGTATGTGAGCAAAAATGTCCATTTTCACAAATTTCCAGTGGTACAGAAATTCGATGATACAGAGAAAAACGTAAAAACAATATTTGCAAAATGGTACAGTATTTACAATAAGAATAGTGTACATGACAAGAACATCTAGATTAGAATAAAAATAAAAATACAGAGCACACAACAGTAGAGCCAATATACAGATACATATAGACTCTAAGGTAACTCAAGAGTTGGTGGACATTCAGGAGGTTATATACCAGGGCAGACACAGGTGGTGGATTGGAGGATGTGGCCCTTGAGGGAGGAGCTGACAGTGCATACTACCTGTCTGATTTCTTCTTGATACTCCAAGTATTTAATATTCTACTATTATGTGTTAATATGGGATAGAATAAAAAAGAACAGAGAAAGAACATCAACAAAAACAATCTTTTTTTAAATTCTCCCCCTTCTTTTTTCATTTTTTCTCTTCCTCCCTTCTCTCTTCCCTTCCTTCTTTTCTCTCCTCCCCTCCTCTCATCCTTCCCTCCCCTTCCTGTCAATATAATCATGAAAAGCACTAGCTCTTATAATTAACTAACTGGACATAGTTGGTTTAATAGAATACATGTGAGATAAGAAGAAAAAAACACAACCACCTTTATAAGAAACAATCCCAAGTCTCTTTGTTATAAGTAGTTATTTTTTAAGTAATCAGATAATCCCAATTCAGGAAGTACAACACATTACCAATAAATCTGATAATTCCCCAATACCCCCGGATAGCCTTTGATTTATAGGTATTCAACCCATAGCAATCATCTTATCAAATCTATTTGAGGTAAGCTAATACTTCTAATTTAATAGTGCTTTGATACTAATATCCTAAAAAATTTCCTACATTAGTTTCATATATCTAAATGGTTTTGCTGAAGTGATTTTGTATGACACAAAGTCCACTTAATAAAATTAAAATGGTTTCCCTAGTTTTTCTTGCAGCTCTCTTGCAGTTTCTTCTAGCGATTCATACCAATGCTTACTCCATTTATGATTACTCGCATTCTTGCCAGATATATCATGGTTGCTTTAAACCTACCGTCCCATTTCTTCATTCTTGCAAAAGGTCAGGTGGTAAGTCATTATAAATTGCCACTGAAGCATCCATAAAACGTAACCTCTTTTTCTTTTAAACACCATTCATTAAATGTTCTTTGTCTTCCGCTCTGAAAAATTTGGCAATAATTCATCTGGATGAGCCTTGGGTATTGAAGTTAGGCCAAAAAACTCTATGACTCAGTATAGTTCACATGTTACAGTTGCTGGATCAATGTCTGCAAAAGCAGCCACTATTTGTTTCACTGTGAGATTTAAAGATTTTTCCTTGTCCCATGACTCAGGCACCTACAAAATCTGTACATTCTTCCTACATGCTCTGTCTTCGAAATCTAGAAGTTGCACCTGATAACCCATCTGAATTCTTTCCATTTTTTTCAATTGCCTTTTTTTGGGGGTTAGAGCATCCTCTAAATTAAAGATTCTATGCTGTCCCTCTACCAGATCTTCCCTTAGTGTTTGATTTTCCTTTAGCAAATTATTGATAGCAGTCTGGAATACATCTATCTTTTCCTCCATTTTCTTGTTTCCTTTTTCCATTGCCTTGGAATTCTTTGCCAACTGAGCCATTATCAAATTAACCCAGTGTTTGGGGGGGGATCATTCCCATTCTTCTTCTTCTTCTTCCGATGCCACTGTTTGTGTTGACCCTTTAGAATCTGTTATTGATGTGTTCAAAAGTGACTTGGACATTACCGTTTCCCCCTCCACCTCTTTTGTTAGGTTCTCTGTATCTTTATTTTATGATGAAGATGTAGAAATAAATATTAATCAAATAACGCTGAATAATTGGATCAGATTAGAGACCGAATTCATAGGAGAACAGATTTACAATGTTATTATGTCTTTCTCTAAACACAAAGTGCCTAGATCAGATGTCATTCCCATAGACATAATAATAAAAACTATTGATCTATGGGTTCCCTGTTTACACAAACTATTTCATAATATAAACACAACTGCTAGAAATTCCTGAATCTTGGAAAACAAGCATACTAGTTCCAATCTTTAAGAAAGGCAATAAAAGAGACCCCAGCTGCTTTAGGCCCATTAGTCTCAGAGACAGTACCCAGAAAATATGCACCAGAGTCATCAATAATAGATGAATAAAATGGATAAAAGATAACAAAATTATCGACAAAGCATAGGCAGGTTTTATGCCAAGATTCTCAACAACTGACCAATGCTTTGTTTTAAGCACTCTAATTTATAAACATAAGCACATCAAAAACCAGAAACCGCATTGTGTGTTTGTTGACTTAAAAATCAGCATTTGATAGAGTAAATAGAAGCCTCCTCTGCCTTGTATTGGAAAAACAGGGGCTGGACAGGGCTGTAATCAACCATATCCAATTCCTTTACCAAGACAATGGAACACAAATAAGATACAATTCATATGGGGGGGAAGCGATTACTTTCAAACAAACATAGGGGTGAAAAAAAGCTGCTCCCTTTCTCCGATACTATTTAACATATTTTTTAACAAAGTTCCATCCTGGTTATATGATGAAAATTGCCATATGCCCCACATAGGAGATTATCATTGCCCTTATTTAGCATACACTGATGATGTGGTCCTCCTTTCAACCAGTTATCTGGGGATCACAAGGCTGATCCAGAAATTCTATATTGAATACAAAAAGGTGGACCTACAGATTAATTTCTCAAAAACCAAAGTAATAGTTTGTGGGGGAACAAGAGAAATCACAAATATATAATAGAGAACAAAACGCTAGAGGTAGTAAAAAGTATCTGTTACCTGGGGATAACATTTTCAGAAAACGTAACTTGGGGAAACATATAAAGGAAATTGAAACTAAAGTTGAGAGATTCCTCCCAGTGATAAATAAATGTTCTTATAAATATGATGGTAACTCCCTGATTGGTTGCCTAAAGGTTGTGAATGCTAAAATTAAAGTCAAAATCTTATATGGAACTGAAATTTGGGGCATTAATATTAAGACAACGATCGAAAAATACTTGAATCTTTTTCTCAAAAAATTCTGGGTTTACCAAACAGGGCACCTTCATCTCTGACCAGAGCAGAGCTGGGTCAAATACCCCTGGAATGCTTAATACAAGAGAAGTTGTCCATATATTGATTAAAGGCTTACTCACAAGGACTGGAAAGTCTACCCAGAAAATGCATTCAAGAAAGCCTATGCTACTTACGACAGGACATGATTTTTCCAAGCCTATCTGTACTTGAATCCATTTTAAAACCATATAGCCTGTCATATTGTGTCACTGACATATTTAGAATTAGGGATATATCCATGCAGAAGGAACTGATCTTGGGGCTCAGTACAAAATAAGTAATTGGCTGTCAAAAAGTAAACGCTCCTTTGGATTCAAACCCTATGTAAATATCTTATTGGATCCCATAAGGAGAAAGATATTTGCTAAATATATATTTGAATATTTTGACAGCCAAAGATTAAGGGAATTTTAGAAAAATGCATAACAAAGAACTTTGTAAGTGTGGGTTGGAGATAGATGATTCAACACACTTGTCAATTTTATGACCACTGTATAGAAAATACAGAGACACACTCTTAGGTAGTATTTTAGCATCACTGGATTTGGAGCCCCATAACATCACCACTTACTTATTCAAATATACGTCTAAAGAAGTCTTAGAACCTGTGGTTTCTCTCTAAAAGGTAATCTCCCAGAAAAGGTTACACTTTGTGGACAAGGATTCCAGACTGGATCCTGGTGTAAGAACCACATGATAGATAATTTAGTGCAAGTAAGCACCCTGATTATCTTTTATCAATTATTATTTTAATCTTTAGATTTTTACTTATTATTTATACTGTGGTTGGGATATTCAAAGCAGGTGCACATGGCACAACTGGGTTGCACATGCGCAACTGTGGAAATGCGCCAAAGAGCGATATTCAGTGGCAGCAACTGCACAGCACAAGTAGCAGTGCGCTAATGTACAATGGGAATGTATGCATGTGCAAGGGCAGGGGGCGTACCCATGAATATGAAGCACAGTGCAATATTCAACCCCCGACCACTGGCGCAAGCGAGGAGCAACATTCAGTTGCATGGAGCAGAATTGAGCCTATATAAACAGGGAGCAAGTACAAGGAGGGCACTTGCACCAGAGGGGAGCAGGACAGAGGGAGACAGGAAGGATGTCTGCCAATGAAGAAGAAGACAGGGAGAGAGAAAGAGACAGTGACAGGGACAGAGAGGGAGAGACAGTGCGAGGGGGAGTGTGAGTGAGAGTGTGACTGACAGGGAGGCAATGGTGGGTGTGTGTGTGTGTGTGGGCACGACACAGAGCTACCAGGCTCAAGTGGCGCGACACAGGCCCCCATAGGGGTGGGTGACAGAGGCCACAGGCAACAGCCAGCCGGGGGCAGGGTACACAGGAGGAGGCCCTGCTGAGCAGCATGCACAGCCACACACAGCCGGGTGAGCCAGTGGAGCCGGACGCCCAGGGGGTGCAATAACAACAGGGGCCATGGCCAGTGCGATATTCCAGATGGAGGCCATAATGAGGGGTGTGGGGAGGCAGTATCAGAGCACCGTGGCTGTGGAAGGTCCCATCAGTGGTACGCCCGGAACATGCGGTACCGACCCCGCATCAGCTATGAGACCTGCACTGACACAGAGATCGTGGGCCGGTACCAACTGAATGGGGCAATTCTGAGGCAGCTCTGTGAGCTGTGCAGTGATGAGATGCAGGCACCCACTAGACAGAGCCAAACCCTGACAGTGGAGACACAGGTAAAAGCTGTCATGCACCTGCTCACCAAGGGCATCTTCCAGAGACCAACAGGGGACACCACAGGCATAACCCAGTTGGCCGCATCATGGCTCCTCACACAATTCCTCAACACCCTGCTGCCACATGCTGTAGAATACATCCACTTCCCCAGCACACAGGTAGAGCATACAGCAACCATGCAGGGGTTCCAAAGGGTAGCACGTATGCCTGGCATGCTAGGGGCCATTGACTGCACCCATGTGGGCATCCGCATGCCACCTGACCCAGGGGGGTAGCCTACATCAACAGAAAGGGCTACCCCAGTATCAACTGCCAGATGGTGTGCAATGCCAGGGGGTACATAACCAATGTCTGTGCCACACACCCTGGGGGAGCACATGATGCCTTCATCTGGCACAGCTCAGCACTGTGCCACAGGTTCAAGAGTGGGGACATCCCCACCGGTCATCTAGTGGGTGAGTATGTGGAGACCACAGGCAGCTGGGTACACCAGGGCATTGGAGGGTGGCAGTCAGGGTAGGGGTGCCACAGAGTGTGGCTGGGAAGGACACGGGGCACAGTGACAGAGGACACCAGGCTATCCATATCTCCATCCACACAGGTGACAGTGGCTACCCACTCTGGCCCTGGCTGCTCACCTCTACCGGCGCCTATCATCCCCAGTGGAGGAGCATTACAATGAGGCACATGCCAGCATGCAGAACATCATTGACCATGTCTTTGGTCTGCTGAAGGCATGTTTCTGTTGCTTGCACAGGTCTGGTGGTGCCCTACAGCACAGCCCTTGAAGGCCTGTGGCCTATTCCTGGCCTGCTGCATGCCGCACAACATGGCCATTGACCGTGGGATAGCTGTCAAGGTTGAAGAGGGGAACAACAGTGGGAACAACGCGGCCGACGGTCCGTGTGGGTGGTGGGCAGCCCCTCCCGGGTGGAGGGATTCCCAGCTGACGAGGATGGCATGCCAGCACTGGGACACTACAGCAGAGGAGCACTACGGCACACCCAGGTAGGTGGACAAACACCTATGCACAGGACAGGCACAGTGGCATGGCACACAGGCATGTGTGGGCATGTCCTGCGGCTTGCACAGACAGGCGGGGGGCAGGCGTGTGGCCATGCCACATGTCCACACGCAACAACATGTAGCACAGCACAGCACACCACACACACACACACACACACACTGGTGTCCACAGGCACATGCCCGGGCACTAGCTCCTGGCGTGGATCAGAAGCAGGCACTGGTGCACATGTGCAACTAGTGCTGTGGTGGCATCATCACGCAAATGCTGCATGGGCCAGTGGCTGGGCAGGTGTGCACACAGCCAGCGTGTGGTGGAACCCACAGATGCCACGTCCTTGGCATGCACACAGGGTGGCGGCAGCGGACAGTGGACAGAGTAGCAGGCACATCAGCTCCACTGCATGGTCACACAGCCGCTACAGACACTAGAACAGCCACACCATGGCCGCCCATCAGACCCAGCTGCACGACGGCCACAGGGGGGGTCTGCGACCATCCCCCGGGGTGGAACTGTGGGAACATGACTGTGTCCTCACAGGGGTCTGCAGACTCGCAAACAGGCCCACACCAGGCGTGCCTGGGATGCCCACGGTGAAGCCTGGCATCAACACTGAGGGGGGGTCACCCAACGCCCAGTCCGTAGAGTGGACAATGCACTCTGCAGGGTCTGCAGCAGCCGGCCATGCCCTGTGGCAGCCAGTGGGGCAAGGCCGACCATGACCACAGTGACTAAGCAGTCCAGGATCGTGGTTGTGTCCTCCCACAGGCCATGTATGGCCTCCTGGACCTGTGTGCTGCCCCTGTAATGCTGCTCAGCAGCCTGGTGCACCTCTGTGTGGAGTGCATGCACCCCAACCATGAACTGCACCTATTGGTCAATGGAGGCCTGCAGCAATTGGGTGTGCTCGTGCAAGGGGTCGGTTCCTGGGGGCGCATGGGCATGGCACCGACCCACCAGTGGCGTACGACCATGCTGCACTGCCCCACACTCAGGCAGGCACTGCACAGTGGGGTTCCCATGGGGTTGCTCAATGACAGGTGCACCCACAGTGGATGCTGCACCTAGCCTCCCAACATCCCCGGCCATTGTTGCTGCCACCCCTCTGACCCCTGGGCACCTTCACACACAGTGGTACCAAGGGTGGTGGTGGGTGGCTGTCCCACCGCCAACAGGCCACTGGCTGCACTGCCAGGTGTGGTGGATGGTATGGGTGTCTCCCCCACGACAAGTCCCCCGCTGTCCAGGACAATGGTCACATTGTCATCAGAGTCGGACCCCACCCCAATCTGTGTCTCCACACACAGCATGCCATGGCTGGCATCCCACTGGAACACAGCCAGGGCCTCATCCACCACCACACAGAGGTCATCCGGCTGGACAGTGGTGTTGTGCTGCATCTGCTACGGGCCCCCAGATGCCAGTGGAGGTGGATGGCTGGTCCTCCAGGGCTGGGCATGCCTCCACAGCAGATGCAGTCACACTGCCACTGTGTGCTGGCTTTCCGGTGTTGAAAGGAAACACAGATGCATTAGTGCCACTGATGCAATGGACCCCCCCACCGCCCTGATGCTGCTGTACCTACCATGCAGTGATGGATTTCCTCCAGTCTGAAAGCCACCACCCAGCACACCCTTGACAGTGCTGCACCACATGGTGGCCGCCACTAGCTCCTCCTGCAGCGTGAGCTGTGATGTATCGGTCTGGCCCCCAGTGGCCGACACCTTCTCCTTAATCCAGTGCTTTTTGGTGCCCACCTTCTTCTTGCACTCCTGTGCAGATCGCTGGTGGCTGCCCTGCTGATTCACAGCCTCCACCACCTCCACCCAGGATGCGGCCCTGGCCTGGGGTGTACCAGTGGTGCCACTCAGCAAGGGCTCCCTGTCGAGGTACGCCTCAAACAGGGCATCCGCCTGTGCCTTCGTAAAGTTGGGCCTGCGCTTTCGGGCAGGCCCACGCTCCTCATCCACCTTACATTCGGACATGCTGCTACCTGTGGGCAGGGACTTGTGGTTAGTGACTGCTGCGGCCAACACCAGCCATCCATCCCACTGTGTTTTCCATCCCCTCAGCAGGCGCAACTTACCATGGATGGTTGCAATACCGGTCCATGGCCTGTGCTGTCGTGTGGTGCCTTTATAGTGCATTGCATGCAAATGGCCAGATGCACAACAGTAATGAGATGCTAATTCCCCATTGCACCGCGGAGTGGCTGATGAGCTAATCTGCATATGCCGGCTGAATATCACGTCGCTGCATCTTGTGTAATGGACTTGCTCTGGCACAAGTCATGGCGCAATGCTGTGACATGCACTGTGCGCCCATCAATGCGCATGCGCCACGGCATGTACTACCGCCTATTGCGCAGCGTGCACTAAGAGTGCTATTGGCAGCCAATGGGCCATGGGCCCTATGGCACTTGGGCACTATAGGGCCTATGGCACACAGGCACTATAGGGCCCTGGTGCTGGTGCTATGGGGCCCATGGCGTCAAGCAGGAGGGTCCTATGGCACTGGGGCTCTATAGGGCCTATGGCACTTGGATGCTATAGGGTCTATGGTGCTCAGGTGCCATAGTTCCTATGGGGCATGGTGCCCTCAGGGCCCTATTGTGCAACATGCGTCATGGCCCCAATATTGCTCACGCGCACATTGCACATGCCGACCCCTGGCCCCTGCCCTGCCCTTCCCTATGCCCCCCAGGGCCCTCTGCCCCACATGTCAGTGTGGCCACACCCATGCCACGCATCTCCCGGGATGTGCTATTGCTGTGGGCAGCGCACCTCCATGCGAACCATGTATCCCGAGCACGTTGTGCTCCTGCACTATGGGGTGCCATTTTGGATTGCTACATCACAGAGGAAGCATGCTGCAGTGCGCAGTGCCCCATTCCCAAAACTGGAGCCAGGTTGAGCTTGTGAACCTGGTGGCCCAGGTGGAGCCCCACGCTGCCAGCCTGTTGGGGCAACAGCCTCTCGACAGGCCCAGGACTGAGATGTGGCAGGAGGTAGCAGATGGCCTTGTCCAGGCAACCAGTGTGCAGCACACAAGGGAGCAGTGTCACCACCAGTATAGGAACCTGTTGAGGAGGGACCCGGAGAGGCTCAGGTCACTGCACACGCTCGTCGGGTGGGGGGCCGTGCCATGGCCAGGTAAGTGTGCCCCAACTGCATCTGTGCTTGTCCAGTGTTCCATGGGGCAGGCAGGGCTGCATGCCATGCTGGGGGGCACTGTCACTGCATACACCATGGCCTGGCATTGCCAGTCACTGGGTGCACTGCACCACTGCCCCGTGACCTTGCCAGGCAGGGGTGCACGCTGCTTGGGGGGTGGGGGCAGCGGGCTAATTGTGTGGCTGTGTTCTTATGTGTGCCTCTTTGTGTTCCAGTCCTAGGCCTGAAGACCAGAGGAGAGCCAGGGCAGTGGGGGCACCTGGCAGACCATGGCAGGCCAATGCGGGACCTTCAGCAGGTGCTGTGGGACTGAGGGCAGAAGTAGCTGGACCAGTGTGCACAGCACCATGGTGGGCAGGTAGGCGCTGTGCCTTCAAACATTGTGGTGCATGGTGGTCGGCAGGGTTGGGGGTACAGCCTTAGCCCCCTGTGCACTGAGCTGTGGCAGCTGTATTAAGACTGCATTGTGCGTGGCACTGTGGGGAGGCCAGTGCATGAGTGTGGCAGCTGTTGGTGGGCTGTGGGTGTGTCCGGCTGCCACCAGTGCCACTGCGGTACCACTGCTGCATCATGCCACCTGCCTGCCACTGTGCTGGTGGATGGCTCTTGTGCAGTAGTGTCCAGCACTGTGCACAGCTGTGGCATGCTGGGTCAGTGGCAGTCATAGGCCCACCCACTGCGGGTGGCCAGGAGCCACCCCGGGGCATGTGTCCCCACTGTCCACTGCGCACTGTGGGAGGGTTAGGGTGCCCTAGACATGCACTGATCTCCTGTTCCTTCTTTTGCCATAGGTGTCCAATGGGGTGGTCACCAACCAGTCTACTATCGCCTCCTGCAGTGCATCATAGCTATCACCACCACCCCCCGGAGATAGCAAGGCAGATAAGGAGGCTCCTGCTGTGGGGGCAGTGCAGAGGACAGCACCAGGCAGCGGTGGGATGTGGCCACCCAGAGGGGCCGACATTACCTTTTCTTCCCCTGACCACCCTTCCTCTGCTTTTCCCTGTCCCATTGCATAGCTCTGTCCCCTGTCCCCATCCCTCCCTCACCTACCCTATCACTGCTTTGTATATAATTCCCCTGCCTTGTTCACTGTTTTGTATTGTTCATTGTTCTTTTATACAGTTTGGTTTGCTTACCCATCTGTGTCTGTGTCTGCTTTGTGGCTGGTGGGTGGAGCCATGCTGCAGTGGTGTGGTGGGTGGCTGTGTGGTGCACCTGTGTTGTTCTCTGGGCCATGAATGGTGGGGTATGCCCATTGGTCAGTGGCTGTGTATTGGGGTGGCCATGGGCTGGCTGTTCAGGCTGTGTGGCATGTGTGTTGGGTGCGGTGTGCTTGGGTGTGGCTGGCTGTAGACTGGGTGGGTGGGGGCATGCCATCCAGTGGGGGGTGGCTGGTGGCAACCCACCCTTGGCCGTTGGTGCCGCCTGTTTCATACATCCACTCATCTGGTGCTAGTGGATGAGGGCTGACTACCTGCCGTGCCTGTGGCAGGTCCTTTTGTGCCTAGGTGCATCTACCTCAGCCCCCTGCACATCCATGGTTGTGCTTTTGCACATGTTGGGTTGCTCCCTGGTGCACCTCTGACTGCGCTGTGGAGCATTCTTGCGATATTCAAGTCGTGTTGCCCTGGCGCATGTTGCCATGCACAACCTTTGAATATCGCACTCATTGTGCCATGGCACATCGGATTTGCACTGTGCTGGACTTGTGCTGGCATCTGGCACATTTCTGAATATCCCACCCTATGTCTCAATATGTTTTTTGCCTTTTTTAAGCTGCTTGTGTGTTATTATTGTTTGATTCTTTTAACATATGGTATGACTGTTTTAATATAATTGTAATGACAAAACTTGTTGAGCAATAAAGAGAAACTTAATTTGGCTTAGTTTCCTGTATTGTTTGTCCCCTTAAATGCCTTTTCCAACTATATACACATTGCTTCTATTTCAGGGTTCAAGATATTACTTTGCAGCATAGTTCCATTCTGTGAAGTGCTACTTGGCTGCGGAGAGACAGAGCTTATATTTTCACTATCTGGGGTTGCATCACTTTCCAAAGCTAATTTTAGATCTGAAGACAAAATAGGCTGATGTGATTCTAGCCTCCGGACATCACCTTTTATCACTTTTGTTTTTTTCAAACTTTCTCCCACAATCTTCACACTCTCTTCCATTGTAAACATGCTGGGTATTTTAGTTTGTTTGTCACAAGACACTGGTGTTTTTGCAGAATTAGATGTTTAAGCAATAAGGCACGACAAGGTGTGTGTTGTCGTGTAATAAAGTCATTCCTGGGGTGGGTTGAAGCACAAGGCGAAGCCAAGTGCTTCCACCACCCCAGGAGTGACGTTATTACACGATAACACACACCTTGGAGTGCCTTATTGCAGTTATACAATGGCTCAATGTTATACAAAACAAAAATAAAAATAAAAATGTTTTTAGTAGATTTTTAGTGAGGCAGTGTATCTTTGTTTCTGAAAAAAAAAGGCTCAGGATCAGGCTCCATAAAATCAGCACAGTGATGTTATTGTGTAATATCATCACTGTCTCAGACACACACTGACCAATCAGACTCCAGGAAATTTTCTTGCCATTGTATAATTAACAGTACATACCTTAGGTGTTAAATGAATCAAGTCAGTGGTCACTTGCTGGAGCTCAATCGAAGATGGGGTTTCCGTTTTTTGCTTTTTCTTGAGTAATTGCTGAAACAGAAGCTTGA
The DNA here is from genome assembly GCA_016271365.2 of Neoceratodus forsteri. Classification (NCBI taxonomy): domain Eukaryota; kingdom Metazoa; phylum Chordata; order Ceratodontiformes; family Ceratodontidae; genus Neoceratodus; species Neoceratodus forsteri. The sequence goes on along the minus strand of CM057451.1, from coordinate 671,229,301 downwards.
CCCACTGTTATTGTTTCCTTGGTCTTCTGGTTTATAATCTGAGTTGTTTGTTGTTTTTTCTTGAATCCAAAATGGAGTACATACTCCTGTAGATATCCAAGCAGGTGCAGTAAGGGTAGCTACCCCAACAGTACAATAGAAAATCCAAACGCTGCACTCAAAATGAAAAAAGTTCTACATCAAATTGTATTCAATTCAGATGTCCTCTTTTACTGTAGGCTCAAACATACAGTACAACTTAAATTCACTGACTGAACACAAGTCTAGTGCTTCGCCTCTCTGTGAGGCTTCCAAAGGGGCTGTGCATTTGCCCACAGTCTTGTCTGTATTTGTAGTTGTTTTACAGATTTTGCAAACATTTTACCTTAGTACTCTTTCATTAATTTCCTGGCTTTTTGGGGGTCAAAGTTCAGCAGAATCTTTTTTGCTTTCTTATCTTAAAATGACTCCTCTGGATCCAGGATGAGTGAAAGAGACTCAAAAATTCAATAGTTGCTGCTGTGTAGTGCAGTATATGGCTGCATACCTGGAGGGAGTTCAGGGAGCTGCTTCTTCTAATGCTTCATGCTTGCCATCTTGGAAATGCCTCCGCCTCTGTAATGATGGGAGATAGTCTTATGTTTGATGTTATGAAAGACACTAATCTAAGAAAGAACAAGGGATTTGTTTTAAAAACAATAATATACAGACTAGAGGACATGCACTACAAATTAACAGCAATAATTTTAGGACAACTAAAATGAAATATTTTTCACCCAAAGAGTTGGTAGACTATGGAATATCTTGCCAGCAGATGTTATTACCTGCAGCACCAAAACTGTTTAAAAAAAACAAATTGGACAAAATTAATTGTACAACAGAAACTTCATGATTACTATCACTGAGCGGTGGAGAGTAGCCTTGAAGGGTCCTATAACCTTCTACTACATTTTGACCAGAGTAAAAGTTTAGACTCGAGAACACTGTGACTGAAGCCTTTGGAAGGATTAGGAGCAAGAAGAGTGAACAAGACATTAGAAGCCAAGACTGGAGAGAAGGTAAGCAAACAATGTGAAAGGTGGGAGTAACAGCAGATAAGCAAGTAAGAGAGGATGCAGTAGAGAGGGCACAATAGGTGAAATGGATATATGAGAAAAGGCCTTTGTCTGTCTTCTGTTACCATTTCAAAGCAAATGAAATGTAAAATATTCAAATCTATCTCATCAGAAGAGATGCAATTATTTAAATTAGAAGTTAAAAATCTGCAGTCTCTCAGTACTGTGGAAAGGGTGTTAGATAAACAAATGGGAAAAAATTTTTCTCAAGGTACTTTCTAACAAAGGAAGCCAATCAGGAGAGTGGTGACCAATCCTCAATCTCTGATGTCTGAACAGAAACATATAAAAGGAAAAGTTCAAAATGGTCACCTTTGAGGAACTGGATGGTTCAGTAAATTTGTAACATGTTAAGGAGCCTTTCACCTCTAGGTCTCTGGTTCAAATCCAGCCCAGGTTGTACTGGCCGAAAGCCATTATCACTTGAGGGCTGTTTAGTGGCCTATGTGAAATGAGTTGTGGTGATCTCAGTCAGTTCCTAATGGGCAGGTGTCCATATCACAAAACCACCAAAATCATTGGCATTAATTGGCACCCTTGTTACATAGATACATAGATACATAGACAGTGTCGGCAGATAAGGGCCTATGGCCCACCCAGTCTACCCATTTGAGCTTGTAAGTTCAGTTTGTTTTCCTAGAAGTCTGTTGCCCCTTACCCCTGACCTCCAGAATTCCTTTATGTCTATCCCATGCATTCTTAAATCCCGTGATTGTTTCAGCCCGACCACTTCCTCTGGCAGGGTGTTCCACTTGTCCACCACCGTTCTGTGAAGAAATTCTTTCTCATGTTTCCTCTGAATCGTCCCTCCCTCCAACTTCATCCCATGCCTCTAGTCCTGGAACATCTTTTCGCTTAAAAATAGTGTTTTCCTGCACCCTGTTCCTCCTGTAAGATACTTGTATGTCTCTATCATATCCTCTCTCCTCCTCTCCTCCAGGGAGTACATGTTCAGTTCCTTCAACCTGTCTTCATAGGACTTGTGATGCAATCCATGCACCATCTTTGTTGCCCTCCTCTGAACCTTCTCTACCCTGTCTATGTCCTTACATAGGTATGGTCTCCAGAACTGTACACTGTACTCCAGGTGGGGCCTCACTAGTGTCTTGTATAGCGGAATTATGACCTCCCTTTCCTGCTGGTGATGCCCTGCCTATACATCCCAGCATCCTATTTGCTTTACCTGCTGCCTTGTCACACTGTTTTCCTACCTTGAGGTCATCAGAGATGACAACCCCAAGATCCTTTTCCTGCTTGGTGCATGCTATATCCTCACCCCCCAACTGATATATTGTGCCAGGGTTTTTGTGCCCCATATGCATTATCTTGCACTTCTTTGCATTGAATTTCAACTGCCAAACTCCTGACCATTCTTCAAGTTTCTGCAGGTCCCTTCTCATTCTGTCTACACCCTGTGGTGGGTCTACTCTGTTACAGAGCTTTGTGTCATCAGCTAACAGTGAAATTCTGCCTTCTAGGTCCTGCGCAATGTCACTGATGAAGATGTTGAATAGGACCGGTCCCAGCACTGATCCCTGTGGTACCCCACTGGTCACTCTTCCCTATGGAGTGACAGCCATTTACCACCACCCTCTGTGTCCTGCCACCCAGCCAGTTACCTACCCACCACACTACTGTCCTGCCCACACCCATATTCCCCAGTTTGTGTAATAGTCTTCTATGTGGCACAGTGTCAAAGGCCTTGTTGAAGTCCAGATAGGCCATGTCCACTGCCCTCCCTGATCCACCTCCCTAGTCACCCAGTCAAAAATTCAATGAGGTTGGTCTGACATGACCTCCCTTGGTGAAACCATGCTGCCTTGGGTCCTGTAGTCCATTGACAACTAGATGTTCCACCAATCTCTCCTTCAGTAGTGCTTCCATGATCTTCCCCACTACCGAGGTGAGGCTGACTGGTCTGTAGTTCCCTGCTTCCTCTTTGTTCCACTTTTGTATAAGGGGACTACATCAGCTGTCCTTCAGTCTTTGGGTACCTCCCTGTTTCCAGTGATCGGCTAAACAGGATAGCCAGAGGTTCAGCCACCACCCTCTTAGTTCTTTAAGGACCTGTGGTGCACCCTATCTGGCCCATTGCTTTATCAACTCTTATTACTTTCAGTTCCTTCAGGACCCTTTCTCGTGTAAAGGGACTTGTGTCCATTTCTGCACCATTCTCACCCCTTGTACTCCTTCAGACCCATTACCTCCTCTTCCTCAGTAAAGACTGAGCAGAAATACCTGTTCAATATGTCAGCTTTACTGTTGTCATCCTCCACGCGGCCCCATCCTCCCCTTCAGTCTCACTATCCCTCCTTTGTCTTTTCTTTTTTTCACTTATGTACCTGTAAAACGTTTTGTCCCTATACCCACTGATTTTGCAATGTGTTCTTCTGTCTGAGCTTTGGCTTCCTTACTGACCTCCTGCCTCCCTTTGCTTCTCCTGGTACTTCTCCCTATCCCCTTCTGCCTGTGTCTTTTGTATTGCCTGAATGCAATCTTTTTGCTTTCACTTTCTTTGCTACCTCTTTGGAAAACCATAATTATCCTCCTCCTTTTCCTCTTGCTAACCTGCTTAATGCATAATTCTGTTATTCTTGTAATCCCCATTTTAAATACTGCCCACTGTTCCTCAACCCCTGATTCCGTCCCATTCCCTTAATGTCTCTTTCAAGTATCTCCCCATTTTCCCAAAGTCTGCCCCCCTAAAATCCGGGTTACGTGTTTTTGTGTGGTTTGGTTCTGCTCTTTCTGTGATTTCAAACCACAATGACTGGTGGTCACTGTTTCCCAGGTGCTCCCCCACTGTTACCCCCATCACACTGTCCCTGTTTGTGAGCACAAGGTCCAGTATTGCCTTCTGCCGAGTTGGTTCCATGACCAGTTGCTTGAGGAAGGCACCCTGAAGGGATTGTTGGTAGTCTCGCATGAGATGCCAGGAATTGAATGGGCATGGATTCTGAACAAATTGATCACCTACGTGGTGGTCCCTCCATGACAGGGTTGAGGCATGTTGGATGGACAGTGTGGGGAAGCATGCACTATAATTGTCCATGCTGTATCTGTCACATGAATAAACAGAAGATTTCAGTTTCCAAAGCTTCCATCCTTGGATCTTGACATTCTAGTGAACTAGGGTCTCAAATCTTCCCTTTTTAGGGAAGATTATTGAAAGGGTGGTGGTAGTGCAGTTAGAGGCTCACCTGGGGCATTATGACATCTATGAGCTTCTCCGGTCAGGATTTGGCCCCCGCCATAGGATGATACTGTGATTGTCAGGGTGGCACATGATCTCCTCATGGTAAGAGATCAAGAACAATGCTGTATTGTGGTCCTCTTGAAACATCATCAACATTTGACATGGTTGACCAGAGGGTACTATAGGGTCAGCCGAAGAATTATGTGGGTCTGTCCGGCACAGATTTATGTTGGTTTGAGTCCTACATAACCGGGAGAACATAGCAGGTGCCTCTAGGAAATTACATCTCTGGAGCTGCTGTGCTCTATTGTGGTGCTCCTCAAGGCTCGATCCTTCCCCTGTGTTGCTTTCTGTGTACATGTTGCCATTAGGTGAGATCATTAGATAGTATGGTGTTGTGTTTCACTGTTAAGCAGATGACACTCATCTGTACTTGTCTTGAACTCCTGATGGGGTTCAAAATGCCTTCGTGTTGAAGCAATGCTTGGGGGAGATTAACAATTGGATGGCCTCCAATTGGCTGTGTCTCAACCCAAGGAAGACAGAGGCTATGACTGTGAAACCAGGTCAGCATGGGTCGGTGATGATGGGAGGATTGGTGACACTTCCTTCATTGGGTGGTCAACCACTCAGAGCTGTGGATGTAGTAAAGAATCTGGGATTCATTTTGAGCTGCAAGCTGATGATAGAACAATAAATGCCAGCAGTAGTCTGAACTGGCATTTACCAACTGCTTCACATCATCTGGATCAAACCGCATTTAGTGCCAGCTGATCTGGTGATGATAATCCATGGCTCTGTCACCTCTAGGCTAGATTATTGCAATGCTCTATACTTAGGGTTATCTGGAGGTTTGCTGCAATGCCTACAGCATTTCCAGAATGCTGTGGCCCGATTGGTTATGGGAACTTCTCAGAGGGACCATATCATACCCGTCCTATGTGTCCTGCACTGACTACCTGACTACCTGTGCAGTGATGCACCACCTGTAAGATATGCATGATGACACTGAAGGCCATATGTGATTTGAGGTTTGACTACTTGAAAGATCTTCTAGTTGTTTACTGCCCACCTTGCCTTCTTTGCTCCTCTGATGCAGGCTTGCTCATTGTCCCAAGTTCACAACTGAAACAGTCCTGGGGTAGAGCATTTAATATGACAGCTCCACTGTTGTGGAATATGCTACCTGTAAGTGTCTACTCAGCTCCGCATGGTGGAGGCCTTCAAAACTTCTTTAAAAATGTACTTGTTTTCTCTAACATTCCCAGATAGTTTTTAAGTGAATTAACTGAATTTATAGGTAGTACTGCGTTATTTAATTTTTTTTTTGTGATGATTTTTTTTATGTTATTTGCATTAATTGTACACAGTGCCCTGAGCCTTAGGGACAGGGTGCTTTAGAAATAAACGTTGCCTTGCCTTGCTTTACTATCACTCTGGCACCTTTCACAAGCACTAAAATTCACACACACATGCAAGCACGCACACACACACACACACACACAAAATGGTCACCTTACAACCAGTAACTCCATCTTTGCAGCAAGGGAGCTGGCTATGCTCATTGATTCTGAAGGATTCTTACTTTCACATTCAATAAATGGAAGCTACAGAAAGTACCAACATTATGCTTCAAAATAGGTATGAGTCAGTACTAGTACAGGGCAATGCCCATCTGACTAACATTAGCCACAAGAGTATTCACAGAGTGCATGGCTATAGTAACAGCAGCACTTTGAAGAAATGGATTGACAGTTTAGTCATACTTTATGACTGGTTAGTGTGTAGAGACCCTGCCTTTAGTGTGTGACCCTATCTTTAATGCACAAAATATGTTTCATCCTGAATTTAGACAAATCAAACCTGAAACCTACATCAAATCTTCTCTTCATTGGTGCAGAACTTCATACAGTTCAAGAAAGGGCCTTTCTACCACAGGAATGGGTTCAGACATCGGTTCAGTATATGTCATCATTCCACACTAGGACATGGAGGACTGTACAGGAATTTCTAAGATTGTTAGGTCTCGTATCAGCCACAACCTCTGTGGTACCATAGGCAAGGTTGCACATGAAAGCTATTCAATGGTACCTTAAAGATTATTGATATTAACTCAGGAATCTCCTGAATACCCCAATCCCAATACAAAACAGACTTGTACTCTCCCTCCAGGGATGGAAGCAGGTGTGGTCCTTAGAAAGGGAGTTTCTTGTACAGCATGGTACAATTTAACACTTATCACAAATGCTTCATGCCTAGGATGGGATGTCTCACACCACACCACACCACACCACACCACACCACACACACCACACCACACCACACCATAAAGAAAGTTTGGAACCCAGCAGAAAGGAAGGAATGCATCAATCTGCTGGTTCTCAGAGCACTGTTTCTGTCTCCGAAGTCCTTCTCAGCATTGGGCAAGAATCAAGTTCTATAGATAAGGACAGGCAATACCCCAACAATGTATTACATAAAAAGCAAGGTGTTGCAATATCCTCAAAACTGTGTAAGGACACAATGATGGTTTGGTATCTAGCCTATATTCTCAGGGTACAGATCTCAGCAGTCGACCGTAAGTTGCAGGGAAAGGCAATGTGCTGGCATACTCACTCCGCATAATGGCCATGTCATCAAAATGTGGCGCCTAAAACAAACAGTGCTATAGTCCACTTTCAGGAAAGTGGGTGTTCCAGAAGTGTATCTTTTAACCTCATCAGAGAGCAAGAAGCTACCACTCTTCTGCTGCAGAGTCCCATATCAGGGAATAGTCACAGAAGATGTTCTCAGCATGTACTGTGGAAACAGTTCATTTTCTTATGCTTTCCCATCATTTCCTCTGATACAGAGAGTACTTCTGAAAGTTAGGGTGGAACATGTAACTATGGTCCCAATAGTTCCACACTCTCCTAGATAGTCATGGTACTCACTGTTGCTCCAGATATCCAAAGGAATTCACACTCTGCCCCTGTGTTGAGACCTTTTAACTATCTCAAAAGGCCAGGTTAAACATCCAAACATGTAATCCCTTCACCTGAAGGCATGGTTCTGAAGTGACAGTGTTTTCTGAGCTTCATTTCTCTGCCCAGGTTATAGACATCCTCAAGGTGGCTAGAAAGCACAGACTATTGTTGCTGCACAACTGTTAATGCATTTTTACTCTTACACCTTACTGTATTGTTTACTCTACTACCTCCCCCACCCCAACGTATCTGGAAATGAGCTGTTACTAGGTCAATGTGTCTTTTCTGGTAATACTTTTGAAATAAGTAAGTAAGTAAATTAATGAATTAAATAAATAAGCAATCCACAAGGGTAACATACAATTTAAAGTGGAAAATATTCTTAATATGGTGGGGAGCAATTCCCATACAGCTGAGAAGGCAGAGATTGCATTAATTGTAGACTATTTGTTACGTTTAAAGTCCCTGGTCTTAAAGAACAACTCTGCACTATAGCATGTGCTTTATAAGTAAGATATTTCAGCTGTTACAATTTACTAGAGAATACATTTTTTCATTTTACATGTTCCTTTCCAAGACTTACAGTAGATCATGGTAGTCCATATAAAAAGTCTGTATAGAAAACAGACTTAGCTAACCCCTGATTTAGCTAACCTCTGCCCTGCCCTCACGCTTAACTGATATTCTACTGACTCTAACCCTTTCCCTTTTCCTCTTTTTTTTAAACTTTATTTTTATTATTTTACATACTATGATTCATAGCAGTTATATAGCATATCAGGACAACCACAATATAACATTGGACAACATTTGTAGATTAAAGTTCTCCTTAATCATAGGTTTGATGCATCTTGACATTTTGATACCCCATTGGGGGATATTCAACATTCAAGTAACCTTCAAGTTTAAAGTCCAAAATTTAAATGTTGCTTAATTAAGCCCATGAGCAGTATGACTTATGTACGATTATTCTAAAGTCCGTTATGAGTCCAACATTTGCATGCCTACCAGAGACTAATGGCATCATACTATTTCCTAAAGGGATTTAACATCGTAGTGCAGTTGCAAACAAGTCTAAAGTCTAATATCTACATAATTCAAAAAGTTTAATATAGCTCCACAGATCCCCCAATTGAGCTAACCCTAAGTTCCAAGTAAAGTAAAAAGGATTTATTTATTTAGACCTCAAATATTGGACATAAGTAGAATACTAAAGGACTACCAGTAAGCCAACAAGCCTTTTTATGGAGGGAATATGAAAGTTTCATTCAATTGGTACATCAGTCCCCTCTTCCTCTCCTGAAGCCAGGTATTCCTCCTCCTCTTCGTCGATCGAACCAGGCTCCTGCTGGTGTTGCTGCAGCCATGAAGTCCATTTCCCTGCTTCAAGTGGGTCGGAAAAAATCCGCACCTTCTCCTCGAAAACCAGACGCAATCTTGCTGATAAATTATGGCATGCGAAACCCCAAAGTTGCGTAACTTCTGCCTCACTGGCTCAAACTTTTTGCGCCTCAGATGGGTGGCATAGCTGAGGTCAGGAAACAGATACACAGTTTGATCATCTTGTATTAAGGTCCCTGCACATCTAGCCAGCTGCAGTATGGTGTCTCTTGTCCCCACTCCATCAGTCACAACTAGGAGGGTTCGTGGGTTAGTTGGATTCTCCCGGTAGCCTCGGGGAGTTATTCGATGGAATTTTTGAGGAACGAAGGGAATCGGGGTTCCTCAGGAGCTAATTTTTCTTGCTGCCATTCTTGTAGGAACATAAGAGGATGATCATCCTCAATACCTTCGGGCAGACCCAGTATCCTTATATGCGATGACCTAGTCTGATTCTCTAAGGCTTCCAGTCTGGCCCGGTAGTGAGCATTCTCTTTGATCAGGTTTGCCGTGGCTGCAGAGGCCGACTCCACTTGCCTTCTAACATCATCCAACACTACTTTTAGGTTGTCGATGGAAGTTTCTGCTAAGTTCAGTCTGGTGCCATAAGAGTCCATCTTAGTATTTAAATCTGAGACCACAGATATCAGTTTTTGCAATTTATCTCCGATAGAAGATAATGTCTCCTCAGCTTCACCAGTTGTTAAACACTGCACGTTGGTAGCTGCCTTCAATGTCTGAGAAGGCCGTGTTGTTTTTCCACCTGATCCTCCTCCTTTATCCCTCCTTGGGTTCCCCATTCTGGTACTCTCCAAAGTGCTCTTATCAAATCTGGAAGAAATTTCACTCAGAACGCAATCTAAAATACTTCAATTTTACAAATTAGTAGTAGAATCTGAGGAGCTGTTGTAACTTGCTGCACTCAGCTTGGGCTCCACAGCGCCCCCCCTCCCTCTTTAGGAAGTGCTCCTGACCCGGGCACTGAAGCCCTGACTTGGCTGTGGCACTGCCACTGTCCCTGGTCAGCCACCTCTCCCTTCATGAGCAGAACCGGGCTGAATCAGGAACGGCTTCCAGGATCACAGAGCAGACTTCTCATTGGTCGCTCTCTTGAATGTCTCTATCCACGATTGGAGTACCTTATTAAGGCTTGCTCTACTATTGGCTAATAATGCTTACTGATTCTGGGGACTGTCTGCAGATTTTTCAGTGGCAGTCTCCAACACAAGTTAATTATTATAGTCAGTATTTTATTACAGTTACTGTATTTTATTACAGCTAGTATTGTGTTCCTGCCTCCCCAGCCCTGACCTCTATTAAATAGACTTGGGCTCCTTCTTCTTCTCCTCTGGATGATCTACCATTGACTGCTACATCCACAGCCTTCTTAAAGTAACAGGCCACTAGCTGTTGTTAAGGAATCCAGCTTTGCCAGGACTAGTGTGTCCCTACCTACAGTGTATTCTCGCTGACACATTTTTTCTTTCTTCCTTCACCTGTCTCTTCTTCCTATTCTTCAAAAAACCTTCACCCTAATCCCCCTGACACATTTTTCTTTCTTCCTTCACCTGTCTCTTCTTCCTACTCTTCAAAAAACCTTAACCCTCTTCATGTTCATGTTTGCATGTACTATAATCATAGGGATTCTCCCTTATGTCTCACACCCTCACCTAATCACAAGCAGGCTAGAAATCCCTCCCTACCTTGAACTGGCAAGCTTCACCTTGGACATGAACTGTTCAGTTGTACTATAAGCCACACCTCTGGGTGACGGATGTCATACTGGAACCTGTTACTATATGGAAAGTTACTCCCCAACAAGTCGCTCCTTCCACTCCCTGGCTCCACCCCATTAACCTTATCAGTACAGGTGGCTATATATTCTACAATAGTATCATCTAAATTCTATGATTGCTTTGCTGCATCCGTACCACTCGCTGAAGCCAAACAGAGTAAGTTGCATCTCCGAAAATGTCTAATAGTTGCACAAAAGAAACTGCTTCTTCTGCTACTGTTGTGTTCAGGAAATGTAGAACTAAACCCAGGTCCCACTTCTCCCATCTTAGCCCCCTCTGATCTCCTGCACTCTAAAGGCCTAACCTTTCTGCACATAAATCCATGCAGTCTTCTACGGAAATTGGACTCCAACCAAGCATGAATCTCTCACACTGAACCAGATGTGCTAGTTGTCTCAGAAACCTGGTTGAGAGGTTCTAGTCTTAACCATGAAATTAACATCTCAAACTATAATGTGTACCGGACCGATAAACCAAGTAGAGGAGGGGGAGTTGCGATTTATGTGAAGAATAGGTTTTCCATTACTTTGATTGACTGACTGTACTTCTTTCCCTAAAGAATTCAAGTGTATCTCCATAAGGCTCCTCCTCCCATCTTCTGAAGCCATCAACATCTCTGGCTGCTACCATCCCTCGTCAGATGGTCTGGAGCTGCTCAGTTATTTACACAAACTTGCTGACTCACAGTCTGGTGAACCAAATATTATGGGAGACCTAAACCTGGACTGGCACTCCAACTCCTCCAAACCTTTAAAAGATCTGTTTGAGGAGCTTGGCTTCTCTCAGCTCATAACAGAGTGCACCCACCTCAATACCAAAAAACCCAGCTAACAGTTCTCTCCTTGACCTAATCCTGATAAACAAGCCGCCCCTATTTAGCTATGCTGGTGTGTTTTGCAATTATATCAGTGACCATAGCATCATAGCATGTGTAATGTCAATTCCCAAACTGCCATTCTCCTCTACATGTACTTTAAAAGGAAATCATCGGAATTTCAGTCCCACTAACTTCCTAGCAGACCTAAGAGATGGCAAAACTTCTATCTTGTGTCCACGGTGGACTCGGCCTTTGTGCTGTTCCAAAAACTTGTTCTAAGTGTCATAGCCAAACACGCACCTTTGATAAAAACCCGTACCAAGAAAAGATCCTGCCCCTGGTTCGGCATAGATCTAAAATCTGCCCTACGCAGAAGAGATATTCTTTGGAAGAGGGTGCAAAAAAAAACTAAGGCCCCTGCAGACTGGGTTGCCTTCCAGAAATCCAGAAAACAGTGTACAAAATTTATAAGAGCTGCCAAAGCCAGTTATTCCCAATCGCAGCTAGCCTCAGCCACAAATGACTCAGCCAAATTCTGGAAAACCCTGAGGGAAGTGGAAGGCCATCATTTGAGCAATGCACTACCTGCCAAGATTAGTGTTGACAGCACTTGTACCACAGATAAGCAGGGCATATTCAACTTACTAAACAACCACTTTGCCACGGCTGGCCTTTCGTTCGATACAGTATCATGCAATATGGACAGTAGTAAGTCATGGTCTACTGTGTCAGAGGCCTTATTTAGGTCTAGAAATAAGGCAGTCATGAAGTGTTTAGAATCGAGGGCCAAATGCCAGTCATTTGTTACCTTTGCTAGTGCAGTTATTGTGCTGTGGTTTTTCCTGAACCCGGATTGAATTGGGTTTACTAACTGATGGGAATCAAGGTAGTTTCTGATCTGTACATTTACTGATTTTTCAAGGAGTTTGGATTAAAGCTACAGACTTGTTCTTCAGAAAATGCATCTTGCACTAATCCCCTTATTCTATCAGCTTTCTGACTGAATATTATCAATTTTTAAGATGTGTCCCTGATTTGGGGTCTTTGTCCTTGAGTTATTTATGCCTTGTCCCTAATTTATGAGGCAACAGGTTGAGAGGTATATCACTAACATTAGAGCAGAATCGGTGGCAGTTAAAAGAACTGTGCCACTGGCAGGATTTTATAAAGCTTTTACCTGCTCCACAGTCTACACGATTGCCTGAACACACAGGCAACAGAGGATGCTAGGTTTGGGATTAATGTGCGTCTGAACCTACTGTATTCCCCGACTAATCCTAAAATCCCACAATGTAGGGTACTGCCTGGAATTTGCACAAGTTTGAATAGGCTGTTCTAATTCACATAGTTAGAAGGGCAAGTTACTCACTGTAGTTAACATCTTCTAACAGAATCATGGAAACATAGAAGTTGACGGCAGTTAAGGACCGCAAGGCCCATCCAGTCTGCCCATTTTTTCTACCTTATGAATGTGCCACAGGCCTGTACTCTGTCAATGACCTATCTATTCATACTCATCTGTATTTCTCCCTTGTGCCTATCCATGCCTGTTTGAAGCCCTCAACTGTATTCATAGCCACCACTACCTGAGGAAGGCCATTCCATGCATCCATCACCCTTTCTGTGAAAAATAACTTCCTCACATTACCCCTTAATCGACCGCCCTCTACTCTCATGCTGTGTCCTCTTGTCCTGCTATTTTTCTTATACTGAAACATGTTAGACTCTTTCACCTTGTTAATGCCCTTATGATGTTTGAATGTTTGGATTAAATCACCTCTCTCCCACCTTTGCTCCAGGGTATACATATTGAGCTCCATTAATCTGTCCTCATATGTTTTCTGATGCAGTCCCTGCACCATTTTGGTTGCCCTTCTCTGGACTGCCTCAATTTGGTTAATGTCCTTGTGCAGGTGTGGCCTCCAGTACTGCATGCAGTACTCCAGATGGGGCCTAACCAGCGTCTTGTAAAGAGGGATTATTACCTCTCTCTTACGACTTGTGACACCCCTACTAATTCACCCCAACATCCCTCTAGCCTTACCTACTACTTTAGTGGTCTGCTTGGATTATTTTAGGTCATCTGTGATGATGTTGTCCAAGTATCTTTCTTCCCTTGTGATTGCCAGCAACTCCCTTCCCAACCTATAGGTGGCTTCAGGGTTTCTCTTCCCTGTGTGCATGATCTTGCACTTCTTTACGTTAAACTCCGGTTGCCACTCTTCTGGCCATTTTGCCAGTTTATCCAGATATCTTCTTATTCTGCCAACCCCATTTGGATCATCTACTGTGTTGCAGATCTTGGTGTCATCTGCAAACAGACAAATCTTACCCTCCAGTCCATCTGCAATGTCACTGATGAAGATATTGAAGAGGACTGGCTCCAGGACTGATCCCTGAGGTACCCCACTTGTGACTTGCATCTCTTCTGACTGTATACTGTTTACTACCACTCTCTGTTTTCTGACCACCAACCAGTTTGCCACCCAGTTGACCAACTTCTTACCCACCCCAAGCCTACCCAGCTTACTAATCAATCTTCTGTGTGGAACAGTATCGGAAGCTTTGCTGAAGTCAAGGTAGGTGACATCAACTGCACCCCTTTGATCCACCACTCAGGTTACGCAGTCAAGGAAATCTATGAGATTAGTCTGGCAGGACCTTCCTGTTGTAAATCCATGCTGTCTTGGATCCTGTGCTCCAATGGATTCCAGGTGTTGCACTACCCTTTCCTTAAGGAGTGCCTCCACAATCTTGCCCACTACTGAGTTAAGACTCACTGGTCTGTAGTTCTCTGCCTCCTCCCTGCTACCACTCTTGTGGAGCAGGATCACATGAGCCCTTCTCCAGTCTTCTGGAACCTCTGCTGTGCTCAGAGACTCACTAAACACTTCTGATAATGGCTCTGCTAGTTCCACCCTTAGCTCCTTTAGTACCCTGGGATGTATGCCATCAGGTCCCATTGCCTTGTCCACCCTGAGCTTAGCAAGCTCTTGTAGGACCCTTTCGTTTGTGAAGGGACTTGTGCACACCTTCCTCCCCCCTGTGTTCATGGTGCTGAGCTGTGAGCCCTGTCCTACCTTCTCCTCAGTAAGTACTGAGCAGAAGTATCTATTTAGGACAGATGATTTTCATTGGTCCTCCTCCACACATTCCCCCTTATCCCCTTTGATCTTAGCCATGACCCCTCTGGACTTTCTCCTTTCATTAATGTATCTATAGAAAGTCTTGTTCCCTTCTTTTACTGTTCATGCTAGTGTTTCCTCGGTTTGAGCCTTTGCCTGCCTCACTGCCTTCCCTGCTTCCCTTAGGGAAGTTTAGTATGCCTCCCTATCTTCATCCCACTGTACTCCCTTATATTTCCTGAAGGCCAGCCTTTTGGCTTTGACCTTTTCTGCTACTGTTTTTGAGAACCAAAGTGATTTCCTATTTCTTTTGCTCTTGCTTTTCTCTCTAACACAATGGGATGTTGCTTCAAGTATTGCATCCTTTATGCTTGCCCACTTTGCCTGTACCCCCTCACCTGTATTTCTTCTTGCCAGGGCTAGCTTAACTCTGTTGGCCATCTTAACAAAGTCAAAGCCCTTCCATGCCTCCTGCTTTTAAGATAAGGTAATTAGGTTCTTCTGAATATTCTATTGTTGTTATAGTTTGAGCTTTCAAAGGAGAACATTTTTTTATTGTAAAGCCCTACCCCCAAAGAATCCCCCCTCCCCCCGATTAGGCTTTTAAGCCAGTAAAATATAATTTTTTTTACCTGACTGCCGTATGTTTATTTTCACGAGTCCACCATGCGAAATGGTGCTGCACTACTCCAGTATTGTTTATATTTGAGCAGACACATAGAATTCAAATGGAACAGTAGTCAGGTCAGAATAAAATCTTACTGGCTTAAAAGCCTAATCAGGGATTTTCTTTGGGGTAGGGTTTTTACAATAAAAAGCGTTTCCCTTTAATGATTTTTTAAATATTTTGCAAAAAAGGTTTCTTATTACAGGTCAATGTTATAAACAGGCTTTTGCCCATGGGCTTAACCTGTATAAAAATAAAATATTACTACAGTACTTACTTCTATTGCTGTTATCTTTCTTTGTCATTAAAAGCCCATTTTTAAATCTGAACTTTTTCTGCTGTAAGTGCAGGGGCATCATTTAGGGGTCGCCAGAGGTCGCATTTGTGACCTCTATGAATTTTTTGTGACCCCTATGTTCTGCTTATGACCCCTGTACTGTGGCTGCCTGGCTTCCAGCTCACAATTCTTTCAATTTTTTTTTTTTTTTTTAATTGGGTGTTGTGTTGGCTGGTCCCCTGCCCCCTTGTTTAACCTTCCTCCCCCCAGCATCCAGTCTCCCTCCCATCCCAGTCTGAAGTCCCAACCAACAACATCTGTTAAGGCACCAAAAATGCAGCCTCACACTTATGTGTGAAAGTTGAAGAGCGTGACACCATTGCTAGTCAGTTTACTGCTTTTCTGTAGGAGGATTCAGAGGAACTTGGAGGGTCGTGTGCCAGAAAAGCAGTTAATAGGAGAGGCCAGTTGCTGCTCAGGAGTTGAGGGGACACTGGCAAAGTGAGGCGAGAGAGAGAGTGATGGGGCTTTGGAGTCTGGACGGAGACACGCCACGGTTGGTACAGTCAGTCAGGACTACACTCCAGTGGTCAATTGGAGGCCCTGTTCGATTGAATGTGGACAACAGCACTGCACAGTTTAGAAGGGCTGCACTCAGAGCATCAAGCAGTTCAGGAGATTCTTTGCCAAACAGGTAGGGAACATTTGGGAGCTGGTCAGGGGTGGTTGAATAGCCCCAGGGGATGGGTGGACCCTGGGCAGAGATCATCAGATAAAGAGCCTACATCACCAGATGGGTTTGTTAAAAATTTAGAGGTGATAGTAGGGTAACATATATTGCAAAGTGTGTGAATTTGGTGGCTTGGGGATTGGAGGGGGGGTTCATTGCTGTGTTACCTATTGTGGATAACACAGCAATGACCACTAGAAAGTACAAGGAAACACAGAGGGAAGAAAACAGGGAACCATGTCTGGAAAAGCAGTCAGAAGCGCAAAGGCACAAACAGAAGAAAAAATAGCCCAGGTAATAACAAACCGGGACAAGAACTTTTTCAGGTACATTAGTGAAAGAAAAAAGACTAAGAATGGGATTGTGAGACTAAAAAGGGGAGGAGGGAAGTGTGTAAAGGGGGACCAAGAAAAAGCTGAAATCCTGAACAAGTATTTTTGTTCGGTATTCACAGAAGAAGGGGAAGGGGAGGGACCAAAGTTAGGTGATGGAAGCACCACTGGGAGGGAGGTGGACACCAGTCCATTTAAGGAGGAGAGAGTCTTAAAGGAACTCGCTAATCTGAAAGTGGACAAGGCTATGGGTCCGGACGGGATACATCCCTGAGTATTAAGACAGCTCAGGGAGGCGCTGGTAGCAACACTGACAGTCCTGTTTAATAGTTCACTGGAAACAAGTATGGTACCAAATGACTGTAGGAGGGTGAATGTAGTCCCTCTCCACAAATATGGGAGCAGGGAGGAAGCTGGCAATTACAAGCTAGTTAGTCTGACCTCGGTGGTCGGGAAACTAATGGAATCACTACTAAAAGAAAGGTTTGTGATATATCTCAAATCCAATGGAGCACAGGATTGGAGGCAGCATGGATTCACAGTGGAATAGTCTTGGCAAACAAATCTGATAGATTTCTTTGACTGGGTGACTAATGAGGTGGATCAGGGAGGGGAGGTGGATGTGGCTTACTTGGATGTGGCTTACTTGGATGTGGCTTACTTGGATTTCAGCAAGGCCTTCTACACCATCCCACATAGAAGGTTAGTAAACAAGCTGGGCAGCTTGGGTGTGAGTCCCAGGGTGGTAAACTGGGTCAAAAATTGGCTGAGCGATAGGACACAGGGTGGTGGTGAACAGAGTTCAATACAAAGAGAGGGGGCTAACCAGCAGGGTCCTGCAGGGATAAGTACTTGGACCAGTCATCTTTAATGTCTTCATCAGTGACATTGCAGAGAGGCTGAAAGGGAAGGTGTGTCTCTTTGCAGATAACACAAAGATCTACAGAAGTGAGAAGGCTGCGAGGAAAGCCATTGGAATGCTGGGGTGCATAAGGAGAGGTAATTTTATTTGTGCTGTTATTTTTAGGTTGCTGTATCTAGCCCTCTAATGTTGAATTGTTATTGTTTATGATGTGAGGTGCTCTGAGCCTTTGGAATAGGGTATCATACCATGTGTTAACATTTTTTGTTGGTGGGAAAAGTCAAAACAGATTGTGACCATTCAGGATCTGTTCATGCAGGGATTTGAGAAATTACGCACCCTGTTAGGCTCATCCTGGCCCCGATGGTGAGTGTGCATGATCACAGTTTTGTGCAGGGATGTTCGAGCAGTTTACTGGTGGGGAAAAACAGATGAAGGATGAAGACCTGAGGGGGGAGGGAGGAGGGAGATTAGGAATGGCCATAGATGAGTGAAGGCAGAAGTGGAGTGTGATCAAATCAGTCTTCGTGCAGTCCCCCCCCCCCCATTCAGATTAGTCCAGGGAGACAAACATTAAGAAAGAGTAAAGCAGATTGTTGACAAACACAGAGACAATACTTTTTTGTGGTGGTCCCATTGCAGTTCCTTCAGGGCTACCAGTGGGGGATTGGGCCCTCTTCCTTGTATCATAAAGGGCCTGAGGAGTTTGACGTAGGGAGGGGGACCAAGGTAGCAACCAGTTTGGCCCAGTTAGTCAGAGCTTGAGTGGGTTCCAAACCCTCTTGGCAAATCAGGATTCAGAAAATTCCTTACCTTGCCTACCTTGGTGATAATATAAGGAATAAAGTACACCCATTATAAGGCAGTAATGGCATGGAGGGAAGTTGGTGCCATTTATAAACCAGAAGTGTGAATCACAAATAGTTTGTATTTGTGACCAGAATCCTGAAATGCTATTATAGCCTTATTTATAGTGAAAATGTATAGTGTGTTTTATTTGTTATAATTGTTTTCCACTTATCTACCCATGCCTGCTGTATTGCTGGTCTACTTTCACCTCTGGTGTCTGAGGCTGCAGTAATGCAGGAACTTGTCATTTCCTGCCTTATTTATTAATTCTGTGTCCCTACATCAGAACTCACCAATAGTAAACAATGACCCCAGAAAAATGCTGAAGCAAGAATTACCTTGGAATGGCACTGGCAATAAAAAGGAGAGCAGACCCTGAGTCTATGGATGATATGATGGGGGAGGGATGAGGACTCTAGGGAGGAGAGCTAGGGTGCAGCTTGCTGCACTTGGGGAAGGCTGGGGGCCATGCACAGGAGCAGGTGGTTAGGCTATGTGGAAGGTGGTTTGGGCAACATATTGGACTGTGGAGACTCTGGGTGGGGCCTAGGGTGCAATTTACTGGGCATAGGGAGGGAGTAACAGGGTAGAAAATTTTGTTTCAAATGACCCCCAAAATACACCAGAACGTACCGAATTTTAAAAATGTTCTGGGGGCTGCCACCAGCCTGTAGTTTACATTTTCAGTCCTTTTATTGATGGTCCTGCAGCCCCTATGGTTTTGGTGAAATGATGCCCCCTGTATAAGTGGAATATTTTTTCAAACTAGGTCTCGAGTCTCCTGTCCTGTTCTGCTCAAAGATCTACTGTCGTAATGCTGGGAGGCTTGAGACCAGCACAGTGAAAGGGCATTATTGAAAAACGTTTTGTGTTCTGAGGGTCCATGCTCCTCATAGAGGATAATGGATGGGAACCAGTTAATAACAATGCTGTGTTCCCATCAAGAGGTTGCCATGACAACATAGTAAATCTCAAGAGCGAAACTCTAGAGGTTTACAGTTGACATGATGACCTCGTTATGGGAATTCTGCATTGTTAACTGGTGCCTATCCATTGTCTTTTATAGTGTATGGGAACCAGTTAAGCAACATTTTTCCTTACTTTAGGTTTTTTCCATCGCACTGCTCTCCTTCAGTGCCAGCTCTCACTGCCGCGGCTGTTCGTCATAAGCCGGTAGTTCACTAGACATGCATGTGCAGAGTCATTCACGTTGTTATGGTATCATTGTGATGTACTCAAGAGGCTATAACAACCTCTTGACGTCACAACGATACCATAATAAGGATGGGAATTCATCAAATTCCATCCGTAACAGTCCTCTCCCATTAATTATTATATGGAGATAATGCACAAGTTTGATTGTTCTAATCCATTTGAAGAAAAGATGTCACTACACTGAGTAACTTTTCCTTACTTGAGTTCTTTATTTCCAGGTAGAATCAGTTCTCATGTCAGGCACTACTGCTGCCCCTGCTACCCTCCATTTGTTTGAGAGTCTGCTGTTGATCCCTGCCTCTGCTGTACTTCCTACTATTGCTGTTATTCATTTTTTATCAATCAATCAATCAAAATCTTTATTTAGTCAGGCGAACGTCATTGAGCATAGCTCATTTACAAGATGGACCTGAGTGGTCATACAAATTAGAGTACACGTATTTTTACATAGACAAGAGAAACATAAACAACAGTACAATGACATAAAATGAGAGTTTTCAACAATTTACATATATACAATGTACAGTAAAATCACTTAACCTGTAGGAAAAGGAGAGAATAGATATAGCAGGCATAGTATACAAATAATAAAGCCTATATGGCTTTTATAAGAAATAGCAGCTGACTGGATAATAGAAGGGGAACTAACATAATGGAATACGGAAGGGGGGGATGTAGGTTGGATGGGAGATTAGGCCTTATGAAAGCAATTGCAGAACTCTGGAACTATGGTGGGGAATAATCTTTTGAAGGATGATAAGGGTAAGAGGGTATTGAGATTCATAGATTTTTGGAGTGAGTTCCAAGTAACTGCAAGGGAGTAGCTGATAGCGGCCCTCCCAAACCAGGTGCAGGCATTGGGGACCTTTAACATGATGAGTTTACTGATCCTTAGGTGTATGGCCTAGATAATTCAAGGTAAAACAGTCTGTGATATAGGAGGGAGTTTGCCTGATAAAGCTTTGAAGATCCAGATTGCAGCATTCCTATTTCTTCTGTGTTGTAGTGATGTCCAATTAACTGCCATATAAAGAGAGCAATGATGGGTGCTAGAGGAAGGTCAGTAATAAATCTGATGGATCTATGATACAGGGTGTCCAGCTTGTTTAAGAGGGAGAGGAGCAATGGCCATAGAGAAAGTCAGCATAATCAATGAGGGATAGGAATGATGCCTGGATTAATCTTTGTTTGGAGTCTCTAGTAAGGTAGTGTTTTATTCTGTAAAATAGGCCAAGCCTTTGTCTCAACTTTTTAGTAGCTCTTCAATATGGACAGAGTAGTCGAGCTTATTATCAATCCAGACTCCAAGATATTTGAACTTGTCCACAAATTCCAGCTTCTCCAAGTAAGGTGAATAATTGTAGGTGGTGGTGATGGGGTAATGGCAGAGCAACTCTTTGTGGTAAAAAGCATAGCTTTTGTTTTTTTGGCATTTAGAAGTAGTTTTTTTTCCAATAGATTGTGTTGCAGGATGGAGAATTCTGATTGTAACAGCTCACAGGCTTTAGGTAATGAGGGATTACTGACATATAATACAGTGTCATCAGCAAACAGATGAATGTTAGATTGAGAGAGGTTGGCATCGATATTATTAATATAAATGGCAAAGAGGATAGAGCCAAGAATAGAGCCTTTCGGTACACCTCTTAGCAGTGGCTTTAAGGTGGATATGTAATTTTCATTTTTTACTAATTGTGACCTATCAGATAGATAGCACTTAAACCAGCTGAGTGAGAGAGAATCCAGGCCTAGAGAGCTAAGGGAGGTGAGTAATGATTCATGATCCACTGTGTCAAATGCTTTACTCAAGTCCAGGAACACAGCACAGGTACAATTCTTCTTATCCAAGGCAATCTGCCAGTCATTAGTTACTTTGGCTAGGGCAGAAATGGTGTTATTACTTTGATCTAAATCCCGATTGTGCTGGATTTAGGAGGTTGTTTTATCCAGATAGGCCTTAACTGTGAGTTTACTAATTTTTCAAGCATCTTGGATAGTACCAGGATGGAAATGGGCCTGTAATTGTTGAGGTCCGTGGGATCACCAGATTTAAGTAGT
This sequence comes from Neoceratodus forsteri, assembly GCA_016271365.2. Classification (NCBI taxonomy): domain Eukaryota; kingdom Metazoa; phylum Chordata; order Ceratodontiformes; family Ceratodontidae; genus Neoceratodus; species Neoceratodus forsteri. The sequence goes on along the minus strand of CM057451.1, from coordinate 671,207,937 downwards.
GGAACTACTTGAGCTGTTTTCCAAGTGGAGGGAATGGATCCAGTAGCTAGGGAAAGGTTGAAGAGATGAGTGAGGGGGGCAGATAAGACGTGTGATGCTATTTTAAGGAAGTAGGGATCCAGGGAGTCTGTACCTGCACTCTTAGAAGTATCTAAATTAGATAGGAGGTCTTCTACTTCTTTCAAGGATATTGGGTTGAAGGAGAATGTTGAAGTAGCCTTTTGTCCCACAGTGGATTGAAGGTTCAAAGATGATCTCAAGAGACTTGCAGGTGAGGAGTCAAATGCTAGGCCAGCTGTGGTGAAGTGGTCATTGAAGGTATTTAGGATTTCTTGCTTGCCGTAATTTCTGTGTCATTTAGTAGCAGTTTGGAGGTTAAGGCAGGGTAGAGTTTTGCCCAGAATTCCTTTATAGTACCCCAGAGTCTGGATGGGTTATTGTAGGAAGCTCTAATTCAGCTCTATAATAGGCAGCTTTGGCAATTTTATTTGTTTTGTACATGAATTTCTTGCTTTTCTGAATTGAAGCCAGTCTCTGGTATCCTTTGTTTTTCTTACCTTTTTCCAAAGTTTGTCTCTGGCTAACAAGGCTGATTTAAGGTCAGTAGTGAACCAAGGACAAGATCTTACTTTAGTTCTGATACTGGTGATTGGTGCATGAATATTGAGAGCATTAGTGATGATGTCCTTTAAGATCTAGAGAGCTGTTTCAACTGAGGTTGTAAGGTAAAAGTCTTGCCAATATGTTGTATTGCACAAATCATGGAGATATCCTGAGATGTTGAATTTCTTTTTGACCTTTGAGGACAAATTCTGCAGGATTGATGGTTTGAATGTAGATCTTATGCCAGCTATAGGACAATGATCACTTACATCACTCGTAGTACTCCTGCATGTGAATATAAGTGAGGCTTGTTTACCAACATAATATCCAGGAGTGAGCTGTTGCTATAATTTTTAGGTTAATCCTGGTTGGATCTTTGATTAATTGTGTGAATCCATGGGTGTCACAGAAGGTTACCAGTGGTGCAGATACATTAGATAGCCAGTTTAAATTCAAATCACCAAGGATGATGGTATCTTCAGGGCCTAGGTTGAGTATTGATCCTAGGTGAGATAGGAGTTTGAGGCCTGCAGAGGGGGGCCTATAGCAGCCAATCAATTTAAATGAAGACAAATTTGGAAAGGATATTTTAATTGACAAACATTCAAATTCCTTTGGTTCGGATGTATTGATGAGGCAGGATGCAGAGATGGTGTCCTTAATGTATATGGCCACCCCACCACCCCTGGAAGGGCGATCTGATCTGAAAAGCTGATAATTGGGAAGATTTATATCACTGTCGTTTGTTGTAGGTCTGAGCCAAGTTTCAGAGATAACCAGGAAGTCAGGTAGAGTATGTGCAACCCAGGCCTGTATTAAGGAGAACTTTTTTAGAAGGCTGCAAGCATTGAAGTGAAGGAAGCTTAGGCCATTTATGGAGGTTAGATCAGCAGGGGATAAAAAACTTTCAATGGGGCCAGGATTTATTTCAATAGTACCAATGCAGATCAGAAGGAAGAAGATTAATTTGAGGAGGGCACCAAGTGACAGGGATAGGAGTGGTCAGAGCATTTCCTCCTCTTCTTGGGTGCCCACTGTATAGTGGGTGAAGGTCCTGTTATATAAGTATGAGATTTATCGTAATATAATAATCTGATGGACAGGCATAATGGGTTAATATAAACCCAGGATGCATGTAAAGTGCTTGAGGAATGTTGTATTGTTAGAGAGACTTTATGTGGGATTCCCAGGGGTTGCAGTGTAAAATGGTTGGAAATAAATAAGGAATTGGTGGGTGTCCATTGGGGATGGTAGGGTGGGCAGACCATATTCACTACCTTATTCACTATAGCAAGGGTATATCATGATTATCATATGGGAATGGGAAGATGAGAGGCTCAGGAGCAAAAGGAAGCAAAGAGCATTGTGGAGGTTAGGTAAGGGTTAAGAGAGGAAGGGAAAATAGCTGTGGGCGTGGATTAGGGAAATGGCGGGAGAAAGTGTATAAAAAAGAATCAACAAGGGGGGGGGGGGGCGGGCAAAAATTTTGCGGCTTTGCCTGTACCTTTCTGCCTGCTTCTCCCGGCCTCCTGGATCCCTGGTTGGCTAGGCGGACACCGCCATCCCGCTGGCGGCTCGGAGCCCCTCCGCTCCCTGGAACTTGAGGGCTGCGCTGGCTACAAGTGTGGGGGACAGAGGAGAAGGCAGTCAGCAGCAGCAATTTTATTGAGTAATCTGCAATAAGGTGCTAAAATTCAGGATTTACACAACAAAAAGACTGGGAGGGTATGGGGGGGGTTTAGGCGCCTAAGCGTCTAGCCTACACAGAATTTCAAAAGACTGTAAACACTATCTTAAAATACAACAAACCAACCCTTAAATTGGGCACATTACAAGAGTAAAACAGCTCTTTTTAGGTGGAATTGAGAAGAAATTAAAAAATAACAGAAGTCCCGGCCAGAATAGTGTTGCAAAGCCCAGCTAAAGTCTATGTAATAATCTATGTAGTAATCACTGGAACCTACTTTAGGTTCTAGGATCTAGCACTACTGCCACCACTAGTGTTGTGTCTTTAAATCTTAATCATTTTCGTTTGCTTTTACCTGCCACTCCAATGCCTGGTTCATGTTGTGCTGCTGCATATTAAATAACTTTTGCAATCTAATGCCATTATTACATACTGCAGGCTATGTCAACATTAAAGAAAATGTTCCCCTCCTTATTCTTCAAAATAAGGTTCCACAAGTTGATCCAGGCACAAGAACCTTTTCAGCCCTTTGTGGGTTTGGTGTGAAATCAAAATAAACCCATCTTATAAGTGGTTCACTTGTCTTTACTCACTACATGGCTTTTCCCTCCTGCTCTGATCCCTGACATGCTGCTTTCTCACTTAGCTGTTTTGATAATACCACTTCCAGCTCTGAATCCTGTCACATTGCCATCTCAGTCAGCTGTGTTTATGAGCTCCCCTCCTGCTTTGACCCCTGATGCTCCCCTCTCTTGCAGCTGTGTCTTATGATCTTCCCACTTACTCTGATCCCTGATATACTGTCCTCTGAATCAGCTGTTCTTATAAGCTCCCCCTCTGCTGATGACAGGAAGTATAAGGAGACACAAAGAGATGAGGACAGGGAAATGTACCAGAAGTGTGTTAGCGAGGCAGGAAAAGCAGTGAGAAACACTAAAGCGCAAACTGAGGAAAGAGTAGTTCAATCGGATACAAAGGGAGACAAGACATTCTTCAGGTACATTAGTGAGAGAAGGAAGGCAAAGGGGGGAGTAGCTAAGCTTCGAGGAGCCAGGAGACAGACAGTGGAGGGAGACGGGAGAAAGCAGCAACCCTGAATGAATATTTTTGTTCAGTCTTCACTGTGGAAGTGCATGGGCAGGGCCCACAGCTAGAATTTAAAGGAACAGAGGAAAAGGAGGAAAACACCAGTCTGTTCACAGAGGAGAGAGTCCTAGAAGAGCTTGCAAAGCTGAAGGAGGACAAAGCCATGGGTCCAGATGGCATACATCCCATGGTCATAAGGGAACTGAGAATTGAACTGGCAGCCCTGTTCAGTGAGTCCTTAGACACTGGAGTAATCCCAGAGGACTGCAGAAGGGCAAATGTTGTCCTTCTCCACAAGAGCAGTAGTAAAGAAGATGCAAGGAACTACAGACCAGTTGGTCTAACCTCTGTAGTAGGAAAGATAACGGAGACACTCCTCAAGGAAAGAATAGTGGAGCACCTAGAAGTCATGGGGGTATTGGATACTAGGCAACATGGGTTCACACAGGATGGTCCTGTCAAACTAATAGATTTCTTTGACTGGGTGACAAAGGCAGAAGACCAAGGAGGGACTGTAGACATTGCCTACTGTACCTAGATTTCAGCAAATCCTTTGATACCATCCCACATAGGAGACTGGTCAACAAGCTAGGGAGCCTGAGGATGGGACACAAGGTGGTAAACTGGATTGAAAATTGGTTAAAGGACCAAAAACAGAGGGTAGTAGTAAATGGAACCCAATCAGAGGAAAGGGAGGTGATCAGTGTGATACCTCAAGGGTCAGTTCTGGGGCCAGTCTTCTTCAATGTCTTCATCAGTGACATTAAATATGGGCTGAAGGGAAAGGTTTGCCTGTTTGCAGATGACACCAAGATCTGCAACAGTGTGGATACCCCAGAGGGGATGGAAAGGATGACAAAGGACCTGGAACAGTTGGATAGATGGTCAGATGCATGGCAACTAAGGTTTAACACAAAGAAATGTAAAATCATGCACATGGGGAGCATGAACCATGGAGCAAGCTACAGGTTGGGGGGGGCTGTTGGCAGTTACTAAGGAAGAGAGGGACTTGGGAGTCATAATCACAGATGACCTGAAGGCCACAAGGCAGACGGCCAAGGCAGTGCTGAAGGCCACTGGGATTTGGGGGTGTATTGGAAGGGAAATCACAAGCCAAAAGTGGGAGGTGATAGTTCCACTGTACAGGACCCTGGTGAGGCCTCACCTTGAGTACTGTGTCCAGTTCTGGAGGCCTCACTTTTGAACAGACATAGACAAAATAGAGATGGTGCAGAAGAGGGCAAACAAAATGGTGAAGGGTCTACATCACAAGCCTTACGAGGAAAGAGTCAGAGGTCTCAATTTGGACACGCTGGAGCAAAGGAGGGAGAGAGGTGACATGATAGAAACATTCAACTACCTCAAGGGCATGGACAAGGTGGAATTCAACAACATATTCCAGTTTAAAAGTAGTGCCAAAACAAGAGGGCATGATATGAGACTGATGGGTGGCCACATATGGGGTAATGTCAGGAAGTTATTTTTTATGGAGAGGGTGGTGGATGCATGGAATAGCCTGCCCCAGGAAGTGGTGGCCGCCCATACAGTGGCAGGCTTCAAACTTGTATGGGACAGGAATAAAGGAATACTACAGACAGGAAGAAGCAGCTAAAAACAGTGACCAGACAGGATCACTGGCCACTTTGTCAGGTAGCACAAATGGGCAGACTGGATGGGCCTAGTGGCCATTATCTGTGGACAGTATCTATGCATCTATCTATGACACACTCTCCCCTGGATCAGCAGTCCTTATAGTCTCCCCCTCTGCTCTGATCACTGTCACACTACCCTTTTATGATCTCCCCTCCTGCTCAAATCCTGGACATACTGCCCTCTTAATCTGCAGTACTAATTATTTTTCCTTCTACTCTAATCACTGATACACTGTTCTGTTATTCAGCTGTTATTATCTCCCCATCTTCTCTGATTCCTGACATTCTGTCCCCTCCTTCAACTGTTCTTATTATCTCCTCTCCTGCTCAGATCCCTGGCATACTGCACTCTCATTCAGTTGTTATGATTTACCCATCTGCTCTGATCCCTGATACACTATCCTCTAAGGTTCTAATTATCTCCCCTCCTGCTTTGATACTTGACAAGCTGTCCCCTCAATTAGCTGTTCTCATGACCACCCCACCTGCTTTGCTCCCTGACTCACGGTCTCCTTAATCAGCTGTTCTTGTCATCTGTCCCTCTGCTCTGATCCCTAACACACTGCCCTCTCAATTAGTTGTTCCAATATTCTAACCTCCTGCTACAATTCCTGACGTACTGCCCTCTCAATCAGCTATTCTTATGATCTCCCCTCCTGCTCCGATCCCAGGCACACTGTCCTCCCATTCAGCTACTTGGACAATCTCCCTTCTGCTCCAGTAGCTTCATACTGCTGCCTCAATTAGCTGTTCTTATCATTTCCCCTCCTGCTCCACTTCCTGACACATTGCCCTCAATCAGCTGTTCTTATAATCTTCCCTCCTGCTCTGATCCATGATACTCTGCCTTCTCTCATTTAGCTTTTCTCATGATTTCCCTTCCTGCTCTAACCCCTGACACATTGTAATCTCAGTCAGTTGTTCTTGTACTCTTCCATCCTGCTCTGATTCCTGACACATGGTTCTCACAATAAGGTACTGTAATCATCTCCTTTGAACATCTCCCCTAGTCTCTAAAGCATCTTTCACAGATATAAAGTGCAACACATACATTGCTACAAGTTTACAAGTCATCATAAATTTGCATAACACAATCTGTTTCATAATCAACCCATATGTTTGGGCTGCTGTCCACAGATGAGTTGCAAGAGATACAAACCCTCAGTACAACCCCAATTTAATTTTTCCAACCTGCTTGCAAAATCCCAGCTCTACAATTGGGTCTGAACAAAAAAGCCACATCACATAACTTCAACATAATTGTTTAGAGAAGCAAAGCACACAAGGGCGCACAGTTAGCAAGATTTCTGCATGCGAAGGTACAAGGCTATTTTGCTAAATTTCCATCTGCAGCCTAAATTAGGCGTGAACCGGGGGCCATTTAAGCATATGGGAAGTGCACCCAGCATAGCTAGGGACAGTAAGAAAGAGAGAGAGAGAGAGACAGATGGGCAGTTCGTGCCACAGTGATTTTCAGATAATCACAGATAGCTGGCGTAAGCTGTATTTTAGAGGTCGTTCTGCAGTGAGGATTGTATTACAAAGCTATAGCATGATGGTAAGTGAAACCAAAACCTCAGAGAGGGCCTGTTCTGCAGCTCAGTGACCTTCGAGATGTTCTTAGTCAACATTAAGTTACAGAAGCCTGCAGAAGGGTTAGGGTGAAAAGCATTAGTCTGGTGAGAAACCAGAATTGTTGGTTTGGCTTAGAATCTACCACCAGCCATTATCTCAGCCACCCCTGGTGTGCACGTATACACACACACACGTATACACACACACATATGTGCATATGCACATTAGAAACAAACACACACACACATGCATATGCACTATAGAAACACACATGCATATGCATGTTAGAAACAAACACACACAAACACACACTTACACATACACACACACACACACACACACACACACACACACTTGTGCTTATGCACATTAGATACAAACACACACAAACATTTATACATCACACACACTCATGTGCCCTGGCCTTTACCCATACAGACTTATACATTAGAGAGAGACATAAAGCATGTTATTTATTTATAAGTTTGACCAGAACAGACACACTAGACTGTGACAGCTTGTTTCTGGGTGTCTCCTATGGGGGGGGGGGGGTGAGTTGCATGGACCATTTTTTACTGATTTGGGAATGTTGCCCATGATACCTGGGAAACTCCCCTACTCTTCATCAATAAGTGCCATGGGATTTTTTGCTTCCACTTGGACAGTGATGACCAGAACGTGGCAGAGGGGACCTCAGGCTAACATCTCATCTCAAAGACAGCACCTCAGCAGTGCAGCACCCCCCTCAAACTGCACTACAGTGTCAGTTATGGGTATTACCCCAAGTGTCTGATGTAGGGCTAGAACCCACAAACTTCTGATCTTCCTGCCCCACAGGTGTGTGCTACTTACTGAACCACTGAAACTGTTAGCCACTGACACTACTGTACACACATAAAGAAATACACACACATACATTTATACACATGTTGACCCTGTCCCACAAACCCAAGACACATGAGAAATGGAACGGGAGAAGCATAGAAACTGATGACAGAAAAAGGCACACTGATCCATATAGTCTGCTCCCCTATATCATCCTTCCCTGCTCTCCTCACCAGATCCATATGTCTGTCTCATCTTTTCTTGACTCCCTCCACTGCTTTGGTGCAGACCAAACCCTCTTGCAGCCTATTCCACTTTAATGCACCACCCTCTCTGTAAAGAAATACTTTCTGATGTCCTTCATGAAGCTCCCTCTTGCCAGCTTCGAGTACCCCCTTGTGCCTGTGTGTCCACTCATTGTGAACAGTTTCCTTCTGTCTGCCTTTTTTGTCCCATGAAGAAACCTGAAAATTTTAATCACATCCCCCCCTCTCCCTCCTGGTTTCCAGCATATTTATTAAAGGCTATGACTGCAGTTCAATGGGTGGAAGCAAATAGCCATGCCCCTGCCTGAGCTATTTAAGTCAGCTTTCTGCAGTCTCATTCAGATGCATTCTTTTTTTGCTGCAGCCGGGGGCTCTGTTGGAGCTCCGTGCCCTTCCCCCCCCTTGGTGTTTGCCTTCTGCTGCATTTTGTGCTTTTCAGCCTTCTGCTTTCTTCATGCCTTCTCCTTCCTAGGTCAGTATTTTGCTTCTGCCTCCTGGCTGTAGTTTGTACTTCTCTTTTTGCTGTTTTGTGCTGCCCTCCTGTTTTCAGGTTTTGTGTTTTTTCTCTGTTCTGTTCTCATTCTTTTTGGGCACTTTTAGTATTCTTAATACCCTGCCTGTGCTCATTTAATTTTCCTTGTGCTCCTCCAAGTTCTCGTGTTTGCTGTCTTTTTGTACCAAATGCAGTCTCCCTGCTTACCTACACTGTTGTTTGTACCATTTTCAGGCTGTTGTTCATCTCGGCTTGTAGTCTAACCCTTTGGGTTAAGTGGTTTCATTCTTACTTCAGCAGCACACTGCTTCCTAGTTTGATTCCCCATGCTACTGCATTTACTACCAGTACTAATTGTTGTTCTCCATTGCTCCACCATGTCTCCTTGCCATACTCAATGCTTCCAGTTGCAGTTGCACTCCACATCATGCTGTCTCAATGTATCCATGCTGTCTCCCTGTCCTCAGTGCTAACAGATGCAGTTCACTTCCTGCAGTCTCATATACTCAATGCTAACAGTTGTATGCCCACTCATGCTGTCTATTGCTGTTCTCAGTTCTACCAGTTATACTATCAATCCTGAACTCTTAGTTATATCCCTACCTCTCTCTACCTAGCATGGCTCTGCTCCCTTGAAGTCCGCATCTTAATTGTGGGTCCCTCACTGGGAGCAGTGTCCTTCTCTTCAACTATTGGGGCAAGAAGATATTCTGCTCGGGAGGAAGTCTTTGACCATACGGACAGTCATTGGCGGCACCTCTGGGTGGAGACTCCAAGTCCCAGGGGGCTCCTTTAGCTGCTGACAGTATCAGCAGCACCTTCAAAAGCTATTCTCTCTAAAGCTGCCCACATTTCACCTGGTCTCCATTCTATACCATCCCTTGTCCTTCCTGCCCCTCAAGGGTGAAGACTGTTCAATCTGCCTATTCTAGCCCCTCAAGGGCTTGGATTTACTCCTCCTGGGCTTGATTTCTCCCACTAGATTGCACTTGGAGGCCAGGTGAGTGCCTTTCAGTGGCTGTTGCTCTCCACCTCAGTCCAGGGGGAGGTCAGCAGGGTTCTCTTTTAGTTACAGATGCCTCTACTTGCAGCATCCCCATGGCTTTCCCATTAAAGGGATAGAGTGAGAACCCTTCCTCTAAAAATCTCCCCTGAACTGGGTCGCTAAATTGCAGTAGTGATCCATCATTACTTCATCCCAAGCCTGGAGGAAAGGTGAGCAATTTATTGATTATTTATTTATTTGTGTCTTTGTTTATGTCTTTGTTTAGCTGGTAAGTGCACTAATCCAGAGGACCGTTTTCAGTCACGACCCGGGCCACAGTGTGGCAGGCAGTACAGGAAACACAGCAGCACATACAGGTAGATACAATCCATGCAGTAAATTCACACCTCGGGCACAAAGTGGTGTGGAAAAAAATAAAGTAGTAGTACAATGGACATACGGTAGGCAATGGCCAGACACATGCAGTGTGAAATAGGGCTGTATGCAGCAATAGGAAACATGAGATACAGGAGATTACAAGGTACAGAAGAACATATGTGGCTATAGGAGTATGATATGAGACCAGTTAGTAAGGGCCAACAGTAGAGCTGTGTGGGTTTATATAGTCAGAAACTCACAACAGGTTTACGTGGGTTAGAGAGACACAGAGATGAGAGGGGAGATAGGTGGGGGGCTGGAGACAATGGGATGGAGACATAGGCATTAGAGTGCCAAAGTATTGATTACCAAGCATAGCGGCAGTCCACACCATCCAGGAGCCAATGTTTCATTGACTGTTTGAAAGCCAGGTGTGAAGGGAATGATTGGACAGACTGTGGGAGCTTGTTCCATAGGGAAGGTGTTGAGATGGAGAAAGCTCTGCTTCCTATTGCCGTGGAAATGTGGGAAGCCTCCAGAAGGGGGGGGGAGTTGAGGATGCCCTGAGTGTTCTAGGAGCTACTTTGTCTGTCAGGAGGAGAGAGTAGGGGGATAGGTGCCAGTACCTTAGTGCATTATGCACTGGGCAGTGCATGGCATAGTCAAAGCAACCTTGTATAGGGATCCAGCCCAGGGATTGGTAAAGAGTGCAGTGGTGGGTCTGGTGGGGAGTTTGAAGGATGAAATGACAAATAGAGTTATAGGTAGTGTTTAGTTTTGACTTCAAGGTGGGGGATATGAGGAAGTAGATGGGGGAGCAGTAGTCAAGTAGAGGTAGAAAGTTTCTCTGGGTGATGGCAAGGTGTGCTTCAGTCGATAGGAAGTATTTAAGTCTATAGGCAGCACCAAGTTTCTGGTGGATTCTCCACACAGTGTTGTTGATATGCTCATTGAAAAAGAGGGAGGGGTCAAGAGTGACACCTAAGTATTTAAAAGATGGGACATTTTCAAGAGGGGAGCCTGCTGGGGTACTTACTAGGAGGGAGGAGTTGGATTTGGTTGCTTTGGCGAGGAAAGGTTTTGAACCAAGAAGCATGGACTTAGTCTTCTTTTCGTTGACTAGAAACCTGTTGGTTAGGAACCATTTATGAGCAGAGCCATAGTTGTGTGTAAAGATGGAGGAGATGGGCTCGACGGAGTTGTCGCTATGATAGAGAACCAGATCATCTGCATACAGGAGCACCTGGCAGCTGAGGCTTTCCCTTGAGAGTGCATTAATGAATATGGAGAAGAGTAGGGGCCCAAGTATAGTAACTTGGGGGACTCCAGTGCAAATGGGGAGGGCAGCAGAGAAGGCTTTGTTGATGATGATGGACTGAGACTGATTGGATAGATAGCTGAGGAACCAGGCTACAGTTTTTCTGGAACAGCCAAAGAGAGGCAGGGTAGAGTGGAGGAGGTTGTGGTCAACAAGATCAAAAGCCTTTGATAGGTCTATGAAGACAGCTCCTGTGGCTTTGCCTTGGTCCATATTTCACAGCACATGATCAGGGAAAAGGGCCAAAGCAGAGGAGGTACTGTGGTGTTTGTGGAAACCATGCTGGAGAGGACACAAGAGGTTATACTTTTCAAGATACTCCGAGAACTAGAGGTGCACAACTTTTTCAAGCAATTTGCTCAGGTGAGGGAGTAGGGAGATGTGTCTGTAATTATCAGGGGTTTGAGGGTCACCACTTTTGAAGACAGGAACTACATTTGCATGTTTCCAAGAGTTGGGAACCATAGAAGATGTAAGGGTGAGGTTGAAGAGGAAAGTGAGGGATTTAATCAATGCGGGGCTGATGAGTTTAAGTAAAGCAGGGTATAGCCCATCACTGCCAGGACTGCCTTTGGCAGGGAGAGACTTTAGGAGCTTAATACTGTCTTTATGCCTGATGACTTTGAAGTGGAACTGAGGGGGCAGGGTAGTTGCAGAGAGGGGGGGTGGGAGGTGGGTTGTTCAGGGCCAAGGACGCCTGAATGGTAGCATGCTTAGATAGGGGGATAAATCCATGAACTTTGTGTTGAAGATGTTTGCAATCTCAGTGGGGTCTGAAATAGGACGAGAGGGGGATGACAGCTGTGTTAGTTGACTCCTGGACTTGGTTAAGGATAGACAATGGAGACTAGAAATTACTTAGGTTTGCCAACGCTTTTCTGTTGATTAATGTAGAAGGCCTCGGATCCCCAGAGGTTCCCCCTTATAGGGTTGTTTCCTCTCCTCCATGCAGAAGGTCATAAAGGCTAGACAATCCCTCAAGGAGTATATCTATAGTAGTACAGTACTGTACATTTGACCAAGGTAGGTTTCCACTGTTGATCTGGGGTTGGATAGTGGCCTTCATTCTACTTTGTCATTCCCTCTCTCCTTATAGAGGTTATGCCCCTTCTGCCATCAATACCAAAATTGTCAGTCATTGCACAATCCTTCTAGGTCTATTACATGTTATCATTACTCTGTTAATCCAAGCTCATCCATTTTCTGCATTTACCACTTGCTACTTGACTTTTTATAGGGGGCTTCTTCTTAAGGTACCTTTGACCTAAAGGAATTATCTTCCCATGGCACCTCTAGGGGTGGAACCCTCCCCAGGAAGGTTTCTTTGCCTTCACTGTACCCTGATAGGGTGGTAGTTCCCTGTGGGACAGAGAGTGCGAATGGCCAAAGTATCTAAAATCTCATTTAACAATATAAGCATTCAAATACTATCAGTCTTTCAATGACGTTGCCCAAGCATAAAGTTATCACTAAATTACTTACACACATTGAAATGTTGTGGTTCTTGAGTAACTCCATGTACTGCAGGACTTCTGTGATTGCCCCTTAACCATTTCTGCTGCCCTCCACTGCACCACTTCAATTCTATCCTTGTCTTTTTTTGAGTGCAAACTCCAAAACTATACCCAGTATTCCAAAAGCAACCTCACAAGGGATGTGTAAAGGGGCAGAATCCCCTCCATCAATCTGCTGCTGATCCCCCTGCCTCTGCATCCCTGCATCATATTTGCCTTCTCAACTGCTCTGCTGTACTGCACCCATGGCTTTAAGTTGTCTGCCATTAATCAGCCCTCATCTGTAATCCAGAGCCCTTCAATGGTCAGTTTGTCATCAGGGTGTGAGTTAGTGCCTGTAGTAATGTATTGCAGTGTTTTTTTAATATTTTTGTAAAGAAAAAAAATGGAGTCTATGAGCATGGGTAATCCATGGTGGAGAGCCAGAGCCAAGCCATTGAGTGAGAGGCCAAGCAAGATCCTGTTCACTAGCTTGCCTCCAGGAACAGATGGTCCTGTTTGCATCTGGGTCTTCTTCCTCTGAGTTATCATCCAAGCTTCCATTTGATTTTGGCATTATCCAGAACTGGTTTGGCTCAAATCAATTAACACTAAATGCTACAAAACTGTCTCTATGTGCTTCGGCACCAGGCAGAGGCTTTCTAGGCTATCCTCCCTCCCCACCTTCCACACCCTTCATAGGGGTACAATTGTTGAAGTACCCTCCTTTAAATACCTTGAAATCTGGCTTGACAGGAACCTTGACTTCTCTCAGCACATAGATGCTATTCATAAAAAACTCCACCCAAGCTCTGTGCCCTTTATAGGAACAAAAGTGGTATCCCTTTACCTGCTGGCCGGGAAATCATTTCAAAGATGATACTTCCCAGCTTTCATTATGGTGACATAGTTTACGGTGCTGCACCCAAGTCCACTTTTGACAGACTGGATCCTCTTGTCCACTCCTTCTGCTGGCTTGCCTTGTCCTCTCCTTCCCATACTCACCATTGTTCTCTGTACTCTGATCTCTCCCTTCCCTCCTTGGTAGATTGCCACCTAACCTCACTGTACCTCCGTCATCTGTAATTTCTGTCTGTCCTCCCTCCCCATTATCTCAGTTCTCTTCTCTCCTCTATGCCTCCTTCCTCTTACTCTCTCCATAACTCAAGCTATCACTCCCTAATGTTCCCTTCTTGTAAATCCCTTGCAACAACAGAATGCTTTCTCTTACTGCTTTTCCTAAAATTTGGAACTCTCTTCCCCTTACAATTCACTGTGCCTCCTCCAAACACTCTCTTTCCTTGTTACTCCAAGTTCATACATCTCCCACCTGCAATCACTCTTAGTCTAATGTCTTGCCCCCTTTCTCTTTCCCCATTGGATAACTAAAGGGTAACCCTGGGGTATTCTAGTGGGACAACAAAAGACTTATACTGAATTTTCAATGTTATTGTGAAGAGAAAAAAGATTTAACTAAGCATTACAAATAGAAGTAGGCTTCTAAAGCAAAAGTGTGTATGGGAGCTACATATTTAAAGGGACAGTCACCAATTTTGCTAAAGTATACAATACAGCTGAACCCCTTAAGTATATATTGGTGTACACTGTACGTTCTAAACTTTATTTTGATGTTTCAGACTTATTTTGGCACATTATAATGTAAACTCAGATACTAAGTACCCTCCCACAGAGCTTAGTGTCATCCACAAAGAGATGCAACCTGCCCCAGATTCCTTCACCAATGTTGCCGATGAACATATTGAAAAGGACTGGACCCAGGATAGATCCCTGGGGTACCCCACTCATGTCCTTCCTCTCTTCTGATTTGACCCCATTAACCACAGCCCTCTGCTGCCTCCCCTTTAGCCAGTTACCTACCCAGTTTACTATGACCTTAACTGCACCCAAATCCTCCATCTTCTTCAACAAGCATCTGTGAGGCACCAAGTTGAAAGCCTTGCTAAAGTCGAAGTACAGCAAATCCACAGTGTTGCCCCTATCCAATTCCCTCATGACCCAGTTAAAAGAAAACTATCAGATTAGTCTAACAAGATCTCTCACCCATGAATCCATGCTGTTTACTATCCTGGAGCCCATTGCTCACCAAGTAGTCGACGAGGTCCTCTTTGACCACTGACTCTATCAGCTTCCCTACAACATAGGTAAGACTGATAGGACTGTAGTTTCCTGCTTGTTCCTTGTCCCCCCCCCATGAAGCAGAACCATGTCCACCACTCTCCAATTCTTTGGAACCACCCCTTCCCTAGTGAGCTGTTATAGACCTACCAGGGGTTCAGCTATTTCCCTTGCCAGTTCCCTGGGTGACCTCAGATGTAATCCATCTGGTCCTGGGGCTTTATCTATCTTTAGGGCTGCCAGCCCTTTCAGGACCCTTTCACTTGTAAATGTTGTCTGCCTTATCATCCTGGACTCCCTTAGTGGCTGCTTTGATGTTGCTCTTTGGCAAGGGTCCACTGCCCACCCTAGTGAAAACTGAGCAAAAGTAATCATTGAGGACAGTGGCCTTTTGCCAATCCTCCTCTATCACCCCACACCCCTCAGCTAGCTTTATGATACCCACTTCTTTCTTTGTTTTTTCCCTAATATATCTTAAGAACTGTTTTTCTCTGCTCTTGACCCCCTCCACAATACACAGTTCTGCATCTGCTTTTGCTTCCCTAACTTCCTTCTTTATCTCCTTATTTTTCAGTAAATATTCTCACCAGTCTTCTTCCCCCTGCTTTTCTTTACACTTATAGAAGGCCTTTTTCCTGACCCTAGCTGCTTCCCTGACCCTTGCTGAGAACCATAACAGTCTCTTGAACCCACGCCGAGAGAACAGCCCCTTAATTGCCCACCATCTCTCTTCTACCTCACCTCTACTAACTTTTCCCTGACCAGCTCCCTCAGCCTACGAAAGTCTGCCTGTCTAAAATCAAGGACTTCAGCTCTCAACTTGGGTTTTCTGCACACAAAGTCCAGTTCAAACCAAATGGAATTATGGTCATTGTTCCTCAGTGTCATAGAGGCAAAGTTCAGGAAGCATACGCAAACCAGGAAAAGTTATAAAATTCCCATGTAGCATTTTATTATTATTAACAACAATAAAATTCACAAAAAGTGTTTTATTACTATTAACTATAAAATACTAAAATAAAAATTGTAAAAGATACCTCTTTATACAGGCAGCACAAACATAAAAATCCTTCATCTGAGAGTCTGTCTTTAAAACCTCAATCTCCTTCTCTCTCTAAACAAAGCATTGCTCTCCTCTTATAAGATGCTTTTGCCCAGCAATTCACAATCTGCATCCTGTTCTTGTAAGTTGCATATCATGTTTCTCACCAAATGTACTAGAACATTATCAATTTATTTCCTGAGGCCAGCATGAAGAGCACATCTAGTATTTAACAGGTGCAACAAAATAGGACATTATGTTGCAGAGATGGCCTCCTGTCGACAGTTCTGTAAAAAAGCTTGTGTAGGTCAAAATGCATCTCAAGGTCAACACCCTGTATTACAGACTGTTATCAAAACCCATATAACTTTCTGCAATCATTTCAACAATATAAATATATACATTTTCAAACCAAGGGATCCGAGTTTCACATAAAGAGTCACATATATGTTTTAACCATGGAGAAGCAAGGGGAGAAAAAAATAAAGAACAGAAACAGCAAGTGAAGGAAGGGAGATAACAGGGGAAATTGGGGGACCATTGGAGTGGCCAGTTCCTAGGTGCCACAAGGAAAATTTGATTGCACAATCAGATAGATAAGAAACAGACAAGTAGAAAAATAGGAGAGGGAAAAAATAGATCTTGCTTTTAACTCTCTCTGCATAACAAATGGGACAGGGTCTTACCCAGTCCCAAAACACCCAGTGGCTCCCCTATTCTCACAGATCCTACCACCTCTGAGTTGGTGAGCATCACATCTAGAGTTACAGTCTGTCTGGTGGCTTACTTAACTAGCTGTACCACTAGGCAGTCATACAAGGCATCCATCAAACCTGACTTCTGATACTCCTGTCCACTGGAACACCCCAATTGATGTCTGACAGGTTCAGATCACCCATCACCACTACTTTCCCCTTTGCCACTCCTCTTTCAAGTTCTTCCCTGAGCTCTCTGTCCCTCTCTGCCCCTTGCCTTGAAGGTCTGTAGATCACCCCCAAGTGCAATTTCTTGCCTTAGGCTGCTTTGAGTTGCACCCACAGTGACTCTGTATCCCCCTTACTACACCTGATGCACCCATCTTCTGCCACTCTGATTCCATCCTTGACAAAAATGGCTACTCCTCCCCCTCTATCTGTTCCTGTATCCCTCCTGAAAAATGAGTAATCAGGGATCATCAGTTCCTAGTCATTATTTTCCGAAGTCCATATTTCTGTGATGGCCACAAGGTCCACCTCAATGTTCACCATCAGCATCTGGAGCATGATTATTTTGTTACCAAGGCTGGTGGTGGTAAGGCATACCCCGTTTCATCTGACTCCCAATCCTACTTTGCTTCTACCCTTCTGCTTTCCTTGATCTTTCTTCCTCATGTTAACTGCACTTTTTTTCTAATAAATGGTAAGCTGTAGCTGAACCATTTGTGTGTGGTTTACTGTTATGGGTGCTGTGAACATTTCCTTTATCATCCAATTTTATCAAATCCCTGCCTATCCTTTCTACCCCCCCCCACCCAGCGTGTCCATTCTGTTGCAGATCTTGGTGTCACCTGCAAATAGGCAGATCTTCCCTTCCAGCTCTTTTGCAATGCCACTTATAAAGACATTAAAGAGTACCAGTCCCAGAACTTCCCCCTGAGCTACCCCGCTGGTCACCCTCCCTTCCTTGGAGGGAATTGTGTTTACCACTATCCTCTGTGTCCTATCTCCTAACCAGTTTCTTACTCAGGTTACCACCTTGTTGTCTGCCCCCAAGCTACCCAACTTGCTTACTAGTTTCCTATGTGGAATGGTGTTGAAAGCTTTGCTGAAATCCAGGTAGGCTACGTCCACCGCTCCTCTGTGATCCAGCTCCTTGATTACTCAGTCGGATAATTCTATCAGATTTATTTGGCATGACCTTCCAATCAATCAATCAAACTTTATTTAACCAGGCAGTTACATCATTGAGCATGATCATTTTCAAGATGGTCCTGGACACAGAGGACACTTCTGCTTACAGTAGACAACACTTCCTACAAAAGTAGACATCAGTACAGGCAGTTACGATATATAAACTCAGTACTTGGATGAATCAGACATGTAAAGGAAGTGTAAATATAGGCATTTAAAGGGCAGCATATACAGGTTGTAGCATATAGAGTACAAGCGAGGAGAGGGAGGAAGGACATAGAGAAGGGCAGTGGGAAGAAAGGGTATCAGACACATAGTTGAGAGGGAAAATAGGGCAGACTAATAGAATGAGGCCCCCTGCGAAGCTAATTGATGAGAGGGGGGAGGTGGGGGGGAGATGGTTGCCCTAAAGGGATGCTGGCCAACACAGGAAATAGGCTTCCCCCTGTGAATTCATGATGCCTCAGATCCTGTAACCTGTTGGATTCCAGATATTCCACAATCCTTTCCTTCAGTAGTGTTTCCATTAACTTACCTACCACCGAGGTCAGGCTGACAGGCCTATAATTGCCTGCCTCTTTCTTGCTACCACTTTCGTGAAGTGGGACCACTTCTGCTGTTCTCCAGTCCTCTAGGACCACTCCAGTCTCCAGTGATCTGTTAAATAGGGCTGTCAGAGGTGCAGCTAGTATCTCCCTGTGCTCCCTCAGCATCCTCGGATGTACTCTGTCTGGCCTTGTAATTTTGTCCACCATCAGGTTGGTGAGTGCTTTCCTGACTTTCCACACACAAAAAAAAAAAGGACTTGTGCCCATTTCCCTCCTCTCAAAGCTCCTTGTGCCTTGTCATGGTCCCTTTCCTTCCCCTTCTACTGTGAACACTGAGCAGAGTTATTTGTTCAAGATGTCTGCCTTTTCTTGATCTCTCTCTGTACAGTCCCCCTTTAACCATACAATCCCACCCTTTGTCTACATTTTTTCAGCAACATACCTAAAGAATATGTGCCCTGCTTTGATACTGGCTGTGCTATTCTTTCTTCCGTTTGTGCCTTTGCGCTCCTTACTGCCTTCCCTGCCTCCCTCTGTGTCTCCTGATATAATTCCTTATCTTCCCCTCTCTGGTTCTCCTTGTACCTTCTGAATGTCATTCTGTTAGCCTTTACCTTTTCTGCCACCTCCTTTGAGAACCGTAGCATTATACTTTGCAGGAGTTGCACTGGCTGCAGATAGGATGGTGTTCTGAATTTAATTTCTTTTTGCTTATATAGACATAAATGAACTGGGCCCCCTCTACATTCATGAGCTACTGGCAACCTGTCAGGAGGATTATCGAGACACCAGAGTTCTCTGCTCAGACGTCCAGGGATTTTTTAGTCTCAAAAGTAAAATCTGCTGGAGACTGAGCATTTTCTATAGTTGCTCTGAGACTCAGGAATCTTGTCCTGAAATCCGTCCATTCCGTCTCTTTAGTTGCAAGTTTTAAATCTCTGTTGAAGACCTAATTATTCAGACAGATGTGTCAGGGGAGTGACAGCTCTGACAGTTTTAAGGTTATATTTTGAGCTGGATCTATATTCCTGTATTTGTTTTGTTACTTGAGTGATGCATTATTTATTTAATTTGTACAGTGCTTTGAGCTTTGGAAAGGCACTATATAAATAAAAATCCTGTCCTGTCCTGTCTCATCCCATCCTATCCTATGCTATCCTATCTTAAAAAGATTTTGCCTGTCAGTCACCTGATCACCAAATTTGAAGGAGAGTTTTTTCTGTACCTTGTGTCCCCCATCTGTTTGCAAATTCATGGTTATTTTGACAGTGCTTCCTCCAGCAATCAGTAAGGCACTCAAAATGAGAAAAGGTCTATATGCAGCCAGCCCACCAGATAAAAGTATTGCAATGTACATATTTGAAATGAAAAACATGAAGGAAGAAATCTGGTAAGGAAGTGGAAACTTATTAATCTCCCTGTGACTGCCCTATAGACTGATTACAGGCTTATTTTCAAATTGTTAAGAAATGTTTTATTTCTTACAGAATGCTTACATTGTCCCATCATTTTGTTCTTGTTTTTGCAGTGTGTTTAGTCAGGTTAGCCCTGTTGACATACATTAGCTCATTTACAATGATGTCATTTATTTTTTTAGTTTTTGTTACCAGGTATTTATTTAGTTAGGTAAGCATACTAGGCAAAACAAAATGCTTATTTTGAGGCCCAACCTAGTGGATTCAATTAGGATAATATCACATGGGTTACATGGCTTATAAAGAATATACCACAGCAAAATGGTAAGAAGATGAGCATCTAAAATAAGGGGCACGTAAAAACACAAGGTGTGTGAATATCTCAAGTACAAAATACATAGAACAGGAGTTGTTTAAATACAGGTTTACAGAGAATGTATCCAAAAACTGATTTTCAATAAACAGCTATAGTAGTTCTGCACATTTAGAAGCAAGTACAATTATAAGCATCAAGTAAGTGCTTACGATACCATTACGAAAGCCCGAAGCCGTGGTGGAAAGACTGATAACTTTCAGGATGGAATTCAAAAGCGGGCAAAACATGCAAAGGCAATATTACCCAGGTTAGTTTTCATTTTTGGAGTGGACAAAACACTGAGATCAGCAGATCTTCGGTGACAATTATTACAAGGAGACAGCAGCAAGAATGCTAGTGACATTGGCAGCTGATTCCCTATTTTATGGGTAGGTCAGTAGGAGATTAAAGGTCAGTGGACATTAGAGATGTGAGGAAATTTCAAATTTTGCAGAATTTTGTGGGATTTCAGAAAGTCTGCCTATATCCATTATAATCAGTCAGAAACAGAATTCTGAAATTCTGTAAGCACATTTTTTTCGTTTTAGGTTTACATAAACCGAGGAATAATATTCAGCAGTTTATATGAACTGTGAATTCATTTTCTACTAGCCTATGTAATCTTTAGAAAGTTATTCCATAGTTTACATAAAAATGTTTTCAGGAATTCCATGACTTTATAAAAGAATTTCGAAAAAGCATTTTGGTAAGGCCCACTAGGCACAAGTGCCTATTTTCAGGGGCGACCTGGGAGCACTGGGCGGTTAAGTGACTTGCTCAGAGTCACACAGTATGCAAGTGGAGGTTGTGAGAATCAAACTCAGGTCTGGTCTGCTGGATGTACCAAGCTTGTTCACTAGGCTATACTGCCAGCCATGATTGCTCACATTTTGTAGAGATCGCTGATGTAGCTGGTTGCTTGATTCTGATTCCTTTTTTCTTTTAAAAAGTGAAAAACAGACTGCCCACCATACTGGTGTTACTAAACAGTAACATGTTTGTTTACATTCCTTGATCAGCTTCCACTGCATCTTTCCTGGACTTGAGAATGTCACCCACGCAGTCTATGCACTCAAGATGCAATGGTACAGGCAGCATCAGGAAATCATACTAAACAGTTCTGGAGTTTTTTAGCCAAGGGTTGTAGTTGTTATACTTTGTTTCTTGATGTTTATGTTCAACCGCCCCAGTGTGAAAAGCATTTTTTTTTTTTGTTGTTTAACCAGGAGTAGCACACTAAGCTGAAAGCTTTTTTACAGGTGCAACCTAGGAGCACAGGGAAATTAAGTGACTTGCTCAGGATCACACAGTATGCAAGTGGAAGCTGTGGGATTCAAACCCAGGTCTGGTCTGCTAGATGTCACCAGATTTGCAGCTTAGAGCCTTAAACCACTGCACTATACTGCCTCCCATTTTAAGAAAGTTTATTTTGATCCTGACAAAGAAACCCATGATAAGGTATAATTTACAATGCAACAGACTATTATTATAGATTCATATCTAATTCCTATTTACATTTCACAAACTGAGATCATGGAGGCAGTCCTCAACATGAAGAATGGCAAAGTGCCGGGCCCTGATATGGTAGTCGTAGATATATTTAAATTCTTCCCAGACTGGTGGATTCCACTGTTACACCATTTATGTAAGTATATCCTACAGTTATGTAAATTCCCAGCCTCTTGGGCAGGAAATATTATATTATCTATTCATAATAAGCATTTGTCAATGCCGAACGTTCGCTTGCAGGTATTTGCAGTGGTGTTTGGCACTTGGACACGGCTTAAAAAATCAGTGACAAAGAAGTGAAATGAGGGACACAGTTTAACAACTGGTTCTATCCCCTGAAGCAGGCAGTGTAAGAGTATTGGTATAAAATAGTTTATCTGCAGAAGAGCATAATAGGATTGGCATTGAAGTACTGAACTGATGCAGACCCTGGCCCCACCCTGCAGAGAGTAACAGGCATTGGAGTGTGCTTTTAGGTCATCTGACATAATGATCACACCATTTCACCTCACCCTACCCCACAGACACCGAGAAGTGTTGCGGTGTGCCTTGGGGTCTTTGGGCCTTATGCTCACCCCATTCCATAAGGAAATACATTGAGATGGGTGCAGTATAGGGGAATGGGGTGAACTTTGGGGTTGAAGAGTCCAAGGCACACCTCAATGCCTGTCACTGGGTGGGGGGACAGAGGTGGAATGGAGTGAGCATTACAGCTGACAATGCCAAGTCATACCTCTGACACCTGTCAGTCTCTACAGGGTGAGGTGTTATGGTTGGAAACTGCAACGCCCTGGGCGTATGTTGGTATTTTCACTCCAAATTTTCAAGATGGACTGTTTGTGACCCCACCTCATGAACAGTTGCACTATGAGTTTGTTAGCTGAAAGGTGATTTTGCACAGTCACTGTGCCATTTGGCACCACAGGTGCAAAAACACATTTCAGGCAGGTTGTGAAATATGACAGCTGCACTGTTAATGCCACATGACTTTTTTTGGGGGGAGGGCAGCCTGAGGATAATGTTGGCAACACTGGAGTGGGCTCCCAGTGTGCCACACAACAAGGTTTGGGCCGGGGGCTGTAACCTGCCAACGTGGTCAGCTTCCTTGGCAGCACACTAGGGTGGGCTCCCAGTGTGCCACACAATGTGTGTGGGGGGGGCAGTGTCCTAGACATGCTGACACGGGGAAGCATTGGGAACAAGGAGCATACAGACACAACATAGTGGTGGCAACAAGGCAAGGGAGACATATGAAACAAAGCTGCAGTGGGAGGGATTTCTTTGTAGTCAGAGGGTGAGCCGGAGAATGAGGGAGCGGGAGGACAGCAGCAGAGGGAGGAAGTGGGAGGGATTTTGTTTGCATCCGGTCTCACAGACGTGCAAGAGGACACTTTCGGCTGCTGTAGGCAGTGGCCACTTTCAACTGCTGTAGGCAGATAGGGTCCCTCTGGTAAGCAGTCTGACAGTGACTTCATTCCATAGCTGTCCCAGATGTTTTTGTTTTAGACTTAGTCCAAGAAAATTACCCCTTTCTCTATCCCCCTCCCCAGCAAGCATCCATCCCTCCATAACCTGGTCCTAGATCCCCCAAGTGAGACTCCCTTCGGGCCCCCTGATACAGGCAGTCAGTTGTCCTCTAAGACAGTTACTCCATTACAGTCCACCACTCTTTAAGCCATATTTCCTTAGTCCCAAATAAATCCATCTACAATTCCACATAGTTAGCCTAACAGACACTGCACCCCATACCCCAGGAGAGAGAGAATGTGAGAGAGGACTGGCCACCTGCCTGCCCCAACCCACTAGACTACACAGTACACACTAACACAGCTGCAGCCCATCAGGTCCATCCTCCCACTGTTCCTGAAAGACCCTGGTTCTCCTGGGTGACCAACCTAAAGAAAGCCCTGGGGTTAGGCACCACCAGATGCTTATGGTTTAAGGCACCTGCTGGTAGCAAAACATCAGGGATTTCTATGGGTCAGCCACCCAGGAGACAACCAGGGGCTTCTGGAAATGGTGGAAGGACTGGAGAGGCAGTAGCTTTGTTAGGATATGCTGTGCAGTCCGATGTACTGGGAAGTTGGTATGGGTGGCTGTCCTCTTTCTCTCTTTCTTGGGGCTGGGGCATGTGGGGCTAATTATTTGGATAGATTTATTCTGGACTAGAAAGGATGGATTAAGGAGCAGTGAACTGGATCGGAGTCCCTGTCTTGGAGAACAACTGCCTGTCTGGATCATGGGGCTTGAGGGGGAGTCGCACTAGGGGGACCTAAGACCAAGTTATGGGGGAAGCAGATGCTTGGTGGGGAGTGGGATAGAGGACGGTCATTTTCTTGTACCAGGTCGGGAACTCAAAAGTCCAGAACAGCTATGGAATGAGGTTGGTACCGGACCAGAGGGACCTTGTCTGCCTATAACTGCCCAAAATGCCCAGGCCACCACAGCGATTATGACAGCTATGGGACCACTAGCAACGGCTTAAGGTAAACGGAGGGAGACAAGGCTGGTAGTGGTGGGGAGGGGCTTGGAGCTTTTACCTGGACCACTACATGCTGGGTTGGGAGAGGTTTGGTTACTAAGTATGCTGAGTCTGATGCAAAATCAAAACTTCTGATTCCTCTCCTATGCCTTGATCAGTGGTGGGGCAGCATCAAACCTTGACTCTCCGATTTTCTTAAATGGAATGGATTCCAGGGAATCCTCATCCAAGCACCCCTAGTGGTGGCTGGTTTGGGTGCTGGGTGGTGTAGAAGCTGACGGATGGTGAATGGTCGGGAGGCAATATAGCACAGTGGTTTAAGGCTCTGAGCTGCAAATCTGGAGACTTGGGTTTGAATCCCACAGCCCCCACTTGCACACTGTGTGACCCTGAGCAAGTCACTTAACTTCCCTTTGCTTCCAGGTCATGCCTGTAAACAAGCTTTCAGCTTAGTGTGCTGCTCCTGGTTAAACAATTGCAAAAAAATATATATATATATTTTTAGACACTGGACTGGAGGGTCCCTGGCCCATACCATTCAGTATTGGAGTAATACAGACTTGAGGACCAATAAAACTGGCAAAATTTGCACAACCTGGGCTGTATCTTTACTGATCGATAGGTCTATTCTGATTCTGGTGGTCCAGTTTTTATCCACATCCCTTTTGTCTGAAGAACAGCAGGGAGATTAAATTAGTTATGTATTGCTTGCAACATTTGCAAAGAAAACAGGTTTACCCAACTGCATGGGACCATTGTGGCCTACCTCCGTCTATCACCTATTCTATCTCAGCAATGCAAACTTACCCTACATAATGAGTTGGGTAGACATTCAGGTTCAGAGGAGGCTGGTGCAGTTAAACAGGAACTATAGTTGGAGCAAACTGAAAGACGGTGATTGGATCAGATGGGAATGACTTCATCTCTGAATTGTTGTGCATGTGCGCTGAAGTTATAGTCTTTTTTGATAGCAAGCAACGTGAAGGTGTAGACCATTTGAGGAAGATTGTGGTTAGTTTGAGGGGACGAAGTGCAAAAAACCCAAAGTGTCTAGGGAGAAAAGAAAGTTATGCAGCCTGTTTGTCAACATGAGAACAGGGAGATTTATAAACCGAGATGGATAATTATGGGGTACTGCTGTTAATGAGACATGTGAAATTGTGCTGAAGTGACACAACTCAAGCAAGAGCATGTGTTCTTCTGGGCTGACAGCAGCCAGCAGGCAGGGCAGCGGACATGCTGAGAAAGCCGAAGTGAGCCCCGAGAGCTCGGTTTTCACTCATCGGTGGAGACCTGGAGCACCTCATCTGCCCAGCCACCTGCCTTTCCCTTGGCTTTATTTATTTATTTTAAGAATCAGTTTACAACCTTTGAGCCAGAGGCTCGTTTCCAAAGCTACTTCGTCACATAAAGACATACATTGTGTTTTTGGTTACATAGCAAAGATTTGCAAAACAATCGACGTTCAACAGAGGCGCCACGTCACATTGTGGTCAGACAGATACAACTGGGTACAGGGTACATGTAATTGATAACAGGTGTTACACAAGTCGGTATCAAGTGAGCAATCTGGTAGGTAAACACTGAAACAGCTGGCACTGGCCAGGTTAAACATAGGCATGGTGTACAGGGAAGTTTAGGGAGAGGGGAATGCTTGCTGCTCCTGGGGAGACTGCGGAGGAGTAGAAGAAGGCATTTTGCAGATGACATGGAACAGCAGCATGAGCAGCGGCTACAACAGTCTTGAGGAGGACTCCGAGGAATTCTTTTTTACGGCCAGGACCTCATTCTTCAAGAAGCCTCAGCTGAAAGTTGGCAATGAAAGTGTTTCTGGGGGCTTGCAAACTGAGGAGGTGGAGCAGCTACTGTGATGGCAGCAATCCTCGGGAAGGGGATGGCTGTCTGTCATCAGTGTCTCTGCTGCTGACAAGCCCCATGGAAGTGGAAGTGGATGTTAAATGGGTGATGCACTGCATGTTGACCAGTGCACACAACTAAAAAAAATCTCTTCCGCTTGCCTTCAGCGCCATACCTGCTCTCTCTTGCATAGCCCACAGCTCCATCCCTGCTACTCTCTTCCAAAAGCCACGATCCATTCTGAAAAGGATCAATCGCAATTGCTAGAGACAAGGGTGATGTCAATATGCTAAATAGACACGTTACCACTGCTGATTGAAGTGGTGGTTTTCTTTGAACTGAAGACCACTGCAGCTGAACAGCTGTCATAGACAGCTTGCGCATCCATTGGTGTGGTATGGTCATGCCTGCTACATGGAGCACTGCATTGGACAGGAGGGTCACACACCTTCAAAATGTTGTACTGTCCCAAAACGTTCCTTGCGCATGCGCGCAAGCTAATGTAAAAAGGGTTCATTAAGAGATCCACAGATGTACTGCCTGCCTGATAAGTCTCATAGACACTACTCAAAAAATATTTTGTAGCATTTATTAACAAGATTAGAGTAATGAGTGGAAGCAAATAACAAACATGAAGAAGCCCAAAATGACTTTAGGAAAGGCAAATCAACTATATAGCATTGCATGATTTTGTCTCATTTTATAAATAAATATACCGCTGTAAAGAGGAGTAAACTATTTTGCTGCTTCATTTACTTAAGGATGACTTTTGATGGTGTAAGTAGGAAAATGTTGTGGTTAACATTATTAAATCTGGGAATTGATGCACATTTAGTGGATTTCTTCATTAGATTACAGGTACATGAAAACACCTGGGGCCCGATATTCAGTTATGCACAAAGTGCAGTGCAATTGTTTGTGCTGCGCTTTGCAATTGCCCAGGGGTCCCAAGATGGTATATTCAGTCGAGTGCTAACCAATTGAATACAGGACCATACTAGGGCCATACTAAGTCAGGTAGCACTGTCCTGCCATGGATCTTGATGTTGAGCCCAAAAGTTGATAGCACCAGAGTGTTATCTGCAGTTTTCATAGGTACCCAAGCAAATGAGCCCAATGGGCATGCAAGGAACTAAGGATCCATTTGCATGCCCATTATCAGCCTGTTTGCATGGGTAACAGAGGCAGGTAGCATGGTGCCACCCCCCAACCCAGCACCTGATAGCCATAGCTATCCCTGGAGCTAGTGGTCCCCCCTCCCTCTGATTGCCAGCCCCAACTATAAAATCCACTGCCCTGGTGTTAGTGCCCCCCTCACCGATCACCAGCCTCAAAGTACAAAAAAACCCTCCCTAGCATCCAGTGGCCCCCCCCATGCACCCGCCATTCATCATAGCATTATCCACGGTGCCACAGGAGCATACAGCGACTAGCACAGCCCTCACCAGACTTCCTCAGCTGGCCATTATATGAACAGACAGGGAGTGCACCTCTTATTTACAAGACAGGGTGTGTCACCCTGTCCTATAAACAAGAGGCGTGCTTCTTGCATTCACATATGGTGGCAGGCTGAGGAGATGTGAGGAGGGATGAGCCAGCCACTGTAGGCTCCTGCAGCACCGCGGATAATGCTACAGTGAATGGGGGGTATGCCCAGTGCCACAGGGGGACCACTGGATGCCAGGGAGATTTTTTGTTTATATTTCTGGGAAGGTGATTGGTGTGAGGGGGAACCACTAGCACCAATGCAATGGATTTTACAGACAGGGCTGGCAATCAGAGGGAGGGGAGACCAATAGTACCAGGGCAGTGGAGTTTAACTATGGGGTTGGCGATCAGATGGGGTGCCACGGACCACAGGGGCAGGTATGCTCCTCCAGCGGCAAACTGGCTGGCTGGCTTCATTACCCCCAGTAGCTGCTAGGGTTGTGTGGAATAAGATGAGGTTTTCATTGGCAGTATTTGCATGGTGCAAAAGGACCATACAAACCCTCTTGCACCATGCAAATCTGCTTAGTATTGGATTGTGCTGATAGTCCTGTCTCCACCCCACTATTTGCATACCCCCCCCAATTTGATTTACATGGGCACTACCCCTGATTGCCAGCACAACAGGGCCCTTTGAATATTGGGCTCCAATACGAAACCCAGATTGAGTGGGCAAACACCGGTTAGTGCCCACGTATTTTCTGAATATTAGGCCCCTAGTCTCATATACAGTATACTAATTTATAGAGAGATGTTAATTTGGGAGTACATCAAAGGTGCATCCTTGCACCTTTATTATTCAATTTATACATTATTACAATATTAACCCAACTGAATGACCAAGAATTCCATTCACTAAAGACCAAAAATGACTTAATTCTTATCTTGCGTACACTGATGAAGTGGTGTTAATCTCTGCATTTTTTTGAGCTTGCAGAGGAAACTCAAATTTAACACAGAATGTCAACAAATATATTTAAAAATCAATAATAATAAAACCTAGCTCTTAGTTTTCGGCAGGATAAGATGGCATAAATATTCACTTTACGTAGACCAGTCTAAATTGCAAATGGTTAACACCTATGATTACTTAGAAATCGGGTATAGAGGGGACATGAAACAGAAACACCTTGGCCGGGATATTTAAAGGGATTGCACCATGCGCAACCTTCCAATGCACTCAATGTGACATTCAAAGGGCAGGTGCTTTGGCATCAAAACCCGATGTGCCGGGCGCATTGGTAATGTATGGAACAGAAGAAGGGGTGTGCTCATGCATATGTGGCACATCCTGATATTCAGCCTGGGATGTGCAGCACATATGTTGGCACAGCCCCTACATGTGCCACACACTGGTGCTCAAAGATGAGCCGAAAATAATAGGCTCAAATCCTGGCTACCCACAGGTGGGTGACTGTATTGCAAGGTGCAACATAACAGCCGCCAGTCGTGGGTGGCCACCTGCCCAGCAGAAACACCGTCCACAAGCACCCGGACCCTCCCTGGTAGTCTAGTGGCCCCCCTCCCCATATGCCTGATTGCTGGCTGTAGTAATAAAACAGAAGAACCTGGTGGTCTAGTGGTCCCCTCCCTGTATGCCCGATCACGGGCTTCTGTAAAAGTAAAAGAATTACCTGGTGGTCTAGCAGTCCTCTTCCTGTATGCCTGATCGCAGGCATCTGTAAAAGTAATACCATTGTGGTCTTGGCCCTGGCGCAGCCCAGTTGCGCTGTGCGTAGGCTTGCGTCACTGCCTGGCGCAGTCTGAATATCCGGCCCCATGTTATTTATATAAAACAGAAATTACAATTTACTGTAAATGGGGTAATTGGTTCACGAAAAGTTATGTGGCCTTTCTATCCTGGGTTGCCTTAAAATAATAAATGCAAAAGTTAAGGTGTCATTTCTTTATGACTCAGAAATATGGGGACTAATAAGGCCAAGCTAATTGGAGAAAATCTTTCTATAGATATTTACTCAATCTTCCATTTTCTGTACCAGAATGTACATTATGAGTGGAGCTGGGCCAATATTCCACAGAAATGTTAATTAAGATTAGACTTTAGATTGTTCTTATTGATTTTTTAACTGTCTGTGAGTCAAGATGATAACAAAATGTTTTGAGGAACAAATTGAATATTCCGCTAAAGGTTTTCAGTTCCCTTTTATGTTTGCTTGCACGCATGTGCAAGAAACATAGTGCCATCATATAAGTTTTCCAGAGGTGTGTCAGCCTCTTCCAATTCCGTCAGTGTATTTGCAGGCGCAGTCGCAGAGCGCAATCACTCTGCAGCTGTCTATGACGAGCAGGGAAAATGCAGTGGCATACAGTTGAAGGGAGGCTCCGGCAGGTGAGCAGAGCTCCCCACCACATATGCACCACCTGCGTGCACTGCATACTTCCCTTCCCCACTGTATGGCTGGCGGGGTGCCCAATCCCGTCGGCTCCACGCCCCCAAAGCATCCAGGCGCCACGCTGAGCCCACCCCAGTGTGGCAAAATGATGTAATGCCAATGGGGTGCCCAATCCCCCATTAGCTCCACTGTCTCCCCTCATGCTGTCGCTGGCGTGGATGCCCAATCCCCGTCGGTTTCACTCTCTCCCCTGAGTACAGGGTTGCGCAGTTCCTCACGCATGCTCGTAAGTTTTCGAAATTTCAATATTTTCACTCCAGATTTTCAACATTGCCATTTTACCATACCTTCTTATGAGCAGTACAGCTGTCATTTTTCACATCTCACCCAAAATGTGTTTTCGCCCATGTAGCGCACAATGGCGCAGTTGGTGTGCAAAATCAATGTATGGGACACGATAAGAAAATCACAGTGACACTGTTCATGAGCAGAGGTCTTAAAATGGCTATGTTGAAAATTTGGTGAAAAAATTCCTAAAAATGACTGTTTTACTGGTGTGCATTGCGCAGTTCTAAGCTGCTTTCATTAAGTTCTTGAAAATTCAATATTTTCCTCAGATTTTCAACATTGCCATTTTACCACACCTCCTTATGAGCAGTACAGCTGTCATTGTCGCTTCATGGGCAGAAACACGTTGTGGGCGAGATATGAAAATGACAGCTGTACTGCTCATAAGGAGGTGTGGTAAATGGCAATGTTGAAAATCTGGGTGAAAATATTAATTATGGTTTCTGGCGTCTATAAACTCTGTCTGCATAATAAGTTACAAATTTTCAATATTTTCACTCCAGATTTTCAACATTGCCATTTTACCACACCTCCTTATGAGCAGTACAGTTGTCATTTTAGCATCTCGCCCACAATGTGTTTCTGCCGTGTAGCGCACAATGGCGCAGTCGGTGTGAAAAATCAATGTATGGGACATGTTAAGAAAATCACAGTGACACTGGTCATGAGCAGAGGTGTTAAAATGGCTATGTTGAAAACTTGGTGAAAAAATTCCCCAAAATTACTGTTTTAGGAGCGCACGTTGCGCAGTTCCTACGCACGCTGGCAAGTTTGCGAATTTATAATATTTGCACACCAGATTTTCAACAGTGCCATTTTACTGCACTTCCTTATAAGCAGTGCAGCTACCATTTTTCACATCTCGCCCAAAATGTGTTTCCGCACATGTAGCGCACAATGGTACAGTCGGTTTGCGAAAACAATGTTTGGGACAGATTAAGAAAATCACAATGACACTGGTCGTGAGCAGAGGTCTTAAAATGGCTATGTTGAAAATTTGGTGGCAAAACTCCATAAAATGACTGTGTTACAAGTGAGCATTGCGCAATTTCCACGCACCCTCGTAGGTTCATGAATTTGTAATATTTTCAGTCCAGATTTTCACCAGTGGCATTTTTCCACACCTCCTTATGAACACAACAGCTGTCATTTTCCACAACATGGCCAAAATGTGTTTTCACACTTTCAGTGCAGAGATGCGTGGTCGCTGTGGGAAATCATTGTTCGGGACAGATAAAGAAAATCACACTGACACTGTTCATGATCGGAGGTCCCAAAATGCCTGTGTTAACAATCTACTGTAAAAAAAATCCCCAAACTAGTTACATTACGGATGTGTGTTGCACAGTTGCTATGCACTCTCGTGACTTCACCAGTTTTTTAAGATTATCACAGATTTTCAACATTGACATTTTTTACACTCCCATGAACAGTACTGCTGTCATTTTCACATCCTGTTCGAATGTGTTTTGCACCTGTGGTGCCAAATGCCATAGTCGCTGTGCAAAAGCAGTTTTCGCTAACAACTGATATTGCCACTGTTCATGAGGTGGGGGTCACAAAAAACCATGTTGAAAATTTGGGTGAAAATACCAATGAATGCCTGAGGCGTTAGGGTTTCGACCATAACCCTCACCCTGTAGAGTATGACAGGCATCAGGGTGTGACTTGGGATTCTTGCCTGTCATGCTCATACCATTCCACCCCACCTACACCCTGCAGTCAGTGAGAGGCATCAAGGTGTGCCTCGGACTCCTTAGACCCCAAACTTCACCCCATTCTCCTATACACGCACCCATCTCACGTATTTCCTGATGGAATAGATTAGCATAAAAGCCAAAGACCCAGGCACACCATGACACTTGTCAGTGTCTGCAGGGTAGGGTGTGGTGAAATGGCGTGGTTGTTATACCTGATGACCCAAAGGCACACCCCAATGCCTGCCACTCTCTGCAGGGTGGTGGTGGGTTTGGCTTTAGTTCAATACTTCACTGCCATTCCTATTACGCAGCTCTGTAACTTCTACACTACCAATGCCAGTGCCAGCAAGCAAACATTTGGCATTGACAAATGCTTGTTTGGATTTTCTAAAGAAAGAGATTTAGCCTCTTATACAGTAAGCACTAATTGACAGTTGAGTCAGTGGTTGGCCGTAGTGGAGAGCAGAGGGCTGTGCCAGTTGCCTACTCGGGGTCAGGATGGGGAGAGTGGAGTGGTGGGGCACTGCCTGCTAGAGTGGGGGGGGCAGGGGTCTGCTAGACATCAGAGAAATGTGGAATGGTGGTATACAGGGGATCAAGATAGGGAGGGTGGGGAAACAGTGGACACCGACAAATCGTATCATTATGGGCTACAGGGGATCAGGATGGGAGAACCACTAGACACCAGGGAATATGGGTCTTGACATGGGCCATGGGTGCAGGTGGGGGAAGGGACCACTGGACAATAGGGAAATATGTCCCATTATGTTGGGCAAGAGATTTTGTAGGGGAAGGGACCACTGGACACCAGGGAGTGTATTTGACTATGTCAGGCAGGGCATTGGGTGGGGGAGGGACTGTTAGCCACCAAGGAATATTCTTTTGTATGTCAGGAAGGGCATTGATTGGGGTGAGGGACCACTAGCCACCAGGGAATATTCTTTACTATGTCAAGAAGGGCATCGGGTTGGGGGACAGATCATTGGACACAAGGGAAGCATATATTTACAATGGGGCCAGTGATTGGTGGGGGAGCATTAGTCATCAGGGAATACATACCTTTCTGCACTCAGGCTGGTGACTGGTAGGGGGAGGGATTACTAGCCACCAGGGACTGCGACTGCCTATCAGGTGGGGGGGGGCGTGCTAAGCTCCACACAGCCTATGCAAATGAACCCATAATGGGCATGCAAATGGACACCTAGTGCCTTGTATGCCAAATGGCCTCATTTGCATGGCTGGTTTTGTGAATTGGAAATAGTGAACCTGGGCTGTTTGTTGTGGGGCTATACTCCTGGCTGCATGTTGAAGCGGCACTACTGGGGTTTATTTATTTGTTTTTGATAGCCGGGTAAGTGCACTAGACATTAAAAATGCCTATTTGCAGGCATGATCTGGAAAAGTACAAGGCAAATACAGTCATAAACACATTGTACAGATAAAGTATGCAGTTACAATAGAAACATTACTAAGTAGAAAAACAACATGAATTGAGATAACTACATCACAGCAGTAAAGTACAATAAGCAAAATGGTAAATCCACAGTGTCAATAAGTAAGTTAACACAGGACTAACAGGACAACATACCAAAGGTTAGCAAAAGACAGTAGTAAGAAACTCCAGCTGCAGAAGAGAATAGGTAATCTGAAATGGCCATGCATGAGGCACAGAGACGTTAAGTGCCATGTGAGTAAGCCAAGTGAACTGGCAGTGACCAAGTGAAGCATGAAGCAAGGGCAGAGGAGAGTCAGGATGGAGAGAAGCAAGTGCAGGGATCGGAGGCTATGAGGTGGTTGCATAGTTCCTGTTTGAAGCTGGTATGTGTAGAGGAGAGACGGATAGCAGCAGGTAATGAGTTCCAGTAGTGTGGAGCATAGTTGGAGAAAGCCTGAGAACCCATAGTCATTCTGTTTCTGGGAACAAATAGCAGGGACTGATCATCCAAGTGAAGGGCATAGTGAGGGCTTAATGGAGTCAGCAACTTGGCTAAAGAGCAGGGAACGCCAGAGTGAACAATACTGTCAATCAAGGTGCAAAGAGAATAGGGTTGATTAGCCTCAGGTGAAAGCCAGTTAAGGCCACTGGATAGCTGACAGCAATGAGTGAAGCGATGTAAGGCTAGCGCAAAATGGCAGATATTATTGTAGGTAGTATTCCATTTGAAGAGATTTGCTTTAGTAGCACCAACTTAAGTAACAGACCTATAGGCGAGAGCAGGAAGAAGAATACCCTGGACAATGGCAGTTCTAGCAGAGGGTGTGAGAGCATAACTAGTTTTGTAGGCCAGGCCAAGTTTGCTGTTGACAGATCTGCAGGTGTTGGAGATGTGTTGGTCAAAGTCAAGTGAGGGGTCGAGGGCAATGCCAAGTTATTTGAAAGTATTTGCATTTTTGAAGGGGGGGATCACAGCAGGAGATGGATAATTGCTCAGGACTCTTCCTTAAGCTAGGAGCAGAACCAAAGTGCATGGAGTGGGTTTTGCTGGTGTTGAGTACTAATTTGTTACTGAAGAGCCAGTGTTGAATGCAGCAAAAATCTGAAGAAAGGGTAAAATTAAGATCAGTGATATTTTTGGACTAGTATAGAGAACAATTCTGCATAGAGCAAAGATAAGCAAGCAGTGGCACTGAGAGATACGTCATTTATGAAAATGGAGAAGAGAAAGGGGCCAAGTATAAAGCCTTGGGGTACTCCAATGTTAACAGTGAAAAAATCAGAGACAGCAGAGTTATATTTGACAAATTACAGTTTGTCAGTTAAGTAGCTGTTATACCAGGTAACCACCTCAAGAGATAAACCAAGGGAAAGCATTTTGGACTTGAGGGAATGGACAACAAGGTTAAAGGCCTTTGTGAGGTCACTGAAGACAGCTACAGTTCGTAGGCCAGTGTTCATTGCAGTTTTTATGTTGTTGGTAAGTTTGAGGAGTGCAGTGGTGGTACTATGACCTTTTGGGTTTGCATTAGCCGTAATGGGGTTATCACCGCCTTGACCTAGCCCTATTCACAGTCAGACAGCACACACAAACTTAGACACCAGCACAATCACAATGTGCAGCTCAAAACTTTTGCGCTGTACTTTGCGATTTTTTTGTGAATCTAGCCACAGGTGCTATGAGCACATAGAATACAGATTACATCAAAACATCAGTGAGGGAGTCAATATGAACATATGAGCATATGATTAAGTCAGCTGAAAAAAAAAAAACTTGTGGTCTATCATGCCTGCTCGAGTTGGCAGACCCCTCTGTGTCTACTGAGGGATACCCCTTCCCTGCTCTTTCTCTATGATCACTCTGATGCACCAGAAGCTAACTGATGAAACCCTTGTGTGGCATCCTGCAAAACTACTATTTTTTTAAATAACTTTACTTAACTGTTTGGAAACAAATACCTCTAACTGGAACTGAAATATATTGCACTGCAGAAGCCCATGAAGGCGTTAGCTTGCATTATTTTGTCTGCCTGCCTCTACATTCTTTCTGCTGTCATTTCCCTTCTCACGTGGCTGGTGCAGGACATTTCATCAGTCGGGTAAGGGAAGCAATTTTTACAGCTGTTACTGAGGGTTTATGATGCATTATTAAATAGTTTCATCACTTTGCAGCATTTTTGTGTGTATAGTTATTTCGCATTGCTTAACAGGGTGATGTACTAAGGTACACGACTGCTTCGGACTTTCAGCCTTGGGCACTGCACCATCCTGGTTTTGAATCACAGTGTATTTCCTGTATTTCAAGGAATTAAATATATATTTATAGTGACAGGATCCACTTTTATGTATCAAGGTGTTCCAGTCTACCTGTTTTTTAGCAGGAGAAAAATGGTGTTAAGACTAAACCCACATCAAGCTTTCCCACAGAATTCTGTGACTCTAAAAGCTCAGAACAACAACAGCAGTGAGAAAAATACAATTTAGTTGTACACTTCAAAATTAGTTGTTAAAACAAAAAGTATTTTGTTATATTTTATTTTAATTTTTTTGTTATAATATGTTTACCATGGATAGCTCAGCTGAGATGTTAACATCTTGTTCCCAATGGGGTCCTTCACATTTTTGCTGTGCGGTGGACTCGAGTACTGGGAAGTTAAGTGACTTGCCCAAAGTCACAAAGAGTGCTCGGCCCTGCTTAGGTTGAATGTGTCATCTCCCAGTTGCTAAGCTAGTGCTTTAACAACTAGCTCACACTACCTCCTGGCAAAATACACCTTGGCAATTAAAATAACACACAGTACATTGATATTTGAGTTACATGCTCAGGGCAATATGCTGAGTGGCTCTAGTGTAATCTGAACCTGATCATCTGGTTCCCAAAACTGTGTTCTAGCCACAAGATCATTCTGAATATATTGTATAGTGTTGAGTGAAAGCTGCTATTTCTGTAATTTTTTGCAGAATTTTGTGAAATATTGCCTTTAGCAAAATCTGTCGTATTCCACAGAATAATGTAGAATACCACTGATTACAGCAGAATATTCATGCAAATTGTGGAATTTTCACATGAACTCTAGAATGTAGTGAAAATAACCATTTTACTGTTCTTCAAAAAATGTTGTCATTCGCTGTCAAACTGTGCAGAAAATTATTTAACCAGCAATATGGTCTCTATATTTTATCTGGATACTGAGGCATTCTTCTTGATAGTTGATGAAATCCTGAATCACAAATCTTCCTTCCCCTGTATCCACAGATTTTATTATAATATTTTTAGCCGACTCCAATGTCCTTTGGGCCACTGTTTTGCACTTGGGTAAGGTTGTTTGTTGTGCATTTTGAACTGGTCTTATACTGGCTATTGATCAGTACAATAATGTCTTTATCAACAACCTGTTCATACCTTTCTACTTTGTGAGAAATACCTTTGTTGAGAGGGGACTGTACTTTGCTTCATATTAAAGGCCTTTTCTTACAGCACTGGCTTTTGTATTGTTTGATTCTGGTTGCCCTTTAACCTGTTCACTCAGTGTAAATTTTCTATAGAATTGCTGTCCACTTGCAAAGCAAAGTTGTCTGATCCCATAGCAGGGTGAAACTGACATATTTATATTTAAAGATAATGGTAAAACATCATTTTATAAGACTGAGACTGAATGAATTGGTTGATGGATATACAGTATGCTTACAATCACAGGACTATTAGATTTTTGGTAAATTTATGCTGAAAATATCTTGCTTGCCCTTTCAGAAAATGTTAGGACTGTATATATTCTGGCACATGTTGTTTAATGTACAAAGTTTTCCACCACTCATCCTGGATGAAGTGGGATGGAGTCTCAAAATGTAGGCAGTCCTCATAGGCTATGGTGTAACTAACCAACTATAAATAATACAGTTTTTTTGAATAGTTAATTTCATTTTTTCACCTAATTTTAGTAAGGCTAGAACATGTAAGAAAATGAAATGAAGAAACAAGTAATTAAAATGTTGGAAGAGTTATCAGGAGTGCAGCATCCTGATTCTACAGTGAAGCTTCTGACTTCAATCTGGAAGAAAGATCATAGCACCCTCTCACTCCAGGTCCTCGGCTGGCTTCCAGTGAGGTGGTGTAGAGTACAAGGTTCTGTTATTGAAATATTAGGCATTGAATGAGCTGGGTCCCCCTGTACCACAGTAACATCCTGACCTCATACACTCCAGCCACAGCTATGAAGTTCAATAGTGTAGCCTTTAGAGGGTGCCACTTTCTCAATTATAGTACACTGGTGATCAAACTTTTGCAGTGGCTGCCCCATCCTAAGGCATTTGCTCCCAGTTGAGGTCCAGTTCTCTCACTCCTTGGCCTCCTTTAAATATCACTTGAAGAAACACATATTTAGCTGTATGTACCGATTATTTCTCTATGCCAATATTTTGCAGGATGTCTATGTATTTAGGGGTTTTATGTCATAATGGCTATTGCCAAAAGACGGTCATCATGATGGCAAGGGTACAGCACTGAAAATCTATTTGAGCGGTGTACATCCCCGGTGCACAGGAAAATGGAACCCGGGACTTAGAAATTCAATGTTAATGCAGGGGGCTGAGCCCCCAGCACCCTCCTACTAAAGAATTGTTAACTCTGGGGGGTTGCATGTCGTGGGTGCAAATTCTGGGGAAAAAACAAATTTCGGGCCAGGTGCACAAAAATGTAGGCGTGCCCAAACCCGAACCCAGAATCCTCGCAGCTTTAGGATGCCACCCACCCACCATGCTATGGGGCCAGCTCAGCAGCCCAACACCAACCACACCAGGCCAACCCTCCATCCCTTCCATCATGCTCACTCCCCCCCCCATGCACATATACTTATAGTGATCTCCTGTCGCTATATGCATGAGCCTCCCCATCCTGTTGCCTTCTTCACACCTGCACCCTGTCCTTCCTGCACCACAAGTGGGTAGCCGTTTTGGTAGGCACCCACATGTGGCTAGCCTACATCACAGGATACTGTATCGGTGGCATATGGAAATTTCATTTTATTCTACTGGTTATTTGGACTAAAACCAAAGAAGCCACTTTAAGTCAAACTATGGTGCCTGACTTTAACTCAGTCAATAAGGAAATAATGAAACAAAAATGCAGCACTCACATGTCCCACCAGCATTAGGCCTCTGAAACACTTCCTTCACTTATTTAATAATTGAGGGCTTTTGAGAGCCTACCAGCTCACGTTTGCACAAATGCAAAAATGTTTTAGGTGATGAGTACATTGAATTACTATATGTAGGGGCATCATTGTGAGTGAGCATTTGCTCAAATTTTTTTTTCCCTAATAAGCTAAACTTGAAACTTGAACTTTCCTTCATCAGAATAATGACTGATACAGTAAAGGATGAATTCAGCCTTCCATGTATTCCAATAATCCAATCCACAGAGAGCAGCAACTAATATAAAGTACAACTGTGCTAAACACAGTAGTGCAAAATCACGTACAAGAGTCCCTGCGATGAGGATGGTGATGGTGTCATAACCTGGAAGGTACATGAGACTAATGTTCCTCATTTTAGAATACAGCTGTTTAGTCTGCCATTCTGGCCTTACCAAAGGCAATGATGAAGACTGAAAATCTTGCAAAGGCGAGCTGCCACATTATTAATAACTCATTGAAATATAGTCAAGCTGTTTTGACATTTAGCCTGCCTACTTCAGCAGAAATTCATGGAAAAAGAGCATCAACGGTCTTTCAGGGTATGAAAAATCTGTCAAGCACATTTCATAATTTGATCAAACTAGACTACCCCCCTTAAGTATTTACTCGCCTCTAGCATATGTACTTGTAGTTAATGCTGAAATGATGCCCCTTTTGTTTACTATGTATAGATAATTCATGCTGTGCTATTATGTACTAAGATGTCTCATATGTAATTCTGTATCTTTGATTCTAATCACTGCTATATGTATGACTGTGACCTTGTGCTCTCCTGAGTCATGCCGGAAAATAGACTTGGTAAACAAAAACAAATAAATAACTAAATAATTAACCACCAGACAAGACATTAAAAAGAATGATGTTTTGCTAGAGTCTTAACCAGCAGATTTAATGCCTCCATCATTCCCTGGACAGTGTCTAAATGTGGGTGAATGTACATTAGGATGGTTGACAAATGCCACTCTTAGAAGTCCTCGGAAAAGTTAGGGAGGGCCTTACTTTTTCTGTATTTATTTTAAACTCCAAACAAAGTAAGAGATGGTCTATTACAGTAGATTTAAGAGGGCAGGTATTAATTCCCCAGACTCTGTAAGTGTCAAGGATATCATCTACATATAGCAAAGCTTTAGATATACAGTACAGACCCTGACCTCCACCCTTCTAATGAAGGGCTCCCATCTTATGACTTAGAGCAAGGTTCCCCCACAACAGCAAACAAGAGGTGTGAAGGGGATCCTCCTTTTCTAGCTCCCCAGGCCAGGGGAATGGTTAGCAGAGGATGGGACTTGGTACAGACTATAAAAACAACAAAAGAAATCTGCATAGACACCAAGTGTGTGCACAGCTTTCTTTTGTCATTGTTTTGTTGTTTTTTGCTTTTCCCTAAGTTGCGGCACTTTTGAGGGCATATGGTGTGCGCTACATCTCAACTATTCCTTGTTACAGACTATAACTTGCAGGTGGGAGTGGAGAGCCCAGACCCAGTGAATTAATTTGTGTCTAAAGTCTATTTACTGCATGCCCATGAACAAGCAGCCCCAGCTCACCCAGTCAAACACCTTCTTATTGCCCACTGAGAGTAGAAAGGTTGGGGCAGTGTCATGTGACCTGCTGAACAGTATGGATTTTATTAATATTGTCAGATGACAGAAGACACCTAGCTAAACCCATCTAATCCTGGTGTATCATAGAAGAAAGGTAATTTGCCAATTAGAGCCAAGTGCCTTCATCTTATGGGGTTATATGTATTCTCCGAGAAACCTTTCTAGGAAAGAGATAGTTTCAAAAGGGTTCTGGTGATATTTACATCAAGATAATAGTGTTGTTAAAAGGAGATCTGGCTGGGCCCACTGCTGAAAATGTACAGGACTCCTTACAGGCAGGAGTAGTGCCAGAGAACTGGTAAACAGTCTTTGTCATTCCACTTTTTAAGAATGGGGTGAGATCAGAATCAGGTGACATACATGGTAGTAAGGTAAGTTAAGGTTGGAAGGGACACTGGGTTCATCATGTCTGCACAGCACCCCACTTCATGTGCAGAGATAAATAAGTATGCTGTCTTTTTTGTTGTGTGGTTCAAGGTATACAGAAGGCAAAGTAACTTCCTGAATAAGTACCAAGATCAGATATGCAGTCATAAGCACATCTACATACATATTAAGCCACATTATCTTACAAGTTATGCATATCCTCTTGTGTGAACTATGTTACATTTAAGTACAGTTTGTCACTTTAAAGGAGAAACGCAGCATTATATTACATAGGTCAGAAAAAGCATGTTCCACATTACTGACAGTAATACCAAGTCACAAATTAACCCAGTAGCATTCTAACAATAATAAATCAAAAGTATGATGTAAGCCATAAGGTATAAAATATAAAGTAGGGGGGTCACAAGGAACAGCAACAGCCCTCAGTGAAAGTAAGGTGTCCAGCAACATATCCTATACCAAGCATAATTGTGAAGGGGTGCAAGGAGTGGGAAAGAGGTGAAAGCTCCTGTTTTTTACATTGGTAGCCATCAACCCTCCACCGCTTCAATCAGGGGCTGCCAGGTCACATAGAACTTGTTTGAGAGATCCATAGCTCCCATCTGCGCTTTCTCCAGGGCCATACAGGAAAGCAAATTGTTTATCCATCTACTGACTGTGGGGGGAGTGGGGGACATCCACAACTGGGCTATAGTCCTTCTAGCATTGATTAAGACAATATCCCATAGTGGGTTGTTGGTGTTCTGATCAGGATGAGCCGGATCCGCACCCAGTAATAGCTCAAGAGGGGATTTCGAAGGGGCGTACCCCAGAACCTGTGTCATGATTTTGTGTAGGGCATACCAGAAGGGAGCCATCTTTGCACATGTCAAGGCCATATGGAGGAAGTCCCCTGTCTCTACCTCACATTTAGGACAAACCTCTGGCTTGGAGTTATCCATGGCATGTAGCCTAGCTGGCGTTATGTAAGCCCGGTGAAAAAAGTACAACTGAATTTGTCTAAGCTTGTTACTGTGTGAGCAGCCTATGTAGTGAGAGCAGGCCAACTTCCATGTGTAGGAATCAATTGATAACAAGAGGTCCTCACTCCACTAGAGCCTACCCACATCTGATGTATCCATGCTCTCACCCAGGATGGTGCGGTAGAAGATCGAGAGTGGCTTATGACCAGGCTGCGGCCTATAACACTCCTCTTCAAAAGGCAAGGATGAAGTCCACCCCTCCGCAGTCAACAAGGTTGTCCCAAACAGCTGACGGATACGGAGATAAATAAAAAAGTCCTCGGGGTGGAGGCCCCATCATGAACAAAGGTTTGGAAGCTACAAATGAGACCCCCCTCATACAACTGGGTCACACTAACCAGTCCCTGCCTTTTCCAATGCCATAATCTCTGTATGAGTGAGAGGGAGCAAGCCCCCCTCCTTCATGCTGAATAGGCCAAGCCCACATGGGAAGAGGCACCCCCTTGCCAACCAATATATAGGTGAGCCCAGACCCAGATCCCAATGTGATATTGGTGAAGGGGTTTCTAACCGACTGCTCAGTCAGTGATGCCAAAGCACCACTCAATAAATCATTCCTAAAATTGCCATCCAACATTTCCTCCTCCAGCCTCATCCAGGCATAAGAC
The DNA here is from genome assembly GCA_016271365.2 of Neoceratodus forsteri. Classification (NCBI taxonomy): domain Eukaryota; kingdom Metazoa; phylum Chordata; order Ceratodontiformes; family Ceratodontidae; genus Neoceratodus; species Neoceratodus forsteri. Next base: position 671,166,205 of record CM057451.1, on the reverse strand, counting down.
TCCTTTCTGGGACCTTGTGGTATAAATGCCAATTGGGTTGCCCAGTAATAGGCCCCGAAGTCGGGTAGACCCACTCCTCCCAGGTGGCTGGAATAGTATCATCCTCTGGATTCTTGCACTACCACCCTTCCACATAAATCTGTGCAATATGGTGTATAGGATTCTGAAGTGTCACTGCGGCACCCTGATGGGGAGGGATTGATACATATATAGACATCGAGGAAGGATGGTCATCTTTATCATGCCCTCCCTGTCCAACAAGGAGAGGGGAAGTGCCATCCAACATTCACAATCCTCTGACAGTTTGGCAAGAAGGGGCTTAAAATTAAGAGCATAAAGGTGCCCAATTGAAGCCAAGAGTAGGACACCCAGGTATTTTATCTGTGATACTAATTGCAAACCCCCCATATTGGTTATTAGTTGAGCCCTATCCCAGGTTCCCACCGGAAGCAGCTCACTCTTTGTCTAATTGACTTTGTGGCCAGATATGTTCCCAAACTCCCTCATAAGCTTGTGGACAACTGGAAGATCCTGTGCGGGGTTTTAAAAATATAAGAGCTGGTCATCTGCGTACATAGAAATGTTATGTTCTGACCCCCCCATAAAGCCTCTTATATCTGCTTAAGCCCGTAGCACCGCTGCCAAAGGTTCCAAAGACAGGACATATTGTAATGGGGATAGGGGACACCCCTGATGTGTACCCCACTCCAGAATAAAGGGTGTAGATAAGCAGCCATTTACTGCCACTTAGGCTGAAGGAAGAGTATACAATGTACGTACCCAGTGACAGAAATTCGGGCCCAACCCCACTCTGCTCAGAGTTTCAAAGAGGTAGCCCCACTCCACATGGTTGAAAGCCTTTTCTGCATCCAGCACCACCACAGCTGCCCCATGGGAATTGTTCACCCGTCCCCATCTATAAATTATATTCAAGGTTCATTTAATGTTGTGCTTTCCTTGTCTACCCTTTACAAACCCCATTTGGTCCTGATGCACCAGCGACAGCAGCACAGGCTCCAACCGAGTGGCCATTGCCTTAGCCAAGATCTTATAGTCCGCTGTTAACAAAGAGATGGGCCTGTATGAAGCACACTTAGTTAGGTCCTTGCCAGGCTTGGGCAGAACTGTAATTACTGCAGACCGTGTGGAGGGATGCAACTCTTCCTGAGACAATCCCTCAGCCAACATATCGAACATAGGGTCCAACAAAAGGGAGTTCAGTGTTTTGAAAAAGTCAATGGGGGGTGAGATACTGACAGCAAAATGGAAAGGGACCTGGGGGTAGTCATATCAAATGACCTAAAGGTGGGCCAGCAATATGTGAGAAGGCAGTAAGGATGGCTAGGGGGATACTGGGATGCACAGGGAGAGGCATCACCAGTAGAAACTAGGATGTTGTTGGCCCTCTGTACTGACAGTTGGTAAGACCACATCTGGAGTACTGTGTAGACCCCATCTCTGCAAAGACATAGACAGGGTGGATGCTGTCCAGAGGAGGGCAACCAAAATGGTGCAGGGTCTGCACCAGAAGACATATGAAGAAAGACTAAAGGAGCTCAAGATGTATAACCTCGAGGAAAGGAGAGAGAGAGGGGACATGATAGAAACTTTCAAATACCTCAAAGGAATCAACAAAGTCCAAGAGGGTAGCATCTTTCAAAAAAAGAGATGTGCAAAAACAAGGGGCACAATTTGAAGATAGAGAGGGATGGCTCAGAGGTAATGTGAGGAAGTATTTTTCACAGAAAGGGTTGTAGATGCATGGAACAGCCTTCCTGAGGAGGTCATAGAGTCAAAACAGTGGGGAATTCAAGAATGCATGGGACAGACATAAGGCAATTCTAGTGGGGGGGTAGGAGGAAGTAGGCTGTTGGTTAACTAGGATCTGCAGCTTATCCAATAGGTAGGGAAACGGGCAGACTAGGTTGGCCAAGCAGCCCTTATCTGCCATCAAATTCTATGTTTCTATGTTCTAATGGGTAATCCGTCTGGGCCAGGGGCTCCCCTCCCTTAGGGCTTTTAGCACATTCAGCACTTCTTGCCTAGATAAGGGGCATCCAGCCGTTCAGAGTCATCAGCCGCCAGGGTATTTAAGGGGGCACACCTAAAGAAAGACACCAGGTCATCCCAGGTGGGCTTGCACTCTGAAGTGTAAAACTCTTTATAGAAGGCCCTGAAGGCTTTACCAATACCTTCCGTGTCTTGTATCAAACCGCCCCCCCCCCCCCGACAGTCACTAATTCCTTCTACCATCCTTTCGGCCTCTTTGCGTTTAATCTGCCATGCGAGCATCTTGCCCTCCCCGGGTCCCCATCAAAATAAGCACCTGCATTAGCCAATAGTATCGATCTCTTCAGTTGTGAACTATTTAGTGTACTATACTGATATTTTAATCGTTGTATAACATTGTATAACGCTTTGGTGGGCTAGCTTTATGGGCTACCTCACATGCTGAGATCTTTGACTGAAGAGAGATCAAGACCTGCTCCTCCCCGCGTTTCCAATGTGAGGCATATGAGATGGTCTGGCCCCTAACAAAGGCCTTCAGAGCTTCCCATCAGGTGCTGTGGGACATATCACCCCTGGCATTGTGAAAAAGAAACTCCTGTATGCTCCCCTCCATATATTCAATATATCTGCAGTCTTTCAAAAGGAGCAGATCTAATATCAGCTTCGAGGGGAACTAGTAGAACCAGATACCCTCAAGGAGAAATAATGGGGCGCTTGGTCAGATACCAATACAGGGAGATAGTCCACCTCACCAGTCCCCATCAGCAGAGTGGTAGAGACCAAGAGTCTATCTATTCGTGCATATGACTGATGGGCATGAGAGAAGAAACTGTAATCTCTGCCTGCTGGGTGGATGTGGCGCCATGCATCTACCAGTTGCATATCCCCCTGTATCTGCTCCAAGGCCTTGGCATTCCGAGATATTGAGACTATGGTTGCTTTTGAGTGATCTAGTACTGTATCGAGTACGTCATTAAAATCACCCCCGACAACCCAAACCCCCTCCCACCATGATATATCCTATGCCAGCTGTTGAAAAACCCAGGGTCTTCCACATTAGGAGCATATATGGATCCAATCAAGAGTGTGCTGCCCCCCAGTATGCATACCTTTGCCAGTGCATAACACCCAGCGGTGTCCACCAGTGTGTCCACCACCTCTGCTCGGAAACCCCGGGGGACCAAACTGTAGCACCGCGGTCATGGATGAGTACGTGGAAGATATCCATGTTCCTACCATAAAGGTAGCAGTCTTTGGGGCTTCAGAGGCTGTGAAGTGGGTTTCCTGAAGTAACATTATTTGCCCCTTCATCCTGCGCATCTCCGCCAAGACCATCCTACACTTTAGAACTGACTTAAGGCCATTTACATTCCACATGACTACCTTAATGTCAGTTGCCATTATATTTACCTGAAAAAGGCAGAACCCAACCAACCACAGGTAACTGTGCACCTTGAACCAAATTTTTTACATTATGATATAAACATAACCCTAAGGAACCCCCAACTCCCCATTCCCACCAGACCTCCCTTACCCCACAGAAAACCCCCAAAGAACAATACAAGCTAACACTAGGGGTGACAGTGCCAACCCATAGGGAAGTCAGAGACAGAAGAATTTAGTTTTCTAGGGCTAGCTCTCAGCAGCCCACCAGTGCTATCCCGACCACAGTACCCATTCTCCCCCTCCCCCCATGTACAAATCCCCAAACATGCAAGATTTTGTCCCCAGTCATTGCCACCCCCCATTAACCAACCCTCCTTTACCCAAACCACCGAGAGGAGTCCCGTATGGGAAATCCTCTAAACCCTTCCCCCCATTGCCAACTGGCAAGAAGAAGCCTGCCAAAATCCCCACTACTAACATTTGGCTGAGAGATGGTAGTTTCATTGATTAACATTTAACATGGGGCATCAAACAAACTAAGCCAATGTAAAACAAAGCTGTAACAGGCTAGAGTTAAAACATAAACTTCAGAACTTCAGTACAAACAACTTGAAAGAAGCTGCTTGAAAGAGGCAGCCATATTGCAAAGGTTCAAAACATCAGAAAGTCAGACACCAGCAACCTAGTTGGAGTGTAATATACAGTTCCTCAGGCAAGTACAAATATTAAAGTTCCCCTCATTGAGGCACTGAGCCTACCTGCTGATACCCGTGTCCCCAGACACAGTCGGGAGGCCTAGCTCAATCAGGATTGCAAGGCTTAGGTGCAGCAGCCTACCGGACAAAGCCCTCCGGACTATCTGGCAACAAGTAACATAGCCAGGCCTGAGCTCCAAAGGCCAAAAAACAAATTCAAATCAGGGTTGTATGCTGAGGACATAAGAGCCCCAGGGAGATAAATGCAAGGAAATAAGTGTTATACTTAAGTCAGGTGTCATCAGCTTGCACCCTGTCCCTCCTGGTCTCCTCCTCAGCAACCAACTTTTCAGTGGCTTTAAGGCAATTAAAGAAATGTGGAGCCTTCCCTGGGTGGTCTATCTGTAAGCGAGCAGGGTAACGAAAACTGAAAGACCACCCAAGGGTATGCAACTTGCTCTTTATCTGAGAAAACTTCTGTTGTTGGATCTGCAAGTCTTTACTGTAGTCTTGATAAATGAACACCTTTCCATTTCCAAATGAAATTGGCCCTGCTTGTTTGGCTCTCTGAAGCGGAGGTATTTAATTAGGCATTGTCTCGCCTATTCACCCAACTTAGGTGGACAACCACCTCAATGCGCACATTCAATTTTGAACCTTTTGTGGTCTTCTGGAAGGCCCAGCTGTTGCACCAACCACTTCTGTAGGCCCTGAGCTACATCCTGACCCTCCGTCCCCTCAGGCAGACCAATAATGTGGAGATTGGACCTCCGAGACGTTCTCTTGGTCGTCGACCCTCACCAGCAGTTTCTGTGGCGAAGTCTTGAGCCCGGTTCTTTCCACCGAGACTTCTGCCAATGAATCTTCCAGGTTGCTCATTCTGTGCTCCAGCTCGACAATCTGAGTCGAATGCTCTGCAGATGTCTTCAAGAGCCCCGTCACTACTCCCTGAAGCTGAGTGAGTTGAGCAGCCAAATTTACAAATCCTGACTTCATTTCTTGCTGCATTTGTAGCAGCTTCGAGGGAACTCCTGCGATTGATTTAGTGAGCACCTCCATCTCCATCCCCTCATTGACTCCTGCACTCTCCGAGCCCAAGGCCTGTTGTTTTGGAGCAGCCTCGCCTGACTTTCCTCGTTGCGCTGAGTTTGCAGCTTCAAAATGAAGTTTCCCCTGATGGTTTTTATGCTTGTCCGATGCCATAGACATTAGGGGAAATGAGCAGTAAATTTCTGTAAGTTTTATAGACAAATATCAGCTTTGAAGTCAGTTTTAAACACAATGCCCCGAGGAGCTAACTAGCACACGTCTGCCATGTCCAATGGCTAGCCACACCCCCAGTATGCTGTCTTAACATGTATTCATTTTTAGGTATTTACTTACACAGTCTTTGACCCGGGGTACCCTGGATTCTTGGTAAGAAAATGTGTCCAGGCACACCTTAAAGGCATATACTGTCTTCAGATTTTTACTTTACTCTATTTACCTTTTCCAGGAAGATGGGCTGCATACAGAGCTCCATTTTCAGCCCTGCATGGAGGTGGGGAATACAATATAAGCATTTCAATTTGCTTAAGCAAGTTGGTGTAGTGTTGTGCTTATGCAGCTTGTTGAATAAACATTTGTGGCCATTCGCCTCTCATTCCTTGGGAATACCACCCTATAGGGATGCTGAAAGTGAGGAACCCTGGAGGAGGGTTCCACCCCTACAGGTGCTGGGGGAAGGATACCCTTAGGCTAAAGGTACCTTAGGAAGAAGTCCTGAGGAGAGAAGCAAGCCACTGGAGGAGCAGAGGAAGATGGTGGGACAAAGAAACAATGCTTCTGAGTGAAGCAGGTAGGATGGTGTTAAATAGGTTAGGTGGGGGTGTGGCTGGTTGCTTCAGCCCATTGAACCACAGAGATGCTGAAGGCAAGGAACACTGGAGGAGGGTTCTACCCCTAGAGTTGCCATAGGAAGGATTCCCTTAGGCTAAAGGTATCTTAGGAAGAAGCCCCAGAAAGAGTGTAGAGCAGAAAGCACTGCAGAAGTTTAATGAGTAGGTATTGTGTATTTAGAACCTTCACATAGGCAAGCAGGAGACAATGGGTAATGTGTGGTGACCTTCACGTAGGTCTGAATGACTAGCTAACAAAAGGGCATGACTTCCTAAGGAGAGAGGGAATGGCAAAGGAGGGCCAGCATTCATCTTCATCCAACAATGGAAACCTACCTAAGCAATCTAGGGAATATGCTATTATAACAACTAACTAGATTTTATGATCTTTGGCAAGGAGGAGAGAAAAAAACTCCTTTGAGGAGGAAGGCTCTGGGGATCCAAGACCTAGGTCACCTTTCCTCCAGGCTTGGGATATTTTATTTAGTGATATTTCTGTTGCTGCAGTTTAGAAACCCAGTTCAAAGGAGATTCAATTTGGAGGGATGCTCTCACTCTGTCCCTCTTATCGGAACAACGTGAAGGGCTGCAAGCACACTCTGCAGCAATGGGGTACTCCCATACCGAAGTACCATCCCCCAAGGCAGGAGGAGGAGAACATGACCACTAAGGCACTCAGATGGCCTACACTAGCCTAAGAACAGACCAGCTGAACCAAAGGCAGTCATTGGGAAAATAGCTTAGAAGGTGCCACTGAACCCACTCAGCAGGCTAAAGGAGTTCCCTTGGGCTTAAGGGCCCCAACCCTCACAGCTGAAGTCTTAAATTCTACATCAGGAGGTGCCACCAGTATGTCTGCATGGCTAAAGCTCCACCTGGAGTGAGACCATTCCCACTATGGGCCAGATAACAAGGACTCAGCCCCAAGTTTCACGTACTCAAGATGCAGATTTTGTGGGTGCAGAGCGAGATCATTGTCTGTAGGGCAGGCCCTGAGCCATAGGCCATAGTAACTAATGGTCATGGTTTACATGTCTCCGATGTATGAAGGTGAGCAGAAATTCAACTGTGAAGCATTTGTGGACCCTCACTTAGGTCATGCACGCTTTTCATCAAGCACAAACATAGAAACATAGACTGACAGCAGATAAGGACCACTTGGCCCACCCAGTCTGCCCATTTCCCTACTTATTGGATAAGCTGCAGATCCTAGTTAACCAACAGCCTACTTCCTCCTACCCCCCCACAATAATTGCTTTATGTCTGTCCTATGCATTCTTGAATTCCCCTACTCTATCTGACCCCACAACCTCCTCAGGAAGGCTGTTCTATGCATCCACTACCCTCTCTGTGAAAAAATACTTCCTTACATTGCCCCTGAGCCATCCTCCCTCTATCTTCAGATTGTGCCACCTTGTTCTTGCACATCTCTTTTTCTGAAAGATGCTACCCTCTTGGACTTTATTGATTCCCTTTAGGTACTAAAATGTTTCTATCATGCCCCCTCTCCCTTCTTTTCTCGAGGGTGTACATATTAAGCTCCTTTAGTGTCTCTTCATATGGCTCTGGTGCAGACCCTGCACCATTTTAGTTGTCCTCATCTGGACTGCCTCCATCCTGTCTATGTCTTTGTGGAGATGAGGTCTCCAGAACTGCACGCAGTATTCCAGATGGGGTCTCACCAACTACCTGTACAGAGGAAAAAGAAGACTAAATCTCCACATAGGTCTAAACAATCATCAGACCCCCACATAAGTCTGAGAAACTGAGCAGAACATCAATTCCCTTAATCTCCACGGAATGCATGCCAACCAGTTCCACTAGGGAAGACAAATTATTTGTGAAATAAAATTTTCATTACAGTTTGAATTCATAAGTTTTACTCATAATATTTACATGCATACTGTTTCAATTTGTATGAAATGCAGCATACATAGTTGCACGGAAACTTGATTACCATCCCAGAACTAGGGAGGTTAGAGTGAATATGTAAAATAATTTAGATTTAGAACCTATAAACTTCTTTTTGCAAAGACAAGCCATTCAGATACTCTTAATTACAGAGAATGGCTGCAGTTAAACTTCTAAAGAGCTAAGCTGAAAGTCATAACATTTACATAATACACTTGCTCCTTCAAGGCTGTACTACGGTTCAGTGTCAGTCAAGCTAATATTACTGATAAAGATTTAGCCAACGATTGGTAAATTCAAATTTTCAGTACAGTGCTTTATTTCTGACCCCATAGCTCATTCCCAACCTGAAGCCACAATGCCTCGCTGCGACATCACTGTCCCCCACCATGGGAATAACCGATGGCACAAACAGACCACCAGGACACCACACCAGGAAGAAGCAACAGGAGGTAGCAGGAACAATTTGATCATTTTCAATATGATGACCCCACAGAAACACTGAAATGATGTCCAGGAAACACAGCAAAAAACTAAGTAGACTACTAAGGAGGAATGCAGCACAAATGAAGTAATCTGCTAAGGAGCAAAGTTAAAAGTAATGACATGTACATATGTTTGCTCCTCATAAGCAAAACTAATAATGAGCAAGTTAAAATCATGAATTTACATATATGCTTGCTCCAGGAAGTGAACTGTAAAATTCTGAATTTTCGTTGCTGTGCATAATGAAATTAGGTATTCTGGCGCCAATGTTTGAAGTTTACATGAGGTGATTTCCAACTCTGAACTTGGAATGCAGCCAAAGTAGAGCCAATTATGTAGGCAGATAGGGTCGCAAAGCTATGGTGAGGGACTGAGTGAGCAAGAAACCACTCCGTTTTACTAGCTAGCATAGAACCGGGGTGACATCACTTGGCACCAGTCCGGAAAAGACTGTGGAAAACAAGACACGTGAAGCAGTTTACAAAGAGCAGGCAACATAACAGAACTCCAAAAGGAGCGTAAGTAAGGAATGAGGGGAGGGAGGAGGGACACAGAACACAAGCCACAAAAGCGTCAAATGCAGAATGAACACAACAGAAACTGATGGGGAGGACACACAGACAGCCACGGGATGAGCTGCAACAAGAATGGGAGGGAGTGGGAAGGGGGAAGACACAAACAGGAGTGGGCTGAGAGAAGCATGAGCAGCAGCCGGAGGTGAGCAAAACACAGAGCCAAAGAAACAGGAGAACAAAAAATCAGCAGAAGTCCAGCACAAACCAGTAGAAGTCCAAAGCACGAGAAGGGAGGCAGGACAGAGCCTCCAGCCACAAACAACAAAAAAATGCTTCTGAGTGAAGCAGGTAGGATGGCGTTAAATAGGTCAGGCAGGGGGTGTGGCTGGTTGCTTTAGCCCATTGATTCACTGGCTAAGCCTTTCAAAAAATATCATACATTTTAGTACCTCTACACACACTTTTCATCCAGATTGTATACACAATGGATTTACATTCTGATGCTTGATTCAAATAGTTCTTACATTTCTTTTTGTGCTTTATTTACACACACTAGCCCAGTTGAGATGCAACATCTCATTTTCAGTGGGGTCCGGCTTCTACTTGTTTTCACATCTGGGAGGATTGGAGCACTGTTTGCTTAAGTGACTTACTCAAGGTCACACAGTGAGTACTTGGCACCAGTGGGATTTGAACCTGGAATATCCCAATTTCCAACCCGGTACTTCAACCACTAGGCCTCACTGCCACTTATGATTTGATTTATAAATATTACTTTTCTGTCCCGGATCTAATCCTTGAGATAGTGGATTTAACGCTTATGGAGCATATTGGATAAATGAGTGTTCTACAGCTTTTTTCCTTGAGACTGACAAGGATGATTCAGGGCCAGCAGGACAGATCTTACGATTGACTCAAGGCAGTGAGCATGTACTCGTTGGAGGTCAGACAAGAGGGGGGTGATACAATAGAGACCTTCAAGTTCCTGAAAGGAATAAACAAGGTGAACTGCGAGGAACTATTTAGCATGAGTAGCAGTTCAAGGACATGGGGGCTTGAATGGAAACTGATGGGAGGGAACTTTAAGAGGGATATGGAAAGTTTTATTCTACAGAAAGGGTGGTGAAACCATGGAACAGTCTGTGCCCAAAAAATACATAAATGGTTTCAAGCATGGCTGGGACAGAGTGAAGGGTATAGTGGTTACTTGGGGTGGTGGTAATAGTAGGGATGGAGGGGAACAGGGGCATGGGTTGTGAGGGCTAGTACCCTGAATGGGCAATAGGTCTGGGGTTTGACAAGGAACTTTGGGCAGACTGGATGAACCATTGGTCTTTTTCTGCCATCATTTTCTGTTTCTATGAGTTTCTACTGACATGTTGTTTAGTGAGGATTCACATGGGGTGAACTAGTTATTTTTAGTGAAACAGTGGAGTGATCTAGCTCAAAAGTCACTTCAGTGGGTACAAGAAGAGATGAGGTGTGCAGTCCGGGGGAAAACGTTTATGTAAAAGCATGGAAAGGCATGACCTCCCTATGGATGGCACTCCAGTGGCTCTGTTTGTGGGTTGTAACTCTATTAGTTATACTCACACTTCAAAAAGGAGTACAATAATAGGCCCAAATCAGTCTTACCTTGTGATCAGTGCAAGATAACTTTTTTATATAATTAAAAGTTTATTAAATTTTGCAAGGAAACACAGAAACATCAAGACTCAAGAAATCCAACAAGAAGATAATAAAACACCCCAAACAATAAACAGCTAAGATACCCCTCCTCGATCAAGGATCCGAAAACAAAAATTATGCAGTAAGATACAATAATAAATACCACAATAACAACCCCCCTCCTGCCCAATCTCTCCCCAACCCACAAATCCCTCCCCTCCCGGAGCATCACTCAGAAGCATAAGGGACTGGAGAGAAGATGTGCCAACAAAAGGAAAAAGGGAGCCGGATTCAGAAAATTAAAAAAGGACACAAACACAGCATGCTATTCAGACACCTGCTGAACTGATATGAGGGTATACAAAGTTTTCCAGCACTGACAGAAAAGGACATCTCTTTGGTGCAGCCTGGAGATTTGTTTCGCAAACATAAGAGCCTGTAGTAACTCGTTAAACCATTCCCTATAGGGTGGAGTGGCATCATCTCACCAGTGTCACAAAATGATGACCTTAGCCACCACCAAAATTAAGGGCATGTGCACCCTGAGATGGACAGCCAGTCCCCCAACAAGCAAATTTCAGGTGTAAAGACATCCTCCAGGCCCAACAAGGGATCTAATGAATGTTGAATCTTCTGCCAAAAATGAACGATTAGTGGGCATTCCCACAACATATGTAGCAAATTCCCAGTCTCTAGGGCACATCAGGAACAGGCTGGAGAGTCCAACCTTCCCATCTGGAATAACCGAAACTGGGTATAGTGCATGTCCTGGAAGATCTTTAATTGGGTCCATCTGTTGTAGCCATGTTTAACATATTTATACAAGTTTTCCAAATAGCATGCCATCGCTTCAGTTCCAGGCTTCCACCCAATGCCTGCTGCCAGTGATAGCAGAAGCCCAAAGCAAGACTAGGTGGGCCAAGCGGTCCTTATCTGCCGTCAAACTCTATGTTTCGAGGGTAGTGCAAGTTAACTAAATGGCTGTCCTGCTTTCAGGGGAAAAAACAATTTTCAAACCAGATTTGCAGTGTTGATTTTATTTCTGTAAGCACAGTAATTTTGAGAGTTCCAGGTAGAGACCTGCAGTTTTGCATCATGAACGTGAACCCTTCATCATATTTCATGAAGCTGGGCCAAAAGTGAATCAAAGGTGAGGTATTGTCAGCATGGACTGGCCTCAGTGGTTGCATCCCAGATGAGGTGTGCAGACTAAATGCATGTACAAACATGCTGACATTTCAGCAGGTGATATGCCTTCTTCAGAGCTAAAGACTCATTTGAGCCTATTATTATACTCCTTTTTAAAGTGTGGGTGTAACTGGTGGATTTACAACCTACACAGGGAGCCACTTCAAGTGCCATTCATGGGGAGGTCATGACCTCCCATGCTTTTACATTTACAGGTTACTTTTAGTGGCCATTTGTATTCTATTCATTAAATTCTGTGGTATATTTGTTGTTAATATTGACTATTGTGTAATGTATTCTTAGTTTGGATGAAGGATTCCCATGGTCTCGTCTCTGTGTTATGAGAGTCTGTTGGTGACTGTGATGCCTGCCTTCCTGCTGTCCCAGCTTGATTACTGTGCCGCTCTTTATCTGGGGATTTATGGAGGTTTGGTGTGTCATCTAAAGGCAATGAGAGGCTGCACTCTGGGAGTGGTGGGTGGGTACATATACCACACAGTGTGGAGAAACTGGACGTCAGAGTAAATAGCAAAGGTAATTTTATTCCGTTGCAACAGACAGCATATGCACAAACCCCAGTGCTTTGACTCTGAAACGAGTCTTCGGCAGGGGGTCGAGCTCAGTGTATTACATGTTGCATTTTATGCAGAGAGTTTGAAAGTACAGTACAATTATTGCATGGTACACGGGAACATCTTCCACTACAAAAGGAAAAAAAACATAGTAAACAACTTAGCATATAATAGCGTGATAGGACCCAAAACCCAAATTGATTCTGTACAAGTCAGAACATGAAATACAAAATATCAATTATTTGGAGAGCAAAAATGTTCACAATAAGGGGACCAAATTAAAGCACTCAAGGAAAAGAGGGGGGCACCAAAGGAGGGATCTAAGGATCACTGACAATGTAAGAGAAAGTGCCCAGGAAAATGCCACCTGGGAAACCACATAAAGTACATGCAAGTGTATGAGTGCGCTGAGGTATCAGGGATGAATAAATAAATTTAGGAGAAGAGAAACAAGCAGAGTTACCAAATGTGAAGGCACAAATATAAGATATCGATAAAAACTGGCACCAAATCTCACAATTGTAAGGATGCGCATTCATGTGAAGGAGGAATGGTAAAGAAAGAGCAGGGGGGACAGGGAAACAGAGACAGAGGAGGGGGAGAAATGGGGAAGAAAAGGAAGGACAATTAAATGAAGGGGGCAGGGAGAAACAGTTATTATGAGGACCCCAAAATGGTGATCCAGGTAGAGTGGACACAATAGGAGGTCTAGAAAAAAAAACGCTCAGTGGAGTAGGTTTGAGTGCCACTGAGGGGGTTAGCAACCCCTGTCAAAGCTCAGAACTCATCAAAGAACAGTACTTTCAGACAGGAATCCATGTGGAGAGCAAAGTGATGCTACAAACTGCTATGGCTCACTCGGGCTTCAGTGACCGAAACACTGACTCTAATGCTTCAAACGCTTCAAAGAAAAGTCGTCCACAAAATAATTGATACTGATGCAGGGTTTACTGAAGCAGGCAAGTGAGGAGAAACACCGCCGCTTGGATGCTCGGCACTTCTACCAAGTAAGTCTTCCTCAGGGGGCAGGCTCCAAGTGAAAAATACACCTCTTACATTCTGGCACGGTGATGACATCACAATGATGTAAGTGATTACAAAAAACAAAGTAAAACCTTTAATAATACATTGTTGCCAGTGGAATGTACACAATTTACAGTTGCAGTTTCTTGTTCTGCTTACATTTTAGTTATAAAGTACAATAAGTGAAGAACATCATCCTGAGCATATCCCACAAACCACATAGCTATCAAATACAAGAAATATTCCATAGTAAATAGAGTCTACATTCTTCTGATAAAACACATATGAGGCTAGTGTTAATCATTATTTTCTTTCATATGCTGGGCCAAACTGTTGGTCTTATCACCCATTTTCAACTGCCCAAAGATGCTCAATCACCTGGACCTTAAGTTTCCTCCCTGTCTTTCCAACATAGAAAGCACTACAAGTTCATTCTGCAAGGTATATGACACCTTCAGTACTGCACTTTATAAACTGCAATATCTTGTACTGACTCTCATGTTTGCTGGCCCAAAGGTGTTTATTGTTTTCACTGCAGGGCTACATTTACAATTATAGCATTTGTGGCACTCTGCTGGTAAAGCTGGTAGCCATGTCTTAGGGCTGCATATTTTATAATGGCTGTTGACCACATGATCAGCTGTATTGGAGCCCTTCCTGAATACCATACAGGGTGGTACCTCTGTATACTCTTTGAGTTCTAGCTCTGATTGTGTTACAAACTAATTTTTAGAGATACTATTACGAATTTCATTCACCTGACTGGGTAAGTCATAACTAAATTCAGATTGGGTTTACACTTCTGTTGCAAGTCACATTGCAGGGCATCTGTTTCTGTATTCTCGCCCATGTCACCCAGCAGCTGATTGGTATCACATCCCACAACAGTTATAACATTAACCCCCCTTTCTCTTATGTGAATAGAATTTCTCTGGGAGTCTATCACGTTTTTTCAACTTCTTTCTAGACTTCAGCAAGGCGTTTGACTCAGTGCCTCACTCAGGGTTGCTGGACAAGCTGGAGGGAATGGGGGTGGGGAAAGGATGGCGAGGTGGATAGGAAACTGGCTCACTGGACAGTTTCAGAGGGTGGTGGTCGGGGGGATGCATCATCTCCTAGGAGAGTCATTAGTGGGGTCCCACAAGGGTCAGTGCTGGGCCAACTCCTGTTTAATGCTTACATCTCAGACATCAAGGATGGTATGAGTGAGCTGAGCATCTTTGCTGATGACTCAAAGTTGAGGGCGGGGGAAGAGGGTAGATGATCCCTACAGGGGGACCTGGAGACTCTAGAGAAGTGGTCATGTACTTGGAAACTGAGGTTTAGTGCCAAGAAATGTAGTGTTCTCCACTTAGGGCTTAGGAACCCTGGTCATGAATACTCTTTGGGTGGAGAGAAACTGCAGGCCTCTGGGACCTTGGGGTGGTCATGGAGTGGGAGTGATGATCACTAGTGACCTGAAGCACTCCACATAGTGCAAAAAAGCAGCAGCAAAGGCAAACAAGATGCTGGGATGCATATCTAGGGGGATCAGTAGTAGGAGAGAGGAGGTTATACTGCCCTTGTACAGGTCACTGGTAAGGCCACATCTACAGTATGGAGTTCAGTACAGGTGTCCACACCTCAAAAAGGACACCAACCTGCTGGAGAAGGTCCAGAGAAGGGCTACAAAGATGATAGCCGGTCAGCAGGGTAAGGCATATGAGGAGAGGTTGGGGGCACTGATCATGTACTCCCTGGAAGACAGGAGAGAGAGAGGGACATGATAGGGACCTTCAAGTACTTGAAAGGGATAAATAAGGTTAATAAGGAGAGTCTCTTTAAGCTGAGTGGCAAACATAACATGAGGGGGGACAGTCTTAAGCTGGAGGGTGGGAGGTTTAGAAGGGAGGACAGGAAACACTTCTTCACAGAGAGGGTGGTGGACACTTGGAATGCACTGCTGGAAGAGGTTATCTTATTGAAGACAGTGGGCAGCTTTAAGAGAGGCAGGGATAGGCATGGGGGAAGGTAAGGATCAAGGGTGGGGAGGATGGGAGGAGCAGAGAGGCTGGGCAGGGACATTAGCTCAAGCTGTGGACCCTGCAATATGAGCAGACTAGATAGACCAAACAGCCTTCTTCTGCTGGCTTCTTTGTATGTCCGTATGTAAAATGAATAACTCTGAGCAGTGTAGGAGGGCTGCCGCTAAAGCAAATAAAAATGCTCGGGTGCATTGCCAGGGGGATAACCTCGAGGAGATGGGAGGTGCTTCTCCCTCTATATAACTGCTTGGTTAGACTGCATCTAGAATACTATGTGCAGTTTTGGCACCTGTACTTGAAGAAGGACACTGCACTCCTGAAGTGGGTCCAGCGGATGGCGACCAGGATGGGGGAAAGATCCTATGAAGAGAGGCTGGAGGAGCTAGACTTGTACTCCCTGGAGGAGAGGAGGGATGGGGGGATATAATTGAGGTCTTTAAATACCTAAAGGGAGTGAACAAGGTCAGCCTAGATAGGGTGTTCCAGCAGCAGGAGGAAGTGGCCACCAGGCAGGTTGACGGGAGGCTCAACGGGGAGCCTAGGAGGCGCTTCTTCACTGAGAGGGTGGTGGACTCCTGGAATGCACTGCCTGTGGAAGTGGTGGCTGTAGATACAGTGGAGGGATTCAAGAGGGGCTGGGACAGGTATAAGAGTAAGGTAAAGCTGAGGAATGCCAGTACTGGAGGGGTAGCTCTGACGGGGGATGGGGGACAGGGTCAGGGGGATTTAAGGTGGAAGTGGGGGGCAGCAATGGTGCTCTGACCAGGTGCTGATTTCCGAGCAGACTCGATAGATCTTTAGGCCTACTCTGCTGGCATCTTAGTGTGTTAGTATGTGAACCCAGACCATCAACAAGTTTCTTTGCTTTATTGATACAGTCAGTATTGTATCCCCCCTAGTCAAAAACCTGGATGTAAGAGTCTGTGTTTTTGTTTCTGATAGTCATCTAGCTGACCACAATTGTGCTTCACGTGCAAAAATGGACTCTTGGGGATATTTCCAATGATGTGACAGGGTGGCAGTGTGCAGTGCAATAGGGAGTTAGTGTCTGTGGATCTCAGAAACAGATTGTTCTTAACGCCCTGCTGGCTATCTTTGGAAATCTCTAGATCCAAAAATTGTATACCGTTACGGTCAGTAGTCAGACTAAATCTAAGACTGAAATTTGATTTTTCAAAAAAATCTTTAATTTCTCCCAGTTCACTAAACAACCATATAATATCATCTATGTACCTCCTCCACAATCCACATGGTGAAAAAATGGATTTTTCTCCGGGGACAGTATATACTCCTGTTCCCAAATGCTTGGGTAAATATTCGCATAATTGTGGGCCATAATGGCCCCCATAGCTGTACCCTAAATTATTTGCCTTTTGTAGGGACAGAGACTGTTTCATGCAAAGGTGGGAAGAACATGTAAAGCAGTATTGAGCAGTATGTTTAGAACTTATCCTGAAGGACGCTGCTGTGCTAGAAGAGTTGGCGAAGAAAAAACATAGGGACAAGGAGCGTTTAGTCAAAAGTTTTGAGGGGGGTGCCTGATTATGATACCTAATAACATATTTTCAAAGACGCTATAGCAAGGCATGATTTGAAAATTAGCTCTGTCAAGGAAAGGAAAATTCCTCTGTGACAAAGAGGATTATGAGAACAGGGGATATTTTTATTGGCGTAAGAAAGGGTGTAACAGACATTCCAAACAAAAATCACAAGTCTATATGGAAAAAGAGATCCATTTATCAAGGGGCATCCAAAAGTGGTTCCACTAGTTTTCATGGGTGCATTTTCCCTCCACTGCCTTCCCCACCTCCACTCCCTCAGCCTCCATGACAGGTAGCTGCACAACAACAGCCAACCAGATAACCACAATGGAGGAAGGGCAAAGCAGTGAACAAGCCACAGCAACAACAGCGATCAAGGGGATGCTGAAGACAGAGGAATGAAAGGTATATAATATTTCTGATTATACCCTCTCCAGCATAGAAATGAAAGTGCTCAAGAAAGGCCTGTCTCTTGTGCTGACTCACTCAGCTCATTACTTCAACACTTTAGTTCACTTACATAAGTTCACAAGAACTTTAAATCTAAGATTATGTTTTCTCAAAGCAAGAAACAGAAAACCACTGAGTAGGAAATGGCAACATTAACATTGATACCCAATCTAGCTTGCCCTCCTCACATGACAGAGTGTATAGTGGGAAAAATGAACTAGATATAATTCCAGCTGTAGAAGTAAAGAAAACATCCACATTTTGTTTGCCATACTGTGGTGCTGTGACAGTTTTCAGGAGACTGTGTGAACAAGATTTTGAAGTGATGCTGTGACAGGGTTGAATAATGCCCTGTCCCATTTGTTATGCAGAAAGAGTTAAATGCAAGGATCTATTCTAGCCTCTCCTTTTCTGTCTCTTCTCTGTCTGGTTGCACAAACAAATTTTCTTGTGACACTTAGGAACTGATCACTCAGATGATTTCTCAATTCTCCACCTCTCGCTATCTCTCTGCCTTCCCTTGCTATTTCCATCTTTTCTTCCCCCTTGCATATCTGTGGGTATAAAAATATATATGAATCTTTATGTGGAAATATCTCTGATACTGGGATCCCTTTGTTTAAAACTGTATATAGTTATACTGTTGAAATGATTGCAAAAACCTATTTGGAGCTCAAGGGGTTAACCTGAGAAGCTGGTTTGCAAACTTTCTGAGATGCTGGCAAGAAGAGGTCAGTTCTGGGTCACTATGTACTGTTTTGCTGCACCTGTAAGGAATGAAACTGACAAGAACATTCTGTAAACTTACAAGAACATTCGGTGAGAAGCAGGCTCTCTTAAATACTTCCCAGACAAAAACTTATAAAAAGAGAGGCAAAGCTTTTGCTATAGAGACAAGGAGAGTGAGAGACTGAAACTTGGAATTAAGAGATAGCCTCAGAAGAAGGACTTAGTTTTCTCTGTTTGTACTGCCTTTGTAAATAGTCATACTGAATAATTTATATTTTTTTTGTTTTGCTATTATTGAGAAAAATAAAACGCTATTTGCGAATTTTGAAACTGCTCCTGTTTTTCCTATGCTTCCTGACCTGTGCCTTTACATCAGATGCTTAATTCAAATAACAGACCAGGTTATGTCAATTGTTCAAAATTGGAATGTGAAGCAATTAAGGCACTAAGAGATGACAGTGAAATCGTACTAAAGCCAGCTGATAAGGGCAACTCCGTAGTGATCCATAATGCTGACATGTACTGTATGTCTCAGAGGTTATGAGACAACTGTCTGGTGCTGGCCACTATGTGAAGCTACAGGGAGATCCAGTTTCAGGTTTTAAGGAGCTTATGGACAGAGACGTAGATGAGGGACTACAAAGAGTTCTTATTTCTAGCAAAACTACATATTTTTTTGAAAGTGGACAGTCCAATCAGAGCCACTATCAATATACTCCTGAAAATTCACAAACCCCTTATGAATCCACCAGGGCATCCTATAGTGGCCAACACTGATTCGGTTGCAGAACTGCTTGCAAAGTTATTTGATGCACACATTAAAGGGAAGCAGAAATGTTCCCCTCATATACTAAGGACTCCATATCTATGTTACAGGGTACTACAGGAGCCACATATAAAAAATCATTATACAATGGCAAGAAAGAATCCTGGCTTCAGATTGGTCAGCTGGCCATCACAGCAGGGATGTTATCCTGGCATAACATCCCTGCTGATTTTTTGCCTGATTTGTCATCTCATTGATTTTTTTTCATTAGCATTTTTTGCATCTTCTCCTAAGAAACAAAAATATTTTTACACATTAACAAAAACATTCTTTAAAATTATTTTATTTTAGTCTGTATAAAACAACAAGCCATTGTATAATAGGAATAATGCCCATCCAGGGTGGGTGTTATGCTGTGACATCATCCCTTTTCGGGTATTGGATGCCCTTGGCCAGTGGCCTTGGGCCCAGCCACCTGAGGCGGAATGTTATCCCAGCATAACAACTGCCCTGTCGGGAAGTGTTCCTTTATTGTTACTTAGTGACATTGGATGTGGAGTCCCTTTATGCAAATATCCCCCATGAGGGAGGTTTGGCTGCTTTAGAAACAGCTCTATGTAGCAAAACAGATTGGAATCAGGAATTTGTGAAGTTTCTATTGAAACTTACAGAGTTTTGAACTGCAACAGTTTTCTTTTCAATGGGTTACACACTGCCTACAATTGCAGGGTAGCACTATGGGGGCCGCTATGGCCCCCAACTATGCAAATATTTACCTCAGCATTTGGGAACAGAAGTATAAATGCTCCCCAGAGGCAAAGCAATTTTTTCACAATGTGAATTTGTGGAAGAGGTACATAGGTGATATAACGGTGCGGTGGAGATTGCTTAGTGAATTGGGAAATTTAAAGATTTTGGGGAAATATCAAATTCCAATCTTAGATTTTAATCTGATTGTTGCCTTTAAATGTACCATTTTTGGATCTGGAAATTTCCAGAGGACCAGAAGGGGGTTAAGACCAATCTTTTTCAGAAATCCATAGACACTAACTCCCTATTAATGTTCACAAGCTGCCACCCTGACTCACTATTGAAAATATCTCCAAGAGTCAATTTATGTATGTTAAGCATGCCTGTAGTCAGTCAGGTGACTATCAGAAACAAACACAGAATCAAACATGCAGATTGTCAATTAGGGATACAGTACTGACTGTATCAATAAAGTGAGGAATTTGTTGACAGTCTGGATCATAGTGACATGATAGGCTCCCAGAGAAATTCTGTTCACGTGAGGGAATGGTGGGTTAGTGTTATAACTGCTGTGGGGTGTGATATCGATCAGCTGAAAAGTGACATGGGTGAAAATACTGAAATAGATTCTTCACAAGGTGACTTGCAACAGTGGCATAAACCCTATCTGAATTTAATTATGACTTACTGGTTCAGGTGAATGACATTTGCAAGAGTATCTCTAAAATCGGTTTGTGATACAATCAGAATCAGAACTCAAAGAGTATACAGTGATACCACCCCATATGGTATTCAGGGGTGGCCCCAATATAACTGATCATGTGGTTAACATACATTATAAAATGAGTAGCCCTAAGACATGGCTACCAGCTTTACTGGCAGGTTGCCACAAATACTATAGTTGTAAATGTTGCCCTGTAGTGGAATAAAACAACACCTTCAAGCCAGCAAACACTGAGAGACAGTACAAGATATTGCAATTTATATATTGCAGTGCTGAAAGTGCCATATACCTTGCAGAATGCACTTGTAGTGCTTTCTATGTTGGAAAGACAGGGAGGAAACTTAAGGTCAGGGTGAGTGAACACCTTAGGGCTATTGAAAAGGGTGATGAGACCAACAATTTGGCCCAGCATATGAAAGAAAATAATGATTAACACCATTTTGTGTTTACTGGGATTGACTGTGTCCATATAGATCTAGAGGAGGCAACTTAGATAACCTCTTGTTACGTTCAGAAGCAAATTGGATGTTCAAGTTGAAACCTATGCAACGTCCTGGATTAAATGAAAGATTTGAACTCGTCCCCTTTTTAGGGAGACGAATTGTTGTATAACATTTTTTTTTTCTTGACTGTTTTCTACATATGGGACTATTTATGCTGATTTTTTTTATCATGGTAACATCATTGTATTGTTGCCCCTAGATACCATATCTTGCTCTAATTCCCAGTTTCGGTCTTGGCATGAATTTGCATTCACATCTTATCTTTCCCACATTTTCCTTTCTTGCCTTCCCCTTCCTCCACTTCCTGTTTCTACTAACACACACACACACACACACACACACACACACACACACTCAACAATTCCATCTTTTCCCATGCCTTCCCCCCTCCCACATTTTGTATAAAGGTACCCTGTCTCTCTATTGTAATATGTATGTATAATAACTGGGAAGTGTTTTCTCCCATAGGGAAACCGGGTTATAATTTCATCATTATAACCAGCTGGTTATAATGATGAATATGTGCCCAATTTCTCTAGTTCAGCGCATGCACCAACCAAGATCCTCCTCTTCTCTGCACTGTTCCCCACTCCTCAGCGCTGCGAACTTCCCCAACAGAAAAAGTCATTGGTAAGTTCTTTTTTTTAAATATCACTGGGCACAGCAAGCTACATTTTCAGAGTGAAGAAAAAAAAAACACTACTTCAGTTAAGGGTCTGAGCCGCTATGGACCACACTGAAACCCCAGTGGTTCACAACTTGATTCCATAGACAAATTCATTTATTTTCTATAATTGCTGGGGTGAAAAATCAATCCCCAGTAATTATACAAAATAAAGGGTGGGTAGGCGTGTAAAAATTGGGGTTTATGTGGCATCCCACCCCTTGGGGGGTGTAAAATCCTCGTTATAACCACTTACTTATCCATTATTCTTTATATAATTCCCTTGGTGAATAAATGCTAATGATATTAAAAACATGACTTTAAACACCAGGCTGTTTTACTGGCACAGTAGCTGTCACACTGATCAAATATGATTCATAACTGAATTGGAAAATTAATTATTGTTGCAACATTGCTTACAATATGCTGTTTCCTGTTTCTAGGTGTACAAGCGGAGCTGACAAAAAATAGGACAATTATTTGTGGATCCACACACCAGATAAGGACAATCTGAGCATTTTTCAAAATGATTTTAAAAATTGTAATATGTGCGTATTTAAGTCTTGTCATACTTGATCTTGGCAGGGTGTGTGTTTTTTATCTTTATGGGTGTTACGCAGTTTTTTACTTGTCTCCAGTATTGATATTTATCATTGTTACAGTTATTGCACTTTAGGTATACAGTATACTCTGTATGCTGCACAACTTAGCGACACAGTCTTTTTAAATCTAAGTTTAAACACTCTTTTAGCAACTATATGGCAGGTATCCCTTGATGAAGCACTTGATTAGGAGTGCAGAATGTTGGTGTGTCTCTGTGGGGGTCTCTGGTCCTGTTATATCTTAATAAAGTAAGCTTTCGATCACTGCAAATGTGGTTTAAGTGATCTTTTTCAGCAGTTCTCATTGGTGCTCATTTTTTTGTTTTCCTCTGTGTATTTGTGGTTATCCTAGCACAGTGAGGTACGTGGTACTCATGCGACTTTGTTTGCTATTAATTGTAGTACATGGGTCAACCGCTGTCTCTGCAAAGTCAAACTTTCTCACATTCCTCGCTTCTGAATTACCCTCCCATTAGCTTTCACACATCTCTGTGTTTTTGACTCTAACAAGCAGCCAGTCAGGTGTTACTGTAGAAGAATGTTGTCATCCTTCATTCATACTAGGAAGACACTGCAGAGACCAAGATGAGCATGGTGATGGCTCCATTGCGGGACCCTAATTATTAACTTCAGATAAGCTTAAACACATAATTTGGGGTTTTTGTAGAGGAGTGAGGATGTGGGCTAATGGGTGTGTAAGGTGGGGGATTGTCAGTAAAACTTGAGGGTCAGGGAAGCTTACAGGGTTGGGGAGGTGGACAGTTCAGGATATGGCACAGGTCAAAGGACAGGATGTATTTATAGTAGCAACAGCATCCTAAAGTTTAACAATTTTACTGCACTTTGCAGGAGGTTTGAGGGGGAGGAAGGAAGCTGGACATTACAGAGTGTGTTGGGTGGGCGTTGGCTAATGCAGCAGAGGTCTCAGTGGGCCTCTGGGAGCATTTGGGAAGGTAATATTTTAATTGTTAAAGTACCAGGAGAAGCAAAGGGAGGCAGGGAAGTCAGTAAGAGAAGCCAAAGCTCAGACAGAAGAACTCATTGCAAAATCAGTGGGTAGAGGGGACAAAACCTTTTACAGGTACATAAGTGAAAAAAGAAAGACAAAGGGAGGGATAGTGAGACTGAAGGGGGAGGATGGAGGTCACATTGAGGATGACAACAGTAAAGCTGACATATTGAACAGGTATTTCTGCTCAGTCTTTACTGAGGAAGAGGGTAATGGGTCTGAAGGGAGTACAAGGGGTGAGAATGGTGCAGAAATGGACACAAGTCCCTTTACGAAGAGGTCCTGAAGGAACTGGAAGTAATAGAGTTGATATAGCAATGGGGCCAGATGGGTGCACCCAGGGTCCTTAAAGAACTAAGAGAGGTGGTGGTTGAACCTCTGGCTATCCTGTTTAGCTGATCACTGGAAACAGGGAGGTACCCAAAGACTGGAGGACAGCAGATGTAGTCCCTTATACAAAAGTGGGAACAAAGAGGAAGCAGGGAACTACAGACCAGTCAGCCTCACCTCGGTAGTGGGAAGATCATGGAAGCACTACTGAAGGAGAGATTGGTGGAACATCTGGTTGTCAATGGACCACAGGACCCAAGGCAGCATGGTTTCACCAGGGGAGGTCATGTCAGATCAACCTCGTTGAATTTTTGACTGGGTGACTAGGGAGGTGGATCAGGGAGGGCAGTGGACATGGCTCATCTGGACTTCAGCAAGGCCTTTGACATTGTGCCACATAGAAGACTATTACACAAACTGGGGAATAACATGGGTGGGCAGGACAGTAGTGTGGTGGGTAGGTAACTGGCTGGGTGGCAGGACACAGAGGGTGGTGGTAAATGGCTGTCACTCCACAGAGGGAAGAGTGACCAGTGGGGTACCACAGGGATCAGTGCTGGGACCAGTCCTATTCAACATCTTCATCAGTGACATTGCGCAGGACCTAGAAGGCAGAATTTCACTGTTCGCTGATGGCACAAAGCTCTGTAACAGAGTAGACACACCAGAGGGTGTAGACAGAATGAGAAGGACCTGCAGAAACTTGAAGAATGGTCAGGGGTTTGCCAGTTGAAATTCAATGCAAAAGTGCAAGATAATGCATATAGCACAAAACCCTGGCACAGTATATCAGTTGGGGTGAGGATATAGCATGCACCAAGCAGGAAAGGGATCTTGGGGTTATCATCTCTGATGACCCCAAGGTAGGGAAACAGTGTGACAAGGCAGCAGGTAAAGCAAATAGGATGCTGGGATGTATAGGCAGGGCATCACCAGCAGGAAAAGGGAGGTCATAATTCCGCTTATACAAGACACTAGTGAGGCCCCCTGAGTACAGTGCACAGTTCTGTGAGATCTTACCTACGCAAGGACATAGACAGGGCAGAGAAGGTCTGAAGAGGGCAACAAAGATGGTGCATGGATTGCATCACAAGTCCTATGAAGACAGGTTGAAGGAACTGAACATATACTCCCTGGAGGAGAGGAGGGAGAGAGGGGATATGATAGAGACATACAAGTATCTCACAGGGAGGAACAGGGTGCAGGAATACACTATTTTTAAGCGAAAAAGATGTTCCAGGAATTAGAGGGCATGGGATGAAGTTGGAGAGAGGACGATTCAGAGGAAACATGAGGAAGAATTTCTTCACAGAACGGGTGGTGGACAAGTGGAACACCCTGCCAGAGGAAGTGGTGGGGGCTGAAACAATCACGGGATTTAAGAATGCATGGGATAGACATAAAGGAATTCTGAAGGCCAGGGATAAGGGGCAACAGACTTCTAGGAAAACATAAACTGAACTTACAAGCTCAAATGTATCTATGTAAGTGCAAAGTAATGCACCTGGGAAACAAAAACCCAGGGGAAGAGTACACAATGGGGGATGAGATACTGACAACAACAAAAATGGAAAGGGACCTGGCTTGGTCATATCAGACGACCTAAAGGTGGGGTAGCAATGTGAAAAGGCAGTAAGGAGGACTGGAGGGATACTGGGATGCATAGGGAAAGGCATCACCAGTAGAAATCAGGAAGTTGCTGGCCCTCTGTACAGACAGTTGTTAAGACCACATCTGGAGTACTGTGTATAGTTCTGGAGACCCCATCTCCGCATAGACATAGACAGGTTGGAGGCTGTCCAGAGGAGGGCAACAAAAATTGTGCCGGGTCTGCACCAGAAGACATCAAATACCTCAAGGGAATCAACAAAGTCCAAGAGGGTAGCATCTTTCAGAAAAAGAGATGTGCAAGAACAAGGGGGCACAATTTGAAGATAGAGGGGAGACGGCTCCAAGGTAATGTGAGGAAGTATTTCTTCACAGAGAGGGTTGTAAATACATGGAACAGCCTTCCTGAAGAGGTCGTAGAGTCAAAAACAGTGGGGGAATTCAAGAATGCATGGGACAGACATAAGGCAATTCTAGTTGGGAGTAGGAGGAAGTAGGCTGTTGGTTAACTAGGATCTGCAGCTTATCCATTAGGTAGAGAAATGGGCAGACTAGGTGGGCCAAGTGGTCCTTATCTGCCATCAAATTCTATGTTTCTATGTTTCTATGTTTCTATGTTTAAATGGGCAGACTGGGTGGGCCATAGGCCCTTATCTGCTGACACTGTCTATGTATCTATGTAAACACAACAGATCTCAGATTCCTGATCAGATATTGGACTCCATATAATAATGGAAATAAGAATGAGCAAAAAAAAACTATATGCCATTAACCTTGATGTCTATAATTTATTAGATGCCGGAGTTAATTATAAAAGAAAGATTAGTAGACTATTTAGAGTCAGATGGGCCTCAGGATGAGAAACAACAGGGTTTCACAAGGGGAAGGTCATTTCAGACAAACCTATTAGACTTTTCTAATCTGGTCACAAAGTCAGTTGATAGAGGTCAGGCAGTAGATGTGCTGTACTTGGATTTTAACCAGGCGTTTTAGTGAGTGCCTCATGAGAGATTAATTAAAAAACAAAATGACGGGGGGTGAGAAAAATATTATTTGATGGAATAGAATGCAGAGGGACTCAACAGAGATAGTCTTAATGGAGAAGTCACAGACATGAGGGATGTCTCTAGTAGGGTTCCCCAGGGGTCAGTTCTGGGCCCAGTTCTTTTTAATATTTTTGTATGAAATGTAGTTGAGGGAATAAATTCAAATATGAGTCTATTTGCAGGTGATACCAAGATTTGTGGCAGAGCTGGCAATGATGAAGATGAGTATATCAGATTACTTAGGGAGAATCTAGAAAAAACTTGAGAAGTGGTCTAGAGTTTGGCAACTAAAACTCAGGGCAAGAAATGTAAGGTTATACATACTGGAACAAAAAATCAAAGAGTAACCTACATGATGGATGGCTTAAAGGTAGATGAAATAGATGAGGACAGAGAAGTGTCAATAAATGAGAGCTTAAAGCAATCATTGCAATTTAATAAGGCCATAGGAAAGGCAAATAAAATGCTGTGTTGTATAGGTAGGGGAATCTGTCAAAGTAGAAGAGAGGTAATATTATTCTTATACAAATCCCTGGTGATGCCACATTTGGAGTATTGTGTGCAATTCTTGAATCCATACTTGAAAAAAGATAAGGATAGAACTGAGGCAGTGCAGAGGACAGCAACAACTGAACTTAAAACTGAACTTACAAACTGAACTTACAAGCTCAAATGGGCAGACTGGGTGGGCCATAGGCCCTTATCTGCCGACACTGTCTATGTATGTAACAAGAATAACACAAGACCAACAGGGCAAGTCATATGAGGGAAGATTATTAGACCTGAATCTGTACACACTGGGCAACAGAAGGAGAGGAGTGACATCACAGAGACATTTAGTTTTTTTTTAAATGGAATAAAGAAAATGGAAGGCAAGAATTTATTTAAAATTCAAGCAGACACTAGCACAAGGGGAAGCTATTACATTGGTGGGAGGAATGTTCGAGAAAGATGTCAGGAAATATTATTTTACTGAGATGGTGGTGGAAAATTGGAACAGACTTCAAGAAGGAAGGAGTGTGTACTAATGCTACTAATGCTACTAATGTACTGAGGCAGTATAGTGCAGTGGTTTAAGGCTCTGAGCTACAAATCTGGAGACTTGGGTTTGAATCCCACAGCCCCCACTTGCATACTGTGTGACCCTGAGCAAGTTACTTAACTTCCTATGCTCCCAGGTAGCACCTGTAAACAAATTTTTAGCTTAGTGTGTCTCACCTGGTTAAACAATTGGGGGAAAAATACTGCAAATTAATTTAAGCATAGACTGAATAGACATATGGATATTGTGAAAATGAGTGAGTGGTTAAACATGGGAAATTAGTGAATATCCAACAGGGTACAATTCACAAATTAGATAGAATCTGGCAGAGTCGGTGGGTCATGAGGCCTTTATGTGCTGTAAGTTGCTATGTTAACTATTGTGCATATCTGGGTCTGATATTGAATCCCAATATTTCGGTTTAGGATTTTCTGCAGTTAATGTTGAAAATCTTAAATCCTAAATTTGTGCTGGAATCTGAGATATCTGTTTATAAAATGGAATATCCTATCATCCCTACTTTAGATCTGCCTCTCACCTTGACTCCAGTGAGTACCTATTTAGGGCCACCAGCCACTCCTCATAGGATATGCCTTGCTGATCTTGTAACATATTGGTGACTTATCTCTGTACTGATGTTAGAGGAATGGGGTGAAGGGGAGGAGTAGCCTTCTACATTAAGAACAGAATAAGAGATACAGAGGATGGTAGTATGAAAGGGGATGGAAGAAGTGGTGTTGATCCAGGTGCAGCCAAAAACAGCTGCAGGAATAAAAAAAATATGGGCGTAATCTATAGATCAACAGGGCAGAAGGAGAAGGGATACAAGAAAATAGGGAGGAGCTCAGGAGAGAGAGAGAGAGAGAGAGGCAGCAAAATGAGATCTAGTGGTTGTGGTCACCTGAACATGTCAAACATTGACTGGGATACCCCAGTATCTAAGACCACCAGCGGTCCAGCACTGCTGGACACACTGAAGAACTGCTTACTGGTACAATTGGTCAAGGAACCCATAAGACAGGATGCTGAGGGATGGAACTAACTGCCATCTAAGGACATGCCTTCTTCAGCTCTGCCCTGATGTCCCTCTAAAGCATTAAATTAAAATTCTATATTTAATATCAGCGTGACTTTTATGCTACACCAGCTGCTCTGCAGTGACTTGAGTTTCTGATACCCTGTTTTCAGGAACTTTCTTGATGGAGAACTCCAGTAAAATGTATGGTGAAGGCAGGAAGGGCCTGAAGAAACCCAGGCCTAGTGGCAAGGAGCACACCTCACCACTATGAATGCCAACATACTCTCGTAGTGAGGGCACTGGAACATCCCATAATCCTGTTGGACCAGAAAGTTACCAATTTCCAGAGTCACCTGCAAGTTTGTGAACTCCATTTGGTCTCATTTCTGCTAGAAGCAAAAGAATGCAGCTGAGCAGAGTTAAGGGCCTTAACTTTGACTGCTGATCTGCTTAAGGAAATGGAGGCCTGTAAGTATGATTGGAGGCATAGTACAAGTACAAAGATTTTTTTTACTGATCAGCGTTAGCCATTACAATATAAAGTGAACAAGTTAAAACATGGACCATCCGGCCACAAAATGTACAGACATGAAATAAAATGACAATTATTAAAACTTTGCACAATATTATAATTAGTCCATTAGAAGTGCAGGTATCAAATACATTTATACAAAAACAGTATTGTAAGGTACATTTTAGTCAATCAGCAATAAGATATTCTAAATATGGGTTGTCATTAAAAATCTGGACACTTTTTCTTGAACTTTTAGATCTTGTGTGGTAAGTAGGTAAAGTAATTATTTTGTCAGGAGGACGATTGAGACCACCAACATCTCCTGATTGGAGGCATAGAAAAATCATGCCTGTTCTTTCAATGTGAGGCTCATGGGCTTGCCAGAGGATATGGAGGGAACTCTCTCAGAGATTTTATGAAGGCCTGGATGGGGTGCAGCTTGAAACCTGAGCCACCTCCAGTGGTTTGCCAGGTATAATCCATCACGCCCTATAAGTGCCGTGACCAGATCAAGTAGTCTGTCTCACTTTTTGTTATACTGGCTGTCTACCAAGCTCACAGTCTTAAGTCAGCATTTGAAAATCCCAAATCATACTATATTCCAACCAGCAACTGTCCCTCTCATGGAATTCCTGCAACACATTAGTTGTTATAATCTGTTTATCCCTGGTCCCCTTTGTCCTGATCTTTCATAAAGGAGTGTGTTTATTATATACCATTTCACAGTTTTGAGTCAAAAAATCTAAAGCTAAATCAAGTCCTCAAATGGCACCAGTGAAATTCCAGTCAGTATGTGCAATATCCTGTTTACATGACTCAGCATTAAATTTGGACCAACCAGGGAAGTTAATTACTCTCAGAGGTACAGGAATTCTAATCCCATTATACCAAATACAATAGACCAGGCAGCATATAGTCACAAATAGAATCAGACAAACTGCCAGAAGCCTTAATCCTGTCATCCCTGGAGAGCAAAATCCAGTCAATTAAACTGTGATTGAGAGTTCTTTTATTAAACCTGGTGACCATGTTATTATTTGTGTTTAATGTCAGTCAGAGATATTAAGACAGTTTTTTTTTTGCTTCTAGCTAAGACAACCCTAGTTAATATTAAAATCCCCTTAAACAGTCAATTATTTTTTCTAGCCAATTCATTAATCATCTTTATGAATGTCTGCAGCCCCTCATTATAACCATTTACTGGAATATATACACATTATGCATCCAAGTCACAAATGTTTAACCCCTCCCAGAATTGGGCTAATAATGAGCAGTGTAGAGGTATTCTACTACCTAGACTTTTCCGTGCTTGACCTTCTGTATGACTTCAGGCACTATTAAATGGTCATTGACATTTAGGATACAATCCCCTCCTGTTTCCCCAATTCTGTCTTTCCTTATTAAATCACACCTTTACCCTTCCCCACCCCACACCTCTGCTGGGCATTCTGCCTTCTCTAACAGTTCCCTTCTTTGGAATCAGTTCCTCTTCTATCCACCTCCACATCTCACTCCACCATTAGACACCAGCTAAGGATTTTACTTGTCCCCTTCTTCCTGCTTACCTCTACCTTGCCCTTCCCTGTACTTCTGACCTCCTCTCCTGCTACTCCGTCTATCCTACACACGATTTTGGCTCTCACCTGCTAACTGACATTACCTGTTTTATTTGTCTGGCTACAGTTGCACACTGCCACATTTACAGGCACCACACACTTAACCCAGTTTTGTTGTCTGCAGTGGTAGCCACTCAGTGAGCTAATTTTTATTGTCCTTTTGTCATTGCACTGTAAACCTGCTCACTCATTTTTCCGTTATTTGCACTTTGTAATTTATGACAGCAATCCACTTTTGTTATAGCTCACTGCATGTTTTTGTACTCTGTACTCTATGCTCCCTATATCCATCTCCTCAGGGAATAAGCCTTGGCTCAGAGTGCCTTTCCCGGTTGCCAATGTTTCAGTAAATATGCATGGGCGAGCTGTGGGATGCTACGTAAACCCCTAGGGCAAAGCCCAAGGGATTTATCAAAGCATCCCACACTGAGGGTGTGCATTAAATTTTAGTTTTGCACTCCTCCCATGTGATATTTTATGTAATTGCTGGGATCTGTTTTTTTCACCCTAAGGATTTCATTTTGTGTTATTTGTAATACGGTCTGGCCAGTAGATGGTGCTACTGATCACACTCTCCTTAGCTGTGAAGACCCTCGCTCTTTATTTCTTTTAATTTATAACTGTTCCTGTTCATTTCAACATTTGCTTTTTGTTTTTATTTATTTAAATGGGTCCCAGTAGCTGGAGTGGTTGAGGCAGTAGAGAGTGCAGCCACGCAACAACAGCAGTTGTGATCGGGCTGAAGTTTAAGTTTACAGAGCCATAAACGCAAAGGTCAGTTTTAATTTTTTTTTTTTTGTGAACAAAACTGGGAGAAGAAGACAGCATTTTTTTGGCAGTGTGGAGAGTAAATTTGCAGTTTGGAGAGTGTGGTCAATGCCCACTGCTGTGGTGAGAAAACTGTAAGTTTTAGTTGTGATCTGTGGAGTTGTTTCCACAAGATTGTTGAGCGCATGTAGACAGCAAGGGAAACCCAGTGCGTGTTCACCATTTTAACAACTGGGTTTCCGTATGAGAAAAATCTGATGCCAGTTATTACATTGTAATTATTAATTTGAACCCTATAATCATATACTAGTAACCACGTGGTTGAGGGGAGCAAGGGATAGAAGACCTGAGTTTTCCTTTGTGTAGGAGCTTGTTGGAGTGCTATTTTTTGACAGAGATGCCAGTAGAGGAGGGGAGTCAGAGACAACACAGATCACATGAGGAGGGCTGGCTAATCTGGCAGGAGCAGTGAGGAGAGCAAAAAGCTCATGTTTGTGTATAATTTTTTAAATTACTAACCAACCTGAGAGGAAAGAGGCTTCAGGGAGGAGAATATTTTTTGTGTAGTGGCTTGCTGGAGAAAGTATTTCAGCAGGAGACATGGAGCTGGGAGGCGGTAACCTCAGAGGTTACATGAGAATGGCTGGTCAATCCAGCAGGAGCAGTGAGAGAATCTCAAAGCTCCAGTCTGTTCATTTTTAATTACTAACCATACAGCTGAGGAGTTGTGGGGATATGTGGAGGAGCTTTTCTTTGTGTAGGGGCTTGCTGAAGGCTGTATTTTGGTGAGAGATACTTTCGGAGGCAGGAAGGTTCTGACCTTGAAGGTCACATTAGGAGGGCCGGCCAATCTGGAAGGTGCAGTGAAGGGAGCTAAGAAGTTCTGATATGTGTATTTAGTTTGCAGTTACTAAGTGTGTGGCTGAGGGGAGCGAGGGTTTGGGGAGGAGGAATTTTTTTTGTGGAGAGTCTTGTTGGAGGCAGTATTTTGTGGTAGACAGTGTTGGCGGTAGTGAGTCAGTCACCATTGTGGTCACATTAGGAGGGTGGGACAATCTGGTAGAAGCAGTGAGGGGAGCCTAAAAGCTCCAGCATGTGCATTTTTTGAAATTAATAACCATGCAGCTGAGGGGCTGTGAGGGTTTGGGGCAGAGGGCTTTTTATTTTTTAGCTAGGGCTTGTTGGAGCAGTATTTTGCTGGGAGATGCCAGTGGAGGTGGGAGCCAGTGACCTCGAAACTAACATGAGGAGGGCTGGCCAATTTGGCAAGAGCAGTGAGGGGTGCAGCTTTATAGAAGGGCATGGTCTCCTTGTGGCCCATTGTGTGAATGACCCTGACATGTTAGGGTCATGGAGCAGGAGGGTAGTAGATTGAGGTGGGCAAAAGTTGTGAATTCCACCTTTCACAAAAATTCATAAATTTCATGGAATTTTCTGAACTTTTGCCATTGGCAAGATCAGAAACTTCCAAACGTGTTTGGTGGATTTTCATCCTGTTCCGCAGGATTCTTTGGCTGAACTGCAGAATAATACACGTGAACTGAGGAATAACAGATCTGAGGAATTTCTTTCTGCAGTTTAATGAATTATTCTGCAATACATGTAATTATTCTGCAGTTTGGTAATCAGTTCTGCAGATTTGTTTCTTCTCAGTTTAATAGAATAATCTGCAATTTATGCATTTATTCCGCTGTTTCAAGTCGGAAGTTCCTGAAAGTTGTTAATTTGATTTCTGCACTTTTATGAAGGGAAAGTCTGACTTTCGTGGAAATTCTGCCAGAAGTTTTTTCGCACACCTCTAGCAGCAGATAAGAGTTGTCTAGCAGTGCCACTTGCAGGACTATTCCCAGTTTCATCTAGACATGGTAAGATCCACCTGAGTTACAGTTACCAGAAGGTCTCATTTTACAAGTCATATTTTATACTTGCTACTGCTGTGGAAAATCTGGAGTAAACTCTATCTGGGGTGTCCTGATATTAGTCATTACACTCAAATTAAAAGTAATAATTGTCGCTGTTGTGGGAAAATCTGATATTAGTTGCCATACTCAGTTTAAATGTAATAACTGTTCATACTGTGGAAAGTCTGTACAAAACCCATCTGTGGGCTGTGGGAACAGGGAACAGAGCATTAAATTAGAGGGAGGGAGGTGTGCACTAGTCCATTTTCATGGCGGGTGTCCTGAAGGGACTCACTAATCTGAAAGTGGATGAAGCAATGTGGTCAGACGGGGTGCATCCAAGGAGCTCATGGAGGTACTGGCTGCACCTGTGGCAGGCCTATTTGACAGCTCATTGGAAACAGGAGTAGTTCCTGAGGACTGGAGGAGGGCAGATGTAGTCCTACTTCACAAAAGTGGTAGCTAGGAAGAGTCTAGCAATTATAGGTCAGTCAGCCTGACTTTAGAGGTAAGAAAGTTAATGGACTTGCTGCTGAAGAAAAGGATTGTGAAATATCTTGAAACCAATGGGTTACAAGACCCGAGGCAGCATGGATTAATGTGGGGCAGGGAAGGGAGAGGTTATGTTAAATGAATGTGATAGATTCAACAGTGTTAGTGGCTCAGCAGGTAGCACATTCACCGCTAAGGCTGGGAGATCAGAAGGCTGTGGGTTCTATCCCTGCATCAGGCACTTGGGTTGAATCCCAGTACTGACACTGTAGTACAGCATAAGGGGGTGCTGCACTCCTGAGGTGCCATCTTTTGGATGAAACGTTAAATCAAGGTCCCATTTGCCTGTTCTTCTGGTAGTTCAGGTGGATGTTAAAGATCCCATGGCACTTCTCGAAAGAGTAGGGGGATTTTTATTGTAAGGAATAAGTACAAAAACAATTACATTGCATTGCATGAAACAACAACAAACATATATACATCCATATATCAACAAAACACTTGAAACAAATTTCCCAGGACAGAAGAAAGACGAAAGAAAATGTCTATCTTGAGCTAGACTTTTGAAGCTCAGAATACAGCTTTCATGACAAACAGTCACATCCTGTAACGAAAAGAAAATTAAAATCATCCTAATATAGTATTCATCCTATGCTTTTCTTCAAAAGGTACTGTTCTCCATCTCTGTTTCCAAACCCTTTGTGTTAATTATTTTCATAGTTACATTGTTCTTGCACTAAAGATTCTACATTCAGAATTACTTGGCTAGGCAATATATATTGTTGCTGAAATATATATTTGCACCATGTTTGCCATAGTACAAATTTTATGATGGTAAAAATAATTCTTACAGTTCCCACATCTAGCTGTGTGCTAGACAAGAAAAAGCCTCTCATGATTTCTTCATATTTTGGATTTTTCCAAATCCTTGTGTCCCTTTTATGTGTTAATTTAGTCCAGAATGTCACTATAAAAAGACGTGACAAAGAAATGTTCCATAGTTTCTTGAGTTTTTCCACATGTTTGTCTTGGGCACATCCATTCCTCTTGCTGTTTATGTTTTGCATTCCTTTTACCTGTAAGCGTCCATGACTGCACAGCTATGTGATATCCCACATCCGTGGTGGATTCTAACATCAGTCAACAACAAAATGACTTTATTAGTGTACTGCTCTCTGATACCTTTAAAGCTGGGTTGTGTTGAAAAGTTATTTGCTTGTATTATGTCAATAACATCTTTCTATTCATTGCTATTGTGTTCCTGGGTTTAGTTTCCATTTTCTGATTTTTGTGACAGTAGGTTTAAAAGAGGATATATTTTTGTAACTGGGTGAATTACAGGATAATTTTTTCAATATACTATGATGGGGATAATCAACAGTCTGCGTATGTGTCCCAAATAGCAGAGGAAGGTGTCATGTTGTCCGCTATATTATATTTAAAAAGATACTAAAATAAAATACTATAGGGTTTTTAAGAGTTAAACCGCCTTTATTTACAGGAAGGTACAATGTTTCCTTTTGATGGGGTTAAGTGTGTTTCCCAGACTACCTGAAATATTAAACTCTAAAGAGTGGTTTCACACATAGTTGGTATAGGACAGACCATGCTGAGGTACACAAAGATGGGTATTAAGAAGGTTTCTCCTATCAGGACTTTTCTTTCTTGATTTGTTGCCATTGTTTCCATTGTGCCATTTGCGTTTACCAGTTTCTAATTTTTCTTCCCAGTTTAAGAGGCTGTTATCTCCTCTCTGATATTTTATACCTAGTTTTGTAATAGGTTCTGCTGTAATAGGTACATTAGCAATATTGTTAACATCCTCTGTAGGACTGCTTAAAGCATAACCAAGACTTTTTGTGTATATTGAGAGCTGCTCCAGCCACTTCTGCATACTGATGAAAATGTGAAATTGCCCTTTCCCCGACTCCATATTCTCCATTAACAGGCATACATCATCTGCATATACTGTTACTGTCCTATGCATATTTCCAGTCTGTGGGAGTGGCCCTGTGATACGTACATCCCTTGTATTTTCCTTAAAACTGGGCCTAGACAAAAAATGTATGATAGGGCTCATGGGACAGCCTTGACTAACCCCAGTTGTATCCAGATGTAGGACCCTAAGAAATAATTTACTAGATGGGATAGTAATGGCTGTATTATATATCTTTCTTATCCATTCACAGCACATAGGTGGGATGCCATAGGAGTGTAGCATGGATAGTAGGGAAAAGTGTGATATTTTGTCGAAAGCTTTTTCTTGGTCCATCAACATAATGAATCCATGTATTTTATCCTCTTTTCCTTGCTCAACTAATTATCTAATAAGGAGTAGATTTTCAGCAATATTTCTGCCTGGAACTGAACATGTTTGTGACAAAGAAATGAGGACGGGAGTTGCCTTTGCTAAGTGCACAGTTAGTCTTTTCATTAGGATCTTGCGATCTGTATTTAGGATACTTAAAGATTTCCAGTTGTTAATATCTGCTCTGTTATTTTTCTTGTGTATGAATATGTGGATAGAAATACAGAAATGAAAATCCAATGTGTTAGAAGATAATATCCAATTAAAAACTACAAACAATATTTCTACCAGGTCTGAACTAAAAATTTTTTTATACAATTCGGATGAAAGGCCATCTAGGCCAGGCGCTGTATTGTTCTTTAAGTTGCTGATAGCTTGTGTAATTTCTTCTTTTGTAATAGCGGCTATATATATATTTTGTGGTAGAGGTTCCAAAGTAATGGACTTTAAATATTGTGTAGTCTTGTCCTGTTCTATAATGGGTGCCGAATATATCTTTCTAAGGTGAGAATGGACTACTTGTAACACTTCAGGGGTTGTATGTACTACCTTTCCATCATCTGAAGTTAAAGAGGATGTTGTTCTATCCAGAACCTGTTTTCTGCAACTGGAAAAGATATCCCCACCTGCTAACTTACTGGGTGTGCAAATCCTATGCTCTATCAGCAAGGATATGGCCCTGTCATATTGTTGTCCTTCCATTTCTTTTTTTATTTGGGGGATTTGGGTTAGAAATCCTCTGTGGCCTGAATTAATTAAGAAATACAATTTTGCTAACTGTCCATGTAGTGTAAGATATTTTTTGTATTTTGTACTATTATCCAATGTTGCATATTGCATGATGTGGGTTTTAATCATAATTTTTTGTTTCGGACCACCAAACACCTATGTCATCTGTTAGACCTGCTACTGACATTCTAGCTGTTAACAGAGCCTGAAGTTGGTCAATTAGTATCTCATGACTTAATAGAGATGTGTTAAGTTTCCAGTAACTCCTTCCTATTGGCCTTTTTTTTTTCCACTACATCTAGGGAAAAAGTTACAATAGCATGATCCGAGATTTCTAGGGGGATGGTTTGTGCTGTCAAGACTACCAGGTATTATGAAATAAATAAAAAATCGATGCAAGTTGCAAGCCTTCCTTTAAAATATGTGTGGCCACCTTATTTGCACAATGATCTACAGGAATCTTTTAATTCTGCTGTTTGGATAATTTGTTGCAGGCTTACAGTATCACAAAATCCCTTGGAGGTTTTGGCTCCCTTAACAGCTTTCGATAGTACACAATTAAAATCCCCTCCCCACAATATCTGTTTAGTAGTATATAAATATGTTTTTACTTTGTTAAATAGATCAACTCTACCTTTTTTCATTTGAGGACCGTAGATATTTATACCTCTCCAAGCTATATTACATTTATAAAAGTCAATCAATATTGCACATCCTGGTTGTATATCAATAATTCTGGAAATCCTAATATCTTGACCTCTGAATGACATTCCTACTTCATCACATGCTCCCATTCCGTAGGTGATGTAGGAGGTTCCCCCCACCCACAGTTTTTGTGCCAGTGTTACTAGTGATGTGGTTTCAACCTGGTGTCCTGTAGGAAACACAAATCACAATTTAAATCCTGTAGGACAGAAAAGGTAATTAGTCTCCTTCTAGCATTTTTAATGCTGTTGACATTTATAGAAGCTACCGACAGTGGAGCACTATCGGTTGCCATAGAATATTAGGGTCAAGAGGTAGTACTCAAATGAGTACTTTGCCTAGTTCAAATACCTAGGTGGCCTCGCCTCCGAGTGGCAGCATTGGGACATGTTGTTTCCTTCTCTTCTGAGTCAGTGGTGTGCATGTGTTGAGAAGATATTGTGGAAGAGGAGTCTGAGTCCTCATTAGGGTCTCTGTCTCTATTTTTAGTAGCTAAGGCTTCAAATTTGTTAGATAGCAATATACTTTGAGGGGAGGTAGTATGTTTCAACATTTTAGACTTAGAAGTCAGTTGTCGTAGGGTTCTTTTTTTTTTAGACTACAGTCATCTCTGGGGGGGGGGCATAAGCCACCTTAGAAACCACAGGAATAGATAGCAGAATACTTACTTCCTGAACTACTGTAGGGGGGTCTGCTACATATTCAGGACCTTGGGGTACATTTACTAGAGTTATACTAGCCTCTGAGGTTTCAGGCTGTGGTTCTAGAACAATAAGCTGCTCTGAGGGAATAGCTTGCTCCAAAAAGGAGGCCTGAGTGGGGATTCTTCTTTTATTCCCCTGGGGTACATCTGAGGCTGCTGCTGTCATCTTTTCAGTCATGTCTCATGCTGCAGCTATATCTTTTTTTTGAGCCTCTGTTAAGATTGTGGTCTGGTCAGGCCTATCGTCCCTATTGTGGGTAGCCCAAGGGCAGGAACAATATGAATGACTAGTTCCTCACATAAAGTACATTTGACCCCAGTTGAGCAGTCTTTACTAAGATGACCATACTCAAAGCAAGCATTACATTTAATGTGGTCACAGGTTGAGCTTAAGTGGGTATGAGATCCACATTTAAAACATGTCTTCAGTTGCCCTGGATAAAAACAATGACCCCGTTTTCTCCCCAGAAACAAGCTGCTTTGCAGATGCTGTGGCCCTGTGTATGTGCTGCATAGTCTCACTTTGTAATGCCATCCTCCTATCCATATATGTTCTATGTCAAATATGGGTTGTGGGACTCCTATAATCTCACATTGTTGCTGCAGCTAATGTGTAATGTCATGGGCTGTCACTCCTCGTTTTGAAATAAAATTGTGACTGGTGACTGTTTTGATGGTGGGTTTTGTTAGAGGAACTGCTCTGAAAGGAGCCATAGTGCTGAGTAGTGCAATCTTTCATACTTTGTCTAAAATCTGTCAAGTCCCTGTTGTCTTGAAGCTAACATCGAATAACGTGTTCCAGAGGCATGTATCAACGATAAATCTCATTGGAGAAGAAGCCCATAGATTCTTTAACAAGCTTCTTTCCCACATAGATCCTGCCAGGAGTAAGCTTAGTCCCTCAATACTGTAATCGCA
The DNA here is from genome assembly GCA_016271365.2 of Neoceratodus forsteri. NCBI lineage: Eukaryota > Metazoa > Chordata > Ceratodontiformes > Ceratodontidae > Neoceratodus > Neoceratodus forsteri. The sequence continues at coordinate 671,127,414 of CM057451.1, read as the reverse complement.
TAGCATTTCGCCTTTTGTAGGTAGAGGCTGTTGGAAAACTGATCTCTGAAGTTTTCCCATGTTGTTTTGCAGTGTCAGCAATTGGGGAGGCATCTGTATCCATCCTATCACCCCAGGTACAAGAGTTTGGTGGCTCTGTTTCTGATTCAGAAGATGAGGGTAAATGACACTGTTGATGTGGGGATTGAGTGTTATGCACCACATCATCTGCGTGTAAATCTAAGTCTGACTCAGTAACGAATGGGGTGGTCTGATTTACTATCTCTGTACCAGTGTTCTTTGTGTTTGTAATCACAGGTTCGTTAGCTGTAGAGGTGCCTGGGATCGGGCTATGCGCTGGATCAGGTACCCATTTTCCAGATTGGTTCTGAGCCCACCCTGCATTTCTAAGAGAGTTTACTAGTGTTTTGGGTAGCTGGGAGGGGGGATGAAAACTTAACCCAGGCTGTGTGTCTTCTCTTCTCCTCTCCTCTCCCTTTCCGCAGGCCTAAGGTTACAGCTGCCTTTTGAACATAGTGTACATTTTCAGTATTTTCTGCACTCTCATTGACTGTAGTATGCACAGGATTCCTGCACTCTCATAGGCTGTAGTATGCACAGGATTTCTGCACTCTCATAGGCTGTAGTATGCACAGGATTTCTGCACTCTCATTGACTGTAGTGTGCCCAGGGGAGGTTTCAGCAGGATCCACCTGAGGAACCCAAAAGGTTTATGCAGTATAGGAGCTGCCATCTGTACTTCAGGTGCAGCTATCACGTTCGTCGGGGTGCTCAGTGAATCACTTTGTGGAGACCCATTAGCAACAGAGCATGATTCAGAACAGTTTGGTGATTCAGCTTGCATATTAGCATTCTCACTCACTCACTGTCATAGTTCTTTTTTTTTTTTAATTCAAAGTTTATTGAATTTTCCAAAGAAGTGTTAACATGAAGGGACAAGCATAATTCAGATATCAGTCAAGTGTACATCAACTTCATGCTAGAGCCTCCCCACCCCTCCCCCGCTTTGCACATCCCCCTAGAAACCAGGTAACAAGGTAGACAAGGAGTATTATTAGACATCATACCTGAGCAAAGCAGGAATATGGAAGTACCTAGACATAGTATACCCTGAAATCTTTTTATGGTGAGGCTCCAGTCTGAAGAAGGTATAAGGTGTGAAGGCCTTCCCATATTTTCCTATAACAGGGGAGGGGACCACCTAAACTGGCTTTCATTTGTTCAGTAGGAAGATTAAATAAAAGATCTCATAGCCATTCATCATAAGTGATGGTATGGACATCTAGCTAGTGATGTAAAATTAGTTTTTTGAGGGTAAGTGATGTTTTGGCTATATGGTATCTGCGAATTTTAACCAGGATTGAGGAGAAGTCCACCAAAAGACAGATCTCCAGTGTGAATAACTCCCCAAATCCCAGCAGGGGATCAGCCCTAGTCCTAATTAATTCCCATAAATTCCTAATCAAGGGGCAGTCCCAGAAAATATGAGCAAGGACCCCATCTTCATTTTGCATCTACTATTCTCATTAGTCGTCCTCCTAGTTGGAACTCTCTCAGGCCACTCAGCTCACCAGAGCTGCTCTACCACCCACTGTGACCCCTGCCTTCTTCAGGACATTACAGTCACCCCAAGCCAGAGAAGGTAGAGCCCGGGTGACTGAAGGACAGAGGCAGGGATCCAGTGTTGGGCGTGTGGTGGATGGCACTGTGAGGACCATCACCTATGCAACAGGAGGGGATCATCTTGTTTTTGTCCCATGAGTTCCCCTCTTCCCCCACCTCGAGCATGGGGTGCTCTGACACCATGGGGCATGGCAATCCTGCCGGCGTCAGCCATTTTCAACCCCTGGCTCTTGTCTGTGTCCTGTAATACCTCTGATCACCATCAGAGGCTGCCAGGATGCCAGACAACCCAAAGCCCTCCCCCCGGGAGAGGAGAGCAGTCTGTTGGACGTTCAATCCTCTCCCTCCCCCGGTGACCCCCAGCGCCAGACTCCGCTCCTGAACCCGGGTTGCCAGCGTGGCATGAGGTGTGGCGTCCAGCACCTCAACCCTCAGTGCCACTGGGCAGCCTCATTTTTGCATCTAAAACAAAGACCATCTGGGGATCTGCCTATTCAATTAAGTTTAATGGGGATTCAGTACATATCATTCAATATCCTGTACTGTGTAAGCTTCAATCTATCCTGAAAGATGTACCTGAAGGAATCAAAACGAATGGACTCCCATTTTCTCAGGAGAGTTTGGAAAATAGGAATTTCAGTATCAAGGCACCCCACTGCAGGTGTCAAATTTATTTCCTCATAAGCAGAAATATATTTGGGATACTGCATGGGGTTTCCCACATACTGGAATCAAAGAATCCAGCTAGGTACAACTCATCTCCGAGTTCCCCATTCCTGGGAACTGTTTTATCAAAAGATGCCAAATTTTTAAAATCTGTTTTTGGTCTATAGAATAAGATGCCATTATAGTACCTGAGTCCATACATGAGCCCTCAATAAACAAGTCCTCCACCCGGGCCTTATTAATGAAGGGAAGCCAACGTGGTGGTATGATTTTATCCCCATCTGCAAATTCAGATTTACAACTGTTGGTTGCCTGGGATCTTTGATATTCCTATATTTAAGAAAGGTGTATAGTTGGTTGTGTGCCAGAAGAGATAATAACATGGGAGAATTACATAGGCCTGAGGGAAGACTCCTGATGGGAACATACAATAAAGCCTCTTTGGCAATATTCAGGGTAGCTATTATCTCTCTTTCCAAAGTAACCACTCTGGTACATATGATGCAGAGACAATCTCTTCCTGGGGTGTGAACCATCGTAAGTATTGGGTCGCCTGACTCACTCAGTAATACATTCCAAAATGTGGAGCTTAAGACCACCAGCCTGTGGGGAAGCTGCCAATTTTATATAAGCACATTGAGTGTCCCTCGCCATATAAAGAAAAGAAATGAGCGTGCAGAGTTTAAAACCATTTCAAGAGCAACCAGATATTTAGCATATTAAGGGATAAAATATTCTGGGCAATATATTCATTTTGATTATACTAATCTTCCCAGAGAGATAGGAAGAGATCACCACCTTTTAAAATCCTGCTGGATAGTATCAAGGAGAGAATCAAAATTCAACTTCTTCATCACACCCTCATTTTAGATAACATTAAACCTAGATACTTTATACATTTGAAGCACCACTGTACCCCAGGGAGGAAATACTTTGTTGATAAAGTCTGTGATTCAGGAGAAACAGTAGTCTTAGTTACATTAATTTTATAGTTGGAAACACTCCCATAGTCCTTGATAATAGACAGAGCAATAGGGAAGGATTTGGCCAGATGGATCAGGTGAAGAAGCACATGATCAGCATAGGCAGACAACTTAAATATATGATGACCTATGAGGATCCCTTATACACCTTCATTAGCCCTTAACTTGAACAACAATGGTTCTAAATATATGTTGAACAGCAAGGGAGAGAGGGGACACCCCTGTCTAGTTCCCGAGCACAAGGAAAATCTGTCTGAAAGGATACCATTACAGTATATTCTGGCCTAAGGGTTCTGGTACAGGGATGCAGTCCACTCAAAAAATTTAGCCAGAAAACCAAACTTATGCATTGTTAAGAACAGGAATTGCCAGTCCACATGGTCAAATTCCTTCTGGGTCCAGAGACAACAAGTCAGCAGGTGTGTCAGAGTCTCTGGATGTGAAGAAGACAAGAGCTAGTTTCCTAAAGTGGTCCGTCGACTGGGACCTCTGCATGAAACCCACAGTGATCCATGTAAATAATATCAGGAAGTACCCCTTCAATCTATTTGCAAGATGTTTCACCAATATTTTGATGTCACAGTTCAATAATGATATTGGATGGTAACTGCTTGTCATTTCAGGTCTTTATCCGGTTTGTGTAACAGGATGATGATAGCCTCTAATAGAGAACTATCTAAAGGGTTCTCACCTAGAATCCATTCAAGTAAGCAGTTCAGCCAGGAGTCAGTTGTTTACTAAAGACTTTATAAAATTTGGGGTACCCATTAGGTCCCAGTGCTTTATCAGCTGTCAGTGATGATACAGCTGATTGGATCTCCTTCTCTGAAATGGTGGCTTCTAATAGGTCTTGCTGGGTTTGGGGAAGAGTCAGGTGATCAAGTGGAGAAAGATATTGTTCCACGAACCCAGGGTGGGTCTATTGGACATAGGTTTATAAACGGCTTTTATAATACTCTGCAAATTCAGTGATTATTTCCTTAGGGTAAGGCTAAGAGCTCCATTCTGCTGGGATCTGATGCTCAGAACTATACGGAGGATTCTGCTTTTGTTAGTCTTAGTGCCAGAAGATGCCCTGTCTTCTCTCCTTGATCAATATATTTCACTCCAGTTTTTAAAATGGCGTATTCTGCCTTCTCTTGAAGGAGTAGGCTGTATTGATCTCTCAGTCCCACCAATAGTTGTCTATCAGCTGTGGAAGTGACAGGAGACAACGATGCTTCCAAGGTATGTATTCTGGATAGTAATGAGAGGGCCTTTTGCTCCCGTTCCCTCTTCCAGCAAGAAGCCTCCCTAATAAACAGCCTTCGTAGAATGCACTTTAGGGTGCCCCATTCCAGATCTGGCCTGTCAGTGGAATTCAGATTTACCCTGTTACATTCCTCTATTTCTTGCACAATATCTACTATTTTAGACTCCTTTGGTAGCTGATTATTGAGCTTCCACAGTGAGTCGTGCGACATGTCCAGTGATAGCATCAGATCACAGACCACCACAGAGTGATCTGAGATCACCCCTGGAGTGATCCTTGCAGACACAACCCCAAGCAAGAGTGAGTGACTCATTAGAAAGTAATCTATCCAGGATGAAGACCCATGTACGCTGCACCAGAGAGTAAACTCTTTTAAGGTGGAGTGTGCGTTCTCCGGGATCCACTAGTCCCAGATTATCTACTAGCTCTCTAATTGCACGTTGTGCTGGGGAAAACCCTGTCTTTAGGGGTCAATTTATCTAAATTGGGCAAAAGGGTAAATTCCAGTCCCCCATAATACATGGATAAGCTGCAAAGGGTGCCAGGACCTGCAACAAATTAGTAAAGAATAGTGGAGAGTCATTATTTGGTCCGTAAATGCAGCCCAAAACCACAGAAGTTCTCTCCAAAGTACCTTTTACAAATAAATAATGCCCTTGTGGGTCCCCAATGATCTGGTCAGCCTTAAAAGATATATTTCTAGCCACTAATATAGCCACCCCACAACTCTGAGTACTATCCCCCACATTAAAAACTTGTCCTACATATTGTCTGTGGAGGAAGATCCCCTCTGATTTCAGAAGATGGGACTCCTGAAGGAACATAATACCCCCTTTAAGTAAGCTGATGTGCTTCAACACCTGGTGGCATTTTAATTTAGAGCGAAGCCCTCGTACATTCCACGACACAGTTTTTTTAACTCCTGCCATGGTCAGTCAAGAGAAATACCAAAACCTGTAGAGACCATATATCTCATTGCACCTTATGCCAAACATGCCCTGTGCCAAGCTGTCCCCCTCACCTCCCCTATCCCCATTGTGAAAATTCCATGTCCCCCCAGCCCCGACAACAGAACTTCTCTTTCACAGTGTCCCTTGCCCTCCAACAAAACCTCCCTTTAAATTCCCTTTCTCTTCCAAACCAGCAATTCAAGAAGAATCCGAAAGAAGTACCCCCCCCTTCCACTTCCCATAAACTTTATAGTGCTTGACTCCTACCACTGGGCAGCATCTCCTCTTTCCCTATCCCCCAACCCCCTCTGCAAACCAAATTTGTAATTATCCCCAGTGCTGCAATCCTGAAATAATGTCTTCCTACATCCAGCTGTAAGCATATTGCCTCCAACCAAAATAACTGTGTAAGGAAGTCTACTCAATTTAGTTAGAAAAACCCTGTAGGTTCTAACAACCCTAGTATATACGAGGATCCAGGCTTGTAAACAAAGTCCTCTATCATATCTGGCGGTGGATTACAATAATGAGAAAAAAGAAAGAAAAACCTGAATCAGGACAGGTGGCATAAAACCCCTCACAATATATCCAGCTGTGCTGCCATGTCATCTGGAGCACTTCCTGTCGCTCTGCCTCTCGAGCTTGTTGTTGACCTAACTTATCTTGTAAACAGCTTGAGCCTAGACTAAATTGCTGGCTTACAGCAAAATCAGTCCAAAAGCCCTTCAATATTACATTCATATTGCTAAACAAAGCCCTCATTATAAGATAGCTCTCAAAAAGAGCAACAGTAAAAATAAACAAATAATCTGACTTGCAGACTGTCAACAGAGTCTCTACTGTTGTACTGTATATTGTATGCTGTTCACATATAGAAACATCCAGTTCATAAGTCGCCAAAGTAAATAGCATCCCTGAGACCAAATACATCTAGGTTATCCATGATTAGATCGAGTATTCCAAGTTGGACAAATTATACCAGTCTTTCCCACCACCAGCAGTATGGAAACAGGTTTGTAAGTCGTCTTCCCCCAAAAGATCCTTTGCAAGGCTGCCCAAACATGCTCGGCTCTCCACTTAAACACATTACCAGCTAATGCCCCATGATTTCACACAAGGTTCTCATCTATCTCTGAACAAGTTTGGAATCAGCTTCTTTAATTCGAGCTCTGCGGATTCTGGGTCTTCTAAGGGGATCCATTTCCCCTCGATGGAGACTTGCAAGTTGGCAGGATACAGCATCTGAAAATGGATATTTGCAGCTAGTAGTTTGGTGACCATGCTGTGAAACTCAGCTCTCTTCTGTTGCACTGATGAGGGGGAGGTCTTGGGTGATACAAGTCGGGGATCCCCCCTACAGCATTTCTTTCAATTCCTTGACTTTTGCCAGCAGGTGCTGGCACTCCTGATAATTGAGGAACTTAAAAATAAATGTCCTGTGTTGGGCTCCAGGCGGTGGCATAGGCCTTAAGACTCGATGGGCCCTTTCCACGATGTATTCAGGGCCAAAGGGTGAAAGGCCTGCTAATTTTTGTACTAGCTTCTGTGCAAATAATACAGTGTTCGAGCCTTCTTCCCCTCTCCGGTAGCCCTATGACCACCACATTGTTGCGATGGCTTCTGCTCTCAAGGTCTTCGACCTTAGCTTCTAGCTTAACCACCCACTGTTGGACCAGTGCCATAGCTGGATCCACTCTCTCTCTACTTTCTTTTCTAAGGAGGTGATTCATACCTCACAGTCTCCTGTGCGTTGGGCTAGATCTTCTAACTTACTGATGACCGCTTTCACTTCTTCAATCAGAGAACGTACCTCATCCCTGAAGGGAAAAAAATTCCTCAAGAAATTGCTCCAGAAATAGAAGAGTGGCCTCCGTGGCCATAGTGATTTTTTGGGCCGTCGAAGTAGATCGAGCTTTCACTTTTTTTGCAGCTTTTTCAGGTGTGATCGGTGGCGTATGGTGCAGGGGGGGTGCAGCTCACAGCTTTACCTCCATGACAGGCTGAAACCCCCAATAATCGCTTCTTCTATGCTCTGTTGGGTTACAGCATATCTTTACCTCTCAGAAATAGTAAGTTTTAAATAAAAGGAGAGTTTAGATGGGGGATTATAGGAGGAAACAGCAGGAGCGCTCAAGAGAAGCGACTACTCAGCCAGAGGCATCACGTTATCTCCCTGCCATCGCAGCTCTAGGCACACCTTTGTTCTTTGGTTTGAACTGCCAGCTGCTTTCACATTAGACTCGGGAGCTACATTCATCTGTAACTCAGCTGTTCTGGGCCCTGCAACATCATTGTGTAGTATTTCAGGTGAATCATTTCTTTTTGCTGTTCCAGCTGTCAAAAGAAGAATTGACAGCTCTTCTTGAAGTGCCTCTTTTTCTAGGTGTACTTTTTGCTCTGCATCAGTTAATTCCAGCAATTTACGTTTCTTTTTTAACAATTGAAACATTAGAGTTATATTAGAGGGTACCTGTGTTTGTCCTGTATTGTCCTTATCAGTTAAAGTCCATTCCATTTCAACCTCAGAAGTTTCCTTAGGCATTTCCATAGTAGGTTCCGTTGAAATTTCAGTACTTTCAGCCTCTAAAGGGAGAAAAGACAGTGTAGGAGGCCCTCCTCCACCACATCAACACTTCCTCCTCTGTCCAGCTCCAAACTGGGCTCTTCCATCTGTGCTCACAGGAAGAAGAGCCCCCTTTACAATATATTCTCCTTTTCATTTATTTATTAAATTTTGATAACTGGGTAAGCCCGTTGGACCCTGAAGGTCCCTTTTTCAGGGGCGACCCGGGGAATTACATGGAATAATACATGGGGTAGCATAGCTCAGTAGGGCTGCATGCCCATTGGTACAGAGCAAGAGTCAATGGGCGGTAGCCCATAGTCGTCAAGGTGAATCAGATATGAATGAATTCATTTCCACATAACTGGACTGTTCTTGAATGTATGGCTGCACGCCCATTGGCTCTTGCTCTGAACCAATGGGAGTGCAGCCCACGGAGCAGTCAATCGGTGGGCGGTGGGAGGCAGGCAGCTGGGTGCTGCGCCCACCGCCTGACGAGGGGAGAGGGGTGGTGGGTCAGAGGTGGGTGGGGTGGGGGGCCACTGGACCACCAGGGAAATAGGACTTTGGGGGGGGTTTGACTCATATGCCCGCGATTGGGCTTCGCCGTCCACTGGACCACCAGGGATATTGCTCTTTTAGGGGGTGAACTCCGTTCTGGCCGCGATCGGACCAGTGTGGGGAGGTTCATTTATGTTATGCCTGCGATCGGGCCAGTGGGGGGGATTTCACATTATGCCCACGATCCGGCTGCGGGGGCACAGGGAACAATGGAGGCCACCACAGGTGGCAGCTGCTGTGTTGCGCCCTGCAATGCGGCGAGCTCACCTGTGGGTGGCCCTCGACTTAATCCTTTTTGGGGCTCAAAGTTGTGCAGGCGCAGGTAGAGGGTTGCGCCTGCACAACTCTGCACAGCCCAGCTGAATATCGGGCTGTGCAGTTTATGCATGGTTCCTCCCCCTCCGGTTGAGCATGCCTTCATTAGCATTGCGCTGTTGCTCAGCATGACTTGTGGGGTGCAACTGCCTCCTGCTGAATATCGCAGAATGGCGCAATTTTGGACTTGTGCAGGTGCAACCCTATTGCGCATGGTGCAGCCCTTTTGAATATCCAGCCCATGACGTACAAAAGGGGGCTCAAGGGGCATCCCTGCCATACCCCATTCTTAATATACATATATGTCCCTAAATGTCCATTTATCAAAGGGCATACTTGTGCCTCAAAGCATAAAGCTTTTGCTATCTTCACTAGTTCTGTCAGAAAATTGTATTTTTCTAATATGTCCCATATATAATCCTGCTTAACTGAATCATAAGCTGTCTCTTGATCTGCCTCTGCCTCCATCCTCCCCCTCCCCACCCTCCACTTCACTCTAGTGTCTTCTTGGCTCCCTCAAGTTCCTCATCTCTTTGCTACTCATACTAGGAGGTGACATTGAACTCAACCCTGGTCCTTCCCTGCCAACTACCTTTCCTCTCCCCAAAGGGTTGAGAGTAGCCCATATTAACATCCACAGCCTCCTCCCCCAAATCAGCATTCTACAACCCCAAATAGTTTTGCTCCAGTCTGAAGTGCTGGTGATCTCAGAGTCTTGGCTGTCCCCCAAGATCCTGGATACTGCCATAGCCATTCCTGGCTTCTCAATCATCAGACAGGATCAAATGAACCTGGTTGACTTCTTCAACTGGGTTACAAAGGCAGTAGATCAGGGAGCGATGGTAGATGTGGTCTACCTGGACTTTAGTAAGGCCTTCGACTCTGTTCCACACCAAAAGCTGGAAAATAAGCTGGACCACATAGGGTTGGGTAAGGAAGTGGTCTGGTGGTTGAGCAACTGGCTAAGAGGAAGAACACAAAGGGTGCAGGTAAATGGTGCAGTATCTGCTGAGAGGGAAGTAACTAGTGGTGTACCACAGGGGTCAATGTTGGGGCATCTACTCTTCAGTGTTTTCATATCTGACATCACAAATGGATTGGAGAGAAAGGTGTGTCTATTTGTGGATGACACCAAGATATACAACAGAGTGGACTCCCCTGAAGGAGTAAAGAATATGAATTCAGACCTAAAGAAACTGGAGGAGTGGTCAGAGGCTTGGCAGTTGAAATTCAATGTCAAAAAGTGCAAAGCCATGCACGTAGGCAGGGGCAATCCCAAGGAGGATTACTACTTTTTTTTTTTGCTCCTCTGCTCCTCCTGGCTAGCACCTCCTTCAGACCACTAACGTCCTTTCTCATCTGTCCACCATCTCCACCACCTACCCTTACCTCAGATCGCAATCCCCTGGAGGTAGCCCAGCATTACCCTTTGCTGGGTGGGTCCCCTCCTCTGAGAGGGAAGGCACTGGTGGGGGTCGTCCAGTGCACTGCGGCATCAGCTCCAGGTGTTGCTGAGGTGGGAGATTGTGAAGCCGTGATGGCAGCCAGGGGGCTGGAGAGCCGTCATCTGGCTAGCCAGGGAGCCATTTTTTTCCTCGGTTTTCTCCCCTTGGAGAGTGACGTACCTGACATCAAGGCGAATGCTGACGTCCATCACTCCCCCGGAAATTAGAGCCCTGACACCCTGCTATGCTCCTGGGCTCTGCCAGGGGCCGGCAAGTGCCCAGCTCACATCCCCACCCTCCCCCCTGGAGAAGGCGAGCTGTCTAGGGATGCTCCAACCTTCTACCCCAGCCGGCTCTCCGATGACCCGAGTCCATTCCCGAACCCTAGTCGCCGGCGTTGCAAGCAGAAATCCAACCGCTGCACCGATGAGCCAGCGAGGATTACTACTTTTGGGGAAGCTAGCTTCCACTGGTCAGGAACATGACCTAGGGGTCATAATCTCAGAAGACTGAAAGTGGGAAAACAGTGCAGAAAGGCAGTGCTAAATGCCAGTGGCATGCCTGGTTGCATTGGGAGGGAAATCACGAGTCACAGGAGGGAGATAGTACTGCCACTTTACAGGTCACTGGTGCTCTCACTTGGAGTACTACATGCAGTACTGGAGACCACACCTCAAAAAGGACATCGACAGAATGGAGACAGTGCAAAGGAGGGCAACAAAGATGATTCAGGGGCTGCACCAGATAGCATATGAGGACAGGCTGAGGGAACTCAACATGTACTCCCTGGAACAAAGGAGGGAGGGGGGGGACATGATTGAGACCTTTAAGTATATTAGAGGTATAAATAACGTTGGGGTTCAGGAGTTGTTTTAGGTGAAGTAGAGCAGTAGAACTAGAGGGCGTAATATTAGGCTGAAAAGTGGAAGGTTCAAGTGCAATGCTAGAAAGCTTTTTACTGAGAGGTGGGTCGATCCATGGAATAGCCTGCACCAAGAGGTGGTGGTGGGGCCAAGACAGTAACAGTGTTCAAGAACACATAGTATAGACACAATGGATCATTTTACAGAAATGCTGGGGGTAACATCCTAATAAACACTTTTGGGCAGACTAGATGGATCTTGTGGACCCCTTCTGCCATCACTTTCTATGTTTCTATCATACTAAAAAAGGCAGAGGTATAGCAATCTACCTTTCCTCATGCACCCATTTTGAACCTGTGCTGTTTTTCTCCTGCCCTTCCACTATAAGATGCATTTCCTGAAACTCTGTCTCCCCTTTTCCATCCCAACATTCACTGTTGGAGTCTATTGCTGCCCTGGCATATTCTCGTCCTCTGTCACTGAGCTCCTCACCACCTTGTCCTCCCATGTTTCCACCAGCAATTTGCTCATACAAGATGACTTCAGTCTAATTTGGTTTTCATGCTGTCATCACAAATTATGCCAAATGTAAACTCTCTCCAGTTTACCCAGCTGATCTTGATCCCACCAGACTCAACCCAAAACCCATAACCACTCCCTTCTGAACTGGACCCTCTTCTTACACCCACACTATACTGTGGATGCTGATATCCTTCCTGACACCCTCAGCAACAATCATATGGTCTACTGCATGCATAAGATTCACCACCCCAAAGCCCCCCAAAATACAACCAAATTAGATCCTTTCAATCCCTGGATCTATCCTCATTACTTGCTGACCTGATGGCAACTGACTGGTCCCCCATACTAGCTGTCAGCAACATAAAACACTGCTCTAAAGTTTTTTCACCTCCAAACTCATGTCAGCCTGGGATCATCATGCCCCCTGAGGAAGACTCGGGTCTGTGATTCACACCTCCTTTGGATCACGGTGCAGTTGCTGGACTGTCACCATGCATGTGACCTTGCCTTACAGACCCACAAGTCCACTGGCTCTTCAACTGACTTTTCTACATATAAGGCACTTTCTAATGCCTGTACTAAAGCTACTGGGCATGCTAAGGCTAACTATTTTGCATCCACACTCCAGAAAAAACATAGCCACCCCTCAAAATTCTGGAAGATCATTCACTCCCTCTTCTCCCCACCTATCTAGCCCCCTCCCCCATCCTCAGGGTGAGTGGCTCCCCATCTCTGATCCTGCAGCAGTCACCTCATCTTTGAACTCCTTTTTTACCACCTGTGCCCTCTCCCTCCTTCTCTACCCTTCTCCTCCTCCACACCCCTCCCTTTGTGCCTCAACCCACTCTTCCACCCTCCACCCCTTCTGTGACCCTCAAGGCCATCCTAGTTCTTAACCCACATAAAGAAGGGAGCCCCAATGGCCTTGGCCCCAAGCTGTTGTCTCTCATTGCCCCTGCCATCGCCTCTCCCATCATCCACCTCCTAAATCACTCCTTGTTACTTGCCTCAGTCCCTGATCCATGGAAACAAGCCAAGGTCATCCCCCTTCTGAATGAGGGTGACTCCTCCCTTGTAACTACTGCACCATCTCCCTCCTCCCCGCTCTGGCTAAACTTCAGAAAATTTCTGCTCCTTTCCCAACTCTTCCCTTAACTTGACAATTTCTCCTTCTTTACTCTCTACCAGTATGGCTTCCAGAAATCCCACTCCACCTCCTCCTCCCTCCTTAGGATCACTGAATCTATCCATTTTGGCATTGACCAGGGGCTGGTCACCTCCACCATCCTTATCAACCTGGCCAAAGCCATCAACACTGTTGCCCACCCTATCCTCCTGGATAAGCTAAACGTGGCTGGACTATCCTCTTCCTCTGTTCAGTGGTTTCGCTCATACCTTCAGGGTAGGACCCAAGCTGTCCATATCAATGATGCCATCTCTCTATCCCTCCCTGTATGATGAAACTGGGGAGGGGGGTTAGGAGGGATGTGAGGAAGTGCTATTTCAGTGAAAGAAGGGTGGATGCCTGGAACAGACTGCCAGAGGAAATGGTGAAGGTGAAAAATGTAGGGGGCTTCAAACATTCATGAGATAGACATTTGGGGATATCAGAAAATGGGCAAGGAGGAGGGAGGTTTACCAGAGACCTCCTAGTGTCTGCAGAGACAGACTAGACAGGGACCATCTGGGCAGACTGGGTGGGCCAAACAATTCTTTTCTGCCAACAGATTCTATATTTTTATGTTTCTGTGGGGTTACTGTGGCTGCTGGTGCCACCTGCACTGACCCTGTTTGCAATAGCCACATGATGCTGAAACTGATGAGTATATTCATGTACAAGTTGCAGAGCATGAGTCAGAGGCACAGGAGCAGACAGAAATTAAAAATGTGGGTGGTAACAGTGAAGAAAAGGGTGATGCAGACGAGGAGGATGTGGGCGGTGCCAGCATTAATGATATGGATCCTCTGTTGGACCCAGAAAATAAAAAAAGAAAGGGTAGTGCTGATGGGGGTGAAACAAGTTCAGAGACCTGTACTGTCTAAGACAAATGCTAAAGTATCTCCTAGTCCCACATCTGCTTGCCCTTCTGGTGTAGATCCCAGTATACCCAGTGCCCCAGAAAGGCAAGGAGGAACTTACAAAGCACCACACAAACCCCAGATGCTTCAACCACTGTCACCATGTCCCCTTCCCTGCCCCATGTAAAATCAAGGGCCTTCAAACCCCTAGTCTAGAATTTCTGTGCACTTGGTCCAGAGAATGAAACAGTGGCAATGTGTCAGTTTTGTCAAGTTTGTGTCAGTAGGGGAAAAAAGAGCAGTTATGTAGGCACCTGTGGGAAACATACACTTTAAAGTCATGGCACTTTGCATGCTGGACTCAATACTAGATGTTAGCTGGTGCAGGTGCATGGAGATCATCATTATCTAAGGCAGGTATAAGTGTGGAAATACCCAAGAAGGAGGGAGGGGTGGAGAATGAGGCTCAAGTGGCTGAGGAGGAAGAGTCTGGGAGGGTTCCTTGTAGTGGGCATACCAGCACCAGCAAGTTGAGTAGTACCACCCCCTCATTGTAAAACAATTACACCAGTGAGAAAGACCCCCAAAAAATCACTGTTTTTCTCAAAACACCAAACGAGCAGCCTGAGGAGTTAAATATTAGCCCACCACCACTGCCATCATGATGAGCCCAGCTGTTTGCTAGCCCCACCCTAAGAAAGGTACTGCCTACACTGCTGAGTATGCTCGAGCAACTTGCAAAATATCTGCCCAGTCAAGCCATGACACGTGAGCTGAATGCAGCGACTGCTGAAATGCTGGCAGCTGACCCTCTGTTGTACTATTTTGTTGAGAATTAGGGTTTTCAGTGGTTGATGTCCTGTGACTGCCCCAAAAGGCAGATTCCAACACAGACATATTTCTAATTGTGTGCCATTCCAGAACTGTGTGGGACAGAATTACATACATTAATCCATGCCCTGCAGCATTTTACATCTGCATACAAGCACTTTAGCATGGATAGGTGGATTAGTGGGCAAACTGCTAGTAGCTCCTATATGTGCATCACAGCTTATTGGCCACAGGTTCTTGTTATAGTATTTGACTTGGGGCCAGGGAGCAAGTGCAATAAGCTGAAATGTAGTTGTAACAACACATCTGATATTTGCCTACATGCCATGCTAGCAACAAAAAATTTAATTGGATATTGTTTAAAAATCTGGTCAGTTCTCCTTATAGAGACTGATTCCCACTGTTTCAGTCCTCTATTTGATTGGTCAATGGCCACCACAAAGCTATTGCAAACACTGATGATTATAACACACTATACATAATGGTTGTACAGCTCATTACTACGCTATGCGTTCAATACAAAGCAGCAGTCGTAGTCATATGTCTCAACACAGCCTGAATAAATTGGACATACATTTTTACTTCATTTAAGTGGCCTGGCTTCAGTAGAATTTCCATACAGTCCAAAAGTGCTCCATTATATCTATTAATAAATTCCAACATGCATTTTGTGTACCATTTCTGGTACAAAGGACAGATAAATAAATATGGCATACATTTTCTACATGTGCTTTTTTTTCCTATATATACATTTTTTCTTCCTCTTCCCGGGGTCATGGCGTACACATGCATACACGGGCGTGGAGGCGCCCATGCACGCCAGGATCCGGTGACCCCTTCCACCCTACCCCAGACTTACATCTCCACTCCTACCACCTATGCATCCACTGGGCCTCCACCCAATGGATGAGGGACTATGGAGGAGCGGGCATCCACCCCTGGAGGGGAAATCCCGCTCCAACCCTTCTGCCCCATGGACAACTCCCCTGTGACCCAAGGTCATTCCTCAACCCAGGTTGCCAGAGTGGTGTGAGGTGTGGCGTCCAGTGCCTCAACCCTCAGTGCCACTGGGCTGGCCCATTCATGTGTTTTCAAAAAAAAAAACATTCACAATCATTCTTATATCACTTCCCATATCTTGCTTCTAATCTCTTAAAAGAAAGTAATCCAAATCTTGATAATGTGATAATTCTATGACTCTCCTGGTCCAATGGTATGGTCAGATAATATTCTAAAACTTGAAACTGCTTAAAGATAGGGTACCAGTGAGCTGTTTCTGAGAAGCAATATAATCCATAACATTTTTATATGAAAAAATCTAATACTCTACTTTAATTAAATTTTTGTAGATTAATTACATCAATGGGCTAGATTTTCAAAGCATCATGGCATTATAGTAGAAAATCTTTATTTTTATACAGGAATAGATCTTACATACACATCATTAGGTCAAAAACCCATTTTCAAAATGGTTCTGTTTTCTGCTTAAAACAGAATTACACACATAACAAGCATTTGTTTTGCATTTGCTTGCTGGCATTGGCATTGGTAGTGTAGAAGTTACAGAGCTGCATAATAGGAATGGCAGTGAAGTATTAAACTGAAGCCAACCCCACCACCACCCTGCAGAGAGTGACAGGCATTGGGTGTGCCTTTGGGTCATCAGGCATAACCATCACCATTTCACCACACCACTCCTGCAGACACTGACAAGTGTAACGATGTGCCTTGGGGTCTTTGGCCCTTATGCGCATCCCATTCCATCAGGAAGTACGGTATGATGGGTGCGGTATAGAAGAATGGGGTGAACTTTGGGGCCGAAGAGTCCAAGGCATGCCTCGATGCCTGTCATTGGCTGCAGGGTGTGGAATGATATGGGCATTACAGGCAAGAATCCCAAGTCACATCCCTGATGCCTGTCATTCTCAACAGGGTTGGGCGTTATGGTTGGAAACCATAATACCTCAGGCATTCTTTGGTACTTTCACTCCAAATTTCCAGCATGGTTTTTTTTTTTGTGACCCCACCTCATGAACAGTGGCAATATCAGTTTGTTAACCGAAAGCTGCTCATGCACAGCGACTATGGCACTTAGCACCACAGGTGCAAAAACATTATGAACAGGATCTAAAAAATGACAGCTGTACTGTTCATTGGGAGGTGTAAAAAATGGCAATGTTGCAAATGTGCAGTAAAAATATTTAAAAAAATGGTGAAGTCATGAGCATGCATAGAAACTGTGCAACGCACCTCATAATGTAATTAGTTTGGGGATTTTTTTACAGCAGATTGTCAACACAGGCATTTTGGAACCTCTGATCATGAACAGTGTCACTGTGATTTTCTTTATCTGTCCTGAACAATGATTTCCAACAGCCACAGCGCATCTCTATGCTGAAAGTGTGAAAACACATTTACGTCCATGTTATGAAAAATGACAGCTGTACTGTTCATAAGAAAGGTGGAAAATACCACTGGTGAAAATCTGGATTGAAAATATTATGTCATGAACTACAGCAGTGCGTGGAAACTGCGCAATGCTCACTCGTAACGCAGTCAGTTTATGGACTTTGTCCCCAGATTTTCAACATAGCCATTTTATGACCTCTGCTCATGAACAGTGTAACTGTGATTTTCTTAATCTGCCCCAGACATTTGCTTTTCGCACACTGACTGCGCCATTGTGCGCTACATGTGCGAAAACACACTTTGGGTGACATGTGAAAAATGGCAGCTGTACTGTTCATAAGGAAGTGTAATAAAATGGCAATGTTGAAAATCTGGAGTGAAAATATTGAAAATTCGCAAACTTATGCGTGTGTGTAGGAACTGTGCAACGCATGCTCGTAAAACAGTCATTTTTAGGAATTTTTTCACCAAATTTTCAACATAGCCATTTTAAGACCTCTGCTCACGAACAGTGTCACTGTGATTTTCTTCATGTGCCCCATACATTGATTTCACACACCAACTGCGCCATTGTGCGCTACATGGGCAGAAACATGTTTTGGGCAAGATGTGACAAATGACAGCTGTACTGCTCATAAGGAAGTGTAATAAAATGGCAATGTTGAAAATCTGGAGTGAAAATATTGAACATTTATGAACTTACGAGCGTGCGTAGGAACTGTGCAGCAACGCTCGTGAAACAGTCATTTTTCGGAATTTTTTCACCAAATTTTCAACATAGCCATTTTAAGACCTCTGCTAATGAACAGTGTCACTGTGATTTTCTTAATTTGTCCCATACATTGATTTCGCGCACCGACTGCGCCATTGTGCGCTACATGGGCGGAAACATATTTTGGGCAAGATGTGAAAAATGACAGCTGTACAGTTCATAAGGAGGTTTAGTAAAATGGCAATGTTGAAAATCTGGAAAATTCGCAAACATACGAGCTGAGTAGGAACTGTGCAATGCATGCTCATAAAACAGTCATTTTTAGGAATTTTTTCACCAAATTTTCAACATAGCCATTTTAAGACCTCTGCTCATGAACAGTGTCACTGGGATTTTCTTAATGTGTCCCGTACATTGATTTCGCACATGACTGCGCCATTGTGCACTACATGGGCGGAAACATGTTTTGGGCAAGATGTGACAAATGACAGCTATACTGATCATAAGGAAGTATAATAAAATGGCAATGTTGAAAATCTGGATTGAAAATATTGAAAATTCGCAAACTTACGA
This sequence comes from Neoceratodus forsteri, assembly GCA_016271365.2. Taxonomy (NCBI): domain Eukaryota; kingdom Metazoa; phylum Chordata; order Ceratodontiformes; family Ceratodontidae; genus Neoceratodus; species Neoceratodus forsteri. The sequence continues at coordinate 671,109,127 of CM057451.1, read as the reverse complement.
GCGTTCATAGGAACTGCTCAACACACACTCGTCAAACAGTCATTTTTAGAGATTTTTTCACCAAATTTTCAACATAGCCATTTTAAGACCTCCGCTCATGAACAGTGTCACTGTGATTTTCTTAATGGCATGGAGGGATGGAAGGAAGATCCTGGGGATCACTGGGAAGGCAAGACGGAGGGTGAGCTGGATGTCATTATCCACCTAGGTACTAATGACCTGGCAAATGGGGAGCCAAAGGAAGTTCAGGAAGAGTTTAGGAAACTGGGGAGGGTCTCAAGCAAGTAGCTACTTCTGTCACTTTCTCAAAGTACTACCTGTGAGAGGCAAGGGAGAGTAGTAGGACATGCACCAGGAACTTTAACTCATGGTTGAAGAACTGGTGCTGTGAGGAAGGGTTTGGATTCATTGGTGACTGGGGACCCACCTGGAGGATGGAGGTTTGTTCAAGCCTCGACGGCCTGCATCCATCCTGGAGGGAATCCAAGCACTCAATGATAAGTTTAAATGCTACATTGACAAGCATTTAAACTAGCAAAGGGGTGGCAGGCCAGCAAGGAGGGTACCTACTTACTCACCCCCACAGCTAGCAGTGGAACCCAGTGAACCAGAGGAGTGGCTATTTCTGCAAAGCAGTGTGCAAAAGATGGAGATTAGTGCCCAGAGGTGGATAAGCAGAAAGGGGCAAAATTCAGCAGAAGGGCAAACAGCAAGGAGAACCAGGGATAAATGACAACCAAGGAAGAGGCTGAGGTAGAACAGTGAAGCAGTCTAGGGAGGTCAAATCATGGAAAGCCATGTGCAAATGCAGGAGCCTTAGCAACAAGATGGAAGATCTGGAGGCTGTCATGGTACAGTCAGACCTGGACATTGTGGCCATCACTGAAACCTGGTGTAATGATAACCATGACTGGGATGGCCACACCTGGCTACAACATATTCAGAAGAGACAGAGCAGGCAGGAAGGAGGAGGAGGAGTGACACTGTATGTGAAAAATGACATAAAGGCCACAGAGATCCAGAAGGAACAAAATGGGGAGAGATACTGTGGGTTAAGCTGGAAAGGAAAATGGGGACAGCCATCTGCACAGGTGTGGTCTATAGACCACCAGCCCAGGAGGAAGAAACAGATAGGAGCGGATGCTAGCCATCCAAGGATGGCAGACAAGGGTGAGTGTAGTACTGGTTGGAGACTTCAATATTACAGATGTGGACTGGAGCATCCCAGCAGCAGCATCAACTAGGAGCAGATTTATCCTGGACTCCCTTCAGGTGCCTTCCTCAAGCAACTGGTCATGGAACCAACTCAGCAGAAGGCAATACTGGACCTTGTGCTCACAAACAGGGACAGTGTGATGGGGTAACAGTGGGGAGCACCTGTAACAGTGAGCACCAGTCAGTGTGGTTTGAAATCACAGAAAGAGCAGAACCAAACCACACAAAAACACATATCCTGGATTTTAGGGGGGCAGACTTTGGGAAAATGGGGTATACTTGAAAGAGGCATTAAGGGAATGGGACAGGAATCAGGGGTTGAGGAACAGTGGGCAGTATTTAAAATGGGATTACATGAACAACAGAATTATGCATTAAGCAGGTTAGCAAGAGGAAAAGGAAGAGGAGACCATTATGGTTTCCAAAGAGGTAGCAAAGAAAGTGAAAGCCAAAAGATTGCATTCAGGCAATACAAAAACACAGGCAGAAGGGATAGGGAGAAGTACCAGGAGAAGCAAAGGGAGGCAGGGAGGTCAGTAAGGGAAGCCAAAGCTCAGACAGAAGAACACATTGCAAAATCAGTGGGTATAGGGACAAACGTTTTACAGGTACATAAGTGAAAAAGAAAGACAAAGGAGGATAGTGAGACTGAGGGGAGGATGGGAGCGCGTGGAGGATGACAACAGTAAAGCTGACATATTGAACAGGTATTTCTGCTCAGTCTTTACTGAGGAAGAGGGGTAATGGGTCTGAAGGGAGTACAAGGTGAGAAATGGTGCAGAAATGGAACAAGTCCTTTACGAGAAAGGGTCCTGAAGGAACTGGAAGTAATAAGAGTTGATAAAGCAATGGGGCCAGACGGGTGCACCCCAGGGTCCTTAAAGAACTAAGAGAGGTGGTGGCTGAACCTCTGGCTATCCTGTTTAGCTGATCACTGGAAACAGGGAGGTACCCAAAGACTGGAGGACAGCAGATGTAGTCCCTTATACAAAAGTGGGAACAAAGAAGCAGGGAACTACAGACCAGTCAGCCTCACCTCGGTAGTGGGGAAGATCATGGAAGCACTACTGAAGGAGAGATTGGTGGAACATCTAGTTTGTCAATGGACTACAGGACCCAAGGCAGCATGGTTTCAGGGGAGGTCATGTCAGACCAACCTCGTTGAATTTTTGACTGGGTGACTAGGGAGGTGGATCAGGGAGGGCAGTGGGCGTGGCCTATCTGGACTTCAGCAAGGCCTTTGACACTGTGCCACATAGAAGACTATTACACAAACTGGGGAATATGGGTGTGGGCAGGACAATAGTGTGGTGGGTAGGTAACTGGCTGGGTGGCAGAACACAGAGGGTGGTGGTAAATGGCTGTCACTCCACAGAGGGAAGAGGGACCAGTGGGGTACCACAGGGATCAGTGCTGGGACCAGTCCTATTCAACATTTTCATCAGTGACATTGCGCAGGATCTAGAAGGCAGAATTTCACTGTTTGCTGATGACACAAAGCTCTGTAACAGAGTAGACACACCAGAGGGTGTAGACAGAATGAGAAGCACCTGCAGAAACTTGAAGAATGGTCAAGGGTTTGGCAGTTGAAATTCAATGCAAAGAAGTGCAAGATAATGCATATGGGGCACAAAAACCCTGGCACAATATATCAGTTGGGGGTGAGGATATAGCATGCACCAAGCAGGAAAGGGATCTTGGGGTTGTCATCTCTGATGACCTCAAGGTAGGAAACAGTGTGACAAGGCAGCAGGTAAAGCAAATAGGATGCTGGGATGTATAGGCAGGGGCATCACCAGCAGGAAAAGGGAGGTCATAATTCTGCTATACAAGATACTAGTGAGACCCCACCTGGAGTACAGTGTACAGTTCTGGAGACCATACCTACGTAAGGACATAGACAGGGTAGAGAAGGTTCAGAGGAGGGCAACAAAGATGGTGCATGGATTGCATCACAAGTCCTATGAAGACAGGTTGAAGGAACTGAACATGTACTCCCTGGAGGAGAGGAGGGGAGGGGGATATGATAGAGACATACAAGTATCTTACAGGGAGGAACAGGTGCAGGAAAACACTATTTTTAAGCGAAAAGATGTTCCAGGACTAGAGGGCTTGGGATGAAGTTGGAGGAGGATGATTCAGAGGAAACATGAGAAAGAATTTCTTCACAGAACGGGTGGTGGACAAGTGGAACACCCTGCCAAAGGAAGTGGTGGGGCTGAAACAATCACGGATTTAAGAATGCATGGGATAGACATAAAGGAATTCTAGAGGTCAGGGTAAGGGCAACAGACTTCTAGGAAACCAAACTGAACTTACAAGCTCAAATGGGCAGACTGGGTGGGCCATAGGCCCTTATCTGCCAACACTGTCTATGTATAATGTGTCATACATTGATTTACATGATGACTGCGCCATTGTGTGCTACATGGGCAGAAACACATTCTGGGCAATATGTGAAAATGACAGCTGTACCCAGCTCATAAGGAGGTGTGGTAAGAATGGCAATGTTGAAAATCTGGAGTGAAAATGTGAAAATTCAGCAGAACTTACTGAGGCGTGCATAGGAACTGCGCAATCTTGCATAATTAAAACAGTCAATTTTAGGAATTTTTCACCAAATTTTCAACATAGCCATTTTAAGACTTCTGCTCATGAACAGTGTCACTGTGATTTTCTTAATTTGTCCCTCAGACATTGATTTCACACACACCGATCTCGCCATTGTGCTTACATGGGTGGAAACACATTTTGGGCAAGATATGAAAAATGACAGCTGTACAGCTCATAGGAGGTGTGGTAAAATGGCAATGTTGAAAATCTGGAATGAAAATATTGAAAATTCACGAACTTACTGACAGTGCATAGGAACTCTCGCAATTCATCGCCGAAAGCTGCTTTTAGAATTTTTCACCAAATTTTCAACATAGCCATTTTAAGACCTCTGCTCATGAACAGTGTCACTGTGATTTTCTTAATTTTGTCCGTACATTGATTTCTAACACCAACTGCGCCATTGTGCGCTACATGGATGGAAACACATTTTGGGTGAGATATGAAAAATGACAGCTATACTGCTCATAAGAAGGTGTAGTAAAATGGCAATGTTGAAAATCTGGAGTGAAAATATTGAAAATTCAGCGAACTTATGAGCAGCCTGCGTAGGAACTGGGCAACAGCACGTCAAAACAGTCATTTTTTGAATTACTACCAAATTTTCAAAATAGGCTTCTTGAGAGCCCACCTTATGAACACTGGCAGTGTCGTTTCATTAATCAGTCCTGAAAGGTGATTTCCGAGTGACTGTGAAATCACCTCCGGCCCGAATAACGCCATGACAGTGACAGCATTCATGAGAAGGGGTCCCAAAACCCATGTTGAAAATTTGGTGCAAAATTCCAAAAATGGCTGAGATATGCAGCAAAGTTGAAAAAACCCTATCTATCCCATTATACAGCTTACTGGCATTTCTTCAGTTATGAGTCGACTTTGAAGAGTGCAGACATGTTCCCGGTCCACCGAAGATCGTCGCGCCAGAGTCTGGAGGTAAGTATGGGGTGAGGGGGGTGGGGAGGCAGAGTGCACATGGGTGGGTGCGGGTGGGGCAGAGACTACGAGGCACCGCTTTTAAGTTACAGGTGTTTTTTTTGTTTAGGTGACAACGGGATGTTTGCCATGCTGGGTGGGCTCCCAGCGTAGCCTGGGACTGGTGGGGCCTGGAGCCGGCGGGGATTGGGCACCCGTCAGCAATAGCATTCATTGCGGAGAACAGTGGAGCCGACGGGGTTTGGGCACCCGTCGGCTATCTATGCAGCCACGCTGGGGTGGAAGCACCAGCATGGCCTATGTAACTGTGTTAGGGGCAGCACGCGTGCATGCGGCGTAGGTGTGTGTGTGTAGGGGGAACTGCTATGCATGAGCAGGCGATATCTGATCGCTGCTCACTGAAGCATAGCTCCCCCTTTCAACTGTATGCCACTGCATTTTGGAGCTGTCATAGACAGCTCCAGCATGCATTGGTGGACTGGGGCCATGCCTGCCAACACACTGACTGAATTGGAAGAGGGCTGACACACCTCCGAAAACACCGATGATGGCACTATGTTTCTTGCACATGCGTGCAAGCAAGCATAAAAATCATACAAGAAAAAAAACTTGAGTTTACAACTTCATTAAGTACCCAAAAACACTACTGAACGAGTTAAGTAAAAAGTATTATAAGTTGGAATAAAGTGCAAGGTATTCTTAACATGTAACTATCATCAATCATTACACATACATCTCAGGTTTAACTCGTGTCTAAGCGTCTTTATAAAGTGTTTGGTACTTTGTGCTTGATATTTCAAATCACTACCTATTGGATCCCAAGTTTGTACAAGCTTAGCTGCAAATGTCATATTTCCAAATCTATTTTTCATTTTTATTTTAAGGTGTTTATTTTTAGAATCTCTTAAGTTGTATTTGTGTTTGTGCTCATTGACTTCCAGTTTCTCAGTTAAGTAGTTTGGCTTTTTAAAATGTATTACACCATGAATTTGGTGCAACCATTTAAATGTCCTTTTATTTTCTAAGATAACCAACCCAGAGAGTTGTACATCTCACAAAGATGTTTTCGATAGTCAAACTTCAAGACATACCTAGCTAAGTTGTTGCATGTTACTTCAGTCTTTTTTAGGTTTGTTTTAGAAGCCATTCCATAAATATGACCACCGTAATCAATACATGGGACTATTAGCTGGTTAATATTAGCTCTCATTTTGTGATCAATACAAAAGCCTGATATTCAAAAGGCTGCCAGTCTTTTGTTTGTTTTGCTAACCGATTAATTTATATCAATCAATCAAACTTTATTTAACCAGATGAGCCTGGAATTTCACATATATAGCTACAGGCAACAGTATATGCAATGTTACAACAATTGGGAGTCCAACAACACAGTAATTCAAAAAAAAAAAGAGGTAAAGAAAGTAAATACATGATAGGTACAGGTCAGGGATATATACAGTGTTACAACAAATTAGTATTCATACCATGCAGTAATGCTAGCGTAAACAAGGAGAAAGTGCACGTATCTTAGATGAAAGTAGCATACATATTATGGTACAAAAACCTATGTATATTAGCTGTGACAGGAACCTATGCAGAAGAAAGGGTAAGGAGAAGGGGTAGTAGAAAGAAGAAGGGGCAAAGCAAGAGGGGAGGAAGAGTGATACGCTTGGGGAGGGTTACATAGTTTAGGAACAGGTCAGGGTAAAGCTACAAAGGGAAAAGAGGCAGGGCATGGAAAAGAAATAGGGGAGAGAAGCTTAGAATAGATAGTAGGATAGGTGCGGTAAGAGTGCTATTAGCGGAAGCAAGTACAGGTTTCTGAAAAAGAACGTTGGTAAAGGGATTTGAAGAAGTTCAGTTTCACAGGGATTGACAACTTTAGAGTTTTCTGTGTTGTGTTCCAAATGACAGGAAGAGCATGACTTAATGCAGATTTGCCATATCTGGTTCTTACTTTAGGGATGAATAGTGAGATGTAAGAGAGGTTTCTCAAGGTGTAGTTTCTAACCCTACAGGTGGGTAGACAACTCACAATATGATGCGGGAGCATATTAGTGATTGCTCTGTAGGTCCAGAGCACTGCGTTCTTTTGTCATCTGAATGTTAGTGAGCTCCACCCTACCTTGGCATAGAGCTCACAGTAGTGTGTGGCATAAGGGAGACCAGTTATGAATTGAATAGCTCGATGGTGTCATATATCCAGGTTAGAGAGGGAGAGCTTTTAGGCCTTGGCCATACAGGAAATCAGCATAATCTAAAGAGGCAAGAATGTAGTCTGGACCAACCTAGTTTTAACTTCTGGCTTAAGTAGATTTCTAATACGGAAGAAGAGAACAAGTCTTTGTTTCAGTTTTTTTGAGAGTCCATTGATATGATGGTCAAAGGACAATTTGTGGTCTATCCAAAATCCAAGATACTTAAATTTCTCAACAAACTCCAGCGGCTCACCCAGTAATGTGTATACAAAGGGAGCAGAACGAGGGAGACTGTCTTTATTTGCAAAGGTAGAGGGAGCAAGTATCATAGCCTTGGTCTTTTTTGCATTTAGAAGGTGCTTTAATTGAAGTAGATTTTTCTGTAAATGATCGAAGTCTTGTTGGAGATCACTGCAGGCACGATCCAGAGTAGGTCTGGCAATGTACAAGAAAGTATCATCCGCAAACAGGTGGATGTTTGTTGTAGGGATACCAGTATTAATCCAGTTAATATAGACAGCAAATAGCAGCGTGCCTTAAATGGACCCTTGAGGGACACCTCTTAACAGGTTTTTTGAGGAGAGAGAAGGCCCCCTCAACCTTAACCAGCAGTTGACGCTCAGTAAGGTAGTTAGTAAACCAGTTCAAGGCTGGTGGGTCTGCTCCAATATTACTTAGAACACACAGGAGTAAGTCATGGTCCACAGTATCAAAAGCTTTGCTCAGGTCAAGAAACAAAGTGCACACATAATTTTTTGTGTCCAAGACAGTCTGCCAATCATTAGTGACCTTAGCCAATATAGACACAAGGCTGTGGTGAGGTCTAAAGCCTGACTGAAGTGGATTCAACAGGTTGTAGGTCTCCAGATAGGACCTAAGTTGCTCTTTGACCACCTTTTCTAATAATTTGGATAGGATGGGCAACAGCGATATCGGTCGGTAGTTATTTAGGTCACTGGGGTCCCCGTATTTAAACAGGGGAACTACATGAGCTATCTTCAAGACTGGGAGTGCTCCTGTGCAAGGGACATACATACTAAAGTTCATACTAAGGTAGGAATAGGAACATAAAGTCCATAGCTCATTTGTGTTCCAATCTCATTTGTGATACTTTAAATCAGCACCATCAAGAAAATATTTGTCTAATCTGCTTTTAAACACACTCTTGGTTTCTGCTATTATAATGTGTAATAGGCAGTGAATTCCACAGATTTACCACTCTGACAGTATATGAATATTTCCTAGCATTTGTTCTAAACCTCTTCCTTTTAATTTGTAATGGGTGTCCCCTAATTTCAATATTATTATCTTTAAAGGCTATATCTAAATCACACATCAATCTAGGGTCTTGAAGTACATCGTACAAAAAAAGAATATCACCACGTGCCCTGCATACTTCCAGAGACATAAGTCGTAGTGAATGCAATCTTTCAACATAGGGTATGTTACTATAACCCTTGACCCTTTTTGTAAAGCAGCGCTGTACTTGTTCCACCTTATTTCTTTCAGAGACTTTGTAGGGTTCCAAATCTGGGATGAGTACTCGAGATGGGATGAACATATGCCTATATAGGGGATAAGAACACTGCTGGATCTTGACACATTATTTTCTTTATGTACCACATTACCCTGTTGGCCCTGTTTGTAGCTTCCCTAACTTGCTTTTATGTACTTAAGTTATCACTTATATGTATACCCAGGTCCTTTTCACCATCAGTTTTGCTAAGTGGGTCATTATCCAAAAAGTAATTCAGTTTTTTTATTAAGTCTTCCCAAATGAAGAGCTTAACACTCATCTATGTTCAATTTCATATCCCATTCTTTGGTCCAAAGGGAGATATTATTCAAATCTTGTTGAAGTCTCTTTCCTTCTACTTCAGCGGTGCAAAGGCCACCTAACTTTATATTGTCAGCATATTTTATAACTGTACTTAGCAAATGTTGTCTTATATCAAAGGTAAAAACATTAAACAATGTGTCAGGCCCAGGACAGAGCCCTGGGGCACTCCACTACCAACAGACCCCTCGCCAGACAAATGTCCATTTATTATGACACACTGTCTCTTCTCAGACAGCCAATCTGCTACCCAATTGACTATAAAAGCGGGAATACCAATCGTAGTAATTTTGTCCACAGTTACCCAGTGTGGCACCCAGTCAAAAGCTTTAGAGAAATCCAAATACATCACATCACATGGTATGTTACTGTTCAAGTATGCACTAATCTGTTCATAAAAAACAAGTGAATTACATGTACAGCCTCTGCCTTTCACAAAGCCATGTTGATCATGGTCAATGTTACTTGTTTGCTGACATATTAAAGAGGTGAGTAATAGGGGGTGACAGAATGCAATATCCCAGTTTTAGGTAATAAGGTTCAGTATTGCCAGTGCCTGCTGACTTTCTGGTGTCCAGGCTCAATAATAGATCCTCTACTAGTTTTAAGGCAATTGGAGTGAAGGAGAATACTCCTTCATGGGAGGGGATGACTGAGGTATGGTATGCCAAGTCATGACTACTCAGCTGCGAGTGAAGTTTAGATGCTGGAGAGGTGTCAAACATCAGGCCAGCTGTCTCAAAGTGGTTATCGATAAGATCAAGGATCTCATTTTCAGCCGTGGTGGAAATACCACCAGATGTGATTTTCTGGGGTAACGAGCTGGCTGGGCAAAATCCTTCAATGTCCCTGAGTGTTTTCCAAAATTTGGTTGAGCAATTAGATGCGGATTCGAGTTCAGTATGGAAATAATTAGCTTTCTCAGTCCCGATTAGCTTAGTGGACATGTTTCTTGCAGCTCTAAATGCTGCCCAGCCCGCTGGTTGCTTAAATTTTCTTGCCTTTTTCCATAGGAAATCCCTGTTTAGCAAAGCTGTTTTTAGGCTAGCCATGAACCATGGACAGAACTTCTTTTTGGTGTGTACTTTGCGCCGAGGGACATGTCTGTTTATAGCATCAATGACTATGGATTGGAAAAACTCATATTTAATTTCTTCATCAATCCAAACTCCCAAGTATTTGTAACAAGTTTCTTGGCCCAAGGTCTCATTCTTGAGTGTTTTTATGTTGATGTTCTGATGGATGTATTTATTTTGATATCTTTTTGGGTTGAAAGCCATGGTCAGGGCTTTAGTTAACTCTGTTCTGGGAATATCTGACTTCCAAAAATGAGGCAAAAACTTCCAAAATAAAGAGGGAGGAAGTCATTGACTTCCAGATGTAAAACCAAAAATTAGATGACTTCCAAAATTGCAGGCATGGAAGTCAGAAATGATCGATTTTCAGAAAGAATTTTATTTTACCACTGATTTATTATGTTAACATCCATAAATCTGTCCATCCTAGAATACTGACTTCAAAAGTGGGATCCTGGGAGTATTTGACTTTCAAAAATTAGGATGACTTCCAGATTTGAACTCCTGGAAGTTTTAGACTTCCATTGAAAATAAATGAACTGACACCCTGGCCGTGGTTTTCATTTTTTTTGCTGTTTAGGACTAATTGGGACTGGTTTAGCCATAGATCTAGTTTTATAAAGTCTGACTGTAAGCCCTGTTCCAGCTCTTGAATAGAATTTCCATGGGTTAACAGAACTGTGTTGTCAGCATACAGCCTCACTTGTTTAACCAGAAGTGGCACACTAAGCTGAAATCTTGTTTACAGGTGCAACCTGGGTGCACAGGGAAGTTAAGTGACTTGTTCAGGGTCACACAGTATGCAAGTGGGGGCTGTGGGATTCAAACCCAGGTCTCCAGATTTGCAGCTCAGAGCCTTAAACAACTGCGCTATACTGCCTCCTCAAACTTCTCTCTGTACCAATGCTAGCTTGGGCAGAGAACTGCCTACCTGAACTTGGATCCTGAATGTTATATAAGACTGAAACCTAGGCAATGTTTCTTTATCTACTCCCATTTTAAATACCCTATACTGTTGGATTGTGTGATCCACGGTGTCAAAGGCCTTGGAGATCCATGAACACTGTGCTCACTGCCCTTCCCTCATTCATCTGAGTGGCTATGGGGTCCACAAGGTCGGTGAGCGTGGACCGTGGAGTAGCCCTAATGAAAGTCAAACTGGAAACAGGACAGCAATGAGTACTCTCCAAATGCTCACTCAGCTACCTCTGCACCGCCTCTCCATTATCTTCGACATCATGGACAACAAAGCTATTGATCTATAAATTGTGGGTTCGTGGTGACAACCCCTTTGTGAATTTTGATTATCTTAGCCATTTCCACAAGGCAGGTAATCTTTTCTCTGCTAGGCTCCAATTGAATATTTTGTTAAGACTGGGGCTACTATTTTTATTGAATCCCATAAAAATATATTTTCTATTCCATCTAGTCCAGTGGCTTTCTTCGGTTTCAGCTTCCTAGTTCTGTTTTACTTCCTTACAGGAAATATATTTCAATCTAAACTTTGGTTTGTCTGACAGCCATCTACTTAATGTATCCTGTTCCCAGTCATTGCCCTTTTGAAGTATCTATGTCAGGAAGTGTAGTGAAGTATTCATTTAAGTTATTTGCTGATGGAGAAATTATTGACATCTTAGTACACATAGGGACTAATGATCTCACCAGCTGGTCAGTTGTGGAGACCAAGGAACACCTGACCAGGCTGAGTGACAAACTATCATCCATTTAATCTGGCATCTCCTTCTCTGAGATTCTGAAAGTCAGGGAGAGGGGGGAGGATGGACAGAAGGTTCGGGAAGGGGAGACAGGGCAGCTGAACATCTGGCTCAAGGGCTGGTGCCAGGAAAAAGGACACAAATTTGTAGGGAACCAGCAACAGTTTTGGGAGTGAAAGTTCTTTAAATGTGATGGACTGCATCTGACTAAGGAGGGAGTCAGTGCATTAGGGCAGAAGTTTGACATCATTGCAGAATATTTAAACTAGCAAATGGGGAGAAGGGTACAGCACCTGATACATCAAATGTGAAGAACACCCTTCCCCCCCTCAGCTAGTGGTCAAACAGGAGTTCAGCATGTTTGTAGTTCATTTGCATCACCAGGTAAGGAAAAAGGTCCATCTCCCCATACAATGCACAGGGGAAATGCCAGATCTCGCCCAACAACTAACGCACTGAAATCTGGCCAATGGAAAATCATGTACACAAATGCTCACAGTCTGGGAAAAAAGATCGCAGACCGGCAGGCAATAATGACAGAGGCTAAATTGGACATAATAGCCATTAGTGAGACATGGTTTACCAGTAAGTACACTTGGGAGACTTCAGTACCTGGCTATGTACTGTTCGGAAGAAACCGAGGTGCAAAAAGTGTGGAGTGGAGTGGCCCTTTATGTCAAAGAAAATATCAAAGCTACAGAAATTCAGAATACACATAAGGAGCCAGAAGAACTGTGGGTCACCCTGGAAACAGAAAATAGGACAGCCATATGAACTGGGATTGTCTACAGGCCTCCAGACCAGGGGAGGACATAGGCACATTACTGTTAGAGGATATACAAAACATGACAGCTAAAGGGAAGGTTCTGATAATGGGAGACTTCAACATGCCAGATACAGATTGGTCAATACCAGCAGGAACATCTGCCCAGACTAGACACATAGTGGATTCCCTGCAGGGGGACAGCCTCAAATAACTGGTACAACAACCCACAAGAGACAGGGCTATCCTAGATCTAGTACTGACTAACGGGGAAGGGATCACAGATCTCCAGGAGGAAGGTCACCTGGGGGCCAGTGACCACCACATGGTATTGTTCAATTTAGCCACTAGAACTAAATCATTCCATTCCAAGGCAAAAATATGGGACTTCAGAGGAGCTGACTTTGATAAGATGGCCGACAGAGTTAAACTGGCCCTGGCAAAAAGGAATTCAGGTGAGGGGGTACAGGCAAAGTGGGCAAGCATTAAGGATGCAATACTTGAAGCAACATTCCATTGTGTTATAGAGAAAAGGAAGTACAAAAGAAGAAGGAAACCACTTTGGTTCTCAAAAACAGTAGCAGAAAGGTCAGAGCCAAAGGCTGGCCTTCGGGAAATATAAGGCATAGCGGGATGAAGATGGGGAGGCATACCAAACTTCCCTAAGGGAAGCAGGGAAGGCAGTAAGGCAAGCAAAGGCCCAAACCAAGGAAACATTAGCATGAGCAGTAAAAGAAGGTGACAAGACTTTTTATAGATACATTAGTGAAAGGAGAAAGTCCAGAGGGGGTATTGCTAAGATCAAAGTGGATAAGGGTGTGTGTGTGAGGAGGAGGACCATGTAAAAGCATCTATCCTAAATAGATACTTCTGCTCAGTATTTACTGAAGAGAAGGTAGGGCAGAGCCCACAGCTCAGCACCATGGACACAGGGGAGGGAGGTGTGCACTAGTCCCTTCACAAAAGAACGGGTCCTACAAGAGATCGATAAGCTCAGGGTGGACAAGGCAATGGGACCTGATGGCATACATCCCAGGGTACTAAAGGAGCTAAGGGTGGAACTAGCAGAGCCATTATCAGAACTGTTTAGTGAGTCTCTGAGCATAGGAGAGGTCCCAGAAGACTGGAAAAGGGCTCATGTGATCCCGCTCCACAAGAGTGGTAGCAGGGAGGAGGCAGGGAACTACAGACCAGTCAGTCTTACCTGAGCAGTGGGCAAGATAATGGAGGCACTCATTAAGGAAAGGATAGTGGAACACCTGGAATCCATAGGAGCACAAGAACAAAGACAACATGGGTTTACAACAGGAAGGTCCTGTCAAACTAATCTCATGGATTTCTTTGACTGGGTAACCAGAGTGGTGGACCAAGGAGGAGCAGTTGATGTCAGCTACCTTGACTTCAGCAAGGCTTTCGATACTGTTCCACATAGAAGATTGATTAATAAGCTGGAAATTCAAGAACAGGATAGTAACTGCACCAAGGATAAGCAGTGCACTGCTAAAAATAACAAATATGAACAAGTACCTTGGGTTTGCTGGCACCTACTAAAAGGCCACAGGGTGCATGAAGAGCACTTCCTATTTATTGTAACATCAAATAATATTCTACACCTTGGGATCTTCTGCTCATAGTTCCTTCTTTTAATAAGAAAATTTCAGTGTAGCAGCAATAAATCCAAATGAAATCCAACATGATCGATTTCACAAATAACAAAGTGGAAAACAGTAACGTCTCACACTACTCCCTCTCTCACAACCTATTTTGTAGGTCTACCAACTAGGTTGTGAGAGAGGGAGCTGTGTGAGACATCACTGTTTGCTGCAACACTGAAATTTTCTTATTAAAAGAAGGAACTATGAGTAGAAGATCCCAAGGTGTGGAATATTATTTGATGTTACAATAAATAGGAAGTGCTCTTCATGCACCCTGTGACCTTTTAGTAGGTGCCAGCAAACCCAAGGTACTTGTTCATTAATAAGCTGGGTAGGCTCAGGGTGGCTCAGAAATTGGTCAACTGGGTAGCAAACTGGTTGGACGGGCAGAAAACAGAGAGTGGTGGTAAACAGTATACAGTCAGAAGAGATGCAAATCTCAAGTGGGTACCACAGGGATCAGTCCTGGGGCCAGTCCTCTTCAATATCTTCATCAGTGGCATTGCAGATGGACTGGAAGGTAGGTTTGTCTGTTTGCAGATGACACCAAGATCTGCAACAGAATAGATCATCCAGATGGGGTGGGCAGAATGAGAAGAGATCTGGGTAAACTGGCAAAATGGTCAGAAGAGTGGAGACCGGGGTTTAACGCAAAGAAGTGCAAGATCATGCACATAGGGAAGAGAAACCCTGAAGTCACTTACAGGCTGGGAGGGGAGTTGCTGGCAGTCACAAGGAAAGAAAGAGACTTATGCATCATCATTACAGATGGCCTGAAATCATCCAAGCAGACCACTAAAGCAGTAGGTAAGGCTAGGGGGATGTTGGGGTGTATTAGTAGGGGTATCACAAGTCATAAGAGGAAGGGAGGTAATAATCCCTCTTTACAAGACACTGGTTAGGCCCCATTTGGAGTACTGCATGCAGTACTGGAGGCCACACCTTCACAAGGACATTAACCAAACTGAGGCAGTCAAGAGAAGGGCAACCAAAATGGTGCAGGGACTGCATCAAAAAACATATGAGGACAGATTAACAGAGCTCAATATGTATACCCTAGAGCAGAGGAGGGAGAGAGGTGATATGATCGAAAAATTCAAACACCTTAAGGGCATTAACAAGGTGAAAGAGTCTAACATGTCTCAGTATAAGAAAAATAGCAGGACAAAAGGACACAGCATGAGATTAGAGGGAGGCCGATTAAGGCATAATGTGAGCAAGTTCTTTTTCACAGAAAGGGTGGTGGATGCGTGGAACGGCCTACCTTAGGAAGTGGTGGATATGAATACAGTGCAGGGCTTCAAACAGGCATGGGACAGGCATAAGGAAGCAATACAGATGAGTATGAATAGATAGGCCATTGACAGAGCAAAGGCCAATGGCACATTCATAAGGCAGAAAAAGAAATTGGCAGACTGGATGGGCCTTGCAGTCCTTATCTGCCGTCAACTTCTATGTTTCTGTGTTTCTATGTCACATAGTAGGAGACAGTAGAATCTCATTTTGTTTGGATCTGAATAGGCACCTTATTATCTACTGGTTTCTCAAAAGATCTAATCAGATACCAATATTTTGGGAGATCAGTATTTTCTTCTACTTTGTTTTGTAATAATTTTTTTGATTTTCTAATCTGAGTCTTTAGTTTATTTCTAGCAATCTTGTAGTTTTCCCAATCCCCAATGGCTAAAGTTTTGTTTGCTCTCTTCCACAGTCTGTTCTGTACTCTCATGGCACTCTTAAATTTCTCAGTGATCCATGGAGAGTGAGATCTTTTTATTATAACTTGTCTAAATGGAGCAACTTCATTACATGCTTCCATAAAAAGCATAATAAATTAATTTACTGCCCAGTCCAGATGTGGGATTAAAAAAAGTCTATCCCAGTTATACCTGCCAACAAATGGTTTCATTTTTCTTGATTATCATTTTTAAAAGTCCTATGCTTTACTTTAGGTGGAACTTCCTTAAAGGTTTTCTCACTTTTCATGTTAACTTCACAGGTGCAAGTGACTGAGCAGTGATCTCTCAGTATGGGATGATTTACCTGAGCAGAAGTTACTGTCAGATTTTCGGAAATAACGATCAGAACTAGAATGTTTCCTGAAGTAAGGAAATGTGTTTTTCTAGTGGGAACAGCTATTATTTGTTTTGTCCCTCCACAGCTCCAGTTGTGGACCAGAATCGCCAGTGCTGCGGAGATTGGTATTCTCTTCCACCGCAGCTGTGGAACCATGTTATGGCTGGTCCCACCAGCCATAACATTTTTCAGGAACTGCAGGGAAAAATCACATTCAAGCTGCTGTAAACGGTGCAGTCAATTATAAACAAGCTCCACTTTTGAGAATACTGTAGCTGTGGGAAAAACTGCAGGTTCAACAAGTGGAAACCCACTTGCGCTAGTTTTTCCCATGGCTGTGGGATTTTCCCAAGCTTTGAGAATCTGGCCCCATATTCCTTTTAATGAGTCTTGCCAAAAATGCCATAAATGAATCTGTTTGAGTACTGATTGAAGATTTGTATGCCATAATGATTTCTTTGAAGATTGCATCCATTTGATTTTTTTCATTAAAGCATAATTTTGACCACTGATTAGCTGCATTACGTAGAAACATACGTAGAAACATAGAATCTGATGGCAGATAAGGACAGCCAGGCCCATCCAGTTTGCCTTTTTATTTCCCTACCTATAAAAAGATGCCTCAGATCCTACTTGATCTAAGGTTTCACCTCCTCTTTTTGTACCACCAGGGTTCCCACATGTCTGTCCCATGCCGTCTTTAATTCCCCCACTGACTTTGCCCCCCATCACCTCTGCTGGGAAGCTGTTCCATGCCTCCACCACCCTTTCCTTGAGGAAGTACTTTCTCACATTGCCCCTTAGTCTACCCCCCTCCAGTCTCCTGTCATGTCCCAGTGTTCTTGAGCATCTTTTCATCTGAAATGTGCAGCCCTCCTGTACCTTATTTATTCCCTTTAGGTACTTGAAGGTCTCCATCATATCACCCCTTCCCTCTTCTCTTCTATGGTATACATATTGATTTCCTGCAATGTCTCCTTGTATGACTTCTTGTGTAGGCCCTGCACCATTTTTGTAGCCCTTGTCTGAACAGCCTTCACCTTATCTATGTCCGTATGGAGATGCGGCCTCCAGAACTGGACACAGTACTCCAAATGAGGCCTCACCAATGACCTATACAGGGGCATCACCACCTCCTTTCTTCTGCTCGTGATACCTCTTCCTATGCACCCCAGCATCCCACTGGCTCTCCCCACTGCCTTGACACATTATTTGGCCCCTTTAGGTCATCAGATATGATCACCCTCGATCTGTTCCTGTTGTGTGGCTTCCAGCAACTATCCCCCATCATGTAATCCTCCTTGTGTTCCTGCACCCCAAGTGTATGATTTTCCACTTTTTTGCATTGAATCTTAGCTGCCACACTCTAGACCATTCTTTCAGCTTATCTAGGTATCTTCTCATTTTCTCAACCCCTTCTGGACTATCTACCCTATTACAAATCTTGGCGTCATCTGTAAAGGGGCATACCTTCCCCTCCAGATCCTCCGCAATGTCACTGATGAAGGTATTAAATAGTACTGGCCTCAGAACAGATTCCTGTGGTACCCCACTGGTCGCCTTCACTACCTCAGATTTAGCTCCACCCTCTGTGTTCTGTCCCTCAACCAATTTTCAACCCAGTGTATGACCTTATGACCTGCTGCTATGCTACTCAGCTTATTCACCAGCCTCATATGTGGATCAGTGTCAAAATCCTTATAAAATCAATGCAGACTACATCCATCTCCCTGGTCACCCAGTCAAAGAAATCTATCAGATTCGTTTGACATGACTTTCCTGTTGTGAATCTATGCTGCCTCAGATCTTGTGCTCTGCTGGCTTCAAGGTTCTCCACTATCCTTTCTTTTAGTTGTAATTCCATCAGCTACATAACAAACAACTCATTGTTGATTCCGCAAACACTTCAAAAATGGATTGCTTCTTTAATATTAGAGCCCCCAAAGCCTGGAACAACCTTCCTCAGGAAATTGTTGACTCCTCTCTCTTCCACCATAGATTAATTGGCCACTTATTTTGGGGGACAATCATGATGGGCGCTAGCCTACTTCATCCTAATAAACTAAGAAAACGAAGCTTCCCTACCACCAAGGTCAGACTGACAGGCCTATAGTTACCAGCCTCTTCTCTGCTCCCACTTTTGTGGAGAGGGACTATATCGGCCCTCCTCCAGTCCTCTGGGACCTTTCCTGTATTCAGTGATCTATTGAACAGGGATTTCAGCGGTGCAGACAGTATCTCCCTTAATTCCTTTAATGCCCTATGGTGTATCCCATCTGGTCCCATTGCCTTGTCCACCTTAAGTTGTTTAAAATATGTAACCAATAGGTGGCAAATCAACATTGAACTAGTGCACTTAGGTAAACCCTCTCCAGTTCTGCTCTAACTAACTGTTCAGGCCAAGAATTACTTATTCTTAATAAGCTATGATAGAAATTAGAGTAAGGTGTTTCCACAGAATGAGAAAAATAATAACCCCACACTTCTGCACAGTATAGTATTATGGGATTAAGGTTTGCCTCCATGGCCTTCAAAGCCACAAAGATGCTCCTACCCCCATATACAGTATTAAACTTTTTAATAGCCATTGAGTTTTGTTTTAAATTGTTTGTTTGTAATTGTGTGTGTTAAGTCCACTTGACATTGGACATGAATGTTACACCTAAATAGCAATATTCTTTTGCCACTTCAAACTTCTGATTATTTAAGTAAAAACTACAAGGTTTCCTGCCATTAAAAATCATGAGCTTTGATTTTTCATAATTAATCACTAATTTATGTAAAGTACATAATTCATAAAAAAGTTTAACATTCGTTGAAGTCCTATTTGTGATAAAGAGAATGTCATATCACTGGTGTAACTGAAAGCAGAACATGCAATATTCATATTGGGGCTATTCTCCTTCGAGCCAGATGTACATGCAAGTCAAGCAGAAAGTGCCTGCACGCCTACATGGCCACAAACAAGCACAGGGTGCATGGATTCATGACTGCAAAGCACCAGAGGGCACCTGTCTGTACCCCCATGGGACTGTGGACTGTGGGTGGAAGATAGGCATGACTGTGGACCAGGCAGTATCCAATTGGATGCCCGTCCTGGGTCCAGGAGTGGATCCCTTACACTGGGAGTGATGGAGTGTGGGACGGTGCTGGTTTGTAATCATGGAATGCATGGGCAATTGCCCAAATGGCAACCATAAGCTCACCCATGCAGCCCAGTGTGCTGGGGCAGATGTTTGCAGGGGGCAATGCAGTGGACAGTGGCCATGGTGCCGTGACACCACACAAGCACAGAGGACAGTGGAACAGGGGAGAGGGAGGCGCAGGGGACCCAGGGGCACATGGGCTGCAACCTGGTCTGCACAACGACACAGCACCACAAGCAACACCGGTGGAGGGCAGCAAGCCATGCAGACAGAAGGGCAACACAGGCAGACAATGGCACAAGGTGTAGGATAATGCACAGAGTAGCATGACACCCACCACAAAGGGGCACGCATGTGACAGGGACACAGCACACAGGCCCAGCACACACAAGAGCAAAACCCAGAGGATACAGCACTTGGACACCAGGGGACATGCCCATGCATGACATCAGACACCTGCAGCATGGCTCAACACACCAGCCACAAAACACAGACACAGATGTTGTAGCAAAATAAAGCTTTACTCCCAGGTAAAGTACAAAACAGTGCCAACAGGGCAACTAGTAACAGCAACAAGGGGAATACGGGGAGAGGTAACAATGGATGCAGTGGACAGGGACCATGGGACGTGACAGAGGGGAGGTTGGATGGACAAAGTAACAGGGGGTGGGCAGGTGATGACCAGTCTGCAGCCCTGATATTACCAGGGCAGATCAGTGATGAACCTGCAAGAATGCCCACAGCCACAGCACATCCCTCTTCAGGGCCTCCGTCTCAGACAGGTGGCGCCACACCTCCCACAGCACCATGGCCACCAGAGTAATTCAACCTCCTTTGCAGCCCGAGCATGACAGTCAAGGCTCCCACCACATGTGGTGTCCATCTCCAATGTCCCAGACACCCGGCCTTACCTAGGAGAAGGGACAGAACAGGTGATAAGTGACATGCCAAAAGGAGCCCTGGCCCACCTGAACATGCGCACTGGACAGTGGATGCACACACCAGTGGACGGCCCCCCAAGGGCCTGTGCACAGAGGGGAGCACCAGCCGGCCACACAGCACACCACACCACAGCAAGACAGCCAGGCTACCTCATGCGACAGGCACACATGGCAGTGCAGTGGGCACAGCCATGCACATGCACGCCACATGATGCATCCCGCAGGCACCCCATGGCTGCACACACAATGATGTCTGCACGCACATCCCCCAGGGCAGCACAGGGCACAACTACAGCGGACACAGGCATGGAGCATGCATACACAGCACAGCACTGAAACGCCACTGGGGCATGCACCCACCCATGCAGTGTCCAATCATGGCAGCGTCACCCATGGCCAGACTCCTGTGAACCACAGAGCCCCCAGAAACACAGTACAGCATTGTGCATATACCTACCAGTCTGGCCCTCCAGCGATGCACCAACTGTGGCACCTCACACTGCTGGACGGCCCGTAACCATGGCCACCCCTAGCCCTCCTCTGGTCCTCAGACCTGTGGATGGAAAGAGAGAGATATGGACATGGGTGAAATGTCAGGCACCCCAATTCAGGCACACAGCTGGCACAGCGCAGGATGGTACACCACCCGCCTGTGGGCCCTAGCGCCTGTATGATGGCAACACCCATGGCAGAGGTGCACCTGGTGGTCAGCAGGACATGCAGCACCCGCCAGCACTGTACCCCACTGCACAATGCAGACAGCATGGTATATGTACACTATGGGCATGCATGAAGCATGTGGAGACCCACCTGGCTATGGCACAACGCCCTGTTGCACTCATGCCTGGAGCCTGCATAGGTGGCCAGGAGCCCTCCGTTGCAGGTCCCCATAGCGGTGCTGACACTGCTCAGCTGTGCGTGGCATGCCCATGTAGCATTCGAGGTCTGACACCACCCTGGCCCACACCTGGGTCCTAGCCACCTGCAGTGCCACGGTACCATACAGCTGCTGAGCATATGGCTCCACCAGCACAAGGAGGTTACACATTTCAACCTCTGACCAGTTGTGAGCCCACTGTGAACATCCTGTGGATCCTGCTATGACACCCAGTACACAGGTATGAGTGCAGAGAGTGTTGCGGCCTGCACAGCATGCACATGGTGATGCCTAGGTATGTTGTGTAAAAGTTGACCTAGGTACATGACTGTGCAGCACATGGATGCGTGACTAGCGTGCATAGTGGCATCGTAATGCACAGCACCATGCATGCACACTGTGGCATGGTCTGTCAGGTGCACAGGGTCACGGCCATGACCCTGACAGTGCACAGCATGACCCTGCAGAACTGCGTGCATGCACCCGCTGTGTGCTGTAGGTGGCATGGCACATCTGGTGTGACTGCACCATGGTCCATGGATTTGCGCTGCACATGGATGCGCGGTGTGCACCCTGCAGTGCATGCACAATGGTGCCTATCACACAGTGCACATGGTCGCATGGTAGGCAACCGGACATGGTGTCACCGATGGCTCACGTGCACAGTGCAAGCATGCGCACCGTGCATGTGCGGGCAATGCGCCACATGGTTGCTCCGGCTCAACAAGGTTGTGCACAGAGAAAATTCACAATATTCATATGCCATATGCAAATCACCTCATGAGGCTGTGCATGGTACAATCAGGCTCATTTGCATCGCATTATGGTAGCACAAAGGCTCATCTGCATGCGGTGCACCATAAAAGCAACACAATGCAGCACAGGCCACTGACAGGTATTGCAGCTAGTATGGTAAGGGGATGCACACACTGGGAATGGGAGGACCATGCTGACAGTGCATCACAGCTCTTGTGTGGACATGTTTGCTGCTGACGCCACTTTCACTGTCCACAGGTAGCGTTATGTCTGAGGCTGAGGGGCGGAGGGCAGGAGCCTGCATGGAAGCCCAGGCCCAATTTCACTAAGGAGGAGCAGCAGGCACTGTTTGAGGTGTACCTTGATAGGGAGGACCTGCTGAGTGGCGCCACGGGCACCTCGCAGGACAGGTCGGCCAGGTGGGCTGTGGTAGCAACCTACGTCAATGCCCATGGTAGGCATCAGAGAAGTGCACAGGAGTGCAAAAAGATGGTGGGGATGGACAGATGGTGCATAAAGGAAAAGGTGGCAGCCATCAGGGTGTCCTGCAACAGGATGGGTGGGGTCCCGCCACCACCACAGCACTGACAGCGATGGAGGAGCTGGTGGTGGCAACTATCAGCCATGCCACCATTGATGGCATCCCTGGTGGGGATTCCAGATGGGTGGCAGCCCCTCACAGCACTGTGAGTCACTGTGGGCCTCACATATGGGGGATGCAGGCTGTCCCATGCAGGTGTGCTGGGTGCTGTACTGCATGGCCCATGTGGGTGTGGCATGCAGCTGTGCATGGTGCACATGGGGACAGCGGACATGGCAGTGTGCACATCAGAACTACGGGACAGCTGTGAGACTAACAACCAGTGGCCCTGTGCATGCACCAGGGTGTGTGGAATAGCTGACCAGCCACAGGGCACTCATGCCTCGTGCGCCTGTGGCATAGCACAGTGCACCAGGGTTCTCGGCTGCAGCCTTCCACCCCAGCACCTGGGGTGCTGTGTGCAGTGACCCCCATGCTGGACATGCACTGTTTATGTGCCACTGCTGGCCAGCAAGACAGGCCTGTCATGTGCGCCATTACTTTCGTGCCCACCCTGGCATATGCAGCCACCCGGCTGTACATCGCTGCATGCCTGCACGGGTGGGTTGCACAGGCAGCACAGCTGAGACACTGGGCCAGCCTGTGTGATGCCATCACCACCACTGACGATGTCTTTCTGTCTTTCAGTGCCATCATGCCTCCACAGAATGGCATGGGATGTCACAGCCGACAGTGGACAAGAGGAGTTGCGCATCAACATCCATGGGCATCCGTGACAGAGACCGCTCACACTGGGACAGTGTGGGGCTGCTGGACCTACTGAGCCTCGACACTGACGACACGCTGTCAGAGCTGCTGCTTGGCAATTGCCTGCCTGGATGGAGCTGTGCCAGATAAATGTGTCATGTGCACTCCCGGGGTGTGTGTGTGGGACAGACACTGGTGATGCACCCTGTGGCATTGCACACTACCTGGCAGTTGACCGAGGGGTACCCCTTCCTATTTATGTAGATGGCCCCCACTGGGCCAGGTGATGTCTTGATATGTAATACGTGGTGCAGTCTATGGCCCCTATCCGCCTGGCATGCATGCCACCCTGTGGAAGTCCTGCATGTTTGCTATATGCTCTGCCTGTGTGCTTGTGAATTGTGTGTACTCAGAGCATGTGGCAGCAGGGTGTTGAGGAACTGTGTGAGGAGGTGGGATGTGGCTGACTGGGTGATCCCCATGGTTGCCCACATTGGTTTCTGGAAGGTGCCTGTGGCTAGCAAGCACATTGCTGCTGTCACCTTTGTCTCCACTGACATGGCACAACTCCATCTAGTGGGTGCCTGCAGCTCATCATGGCACAGCTCACAGAGCTGCCTCAGAATTACCCTGTTCAACCAGTACTGGCCCACGATCTCTACATCACCATAGTCCTCAAAGGTGAGGTGGGCACGGTACCATCTATGTTGGGTGTACCACTGCCAGGCCCTTCCTCGGCCATGTTGCTGTTCCTCCCTCCTCCTTACACCCCTCATTACTGCTTCTATCAACATTGGCCCTGCATCCATCGTTGCCTGTCAGTGTTGTGCATCTGCTGCATGTGTGTGTTTGAGCCTCTTTTATATGCTCAAGTCTGTCTGGCACATTCTGTGGATTGCTCCTGACTTAGCTGTGGTTTCGGCTGAATATGCCATTGTGCTGCTTATTCATGGGATCGCCCACTTGTACTTGCACTGCATACATTACTGTTGCGCATCTGTGCAATGTGATTTGAGCTGTGCTTTCGCTGTGGTTGAATATGGCTGTGGGGTGCAGTACTGTGGTTGTGCACACGCATCTCGGTTACGCATTGCACAACTGCTCTGAATATCTGGGCCATGGTCAATAGTTGAGAACCCATTTCTAAAACTGGCTTGTAACAAAAATGTAATATGATGTTTCTTGACCCATATATTTAATCTATTAAGCAAAACCCTTGAAAATATTTTGCCACTGCATCAATTAAGCTTATCAGCCTTTAATCTGGGGAACATCTGGGGTACTCATTTTTAAAAAAAGGAACTGTAATATTACTTTTCAAAGTGGCAGGAATAAAAAAAAACTCTGAGCCATTTATTATATAGATTTGTTAGAAGGGGACCCATATATCAAGGTTCTTATATATATATATATATATATATACATATACATATATATATATATATATAATATATATATATATTATATATATATATATATATATGGATATAGATATATATATATGTATGTATGTATGTGTGTATATATATATATATCCAAAGGTGTTCTATTAATACCTCCAAAGGTATTCTATTGATATCTGGGGCTTTATGCAATTTGGGTGCTAAAATTACATCTTCAGCTTCAGTGAACATGAAAGATAAAGAAGTAATGTTTGCTGTAAGAATATCTTCCAACCATGGGAAGATTTTTGGACTATCAAGATCATAAAATATACTAGAAAACTATGCGATCCAGTTATTAGCTGGGACTGCCACTGCTGGATTAGGGGCATAATTAATTGTCCCTTTTGCAGTCATTATCCAGAAGAGTTAGTAATCACTGTCAATAATTACCTTATACATTTGTCGCCTCCTAACTGGGTCCTCACAGCTTACACATACCTGTGATCTGCATGCCCAGGCTGACTGGTTCCAGCTCTCAGACAGGCTTAAATTCCAAACCTGCCTCCTGGCAAAGAAAGCAAGCCTGGACCTCTTACCAGCAGGGACACTGAAGCTCCTCTCCCCCTATGAATCTAACCGCCCCACCAGAAGCTTGGACAGTATGATCTTTAAGATTCCCTGATGTCTCTCTTCCTTAGGTCAAAGAGCTTTTGCCCACCAAGCTCCAAAATGGATAAACACTCTTTCTCCCACGTTGATCGCAGAATCAAAGCTTGCCCTTTCAAACAGGAACTCAGAAAATTCCTTGTTGCTCAAGCCAGCTGCGACTGTTTTCACTAGACCCTGCTTGTGGCCTAATAAGGCTCCAGCTTAACCCCACACACAACCTTGCACTATTGTAGCACCTTTGTATCTTTTTCTAACTACACTCCTGCTGTATGTCAATGTAGACAAGGCCTTTACTGGGCTGAATTTTATCCCCCTTTCATCTGCACTTAATTTTCTGTTGTTGTCCTTTTCACTCCTAGATTGTACTTCGCCTGATTTCTTAATTTATGACCCAGTGATTTATGGCTTCCTACTCTCTGTCTGGTCAAAATCCTGGCCTTCAGTTTCTGATTGAAGGCATGAAATTTAGTATTTTTTCCTTTTTTTGTCCAAATCAGTGTTACATTTATGTCATGCATACATTTAGGGCATGCCCTACAGGGGGCATGCCTTAGACAACAATATTGGAGCCCACTCGAGAGGGAGCAATCTTAGACCTGGTTCTCTCAAATGGAGATGAAGAGAGGATCACAGATGTAGAAGTGGTAGCCATCTGGGAACTAGCGACCATCGAACAGTATTGTTCACAATAAACACAACAATAGAGTCAACCATACAAAGACAAAGGTACTGGATTTTAGGAGGCTGACTTTGCCAAAATAGGTGAGTGCCTAAGGAATGCACTAGCAAATGAGCAGGAAGGAGGGGTGGAAGAACAATGGGGAATAATAAAACTGCCATCACAGAGGTAACAAGCCTTTGTGTAAAGCAAATAAACAAAAGCGAAACAAGGTAAGAAACCACTATGGTTCTCAAAGGAAGTGGCAGTGAAGGTTCAAGAGAAAAAGAAAGCATTCAGGAAGTACAAGGAATCACAGAAGGAACAGGACAGAGAACTGTATCAGTTAAAGCAAAAGGAAGCTGGATAGGCAGTCAGAACAGCAAAGGCCCAAACCAAGGAAAAGATAGCCAACTCAGTTAAGAAGGGGGATAAAACCTTTTATAGGTACATCAGGGAGCGAAGGAAGACCAAGGGAGGGATAGTGAGGCTTAATAAAGGGGAGGGATGGGCAGAGGGTGACTGTGAAAAGGCAGAGATACTAAACAAATATTTTTGCTCAGTATTTACAAAGGAAGAGGGGGAGGTACCTAAAACAAACAGTAGGAACACTCTGGATACAGAAATTGATACCAGCCCATTTACAGAAGAAAGGGTTCTGAAAGAGCTCTTAAAACTGAAGGTGGACAAAGCAATGGGGCCTGATGGGATTCATCTCAGAATTCTAAAAGAACTAAGGGTAGAACTAGTGACACCACTGATACCCTCTTCAACAAATCATGGGACGATGGGGTGGTACCTGAGGACTGGAGGAGGGCAGATGTGATTCCCTTCACAAAAGTGGGAGCAAGGCAGAAGCAGGAAACTACAGACCTATTAGTTTAACCTCAGTGGTAGGGAAAATGATGGAATCACTTCTGAAGGAAAGAATTATTTGCGTATCTAGAGGCCAGAGGGCACAGGACCCAAGGCAGCATGGATTCACAGCGGAAGGTCATGCCAGACAAATCTGATAGATTTCTTTGACTGGGTGACCAAAGTAGTTGATCAGGGAGGGCTGTGAACATGGCCTACCTAGACTTTAGCAAGGCATTTGACACAGTCCCACACAAAGATTAATATACAAGTTGGCCAGCCTGGGAGTGGGTCCCAAGATGACAGCCTGGGTAAAGAATTGGCTGGAGAATAGGACACAGAGTAATAGTAAATGGAGTCCACTCTGAAAAAGGGGGTTAGCAGTGGGGTACCGCAGGGTTCAGTATTAGGACGGTCCTCTTCAATGTCTTTATAAGCGACATTGCAGAGGGACTAGAAGAAAAGTATGTCTCTTTGCAGATGACACTGAGATCTGCAACAGAGTTGATGCACAGGTGGGGTGGAAAGGATGAGAAGGGACTTGGCAAGGTTAGAGGAATGGTCAAATGTATGGCAGCTTAGATTCAATGCTAAGAAGTGCAAGGTAATGCACCTGGGAAACAAAAACCCAGGGGAAGAGTACACAATGGCTGGTGAGATACTAACAACAACAAAAATGGAAAGAGACCTGGGGTAGTCATATCAGATGACCTAAAGGTGGGCAAGCAATGTGAGAGGGCAGCAAGGAGGGCTGGGGGGATACTGGGATGCATAGGAAGAGGCATCACCAGTAGAAAACAAGAAGTTATTATCCCTCTGTACGGACAGCTGGTGAGACCACATCTGGAGTACTGCGTGCAGCTCTGGAGACCCAATCTCCATAAAGACATAGACAGGATGGAAGCTGTCCAGAGGGGCAACTAAAATGGAGCAGGGTCTGCACTGGAAGACATATGAAGAGAGACTTAAGGAGCTTAATATGTATAGCCTCGAGGAAAGGAGGGAAAGGGGACATGATAGAAACTTTCAAGTACCTCAAGACTCAACAAAGTCCAAGAGGGTAGCATCTTTCAAAAAAGGTGTGCAAGAACAAGGGGCACAATTTGAAGATAGAAGGGGTGGCTCAGAGGTAATTTAAGGAAGTATTTTTTCACAGAGAGGGTTGTGGATGTATGGAACAGCCTTCCAGAGGAGGTTGTGGAGTCAAAAACAGTGGTGGAATTCAAGCATGCATGGGACAGTCATAAGGCAATTCTAGGGGGTGGGGGTAGGAAGAAGTAGGCTGCTGGTTAACTAGGATCTGCAGCTTATCCATCAGGTAGGGAAATGGGCAGACTGGGTGGGCAAGCGGTCCTTATCTGCCGTCAAATTCTATGTTTCTATGTTCTCTCCTCCAGTAATTTGACCTTATATTTTTCCTAGCCTTATTCAAGGTAGATAAATTTGACCTAGATGGATTATTTCCAGTGAGTTTAACAAGCCTCTGCAATGCCTACTTTTCGCCCTGCAAACATGATTAAACCAAAGTATATTTTACTAGCAATTACTGTTTGCCTTTGTATAATACAGAAGTTATTTTATCAAAGAGTGTCATTAATAAATCATATGCTTGTAAAGGAGACTTTTCAGTTTTAACTTATCTATTAAGACAAGGTTTTCACATGAAAAGAAAATAGAAGCAAGGTTTTCTAGGGCTGTCTGATTGAACTGAATTCTTTATTACTTCTAAATGTTGATTACATGTGTGCATTTTATCTATGACATAATTATTTCAGAGAGTGTCAAGCATTAAAGTTAAAGATGCATGGTCACTTTCTGGGCGTAAGGTGATTTTTTAATATAGTATTATGTCTAAATCCAAGTAATGCGTGATTACAAACTTAATAGTACTTTTACCACAGCCTAAAAAATGTGTATTCCCCTTCTGAATCTGAAGATATACATCCTTTAATAACTACTAAGTTATAGGAGTGCAAGATACTGAGTTTAGAGCTGTTTTCATTTATAGTGTTGTCTTTATTTCATATATATATATACAGTATATATATATATATATATATATATATATATATATATATGATACATGATGGCAGGAGTGTGATATGGAAAATATTCTTACTCCTGCAGGTGAAACTCTGGATACTCACGCGTGCCGAAGGCACAGGTGAGATATCAGAGCTCACTCTGCAGGATGAGAATATTTTCCATAGCACCATTAGAGATGGGTGAAGTGGCTTCCACCTGCTCCACTGAGTGATTCATGGAGGAAGGCAAATTTCAGAGTGCTCAAGAACACAGCGGAGTACTGCTATAATGGTAACACGAAGTCCATTGAAAACAATGACTTTGCATTACTGCACCTTCCCAAACCACTACTGCACCAACTGTAGGAAGTACATTGGAAACAATGTACTTTGCCTCACTCTGTATTTTTTAAGCTCCAAAGGTGAATTTTGCAGTGGTTCATGGGATTTCAGGTCACATGGGCTCTAGATTGTTCTGCACAGCCTCAGTTCAGGGTAGTGTGTGTAGGAAGCTGTAGGAGACAGTCTGCTCTGAGAGCTCTCTGTGATTCAAACCTTCTAAAAGCTATTAAAAAGCCTTTTTGAGTAATTTTTTTTGCTAAAACTTTAGTTCATCGATTGTAGAAAACCCTCCTGTGCTCATATCATCGAGCGTTTATTGTTTGTGTATGGATTTTGAATGTGTACTGAGAGACAGTGGAAGTGTGCTTTGGGGGAGGGGCGTATCCATAGTGAAGGTAGATTAACTTGGAGAAAAAGACAGTTCTTTCTGTTTTGGTGATATTTTTCTTGTATAACTGTATTAATGTACACACAGTAATATTTTCAATAATTCTTGACATTTTTTTGCTGATTGTTGTGGTGCAGCAGTGCATCATTTTAGTTTGTTTAAAATATGTGGCTATATTACTGAAGTTTTCAATTTGCTGCGCATTACTTAGTGTGTTTGAGTATGTGTGTGATGCATGTCATCAAATCAGACACCTTTTATTGTGCCACATAGTAATTTCAACAATGTGAACCTGCTATCCACTGCAGCTGCATGATTTTTGTACTTCTTTGTGGTATCTTTACTGGTACTAGTGACTGTTACTGCCCCGTGGGCCGTGGCCTGCCCCAACTGGCAAAGGCATTCTTTTCCAGATTTGAATTTCTGATGGAGAGCACTGGCTAGGTGTTGTGCCTCTCTGCATCTCTTCAGTGTACAGTGCAATCTTAATCTGTCTGCACATTTGCATATCTTTAGGGCCCAATCTCCATCTGTAACTTAAGTCATAGTTGTTTCTTTGGCTTCCCTTTAGAGTACTGGACTGGTGTGGTGCATAATTCTGCATGAACATTGTACTCATTAATATGCATTTTACATCAGGACCATCACTTTCACGAGTCACTCGTGATACAAATCCGTTCTTCATCATTACGATCACAAATGCAGTCACAAATCACAATTCACGATCCGTCATGATTTCACGAATCACAAAATTAATTATTTACTACTTACTTGGATGTATTGTAAGCCTGTTTTGTAGTATCTCTCAGGTTCCACCACCCCACCACTGTACTCATTAATAAGTGTTTTTAAGTTGGGGTTTTGTGCTACAGGCAGCTCATTGGGAAGTACAACCATAGGCATTCATGTTCCTACACAGTTCCACATTGGTTATCTCAGACTGAATCATGTTCTTCATCATCACGGTCACAAATGCAGTCACAAATCACGATTCACAATCATGTCACGATTTCACGAATCACAAAATTAATTTTTACTACTTACTTGGATGTATTGTAAGCCTGTTTTGTACTAGTATCTCTCAGGCTTCACCACCCCACCACTGTACTCATTAATAAGAGTTTTAAATTGGGGAGTTGTATGATACAGGCTCAGTTCATTGGGGGAGTGCAGCCATAGGCATTCACGTTCCTTCCTGTAAAGCATGTGAGTTACAGTACTGTAAATAGTGGTGGGCGAAGTGGACCCAATTCACTCTGCAAAGTGATTCACAGAGTAATGCAGAATCGCTTCATAATGAGGAACATGAAGTCCATTGAAACCAATGACTTTGCATTATTCCGCCTTCCCCAAACTACTTCTCCACCAATTTTGAGGCAAATTATATTGAAATCAACGTAATTTGCCTCACTTCACTATAATTGAGCTCCAAATAAAACTCTGCAGTGATTCATGAGATTGCAGGTCACATGGGCTCTAGATTGTTCTGCACAGCCTCAGTTCTGGCCTGGGTAGGGTGTGTGTAGTGGTAGCTTGAGACAGTTTGCTCTCAGAGCTCTGCGATTCAAAACCTCTAAAAGCTGTTTAAAATGCCTTTTGAGTCTTTTTTTTTTGCTCAAAATTTAGTACATCGATTGTAGGAAACCCTTCTGTGCTCATATCATTGAGTGTTTATTATTGTTGTGTGTGGATTTTGAATGTTAATTTAGAACAGTCAGTCTGTGTACTGTGAAGTGTGCTTTGGGGGGTGCATTTGTGGTGTAGGTACATTAACTGGAAGAAAAAGGCAGTCTTTCTGTTTTGGTTATATTTTTCTTGTATTACTGTGTTAATGTATACACAGTAATATTTTCAGTAATTCTTGACATTTTTTTGCTGATTGTTGTGGTGCAGCAGTGTATAATTTGTCTGTTTAAAACATTCGGTTATATTACTAAAGGTTTTCAATTTGCTATATTTGCTATGCATTACTTGTAGTGTGTGTGTGAGTGTGTGTGCAATGCATCCCATTAAATCAGACACCTTTTATTGTGCCACAGAGTAATTGCAGCACTGTTAACCTGCTATCCACTGTACCTGCATTAATTTTTTATACTGCTTTGTGGTATCTTTACTGATAGTAGATTGTTACTGCTGTGCACTAATCCCCCAACTGGCAAAAGGTATTCCTTTCCAGATTTGGATTTGTGACTTGTGAACACTGGTTAGGTGTTGTTATGCCTTTCATATGCATCCCTTGAGTGTGCAGCACAATCTTAATCTGTCTGTGTGTTTGCAGTGCACCATTAATTCTGGGAGACTGTATTTCTTGTTATGCTCTCATTTCTCTTCGTCAGCACTGGGGAATTTTCTGGACACAAGACAGTAGCATTTCATCAGCACTGGGGAATTTTCTGGACACAAGACAGTAGCATTTTGGGGATGCACATTAATTCTGGTGACTCTGTGTGTGACGACCACTGCATGCATGACTGAGTGTGCCATTAATTCTGGGAGACTTTGCATTTCTTGTTACGCTCTCATTTCACTTCATCAGCTCAGCACTGAGGAGTATTCTGGACACAAGACAGTAGCACTTTGGAGATGCACATTTATTCTGGTGACTGTGTGAGTAGGGTGCTGCCAATATTGTTGTCACTCTGCCTTACTTCATGTTTAAGGCAGAATTACAAAGTGAAGTAATAATAACAAGGTGAAGTGAGCCTTTTGTATGGGGCACTCTGCGTAGCAAAGTGCCAATGCAAAGTGCCCATTTCATGGGCACTTCGCCGTCAGAATTTAAATTCGCTGCATCTCTACACACAATCTGCACATCCTGTGTGCTATTTATACAATGGGGTGGGAGCTTCAGAAATATTGTTATGTTTTCCTGTGCTCTTTTCTTGTTCTGTGTGCTTTCTGCTCTTTCTGTGTGTGCTGTGAGTGTGTGCGAGTTTTTCTGAATGGGCTGGGAGTCTCAGAAACACTATGGGACACAGGTAAGTGTTTCTTGCAGTGCTAATTGAGTAACTTGCAGGCCTCAGTGAGAAACATAAACTGGAAAAGCCATTTCATTTAGAATGCAGGTTGTAGTGAGTGAGTGGTGACATTAGCACAGTATGGATAAAAAGCATTTATCATCACTGTGCTGATGTCATCGACATTTATTACACTCCAGTGAAGCTATCCCCATTTATCACACTCTGGAAGCTCCCACCCCTATTGTGTATATATATATATATATATATAAGGGATATGCAGCGGTTCAGTGTGTGATAATGCATTTATCTTGTACAGTTTCCAGTGACCTCAAGTAACCTCACGAGTGCCGAAGGCACGAGTGAGAGTTATGAGAGGTCACTGGAAACTGTACAAGATAAATACATTATCACACACTGAACCGCTGCATATTCCATTTATGCAACAGGTTTAGATGTTGTGTGAACATTTTGATTTTGGTAGGTGTAAATAATTTGTCAAAAAAGGGAAAAGAAAATAGAATTTTATGCTGTTTTTTGCTAATTATAAAAAAACAAAATGGTATCTATATATGAAACACCACTCATTTTGTAGATATTTTGAGCTGAACATTTTCGTGCTCACAGTACCATGCTATCATTTTTTGTTTTTAAGTTATTTATATTTGTTTGTCAAAAAGTGAATAAAAATTACATTTTCTTCTGTTTTCTTGCTAACCATATACAATATACAGGGTTTATGTAAATGAAACATTATTCATTTTGTAGATAATTTTGTGCTGAACAATTTTCGTGCTCACAGTACTATGTTATCTTTTTTCGTTTTTAAGTTATTGACATTTAAATATGATTAGTACTGGTTCTGAGGCCGAACATTCTAAATGAATTCTGAAGAGAACTGTGTAGATAAATGAGCTAGTGATGTAGTTACTGTGTGGATAAATGGGTGATGATGTAGTTACTATGTGGATAAATAAATTTATTACCATAGTAGCGAAGATAAATAGTTTTATCCTAGAGTTTTTATCCTGACCCTGTTGCATAAATATATATATATATATATATATATATATATATATATATATATATATATATATATATATATATTATCAGTTTGAGGGCTTAAAATAAAATTGTCTATATCATTTTGGAATACTTTACATCAGCATGTAATTGAAAGTAACAATATTACTACCTTTAAAATAGACTAGATACCTACAGTATATGAGAACCAAAAATGTATGAATACCATTTTTAAAGATCTGAAGGTGGCAAGTTCCAAAAAGGTACAAGCATAATGAATTTGAAAACAACCTATGAACCTATTGTATAAACCTAGTCAAGAATTAAAATCCCCCATACATAAAAACTTGGCATCTAGATTATGGTCCAAGGACTCAGAAATATATTCTTCCAGTTTTGTCCAAACCTCCTCATAGTAATATTTAGAGCTATAATATGTGAACTCACCTGAAAATAATTTAAAATAGCTGTAAGTTTGAGTTTTGGTCATTAGTTTACCTCCCTCAATTCAGGCAGAATTTTGATCCAAGTAACTAGACCTCAATTGGCTACAGCTTTCCTCGCTGGCAAAGTAACCTTGCTATCCATTCAGCTGATAATCTTCTGTCGCCCTCATGTTTCTTGTAAAGCAATTACTTCCAACCTGAATAAATAACTTTGCTGTTCTGTATCTGACATCTTTGTAGACAACTCAGCAATATTTCATGAGATTATATTAAATTGGTTTTCATAAGTAATATTCAATAGAGAAAGGCATCTTGATTACAGTCATCAACAAGTCACATTTTTAGCAAATTACTTTTATGTGAACTGATTCTATTATTTAATGGGCCAAATTCACTATTAACAGATGGCATATCCCCAACATGCTTCCAGCACTATTGATTCTGCATGCAAGGCATTTCTTTAAAAAGTTGGTCCATGTCAACAAATTTTAATCCAAATTTATCCAAGGACTCACTTTTTTCAAGTATCTATTCACCCAAATATTGATCCGAGTCTTCCCCTTTTCTTCATTGTCCTTTGGGTCTTTATAAATCTTCTGCCCCAAATCAATTTTTAGGAGCTTTGTAATTAATAATGTCACTATCTGGAATAATGAATGTTTATTCTCATTCTGTGATGGATGAAGGCCACAAAGTGCCAATGTATAACTATTTTTGTTAGAATAACCTTGCAGTCAGAGGGCCTTAAGGGTTTCCAGTCAAATGAACATAGAATATTAACAATTATGTTTTGGCATACATTTTCAGAAAAACATTCTTCCTTCATATGATAATTTCACAGATTGCCATGAAATTGGGAACCAATAGTTCATTCCGCCTCTCTGAGCCTTTTAGAAGAGGACCATATAGATTTCAACAAATCAAAATCCTTGATCAATGCATACAGTGGCACATCAGGGGCATTAAGACCTCTGAATACATATATTATTGCCTTCTTCTAGCACTGAAGGCCCAGTTTAGCAACAATATGATGATACATTAAATTCTTCAGATAATCTGTATTTTCATAACATTTCTTATACAATCCTGTTAACCTTACATGTAAGTAAAAGCCTAGATAGCAAAATATCAAGTGACATTATATGTCTTGATTTTAATAAGGCTTTCGATTCAGCACCCCATTGGGCCCTATTACAGAAATTACATACCAAGAATATTACACCCGCTTTCATCAACTGGATACAAAACTGGCAAATCAGTCATTCACAGTGAATAATCATAGATGGTCATCCCTCCAACTGGAAACCAGCATCTAGTGGAGTTCCCCAGGGATCAACACTGGCCCCATTGATCTTCCAGATTTTTTATATCCGATTTGTCAATTAACATACATAGTTGGATCATAAAATAAGCAGATGGCTGCATAATTGGTGGTACATGCAGTAATAATATGGAAATAAATCAACTTCAAAATGATTTAGACAAATAGACAGCATTGTCCAACAGGTGGGGCCTTCACTTTAATATCAACAAAAGCAGCATTGTGCATTTTGGACCAAAAAATCCAGAGCATATCTATTTTCTTAATGGACACCAACTAAATAAAACAAAAGCTGAAAAAGACCTTGGAGTTACAATATCAAATAATTTTGACTTTGACAAACAAATAATGGAAAACTTAAACAAAGCCAATAACGTTTGGTGGTCCTTTAGATTAAATATTAAGTCAAAAGAAAAATAAGTTATTTTACCACTTGATAGAGCCTACATGCACCCCTCTATTGGATGTTGCTGCACCACTGTGGAGCCCATATAAAAAAAGATGCAGTATGTATTGAAAAAATACAAAGAAAATAACAAAATATATACATGGAGCCAAACAACTGACCTATGATGAAAGGTTAGACATGTTTGATCTAATGCCACTACAAACTAGAACATTTAGGGGGGATCTTATGTTGACTTGGGATATAATTAATGACCAATACCTTATGGATAATATAGGTTTTGACTTTAAACAAATAAACATCAACACTAGAGGGCATCCTCTACAGCTGAGCAGGGAAAAAGTTTTAACAAAAAAATTAGCAAACTTTTTTTCACGAAGAATAATAAAACCATGGAATTCTTTACCCACCACAGTAGGTATTAGTGAATCAAAAGAAATATTCAAAAACAGATTAGACAAGTATATGTCGACATAATGCTCTTTAGTTTATTAAGGGTGAAGGATAGGAGGAGCATTACATGGGCATCTGCCCTCTGGTCCTTTAGCCCTATCTTAATGAATCTTAGTGTGCAGAGTAAGCGAGGTTTGCTTCAAGCCAGATTCCTAGGTAATTAAAACTTTATGGACATTCAAAATTGCCAGCAGCAGAAAGAGGCTAGTATGGTATATCCAATCTGCTCAATGCAGAGCTCATGCAGCTGGTGTTACATGGTGTCCCCCACAAGTAACCTAACACTCTTTATCCCACCTCTTCTTAAATCCTACAATCTTTTTCTGGTTTACAACCTCCTCCGGTAACTTTGCACATTATCCAGCAGTGGGCTTGAGTATGAAAATATTTGGAGTGAAGTAGGGATCTGTTTCTTACCACTAAAAGCACAGTTTTGTTGTTGGGATTTTTAAATTAATAGACAGTGTGCATGCATCCAGGTCTGCATGGTTTGAAGGTATCTTGGAATGTTTCATTGGCTTCTGCGAGGGAGCAAGATGAGGTATGGATATCAGTGCTGTCAGCATATAGATGTATATTAATTGCAAAAAAACTTTGCTAATGCACCAGTTAGGGTCAAAGCAATAAAAGTAGGGAAATGTGGTGTTAGGTTCCAACCCCAACACCCAACCCCATCCTGCAGGCAACAACAGGAAAATCATTATGTTTTCACTTCTCCTGAGTCTTCACAAATCAGGAATGGGGTGTACCTTGGGGTTGTCAACCTTAACACTCACTCCATTCCATCAGTCAATAAGCTAAGATTGTAGAGTACATGAGAATGAGGTGAGCATTACATTGTGTGGCTGTATGGCT
This sequence comes from Neoceratodus forsteri, assembly GCA_016271365.2. Taxonomy (NCBI): domain Eukaryota; kingdom Metazoa; phylum Chordata; order Ceratodontiformes; family Ceratodontidae; genus Neoceratodus; species Neoceratodus forsteri. The sequence continues at coordinate 671,072,256 of CM057451.1, read as the reverse complement.
TGTTCAACTTGCAGTGTTATCCTATGGGAATTTTCATGTCTTAATTTTTTTATATGCTCCCTAAATTGTTGGGGGTTATTATGTTAGGATGCATTTGCAGGGGCATCACCAGCAGAAGGAAGGAGGGAGGGAGATAATAATACTCCTGTACAGATCACTGGTAAGACCACACCTAGAATATTGTGTCCAGTTCTGGAGGCCCTATCTTCAAAAGGACATAGCCAGGGTGGAGGCAGTTCAGAGGAGGAAACCAAAATAGTACAGGGAATACATCTGAAGACCTATGAGGAAAGGCTTATGGAATTAAATATGTACTCACTGGAGGATAGAAGGAAGAGGGGATATGATAGAAATGACAAATACCTCACGGAAATAATAAGGTACAGAAAGGCAGCATTTTCAAAGAAAAGATGCTATGGACGGTCATGGTATGAAATTAGAAGGAAGGCGGTTCAAAGGAAATGTGTGGAAGCAGTTCTTCACTGAAAGAGTGGTAGGCAAATGGAACAGCCTACCGGCAGGAGTGAGTGGGTCAGAAACCATTGCAGGATTCAAGAAAGCAAGAGATAGGTACAGAGGGCTTGGAAGTAAAAGGGGGGACTGGAGGCAGAATAAGGTCTACAGTGTCACAGTAGGATAAAGGAGAAAATAGGACAGACTAGGTGGGCCATGAGGCCCTTATCTCCAACACCTTCTATGTATCTATGTGTTATTCTTGTAGTAATCATTAAAAAAAAAAATAAGTCCAGAATCTTTTTTCGTATGAAGGGATCCTTTTTTCATATGAAATGAAAGACCCATATGAAGAAGGATTCCTTCAGAAAAAAAATCAGAAAAAACTAAGTCCAACATCTTTTTGTATGAACAAAGAACCCATACAAAATAGATTCCTTCATACAAAAAGAATCAGGAATAAATCCAAAAAAGGATCCTTTTCATATGGAACAAATTATTTTTCATTCCAAGCAGCTAACCAAAAGACTGTACTAAGCATGTTCAGAACCTAAATTTTAAAATTTAATAACTTTGTAATGAATTTACATTTTTTCACCAAACCAGCAAAAGGCACCACTGTGGCCCAAGCCCTTTATACCCTGAAAATTTCAAACCAAAATTCCAAATCGTCTGGGTGCTAGGCGATGACAATAAAATAGCTAAAAAATCAATTGTTTCACTTTTTCTACTATCTGCATCTTGGAAGCTGCACTTCCAACCAGAACGAAACTTGGCAGGTCAAGAGAACTACCCCCTCCCCCAATCACACATGCAACATTTTGTGTAAATCCATTGAATGGTTGTGAAGCTATTAAAGTACAAACTTTGAAGTTTAACATAGGAATTCCTGCTCAACCCTAACTATAGTGCCACTACCGCACCACTATAATTAATGTTACAGTTATAATGTCAGAGTTAAAAGGCTGTGATAGAGAATTTAAAGAGAGCACAAGGATGAGACTCTATAAAGATAGGACAATCCTAATTATTGTCTTTTTGGAGATGGGATCTTATTATGTTATTGGTTACTTTAGAAGCAGCTTAATTAGTATAACATGAAAGAAATGTTAAATAATAATCACAAACATAACCTGTTTAACATATACTGTAACTATGGGACAGGGGCTTGCATTAACTGTTATTTTAAATAATTATTGGTGACCATAAATATCAACCAGATTACTGTTTTGTTAAAAACGCATATCAACCAGATTTCAGGTTATTATGCTCCAAAGGCAATAATAACATGAAATCCAGTTGACATGACACTTCATAATAACCCAAAATCCAGTTGATATGACATTCCCCAAAGAAGCTGTTGCATTCCACTGTTTCACAAAAAGTATTTCAACTGCAGCATTTTTAACTGTGCTTTATTCATGTACAGTTCAATTTCTTCAAAAATAAAACTGCACTCTAGCTAAAGAAATTCAATCTAAACCTCCACACCAGAAATTAGAAAAAATAAAGGATAGGTAAGCTTGATGTTATGGATTTCTTCACACACTCTAGGTGTGTGATGACCACATAAACCTCTCGAGCTTCGCTCTCAATGTTTATGGCTCATCACACACCTTGGGTGTATGAAAAAAAATCCATAACACACTCTTACCTATCCATTATTCTCTATATGTTCCTTCCTTCCAGTATAAAAGTTTCTCTGTACTGTATAGGGCTGAAAGAAATTCACAGAATGCCACTTCTGCACAATATTTAAAAAAAAAATACTTGTTAAATTATGATTTTATCAGCTATTTACAGAATGCTTTGGCCATTCTTTTGACACAGGGACCTGAAAACAGCACTCATATCCTTGGTATGAAGATCCTAAAATCTGTCTAAAATTTGTCAAATTTGGAGAACTTCAGTTAACTGGTTTTAAATTAATGGGGAGGAAGAACAATTCCACAGCAAAATGCCACAACGGTTCCATAATTTTGTTGCATATAACTCTATTGTCCTTTGCACTGTAGGAATCTGAACAGTGCCATGTACACCATACCGTTGTTACAAGATCTCAGAACTTGCTAACCTCTGTGAAATTCAGTTAAGTAGTCATGTTGATCCAGATGGAGTGGGCAGAGCAAGAAGAGATCTGGAAAAACTGGCAAAATGGTCTGAAGAGTGGCAACTGAGGTTTAATGCAAGAGTACAAGACCATGCACATAGGGAAGAAAAACCCTGAAGCTACCTATAGGTTTATTAATTTATTTTATTAAACATATCAAATTACAATCCTTTGAGTCAGAGATTCCTTTACAAAGCGCTCCACGTCAGATAATAAACAGTGTACAAAAATACATAAAACAGACAACAAACAGTGTGCATAGAACATAGGAATTACAGAGCATGATGATCATAATAAGACATAAGTTACAATCATGAGATTAAGTCTTTGGATAAGATTAGACAACTGTTACAGTCATGAGAATAATGCTTTGGTTGAGGCTATGCAAGATTAAACAGCAGTTAGCAATCAGGGCAGTGCATAAAGAACCACTTTGTCCTTTGTCAAGGTAATGTACAGTAAGTAGGGTGGAATATGAGGAATATGGGTGAGCTAGTAGCTCTCACAGGCTGGGGGGAACATAGGGGTGGGCTAGAAACAATCATAAGCCCCAGTAGAATGGAAATGTTCCCTAAGGAGGAGTTTGAAGTGGCCAAGTTTATTTTCAGAGGTGATGTCACTGGGAAGTGTGTTCATCCAGAGGAACCCCTGTAGCAGAAGGTTCTCTGGCCCAAGGTAGTTCTGCAGCGGGGAATCAGGAAGGGGGATTTGGAGGAGCTTCGGGCGGCTTTCATTATGGGTGCAGGTTGCATAAGGGGGGGCGAGGCTGGGGGGGCAAGATCATTGGTGATCTTTTTGGCAAGGAGGCACGTCTGATACCTAAGGTTGGGAGGGGAGTTGCTGGCAATCACAAGGGAAGAAAGAGACTTGGGCATCATCTTCACAGATGACCTGAAATCATCCAAGCAAACCATTAAGGCAATAAGTAAGGCTAGAGGGATGTTGGGGTGTATTCGTAGGGGTATCACAAGTTGTAAGAGGGAGGTAATAATCCCTCTTTATGGGACACTGGTTAGGCCCCATCTGGAGTACTGCATGCAGTACTGGAGGCCTCACCTGCACAAGAACATTAACAAAATGGAGGCAGTCCAGAGAAGGGCAACCAAAATCTTGCAGTGTGTGCATCAGAAAACATATGAGGACAGATTAACAGAGCTCAATATGTATACCCTAGAGCAAAGGAGGGAGAGAGGCGATATGATCAAAACATTCAAATATCTTAAGAGCATTAACAAGGTGAAAGAGTCTAACATGTTTCAATATAAGAAAAACAGCAGGACAAGAGGACACAGCATGAGATTAAAGGGAGGCTGATTAAGGGGTAATGTGAGGAAGTTATTTTTCACAGACAGGGTGGTGGATGCATGGAATGGCCTACCTCAGGAAGTGCTGGATATGAATACAGTGCAGGGCTTCAAACAGACTTGGGATAGGCATAAGGGAGCAATACAGATGAGTATGAATAAATAGGCCATTGACAGAGTAAAGGCCTATGGCACATTCATAAGGTAGAAAAAATGGGCAGACAGGATGGGCCTTGCAGTCCTTATCTGCCGTCAACTTCTATGTTTCTATGTTTCTTATATCTCAAGTGTTTTTTCTTTTCTATTTGCATTTCTGTTTGCTAATTAGAAGCACTCTGGAGGCTTAAAAAAGTCAGTTTCTGTTCCTCCCAGTGCAACATCAGAAATGTGACCAAACACATTGAGGCACCACAGCCCTTGCAGCCCAAGCAGTGACTTTCACAAGTTACCAATCAAAATGTAGGAAATTGTGACATCAGTAGTAACCAAGAAGAGCCAATCCCTGCTGCTTGATGTGAAGAGAATGATCTAGCAGTGAGAAATGGTTCTCCTTGTTTACTAATGATGTCACAGTCAATGTGGTCTTAGTGTTGATGATTTGGTTGGAGGATGAGAAATAACTCTTTTTTAGCCTTGCCAAAGTGTTGCTCCACACATCACCCTAATACTGCCAGCTGGAAAATCTTCTAATTAGCAAACAGAAAAAAAAAAAATACCTCCTATATAAGACGAGATAGCTGACTACATCTGAAAGTTACTATTAATTCCAGGCAGTACACTAGCTCTTTAATGTTGGTTTCCTCTACTCTTTTAAGTCCTGGGATATCCACAGTATGTTTGACTCCACACTTCACTGGCCAACACCGATCAACTCTAATGCCAGGTCTGCTCCCAGCTTGAACTCCACTTTGATAATGGTGCCAAAGAATGTTTCTGCTAGTATTGAACCATCTCACAGTGGGCGGATGGTGTCCAGGGGTTAAATTACTACTGTTTTAGATTGAAATGTTGTGGTATGGGTGGAGCTGACTTGTATTCTAGGCTTGTATGTAGTTAAGAAATGTTGCTTCTTCTGACATTATATACAGTACTGTTATTATAGTCGAATTTTGAATGGAATTAGCTATGTGCTGAAATGAGTGAATGTTATATTGAGGTGGTGTTTTGTATTATTGAATATATTTTGACAGATGTGGTTTAATTAAGAATTATGTAAATGTGGCATATGAGGGTTGGGCTGTGTGTTAGACTGGTGTGTGATTAAGAAATGTTATGTTTGTATTGAAAGTAGATACAATACTGTTGTTATTCATATTTTATGGATTTAGTTATTTGTTAAAATTAGTAAATGTTCCATTGATCTTATGTTTTTCATTGCATGATATAAATAGTTTGAAGGATATAAATCTATATGTGTTTTGTTGTTTGCCACTATTGATTTAAAAAAATATTTATACTTACGGTATATTCATAGTTCAAAAGGTATTTTTATAAAAATAGCTTTGTTGTGATTTACATTGGTTTGCATGTTGTTTTGTTTACCTAATTTATTAATTGTTTTTGGGAATTACTATGACAATGTACTTTTTACATATAAACAACATAAGTATTGTATATGTAGATTATACCATTTTATGATTGATAGGCTGTGTAAATATTAATAGCTATATTTTGGGGGGTACATTTTAATACGTATAGGTTAATTAGGTGATGTCTTAGTTTAATATTTGAAGTTTCTTAAATTTGTTTTCATAAAATGTTTTCAATGTTTATGTTTAAATGAAGAAGTGTGAAGGTGTGGGATAAAACAGACACAACAAACCAGAAGTCAGGTGCATAAAAATGCAAACATGTGTTGTTATTTTATTCAAATCACAAAATAAAAAATAAAAATACAGAAAATAAAAGGTTATTCAATGTCCAGTATCCAGCAAACTCTGATTTCGAAAATTCCTGAGGCTTAACTTCAGCCTTTGCGAACAGAACAGTGTGGAAACAAGCACACACTTCTGAGGTCCTCCTCACTTGGTAGTTAGTATTCAACTGATAACCCTATCTAGCTATCTTTGCTACTCCAAGTGGTGGGTTTTTATACCTTTCATGGATGATATCACCGTCAGGTGAGCCACCCCTTTTTGCTAAAACCAGTATAAACCTCTTATTCTCAGGAGTTCCCCATCAAACAGTAAAGACATACATGTTCATACATGTTAATTTTTCTAGCCTAAACTCAATTCTTCTTTTCTTGGTTAAGAGGCTTTCATGTTTTCCACTTTGTTTCATCTCAAAATATAGTTTTAATAAGATAGCATGTCCATGAGGGTTCCATGTGAGTTTCACGTCATAAGGGCGATCGAAAAATAGCGATCACCCTTAGGGCGAGTGTACATCGCTGAAAATGAATTTCGACAATGCACACTTGCGATGACAACAAAAAGGGCACCCAAGACCTATGGGTCTAGTTTTTAATGCTGGAGGCTGTGCCTCTTACACCCCTCCTACTTATAGATTCTCAGCTCCAGGAGGGTGCATTTTAGGGGGGCGAAAAAATTCAAAATATGGAATGCCACCCATGGAAAAAAAAAACATGCCACACCAGGCCAAACCCTGCACCTCCCAGCTGACCACCATCAAAATTCAGCCAATTAGACAGACTGTAAAGGTCACAAGTATGAGTATGCCTGTCACAACTGGTGACAAGATGACAGGCTTTCTTCAGTGACACCTTAATCCTACAAAGGGCAGTGTGGTCGGCGGCTCCATAGATATTGATACCATAGTCCACAAGGGTTAGAACCAAGGAAGAGACTGCCAGGCAAAGTGCATCAGGGGGCAGACAGTACCTGATGTGATAAAAAAGCCCTATTCTGGTGTTGATGGCAGAGCTAAGTTGGTGGATGTGGTCATGGAAGGTGAGGGCAGAATCAAGAGTGACTCCAAGGTATTTAGAGGAGCTAACTTGTTCCAGGTACAAGTTGTGAGTTGCAGAGTAGCAAGGGGCACCCTGCTGTTTATTCTGGTGGTGCGAAAGACCATGACCTTGGTTTCTCGTAGCTGAGTACCAGCTAAGGGGAGAGCCAAGTTTCAGCTTCAGATACTAAGTTTTGAAGGGTAAGCTGGAGATGGGTGTGATCATGGTGGCTGCAGAAGAGAACACTGTCATCTGTATAGAGTTGAAGTTGTCCAGAACAGGCCTTAGGGAGTTCAGGAACAAACAGAACAGGAGTAACCCAAGGATGGATCTTGGGAACCCTGAGACCTCACGGGCAGGCTAGTGGAGAGATTATTCACATGGACTTTCTGGGATGTGTTCCTAAGTAGTCTATAAACCAGCAGGAGGCATCCTGCGATACACCACCGATAGGAGGGACCTGATGAGGAGGCATGGTTTACAGTGTGGAATGCCTTAGTCAGATCAATGTACACTGACCAGACTAGGTGTCCTTTATCAAGAGCCTGGTGAATGAAATTGGTATTATCCAGGAGGGCAGAGGAGGTACTGTGGCCCTTCTGGAAGTCGTGTTATTCAGGGCAAAGTAGGTTGTGCTTAGTGAGATAATCAGTGAGCTGATCAGCAGCTATTTTTTCAACAGCCTTGGAGAGAGGTGATAGGATTGAAATGGGTTGATAGTTACCAGGGAGGGTACAGTTACCACCTGTTAGGATAGGGGTAACAACGGCAGCTTTCAGAGGAGGAACTGACCAAGACAGAGGAGAGGATGAAGATTTTTGATGAGGAGAGTGGCCAGCAGGGTACCTTAGGGCTCAGTGTTGAGACCAATCCTCTTCAATGTCTGCATAAGCAACACTGCAGAAGAGCTGGAAGGATGATATGCCCTTTGCAGATGACACAAGGATTTTCAGTGGAGTAGGAGGGTAGAGAGAATGAGTAGGGACCAGAGAAACTTTCAGGAGTAGTTGAGGGTACAGAAGATGGGTTTCAATGCAGAAAAGTGCAAAATCAAGCACTTTGGGCACAGAAACCCAGGTTAGTGTATAAAATGGGGACGGGTATTGACTGCTACAAAGTGGGAAAGAGACCTTAGGTTTATCATATCTGATGACCTCAAGGTGGTGGGGCAGTGTGACAAGGCAGTAGGCAGGGCCAGCAGGATGCAGGAGGGCATAGGGAGGGGAATCACCATCAGAAGGATAGGGCGGTGTTAGCAATCTATTGATCATTGGTGAGCCCCCATCCAGAGTACTATGTCCAGTTCTGGAGACCACACTCAGAATGAACATAGGGTAGAGACCTTCCAGAGGAGGGCAACTAAAATAGTACAGGGGTTGCATCATAAGCCCTATGAGGTAAGACCAAGTGATCTCAATACATACAGTGTGGAAGGGGGGGCAGCATAGAGACCTATAAGTACCTCATGGGGGTGAACAAGGTGCAGGGGTGAGTATTTTTTCAGAACAGAAGGAATACTAGGACAAGAGGGCATGCAATAAAGCTGGAAGAAGGAAAATTTAGAATGGATATGATGAAGGTGTTCTTTACTGAAAGAGTGGTGGATGCATGGAACAGTCTTTCAGCAGAGGTGTCGGGAGAGAAAATGGTGGGGTGTTTCAAGCATGCATGGGATAATCACAAAAGAATCTTAGTAGAAAGCAGGGGGAGAGTAGCCAGTGATCAGGTAGGGTCTGCTGTGAAAGTATAGCAGGGACAACTTGGGTAGACTGGGTGGGCAATGCAAACCTTATCTGCCAACAAATTCCTATGGCCCACATATTCAAAGGATAATGTGTGGCCCAAAATGGAGATGCGCGGCACATCCTAGAAAACGGGCAAAAGCACAATATTGAAAAGGGAGAGATATGCATCACACACTTCTGAATGCACAATTGTGTAGAAATAATGTATGGCACAAAAAAGGCTGCACCAGAATATGCCACAGTGGATAGTCAACCAAAATGTGCATCTTAAAACTGTGCCGCAGCGAGTATGTAAAGGATGGCTTAAATCAGCCAGGCACCCACAGGCAGAGTGCAGAACTACAGACAGGTGACCCTGGGACAGCCCTTTGAGGTGCACCAAGATGTGTTCCAGGCACCCACACACAGCAGTCATGCCAGGACAGTAGTACCGAAATCCATAGCCGTGCCAGCAGAGCACCTGCTGGGTGCCGCTGGATGACACCACCAGCACCACCAGTCAGCCACCCCTCACTACACCCAGGTCAGAGATGTTCAGCTGCCACATGCTAGTCAGGTGCTCCCCGCACACCAGTGGAGCACACAGCTACAATGTGGCACATGTACCAGGTGCCGTGGCCTGCACCCATGTGGCCATCAGGTGCCACGTGGTAGAGACATTGCCCATGTTAGCATCTGGGACAACGGTGTGCAGGATGCATGGTGGTAATGGTGGCAGCATGGCATGGGTCAGGGACAGCCCAGTGGTACACACCCATGATGGAACACCATAGGTACACACAGCACACCCATGCCAGACCCACACCACCAGAAACCACACACGTCACAGATACCATCCCTGCAGCATGCCAATGCCACAAGGGCCCTGGGTTCAGGTCACTGTAGTGTACTGGTGGTGGACAGTGCACAACTGTGAGCAGTATGGGACAGGGTGGCATCGCATGCCCCAAGGTCATCAAACCTTTTCAGTGTTGTGCATGTGACCACCTAAGGCATGAACATGGCCATGGGTAGTAGCACTGCAAACCTCTCAACTGGCACACAGAACAGAGCGGCACTCTGTGCATGCTCAGACTCCTCTGCCCACATAGAGTGGGTGACATTACACACCAATCACGGGACTCTTATGCAGAATTGTATGATAATATGAGATGCTAGGTATCAGCACACAGTAGCAGCACTGATACACTTATTTTCATAGTCTTCTGAGCTTGCATTGTCATGTTTGCTGCTGTGTCACACATTCTGACCAGTTGTTACACACCTTGGCACACATTTGGGTGCTGAAGGGTTGGGGGGGTATGTAGCAATGTACTCAAGCCAGTGCAGTCCACCCTCACATGATCATGCATCCTCACCTGCCTGCTAGGCTGCAGTACCTCCTGATCACCTTTGTAAAATGGTGGCGCTGCCCTCTAATGCTGTAACTGTGCATGACAATGGTATGCAAATGGCCTGAATACATTCCAGTAATGAGATGCAAATGTAATGTTTGGGTGCTGCCTGTGCAGTGAGGCCATTTGTATATCTTGGCTGAATATTGCAAATCTGCACACTACGCAAGTGGCTTTGCATCATGCACTTCGGTATGCTCTGCACTGGGCTCTAGGCACCTGCCACTCCACACATGTCCCACTGCACAATCATGCATGTTCGGAATATTCAGCTGCACATGCACAATCACATATTATGGCACACCTTCTGAGTATACCATTATTTTGTGCTGGCGCAGTTGAGTTGCATGGAACAAGAACTTGCACGATGTAGCCTGCTACTTTTGAATATGGGGCCCTATGTTTCTAAATAAGAAAAATAAAGCTTGAATCCTATGTGACATAATTGTGTATTTATTATTTTCTTCCACAAAAAAATCAATGTTTTGTGGCAAAGCCACTTCTTCAGGAATGGTGGTGTCTGATAAGAAAGAAAAAAATGCAAATGATTTACAAATGTGTCAGGCGTTAAAGTGATACTTGACAAAACCAACACCACTAGATGTTGGTCCTTAAAATACAATAGCTAGAGAAGAAATACTCACAAACAAAAGTAACTTTTATGTAAACTAATCACTGTGCCTCCACAATACATCACAAAAGGCTAAAAATCAATTAAGCTTAACACCATCCTAAGAGAGAGCACAATTCCTCCACCAGGTTATATGATGAAACACCATATAATATCACAAAACACCACTAAATGTTAAATAGAAACAAAGAACTGTAATAAGAATCATGCTTTTGTGCCCATGTTTACCAGCTGTTTTAGAATAGCCTTATTAAAACAAGTCAAAAGAACTTTATATTAAAAGAAGTTGTATAAATGACATAATAAAGCATTCCCTAATGGGTTCTAAGTTTGTACTGAGATTCTATGCCCCTGTTATCTCAAAATAATAACTTGCTAGATGCTCTGGGAAAAAAACTTTCCAGTTTGCACTACAGAGAGGGAGTAAAAGTTTCTTTTACTCTTGACATAGTGTGTAAGAATCTGTTATACTTAAAAAAAAAACTCAGGTAATATGTGTTCTTTTCCTTTCTTGTCAGAAACCATCATGCTTTAGCTATACTTTAACCACAAAACCTAGGTTTTTTGATGGACTAAACACATGATTGTATTACATAGAAATCAAACCTTCTTTCCTTGCTTAAATGGATTTAGTTCTGTCTTAGAAGTGTTCCTCTGCCACATATATTTTCTAGAGCCTCAGTCAAGTTCTGGGCTTCCTGGATCTTTTTTATTTATCTAACAGCAAACTGGTCATGCACAACTAGAAATTACACTACAAAACTGACAGTGTCCCTTTACGTAGGATTTCAGATATGTACATAGACATAAAACATTTAAAAACATTGCATATATTTTGAAAATAGGGTTTAGAGTTTGTTAGTTTGTATTTGTTAGGACTATATAAAATTTTTATTTTACCACCAATTTGTATTTCTATCAATAGTGTAGAGTTATAAAGTAGACATCTTTATAGGGATTTGTGGTTTCACATACAGTTCAAGCAAGTTTTACAGAAGGTACAGGACTGGCATTTGGTCACATTAATATAACCTTAGTGGGTTATATTAGGTTTTGATTTAAGAGTTGTGGTTTCACAAACAGTTCACACAGTTTTACTGTATGTAATGTGCAGAACTGGCATTTGAACCACATTACTTTGATAAATATTTGGTTAGTGTAGAATTTAGATTTAAAATTGGATTCAAAGTTTATTCTTGGGTATATTTGTTTAGTATTTTTTTAAAATGTTATATTAATAGTTTCAATTGCATTTTATTTACAGATTTGGAACATTTGATCTTTTCATTTCATTATTATTTTTTAATACTTGTAAGCAGGATGAGCAAAAACTGCCCGTTTTCACCAGCGACAAGTCACAAAACAAACTTAAACATCCTTAACATTACATACAAACATTAAAAAGACATTAAAAAATACACAAAAAGCACAACACAAATTAAAAAAACCCAACTATTTAACATATATACATGCAAGTGTCGTTATCCAACAGCCAGTATTTCAATCTAGTTTTGAAAGACCACACTGTCCTACATTCTGTAATATCAGCAGGCAAGAAATTAAAAAATAGAGCAGCCCTATAGAGAGTCGATCTCTGTCCAAAAACAGTTTGAAACAGCGGAGTTTCGAAAGTAAATTTAATCTGAGACCTGGTACCATTAGAATTAAGAAATCTAGAAAACAAAGATGAGACTACTGGGGATATAAGACCAAACTTTACCTTAAATAACAAGGTACCCAATTTATGGAGAATCCTATTTTTAAGAGATAAACTATTAGCTTGTCTAAACAAAAGACAATGATGTGTTCGAAGAGGCACATTGAGCATAAAACATTATGGAATAGTATGGAATTATAAGTTACCCTAAGTTTATTGAATAGGTGACCAGAGAAGGAGGAATAAATAATTATACCATAATCCAGAACATTCAAAAGGAAACTATGGGCAAGTAGAAACCTTGATTCTCTGGTCAAAAACTGTTTAACTCTAAAGAGCGATCCCAATCTCTGATTTAGAATTTTCCATAGTTTATTCAAATGGGGTTCAAAAGTTAATTTCATATTAAAAATTATCCCCAAATACTTAAAATTATCCACTAACTCAATCACCTTACCATCCTGTGTAACAATATGTTGAAGATTAGCATGCTCAATGGTCTTATTCGAAAAAAGCGTAACTTTTGTTTTATAACTAAAAGTTTTTTTTACTGTATGATATGTATATTTATGTAAAAAGATATGATGTATAATTTTAATATTTGATGTACTGTAATAAAGCTTTTTCTAAAGGATGTGCATTGCAAGCTACAATACATTTAGTCTGCATAGCATTCAATGATTTAGCATTGGGCTAAAGTCTTTTAGCGTGACTTACCACTGCGCAAATTAAAATCTAAAAAAGCAGATCTTAACTGGGGCAAACCCAGGAGCAGTGATCAGAAATGCAGCAAAAAAAGGCACACATTATGTGCCTGATAGAGGCTGTCCTTGAGGATGAGGAGCAGGCAAATGCCACCCCCCGGGCCCCAGCACAGGCCCCGGAGGCACTATGCTGCACAGAAAAATAGAAACATAGAATCTGACAGCAGATAAGGATCACTTGGCCCAAACTGTCTGCCCATTTCTCCCTACCTACACTATTACATCAGACCATGCCTGATCAACAGCTTTTCCTCCCCCTCTTCCTTTCCACTATGATTCCCTTGTGGTTATCCCATGCATTCTTGAACCCCACCACTATCGTCGACCCCACCACCTACACTAGAAGGCTGTTCCAGGAATCCATCACACTTTCTGTGAGGAAGTACTTTTCTCACATCTGTCCTGAATCTACCACCCTCCAGCATCATAGCATGTCCCCTTGTTCTTAAGCACCTATTTTTCTGAAAAATACTCCCCTCCTGTACTGTATTAAGCCAAGTGGGGTATTTAAAGGTCTCAATCATATCTCTCCTTTACCTCCTCTCTTCCAGGGTGTACATATTGAGGTTGTTTAGTCTCTCCACATTAGTGGTGGGAAAAGTGGCCCCAATTCGCTCCGCAAAGTGATTTGTGGAGTAATGCAAGATTCGCAAAGTACTCCATAATGCGAGCAGAGTACTAAATCTCATAATGAGCACGCAAAGTCTATTGAAAGCAATGACTTCATGTTATTCTGCCTTCCCAAATCACTACTCAACTAATTTTAAGGCAAATTATATTGAAATCAATGTACTTTGCATCACTTCACTTTGTTGGGGAGCTTCAAAGCGGAATTTGCAGTGATTCATGGGATTGTAGGTCACATGGGGCTCTAGATTATTCTGCACAGCCTCAGTTCAGGGTAGTGTGTGTAGATAGCTGTAGGAGACAGTTTGCTGTGAGAGTTCTGTGGATTCAAACCTCTAAAATCTGTTAAAAAGTCTTTTTGAGTCATTTTTTTGCTCAAACTTTAGTGCATCAATTGTAGGAAACCTTCCTGTGCTCATATCATTGAGTGTTTATTGTTTGTGTGTGGATTTTGAATGTTAATGTACAACATTCAGTCTATGTACTGACAGACAGTGTAAGTGTGCTTTGGGGAAGGGGCGTATCTGTGGTGTAGGTAGATTTAAGTTGGAGAAATAGGGAGTTCTTTGTTTTTTGGTTCTATGTTTCTTGTATAACTGTGTTAATGTACACACAGTAATATTTTCAGTAATTGTTGAAATATTTTTGCTGACTGTGTTTTGGACCTGGTGCAGCAGTGCATAATTTTAGGTTGTTTAAAATACGTGGTATATTACTGAAGTTTTCAATTTGCTTAGACAAAGTGTGTGTGTGAGTGTGTGTGTGTAGTGCGTGACATCAAATAATACACCTTTTATTGTGCCATAGTGTAATTGCAGCAGTGTGAACCTGCTATTTACTGCATCTGCATGATTTTGTACTGCCATTGTGGCATCTTGGTTTTGCACTGTTGCTGTAATCTGCAGTCACAGTACTCCCTCCCCACAACCAGCAAAAGGTATTATTTTCAGATTGTATTGTGACTTAAACATCACTGGTTAGTTAAGGTGTTGTTGAACTTGTGTGACTTTGTGTCTGTATCTCTTGTTGAAGCCACAGTTGTTTTTTGGCTTCATCCAGCGCCCAGAGTGAAAGTTCCAAAATCTAAATTTGTTTAGAATATTCTTGTTGATCCCTCAAAATGCCCACAAAGAGATATGCAAGCAAAGCTGTTTTGCCATGGCACTGCTGCCAGTGGTAAGATTGTCTGTGGGCGTGGTAGTATCACAGTCAGAAGTGCATTGCTGATGTGAGGAAAGGTATTTCTTCTTTAATGTTTTTACAGCGCAATTGGTAGCTTGCCATAGTTGGAGAAGATGATGTTGTCCCAGCTGGTGGTGTTAGTGCAGTTGCTGGTGGTGGTATGAGTATTGCTGCCTCAAGTTCCACTTCTGACCAGTTGACTGTGTCCAAAAATATAGCTGAGTGTAAAGCACTGGTGACAGTGTAGATGATGTCATACTCCCCAGTAACATTCCATTGGTAACTGAACATGAAGATTCTGATCATCATGGCAATGATAACACATAATATCACATTTCCTCCACCGTGGTTCAGGTCATGCATTTGCCGTGCAATCATTCACAGTGTGGTGAAAAATGTCGGTGATGGTGGTGTTGATGATGAATCTGATGATGTCGATGTTGCTACATGCCAGCATCCAAGCAGAAGATGTGGATGTGGATGATGTTGATGAATATGATGATGATGTCAGTGACCCCTATTGTGAACTGGAGAAAATGAAATTCAAGGTGGATGTGTCTGGGTCTGTTTGCATTAACCCCCATAAAAAGTTGTGATTTACCAGTTTCAGTTGATGATGAAGATGACCCAGTAATAATGATAGGTAGTCATGGTGGTCAGTTGCAGTCCAAGTGTGTCTGGCCTGAAAAATCATGTAGTACACCCCCCACTTCAGGGCTTAAATAAACGGAGTCTAATAAGCAGTATCAGGGCCATATTAAAAGTAGGGGATCACAATCCCTTGTTTGGGATTTTTTTGTGCAAGATGCAAATGATGAGTAAGTTGCAATCTGCCAGGTTTACCATGTATGTGTGTGAGGTGAAGTAAAAAGGAGAGCCATCTGGGCACAGGAGGACAGCATACACATCTTAAGAACAGGCACATGGCACTGTGGACCCAGCACAAGATGGCAGCTAATACCACAGTGGGGTGTTCACCCTCATCATCAACCATAATGAGCATGTTATCCCCTTCCATGACTGTAAGATCATGTAGGAAATTAAATGTGTACAGTAGCAATGAGATAACAGCAGAGGATTACTACAGGCATGATGAGGTGGAGGAACATAATGATTTTGAAATCTTGTCCAGTGGTGGTGAGAGTAGCAGTTTTGGTGGTAGTGAATGCAGTATGTCTAGTGCAAGTGGTACATCAACACCTGTTCATAAATCTGGGAAAATAACTTAATTTGTGGATTTTTTATCAACTGTGCAACTGTCTTCATCAAACAACCACACTTCACCCCCTGCCATTCGCAGACCAGAACCATTTGTCATCACACCCCATGTAAAACGTTGAAGTCAGCCCACGTTACAGTGTTTTTGAGCATAAGCTGAAGTACCCACCCAATCATACAGTGTCATGTGAACTTTTAATGCTGCTGTAGCTGAAATGCTGGCAATTGATCTTTTGCCCTTCTCCTTCATGGAGAATTCTGGGTTCCAGCGGTTTGCAGCATGTGCCTGTCCAAAATGGAAAATCCCATCCAGGACATACTTTTCCACCCATGCAGTCCCTGAGTTGTACCATACAGTGTCCGACTCTGTAAGGCATGCCATTCAACATTCCTCCTCTCCAGTCATCCATTTAAGTATGGATATGTAGACAAGTGTCAAAACAGCGAGGAGTTCATATTTGTGTATAACTGCACATTGGGTGCAGGTGCTGGGTGTAGTTTGTGCTGTTGGTAGTGTGAATAATCAGTGCAGTAAGGTGGAATGTCATGGTAGCAATCTTCCAGAAATTTGACAGCATGCAATAATTGCTATGCACAATGTGACCTGTTCACACACTGGTGAAAACATGCTGGACTTGGTACTGACTGAAATTGACAAGTGACTGAACCCCCTATCTCTTAGAGCTGGGTTCATAGCTAGTGACAATGGGTCAAATGTGGTTAAATGCATCATGAATGGTGGCTTTGTTCGGGTTCCATGCATGGCCCACTGTTTAAATCTTGTGGTGCAGGAATTTCTGTAGCACCCTGATGTAAAGGAAATGCTGACAGTTGCATGCCATATCTGTTCTCTCTTTTCATGCTCTGCAAAGGTCCGTGACCAGCTTCGGCAGTTGCAGATCCAAAACTGCCTCCTGCAACACTGCTTGAAGCTGGAAGTTGTCACCCGGTGGAACTCCACTTTATACATGGCCGAGAGGTTGTATGAACAATACAAAGCCATCTCAGAATATCTTGTCATGTACACTAGCCGTGACAGTTCCGGGGCCTCCATGTCTATGATGACTGAACAGTGGTACCTTATGGACTCTGCAATAACAGTTTTGAGGCCTTTTGAACATGCCACACAAGCAGTGAGTGGAGAGTCTGCTTCCATTAGCCAATCAGTTCCACTGCTGTGGGTGCTGAGGCAGACATTGGTGAATGTACAGCATAGCCTTGATGTTGCCAGAGGCAGTGCTAACAGTGTGTTGCTGAAACACATGCTGACAGTATTCAACCAGAATCGTCACATCTTGAGCATTCAGTGTAGTGACAACTTTGCAATAGCAACAATGCTGGACCCAGGATACAAACGTGGAATTGCCTCAGTACTGGAGGGCGGGCCTGAACAGGTAAAAAATATCAGTGAGCAACTGATGTGCTTGGTTCATGAAGCACAGCAGTCACGTGCCAACGTCAGCAAACCTCAGCAGCATAATTAGGCCGAAGGTGAACCTAGAGTAGTATTAAGCATATCCTGTAAGGGGAAGTGGACTGCAGTTTCAGGTGATCTGTCATCAAAACCGGTTGGCGTTAACCCACTTTGGGAGGCTTTGTCTCAAGTGGAGATTTGTGACATAAATGCTTCTGGAGAACATGATGATATATCAACCACTGGACTTAGTGCAGCACAGCAAATGGTTGAGTCATATTTGTCTGAAAACAGGCATCTGTCTATAACTGATGATCCTCTTTTGTACTGGAGTGGAAAGGTCAGTGAATGGCCAGAGCTGACCACAGTGGCACTGAAGTACCTGACATGCCCACCCTGCAGTGTAAGTGTCAAGAGGGTATTCAGCTCAGCAGGTGCAATAGTTCGGGATCATCGTACAAACCTCTCCTGCAAATGTCAGTTTGCTGACATTCATAAAAATGAATGAGAGGCACATACCAGCTCAGACTGCAACCTCAGTATTTGTACCCAAGCCTAGTCATGGTTTTGCTGATGTAGAAATGGACCATCCTTGTGGCACTGGCAGTGGCAGCATGGAACGGTCTACCACTGACATAGATGATAACACAATGAAGAAGGAATTTTCCAGTGGTCAGAATTCAGACATAGATGACTGTGAGGGCACATTTCTTTATGAGGATGATGATGAGGTTAATGTTGGCAGGTTTTAACTTAAGCAGTTAAAAGGCTGTCACATTTGTTGTATGATGCACGTTTTCTTTTTCATAAAGTTAAATCAGTGTTCCACTCAGAGTGACTCAATTCCATATGTCAAGTCACATTTGTAACACAGAGCACAATATATCCTGGCCCCTGTACTACCACCATAAGACTGCTGTTAGCCACTGCCACTATAGAGAATGTCACCATGTGCCCCCTGGACCACCACCATGAAACCACTGTTAGCCACTGCCACCAGGGGAATGTCACTGTGTGCCTCCCTGGACCACCACCATCAGACTACTGTTAGCCACTTCCACCAGGGGGAATGACTGTGTGTGCCCCCCTGGACCACCACCACAAGACTGCTGTTGGCCACTGCCACCACAGGGAATGTCACCGTGTGCCCCCCTGGACCACCACCATGAAACCACTGTTAGCCACTACCACCGGGGGAATGACTTTCTGTGTCCCCTTGGACCACCACCATAAGACTGCTATTAGCCACTGCAACCACCACCAGATGCAGGAAGATGTGAGAGGAATGTCATCATGTGCCTAAGCTATGACCACCACCACCCACCACCACCATTCTGACGATATTTTCCATTACATGTCTTGACCAAACCTAGGCAGAGCAAATCGAACAGGAGACCACATCTATCAGCCACAGGCACAGGTTTCTTACTATGAATACTATAACGAGTATGTACTAATGTTTTCATGCTATTCAACTTCCTTTAGCTGTGTGTTTTGTTTTCTGTTGCTTTTCCAAGCTGCAATGGTCAAACAAATACGGTCTACTTATTTTGTTTCTTTTACAGGTTAACAAATGACTCTCCTTAGCTGAAAGTCTGTATCAATGGTAGCTGAATACCCTCTTGACACTTACTGTGTACTGAAACCTATGGGATAGCCATTTCTATACTGGTAAGTATATCAATTTTATTTAATCTGTTCCTTTTTTTTATGAGTGCAAAAAATCCGACTGATGATTCATATAGTAGGTGACATGAACGTCACAAAATATTTGCCCAACACATCATGCACTGTATTTCAAATTTGCAGCTGCAGTCTTGCCAGTGTTGAATAAAGTTTAACCCAGGTCATGTGACATGACAAGATGTGGTTTTAAAATGTAACTTGAGTTAAGATGCAGGGACACTGACACAGTGTATTTCTTATAGCCTGGTACTAAATGTAATTGTGATCTGATGACTTGGTGTTCTCGTGGCTTCACAGCTTGCGCTATCTGTAGTAATCCATATACCCATGGTGGAACAGCCACGGCTTAAACATAATGTGTTACTGCGGCAATCAAGTTGTAATAAGTCCTTCATTTCTTTTTTTAGGAAACTTCCAGATGCTTTGTTGTGTCATAATTGCCTTATCCAAAGAACTTCAATATCATACCCCACCTAGAAGTCGTATGAATTGATGTTGACCATGACCATCATTACTGGACTGGAAAAGGACGCAGATAAAAACTGTGAAGAAGTATCCAAACAATAAACCATTAATGAGACCTACTTGCAAATATGATAATCCCCCCTCACTCCCCCCCAAAAATACTTACCTTCATTGGCTTGAGAGTATTCCATTTCCAATTCCAATGCCACCATTTCTCAACCACAGGAATCGACACCAACAGTATGTGACTGTGACAGAAAACAATCACAGTACATGTATATTTATGTCAACCCCCACCACAAGAAAAATACATATTTCTACATATGTATATATATACTCACCAAGGCTACTATTGGTGTACACACAAAGGCATCCTTCATGTTGAGGTTATTGCAGTACTCTATGGGCAACCAACAGTTCTCTCAGTGTCATCATTTGTGACGGTACACTGAATGGTCATTCATGTTATCCCTCCTTCATATGGTTTGGCAGGACACTGTGCATCATCACATCATCATCACAGTACGGTCAATACACAGCAGCATTACATGTAATTGTAACAGCAGCAGCATTTCTTGTAATGCTCCCATTTCACTTTGTCAGCACTGGGGAATTTTCTGGACACAAGACAGTTGCATTTTGGGGATGCACAAAAATTCTGGTGCCTGTATGTCAGCACTGCGTGCATGACTGAATGCACCATTAATTTTGGGACACTTTTAATTTGGTGTAATGCTCCCATTTCACTTTGTCAGCACTGGGGAATTTTCTGGACACAAGACAGTTGCATTTTGGGGATGCACAAAAATTCTGGTGACCGTGTGTCAGTACTGCGTGCATGACTGAGTGCATCACTAATTCTGAACACTTCACATTTGGTGTAATGCTCCCATTTCAATTTGTCAGCATTAGGGAATATTCTGGAAACAAGATAGTTGCATTTTGGGGATGTGCAAAGATTCTGGTGACTGTATGTGAGTACTTCGTGCATGACTGAGTGCACTATTAATTCTGGGACTCTGCATTTCATGTTATGCTCTCATTTCACTTTGTCAGCACTGGGGAATTTTCTGGACACAAGAACGTTGCATTTTGAGGATGCACAAAAATTCTGGTGACTGTGTGTTGTGAGCACATAATGTCATAAATTATTAATTAATGTCTATTTCAAAAAATAAATATTTTTGGAGCCTCAGTAATGTTTACTTTCTGTCATGAAGTGTTTGTCCAAAAGCAGAACTGAGCAGTGCAAGCATACTGTACTAAACTGCATGTGTGCAGTCAGTGTTCTTTCCTGTGTGTGCAGACACTGTCCAGCTTCACGCAGACATATATATGGTGTGACTTGTTGCAGTATGTAAAGAATAAAGACAAGAATATATAATGTGAATTTTATTTGTACCATCAGCAGCAGCGGAGTAAGTGATATGATATTTTTTCAGAGGTCTTGGGCTACTGTGCATCTCAGTCACTCACAGTGCACACATGACTTTGCAGAGATAATAGCACAAAAAAATCATGCTTTTCAACAAACCATACCCAACAGACATTAAATATTGCTGAGGCACCCAAAATATGTTATGGTGTACAGACATTTTAAAGTCAGAATATTTAACGGGTCCTGCAGTCCACTGCCACCACACTGTGCAACCACTGGCACCGTGTTGTGTTATGGTGTACATCAACTTGCTAAAAAACTGACACTGCCAGTCTAAATTAGAAAGACATCACTTATTCCAGAACAAAAAATAAAAAGAAGAACTGTGGTAACACAGTGTATTGGCATTGGCAGTGGTGAACTGGACCTTATATATTTTCTGACTTTATAGTGTCTGTACACCGGCTGTCAAATATTTTGGGTGCCTCACCATCACCAATGCTTCATGTCTGTTGGATATGGTTTGTTGAAAAGCAGGATTTTTGGTTGCTATATGATCTCCTAAAAGTCATGTGTGCACTGTGCGACTAAGGTGCACTCTGGCCAGAGACCTCTGAAAAAATATCATATCACTTAGTCTGCTGATGATGATGGTACCAATGAAATATACGTTATATATTCTTATCTTTATTCTTTATACCATAAACACTGCAGCAAGTCAGCATATATATATGTTTGCAAGAAGCTGGACAATATCTGCAGTCCACACACACAGGAAACAGCACTGACTGTACACATGCAATTTAGTACATTATATTTGCACTGTTCCATCCTGCTTTTCTACAACCACTCCACAACAGAAAGTAAACATTACTGAGGCACCGGAAATACATCAGGGTACACATTCTTAACTTGGATTATAACATAGCGGGGGGAGTGTTGGAAAAAAAAAGCTAATGTGGGATCCCCTGCTGGTCCAGCAGCAGATGGAGCAGTGACACAATCTGCAATTGGTGTTGCTCTATGTGCTCTAACTGTTGCTGGACAGCATTCACCCTCTCGTTGTTCTCTTCTACCATGGCCCACAACACAGCAAGGTCAGCCTGAGCTACAGGCAGTGTAGGGCTGACTGGTGGTGGTACAGCTGGTGGTGGGGGTGGTGCTGGTGGTGGAGCAGCTGCTGCTGTGGCCCTCCTCTTGCTGTGGTGATGCACAGCAGCACCCTCTGCCACTGCCAAAGAAGGGCCAGCAGGTGAAGGCCTGGCCCATTCTGTAACAGCCTGCCACTCCACGTTGTGGTGATTAACCATGTGGGTGCAATGGCCCCCGGTCCCCAGGTGTCCCCCGGGTGCCATGGTGCACTTCGACACCACAAATATGGCACCGTACCAGGCTGCTGTCCCCCTGACACAGTCAAAGAACTCCCAAACTGGGGAGCTCTGGGGGGGCCAGGCACAGGAGGGCCAGATGCACTGGCAGCAGCCTGGTCATGGCAGTGCTCAACCTCTGGTGCATCCTGCTGTGGAGGTGGTGCTGCTGGAGCTGCTACTGCTGGTGGTGGTGGACTTGGTGGTGGTGCTGCTGCTGCTTCCGGGGGGAAGCCAAGATTTTAGACTGGTCCAACAGCACCCGGCCATGCCCCCCATGGGTGCGCACTCCTCTCCTTCCAATCATGCTGACACACAGTCCCACTTCCCCTGCCGCTGTCCCAGACATTAGCTGACTTTCACCCTCTCCCTGGTCCATTTCAACAATTTAAGCACTTGAACTTGACTGCCCTCCCTCCTTCTCTCTGTCCAAGCAACGACGAGTCGACAGTCAACAATGACAACGAAACACTCACACACACAACACAGGCACACAGACAGTCAGACACACACAGACAAACAAAAACTTATAAAATTAAAAACAAAGAAATCACAATCACAGAAAGAAAAAATAAACTACAAAAAGAGTACAAAAAACACTAAACAACAATATAGCTTTGAAAAAAACTGTTGGGTGGGTTTTATATGATCTCTGGATTCTCTGCTCCTCCTAACTGCTACACAGACAAATTGCCTGCTCTACCTCTGCAAAGGAGAAAGTGAAAGTATCTGCTAGCATGAGTCACGTCCCTCCTGCCTAGCTAAAGCATGTGACTTACAGTACTGTAAGCCATATGTCGTGTGGGGGGGACTGCCTATATTGTTGTCACTTCACCTTACTTCATGTTAAGGTGGAATGACAACGCAAAGTCATAATTACAACGTGAAGTGAGCCTTTCACATTGGCCACTCTGCATAGCGGAACGACAACGCGAAGTGCCCACTTTCCGTTCACTTTGCCAGTGAAATTTAAATTTGTTGCATTTCTACTCCACTTAGAGCTCTTGATGTAGACCCTGCACCATTTTAGTTGCCCTCCTCTGGACTGCCACAAATATGTCTATATCCTTACAGACATGTGGTCTCCAGAACTGGGCACAATATTCTAAATGGGATCTTACCAGCTATCTATACAGAGGCAAGCAAGCCTTCCTTTTTCTGCTGGTGATACCCCTCCCTATGCACCTCAGAATCCCACTCGCTCTACCTACTGCCTTGTCCCATTGCCTGGCCACCTTTAGGTTATCTGATATGATTACCCCAGGTCTCTTTCCTGCTTGGTGGGCGTCAGTACCACTCCACCCATGTTGTATGCTGCCCCTGGATTTCTGCGCTCTAAGTGCATTATTTTGCACTTTTCCGCATTTAAACCCAGTTGTCATACCCTGGACCACTCCTCTAGTTTTCTCAGGTTTCTGCTGATCCTTTCCATCCCCCCCCCAGAGTGTCCACCCTGGTGCAGATTTTGGTGTCATCCACAAAGAAGCAGACCCTCTCTTCCAGCTCTTTTGCAGTGTCACATATAAACACATTAAAGAGGACCAGTCCCAGTACTGATCCCTGAGGCATCCCACTGGTCACCCTCCCCTCCTTGGAGTGAACTCCATTTACAACCACCTTCTGTCACCTATCCCCTAACCAATTTCTCATCCAGTTTACCACCTTTGGACCCACTTCTAAACTACCCAGCTTGCTTATTAGTCTCCTATGTTGAATGGTGTTAAATGCCTTACTGAAATCTAGGTAGGCCACATCTATCGCTCCATCCTGATCTAGTTCCTTGGTCACCCAGTCAAAGAAATCTATCAGATTAATTTGACATGACCTCCCCACTGTGAAACCATGCTGCCTTGGGTCTTGTTTTGGATTCAAGATATTCCACAATCCTTTCCTTCAGCAGTGATTCCATTAACTTTCCCACCACCGATGTCAGCCTGACTGGCCTATAATTGCCAGCCTTCTAGCTGCTACCACTTTTGTGTAGTGGGACTACATCCACCCTCCTCCTTCTCTGGAACCATGCCTGTTTCCAGTGAGCTGTTAAATACAGCTGTCAGAGGTGCAGCCAGTATTTCCCTGCACTCCCTCAGTACCCTTGGCTGCACCCCATCTGGTCCCATTGCTTTGTCTACCTTCAGATTAGCAAGTCCCTTCAGGACTCTTGCCTCCAAAAAAGGACTAGTGTTCACCTCCCTCTCTGAAAAGCTTTTGCTACTTTTTTGTGGCCACTCCCCTTCTCCTTCCTCTGAACACTGAACAAAAGCTTGAGTGTGATTTGTTCCCATAGCACAGTTCTCAGGGAAGTGCTGCCCCCAGTACAGCACCCTTTAGCTCCTCCTCTGCCTTACTCCTATTGGTGGATTTCACCCACATGCTCTGCCTCCCACCTATCCCTATTGGTGGATTTCATCCCCTGCACCCAGGGTAGCAACCTGTGCCTGTTACTTCCCACAAATCTGATTGTTAGAAGTCTGAGGACTTGAGGGTTTTAAGAGTAGATGAGAATGCTATGGAAATGCTCCCCTCCAGTGATGTGCATTACTTGTTTTTGAATTTTGGTGGCTCAAGGTGTATGTCTGTCTGCATCCAAAAGAGTCAGACTTCAAGGGTTCAAATCTTAACCAGGGACATTTTTTTGTGCTTTGTGTCAAACTCAGTTGTGAGCATTTAATCATATAAGTGTCACAAATCATTACCTTTTTTTTAATATTGCTAAATTAAGGCAGATGTAAACAAGAAAATATTTTCTTTATAAATTGTAATAAATCGGGCAGTGCCATGATGATTGGTTACTAGTGTTGCACTTGGGCAGTGCCATCATGGTTGGTTTCTGTTGGCTGCCCTGGGGCAGCTTACCCATGTAATGTTGATTTCCTGTGAGCTGCCTCTGGGGCAGAGTCCTCACTGCTCCTGGAGCAGCGCCTGTGTAAGTGGTTCTGTTCTCTGTCCTAAGTAGCCCGAGCACTTGGGCAGTGCATGCTAATTGTTCCTGTGGGTGCCCTTGGCAGTGCTCTGTGTATTTGTGTGCTCATGCCTGCCCCCGAGCAGTGCACAGGAAGAAATACCCAAACACTGGCCCAGGAGCAGCCAATAGAACCCACTATACAGCTACTGCCCCGGGCAGCCCATGGTAACCAATTACACAGGCACTGTCCCAGGTGCAGCAAGGACACTTCCCCAGGGGCAGCCCATGGCAACCAATTACACAGGCACTGCCCCAGGGGCAGCAAGGACACTTCCCCATGGGCAGCCCACAGGAACCATTTACACAGGCACTGCCCCAGAGGCAATGAGGACAATGCCCCAGGGGCAGCACACGGGAGCCAAGTACACAAGCACTGCCCCAAGGGCAGTGAGGACACTGCCCCAGGGGAAGCCCATGGAAACCAACTACACAGGCACCCTCCCAGGGGCAGCGAGGACACTGCCCTAGGGGCAGCCCATGGGAACCAATTTCACAGGCACTGCCCAAGGGGCAGCCCATGGGAACCAATTACACAGGCGCTGCCCCAGGGGCAGCCAACAGAATCCAACCATCATGGCACTGCCCCAGGGCAGTGCCAGTAACCAATCATCATGGTACTTCACCATTTATTACAATTTATTTTTTTATCTTATTTCTATTTTTGCACTACCTCCTGACAGTGCGGATCTCCATGATCTCCGGCCGCCAGCACCCACATCCCCCTGGGCCCAGTCTGGCACCCCCAAAGAGCTGGCCAATTAGGGCTCATGCACTCTGTAGCAGGATCCCCTCTGGAACCGGTGGGCACCGGGTGCGGCCATTAGCCACCAAGATCGTTGCTCCACCATGTTTCCACCTTAGTTTTGCCCCCTTGCAGAGTGCAGATGTGCAATGATGTCTGAGGCACTGCATGCTGATGTCTGCCACTCTCTGCCCCCCTTGCTGCCATCACTCTGATAGTGCCCCCGGTCATCACCAGGGGCCGCTACAGAGTGGTGGTTCCTTGGATCCGTCCCCAGAATAGAAGAGCAGTCCTACGGATGCTCGATCCTATTCCTCTCCTGCCAACCCCTGGCGTCCTGGGCTCACATCTGAACCCAGATCACCAACGTGATGCAAGGTGTGGCAGCCAGCGCATCAATCCTCAGCGCCACCAGGCCAGCTACCATTTATTACAATTTATAAATAAAATATATTCTCTCGCTTACGTTTGTCTTAATTTAGCAATATTAAAAAAAGGTAATGGTTTGTGAGACTTTTATTTATTCATGTCTAGGATTACAAAATACCTTTGAGCCGAGGCTCTTTTACAAAGGTTCCACATCTGAGAGTACAGTCTTTGAGTTACAATTTCAGTATAGAGCAATCAATGACAAAGCAAGGTTGTAACATGTTACAGGGTTTCTTAAATGATAACAAACAAAAGTGGGAACATAGAGGACAGGTGAGCAGTGGGAGTTGGAAACAGTGAAACAGGAGGACAGGAGAGAAGAGAGAGAGGGAGAGGTGAGACAGGTATTGTAGCATATATGATATATACTATATAATATATGATTAAATGCTCACAAATGAGTTTGATACAAAGCACAAAAAAATGTCCCTGGTTAAGATTTGAACCCTTGAAGTCTGGCTCTTTTTGATGCAGACAGACATACACCTTGAGCCACCAAAATTCAAAGACAAGCAGTGCACATTGCTGGGTGGAGCATTTCCATAACATTCTCATCTACACTTAAAACCCTCAGTTCCTCAGACTTGCAACAATCAGATTTGTGGGAAGTAACAGCTACAGGTTACTGCCCTGGCGACAGGGGATGAAATCCACCAATAGGGAAAGGTGGGAGGCACAGCGTGAGGGTGTTGCCCCAGGGCAGCACTGCCAGTGGGCAAAATCCACCAATAGGAGTAAGGTGGAGGAGGAGCTAAAGGGTGCTGTTCTGGGGGCAGCGCTGCCCCGAGAACCACGCTATGGGAACAAATCACACTCATGCTGAACAAAAGCATTAGTTCATGATGTCTGCCTTTTCCTGGTCCCCCTCTGCACAGTCTGCCCCTTCCCTTTTTAACCCTACATTCCCACCCCGGTCTTCATCTTTTCACTTACATATCTAAAAAATGTCTTGTCCCCTTTTGTTACCTCAGGGGCTATTCCCTCTTCAGTTTGTGCCTGTGTACACCTTACTGCCTTCCCTGCTTCCCTCTGTTTCACCCAAAACATCTCCCTATTCTCCTCCCTCTGCATCTCCTTATACCTTCAGCATGCTACCCTTTCAACTTTTTACCTTTTTAGCCACCTCTTTAAAGAACCATAGCAGTCTCTTTTATTTATATATTTATTTATTTATTTATATTAAGTAGTCAGATTGCTTTTGCTCACCTGTTTGATGCAGAGGTTTGTTGCCTTTACTATGCTCCATTTTATCTTCACCCACTGTTCTTCCACCCCACCCTGGTCACTCACACCCTCCTAGATCATCCTTGAGACATTGACCCATCTTTTTAAAATCTGCCCTTCTCAAGTCCAGGACCCTCACCCTAGTGTAGTTTGATTCTGCAGCCTTCCTTTTACTGAACCACACCATATGGTGATCACTGATTCTCAAGTGGCCTCTCACCTTGATTTCTACAACACTGTTCCTGTTAGTGAGTACCAGGTTCAGTATTGCCCCATTATGAGTGGGTTCACTGGCTAGTTGCTTAAGGAATGACTGAAACCACTTCTGGGAGGCTCCAGTTCTCATCTGACAGGTTGTAGTCCCTCACCAGCAGCACCTCCCCCTTTTCTGCCATCTTGCCAATGGCATCCATGAGTACCTTATCTAATTCCTCCCTCTGTGCTGGAGGTCTGTAGATCTCTCCAGTGTTAATAGTAGCTCCATTCCCCATCTCCAGGGTGCCCCACAGTAACTCTGCAGGTTCTATGTGATAACAACGATCGCGGAATAGCGATTGCAGTTTGGGCAAGTGTACATCACTGAAAATGAATTACGGCAATGTACACTCATGGTGAGCTGCAAGGCGGCAATGGAATCTACATTTATGTGGGGGGCTGTGTCCCCTGCACCCCCTACTTAAGGATTCTCAACTCCAAGGGGGTGCATGTTGGGGGAGGGTGAAATTCTTAACAAACAAAAAACAAGCTGCCTGCCGGCACAAAAAAAAATGCGCCAGGCCAGACCCAAACCCTGCACCCCAACTGACCACCCTCCCCACCACGCTAGCCAGCCAGCTCAGCAGCTGCCCACCACACCCCCTCCCGCATACCTTCCCTCCCCTCCCTGTGTGTGTGTGCATGCGCATATGCTTCCTGTTGCCCTAGCTTGCCCACACAGGTATCTGGTTGGTACCCTGCCAGGTAACCCTGAACACAGGTGCCGTGATTGAGTCACCCCCTTTTTGAAAGCAGTCAATTGCAGTCACTGTGTTCACTGGATACCACCTCTGCCTCCCCTGCATTCCCTATATCTCTCTCTGACTTTTACGCTCTGCCTCACATAAAGCACCACACCACTTCCTTTCCTTCCCACCCAGTCCTTCCTGAACAAAGTATAGCCTGGTATGGCCAAATGCTGCAAACAGACAGTCCCATCCATGAGACACAGTCAGTGATAAACAAATTGTGGGTTGGCACAGGCTTAACAGGGCCATGCTGATGCAGTTGGGTGAGCTGCTGCATGAGCAGCTCTGGACAAATACCCACATCCATGGAACTCAAGGTGACAGAAGTATTGTGCCTCTTGGTGACCAGAACCTTTCTGGTACCATTGGGTAACACCACCGGTATCATACAGTCTGCCACCTCTCACCTGTCAGGTCAATTCCTAGATGTCCTGCAAGAACATGCTGGCATGTTCATTCGGGATCCATATGAAATCCCAATAAGCAGAAGCCCGACATCTAAAAATCCAACACCAGATTCCTGTTAGGTTTCAAATCCCGTCAACCATTTTGAGGGCATGCGAAACCCCGACATGTTAAGGGTAAGCTGAAAACTGACAGTGCACAGTTTCATGAGATGAGAAACTAATTGTCCTGAAACAAGCACTGAAAACGGACACTGAACTATCTGCAGTACACCTACTGAACTTACTTTTCTGTGCTCTGGAGCAGGAATGCTGTGTCCCTCTGTGACATCACTGACATGTGACAGTGCACAGAAATAAAGGAATGGGGAACTGACTTAACAGTGCAGCAGTGCTTATCACTGCCAGACATAAATCTATCTGCACTTCACCTTCTGCCTTTGCAGGGCAATAATGATAGTACACAGCATACTTTGTTATTTGGTCATTATGGAATTTGCATAGTAATTACTGCAAGAGTGTAGGCCAGTATGCTGATATTCTAACCACCCCCAAAAAAAGGTCAAAACCCAATAGTGCTTACCTTAGTTACAGTATGTGTTGTTTGGAATCTTAGGTGATATTCACTGTATTCCACGGGATGCAGAAAAAATAAATCTTTAAAAACATCTTCCATTATTCATACATTGTTAAAAACTGGTGAAGTCCACCGAAAAGTAATTAGGCATACAGGTGAAAGTTATGGGTGACAGGTCAAGTTTAAAAATCATTTTTGCAACTATATACAGTAGCACATCAAATGCCCCTATTTAAATGCATTTATAGTATGAAAATGCACAATGCCTTGGAAATTAAATTGGGGGCTCAGTGGAAGGAAGAAACCAATAAAAGGAACTAATAAAATACTTTTAATGCATTAAGGTGAAAGGTATGGGTGTATATGTACGATTTATGCTGCTGCGATTCGGAATTTCGTCATGTTGGCATTCAGTACTTGTCTAATTATTTTTCAGAATTTCGAAGTCGGGCTTGTATGAGACAGGATTTGAAGTGTCGGGATTGCATACCTAACCCATTCATTTCCCACCACACAAGCAGAATGAACAGGAAACATGCAGCAATTCTATCAAGATGTGCACCTACTGGCCATACTGGATACCATTGCCTGCCCCCGTGTTGGTGTTAGTGCTCCTCAGGGGATGGGGTAGAGGCCTATTTGAATAGAAAGGGCTCACACTCTGTCAGTTGTTAGGTGGTGTGTGATGCTACAGGGTGCATCACCAATGTCCTGACATGGTACTCTGACAGTGCTCATGACACCTTCATCTGGCACAATTCTATTCTGTGCCAGAGGTTCGAAAGCAGGGAGATACCTAATGGGCAGCTTGTTGGTGAGCATATGTCCAAGGTCCCCCCTTGACCATAGCTGCCATTGATGACACTAACCAATGCTCATTTCCTACACAGGGAACAGTGCACACTGCATGTGTCCCTTGCTACAAATGCCTGTCCTATGACCCACCTGTGTTGCAGAGGACAGGCACAGTGTGGCATACATCAGTACACACAATGTCATCGAGTGGGTCTTTGGTACACTGAAGATGTGGTTCAGATGCCTTGACCATTCCAGTTGTTCCCTATAATACTGTCCTCAGAAGGCCTGTGCCACATTCCTTGCCTGTTGCATACTACATAACATGGCTCTGAACAGTGGAATATGTCTGTTGGTCCCAGAGGGAAACACTGCAGTGGATAAGGAGCTAGTGGGCCAGGGGATGCAGGAGCAGCTTGATAGGTGTGACCCCAAGATGGTCAGGAGCTGAAGGAATACAGACAGCCTTATTGCAGACCTCTGTAGACCCAGACAGTGAGTACTTATCACCCAGGGGACACTAATAGTTTAACAAAATATATTAGAAATGGAAAAGAAAAATGATGTTGAAACAATATATGAGCAAAAATAAGTAGCCACCAGGTGGGGTGGAGGTGGGATTCAACAAAATAATAGCCATCCAGGTGGGAGAGGGATTCAAACAAAATAATAGCCATCCAGGCGGGGATGCAAAATAAATACTAGCCACCCAAGCAGGTGGGATAATTCAAACAAAATAATAGACATGCAGGTGGGTAGGGAGTGGTAAACAGAGTTCAAACAAAATAATAGCCATCAAGGCAAGCGATGAAAGGGGATTCAAAATAAATACTAGCCATTATGGGGAAGGGTAGTCAAAATAAATACAAGCCATCCAGGTAGTGGAAGGTAATGGAGGATTCAAACAAAATAATAACCGACCAGGCAAGGGGGTATAGGGTTAAACAAAATAATAGCCATCCAGGCAGGGGAAGAAGGGGAGTCAAAATAAATGCTAGTTATCCAAGCAGGGGAAGGGGGATTCAAAATAAATACTAGCCATCCAGGCGGGGGTAAATACTACCCTCCATGCACAGGGAAGGGGGATTCAAAGTAAATACTTGCCAATCAGGCAGTGGGGGGAGGGGGATTTAAAAAAATAAATGCCGTCAAGGCAGGGGAGGGAAAGGAGGATGCAAACAAAATTATAGCCATCAAGGTTGGGGGTGTGGAGTGGGAAATGTGGTATGTGACAAGGTGGGGCCATGATGTGGCAAATCTGGGGTAGGGCACAGGTGTCACAAGCACCTCTATGACCGGCCGGTACTCCCACCATGGACACTGGGATGGTGCTTACAATGTGTCTTGGTGGGCAGCAGGGGTGACATTGTTCACACAACTGGGGATGGGTGTGGGGGCAGCTTGAGCCATCCATGGCCATGACTCCACAGGTTACTGACCCCTCTGAGGAGCAAGCCATGGACAGGGGTTCATGGCATCTGTCTGCCATGCGCTAGTGTGCAAGGCATTCTGGGGGTTCTTGGCATACACGTGCCTGCATGGGGAGGTCAAACACTGAGGTGTCTGCCTCCAGGTGACACTCCCCCCATGGGAAAGGCCAGCAGTGTGACCAACACCCATATTCCTGGACACCATGGCCACTGCTTATGGCTGTGGCCACCATGCCAAAGCCAGCTGCCATGGACTTCTCCATTCGGGTGAAGCCAGCCTCCAAGGCTGCCATATGATCTGCATAGCAAACCTCTGCACACTGCTTGTGGTCCTGCAGCATTTGCCTGCACGCAGCCCATCTCGGCCTGCAGGCCCTCCTGAGGCCACATGGTGGCCTGAAGCAGCTGTCTGTTGGCTGCTACCTGCTGCTATCTTGGACTGTCCTCGGGACAGGGTTGAGC
This sequence comes from Neoceratodus forsteri, assembly GCA_016271365.2. Lineage (NCBI taxonomy): Eukaryota > Metazoa > Chordata > Ceratodontiformes > Ceratodontidae > Neoceratodus > Neoceratodus forsteri. The sequence goes on along the minus strand of CM057451.1, from coordinate 671,039,918 downwards.
TGCAGCCTAGCCCACCGTGTGTACTGGAGTGGCACCACAGTCGGTTTTACATGTTGGATATTGGAGAGAGGCAGCACAGTGGTTGCTGGGCTAGGGGATTGGCCTGGGGTGACTCAGCATTGGCTTGGCTGGGGTTATTGGCCTGAGATGGCACAGTGGTGACTGTACCAGATGTATGGACCTGGGGTAGTAGGTGTCCTCATTGGGGTCAGAGCTGGACTCGAGACATCTTGATGCTGCTATTCCTCAACATATGTCTCCACATCACTATCTGAACCCTTCTGTGCCCTAGCAGGGGTCAACTGCAGGGGCAGCATCCATCTGGATGGTCCTGTCTGAGTGTCCTCAAATGTGTCTGCCACTGAAGACTGGGCTGTTGAGAGAAAGAGAGAGAGACAAGGGACATTGCTGGAGTAATGCACACACCTGTGTCCGGTCTGGTCTGTTCCTACAAAAACGTTTGTATCTGCAAGTTGTTTAAAGATTTCTTGCTTATATGCCTCTGTGTCTAAAACAACCATGGAGCCACCCTTATCCGCTTGTTTCACAATAATCAAGGAATTGTCTCTCAGTTCCTTAATTGCCTCTCGCTCCACTGCACTAATATTAACATAGTTCAGACTGGAAAATTCCTGATTATGCTTTTCCAATTCATTAAATAGAACTTTTCAAAAGTTAGTACAGCGGGGAGTAATGAGGTACAAAGTCAACGGCTTTCTTAAAGAACAGTAGCATCTGCAGATACAGATTGATCATTTGTTGTATAGGTCACCTATAGGAGAGGGCAAAATTAGTAAGATCTACTAGTCCATAGTTACTTGCCTATGGATAAATCACATATGTATGATTGGTTTACCTATTCAAGCCAGTGGTTGCCACATCTGTGTCAGGTGTGTCTTTTGCACTCATATTACTAAATCTAAAAGTTTTTCCACTGCTAACAATAGTACATAGTTTTGTATAAAACAGTTCATTAATTACTTTTACTTGGAGTTTTGTACCTTGCAATATGCACTTGCAAGGCTTTCTATGTGGGTAAGATTAGACACTCTCTCAAATTAGGTGGGAGAACTTTTAAAGGAGATAGGAAATGGATTTTGATTAAAATCAATAAGGTCTACTTTCAAACTTAGTATGCTGTGTTTTTAATACAGTAGTGCCAGTTACTTGTTTTCTACACGCAATGTCCCTTTTCTTAAAATTTTCTAATAGTGCTGTCAGTGCTGCAACCCTGTGAAGCTCTTCAGCATGAAAGTTGGCGACGGCTTGTGCTGTGAGTTCCAGCAGTGACGTCTGAAACTCTCACACACTAACAGCAGCTAGTATAGTACGTTGGTAACAGACTTCTCATTTGGGAACTCATTCAATCCACAGTGTCACACACACACACACACACACACACACAGTCAGTAGGCTACTTGAACTGCATTAGGTAATATTTAATATTGTGTGTGTGTGTGTGTAACAGATTTAGTGGCAGTCCTTGAGATTTTAAATTGCCATTTTTTTTCTTTATGTGACAGCCAGTGAAAGCCGGGTTGCCAGTAGGAGCTTGTAAAGCAAGTAAGGTGAGAATCTTTGATCTTCATTAGCCCACTACCAATATGGTGCTAACAGAAGCAGAGATAGAGACCAAACTAGAGTCAGGGACAAAAGCCCCCAACAAAAAGTACTGTGGCACTTAACTGAATGCAAAACTAGAGCCACAAGATACACTATGTGCTGCTTTCATATGTGTTGAGACTGATCAGAGTTGAAACTGGGGTCTTTTTTTTTTTAACAAGATACCCCCTGTCAGTGCTAGAACAAGACATGTAACTAACCCTTATTTTAGCATTGTTTTATAAAACGAATAGTCAGGCACAGTATGTGAACTGTGATTATCTGTAACATTAGCTGCGACACAGAGCATATCATTAAAAAAAAAAAAAAAGACCCCAGTTTTGACTCTGAGCAGTCTCAACACATATGAAAGCAGCACATAGTGTATCTTGTGGCTCCAGTTTTGCATTCAATTAACTGCCACAGTACTTTTTGTTGGGTGCTTTTGTCCCCGACTCTAGTTTGGTCTCTGTCTTTGCTTCTGTGAGCACCATATCGGTAGTGGGCTAGTGAAGACCAGAGACTCTCACCTTATTTGCTTTACAAGCTCCTATTGTCAACCCGGCTTTCACATAAAACATAAAAAAAGCTATTTAAAATCTCAAGGATTGCCACTAAATTCCAGCTCATACACATATGCACACACTAAACATTAAATATTTGCTAATGCAGTTCGGCTAGCCCAGTGTGTGTGTGTGTCTGTGTGTGTGTGTGTGTATGTGTGTGTGTTACTGTGGATTGAATGAGTTCCCCAAATGAGAATTCTGTTACCAACATACTATACTAGCTGCTATCAGTGTGTGGGAGTTCCAGATGTCACTGCTGGAACTCACAGCACAAGCCGTCGACGACTTTCACGCTGATGAGCTTCACAGGGTGGCAGCACTGATGGCACTATTAGAAAATGTTAAGAAAAGGGACATTGTGTGTAGAAAACAAGTAACTGGCACTACTGTATTAAAAACACAGCATACTAGGTTTGAAAGTAGACCTTATTTGACTAAGTTGTCGACCACCATCACAGTGACGGATTTATGTCGACTGCAACTTGCGGTTGACGTAAATCTGACTGGAGACTCCGTTTGTTTTTTCATCGGGAGTCTTCGCCCTCTGAACCCCACACCCTATCTAAAGAATTCTAACTCTGAGTAGGAGTTGGATTGGGAAGGGTGCAGGACTGGGAGAGAGAGTGCTGGGGTCCCGGCAGATTATTACAGTGAAAACGCGATGTTGTCAGCATCGACATTTTCACTGTAATAGTGTCGCCGTCCTGGGGGCATACCGTCAACTTTCTTGCTGAATAGCTTCACAGAGTGGCATCACTGATAGCACTATTAGAAAATTTAAAAAAAAGGAACTTTGTGTTAGAAAACAAGTAACTGGCACTATTAAAAACACCACAGCATACTAGGTTTGAAAGTAAACTTTATTGATTTTAATCAAAACCCCTTTTCTATCTCCTTTAAGTGCAATTCACAATTGGGATTCATGGAATGCCTTGTCCTGACACTTACAAATGAGGGGTAACCTTGGGACACACCATTTTTCCTTCAGTGGAATTGAAAAGGTAACAGTTGACCTGGGGGGATAGTTATTTGTTGCTAAGTAATAGAGAAGTGTTTTGTATATACACGTTGAGAGCACTGAGTTCTCCAGGCCTCAGTGATGGCATCAAACTCTTCACCTTTCCTAGAAAATCTTAAAAAATCTAGGATGTCTTTGCGGATCATATGATTTCTTTGGATTACAATGAGCCAACTATAACTATTATTATTAGTATTTGTGGTGTTTTACAAACAAATTTAATCAATTTAATATTGGGTCTACTGTCTCAATGCCATGGTGACAAGAAATGTATCGACCATTGGCACAGCGACAGCACAACACCGCCAACTGGTGTTGTGCTGTTGTTGGGGGAACAATTGTTTTCTGTGGGGGGGCTTTGCCTTCCCCTGCACTTTAGATTACTAACTCCAGTCAGAGTTAGTTCGGGGAGGTGGGCAAACACCCAACCAGCAACAGTGTCGGGAATGTGGAGATCATAACAGCGAACTGCCGAAAATGTTGCTGTGATGGTCTTCGCGGTATTCCCATTGCTGTGTGGTCGGTATACCTGTCTCAACCACCTATGGGCTTGCTATTTCTATCTAAAATGCAGGGGCTGTTTTTAGTGCTATAATTCTGTGTATATATACAGTACACCTGCATGTGCAAATTTAATTAGCTGAGCTTGCCAATGTTAAACAAACTTATGAATTTATAATTTCTGGGTTATTATTTTTATACCATGAGTGTTTCTGTCCTTTTCTAATTTACTGTTATACACTTTTTGCACTTTGGTCCTGCACTCCATATTTTGTATTAGGAATTATTATATGTTGCTTTATTGTCATACATGTAAGGGTAGAAATTATTGCTCATGCCACTCCCTGATGATGCACTGAGTGAAACCGGTCAGAGGCTTTGTATGAGGGGCTCCTGCTGGCGTCCCTGGTAAGAGGCTTCTTTTATCTGTTGTGGCTAATTGTAACAACAAAAACTGAACCTTTTTTGGTAGCACCTTATATGAGCTCCTATCATTGAGCAACTCAGTAATAGCGCTTGGAAGTAGAGCAATTGGTGGAAAAGTCACTATATCCTGCAGAGCAAGTGTAGTAGGGAGCTACACTCACTGCAGCAGGATATAGGAAGATGCTTGACCTAGCTCTTCTGAGCTGGCTGTGTAATGTAACATAGAAACATAGAAACATAGAATTTGACGGCAGATAAGGACCGCTTGGCCCATCTAGACTGCCAATTTCCCTACCTAATGCATAGGCTGCAGATTCTAGTTAACCAACAGCCTACTTCCTTCTACCCCCGACTAAAATTGCCTTATGTCTGTCCCATGCATTCTTGAATTACCCCACTGCGGTATACGGTACTGCCCCTGGAACCAGCGACCCGGGTTCGGATCTAGTGGCAGACAAAATAAAAATGTTTTTTTTTGTTTCCATTTCCTTCTAAGTATGCGGTCCCCATGGAGTTGATTATAGTTATTCTGGGGGACATGGGGGGCTTCCCCGCAGAGGGGAGTGCCCCCCGCATAAAAATACATATGTTATTTTTTATTTGGATGCAGTAAACAGCCATTGCTATTTGTGATGGTTGGCCTAATGTCTGTCGCCCTGTTTATATTGGATGTTTTTCTTGCTCTTTGTAGTCAATGCTCATTTGAGTCACCATTATCACATAATTCCACCTTTTTGATACCATCTGGTGGTTGGCTGCATTTGTGAGGTTGGCCAGTGGTGCTGGAATTTTGTCTTTACTGACTGTGTTTTCACTGCACACCCAGGCATGGTGCGGCTCTGTTTGTTTCTGCCTTTGTAGTTCATCCCTGGTCCACCTGTAATGGCCTACCAGATCATCCCTGGCCATGTAGGTGTGGACAGTACTGAATCCCTAGCTTTTCTGAAACTGAATTTACCATGCATCAACTTCACCTATTGATTTGATTATTTCAAATTTCAACAGGTGTCATTAAGTAACCCTGTACCTCCTGCAGGCAAGTCTCCCACACTCCCACTGGCACTGGCAGCACCACAGGCTTCCTCAGCACCTCCACCCTAGCAGCATAGTCACCAGCAGGGAAAGGATTTGGGCACATCCTGACATCTCGAGTCATCCATCCCGACATCATCGAGTCATAGCGCTATGATGTATAACAACTTTTACAATGTCATCACCAGTAGTCTCAATGTGAGCAGGTGGCAGATGGTGCCTGCCTCAGTACACATAACTTACCACCAGATTCAGCTCATCTGTGAAGCAAGGTGTATGGTAGAAACCCTCATCATTCATGGCCTTCAGAATGTTAGTTCTACTGTCTGTCACAAAGAATCCCACCTTCAGGTTGTGAGGGTATATCCAGATGTCCAGAATTGATTGTAGGAAGCACAGAATGTTCTCCCCTCTGTGTTACCCCTCCTTGACTGGCACATTAAGTAAGGCACTCTCTGTACTGCTGTTCCTCTGTGTAGCTGTCTGCTTCATGATAGCTCTTGCAGGAGCTGGTGTTGGTGGTGGAGGTGGGGCAGCAGAGGTGCTGCTGGTGCTTGACACAACCCAATGAGCAGTGAGACTCAGGAAGCTTTGGTTTGCAGTACTGCCCCAGATGTCACTAGTGAAATCCACATACCCCCCACCTGCCACAGAAGGGTCACCATCCCCATGTGTATGGCCTTATACATTGCTAGGAGAACATGCTGAGAAAACATGAAGCATGATGTAATGCTGTATTTGGGTTTCAGCTCATATAAGGGTCTTTGAAAGCCTTCCACCATGGAGACTGGCTGCAGATCAAGCACCATCATCTCACCTATCAATTGAATGATTCACACAGCAACTAGACAAGTAGGTGGCATTTTTGTGTAGGCATGTAGTGACTCTTACAGTGTGGTTTGTTTGTTGGCAATACATTTTGGACTTGCACTGGTGCTGTTGTGTCCACTACTACTATTATCCCTGCCTAGTGGTGGTTGTGGTAGTGCTGGTGGTGGTGTTGGACTTGTGCTCTGGAAGAGCACCACTAGTGTAAGTTGACTTTGACTGCTGCTGCCATAGGGACTGCATAATCTGAACAAACCATTTTATCCTGCCACCCATACCTGGCTGCTGTTGCTGCTGCTGAGTCTGACATGTGTGGATTGTGAAAGGATGGTAGCATGTCATAAGAGCAACCCAAAATGAGCAACTAGAAACATAGCAACTCATTTTGAGCACTTTTATGGTGGGCTACCCTGCACAATAGTGAGGGTATGGGACAGCGAATATAGGGAAGAGCGAATGGAAGGGGGGAATAGCAAGGGGGAGGGACAGGGATGGGGTTTTCAGGGACTGGTGTACCTGCTGCTGCCAAGCTAGCCATGTGGCGTGGTGGTGTGGGAGACTAGCTCTGGCAGAAGGTACTGGGTTTGGACCCTGGCACAGGTTGCATTTTGCTGCAGCTGCAAGCTACGGCACTTTATTTATGTATTTATTTATTTATGTCTTTGTTTACCAGGTAAGTGCACCGATCCGGAAGACCATTTTCAGTCTCAACCCGGGCCACAGGGTGGTAAGCAACAGGGAGAAACACAACAACACATACAGGGAAACTTCAATCTATACTGTAAATTCAAGCCCGAGGTGGTGTAGAAAAAAGAAATACAAATAACTTAATAGTACAAGGCAATAGCCAGGCATACATAGTGTGAAAAGTGGGCCATATATAGCAAGAGAAATAACATGAGATACAGGAGCCACATTACATGTTGCAGGAGAACATATGTAGCATTATAAATATGACGTGAGATCAGTTTAGTACAGTCATCAGTAAAGTTGTGCGGGTTCATATACTTAGAGTCTCACATCAGTTCAGGGATTTGAGGTAGTGAGGGAAGGAGGGTTATAGAGACCTACAGTGATGAGGGAGGGGATGAAGAGGAGGGCGGGGAGGAAAGGAGACATGGGCATTAGGGTGCCTTAGAGTTACTTGCTGGGTGCAGTGACAGTCAGCAGCTGCTAGGAGTCAGGTTTTCATGGTCTGTTTGAAGGAAAGGTGTGAGGGGGATATGCGGACAAATTGTGGGAGCTTGTTCCATAGGGAGGGTGCAGAGATGGAGAAAGCTCTACTTCCCATTGCTGTGGAGACATAGGGTGTCTCCAATGGGGGGGACTGAGGATGCCCTAAGTGTCCTAGGAGCCACTCTGTCTGTCAAGAGGAGAGATTAAAGGGATAGGTGTTGGTATCTTAGTGCATTGTCCACTAGACAGCCCATCGCATCGTCAAAGAGACCTTGTACAGGGAGCCAGCCCAGTGACTGGTAAAGAGTGCAGTGGTGGGTCCGGTGGGGAGCTTGAAGGATGAAATGACAGATAGAGTTATAGGTAATGTTTAGTCTTGATTTCAAGGTGGTGGATTTGAGGGAGTAGACAGGGGAACAGTAGTCAAGTACAGGCAGTAGGTTGCCCTGGGCAATGGCAAGGCATGCTTCACCTGATAGAAGGTTTTTAAGTCTGTAGGCAGCACCAAGGTTTAGGTGGATTCTCTACACAGTGTTATTAACATGCTCAGTGAAAGAGAGGGGGAGTCAAGAGTGACACCTAGGTATTTAAACAATGGGACGTTCTCAAGAGGGGGGCCTGCTGGGGTGCGTACAAGGAGGGAGGAGTCGGATTTGGCAGCTTTGGCAAGGAAAGGCTTGGAACCAAAAAGCATGGACTTAGTCTTCTTTTCATTGACTAGCAACCTGTTGGCAAGGAACCATTTATGAGCAGAGCCATAGTTGTGTGTGAAGTTGGAGGAGTTAGCTTGATAGATTTATCACTGTGGTAGAGAACCAGGTCGTCTGCATAAAGGAGTGCTTGACAGCTGAGGCTATCCCTCAAGAGTGAATCAATGAAAATGGAGAAGAGCAGGGGTCCGAGTATGGAAACTTAGGGACTCCAGTGCATACAGGGAGGGCAGCATAAGAAGCATTATTGATGATGACAGACTGAGATCGACTAGATAGATAGCTGCAGAACCAGGATGCAGTTCCACCGTAGCAGCCAAAGAGAGACAGGGTTGAGTGGAGGAAGAGGTAGTCAACAAGGACAAAAGCCTTTGATAAGTCTATGAAGACAGCTCCTGTGGCTTTGCCTTGGTCCATATTTCTCAGCACATGATCAGAGAAAAGGGCCAAAGCAGAGGAGGTACTGTGGTGCTTGTGGAAACCATGCTGGAGAGGACATAACAGGTTATACTTTTTGAGATACTCTGAGAACTGGAGGTGCACAACTTTTTCAAGCAGTTTGCTCAGGTGAGGGAGTAGGGAGATGGTCCTATAATTATCAGGGAATTGAGGGTTGCTGCTTTTGAAGATGGGCATGACATTTGCATGTTTCCAGGTGTCAGGAACCATAGAAGATGTAAGGGTGAGGTTGAAGAGGAAGGTGAGGGGTTTAATCAAAGCAGGGCAGAAGAGTTTAAGAAATGCTGGGTATAATCCATCACTGCCAGGGCTGCCTTTGGCAGGGAGAGATTTCAGGAGCTTAATAGTGTCTGTATGCCCAATGACTTTGAAGTGGAAAGGTGGGGGCAGGGTGGTAGCTGAGGAGGAGGATGGTGGGTGGGAGGTAGGAGGTTCTGGGTGGAGGACGCCTGTGGTGGGAGCTTGCTCAGATGGGGGATAAATCTGTGAACTTCATGTTGAAGATATTTGCAATCTCAGTAGGGTCTGAAATAGGACCAGAGGAGGATTTTAGCTGCATTAATTGTCTACTGGACTTAGGGTTAAGGATAGTCCCAATAGAGGCCCAGAAATTGCGTGGATTGCCAAGGTTGTCTTTCTGTTGATTAATGTAGAATTTGCACTTGAGTGATTTTGCAGTCTGTTTGCAGGTGTTGCATAGCTGTCTGTAAGCATTCCAGAGGATAGGAGAGGGTGATGCCTTGTAGACTTTCCATTTTTTATCACAAACTTTCATTAGTGCCAGCAGTTCTTTGGAGAGCCAGAGGGTACAGCCCCCTCTTACCCTTCTGGTTGTGATGGGGAAATGGATGTCCTGTAGGTGGAAGAGTTTGGATGTGAGGTAAGTGACTGCATCAGATAAGCTGCTAAGATGGTAGAAGGTTGACCAGTCTATAGCCCTTATGTCACTAAGGACAGGGCTAGGGTCCGAGCAGTTAAAGTTCCTGAAAGACAAGAGTCTGTGAGGGGGGAGGATGGATTTGGTAGACAGTATAGCATAGGTAGGGGTGTGGTCACTTAAGGAGTCAGACATAGTTCCTGCTTGGAGGACCAAGTCAGCCTGGTTTGTGATGATCCAGTCAATCAGGGAGTGATGATGCGTACGAGCATTATGTCTAGTGGAGGAGGAGATAAGTTGCTCTAGGTTGTGTGCTTTCAGTGCACTAGAGTAGTCTGGTGAATTGTTATCCAGCCAGTTGAGATTGAAATCCCCAAACACAATTGTGTCACTTAGGGGTGTTGTACTGCCTACACCATTTAGGAAACTTGATAGACCTGGTATACCTCCTGTGGGGGGTTTATAACAACAACCCAAGTAAAGTTTCTTGGATGCACCTAGGATTATCTCTGCAAGAAGCCACTCGCTTTGAGAGGTGGGAGTGGAGCAGCTGATGACAGTGGCAGTAATGTGGTCTTCCACATACAGTGCCACATCCCCTCCCTTCTTGCATCCTGGTCTTTCCAGTCGTAGGAGTGAATAACCGTCCAGGTTGAACGAGGAGTCAGGGTGGTGGGGTTTCAACCAGGTCTCAGTGAGACCTAGTGCCTGTGGCTTGTAGAGAGATACCCACACCTGAAGCTCATGGAACTTTGATGGGAGGCTGCAGATATTCATGTGGGCAACTTTTAGTCCATGGTGTCCTGTCCAGGTGATCTCGCATGGTTGATGTAAGTGTTTATGGAGCCAGGGTTATTCTCTACATCACCAGAGGAGAATCAGTGTAAGTAGAAGGCAGATAGGAAGATAGGAGGGAGCCAATGGGAGGATGGAAAGGTGAGGGAGTGCATAAACCTGCTGAGCTGATGGCATTCGTAGTTAGATAGTAGTGCCAGGAGGGTTGTAGTCATGAAGGTAAGTTCATGTCCATTCACAATGATTGTGGTGTATGGGATAGGGTGTGGGGATTGGGAAGGGTGTGGTTTTTGCTGCTTCATGGCTAAAATTGATGCACAGGCATCAGTCACCAGCAGCAGCGTGGGCATGGAGACCAGCATAAGGAGCAACATGCAAGTGTTCATTTTAAGAGGTATTCTGGTTGCAAAAGAGACAATTCTGTGAGGAGAGGAGAACAGAAAGGAACCTTGTGAAATGGGGGTGTAGCCCTGTGGTGGTGGGGACTGGCAGGCAATACCAGAAAAGCCATGGGCAGTGAGCAAACCACTCTAGAGGAGGGATTGTTTAGCAGTTATTGTAAGGGAAATGAGGTGCTTAATAGTGTATTTTGATGGTGGCCACAGCAATACTGTAAGCCACTTAAGTTGCAGTCCTTGAGATGAGCACCTTAGTATGTAACTAAGTTAGTACCTTTGGCTTTGGGTTGAGTTGGGTTTAGCACTTTGAGAGCCAATGGGTGCAGGGAAACTGGTTGAGGGAAGGGCTTAGGTCTATTTAATAGAGGTCAGGGCCGGGAAGGGGGGCGGGACTAAAATACACACTAGGAAAATATTGCAGGCAGTCTAGAGAACAGGCACTTGTTTAAATTTGCTGCCTGGCACTTGGGGACAGCAGTGAGAACTGAGCTGTATTTCCTAGTCTTGGCTAGAGACCCTTGTCCAATCATGGTGCTTAGTCTCTGTTGAGGACCAATCAGAAAGCTCCGAGTCCGCAAATGCAGCCAATCAAGGAGGAGCCAGCACCAGGTTGTGAGTTCAGCTCTGAGAACAAGTGAGAGGTGTACCTGAGGTTTTTCTTGTGGCCGCTGGGCATAGCAGGGATGGTGGCAGGAGAAGCACTGCATCCCTAGGAGCTGGGCACAGCCTCTTCTGGCTGCAGATGCCCCCAGGAGCCTCTTTGAGCTGGAAAGAGAGAAAAACATAAGGACATTAAATAAAAAGGGCGGGAAACTGTGGGTGGAGGGCAGACATGGTAGGGAAACAGGCTGGCAGTAGGGGGTCAATTGGAGAGACAAAGGAAGTTAAACTGTGGGTCGGCCAGCAGGTAGCGAGGCAGGGAGGGGCCGGGGGTGATAGTCAGAGAGAGAGAGCAGGAGAGGACTGGAATTCAGCAAACAGTTGGAGGTGGGGGAAAGGTTACAGAGCAAGGGACAGAAAAATTAAGTAAGGAAACAATCTGCAAAGAAGTGCTATAATTACTTAACTGTAGCTAGGTTGCAGTTTTAAATCCACAAGAAAACATGCCTTGAAACAAAAACATCTAAGTTAACTCCTGCCACAAGCACTTACAGTATACAGTTATAGGCTCTGCAATACCAGGTTAACCAGATGATTTAACTAAAAAATACACACTAGGAAAATATTGCAGGCAGTCTAGAGAGCAGGCGCATGTTTAATTTTGCTGCCTGGCACTTGGGGACAGCAGTGGAGACTGAGCTGTAGTTCCCAGTCTTGGCTAGGGACCCTTGTCCAAACACGGCACTTAGTCTCTGTTGGGGACCAATCTGAAACCTCTGAGTCTGCAAATGCAGCCAATCGAGTTGAGGAACTTGTGCCAGGTTGTGAGTTTGGCTCTGAGAATGAGTGAGAAGCGTACCTGAGGTTTTTCTTGTGGCTGGTGGGCATAGCGGGGACAGCGGCAGGAGATGCACTGCATCCTGAGGAGCTGGGCACAGCTGCTTCTGGCTGCAGATGCCCCCAGGGAGCCTCTTTGAGCTGGAGAGAGAGAAAAACAGGGATATTAAATAAAAAGGGCAGATCCAGATTTTGCCCCCTTCCCTGACATGCACCCCCCTGGAGTTGAGAATCCTAATTCAGGTGGGTGCAGGGGGCAAAGCCCCCCACAAGGGGAGACACAGGGCACAGCCCCCCACATAAACACTTTTTGTCAATCTGGAAGTTGGGTAGCCTTAACGTGTATATCGATGATTTGCTTTTCTGGCGATATATAATCGCCACAATAGCGATCGTTGTTTTCATGCTCGCTATTATGACATGAAACCAAAAGGATGTGACTGTTAGCAAGATGCCATGTTCACACTTTAGATGATCAGCCAGAATACGGATTCCCAATGTTCATGTGGATTTACACCTGCTGATCTTTTCTCACACATATCGCAATGTGTATTCGGAGGATCTGTGAGGTTATCCCTAAAATAGGCCCATACTGTGGAACATCTCTTGGCTTTCTTAGATATATGACCACCTGTTTTAGGGATCATGGGGACCTTAGAAGAAATAGGGTGCGACTGTGATTTATTTTTCTTGATCATAGGGGAGCTATGATATGGTTGCTCCACATGATCACCAGCAGCAGGAGCAGCAGCAGCAGTAGTGTCAGATTTATCAAGTGGGACTGGAAACGTGACCTGGGAGTTGGATTTCTCTGCTTCATCATTTTTTTTTGTTCATTTCTTTTCTTACTTTCATACTCTTGTCCTCCTGTAATGGTGGTGGTGGTAGCCTTCACTCATAAGAATCATAGTCCTCATCAGAGGAGCTTGTTGTAACTGACATGAGACTTCCAACCTCCACTTCCTCTTTCCTTCCCCCCGATTCCTCCTCCAATGTTGCCTGCTGCTTCTCCATAACTTCTTCTTCCCTACCTATCTCCATCTAACTCTCAACTAACTCTCAACTGATTGTTCACCATTCCCATGCCCTTTCTACTGCCACCTCCTTTTCCTGTGCTTCTGTTTCCTTCTGAATCACCAGCACCTCTCCTTCCTCTGAACTTCACTTCTATATCTTTTTCTCTGTGGCAGTCTCCTCCACTGCAACCGGCTGTGCTGGTGGTGGAGATGCTGCTAGCTTCTTTATAAAACAGGGAACACCTAACAAAAATTTCTGAAGCTTTCTTCCCTTGTCAAAATGTAAACCTTCAAAACACTATTAAAAAAACTCTTCAGAGAATCCTGCAATTGCTGCTCCAAAAAACTGTTTCCCTTTAGTCAGCAAGCCATATGTTTGTATGCCCAGTCTCCTGTCTCTCCCTGTATAATACGTTCAACCCTGTCCCCCTTCTCCTTCCTACTCTTACATTTCCCTACTCCCATTAACTACACTTTCCCTCATGCCTCTACACTACTCAATATCTTCAACTCATTGTTGCTGTCCCTGCTTTTCTAATTGGTGTTTAGACTGTTATGAGGTTGCAACCTTACTATATATGCACTTAGGGTATGCCTGTCAAGGGTATACTCAAACTCTGTAAATAGTCTGTATTGTGTAATTCTGTTATTGTACCTATATGTATACTGTTTTATTTTTGTCTTGTATTCACAATGCTTTCTGGTGTGTAATGTTGTTATGTCTTTAACCTGACATTGTATAGCATATGACTGTTTTGTTCAGCCATTGGCTGACCAGGTCCACTTTGTAAATGAGTTTTACTCAATGGTGTTTCACCTGATTCAATAAAGATTTGATTGATTGATTGATTGGTATACAATAAGCAGCACCTCACCCCATGTACACGAACCAATTATTTTTCCTCAGATGACAGGATAACAATAGCGTCAGACTCCCCCCAGACTCACTCCCTGATTTGTGGCCTGTTGGTGCACTCAGAGTTACTGACTGGAAATTGTCCATGGTCCTTACAATGGTGGGGGAGTACAGGTTACTGAGTTGGCACCCACCTGGCACTGGCAGCTGCTTTTGTGTGGTTCACACATGACACACAGGTGGAGGGCTTGCCTGTAAATCTCAGAATAGAATGGAGGACCCTGAGCATTACATCACCACCATATGTAGTAGTGGAAAGCAAGGTTCTTGGAGGAGGAGGAGGAGGAAGGAAGAGGACCATGAGCAGTGGAAGACCTGTGAGTTTCTGCTTTGCTGTGTGTGACAGGATTGAATATGGCTCTGTCCCAATTGTTATGGAGAAAGAGTTTAAATGTGAGGATCTGTTCTACTCTCCTTTTCTGTCTCTGTCTGGTTGCTAACCAAATTTCACCTGAGACCTAGGACTTGATCACCCCGATGGTCTTGCAATTCTCTGCCTCTCACTGTCTCTCTATCTTCACTTGCTGTTCTGCTTTTCTCCCCTTGCATATCTGCTGGTATAAAACTATATGTGAATCATTATGTGGAAATGTAACTAATACAGGATCCTTTGTTTAGAAATGTATATAGTTTTACTGTTGAAATGTATATAGTCATAATGTTTAAATGATTGCAAAAGCTGTTTGGAACTCAAGGGTTAACCTGTTAAACTCTCTGAGAAGCTGTCACAATGTTCTTTTTGCTGCACTTGTTGAAACCTACAAGAACACTATGTGAGAAGCATGCTGTTTTCTTAACAGCAGGGGTTGCAAGACTTATAAAAACAGAGCTTCAATTTCTTGCAAGAGAAACACAGAAACACAGAGACTGAGACTGGAAATTAAGAAACTCAGATGGACTTTCTCTGTTTATACTGCCTTTGTAAATAGTTATACTGAACAATTTTTTTATTATTTTACTGTTAATAATAAATCACTTGTTTGAATTGTACAACTGCTCCTGTTTTTTCTATGCTTCCTGACCTGTGCCTCAATGACAGGTGGTGTCAGCCTAAGTGGGATTTACCCTGTGCACACTCTAAGCCAGGTCATATTGCAAGAAATTGCTGTAGTAAGAAGAGTGACACTGGAGCATATTTGTCTTTAGCAAATTGGGGCCAGTACTTAGCAGATATGAAGGTGGCAGATAAGACTGTGAAGGGACTTATAGATTCAGAAAGCAGACAGAAGCTAGTACACATTGAAGTAGTAGGAAAACAATGTTCAAAAGGACCAGGTACTGGTGCCATCTGCAACCACAGAGGCACTCGATACTATCCCACCAGCCAAGTGACTCTCACTATTAATGGAGTGTCACACCAAATTAAAGTGGGGGTAGTACCTAAGTTACTTGTACATGTGATTATTGGAAATGACTTTCCAGGATTTACTGAGTTAATCAAAGAGGGAGAAAATCCTGATGTTTCTGCAGCTGTGGTGACAAGAGCTCAGGTAAAGAAAATCTCAGATGGTGGGGACTCTTTTCCTTTCGCTGATTTTGATTCAGACATGTTTAAGCACAGCTCCAAGATCCAGAAGTCCAGGAAAGAAATACAATGCCTGAAGAAACAGTGGCAACCAAAGACTGATGGATGTAAGGGATTAACATATGAAAATGCTGAAACTAAACTGATCAATAATTGTGATTTTCTTTCAGAACAAGCTAATGAAGTTTCTCTCACGGGTTATTTTAAACAGCTGGGGGTGAAATCAAGACAGGGTGAACCTATGTTTAAAAAATGTAATGGGTTACTGTACAGAATATGGGTTAAACCTCAGACACAGGACCAGATAGAACAATTGGTTATAAAACAATATAGACCTGAGTTGTTACAGATAGCACATGATAGTCCTATGACTGGTCACTCAGGGAGGCATTGCACCCTTGCCAGATTGCTGTACAGATTTTACTGGCATAGAATTCATGCGATGTTGCTACCTATTGCATTTCTTGTGCTGAGTGTCAGAAAGTAGCCCTAGTGACTAAAAAGACAAGATGCCCCGGTGCCCCTTCCTTGATAGATGTGCCTTTCTGAGAATTGCAATGGATGTGGTTGGCCCCTTAGACAAAAGCAAAAGGGTAATAGATTCATTTGGTAGTATATGACTATGCTACTCAATACCCAGAGGCAGTTCCAATGCGTACTGTCACAACCCCAAAAGTGGCAGCAGAGTTTGCCAAAATTTTCAGCAGGATGGGCATACCAAAAGAGATTATTACTGATCAGGGTAGTAAATCTGGTGCTTCATTACTTAAAAAGTTGTACAAACTATTAGGTATCACTGCCATGAGAACTTCCCCTTATCACCCTCAGACTGACAGTCGTGTTGAATGTTTTAATCAAACCCTAAAATGCATGTTAAAAAAGGTTTGTAAATGGGGAAGGAAAAGATTGGGACCAGTACTTACCTTACCTGCTTTTTGCTTACAGAGAAGTGCCACAGGCATCAACAGATTTTTCACCATTTGAAATGCTGTATGGTAGACAGCCTAGAGGGCCACTAGATGTAATAAAGAAACATGGGAAGATAAACCCCATCAGAAACAATCTGTTACATCTTATGTGTGTGCCCTGAGAAAGAAGCTGGCAAAATATGTTGAAATTTCCCATAGTAATCAGGAAGAGGCCCAAAACCAGCAGAAGATGTATTATGACCATGGGGTAAAGAACGTTTTGAGCCAGGTGAAAAGGTCTTCTTACTGTTACCCACTACAGAAAATAAACTGTTAATGAAATGGCAAAGGGCCTTATAAGGTTTTTAGATGTACTGGCACAGTTAACTGTGAGATTGAGACCCCTGACAGGAAAAATCCTAGTAAGATATATCATGCTAACCTCCTCAAGAAATGAGTTGAAAAAACACCAAAAGTTGTTTTGCTAGCCTTACCAGAAACTGATAAAAATATATTGATGTAGCTTATGATAGATTGGAGCAAACTGTTACTGCTGTTGCTCGTAAAGGTGACTGTTTCCTTAACTTCCAAACAAACTGCAGAAATCTGTAACTTGCTAAAGACATTTAACAGTACTTTTACGACAGTGCCAGGCTGAACTAAAGCACATAATAGCGACAATGAATGCTCGTCCTATTAGGCAAAAGACATACAGATTACCAGAGCAGTTAAGAGCTGAAGTGGTTAAGGAAATACAAAAAATGAAAGAGTTGGGTATCACAGAAGAGTCAAGAAGTGCTTGGCCATCACCATTGGTGATTGTAAAAAAAAAAAGAAGGGGGTGTAAGAATCTGCCTTGATTTTAGGAAACTTAATCAAGTGTCAGAATTTGACAATTACCAATGCCCAGAACAGACGACTTGGTGGACAGACTGAGAAGTGTCAAGTATATCAGTACCCCCAGTCTCACCAAGGGTTATTGACAAATCCCCCTAGCTAAAGAATCCAGAGACAAAACTGCATTTGCCACTCCTATAGGATTCTATCAGTTCTCCACTATGCTGTTTGGTTTACATGGCGCTCGAGCTACATTCCAGCATTACATGGATATAATTTTATCCCCTCATACTGATTATTGCGCTGCATACCTGGATGATATTGTAGTGTATAGTCCAGACTGGAAAACCCATCTGGAACACCTATGAACAGTTATCCAATCGATCAAAAAGGCAGATCTGATAATTAATTCTAGTAAGTGTGCATTGGGCATGCAAGAAACCAGATATTTGGGCTATGTTTTGGGAAATGGAGAAGTCAAGCCTGAGGTTTCTAAGATAGAAGCTGTAGCTAACGGCCCTGTCCCTAAAACCAAGAAACAGTCAGGTTATTTTTAGGGCTGGCTGGCTGGTTATTATTGGAGATTTGTTCCCAACTTTGCAGAGTTAGCTACTCCCTTCACAGAACTCATGAAAAAATGGTACCCAAATAAAATGAAATGGATCCCAGAGTGTGACAAAACTTTTGAGCTACTAAGGCTACATTATATTTCAGCCCTGTTTTAAGAAGCCCAGACTCTGGAGAACTATTTTGTTACAAACAGATGCATCAGAGGTAGGCCTAGGTGCAGTCCTGAGTCAAAATATAGATGGGACGGAACATCTTATTCTCTATATCAGTAGGAAATTGCATGACAGAGAGAAAAGGTACTCCACCATTGAAAAGGAATGCCTTTCAGCAAAATGGGCAATGGAGTCCCTTAAGTTTTACCTACTAGGAGCTTACTTTGTACTTGTAACAGATCACAATCCTCTCTATTGTCTTAACCAAATGAAAGATAAAAATTCTAGAATCACACAGTGTTACCTGGCACTACAGCCATTTAAATTTAAAGTGATGCACAAATCTGTGAAAGAAAATGTCAATGCTAATTTTCTGTCTAGATATGGATCAGAAATTGAGAATTCCGAAGGTTGAAAAAAAAATGTGTTAGTTGAAACTTCTCTGTTAGATATGCTGCATGTGCACTGAACTATACAGATTATAAGCTACTGTCATGTTAAAGGAGAAGTTAAAGAAAGTTTTGGAAACCTGTTTTTGTAAAATAGGTTCCCTCTTAAGGAGGGGGTATATGACAGGATTGAATATGGCCCTGTCCCACTTGTTATGGAGAAAGAGTTTAAATGTGAAGATCTGTTCTACTCTCTCCTTTTCTGTCTCTGTCTGGTTGCGCAACCAAATTTTCTCGTGCGACCTAGGACTCGATCACCCCAACAGTCTTGCAATTCTCTGCCTCTCTCTGTCTCTCTCTATCTTCACTTGCTGTTCTGTCTTTTCTCCCCCATGCATATCTGCTGGTATAAAAATATATGTGACTCATTATGTGGAAATGTAACTAATACTGGGATCCCTTTGTTTAGAGATGCATATAGTTTTACTGTTGAAATGTATATAGTTAAACTGTTGAAATGATTGCAAAAAGCTGTTTGGAACTCAAGGGATTAACCTGTTTGCAAACACTCTGAGAAGCTGTAAGCAAGAGGTCAGTTCTGTGTCACAATGTTCTTTTTGCTGCACTTGTTGAAACTTACAAGAACACTATGTGAGAAGCATGCTGTTTTCTCAACAAGCGGGGTTGTAAAGACTTATAAAAGCAGAGCTGCAATGTCTTGGAAGAGAGAGACACAGAAACACAGAGACTGAGATTGGAATTTGAGAAGAAACCCAGATGGTCTTTCTCTGTTTATGCTGCCTTTGTAAATAGTTATACTGAACAATTTTTTATTTTACTGTTATTAATAAATCACTTGTTCAAATTTTACAACTGCTCCTGGTTTTCCTATGCTTCCTGACCTGTGCCTTGATGACACTATGGCTGGTTTTAGCAACACGAGATGCACCACCGGACACTGACTATGACTGACTGTGAAAGTTCCTGCTTAAAGTGGGCACACAACCAGCTGACTTCTGCAAACTAACAAATCCCCATATTTTCTTTGGATGCACCATTACACTACTCACCCTAGTATGCCTCTCTGTCTTGGACCTACCACCACCACCAGCACCACCAATACCACTCCCTGTCTCAGTCCTTCTCCCTTGAACATCCTCACCATGTACATCACCCCACCATGGGCCACGTGACTACGACTGCTACTTGCTGGAATGGAACCTTTCCCTGTGGTACCTCCTCCTCTCTCAGTCCTTCCTGCTTCCTTTCAGGACATCCTTGCTTCATCTGTATGGTACAGTAGGCCAGGCAAGACACACAATGCCTGTCATGAAGACTAAGCTGCAATTGGATAACATATTTCACAAGAGTTCTTTTTGAAGGGAGGCAAGCTGGAGCCTGGTGGCACCCTAACCCTGACCCAGCAGCAGCACAGCCACATGCCACCCACAAAGAATAACCCAAACTATAATTTAATTAAACTAAGATATGAGGCTTAGGCACCCACTCAGTCAAGAAAAGTATCAAAAACTTTGGTTCGGAAGATCTGAGTACAACAACAGCACTGGACTACTGAAGCAGGGCAGGCCCAGGGTCCTTCTCTCCTCCCCCCTGCTTGCCTTCACAATGATCTTCTTTTCCTTCCCTTTCCCTGCCTATCAAAATCTGTGAAACTGCTGCAGCAGCTTGCAAGTTAACTCCAAGAAACTGCTCTTTGCAAATTGGAATTTGGCAATCTTTTTCTAACGAAGAGTAAAGACAGCACAGCACACACTGCCTCTCTTTGTGCATTTTGAAATGCTTTTTTGCACATATATGCACTCTTTGCACATATATTAAGTTTTTTTGAAGGAAGTATGTACCATTGCTTGTGTTTTGGCTACATTTTTTTAATGATATTTAATAAAGATGTGTCTTTCGGCATTTGCCTTAGTACTGACATTTTTTTTTCTGAAATTGGTGCTGACTTCAACAAAGGACTTAACAGTCTTTCTGTATTTTTTTAGCTTTGTGTCTAGCTCTCGAGGTAATTGTGCACATGCCTGTATTTTTCTGCACCCCACATACACAAATTGTACTTTTTTTTCTTCCTAAGTTTTCAGCAGTGTGAAGGAGCTAGTTGCTGCCAGGTGGTTGCTCCAGGAATTTTCAGCAATAGTAAACATAGCTAATACCACACCAACAGTAGAAGGTTTATCTTTCTCAGAAGAAGCAGGACAGAATATCCTATTGCCTGTAGAACAAGTACAGGCCCTCCTGTCTGGAGTAGGCCTACAAGGCAATAGAGATATAGTGGACTTTGGGAGCTACGAATATATGCAAAAGAAACATATCAGGTTTAATCTGCATGCAGCTTCTCTTTCGCAATATTGAAGGGACAAAAGAATACCACAAGGCATGCAAATTCAGGACCCCCCCCCCATTTGGTATGGAGGATTTAGAATATTTACAAGACTGGAAGAAGATTTTAAATAAATATAGTTATGATTTAATGTTATTAACTATTAAAAAAGACAAAAAGGAATCTGAAAAAGCATTATTGGAAATCCAGAATATAGAGCAGAAATTAAAAGATAAATTCCCTGCAGTAGAATTTGAAAATTTACAACAAAGAACAGAGAACGATGTCTCTAAGTTTCAGCCAGAATTAATTATATATAAGCAAAAAAATATTCCAGAGATGAAGGAAATTACAAGGCAGGGACAGTCTATACATGACAGGGGGGCTAGGAAAAATTCCAAGTTTGATCTAGACACCAAACTGAGTTACATGAGGAAGGAATGAATACATCATCTGGACCAGATAGTGATCTGGAGGAAAGTCAAAGAATGGAGGATAATAGACGTTTTTTAGGCCAGAATCCAGATATAGATACTTTGGATTACAGAGAAAGAGACAGACAAGAAGAGGAAAGGGGAAGAGGGAGAGGGCCCAGAGGAGGCAGAAGGAGTAGAATTATGGAGGAAGGCAGAATTGGAGGGTGAGACCGTCACCGAGACCACAGAATCCAAACTGGAGGTCATAAACTTATCAAATGTAACTCTGACAAGTACACAAATCAAAGTACTCATGAAATGACTTACTTTTGTACCTACTAACAAAGTGAATCCATTTCAAGTGGAAATAGACCTCTTTCGTTTTTCTAGAAAGCTACATTTAAAAGAGTTATTTACCTCATGCCCAGACCCCCAGATTAGCATCTCCAATACAGATAGAGAAATGATCTCCTTCAAGAAGCCCTCAATTTTAATCCCCAGACTAATTGTATCATTAATACTTTCTGTAACGTGGTATCTAATGGTGTACATGCATTACTAAAAAGACACAACTGCAAACAGCAACCCCAGAACATCACTATCCAAGAAAGGAAAGCAATTCAAGAGCTACAGGAACTTCGACATGTAGTGATAAAACCAGCAGACAAAGGGGGAGCTGTAGTAGTAGTATGGGGCCTAGAAGAGTATAATAAGGAAGCTGAGAGACAACTGAGCAATGAAACTTTCTATGAGATACAGTAGTCAACAAAGACCCATCAGAAGAAATCAAAACAAGAGCTGATGCTCTTATTGATAGAGAAACAACTAGGGTACATTACTAAGAATTAAGTGGAATTTCTAAGGTCCCTTCCTGAAAAAATGATTTTGTATCTCCTGCCTAAAGTACACAAAGAGATAAGACCAGTACCTGGAAGACCAATAGTTTTGGCTATTGGCTCCTTAACTGAGCATCTGTTTAAGTTTGTTGACTTTTAATCAGAAACCAGTGGGCCTCTTACAATCATGTTTAAAAGATACGAAGGATGTGCTAATAATTTTAAAAGATACTAGAGTAATGGAAACAGATATTTTAGTAACAATTGATGTAGAGGGTTTGTAATCCAATATCCCCCATGAAGTGGGGTTGGCAGCCCTACAGAAGGGGCTACAACAATGAGAAAAAACAATCCCCTAACAGAATATATTGTAGACTTTTCCAGATTTGTTTTTGAAACAAACTATTTTTGGTTTAACAGCCACTGCTTTGTACAGAAAAAGGGAACTGCCATGGGAATAACTTTCGCTCCAAGCCTGGCAAACCTATATATGGGGGAATGGGAAGAAAGCAATATATATATAACAGAATACATAACCCCTTCCATGACAACATAAAATTTTGGAAACGATATATAGATGATTGCCTTATGGTATGGTGCGGAGATGTACAAGAGCTAAACCTCTTTATGGAATATGTAAATCAGACTAGCACACATTTGGAAATTTATGTTTGAGCACAGCTATGTACGGATTCCATTTTTGAATATTATGATTATGAAGAGTAATATGAATCTGGAAATCTGTCTATATAGGAAACTGAGGTCAAGAAATACTTTGTTATTACAGAATAGCTTCCATCCAGAATCAATAACCTCTAATATTCCAAAGGGACAATACATAAGGGCAAGACATGTCTGTTCTACTCAGGACACATATAAAACAGCAAAAAAAGATCTTACCCATCGATTTTTAGAAAGAGGTTATGAACCATGTCTCCTCTTAGATACACTAAAAGAGGTGGAAAGTGTGGATAGAGAGGAACTGATGGAGCCGAGACACAGGAAAGAAGAAAAAGACCAGCTAATTTTTAGTACAGAATATAATTTTATGGCCCCTAAGATAGGGAACATCATAAAGAAACACTGGCTGATAATAAAATCTGATCTTAGATTAAAGGACTTCAGACAATATCAACTGATGGTCACCTGTACAAGGGGAAAAGCCTGAGAGATATGCTAGTTAATGCATATATTCTGGTACAAATAGAAAGACCTAGAATGTGGCTACCACCTCAACTTTTGAGCAACTACAGATGTGGACATTGTGTACATTGTTCAAACACAGTAAATACCAAAGCTTTACCCACCAAGATTGGGCAATAAATATGATATTAAGGCATTCATCAACTGCAGCACTATTCAAGTAATATATATGTTGAAATGCCCTGTGGTCTATCTTATATAGGGCAGACCAAACGAGCACTA
Organism: Neoceratodus forsteri; assembly: GCA_016271365.2. NCBI lineage: Eukaryota > Metazoa > Chordata > Ceratodontiformes > Ceratodontidae > Neoceratodus > Neoceratodus forsteri. Next base: position 671,016,762 of record CM057451.1, on the reverse strand, counting down.
AAGCACGAGATAGGAGAGCATAAGGGAGCCATCAGAAATGGAAACTTGGAAAATGCAATGACATGACACTATCTAGAAGCCAGACGTGGATCACCTACCTCTATGAGGTTTGTTGGGTTAGAAAAGGTGGAGATTGGCTTCAGAGGAGGAGATCTGAAGACACGACTCCTACAAAGGGAAGCATATTGGATTTTTGAGTTAGACTCTATGACCCCACATGATCTAAATGAAGAGATCCCTTTGTACAGCTACATCTGTTAAGCCTGTGTCTTTGCTCCCGTTTTCCTTTCCTCTTTCCTTCCTTCCCTCCTTCCCCTCCCCTTCCCCATATAGAAAGATTCAGCATCTAACATAAAATCATAAGTGTTTTTAGTGGCTAAGACTTTCCATACTCTGGCCACTGGATAGTTTAGACTTGTTGGCTCTGCTCTCCAAATTTAAGATCTACTTATGAGAGGGGTTGAGTGGCTTAGACTTTTACATGCTCTGACCACTAAGGAAGTTAGACTTGCCGGCTCTGCTCCTTTTTCTCTTTGAAAATGTACTCGTCTTAGAATATCTGTTCTCAATCTATATAATGTGGCTTAGACTTGTCATGCTCTGGCCACTTGGGGAGTTAGACTTATTTATTTTATTTATTTATTTAGTTTTTGTTAACCGGGTACGTGCACTAGACAAATCCTGCCTATTTTCAGACACGACCTGGGGAAGGGGGATACAGATGAATGCCAACTGACCTTGAACCAGATTAAGCAATTGGTGGTATTTTTAGTGAATTAATGACTTGCCGGCTCTGCTCCCTCCTTATCAATATAATCTTCTGTGTCTGACATTTCCACAGGAAGTGCGGATTTGTTGTACTTTTGATTAAAAGGGAGTAAGTCGTGCAGGATCTATTGCTCTTGGGCATAAAAGTGAGTAAGACTTGCCAGCTCTGCTCCTTATTTATTTATCTATCTATATTGATTTTTGAATGTATTTGTTTCTAATATTTGCCTTTTTTTATTGTTTATGGGTGACATCTTAGAGTTGGTTTTCTATGAATGGGTGTCTTGTTTGGGCATAAGACGTTTTTATTTACTAATCAGTTACATGCCATAATTTTTTGCCTACATGTTTGTTTGTCCTTGGTGGTGGGATGTGAACGTGCTTCCTCCTTTTTAATGGTACAAAGCTTGCTAGCATTTTAAGTTGCAGTATATCAAAAGCGAAACCGTGTTTGTAAGGCAGCATGTTGGAATTGTGAGGCACTCTGAAGATGACCGAGTGTGTGGTCGATATGTAAGTGTATCCAGCAGCCTTTGTGGCTTGAAGATTGTGATCTACACTGTCCCACTGCACCACACATTTTTTGCTTTTCAAGAAATTCATGCTGCTTCTCTTCGAGACCTTTTGGTGCTGGCATTTTCTATTTTCCCCTTGTGGTGGACTTATTGTGGCTTTGGGCGGCAGTCCATTATGGAAACTGTGGGAAAGAAGAACAGCTGCATTTGTTTACTAGTAAGGTATCTTTTTTTCTTTTACTGAGCACATAGCCTACCGCATTGCTTGTTTGTTTTAGTAGCAGCTGAGGGGACAGTGTCTGTTCTATATAAACATTCCTTTTTCCTTCTTTGTGCATTTTGAAATGCTTTTTTGCACATATATGCACTCTTTGCATATATATTAAGTTTTTTTGAAGGAAGTATGTACCATTGCTTGTGTTTTGGCTACATGTTTTTTATGATATTTAATAAAGATGTGTCTTTTGGCATTTGCCTTAGTACTGACATCTTTTATCTCTGATCACAACAGAGTCCTTCCAGTGTCTGAGAACCATGCTCTTGAGGGATACCGAAATTAAGGAGATATGAAACCTCCTATTTTTAAATGGAATAGAAGCTACATCTCCCAACAGACATATTTCCGGGGTGAACAGATCACCCAATCCTAACAACGGGTCTACCCCATTCTTAATACTAGTCCAAAGTGGCGCTACTTTCTGACAACTCCAAAAAATGTGCAACAGATCTCTCACTCCCTGCTGACACCTCACACAAGTTGCAGTGGCGGCTATCTTCAACCTAGCCAACTTCAGGGGAATAGTAAATATTATGAAGTATCTTAAACTGGATCAGTCTCAGACGATCCTGAGAGAACAACTTATGACAACCATGCCACAATGCTGTCCAGTCCAGTTCCCTACTGGGAAAGACAGAGGCCCAATAAGATGATGGGGCTAAGTTCTGGGAGTAGGCCCAGTTAAATAGCATAGCATAAATACTTGAAACAGCGTGAGGTAAACCCCCATAGGCCTTAATTTCTCCGATAATTCTATTTTGGGCTCTGTATTAACATACTACCATGTTTATCTTCATCTTAAACCCTCCCTCCTACTTATCCCTCTGGTACTCTGTGTTCCCATGCATACATTCTACTTATTCTAGCTATTGTATTGATCTACCATTGTAACCTAATATGCCAACCTATTTATTATTTTGTTCCTATTTCTGTAACTTGTATTGTATTTGTTCTCTGATGCAGAACCTTTGTAAAAGAGTCTGGCTCAAAGGTACTTGTAATCCTAGTTGTAATGAAATAAAAGAATATATACATACTACATAAACTGTTTTATGTATTTGTTTTATAGTAAAGATTTATTAGATGTGTAATTGAAGGATATTCTACAAATGACAGATTTGTCTTTTCCTGACATTTTGATTTTGATCACCAATCATGCGGGATCGAGCAGGAATTTTCAGACCACTATAGCCATTTGTGTTGTGTTTATATTTTTCATTTTTTCTAGTTTTTGCCTGCTCAGGGAAATGTGTTTTTCGTTTAACTGGCAATTTTAAATACATTTTAAAACTATTTTATTATGCTGTTGTGTTAATTTCTTATAAAACTTCATATTTATTTAGGTTATTAATATTTCTCCATTGCATACAATACTCTGAATGTAAGTATAGTTTGGTAAATGCTTTGTTTTCTGAGAAATATGGCATTAAACATTTTGTTTGAGAAAGTAAGAAAATTCATGGTGAAAAACTACGTTAATGGACATTAGGGTTGCTACTGCAAAACAGAAACCCCACAAGGTTAGGAAAAATACTGTTAGGGTTGTTATGGGTAACGTTCACCCCCTCTACGATGTCCACTACCATCATATGTGTGGACCAGTATATAGGCCCATGATAGCTGTCCATCTATGGTCTGGTATCTCATATCGGGTCTACATGTTTAAAATTGTTTAGCAGCAACCCTAATCACCACCTCTCCTCCCTCTCCTTGAAAACTCAGGGCATGCAGTAAGTCCAAACTCATGCCACGCACATCTGTTTCATAGTTTAATTGGCACTACACTTCATTTCATTATTTAAGATGGTTTTGAGTTGCACCATTTATATTATGCTGTGCAGAGATGGACTATTATCCATATTCTTGTGACATGGCTGATGACATACATTGTTTTGTCATGCAGGTTGTCCAGTTTAAATCATGGAAAGATCTTTAAAAGCTGTTTGAAGAATTAAGTCACAGTCACCCTGCTAGTACAGCAGTAGGGCTACTGCTTGTGATGCAGATGGACTGGATTTGGGAACCAGCCTGGAGTACCAGATAGCCGGGGGAGGAAGATTGGGCATTCAAGGGACAGATCTCCTCCTGCAGGCTACCAGTGCATCAGTGGCTGGAGGTGAGGTGACTGTGGAGTCCAGAAGCAAGAGGGAGGAGCAGTGGATGCCAATGTGCTGTGTGTGGAAGCACGCATGGGGATAGTACAGGCATTATTGCATAGCATGTTATGTCAATAACAGCAAAACCAGTGCAGTCGGAAACCATGAAGGAAAACCCTCGAATCACAAAACCGTGCATCCAGAATATGGCCGGGGGAAGGAAGAAACAATAAGTTACTAAATTTCACTTCAGTGGTTGTCCATGGCAGTGTAGTGTTGTAATACTAAATCTTGCCATCCCTAAATCCACACGGTACAGGAGCGGAAAGAAATTGTTTAACCAGGAAAGGCACACCAAGCCAGTGCTTGTTTTCAGGTGCGACCTGGGAGCACAAGAAAGTTAAGTGACATGCTCAGGGTCACACAGTATGCAAGTGGGAGCTGATGGGATTCAAACCCAGGTCTCCAGGTTTGCAGCTCAGTGCTCTTAATCATTACGCTATACTGCCTCCTCAGGTATCCAAGTATTCTGGATGCAAGGTTATGTGATGCAAGGATTTGCCTACACTGTTTGTGCTGCGTTGGTTTTGCTCTTGTTGATGTGATGTGGAGCTGCATTATTGTGACCACTCCTCCAGGAGACCAAGAAAAAATAGAAGAAATGTCACTGGTCAGGGAAGATGATGCCTAGCCTACCACCCTATGTCCAACATCAGGTCTCTCCCCAGGCTTGGATCAGCTTTGGACTTCACCTCCACTAGGGGCCAACTTAATGGTGTGGGGAAGAAAAGTGAGGAGCACATGGCACCCACCAGGGCAAGCTGGAGGGATACAACCTCACTGTATGTTTGGGTGGTCCAAGAACAACAGGTCCCAAGTAAGAGAGCCTTGATCATTCCTCTCAACTTGTCACTAAAATGAGGGACACAGACACTCAAGATAGGGAAAAATGAGGGACACATCCACAAACATGGAGATACAAGCTCAGAATACTGTGGAAACCATTATGTTTACCTGTACAAAGTTTGTTTGGATTTAGCATCTTAGAATATTTTCAATGTGTGCTTTAAGATGTGACTTTGCAGCAGATCCTCTGTGTGGCAGCACCTTTTCTATGAGGGACGGATGAAGGATAGGGCAATTTTGAGGGTAAAAATGTCTCTCATAAACAGGGACAGTTGAGAGGTGAAAGCAAAGTTTCATACTCGGCACATAAAGTGACAGCACACCAAAGTCTTATGTCAGTGAATTAGAGTTTTATTCCAGACTCTGAACCAATGGAAGAATACTGCAAGAATTCACCAGCAATTGGTCTTTGAGGCCCCTGATGAAGACCAATTGCTGGTCAAAGCACTGTGGTATTCTTCTTGGTTCAGAGTCTGAATAAACCCCAATTCACTGACATAAAATGGGTGTGCTGTCACTTTATGTGCCGAGTATGGAACTTTTGCTTACTCCAATAGGATTTGGGCAAGCCGCCTGTACTGTACCACCTCACTTTCTCTGTGATGCATTGTTTTTGTGCTTCCTACAGTTGAAGGTATGACCTTGATGAATGGGATGCTGGGTGCTGGCTAAGGCTAAAGTAGGACCCAATCGGTAGGAGGAGGAAGATAAAGAGTGTTAAAAGATTTGCACCACATTTGTGGAGCAATCCTACCAATGTCTAGACTACATAAAAAGTGGTCTAACATTCCAGCACAATTGCTGCAATTTGCACAAAGTAAATGACACATGCAGTAAAAATGTGACACATGCATCCTTTTATTTTGCTCTAAAGCAGGGAGGGTGTCTTCCCTTCTGCCCTTAAACAAGCAGTGGTGAGGCCCCTTCATAAAAAACATCCTTGGACACTTATTTGTTGGGAAATTACAGACCTGTCTTTAATCTTCCCATTTTGGGGAAGATTATTGGGAAGGTGGTGGTTGATCAGCTTATCAAACTTCTGGAGCAGTTTAGTAGATATGAACCTATCCAGTTGGGCTTTCGGGCACGTTACAGCACTGAGATTGCTCTCATCAGAGTCACAAATGATCTCCTCATGGTGAGGGATCAGCAGCTTTGTACCTTCTTGGTCCTCCTGGATTTCTCGGCTGCATTTGAGACTGTTGACCAAGGAGTGCTTCTGGGATGTTGCGAAGTTTAAATCTGCAGGTGAAGTTTCCACAAAGCTGCCAAATTTGCCCTGTGAAAAACTTCACGTAAATGGCTTCTCTGGTGCTAAAACCTCATCGGGTAACTTCGTCGGTTAACTTTGACTTTTATTTAGTAACTTCAAAGGTAGCTGGCTAAATCTGGTGCCAAACTTCACCAGTTGACTTCAAGGTAACTTCAACTTTGTTAATAACTTCAAGTTAATGAAAAAGTACAACTACGTAAGAACTTACTGTAACAGTAGATCTTCGAGAGGAGCTCTTGCAGCAGGTAACACCATTAGGACTATGCCACCAGGCACTAGGACCCCACAGAAAACTTCTAGCTAGCAGTCCAAGGTGGGGACCACCCCTGATGTTGGCCCCACACCGACATCCCCATGGTATAAAGGGCAGTCCCCGACACCACCTCAGTTCACCGCGGAGACCCAGCTGATATACAGGATGGGGAACTGAGGAGGATCTCTATCCCCAGAAAGAACAGTTACATAATCCCAGGGTAAGTGGGTGAGAAAACTATCTGCTGCAAGAGCTCCTCTCGAAGGGCCACTGTTATGGTATGTTCTTAAATAACTGTACCATCTTACTTTGAGGGAGCTCTTGCAGCAGAGTAACACCATTAGGACTGAGTCCCAAGCAGTACAAAAAGAGATCCAGGTTACAAGGGTGGAGGAATGTAAAGCAAAGCCCTAGGCACACTCAGGAGAGGAGTCCCTGGAGGACCCTTAGGTAGAAACCTGCTCTCCTTCTGGAAGCAATGTCCAAACTGTAGTGCCTGACAAAAGTGTGGACCAAGCTCCAAGTAGCAGCTGCATGAATATCTTCTGCAGAAATGTTCCTGAGGGAAACAAAGAACGTAGTGGCCCACCTGGTGCAATGACCCTTGACCGGACCCGGCAAGGGTTTGTCGTATTTCTGGTAACAGACAGTAATACAATTGACCAGCCAGTTGGCCAGTGTCTATTTGGTCACAGGAGCTCCAAGTAATCTGTCAGTGAAAGAGACAAACAACTGGTCTGTCTTTCTGGAGGTCTGCTTAGTAATGAAGAATTCTATGTACATTCAGAGTATATAACAAGGCCTCCCCTCTGTTCAAGTACTCTGGGTAGTAAACCGGTAGTTGTATGTCTTGATTTAAAGTAAACTCAGACACAACTTTTGGAAGAAAGTTTGGATTTGTATGGAGGACTACTCTGTCCCCGTGAAAAAACAAGATAAGGCTCTTTACACATTAGAGCCTGCAGCTCAGAAATCCTTTGAGTGTAAGTAATGGCAACTAAAACCAACGCTTTCCAAGAGAGAAAGTAAAGCTCACAACTTGCGGCTGGCTCAAGGGGAGGCAAAGTAGGCTTTTCTAACACAAAAAGAAGGTCCCAAGGAAGAACAGGGTCCTTTCTATGGGGTTTGATATGCAAGATGCCTCTTAAAAAGGTCTTACACAAGTACAGTTGTGCCAGAGCTTTCCTATCCTGCAGTGCATGATAAGCTAAATGCACACAGAGATGCACTTTAATGGATGAGTAGCTGAGACCCATGTCCGATAGGGAAAGAAGGTACTCTAGCACAGATTCCACTGGACAGCGGAAGGGATCTAGGGAATGGGAGGATGCCCACAAGCAGAAATGCTTCCACTTCATGGCATATGTTGCCCTAGTAGAGGGTTTCCTCACTGCCACGAGAACCTCTGCCACCCTGGAGAATACTCCAAATCTGTCCCTGACTAAGTCTGCAGGAGCCATGCATGCATATGCAGAGACCAAAGATCCAGATGTACTAGGACCCCCTGCTCCTAGGAGAACAAGTGAGTGGACAGGGGTAATGGGACCGGTGGTTCAGATGTCAATTGTTGCAGCAGCGGGAACCAAATCTGTTGAGGTCAGAAGGGTGCTACCAGAATCATGTGAGCACCTTCTGTCTGCAGCTTGTGCAGTGTCCTCTGGAGAAGAGGAAAGGGAGGGAAGGCATACAGGAACCTCCCTGTGCAGGAGAGGGGCAATGCGTTGCACTAGAAAACACCAGGCCCTGGATCTAGCGAGCAGAATTTGGGCAGTTTAGCATTGTGTGGGGATGCAAAGAGGTCCAGTTCTGGCTGGCCCCATCTTTCAAAGAGGTCATCTGCAACCTCCTGCAGTAGCTCCCATTTGTGACTCTGAGAGTGAGAGCGGTTTAGGCTGTCTGTGAGGACATCGTGTATCACTGATACGTGAACCACTGTGATTTCCAGGTTGTGATCCACTGCCCAATACCAAACTCTCATAGCCTCTCTGCATAGGGATTAAGAATGAGTGCCCCCCTTGATTGTTGAGATAGAAGACTCCTGGAGTGTTGTCTGACTGGCCCAACAGGGGCCAAGGCGAGTGTACCCTTGGAAGGCCTGCAAGGCATTCAGGACGACTCTCATCTTCAGGACATTTATATGGAATCACATTCCACTGAGGTCCAGAGCCCCTCATCTGGTGAGATGCCAGATGTGCTCAACCCATCCCTGAGGCACCTGTCATCAGAATTTTCTGAGTACTGGGATGCTGAAAAGGAACCCGGTGTCTAGCTGAGCCGGGTGACCCACCTATCCAGGGACCGAAGGACAGTATTGGAGATTCAGATTGGATGATCAAGGTCATCTGTGCCTTGGTCCCATTGAACGCTGAGGTTCCACTGCAAGACCCTCATGTGCAGACAAGTGGGGAACTGTTGTAATGGCTGCAGCCATATGGTCCAGGAATTGGCACCAATCTGGCTGGGACAGGATTGGTAGCCATTATCCTTCGAGCGACCACCTGCAGTCTGTCTGCTTGGTCATCGGGAAGAAAGGCCCTTCCCTAAACAGTGTCCAGGACCTCCCTGATGTACTGCAGTCTCTGGGTAGGCCAGGGGCATGACTTGGGGAGATTCACAGTGATACCCAAGACCTGAAACTGGCTGAAAGTCTCCCATAGTGACTGGCACAGCTGGTCCTCTGATGATGTTGTAAGCAGCCAGTCGTCCAGGTAGGAGTAGACAAAATGATCCCTTTTCATGAGGGTTGCCGCCACTACTGCCAGGCACTTGGTGAAGACCCTCGGTGCCAACGAAAAGGTTGAATGGCAGTGCCCTGAACTGGTAGTCTTCTTCTTGGAAGGTGAAGTGGAGGTACTTCCTGTGGGACGTCAGGATTTGTATATGCATAGAAGCATCCTGCATGTCCAGGGTGCAGAACCAGTCTCCTTGGTGGATCATGGGCAAACAGGCCAGGCAGTGTCACCCTCCTGAACCTTCTACACTCAATGAAGGTGTTCAGTTGGCTCAGATCTAGAATGGGACGGTGGTCCTCTGTCTTCTTCTGTACTAGGAAGAAGTAGGAGTAGTATCTCCTGCTTCTTTGACCAGGTGGTACTACCTTAATCGTCCTCTTCTCTAGCAGGGCCTGTATTTCTTCTCATAGGAAAGCTGCATGGGATGGGGAACAGTGAGAAGGGATGGGTGGGCTGTCTGCTCTGGGTGAACTCTATAATATACCCTCTTTTGATAATCTGAAGGACCCACTGATCTGTGGTAATAATGGACCATGCTTTGTGGTAAAGGGAGAACCTCCATCCTACAGCCTTCCCTTGAGCCTCCACGGAGGAGGCGGGGCCGCAGGGAGTCATGTCGAGTTGAAGGAGGTAGGTAAGGGGCTCTGGCTGTCTTGGCACTTTTGGGGCCCTGTGCACCTGAAGGAAGGGGAGGGCCTCTTCATTTGAATCCCCTTTTTGTTGCTGGTGCCTTCCTTGCTGACTCTGGTTTTTACGAAAGGGGTGGTGCCAAGCCATAGCTGGTTCCAACTTGTACATTCCATGTACGTCGGAAACCGCTTTTCCCAAATCTTGAGCCCTGTAGTCAACTTCTCAGTATCCAGGCCAAAGAGAACCAACCCCTGGAAGGGTGCATCTAGTATGGCATCTTATAGGTCCTGACAGAACCCTGAGACCTGTAGCCAAGCGTGTCTCCTCATGCACACCCCTGCAGCTGCTGCCCTGACAGCCATATCTGCTGAGTCATAAGAGCTCTGCAGAACATGTCTGCTAACATCAATGTCTGACTGGATGACAGCCATGAGCTCCAACTTGCTGTCTGAGTCGGTTGGGCCTTAACCAGGTCTAACACCTTGCTCCATGCTGATTTTTGGTACATAACCATAGGTGCCAAAAATTTAGCGATCTGAAGATGCAGGTGGCTGAGGAGCAGACCTTATTTATGGCCTATTTGGTTCAGCCTTTTAGTTCAGTGTCTAGGCTGAGAGCTCATGTGTCAGGGCAGCTGCACTCTGCCATGTGCTGCAATGAGCACCATGGAGTCCGCCTTCAGCTGTTCACTGAGATGGGGCTCCTTTTTGAGTTTTATAAAGCCAGTCCACTTTTCTGGGCATGGCTAAAGTGGTGAAAAGATGCTTCCAGGCCAATTTTGTTACATCCTAGAGGGTTCAATAGTAGAAATAACCAGAGACTTCAGGTCATTTTCCCGAGAAGCTAGCCAGGCAGCGCGTTCTGGGTCAAGCTCCTCTGTGTCCCATTGGTTTAAGGCCTGAAAATGCCTCATCACATCCAGGAAGGATGAATCATCTGGAGGGGAACTTGGAAAGTCTTTCTTGTGATCCAGAGAGGGCAGGGGGCAGCTCATCCTCTGAGGAGTATTCAGAGGAGGAATTCCCTGCATCTTTCCCTGAGGAAGAGTGTGGGTATCCCCTGGAAGAGGGAACAGATGATGGGTGTCTCTTGCAACCACTGGGAGCTGGCAATCCCCAGTCGTCATCCCCTGACAATGGGTGATCTGGCATCAGGGGAGGTCATTTTGGCCTCTGTGATGAGGGGTCCCTAGGCGGTACTGGAGGCAGGAGACCTCAAGGGGCAGGAGACAGTTCCCGTGGTCTGGGCAGCAAGTCCCCCTTGATGGTGTTCCACCAAGAGTTAAACAGGGCCTCTACCTCCACCAGTGGAATGACAGGATGTGGTGGGGGTGGGGTAGGGATGTTCGAGGGGCCTGGCGACAGTCCCTGTAGTGCTTTAGGTGCTGTTGCCTGGTCCTTGGGCTCTTAGTCTTTGGGCATAAGAGCTGATGGAGCTTTGTCTGGTGGTGCTGAACCTCCCTGGGGTCTGGCATCCAGCTCCTCGGGAGTAGACGGAGGTGGAGAGGTTGGCCGACGATCTATGGGCCTGATCTTTGGGCGTAGTAGATACCTGATCTGATGGCCACTCTTTCCAAGCAGACAGCCACTTTGGTGGTGGCTCCTGGTCCATCTCCAATGCCGAATTGGAGGGGCCCATGGTCTGCCGACCCTCCGAAGTGGATGTCGCCCTGTCTTTGGGTGGGGAAGGTGTCCAGTATGTAACGGCCTCCTGGCATCTGGAGGAGTCACCCAACCCTTTGTGCCGGTCTGATGACCCTGAGGATTTTTGGGTGGCAGTATCTGTTTTACAATCCAAAGTGGATGCCTGTCCCTCTGGCATCGACCAAAGCAACTGCTTGTGGGGCTTAAGAGCCAGGGACACAGGGCTAGATGAATGCCCATGGCTGGAAGGCTCCTTGCTCTGTGAGTGAGAAGGGGTGGTGGTCTTCTTGGTAGAAACCCCAGTAATGGATGTGCAACCAGTGAGAACGGACACTGACCTCCCACTGGAGGTGGAAAATGCAGAGGGCTTGTGAGGAGATCTAGGGTGGGATTCTGACCTAGCTCTCTCCTTATCTTTATGATGGTGTTTCCAGCCCCGTCTCTTCTCTTTGGGGAAGGGGTCCCTGGCTGAAGAGGAAGAGCTGTGTCCAGAATAGGTCCTCTGCATGGTGGACACTTGTTGTTCCAATAGGTAGGCATTAGGAGTCTTGAGGTGACGGATGTGAGTTTTGTTGTTAAACTTTTGACAATGCAGGAAGTCGTCTGGCTTGTGACCCGGGCCCAAGCAGATTAGGCAGGCTGAGTGGCCATCTCTCACTGGGATACGCTTGTCGCATGCATACTTTGACTTCTGCCACTGTGAAGATGAAGAAGACATGCACTAAACTGAATAAATTGGGAAAAACTAATGAAAATGAACGGCAACTGTGCGAGGCGCAAAATAGCGTCTGACTGCAATAGAGGCATCCATGGAGCCGATACTAGTGGGTAGACAGTGGAAAAAGAACTGAGGTGGTACCGGGGGACTGCCCCCTTTATACCACGGGGATGTCAGGGCAGGGACGATGTCAGGGGTGGTCCCCGCCTTTGGCTGCTAGCTAGACGTTTTCCGTGGGGTCCTAGTGCCTGATAGTGAAAAGGGAGCTGTCTTGGGATCAGCGGCCAGAGGATGCACCTCCACATCCACCTCCTCACTGAGTGGAGGGCCAAGGAGCAGATGTGGCTGCATCACATGGTGGTGGTGGTGGTGGTGATGGCCCTGGGGGAAATGTTGAGTGGCATGAAAGGGGAAATGGGGAAAGCCTGTGGATGTATTATTCTTGGACTTCTGCAAGGCGTTTGACTCTGTCCCCCACAATGGTCTGGTGGAGAAACTGATGGGGTTAGGAGTAGGCCCTTTGAAGGTCAGATGGATTGAAAACTGGCTAGCTGGATGCACCCAGAGAGTAGTGGTCTGTGGGGAGCTCTCGAACCCTAGAGAGGTTGGTAGTGGGGTACCGCAGGGCTCGGTCCTGGGTCCGATCCTGTTTAATGCATACATATCGGACATCAGGGGAGGGTATAGGGTGTGAAATGAGTCTCTTCGTGGATGACTCCAAGATGGGAGCAGTAGTTGAGGGAGAAGAGGGGAGGTTGGCCCTGCAAGGGGACCTGGACACCCTGGAAAGCTGGGCTCACACATGGAAATTAAATTTCAATATCACTAAGTGCAAGGTGTTGCATCTTGGTCAGGGAAACCCTAAACACAGGTACACCCTGGGAGGGGAGGCACTGAAGGCCTCAATAGGGGAAAAAGACCTAGGGGTCATGGTGGATGCATGTATGAATAACTCTGAGCAGTGCAGGAGAGCGGCTAGCAAGGCAAACAGGATGTTGGGATGCAACGTAAGGGGGGATCACCTCTAGGAGCAAGGAAGTGATTCTGCCACTGTACAATGGACTGGTTAGACCACACCTTGAGTACTGTGTACAGTACTGGAGACCACACTTGAAGAGGGACATACAGCTCCTGGAGAGGGTACAGAGGAGGGCAACTAAGATGATACGAGGGCTAGGGGATTTGACGTATGAGGACAGACTTGAGGAGCTCTGCCTGTTTTCATTGGAGGAGGAGAGACAGGGGGACATGATTGAGGTCTTCAAGTACCTCAAGGGAATAAATAGGGTAAACATGGAGGGATCTTTAAACTAAAGCAGGAGGTATCACCAGAGGGCATGGTTTGAAGTTGGAAGGTGGAAGGGTGAGGGAAAAAAAGAGGAGGTTTTCACTGAGAGGGTGGTGGACCCTTGGAATGCACTGCCTGGTGAGCTGGTTCAGAGATCCACAGTGGAGGGCTTCAGAGAGGGTGGGACAGACACAGAAAGTGGATGTATCAGATGATGGCCTGTCCCACAGAGTGGGGATGGATGATAGGGTTTCTGGAACACAAGGGATGGGAGGGCCTCGGCACCCAACTAAGGATCTTGATTCGAGCAGACTCGATAGACCGTGAGGCCTAATCTGCTGGCAAATAGTATGTTAGTATGAGATTGGCGGTGCTCTGCAGTGAGTCAGCTTGGCAGGCATGGGATTGACCACAGCAGTACTCCTCCTGTACCTCACAGACAGCACTTCAACTGCCACAAATGGCCATTTGGTAGTTTTGTGGGCCAAGGTGAATGATCTGCAGCAAGAATTTAACACTTTCTGGCAGGAAGTGATGGATCAGCTGAACACTGTCCTGTCCATCCATGAGAGGATCCTCACTCTCCTATCCAAGCTGCATGGTGGAGGTGGGCATGGCTCTTCTGGCAGTGCTGGTGGGGTGGTCTGAGTTGTTTTGTTTCAAGAAACATTTTATTATATATGTAGTTATTCTGTCATCTGTGTTCTTAATTTCTCCACTCTCTAGTCCACCTTATTGAAAATAAAAAGCACCAAAAAAATATAAAAAGTTATGAAAATAAAAAAAAAATGCTCTGTGTTTTAAGGTCTTTTATTTCTATCCTCTTTTTTAGTATTGTTTCGTTTATTTGGATGTCCCTTGCTTCTCCAGTTCTGTTATTTCTTTTAATTCTTTTTACACAGATGAACCACTTTCCTTCCTTTCATTTTTGTTACTGGTTCATCATGTGTACTCTCTCCTTCTATCCACAAATGTCAAGTATTTGCCACATTAAATAAATTGTTTCTCCATGGTATGTGATGGTGTGTAACTGGTTAATGAAAGCCTGCACAACAAGGTTATGGCAATGTGCCAGGCATGGCTAACTAAGAAATCTCCCATCAGTGTTGCATTTCTGCACATTTGAGCCATTATCATTGGCGATTTATCCAGCTTTCAGTGCATGGGGGTGGAGCCACTGATCAATCTTGGTTAGTATGACTTCCAGCATCTTTTCTCTAGTGTGCAACCTGGGGATACTCTTCATGGTCAGTTTTGCAGGTGCCTGACACCAGACATGTTGCTACCACCACAGCATACCTCAACCTCCTGCCTCAAAAATCAGGGACAAGGCTTAAAAAATCAGGGGCAAGAGACTAAAATCAGGGACACATCTTCAAAATTGGTGGTATCTACTCAGGAAGATGGTAGAATAAGGGTTTTGTGAAAATGCATTTTCTAAGGAAGAACAAGTCTGTAATTTTAATGTTTGACATTATTTTGTGCTTACAACTCCCACTGTTTGGTCATGGAAACACGATTTTTAGGAGGGACAGAGTAAAATTTTGAGGCAAAATCAGTGATGTCCCTGAAAATCAGGGACAGTTGAGAGGTATGCACCACAGTTTGTCCTACTGCAATTCTTGCCTCTCCCCCAATCAGCAGCTACCCCAGGTATCTGTGCCCAATGTGCTGTAATGCACAGGTAAGAGCTACCAGATGTTTTCCCACTGGTCCACATGTCCATGCTCAGATGGACAGACTGTGCTGAGGAATGCTGCAGAGCATGACGTACCATGTCACATACAGTACTGTACACTTCAGGGATGGCACGTTTTGAAAAGTATGTACATGATGGCACCTGCCATTTAAAGAAACGCGAGCCACGAACAGCATAAATCCCACATTCTCTACAAAGGAGTATGGCAACAAATCCAGAGCAATCATTTCTGCACATGTTGCATTCAACTCTCGTGCTGTACCATGATTAGGCGGGAATTTTGTTTGCCTATCCAAAATGGAAAGCAGAGTCAGCTGAACTTTTCTTGATACTGCTGCCATCAGTGATGCACCTGGTGGTGTGCCAAACAGTTTGCCTCATTGTTGTGCCATTAAGGGGGTGCTCCTTGCCTGGGGACTGCCAATGGTGCTCACAGCCTGGGATGATGCACGACACATCTCAGAGGCTTTTTTGTTTTTCATAACTGGGGTAGCAATCACATTTTGTACTTGGGGTGGTACTCCAGATGCTAGGACCAATACTTTGCCCACTTCCAGGATCTTCCTCATCCAGTACCACAATGATGTCCTCCTCCTCACCTGCACCTCCTTGTCCCTCTAGTGGTGCTGGGTGTATTTTGCTTAGATTGCCCTCTGATTGGGATAGACCAGAACCACTGGCACTGGCTGCCTTCTGGTGTTGCTGCCACTGAATTGGGTGCCTATTTTTAAGGTGTGCGTGTTGCCCACCTGTGCCGAGGTGACTACCCTGCTTACCCCGACTTAGTCAGGATTGACACAGTTGGCAAACTGCCACCGTCTCGTCAGGTGGGTCCAGTACATAAAAATCCCACACTAGGGATTTCTGGAGCCTTGTATTTACTTGGAGCAAAGATGACTGTGATTGTGATAGCAAAGGAGAAGATTTTCTCTTTGTTATGTTGTGGGGTGACTGGAACAATGTAGAAATGGAGCTAGATATTCAAGCGTGTGCCTGGCAATGGCACAAGTGGTTTCTCGAGCAATTATGTTAGCTGGAGCAACAGAGGATATATTCAAAGGAGATTGCATGGCACATCTCATCTAAATATACCAAAAATGCCAGCGACACAAATACAGTGTGCTGGCACATCCCCCAGACAGGTCTGAACACCAGGAATGGGAAATGCGCCAGTGCATCAGAGAGACGTCATGCACAAATTCCTGATATTCCAACACAAATATGCAAATGGGGCCATAATGCATGCAAGGCACAAAAGGGGCCATTTGCATGTCATTATGGCCCCATTTGCATGAGCTGTGCAGGGCTGGCCAGCGAAATGTGCCTGGTGCCCTGCACAGCATGTGGTGCTGTCATAGGAGGTCCAGTGGTACCCCCTTCCCACCCGTAACCCCGATCACCGTAGAAATTTAAATTTCCCTGCCTTGGTAGTCCAGTGGTACCCCCTTCCCCACCTGTAACCATGATCACCGTAGAAATGTTAATTTACTTTCCTGGTAATCTAGTGGTCCCCCGCCCATAACCCCAATCGGTGTGAAATGTTAGATTTCTTTACCTGGTAGTCTAGTGGTCAACACCACCCACATAGGACTCCAGCCCCAGTCCCCCAGTCATCGGTGTGCTGCAAACCTACCTGCATACCTCTGTGGCTGCCCACCAACCGACAGCTTACAATATCTGCTGCAAGCACATTTGGTCCAACTGGACCAATGGGCTTACAGTCTATCTGTAATAGTCATTCACAACTTTCTGAATGAATGCCTTCATTCACAAAGTTGTGATTGACTATCAATATGCACTGCAAGCCCATTGGTCCCACAGTGTGGACCAATGTGCTAACAGCGAAACACTATAGCTGTCGTCGATGCGCAACTGCAGAGGTATGCGAATGATTGCTGCCTGCTGATGACTGTGAGGGTCGTAGGGTTGGGGTCCCAGTGAGTGGGGGGACCACTAGACTACTAGAGAAAGAAATCTAACATTTCTACAGTGATCGGGGTTACAGGCAGGGAGGTGGTACCACTAGACTACCAGGGAAAGGAAATTAACATTTCTATGGCAATCGTGGTTATGGGCAGGGAGGTGGGTACCACTGGACTACCAGGGAAAGGAAATTAACATTTCTATGGCGATCGTGGTTATGGGCAGGGAGGTGGGTACCACTGGACTACCAGGGAAAGGAAATTAACATTTCTACTGCGATCATGGTTATGGGCAGGGAAGGGGCTACCACTAGACTACCAGGGAATATTGTGGGTTCTTGTGTACGGTGTACTAGGGGGAAAGCCACCCACGGCTGGCAGGTGTTGTGTTGTGCCTTGCATTATGACAGCTCATCTGTGGTTGGCTTCTACTTAAACATGATTTTTCCATGCTCAACTTTGTGCCCATGTATGCAGCACATCTCAGCTGAATATCAAGATGTGCAACATATGCATGGGCACACCTAACTAGATGCACCACATACATTATCTTTGTGCTGCGGTGCATTGGGGAATTACTGTGCAATCCCACTTTTGAATATTGCCTCGGGGCGCATTTCTGGGGTTGCGCTGCCGCAACTCAGTTGCACCAGGTGAAACCCCTTTGAATATCTAGCCCATGGGAGAAACAGTGCTAGGGGTGTCCTTCTCCTTGGTAGTTTTAGCTTTTAAGGCAATGGGAAAGACATGTTCTGTAATACCCTGTTTTGCCCTTTTCTTTTCATGCTCCCATGAGGGGGCCGTGTAGTCTGACACAACATCATTATCCACATCATAGTATTGAAAACAGCTGGCAGTTTCATCAGCTTCAGCAGGTCTGTCTGCCTCAGTAACAAGTGCCACAGGCTCTATAACACACATCCTCTTCATGATTATTGTCCTCATGTTGATCCATGTACCACCTCACTCTCACTCACTGGACACACATTATCAGGCTATGCCTCCAACCCACCATCACCAATAGCACCTCTTTCAAATTGCACTTCAGAACCAACCTCCTCCAAGCCCACAGTTGTTTGCTCGGTGGTGGTGCTGCTGCTTCTTCTCCTCACTGTGTCACTTGACAGTGACATATCCATCAACATGTCTGCCACAGATTTGGCAGAGAAAAATTTAACAGCAGGAACGCCAACACCAGGGATATATATACAGGGCTGTATACCAGGGCAATATTAAAGAAATTACAGAAAGCAGACAAAAACCTCACCCACTATACTGGTCATAGATGGTATCACAACGCTGGACCTGACTACCATAGCAAATTCATTCAACTCCACTTTCACTGACCTCAGCTCTGTTCTTCCACCTGACTATTTCAACAAAGCCGACCCACAAACTCTCCCCTCAAGTCCCACCCACTCTCCAAACTGGCCTCCATTCTACTTCAAATCAGTCAAACCATATGAAGCTCGCAACTACATCAGTAAAGCTATTGCTAGGTTCAGGTCAAGTGGGAGTCCCTTGACCTCAAGCTGCTTGCCCTCACCCTCGATGAGGTGCTCCTACCATTAACAAAATCTTAAGCCTCTCCCTCTCTCTTGGTCAGTTCCTGACAGGTGGAAATCCACCTCTGTCACACCAGTCCACAAGAACGGGGACAGGGCCCTCCTGGTGAACTATCAGCCTATCTCCATACTACGTCCACTCTCCAAGGCAATAGAGCATATAGTATCAGACCAGCTTATGGAATACCTTGATAAATACGATGTCCTGTGTGCTCAACAGCACGACTTTAGAAAAGATCACAGTACCACCTCAGTCCTCCTTGATTTCACTGGTGCAATCCTTAGTTCCTTGGACAATAGCCTTCTTACAGGGGCGGTCTTCATTGATCTGACGATGGCATTCAATACCGTCCATCATCATCTACTACTCTCTCAGCTGCTAAATACTGGACTGTCCCCTGAATCTACATCCTGGTTTAAGAGCTACCTGGAAAACCACTCACAAAGAGTGAAAATAGCTGACTTTCTCTCTGACGCCAGACCACTGCGCTCTGGAGTGCCACAAGGCTCAATCCTTGGGCCTCTTCTCTTCAGCATCTTCCTAAATAGTCTTCCACAATCCTGTCTGGAGCAACTCCTCCTATACGCTGATGACACTGTCATCCACTCTACCCACAAGGACCCCCACATTCTGCAAAGCAAACTACAGCATGGCTTCTCCTCAGTTGAAAACTGGTTCAGTAAACACAAACTTGTCCTCAACTATAAAAGCAAAGTCCATGCTCTTCTGCAGCTCACAAAACAAGCATCAGGACTACCCCTCACTATTGCAAACTGCCTAGGTGCAATCCTAAAACAAGTGCAAACCTTCAAATACCTTGGAATCTCTTGACAGTTGCCTATCCTGTGGGTCTCACATTGACAATGTTGCCAAAGTGAGTAACACCGTGATTAGCCTGCTTTACAGGCATAGGCAATGCCTAACTCTGGAAGCCTTAAGGATGCAGTTCAGAGCTCAGTGATCTCAACTATCGACTATGGCCTCATCATCTATGGTTCAGCTTCCACCGCCCTCAGGCACATGTCTATGGCTTTGAACAAAGCTTGCTGACTCATCACTGGATCCCATCATCTCACCCATACTTGTGACCTATATGGCCAAACTGGTTGACTTCAACTCTCAAGCCGCATCAAGTATCTAACATGAGTAATGGCTAAAAAAACATTGATGGTCTTTGCCCCCACCCGGAGTTCAAGTTCTGCTACAATCTGCTCAGAATCCTTGCCTCACCAGGGGCTCTGAATGTCAATTACTGCATATTCCAAGATGCCGGACCTCACAGGGACAAAGATCCTTTGCCTACAGAGCTCCCAGCTGGCTAAATGGTCTCACCAGGGACATCTCCTTCCTACCTAAGCTAGGCCCGTTCAAATCTACCTTCCGCCTATTCCTCTATGCCTCTAGCACATGCAACTGTCTTCTCTAACCTGCTGCTTCCTTTTTGGCTCTTGTCCTTTCTTATCCACCCCCCTGCTCTCCCCCTCTAAATTCCCCCCTCCTGCTCCTCTTACTTGCACTTTCCACTTGCATTTCCTGTGTGTTTTGACAATTTCCTCTGGTAGCATCTTATTCTCATGTCTCACAAAGTTCTCATTATCAATGTTATATCTGTCCTGTGCGTGCCCCTAGTACCACCTAATCTGTATGTACTCACGTGATGATAAACAACTATAACTTGTTATCCTGTAATAATTAATGTCCTGCTTGTTTGTTCTCATCCTGACGTGGAACCTTTGTAAAAGATCCTTGGCTCAAAGGTAATTGTAATCCTAGACTCTAATAAATAAAATAAAAAAAATAAATATCGTTGCTACTACTGCCTGCCACAGAGTCATCTGAATGCTGTCCCTGTGCTCTCACAGACACGTTTCTAGTTCCTGCACCACTATTAGGATTAGGAACCACACATTGGGAAATGTTCTTTGTAGCCACTCCACGGCCTCTCCCTTTAGTTGCCCTTTTCTTCCCAGTCATTCTTCAGCAAACACAGTCTCACAAAAATCACTCTGGTTAAATTGCAGGCAAGAGAACAGTGATTTTTTTTCCTAAATACAGTTGTGTATGTATGGACACAAAATCAGTCTGGTTAAATGCATGATCAGTAGGACAGTGATTTCTTTCCTAAATACAGGTGCACACAGTGACGCAACAATCACTCTGGTTAACTCACAGTGAGGAGGACAGTGATTTTTTTTCTTAAGAAAAGACAGGGCACTGCCCACTGATTTTGTTCTGAAGACAACTGTGCCTTCTAAACTGCTCCTATCCTCCCCCACACCGAACTACATCTAACAGAAAACTAAATACTTCAAATAAACAATACAGGACAGAGAAAATCAACACAAAAAATTACTGTGTGTGCAAAAGGCACTCACAGTAACAGTTCTGAAGCAATTTGACCAACAAAATGCTCTTTTATATAATGTTTTTTGATTGTGACTCTAAGCTACAGCACAAGCTCTGCTCTCTAAGTCTCTCTCAAACACACTACACTCACAGAACGACAAAACTAGCTTCTCATTGGCTGTTCAGCAACATGTGACCGCATATCCCATGATTCATTGCAAACTTCGACTCATATGCTGAACTTCAATGATGAAGTTCCGGCTTTTCGCGGAGCTGGGACACTTCTACTATTGATTGTAACAAGAATCAAAGTTTTCGACTTCAAAACTTTGCAAATCCAAAAAACCTTCAGTGGGACTTCACAGAGGAAAACTTCATGAATTGTCGAAATCTGCAAATTTTCTGCGAGTGAATTTTCCCAACTTTGCACACTTCTAGTGTACAGTGATATGAGTGAGTATTATTGAGTGGCTCAGTTTGAGACACTCAATAATACCGCTATAATAAAGCGAGTGGGAAAGAACATCACTAAGTAGGTTACAGCGGATGTAGCAGTGCACTGCATGCGCTGGAACAAGATATAACTATTTGTTTGGCCATGCCCTGCCAAGCTGGCTGTTTGGCATAGTGGCTGCAGCCACTGCCGCAAGAGCAGATGGACCCAGGTTTGGGTCTTGGGTCTGGTGACAGGAGAACTGTTTTTCTGTTTGTTTTTATCATTCCTCTAAGTCTGCTCCCCCTGAAGTTAATAATCTTTACACTGGGGGTGTGTGGGCTTGCACCCCACAAAGGGTGATGCAGGGGGGCCCTGCCTGGTGTGGGGAACTTGTCCCCACATAAAAATAACTTTTTTGTGTGCTGGGAGGAAAAGTAAGTGACTGTCACTGTTTGCAGTGGTCACTGTTATCCTGCTCGCCCTTTTGACATTGGGCACTTTTTGAATCGCGGGTTGTGGTCGGCGACAATGAGGAATCACCCATATCATGTTAAACCTCTAAATCACCTGAGGAACTATGTGGAATACACTGGTACCATATTGCTGGTTTGAGTCCTACTTTCTTGGGAGAATGCAGCGGGTGGCCTTGGGAAATTTTCTTTGCAGGGCCTTGACACTCCCTTGTGTTGTTCCTCAAGACTCAGTCCTTGCTCCCATGTTATTTTCAGTGTACATGTTGCCATTGGGTGAGATCATTAGACAGTATGGCACTGAGTTTCATTGCTATGCAGATGATACTCAACTCTACTTGTCTGGAACTCCTGGTGGCTCTGATAAGGTCCCAATGCTGGAGATGTGCTTTTCCAAAATTAATGATGGAATGTCCTCAAATTGACTAGGTCTTAACCCAGGTAAGATAGAGGTCAAGATTGTCGAGCCCAGTGAGCAGACTGTCCTTGTGTTCTTCACTGGATGGACAGCCACTCAAAACTGTAGATGCTGTTAAGAATCTTGGGGTCATCCTGGACAGTAAGTTGACCCTTGATCAACAGGTGTTGGCAGTTATCCTGGCTGGCTTTTACCACCTTCATAACATCACCAGGATCTAACTGTAACTAGCTCCTGCAGACTTGGTGATGATAGTGCATGCTTTTGTTACCACTAGGCTTGATTATTGCAACACACTTTACCTGAAGTTATCTGGAGGTTTGGTGTGACCCCTGCAACTAGTCCAGAATGCTGCAGCCCTGCTTATTGTGGACTCCTCTTATTGGGACCACGTTATGCTGGTGCTGCGTGCACTCTACTGGCTACCGATATGGTGGCACATAACCTTCAAGATATGCACGCTGAAAATTGAAAATAGAGTTTAGACCTTAGGTCTTCTTCAGGAAATATCTAAAAGAGAAAAAAACAAAGTTAGTGTAAGTTAGTTCTCTTTTTTTTCTCTTTTAGATATTTCCCTGAAAGAACCAAATTAGGTTATAAATTTTGAACTCTATTTTCTATTTTCAGCGTGCATTAAGTATAACCCTTTTGTTTTGCTTTTAGACCACATGCTGACACAGCGCCTTGTTTTTATTTTTACGTTCAAGATATGCTCGATAACTTTCAAGGCACTACATGGTTTGAGATCAGGTTACTTAAAAGAGATCCTGTCTCCCTACTGCCCAACTTGCTCACTCTGTCCTTCTGATGCTGGCTTGCTATCAGTCCCCACCTCTAAACTCCATCAATCTGAGGACAGAGCATTCTGTGTGGAGGCACCCATTCTATGGAATGTTTTGCCTGAACAGGGCTTGTACCGCTGCCGCAGTGCAAGAAGCGGCTCCCCCGGTCAGATGGCAACCTCTCTGCTGCTGCCCATGGTCCGCTACCCAGCTCTCCTGCTCTTCAAGACACTCAGACCCTGAACAGGGCTTGTACCGCTGCCGCGGCACAAGAAGTGACTCACCCAATTGGACAGCAACCTCTCTGCCGCCACCCATGGTCCACTGCCTGGCTCTCCTGCTCTTCAAGGTACAGTCCTATCTGGACCAATCAAATATCAAGCTCTCTTCTGGCCTTCTCACTGATTGGCTATGCTAACTTTGCTTCTGCCTGCACTGCTTGGTGCTTTTTTCATAATTTTAAACTTAAACCTGTTTTAAAGCTTTACTGCCTGTGTGAAATGCCTGCAAATTGTTAAGATTAGCAAGTGTTACAGCTCTTTGGAGGGAAAATTGTAAAGCTTTTGTGTACTAAGTGCTGTGCTCAGACTTTAGGGTACCTCGCCCCCTCCCTCTTGTCTTTCTAAAACTTTAAACCATTTAATTTTCACCCCCTGTTGTCTTGTCCCTCCCCACTTGTGCTTTACTTAACCTGTCCTTTGTCTCCTCTCTCCTCAGACACTCAGCCCCTGAACAGGGCTTGTACCACTGCCACGACGCAAGAAGCGGCCCCCCAGGTCAGACGGAAACCTCTCTGCCACCACCCATGGCCCGCTGCCTGGCTCCTGCTCTTCAAGGTGCGGTCCCATCTGGATTTTTCTCTGCCAGCGCTGCACGCTGACCCCTACCACCCACCCCGCCCACCCCTCCTAGCTCGGCAGTTCTTTATATAGCTACCGTGTGGCTCGATTTTTTTTTTTCTATCAGCCCTGTTCCCCATTGGCTGCTTATACTATTCTGCCACTAGAGGCAGCTGCTAGCTTTAGTCTCAACTACTCACCATAGATCACTATGTTCATGTTATTTCTCTGTCTACTCACTCCCTTCCTTGCCTGGAATCATGGAATTCTGGCAGGCTGTCAAATAAAGTTTTCTACTCCTGGCACTGACCTTATTAATACTGCCAACTCTTCTCACTCATCCGCACACTGGCTCTCCTACCATGACTTTTATAGTTATGGTGGTAAACAATTTGGCTTGCTTCACTGGAACCCATCACTTCCCTGACATTGGGCTCCTCCCTCACTACCCTGTGATCCTCTCTGTGACAATTACCTTCATGACCGACTGGCTCCCTACCCTCCAAAAAATATCAGCTTCTCCCATGTTCCTCTCGCCTTCATCTCAAACCTCCAAAAGACTTTCCCATGGCCCACACAAAACAAACAAGCACCACCATCTTCTTCTACTGCTGCTACTTCTAGCTTCTAGTGATATCCACCCTAATCCTGGCCTTTGTAATGCTATGCAGCCAACCGGCACCCAACCTGACACCACTCCGCTCACAATCCCACATAGCATTAAAATAATCCACCTGAACATAAGTCTTGCTCCCCAAATCGCCCTACTACAAACCATTGTGCATTCATATGCTCCTGATATCATTGTGCTCTCTGAAACCTGGCTGTCAAATAACATCTCTAACCATGCTGTCTCTATCCCAGGCTTCACTATCACTAGACAGGATCAGAACAGGAGAGGTGGGGGAGTGGCTATTTACACCTCCTCTTCTCTCCAGTTCACCCCTACCTTTACTACCTCGACCCATGCGTCTTATGAGACCCTTCTTATTAAAATCTCCTTTCTCTACACTGCTCCTATTCTTGTTGCTGGGGTTTATAACCGTCCCGGGCAAATGTCACTGCCCTCTTTACAAAGCTCACTACCCTGGCCTTTGGGGGTGAACTTTATATCCTGGGTGACCTTAACCTAAACTGGCTGTCCCCATCATTGGCCCCTACTCGTACCTCTATTGAAGCCTTAAATCTCAGCCAACTTATCCACAATTCCACTTGCCTAAACAACAAAACATTAAACCATTCTCTGCTTGACCTTGTCCTCACTTCCCACCCACGTAGAATAGTATTTTCTGGTCTCCTACCAGATTCTATCAGTGACCATCACATAACCTTCATGGTATGTAAGATCCACAGGGCTAAACACCCACCAAAAATAATTCTCACTAGATCCTATGCAACGCTCAACCTACAGTCACTGCTGTATGACCTCACTCTTACTGACTGGCCCACTCTCTCCTCAGCAGCCTCAGATGACATAGCCCTTGCCTCTTTCAATACCAAGTTCCTTCACATATGGAATTCCCATGCCCTGCTCTGCAAAACCAGGGTCTGTGGAGGCACCTCCCTGGGTCACACCTGAGCTTCTTGCTTGCCAATGCATTTGTGACCTTGCATGGTGACATTCTAAAGTTTCCGCTGCCAGAAAGATCTCCAACGTTACTGTGAACTTTGTAATAGCTGCACTAAAGCAATCCGCCTAGCTAAAGCTGAACACTTCAAATCAAACTTCCTATCTAATACTAACAATCCGGCCAAATTCTGGAAGGTCATCCACTCCGTCTTCTCTCTGATCACTAACCCTCCACCCCCTACACTCAAGGTCAACCAGTCTGTCTTTTCTGACCCTATGGCTATTGCTGAATGCGTTAACTGCCACTTTTCTACCTGTGCTTCTTCTCTGCTGGGTCCTTTACCAGGCTCCTCCAATAATCTGATGTCCTCTCCCTTCCCCTTGACCCCTCTCCTCTCTATTGCCCTGTACGCCTCCACTCAGCCCTTTCAACCTTCCCCTCATTGCTTCGCTCCCCCCTCCTCACCCTCCCTACCTCTTCCAGTCCCCTCCCTGTTCTCTTTTTCTCCTGTCTCTCCTGAAACCACCCTCCAGGCACTCCTTGCTCTCAATCCCTCTAAAGGCTCCTCTCCTGATGGTTTGGATCCTAGACTTCTCTCCCTCTCTGCTCCTGCTGTTGCCTACCCACTCTCTCTCATACTAAACCTCTCTTTCATGACAGCTACTGTTCCCTCAATATGGAAACATCCAGTTGTGCTCCCGCTCCCTAAAGGCCGACTCTCTACACCTGGCAACTATCGATCTATGTCTCTTCTACCTACCCTAGCTAAACTACAAGAACACTTAGTCCTCAACCAGCTCTCTACCTTCCTATCTGACTCTGGGTTCTTCACACGATTCTAATCAGGATTTCAGAAATCACATTACTACCACTTCTCTACTGAGACTAACTGAGACCATCTACTCTGGCTTTGACAAAGGCCACATTACCTCAACCGTCTTTGTTGATCTGGCGAAAGCCTTGACACTGTCTCACACCTCTCTTCTGAACTGCCTCTCAGCCGCTGGTCTTTCCCCTTCTGCCACAGGTTGGTTCAGTGACTAACTGTCCGGCAGGCCCAATCTGTTAAAAGTGCCGATGTCACCTTTTCCCCTTTGACCTTAACAACCGGTGTTCCCCAGGGTTTGGTGCTTGGCCCCATTCTGTTCTCCATATTTTTAAATGATCTCACCCAGGCCAGCTCCACTTCCAGCATCCACATGTATGCTGATGACATGGTTCTATTTACATCTGGAAAATCGGTCGCTGATGTCACTATCAGGCTCCAGTCTGACTTCTCTAGAGTCCAACACTGGTTTAATTCTCATCAACTCTTTCTAAATGCCAAGAAAACCATCTCTATGTCATTTGTAACTAGGCAGAGACTCGCTAGGCTAAGTTCCCTACCCACATTCCACACCTTGGATGGGTCTGTACTTGATGACTCCTCCTCATTAAGGTATCTCGGTGTCTGGCTGGATAAATACCTCAACTTTTCAGTACACAATGAGGCCATTCAGAAAAAACTTAAGCCCAAGCTTGGTGCCCTATACAGAAATAGCAGCTGTAGCCCACTCATGGTCAGGCGTGAGCTAGTACTGAAAATGACCTTGCCTATATTCGACATAGTCTATGGTGCTGCCCCACAGTCCTCCCTAGCCAAACTGGACTCTCTTTATAACTCCTTCTGTTGCTTTGCCCTAGATGCCCCACCTCTCCATCACTGCAACCTCTACTGGTCCTTAAACTTCCACGCTCCAAAATCATTGTATGCTACGGTACCAAGTTCATCTATAAATACTGGCTTGGTTCTCTCCCCTCCTACCTCTCCTCCTCCTTAGTACCCCTCCACACATCGATTACTCTCTGAGATCTGACAACCCACGCACCTTCTTTATCCCCAACAGATCTACATCCTCTGGCCAAAAAGCTTTCTCACACCATCTGCCAAAACTGTGGAATGCTCTCCCTCCTCAAATTTGCACTGAACTCCCTCACTTCAACTCTACTCAACTACCTGACCACAAACTGTTCATGCTCTTGAATCCCTCCTTGCTTTATCTACTTGCTCTTCCCCTCTCCACACCTCCTCTTCCTCCCTTCACCTATCGCTCTTAACCACCTAGCACTTACTGTATGTGTCTTGTTACTCATGCTACCCTCTCTTGCTGTTATTGAGTAATCATGATTCCCTGTACAATTACACTGTATCACTATTGTATGCATTGATTATCATGTATATTATGTTCCTGCTCTGTACTGTTTTGTATCTTTTAAATATGTTGTACATCCTCCTACTTCCCCCAGGTCATGCTGTGAGATGAGCATTAAGTTGCTTAGTGTACCTTTCCTGGTGAAACATTTCAATAAATAAAAATAAATAAATAAATTAGATCTGCTCCCTTGGTAGAGGCCTTCAAATCCAGTTTGAAAATGTTTCTGAGTGCTGTGCTGTACTTGTGTGCCTAGTTTTGGTGTTTAAAATTTGTAGTTTTTATCATTTTTCACAATAAATCATTGAGAACTGTTGTTTGTTTGTTGGTTGCTGATTTCCCTCCTCTCCAGTTGCATTCAGTATTGATAGGCCAACCACTCTGTATGGTAGGCAGAATGGTAGAACACAAACACGCCCACTGTAAGTTGTGTAGACTTCTAATAATAGCAGTAAAACTCAGAGGTGCAGTGGGGCAAGTCAGTGGTGCAGTAATGCAACTTAGTGGTGCTTCTTAGTGGTGCAGTAGTGCAACTCAGCTGGGTGACTCATTGGGGCAGAAGTGCAACTCAGAGGTTCAACTCAATCATGCAGTAGTGCAACTCGGTAGTGTAGTAGTGCAAATTAGTGGTACAACTCAAGTGTACAAGTGGTACAAGCGGACTTTCAACAGAGTCACTTGAGACAGGAAGATACCTAGGGATTGGCGAGAGGCACGTGGTACCAATCCATAAAGGGGTCGGAAGGAAGTACCAGGAAACTATAGACCCATCAGTTTAACCTCGGTGGTGGGAAAATTAATAGAGTATACTAAAGGAACGATTGGGGTTTACTTGGAGGAGGTGGGAGGTCTGGATAGTCGGCAGCATGGGTTTGTGCCAGGTAGATCATAGTCAAACCAACCTTGTGGAGTTCTATGAATGGGTAACATCAGAACTGGACAGAGGTAAGCCTGTGGATGTATTATTCTTGGACTTCAGCAAGGCGTTTGACTCTGTCCCCACAATGGTCTGGTGGAGAAACTGATGGGGTTAGGAGTAGGCCTTTGATGGTCAGATGGATTGAAAACTGGATAGCTGGATGCACTCAGAGAGTAGTGGTCTGTGGGGAGCTCTCAAACCCTACAGAGGTTGGTAGTGGGGTACCACAGGGCTCGGTCCTGGGTCCAATCCTGTTTAATGCATACATATCAGACATCAGGGATGGTATAGGGTGTGAAATGAGGTCTCTTGTGGATGACTCCAAGATGGGAGCAGTAGTTGAGGGAGAAGAGGGAGGTTGGCCCTGCAAGGGACCTGGACACCCTGGAAAGCTGGGCTCACACATGGAAATTAAATTTCAATATCACCAAGTGCAAGGTGTTGCATCTTGGTGGAAACCCTAAACACAGGTACACCCTGGGAGGAGGTGCTGGAAGCCTCAACAGGGGAAAAGACCTAGGGGTCATGGTGGATACATGTATGAATAACACTGAGCAGTGCAGGAGAGCAGCTAGCAAGGCAAACAGGATGTTGGGATGCATCATGAGGATCACCTCTAGGAGCAAGGAAGTGATTCTGCCGCTGTACAATGGACTGGTTAGACCACACCTTGAGTACTGTGTACAGTACTGGAGACCACACTTGAAGAGGGACATACAGCTCCTGGAGAGGGTACAGAGGAGGACAACAAAGATGATACGGGGCTTGGGGATTTGACTTACGAGGACAGACTTGAGGAGCTCTGCCTGTTTTCATTGGAGGAGAGGAGAGACAGGGGGACATGATTGAGGGTCTTCAAGTACCTCAAGGGAATAAATAGGGTAAACATGGAGGATCTTTAGACTAAAGCAGGGAGGCATCACCAGAGGGCATGGTTTGAAGTTGGAAGGTTGAAGGTGAGGAAAAAGAGGAGGAGGTTTTCACTGAGAGGGTGGTGGACCCTTGGAATGCTCTGCCTGGTGAGCTGGTTCAGAGATCCACAGTGGAGAGCTTTTAGAGAGGTGGGACAGACACAGAAAGTGGATGTATCAGATGATGGCCTGTCCGGGGGGTGGGGATGGATGATAGGGGTTTCTGGAGCACAAGGGATGGGAGGGTCTTGGCACCCAACTAAGGATCTAGGTTCGAGCAGACTTGATAGACCATAAGGCCTAATCTGCTGGCAAATAGTATATTAACTCAATGGTGCAGTACTGCAACTCAATGGTGCAGTACTGCAACTCAGTAGTGCAACTCAATGGTGCAGAAGTACAACTCAGTCTTTGCAACTCAATAGTGCAGTAGTAAAACTTAGTGGTGCAACTCAGTAGTACAGTAATATAACTCAATGGTGCAATGCAATAGTGCAGTAGTACACCCAGGGGCAATTTAATGATGCAGTAGTTCAACTCAGTGGTGATATAACTCAGTGGTGCAATAGTGCAAGTAAGTGGTGAAACTCAATAGTGCAGTAATGCAACTTAGTGATGCAACTCAATGGTGCAAATTAATGGTACACTTAATATTTATGCAGGATTGCAAGCAAGAGAGGGATAATTAGGAAGACGTGCATGTCACGTTAAGTTGTACTAAGCCCGAGTGCTGTAATGTCTGCTTACAATCAAATTGCAAAAAGAAAAAAGTACTAGTAGTTGCAGTTATGTGGCAGTCTGAAGCAGGAAAGAAACCACAGTGCTTTGAGGGGTACTACTGCTTCTTCAGGGGATAGGGCAAGGACATAGCAATGTAATATTTATACTCCCCACCTAAACCTGTATCAATCAATCAGTCAATCAAAATCTTTATTTAACCAGGCAAACACCATTGAGCAGAGCTCCTTTTCAAGGCGGACCTGGATGAACACAAGTACAAGGTAACAGGGTAGTACACAGAAATAACAATACACAGGCTTGATCAAAATTAAGCATGGACAATACATTGTAAGGAAATGCATAAGTATAAAGCCAGAATACATGTATCTTTAAAAAGTAAGTTTATGAGTAAACTTAAGTGGGATTGTGATGTTGGGGCACCTAAAGCAAAAGGGAACCAGGAGGTCATAGACTCCAAAATTACTCCTGAAAAGTAAAAGGTGCATACAAATGACAGGTAAACTGTTCAAGGAAGGGACAAATGGCAAAAGTAAATCCCAGTTAAATAGCACAGGTTCAATTTTCAAAATTCTTGATGCAGGCACAAGTTATTTATAAGTTGTGCCTGCATCAACCTAAAAATCTAAAATGTTTTTTTTATGTTTATTCAATTTTAAAGCATATCACACAACAATTACAACATACACGCCAATATCCTATACATTGTTGTCAATAGGTAATACAAGACACATCAACTCAGTAAATAAATACAAAAATAATCTCCCATATCAAGATTTGTCATCTGGGCATACCCTACATAAACAATTATGTAATATTTTTGTATGCTGCACACATAAAACTACCTATGATGCGTGCTGTAAGCATGTTTTATGCTAAATGGAACTGATTGCATGCATGTGGGATGCATGCAGCAAGCAACTGTGCTGCAGGCATGTTTCTTATGTTAAACTGGAACCGACTGCATGCAAGTGTGCTGCAAGTTTTGTGTGTTAAACTGGAATAGATTGCATGCATGTGGCATCGTGCTACAAGCAAGTGATCACTTATAACCGCACATAAAGGAAAAATGTTTAACCAAGAAAGGCACACCAAGCTGGAGCTTGTTTCCAGGTGCTCATCTGTCTGCATACATATGGCATTGGGATGCATGCAGCAAGCAGTGTGCTGCAAGCATGTTTTTATATTAAATGGAACTGACTGCATGCAAGTGGGATGCATGCAGCAAGCAAGTGTGCTATAAGCATGTTTTTTATGTTAAACTGGAACTGACTGCATGCATGTGGGATGCATGCAGCAAGCAAGCATGCTGCAAGCATGTTTTATGTGTTAAATTGGAATGGATTGCATGCATGTGGCATGCGTGCAACAAGCAAGTGATCACTTATAACTGCACACATAAAAGGAAAGCTGTTTAACCAGGAAAGGCACACTAAGCTGGAGCTTGTTTCCAGGTGCTCAGGATTAGACGGTATACAAGTGGGGGTTGTTGAGATTCAAACTCAGGTCTCCAAGTTTGCAACTCAGTGCCTTTAACTACTGTGATATACTGTCTGTATACGTAAGACATTCTTGTACTTCAATACAAATCTGTACTCATCTGCATGCATATATCATGCTTATAGCTACTGCCATATTTTTTGTTTGTGTGTCCCCCATCTCAGCTGCACTGCTGAACTGTAGCATACATACCCTTGGAAGCACATGTGGTTCTTTCTACCCACATACACATTGACCCACAGAACTACTTAATCATTTCTGTCAGCCTATTCTCCTACTATTTCTCTCCATAGTTTTGAATGCTTCCATGCAAACAGACTTTAAGGGGCAAACACAAAAGTAGCAAAAAATTAGCACCCACACAGCCAGCTCCTCCTCCCCCCACATACACATACACACACTGTAATGAGCGCAACCACTCTGTTACAGACAACCCACCAAGCATAGGTATAAGTTATGAGTCTCTTACCTGAGTACCAGCAAGCCAGAGGCAATAGTCTTTAAAAGATGATGTCCACAGGATGGCACGGGGTTATAATGTCGCACGACAGAAGCTGTGCAGCTGAAATAGGTATTCTGTGATATCATTGTATTTTACTTGTTCTGTGAAGCTCACCCACCCCCGGACCCCACACTAAAGATTCCAACTCCAGGGGGTCCAACTCAGAGTGCCATAAGTCCGGGATTTGCCGAATGCCGCATAATTATTAAGCCGCATGTGACATTATGTGACCTGCGTACTTACAGGATAGGAGTGCAGGGCGTGCCACTTTGAAATGAATGAGTTTTTATTACTATTTTACATTATGGTGGTGAGTTGGATATTAATGAAGGCTACTGTTTGACTAATAAGGCCCTTGTTAGTCAAGTAGTGGCCTTCATTAATCTCCAACTCACCATCATAATGTATAAATAGTAATAAAAACATCCATTCATTTTAATGAGGTGTGCCCTACACCTCTCTTGCCCTTTGTCATAACTTGCTGAGTGCAGGGTGTAGATATCAGCGTCACTGGGGGATATGTCCTGACTATAGTGGGGTCCAACAGTCTGTGCATAGCCCATACCACTCAACTGCTCCTGATTGTGAGGGACATCCTCATTTTTCTCATGAAAACTGCTCTGTCCCTCATCCATCCCTCATTGAAAACATGCTGCTCACACAGAGGATGTCATGCACATTTAGACTTTATGGCAGGGGCGCCATTTCAGATTTCAAGGGGGGGCAACAACCAGTGGAGACTGTGGTGATTTGGCCACTGCGGAAATAATAATATTGCAGACAATTTTTTTTTCTTTTTTTTTTTATGTTTATGCTTTAAAAGGGTTACATGCAGAGGATTTTGGTTATGTTTAAAATTTCCAAACAGGCCAGGAGAATGAGCTTTGACAGAGGGATACAGAGTTCACTGAAAATGTCACAGGAAACAGAGACGGTCTTGCAAAATATTTGACATTCCTCTGTGAACTGAGAACAGGCTGATTAGCCAGGAAACTCAGAGTCCATTCCAAGAGATGGATTTCCTTTGTCAGCTAATCAAAAGGAAGAGGGTCATAAAACTCAGGAGATGGGAAAAGCAGGCCCTGTCATAAAAACTTTAAGATCAAAAGGAAAATAGTTTAAGCAGGAGGTGTCAGAAAGTTACCACATTTTTTTAAGTGCCAGGGAGGTGGGCTGTGGGGGGACCCCAAACTATTAGTCATGATGATTATCTCAAAGTTTGGGAAAGAGCAAGAGAGACCTCTGCTGGCCTAAAAGATAAGGCTACCAGCTATAAACCAGAGAGGGGTTTAACAGACTGCCAGAGGGCTATATATACCCCTGCAAACAGAAGTTGATTGCATTGCATTTGGACACTTGTTCCTGACTAGAAGAGATGAAGCTTTTCACAACACAGAGACAGACTAAGAACCAATGAATGCTACAGAAGGATTGAAACTTTTGCAACTTCTTTTGTTTTCTGGACATCTGATTTTCCACAAACAAGGCAGAAAATAGTTAACATTTTACAGTGTGCATTTGCATGTATATTTCCACCTTTATTTTTGTTATTCTGTAACCACATTTCTAAATCTTTTGTTTGTAAAGTGTGTATGATAATCATTTAGAGTTAGTAAAAGAGTTTGCTTTAAAACTGCCTGTGAGTGATTCTTGTGTGTGTAAAAGGTAAAGGTTTATTCAATTCTGAGACCAACCTGGTTAGTGCAAGGTGTCACCATTTGCTACAAAGTCTAGGATCTAAAAGGGAATATCTGGGTGCCTTAAGTAAGGGAGATACACAAGTCTTGGGAGGAGTCTGTAAAGGGGAACTACAGTAGGTGCTGCACACCCATGGGAGAGGACACAATCAGATTTCTGAGGCAAACCCCAAAGAGCTCATAATGCCTGGGTTTTCCTCTCTAGTACAGCAACCGAGGATAGTTCTTACCTGGCTACAGACTTGAGATTGTACTGTATCCTTATCTGGATTAGAGAGGAAGTCCTGGGACCTCATTTGGGTGTTCAGTAGTGAACTCAGCAAGCATTCTAGATGGACACTTGGAGGGTATTCCTGTTCCTCCATCACAGATTGCACTTTGGGGGATACTGTGAGCTCAGTGTACCTGGCCCTCAGGAGTGGGTTGGTGACAAAGACCAGGTGTCAGTTAGTCCCTAGAAGGCAAGCTCTGGAAAATCTGGAACGTCTCTAAAAGGTAAAACTTCTTTGTTATGGTATGCATAACATGAAAAATTCAAATGTTTAAGATTCACCTGTCTACTGAGGGACACAATCTAAGACTGTCACTGTAACTGCCCATCAAGAACCACCTCTGTGCATTAGCACAGGCACTGTGTGTGCACATGCTTGAGCAGGGAGCAGCTGCCTGCCTGCTCAAACATGTGAGCTGATTCCAGCTCAAATGTTCAGCTCTGCAGACTGGGAGAGCCTGCAGAGCCCATTCCGCTGCAAGCAACAACAGCAACCTTATATTATGGCATCAAGGCACACCACACACTTGCTTGCAGACTTCATTTAACCTACAAATATCACAAAGCATCAACAAATTTTAATTAGCTGACCTTCAGGCTTCAACCACCGCACTGACTTTCAAGTCTCTCTCACCACTCACTCAGCCGTCTCTGGTTACTTCATTCAGTTGGTCAGTCTCTCTCATCATTCAGGATTTTTGATTTAGACATTTAGCACATTTTATCATTCTCTCACACACAGACTTCAAACCCATGCCCCAAAGCAATTCATCAGATTTGGGCTTAAACCCTAGCTACTAACCATTTTTTCAGGCTGAAGTTCTGAACCCAAAACAAAACCTTGCCTTGATCTTTCTCTCCTTATTATAGTAAAGTAGTTTTCATGTGCAGCTCCTACCCACCCAATATACAGAGACATGCACATTTTTACTTTCCTTCTTTTTTTTTCCTTTTGAGCTTGTGTACGGTGATAGACTGCTGTCAGTCTCTGCCCTAGAGAGGCAACTCAACATTTGGGAGCTGTCTACTGTGTAGCTGGTGTTATACAGGAAACAGGCATGCACACAAGAAGAAGAGCTCTGGGGAGAGATTCAGAAAAAAAAAGAAGATAATAGTACAGTTTTACCAAAGGTTCTGATGTTTTATTTCAAATAGCTGACATGGAATATTGCATCCAAAGAGCACTCTGTACATTCTCCCCTTGATTTTCTGGGGAAACAAATCCATGAACGAGTTTTACTTTCTCAAGCCCCCCAATATTTTTACATGACTGGCAAGAGGGATATATGCTGAATCCAATAAGGTCAGTTTTATATTGAAACGAGTGTTAGAACACTACAAAACTGTTATAGCAAATTGAAGCCATGACTCTGAGCATGCACACTAGGCTGGATGCTAGTACACATGCTTGCAGTCATGACTACAATTTTCTAACTGCATCCTGTACTATTCTGACATGGGACATCTTGTATGCCCCCAGTTAACGTAACCAGCTAAATAAGATTAAGCTAGGACTGCATAACCCTGTACTGTTACTTTAATACTGTATGTGTATGTTTTTCATTACTGTAAGTGTATTTCTTTTAATGTTGCTTGCACGCATGTGCAAGAAACATAGTGCCATCATCCAAATTTTCGGAGGTGTGGCAGCCCTCTTCCAATTCAGTCAGTGGGTTTGCAGGTGCGGACCCAGTTCTCCAATACATGCTGGGCTATCTGATAACAGCTCCAAAATGCAGTGGAGTACAGTTGAAAGGGGGAGCTACGCTTCAGTGAGCAGTGATAAGATATCACCTGCTCATGCACACTCCCCCTACACACACACACTGCTGTGCTCGCCCCCCCACACTGTATAGCTGACAGGAGTGCCCAATCCCCTGTCGGCTGTGCTGCGCTCCCCCCAAACACAGTTGCACATGCCACACTGGGTGCCCACCTAGTGTGGCAACTCATTGTATAGCTGACGGGGGTGCCCAGTCCCCCATCAGCTCCACTGTCCCTCCCCCGAGTACATGGTGCCACGCTGGGAGCCCACCCCAGCATGGCAAAGCTTGTTATGGCCGGTGGGGGTGCCCAATCCCCCCTTCAGCTCCAGCCCCCCCAAAAGTTTTTCCAGCTGCCATGCTGGGAGCGCACTCCAGCATGGCAAATGTCCCACGCCATCTTTTAAAACAAATAAAACCTGTAAATAGAAACGGTCCCGCAGTCTCCCTGCCCCCACAACACACACCCACCCACTGCACACCCTGCCTCCCCACACCCCCACCCCATACTTACCTCTCCGGAGCTCGCGACTATCATCGGTAGACCGGAAGACATCTGCACTCTTCAAAGCTGACCGCCAACTGAGGAAATGCCAGTAAGCTGTATAAAGGGATAGATAGGGTTTTTCAACTTTGTTGCATATCTCAGGCAGTTTGGGAATTTTGCACAAATTTTCAACATGGGGTTTTTGGGACCCCTCCTCATGAATTCTTGCACTGCCATGGCGTTAATCGGGCCTGAAGGGTGATTTTGCAGTCACTGTGCGAAATCACCTTACCACACCAACTAATGAAACAACACTGCCAGTATTCATAAGGTGGGCTCTCAAAAAGCCTATGTTGAAAATTTGGTGGAAAAATTCCTAAAAATGACTGTTTATGAGCGTGCGTTGCGCAGTTCTTATGCACGCTGGTAAGTTCACAAATTTTCAATATTTTCACTCCAGATTTTCAACATTGTCATTTTACCACACCTCCTTATGAGCAGTAGAGCTGTCATTTTTCATATCTTGCCCAAAACGTGTTTCCGTCCATGTAGCGTGCAATGGCGCAGTCGGTAAAGTAAAATCACTGTATGGGACACATTAAGAAAATCACAGTGACACTGTTCATCAGCAGAGGTCTTAAAATGACTATGTTGAAAATTGGTGAAAAATAAAATGACTGTTTACGATCCTCGTTGCAGTTCTCATGCAGCTCATAAGTTTTGAAATTTTCAATATTTTCACTCCAGATTTTCAACATTGTCTTTTACCACACCTCATATAAGCAGTACAGCTGTCATTTTTTCACATCTAGCCCTAGCGATGTTTCACTTCATCTAGCGCACAATGGCACAGTCGGTGTGCGAAATCAATGTATGGGACACATTAAGAAAATCACAGTGACACTGTTCATAAGCAGAGGTCGTAAAATGACTATGTTGAAAATTTAGTCACAAACTTCCTAAAAATGACTGTTTCATGAGCATGCGTTGCGCAGTTACTACGCACTCTCGCAAGTTTGAAAATTTTCAATATTTGTACTCCACTGACTTCCAAATACCTACACAGCACATACAAGCAAGCAACATTCTGCATTGACAAATGCTTGTTTACTTTGATCTGATGTGGAGCCTTTGCAAAAGAGTCTATGACTCAAAGGATTGTAATTCTGATTCTATTCAATAAACAAAAAATAAACAAATACAGTGTTGTAGTGTTCTAATGCTTATTTCTACAAAACCCATTTTACTAGATTCAGCATATGTCCGTTTAACCAGCCACGTAAAATATTGGGGTTTTAAAAGGTAAAACTAATGCATGCATGGGTTTTCAGATAATCAAGGGGTGAGCATGAAGAGTTGGAGCATCTTGCACTGTGAGTGAGCTTACAAGCGAGGAGTCAAAGCAAGCAGGTACTGAGGGGCACAGTCCATACGAGGAAGAAACTGTGCAACAGGCTACAGGGACAAAACAAATACAGTATACAACTAAAGACAGACAGAGGAATTCTGTTTGTTTACCTGTTAAAAGTGTTGCAATTATTTTTAGGTGGGCTGAACAGTTTTGTACTTTTGCTTGTTAAGAGAGAAAAACATGGTGGCTTTTTAAAAAATTAATGGTTTACAGTATATGCACATTGATTTTTTTTAACTGTGTCCTGCTTTTGAGTACTTGTTTTTAAGTGTGAATTATGCACTTCTAATGCATGGCTAATGACCAGTCATGACCTAGGATGTTCCCTTCCCATATTATAAAGCACTAATGTTCCACACCTGTTACAAGGTACTTCATCAGAGTGAAAGAACCTTCACCAAAGATCAGTCTTTTACAGCAGTGATCTTAAAGCTACTGTGTACACCCTAACAAATGCTACATACAAAAACAAATAAAAATGCAATATTAGAAATCAATTTAAAAATAACCTCCTGAAAAGGATATGGGAGGCACAATAGTAAACAGTTTCAGTCACTCTAGCATGTAAGAGTTCAATAATAACTATAAAAGAAGCATTTTGATAAGTAAATAGAATAAACACAAGGTGGTCTGTACATTAGAAATTATTTTTTTTTTCATTTTTAAAATGAAACATTTGCAGACAACCTCTGGAATCAGATAGAACAACTAGGGAATTAATCTCATATTGTTGGAGGTATAGCCACTAATCATATGAAAAAATAAAGAATGTGTGCAAAAGGGGATAGAAAATGCCCACCCACACAGACAGATTTTTGTACATATAAATTGATTATTATTTGGTGACAATCTCTTTGAGAAAGCATTTGAGGTGCAGGGCAGGAAAATCCTGAATCCACAATATTATAGAGTTTCATATTGAAGAATCTCAGGACAGTCAGTCTATGCACTGCATTATCTTTGGTGACTGTTCTGTACATGTAGAAAAACAAAATTACTTAACTCATAGTTTGTATGGGATGGGACTATTATAGGGCACATACATAAAAGAAGAAGGAAGGATGGCTCATCTATGTTGTTGGTTAACCTTAGAATGAATGAGGGGTTTTATATGTTATTTGTTTTACTTTCCTTAGTACTGATTTTTGGGGAGGGTGGGAGATTTTAATTTATTTAAGTCTATTGATGAGTTTTTGATTGTTTTTTTGAGTTGATTAGGTGTTAGTGGAAGAGGATTATGTAGGTTTAAGACCCCATAGGATTACATACTCGGGATCCCTGCTGTTGGAACTCTGCTCCTTCACTAATCTCCCGTTGTCATCCACAGCAATTGGGCACTATAGGGAGGTCTGGAGTGAGCAAAAGTGGGATGGTAGGTGGCAGGGAATCTGGGTTGTAGTAGAAGAGAGCCATAGTAGTGTGGTCAGGACAAGGAGGTGCCCTAGGACAACATGGAGCCTTGGGAGAGGCCAGACATGTTTGGTACCCATACCCGGGTTCCCACTGGACCAAGCAGACAGGTAGAATTGGACCAGCAGCCAAGGCCAGTCCCTTTTGGGCAGTGCTGTGCATTGCAGAATCGATCAGGAATAAGACCACAATTATAATGGGCTTGATTTCCTTAGTTGATTTGATTTGCATCACAGAGACCTGGTTGGGAGATGACACCATTCCAGTTCTGGAAGCATCTGTCCTGGCTGGGTTCTCTGTGATGCACTGCTCAAGGAGGGAAAGAAGGGGCGGGGTTGTGGCCATCTGCCTTAGATCTGACCTGAACTTCTCTCTGCACCCAGCGGTATCCACTTCATTGTTTGAACGTGTGGCCATGTGCAGGGGTCCAGGTGCAGGGTGCAAAATCCTTCTCATGTACTAGCCTCCAGGGTGAGAGAGGGAGTTTCTGCAGGAAGTCGCAGACTTTGTCACCCAGAGGGTGTTGGGGTTACCTAGGTGGATAGTATTGAGTGACTTCAATGCTTAGATCGATGATGGATTGTTACAGTTTGGACAGGACTTCCTCCAGCTGATGACATCACTGGGTTTTACACAAGCAATTGCTTCATGCCTTGGACATAGTATTCTCACTGGTGCTTAAAGCAGCACACCTCAAGATTGATCTAGTCACATGGTCAGATCACTGCACAGTGTAGTTCTTGTTCAGGGCCTCCTCTGTGAGCCCTTCATCTTTGGAGTTAGTTTGCTACTGCCCTTTAAGGGGGATGTCCCCAGAGGGCTTAATGGCAGTAATGGACCTCTCGGTGTCGAGTGCTGCTTGTGTGGCTGGCTCAAATAAGGTGATGTCAAACTATAATAAGGCTGTCACATCAGTGCTCGATTCCATCATGCTGATCCATACATGACCAGGATCTGCTCTCTTGAGATCCCCTTGTTTGATGGGAAACTCAAGAAGATGAAGACCAAGAGTCAGAGGTTGGAGTGTCATTGGCATAGACTGTGGTCAGAGAAGGACAGGCTGGCTTTGAGAACTCACTACAGTGAGTATCAGAGGGCAATCTCTCATAAGAAGGCAGCTTACCTGTCCAAGGAGATTGTCACAGGGAAGAACAAACTGGCTCAACTCTTCCAGACTGTGGATAGACTAGTCCATTCAGCCTGCCTACAGCCAGTTACAGTGAGTTTGGCAGCTAAGTGTGAGGAGTTTGATCTGTTCTTCTCTGACAGAGTGTCCTCCATCAGGGCCATGATCTCCCCAACTGGGCCATCCCAGTTCAGCAGTGGTTTCCAGGGCTTCTTGGAGAGCGCTCCCCCTGCCTGGAGTGAGTTCAGACCAGTGGGGGTGGAAGAGGTCTGTGTGGTGATTTCAAAGCTGCGGCCCACATATTGTGAGCTGGACCCAGGCCTGACCCATCTCTTAGTGGGATGTGTTGCGTCCATTGGGCTAGTGATCACCAAGATCTTCTGGTGTTCAATTTCAGAGGAGCAATTTCCTAGCACCTTGAAAGAGGCACTGGTGAAGCCCTTCTGAAAATAACACCTCTCAACCCTAACATCTTGATAAATTATAGACCGGCCTCTAACCTTCCATTCTTGGGTAAGGTTATTTAGAAAATAGTGGCTCTGCAGTTTGAAACACACCTCATGACTTTTGACATCTATGAGCCCCTCCAGTCAGGATTTCAGACCAGACATAACACTGAAACTTCATTGGTCAAGATGCAAAATTATCTCCTCAGGGCTAGATACTGATGGGAATAGACAATACATGTCCTCCTTGATCTCTCATCATCATTTGACATTGTAGACCATGTGATGTTACTGGATCACCTGAGGGGCTCTGTGGACTCACCAGCACTGTCATCTACTGGTTACACAAGTTTTGCACTCCACAGAAAGAAATATTT
Organism: Neoceratodus forsteri; assembly: GCA_016271365.2. Taxonomy (NCBI): domain Eukaryota; kingdom Metazoa; phylum Chordata; order Ceratodontiformes; family Ceratodontidae; genus Neoceratodus; species Neoceratodus forsteri. The sequence continues at coordinate 670,975,864 of CM057451.1, read as the reverse complement.
CAAGCGCTATTCAAGCTTGATTCAAATTTATTTGAGCACTGTGGCTCTTAATAATAGCCAGACAAAACTGGTAGGGGATGTGGAGTCTAAAAAAGTGAAAACTAAGGGCTATAGAAAATATACTGCTACAAATGCAGTATTGAGACATAATAATGCCCATCCACTGAAGCTGAAAAACTCAATCCCCTACAATCAAATGTTACATATAAGAAGAAATTGTACTGATGATATTGACTTTGAAACACAAGCACAGGAATTAAAAAGTCAATTTTTATTAAGGGGTTATGAAGCGGAGGTTGTAAATGAAGCATATAATAAAGTGAAAAACAAAACACAGGGGAGTCTTGTTTAGGAGACAGAAAAAAACAGAGGAGGTACTATGGGATGGGAACCTATTACCTTTTCAGCATAATACAACCAAAAAGCAGGTTCACTGGGAAACATCATTTGGAAAAATTGGCCTATTTTATTAGGTGACACAGCAGTAGGGCTGGTACCCAGAGTAACCTTTAAAAACACACCCAATATTAGAGACAAGGTGGTAGAAGTTATTGCAAATTGAAAGCCAACAAAATACAAGCTGGCTACCAAGTAGGCCGCCTGGCAACTTTAAGTGCCATAAATGCAAATTGTGCCAGTATGTCTGTACAGGTAGAGATCTGTCAGCCTTTAATAATCACCAGATAAAAATTCAGGAATTTATAACATGCAGCACCGCCTTTGTGGTATATTTGATCTGGTGTTAATGTGGTCTAGGATATGTTGGACATACGGTTCAATCCTTTAGGGAAAGGATCCAGGAGCATGTCAGGTATATTATTAACAAAAGAGAAGAGAAAGCAGTTGGCAGGCACGTCTTGGAAAGACACAACTCTGATCCGTGGGTATGAAATGTATGGCCATTGAATGAGTTAAGTGTGGGAAAAGGGGAGGAAATAGGATGGATTTGTTCCTCAAAAGAGAGTTATTGGATTTACAAATTGCATACTGTTAATCCTAATGGATTGAATGAAATGTGGGATCTGAAACTCTGTCTAAAATGAAAGGAAATTGTAGTTCTCGATCTGTCTCCCCACCCCCCATTCCCCTTACCCATCCTTACCTTTTTGCTCCTGTAAAAGTTCCTGTGTAAAGGGATGAAGTAATTCTTAATGTTTTTATGTCCATTTCTGATTTTCAGGTTCAAATTATGATTAATTCAAGGTTTGGAGGATACATTATCATCATGTTTTGAACCATTTAGATCCCCAGAAATGCAACGTATGAATAAGGGTGATCTACGGACTTTAAAAATTCAGGGTGAAGTATAAAGATAAACCTTGAAAACCACTAACCCCCCAACTCTGTGATTATTTTCAAAACCTCAGTTTTTACAGCTAATAGCTGAATGAAAGTTTATATATTGTACATACATAGTTATGAGTGTCAACTCTTAAGTTTATTACATATTATTTTTGGAGTAAACTAAGATATGTATACTAAGGAAATATTGAAGGCATTGTATATAAGTTTATAACTAAAAAACACAATGTAGCCTTTAATTAAGTGAAGGTATTGTCCATGTTTGCTTCGACTGAAAATTGTTAACTAAAATTACAAAAATATGTTGTAGGTGCTGTATTGGTCCTTTTAAGAACAGATCCAGAAACAAATGATTTGATACCTTTCATTGGACCAACATGGATGTTACAGAAAAGAAAAAAGTGCTCTAGCTTTCAAACCTACCCGGTCCTTCTTTGGAAGCTTTATGGCAGTTATTTTGAAAATCCCATACTATTAACACCAGATTATGTTGAAAAAACAGAAATAATTCTCATTGGTTTAACATATACATTTTAAACATAACAGAAGATTATGTCAGAGAAGCTAATTAACACCAGTATGCTTTTAACTGAGGAGCCTCATAAGGGCAAAGGTTATCAAGAATTCTCAACAACCTGAGAGTTCTTCTCACATAAAGTTTTACACATAAATAGTTGTCAGTGGTTGGATTACACACTGTCACATTTTAAATCTGCTTATATTAAGATGCATATTTCATTTACTTGGGGTTCATTAAAGGTGTAATTCCTTTGGGTAATGATTGATATTGGTGTGAATGTTGCTGTATTATGACTCTTGTACATACAGTATATCTCATTCCTACTAGTTACAGTATCTTTCCCAAGGAGAGAGAGAGAGAGAGAGAGAGAGAGAGAGAGAGAAAGGAAAAAAAAGGAGGGGCCCTGGAGGATTTCATCCTTGGAAGTTTTCATTTAGATTCCTTAGACTGATTCTGTGCATTTTTGTTATACACTGGCTCTGTGTTGAAATCTGCACTTATCGGGCTCATGGTCTCATTTTATTGGGGGTCCTTGACAAGTATTTTATTTGGCACTTACACTTACAAGTGATACTATCATGCATCATGTATATATGTATATGTTTAATTTAGGGTTCTTTTTCAACTTGCAGTTACCTAATTTCAGGATTTTGTCTCTCATTATCTGTCCTTTTAATACACCAGGACACTTGAAATGTAAGTTGTAACCTCATCTTACATGTATTAGAGAGAATGCTATCCCAGTTTTTTTTTATCGCTAGAATGCTATCTTAGCATACTGAGACATTTTAAAATTTATGTGAGAAGAACTCTCTGGTTGTTGGGAATTCTTGATAACCTTTGCCCTTCTGAGGCTCCTCCGTTGAAAGCATATTGGTGTTAATTAGCTTCTCTGATGTAATCTACTGTTATGTTTTAAATGTATATGTTAAACCAATGAGAATTATTTCTGTTTTTTCAACATAATCTGGTGTTAACAGTATGGGATTTTCAAAATAGCCGCCATAAAGCTTCTGAAGAAGGACAGGGTAGGTTCAAAAGCTAGAGCACTTTGTTCTTTTCTGTAACATCCATGTTGGTCCAATAAAAGGTATCAAATCATTTGTTTCTGGATCTTAACTAAAATGATGATGTTAAAAAGCAATACTGTCCTGCAGTAAAAAATAGATTTTGATAAATGCACATTAATAGGGTTTTGGTGACTTGACATTGATTATTTAAAAAGTTTATTCTGTTGTTATGCTAACACTGTGTCATTGTTTAAATTGGAGCTTAATGATGATGCCATCAGACTGTGACTATATAAATTCAAGCATGTCTTGTTTACTTTGCCCCTTTATGAAGCTTTAATTAGAAGGCAAAGTGCAGGGGAAGCTGTGAAATTTGCCCGGCTATTATCAAGAACTACAGTGCTCAAATAAATTGGAATCAAGCTTGAATAGTGCTATGGAAGTATTTATTTCTGCAGAGTGCAAAACTTGCTGTGTAACTTGTTGATTTGGGGCTTGCAACCCCCTGTTTTGCACCCCAGTTGAAACTGAGTGCAGGGCTATTTTGAACTTACTGTCATCCATTGATTTGAGTTCTTTCTCACAGGCAGGATGCAGAGGGTGGTGATGGGGAGGTTAGAGGTGGTACAACAATTAGACTTACTTAGGTTTATATTTTAATAACTGATTTTCTTGGAATCCCCATTTTATACTCAGCAAATCAAGCTTTTGAAGACCGTGGCTAGTCTGAAAAAAATTTAGTCTTACGGAAATAGAATAGAAGCCCAGCCTAAAGCTTTGAAACTGAAATGTGATGTCAGATCCTACATGGATCAAAATATGGGGCATAGTGAAAACCTCAATTATACCCCAAGAAATTACATAGAATAGGCACCATTCCAATGGCATCCTGCTATACTCTAAGTGCAATCACCCAAAAGGATCCATCCTGCATCTCCTGTGGGAGTGTTTCCTCATGCAGACTTTCTGGTGTGAAATAATATCAAAGCTCAACTTCATTCTCGGACTTTCTGACCTTTTCAAACTGCGCATATGCATCATGAGCAACATGGGTGAAGCTCAGGTTGCCTCCTTCAGACAACATACTATGGCCCTGACAACCAACATAGTAAAACACCAAATTTTAAAACTTGGACTGGGCAAAAGGCCTCCAACATATGCAGAATGGCTGACCAATGTACTGGAATGCTTCAGACTTGAAAGACTTGCCCACAATCTGCAAAATGATCAGCAAGTGTAGCTGAGGAAATCTGGTCATCTAGAAGCCCTGATCACAATCCCGGATGAAGAGGAGTAAACTAAACCACTAGAACTGCCCTTACCCCACAGTTACACTTGCCAACTCCTTCTCTATGCACTACAAATGTGTACACTACAACTTCTCTGACTAATGGAACCCCTGCACTCACCAGGTTACTGTAGTGCATTGGCTATTACAAATGAACAGAATGACATGGGCCCCACTTAGGCTCCCTTCTGAAGGGTTTACCAAGTCTCTTTGTTACCTTATCAGCTACAGCAGCTCTATGTTGATTGTTTTGTTGATGTGTATGTGCTCCACCACAAAATTTGAGTATTTATAATTAGTTTGTCAGAGAGTTTGTGAACTGCTGGTATACTGCTGGTAGCCCACCTTCCCTTGCAAGTCTATCTCTATGGTGGTGGGGTGTACAACCAGGACTAAGGACTATGTGTGCCAAGGGGAATTAGTCCCTAAACCCCCCCAAACAATAGATTAGCGTAAATCACCTCAGCATGTCCATACTCAGTGGTCATGGGTTGTACAACCAAAACAAAGTTAGACATTGAGGGCTATAGTAGACACAAGTGGCAAAGCATGACTTGTGATAAATAATAAATTGCATGGAAGAAAGTGCAATATCTACTTTTGTTCCCCCTCCTTCCTGAATTAATGTCTATGATGTGATGTTTGTCACATATTTAAAAAAAAATCTATAAAATGTAAGTCTTAAAAAAAGAAATAGGGGACATTATTGATCCAATTGATTTAAAATGAAATCTCACAGCTTTTTATAAGTATCTTTAAGGTCTTCTTAGGAATACACCATCTGCCACCATCAGGATATAACTAGGATGTATTAATCTGTTTACTAAAGCCTCTAGGAGAATATGCTTCTATTGGGCTGAATTACTTAACCAGAAGGCTAATAAGTTATTGACATCATGCTATCAACAAAAAAATAAAATGCTATATAACAAATATTTATTGATCAGCTTTTTAGTATTAGCATTAAAAGCCTTGACTCAGTTATATGTGTAAGGCAATATTCAGAAAGGTGTAGTGAATAGTTGTAAATATAAAGCATATTTAAGGGTGAATTTTACAGTGTGACAGTGTGGTTTGACAAAAAGATCTAGATGGTATGTATGAACACATATTTTCTCCCATACTTAGTAAGCTGTCATTGGTTTATGAACTACAGCCATATTTAATAATATTAAAGGATTAAGCTTTGGAAAGCATTGTACCTCCTTTTGTTTTGAATGAACACATCTAGGATTATTTAATCCTGGTACCATATAATAAGAATAAAAGGAGGTCAGAAACTAGTTCAGAATCTAGGGAATGCTTCTGTGGAAAAGGTGAAATGGAGGCACTTGATTACCAACTACTACTATGCCCTTGGCATGCACAACAAAGGAAAAGGTGACTAGCTCCTTTTTGCAAAAGTGTACAGAACATGGAACTGACTTTTCATTTCTACTGAACTGTAGACATTATTCTGTGGTACATACAGTAGTGCAATACTTAGATTTATTACTCTTAAAAGGAGAACTGTTGTCTGTAACAATGATTTAATATAACTGTACTATTGCCATTTTGATAAAGTATCCACAGTATGAACTAATCAGGAGCACTCCAATAGTAGGTCATTTCTGTTTCTTTATTCATTCAATGACCTACACAGCCAGTATAGTGTTATGCTTGTGGAACTGTATTACTTTGGGTTTGGCTGCTCGCACTCTCTATTCCAGAGGAATTACCACCCTGTAGGGATACCAAAGACAAGGAACCCTTGAAGAGGGTTCCACCCCTAGAGGTGCAGCGGACAATTCCCTTGGTTAAAGGTACCTTAGGAAGGAACCCAAGGAGAGAGGCACTGCTGCTGGAGGAGGAGGGGAGGATGGTGAGGCAAAGAAAAAAGTTTCAGAAGGAGGCTGAGAGGAACTGCTTATATAGGTCAGGAAGTGGGAGTGGCTGGCTGCTTATCCATTGAACTACAGGCCCAGCCTTCCAATTCAATGGCCTATGCAGCCAGTATAGTGTTATGCTTGTGCAACAGTGTTACTTTGGTTATGGTTTCTCACACTCTCTAGTCCAGAGGAATTACCATCCTGTAAGGGTACCAAAGGCAAGGAACACTCAAAGAGGGTTCCACCCCTAGAGGTGCCGAGGGACAAATCCCTTGGCTAAAGGGACCTTAGGAAGGAACCCCAAAAAGAACTGCAGTAGTATGAAACATGTTAGCAATCAGTAGCTGTGAGGCATAGTAGTAGATAAGGCATCAGGCAGCTTGATAATGTAATGAGATGTGCAAGTTAGCAATGGCATGAGTTCAATGTGTTGCACTAAAGAATGAGGGGACCTCCTAAGGAGAAAGGGAACAACAAGTAGGGACACCAACCACCTCCATCCAACAGTGGAAACTACCTAAAGGAACTAGGGAACACTATCTATGGCTAACTAACGGTTATGATCTGAGGCATGGAGGAGAGAAAAAAAAAAAAACCTTTGAGCAGGAAATCTCTGGGGATCCAAGGCCTAGGTCACCTTCCCTCCAGGCTTGGGAGGTTTATTTTGTGACAGCTCTGCTCCTTCAATTAGAAACCCAATAAAAAGGGGGTGGAAATATTCTAATTTAGAGGACAAAATCTCACTCGATACCTCTTACGGGAATTCCTTGGAAGGTTGCAAGAGTCCTCTGCAACATTGAGGACAACCAAGGTGGGAGGAGGAGGAGAACAACAACTGCTGAGGCACTTACCTGACCTACTCACCCTAAAAACAAACCAGGTGAACCAGAGGCAGTCATGAGAGGGGAATAGCTTTGAAGGATGCCGCTGAACCTGATCAGGCAGCTAAAGGGGCCCATAAGAGCCCCACTCTGTCACCGCTGAATCATAAATTCTACAACTTGAGGTTCCATCAGTACGGTTGATGACTGAAGGTCTGCCTGGAGTGAGGACCTTCCCAGCTATACACCAGGTGAGAAGGACTCCACCCCAAGATTCACATGCTCAAGCTGCAGACTCCAGGTGCAGAATGAGACCATCAGCTGCAGGAAAGCCCTGCACCAGAATGGTATGGCTGGCATGCCCCTGAAACTGATGAGGAGCTGAATGAGCATTGAGTGCTGAGACCTTGCAGAGATCAGATGGCAGCAAGTGAGCATTAAGCAATGATTGTATAAGCAAGAGTGGACCTGCACATAGGTCAGTGGGCAGTGTAGAAATAGTTGGACCTGCGTAGGCCAGTAAGCAGGTAGCAATAGTTGGACCTGCATGTAGGTCTGCAAAACAGAGTAGCAATAGTGGGACCTGCATGTAGGTCGGAGGAGCAGCACTATGAATAGTGGAGCAAGCCAGCCAGGCATTCAAAAAAGCCAATGAAGGTGACAAATACTCTGAGGATTTTCGGAGGCAGAGGTAGGATTTTAGAACAGAAGTAAGTAGCCACACAGGGCCATGACTCCCCAAACACCTCCAAGTCCCCGCATAGGAAAAACAAGAAAGTGATGGAAGGCACTAAGTCCTACATGCAGATATTGAAACTAGGTTACAGCATCAGCAGTAGCTTAGCTGACCTCAGAGTATAATAGCAGTGTACAAACATAGATAGCAGCATCTGTATTGAGTAACTATGAGCCGTAGAATTCAATAACATAGAATGGAGGGAGGTGCAATGCTCTGAAAGCAGCTATTACCAGGCAGTGCAATGAAACTGCAGCAGTGAGGAAGGTAGAGTTGAGAAAACATGATTGAGCTGCATAGCTAGGGTTCAGAGTGAGCCTGAATCAGGTGAAGACAATTAAGTGTGTAGCATGAAGAGCAGCTATGTAGTTTGAGTTGAAACACACAGATAATGATTGCAGTTGCAGTGTGAGTAACTGAGAGCAAGGAGCATGAGCTCTGGATTAACAATATACTAGGAGCTTAAAAACCAAGCCCCAAAGGCAAAATCAAAGACACACAAACACAGAGAAACAGGGAACAAAAACATAAGCACACAGCTGGAGGCAAAAATACAAAGCAGATACAGGAGAACAAACACAGAAGACCAGCAGAGACAAGCAGAAGTCGAAGCAACAAGGCAGGGGGGTAGGCCCTAGCCAGCAGCAGAGGACAGACCTACAGAGCCTCCAGCCGACAAAGAAAAAATACTTCAGAAGGAGGCTGAGAGGAACTGCTTATAAAGGTCAAGAAGTGGGAGTGGCTGGTTGCTTGTCCATTGAACTACAGGCCAAGCCTTTCAATTATCACAGGAACACCAAACAAATCCCTGAGTGACATTTCATGCCCATTCATCACTTCGTCTAGCCTAAACATGGTGTTAAACAAGTTTTGTCTCTATATGACAGTACATGACAGTATATCCTCCAGTCAGTATATGTGAAGTATTCCCTTAGTGTATAAATTGAATTTGCCTTATTGAAGGGACTTTGTTACTATTATAATAACTTGTCAGTCCGTCAGTCAGTGCCACTCAGAGGCATAGAAGTCATAACACCATCACCAAACAGTAGAGTGATGTACCACATAAAGGGCAGAAAACTAATGTCAAATTTAATCTTGTAATTTATTAAAGAAACATGACATATCGGTATGCACATAACATGCAGACCCAGGTGCATAACAGAGTGTATAGGACAGGACACAGATGCAATATATTACAAAAAAAAATTATTACAAAAATATATGCCAGTAGCTCAGGAGACCACACAACTGAGACTGGACCATCCCTATGTTTCGCCTCGGCTGAGACTGTGACTGCGGCTTGGTAATGGTTGCCCCTTTTGGCTTTGTATGAGATATTACCAATTATCCCATTTAATTCTGTATAGGAGCTGCACGAAAAAAATGGTGGCTATGCTAATTAACTAATTAAAACCAATGCTACACAGTAACAATACTGACACAATATGGAAAGTTAAAAAAAAGCACTAGTGCAGAGTTTAAGCAGTAAAGGACCAGATATCCAATTATACAGATCAAAGGCAAACTCAGTGTGATTCAGTTACTTAACACAGGCATAATAAAGTCCTAATCTGGCTAAACAAATCCATTTCTTAAAAATTAGATCCGTATCAAACACTGTGCAATACAATTACTTTATACATTTCTAATATAACTAGACACATCTGTTTCCTAACTGCAAAACATCTAACCAATAAATTAAACATATGAACATGAAGATCAACACAGGAATAAGTAACTAAGAGAGGTTATGCAAAAATAAAGTAACTGATAAATTAAATTAAACATAATAGAATAGTATTAGGTGCTTGAATGCTGCACACTGATGTATTTAGAATGTGCTATAATCCATGCTCCAAAATAAAACCTGAAGCTCACACTCGATGTGAGGTACCTTACAAAGGATACAAAAAAATGAGAAAGGTAAACATTCCTGTTTAATGCGTAGCATGAATGCTTGCAACCTTGTAATCTATTCCCTACAATATTAAAAATCCATGGTTAAAACAGATTATATATCATGGGCATTTAACATTCAAAAAAAAACAGCAACATTGTAATCAATTATTTCACTTCCCCTCGGGATGTAAAGAATTTAATATAAAAAATAAGGGGTGGTGATATATCTGTACCTCTTGGGTTTTCTTTCATGTGCTGTAAAACAGCCAAGCATACCAAACTGGCAATACTTTATTTTTAAACTTGCATAGTTAATTAAAAAATAGTATCAAAGATTACTTCGTACCACATTACGTTTCCATTTAGGACTTCTATCATGCAAAGATTGACAAATCTACCATCTCTGACTCTATTGCAAGCCTAAAAGTCTCTGCAAACCTAGTTGTCAAGATATCTAACCAGCCTTTGTCTTTTATGTAGGTGTTGCCATTGATTCAAGAGTTCCTTTCATTTTGCACCCATCTTACACTGTCAGAAAACAAAGTAACCATATAAATGGGAGGCCATCTCTGCAGAGTCCTAATATAATGCAGCATACCTGTATTGCAGCTTTGATTATGCATGTAAACTACAATAAAGGTTAATAAACTAAACACTAACGCAAACGGTTGTTCCCTGCATATCCATACAGCTAGAGGTTTAGGCTGCAGCCAGGGAGATGCAGTGCCTGGCCAGAAAGTGACTAAATAGTAGAAATGGGGGGACTGGCACTTGCAAAGAGGCACACAGTTAGTGTTGCCCCGAAAGGATTGCTAATGCTTCCTGGCAGTGTGCAAAATACTTTATTTAGTGCACAAAGCATAAAGTGCAAAAGGTGATTTCAATAAACCATACAAAGCACTCACAGTTAACAATTCCAAAAGCTAAGCAAAAGATAGGCAGTCAATGAAAAACCCACAAAGTCCATAAAAAGGGGTGTGCCCTTGCTTCTTGCTGCTACAAGAACTCTGCACCAGCCTCTCCTAGGCTTGTTTGTTTTTATGGACTTTGTGAATTTTTCATGGACTGCCTATCGTTTGCTTACCTTTTGGAATTGTGAACTGTGAGTACTTTGTATGGTTTATTGAAATCACCTTTTGCACGTTATGCTCTGTGCACTAAATAAAGTATTTTGCACACTACCAGGAAGCATTAGCAGTCCTTTGTGCAACAAAGTCAAAGTCATAGTCAAAGTCAATTTTATTTAAAAAGACGCCCAATCCCAAAGGCTCTGGGTGCCGCACAAAAACTGTACAGTATGTCATACCGTATACATTACATTAAAATATAATACACATAAAACTTAGTCTCCAAAAGCCTGCATAAATAAAAAGGTCTTCAGATGACTGTTAAAGGCCTCTATAGTGGGGGCCTCTCTCACTTCAAGCGGCAACGAGTTCCAGAAAGCTGGAGCAGCAACTCCAAATGATCGATCCCCTGCTGATTTCAACCTTGCTCTCGGAACTTTAAGGAGGCCACCACTAGAGGAGCGGAGATCTCGGACAGAGGTGGATGGTACCAGGAGATCAGAAAGGTAACCAGGGCCCTGTCCATGTAGGGTCTTATAGGTGAGAAAACCCACCTTGAACAATACTCTCCACCTGACAGGCAGCCAGTGCAATTCACACAATACCAGAGTAATATGACAAAACTTACTTTGTCCGGTCAAAAGCCAGGCAGCAGCATTTTGCACTAGCTGCAGTCTGTGAAGAGAAGTTCCAGAGACCCCGAGATAGAGGGCATTACAATAGTCAAGCCTAGAGGTGACTAAGGCATGTATCAAAGTAGGGAGGTCCAGAGCCGGAACAAGGGGCTTAATCCTGGTGATATTTCTAAGATGGAAAAAACAGGAACGAACCACAGAGGATATCTGAGCCTCCATGGACAGGTTCCTGTCAAAGATCACACCAAGATTTCGCACCCATGGGGAGGCCATCAATGACACAGCTCCTAGCACAAAGCCAGTCACAGAATCAGAGGCCATCCCATCACGAGCTCTGTTCGACTCCACTACCAGTACCTCAGTCTTGTTAGGGTTCAGTCGCAGCCAGCTGGAAGACATCCAGTCATTTATCTCAGCCAGACAGATATTCAGCACATCCACTGCATTTGATGTTCCTGGGGCAGGTATAGTTGAGTATCATCAGCATAGCAGAAAACTCAAACCATACCTCCTAATGATCCCCAGGGCAGCATATATACTGCAAACAACATTGGGGCCAATACGAACCCTGAGGGACTCCACACAAAAGGAGGAAGGCAACGGATGAGAAATTACCCATCATAACCCGCTGCCTCCTGTTAGTAAGAAATGACTCAAACCATTTGATGACAATACCAGTGAGTCCGCATAACTCCCTCAGGCAGAAAAGCAACACACAATGGTCCACAGTATCAAATGCTGAGGAGAGATCAAGGAGAACAAGAATTATCTTGTCCCCCCGATCTCTAGCCCTGAGGAGGTCATTTTGCACCCGAACTAATGCAGTTTCAGTGCTATGTCTGGCCCGAAAAGCTGACTGGAAGGTATCATACAACTCATGGGTCATGAGATGTTCCCCCAACTGAAGTGATACCACCTTCTCAACAACCTTTCCCAAAAATGGAAGATTGGAGATAGGATGGTAATTTGCCCTAATCTCCGGGTCCAGAGAAGCTTTCTTTAAGAGGGGTCTCACCAGAGCCTCCTTCAAGGCATCCGGAAAGACACCCTGACTCAGGGAGCACCGGACAATCAGGGCAAACACCGGGCCAACAGTGTCAATGCACCTCATCAAGAAGCGCGTTGGGACAGGATCCAGTTCACAAAGGTATACTTCAAGTTGGCCACTATCTCAATGACCTCACGAACCTCCACTGGCCTAAACTCCCCCAACTAGAGAGTGCTCTTAGAACACAACTGGCGACTACTGACAGCAATGATATTACTGGCTGAGGAAACCTCCGCTGGATCACAGACACCCTGTCCGAGAAAAATGAGCAAATTCCTCACAATCCTCATTCGAGGAAACTCTTCCGGCTGAAGACAGAATGGATGAAGAAGTCTATCAACAGTCCGGAAGAGTGAGGCTGGTCAGCTTCTCCCAGCAGCAATCTCCGGGACAAAATATTGCCTTCTTTTGGTTGATTGCTCCTGACGCGCAATAGTGCGACACAGGACCAGTTTGTCAGCACCCAGACGGGATTTCCTCCAGCGACGCCTAATCTCCGATCCAGCTTCTTCATTTCCTGAGATCACCGTCATACCAAGGCAACCTCAGGTATGAAGTTCTGGGTCGTACACGGACAGGTGCAAGGGAGTCGATGGCACCAGATAGCACCTTATTATAGGCTTCTACCCCAGCGTCAACCGCTCTGACGCATGCATCACCCACCCTTGATAAATCAACTGCTGCCAAAAAACCCTCAGGGGTAAGATCTTTTAACGGGCGGCAGCGAAATGTCTCAGAAGGGGAAGAATTGATGACGGGAGCACTAAACGTGAACTTCACCGTGCAATGGTCAGACCAAGCTACTCGATCAATATCAAGATCAACGATCTTGAGTCCCAGTGAGAACACCAGGTCCAATGTGTGGCCATCCTGGTGAGTAGGCACGCCGACTGACTGCACCAGCCCCAAAAGGGACATACTCTGCAGTAACTCATCGGCGCACTTTTGACTTCTATCCTCGGCCCAAACATTGAAGTCCCCAAGAAAAATACATCTTGGGGAATCCAATGTTTTGCTGGCAACAAACTCAGCGAATTCCTGCAGGAACCCCCCCATCGGACCAGGAGGGCAATAGATGAGGAGGATCCTGCAGCCAACGCCAAGTCCTCCACGAATGGCCACACACTCAAATGAACCTGGGGTTCCCACTGGGTGCATGGTGAAGTCTAGGTTTGATTTAAAACAAATAGCTACACCGCCTCCCCTACGATTTTCTCTGGGGCAGTGCACCACAGTGTATCCTGGGGACTGCAGCCTCAAAAACAGAGGCCAGCATCATCTCACCCCAGGTCTCTTAATGCATGGGTGGAGACTAATGAGACCAGAGCGGCAATAATAGCCGTCTTGTTTCTGGATCACCTGGCGCTGCATAGCATTGCCGTCAGAGGTATTGAGGGTGATGCAGCCTTAGAGGTCACCTGGCCACTTGACCTGGTGGCCCCCCTGGAAATAGGCACCAACCATGTCTGGCTTCTCCTAGATGCTCTATTTATTCCAGGGCGTCTCCTGGACTTAACCACCTCAATCCTTTGATCAACCCGCTCCTGGTCATCCCACAGCGCATGCGCAGAACAATCCCCCACAATCCCCAACACTAACTGAGTATCTTTTTTGCAAATGCCGGTCCCCCCTCCCCCATTTCTACTCTTTGTTCCCTGCATATCTAACAAAAAGTCAGTAAACAATGCTCTCACCAGAGTCAGGCTCACTTTTTCGATGCCAGACTAATGCTTGCAACTAGCTCAATAGTTGTTCTATAACAGAGAGGTTTTCATTCTCCTCTCTAAAATAGTAAAATGGGAGCCACCTGGAGTAAAAGTTCTCCCTTTTTTATCCTGAGTATGGCTGTGATGGCTTCCACACTTTGAATCCTTAAAACTTTGCTAAGCAAATATGTTGTTGAGGGATTAGTATCCATCAGCCATAGATGGTTATTATCTTCCCTGCAGCTGCAATTAATCTCAAAACAAATATTTTTTATGTGTAGCTCTATTCCTTGGGTGACAACTCTAGGATTAAATTTTCAAAAGTAAGGGTGACGGGGATCTCTAACATAGCTTGTATTGCATTTCTTACCTCAGACCAGAATGTTATCAGTTAGCGGTCCCAAAAATATGATAGTGTGTTCCTAGCCCTTCACATCCCCTCCATCACTGATCAGAAGCATTATTGCCATAATGTTTAGAGATGACTGGGGTAATAAACAACCTTGCACACATTTTCCACTTGAATTCTCCCCAGGATGCAGAAGCTGGGTACTATGAATCCCAAGCTAAATTTTTTCCAGTCTTCAGGAAGCAACTGAATGTTTATCTCAGTGCACCATTTAGTTTGAATATATTCTACAGCTGATTTGCCTTCCTCCTAACATAGGAGACTAGTAAGCAAGCTGGGTACCTTAAGAGTGGGTACAAAGGTGGTAAACTGTATTAGAACTTGGTAGGGGATAAATGACACAGGGTGGTGGTAAACAGAGTTCATTCTGAGGAAGAGGGGAATTAGTAGGGTGCCTCAGGAATCTGCTGGGACCAGTCCTCTTTAATGTCTTTAGAAGTGATACTGCAGAAGAGCTGGAGAATGTCTGCATTTTTGTGGATGGCAGCAAAATCTTCAGTAGGATGGATACTCTAGTAGGGTGTAAAAGATGAGCAGAGATGTGACAAAACTAGAGGTGGTCAAGGGTATAGCAGCTGGGTTTCAATGTGAAAAATGCAAAATAATGTAGGGTACAGAAACCTAAGGGTAGAGTACCAAATGGGTGGAGGGTATTGACAACTATCAAGCAGGAAAGAGATCTGGAGTAATCATATTGAATGACCTAAAGGTGGCTAGGCAGTATGACAAGGCAGTTGGGATGGCTAGTGGGATGCTGGGGTGCATAGGGAGGGGTACCACCAGCAGAAATAGGGAGATGGTGTAGACTCTGTATAGATCGCTAGTAAAACCCTACCTAGAGTATTGTGTCCAGTTCCAGAGACCACATCTCTGGAAGGACATAGAGTGTAGGTGGTCCAGAGGAGGGAAACTAAAATGGTGCTGGGTCTGCGTTAGAAGCCCTATGAGGAGAAACTCAAAGACCTCAATATGTACACCCTGGAAGAGAGGAGAGACAGGAGAAATATGATAGAGACCTTTAAATACCTCAAGGGTAGATAAGGTAACAGAGGAGAGAATGTCTAAAAAGGTTCTCAAGAACAAGAGGACATGCTATGAAGTTGGAGAGGGAAGAATCAGTAGAGATGTGAGGTACTTCTTCACGGAAAGTGGTGGATTCCTGGAACAACCTTCTTCAGTGGAAGTGGTGGGGTTTAAGAATGTATGGGGTAGTCGCAAGGGAATCACAGTGGAAAGGAAGGGGGAGTGAGAAAGCTCAAGTATGGTTTGTTTTATAATGTAGGTAGAGAAAATGGATAGACTGGGTGGGCCAAGAGGTCCTTATCTGCCATTAAATTCTATGTTTCTATGCTTCTAACCTATGTCTTAATCAGTGTCTTCTGTGGTGGCAGGCAGTAGTAGTTAAGGTGTTGTTGACATTGACAGCATTAGTGTGGCCAGGTTTTTTTCTGCTGCCTCTTTGGCATCCATTGTGGTTGGAACAAGGAAGGTGGTGGCAAGAGGAGCAGTAAACATGAGGTGGCAAACTGTCAAGGTCTGGAGAGGTAGAGGACAAGGGTGTTGATGTCTCTCTGTCTGCTGATAACTCTGGTACTGACTTTGTACAGGAGCCGTGATGATTCGACAAGAGTGCCCCATGCCCTAATGATTATGTGGAGTTGGAGCATGAGCTGGAGGAGAGAATAATCTCACAGTCCAAAAGTACAAATGTAAAAATGTGAATGAGAGAGGATGACAATAAAGAAGGGGGCAATGATGACAGCTGAGACAAGAATGATAATACGATCTTCTAAAGGAGCTGGAAAATAAGAAGAGGCGAGGTGCTGAGTTTGATGAGGGATGGGCTAGTTCATGGACTGGGAATGTTAATGCTACCACTACACCTGCTTTTCCTCCTGTTGCTGTGCACTACACACACAGCACCCTGAAAACTCTATCTGAAGTTACAAAAGCACCACATAATGTTAAAATCCCTGATCCTTCACCTCCTCATGTGTAGCTTGTAGTATACCCAGTGATCCAAAAAAGACAAGCAGAAGTTTGCAAAGTACCACTCAAACCTCAGATGCTTCAACCTCTGACCCCGACCCTTCCCTGCCCCATAGAAAAGCAAGGGCCTCCAAATCCCTAGTTTGGGATTTTTATAATTGACCCTGAGGATAATACAGTGGCAATATGTTAGCTTTGTCAAGCTTTTTTACAATGTTTTTGAAGTATTTCAAATATACATAAATAAAACAGGTAATAATCAAATATAAATGAATAACATTTGGTGCTATAAATAAAGTTAATAATAAGCAAAGAAAAAAAATCATATAAAAGAGACTGAAATACTCTGTCTATTTCATTTATAAACACCACAATAAGTTCATTAATATGGTGAAGTTTCAACCATAGTATATTATCTAAACAAAACAGTTCATCATTTCATGAATGAGATGCAATTAGCAAGTAATTATAAGGCATGTTAGAGAACTATCATAAATATTTTGCTTGAAAGACCTAGAGTCAGAGTAAAGATAAATCAACATTTGAGCTAAAAGTTAGTTCTTAGTTTTAAAATGATTTAATGCATTTATTAATACTTTTTATATTCTGTATGGACTACTTTATTAATGCCCCATAATTTCCAAAGAAAATAAAACTATCTGTATTCCTTTTGAAGCTTCCATTTCCATGTTTATGACATAAGTGGATTAGTGATACTTTTCCTTTGACTTCTTAACATCTTCCTGTGATGTTGCCGATATGGAGTTATCCACCTCCATGATTGTACCAGGAGTGGAATTCAGTATCACTTGATGATTTTTCTGGGCCTCAGAGGCAGCAGCCTCTTCTCCTGAAATATTTGATATTTCACTCTCTATTGTCCCCTGGGTGTCATTGCCAAAACTGAGAAGTAGAGAGGCTACGAGGCAATGGGGTTTAGGAGCAATAGGTGTGGAGAAAAACTTGAAGTAAGGAGAACTGTAGCTGCAATAGAGGCATCATCTGTATCTGAGTCTAGATCGGAATTATTTGAGTATTCTGAATATGAAGTAGCACATTGTTCACAACAGTTTGCCAAAAAATCCTTTAATTAATCAACATCGAGGAAGATTTTTTTTTCTTTGATTTATGATGACTCAAACTTTGCATTGATAAAGTACAGCTAGCTTTCCTCCTATATCCTGCACTTTTTCCCAGTATAACAGAAACTGTCTTCTTGTGCTTGTGTTTGTGGGGGTACATAAGGATATATGTATATCTCTGCAACCCATATACAGGGTCATTTGTTGGACCTAGTGTTTCTGCTGGGAATGGAGATCTTGGACATGGTGGTGGAACCCGTTGGATGGTCCCATCATCACACTATAGGGTTCAGCTTCACCCCCAGACCTGCCCCTATGGAGATGGTCAGGTACAGCCCTTTGCGGGGTTGACCCCCGATGGTCTTATGGTGGTGCTGGACCTATCGAGGAGTTTGAGTGTCAGCATGGTTCCAGAGGGTCTCCTGCTTCCCTGTAATAAGGTAGGGGGTGCTGTTCTGGATTCCATTGCTCCTATCTGGGTTTGCCCCCTCTCCCTTCACCCTCAGTCCCCTTGGTTTGACGGGTCTCTGAGTGAGTTGAGGATGGTGGGGAGAAGATTGTAATGATACCGGCGAAAATCAGGCCTCGATGGTGACAGACTTAGATTGATGTCCCATTATAGGGATTATCAATCTGCAGTCTCCCATAAGAAGGCAGAGTTCCTGTCCTGGGAGATTGTTGCTGCAATGAACCGACTGGCTCAGCTCTTCTATACTGTGGATAGGTTGTGCAATCCAACCTATCTCCAGAATCAGGAGCTTTTTCACAAAAGTGTGATGAATTTGCTAGATTCTTTGCAGATAAGGTTGACACCATCAGGTCTGAGATTTGCATAACTCGCTCAAATGGGCAGAGTAGAGATTGGTGTGATGCTGTAAGCCTAGATGGGCCTAGAGGTCCTCAACTGCTGACAATTTCTATGCTTATAAGCACCCTGTTTGTCTGGTCAGATTTTAGCCAGCTGATGATCAAGGATGTCGTGAAGATGATCTGGGGCTTGTAACCAACTTACTGTAGTTTGGACCCTGGACCAACATGCCTCCTTGTGGGGTGCATGGAGGAAATCAGACTGGTCCTTGCTGACATAGTTAGGTGTTTGTTAGAGACCAGGGTGTTTCTGGACACCTCTGAAGGAGGCGGTGGTTCACCACCTCCGAAAAAACCTTCTCGACCCTGACTGCTCAAGAAATCACAGGCCCCTCTAACCTACCCTTCTTGGGTAAGATTATTGAGAAGGTAGTCACTTTGAAGCTTGAGGAGCATCTGACCACCCATGACATCTACGATCCTCTCCAGTCTGGTTTCAGGAAGAGGCATACTACTGAGACTGCATTGGTTCGGGTACTCAATGATCTCCTGACAGCAAGAGATTGGAGGAGTCATTTCATCTTGGTCCTCCTTGATTTCTCTGCAGCATTTGATACCATGGACCATGGAATGCTGCTGGAGCACTTGCTGCTATTCTGTGGATTGTCTGGTATAGTCCTCAAATAGTTTCATTGAGTCCTCACTGGCAGGACACAGAGAATTGAGTTGGGAGTTTTCTCCTGGCTCTCTCCCACTGCCTTGTGGGGTACCGCAGGGCTATGTGCTTCCCCCAAGTTATTTGCAGTGTACATACTGCCATTGGAGGAGATAATTAGATGGTATGGATTGAGTTTTCACTGCTATGCAGATGATACTCAACTGTTCATGGCTTTTGTGCCTGAACAAAATGATGTTGTCTTGGTCTTTAACAACTGTCTTTCTGAGATTCAGGACTGGATGAGTGCCAACTATTGAGACTGAATCCAGATAAGACTGAGGTGTTGGTTGTGGACACAGGTCATCTGGTTGAGAGGTTATTGACGGGGCAGCCATCTGGGTTATGGCTGGGTGTCAACCAGCTGGTGACCTCTGACCAGGTGCAGGATCTGATCATTATGATTGATAGTGAGCTGATGCTTAAGTTTCAGGTGTCATCCATAGTCAAGACCACATTTTACCATCTGAGGAATATCACCTGGATAAAGCACCTTGCCCCACCTGATGACCTTCCTACATTGATCCACACTTTGTGGACCACACGCCTTGATTACTACAATGCCCTATGCCTAGGGCTACCAGGGTGGACCTTCACATGCCTGCAGCTGGTGCAGAATCGGCTGCTAAGTTGCTGACTAGCTTATCAAGATCTTGCCACATCACACCTATGCTTCATGGACTGTACTGGCTGCCAGTATGGTGGAGGATCACCTTCAAGGTCAGATTACTGACCTATAAAGCCCTACATGAACAGGGACCGTAGCTGCAAAATCTCATCTGTCCTTACCACCCCCTTCGTCCTCTCCACTCCACTGATAAGGGATTGCTAGAGATTCCCAGTGTCCATTTAACAACTTCAGGTGCTAGATCATTTTCTCTTGCAGCTCCGACCCTGTGGAATTCTTTACCTCTCCAGGTTAGGAAGTGCCCGTCCATTGAGGCCTTTAAATCTGCCTTAAAAATTTATCTATTTGAATTGGCATTTGGTGATTCTTAATCCTGCTGTTTATATAGGCTTTTAATGTTTTGATTTATTGAATTGAATGTTTTTATGATTTGTGATTTTTGTAAAATGCTATGACCTATTGGAATAGCGTTTCATAAATAAAATGTTGCTTGCTTGCTATATCACATATTTTTATATTTAATCACTCCTTTCACTCTCACTTAATGAATAATTATTTCTGTATCAGTCTCCAGGGTAATAGAAACTAAAACCATTGCAGGTTTCTCTATACACTGGACAGTTATTAATTCTGCATCACCTCTGAAAGGTATTTTGAATGTCTTTACAATTCATGGTGTTAGGGTAAGTTGTTCAGGTATGATCTCTTTTATCATGTCCTACAAATCACTTTCTCCATTTACTGTTAACAGTGGAACTCTTATAAAGTGTAAATTGTTATACCTTACAATGTTTTCAAGGGCTTCTATTGTCAATTGGTACAAGTTGTCCATAATAGAGAAGATTATAGTGCTTTTTGTGAGACTAAATTCTGCTTCACCTGTGTTAGTTCTATTTTATTTATTTTGTATACTTTTCAAGTGTGACTGCTCTCTCCTCTTGCTTGCTGTTTTACATTAAGGAAGTGTCCATTTTTTTCCAAAAAAGATTATTTTTTGTACCAACATATGGAAAGCCCTTGATACATCATCAGAGAGTTTCAAAATGGCCACACTGAACAGATATTTGTAAATCTA
Organism: Neoceratodus forsteri; assembly: GCA_016271365.2. Taxonomy (NCBI): domain Eukaryota; kingdom Metazoa; phylum Chordata; order Ceratodontiformes; family Ceratodontidae; genus Neoceratodus; species Neoceratodus forsteri. Next base: position 670,955,256 of record CM057451.1, on the reverse strand, counting down.
ACCCAGGCCTGAATAAAATACAAATAAACCCACTGTTTTCTGTTCAACTAAATACCATGAACATATACACTCTTGTTTTCCTGTCCCTCTGTGCAACTAATATTTGTTCTGACTTTCAGCAAAGTAGCAAGTTGCAAGAAAAATAATTGTGAACTTTTCACGTACCTGTACCTGGCATACCTGGTGTTCTAGTGGAGAACACAAGATGGACTCCTCTGCTTCAGATAATGCTACAAAAGTGAAGCTTACAAAAATGGAGAGAAAAAAGTTACAGGAGCAAGAATGCCAGCGTCAAAATAAGTGAAAAGATATGTGTGTTTTTGGATGCGGATGCAGAAAACCCAGATAAAAACAGTGTAAAGGTCCTATGGAGATATCTGGCTGTAAGCCTGCAGGTATAGCCTGGAGTGGTGGCAGCTCCACAGAGTGAGGTAGGAGCCATCCCAAAAACTTCTTCAGGTCCCACTGAAAAGGGAAAATTAGCCGAGAAGACTCTGAGATCAGCAGCTGCAAAAGAACCTGATGTAATGGACATGGAAAGCTAATCTTTTGACGATGTATCAATGATGAACATATCAAGGGTATTCCATATGTTAGCTTTGTCATACTTATGTCAGAAGGTGAAAAAGGGCAACCACCAAGGCACCAGTTGGCAACAAACACACTAAAAGTTATAGCTTGTAAAGGAAAATTGCATGAAAAATTATTTTAAAAAATGCTGCGCGGTGGGTTTTTGTTTCTCTGATGGCCCCTGATGTTCTGCCCCATGTGTCTGTGGTATGATTTTTGTTTTTCTACTTTTTCCTGCTACTTTTGTGGCCTCTGGGATAGCCATGCAGGTTGTTTTACTGCCTTTGATCAGTTGGAATTTTCCCAGAATGTTTCCGGGGATTATATCAATTACACCTAATCTCCAGAAGGACATAGACAAAATAGAGGCGGTCAGGAGGAGAGCAACTAAAATGCTGCAGGTTCTGCACCAGAGACCATATGAGGAGAGACTAAAGGATCTCAATATGTACACCCTGGAGGAAAGGAGGGAGAGGGGGGATATGATAGTGACTTTCAAATACCTAACGGGTATAAATAAGGTACAAGAGGGAAGCATTTTTCAGAAAAAAAGATGCCCAAGAACAAGGGGACGTGCTTTGAAGCTGGAGAGGGAAAGACTCAGGGGAACTTAAGGAAGTACTTCTTCACAGAGAGAGTAGTGGATGCCTGGAACAGCCTTCCAGTGGAGCTGGTGGGGGTGAAGGCTGTGGTGGGATTCAGGAATGCATGGGATAGGCATAAGGGTGCCTTAGTCATTAGAGAAGGGAGGACTAAGCGAGATATAAAGAAGGGTCTTCAGTATTACAGTAGGTAGGGATAATGGGCAGACTGGGTGGGTCAAGCAGACCTTATCTGCCATCAAATTCTGTGCTTCCATGTCTCTAAGACCTTAAGAGGTGTGTTGGCTTTATTAGCACCCAGTGACAACACTTTACATCAAAAATGGCCCCACATCCACAATAACAATAGTTGCTGCTTAGAGAAATCTGACTTTGGCTGGGGAGAGAGGCAACCACTTTTTCAAAGAGCTTAACATTCACAAGCATTTGCAGTTAGATGTTGTGACTAGATTATGATTAGGATACTAGGTTCTGAGCTCTAGTGCTAAGTATAACTGATATTCATTCATGGAGACATTCTCAGAAAAGTCCAACAAATCTAAGGCAGTCGAAGAGGGCTGCTTGGCTATTCCCAGTGGCCATAAAACTGGCAGGGAAAAGTAAAAAAAAACTTACCACGGACGCAGGAAACAGAACGCTGGGGACAATCAGAAAAGGAAACCCAATATACAACATTTTTTTATCATTTTGCATGTAGTTTTCTTTGATACACTGGACTCAGTACCAGAAGACAGCTGGAGCAGGCACAGATGTAAAGGAATCATCATCATCCAAGGCAGTCAGTCTGGAAATGCCCCAGGGAAGAAGGAGTGGCTGAGGAGGAATACAGAGAGGAGAAGGAGTCTGGGAAACTGTCTAGTAGTGGGCACAGCAGAAGCAAGTTGAGAAGTACTACCCAGCACAAAAACATTCACAGCAATGAGGAAGATAAAAACAGAAATCTCTGTTTCATGCAAACAATAAATGTGCAGCCCAGGAGTCATGCTACCCCACCAACAATGCTACCATGATGCGTCCAGCTGTTGGTAGTCACATCTCAAGAAAGGTGCAGCCCATGCTGCAAAGCATGTTGGGCTGACATTCAGAATATCCACCCAGTCATACCATTGTCACTATTGGAAAGGAGCTGTTAAAAGGCAAAGCCCATATGTGCTCCTAGATGGTGTGGTAATAATTCTTTATTCTACCTTCCAACATCAGGCTATCAACACCCTTTTTAAAAGTTTTATTGGCACTAGAACCAATTTTGTAGGTAAGTTATTCCATAAATGAATCACTCTTTCAATAAAGAAAAACTTCAATTTGTTTGTTCTAAAATGCCCACCCTTGACTTGCAGTGGATGCCCCCTAGTACAAAGGTTTGGATTTTAAATATAATGTCTAGTTTCTTTGTAAGGGTTGGGCTTTTAACAATGTCATGGTAGAACAATAAATCCCCACGTAATCTCCTTTCCTTCATGGAATATAATCCTAGTTCACCTATTCTATCTTTGTATGGTAAATTTTGGACCTCTGTGATAATTCTGGTCATACTACTTTGAATCCTTTCTACCCTTGCTATGTCTGATTTTCTGGAAGGGCTCCACAGTGGACTACAGTAACCCAACTGTGACCTAATGTAGGATCTATACAGGGGGATAATTACCTCTGCTCTTCTACTTTTGATGTTTCTTCATATTGATCCTGCAACTCTGTTTGCTTTGAAATGGCGCTTGTGCACTGTATGGCCAAATATAATTTATTGTCTATACATATGCTCAAATCTTTCTCATTGTTTGATTGTTTAAGTATTGAGTTACTAAGGATGTATTTATATTTTTTTTCCCCCAGGTGCAGGACACAACATTTGTCAGTGTTGAAACTCATACCCCACTCATAGGCCCAGTTGGTTATTTCATTTAGTTCATTTTGTATAGATTCAATGTTTTTCTGTATGTCACATGGTCCACCAAGTTTGGTGTCATCTGTGTATTTAATTAATTTATTTTCCAGATTCTTACCTAGATCAGCAATGAATAGTTGGAATAATTCAGGGCCAAAAACAGAGCCCTGCGGTACTCCACTGGTGACTTCTCCCCTTGCTGACAAAAAAACATTAATACTCACTTTCTGTGTTCTATTAGTCAACCAGGTACCAATCCATTTCAGAATATAAGTGTTTATCTTGAGTTTACCCAACTTATATAGTATTGCCCAATGTGGTACAGTGTCCAAAGCCCTTGAGAAATCTAACAGAATGACATCCACTGGTGTGCCCCTATCCAAATGTTTACTAAATGTTTAATAAAAACACATGAGGTTGGTGATACATGAGAGCCCCGCTGTGAATCCATGTTGGGTTATATCAAGGTTATTAGTTGATACAATATGTTGATTTAATTTGTCCTTTATTATTGACTCAAACAATTTACCAGGGACTGAAGTCAGACTAGTTGGTCTGTAATTTCTAATATTGTTTTGGGGGCCTTTTTTATGAATGGGGGTTATCTTTCCAGCTTTCCAGTCTGTTGGTACCTCCCCAGTGTGTAGTAACTGATTATATAATATCTCTAAGGGTAGGCAAATACTGTCTTTGATTGATAACAATATTTGTGGAGTTACATTGTCTAAGCCTGGAGCTCCATATTTTTTTAACTGATCAATTTTCTATTTTATTTCATCTATAGTGCATGATGGGACCTGTTCTGTAGTGGTGTTTGTTGTACTACAGTGGCTAGGTTCGGAGTTGACCGAACGAAAGTATTTGTTAAAAATGTTAGCCACAAGTTGTGGGTCAGATATAACCTCCTTATCTTCAGTGAAACTAGTTAAGCCACTGTCAGATTTTTTTTAGTGAATTTATATACCCATAAAATTGTTTACTGTTCCCTCTTGTTGCTGTTTCTGCTAAATGTTACTCAATTCTTATCTTTGATTTATTAATAGCTTTTTTACATATTTTTAGCTTTTGTTTGAAGTTATTCCAATTTTCTACAGTGTTGTTTTGTTTATATATGGCACATGATCTGTTTTTTTGTTTGATTAATTTAATGATCCTCCTGTTTAACCATTTTAGTTTTATTCCTTTACTGTTATATTTTTTAATATGTTTTATACATTTATAACTTACACCTAACATTGTTTCCTTAATGACTTGTCAACATTCGTCCCGACTTGTTTTTAAGTAGCCTAGGCCAGTCGATGCTATTAATTTCTTTATTCATCATCACTTTATTTGCTGTTTTGTAGAGAAATAGCTCGGTGCACCCTGTTAGTCATACCAGTGAATGTTGTATATCAAATAATACAGTCATGTGATCACTGTCACCCAGTGGGGAGGATGTTATGCACTCTATAATGTTAATATTGTCAGAACTAAGCACTAAGTCTAGGATGTTATTTTCAAGGGTTGGTCCACTAACATGTTGGGTCAGGTTTTGTTCCTTGCAGACTTCAATAAATGTTTTACCTATGTTACTTCTTCTGTGCAGCTAGTCCAGTTGATGTCATGCAAGTTAAAGTCCCCAGCCAACACAAGTGGTCCCAGTTCAAAGCTATAGTAACCTCTTCTACAAGAAGATTATGAGTATTCTCATCTGTGTTAGGAGGTCTATAACATAATCCAATAATAACTGAGTCTGAGGTTTTTGGATTTACCCGTATCCATAAAGTTTTGGTGTCAACATTATGTTTCTTGATAGTTGATGTTATTTCTACTGTTACTATAGTTTTAGTGACATAAATAGCAATACCACCCCCCTTCCTACAACTCCTATTGAGTCTTATTAAGTTATAGCCATGAAGCTCTTTATTCCACTGGTCAGTATCTTTCCACCAGGTTTCTGTAATCAATATGATATCTATGTTTTTCTTAATATTTATTAGTCCTTGTAGTTAACTCATTTTATTGTTTAAACTTCTGGCATTGCACAGTAAACACTTTATATTTTCTTTATTTTAGTGCATATTATTATTAGGTTTATTGTTTGCTTTTGGTGCCTTTTCTGCCTGTTTTTTTTTTTTTTGTTTGTTTATTGAGAATACTTGTTGTCAGGTATTTTAGTTATTCCTAATGCTTGGGCTGACTGTTTTATTGCTTCAGGTAGTACCATAACTCCTCTGTTTTATTAGTTTAAAAGGTATGATTTCCATGTTCATTTAATTAGTCTTGCTAGTATGTATGTCCTTTGTCATTTAGGTATAAGTTGTCTCTATTAAAAGGTGAAATTTGTTATTGAAGTATAACCAAGGGTCAATAAATCTAATATGTTCTTTTCAGTCCAGTTTTTAATCTAGCATTTATTCAGAAAACAATACCATTTGTTTCTTATTTTGCATTGGAGAGGTAATATGCCTGAGATAACAACCTCCACTCTCAAATTATTAAGTTTCTTAGCTGTATCTAGTAAATCATGACATATGTACTTCTCATGGCTATATCCTACGTCATTTGACCCTACATGTAGAGTTACCACAGGACTAGTTTCACAAGTTTTTACAGTTCTAGGTACAAGTGAATCTATATCCTTTATCTTACATCCTGGGTAGCAGAGGACCATTCTGCATTGTTTTTCTCCTTCACATATTACCGTGTCACACTTTCTGATAATGGAATCACCCAGAACTACCATTTCATATACATGGACTAACATGGGTATTTACAGGTTGCTCTGTCTCCATGTCTGCTAATATTTCAAATCTATTTAATATTTGTGAGTTATGCACAGCACCTCAGCTCTTCTGCCTTTCTTGACACTTCTAGCATGGTTAACAGTGTGCCATTCATTTTGATTGGTCAAGTGTTCACTCTCCTTTCCTTTTTTAGTTTTCCTTAACTCATCTTTCAGGGTCTCCATTTTCTGGGTCATTCTGCCTTGCTCTTTTACCATTTTGTTTGGCAGTGTCTGATTGTTCTATGTTGTCCTGTCGTGTTTTACTGAGTTGTAAATTAGTAATTTAGTTTTCTAGCTCATTTAATTTTGTTTGTAACATAGAATACACTTTACATTTAATACATGTAGATGTTTTTGTGAGGCTTGCAGGTGTGGTTTCTGCATACAGTTTGCACTTTAGGAAGTCTGCAAGGGCTCCTCTTTACATAAAATCTGCAGCAGTTCTTCTGAGGGATCTCCTGGATAATTCATTATTTGTTTTCAGGGTTGTCCAACTAGATCAAGTTGTTCCTCTGCTATTATGGTTTCTGGCCCTTTCCCTCTTCCTGGCTGATACCAGCAGACACTGCTTGCCTCTGCCTGTGTCACCACCGCCCTGTGCATGCTTCCGCTTGCTTGGTAGGTCAGGCTTTATAGCGACAAACCAGAAGTGACTTAGCACCCACTTCGAGTGTTCAGCTGAGTTAAAACTTAACTTTTACTTGCACTACACCAATAGTCTACCTTTAGAAAAGCAGGCTATAAGTACCTGCTAGCTGTAAGGGCTTTCCAGACTGCACCTACTGTGCAGCAGTGAGATTCCACAGCTCTGACGCCTCATAGCCAGGTGATCAGAGATAACTGCGAAAGCCACACTGTTTTTACTGCTGTCCTGTTAAAATACATGCACACTGAGTTTCCCCAAGTATAATGCTACAAGATTCCCTCCTGAGCCATCCAGAAAATCTGTTTTTATAATGCCGAACTGGAAGTGACATCATCATCCGCTCAAGTGTTCAGCTGAGTTAAACTTACTTGTACTACACCAATAATCTGCCTTTAAAAAAGCAGGCTAGAAGTGCTTGGTAGCTCTAAGGGCTTTCCAAACTGCACCTACAGTACCATGCAGCAATGAGATTACACAGCTCTGACCCCTCATAGCCTGGAGATCAGAGATAACAGCCAAGCCACACTGTTTTTACTGCCATCCTGTTAAAATACATGCACAGTGAGTTTTCCCAAATGTAATGCTACAAGATATAAATACAAGAGATACAAGAGATAAATGAAGCAACGCCAAAATGCTGTCATTGATCATTTACCATTTTCCTTTGTTGAGAATGAGAGTTTTTGATGGTTGAGGGTCCTTGCCTGTACCAAATAGCAGATTCTATCACACACTTATTTCTCATTGTGTGCCATTCCTGAATTGTATGGGATAGTGTCATGTGCAGAAATCCTTGCCCAGCAACTTTCTGCATCACCATACATACAGCTTAGTATGGTTATATGGACCAGTGGCCAAACTGCTGATAGCTCCTATATGTATATTACCGTACTTTGGGCATAGGTGCTTTGGGTAGTATTTGGCATGGGACAAGTAGCACCTGCACTAAGCCAAACTGCAATGCTAGCAAAACAGTGAGAATTCACCAGCATTACATGCTGGCAATAAGCAGTCACTGTAGCACACACTGGCTGGAAAATGTTATCAATACTACTGGCAGACTGATGAATGGCTTCACCCCCCATTCATTGCTTCATTGTGAGCAATAATGCTCCAGTACTGTAAAGTGTATCAGTGATGATGTGTTTTTCCAGGGTACCATGCCTGCCACACTGTCTTAACCTTGTTGCACAGGGGTTTATCATACATTGGACTTCAAGGCAATGATGATTGTGGCCCTATGACTGGGTTAGGTAAGACTCTGTCCCATTTGTTATGCAGAGAGAGTTACAAGAAAGGATCTGTTTTCTTCTCTCCTATTCTGCCACTTGTCTATCTCTTGCCTGTCTGATTGCACCATCAAATTTTCCTTGTGGCACCTAGAAATTGGCCACTCTGATGTTCCTGCAATTCCCCATTATCTTCAGGAGACCTGATCCTGACTACCAGACATTTGTGAAAAAATCAGGAGACTCGCTCCTGAGTACCAGTCCCTCCCAGCTCACTAGAGGGGTCCGGGACAGCACCCAGTTGTGTCGGCAAGAGAAAAAAGGTGCCAAGATTTCAAAACCCTGCGGTTCCTTAAATTGCTGGGGTCAGAACAGCGCAGCATCAGATGCCACTGGAGTTCATCTGCATCAGGGATTGGGGGGCAGCAACATACTGATGCTCCATTACCCTCCCCCACACCAAGGACTGAAAATTTTAGAAAAATCAGGAGACCAGCTCCTGACTACTAGACATTGGTGAAAAATCAGGAGACCCACTCCTGAGTACTGGTCCTCCCAGCTCACCAGATGAAAATTCTGCCCACTTCAACCCTGTCGAATAACAGTAATAGGCTCCAGGAGTGTCTGACATCAGCTGCTGGGTAATTGTTATAGGAACACAGGGTGACATAAGTAAATAGATGGACGTGCTTCATATGTGCTAACCCCATTTGTGTGCTCATACCTGCAAGTTTGTCTCAATGCCTGAATTAGCCAAAGTAACTGAGTTACACAGGGTCCTGCTTTACTTTGCTTTTGGTCAGCATTACTTCCATGACATTATTTCAAAGACTCTATATATTTGATTACTTGCTCTCACCTAAAAACACCCTTACTATCCACTAGTACTAGTGGAAAACTAGAAGGTAGATTTTATCTTACATTGAGATTTAGCATAAATACTAAGAAAAAGGTGAAAAACCTCTAAAGGAAGCAGTGATCTTACCATACTTAAATTAAGAAACAGCACCTATCTTAATTTGGGCATGGTGTCTGTATTTGTTGGGTAGCTAGAAAGTACTAGTCACTGGCTAGCAAGGAGGTTTCTCTTGTCTTTGAGCCACTGCCTTGCTCAATTAAAGGAAAATGGCACTCAAAGGAGCTATGTTAGCCCTTACTTATATTATAATACTCCTGGTCTTGGACCTGATACCTATGAACCCGTGCCTCCATATGGACAGCAATTCCAGACATCATGACACCCTCTGACAAGGAGCTATCCCCTGACACACTGAAGGACCCCCTTCTTAATTATCCTCCATAGTCTAGCTAAAGAAGGAAATTGCTACAAGTTAAGTTCCTTTCTGAATGAACACAATGGTAGAGACACACTTCCTTCCAATGGAGCTCTAGCCAAACTTCTCACAATTCTGTTTAATTTACTAGCTGGTGATATAGAATTAAATCTGGGACATCTCTCTGGAAATATACAAATTGGCTCCCCCACTGACATGATCTGGGTAAAAACCCATAGACTAAAAATTGTTCACATACATATCAACAGTCTTAGGACCAAAATGCATGAACTAGAAATGTGGGTTAAAGAGTATTCCCTGGACATAGTTGCCATCTCAGAAACTTGGCTCAAGACACCATGAAGTTGAGCTACCTGATTTCACAACATTTAGGCAGGATAGACTGAAAAAAGGTGGTGGTGTCTTAATTTATTTTAAGTCCACTATGAAGGCTCCATAGTCCCCACCCCTGTGCTAGTGAACTCTGACTTTAAGGGAGTTTTCATTCAGTTGCTAGAAAGAGGGGTAAAGTCTTTCCTGATAGGTAGTATAGCAGTGTCTGCCCTTAAAAACATGACTGAGGCATTACTTGACCTCCCTGGAATTGAAAGAATTCTCCTGGGAGACTTTAACTTGCATTGGTCAGAGGACTTCAGAGGTGAGATAAAGGCCACCCTGAATGCTGTCAAACTCACCCAACTTGTAAGTGCACCCACCAGGCTAAATATCAGAACTAGCAATCATACTACCCTCAATTGGATTCTTGCTTTGAAACCAGATAGATTCAAAGCAGTGGGTACCTTTGTTGTCTCAATAAGTGATCATGCTCCAATATTCGTAATATAGAAAATGACTATTCGAACTCCCCCCGAACCTTCTGGGCACAGGATTTCTAAACTTCGACTTAAGATCATTCATCAATACACTAACCAAGGCAAATGGAACAAATAATAACATTCCTCAATATAGACGCAGCCTTAGACTTTTTCTGAAAACTTTCTCCCTGCCACAAATAAGCATGCTCCTCTAAAACAGCTCAGATTCAGGAAGCAACAATCAAAATAGCTATCCAGGCAACTTAAAAAGCTCCTCAAAGAAAAGGATAAGGCGGACATCATTTAGAACCTCAGACCTCCCAAGTGATTGGCAAAGATACAGAGAACTGCAGAATAGATGTAGAAAGTTAAAGACTTCTAAACTGAGTTACCTTAGAACATACAAGATAGGAATGTAGCAGATCCAAATAAGTTCTGGTCCCAAATAAATGCACTTCTTAAGGGTGGACCTTAAAAATGACTAATACAGTAGTCAATGGCAAGCATTTTGAAAACCCAGCAACTCTGCCATGATGTTGAACTCTTTTTACCATCATAGATTCAAGAATTATCCACTGATCCCCTCTCCTCTCCCCAACCCCCTGACCTCACAGCGAGCAGCATCCCATACCTCAACTTCCAATTCGGAATTGTGAAAAGGAAGGAAGTGCTGTTACTCCTTGGGAGACTCAAAACTATAGGGGCAACTGGATACAATAAGCTCGACCCTAAGCTTCTTAATCTTGTGGCTCCAGCCATTGCCTCCCCATGGTAGCCTGTTAATGTGCCAACTGATTATTGCTGCCATGATGTTGCTGATGGAATCATGTTACATGCTTCTTCTGTGACTTTGATTTGTTGCCATCCTGCGATGTTGCCATTCCACTGTTCCCCCTAGTTTCCACTGGGGTGTGACCTTGAGTTTATTATATAAATAACTGAGGGGTGCTGGGGGCATAGCCCCCATGATGGAGGTCACTCCTACTGCCGGACGGCAAGTTGTTGGAGCACAGTGGCTGCTATCGGTGGATTCGTTGCACTGTGGTTTACACCACCAACTCCATTGTCGCTATGGCATGGGTGAACCCTCCCCTATAACCATGTTCTTCAACAGGTCTATCCTTGAAGGGATAGTCTGCTCCACTTGGAAAGTGGCCCCATGTGTGTCTGGTACACAAGGACGGGGCACAAGAGCAAGTCAAAAACTACCTTCATATCTCAATCCTCTGTATCTTGAGTAAACTGCTTGAGAGACTAGTCTATAATCAGGTCATGGACTACATTGAACAACATGGCTTACTCACCACAAATCAGCATGGGTTCTGAAAGAACCATAGGACTGACTCTGCCCTGGTCCACCTGACCAAAGATATCCTGGCAGTATTAGATGATGGCTACATGACTGGAGTAGTCTTTATTGACCTGACCAAGGCCTTTGATCTAGAGAACCACCAGATACCTCTTTCTAAATTAAAATCCCTAGGATTAGACAATCTGTCTTTGCAGTGGTTTTCAGACTACCTAACAGACAGGGCTCAGTTTGTGAAATGGAAAGGTGCTGTTTCTGACAAGCGCCTCATCCTTGACAGTGTCCTGCAAGAATCTATCCTGGGCCCACTACTGTTCTCCCTGTATGTCAATGAAATACCAGCCAATTGCAGTGAAGTGAAATTGTTGCTATACGCAGATGACATGGTAATATATCATAGCTCAAAAGAAGTTGCAAATCTGAATGATCTGCTCACTAGAGATTCGCATTAACTCGAGGACTGGCTTCAAATAAATAAACTACCTCAATGGTAAGAAGATGAAGACCATCTTCTTTGGACCAAAAAGTCTAAGCCCACAAAGGCAGCACTTACTAACTCCCTTCTTCTCTAATGGGTCCAAGATGAGTTTGTAGACACCATTAAGTACCTGGCAGTCCTCCTAGACCAGGGACATTATTGTGACACTCTGCCTATCTACTTGTCATTATATTGCATCATATTGTGATATACAAATATGTTTATTTGAATGTCTGCTTGGAAAAATATGTCTGACAGCAGAACAGCAATCTGGCAGATGGAATTTCAAACGTGTGGTGAGGAGGGATAGCCTCTACATGACCCAGGGAAACTCTAAGTAAAGACTTCCTTCAAAGGTCAGGTTATAACACATTGTAAACTATCCTTTACTTTGAAATGCAGGGACTAAGTAGCATTTTGACCTCTGAGGAAGAGGCAGTTTTAACTGATATCTGTTAGATTGCACAACTAGGTGAACACAGTTCCTCAGGAAGTTTCGAAGACATGAAAGGGGTAATTCTGCCCTGGCATAAGGCCTCACTAATTAAGAAGAAGATATATATATATATATGTATATATATATATTTTTTAACTGGAATGTTTGAGCAGTGGCTGAGACATGTGACTGATAAATTAATTCAAGTACTCAGATCTGAGTGACCTCACAGCCAGCATCTGTGAGCTGTGTCATCAGGGAGGAGGAATTTGTAACACACACTGCAGAAACAGTTGGGGTCTGCAGAGGTTGTCTGAACCTTCTTTTGCTGAGCAACTGGGGAAAGGATTTAGTTGCTGGATAAGCTTTAAATTATTTTTCAGTCTGTTGACTTTAGCAAGTAGTGCTGACTTGTTTAATAGTGTTGTGTGGGGATCCATAGTGGAGCTGGATATTCATTTATCTTTTCTACAGGTATTGTGAGCAGCTTTTGGAAGTTTCTGTCCTTCTCAGCCAGGATCAATTTACAGCTCATTGGGGCTTAAATACCAGGGCTTCTCACATAGCAGTACTGCAGAAACAGTTGGGGTCTGGCAGAGGTTGTCTGAACCTTCTTTTGCTGAGTAGTTGAGGAAAGATTTTGTTGCTGGATAAGCTTTAAATTATTTTTCAGTCTGTGGACTTTAGTAAGTAACGCTGACTTGTTTGATAGTGTTGTGTGTGTGGGGATCCATAGTGGAAGCTGGATATTCATTTATCTTTTCTACAGGCATTGTGTGCAGCTTTCTGGAAGTTTCTGTCCTTCTCAGCCAGGATCAATTTACAGCTCATTGGGGCTTAAATACCAGGGCTTCTCACATAGCAGTACTGCAGAAACAGTTGGGGTCTGGCAGAGGATGTCTGAATCTTCTTTTGCTGAGCAGTTGGGGAAAAGATTTATTTGCTGGATAAGCTTTAAATTCTTTTTCGGTCTGTGGACTTTAGCAAGTAGTGCTGATTTGTTTAATACAGTGTTTGTCTGTGTGTGGGACTTTCCTCTGGCGGAGGCTGCAGTGCTTGGAGGGGCAGTGGGGGCAGACACAGGGCTAATACACTCTTATGAGAGTCAGGTGTGAGCCCTAATCCCAACCTCCCTTACCCTCCCTCCCCAGAGCACAGCTCATTTACAGGGGAACACCTGCCCTGCAATTGGAGGAAGGGGCTTCAGGTGCAGCTCGTGTAGTTATATCCAATAATGCAGCCATGGGGCAGGGCAAAAGCATAGGTATGTCTCAAACAGGAGTACAGCATCCACAATGAATTGCTGATTAGTGTGATAGGTGGATATTGTGGAGGGCCTTCAACTGGAATATATCAGGTAAAATTTATGTTAGAGGTTGAGCTAGGATTAGTTAATTCTACTTGCTGTAGGGATAGTTAGTGTAGAGAGGCTGTATAGGTAGTGTGGACCATGGGTAGGATTGCTGGGTGCAATGGTTGTGGGGCAGCAATGCAGATGAATATATTGTGGAGGCTGGGAGGGTGCCCAATATGCCACAGGCTAAGGAGGCTCGAGGAAGAGGTTCAGTGGCTTGGCAGGGAGCTGAGAAGGAAGAGAGATGAGGGAAGGATTGTGTCGGTAGGAGAGCTGACATCTGAGAGTATTGTGGGGTCACCACAGAGAAGAAACAGTGGGTCAAGGGATGGAGGAGGGGCAAACAAGACAGGAAGCCAGCTGATGAAGGGTGGACTCTAGTAGGACCTAGAAAAAGAGGAGCAGCAGTAGGCAGGAGGGAGGAGAAAGCACATAGTAAGGCAAAGGGGATAGGGAACATGTTTACTTTACTAGCAACACATGGGAAAGAGGATGCAGGAGGTGATTGCATATGGGATAGCACTACAAAGAAGAGGAGTGAGGGAGCATTACTATTGGAGAGATTGAGCATGATGTGGCGGGGAGGGATAATACTCGGAGAGAGAGGGAGAGGAGAGGAGACGGAGGTTGGCAGTCAAACAGAAGGAGGGAGGGTCTTAACTGGAAGGAAGGGGAAAGACACTGGGGCACATATAAAACACAGCCTTGAGTGGCTCCAAAATGAGAACCTGGTGGGGGTGGTGGTGACGGGCACAAGGAAAGAGGAGGGGATGTACTGGTGTTGGGGACTCCATACTCAAGGGGATCAGATGGGGCAGCAGGGAGAGAGGCATAGTCAGATATGGGTGGAGTCCATACCAGGATTAAAAGGCAGACATGGCAGGACAGGCAATCCTAAGGTGCATAAGAGGGTAGGAGGAAACCATATTGTGGTACATGTGGGGACAAATGACCTAGTGGGAGGAAATGGTGGAGGTAACAACGGAGGGACTGAGGAAGTAGGAAGGTTGTGCGAGGATACTGGGGGAGTCTGTGGCCTTCTCCGAAGTGCTCCAAGTACCCTGACAAGCACAGTGAGAAAGGAGAGGATTAGAGAGTTGAACACATGGTTGGTAGAATGGTGTTGAACTAAGGGGTATGGGGTTGTGGTCGGCTGGGGCACTACATGGGATGATAACAATCTGTTTGCAAGGGATAGGCTGCACCTGAGTGGGGAGGGGAAGGAGGTATTAAAGCACAAACTGGGGAGGTATATTGTGACAAGGGTGGATTTAAACTAGATGAAGGTGGCAAGTGGACAGCAGGTAGGCAGGGATCCGATAGAGTGGAGTCACAGCCTACCCCCCAGGCTAGCAGGGAAGGACTGAGGTGGCCAAAAGGAGGAGGGAGTAGAAGAAGATAGGCATGTGAAGTGAAGGGGCACTGTGGAGGGTGGTCTCATTGAATGCAAGAAGCCTAGAAACAAACTGCTGAGCTACAGCCACTCTTAGCAGTGTGGAGGGTGGGTATTACAGCTGTCACAGAAACATGGGTAACTGAGCACCAGGACTGGGATCTGGCAATCCCAGGATACAAATTATACATGAAGGACTGTAAAGAGGGGGGGGAGGTGGCAGTCTATGTGAGGGATGGGATTAAATGCACAAGGGACGAGGGAGAACAAAGGAGAACAGAGGCAATCTGGCTGCAGCTCCTAGACTCAAGGGGTAGGAAATTGAGGTTTGGGGTGGTATACAGGCTGCCCTCCCAGTCTGAGGAGCTTGACAAGGAGTTAGCCGACAAATCAAAAGGTATGTAGAAAGTGGAAGTGGTGGACATGGGGGATTTCAACTTGTCAAGGATTGGAGCATTCGTCACCTCCAATGTTAGGAACAAGTGCTCCTGGATGCGATCCAGAAGGGTCTCCTGACACAGTTGGTTACTGTACCTACTAGGCTAAAGAACACTTTAGATCTGGTATTGTTGAATGGGAGGCAGTGAGGAAAAAAAGGAAAAGGACCCACTAGCTGACAGCGATCACCAAACGGTGTGGTTTAATACTGTATCACAATGTGCGGAGATCCAGAGAACTCAGTTTCCGAGTGGTAAACTTCAGGGTGCGAACTTTGGGAGGATGGAAGTACTGAAAGGGAAACTGGAGGGCATAAGGCAGGAGATGGACATGAAGCAGAAATGGGATATTATTAAACGAGGGGTTACAGAGGCAACAGAAGCCTGCACCAAGGCACAGAGTAAGAGGAGCAGAGAAAGAAAAGCATGCTGGTTGAATAGTGAGGTTGTGGAGGTGGTGAGGGCAAAACGAGTGGTGCACCAGAGGTTTAGGAGGATGGGGAAGGAAGTGGACAGGGAGAAATATGTAAGATGGTCCAGGGAAGGGACCAGAAAAGTGAGAGAAGCCAAGGCCCAGAAGGAGCTGAGAGTATCATAGGGAATTAATCGGGGGAGAGACTGTTTCAGATATATCAGGGAGAAAAGTAAGTGCAAGGAGACAATGGTGAAGATAAAAAGGGGTGGGGAGTGGATGGAAAAAGGGGAGGAGCAGGCAGAAGCACTGAATGAATACTTTTGCTCAGTGTTCATGGAAGAAAGGGGGACTACTACCAGCATGGGCTGGGGGTGGGAAACAGGGAGAGGAGGCAACAGATGGAAGAATGGAGGTAAGTAGAGTCCTAGAGGGACTGAGGACACTGAAGGCAGACAAGGCACCAGGGCTGGATGGTATCCACCCCAGGGTGCTGAGGGAGATGGCAGAGGTGTTGGTGGAGCTGCTGGTGGATCTGTACAGCACCTCACTGGAGTCAGGATGTGTGCCACTGGACTGGAGGATGGCACATGTAGTACCATTACACAACAGTGGGCCAAGGGATGAACTGGGTAATTATCGTCCTGTAAGTCTCACCGCCATAGTGTGCAAACTCTTGGAAATGACACTAAAGGAAAGACTGGTGTCATACCTGGAGGACAATGGCCTCCAGGATGTGAGGCAGCATGGGTTTGTTTCAGGGAATTCTTGTCAAACCAACCTCATACAAAATTATGACTGGGTGACAGGTGAGCTGGATAACGGTCATGTAGTGGATGTTCTTTACTTGGACTTCAGCAAGGCCTTCGATTCAGTGCCTTATGGGCGGCTTGGGAAGTAGCTAACTGGGGTAGGGATAGGGCCAAAAATGATGACCTGGATTACAAGCTGGCTGAGTGGCAGGCTGCAACGGGTGGTGGTGAGAGGGGAGCTCTCAACTCCGAGGCCGGTGAAGAGTGGGGTGCCACAGGGTTCTGTGTTTGGGCCAGTATTGTTTGGGCTCTTCATATCAGACATTGCACATGGGGTGGTGAGCAAGATAAGTCTGTTCACTGATGACAACAAAATCAGAGCAGTGGTGGATGAAGAGGAGGGATGGAAGCAGCTGCCGAGGGACCTACGCAAGCAAGGCGAGTGATCAGAGAGGTGGCAGCTGGGGTTCAATGCAAAGAAGTGTAAGGTTATGCACTTTGGGGTGAAGAACCCAAGGAGAGAATACTGGTTGGGGGGTTAAGCTGGGGATCACTGAGGAGGAGAAGGATCTAGGGGTAGTGTTAACAGGGACCATGAACAACACTGCCCAGTGCAGGAGAGTGGCTGCAAAAGCAAACAAAATGCTGGGATGCATAGCGAGGGGGTTTTCATCCAGGTGAAGAGAGGTGATCTTGCCCTTCTACAGGTCGCTGGTAAGGCCACACTTAGAGTACTGTGTGCAATTTTGGAGGCCATACCTAAAGCGTGATATCAGGCTACTGGAGGGGGTGCAGAGGAGGGCAACAAAGATGATATGTGGAATGGAGGGGAGAGACTATGACAGCAGGCTGGGAGACCTGAATATGTACACCCTGGAGGATAGAAGGGACAGGGGGACATGATAGAGACATTCAAGTATCTGAGGGGAATCAATAAGGATGGGGCAGATGGGGTCTTTAAGTTAAGGAGGGGAGGGTCACTGGGGCATGGGCTAAGAATAGAGTGGGAAGATTTAGGAAGGAAATGAGGAGACACTATTTCACAGAAAGGGTGGTAGAAAATGGAATGCCCTACCAGAATGGGTGGTATCAGTAAATCTGTGAACAGCTTCAAAGGGCATGGGACAGGAACGGGAGAGTGAGGGTGGGGGAGGTAGGAGATGGCAGTGAGATGACAAAGGGGAGGGGGTGGGGCAGCTGCAAAGTAGGGGTGTTGGCTGCACACTTGAGCAGATTTAGATAGACCGGGTGGTCTGTTCCTGCTGGCATATTTGTATGTTTGTAAACATATTACCAGCAGCTGGGAGAAAAACATTGCATTTGGCATTTTGCCTTTGGTTTTGCAGCGGGACTCCTGAAAAGAAACTCTCACAGCACTTTAGGTAAATTCAACCACCTATTTATTACATGAAACTTAGGGTAGTCAGATAAGTTAGTTATCAGGCTTTTTTTTTTGTAATTTCCTTTTCTTTTGACTGTAAGTATTAATGCATATAGGTTCGGTGTTTTGTATGTATTTACTATTTTAATTTCAGTAAACTTTTGGTTTCTTTAATCCTGACTGAGTCTTTCTCATTTTTATGTTGATTGGTGCATGCACAAGAAACATGTTAGCGTCAGCTTTCTCCACAAGCAGGTTGTGGGCGTGGCACTGTTGTGCCCATGCCCCCACAGCCTGCAAAGCTTTCCCTGTCCCCAATGCTGTGGCACACGGCTGCGATGATAGTTCCGTCCAGCATGCCACAACTTAAAAATCAGCCGATGCAGTCAGGGGCCACCTGCGTCATTGCAGCATCAGCCATCCGCTGCAATGAGGAAGCGACCCGTCATTGCAGGGTGGGATGTGAAACCTCTGACATTGTTTGTGAACATGGCAGCGAGTTGCTACCATGTTCACAAACTCTATAACCTCCTCCTCCCCACCGTGTTTACTTGCTGACGGGGAGCCCATTCCCATTGGCATTCTGTAACCCCTGTGTTGTTTCCTGCATGACGGGTACCCAATCCCTGCTAGGCAGAATGAAAGCCCCCTTCTGTTTTCTATAGGCCGAGGTGCCCAACTTCCTTGGCTCCTGCAGCCCTCCCTCGCTCCTTTTTGTTTGCTGATGGGGGTGCCCAATCCCCGTCGGCCAATGCACCCACCCACTCACACAGGTGACACACAGGGAGCTCACCCCAGCGTGCCAAAGCACCTGTTAAAGAGGAAAATGGTCTTTTTTTTTCACCCTGTGAAGAAAAAAACGGTTCCTCAGAGCTCCCAGGCCCCTCCCACAACCCGCATCCACCACTGTGCACCCTGCCTCCCACACCCCCACCCCATACTTACTCCGGAGTCTGGCACGACGATCTTTGGTGGACCAGGAACACGTCTGCACTCTTCAAAGCCAACCGTGAACTGAGGAAATGCCAGTAAGCTGTATAATGTAATAAATAGTTTTTTTTCAACTTTAGTGCATATCTCGGGCATTTTTGGGACTTTTTTCACCAAATTTTCAACATGGGGTTTTTGGGACCCCTCCTCATGAATTCTTGAACTGTCACTGTGTTAATCGGCCCTGAAAGGTGGTTTCGCGGTCACTGTGCGGAATCACCCTTCGGAGCCAGTTAAGGAAATGACAGTGCCAGTGTTCATGAGGTGGGCTCTCAGAAAGGCTATGTTCAAATTTGGTGGAAAATCAAAAATTACTGTTTTACAAGTGTGCGTTATGCAGCTGTTACGCACGCCTGTAACTTTGTGAATTTACAATATTTTCATGCCAGATTTTCAACATTGGCATTTTCTCACACTCCTTGTGAGCAGTATAGCTGTCGTTCACATCCTGGCGAATGTGTTCACAGTTCCGCGCAGAATAGCGCGGTTGCTGTGGGAAATCAGTGTTCAGGACAGATTAAGAAAATGACAGTGACACTGTTGATGAGTAGAGGTCCTAAAATGCCTATGTTGAAAATTTGGTAATGATACTCCATAAAATGATGGTGTTATGAGTGTGCATTGCGCAGTTGGCATGCATGCTCGTGACTTTGCAAATTTATAATAGTTTCACTCCAGATTTTCAACATTGCCATTTTCCCAGCCTACTTATGAACAGTGTAGCTGTCATTTTTCCCCATCCTGGCTGAAATGTGTTTTCTCACTTCCAGCACAGAATAGAACGGTCGCTGTGGGAAATCACTGTCTGGGACAGATTGAGAAAATGACAATGATACTGTTCATGAGCAGAGGTCCTAAAATGCCTGTGTTGAAAATTTGGTGATGATAGCCCATCAATTGACTGTGTTACAAGTGTGCATTCCGCACTTTCCACGCACCCTTGTAACTTCGCAGATTTGTAATATTGTCACACCAGATTTTCAACACTGCCATTTTTTTCACACCTCCTTATAAGCAGTACAGCTGTCATTTTTCACATCCTGACCGAAATGTGTTTTCACAGTTCTGGCACAGAATAACGTGATCACTGTGGGAAGTCAGTGTTTGGGACAGATTAAAAAAATGACAGTGGCACTGTTCATGAGCAGAGGTCCTAAAATCCTATGTTGAAAATTTGGTGATGAAACTCCATAACATGACCGTGTTATGCTGAAAGAACTGTTTCACTAATCTCTTGTAACTTCGCAATTTAGGATACTGTCATGCCACATTTTCAACAGTGGCATTTTTTCACAACTCCTTATGAACACTACAGCTGTCATTTTTCACATCCTGGCTAAAATATGTTTTAGCACTCCTGCCGGACAACAGCACGGTCACTCTGGGAAATCAGTGTTTGGGACAGATTAAGATCGACCGAGTGAGAGGGGGAGTGACTGAGCTCAACTGAGCTCTGTTGGGACTGCTGCGGATTTGTTTGTGGGCAGACAAAGGCCCCAACACAAGAGCCCACTACAAAAGGGCAGCCTGCAGCACTGGGAGAAACAGAATGAGAGCGAGTGAGGGAGGGGGAGTGAGTGAACTCACAAAGCGCTGTCAGGACTGCTGCAGATTTCTTTATGGGCAGAAAAAGGTGTCAATACAGACAGGGGCCCAGTACAAAAGGCCAGCCTGCAGCGGTGGGAGAAACAGTACTAATGACAAGGGGACTTAGTGAGCTCAACGGAGCTCTATCAGGACTGCTGGGATTTCTTTGTGGACAGAAAAAGGTGCCAATGCAGGCAGGAGCCCTGTCAAAGGGTAACTTGCAGCATCTGGACAAACAGAATGAGCAATGAGAGAGGGAGACTGAGTGACCTCAACAGAGCTCTGTCGGGACAGCTGTGGATTTCTTTGTGGACAGACAAAGGTGCCAATGAAGCCAGGAGCCGGATACAAAAGCACAGTTCATGCTTAAGAGAAACAGGATGAGTGAGTGACAGAGCGGTACTGAGCAAGCTCAGTGGAGCTCTAGTGTGACTGCAGCAGATTTCTTTGTGGGCAGAAAATGCGGCAACACAGACAGGAGCCCAGTACAAAAGGCCAGCTTGCAGCGCCGGCAGAAATGGAATGCGAGAGTGACAGGGGGGAGTGAGCGAGCTCAGTGGAGCTGTGTCGGGACTGCTTCAGATTTATTTCTGGCCAGAAAAAGCCGCCAATGCAGGCAGGAGCCCAGTACAAAAGGGCAGCCTGCAGCGCCAGGAGACAGACCGAGCGAGTGAGGGAGGGGGAGTCAATGAGTTCAACGGTGCTCTATTAGGACTGCTGCAGATTTGTTTGTGGGCAGAAAAAGGCAGCAATGCATGCAGAGGCCCAGTACAAAAGGGCAGCCTGCAGTAGCAGGAAAACCAGAATGAGCAAGTGAGTGAGCTCAACAGAGCTGTATTATAACTGCTGCAGATTTCTTTATGGGCATAAGAAGGCAGCAACGCAGGCAGAAGCCCAGAAAAAAAGGGTAGCCTGCAGTGCCAGCAGAACAGAATGAACGAGTGAGAGAAGGGGAGTGAGCGAGCTCAATGCAGCTTTGTCAGGACTGCTGTAGATTTCTCTGGGGGCAGAAAAAAGTGTCAACAGAGGCAGGAGCCCAGTACAAAAGGGCAGCCTGCAGCGCCGGGAGAACCAGACTGACTGACTGAGTGAGACGGGGGAGTGAGCGACCTCAACGGAGCTCTGTCGGGACAGCTGTGGATTTCTTTGTGGGTAGAAAATGCCACCAACACAGGCAGGAGCCAAGTACAAAAGGGAAGCCTGCAGTGCCAGGAGAAACAGAATGAGCGAGTGAGAGATGGGGAGTGAGCCACCTCAGTGGAGCTCTGTCGGGACAGTTGCAGATTTCTTCCTCAACAAGGTGCCAACACAGGCAGTAGCCCAGTACAAAAGAGCAGCCTGCAGCACCAGGACAAACAGACTGAGTCAGTGACAGGGCCACTGGGTGAGCTCAACAGACCAACGCAATCAACATTCGGGCATTGACAAATGCTTGTTTTGCATGTGAATGCTGGGACAATATTTGATAATTCTGACAAAACTGTTAATGGCTTAAGTGTGTTACTATCTGACTAAGTTAAGGAAATACCTAGGTCTCAAACTGAGTCAACAGGGTAGAATTGTTAACCAGGCTAGGTGCCCACTGGGTTAAGTATTGCACTGCATTTCCCCGAAGAGGGTGCGATATTTGATCCTGTTAACTGGGTGTGCTAGTGAAAAAGGGTTCATGTTTGACCTCAGGACTCAAGACTAGTAGGTGTTTTCAGACCCAAAACAGACAGGAGGGTTACCCTGTTTGTCTCCTGTTCACATATTGCACTTCGAGGTTGGGCACTGTGGGAGAAGAGGGCCTGACCTGCGGAGTGCGTTTTGTGACAATTACCTTTAAGGTCCATGTAGAAAACCTCACAAAATTCCTACACCAGAAAATTGGTCCCCTATACCAGTTAAGCCCATACCTCACCAGTCACATTTACGAATTGCTATCTCCACCCTTCTGCCTACACTACTTTACGGCTCCCTAGTCCTACACTCTGTTCGATGCTCAGAATTAGAAAAGCTTAAAACTATGAATTATGCTATAGGCATTTTGCCATAGGGGCTTCCCTCAAGAAACACCACTGCAGGGTGCTCCAATCTCTAAACTTCCCCTCTCTCAAAGGGAGGCTGAAGTATTCTGCTCTATGCCTAGCCTTTAAGCTGAAAAGTAACAAAGCTCCTCCTAACCTCAAAGGCCTAATACCTACAAAACCAGATAGGCAGCCCCTCAGATCCTCCCGCCGATCACTCCTCCAGGTCCCAAAAGTCAGGACGATGTCAGGCAAAAGGTTCTTTACTACCATGATTCCAATCATTTGAAAATGCCCTTCCCAACAATATACAAGAAAGCTCCTCTCTTGGGGACTTCAAGAAAGGTCTAAAGGTGCACCTGTCAGAACGTAGCCTCTGCATCTGCTACCATTGACAGGCTCCCCTCTTGATGATCAGTAATACTGGCCTGTGATACAGTGTAAATGCCTCAAACAATGCTATTTCTTTGTAGTGTCCATTGGTGCTCAAACAAAGCTCCTAAAGGCTGGCTATTGCTATCATGTGTATTTAATCCTAACTGTCACTGTAAAATTGTCTTGTGTAATTGTAGCAAAATTATGAATGGATTGTGCATGTATATCATCCAACATTTCATTACATTCATTACATTGATATTACAGAGCATTAGAAGACATGGGTCCATGAACTCGCCATTAAGTACTTATAAATAACTCTTAATACCTCTGTTCATACAATACTTATCAAACTTTGTTTTAAATTCCAGTATAGTTTTACTTTCAACTACCTCACAAGGCAGTGCATTCCATATCTCTGTTACTCTATTATTAATCCAGTATCTCCTTTTATTTGTTCTGGATCTTTCTTTAATCAATTGGTGACAATGTGCTCTAGTATTATGCATTTGATCCCAATGCACTAATCTCATGAGATCCCAGAGATAGGTGTCAGTATGCGCCCTATAGATCAGACACATGTCCCCTCTCATTCTTCAATATTCCAATGAATACAGCCCCAATGATTGCAACCTCTGCTCATAGCTCTGACCTACCATCCCCATGACTGTCTTTGTAACCCTCTTCTGCACCCTCTCCATTACTCCCACATCCCCCTTCTTGTAGGGTGCCCAAAACTGCATGCAATACTCCATATAGGGCCTCACCAGTGCAGTGTACAGTGGGATCACCACACACCTACAGTATCCTTACATTAATATGTCTCTGTATACAATGTGCTATGCTACTAGCCTTTTTCATGGTTTTGTTGCATTGCATACTGAAATCAAAATTGCTACTAATACTGATCACCAGATCCCTCTCTTCCTTTGAAACCTTCAATGTAGTACCATCCAATACATATTGGAACTGTTTGTTATTCTTACCAAAATGCATAACAGAACATTTGTCAATATTAAAAATAGATTGTTTTGGGGAGGCCCATACTACCAGGTTATTTAGGGCAACTTGCAATGTGGTCTGATCATCTATACTGTTCACTGTACATTCTATCCTAGTATCGTCTGCAAATTTTGAGAGCCAAACCCCTGCATCAACCTGCATTGTCTATATATATATATATATAAATTAAATAGGCAGGGTCCCAACACGAAGCCCTGGGGCATACCACTAGTCACTCTAGCCTGGCCAGAGAATTCACCCTTCGCACATACCCTCTGGTTTCTGTTTTCCAACCATGCCCTGACCCATAGTGCAATCCAGCTGGGAAGATCTAATTCCTGCATGGCTTTTACAAGCTCCTCATGAGGGACTTTATCAAAAGCCTTCACAAAATCCAAGTAGATAACATCAACTGGATTACCCATATCAATAGACTTGCTGACCTTATTATAAAATTCTAAAAGGTTAGTCTGGCATGACCTCCATCTAGTAAACCCATGCTGTGTTTTATCCATCGTATCTGAGTTTACAAGGAAGTCAGTGATGTAATCCTTTATTATGCCTTCTAGTATCTTGCCCAGCACAGAGGTTAGGCTAATCGGCCTATAGTTCGACACCTCCTGTCTTGATCCTTTCTTGTATATGGGGACAACTACAGCTTGTCTCCAACCTCAGGAACATCCCCAGTTTCTATAGATTTTTGGAATAACCATACTACTGGATCTACCAGTACCTCTGCCATTTCCTTAATCATTCTTGGATGGATATTATCGGGTCCCTGTTGCCTTATTCTGGTTTACTTATTTAGTCTTTTAAGTACGTCAGCTCGATCTATCTCATAACTAAATCTTATTTGCTTTTTAGCTTTTGAATCCTGACCAGTTTTTGGAATTACATTAAATACTAAGGAAAAATAGGTATTAAATTCCTCAGCCAGTACAATGTTCTCTGTTGTGAGCTCCCCATTCCTGACTTTTAGAGGTCCTACTGTTTTGTTTTTCCCCTTTTTACTATTAATATATGTATAAAAAGATATGTAGTTATCCTGTAATTTATTTCCACATGAGTCCCTGGACAAGGGTTACCTGGTGGGTTCCATCTATATAGATCTAACCAAGGCCTTTGATTTAATCACATACTACTGCTAACTAAACTCCCCACTTTAGGCCTCTCTGCTGACACTGTACTCTGATTTGAAAGCTGTCTGTCCAGCAGATCCCAACAAGTCAGAATCAATGGCGTACATTCTGACTCCAGACCTGTCACGACAGAAGTGCTGCAGGGTTCCATTCTGGGACCCCTCCTTTTCAGCCTTTTCATAAACACCGGCCCTGGAGCCTGCCCAAACACAAAGGTAATACTTTACGTGGATGATGCAGTCATCAGTACAAGTAGCCCCTGCCAGGAGCTGCTCACTCACGACCTCCAACTCAGCTTTGCATCCCTTAAAAATTGGTTTCTATAGAATAAACTTGTGCTCAACCATACAAAGACTAAGACCATGCTTTTCTCTAGTGCACAGAAGAGAGGTAATGTAGATCCACGCAACATCAAAAATGTAAGTGGAGTGGGTCTAGATCAGGTAAACTCATTCAAATACTTAGGAGTAGCCATTGACCAGACACTGACATTTGCCTTGCATGTGGATCAAATCAACTGCAACATCAACAGAAAACTGCGGGCACTCTACAGACTGAGGAACTGAGGCACATCACCACCCCAGAAGCCAAATGAGTGGCAGTCACCAGCTCCATCCTCCCCATAATCAACTATGACATCATGTTTTATGGGTCTACCTTGGATACAGTGCTAAACAGGGTCCGATTAGTCTTGAACAAAGTCTGTCACTTTGTCACTGGGGTGGACAAAACCACCCACACATGTACACTTTATGCCCATGCAAAATGACTCCCCCTACACAACAGAATCAAGTAGAAGACCAGCTTGCTGGGTCAGAAAGCCCAAATGGGCCTGACACCACAGGACTGAAATCCCTGCTAAGCCCTTCCCAAAGTCCTTACCCTACCAGGAGCATGACATATGGTACCCTAGCTGTGCCATACTGCAGAACAAGTCTGGCCAAGTGCTCATTTGTGGCAAAAACCCCACAGTAGTTGAACAAATTGCCAGTGTTGCTAACAGAACTAACTAAATTTGAACATTTCAAAAGGGAGCTACTAAAGGCACACCTACCTGGGACCAGCTGTGACTGATTCAACCAAAAAAAACCTCCCCCTCCACTTGCACTTGGCACCTGCACCACTCCTCACCTCTACTGAAGCACCCTCTTGACCACCTACTGATGCCTGCTGCCAGGCCTTAACATTCTCCTCAGATGCCCTGTATATATTCTGCCATCTTTATACCTCTTTGGTTCATATGGTTGAAAACGTGTTCCCCCAGACAATGCCCCATGAGGCTGCTAATCCTGTGTTGCACTAATTAACTATGACCTATTATGTCCGTGTGCTGTGCACTATTTAACTGTGAACTATGATGTCCTATTTTGTAACCTTGCTGTTGTAACTGATGAGGAACCTTTGTAAATGAGCATGTTGTTCAAAGGTGTATATCCGATTGCATAAAGCAAAAAAAACACTTGTCCATTGCACGGTAAATGTCCAACCAATGTTTCTCTGTATTTAAACGTGTCCAATTTATGTGAAGGATATCTGTAATTAATTCTGGGCCACCCCTGAAAAAGGGAATTCTGTAGGCCCAGTGGGTGTACCTGGTCAACAAAATTCAATAAATAAATAAATAAATCTCCCTTCCTTCACTTGCTGTTTCCAGTTCTTTCTTTCTCTACTTGTTTATCTGTGGTTAAAAATATATATATGAATCTGTATGTGGGGGGCACTGTGGAGCCCGAGCAAGATGGTCGCAAGGATTTTCAGCTCTGTGGAAATTATGGATTAAAAAGCTATTTCTACATTTTATAAGGTGGAATAAATATTAAAAGTAACAGGACTGGTAGTTGGAAGATCAGTTGTACTGACATGGGCAATCCAAGGAAGGATAAATCTACCCAAGAGGAAGCAAAGAGCAAGCAAAATACAGCCCCGCTCGCCACGAGGTCTGCCCGTGGCCCTGCTACCTTTGAGCCTGAGATACCAGAAGAAGAAACCCTTCAGAGTCTGGGAATAAAAATGAATCGGCTTATCGCTTCAGTAGAGGGTCTGGCTTCCCGATTTGATTCCCTAACTAATAGAGTTACAGTATTGGAGACGGATGTTTCTTTTATTAAAATAGAGACAGGGAAAGCTGGAAAATGTTCAGAGGCAGCCCTGGGAGTGACTGCAAAACTAGTGAAAGAAAATACTCACCTCCATTCAAGACTAGAAATATTGGAGAATCAGGCAAGGGTGAACAACTTAAGAGTGCTTGGAATCCCAGAACAAATAGAGGGTGACCACTTGGCTCTATTTATGCTAGAATGGTTGGAATGGCAACTTGGGCAACCCTGCATTGATCGAAAGATCCATATCCAAAAAGCTTACAGAGTTACAACAAGGGGCCGCCAAGTAAACCCATAAGCTCCCAGGGCAGTTGTGCTAGTCCTCAATGGAATCGGAACAAGAGATTTTCCTCTTTCCTTGGCCAGACAGAAGCAGACTTTGTTGTGTGAAGGGGAGAAGGTTAACTTATATCTGGATCTTAGTTATGCGACTAGGCAGAAAAAAAAATGGTATGACAGAGTTCGATCTATGCTGAGAGGAGCGGGAGTGTCACACAGCATGATTTTCCCGGCCCGTCTAAGAATCGCACATCAAGGGAAAATTTATATTTTCACCGATCCACAAGAGGCCTTAAAATGGACTCAGAGACATGTGCCAGCTAGTCATCTTCAGGAATGCGGTTCACAGTCACTTTCAGAGGACGAAGATAAAGCAGTCAATGTAACCTGAACAGTGCCCAGTAAGCAATAAGAACACTACCAGAATGATCTATTGAACTTAATTTTTGTAGAGAACCTCACTGTTTGGGACTATAGTTCTTAAAGTTTTATGCCAATATAATATGGGCATGTTTAGTCTCTCTTAAGTGGTCCCTAAAAAACCTTTTTTCAACAATATAGACAGGACAGTGGTACTGTTATATGATGGTCCGATATTTACTTATATCTACCTGCTTGTCCTGTAAGTAGAATGCCTCAATTTTGACTTAAATATTAAATGTAGAGCTTAATCCTTTCTTTTTTTAGTACCTTAAGGTACTTAACATTACGGTGAAGCATGATTCCTCATTTTCTTCTATAAGAAGACAAGTATGGTTAACTATATAGCCTTTTGGCTAGGCAGTTTTAAATATG
Organism: Neoceratodus forsteri; assembly: GCA_016271365.2. NCBI lineage: Eukaryota > Metazoa > Chordata > Ceratodontiformes > Ceratodontidae > Neoceratodus > Neoceratodus forsteri. The sequence continues at coordinate 670,927,241 of CM057451.1, read as the reverse complement.
AAAGAATATTCATGCTGCTCATGGGTTTAATAACAGCAAGATTCAGTTAAAATGTTTATTAATGGCTTATTTAGCCTCTATAGAAACCCCTGATGATAGAAACATAGAAACATAGAATTTGACGGCAGATAAGGACCGCTTGGCCCACCCAGTCTGCCCATTTCCCTACCTGATGGATAAGCTGCAGATCCTAGTTAACCAGCAGCCTACTTCTTCCTACCCCAACCCCCTAGAATTGCCTTATGACTGTCCCATGCATGCTTGAATTCCACCACTGTTTTTGACTCCACAACCTCTTCTGGAAGGCTGTTCCATACATCCACAACCCTCTCTGTGAAAAAATACTTCCTTAAATTACCTCTGAGCCACCCTTCTATCTTCAAATTGTGCCCCCTTGTTCTTGCACACCTCTTTTTTTGAAAGATGCTACCCTCTTGGACTTTGTTGATTCCCTTGAGGTACTATCATGTCCCCTCTCCCTCCTTTCCTCGAGGCTATACATATTAAGCTCCTTAAGTCTCTCTTCATATGTCTTCTGGTGCAGACCCTGCACCATTTTAGTTGCCCTCCTCTGGACAGCTTCCATCCTGTCTATGTCTTTGCGAGATTGGTCTCCAGAACTGCACGCAGTACTTCAGATGTGGTCTCACCAGCTGTCTGTACAGAGGGATAATAACTTCCTGTTTTCTGCTGGTGATGCCTCCCTATGCATCCCAGTATCCCCCAGCCCTCCTTGCTGCCCTCTCACATTGCTTGCCCACCTTTAGGTCATCTGATAGGACTACCCCAGGTCCCTTTCCATTTTGTTGTTGTTAGTATCTCACCCCCATTGTGTACTCTTCCCTGGGTTTTGTTTCAGGTGCATTACCTTGCACTTCTTAGCATTGAATCTAAGCTGCCATACATTTGACCATTCCTCTAACCTTGCCAAGTCCTTCTCATCCTTTCCACCCCACCTTGTGCATCAACTCTGTTGCAGATCTTTGTGTCATCTGCAAAGAGACATACTTTTCCTTCCAGTCCCTCTGCAATGTCGCTTATAAAGACATTGAAGAGGACCGGTCCTAATACTGAACCCTGTGGTACCCCACTGCTAACCCCCTTTTTTTCAGAGTGGACTCCATTTACTATTACTCTCTGTGTCCTATTCTCTAGCCAATTCTTTACCCAGGCTGTCATCTTGGGACCCACTCCCAGGCTGGCTAACTTGTATATTAATCTTTTGTGTGGGACTGTGTCAAATGCCTTGCTAAAGTCTAGGTAGGCCATGTCCACAGCCCCTCCCTGATCTACTACTTTGTCACCCAGTCAAAGAAATCTATCAGATTTGTCTGGCATGACCTTCCCGCTGTGAATCCATGCTGCCTTGGGTCCTGTGCCCCTCTGGCCTCTAGGTACTCGACAATTCTTTCCTTCAGAAGTGATTCCATCATTTTCCCTACCACTGAGGTTAAACTAACAGGTCAGTAGTTTCCTGCCTCTGCCTTGCTCCCACTTTTGTGAAGGGGAATCACATCTGCCCTCCTCCAGTCCTCAGGTACCACCCCATCCTCCCATGATTTGTTAAAGAGGGTAGTCAGTGGTGTCACTAGTTCTATCCTTAGTTCTTTAGAATTCTGGGATGAATCCCATCAGGCCCCATTGCTTTGTCCACCTTCAGTTTTAAGAGCTCTTTCAGAACTCTTTCTTCTGTAAATGGCTGGTATCAACTTCTGTATCCAGAGTGTTTCTACTGCTTGTTTTAGGTACCTCCCTCTTCCTTTGTAAATACTGAGCAAAAATATTTGTTTAGTATCTCTGCCTTTTCACAGTCACCCTCTGCCCACCTCCTCCCTTTATTAAGCCTTCACTATCCCTCCCTTGGTCTTCCTTTTGCTCCCTGATGTACCTATAAAAGGTTTTATCCCCTTCTTAACTGAGTTGGCTATCTTTCCTCGGTTTGGGCCTTAGCTGTTCTGACTGCCTTTCCAGCTTCCTTTGTTTTAACTGATACAGTTCTCTGTCCTGTTCCTTCTGTGATTCCTTGTACTTCCTGAATGCTTTTTCTCTTGAACCTTCACTGCCACTTCCTTTGAGAACCATATTGGTTTCTTACCTCGTTTCATTTTGTTTATTTGTTTACACAAAGGCTTGTTACCTCTGTGATGGCAGATTTTATTATTCCCATTGTTCTTCCACCCTCCTTCCTGCCCATGCTAGTGCATTCCTTAGGCACTCACCATTTTGGCAAAGTCAGCCCTCCTAAAATCCAGTACCTTTGTCTTTGTATGGCTTGACTCTATTGCTGTGTTTATTGTGAACCATACTGTTCGATGGTCGCTAGTTCCCAGATGGCTACCCACTTCTACATCTGTGATCCACTCTTCATCTCTGTTTGAGAGAACCAGGTCTAAGATTGCTCCCTCTTGAGTGGGATCCAATACTAGTTGTCTAAGACATGCCCCCTGTAGGGCATCTAGAATAACCCCACTCTTAGAAGTGGCTGCTGCAACTGCACTCCAGTTAACATCTGGCATATTCAGATCACCCATCAGCAATATCTCCCCTTTATCTGCCATTCTAAGTATACTTTCTATCATTTCCTTGTCCATTTCCTCCTCCTGAGAGGGGGGTCTGTATACAACCCCTGTGCGGATTGTGGTGCCATTGCCTGCCTCCAAATTGACCCACAGTGCTTCTTCTCCTCCCTGTTTACCCTTTTGTTCTGTTGCTTTGATTTCTTCTCTTATGTAGAGAGCTACTCCTCCTCCTCTTTTACCCTCCCTGTCCCTCCTGTAGATAGTGTATCCTGGTATGTTTACGTCGCAGTCATGGTTCTGTGTGTACCATGTTTCTGTGACTGCCACAATATCCAGATCTTCCTCCTCCATCAAGGCCACTAATTCAGGAAGCTTGTTACCCAGACTACGGGCATTGGTACTATTGTTTCCATTTTTGATGGCTTTACCTTCTGTAGCTGCAACCCCCACTGACCTTTCTACCTTGGTATTTTTCTCATTTAGTACCCTGTTTTGTAGGGGAGGCTGGGATTTTCCTGCTGCTTATCAGTGCCTCCCCCCTTGACTAGTTTAAAGGCTTGCCAATGAAGCATTTAAACCGATTGCTCAAAAGACTTGTTCCCTTCCTGGACAGATGCAGACCATCCTGCCAGTATAGGCTGGTGTCCTTCCAGGTGGAACCCCAGTCCCCAATGAAGCCAAACCCCTGTGCTCCACACCATTTTTTCAACCATTTGTTAAACTGCATGGTGCAAAGTACCCTCGCCTCACTCATGCCACTGACAGGCAGCACCTCTGAGAAGGATACTGTGTGTGCTACTTGTCTTAAGCCCCTCCCCAACTCTACAAAGTCCTTTTGCACTGCTCTAATCTCATTATGAGCCAAGTCATTTGTCCCTAGGTGGACAATGATGTCCAGCTCAGACTCCCGTGCAACTGTTCTCGTGATGATGTATCTTAATGACGTAGTTTGGATTTCTTTTTATTCTTATCTGCATGTATTAAGAGGGGTGGCACCCTCAATGGATTATATGTTTCATTATATGTACTTCGTCCATGATATACAAACTTGTATAACATTGATAAACTCAATAAATATAAAATATAAGAAAAAAAAAGTATCTGTATGTGAAACTGGGATTTTTTGGTTTGCAAATACATAATTATATTGTTGAAATGATTACAGACAGCTACTTGGGTGTTAGAGAAGTTGGCAGTTTGGAATACAGGGGTTGACCTTGAGAAACCTCATGACTTTTCGACCTTTCACAAGCTTGTTAACAGAATTGTCAGCAGGAAATCAGCCATGGGACAGTATGTCTTAATTGGTTACATCTGTTAAGAAGACTAATGTATTCTTCAGGCTGGTCACAGGAAGGTCACAGAAAAAACAGGAGATGAAACTTACAAGAACAGGATGCAGAGGTTAAACTGCCAGGCAAAGACATCTTATATAAAGAGAGCAATGTTTGTCAAGACAGATAAAGAGAGCAGGAGATTTTAAAGAGACTCTCAGATGAAGACCTTCTGTTTGTTTAAACTGCCTGTAGGAAGAGCTACCCTGAATCATTTTATTTATTTATTTTATTGTTTATAGGGCCTATTCACAAAGGTGCAGAGTGGGTACACACCATGTAACCTCATTGCATAGCCCATCCTGCACCTGCCCACAGCCACTGCACACCCTACGTGGTATACAGAAAGCAGATATGCCTCCTGACACACCCAATCCTCAGGTCAGTTGCGCAGATACACATCTGTGTGAGCCAGGGGCATTGTGGGGGAGGTGCCAGCATTCCACAAAATTCACAAAATTGCAGACTGCTGTGCACACCAGCTGGTGGCTTTGCAAACTCAGGTGAGATGTAACCCTGAGCCACCAGTTACATGCCCCAAGGGATGCAGCTGCTGGCCATGGTGGTGATGACAGGGGCATCTGACCCCCCACCATGGATGCCCCAGCCTTTGGGGCACTCAGGGTGGGGTGGGGTGGACAACTGGGCAATTCCCTCCATGCTGTAGGTGCACTGTGCAATGACTGACAATATAGTGCCCCATGGGTGCAAGTAATCCACTGCAGAACCTGGGTTGGGCAGCTGATTGGCTGCCCACCCTGGTCTGCTGCTCCACACCCACCAGCCCCCCATGAGCCTGCATGCCAGGAGGGTGGGGCTGCGTATGGGAGCTGAGCAGTGGTCGGTGTTCATGAATGTGGCCACCGAGTGGGTCTTCTGAGGGTGTGGAGCTGTGTGGGTGGCAAGTACCCAACCCTCCTTAGTGAATAGGCCCCATTGATAATAATAAAGCACTACTTGTGAGTTTTATAATGCCACCTTGTTAGCCTAGCATGCATGTATTTAGAGCAACAGGGGTATGATAGCGGAAGAAATTGCCACTACCCCTATCACTTTATCTGTTACTGAGGAAATGCTAAGTTGCTGTGTGCTGGGTGCCTGGTCGAGCTGCTCCTGTGGTGGAGTGGCTAAGGCACCAGCACACAGTGAAATCAGGAGACCTGGGACCATGGTTCAGTTCCTCCCAGGTCTCCCTGTGCTACTACCTTGGCTATTGTCTTTTTTTACAAAAAAAAACAATGTCCCCCCGTCTCGAGTTTCTCCCCATCTCTGAAGTCTGCCCCCCTGGAGTTAGTTATTTAAGTTCCAGGTGATGTAGTGGACAAAGCCCCAAATGTGGGGGTTGCTGGGGGTGAAGTTGAAGCCCCCTGCAAAAAAACATAAAGTCCCAGTGTTTTTAATGTGAACACTCTTTTGGTTTGAGTCGGTGTTTTGTTCAACTCTGTTGTGCTTGGTGCTGTTTTGCTTGTGGCATCTGTAGCCACGCTGTTTTTGTGTGCAGTGGTATGACCCCGTGCGGCCTCGACCACAGGCCCCTTGAATCTGTGCCCACTTTGGCCATTCTGGAAAGGCTCATGACCAGTTGCAGCAGCTACAGATACACAACAAACTGCTTCAGCAGCATAGGAAGATGGAGGTCATCACTAGATGGAACCCAACACTTACATGATAGAGAACTTGTATGAGCCATATAAAACTGTCTTGAAATACTTGCTTCTACACACAAGCTGTGACAGCACCAGAGTATCCATGTTTCTGACAAACGACCAGTAGTGAATAATGGAGGGCCTGATCATGATTCTCAGGTTGTTCGAGCATACAACACAGGCAGTGGGTACAGACACTGCCTGAGTAAATCAGGCCATACCACTTCGAAGAGGACTGGTGCAGGCTCTTGTAAATGTACAGCAGGTGCTGGAGGCAGGTGGTGATTCTGGAAGTTGTGTCTTGATGGAGTACATGCTCCATGCGTTAGACTGCAACATCCATACTTCCAGCATCCTGCAGTCCACCAAGTTTGGGATTGCTGCCATGCTAGACCCATGTTATAAACGTGGTCTTGTATTGACCATTGAAGGCAGCCGTGATCAGGTGCAAAACTGGACAGATCTTTTCATAAGATGGGAACATTGGGCACAGATGCTAAAAACCCTGTTATCAAAGACACAAAAACAACAACAGAGACCAAGTGTTGCTATCACTTCGCAGGGCAAATCACAGGCAAAAACCTTCTAGTAAAATTAAAAAATTGCAGCCAATCTGCTGTGGGAGGTTTTGTCACAGGTTGGGCTGAAAAAAGTGGAGGAAAGGAGAAGAAGGCAGATGAGGCTGCAGGACTGCATGTAGCACAATGAATGGTGGATGCCTATTTGGCAGACATTAGGCATCTCGCCATAACTGATTAGCCCTTGCTATACTGGAGTAGCAAGCTCACTAATTGACCAGCACTGACACTACTAACTATTAAACACTTGAGCTGTCCACAGTGCAGCCACCACACTGGCCAACTGAGGCAAAATAATTTCAGTCTTTTCTTCACAGGTGACAGGTACAACAACACAACAGGGAGTGGACAACAGATATTGTGCAGCTACCACACAGGCTACTTGACAAGAGTCTGAATAATTTCACTTTTGTCTTTACAGGTCTTCCTACTTGCCTGCTGCCTCCTCCTCCAGCAAGCAAGCCACCTCCTCCTCCACTACCTCTTGCACAACATGCAGACATATCAACCAAACATTATGGCCACATTTAATCAAAACTCATGTGACGTAACTTCCTCCTAGGTGCCATGTCCAAATCAGTTGCTGCCTATACTGTATCTCTACATTTGATGCCAAGAAGGTGCCTCATGCTACTCATCATCAGCATTCAGAAGAATGCCTGCTTAAAAAAAACACAGCCTCTGGCCACCTACTCAGCTGCCACTAAAATATCCTCACCTGCTACTGCATGCAACATCCTTGGCCTGGCATGTGCATTGCCATTTATACTATGCATCGGTGGACACACTGTATACCAAAGAGCCTTACAACAAGAGCAGTACTGAAAGACTGATAGTGCAGCAGTATCTGCACAGAGATTCTGACACTTGAGAAGATGTGGTAACTTAAGATATATGTACTTCTTTTCATTCACACTGTATACCACAGTGCTTTACAACAAAACAGTAGTGACTGGAGCGAGATAGCGCAAGGACTGTGCAAGTGTACAAAAATGAGAAGAAAAGAGGGGAATTGAGAAATCTTTTTCTTTTTTAATTTTTAATATTTTTTTATGAAGCTGAAGGCAGGCTGCTGACAGCAGAACTTAAGCAGGATAGAGAAGAGGCTGGCTAAGGTACGCCAGGAAGGGGAGAAGATAGCAAAAGGACAGAAGCAGGAGTGGCTAGTAGCAGCAAGAATCAGGAGTATTGAGGGGAATTGAGGATTTGGTATCCCTGGGTCCAGTCATCACTGAGACTGGCAGGTGTTACTTGAGGGAGGGTATTTTTTCATCTGCGCTGAAAAGAGCAAAGGTTCGGTCCAATTCTGAAAAAGCCATCCTTGGACCCCGTTGCTCTTGCAAATTACAGGCCTATCTGGAGTCTTCCCTTTATGGGGAAGGTTATCAAGAAATTTGTGGAGCAGCAGCTTGAGGATCATATGGAGCAATATAACATCTATGAGTCTCTCCAGCTGGGTTTTCAGCCTTGTCATAGCATGGAGACTGCTCTTCTTGTCAGGGTGACTCATGATCTCCTCATAGTGAGTGATTGAGGACTATGTTCTATCTTGGTTCTCTAGGATCTCTCACCAGCATTTGACACAGTTTTCCATGGGGTGTTATTGGATCACCTGAAGAATTATGTGTCTCACCGACATAGGTTTGTGCTGGTTTGTGTCCTACATAACTGGGAGAACCCAGCAGGTGGCCCTAGATAAATATATCTGGGCTTCTGTGCTCCCCTGCGGTGTTCCTCAAACATGATCCTTACCCCCCCCATTGTTTTCTGTGTACATTCTGCCATTGTGTGAGATCATCAAATGGCATGGTGTTGAGTTTCACTGCTATACAGATAATACTCATCTATACGTGTCTTGTACTCTTGGTGGGGTTCAAGATGCCTTGGTGCTGGAGTGATATCTTATTGAGATAAGTGAGTGGATTGCCTCAAACTGGTTATGTCTTAATTTAGAGAAGATGGAGGTCATGACGATCAAACCAGGTTGGTGGGGTTCAGTGATTATGCATATTTTGGCAACACATCCTTCACTGGGTGGCCAATCACTTGAAGCTGTGGATACAGCAAAGAATTTTGAGGTCATTTTGGACTGCAAGCTGATACTAGAACAGCAGGTGTCAGTAGAGGTCTGATCTGGCTTTTACCATCTTTTTAACATCAACAGGATTAAACCGCATTTGGCGCCATCTGACTTGGTGATGATCGTTCATGATTTCATCATTTCTAGTCTTGACTACTGTAATGTTTTATACTTTGTGTTATCTGGAAGTTTGGTCTGACACCTGTGGCTGGCCCACAATACTGCAGCCTGACTGAGTGTGGGAACTTCTCGGAGGGACCATATCGCGCAGTTCTGCGTGAGCTGCATCGACTGCCTGTGAGGTGGTGCAGCACCTTTAAGATATGCTTGATGACTTTCAAAGCCCTCCATGGTTTGGGACCTGACTACTTAAAAAATCTCCTGGTTTCTTACCTCCCAACCCACTCCCTCCACTCCTGCAATGCAGGCTTGCTCATTGCCCCCCACCTTCCCATCTGAAACAATCTGGGGAAAGGGCTTTTGGTTTGGCAACTCCCATGCTCTGGAACACATTACATGGGAACATCTGCTCTGCCCACACAGCGGAGGCCTTAAAAGCCCCTCTGAAAATATATGTGTTTACTCATGTATTTGCAGGCTAGTTTTAATATGAGTAAGTGTTATTTATGTATCCCAATATTATTTTATATATTTTTTTGTTTTTTAATGATGTGTTTTATGATTTTTTTATTGTTATTGACTGTACAACACCCTGAGGCTATGGAAAAAGGTGCTTTACAAATAAAATTTGCTTTGCCTTTAGTTTTTTTATTTTTATTGTCATTTGTTACCTTTTTTTAATTATTATTTTTGATGAAACTGGAGACAGGAGCTGATGGCAGCAGCAGTGGCTAGTAGCCTACTGCCCAGAGACATAGGGCACACTGCAGCAACATAGTTCTGCCAATCCAGCCAGAATACTACACTGGTTGGCTAGCAGAAGATCAAGTTTTTCCTCCAAGGCCACAACTCAGTTGGTCAGCTCCCTCAACAAACCCCAGAGATAAACTTGATTGGCTCTGGAGGATGACACAGTAAGAGCTCCACCTGCACCCAGTCCTTCAGGTGCACCTCACAGACCCTGGGTCTAACTGCATGACCCCACCATGTCCTCTCCTGCAAAAATGCAGATTGTCATTGCTTGCCCTTCTGCACCCGCTGTAGCACATCCATCAGCATGGAAGGAGTGGCACCTCCTGCACCCTCTCAGGTGCCACATTATGGTGGGCTTCCCATTTTCTCTGGTGTTTTATATTTAAATGGGTCTGCTACCCAACAGTCCCAGAATGGATGCCTCATTTCCCATGCCTGACAACAGTGTTGCACAGTGTGTATGTCATCACACTATTGTTGGTGGGGTCCAACTGAAAAAAGTCCTGCACTAGGGACTTGTGCTGCTGCCTAGGGGAGGAGCCAGAGGTGCATGGTCTCTCAGTCCCATCAGGAGGAACAGCTGGCAGTGATACCACAGAGGGTACAGGGGTATACTGCCCACTGCTGTTAGAGCATACTGCCTGCTGCCAGTAAAGCTAGAATAATGGGGGGGAGTGCTACTTCTTGCTGCTGTGATGTGGGGGGGGGGGTAGGAATGCTGCTATCTCCAGAACCAAGTGCTGCTGGCACCTTGCATTTGGCTTTCCTCCTGCAAGTGCTCCTACTGCCACCTGTGGTGTCCGTTGTACACATAACAGATGTAGAGTGGACAGCATTCCCCTCTCATCACTGGCATTTCCAGTCCTCCCAGTCCAACACCCAAACTGACTCATTTATATATTAAAAAACAAAAGATATAAGAAGTATAAATAGTATATATATATATATATATATATATATAGATATTCATGAAAAAAAAACTCTGTTTAATGCATCAGTTAGGGGTTGTTCCACAGCGACAAAGCAAGGAAATTCAGTGTTAGGGTTGAAAGGCCCCCTTGCACCCCTAACCGCCCCCAACCAGCATCAGGGTGTGCGTTGGGCTCATCTGCCTAACTCTCACCCCATCACCCCATGTAAACAAGCTGAGGTATAGGAGAATGGGGTGAGAGTTAGTACTAACGAGCCCAACGACACCCCGATGCCGGTTGGGGGTGGGTGGGGATGCAAGGGGGGCTTTCAACCCTAACACCGAATTTCCTTGCTTTTGTTGTTGTGGAACAACCCTAACTGATGCATCAAACAGAGTTTTTTGAAACGCAAGCGCTAACAGATACGCACATGGTGACGTAAACGTAAAAGGTAATGCAAATGTTAATAGAAAAGCAAGTGCAAAGTGATGGCAAAGCGAACAGTGACGCAAACGGAGACACAAGTGCATACGTAAATGCAACTGGTAATGCGCACGGTCACAGTACCACTATTGTAAACACAAATATTAAGTGTTATTGCAACAATAACACCAAAGAGAACAGAAACGGAAAGGCAAACACAAGCACATACGGAAACGCAAAGTGTAACGGTCATGGTCACGGTACCGCAATTGCAAATGCAAATGGTAACAGCAAAAATAACGCCAAAGGAAACAGAAATGGAAAGGCAAATGCAAGTGCATACGGAAATGCAAACTGTACTGCGCAATTTGGCCAAAGTCTGGAAAAAGTAGTGTCTCAATTTGCTAAAGCTTTTGGTGTATTTCATAAAGTGTCACAGGTGCGACACTATTTTGCGACACTGCTTTTTCCAGAACTTTGAAAAACATATTTCTGGGGTGTTTAACCCCAAAATAAAGACATGGCTAGCATCCTGAGGGTCTGACTAGGTGAACACAAAAATAATTGTGTTCCTAGAGGGTCCCAATTTTAAATGCCAGGCATTTTTCTGATCAGTAACTGAAAACAAAATGGTGGATTTGCGACACTACTAGGGCCATTTGCGACACTAAAAAGTGCATTTGCGAAAGTGTTGAACTTTTTGTTCTCTTTTCCCATTGACTTATAATGGAAACTTGTTTTTTGAATAACTTTTGAACTGTTTAATATTTTTTCACAAAATCTTCAAAAGGCACATCGGGGACCCCGGCCGCACGTTCCCATAAGTTTTCAGACCGGTCACGCAAACCATGTGACCAGTAGGTGTGAGCGAAGAATTAGCAAAAATGCGTAATTGAGCACACGGATGTCGCTTAATAACTCCGCAGCTGTATATCTGACCGGTACAAAAGTTGCCAGATCCCAAGATCTATGGTGCCCCCCCCCCCCATGCCTGCCAAATTTCAGGCAAATCTGTTGAACAGTGCAAAAGATATTAAGGTGCAAAGTTTCACCCTTTAACCTTAAAAGTGATACTCAACCCTAACTATGGTATATATATATATATATATATTAGGGTTTTCAGGGCAATTTAATGTTAAACCTCAAACTCTGCACTTTAATGACTTTGGAACCATTCAAGGGATTTGCACACAATATGGCACACTTTGTGGGTAGGGGAAGGTCTCTTGATGTGCCAAATTTTGTGTCAATCCCTTTTGTAGTTTTTGAGATATAGAGTGTTGAAAAAACAGAGGGTTTTGCTCTTTCAGCTGTTTTTTTTTTTGCCCACCTGTATCTCAAAAACAGGTTAACATTAGTGGCTAAAAATGTCAGGGTAGAATGCATTGGCCTCACAGATGTGTTTTTTGAAGATTTGGTGTAAAAATAGTAAACTGTTCCAAAGTTATTGCATTATGTATTTCCCATTATTTCCAATAGGAAAAAATTAGATGCCAGGCACGATGCAGGATTTCAGGCATTTTCAATGCAGAATCCTGCATCGAAGTCTACCCTGTTTATCTCCCTTCCCTCTCCTTTTCTGGCCTTTGTTTGGCTCCTCATCTGTTAACTCGCACCCCAACCCCCTATTTAACTATTTTACTTTTCAATGCTCTTTGTCCCTTCTGCCTATATCTAACCCCTTTAACTTCTTTCATTCCCCTAGTTCAAGAGCCCCTGATGGGGCTGTCGACTTTCACCCTGCAGACACGGCTGGAGAAGCCAGCTGGCTGCGCGCACTCCATCTGACCGCTGAGAAGCCCTGCAGCCTGGATAAGCTGATTTCTAACCTTGGGAACATTGGGGAGCATTGCTTGGACCCAGACCCTACGGGATTGCCAGTGGTTGGCTGCTGCCCCTACGGCCCCGCCTGCTATTGGCTAATTTTGACTCTCCGCTTTTGGTGGCTTTTCTGGCACTCACTACTTTGCCCTGAACCTGCCGCTCACTCTTCTGAAGAGCAGTGTGAATTTTCTTCTCACACCACCTGCCCCGACCCCAGCCTCTATTAAGTGCTCTTTCCATAAGAGCTAGACCAGCCCCCTATTAGCTGATTGGACATCTCAGATTTTACCACGCCTGCCGTCCTGCTTATAATCCTCAGACAGCTCTGCCTTCTTAAAGAAGTGACACAGAAGAGACTTATCAACTTAGTGCACTATCCCAGTATTGGGAGACAATCTTAATACAAAAATGCCTCCATTAGATGCTCTCCTACGTTGCTGCCTTACACTACTAATCTTTGCTTTATTCAAAATGCCAGTCTCTACCCCACACCAAAGCCAAAATTTACCTGTGTCAAACACCAAGATTTGCCCCTTACTAATAATTTATGGCAATCAAGAACAGGGACATCTTCCACATGGTCATGCCCTTACTCACAACAGACTATGACAAGAGACTTTACACATGTGCCCCCAATGGCGTCAGCTTTAGTAATTATCTATGCACTATCTGTATCAATTAATGGCAATGTCCAAACGCTAACCACTACTAAAACAACCTATACAAGATGAAACAATAAAAAACTGCTTAGCAGACTAAGACAGTATCTTAAAAAATTACTGCTACTTCTCCTACTCTGCTCAGGAAATGTAGAACTAAACCCAGGTCCACCCATCCTCCTGGACACCCCTACAGACCTTCCTCAATACGAAGGTCTCAGCTTTCTTCATGTCAATGTTTGCAGTTTACTCAAGAAACTGGACCGAATACAAACCTGGGCTCTACATGCAACTCCTGATTTCTTCATGATAACTGAATCCTGGCTCACGCCCTCGACCCCAGACAAATCCATCAACATTCTGGGATACAATACCTACTGCTGTGATAGGCCAACTAGAGGTGGAGGGGTCATAATATATGCTAAGAGCAAATTTATAGTCATGGTCATTGACTGCACTTCAAAACCTAAAGAGTTTGAATGCTTGCCACTAAAATTATCCCTTACCAATGAAAAGTCACTCCTTATTGCAGCCTGTTACCGACTCCCGTCTCTACTACTGCATATCCAAAACCTAGCTGTTTCAGCTAACACGGAGTGCATCCTCCTGGGGGATCTCAATCTGAACTGGAATGATGACAGTTCCAGGAATCTTAAGGATCTTTGTGACGCAGTTGGACTGGTACAAATGACAGCCGCAAACACCAGTCCGAATGAAAAATATCCTGAGCCCAGCTCCCTTTTGGACCTCATGCTAGTAAACAGGCCCCATAACATCTCTCATGCCGGAGTGTTCTTCAATGATACAAGTGACCATTGTGCCACAACATGTATTAGACATCCCTTGCAATTAAATTCAGCTGCCTTATTCAAGTTGAAAAGAAGCATGAAAAGATTTCGCCAGAAGGAATTCCTGAAAGACCTAAGTAACATTAGATGGCAGAACTTCTACCTTGCCACCTCCCTTAGCAAGGCATTTAATATTTTCCATAGCCTTTTATTGGGAATAATCGATAAACATGCTAAGACTAATTAGCTCAAAAAAGTCCCCCTGGTTGGTTCTCTCCCATTTTGAAAAAAGTGCTCAAGGACAGGGACTACTGGTGGAAAAGAAAGAGGAAAATCCACCTGGAGACAGATTGGTTACCATTCCGCACCTCTAGAAATGCCTGCACCAAACTAATTAGATCTGAACAAGCCAGATATTTCCAAACAGAACTAGAAGCCAACAAACACAACTCAGCCAAATTCTGGAATATTCTCAGAGAGGTTGAAGGTTACCATGCTAACACGTCTCTTCCATCCAAAATTATATCCGCTGGTTACACCTACACAACCAGAGTCAATATTCTTGAGCAGTTTAATGAACACTTTGCCACAGCAGGGCTAGCATTTGATACCTCACCTATTAGCAAAATCAACCTACCAAGTGACTCTGCTGCTGACCCTAATGTTCATTCTAACACTAGCCTACCCAATTCCACCACTTTTAGCTTACATACAGTAACATTCAGACAAGTTAAGGACCTACTACTATCCCTGGACACCAAAAAGGGTGCAGGTGCAGGCAATATTGATCCTTATTTCCTAAAGCTTGGCCATTCCTACTTGACCGCCCCCATTACCCACTTGTTCAACACCTTGCTGAAACTTGGAGAACTTCCATCGACATGGAAAACTGCCCACATTCTACCACTATTAAAGTCCGGGGATCCGAGCGATCTGAATAATTACCGGCAGTTATCTATTCTACCTATACTGTCAAAATTACTTCAAAAAATTGTTAATGCTCAAATTACAGATTACCTGGATTCGCATGATTTACTAAACCCTGCACAATCTGGCTTTAGAGCAAAGCATAGCACTGTATCTGCCCTTGCAAAGGTTAGCACAGACTGGCAAATTGCTCTGGATTCTAAAAAGCATGTGTCTGCCCTCTTTCTCGACCTTAGTAAGGCCTTTGACACTGTGGACCACAACATCTTGCTTTCAGCACTAAGCAATATCGGACTTGATAATCCGGCAATCAAATGGTTTGCAAATCACCTCACCAACAGGCTACAACAAGTCAAAGCTGCAGGTGACTAGTCTCCACAAAAAACCCTTCTAAGAGGTGTCCCTCAAGGGTCCATACTAGGCCCAATCCTATTTGCAATTATACATCAATAACCTGGACACTCATTTGCGCTCAGCCAATACTCATTTATCTGCAGATGATACTGTACTATACACCACAAATTCCTCCTTGGACTTGGCACATGAAAATTTACAGCAAGAATTCATTACCCTCCAGCATAATCTCATCAAATACAAGCTCCTCCTAAACGCCAAAAAGACAAAAGCCATGATCCTCTCATCAAAAACAGGCCATGGACCAACACATATTCCCCAGATTCTAACGCTCCTTGATGAACCCCTTGAAACCTTTAAATATCTAGGATTCTGGCTGGATAATAAACTCACTTCCTGTGCCACCCAAATGAAGTTTTGAAGAAATGAAGATAGCGGTTAGGCCTATTTTATCAGATTAAACATCTGTTTACCGTAGAAGCTAGAAAAAGACTAGTACAGTCTACATTCCTACCTATACTGGGGTGTTAAACAGACGAGGCATACTGATGAGTCCTGGTAGGACGAAACACGTGTCTATGTCTTCTGTTAGCATCCTTTGCAAACTGTGTGAGAGGCCTTTCGGCACCATGCAATTCTGCTTAAAGTTGGACCAGCATAACATTCTGTGGTGATTTGCATGTGCAGCCCATGGTGCTTTGCATTGTGGGGGCATGTGTGATTTTGTGTTTTTTATATATATATATATATATATATATATATATATATATATACACACATATACATACATACATACATACAAACAGTATACACACACACACACACACACACACACACACACACACACACACATATATATATATATATATGGAGTTAGGATTGGGAAGGGGGTCCACTAGACCACCAGGGAAGGGGCTTACTAATATACATGTTTATGACCTGAATCGAGGATCAGGGGGTCCACTAAACCATCAGGGAGTGTAAATTAAATGTAATGGGGGATCGAAGCTGGGGAGTGGGGACCACGGCACATTGTCACAAAGTGCTAAACTCTAACAGAGTGATATTTCTAAGTACCCTAAGACCAGCTCTGGCTTAGTCTAACAGTAATTAGATATTCTCCCTCTGGGAGAGCTTTGAGAATCCCAGTTTCGGGGATGTGGCAGCGTACGTCTGCCTCATGCCCCCTAGCACCATGCTGCAGCCCATTTTGTGGCATATAGGTGGCACAAGTACTGTTTGGTGCAGGCAGCCTGAGTCTGACACAGTCTGCCTTTGAGAATTGCTCTCAGTGCATCATTTTGTGCAAGGGGCACTATGGGCCATTCATTGTGGCGCAAGCCCCTTGGCTGGGAGCTTTGAGAATTGGTCCCCTTGACTCCAAATTTTCAACATGGCCTTTTTGTGACCCCACCCCATGAACAAGGTAGGTGAAATTCTTCAAATCTGTCCCAAAATGTGATTTTGCATGCACTCCATAAAATAACTTTTCAGCCAAGATTTGAACATTTTCAGCTTCTGGGTTTATAAGGTGGGGTCATAAGAAGACTATGTTTAAAATGTGTAGTAAAAATATTTAACAAAAAAAAAGGTTTTGGAGGAATGTTGAAAATGTTCAACACTCACTGAGAACTTTGGTCATTTTCAATATTTTGACACCAAATTTTAAACAGTCATTTATTCACACTACCTCATGAATGTGACAGGTGTAATTTTTGTAGCATGAAATGGCGTTTCAGACAGGATTTCAACATTTTCATTTACTAGGTTCATCATGAGGTGGGTTCATGAGAAAATTATGTTGAAAATTTGGGGTACAAAATATTCAAAAACAACAACGCTATGAAGTATGTTGAAATTTTTCAATGCTCACTCATAACTTCGCGCCTCCTCCTAAAGTACTGTCCTTTGCTAACTTTTCCGATCTAGACACCACTGCGTTCATTCATGATCTAAAACATGCCGACTGGTCACCACCATTTCATACCAATGACATCAACTTGGCTACTGATCACTTCAATGCCACTATGCTAGACCTACAGGCTAAACATATCCTAGTCTCTACGCGCAGGGTCAGAGGTAAAGTGTCTAAATGGCTGAAGTGGCCTCTCCTTCAGCTACTCAAGGAATGTGATAGACTGTGGACCAAATGGAAAACATCCTCTGTTCAGACTGACTTTGCTACCTACCGGACATTAGGGAATTCCTGCAAGGAGATTCGGGCTGCCAAGAGTTGCTACTACTGAAAACTCCTTCAGTCCTCAGCCTCTAACCCCAAGAAGTATTGAAGCCAGATCAATGAAATCTTGGGGAACACCAAACCTTTGGACCCAAACGAGATGCTAATTAATGATACTCTGTGCAACAACCCCCATATAGCCAATACTTTTAACTCCCTTTTTACTGAATCTCCTAAAATCTCTCCTCTGGCATCTCAAGGCCACATCTCCACCTCTCCGGCTCCTCCGCCACTTGCCCGCTCTTGTACTACTTGGTTGACCGTTCTCAGGTTACTTCAGTCCATTTCACCACATGGGAGCCCTGGTCCTGATGGAATTGAACCCGGATACTTCGAATTGGGGCTCATCTCCTCGCCACCCCAATCGCTAGGCTGTTCAATCTGTCCATCTGTACCTCAACAGTGTCTGCAGCCTGGAAGGCTGCCAGGGTTATTCCTGTCTTCAAAAAAGGTGACCCTAAAGTCCTTACTAATTATCAACCCATAGCCTTACTACCAACCCTCAGTAAGATCTTAGTGAAACTTAGCCATCACCAGGTCTCATCTCATCTATTGAACTTTAATCTTCAGTCACCTGCCCAACATGGTTTCAGGGCAGGACATAGCACCACCACTGCCCTCACCTTACTCACCAGTGATGTCAAGTCCAACATGGACAATGGTTTACTCACTGGTGCCATGTTCATAGATCTCACCAAGGCATTTGACCTGGTAAACCATCCTCTGCTCCTGCATAAACTACATTCTTTAGGCACCTCTGGACCCACCCTTTCATGGTTCAGTAGCTATCTCACTAATCCTTCCCAATCCATCTCCTTTGGCAAAGTTCTGCCATCCCCCACTACTATCTCCTGTGTCGTACCTCAAGGCTCCATTCTGAGACCTCTACTCTTTTCCATCTTTGTTAATGACACTCCCTCATCCTTTTCCCACTGTCGATCCATCATGTATGTTGATGACCTAGTACTCTATACTGCCTCTCATTCTGTCCTGGACATTAACTCCCAGCTCTCTTCTGCATTCCAACAGATTCAACTCTGGCTCTCCTCCAACTCACTCCTACTCAACCTACCTAAGACCCAGGCCATGCTTATTGGGTCCATCAGGAAAGTGTCTGCTGAGGCTACCAAGCTCCACGTGGTTAGCTGTGATGGATCAGTAATCAAGTCTACTAGCTCCTTCAAATACCTAGGTGTGACTCTTGATCCTGTCCTTGATTTCTGTTTGCACATAAATGAGGTTTGTAGGTCAGTTAACATCAAGTTAGTGCCTCCTACTGTGTGCGTCATTCCCTAACTCCCACTGCCAGAATCTCTGTAGTGTGGGGCATACTGCTTCCTAGACTTCTGTATGCTCTGCCCATTCTCTCTCATGCCAATGTGGGTATACTCCATCACTGGGACACCACATATAACAACATCTACAGATGTGCACTTTCTGTTCCTCGCCTTACCCACCATTGCATACTATACTCCTCATTGAACTGGTTATCACCTAAAGCCCAGCGCTCCTTCTCTCTGGGTTGTTTTATTGACTCCATGAACAGATCCCCCCGCCCTGTCTGCATTGGGGCCATGTTCACCCCTGTGATTCAGGCCCGTACTCTGAGGTCCTCTTACTCACACCTGTTCTCTGTCCCCAACTGCTCAACCAAAATGGGGGGAAAAGCTTTCTCCCATTTCACCCCTAAATTCTGAAACACTTTACTGGATACCTTAAAGGGTTCCTCATCTCACCTTGCCTTTAAATCTGCACTTTTTTCCCACCTCCAAGCACTTGACTCCTGTGTATGTGCCTAGCCCCCTTACTCTCTGCTTCCAGTATTTCCTTTCTAGATCCTCTGGGTTCCCCAAACTGAACTGTATTGTCTTACTGTATCAAATGAACTATTTTTCCATCCCTGCATGGATGGTCACTGCTTGTTGTTATGCCATTGACTCTCTCTGAGGTGGTCACTATTGTATTCTTTCTGACCATTTTGTATTTGTTCAATTTCGTGGATGAATTTATTCACCTGGCTAGCTGCAGGCCTGTACTAACAACTGTTTTGTATGTATTCTTGTTGATTGTCATTGATTGTTACTGTACCCTCCCGGGTCGTGCTTGAACATAGGCAGGACTAATGCAATGCACTTACCCGGTTACCAAAAGCTAATAAATAAATAAACTTTGGTGTTTTCAGTATGATGACCCCAAATTTTCAATATAACCATTTTTTTCACACTATCTCATGAACATGACCGGTGCCATTCTTCAAATCTTGGCCAATATGTGTTTTCACACTTGTGGCATAAAATTATGTTTTGGCCAGTATTTTATACATGACACCTCTCATTTTCAGAAGGGGGTGAGTCATGAAAAGACTATGTTAATAATTTGGGGTCATAATGGCACAAAAAAAGGTATGAAGTAATGTTGTTTGCAGGGATGGCCATTGGCCCAACAAGGGCCACGTTGGCATCCTGTGCCAGTGACCTGAGGTTGGGTGTGAGCTCAATGAGGTGGCTGAATGGGCCAAGATTGGGAGGAAGGTAACATCAACCCCAGCCTGGGGAGGGACAGAGCAGTGTTCTGGCACACAGACAACACCTTGTGGTGGGCTGGAAAGCCTTCCCTCACAAGGGGTTGGCATGGGTGTCAAGGTCTGCTGGTCTCATGCACTGTGTTGGGGCAAGTGTGGTGACAAGAAAAATGGGGAAAAGTGTACATGGCAGGATGAATGTCGAGTCACTGCAAGTCCCGCATCACCAACAGGTCCCCTACAGCTGTCAGCTGCTTACCCTCTATCTCAGGAACTTACCTTTTACCTTTGGTAACCCCCACACACACAGATTACCCCATGATGGGGACAGGAAAGGGAGGGATGTTCACCCCCCCTTGACTGCAAGCTGGTGTTTCAGGGTGTGTGAAAGATGGTGGCTTCATCTTGCCCTGGTGGCAGTCGATGAGTGGAGCAACTTGACCCTTCCCCAAAGGACAGTGGGCCCAGGGAAACTGTCCGATCCAAATTCCTCATGATGGCCTCCATGAGTGACCCAAGTCCATTCCCAAATGCGGGTAGCTGCAGTGGTACCAGTATCTACCTCCCGACCAACCACTTTAAACTCCATCAAAAATTGGTATTTTTATTAATCATACTAACCCATTTTTCCACTTTATGTCTAAAGGTCCATGGAATAATGAAGCCAAGACACCAGCCCAGTGTTAGAGGACACTGATCACATGTATCAGATAAATATTACTTTATATTTCGAGTACCTTGTTTTTCCCAGTTAGTTACTAAAGAGCTGCAGATCCTTTTATTCTTATTTGACAAGTATGACTGCATGTTCCCTCAAGCCACCCATCCCGCAATCCCCAGAATGCAGGTGAGAAATCTTTATTACTAGTACTGTTTCTAAGCTAGGATGGTACGGTGTAATGGTGCAACTATAAGCGTTAAGGCATGCTTGTCTATCACTTGTTAGTTGGTTGGTGGAGCAAAACTAGAAATATCTCCACCATTCTGTTTATTGGATTCTATAATCACAAAAAGAAGGGAAATTTCCCTATCTGTATGCACCTCTCTGGGTTGAGGAAGGAGGTTGATAGACTCCAGGCCCATGTGGCTGAGATGTAGATAACCTCTTTCACCACCCAAGGGCCACCAAGTCAGAATCTGCTACCTCAAAGGGTGCTTAGGAAGAGGACAAACTAGACTGTGGTGGGCTCTGGGGAGGATGGTAGATCAGAGGTGCATACCACAACTGGTACCACTACATAATTCATTTGCCACTTTTGCTGTACAGGACTGCCAGGATGAAGTACCCATGGTTGAGACCGGTGAAGAAGTGGGAATCTTTCATAATGGAGACACTGGGAAGGGAGGGAGGTAGTGGACCCCAAAAGATGAGGAAGCAACTTCTGGTGGGGATTTCATTGTGAAAGGGATAGATCTGGGAATAGGAAAGGGGGGGAGAGGTCAAGTGCCTACCAGGTGCAATTGCCAGGAGGGATGGGAAGAGAATAGTGAGGATTGCTAGGGCAGCAGGAAGGGAAGCAGATCTGGATGTTATTGTCCAACTGGGAACTAGTGACTTAGCTAGGGATGGGCCTGGGATAGTGCAGATGGAGTTTAAGGAGATGGGAAGTTGTCTTAGGAGGTAGCATGTTCAGTGACTTTTGCAAAGGGGCTACCTGTCTATGATGAAGGACAGGAGAGAGAGATCTCTGCATCAAAAGCTTAAACTCTTGGTAGAAGGAATGGTGCAGAGAGGAAGAGTTTGTCTACTTTGGGAACTGGTGTTCAACCTGGAGGGACAAGGGCCTTTACAAGAGGAATGGTCTACATCAGTCTGGGAGAGGGACTGCAGCCCTAGTGAACAGTTTAAGTGTTATTTCAACAAACATTTAAACTAGCCGAGGGAGGCAGAGGAAAGCATAGGGGAGGCAGAGAAAGCTACCCACCCCCCCCCAAAGTCTGAGGAAGAAAATAGTAAGAACCTGAGCAGAAAATTGCCACGGGGTGCAAACTTATAAAGGAAACAGATTAGAAGAAAGGACTGGGAATGGAAATGATAGTATCAATAGCAGAGTGGGAAAAGTGGAAGGTCAAAAAGAGATAAAGAAAGGTATTTATAGGTATGGTAACAAAGTTTGGAAAATCATGTGTGTAAATGCTAGAAGTCTAGGTAATAAGATTCCAGACCTGGAGATCCTCAAGGTGGAGGCTGACCTAAATATTGCAGCCATTACAGAGTCCTGGTGCAATAAAAAACACAACTGGGACATGGCCATACCAAGCTATACCCTGTTTAGAAAAGATAGGGTGGTAAAAAGGGGGTCAATGTGATAACGGCGAACGCCTACAGGTGATTTCCATTATCGCACAGTCAGAGTGCTGAAAAGCTTTTCGGCACTCTGACAACCCCAGCGCACAGAACAATGGTGCCAGGAGAGTTTTTTAATGCTTTCTGTGGGGGAGGGCTGTGCCCACCCACACCCCCCTCGTGGGGGACTTTGCCCCCTGTACCCCCCTACTTAAGGATTCTCAACTCCAGGGGGGTGCATGTCGGGGGGCTGAAAGCTGTGCTTCTTGATAAGTACCTGATCTCAAATTGGAACATCTAATTATTAATTGTTTAACCAATACACAATTTTTACATTGATACATGATTTAGCCCATAATTTAAATAGTTATATACTACGCTGTTATATCTTTTCTGCTCTGTTTCTTCCTCAGTGCTTGTGTACCCATAATCTGCAAACTACTTTCAGTGTTTTGACCTCTAGTCATGACATGGAACCTTTGAAAAATAGCAATCTGCTCAAAGGTGATTTCTGAATGATGAAATAAATAAATAAATAAATAAATAAATAAATAAATAAATAAAGGAGGTTTAACATTGAAATAAGAGTTGTGAATTGACTTGGGAGCATGACCCCAGAACTGAACTTCTGGGTCACGTGGTATAAATCTACGGGACCTAGCAAAGTGAAGGCAAGCACGTGCAAAGGTGGACATGGCAGAGGCAAGCCTGGGAGGGTAAGCCCTGCTGCAGTCAGTTGACAGAGACAGTTATCACTTCCCACCAACATTCGAAATGCTCCTTCATCCCACATCCTCTTCTCGCTCCTGTCCTCTCACACTACCCCCACATGTAACTGCATCTAAACTCTTGCACTTGCTCCCTACTTTCTACCCCCTTGTCTTTTGTACCCCTTACACACTCTCCCCTTACCCTGTGCCTATTGTACCAAGTCAACTGTAATAACTATGTTTTAGCATTTATGTTGTATATTAACTCTGCAATCCATTTGTAACACTTGTTATGCTTTGGCAATCATGCCAAATTGTTCTATTCTCTGTATTATCCCAGTTCCTCTCTCCCAAGAACGCATCTGGAAATGAGCAATGCTGCTCAGTCAGTATGTCTTCCAGGTGAAACATTTCAATAAATAAAATTAATAAATTGTGTGCTTATTGGTGTTTTTAACTATTGAAAATTATTTCTAAAGTTAATTTCAGGGACAGGATTCAGTGAGTGGAAGCGGCAGCAAGGAACTCTGGGAACTGTAGTTCCACGGGGGCAGAGCAAGAGCTACAGCACAGGGCTACCTGGGACAGGTTGGCATAGGAAACATCTGTAGAGGGTGAACTTTTGTTTAAACTGTGGAAATATACATAATTGGGCTAGCAAACAGTAAGGGAGGTGAAAAAAACAAGTTTTAACATTGAAATTACAGTTGTGAATTGATGTGGGAGCATGACCCTGGAACGACAGTTCTGGGTCATGTGATATAAATCTACGGGGCCTAGCGAGGTGGAGGCAAGCACAGGTGGAGGCGGACGCAGCAGAGGCAAGTGTGTGCCATGTTAGCCGTAACAGACAGAACAGGTGCCAGGGGTTTTGAACCTCGGAAGTTGAAACTTTTGCGCAGCATTAAGTAAAACTTAAGTAGTTACACAATGTCTGAGGGAGAGATCATTGGGCCAGCAGGTACCATATATACAACTAGATGTCTGGTGGAATGTGTTATCTGCAATATGTTTATGTGGGGCAAGGGGAGTGAAGAGAGTAAAGGCTTTATTTTCAAAAAGTGCAGTTATATAGAGGTTCTGGAGGAAGAGTTAAAATGTCTGTGGGAAAAAGACTGAAATTGAGAGTACTGAAAATTTGGAGTCATTTGTAGACAACATGTTTAGGGAGGTTATAGGAGGAATGGGCAGCAAAGTAGAGCAAGCACATGTTAAAGGCCAAAACAGTAATGGTGAAGGAATGGGAGAAAAGAGAAAAAGAAACCAGAATGACAGTGACAGTGATGAGGAAACAGATGAGCTACCATTATGGATTTTAGTGGGGGGAGGGAAGGAGAGCAGAGGTGCACATTCCAAGTCTGACTGAATTAGTTAACAGATATCAGTTGCTAGAAAAGATAGATGGGCAATCAAAGTTTTCAGAACATGAATCCACCAGGGATAAACAGGAGACACAAATTGTACTGGGAGATTTGATTATTCGATATATTGATGCAATCATCTGCAAAGGGAGAAACACAGGACCACAGTAAGTTGCCTATCTGGAGAAAAGTTGAGGACATTAAGGAACATCTAGATCAATAGTTCTCAGACTGTGACACAGTGAGCCTCCCCAAATCCATGGAAAAGATTTTGAGCCTCCCCCAAAAACTTAAATAATCTTGGGCCTCCCCAAAGTAAAATAACATACTGTACTTTGTGCAGTACACCATGAATAAATTGAAACCCCTTTGAGTACTTGGCTCACATTCAGTTCTTTGTCTTACACTGACATGGAACCTTTGTAAAAAAGCTCATGTGCTCAAAGGTATTATCTGAATAACAAATAAATACAATAAATATTATCATTCAGCTATTGTAACACCCCCTTCAATAGGCCAGCCTACGTGCGCTGCTATTTTCATTCTTGAACCATTGTTACTCTTTGTTGCAGTGCTTCATGGGTCAGACTACTTTCTCTATTTCCTCTCTATATGAAATAACCTTCCTGCATTCTTTGCCTCCCCCCCTCGTTCCCTACTCCTAAACAATTTATCGGGGATTACTTTGCTCCTTCCTGCTGTTGCTCTTAGCATTTCTATGCTCAACCCTTATATTTGGGCTGTTCTGCCATCAGTCTACAAATTGATCAATTACCACCACTCATTATTGGTTTATTGTTCATATTTGTTTGCACTATTGTTCATTGTGTATTTCTTGATTGTTTTGCAGTTACTTTTTGAAATGTATTCAGTCCCTACCGTTCCCCGGGTATGCTTGAAATGAGCCTTGGCTCATTCACCTTCCCTTGTCACCTATTAGTAAATAAATACATAACATTCACCTACTATTATCTTCTTTCAGTTTGCTTCATCTCTTCACACAAAATATATAAAACTCAAAATTTAAATACAGTAGTTTTTCAGACTAGCTTGAGCTTCCCCTGGAACAGGTTGGGGCCTCCCAAGGGAGGCTGGCCTCACCATTTGAGAACCCTTGGTCTAGATTGTTTACTTAAAGGAACTGGGGTAAGCCAAACAGTGGCAATACATGTGAGTGTAAATGATATTGGATATAGACTTGATGACGATATAAAGCAAGACTTTGAGAATATAGGTGAAAGGTTAAAAATAAATGGAAGCAAAGTTATTATCTCAGAAATATTACCTGTCCCTAGAGCAGGAGCTGGAAGATTGTGAGCGATGAGGAAAATGAAAAACTGACTACGAACTTGGGCCAAAAAGGAGGGTTTCATTTTTGCAGAACACTGGTATGAGATCCACAACAGGAGAGAATTGTGTAGAAGGGACAGATTACATCTAAATAGGTATGGGACCAAACTGTTAGGAGACTGTCTTAACAAGTAAATAGATCAGATGGGAATTTAAACTAAATGGTGAGGGGACTGGGGGAGATTGCATAGAAATCCAAGGTAACCATAAAATCACGCACATAGACCACAGAAAGGAATTTTCAGTGAATAAGGAAAAACAGAAGGACAAAGTATGGTATTGTCTACTGATTAGTGCAAGAAGTCTCAGTAATAAGTTTGGAAAGCTCAAATTTGTATTTCATAAGGATTATAAGTATATCATAAACATGGTGGTCAGAGGATGACACATGGTCCTAAGAAATATATAGAAACATAGAACAAAGAAACATAGACAATAATGGCAGCAAAAGACCAGAGGTCCATCCAGTCTGCCCAAGTTCCCTATAATCCCTGGAACCTATTGTTCCTCCAGGGTACTAAACCTCCCAGTCCCCACCCTCTCTCTATTCGCCTCCTTGGTTCCATTGCCTACGGTAATCACTTTTCCCTTCATTATGTCCCAGCCCTGCTTGAATCCTCTGACTGTTTTCACACCCACCACTCCAGCCAACAGACTGTTCCAAGGTTCCACCAACCCTTTTTGTAAAGTAGTACTTCCTCACATCTCCCCTGAACCTACCTCCTGTTAATTTCCATCCATGTCCACGTGACTGCAAATTGGTATTCAGGCTAAATATTTCCCGGCAGTTCACTTTGTTAATTCCTTTAAGGAACTTTAAGGTCTCTATCATATCTCCCCTCTCTCTTCTGGTCTCCAGTGAGTACATATTTAGCGCCTTGAGGCGCTCCCCATAGGATCTGCCCTGCTGGCCCGGAATCATTTTTGTTACTCTGCGCAGCACTGTCTCCCACCTATCCTTATCCTTTCTGAGGTGAGAACTCCAGAACTGGGTGCAGTACTCTAGGTGAGCCCTCACCAGGGATCTGTAGAGGGGAAGTATTACCTCTTTTCTTCTGCTATCAATACCCCTCC
The DNA here is from genome assembly GCA_016271365.2 of Neoceratodus forsteri. Taxonomy (NCBI): domain Eukaryota; kingdom Metazoa; phylum Chordata; order Ceratodontiformes; family Ceratodontidae; genus Neoceratodus; species Neoceratodus forsteri. Next base: position 670,900,783 of record CM057451.1, on the reverse strand, counting down.
CTATACATCCCAGAATCCTGTTAGCCTTGCTATAGGCCTTGTTGCACTGACTCAATTGCTTAAGTGAGTTGCTAATGTTAACTCCCAGATCCTGTTCTTCAGCTGTAGTGCTAAGTCTCTCTCCTCCCATCAAGTACTCTGTCTTGGGGTTATTTTTCCCTTAGGTGCATTACCTTATACTTTCTAGCACTGAATTTTAACTGCCAGACCTTTGACTACCCTTCTAGCTTTTGTAGGTCTCTCTGCACTTCCCTTATTCCCTCTTCACTATCCACTCTCCCACATAGTTTTGTGTCATCTGCAAGGAGACACAGTCTGCCCCAGATTCCTTCTCCAATGTCACTAATAAACATGTTGAAGAGGACCAGACCCAGGGCTGATCCCTGTGGAACCCTGCTCATAACCTCCCTCTCCTCTAATTTAACCCTATTGACCACCACCCTATGCCTCCTCCCCTCTAGCCAGTTACCCACCCAGTTCACTATGGGTTGAGCTGCACCCTGGTCTGCCATCTTCTTGAGCAATCATTAGTGAGATACCGAGTCAAAAGTCTTGCTGAAGTCAAAGTAGAGCAGGTGGATACAAGTTGTTTAGAAGGGACAGAAGGGGACAGAAAGGGGGAGGAGTAGCTCTGTATACATGAAAGAATAATTATGAGCAGATGAAATTAAACAAGTAGAGAAGGATGAAACAGAGTCGATCTTGTTAAAGGTAGGGAAGAACTGTTCAGTCTATATCACAGTAGGGGTAAATTACACACCACTGAATCAAATAGCTAGTGCAGACAAAGTGTTAGTTGATATAACCAGGGAACTTATGGGAAAGAATAACACTGTGTTAATGGGAGACTTAAACATCCAGGGTGTAGACTGGAGGACAGCACAAGGGGGTAGTAGCTAAAATAGACATTTGACAAGTAGTATGTTACACCTAAACCTGGAACAATATGTACAGCTATCAACAAGGGGAAATAATACCTTGGACATGGTAGTAAGTGACCTGGGAGTAGATTTGCATAATTGCAAAGTTAGGGAACCACTGGGTGATACAGACCATTCAATGGTATCATTTAACATATAAAGGACATGTCCCTTTACACAGGAAAGGGTCCTAAAGGAACTGGAAGGAATAAGAGTCGATAAAGCAATGGGGCTAGATAGGGTGCACCCCAGGGTCCTAAAGGAACAAAGAGAGGTGGTGGCTGAATCTCTGGCAATCCTGTTTAGCTGATCACTGGAAACAGGGGAGGTATCCAAAGACTGGAGGACAGCAGATGTAGTCCCTTTATACAAAAATGGGAACAAAGAGGAAGCAAGGAACTACAGACCAGTCAGTCTGACCTCGGTAGTGGGGAAGGTCATGGAAGCACTATTGAAGGAGAGATTGGTGGAACTTCTGGTTGCCAATGAACTACAGGACCCAAGGCAACATGGTTTCACTAGGGGAGGCCATGCCAGACCAACCTCATTGAATTTTTTGACTGGGTGACAAGGGAGGTGAATCAGGGGAGGGCAGTGGATGTGGCCTATCTGGACTTCAGCAAGGCCTTTTTGCACTGTGCCACATAGAAGGCTTTTAAACAAACTGGGGAATATGGGAATGGGCAGGACAGTAGTGCAGTGGGTGGGTAACTGGCTGGGTGGCAGGACAGAGAGGGTGATGGTAAATGGCTGTCACTCCACAGAGGGAAGAGTGACAAGTGGGGTACCACAGGGATCAGTGCTGGGACCAGTCCTATTCAACGGCTTCATCAGTGACATTGTGCAGGACCTATAAGGCAGAATTTCCCTGTCTGCTGATGACACGAAGCTCTGTAACAGAGTGGACACACCAGAGGGGTAGACAGAATGAGGAGGGACCAGCAGAAGCTTGAAGAATGGTCAAGGGTTTGGCAGTTGAAATTTAATGCAAAGAAGTGCAAGATAATGCATATGGGGTACAAAAACCCTGGAACAACATATCAGTTGGGGGGGTGAGGATATATCATGCACCAAGCAAGAAAGAGACCTGGGGGTTATTATCTCTGATGACCTCAAGGTAGGGAAACAGTGTGACAAGGCAGCAGGTAAAGCAAATAGGATTCTGGGATGCATAGGCAGGGGCATCACCAGCAGGAAAAAGGAGGTCATAATTCCACTATTCAAGATACTAGTGATGCCCCACCTGGAGTACAGTGTACAGTTCTGGAGACCTTACCTATGTAAGGACATAGACAGGGTAGAGAAGGTTCAGAGGAGGGCAACAAAGATGGTACAGGGATTGCATCACAAGTCCTATGAGATTAGGCTGAAGGACTTAAATATGTACTCCTTGGAGGAGAGGAGGGAGAGAGGGAATATGATAGAGACATACAAGTACCTTACAGGGAGGAACAGGGTGCAGGAATGCACTATTTTCCAGTGAAAAAGATGTCCCAGGACTAGAAGGCATTGGATGAAGTTGGAGGGATAGTGATTCAGAGGAAACATGAGGAAGAATTTCTTCACAGAAAAGGTGGTGGACAAGTGGAACACCTTGCCAGAGGAAGTGGTGGGGGCTGAAACAATCACAGGATTTCAGAATGTATGGGATAGATATAAGAGAATTCTGGAGGTCAGGGGTAAGGGGCAACAGACTTCTAGAAAAACATAAAGGGAACTTACAAGCTCAAATGGGCAGACTGGGTGGGCCATAAGCCCTTATCTGCTCACAGTGTATGTGTATCTATGTATCTATTTAAAGGAACAAGACAAGAAATATGGGACTATCAAAAAGAAGATGCTAGAAGAGGGCAAACTATATGACCTTGATGAAGGAATAACAAAACTGGCACTGCAGTAAGAAGATGCAAGGGAAGGATGTAGACGGTATTTGGTCAGACTTTATAAACAAAATAAATTCACTTGAAGAGAGGTTTGTACCAACTGTAGGAAAATACACTCGGAAAGGGAGAATACCAGTATGATTAACAAAAGGACTAGCAGCACAAATAAATAGGAAGAGGAAACTATTTAAAAGCACAAAAACAACAGATGATCCTAGATTATGGGAACAATATAAGAAAATAGCTAATATCTGTAAAAAGGAGATTAGAAATGCTGAAAGGATGGAATTAAATATAGCGCAGGCTTCTAAAAATAACACTTAAACATTCTGGAATTACAGTAAGTAAAATCTAAAAGAGGTGGAAACAGAACAGTAGGACCACTAGTGGAGAATGGGAGGAGGTTTGAGGAAGAGAGGGATAGAGCAGGCATCCTAAATACATTTTATGGGTCCATATTTCAGGTCACAGAGTTATCCAAGGTGGACATTCCAGATAATGGTAATACTAATAGAACAGAGAAGGAAACAGTTCTGACCCTGTTACAAGAGTTAAACGTGAATAAGGCCCAGGGTCCTAATGGTTTGTACCCCAGAGTACTAAAGGAACTGAGAACAGCATTGGCTGGTCCATTGACTAGATGATTTAATGCATCTGGTTGGGGGGGAAGAGGTGCTCCAATAGATTGGAAGAGAGCAATTGTTACACCGATTTTTAAAAAGAGGAAGCAAAGGGACAAAACCAACTACAGACCAGTGAGCTTGATGTTGGTGGTGGGGAAACTCTTTGAAAAAGCTTGAGAGGCAGAATCAATAAATTTATTGATAATAAAAATATTTGGGACACTACACAGAATGGGTTTCGATAGGGCAGGTCATGTCTAACTAATATGATGGAGTTCTTTGGCAAAGTCAGGGAAGCTCTTGACCGAGGCAAGCCAGTGGTCGTTGTGTTCCTGGAATGAAGTAAGGCTTTTGATAAAGTTCTACATAATGAGTTAATACAAAAAATGATGAGTTATGGATTTAACCTAAGACTAGTAAGATGGATTCAATCATGGCTTGAAAATGGGGCACAGACAGTTAAAATAAATGGTTACAAATCATTAGAAATCAGAGTAACAAGTGGAGTTCCTCAGAGATTTGTTTTGGGGCCAACACTATTCAACTTATATATACAGGACATGCAAACAGATAAAGAGACATGGTTAGCCAAATCTGTAGATGATGCCACAGTGGGCTGCATTGTGGACACTGAGCATGGTAATAAAAAGTTACGGGATGATCTTAATAACCTACATGCATGGTCATGAACAAATAAAATGAGCTTTTATCTTGAAAAGTGCATGGTGATGCATTTTGGGTCAAGTAATATGTAGGCAAAATATTACATGGGTAGAACAGAACTAAGAACTTCAGATTATGAGAATGATCTGGGAATTTTAATAGATAGCAAGTTTAAATTCTCAAAACACTGTGACAAAGTCATCTGAAAGTGTAATAGGATCATGGTTTGTACAAGTAAGTATCTAAAATATAGGGAGAGGGAGGTAGTCATACCACTGTAAAGGATGCTTGTTCCTCCACATCTGGAGTACTGTGGGTAATTATGGAATACATCAAACAAAGGAAACATACACAAGTTAGAAAGGGCACACAGGAAAACTACAAAGATCATAAAAGGAATGAACAAACTGAGTTATGAACAAAGGTTAAAAGAATTAGGCCTCTACAAGCTGGACACAAGGAGACTAAGGGGTGATATGATATTCGTTTTTAAGGCCATTACTAACAGTGATTTGAGATCAAGTCTAAATATTGAATTTTAAGACATTAAAAAAGTAACAAGAAGTCATAAATTAGAGTTAAGGGGTAGGCAGTTTAAAACTGAAAGGGGGAGAGCATGGTTCTCGCAGACAGTGGTAAGAATATGGAATTGCTTGCCCACCGAAGTGGTGGAATGTAAAACTATCAATAATTTTAGGTCAGAACTAGACAAATATCTATTAAAAATGGGCATCAGTGGATACTCTTGTTGATAAATGGCGGACAAGCTAGATGAGCTTTTTGCCTCCTCTTGTCTGATCCTTCCTACGTTCCTGTGTTCATAAGGGTAGGATTCAGAAGATATAAGGAGATGCAGAGGGAGGAGGATAGGGAGATGTATCAAGAGAAACAGAGGGAAGCAGGGAAAGCAAAAAGGAGGGCAAAGGCACAAACTGAAGTAAGGCTCACCCAAAAGGCAACGAGAGGGGACAAGACATTTTTAGGTACTGTATATAAATGAAAAGAGAAGGACCTTAGGAGGGAATTGTAAGATTAAGAAGGAATGGGAGGGACTGTGCCAAGGGAGACCAGGAAAAAGTGAAGAGAAGCAGTTGTGACTGCTTCCCCTAAGCCATCTCAGCTACCTCCATGCTGTCTCCATCAAGCACTTAGAAAGCTGCCCTAACTGGGAGCTATGATCTCCCCTCCCTCTCGCCTTGATCTTCCTTTTCTCTAACCCCACTTCCTATCCTCTCATATCCCTTTACTCCCCTCTCCCTTTCCCTCCCTTCCTTGTGCTCTTTTCTACCCACTCCTCACTCTCTACCTAACTTTCCCACTCACTTATATGCCAGTTGTCGACAGGGCCTCTTTGGCTGATTCTCATCGTTTGTCCTCCAGTGTCTCGTTTTAAAATACCTAGTATTATGCTTGATACCTGGCATACATTGTACAATGCCATTCAGTTTCACATGTTTGTTCCTGTAATACTTTGTTAAAATGTTTTATTCTGTATGTTGCTTCTATTATCTGTGTTAAATCTGCTGACGTGGATCCTTTGTAAAAGAGCTTCTAGCTCAAAGGTGTTAACAATCCAAGATCTAAATAAATAAATACATACATACATAAATAAATAAATACATACATACATAAATAAATACATAAATAAATAAATACATACATACATACATAAATACATACATGCATACATACATACAGAAATAAATACATACATAAATACATACATACATAAATACATGCATGCATACATACATACATAAATATATACATACATAAATACATAAATAAATAAATACATACATACATAAATAAAAGCACCGGGGTGAGGCTGGCTTTGCACCTCTTCGGGACCCCCTCTACCCCTGCACTGTGCAGCACCAGCTAACTTTTATTTTAGCCACAAATAACTTTCTTAGGAAGCAGATCCGCAAACTGCTGAATGGCCATAGGGAGTAGAGGCAGGCGAAGTGCTCCCACTTTGCTGCATGGAGCACTTCGCATTTTATCCCCCAATCCACGAAGTGCTCTGCAACATGAAGCAAACTACTCCACCTATAAATTTAAATGCGAAGTGTATTGTTTCCAATGGACTTCGTGCTATTTTGCCTTGCATTACAGCCTTCCCCTTAATTTTAACAAGAAGTGCCATTGATTTTAATGGACTTCACTTTGCTTCACCTGTTTATTGCTATTTGTGTCGAATTTTGCATTGATTCATGGGATGGCAGGTCACATGGGCTCTATATTGTCTTGCACAGCCTCAGTTCTGCATAGTGTGTGTAGTGGAAAGCTGGAGACAGTTTGCTCTCAGAGCTCTGAGAATCAAACCATCAAAAAAGCTTTAAAAAAATCACTTTTGTTCCAATTATTTTGTTCAAAATTTAGTACATCGACTGTAGGAAACCCTCCTGTGCTTAGATCATCGAGTGTTGATCGTTGTTGTGTGCATTTTGAATGTTAATTTAGAACATTCAGCCTGTGTACTGACAGACACAGTTGAAGTGTGCTCCGGGGGAGGGGGCGTATATGTGATGAAGGGAGATTCACATGAGAAAGGCAGTCTTTCTAATTGTTTTGTACTGGTAGTGTGTGTTAGTATTTGTGTGTTTATGTACACACAGTAATACTTGAAGAAAATTTTGATAATTATTTTCTGTTTGTTGTGGTGCAGTGCATATTTTCATTCTGTTCAAAAGATTTGTTTATATAGTGTACTGTACTGTTACATTTTCTGTGTATTACCTGTAGTGTGTAAGTGTGTATGTGTGCCATCAAGTCCGACACATTTTATTGTGCCACACAGTAATTGCCACACTCTGAATCGGTTATCCGTGTGCTGTATTTTTTACTGTTTCCTTCTACTGTACCTAGCTAGTGGACTGCTTCTGCAGTGCCCACCCCAACCCACAAAAGGTATAATTTATTTTTCCAGTTTTGGATTTGTGTGACCACTGGTTAAGGTGTTTTTGTGCCTGTATGGCTGCATCTCTTTATAGTGTGCAATCTGCGTTTGTGCGTTTACATCTGTTTAGTGCCCAGTCTGCTTCTGTTAGCCACAGTTGTTGTTTTTTGGCTTCCCATCTATCCCAAATTTCAAAAATCTCAATTTGTTGTGAATTTTCTGTATAATTCCAAAAAATGCCGGCAAAGAGACGTGCATGCAAAGATGCTTCTGGCCATGGCATTGCTGCCAGTGGCAAGAGTGGCCATGGGCATGGTAGTATGCAGCCAAAGTGCACAGTTGATGCCAGTAAAGAGATTTCTCTGGCTATGTTTTTCACAGAGCAATTAGTAGCTTCAGTCATGGTTGAAGATGCTGTTGTCCCTGCTGGTGGTAGTGAAGTTGCTGATGACATGAGTATTGCCCCACATTTAACCCATGACAACAAGTTAACCGGTTTCCCAAGTATTGTGGAGTCTAAAGCTTAACATGTACTGTATAACTGCAAGGAAAGGAGGGGCATGATAGAAACTATCAAGTACTGAAATGGAATCAACAACGTACAAGAGGGTAGCATCTTTCAGAAAAAGAGATGTGCACGAACAAGGGGGCAAAATTTGAAGACAGAGGGGAGACGGATCAGGGGCAATGTCAGGAACTATTTTTTCATGGAGAGGATGGTGGGTGCAAGGACAAACAAAAACTAATGAGCAATGTTATGGTGTGAGAGCAGCAGCTGATGCATGCCCATTATTTGGAGTTGGTGCACCTCCATGTGCTCCAACCGCTGCACCATGTTGTCAATCTGGTGGTTCACATGGTCCAACTCACTCCACATCAGGCCCAAATTGGCATGTGTGGCAGATATTCATGCAGGGATGCCATCGTCACCTGCAGGTTGTGGAGCAGCTGCTTGCTCCATGTCCCATCCCCGCTTGACACCAGGTACAGGTGGAGGCCGTGCTGCCACCTCTTGCCCAGCAGGTCTAGCAGGTGCATTCCTGCCCTGTTTGGCAAGCTTGGCCTACCAATCTGCATGGTGGTGATCGTATAGGTGGGTGTGCTGACCTCCTGTGCCCAGATGACTTCCCTTGGGGCCATGGTGCACCACCTCATCACACAGATTGCACTTCACTGCACTGGTGTCTGCAGGCAGTGTAGTAAAGAACTCCCACACTAATGAGCTGCAGGGAGGACCGGGCACAGGTGGGGGGGCCCCAGATGTTGCTGCTGGCTGCTGCTGGTGCTCAATTGGGACCAGGGTGGGGAAACCTGCTGCTGCTGTGGCTGCGACTGGTGCGACTCCTCCCTCACTTCCTGCTGAGCCGCTGGTGCAGGGGCCATGGCAGGTGGTGGCACTGGTGGGGGGGTACTGGTAGGTGCCACCAGAGGTGATGCTTCCATGGCACTACTACCTCCTGCTTCAAGGAGGGGACCATTAGCCCAGAAGGTGCTCTGGTTCAGACATGGGGTTCATATATTTTGCTATCTCTCTGTCTCCTCTCAAAGAACAAAAATAGATTTCTTTGACTGGGTGACCAAAGTAGTAGACCAGGGAGGGGCTGTGGACATGGCCTACTTAGATTTTAGCAAGGCATTTGGTACAGTCCCACACAAAAGATTAATATACAAGTTAACCAACCTTGGAGAGGGTCCCAAGGTGGTAGCCTGGATAAAAAATTAGCTAGACAACAGAAAGCAAAGGGTAATAGTAAACAGAGTCCACAGTGAAGAAAGGGGGTTACTAGTGGGGTACCGCAGGGTTCAGTACTGGGACTGATCCTTTTTAATGTCTTTATAAGTGACATTGCAGAGGAACTGGAAGGAAAAGTATGTCTCTTTGCAGATGACACAAAGATCTGCAACAGGGTTGATACACAAGATGGAGTGGAAAGGATGAGAAGGGACTTGGCAAGGCTGGAGGAATGGTCAGATGTATGGCAGCTTAGATTCAACACAAAGAAGTGCAAGGTTATGCACCTGGGAAACAAAAACCCAAGGGAAGAGTACACACTGGGGGTGAGATACTGATAACAACAAAAATGGAAAGGGACCTGGGGTAATTATTTCAGATGACCTAAAAGCAGGCAAGCAATGTGAGAAGGCAGTAAGGAAGGCTGGGGTGATACTGGGATGCATAGGGAGAGGCATCAACAGTAGAAAACAAGAAGTTGTTATCCCTCTGTACAGACAGTTGGTGAGACCCCATCTGGAGTATTGTGTGCAGTTCTGGAGACCCCATCTCTGCAAAGACATAGACAGAGTGGAGGCTGTCCAGAAGAGGGCAACCAAATGGTGCAGGGTCTGCACCAGAAAACATATGAAGAGAGACTAAAGGAGCTTAATATGTATACACTTGAGGAAAAAAGGGAGAGGGGGGGCATGATAGAAACTTTCAAGTATCTCAAGGGAATCAACAAAGCCCAATAGGGTAGTATCTTTTGGAAAAAGAGATATGCAAGAACAAGGGGGCACAATTTGAAGATAGAGGGGGACAGCTCAGAGGTAATGTGAGGAAGTATTTTTTTCATGGAGAGGGTTGTGGATGCATAAAACAGCCTTCCTGAGGAGGTTGTGGAGTCAAGAACAGTGGGGGAATTCAAGAATGCATGGGACAGACATATGGCAGTGGGGGTTAGGAGGAAGTAGGCTGTTGGTTAACTAGGATCTGCAGCTTATCCATCAGGTAGGAAAATGGGCAGACTAGGTGGGCCAAGTGGTTCTTATCTGCCGTCAAATTCTATGTTTCTATGTAAAGCGGGGTTTATATTTTTTGCTATCTCTCTGTCTCCTCTCAGACACAGCTTTTTCTCCCACACTAGGTAAGGGGAAAGTGAAAGTCTTTCACTCTCCTGCATGATTAACCTCTTGCCTGAAGTATGTGACCTGCAGACTGTGAGCCATGTGATCTGTGGGCTGCCTACATTCTCTCTCTCTCCTCCTTTAAAGAAAATAAAGTGAAGTGCGTAGAGTCATCATAGCATAAAGTCATTATGATCTGATGGCGCAATGCTGCATTTCAATGGGCACTTCGCATAGCTATATGTCGAGGCGGAGTGGGACAATTCGTCTCTGCTATGCTAGTGAAGTTAAACTTCGCTGCATCTCTAATAGGGAGGACTGAATCATGGCCAGCCTGGCCCAATAGGGAGATGTCCGGAGTCTGGCGCTGAATTTTCAAACTGAAGCAGGGCCAGCTGATGGTATAAAGATCGCAACAGCGCAGAATTGCTAGCTGTTATGAGAGAAGCACCAGAGATAAGGCTGACTTTGTCCCTCTGTGGGACCCCCTCCACCCCTGCATTGTGCGGAACCAGCTAACTTTTATTTTAGCCACAAACAGCTTTCTTCGGAAGCAGAGCCGCAAACAGCTGAATGGCTATAGTGAGAACTGAATCATGGCCAGCCTGAGCCAATAGGGAGCTGTCCTGAGTCTGGCGCCAAATTTTCAAACTGAAGCAGGGCCAGCTGGTGGTATAAAGAGTGCAACAGTGCTGAATTGCTGGCAGTTGGAAGAGAAGCACCGGGGGTGAGGCAGGCTTTGTCCCTCTGCGGGACCCCCTCCATCCCTGCACCATGTGGCACCAGCTAACTTTAGCTCGCCCACCTGCCTTGGCCTCCACACATTCTTAAATGCTTGGCTATGAGGAAGGAGCAAAAATGAGGCTCTGCCCAAAAGCATAAAGTTAGGCAAATGGACTGGGGACATGAATTAAGGGGAGGATTGTAACAAAATCTTGTTCAAGAGTTGCTGAAATTACAGAGGGGTCAAGAGATAATTTTTGAACATTGTACAGTAATTAAGGGGAGAATTGTAATAGTATTTTGTTTAAGAGTTGTTGAAATTAGTGAGGGGTCAAGAGAAAATTTTAGAACATCGCAAAGTAATTAGGGGGAGGATCATAATAATATTTTGTTTACGAGTTGCTGAAATTACAGAGGGGTCAAGAGATAATTTTTGTACATCATACAGTAATTAAGGGGAGGATTGTAATAACATTTTTGTTTAAGAGTTGCTGAAATTATTGAGGGGGTCAAGAGATAACTTTAAAATATTGTACGGTAAAAAGAAAATTTTAAAGTACTGTATAAGAAAAAGCATATTAAATAACCCAAGAGGAAGGGGAGGGTGACCTCAGGGAATGAAATTTAAAGAATTTTGGTCTATAAATAAGGGAGGAGTCTTTGACCTATGTAAGTGGTGAGTGTTTGAGACAAGCAAGAGAACTCATGTTGAGCACAAGGTGGCAGGAAATTGCTTAAAGTTTGGAATATTTTAGAAATTGTCACTCTGTCATTACATGGTCATTGGGCGAGGGGCGGCATGAGTTGGATATAGGGACAGGTGAGTGAAGGGGGACCAATCAAGTAGAAGAAGAAGAAGAAGAAGAATCAGCATTTATATAGCACTTTTCATACATCCAAAGCACTTTACAAGCAATGCTAGACTGGTAGTGAAGTGACTGAATGTGTGGTGGTGGCCATATCACACATCATCACCCACACACAGCCTGGATAATTGCATGAACCGGTTTATGGGAAGGGGAATGTTGGCCAGGACACCGGGAATGTTCCCTACTCTTTGCGAAGAGTGCCCTGGGTTCTTTTACTTCCACCTGGACACCCACCAGGACAACACCAGGATGGGCAGAAGGGACCTCGGTTTAACATCTCATCCGAAGGACGGCACACCCCAGCAGTACAGCACCCCCCCAATACTGCACTCAGATGATAGCAATTTTAGGTGCAAGTCCAATCCCGTTATGGGACGAGAACCCACGACCTTCTGGTCCAGAGGCGGATGTGCTACCAACTGAGCCATGCTGACACCAAGTAAGGTCATAGGTGAAGATGTGGATAGGCTAGGGAGGTAGAGGTATGGGGAAGGGGGTTGATGGACAAGACAAGGTGGTGGGGTGGGAATCGGTCCTAGCAGGATAGTGAGATGTAATGGATGCAGAGCAGCTGTGCACTTGAATACACTCTGGAGAGCTGGTATATGCCCTATTTGTGTGAGGGTGTTGCACCTGGAAAGAGAAATTTGGGAGTTAAGGAAGGCTGTGGAGAGATTAGTCAGGACAGTAGGGTATGGGGGAGACAAGGCAGTGGTTTTGCAGCTCAGAGGTGAAACGTTGAGAGGTCAATTGCTAGACAGAAAGTGGGGGGGTAAATGGTGAGGGAGATAAACCAAGCTACTGGAAACACAGGGGTGATCAGGAAGAGGGTAATAAGAGTGGGGGGATGAACAGGGGATGGCAGGAAGTTGTCAGGAAGAGAGGGAGAGAAGAGAGGTGTAGTAAAGGGAGTACTGGATGTCAGCCTTGATGGGGCCAGGGTGAAAAATGACATTGGTGCTGTAGGAGGTGTTGTAGTGATAAATAGGTATACGCCACTTCAAAATAGTAGGGACACGGGGGATCAAGTGGAGATGGTGGTGTCTGATGATGGAAAGGGAGGGCAAAGGAGAGAGGAGGAGATAGGAAGGGGGATAAGCAGGGATCCGAGAGAAATAGTTGAGGATGGAGGGGTAGGGCTTGTGAGAGAGGAGGAGTTAAGAAAAGGGACAAGCACAGTCCCTGGGGGATCAGTTAGGGGCAGAAAAAAGGATGAAGGGGATGAGTTTGAAGGCCTAGTTATGAGGGGGAAGTCAGCAGAAAGTGAGAGTGGCTAGGCACGATGGGTGGGGGGAGGTTGCTGGGGCAAGAGGGAAATTCAGCGAGTGTGTACTAAAGGGAGAGGTGAAAGGCTTGAGGGAGGAGTCAGTGCTATCAAACAGGGAGAAGCTAGTTGGCAATAACATACAATTTTCAACTACAGGGGATGCCAGGGCACTGATATCGGGGGATCCATAGTCAGGAGCAATCAAATGGGGGTGGTGGTGATGATGGGAGGAAGAGCTGGCAGTAGAGTGCATGCAGGATGACTGCACTGAGGTCAAACACTGTGCACTCGTTAGTGAGGAAACATGAGGGGGTGCCACATGTTATGATGTACACAGGCACAAATGATCTGGCAGAAAATAGCGTGAAGGAGGTGCAAGCCAGATACAGAGAGATTTGGCTAGAATACAGCATGTACTGCAGAGGGAACCACTGTCTCCTTCTCAGAAGTTCTGCTGGTACCTATGGGGACTTTAGAAAGGAAGCAGAAAATTTGTGAATTCAATAACTGGTTGAGGATCTGGTGTCCAGCTATAGGGTATGGATTAGTGGGAGACTAGGGCAAAACTTGGGAAAATAAAGAATTCTTTGCTAGGGATAGATTACACCTAAGCAGAGCAGGAAAAGATGTCCTGAAGAATAAACTGGGGGAGTATATAGGTGCCAGGTGGAATTTAAACTGGTAATGGGGGGGACCTGACAGCAGGCGGCAGACAGTAGAACACATCATGGGAGGCCAGAGGCCTCTCCACCTATTAAGAGTATAGGAGGAGAAGGAAGGCTCGAACTTGAAAAAGGGGAAGGGGTCAGGGAGGATAGAAAGGGACAAGAGGACAGGTTGGAAGGTGGTTTTGATTAATGCAAGAAGTTTGGGAAGCAAGAGTCCAGAGCTACAGGCATTGATGGTGGTGGGGAGGGACACAGCAGCTGAAAAAGAAACTTGGGTCACACACAGTGCCATGATTGGGACCTGAAGCTCCCTAGGTACACCACCTTTAGGAAAGATAGGATAGTTGGAAAAGGGGAGGGGTAGCAATGTTCATTAGAGAAAGGATTGAGTGTAGCAAAGATGAGAACACAGAGGGGGAAATGTGGAAGCAGTATGGGTCACCTTACAAGATAGTAAGGGAAGGAAGGTCAACCTGTGGGTTGTATACAGGCCATCAACACAATCGGAAGACACAGACAACAAACTGGTAGACAGTATTAGCAAATATTGTAGCAGACGTAGGGGAGGGACTGTGGTACTGGGGGATTTTAATATGCCAGGGGACGATTGGAGTACCACGGTGTCAGCATCTGCAAAAGAACAAAAGTTAATGGATGCCTTTCAAGATGAATTTCTGACTCAACTGGTGGGGGAGCTGACCAGGAAGGGAAGCATCCTGGACTTGGTACTGATAGATGGGAACTAGGTAAAGAATTTGGTAGCGGAGGACCAATTGGCAGGGAGTGATCACTCAGCAGCTCGGTTCACCTTAGACCTGGGGAAGGAGTGGAACTAGGCAACTATGTGTAATTATGTCAACCTTTGTATGTATGTTTATCCTCCATATTTTCAATGTGGAACCTTTGTAAATGAGCAGTTCCTAGTCAAAGGTATTTGTAATCCTAGATTTCAATAAATAAAAATAAATAAATAAATAAATAACTGTGGTGGACTTTAGGGGAGCTGATTTTGGGGGGGGAGATGGCTGATATACTCAGGATGCATTTAAAGAATATCAGGCCATGGATGAGCACAGAGAGTCAATGGGGGATACTGAAGCTGGGCCTGCTGGAGGCTATAAAAGCCTGCACAAAATCCCATCATACAAAGGCTAGGGCTAGAAAACCTTGTTGGTGGTCCAGAGAAGTGCAGAAGGGGGTGAGGGAAAAGTGGATGGCCTTTAGAAGACACAAGCATTCCCACAGAGAGTCAGATAGGGAGGAGTACCACAGGATCTCTAACAAGAACAGCAGAAAGGTAAGAGCAGCCAAGGCAGCTAAGGAGCTTAGGTTAGCACAGGGGATCACGGAGGGGGAGAAGGAATTTTATAGATATGTCAGCGAGAGAAGTGGGGGCAGATAAACTGGTTAAAGAAGGAAAGGGGTTGGACTGAAGGGATGGTAGAATAGGCTGAAGTATTTAATGAGTATTTCTGCTCAGTCTTTATTAGGGAAAGGGAAGGACCGTTACTACAGTGGGGAGGCAGGATTGGGACAGTGGATGGGAGGGGGCAGTTACAGATGGTGAGATCCAAGTGGGAAGGGTGAGGGAGGCTCTCAAGTCTTTCAGGACTGATAAGGTCCCAGGACCAGATGGAATCCACCACAGAGTTCCAAAGGAACTGGCTGATGTCCTGGCTGCTCCAGTGATGGAATTATTCAATTCCTCCCTCCAGTCAGGATGGGTACCCCTGAACTGAAGGACGGCACATGTTTTGCCACTCCACAAGAGTGGACCGAGGGATGATCCAGAAAACTACAGACTGGTAGGTCTGATGTCCATAGTGGGGAAATTGATGGAGACCATCTTGAAGGAAAGTATGGTGGAGTTCCTTGAGGCAAACAGTTGTCAAGATGAAAGCCAACATGGGATCATCTGGGGGAGATTGTGTCAGACCAGCCTAGTCAAATTCTTCAACTGGGTGACAAGATCCCTGGACAGTGGAAAGCCAGTTGATGTCCTGTACTTGGACTTAAGCAAGGTTTTTGATTCAGTCCCACATGGAAGGCAATATGTAAGCTAAGAAACCTAGGGGTGGGGGAAAAATGGTGGGATGGATCGTAAACTGGCTCAGCAACCAGCAGCAGAGGGTGGTGGTAGGGGAGAGGCTTCAACTCACAGGAGGGTCATCAGTGGGGTCCCTCAAAGATTGATACTGGGCCCAATCCTGTTCAATGCTTACATTGCAGACATCGGGAAGGGAGTTAGGATCAAAATGAGCCTGTCTGCAGATGATTCCAAGCTGGAAGCGGAGATAGACAGCGAAGCGGGGAGAAAGACACTTCAGGAGGATTTGATAAAGTTGGAAAGGTGAGCACACACTTGGCAGCTGGGGTTTAGCGCTTGGGATTGCAGCATACTACATTCATGATTCATGAACTTTGGGTATGTCTATCATTTGGGGGGAACAGCTGTTGATATCCAAGGGGGAAAAGGACCTGGGGGTGGTCATAGATGCCAGAATGAATAACTTGGAACACTGCCGGAGAGCGGCTGCTAAGACAAATAAAATGCTTGGGTACATCACTAGGGGGACAACATCAAGGAGAAGGGAGGTTATTCTGCCCCTGTACAACTCCTTGGTGAGGCCTCACCTGGAGTATTGCATACAATTTTGGTGACCTTACTTAAAGAGGGATGTTATGCTTTTGGACAGAGTCCAGAGATGAGTTACAAGGATGATCCATGGCCTAGGGGGAATGTCCTATGAAGAGTGACTCAGGGAGCCGAACATGTAATAGTAGTAGTAGTAAAAACTTTACTTTTATACAGGAGAGCAAATCTTTAGGCTGGTTAGCCTAGTTTACAAGAATTATCCTGTTCCTTAAAAGTTGCCTAACATTAAAACAAATACAAGGTACAAAAAATACACATTTTTACAATAAATATATGAGGATCACTCCTCGAGGTTCAAACATTCTCCAGACATCCTATAGTTCATTCAAACTATACTTTTCATCTAAGACATTGACATGTAACAGAGCTTGGTACTCCCCAGATGTCAGACAGCACAGGGGGGACATGATACAGGTCTTCAAATATAAGAAGGGGATCAATAGGGTAGACACGGAGGGTCTCTTTATGTTGAAGGGGAGGGAAATATGAGGGGACATAATCTTAAACTAGTAGGGGAAGGTACAGGGGGAGGTGAGGAAACACTACTTCACAGAGAGGGTAGTGGCACCTTGGAACGCACTAGCAGGGGAGCTGATGACAACCGAAACAGTGAAGGGATTCAAGGTGGGGTGGGACAGGTACATGGGCAAGGTACAGGTTGGGGGGAGGTTAACTTCAGGGTGCCGGGGGGTGTGCCAGGGGGAAGGGAGCACAAAAAGGGTGGGGGAAGGGCAGCAACTGAAACTTAATTAGGAGCTGCATCACGGGCAGATGTAATAGACCATTGGGCCTAATCTGCTGGCCATTTTGTATGTATGTATGTACTAAACAAATATGTTTGTTCAGTGTAGAGGGCCACAAAAAAGTAATAGGTGTTCTGTAAGGAGGGAAATAAATACCAGTATTTTTTCAGAGGAGAGGGTCCTTGAGGGATTCGCTAATCTGAAGGTTGACAAAGCAATGAGACCAGATGGGTACATCCTAGAGTGTTATTGGCTGCACCTCTGACAGTCCTTTTGAGTTGCTCAAGGAAAACAGGTGTGGTTTCAGAAGACTGGAAGAAGGTATATGTATTAATCCGTCATAGAAGTGATAGCAAAGAAGAGGCTGGAAATTATAGGTCAGTCAGTCTTACCTCGGTGGTGGAACAGTTGATGAAATCACTGTTGAAGGAGAGGATAGTGGAAAATTTAGAATTAAATGGGTTATAATTTAATTTAATTTTTTCATTTATTTTTTATTTGTTCTAGGATTACAAATACCTTTGAGCCGAGGCTCTTTTACAGGGTTCCACGTCACTGGTACAATTGAGACAAACATAAGCAAAGATAACAGTTTATAAAATAAAAAACAAACAAAACAAAAAAAAAAAACAAATAGCCTTGTAGAGGAAAAAACAACAATAAGGTGAAACTTTGGGGAGGGGAAAGGGACAGGAGGAGGGTGAAATCAGGGAGACTAAGTGGATGGGAGAAAAGGGGAGGTAGGTGGGGGAAACAGAGAGAGGAGAGGAGAGGTGGAAGGCGGGTAAGAATAGAGGTAGTGCAGCCGGGTGGCATTTGTCATGGGCCAGCAGGGGAGGTGAAGATGGGGGGTGCTGGCAAAGTGCAGGAGTAGATGTGGATCCAAAAGGGCATCTTCAGCTATGGAACCAGAAGACATGTTTAGCCACAACAGTCACAGAGGTTGGAGGCAGTGAGTGTTAGGCAGAGCCGAGTCTTAAAAGTGCTGAGCGATAGTGAGGATGAGATGTCACTGGGAAGACCATTGTACCAACTAGCGGCCCGGTAAGCACAGGATCTTTGGCCTTGTGTTGTGCGGCAATGCGGGATTTGCAGAAGCTGAGATTTTGATCCCCTGGTATGGTGGGTGTGGATTCTCAGTTGTATGAGGGCACAGACTCCAGGGGGCGCAAGGCCCAGCAAGATTTTCTTAGTAGTAATACAAGTTTGGTGTTTTATTCGATTGGCAAGATTCAACCATCCAGTTTGAGAATAGAGGTCACATGTGTGAGTTAGGTGTTGGGAGCCAGTGACAAGTCGACAGGCCTTGTTGAGGGCGGTGGATACACGTTTGAGTGCGGTGGTTGTAGCAGAGCCGTAAATGATAATGCCATAATCAATGATGGATATGATGGAGCTCTGGACAGTGACAGTGAGGGCTTCGGGTGTCAGGTATTTCCTATGACGGAATAGCAGGCCTAGCCGGGAGTTAGCGGCTTTGGCGACATGGTCAATGTAGGCAGTGTAGGTGAGGTGAGGGTCAAGGGTGATCCTGAGGTATTTAAAGTTTTTGACCTGTTCCAGTGCGGCACCTTGTCTGGTGATAACGGAGAGTTAGAAGTGCTTATGTTTATTATGGGAGCTGCTGAAGATCATGGCCTTGTTTTTTTTTAATTAAGGATCAGTTTGTGCTTTGTGAACCAATTCTCAACTGAGGAGAAGCTGAGTTGGAGATTTTCTTGCAATTTCTTCGGGTCCTGGTGTGTGGCAAGGATTACTGAATCATCGGCATACAGGGTGATATGTTCAGTGCAGGAGTCCGGTAGGGTGTTAAGGAACAGGCTGAAGAGTAGGGGGCCCGGTATTGAACCCTGGGGGACTCCAGAGAGAACAGGTTTGGAATCAGAGTGCACATCCCTGATTTTTACATGCTGGGAGCGGTTTTCAAGATAGCTTTTGAACTAAGAGATTGAATCATTGGAGAGAAAAGCATTTTTTAGTTGGCTTAGCAGGAGGGAGTGGTGGACAGTATCGAAGGCTTTGGTCAGGTCAATGAAAATAGCACCAGTTAGTTATCCATTGTCAAGAGAGCTGTGAATGGAGCCGGTGAATTCGAGTAAGGCAGAGGATGTACTATGACCTTTTCTAAAGCCATGTTGCTGTTTACAGAGAATATTATAATTGTCGAGATGCTCGGTAAGTTGGTCCGCTACCATACGTTCCAGTGCCTTCGATAGGGGAGGCAGAATGGAGATAGAGCAGAAGTTTGCATGGTCAGTCTTATCACAACTTTTGTGAATCGGGGTAACAGTGGCCATTTTCCATTTGTCCGGGAATTGGTTAAGGGAAAGAGAGAGAGAGAGATTAAAGATCTTGGTGAGAGGCCCAAGTACCTCATCAAGCGTTAGGGCCAGTAGCTTGAGGTCAAGTGTGTCATTGCTTGTTCTAGATTTGTTGATGGCTTTGGCAACGTAGTTTTGGACTTGATGTTTCTTTAGTGCTTTAAAGTAGAAAGGTGGGTGACAGGCATGGGTGGAGGAGTTGGGGGGGTGGGAGTTGACGCATCTTGGAAGAAGTCAGAGGGGAGAACACTGCTAAGGTCAGTGAAAGCTATGTTAAGTGTTCGCAATAGTTTTAGGGTCGAGTGTAGTGTGCCCATTTATGTTGAGTATGTTCGGCGAAGATTTTGACTGCTTCCCAATGACATCTTTAATGTTTTTCCAGAAATCCCTCCCATTTCCCCAGGCGTTAGTGAGGGCATTTTTATAGTAGTCAGATTTCTGTTGCCGAATGGATTTGGTGCAGTCGTTCTGTGCCCGTTTATAATTCTGGATGTCAAGTTGCTTACCAGAGTTTCTAGCCAGTTCCCAGAGGTGGTCCCTGGATTTAAGTTTTTTTAGGAGGTCTCCTGACAGCCAAGGGTTACTGAGCGATTTAACTTTATGCTTTTTGAGGGGGCAAATTTATTACAGGCTTCATTGAAAATGTGAATAAATTGCTCCAGTGCAGTATTAGTATCTGTATAAGATGAAAGACAGCATGGTTTCACTGGAGAGAGGTCATGTCAAATGAATCTGATAGATTTCTTTGATTGGGTAACTAAGATAATAGATCAAGGTGGTGCAGTGGATGTGGCACACCTGGATTTCAGTAAGACATTTGACACCGTTCTGCATATAGCAGGTGACTATTAAACAAGCTGGGGGAGCTTAGGAGTGGGTCGAAAGGTAGTAAACTGTATAAGAAACTGGTTGGGGGATAGCACTCAGAGAGTGGTGGTGAATGGAGTTCACACTGAGGAGGGGTGGGTAACAGAGCAGGGTGCCTCACGGATCAGTTCTGGGACCAGTCCTCTTTAATGTATTTATAAGTGACATTGCATAGGAGCTGGAAGGGAAGGTCTGCCTCTTTGCAGATGATACCAAAATCTTTAATAGGGTAGACATTCGGGGAGGAGATGAACAGAGACTTAAAAAAAACTTGAGCAGTGGTCAAGAGTAGAGATGCAGTGAAGTTAAATTCCACCCATGAAATAGATGGGAAGTAGCCCACTTTGCGTTATTTTCATGCTGCGCGAAGTGCCCATTAAAAACCGTCACTTTGCCACTTTGCCTTGTGATAATGCTGATAATGACTTTGCGTTGCTCACTCCACCTTACTTCACTTTAAAGGCGGAGTGAGAATTTACAGGCAGCCCAAACACATCACATGGCTTACACAGTCTAGGTCAGCCCGACCCCAATTGTAAAGCAGCAGCCCCCGGCTCCAACAACACCTGGGCCCCCTTCCCGCCTGTGCCTAGTCCTCCCTGCACCTCATTAGTGTGGGAGTTCTTTGCTACACTGCCTGGGAACAGTAGTGTAATGAAATGTAATCTGTGTGTTGTGGAGGTGAGCCGTGGCCCCAAAGGAACTCACCTTGGCACAGGTGGTCAGCACACCCACCTGTACAACCACCACCATGTACAGTGGCAGGCAAAGGTTGCAGAACAGGGCAGTAATGCACCTGCTGGCCCTGCTGGGGAAGAGAGGACAGCACAGCATCCACCTGCGCGTGGTGGTATGAAGTGGGGGAGGGCCATGGATCAACCAGCTGCTTCACCACCACAACCTGCAGCAGGTGACGGTGGCAACCCTGTCCAACTACCTGCTACACAGGCCAATTTGGGCCTGACATAGAGGGAGGGAGGGAGTTGAAGGCTGTTAACCACCATCTTGAAAACATTGAGCAGTAGTTGGAGCGAATTAAGAAACACCAGCGACAAATTTTGGGAATGCCTTAACTGCTGCTGTACCATCAGAACATTGATTGTTAGTTTTAGTTTGTCCTTGCGCCCACCACCCTCTGTGTGAAGAAATAGTTACTGCTGTTGCCCCTGATCCATCCTCCCTTCTATCTTCAAAATTTTAGACCCTTCTTCATGCACATCTCTTTCTCTGGATTATGCTATCCTGTTGTATGTTGTTGATTCCCTTTCAGTACTTGATAGTTTCTATCATGCCCCCCTCCTTTCCTTGCATTTCTAGGTAATGTCCTTTAGTGTCTCTTCATCTGGCTTCATTCTGGTGCATATCCTTCAACATTTTAGTTGCCCTCCTTTGTACAGCCTCCATCCTGTGTATATCCTTGCAGAGATATGCTCTCATCACTGCACGCTGTACCTAAGATGAGGTCTTACCAAATATATGTACATAGGGATAAGAACATCCATTTTTGGACTTCATTTTAATGTGATGGCTCCCAATGCATCCTAGTATACCCTCAGCCCTCCTTACTGCCTTCTCGCATTTCTTGCATACCTTTAGGTCATCTGACACAGGTCACTGTCCATTTTTATTGTTGTTAGTCTCTCCACCCCCCCATTGTGCACTGTTATGTGCATAATGTTAAGTGTGTGTTCTGTCTTTCTTTCACATAACCTTGTTTACCTCCCAAAAATGATAAGAACCACGCCCCAAAACAGCTGAAATAAAATAAAGTACAAAAGTGGTGTCCTTGCCCTCATTATATTCCTACTTAACAAAACCAGAAAGCCAGCACTCCTTATGTATAAATGCCGATAAAAAAATGTTCACTGCTAGTGCAAATTTACTGATGACAAAGCAAGCCACACAAATGACCCCTGCACTTTGGCAATTAGGCCTTCATTAGGGAGCCCCTCTAAAATGGTTAACTGGTCAGAAGTGGAACTTGGGGCAGCAATACTCATGCCAGCAGCAACTGCATTAACACCACCAGCGGGGACAACATCATCTCCTCCAAAACCTCCTGGTTTTGTTTTCTTGTAAATATTGTCTGTGACAAATGTCTGTAACACATGCTTAATGTAACCACTCTTATACCATGTATCTCATGTTTAATGTAATTGTTGTTATACCTACTCTGTGTTTCCATCTGTCTTACATGTGACAAGGTACCTTTGCAAATGAGCTTCTGGCTCAAAGGTTGTAAACCAATATATCAAATAAATAAACTATTAGTGAAGCAACAGATTGCTCTGTAAAAAACATTTATGGAGAAATCCCTTTACTGACATCAGCTATGTACTTCTGCATACTACCATACCCACAGCCAATCTTGCCACTGGCAGCAGTGCCATGGCCAGAAACAGCTTTGCTTTCACATCTGTTTGCAGGCATTTTGGGGGATCACCAAGAAAATTCTAAACAAATTTAGATTTCTGAACTTTCAGTCTGGGCCGGTGGATGGGAAGCCAAAAAACAACAACTGTGGCTTGCAGCTGGAGACTGGGCACTAAACAATTGCAAACCCACAGACAGATTGAGATAGCACTGCACACTCAAGAGATGCAGACACAAAGGCACAACAACACCTTAACCAGTGCTCACAATTCACAAAGCCAAATCTGGAAAAGAATACTTTTTGTTGGTTGGGGGCAGTGCAGTAACAGTCCACTACCAAGATACCACAAAGCAGTACAAAATAACACAGATGGATAGCAGGTTCACAATGCTGCAATTACTGTGTGGCACAATAAAATGTGTCTGATTTGATGCCATGCATTGCATACACACTCACACATGCACTACAAGTAATGCTCAGCAAATTGAAAACTTCAGAAATATAACCAAATCTTTTAAACAAACTGAAATTTTGCACTGCACCAAAACAATCAGCAAACAATTTCAACAATTACTGAAAATATTGCTGTGTGTACATGAACACAGTTATACAAGAAAAATATAACCAGAACAGAAAGACTGCCTTTCTCCCAGTTAATCTACCTCCACCACAGATAGGCCCGGCCCCCAAGCACACTTCAAGTGTCTGTCAGTACACAGACTGAATGTTCTAAATTAACATTCAAAATCCACACACATTCTATGTGTGTTCTTCGTACCTCTCTACTATCACCACCTCTGCCTGCCACCACCTTCCCCTCTCCCCATATCTACCCCTGCCTCTCTCCCTAGCCCTGGTCCACCACCTTCCTCTCTTACCCTTCTTAAACTCCCTTTCTATCTCCCTTTTCTAATCTGCTCACCCCACCCACTTTTGCACTTGTTCCCCAATCCTCGCCTCCCACCCACCTCTCCTTCTACCTCCCTCCCAGTTACTCCTCTACTCCCACTCTCTCTTCAACTTTCCTATGCTACCTGGCACAATTGGCAGCAACTCAGTTTTTCCACTCTACCTTTCCTTTTGACAATGCCCTTCTGGCAGCTTTAATTTGTGTAAATATTATTTGTTGTGACTCATCATTCTTAAATGTATGCCTGATTGTGTTGTTCTAACTGTTATTTATATTACCTGTAGCTTTTAGACCATGTATACCCTGTACTGAATTTTGTATTCAAACTGCTTGCCTGCTAATCTCACACAAACTGTACTTCTATTCTCTGTATACTGATGTGGAACCTTTGTAAAAGAGCCATTGGCTCAAAGGTATTTATCCAAAATTCTAATAAATAAATAAATAAATAAAAACACACAAACAATAAACACTCGATGATATGAGCACAGGAGGGTTTCCTACAATCGATGTACTAAATTTTGAGAACAAAAATAAGTGGCTCAAAAAGGTTTTTTGAATGGTTTTTAGAGTGTTTGAATCTCAGAGCTCTGAGACAAACTGTCTCCAGCTACAACTACACATACGCTACACAGAACTGAGGCTGTGCAGAACAATCTACAGCCCATGTGACCTGCAATCCCATGAATCACTGTAAAATTCACCTTGGAGCTCACCAACTAGACAAAGTGATGTGAAGTACATTGATTTCAATGTACTTCGTATTAGAATTGGTGTAGAAGTGGTTGTGGAAAGGCAGAGTAATGTGAAGTCATTGTTTCCAATGGACTTCGCAATCCTAATTATAAGGTGGAGTACCCCACTTCGCGTTGTGGATTACTTTGCAGATTCCACCTTTATACACAAATTGCTTCACGTATCGGATTTTTGCCATTTTGCCCACCTCTAGTCAAGGATATGGCAACTGGGTTTCAATGCAAGAAAGTGCAAAATAATGCACTTGGGTTATGGAAACCCTGGGGCAGAATACAAAATGGGGGTAGTGTTATTCACAACAACCAAGCAAGAGAGAGATTTACAATAGGTGTAATCATCTCAAATGACTTAAAGGTAGCCAGGCAGTGTGCTAAGGCAGTTGGAAAGGTGAGTGGGATGCTGGGTTGCATAGGAAGAAGGATTACCAACAGAAAGAGAGAGGTGGTGTTGCATCTGTATAGGTTGCTGGTGAAACCTCTTCTGGAATACTGTGTACAGTTTTGGAGACCACATCTATGAAAAGACATAGACCAAGTAGAGGCAGTCCCAGAGGAGGGCAACTAGAATGGTGAGGGGTCTACGTCACAAATCCTGCAAGGAGAAACTCTTGGAAAAGAGAAGGGAGAGGGGGATGTGATAGAGACCTGTAAATAGCTAAATGTTGTAAATCAGGTACAAGAGGAATATTTTTCAGACAAAAATGTACTCAAGAACAAGGGGACATGATAGGAAGCTGGAGGTGGGTAAACTTAGGAGAGATGTTAGAAAGTACTTCTTCACATTAAAGGGGAACTGTCAGCAATAAGAGCCTCACACCCAAGTGTGAGGCTGATTCCAATTAGCTCTTTGTGTAAAAAAACATTTTTGTTTACTTACTGTTTACTGCAGTATAGTAGAACGTATTAGGCTAATTTTGCAGACTCTGAGATTCCATTTCCTGTAACCAGCTATCCTAGAATCCCCTGTAATGGACATCAGAGGAGGACTGCAGAACTGAGAGATTCAGTAGCCCACAGTACACATGTTAAAGATTTTGAAGGCTAAAATCAGATGTTTGCTGGTCCTGCTAGTCCTGCTCTACTCATGGGGCTAGCACAGTTTTCTGTGACTATATCTAGCCCCAGGAGAACAGCAGACCAACAAACAGAAGATTACAGCTTATAAAAAATCTCTTGACATTCACTGTAGGCTATTTAATCTCCCACTGCTGAAGTTCTCCTCTGATGTCAGCAGCAGAGGAGTCTGGCATTTCTGTTAAAGGAAAACTACACCCAAAACTTGAAAAAATATATGTTGTTCAGAGTGTTTTAATTTGTATGTGAAGTTCTAGTGTTTCCTTCCCTCTGACTGGTATTAGGAGTTTTTCCCAAATTAGCCTGCTAGCTTTATGCTAGTTGTATGACCCCTGGGGATCTTCATACCTGATAGCCTAATTGTATTTCTTGTTCCCACAGTGCATCTTGTCTCATGTGACTGTGATGTAAGAGAGACCCAACATTCAGCACACACATGCCAAACAAACTAAATATCTTGGAAGCTTCAGAAGCTGCACAAAAATTACTAGCAGCAACGTTTTTCAGGGCAGTAAAACCTTTAGGATGAGGGTGGTCACCAAGCTGAATTCTACAGATTTTAAAATATAGCCATCTCTATTGTTGTGAACTGATTGTAATGCAATGCTTTCTGCTAGATTTATGGGCTCTGCTACATCATCATCACATGAAACAAGGTGCATTCTAGGACAAAGAAATACAATAAAGCTATTTGATATGGAGATCTCCAGGGGTAAACTACCCCAAAGCTAGCAGGCTAATTTAGGAAAAACTCCTAATACCAGTCAGAGGGAAGGAAACACTAGAACTTACATACAAATTAAAACACTCTGCACAACATATATTTTTTCAAGTTTTGGGTGTAGTTTTCCTTTAACAGGAAATGTCAGCTTACAAATCAGTGAAATTAGCCTGATACGTCTACTACACTGCAGTAATCAGTAAGTAAAAAAAAGTGTTTTTGCACACAAAGGGCTAATTGGAATCAGTCTCACACTTGGGTGTGAGGCTTTTATTGCTAACAGTTACCCTTTAAGGAAGGTAGATTCCTGAAATAGCTTACCAGCTGAGGTAGTGGGGGCGAAACCAGTGGCAGGGTTCAAAAAAGCTTGGGATAGGCATAAGGGTATATTAATGGGAAGGAATGAGGGTGGGGAAAAAGGAGCCAGAGATCAAGTAGGATCTGTGGTGATAAAGTAGATAGGGAAAATGGGCAGACTAGGTGGGCCAAATGGTCATTATCTGCTGACAGATGCTATGTTTCTATGAAATTCATTGCAAAAAAAACACATTAATGCAGACATTAGGGTCGAACAATGAAAAGCACACTAAGTAGGGAAATGAAAAAAATATTAGGGTTTTGGGTCTCTGGAGTCCTGATGAATCAGTGATGGGTTGTTCCCTGGGGTTGTCAATCCTAATGCCCAACCCCTCCCCTTGGCAAACAAGGTCAGACATGAAATTTTTTCTTCACACTAGGCTCACAGGAGTTTGTAAGAAGAAAGCTGTGACTAATTTTATTAGCAACATGTGGCAAGTCATACTTCTCTGCCTCCAAAGAATGTATCACTGTGGGCACAGACATGAAGCTACACCTTGTTCTTTGGATAGGAGGCGATGGGCTTGAGAAGAGGGTGCACATTATGGTTGACAACCCCAAGGAATACCCCACCATTGATTCGTCAAGACTCCAGAGACCCAAAACCCTAACAAGGGTGGTAATATTTTAAGATAGCAAGGCCCAAGTTATGTTTACATAAGCACAATATCATTGTTGCTTCTCCTGTTGTCAGCTGCCATATTAAATGGAAAGGCTTTCCTGTGGTTCGATGCAGTAGCTGGTTAAGCTCTGACCCAGCATTCTAAAGGGTAGACTATTCTAGACTTCCCTATAGTTTTCTTCACCCCACCATCAACCCCTCCTCCTAATGCAGGGGTCTTTTTTCTACCCAAAGCCTTTATTCATACTCAGTCATTTCCTTTAGACTTGAGCTTTTTCTGTAGGCCCCTCTACTGAGAGTGGAAATATTTAAGACAGCAAAGCCAAAGTTACAGTCACATAAGCATTATATCATTCTAGCTTCACATGCAGCCAGCTGCCACATTGAACAGATATTTCTTCATGTTGCCATAATGCAAACAATTGTTTCACTTTTTTTTAAATGTAGAAACAGAAACATAGAATCTATTAGCAGAAGGAGATTGAGGATATGCCATTTCTGCCAGTACTAAGCTATGTGAGTACATTGTTACCACAGATTCGTAGAGATATGGAATAACACATACTGGAGTGTCCTGTTGTGCCGAGATAAATGGGCACGTTCAAGGCCCTATGAAACATAAGGCACAGCCGACTGAATGCATTAAACCACTAGATATGTCCATATATCTAGCACAGTGGGACACCCTGAAGTATATTATGCCTTTTATAACATAGTCATAAAAAGGAAACAATAACCAAGATATTAAATGAAAAATCCATGAAATCTGTGATACCTACAGTAGATTTATTGCGATAACTAGACAGTGACATAATGCTCTTGTCCAATCAGATCACCAAAATGTCTTCACCTATGTGATAAACTCTTCAGCTGTAAAAGCTGAAGTTACAAAAGAAAACTCTTTGTTACCTTCGCTGTATTGGTAAGATGCAGAGATTTGCTTACACAGCCATTTGCATGTGGGGAATAAATGCATGTTCATGTGATGAGAGTTGCATGGAATGCTTTTTTTCCACTAGTGGAATTCAAAAGATTTTTGATTCCCACATCTGCCAGAACTTCTGTGTAATTCTTCTAGTGTACAATATAAAGTTTCACTGGGTTCATGGGAATGGGGTCCATAATGATTTGCAGGTAAAAAAATAAACAAAACATGCTACATTTCATTCTGTGACAGAAATCCCACAGCTCAAATGGCGTTGTTGTTACATAAGGTGTCCTATACTTACGAAGCAGTTTAACACTTTTATGTTACCCCACTATTCATGAAGCTTTTTCTTAATCTTATGTTTGTTTTCCTTGCCCTCTTTTTGTGGTTTTTACCCTACTACTGATTTCAGCACTGCCCTCTTGGAGTGATGTGAAACAACAAGAGTAAAATAAAGCCACATAAAGCTAAAATGAAGTGTTTCATAAATACTAAAGATTCATGAATATAGGCTGGTACTGTACATGTAGCACCATGTGATCTGTAGAATATTTTCCCACCAAAGTCAAGGTAGTGTAATTTAATTTCTGCAAACATCAAAGAAAAACACTCAGAAAACAGTTATAGGGCTGGCAGCATAGCCTAGTGGTTAGAGTACCAAACTGTGAATGAGCTTGGTACACCCAGCAGACCTAGCCTTTTTTTTTTTTTAATTCTTTGGTAATCGGGTAAGGCCCACTAGGCACAAGTCCCTGTTTTCAGGGGTAACCCAGGAGCACTGGGGAGGTTAAGTGACTTGCTCAGAGTCACACAGTATGTAAGTGGAGGTTGTGGGAATCAAACCCAGGTCTGCTGGATGTACCAACTCATTTGCAGCTCATTACTCTAACCTCTAGTTATACTGCCAGCCCCTAGTTCTATTATGATAACTGGACAGTGGCATAGTTTGATTCCCACAACCTCCACTTGCATACTGTGTGACCCTGAGCTAGTCGCTTAACCTCCCCAATGCCCCCAGCTCACCCATGAAAATAGGTGTTCTGCCTAGTGGGTTTTACCCAGTTACCATAGAATTAAAAAAGAATATATATTTTGCATGTTGCAAAAACTCCATGAATTGCATAAATCTGCAGAAACTTTTAGGTTATTTAGATCAAAAATCCGCCCAGCCCTACACATGGCATAAGTTGAATAATCTCAAATCATAATTTCTATAGTGAATTTTAAAAGTGTAGGATACATGAATGAGTGTAAGTGGTGTGTATCCATAGCTAGTGCAGCCAGGGTTGTGTATCTATGTTGAATTCAAATAAATGTAAGAATCAAAAGGAGGACATTTTCCAAGTATAAGGGTAGTCAAAGGGAACAAGACAGGGTAAAGTATCTGGAAGCAACAAAAGAAACCACCGAGAAGGTGATGGAGGCCAAAGTGCACAGAGGGCTTCAGTAGGCAACGTGGTGCAGAAAGAAGATAAGGTTTTCTTCCGGTACGTCCTGAAGACTTGCAAGGTCAAAGGTGGGGGGGGTATAGTGAGAATTACGAGCAATAAGGGGTGGAATGAGGGGCAAAAGGGGAAGGCAGAGATGTTGAACAATTATTTTTTAGTATTGACTAAGGAGATGGATGGGCCAATGCCAGAATGCAGCTTTAGGAAGAGAGGGAGCAAAGATGCTAGGGCACAGGTCCAGATAATGAAGAAAATGGTGTTTGAAAAGCTAGCAGGGTCGGAAGTAGATACATCTATGGGAACTGATTTCTTACAATCAAGGAAGCTAAGGGAGATAGCAGGGGTTATAGCAGGGCCACTAGCAGACATTCTCAGTAGCCTGCTAGCCACGGAGGTGGTCCCTAGGACAGCGGATGTGGTTTTGTTACACAAGCATGAGAAGAGGGATGAGCCAGGGAACTATAGGCCCATCAGTTTGATGTCTATAGAACGGGAGATCATGGAGTCTCTACTCAGGGTGGACTTCCTAGAAGGAAACAGGCTGCAGGACCCCAAACATAGAAACACAGACTTTGATGGCAGATAAGGACCACTTGGCCCACCTAGTCTGCCCATTTCCCTGCCTATTGGATAAGCAATAGATCCTAGTTAACCAACGGCCTACTTCTTCCTACCCCCCACCAGAATTGCCTTATGTCTGTCCCATGCATTCTTAAATTCTCCCACTGGTTTTGACCCCACGACCTCCTCAGGAAGGCCGTTCCATGTGTCCACCACCATCTTTGAGAAAAAATACTTCCTCACATTGCCCCTGAGCTGTCCCCCCTCTGTCTTCAAATTGTGCCCTCTTGTTCTTGCACATCTCTTTTTCTGAAAGATGCTACCCTCTTGGACTTTGTTGATTCCTTTGAGGTACTGGAAAATTTCTATCATATCCCCCCTCTCCCTTCTTTCCTCAAGGGTGTACATATTAAGCTCCTTTAGTCTCTCTTCATATGGCTTCTGTTGCAGACCCTGCACCATCTTAGTTGCCCTTCTCTGGACTGCCTCCATCCTGTCCATGTCCTTGTGGAGATGGGGTCTCCAGAACTGCACACAGTACTACATATGGGGTCTCACCAACTGTCTGTACAGAGGGATGACACCTTCCTGTTTTCTACTGGTGATGCCTCTCCCTATACATCCCATTATCCCCCTAGCCATCCTTACTGTCTTCTCACATTGCTTGCTTACCTTTAGGTCATCTGATATGACTACCCCCAGGTCCCTTTCCATTTGTGTTGTTATTACCCCCTTCCCCCATTGTGTACTATTCCCCTGGGTTTTTGTTTCCTAGTTGTATTACTTTGCACTTCTTTGCATTGAATCTAAGCTACCATACTTTTGACCATTCCTCCAAATTTTTTTTCTCCTTTATTTCCCTCCGGTCGCTGGTTTCTGAGGCATCCCTCAGGCATCCCCAGCTGGTCCCACCCTGTCTGAGATCTCCCACACCTCAAGTCCCTCAGAACCCTGACCTTACACCTTGTACCACCTTAGATGCCCCCTGGATTGTGGCTCCCAGAGCAGGGCAGCCCTCTCCTACCTTTGGGTGCTCCTTCAATCAAGTCTGGTGGTCGGATGCGGGCCAGAGGATATCAGGACTGGGTGGATGGAATCTAGAAGTGGGCATGGGGCTGGTTTACCATCATCTTCCCGGAATCTGGGGTTTTTCCTTGTTCTGTGTGTGATTCCCTGTATGGAGGTGTGGATGTGCAATGACACTCCAAGTGAGCTGGGCATGCTCCCGCACCACCGCTCATGAGCGTCCACCATAGCCTTCTCCCCTTTTGCATGCCTGATGCCGCTTTGTGCTCCCAGTCTCCACTGGGAGTCGCTGGTGTAGTGGGATCATGATCCCCACCCTCCCCAGGAGAAGAGAGCTATCCTCCGGATACTCAATCCTCTCCTCCCTAGCTGACCCCTGGCAACCCAAGCTCACTCCTGAACATGGGTCGCTGGCATGGTTCGAGGTGTGGCATCCAGCACCTCAGCCCTCAGCCCTCAGCACCACAGGGCTGGCTCCATTCCTGCAACCTCAACAAGTCCCTTCAGTCAGTATGGTTCATGAGGAGAAGTCTTGCCAAATGAATCTGGTCGAGTTTTTTAATTGGAATACCACAGCAGTAGACAAGAGGCAGAGAGCTGATATCTATACCTTGACTTCAGCAAGGCTTTCAACTCAGTCCCCCAAAGAAGGCTGGTCAAAAAGTTTAGGGACCTTGAGTTAGAGGAAAAGATGTCAAACTGGGTAGACAGCTGGCTGGGGTAGAACACAGAGCCTCATACTCAATGAGGAGTTTTCAGAGGTGAGGGAAGTGGCCAGTGGGGTACACCAAGTGCTGGTCCTTTTCAATATTTTCATCTGTGACATAGGTAAAGGTATCAAGGGTAATATTGTTATGTTGAATTCCTCTGCTATAATCTCCCAGGTTGTGCTTGAAAATAGGCAAATATTTTGTCTAGTGCACCCACCTGGTAAATAAAAATATGTAACTAACTAACTAAATAAGATCTGTGCAAGGGTAGAGATGGAGGAAGGGAGATGGAAATAAGGAAGGATCTAGGCAGATTGGAGAGCTGGTCCAAGATTTGGCAACTGAACTTTAATGGTAAAAAATTTAAAGTAATGCACATTGGGAAAAGGCACACAAGGTTGCAATACGAAATGGGAGGAATGGTGCTGGGAAGTGCTCCAGAAGGAAGGGATTTAGGGGTGATGATATTGAAGACCTAATGAAATATCTACACATTGCAATGGCAGTAAGCAAAGAAAATAGAATGCTGGGATACATAGGGAGGGGGATAAGCAGTTTAAGGAGGGAAGTGATCCTTTCTCTATACAGGTCACTGGTGTGGCCACACCTGGAATACTACACAAGCTACTGGAATCCACACCTGACAAGAAACTGCAACAAGGTAGAGGCAGTAAAGTGCAGGGCTACTAAGATGGTACACAGCCATGGCGATTTCACACATGAAGAGTCGCTGCAGAACTTACACCCTGGAGAAAAGGAGGGAAAGGGCTGACATGACTGAGCATACAAGTATCTGCATGGAATAAACAGAGTAAATGGCAAGGAGCTATTCTCCCAAACACAGGGATGACAGGGACTTCACTAAAGATGGCAGAGAGGAGATTTAAAAGAGATGTCTGGAACCACTTCTTCACAGAAAAGGTGGTGGATAAATGGAATAAGCTACCAGAAGAATTTGTACAGGTCAAGTCAACCAGCAGCTTCAAACAGATAGGATAGGCAGGTGGGTTTAATTAGAAAAGGGTGTACCGTAAAAAATGGGAGGATTACCACTGTTGCAAAGCAGAATAGTTAGAAAGGGTAGACAGACTGGACGGGCCAAGAGATTTTTTCTGCTGTCCATGTCTCTGTATCTATGTGTTTATAAATATGTGTGCATGTGAGCGTGTGGTATGTTTGTATGATGTTTGTAGAAGTATGTTTATACAGTGCTATTTAAGCATGTCAGCATGTTTTTGTGTATATTATGCAAGCATGTCTTTTTGTTGTGTGTATATATATATATATATTTTTTCCAACTTATTTACCCAGGATAGCCCAGTTGAGGTCGAGAAGGAACATCTCATGTTCAATGCATTGTGCTTCTTTCTGTTTCTGTATCAGGGTAGATTGGAGTTCTGGGAGGATAAGTGACTTGTTCGAGGTCTAAAAGTGTATGTTGGCTCTAGTGTGATTTGAACCTGTGATCTTCTGGTTGCCAACTAGACCACACTTCTGCATATGTGTGTGTGTACTCACTCACTGATGTGGAACCTTTGTAAAAGAGCCTCGGCTCAAAGGTATTTATGTAATCCTAGACTCAAATAAATAAAAAAAAATAAATAAAATACAGTATACATGATTTGTATCTGTCAGTGATTGTGTGCATATGCCTTTGTTATTTTTAAAGTTCCAGGAGGAACTCTGAACAATTCTTATTTGCTTTGTTGAAGAAGAGGGATAATTAGTTGAGCAGTGTTAATGACTGTTGTTTTATCTGATTTGTAATTTGCTGATCAATGCCGTGTGAAGCCGCTTCCCCTGTGTGCTTACTGCTTCTGAGAATGTTAAGTCCCCAGGCTCTGATGGGAATGGTGCATCTGTTCATCACTTATGCTGACACACACCTCACCCTCACCCCCCCCAACCCCCAAGGGATTGGGAGCAATTACAAGAGATTTGGTTCACTGCTGAATTTGTCTCACACAGCACTCTACTGAGAAAAGGATAGTGTGTGTGTGTGTGTGTGTGTGTGTGTGTGTTGGGGTGGGGGGGGGGGTGGGGTTGGGCTTGGGCTATGTGGGACCAGGATCTTTTGTACTGAAACAGGATGAATGAGGGAGTTGATTTACAGAGGGTGTGGGCCCCAGTTTCAGAAATTCAAACAGCAGTGTGGACTGCCTCACTGTGCTAACTCCAAACTGCTCAGTGTGGTGACCCCATGGTCTGTAATACTGAAATGGAAACAACAGAACTGAATAAAAGTTGGTTATATATAGCACCTTTCATAAATCTGTGTTCCAAAGTGTTACACAAAGCAATGAGCTAGATGCTGGTTGTGCCGGGGTCCATATGCGTATATAAGCAGGAGCTACTATGCATGCTATACCACACACATACACACACACACACACACGTATGTACACACACATACATATGCAAACACACTCAAACACATGCACACAAGCACACACACGCATTCACATCCATGTGCACGCATGTAGACACATGCACCCATACACCTTTATTGCATTAGAACTGGTGGTATTGAGAAAGGGAATACTGGCCAGGACACTAGGGATAACTCCCCTGTTTTTTAGGGCTGCAGTAGGCAGAGCCCTGTAGTTCTTCTGTGATTGAAAAACAGAGATTTTTCTTACAGAACAACAGTGTGGAGCACTCCGCACTCTCCATTAGTAGTCGCACTACACAATTTCTTCTTCAGTCAGCGTAGTTGCACTGCACCATTTGAGTGATAAAAATTAACTTTTATGCAGGTACAGACATTTAGGGATGAAATCCCTTTTTTTCAAAGAATGCACTGTACAATACACAAAATGCACAAATGTACTTCTCTTACATAAGTACTCTATATAAAAACACATATAACACATTGATGCATATATCAAATTATGTTAATTTCATGCATAACAATTACATGGATTTTGCAAGGACTTCCTCAGTGCAGTCTGAAACTCCTTTATAGAGTGTTTGTGTTTGCAGCTTCCTTCGTAAGTGGGTTGTAGAGGTGCGGCAGCCTTGTGCTGAATGGCAGCAGTCCATTCTGGGTCTGGTCTCTGCCGGGGCAAATAGAGGAGCATGCTGTCAGTGACAGCAGTTAATGAGCCTGCCACTATGTTCAAACAAATTGACTGCTGCAATCAGGGAATGCCCCGTCACTACACAGTCAGCTGTGTTTGCAGGGCTGTCCCTGACTGCAGCAGCTGATTACAGCTGCATTGTCTAGTTTTAGGATGTGCCCCCGATTTTATTCCCCCATCCCCACACACACTTTCTGAGGCAAGACTAGAGATTTAACATGTTCATAAAATGCAAAGGTGAAACAGATCCATCCCTTCGTAGTACACCGACTCTGTGGCGCCTTTCATGGAAGGCAGAAGTCGAAGGATACCAGCAGCTTCTGAGCTCTATCTAGAATCTGGCTATGTGTCAATCAAGGGTGTGACTAAACAGACTGGAAGCCCAGAGGTGCTCAGCCTCCTGGCTGCTCACAGGGTAACGATCAATGCCAGTTATTTTGCCAGTCTCTCCTCAGCCCTCAGGTGAGTCCAATCGGATTTCCCCAGGCTAGGATGACCTGAATCAATGCGGATACAACAGTTTACTTCTCCTCACAGCACTAAATCATCCTGTGGCTCTCCTGAGGCAGACAAATTGCAATTATTACAATAAAAGAACCAAAGAGCAGTTAAGCAGCCTTTAGAGAAAACTGAAGCCGCCAGCACTGGGAATTTGGGCCTCCTTTTCTAAGAACATTCTAAAGATGACTACCAAGTTAGAACATTATATGCAACAAAAACAAGCATAGATAATTAGGTGAACATAAAAAACACTGTCAAGGACCATGCACCTTTTGCAGCCGCCGCCCAAGCAGGAGACAAGCCAAATGAGTTTGGTGACAGCTGGACAGGGGCATGAACGCTATCCCAAAGTAAAGCGGCTTGAAACGATACTCTGTTAACCCTCTCAGCCTATTCTAAATTAAAAATTCATTTGCAGCTAAAGTTAGAGTGAGCATCAGCTGTCTGGTCTTTTGTGCAGAGAGAAGGCAAGTTTCCATAATGCGAGCAACAAAATGGAGACGTATTTATTCCCGTCAAAAAATCGAGTTTCTTGCAACCACACACAGAATTTGAGACTTGACACATCTTGCAGCTTTGGTATTGCTGCTACCAGCCTGCCCCTCTCTTCTTCTGCTAACACTATGGTTCCTTTCTCCTGTGACACTCCCCCCCCCCAAGCACACTGTATGGCCTAACGGGGTGCCCAATCCCCGTCTACTCCAGTCCCCCCAACAAACACCCAGGTAGCATGCTGGGAGGCCACCCCAGCATGTTCATGCACTTCCCTGCACACTGTTTGGCTGATGGGGTGCTCAATCCCCATCGGCTCCACACACAACGTCCCGAGGTGTGGCACTGGGAGCCCACCCCAGTGCCAAAAGTCCTTGAGTGTATTTTTAAAAAAAATTCCTGTAAAGAAAAAAAGAAAACAGCCCCTCATTGAGTCTGTTGACCCCCTCAACCTGCAGCCAAACTCTGCACACCCCACCTCCCCACACACCCCCACCCCATGCTTACTTCTGGAGCTCCTTCAACATGGGGTTCTTGGGACCCTTCCTCATGAATTCAGTCATTGTCATGGCATTATTTGGTCCCAAAAGGTGATTTCACAATCACTGCGTGGAATCACTTTTTGGGACCAATTAACCAAATGACAACGTCACTGTTCATGTGGTGGGCTCTCAAAAAGCCTATGTTGCAAATTTCATGAAACGATTCCAAAAAATGACTGTGTTACAGGCGTGTGTTGCGCAATTCTCACGCATACTCGTTCATGAATTTGTAATATTTTCACTCCATATTTCCAACATTGCCATTTTTTCACACCTCCTTATGAACAGTATAGCTGTTATTTTTCACATCCTGGCCAAAATGTGTTTTCCCACTTCTGGCACAGAATAGCGTGGTCACTGTGGGAAATTAATGTGTGGGACAGAGTAAGAAAATCACAGTGACACTGTTCATGAGCAGAGTTCCTAAAATGCCTATGTTAAAAATTTGGTGAAAAAAGTCCATAAAATGACTGTGTTACGAGCATGCATTGCACAGTTTCCACGCACTCTCGTAACTTCACGAATTTGTAATATTTTCACTCCTGATTTTCAGTATTGGCATTTTTCCACACCTCCTTATGAACAGTACAGCTGTCATTTTTCACATCCTTGCTGAAATGTGTTTTTGCATTTCCGGCGCTGAATAGCTGAATGCTGTGGGAAATCAGTGTTCAGGACAGATTAAGAAAATCACAGTGACACTGTTCATGAGCGGAGGTCCCAAAATGCCTATGTTGAAAATCTGGTGTAAAAAATCCCCAATATAATTACATTATGGGTGTGCGTTGCGCAGTTTCTACGCACTCTCGTGACTTCACCAGTTTTTTTATATTTTTACTCCAGATTTTAAACATTACCATTTTTTTACACCTCCTCATGAACAGTACAGCTGTCATTTTTCACATCCTGTTTGAAATGTGTTTTCGCACCGTGGCACCAAATGGCACAGTCGCTGTGCAAAATCACCTTTCTGCTAATGGACTGATAGTGTCACTGTTCATGCGGTAGGGTCACAAAAAGCCCATGTGGAAAACCTGGAGTAAAAATACCAAGAAATGTCCAGGGCATTAGGGTTTCTGACCGTAACGCCCTACCCTGTAGGGACTGACAGGCATCAGGGGTGTGACTTGGGATTGTCGACAGTAATGCTCACACCATTCCACCCCCACCC
Organism: Neoceratodus forsteri; assembly: GCA_016271365.2. Lineage (NCBI taxonomy): Eukaryota > Metazoa > Chordata > Ceratodontiformes > Ceratodontidae > Neoceratodus > Neoceratodus forsteri. The sequence continues at coordinate 670,863,565 of CM057451.1, read as the reverse complement.
CCACCCTGCAACCAGTGACAGGCATAGAGGTGCACCTTGGACTCTTTGGCCCCAGAGTTCACCCCATTCTCCTATACTGCACCCATTTCAGCATATTTCCTTATGAAATGAGGTGAGTGTAAAGCCCGAACACCCCAAGGCACACCTCGACACTTGTCAGTGTCTGCAGGGTAGGGTGAGATGAGATGTCATGATTGCTGTGGGCGACGACCCAAAGGCACACCCCAATGCCTGTCCATCTCTGCAGGGTGGGGGTGGAGTTGGCATCAGTTCAATACTTCACTGCCATTCCTATACTGCATCTGCCTAACTCCAGCACTTCCACTGCTAATGCCAGTAAGCAAACATTTGGCATTGACCAATGCTTGTTTGTTCTTATGTCTACCGTTACCTCATTCCAAGATTTAGCTAAGCTAGCTTGTAACATTTCTTCTTCTTCATTCATGGTCATAACAGAACACGGCACAGTCTACCATGTCTAAGATGGCCACCAAACTGTACTGCACATGCCCAAGTAGTCACACATGTGCAATACAGGTTGGTGGCCATCTTGGACATGTTGGACTGTACCATGTTCCACCATGACTGCAACGGACAAGACTGTCTTTTTTATGTATGTATGTGTATATATATATATATTTATATAGCCAGCTTAGTGACACAGAGAGTTGAGGCATCATGCCTTACCTCCTGCCACGCCAGCGATCTGTGTTTGCGGTGTGAGTGGGCCACCAGGGGTCAACCAGGGTGGGAGAGGATTGAGCATCTGGAGGACAGCTCTCCTCTCCTCTCCCCTCCCTGGAGGGAGGGACATGGAGACCGGCGCATTTCTGACACGTATCAGTGGCTGGGTGCCAGAGCGCCTGGGTCCTGCACGTAAGGGAAGGGGGCAGAGTAGTTGGCTGGCATGCTGTGGGTGGAAGCGTGCACAGCTTAGCCATTTATGACATCCACATTGCTCTGCCTCTGGGAACCCCGGAGGGAGTAAAGAGGAGGAGAAAAATCCTGGGCACTGCTGGAAGATGCCAACCCCACAGGCACTGCTCCCATGAATAGTAGGCACATCCTGAACCAGATCCATGTTTGGCGGGTCGAGGGATCCCCGCCAACCTGCCATGTGGAGGAAGAATGGAGGTGCACTGCGAGTGGGGGATGGAACTGTGGGGGTTGACGAGATAGAGGGCTGCCCAGGAAGGAGCAAAAAGCAAGTATAAAAAAAAATACACACACATATACTGTATATATATGTGTCTATATATATATATATATATTACAGCTGAATGGTAGTGTAGCAATAGTTTGGGTTGCCCAGCTACTTCGATGTTAAATCCAAAAGTTTGCACTTGAATAACTTTGCCACCTTACAACAGATTTGCCTGCACTTTTGCATGAGTACTGGGGCACCACAGATCTCTGGATCTGGCAAGTTGAGTTACAGTCGGATGAACGGTTCCAGAGCTGCAGAGCACCAAAAAATGTACAAAAATGGGGGTTTTGTGCACTTCTTTGCTCGTGGCTACAACCCACACAATTTGTTCGACTGGTCTGAAATCTTCAGGGAAGATGCTGTCTGGGTCACTGATGTGTCTTTTGTAGATTTGGTGAAAAAATACTAATCCGTTCAAAAGTTATTCACATTTTAATATTTCCATTATAATCAAAGGGAAAAAAATATATGTGTCTCACAAAAGCTGCCGCCAGTACATTTTACTGTTGCAAATGGCCCTTTTACTGCCATGCTGCAGCCATCTTGTTTCAGTTAGTGGTGAAGAAAAACATCTGTAATTCAAATTCTACTGCCCCTAGGTAAACACTGACCATTGTGTTTACCTAAATGGGACCTAAGAAACACAATGGTGTCATCAGTTTTTTTTTCTAGGACACCTAGAAATGCCTTTTTTTAAAACTGGGTCACCTGTAGTGTCACAAATCATGATAGTAAATTTGAGACACTATTGCAAATCAGCACACTGTCGCAACAGTACTGTCACAATTTGCAACACTACTGCACCAAAAAATACCATTTATTTGCCACACCAATGCACCTAAACGGTTAGGGCTTTTTGGCTGAAATTGGCAGGGTGGCAAGCCCTGGCCCCACAGATGTGCCTTGTTGTGGTTTGAAAAAAAAATGTAATATAAAGCGGTTACAAAGTTACAGTGATCCGAAGATGAGAAATTTCCCATAGGATAACATTGCTTGCCTTTCAGCACCCGTATCTCGAAAACTATTCAAGATATGGATTTTTCGATACCCACAGTGTAGTCCACCTGGACTAAGCATGTATAGAGATTTGGAAATTATGATTATAACTGCAGTGGAATTTTTTTCATAGTTGCTATGGTTACTGAGATACTACCAAATGCGTGTTACGAGGGATCCTTTTGAGTATTATGGGGCTGCTGTATGGCTCCGTACTTATGTGTAAGTGGGAGCACAGGGCCCAGAGGGCCCACTCTCCTACATACACATACCATTATGCAAAAACTAGGCAAGTGAAGGGAGCGCAGGGCCTGGAGGGCCTGTGCTCCCCCTAACACATACCCAGTATCAGTTACATTATACTTCCTCAAAAAGAAGGGAAATTCATTGCAAAAAACTTAGTTAATGCATCAGTTAGGGTTGATAACACAGTGACAAAAGCATGGAAATATGATGTTAGGGTTACTCCCCTACCACTTCATGCCCACTGCCCCCCACCCTCCACACACCAACAGACGTCGGGGTGTGCCATGGGATTGGCAGGTCTAACCCTCACCTCATTCTCCTGTACTGTAGCATGTCAGCTTGCTTACACATGGAATGGGGTGAGAGTTGGGCCTGACGACCCCATGGCACACCCCGACATCTATTGGTTGTGGAGGATGGGGTGGTGGGTGTGAGGTGGGAGGGGTAACTCTAACATCACATTTCCATGCTTTTGTCGCTGTGTTATCAACTCTAACAGATGCATCAATGAAGTTTTTTGCAATATATACAGTATATATATATATATATATATATATATATATATATATATATATAAAATCAGGGGCAAAAAACTCTGTTTAATGCACCAGTTAGGAATAGTTCCATAGTGACAAAAGTGATGAAATTTGGTGTTAGGTTCAAAGCTCCCTTGCACCCCCAGCCCGCCACCCCACCACCAGCAGGGGTGTGCATTGGGGCCATCGGCCCTAATTCTCACTCCATCACATGTGTAAAGAAGCTGAGGTATAGGAGAATGGGATGAGAGTTAGGACCGACGACCCCAATGCACACTCCATTGGTGGTTGGGGTGGCGGGCTGGGGGGGGTGCAAGAGGGAGCGTTCAACCCTAACACCGAATTTCCTCACTTTTGTCTCTGTGGAACAACCCTAACTGATGCCTTAAATAGAGTTTTTTACCTCTGATTTCCCTTCTTTTTGAGAATGTGCAGTAGAAATAGTGACTGGAATGTGGTGGTGAGGATGTTTTGTGACATAGTAATGGTAAGTGCAAGCGAAACACAACCACTAATGGTTGCACACATGGTGACTGAAACATAAATGGAAAAGCAAATGTTAGTAGAAATGCAAGCGCAAAGTGACGACAAAGCAAACAGTGACGCAAAAGGAAACGCAAGTGCGCAAGGAAACGCAAACCGTGATGGGCATGGTGACGGTACTGAAATTGGAAATACAAATGGTAATGTTAACAGCAGAAATAATGTCAAAGGAAACAGAAATGGGAACTCAAACGGTAACACACACGGTGGCGTACACAGTAACGGTAATGCAAACGGGTACAGAAATGCAAGTGGAAACACTAACTGTTACAGTAATGGAAGCACACACCCTGTTTTTGCCCAACAGCTGGATAAAGAAACACAGTGTGTACAAAGAATGTATGCATAACAATGGGCCTCGGAGCAGAAAATGAGCTGTTGGAATACTAAATTGCTTATATCTCAGGAACCATGTGACGTAGAAAAAAAATTTAAATTTCACATGATCCATGAGGTTCCTGGCTAGGATTTTGCTAAATGCATAACCACTGTCATGACAAAAATTCCATATCTCGCACCGTTTCCGAGATACGAGCCCCAAAATGCACAGCGAACGCCACCATGTTAGTCTATGGGAAAAAAACGTCAACTTCAAAATACCATAACTTGGAAACCTTGCAATATCTTGTCACCAAACCACCAAAAGGCACATCTGAGAGATGTTGGCTGCCTTCCCTCCAAATTTCAGCTTAAAAGACCAAACCGTTCTTTTGCAGCAGAGTCGCAAAGAACTCCTGTCATTTTGGCCATAGTCTGGAAAAGTAGTGTCACAATTTGCGAAGGCTTTCACAAAATTTTGCAAAAGTGTTGCAGGTGTGACACTACTTTGTGACACTACTTTTTTCAGAAACTTGAAAAACATATTTCTGGGGTGTTTAACCCCAAAATAAAGACATGGCTAGCATCCTGATGGTCCGACTAGGTGAACACAAAAAGAATTGTGTTCCTATAGGGTCCCAACTTTAAACGCCAAGCATTTTTCTGATCAGTAACTGAAAAAAGAGTGGCAGATTTGTAACACTACTAGGGTGATTTGCTACACTAAAAAGTATATTTGCGAAAGTGTTGAACTTTTTGTTAACTTTTCCCTTTGACTTATAATGGGAACTTGTTTTTTGAATAGCTTTTGAACCGTTCAATATTTTTTCACAAAATCTTCAAAAAGCACATCAGGGACCCTGACCACATGTTTCCTGAAGTTTTTGGACCAGTCGGCAAACCGTGTGACCTGTACGCACATGCAAAAAATGAGCAGAAAAACATAATTGCGCACATGGATGTCGCTTAATAACTCCGCAGCTGTATATCCGACTGGTACAAAAGTTGGCATATCCCAAGATCTTCTATGTCCAACTGTGCAAACCAAATTTCAGGTAAATCTGTTGAACAGTGGAAAAGTTATTAAGGTGCAAAATTTCAGCCTTTAACCTTAAAAGTGCTACTCTACCATAATATATATTTATGCAATAGGTGTGAGACCAAAAGCCATTGAATAAATCCATTTATTTCCACATATGTGGAATAAATCTAACCACCCTAGATTTATCCCACATATGTGGGATAAATGCAAACTGTCAATCAAAGCTTTTTTGTTCACTTTTTTGACAAACAAATGTGAATAACTTTAAAACGAAAAATGATAGCATAGTACTGTGAGCACGAAAAATGTTCTGGACAAAAATATCTACAAAATGAGTGGTGTTTCATTTATAGATACCTTTTAGTTTTTTTTATAATTAGCAAAAAACAGCAAAAAATCCTATTTTCTTTTCACTTTTCAGACAAACAAATACAAATAACTTTAAAATGAAAAATGATAACATGGTACTGTGAGCATGAAAAATGTTCAACATAAAAATATCTACAAAATGAGTGGTGTTTCATTCAGAGATACCTTTTAGTTTTTTCAAAATTAGCAAAAAACAGCATAAAATTCAGTTTTCTTTTCACTTTTTCGACAAACAAATGTGAATCACTTTAAAACTAAAAATGATAGCATGATACTATGAGCACAAAAAATGTTCAGCATGAAAATATCTACAACATGAGTGGCATTTCATTAATAAACACCTTTTAGTTTTTTTATAATTAGCAAAAACAGCATAAAATTAAATTTTGTTTCACTTTTCATCAAACAAATGTGAATAACTTTAAAACAAAAAGGTAGCATGATACTGTCACCATGACATTTGTTCAGCAAGAAGTTCTCTACAAAATGAGTGGTGTTTCATTTAATAGCAACCACCAGCTAGGCGGACATACACCAGGAAAGTTAACCAAAAGTCCCAGAAAGTCCCAGAAATTACCATTTAAAAAAGAACATAAACACTCAAAACCAAATGTTCCCACACTGATAAGAAGCATCCCTATTGCATAATGAAATATACAATAGTGAGCTGTCAGATAAATGATTTATCTACACTTGTATTATTTGACCTCGACACCTCACTCGTGGCTTACGCCACTCGTGTAAGTCTCCGAGGTCAAACAGCACTCTGTGTAGATAAATCATTTATCTGACAGCTCACCATTGTATATCCCATATATACTATATATAAATATATATATATATGTAATAGATATACCACTCTAGGTGTGCGGTCTTGTTGATATACGCACACCTTGGTGTACGCCAGATTAATTTGCGTCGCAGGTCGAAAATGCTCAACCACCCAAGGCGCGGGATATCAGAGTGCGACTGCACACCCCTAGAGTGGTATATCTATCTTATAAAATGGAAATAAATGTTTTTGAGGGAGAACAAAAAAGTAGTCCCTGTGTGGCATAAGAATTAAAAAAAAAAAAGGTTTGTTGCATTTTGCTTATTTTTATTTGGATTTGTGTAAAAGGACTGCATTTTGCCTTATTTTATTTAGATTTGTGTAAAAGAAGGAGCGAGGTGAGGCTAGTGGCAGACAGAACTTTCAGTTTTATCACTGACGTATAGCATGACCGAGCGTGGTGGAAGTGGAACGTAATGTGCAGGCAAACAGTGAAAGTAAGTGACACTCTGTAGTAGAAAAGGAAATAAACTCTGCATTTGAGCTTATTTAAATTTAAAACGATGTAAAAAGCTGCCGTGGGAAGCAGTCGGCGAGTTGCAGATCAAGACTTTGGTTTATGACTGAGGTAGCGTGATCTGAAAGCATTTATGAAAATATAGATTGTAATAAATAGTAGTAGTATTGACGTGTAGAAAGAACTTCAGATTGAGTTTATTTAATTAAACATGAAAGTTGTGGGAAGTATTCGAGGAGCAGCGAAACGCAGAGTGTTAGGCGTCGAGACGTAATGGAGGGCAGAGCAGTGTGCTCAGCAACTGCTGCCAGAGCAACACTTGCTCTGTCTTACGTAACGCCTCCGACGCCTGCCAACACTCTCGGTTTGCACTATCGAATGCTTCCCACGGCAGCTTTTTACGCTTTTAAATTTAAATAAGCTCAAATGCAGAGTTTCTTTGCTTTTCTAGTACACAGTGTTACTTACTTTTTTACTGTTTGGCTGCACATTAACTTCTTTTTCAGCACGCCGGTCACGCTACACCTCAGTCATAAAACTGAAAGTCCTGTCTGCAACTCGCTTGAGCTGGCTACTTTTTAAACAATTGAATAATAGATAAGGTAAAATACAGTTACTTTACTTATTCACACTGAGGGACATGCTTTCAGTGTCTGGGTGGTTATTAAGTAGTGTTATTGACCACTCTCGGTCACGCTACATGTAACTAATAAAAGTGAAAGTGGTCCCCACTCGTTTTCCTCTCTGTAAAGAGGACGGCTTTATTGTAAGAATAGTAACTGAAAAGAAATAAGAATACAAAGCTCTTTTTTTTTTTTTTTTTTAGTCAGTGTTAGTTTGAACTTTGGTTTGTGGGTGACTATCTGTGGTAGATGTAGAATGATGCGAGTACTGGTGAGAAGGTTTTGGAGGATAAAAAGTAGTTCAGGCGTGCGGTCGCGCTGGGAGGTGTGCGGTCATTGGGAAATAATGCACAGTCATGTGATGCATTCTGTCCAATCATGTTAGTGGAATTTCTATGATTTTACCACCCATTTTATAAATATATATATATATATATATATATATAAAATTTTCTCCCACACGCCCAACCCTCACTCTCAGCACCCACCACCCTACCCCACCCCCAAAAAAATGAAACAGTTACATTGGGGGTGCCCAATCCCACAGTAAGGAATCCTTGGTTCATTTTTTTTTTAAACACCTGCCCACCCAACCCTTCTTCTCAGCACCTACCAACCCACTCCCCCCCCCAGAAATGAAACAGTTACACTGGGGGGTGCCCAATCCCCTAGTGCAAATCCTTGATCCGTTTTTTTTTTAAACTCTCGCCCACCCAACCCTCCATCTCAGCACTCACCACCCCACTCCCCACCCCAGAAATGTAACAGTGACACTGGAGGGTGCCCAATCCCACAGTGGAGGAATCCTCTATCCCATTATTTTTTTTTCACCTGTAAAAAGAAAATCATCCAGCGATGTCTATTGCAGCCATTACATTCCCCACCTGACCCTCCCACTCAGCACCCACCACCCAACCACCCCCCAAACCCTTACTTACCCATTGGTGGTCCAACACCGTAATCCTCTCTGGACCGCAGGTATGTCTTCACTCTTCAAAGTCGGACCATGAATTGAAGAAACAGGTATGCAGTTCAATGTATTTTAAAGGTGTTTTGAACTTAGTGGCATAACTTGGCCATTTCTGCATATTATTGGCCCAAATTTTCAACATGCCTTTTTTCATGCCACCTCATGAACAATTGCAATGACATTAGGCAAATCTGTCCTGAAAGGTGATTTTGAGGTCCTTGCACGAAATCACCTTTCGGGCAGGAGTTGAAACGTTTCTCTGCATCATGAGGTGGGGTCATAAGAAGGCTATGTTGAAAATTTGGTGTAAAAATATTAAAAAACTACAAAGTTATGAGCCTACATTGAATTTTGCAAAAGCAGGCTTATAACTTTGGTAATTTTCGATATTTTTATCCCAAATTTACAACATAGCCATATCTTTATAGCAATTCATGAACATGACAGCTGTCATTTTTCAAATCTTGGCCAAAATGTTTTTTCACATCCTGAAATGTGATTTTTGCTCTCCCTGCATGAAATTACTGTACCTATCCGACAGGAGTTGAACATTTTCTCTGCCCTTGTTCATGAGGTAGGGTCATAAGAAGACTATGTTCTAAATTTGGTGTAAAAATGTTGTTGTTTTTTTAAAGTTTTGAGGCTATGTTGAATTTTGCAAACACAGGCTTGTGACTTTGGTACTTTTCAACATGTTTACCCCAGATTCCTCAGCGGCAGCCCTAATGACTCTTGCCAGTCCTTGTTGTAAAGTGCCATAGGATCATAATGGTAACCTCAACCTGGACAACCACTAGAGGTAGGCTGAAGGGACCCTGAGTTAACTTCTTATCTGAAGAATGGCACCATAACAGTGCAGCACCCTAGTTGTGCAACTATACAGTGTCAGGGTTGGTTGTTAGTCTCAGTGCCAGTTGCAAGACTTGAACCCATAAATATTTGATTATCCTGACCTAGAGGTGAGATGAGAGTAATACCATTTAAGTTCCTGACACTATAACATAACAGAACACAATGGCATAACTTTTGTGATGACAGTGCAAATGTGCCTGTAGTCATAAACCAGATTCCTCTGCTCAAACTATGAAAACACCAGACAAAGGGACTTCTCCCAATGAGCTTTAGTACAGTGGCAATGCTACAGACTACAAAGCAACAGTGAGTATGGGTCCTGGGTTTGATCCCCAGTGTGGGACATTTTCTTTCTGAAAATCTTTTCAATGCAGCTCGAAGCAACACTGGATGTGTACTCAAGCCCACACATTCAAAAGAGATGCGCAGCACATCCCTAGATGCACCTTGCATCTTTGGACTTGTGAGGGCCGTCGAAGGCATGGCAATATTCAGAAGCACCTCGATGCACCCCCACAAACTCGACTGCGCCACCGTGCACAATATTGTGATGTGCCTATGCAAATGAGGGGTCCCTCATGCATATGCCATGCTTCACAATTTTGAAACCCACCAAGTGTAACTATGGCCCGCTGCACCTGCGCATAGTTATGGTTTTCAAACCCTATTTTAACTATGTGCAGGGAAGGTTGGTTCCCTGCACATTGTCTAGGGCTGAGTGCACAGTCCGCCTCCCCAGCCTTGATCACTGTATCTGATCCCCCATTTCCAAAGTGTAGTGGCCCCTTCCCCAGCCTCAATGTCTGTTAATAAAAACTACAGCCCAATCCCCCATTTCCATAGTGTAGTTGCCCCCTAGCCCTGATGTCTGTTAATAAAAAGTACAGCCTGATCCCCCATTTTCATAGTGCAGTGCCCCACCAGACCCAATGTCTGTTAAAGAAAAATACTGCCCAGTCCTCTTTTCCATAGAGTAGGGACTCCCCTTCCCCAGCCCCAATCACTGTATGAAAGAAAAACAATTCCCTTTTCCATAATGTAGTGTCCCCCACCACCTCAACCTGGTCGGCAGTAACCAAACACCCCACATCCCCCATCCTGATCCATGCCAGTGACTGGCACACCCCTCCTCACCCTGCCAAGGCCAGCCATTGACTGATCGATCCCAGAATGCATACAGTAAACAGTACATGCTCATTGGTGGCAACCAATGAACGCGTACTATTCACTGTATGTGCTCCAGGACCGATCAGTCAGAAGCTGGCTGTGGCAGGGTGAGGAGGGGTGTACCAGTCACTGACATGGGGTCGGGATGGGGGTGCGGGGTGATGGGATATTGCTGACTGGAGTGGGAGGTGGGGGGGGACACTACACTATGGAAAAGGGAATAGTTTTACTTTTATTTCAGACAGTGATCAGGGCCAGGAGGGGGTGTCCCTACACTATGGAAAAGGTGATCAGGCAGTATTTTTCTTTGACATCAGGGCTGGGGAGGGGGATCCCTACACTATGGAAAAGGGGATATGGCAGTATTTTTCCTTAACAGACATTGGGGCTGGGTAGGGGGGAACCCTACACTAAGAAAACAGGGGATCAGGCTGTATTTTTTATTAACAGACATCAGGGCTGGGAAGGGGGGCCACTACACTATGGAAATGGGGGATCAGGCTGTATTTTTTATTAACAGACATCAGGGCTGGGAAACATAGAAACATAGAAACATAGAATTTGACGGCAGATAAGGACCACTTGGCCCACCCAGTCTGCCCATTTCCCTGCCTACTGGATAAGCTGCAGATCCTAGTTAACTAGCAGCCTACTTCTTCCTAACCCCATCCCCTAGAATTGCCTTATGACTGTCCCATGCATGCTTGAATTCCACCACTGTTTTTGACTCCACGACCTCCTCTGGAAGGCCGTTCCATGCATCCACAACCCTCTCTGTGAAAAAATACTTCCTTAAATTACCTCTGAGCCGCCTCCCCTCTATCTTCAAATTGTGCCCCCTTGTTATTGCACACCTTTTTTTGAAAGATGCTACCCTCTTGACTTTGTTGAATCCTTGAGGTACTTGAAAGTTTCTATCATGTCCCCTCTCCTCCTTTCCTCAAGGCTATACATATTAAGCTCCTTTAGTCTCTCTTCATATGTCTTCCAGTGCAGACCCTGCACCATTTTAGTTGCCTCCTCTGGACAGCTTCCATCCTGTCTCATGTCTTTGCGAAGACTGGGTCTCCAGAACTGCATGCAGTACTCCAGATCGGGTCTGACCAGCTGTCTGTACAGAGGGATAATAACTTCCTGTTTTCTACTGGTGATGCCTCTCCCTATGCATCCCAATATCCCCCCAGCCCTCCTTGCTGCCCTCTCACATTGCTTGCCCACCTTTAGGTCATCTGATATGACTACCCCAGGTCCCTTTCCATTTTTGTTGTTGTTAGTATCTCACCCCCTTTGTGTACTCTTCCCCTGGGTTTTTGTTTCCCAGGTGCATTACCTTGCACTTCTTAGCATTGAATCTAAGCTGCCATACATTTGACCATTCCTCTAACCTTGCCAAGTCCTTTTCATCCTTTCCACCCCACCTTGTGCATCAACTCTGTTGCAGATCTTTGTGTCATCTGCAAAGAGACATATTTTTCTTCCAGTCCTCTGCAATGTCGCTTATAAAGACATTGAAGAGGACTGGTCCTAATACTGAACCCACGGTACCCCACTACTAACCCCTTTCATCAGAGTGGATTCCATTTACTATTACCTCTGTGTCCTATTTTCCAGCCAATTTTTACCCAGACTGTCATCTTGGGACCCACCCCAGGCTAGCTAACTTGTATATTAATCTTTTGTGTGGGACTGTGTCAAATGCCTTGCTAAAGTCTAGGTAGGCCATGTCCACAGCCCTCCCTGATCTACTACTTTGGTCACCCAGTGAAAAATCTATTAGATTTGTCTGGCATGACCTTCCTGCTGTGAATCCATGCTGCCTTGGGTCCTGTGCCCTCTGGCCTCTAGATACTCGACAATTCTTTCCTTCAGAAGTGATTCCATCATTTTCCCTACCACTGAGGTTAAACTAACAGGTCTGTAGTTTTGCTTCTGCCTTGCTCCCACTTTTGTGAAGGGGAATCACATCTGCCTCCTCCAGTCCTCGGGTACCACCCCATCCTCCCATGATTTGTTAAAGAGGGTAGTCAGTGGTGTCACTAATTCTACCCTTAGTTCTTTTAGAATTCTGGGATGAATCCCATCAGGCCCCATTGCTTTGTCCACCTTCAGTTTTAAGAGTTCTTTCAGAACCCTTTCTTCTTTAAATGGGCTGGTATCAACTTCTGTATCCAGTGTGTTTCTGCTGTTTGTTCTAGGTATCCCCCCCTTCCTTTGTAAATACTGAGCAAAAATATTTGCTTAGTATCTCTGCCTTTTCACAGTCTCCCTCTGCCCACCCGCTCCCCTTTATTAAGCCTCACTATCCCTCCCTTGGTCTTCCTTCGCTCCCTGATGTACCTATAAAAGGTTTTATCCCCCTTCTTAACTGAGTTGGCTATCTTTTCCTCAGTTTGGGCCTTTGCTGTTCTGACTGTCTTCCCAGCTTCCTTTTGCTTTAACTGATACAGTTCTCTGTCCTGCTCCTTCTGTGATTCCTTGTACTTCCTGAAAGCTTTCTTTTTCTCTTAAACCTTCACTGCCACTTCCTTTGAGAACCATAGTGGTTTCTTACATCGTTTAGTTTTGTTTATTTGCTTCACACAAAGGCTTGTTGCCTCTGTGATGGCAGTTTTTATTATTTCCCATTGTTCTTCCACCCCTCCTTCCTTCCCATTTGCTAGTGCATTCCTTAGGCACTTACCCATTTTGGCAAAGTCAGCCCTCCTAAAGTCCAGTACCTTTGCCTTTGTATGGCTTGACTCTATTGCTGTGTTTATTGTGAAACATACTGTTTGATGGTCGCTAGTTCCCAGATGGCTACCCACTTCTACATCTGTGATCCTTCTCTTCATCTCCATTTGAGAGAACCAGGTCTAAGATTGCTCCCTCTCGAGTGGGCTCCAATACTAGTTGTCTAAGGCATGCCCCCTGTAGGGCATCTAGAATAACCCCGCTCTTCGAAGTGGCTACGGCAACTGCACTCCTGTTAACATCTGGCATATTCAGATCACCCATCAGCAATATCTCCCCTTTTTTTGCTATACTAAGTATACTTTCTATCATTTCCTTGTCCATTTCCTCCCCCTGAGAAGGGGGTCTGTATACAACCCCTGTGCGGATTGTGGTGCCATTGCCGGTCTCCAAATTTACCCACAGTGCTTCTTCTCCTCCCTGTTTTCTCTTTTGTTCTGTTACTTTGATTCCTTCCCTTATGTAAAGAGCTACTCCTCCTCCTCTTTTACTCTCTCTGTCTCTCCTGTAGATCGTGTATCCTGGTATGTTTACGTCCCAGTCATGGTTTTGTGCGAACCATGTTTCTGTGACTGCCACGATATCCAGATGTTCCTCCTCCATCAAGGCCACTAATTCAGGAAGCTTGTTACTCAGACTACATGCATTGGTACTCATTGCTTTCCATTTTTTGATGGCTTTACTTTCTGTTGCAGCATCCCCCACTGACCTTTCTACCTCGGTCTTTTTCCCATTTAGTACCCTGTTTTGTAGGGAGGGGCTGGGATTTTCCTGCTGCTTATCAGTGCCCTCACAAAACAATCAGCTAAGAGCTCTGACCCATCGCTGCGATGAGTGCCTTCCTGTCTGCAAGATACTATACACAACAATTTGACAGAGAAAATCCCCTGCTAATCAAACAGAGAAAAATCCAGACATCCAAGTCAGACATAGGTAAACCTCCCCAGCCCCAAAACAGCCTGGTGGTTTGTGCTCTGAAAGCAGTCAGCCCCAAAATAAGTCAGCTGTGCTTTGAACTCTTCCTGCACTGAAAATCTTAAGAATTGTAACAAGACTGTCTTTTCCTGATAATTGTAAATTCCTTATTTCACCTTTCAGTTAGAAGCAGCCTCCACCTGCAGTATATCTGCTACAAACCAAATGACAATTGAAAGGTTCCTTCCCTCTGTTGTGAGCACAACTCGCTTTCTTGCAAATCCTATGTTCAGTATTGCAGCTCCCAACAAGAGATAGTTTGACTAGGAAAAATATTAGCTGTTCTGATGAGTTTGCTATAAACACTTGCTTATAATACTATTGTTCTCAGGTCTGTTACCCAAGCTATTGGCTGATTAAGTCTCTGTGATGTAATCACTTCCTGAAAAAGTTTGGAATTGCCTTTTAAGGCAAACAAAGATAAACACAGAAAACAGTTTACTGTCTGGGTCAAATACACAACCTGTACCTGCACTTATTTCAGGATTTGTGACAAATGTTTCGTCCAGAGTTTAAAATCTTCCTGCACTGAAAATCTTAAGAATTGTAACAAGACTGTCTTTTCCTGATAATTGTAAATTCCTTATTTCACCTTTCAGTTAGAAGCAGCCTCCATCTGCAGTATATCTGCTATAAACCAAATGACAATTGAAAGGTTCCCCTCCCTCTGTTGTGAGCACAACTCGCTTTCTTGCAAATCCTATGTTCAGTGGGAAGTGGGGCCACTACACTATGGAAATGGGGAATCGGGCTGTATGTTTTATTAACAGACAACTGGGCTGGAGAGAGGGGCCACTACACTATGGAAACAGGATTGGAGATGAGCTATGTATTTTAACACTGCTCGGGGTGGGGCTACAACAGCATATCTAATAGACAAGGCATGCAAATGAGCCCATAATGGGCATGCATCAGGCCCCTTTGCCCCATGCATGCCCAATGAGCTCATTTGCATGTCTGCACTGAATTTCGCCAATGGGGGACCCAGTGCATCCAGGTATGTGCCACACATTCCCCTGTGGGTGGTCTTCAGCCCTGCACCCTGGATGCACTGCACCATACATGGTGGCCACCTGCTATGCACCACGTATCCAGGGTCCAGTATTCAAACAGAATATGGGGTCTGTTCCTATCTCACATTCTGTTTGAATAATGCAACAGAGCCAGATGGTGCATCTTTTTTGCATGACACACTGTTAAGCGTGCACATCCTGCCGGCTTTGAATATGTTCCCCTCAGTTAGCAAGCAAAGTATTAGTGATTTGATTCCAGGTTGGAGCATAATATTTTTCAGAAGGTACAAGGAGATGCAAAGGGAGGAAGATAGGGAGATGTATCAGGGGAAACAGAGGGTAGCAGGGAAGGCAGAAAGGAGTGCAAAGGTGTAAACTGAAGACACAATAGCCCAGGAGGTAATGAAAGGGTGCAAGACATTGTTTAGATACGTAAGTGAAAAGAGGAAGTCCAGGAGTGGGATTGTAAGGTTAAAAAGGGAAGGGTGGGACTGTGCAAAGGGGGACCAGAAAAAGGCAGACATCTTGAATAAATACTTTGGTTTAGTGTTCACAGAGGAAGGGAAGGGGAAAGGCCACAAAAAAGTAACAGAAGCTTTGGTGGGAGGGAGGTGGACACTATTCCTTTTTTCAAAGGGGAGAATCCCGAAGGGACTCCCTAATCTGAACATGGACAAAGCAATGGGGCCAGACAGGGTGCATCCAAATATATAGAAGGAGCTCAGGGAGGTACTGGCTGCACCTCTGACAGTCCTGTTTAACAGCACATTGGAACCTGGAGTGATACCAGAGGACTGGAGGAGGGCAGATGTAGTCCCACTTCACAAACGTGGTAGCAGAGAGGAGGCTGGCAATTACAGGCCAGTCAGCCTGACATTGGTGGTGGGAAAGTTAATGGAATCACTGCTGTAGGAAAGTATTGTGGAATATCTTGAATCCAATGGGTTACAAGACCTGAGGCAGCATGGGTTCATGGGGGTCATGTCAAACAAATCTGATGGATTTCTTTGACTGGGTGACAAAGGAATTAGACCAGGGTGGAGCGGCAGAAGCGGCCTACCTAGATTTCAGTAAGGCTTTTGACACTTTTCCACTTAGGACACTAATAAGCAAGTTGGGTAACTCAGGAGTGGGTCCAAAGGTGGTAAACTAAATAAGAAATTGTTTAGGGGATAGGCAACAGAAGGTGCGGGTAAATGGAGTTTACTCCAAGGAAGGGAGGTTGACCAGCAGGGTACCTCAGGGTTCAGTGCTGGAACCAGTTCTGTTTAATGTCTTTATAAGTGACATTGCAGAGGAGCTGGAAGGAAAGGTCTTGCCTCTTTGCGCATGACACCAATATCTGCAATTATGTGGACACACTGTGGGGCAGTGGAAAGGATGAGCAGATACCTGAGAAAACTAGAGGCATGGTCAAGGGTATGGAAACTGGGTTTCAATGCAAAAAAGTACAAAATAATGCACTTAGGGCACAGAAACCCAGGGGTGAAGTACAAAATGGGTGGCATGGTACTGACTACTACCAAGCAGGAAAGAGACCTGTTGATAATCATATCTGAGTACCTAAAAAAGGTGATCAGGCAGTGCCACATGGCAGTCAGGAGGGCTAGTGGGATGCTGGACTGCATAGGGAGGGGTATCACCAGAAGAAAGATGGAGGTGGTATTGTCTCTGCATAGATTACTGGTAAGACTCCACCTAGAGAACTGTGTCCAGTTCTGGAAACCACATCTGCCGAACGACATAGACAGAGTGGAGGCGGTCCAGAGGAGGGCAACTAAAGGGGTACAGGGTCTGCATCAAAAACCCTATGGGGAGGGACTAACGAAACTCAGTATGTACACCCTGGAAGAGAGAATGGAGATATGCTACGGCAAATAAGGTATAGGAAGGAAGTATTTTTCAGAAAAAAAGGTGCTTATAAACAAGGCGATATGCTATGAAGCTGAAGGGGGGGGGGGGTCGATTCAGAAAAGATGTGAGGATCTGTCTGAAATTGTACTGCTTTGAGGTGGAAGGGGGCTCAATGGTGGGCCAAACAATAAGCAGCATTCAGGGGGCAGGGCACAGCTGTTACTACAAAGCTCATGCCTCCCGTGAAGCACCTGAAGGCACTGACTGTGAAACGGCTGCAGGTGAGGGCTGCTAAAGCCCGGAAAAGTAGTGCTCATTCATCTGCATTTCACAAAAGACTGTGTGTTTCTGTGACCCATTTTTGCTCTGCTACATATTTGATGCTGTTTCTTGCCATTGTTTCCACTGACTGTCTGAAACTGTACTGCTCTGAGGTGGAAGGGGGCCCGGTAGTGGGCCAAACAATGAGCAGCATTCAGGGGGCGGTGCACAAAACAATTCCATTTAATCAGGAAAACTTAAAACACAGCCACTCCATGAAGCATGGAGGTTATGCAGCAAATCAATTCGGGCACAACAGTACCTCTTCCCATTAAACTCCCCTGGCCAAGAAGACCTCACAGGTACTGCCCTGCAGCCGAATCAGGTTACAAAAAGGACTGGTGGCAGCAACATTCTTTTCCTGCAGCCGAATCAGGCCAGCTACCCTCCTCGATGGCTTTGCTCTCACTCTCCTCCTGCACTCTCTTCAAATTGCATCTCAGTGATCCCCAATCCCAAATTTACTGATACCTCACTTGTGGCTCAAACCTCTGACTGCTGCAAACACAGGATGCCAACATCTGCTGAATTTCCCTTCTGCTATCTTGGGTTGACTCTCTGCCACTGAGTCCTGGAGGCAGATGCCGAAATGGGCACACCGGAACGCATGTCAGGGACATATACATGAGGGGGTCAGCTTGAAGAGACTTACGCCTGGGCTCCCTGTGAAATCTGACCATTCCCACTCACTCCACCTCTGAAGAGACAACACAAACAGCAGAAGGGGCAGGACAGGCTCTCATCTCTGCCCTGCAGGGACTTGAGCAGGCTCTCACTTCTGCTCCTGGCCCTGGCTCATGCCAGAACTAACCCACTTAGCTACTGCCACAGCTGGCATCCACAGATTACCATTCCTGAAGAACTTTCACTGCCAAAACAGCCCACCGGGGGGCTATCACCCCACCCTGGCCTCACTTCACCAGTCCTCCAGCAGACTCCCCCTACATGCCCAAAACCCCCCTTATATAGCCTCCTGCACCCTCTAGGCAGCCCACCTGCAGACGGCCCCAGAGACATCAGGAGTTAACCCATTCAGTACTAGTAAGCCCCATGGGAGGCTTACATTTATTTAGTTAGAATTTGATAACTGGGAGAGGCACACTGGCAGAACTCGTTTCCAGGTGCAACCCAGAGGAAGGGGAATTGAGGAAAAAAAGGTAAAAATAAAGGTAAAGAGATTGTTTACAATATAATATGACACCTACAAGTATCAAGTAATTATTAAATAATGATGGAAATTAGTGCAGTATGAGGTAGTTGCACAGCAAATAAGCACTGCCAGGAAACATGACATTTCAAGTAGCAACAACTTAAATGAATATTAACAGAAGTGGTACAAAAAGAGGTAGATTCACAGCAGGTTAGTATATCCAGTACATTTATGGGAGGGTAACAGTGATTGGAGAGGGAGTAAATGAGCAAGGGGTAGTGAGGAGGAAGGTTTCTGTAGGCAACAGGTGTCTGAGGGGTGGGGGAGAATATAGTACAAGGGGAGATAGGTGGGGTAGAGAAGGAGAGAGCATGCAAAAAGGCATCAAATCAGGAGGAGGAAGGACAGGAGCAAGCAGGGGAAAGGGACTGGGAAAGAATACGCTTTAGACAGTGCAGCGATGGAGATAGCTAAAGGGAGCATGGAAGAGAGTTTCAGAGGGAGGGGAGACAGTATGTGAAGGCTGCCTGCTCCAAACTGGAGTAAGGACAAGGAAGACAAAAGGTATGGGGGTCTCTGGAGTGGAGGAGGAGGGGAGTGAGGGACAGAGGAGAGGTATGGGTTGGAGAGATCCAAACCAGAATTTGGAGGTAAGGGTGGAGGCATGGAGATGGTGGCACAATGGGAGGGAACAAAGAGAGGGAGGAGTAAAGAGTACAGTGATGCACATGGGGGGGGGCGTTTGAGACAAAAATGGCAGAAAGCATTAAAAAGAGTGCCTGACCTAGGGAGGGATGAGGCAAGGGCAGCTCCGAGGACAACATCAGCATAATCAAACACTGGGAGGATCATTTTGGTTAGCAACTACTGATGAACAACAGAGGATAGGGCATCCTTGTTCCTGTACATGGTTCCTAGTTTTGGTTAGAATTTTGAGTTAATATAGTCTATGTGTGAAGAGAAGTTTAGTCAGCTGTTCAGCCAGACATCAAGGTACTTATACGATGGGACTGCTTCTAGAGCAGTACCGTCAAGGGTAGAAAAGAAAAGGAAAGGGGAGAGTTTGTCTAGCTTTTGTGAGGTACCAAAGGTCATGGATACAGTTTTCTATGAGTTTACCTTTAGCTGATTATGTTGGAACTAGCGTAACGCTCGTGTGAAGTCACTCTGTAGTTGGGACTCCAGCTCAGGAGTTGAAGGACTGCTGGTGTAGACGATGATGTCGTCTGCATAAAGATGTATCTGGGAGGAGTCACAGATCGACAGAAGGTCATTTAAGAAAATAAAGAAAAGGATAGGGCCAAGGATAGAGCCTTCAGGGACACCTGCATGGATAGAAAGAGGGGTGGAAGGGCATCACCTGCCTGGACACCTTGAATGTATCCCAAAAAATAGAACCTAAACTAGTCCACAGCAGGGGTAGAAAGGCCAGTGGAGTGAAGCTTGACAAAAAGGAGAGGGTCAGTGACAGAGACAGCTTTAGTAAGGTCTATAAAGATAGTAGCAGTGATGTGCCCACAGTGCATGCCAGTAAGAATAGCATCAGTGACTCAGAGTAGAGAAATCACAGTGGAGTGTTTTTTCCTGAAATCAGACTGAAACAGAAAGAGGAAATCAGAGGAGGAAAGGGACTCAGAGAACCTAGAGAAAATAAGAGGTTCCTGAAGTTTGGCCAGGGAGGGAAGGAGAGATTTGGGTCGATAATTGCCAGGTGGGGACGGATCGCTCCCTGTAAAGGGGTATGACCTTGGCAGTTTTCATATCCTGGGGGACAGAACAGATATCAAAGGATAGATTTAACAGGTGAGAGAGAGGAAGGGCTATAGCAGGAGCGGAGATCTGGAGAATGTGAGGATAAAGGCCATCAGGGCTAGATTTATGAGGGTTGAGGGAGAGGAAGGCAATGAAAACCTCCTTAGCAGAGACATGAGAGAAATGTAGGCCATCAGAAGAGGGTAGGGGGTGGGTAGGGCATTTACCAAGCTAAAGGGGAGAGAATAGGTTGTGAAAAATGAGTTGTGGACTGAGGCAACAGAGGAGGGGTCCAAGACAGGCATGTCATCTACTAGCAGGGTGGGAGGGGAAGACCTGATAGAGGGATTAAAAAGGGAGTGAAAAGCCTGCCAGAATTTAGAGGGGGAGTCAAGATTTTGCTGCAAGGTCGTCCTGAAGTAATGCGCTTTCACTGCTCTTATGATTTTCAAACAGGCATTTCTTAGGGTGCAATAAAGGTGAAGATCAAAGGAGGAAAGGAAGGATTTGTAATGCATCCAGGTATGGTCACAGGATTTACAATGTTGGATAATACCAGCCAAGATTCGGGGGTGATGGGATTGTTTGACTTGGCACCTTCTGGGAGGGGCGTGGGTATTCCAAGCTTTGTTTAGAAAGTAGTAGAAGAGGGCGAGAGTGGAGTCAATATCTGAAGCAGAGTAAACGGGGATCAATCAGAAGAGGAGAGGTCATGGAGGAGCGCTTCAGAGTTTAGTGACCTGAGAGGCCTAATCCAGTGGTAGCTGGGTGGGGAGTGGGGCATACGTAATTTGCGTACACAATAGGTCATACTGTGGTCACTAAAGGAGTCAGGGAATGTACCAGCAGATATGGTGGTGGTGGGAGCAGAGCACCCAGTCCAGGAGTGAGTGATTAAGTGAGAGTGGGTTAGGCCTGGTGGGCTCATTGATTAATTGAATTGATTGAAGTTTTTGTCTAACAAGTTTGTTTGTTTTTTATTTTTAAGCAGGAGGTGGACTGAGTACAGTCCTTTTTCAGCTATGCCTGACACAGAACATTACAAAAACTTGACAATTACAATACTTAATAATAAACATGTAACCGTACATTACTTACATTCACATTTACTTACAGTTTGTAACAGTTCAAATAGCAATTGTTTAAAACTAGTTACATTTTTTGCTATGTTAACCACCCCTATAAATTCATTTAAAAGGGTAGGTCCAAACCATGAGAAGGGCTTTTTGTACATTTCTTTTAAACATTGGGGAATTACACTGTTTCTTGTTTTTTGACAAGCTGACCTCAACTTTAATGCATCTGAAAGTGCTTTTGGTTCAAGGTTATTTACTACTCCATAAACAAATAAGACTGCATTAAATTTGATCCTGACCAGGGAGGGGGCAGTACTTCCAGTTTCTGATATAAAATACAATGGTGTGTTCGACAAGGGGCTCTGAGGGCAAACCTACAGATATTATTAAAACTAACCATGTATTTGTCCCCAAAATCTCCACTATGGAAGACATATAATATATTTCCATAGTCTAATGTTGGGATTAGCAACTGTTTGGCTATTAATAAACGTGCTTCATTTGTAAAGGAACTCATGTTATGATACAAGTGAGCACAACTAAGCCTAGAGCCTATTTTCAGGTGTGACCCAGGACATAACAGGCACAAAAACATAAAAATACTAGACATAAATACTTACAATATAAAACAGCAAATGCAAAAACTATATACAAATCCAGAAAACGTTAACATTAAACGAAACTACTACATTGTAAAAAATAAAAATCAAGCAATAAATGAATACATACAAGCTGTTAATTATGATTAAAAATTTAACTGTGGACAATCTAGTTAACTTGATTAAAATGTATACAGTGAGATCTGAAAATGCCACAATCTGATTGGCTGACTGGCATCTTTCTGCTGTGGTAAATCTTAGCATAACCACTGCAAAAGATGCCAGTCTGCTGCTTCACCAATGAGAAGCTTAACGAAATCACTATGACCCCCAAAAATTAAAAAACAAAATCCACCATATTAGATCCCTACTTAACTTATAACTCCCAGTGCAACACTCAGAATAAAGTAAAACAACTTCACAAAACACTCACAGAACCCATACTGGGGCCAAAACAGTGTTTTGAACTCGTTTCCCTGTAACTGCTTCCACCTGGCTCATCTCGCAACTGTTTTTCACTCTTGACTCGGCTCCATTGCCACATTTTCTAAACCATCACAGCCGGCAAATACACACTGCACGATCATTCAGAATAAATAAATGGCCCGATGTCCCCCATAAAAATTGCACTCCCTTTTCAGTCATAAGCAGAAAAAAAAGTAGCACCTCAACAGGCAAAGTCACCCCAGAAGCAGACCATTAGGTGCAGCAGCCCATCAGCAGTTGCAAAACGCTCTGTCACCGAAACCTTAAGTTCCCATCAGAACTCCCACCATGCTGTCAGAAACCATTCAAAGTAGACAGTCACTCAGAAATCCAGCATACTGTAGCCACATATTCAAAGCCCGGGGGCCTTCTGTTGCATCTAGATGTGCCACCCAAATATATGGGCTGGCGCAATACAGTGCTATATTCAAACGAGATGCGTGATCATGCATCCCATCTGAATATTGCATTGGTTGCACACTGCAAAAACAGGGACTGCTGCCAATGCACCAGCGCATCCACCTGGATGGGCTGAATACCTGGAATGGGGATGAGCAGTGCAATGGAAGTTAGGTCATGCTCAAATTCCAGATATTCTGTTAAGAGTATGCAAATGAGGCCATTAGGCATGCAAGGCACAAACAGTCCATTTGCATGTCATTATGGCCCCATTTGCAGTCATCTAGCAGGTATGCGCTCGGCAGGATGTGCTGGGTGGCCTGCCCCCCGTCCCATTCCCCGATACTTAGTAAAGTGTCAGCATCCCCCATTTTCCATAGTGTAGTGCCCCCCCATGACCCCCTGCCCTGTCCCCAGTCACTGAACCCCAATCGCAGCACTCTACACAGGCACCACCAGTCCTGGATCCTGGTTCGATGTACAGTCTATAATCGAACCAGGACCAGGATCTCTGTGCAGTGTATAGTAGTATGCTGTACATGTTACCCAAAGTGTACTGGTCTCCCCACCCCATCACAATCCCCGATCGCAGACATAACAGGACCCCAAAAGCCCTTTCTCAATGTCTAGTGGCACCCCCTCCCAGCCCCAAATCCTTTTTGTGATAAACAGATATGTCACCCAGTCCCATTTTTCCAATAGTTTAGTGTCCCCCCCTTCTGTTCTGATCCCAATGTGAAAGAATAATAAAGTACACCCCATCTCTTTTTTCCATAGTGTAGTGGCCCCCACCTACTCAGACACTGACATTCCACCCTGCTCCCCCCCTGTCCCAGCATGTCCATGTGGCTAGTCAGCCAGCAGGAGCACAGTCATCCGCACACCTCCATTGCTGCCCGCCGACTGCACTGTCACTTAATGACAGCATACTGTATGCACTATAATCCCATTGGTCAACACTGTCAACCAATGGGCTTGCAGTGTGCACTGTATCCTGTCATTCACAACTTTGGGGTGATCAGTCAGCTACCTCAACCATAATCTGCCTAGCAATGAGGGACTATATAACAGGGAGGAAGTACAATTAATTAAAAAATAAAAGAAAAAGAAAACATTTTAAGTGCTTTTTTTTGCATTCGTTTATTAAAAGACATTGTATAATCACAATAATCCACTTCAGAGTGTGGGTTATGGTGGGATTTACTGACTTCCAGTATGGTTTACTCACTTGGCCTGTGGCCTTGTGACTGAACCACACCAGGCATGGGTAAATACCACCACAACCCACACCCTGCCATGGATCATTGCTTAAACAGACCATGTGATTGGTTAGTAAGATAATTTTTCAACCTGTTTTCAATTGATTTTGACCGCGTGGCATCAGGAGTAAAAGTGTTACAGGTAACAGGACCAGCACAGGCAAGAACTCCTTGTCACTAATGGGATTTGACAAAGGGCACTAGAAGATGTTCTTTGTCATGAGATCGTAGGGACATGGATCTAATTGTTACTGTAGGGATAAACAGCTGCTTAGGAAATTTAGGTTGCTCACTGTGAAAAACTTTAAACAGAAAACACCTAAGTCATAGATTGTTCTGTTTTTTGGAGAGACTCAGTTCAAGATCAATGGCAACCATTTTACACATTGTTAAAAAAACTGAATTCAATTCCCTGTATCATGAGTAGTGTTTCCTGAAAATGTCATGCTATTTGGTACTGTGGTTTTCTTTAAACCAGCATTTGTTAACTTGTTCTGCACTAACTGGAAACAGTTAGGCTGTTGCGGTCCTTCTGACTGAGCCTTGGAGAATGATGACATCATATTGGACTAAGCTACTGCTGCAGCAGTGCAAGTCCGTGCTTGACTGAAGAGCTGTAAACTTCCTAATTAGAACAGTCTGTAGAATTGTTTGCTGTCCAGGGTTTTTACTAATTCAGTCTCTGGTATGTGTTCAGATGAATTAGCTAAAAATCTATCATTTTGTTCTTCTAAAAAGCTGATCATTTGAACTTCAGTGCTGAATTGAAGTGGTATGCATTTGAGAAATCAGCTTGTCTGGATCACAGCTGTGAGTTCTGCCCCGCCAACACTTTGTGTTTTGTTTTTTAGATATACAACACTGAGTTGTTTATTTAGTGTATATAAAATAAATCTAAAGTTTATTAATTTATACAAGTAGTTTGTCTTTGATGTAGCCTCAATAAATAGGTCCATGTAAGAACAATTCTTTCCCTCTCAGATTGACAAAACAGGTATTTGCCACACTCTGCTATTTCAGGCACATGTACTATATGAACTCACATATTTCGGTTCATTGATGGTTTCTGTATGAAAATACATAATACATAACTAGAAACAGTATAGAACAACCTGATGCCCACTGTCTCCTGTGCCATAGTTGAGGCAGCTGCACTCTGCTGCCCCATCCCCTGTCCTACAAGCCCCCACCTCTTCCCCCACATTTAAGGCTGCTGCATCCTGCTGCCCACTGTGTTCTTGCACACAGTTGGGGTTGCTGCACACTGTTGCCACCATCATCTGCCTGAACAGTCAGGGCTCCTGCACCATGTGCAGCCAGTCCCACTGTCAGGGATGCTGTACCCTGATGCCCTCTTGTGTCCTGCCCCACAGTTAAGGCTTCTGCACCATCATGTCCACAGTCCCCTGCCACCACAGCCAGGGCTGATGCACCCTGCTCCTGCCTACTTAGGCAGTGCTGCTGTGGCCTGCTGTGCACTAGAGCCCCTTGCCTCTATAGTTACAGCTGCTGCACCATGCTGCCTCTTTCCACAAGAATTATGGCATTTGCTGCATCCTGTCCTCTGCCCCTAAAGTTGCATCAGTTCCACCAAGTTGTGACTGCTGCACCCTGTCCCACAGTTTGGGCTGCTGTACCCTAATGCCTCCCTTATCTTCTGGCTGAACATTCGGGAATTCTGCACCTTACTGCCATCTGTCCTTCACCCCCATAACACAAGATGAAAGTATTTTTCTGTTTTTTCTTTTGGGCAGTGCAGCAAAAAAATCTGACTTTGGTGGCAGAGGGCAGCATGGTGCAGCAGTGCTAACTGTGAAGTCATGGGGCAGTGGAGGCATGGGGCTGTAGGGTGCAGCAGGGCACAACAGCCCTGACTGTGTAGACAGGAACAGGGTGCAGCAGATCTGGTTATGGTGGCAGGGGACAGACTACAACATGGTGCAAAACCCTTGATTGTTGGGCAGGACATGGGGGGGGCATCAGGTTACAGCAGCCCTGACTATGGAACAGGATGCACATGGTGCAGCAGCCCTGCCCATTTGGGAAAATGGAAGTTGGCTGCAGGGTGTAATAAAAGCCCCACCTCTGGTGGCATGGGCAGCATGGTGCAGCAACCCCAAATGTGGAGGCAGGAGACATGGGACTCTAGAGCATAGCAGAGCACAGTAGCCCTGACTGTGGTGACAGAAACAGGGGGCAACATGGTACAGCAGCTCTGACTGGGGGGGACAAAGTGCATCAGGGTGCAGCAACCATAACTGTTCAGGCAGGGGCAGCAGGGTGCAGTTGCCCTGATTGTTCAGGCAGGAGATGGGGGCAACAGGGTGCAGCAGCCTCAACTATATGGGAGAAGAGAGTGGGCAGCTGGGTGCAACAGCCTTGAATGTGGAGCAGGAGACAGGGTGCTTGTGGGACAGTTGACAGGGGGGCAGCAGAGTGCAGCTGCTTCAACTATAGGCAGGAGATGGGGGCATCAGGATGCCATATAGGATTTCTAGTTATACATCTACATGATGTATTTTCACACATAAAACATCAAAGAACTGAAATTTGTGAGCTCATATAGTACATGTGCCTGATACAGCAGAGTGTTGCAGGTACTTGTTTTTCAATCTGAGAGGAAAACAGTTGTTCTTACATGAACCGATTTATTGAGGCTACATCAATGACAAACTACTTGTATGAATTAACAAACTCTAGATTTATTTTATATCTATTAAGTAAGCAACCCAGTGTTATGTAGCTAGAAAAAAACAGAGTTTTGATGGGACAGAATTCACAGCTGTGATAGAGACAAGCTAATTTCTCAAATGCATACCTTTTCAGTTCAGCACTGAAACTCAAATGATCAGCTTTTTAGAACAAAATGATAGATTTTCAGCTGATTCATCTGAACACATACCAGAGACTGAGTTAGTAAAAACCATGTAAGCAAACAATTAATTCTACAGACTACTCTAATTAGGAAGTTTATAGCTTTTCAGTCAAGCAGGAGCTTGTACTGCTGTAGCAGTAGCTTAGTCCAGTATGATGTCATCACTCTCCAAGGCTCAGTCAGAAATACAGCAACAGCCTGACTGTTTCCAATTAGTGCAGAACACGTTAACAAATGCTGATTTAAAGAAAACCACAAAACCAAATAGCATGACAGTTTCAGGAAACACTGCTCATTACACAGGGACTTGAATTCAGGCTTTTTTTCAACAATATGTAAAATGTTTGCCATTGATCTTTTAGATTATTGTACAAGTCACAGTGATGTACTATTGAATTTGACTGTGAGGTGAACCTACACACATTATTCTAAGTATTGTTCCATCTTTGAAGGTCTGCCTCACAAGCATTTGAATAAACTAGTGAACAATATGTCACCAGAGACATCAAAAGGCTCCTAGCAATAGACAAACTAGCTTGAGTCATCAGCTGCTGTTGACATCTATCAGCAGGGCACAACATGCAGTTGACACTAGTGTGACAGATGTTATTAATTTCATCTGAAAATGTGAAGGAAGGATCTAATAAGACTCCAAGATACTTAAACATACTGGTTACATTTACCAAGTCTGAGCCATCAAAACTACATACATGGAGGCTCTGCTTAAGGGCATCAAGTTTGGGCCTGTATGACCCAAGCAGAGACGATGATAATTCCTCATGCTATTGATTTCGCTTATGGATTTTGCATGCTTTATGCTGCTCTTGACGTCTTAGGATATTACTGTAAGTTATTGATCTTGTAAATGCCCTTACTGTGAGTCTTGTATAGTGTAATTTGTACTTGTAGCTGTTTTATGTGCCCTTGTTTCCTATAGTGTGATAATTATTTGTTTCAGATGTACTACTGCATCCCCCCCAACTCCCACCCCAGTTGCAACTGGAAATGAGCCTTCCAGGGCTCTATTGGCAAACCTGGCAAAATATGGTTAAGTAAATCAGTTAAATATGGAGTCCCAGCCATGCAGTGTCCCAGAGGGGTTAGTGAGTGTGGTGAGAAAGAAAGGAAAAACAACTGTAATTATGCCTCCACTTACAGAATGCCTACTGGAAGGATCTGATGAGTGCTATTCATCTCTGACCAATTAGGTTTTTGTGGCCATGAGTGACAGAGTGAGCCCTGTCTGGGGTGGATGCCCATATGTGGGGTGTCTGGGGCCCCCCATCCCTTTCACTCTTTGTTTCTGTGGGATGGCCTATCATGCTGGGAATGAAAATGAAATACATTTGCTGAATCCTTATCTATTTTAGGGTGTCACATTTAATGATTTAATGTAAATAAAAAGAAAAATATATGATGAGTTCTAAGGGTTTGCAGGAGAAGGGAGAAGAGAAGTGCACCCTCATTCTCCCATTCCTCTTGCAAACCCAGTGGAATCCTCTTGGACTTATTATCGTATTAAAACTATCTTTTGAGAGGAAACAAAATGGAAACACAAAACCCCCTTAGACATAAACCTCCTTAACCAAGAAAAGAGGAGTTAAGTCTAGGCTAGAAAAATTTACATGTATGAACATGTATGTCTTTACTGTTTGATGGGGAATGCCTGAGAATAAGAGTTTTATACTGGTTTCAGCAAAAAGGGAAGGATCATCTATTAGTGATGTCACCATGAAAGGTATAAAAACCCACCACTTGGAGTAACAAAGATAGATAGGGGAATTAGTTGAATAGTGACTACCAAGTGGG
Source organism: Neoceratodus forsteri (assembly GCA_016271365.2). NCBI lineage: Eukaryota > Metazoa > Chordata > Ceratodontiformes > Ceratodontidae > Neoceratodus > Neoceratodus forsteri. The sequence goes on along the minus strand of CM057451.1, from coordinate 670,835,109 downwards.
GAGGATCTCAGAAGTGTGTTCTTGTTTCCACACTGTTCTATTTGCAAAGTCTTAAGCTAAACCTCAGGAATTTTAAAAATCAGAAGGTTTGCTGGATACTGGTCATTGAATAACCTTTGGCCTTATGTTTATTACTTTTATTTTCTGATTTAAATAAAATAACAATGCACATTTACCTTTTTATGCCCCTGACTTTTGGTTTGTTGTGTCTGTTTTATCCCACACCTTCACAGTGGCATCAGAAGTGGAATTTCTGGTACATCTAGACTGCCTGGGAGATGTTATCAGTGAGTATTGAACCAATACCCAGACAGATACAAAAAGATCAGGGTGCTGAGGCAAAAACATATCCATTGACTTGTGCCATGGAGGAGAAGACTGGAGAGAAACCCGGACCCATGTTGGATCTTGGAGCCAGAAGAAAGATGAAGGATGAGCTGGAGAGCGAGACAGAGGGACAGACTGAAGAGAGAGCCCCTGAGGATCCCAGTGACCTCCTACGATGGCTTTGTATGAAGCAGCTGGAGATGGAGTGGGAACAAGCAGAGGATCGAGGACAACAGGAAGAGAATTGACAACAGCAGGATGAGAAGTGGATGGACACCCTGCGAGCAATTCAAACCCTTAACCTAGGTCAAGCAGATCGAAATATACCCAGAGACATTAAATTGACAAAACTGACAGAAGCTCCAACCTTTCCAGGGTTCTGCTGAGGTGACTGCCAACAATAAGGACTGTTGCCTTCTTGTGCAGGGTGTGTGTGACAGGGTGAGCTCTGTCTGCGGTGGATGCCCATGTGTGGGATGTCTGGGCCCCCCCAATTCCTTTTGCTCTTTGTTTCTGTGTGAGGGCCGCTCATGCTGGGAATGAAAATGAAATACGTTTGCTGTATGCTTGTCTATTTTAGGGTGTCACATTTAGCGATTTAATGCAAAGAAAAAGAAAAAGATATAATGCATTCCAAGGGTTGGCAGGAGAAGGGAGCAGAGGAGTGCACCCTCATTCTCCCATTCCCTTGCAAACCCAGTGGAACCCTCATGGACTTACTATCTTATTAAAACTATATTTTGAGATGAAACAAAATGGAAACATAAAACCCCCTTAACATAAAAAACCCTTAACATAAAACCCCCTTAACCAAGAAAAGAAGAGTTGAGTCTAGTCTAGAAAAATGAACATGTACGAACATGTATGTCTTTACTGTTTGATGGGGAACTCCTGAGAATAAGAGGTTTATACTGGCTTTAGCAGAAAGGGGTGGATCACCTGATGGTGATGTCATCCATGAAAGGTATAAAAACCCACTACTTGGTGTAACAAAGATAGATAGAGGACCCAGATGAATACTAACTACCAAGTAAGGAGGACCTCTGAACTGTGTGCTTGTTTCCAAACTGTTCTATTTGCAAAGGCTGAAGCTAAGCCTCAGGAATTTTCAAAATTAGAAAGTTTGCTGGATACTTGACATTGAATAACCTTGTGCTTTCTGTATGTTTATTACTTTTATTTTTTTTGTTTTCTGATTTGAATAAAATAACAACGCTCGTTTGCATTTTTATACACCTAACTTTGGATTTGTTGTGTCTGTTTTATCCGACACCTTCACACCAAACAGCTTTGAGAGCCACCAAAGAACACTGTGAGTGCTTCTCCATGATCCTCAACCTCAAATGCAGTCCATGGGGTAAGCCAAGCAAAGTCCCCATGTGGCTAGAGTTGCTGGTGTCAGAAAAAGCTCAGCACTATAATTGGCACTGCTCCTCTGCCATTGGTTCACCCACTGGTCCCACTGGATGGCAGCAGTATCCAGAAGGTACCAAACCTGATGGCCAGAAGCCACACTGAGGGAGAGACAGAAACATCTTTTAAAAAGAAAGCAAATAATGGACTTATGAGGGACACAATGTTTGTTGTCCTTCTGGTCTCAGAATTTCTGGGTTGGCATCAGAGGACAGAAAATTGTGAGCTTAGCTCTGCAGAGCTGCAATTGACTCAGGATTCAGATGACTCTGTACTGTATGTTTCTCCATGAACCTGATAGACACTGAGAGCAGAGGGATTAGCATAATGAATTATGTTTGAGAAGCCAGTCAATCAGAATTGATCTCCAGATAGAGACAGATGGAAAGAACACGTAAAAAAGGTTTAGATTTGTCTGAGAAAGAGAGTGAGAAGGAGAGATGTGTAAATGATTTCAGCAGTCAGTCACTGGTTTGAGAGGAACTGTTTAAAATTCTTTGTAAAAAAGATGTTTTGTTCTAGTCAGGAACAATACCAAAGCACCTGCCTTGGGCTTTGTGTACTGTCTAACAAACGGCATAAGATACATGAGGCATTGAGTGATTACCTACCTCTTAGGATAGATGAAGACAAGTCCCCCTGTGGGGTGAGGACGGAGGTCATCAGAGGACATTGGAGGCCATCACAGCCTATACACCACAGATAGATAGATAGATAGATAGGATAGATAGATAGATGATAGATAGATAGATAGATAGATAGATAGATAGATAGATAGATAGACACATAGATTTTTTTTTCACTTTATCTTTTCATTAGAATTTGAGTATATACGAAAGCACACATCTAATACAATAGAAGACTGTCCTTCATGTAAGGTATAAAATATCACTTAACAAAACACAGTATTTAGGGTAAACAAATTGGAGAAGCCTTATATACATGTATTGATAAAACACAAACCTAGACAGGATGTAAGTGGAGAGCAGAAGGGTTACAATCAATAGGATATTATAGGATCAGAAATAGCAACCATGTACAAAATACATGCTAGGGCAGGCTTTGGCAAGGCATTCAGTAAATTGCAAAAAGTGATAAATGTGGTACTATGAACAATGTTCAGTAATGGGGAGATGAAGTTAAGAGAAAAGTGTGCAAGGAAAGAAAGAAGAGAGAAAAAAGCGAGGAAGAAGGGAAGGAGAGAGGGAGAAAACTGGGAAGAAGGGAAAAAAGAGGAGATATCTGTGCACAAAAGTTTCAAGAAAACCTAATCTAAGAGCAAAATAAGAAGGAGGGCTAAATATCCCTAAGAATTAGGGTCTAGAAGAACTAGGTTCAATGTACTTGAAGTAGCCCTGCCAACATCTGTCATATACAGTGAGTCGGTTATAAGTAACATGAGATAATTGGTCTAGGGAGGCATACTGAGAGAGGCTTTGAAGAACATCTGAAAGAGAAGGCACCAGAGTTGATTTCCATTTCATAAGAATCAGACATTTGACCAGAAGAGAAAGTATGTTTAGCCATCTAAAATGTGCATGTGAGAGGAGAGAGCTATTGGGGATCAGGATGCCTAGAAGGAATAGCTAGGGGTCAAAAGGTAGTTTTTGTCCTGTTACTCTAGAGGCAAGTAAACAGACTTTATGCCAGAACTTATTAATGGGAGCACAGGACCACTAAATATGAAATAGATCCCCGTTGGCCAAATTCAAGCACCAGCAATTATTATTATTTAATAGGCCCATTCGTTGAAGCACAGAGGGGGTTCTATACCAAAGATGTAGGGTTTTAGTTTGTATTAAAGAACTACGGGCATCTTTAAAGGTATTATGTGCAATATGCCAAAAATTACTCCATTGTGCATCTGAAATATTGTAGTTAAGAAGAGTACTCCATTTATTTTTGGCTTGTATAGGCTGATCAGGTAGATTATCAATAATGTATTTGTAAATGGAGCTATTTAATTTTACTGATAAATTTGTCCAGTGCGAGATGTATGGGTTTAGAAGAGTATGCCTATACACTAAACTAGAGCGAGAGTTATAAGCTGCCCGAATTTGTAAAAACTTCCAGAAGTCCTGTTTAGGAAGTTTCCATGTGACCTGCAAGTCTGAGAATGATCTAAGAGTGAGTGAATTCTGGTCCAAGATATCTCCGAGAAAGAAAATGCCTTTGTTCCTCCATGTACGACAGAAAATTGGGTGATCTTCTAGAGTGAGCAGTGGATTGCCCCATAAGAGGGCATAAAACTAGGGTGTTGGATTGGATTTCAGGAATTTGTAGGTTAGTTTCCAATAAAGAACAGAGGATGATATAGTCAGGTGAGATTTTAGTTTAGAGGAAATGGGATTAAAAATGAAGGAAGTGGGAACTCCTCCCAGGCACAATGCGGATTCCATTACAACCCATAGTGGTGAGTGAGGGAAGGGTTTCTGAAACCATTTAATGGTTTGAGCCATTTGGAAAGCCCAGAGGTAGCCTTTGAACCAGGGGAGTCCAAATCCCCCTTTTTTCCAATGTGATCGAAGTTTGTTGTGGTTAAATCTAGGTGGTTTCCCATCCCAGATAAAGTTACCAATTAATTTATCAATTTTAGTAAAAAAGGAGGATGGTAAGACTAAAGGAATATTGGCAAAGAGGTAAAGAATCTTGGGAGAAATGGACATCTTAATGGCTGCAATTTTCCTCATGAAAGAGAGATTAAGAAGCTTCCATCTGTCCAGAATTGTTTTGATGTTACCAAATAAGGGGTTAAAGTTAATGTCCCATATCTTCCCTAAGCTACTAGTAATTTTGATTCCTAGATATGTTATACCCTGTGGTAACCAACGGAATCCAAGAGGTATGTTCATAAAGGCTTTACAGTGGTCGTTAAGGGGCATAGTTTGTGATTTGCCATAATTCAAAGCAAGGCCAGAAATTTTAGTAACATTATTAAGCAAATCAGCCAACAGGGGCCCAACCTCATTCAGGTTTTCAAGTAAGATTAAGAGGTCAACCCTGTAGGAGAGAGAAACATACCTTGAATTGCTTACAGGTATGCCCATAATGCCAGAAGATTGACATAAACAAGCAGTCAGGGGTTCCATGGCTAAAATAAACAGGGAAGGTGGCAGGGGACAGCCTTGTCTAGTTCCCCTTGCTAGATGGAAGTAAGAGGAAAGGGTGGAATTAGTAAGTACTTTAGCAGCAAGGGAGTTATATAATAGCTTGATCCAGGAGCAAAAGGTATGAGAAAGACCGAAATAAGATAAAACCTGATGAAGGTAGTCCCAGTTTAAGGAATCAAAGGCCTTCTCGAAATCAATAGCTATGGCTGCAGCTGGTGTCTTGAGGGATTTGGCCTTGCAAATTAAATTAAATAAGGAATGTAGGTGATCAGAACCAGATCTATGTTTAATAAAAACCAGCTTGCGAACAATGAGTTAGCTTGGGAATCAAGGATTAAAGTCGAGAAGTTAGTAGTTTAGCAAATATCTTCCCATCCGTGTTTAATAAAGAGATGAGCCTGTAACTTGTGGGGTGAGTAGGGTCTTTTTCTTTCTTAGGGATTAGGGTTATGATTGCTTCGGTGCAAGATGGGGGAAGCTTGCCAGTATTGGAAGCTTCTTGATAAACATTGAGAAGAAGGGGACATAAGGTGTCGGAAAACATTTTATAGAAATTGACAGGGAATCCATCACCCCCAGGGAATTTGCCGGATTTCAAGGAAGACAAAGCTTTCTGGATTTCCTGAAGCGAGAAGGGTTCATCTAAAGAATTTGTTTCAAGAATAGAAAGATGAGGAAGATGTAACAATTTAAGGGGCTGTTGAATTTGTAAAGCAGATGGAGGATTTGTGGTAGAGTACAGTTTTTGATAAAAGGTTTTCATGATATGGTTTATAGAGGGGTTGCCGGAGTGAATCTTACCCTGTCGTTCCATTTGTTGTACTTTGAGCAGGTAAGAGGGGAGTTTCCAATTTTTATTGCCGTGTTCCCAAAACTTATATTTAAGTTTAAACAAGGCCAGTTCAGTTTTAGAAGAAATTAATTTGTTAATTTTAACTCTAAGTTGAAAAATTTCAAGATGAAGCTGAGAATCAGGACAGTGCTTATTAGAAGAAAAGTATAAATTCTCTTTAGCCTTAAGAGATTTTTTCAAGTCAGCCAGCTGTTGTTCCCTTACTCTTTTCCTATGTGCAGCATAACTGATAATTTTTCCTTGAATCGTAGCTTTAAGAGCTTCCCATACAGAGGACATAGAAGATTCGTTGGGGTACTGTGAAAGAGGAAGTCCTGAATTTGTGCTTTGATCATGGGTAAGAAACTGGGATCCTTGAGAAGGAGAGGGTCCAGCCACCAATAAGAAGATTTAGGTGCTAATGGGCCCCACAAAAGTTGCAATTTGACAGGGGACTTGTCCAAGATTATGATGGGAGAGATGGATGAATCAATAGTTTTTTTTCCATTATAACAGGAGAGGCTAACCAGTAGTCAATTCTACTGTATGTCTTATGTAGAGAGGAGTAAAAAGTAAATTCTTGATCGTGGGGGTGAATGAGGGTGCCATACATCAGCTAATCCAACATCTTACGTTAGTAATGAGAGGGCTTTAATACTTCAAGGGTGTGCCTCTGTAGTGGGGCTACTTCTGTCAATGCTGGCTTCTAAAGATAAGTTAAGATCCCCTCTAAGAATAACTGGTGTATTATCAGTGTTAAAGGATATAATCTGTTGAGCTAAATTATGAAAAAACTCCGGGAAATCGGAATTGGGTGCATAGATATTAACAAGCAGAAGAGGGCCAGAGCTGGTATTCAGTTTGACCATCACCTATCTGCCGTCAGTATCGGAAATGGAGTTTACAAGGGACCATTTGAGACTCTTATGAATAAAAATAGCAACTCCTCTTTTTTTTGAGGCACAGGATGATTCCTAGATCTGACCGACCCAATCTTTTTTAAGTCTATGAACATCCTCTGCTAATAATTGTGTTTCTTGAAGGAAAGCAATTTGTGTTTTATGTTTTTTGAGATGTGAAAGAATTTGCTTCTGCTTACAAAGAGAATTAACTCCCTTCACATTCCATGTATATAAATATGTGTCACTTATATTGTTAGTGTTACAGAAAGGGAATAATCACTGGAGTGTGAAGGGACAAATAAATGAGGCAGAGGGTGATTAGAATACAATATAGAGAGCTTACGTATATGCCGAGAGTGGCAGGAACATTCAAGCCAAAAAAAGTGAGATATATGATACATGAGTGGCACAGATATCTTATTAAAGTTAGAATAGATATGGGGAAGGAGAAAAGTCATTAACAACAGCAACAAGACTAGTAAGCTAAATAACAAAGAAAACATTTTACGGGTGTGAGGAGATACGAGTCAGCCAACTGGCTAAGAGACTCTCTCACCACGCTCTGGGGTGTCGCTGTAGGGAGGAGACTAGGGAGGACCGGTTATAAATATCGTCCCAAACCTAAGTCTGATCCCAGTAATATAATAAAGTAAGTATTCCTGATAAGCTAAACTGAAAGGGAATAATACCAAGAAAGGCAGGGGACTGTAATAACCTCAGCTTAATTCTAAGCTAACAGGACAATGTATAAGGATAAAGCTAAACACCAGAACTTATTTATAAACATTAGTAGTAATAGTACAAGATATACCAACTCGAAATAACAGTAAATTAAAGAACCATATATGAGATGCCAGTACGGCCTAGAAATAGAGCAAGGAATTCAGGGATCCAGGTGGAATGCAAATGAACAAATATAAAAGGAAAAGTAGATCATTACCACATTAGAGTGACTCTGAGTATACTTTGCAGTGGAACAGAATAAGTACATAATAAATACAATATTGAGGGGGAAAGAAGAAAGGGGAGGTCAATTTAAGCCCTTACGCCCTGAGCCAAATGCAAATCGGGATTATGTGGAGAGGTATAGACTTCGGTGATAACTGTAGACAGTAGAGATAGTCATAGTAAAGATCAGCTCCGATTACTCGAAAATCGCCTAAATTGGTGTTATATGGGGTGACTAGGTCTAGGAGACTAAGCCCAGTGAGCCCCAAAACAGGAGGGACCACACAGCAATGGATTTCTATATCTGTAGGCTTTGAGTAAAATAAGGAGCATAAGGAAGATGTAGATTGACAATAGTTTGCAACAGTACACCAAACATAGCACACCTCTTTCAGTGCTAATGATAGTTCCATATTGTAAACAGGAGGTAGTAAGAGTAATGGAGTGCAGGGAAGCAGATAGATTAAATGTAGTTGCCAATAATACTTAAGAACCTGTCATCACGAGAGGGAAGGGGTAAATTGTCTTGTAAATAGAGAATAATGGATGGGGAAGTGTGTGTTATGAGAATTTAATGCTCACCCAAGGTGTGGGATGCTACATAGGGGTTTATCAAAGCATCCCACACCGAGGGTGAGCATTAAATTCCAATATGACACACTTCCCCATCTTTTATTTTTTATAATAAAAGGTCAGCAATTTTTCTCCTGTTTGAATTCAGTGTTCACACACACACACACCACACACACACACACTCTCTCTCTCACAAACACAGACACACACACACACAATCTCTGACTTCATCTGTCTTCTGCCCTCTAACTCCCTTCCTTAACATAGTTCTTTTGTGTCTGTTTTGTTTATTGCTTACAGCTAGTCTCTGACCTGATCGTGCCTACCACGCTTCCCTGGCATGCTCCGTTGTAGCTCTAGTCATTTTGTCCCGAAACGGACAAACGGCAGGATCAACCAGATATTTTGCTGGGGAAAAGGCTGGATCAACCAGATACATGAAACAAATAAAAAAAAAAAAAAAGGATGGACGCGTCTTGTTTCGGAGGCTCCACGGGACGCGAGAGATGGAGCCGCCATGTTTGTAAGAGCGTTGAACCCACCCCCACGCCGAACATAATCCAGTGAGCGAGCGTCATCAACTGAGTGACTGGGCACGTGAATGTCGTAATAACCAGTCAGTTATTACGGCAAATAGCAACTGGTTCAGCCCATAGAAAAAATTGCTGACCAGTAATTATTATATAATAATTCACATGTGGAAAAAGAAAAGGCAATAATCAGGATGCATACTGATTGAAGATATGGAACTGAACAGCCAAAAGACTATAAACCTGATGCACTGCTAAACTGGAGAGTAAAAGGCTAAATACAGAGAGCCTGTTTAGTGAGGTAATGTATACAATCTAACACTAAAATAATGGGTTAGCAAAGCATTGCTGATACACCAAAGTTCCCTTGAAGACCTTTAAGCTGCTCGTTTAAACATTGCAACAAAAAGTAAATTGATTGTGCCGCGATGTACAGCTTTTGCTTTCTGCACCCGCTGGGAGCTTAAAGCAACCAGGTAGCATAGACTGTAGAGCGCTGGCTTAGACAGAAAAAGTGTACTGGCACTCTTTAGCATCCTGAAGCAAAACCTACCAAGATATAGCAACTGTGATCATATTACTGACCATAAAAGCTCATGACACCTTAGATTTATTAGCAGGATTGTGACTATTGATGTTCTTGCATTTGGTCTTTGCCTTACGTTTCTTTTTGGGTGGCTCTAAAGATTTGAGGGGGAACTTGCAACAACTTCTGCCCATGAAGTATTGGCAGAAATACATCCCTGAGGCACAGGGCCCAAATTAGAGGGATGTTCGTCTGAAATTTGCTGGGAAAGATCCTCCTGCAAGGAGCGCATGTCATCCTCCAAGAGAGCAAACGTATTGCTCAAGGGAATAGAGGGGTTGATTTTAAGGTGAGAGGCTGCAGCTTGGGGTGTTTGGGGTGAAACCTTGCTAGAATAGCATGAAAGTCTTGAAGAACAATCCCCTACAAAAGCTTCTCTTGCAGCCATGTTGATTGCCTTGGGGTCAAATCAATTGCGGTGTTGCTGCTTGGGGCTGCGAGTTCTGCAACACTTGAAGGAAAAGCCAGAGAAAAGGCATAGTGTAGCGGGGTAACGTAGAGCAAATGTAATGCTTCTTTGGTGGAGAATTTGTTTAAGTGGATTGTAGGCCTTCCTTCTGATGGTTAAATCTTTTGAAAAGTCTCAGTAGACGGAAATATCAAACTCTTGCCACTGAAGTTTCCCCACTTCTCTGGCTCGTTTCAGTATAAATTCTGTATGGGAATAGTTCAAGAAGCGAGCAATGATAGTCCTTGGTCATTGGTCTGATGTTGGCCTGGAACCCAGAGTGCAGTGAGACCGTTCAATGATTAACGTTAGGTCGGGCCACTCAATGATTAACGTTAGGTCGGGAGGCAGTTTAAGCATTGCAGGCAGCACATGTAATGAAAGTGCAGTAGTGTCTCCTAATTCTACACCTGCAGGGAAGCCAAAAAATCATAAATTGTTACGACGATTATGATTTTCAATATCGTCAATTTTGGCTTGTAGGGATTTAATAGTTCGATCTTGATTGCGGTCAGTAGCCTGGAGGTCATGAATAGTAGTGGTGTTACAGGCTGTTGCTTTCATTCTGTTGGGTGGAGGTTTTTAGATCATTAATCTCAGCCAACAGTTTAGAAAACATTACTTCCACTCTAACAAGTGAGCTTTTCTGTACTTGGAGATCTGCCATAATGCTGAAGGATGAGGATTAGTATGCTGCAGTACAGTGTAGAATAATTGAATATAAGTAGATGATGGATCAAAAATGACTTACAAACTTTGTCAGGCAGTAAGATTACAGGATGGTCACAGGAGTTGGTACCAAAGAAAGGTCTGGTGAAGGCTGGATGAGGTTGGATTGCAGTCATTCCTGCAGAGATTCTGAACTATGCTGCCATCTTCTGCCTGGTCAGGCCACAACCCAGATATTTTATTTATGAAGTGCCCAATTCCTGGGACTCGGCACTGTACAGTAAAAACAACAATGCAAAATCCAATTATTTAAAATCAAACAACAAACACACATATATAATAAAGTCATTATAAATACAGACAACCATCTATCTATAATTCATAAAAGAATCAGTCTATAAAAGCCAGTTGGAACAAGTATGTTTTTAATCACTTTTTAAAGGCTTCTACCAAGGAAGCCCCCTTCAAATAATCAGGCAAGGAGTTCCACAGGGCAGGCACAGCCACCGTAAATGCTCTGTCCCCCGAATGCTGAGACCTAACCCTGGGAACCCCAAGGAGGCCTTTCTCAGCAGAATGGAGTGCCCAGGCTGGACGGTAAAGAACAAGGAGATCTTGCAAATAGACAGGACCCCCTTCATGCAGGGTCTTATAGGTAAGCAGCCCTATCTTGAAGACAGTCCTCCACCTGACCAGCAGCCAGTGCAGTCTGCGGAGGACTGGGGTAATATGCTCGCATCTCCCTACCCCAGTGAAAAGTCTCGCCACCACTTTCTGCACCAGCTGCAGCCCGCGGAGGTTGCTTCCAGATAACCCAAAGTGCAGGACATTACAGTAATCCAGCCTGGAAGTGACAAAAGCATGCACCAGTGTGGTCAGGTCCTCAGGAGGGATCAGGGCTCTGATTTGGGCGATGTTCCTAAGATAGAAGCCACTTTTGACCTTGCCACCACAGTGTGTGTTGGGTTCACTGCACCTATAACATCAGCTGCATCTTCCAACATAAGGGGAGCTGTCCCAAAAGAGCCAAAAACCTCAGAGTCTGCCAGAGGTCAAGACTACTGAGCCAACACCCCACCAATTCATCTGTTATCTAGGACCAGTTAACATAATTGCTGGGCATGCCTGTGCAAGGGCATTCCTGTGCAACTTTCATTAAAGCCTATTTTTAGAACTGCAATTGCCAAGAGCTACCAGTATGAGTTTATATGGGCCAGTGCCACCTAAAAGAGCTTCTGATCTCGTATGCTCCTGGTCACCCACTTCGTTCATTAAAGGTTAGTCTCCTCAGCAGGTAGCATACTCACCTCTGAGGCCAGGCAATCAGAAAGCTGTGAGTTCTATCCCCACACCAGGCACTTAGGTAAATATACCAATACTGACACTGCAGTGCAGCATGATGGGGGTGCTACACTCCTGAGGTGCTGTCTTTCGGACGAGACTTTAAACTGAGGTCCAATCTGCCTGTTCTGGTGGTAGTTCAGGTGGATGTTAAACATCCCATAACACTTCTAGAAAAGAGTAGGGGGAATTTTTATTTGGTATATACTAACTGTACATTCTTAACAATATGCAATCTTTAATAATCAAACATACTTCTTTCATACATACTGCTTCATATACTTTCTTCAAAATACCATATTCAGTTATTTACAAAGGTAACGTGCTTCCACCTCTTTGTATGCTTATTTCTATTTACAGTTTTCAGTTCCTGACAATATATTTTTCCTAATTCATTTTCAGTCATAATACCCAGTTCTTAATTTGTTACTTGCTTTTGCTGCAATATCCATGCACACCTGGCTTGCCAGATATAGTATTATATCAAAGCCCCAATCAGTTGTGTGGTTCCTAGTTCATATCTACTCCACTCTGCACTGTATAGCCCCAATATTAGTTCCTCATACTTTATTTTCTCATACAATGGTTCTTGCCATATCTGCCCTCCAAATTTCCAGAAATCTTGTACTACCGGACATTTAAAATATGAATGATCTTGTGTTTCTAATTGTTGTATACAGCAATTCCTTATACAATAACGCTCACTTATCTTATTATGCTTGTGTGTATTTCTTACACCCAGCCTCCCGTGGATTGTTAACCAATGAACATCCCATATAAAACAAGCATTTGTCAATGTCAAATGTTTGCTTGCTGGTATTAGCATCAGAAATGCAGGAGTGAGACAGATGCAGAATAGGAATGGCAGTGAAGTATTGAACTTCCCACCAGCCCCACCTCCATCCTCTAGAGAGGGACAGGCATTGGAGTAAGTGTTTGGGTTGTCGCCCATGATGGTCATGTCAAGTCACCTCACCTCATCCTATTCTGCAGACACCGACACATGTTGAGGGGTGCCTTGGGGTGTTTGGCTTTACAGTCACCCCATTCCATAAGGACATACACTGAAATGGGTGCTGCATAGGAGAATGGGGTGAAGTCTGGGGCTGAAGAGTCCAAGGTACACCTCGATGCCTGTCAGTGGCTGGAGGGTGGGGGTGGGATGGCATGAGCAGTACAGTCAGCAATCCAAAGGCACACTCTGATGCTTGTCAGTCTGTATAGGGTGGGATGTTATGGTTAGAAACCCTAACGCCCTCGCCATTTGTTGGTATTTGCACTACAAATTTTCAACATGGTCTTTTTGTGACCCCACCTTATGAAAGCATTTGAGACCTCTTCTCATGGAGAATGGCAGTGTGATTTTGTCAATATGTCCCGAACTTTGAGTTCCAACAGCAACTGTGCCATTCTGTGCCACATGTACGAAAACACAGATCAGGCAGGATGTGAAGAATGACAGCTGTACCATCCATAGGGGGTGTGAAAAGATGACAATGTTTAAAATCTGTAGTGGGAATATTAAAAATGCTCGCACTTCTGAGCATACGTGGAAACTACGCAACGCATGTGTGTCAAACAGTCATTTTATGGACTTCCATCACCAAAATTTCAACACAGGCATTTTAGGACCTCTGCTTATGAACAGTGTCACTATGATTTTCTTAATGAGTCCCGAACACTGATTTCCCACAGCGACTATGCTATTCTGTGCCAGAAGTGCAAAAACACATTTCGGCCAGGATGCAAAAAATGACAGCTGTACTGTTCATAAGGAGGTGTGGAAAAATGGCAATGTTGAAAATCTGGAGTGAAGATATTAAAAATTTGTGACGTTATGAGCGTGCAAGGAAACTGTGCAATGCATGCTCGTAACAAAGTCATTTTATGGACTTTTGTCATAAAATTTTCAACATAGGCATTTTAGGACCTCTGCTAATGAACATTGTCACTGTGATTTTCTTAATGTGTCCAGAACACTGGTTTCCCACTGTGACTGCGCTATTCTGCACCGGCAGTGCAAAAACACATTTCAGCCAGGATGTGAAAAATAACAGTTGCACTGTTCATAAAGAGGTGCAGAAAAATGGCAGTGTTAAAAATCTGGAGTGAAAATATTGCAAATTCATGAAGTCATGAGCATGCGTAGCAACTGTGCAACATTTCTTGGATTTTTTCCACCAAATTTGCAGCAAAGACTTTTTGAGAGCCCACCTCATCAACACTGGCACTGTCATTTCGTTAATCGGTCCCAAAAGGTGATTCCGCACAGTGACCACGAAATCACCTTTCCAGAATGAATAATGCCATGACAGTGGCTGAATTCATGAGGAGGGGTCCCAATAACTTCATGTTGAAAATCTGGTGCTAAAATTCCCCAAAATGCCTGAGATATGCACCAAAGTTGAAAAAAACCTATTTATGCCATTATACAGCTTGCCAGCATTTCTTCAGTTCGCGGTCAGCTTTGAAGAGTGCAGACGTGCTCCCAGTCCACCGAAGATCATTGCACTGGGCTCTGGAGGTAAGTATGGGGTGAGGGGTGTGTGGGGAGGCAGGATGAACAGAGGGTGGATGCGGGTTGGGGACGAGGCCACTGGACTCAACGAGGGACCGTTTTCTGATTTACAGGGGAAACAAAACATCGCGGGACGATTTGTTTTCTTAACAGGGACATTTGGCACACTGGGCTGGGCTCCCAGAATGCCACCTGAGTGTTTTTTTGGGGGGGCTGTAGCCGATGGGGGATTGAGCACTCCCATCGGCATATACAGGGGGAACAAGAGCCAAGGGCGATTGGGCACCCTCGGCACACAAACCAATGTTTTTGGGGGAATTATGCTGACAGGTAGTGGGCTCCCTGTTGGCAAATTAAATTAGGAAGGGGGGACTGAAGCTGATGGGGATTGGGGCACCATTGGCAAATAAACACTGTTTTGGGGGGGGCACATGATACTGAGGGGGATTGAGCACCCCCTTGGCAGTGGGGGCTCTGTAACATTCTTTGTGAACATGGCAGTGGCTTTTCACCGTATTCACAAACAATATTGCAGTCTGCAGTGTTCTGCCCTGCAGTGACAGGTTGCTCCCTCATTGCAGTGGAATGGCTGATGCTGCAATGATGAGGTGGCCCCTGATTGCTGCAGTGAAAACATTACAACTTGGTGGCACTTTTGGAAGCCGGTGTCATCAGCACACTGTGCCTCCATTGGTCCACCAGTGCCATGCCCCCAAATGCAGTGCCTCTGTTGGCTGCCGCACTGCCGCACCTCCACAACCTGCTTCTCTCCTAAGCTGCCATATAATGTTTCTTGCGCATGCGCACAAGCAAACATAAAAAGTTATTCTATCATTATTCATGTATGGGAGTACATCCTGTTTTTTTCTGATCTGGACATTGAGGTATTTCCAGTTCTCCACAAAATATCTCTCTTTGTATATTCTGATATAGTGTTTTCCTAGTAAACATTAAAGCTGTCCACTTATTTATTTTTCCATTGATTTATTTTCTTAATTACATCATGCATGTATACCGGCATCTTCCCCCATTTTTTTACTGTTATTTGTTTGTCTGCCTGCCACTCTTTAAAAAAAGGGTTCTAACCATTCCAGACCCCTGGGTCTCCAGATTTTCTGGGTTGCCCTCATGATGTTACCTAAATTATACACAATAAAAATGCTGTAAAAAAAAAGTTATCGGGTTTACCATTCCACAGCCACCCTCTTCCTTTCTCTATATGTAGTATTTCTCTTTATAGGGTTTATTCTGCTACCCCAGAATCTCTGGAAGAACACACTTAACACTTTTGTTTCTAGCTTCTGGGGTATGGGAAAACATAACTTAAATAGAAAAGAAAGGAATAATAAGGTTTTTTATTAACATTACTCTTTTTAACTTGGATATTCTTTTATTATTCCATAACCCTACCTTCTGGCTTGCTGTATTCCGACATGCTTCCCAGTTTTTCTCTTCCATATTTTGCTTCCCAAATGTAATTCGTAGTATTTTGATATCCTGATTCTGTACTACAATACCTGCTATACTTGTTATTGAGGTATCTCCTGTCTTACCTATGCAGCATCCTGTGCTCTTGTTTACATTAATTCTTGATCCAGATACTTCGGAGTAGTGTTCTAATACTTGTTTCAAACTGTCTTCATTTGAGTGTTTTTGTATAGTCAGGACTACATCATCTGCATATGCTAAAACTTTATTTTCTAATGTTTGTACAGTTAATGACATTCCTATTATACTGTCTTGATTTTGAATGGTTCTTAACAGGGGGTCTAATCCAAAAAGGTACAACAGGGGGCTTAATGGAAACTGCTGCCTTACTCCTCTTCAGAAATCTATTTTCCTTCCTACCCACCCATTTATATATGATATGGTACTGGCTCTTTTATACACACTTTTTATCCACCCTATATATGTTTTAGGGATGTTGTATTGTTCTAATACCTCAAATAAGTATTCATGTGCTATCCTGTCAAACGCTTGTTTTTGGTCAATACTTAGAAGGTATCCTTCATGTTTTCCTTGGTTTCCCCCTACCATAAGTTCCCTTAGCCATATCAGATTGTCATATACTGTTCTGTTTTTTATGGAACATGTTTGATGTGGGCTTATTATTTTATCAGCCACTCTTGGCAATCTTTCTTGTAGTATTCTAGCTAAGATTTTGTAGTTTGTATTTACCAGGCTTAAAGGTGTCCAGTTGTTTATATCAGCTTTGCCCCCCCCCCTTTTGTGAATAAATATCATGAGTGCTTCATTCTAACTTTTTATTACATGCCCTTTTTCCAAACTACTATTATAGACCTCTGTTAATATTGGTGCTAACTGTTCTTTGAAATTTTTATAGAATTCAGAACTAAGACCGTCTTTTCCTGGAGCTGTATCATTTTTTAATTTCCCTATGCTATTTACTACTTCTTCTATAGAGATTGGTGTAACTAAACTTTGTTTTTCCTGTTCCGTTAGTTTCTGTATATTTAACTTTTTAATATCCCTGCAGAGTTTTTAACTCTTGGTAGGTTTCCAAACACTTGTTCTACATGCTTTTCAATTACCTTTAGAATGTCTTTTTTCTCTGTTTTCAATTGCCTTCCTTCATCATGTATTCCATATATGATTTTGCTCTCTATTTGTGCACTAAAATCTTTATAAGGATCAAATGCCTGTTTCTTACATTGTGTCCCAGTGTTCATTTCCTGATTTAAAGATTGTGCTCTATCATACCGTATCTCTTTCATGTTTTCTTGAATTTTGTGTATCTGTGAGCTATAGTCAAAACCTTTAGTTTCTGTTCTGGACATTAATTTTTGAAACTGATTCCTTAGTTGTAAGTACTTTAAATAGTCCATGGTTGCCTTTCTCCCTGTGTATGAACTAAATAGATTTTTTTATGTCCTTTTTACTCTCTTCCCACCATTCATCTAGGTTATCATATACACATGTTACTGATATCCTAGCTGGTTCCATTTTTTAATAAATTGTTCTTTGTTCAAAATTGTATTATTCATTTTCCATATTCCTTTCCCTAAATCAATTGTTTTCTACCATTGTAAAGTACAGTGTACCATTCTATGATCTGTGAATTCAAAGCTTTGTGTATGGCTTGCTGTAACTTGTATGAGCTGTCATACAAACACATAGTCTATTCTGGTTGTTGTGGCCCCTCTTAAACAGGTGTGCCCACCTGATGGGTGTACTTATCTATAGGCATCTTTTAGTTTAGCTATCGTAAGTGTCTCATTTAAGCTATTTGTATTATTGAATAATTTCCTTGTATTTAAACCCCCATCTTCTAATGCTGTTCCACAATTGAAATCACCTGCCCATATTATATTTCTTGATGTATGCAAAAAAGGCTATATGCTTACATATAGTTGCACCCTGCCGGCTTTTGGTTGTGGTGCATATATAGCTATTAATCGTAAGCTACAAGTGCAGAAAGAGATCTCTAGGGCTAAAGCTCTACCTGGCATGATTTCTAATAATTTTATGACTTTTAACCTTCCACAGTTGAAATAACCTGCCCATATTATATTTCTTGATGTGTGCAAAAAAGGCTGTATGCTTGCATATAGTTACACTCTGCTGGCTTTTGTTTGTGGTGCATATATACCTATTAATCATAACCTACAAGTGCAAAAAGAGATCTCTAGGGCTAATGCTCTACCCAGCATTATTTCTAATAATTTTATGACTTTTAACCTAGTGTCAGAAAATAAAATGCCTACTCTGTCGCATCTCTCTATACCTATCGACCAAAAGGAGGGCCCCCTTGTCCACATTTGAGATGCTCTACGAAGTTCATAATCACTTTTTAACCTTGTGTCTTGTAACACTATTAAGTGGCTGTTAGTTTCAGAAAGTCCTAGCATTACTGGCACTAGTTTCCTATACCCCTTTATCCTATTGACATTAACCGAAGCCACCTTTAAAGTAGCTGACTCCATAGCTGAATTTTGAAAGGGGAGGAAAAAAAGGGGAGGGACACCTAAGTGGTGGATCACCTTTAAAGTTGGCTTGCAGACTGTCAAAGCCGTACACAGACTGGGCCCGGACTACATGAAAGAGCTCATGGTTCCTTATTGCCCCAGGCGATCGCTCCACTCAGCCGGCGAGCGGTTGCTAGAGACTCCTACGGTACGTTTGAAATCTTCAGGGGCCAGATCATTTATGTTCATGGCCCCCACACTCTGGAATTCTCTACCTCTTTGGTTATGGGAGTGCACGAATGTGGAGGGTTTTAAATCAGCTCTAAAGACTTTTCTGTGGAATCAGGCATATGGTAATAATTAGTTAGAGTAATGTTATTTTATGATGTCTGCTTTTGCTTATAAGATTGTTTTTATTTTGTTTGTCTCTGA
This sequence comes from Neoceratodus forsteri, assembly GCA_016271365.2. NCBI lineage: Eukaryota > Metazoa > Chordata > Ceratodontiformes > Ceratodontidae > Neoceratodus > Neoceratodus forsteri. The sequence continues at coordinate 670,816,554 of CM057451.1, read as the reverse complement.
TTTTAATCTGTACGGCACCTTGGCATTTTGAAAGGCGCCTTAAAATTAAAAATATTATAATTATTATTATTATTTAATCTGAGATCTAGTTCTTCTCCCTACACCTTGTGGGGTGGTATCTATAGGTTGTTCTTCTGGATCTGATAATCCATCCTTCTGTGAGGTCACAACCAAGGAGTCTTCTGAATCTATCTCTTTTGAATCTGTATCTCCCCCATTCGTTTTTCTTACTTAAGGCTAAGAATCTATTTTTATATGGTAAGCCAACTGGATTTTTCAGCATCATTTTTTTCTTCTTTTTCTCCAATTTTTTTCTCACCTCTTAACCTTTTCTTTTTCCCTGTTGCAGTTTGAAATTCTGCTTGTTGGGGGGTACCTGAATATTCTCTGTGACCATGCTCTCCTCTTTGTCATTTTCTATTTGTTTTTCCTGTTCTTTTTCTTCTACCAAGTCTATCATAATGTCAGTCATTTGTCCTGTCCCTTCCTCCATTGTGTCCTCTTCTTTCTCAATTGTTTCCACATTTTGTGTTTCTTTGCTCTTTTTCTCCTCTGTCTCCTTATGTGTCATTTCTTCTAGTCTTTTCTTTAATACTTGTATTGACCCTTTTTGCTGCGCCTGTGTAATTAAATTTTCAGCTGAAAGTCTCTCCCCCCATAGTGGGAGGCCCAGGGGCATTTTGCATAGGAATGTCCCCTTCTTTCACACAGATTACATTTAAAAGAGTTCTGACAATCTTTTGATGTGTGCCCATTCTCGAGACAGTGGTTACATTTTACATTATCACAAGCATTGCTTAAATGACCCCTCAATCCACATTTGAAGCATGCTTTTGGTTGTCCTATGTAGAACAGAGATCCCTGTCTCTGCCTAAGTAGAAGCTCCCTGGTAATTGTAGTACTCCCATGTGTTTGTTTAAGTTTGACTCTAACCTTCCAACCCGCCCCCATTCAAATTTGTTCCAAATCTATTATTGGTGTAGGGGTATCCATAATCTCCTGTCTCTGTTTTAACCAAAATATAATAACTCACACATTGACCCCTTTGTTTCTGAACAAAATCGTGACTGTTTGTATCATAGGCTTTGTGAGGGGAAACACTAAAAAGGGGCTCCAAATTGGGTTTTTACTCATTATATTATATTTAGCCCAAAACCTTTCTAAACCTGATACGGACTTAAAACTAACATCATTTGTGTCTCCTGTATGGATTAAAGCATACATTTCAGATGAAAAACTCATAGAGTCTTTTAATAAGGTTCTTGCAATACATACTCTGTCTGGCGTATGTGCTAAGCCACCCTTGTAGATTAGCCTTACAGCATTTCTCCTAGGGGCTGGTTCTCCCTTCGTGGTAAACAAGCCCTCAAAACTTCGGTTTTGTCCCTCATTTTCATTCTCATTGCTTACAAGTTCTTGTTCCTTTTTTTCTCTTCATTGATTATGCATAGTCCCAGGGTCCCCTGCTAATGTAGTTGATTATGCATAGTCCCAGGGGTCCCTGCTGTTGTAGGTGATTATGCATAGTCCCAGTGGCCCCTGCTGATGTAGTTGCAAGTTCATCATCCATTTGCACAGTTTGTTGTATCTTTTCACCTTTTACATCTTTTATATATTGCTGCAATTTTGTGTCTATATCATCTGGTTTCCATTCCTCTTTTCTGGAAAAAAAAATCACCCTGCTCCTTGTAGAGCTATTTCTGGTGACCAGTCTTTTTCAATTTCTGCTCTAACCTGCCTTGTTAGACCCAATGTGTTTTTCTTTAATTTCTGCTTATTTTCTAAGAATTGGTCTTCAACATATGCCACTGGACTTAATAAGGGGTTTTCTGTTCAAGTTAAGTCTATTGAGCTGAATTCCATACTAGCATTCTCTTTTGCAGTTCCTTTTTCTAGTTGTTTTCCACTTGTCTCGCTTCCCTTAGCACTCTGTGCCATTTATAGTGTACTAGGCATTGCCTCTTTCTCTGCAGGAGTCTTTGATGCTCCCATGTCATTGTCTGTCAGATTCAGTTGTTCCTCTGTCAGTGTGACTTTCTCCGTTTGATGCTCCCTTAGCACTGGTACTTGCTCTGCTCCCTTCTCCTGCTGTAGCTTCTGCTTGCCTATTGCAGCCTCTGTTTTTTGGAGCAAATCCTAAAGCTGTATCTTCTTTTTTTCCAGGGCCATTAAGGGATCGCTCTCTCTTTAGAGTTACCACTTTCATTTTCTTCAGTTCCAGATTCTATTTCCATCTGTTCCTCTCCAAAACCTGTAGTTTTGGCCTATGAAGCGAAGCCCAGATTTTTTGCATGCTCATTCTGTTCACCTCCTTCTCCTACGTCCTGCTTCAAATTGAGCCCCACCATCCTGTCTACAGGAAGTGACGGCACCCCTGCAGGCAGAGTAGAGGAATTTCCCTGGTGCTGTGGCCAAATTTTCCATATTCACTAAAAATACCACCAATAGCTTAACATAGAAACATAGAAGTTGATGGCAGATAAGGACTGCAAGGCCCATCCAGTCTGCCCATTTCTTTTTCTACCTTATAAATGTGCCATCAGCCTTTGCTCTGTCAATGGCCTATCTATTCATACTCATCTGTATTGCTCCCTTATACCTATCCCATGCCTGATTGAAGCCCTGCACTGTATTCATAGCCATAACTTCCTGAGGTAAGCCATTCCATGCATCCACCACCATTTCTTTGAAAAAGAACTTCCTCACATTACCCCTTAATCTGCCTCCCTCTAATCTCATGCTGTGTCCTCTTGTCCTGCTATTGTTCTTATATTGAAATGTAAGACTCTTTCACCTTGTTAATGCTCTTAAGGTGTTTGAATGTTTCGATCATATCACCTCTCTCCCTTCTTTGCTCTAGGGTATACATATTGAGCTCAGTTAATCAGTCCTCATATGTTTTCTGATGCAGTCCCTGCACCATTTTGGTTGCCCTTCTCTTGACTGCTTCAATTTGGTTAATGTCCTTGTGAAGGTGTGCCTCCAGTACTGCACGCAGTACTCCAGATGGGGCCTAACCAGTGTCTTGTAAAGAGGGATTATTACCTCTCTCTTCTGACTTGTGATGTCCCTACTAATACACCCCAACATCCCCCTAGCCTTACCTACTGCTTTAGTGGTCTGCTTGGATGATTTCAGGTCATCGGTGATGATGATGTCCAAGTCTCTTTCTTCCCTTGTGACTGCCAGCAACTCCCCTCCCAGCCTATAGGTGGCTTCAGGGTTTCTCTTCCCTATGTGCATGATCTTGCACTTCTTTGCATTAAACCCCAGTTGCCACTCTTCCGAACATTTTGCTAGTTTATCCAGATCTCTTCCCATTCTGCCCACCCCTTCTGGATCATCTACTCTGTTGCAAATCTTGGTGTCATCTGCAAATAGACAAACCATACCCTCCAGTCCTTCTGCAATATCACTGATGAAGATATTGAAGAGGACTGGCCCCAGGACTGATCCCTGAGGTACCCCACTTGTGACTTGCATCTCTTCTGACTGTATACTGTTTACCACCACTCTCTGTTTTCTGCCCATCAACCAGTTTGCCACCCAGTTGACCAACTTCTGACCCACCCTGAGCCTACCCAGCTTATTAATTAATCTTCTATGAGGAACAGTATCGAAAGCTTTGCTGAAGTCAAGGTAGGCAACATCAACTGCTCCCCCATGGTCCACCACTAGGGTTACCCAGTCAAAGAAATCTATGAAATTAGTTTGACAGGACCTTCCTTTTGTAAACCCATGCTGTCTTGGATCCCGTGTTCCTATGGATTCCAGGTGTTGCACTATCCTTTCCTTAAGGAGTGCTTCCATAATCTTGCCCATTACTGAGGTAAGACTGACTGGTCTGTAGTTCCCTGCCTCCTCCCTGCTACCACTCCTGCGCAGCGGGATCACATTAGCCCTTCTCCAGTCTTCTGTGACCTCTCCTGTGCTCAGAGACTCACAAAAAAGTTCTGATGATGGCTCTGCTAGTTCTACCCTTAGCTGCTTTAGTACCCTGGGATGTATGCCATCAGGTCCCATTGCCTTGTCCACCCTGAGCTTATCGAGCTCTTGTAGGGCCCTTTCTTTTGTGAAGGGACTAGTGCTCACCTCCTCCCTCCCTCCCTCCTGTGTCCATGGTGCTGAGCTGTGGGCCCTGCCCTACCTTCTCTTCAGTAAATACTGAGCAGAAATATCTATTTAGAATAGATGCTTTTACATGGTCCTCCTCCTCCCATGCCCCCTTGTCTCCTTTGATCGTAGAAATACCCCCTCTGGACTTTCTCCTTTCACTAATGTATCTATAGAAAGTCTTGTCACCTTCTTTTACTGTTTGTGCTAGTGTTTCCTCAGTTTGGGCCTTTGCCTGCCTTACTGCCTTCCCTGCTTCCCTCAGAGAACTTTGGTATGCCTCCCTATCTTCATCCCGCTGTGTTCCCTTATATTTCCTGAAGGCCAGCCTTTTGACTCTGACTTTTTCTGCTACTGTTTTTGAGAACCAAAGTGGTTTCCTTCTTCTTTTGCACTTCCTTTTCTCTATAACACAATGGGATGTTGATTCAAGTATTGCATCCTTAATGCTTGCCCACTTTGCCTGTACCCCATCACCTGTATTTCTTTTTGCCAGGGCTAGCTTAACTCTGTTGGCCATCTTATCAAAGTCAGCTCCACTGAAGTCCCATATTTTTGCCTTGGAATGGGATGATTTAGTTGTAGTGGCCAAACTGAACCATACCATGTGATGGTCACTGGCCCCTAGATGACCTTCCACTTGTGATCTGTGATCCTTTTCCTGTTAGTCAGTACTAGATCTAGGATAGCCCTGTCTCTTGTGGGTTGTTGTACCAGTTGTTTGAGGCCCTCCCCCTGCAGGGAATCCACCATGTGTCTAGTTCTGGTGGATATTCCTAATCTGGTTCAAGGTCAGTTGGCATTCATCTGTATTTCCTTCCCCCAGGTTGTGCCTGAAAATAGAAAAGAATTTGTCTAGTGCACTTACTCGGTCAACAAAAACCCCCCAAAAAAACAAAAAAAAAACTAAAGTCCTCTAGGGATTGGGCATTCGGGGTTGCTGTCCCACTGTTATGGGACACCCTTCCACCTGAAGTGAGAGAAGCCCCCTCTGCTAAAGTTTTTAAAACCCAATTGAAAACACATCTGTTTAACTTGAGCTATGGGTCTAGTGGCATGTTATAACATATTAATATTTTAACATTCCTGTGATATCCATGTGCTCTTTCCATATTGTTCATGATTGTAAGGTGCCCAGAGCTCCTGGGACTGGGCACCCTATAAATAAAATTGCCTTGCCTTTCCTAAATATATTTTGCTTTGGATCCCATACGACCAGCGTTCAATTGGTACCCCATTATGGTCCAGCCTTAGGTCTGCAACTGCCCACTGTGTGCACACATTAATGGACTGTTTGGGAGCTCTCAAGGTGCTTTGGGGTACTAGTAGATAAAAAGGGAAGTCAGGCACTCACCACCTGATGGAACACATGAACAGCTTAGATAAAGTGCATCAGTCCTTATTTATTTCAGTTCAAAGCTTGTAGTTGAAATGTAAAATACATGCAGACCCAAACATGGAGGTGCATTGCCTAACACATTTCACATCTCCTTGATGCTTCGCCTCCATGTTTGGGCCTGCATGTATTTTGTATTTCAACTACAAGCTTTGCACTGAAATAAAGAAGGATGGATGCATTTTATCTAAGCTCTTCATGTGTTCTAAAAGGTAGTGAGTGCCTGACTTCACTTTTTATCAAGTAGTCCTTCCATCAGCTGAATGCACCCATATCTGAGTGCAGTTCTTACATGTATTTGGTACTTTGCGGTACAGGTGAACCAGCAGGAGGAAACCATATAGACTGAGTGGGGACTCACCAGAGAGTTGTGAGCTTTATGGGGAGTGATCTGTATAACTGTTTATTGCTTCATTTAACTCATTCCCTTTTACCCGTCCAAATTCCTGCCCCCAATAAAGATTCCTTGTTTTTGAATATGAACATATGAAGTGTGGGAGGCAGTATAGTGCAGTGGTTTAAGGCTCTGAGCTGCAAATCTGGTGACATCCAGCAGACCAGACCTGGATTTGAATCCCACAGCTTCCACTTAGATACTGTGTGACCATGAGCAAGTTACTTAACTTCCCTGTGCTCCCAAGTCGCACCTGTAAAAAAGCTTTCAGCTTAGTGTGCTATTCCTGGTTAAACAACCAAAAAAAAAAGTGCCATCAGAATAAGGCCTTGCAGTCCACAGCGAGTGCTTTTTTTGCACAGTCAACAATGTCATCTAAGGACTCCTCCCCAGCTGACACCCCCTCAATTCCAGCTAAACTACTTTAGGCCCTGACTTTCCCCTTTACCCTGTCCCATCTTCTTTTGAAACCATCCACTGATTCATGTAATACTATTTCTTCAGGGAACTCATTCCACCCCACCATCACCCTCTCTATGAAGAATGTCCCCCTGATCTCCTTCATGAACCTCCCCCTCTTCAGCTTAAAGGAAAAGTGCTCTCAACCTATTTTCTGTATACCTATGTAATTTGTAAACATGAACAATGATTCCCTCTCTTGTATCCCCCTAATTTCATCCTAATTTAAATACAAATAAGGTTGTTTTGCTCTATTTTGCCCGGGTGTGAAAATCTGTTTGTCTTCATTGAAAAATTCATAACCCCACTCATGCAAGGCATCATGGGAGTTGAAGATGCACACCTGCACAAGCCAGAACAATTTATACTTTCAGTCAGTTCTGTTACATGCCTTGTGAAGTCCCTGTATTCTCTAAATGCATTTTTTTCTAATTCACATACACTGTAAACTATAGAAAACAGCAAGGTACTTACTATGCCTTGAAAGATTTCATGGACAGCATAAGACAAGAACATAGGGACTGCGGAGGACAGCAACAGCACTGACTAATACAGTGTAACTACCACAGGCTTTAGCACCAAAACATCATAAAATTCCAGGATGTCTTTCATGAGTTGGGTGGTGACCTTTGCAATGGAGTCAAGCAGGTTTTTACAACAGACTTGAGTACTTTCATTTATATTAAAATGTTTGACAAAATTCAGAGGGTGTAATGGAGGCAATAATTGTTCATGCCAACCAGCTACAAAGATAAACAGAATAAAAGGCTGAGAGGACCTTCCCTTTAAGACAATGCCCCCTTGTATTTTGTTTCCACTAAGCCTGAAGAGGCACTCCTTCTCCACCCTGTTTATGCCTTTCAAATATTTAAAGGTCTCAATCATGTCCCCACTCTCCTTCATCTCCTCTAGGGAGTACATGTTTAGGGCCTCCTGCCCATACCTCTCAACCTCCTGCCTCATAAATCAGGGACAAGGCTTAAAAAAAATCAGGGACAAAGGATCAAAATCAGGGACACATCTTCAAAATGAGAGATATCCACCCAGAAAGCTGGTAGAATATAGGTATTGGGGCAAAATGCATTTTCTAAAGAAGAACAAGTCTGTAACCTTAATGCTTGATGTTGTTTTGTACTTACAGTCCGCATTGTTTAGCCATAAAAACACAAATTTTAGGAGGGACAGAGTAAAATTTTGAGGCAAAATCAGGGACATCCCTGAAAATCAGGGACACTTGAGAGGTATGCTCCTGCCTCTCCTCATATGTCCTGCCCTGATGAGCTTACCCATTTTTGTTGCCCTCCTCTGAATGGCTTCAGGCATATATATGTCCTTCTTTGGGTAGGGATGCCAGTACTACACACTGTACTTGGTGCAGTTGCACTAGCAATGTGCGCAATGGCTGTATTTCCCTATCCTGCTTGTTGCTGATCCCTCTCACAATGCAGCCCAGCATTCTGTTGGCCTTAGCTGCTGCTTTCCTGCATAGTATGACATGCTTAACATAACTAGTTATCAATATACTCAGGTCTTTTTCTTCCTCTGATTTGGTTAAAAGGATCCCTCCCAGGCTGTACTCCATCTTCGGGTTCTTGTCTCTAGAATGCATAACCCTACACTTTTTCACAATTAATCCAAGTTGCCAAATTCCAGACCACCTCTTGAACTTTGCCAGATCATCTTTTAGGTTCCATATCCTGTCAGCTGTATCCACTCTCCCACAGAGTTTGGTGCTGTCCATGAAGAAGAAAATCTGGCCCTTTATGCCTTCACTGATGTCATGGATAAAGACATTAAACTGCACTGGACCAAGCACCAAACCCTGTGGGGCCCCACTGGTTACACCTATAGCACCTGAGAGCTCCACCATAACCACTACTCCCCGTGTCCTGCCTTTCAGCCAGCTAACTACCCATCCAATCAGTTTTCTCTCCTACCTGCTATCACAGTAGTAATACAGCTTCACTACACTGTGGAGGGTGCGTATCAACAATCCAATGTGAAACGAGCAAACAAATCACCACACTCCTCTGCTGGATGTACAAGTTTCAGACTTTAATAAATATAAATAGTAAAAAAAAACATACTGCTATGGGGCAAGCAAAGACAGGTAGTTCACACAGAACCCCAACTGGTTTCATACTCCGTACATCTTCAGGAGGTGGTCCCAAGTACTTGCATCAGGTTTTTTAAATACAGACAGATTTAAAGTGACAGTGCATACTCAGTGCAAATCCAAATAACAAGATGCCAATCAATAAATTTATTTATTTATTTATTTTATTTTTGTTGACCGGTTAAGTGCACTAGGCAGATTCTGCCTATTTTCAGGCATGACCTGGGGGAGGGGGGGATACAGATGAATGTCAACTGACCTTGAACCAGATTAAGCTGTTGGTGGTATTTTTAGTGAATGAGGGAAATTTGGCCAGGATACCAGGGAAACTTCGAGAAGTGCCATGGGATCTTTAACATCCACCTGAATTATCACCAGGACAGGCAGATGGGACCTCGGTTTAACATCTCATCCGAAACACGGCATCTCAGGAGTGCAGCACCCCTCCTCTCATGCTGCACTACAGTGTCAGTATTGGGATATTAACCCAAGTGCCTGGTGTGGGGATAAAACCCACAGCCTTCTGATCTCCCAGCCTCAGAGGCGAGTGTGCTACCTGCTGAGCCACTGACACTGCTAAATATAATTATATGATAAACATTAAATTATCAGGCCTCTGTATTATGGAATGAGTTGTCACATCATATTGCACTACACTCTGCACTGCAGAATTTGACTGCTTGCTGAAATCTACCTTATCTACAGTATGTAATTGTTAGTCAAGTCAAATGAGCTGCTTGTACATTTTTGTATTGTTATTTAAATCTAAGTATATATTTTTTTTGATATATGTATTTTATATTGTTTAACATTTGATCACAGGACTGTCTTGTAAACAGGGAATTTTTCCCTTATGACATGTTTTCCTGTATAGGAACAACAGAACACATGTTCATTGTCGTAAAGAGTCATGGTTAGAATATCAGTTATGCTGGTCTGTCTTCTAGAATTATTGAAAGTCGAAGTTTCATTAAAGTTTCAAAGGTGCTTACTAGCACCCTTGCAAATTGTGTGAGAGGCCTTTCGCACCATGCAATTCTTGCTAAAGTTGGACCAGCATAACATTCTGTGGTGATTTGCATATGCAGCCCATGATGCTTTGCATTGTGGGGGCATGTGTGATTTTGTATTTTCTTGAAACTTGGCTTCCCAGCCAAATGCCCTTTGGGGTAACCCTTGCCTCAGTGTTTGCGCACAGAGGTTCTTTGTCTCTTAAAAATAAAAGTTTTATCATCATCATCATCAACCTCATTCTGTGCTTAGAATATGAAAAAATATCTACACATATCTTAATCATACAAAACCTAAAACAATACAAAATTTTAAAACAGCAGCAATGGCTGTAGTTTTTCTATTTCTGCTGGTGGCTCTAAAATTCAGTCTCCCAGATGGACAAGTCTATTATAAGGGGGACTTAAGGTTCATACTGCAGGCAGTCTAAGCAATTCCATCCAGTCCTAAAAAAGAAAAACAAGAGGACTGTTAGTCCGGTAACAACATCATGTTCTATGAGTTAGCAAGATTACAGGGTGCAAACCAAACACTGGAGCACTCTCACCCATCTTCAAATACCACCAGGGTGCTTCAAGTAAATTATAAACTTTTATTAAGTAAAAAACGACACATATCGCCTGACGCATTTCGGATAGATTATCCTTTCTCAAAGGCTGATGAAAAACTGAACCACCCATCTTTATATACACCATAGCTATGACATCACTAATAAAAACTTTAAAATCATTGGTCTGCATCAACAACCCCTTAAGTGCAAAACAACAACACACACATCTTTTTAAAGTGCCCACAATAATAGAGTGCAAACAAGACAAGAAAAGTGCAAAACATTAAAAACAGAATTTCAGGACCTCCATGAAATTAAGTGCAGTCTTTGTTGTATAATAAAATGCACAAGTTATAAGGCATTCAATTCCTAGTATCTCTAAATCATAAATACAGAGGTTTCAAACACAGCTTTTCATGAAAAGTGCAAAACATTTAAAAGCAGAATTCCATGACCTCCATGAAATTAAGTGCAATCTCTGTCATATAACAACATGCACAAGTCATATGGCATTCAATTCCTAGTATCTCTAAGTTGTAAATACAGAGGTTTCAGATGCAACTTTTCAGGAAAAGTGCAAAACATTTAAAAACAGAATTTCAGGACCTCCATGAAATTAAGTGCAATCTCCATCTATACCAACATTCAGACTTGTTTTTTTATGCGCCAACAGTCTTATGATTGATTCAGTTTCTTTCTTTAAAATCTTATTTCTGTAACTACCGCCTCTGGGGTTAGGGAACACTTTTTCTATCCCTGTAAATTTGAAACCATTAGTCTAATAAATGTCTATCACTTACTAAAGCATTCCAATGTTTTTTAATGATGTTTACAACCAGGCCAGCATGGGCTGAGTACCCTGTTACAAAGTGAAATCTGTTACCTGCTTCTTGTTCCCTTTCCTGTGTTTTCAAAAGTTCAACTCGATCCATTGCTGTTACTTCCTGACAGGCAGTATTTATTAAATTGTGTGCATAGCCTCATTCTAATAATCTGTTCCCTAACTCAGTGGCTCCTTTCTGAAAGGCTTCTGGTGTGTTGTAGTTCCTCTGTACCCTCAGGAACTGCCCTTTAGGAATGTTACACACAGTATACCTTAGATGGCAACTTGATGCATGGAGTAAAGTGTTGCCATCCACATTTTTTCTAAATACTTCTGTTTTTAAATTCCCACCTGTCACCTTGGTAAGTGTTAAGTCTAAATAGTTAACAAAAGTGGGATCTACTGAATAACTGAATCTTAGATGCTCATTTGTGGTATGTAAAAATGAAATAAATTCTGCAAGAGTCTCTTGATTACCTCTCCATATCAACAATACATCATCAATAAAGCACTTCCACAGCACTACATTGTCTTTAAATTTGTAGATAATATCATTATACACCACATCTGATTCCCATTTGCCCACATACAGATTGGCAACAGAGGGAGCACAAGTGGCCCCCATCGCTGTTCTCTTTTTCTATGCATATAGTTCCCCATCAAACAAACACATTTTTTGTAAGAATATGCTGTAACTAGTTCAACAAAAATTCTGTAGGGTGTTGTTCAGCATTATCTCTTAGATTAAGGTAGTGGGCAACTGCATCTAAGGCACCCTGATGAGGTACGTTGGTGTATAATGCCTCAATGTCCAGTGTTACCAGGAGACAGTCCTCATCTAGGTGTGTGTGTTCCATTGGATTTAAAATGTCCTTTGTATCTTTCAAGTAAGAGGGAAGGCTACTCACATGTGTCTTTAAATGGGAGTCTAAATATTGTGAGAGGGGCTCTGTCAGGTAACCAATGCCACTCAGTGTCCCTCTACCAGGTGGTTTCTGTCAATTCTTATGGACTTTTGGTAATATATAGAAAGTGGCTCTCACAGGATTTTCAGTAGTCCAAAACTTTTTTGTAGCCTCTGTAATACAATCTTCTTTAAATGCCAGATGTACTGTCTCATTCACTGCAAATTTGTAATCCCACATCAGATCAGTCTTCAACTTAGTGTAGAAATCTGCGTTATTAACTTGTCTCAAGATTTCAGTTTTGTAGTCCTGAACATTTATAACAACTATACTAATCCCTTTATCTGCTTTTTTGATGATTATTTTGGGGTTTTCCTGCAGGGACTGTAGAGCTGCTTTTTCATTCTTCGTTAGATTGTTATTGTTACAGAGAACAATCCTTCAACCTGCTCTGCTAGTAATTTCAAGCCTAATTCTGTGTTCAACCCACCCCTCTGTCCAGCAGACTCAGTATTTAGAAACCTATGTGAGAGAGAGGTCTAGAATTACTGTTTAAGGACCTGCCACAGTGATAGAGGTTTGCGCAACTATACAGAGCCCCACCCCCATCCTTTCTTACCAAAAGGCCCCAGTGTTGAAAGATTGTCTCACACACAGTCATTTTCAAAGTAAATCCACTGAGACATGGCTTAATAAAACAAAGGGTTGCTTTCAGTGTAAAGATTGTGTCAATTGTAGATACATTAATGAAAACAAGGATTTCATTTGTGGTAGAAGTGGATGAAAGTTTGAAATACACCAGCTAATCACATGCAGTACAACAGGGGTAATTTACAAAGTAGATTGTAGCTGCGGAGCTTTCTACATAGGAAAGGCAGAAAGACAGTTGAAGACACGAGTTGGAGAACACAGTAGGGCTGTAGAGAAAAAAAATATCACTTATGTTACAGCTCTACATGTGGCTATGTCAGAAAACCCAAGTGAGCATGGTTTCAACTTTACAGGGATAGAAAAAGTGTTCCCTAGCCACAGAGGGGGTAGTTACAGAAATAAGATTTTAAAGAAAGAAACTGAGTGGATCACAAGACTGTCGGCCAATAAAAAAACAGGTCTGAATGTTGGTAAGGTATAGAATTAAAGCCTCATTTAGAAGAAAGGTAAATAAAGGGATGTGTGTTCTGGAAAGATACAACTGAAACCTCTGTATTTGCAGTTTAGAGATACTAGGAATTGAATGCCATATAACGTGTGCATTTTGTTATATGACAGAGATTGCACTTAATTTCATGGAGGTTCTGAAATTCTGTTTTTAACTTTTTGCACTTTTCATGAAAGGATACATCTGAAACCTCTGTATTTGCAACTTAGAGATGCTAGGATCTGAATATCATGTAACTTGAGCACTTAGTTATATGACGGAGATTGCACTTAATTTCATGGCGGTCCTGAAACTCTGTTTTTAAATGTTTTGCACTTTTCATGAAAAGCTGCATCTGAAACCTTTGTATTTACAACTTAGAGATATTGGGAACTGAATGCCATATGACTTGTGCATGTTGTTATATGACAGAGATTGCATTTCATTTCATGGAGGTCCTGAAATTCTGTTTTTAACTTTTTGCACTTTTCATGTCTTGTTTGCACTCTATTATTGTGGGCACTTTAAAAAGATGTGTGTGTTGTTGTTTTGCACTTAAGGGGTCGTTGATGCAGACCAATGACTTTAACATTTTTATTAGTGATGTCATAGCTATGGTGTATATAAGGATGGGTGGTTCAGTTTTTCAGCAGCCTTTGAAAAAGGATAATCTATCCGAAACGCGTCAGGCGATATGTGTCATTTTTTTACTTAATACAATTAAAAGTTTATAATTTACTTGAAGCGCCCTGGTGGTATTTGAAGATGGGTGAGCATGCTCCAGTTTTTGATATGCATCTGTGATTTGTTTTAACCGTAGAGCACCGTGTTTCCTTGTGCACACTTTTTGTGAAGAAACACGGTTACAGGGTATCATGGCATAAGGGGAATTAACACCATGGCAGGAATTGCTCTTGGGTTGTCACACTATTTCTTAATACATGGTAATAACTCTATCTTATCACTAAGACCGGGGCGGTGTCAGTGCTCCTAACCTATGCCAATCTCTACCTGGACCTATGGGAGAAAGAAATTGTCTATGACAGCCAGAACAATCCTTTTACATCCGGATTTCCATCTGGCATCGTTTTATAGATGATATATTTATGGTGTGGCATGGCACACGGGAGGAACTTGCTGAGTTCATATGCTTTCTGATGCTGGAATAATGGCACTACTCAGGTGGTTGAAGACACTTGGTGCAAGTGACTCACACCTCACAGTGTATCTAAGGTGTGGCATTAATGTGAGCAAGCAACAACTAGCTGGGTCTGCAAACTATTGAATAGCATTAGATAAAATATAAGCAGTCAAAATTAGAAGGTCCTTTGTTCTTTGTACAGACTCTACTTTACACCAAACCTGGACTATTGTATGTAATTCTGGGCTTCAAATGTCAAGAGAGATGTGAGTAAAGTGGAGAGAGAGAGAGAGTCTGAAGGAGGCTACTGAGATGGTTTAAGAATGAAGTGAGGACATTTGAGGAGAGGCTGAAGCTGCTGGGTATATGGAATTTAGAAAGCAGGAGACCAAGGGGAGAAATGTTTCCATTGTATGATATAAAAATGGATACATTATTAATGAACTAACTAAATCTAGAATTCAGGGACACAAGGAACAAGAAGACATAATTGAGAGCTTTGTCGCAGTCTGTTCAGGAGTGATGGCAGAAAATGCTACTTTACCAAAAGAGTACCAGTGGGTTAGACTGAATTCCCACAGAAAGTGGATAAAAATAAATCCAAGGAAAGTTTAAAAAACAGACTCATTAACAACATATGAGAATGAACAATTAGCAAATACTACCACTATAAGTTTGTTACTTACCAGTAAAAGCAGATCTTCAACAGACTCTCCTCCACAGAGTCACACTTTTGGAATTGAAAGCCATTGGTATCAGGACCACAAAGAAACCTTTGCCTAGCTAAGGCCACTCATGATAACACAGAGAATAAAGTATGGGGTGAAACATAGAAACATAGAATTTGACGGCAGATAAGGACCGCTTGGCCCACCCAGTCTGCCCATTTCCCTGCCTACTGGATAAGCTGCAGATCCTAGTTAACCAGCAGCCTACCTCTTTCTACCCCCATCCCCTAGAATTGCCTTATGACTGTCCCATGCATGCTTGAATTCCACCACTGTTTTTGACTCCACGACCTCCTCCGGAAGGCCGTTCCATGCATCCACAACCCTCTCTGTGAAAAAATACTTCCTTAAATTACCTCTGAGCCGCCCCCCATCTTCAAATTGTGCCCCCTTGTTCTTGCACACCTCTTTTTTTGAAAGATGCTACCTCTTGGACTTTGTTGATTCCCTTGGAGGTACTTGAAAGTTTCTATCATGTCCCCCTCCCTCCTTTTCTCGAGGCTATACATATTAAGCTCCTTAAGTCTGTCTTCATATGTCTTCCGTGCAGACCCTGCACCATTTTAGTTGCCCTCCTCTGGACAGCTTCCATCCTGTCTATGTCTTTGCGAAGACTGGGTCTCCAGAACTGCACACAGTACTCCAGATGTGGTCTGACCAGCTGTCTGTACAGAGGATAATAACTACTGTTTTCTACTGGTGATGCTTCTCCTATGCATCCCAGTATCCCCTAACCCTCCTTGCTGCCCTCTCACATTGCTTGCCCACCTTTATGTCATCTGATATGAATACCCCAGGTCCTTTCCATTTTGTTGTTGTTAGTATCTCACCCCATTGTGTACTCTTCCTCTGGGTTTTGTTTCCCAGGTGCATTACCTTGCACTTCTTAGCATTGAATCTAAGCTGCCATACATTTGACCATTCCTCTAACCTTGCCAAGTCCCTTTTCATCCTTTCCACCCCACCTTGTGCATCAACTCTGTTGCAGATCTTTGTGTCATCTGCAAAGAGACATACTTTTCCTTCCAGTCCCTCTGCAATGTCACTTATAAAGACATTGAAGAGGACCGGTCCTAATACTGAACCCTGTGATACCCCACTAGTAACCCCCCTTTCTTCAGAGTGGACTCCATTTACTATTACTCTCTGTGTCCTATTCTCCAGCCAATTTTTTACCCAGGCTGTCATCTTGGGACCCACTCCCAGGCTAGCTAACTTGTATATTAATCTTTTGTGTGGGACTGTATCAAATGCCTTGCTAAAGTCTAGGTAGGCCATGTCCACAGCCCCTCCCTGATCTACTACTTTGGTCACCCAGTCAAAGAAATCTATCAGATTTGTCTGGCATGACCTTCCCACTGTGAATCCCTGCTGCCTTGGGTCCTGTGCCCCTCTGGCCTCTAGATACTTGACAATTCTATGTAAACCCCAAGAGCGAAGCTCGAGGGGTTTATTCAAGCATCTAACCCCGAGGGTATGTGTAAACTTCAAGTTTACACATCACAACCCCATATTTTATTTTATATAATTGCTGGGTGCCATTTTTTCACCTCAGCAATTATGTAAAATGTGTTTTAAGCAGTCAGTATTGAAAGGCAGTGAATGATTAGCTTTGCCTCATTTCAGTGGCATTTTATTGCTGAAACGGAACTCAAACAGATTTTTAAATAACAAACTGCTAAACATTTCTGAAGTAAAAGTAAACAAATAGTTCGGTCTGTCACGAAGGAAAATCCGTAGCTAGGTTGTTCTGGTTGCTAGGAACTGCTGGTTGGTCAGGGAAGAGTACCAAGTGTTCTGCGGAGGGAGGGGAAAGAGAGAACGAGTGAGAGAAGGAGACATTAGGGATCGTATAGTGTGTAGTTTCTACAGTTCTGGCATACTTTTGTTATGAAGGAGAGAGCGGTGACACTGAAATGCTCAAGGTTTCACTTCCTGAGGTGAGTGTGTGACAGGCTCTGTTTTGTGACTGAGAGACAGTTCAAGTGTTCGTGAGGTAGACTGCTGGCTCGTGACAGTTTTCTCATAGGGAAAGTGGTGTGTGTTTGCCGTTATAAACACTCCTTTATAAGGGCAAATTACGCCACGGTTTCCCTATGGGAAAAAATGGAACCCAGTTATTATATACGCTGTTAGAGCCTTTATAACTTGGGTGGCCCCATACCTCCTTTTCCCACTGGAGATAAGCTTGGAGTTGTACTATACCAACAGGAAAAAGGAAGCTAGGACCCCGATGGGATGACAGGAGTGCAGGTGTTCTGGGGAAAAAAAAGCTCGTAAAGGTGCAGAAAAGATTAATCTCATAGCAATGGGTACATCTTTCAGAGCACAACACCTGAAAACCACAAAGGGGGCAGCTGGGAGGGTGAGCTGTACTCTATGGAAGACATTCCCTAAAAGATCTATGGTTACTGACAAGTTATTAATCTGTCTTCTTCAAGGGATATCTCCCTCAATAGTGCCACACCTTTGGAATGATTCCCAAGCAGTACAAGACAGTAAAGCAGAAGGAATGACAGATACAGGGACACAGAGGACCCCAATGATAGCAGGCATTGAAGGATGGAAAGGGTTGAAACTAGCCCATCTATGGAACTACAGAGCAAACCACAGTATTTAGTGAATGGATGGATCAAAGTTCCTGTGGTGGCAGTGCATATAGCAGCTGCCAAGATGGAGTGAAAACAAGCCATAGAAGAGGCCATGCTATGGGTGGCAGACACTCAAACAAGACCAGGAAGCACCTTGCCAGGTGTTGGAAACAAAAATGAAATGCAACATGTCAACCATTCTGGAATGGTAGGACACAAAAACATAGGCACCCACCATTCCAGTGGGGAACAAAACAAAGACACAGTAGGACCATGTGCAGTCCAATGTGTAAGCCAAATAGACGCGTAAGGTGCCATGGGCAGGTAAAGAATGCAGTATAACTATGCCAAAGGGTAGAGCAGACAAGAAAATGCATCTCATAAGTGGCAGTGAATCCAAACACAGCATATGCATGGGACTCCAGAGCCATACAAGAACCAGTGGGACACCACCAACTGAGCCATAACTGTGCCCATGGGGAAGGCAAGACATTCTGAAGAGTGGATCTACACAAAAGAGCATCAGAGATCAAAGTCTGGGAGGGCAAGGCTGACCAAAGCATATTTGACTGAACAGGAAAAGGATTTAAGGAACAAGGCACACCAAATACTGTGGCATGACTATACCAGGGAACACAGGTGCTGCGGAGATGGTGGCCAAGCCACTAAGAGGATGCCCAAGCCAGTGGGTGAAATACCTATGCAAGACAGAGCCAGAACAGCAGGAGCCCAATGGGATGTAGTAGGGAAGCAATGATCTGGAAACCACAGGCAGTCCGTGGTAGAGGAGACAGTACCACACCAATAGATGGAAGGGAGAGTGGGTCCAAAAGGAGAGGGACAAACTCTGGAGGGGGGGAGATTTATGAAACTAACTTGGAGGGAGGACACTTGGGAAGGGGGACAAACTGAGGAGGAAGGCAGATTTATTAAACTGACTTGAGGTGAGGACGCAACTCGGGGGGGCAAAGTCAGGAGGGGGGACATGCTATATGACAGCTCAGGAGCCAGGACAGAACTGGGAGGGAGGTGTGATGGTGGGTGCAACATTTAAAAAAAAGAAACTAGCCAGTATTGAACCCAGGTCTGCTGGACGTAGCATATGCAGACACAGGAAGTGATCCAAAGCGCTACGCTACAGTGCCAGCACAGGTTTGTAGCACACATTGGTGGAGTTAAAGTGGCTGGCTTGAGTGACAATACTTGCCTGGCTACACATACAGCACTACAATATGCCCATGCTGTTATGTCCAAGCAGCTGTCTTCACTCACACTACTTTAGCAGCACGCATTACAACACAATGTACTTCCTGCATTATTTTGACAGGATATCCAGAAAAGATTACCCAATAACTGTACTCGACATCTATCTCTGTCTGTGGGAAAAAAATTGAAAAAGCTACAAAAAATATCTTCTAGCTTCCTCTGAGCTCTACCTCTTGCAGAAGGGGTGCCTGGGATAGTGGTGGACTGGGAACCAAAAGGGTAGATCCATACTGTATGAGCTCCTATGGAAGGGGCAAATAGTTTTGCATGTTTTAGTAACTGCATGTGTGCGAGAAAGTTTGAGGCATTAAATAGTGCCTGTGCAGCCTTAAAAAGGCATTTTTTAAACTTGAGCACTGTATTAGCAGTAGCACCAAAACTGGAAGCGGGTAGCCACACCACATCTGGTCTCAGCCCTATATAGCTCACAGCCCTAGCAAGTGGCATCTGTGTAGGAAAATTGAAACCATACTTGTCACTAGAGCAGAAGTCTGATCCCCAGAATAGACTCCCCCATGACTAACTGCTTTTGACTTATGTCTCTATTTGTCTGTGTAAAAAATTGAAAAAAACTATAAAAAATATTCTTTATCTCCCTCTGAGCTCTATCTCTTGCAGAAGGGGCATATGGGATAGTGGCAGACTGGGAACCAGGAAGGACAGATCTGTCTGTGCTCCGGTGGAAGGGGCACCTAATTTTGCATGTTTAGTAACTGTATATGCGTGTGGGAATGTTTGAAGCTCTAAATATAGGTGCCTGTGCAGCCTTAAAAAGGCATTTGTTAAACTTGGGCACTGTAGTAGCAGTAGTGCCAAAACCAGAACTGGGCAGCCATGCCACTTCCTGTCTTGTCCCTATATAGCTCACAGCCCTAGCAAGAACAAGTGATGTGTGCAGAGACATGAGCGCACCAGCACATGTAGTGTCTGCCAGTGTCAGCCAGGAAGCCAGGAAGCTATTGCCATCACAAGCAAATGTTGGGATAGTTTAACCAAAAAGGAGATCTGACTATGGCTGACACAATACTTACATTGAATGGGGAGGTAGGCTTCAAATGTATAAGCTGCAATATGTATTTGATAATCAAGATCACCAGGGTAGAGGGGGAATTTATTTGAAAAAGTATATCACTCATAAAGAGTTAATGGCTGAACTGGCCAAAACGTGTGAACGACCAGACAAATTAGAACAAAGATTTGAAAAAATGGACATGGAGATAAAGGCTGAAAAGGAGAATAGAAATAATGAGTTAATTGTAGTGCCAGACAGGAATGAAACCAATCAGGGCAGCCAAATAAACATTGAACCATTTAATACAGAATCAAATGGTAAAAGAAAGAGGGCATTCAATGAGGAAGAACAAGACAATGAGGGGTGCACAGTGCAGAGTAACAGGAGAAAGGAATGAGGTAGACATGCAGTTGGTCATCTACTTAGCCTAGAAATGACCAACAGCATTCTGTTTTTAGTGAAACAGAGACTGAATGCACTACAAGTAGGGATACTGATATGGCACTAGGTACACAGGAGATAGGCAACTTAATTAAGTTTCAAACTAACAGTATCCCCCAACCCCAGTACAGTATCAGAACAACTAAACATAATTCCAAATAGAACTTCCACAAGGACTGTACTACAACAAAACAAAGCAAGCATTGTGGTGGGAGATTCAGTTTTGTGATGCACAGATTCTATAATCTGTAGAGAAGACAAGTTAAATACCTAGGTCATGTGTGTACCAGAAGCCAGACTTAGGGATGTAAGCAAGAATCTTAACAAACTAAATAAAAATTACCCCCCCCACTCTGATTATTATCCATGCAGGAGTAAATGATATTGGAAGGACACCAGAACACTAAATAGTCAATGAAATTAAAAAGATTGGTGCAATCTTAAAGAGTAAAAAAGTATAAGGCAATCTTTTCAGAGATACCGCTGGCACCTTGACTCAGTAATATAAAACAGATGGATATCTGTAGGTATAACTAATGGCTCCATACATGGGCAGCAAAAGAAGGATTCAAACTAGTAAGAAATTGGGCAACTTTCTGTGGTTGAAATAACTATTATGCAAGAGATAGTCTGCATTTAAATAAAAAGAGGTCAACAGCATTGGGTAACAGAATCCACACTGCCATCAAGAATAATTTAAACTAGAGACTGGGTGGGGTATCATACACATTGCACCAACAGTAATAACACATGAGGTAACACTGGGGGAAGATAAACTTAATAACAACATGCATGTTTACAAAAACAGATATATTAAGAAATTAAGCTATTGCCATTGAATGCTAGGAGCCTGAATAACAAAATGGATGATTTACAGTTTATACTCAATGAACACAACTATGATCTAATCTCAGTTACAGAAACCAGGTGGAAGGATTTTTGTGATTGGGGCTATAAATAAGATGAGTATACTCTATACAAGGAAAATAAAAAGGAAAAAAGAGCAATATATGTTAGAAATAATCTAAAAAGTAAACAAACTATAGAAAGGGATGAGGAAATGCACAAGCTACTGTACACACTAAAACGATATGGATCGAAGTAACAGCCGAAACAAAATTGATCATTGTGGGTACCTGCCACAGGCCTCCTGACAGTAGCTGTGAATATACAAGCACATTTTTTGATACTATTAGAAATAAAATTTGTACAAATAAGGATGTGATTATACTGGGGGACTTTAATACTTCCAGTAAAAATTAGGAGAACAGGACATCCAATAGTTACATGGACACAACTCTCATAGACATTATGGATGAGTGCAATTTAAATCAAATAGTAACTAAACCCACTAGGGGGGATAATCTCCTGGATCTGGTCTTACCTATAATCAAAGACTGTAGCTCGACCTGTACTGTAATGTAGCCACTAGGAAGCAGAGACCTGCATGATTAAGGTATACTTTGATAACATTTTCAGGACTATCCAAAACAGAACTGAGTTTTACAATTTTAAGGAAGCCAATTTTGAGGCCATGGTCAGGGATCTTGAAAACTGGGAATAGGAGTTGCTTTTTGCAAGTAGGACTGCCCATGAGAAATGGGATCACATTAAGCATAAACTGACATCTTTTCGAGATACTTGGGTTCCAAAATGGGAAAAATATGTCTGCAAAAAAATAAGACCAAAATGGATAGTGAGCAACATCAAAAGAAAAATAAATAAGAACAAAGATCATATAGAAATAGGAAAAATGATTGCAGCAATATTAGTAAAGACATATTTAAGAATCATCAGAAGATGAGTAGACGGGAAATGAAAAAAGCAAAAGAAAACTTGAAACTAGGCTAACTAATATCAGAAATGAAAATCCCAGGGTCTTTTTTGGATATATTAATTCTCTGAAGTGCAAGAAAACAGTCATAGGCCACTAGAAGTACTGTAGATGGTAAAACCACAGAGCATCTGAGAAATATGGCAGATGAACTGAATAACTGCTTTGCCTCAGTATTTAGTAAAAACAATGACAAGGGCAGTCCAGACAGAATGAATGATCACACAACCATCAATCTGAAAAATATGTTTACCAGAAACAGGGTACTCAACAAACTACGTATATTGGATCCCCATAAATCCCCAGTTGCAGATAATTTCCATCCACAACTGGTAAGAAATCTGGCCGAATACTTCACAGTCACAATTAGTGACCTCTTCAAAACCTCAGTGCTAAATGGGAAAGTGCCAGAGGGATGGGAAGAAGCCATCATTGCACTAATCTACAAGAAAGGAAGTAAACACCTGAGGTGGGATTTTCAGACAGCTAGAACTGCCGCACACTCCAGGTGTGCCGAAGATATGATGCAGCAGGCTTGTGACAATCTAATGGGATTTTACACCTCTTACATCCATTCAATGTCTAATAGACCATCTTTCTGTGATCTAGTGTGCGTCATTGTTTGGGACCCCTGACACACAGCTTGTGCCAGAGATTTGGCTCAAGGTGCCATAAAGCAGGTAAAACTGTCACAACTGCATGCTAGACTGTAAACTCAGGTGCAGTTGCAGCAGTCGGGAATACTGCAGCTGCAGAAATGCCAGGGTTTGGCGCAGGTCTTGACACAAGCCCAGCGCCATCCTTTGAAAATCCAGCCTCTTGTCTCAAACTACAGACCTATTAGTTTAACATTGGTTATAGGAAAGATCATGGAAAAAAATTGTAAAGAACTACCTTATATACTGTATACTTATAGCATAGATGGGGTAATTGACAATAACCAGCATGGATTTACCAAAGGGTGCTCAAGTGTAACAAACGTATTATTGTTTTATGAACCGATTAACAATCTTCTTGACCATAACATACCTAGTAATATAATTTATATGGATCTTAGCAAGGCTTTCGGCAAAGTGCCTAATGGAAAGCTGATATACAAAGTAGGTGACATGGGTTTTGATCACAGAGTGGTAAACTAGGTTAAAAACTGTCTGGAAAATAGAAAGCAGAGGGTGAGAGTGAAAGGGGAGCTCTCAAGTAACATCATAGTGACTAGCACAGTGCCTCAAGGTTTGGTGCTTGGGCCAATCCTTTTCACCCTTTGCTTAAGGATATGCATTAAGGAATTAAGGGGTATATAAATAAATTAACTTTAAAAAAAAAATATTGGTTTGGTGTTAGATACTATAAAGTTAGTTATTTTTATAAAGCCTAAATAAGAAGAGAGGTTGGAAAATTCGTATTTTATAAGATGACATCTTTTCTTCTTAAAAGTTGCAGAGAACTCAAAAAACTTAAGTTCATAAGTTAAAAAAAGGATGTGTATATCCTTGTGATTTCTGAAAAGGTAACTAGGAGCTTTTCCACTCCCTGTTTTCAATTTTTGGAAAAACAATTTTGTGTGATTATAACACAGTTATGTTATACTAAAAGTTTATTTCTATAGTTATAATTTGTAGCCTTTTCCCTGAGAAAGAGATCATGATCAGTTCTCAAAACATTGGATTCTGTAAGAATGAATGAAATTGAAGGCTATTAAAGAAAATAAATAGTATGTACATATCATGAACTGAATGGTCCCGAATTGTTTGTTATTGATTATCTAAATTTCCGGTCACAATACAAGGACCACTTTGGACATTTAATTTAAAGGGAAAGTGGACTTTCTGGAGGTTGTAACTTCAGTGCATAAATAAATTCACAGATGGCACAAAAATTGGTGGCCCAGCATTAGCTGTTAAAGATACAAGCACATTATAATCAGACCTTGGCAAACTAGACCAGTGGGCTATACAACAGGGAATGTTGTTTAACCCAGAAAAAATGTGTTGTTTTGCATGTAGGAAACAACAGTGCTTGTGCAACATACAGGCTGGGGGGAACAGAATTAAAAACAGTTACAGAAGAAAGGGACTTGAGAGTCATTATGCAATCTGCCTGTCATTCAAAAACAATAATAATTCAGTGGCTACAGCATCAAGAATACTGGGTTGCATAAAGAAAAGGTTTATTAGCCATCATGGAGACCTAAAACTCCATGTATACCAATCATTGGCCAGACCCCACCTCAACTATTGTGCCCAGTTCCGGTCACCTTACCAAAAGGGGGAAATTAAACATGGAAAAGGTGAAGAGCAAATGCACAAAGGCAGTTCATGGTCTAGGAGACAAAGACTATAAAATAAGAATGGAACTACTAGGACTACATAGTCTAAAAAGGAGGTGAGTTAGAGGCAATCTGCTTTTAATGTTCGATTTAATTAAAAATGATTATTTACTAGCAGACATGGGATTTGATACAAAGGAATGTGAACAGAACACTAGGAGGCACAATAAACAGATTATAGGAAGAAATTAGAAAACAAATAAGAGAGGGGCATTTTTTACTCTGGATACCTTCAATATTGCATGAGAATGACAGCGTTGGAAAAAGCAGTACAGGCAAAATGCCACAACACAAAAAATGCATCCCAGAAAAACAGCTGCCGGAAAAATCATGCTGACTCCACTGACCTGCTTTCTGCCAAAAATTTCACTGGAGTGGGGATCCATGGCAGCGTGGAGTTGGAATAACAAATCTATACTTGAGGGAAACAGGCATTGGAGAAAACATAAGTGCGGCACTGAAATCTGCGCTGTTTTTTCCCTATTTACTCAGAGGAGCATCAAGTTATGGAACAGCCTGCCACAGGAGTTAGTAGATTCTCCTTGTGCCAAATCTTTATAGAAAATGCTTGAAATACAAAGGAACAACTGGGTGGGATTATTTGATACCTCTTTGTAGTGGGGGGTAGACTAGAAAGAACCTGTATGGGCTTGAAAACATGACTACTAGGATTAGAGAGTGCGTGTCCACTGAGTCGTTTAAAGCTTCACTGAAAAGTTATTTATTTGAGTTAGCTTTTTGAAGATAGCATTTAATTTATTCAGCTGCCTTTTAAATGTTTTATATTTGTATTTATTATTGGATGTGTATTGTTATATATATTATGTATCTGCGCTTTGGCATTCTGAAAAGCGCATTATAAATAAATGTTGATTTGATTTGATTTGACTACTGTAACAGTTATATGTACAGTACAGTATCACTGTTGAGCCAGTTAAGGATATCTGACATTGACATTGACAGTTGGGAGTGGACCTGGGAAGGAGAATAGGCCTACTGCAGGGAAGTGCTAACTTGTTTGTTTTTTTTTCATTTGGGGGAAAGCTGCTACATTGAAGGGGGAAGTGAACAAATGTTTTTAAACTTGGACCATTTCTTGCTGTGGCTGGATTGAGGACAGATGGTGTGGGATGGGGTGGAGGGTGGGAGCCAAGTGAGGGAGGCTGAAGGAGGGCTTATGGGGTCATGTGACTATGACACCCACTAGGGAGGCTGCAGTCTTGGAGTAGAGGAGCCATATTTTTAGTTCCATCAGCAGTTAGGAGTGGACACCAGGATAGAGAAAAGGCTGACTGCAGGGAAGTGCTAATTTTTTTTTTTCATTTGGGGAAAACTACTACATTGAAGGGGGAAGTGAAAGTACAGTTTCGTACTTATCATAACAGTAGATCTTCAAGAGGATCTCTTGCAGCAGGTACTACTCTTGGGAGTCCGCCAGAGGGCGCTCTTGTGGATGGTAGTTTTCACCAGCAGTGCTCAGTGGGGGCCGCCCACCATAATGTCATCACTATGTACGTTATAAAAGAAGTGGGCAGGCCCCAGTATCCTCAGTTCTATTTCTGCCATCTATCAGCTCGCTGCATGGTTAGCTAGCACTTCAGTGCATCAACGATGACAACCACAATGAAAGAAGAACACAGAAAAAGAAACCTCAACAGTTTGCCATTCAATGACATTACTAAGCATTCCCCAAATGTCTCTATGGATTCCTTATTCAGGAAGTGCCCTTGTGGCAGGAAAATTTATAGATATGACAAACACCCGGTCTGTGTGAGGTGTTTAGGGGCTGCCTATAACATGCTTGATTGCTCCATCTGCAAAGAATTTAACTAAGCCACCTGTTGACAGCGGCTTCAGGAAATTGAAACTCACCTTATGGAACAAAAAATTTCTCTCCTTGAGAAGGGGACTCATCCCCACACTCCGTTGAAGACAGCATCTTCACAGACCTCTCAATCCTCCCACAAGCTTGGGTCAAAACATAAACATAAGGACAAAACTCCTTCATCTGAAGGCAAAGACCCCATTCATCAATGTCCACCTCTTCTTGTGGCCCATTATCAATGACTACTAAACACTATATGGAGAAACCATGGCCCTTATCAATGATGACCTTGCTGGTCATCTCATCGATGACACTGTCCACAGCCTTGGCTGTCATGACCTCGTCTGCCTCTACTGCAGCTCCCAATTACTCTTCATCGATGACCAGGTCCTCCTATAGGGACCGTACGGATTTGTCAATGACATCTTCTTTTCATCACTCAGACATTTCACCCTTTCACTCTCCATTGACGATACCATCAATGAAGCAGGGTTATGTCATTCAGGATGAGGGTTTCACCCTAACACTCACAGAGGTCCATACATTGATTACAGGGCTACATTGACCCATGCTTCTGGTACCCAGTTGCATCCACAACCATGCCCTATTTCTTCAATACTACCTCTCAGCAGTTCACAGGCTAGTACTTCTCCAGCCCCTACTGCTATGCCTCAGACCACCTCTGCCTCACAGTGGATGTGGCCACAGTAGTCCAGATGGCTTTACAAATCATGCAGGGTGCAGCCCACTCAACAGGCAAAAACAGTTAGACCTGCACCTTCCTCCTTCCCTTCACCTCCTCCACTTAAAAGATCTACACAAGAGGCTTCATATGTCCCACCAAGGGAACTATTGCCTGCTCCTTCCTACCAGACATTGGAGAAAGAATTCCTGCCTGACTCCACTAATTCTACAATTATTTATTTAGTTAGTTTTTTTGACCGGGTAAGTGCACTAGACAAATCCTGCTTATTTTCAGGCATGACCCGGGGAAGGGGGATACAGATGAATGCCAACTGACCTTGAACCAGATTAAGCTGTTGGTGGTATTTTTAGTGAATGAGGGAAATTTGGCCAGGACATCGGGGAAATTCCCCTACTCTTTTCGATAAGTGCCATGGGATCTTTAACATCCACCTGAACTACCACCAATCCAGGCAGATGGGACCTCGGTTTAACGTCTCATCTGAAAGACGGCACCTCAGATGTGCAGCACCCCTCTCATGCTGCACTACAGTGTCAGTACTGGGATATTAACCCAAGTGCCAGATGTGGGAACTGAACCCACAGCCCTCTGATCTGCCGGCCTCAGAGGTGAGTGTGCTACCTACTGAGCCACTGACACTGTCAATATCCTCCTTGGATGAAGACCCAGACCATTATATGCCTGTGTCTCCCCTGGATGACCCCACTTTCTTAGAGATCATGACTCGGATTCAGAAGGTAATGGGGTTCACCACTAGGGAACCAGACAAGCAAAGACAGAATATGGCAGACTATGTGGACATTCCTGAGGATCCAGCTGTTGTAGTCTCTCCTCTCATTCATGCCTATCAGGATGTGGTCCTCACAGCATGGCAGCAACCTTCAGCTATTTCTGCAGTTCCTAGAAAGGCAGGTCATCTTTACCAGGCACCAGTAGACCATTCCTTCTTTAGCTTCTTTACTGCAGCTCCAGGCTGACTCTGTGCTGATTAATGCTGCCCATGATAGAACTAAGAAGCCTAAATTTTTGAGTTCTCTCCCACCTGATAAAGAACCTAGATGCATAGATCTGATGGGAAAAAAGGTCTATCAGGCAGTCACTTTGAACTTACGTATCATTAGTTACATAGGTCACATGCTAAAATACCAGAAAACACTGCAGCATCAGAAGTGGTCAACAAACTCCCGCAATCAGAGGAGAAGGACCAGCTTCTTTCCACATTTAATACTGGAACCAGCCTCTCCCACCATCTGCTGTGGGCTGCCTATGATGTAGCGGATACTTCAATGAGGACCTCAGCCATGGGTGTGAACTTCCACTGCCATGCTTGGTTGCATGTCTTGGGTTTCACACCAGATGTTCAACAAAAATCCTTAATGTTCCATTTAATGGGGATAAGCTCTTTGGCTCCATGACACAGACTATCCTAGATGACCTACAAGCCTCAGGCTGTACTCTTCAGTCGGTACATGAGATGTACCATATCTCTCAGCAAGGAGGGAAGAGAAGGTACTCTCAGCCCTTTCAGTTTTGAAGTACTGGCCATCAAAGTGGCAACAATAGATAATCTAATAGGGACTGACAGCAGTCCCAACCATCCAGTTGAGCCTCCTCTTCTGCCTCCCGTGGAGGTCGCACAACCCCCTCTGCAGGGGCAGGTGCTTCCCTTGCCATCTGACTCACCTCGTACCCTCCCCAGTGATCTTCCGCCAGCCTTGGAAGCTGTGGAAGGCCATTTTTCAAGTCATCTAGAGGCATTGCAACGGATAACAACAGACGAGTAGGTGTTGCAAATAATAAAATCCAGACATATACTGGAACTTACATCTCGTCCACCAGTGCATCCACCCCCTCATGTCACCTACCCACAGGAACATGTACCTATCCTGTTGGAAGAGATAGAATCCCGCAGACAGAAACAGGAAATCCAACCAGTCCCTACCAACCAACAGGGACAGGGATTCTACTCCCACTTTTTTCTTATCCCAAAATGTACCAGAGAGTTACGTCCTGTACTAGATCTCAGAAACCTCAGCAAATACATTTGGTACCAAAGATTCCGCATGGTGACTCTGGCCACTGTCCTTCCTCTATTACATCAAGGAGACTGGATGTGTGCCCTGGACATGAAGGATACATACCTTCACATATTAATCCATCTGGTCCCCTGCAGATGCCTGCATTTCCAGCTATTGGGGTACCATTACCAATTCATAGTACTACCAATTGGCCTGTCATCAGTTCCCAGGGTCTTCACAAAATGTCTAGCAGTTGAGGCAGCTGCCCTGAGAAGAAGGGGACACTTTGTCTTCCCTTACCTGGATGACTGGCTCATAAAAGTGTTCCTCAAAGAAGGTCTCATGTACTCTCTTCAGACCACCCTACACCTGTTCGAAGACCATGGGATAATGGTCAACTTATCAAAGTCTCAGCTGGATCCATCTCAACAAATCCAATACATTGGAGCCATCTTAGACACCACTTGCAGCAGGGCATTCCTGCCAGACAACAGGTGTCACACCCTGATATCTCTGGCTACCCGATACAAATGGCCACTTCCATAACAGCCCATCAATTCCTAGCACTGCTAGACCACATGGCCAGAGGTATCTCAACAGTACCCAATGCCCGACTTCATATGTCCCAGGGCACTGTCCCAGAGATATGGAAGGCTGCAAGAATCAGTCCCATCTTCAAAAAAGGGAGCAAAAATGAAATATCGAACTATAGACCCATTGCCATTCTCTCGGTCCTTAGCAAAATTCTTGAGAAAATAGTAGCTACCCAGGTCATCGAATTCATCGACTCCTCTAACTCACTCAGTGAAGCTCAACATGGTTTCAGGAAACATCACAGTACCACAACAGCATTAGCAAAATTTACCTCGGATACACTCACAAATATGGATAAAGGTCATCTGACCGGGGCTGTGTTCATCGACCTCACCAAGGCCTTTGACCTCGTAGATCACCCCCTTCTGCTTGCTACACTCAAACATCTGGGCTTCTCATCCCCTGTAACAACATGGTTCAGTAGTTACCTAACTAATAGGTCACAAGCAGTCAAACTCAACTCGTCTATCTCTGACAGTACTACAATCAACATTGGGGTACCGCAGGGCTCTATACTGGGCCCTCTCCTCTTCTCACTGTTTATAAACAATCTGCCCAGCAGTATAACACCAGGCAACTTGCTACTATATGCTGATGACCTAGTTATCTATGCTCATTCAGACAGTATTAAACATCTCAATGCCACTCTGACATCTGCCTTCCACTTGGCACAACACTGGCTAAACACTCATCGCCTCATACTTAATGTGAGCAAAACAAAAGCTATGCTCCTTGGAACAAACCATAAACTTAGAACCTGCTCATCTCCACTGAACATTCTTGATCTAAATGGAACCCCCTCTCAAGACTGTAAGCATGTTCTGCTATCTGGGAATATTGCTTGACCAAACCCTTGATCTGAACCAGCACATCCAAGAAACATGCAAAACAGTCAATTGCAAACTGGGGGTGGCCTACAGGACTAACTATATGCTCACACCCACTGCCAAGCTTGCCATCGCCAGGGGAATACTTCTACCATCTCTGTCTTACTGTGCACCCATCCTAACCATGGCAAATAAAACTGCACTACAAAAAATGGGACACCACATATAACAATGTTTGTCGATATGCATCAAAGGCACCTAGCCTAAAACACCACTGCCAACTCTATAAAGACCTAGGCTGGCTTTCCCCCTCCTCCACCAGGCAGTACTACCTCTGCTGCCTCTCAGACTCCATAATCAGAGTGACGAGACCAGCTACACTATCTGAACTGCTCCAGCCTGCAGTCCCTCGCGTGAGCTGAGATCGCCTGACAAATCTTTACTAATTGTTCCCCTCTGCCCTCATTACTAAGGGCTCTGGTGCATTCAGGCATGCTGCCCCCCACTCATGGAACTCGCTACCTATGGACCTTAAAAGTGCTCCCTCACACCTTGCTTTCAAGAGAAGATTACAAATTCATCTTACCTCTATGGACCAATGTACCTGTTTTGATCCTACTTAAACCCTTCTATTTTGACCTCCCCCTCCCCCTATCTAAGTCCACCCCCTTTTCCCTTATATGTGTCCATTCATCCACCTTTCCCCTAATTTAGATGCCTTGCATATCGATTATTTGTTTGCCTGCTTGCACTTTATATTATGTTTACAAAGAAACTTGTATGGCTATACTGTCTTAAAAATGCCTAATCACCTTGCCTTCTCTAAAATGTGTTATGTCATTTAAACGTTTCTTCTTACTGTCTCATGTGCGCTACAATTGCTTTACATTTTCTGATGTCGTGTATATAATTGCCAAAACCTTACTACTGGTTGGACCAGCTTTCCCATCCTACTGTTTTGCACTAAAACCTATGATGTACTTATTGTAAGTGGGTACTGGTCTCTCCTCTACTCCCCCCCACACCGCTCAACCCTTTAGTGTCCTGCTGGGTTCCGGTTCCATAGCTCTGGGTCATCTTGGCGCCTTTTCTCGCTAAAGCTGTACATTGCCATAACCCTCCCTCTGTTAACCGAATCCCCCTTCTTGCCCTGCCGGCCCTCGGTTCCACAAGCCCGGACGCAGACCATAACCTCGTCCTGCAAAAGCCGTACTTGCCGTAACTCTCCCTCCTGTAGACCGTGTCCTCTTCCTTGCCCTGCCGGTCTACGGTCCCGAAGGATCGCTCACACCCTGTCTTCCAGCCCCATTTCACTTCCTAGTCTACTTAGTCATGCACCCGCCTTCCCCTGCTCACTTTCCCTCATCTTTCCCTTCCCCTATCCAAATCATTCCCCCCTCATCTTTCCCCTACCCTATCCAAATCTGTACTTCCTCCAGTATCCTCTGCCTTTCTCTGAATTGTACTTATTGTAAGTGGGTACTGGTCTCTTCTCTCTCCCCTCCCCCCCTCACTTCCATGCTCAACCCTTTGTGCCTTGCTGGGTTCCAGTTCCATAGCTCTGGGTCATGTTGTGCCTTCTCTTACTAGAGCCGTACATTGCCGTAACCCTCCCTCTTTTGACCAAACCCCCCCTTACCCTGCTGGCTCTCAGTTCCACAAGCCCGTACACAGACCATAACCTCGCCCCGCAAAAGCCGTACTTGCCATAACTCTTCCTCCTGTAGACCATGTCCCTCTTCCCTGCCCTGCCAGTCTACAGTTCCGAAAGGATCGCTCATACCCTGTCTTCCAGCCCCATTTTCACCTCCTAGTCTACTTTGTGGTGCACCCACCCTTCCCTGTTCACTTTCCCCCTCATCTTTCTCCTACCCTATCCAAATCATTCCCCCCTCATCTTTCCCCTACTCTATCCAATCTGTACTTCCTCCAGTACCCTCTGCCTTTTTTCTCTAAATTGTATGCTTGTATCAATGTACCTTGTGATGTAATTATAAATTGTATGCTTGTACCAATGCACCAATGTACCCTTGCTTGTACTGTATAAACCTGCACTGTCCTATTTGTATTGTAATTGTACCTCCCGGGTCGTGCCTGAAAATAGTCACTTGCTGGCTAGTGCACTTACCCGGTTAACAAAAACTAAATAAATAAATAGATATGAGACCAGTCCAGTGGGCATTATGGAGCCAATGGCTTCAACGCACTGAAAACCTTGAAGACCAGCTTGTGGTTACCCCTGCTTTATGCAAGGCTTTACAGTTGTGGATGGAATGATCCAACCTAGACCAGGGTATGACCTTCTAGGCACTAGTTGCAACTCAAACACTGACCACAGACGAATCCTCTACAGGATGTGGCATGCATCTGGGTCCTCATCAAACCCAGGGTCTATGGGATGCCACCACAGCCAAGCTCCACATCAACATCTTAGAGATGAGGGCAGTAAAGCTAGCAATAAAGACATTTCAACCTTATTTGACACCAGATCCCCTTCTCGTACAGTCAGACAGTACGGCCATGGTCTACTACATCAACAAACAAGGAGGCACCAAATCCCAAAGCCTCTGCTACAAAACGGCTGGGGTCTGGAAGGATGCACCAAGGCAACACCTAATGCTTATAGCAGTTCATGTCCCAGGTGCTCTGAATGTACTGGCAGACTACCTCAGCCACCATGCACAGGGCCATGAATGGACCCTGCGGGGATTAGTCCTACAGAACATATTCCAACAGTGGGGCACGCCGGAGATATACCTCTTCACATCTCCGATCAATCACAGACTACCTCACTTTTGTTCCATTTTGCCGGATGAGAAGGGGCATTCTATAAATGCTCTATCCCTTCCATGGATGGGATGATTTTTATATGCCTTTCCTCCATCCCTCTTCTCTAAAATGGTCCTTCTCAAATTGTAGCAGGAACCGGCAACACTGATCCTCAATGTGCCATTCTGGCCCAGACAGATATGGCTCCCACTCCTTCAACAGCTGGCAGTCATGGACACCATTCCCCTTCCCTCTGACCGGACCCACTAACTCAACGTCAGGGGTCTCTATTGCATCCCAACCTGTGCTCACTGCATCTTCATGCATGGCTCCTGAAAATATCTTCACAAGCAGACATAATGTTTCCCAAAATGTTGCTCAGGTTTTACTAGCCACAAGGAAACCATCCACAAGGAAAACCTATCATGACAAATGGAAGCATTTTCCCCATTGGGTGGCTTCAAAATTGCTCAATCCTTTCTCATGCCTGCTTCCAGACATTCTGGAATACCTTACAATGCTATCTGCACAGAATTTAGGGTATTCATCCATCAAGGTTCACCTAGCTGCCATTTCAGCATTTCATGAACCTATTGGAGGTCGTACAGTAGCCCAGCTAGACCTCTCGTGAATGTTTCTTAAAGGCATTCTTCACTTGAAGCCTCCCATACATAAGCCAATCCCAGCTTGGGATCTTAATTTTATTATAGAGCAACTATGTCAGCCCCTTTTGAACCAGCTGACTCTTGTGACTTGCGCTTCCTAGCATAGAAGGCATTCTTTTTATTGGTGATCACATCCGCTCACCGCATATCGGAGCTACAAGCACTTATGTGCTTGGAACCTTACTTGGTATTCCATAAAGACAGAGTTTCATTATGTACCAATTTCAGCCTTTCTGCCAAAAGTGTTATCAGAGTTCACACTAAACCAATCTATACACCTTCCTGTTTTCTTCCCCAACCACTCTAATCCAGGTGAACAGTTATTACATACCCTGGATGTCCACTGTATCCTAAACAAATGCTTGACATGCTCTAAGACCACAAGAAAGTCAGAACAACTCTTTGTAGCCTTTGCTCCTGGGAAAGAGGGACAGCCTGTTACAAAACAGACACTATCAAATTGGCTGGCAAATTGTATTACTTATTGCTACAATAAAGCCCACAAGCCATTACCAGGCACTGTTCACGCTCATTCTACAAGGGCACTGTCTACATCAGCTGCCTGCTTCCAAGGTGTCTCCATCTCAGACATTTGTGAGGGTGCCACATGGTCTACCATACATACCTTCACAAAACACTACAGTATAGACATGGTCTCCAGGCACTGTGTGACATTTGGGCACACTGTGATACAAGGCCTCCTGTCATGATACACCATCCTTTCACATTTATTACTGCTTGGTAATCATCCCAAGAGTAGTACCTGCTGCAAGAGGTACTCTCGATGAAGATAGTACAGTTTCATACTTATCATAATGGTAGATATTTAAAAGGATCTCTTGCAGCAGGTATTTACCCACTCTCCACCTCCCTCCTTCTCGGAGACAGAGCAATTCTCATTTACAGTGAGGGCACCACTGGTCTCCTTGGTTCTTCCTCGGAGTCACTTCTTTTATACTGCACACAGTGATGATATCACGGTGGGCAGCCCCCACTGAGCACTGCTAGTGAAAGCTACAGTCTACAAAAGCGCCCTCTGGTGGACTCCCAAGAGTAGTACCTGCCACAAGAGATACTCTTGATGAAGATCAAATGTTTTAAACTTGGACCATTTCTTTCTGTGGCTGGATTGGGGACAGACTGTGTGGGATGGGGTGGAGGGAGGAAGCTGAGCGAGGGAGGGTGACGGAGGGTCTAGGGGTCATGCGACTGCGACATCCACTAGGAAGGCTGCAGTTGATATATATTTCACAGGGGGCAAGCAACCCCTTGTGTGAGTGACCCCTAAGAGTGTGGTGTCTGACTAGGTGACGTCTATAGGGCATCTGCAGGGAGGACCTCAGGCCGCAGGCCACCCTGGAGCAGGGCAGTAAGGGGGAGAGAATAAAAGGAGGGAAGGTTGCGGTATCTAGGACAGAATAGATACAGGGAGGATGTGGCACTCAAAAAGCTGGAGGGGGCAGAGAAACAACATGGAGGAGGTTGGTGGGGTGGGGATAGAAGATGGGGAATACGGGGGGGGTAGGATAGTTAGATGTAATGGATGTGGAGCAGCTATCTTCCTGGAAATAATGTGGAGAGCAGGGGGATGTCTAGTATGTAGGCAGCTTGGACAAATTAGGGAGGAAATGGAGAGGCTGAGATGGGAACTGGGAAGAACGGGGGGCAATTGGGCAGACAGGCAGGAGAGTAGGGACAAGGGGAGGGTACAGATGGGCAGTACGGGTAGTGGACTAAGGCAGGATTCTAGGAGAACACTTCAGGATCAAGAAACACCAGAACCACAGGGACCCGGAGGGAATGAAGGGGGGAAATGGAAGGCGGTGAGGGGTGGATGTGGGGGGGGGAGGGTCAGGTCAGAGAGGTAAGATGGGGGAAGGGAAAAGTAGCAGAAGGCATTGCAGACAAAGGGAAAATGATCTCAAATAGGTTCACAATATTGCAGGGGTTGGTTGACCGGGGGAAGGAGGAGAGTTCAGGAAGAAGGGGAAGCAGAGGATGAACCTAGTAAAGAGTGCCGGGGGGAAGGGGTGAGATGGAGGACAAGAAGGGAAGCAGGGATAGGGAGGTAGGTGGGTCAGGTGGAGGGGAGGAAGAGACACAAGTGGGCAGGGGGGATATGGAGGGGAGAGGCATGGGCAAGGAAAGGGCATCTCAAGGGGAGGAGTCCATGGGAGGGGGATGCCAGAACAAGAGGGGAGGCAAAGCAGGAGGTAAGCATGGGGAAGCATGGAGAAGGGGAAGGGGAACCTGGGACAGGAAGGAGATGGTGCAATGGGGGGGCAGCCATAAAGTATGCCCCCCAGTAGGGCAGCAAAAGATAGGGGAAGGGTATGGGAGGGGGATGGTAGAAACGGGGGGGAGGGGAGACTCAAGAGGACCAGGAGCAAAGAGGGACAGGGGTCGCACTGGAAGGTGGTGTCCTTAAATGCAAGGAGCCTGGCTAACAAGGCACCAGACTTACAGGTGCTGATGGCAGAGGGGGATGTGGACATAGCAGCCATCACAGAGTCATGGGCAACCCACTACCATGACTGGGACCTTGAGATCCCAGGGTACCAATTGCATAGGAAGGATACAGCAAAGGGAAGGGGGGTGGAGTGGCACTGTATGTAAGGGAAGGGATAATGTGCACCGGGGGGGGGACAAGAGCATGGCTGAAGACCTAAGGGTAGTGCTCCATAACACAGCTGGGAGAAGGGTTCAGATAGGGGTGGTGTACAGACCACAGAGCATTGAGTTGGCTAGAGAACTGGGGGAAACAGATCAGGAGGGTAGGGGGAGAGGGAGCATGGTAATACTAGGAGACTTCAATCTATCTGGAGTAGACTGGAGCACCCCAGCTACCTCCTGTAGCAGAGAACATGTGCTCCTGGATGCTATTCAGGAGTGTTTCCTGATACAGGGAGTCACGGAGTCAACAAAGGAAGGGACCATACTAGACCTAGTGCTGTTGGATGGGGAGCAGGTCCAGGAAATTGAAGTGAGGGAACCCCTTGCAGGCAGTGACCACCGCATGGTGTAGTTTTCCATCAACATGGGGAAGGCAGCAGCCATGTCAAAAACAAGAGTGATGGACTTTAGGAAGGCAGACTTTGTTACGATGGGGAACATACTGGAGGAGCACCTGGCAAAGATCTGGCCGGAGATGGATGCAGACCAGAAATGGCCCGTCATTAAGAAGGGGTTAATCAAGGCCACTGACATCTGTACGAAGGCTCATAAAAAGAACTCCAGGACCAAGAGACCTAGTTGGTATAGCATGAAGGTGGCTGAGAGGGTGAAAGAAAGGCAGGCGGCCTTCCTGAGGTACAAACATACCTTGAGGGAGGAGGACAGAGAGGTAAATGCTGAAAAGTCTTGGGAAGCAGGGAGAGAGGTCTGGGCAGCCGAGGCTGAGAAAAAACTAAGACTGGCACAGGGGATTAAG
Source organism: Neoceratodus forsteri (assembly GCA_016271365.2). NCBI lineage: Eukaryota > Metazoa > Chordata > Ceratodontiformes > Ceratodontidae > Neoceratodus > Neoceratodus forsteri. The sequence continues at coordinate 670,779,476 of CM057451.1, read as the reverse complement.
GAAGGGGAAAAGGATTTCTTCCGGTACATCAAGGAGAGAAGAAGCAAAAGGTACAAGATTGTTAGGATAAAGTAGGCAGGAGGGTAGGCAGAAAATGGTGAAGATCAGGCGGAGGCACTAAATGAGTACTTTTGCTCAGTCTGCACTAGGGAAGTGGATGGGCCTATGCCACAGGGGAAGATAGGGGGAACCTTGAGTGGGGGAAGGAGTTTGAGGGGGAGACTGGGGTAGACAGGGTCTTAAGGGGGACTAAGGGAACTGAGGGTGGACAAGGCACCTGATCCAGATGGCATACACCCGAGGGTACTGAGGTAGCTGGCAGAGGTACTAGCAGCCCTGCTGTTAGACCTGTTTAACACCTCGCTGGAGAAAGGGTGTGTGCCATAGGACTGGAGGACAGCTCATGTGGTACCTCTACATAAGAGTGGTCCCAGGGATGAGCCAGGTAATTACAGACTGGTTGGCCTAATCTCCGTAGTGGGAAAGTTAATGAAGACCATTCTAAAGGAAAGTTTGATGTCCTTCCTTGAGGTAAATGGTCTCCAGGATGACAGTCAGCATGGGTTTGTCAGGGGGAGATCTTGCCAAACCAGCATGATAGACTTCTTTGGGTGGGTTATGAGGTCATTGAACAGGGGGCAGGCGGTAGACATGCTATACCTGGACTTCAGTAAGGCATTCGATTCACTGCCACATGGGACGCTAATTAGCAGGCTGGGGGACCTGGGAATAGGGGACAAAATGATGGGGTTCATCAAGAGCTGGCAAAGGGACAGAAACCAGAAGGTGGTGGTGGGGGGGGAACTGTCCAAACCTAGGCCTGTTACCAGCAGGATCTCACAGGGCTCAGTACTCAGACCTGTACTGTTCAACATCTTTATTGGTGACATAGCAGAGGGGGTCAAAAGTAAGAGCTGTCTTTTTGTGGATGACATTAAGTTCTGTGGAAGGGTGGACACAGTGGAGGGGAGACAGAACTTAAGGGAGGATATGGCTAGGCTGGAGAAATGGTCGGGCATCTGGCAGTTGGATTTCAATGCTAAGAAATGCAAGGTCATGCACCTGGGAGCCAGGAATACAAGAGGCTGGATATTGGCTGGGGGGAATGCAGGTGACAGTCTCAGAGGAGGAGAAGGACCTGGGGGTGATGGTCAGGGGTTATATGAAACACTCGGCACAGTGCCATAAGGCAGCAGCCAAAGCAAATAAAATGCTGGGCTGTATCACCAGGGGAATCACCTCTAGGAGGGAGGAAGTTATTATGCCACTGTGCAGGTCACTGGTGAGACCACACCTGGAATACTGTGTGCAGTTCTGGTGCCCTTACCTAAAGAAGGATATCAAACTACTGGAGGGGGTCCAGCGGAGGACAACCAAAATGATCCAGGGCAAGGGAAGCAGAACATATGAGGAGAGGCTGAGGGAGCTTAACACGTACTCCCTGGAGGACAGAAGAGAGAGGGGGGACATGATAGAAGCCTTCAAGTATCTTAAGGGCATAAACGGGGTTGATACAGAGGGCACCTTTAACTTAAGAAAGAAGGGTGCAACAAGGGGGCATAGTGTGAAACTGGTGAGGGGTAGTTTCAAGAAGGAATTGAGGAGGCACTTTTTCACTGAAAGGGTGGTGAAGACGTGGAATGAGTTGCCGGAGGAAGTAGTTGCAGCAAAGACAGTGGCCAGTTTCAAGGGGGGTGGGACAGGGTGATGAAGAAAATTAGGACAGGAGGAGTCATTACTGGGAAGTGGAAGAGGGAGGGAAATGGGAAGGAGGTGGATGATTCCAAGAGGAGTTGGGGAGGTGGAGCAGCTCTGGGGAAGTAAATAAGCTGCACACTCAAGCAGAATAGATAGACCATTATGGCCTGTTTCTGCTGTCAAATTTGTATGTTCGTATTGTCTCCTGATACGTGAGTACTGTAACATCTATAGTACAGCACGTACAATTTCTCTGGTGGCCTGATAAAAAGTTGCACACAATCCAGACGGTCTTTAAAGGTAGTCATTGAGCAGCAGACACACAAAAATATTTGGGTAGAAATACAAAGCCTATGAAAAGCAGTTCCTGTATCCTGTGGAGCGAGGAAACAGGAAGGCCCTTCATGTTCCCAGTTCACTTACGAACAGCAGAAAGTTGGCAAAAAGCAAAACACAATAAAGCATTCCCTAAAATAATCTGTGGGATATTTTGGTGTCAGCAATACAATATGTGAAGAATCTGAAACTAACAAAAAGGGCTGGTAAGTGAGGCCATGAAAATAATTAAATTTGCCCACATAGAAGTAACAGAAATAGAGAATTCTCCTGACAAGGGAATGAGGCTTTATTGCTGAATTAACAGCAGTGCCTCTGTCTTGTAATGTTTTGACAAATACAGTAAACCCACATAAGCCAGCAGAATGGATTCATTAATGACATCCACAGACTGTCTAGTGTCAGTTGTTCAGTATGGGTAAGGTAGTGCCCTGTGGTGTTGCCTAGTGTCAGGCTTCTGATGATGTCTCAGTGTGCAAGTGCAGCATGGATGCCAAATCAGAATCCTGATCCTCAGTATACTGTAGATTACTTAGAAGACATTTCAGTAAAATTGAAGCTCGAGTAAGGCCCTTTCACCTTCTCTCTATCTCGTTATTTCATACAGTATGTAGTACTTAATTTATTTTCTCTCTCCTTCCTTCCTCCCTTCCTCCCTCCCTCCCTTCCTTCCTTCCTTCCTACCTTCCTTCCTTCCTTCCTTCCTTCAGGGAAGTATGCTGTCTTATTAAACACCAGACTATTCACTGGTACACTAGTGTCAACCCCGGTTGTTGTTTCCCTTTCTGCACTGTCTGGTTATACAGCAAACTCAGCCACTGGTATGTTGGGATCAACTCTGGCTGTTCTATGCTTTTCTGCATCATCTGGATATACAGAAAACTCAGCCACTGGTACCCTGGGGTACACTCTGGCTGTTATTTCCCTTATCTGGATATACAGAAAATTCAGTCACTCGTACCCTAAGATTAACCACTGCTGTTATATCCATTTCTTTACTACCTGTACAGACAGCTCATCCACTAGTATCCTAAGGTTAAGCCTGGCTGTCATTTCCCTTTCTGTGCTATCTGGATACACAGCACACTCAGCATCTGGTACCTTAGGATTAACCCTGGCTACTGTTCCTCTTTCTGTACTATCTGGATATGCATAAAACCAAGCCACTGGTACCCTAAGGTTACCTTAGGCTGTTGTTTCTGTTTCTGTATTCATACCACTTACATCAGTGCCTCATGATCTGAATCAGATAGGGCTAGTGGCAGTGAACAGTTACATTTTTTAGGAATAAGTCAGAAGCTAGTATGGATTCCCCATCCCTCCCCACCCCCACCCCCAAACCAATAAGCACTGCAGACCCTGAACAGACCACAAGTAGGAGTAGTGGATATGATAGAAACATCATTAACTCTCGCCCCAGCACAGCCAGTATGATTTCCCAGTCTGCTACTGCTCCTCAAGAGACTATCATGATGTAGTCCGAGAATCGCCAGATTCTCAGAGGAGCCACCAGAAGGAGCACCAGGGGAAAGAGTAGGAATGGGCAGACAAAGAGGCAATACTGGCAACAGGACAATTATGGTCATACCGGGGACAGACAATATCAGGACAGACAATGGAGCAGGGGGCAATGGAGAGGGAGAAGATAAATTTGCTTAATGCAAGTGGGGCTTCACTTGGGGTGTTGAAACCCAGGGTCAGAGTGCAAGTGGGGGGAGTGGTACTGGCAACCACCAAACAGGAAAGAGACCTGGACGTTATCATATCTGATGAGCTAAAGGTGGCCAAACAGTGTGACAAGGCAGTGGGGAGAGCCAGTGGAATGCTAGGGTGCATAGGGAGGGGTATCCCAGCAGAAAGAAGGAGGTGGTGATACCTCTATATCAGACTTTGGTGAGACCCCACCTAGAGTACCATGTCCTGTTCTAGAGTCCTCATCTCCAAAAGGATATAGACAGAGTTGAGGCAATCCAGAGGAGGGCAACTAAAATGGTTTGGGATCTGCATCAAAAGCCCTATAAGGAGAGACTGAAGGACCTCAATATGTACAGACTGGAGGAAAGGACAGAGAGGGGGGATATGATAGAGACTTTCAAATATCTCTAGGGTATAAATAAGGTTCAAGAGGGAAGCCTTTTTCAGAGAAAAGGATGCACAAGAACAAGAGGTCATGCCATTAAGTTGGAGAGGGGGTAGAATAATTATTCACAGAAAGGGCAGTAGATGCCTGGTACAGCCTCCCTGAGGAGGTGGTGGGATCAAAAACTGTAATGGGATTTAAGAAGGCATGGGGTAGGTATAAGGAACCTTAGAAGCAAGTAAAGAGGGGTAAAGCCGGAGATCAAGTAGGGTCTACAGTGTGACAGTAAGTAGGGAACATGGGCAGACTTGGTGGGCCAAGTGGTGCTTATCTGCTGTCCAATTCTATATTTCTATGTAAGTGAGAACAACAGGACTGAGATTATTGTTAATATTTCAAGCTACCAATTGACAAACGCAGAGCAGGCATCCCAAATCATGGACTTTCATTTATACCAACTACAGAATTAATGAATTCAACAGTATTGTGTATTTATATAAATTCACCAGGAAATTGAATTTGAGGGTACATTTCCCTGCCAGAAATAATGATGTTAATAACAGAATTCAAAGTGTAACACAGACTGCCATTGATAGTTTTTTTTTATCCAATACCAACACAGACAGCGGCAACCAGGTAGATGGCAGGAAATGTCCAACTGTCAGTTACTTCAGAAGAAATCTCAATTTATTTTGCCTCTGAATCAAGCAGTAACCATCTTTCAAAATACTGGTCAAAGAGACATCCAGAAAATGATTATAGAACTTACGATGCTGCAGTACTGTAACTGTACAAGGTAAGAGCACATTTTGCATCAGAGTATTTTGGTACAGCTAAGAATTCACTAGTAGCTGAGCTGCTGGATGTTGTTTTGTTTTGTTCCAGACTTGCTGTTTATTATGGTGTATTTTGTGTATTAGAACCAGACAGGCTGCTTCTGGCTGGTTTCCATTGATTGGTTCAACAACACACGACCGGCTGGGTTATCTCACCTTCCTTCCCCCATCCCACCCACCAGGACCAGTTGGGTTATCCCACCTCCCTCCCCCAATCCACTTATTCCCAGCTCAACTACCTTTATAGGTATTAAACCAGAAGGTGTGGCAACTTCCGGCTCAGAAACAGGACAGGGAGGGAAGAACCACAGTGGGCAGCCAGGCAGCACTGCATAATCTGGGTGGATATCTTCTTGAGATTGCTAGTGTATCGAAGTAACATAAAACATTGTTTTGCATTGTACATTAGTGGTTCCTGGTAAATAGTCACTGGGAAAAGGGTTTCAATACTAAGGAGAAGGGAGGTTCCATAATAGCAATCAGGGCAGACAGAAACAGGGCAGAAAGGGATCATTTTGGGAGTGGTGCAGTGCAATGGATGTGGAGCAGCAGTCTTCAGAAGGACTTTCTGGGAACTGAGGTGCTGCCCCATCTTCAGGCACCTCTCTGGGCTGAGGGCAGAGATTGCCAGCCTCCAAGCCGAGTTGCCTAGATTTCAGTGAATCTCCTCCCCCATTCAGGGGCCAGCAAGTCCACACCCACTACCTCAAAGGTGGACCAGCAAAAGAAGTGGGTGGACTACAGTGGGCTCAGGTAGGGTAAGGCAGGTGGATCAAAAGTGCATCCTCCACCTGGGGCAACTGAAGAACTCCTATGCAGTTTTTGGAAGAGTGGGAGGATCCCACAATGTCACCTGAAGCTGTAACAAGGGAGAATGAGTGGGTTCTCCACAACAGAGACCCATAGGTTGGTGGTAGAGGACCCCAAGGGAAGGAGAAGTTTCTCCTAGTGGGGGACTCCATAGTCCGGGGAGTGGATTTGGGACAGGTACAGTGGAAGAAATGGACGTAAAGTGTCTTTCAGGAAGCACAGTTTGGAGGGATGGAGAGATAATCAAGAGAATTACTACATCAGTAGTGAGGAGGGGGGAGCTTGATGTCATTTTCCATAGGCTGGGAGATCAGAGGACTGTGGGTTCAGTTCCCACATCTGACACTTGGGTTAATATCCCAATACTGATACTATCGTGCAGCATGAGGAGGGTGCTGCACATCTGAGGTGCCGTCTTTCGGATGAGACGTTAAACCGAGGCCCCATCTGCCTGGATTGGTGGTAGTTCAGGTGGGTGCTAAAGATCCCATGGCACTTATTGAAAAAGAGTAGGGGAATTTCCCTGGTGTCCTGGCCAAATTTCTCCCATTCACTAAAAATACCACCAACAGCTTACTCTGGTTCAATTTCTGTTGCTTACCATCTGTATCCCCCCTCCCCACGGTCACCCCTGAAAAATAGACTTCTAGGCCCAGTGGGCTTACCGGGTCAACAAAATTCAATAAATAAAATAAATCTGGGGGTAAATGACCTGGCTAGGGATGAGGAAGGGATGGAAATGGTGCAGGAGGAATTCAGGTAGTTGGGGACGAGCTCTGGGCAAGTAGCAAGCTCTGTAACCTTCTCGGAGGTGCTGTCTGTCCACAGCAAGGGGAGACTAGGAACCTCCGCACCAGGGACTTCAATGCTTGTCTAAAGAACTGGTGTAGAGAAAAGGGTTTTGACTTCATTGGGAACTGGGTACCCACTTGAAGGAATGTGGACCTATACAAGGGCAACAGCATCCATCCATCCAGGGAGGGGACTGTTGTCTTCAATGAACAATTTAAATGCTTCATTGGCAATTACAGGGAATATAGGAGGAGGACAGAGGTACTGTGTGTAACCCTTGAGATGGGCAATGGCACAGCTATGCATGGGTGTGATCTACAGACCTCCAGCACAAGGGGAGGAGGTGGACAGAGTTCTAGTGGAATCCATCCACACGATGGCAGCTAAGGAGGAGGTGCTGCTGGTAGGTGATTTCAATCTGCAAGATGTGGATTGGAGCATCCCAGCTCCTTCCTCAGCCAGGAGCAGGGACATCCTGTACTCCATGTAAGGGGCAGGCCTCAGGCAGCTAGTGCTAGAGCCCACACAGGAGGGTGCAATTTTGGACCTGGTACTCACCAACGGAGACAGAATTGCAGAAGTCAGGGTGGGTGGACACCTGGGATCCAGTGATCATCGCCTGGTGTGGTTCAGTATGAGTATTATTTATTTATTAAATTCTTGGATTACAGTATACCTTTGAGCTAGAAGCTCTTTCACAAACGTTCCACGTCAGAATATTGGACAATACAAATCAGTACAAACAATAACGTTTTGCAGGCAGTTACAATAATGGAGGAATGCATACAGTACATACATAACTGGGTAGTGTACAGGAAAGAGTAAAAGCTTTTGAACAGTACAAACCCACTGAGTCCAAGAGGACAAAGGGATCATGGTGGATTATGTTGTTGGGCAGCAACATATCGGAACATAGATGCCATTGTCAGCATAATCAGATACATATAATACAATTAATGATTTCAGGGTGCAAGTTACATAGTCAGCCCAGTAGGCATTGTCCAGGGAAAAATAAAGTATTGAGGGAGGAGGGTGAGGAGGTAGGAAGAGTAGGAACTGAAGTAGCAGTAAACGAGGCAGGATGTCAGGCAAGCAAGTGCTGAGGGGCAAAAAGGCTAGTCATTGTGAGAGGCATTTTGGCAGTTCAGTAGTATAAGCTAGGAAGGGCAATCACAGCCACCAATTGCAACGAGGTGTTCCCATAGTTTCTGTTTGAAAGAACCTAGTTTGGATTCTAACACAATATAGCCTTGGAGGGAGTTGAGCTAGCTGGTAGCACAATATGCAAAAGATCTTTGACCCTGTGAGGTTCGATAGAAAGGGACCTTGAACATATGGCCACAAGAATCTCAGGGATGATGATGGTTGGAGGTGTGGCTAAATAGGTTCTGTACTGCATTGTACCATTGTAGTTCTCTTCTCTCTCTACTTTGGGCTGCTCATGACCCAAACAGATAAGATCCTCTGGTGGCTGGCTCCCTCTCCCTGGGCTAAGATGCAGATATGGCACACTGATGAGTCCAAATGAGGATGACACACGTGTCTGTGTCTGCAGTTCTCAGCCTTTGCTGATTGTATTGTAGGCCTTCTGGCACCATGCAATTCTGCTTAAAGTTGAGCCAGTCCAAATTAATTCATGGGCATTTGTATATGCTTCCCATGATGCTTTGCATTATTGGGATATGTGCAATTTCTGATTACTTACCAAGGGGTTTTTGTTGTGCTGCTGAGTTGTGCCGACACCTGTTACGGATAGCAGAGTGAACAAGATGATCATTTGAAATATTAGGTATGGGGTAGCCATTATCATTAGGAAGGAGGTTAAGCTTACAAGATTCAAGGATTGTATCATGCAACCACTGGTCATCCAGATTTGTCCCAACCGGGAGTGGGAATACAGTGGGCTTGGTGTATACTGAGTAGAGATGCCTGGTAAACACTGAGACAGGGGAGCACTATAAATGTTGTGCTACCAAATAAACTATTTAAAAGGAAGGTTATTCTAGAAAGAACAGAAATAGAAACCAGCAGCCACTAATTATCCAGCACTGAGCTAGACCTTGGGGGGGTGAAATAAGTAGGCAAGATAATACAGTGTGGGGGGGTGCAATAAGTAGGCAACATAACACAGGGTAGGGGGAGGGGAATAATTCAACTTAAGGGTACCTAAAGTTGTTGGTACACTGTAACCACCAGGATAGCGTAGAGGTAGTGACACTGCCTTCGGTGCAAAGGGTCAGTAATTCGAACCCAGCATTACACAGTGGTAACACAGCAGGGAAACAGATTAGAAATAGGGGATTGGCATAAGAGTGCAGTGTGAGTTATGGGTTGAGGATAGTTCAGACTGTTTAGGAGGGTGAGGTAAATTTACCATGCTCAGCAGTGACTCCTAGTGGCCAATGAGTATAACTGCTAGTGGAAGAGTAGGGAGCTGACAGTGACATCTAGTAGCCAAAGAAGATAAAATGCTAATGGAAGAGTGGGGTGTTAGTAAACAAAAAAAAGATCAGAGGGTCATGTGATTGGTCATATGACCTAATGGAAGAGTGGGGTGTTGGTTAAAAAAAAAAGAGACCATGGGTCACATGATTGGTCATGTGACCACCAACAGCAAATATAAGAAAGCTCCACCCAGGAGTGGGTGGAGCTTTCTTATATTGGCATAGTGACAGAGTCAAGCCACACAAAGGCAAAGGTCCTTAATTTCAAGAGGGCGGACTTTAGTAAGATGGGGATATGTCTCAAGGATGCCCTGGCATGGAGGGAAAAATGAGAGTAGGGAGTTGAGGAGCAATGGGCCCATCTGAAAGGAGCCATAGTGGAGGTGACAACCCTTTGCATTAGACAAGGGGAAGAGAAAACCACTACGGTTCTCAAAGGAAGTGACTGGGAAGGTAATGGCAAAAAAGATGGCTTTCAGAAAATACAAGGAAACACAGAAGGAGGAGGAGGACAGGGTAGTGTACCTGAATAAACAGAGGGAGGCAGGGAAAGCAAGTAGGAGTGCAAAGGCAGAAACAGAGGAAAAAATAGCCTAGGAGGTAACAAAAGGGGACAAGACTTTTTATAGGTACATTAGTGAAAAGAGGAAAGCAGGTGGGATTGTAAGGCTTAAAGGGAAAGAAGGGTAGTGTGTGGAAGAGTACCTAGAAAAATAATCAATACTGAACAAATATTTTTGTTCCATATTCACAGAAGAAGAATGAGAAGATGAGGGACCACAGTTAGGCAACATAAGCAAATATGGGAGGGAGGTGGACACCAGTCCATTTACTGAAGAGAGATTCCTAAAAGCACTCAAAAAACTGAAAGTAGAAAAGGTAATGGGACCGGATGAGATACATCCTAGAATATTAAGGGAACTGTGGGAGGTGCTGGCAGCACCACTGGCAGCCCTGTTCAACGAATCACTCGATATGGGAGTGGTTCCAGAGGACAGGAGGAGGAGGGCAGATGTAGTCCCTCTTCACAAAAGTGGCAGTAGGGAGGAGGCTGGAAACTATAGACCAGTAAGCCTCACCTTAATAGTGGGGAAAATTATGGAATCACTATTTAAAAAAAAGGTTGTGGAACACCTTGAATCCAGGGGAGCACAGGATTTGAGACAGCATAAATTCACAGCGGGAAGGCTGTGTCAAGCAAATCTAATTGATTTCTTTGACTGGGTGACTAGGGAAGTGGATCAGGGGGAAGCGGTGGATGTGGCCTACCTGGATTTCAGTAAGACCTTCCATACCATTCCACATAGAAGACTTGTGTACAAGCTGGGCAGCCTGGGAGTGGGTCACAAGGTGGCAAACTGGGTTAGGATCTGGTTGAGTGATAGAAGACAGGGGGTGGTGGTAAATGGAGCTCAATCTGAGGAAAGGAAGGTGACCAGCAGGGTGCCACAGGGATCAGTTCTGTGGTCAGTCCTGTTTTATGTCATCGTAAGTGACATTTTATTTAGTTTTTGATGACTGGGTAAAAGCACTAGACAAATCCTGCCTATTTTCAGGCACGACCTGGGGGAGGGGGATACAGATGAATGCCAACTGACCTTGAACCAGATTAAGCTGTTGGTGGTATTTTTTAGTAAATGAGGGAAATTTGGCCAGGACACCGGAGAAATTCCCCTACTCTTTTTTCGATAAGTGCCATGGGATCTTTAACATCCACCTGAACTCCCTCTCATGCTGCACTACAGTGTCAGTACTGACATATTAACCCAAGTGCCAGATGTGGGAACTGAACCCACAGCTCTCGGATCTCCCAGACTCATAGGCGAGTGTGCTACCTACTGAGCCACTGACACTTAGAAATTGCAGAGGGGCTAGATGGGAAGGTGTGCCTCTTTGCAACTGTCACTAAGATCTGCAACAGGGTGGATACTCTGAGATGGGTGGAAAAATGAGGAGGGACCTAGGTAAACTAGAGGAATGGTCTAGAGTGTGGCAGCTGAGATTCAATGTGAAAAAGTCTAAAATCATGCATTTGGGGTGCAAGAACCCAGGGGAGGATTACGTGGTGGGGGTGGGAGATACTGACGGTCACTAAACAGGAAAGTGATTTTGGGATAATCATATCCGATGACCTAAAGGTGGCCAAACAATGTGCCAAGACTGTGGGGAGAGCTAGTGGGATGCTGGGGTGTGTAGGGAGAGCTATCACCAGAAGATAGAAAAAAGGTGGTGATGCCACTGTACAGATCATTTGTGAGCCCTCATTTGCAGTACTTGTCCAATTCTAGAGGCCGCATCTCCGTAAAGACAGACAGGGTGGAGGCAGTTCAAAGAAATGCAACAAAGATGGTGCAGGTAAGGCCATGCAACTACTAAGTGTGGTACATTGTGTGCAGCTGCAATCAGAGATGTGTACATTTGGTGTACATGGCCTCAGTTTTGCTGTTGATCTCCACTGAGCATGCAGTACCTGGTCAGGTGGGTGGGGATGTCTCGTAGTACATTTAGACAATTGTTTGTTATTTCTGTCACCTGCTGCTGGATGTCTGTCATTGGTTGTGTTGACTTGGTCCTCCCCCATACTTGCATGTGTGTGTGTGTGTGTGTGTGTGTGTGTGTGTGTGTGTGTGTGGTGCTGGGAGGGGTGAATTCGGAGTTAGGGTTTTCAACCCTAACAACGAATTTCCTCACTTTTGTCACTGTGGAACAACCCTAACTAATGCATTAAATGGAGTTTTTTGCCTCTAATTTCCCTTCTTTTTGAGAATGATAATGAGAAATAGTGAATGTAATGCGGCGGCGGGAGCACGGGGCCCAATGTCTTGTGGCATAGTAACAGGAAGAGCAACGCAAACAGAAATGCTAACAGTGGCGCACATGGTAACGCAAGCGCAAATGACAACAGAAAGGGCAATGCACACAGTGGCATAGACAGGAACAGTCTGCCACGTGATGTGTTGTCACATAGTAGCATAGTGCCTGCAAACGGAAATGTCAATGGGCATGGTGACGCAAAGTGAAACAGAAAGAGAAACAGTACTGTAGACACAAATGGCAAAAAATAACAGAAACGCAAGCGCAAATGAAAACGCAAAGGATAACGCACATAGGGCCCCGCGCTCCAAATTTCAAGTGAAAAGACCAAACCATGTCCGAGATATAACATTTTAACGTATGAGATTTTCATTTGTCAGACTGGCACAATTTCGCACATGTTGACATTTAACACACACAACTGAAAATTACATCCATGACACTAAGGCAAGGTATCCTATCAATTTCAAGCCACCACCACAAGCAAAACACTCTGCAACACGTAAAGTGTGTCACGCAATATCTCCACAAAATAATTTTTCTATGACACATAAACACCATAATTCACATCTACAGGACATTCCATAAACACCCTCCAAATTTCAAGTAAAAGGAGCAAACCATTTCTGAGATATTAAATCTTAAAGTTTGGTAAAATTTCCCTATCTATTCCATTATAAAAAAATTTGGCCATCTTGTCCTGGCCTCACGATCAAAGATGGTGATCAAAGAATCTCATGATCAAAGAATTTGCAGGCTCGCAATCAAAGAATTTGCAGGCTCATGAACAAAGAATTAAAACTTTAATAATTTACAAAATTGAAAGAATTGCGGTAAACCACCGCCATGGTTTGACAGAACAAAGCCTTCTGAGAAAAAAACACCCTCATTTCTCAGCAACCCTGGGCTGAGAAAATAGATTTTTTTAATCTGGCCATCTCATCCTACCCTCATGATGCACGATCACGATCAAAGAATCTCAAGTTCAAAGAATTTGTAGGCTCGCGATCAAAGAATTTGCATGATCATGACCAAAGAATAAAAACTAGTGTAATTTACAACATTTACACAATTGCGATAATCCACCACCAAGGTTCATCAGAACGAAGCCCCTTGAGTAAAACCCATCCTCATTTGTCTTGCTAGGACACCCCTGAACTGAGAAAATGATTTTTTTATCTGGCCATCTCGTCCCTCACTCGCGATGCACTATCGCGATCAAAGAATTTGCATGCTGGCAGTCAAAGAAATTGCTCACTCGTGAACAAAGAGTGAGGGATGAGATGGCCAGATTTTAAAATCAATTTCTGTAGCCAGAGGTGCCCTATTAAGTAAAATAAGGGTGGGTTTTGCTCAGAGCTCCTCATCTGAATTAAAGTGTACTTTTTATTATCCCTGTAGTCTAGTGGCCCCTCCCATCATACCAATGTACATAATGATGTATGTTAGCCCTGGTTGTCTAGTGCCCCGAATGAGTATCCTATTAATATCTTTCTTTATTATCCGTGGTAGTCTACGCGGCCCCCATGTGTCTTTATGCATATTTTGTAATAATTATATCCTATGGTAGTCTAGTGCCCCCCCCACCCGTGATCTGTAGTTCTTAATAATTAATAGTCCTATCCTGGTGGTCTAGTGGTCCCCATCATAATAAAATTGACTTCTATTTAGCAATACCTGGTGGTTTAGTGGCCCTGGCCCCTCCATCCATGACAGCTCACCCAACACCCCCACCCTCCCCAGCCTGGGCTGGCACAGCCACCTCTCACTCCACATCCAGTTGCCAGCTGCGTGTGTTGAAGCGGCAATTAAAGAGGCACTGGAAATAATTTCCTAGCACCTCTTTCAATTGCCGCTGGTATGCTCAGTCAGCAGCTGGCCGTGGAGGTGAGGGGCTGTGCCAGTCACTGGCTGGGGAAGGGTGGGGGTGCTGGGTGGCTGTCATGGATGGGTAGGGGTAAACATTAGGCTACCAGGCATTGCTAAATAGAAGTCAATTTTATTATGATGGAGGAGGACCTACTAGACTACCAGGGATAGGAATATTAATTATTAAGAACTACAGATCACAGGTGGGGGGGACTAGACTACCAGGGATATAATTATTACAAAAATATGCATAAAGACACATGGGAGGCCACTAGACTACCACGGATAATAAAGAAAGATATTAATAGGATACTCATTCAGGGGGGGCCACTAGACTACCAGGAATAACATACATCATTATGTACATTGCTATGATGGGAAGGGGGCTGCTAGACTACCAGGGATAATAAAAAGTACACTATTTAATTCAGATATGGAAGAGGGAAGCCCCCTGATCAAAACCCACCCTTAATTTACTTAATAGGGCACCCCTGGGCTACAGATACCAATTTTAAAATGTGACAATCTCATCCCTCTCTCGCGATGCACGATTGCGATCAAAGTTTCTCGCGATCAAAGAATTTACAGGCTTACGATCAAAGATCTTTAGCTAGTTGTGAATGAAGAATTTAAAAGCTTATAACTCTGTTTTTAGACCGATTTGGATGGAACCAAAGCCATGACTCAATAGATCGGGGTCCCCTGAGTAAAACCCATCGAAGTTTTACTTTAGAAGTGACCCCTGAGCCGAGATATTTGTGTTTGTGCAATAGGAAAACTGAAAACAAGATGACATACCTTGCGGTGAAAGAATTTTTGAAATTCCTTGGGAACAAAGATTCCTGAACCACAAGGCTACAAATTCTTTGACCGCCAGATGGGACGAGATGGCCAGAACCCCCATTCTTTGATCACAAGATATACAGTACATTCACATTTTCCCATTGACTTATAATGGGAACTTAAAAGTGCCATAACTTTTGAATGCCTTAATATTTTTTCACCAAACAAAAAGCAGCATGTTTGGCCACCAAAGCTCTTTCAAATGAGCCATCTTGCAGAGTGGCATGCCTTATGACAGCTGTGAAGGACCACATTAAAAATCCCAAAAGGTGCCTCCAAAAATGGATTATTTTGCATTTATTAGTGCTTTTGTACACAAAGATCAGCACTCTGACCGAAACACAATTTGGCAGATCAAGAGATCTAGTGCACCCCAATTCGTGTACCAAATTTCAGTCAAATCCATTGAACGGGTCCAAAGTTATTAACGTCCAAACTTTTGACTTTAGTATGTAACTGACCACTCAACCTAACTACAATACCTATAATATATATATATATATATATATATATATATATATATATATATATATATATATGTCTGTGTACAGTACTAGAGAGAGTTGCATCTCCTCTATAATAATGGCATGTAACTTCTTAAATAACTAATAAAATGTTTCCATTCTAATACTCCCTAGTATTGTACTCAATAAGGACATACTGTAAATAATATCAGCCTCTGTTGTGTTGTTGTTTTGCAGTGGACCCATCTGGAGTGCCACATTTCCCCCTTAAGAAAGATGCTATTTTTTGACATTGTTCCATGTCACTCACAGAGTGCCTCATTTCAGTCTCAACATTTACATTTTAAAGAAAAAAGGTTGTATGCTAGTATCTCATAGGTAGCTCTTGTGCTTCATAAAACTTTCTTATTTCTAAATTTATAATTTATGTAGTTTTATATGTCTTTTTATCCCTGGTAATGTATGAACCAGTGGTGTCCACCTACAGTACTTTCAGGACTTGTACAACCCTGGTTTTCAAATAGCTTTTTTCTAATAAAACACCCCAATTGCAGTGCCTCTGACTCTCCTTAACATCATTTCTAATTTTTTTCTTTACTTTGCGGTATTCATGTTGTTTTAATTAAATATTTGGATATTCCTCCCTTGGCTTCCCCCTGTTACATACAAGACTACAGGTCCAAAAATTCTCCACAACACCAGCGGTCCATTTGCAGAGCTAAAAGCACTTGTCTGTATTGTTGCTGAACCTTGGAAGGTCTTAAAAGCCCCACACATGCCCAATAAACTTCCTTTCTGCTTCTCATCCTGGTGAGTGTTTTTCTTGGTGTCTCCATTCCTCTCACTGTTACATACATGACTTGTTGTGGTGTCATTGTTACATACATGACTTTTTATGAAAAAAACAGCTTTTAAATAAATTACACCAAATAATTAGGACAATAAGTGGTGTCTAACTTTTCAGCCAAGGTTTAAATTGTTGAGTAAGAAAAAAAGAACTGTAAAACAAACAGATACGGTCAGCAGGGTAAACTTTGACACCTCTGGAGAAAATGCATTCAAAAGTAAACGTTTAAACATAACTATGGTTGCATTATGTACATTAACAAAAATGTTTCTTGTTGCAGGACTATGTCAGATAGTTACACTTATATTGTTGCTTTTGTTGGGCCCCTATTAACCACATGACTTGATGTGGTGTCACTGTTACATACATGACTTCTTATGAAAAAACAGTTTTTGAATAAATTGCAGGAATAATTAGGAAACTCAGTGGTGTCTAACTTATACACAAAGGTTCATACAGCTGATTAAGAAAAAAGAACTGTAAAAACAAACAGATGCAATCAGCAGGTAAATGTTGACACGCCAAGGGTAAATGCATTCAAAAGTAAATGTTTAAAGATAACTATGGTTGCTTTATGTACATTAACATAAGCATTTCTTATAGTAGGACTTTGTTGGATAGCTACACTTACATTGTTGCTTTTGTTGGGCCCCTGTTAACTACATGACTATATGTGGTGTCACTGTTACGTACATGACTTGTTGTGGTGTCACTGTTACGTACATGACTTCTTATGAAAAAACTGTTTTTGAATAAATTGCACTGAACTATTAGGAAACTCAGTGGTATCTAACTTATCCACCAAGGTTCACATAGCAGATTAAAAAAAAGGGGACGGTAAAAACAAATGGATACAATCAGCAGCAAAACTTTGACATGTCCTGTTTTCACAGCAGTGGTACCCAAAGATAAATTGTGGCGTAATTACAATCAGGTAATGCTTAGAATAAAATAAAGAAATGTTGCATACTATGGTACCTAAATAGCTTCAATAACCATACTAATTTGGAAAAAACTAAAAGACATTTAAACTGAAATTCAACAGAAGGGACACCTTGTTACTTACATTACCTGATCCATGTGCTAACTTAAAGACTCATTTTCTTATACTTCCAGATGATGAACTATCTTTATATTTGGTATTACATTATCTCCATATGCACCCAATGTAACAATGATATAGTTATGGGATTTAAGTAAAAGAAAATTGTGACATGAATGTCACACTTTGTCTCTCCAGTATCAAATACACACTCATCTGTGTATGTGTATATATATATATATATATATATATATTAGAGGCAAAAACTCTGTTTAATGCATTAGTTAGGGTTGTTCCACAGCGACAAAAGTGAGGAAATTCGCTGTTAGGGTTGAAAACCCTAACTCCGAATTCACCCCCAGCACCACACACACAGACACACACACACACACATGCAAGTATGGGGGAGGACCAAGTCAACACAACCAATGGCAGACATCCAGCAGCAGGTGACAGAAATAACAAACAATTGTCTAAATGTACTACGAGACATCCCCACCCACCTGACCAGGTACTGCATGCTCAGTGGAGATCAACAGCAAAACTGAGGCCATGTACACCAAACGTACACATCCCTGATTGCAGCTGCACACAACGTACCACACTTAGTAGTTGCATGGCCTTACCTACCGATGCCCCACACCAGACCACACCACATGTGGTGGGCCACCTGAGCAACAGAGTTCAGCAAAACCAAGGAGTTGTACAGGTATAATATCTCTGATTATAACAAGGGTTTGAAAAATGCAGCTTTCTAATTGACTGTAAACATTGTAACAGCCTTATGTTTAGTTTTTTATTAACATACATGTAGAGCCTAACCATATGATGAACATGGTTTAATGTTGTTTAAAAAACAGTTTTATTATGATAGCAATAAGCCACTCCCAGGTATTATGTTAATGGTCAGTTTATCACTGTTTAGCGACATGTGACACTCAGCTATGCCTCATTCAACATTAAACCCCTACAGGGTGATTAACAGACCATTTAACATAACTGTTGGTCATGCCCTATTGCTTGATTGTCTTTATGAGTAGATACTCTCCCTCTGCTAGGCACTGCAGCAGCTTTGCAACACAGTGTCCCACCCAGTTACACCACACACTGTCTAGTTACTGGAGAATGGCTGTGAATATGAACTCATGAAGATGAACAGTGTAACTTGATCATTACAGTCATCAAACCTTAGTGTGATTATAACTGACAGAGTCAGTGATAGAGAATAACCCTGCGTCCTAGTACACTTACCCCATTGTGAGTTAAATCAATACTAAAAGACATTCTGTTTATATCTACACCATACCTACTTGATTCCTGTTGTACCACAATTAACATAGTTATCACTTTGATAGCATCAGTGACAGAAGTGTGGCAAACCCAAACACTAGGCATACAGCCTGAGTATGAAACAACTGCTAAAAAAAATTACATTGTGTCCATAAGTGGCATAGGTCACTCATTGCAACAATAGTAAATGTATTACTGTTTGAATAAGTTAGTCATCACAGATGCAATGAGATTGTCTTTATCAGGTACAACATACTCAGTAAGTGCCTACAGGAAAATCTATCTTATATACATCTCCGATACAGGTACGTCATTGTTGGCTCAGTAGTGCTATGATATTTAGAAGTTGCTTGGCCTGATCCATGCAATTACACTGTTTCTTACAAAGAATACTTACTGCATCTTTAGTATTGAAACTCACTGAAGGTCTATGTATGTACATCAGTAGTACACCTTCATCAGTAAGAATGCATCTGATACTGGCAGTATGAATTTCACAGTGTTGAACAGGCAATGCTTTTCCATACGTTTACATCAGCCTCTCTATCTTGAGTAAACCATTGCAGTAAATGTACTACTATGTAAATCACATACTAAATGTAACACTACTTTTATCTTGAGCATGCTAGTGTCTTGTAGTTAATTTATGTACTTCTCTTAATTAATGTATACTCACTAGTGTTAAACCTTTCTACAACTGTCATCAAGCACCTTCAGCATTTATATTGACTAACGGCACAGTACCAGTTGTGGTGTGGTGTGGGCATCGGTAGGTAAGGCCATGCAACTACTAAGTGTGGTACGCTGTGCAGCTGCAATCAGGGATGTGTATGTTTGGTGTACATGGCCTCAGTTTTGCTGTTGATCTCCACTGAGCATGCAGAACCTGGTCAGGTGGGTGGGGATGTCTCATAGTACATTTAGACAATTGTTTGTTATTTCTGTCACCTGCTGCTGGATGTCTGCCATTGGTTGTGTTGACTTGGTCCTCCCCCATACTTGCATATGTGTGTGTGTATGTGTGTCTGTGTGTGTGTGTTGCTGGGGGGGTTGAATTCGGAGTTAGGGTTTTCAACCCTAACAGCAAATTTCCTCACTTTTGTCGCTGTGGAACAACCCTAACTAATGCATTAAATGGAGTTTTTGCCTCTAATTTCCTTCTTTTGAGAATGATAACAAGAAATAGTGAATGTAATGCGGCGGAGGAGTGCGGGGCCCTTTGGGCCTGATGCTCCCGCCACATGATGTCTTGTGGCATAGTAACAGGAAGAGCAACGCAAACAGAAGCGCTAACAGTGGCGCACATGGTAATGCAAGCGCAAATGACAACAGAAAGGGCAATGCACACGGTGGCATAGACGGGAACAGTCTGCCACGTGATGTGTTGTCACATAGTAACATGGTGCCTGCAAACGGAAATGTCAATGGGCATGGTGACGCAAAGTGAAACAGAAAGAGAAACAGTACTGTAGACACAAATGGCAAAAATAACAGAAACGCTAAGCGCAAATGAAAACGTAGCGATAATGCACAAGGCCCCGCACCGGCATCGCACGTAGCAGTGAGCCGGGCCCCGCACTCGCACCATGATGTCTTGTGGCATAGTAACAGGAACAGCAACGCAAACAGAAGTGCTAACAGTGGCGCACAAGGTAATGCAAGCGTGAATGAGAACAGAAAGGGTAGCGAACACGGTGGCGTGAGCGGGAACGGTGTGCCACGTGATGTCTTGTCACATAGTAACATGGTGCCTGCAAATGGAAATGTCAATGGGCATGATGACGCAAAGTGAAACAGAAAGAGAAACAGTACGGTAGACACAAATGGCAAAAAATAACAGAAAAGCAAGCGCAAATAAAAACGCAAAGGATGACGCACATGGTGGCATAGACGTCAACGGTAAGATAAAGGGCATGGAACCACAAGCGGAAAGGGCAATGGTAACTGTAATGTAAGCACACAGGCTGGTTTTCCCCAAAAGCTGAATAGAGAAAGACAGTGAGTACAAAGAATGTATGCATAATAATGGGTATCGGAGCAGAAAATGAGGACTTGAAATGCTAAAAAGGTTATATCTCAGGAACCGTTCGAAGTAGAAAAAAAATTTAAAAGTTGTATGATTTATGACTGTCCTGGCTAGTTTTGTACTTAGCCCTGAGTTGGGGGCTAAGGAGTTTTCCAACGAAAAGTCTGTATCTACGCACCGCTTCCGAGATACGGGCCCTGAAAGGCGCAGCAACGCCGTAATGTTATCCTATGGAAAAAAAGAGAGTTCAGAGCACCATAACTTTGCTCCTGTAATATTTTTACCAAACCACTGAAAGGCACATCTGTGGGCTGTTGGCTGTCTTCCCTCCACATTTCAGGAAAAAAGACAAAACCGTTATTTTGCAGCAGGGTGCCAAAGGATTCCTGTAATGCATCGGGCGCCGTAATGTTATCCTATGGGAAAAACCGTTAACTTTGGAGTGCTGTAACTTTGCTGGCATGTAATATTTTTTCAATACAACACTGAAAGGCACATCTGTGAGATGTCGGCTGCTTTCCCTCCAAATTTCAGCCCAAAACTCCCAACCGTTCTTTTGCAGTGCAGTGCCAAAGAATTGCTGTAATTTTCCCACAGACTAGAAAATTACTGTTGCAATTTGCGAAAGCTTTGCAAACATTTGTGACACTTTCATGAGCACGAAAGTACTTTTATGAAAGTACTTTTTCCAGAAATCTGAAAAACATATTTCTGGGGTGTTTTACCCCAAAATAAAGACATGGCTAGCATCCTCAGGGTCCGACTAGGTGAATAACAAAAAAAATTAGGTTGCTACAGGGTCCCAAATTTAAATGCCAAGCATTTTCTAATCACCAACTGAAAACAAATGGCAGATTTGCGAAAGTAACAGGCCCATTTATGGAAAGCAAAATGCATTTATGAAGTGTTGAACTTTTAACTTTTCCCATTGACTTATAATGGGAAATTGTTTTGTGAAAAACTTTTGAACCGTTTAATATTTTTTCACCAAATCTTCAAAAGGCACATCGGGGACCCTGGCCGCATGTTCCCTGAAGATTTCGGGCTAGTCGCACAAACCGTGCGACCTGTACGCGCAACTGTAGAATTCCAGAAAAAGCGTAAACACGCGCGCAAATCACATTTAATAACTCCGCAGCCGTGTATCCGACTGGTACAAAACTTGGCAGATGCCAAGACTTATGGTTCTTGATCATGTATTCCAAATTTCAGCCAAATCTGTCAAACAGTTGCAAAGTTATTAAGGTGCAAAGTTTTGGGGTTTAACATAGAAATGGCTCCTCAACCCTAACAATGGTAGCACTACCGTGCTACCATAATGTGTATATATATATAAGATTCCTTCTGATCTGTATTGATACTATTGAAATCAACCCTGGCCCCAGAGAAAGTTTTTTCTCCCCATCTGATTAAGCCTCCATAAATGGCCTAAGTTTTCTTCACTTCAATGCCTGCAGCCTCCTAAAAAAGTTCTCCTTAATACAGGCCTGGGTTGCACATACCCTACCTGACTTCCTGGTTATCTCTGAAACTTGGCTCAGATCTACAACAAAAGATAGCAAAATAAACCTTCCCAATTACCAGCTCTTCAGGTCAGACCGCCCTTCCAGGGGCGGTGGGGTAGCCATCTATGTCAAAGAAACCATCTCTGCATCCTGCCTCAATAATACATCCGAATCAAAGGAATTTGAATGCTTATCAATCAAAATAACCCTTCCTAACATGTCTTCCTTTAAACTGATTGGCTGCTATAGGCCCCACTCTGCAGGCCTCAAACTCCTATCCCACCTAGGAACCATACTCAATCTAGGCCCTGAAGACACCATCATCCTAGGTGATCTGAATTTAAATTGGTTATCTAATACATCTGCACCCCTAGTAACCTTCTGTGACACCTATGGATTCACTCAATTAATCAAAGACCCAACAAGGATTAACCTAAAAAATATTATCAACAGTTCAGTCCTGGATATCATGATGGTAAATAAGCCTCACTTATATTCTCATGCTGGAGTGCTATCCAGTGGCATAAGTGATCATTGTCCCATAGCTGGCATAAGATCTACACTCAAGCCATCCAATCCTGCAAAATTCTCCAAAGAAGGTCAAAAGAATTTCAACATCTCAGGATATCTCCATTTGACACAGCTACAACGCGCTGGCAAGATTTCTACTCACAACCTCAGTTGAGACAGCTCTTCAGATCTTAAGGATATTATCACAGTGCCCCTCAATATACATGCACCATCACCAGTGTCAGAACCAAAGCAAAACTTGTCGCTGGTTCACTGCTGACCTTAAATCAGTTTGATAGCCAGAGACAAACTCTGGAAAAAGGCAAGAAAACAAAGGATCCTAGCGACTGGCTTCATTTCAGAAAAGCCAGAAATTCATGCACAAACAAATAAGATATGCCAAAGCTGCCTTCTATAGAGCTGAATTGATGCTCCTATAATAACCCATCCAGGTTCTGGGGTACCATAAAGGGAATCCTAGGTCAAAATTCTACCCCTGCCTTACCCTCCAAACTGCTCCTAAGTGACATAGAAATCACTGACAAGCAAGAAATCTTAAATGCCTTCAATGACCATTTCACTACAGCTGGTCTAGCTTTTGACTCTTCACCTGCAAATCTATTGAGATCTTCATTAAACCTTCGATCTACTGAGGGCCAAAAGGCTGCCTCCACATTCTCCTTCGAACCAATACCCTTAAAAGAAGTAGAAGACCTCCTATCCAAATTAGACATAACTAAAAGTGCAGGTGCAGACTCCTGGATCCCTACTTTCTTAAAGTAGCACTGCACGCCTAGCTCCCCTCACTCACCTCTTCAATCTTTCCTAGCCACTGGTTCCATCCCTCTATATGGAAGACAGCTCAAGTAGTTCCACTACTTAAAGCAGGTGATCCCATGGACCTTAACAACTATAGGCCCATTTCCATCTTCACGGTACTGTCCAAGATGCTTGAAAATTAGTAAACTCTCAGTTAAGGGCCTACCTTGACACCAACAATCTCCTAAATCCAGCACAATCTGGTTTAGATCAATGCACAGCACCATCTCTGCCCCAGCCAAAGTCACTAACGACTGGCAGACTGCCTTCGATAAAAGAATAATACCTGTGCTGTGTTCCTGGATTTGAGTAAAGCATTTGATACAGTGGATCATGAATCATTAACTCTCTTAGCTCTGTAGGCCTTGACTCACTCTCTCTCAATTGGTTCAGGTGCTATCTTCTGGAAGGTTACAACTGGCAAAAATGAAAGTTACCTATCTCCTCTAAACCACTACTAAGAGGTGTACCGCATGCTCTATCCTGGGCCCCATCCTCTTTGCCATTTATATCAATAACATTGACTCCAACCTCTCTCAATCTAACATTCACCTTTTGCAGATGATACTGTACTATATGTCAGTAATCCCTCACCATCAAAAGCCTGTGAACTTTACAGTCAGAATTCTCCATCCTACAGCACAACCTGTTGGAAAAAACTACTTCTAAATGCCAAAAACAAAAGCTATGTTCTTTGCCACCAAGAGTTGCTCTTCCACTATCCCATCATTCACCACCCCACAATTATCCACCATCCTTGAGAAAATCTGGAATTTGTGGACAAATTCAAATATCTTGAGTCTGGATTGACAATAAGCTTGACTACTCTGTCCACGTTGAAGAGCTCCTGAAAAGCTGAGACAAAGACTTGGCTTATTTTACAGAATAAAACACTACCTTACCAGAGACTCCAAACAAAGATTAATCCTGGCATCATTCCTATCCCTCATTGATTATGCTGACTTCTCTACGGCCACTGCTCCCTCCCTCTTAAATAAACTAGACACCCTGTATCATAGAGCCATTAGATTTATTACAGACCTTCCTCAGCACCCATCATTGCTCTCTTTACAATGCAGTCAATTGGACATCCCTACAGCACAGAAGAAAAAGAATGCTGCTATCTGGATCTTTAAAGCTTTGTCAGACAAACTCCCTCCTACATCTCAGACTGTTTCACCCGAATCACATCCAGGCCATACACCCTAAGGATCAATAAGCTCATTATGCTAAAGATTCCCAACACCTGCACCCGGTTTGGGAGGGCTGCTATCAGCTATTCCTCTAGCATTTATCTGGAACTCACTCCAAAATCTATGAATCTGAATACCCTCTTACCCTTATCATCCTTCAAAAATTATATACCACCCTATTCCCAGAACTATGCAACTGCTTCCATAAGGCCTAGTCTCCCCCCCTTCCCCCACCCTTCCTTCTGTAATCCACTATGTTAGTTTCCATTCTTCTACCTTGTCAGTTATCCCACTTCATACAAAAAGCCTACAGAAGCCCTACTATCTGAACATTATCCCTCCTATATTGATTGTCCTCTTCATTTTTACAGGTTTTAAGTTATTGTTACTGTGCCTTGTATATCTGTAAATTTTGTATATATCTCTCACCTAATTGATTGTACTTATGTTATTTTATTTTCATGTCTTTGTACAAAACTTGTATCCTTTCTTTGTATGACCACCAGGTCCATCTTGTAAATGAGCTACGCCAATGATGTTCGCCTGAATAAATAAAGATTTTGATTGATTGATTGATTGATATATATATATATGTATAGTATATATATATATATATATATATATATATATATATATGTGTAAGAGGTTGGGGTGAATCCCCCAGCATGTACAATTGTGTAACAAATGGCATGTTTGTTCTAGTTGTGTGTGTTGTGCTGATGTTGGCTATGCATTTGGCTCGTCCGCAGGCCATGTGGTCATCATGGTGTAGTGGTTAGAGTAGGGTGTTGGCTAGGTAGGCAGTGTATGTAGTGGATTGTAGTGTCCGTGTTTGGTGGTTCAAGTCTAGCTGTTTCTGGGAGTGCTTCCTTGATGGACTGTGTAGATCGAGTGTCTCGTGGGGATATTTGTTGTGTTTTTGGTCTGTAATTCTTTGATTGGGTTCCAATTTTCAGGTGTTTATATTCAGTTTTTTGTGTGTTCCCTTGTTGCACATTGTTAGTTTGATAATTTTGGGAGTGGTGGTGTTTATTTAGTAATTATTGGGTTTATAAGGGTTTCTGTGTTTCTCGTGTTTCTGTGGTAAGTATGATAGTAAAATGGTGACTTGATGTCTATATCTTTTCCATGTTACGTTTTTATTTCTGGGTGGTGTGGTGTTAATCTGCAGTTTTTTTTTCTCCATCTGCTTTTCACTATTTTCATGCTTTGCTGTAATTTTCCTTCGCTTTGTATTCCAGCACTAATGTTGCTTCACTTATATTGTTGTCGTTATTTTTTTCATTCGCTGTTTTGACATAGTACCCCCTACCATCACCATAAAACACACCAACAAAAGCGATGCTATTGTGGTGATGGATAAAGTTAAGTATGAGGCAGAAATGCTCAACCAGTTGTCTAATGTACATTTTTATTGTGTATTAAGAAATGACCCAACTGATTCTTTTTTTTTTTTTTTTTAGCTGTACTGAATATGACCATCAGCAAAGAGACGTGATTTTTTAACTGTAACACATGCTAGCAGGTAACCATCTCTGGGTTACACAAGATACATAAGAATCTGTATGACCCACCAGCAAGGCACATTGTGGCCAGTATAGGCCCACTTACTGAGCTACTGGCCCAATATATACACTAGACAAACATATCAAACAGATTGCTCGAAATGCCCCATCTTATATCAGGATTACCAGTGACACAGTGGAAGTCTTGACACAGGTACATGTGCAGCGAGACTGGATATTGGCTACTGTAGATGTCCGGTCTTTCTACACAAACATACCTCATGATTCTGGAATGAATGCCTGGAGGGATACATTATATTCTCAAAGTGAGCATGAGGCAGTTTTTGTAGAACTTCTTAGGAGTCTCACTGAAAAAGTATTGACATGAAATGTATTTATTTTTCTAGACTGGATGTACCATCAAATACAAGGGACCAACATGGGGACAGCCATGATGCCCAATTATGCAAATGTGTTTCTGGTGCTGTGGGAGCGCAGCGTTGTGCAGTCAGAAGAAGAAAATCCATATCACGATAAACTTGACTTTTATAGGAGGTTTATCAAGGATATACCAGTACTAATCATTTGGAAAAGTACCATATCAGAGCTGCACATTTTTGGAATCTACAAAGTCCAGTCTTAAACTCACACTAACAGAGATCTTGGCAGAAGTTGGTTTCTTAAGTTTGTTAGTCTATAAAGATGAATATGATGGGCTGGCCACTAACTTATTTCATAAACCAATGGATACTAATGCTACACTGCACTATAATATAATTGTTGTCCTAGGCATGAAGTGCAAAACATACCAGAGGGACAGTTCACTTAAAATGTAACTGTAGTTTAGACACGCAGCATATGAACATGGAAAACCGACTTTGGTGACCTGTTTTTGAAACAGAGAATGTCAGAATGAACGCATTTCTAGTGCAGTTCAGAAGGTGGAGGTTACTCGTAGACCAGATTTATTAGCTCCAACAAATAGGAACAATATGTGGAATGCTAATACAGGTCCTAATTTTATTACTACTTTAGGCGTATCAGTTGAGAAATATTTTGACCAAAAATTGGCATATTCTTGAAATAAAACCAGCCTTGTGTGTCATTACTGAACAAGGACCAAGAATCATGTTTTGGAGGGGCAGAAACTTGGCAGATGTTTTAGTTCACAGCCTACATGTTAAACAGGGCACATCACAAAAAGCTAGAAACAAGAATGGAGCATGGAGATGGGAGGTTCATGTGCCTACTGTGAGCCCATTCAGGTGGAACATACATTTACCCAGCTGGTCTCAGGTGCGACCTATGAAATATGTTTATTTCTTACATGATACAATGGTCTGGGACATAAAGTTTCAAGCCCTTGAAAAAGTGTCACTGAATGTACAAGGGAGCAACTTGAATAATAGATTCATGTGCAGGGAGTCTTTCTGGCAGTGTAAGTTAAAAGCTTTGACACCCCTGGTTTGAACAAACATTTTCAACTTAGCACTTTCTGTGTTTGTCATGTGCACATGCAGAGCAAACATTTTGCTACCAGAGTGGCTTTTGAGGGTGTGACGCTGTCATTCCAATGCAGAGTGGTTGACTCCCTAGGTTAGGAGTCAGCCTGAGCCACACCACTGAATCCTGAGTTGTGATTTAGAGTGGACTAAAAAAACTGAAAAGTAAAGCAATCTTGAAAGAACCAACTTTTGAAACCTCTGCCTGAGTTAGAAGAAAAATGATGCAGAACTGAAAAATCATAAGAGAACTGAAGCACTTAATTGATTGTTCTTTTGGAACAATCATTGGCCGACCCCATGGAAATGGATTTAGGGGATTAATGGCTCAATTCACTGCAAGTAATTAGGCCTGAACTGGCTGAGGCCTGCGCACCGGTCTGCAGCAGCACTGGGGTCGGCACCCTTTCCAGCAGGGTAGCCAGAGGTTTTGGTGCTTTGACCCTTAGATCTCCCAAGGGATCGATTAGTTTTGGTTCCATTGGGGTTCTGAGAGTAGTTGGCATTGCCCGGGTGTGGGCTTTGGGTCAGATTTTCGGGGCTCTTTCGGCATTGGAGCTGATCTAACCCTGAAGAGTTGATTTGTTCTCCTCCTGTTCTTGCTCCTGTTCCTGCTACTGGTTTGATTTTTCAGACTTATTTTAAGATATTAACTACTTATTTCTGCAGGTTTAACTCCATTTTTCCTATTGGCAGTGAGAGTGCCACTATATTTGATACCCTAGGGCCCTGATAGTGGGAGTATTAGTGGTCCAGGGTTATATTATGATATTAGTAAAGGATCTTTTTGTTTTATTTTTACAGGAAATACTGTTATATAGGTCTGAACTCAATTACATTATTATTCAATGATCTTTATCATCACTGTTGGAAAGACTGCTGTCTAGGGGTTCCTTCTGAGGACCTCTTAAAGATCCTGCATAGTAGTGAAGGGACTACCAGGATCTTCTATTATTATTATGATTTAATTATTATTATTTGTTTATTTTTGTGAGAGTGTTTAATTTGTTTTTAAGTACCAGGTAGTGAGAGGACCTGGGAATAATTTAAAATTGTTTTAGCTAATTTTTTGGTTGACCCCCAGGCTGTGAGAGGACCTGTGGGTTAAATCAATTAACTAGGTTTTGTGTTAGAGAGTTGGTTTAGTTTTATTTTATGTTCGTTGGTCTCACAATTTGTAGTTGTTTAATTTTAGTAGCAGGAAGTCTGCGGGTAGTTTTTACTATATTTGTTGTTTTAAATTGAGCAGCTAGATGTGCCTGCCTGCCCCTCCTGTCTTATGCTATTCGGCCTCCGCTCTCCATGCCCTCCACCCTTCTCCGCCCCCTGCCTGCCCTATATTTATCATCGTTGCGGGCGTTGGGGTTATAGAAAGGGGAACTGAAGTGGGTGGGGGTTGTGGACAGCCAGGTGAGCGGGCCTTCCCATAGGGGTGGTCAGGCCCAGAAGGCGCCCTGGGGGCGAATGGCTGTGAGCGTGGTGACTCTGTTCTGGTTCCCATACCCAAGGGCACATTCAGTTTGGGAGGGCAAGTGGTTGGGACAACTCGCCAACCTCATCCAACTCGGGCGTTGTTGTACAATGTCAGATCTGTCTGCAACAAGACTGGTCTTATTGCAGATTTTGTTGCAAGGGCAGATCTGGCTTGCATTACCGAGACCTGGTTTGATGGGAATGCGGCCCCTCTTTTAGAGGCCGCTGTTCCCACCGGGTACACGGTTATACATCGCCCAAGATTGGATCGCGGGGGGGGGTGGCAGTCTGTTTCAAGACCGAATTGGGCCTAACTGGTGTATGAGTTGAGGAGGCCAGGTCATTGAGTGTATCGAGGTAGCTGGTGTAGGGTGCAGGATTGCCCTCATTTATCATCCACCAGGTGATGACAAGCTTTTTCTGCAGGAAATAGCAGATTTTGCCACCGACATGGCCTTGGAGTCGCCCAGACTGATGGTTCTGGGCGACTTCAGTGCTTGGGTCGACGATGAATCTTCACTTTTTGGTCAACATTTCCTCCAGGAGATGACATCTCTGGGCTTTACACAGGTTGTTTCCTCAGCTACACACAAGGGAGGTCACTCTCTTGACCTGGTCTTCCTCCTGAGGATCGAGGCTTCCGATTTGGTGGTGGAACCAGTCGGTTGATCCGATCACTACTCAGTTGGGTTCAATTTTGAGGCCTCCCTGGGTAGGTTGGCCTCTGTGGAATTGGTCAGGTACCGCCCATTGTGGGACATTGTCCCTGAAGACCTGATGGTGGTTATTGACCTCTCATTGTTGGACGAGTTCTGCACTGATCCTGAGCAGCCGGTAGTGGCCTATAATAAGGCCACATCGGTCGCTCTCGATCAGATTACGCCAGTCTGTGTTCGTCCCCTTCCATGTCATCCCACTGCCCCATGGTTTGATGGGGCTCTGAGAGGGTTGCGGAGGATGGGGCGTAGGTTGGAGCATTGTTGGAGGAAGACTACCACTGATGCCGACCACCTTATTTTGCTAGAGCATTATAAACTCTACCAAACAGCAATTTCCCATAAGAAGGCAAAATTCCTGTCCAGGGAAATTTCTGTCACAAGGAATCAACCGGGCTCAGCTCTTCAGAACTGTTGACAGACTGTGTAACCCAGCCTGTCAGCAGATCCGTCGAGTCTTTACTCAAACTGATTGTGAGGAGATCGCTCAATTCTTTGTGAATAAGGTTGAAGACATCAGGAGGGAGTGCCTCCATCCTCATTCCCAAGGATGTTGCAGTTGATTGGTGTCCTGTCACAGAGCCTGGAGTTTCCTGGAGTGCCTTTGACCTGCCAGACCTCGTAGACACTATGAGGATTGTCCATGAGATGCGTCCCACATGCTGTAGTTTAGACCCTGGCCCTACTTCCCTGATTTTGGGTTGTAGTGAGATCATCGGCCCAGTCTTAGCTCGGATTATCCGGTGTTCTTTAGATATGGGAGTTTTTTCTAGTTCTCTGAAAGAAGGGGTGGTGACTCCCCTTCTGAAGAAAACTTCTTTAGACCCGGATGACCTAGCAAGCTACAGACTAATCTCTAACCTCCCTTTTGTGGGGAAGGTTATTGAGAAAGTTGTGGTGGCTCAATTGGATAACCATTTGACCATCCATAGTTTATATGAACCTCTCCAGTCTGGTTTTCACAAGAGGCATAGTACTGAGACTGCTCTGGTTCAGGTGCTCAATGATCTCCTGATGGCGAGAGATCGGAGACACCATTCTGTCTCGGTTCTCCTTGATCTATCATCAGCTTTTGATACTGTGGATCATGGGGTTCTGCTCGAATGCTTGAGGTCCATTTGTGGGCTGTTGAGTACAGTCCTCAGATGTTTTTCATCGTTCCTGGAAGGGAGAACGCAGAGAGTGGTCTCGGGTTTGTTTTCATCCGGGGTCTTCTCTCTGCCTTGTGGGGTGCCTCAGGGCTCGGTGCTTTCCTCCATGTTATTCGCAGTATATATGCTACCCCTCGGAGACATTGTAAGATGGTATGAGCTGAGGTTTCACTGCTATGCTGATGATACCCAGCTCTACTTGTCTTTTGCACCTGACCAGGTTAGTGCTATCTCGGTACTGAACAACTGCCTCACTGACATCCAAGACTGGATGAATTCCAGCGGTTTAAAGTTGAACCCAGGAAAGACTGAGGTTATGGTTGTGGATTTGGGCCGCAGGGTAGAGGGATTGAGGGCTGGTCTCCCCTCTGGATTAATCCTGGGGGTGGACCAGATCCTCACCTCTGAACGGGTGTGTAACCTGGGAGTGGAGCTTGACGCTGGTTTGACCCTCCATCAT
The DNA here is from genome assembly GCA_016271365.2 of Neoceratodus forsteri. NCBI lineage: Eukaryota > Metazoa > Chordata > Ceratodontiformes > Ceratodontidae > Neoceratodus > Neoceratodus forsteri. Next base: position 670,748,451 of record CM057451.1, on the reverse strand, counting down.
CAGGTGTCTGCAGTTGTCAAGCTGGCCTTTTTCCATCTTAGGAACATTGCCAGGATTAGGCATCTTGTTCCGCCCAGTGACCTGCCGGTCTTGGTCCATGCCTTTGTGACATCTTGCCTTGATTGCTGTAACTCCCTTTACCTAGGACTTCCTGGGGTTGATATCTGCCGCTTGCAGCTAGTGCAGAACGTGGCAGCACGTTTGTTGACTGGGGCCTCTAGAAGGTCTCACATTACCCTTGCACTGGCTGCCACTACAGTGGCGGATCACCTTTAAAGTGTGTCTTTTGACCTAGAAAGCCCTACACAGTCTGGGTACTGACTATTTGAAAGAACTCCTGGTGCCTTACACCCCTCTGCGACAGCTCCACTCAGCTGACGAGGGGTTGCTGGAGATTCCGAGGGTAAACTTGAAGTCATCTGGTGCCCATGCATTTGGATTTGCTGCACCTACCCTCTGGAATTCTCTGCCCCGTCAGCTCTGGGAGTGTAGGATGGTGGGGAGTTTTAAGCAGTCACTAAAGACCTTTTTATGGGAAAAGGCATTTCCAGCTTTGTTTTGATTTTATATTGTTGTATTGAAATATATGTTCATATTTGATTTTATTGAATGCACTGAATATGTTTTATGTTTGTTCTTGCTGTACAGTGCCTTGAAATTTTGAAAGGCGCTCAACTAAATAAATGTTATTATTATTATTATTAATATATGAGGATAAAGCACATGTACTGGGTTAGCTCTTGTGGGTACAAGAACTAATTGGAAATTAATTTAAAAGTCCCAACACAGAGGGCCTGAGGCAGTGGCGTTGCCATGAAACCATTGGCCATATGTTTGTATGGAATTAAAAATACAAGCTTGAAGAAATTTTACTACAGTGGAGTTTGTCCTTTTGTACTATTGTTTCATGTAGTCTGCAAGGGGATCATCAGTGTCACACCAATCATCAGCCAGGCTGGCCATGACAGTGTTCTGGCTTGCTGGGCAGAAACTTTGCGTAGCACAAAGGAAAGCGCTGACCCAATTAGAGGGTGGCTCTTGCCTTTGGTCTACATAACATTGCCCAGCAAACACAGCTGATCTGTCATGATCAGCCTGCTCAAAACCATCCCTCATAATTTGTTTTATTCCACCTGCAAAAGAAAACTGTCCATCGATGTCCATTGCAACCACCACTGTAACTGCCCCCCCCCCCAGCTCAACCCATATCATTATTCCGGCACAGGGGTGGCAAGTCCCAACACCAGCTGCTCCCCCACCTGCCCATTTACTTTTGCAGTACCAAGGGTCCACCCCCAGTGCTGACAAACATAACACTGGGGGTGCCCAATCCCACAGTGTCGCCCCCTGAAATAAAGAAAACCGTCCCTTGTAGATTTTTTTTATTTCACCTGTAAAAGAGAAAACCATCCATTGATGTCTGTTGCTGCTACCACCACAACTGTCTACCCCCAAGCCCAACCCATGTTAATATTCTGGCACGAGGTGCCCAATCCTCGGTGTTGGCTGCTACCCCCCCACCCTGCCTGTTTTACTTTTGCAACACCAAGGAGCCCACCCCCAGTGCTGCCAAACATAACACTGATACTGGGGGTGCCCAATCTCCCAGTGTCTCCACCTGAAATAAAGAAAACCACCCCTTGTAGTTTTTTTATCCACCCTGCAAAAAGAAACCATCCATCAACGTCTGTTCCCACTGCTGCTGTTACCTTATCTTGTCTAGTGACTGCACGCTACCTTAACTTGTATTTGGGGTTGGGGTTTGCTTGAAATGAAGAATCTGTAGAGCATTTTGCTGAGTGCACTCGCTCCTGCTCCTTGGTGTTTCTGGTGTGGTGCATATTGGGGCCTGTACACAAATGGATGGGAATTACATGCCAGAGGCACGTATCCCACCAGCATAACTCCACAGCCCCAGACAAGTGCAGGGTATGCAGTATTCACCACCGCATGCACCCACTGGGCACCTGTCTGTGGCCCCAGCCCCATCATGCAGGACTATGCAGGGTGGCCAGCGGCGGAGTAGTGGACCCATGCGAACATCCAATCAGATGCCTGTCCTGGGTCCAGGAGTGAATCCCTTGCACTGTAGGCATGGGTCCAGGTGCGTGAATGCCTACAGCAGGGACCCAGAACTGTGCAGTTGTGCCCTGATGTCTGACATTCCCCCTGCTCTATACCATCCCCCATGGCACATCACACCTCACAGCTGTAAACCACACACACACACACATATACTGAACCACCCCATCCCCGTGTGGCCAGATATCCCTTGCACACAACTGAGCCCTACATGCAATGGAACACCCCCAACACATGGCATCCCTGTATGTGCCACTGATCCCCCAACACAGGACCACCCCGACCCCATTAGTGCCAAGTATTCCCACCCCCCCATATGTATGCCTGGTCCCCATGTGGAAACCAGTGCCATCCCCCCTGAATACACAGGTATGCCCCATCCCCATTAGTGCCATTCACCCCCAACATGCCAGCCCCAGCTGTGTATGTGAGAATGCAGCCCTCCCAAACACATGTCCAGTCTGTCCCTTAAGTTCCAGGCATACCCACCCCCCAACAATATGTTATCCCAACCCTGGTGTCATACCAGAACCCCCCTCCCACACACACAAACACAGTGTTGCCTCAGGCAACTGTACCCTAACCCTTGACCCCATAACCCCTGCAGACACATTGGTGGCCAGTGGCCCCCCACCTACCGTGGCACTGACAACCCCTCCCCCCAGTCCTTGTACCTTCTATTCAGTACCGCAGCTCAGAACGGCCAGCTGCTCAGCCCTCCACACACCTCCTCAGCCTCCAGCTGTTCAAGTGATGCTGGGAGCACAACACCTATATATAGAAGCATGCTCCCAGCATCACTTGGATGGCTGGCAAGCAAGGAGGTGTACGGAGGGCTGTGCTGCTAGCTGTCCAAAGCCACGGCACCAACTGGAAAGTACGGGGACTGGGGGGTACGGGTTGTCTGTGCCACAGAGGGTTGGGGGTGGACCACCCACTGGCCACCACTATATCTGCAGGGGTTACAGGATTGGGGGTCAGGGTACAGTTGCCTGGGGCAACACTGTGTGTGTGTGGGTGTTCTGGTATGCTACCAGGGTTGGGGATGGCATGTTGTTGGGGGGGGAATGACTGGAAAGTACAGGGATGGGGCAGACGTGTTTGAGGGGGTATGTTAGGTGCTACCAGAGACTGGGTGGAATGGCACACTGCAGAGGTGTGGATCCATGATAGTGGAACACTGGTTCACTACAGTACAGGCACTTGCCCAAACAGCTGCTCCAGCCCTCCCCAACAGCCTCGTGGGTTGAGATGGTACGGGAGGTTGTTTTCTGGTCCTGCTGTGACCAGCAGGTGGAGTCTATGGGGGCGTGCAGTGGGTTACGACAGGGTCCTGGCTGACATAACCTGTGCCCCCTGTACCTGGCACTAGGCACCTTAGTAAATGGCATGTAGTGCAGGCATATTTCCAACATGTCCATCGTCCACCCCTGGTGCATTGCTGACCACATGACTGGGGGATCGGGCACATATTCACCTTGTGCATGGTTTGTGGATGCCGCCAGAGACAACATTTCTCCACTGAGCGTAGCATTATTAAATACTTTTAATAGAAGTCCCCTTCCCTTCCCAGGCAACGTTAACAGACTGTACCTTGTTAACTAATTTGCACCTTTAGGCACTAAAAGTGCCACCAATCCTCTAGGGAAAGAACAGGGCCACTGGAACTTGTAATTCAGAAGTCACTGTCCCAGTTCAGAAGCTAAGTGGACTTTTCAAAGTTTACCTTAACTTGCAGTTAGTCACTATGAAAGCAGTAAAAGAGTAAGCAGCCCAAAATTACTAGCAGTGGGATCCAAATTGCTGCAAGAGTCCCAGAGAAAAAATACCCAATTCTACGAGAAGGAGAGCAGCGTGGAGCAGAGCAGCATGGCTCAGTATGGCTCTGCTGGTTTCCTTCACTCCAGTCCAGCACAAGAGTTGAGACACTAAAGAAAACACAAACCGAGGAATACGACCATTTAACAGTAATAACAGCTTTTTTTCTTCTAATGTCAACCACGTACCAAATTAACATAAGTTTAATTCACAAACATTAAAACTATAAATGAGGATAGCAAGGATATGAGCTTTAGCTCGAGCTTCAGATTTGCAGGGAGTGGAGTAGCAGCACAGCCATATTGCCACTCCGCCCATCGACTACTGTCACGTGCCATCAATGTCCTTTACTATGATCATGTTGCTTAACAATGTTCATAATCTTTGTTTGCTGTGACCCCACCTTGTTAGCTTGCTTTCATTACTGTTTGGATGTACTTACTTTAACTGTTTAATTGTCTTTTGTGTATATTTTAGCCTGTATTGACATGTTGACTGCTGCTATCCTCCCTGGGACTCCCATGGAAATGAGATTATGCAGATTATGGGGTTATCCAGGTTGGAGTAATTTCAAATAAATAAATAAATAAAACAAAACAGTATTACATAAACATTTTCAACTAATTCTCTTTATTTTTTGCATTTTAGTTACCAGGATAAACTCCATTGAGCAGGGTTCATTTTCAAGGAGGTGCTAGTAGAAAAGGAATACGTACTTTCAGTATAAGTTATGGTATAACTTAGAGATGAGCAAATAAGTAATAAGGTACACAATGTGTTACAATGTATGAAGGAAAAATACTACAATGAACAATTTATCTTGGCTGGGTCCTGGTATCCTAAATAGTTTGTCTCCTTTTGTCAATATTGATTGTAGCCCATCTTATTTCAAGGCTGTTTTAAAACACATCTATGCTACTGTATATCATTTACATGCAGGTGTTATTATGCTCTTGGAATGTATTAATTTTATTGCATGCTCACATTGTATTACAAGTTTAATGTTGTATGTAATGTAATGGAAAACAAGGGTCCCAGTGCAGCGTAGTTACAAGTAGTAGCGGCAAGTGAACTGTGCTGGATAAACTACTGGACACTGTATAAACTCTCTGAGGAGGAGCTGTAAGGTTTGAGTCGCTGGGATAACCAGTTGTTGTAGTTTTTTACAGTACTTTGCTGCATGATTGAAATAAATCACTGATTACATTACACCTCCCTGTCTTAGCACTTAGTTCTTTTACAAGTGTGGTTTGTTTTTTGATTTTTCCTCTATGCAATATGATGTTTTTATGTCAGGTGTGACTGAAAAAGGGGCTATAGTCCAGTTCCCCTTCTAGGAACAAAAAATGAACAAATACTGAAAATACTGAAATGGCATTTGCTAAAAAATACACTGCCCAGCACAAACTGTTAACAGTTACAGTTATCAGCACAATGATTGCCAATCAGGGCTTTAAAAACACTAACTTAATTTCCTTCCCACCTTCAGAGTGCATTATAATTAGTTCCAAAACATTGGTGCATTAACACCAAATGCCATTTTACCAAAGTGTGTGCAATGTTTGGGTATTTTAGAAAACAACAGGAAGAAACTTCTAAGAACATATGCAGTACTCACTTTCTTGAAGATATACATACTGTATAAGGGGCCTTGCATTTGTTGTTTTTATAAGACCAGAGATACAGATTTTTCTACATGTGTGAAAATCTCTCTCTCTCTCACGCTCTCTCTCTCTCTCTATCTCACACACGCACACACACACACAACTACAGCACCCTGAGATCTGTTTCATAAACTGTTAACTGTAGAATTCACTTGTTTAGGTGTTCTTAACTAGCCATGTTGCCTTGTATTAGAGGCTGTAAAAATGTTAATAAATACACCAATATGGACAGTGGAATGTTTGTCAAGCCAGTGGATTTTTCCTGCCACTAATTCTGTTGGCTAGTAGCTGCAAAACTTGAATCCCACACCCTGTAAATAGTATACTTATATAGTGTTCTACATGATTCGGGTGTAAACGCCCGAGTAAACTGAATTATAGAATATCGGGGGAAACAAAGTCTAATTAATATTGGTTCATCTCGGATGGGAGAAAGTTGCCAAGGGAAGTGGTCTGCGTCAAAATAGTAGTGGGATTTAAGCACAGGTGGGGCAGGAATATGAGACTGTAAATATGAAAGGATGATGCAAGGGTTGGGGCTGTGAGTGACCAGTAAGGTGCTTGCAACATACCATAGGTAAGGTTGGGCAGATTTGGTGAGTCACAAGGCCATTTTCTGCAGTCATTGTCTGTGTTTCTATGTTTCTAGTAAAAAAAACTCAGAGTGCACATCAGCAAGGATGTGCTGGAAGGGGTACTCACTTTGAGACAGCCATGCTTTTACAGTACATCACTTTTATTGCTGCTTTCAATGGTCACCCAAACAGACAAATGCAAAAGCAATGGTTCTGCATTCTTAAACTGCTGTCTCCATCACACAAGTTGAGAATATAAGGCTGTCATTTTCCCATTTGTCTGACTGGCCATTGAAAGCTGCAATAAAAGTGATCTACCTTGTAAGTGGACTGGTGTGCCAGCTGACTGTGCTGACCTCCTCATCAATAAGCTCCCCTACAGTGATACACGTTCACAGTCCATACATATGCTGCAGATGATACTATCCTTTGTAATACAGGTAGTTTCAAATAGTGTTGCATGAAAAGTATTCGACGGGATTGGATACTGCTAGATACCACCAATTTTCTAGGATACTGGATAGTATCAGATATCACTGGTCTCCACTGGATCCTGTCACCTGGGATCCAATAGGATACCAGCTAACAGTTGTGATTATCTAGGATTTGAAGAAAGATAGAGTCAATTCTATCTCTATCTTGTCTGCTTTAGCTAAAGTTCAGGAAAGAATAGTTTATAATCAGTTGATTGGGTATGTGGATCGCTTTGGATTATTGTCTCAGAACCAACATGGTTTTAGAAAGGGAAGGAGTACTGAGACTGCCTTGGTCGAGTTCACGAACGCTGTACTTAATGGCATGGATAAAGGGTGTCTGACGGGTGCCGTGTTCGTGGACTTGACCAAGGCATTTGACTCAGTTGATCACCAATTGTTGATTTCTAGACTTGAGTCATTGGGAGTTGGTGAGTCTTTCTTGGACTGGACGAGGGATTATTTAACAAATAGGTTTCAAAGGGTTAAATATAGGGGTGCTGTATCAGACTCTGTAATGGTTAAGTGTGGGGTTCCACAAGGTTCTATTTTGGGGCCACTTTTGTTTTCTTTGTTTTTTGATCAACTAGTAAGTGTGATTAATAATGCTTCTCTAACACTTTATGCTGACGATGCAGTAATTTATACGCAGGGTTTGTCAGTTGGAGATCTAGGTGTTTCTTTAACAGAGGAATGTGCAATTTTCAGTCTTCACTTATGGCCTGTAAATTACTCTTAAACAAATCTAAGACAAAGGTGATGGTTTTGGTACCCCACCTAGACTGAGATCTGAGGTTGGTACTTTGGAAGTTAAATCTCTTGATGGATTACTGTTTGACTATGTTGATACATTTCAATATCTTGGGGTATTACTAGATTCTCATCTAAGTTATGAATCTCATTTTTGAGGGTTACCTCAAGAATACATTGTAGATTAGGTTCTTTGTACAGAATCCGTTCATTTCTTATTCCTGAGTCTATGCTGGTTATTTCAAATTGCTGCTTACTTCCTATTGTGAACTATGCAGCTATGATTACTGACACTGTTTCTAGACAGTGATTTCAAAGAAATCCACTTTACTTCACTTGATAGCTAAGTTTGCTTTAAATTGTTCTAAGTCATCTCATCATTGTGTGATTTTGAAAGAAATGGGCTGGTTACGGTTTCATTAAATTTCCAATACTGTGTGGCCAAGTTCATATATAAAGTTATGGACTCTGGAATTCCACATAGTATTTCAAAGTTTTGAGACCATATATTGATGGTCATTATTCTAGACATAGGTCAGACAGTAGGTTTCTCGAGATTCCTTTTATGAAATCTAAAAGTGGACAAAGATCCTTTGCTTATATTGCTCCATTTATTTGGAATGAAATTCCTCAAGATATTAGGTGGTTGTGTTCTGTCAAAAAGTTTGCTGATGCATTAAGGATGTATTTCGAATCTCAATTTAATTGTAACTGTTTTTTATGAATTTTTTTTATGAATTTTATACGTAACAAAGACATTTTTGTCTGCAATATGCTGCATTGTATATGTATGTTTGATTATGTATTGTCTGTATGTAATATATGTGGGTCGCACCTGTAAAAGGAACTTGTTTCCAGTGTGCTTACCCGTTAAGCGAATAAACAACAACAACAACAATTCTAAATTTGCATTTTGGGAACATGTCAACATCTGGCATTTTGGACACTAGCAAAACAGGTCCAAAGGAGCTTGCATACCTTCAACACTTCAAATCCATGATGCAGCACTATATAAGCAATAAGACACAATGGGATGTATGCTAAACACTTCTAACACACAGCCAGGGATGTAGTGATGCTCAAGGACACAGGTCAAGTGCCTTCAGCCCTCAGCACCTGGCTGTGCATTAGAAGTGTCTTATCACACATACAGTACCCGGAGTGTCTTATTGCACTTTTTGAAAATGAGCAACACATTTCCTATCCTCTGGCTGAGACCTCTTGCAAGGGGACATTTATTTGCCAACAGGAACTGGGAAATAAGTGCCAGCCAACCTGTCCCAGCACATGCTGGTATTCATGTGTCGAGCCAGGATTTGTTCAGCTCAGTTAGGATTTTTCTTCTCACTTGGTGAGCAAGTGACTGCCTTCCTCCCCAACTCAGTTCAGTAAACCTCTCTTCTTCACAACTTAAGCTTCAGTATTCATCCCATTTCAATTAAACAAAACAAAACATATCACTTTTTTCTGACCCATACTGTCATGAGCCGACTCCAGTGCTACCATTTGATCACGCATGAAAGGGATGCCTGCACCATTCTCGCTACTGTGCTCAGCCACTCACTGCTGCTTTTGAATACTGCTCCAGCTGTCAAGCTCAGCAATGCCATTAACAGAGAAAACAATCCAGTATTCAAACCAGACTTCTACTCGGGGCTAGGAACCATACAAGTAGTCGGGGGGTAACAAGAGTACAGTACTTTCAACTCGTGAAACAGTAACATATACAACAGCACCCTCTACTGCTAGTTCCAGCAGTGAAGGGATGACTTTTCAAAAAAAAAAAATTTAATTTATTTTACATCTTTTTTCACATTTGGGTATTTTTTTATGTTTTTAAACCTTTTTTTAGAAGAAACCATTGTCTAAGTGCAATAGTACTCTCCTGGGTGGGTGGTATGAGCTATACTGGACCTTCCAGGGGCTATAAGGCCCTCCGCCTGCAGTATCAAACCTCATACTGCCCCTGGGCAGTCTGGTAGAGCCCAGTACCACCCACTCTGTTGGATATTATTGCTAACATAAATTATGTTTAGAATATGTTAACACTAGAAAGAGTAGTTACATTTTTGATAAAAATGGTCCTTCCACCTGCTGTATTATTTTTTTGCTTTTTGACTTTTGTCCATTGTAGGATTCCATTATTCATAGTGCACCCTCCTGCACAGATGTGGCCCTCACCTGTAATCCGTGTACTGTTTGAAACAGCTCAAAAGGGATTTCTTTGTTTTTATGCTGTCTGTGAATGGAGTGGAGGAGCAGAAAGCCATCATGGTTGTAGGAACCAGAAACGCTACAGATAATGACATTACAGCAAGGACCGTACATTGGGAGCTGGTGTTTAAGAAACCATTTATGTTTTTAGTCTGGAAAGTGAGTTTTTTCATTATTAAAGTGTAGTTAAATAACTGTGGCAGGCATTTAAAAAAAACAGTGTGCCAGGGAGCAACCAAGCGCTGGTCAGTATCATGACTATAATACAAGAGAGAGTGAGTGAACGGGGGCAGCAGTGACCAAGTCAACAGGTGGAGGTGGTGAGCGAGCGAGGAAGCAATCACTGGGAAGGGGAGCTGCTGAAAGCAGAAGGCTGAAATAAATCCTTTTAAAACAAATCTTATGAAGGTAAATGTTTTCTGATGAGTAACATGGTACTGAGTGGAGGCATTTGTGATCAGTTTTAGAGTGAAGATGATCAGGATTTGAAAAAAATAATGGCCTTTAACATTCTAAACTTTTTAAAATTCCAAATAGTGTGCATTTAGTGTGTGTGTGTGCGTGTGTGTGCATGTGTGTTGCTTCCAGATTGCCAGCACTTGATTTTAGCCACTCGCTAGACACTTCTAACGCATGGTTCAGGATCAGTAAGGATGCAGGATTTTTCCTTCCCATTTTATTATACAGGGAAAACACAATGAGCACATCCAAGTTGTTTGCAAGCCACATGACATGCAGTATCCAATCAGAAATGCTGGAGATCGAGAACTCCTAGCACTGCACACGTCAGTACCAGTTTCAGCTCTCTATCACAGGGGAAAGACCTGTGGCAGTGAGGGAGCTTCTTTTTTCTGAAAAGGGTCACCTTTATGAAATCATCACAGAATCGGAATTATTATTCTAGTTACTTAATTGTTACTCTATTTAAAGGTAGTTTCAGGCATGCTGTCTAGTGAAAATTGCGCTGCAGAGGAGGGAGGCAGAGTGTAAACCTGCACTGACAGCTTCAGGCCTTGCAGCAGTAGCAGGTGGAGTGAATTTAGCAGAGTGGAAAAAAGTGCGGGGGGGGGATTACTGAAAGACGTATTTGACAATTATTTTTTGCTGTCTGCTAGTGGTGTAGTAGAGGGCATAGAAATCCATATATTTTTTTTTAATTTTATTTTTACCCCTGCAGTAGGAGCAGGACAGATTGAATTTAGCAGACTGGGAAAGGTGAAGGGGGATATTGAAGGATTTATTTGACAAATATATTTTACTGACAACCAGTGGGGCACAAAAATCTTTTTATTTTTGTGGGTTGTGTGTGTGAGCCTGCCAGCCAATCAGTGAGTGAAAAGCAAAGCAGACTGCTGTGTGAGACACAAGGTGACAAGGTCTTTCAGTGGGGTGAGGTGTAGTCTGTCAGTGGGGAGGGTAACCTAGTGATATTGCACTTCCCTATCACCTTGTGAGACATACAGCACTGCAGTCTGCCCATGCACCGGGTGTGCAGTGTGCACATAACATGTAAGGGTGCGAGAATGGGCCAGAGCCAGATTCAGTTCAGCTTTGAGTTGGAGCCATAAAATTCAGATTGGCTTTGTAACCTTGGCTGCACCACTTTAGTTACCAGTGCAGGAACTGGCGTAGGGCAAAACAGACTACAAATGGGGGCATGAGATCAACAATGATTCTGAACTGTTGTAGCGTACTTTTGGCAGGTGGTTTTGGCATGCATCTGCTAAGGATTACAGTTTGTGGTGTTGTGACAGAATCTGCAAAAACCACTAAGACTGCCACAAACTAGTGTGAGCTATAGCAATAATTACTATTCATTGCTGACCATAAGGCACATACCCCCTACAGTCCCCAACTTTCCATTTCGCCTCATGTCAATAACTATAGTCTCCCTTGCTCCATCATAAGTTTTACAGTGATATTTTTATATTATGGTTATTATTTTATATAATTTCATTATTTTTATTTTAATGTTGTGTGTTTTATATGTTAAATAGTAATAGAATGAGTATAACATAAAACAGTCTGTTTTTATTAATTTTCTGGAATTGTTTTGATTTATATGACAAGACAATGTGATTTGTTACAATGAATGTTTTGTGCTTAGAAGAACTAGTCAACTTTTGTGGGTTTTATTTAATGCTGTTTTATTATGTATTTATATACCAGTACAAATTGTTGTATGATAGTATGACAGAATGAGAGCGCTGTATAATAGTGTACTTAATTGTGTTTCCATAGAAGATCACTGAACATGGCATGTGTGACATTCAAGTTGACTCACCACAGAAATGACCATGGTGATGGTATTTTATTATGCTGGCAGTGGCAGAGGAGCACAGTGCAGTGTGACATAACAATATATTTATTAGAGTAGATGGCTTCCACCTCTTACTCCCTTTGCAACATTTGCTCTTGCTCTCTTGCTCTCCCACCAATGAAATCTACTGCTGGCCAAGCTGCCTTCTTGCTCTGCTTCCCTAAACTTCAGGGCTCTCTCCCATCTGTTCCTTCCTTTCTAATTCAGAAATCTCTTCCATGATTTCTTTATCCACTCCTGTAGTTGCTTCTGATATTGTGGTGGGGGGATTCCTGCCACCTGCCTTCCACCACACACTGTCTCTAGCACTGCCCTTCTCCCCCAGTTCATCAGTTACTACTTCCTGCTCTCCATTTTGGTTTTTACTCAATGTTTAATTGTTCTTTTGCCAGTTCCACAATTTACTGTATGCAATTTTATTCTTAAGCATTCTTGTAATTGTATATTTTGTTATTTATCTGTTGATTGATTTCTAGGATTAACACCTTTGAACCAGAAGTTCTTTTACAAAAGTTCTGTGTTAACAGAGATGTTATGTTCTAACATTTATTCTGGTCTTGTTCAACAAACTCACACTGCAACAGGAATAGAGCAGCTTTCATTTTTATTCAGGTGCCTCTCTGGTCTCAACAATGACACTCTCTCAGCTCTCTTTCTAGCTTACACATATCGGAATGCTGCCCCCAAGTGGCAGAGTAACGCAATGCATTACCATTTCAAATACATAACATTTCCTCCCCACTAAATTATATTGTTACCAAATAAACAAGTACTAGCATTATTCGCTATTATTAAGATGGTTCATACTATGCTAGAGGTAGGGGGTAGACTGCCCCAGGCTTCGAACCAGTCAAGGGGATTATTCTGCCCCAATACTCTGATCTGGCTCTCTAACTACACAAAACATTTTGTTTCTTTTAAATGTCTCACAGGTTCAAATGATCTGGAGGTTTTGAAATTCGGAATGGATAACGTTTCTCGTGAGCAACCCTTGGCATGGTTGCCCAGTCTGGTACCTCCCTCCGATCCTCGGTTGGTGGTTGTACAGCCTAATCATTGCTCCTCTCCACCTCCTCCTTAGCATCTTCAGAAGGTGTTGAGACTTCCGTAGTGGGGCTTCTGTAAGCTATGGCAGATGGAATCCACATTTCCCGTGGATTTTCTTCCCTAGAGGTGTCCCCATCTGTGCGCTGCTGAAGATCTAGGAGCTGTTCAGCATGACATTTCCATTTTCCTCCAGATTCAACATCAACTGTATATGACACTGGACCCATCTGAAATGTCACCACCCCAGAGGTCCACTTCTCCCCCTTTCGGTAATCCTGAACAAGCACCTCTTGACCAACAATGAACTGCCTATCCTTTGAACGAGCTTGCCGGTGTAGTATTTGAGATTCTTGGTTCTTCAAAACCTCTGATGCCACATCTGGCTTAAGCAAATCAAGACGGGAGCAAATCTTACTCCGGAAAAACAACATTGCTGGAGATTCTTTTGTTGTAGCATGGGGTGTATTTCGGTATGCCAGCAGGAAGTTATCCAACTTGTGTTGTAAGGTCAAAGATTTCAGAGCTTTCTTCATGGTTTGCACAAAATGCTCCGCTAGACCATTAGTCGAGGGGTGATATGGGGCACTACGAATATGCCTCACACCATTGGACTTCAAAAATGCTGCAAAGTCACTAGAAATAAATTGTGGTTCATTGTCACTGACCAGCTGTTCAGGAATCCCGTAACAGCTAAATAGTCCTCACAGCACTTGAATGGTCTTACTGGTAGTAGTAGTGTCCATAACTTGAATTTTGGGCCACTTTGAGTGGGCATCTACAACAATTAAGTACATGTGTCCCTCCCACGGCCCCGCAAAATCTACATGAATGCACTGCCACGGTGCACCTGGCCACATCCAGGGATGTAGAGGTGAGGAACTCGGCATTTTCCGAACACGCTGACAGGTAGTGCATGTTTTTGCTTGTTGCTCAATTTGCAAATCAATCCCTGGCCACCAAATATAGCTTCTAGCTAAAGCCTTCATTCTCACTGTGCCCAGGTGTCCCACATGTAGCTCATCTAGAACACGAATACGTAGTTTTGAAGGGACAATCACCCGGACACCCCACATCAAGCAACCTTGCTGTACTGAAAGCTCATTACGTCTGACGTAGAATGGTGATAACTCACCGTGAATGTCCTGGTTCACAGTAAAAGTCCCTTTTGTTACTAAGTCCAATACTTGAGACAACACAGGATCAACTTTTGTCTCCTTTTTAATTTCAGAACTTGTGATAGGTAATTTCTCCAACCGACTGATGTAGAAGACATCAACAGTGTCCACTTTGTCACTGTGGGCTACCTGCAGAGGCAATCTTGAGAGCCCATCAGCATTGCCATGAAGAGCCGCCTTCTTGTATTCAATGCGGTAGTTGTGAGCTGATAACAAGAGAGCCCAACATTGCATTCTGGCTGCTGCCATGGAAGGAATACCTTTGTGGGGGTTGAAAATAGTCATGAGGGGACGGTGATCAGTGAGGAGTGTGAATTCCCAACCATAGAGGTATTGGTGGAATTTACGAACTCTGAACACTATTGCCAAAGCTTCTCTCTCAATTTGGGCATAGTTTTGTTCAGCTTTACTGAGAGTTCTGGATGCAAAGGCAATTGGCTTTTCATCCCCATTTGGTAGAACATGAGAAAGAACTGCTCCCACCCCATAAGGTGAGGCATCACATGCCAGTCTGATGCTCAACTGTGGATTATAGTGAATGAGCACATCTGGAGAAACAAGCTGCTTTTTAGCCTTCTTAAATGCACTCTCACAGTCCTTTGTCCAACACAAGGACTTCCCCTTGCACAGCAAGCCATTTAGTGGGTTGAGAATCGTAGCGAGATTAGGAATAAACCTGCCATAATAATTTAACAGGCCCAAGAACAACTGTAACTGGCTCACATTTTCTGGTGCTGGGGCGTCCACAATCACTTTTTCTTTCTCAGGCGATTTGTGTAAGCCTGATGCATCTATGGTATGGCCCAAGTACTCCAATGAAGTCTTGAAAAATTCACACTTCTCCTTCTGGACACGCAAGCCAAAATCTTCCAATCGCTGCAGAACTGCATCCAGGTTCTTCAGGTGCTCTGCATCATTCCTTCATGTCACCACTGTATCATCCAGGTAACAGTGAACATTTGGAAGACCTCATAAAACCTGGTCCATAGCTCGCTGAAATATGGCTGGAGCTGATGCAATGCCAAAAGGTAGGCGATTATAGCAGAAGAGACCCTTTTGGGTGGTTATTGCGAGATATTTCCTTGAGTTTTCATCTACTCTCATTTGCAGATAAGCATGTGACAGATCCAGCTTACTGAAGCGTTGGCCCTGTGCCAGTGATGCAAACAAGTCTTCGATGCGTGGAATCGGATACTGTTCCACACACAGAACTGGATTTATGGTTACTTTAAAGTCTCCACATCTTCACACGGACCTGTCTTTCTTTACCACTGGCACTACTGGCATTGCCCAGTCACTACACTGTACAGGTGACAAGACTCCAGCTCCGGTTAGGCAAGTTAATTCGGCCTCCACTTTCAGTCTGAGTTCATAAGGTACTGGGCGAGGTTGACAAAACTTTGGTTTGTGCTGTGACTTCAGAGACACTTTTGCCTCAATGCCTTTCATTGTGCCTAGCTCCCCTTTGAATAAAGGAGCATGTTTTTGCAACACTGCTTCTAGAGTGTTGTGGTCACCCGTACTAACAGTCCTTATCTCCTGCCAGTTGAGGCGTATTTTCTTCAGCCATTCTCGGCCTAAAATTGAAGGGTAGTTACCTTTAACCACGTACAAAGGCAGTAGTGCCATTTGCCCATTTATTTTCACCTGCACTTTGATGACACCTTCAGGTGAAATTGCCTCGCCAGTGTATGTCCTCAGTACAACGTCAGTCGTTTGCAGGGGTAGATGTCTCAACATAGTTTCATACTTGTCTGTAGAAATCAATGAAACTGTAGCCCCTGTGTCCAATTCCATTTTCAGTGGTTTCCCTTCAATTTCAGGTGTTACACAGATGGTTGCCATTTCCCCTTTAAGAGTCAGTATGTGCAATGCTAATTCAGTATCAGTGTCATCACTGCACGTTCCCTGTGTTTCCACGTGATGTACTTCTCTCTTTCTCCATTTTGCAAATTGCTTCCCTTTGCTTCCATTGACTTCCCCTCCTTTCTTTTTTCCTCAGCACACTCGCCCAATGTGGCCTTTCTTCCCACAGTTATGACATGTCTGTTCTTTAAACCAGCAATCCTTATCACTGTGATTAGCCTTCCCACAACGACCACATTTATTAGACTTCCTGGGAGAAGAGAAGGATAAAGCATTTACTTTCAGGGAATCACTTAGGTGCTGAGCCTCCTGTGCAGCTGTTTCCATCGATACAGCGATCTCTATCGCTTTCTTGTAACGTCAGCCCCGCCTCCGTTAAGAGACGCTTCTGTGTCACTTCACTTTTCAAACCGCACACAAATCTGTCTCAGAGGGCATCATCTAAATGGATGCCAATCTCGCAATGCTCAGCTAATTTCTTTAGAACAGCCACATACTGCGCAACAGACTCACCCTCTGCCTGATTTCGTTTGTGAAAGCGAAATCTTTCAGCAATCACCAGAGGCTTAGGAGAGAAATGTGTCTGTAAGACCTCCACAATACTGGCAAATGTTTTCTCCCCAGGCTTTTCTGGCACTATTAGACTTCTCAGCAAACTGTACGTTGTGCTGCCCATAACACTCAGTAACACAGCCACTTGTTTTTCATCACTTATATCATTTGCTGTGACAAAAATGTCCAAATCTCTCAATATAAGTTGTCCACTGTTCCACATTTTCATCAAAGGCATCAATATGTCCTATGGTTGCGGACATCTTAATGTGTCTCTCACAGGTTCACTCGTGGGTCCAAAAGTTACATCTCAGGAAAACCCTCACAGTTGTAGTTCGTTCTGGTAAGGTACCGGAGAGTAATTAAACACCGGGTCGCCAATTATTTTATGTTCTAACATTTGTTCTGGTCTTGTTCAACAAACTCACACTGCAACAGGAGTAGAGCAGCTTTCATTTTTATTCAGGTGCCTCTCTGGTCTCAACAACCACACTCTCTCTCGGCTCTCTTTCTAGCTTACACATATCAGAATGCTGCCCCCAAGTGGCAGAGTAACACAATGCAT
Source organism: Neoceratodus forsteri (assembly GCA_016271365.2). Classification (NCBI taxonomy): domain Eukaryota; kingdom Metazoa; phylum Chordata; order Ceratodontiformes; family Ceratodontidae; genus Neoceratodus; species Neoceratodus forsteri. The sequence goes on along the minus strand of CM057451.1, from coordinate 670,731,350 downwards.
TACCATTTCAAATCCATAACAAGAGATAAGATCAAACTAAGCATGGCAGGAAGTTACATGTGTAGAAGACAGTTACAGTTGAGTTAATAGTTACAAAGCACAACATTTTAAATGGAATCACAAGTAGTACGGTCATCAAAAGCATTCACTGAGAGACTTTGTCAGTTGGTGCAATAACAGTTAAGGTTTTAGCAGACTGGGTCTGGTATAGAAGGGGAACTAACCTGGAGATATAGGGGCAGGTGTGGTGGAGGGAGAGAGGACAACCCAGGGTGGAGTGAGGGTGAGACAACCAGTGGTGAGACAGAGGGGGAGGATGGCAGGGGGGTGGACAAGGGAGAGCAGGGACTAAGTGACAAAGGTAGAGGAGGGACTAGATGAGGTATCAGATAGTAAAACTAGTTAAGGGTGGAGGACTATAGGCGGAGAGGTAGAAAGGAGAAAAAGAGAGTGGTCGACAGTAGGTTAGGGAGGACAGTCGCAGCTAGCAAGGGAGATGAGGTTATGCTCAATTCCATACTGTATAATTTTTGTACTTTGCATCTGTACTGTTCTCTTCCCTTCCCCCTCCTCCCAGGATGCATCTGGAAGTGGGATGATATCAGTTCAGTATGACTTTCCTAGTAAAATGTTTGAAATAAAAATATTATAATATAATTTAATACAATATTATATAATATAAATATTTTAATACTTTAAATGAATTTCATATATATATATATATATATATATATATATATATATATATATATATTTGACAAGAATACATGATTTCTTAATGAACACGTGAGGAGTTGTGAAGAAAATAATAAATAATGCTGTGTATAGTGCCCCTCAAATCCAAAAAAAGAACTACAAATCACTCTCAGTTTGGTTGGTGAAGACCAGGGCAGCCAGCCCATTCACATAACAAGCACCAATAGGTATCTGCACTCCCAAGACACAAAAGCACATTGCCAGAAGCCGAAGTGTGAATATATTTTAAAAGCTTTATTGAGGAGGGGCGTGGCCAACAGCCGAGCTTGTGGACACGTTCAAGCAGAGCTCCGCTAGAGCAATTTATTTCTTAATAATTTAAATAATCTAACCCGCTAGTTTCCTGACAGCAATTGGACCTATCTAAAGAAGATAGTTCGCTGTATCGATCAATATCTTATTGGATATTTTCTTGCTCGAGTTCCAGAAATATGGTGAGGACAAATAGAGTGGCCACCAGAGGAGAGGGAGCCCGAGCCAAAGACCCGAAACCTAGCACCAGTACTGAATCGGGATTGGGGATGGACAACCTTGCATTGCAACCTACAAATGCGGCTCTGTTAAAGGCAGTCCAGTGACTAGATCAAAAACTGGAGGATTTTACCTCTCAATTCAAAATACTTGATACAAAAGTCAGTATGCTTGAAGAAGAGACTAAGGCTGCATCTGTTTCTGCGGCAAAAGCTGTGACAGTATCTACTGGCCTCATTAAGGAAAACGAGCTGCTTAGGCAACGTTTAGAAAACCTGGAAAATGCATCTAGAGCCTCCCACATCAGAATCCTAGGCTTACCTGAAGACACTGAAGGAGAGGATCCTGTCTCTTTTTTACAGACTTTTTTCAAGGAAGCTTTACAAATCCAGGAGTCGATCGCCATTCTGAAGATGTATAGGATCACCCCACATGGTGGGAGAGGCCGTGCAGTTACAAATCAGGCATTGCCTTGAACTTTACTTGTGGTTCTGGGCTCAGTAAGGGAGAGAGATCTCATCATTAATAAAGTTAAGCAATGGGGAACTCTGGAGTGGGACAATATTAAAGTGCACATTTTTCCGGATTTAAGTTTTGCAACCAGACAAAGAAGGAAAAGCTTTGATGCTATTAGATCCTGCCTGAAACAATTAGGGGTTCACCACGTCCTCCTGATGCTGGCCAGTTTGCGGATCACATACAGTGAGAAAATGTATCAATTTGCAGATCCAGAAGCAGCTAGGAAAATGATGGATCGTATTGAGTCTGAATTCCAAACTAAAGGGGACAATATGGACAGTGACTCTGGGGAGAGTGTCTGAGTATTTTCAGATAGAGTATAATACTTTTGACTATGCTTAAATACCTGCAAAATAATGTTCAACTATATTTCCCTCCCAGTTTGGAGTGATGTGCTGGTTCTATGTCTTTTATGGGTGTAATGCTCTGTTTTTTGGAGAATGGCTGGGTAAAGGGAATGTAGACAAAGGTGGAAAATGGCGGATCGGTATAGTGCGCATGTTACAACAACCCTGCTTTCCTTTTAGCCTTGAGAGCTAATTGTGCCACCAATCTGCCGAATCTGCACTGTAATTTCATATTGCGTGGTTTGAATTTAGTTCAGAAGGTAACGATCGTTCAAAGAAAGAATGTTTTCTAACTTTACTTTGTTAAAGGACCTTTGCTTAAAGGAACAACCGGGAAGTTTATCTTATAAGGGGAACACTGCTGAATTGCTATAATGCTTAAATAAAATTCACAGATGAGGGATGTTGTGAAATTAAGGGTGCTCATTAATACTGAACGCAATGATGGTATTCCCGTTTCATGGCAGTAATGGCCTATTATAAACTGATGTGAAATGTTTTAAAATATATTGTCCCCCCCCCCCGTGATGTACCAAGAATATAGGGGCTCATCAAATCCTTTCTGTAACAATAAGGTTTAAACACTGTAATACTGTTTCTAGAAGCCTACCTATGAGGGTAGTGTACTGTGCAATTCATACAGTTAAACTAATAAAAATAAAGTTAAAAAAAAAAAAGCTTTACCAGATTTGAATTTTGCTCTGGCATTCACCACACACCACTACACCCTGATGCCTCGGGTTGTAACCCTTCAGCAGGGGGCATGGTACAGGGAGAAACATGCCACTTTTCTATATCATCAAACATAATAAACATGAGATCTCATGATTATTTAATTACAAGCACTAGACAAAATGATATCAAAAACATGAATGAGGACAAAATCAAGCTGCATCTGAAAAAATTGCATTCTACTTGAGTAAATACAAATAAATGAAAGCAAATGCTCATGGATGTAGCCACACTAATAATATAGCGGCACTGAAAAAGTGAGAGCAGGAGATTATTGCGATCTGCCTTCCAGAGTGATCAGCCCAGACTTCTAGGGGATATAAAGATAAAGAGAGAAGTCCCAGAATAAAATAACAAAGAGAAAAACAATTAGAATGTACAGTATGCACCATGAAAAAAATATAAATATATTCATTTTAACCCATAAATCAAAGGTTAAACACATTATTCCTATATAGGACCAATGATTTGCTTGAGAGAGAGAGCTACTGGATCTACATACCCAGAAGTATAAAACCAAAAGGGTTGAATGATTTTCAGGACATTAAACCATATCTGATAGATTAAGCTATTGTTTACAGTCTTTTTCTTTAAAAGAACCATACCTGGAGATGGCGTCTCTGCTCTAGCTTATTGAATATGTATTTGTTATTCAAATTATATTTTCACATGTATCTACAACCCTTCATGTAGAATGAATGTTTCTTGATGGTCTTCCAAAAAATGATTGTTGGGTAGAAATGCATTCATTTCTTTTACTTTGATATGTATAAGTTTCTAAACATGACTAATGTGTTTTGAAGGTTACCTTCAATTTATGGGTTAAAATGAATATATTTATATTTTTTTCATGGTGCATACATTCTAATTGCTTTTCTCTTTGTTATTTTATTCTGAAACTTCTCTCTTTATCTTTATATCCCTTGGAAGTCTGGGCTGATCGCTCTGGAAGGCAGATCGCAATAATCTCCTGATCTCACATTTTTAGTGCCGCTATATTATTAGTGTGGCTACATCCATAACCATTTGCTTTCATTTATTTGTATTTACTCAAGTAGAATACAATTTTTTCAGATGCAGCTTGATTTTGTCCTTATTCCTATTCTTTATATCATTTTGTCTATTGTTTGTAATTAATCATGAGATCTCATGTTTATTATGTTTGATGATAGAAAAAAATGGCATGTTTCTCCCTGTACCATGCCTCCTGACAAAGGGTTGTGACCTGAAGTACTGGGGCATATTGGTGTACAGTGAACACTGGAGCACACTTCAAATCTGGCAATAAATCTTTTGAAATATTCACACTTTGGCTTGTGGCAGTGTGCTTTTGTGGCTTGGGAGTGCAGATACCTATGTATAGTACCTCAGGGTGGTAAGGTAATTGTTCACGCTCACAGTGCATGGGTGGCTGTGGTGATGCTGGCACTAACAGCTAGTATTGTGTTGTTTGTAAACACATGATGAGACATAAAGATGATAATAAGTAGCATTATGTATCAATTCTCAAGGCAGACAGAAAATTGTCAATGCCCACTTTGCAAAGGTGGCTGTGGTGACACTGACCGATCATCTTGTATCATATGCTATGCAGTGTGCAGATATGGAAGAAGGTGTTGTCATCCACATGATGTAGTAACACATGACAAGGAAAACATGATTCATGATGGAGGAAGTAGGAAAATGATGTCAAGAAAACATGATTTCTGAATGAACATGTGACGAGTCATGAAGATGATAATAAAAAGCACTGTCTACAGTTCCTCGAGGCAGACAGATAAATGTTGATTTCCATGGCACTCAGGTGGCTGTGGGGGCACTGGCCAATCATATTTTACCATATGGAGTGCAATGTGCAGGCAGGGAAGCAGGTGCTGTCACCAACATGCTGCAATGATGCATGATGAGGAAAATGTGCTTCACTATGGAGGGAGGAGGAGAAGAGGATGTGTTGCTTTCTTTTTTTTTTTTTTTACTCCCCCCCTCTGGGGCAATGGTGTACACATGCGTGTATGTGCATGAAGGCGCATGCACATGCCAGGATCCGATGGCCCCCTCTGCCCCTCCTTGGACTTTCATCACCATTTCTAACCGCCTACGCTACCCATCAGGCCTCCACCCAGTGGGAGCAGGACTACAGCAGAATGGGCATCCACCCCATGGAAGGGAGATCTAAGGCTCAATCCCATTTCAACCCCCCCCCAAGCTGGCACCCTGGAGGCCCAAGGTCATTCCCAAACCCGGATCGCTGGTGTGGCGCAAAGTAAGGCGCCAGCACCTCAACCCTCTGTGCCATCATGCTGGTCGGATGTGTTGCTTTCTAAAGTCTGAGTCCTTCTATGGTTTTTACTTTAATGTAATTATTATTCTTATATTTGGCTTTATTTAAATGCCAACAAAATACAATTTCAGTGGATTTATGATGTCATCGTAAAATGTTCCCACACTTATTGCTGGAAATAGAAGAAATTCATTGGGGTAACCCACCACCTTTGATTTAGGGTTGAATATACTTGACTGGGGCCTGGGGACACATTTCCTAATTATGTGTTGCATTTTTACACTTCATTTAGTTTTATGCCTTTGAGGTTACATTTAATACAGGATCATTCCTTTCCCATTTGTCTCCTGGAGCCAAGTAAAATTTTTAATTTCATTCCTGGAACTGATTTTCCCAGGTTCCTCACTCCCCCTCCCCATTTTCACCACTGCCCACACTGTATGGAATTCATTTGTGTTTTTTAGTTACAGTCAAGGCCCCTGGAATTCTGCGGTTCTGCGGTTGCGGAATTTGCCGCAGAATTTGCATCATGCCGCAGAATATATATAGTGCCACAGAATTCATTGTTTTTGGTGAATTTTCATATAAATATACTGTTTTTCCATAGTGTCAGGCTTTCTTTCCCACCTCGCTTATCCTGAATCCCCTCCTCTATGCTCAGCATATGATGTCATCGATGACATCACATTATATTTAGCCAATGAGAGGACTGCATTCTGCCAGAGAAATGAATAAATCATGCCGCAGAAATCAGAAAATGCTGCCGCAGAAGTGAAGGAGCCCTGCCGCAGAAATCAGAAAATTCTGCCGCAGAACACCAGGGGCCCTGGTTACAGTGGACTAGTGGTGGTTGTGGGGGCTGGGGTTACTTCCAAAGAGTTACTGGGCCCTAGGACATCCACTGTGAGTTGATTTCTTTTTTCTTTGGCCATGAGGAATGACATACCTTCATATTGCATTAGGCTAGGTAGCAAATATGATATATGAGCAGATAATATAAATATAATAAATTATAAAATGGCAAGACAAAATCTAGAAATGTCATTGGCCAGATGTCACCTGACCATGCATTAAATCTCTAAAAGGGCACACCCTGTTGTGGCTTCTTACTTACATAATATACTATGACATAATACCAATTTTATTATTTTATGTTTATAATTATTATTTTTTATTATTTTATTTATATGCCAAGAAAATGTGAATCATGAAACTGAACTTGTGATTTAGGCTTTCTGTTTAACTCCCTTCCCTCATGCTGTTTCAGAAGTCTACAAGAATGGGAGGAGTTGAGTGATTCATCTTGGTGCAGCCCAGATAAGCTTGTGGCAGAGAGCGGAACAAGCAAAAAAATAAGAAAAACAAAACAGTGCACTCAAAGCCTCTGTGCTGCAGTGAAAATTTATTAAATAAAAGCAACCTAGTGTGGGCTTTGATCAAACCCCTACATTTCAAGGAGCACTTCCTTTTCAACTGGTGGTGATGTTTGGTTCTAGAGACCTTTGTCTTATACACGGTAGTACTCAACATGATCTCATAATTTAACATATATGTAATGTCACAGCAAATGTTGTATTTTTCTTGTTAAGGTCTCAGCACAGAAAAGTAGTGCCAGTGCCTCATCATTTTGAAATTCACCCACCATAAGAATCCCAGATGTTAATTTGAAATGATAAATCCAGAAAAAAAATTGAATCTAAGAATGTAAACCACAAACAGGGCAAAAGGAAGGGAGCAAGGGAAAGGAAATGGAGGGGGATATGATGGTGGTCTTATAACTAGGTATCATGGAAAAAAATAAAAGGATATATAAGGGCCGTTAACAGTCAGTTCAGGTGGGTAGTGTTCTTGTTTCCCTCATCCTAGCAGGGGTTCCATAGGGCTCCATCCTGGGCCCAATACTAGCCTCAATTTTCCTAAATGACTTCCCCTCTGCCTGTGTCTCTTCACATATCCACATGTATGCAGATGACATGGTCATCTACACTTCTGGCCCTTCAGCCTCAGTTGTGGCGGTCCTGCTCCAGCACGATTTCCACAATGTGCTGCGTTGATTCCATGCCAACCAGCTCAGGGTTAATACCAAGAAGGCTGTGTCCATGACCTTTAGCACCAGCCAGAAACTGGCAAGTCTCTCACCTTCCCTGTCTTCTCCACCTTGGAAGGCACCCACTTAGATATTACTCCTGGTTTTAAGTACCTTGGTGTGTGGCTCGATTGCAAGCTTGGCTTCTCTGCCCACATTGATGCCATCTATGTCAAACTTCACCCCAAGCTTGACGCCTTGTACCACAAAAGGGACTGCCTCTCCTCTCCTCTCCCCCAGGTCTGCTGGGAGCTGGTAACCAAAATGGTAAACTTCATTTTTGATTATGCTAATGTGATCTATGGCACTGCTCCCTCCTTTTCCCTTGCCAGATAGAACACCCTCTGTAATGCCTTCTGTCATTTCTCTACCAAGTCTCCACTCTGCACTCCCCATTGCTGCCTCAATTCCTCCCTTTCCTTCCTCCCACTACTCTTATGCCACCAATCTCACTGCTCCATCTTTATTGCCAAATATTGGTGTGGCTCCCTTCCCTCCTACGTCTCCTCACTCCTCTCCCCTGCCCCCTACTCTTCTCACTCTCTATGCTCAAGGATTCTTGCACATTCTCTATTTCCCATCCTTACTCATGGAGCAAGCTGTTTTCTCCTACCAACTCCCTTCCCTCTGGAATCTGCTGCCCTCTTCCCCTTGTCTCTTTCCCCCCCATATCATTAGACACCTGCTGAGGCATATTCCTTCTCCCCCCATACCTGTCTGTCCTCTTCTTGAACCTTCCATCCTTTTCCTCACAGTTTCTTCTGTGTCCCCTCTTGCCTATGGCTCCAAATACTGGACTGTGTGCCTGGCCCTCAGTCTGCTCTCTGCTCATTGTTATGCTTATATTATGCACTCTAGCATGTAGTAGTCAATGTATTCGTGTATGGAATCCACACTCTGCTCATTGTATTCAATGTAAAATTCCATACTGTTGATATTTTATGTGGGGCTTCTTACTTAATCTCCTCACTAGGACAGCCTGAATATTTTGTATTTTGTATGTTTGCACATCAAATGTGTGTCATGCCTTTATGTCTGCACTCCCATTCCCCCACCCCTGGGTCACACTTGGAAACAGGCCTTGGCTCAATGTGCCTTTCCCAGTCACCAACATTTTAAATAAAAAAAGAAAGAAAATAAATAAACAAACAGCACTAAGACTGAAAACTTGTAAAGTGAATGAAAAATTAATTGTAGAAACAGGATGAATCAAACTAATGTATTACAGACTAATCCCCCATGGTTCAATTTTATTTCAGATATTAGCAGTAGTCTGTTTTGCAGCTGATATGCTGCCTTGATGTTAAAAAGTAAACATCAAAACTTTAACCTTATGCAAGCAAATATCTACAAAATGTTCCTCAAAATGAGGAATAGCAACAGCCTAAATATAGAACTTCAGATTGTTCAAATAACTACGAATAAAACATTGGAGAACTATATAAGGTTTAAACATTATACATAATTTGAAACAGAAGTATTGCTATATCAAATTTGAGTAGACAATATGATGCAAATTAGATTATTAAGTCAATTTAAAAAATTATAAAGTACATGATCATTTACGTACTGAAATAGATATAACTATATCCAGTAAATCTGGAACGTTATAAATAGCATGTCATTTTGTATTATCATCCATAAGAATGGGATATAGCAAGGACAACTAATATTTTTAAAAAATATTTTTAAATCTTTAAATAAAAAAAGGGGAAAAAATCCTGCAAGTGCCTTCTTCCTGCTCAGAATATGTTCCCTGACCACATGTTCCCGGGCACTCACTGCTTGATGCCCAGGGGTATACTGTGGCCAGCATTTTCTGGTGTCCCCCTTCTGGTTAACTGTTCACAACTGTGTACAGTGCTCAAAACAGTAATAATGACACATGTAACACTCTCATTCATATAAATGTATCATACATGTGAAACAGTAGCATTCTCCTATAGTACCTGCTTTCTAGATGCATTGGGTACCCATGTGGTACATTCTGTTTGCTCCAGTTCGGTGCAGTTCTGTGGCTGAGGGTCAACATAATGGCACAATTATGCTAGACAATGAGATGCAAGTGCCTTGCATACTGAATGGTCTCATTTGTATAGTATGTTCCCACATGTTCCTTTCAAATGCAGCCAAAGAGGGTTGTGTACCACAAATAGTTTTTGATCCCTCAAAAGTATTTATGCGGTTGTTACCAACCACTAATGTCATTCTGCAGACGCCATCATGCAAAATGGACATCTTAAAAGTTGCATTCGTTGTGTATTGCTGATGCCACTGCATGTAGAGTATATGTTGAAAGGACATAACCAATGCACTGTAACTGCTGATGTTTACTGTTGCTAGTAGTTGTTATATAGTATTTCCATGTGTAATTATAACATGCAATGAAATAGCAAATGGTACAGGAGTTTGTGTACATGTGACATCACGCAATGATGGGTAAGCTGTGAAATCAGATAACAACTTATAGAGTTGCACAGGGCAAAAACTAGCAAATACTGGGTGAGCGTTCATGTTTCTGGGCATGCAGGGGCATTGCACAAGTAATCATATGCACTACTCCACAATGCACACATTTTTGTCTGCTAGTTACATAATTGTCTGCTTCCAAGCATAATTTTGCAATTGACTTGTACAGGATGTGTCTGTCAGTGCAGAAATGGCAGAAAACAAATATGTGTAGGCTTGTCAGAGCATGGAAGTGGAGTGCACAGAAGGCATTGCAAGAGGCTCTGCATGGAAGAGGAACTCCCCTTTCTGGTAACAGAAGCCACCAAAATGGAAGCAGGCCTCTTTAGCACAAATGTCAAACTGTTCCCAAGAGCTGATTGTCTATCAGATTAGGGGGCAACTACTTGATTGATGCAGTGGGCTGCAGGTTTTGCACATACTGTAGAAAAGTGACAGTGCTGCTGCCCCAATCTGTGCCACAAGGAGGAGGAGTCATGGCTGGCACAGCTCCATGACAAGGCTGCCAGTGGAGGAACGCCAGCAGGTGTGTGTGTGTTCCATTCTTGTGATCACAGTATTGTAACTTCTGGTTTGTGTAACACTAAAGTAGGAGGGGCAGGTGTTATTATGCATTGTTCCAGTCAGTGTAGTGCTCTGTTTATGGTTGTGAGTCTATGGTCTAGTGGCAGAAGGACCATTGTTTGGTGGGCAGGAAACTGGAGCTGTACATATAGCCTTTCCCAAATGTAAGTTTTGCACACCGCCTTAGCCTCTGGGTGCTTTCCACCTGCACTCCCTTTCCAATGACCAGCTTCCTTTTATTCTATTTTACAGAACTTCACACATTGGGAATTACCAGTTTAAAATGTTTTATTTATTACTCGTTTTAAACCATAGACAGGTGAACTTTCAAAACAATTTTTTACTCAATTCCTTTTTGTCAAGAGTTTGTTTTCTTTTTAAATACCATGCAGTTCTGTACTTTACCCACACTTATTAAAATTCGATTTTCTTTTTTTCTTTTCTCCACCATGTCCACTTTCCCACAACAGCGTTTCTACTCACTGAAACTTCTTGGTGCAATTGTCTATTCCCCTCGCTACCCGATGTCTTTTTTTATTCAGTGCATATACGGGCCATCACTTTTTTATTTTTGCCTGAAATCCAGAGTGCTGTTTCCTTTTTTACAGTGCAAGGAAGTGCTTACAAAATGCTATTACTCTTTAGTTTGATGCTCTGAGCGCTTTCCCATGCCATTGTCTCATTCTCCCTGCTCCTTCCTGCTTTGAATTGTCCAGCCTCCTCGGTGCTTCCACGATACCTACTAGGTACTAGGGACTAGTATACCGGTAAGCAATATAGCTTAGATATATCTTAGAATACTGCAGGCACAACTGGAATTATTGTTTAGCAGCCAGAATGGAGGTAGAAATGAAAAAAAACCTACAGAAGAGAATGCCACCGATGACGCCTAAAAAGGCCCCGAAGAAGCCTCAGGCTTCCAACTCCAGTGCCTGCCCTCCCTCTACAGACAATGAGCCGCTCACTCTACAGTGGTTCTTACAAGAGTTTAAACCTTTAAGGGAGGACCTTCACACATTGGCAACAGATTTTAGCTCTCTTTCCCTGAAGCTGGATGAAGTCGCACAGAGAGCCACGGATAACTCAGCTCGTCTTTTCTCCCTAGAAAAGTGAAAAGACAAATTAGATCCTGAGCTCACTACCTACAGGCAGTGCCTAGCTATACTCGAGTTAAAGGTGGAAGACCTCAAAGGGCTCAGTAGGAGGAATAATGTTGTCATCATTGGCCTCTCTGAAGGGGAAGAGGGGCATGAGCCGATTAAGTTCATACAGAAATTTGTGGAAAAGGTTGTGGGTCCATCTCCATTTGGAGCCAATTATATTATAGAAAGGGCGCACAGGGTACTGTGACCCAAGCCTGCCCCTGGATCCCCTCTACGCACTGTTATTTTCCGATTTCTCAACTTCCTGGAAAAGCAGCATTTTCTGAATAAAGTTAAAGAGCTGCAAGAGATCAGCAGGGAAGGAAAACACCTGAGAGTTGCCCAGGATCTCCCTGCTTCGGTCCACCAGAAAAGAGCGATTTTCCACCCTATAGTGGTAAAATTAATAGCTGCTGGCATCAAGTTTCGGATGGCATACCCGCCAAAATTGAATGTCCTTATTGTTGGGGTCTGGGCTGCCTTTGATGATCCTGAATCTGCTTCAGCGCAACTGAAATCCGCTTTGCCTGATCTATTCAAGAACCCCTGAGGGAAGTGATAAGAGATGTGAGTAGAAGATGTTTTGCTTTTTAAAGGGCTGAAAGAGGGAGGTAGATCCCTGTTTGTGCTTAGTAAGCCCGAACTCTAAACGGCTTGGACACGCCTACGTTAAGGCAGACTGAATATACTGAATGGTTTAATGGTGGGGTTAAATGTCAATTTAATACCTTGCTACTTACAATATTGAGGGGGTTCCCTGATCGCGATAATGGTGCATTGGGTTGTGGCATCAAGGGAGCTTTTGCTGTTCTCCTCAAGCTTCCAAAGTGAGACTCCCTGATGTCACTTTTATGTTGTTACCACTGGGGGGGGGGCCCCTCCATTTAGTTATGAATGCCTAGGCCAATGTAAGCTTGCTAGGTAATTTAGCCCTGTTATTTTGTTTCATTCGTGCAGAGATAGCAGAATAGTGTAAGCACCTGTAGCTGTTTATCGCAAAATTTGGGTGATCAGCTAATTCTCAGTGCAGGTAAGCGCCTTTTAGAGTTAAGTTGAAAGAGGGAAAGGGGGGTGAAAGGAAAATGGTATGCATCATTCATTTCCGAATGCTTCCCGGATAAAAAGAAAATCTAGAGGGGGCAGGCGATGCCTATGGCACCCCACGAAGGTTAATGTCGATCCCTCCCCTCCTTAATGCTTGGCGTTATTTTGTGTCTTCTTTTTCCAGATATAGTTAAATGTTTGTGGGTTAAGAGTTATTTGCTCACCAGTTCCTCTTGTATGCTGAACATTCACCTGAGGTGCCAGAGTAAGTGTTTAAAGGTTAGCTTCTGGTTTACTTTGTTGCGACCTAACTCCATTGTTATTCTATATCAACGAGTTAGCAATACCATTGCCTGTGGTGATGTACTGACCCTTGTTCCGAACATTGTGTTGGATTAGTTCATAACTTGACAGAAAGGGAATTTAATTAAAAAAAAAAAAAAAAAGCCCAATTTTGTCTGCTACGCAAAGGCAGTATTCTCTTTACTAGCTTCTAGGTTAGACAGGGCTACTAGTTACTCTATTTACTTTAAATAGTTAGGATTTTGTTAGGGTGGCTGGAGCGGAAGAGAAATGTTGTGGGGCATGTGGTAGAAGGCGAAAGGTAGAATGTGGGATGGGGGAGGGTTGGGAAAGGTCCGTAGTGGTTACACTGCTTAACGAATGTCGGGGTAGGTTATATGGGGCAAGGGGGGCAGGTGGGAGGTTTACTTCACACAGGGGTATGTGGCAGAGTATGATATTGCCTGACTGTCTCATGTATTGGCCAGCCTCTTGTTTGACATGGCGGGGACAGTGAAAATCATTAAGTGGAACGTGCGGGGGGCCAGATGGAAAATTAAACAATACCAGATTCTGAAGCATTTAAAAGTTTTGGCTGCAGATATCGTGCTGGTCCAGGAGCCCCACTTGCTTAACTCTGAGGCCATGAAGCTTCGTAGGCAGCAGATGGGTCAATGCTTTGCAGCAGTGGGCAATACCCAAAGCCACGGAATCCTGATCCTACTGCAAAGATCTATACCGTTCTCCCCTAGCCAAGTCATAACAGATCCTGAAGGGCGCTACATTTTTGTGAAAGCTTGCTTTATACTAAAGAAATTAAATTGGGTAGTGTTTATGGTCCCAACAGTGACACACCTGTTTTTTTTATGCATATTCTTAATATCCTTTCCCCATTTCTACAAATCCCTCTGATAATAGGAGGTGATTTCAACCTGGGTTTTTGATCCTCAAATAGATTATTCCAGGAGATCTTGTAAAGGGCTTCCCCCAGCACAATGGGCACTTCAAGATTGGATAGATGGTGTGGGACTGGCAGATATCTGGCGTATTCTCCACCCTTCGGACAGAGAATACACCTTTACATCCTCAGTGCTCCGCACATCCTCCCATATCGACTACATATTGATTTCCCAGTTCCTAATCCCCGGGGTATTCGACTCAGAAAAACTTGCGGGCCCACTTTCGGACCATTCACCAGTGTCTTGTTTGATTTTGCTTACTTCACTTCCCAGGACAGGTGGGCGATGGAAGCTCAATAATCAACTTTTAAAGATTCCAGACTATACAATGCACATAAACAAACACATTTCCATTTTTTGGGAGGGTAATGCCAGCTCCACTGGGAAATCAGATATTGAGTGGGGTTCCCTGAAAGCCTATCTAAGGGGTGTACTAATTGGCTTAGCAGCCAAAAGAAAAAGAACTCAGGACGAGCATCTCAAGCTCTTATTGTCTCAAATCCGTACCATAGAACATGATTTATCCCCACAATCCTCAGATCAAACCAGGGAAACCCTAGTGAAGCTTAAAGACTTATGCTTGAATCATTTAAGGGAAAAGGCTGAATTTACCATCTTGAGAACCCAGGCACTTCATGTAGACCAAGGGGATAAAGCAGGTCGTCTCCTGGCCCTTAAACTTAAACAGTTGGAATCCCACAGATAGATTGCTGCAGTTCGTTCCCAAGAGAACAAAACACTTCTGACTTCCCTCTCAGATATAACTTCGGAATTTCTGAGTTATTGTGCGAGGCTTTATAGTCCAATGGAGAATCCCCCATCTCTATCACAGTTAGTCTCTTACTTAGCACATTCCTCTTTGCCCGTACTCTCGGAGTTGCACAAAACTTCCCTAGTTGCACCTATTACCATAGAGGAAATACTTAGGGTTATTTGGGATTTGTCTTCAGATAAGACACCTGGTCTGGATGACTTTTCTGCTAATTTTTATAAAGTGTTTGCTCCACAACTAGCGCCTCATTTACTATCTTTATTTCAGCATATTCTGTCTGGACAGGCAGCGGATGGGTCCTTGTTTGAAGTCTTGATTACCCTAATATTGAAGGAAGGGAAACCTCCTGAGAAAGTTCAGAGCTATAGACCAATCTCTCTTCTCAATCAGGACCTTAAGATTTTAACGAAACTCCTGGCAGACCAACTGAGCCTTGTCATGCAAGAGATCATAGGCCCGGAACAGGTAGGTTTCATGAGGGGTAGATCTTCGGTTGATCATTTTAGAACCCTTTTGCATGTCTTCTCGGCCTCCAGGGATGCTGACTTTCCTACTATGCTGGTCTTCCTGGACGCTGAGAAGGCATTCGACAGGGTCGATTGCAATTTTTTGTTTCAATTACTTACAGCATTTGGATTCCCCTCTCTTTTTATAAAATGGATAGGAGTTTTATATAAATCGCCCACAGCACGGGTTGTGTGTAATGGACTACTGTCTGATCCCTTTACATTGCATGCTGGCACCAGACAAGGTTGTCCTTTATCCCCCCTGCTATTCAACTTTTATTTGGAACCCCTCATTCGGAGGATTGTGGCGAATGCAGGAGTCCATGGTATAAGCATACAGCAGCATACTGTTAAAGTCCTGGCCTATGCAGATGACTTGCTCCTCCAAATATCGCAGCATAATACATCCATACCTGCCCTACTCACCATCCTACGGGAATTCAGCTCTATGTCTAACTATAAACTCAATAAAGACAAGACGGTGGTTTTTCCCTTGAATCATAAAGTATTAAAGTCAGTGGCTTCATCTGTGGGCTTTGCTTGGCAGATCAACTCATTGAAATATCTGGGACTGAACTTGTCAAGGGAGTCGGCTAAATTTACAAAACTAAATCTTGACCCATTAATATCTACTATTAGACAAGATCTTAAGAGATGGGCTTTACTTCCCCTCTCTCTTTGGGGTAAAATCAATATCATCAAAATGAACATTTTCCCGTGGGTATTTTACCCGTTAAACCTATCAAATACCTGGTTACCATTGACATGGTTCAAAAAGGTACAACAGATGTTCTCTGCTTTTATTTGGTCAGAAAAGAAACCCCGGATTGCCTATGATAAGCTTTCAGTGTCAAAATTGAAGGGTGGACTCCAGTTACCTCAATTAGGATTATACTATTGGGCTAGTCATGCAAATAAGTACCTGCAATGGTTTAGGGCGGACCAGCTCCCATCCTCACAGTCTTTCACACCCATATGGCTCAAAATAGAATGTGCCTTAATACAAACTCATGGGCTATCCCCTTCGACATTACTATACGTTAACTTAAAATCGCTGCCTTTGACACTAAAGAAAACCCCCATTGCATTATCTGTTAGAATTCATTGCCAGCTTTGTTCATTCCTAAAATATAAGCACACTATGGACCCATCTCAACCCTGGTGGGGCAACCCAAACCTTACATTAGAGGGCAAACCACTCCAATTGAGATGGATTTCCCAGTTGGAGGACTGTCCTCTTTCATTTTTTCTGAAGACTGATGGCTCGTGGTTGACCTCACCCGAAATCCTTAATAAAATCCATGCCCTGAATTCTGTGATTTTTAGAGTATTCCAATTGCGGCACTTAATAATAAAATCCGTGGGTACTGCTCCACCAGTACTTCCGAATCCATCCTTGTCGTGCTTAATTCCCCATGCGGGTCTCCCTCATGCGGTTTCCACACTGTATGAGGTAATCCATGATTGGAAATGGCCTGACTGTTTTGGTCCAACACATCACTGGTCCTGTTTTTTTTTCCCAATCTAGATTTTCGCTGGCCCTCTCTATGGAAGAGCTGTCACAAGTTTGTTAGGCAAGATAGGCTTCGATTGACACAATTTAAAATCCTGCACAATCTTTATTATTCACCTCAGAAGATGGCCAAGTTGAATCTGCTCCCTTCACCTACATGTACCCGATGTCTGCAGAGTGAGGGTAACTTATTTCATATCTTTTGGACATGTCCCAAGATAGTCCCCCTCTGGAACAACATTGAACAGAGAGTTGATCAACTCTTGGGTTTATCGGGGCTATTTACGCAGGAAATGTGTATTTTGGGAGATCTTTCCTTAGTGCCGGTCACCAACAGAAAATATCATATAACCCTCATTGCCATGTCGGTTAAGAGGCTGGTTTTGAGACATTGGAAAGATGTAACCAAAATTTCTTATAGTGAATGGTTACAGGAACTGTTGGCCAATCTTCGCTTGGAAAAGACAATTGCCAGTCTGAATAATGAATCGGAGAAATTTCTCAAGAACTGGGGCCCGCTTGCTACTCTGTATTCTCTTCAGAAGTCATAAGATCTATGCATCTGTTTATACATTGTACCATAGCATAGGAATATACTCTGTGTGAAGGGAGGGGGTTTGGGGAGGTGGGGAGGTGGGGGAGAGTTGATCTATTCTCGCTTCTATACATCACTGTATGTTTGTTTCATGAATGTAACTTTAGATCTTCTCTCTGTATTTGTGAAATATTGAATAAACTTTAAATTGAAAAAAATCAATAATGATTGCCCCCAAAAACTGACCTTGGTCGAGTGCCTCGTGGATGAAATCTAAGTTCAGTTAAGGCAGTGTTTGTGCTATGCATCCTATGAAAACCATGCTGTTGTGGGAGTTTAGGCTGTATTTGTTAAGATGGTTGGTCAGCTATAAATTTTTCCAGTGCTTTGGAGAGTGGGGACAGGATTGATATGGGTCTATAGTTAGTGACTGCCCATTGGTTAATGCTTTTTCGAACTGGAGTAACCAGTGTGGTTGTCCACTGAGATGGGAAGTAAGAGAGTCAGAGTGGTAGGTTGAAGAGCTTGGTGATGGGTTTGTTAACCTCTTTGAGTGCTATTGCAATCAGCTTCATGTCAATCCCATCACACTCCATCCTGATTTTGCCCAGGACTTTCCTAAGGTACTTACTAGTTTCTTTTTTAGTTTTATTTTATTTATTTTATTGAAGGAATCGGAATTACAACCTTTGAGTCAAGGACTTCTTTGCAAAATTTGCATGTCATACAAACATTACATACATGATATACATACATTACAAGAAATAACAAGATTTACAATAACAAATATACAAAGAACACACCAGAATCCATACATTGCAAGTTTAGAGACAGTATATACAATAAGAGGTATATAGTGAGGACAAGTTACAGTTTAAGGGTGGGAAGGACCAACCCGTAGCAAATCATTATAAGTCCAGCTTGTACAAGATCAATATACAGAAATCAAAAAGTTATAGTCACAGGCAAGGGGGAGAAGGACTAAGCACAGTCACAGTTGGAGTGGGAGAGGATTTCAGCATGGAGTAGAGTTTTAAATTGGCCTAGTCACTGTTCCTGGGTGATGGCCAATGGCATTTCATTCAACCAGAGGGGGGCCCTGTAGTAAGAGGAGCGTTGGCCCAGAGAGGTCCTACAGTAGGGTACAGAAAGGGGAGAAAGCAAGCAAGGAGCTCTGTGTAGACCGTGACTAAGTGGAGGGCTGCCTAAAATAAAAGTTTGGGCTAAACATGGTGCTTGGGTAAGTGGGAGAGTGCTGTGGGGATGATCCCCAGTGGGGGTCAGCATCTTCCTTATGGGGAGAACTGTGCTGTCATCAGTGAATACTCTATTAAAGATGTTGGTGATGGTGGCATCCTCTAGGACAATCTTACCATCATGGTTTAGTATTGAGGGAGGTGTCTTATCACCTGCCCTAAAAGGTCCTTCAGCGAGGCCCAGAATCTCTGCCCATCTCCCCAGTGTTGCTGTTTTTTATGGAACATGGCCTTGGCCTGTCTGATTGCCCAGGTGCATTTGTTACAGGCAGCTTTGTAATTCTGGATATCTGTGGCTGAGCCTGTGGCTTTGGCCTGGAGCCAAAGGGTATCTCAGTGCCACATCATGCCAAGAAGGGTGGGGGTAACCCAGTCCATGTTTCTTCTATTTATCGTCCTCTTACGGAACGGGGCAAAAATGTCCACAGCTGTATTAAAATGATCAATAAATAATAAAAGGAGCGATCCTTTTAATATGGCTTGGACCAGGTTTTCATCAGTATTCTCGGCCATTGTTGTACATCAATTATTTAAAATCACTTCTGTTGTGACTAAAATGAACTAGCTTGCAGCAGACAGTGTTTCCTGACCTTATAGAACAGTAGATCTTCAAAAACAGCTGGGAATGGTGATGAAAACCTGGTCCTAGCCATATTAATAGGAGTGCTCCTTTTACTATTTCAAACATGAAAAAAAAATACTAAAGTAGACTCAAAATTGAGAAAGAAGGGTATCATACAATCAGGAGATAAGGGTCAATCTAAAATAGCATAATAAACTATCGGTCAAGATTTTCATCGGATTCATGCACTGCTGCTTTAAGTGACTTGCTCATGGTCACACAGTATGCAAGTGGTGGTTGTGGGATTCAGATACAGTTCTCCAGATTTGCAGCTCAGTGCTCTTAACATAGAAACACAGAATATGACAGTAGAAAAGGACCAGTAGGCCCATCTAGTCTGCCCTATTTTTCCTGCCTATTACTATGCCCTGGACTCTATTCATTCACAGGTATCTCCCATTACATTTCCTCAACCTATTATGCCAATGTACATGTCCCATGTATGCTTGAAGCTCTCCACTGTATTTGCCCCCACCATCTCCACTGGTAGGCTGTTCCAGGCATCCACCACCCTTTCTGTGAAGAAGTATTTCTTCACATCCCTCTTAAACTTCCCCCACCTCAAGCCATAGTATATCCCCATGTTCTGGTGCTCTTCCTCTGAAAAAGATTCCCCTCCTGCACTTTGTTCCCCCCATGAGGTGCTTAGAGTCTCAATCATGTCTCCTCTCACTCTCCTGTCTTTCAGGGAGTACATGTTGAACTCCTGTAGCCTCTCCTCATTTGGTTTCTCATGCAGCACTCGTACCATTTTGGTCACCCTCCTCTGGACTGCTTCACCCTGTCAATTTCCTTGCAGAGGTGCGTCCTCCAGAACTGGATGCAGTACCCCAGGTGGGGTCTCACTAATGAGTGATTCAGTGGCAATACCACCTCCCTTCTCCTGCTAGAAATTCCCCTCCCTGTGTAACCCAGCATCTGGCAAGCCTTGCCTACTGCCTTGTTGCACTGTCCTGCCACCTTGAGATCATTAGATACGATTACCCCAAGAACCCTGTCTTTCTTGGTGACTGTTAGTACCACCCCCCATCTTATACACAGCCCTCCAGTTTCCCCACCTCAGGTGCATGACTTTGCACTATTTGACATTGAAACCCAGCTGTCACATCCTAGACTACTCCTCTAGTTTCCCCAGATCCCTTTGCACTCTCTCCACCCCCCTCCTGGGTGCCTACCCCGTTACAGATTTGTGTGTCCTCTGCAAAGAGAAACACCTTCCCCTCCAGTTCTTCAGCAGTGTCACTTATGAAGACACTAAAGAGGACAGGACCCAGTACCAGTCCCTGTGGTACTCCACTTGTCACTCTCCCATCTCCCGAGTGACTGCCATTTACCACCACCACCCTCTGCCTCCTATCTTTCAACCAGTTTGATACCCAGTTTACCATCATCGCCCCACCCCCAGGTTGCTAAGTTTCTTAATCAGCCTCCCGTGTGGCACTGTGTCAAAGGCCTTACTGAAATTCAGATAGGCCATATCCACTGCCTTTCCCTGATTAACTACTCCCATAACCCAGTTGAAGAAATCTATGAAATTTATTTGACATGACCTCCCTTGTGAAGCCATGTTGCCAGCGGTCCTGCAGCCTGTTTGCCTCCAGGTACTTCCATCAGTCTCTCTTTCAGCAGGGTTTCCATTAATTTCCCCACCACTGATGTGAGACACAGTGATCTGTAGTTACTAGCCTCCTCCCTGCTGCCACTCTTGTGCAGAAGGACAACATCGTCCCTGCTTTTCTTAACCACTACTCTGTACTGCCTCCCCAGTGCTATACTGCCATAAGCAAGAAAACATACAGGCCAATCACTCCCATTAATAGCGTATCTCACTAATACAGAAGAAACTTGATATCCTAGATACACTCACCTATATGGCTTGAGGGTCTAAGGCCAGTTCACCATTACCAGAGCTGATACAATTCTAGTTAGGCCTGGTAGCACAAACACCATGTAATTTTAACCTCTGGATAAGATCTTGATGAAATTAGCCAACTATCCACCATAATATATTAAATGATACCCTAAATAGTAGGTCCTGTTAGTAAGGAAAATGATTAAATGTACCCCAGTGTTGTCATTGTTTCTATTGTAGTCCTGTTTGGTTATCAGTTGTGTCTGTCATATCTTGCACCGTTTTTGTAGTTATCTGTGTAATTTTATGCAAAAACTTTTAATAAACTATGATTACAAAAAAAAATAAAACAGCAAAAAAACATCAGGCACTAGGTTTATACATAATTACCAGATACTGGCAGACCCATAGCAGGTTTTAAAAACAGATGCTGGTACTGTATTCCCAGAGTGACTGTCTAAATAGTCAGTGGGAGGGAAAACTATGGACCCCTCAAGGAGGCGGTCGTACGACCACTCTTAAAAAAAAAAAAAACTCCTTGGATCCACACTGTTCCACCAACTACAGGCTTGTCTCTAACCTGCCTTTGTCGGTAAGGTTATTGAGAAGGTGGTTGCGTTGCAATTGGATGATCACCTTGTGACCCACAATGTCTATGATACTCTCCAGTCTGGATTTAGGAAGAGACACAGCACTGAGACTGCACTTGTCCAAGTATTGAATGACCTCCTAATAGCGAGAGATCAAAAGGCTCATACCACCTTGGTCCTTCTTGATCTATCTGCAGTGTTTGACACTGTGGACCTTGGTGTGCTATTGGAGTGCCTGCGGCTTTTTTGTGGACTGTCAGGGACAGTCCTTGAATGGTTTCAATCTTTCCTCATGGACAGGTCTCAGAGGGTGATCACTGGAATTTATTCCTCTGACACCCTTCCCCTGTCCTGTGAGGTGCCACAGGGCTCCATATTGGCACCCATGTTGTTCACAGTGTATATGCTGCCATTAGGAGATATCATTAGGCGATACGGTTTGAGTTTTCACTGCTACGCAGATGATATCAGCTGTATCTGTCCTTTCTACCCGGACAAGTTGATGTAGTCTCTGTGTTTAACAACTGTTTTGCCAAGATCAAGGGCTGGCTAAGACTGAATCCGGACAAGACCAAAGTGTTGGTTGTGGACCCTGGTCATCCTGAAGCTGGCTTGGGGGCTGAGCAGGTGTCGAGCTTATGGCTTGATGGCATCCAGCTCACTACCTCAGACCAGGTGCGTAACCTGGGTGTTATCTTTGGTGATGGCCTGACCCTGAAATCTCAGGTGTCGGCAGTTGTCAAATCCTCATTTTACCATCTGAGGAATATCACTCGGGTAAAACACCTGGTTCCTCCAGATGACCTGCCAACACTGGTCCATGCCTTCATCACCACCCGCCTTGACTACTGCAATGCCCTCTACCTAGGGCTTCCTGGGGTTGATATCCACCACTTGCAGCTAATGCAGAATGCTGCGGTCAGGCTGTTGACTGGATATATCTAGGACCAGTCATATTACACCTGTGATGCGCGGACTGCACTGGCTACCTGTTCAGTGGTGGATCACCTTTAAGGTCGGTTTACTGACCTTTAAAGCCCTACAAGAATAGGGACCCAGCTACCTGCAAGATCTCCTGACTCCCTACTGCCACCTCCGCCTTCTCCGATCTGCCAGTGAAGGATTGCAAGAGATTCCCAGGGTTCAAAAAAAACATCGGGTGCCCGTGCCTTTTCTTTCGTGGCCCCTACCCAGTGGAATTCTCTACCTCATCGATTAAAAGAATGCCTGACCATCGAGAGATTTAAATCTGATTTTAAAACATACTTGTTTAATATGGCTTCCCAGATATTTTTAATTAATTTATGCATCTATTATTGTTGTTGTTCTTTAATATGTTGTTATTTATGTTAACTGTAAAGCGTCTTCGTTTTAGAAAAGTGGTATATAAATAAAGATTTACTTACTTACTCACCTGTAATAGGAGTGAGTTCCAGAGTCTAGTTGCACAGATGACAAAGACCTGGTCTCCCATTTTTGCACAGATGGCAAAGGCCTGGTCTCCCATTTGTTTATAGAGCAGATGTACACCATCACTAACACAGTGAACAATATGACACACATGTGCAGGGTATGATATATACAGATGTGTGCATGTCGCAGTTCGATGGTGACCATAGGCCACTTCTATTGCAATATGCACATGATCTGCTCTATGCACAGCCTCAAACAGACCTCATGTCTGTATTGCACTACACAAGTCCATCTCTGTGTTGTCTGTTTCAGTGTTCACAGTCATTGAGATATCCTTTTCTGCAGGCAAAGGACAGCAACAGTGGGGAGGACCTGGCCTGGTACCATGCTGCCAGTGCTGCTTGCAACTCTAGGTCACGCCAGGTCCATAGTCACCTTGCTTGAGGAGTTCATCAACCTCCTGCATTAGTATAGCCTGCTCACAGATGCCACGCAAGAGCAAGAACAGCAGACTTCCATCACCAATGCGGCTCTATCAGTGTCAGCTGCAGGACATGAACAGCATTAGGCAGCTCTACTGGCATTAACCTGTGCCTAGTGTGATTCTGTGACTGGGAGTCAGCACCCTTGAACCTTACTTTTGATAACATGGCTTGGGTGGTGTGGGCAGGTTACTTGTTTGAACTGTGGTTGGGGTGGGGCTTCTATTCTGTTCTGTTTCTACTGTGTCAAAGGATGGAATGATGGAGAGGTGGGATTCCTTTTTTGTTATGTTCCCGGGGTGGGCATTTTAAGTAGTGGTGGGATACTTTTGTTTTATTGTGCCAGGATAGGCTATCTGAGAGGTGGGAGGGGACGTTTGTTTTAGCATTCCCAGGATGGGCTTTTTTGAGGGATGGGAGGGGCCTGTGCTTTTACTATGTCCAGGATGAGCTTGGTATGGGTGGGTCCTTTTCCATTCCTGTGGTCAGGATGGCCATGAGGGGCTTTAATTGTGTGTGCCTTATCTGAGGGAACCTTTCACAGCCTTACTTCTGTCTGCACTGCTGTGGGGTATATTATGGGGGTATTGCCAGGTGGGTGTCCTGTTTATGCTGGTAGAGGGGTGGTGAGTGGGTGTTTTTTGTGTTGTTCTGTGGTTGGAGCTATGGTCATTATGGAATCACCAAATGTTTTCTTTTCCCATCTATTAAACACTTTTGAATTGGTAGTTTGTCTCGGTTTGGGTTCTGTCACTCGTCTATTTTCCTGCTACCACTAGGGGCAGTTGTGGGGTCATCTCTGTCTGTTCAATATTTTGCACTGTGAGGGCAGGTGTGTTCTGCACTGCGCTCACACTGCTTGTTACTGCAGGTATATTGAAACTGTTTTTGCACTCATACTATTGCCTTTCTGGTGGTTCCAATATACTTCTTTCACATGCAGCTCACTGTTTAGTGAGAACTGTCTGCACTTTCCCTTTGGTTTGGAGGCAGTTCAATATGTGTAAATCTGTGTAATAGTGTATAAATGTGTAGTTCTGTTCTGAAATATTAGATTCACGGTCGCTCTCTGTACCTGCTTGCCTGCATTTATTGATTTTTTGATGTATATTTTGCTTGCCTGTTACCCCCTTTCCCTCCCCCCCAGGACACACCTGGAAAGGAGCAATTGCTGCTCAGTGTGCTTTCCTGGAGAAACTTTTCAAACAAACAAATCATGCTTGGTTGTGAAACTACCAGGAAAACACATTTTTGATTTATTTAGTTGTAATCTTGACCAGAAAAGGCACACAGAACAGTGACATCTCGTTTCCGGGTGCACATGGGGGGAGTGCATTTTATTGACAAAGGAAAACCAATGTGATGGTCTGTGGACCAAAAAGAGTAAAGTTTAATTAGAATAGGAACAGTACCAAGAGAGAGATGGACAACTTGTCATGTATGTTGTTTGTTGGTAAGTTTTTTTATTATCATCTGCAATATGCCTCTATTCTAGTATTTCGGCTGAGGTGGGAGATCTGGTGGAAACTGAAACATTCCTCTGTATCCCAAGCCTCAAAGCACTAAGTTAGAAGGTTTTTTGGTTTTTTTTTGGTTAATGTTTTTCTCACCTGTCACTGCACGGTCCTAATCTGCCAGGCACCCCAGCCCCTCCACCCCATTGTCCACTGGGACTTTACCTGCCAGCCATTCTTCCCCCAGGGCTTATCCCTCTGGCAGAGTCAGTGGGGTTCCACAACCCTTAATCAGATGAGGATCCAGTTCCTGGCCAGCAAGCTCAGCTAGTCAGGTGTGGGTCCTGCAGATGTCCTGGTGCCATCTTACCACTGGTGTCATTTTCTCCTCCCTGTGGTTCCCTGGGAGGTGTGGCATGCAATGACACCATGACATGCACAGTGTGGTCCCATGCCCTACACATTGGCATCTACCATGCCCCCTTGCCCTCTATGCGGTCCTGGGTGCCTTTTGTCCAGCTTCCACTAGGGGCCAGGTGATCACCAGGCTCTGCCACCCCTCTCCTCCCCAGAGGAGGAGAGCAGTCCATCAGTTACTCTATTCTCTTCCGCCCTGGAAGGCCCGCCATCTCTCCGAGTTTGTTTCCAAACCCGGGTCCGCAGCACTGTAAGTGGCAGTGATGCCCTGCAGCAGTGGGTCTGTGCAGAAGGGCTTTGTTTAAAGAGCTACTGACGCCTCAAAGAAAACGTTAAAAAACATAATAATTAGGTACAATTCTGAGTGCATTCTATTTGCGTTTTGTATATTTCTCCTCCCCATTATTTATTACTAAAGACATTTGCATGAACTTATGATCTTTGTCCCTTAGAGTTTCTTTAGAGTCCATCTGCCTCTGTAGCTTTCTCCCTACTTCAAGTCATAGTCCTCTGTTATGACATCACAATCTGTTGCTATGGGAGTAACTGTGATACCACAAACAGTGCTCTGTGACTTCAGGTAGGGAAAAAGTAGCAGGAATAGATCAAATCAAATCAAATCAAACTTTATTTTTATAGTGCCTTTCAAAAACCAAGGCGCTGTACATAAAACCAAATACAGAAATGAGGTTAAAACAAAAAGATAAAACAAGTTAACCATAATCAGGGAAGGCCAAATCAAATAAATAGGTTTTTAACTCAATCTTAAATCTATCGACGGTCAGGCATTCTCTTTACCGACAAGGTAAAGAGTTCCACAGGGTTGGAGCCAAGAAAGAAAAAGCATGGGCACCAGATGTTTTTAATCGTACCCTGGAAACCTCTAGCAATCCCTCCTCGGTGGATTGGAGAGGACAGAGGGGGCAGTAGGATATCAAGAGGTCTTGCAGGTAACCGGGTCCCTATTCATGTAGAGTTTTAAAGGTTAGCAAGTCAACCTTATAGGTGATCCACCACTGAATAGGCAGCAGTGCAGTTCACGGAGCACAGGAGAAATATGACTAGAACTAGAAGTCCCAGTCAGAAGCCTGGCTGCCGCATTCTGCACTAGCTGCAAGCAGTGGATATCAACCCCTGGAAGCCCTAGGTAGAGAGAATTGCAGTAGTCAAGGTGGGCAGTGATGAAGGCGTGGACCAATGTTGGAAGATCATCCGGAAGAACCAAGTGTTTCACCCGGGCAATATTTCTCAGATGATAAAAAGAGGATTTGATGACAGCCGACACCTGAGATTTTAGTGTCAGGCCATCATCAAATACAACGCCAAGGTTACGCACTCGGTCTGAAGTAGTGAGCTGTATGCCATCAATCAACAGACCAGATGCCTGTCCAGCTCCCATACCTGCCCCTGGATGACCAGGGTCCACGACCAACACTTCAGTCTTATCTGGATTCAGTTTCAGCCAGCTAGTGCTCTTCCATGTTCTAATCTCCATAAGGCAAATTGTTTAGCACAGAAAGTGCAGCATTTTGCCTGGGCAGAAAGGACATATACAGTTGAGTATCATCTGCATAGCAGTGAAAACTCAAACTGTATCACCTGATGATATCTCCCAATGGCAGCATATACACTGCAAACAACATGGGGGCCAAAAGGGAGCCCTGTGGCACCCTGCAGGGCAGGGAGTGAGTGCCAGAGGAATAAATTCCAGTGGCAACTCTCTGAGACCTGTCCTCGAGGAAAGAGTGGAACCATTTGAGGACTGTACCAGACAGACCACACAGAAGCCGCAGGCATTCCAGCAGCACACCATGGTCTACAGTGTCAAATGCTGCAGAGAGATCAAGAAGGACCAGAATGGTATGCGTCTTTCGATCTCTAGCCATCAGGAGGTCATTCAATACTCAGACAAGTGCAGTCTATGTGCTATGCTTCTTCCTAAATCCGGACTGGAGAGTATCATAGACCTTGTGAGTTGTAAGGTGATCATCCAGTTGCAATGCAACCACCTTTTCAATAACCTTACCAACAAATGGCAGGTTATAGATAGGTCGGTAGTTAGCTAAGCAGTCTGGGTCCAAGGAGGATTTCTTAAGGAGTGGTCGAACGACCACCTCTTTAAGGGGTTCTGGAAAGATCCCCATCTCCAAGGACCTTCAGACTATTTCAGCAAGTATTGGGCAGATAACATCAACACATCCCAATAGAAGGGGTGTCGGGCCCAGATCCAGACTACAACTGGTTGGGCTCAATGTCTGGAAGATCTTCACAATGTCTGTGAATTCTTGCCGGCAGAAATCTGACCAGAGAGACCGGGTGCACGCCACTTCCCGACGATCACCACAATTCCTCACAGAAGAGGCCGGGTCGATGCTAGACCTGATGCTGGCAATCTCATCTGTGAAGAATTGAGCAAACTCCTTGCATTTCAGCTGAGAAAAAGCTTCTCTGGGCCGAAGACAGATTGGATTGCACAATCTCTCAACGGATTGGAAAAGCTGAGCTGGTCGAGTGTGCGCAGCAGAAATCTCCCTGGATAGGAATTCTACCTTCTTACGAGTGATTTCCGACTGATAGCCATCATAATGTGTGATCAGCTTAAGCCTATCAGCATCAAGGCCAGACTTTCACCAAGCTTTCTCCATCCTTCGACCGACTCGCCTCAACTCCTTCAAGGAACCATCAAACAAGGGTTTCTTGGGCGAAGGGTGAGGGGCTGAACACAAGCAGGAGCAATCTTGTCCAGGGCGCCTCCCACAGCCTTATTATAGGCCAATACAAGATTACCTGGACTCATGCATTTACCCGGCAAATCCGATAGGTCCAGTACTGCCGATAGGTTGCTAGGGGTAACGCCCCTTAAAGGGCGGTACTGAACCATCTCCGTAGGGACAGACCTATTGGGGAGACCCTGAAGCTGAACCTTATGGTGTGATGGTCAGACCAACTAACTGGTTCCACCCCCAGATCAGCTATCTCCATACCCAAAAGAAAGATCAGATCCAATGAGTGACCCCCTACATGGGTTGAGGAGGTAACTACCTGTGTAAGGCCCAGCGTTGTCATCAGGTGGAGGAGATTTTGACCAAAAGTGAAAGTTCATCATCGACCCAGGCATTGAAGTCCCCCAGAACTATCCATCTAGGGGACCTCGACACAATGTCGACGGTGAAGTCCGCTATCTCCTGCAGGAATACTCCACCATCTCCTGGTGGATAGTAGATGAGGAGTATCCCGCAACCTACACACTCTCTCACGACATACTCAAAGGATCTGGTACTTCCTAATGACACATCCACAAGGCCCAGCTCAGATTTAAATATAATGGCCACACCCCTGCCCCTATGATCCAACCTTGGACGGTGTATCACTGAGAACCCAGCCGGAACTGCAGAAGCCAAAACAGAGCTTGCATTTTCATCCAGCCAGGTCTCCGTGATGCAAGCCAGATCAGTAGTTCCAATAAGATCAGCTATAATAGCCATCTTGTTCTTAATAGATCTGACATTGCATAACACCGTCCAACTAGGATGAGTTGTCGGGGAAGACCTCAGCACCTGCTCGCTAACATAGAAGCCCTTGGGTATGGGGACAAGACAGAGAGGACCTCTGTCCTGACTCCATTTTGCCCCAGGGCGCCTCTTGGACCCCATGATTCCTATCCGCCGTCCCCTTCCCCTCCCCCACCAAGCCCAGTTCTCCCCCTTTTTCTGTGTTTTCTTACTATCCCCAAAGCACAACACCTAAAATAGGTGTCAGATGTTAGTGGGGGGCAGTCAAAGGGATGTAATTCCCTGAGTCTGGTGGGGGAGTAGTGCCTGAGCGTCACTAAGCCTCTCCGATACACAGTACTTTAAATGAAGTAATCAAGCAAGTTCCAAGAACTAACGTCCCACCCTGAACAATAAAATCAATAAATCTAATTTTAATAATAATCCTCTAGTCTTAATAACAATCTTGCTATACCCTAAACTACAAAAATAAGCAAAATAAAAAGGTCCAATAATATAGAAACAGTCCCAATGGCTGGCCAGCCCACTCTTCAGGAGCAAAGAGCCTGTTTTCATACAAATGACCTCAGTAATAACTAATGGAGAGGAGGAAGACAGCACTAATGGGAAATACAAGCTGGACTGTGTGTCTAAATATTAGGTTTTACTAAAGTTCTCCTGAATGTGTCCCCAGCTCTTCAAGCAGTCATTTTCCTGTCCTGTAAAGGCCCTTTGTGTTGGGTAAACTTCAAATGGCTGAGTCCCTTTGATAAACAAAAAAAATGTCTTGAATGTAAACAGAACCAGAGCAGAGTAAGACGTTCCCTGCTGTGCTAGATTGCCAGCATAATAATGCAAGCTGAGGCAAACAAAAATGTGGGTTGGACCGTCTGGGAAAAAGATCGTCCCCAAAGATCAAAAGCAGAGACACAGTGTAATGTCAGAGAGGTCTGTCCTGTGATGCTGGGATAGTGGGCTGGCCAGCCAAAAGTATTTCTGTTTGCAATGACAATTCACTTACGTCTGGGAATTTGAAGTTGTAACATCACATGTTTGAATCTATCATAACACACCGTTCCAAGTTGGGGTAAACTTCTACAACTCTGCTTGGGAATTTAGTTAGCAATGAGCTAGGCTTTTCTGTGTGACCACTCTTCTTGACTCTAAAATTAATTGTACCTGCCTGCGCTAATGTGATAGTACCTCGCCCCCAGTTTTCCACTTACCTACCCCACTCTACATCTTTCTGCTATATACCACTTTTTCTTAACCCACTCCCCTACCCCAATTACCTGACAATGGCTTTACTTGGTTGAAAGTTCCAACTCTCTCCCACCTCAGACGATGCCACCTTTGGCTGATCCCCCCCAACCCCTTCTTATCTAATCAGTCTATCTGTTGATATTTACTAATTTGATGTGTATATGTTCACATTTTTACTGTTATTGCCAGTGTATATGCTTCAATATTTTTTCTCTTTTTTTCCTCTGTAAACGTTGTATTTTTGCAATGTTTGTTCAACACTGATGTGAAACCTTTGAAAATGAGTCCTTGACTCAAAGGTATTAATCCCAAACTGAAATAAATAAAATAAATACATCTTTTCAAATGCATTTATTTTTATCTCTGTAGAATACTGTATACCACATAATCTTTAATGTGTATTATCCTGTAACATATTTAAAGGCCATGGAGTATTAACTGTTATTTGTATATTTGCCATGCTCTCTGTGACTGTGTCATTTCATGTATAGATAACCTGGGGTAAACTGGCAAGTCTGTGATACATTTCGAAAGAGACAGGCTGACAAGTTACTATATCTAAAGCTAAGTGATCTCAGCTGTGATAAAAGGGGTGGGTCATTTGCCCTTTGGTAAAGAGCATTGAACTGTGTGAGCAGTGGCACTGGTGGGATTCAGACCTAGAGATACCTCAAGTCAGAGTCATGGTGAGTGGTGGCAGCACACCAAGGTATCCCTTTCAGGCATCTGAAGGGCTGTAAAAACTGGCAGCAATTCAGACTGAATTCTGGGAAGAACCAGTTTGTGACAACAAGATGCATGCATATGAACACACAAACATACGAAAGGCCAGCAGAAGGCCAAAAAGTCTATCAAGTCTGCTCAATGCAGAGCTAATGCTCATATGTTACATGTTGCTCCATACCTCCCCTGTTGACCTAACTTTCCCCTTGAATTTATCCCACCCTCTTTTAAGCTCCCCCCAACTGTACTTTGATTAACTAGGAGGTGGGGAAGAGCTTGACACCAGTGACCACAGGGCTGTCAGGTTCAGGGTGAAAGCGGGCAGGAAGAGGGTTAGGACAAGAACCAAGGTAATGGACTTCAGAAAGGCTGACTTTCATGGAATGAGGAAGGTAGTTGGGGAAGAAATGTTGAGGATAGGGGATGTGCAGGGGTAGAGGAATTATGGGCAGCCATCAAGAGAGGGGGTATTTAAAGCCATGGACTCCTGTATAAGAAGGGTAAGAAAGAATAGAAGACAGAAAAGACCTCTATGGTTCACTAGAGAGGTGGCATTAGGGGTCAAGGAGAAGACTAGAGCATTCAAGAGGTACAGGAGAACACAAAAGGATGAGGACAGGGAAATCTACAGGAAAAAAAGAAAGGAGGCTGGGCAAAAGATAAGGAGGGCTAAGGAGGCCACTGAGGAGAGGATAGCAAAGCAGGCAAGGAGGGGGGACAAAACCTTCTTTAGGTAAGTTGGAGAAAGGAGGAGGGCACAGCATGGGATTGGAAAGATAAGGGGGAAAGTGGAACAATGCTTGAAGGGGACTTTGAAGAAGCAGAGGCATTAAACAGCTATTTCGCCTCAATCTTCATGGTGGACAGGGAGGGTAGGGGACCAGGATGGGGTGGGGAGGGTGACAGCCACAGGCAGGTGGCTGTGGCAGAATTCACTGCTGAAGGAGTAAGGGAAGAGCTGGGTAGACTTAGGGTAGACAAGGCAATGGGGCCTGATGGAATACACCCAAGGGTTCTCTAGGAGGTGAAGGATGAACTGGCGTCGCATCTAGCGAGGCTGTTTAACTTGTCCTTCGTCACAGGGGTGGTGCCAATGGACTGGAAGAGGGCAGAGGTGGTCACACATATGAAGTGAAGGACGAGGTCAAAAACTACCATCCTATTAGTCTTACCTCGGTGGTGGGGAAGGTAATGGAAACACTACTTAAGATCAGGTTGATAGAATACTTGAGATGAATGGCATGCAGGGTGACAGGCAGCATGGCTTCACCAAGGAAGGTCCTGTCAGACTAACCTGATAGAGTTTTCATGGGGTGACACAGATAGTGGACCAGGGAGGAGCAGTGGACATGGCCTATCTGGATTTCAATAAGGCCTTCGACACCGTTCCGCATGGTGGAATGGTACATAAGCTGGATAGACTAGGGGTGGACAACAGGATCACCAGGTGGGTGGAAAACTGGTTGAAGGGAAGGAGTCAGACGGTGGTGGTAAATGGGACACATTCCATGGAATGGGCAGTGACCAGTGGGGTGCCACAGGGGTCAGTGCTATAACCAATACTCTTTAACATCTACGTTAGTGATCTAGCAGAGGGTCTGGAGGGACGGGTGTGCCTGTTCGCAGATGATACAAAGGTCTGCAATAGGGTGGATTCACCTAGTGGGGTGCAAGCGATGAGGCGGACCTGAGAGGCTGAGAGGTGGTCTGTCACCTGAAATTGAAGTTTAATACACAAAAGTGCTCTGCTGATGCACCTGGGGAGGAAGAATAGAGGGAAACTTACTCCCTGGGGGTTGGTGATTATGAGAAGGAAACAGAAAGGGACCTGGGGATTACGGTATCGCGTGACCTCAAGGTGGGCAGCCAGTGTAGCAGGGCGGTGGGAAAGGCAAATGGAATGTTGGCCTGCATTGCGAGGGGTTTTAATAGCAGGAAGAGTGAGGTGCTAATGCCATTATACAGAACCATGGTTAGGCCGCATCTGGAGTATGGGGTGCAGTTCTGGAGGCCTCACCTACAAAGAGATGTTGAGCTGATGGAGAGGGTGCAGAGAAGGGCAACCAAAATGGTGCGATGGATGCAGGATGTACCCTATGAGAGAAGATTGAGAGGGCTGAATTTGTACCCTCTGGAGACTAGGAGGGAGAGAGGGAACATGATTGAGACCTTTATGTATCTGAAGGGAATAAACAAGGTGCAGGGTAACAGCTTGTTCAAATTGGAGAAGGGAGTGAACATGAGGGGACATAGCCTCAAATTGGAAGGTGGGCAATACAGAGGTAATGTCAGGGGGCAGTTTTTCATGGAGAGGGTGGTGGAGGCCTGGAACAAGCTGCTGGAGGAGGTAGTGGCAGCTGAAATGGTGTAGGGGTTCAAGAGGGCTTGGGATAGATTTAAGGGGTTGGGAAAAGAGGGTGGAAGCATAACAGAAGTGGGGAGGTAGGGTGTTGGGCAGACTAGATGGGCCATGGTGCCTTTCTCTGCTGTCACATTTCTGTGTATCTGTGTATCTGTGTAACTACCCCCTCTGGCAGTGCATTCCATCCTGCCATCTCCCTTTCTGTGAAGAAGTGCCTTCTGGCCTCCTTCCTGTACCCACCACCCCCGTTAATATGTAGCTGTGCCCTCTGGTGTTTATGATCTCACTTATGCAAAAAAGATTCCATATGTTAACCTTGTTATTGTCTTTAAAGTATTTGAAGGTCTCAATTATGCCCACTCTCTCTCTTCTCTCATCTAGGAGTGTATGTTCAGGTTCACCAGCCTCTGTTCATATGAAATAAATCATCTTGGTAGCCCTCCTCTGTACTGCCTCCATCTGGTTTTATGTCTTTTTTAAGGTAGGGGCTCCAGGACTGCACACAGTACTCCAGATATGGCTGCACCATGGACCTGTATAGGGACAGAATGACCTCTTTCCTCCTGCTGAAGAACTCCTTGATGTGCAACCCAGCACCCTGTTCACTTTTTTATTCAGTCCTGGGGTTCTTATGGCTTATGTGCATTACTTCACACTTTTTAGTATTGAACCCTAATTGCCAGATTCCAGATCATCTTTCCAACCTAGTTAGGTCCTCCTTTAGATCCCTTATACCCTCCTCAGTGTCCACCTTCCTGCAGAGCTTGGTACCAGCTGAGAAAAGACATATCTTGCCTTTGATGCTGTCCCCAAAGTCATTGATGAACACATTGAACAGGACTGGACCCAGCACTGATCCCTGTGTGATCCCATTAGTAATTTTTATCATCCCGGAGTGCTCCCCCCACCACCACCTGCTGCATTCGACCCCCTAGAAAGTTTGTCACCTGCCTGGTTACTCTGTCTCCTGTCCCCATATCTGACAGTTTTTTTTTATCAGTCTCTTGCAGGGGACTGAGTCAAAGGCTTTGCTGAAGTCCAGGTATAGTATGTCCTCCACTTGGCCCTCATCTGCTGCTCTAGTGATCCAATTGAAGAAGCTGATCAGATTTGTTTGGCATGACCTCCCTGCCATAAACATGCACTGTCTGCTATCCTGGAGCCCTTTTGCCTCAAGGAACTCAACCAACCATTCCTTTAGAATGGTTTCTATCAGCTTGCCAACAACTCAATGTTTGGGTTGATTAAAACATGTGAGGCATTGCTTGTCAAGCTCGGATCACAAATACATCACTGGGTAAGCCATTCTCTGCATTTTGTATTATGGTGACACTGTTTACTGACACCCACTGTTTCGCATCTTCTCCCTTTAAATACCATTTACTATTAGCCACTTCGCTTTATCCTAAAACAAAAATGGGATGAGCATCACTGCACTTTACTGCATCAATTAAATTGGTCGTCACCTTCCTCCAGGCGTACTCTCCACTGGCTGTCCCTTATTTATAAAACAGCAAATAATCAGACCCCTACTTATTTATCTGAAAGATTAACTGTTCCTGTTTACCAATATAGTCTCATAGATGTGCCCCAGGGTGTTTTATTCTAAGTTTTACACACCCTAATGAAATAGCTCTTATCTTGGCCTACATATTTCATTAGCTTATTCATTCAGTATCTTGGGTCATCCATTTTGTTCCCCAGACTCTTGGCTTTCATGGATATCACTTTCCACACCCCATGTTTCCCATCCCTTCTCCCCTTCTAGTCCCCCCCCTCCTTCCTACTCCTCCTTGTCGTTTTTCTCCCCTTTCCTCCTATTCCTCCCCCACTATGTTCACCTTTCCTTACCCCTCTCCCCTTTCCCTTTTTACTTACTGTCCCCTCTGCTTGGGGGAAGCCTTCCTGCCTCCTCCTGTTATGAACTCTGGGCTCTGAACTCCTGGATAGTCCCCCCCCCAACTCAATTTAAATTCAGGCTATCCGTGATATACTCCCCTAACCTGTCACATAGCACCCTGGCTCCCCCTTGCTGAGGTGTAGCCTGTCTGACATCTACAGGGATTTCTTGTCCCAGACTATTCCACAGTCCCCCACACAATTAAAGTCCTCTTCCTTGCACCAGATCCTTAGCTACTGGTTAAACTCAAAGATCTGGAGCTTCCCAGTCTAGCTGGCTCTGCATACTGGTAGCACCTCTGAAAGGCCACTGAGTTTGACACCGCGCTAATGTTCCCCCATGCATCCTAAACCTATTCTGTACCTCTCCTACCGCACACCCTATCAGGTCATTGATGCCCAGGTGGAGGATCACATTAAGTTTCCCCACTCCTCCCTGCGCAAGTGTGTGCAACATAGGCATGGTCTTCTCAGCTGTCACACCTAGGAGACATAAACCACTCCTTCTGTGTGGTCTCCCTGTTCCCTGTGGTTATCTAACTCCCTTTACAATTGGGTTCTCTATCACCAAAACTCTGATAGTTTCTCTTACTTTTTGTGCACACCCTCTGGATACACTTGTCTTTATATCTTTTCCCCCACCTACTCCAATTTGTTCCTCCCAATCCAGCATTCCCCCGTCATCTGCTCCCTTACTCATTCCCTGCTCCTCCTGTTCTCCGCTCCCCATACTAACCCTCTTGCACTCAATTCCCTCCTGGTCATTTGCTATCCTCCCTTTACGAGTTCCAGGTTTCTCCTTGCTGGCTTCTCCCCTTATTGCAGCCCCTTGAACCTCCTCCTGATACTCCCTCTGATCTTTCCCCCACACTCATTTCCTATCAGTCTATCTCCACCCCCACTCCTGAGCCCCTCTGTTCTATTTCCAGCCTACGTATCCCTACTCTTTGGTCCACTTATGACCAGTTTAGTCCCCGTACCCTCTGCTCCAACCTTTACAGACTTACCCAGTACCATCCCCTGACTCACTGGTAACCTGTTTATTTCAGCCCTAAGTATCTGCCCTTCAGCCCTCATAGCCCCCACTCTCCTGCACACCATGCACACTCCAGTCTCCCAGAGTGTGTCTAGGAAAACCACATCCCCACATGCCCTGCAACTAACCACTCTTGCCCTTCCTGCCACTTGCCTGATCATTTTCTTGCCCTTATATGCCTACCCTAGATAAGGAGTAGTTTAAATCATGCCTCTAACCTATCTCTGCAGGCCTACCCCAGATAGGGAGTAGTTTACCACGCCACTTTACCTGCCCCCATGGACCTATCCCAGATAGATAGTAGTTTAGATCATGACTCTAACCTGCCTCCACATGCCTACCCCAGATAGGGAGTAGTTCACCTTTTCACTAAACCTGAACCTGTAGACCTATCCCTGATAGGGAGTAGATTGAAGTATTTAAATCCAACCCTTAATCAGTCTCCACAGGCCTACCCCAGATAGGGAGTAGTTAAAACCTAGCTCCAATCCTGTCCCTTCTGGCCTATCCTGTCACCTCTGCATACCTTCCATACACCCCTCTATCCAGTAGTTTACTACCCCCAGATACTTTCTCAGGAATTGAAAAGCTTCTTTTTTTTTCATTCAAACCAGTAATAACCAAGAGTCTTTGCACATTTGTAAATCACAGAACAAAAACTTCTCTAAGTCCTTTGTAATTCTAAATAAATAAAGTTGCTTGGCTTATTGAAAAATAGCTTGCCTGCTCCCTTACTTACAGTCCGTGTCGATTGGGAGGACTGGGAACAATTGTGCGCTGTGCCTTTGAAAAAGCACATTTTATTTGTGAAATGCATTAGGCAGCTCACA
Organism: Neoceratodus forsteri; assembly: GCA_016271365.2. NCBI lineage: Eukaryota > Metazoa > Chordata > Ceratodontiformes > Ceratodontidae > Neoceratodus > Neoceratodus forsteri. The sequence continues at coordinate 670,694,682 of CM057451.1, read as the reverse complement.
TTTAGTGAAGCTTGCTGTTTTTAATTTGTTTGCACTTAGTTGTACCTGAGACACCAGCTTAGTAAAAGATTAAGCAAGCCATTTTTCAATAAACCAAGCAATCAACTTTACTTAATTAGAATTACAAAAGACTTAGAGAATTTTTCCATACTTGTCATCATAGGAGCTACAGTGTACAGCGGGATTTAGTTTTTTTTTTTTTTGCAATGGGTCTTTAGTAAGTGGCATGGACTGCATCATAAATAAAAAGCAGCTTTTCATTTCCTACTATGGGAATTACAGAGTGCAGTGCAATCCGGCTTTCCAGTTTCCAGTAGGTCTCTGTAATTGGCATGGATGGTGTGTAAGCTTTGAAATTACTTTTCAATAAAATGGAGGAGATAGGAAACAACCTAATTTAACAGTCACCTCCACACTTGTAAATAGTGGACACTTCAAAAGACATTTTGTATAACAGCTATTGGTTCACATGAATGAGAAAAATCTCACTATTCTCTGCTACCTGAACCATCACTTGTAGAGTGTTCCACTTTTTATTTTGTTATATATCTCCTTCAGTTGACACGGATTGTGTACAGTTTGTCATCCCTTTCCATGCAGCGCAATACTAGAAGACAGTCAAAATAGTGCAGCGGGGGAAGGGGAGAAGAAGGAAACTCATTGTAGTGACTGGGAGGATGTGGACAGATTTTGAGGAAGTTGTGCTTCAATTCCATGCCCTCATAACAACACAGCTGTGCTGTTTTAGGAATTCTGGCCAGACCCCTTCTTCTGATCACAATATGTCAGCATAGTGTCATGACACAATGCAGCCATAAAAAGGGTACTTGGCAAGAGCAGAGTTGGGTTACATTAAATTGTCATATTTGGCATTTCTGAGGTTAATTTTTTATTTGTTAAAAGTCAACAAATGGCCCCAGATAGAATCCTGGACTTCTGTCAATCAGACAAAAAACAGTTTTATTGTCACAGTGGGTGTAGGACACCATGGCTTAAAGTGGTCAAAGACATCCTAGTGATTTGTGGACTTCATATAAATGAATTTGAACACTAAATGGTCTGCAAATTGTCCAGAAACCAGATGATAGAAGGATGGTTACCTCCTTCTGTTTTTAAACATTTGCTTCTTAAACACTGGAGGCACGTTATAATAAAAAGCCCACTAAGGTCACTAATATGCAGATGTGGTCCTGGAAACACTGTGGATTTAAAACATGTCATCTTCTTTTGTGCTTGGTACTCAAACATTAGAAAAACCTGGCTCAGATTAGTACTGGCAGTTTGTATTTACCTGCAGATCAGTTGATAAATTATTTCTTTAAAACAGAGGGTAAGGAGATTACAGTGAAATGTGTAACCTTTTGTAAATGAGCCTCAAAGAAAAGAAGAGAGCTAAGGCAATAAATACATGAACATTTCTACTTAATGTGCCTGATAGAGTCTTCATATCTCTATTTATGTACTTGTATTATTGTTAAATGGTTTGTAATGCTTTTAATGTATTGCAAAGACTGTACATTTCTATCAATAAAATCCACTTGACTTGACAGGGGAAGTGTAGGCCATGACCAAGGCCACTGATTTACGGTGATTAAAATAATGAAATTCCGTTTTCAAGACTTCAGATTCTGGAATTACACCGGTGATTGTTACTCTAATTTCCGGATTTTACCAGGATTCTGCTATCATTCTTTTAGTATGTGCATAAATAATCAGAAATAAAGAAGGCTTAACATACAGAGCATTAAATAGAGCAAATTGAAAATAGTACAGGAAGGAATTAAAAGAAAAACACAAGTTTTGTAGATCTACTGATCCGATATAAAATGCCAGATTCCATGAAATCTTTGTTTTTACCGGTCTTCAGGCAGCCCTAATTCCGGAATTTTACCGGATTTTCCGGTAAAAACCGAAAAACAGTGGCCTTGGCCATGACACTTGGGGAAAATCCCCTAGTCTTACAACAAGTGCCATGGGATCCTTAACTTCCACCTGGACAGCCACCTGAGATGGGCAGAAGTGACCTCAGTTTTATGTCTTATCCAAAGGATGGCATCTTAATGGTGCTGCATCCCCTCTCCCAGTGGTACACTACAGTGTCAGTAATGCGTAGTAGCCCAAGTTCTTGATGTGGGACAAGAACTCACATCCTTCCACTCTTCCTGCCCTAGAGTCCCATGTGTAACCTGCTAAACCATTGCTACTGCCACTAGGCTAGCAGCCACAAGGATAAAAAATACCATACAGTTAACAGTTATGATGAAAAACTGTGTAAATAGTTTATCCCAAGGTTACTTGGAAGAAAAGTTCCAGACTCTTTTTAAAAGTCCTCTCCTTGATAACTAGAAGCAGCATAAATCACAAATGATAGCCCATACATCCTCAAAGTTAGAACTAATTGTGGCAAATCATAACTGTAACAGTGGGGGAGCACTTGAGGAACAGTGCCCACCTGTCACTGTGCTTTGAAATCACAGAAGGAACAAAAATAAACCACACAAAAAAACACATATCCTGGATTATAGGAGGGCAGATTTGGGGGAAAATGGGGACATGCTTGAATGAGGCACTAATAGGAATGGGGAGGGAATCAGGGGTGGAGGAACAGTGGGCAACATTTAAAATAGGGATTACAAGAGTAACACAATTATGCGTTAAGCAGGTTAGCAAGGGGAAAAGGAAGAGGAGGCCATTATTGTTTTCCAAGGAGGTAGCTGAGAAAGTCAAAGCCAAAAAGATCGCATTCCGGCAATACAAAAAGACACAGGTGGAAAGGGATAGGGAGAAGTACCAGGAGAAGCAAAGGGAGGCAGGGAGGTCAGTGAGGGAAGCCAAAGGTCAGACAGAAGAGCACATCACAAAATCAGTGATTAAAGGGGACAAAACCTTTTACAGGAACATAAGTGAAAAAGAGGGGTGAAGGGAGAGATAGTGAGACTGAAGGGGGAGGATGGGGGCAGTGTGGAGGATGACAACAGTAAAGCTGATATACTGAAAAAATATTTCTGCTCAGTCTTTACTGAGGAAGGGAAGGGTACTGGGCCTGAAGGGAGTACAAGAGGTGGGAAGGGCACAGAAATGGACAAAAGTCCCTTTACACAGGAAAGGGTCCTAAAGAAATTGGAAGGAATAACAGTCGATCAAGCAATGGGGCCAGATGGGGTGCACCCCAGGGTCCTAAAATAACTAAGAGAGGTGGAGGCTGAACCACTGGAAATCCTGTTGAGCCAATCACTAGAAACAGGGGAGGTACCCAAAGACTGGAGAACAGCAGATGTAGTCCCCTTATACAAAAGTGGGAATAAAGAGGAAGCAGGGAACTACAGACCAGTCAGCCTGACCTCTGTAGTGGGGAAGATCATGGAAGCACTACTGAAGGAGAGATTGGTGGAACATCTGGTTGCAAATGGACTACAGGACCCAAGGCAGCATGGTTTCACTGGGGGGAGATCATTACAGACCAAGCTCATTGAATGTTTTGACTGGGTGACTAGGGAGATGGATCAGGGGAGGGCAGTGGATGTGGCCTATCTGGTCTTCAGCAAGGCCTTTGACACTGTGCCGCATAGAAGGCTGTTAAACTGGGTAATATGGGAATGGGCAGGACAGTAGTGCAGTGGGTGGGTAATTGGCTTGGTGGCAGGACACAGAGGGTGGTGGAAAATGACTGTTACTCCACAGAGGAAAGAGTAACCAGTGGGGTGCCACAGGGATCAGTGTTGGGACCGGTCATATTCAACATCTTCATCAGTGACATTGTGCAGGAAGGCAGAATTTCCCTGTTCGTTGATGACATGAAGCTCTGTAACAGAGTGGACACACCAGGGGATGGAGACAGAATGAGGAGGGACCTGCAGAAGCTTGAAGAATGGTCAAGGGTTTTGCAGTTGAATTTTAATGCAAAAAAGTGCAAAATAATGCATATGGGGCTCAAAAATCTGGAACAACATATCAGTTGGGGGTGAGGATATAGCATGCACCAAGCAAGAAAGGGACCTTGGGGTTATTATCTCTGATGGCCTCAAGGTAGAGAAACAGTGCGACAAGGCAGCAGGTAAAGCAAATAGGATGCTGGGGTGTATAGGCAGGGGCATCACCAGTGGGAAAAGGGAGGTCATAATTCCACTATACAAGACACTAGTGAGGCCCCACTTGGAGTACAGTGTCCAGTTCTGGAGACCTTGCCTGTGTAATGACATAGACAGGGATGAGACGGTTCAGAGAAGGGCAACAAAGATAGTACAGGATTGCATTACAAGTCCTATGAGGACAGGCTGAAGGACCTGAATATGTACTCCCTGGAGGAGAGAAGGGAGAGAGGGGATAGGATAGAGACATACAAGTACCTTATGGGGAGGAACAGGGTGCAGGAAAATGCTATTTTCCAGCGAAAAGGATGTTCCAGGACTAGAAGGCATGGGATGAAGTTGGAAAAAGGGCGATTCAGAGGAAATTTGAGGAAGAATTTTTTCATAGAAAGGATGGTGGACAAGTGGAACACCCTGCCTGAGGAAGTGGTGGGGGCTGAAGCAATCACGGGATTTAAGAATGCATGGGATAGACATTAGGGAATCCTGGAGGTCAGGGGTAAGGGGCAACAGACTTCTAGAAAAACTTAAAGTGATCTTACGAGTGCAAATGGTCAGATTGGGTTGGCCATAGGCCCTTTTCTGCTGACAGTATCTATGTATCGTCACTGACTAAACTCCCTCAGTGATGATATACAGACAAAAAATAAACTTGGCCTGTTTAAATCCAAGCTTCGTGCTTTTCTAGCCTCTACCAGTAGCTGTGACTGTAGATCTAATCTCAACCAACCTTCTAGACATCCTAGCCCTACAATTTTTTAGTAGATCACCCAGTACTTCCACCTCCTCCCTCCCTCCCTTCAACTGGGATTTCCCTCCCCCCTCACCCCTCCTATCCAAGACCACCTCACCCAGTCATGAAAATCCAGTTCTGTCTCTTCTAGGGCATCCAGGTCGTATACCCCCTCCCACCCTCTGTCTCTAATAACCCCCTCCATGCTCCCTCTCCTTGACTTCTTAAGTCCTAGGTCCCCTCTTGTCTCTCAATCCCCACTTCTTTTCTGACAATGGCAGCAATCTGACCCACCTCATCTCTCTCCTATGGTACCCTGGCAATTTCCCCATAATCCTCAGTAGGTCTCCCCAAAACTGTACTTAATCTCTCAGCCATGCAGTTTAGGACTATGGTTTAGATATGTGTTATTCTGTTGATGCACTCATGACAAGAACCGTTTTTCAAACATGTCTGCTGTAATTCTCTCCATTAATTGTTCCTTAACCTGTTTGTTTTGTACTCAATGTGCAATTACTCTTTACTGCCTCAAGTGTTCTTCACATAATTGCTGACGTGGAACCTCTGTAAACGAGCTTCTGGATCAAAGGTACTGTAAGCCTAGATCTAATAAATAAATAAATAAAAATAAAATCCTTTCTATTAGTAGGCCCTATACTGTACAATTCACCTCCCTATGATTTTATTGTTTTATCTGTAATATTTGACTATGAAAGGCACGCTGATTTGTGATAGCCTGTTTCCAGCTGCAACCTGTGGGCTGGGATACATCAACCTGTTTTATTAAAAGGGGTCGTTGAATAGTTTAATACTTTTTATTGGACCAACATATGGCTTGTAAAAGATAGTATAGTACATAGACAAGTTTCTATATTAGGGCAGACAGGATGGACCCATTGTCTTTTTTTGCCAACAGAGCCTATGGCCCACATATTCAAAAGCCGGGGGATGCCTGACGCATCTAGATGTGTCACCCAAATAAATGGGCCAGAGCAAAAAAATGCTATATTCAAATGAGATGCGCGATTGCGCATCTCGTCTGAATATAGCAATTCCAATGGGTGGCACAAAGGGGGGCTGCTGACAAAGTGCCGGCATATCCCCCTGGTCAGCCTGAATACCTGGAATGGGGATGCACCATACCTAAATTCCAAATATTCAGCCTGAAACATGCAAATGGGGCCATTAGGCATGCAAGGTGCAAAGGGGCCATTTGCATGTCATTATGGTCCCATTTGCATGCTGTCAGCAGGGTTGCTCCCAGCAGGATGAGCCGGGCAGCCTGCCCCCACCCCCACCCAGTTCCATGTATAGGCATGATAGTCCCAATCCCCATTTGTAAGAAAATAAATAATCCCCATCCCTTTTATTTCCATAGTGTAGTGTCCCCCCTCCTGTCCCAATCCCCATTCATAATAAAATATAATGACTCCCCAGCCCTATCTTTCATAGTGTAGTGTCCTCCTCCCATACTGACCCCCATTCAAAATAAAATGACTCTCCCAGCTTGTTGTTTCCATGAGTATAAAGGTATTTACCTCCCCACCACAGACACCCACGTCGCCCCTGCTCCCCCATCCAGCATGGCCAGTTGGCCAGTTAGCCAGCAAGCAGCACAGCCCTCTAGAACACCCTCATGGCTTTCCGTGATTGAACTGTTACTGAATGATAGCTTACTGTGGTTAGTATAAGTTTATTGATTGACACAGTTGACTTATGGGCTTGTAGTGTGACTGTAAGCTGTCATTCACAACTTTGTCATTCACAAAGTTGTGAATGACAGCTTGCAGTATACACTGCAAGCCCATTGGTCGACAGTGTCAACCAATGGGCTTAAACTGTGTACAGTAAGCTGTCATTCAATGACAGTCGGCAGGCAGCCATGGAGGTGTGCTGTCCACCAGCTAACTAGATGACTGATCATGCTGGGACAGGGGGAGCAGAGTGGGATGGGGTTGTCTGAATGGGTGAGGTGTGTGGAGCCGCTATACTATGGAAACAGGCTGGGGAGTCATTTTATTTATTTTGGATGGGGATCAGGACAGGAGGGGGGATGCTACACTATGGAAACAATGGGCTGGGGAGTCATTTTATTTTATTTTGAATCGGGATCAGGCTGGGAGGGGGACACTACACTATAGAACATAGGGCTGGGGAGTCATTTATTTTTATTACAAATGGGGAACAAGGATGGGGGAGTGCCACTAGACTACCAGGGACATGACAATTTAAAGTAAGTGTTTGCCATGATCGGGGACCAGGGTTGGCCGGGGGGGCTAGCCTCCGGGTTGCAGGGGTTGGTGGCTGCTGTGTGCAGCACAGCAGCCTGCCTGTGGGTGGCTAAGGGTTAGGCATGTTTCCAACACACCTAACTTTGTGCGGCACATCTCCGAGATGTGTGGGCAGATGCGATGCACACCTTGGCTGAATGTGGAGATGCAGTGCATACATTACGGCTGCGCTTGGGTGCAGCTGGAAATGCGCAATGCATCTCCGCCATTTGAATACTGTGCAGCAGTGCATTTCTTGAGAAGCGCTGGCACAACTATTTGAAAATTTCTCCCTTAGTTTCTAAGTTTCTGTTACATAAAATTTCAGGGCCATACAGGTACCTTCATCAGGTGCAATAGCATTCTGAACAGAAACAAAACAAAATGTATATTTAGAGTTACATTGTTTCAAAATGATTTTTGACAGGATAGTTAGAAGTGTTAGTAGGGAGGGTGGGTAGACAATAGATAGGAATCAGGTCTACAGCTGTGTGGGGATGCCTTTGAAAGAAGTGTTGAGATATACGTGGGAGAGAGGCTGAATAGGTGCACTGAAGTGTTTATGTGAAAGATTTTGTGACAGTAACACAGAGCAGGGTGATTGCCTGAATTACACAAATGCAGGGGAGGTGGCACAAAAACAAAAAAGGAAAAAAAAGAGACTAGAAATAAGATGGGTGCAAACTGCACAAAGTACCATTCAGTATTGCAGGTGGTATAGTTCTCCACAGTGTGTCATAAATCTAATGTCTCTGTTGAGGCCATTATATTTAGAGGCAAATTGTTTGATATATTTTAATTCCCATGGACTGGGATACAGGGGGTCTACCTGGAAAATGGATACAGGGGCCCACCTGGAAAATTAATAGGGAAGAGCCCAGGGTGACACGCTCAGATCAGTATTCTGCTTACATTTGAAACACTAGCTTTTTGTTTGCATCTTACATTTACTAACTGTGCCCCAAATACTTCATTTGATTAGAAATAATAAGATAAATGCAAAGATTTACAGAGTTTAGAAGGAAGGTGACTGGGTACCCAGTTAGAAATAATATACTAAATTCAAAAATTTACAGAGTGTAGAAGGTGACTGGGTACCCAACTGAGGGCCCATCTGGAAATTTCCAGGTATCCTTGTGGGCCAGACTGATCCTTTTCTCTTGTGTGTTTTTGATGTTGCATTTCAGTATTAGGGCAGAGATGTTCAAGAGAGAGTGGTCTGGTTGGGAAACGTGTTGTCCTACTGGTATGTTAATAATGTGGTTTAATATTGTTCACCAGTGATGGTTCATCCTGGTTTGCAGTGGTTGCATTATTTTCCCTATATAGCATCCATTTGTGCACTTTTTCCACTGAATAATGTAAATCACATTACTTAATTTACATGTGTAGGGTCCATTTATTTTTATTATGCTGTGCTGTTGTGTCCTGTTTCAATGGTGGTCTGGGTGCATATTTGGGTGTAGGTCTTGCAACTTGTATTGTTGCATGGTGTTGTTCGTCTCATTTCATGGTAATTTTGATCTGCTGGGCATTCAATATGCATTATTATGTAAGAAAAGTTAGGGACAGTTTGTAGGAAATGACAGGTGGTTCAGGAAGATGTATTTTAGTTTTTCATCTTCACTTACAAGTTCATTCATTAATAGGGGAAGTATTGACTATGACTCTCCCTACCTCTTCTATGTTAAGTGTCATGGCATATTTAACTTCAGCCTGGACAGTGACCAGAAGTGGGTACAAGAGACCTCAGTTTAACATCTCATCCAGAGTATGGCACATCAATAGTGGAGCACATCCCTAGTACAGTACTACAAGGTAATTTACGGGTATCACCCAAAGTACCTGGTGTGGGTTTAGAACACATGATCTTCCAAGCTTCAGGTCCCTGCAGCCAGTGAGCTACCTACTAAAGAACAGCTTTTAATCTTTTGGTCTTTAACAAGAAAAAGGTCCCAAGACACTTTGAAACATATTAGTTGTATCAACCTGTTTTATTGACAGGGAATGTTACCTATGCTACTCCCCTACACTTCTATGATAAGTGCTGTGGTATCTCTTTCCAGCCACCTTCGAAGCCCCTGCATATGTTTTGGTCCAGTATCCCCTTCTTCCTCTCCCTGTCCATGATCATGTCCCATATCCCCCGTACCTCTCCCTTAAACACTTCCATTCCTACTCCAAACCTGGTTAGACTTTTTCACTCTGCTCCTTAGTTGAGGTGTACTGATTTGCTTCACCTGGGGTATTGCTTTTTTACTACTCGCAGTCCAAATCAGTTTTATTTTCTCCACCTTTTTCAAATCCACTGCATACTGCATATGTTGCATTCCTGTATGTGTGTGTGTGTGTGTGTGTGTGTGTATATATATATATATATATATATATATATCTTCCATGTTTTATTCAAGAGATGTTTGTTGTACTACATATAATTTCTTTTTAAATGTCTCGAGCTGTTTACCTTCGCTAAATTCTTCCTAAGTACACTATTTTATTGTCCATATTATTATTTGCTGTCTTTCACCTCCTGTACTCTTCCCCATGTCATACATAGGAACAAGTTTTGGCTCAGTGTGCCTTCCTGGCCACCAATATTTAAATAAATACAGAATGCTCTAGCTCTGTATTTGCTGTACTTTCACATTGTTAGCCTTCTTTATTTATGGTTTGGATGTACATACCTTATAGTTTGCTTTTGCCTTGTAAATTTTAGCATGGATGCAACTTTTCCTGCTGGTCTATTAACCTGTTAACTGCTGCTGTCTTCCCTGGGATCCCCATTTATTTATTTAGTTTTTGTTGACTGGGAAAGGAGGACTAGACAATTCTGCCTATTTTCAGCCTCGTCCCCGGGGGAGGGGGATACAGATGGATGGCAATTGACATTGAACCAGATTAAGCTGTTGGTGTTATTTTTAGTGATTGGGGGAAATTTGGCCAGGACCCAGGGGAAAATCCCCTGCTCTGCTAAAGGGGGAACCCTTGGCCACCTTCCAAGATGGCCACTGCTGTGGAGGAGATGGACACGATGGGAACAGGGGTGGTAGCCTCCTCCCCTGCTCTCACTGCTTCTGAGGCTGTAGAGAATGCGATTGCTCTGCAAGAATTCCAGGATGAAGAAATGGCGCAAGAACAATATTTTTTGGCAGACAATTTGACTGATGGTGTGAGTACCAAGTTACCAGATACTGCAAAAATTCACATTCAAATGCAACCTACAGATGTACAGTCTAAAGGCATGGATATGGAGAAGCTGTTGCTAAACCAACTGAATGAGGAGGAGCATTATTTTTTACAAAAGAAACAAGAGCTACAGAATAAACTTAACTTGCTGCAACAATTACCTAAAACAGTCCATGATGAAGCTCCTGTCAAAGGCAATCAGCTGGAATCCACTGACGCAGAAGCATCAAAGCAGGCCACTGCCCTGCTTGACAGCTCAATAGCCAGCACTGGTCTGGACATGTCTACAGGGCAAGGTAATTCTTCCTCTAAACCTGTTACATCAAAATTGCATACAAAGACTATAAATAAAAACCTGGTACCAGGAACTAAGGCAAACAAAGGGAGCTCTGCTTTGAATGGCAAATCAAGTTGGTTACGTCTCGGGCCTACAGCATCCCTCGGTAATTGATGGAAAAATGGTGAGCTCCATAATGAAGGCTGCTAGTGCACAAAATACTAGACAAAAAGAAACAACTACTGCTGCTTCCACCTTTGTACAAAATGTAGTGGACAAGCAACCGGGCCGTAGTGAAGTGAATCTGCCCTTGTAGTGTGACGTACCTGATAATTGTCGGCATGGGGTCAATACCGTGCACGGCAGAATGTCGTGCGACATAATCGCATTGCGAAATTCAATGCTAACTTTTTTTCTGTGGGGGACTCTGCCCCCACACCCCCCATTAAGGGGGGCTGCACCCCCGGACCCCCCCACTAAGGATTCTAACTCCGGGGAGGTCCAACACAGACAGCGCACAGGTCCAAGTTTCGGCATAATGCTGTGCGCTATTAAGCGTATGACATTATGACCCGGTACGATAATTGTCTGACAACACTAGAAAGGCCTGATCCTACTGCTCTAAGGAATTCAGCAACTGGCACAGACAACTGGTCTCTGGAGCACACTCCGGCAGAGGCGAGGTGGATCCAGACTCCGCATGGTAAGTGGATCCCCGATCCTCAAGATAACACAATTATACAGTATAAGAAAGACTTTCCAAATGTTGATGAGAGGTTACCTACTCCTGTAAACCCCACACTGCAAGCATCTGCGCTAAATGTAGAACAACAAACTGTTCAACACATTTTAAAAAACAGCTTTGAACACTACTATTGATTCACCAGATAATGTTCCCATAATAGAAACTATTGTTACTGAAGTTCCTGGGTCTGACCCTGTGCGCAATACCTGCAAACACTCTCCACTGAGACTGGGCCCAGCAAATACTGTGTTACAAGATCCATCTAGGAGAGCATGGATGAATCCTATGTTCAGACTATCTGACTTATTCTAAAATAAAGGGGAGCTGGCCCCCAGAAGGAATTCCATCCATCTGATATATAAAGGGGGCCTTGATGATCCCCTGGATAGACTATATATAGCTAGACAATTGTTGAAAGGGTCCATGAAATTTTTCTCAGCTGAAATCTTTGCTTTCATTCATCTGGGTAATGTTAATTGTGATGTTAACTTTAAGAATGTTTAAGGGCTCAACACATTCTGGGCACAATATCAAGCACTTAAGAACACCCCATTATGGATCCCCTTTCTGGCTGTTTCCCTGATGAAACCATTAGTGAAAAACTTTACAGTTATGTTTCGCAATGAAGGGGTAAATGTAGAAGACATCCTGTTCTGGCTAAGACAGAGATGTGAGGACCTAGATAGGCCATCCCCAATACTTGATAGCAAGCAAATTTGGAGCATGGGTTGAAAGATCAGGGTGAAACTGTTGTCCACTAATAATGGTCCAGTAGACCTTCTCAATAATTTTTTGTTAGGGAGGGATAGGGGTATGCTATTTTATGTTGGGCAACCCAGATCATGTTTCAAGCGTGGGGCACACACACATTTGAGCTCTGCATGTGACACACCAAGGTGTAGCCATTGCCTAGACTATATGCATGTTTCAGCAAACTGTCTCAATCTTTTTAAATGTAACCCATGTGAGAAAGCGGGACATACATATGGGAGATGTCCTTGGGCATCTCATAATTGGGAGGATTGTCCTTCACATGCAGGGCTGATCAATAAGGCTCAGCTACTACAGGCAAAAAATGTGGTGGAGCAGGGGCTACAACCAAACCCTCAAGAAGGTGAGTTTGTGCAACAACAAGAACCAGAAACTTCTGTTGATAACATGGGCCCAGTTGAAAGGTCTTCAGGGGTAGTAGAGGATGTTAATTAAGATATTACTGCAAACAGGAATGTTAGTACTGATACCACCCTACACTCAGTTGCTGTCTCAAATCAATCAGAGACAGAGGTTATGCCCCACTCCTCCGAAACATAGTACATCACTTAAAGTAGTGGGTTCAAAGAAAAGAGCTAAGCAGAAGAAAGTTTCAGCCTCCCCTGCCAGACCTGGTAAAAAAGGTAAGGAGAAAGGGAAGACTGCCTGGAAGGTAGACAAATAATATGCAGCCTTATCTCAGGAAGGACAGTGGGGGACTCAGAGGAAGAAGAGTCAGAGACCTCCTCCATGGCATCCTCTACTACCGACTTAACCTCTGACATAGAAGGAGGGGGGGATGACTCCATAGCAAGATGCACACGACGCAGAACACTGTTACAAACTCCTTAATGTGTATTAGTCTGACCTATATTCACACCCATCTCTAATGAAGGCCCTAACCATTACAACAATAAATGTGACTAGTATTAAGAGCAGTAAAAAAAATCAACAGTTCTACATTCTTTGTAAGGTGACTCCAGCGATATATTTTGCTTACAAGTTATTAGATTAAAAACCAACTTAGAACTTCATCAAACTGCAAATATATTGACTAAGAGCACCTCCTTTTGGTCAGTGGGGGAGGAGATATGTGATGGTATAGGGATTCTATTCACAAATCTAGCCATAAAGGTGCCTAGATTGGTAGATATCCACTCTGGAAGGGTACTTTTATTAGATATAAGTTACGCACAGGAACGATTTAGGTTGATAACAATATATGTACCGCAAACAAAAGCTCAGAGAGTGGCTCTTTTTTCAGTGGTACAGCCATATCTTCACACTTCCCATGTGGTGATTTGGGCAGGTGACTATAATTGTGGCTTACAACGGGCAGATAGTGGGCTCCAGACTGACAAGATGTTTTGCAATTCTGTAACACTGCAAAATATAATTGATACAGCAGGGGTAATTGATGCATATAGATCCAAATTCCCAATGGGTGGAAAAACCTATTTCCATGGAACCACATCCACTAGGATAGACTTTGTGTTTGTGTCATCCACACTGCACATTATAGGGGTGTGGGTACGAGCTTGGGAATTTACGGATCACAGGTCCGTTTCAGCACAAGTACAATGGGAGAACTCCCCAAGAAGCAAGAAAAATAGCTGGAGATTGAATGCATCTATATTAAGTCAGGCACATGTGCTTAAAGCTTGGAGGAGGGAATGGCAAACTAGGTTGTCAGTAATAGAGATATACGATGATTTGGATGACTTGTGGGAAGACACAAAAAAGACGTGGCAGGTCTTTTTTTTAAAAAAGGGCTAGAGATATGTCAAACAAAGACTACTTAGAGTATCTGTAGCTGAGGGATCAATTACAAAAACTGATTTCTCAAGCAGAACTCACCAAACTAGATTTTAGCTCACAGATTAAAATTATTAAAATACAAATGTCAGAAATACAATATGATCGAGCGGAGTTGCTAGAGCAGGAACTCAGGTTTGGGACTAACACAAAGAAGTGGTCTGTTGACCTCTTTAACAAATATAAGAACTGTGTAAATCATAGGATCATGTCTGAGGTAATGGCCAAAGATGGACAGCGAATGACTACTCCATCAGGGATCTTGCAGATGGTGGAACTGTATGTTCAGAAATCATTTGGCGCTGCCCCAGAGATAGTCTTGAACCCTAACAGTTTTACAAAACTTGATGCAGAGGCTGCTGAATTAATGAAAGAAATCACATTAGAAGAAGTCCAATTAGCAATTTCCTCACTTAAAAATAATACTGCACCAGGGACGGACTTTTTTGGATCTGAATTTTGTAAGATTTTTGTAGATGACTTTTCCACAGTCTTGGTAATATTGTATAACCACCTACTGCATGTTGGGAAGATGACAGATTCCATGAACCAGGTCATACTATTCTCTTGCACAAAAAGGGTGGGAGGAATGACCTAAAAAATTGGAGACCTTTGTCTTTATTAAACACTGACTTCAAAATTTTAAGTTAAATTTTTCTGAAAAGGCTGACTTTGTTGGCAGACAAACTAATTAGTCCCCATCAGGCATGTGCCATTCCTAATAGGTATCTACATGATATCCTTATTTTACTAAGAGAACTATTTCATAAAGAGAATTGTAATGTAGTACAAGGGTTGGTTTAGGGGCTAGATAAAGAAAAAGCCTTCGACAGATTAGCCCACAACTACCTGTTTACAGTTTTACAAGCTTATGATCTCCCAGGAGCCTTAGAAACATAGAAACATAGACTTTGATGGCTTTGCCCACCTAGTCTGCCCATTTCCCTACCTACAGGATAGGCCGCAGATCTTAGTTAACCAACAGCCTATTTCTTCCTGCCCCCCACAAGAATTGCCTTATGTCTGTCCCATGCATTCTTGAATTATCCCACAGTTTTAGACCCCACAACCTCCTCAAGAAGGCTGTTCCATGCATCCACTACACTCTTTGTGAAAAAATACTTCCTCACATTGCCCCAGAACTGCACCCCCTCTATCTTTAAATTGTGTCCCCTTGTTCTTACACGCCTCTTTTCTGAAAGATGCTACCCTCTTGGACTTTGTTGATTCCACTGAGGTACTTAAAAGTTTCAATCATGTCCCCCCTCTCCCTTCTTTCCTCAAGGGTATACATATTAAGCTCCTTTAGTCTCTCCTCACGGCTTCTCTTGCAGACCCTGCACCATTTTAGTTGCCCTCCTCTGGTCTGCCTCTATCCTGTCTATGTCCTTGCGGAGATGGGGTCTCCAGAACTGGATGCAGTACTCCAGATGGGGTCTCACCAACTGTCTGTACAGAGGGATAACAACTTCTTGTTTTCTGCTGGTGATGCCTCTCCCTATGCATCCCAGTATACCCCAGCCCTCCCTACTGCCTTCCTCACATTGCTTGCTAATCTTAAGGTCATCTGATATGATTATCCCCAGGTCCCTTTCCTTTTTGTTGTTGTTACTACCTCCCCACATTGTGTAATCTTCCTGGATCGTGTTTCCAGGTGCATTATTTTGCACTTCTTGCATTGAATCCTAGCTGCCATACTTCTGACCATTCCTCCAACCTTGCCAAGTCCCTTCTCATCCTTTCCACACTTCCTTGTGTATCAACCCTGTTGCAGATCTTTGTGTCATCTGCAAAGAGGCATAATTTCCCTTCCAGTCCCTCTGCAATGTCACTTATAAAGATATTAAAAAGGACTGGACCCAGTACTGAACCCTGCGGTAGCCCACTAGTAACCCCTCTTTCTTCAGAGGGGACTCCATTTACAATTACCCTCTGTGTCCTGTTGTCCAGCTAATGTTTTACCCAGGCTACCACCCTGGGACCTTTGTGAACTGGATTAAATGCATTTATTTTTATTTATTTATTTCACATCTAGGACAATACCTTTGAGCCAGGGCTCTTTTACAAAGGTTCCACGTCAGAAACAATCAGTGGTACAATACAGTGAAGGAATACAGGATACAAAAACAGGGTGAGCAATACACATATTGGATACAAAATGATAAACACTTGGTTCAGGTATACAGATACTAATAACAATTAACACTTAGGCTGCCAGAAGATTTAGAACATATAGGTTTCTAAGGCATGTATACATGTCAGCGGCACAGCAAGGGTTAAAACTGTGGGAGACATTGAGACATTCAGTAATAGGAAAACAAACATGAAATGAAAAACTTGGTTAAGTCCAATATTACCCTCAGTGAGTAAATCGTACTATGTAATGTGGCTCACACCCTCCTCTCACATCCTTCGTGTCTAGTCACATATTCTGCTAACCCCTGTACCCACCATGAATGCATGCTGTTCACATCACATGTCACCAGCTGTCTGTATATTACTGTATAATTTGTATTATACTGTATAATTGTCATTCATATTGTGATATTTACCAA
This sequence comes from Neoceratodus forsteri, assembly GCA_016271365.2. NCBI lineage: Eukaryota > Metazoa > Chordata > Ceratodontiformes > Ceratodontidae > Neoceratodus > Neoceratodus forsteri. The sequence continues at coordinate 670,678,263 of CM057451.1, read as the reverse complement.
TGCTATGTAATCTCGGGTTGCCCCTGAAAAAGGGACCTCCGGGGCCCAGTGGGCTTACCCCGTCACCAAATGTAATAAATAAATAAATAAGTAGTACAGCTCTAACAAGAGGGTTGCCAGAACAAGGTAGGGGAACAGTTCTGTTGTCAGCAGTGCAACTCAGATAGGACTACCAGGAAACCCTTGAGCCCAGTGGTGGTGAGTGCCACATTTAAGGTTACCCAAAACACATTGGGAGGGAGGAGAGGGAGGAACAGGGGAAGAAAGACGAATGGGTAGAGGGTGGACAGGGCAAAAGGCAGAGAGAGGGACTGAGGGGAGGGACATGGAAGGGGGAGAGGCAGAGGAGGGAGGGGATGGGGAGAAGGGAGGAAAGAGGGAGCTACCTGAGTTAGGAAGGGAGGGATGGACAAATCAGTAAGGTAGACCTAGAATCCAGGAGGGGTAAGGGATAGTGGGGGTTAGGCCCCACAGTCGCAATTGCTGGCAGATGTGACAAGCGTGCAAAGTTTTGACTTGAAAGGTCTGAGTTTTATTTCCTTCATGAGGTCCTTGCCGAGGGCATTAAGCCAAAGTAGTGCACAGTATTCATATGACCATTACGCTTGCAAGGTTTGATGGCAGGGGACTCTAAGGGTTTGATTGTTGAGTCCCCATATACTTCTGGAGGTGTTTGGTTGGCAGAGGAGTTTCTGTACACCTGGAATGGTCAGTCCAAGTGTAGATTTTTTTGCAAGAAGGCAAACTTGATAATGAATGCTGCTGTCCAGATTGAGCAATCCTGACTGTGTGTAGAGTTCGCAGGTGTGTGTGAGACAGGGCACATGTAATACTAGCTGACATGCTTTATTAAGTGTAGTTCTGATGCGTGTGAGAGATGATTGGGAGGTGGCTCCATAGACTACTAGCCCGTAGTCTATGACTGAGAGCACTGAGCTGTTTACAGTCATTTGTAATGCCTCAGTAGTTAGACACTGCTGGTGTTTGTGGAGTAGACCCAGTTTAGCATTAGCCATCCTTGCAACTAGGTCAATATGGTGGGAGTAGGAGAGAGTGCAGTCCAGAGTTACGCCTAAGTATGTAAAGGTATGGACCATTTTGAGGAGGGAGTTCTGGTTGTTATGAATCTAAAGGTGGTGGGTCCGGTGTTTATTGTGGCTTGAAGCAAACAGCATGTTTTTTTTTTTTTTTTGTATTTCAGAAGCAGTTTGGATTGGAGGAACCACGGCTCAACAGCAGTGAAATAGGAATGCATTTACTTTTCAAGGAGAGCAGGATTGGCATTGCAGGAGAACAGGACCACATCATCTGAATAAAGCAGTATATTGTCATTTATTGATTGAGGTAGGCAGTTGAGAAATAAGCTGAATTGTAGGGGTCCAAGGATTGAGCCTTGGGGAACTCCTGAAGTAATGGGATGGTTATCAGAGAAAGCACCCTGTATCTTCACTTTTTGGACCCTCCCGGTGAGATAGCTACTGAACTAGGCTACTGATTCAGGTGAGAGGCCTGTAAGAGAAATTTGGTCCAGGAGCAGGCTGTGGTTTACAGTGTCAAAGGCCTTGTTGAGATCAATTTAAGTTGCCCCCACCAAGAGTCCTCTGTCCAGCACATTGTGAATGAAACTGGTGAATTTGGAAAGAGCAGTTGTAATGCTGTGTTGTTTGCGAAAGCCGTGCTATTGTCGGCACTGTAGCTGGTATTTATCTAGATATTCAGTCAGCTGGTTGGACACAGTTCACTCTAAGGCCTTAGAGAGGGGTGGCAGAATTGATATTGGACAATAGTTAGCTTGATTCATCCTGTCCCCACTCTTGAAAACAGGTGTAACCACCACCACCTTTCAAATCCAGGGGGATCTGCCAGAAATTAGAGGAAGATTCAGGAGTTTGGTGAGGGGGGCAAATAATTGCCACCAAGGTGAGTCTTAAAAGCTTTAGGTCAAGTTGATCACTACTGGCTCTGGAGTTCCTGAGAGCTTTTAGAATGTATTTTTTTGCAACAGAGGGGGTGAGAACTTTTTAGGTAGAAAGGGGAGTGAGAGCCCACAGGGGTCTCAGGGTTGCCAGGAGGGTTGGGGTCAGGTGCGGGTTTGAGGAAACTACAGAAGTAGCCACAGACATTGCCAGCTATTTCCTGAAATTTCTGTGGTATTTCTAGAGAAATCTCCTGCTTTCTGCATTTCCACAGTAAGGGCAGCAGAGAGAAACTCTTTAGAAATTTTGCGAAATATCTGGGAATTGCTGGTAATGTCTGTGGCTACTACTGTAGGTGATTGTACACTGCTGAGGTCGGTAAACACCTTGTTGAATGTATTGGCTATGAGACTGTGGTCCTGGGAGCGGATGCCATCAAGTTCAGTAGGATGGGAGGGATTTTATTAGGTTTGCCGGTCAGAGTCTTGATGTTCTCTCAGAAACACCAACTGTCGCCCCAGGAGTTAGCTAGTTCATTTTTAAAGTGTAGGCTTTTGGCCTTGCAGATGGCCCTGGTACAGGTGTTGCATGCAGTTTTGTAGCTCTGGCAATCCACTGGGGAGCCTATGCATCTGGCTTTGCTCCACAAGGTGTCTCTGCACTTCATAAGGTCCAATAGTAGGGGGGAGATCCGGGGCTATTATAGTCATGGATCTTTCGTTTAGTGTGTGGGGTGTAGAGATTGCAGGAGTCATTAAACTTGAAGATGAAGCTTTCAAGGGCATTGTTAATGTCCGTGGTGGTATCCAGTCATAGGTGATCTCTGAGTGCTTCTAATTTACCTTTTTTCAGTAGTCTAGTATTGATTAGTTTGGTCGGTACCTTAGGAGTCTTATTTGACCATTTGCATATATTGGGGGAATGGTCACTTAGTGAGTCAGGGAGGACTGTAGTGTTTAATATTCTATCTGGCCAGTTTGTGACCAACCAGTCAATAATTGTACCTGTACCAATCCGATAGTTTAGGTGAGTGGGGGAGTCCACTAGTTGCGATAGGTTAAGTGAGGACAGCGAGTCTTTGTAGTGGCCAGAGTCTGGTGAGGACCAATTTATATTAAAGTCACTGAGCATTATTAACTCACAGTTTTAGTTACGAACCAAGAGGTAGTTTATGACCGCTTGGAACCCAGTGGGTTGTTCACTTGGAGGGCTATATACCGAGACTATGGTTAAGGTTTTCCTATTCGTGCTAAGTATTATTTTTAAAGCCAGTAGTTGGGTGCTACAGTTGGTGTCAGGATGTTGTAACAACTGTTCCTGTATATGTTCCTTGACATAGATAGCACAACCGCCCCCTCTTTTTACTGACTCTATCGAGCCTGAATAAGGCATAGCCCGAGAGCTGTACAGCTGTGCCTGGCACCCTAGGGGTTAACCAGGTCTCAGCTACTGAGAGGATATCAGGCTGGTGTTGCATAACCCTGACTTGCAGGGTGTCAGTTTTTATTTATTTATTTATTTGAACAGCGGTTTGAAAACCTTTGAGCTAGAGGCTCATTTACAAAGGTACCTTGTCACAAAAAGACAGAACACTGAAGACTGCAAATATTGACAAATGCAATCATTAGACCATTATGATTTTTTGCGGGGTTACTGTACATGTCTTGGGGCCTGGGTTAGGGTGAATATTCCCAGATATAAGTACGTCTGTATAACTATGCTGTTATGATACCTAATGTAAATGGCTGGATTGGAAAACATGTATTAGTAAATGTGGGTTAAGGCAGGGCTGCCCATTAAGCCCAATGGCATATGCATTCAGAATATACTGTATATTGTTAAGAAGCATAGCAGTAAACAATAGGTTACATGGCATCTCTCCAACCCTGGAGCAGCAGCCAGTTGCTATACTGGCCTATGTGGATGATATAACATTAACACTTTCCCCCACAACTGGTAAGCACACTTTAAAGGGAATCTTTAATGAGTTTTTGGAGATGTCAGGCTCTATGATTAATTATGATAAAAGTAAGGGCATGCCACTGGGGAGTACCCCCATACCAAATGGGCACCAGTTTGCAGGCATTAAGATATCACCTGAACCCATAAAGGTTGTAGATATAGAATTCGGCCAAGGAGACCTATCTACCACAAACTGGGAGTCAGAAACACAAAGGGCCAATAGGCTAATCAACTCATGGAAAGGCCGACAAATGTCTAAGAAAAAAAGAGTCTTATTAATCAGAACATTACTAATACTGTTTTTTTTATATATAAATTACATATTTTCACCTCCACAGATAATTGTTACTGCCCTGTACAGTGTATTTTTCCAAGCTTTTTGGGGAAATAGACTAAATCCTGCTAAGCGTGGTATTACATATAGAAGCATCCGGGGGGGGGCCATAAATATGGTTAACCCTGTTGCATTTTTTTGTAGTATTTTTATTTCTTATAGTTTTGGGGCGCCATTGAAACCAGGCAACAAGTTATGGAAACCCTTTGTTTTAGCATGGTTAACACCCTGCATTGAGTATTGGGAGGGACAAGAAACCCAAATTACTAAACAGAGTTCCCCAACTTCCTAAATATGGGTTGGAACAGTTAAAAAATATTCTTAGGTGGGGGTTCACTATCACACAAATACAAACGCTGGATAGAAAAACTGTATATAACAACATACTTTTGAAGGAAAGGCAAGAGGACATTATCTTCCCATACTGCCCTGTGGGAAGACAGCCTTGGATAATAAAATAACTAAAGAACCGACGTCTACCAGCCTTCACATGGGATCTAGTATGGCTAGGACATTTTGTCAGGATAGGGGTAGTGTTGTGTGAAATTGCAGAATTTCGCTCCGTGAAATATCTAGCAAAATTCGCGTATTTCGCAAAATATTTGGTGGGTGCGAAATGCGAAATTCCGCTGGCGAAATGCTAAATTTCGCCCGCAAAATGTGGAATTTCACCTCTCATTGGTGAAATTCTGCAACTAGCGGGTGAAATTCTGCATTTTGGCAAAATTCTGCATTTCGCACTCGTGAAATATTTCGCAGAATGTGTGGAATTTCGCAAAATATTTCGCTCTGTGAAATTTATGATTTCGCCAGAAATTTTGCCAGTGAAATAAAATTTCACTGCATCTCTAGATAGGGGTCAAAGGTAATCATAAACATAAACAACTCACTGAAAGATACTGTCCCAGGGAGACATGCATACAGTTAGAAGAAACCAAAGAGCATTTATTTCTATAATGTAACTATGTTAAAGACTTCTGGAAGTATTTGGCTGAGGAATAGGAGGAACCTTTGTTCCAGAATCTCACATACCCTAGCTTATTTTATGGGGATTTATCCGGAGGTTGGGGTAAATACAATCTGGACACTCTATATGTGGTTTTGGCTGTAGTCAGATACTATATCTGTCAGTCCAGGTGTTTTGGGGTAACTCAACAAAGGTACATACTGTATGTAGAACTTCACAAGAATATATGTTTTGCACTGCAAGGAATTGCCCATAAAGACTGGAAAAATTAGGCAGGTGTAAAATATAACCAACTATGGGTTAATTGCAATAAATGGATGTCTACTTAGAGGAGGTTTTTATGATTTCATTATACTAATTATTACTGAATATCTGTTTATATTGCCTGTTATTTTTTCTTTGCACTTTACTGTTTGTTTTATTTTGAATTCATGATGGACTTTATTCTGCATTTTGGAATGTGTGATGTTTGTATATTATATTGTAGCCCTTTACACAATAAAAATTCCCCTACTTTTTTCAAGAAGTGTCATGGGATCTTTAACATCCACCTGAGCTACCATCAGAATAGGCAGATGGGACCTTGGTTTAATGTCTCATCTGAAAGATGGCACCTCAGAAGTGCAGCACCCCCCTATGCTGCACCACACTGTCAGTATTAGGATTTAACCCAAGTGCCTGGTGTAGGGATAGAACCCACAGCCTTCTGATCTTCCATTCTCAGAGGTGAGTGTGCAACCTGCTGAGTCACTGACACTGAATAAAATAAGATGCTGCACCTCATGGTGTTAGATATAAGTATGCACTGTAATCTATAATCACGTATCAAGGTCTATGTAAATGTTAGCCACCTTGAGCCGGACCCTACAGTAATGCAAACTGGGTATTCTGTAGACAGATAACATCAAATGAATGACATTGATAAATCAGTGTGATCTACAGTAAATTATTTGCACCTGTGCCAAAAAGGCAATGCTCAGGAGGTGCATCCTAAACTGGATGAAAATGATTGTTTGCCTTGTGACATTGTGAAACAAGAGCTTTTCAGGCATCATGAGTTCACTCCCAAGGCACACAGGCTGAAATTGAGAACATTAAGGAAGCAACCAGAGAAAAAACCTTCAGTGAGGTTGCTGTTACAAAGAAAGAAATTTCCAGCAGACGGGTTGAGTGGGAGCTTGTTGTCTTATGAGAAAATAAAATTAAATGGAATGATTGTGCTTGAGTGGCTATTGAAAAGAGTACCTGAAGTTACAAATCTTTATATTGGATAGGAAGGCAAATGATTGTGAACACTAAGTTGATTTGCATGGCAATTATGTGACCAGTTTGCCAGCAACTTTCTTTTCATTATTGTTCTTCTCCATATTTTTAAAAAGTTATTTAATCAGCATCACTCAGATGAGATGCAATATCTCATTTACACTGGGGTCTGCTTCTACCCACTTCTGTAGCTGGGTGGACTGGAGCACTGAAAGGTTTAGTGACTTGCCTAAGATCTTACTGTGAGTATTTGGCTCTAGTGGGGTTTGGCCCTGTGATCTCCTGGGTCTCAAGCCACTGCTGTAACCACTAGGCTGCACTACCTCCTCCCCCTGCTTTGCTTTTTCTGTCTCTGTCTGGGTTACTATGGCTGTAATTCCATCAGGAGGGTAAGCAAACAGCTTCCTTCACAACCAAATGCAATCCTTTTTCCTTGTAGACTGACAAGGGAGTACATGAATTGAGCAGTAAAGCATGACAGGGTGTGTTTTGTGCTGGGATAATGGCATACCTTGGGTGGGCTGAAGTATGAGGCTGAAGGCTAAATGCTTCCACCACCCAAGAAATGCCATTATCCCAGCACCATGCACACCCTGGAGTGCCTCATTGTGATTATGAAATGGGTCCATAAGGATTAGCAAATAAATATTTTTTCTATTTGTTTAATTTATTTTTTTTTTCACTTATCTTTCTGGCCCTCCAGCTCAGAACTTTCTCAGGCCACTTCTGCCTCCGACTCACTCTACCACCCGCTGTGTTCCCCCACCATCTTCAAGTTCATCTCAGTTCCCCGGGTCAAGGGATGGCAACCCGGAGAGACTGCAGGGGGCAGTGATGAGGAACCCGCATTGGACGTGTGGTGATGGTGGCATTGGCAGGGCCATCGCCTATCCGAGATGGAGGGGTATTTCTCTCCTTCTCCTCCTGTAGGTGCCTGGAGCTCCCTCCCCCTCGATGTGCGTAGCACATGTCTGACGCTGTGGCACATGGCAACCCTGCCTGCATCAGCCACGCTCCCTTACATGCAGCTCAGACACTCTGTGGCACCCCCGGTCTCCACTAGGGGCTGCCAGAGTGCCGAGCAATCCCATGCCCTCCCCCCGGGAGAGGAGAGCAGCCTTGCGGGTGCTCGATCCATCTCCCTCCCTCCCTGCCGACCCCCAACACCCAAGCTCGCTCCTGAACTCGGGTCATCAGCGTGGCACGAAGTGTGTCATCCAGGGCCTCAACCCTCAGCACCACCGAGACGGCTTACTTGTTTAATTTAAATAAGTAAACATTAGAAAAAAAGGAAAAAGGAGGAAAAAAGTCACCCTATTGAGCCATTCTAATTTTTCTGTTTGGCCAGTAGATGGCATGTGTTGCATTTTTTGTTTGTTTGTTTGTTTAATTCAAGTTCATCAAGGTGTATTGATACAGCAGTTCCTGCTTAATATAAAAGGTCAGTGGGATCACAAACCTTTTTCTAATGCTGTTGTGCTGGGATAGCGACACTGGTTCTGAGCTCCTATACCAATCGGGTTTTGAGATTCTTTATATACCCAAGCACCTCAGCCAATCAGGCTTCTGGAATTTTTTAACACCCATTTCATAATGCCCTCCCTTCACTGGAGTCAGGTTCCTCATCTTTGGATCAAGATGAGCTTCCAACTGGCCCAAGTGTAGTAGTTTGGAGCACGCACATGAACCTTGGTCTTCTAGGTAGCAGCACAGCATGTTGCTGACCCTTTTAGATAATCACTATCTAGGGAAATCAGTTGCCTCATGCCATTGGCAAACTAAAGAACAGGCAGGGTCTTTTGTCGTGAAACTCAGCACCCTAGGAAGGATGAACACATGCTATGTTAGTCACCAAGATCTTTTACTGATGGTCTCATGGGAGCAGTAATTTTTGCATTCACTTGCACTTGTGCAAGGAACATCTTGCATCTTCTATGGCATTTGAGAGGTGTGTCACTGCTGAGCCATTTACAGCTGAAACTGCAACAGGCTTGGCAGTATACTCCAATGACCAGACACTCTGGTCATGACACTATTTCAGCATGGTGACGTGTTGTGTTCTCTAGTTGAAAGAAATGAACTGCTCCAATGAGAAAGCGTTTCATGTCTTTCTGTTGCCGTAACTTCGGCCATGTGCATTAGCGTGCACACTAATGCGCATGACCAGAGTTATGGCCACTGTACTCTCCCTGTCTTTGTTCCTCTTCAACCCCCCCTTCAAGATCAGCTGTGGGGCAGCTTTCATTGTTGGCTGCTCCTGCCCTCTGCCACACTCTCACAGGTCCATGCTCCTCTGACCCCCCAGGCTTCTACATGAGCCGTGGTGTGGCCTCCCATAGTGGTGAACCTTGCTGCCTACCACACTCTCTCCGGTCCATGCTCCTCTGACCTCCCCCCTCAGCTTCCACTTGAGCTGTGGTGTGGCTTCCCATATTGGTGGTTCCTGCCACTGGCTGCCGCGTACCCTGTCCCCGGTCCATGCTCCTCTGACCTCCCCACAGGCTTCCACATGAGCCGCGGCACAGCTTCCCATATTGGCGGGTGGCTCCTGCCACTGGCCACTGCTGCACACGCTGTCCCAGTCCATGTTCCTCTGACCTGACCCCCCCCTCAGGCTTCCACATGAGCTGTGGTATGGCTTCTCATTCTCCATTGCTGGCTGGGTAGAGCCCACATGGCAGATAACTACTAATTTATTGTATTTGTTTCACAGGTTATCACCTCTGAAAACATGTGTGGATATGCTAATAATCATTACTGCTGGCAGCCAGAAATAACCCCATGTCATGGATTTAGCTGCAGGACAACTTTTCTGACTGGGGAGACCTGCTCTTTTTTTTTTTTTAATTATGGCTCTGTGGACCGAGAAACCTGAGCTATATCGACGTCACTAACAGTATTCAGCTTGGGTTTGTGTGTGCGCTTCCACTGACATGACCTGCACCAGTATTCGATAGTAGCTGTGGATGCACTCTACTGCAGGTCACATCAGTGTATGACATGGAGGAGCAGCGCGAGCCAGACTGAAGAGTTTTCAGTGTAGGTGCTGCCTGCTTTTAGGAGTGAGAGAACCATAGTCTGGTTTGCGTTGTGTCCCGCCATAAAACTGAATAGAGTAAAAAAAAGAGTACAGAGTGAGTTCATTAATAAAACCTGTGTTTTTTATGTGTACTGTAGACTGACTTTATAAGTCTCATCTAGTTTGTCTCTCTCTCCCTCCTTACTCCAAGGTGCTGTGCCCACTTTCATTTCAAGCTCTCACCCTCTTAAAAAAAAGGTTCAGCTGTCAGTGATGCCCGAGGTCATCCATTAGTTGACAGATTTGTCACGAACTGGGACACAGTTGATGTGCTGATATTGCTGGTTAAGCCGAGTAATTGGAAATGGGCACATATATGAAGCCTGACCACAAGAGTAAACAGCATTCACAAAACATAATTGCACACAATGCCATGTGTTATGTATTAGCAGTAAGCTCATCTGGGAACTAATATTTACCACTGGGTGCAAGCATTAATAGTAGGATAGTCCGTGGGTAATTTCATGTGTGATTAATTTAATATTGTGCACAATCAACGAGGGCATAATCTTATTGTCATGGTATGTAGGGGACAGGTTGGTGGTCCGGACAGTGTGACCCTGGAGGTGGGGGAGAATTTCACAACTGGTGCAAGCAGCTGATGACAGTTTCATTCAGCTCAGCTGTCACTGTATAGCGGCAAGTCATCCTTTGAACCAGCACAAGCATGAGAGCGGAGTATTCGTCTCCGGTAAGTCAGCACATCAGCTGCACATAAATAAAATCAGAACTGAGTACAGCCTAATAAATTAGCATAGGCTGTACTACATCTCAGGGAATTCCTTTTTGGACTAGTTAAGCATCCCGACTGATTTCAGATCCATTTGGAGGGAAGATATTCAGACAGAATTCTACATCTCACTAGATGGAATACAGCTAGTGCAAAAAAAGAAAGTCTTGTCTTACTGTAGGCACATGCACAAGATGGAAAAATACCACCACAACAAGAGTTTTCCAGTTTGTGGGAATGGGAAGACTATATTTTGCCATCTAACTGACATGGCAAACAGACAGTATGTGTTTTTTGTTTCTGTGTTTTGCTTTTTTTATGGGGGTTGGGGGGCTTACCAAACATTACTGCATATTTTACAATAGGAATAGCAAAACAAGTTTAAAGCTTTTCCAGTTGTGTTTCAAGGCATATCTGAGCTTCATTTTTAGCATTTCAAACAAACATTGGAGCAGTTAAAACAGTTTTGCATCTACACATTCCTAAACAGCATCTATCTCAGGACATTTCAGTGCTGGAGCTCTCCTCAGATGAGACGAAGTGTATTTGTAAAGAAGTGAAGCTTCTCTAATGCACCAGAGAAAGCTAGGAAGCTGTCAAGTTGATTGAACTGATGAGCTCAATGCGGAGTGGGATGCAATAATAGCCGGAGTACCAGAATTGCTGAAATCCTGCAAATGGAACTCCACACGGCAAAACAGTGGGATAGTTCAGGCACTAGTATGACTTGCTGGCATGTCAGTCCTGGTGCTGACCCCCTGGCACCTACACCGGCATGCAACCCAATGGTAGCACACCAGTGCAAGTACTGGACACCTGTCCTTGTGCCATACCAGTGATGTCTGGTACCTGGACCAGTGTGCCAGCAAGACATGCTGGTGCTGGAAAGGGTTTCAACCATTTACTGTGCTGAGGGTGTCACCCACTGTATTATTAGTGTATTCATCAGCAGAAAGCTGGTTTGAATTAGGAAACAATGAGAGCAGAGGCTTGCCACTTAAATGGTTGTAAAAATCAAATACCGTATTTAACAATAACCTTTGCTTATATTTTGCCTTAAACAATCTCAAAGCGTTTCAAGGGATTGAAGTACAAAATCAAGGCTCATTGTAGGCTTAACAATAGCAAACAAAACTTGCTTTTGCAAATGTCAGTAACAGCATCGAGCCAGTTCAGATAATTCATTCCAGAGCAGAGGGACATAGACTGTAGGCCCTTTTCCACGCAGTGGTCTGTATCGGAATGACCGGTACAGACTCACTGTAATGTTACCTGTTTCTGCATGTACAGTCAATCCATGCCGCAACATAGTGAGCTCTCGCTTAAAACGGGTTCCCTGTTTTTCTTGGTTTGCGGGCTTCTGTGGCGTTGTAACCTGGCATGTAATCATGCCATGTCTGTAATTTCGGCACACTACTCTATTTTTACCACAGATATCCTGTTTGTTGTTTCTGTGCTGGTATGCCGTGAGAGGGAGATGGCAACAAAACATGAACTGCGTGTAAACGGGAATGAGGAACACTACACTTGCAGCGGAATGACTGCGTGCCAGAACAAAATTTAAAAGTAAGCGCTGTGTAAAAGCGGCTTGAGATGGCAGTTGCCATAAGTAACTAGTCTGGAGGGAGGGATTGCAGGTAGGTGAAGATTGAAGGAGGCAAACTGTGACTGGGGGTGTAGTTGTGTAGTAGAGAGCAGAGACAGGGGTGCCATAGAACATGTAGGCATGCGAACACCATTGGAAGAAATGTAAAGTCAATTTGTTGCTGAACAGCAAGGTCACTGGTTTTCAGTGTTTATCGGAAAACCTGGTAAAATGCAGGAATCTGGACTGCCAGCACACTGATAAAAACAAAGAATTTCCGAGAATTTGGCATTTTATACCAGATCAGTAAATCTACAGAACTTATATTTTTCTTATAATTGCTTCCAGTACTATTTTCAATTTGCTTAATTTAATGCTTTATTATATTGAGCCTTATTTATTCCGATTATTTCTACACATACTAAAAGAATGACAGTAGTTTTCTGGTAAAATCCAGAAATTGGACTTACTATCACCAGTGAAATTTGTGAATTTCAAGTCTTGAAAAGGGAATTTTATTACTTTAATCACTGTAAATCAGTGGCCTTGTTGATCAGGTAGCCAATACAGAACAAGGAGGTGGGGAGATATTGTTGGAGTTACTAGTTCCAGTCATCAAAAGGGTAAAGGCATTTTGAATTAGTTTTATATGCTGAATTGTGTTGGATGGTAGACCAGCCATAAGGGAAATACAATAGTCTAGTCTCTTTTTCACTTTTAAAAAGAAAAAAAAGATATCAGAATCAATCTCCCAGCTATATCAATAGTCTTTATAGAATGCAAACAATTATAACACGTTTTTGCATTTACTTGCACTTGCGCAAGGAATGTCTTGGGACTATACGGCATTTGAGAGGTGTGTCACTGCCAAACCAATTACAACTGAAACTGCAATGGGCTTGGCAGTGTACACCAATGACCAGGCACTCTGGGTATGACAGTAGTTCCCAAGTTCTCTAGTTTTAAGAAATGAACTGCTCCAATGAGAGCACTTCATTTCTTTCTGTAGCTGTAACTCCGGCCATGTAGCATTATAGTTGACACTAATGCACATGGCCGGAGTTATGGCAATAGCTTTCTCCTGCCGCCGGCTGTGCTTTCAGTGCCTGGTATTGGCTCCTCAGACCCACTCATCCCCAGGCTTGAAGAATGGCTATGGTGTGGCTTACTGTATTGACAGCTGCTGCTGCTGCTCACCGCACTCTCAGTCCCCAATCCTGGCTCCTTCACACACACACACACACACACACACACACACACACACCCAAGAAGATAAGAATGGCTGTGGTGTGGCTTTACCTATTTGTGGCTGTTGCCACCCACTGCACTCTCAGTCCCTGATCCTGGCTCCCTCAGACCCCCACCCCCCCATGCTTCCACATGAGCTGCGGTGGGACTTTATCTATTGGTGGCTGCTACCGTGGGCCGCACTCTCAGTCCCCAGTCCTGGTTCCTCAGACCCCTCCCCCTGCTTGAAGAATAGCTGTGATGCTGCTTTCCATATTGGCGGCTCCTACCACCGACTGTGTGCTCTCTAACTCCTGGTCCTGGCTCCTCAGACCCCCCAGGTTCTATATTACCTGTGGTGCAGCTTCTTTTCACAATGATACTGGGGGTGCCCAATCCCCCAGTGTCGTCACCGGGAATCCTCTTTTTTTTTTTTTCTAACACTTGCAAATAAGAAAACCGTCCATCGTTGTCTGTTGCGCTGTTATCCCCCCAACCCATCCACTCAGCTCCCACCCCCCAAAGCCCTTACTTGCCCACTGGGAGGTTCAGTGCCATAATCTTCTATGAACCACAGACATGTCTTCACTCTATCAAAGCCAGATTGCGAACTGAGGAAACAGGTATGCAGCACAATGTATTTCAATGGGGTTTGAATGTACAGGGTTTGCATTTAGTGCCATAAGTGCCAAACACCACTGCAAATACCTGCAAGTGAACGTTCTGCATTTAATAGATTATGAAACACACCAAGATTTATTTTTACTAGGGCTGGGTAAAATTTATCTTCTGCTGGCAGTAGAGCCTAGAGGTTAGAGCAACAAACTATGAATGAGCTTGGTACATCTAGCAGTCAGACCTGGGTTTGATTCCTACAGCCTCCACTTGCACACTGTGTGACTCTGAACAAGTCACTTAACCTCCCCAGTGCTCCCGGGTCGCCTCTGAAAACAGGTACCTTTGCCTAGTGGGCCTTACCCAGTTACCAAAAGAATTAAAAAAAAAAGAATTCTGGCAAAATTACAATTTCACTTTCATGAAATTTCTATGGCATTTTCCCACAATTGTACCTTCAGTCATTTCCAAACATTTTAAAAAGTATTGGTTCACATTGCACCATATTTGGCATGGTGATTATATCTATCCCGGTAAAGAAGTGTACCGAGTTGCAGATCACAGGTGTTAAAGGAGAATGAGTTATAAGCCTCCAAGCTTTTCAAAATTTAAAAATTACATTTCACAAGTACGTAAACTGCAAAATTTTAAGCCTTCACAACTTTAAAACTAGAAAAAAAGAATATTGCCAATTACGTTAGGTTCATTGACCCTAAAAATGAGAGTGTGTGTGTGTGTGTGTGTGTATATGTGTATGTGTGTGTGTGTGTGCTCTCTAATCTCTTTCTCAAAGGCTGACAAAGTTATAAGCAGTCGATGATTAGAGAATAACATCAGTAATTAAAACTGAATTTCATGCGCTTTTGTGAATGTGTGGAATTTTGTAATACTTTTGTCAAAGCCATAGCCATACATTTTACTCAGCTATACACATGAGCTGCCATTGTGGAAAAAGAAAAAGGCTAGGTAAAGTGGCAATAAGGTCGTACTCATAGAGGTTCCACAGTAAAAGTACAGTACAGTGGTGCCAATCGTCAGGTCAGTATCTTGAATGAGGAACCATGAAGAACAGTCCTGGACATCACTGTGTACTTGCCTGTCTTTTTGCAACATGCCAGCTAACCACAAATGTTCACTGACTAAATTAGTTGTGGATGCACAGGAATGCGTGCGTAGTATTGTTTTTGTAGAATGCCACCTGCTGACTCTTTAACAGCCCTGTAGATACTGTAACAATGTACATTTTAGCATTTGAAAACAGTGGCACCAAGTGATGGCAAGCATTACAACTAGTTACATACATACATAGTAGCCAGCAAATTAGGCCTACCTGTCTATCACATCTGCCTGAACACAGCTCACCGGTATGGTACAGTAGCTACTCTTCTTTAATCCATCACCCCCACCCTCTCCTCCCTGCTTACCCCGATGCTCTCCTTAGTTCCAATCTGTACCAAGCCCCTGTGTCTGTCCCAGCCCATCTTAAAACCGTCTACAGTATCCACTTTTATCAGTTCATCTGGAAGCACATTCCAGGATGCTAGCACCCTCTCCATGAAATAATGCCCCCCCTCACTGCCCCTCTGTACTGTCCCCCCACCAGTTTTAGACTATGGCCTCTCGTAGTCCCCTCCCCCTTTAGTTTGATGAGTCCCTCCATTTTGACTCTGTTGACTCCCTTCAGATATTTGAAGGCCTCTATCATATCCCCCCATCCCTCCTGTCCTCTAGGGAGTAAATGTTCAGCTCTCTAAGTCTAGCCTCATATGACATTTCCCCCAGACCACTGATCATCCTTGTCACCCTTTTCTGGACTCTCTCCCACAGTGTGATGTCCCTGTTTAGTTGGGGATGCCAGAACTGTACACAATACTCCAGGTGCGGCCTCACCAGTGAGTTGTGCAGGGGAAGTATAACTTCCCTTTTCCTGGACATTATTCCCCTAGCTATACACCTAAGCATTTTATTCACTTTAGCAGCTGTGGTCCTGCACTGCTCTGAGTTGTTCCATTTGGCATCAGTCATCACCCCCAGATCCTTTTCAGTCATGGATACAGACAACTGTACTCCCTCCAACTGGTAGCTATACCCAGGGCTTCTAACACCCACATGCAGAATGCTACACTTATGCACATTAAACCCCAACTTCCATGTGTGTGGGTTGCTTGAAAGGACAGAGCAAAGAACCTTACCAGAGCAAGAGTAAGGATTAAGACTTCTTTTGGCTAAGCAGATTTACTGTGTGTTGTTATTTTTATTTTGTACTCACAGGGATTGTTACTATTTGTTGCTAACATTTTATGGATTTATTTTTCTCTGATTCAAATTGTTGTTGCTGGGTATACCTTCTGCTGCATTATTATAAGGTGTGCCTACAGGTGTGTGCTAACAGATTACTGCTGTAATCTTCTGATTCAAATTGTCTTTTGCAAGGTATATCTTCTGTTACTGCTTTATTTTTCTCTGTAGCAAAATGTTTTTAAAGGGTATATCTTCTGTGAAATTATTACAGGTGGTGCTTTACAGGTTTTACAGTTTTATCTATCATTAGGGTAAGCTTTCAGGATTACTGCATTTGTTGCTGACTGATTGTTTCTGCTCTTACCTCATTGTTTCTTTTGTCCATGGTTCTTCTTTTTCAGCAGGGGAAGGGCCCAGCCACCTACCCCCCATCCCCAGCCACCCCACACTCACTCCTTTTATAGGGTAGCCCAGTCATGACATTTCCTGTGGCAAAGCAGGAAGGGGCGGATCAGTGGGGTATCCACACGGTGACCTCATTTACAGGGGCACTAGTAATTTAACTTGTTATAACAAGTTATACAAAAACAAACAAACAAAACACAAAATAAAACATTTGCTTTCATTTTCTTCCTTCTAATTACTCTGACCAGGTTATAAACCCAGCAATGTATCTGGAATAGATATCATTAACTGGAGGTACTGCGGAACACTTTTCAGAAGGGCAGTTTTACAGGATTTAGGACACTGTCCTATGTGCTGGGCCATTGGAGATCTTATGGCTCAGCTCCAGGCAGCATGGGTAGAGATTGTGCACCTCAAATTATATATTCAAGAGGAAATATATTATAAGAACCGCCTGCCATTTCTCCAACATCCAACAGAAGCACCTCAACCGCAGAGGATAGTTGGTCCAGGAGGTTGGCAAGTGGTTAGAAGGGGCAAATCGGGTGCCCCATCACTGGTTGCTCTCCAGCATATTACCTCCACAAACCATATAAAAACTACAAACAGGTATCTGCCTCTATCTCTGAAATTAACCAAAGGGGCAGAGGACACTGCAGAGCAGAACAGTGCAGCACAGGAGCTAGCACAACAAAACTCACCCAAAACAGGAACCAAAACAAAAAAAGCAAAAAGGAAATCCAAAAAACTTGTGATCATAGGAGACTCCATGATTCGGGGAGTTGATACCAATCTCCAGCCAGGGGTAATGGTCAGATGTCTCCCAGGTACATCAGCATGGAGAGACACTGAATGCATTGCTAAAACTGTTTTGGAAGCAGGAGAAAACATTGATGTCCTGGTACACGTAAGGACTAATGATCTCGCCAGCCGGTTAGTTGTGGAGACCAAGGAACACCTGACTAGGCTGGGTGACAAACTATCATCCATTTCATCCAGCATCTCCTTCTCTGAGATCCTGCTAGTCTGGGAAAGGGAGACAGAAGGTCAGAGAAGGGGAGATAGGGGAGCTAAACATGTGGCTCAAGGGCTGGTGCCAGGAAAAAGGACACAAATTTGTAGGGAACTGGCAAAAGTTCTGGGAGTGAAAGTTCTTTAAATTTGATGGACTGCATCTGACTAAGGAAGGAGTCAGTGCATTGGGGCAGAAGTTTGAGGTCTTTGCATAATATTTAAACTAGCAAATGCAGAAGGGGTGCAGCACCCCATACATTGAATGGGAAGAACACCTCTCCCCCCTCAGCTAGTGGTCAAACAGGAGTTCAGCATGTTTGCAGTTCATTTGCATCACCAGGTAAGAAAAAAGGTCCAGCTTCCCATACGACACACAGGGGAAACGCCAGACCTCACCCAACAACTAACACACCAAAATCTGGCCAATGGAGAATCATGTACACAAATGCTTGCAGTCTGGGAAACAAGATCCTAGACCTACAGGCAATAATGATAGAGGCTAAACTGGACATAGTAGCAATTAGCGAGATGTGGTTTACCAGTAACCACACTTGAGAGACTTCAGTACCTGGCTATGTACTGTTCAGAAGAGACCGAGATGCAAAAGGGGTGGAGTGGCCCTGTATGTCAATGAAAATATCAAAGCTACAGAAATTCAGAATACACATAAGGAACCAGTAGAACTGTGGGTCACCCTGGAAACAGAAAATGGGACAGCCATAAGAACTGGGGTTGTCTACAGGCCCCCAGACCAGGAGGAGGACATAGACACATTACTGTTAGAAGATATACAAAACATAACAGCTAAAGGAGAGGTTCTGATGATGGGAGACTTCAACATTCCAGATACAGATTGGTCAATACCAGCAGGAACATCTGCCAGAACTAGAAACATGGTGGATTCTCTGCAGGGGAAGGGCCTCAAACAACTGGTGCAACAACCCACAAGAGAAGGGCTCATGTGATCCTGCTTCACAAGAGTGGTAGCAGGGAGGAGGCAGGGAACTACAGACCAGTCAGTCTTACCTCAGTAGTGGGCAAGATTATGGAGGCACTCCTTAAGGAAAGGATAGTGCAACACCTGGAATCCATAGGAGCACAGGATCCAAGACAGCATGGGTGAGATGCAAGTCACAAGTGGGGTACCTCAGGGATCAGTCCTGGGACCAGTCCTCTTCAATATCTTCATTAGTGACACTGCAGATGGACTAAAGGGTAAGGCTTGTCTGTTTGCAGATGACACTAAGATCTGCAACAGAGTAGATGATCCAGATGGGGTGGGCAGAATGAGAAGAGATCTGGATAAACTAGCAAAATGGTCAGAAGAGTGGTAACTGGGATTTAATGCAAAGAAGTGCAAGATCATGCACACAGGAAAGAGAAACCCTGAAGACACCTATAGACTGGGAGGGGAGTTCCTGGCAGTCACAAAGGAAGAAAGAGACTTGGGCATCATCACCACCGATGACCTGAAATCATCCAAGCAGACCTCTAAAGCAGAAGGTAAGGCTAGGGGGATGTTAGGGTGTATTAGTAGGGGTATCACAAGTTGTAAGAGGGAGGTAATAATCCCTCTTTACAAGACACTGGTTAGGCCCCATCTGGAGTACTGTGTGTAGTACTGGAGGCCACACCTTTACAAGGACATTAACCAAATTGAGGCAGTCCAGAGAAGGACAACCAAAATGGTGTAGGGACTGCATCAGAAGACACATGAGGACAGATTAATGGAGCTCAATATGTATACCCTTGAGCAAAGGAGGGAGAGAGGTGATATGATCGAAACATTCAAACACCTTAAGGGCATTAACAAGGGAAAGAGTCTAACATGTTTAAATATAAGAAAAATAGCAGGACAAGAGGACACAACATGAGATTAGAGGGAGGCCGATTAAGGGGGAATGTGAGGAAATTCTTTTTCACAGAAAGGGTGGTGGATGCATGGAACGGCCTACCTCAGGAACTGGTGGATATGAATACAGTGCAGAGCTTCAAACAGGCATGGGATAGGCATAAGGAAGTAATACAGATGAGTATAAATAGATAGGCCACTGACAGAGCAAAGGCCGATGGCACATTTATAAGGTAGAAAAAGAAATGGGCAGACTGGATGGGCCTTGTGGTCCTTATCTGCTGTCAACTTCTGTGTTTCTATATGTTAGGGCTATCCTAGATCTAGTACTGACCAACAAGGAAAGGATCACAGATCTCCAGGTAGAAGGTCACCTGGGGGCCAGTGACCATCACATGGTATGGTTCAATTTGGCCACTACAACTAAATCATCCTATTCCAAGGCAAAAATATGGGACTTCAGAGGCGCTGACTTTGATAAGATGGCCAACAGAGTTAAACTAGCCCTGGCAAAAGAAATACAGGTGAGGGGGTGTACAGGCAAAGTTGGCAAGCATTAAGGATGCAATACTTGAAGCAACATCCCATTGTGTTAGAGAGAAAAGGAAGTGCAAAAGAAGAAGGAAACTACTTTGGTTCTCAAAAACAGTAGCAGAAAAGGTAAGAGCCAAAAGGCTGGCCTTCAGGAAATATAAGGTAACACAGCGGGATGAAGATAGGGAAGCATACCAAACTTCCCTAAGGGAAGCAGGGAAGGCAGTAAGGCAGGCAAAGGCCCAAACTGAGGAAACACTAGCACAAACAGTAAAAGAAGGGGACAAAACTTTCCATAGATACATTAGTGAAAGGAAAAAGTCCAGAGGGGGTATTGCTAAGATCAAAGGAGATAAGGGGGGCATGTGAGGAGGAGGACCATGTAAAAGCACCTATCCTAAATAGATACTTCTGCTCAGTATTTACTGAAGAGAAGGTAGAGCAGGGCCCACAGCTCAGCACCATGGACACAGTGGGGAGGGAGGTGAGCATTAGTCCCTTCACAAAAGAAAGGGTCCTACAAGAGCTCGATAAGCTCAGGGTGGACAAGGCAATAGGACCTGATGGCATACATCCCAGGCTACTAAAGGAGCTATGGGTGGAACTAGCAGAGCCATTATCAGATCTGTTTAGTGAGTCTCTGAGCACAGAAGAGGTCCCAGAAAACTGGAGAAGGACTCATGTGATCCCACTCCACAAGAGTGGTAGTAGGGAGGAGGCAGGGAACTACAGACCAGTCAGTCTTACCTCAGTAGTGGGCAAGATTATGGAGGCACTCCTTAAGGAAAGGATAGTGCAACACCTGGAATCCATAGGAGCACAGGATCCAAGACAGCATGGATTTACAAAAGGAAGGTCCTGTCAAACTAATCTCATAGATTTCTTTTACTGAGTAACCAGAGTGGTGGACCAAGGGGGAGCAGTTGATGTCGCCTACCTTGACTTCAGCAAAGCTTTCGATACTGTTCCACATAGAAGATTGATTAATAAACTGGGTAGGCTTGGGGTGGGTCAGAAGTTGGTCAACTGGGTGGCAAACTGTTTGACAGGCAGAAAACAAAGAGTGGTGGTAAATGATATACAGTCAGAAGAGATGCAAGTCACAAGTGGGGTACCTCAGGGATCAGTCCTGGGGCCAGTCCTCTTCATTATCTTCATCAGTGACATTGCAGATGAACTGGAGGGTAAGGTTTGTCTGTTTGCAGATGACACCAAGATCTGCAACAGAGTAGATGATGCAGATGGGGTGGGCAGAATGAGAAGAGATCTGGATAAACTAGCAAAATGGTCGGAAGAGTGGCAACTGGGGTTTAATGCAAAGAAGTGCATGATCATGCACATAGGAAAGAGAAACCCTGAAGCCGCATATACGCTGGGAGGGGAGTTCCTGGCAGTCACAAAGGAAGAAAGAGACTTGGGCGTCATCATCACCGATAACCTGAAATCATCCAAGCAGACCACTAAAGCAGTAGGTAAGGCTAGGGGGATGTTGGGGTGTATTAGTAGGGGTATCACAAGTCAGAGGAGGGAGGTAATAATCCCTTTTTACAAGACACTGGTTAGGCCCCATCTGGAGTACTGCATGCAGTACTGGAGGCCACACCTTCACTCGGACATTAACCAAATTGAGGCAGTTCAGAGAAGGGCAACCAAAATGGTACAGAGACTGCATCAGAAAACATATGAGGACAGATTATCTGGACTCAATATGTATAACCCAGAGCAAAGGCGGGAGAGAGGTGATGTGATTGAAACATTCAAACACCTTAAGGGCATTAACAAGATGAAAGAGTCTAACATGTTTCAATATAAGAAAAATAGCAGGACAAGAGGACACAGCATGAGATTAGAAGGAGGCCGATTAAGGGGTAATGTGAGGAAGTTCTTTTTCACAAAAAGGGTGGTGGATGCATGGAACAGCCTACCTCAGGAAGTGGTGGATATGAATACAGAGCAGGGCTTCAAACAGGCATGGGATAGGCATAAGGGAGCAATACAAATGAGTATGAATAGATAGGCCATTGACAGAGCAAAGGCCGATGGCACATTTATAAGGTAGAAAAAGAAATGGGCAGACTGGATGGTCCTTGCGGCCCTTATCTGCCGTCAACTTCTATGTTTCTATGTTTCTGTTTCTATGTGTGCCCAGTTTTCCAACCTCACCAAATCCTCCTTGAATGCCCTCATTCCCTCCTCACTGTCCACCTCAGCCCCCAGTTTGGAATCATCAGTGAACAGGCTCATTCTGCTTCCAGCTCCCTCCCCATGTCCACGATGAACACATTGAAAAGGACGGGGCCCAACACTGAACCTTGTGATCATGTTCTTTCACCCACCATATGTTCATCCTACAAGTCTCACTGACCACCCACTGACTCCCATTGTCACACTCTTAGTTGACACTATTCAAGTGGTCAATAACTTCAAATATCTTGGTTTCATTCTTGACTCCCACTTATCCTTTTCCTCCCATATTGATGCACTGACAAAAAAGTTAAGAATGAGACTTGGTTTCTTTTATAGAAACAAATCTCTTTTCTCACGAGACTCGAGAACTAGGTCAGTACAGGCCACATTCTTACCCCTCTTGGATTACGCAGATATTATCTATAATTGCTGCACTGCCACAGATCTCTACAAGTTGGATGTTCCTTCCATCGTGCCATTCAGTTTACAACCAATGCTCCAGCCAGAACCCACCATTGCACTTTGTACAAAGAGGTGAACTGGAAGTCCTTGGCAACCAGGAGGCTTATCCACATGTACATCTGGATATACAAAGCAATCCTAAATAAACTGCCTAATTACATCACCACTGACCTCCATCACTTACATAGTGCTTATGTCCTCAGGAAAAGTGCTTATATCACTTTTGCAGTTCCAAACCCCCATACATGCTGCAGTGGGGCAGCACTGAGCTATGTCCACCCACTGTCTGGAACAAGCTCCAATCCACATTAAAGCTCCAGACTAATCCTGTTAAATGCCTTCAAAAGGCTCATTCATAGACTTACTCCGGAATCCTGCCAGTGTATCTAAATCCTCCTACCAGCCACCATATTTATATCTCTCTCTCTCTCTCTCTCTCTCACTCACTCCCCTTTTCGTCTCACGGCCCTTCGGCCCTTGTGAGCTGCACTTATTCTCTACTACCTGTTCCCTGCCTTACCACCTCTGTTTCCCTTCCCTTTTTTTAGCTACTTGCAAGCCCCTTCTTCTCCTGCCTCTTCACTGCCTCCTTTGGAACTACTTATACAGAACCTACTCACTGTTTTAAAATATCCCAAGCTTACTCCCTTATCTGTTTGATGTAATATTCAGTATCTATTACTTGATGTATTGTACTATTATATCCCAAGTATAACTGCCCTGAACTTGACAATGTATTAGTCTTTTCATCTGATGTTGTATCACTCTTTGCTTACTTTGTATTTTGTGTTATATATTTAGAGTTTTATTGTATAAGGGACCTCCTTGCAAATGAGCTTTGCTCAATGGAGTTTATCCCTTCACAATAAATTGAAACTGAAACCAGTGATGACCCTTGTGTGAATCAAGGCTACACCCCCCACCACCACCCTCTGCTGTCTTGCAAACTGGGTCTTATGACCTACTATGATGTTTTCCTGCATAAAAATAAAGAATTTGACTAGGTTGGTTTGACACAATCTCCCCCAGACAAATCCATGTTGGTTGACATCCTAAAAACCATTTGCCTCCAGGAACTTCACCATCCATTCTTTTAAGATGGCCTGCATCATTTTCCCCACCATGGATGTCAGGCTGACTGGTCTATAGTTCCCCAATTCATCACGAGGTCCACTCTTGAGGAGAGGCAGTATGTGTGCCATCCTGCAGTCCAAAGGAACACATCCTGATTGGAGGGAGGAATTGAATAGATCTACCAATGGAGCTGCTAGGACATCCACCAATTCCCTCAGAATCCTGGGGTGGATGCCATCTGGTCCTGGAGCATTATCCATCCTCAAGGACTTGAGAGTCTCCCTCACTGTGACAGGGTGATCTCTGTCAGGGTTGGGTGCCCTGGTAGAAGGACAAGAGGTCCCTTGTCCCCTGCTAGACCTTTTGCCTTGCTTTTACAAAAACATCAAATATAAAGGTGTCTGTATACCTTACATAAAGAATGTGTGCACCTTTGGGATTTGGCAGGTGCATTCATGGCATGTAAAATGTTGTTTGGGAGAAGCAGACCAGGAGCAGCAGTTGCACAACTGATGACTAGTTTTGCTGTTTCTCTGTACCCTGCATCACGGCAGGTTTTGTTTAAAACCAAGTGGGCATTTGCTTCGCATGTTGCTGCCCCTCAGTATATAGTTTAAGAGGAATTTCCTGGCTACTGACCTTTTGATAAAAAGCATCTGTTATGCCAGCTAAATTGGAAGAGAAATTATGAAATATGTACCACAAAGGAGCTGTAGTCATCTTCGGGGGAGGCATGGAGCAGAGATTTCCTGGTGGCTCAGATCTGGGCAGGCCAGGGCTGCAGGAAAGGAGTGCATCGGGGGACAGAGGAGCCAGTGCTGCATCAGCAGCAGGAGCAGGGCGAGCGGGAGTTCCTGGTGGCTGCAGTCAGCACCAGACCAAGGGGAATTAAGGAGAGGCAGCTAATCAGGAGAGAAGGCATGAAGTTTTTGAATCAGGGCTGAGCTTAAAAGGCAGGCCCAGCCGCTCACACAGCAGATGCCACAAAGGAGCTGTAGTCGTCTTCGGGGGAGGTGTGGAGCAGAGATTTCCTGGCGGCTCAGATTTGGGCAGGCCAGGGCTGCAGGAAAGGAGCACATCGGGGGACAGAGGAGTCAGTGCTGCATCAGCAGCAGGAGCAGGGTGAGCGGGAGTTCCCGGTGGCTGCAGTCAGCAGCAGTCCAGGGGAAATTAAGGAGAGGCAGCCAATCGGGAGAGAGGACACAAAGTTTTGAATCAGGGCTGGGCTTTAAAAGCAGGCCCAGCCGCTCACACAGCAGACACCGCAAAGGAGCTGTAGTCATCTTCGGGGGAGGCGTGGAGCAGAGATTTCTCAGTGGCTCGGATTTGGGCAGGCCAGAGCTGCAGGAAAGGAGCACATCAGGGGACAGAGGAGCCAGTGCTGCATCAGCAGCAGGAGCAGGGCGAGCAGGAGTTACCGGTGGCTGCAGTCAGCACCAGACCAGGGGAAATTAAGGAGAGGCAGCTAATCAGGAGAGGGGGCATGAGGTTTTTGAATCAGGGCTGGGCTTAAAAAGCAGGCCCAGCCGCTCACACAGCAGATGCCGCAAAGGAGCTGTAGTCATCTTCGGGGGAGGTGTGGAGCAGAGATTTCCTGGTGGCTCAGATTTGGGCAGGCCAGGGCTGCAGAAAAGGAGCACATCAGGGGACAGAGGAGCCAGTGCTGCATCAGCAGCAGGAGCAGGGCGAGCGGGAGTTCCCGGTGGCTGCAGTCGGCAGCGGACCAGGGGAAATTAAGGAGAGGCAGCCAATCGGGAGAGAGGATGCAAAGTTTTTGAATCAGGGCTGGGCTTAAAAGGCAGGCCCTGCCACTCACACAGCAGATGCCGCAAAGGAGCTGTATTTTTCTTCGCACACCACCCACCCCAGCCCCAACCTCTATTAAATAGGCAGTGGGGGTGGAGCCTAGGGGAAGGAGTGGCCTGACTTTAGTGGATTTTAAAGAACATTAAGAGAGGTTTTTAGTACGTGACTTTGGGTTGTACCTGATTTTGGGTTATTGGGCCTGACTTTAGTGGATATTAAAGGACACTGATAGAGGTTTTGTATTCAAGAGCAGCAAGAGTAAAAAAAAAAAAAGTAGGAGCACAAAAGGACAGTTTAGTTGGGAAATTGATAATGTGTGGTTGTTTGTAAAGGCTAGCAGAAAGGGAACTACCTATTGTAGGAGCAGAAGTGCTTGCATAGTATTATTAAAAGGGGAGAGTGACCAATGACGCTAAAACAGAATAGGAATGTGGCCTCAAGTTGCTTGGGCTGGCATCTTTGGGAGGGTGGGTGGATGCACGGGGTGTGGGGCAGCCATAGTTCTAGACTGGGCTTGGAAGCTTGGAGGTTGCCCAGTATGCCACCAGCTGGCAAAGCTTGGGGAGGAAGTGGAAGGACTTCAGAGACAGCTGGTAGAGTGGAAAAGGAAGGGACATGGGGTGGCCTGCAAACATACACAGGGGGGTGAAACCTCAAGCACAAGGGGAGGAACCGGACATTGGCTGGGGGAACAAGGGCAGCCTTGCAGGAGGAGTCCAGAAGGTGGGAGTGCCCATAACACCAGGTGAGGGGAGGAGGGGGGTCACAGGAGACCAGAGAGAGAGGGGGGTAGTATGGGAAGAGGTCAGAGGGTAGCAGGGGGAGTGGGGACCCAGGATCAGCAGAAAGGGGACCGGGGAGAGAGGCACAGGAACAGATAAGAAAAGAAATGAGGAAGTTTGGTGGAAAAAAAAAGGCAGGAAGCGGGGACATCAGGAAAAGGGGCTTCAGCAGGAAGGAAAGTGGAGCAAGGCCTGGCAATGAAGGTCAGAGTAGAGGGAAAAGCATGGGGGGAGGGAGATCAAAGGGAGTAAAGCACAAGGAAGGATAGCACAATAGAAGTTCCAGAAAACCAGGATTTGGGTGAGGGAGAAGAGCAGGTTGGAGAAAGTGAGAATCGAAAAGCCTCAAAGGAGAGAAAGGGCAGCACGGAGAAACCAGAGAACCAGGAAGGGGCACAGGGAAGGGTACAGATGGAGGATGAGGGGAGGAAGGCTCATGTAGTTTTGGGGGGGAGAAAAGAGGGGACAGAGGAGAAGAAATTGGAAAAGAAGAACAGAATAGCAGCAGTGGGGGTTTCCAGGAGAAAAAAGGGGATAGAGTCTTAATAGTGGGGGACTCTATTATAAAAGGGGTTACATGGGGGAGAAGGGAAGAGAGAGGGAAAAAAAGATAGGTGGAGTGCCTGCCAGGTCTGACGGCTGCCAAAGTTGTCCATTGGGTCCCCTCTAAGGGGAGGGAAATGGATAAGAAAATGCATCTGATCTTCCACCTAGGCACAAACGACCTTGCAAAGAGCAGCGTGATGAAGGTGCAGGCCAGGTTTGTGGCTTTGGCAAGGTTCTGCAGTGATTCAGAATTCAAATCCCTGTCCTTCTCAGAGGTATTACTTACCTGGTATGAAAGAACAGAAGAAGGCCAGAGCCCATCGAGACTGTTCCCCACACTATGTGGGACATTATTTATCTATTATCTCTCAATCAAACATCTAATTTGTTTTTAAAGACAGTGGCACTAGTTGCCTCTACCAATTGTTGTGGCAAGATGTTCCATACAATGGATGCTCTTATTGGAAAAAAGTTTCCCCTTTTGCTGGTTTTATAAGTTTTTACTTCAAGCTGTTTATTATGCAGTCTCGGAACCTGTCTCCTTTTGGCAAGTGTTAGACCACATTTTTCCATTGGTTCTGGTGAATTTATTAAATTAAAAACCATAAGCACATCACCTCTTAATCTTCTAGTTTGAAGAGAGAAGAGACCAGTAGCTTTTAATCTGTTCTGATAATCCAAGTTTGTCAATCTTGAAATCATTCTAGTTACTCTCCTTTGAACCTGTTCAAGAATTGCTATGTCTTTTTTTTGGTTTGGATTCCAGAAAGGGGAGCCATAGTCTAGATACGGTCTAATGTATGCCCTATACAATGGAATAAGGCATTGTTCAGTGCGATTAACAAAAGTGCATTTTATTTGCCTCAAAAGTCTGTTGGTCATGCAAGCAGTTCTAACACAGTGATCATTTGATGTAAGTTTATTAACATATATCCCTAAATCTTTTTCACAATTTGATGAGTGAAGTGGTAATCCATTTATATAATATATCGTTTTTGGATTATTTACACCGAAATGCACTACTAAATATTTGTCTTGATTAAACTGCATATGATTTTCATTTGCCCAAAGTGTTAATTTTTCCAAATCCTTCTTTAATGCAGAAATATTTTCTTGATTATTAACCTTGCCCCCCAATTTAGTATCATTTGCAAATTTAACCATGAAGTTATTTGGCCCTGTTTGTAAATCACTGATAGAGAGAGTAAACAATGTTGGTCCCAAGACCGACCCCTGTGGTACACCACTTATCACACTACCCAAATCAGACAAGATATCATTAATTCTGACTCTCTGAGAATGATTTGTCAACCAGTTTAAAGTCCAGTTGACAATATCAGGTGACAAACCTAGATTGTGCATTTTAGTAATGAGTTTTCATGTGAGACTTTATCAAAGCTCTACTAAGTCAAAGAATTACATCAGTAGGGATACCCACATCTAGTAGAGTACTTATATTATTGTAAAAATATATCAGATTGGTGGTGCGGGAATACTTGGGAGTAAACCCACGCTGATTTGAATCATAAATTCCTAATTTTTTACAATCTTGATCTATTAGAGACTTCATTACTCGTTCCATTAATTTACCAGCCACTGAGATCAGGCTAATTGGACGATAATTTTGCACAGAACCTCTATTGCCTTTTTTAAATATGGGAGTAACTATTGCTGAATGCCAATCATTTGGTACAATGCTTTCTTGTAAGGATTTGTTGAAGATAATTGACAAAGATATAAAGATATTTATAGAGGTTTCGATCAGAAACCATGGATGAATACCGTCTGGGCCTGGACTAGTATTTTTTTTAATTTTTTGATAGCCTGTATAATGTCAGTTGGATAGAACCTATGATAATCTACGTGGTGAACTTTAAATGTACTAATAGGTGATTTTGGAGAGAAGACAGAACAAAAGTACTTATTAAAGAGATTCGAGGTTTCTATATCAGAAAGAGAAGAGCCATTGGTTATAATGGGACCAATGGTCCTTGATACACCTTTTTTACAATTTATATAGGAGAAAAGAGATTTGTGACAGTCTTTTGTGTGAGCTAGTTTAAATTCTAGCTTATTTTTTCCCAATTTACTAGAATTTTTGAAGTTTTTCACAGATAGTCTGTATTTATGTAATAGAGAAGTTTTAAATGGAACAGAATTATTCTTAAGTTTCCTAAAAAGTTTAATTTTTATTTTAATCTGATTTTTAATTGTCTTGTTGAACCGAGGGGAAATGTTTCCTTTATTATTAAATTTCCTCTTAGATGAAATAAAGGTATTTTCCAAATGATGTACAATGTTTTTAAAAAAAGTCCCAAGCTTGTTGTGTTGTATAATTAAGAAGATTAGATTCCCAGTTTATGTTTTGTAAGTATTCATTAATTTTAGAAAAATTTGCTGTATTATAATTTTTTGTACAGTATAACTTCCTTTGTGTAGTTTTAAACTGTTGAATTTCAAAAAGAATAGATGAATGATCACTGGTCCCAAGTGGATCCCAAATTTGTAAATTGCTAATTTGTTGCTCTATGTTAGTAAATAATAGATCCAAAATAATAGGACCTCGAGTGGGTTCAGTAACAAGTTGTTGTAATCCAGTACTAACTACCACATGTATTAGTCCTTTCTCAGCATAGGAATGTCCTGAGAATGAGTCCCAGTTAATATGAGGGCGGTTAAAGTCACCAAATATTACAGTATCTTGAGATTCTGAAAAATGTGTAATTTCTTTAAACATATCAGTTGTGTAATCTGAATTTGCAGATGGAGGTCGGTAGATGTTACCAATAATTATATAGGACTTCTCCTTCAATAAGATTTTAACCTATATACTTTCCAAAGGAAAGGGAGAACACACTTCAAAAGAAGGAATATCATTTCATATGTACATACAAACTCCACCGCCTTGCTTATCTAATCTGTTTTTATGATATAATTTATAACCTGGAATTTCTCTGGACCAAACTGAGGATGCATCCCACCAAGTTTCAGTTACTCTCACAACACCTTTATTTAAAGTTTTACATTTGGCTTTGAGTTCTGCTAATTTGAGTTGGTTTAAAGATCTTGCATTCAAAGCTAGGAATTTACATTTAGTTCTAATAATATTTTGGTAAGTATTCAGAGACTTGGGAATAGACCCATTCTCCCCCATTGTTTTTAGTTTAAACAATGATTTATGATTTTAGTGATACTTTTCCCCATAAGTGTACTACCCCTACGACTGAGATGTAAACCGTCCCAGCAAAACAAGGAAGAACGATCTGAAAATGATTCCCAGTGGGTAATACAGGGTATATCCTGCTTAAAACACCACTTTCTCAGTCATTCATTTAGGGCTTTGATTTTCTGCGTCATGGTAGATGTTGCTCTCAGGACAGGTAGAAGTTCAGATATACATACACAGCATCCCCTATCAAGTAACAGGTTACATAACACCACATAGTCCTGTTGTAACTGATTGAATGGGGTGTTGTTTATATCATTAACACTGGCATGTATGATAGCCAGTGGATTTTCCCCCCGCATTTTGTAAAATTTTAGGCATCACGGCGGTAATGTCAGATACCCTGGCCCCACGGAAGCTAGAACAAGTGCGGTTGCTCTTGTCACTATTACATACTGCCCTGTCAATGTGCTTAATGATTGAATCTCCCAGGACTAACACTTGTTTTGAGACAGTAGGGGTACAAGAATCAGAAACAGGTGATTGTTTAACACACTCTGGAGCGGTTAACTTAATAGGTATTGATTTGGTAGCTTGAGACTTACTAGGACAAATATTCATGGGCATTAACTCTTGATTGAAAAGTGTTTTTAAACCATTATTATCAACAGAGGGTAATGCACAGGATAAATCATGTTGCACTTCATTTTTTGATACAGTCAATTGCTCAAACCTATTACGAGTTTCAATAGGGGCACTATTGTGTATTTGACCGCCCCTCCTTTTTTAAGAGGCTTTGTGACAATGGTCCAGTCATCATTATCATGAGAAGAGGGTGGATAATCATCCACCTTATAAAAGGGGGCAGAGGCAACAGGTATACTAGTACTAGTCGTTACAATTGTCTCCTCTTCAGGAGGCATAGAAATGCTACCTAAATGTGAAGGAAATTGTTCATTAGAATGAAGTTGTTGATCCATAAGTTCAATGTACCTTTCCAATTCCCCTAATATCAGTAGAAACTGGTTTAATATTAAGCAGAAACGCTATCTCTGCTTCAAAAGTAGTAATCAGATGGCAATTAGCACATACATACTCACTCCCATACTTTCCCTCACTATACATCAAACATTGCATACACTTACTAAGTTCTTTTTCCATTATTAAAGGTGTATATTTACTAAGTAGAGGATATGCTAAAATTATCTTATCCAAGTTTGTCTAATGCCAGCAGTTTCAGCGTGCCCAGCAGACACAGCAGACACGCGCAAACATGCATGTCTCTGCGCCCGTCTCCACGTGCAGCCCCATGCACGCTCACCCCGCTCGCTAGAGGGGGTCAGGTTTTAAGCCAAAAAAACAGAAGTAAGCATCCATTCACTTCCGGTTTTGGCGCGAAGTAAAAATAACAATATTTACTTAAATATGCTACCTGTACCAAGGGCCAGCATGGAGGCAAGGCAAAATATTAAGGAATTCAATGATTGGATTGTAGGTTGGTATGCCCAGAAGGGGTATGGTGTGATAGGAGATTGGTGGTCAACATGGAGTGACATGAGCCTATATGCCCCGGATAGGCTGCACCTAAATGGGGAGGGGAAGGCACTGCTCAAATGTAAACTGGATGATTATGTGGACAGACAAGGGGGCAGGAAAAGCCTGGCTGTTGAGGCAGGTGGCGGGGGAGCAAAAGCCCTACACACACAGCAAGAGGGTAAAGGGGACAAGCATATAGGAAGGGAGGAGAGAGGAGCATGGAGGATTATGTGTGCGAATGCCAGAAGTCTGGATAGAAAGATCCCTGATCTAATGGCAAAAATAGCAGAGAAGGGCCTTGACATAGTGGGGGGTAACAGAAACGTGGTGCCACCAGGAGCAGGGATGGGAAATGGAGATATCAGGGTACAAATTGTTCCAGAAGGACAGGGAGGGAAAGGGGGGGTTGCACTCTATGTAAAGGAGGGTATCAGAGCATCAGAGTTGCAGGGTAAGTGGGGAGAGGCAGAAGGACCATGGGTCTCGTTGGCAGTGGGGAAGGGGGAGTCAGTGCATATGGGGAGGTGTACAGACCCTCAGTGCAGCAGGAATCTGCAGATAGAAGAATGGCCGACGAGTTTGTGAAAATGGTGGCAAGGGGGGAGGTGGTGCTGATGGGGGATCTAAACCTACCAGACGTAGACTGGAACACCCTTTTGGCTACTTCAACCAGCAGCAGGGAAATATTGGACTCCCTGCAGTTTGCCCTCCTAAATCAACTGGTCAGGGAGCCAACCAGGGCAGGAGCTACTCTTGAACTAGTCCTGACAAATGGGGAAAGGGTGAAAGAGCTATCGGTGGGGGAACATCTCGGTACAAGTGACCACAACACGGTCAGGTTTAAAATGAGAAACACTGCAGAGGTTCACCAGTCTAGGTTAAAGGTCCTGTATTTCAGGAGGATGGGACTTCAGGAGAATGGGGGAAATAGTGGCAAGGGCATTGCAGGGGAAGGGGGAGTTGATGAAGGTGGAGGCAAAGTGGGGGAGGATAAAGGAAGCTATTGTAGTGGCCACTGACGTCTGTGCCAAGAGAGAGTAAAAATAAGAGGAGGAGAAAACCTCTGTGGTATACGAGGGAAGCAGCAGAAAAGGTAAGGACAAAAAGGAAAGCCTTTAGGAGGTTCAAGACCACTCAGATGGAAATGAACTGGGTAAAATACCAGGCGAGCCAGAGAGAAGCTGGGGTAGAGGTAAGGAGGGCAAAGGCATAGACAGAGGAGAGAATAGCGAGAGGCGTCAAAAAAGGGGATAAGACTTTCTTTGATATGTAAATGAAAACAGGAAGACTAGGCAGGGGATTCTCCAGTTAAGAACAAAAGAGGGGAGGCGCTACAAGGAGACAGAGAAAAGGCAGACCTACTAAACACCTATTTTTGCTCTGTGTTCAAGAGGGGGGAGGAAGAAGGAGAAGAAGGCAGCAGAGCAGGAAAGGAAATGAAATGGCTGGGGAGGGGGTGGAGATGAGGCCGTTTCTCATGGAGGAAATATTGGAAGAACTGGGCTGCGTGAAGATGGACAGGACAATGGGGCCAGATGGGGTGCACCCAAGGGTGTTAAGGGAGCTAAAGGAGGTATTGGCGGTATCCTTGACTGCACCCTTCAATCGGTCCCTGGAAATGGGGGTGGTGTCTGAGGACTGGAGGCAGGCAAATGTGGTCCATCTGCATAAGTGGGGAGGGAAGAAGGAAGTGGGAAGTTACAGGCCCATGAGCTTGACATCAGTGGTAGGCAAGCTCATGGAGAAGCTAGTAAAAGGCAGGGTCACCAGCTACCTGGAGACAAACGGCCTGATGAATCCAAGACAACATGGGTTTACTAGGGGCAGATCCTGTCAAGCAAATTTGATAGAGTTTTTTGATGGGATCACCAAGGAAATAGATCAAGGTAGAGCGGTAGATGTAGCGTATTTGGATTTCAGAAAGGCATTTGACTCAGTGCCCCATGGGAGGCTGCTGTGTAAAATGACAGGACTGGGGATGGGGCAGAGGGTAGTCAAATGGGTGGGAAGCTGGCTGGGGAAAAGGAGGCAGAGGGTCATAATAAGTGGGGTGGCATCCGGGAAGGGCAAGGTCATGAGTGGGGTCCCTCAGGGATCGGTGTTGGGGCCCCTACTGTTCAATATATTCATAGGGGACATCATGGAGGGCCTTAAGGGGGTTGTGAGTATGTTTGCGGATGATATCAAAATCTACAATAGGGTGGACATGGAGGAAGGGGTGGAACAAATGCAGAAAGACTTGAGGAGACTTTAGGCATGGTCAAAAAGGTGGCAGCTTGAATTCAATGTAGAAAAATTTAAAAGCATGCATCTAGGCTACAGAAATTAGAAGGCAGGGTACCGTATGGAAGAAGAGATCTGAAGAAGACAGAACAAGAAAGGGACCTAGGCATCATTATATCTGGGGACCTGAAGGTGGAAGGGCAGTGCGGGAGGGCAGTGGCCAGGGGGAGTGGAATGCTGGGATGCATCGGAAGGGGGATCACCAGTAGGAACAGGGAGGTCATAGTACCCTTTAGTTAGACCACACTTGGAGTACGGAGTACAGTTGTGCAGGCCATACCTCAGGAAGGATGTGGGGAGAATAGAGAGGGTTCAGAGGAGAGCAACAAAAATGGTAAAAGGGTTAGGTCACCTATCCTATGAAGAAAGGCTGAGAGATCTGAACATGTACTCCCTGGAGCAGAGGAAGGAGAGGGGGGACATGATTGAGACTTTCAAGTACCTTAAGGGTATAAACAGGGTGCCAGGAGGTAGCATCTTCCAGATGAAAGGGAAACCGAGGATGAGGGGGCATGGCCTGCAGGTGGAGGGAGGGCAGTTCAGGAGTAACATTAGAACATACTATTACACAGACAGAGTGGTAGAAAAGTGGAACAGACTCCCAGAGGCAGTCGTTGGAGAGGAAACAGTGGAGGGATTCAAAAGAGCAAGGGACAACCACATGGGAGTGTTGGGGGAGGAAGGTCCAAGCAAATAGCTGGGAAAATGGGTAGACTTGGTGGGCCTAGTTCGGTCCTTTTCTGCCGTCACACTTCTATGAATCTATGAATAACAGATCTAGGCTGTTAAAAGAAAACTATTATATTCTGAATCAATGCAGGATTGTGGCTCAGGCAGCAACAATATTTATGTTACCCCCTGCCACTCCATACCTATATTATAAAGTTTCTGGAGCTAGTTTTAGAGAAAAGACCCTGAAAGGCCTAATGCGAGAGATAGAGCAGGGTCTGAAAAGTTTATGGCTGCTCTTGCTGCCCTGCTTGCTACCAATAATAAAATATACCCTTGTTGCACTGAAGGAGCGCATACCGCGCTGTAGATAAAAACTCCTGAAAGGGAACATGAATGAGACAGCACAGGTCGCGCTAGTTAAAACAAAATGCTGGTGCTCAAATGTTTAGAGAGAGAGGAGAATGTTTTGAAATAAGGAGCGCACTCGTTCCTTAAGTTCTGTCTCTCGCTCGGTTCAGACAGAAGACAGAAGTAATCTGAATGAAGCGGGAAGCTGGCAGGAAGCCAGTAATAAGAAGCCAGCTGCCCATAAATAAATAAAAGATACTGGTGCTCTCGAAAGGTGCGCATAGCACAATGCGGCACCTCTTCTTGATTTAGAGCAGGATCAGCTCCGTGGCTGCTTCGGAGCATAAGCATGCGCTGAAGCACTAGAATACACTGCATGTTGCGGTTGGAATGTCCCTATAAAGAATAAACATCTGCGGTGGTTAGGGTTGCCATCTTCGGATGGGGCAAAAACCAGATCCTAAGCTCCGCCCCTAGCCCCACCCCTTTTCATGACTCATCATGCATTGTTCCTCCTAGAAGGCCATTTGTTATATCAATAAAGGACAACACTTAAAGCAGCAGTTCAACAAAAATGTTAAGATGCTGTACTGTACCTGTCAGTTACTTTCCTAGGTTCCTCCTAGTCATCCATTTACTTATGTATTTATTTATTGACATTGGCTTACCAAATAAATATACAGAGATAAAAGAAATATCATTTACAGATATGATCTGGGGGGAGACAAGGGAAACACTGTAAACAGCACACAACAGTATACATGGTCTATAATAATACATAATAAATTGTTTCCTGTAATGTGTACGTTATATCTTTTTCTTGCACCTTTCTCTGTTCATGTCCACGATACTATTTCAAAGCCAAAGAAAAAAAATAATTTAAAACATTTAAAAATGTCTACATTCTGTTAGAGATGAAAATGTTTACCAGCAAATGAAACTGGAAGACAACTGGCTCTCTTTCTGTTACAAAAGGTGGGGGCAGTTGTACTGCTATGCCACTTTAAGGTGTATAGGAAAAGATTAGGTAAAGGAAGTGCTAATGGTGTTAATGGCCATACTTTACACCTCCCAGGCTGACTGCTTTCACAAACAAAGGGCTATATTGAGAAGAGAACTTGTCTGTAATCTGGAAATGTAGGTGAAACAATGAATGATATGACAAAATCTGTTTCAAAAGTATGTGAGCACTCAAAATGTCTCAAAAACCTGACCAGCACAGAGCAAAACTGGATTACCTGATAGGGACCCTGAAAACCTGATCACCAGGTAAAAAACCTGACAGGTGGCAACCCTAGTTGTGGTCCGTTTAGTAGGACTGACTGTGGGTCAGAACAAGGAAAAAGGGAGAGAAGATTTAAGAAAGAGAGAGCTGGTTTTAAAGTAAAATGGTATCCATGTTTACTCCTAGCTCTCACTCTCTCTTTAGGCTGTATTGAGGTATATAAATTTAAATAGTAAGTAGTGCTTGTAAGAGATGCCTACAGCACTTGCTGAATAATTTTGGCACAAAGCATGCTTTGTTATAATCTCCCAGGTGCCCTGTTAGCTGGTCCACTAGCAGACACGTGTAAGCGTTGAAAAGGCTGTAAATACTGTAAATGCAGGGAAGAATGCTCCATTTTCACTGGTTGTAAGGGGCGATTCAGGAATTTAAATTTCAAACAGAGCAAGATAGCTCCATGTGATCCCTCTCTCTCTCCCCCACTGCAAGAATGCTGCGGCGCAGATCAAGGCAGAACGGCTGAAAACTTTCCCTTTCAGCAGACAGCCGATCTATGACAAAAACATAAATAAATAAGTAAATTTTATTAAGGGACAGGGAAACCCCTTTTACTAATATGGAGTACCCCATGGAACAGAGGGCTGAAATGAAATTAAAGGGGGAGCCCAAATTAAAAGTTATAGCTGGCGGGCTGAAATTTCAGCTGTCGGAGACAGTAAGAGTTGTATTTTTTTGTCCTGCCTGAAGGAAGGACTTAACTAAAGAATGAATAAAGCATGGGTTAAGTATGAAGATACCCAGGCTAATGAATACAGAGATGAATAGAAATAAAGAACTAATAAAGGGCTGATATTATAAAACTATCTAAACTAAAGGACAGAGACACTAATATGTCTCTGAGGTGTCCTCCCTATGGGAAATGATTGCAGGACTATTTATTAAATAAAAAGTTACTGGTCCTTTGGTGCTAAATAACTTAAACCAGGAGAAGTAAAGTAGGTGATACCTGTAGTGTAGAGCTGTTGGAATGATTACTTATAGGGGAGGCAGCACCCTCTTATGACTTGTTACATACCTCACAGAACTGCCACTCTTAACAGAGTGGGTGGACCTACAGCTCATTATACCCTAATTATTCTTAGAAAATGGGCAAAACACTATCAGCTCTCTGATTGGCTGAGAGCTAAAACAGGGGGGTACATTAAGTTTCGATAGA
This sequence comes from Neoceratodus forsteri, assembly GCA_016271365.2. Lineage (NCBI taxonomy): Eukaryota > Metazoa > Chordata > Ceratodontiformes > Ceratodontidae > Neoceratodus > Neoceratodus forsteri. The sequence continues at coordinate 670,641,236 of CM057451.1, read as the reverse complement.
TGCCCACTTTGAAAGAAGTGCCAATTCGAGGTGCCCCATTACCTAAGAATCTTCGTGGACACCCTGAATTGGCATACTGAGCAGCCGCCATTTTTTTAACCTCGCTAAGCGAGCGACACATCGTCAATCCCTAATCTGTCATGCACCACCTCCCCCCCACCTGCCGTGCCACTCCGTACGTTTAGAATCATTCTGCAACTGTCTTACTTGAAGCTTCTCTTTCTTACTGTACCATGCAGTTTCTTTCTCTTCCTTTCACTCCCGCAGGTTTGACCCTTTCTCCCACGGCAGGAACCCTCGCAACCCAGTCCCATCAAAACAGTCCACAACTTAGCACAGCTGTAACGGACCACTGCCAAAACAATGCTAAATAAAAATTAAAAAATAAAACCTCTTTCTCCTCACTGCACTGCTACCAGTTTCCTTCCGGTCACCTCCCCGGCTACCCGCTACTGCCTCTTTACCTCCTGCATTATTTAAAAACAGAAGTGAATGTACTACAGGGGGAAAAAAAATACTTCAGTCGGAGCGATTCTTCCTTTCCCAATACTAGTTTCCTATACTACCGCCCTCTACTGGTAGCTGTATCAAACAGGACAGGCAAATCTTACATTCAGGGACTATCTGAATATAAAACTTTTTTTTTGTATTTTTAACATGTTTTTCTTTATTCTGTACCTATTTTTTTGACTACTAAACAAATATTATTCTGATGCCCATTTTCTAAGCGCAATAATGCCCTCCAGGGTGGGCAGTATGGGCAATACCGGACTGGCCAAGGGCTATAAGGCCCTCCGCCTGTGGCATCGGGCCTCATTACGCCCCTGGCCGGTCCGGTATTGCCCAATACCGCCCACCCTGTCAGGCATTATTGCTTGCATGGCTGTTTTATTAGCTCTAGATACCTATTGTTACCACATTGTTTGCTTGATGTTACAGTTATTATAAAAGTGTTTATGCTCCTGGGATACCTGCCTGATGTTGTGAAGCAGGGAATAGAAATAACATGGTGTTGGATAATTACATGGTCACCTGATTATGATGTCAACCCCAGAAAGGTATAAAACCCACCACTAGATGTATAATGTGAAAGTCTAGCACTGACTGTGAGAGAGGAGGGTTAGCCTTGACCTAACTAACGGACTGAAAGAAAGAGTGCTGTTGCTGGGCATAATATTGGCCTTTCTAAGGCAATTGAATTTGATTAACCTGTTGGAAGAAAAAAGTATGAACTAATACCTGACTTTTTATTTCTGTACAAATCATCTTGAAGAAAAATAAAATGATAAGTGTCACAAAGGTGCTTTTTTATGCACTAGATCTACGAGTCTGCCTGGTAATTGTATCCTGGTATCCGAGCCCTGTTCACACTCACCCTCCCCATCTGGATCTCACCATCTGTGAGTGCCTCCCCTGCCCCATACCCTGCCCTCCCCATTGTGGCAGCAGCCCCTCCCTTTCTATAGTAAAGACCGAGCTGAAATAATGATTTAGCACCTCAGCCTGCTCTACCACCCCTCTACCTATCCCCCTCCTTCCTCAGCTTTCTTATCTGCCCCCACCCTTCTTTTGCTCCCTAATGTATCTCTAGAATTCCTTCTCCCCCTTCCTGATCCCTTGTGCTAATCTAAGCTCTTTTCCACCTTGGCAGCTCTTACCCTCCTGCTGACTTCCCTGGAGATCCTGTGGTACACCTCGCAGTCTGCCTTGCTATGGGAGCATTTGTACTTCCTGAAGGCCATTCTTTTGTTCCTCACCCCCTCTTGTAATGGAAGCACCACTTGTGATCAACAGTAAATTTGCCAACATCCTACAGTACATAGCCACGGCCAATACCAACACCGGTATTGAGCCATCACAAAAGAAAGTGTTTTTCAGCCCCCCACACCCCCCATGTGGGGGGCTCTGCCTCCCCCATATCAACCCCCATTTAAATATAATCAACTCCAGGTTAGAGTTGTTCAGGAAGGGGGAAGAACACCAGGAGAAGCCGCATCACTGAAAACAGACCATTACAGCGACTGAGGCTGCAGGCCAAGTGCCAACTGTCCTTGAGAGTGTGGTCTTCACAATACAATGCACTACGTCAGTGTGTCTTACTGTGCTTATAAAATGGGAAAATTATTAAAATTTAGGTATTTAAAAAAAAGTAAAAATGTAATGAAAACTTAGAAAGGAAAATTATTCCTCCACTACCATGTGCCATGTGGGGACACTGCCTGATGATGACTTTATTTTTTGTTTTTAATTTGCGGCTGTTGTTTTCTCTTCTCTCCCTCCCATTCCCCGATTGTCACCTAGCTGATGTTTTTAATTGTACTGATCAAATGATGCAGTGTGGTAGCAAAAGAGAGAAGATGCCAAAGTGTGCAGATGTCTTTATTGTACTATGCTCTTCACTCCATTGCAAGATCATGAGTGTGTGGCAGTCTTACTAGCAACATGCTACTGTATCATCTGCAGTGGCAAGTTCCAAGAAAGTGCCGCCACTCTGAGTCACCAACACAGACCACGATTTTGAGTTTCCACAGCGCTGTCAGGTCTGTAAGTTCATGGAACACAGTCAGTTCTGTGAATCAAAGATGATAACGATCGTTTAACAGTTTGGGGTGTGTTTCTTGCAGTGAGAGATAGGATATTCCAGTAAATTTAACAGAAACAAGCCATAGAATAGATTTTAACTAACGTTTTACTGTTTGTGGCTTGCAAATCAAACACTAGCTCTGGCAAGGATGGCAGTAGTAAGGAACACATAATTTTAAATGATAGCATGTAGCCAATTGCCAAAGGCACTGCGTAACTCATTTCTTCATTATTTGGTGTTTCTGTTTGTGTTTTATTTGTATGGGACTAATCAACAATCATGGGTGTTATCGGTGTGCTTGGGGAAAAATGGTGACTGTTTTCTGCTTAGAAATTCTAAATGCTGGCTAGTGTATTCAGTTTGTTACTATTTAGCCAGCATGTTCCGTTCTCTGCTTCTACAGACATATGTAACAGTCTATAAGATCTTTGCAATGTATCTGACTGTTTTAATGTTTGTATCGTCTTAATAAGTCAAATCAATAAAACTTATTAACCACAAAAAAAAAATCCTACTGCTTACCTGGCTAGTATATTCAGTTCGTTACTATTTGGCCAGCGTGTTCCGTTCTCTGCTTCTACAGACATGTGTAACAGTCTGTAAGATCTTTGCAATGCATCCAACTGTTTTAATGTTTGTATCGTCTTAACAAGTCAAATCAATAAAACTTATTAACCACAAAGAAATTCTAAACGCAGGTACAGTGATTTTTGAAATGTTATGCATCTTCGTTGGCAGAACTTATTTTTCGCAGTGTGTTGCACTTCTATAGTGCACTATTCATAGCCAGTCAGGATCCGTGATTCTACCTACCCATGTTATACCTTGTAGAAGCAGATTAACTCTAAGAGACAAAGATCCAATTTTCCTGCAAAAAGTCAACAGAGGATAACTGAAATACAAGCTGAATTGTATCTAAATATTTTGTTTTCCAGAATGTTTCCAAAGGCATCAGCAGCTCCTTAACTTGTGTTGGATACGATCACTTTGGTTGGATTTTGAATGGCCCGAGATGGTGTAAGTATCCAACCAAGGATTCAACCCCTGTGGGTCCCAGGGAGGTAAACACAGAAACAGGTTTTTGTGGTCCAATCCACAAAAGCAATAGGATCTAGAACACTTGCTGATCAAGGGCCTTCTAGGACATAAATGAAAGAAGGCTGAGGGGGTACATGATCTCTGTCTTCCGCATACTAAAAAAGTATCGACAAGGCCAGACATACTGTATGTCTGTGCTTTATCCAGTATGCTCAGGCAGGACCAGGGGACATGCCTTGAAGCTCTAAGGTGGTATGTTCAGGGGTAGCATTAGGAGGCACATCTCCTCCTGGTGGGTGGTGAACCTGTGGAACAGCCTACCAGTAAAAATATTACAACCCTTCAAGATAAGCCTAGATAAATTGCTGTTGCCTTAGGGAATTACAGGCTACCCTGGTAAGTAGGGTGGTGAGAAATCCCTTAAAGTAGTACAAGTTTGAACACCATATTGTTAATCTCTGCTTATGAAGTATGTGGGGGGGAGACTAGATGAACCTAGAGTCCCTTCCAACCCTAAATCCTTAAATCACTATTTTACTATGTACATAACTAAGATATGAATGCACTCTGCCATATCTGTCAGTTGGTTCTACAACCAAAATTGAACAGTCCGACCTGAGACCAGAAGCCTCTGGAACCACAGTAGTAATGCCCGCAGGTACAGACTCAGAGGTCACTGGAGGAAAAGATTCATAAGGAATTTCTCTGCTTATGCAGAGTTTGGCTGTCTTTACAGAGAACTCAGAGCCATAGGAGTTGAGGTATGGAATGCACCAGGACTCCTGAGCTACACTGGTTTCATGTGCCACCCATTCTTCCAAAAATACATTTCCCCACTTATTGCAAATGATGTAGGAATGAGGTGATTAATATAAACTTACCATCACAGCAGGTTCCCATCACTCTTCAGTAATTCAATGTAGGATTTGATCACCTTGTTGCAGAGTAGAAAGGGTTTTTATCCCATTATTGAAGTAGGACAATTGTTTCCCATATGTGGGAACACTGTCTTCCTAAACCTATTCAGATGGTGTCACCTTAGGAGTCAGCTTGTCTGTCATAGTAGAAGAAGAAGAAGAATCTGAATTTATATAGCGCTTTTCATACACAGTATCCCAAAGCACTTTACAAGCAATGCTAGACTGGTAGTGAAGTGACTAGTAGGTAGACAAGATCGCAGTCTTCTGCTCAAAAGGACCTGGGATGATGAAGCTGTTGGTTGTTCTACTGGTGTGCTTCAGTAGTTCAGTAATCTACCATAGATGTGACATTCCAAACAAAAGAGCCGCATCAAGGAGTGAGTGCTCTCAGTCACAAACAGACTAATGTGTATAGAAAGACTGGGCACTCAAAACTCAAGAATGCCACACAAGCAGTTGCTGTAGTGAGCAAAGATGTTATTAAGGTGTCATACAAAGGTTTAAAAAGTCTTTCTGTGCACACTGGCATAGCTGGCTTCACCAGTGAACTTGAATTTAGTCTGAAGAATTATTTGCCACTTGGACATACCACTTTTCTAGTCCATTAGCCACTGAATGGTATGCCCTAACCAAAGTGTGGAAAGTTACCCAGTCTTACATGCACTTTTCGAACTCGTCGGCACTGAACTGCAGGTCATTGTCCAAAACAAGTTCCTCACGAGAGCCATTTTTTCCATTGTAGATTTGATTTGCTGCAATGCATTGAATGTCTTTGTATTAGACTATCAGAGTGTTGAAAAACTCCAAAGAATTGACTATGGTAGTCAACCAGTATGAGGTACTGAACAGTTTTCAGTGTAAAAAGGTCTGTTCCTACCTTCAGCCATGGGTGTTATGGAACACAAGAGACAATTAAAGTCTCATGTGAATCTGCATGCTGGAACACATGCACGTTTGACAAGGTACAACCTTGGCTTCTATGTCTTTGTTTATTCCAAGCCAATATACCACAACTCATGCATGCTTTTACACAGTATTTTTCCTAGATATCCCAAATGAATCATGTTAATTACATCCTGTCTCAGTGCAGATGGTGTTACTAGGGGTATTACTCCTTCTGCAATTGATAGGGATGCTTGAACACTCCAATAAGAGCACAGCTTGGACAGCAGTTTATATTATTTACTGGGACATCCATTTGTTGACACCCTTTGGTAACTGCAGTACAGTATCCTGTTCTGTTGCTTTTACCAGTCACTCCCTCAAAAATTCAGACATGACTAGTCCAGTTCTGGAGACCACATGTCAGAAAGGACATAAGCAGGGTAGAGGCTGGCCAAACGTGGCAACTAAAATGGTGCAGGGACTGTATCATATGCCCTATGAGGATAGGCTGAGGGATCTCGATATGTACACCCTAGAAGAGAGGAGGGAGAGGGAGAGGGAGACATGACAGAGACCTATAAGTACCTCATGGGGTGAATAAGGTACAAGAGGGCAGTATATTTCAGAAGAAGAGGGGCTCAAGAACAAGGTGGCCATGCAGTGATGGTGGAAGGGGGGGAACTGAGGAGGGATATGAGGAAGTACTTCTACACTTATATTGCTAGAGCTTGCATAGTGCTTTGACTTCCTGCTTGTATTGTGTTATGTTTCCATACATGTAGGAGAAGGGTTTGTCAGTTGATGTGATCTATTTAGACTTCTCAAAGGCTTTGGATTTGGTGCCCCACATGGATCTGATAAATAGACTTGAGGAATTAAAGATGGATACACTTGTAATTAGGTGGATCACAGCTTGGTTAAATAGTAGAAAACAATATATATGCATAAAAGGATTCATGTCTAAATGGGGTGAGGTGACTAGTAGGGTGCCCCGAGGTTCTGTCGTGCACCCAACATTGTTCAACCTGTTTGTCATCATTGCAAATATCAAACAAATCATGGATAAGCAAGTCTGCAGATGATAGGAAGACAGGAGCTATAGTTAATAGTACACAAGATATTTATAACCTTCAGGAGGACTTAAAATAAGTGGGCAACTGAGCATAAAATGAGTTTCAATATTAGTAAATGCAGCATTATGAATTTTGCAAGGAAAAACATGCTTGCAAAATATTCATTAAATGGAAACAAACTCAAATGTGCAGAAAGTGAAAATGACTTAGGAATACTTGTTACAAATGACCTAGCATTTAAACATTATAGTATAGAGGTCACAAAGAGAGCAAACATGATGATGAACTGGTAAGACTGCATCTAGAGTATGGAGTTCAGTACTGGTGCCCACACTGGAGAAGGTCCAGAGGAGGGCTACAGAGATAATAGTGGGTCAGCAGGGTAAGGCATACGAGGAGAGGTTGAGGGCACTAAACATGTACTCCCTGGAAGACAGGAGAGAGAGAGGGGACATGACTGGGACCTTCAAGTACTTGAAAGGGATAAATAAGGTTGATAAGGAGAGTCTCTTGAAGCTGAGTAGCAACCATAACACTAGGAGGCACATTCTTAAGCTGGAGGGTGGGAGGTTTAGGAAGGAGGTCAGGAAGCACTTCTTCACAGAGAGGGTGGTGGACACTTGGAATGCACTGCTGGAAGAGGCAATCTCGTTGAAGACAGTGGGCAGCTTTAAGAGAGGCTGGGATACTCATAGGGGAAGTAAGGATCATGTGTAGGGAGGATCGGGGGAGTGGGGAGGGAGGGCAGGGATATTAGCTCAAGCTGTGGACCCTGTAATACGAGCAGACTTGATAGACCAAATGGCCTTCTTCTGCTGGCTTCTTCGTATGTTCATATACTCAGGAACATTCACAGTAGGGAAAACTCTGTATTAATGCCACTGTGTGGATCCCTGGTCAAGCCCCTGGTGGAACACTGCACTCAGTTTTGGAGCCCATACCATAGGGGGATGTTGGGTAACTGGAGAGAGTCCAAGGGAAGGCAACAAAAAAAATATCCAAGTTAAAACACCTATCTTGTGAGGAAAGACTTCAAGAACTGGGATTATATACTTCAGAATACCGCCACCTTAGGGGTGACCTTTGCCTTGTTTATGCGACTTTTAGAAATGAGAACCTATGGCAGTGTCTGGGATTAGACATAAGGATTTCCAATAGAAACACTAGAGCTCACAGCTACCAAATGAGGAGTAAGAACTACAGGAAAAACAAAAGAGGGGCCTGGATAAATCAGAGGGTGGTTGTCCATTGGCATGGACTCCCTGTGGAGGTAGTAACAAGTGATACAATCACTAAATTCAAAAAGAAACTGGATATAGTTGCCTGTATGAATTTGCACACTGTGGGAGAGGCAGATGCCAGGACAATAGAGATGTTGAGGTGGATATACAGTTAGGTAGAACTTCTTCCCATTGAAAAATGGTGAGTCTATTCAGCGAACGCTACTGATTTGTACACCAACCTATGAAACATATGTAAGTAATTCTGGGTCACCCTGAAAAAGGGACTTTTAATCTCAGTGGGCCTACCCAGTCAATGAAATTCAATAAATAAATAAATAAGAGTGGTGAACACCTGGAACAGTCTTCCAGCGGAGGTGATGGGGGGGGGGGTCAGTGGTGGTCTTCAAGCATGCATGGGACAGGCATAAAGTAATCCTGGTAGAAAAGCGGGTGGGGTAGCTGGAGTTCAGGTAGGATCTGTGGTGACAGTATAGGCAGGAACAAAATGAGCAGACTCGGTGGATCAATCTGTCCTTATCTGCTGACAGATTCTATGTTTTTATGTTGACACTGTCCAAACAAACGAAAAGGTCTGTGGGGCTCACTTCCTCCCTCAGTGAACAGTCTGATGCTTAGATAAGTACCAATACATTGCGTGGGAAACCAAAGGGTAACCCAAAAATTGCTACAACACAAACCATGAGCTTAAAAGCTTCAAATAACAATAAAGGCTTCTTACCTTATTTCTCTTTATTTGTCCGAAAGTGCTCATTAACTGTAGCTGAAAAGTGCAAGTGCAAATTGTCACAAACCCACTCAGCAGGTCAGGCCCTCTACTCCCAAAGTGCCAACCTTTCAGCACAGTCTTGTGAACAGTGTAACAGACAAGATAACCCTCTTGTCTGTTTTTGTGAGTTCGGATCAACCTTTGGTCTCAAGTTCTGGAGGGATTCAAACTGTTCACCTCTTGCTAGCATACCCAATGCACAGGCTCTGATAGATCTGTCTTCAGGGGGGCCAGATATCTTTGCCTACGGGCAGCCAACCAGGTATACAGAGATGAACCATTTTAATCTTTAATAAAGACCTCAGATTTAAAACGCTTCTCTTTCCAGTTTGGTATCACCATTCAAGCTTATGTTCAGTATTCTGCAATAACCATATACTTTTCTTACAACTAAAAAGAAGTCAAAGACAGACCAAGTAAGTTCTAAAAAGAATTTTACTATAATAGTTAAAAATATGTAAAACACAAAATACAGAACTCATATCAAAAGACATACAAATATTTTAAAAGAAACAAGGTTTAAACAGTGCAAATTCCTACTACAGTACTTAGTCTCTAAATACTTGCTTAAAGAATGCCTAAATAGGTTTGTTTTTAAATGTGTCCATTTCAATTTTCACTCATATTTTGTTGTTGCTTGCTGTTTTCTGCTGGTCACCCTACCTTTATATTTTTGATTGCAGGAATCGTGTTGTCATGGGCAGTGTTTTAAAATCTATTGGTCCTTGCAGAATTAGCCGCATTTCCTCTTGGCAGTTCACGCTGTGTCGTGAGCGCACGGATGCACGCACAGAGGTGCATTACGTAATCTGAGCCATTCTTATGCAGCGGGAACCGCGGTAGTGTGTTAGAGCATAAGTATTCGTCACGGTACATTATTGAAGAAAACAAACATTTTAAAAATCCTTTCCACTGGGTTTGTTTTTATAGTGCTGAATTAGAAATCATGCCACGTGTGATAATGATTTTCTGGACTATGTTCCCTTGTTTTCAACACTGTATACTGTATATAGCACCTTCTCACAGCATAATGTAATGTAATCACTCGTAGCATGTAGAAAAGTATTTTTCTGCAGACTGCTGTTGTAACTTAGTAAAGACATACTTTATGGTATTCATGCTGTGCTGACCCTAATTTTCCTCGATACTGGTCGTCACCCCCCCACCGCCATGCACATGCATGCAGAAAAGCAGTACAGTCCCATGCTGTGACAGAATAAAGTGACCCTGTAAATGCCCTGAGTAGTCTTTATTTGTAGATACTTCCATGTTATTCCAATATATTAGTTTGCTGTCACAGAGTATTTATGAGGTTTCAAAAATGTTAAAGTGGTGTATACATCTTATGATGTTACAACAATGGGAACAGTGGTGTGACATATGTTAGTGGGAGGAGTCATGCTGCCATTCCTTTCTATAAACATCCTGATATAAGTGTGTTTTGTTAATTAATATTTTTTGATGATTTTATTGAATAAATTATTTATAGCTACCTTTGTTCATTTGTCTATGAGAGTTTTTTTATATTGTCTGTCTTCATATTGCTGACTGTATGACTTTAGGAGGGAAAATGTGCAGTGAGGCTGTGATTCTTGACAACTGCAGTTGGGAGGAGTGTATGTCTCACCATTTGAAGATTTGAACTAAGAATTGAGTGACCTAATAACAGCTATTGAAAGCTAATTGTACTGTTATTTTATTTTGAAGAAGTTAATTGTAAAGTGCCTTACTGTGTGGTATATGGATGCACCAATAAGAGCAGCAAAGGCTGTGGACTTCATTTTTTCTTATTTCCAAAGGACAAGAAGGCTCATCGGTCGTGGGTTCACTTCTGTCATCGTAAAAACTTCAAGCCGTCAATTTATAGCCATATTTGTTTAGTGCATTTTGAGCATTCTGCGTATGAGCGTGATCCTGAGAAATTTGCTGTTCTAGGGTGGCTGAATGCAAAACCAAAGCTGAAGTTTGATGCTGTTCCTTCCTTATTCCATCCCACCCATGGACAGGGTACCAGCACACCTGTTTTGCAGTGTTCAGCATTTGTAAAGCGAGGGCAGATACAGGTATGATCAAGTCGTAATTTTATAATGTCATATTACTTGTATGTGTTGGTATGCTGCGGTGTAATGGAAACAATGCTGTAGCTAGTTAACTGATTGTCATTCTGTAATGTTCACCACACAAGTTTACAAATATTTTAAGGTCATTTCAATGAGTGTGTGTCATACATATGTGTGACAGGTATGTGTACTGTATATGTTATGCTGGAATGAACTATCAAAATAGTGTATCGTGTACTGTTGTTCTGTATATAGTTCCTTGCCTTTCAAAAATGCTGTTGTTCCACAGTTCCAGTGTCAAGGAATGTGATTGTACCCCACTGTGGCACAATAGCATTCTACAACCTATACAGAATGCATGATTCATTTTAATTTTTAAATCAAAATTAGTCCAACAGCATATTTTTCACAAAGTACTATACACTATAAAAAATACTGTATCAGCAACTTTGTGCACAAGCATTGTGTTTTGCCACTTAGTGGTTGTGATCCCTATGGACATTTTGTGCTCCACTCTCGACGACTGTGGGAATCAGAACTCCTCTGTTGCAAAACACAGTGGTTGTGCATAGTTGACCATACAGTATTTGTGTATATCAGTCTTGTCACAGTAAAACACATCATGCGAATAGTAATACACACTGTATTTTGTGTTACAGGTAAGATCTTACATGTAAAACATGTAGTAATACATGTCACAGTTGTGTTGTGAGTCATAATGGCGCAGCCCGAGTGAACTGCAACATATTGTGAAGTGCATTAATGCCTTCTTTACACATGGTGTTTCATGGTTTATTGAATTTATAAATTGCCACATTTTTTTCTATTACACTATTTAATTTATTACACTATCATAGTAACATACTTCAAAGTCAGCAGAATAGGCCAAAAGGTGTATAGAGTCTGTCTGTAAATCAGCATCCATGAAGTATTTTATTTTTATCTTTTTTATTTATTGAATTGTTTCACCAGGAAAGATACATGGTACGTCCTGGGGAAAAGGGGAAAGGATGTACAGAGTGCGAGTTCATAAACAACATAACAGATGGTGAAGTTATACATAGAGTTACAAAACAGGAACATGGCAAAATGAGACAATATAGGCTGTTGCAAGACTTACTGTGCAGGCAGTTCATAGGAGCAGCATACAAATATAATCAGTACAGATAATGAGCATAGGATGCAAGGTTGACAATGCATACATTACAGGCAGTACACCGCAGCTGCCCCTCCTCACAGACCACCCCAATTCCCAGCTCCTGATCAGCCATTTTTTATATTTACCCTCCCCTTCTATCTGTACAAGCCGATGAACAATCCACATGTGTCTCCCTTGGTAGACCCTAAGCTTCCTGCCAACCAATGTCATGGAATTGCCCATGGTGGCACTCTTTTCCCTCAGTTGGAAGATCCTTGCTGTGTTGAAACTGTTCAGCTCTGTCTGATAGTGAAAGACCTCAATCATGCCCCCTCTATGCCTCCTCTTCTATTTTATTTATTTATTTATTTTTTTATTTTATTTAAACAGCAGTTTGGAAAACCTTTGAGCCATAGGCTCATTTACAAAGGTACCTTGTCACAGTACACTCTTCTCCAGGATCTACATGTTTAGCTGGATCAGTCTCTCTCTCCTTATAAGTTCTGTCCACCAGGCCCTGTATCATCATGGTCACTGTCCTGTGTATCCTCTTCAGTAGCGAAATGTCATTTTTCAAGTGTGGTTAATAGAACTGCATATAGTAGTCCAGGTGCGCTGCCATCAGTCAGATGTAGAGAGTAGTGAGCACCTCCATTTTCCGGAAGGATATCCACCGGGATATGCATACGAGCATATTGTTTGTTTTGGTTGCTGCCATCTTGCACTTATACGTGTTCTTCAGGTTGGCATCCATAATCACTCCCACATCTTGTTCCTCCCCTGAAACCTGTAGCTTCTCCCATTCAAGAAGTGACTCACATGCCTCGATGATGGTTAAAAAAAGAGAACATCAAGTGGCTTACACTGCTGCAGCGTTATTGTCACCCAATCATATAACTCCACAATGTTTGTCTGACATGATGTGCCCAGAATGAAACCATGCTTGAGATCAGTGAGAAGTCCCTGTGACTCCAGGAGTGCCTACAGTTTGTCCCCCTAGGATGGTGCCTAGCTTCACCGTCAGTACGAGAGCTCCTGCTTGTAGTTGTTGCCTCACTTTATGTTTGTTCCACATTCCTTAAGTTGTTGTTAGCGCCATCTCCCTCCTCAGATACTACTCATACCATTGTGTCCTGCAGTGGCAAGTACCTATTTTACACAGCTATCCACCCACAGTGTTTTCCACTAGTGACCCCCTTCAGTGAACTTTGTTCCCCTCTCATTGTCATTTGAGAATGTGGTTGTGCCCCACTGTTTCACTGTTGTGCGGTGAGATCCCCTGTAATGTGGCCTGGATACATTGTTACCTGTCAATCCCTATTCCACACTGTCCGCCATCCATTGTCTTCTGTCCTCAACCCATACCCCACCTCCATGATCACATTGTTGGCCAAACCTACAGTGATTAATGTTGACCCCCCGTTGTCATTCACCCAGAAATTCAGTTTCCCTCTACTTCAAATTAACCGTGAGTACCTTGCTATCGTCACCTGCACTCGCGGCCTTAACCCACCTGTCACAGTAATATCTTACACTGCATAACTCAGCTTCCAGACCCCTAATACTTGCAGTTATAGGGCAGTGCCGTATCATCCACAGCGTATTCATAGGCCTTGCAGGCCCACAACCACTGCATCCCACTAATGTCCCCTCCGCCTTCCATCCTATATACATTTCCCCATCTCCTTCCTGACATGACCCCGCATAGGCCGTCTGTCACACCATGATGCAACACACTCGCAACATAGTAACATACTAAAATGCAACCAGCATAGGGTTATTATGAGCAGACGAATATACTAAATTGCCAGCAGATACAGGCCATATGGTCCATCTAGTCTGCTTGACTGTGCAGCACTTCAGACCATTACACTGCAGCTGCCCCCCAACAAACTCTTCACTTTCCCCAACTGCCCACCCTGGTATGTACTTTCCCCCTGAATTTTTCCCACCCCGTCTTGAAGCACCCCATTATCTGCACTGATACCAGTTTTTCATGCAGTGCACTCCACCCTGTTACCACTCTTTCACTGAAGTTGTGCCTCTTCCTTTCCCTCATGAATCTACACCCCCCCTTTTAACTTCATGAAGTGGCCTGTAGTATTTCTTCCATTCTGCACAGTGAACACATCCTGGAAGCCTACTGTGTTCATCCTCTTCAGGTACTTGAAGGTCTCGATCATATCCCCCCCCTCTCTCTCTCTTCTATCCTCCAGGGTATACATGTTGACCTGTTTTAGTCTTTCCTCGTAAGTTCTATCCCCCAACCCCTGCATCATCTTTGTTGCTCTTCGCTGCACTGCCTCCAGTAATTTGATATCCCTTTTTAAGTATGGCTGCCAGAACTGCACACAGTACTGCAAGTGCAGGCTCACCTGTACGGGGGCAATATGACTTTGATACATCCGGATGTAATCCCCCTTGCTATGCACCCTAGCATCCTGTCAGCCTTACCCGCTGCATTCCTATACTGGGCCAAGTGGTTTAATTCCAAAACTCCACTCAGTACTCGAGGTGAGGACCAACTAAGCTGATGTACAGGGGGTAGGATCACTTCTGCCCTTCTGGAGGTAATTCCAATGTTGATGCATCATCGCTTCCTATTTGCCCTTGATGCAGCCCTCCTACAGGTCTCCAACTTGTTCATGTTGATATTGACCACAAACCCCAATTCCATCTCACCGTCTCTGCATTCTTGTGCCTAACTACTCATCTTGGTTTGCATTTATGTCAGTACTACCAACACACAGCAATGTCTTGTTGCTCACAGCATGTATCCTATGTTGTACGTTGATTTGAGAGATGGAGTATTTGTTTTGTGTGCTTGAGGCTGAAATCATGCTTTCATTGCTGCATTTAATGACTGATTTTTCAAAGGCTATTGTTATTTTCTTTGTAGGCAAGAAATGACAATCTGGAAAAAATTCAGTACTTACACAATGAAAACAGTGCACAAAGGAATGTGAGCTGCAACACAGCTTCCAAGGACATTCCACCTACCACCATTAGTGTAACATCAGACACATCGTTAGGTGTGGAACTGAGTGTGCCATATCTGACAGGGGATCATCGCTGTCACAAACTAAAGTGTCAGGATGTTAAAGAAGAATTGCACATGCTTGAATATTTCATGGAATTACAAGATGACATCAGTTATGCAGCATTTACTTCACAATTACAAGAGCAGGAAATGCCTCTAGACCTGTCACTAAATGCCAACCCCTATTTGCTGCAGGAGTCTTTTTCAGATGTCACTTGTATGACTGAATATGCTATAGTGGAACACGGAGATGTCAGTTTCACTGACCTTGCAAATGATTCATTAAATGTCAGTGGCGTACAATTTCAATTACTGTCAGCATCGGACAATACACAATATAAACAAACACGCAGCATGAAAATCCAGGCTAATTTAAAACCAAAGTCAAGGTCACGAGGGAACCAAACAAACAAGTTGAAGACCAATTGCTGATGTTCATTGTTACCAGCAACAGTGTGTGAAGTTTCAATTCAGGGCAATCTTGACTCAGAGTTGACGAGTAATTCCATTAATGTCAGCACTGATTTTGATATGCCCGCTGGCACTTCTGATGATAGCTTGTCCGACATCGCCACTGAAGAGTCTGATGATGACTTGGAATATTTACCAGGAAATGGTGCTATGGAGAACACAAACGAGAGGCCACTCACACCTGAACTTGATTTCCAGTCAGTGTCCCCTGCAGATCAGCGGTATTTTATGGTGTCTGAACACAGTTTGACATCACTGTTTAAACACTGCACAAAGTGTTTCAGTAAGGCTACACCCAAAATAAGTGCAATCATTGGGACAACGGTTGTCATCACCTGCGAATGCTTAAAGGGTCATACGTGGGAGTGGCAAAGCCAGGAAACGAGTGGCACAATGCCATGGGGAAACCTTATAACTTGCTCCGCTGTATTTTTAAGTGGCACAATTCCATTGAAGGCCCTGCGACTACTAAAATTTATGAACATGCAGGAATTGTTACTTGTGACATACCATAAAATACAGCGTTCATATATCATACCAGCTGTCACGAACGTATGGAGGCAAGAGCAAGATGACCTGCTGAAAGACCTGCATGGTAAACCCCTAATTCTGGGTGGTGATGGACGGTGTGACTCACCTGGACATTCCGCTAAGTATGGGCTGTACATACTGATGAATCTGGAAACAGCAAAAGTTGTTTCCATTGATCTAGTGCAGGTTAGTGTTACTTGATTCGATTTGACCTTAATTGAGTGTTTTATCCACATTACTTATTACCTGTTTATTTATCTTAACAGAGTTCCAAATCAAGAATTCGACAGCTATGGAGCTGGAAGGTTTGAAAAGAGGTGTTCAGTTCTTACAGGACCGTGGATGTTCCATTTCAATGCTTGTTACAGACCGTCATGTTCAAGTGAAATCTTTTATGAAAAAAAATCAGCAGAACATCAGCCATTACTTCGACATATGGCACATGGCAAAGGGTATGTTCATGTCACTCAGTTTGTTACAGTTTAAACACGTTAAAATATTGCTGTATCAACTTATGATATTGATGGCGCATTTACAGTGCATTTCAGCAGTAAACCATTACAGGGTTGGTTATGTAAGCAATAACACATTCCAGGGTGCACATGAAACATATTTTACCGCACAGCCAGGGGCGTAATAAGGCACGAGTCCTTGGCCGAGTGCCTTTAGCCACTGTCGTGTAGTAAAATATGTTCCATGCACACCCTGGAGGGTCTTACTGTGCTTATAAAATGTGCCTTTTTTTTTTTACTTTGTGCAGTTACAAAAATCATGCTTATATGCTGAGAAATCATTTTATTCTGCTAATCAATGATACAATATTCCTTCCGCCTAAATAATTTAATATTAATGAGCTCATTTGCATATGGCTGCTTACTAAAACAGTAGACACTTATACGAGAAACAGTGGTAGCGGAGGTCCCATCTGAAGGCAGCATGCAATCACTGCAGCATCGGGGAGTTGAGAAGTGTAGGCCCTGTCTAAAGGTACAGTATGTACGTACTAGTTTATTTTTCTGTTGGGGTGGGTGTTTTTTTCATTCTCTGAAAACTCATCCCACCTTGCCTCTGTGGCGTTCCTCATCAGCCTTTTCCTGTCAGGAGGGACACGTGGGGAGCATTTCTGATGTGTTTTATGTTTTCCTCAGTAGGAGGTAAAACTGGATTTAAGTGCCACTAGGATTGCTGTGCTTTACTGAGAAAAAATCCCGCAACACATTCATCAAATATGTGCATTTACAGGAATGTATAGTGATGCTCTTATTGCTCTAAACTCTGTTTTAATTAGGTGCTGCTGGGTGGCACATATTTTTTTCTTTTGGGGGCTGTCGGGCATGATATTGAAATGTTGTTTTTAACCAGGGTTTTGAAGCACTCCATTCAGCGTGTGTATTCACGGGCCAGCATGCTTAGGCTGCTGCGTTCATTTGCATTTTGTGGGTCGGCTGGGTAGGAGAGAGATTGAGAGTCTGTTTGACTGCTCTCCCTCTCTGGGGGCGGGGGGTTTCCAGTGACAGTCATGGGCAACCAAAATGGTGCAAGGACTGCATCATAACACATATGACGACAGATTAACTGGACTCAATATGTATACCCTAGAGTAAAGGAGGGAGAGAGGTGATATGATTGAAACATTCAAACACCTTAAGGGCATTAACAAGGTGAAAGAGTCTAACATGTTTCAGTATAAGAAAAATAGCAGGACAAGAGGACACAGCATGAGATTAGAGGGAGGCCAATTAAGAGGAATTGTGAGGAAATTCTTTTTCACAGAAAGGGTGGTGGGTGCATGGAACGGCCTACTTCAGGAAGTGGTGGATATGAATACAGTGCAGGGCTTCAAACACGCATGGGATAGGCATAAGGAAGCAATACAGATGAGTTTGAATAGATAGTCCATTGACAGAGCAAAGGCCTATGGCACATTCATAAGGTAGAAAAAGAAATGGGCAGACTGGATGGGCTTTGCGGTCCTTAGCTGCTGTCAGCTTCTATGTTTCTATGTTTCTGTGTTTCTCCTAGTGGAGGCTGGGTGGTGATACACCACCACTGCATGTAGGGGGTGAGAGTTACAAACAGACATACAGCAGAAACTCAAGTTGCATTCTCACGAGTATGAGAGGCATGAATACAGTACCTGAAGAATTAGTTGAACAATGTGGTTCCTGGAGCGGACTACATTTTCAGATGCGCTGAGCAGAAACCAAGCAGTTCTCCAAACATTTCATTATCAGCATACCAATGACTAAATATGTTTCAGCAGATGCATCTATTGATATATAATATGAGAAGTAACAAAACACAACAATATCTGTTCTTAGGTGTTGGTAAGAAGCTGGACAACCATGCGAAGAAGAAACACTGTGGTGATATTCAGTTATGGATTAAATCAGTGACAAACCACATGTTCTGGGCAGTGACAACAAGTGGAAACGACTCTCAGTTAGTGGTAGAGAAATGGCAGAGTGTCCTGAATCACATCAGTGATGTTCACAGTGGACATAGAACTTTATTTCTTGAGTGTTTGCACGGTCCTCTAGAGGAAGACAAGCAATGGATCAGAAAAGGTACAGCTGAAGCGTTTCCTTTGTACACAGTAGCTCATGATTGGCTTTCATTAAAGGAGCCCCATGTAGTGATACCAACAGTTCATCATATTCACTTTGTGACTTGTAACCTGGTTGAAAACATAAAATATTCTATATATCTTTTGTGGCAGCCATCAATCTGTATAGATATCAGCCCACAACGGTACATATAGAAATAATTTTTTTCAATCAAAGTTAAGTGTTCATTACTGTTTATAGGTACCAGGCAGCATACACTTGAAGCCGATGTTGTCTCAAGCTCATACCTCATTCGGGTCCTACGGCAGGTGTCTCCAGTTCCCCAAACATACGCATTAGAGGTATTCCATAGCATGGTGTGCCACTTTGCTCCAAAGTTCTTTCATTTTTTTTCCCTGGCATGAATGCATGGTGAGATCATTACTATAAAACTTCAGTAGTACGTCATGTGTTTTGTGTTATTATAATATGGCTATAAAAAGTACCGTACTCAGATTGGCTGAGGAGCTGTGAACCCAGTGGTGATATCCCATGATGCAGCACCGGAAACAGGTCCAGCAGCCTCTGCACAATACAATCATTTGTACTATCCATTCCTCACTGCCATCACAAATGTGGCTGTCACCTTTACTCAGTAAAAACCTTCAAGTAGGCCCTAAAAATAACAGAGCCATTGTATAACCGCAATAATGCAGTGCAGGATGGTGGAAGTGAAGGCACTTGTCGATGCCTCATGACACACAGGAAGTGTGCCACCATTCAACCCCAGTACATACCCAATCATGCGTAATTGCTTACTTGTTGTTTCTGCTTATTAGGACTGTCTTCAGTCATGAAAAAAAAGGAAACACAGACAATAACCATATTGATGCATGCTCCGCAGCATGACTGATCTGTATAGGGACACTAAATGAGGCAGTTAATATTAATGTGTTCAATAATGCAGAGTGAAAAATGACAGAAAAGCATGACTACGAAAAATATCAGTAAACGCAAAGTAATTCAGTTGGATATAATCAAGTCACTGCAAGCATTATGGAGGGATGCAGTAAAGGTGTTTACAGAAATATTTCACCTAGATTTTATGTGTGAATGATGTACAATAAGGTTATAAGTTATGATTTGTTTCTTATGCTTATTGCTTACTTACAACAGTCTTGGCTGAATTT
The DNA here is from genome assembly GCA_016271365.2 of Neoceratodus forsteri. NCBI lineage: Eukaryota > Metazoa > Chordata > Ceratodontiformes > Ceratodontidae > Neoceratodus > Neoceratodus forsteri. Next base: position 670,621,750 of record CM057451.1, on the reverse strand, counting down.
TTATAGCCATATTGTAATCAGCCACATGACTTCATATGTTATTAACATGTTATGTTATGACAATAATTATTAACACACACACAGTTGTGTATTGAAACTTATGAATGCTGTGGTTAGCGGACATGTTTGATATAAAAAGTAGCAGTCATAGTACTAAACCACTTTTCAAACTAATACACTTGTTTGGATATGGTATGAGCATGCAACAAATAGTTACAATACAGTCATGTCAGTATGTGTTGCACAATACTTCTATTTCTTCTGTATGACAGACACACGACAGCTGCATAACACTTCAACGAGAATGTTCCTCATTGCCATTCTTTGACTTCGGATGGTGTTCAGGGGTATAAAATAGCTTTCCCAAAGGCAAAGAAAGGAGAAGAGGCAGTAGTGAAACCTGTCAAGACTGCTACCACCTATCGTGAGTAGCTTTACAATACGTATTTTTTATGCTTTTGTAAAGTATGTATGTGCAAGGTAGATGAAGGCAAGTAACAACAGCATGACCAGCAAACAGTGCAACTGTGCCTTACTGACTGCAGTAGTGCACACCATAATTGTTATTATGTGTACAGTCTGTTCCTCTTACAAGTGTATGTTAATAAGTTTAATTGTTTCCTCTATTAATGGATGATGTTTCATAGAAAAAAATTACAATACTTGCTTCATAAAGCTTATATTAACCGACCATGAAGCCATCAAAAAAGGCAGTATGGTCTATCGAGTCTCATCGGTAGTCAGTACATACTCAGGACACCTATTTTATCCCTCTCTCCCTCCCAACAAGAACCCATATTTCCCATCAGTGTACTTGCATGTACCCTCTCCCTGCACCTATCCCAGCCCTTCTTGAATTTCTCCACAGTAGAAACAGCCATCAGATCTCTGTGCAGTGCATTCCAGGGCACCACCACTATCTCTGTGAAGTGGAGACTTTTTTTTGCAAACTCTCAGCCTTCCCCACATCCAGCTTTATGGTGTGTCCCCTGGTGGCCCTCGGTTACCTCAGCTGAAGGACCCCCTCAATGCTTACACTATTGATCCCCCTGAGATACCCGAAAGCCTCTATCATATCCCCCCGTGTCTTCTCTCATCTGAGTATAGTCTGAGCTCCCCCAGTCTCTCCTCATTGGGCCTTCCCCACAGCACCAGTACCATCTTGGTCACTCACCTCTGTACCCTCTCCAGTAATGCAATGTCCTTCTTTAACTAGTGATGCCAAAAGTACATGCAGTACTGAAGGTGTGGTCTAACCAGGTTATTGTACAGTGGATATGCACAACAGCATTTTATTTGCTTGTGCTGCCGCCATTGTACACTGCTCTGAGTTGTTCATGTTGGCATCCACCAACACCACCCGAGGTCCATTGCCCACCTTGAAACTTGCAGTGTCTCACCCCACAATGTGTATGTATGAGTCTATTGCTTGGCAACCTCCCTAGAGTCTCCAAGCCATCTGGGAGATCCAACTTTTTTCATGGAATTACATCACTGTAAAAATAGTGTTGTACCACAGTTCACATAGCATGGACTGTGATTCTGTCCTACTGCAGTACAACAGCATTGTAGAACCTATGGAGAAGGCATGAAGCTATTCCATTTTTTAAGCAAAAGAAGTCACAAACTCATATTTTATGCAGTACTATACAGAATTACAAATACAGGATAACCAAATGTTAATCAGCATAACAATGATCCATTGTATATTATTAATAATGCACTCCAGGGTGTGGTCTGTGCTTGGATAATATCACTGAGGGGACGTTGGACACACTGGGCCTGTGGTATGATGCCAAAAAAAACATTTGTGAGGTTATCACAGCACAATCTACAGGCACTCATGCATTATTGCTTATTTCAAGTAGTACACAGATGTGTACATCACAACATGAATATTGTGCTTCTCTTACTTTTCTAACTTTATTTGCACAGGTTATGTTCATTCAATACTGACAGAAGTCATGTCACTGCATCAAAACTGCCCTTTCTACAGCAAGGCATCATGTCTATATGACAAAGGCAGTATACCTTCTCCAGTGGCATCTCGATTCCACCATCCCATGAAGGCCGAACTGGTGAAAAGATATCGATCTCACTTTGCTTTGAAAGCTGGTGTCAACACTGAGTCACAAGAGTAAATAAATGAAGTGGTGACATATATATATTTTATATATTATGGTAGCACGGTACTGCTACCATAGTTAGGGTTGAGGAGCCATTTCTATGTTAAACCCCAAAACTTTGAACCTTAATAACTTTGCAACTGTTTGATGGATTTGCCTGAAATTTGGAATTTATGATGAAGAACCATAGGCCTTGGGATCTGCCAAGTTTTGTACTGGTTGGATATACAGCTGCGGAGTTATTAAGTGTGATCTGTGCGCGCGTTTACGCTTTTCTGGAATTCTGTGGTCGCGCCTACAGGTCGTACAGTTTGCGTGACTGGCCCAAAATCTTCAGGAAACATGCAGCCAGGGTCCCCGATGTGCCTTTCGAAGATTTCGTGAAAAAATATTAAACGGTTCAAAAGTTATTCAAAACAGTTTCCCATTATAAGTCAATGGGAAAAGTTAACAAAAGTTCAACACTTTCGCAAATGCATTTTACTTTCAAATGGGCCTGTTACTTTCGCAAATCGGCCATTTTGTTTTCAGTTGGTGATCAGAAAATGGTTGGCATTTAAATTTGGGACCTCTAGCAACCTAATTTTTTGTATTCACCTAGTCTGGCCCTGAGGATGCTTGCCATGTCTTTATTTGTGGTAAACACCCCAGAAATATGTTTTTCAAATTTCTGGAAAAAGTACTTTCGCAAATTACTTTCGTGCTCACGAAAGTGTTGCAAATTTTTACGAAAGCTTTCGCAAATTGCGACAGTAATTTTCTAATCTGTGGGAAAATGACAGCAATTTTTGGCACTGCACTGCAAAATAACCGTTGGGAGTTTTGGGTTGAAATTTGGAGGGAACGCAGCTGACATCTCACAGATGTGCCTTTCAGTGTTGTATTGAAAAAATATTACACGGCGGCAAAGTTATGGCACTCCAAAGTTGACAGTTTTCCCATAGGATAACATTCACGGCGCAAGCATTACAGAGAATCCTTTGGCACCCTGCTGCAAAATAACGGTTTGGTCTTTTTCCTGAAATTTGAGGAAGACAGCCAACAGTACACAGATGTGCCTTTCAGTAGTTTGGTGAAAAATATCACATGGCGGCAAAGTTACGGCACTCCAAAATTGATGGTTTTCCCATAGGATAACATTACGGCGCCGACACTTAACAGAAATCATTTGGAGCCCTGCTGCAAAATAACGGTTTGGTCTTTTTTCCTGAAATTTGGAGGGAAGACAGCCAACAGCCCACAGATGTGCCTTTCAGTAGTTTGGTGAAAAAACATTACAGGGAGGCAAAGTTATGGTGCTCCGAACTTTTCTTTTTTTCCCATAGGATAACATTACGACGTTCGCCGCGCCTTTCAGGGCCCGTATCTCGGAAACAGTGCGAGATACGGACTTTTCATCGGAAAATTTCTTAGCCCTCAGTGGGGCTAAGAATCAAATTAGCCAGGACAGTTGTAAATAATATGACTTTTAAATTTTTTTTCTACGTCGTACGGTTCCTGAGATATAATGTATTTAGTATTCCAAGATCTCATTTTCTGCGCCGATATTCATTATTTTGCATACATTATTTGTACTCACTGTCTTTCTCAATGCAGGTTTTGGGGAAAACCAACCTGTGCGCTTACATTACTGTTACTGTTGCCCTTTCTGCTTGCAGATCCGTACCCGTTTCACTTACCATTGACGTCTGCGCCACCATGTGCGTTATCCTTTACGTTTTCATTTGTGCTTGCGTTTCTGTTATTTTTTGCCATTTCTGTCTACAGTACTGTTTATCTTTCTGTTTCACTTTACATCACCATACCCATCGACATTTCTGTTTGCAGGCACCATGTTACTATGTGACAACACATCACGTGGCAGACCATTCTCGTCTACGCCACCATGTGTGTTACCCTTTCTGTTCTCATTCGTGCTTGTGTTACCATGTGCGCCACCACTGTTAGCATTTCTGTTTGCGTTGCTGTCCCTGTTAGTATGCCACAAGGGCCCCGCGCTCCCGCCGCTGCATTACATTCACTATTTCTCGTTATCATTCTCAAAAAGAAGGGAAATTAGAGGCAAAAAACTCCATTTAATGCATTAGTTAGGGTTGTTCCACAGCGACAAAAGTGAGGAAATCGCTGTTAGGTTGAAAATCCCTTGGACCCCCCCACCCCCAACCGCATTGGTGTGCGATTGGGATCGTGGGTCCTAACTCTCACCCATTCTCCTATACTTCTGCTGCTTTACACATGTCATGGGGTGAGAGTTAGGGCTGATGATCCAATGCGCACCCCAATGCCGGGTTGGGGGTGGAGGGGGTCCAAGGGGTTTTAACCCTAACAGCGTAATTTCTCACTTTTGTCGCTGTGGAACAACCCTAACTAATGCATTAAACAGAGTTTTTGCCTCTAATATATATAGGTATATATATTATGGTAGCACGGTAGTGCTACCATAGTTAGGATTGAGGAGCCATTTACATGTTAAACCCAAAATTTTGCACCTTAATAACTTTTCAACTGTTTGATGGATTTGCCTGAAATTTGGAATACATGATCAACACCCATACACCTTGGGATCTGCCAAGTTTTGTACCAGTCGGATATACGGCTGTGGAGTTATTAAGCGTGATCTGTGTATGCGTTTACGCTTTTGTGGAATTCTATGGTCGCGCCTACATGTCGCATAGTTTGCGTGACCAGTCCAAAATCTTCAGAGAACGTGCAGCCAGGTTCACCGATGTGCCTTTCAAAGATTTCGTGAAAAAATATTAAACGGTTCAAAAGTTATTCAAAAAACAAGTTCCCATTATAAGTCAATGGGAAAAGTTAACAAAAAGTTCGACAATGTCACAAATGCAGTTTTTACTTTCACAAATGGCCCTTTTCATGTCGCAAATCCACCATTTTGTTTTCAGTTGGTGATCAGAAAAATGCTTGGCATTTACATTTGGGACCCTCTAGCAACCTAATTCTTTTTGTATTCACCTAGTCGAACCCTGAGGAAGCTAGCCATGTCTTTATTTTGGGGTAAAACACCCCAGAAATATGTTTTTCACATTTCTGGAAAAAGTACTTTCGCAAAGTACTTTCACACTTGTGACACTGTCGAATGAATTTGTGAAAGCTTTCGCAAATTGCGACAGTACTTTTCTAGGCAGTGGGAAAATGACAGCAATTCTTTGGCACCCTGCTGCAAAAGAACGGTTTGGAGTTTTCGGCTGAAATTTAGAGGGAGCACAGCTGACATCTCACAGATGTGCCTTCCAGTGTTTTGTTAAAAAATATTACATAGCAGCAAAGTTATGATACTCCAAAGTTGACACTTTTTCCCATAGGATAACATTACGGCGTCCGACGCATTGCAGCAATCCTTTGGCGCCCTGCTGCAAAATAATGGTTCAGTCTTTTGAGCTGAAATTTGCAAGAAAGACATCCAACATCCCACAGATGTGCCTTTCAGTGGTTTGGTGAAAAAATATTACAGGGAGACAAAGTTATGGCACTCCGAACTCCTCTTTTTTACCCATAGGATAACATTACGGCTTTTGCCGCGCCTTTCAGGGCCCGTATTTCAGAAACGGTGATATATATGGACTTTTTGTCACAAACAAAACTAGCCAGGAAAGTGATAATTCATATAACTTTTAATTTTTTTTTCTATGTCATACGGTTCCTGAGATATAAGAAATTTACTATTCCAAGTCCTCATTTTCTGTTCCGAGAGTCATTATTTTGCATACATTCTTTGTACTCACTGTCTTTCTCTGTGCTGCTTTTGGGGAAAACCAGCCTGTGCACTTACATTACTATTACCATTACCATTTCCGCTTGTGGTTCAGTACCCGTTTCACTTACCGTTCATGTCTACGCCACCATGGGCGGTACCCTTTGCGTTTTCATTTGCGGTTGCGTTTGCATTGTTTTTAACATTTCTGTCTACAGTACTGTTTCTCTTTCTGTTTCACTTTGCATCACCATGCGCATTATGATTTGCGTTTGCGGGTACAATGTTACTATGTGCCAAGACATCACGTGGTGGGAGGGGGTTAGAGTTAGGGTTAGAGTTAGAGTTAGGGTTAGGGTTAGGGTTAGAGTTAGGGTTACAGTTAGAGTTAGGGTTAGGGTTAGGGTTAGATTTCATGTAAGGGTTAGGGTTAGGGTTCAGGTTAGGGTTAGCGTTAGGGTTAGGGTTAGGGTTAGGGTTAGGGTTAGGGTTAGGGTTAGGGTTAGGGTTAGGGTTAGGGTTAGGGTTAGGGTTAGGGTTAGGGTTAGGGTTAGGGTTAGGGTTAGGGTTAGGGTTAGGGTTAGGGTTAGGGTTAAGGTTAGAGTTCAGGTAAAGGTTAGGGTTAGGGTTAGAGTTAGGATTAGGGTTAGGGTTAGGGTTAGAGTTCAGGTAAGGGTTAGGGTTCGGGTTAGGGTTAGGATTAGAGCTAGGGTTAGGGTTAGGGTTAGAGTTAAGGTTAGAGTTAGGGTTAGGAATTACATTCACTATTTCTCATTATCATTCTCAAAAAGAAGGGAAATTAGAGGCAAAAAACTCTATTTAATACATCAGTTAGGGTTGTTCCACAGCGACAAAAGAGAGGAAATTCGATGTTAGGGTTGAAACCCCCTTTGCACCCCTCCAGCCCACCCCCCCAACCGGAATCGGTGTGCACCCTGGGGTCATCGGTCCTAACTTTCACCCCATTCTCCTATTCCTCAGCTTCTTTCCACATGTGATGAAGTGAGAGTTAGGACTGATGACCCCAACGTGCACCCCGATTCTGGTTGGGGTGGGCTGAGGGGTGCAAAGGGGGTTTCAACCCTAACATCAAATTTCTCGCTTTGTCACTGTGGAACAACCCTAACTGACACATTAAATGGAGTTTTTGCCTCTAAAATATATATATATATATATATATATATATATATATATATATGTATATGTATATGTATATGTATATGTATATATAGACAGTACTCACAGGTATATGCAATCCAGTATACGCACATGTGCTGATTTAATGTTGCAGAACTGTGTTAAACACCATATGACAGTCCTCAAACAGTCAGCCATGTTATAGTTGGTAAAGTCAGAACTGAATCTGCAGATCACCTTCATTGCAATATGTTGACAGTGTTGAAATAACCAACACCATACAAACCTGGAATACTGCATGTATTGCTGTGGGGATACTCAATTAATTACAGAGACAGAACAAGTACATTGTTCGTAAAATTTATTTTTTTTTGGTTATGTGTGGACTACAAGCAGTGCTAAATAGCAGCAATTGTAATGTACAGTCAGAAAATGATTTAAGTATCTGGTTTTGAATCAAAATGCTGTTATTTGTTTTGTAATTACAGCACATGTAAATAACTGCTGAGCTTAAAGACATATATGGTTGCGTTACGCTCCATGTATAAAATCTTCCTTAGTAATATACATATAATGAACAGAACAGTAATTCAGTAATTCAAGAGTGCATATTGGGACAACAAAAGTAAGTAATGTCATACAGTCCTCTGCCACACCACACCACCATTGACTAGCTACTGTCCAGCCCTTCCTCCTCACTGCTATGGCATGTGGTGTAACAGGTGGCAGTATTACAGCAAAGCAGGATGCCCCTAGCTGCACAGAGGATGGCAATGTGGACCATGACATGCAGTCCTTCTCCACGGATGCATCCTTGTCTACCTCCTTCCTCACCACTGCACTACATCATGTGGTGATTGGGGCAGCAATATCACAGCGGCACAGTGTGTCCTAACTCTAAAAAGGAACAGTTCCAAATAGGACACACAGTCCCCTTCACCTACCCAATGCCTTGTCTAGATCATTCTGCAACACTGCACTAAGTCATGTGTTGTCTCTGGTGTCAATATCACAGTGAAGAACTAAGCCTTACCTCCCCAGATGAAGAGTGCTAACTAGGACATGCAGTACTTCTGCACCGGGTACCCACACCAATTGTGTAGCTCCTTCATCAACACTTCATTGTCACATGTGGAGACTTCGGTGGCAATATCACAGTGGAGCACTGTGCCCTACTTCACCAGCAGAACAGTGACACATAGGACATACAGTCATCAAGGATGGCAGCCGTTTATCTTATTTCTTATGTAAGCAATAGCCAATATCGGTGTGTGTGGTTATTGTTGAGTAATCGGCACCCCATATGCATTTTGATGCACATAGCCACAGACCAATTGTCATCACGGCACTTGGGATCATGGGGAACAGGGCTGGGACATGGAAATACCTGGGTACATGATGTTCAGGAAGGATATGGAAAATAGATGAGGTGGTGGGGTACCAGTACATGTGAGGGAGGGAAGCAGGGGAGTGGAATAACAGAGTAGAACTGGAGGAGTAGAGTCCATTTGGGTACCATTGCCTACACAGAATGTGGAGCAGGGACGTCTTGTGGTGACTTATAGGCTGCCCTCACAAACCGATTGGGAAAATGAGCAGATGTTGGAGGACATAATGAGAATGGCTAACACAGGTGAGATGCTGTTGATGAGGGAAGCAAATCTATTGGACAGATCTGGGAGGAGCAGGGCCATAGTGGATTGTCTGCAGACAGCACCACTGAGGCAGCTGGTTATAGAATCCACCACAGAAGGGGCCCTTGCTGGACTTAGCCCTGACAAATGGGAATGGTGGGTGAATTTGAGGTGGGAGAGCACATGGGTTCAAGTAACCACAGAGTAGTCTGGTTCACTGAGCATACAGCTGTGGCGATTACTAAAACCAAGGTGAAACTGCTTGTCTTTACAGGGGTAGACTTTACCACCATGGGGGATTATGTGCAGGAGGCATGAAGGGGTGAAATCTGCGGGAGGGGGGTGGATGGTATGTGGGTGGTTATTAAACAGGACATAAATGGGGCAATGAATGTCTATGTCAGAAGGGTTCACAAGACCAGGAGGAGGAGGAGGAAGAGGAATCATCACTGGTTTAGCAGGGATGTGGCAGGCAGTGTTAGGGAGAAGAGTAGGGCATTCAAGACAATACAAGGGGGGGGGCTGGGAAATATAGCAGATTAGACAAAAGGAGAGAGGCAGAGAGGTGCGGAGAGTGAAGGCCAAAACATAGGAGGAAATTGCAAGGTCAGACAAGACTGGAGACAAAGACTTTTGTAATAGATGTCATTAAGAGGAGAAAAATTGGAAGGTGGATAACCAGACTTAGAACCAAGGAGGGTGGTCTTGCTGGAGGAAGTTGGGGATAAGGCACAGTTACGAAATGAGTTCTTTTGATCAGTATTTGTGGTGTAGGGGGATGTGGGACTTTGCAGACATTAGTACGTGATTTCAGGCAGAGCTAGGGGTTGATACAAGTCCATTAAAGGAGGAAGCAGTGTTGTGACAGTTGGACCATCCACGAATGCAGAAGGCCATGGGGCCAGGTGTGGTGCATCCTACGGTGCTGAAGAAACCTATGGATATTCTGGTGGCTCCCTTAGCAGCTCACAGCAGACTGAAGGATTGCACACATCTTCACTCTTCATAAGGGGGGAGATAGAGAAGGGGTGGGAAACTATAGGCCTGTGAGCTGAACATCCATAGCAGGCACAATTATGGGACAGTTACTGAACAGTAGGCTGCAGCAGTATTTGGAGGAAAATAAAGTGATCAATACACATGAACATGGATTCAGTAAGGGGAGGTCCTGTCAAATTAACTTAATAGAGTTGTTCGAAGGGGTGCAGTTTTGGTGTGCATGGCGGTCATTTTCTGCCGTCATGTTTCTATGTTGCTATGTTTGTAATCCTTCACTTTGTACAGACTTAGCATAAATTCATTTGTGTACAGAACAAGGTAATTAAGACAGAGAACAATAAGAAAAACATTCATATTAGGTGAAGTACTCAAAATTTTAATAATCGAACATAGCATTAAAGAAACTGGTGATGTAAACCTGTTCACCAAAGTTCATAACATGCACAGTTTGTTATTAATAAAGTTAATGAAGTAACAGATTGTAATGCAATGTCTGCAAAACATGTTGACGCTAATTTTGTTGATGCTGATGGAGTAGCGTGTTGTGGTTGCCAGGAGGAGGCTTAAAACCAGTGTAGTGCTCAGAAGGAAATGCATTTCTTATTGCTGTCACTACACAGGCAGGTAAGATCTTTCGGTTCCAATGGCCGAGGTGGTGCCAGATCATGCGAACAAATCTTTTGTATGCTGCATGACGATAGGACCTAAGACAATTACAAAGAAAACATCACAAAGTTTGTCAACACACAAAACATCTTCATTACATTGTCATGGGAAAATTTTTATGAGTAAAATAAACAACACACAGCCATGAAGGACTGGTGATTTAACATTTGCTGCTGTACAAGGAATTCAATATTAATTTAATTTCTGAAGTTCTACATTACAGAACGTGAGATGCCATCCACACTTGTCTATTGAGGACCACCACTGCAGTCATTGCTTTATTCCAGTGCCGACTGCATGTGTTGAAACAACCTCATGCCATAATTTACATTATAAAAAGGGTACTGAGTCTCAACACCTTCCCTCCCAGAAAAGATGAGCAGCCACATGGATGCTGAAGCATCCACCTCCCCCCCCATGGCAAACAGAGCTTGTTGATGCATGGAACCCATTTCACACATGCCATTTTAGAGCTGTGTAATGAAGGTTATGTTACAAGGATGGACTGAATTCAGAAAGATAGCATTAATTGTTTGGGCAGCCAATATGAAGCTATAACCATCACATAAAGTACATCATGCAGCTGTAAAATGGCTAATTACCAACTGCACATTAATGAAAATCATAGAATAGGATCAATACAAATTATGCATGATTTACTGGTCAATGTTCAGTACGTACTCCTTTAAAGGAATGTCATCATCAAAAGGACCATCGGTCTGATTGTAGTCATAGTAGTCAACTATGATTACATTGCGGTTCAAACAATTGTCTTTGAATATCTGTAGCTCTGTTACACATGGCACATCCCCATCATCAAAGTAAGTTTGCACCTTAGGAATTTCAGTGCAGCACACACATTCGGCTGCTGACTGCATTACAGCACACCATCCACATTCACACCTGAGGAATAAAGAAAGTAAGAACATGTTACATCAGTGAATAATACATATATTAAAAAAGTAAAGATACGATGCAAAGAAATGAAAATAAAATGTAAGTCAATGGAAATGAAGCAATAACACAGTCACAGTGGTCATGGCAAGGGTCTGGCACTCGCATTCTAGATGTGCACAGGAACACGCACTACAGCATCAATTGGTGCCATTGCACGCCCTTGTCAGGGGGTTCTACAGGGAAAAAACATCTCAGTGCACTACTTCATGGATGGTGTGGTGGTGCCGGCCGGCTCCAACTCTGGATGCTCCCCCTGGATCAGCCCCCCCCCCCGGGCTTCCGCGGTGGTGGTCGCATACCTGCCGTGAGGGAACCGCTGTGCAGGAACGGAGGAGGGTAGGCGCGAGCTTGGAGTTTGGGTTGGGGGGGCTGTGAGGGCAAGCCAGACGGGGGGATAACCATAGGTAACACTCCCCCAGCCACAGAGAAGATATAAAATAGATTTATTTATTTATTTATTCATTCTCAGATTACAATATCTTTGAGCACAGAATCAGCTCATTTACAAAGGTTCCACGTCAATTAGGAAGGGGTAGTACAATGACACAGGGAAAAACAAATTATTTACAATGTACAGTAAAAGTCATTACTACAGAAAGAACTGGAAGGGGACAGGATCAGTTGTGTTCCAGAACAGTAGCTACTGCTGTTGTTTTCACAGGGTTCTTGTGGATTTTATTTGGTAGGTTAGTTATTTTCTTTCTTACTTCTAAGGGGCTAGCAGGGTAGTGTTTTGGGTGATGCTGGATGTTTGTAAACTGATTTGGTGGCTGTAAGTGGGGCTCATTTTGTGGATGTCTCACTGTGTAACAGGCTGCGCTGGTAGAGGCCTATTTCTTCTGATTTAAAACCTATTTGGTGGGATTTGCTTGGGCCTGGTTCTTTGGCTGCTGGGCTTGGAGGGGAGACACAGGGCTGATACACTCTCTCGAGTCGGGTGTCTGCCCAAGACCGCCCTCCCCACCCCTCCTTCCCAGAAGTCTGTGGATTTATAGAGAACACCTGCCCTGCAATTGGAGGAAAAGGCTGCAGGTGCAGCTCATGTAGTTCTAGCCACTGGGGGTAGGATTTAAAGGCTGGGAGAGAGGAGCTTTGGGAGTTGTTCATTTCCCTTATAAGTTTAATGTGTTGTACTGCACCTAGTAACAGGGTTACTGGTGTACAGTGGGACTGTCTCTAAGATTAGTGGGTGACCTGATTAGGCAGTAGGGGTATCTTGGACTGGGGGAACCTGGTGGCTCACCAAGGAAACCTATTTGGAAGGGGATGGAACCACACATCATTAGGGCCGGCATCTTTGGGAGGGTGGTGGGGTGCACAGGGTGTGGAGCAGCCATGATACTGGACTGGGCTTGGAAGTTCGGTGGTTGCCCAGTGTGCTACCAGCTAGCACAGCTTAGGGAGGAGGTTGCGGGGATTAGGAGAAAGCTGGGGGAAGGGGGGTGGTATGGTTGGGGAAGGGGGCTGGGAATCTCCCACAGGGTTGCACCAAGCACTGGGGGTGGGGGCATAGGGAAAGGAGTGCAGGAGAATACTCAGGGTCTAGGGAACCTGGCAGGGGGGTACAAAGGACACTACCAAGGAAGCAGGCAGGTAACTGGGGCCCTCACAAGGGGGACGGAGGGACAACATTCTCAGGGAAGTAGGCAGATGGCCAGGGCTGGACAGAAGGAAGCAAGGCGGGGAGGTGGATCAGACCTTACACTCAGTAACCGCTTCAATTCTCTTCTTCTGCTCAAGGATGAGGGGGATGATGTAGCCACGACAGGGGTAGTTAGAGATGGAAAGGGAGTGGGAGTGGGAGGCAGAAGGCAGGGGCCAGATAGCAGGAAGAACAGGGGGGGACCTGGAATGCAGGAGAATGGGGGAGCAGTGAATCAGAGCAGGAGGGGCAGGGGGAAGAGGGAGGAAAGCGCAAGGAGAAGGACCAGTTGGGAGGAAAGGTAAAGGAGAAGGACCAGAAGTACAAGGAGGATTCAGTAAAGGGAGCTGAGGGTTTAGGCCAGGAGCACGACTAGCAGGAGGAACTAAATGGAGACAGGAAGGAAGGAAGGAGGATGAGCCAGGCTAGTTTAGCAGTTGGGGAGAAGGACCAGTTGCGAGCAGTGAGGGAATTAGCAAGGAACAGAAGGATACTCAGGAGGAGGAGGGCATAGTTGGAGGAGGGGTGGCCATGGTAAATAAGGAGGGGTGGCATGTGGCACCCAGAAGAGAGGATGAACATGGAGCCAGCTGGGTGGAGGGCCTGTAGAAAGGATGAGGGACATGGAAGGGGAGGGAATGGAGGAAAGGGTGGTCAGAGTGCTCCTGCTGGGGATTCTATGATCAGGGTATCAAATGGGATAGGAGGAGAAGCCTGGCCAGTTAGAACAAGATGCTTCCCTGGACTAACGGTGCACAGGGCTAAGCATGAGGTATATCAGCTGGCAAAGGATTGTGGGGGTTCCCCAGACATACTGGTCCACCTGGGTACAAATGACATTGAGGGAAATAGCGAGCTAGAGATACAGGCAAGATTCAGGGAGCTCGCCAGGGTCTGTCATGACACAGGATGCACAGTTTCCTTCTCAGAAATCCTGTCAGTGCCAAGGGCTAGTGTGGAACACAAAAGGAAAATTAGGGAGATAAACCAGTGGCTCAGGGAGTGGTGTGAGGCCAGAGGGTATGGGTTGATGGGGGATTGGGGGGAGACCTGGGAGGATAAGGAGCTGTATGCTAGAGATAGACTACATCTCAATTTGGAGGAGAGGAATCCTTAAGTTGAAAATAGAGGTTCATTGGTGAAAAGTGGGGTTTAAACTTGTGAAGGGGGTGGGATGGGAGAAAAGGCTGTCAAGGGGGTGCCGATAAAGGAGGGACTCTGTCTCCACCCCCCTGGGGACCAGGAGGATTGCAGGAAAAGGCCAACTGGCAAAGTGCAGACCAGGGGAAAATAGAATCCCCATGGGAACACGAGCAGGGGAAATGGAACTATAGGGAAAGGGTGGAAGGTAGTCCTGCTAAATGCCAGGAGCTTGGGCAATAAAATGCCTGAGCTCCAGGCGATGCTAACTGAGGGAGCAGTGGATGTGGCAGCAGTCACTGAGACTTGGGCCACTGCAAGACATGACTGGGACCTGAACCTGGAGGGTTACACTATGTTCAGGAAGGACAGGGGGGAGGGAAGGGGAGGAGGGGTAGCAATGATAGTCAAAAACTGCATTGGCATAGGGGGAGTAGAGGAGGCGGAGGGAACCATGGAGGCAATTTGGGTCACCTTGATAACAAGGGGGCAGAGAGAGTAAAATAGGAGTGGTGTATAGACCCCTGCCCTGGCGGAGGAGCTGGAGGACAGTCTGGTGGCAGATGTTGGGAGACACTGCAGACTGGGCAGAGGAGCAGTGGTGGTGTTGGGGGACTTAAACATGCCAGGAACAGACTGGGAGATTATGACATCCTCTGTGACCAGGGAACAGAGGTTGTTGGATGTCTTTCAAGACGTGTTCCTGACTCAGCAGGTGAGGGAACCGACCAGGGAGGCATGGTACTGGATGTGGTCCTGGCAGACAGTGACCAGATTGGGGCCTGGAGGTAAGGGACCCATTGGCGGGAGTGACCATGCCACGGTCTGGTTCTGCCTGGAGCTAGGAGGGTGAAGGCTGCACAAAGGACGGAAGTAACCCGACTTCAGGGGGATTTTAAGGAAATGGGAAGGATCCTTAAGGAGCATTTGGATGGGATTGGGTCAGACATGGATGCTGATAGTAGGTGGGAAATCATCAGGAGAGGGTGCAGGATGCTACCAGCACCTGTGCAAGAGTAAGGCAGAAAATGCGGTGGGGCCCAAAAACCCTGTTGGTGGACCAGGGAGGTCCAGGAGGTGGTGCGGGAAAGAAAGCAGCCTATAAGCAATTCAAAGTGCTCAAGGGTGAAAGGGATTGAGGGAGTATGAGCTGATGGCTAGAAGGACCACTAGAGTGGTGAGGCGGCTAAGGCAAGGAAGGAGCAGAACCTGGCCAGGGAAATTAGGAGAGGGAACAAGGGGTTCTTTAGATACATTGGGGAAAAACGAAGGGTGAAGGGGCAGATTAGCAGGATTAAATCAGGGGAGAGATGGGCACAAGACCTGGGGGAGCAGGCTGAGGTACTAAATGAGTACTTCACCTCAGTTTTCACCAGGGAAAATGGGGGTGCTGCATAATACATGGGAGGAGACAGAGATACTGAGGAGGGGGGACCCTTACTGATCGGCAGGTCTGGGGAGAGGGGGAGGCATCACTGGCAGGTGGGGGGAGGGCTAAGCAGGGAGAAGGGGTACTGGAAGTGGAAATCACAGCAGAGAGAGTGAGGGAAGCCCTCAGCTCCCTTAAGATGGAGAAAGCACCGGGGCCGGATAAATTACATCCCAGAGCGCTGAAGGAACTTGCAGATGTCCTGGCAAAACCCTGGCAGAGCTTTCACCATCTCTTGAGGACAGGGTGGGTGCCCCAAGACTGGAAGGTGGTGCATATAGTGCCTATCCACAAGGGGGATCAAGGGAGGTGGCAGGAACTACAGGCCTGTCAGCCTGACATCGGTGGTGGGCAAGGTGATGGAGGGCATTGTCAAGGAGAGGCTAGGGGGGAACCTGGATAAGTCAGGGTGCCTGGACGATAGACAGCATTTATTCATCCCTGGGAAATCGTGTCAGACAAACCTGGTGGAGTTCTATGACTGGGTGACAAGTGCCTTGGACCTGGGTAGACCAGTGGATGTCCTCTTTCTAGACTTCAGCAAGGCATTTGACTCTGTTCCTCACGTGGGTCTGTTGGATAAGCTGGGAGAAATGGGGGTGGGGAACCAGATGATCAGATGGATAGGCAATTGGCTCCAGGACCGGACCCAGAGGGTAGTAGTGGGGATAGTCTCATCCCAAGGAGGGTCATTAGTGGGGTCCCACAGGATCAGTCCTGGGCCCCTTCTGTTCAATGCCTACGATCTGACATAAGGACAGGAATCAGGAGTGAGATGAGTCTCTTTGCAGATGACTCGAAACTGGGGGCAGTGGTGGATGGGGAAGAGGGGAGGGTGGCCCTACAGGGGGACCTGGAGGCTCTGGAAAGATGGTCTAGAAAGTGGAAGCTGAGGTTCAATGCAGGGAAATGCAATGTACTCCACCTGGGGGCCAGAAACCCAGGCCAAGTGTACACCCTGGGGAATGCTACAAGTCTCGATGGCTGAGAGGGACCTGGGGGTGGTGGTGGATGTCAAGATGAACAACTCTGAGACCTGTAGGAGGGCAGCAGCCAAGGCCAACAGGATGCTGGGATGCATCGCTAGGGGGATCACCTCCAGAAGGAGGGAAGTGATACTCCCTCTGTATAACTGCTTGGTGAGGCCGCACCTTGAGTACCGCGTGCAGTTTTGGAGGCCACACTTAAAGCGGGACATTAACCTCCTGGAGAGGGTCCAGAGGAGGGCAACCAAAATGATTTGGGGCTTGGGGGACAGGACCTATGAGGAGGGCTCGAAGAGCTAAATATGTACACATTGGAAGAGAGAAGGGACCGGGGACATGATAGAGGTCTTTAGGTACATGAAGAGATAAATAGGGAGGAACAGTCAGGGTGCTTGAAGGAAGGAGGAAGGGGCCACTGGAGGCATGGGTGGAAGCTGGAGGGAAGATTCAGGGAGAAAGGAGGTGCTACTTCACTGAGAGGGTGGTGGAGCCATGGAATGCACTGCCTAGGGGCTAGTGGAGGCAGAGACAGTGGAGGGGTTCAAGAGGGGTGGGACAGGTACAGGGAAGGGTTCTGGAAGCAAAATCCAATGCAGCAAGAATATCCGGAACTGGGAAGAGAGAAGCCAGAGAAGGCGAGAGGGACAGCAAGGTCAGCACCCAGGCTGGGGACGACCAAACGAGCAGACACGAAAGACTGTTAGGCCTATTCTGCTGGCATTTTAGTATGTACGTTGTTCATAGTCAGAGTTTAGGGAGGAAGACAAGTAGTTATTGGGAGGGAGAAAGTATCCGCCAGGAGGCAATTGTCAAGTGAGAGACAAGGAAAGACGTGAGGAGGGAAAGGAGCAAGGGAGTACAGGGAGGGGATGCAAGAGAAGGAGGAGGGAGGGATAAAGCAGATAGCCAATGAGGGAGTGATGGGTGGAGTCTACCTATATTTAATAGCAGCCAGGGTTGGGGAAGGTGGGTGGGAAGAAAAAGCCCAGTTTCCCAAAAGTTGGCAGACATTCACAGAGTTGTCCAAGCAGCCAGTCGCTGCCAAGCTCATACAGGGTGCTGTCCAATTGTCATGCAGGTGAAGGGAGATACCACCAATCAGGGGCTAGCCAAGAGAAGCCGCAAGAATCCAGTGGTTAAACGTACATGGCTGATCCGGGCAGCAGTGCATCAGGTCCAGCTTGCGAGGAGGCGTCCGCCTGGTGCAGGGAGCAGGTCCCAGCAGTATGGGGATCCCAAGTCACAGGACGAACTCCTGGGGAAAAATAGATGCTGTGTTAGGCAGACAAAGCCCAGGTTGGGGGGGTAGAGGAGTGGTTAAGAACAAAAGACTGGGAGGGGGGAGAGGTATAAAACCAAAAAAAAAATTATAGATACAGAAAATTCAGCTGACCCATTTAATAAAAGAAATTACCAAATTTCAACATCTTCTATACAGCCTACATTGTTGCCATCTTCATTGCTACTGCTGTCTGAGGCTGATGCATCCACCTCATGTGTTGTGGCATCACGATGAGCAGGTTCAAACATATACAGTTGAATTGTCATTTGAAAGTTTAAGTTCACATCAGCTAAGTCCTCCACATCATGCTGACCATCTAGAGAGTACGCCATGTGTCCAATCAATGTGTGGCTGCATAAAAGAAATATATATTTTTATTTTTGGTGCTTAGTTGTAGTTTTTTTTTTACAGTGTGAAGATAGCAGCCATGTTTGTGGTGGAAAATCAGTTCTGGCTGTACCTGAAATGCCTGTGTTCCAAATGGGCATTGATCTGTGTTCCAGACTCTTTACTGCCGAGCAGTACATATTTTTAATCATGTGTAAATTATATGTTACACATACATAAGAGCCCATCATATTACTGGATTTAACTGTGATGTTTTATTAATCGCCTCAGTATAATGAAACAGTACCATATGAAGAAGTCAGTCGAGTACGCACTATTGTGCACCTAGACTGGATAGTGCTAGAAGTCACTGCTCAATATTGAGCTGCAGAACAGAAATGAGTCCAATGGCCATGCAAGGCACTCAGGGGCCATATGCATGGCCATAGTGTGTTTATTTGCATGGGAAGCAGCCACAGGTTTGTGTCTATCCTGTTGTCATCTGCCACATCAATCTTGGTGTCAACTGGCACCCTCACTCCTGTAATGACTGTCCCCTATATGATATTGGAGTCCTTGGTGCCTAGTGGCACCCTCACACCCTCCGATCACCATCCCAATGCCACTACTATAGTCCCTGGTGTCCAGTGGCACCACCATCTTCCAGTTGCCTGACCTGTACAAAATGCTGTATCCATACTGCGCAGTAGCACCTGCCACCATCTTAATTCACTGTCGAATAGGTGTGGCTCTATACCTGGGGACTAGTGGCATCACCTCCCCCCAACTCCCCATCCTGTGGTACAAATCCAAAATGCCAGTCAACACAAGGAGCAGTGTATAGCAATAGTTTGGAGACCCCCACCAGCCATGCCCACACCCAGCACACCACCCAGGCAACCCCCTTACTGGTGATGTCTGGGGCAAGCAGTGAGTCAGATAGGATGACCAACACAGTGCTCATCTCACCTTCTTTGCCAGCCCAACATATGACCTGCAGGGAACACATGTACGTGCATTCCTTGCACGTCATACAGCAGCTGGCAGAGAAGGTGACAGGAGGGCTGTGCTGGTCACCATAGCAGGCTCAGCATGATTCTCCACCATCACCAGTTAGGGGTAGTTGCCTGGGTGGTGTTCTGGATAGAGGCAGGGTGGACGGAAGCTGCTTAACCATTACTGTACACTGGGCCATGTGGCAACCAGCATTTTGGGGAGGGGTAGATGTATCACTAGATGCCAGGGTCGGATGGGTACCACAGGATGAGGGATCAGGGGCATGTGGGACTGCTATCCACAGGTATATAGTGATGCCTACAAGATGGGGAATTGAAGGGTGGTGGTGTCACTGGACACCAGAGAAATTACACTGTATATGAGTGAGGGAGTTGAAGGGTGGGGGAATGCAAGGGAAATGGCATTGTGTATAGGTCGGGGAATCAGAGGGTGGGAGTCTGCTCCTGGACACTAGGGCATACATCACAAACACAGGATGGGGACTCTGGGGTGAGGGCTGCCAGTAGACACCATGCTCATCTTACTGTCATCCGGATGGGTGTACAGGGGATGGGCCACTAGACACTAAGGGCTATTGTGCTATCATCAGGGTGGGGTGGGGAGGGGTGCCAGTGGCCACCATGGACTATATTGCCAGCTCTAAATTGGGTGGTTGGGGGGGCACTAGACATCAAGAACTCTGTTGCCACAACCAGGATGGGTGATGGAAGGATGGGAGGTACCACTAAACACCAGTGCACCAGTTCCATGTACTCGGATGGGGGATCAGTGAGTAGGGGTGGGTATCACTACTTCCAGGGTGCTGTTCACATTGGCATGACCCTCACCCTACCTACATGCTCATACACCCTCATCAAAAAACAGTGTTCTGACATGAACCATACCACTGTACCTGTCCCAACCTCTGTTGAAGCACTGCACAGTTGTTACATCCACCACTTACGTGGACAGACCATACCATGGTGCCACAACACTGTCAGTGAATTAGCATATCATTATGTCCCACCATACCTCTCAACCTTTTATCCCCCAAATGTGGAACATTGCCTGTCAAAATGTGGAACAAATGAGCAAAATGTGGAACACTTAATCAAATCTTTACCTAAGAAGCACAAAACACTGTTAAAATGTTGCATTTATGTTCAGGAAGTCTGTTGTTTCTTGAGTAATATATTTTTTGCATCATTTACTATGGATTTTTTGCTATAAAATGTTGACTTTGAGTGTGGAACAAGTCCTCACAATGTGGAACAGGGAGCTTTTGTGAAGTAAAATGAGGAACGTTCCTCGTAATGTGGTACAGTTGAGAGGTATGTGTCCCACCACAGTCTCCCACCACCAAGCATCAACGTGCGCCCACTGGTGGCACATACCTCCTGCAGCTGAAACACCTGATACTGAACTACCGTCTTTACCACCATAACATGTGACAACCTCAGTCGTGTCACCTTTCTCCTGCCTCTCCCACAGGCACTACCAGTTGAGCACCTACAGTCTCTCCCCATAGCACTTCTGCCCCAGTCCCGTGACTATTCTGATGACCCTAATGTGGAACATCTAAAGGAGAGCCATAGGAAAACTGTATGCAATATTTTGTCAGCGGTAAAACCAGGCAATAATACAGTGGAAGGACCACCTCACAGTATCTCGAGGTTATTACCATTGATATGCATCACAGTACAGTATTTTATCTGTTTTGGCATCAGCCATTCTAAACTAATCAAACGTGTTCATTTTGGCATCCACAACTACACTGAGGTCCTTCTCCAGCACCAAAGCCTTCAGTGTATCCCCTCACAATGTGTGCACATAAGTTGGGTTCATGGCCCCTAGGTAGAAAACACTGCATTTTGCAGTATTACACATCACTATACTGGTGCAACATCAGCCATCAACACTGTGTTGATACCCATGATCACACCTTGGGAAATACATGCTGGTTAAGATGAATGAAGTTGTTTTACTATAAGAATATGCATAAATGTCTCCAAATGTTTTACCACCATTGATGTCTGGCTATTTTCTGTATCACCACATTTGTGCAGTGGAACTACATAATTCGCCCTCCAATGCGCAGGCGACACACTTCTTACTATTGATTACCCATATAGGATTGTTAGCAGTTCTGCCAGCACATACTGTTATATATCTCTGGTAACACTCAAGACTTTCTGTGTGGCCCTGTTTATTTACGTGTAAGTTTTCAAGTCAGTTTCGTACCCGTTCCTTTGTAATTCCTCCCATCCCAAACTTGTCTCATGTATCACCCTTGCATTGTCTGCTGTATGACTGTGTGTTTGACTTTTTGACTGCTAAAATGGAACTAAAAAATAGTAATTCACCATTCCTGTTCTCTGTAAGGCACTGCATACCATGTCTCACTGACATTAAAAATCACTCTATATGGTATTGTGTGATGCTGGTCTTCAAGGCGACATGTTTTAACATGTTGTAAAGTATTTTTAAATAGTTTTGTTTTTCAGACTGCCCCCCCCCACACACACACAGAGTCCATGTAGTATTATCAGTGTATGTCTCTCCGTAAAACATCAGCACATGGCATGGACAGACATAGCACTGATAATACCACATGGACTCTGTGTGTGTGATGGGGGCAGTCTCAAAAACAAAACTATTTAAATATACTTCACAACATGTGCAAACATATCGCCATGAAGACAGCAGCACTGATATATATAAACTAATAGTCACTATTTTAATAAGATCCAACCAAACATTTCCACTGACACACAAAGACACACTAGTTATACCTTGTGCTGCTAAAAGAGCACCGTCACTCAGATGAGGTAATCGTGTTGGGTTTGACCCGGACGCATGATGACATGCTGCCACACTCTAAGGTCACTCTTGCATGCGCACAGCTCAGAAAACGGCCAGTTTGAATGCGCAAAATGTTGTATACAACAACAGTTCCGAGGGATGCGATGAGAAGCACTGAGAGCACAGCGGATCAAAAACTACTGAAATGTAAGTGACATACCATCACCTAACTGGACATAAGGTACAGTGATCACCATTTACATGTATAAAAACCTATTTAGGCATCCTTTAAGTACTCACCAATCTTGTTTGGTCAGAGTCTAGGCAAAAGTGTATCTCTGTAAAACAGAATTATTCCTTAAACAACTGTATTGGCCAACCCCTTTTTTGGTGAGGTCAGCTAGCTCCTCCTCTGTCAGATTATATTTAAAAATATATCTAATAAAAAAACAGTAGTCTTTTCAAAGTACAATT
Source organism: Neoceratodus forsteri (assembly GCA_016271365.2). Classification (NCBI taxonomy): domain Eukaryota; kingdom Metazoa; phylum Chordata; order Ceratodontiformes; family Ceratodontidae; genus Neoceratodus; species Neoceratodus forsteri. Next base: position 670,599,441 of record CM057451.1, on the reverse strand, counting down.
TTGCAATCCTTCAGCATGACTCATGTTTCAAATGACATCTCTTTTGATCCATGCTGCATCCTGTGAGGCTTAATAAAGGGAAGGGAGGGTGGGCAGAGGAGACTGTGAAAATGCAGAGGTACTAAACAAATATTTTTGCTCAGTATTTACAAAGGAAGAGGGGGAGGTACCTAAAACAAACAGTAGAAACACTCTGGATACAGAAGTTGATACCAGCCATTTACAGAAGAAAGGGTTCTGAAGAACTCTTTAAAACTGAAGGTGGACAAAGCAATGGGGCCTGATGGATTCATCCCAGAATTCTAAAGAACTAAGGGTAGAATTAGTGACACCACTGACTACCCTTTTAACAAATCATGGGAGGATGGGGTGGTACCCAAGGACTGGAGAAGGGCAGATGTGATTCCCCTTCACAAAAGTGGGAGCAAGGCAGAAGCAGGAAACTACAGAACTGTTAGTTTAACCTCAGTGATAGGGAAAATGATGGAATCACTTCTGAAGGAAAGAATTGTCGAGTATCTAGAGGCCAGAGGGGCACAGGACCCAAGGCAGCATGGATTCACAGCGGGAAGGTCATGCCAGACAAATCTGATAGATTTCTTTGACTGGGTGACCAAAGTAGTAGATCAGGGAGGGCTGCAGACATGGCCTACCTAGACTTTGCAAGGCATTTGACACAGTCCCACACAAAGATTAATATACAAGTTAGCCAGCCTGGAGTGGGTCCCAAGATGACAGCCTGGGTAAAGAATTGGCTGGAGAATAGGACACAGAGAGTAATAGTAAATGGAGTCCACTCTGAAGAAAGCGGGGTTACTAGTGGGGTACCGCAGGGTTCAGTATTAGGACCGGTCCTCTTCAATGTCTTTATAGGCGACATTGCAGAAGGACTGGAAGGAAAAGTATGTCTCTTTGCAGATGACACAAAGATCTGCAACAGAGTTGATGCACAAGGTGGGGTGGAAAGGACGAGAAGGGACTTGGCAAGGTTAGAGGAATGGTCAAATGTATGGCAGCTTAGATTCAATGCTAAGAAGTGCAAGGTAATGCACCTGAGAAACAAAAACCCAGGGGAAGAGTACACAATGGGGGGTGAGATACTAACAACAACAAAAATGGAAAGGGACCTGGGGGTAGTCATATCAGATGACCTAAAGGTGGGCAAACAATGTGAGGGCAGCAAGGAGGGCTGGGGGGATACTGGGATGCATAGGGAGAGGCAGCACCAGTAGAAAACAGGAAGTTATTATCCATCTGTACAGACAGCTGGTCAGACCCCATCTGGAGTACTGCATGCAGTTCTGGAGACCCAATCTCCGCAAAGACATAGACAGGATGGAAGCTGTCCAGAGGAGGGCAACTAAAATGGTGCAGGGTCTGCACCGGAAGACATATGAAGAGAGACTTAAGGAGCTTATATATATAGCCTCGAGGAAAGGAGGGGGACATGATAGAAACCTTCAAGTACCTCAAGGGAATCAACAAAGTCCAAGAGGGCAGCATCTTTCAAAAAAGAGGTGTGCAAGAACAAGGGAGCACAATTTGAAGATAGAGGGGGGGCAGCTCAGAGATAATTTAAGGAAGTATTTTTTCACAGAGAAGGTTGTGGATGCATGGAACGGCCTTCCAGAGGAGGTTGTGGAGTCAAAAACAGTGGTGGAATTCAAGCAGGCATGGGACAATCATAAGGCAATTCTAGGGGGTGGGAGTAGGAAGAAGTAGGCTGCTGGTTAACTAGGATCTGCAGCTTATCCATTAGGTAGGGAAATGGGCAGACTGGGTGGGTCAAGAGGTCCTTATCTGCCGTCAAATTCTATGTTTCTATGTTTCTATCCTCCTCACACAGGCTTCATAGGAGCATTTACAACCTCGCACTCCTGTGCAATAACCTGGGTTTTCTCTTCAACATCATATACCTTTTTTTATGATTTCCCTCTTAACAAAGTTAATATAAACAACTCTGTAATTAGCTCCTGGTCTGCCATGTAACACATTTTATCTAAAAACTGAGTGTGTATGATACACATGCTGTCAGCATTTATCTTAGCTTGCATCTGTCAGCTGAAAACTGGGGGGTTGAGGTCACTTCTAGAGCATTAGATTTTTCAGCAGATATAGTCATGAATACATTTTATATTAAAAAAATAGTATACAGCACTCAGAACTGGCTGTCTACATCACACAAATAAATGCAGAAGTGACAGTACAGTCATATAAAAAATAAAACCAACTTGCTGACATCCCTTGGTGCAATTGTAGCAGCAGTAAATTTTACCGACAGCTCAGAGAGAGCAACTTGCCTCCCGGAGTGAACCAGGTACCACGTAGCAAATCAGGTAACATTTTGCCCTTCAGGCTTCCACAGAGCTGATTGGATAGTGCCATACATTGCTTTTTGAATCGATAAATTAGTATATTAATGACTAAAAGCACTATGTCAAACTCTGTACTGCAAACACAGGATAATGACATCATAAGATAGACAAATAAATAAAAACAAATAGCAGAGAACAGTATTACTACAAGACAGTGCAAAAAAAAAATCATATGTAACACTGTAGTAGTAACTCATCATTCAATCCTTTAGGAATTAATGTGTCCAGTCTGTGAATCCAGAAACATTCTTTTTGATTTAATTTTTTCAGATCTCCACCTCTCAGACCTAGACAGACTTTTTCAATGCCACAAAATTTGACATTTGCTGGTGAGTCATCATGGCCCGCTTTTAGGAAATGTCTTGCCATGGCATTTGTTAAAACTCCATTTCTGATCGCTGACTTATATTCGCTAATGTGGTCTTTCAGAGGGCATTTGGTCTGTCCAACATAGCCAAGGCCGCAGGGACACAGCAACATTGAATGATATCATCCTGTGTTTGCAGTACGGAGTTTGACATAGTGCTTTTTAGTCATGAATATGCTATTTTATCGATTCAAAAAGCAGTGTATGGCACTATCCAATCAGCTCTGAGGAAGCCTGAATGGTGAAACGTCAGCTGATTTGCTACGTGGTACTTGATTCACTACAGAAGGCACGTTTCTCTGTCTGAGCTGTCGGTAAAATTTACTGCTGCTACAGTTGCACCGAGGGATGCCAGCGTGTTGTTAGTTTTATCTTTCATATGAGTGTACTGTCACTGCTGCATTTATTTGCACTTTTTAGCTATGCTTAATGAGCACTTTTGCACAAATAAAGAGAAGTAAGGTAAGAAGCCTTTATTGCTATTTGAAGTTTTTAAGCTCAACGTTTGTGCTGTAGTAATGTTTGGGTTATCCTTTGGTTTCCTATGCAGTGTCTCTATGTTGATAACGGCATGGGCGCGCTCCTCTAGCTCTTGTTCTTCCTGGGCATCATGGTTCATTGTGAATGTTCTCAATGGGGTGTCTGCATTGGAATGTCCTTCTCCAGTTTGTATGAAATAGTTATATTTCTGTAAGCATAGTAGCATGCAGTTTAGGTCAGGTGGAGCTGTGACACGTGATTTAGCAAAATGGACTTCAGGGGCTTCTGGATATACTCCACCCATTACTGGCATTTCATTGATGTATGAGTGGAACTTTTCATAGCCATGCTGCTGTTGCATGCATTACTTTCTCCGTGGTGCATTGCTCACTTATGCTGGTGTGAGTGCCCTTGAGGTATTTGCCCCTGGTTTGTCCTCCTACAACAACACTGCAATAAGTCCCAGCTGTGAGGCATCCACAAGTATCATAACTGGTTTGTTCACATTAAAGGGAAACAGTCAGCACTAACAGCCTCAAGCCCAAGTGTGGGTCTGGTCCCAAGTTTCACTTTGTGTGCAAAAACGTTTTTTTACTTACTGTTTACAGCAGTATAGTTGAGTGTATTAGGCTGATTTTGCTGATTTCCAAAGTGGCATTTCCTGTAACCAGAAATCCCAGACTCCCCTGCAGCTTATGTCAGAGCACAGTAGCAGTAGAGGGCGATTAAATAGCCTGCAATGCTTGTAAAGAATTCAAACCCCAGCCCTGATTTTTTGTGTGTAACCCCCTCCATAGGGGAAGGGGCATACCTAGACTACTGCTGCTGCCACTCTCCTGAGGTCCCGAGTCCAAACTGTTACCGGTGCTGCAGTGGCTGGGTCTTTCTCTTGCTTGACCACGCGTGTGACATGGTGAGCGAGATGTCATGCTGCAGCACAATCGGCGGTGCCTCCTGCACTTTTTGCTGCAATTATGGCTGTGTTTCTTCAGTCCTGGACACCCAATACTGGCAGAGGGGACTGGGAACAAACAGAATGCCTCCTCTTCTGGTACCTCATGCTCCACCCGTGAACTGCCACCAATGGCACAAAAGCAGGAGTGTTTGGCAGCAAGGGGATCCTGCCCTGTATTCACTGCTCATGGACCCAGCAACCACCCCCAACCAAATGGATAACACCCCTAAGGAGCTGCTTCACACACAGGGGACCAGCTTTGTAGGGGGGACCAACAGTGCTGGTACCCTGGACTGGATGGGAGACATGACTGGGCGTTCCTGAAGGGGAGTGCTCTGGCCTAAGCTTCCGGGGGGACCGAAGGCAGGTCGGAGGCAAGCTGCTCGGTGCATCTGAAGAGAAGGTTCAAAGGTGGAGACCAGAGCAAGAGCTGGTGAACAGGAAGGCCTCTTGCTAGTAAAGGAGAAGATCATTGAAGAGAGGGGAATGAACTGTTGGACCTGGGCCCCCAGAGAGGTACTGTGATACTTGTTCACAATCTTGTTTTGAGATCTGTGGAAACACCGGCATTGGAGACTTGGAATGAAAATATAAATCTTAAAACAGCTTCTGAACGTTTTGCCTAAGTTCAGGACAGACTGGTGAGAGAAGCCTGTTTCTATTCTTTAAAAATATCAGATCTGCAGAGGTGAGAGCTTGGCAGAACATTGCTACACTAGAGAAACCCTGTATTAAAGACTTTATGAACTGACATCGAAACTTTATATGTTGCTGCTGCTCGAGTCAAAGAAGGATATTTGTTGATTTTATTTTAATTGATTGTATGACTTTTTAGGCTGCATGTGGGTTGTAGGTGTTGTGTGTGATTGGTGTAGATTTAATTGGTTAGGGGTAATTGTGAGTGAATAAGTGGGAGTGTGTGGTGGAGGATTTGTGACTGAGTATAGAAATAGTAGATTTATTTGGAGTGGGTGAGTGTGTTTAGTGCGGCATGTGTTGAGGGAAGAGAGAACGGTCAGGCAGTACTCCCCCTCTAGACTCAGGGACCTCCACCCATTTGAATGCCCTCTGCTTCCTCCTGAGATTTACAGAAAATGCCGTGTTTTGGGTATGACAAGGAGGCGGGGGGGGGGGCGTCTTGGGGTCTGGAGGGGATGGGAGAGGGGTGGACAGATAGGGACGGTGGGGTCCAGGAGGCACCCTGGGATGAAGTGGGTACAGGACAGGGATCATCCTTGCCTTGTGCCCATACCCAAGGGCTCTGACTTGTGCAGGCAGGTGGCATGGTCACCCTCGAGTTCTCATCCCTCTCGGGCAGTGTTATGCAGTGCCAGGTCGATCAAGAACAAGACCACAATGGTTACTGATTTGGTAGTCTCTGCAGACCTGGCTCAAATCACCGAAACCTGGCTAGATGAAAATGCAGGACCCATTTTGGCATCCGCTATTCTGGCTGGGTTGTCAGTGTTACACCACCTGAGAGTGGACCATGGGGCCGGGGGGTCGCAATTTGTTTTAGGACAGAACTGGATCTCAGGGAGGTCCCAGTGGGATCTACCAGCTCCTTTGAATGTATTGTGGGGAAGGGTGCAGGCTGCAGGATCCTTCTCATCTACCATCGACCAGGTGATGGGAGGGCTTTCCTGCAGGAGGTAGAAGACCTCATCGCCGAGGTGGTATTGGAGTCCCCCAGATGGTTCAGTTTGGAGGACGTTAATACTGGGGTTGATGATGAGCTCTTGCTATTTGGACAAAACCGCCTCCATTTGATGGAATCACTGGGCCTGACATAGGTGGTTACCACCGCCACCCACGGGGGGGGGACACTCACTGGACTTGGTGTTCCTCCTGGGGATGGAGATCTCTGATATGGAGGTGGACCCTATCAGTTGGTCGGACCATCATGCCCTGAGATTCAATTTTGTGACTCCCTTACGTAGGCCTGCCTCTAAGTAAATGGTACAGTACCATCCTTTAAGAGGGGTTACCTCAGAAGGCCTAATGGCAGTGCTGGACCTTTCGGGCATCCCAACTGATAGCACTGACCCAGGATCCCTTGTTCTCACCGATAACAGGGCAGTAGCAGGGGCCCTGAATGTCATTGCTCCAGTTCATGCTCATCCCTTGACCCTACGCCCAGGGGACCCATGGTATGATGGGTCCCTATGGAAACTGAAGAGGCAAGGGTGAAGGTTGGAGAGATATTGGCAGAAATCTCTCCTGGAGGAGGACAGGCTTAGATTGCTAGACCATTACAAGGTCTACCAATCAGCAATTTCCAATAAGAAGACAGAGTTCCTGTCCAGGGAAACTGCTGCAGCTGAAAATAGGCCAACTCAGCTCTTTCGCACTGTGGACAGACTGTGCAATCCAGCCTGTCTGCAGTTTGGTCGAGCATCATCACAGGAGAAGTGTGATGAGTTTGCGCAGTTTTTTGCTGATATGGTTGCCTCCATCAGAGAAGAGATCAGCCAGTGCCTCCCCATTGGACCTTGCATTGATCAACCGAGTGGTACAAATACCCAGGTGACCTGGTCTACCTTCAGCCTGCTGGCAGTCATGGATATTGTGAGGATTATCCAGACTCTGTGGCCAACCTGCTGTAGTTTGGACCTGGGCCCAACTCATCTTCTTGTAGGGTATGTTGATGTCATCAGCCCAGTTCTGACTGGTATGGTAAGGGTTTCTTTGGAGAGAGGGATCTTTCCAGATCCCTTAAAGGAGGCAGTTGTTCAGCCCCTCCTGAAAAAGTTCTCCTTAGACCCAGACTGTCCAGCTAATTGCAGACCAGTCTCAAACTTGCCATGTATGGGCAAAGTTATTGAGAAGGTGGTCACTCTGCAGCTGGAGGATCATTTGACCATTCACAATATCTATGACCCTCTCCAGTCAGGTTTCAGGAAGAGGCATAGCACCAAGATGGCAGTGGTTCAGGTACTGAATGATCTCCTGATGGCTAGCGATCGGAGATCCCGTACCATCTTGGTTCTCCTTGATCTCTCAACAGCCTTTGACACTGTGGCCCATGGAGTGCTGCTTGACGGCCTGCAGTTTTTCTGTGGACTGGGGGGGCAGTCCTTAGTTGGTTTCAATTGTTCCTCAGGGACAGATCTCAGAGAGTGGTGTTGGGTATTTATTCCTCGGACCCTCATGAGCTGCTGTATGGTATGCCGCAGGGCTCGGTGCTGTCCCCCATGTTGTTCGCAGTGTACATGCTGCCATTGGGGGACATTATAAGATGGTATGGTCTGAGTTTTCACTGCTTTGCAGATGACTCTTAGCTATACATGTCTTTTGTGCCTGACCAGGAGAGAGATACTGTCTCGGTGTTTAGTAGCTGCCTGACTGAGATACAAGACTGGATGAGTACCAGCAGGCTGAGGCTAAACCAGGAAAAGACAGAGGTATTGGTCATGGACCCAGATCATAGGATGGCCGGGAGACTGATGGGACAGCCCTCTGGATTAGAGCTGGGAGGAACACCACTAATTGTCTCAGACCAGGTGCGTAACCTTGGTGTGATTTTTGATGAGAGCTGACCTTGAAAGTTCAAGTGGCAGCAGTAGTCAAACCTTCCTTTTACCATCTAAGGAACATAGACAGGGTGAAACACCTGGTTCCACCCAAAGATCTTCCCACCTTGGTCCATGCCTTTGTCACCACCCATCTTGATTACTACAACACCCTGTACCTGGGGCTACCTGGGGTGGATATCAGCCGATTACAGCTGGTGCAGAACGCGGCAGCCAGGTTGTTAACTGGAGCCTATAGATCCAGTCACATAACACCTGTGCTGTGTGAAGTGCATTGGCTGCCAGTACAGTGGTGTATACCCTTCAAGGTCACATTGTTAACCTCTAAAGCCCTGCACAACCAGTGACTGCAGTACTAGCAAGACCTTTCATTCCCCTACTGTCCTTACCGCCTACTCCGATCTTCTGATGAGGGATTGCTAGAGATTCCCAGTGTCATTTTAAAGACATCAGGGGGGAAGAGCCTTTGCCTTTATGGCTCTGACCCTGTGGAATTCTGTACCTTGTCAGATATGAGATAGCCTGACCGTGGAGGGTTTCAAAACTGCCCTCAAAACTTATTTGTTTAATCAGGCCTTTTGTGGAACCTGAGGGGAGCACAGTGAGTCCGCAGAATTAATATAATTAATTGTATAAATTAATGTAGGCTGATTTGGTTTATTTATATTTTATATATTGTTATTATGTATATATTGATGTTTTGAGTTTTATGATGGTTGTAAGGGCACCCTGAGCTCAGGAAGGGCACATTTAAAAATTCAATAAATGAATTGAAATGAAATGAAATGAACTGAAATGATGAAAATAAGTAAATAAAAGATTATGGAGCACAGAGGTGCCTTCAAAATATAAATATGGCCATTTTAATGACCCCTGACCCTGCCAGCCATCCACTCAGAGGGCTAAAAGGACCCAGCAACCAAAGCAAGTGATTGAGGGGAACATGGTGCAATCGGACCCTCCCCACTGTACTATTGGGCTACTGAGGCAATAAGAGAGCAGGACATGGCAGAAGGCCTAATGGGCAGCCCTGCCTGAACTGTGAGCAAAACATTTCTGCGCTCTCGCGGAGCTTGTGACAGTCTGAGAAGGACACTGAACTGTTCACACCTGTGCTGATGACACCAAGCAAGTGGCCTAGCCAGGTCAACAATCCTATGAACCCTCTTTAGGGTTCATTCAGTAAATTTGGTGTGAGCCCTATTCTGGGCTTACTTTGCTCACAGACTGTGTAATATGAGCATCTGTGAGAAGAAGTTGCTGAGTGTGTGAACCTGTGGGCCATTTCTGCATACTGAATCTGCTGAGCAGTACCAAGCAGAGACAGAGACCTGCATTCTACCTAGGTTGCTCTGGAACCAGGTAAGGGGTTTGCTAGCCCTTACCTAGTGGGGTGGATTGGGGAACAGGTAGCCACAGGGCACGTGCCCTGAATATTTGTGTACTTGCAATCCAGACAGTAGTCAGACCATGGGGATCACTGCTGGGATCTGGGCTCTTTGGGAACCTGGAAGCCACTGCATAGTGCTCCTGTGACTGAGAACGGAGCCAGAAGGGCTGTACTACTATAGATCCTACAACAGAGTCCAAAGGGTTTCATCCCAAGCCACTGGGTCCTGTTCCTGATTGCTGCCTGACCTGCTTCTGAGGGCTATTCCCCACCATGACTGAGCTGCTGCATCTGTGGGTCACATGAGTGCAAGCATTGCTGGCTGAGGACTTTGTACCTTTCCAGTTTTGGATTACCACCAGTGCCTTTGGATTATAGTTGTGCTTCGATACTGGGATAGCCACAGTTAGGGGTATCACCTAGTTTTCAAAGAGCGTTGGGGGGTGACATTACCGCAGCTTGTTGGGCAACTAAATTAATGGAATTGGGGGTGGGGCAGCAAGATGGCCACTATGCAGCTCCGCTCCTCGCAGCACTGCTTAGAGTAGCATTCTAGTTTAGTTCATTTATTTTGTCTACTTCTATTTTAAATGATTTTAAATGATTTCAGATGAATGAAACTCTGCTTAAAATTTTGACGGGGTGTTTCGCTGACATTGACTTGCTGTTAAATCCCTGGTAACTGCTCGAGTACCTGGTCGGCTTTTAGCGTTTACCTGTGTCTTTTTGGCATGCTGTTCTGTCACTCTGTCTGAACTGGATGAAAGGGTTTGTTGAGCAACTGGGTACACAGAGGTGCACTGAGATATGGACTGAACTTTGGAAGGAATCAGCTGGTGAAAATTGGGGCTTTGAACACCTTCAGACAGAAGGGTGAGCACTTGGAAGCTTAGGGAAGTTCCCAGGAAGATTCCTCATGGAAGTCTCATTGGAGGAGATTTCCAGCTGTGATGGCCTGTTGGTTTGTGGAGGCAGAAGTTTTGCTGGAGCACAAAACATGTTGAAAGGCTTGAAAATGCCTTGAAGAGGTATGCCACCTTTGCCTAGGGCCTGGGGGTTCTTTTTAAAATGAAGCATTAAGTTTATTGCACTTATAGGAGCGCTTTGTTTTTCCCCTAGGTGCCTGTAGTCCAAAACTGATTTGTGAAACAAGAATCAGAAACAAAAAATAAATAGACAGAGCCTGATTAAAGAATCAATTAAAAAATGGGATACAAACCCTCTGTAGCCTAAACTGAAACAGATACTGAGAAATGGAGGCCTGGAGTGAGTGACAATCGATTCCTAGATTGAAACAAGTGCTCTCGTATGTTCTTCTATATTTCACCTGGTTAGAAGGATGCTATGCTAGTGATCAGTATCTGTTCTCTTTAAGATTATTTTATAAAACGTTAATAGAAGGAAGTAAGTTTCAGCGTTTTCACTAATATTGATTACTGGAGAGTTTAAACTCTCTGTTTGAAAATCTCTGATATAGCACTTTACTTTTGGTTTATGGTAATAGTCATTGTAACTTAAATATCAAGGGGATTGAAATGTACTGTCTCCTAACCATTCAGTATTTGAGTGCCAAAATATATAGACACTGAATTTTTGGCAATTTGTAGCGTCTGTTTGAAGACTACAAGGAAGCTATGGATTTGCAGTGACCATTGTAAAATAGACCTACCTTTTCACTACTAAAATGTTCAGCTATTGCTTCCAGAGGATTCCAACATCCTGTGCTATAATTCTATTGTTATGATTGATGGGGAATCTGTTTGAGGAGACTGAACGTATTTATTAATTATCACAGTTCTCTGCTGAAGTTAAGACTGTGTGTTCAGCCAAAGGACTCTCTTATGGAGACGTGTTTGCGGACCAGTGTAATTTTTATTTTACTTTGTATTTACTTTTCTTCCTTCCATACAGCATATATCAATGTATTATAATGTACATTGGTCTAATCTAAAGGTCTAGTGTACAGTCTTCTTTGCTGTTAATCAATTAATTACCTACAGTCTAAATAGAACAACACAAGGTAGATATGCTCCAGGATAATTGGGATGAATAACTATTGTTTACTAGTATGTTCAAACACTTAAGTAAGTCACTAGGGCACCCCTTATGTTGGTGCTGATTGAACCACTTGTTTATTTGCCTAGGTTTTTTGTGTCTGCCTGTATTATCAGGAGATTGAACTGCCTTGGGGGCTGATTTTCGAAGTGAAAACCTCATAGGAGAGTTCTCTCTAAAAACTTCTAGTTACTGAAAGAGGTTAAGGTAGAAAAATTGTTGCAAGTATGATAATGGGTCTTCAGCTGGTACAGAAAATGTGCATTAAGTATGCAGACTTAATTCTGACTAAGAGTTTTCTGTCAAAATGATGACTAAAGTATCCAGGTGTCGGATTGGTCAAGACAGAAAAACGATGTATAAGTATGTTGAGGGCTTGAAGCTGATACAGGATGTATTAATACGTTAAGTATGTAGACCAGACTCCGACCAAGGAAGGTTTGTTAAGCATAAGAAAGGAGAACTATAAGGTGCCAGATATAGTTAGTAGAAAACATGACACACAAGTATGTTAATGGGCTTTTGGCCTATACAGAAAGCAACAAGTTGAGTATGCAAACTAATTTTGGTTAAGCAATGTTTAATTTAAGTATTTCTTCTGGAGAGTTTTGTGTTCGTCTTAGGTTTCAGGCCTTTCTAAAGTTCTGTATTTATATAAGGCTGTACTTGGAAAATGGGGGTATAATGAACGTGGTAAGCAGTACTATGAGGGAGCTGTACTTAGAAATATATTTGAGTAGTAAAACAAATTGAAATGGATCCTGCAGGTATGTGTAGTAAACAGCTCATATTTTTGAGTAATGTTATGTATTCCTTATGTACTTATCTTTTAATAAGGATTTTTGCCACTGATTATAAAGCTTGTAAAGAGACCAATGCTTTTTTGTAATAGGAAGAAAGAAAAGGTTCTTAATGTAATGTTATATTGCTTATGATATGTAATTGTATATGTATGTTTGATTAATTGTATTGACATGTCATGTTTTGTTTGATTGCTTGCTTTTGTAATGGTCTACGACCGAACAAATAAAGCTCTAACTAGTCATACAGTTGTGTTTCAAACATTTTCCTGTTGGATTTCAAGTTCTTTGAATTGTGCTAGCACACTATGGCCTATTGGGAGACTAAATTGCCAATTTGCTCATTTTCACCAAGTGTGCCACTGAAAGATCCTGGTTAACATGGCTACCAGGCCTGCACTGGGACCGTAGTGTAATTCCTGAGTACCCAGAGTCATTGGTATTTGTGTCATACAGATGAAGTCACTTAAGTGGGACGCAGTTAATAGGGATGATCGGTTAATTGGGACATTTCCATGGGAACTGATTAGCGCTCCATTGTTTTTGGTGAGTCCATTATTTAGGTAATAAGGATGGTCAGTTCAGGTAATAGGATGGTTTTTTAAACCTGATTACAACTGAAATGTAGCACTGAGTTGCAGAATGGAGATGAAACAAAACAAGCTTTTCTAGCATAGAGAGTTATATAGTGGAAGCTGTCCAAGGTTCAAAGACCTCATTTTCTCAGGTGACAGTACGCATACTCCCTGTCATTGCATACATCAGCCAGCTGAGGTGGTGAGAGAAGGACTGTACCAGTGCCATATCGGATACAGATGGCAGCTGCAACTGTGGAATGGGGGGCAGGGGGGTGTGCCCGATGCGGGTGGTGCTGGGAGGGGCTGCTAGACACCAGGGAATATGGTCTGTCTTCTGAGGCAAGTGCTCATGAGTGAAAGGTTCCACTGGACACTAGAGGAAAACCTGGTACTGTGGCTCTGGATGATCGGTGGGTGGGGGATTCCACTTGGCACCACGGGCCTCCTCATTCTTATGGCGATGGGCAATTGGTGGTTGGGGGGTGCCACTAGCCTCCAGAGTCTATGTTAACAATGACACAGACAGGGATTGCAGGGTGGAGAGGTATCACTAGCCACCAGTGAAGCTCTTGAATGTTACAAGGATGAGGATCCCAGGGCAGGGAATGTCACTAGACACCAGGGAATGACCACATGCTTCCATGGATGGGGATCAGAGGGTGCGGGTTGCCACAAGACACCAGGACATGCATAGCTGCAGTTGGCTAGGTTTGGGGTGTGGAGGCAGTCGCATGCAGTACCTTTTCCCACCACCAGTGCCTTGTTGCATCCATTCGGGTGGCATTTACCACCTGTGCAAACCTCTCAATATCCCACTGCACCCATATGCAGGAGGGATCGCCTGATTTGCATGGGGACAGCAGTAACTTAGTGCTCAGGTGCTAATGGGTTTTGCAAGCACTGTGAGAGTGTGTGTGTATATAAACCCCACCCACTAATAGGGTGCAAAACCAGACTTGTGTGAGCAAACACCCCTTAGCGCCCAGGCTAAGTTTTTGAATATCTGGCCCCATGTGTCATATTTTTAAAATTTAAGGTTTGAGCCACACAAAGTCACAATCCAAAGTGCTCATTAGCACAAAGCACAGTTTGCTATTTTTAAAACAGCTTAGAGCAAACTGTGAAAGTCAAGAGAATGTTTCAAAATTGCCCCTGGGAGAGCAGCTAAAATGATAGCCCTAACAGATGCACAGGCACAATGCACAAAGCCCTTCTGGCCACAGGAGCACATCACATTAAATTGAAACAACAGTGTTTCATGCAGCAAAGTGGCAGTTAGGGCATCCCGAAGGTGTTTACTCCTTCGCACTAAGTTGCAGTCTTTAAAAGCAAATATGTATATGGCCCCCGGGAAGCAGAGAAGGTCCTAAAAGGTAATTAGCAAACCCTTACAGGCATATTTACCTGCCAGAAGCAATCCTTTGTTCCTTGGATTGAGTGGACACTGCACACTCTAGGCGCATTTACATTACCCAGGTTGTTGCACTGCTGTCTGTACCATTCACCTGCTGTTCCTCCTGAAACCATCCCGAGCTGCAATTACACGATAAAGGTTGTGCACCATTACAGGGACAATCTTTTAGCTAGACTGTACTTCCAGCATTTTGGACAGAATGTCCACCAGTGCTGAAGATGACATATACAAGCACTGGTACTCAATAGATGTTTGTTTTCCCAGGTCGCCTCTGAAAAAGGGACTGTCAAAGTCTCAGTGGGCCTACCCGGTTACCAAAATTTAAATAAATAAATTTTATTAATATTGCAGCATGGGTGAAGTTGTTTTGGAGGAGCTTGTTTCAGGAGGAACAGCCTGCAAGTGGTGCAGAACTCTGGACTGTGTTGCTTTACAACATAAGAGGTGTTGCATGTTAACAGTCTCATTTTTTTATGGGCATAAAAGAATACTGCATATTAAAAGGAGGTGTTGCATTTAAGAACCTATGTTTAAAAGACAAAACAAAAAAGACATAAAAGAGTGCCAGTACTGCATGTTCTCACAAGTTGCTTTTCTGTTGCAGCATTCATGCAATTCCCCTAAATGCCTGCCTGTAAACTTGATATGGTGCCTGGCATATTTTGTGCCTGCTTGTATATGAGTGTGTATGTGTGTGTGTGTACATATATATATATATATATATATATATATATATATTCTATGCAAAAAAATAAAAAAAGTCAGGAAATAAAAAATCTTTAGGGTTGCCCCTCCCCCCGGACCCACAAATCATCCCAAGATTGACAGATGAGAGGGTGTGTCATTGGGGTTGTGAGGCCTAAATGTCTCCCCATTCCATGTGTAATGATATTGGCAAGGGACAGCAAAAAAGAATGGGGTGATATTTAGGCCTCACAACCCCAATGACACACCCCGTCATCTGTCAATCTTGTAATGATTGGCGGGTCCAGGGGAAGGGGCAATCCCAAAGATTTTTCATTTTCTGACTTTTTGTGGTTTAACCCTAAATGATGCATTAATGAAGTTTTTTGCATAGAATTACCTTACTTTTTGAGAAAGAATAGAAAACAAAGATCTTGCGGAAGTTGGTGGGAGCGTAGGCCCACCAACTTCTAAATGTGTCTCTACCATCAACACCCTCCAAATTTCAATGTAAAAGACCAAACTGTGTCCAAGATATAACATGTTAAAGTTTGAGATTTTCATTCATCAGAGTTGCAGAATTCAACAACTGTTGACATTTTACAGACACAATGACTGAAAAGTACATCTATGACACTAAGGCTATGTACCCTATCAATTTCAAGGCACCACCACAATGCAAAACACTGTGCACAAAATGTAAATTGTGCCACGCAATATCTCTACAAAAAATATTTTCTCCAACATGTAAACACCATAATTCACATGTACAGGACATGCCGTCAACACCCTCCAAATTTCAAGTAAAAAGACCAAATTGTTTCTGAGATATTTAAACTTAAAGATTGTGAAAATTGGCCTATCTATTCCATTATAAAATCTGGCCATCTTGTGCCTCCCTCCCTCACGATTCAAAATCGCGATCAAAGAATCTTGGGATCAAAGAATTTGCAGGCTCGCAATCAAAGAATTTGCAGGCTTGTGATCAAAGAACAAAAAATGTTAAAAATCACAATTTTGACAGAAATGTGGTAAACCACCGCCATGGTTCAACAGAATGAAGCCCCCTGAGCAGAAACCCCCCTCATTTGTCTTCCTAGGGCACCCCTGGGCTGAGAAATTTGATTTTTTAATTTGGCCATCTCATCCCTTGTTCACGATGCAAGAGCACGATGAAAGAATCTTGGGGTCAAAGAATTTGCAGGCTTGTGATCAAAGATTTTGGTGACTCATGATCAAAAATTAAAAAATGATGAATATCACAATTTTGAGATAAATGTGGTAAACCACCACCATGGTTCGACAGAATGAAGCCCCCTGAGCAGAACCCACCCTCATTTGTCTTCCTAGGGAACCCCTGGGCTGCGAAATTTGATTTTTTTTAATTTGCCCATTTTATCCCTCCCTCGCAATGCAGGATCGCAGTCAAAGAATCTTGCGATCAAAGGAATTTGCAGGCTCGTGATCAATAATCATTAGTGAGCTGCGATCAAAGATTTTAAAACATTATAACTCTATTTTTTTACCATTTTATGTCAAACCAAAGGCATGGGTCCATAGATAGGAGCCCCCTGAGTAAAACCCTGAGCCGAATATTTGATTTTTTACGATCGGAAATGCAAAAACAGGATGGTGGACCTTGCAATCAAAGAATTCTCGGGGACAAAGATTCTTAGACCACAAGGCTGCAAATTCTTTGATCGCCAGGTGGGGCAATATGGCCCAAATCCCATTCTTTGTTCACAGAACAGCCATATATATTTTCCCATTGACTTATAATGGGAGCTTAACAGTGGCATTACTTTTGAATGCCTTAATATTTGTTCACGAAATGAAAAGCGACATGTTTGGCCAGTGAAGCTCTTTCAGATGAGCCATCTTGCAGAGTGGCACATGACATGACGGCCACACAGGGCCATGGACAAAATGCCCCAAACTGCCTCCAAAATTGGATATTTTGCATTTTTCAGCGTTTTTGTGCTCAAAGACTGTAAGTCCAACGGAAACAAAATTTGGTAAATCAAGAGACCTACTATGCCCCACCATGCATACCAAATTTCAGGCAAATCGATTGAACGGGTCCAAAGTTATTAATGCACAAATGTTTGACTTTAACATAGACATGCCTTCATAACCCTAAATATAGTGGCACGACCGCACCACTATTGTGTGTGTGTGTGTGTGTGTATATATATATATATATATATGTATATACACACATTTTTTTATATATATATTTATAAAACTTGGAATGCTGCTAACAGGATGGAAGATTATGGCCAAGTGTATTGTGAAAATGTGATCTCTGCATGGTGTAAATTTATTGTTTGTGACTGGGGTTGATACAGTCCTTGCATGAAGGAAATTCCAAGCAGTGATGTAATGAACTTAAAGCAAAGACTTATAGATAGTGAGACAGTATCCTTATGAAGCAAATTTAATTAGAGTTTAGGTCTGAGGAAGTTAGGGAGTTATTTTTTTACTGAGATATGTAAACATCTGCATGTCCTTTACTGCTTAGAATGAAATAAACTATTGTTTAATTGCTGAATAAGTCCTAATCTCGTAGCTTGTGAAATGTAGCAGACCATTCAGTTGTGAAGATACCTGCAGCTGGGACTCTGACAGTTTTGATAAGAATAAGCTCAGTTGGGGGAAAAAGAATATACATACCTGTCTGAATCTTAATTTAGAGTAGCTCAAGAAAATGTGTAAGGGTTAGCAATTGACTACAATTGATGCTCTATAAAGTCTTCCTGGGACAACATGTCTGGAGAACCTGGCATTATGCATATATGCTCTGTAACGCCTCTCTATGATAATTTGTTGGAGAGCCTGGCATTTTGCAAATGTAAGTAATTTTATTATTCCTTATGCCAGTAAAGTTTATTTGAAATGCAAACCAGAGTCTTGTCCCCTTGTTATGCACTGTGCTTGAACCCATACGTAATTAATCCTTGCATAATGGTACCCCAGATGGGACCCATGAATTAACAACTGGATAAACACATTTTTAAATACTGCAAGTTTTGAACTGCTAGATATCTTAACTTAGCAAGGGACTGCAGAGGGTAAGCAGTTAGAATACGGCTTCCTAAATAGCGCCATCTGAACCGCACTGCTGGAACCACATATACCTGAATAGTGACAGGGGTAAATTAGCTATGTCACTTATCGCTACCCCTGTCACTATTCAGGCAATAGAGGAGGAGTGGAGGAAATGAAGAAGTGGACAAAAAGTGTGGAGGCTGTCCGAGCTGCTCCCGTGGTGGAGAGGGCTAAGGCAGAAGCAGCTCGGGTGGTATGGCTTGGGAGACCTGGGCTCTGTTCCTGGTCTCCCAAATCTTGTGGCCACACTTTTTCACCTGTGCCAAGTGTGTTTTTTGTTTTGGTGTATGGCTGAATCCGGTCACCCCCAACTTTCTCCCTGTCCCCGAGTTCCACCCCCCACCCTGTGGAGTTGATTATTTAAAAATTGGGTGGAGTGGGGGGCAAAGCTCCAACGTTGGGGGGTGTGGTGGGCAGACCCCCCCACAAAAACATAAGTTGTGGTTTTCCTCGCATGGTAGCGATCCTTGTTGTGTTTTGTGACTGCTACCATTGGCAATATTTTTATAATCGGCTTATTGGATGGGCACTTTTGTTGCTGACGGTGTTTTGAGAGCACAGTTCCTGACCACACTATTGTTGCTGTCGGCATTCTGACCTAGTGACCTGCATAGACTGCCCCAAAATACCTCCCCTTAACATTATGTCTAAAGGGGTTCACCTATGCTGCTGCGACAAGCATTTTGCTGACACCAGTTACGGCACAGGCAAAATGCCGCCTGGCATTACAGCACCAGGCATTCAGTTTCTCAGGCGGTACAGCGCCAAGGTGCCCTCCCAGGAAGCGGTCAGCTTTTGAAGGGGGCCTTGCCCCCTACATCCCTCCAATGCACTGAGTGAAGCCCCTGCATCCCCCAAAACTAAATATAACCTCCGCTGGGGTGGGCATGCCCCAGAGAGGGTAGAAACTGTGTGAGGGCAGAGGGCAGCAGGAGTAAGGGGTGATCTAAAATCAAGATTGTCCCTTTCACTGGCGCCTTGGTTGCAGCACCAAAATTGCCGTGACTAAAATCACTCGGCAACATGATGGGATATGGTCTGGAGGTGTGGTATGTTCTGTCTGTAAGTTACCTGCCAGTGTTTTTCTTTAATAGAGATTTTACTGATTAATCATTTAAGCATGCTATTTTATTTATGGGTTCAAAAATAACTTTTTACTTATTTATTTAAAAGTTGGTAACCGGGAAAGGCACCATGAGCAGAAGCTTGTTTCCAGGTGCGAACTGGGGAAGGGGGTACAGAGGAATAATATACAGCATTGATAAATACAACGTTGATAGTAAGGTTGATACAAAAAGTAGGAATTTACATAATAGAACAGAATGCTTTATACATTGAAGAAATATCTTGTATATACAAAATAATATTTACATTGAAAATGTACAAAACATTATATACAATGAATAGCAGCAAGTGAAGAGGGAGGACAAAGAAGCAGAGGTAAGTGAGTACTAGGAAGGGAAGCAGATACAGGAAGTAGTAGGGGTTGGTTTGAGTAGGTGCCTGAGGGCTGGGAAGGAGGGAGTAAGATGGATTTGGAAGAGAACACTATTTCAGAAGACAAGAAGTCTATAGGAGAAAGAAAGTGTGCCAGCTGATGTGTGTACACGTGGGAGGGAAAAGGTGTGGGTGCAGTTCGACCACGAGTTGTAGGGTGAGGGGTTAGCTGGGTTAAGCAGGGAGGTGAGGTAGGGTGGAAGGGTTCCAAATCAGTATTTAGTAATGAAGGTGGAACAGTGTGAGAAGTTTCTCTGAGCGACAGATTGGAGGGAAAGAGAGGAAAATAGATCACAATGGTGAGTTAAGGAGGGGGCAAACCTATAGAAGACAAGAAACAGAAGATCAAGTCTGACAAGGGAGGTGGCTGAGGCAGCACTGTAAACTATGTCCCTGTAGTCAAAAACCAGGGGGATCTATTTAACCAAGAGATCACATCTTACAGGGAGGGAAAGACTGACTTTATGGTGGTAAAATAGCGGAAGTTTAGGGCGCAGTTCAGAGTGAACAGCACTAAAGTGGGAAGAGAAGTCGAAGGAGAGATCGAGCCAGACACCTAGGTACTTGTAACTGGGAACATTTTCTAGAGGGGTGTTGGCAGCAGAGAAGAAGACTGGGAGGGTGGGAAGCCTGGCAAGTTTTTGTTTAGATCCAAAGGTCATGACGATGTTTTTTTATATTTAGTTTTAGGCGGTTGGCATGGAACCAGGCTGTTACCTCTATGAGATCACTTTGAGGGGAGGATTGGACAACTTGGACGGATGGGCTAGACAAAAAAAGTACAGTGTCATCCGCATACATGTGAATATTAGCATGGGTACAGAATGAGGGGAGATCATTAATAAAGAGGGGAGAAAAGAACAGGCCCAAGAATAGATCCCTGAGGCACACCTGTGAGGATGGGGAGGGAGGAGGATAGGACATTATTAACAGAGACCGACTAGGAATGGCCAGTAAGGTAGGAGCTGAACCAGAACACGGAGGCAGGGGAAAGGCCAACAAGGCATAGTTTGTCAAGTAGAAGAGGATGGGAAACAGAGTAAAAGGCCTTGGCCAGGTCAATTAAGATAGCCAAGGTGATCTAACCAAGGTCCATAGCAGAATGAATCGCATCAGTAAAGCGTAAGAAGGAGGAGGTGGTAGAGTGAAATTTCCTAAATCCTGATTGGAATGGAGAAAGGGTGTTGGAAGCAAGAACTTCATTGAGCCTTGAGAGAATAAGGGACTCTTGGACTTTGATGAGGGAGGGGAGAAGGGAAATGGGGTGGTAATTACCAGGGACAGTTGAGTCACCACCTTTGAAGAGGGGGAGAACTGTGGCAGACTTCCAAGCTATAGGCACAATAGCTGTGAAGAGCAAAAGATTTAAGATAAAGGTTAAGGAGGTAACAATAGAGGAGGCCGAGATTTTGAGGAGTTGAGGATGCAGGCTGTTGGGGTTAGACTTAGAAGTGTTAAGTGAAGCTAGGACTCTTAGAACTTCAGACGGTGAAACTGGCGATATTTGAAAACTGGGTGTCTGTAAGGGGGGATTGGTGGGTGCAGTGTGGAGAAGTGGGGGGTTCCTGGGGAATGGCACAGGTTGTGAAGAAATTATTTAGGATCTCAGCAACAAGGAGGGTCAGAGATTAGAGAATCTGACACGCGGATAGAGGGAGAAGGGTGGGAGGGTATTCAGTGGGGGGTGCAGAAGCAACCTAAGATCCTGCCAGAAGGAGGAAGGGGTACTATTTGAGGGGTGCAAGCGTGCCTTAAAGAAACATAGAAACATGGACTTTGATGGCAGATAAGGACCGCTTGGCCCATCTAGTCTGCCCATTTCCCTACATGCAGGATAGGCCTCAGATCCTAGTTAACCAACAGCCTATTTCTTCCTACCCCCCCACAAGAATTGCCTTATATCTGTCCCATGCATTCTTGAATTCTCCAACAGTTTTAGACCCCACAACCTCCTCAGGAAGGCTGTTCCATGCATCCACTACCCTTTCTGTGAAAAAATACTTCCTCACATTGCCCTGAACCGCCCCCTCCGTATCTTTAAATTGTGTCCCCTTGTTCTTGCACATCTCTTTTTCTGAAAGATGCTACCCTCTTGGACTTTGTTGATTCCACTGAGGTACTTAAAGTTTCTATCATGTCCCCCCTCTCCCTTCTTTCCTCAAGGGTATACATATTAACTCCTTTAGTCTCTCCTCGTACGGTTTCTCTTGCAGACCTTGCACCATTTTAGTTGCCCTCCTCTGGACTGCCTCTATCCTGTCTATGTCCTTGCGGAGATGGGGTCTCCAGAACTGGACACAGTACTCCAGATGGGGTCTCACCAACTGTCTGTACAGAGGGATAACTACTTCCTGTTTTCTGCTGGTGATGCCTCTCCCTATGCATCCCAGTATACCCACTGCCCACCCTACCGCCTTCTCACATTGCTTGCCAACCTTAAGGTCATCTGATATGATTACCCCCAGGTCCCTTTCCTTTTTTGTTGTTGTTACTACCTTCGCCCATTGTGTATTCTTCCCCTGGGTTCTTGTTTCCCAGGTGCATTATTTTGCACTTCTTTGCATTGAATCCTAGCTGCCATACTTCTGACCATTCCTCCAACCTTGCCAAGTCTCTTCTCATCCTTTCCACGCCTCCTTGTGTATCAACCCTGTTGCAGATCTTTGTGTCATCTGCAAAGAGGCATACTTTTCCTTCCAGTCCCTCTGCAATGTCACTTATAAAGACATTAAAAAGGACTGGACCCAGTACTGAACCCTGCGGTATCCCCACTAGTAACCCCTCTTTCTTCAGAGTGGACTCCATTTACAATTACCTAAGAAGTCAGATTTGACACAGTGGATACTGTTTGTGCAGCTGTTGCCCAGGGCACGAAAGGCTTGTAGAAAGGCCTGGTTACTTGAGGATTTAAAACGGTGCCAAGCAAGAAAGTGCTCTCTGCACATGGCCAAAATATCAGGGGTGATCCAGGGATGGTGGCTGCATTTTACTAGTTTAGTTTTAAGTGGGCATGGGCATGCTAGACTTTTAAGAAGATGGATGTGAAGTGAGCAAGGGCAATGTCGACTGAGAGGGAGAAGACAGGAGACCAGTTTGACTGAGCCAGGTCGTGGAGTAGTCTACTAACATCAAGGGATTTGAGAGGGTGGTACTGGATATATTTTGGGGAGGGGTGGGGGTAGGGTGAGACTTCCTAATGCAAAAGGTTGGGTAGTGGTCACTGAGCACGTTGGGTAAGATACCAGCAGAGCAGATGCGGTGGGGATGCGTTGAGAGCACCCAGTCCAGCAGGGAATGAGTATTTGATCTGGGATTTGGATGGGTGGGCTCTTTGATCAGCTGAGTGAGGTTTAAGCCTTCAATCTGGTGACATGAATTAAGTGACAACGGGAGAGCCAGTCAAGATTAAAGTCACCAAGAAGGATAAGTTCGCCTACAGAAGTGAAAGCGGAAACTGCGGAGATGCGGGAGATAAAGGGCGAGGGTTTGGGCAGGCATATAAAACCCCTATGAAAAGGGGTGTGGAAGCTGGGAATGCTAGATTTGCTAAGAGGAGTTCATGGGAGCCAGTGACTGCTTCACAATGGGAGATAATGGGAGATAATATACTTTAAAGGAGAACTGTGGCAATACTAAGCTCCCCACCTCCGAAAAGGCTTACCTCCCGATTAAGTTTTTGCAACTGAAAACCCTCTTTTTTTTCCAGCAGGCGCTTACTTTATTTTTATTTCCTAAAATCCATGAACCAGAAATATGGCAGACTGTGTGCAGCTCCATTTACTGTAACAGTGTGACGCCGCACTGCTCGCTTCAATATAAGCGAGTAGTGCGGCACCGCACTGTTACAGTAAATGGAGCTGCACACAGTCCACCATATTTCCAGTTCATGAATTTTAGGAAATAAAAATAAAGTAAGCGTCTGCTGGAAAAAGAGAGGGTTTTCAGTCGCAAAAGCTTAATCGAGAGGTTAGCCTTTCGGGGTGGGGAGCTTAGTATTGCCACAGTTCTCCTTTAAGGAGCAGTGGGAGTAGATAACAACCCCACCTCTGCATAAAGCCAGCAGCACAGGGAGAAGGGTACACCATGGCTACTCCTACTTCTAATGAAGAGACCTAGCCTTATACATAAAGAAATTTTCAGAAAATTGGGCAGGCAAAGATATTATGTTAGACTGGACAAAATGGTCAGTCAGGAAATGGTCTTGAGGGGGGAAATAGAGAAGAAGTTGGATGAATGGGTGAACACTATAAGAAGCAAGGACTTTATAAAAAGAGTAATGATGGCAGGATTGTATTGTGCTTGTATAATGTATGATGTACAGGTGAAGAAGTTGACAGAGGAGAATTTAGAGCTTAAGGAGGCAGAATACAAAGCTAGGAAAGAGATAGAAATGCTGAAGCAACAGAATTAGGAATTGCATCATGTCACTCATATGGCAATGTCCCTTACAGACGTGGCTCAGTAGGAATATCAGTTACTGTTAAATACCTTAGTTCAGCAACAGTCTGAGTTAGTTCAGCATTCACCAACACATAGACAAAATGAAAATGCAGGCAGAAGCACAGGAATCAAACTGTATAGGCATACTGGGAAGGAAAACGTGATGAGCTTCACCAGCAAATGAAAGGCAATAAAGCACACCCTGTACAGCAAACAGGAGATACCTCTCCTCTTGATGTTCATTTTATTTATTTGTTTATTTATTTATTTATTTATTTTAGTCTTTGGTAACCGGGTAAGTCCTACTAGGCACAAGTGCCTGTTTTCAGCGGTGACCTGGGAGCACTGGGTGGTTAAGTGACTTGTTCAGTGTCACACAGTATGCAAGTGGAGGTAGTGAGAATCAAACCAAGGTCTGGTCTGCTCTGCTGGCTGTATCAAGCTCATTCACAGCTCATTACTCTAATGTCTAGGCTATACTGCCAGGCCCCTGTGCCACCTCAACAAAAACAGTGCCCCTCCAGCACCGACAACCAGCAGCTGACTAAGCTGGGTAGAGTCAACCTCTTCTACCATACCAAACTCCTGCATGGGGAGAGACATGATGTCAGAGAATGCAACTCATTTGGGTTTCCTGGAGGCTGCTCCAGCTAAACCCATCCCTTTGCTTTTGGGCACATTGGTCCATCAGGGAAAGACAGTCAGACTGTATGTAAAGAGAATATTTTGCCTACATATATTCTGATAGATACAGGGGCAGAAAATACACTTGCCTCCCAACATATACTAAAGGAACTAAGCTGCTACCAGAGGATCACCCCTGCCTTAAGACAGAATCCCCGACACGCACTCTGTACAATCTCACTGACTTACCACTTAACTCTTTGAGCATATGTACATGGGACTTGAGTCTGGCTCATATGTTTCTCATCCAGTGCATATTTATAAAGTTGAGGAAAAGTATTTTCTGATAGGGATGGATTTATGGCAGAGGTACAGTGTGGTACTGGATATTCCTGAAGGTCTGGTATAGACTAATATGACTGAACCCTTACCCTATACACCAGAGGGGATCTGGGGTACAGAAATCACTCCAGCACAGAGTTCTGGCAGCTACCTGACCACCCTCACTGGTTTGTACTTAGTTTGGGGGAGGGCAATTTTCCATGAGAACTGCCTCTGTAGCCTCTGAGTTTGTAACTCCTTCCCTAGAGAGAGTAAAGACATCTGTAACAACGTACCAATGCAGATCAACCCTGCCTTCCCACTAAAACTAAGAAAGGGTTAAACTTAACTAACAATTTCATATTTCAGTTCTCAGCTATGCAGCCAAGGTCAGAATGCAGTTAATGAGAAACAGCTCCATAGAGGGAGGGGGAGTTGGCAGCACCCCTACCCTGTGAGTCAGGCTTGTGGAGAAGACAGCTCTGTCATCTGAACTGCCCTTAACTAATGAAGGACATGCTGAAGACCTTAATGGACAGCAGGTTGAAATCCAGTCCAGGGCACAGACTGCTTCACTCTGTCTATCAGTTAGATCAGAGAGTTTAATGATACCCCTTTTCTCCTATGTATGAAAGCACCTTGATTAGATAATCTTTGTACAGAGAACCGAAGTGTTTAAACCCAGACTTGACAGTGGTAAAATATAATCATCCACTGGACAGTACCCTTCCAGCGGGTCCCCCAAAACTGAAAAGAATAATAGCCCTGAATTTCATTATAGAGGGGATTCCTCTGAGTCATCATGCATACGTGGTCCAAGGTATGACAAAAGCACTGTGCCTGGGGGCTGACTTTTTGGTAAGGCTTGCTGTCAGTGTTCATCTGGACACTGACCAGCCTGCCCTTTGAAATCATCTCCTGAGAGAACCCCAACCTTTGGCATGCACCAAATCTCAAATAAAAGTTGACCAACCCAAACCACAAATTTGTCAAGTGGTTAGCGAACAGAGTGTCACCATTCTGGGAAGAACTTGGGGTCCTCCCCCCCCCACCGAGATTAAATATGAAGAGGGGCATAGTTTGCTAGAGAAGTGTGAGACAGGGTTGGGTAGGATCTTGTCCAATTTGTTATGAAGAGAGAGTTAAAAGCAAGGATCTCTTTTGTCTTCTCCTATTCTGTCACTTGTTTCTCTTGCCTGTTTGATTGCGCAATCAATTTTTTTCATGTGCCGCCTAGGAATTGGCCACTCCAATGGTCCCACAATTTCTCCATTATCTCCCTTCCTTAACTTGCTGTTTCTATTCTTTCTTTATAACCCTTTTACTGGGGAGAATCGCTTACCTGCTGGTGGACAACCCAGGTTTTGACTCCAACTTGCTGCCCATGCAGACAGATGTAAAAATGGTGGTGGGCTCCACCTTTCATGACTTTTCAACCATAATTTCAGTTTTCAACCAGATGCTTGACATGAGGTTGGGGAACATGGGTTGGGGTTACACCTCTTTGCCTTCAGGACAGATTATGGTCCAGCCAGCACCACTAGCTAGTAAGAGATATGATTACAGGTCGGAAGTCACAGATTCTTGCTTAGTCCTATCTGAACCACTCCCCCTAGAGGAAAGGAGTGGGTTGCTTCAGTAGGAAAAGTGGGTGCAAGTAAACCAGACAAAACCATTAAAAGGGAACTGATAATTACCACTTGTACTAATGTGTGTGTGAGTGTGTGTGTGTGTGTGTGTGTGTGTGTGTGTGTGTGTGTCTTTTCTATCAGTATCTCTCCCCTTTTCTAAGGTCTTGAAAGAAGGAAACCCAGTATGAAGTAGCCTAGGAGTGTCTGAAAGCAACTTTGGGACCAGAGAATTTATAGGGACCATCCTCCCTTTTTGTTTGGACTGGTTAGAGTATTGGACATTACACTATATATTTACTTGCACCAAAGACAGCAAACTGAAAATGAAGAACTTCAATATAATGTATGATAAGTGCCTATTAACCACCATAATCAGCAGTCACACAGCTTTGTTATGCACTGTTTACAATTTTAAAAGTTGTTAACTACACTTTGGAACTTCCAAACAGTGGCATAACAAAAAAGAATGCACCAGAGTTCCATAATTCTCACACATAGAATGCAAACAGTGTTTTTTTGACCATACACTATAAAAGATGATGGCTGAGGATTGGTGACAACCACACTGAAATCACCTCTCGTGGTTGCTGGGGTTACAGTAAACCTCTCGAGCTGTGCTCTTGAGGTTTACCATGTTGCCCTAGCAACCACTCGAGGTGATTACAGTGTGGTTATCACCCGATCCCCAGCCATTATCCTCTATATAAAGACTTTTAAGGACTGAAAGCTTGTGTTCTGTTTGTTTATCTTGGACAAGATGTAGAAAATGTGCTACTGTATCTCTTTCATTTTGCAATTGTACTATAGGCAGAGGCCGTTGTAACTTGAATACTCAAGGTCTGGTTACACTTATACTGAAAAATGGGATACCGCCCTTCTGAGTAGTATGCACAGCACTACACATGATGGGAGGGGCTCCTATTATTCCTGCAGTACAACCACTGTTACCCAAAATATCGAAAAGATCCTGGCAGTAGAACACCTCACTATTCCTGCTCCCCTATATGATGTACCATGGCCCAATGGGAAAGGGGTGATCTATGATCAGTTACCCTATCCTATGTACTACAGCGAGCAAACATTGGTGATACCTGTTAAGGTGGAGGTAGATCTGGTGAAGTTGTATAAACAGATGGTCAGTGACTCTAGCTACGTCACCAGACTAGGACCCCAGGTCAAACCAAGGATATCTTACTATACTCTATAACAAGAGACATTACTAATCTCTTCTACATAAGGGAAGGAATAAAAGCAACAGAACAAAAGGGTAAACAGGGAGGAGAAGAAGCACTGTGGGTAAATTTGGAGACAGGCAATGGCACCACAATACACACAGGGGTTGTATACAGACCCCCTTCTCAGGGGGAGGAAATGGACAGGGAAATGATAGAAAGTATACTTAGAATGGCAGGAAAAAGGGAGATATTGCTGATGGGTGATCTGAATATGCCAGATGTTAACTGGAGTGCAGTTGCAGCTGCCACTTGAAAGTGCAGTTATTCTAGATGCCCTACAGGGGCATGCCTGAACAACTAGTACTGGAGCCCACTCGAGAGAGGCAATATTAGACTTGATTCTCTCAAATGGAGATGGAGAGAGGATCACAGATGTAGAAGTGAGTAGCCATCTGGGAACTAGCGACCATCGAACAGTATAGTTCACAATAAACACAGCAATGAGTCAAGCCACACAAAGACAAAAGTACTGGACTTTAGGAGGCTAATTTTGCCAAAATGGGTGAGTGCCTAAGGAATGCACTAGCAAATGGGCAGGAAGGAGGGTGGAAAAACAATGAAAATAATAAAAACTGTCATCACAGAGGTAACGAGCCTTTGTGTGAAGCAAATAAACAAAACAAGGATAAAAAACCACTATGGTTCTCAAAGGAAGTGGCAGTGAAGGTTCAAGAAAAAAAGCATTCAGGAAGTACAAGGAATTGCAGAAGGAGCAGGACAGAGAACTGTATCAGTTAAAGCAAAAGGAGGCTGGGAAGGCAGTCAGAACAGCAAAGGCCCAAACCGAGGAAAAGATAGCCAACTCAGTTAAGAAGGGGATAAAACCTTTTATAGGTACATAAGGAGCAAAAGGAAGACCAAGGGAGGATAGTGAGGCTTAATAAAGGGAGGGAGGTGGGCAGAGGGAGACTGTGAAAAGGCAGAGATACTAAACAAATATTTTTGCTCAGTATTTACAAATGAAGGGGAGGTACATAAAACAAACAGTAGTAACACTCTGGATACAGAAGTTGATACCAGCCATTTACAGAAGAAAGGGTTCTGAAAGAACTCTTAAAACTGAAGGTGGACAAAGCAATGGGGCCTGATGGGATTCATCCCAGAATTCTAAAGAGCTAAGGGTAGAACTAGTGACACCACTGACTACCTTTTAACAAATCATGGGAGGATGGGTGGTACCGAGGACTGGAGGAGGCAGATGTGATTCCCCTTCACAAAAGTGGAGCAAGGCAGAAGCAGGAAACTACAGACCTGTTAGTTTAACCTCAGTGATAGGGAAAATGATGGAATCACTTCTGAAGGAAAGAATTATAGAGTATCTAGAGGCCAGAGGGGCACAGGACCCTAGGCAGCATGGATTCACAGCGGGAAGGTCATGCCAGATAAATCTGATAGATTTCTTTGACTGGGTGACCAAAGTAGTAGATCAGGGAGTGGCTGTGGACATGGCCTACCTAGACTTTAGCAAGGCATTTGACACAGTCCACACAAAGATTAATATACAAGTTAGCCAGCCTGGGAGTAGGTCCCAAGATGACAGCCTGGGTAAAAGTGGCTGGAGAATAGGACACAAGAGTAATAGTAAATGGAGTCACTCAGAAAGGAGGGTTACTAGTGGGGTTACATGAGGGTTCAGTATTAGGACGGTCTCTTCATGTCTTTATAGCGACATTGCGGAGTACTGGAAGGAAAAGT
Source organism: Neoceratodus forsteri (assembly GCA_016271365.2). Lineage (NCBI taxonomy): Eukaryota > Metazoa > Chordata > Ceratodontiformes > Ceratodontidae > Neoceratodus > Neoceratodus forsteri. The sequence goes on along the minus strand of CM057451.1, from coordinate 670,570,259 downwards.
ATGTCTCTTTGCAGATGACACAAAGATCTGCAACAGAGTTGATGCACAAGGTGGGGTGGAAAGGATGAAGGGACTTGGCAAGGTTAGATGAATGGTCAAATGTATGGCAACTTAGATTCAATGCTAAAAAGTGCAAGGTAATGTACCTGGGAAACAAAAACCCAGGGGAAGAGTACACAATGGGGGGTGAGATGCTAACAACAACAAAAATGGAAAGGGACCTGGGGTAGTCATATCAGATGACCTAAAGGTGGGCAAGCAATGTGAGAGGGTAGCAAGGAGGGCTGGGGGGATACTGGGATGCATAGGGAGAGGCACCACCAGTAGAAAACAGGAAGTTATTATCCCTCTGTACAGACAGCTGGTTAGACCCCATCTGGAGTACTGTGTGCAGTTCTGGAGACCCAATCTCCACAAAGACATAGACAGGATGGAAGCTGTCGAGGAGGCAACTAAAATGGTGCAGGGTCTGCACTGGAAGACAATATGAAGAGACTTAAGGAGCTTAATATGTATGCCTTGAGGAAAGGAGGGGAGGGGACATGATAGAAACTTTCAAGTACCTCAAGGGAATCAACAAAGTCCAAAGCGGTAGCATCTTTCAAAAAGAGGTGTGCAAGAACAAGAGGCACAATTTGAAGATGGGGGCAGCTCAGAGGTAATTTAAGGAGTATTTTTCACAGAGAGGGTTGTGGATGCATGAAACAGCCTTCCGGAGGAAGGTTTCTGAGTCAAAATCAGTGGTGGAATTCAAGCATGCATGGGACAGTCATAAGGCAATTCTGGGGGGTGGGGGTAAGAAGAAGTAGGCTGCTGGTTAACTAGGATCTGCAGCTTATCCAGTAGGTAGGGAAATGGGCAGACTGGGTGGGCCAAGTGGTCCTTATCTGCCGTCAAATTCTATGTTTCTATGTTTCTATGTTCTATACCCACTCACAGAGTGTGCCAGATTTTGATTTTGCTTTTCAGTACCCTAATTTTGATGAGTCATGCCAGATGAACTTATGTTTTTTTGGTTTATGCTCAGTCATAAGTCTCAAAAATATGTATAGCTTTTGGTGTGCTGTAGAGGTATAAATTCCAGGGCAGCGCAATGACTGAACTGTAGCACTTTTAACACCAACCACTTTATTCTGGCTTGCCCCAACCCTCTGTATAGCTTCCAGAACCCTGCTAGGAACTCGTACCAACATTTTCAATTAGTGTTAGCATGATCCGCAAAAGATTGTGCCCTATATTTACTGTATCACTTTGGATCACACCAAGAAACTAGGCAACATCTGTGTAATCCAATGTTATTTAAAGCAGCTGCACCACAAGGAAGGCTGAGGGTGGTCCTAAAGGGTTGGTTACCCTAAATATAAATCCACAAAAGAGGATAAGAGCACTCAGTTCCCAGGGGGAAAAAGAAGGACATGAACCACAGAAATCTAGAAATTCAAATACAAACATTTATTGGTGAAAATACTTCAGAGTCCAAACAGTGTAATCCACCACACACTGGCACTTGTACCTCAGGTAGCTGGGACTTGGCACAGTGTTATGCGGGACTGTACTGGTGCACGTGGAGCAGCATGTTTTAATGTTTGCAAAAACGCCTGCACCGGTACACAATCCCACCAAAACAGGGATCATATTCACCCCAACAGAGTGACCTACAGTGCGTTTCAAGTCATTTATATGATCTAATCTGCACCAGTGCACCTCATCTGCAACACTCTCAAGGATGCAGATTGGGTCATGTAAACAGAGTATCTGTTGGGGGGGTTTACCTATATTTCAGCGTGGACAAAAGCCACACAGTCAAAAAACGCACTGTGCAGAGACCCCAAAAGCAGTCAGAAAACATGCTAAAATTTTATAAACTACTGTAACTCCAAACTGTGCATGATGTTTTGACTGTGTGGTTTTCGACCACATGTTTTTTTCTTCATGATCTTGATGGGATACTTCTGTTGGGAGCCCCATACTGCCCAGCTCAGTAAATCCATTGTTCTGAAAGTTGCATTTGTTGTAAGTCTGCAACATAGTTACTCCCTGCAATCCAGCTGATTTACAACATATAATTTCCAGTGGTGTCCTGCTAAGGCCCACTTCCTAAGATAGGTGTACTGGAGCAGCACTGGGAAGATACATGATATGCTCAAGGTCACCCAGCAAGTATTTGGTTATGCTGGATTTTGAACCTATGCTCTTTCCTGGTACCAATGGTCCCTCCCCCTTTACCCTTAGTTCCAGTAATAATACAAAAATAGAAATAAACCATTTCCTTGGTATTCTAGTGTCTCTCACCCTTCCTGAGCTCAGTTTCCCAGTGCAGTATTTTAAGCCATTCCCTAGTAGTCTATTTTTCTTCCCCTATCCTGATCCCCGTAGCCCCACCCCAAGGCCCCAAGATGGCAGCCAGCACTCACTTGTAAATAAATTGCTTGTAGAGCATTTTAGGATATTGTGTACAAATTGCACTACATAAATTAAAATTTGTATTTTTCCTCCATTACAGAGAACCATAGGAAATGACAGCTTGTTTGCACTGCAACAGCCCACCAAAGAACCATACTGAGCAAAACTCTTCTTTAATCACTTACAGACCCACCCCAGAGGGCCAAGAAAGTGATGCACATGATACACTCACTCCTTCAGTAAAATGGCCGAGCCACTACAAATCAGCGTATTAAGGTAATTCTCTTTACAGTCAGAAATAGCACACCTGATAAACAGCATACTGGTGCAGCAGGTTGAAAGAAGGGCACTATGTAGGATGCATAAAAAATACAGGAAGACAAATAAGTTCCAATGTGTTTGGTCTGTGCCGATCTCTCCAGCCACATGCATTCAGTTTAAAGCCTAAAACCCAGTGCAGGCTGGCCTGGTGGTGCAGTGGAAGAGCTGCCATGACACTGGCAACCTAGATTCAGGAATGAGTCCAGGACATTGGGGGATGGCCAGAGGAGGAAGCTCGAGTATCCCAGAGGATGTCTTCCTCCAGGGAGGGAGGGTACCATTCTCCTCCACCGCAATACTGTCATATGGGTGACCTCAAGTGGTAGTGTGGTCAGAGGGCAATCAGCTGGGATGTTGTTGATGTTGCTGCAAGGGCATTGTGACAGGGTAGAATAGGACTCTGTCCCATTTGTTAGGGAGAAAGTGTTTAAATGCAAGGATCTGTATTCTTTTCTTTTCTGTCTCTTCTGCCTGGTTGCGCAACCAAATTTTCCTGTGAGATTTCCGACTTGATCACCCCAAACAATCTCACAATCCTTTGCCTCTCACTGTCTCTCTGTTTCCTCTTGCTGTCTGTTTTTCCTTCCTTGCATATCTAGTTCTGGTAATATAAAAATAAATGGGAATCAATGTATGGAAATGTGACTGATAATGAGATCGCTTTTATTTAGAAAATTGTGTTACTGTTGAAATGTATATATGTTATAATTTAAGATAACTGTAAAAAGCCAGAGGTTATTCGACTTTAAATGCCTGAGCCTTTTGTAAAGGCTGGAGGTACTTCAGGAAGTTCACAATGTTCTAGCAGCTCCAGAAATTAACAAAGAACAGGATGCTTACAGAGGATGGGGCTTGGAAAAGATATAAAAACAGCTACAGCTGAGCTGAAGGTTATATTTTTGTTTTACAAGAGATTTTATTTTGCTACTGTACATAGTTATTCTGATCAGGTTTATTTTATGTTACTACAACCACAAATAAACAGTTTTGTGGAATTTTACAACTGCACCTGGGTTTTCTCTATGCTTCCTGACCTGTGCCTCGATGACAGACGGTGTCAGCCTAAGTGGGATTTAAGCCATGCATACCCTAAGGCAGGAGATTTGTGCATGGATACTGGACCTAGTACCAGGGAAGCACAGAGGAAGGTATGGATTCTGCAGCTGAAGTTCAGTCTGAGATTGTACAGCCAGCACAAGTCATGAAAAAGGTACAGGCAGTGACAGAACCTGAAAGCCTGATGGACTTTTTGAAATGGTGGGCTATACAACAAAAAGAGACTGAGATGCAGAGAGGGAAAGAAATTCAATGGTTAGAAGCATTGAGGAGAGAAGAGATGTAGCGACAGAAGCAACAGATGAGAGAAGAGATGCAACGACAGGAGCAGCGATGGCTGGATGCCTTACAAGCTATCGAAGGCAGAGGATCTGGCACAAACCCAGATGAGCAACAAAATGTAACCAACTTAAAGGCCATTAAACTTAGTAAGTTGTGTCCCTCAGATGATGTTGAGGCATACCTGATAACCTTTGAAAGAGTTGCCACAGCCTGCCAGTGGCCAGAGCAGCAATGGACGATCAGACTGGTACCCTACCTGACGGGGAAAGCTCAGCTTGCCTATAGCAGTATGGACATTGCACAGTCAGAAAACTATGACCTGGTGAAAAGTGAAATCCTGAAAAGGTACAACATCTCCAGAGAGATCTATATGCAGAGATTTTGATCTCTGACGTACAACTCAGTTGACAATCCTAGAGAAGCCTTCACCCGACTTCAAGAACTCCTGATGAAGTGGATCCAACCAGAGAGCAAATCAGTCCCACAGATCATCGACACATTTGCCATGGAACAATTCATCAACATCTTGCCTTCAGATGTGCAGCTGTGGGTAAAGGAACATCGACCACAGAATGGGGAAAATCTGTTTGTTTGGCTGAGGACTACCAAATGGCCAGACAGACGCCGCAGCAGTGAGGTAACAGCCAAGCACTGGTAAGAAACTCTTTTTCCCATTTAAATTCCAGGCCTGCTATGAACTCTGGTGGGGGTAGCAAATCTGTTTCAAAAGATGTTACCTGCTATAACTGTAATAAGCCAGGCCATTTTGCAAGAAACGGCCATAATAAAGAGAGTGGCACTGGAGCAGAGTTGTCCTTGGTAAGTTGGGGCAAGACCTAACAGATGTGAAGGTGGGAAATAAGACTGCAAAGGGGCTCATTGATTCCGGAAGCAGACAGACCCTAGTGCATGTTAAACTGCTGGGAAAACACTGTGCATAGGGACCAGGTACTGATGTCATTTGTATCCATGGCGACACTCGATATTATCCCACCACCAAAGTGACTCTGACTGTTAAGGGTGTGTCATACCAAATGAAAGTGGGAGTAGTACCAAAGTTACCTGTACCTGTGATTATTGGAAATTACTTTTCAGGATTTACTGAATTGATCAAAGAGGGAGTAAGTCCTAATGGTTCAGCAGCTGTGGTGACATTAGCTCAGACAAAGAAACTTTCAGACAGTTGGGACACTTTTCCTATCAGTGATTTTGATTCAGACTTGTTTGAGCACAACTCCAAGATCCAGAAATCCAGGAATGAAAGACAAAACCTGAAAAAAAATGTGGCAACAAATGACTGATGGATATGAAGGGTTAAAATATTAAAATGCTGAAACTAAACTGATAACTGATTGTGATTTTCTTTCAGAGCAAGCTAACAATGTTTCTCTCCAGGGTTATTTCAAGCAGATGGGGTGAAACCAAAACAGGGTGGACCAATGTTTAAAAAATGTAATGACATATTTTGTATATACCTGCAAAGATTTCAACAAAAAATGTAACTGCAAAATAAAAAATGTAATGGATTACTGTACAGAGTTTGGGTTAAACCTCAGACACAGGAACAGACAGAACAATTGGTTATACCACAGAAGTATAGAACAGAATTATTACAGATAGCACATGATAATCCTATGCCTGGTCACTCAGGGAGGGATTGTACCCTTGACAGATTGCTATATAGATTTTACTGGCCGGGAATTCATGAAGATGTTGCTATCTATTGTAATTCCTGTGTTGAGTGTTTGAAAGTAGCCCCAGTCACTAGAAAAGACAATGTGCCCCTGGTTCCCCTACCCTTAAAAGGATGTGCCTTTCAAGAGAATTGCAATGGATGTGGTTGGTCCTTTAGACAAAAGTAAAAAGGGTAATAGATTTATCCTGGTAGTATGTGACTATGTTACTCGATACCCAGAAGCAGTTCCAATGCGTACTGTTACAGCCCCAAAAGTTGCAGCAAAGCTAACCAAAATTTTCAGCAGAGTTGGCATACCTAAAGAAATTATTACTGATCAGGGTAATAATTTTGGTGCTGCACTGCTTAAGGAGCTGTACAGACTGCTTGGTATCACTGCCATAAGAACCTCCCCCATCACTCTCAGACCGACGGTCTTGTTGAGTGTTTTAACCAAACCCTAAAACGCATGTTAAAAAGGTTTGTAAAAGGGGAAGGGAAAGATTGGGACCATTATTTGCCTTACCTGCTTTTTGCTTACAGAGAAGTGTCACAGGCATCAACAGGGTTTTCTCCATTTGAAATGCTGTATGGTAGGCAGCCAAGAGGGCCTCTGGATGTGATAAAAGAAACGTGGGAAGATAACCCCACTCAGAAACAATCTATATTTTCTTATATGTGTGCCCTAAGAAAAAAACTGGCAAATATGTTGAAACTGCCCATAGTAATCAGGAAAAGGCTCAAAACCAGCAGAAGGTATATTATGACCATGGGGCAAAAGAAAAAGTTTTCAAGCCAGGTGAAAAGGTTTTGCTACTGTTACCTACAACAGAAAACAAGTTGTTGATGAAGTGGCAAGGGGCATATAAGATTGTTAGACGTACTGGCACTGTTAACTATCAGACTGAGACCCTTGGGAAGAAAAATCTTACTAAGATATACCATGCTATCCTCCTCAAGAAATTAGTTGAAAAAATGTCAAAAGCTGCCTTATTAGTTTAACCAGAAACTAAGGAAGACATTGACGTAGCTTATGATAGACTGGAACAAACTGTAAATGTTGATGCTGTAAAAGTGAATGTTTTCTTAACCTCAGAACAAACTGCAGACTTTTGTAATGTGCTAAAGATCTTTAACAGTACTTTTACTACATTACCAGGCCAAGCAAAAGAGGTTGAGCATGTAATAGTGACAAAGAATGCTCGTCCTATTAGGCAAAAGTCATGCAGATTGCCAGAGTGGTTAAAAGCTGATGTGGTAAAGGAAATATAAAAAAATGAAAGAATTGGGTATCATTGAGGAGTTGAGGGGTGCTTGGTCATCTCCCATGGTAACTGTAAACAAAAAAGTAGGGGGTGTCAGAATCTGGCCTGATTTCAGGAATCTTAATCAAGTGTCAGAATCTGACAGTTACCCTATCCCAGGATAGATGATTTGGTGGACAGACTGGGGAGTGCAAAGTATATCAGTACCCTTGATCTCACCAAGGGTTACTGGCAAATACCTTTAGCTAAAGAATACAAAGATAAAACTGCATTTACCACCCCTATAGGATTCTATCAGTTCACCACCATGCCTTTTGGTTTACATGGTGTGCCAGCTACATTCCAGAGATACATGGATGTAATTTTATCCCCTCACACTGGTTATTGTGCTGCATACCTGGATGATGTTGTGGTGTACAGTCCAGACTGGAAAAGTCATGTGGAACACCTACGAGCAGTTGTCCAAGCTATCAGAAATGCAGGTCTGACAATTAATCCTACCAAATGTGCATTGGGCATGCAGGAAGCTAAATATTTGGGTTATATGTTGGGAAATGGAGAAGTCAAACTAGAGATTTCTAAAATAGAACCTGTAGCTAACAGCCCTGTATCTAAAACAAAGAAACATGTCAGCTCATTTTTAGGGCCAGCTGGTTATTATCAAATATTTGTTCCTAATTTTGCTGAGTTAGCTACTCCCCTCACTGAACTCACAAAGAAAAGGTACACAAATAATGTGAAATGGACTCCAGACTGTGATGAAGCTTTTCAAGCTATAAAGGCTGCATTATGTTCAGCACCTGTTTTAAGTAGCCCAAACTTTGAGAAACCATTTCTGCTACAGACAGATGCATCTGAGGTAGGCCTAGGTGCTGTCCTAAGTCAAAATATAGATGGGAAAGAACGTCCTGTTCCGTATGTAAGTAGGGAATTGCATGACAGAGAAAAAATGTACTCCACTATCGAAAAGGAGTGTTTAGCAGCAAAGTGGTCCATGGAGTCCCTCAAATTGTATTTGCTAGGAACTGAATTTGTTCCTGTAACTGATCACAATCCTCTGTGTTGGCTTAACCAGATGAAAGATAAAATTCCAGAATCACACGGTGATACCTGGCACTGCAGCCATTTAAATTCTCTGTGATTCACAAATCTGGTAAAGAAAATAGCAATGCTGATTTTCTGTCAAGATATGGATCAGGAATTGAAGGTTCTGATGGTTGAAAAAAATAACTAATTTATGGGTTTGAACTGTAGTTTTGCTTGTACTGTTAAAAAATGGATGCAAATGTATTTAATGTCTGAATGCAACAAGTGTTATTAGAAAATAAAGGTTTTGGAAACCTGTTTAGTAAAACAGGTTCCCTCTTAAAGAGGGGGGTATATGTGACAGGGTAGAATAGGACACTGTCCCATTTATTAGGGAGAAAGTGTTTAAATGAAAGGATCTGTATTCTTTCCTTTTCTGTCTCTTCTGTCTGGTTGCGCAACCAAATTTTCCTGTACGATTTCGAACTTGATCAACTCGAACAATCTTGCAATCCTTTGCCTCTCACTGTCTCTCTGTTTTCTCTTGCTGTCTGTTTGTCCTTCCTTGCTTATCTAGTTCTGGTAATATAGAAATAAATGGGAATCAATGCATGGAAATGTAACTGATAATGAGATCACTTTTATTTAGAGAATTGTGTTACTGTTGAAATGTACATATGTTATAATTTAAGATAACTGTAAAAAAACAGAGGTTATTCGAGTTCAAATGCCTGAGCCTTTTGCAAAGGCTGGAGGTACCTCAGGAAGCTCACAATGTTCTAGCAGCTCCAGAAATTGACAAAGAACAGGATGCTTGCAGAGGATGGGGGTTGGAAAAGATATAAAAACAGCTAAAGCTGAGCTGCAAGATAGATTTTTGTTTTACAAGAGATTTTATTTTGCTACTGTACATAGTTATTCTGATCAGGTTTATTTTATTTTATAATACTACAACTACAAATAAACAGTTTTATGGAATTTTACAACTGCGCCTGGGTTTTCTCTATGCTTCCTGACCTATGCCTCAATGATAGGCATGCTTTGCATGTGCACACCCATGGGTTTCACAACTGTGATGTTCCATGGGGTTGGATAAGCACCATGGATAACAGCCTGCCTATGGTAGAATGATTTCTCCCTCTGTCCGCAGACTCCACAACATTGACTGTGGCACCTTTCCTCTTGAGCTGGCTAAAGATGTTTCAAGGAACCTCCTGTCAGTACTGATAAAAAAGTCCCACCATAGGAGGTAAGCCATGGGGGCAATAAGAAACAAGAAATAAGTGCCAGGGAAGATGGGAGATGGAGCTGGTGGAGAACAGGAGGATGGGGCCACCTGAAGAGACTGAGTGCATAAATGGAAAGTAAAACAAAATGGTCAAAAGCATCATGGTTATGCAAATACGGGGGGGGGTGGATTTGAAAGGAAATGTCTCACCTGGTACTATATTCTGTTTACAAAGTCACTACTCATATCTCACCACAGCTGACTCATGCACACTAAATGTAACCCTAATCTTTTTAAAATACACTGAATAACTCATATGAAACAATAGTCTTTTCAAACTCCACTTAAAGCTAAGTTCTTGCAGTCTGCTTGGGCAGATCTCCATGTAAAACAATTAACAAGAAGAATAGGAACAAAAGTGTCAAAATAAATTGGTCTAAAATTACTACATATGTATGACAATATTTTAATAGCACCACCCACTACTTGTAAGGGTAAAGGGTACACTACTTGTAATTGATATAATTAGAACAGCGTTTAAGTGTAGTACTATCATCATACAGTACATATTTAAGAGTTTTAAGCTGACTAGGCAAAGCGCAGCCAGTGTAGTGAATTGTGCAGGGAAACTGCAGTCATGTAAAGGCTGACGGTGTCTGCCCTTTGCCTCCAACACTGAATTACACAGCACCATTCAGATTCTGCTGCCCATGTATATACAGAATGCTTAATAGGTATTTAGTCTTAACTGATGCATTGGGTAGAGGCACATAAAAGTAGTCCATCATTCACTGGGCAATTCTCCTACTTTATTTCTGCAAACCTACTCAGGAGTGCCCACAAGACCTCTGCTTGCTACACCAAGCAGTTTTATGGGGCATAAACAGTAAAGTACAAAAAAAATAATTGATGAAGGTGGCTCAAAATAATTTACTCTTTGCCCCCATGAAGGTCCTATGATGTTAACCAACAGGTGATGGTATCATTGCCTACACAACCAAAAAAGCTAAAAGTACGTTGGGACAAACCAGAGCTGGGATGCTCCAGAGGCAACAAGGATGAATATATGAGGATAGGATAGCAGACCTAAAGATGTACTCGTTGGAGGATAGAAGGGTCCTGCTCACTAGAAATGAAACTATGGTAACTAGAGGGCATGACAGGAGACTGGTGTGCAGGAGGTTTATGAAGGACATTAAAACGTTCTTCACAGAGTGAGTGGTGGACCAGCGGAATGGACTGCCAAAAGGGGTGGCGGAGGCAGAACCAGTGGCTGGATTTTAAGGTTGGATGTGACAGATCCAAGGGCTTGTGATTCTGACTAGGGAGGGAGGGTACATAGATAGACTATGACAGAAGGTATGCATATAGGGCAATAGGTAGCAAATCAGAGCAAACTGGATGGACTCCAAGTCTTCTTCTGCTGTCATTTTCTAAGAAACGTTCTTACATCCTGATTTGGAGCGTATGTGATGCAGGCGATGTAGCAGTAATGTCAAGACATCAAAATCTCATGAAACTAATCATGTAACTATGTTCCCACAGTGGCTAGTTGAGACAGACATGGTTTGATGCCTCATTTCCTTGCTTGATGAGAGGAAGATGATTCAGTGATTATTTTTCAGTTAAAGAGCTGAACTGGAAGAAAATAAAGAACACGGGAGCTTAGTTATAATGCCCTTACCCTTCCCATGGCTGTTCCAGAAACAGCACAGAGATATGCAAGATATTTTGAAAACATTTAAGTCAGCATATTCCAAGAATGGATGTATACACCTTTAAAAGAACATGGTGTGAAAAGCATTTGTGATGAACTGATATGTCAAAAGCTTGATAGGGTTGCAGCCAGTGCCTGTGACCTCTGTGACCTGATGGAAGAGGAACTGGAAAATATGCTGAACATTAGGTAAAAAAAAAAAACATGTAATCTGGGAATCAGAATATCCCCAGGTGTTTTGCCTATGGTTCTGGTTTCAAAAGAAGGATGAAAGTGCAAGATTTTTATGTCAACTTCAGGAAATTAAAGGATGAAGCAGTTTTCAGTTCTTATCTGATGTCCAGGAAGGATTAAATGCTAGAAAAATGTGCGTAAAAGTCCAATTCAATATCTATAATTGAGTGAACCATAGGTTTATCAGCAGGTCCCACTAACAAGAGCCGCACTCTGACAAAATTAGTTTATTTCAACCCCCATTCAGCTTGTCTGAATTTAACAGTAATGCACTGGGAATCAACAATTCCCCCGCTACCTTCCTATGACTGGTAGATAAAGTACTGACAGTGGCAGAAGGCATTGCAGTGGCATGTGCTGATGATATATGACTGTGCATACAGTAACACTTGGGCACTTTATCAGAGAAACTGTAACATCCTCTCATCTCCTTTTCATACTACTGTAGCTCATTATAGGACCCATCAGCATACTGTATGTTGATCTATTTAAAAGTTTTGAATGCCAGGAAACCCACATGTAGGTGGCACGCCTATTTTTCAACTGACCCTGTGGGGACAGTTAAGAGCATCAGAACAATTTCAAAATAGGCAGTGCTAAATAATTCCAGACAAGTCTCATTAAATACATAATCAAGAAATGATGCACAAGATAAATCGAAAACACTGCTTCAAATAAATACCAAATTACACATACGCCATTAACAAAACACATCATGGAATTGGTGCTGTATCTAGTTTAGGATTTGTACAACAATTTTTGCACAAATAAAAGTCTGTTTATGCCACAAATGTCTGCTGGGGTATTCATGCTAGAGTATTTGTGCTGGAGGATAGCGACGTGAGTGCTAGACCCTTTGCTGTTATATTAAATACACAGTCAACAAATGATACACAAAATAAATCAAAAACATTGGTTCAACTAAATACTAAATTACACATACTCCACTAATACAAAGCATCATAGGGAGCAACTGCAACTCATCATTAAAACTAAGGCAGGCTGTGCTTTAAGGAGGATTGAATGGTGTCAAAAAGGCTCACTATCTGCCAAGGCTGAAAACAGGAGACAAAGACAAAGACACAGACATATGTACAGTATATCTTTTATCCTTGTTAAGATTTATCCACAGTTGTGTCTCATCCCAGTATGTGGAGGGAACCAGCCACGAGATCTCAGCTGTTGAGTCAATGTGACATCAAAATGGGGAAGCAATTTAAAACGGCAATATTTGTTAGTTGGCAAACCTTTTCATCATGTAGGTTTTTTTAGCAAAAATATATTTCTGACATCCTTAGATTCATAATCAGTATCTTTATATCATTTTCACCTCTTTGCTTTTCTTCCATACCTCCTGACCAGCTCCCATCTGACAGCTAGCCCCAGCCCCATCACCCACCATTCTGGGACTTGCATCATCTACTTACTGACCACCATGGGTGAGTGGTGCCGCGGGCAGTGGTGCAGAGCTGGTGGGATCACAGTCATCCTGCCAGTCAAGGTCTTTCCTCTTTGTTTTCTCCCCATTCCCCAAAGTTGACACATGTGCAATGACGCAGGCATACCTCGTGAAGATGCTGCACGTGCTCAGCACTTGCACCCGGACCTTCAAGAGGCGACCACCACAGTGCCATCTAACCTTCAACAGATGGTAGCCAAGCAGCAGCACACACTGCTCCCTCTGCCCCAAAGGAGGAGGAGCCATCTATAGATGCTCAATCCTCTTTCTCCCAACTGGCCCTCAAGTGACCCTGGTCAGTCCCAGAACCCCAGACACTGGTGTGGTAAGTGATGATGCTGCCTGCCACACCACTAGACTGGCTAATGAGTATCTTTTTAATTTTCTCAAATATTTAAACCACAGCTTTTATAACTACTTTTGTAATTAATGACTCAAGTCATTAAAGATGTCTGCCACTCCAGTATTTTAAAAATCTCTTCTATTGGATGTACCTTTTGAATGAAAATACTGAATTGTTATTGTGGTTGCATTATCATAGTGCTAGCACATGATTCTGATTGCAAATAACAGCATAATATCAAAATGTTTAATTTTTTCATGGTGGACATTACAGGGGAACAAGAAATTGCAAACAGTTCAAAATCACACATCTCAGTTCAGAAAAGAAAGACAATTAATGTAAAATTGGTGTATCAATGCTTTGGCCAGAAATACCTTATTACTATGAAAATGACATGATGACCAACACATACTGCTATATTAAAATATAAAAACCAGTGCAAAAGCACTACAGCAAGGGCTACCCTAAAAATGACACTAACAATACAGCAACGTGTCAAAGTGCCAAATTACACATACACCATTAATGCAAAGCATCATGGGAGGTATATGCAAATCCCTATACAATAATCAAGGCTGACTTCTTAAAGCAGGACTGAAAATGCCTCATAAATTATTTGCAAAGGCAAAGAATAGCAAACACAGACATGTTTTGTACTTCTTAGGACTCATCAGTGTGCCACTTCTGCATCTCAGCCCAGGGGGAGGTTTGTACAACTAGTCAAGATAAAACTTTACAGACTGGTGAGAATATTAAAATGGGTTAGAACAGAGCAAACTTATGATGTGTAGTAAATTATGTAGGGGTTGAGGTGGGCAGGAAATTAGGTCAAACATGATTCCTTAGAGCAACACTTGCAATGAGTAAAAGTCATACTCAAGGGCCAAGGAGGTGTCTCACTACAGCACACTTGAAGGCTTGTTTTTTTTCAGCTTCTTTGATGTTCAGGAGATTCCAGGTTGACAAAATGTTGAATAGGCCTTTCGAGAAGTCTCTTAGCTTCTCCAGAACACCATCTTGTGCCCCCCAGGGTTCCAGAACTGCTCAGCTTCACTTTGCGAATCTCAGACCCTAACAAGTCACAAGACTACACTCTTGATAAGCTAAGAGACATCTTGAAAACCCCATTTACCTACATTTTATAGACATGTTAAATGTGAAGATGTATTAACTTTATTTTGGCCATACGCCTTTGCCAACTGCTTGCTATAGAGAAATTCCATACTACTACTGTTCTCCAGGCCCCTGTTGTTCTGCATACATGTGACACAGCTGCTTGTTTGGGAGGAGTCGCTCACAAAGATAGTGGGCTAATAATATTCTTCAGGCCCCTGTTGCTCTGACCACATGTGGTACAGCTCTTTGCTGCAAGCCTTGCTGATTTAATAACTCTCACTCACAATAGCCGAAATGTTTTACGTTCCCTTTCAGCCACCTGCTACCCTTCTAAGATTTGTACTGGTCTCTCTAGGCTTTCTTTCTGTCTAATACAGACTCTCTTCAACTTCTGAAAACATCCTCAGATCCTACTATCTGGTCTCTTTACAACTCCTGCATGGCAGCAGTCCCCCCTTGCATTTCTTGTTCTCTTTCTTTCCCTCCTGCTAGCCTCCTTTTCCTATGCCTTTGGCTTGCTCTACTATTTCAGTTCAGGGATGCTTCACTTATTCATTTCTTTGATTTAATATGTTGACCGAGAAAGGCACACTAACCTGGAGCTAGCTTCCAGATACAACCTGAGGGGGGACTATAATAAACAATAACTTGATGAATGGAATTTAAAAAAACAATATATTAGACTGGCCCAAAATACAAATTTTACAAAGGTAATAGTTCATGAATAATACACATCAAATAACAATGTGAGGTGTGCCCAGACATCCAGGAAAGCTACTTTTTTTTCTATAGAGTTGTTTGTTTTCCCTGTCCCTGATTGACCACTATTGTGCCAGCTGCCACAGCTCCATTGCCCTGTCTTTTCCCTGGGCTGACCTTACTATGTTCTGGTGTCATCTGAGTCACCAGGTTTGGAGTTTGTGAGCAGCTGGAGTCATCTGTTGGCTTGGGGGGGTCCTTCTAAGTTTTCTCCCTTAAAAGCATGGGCGTACAATGTAAAGACACCACACATACTCATATACCTGTGCCTGGCCCTCAGAGACACCAGAGGCTACTAAGGATGATTTTGGGGAGAGAGTGAGGGCTGCTGACATCAATAATTGCTAGCGAGGGGATCAGGAAGAAGGAAAAGGGTGACTAGACATCAGGGGCTGCTAGCAGTGTTATCTAAGAGTGGGGGAGGGCTCACTAGACAGCACAGATTGTTAATAAGAGGATTGGCAAGATGGAGGTGCTGAAAGAAGGCATAAACAGCTAGCAAGGGAACCAAGAAGAGAGAGCTGGGCCACTAGACACCAGTGATCTGCTAACGAGGGGGCTGATGATATGAAGGGCACCACTACAACCAGGGACTGCTAGCAAGAGGGCTGGAGAGAGGAAGGTTAGACACTAGATACCAGAGACCTCCTTCATGGGGATGGGAAGTGGAAATGGCTATCAACAGATACCAGGGATCTGCTTAATAAGGATGGAGAGCCTGAGGGGTGTCAATGGACACCAGGAATTTGCTCATAGGGATATGGGAATGGGAAGGGGTGCCACTGGACACCAGGGATCTGAATAGTGGGACTGGATAGCTGGTGCGGGTACTTTTGGACAACCGAGCTATAGGCAATCAGGGACAGCGTGACAGTGGGGGTGCCACAGGACACCAAGGTTAAATAAAGTGGGGATAGGAAAGAGGGAGGTGGGCCTCTAGACACCTGAGACTGCTAGCAACAGGACCAGGAAGAGGGTGGGGACTACTAGACACCAGGAACTGCTAGCAGGGGGATTAAGGAGATGGAGGGGCCTGCTAGACACCACGGACTTCATGGGGGGAATTGAGGAGAAGAAGGGGACACTAGACATCAGTGACTCATAGTGAGGTCATGAGGGAGAGGGGGGCTGCTAGACCTAAGGGATTTCTAGCAAGGAGATCCATGGGTGAAAGGCCACTAGACACAACAAGTACAGTGATATAATAGTGCGAGATGAGTCTGAAAAATTACGCCCAAAAATGTCTTGCAACTACTATAGTGATATCCCTTACTAGTATATTGATACAGTGTAGGGATCAGATGATGGCTGACTGAGGAGGATAGTGGGGATATGTGCTGTTCACTGTTGTCAGACCTAGGTGGGGTATTGGTGTGCTCCAGAGGTGGGGGTGCCACCAGACATGAAGGATATGCCTGAAGAGGATGAAGAGGGACTGCCACTGGACACAAGGGATCTACTTAGTGGGGACAGGGAGTGGGAGGGAGTGCCACTGGACACTAGGGATCTAGTTAACAGGGACAGGGAGTGGGAGGGGGTGCCACTGGACACCAGGGATCTAGTTAACAGGGACAGAGAGTGGGAGGCGGTGCCACTGGACACCAGTGATCGGCTGTATAGGGAAGGAGTGAAGGAGGAGTGAATGACCAGACACCAAGGATCTGCTTAACAAGGGTGAGGAGTGGGAGGAGTTGCCACAAGATACCATGGATCTTTTTTGCAGGTTATCATCTTTATTGCTTAATGCCAGGGCTATAGTTAAATGAAATATGAAGGGTGTGCCCCTGAATACCAGGGATCCACCTAACAGGGATAGAAAGTGGAGGGGGTGTCTCCAGAAACTAGAAATCTTCTTGATAGGAATGGGAAGCCAGAGGAAGGTGCCACTGGATACCAGCAATCAGCTCATAGGGATGGATAATGGGGGGGGGGGTGCCATGGCACCAAAGAGCTGCTTTACAAGAATGGGGAGGGGAGGGCCAGCACTTTAGTGCTGTGGTTGGATTTCCACTTGAGACACTGGCAACCCGGGTTCAGGAATGGACCCAAGTCATCGGAGGACCAGCCAGGGGGAGAAGGATGGAGCATCCTAAGGACTGCTCTCCTTCTCCGGGGGAGGGAGGGGAGTGTGACTGGTGTATGATGGACCTCTGGCAGAGGCTGGGGCACCACAGCAGCCAGCACCAGAACATAGTTCAAGGGGCGGGGTGGACATCAGCCATCATTGCATGTCCATGCCCCCCACATACAGAGGAGAAAATACAGCTGCCCACCACCTGGATGAAGCCTGCTCCTCTACTCTGATGAGCTCAGAGGCTGGCTCACTGACCTATCCCAACATTGCGGCACTTAGGCCCGGTGCTGCAACCTCGCCTGGGAGAGTAAACCAGGTGGTATCAGGGAGTCACAGCTAAATGTGGGAGTGGGAGCAGAGGGGGGCATGACTGAGGCTGAGGTAACGGCAGCAGGTGGCATGAAAAAGTATAATAAATTTAAAAAAAAGAATGGGGATGGGGCACCATTGAACACCAAGGATCTGTTTAGTGGGGTTGGGGAATGGGAGGAGTTGCCACTGGACACCAAGGATCTGCTTAACAGGGATGAGGAGTCGGAAGGTGTGCCAGACAACAGGGATCTAATTAATGGAAATGGGGGATGGGATTACCACTAAACATCAGGGATCTGCTTAATGGGATGGGAAGTGGAAAGTGGGTGTCACTAGACACTAGGGATTTGTTTAATTGGTATGGGGAGCCAGTGGGGAGGTGCAACTGGACACCAGGAATCTGCTCACAGGAATGGAGAATGAAAGGGAGGTTCCATCAAGCACCAGGAATCTTATCAATGGGAATGGGGAGAGGGTAGGTGTACCTCCAGAAACCTGGGCTGTAGGTGATTAAGGATAGAGTGTGTGTGGGAAGAGCCACTGGACACAAAGTATAATTAGCATGGAGATGAGAAGGGGGCCTCTAGACACCAACTACTGTTATCGACAGGTCCAGGAAGAGGATGGAGACCACTGGACACCAGAGACTGCTAGCAATTGGATTGAGGAGTTGAAGGGGGCCAGTAGATACCAGGGACTGATAGCTAAATGATCAGGAAGGAGGAGGGAGAGCACTACACATCAAGGACGGCAAGCGTTACCCTTACTACTGTATGTGCTGCATAGAGTGGGACACTACCTGCCTGATTCATCCACTGATGACCAACCCCAAGTAATTCCAGCCTCATACTGCCCCTCATGGAACTAGGCAATCAGGGGGCCTTCTGAGACTGGACTCGCACAAGATAAATTAGAAAAATAGTTTGCCACACTTCTGACAAAACTGTGAGGCAAACAATTTGGTTGGTCATGAAGGTGGAGGCTGACACTGTAGTTCACCTCTGATATGACTGGCAGCTATAGGCTAGGAAAACAAAATGACAATATTGATGGATTGTCATGCAGGCTAGATAATAGACCAGAATAGGAGCAGGAATCTGACCCTGAGATGAATAAAGAGTACACAGGTTATACAGTACAAATGTTGCTGTCGTTATTCTGTACTAACCAGTGCAGAAAACTGCCTCAGTCTGGTTTTATATATTGCCTTGTATATAAACTGTATCACATCTTTTTTTTTTTTAAATTCAATATACTTTATTCATTTGAATATTGTACTTATTCAGTAACAGGCATGTAATATAGATTGCAGTGAACAGAACGTGGTCTTTAAGCCTTTTGGTTACAATGGCCCAAGTATAATATTTACTAAAACATCTACAACTATTTTTAGTCTATTACCCCCCTCCCCCTTGCACCTCATTAATCAGGTGATTATTAAATTTATCAGTGTTTATCTATACACAGGATCAGCATAGTTTGTTAGAGTAAGGAGTTTGCTGGGTTCCAGAAAGAATAACATATAGATCTGTGATTAGTATAAATATTTAGATACATTTTTCCATTGTAAGGCTATTGAATCACTTGTTATTTAGCCATTCATGTTTCAAACCTTAGTGTTGGGTTATTGAAGTCAAAGTGTATAATTTGCCCCATTTTTTGTCAAATAATAGCGGGAAACAATATCCCATCATACTATCCAAGGATGCAACAATGTTGCTACCACTGGTTGGGGATGAGACAAAGTGGCATTGTACTAGATTGCATACAAACTCCATCACATGTATAGTTTGTTCTTTAGTGTTACTGTTCTCTGTCAGTAGGTAGTTTTTCTATATCTCTTCCCTTTACTCTATATTTGGTATATCCTTTATAATGTGTTTTGAATAAAGTCAATTGAATTGGTCTAGAGCATAGCTGAACTTATACAGTATGCTATAATTGTCTGTCTACTAAGTTTGTACATGATGCTGTATAGTACTATGCTTGCCTTTGAGAATTTTCTTTCCTCTTTGTGCCATGTATGCATGTTGACACTGTACTGTTGTATGTCCTTTGTATTTTCAATAAGAATTGATTATGCACAAACTCTATCATTTTACTGTACTATAAAGAGCAAAGAAATAACACAATATTATTACCATATCAATGATGTGTCACCCACCACATACAAACTCAAACTATCAAATTTATATTAATACATACTCCTCATTAGGGTTATTGCATTAGCAGCCACTGTGGCTCTGACCAGTGCAGAGCTCATTTGCTTTAGCTACAAACTAACCTCTACAAGAGTTCAAGACTGAACATTAGCACAAGGTACAGTTACCAAAACATATACTCCAAAGTTGGATAACAGTTTTAAAAATAGTAAGGACAAAAAGGGCTGGTTGGCCATTTCAAAAGGACAACAAATTTCCTCTAACCCTCCTCATTGGAGATGTTTTTGTTCATGCTCAATATAACAGAAGTGGATTTTTGTTCCCTTCGAAGCTGCAGAAGTCAACAATTCAGTGTTTACTTCACCATTTTTACATTCTCTTAGAATAGAGGCTCATTCTCCCGCAGACATTTGGGATGACCCATCAGAAAGGATGTTTGTACTCTATGAGGGTTTATGGTACCCATCTTGTCCCTTGGGCCCCTTGGAGGATGCCTCTTTACAATTTTATAGAAAGATGGGCCCAAGCCACGACATACTTTTGGGTGCTGGAGATTGTATCTCTTGCTTATGCAATTAGAATTCTCTACCATCCTCTCAAGGGGCTAGTATTTTTAGTCTCCAGTATGAAATAAAAACAGTGAAAAGAAAAGCAGTGGACTAGACCCTGGACCTCTGCTCTAGGTAGTCTGCTATAGTCCCAGTTCACCTATTTGAGAGGAGATAGGCGTTCTACTTGATTTGGAAAAAATCAAGGGTTTACACACAGTATTAGCTCTTCAGAGTCTGAACAAGTTTGTGATGCAAACCAGATTTAAAATGGAGTCCCTCCTGTCTATTGTCAAAGCGGTTCAACTGGGGAACTGTCTGGCTTCCATACTGTAGATCTGTCAGATGCCTACCTTTATATCCTGAACCACCACTCTCATCAGAGATTTGTGTAGTTTGCCATTTGGAATTAGCTTGTAATCAAGCTCTCCCTTCAAACTAATTTCTACTCTGAGGGTTTTTCAGAGGTACTGATAGTGATTGTCTCCTCCCTCAGACAGGAAAGTTACCACTTTTATCCTTATTTGTGTGATCCCCTGATCATACCTTCATTGAAACAGGTAGAAAAATTCTCTATAGCCAGGACATTACAGGTCCTGGATCAACATGGTTGGATAATCAACAGAGAGAAGAAATGGTGGGGAGACAAGATGGCCGACAACAGGCAGCTGGGTATACGAGATACTCCAGCACACATTCTGTAAAACCATGCAAGTTTTTTTTTTAACTCAGAAAATGTTCACAGAGCTTTCAGAAGCTGAGCTAAGTAAGCTCAGCAAAAAAAAAAAGGAAAAAAACTGCAAGAAAGAGAGAGAAAAGAAAAGTGAAAACAACTGAGCTCCTCTCCTTTGTTATCTGACACTAGCACATCAGAAAATGGAGAATGAGTGGGTCTATAGGATAAGTTCCAATCCCCTGCAATCTCAGGCAGTCCTGGGAAAAGTAGCCTCTTAGCTGCGGCAGAAGCTACAAGCCCTAGTCCTGAAACTCTGGTTGCTTCTCCAGTTGCAGAACCTCATATGCAAAGCCCTAGAAAGGTTCTCCCCCCAGAGCTTGATTCCTTTACACTGGTAAACTGTTCATATCAAGAACTCCAAGTAATTCAAAAATCTGATGAAAAACTGGATGCAGTGGTGGTGTGGTGTGAGGGGGTTGAATGCCATATGGTGGGCTCAGAGTCTAAAACTGAGATGATACAAAAAGATCTGCTGACTATCTCAAATAAAACTGAGTCTTCAGCTTCATTTATAACATCAATGCTGAGAGATAACATTATACAAGCAAGGAAAATAGAGAATCTAGAAAATGTGGTATGTCAGAGTAACTTACGATTTGATGGACTACCAATGCTAGAAAACTCTGAAGCTGTGACCTGGGATGTTAAGTGGTCCTTCACCGAATATCTCTCCTACATTTCTGATACTGTGCTGCCACTTATTAAAGCCTTTAGGCTACCAACCAGTAAGATATTCTTCTCTGATACTATGAGCACAAATCTTAGGTCAAGTACGACTGCTATCATCAAACCCCACAATGGTATTAGTCAAGTTTATATTGTAAAGTGATCAATAGGTCATAATTAAGCAGGCAAGAATAAAGGGGCTAATATCTTCTGTGGGGTCATAGTATACATATATCCCAAAGTGAGTCCACAGACTCAGGCCCTGAGGAGGAGCTTTATCCAGTATTGGCAGACATGCGGCACGCTAGCAGCAAATTCTCATTATTGTATCCTTGTAAAGAAAGGGTTACAATGGACACTTCAAGATTCATTTTCTATGATCCCAACCAGCGTTCCCTCATATTTTTAAAGAATCACCAGCAAAAGACAGATACAGCAGACAGCACAGATTCTGAAGACTCTAATCAAGATTCTCTGAGTGCCGCCTTTGTTGGGGATGGATCTCCTGATATCATTATTGCAATTTAACTTTATGGACCTATAAATGTTTGTACTTTTGTTCCATACTCCTATTTTGGGAACTTCATTGTCCTTAATAATGGACTGGTAACCCATTCTCATGATTGCTTCCTGAGAGTACTTTCTCTAAGTCAAAATAGTGTACAACAATGTCCGATAAGTAGAGTGTATATCTGTTTTTTTTTTCTTGTCTTTTAATATCTATATAAATTATAGTAGTATTTTTCTGTATGGACTAAAATGAATAATTCATGTAATAGTTAACAGGTATGTACTCCCGAGTTTTTGAAAAGCTGTTGATTTTTCTTATTGGTGCAGCATTTGAGCCAATTCGCCTGAGCGCCACAGGTTCCTTTTTTTGACAATGTACTCCCGAGTGTTTAAGTTTTGCATTATAACTTTTATAATGTTAGATTCTGTGATGTAGGCTTTTTGGAAAAAAAGGTTTGAAATTAGGAAAGGTCCTATGTTGGATAAGTATTGCTTAACCTTAGAATAGGTTTCAGGTATTCATTTGTCAGTGTAAGGAACTTTCATTTTTAGTGTGGGAAGTGACACTTCATTTTTGATTTTCTATGAATATAGGATATACATTTTATAGGTATGATGGTTCTACTATATTTTGATTATACTATACAGAGAGATTAACCTGTTTTCACAGCTGTGTCTGTAGTATAAACTCACAAGTTAAAGTAATTTAATTAAGTAATTAAATGAATTGGCATCCCTTACAAATCTCTTTAAGGACCATGTCTATATAGTTTATTATTACTTAATGTGCAGATTTTCATAAAGCCAGTTGACTTGGGGGAATTTTTCTTTTTTGTCTCTCTGAACTTACACATGCTTATGATGTAACAGACAACATGACTTATATTACTGTACTGTGTATTGAAAATTTAATAAATAAAAAGTAAAAAAAAAATAGAGAAGAACTCCCTCATTCTGCCTCAGAGAGTGGAATACTTGGCAGCACACTTCCAAATGGATATACTGTGGGTTTTCCTCTCTACCTCCAGAGTGACAGCTCTTCAGCAAGACATTCGGCATCTCAGAACTCAGTAAGTGATTTCTGCTCACTGTTGTCTTCAAGCCTTGGGTCTGATGACAGCAGCAAATAGAACTCATTCCATGGGCTCGCCTCAGTATGAGGCCATTTCAATCTCACCTCCTATCATCTTGGTCTCCCAGCAATATCAACTTTCTGTTTGGATTTCTCCATCAGTTCTGCAGTCACTTGCCTGGGAGTAATATTTTAAAAGTCTGACAAAGGGATCACTGCTATTTTCCCCACTGGAACAAATTCTGACAAACAGATGCCAGCCTCCCAGGATGAGGTACTGATCTGGATCAGATTCCAGCCCAAGGTGTTTGATGTTTAGAAAAACAAGTCCTCAACATAAATATCTTAGAGATGTGGATATTTTTATTTGCTCTCCTACGTTTCCAGGAGTAGCTCAGGTTCCAAGTGGTGGAGATTCACTCGGATATTAGAGTGATGGCAGCATGCATAAATGATCAAGGAGGCACCTGGAGTCTGACAGTGAGCCAGCAACAGCTAGTAAATGGAGGAACAACAGGCCCCACATAGAAAAGGAGTCTGTCAGGGAGCCGATAAAAGCTAGTAACTAGTGAAAAGCTGGCCCTACATGAAAAGAGTTTGGCAGGTAACTGGCAGCAACTAGTAAATAAGGGAACAACAGGCCATATCCAGATAGGGGGCTGACAGTGAGTCAGCAGGAGCTACTGTAGTAAATAGGTGAACAACAGGAGGGGAACAACAGGCCTCATTCATATAGGGGTCTGACAGTGAGCCAGCAACAGCTATCAAGTAGGGGAACAAGAAGCCTCACCCAGATAGGGGTTTTCAGTGAGAAAGCAACAGCTAGTAAATAGGCAACAACAGGCCTCACCCAGATAGGGGGCTGACAGTGAGTTGGCAGGAGCTACTGTAGTAAATAGGTGAACAACAGGAGGGAACAACAGGCCTCACCCAGATAGGGGTCTCACAGTGAGAAAGCAACAGCTAGTAAATAGGGAACAACAGGCCTCACTCAGATAGGGGGGCTGACAGTGAGTTGGCATGAGTTACTGTAGTAATTTGGTGAACAACAGGTGGGGAACAACATGTCTCACCCAGATAGGGATCTGACAGTGAGCCAGAAACAGTTAGTAAATAGGAGAACAAAAGACCTCACCCAGACAGCGGTCTGACAGCCAGCAACAGCTAGTAAATAGGGGACCAACAGGCCTCACCCAGATAGGGAGCCTGACAGGGAGCCAGCAGCAGCTAGTAAATAGGGGAACAACAGGCCTCACTCAGATAGGGGTCTGACAGTGAGTTAACAGGAGCTACTGTAGTAAATAGGCGAACAACAGGAGGGGAACAAAAGGCCTCACCCAGACAGGGGCCTGACAGTGAGCAAGCAACAGTTAGTAACTAGGGGAACAACATAACAGGCCTCACCCAGATAGGGGTCTGACAGTGAGTCAGCAACAGCTAGTAAATAGGGGAACAAAAGGCCTCACCCAGATAGGAAATCTGACAGGTAGCCAGCAGGAGCTAGTAAACAGGGAGAAACAACAGTCCTTACCCAGATAGGGAGTCTGACAGGGAGCCAGCAGGAACTAGCAAATAGGGGAACAAATGGCCTCACCCAGATAGGGAGTCTAACATAGAGCCAACAACAGCTAATAAATAGGGGAACAACAGGCCTCATCCAGACAGAGGTCTGATAGTGAGCCAGCAACAGCTAGTAAATAGGTGAACAACAGGTCTCACTCAGATAGGAGTCTGACAGGGAGACAGCAACAGTTAGTAAATAGGAGAACAACAGGCCTCACCCAAATAGGGTTCTGACAGGGAGACAGCAACAGCTAGTAAATAAGGGAACGACAGGCTTTGCCCAGATAGGGGACTGACAATGAGTTGTCATGAGTTACTGTAGTTAATAGGTGAACACCAGGAGGGGAACAACAGACCTCACCCAGATAGGGGTTTGACAGTGAGCCAGCAACTACTAGTAAAAGGGGAACAACACAACAGGCCTCACACAGATAGGGAGTCTGACAGGGAGCCATCAACAGCTAGTAAACAGGGGAACAAAAGGCCTCACCCAGATAGGGGAATCTGACAGAGCGCCAGCAACAGTTAGTAAATAGAGGGAAAAACAGGCCTCACCCAGATAGGGAGTCTGACAGGGGGCCAGCAGGGACTAGTAAATGGGAAAAACAGGCCTCACCCAGATAGGGAGTCTGACAGGGGGCCAGCAGGAGCTAGTAATTAGGAGAAAAACAGACCTACCTAGATAGGGGGCTGACAGTAAGTGACAGCTACTGTAGTAAATAGGGAAACAACAGGAGATGAACAATGGGCCTCACCCAGATAAGGGTGTGATAGTGAGCCAGCAAAAGATAGTAAATAGGGGAACAACAGGCCTCACCCAGATAGCGGGCTGACAATGAGTTGTCATGAGCTACTGTAGTAAATAGGTGAACACCGGGAGGGGAACAACAGGCCTCACCCAGATAGGGGTCTGACTGTGAGCCAGCAACTGCTAGTAAAAGGGGAACAACACAACAGGCCTCACACAGATAGGGAGTCTGGCAGGGAGCCAGCAACAGCTAGTAAATAGGGGAACAACAGGCCTCACCCAGATAGGGGTCCAACAGTAATCCAGCAACAGCTAGTAAGTAGGGGAACAACAGTCCTCACCCAGATAGGGGTCTGACAGTGAGCCAGCAACAGCTACTAAATAGGGGAACAACAGGCCTCATCCAGATAAGGGTCTGATTGTGAGCCAGCAGGAGCTAGTAAAAAGGGAAACAGGCCTCACCCAGATAGGGGCCTGACAGGGAGCCAGTGGGAGCTAGTAACTAGGGGAAAAACAGGCCTCACCCAGATATGGAGTCTGACAGGGAGCCAGCAGGAGCAAGTAAATAGGGGAAAAAGGGCCTCACCCAGATAGGGGGCTAACAGTGAGCCGGCAACAACTAGTAAATAGGGAAAAAACAGGCCTCACCCAGGTATGGATCTGACAGTGAGCCAGCAACAGCTAATAAACAGGGGAACGACAGGCCACACCCAGACAGAGGTCTGACTGAGCCAGCCACAGCTAGTAAATAGGGGAAAAACAGGCCTCACCCAGATAGGGAGCCTGACAGACAGCCAGCAACAGCTAGTAAATAGGAGAACAACAGGGCTCACCCAGACAGAGTTCTGACTGTGAGCCAGCAACAGCTAGCAACTAGGAGAACAACAGGCCTCACCAGAAAGGAAGTCTTACTGAGAGTCAGCAGGAGCTAGTAAATATGGAAACAACAGACCTCACCCAGATAGGGAGTCTGACTGTGAGCCAGCAACATCTAGTAAATACGGGAACAACAGACCTCACCCAGACAGAGGTCTGACAGGGAGCCAGCAGGAGCTAGTAAATAGGAGAACATCAGGCCTCTCCCAGATATGAAGTCTGACAGGGAGCCAGCTGGAGCTAGTAACTAGGGGAAAAGCAGATCTCACTAAGATAGGGAGCCAGTAGGAGCTAGTAAATAGGGGAAAAACGGGCCTCAGATAGGAAGTCTGTCAGTGAGTCAGCAACAGCTAGTAAATAGGGGAACAACAGTCCTCACCCAGATAGGGAGTCTGACAGTGAGCCAGCAACAGCTAGTAAATAGGGGAACAACAGGCCACCCCCAGACAGAGGTCTGACAGGGAGTCAGTAGGAGATAACAAATAGGGGAACAACAGGCCTCCCCCAGATAGCTGTCCATCCAGGGATACTGAGGGAACCAGGGAGGAGCTGGCTGCACCTCGGACAGTCCTCTTTAATCTCTCACTGGAGATGGGAGAGGTTCTATGGGACTGGAGGAGGACAGATGTTGTCCCACTTCATAAAAGTGGTAGTAGGTAGGAGGCTGGCAACCACAAGCCAGCCAGCCTGACTTTGGTGTTGGGGAAATTATTGTAATCCCTACTGAAGGAAAGGATAGTGAAATATCTTGAATCCAGTGGCTTACAGGACACAAGACAGCATGGATTCATGGGTGGGGGGATGGGGGGAGTGATCTTGTCAAATGAATCTATTAAATTTCTTTGACTCTGTAACCAGGGAATTGGATCAGGGAGGAGCAGTGGATGTGGCCTACCTGGATTTCAGCAAGGTCTTCGACACCATTCCACATTGGAGATTAGTAAACAAGCTGGGTAGCCTAGGAGTGGGACCAGAGGTGGTAAACTGGGTAAGAAGTTAGCTAAGAGACAGGAGACAGAGGGTGGTGATAAAAGAAGTTCACTCCGAGGAAGGGAGGGTGACCAGTGGGGTACCTCAAGGAGCTGTACTGGGGCCAATCCTTTTTAATGCCTTTATTAGCAGTATTGCAGAGGGGCTGCAGGGAAAGCTTTGTCTGTTCTTAGATGACACTAAAATCTGCAACAGGGCAGAAACTTGGGGGAGTGGAAAATGAGAGGGAGTCAGAAAAGTTTAGAAGGGTGGTCAAGGGTGTGGCAACTGGGCTTCAATGCGAAAAAAAGTGCAAAATCATGCACTTGGGGCACAGTAACCCAGGGGAGAAGTACAAAATGGGAGGAAAGGTATTGACGACCACCAAACAGGAAAGAGACCTGGGAGTTATCATATCTGATAGCCCGGACTACCTGAAAGAGCTCCTGGTCCCTTACTGCCCATGACGATCTCTCCGCTCGACTGGATAGGGTTGCTAGGGATCCCAAGGGGTCTGTGAAATCTTCTGGGGCCTGTGCTTTTATGCACGCTGCCCCTACCCTTTGGAATTCTCTACCCCGTCAGGTACGTGAGTGCCCGACCGTGGAGGGATTCAAACAGGTGCTCAAAACTATTCTATGGAGTCGTGCTTTTGGGGATTAGTTTTATAATTCTGACTGTTTTAAATTTTTATTTTTTTATAATATATGTCATTTTATGCTCAAGTTGTTTTATTTTATGTAAGGTGCATTGGTATCTGAAAGGTGCCATAAAAATAAAAATGAATTGAATTGAATTGAATTGAACTGATGACCTAAAGGTGGATAGGCAGTGTGATAAGGCAGCCGGGAGAGCTAGCGGGATGTTGGGGTGCATTGGGAGGGGGATCACTAGCAAAAAGAGGGAGGTAGTGTTACCACTGTATAGATCACTGGTGAGACCTCACCTAGAGTACTGTGTCATTGTCTTATTCTGGAGATCTCATCTCTGGAAGACATAGAAAGAGTGGAGGCAGTCCAGAGGTGGGCAACCAAACTGGCATAGGGTCTGCATCAAAATCCCTATGAGGAGAGACTAAAGGACCTTTATATGTATACCCTGGAGGAATGGAGGGAGACAGGGGATAAGATAGAAACTTCCTAATATCTCAAGGTATAAATAAGGTTCAAGAGGGAAGCATCTTTCAGAAAAAAAAGATGTTTAAGGAAAAGAGGTCATGCCATAAAGCTGGAGGGGGTAGACTCAGGGGAGATGTGAGGTAGTATTTCTTCATGGATAGAGTGGTGGATGCCTGGAACAGCCTCCCAACAGAAGTGGTGGGGGCAAAAACTATAACGGGTTTCAAGAAAGCAAGGTATAGGCATAAAGGAACCTTAGTGATAAGACAAGGGGAGAATATGCCTGAGATCAAGTAGGGTCTGCATTGGTACAGTAGGTAGGAAAAGATAGGCAGACTAGGTGGGCCAAGCGGTCCTTATCTACCATCAAATTCTCTGTTTCTATCATGTCAAATGCATTTTATATATCAGCATTTGTAATATCCTGATGTAGTGTTGTCCTGAAGAGTCAAATGCAATCATTTTAGTATAAAGTGTCTGCATTCTACAGCTTGGTGTTTTACACCTCATCGCCTTGTACGGCATCAGTATTTTAAAACTGCACACATATATTTAGAAATGGGTTTGATTGAGCCTTACTGTTGCACACAAAATAGCAAACCTTTCCTACAGAGGCATGTAATAGAAATATTGCATCTTTTCTTAAATTACTCAGAGTTTGAAAATGTTATGCCATATAATAGCAGTACTAAATATTGTCATTCAGCTAAACATGTGTGACATAAAACAGTTCAAAGCCCCCAAAACTGTGTGTAAGTTAACCCTCCCTCAAATAATAAAAATAATCATAATGAAAATGAGCATAAAATAAAGGTCTTTCCACATGCCAAGTCTGTCAGACTTTTTACAATTCATTAACATTGTCCACTATAAATTAGATCAATATGATCTAACTCAGAATCTGGCAACCATTAGAAGCACTGATAGCCTTGTCTGTCTTGATATATCCCACTGTTTATTGGCAGTTCACAGTCTTTACTCAGAATATTTCAAGCTCACAATTATCATTCTAGTTTTCAGTATAACATGGAACATGGTTAAAGCCCAGGGAAGTCAAGTGACTTGCTCAAGGTCACATTTACTCACATAGGGATCATGTTGTCATGAACTACTAACAAGCGCCATCTCCAGTTTTCCCAATTTAGCATCTTATCCAAAGCAGAACTCTACCTTCCATTAACAGACTTCCTCTAACTTTACTTCATGAAAAACATTGAGAAACCATGAAAATAAAACCCCTGAAGAAGTGGAAGAGCTAATGGTTGAAACCCAAGGGAAGGGATGGGCATTCGGTACATTCAGAAAAAACAGAGATAGATCAGAGAGGGATGTCAGAGGTTAAGTGACTTGCCACATGTTACGTACTCAGTGGTTGCTGGGGGTTTCAGACTTTATAACGTGGAGGAGTGGACATGATGGACCTAGAGTCCTTTATGACCTTAAATTACAATGTTACTATGCAGACTTGATTCTCCAGGTTCACAAAGAAACATAGACTGTGATGGTAGATAAGGATGGCTTGGCCCAGCTAGTCTGCCCATTCCTCCCGCCCTCCATTACTGCTGCAGACCATACCTGATCTACAGCTCTTTCTCCCTCCACCTTCCATTCTACTATGATTCCCTTGTGCTTATCCCATGCATTCTTGAGCTCCACCACTGTTTTTACCCCCACCACCTCTGCTGGAAGGTTGTTCCAGGAATCTATCACTTTTAATGTGAAGAAGTACTTCCTCACATCTTTTCTGAATCTACCCACTACCACCACCACTTCATAGCATGTCCCCTTATTCTTGAGCACCTTTTCTTCTGAAAAATACTTCCCTCCTGTACCTTATTTAATCCTGTGAGGTATTTAAAGGTCTCTGTCATATTCCCCTTCTCTATTTCAGGGTGTACATGCTGAGGTTCTTTACTCTCTTCTCAAAGGGCTTTTGATGCAGACCCTATACCATTTTAGTTGCCCTCCTCTGGAATGCCTCCACTCTTTCTTTGTCCTTCTGGAGATGCAATATCCAGAACTTGACACAGTACTCTAGGTGGGGTCTTGCCAGCAATCCATACAGATGCAACAATACCTTATGTCTCTACACTCTAGACACTAGCCCAAACTCCCTCCCACTAAATTACTGACCACTGGATGGGGAAACAATGAAGAAGCAGAGGGGTTACTACAGAAAGTCTGTACCCTCTTAAATAATGTTATGGTGAAATCTGCCACTTTATTAACACTGACTAGCTTCTATCATTCTTTGAATGAAGGGCATGTTTGCAATATTACACTGATTTACTGTTTTCTTGTCATAGAGTGTAGTAGTTGCCTAGGTCAGTGGAATAAACCACTCTCAGTTTTTGAGGGGGAGGACTCCAAATCCACGGACATATTATATATTGTATTACAGAGTATATTCAAATCTGAAGGCATTTAACTCCTACCCCACCCAACAAACATAATTCAGTGCACCCTACCCTAGACATACCCCAAAAAGGCTGTAAATCACTTAACGATTATGTGCAATTAAATTTATGGAACTTAAAATCTCAATAGCATTCATTAAATATTATACAAAAGTGTCTGTCTGGTGTTTTATATGAAAGCATATAATTTTATACCATTTTTAGCCATTTGTTTTTTTTATTTAATTAGTTTTTGTTGACTGGGAAGGAGGACTAGACAATGTTTTGCCTATTTTCAGCCTCATCCTAGGAGAAGAGGATACAGATGGATGCTAACTGAAATTGAACCAGATTTTAAGCTGTTGGTGATATGTTTTTAGTGAATGGGTGAAATTTGGCCAGGACACTGGGGAAATTCCCCCTGCTGAACTGTAGGGGAAACCTCTGGCCTGAGATGGCAACTTTCTTGGAGTCACCAACAGAGACTGATGTGCAAGAGGCAGTGGAGACGATCTCCTCCACTGCCTTGCAGTCTCTTGAGGCTGAAACTTTTATGATTCTCCAGTTTCCTTGGAGGGAGTGTCAGACAGCCAGACTGAAGCTGAAAATGAAATCTTAAATGGACTAGGAGCAATTGAGTTGGAAAACAAAGATACAGGAATTCATAGCAGTCTCCTGAGTCTGAAAACTTTTATGATTCTCCAGTTTCCTTGGAGGGAGTGTCAGAAAGCCAGACTGAAGCTGAAAATGAAATCTTAAATGGACAAGGAGCAATTGAGTTGGAAAACAAAGATACGGGAATCCATAGCCCTGAGCCTACCTTGATGGTCCGTACAAATACACTGCAAGTGTCTCCCAATGAGTTAGAAGCTCAGTTATTAAGAGAGGAACAGCATTTGATCAAGAGGCAAAAAGAATTGAAAGATGTGATAGCACTGTACAAGCAGATGACTCAACTGAAAGTATCTAGCGCTGAGGTGACACTCCCTAGCAACCAGCTACAAGCCCAGCTGCAAACATCAAGTGCAGCTGGAAGTTCTCGAGAAGCAACAGCCCTGCCCCCTCTACAAAATGACTTGCCTGACTCACAGCAGTCTGAGAACTCCTGCTCACCCTTTATGGCAAGTACCAGTTCTACTTCGTTATTTGTTTTTAAAGGGAATAAATCTAATGCATCTGCAAACTCAAAAGTAGGGGCTACGCCGGGAATGGCAATTAGAGGGGCTTCTGCTCCTGGCCTAAGATGTAGCCCTAGTACACCTGAATGATTAGTAAAAGACTGGTCAGTGGAATCTGCTCTGCAAGGAGCCAGTTGGGAACTCAATTCAGAAGGGCACTGGGTTTCAGACTCATCCCCAATTCAGATACCTAACTAACAAACAGAGATAACTGTGATTAGACCTGATGCTCCTGTACTTAGTACTGTTGAAACAGCACTGGGGAAAAAATGACAGTAATGTAGTTCACGATATGACCCCAGTGGATATCCCTGAAGCACTACAACTAACTCAGAACCCTCAGTTGATCTTAAATGCCCCAGTCATAGTAAGGAATGTAAAAGTGTTACTCAGCCTGCAGGGGAGTCTACTAATACTGATACAAATGGTTCTGGGACTTCTTCAAAATCTTTATTTATTCAGGCGAACATCATTGAGCGTAGCTCATTTACAAGATGGACCTGAGTGGTCATAACAAAAAAGGTTACAAATTATACACAAAAACATGATACTGAATAAGCACAAATCCAATCATTTATGAGAGAGACAGATATACAAATATTTACATATATACAAGGCAGAATGACAATGAACCTAAAACCTACTAAAGGAGAGAAACAAACAGTTTAGTCGGGATAAGGCTTGGGTAATGGGACTTGGGTGTGCATATATGTATGAAGTTTGGTGGGGAACGAGCTAGAGGAATGATAGAAAAATAGGGGAGCTTTAAAAAAGGTAGTGAAGGAGAGAGGTGTGGGAGGAGGGGGGTGTGGGAGGACTAGGCCTTGTGGAAGCAGTTGCATGAATTGGGGAATAGACTGTGTACAGCTTTTGAAGGATGTTAAAGGAATCAGGGTATCCAGTTTCAATGTCTTTGAAGAGAATTCCAGGTAAGTGCCAGGGAATAGCTGATTGCAGCTCTTCCATATCGGTGCAGGTGATAGGAATCTTCAGCATGATCAGTTTATTGATCCTCAGAGTAAGGCCTGGATGTGATCCGGTTGAAACAGTCTGAAATGTAGGAAGGAGTTTGTTTGTCAGAGCTTTGTAGATCCAGATAGCAGCATTTTTTTTCTTCTTTGTTGCAATGATGTCCAACTGACTGCATTGTAGAGAGACCAATGATGGGTGCTGGAGGAAGATCTGTAATGAATCTAATTGCTCTATGATACAAGGTGTCTAATTTGTTTAAATGGGAGAGGGCAGTGGCCATAGAAGTCAAGCGTAATCAATGAGGACAGGAATGATGCTAGGATTAATCTTTGTTTGGAATCTCTGGTCAGGTAGTGTTTGATCCTATAGAATAGACCAAGTCTTTGCCTTAACTTTTCAGGAGCTCTTCAATGTGGGTAGTATAGTCAAGTTTATTGTCTATCCATACTCCAAGATATTTGAATTTGTCTACATATTCCAGATTTTCACCAAGGATGGTAGAGAGTTGTGGGAGGGTGAATGATGGGACGGTGGAAGAGCAGTTCTTGGTGGCAAAGAACATAGCTTTGGTTTCTTGGCATTTAGTAGTAATTTCTTTTCTAATAGGTTGTGCTGAAGGAGGAGAATTCAGACTGTAGAAGCTCACAGGCTTTTGATGGTGAGGGATTGCTGACATAAAGTACAGTGTCATCTGCAAAAGGTGAATATTAGATTGTGAGAGATTGGAGTCAATATTGTTGATGTAAATGGCAAAAGGATGGGACCAGGATGGAGCCTTGGTACACCTCTTAGGAATGGTTTAGAGGTAGATAGGTCACCTTCATTTTTTACCAGTTGTAATCTTCCGGAGAGATAGCATCTGAACCATTTAAGAGAGAGTGGGTCAAGGCCTATGGAATTCAGGGAGGAGATTAGAAGTTCATGATCCACAGTGTCGAAGGCCTTACTTAGATCCAGAAACACAGCACAGGTATTATTCTTTTGGTCTAAGGCAGTCTGCCAATCATTTGTGACTTTTGCTAATGCAGAGATGGTGCTGTGCATTGATCTAAACCCAGATTGAGCTGGATTAAGGAGATTGTTGGTATCAAGGTAGGCAGTTAACTGAGAGTTTACCAGCTTCTCAAGCATCTTTGATAGTACTGGTAAGATGGAAATGGGCCTATAATTGTTGAGGTCCATGGGATCACCTGCCTTAAGTAATGGAAACACTTGAGCTGTCTTCCATATTGAGGGGATAGAACCAGTGGCAAGTGACAGATTGAAGAGGTGGGAGAGGGGGGCGGCTAAGGCATGCAGTGCTACTTTTAGAAAGTAGGGATCCAGGGAGTCTGCACCTGCACTTTTAGTTGTGTCTAGCTGGAATAGAAGGTCTTCTACTTCTTTTAAGAGTATTGATTTGAATGAGAATGTGGAAGCAACCTTTTGTCCCTCAGTAGATTGTAAGTTTAGTGATGATCTTAATAGGTTTGCAGGTGAGGAGTCGAAAGCCAGGCCAGCTGTAGTGAAATGATCATTAAAGGCATTCAAGATATTTTGCTTGTCAGTGATTTCAATACTATTTCGGTGAATTTTGGGTGGTAAGACAGGGGTAGAAGTTTGACCTAGGATCCCCTTTATGGTACCCCAGAACTTGGAAGGGTTGTGATAGGAGGCATCCAATTCAGCTGTGTAGAAGACAGCCTTGGCATTTCTTACTTGTTTTATGCAGGAGTTTCTGGCTTTTCTGAATTGAAGCCAGTCATTTGGATCCTTGTCTTTCTTGCCCTTTCCAGAGTTTGTCTCTGGCAAGCAGTATGGATTTAAGGTCAGCAGAGAACCAGCGACAGGATTTGAGTTTGGTTCTGACACTGGTGAGGGTGCATGTACATTGAGGGCACTTATGATTATATCATTTAAGATTTGAAGAGCTGTCTCTATTGAAGCTGTGAGATAGAATTCTTGCCAACGTGTGGTGTAGCACAGATCATGGAGATATCCTGAAATATTAAAGTTCTTTTTTGACCTTCGTGGGAGGAATTTTGCAGGATTGGGTGGCTTGATTGTTGATCTAATGGCAGCTATGGGACAGTGGTCACTTATGTCACTGAATAGTACTCCTGCATGGGGATAATGATGAGGCTTATTTACCAACATAATATCCAGGAGTGTGCTGTTGAGATTATTCTTTGGGTTAATCCTTGTTGGTTCTTTGATTAATTGAGTGAATCCATAAGTATCACAGAAGGTTACTAGGGGTGCAGATGCATTAGTTAGCCAATTTAAGTTCAGGTCTCCTAAGATGATGGTGTCTTCAGGGCCTAGATTAAGTATAGATCCTAGGTGGGATAGGAGTTTGAGGCCTGCAGAGGGGGGCCTGTAGCAACCAATCAGTTGAAAGGATGATGTGTTGGGAAGAGTTATTTTAATTGACAAGCATTCGAATTCCTTTGGTTGTGATGTAGAATTGAGGCAGGATGCAGAGATGTTTGCTTTGACATAGATGGCTACCCCACCGCTCCTGGATAGACGGTCAGATCCGAAGAGCTGGTAGTTGGAAAGGTGTATTTCACTGTCTTTTGTTGCCGATTTGAGCCATGTTTCAGATATAACCAGAAAGTCAGGTAGGGTGTGTGCAACCCAGGCCTGTATTAATGAGAACTTTTTTAGGAGGCTGCAGGCGTTTATGTGAAGAAAACTCAAGCCGTTTATGGAGGCTAGGTCAGATGGAGAGATAGAGCTTTCAGTGGGGCCAGGGTTGATTTCAACAGTGCCAACACAGATCAGCAGAAAGAAGATTAGCTTGATGAGGGCACCAAGTGATAGGAGTAATGAGTAGTCAGACGGTTTTTTCCTCTTCCTTGGGATCCAATGTATAGTGGGTGCTGATCCTGCTGCATGGTTATAGATTTTATCATAGAGTACCAGCTTAATGGACAGGCATAGGGAGTAATTGTAGTACCAGTAAGGTAGCAGGGGGATTGAGGAGTTCCGAACTGGTTGTGAGCCTTTTTGTGGGATTCCCCAAGGATTGTTATGCAGAAGTGGTAATATATGTATGTAGAGTTTAGGGGCATCCACTGGGGACAGTAGAGGGGGACAATGTTGAGTGGTCGCCCTAAACACCATGGCATGGGTTCCAACAGTTATCTCTTCTGGATCCAAGGAAGGTGAGAGGCAAAGCAGCAGTAGTAGGCGCAGTAGCATGGTGGAGGGTAGGAAAGGGTTAAAGAAACTAAGGTGATGTGAAGAAATAAGCTCGGGAATTGGCTGGGAGATTAGCTATGGGCGGGGATAAGAGATTCGGCGGGAAGGTGTGTATAAAACAACACCCTGAAGAGGGTGGGGGGGGCAAAAAATTTTGCGCTTTTCCTGCACCTTTCTGGCTGTCTCTCGGCCTTCTGGTTCCTTCGCTGCTAAGCGTGGCCGCTCACCCACTGGCGGCTCGGAGCCCCTACGGTCTCTGGCCTGATTCTTCCAAACAGACTATTACTGGAAACCCTGAAGGACACCACCATACAAGGGGAAATAGATTGTAAGCTTCATTTTTCAGAGAGCCAGTATTCCCTGCTAAATGACATAATGTGGTTCAATTCATTTACAAAGGACGACTGGATGTGTTCCCTGACTGTATATTTGTGTAAGACATTACTAAAAACATCTATGAAGTATACAGCAGCTAAATCTATGTGTTACTACTTGTTTCAGAGGAACAGACCTTTGATGTCAGCTTCAAGTTTAACAGTGGCCTACAAAAATTCTGGGAGCACTACTATACTCTGAAGTCAACACCATTGCCGTCGTCCTTTGAGGCTATCCCCCTAACAAAGCCAGCAAACAGAACAATAACAGTCCTGTTCAGAAATGAGGGGGTTAGTGTGACAGACTCATTGTACTGGCTCAGACAAAGATGCAGAGTCTTGGCAAATCCTGAGGCAATTTTTGATGATGAAAAAATATGCACTGGGGGATGGAGGGTGAGGCTTGTTTTACACACCACTAAAACAGGATTGCAGCACCTACCAAACAGTTTTTTATAGGCTGAGACAGAGGTATTTTATTCTATCAGGGTCAGCCAAAAGCCAGTTATAGGTGTGGTGAAACAGGGCACATTACTAGTCTCTATGACAAGTTAAAATGTACTTTGTGCGGAGACCTAGGACATATTAGTGGGCACTGCAGCAATGAACAACTGTGTAACTTGTGTGACACTAAGGGGCACTCATACCATTCTTGCCCCTGGATGGCTCATAATTAGCCAACTCAAGCAGACACTGAGGAACAGAGGATACTCATAGCTATGGCTCAAAGAACAAGGGGTAGAACCTTCCCCAATCCACCCCCCCAGAAGATACTGCAGAGAAGTGAGCAAGTTGCAACTCCTCCCCCCCCACAAAGGAGTCAGTTAGTTCTAGGGCATGGAGAACCTATTCCCGCTAACTTAGTCTCAGAAGTCTTTCCTCAGAAGTCCCAGGAAGAAGAGAGGGAGGCAGTAGTACAGCAAGATGACAATGACATGCAGGTAGACATGCCCCCCCCAAATGCAGCAAGAAACAGAGAAAACAAAAAGAGCTGTATGGAGAAGGCAGAACTGGTCTCAGCCCAAGTCAAAAGTCTTAAAAACTACCAGGATTTCAGTGGCAAACAGGTTTGAGGCATTGGCTGATATCCCAGGAGCCTCAGGTAATGAATCTGATGATTCCTCAGTCTGGTCATCCTTGCCAGATGGGGGGGTCAGACAGGGAAGACCCTCTCCCACCAGAAAATGCTAACCTCTCCGAGACACAACCTCCTACTAAAGAAATAACTAAAATCAAGCAAGTTAGGCAAACCAGAACGACAGCCAGACAACCCCCATGAATGAGAAATCTCTGCCCTCCCCATTATGGTGGAAACTGCAGTGTCACTGTACTCACTGAATGTTAACAGTGTAAAGAGTCATGTAAAAAAACAAGCTGTATTTTCATTTCTTAAATCCTTAGGCACAGGTAATTTTCTTTTATAGGATATAAGGCTGCACACCTTATAGGATCTCAGAGAAGCCACACAATTGTGGCATGTTGGGCCTTCATATTGGTCCATAGGCCCTGACCCATGCTCAGGAGCAGTGATTTTATTTTCAGGGGTTGATTTTCAATTAATAAAGGTTCTTGACCTGTCCCCGGGTAGAGCTCTCATGGTAGAAGTTAAGATTCAAAATGTCTTATTTCGAATCATTAATATATACGCAGCTCAGGCAAAAGCAGAGAGAGTAGAATTGTTCCAGCTCATTCAACCATATCTACACTCCTCCCAAGCAGTGATTTTAGGTGGTGACTTTAATTGCAGTGTGTCCTTGGCAGACAGAGGCAGGAATACTAGAACAAAGAACATTTTTTGTGACATGGCATTTTTGAAAAAAATTATCCGAGCTGCTACCTTAATAGATGCACATAACTCAGCTTCGAGAGAGGCTGAACCTACTTTCCATGAAAGGCCAGTAGCCACCAGGATAGACTATTTTTTTATCTCCACATCCATGCATATCCAGGCAGCAGATGTATTAGCCTCAGAATTCTCAGATCATAAACTTCTGCGAGTTTCATTAGGCAACACAGGTTAGACTTCTTATGGTCCAGGGACCGGGAAATTCAATTAGCCCCTTCCTGAATCCCCTGAAATAACACAAGAATTACACTACTTTTTAGATGCTAGAAAATCTGTCTACGATTTATACGAAGACCCTTCCCCCGTGGTGGGAGGATACTATATCAGACCTGACTTTATTGTTAAAAACTTACAGTAAAAATAAAAGGAATACTGATTACCACCAACATTTACAAAACAGGATGTAACTTCAAAAATTACTGTCCCTAACATACACCACAGGCCAGAATTTTAATGAACAAATACATAATATAATATAAACCAAAAAATGATAGCCTTTCATCAGTTGCAGGCTTAGAACTTTCAAAATCAGCAGAGATTTTCCACACAGGGTAGGAAAGAGTACGCTAGCCCCTATGAAACAAGCAAAACACCAATACAACACAGAAACAATTGAAAGGTCCTGGGAAGAGCATCGGCCACAGGTGAGAGCTGCAGGAACTGAGTGTGCAGACCATCAGCTGCTATTTCCATTCAGGAGGTCTGCCATTAAATGCACTTTTATATTTGGGACTTGTGTGTCTATTGACTTGAGCTGCTTTGATTGCTGAGACTTTTGGCAGGTCAGGGGGTCCGGCGGAGGACCAGAACACAGAGCTGAACCTTGGGGGAGGGGGCACAACACACTATAAAAGTCCATGCCATCCATGGGCACGAGCGCTGTGGTGCAAGCAGACTGAGTGGTGTGAGCACCACTCAAAGAGAAAAAGAAAAACTGTTTGAAGGTTGTAAGCATTTAAACTATTTAATATTGTTAGCTCAGTCTAATAAGACAGCACTTGGAAATTTAAGGATATACTGATTAAGTTCATAAATTCAGGATGCATTTGGTTAGTTTAGTATGGTGGTGGATGTGTTTAGAATCCTACATGGTGTTTATGGGGGAACAAAGGATAAAGAATAACGACCAGAATAGGGAATGGAACATTGAAGCATTTAGGTGCATATCGCAATCTGAACAGATTTCAATAGTAAGACGATGAAATTCCTTTAAGAATGAATGGAAGCTGATAACCAAGTCTTTTTGCCTTAAACAAAAGTTTATCTTGGGAGGGAAAAATGTAAACAAAGAAATGTAGTGTCTAATGTTTCTTCTGGCTCAGAGTGGAGATGTTGAGTCCAGCCCAGGGCCAGAAGTCAGCAAGGACCTAATGGCAATTCATGAAAATGTACATAGCTTGGTAAATAAGATAGATGAATATAGGGTCTGGGTAGGAGAAGAAAGACCTGATATTACAGCAGTTTATGAAACTTGGCTCTATTCAGGTATAACAAATGAAGAAATTCAACTTAATGGTTATGGTCAACATAGAACAGACAGGGTAAAGAGTGGAGGGGGGTAATGTTATATATAAAAACTAGTTTGAGCCCCTATAGAATTGTATTATCAGAATCAATAGAAAGAATTGACAGTTTGGTAGTGGAGCTTTTAACTTTAAAAATTATAGTAGCAGCTTTTTATGCAACCCCAAAAATAAAATTGAGGAATTTTGATACTTTGTCAGAAATCCTAATGGATAAAATCCAGGGGCAAAAAGTATTTTTTTTTAACTTTATCTTTTTATTGAAATTTGAGTATATAAGAAAGCACACATCTAATACAATAGAAGACTATCCTCAATGTAAGGTATAAAATATCACTTAACAAAACACAGTATTTAGGGTAAACATATTGGAGAAGCCTTATATACATGTATTGATAATAAAACATAAACCTAGACAGGATGTAAGTGGACAGCAGAAGGGTTACAATCAATAGGGTATTATAGTATCAGAAATAGCAACCATGTAAGAAATACATGCAAGGGCAGGTTATGGCAAGGCATTCAGTAAATTGCAAAAAGTGATAAATGTGGTTATTTGAACAATGTTCAGTAAAGGAGAGGTGACAATAAGAGAAACGTGTGCAAGGAAAGAAAGAAGAGAGAAAAAAGCAAGGAAGAAGGGAAGGAGAGAGGGAGAAAACAGGGAAGAAGGGAAAAAAGAGGAGAAATCTGTGCAAGAAAGTTTTGAGAAAACCTAATCTGAGAGTAAAATAAGAAGGAGGGCTAAATATCCCTAAGAATTAGGGTCTAGAAGAACTAGGTTCGATGTACTTGAAATAATCCTGCCAACATCTGTCATATACAGTGAGTCGGTTATGAATAACATGAGATAATCAGTCTAGGGAGGCATACTGAGAGAGGCTTTGAAGAACATCTGAAAGAGAAGGCACCAGAGTTGATTTCCATTTCATAAGAATCAGATGTTTGACCAGAAGAGAAAGTATGTTTAGCCATCAAAAATGTGCGTGCGAGAGGAGAGAGCTATTGGGGATTAGGAGGCCTAGAAGGAATAGCTTGGGGTCAAAAGGTAATTTTTGTCCTGTTTCTCTGGAGGCAAGTAAACAGACTTTATGCCAGAGCTTATTAATGGGAGCACAAGACCACAAGATATGAAGTAGATACCTGTTGGCCCAATTGTAGCACCAGCAATTATTATTATTTAATAGGCTAATTTGTTGACGACAGAGGGGTTCTATAACAAAGATGTAGGATTTTAGTTTGTATTAAAGAACTGTGGGCATCTTTAAAGGTATTATGTGCAATAACCAACAATTACTCAATTGCATCTGAAATATTGTAGTTAAGAAGAGTACTCCATTTATTTTTGGCCAGTATAGACTGATCAGGTAGATTATCAATAATTTCCATGTGACTACAAGTCTGAAAATGATCTAAGAGTGAGTGAATTCTGGTCCAAGACATCTCCGAGAAAGAAAATGCTTTTGTTCCTCCATATACGACAGAAAATTGGGTTATCTTCTAGAATGAGCAGTGGATTGCCCTATAAGGGGGCATAAAACCAGGGTGTTGGATTGGATTTCAGGAATTTGTGGGTTAGTTTCCAATAAAGAACAGAGGATGATATAGTCGGGTGAGATTTTAGTTTAGAGGAAATGGGATTAAAAATGAAGGAAGTGGGAACTCCTCCTGGGCACAATGCGGATTCCATTGCAACCCATAGTGGAGAGTGAGGGAAGGGTTTCTGAAACCATTTAATGGTTTGGGCCTTTTGGAAAGCCCAGAGGTAGCCTTTGAACCAGAGGAGTCAGAATCCCCCTTTTTTCCAATGTGATCGAAGTTTGTTATGGTTAAATCTTGGTGGTTTCCCATCCAAAGTAAAGTTACTATTAATTTATCAATTTTAGCAAAAAGGAGGATGTAAGACTAAAGGAATATTGGCAAAGAGGTAAAAATCTTGGGAGAAATGGACATCTTAATGGCTGCAATTTTCCCCATGAAAGAGAGATTAAGAAGCTTCCATCTGTCCAGAATTGTTTTGATGTTATCAAATAAGGGGTTAAAGTTAATGTCCCATATCTTCCCTAAGTTACTAGTAATTTTGATTCCTAGATATGTTATACCCTGTGGTGACCAGCGGAATCCAAGAGGTATGTTCATAAAGGTTTTACAGTGGTTGTTAAGGGGCATAGTTTGTGACTTGCCATAATTCAAAGCAAGGCCAGAAATTTTAGTAAAATTATTAAGCAAATCCAACCAACAGGGGTCCAGTCTCATTTAGATTTTGAGTAAGATTAAGAGGTCATCCATGAGGAGAGAGAAACATATCTTGAATTGCTCACAGGTATGCCCATAATGCCAGAAGATTGGACGTAAACAAGCAGTCAGGGGTTCATGGCTAAAATAAACAGGGAAGGTGACAGGGACAGCCTTGTCTAGTTCCCCTTGCTAGATGAAAGTAAGAGGAAAGAGTGGAATTAGTAAGTACTTTAGCAACAGGGGAGTTATATAATAGCTTGATCCAGGAGCAAAAGGTATGAGAAAGACCAAAATAAGATAAAACTTGATGAAGGTAGTCCCAGTTTAAGGAATCAAAGGCCTTCTCAAAATCAATAGCTATGGCTGCAGCTGGTGTCTTGAGGGATTTGGCTTTGTGAATTAAATTAAATAAGGAACATAGGTGATCAGAACCAGATCTATGTTTAATAAAACCAGCTTGCGAACAATGAGTTAGCTTGGGAATCAAGGATTCAAGTTGAGAAGATAGTAGTTTAGCAAATATCTTCCCATCCATGTTTAATAAAGAGATGGGCCTGTAACTTGTGGGGTGAGTAGGGTCTTTTTCTTTCTTAGGGATTAGGGTTATGATTGCTTCAGTGCAAGATGGAGGAAGCTTGCCAGTATTGGAAGCGTCTTGATAAACATTAAGAAGAAGGGGACATAAGGTGTCGGAAAACATTTTATAGAAATTGACAGGGAATCCGTCACCCCCAGGGGATTTGCCGGATTTCAAGGAAGACAAAGCTTTCTGGATTTCCTGAAGTGAGAAGGGTTCATCTAAAGAATTTGTTTCAAGAGTAGAAAGATGAGGAAGATGTAACGATTTAAGGAACCATTGAATTTGTAAAGTAGATGGAAGATTTTGTGTTAGAGTATAGTTTTGATAAAGGTTTTCATGATGCAATTTATAGAGGGGTTGTCGGAGTGAATCATACCCTGTTCATCTTTTAGGCTTAGGATGTTCGTTCCATTTGTTGTGCTTTGAGCTGGTAAGAGAGGAGTTTCCCATTTTATCACTGTGTTCCCAAAACTTATATTTAAGTTTAAACAAGGCCAGTTCAGTTTATGAAAATTAATTTGTTAATTTTAACTCTAAGTTGAAGAATTTCAAGATGAAGTTGAGAATCAGGACAGTGCTTATTAGAAGAAAAGTATAAATTCTCTTTACCTAGATTTTTCCAAGTCAGCCAGCTGTTGTTCCTTACTCTTTTCCTATGTCCAGCATAACTGATACTTTCCCTCAAATCGTAGCTTTAAGAGCTTCCCATACAAAGGACATAGAAGATTCGGTTGGGTATTGTGAAAGAGTAAGTCCTGAATTTGTGCTTTGATCATGGGTAAGAAATTGGTATCCTTGAGAAGGAGAGGGTCCAGCCAGCAGTAAGGAGATTTAGGTGCTAATGGGCCCCACAAAAGTTACAATTTGACAGGGAATGGTCCGAGATTATGATGGGAAAGATGGATGAATCAATAGTTTTTTTTCCATTATAACAGGAGAGGCTAACCAGTAATCAATTCTACTGTATGTCTTATGTAGAGAGGAGTAAAAAGTAAATTCTCTATCACGGGGGTGAAGGAAATTGCCACACATCAGCTAATCTAACATCTTGCATTAGTAATGAAAGGCTTTAATACTTCTAGGGTGGGCCTCTGTAGTGGGGCTACTTCTGTCAATGCTGGCTTCTACAGCTAAGTTAAGATCCCCTCCAAGAATAACTGGTGTATTATCAGTGTTAAAGAATAGAATCTGTTGAGCTAAACTATGAAAAAACTCTGGGGAATTGGAGTAAGGTACATAGACATTAACAAGCAGAAGAGGACCAGAGTTGGTATTCAGTTTGACTATCACCCATCTGCCGTCAGTATCGGAAATGAAGTTTACAAGGGAGCATTTGAGACTCTTATGAATAAGAATAGCAACTCCTCTTTTTTTTGAGGTATAGGATGATTCATAGATCTGATCGACCCAATCTTTTTTAAGTCTATGAACATCCTCTGCTAATAATTTTGTTTATTGAAGGAAAGCAATTTGTGTTTTATGTTTTTTGAGATGTGAAAGAATTTGCTTCCACTTACAAGGAGAATTAAGTTCCTTCACATTCCATGTATATAAAAGTACAGTATGTCACTCATATTCTTAGTGTCAAAGAAAGGGAATAATCACTGGAGTGTGAAGGGACAAATAAATGAGACAGAGAATGATTAGAATACAATATAGAGAGCTTACGTATATGGAGAGTGGCAGGAACATTCAAGCAAAAAAAGTGAGATGTATGATACATGAGTAGCACAGATATTTTATTAAAGTTAGAATAGAGATGGGGAAGAGAAAAGTCATTAACAACAACAATACTAGTAAGCTAAATAACAAAGAAAACATTTCAAGGGTGTGAGGAGATATCAGTAAGCCAACTGGCTAAGAGACTCTCTCAC
Source organism: Neoceratodus forsteri (assembly GCA_016271365.2). Lineage (NCBI taxonomy): Eukaryota > Metazoa > Chordata > Ceratodontiformes > Ceratodontidae > Neoceratodus > Neoceratodus forsteri. The sequence continues at coordinate 670,525,854 of CM057451.1, read as the reverse complement.
CACACTCTGGGGCGTTGGTGTAAGGAGGAGACTAGGGAGGACCAGTTATAAATATCGGCCCAAACCTAAGTCTGATCCCAGTAATATAATAAAGTAAGTATTCCTGATAAGCTAAACTGAAAGGGAATAATACCAAGAAAGGCAGGGGACTGTAATAACCTCAGGTTAATTCTAAGCTAATAGGACAAGGTATAAGGATAAAGCTAAACACCAGAACTTATTTATAAACATTAGTAGTAATAGTACAAGATATACCAACTCAAAATAACAGTAAATTAAAGAACCATATAAGAGATGCCAGTACAGCCTAAACACAGAGCAAGGACTTCAAAGAGCCAGGTGGAATGCAAATGAACAAACATAAAAGGAAAATTAGATCATTATCACATTAGAGTAACTCTGAGTATACTTTGCAGTGCACCAGAATAAGTACATAATAAATACAATATTGAGGGGGAAAGATGAAAGGGGAGGTCAATTTAAGCCTTTACGCCCTGAGCCAAATGCAAATTGGGATTATGTGGAGAGATATAGGCTTCAGTGATAACTGTAGACAGAAGAGATAGTCATAGTAAAGATCAGCTCCGATTACATGAAAATCACCTAAATAGGTGTTATATGGGGTGACTAGGTCTAGAAGACTAGGCCCAGTGAGCCCCAAAACAGGAGGGACCACACAGCAATGGCTTTCTATAATATCTGTAGGCTTCAAGTAAATAAGGAGCATACGGAAGATGTAGATTGACAATCCTTTGCAACAGTACACCAAACATAGCCCACCTCTTTAAATGCTAGTGATAGTTCCATATTATAAACAGGAGGTAGTAAGAATAATGGAGCGTAGGGAAGTAGATAGATTAAATGTAGTTGCTAATAATACTTAAGAACCTGTCGTCAGGAGAGGGAAGGGGTAAGTTGCCTTGTAATATATAATAATACACATATGAAAAAAGAAAAGGCAATAATCATGATGCATACCAATTGAAGATATGCAACTGAGCAGCCAAAAGACTATAAACCTGATGCACTGCTAAACTGGAGAGTAAAAGGCTAGCTACAGAGAGCTTATTTAGTGAGGTAATGTATAAGATCTAACACTAAAATAATGGGATAGAAAAGCATTGCTGATATACCAAAGTTCCCTTGAAGACCTTTAAGCTGCTCATTTAAACACTGCATCAAAAAGTAAATTGATCGCACCACGATGTACAGCCTTTGCTTTCCGCACCCACTGGGAGCGAAAGCAACCAGGTAGCATAGACTGTAGAGCGGCGGCTAGGCAGAAAAAGTGTACTGGCACTCCCTTTATGTATCCTGGAAGCAAAACCTACCAAGATATAGCAACTGTGACCATATTACTGACCATATAAGCTCATGACACCTTAGATTTATTAGCAGGATTGTGACTATTGATGTTCTTGCTTTTGGTCTTTGCCCTACATTTCTTTTTGGGTGGCTCTAAAATTTGAGTGGGGAACTTGCAACAACTTCTGCCCATGAAGTATCGGCAGAAATACATCCCTGAGGCTCAGGGCCCAAATAAGAGGGATGTTCATCTGAAATTTGCTGGTGAAGATCCTCCTGCGAGGAGTGCATGTCATCCTCCAAGAGAGTAAACTTATTGTTCAAGGGAATAGAGGGGTTTATTTGAAGGTGAGAGGCTGCAGCTTGGGGTGTTTGGGGTGAAACCTTGCTAGAACAGCATGAAAGTCTTGAAGAATAATGCCCCGACAGAAGCTTCTCTGGCAGTCATGTTGATTGCCTTGGGGTCAAATCAGTTGGGGCATTGCTGCTTGGGGCTGCAAGTTCTGCAATACTTTCCCCATGTTCCTGTACCTTGTCATCCACCCTCCGTGCAGATACCAAAGCTGTGTTCAGGTTGCCAATTGCTGCTGAACCTTCCAGGGTAAGATTGCAGAGAGAGACCTCCAGATAGTTGGCTAAGGCATCAGGGGTTTCAAAATCCTTGAAGGAAGAGCCTGAGAAAAGGCGTAGTGTTGCGGGGGAATGTAGAGCAAATTTAATGTTTCTTTGGTGGAGGATTTGTTTAAGTGGATTGTAGGCCTTCCTTCTGATGGTTAAATCTTTTGAAAAGTCTCTGTAGATGGAAATATTAAACTGTTGCCACTGAAATTTCCCCATTTCTCTGGCTCGTTTCAGTATTAATTCTGTGTGGGAATAGTTCAAGAAGCGAGCAATGATAGGCCTCAGTCACTGGTCTGATGCTGGCCTGGGATCCAGAGTGTGGTGAGACCACTCAATGATTAAAGTTAGATCAGGAGGCAGTTTAAGCATTGCAGGCAGCACATGTAATAAAAGCGCAGTAGTGTCTCCTAATTCTACACCTTCGGGGAAGCAAAAAAATCGTAAATTGTTGCAACGATTAAGATTTTCAATATCATCAGTTTTGACTTGTAGGGATCTAATAGTTTGATCTTGATTGCTGACAGTAGCCTGGAGGTCATGAATAGTAGTTGTGTTACAGGCCGTTGCTTTCTCGTTAAATGCAATTTTCTGGCTAAAAGTTTCAAGAGTGGTCGCATTCTGTTGGATGGAGGTTTTTAGATCATTAATCTCAGCCATCAGTTTAGAAAATATTACTTCCACTCTAGAAAGTGTGCTTTGCTGTACTTGGAGATCTGCCATAATGCTGAAGGATGAGGCCTAGTATGCTGCAGTACAGTGTAGAATAATTGACTATAAGTAGATGATGGATCAAAAATGACTTACAAACTGTGTCAGGCAGTATGATTACAGGATGGTCACATGAGTTGATACCAAAGAAAGGTCTGGTGAAGGCTGGATGAGGTTAGATTGCAGTCATTCCTGCAGAGATTCTGAACTATGCTGCCATCTTCTGCCTGGTCAGGCCACGCCTCCCACAAAAAGTATTTTTAACAAAAGACGTTAACGCTGATTGGTCTCAAGAAAGAGACTTAAAGTTAAAATCAAATTTTTAAAATTTTGGGATTGGAACTAATTATTTTAAGTCCAACAAGATGCTCCAAGCATAAAAATACTGGATCAATCCTGGATTTGGTTTTTATTTCACAAGAAATATAGGTAAACAGCTGGGAAGTAATGCCCATGAATGTAAGTGACCATAACCCTATTAAATGTAGCTTAGACATTCACATCCCTTGTAGATTAGTAACAGAAATTTATTGGATAACAGATTTTAAAGCATTTAAAAAGCTTATAGAAGTAGTTTAAAACAATTAAGGTAGGATGGAATAATGCTGATTCCAGACAACAATCTTGCAGCTGAAGAGTTTACTAGAAACATAAAAGAAGTTATTCAGCAACATGCTCCAAGAGTTCAAAAAAAAGTAAGGAAGCAGGATGTTTTATGGTTAACAGATAAATTAAAAACCCATTTGAGAATATGAAATAGATTGTGGAAAAAAGCATGGAAAACAAAACCAAAGAGGACTGGAACCAGTTTAAACTCTGGAGATCGCAGTGTGAAAATAAAGTTAAAAAAGCTAAAAATCAGTATTTCATAACAAATATCAATGCTGCAAATGACCCTAAAAATTTTTGGATATGTGTAAAAAAGTTACAAATCCCTGTTAGGTTAGAAACTCCAATAAAAATAATTAATGATAAAAATGTAGTGGAAGATCCTGAAGAAGTAGTTAAGTTGTTTAATCTTTATTTTTCAGAACTTCCAGATTTAAAGTTACCTAAGACACAATTAAGAACTTCTGATACCTTTATAACACAGTTAGTCAAAAAGGAACACCAGATTAAAGTAAGGGAAAATAGAGTTAAAACCTTAGGGTTTGGATTTATGAAAGTAAAGGTAAAGGATGTAGAAAAGGAATTATGTAAAATAGATGGTTCTAAAGCAAGTGGGAAGGATGGGATAGCAGGATATTTTTTGAAAATTGCAGCAGATATTTAGGATCCCATGGTAACTTATTTTTATAATTGGAGCTTGTCTGAATCAATAGTCCCAGAGATATGGAAAGTGGGAAAAATAATTTCAATTTATAACGGTGAGGATAATACAACTCCCTCTAATTACAGGCCAATAGCCTCATTACCCATATTATCAAAGATTCTTGAAAAACAAGTTCATAGTCAGCTCTATAACTAAGTAGAAAATAATAAGTTACTCACAGAATACCAACATGGGTTTAGAAAGGGTAGGTCCATGTACACCGCCCTAGTTGATTTTCATGACCTGACATCAACTTCTTTGAACCAGGGCATGAACACTGGGGCGGTGTTCGTGGACCTGCGTAAGGCGTTTGATTTGATGGAACATTTATTTATTTAGTTTTTGTTGACCAGGTAAGTGCACTAGACAAATCCTGCCAATTTTCAGGCACGACCCGGGAGGGGGATACAGATGAATGCCAACTGACCTTGAACCATATTAAGCTGTTGGTGGTATTTTTAGTGAATGAGAGAAATTTGGCCAGGACACTGGGGAAATTCCCCTACTCTTTTCAATAAGTGCCATGGGATCTTTAACATCCACCTGAACTACCACCACTTCAGGCAGATGGGACCTCGGTTTAATGTCTCATCCGAGAGATGGAACATTAAGGTATTGTTGGAGAGATTGAATGATATAGGGATACAAAAACGTTCCTTGAATTGGTTTAAATCATATCTCTCGAATAGGAAGCAATGTGTTTCAGCTGGGTCTATTGATTCGGAATTGAAATAAACAGAGGAATACCACAGGGCTTGATCCTTGTACATTTGATGTTTAATATTTATGTTAATAGTTTACCATCAGTTATAAAACACAGTGAGGTTAGACTATACGCTGACGACACTGTTCTACTGGCATCGGCGGATAGTCATACTTCATTAGAATATAAACTTCAGCAGAACCTTGTGAACATGGAGAATTGGTTTAGCACCTCAAGTCTCTTATTAAATAGCAAAAAAACACAAAGTATGCTATTTTCAGTAGGAACTCCTGTTACGAATCTTGAATTGCGACTTAAGTTAGTGGATGGAACTCCTATAACAAATGTTATAAATTACATATATTTAGGAGTCCTAGTTAATCAAAGGCTGACTTACACTGATCATATTACTCAACAAGTAAAGAGAGTTAATCGGAGGTTAGGGCCTTAGAGGGTATATGGGTGCCTGGAAATAGAAGTTAGGAAGAGAGTGGTGAGACAATTGTTGATCCCAGTATTAGAATATGGAGCACTCCTTTACATGAATTTGACTAAGAAATCATTAAATAAAATAAATCAATCTTATTATAGGTTAGGTAAATTTATAACCATAATAGCCTATGGATCTCATCACTGTGATATTTATAGAGATTTAAACTGGTTACAACCAGAGGTAAAAATAATGTATTTATGGTTAAATTGGTGCCATAAGCTGATTCATGTAAACGGAGAACATCCATTAGTTGGTCATATTATTGTTGAGCCTCCCAGTAAAAGAACAATTAAATTAAGAAGATCTAAAATACCAATGGTAAGATCACAGAATAGATTAGGCGACTCCATACTACAAAACTGTTTAGCAATTCACTGGAATGAATTACCACAAGAACTAAGTTCATTGGCAAGTTTCTCAATTTTTAAGACTACTTTGAAACAACATCTAACATCTACTTGTAAATGTTATAAATAATCTTAATGGATGTACATTGTAAAGTTAGTTGTAATTATTCGTTTGTTAGTTTTATGATTATGTGATTATATATTTGTGTGTATTTTTTAGAACACAGGACATTGTTGCAAATAGCGGTTACACCCTAATCAATCTGTATCCTGTATAAAAATAAATTTTAAATAAACAAACAAACAAATGGATGGATTATGGATGAAAACCAAATTCTCTGCTCTGATCTTCCCAGGATCTAGAAAATAGTATATAATCATACACAGCACTTGTTTGCAGCTGATTGCTTAGGAAGCAAGGATTATGAGACCTTATTTAGTGATTTAGAAAATCCCACCTGTTCAAAAGAACATGCTGAACTATTAGTGCAAAGTATTCCACCGGCAGAGGTGGTTAAAGCTCTGAGTACCTTGGCCAACAATAAAACTCCAAGAAGTGACAGGCTAACTAATGAGTTATACAAAATACATAGGGAACAAGCTCCAAGATGAATTAGCGTAGGTTTTCTCATGTATTCTCAGAGATCGATCTCCCTCTCTTAGAATGACCACTGGACAGATAGTATACATATTTAAAAAGGGTGATAAAAGTGATATACACAACTGGAGACCTATCTCTTTATTGAATAATGACTTTAAAATACTTGTTAAAATCTTAAATTCCAGGCTATTAAAAACCACAGAATACTTACTATCACTGGCCCAAACATGTTCAGTACCTGGTAGAAAAATTACAGACTATCTTATTTTTTTAAGAGAACTATTTGAGCAAGGTCAGAGAGGCAGCACAGTTGGAGTGTTGCTGTCACCGGATCAAAGGAAAGCATTTGACTCGGTTAGTCACAGATTTTTGTGGGCAGTATTAAAGCAATATGGAATACCCAGCACATTTATAGCCTGGATTCAGTGTTTATATAAAACAGCGACAGTTATACCTATTGTCCATGGATAGAAGGGCCCCATGCATACTGTAGGTAAAGGTATAAGGCAGAGGTGTCCCATGAGCCCCCTCCTTTATGTCTTTTGCATTGACCCCCTCTTAAGAATGCTAAATAAATCCACTGAGCTCCAACATATAACACTTCTAAATAAAACTCCTAGATTTGTAGCAAAAGTATATGCAGATGATGTGTGTATTCTGGTGCAAAAGTCAGATTCAGCTGCAATGGCCATCCAGGTGTGTAACCAGTATAGTACTTATGCTGGGATTTCCCTAAATATTGAAAAATGTGTAGCAAAAAAATTGGGAGAAGCCAACCCAAATTTGAAGGATATTCAAGACATAATCACAACAAACCCGGTTAAAATACAAGGTATAACTTACCGCTCAGAACATGATGATAAAGCCAATTGGGAGCCTAAAATAAAACAGAGGCAGCAGCTAGCTGCTGGCTGGAACAAATGGTAACACAGTAAACAAAAAATAGTCTATTTGGTTAAAATATTTCTGGTACCGATTTATTTATACATTAGCCATATTTTCCCACCACCAAAACAGTTAGAGACCACTATTTTAAGTATCTTTTTTCAATCTATATGGGGGAACAGGCTGAATCCCTTTAAAAGAAATTTGACCTACTTAGCAGTTAAGCAGGGAGGTTTAGGGATGATCAATCCTATCTCCTTTTTTTCAGTATATTTTTATATACAAATATCAGACTGCTACTGGTGTACACTGACCAAGAATGGCCCCCTTTCTAGTACTAACTTGCTCACCATGGCTGTCATACTGGGGAAATGGGCGCCTAAGAATCTTACAAAAAATCTATAGCCATCCCAGATTATATTTGAGAGGTATTCCTGAAAATTAAACATTGGCAAATTACTAGTTCAATGTTAATCACTAAATCAAGAAAGAGACGTAGAAACATAGAATTTGACAGCAGATAAGGACCGCTTGGCCTACTCAGTCTGCCCATTTCCCTACCTACTGGATAAGCTGCAGATCCTAGTTAACCAGCAGCCTACTTCTTCCTACCCCCACTCCCTAGAATTGCCTTATGACTTTCCCATGCATGCTTGAATTCCACCACTGTTTTTGAATCCACAACCTCCTCCAAGGCCATTCCATGCATCCACAACCCTCTGTGAAAAATATGTGGTAATTACCTCTGAGCCCTTCGCCCCATCTTTAAATTGTGCCCGTCACCCTCTTTTTTGAAAGATGCTACCCTCTTGGACTTTGTTGATTCCTTTAAGGCAATTTGAAATTTTCTATCATGTCCCCCTTCTCCCTCCTTTCCTCGAGGCTATACATATTAAGCTCCTTAAGGCTCTCTTCATATGTCTTCTGGTGCAGACCCTGCACCATTTTAGTTGCCCTCCTCTGGACAGCTTCCATCCTGTCTATGTCTTTGCGGAGATTGGGTCTCCAGAACTGCACGCAGTACTCCAGATGGGGTCTCACCAGCTGTCTGTACAGAGGGATAATAGAAAGGAAATATACTGTACATATGGGTTCAAGAGAATTTTTTTAGTGAAACAATATTTCCTAACTGCCCCCAAATATATGTTTCATCCTTATGCCTACTAGTCAAAGAATCTAGGATCCCAGATAAAATGAAGGATTTACACTGGCTCAGCTGCCACAAGAAAATCAATGTCAAATCCAGCCACAAGCACAAGCAGATAGAAGCACCGTACTGCAGTAGACCACAATGTATTATAGAGATAGAAACTATTGGGCATTTGTTTTTTACTTGCTCTTATGTTCAAGAATTCTGGGGATTATTATCCACAGAATGGAATGTATCATGGTTCAAGTTTATAACACATGAGGCCCTGATGTATGGGCATTACACTGGTCAAGCTTTAAGGTGGAACACAAGTACACTGCATATTATTATTGGTCATCAAATGGTTTCTTTGGAATGCTAGATCACTGTTTACTTTGCAGCAGAAACTGATTGACCATATTGAATTAATTCATAAAATCCAGTTTGAACCTCATGCTATATATCAGAGAGAAGTGAGTATGATTCTGCAAAATATTTTAAGGGCACATTGGAGGAACATGCCATGGGTCACTGATTCTTATGCCCCAGTAACTTGAGTAAATATAATCCATTAGTTTAATCTGTTCATTAATAGAAATAAACCTGTGATGGCACAATCCTTTTTTCCTCTATAACAAAGATGACTGATGTTAGTCTTGAAAGCTGTTAAAAATGTGATTTTGCTTATTTTCTGTTATTTTATGATGGACACTATTTGCCTTTCTTTTTGTAACAATTGATTCTGTATTGATATTCCTGTAAAATGTATTGTTTGTTTGATTTTTCCTTTAATAAACTCCCCAACTCTTTTCAAGAAGTGTCATGGGATCTTTAACATCCACCTGAACTGCCACCAGAACAGGCAGATGGGACTTCAGTTTAATGTCTCATCCAAAAGACGGCACCTCTCTGTGCTCTGCTTCAGCCACACTACTAGATGCTGAGACTTGTTGTTCCCTTTGGTAAATTAACTGTATTGTAATGTTTGTGTCTCAATTGCTGTACTTGTCATCTCCCCCCTTCCCCAAGGGCACATCTGGAATCGAGCGATACTCTGCTCAGTATGCCTTCCTGGTGAAACTCTTAAATAAATAAATATAAATAAATAAATCAGCATGTCTCCACCCTGGTCATGTGGCATGCCATTCAGGGAGCTACTATTTTTCATCTATAAAAAAGTCATGGAGATTGTCACATTGCTGAGGTCTGTAAAAATTCTTTTTTTTTCTTGCTCTGTGCCTGTTGCAAGAAACTGAAAGGCAATAAGCTGTTTGGCTGTGGCTTTGTCATGTTCAACACCAGTAATGCACACAAATAGTTCAAATTGATCCTTTTAGCCTGTGTAGAAGTCAATGAGAGTAACACATTGCTGTAGGGTTTGCAGACTATAACTTTCTGTTGTGGTGAAAGGCACAAATCCTGTTGTCATGTTAACAGTTACTATGCTCATTCACACCTGAAATTCAATAGAGGTGATTTCTCATGATGGCGCTAAAACAATTATCCCATCACCCTGTAAATGGAGGTGGGAGAAGTAATGCTGTTTTGAAACCTTGCTAAGAGTTTTATGCACTAACCAGCCCAGTGTTTTTTCCCTGGCAGGATTTTACTTGATCTAAATTCAGGCTCAGTTATTCATTACTACACATTAAAATTATCTTTTTTTTAAGGATTAACACATCCATCCCTAGTAGGAATTAACACAGATAAGTCCCTATTAAAGCTCATTGTAAAGCAGACATTGACCAACAGCAAAGAAGTTACCAACATTACAATGCTAGTAGTAATACAGCTTCTAAACAGGCACAGAGGAGTAGCACCCAAAATTACATTAGCAGGCTGGAAGGATGCTGACTCAGCATCCAGCATCCTTGAAGAAATGGACCACACCAAAAAGGTGCTAAAAAGTATGAATTTGTCGACTTTTGTTACAAAACCTGGAACGTACATAGGCCCAGATATTCAAAAGGGTTGTGCCATGCGCAACAGAGATGCACCAGTGCAAGTCCAAAAATTTGTCATTGTGCGATATTCAGTGGGAGGCAGCTGCACCCCCCAAATTGCAATGCGCAAGAGTGCAATGGTAATGAATGCGTGCGCAACTGAAGGCGGAGGAACCATGAATAAATAGCGCAGTGCGATATTCAACAGCATGCACCATGCGCAATAGGGAAGCAAATGGAAGTTGCACGATAGCAGAAATGATCCAAAATAAAAAGGAACAAGAGAGAGGTGCAAGAATGCTACAGGGAAGCCAGAGGTGGGAGTGTGGTGACAGCAACTAGGCAGAGGGTAGCAGTGAGCAGAACTGGGCAGGAGCAGGACAGAGCACACCTGGAAACTACCAGGAACAGGACAGGAGTGAGGAGCCTGTGCCACTGTGCAGGAGTCAAAGGGAAGTGCCACAGTGGACTGAGGGCAATGACAGTGGGCAGGACAGCCAAATCTTGGAGGTGTTCCTGGTGCAGGGGAGTAGCATAAAGGACAGTGGGGGGAATGGGAATACAGCTGCGGGGGGGGGAACACAAGTCAGGGACATGGCCAGTGCCACCATTCAGATGGAGGCAGTAATGAGGGGTGTGAGAAGGCAGGCAGCAAGGGGGCGTGGCCATGGAAGGGCCCGTCGGTGGTATGCCCCCAAAAGGCAGTACCGAGCCCGCACCAGCTTCGAGCACTACAGTGACACCAAGATAGTGGGCTGGTACCGACTGAACCGGGCGATCCTGAGGCGGCTCTCTGAGCTGTGCAGTGATGAGATGCAGGCACCCACACGACGGAGCCATGTTCTGTTAGTGGAGACAAAGGTGACAGCTATCATGTGCCTGCTCACCACGGGTACCTTCCAGAGACCAACAGGGGACACAACAGGCATAACCCAGTAGGCCGCGTCATGCCTACTCACACAGTTCCTCAGCGCACTGCTGCCACATGCTGCGGAGTACATCCATTTCCCCAGCACACAGGCGGAGCGCACAGCACACATACAAGTGTTCCACAGAGTAGCACGTATGCCTGGCATGCTCGGGGCCATTGACTGTACCCATGTGGCCATCCGCACACCACCTGGCCCAGAAGGTGCTGCATACATTAATCAGAAGGGCTATGCAAGCATCAACTGCCAGGTGGTGTGCGATGCTAGGGGGCACATAGCCAATGTCTGTGCCATGCACCCTGGGGGAGCACATGATGCCCTCATCTGGCACCAGTCTGCACTGTGCCACAGGTTCGAGATTAGGGACATCCCCACTGGCCACCTAGTGGGTGAGTATGCAAATCACACAGAAAGATATGGATCTTGGGAGGGGCCTAGTCAGAGGTGACATGGGTACTGGCCTAGATGGCCCATGGCAGGGCGATGCTGATCACCAAACTAATGTCCACCCTCTACACACAGGTGACAGTGGATATCCACTCCATCCCTGGCTGCTCACACCATACCAGTGGCCTGTGACCCCATCGCAGCAACGGTACAATGAGGCACATGCCACCACATGCAATGTCATAGAGCGGGTGTTCGGGATGCTAAAGGCATGTTTCCGTTGCCTGGACACATCTGGTGGTGCCCTACAGTACAGCCCCTCAAAGGCCTGCAGGCTATTCCTGGCCTGTTGCATCCTGTACAACATGGCCAACGACTGTGGGATAGCTGTAGAGGTCGAAGAGGGAGACAGCGATGGGGACTATGAGGACGCTGGTGCAAATGGTTATGGGCAGCTCCCCCCTTGGTCGAAGGGACCCCCGACTGATCTGGATGTCACAGCTGCACCGGGACACCATCACAGAGGAGCACTTCAACCAACCCAGGTAAGTCATGGGGTCATGTGCAACCACCAATGGCAAGTGCACAACCCACAAACACGCATGGACAAACCACAGGGGCACATGTCGTAAAGGGAAGTGGCTGAGCATGGAACTGCACACGCCGTCAGGGATGGGCAAGGACTAACACGGCACACAGTCACGCACACACGCGCACACACACACACACACACACACACACACACCACAAGACATGCACAAAGGGTAGGAGGCATGCTGACCCCAACCGCCACCCCTAGCCACACACACGTCCACAGACCACCACGCCCAGTGACTGTCATTGTGCATGTCTCAGACGCTGGGCACCATTGCACAGTGGTGGACAGCGCAACGCAGGCATCATCATGCACATGCCACAGCGGCCAGCAGCCGGGAGGGTGTGCACATGGAACTTGTGTGTGTGTGTGTGTGCAGAGCTGGGTACCCCACCAATGCATTGCACGTTGAACAACACACTGCACACAGGGCAGCGTCAGACAGTAGCCATGGTGGAAGACAGGTCAGTCTTGCGGTACAGTGCCACGGCTGCCACGGGTGCATGGGCGGCCCCGCCAAGACCCGCCAGCTGTGACAGGCTGACCATTGGCCTCATGGGGTGGCACCAACGGTCTCCCAGGGGTGCCTCTGCGGGAACACGACCGTTCTCGAGCAGGGGTCTGCAGCTCACCGAACATACCTGCACCTGGCATGCTCGGGATGCCCACAGCTGAACCCGGTGTCGACAAGGAGGGTGTTGCATGACACCAGAAACGGGGGTGGACATGGCACTACACGGTGTCTGCGATGCATGGGCAAATAACTGTGTGCCCATTGTGGCCATGACAGCTGTGAATGCCTGTGTCTGCCTGTCAATGGCGGCGGTCACATCCTCCTGCAGCCAGTCCAGCCCTGCCAGGAGCAGACCGGTGTCTCTGCTGCACCACTCCTCTGCCTGGCGCAGGACCGCTCTCGTGCATCCACCGCCATCACAAGCCGCAACTGCTGATCACACTGATTCATGAGTACAGTGGTGTGAAAAATATTTTGCCCCTTCCTGATTTTTCTCTATTATTGCATATTTGTCACACTGGATGTTTCAGGTCTTTAGACAAAATGTAATATTAGATAAAGGGAACCTAGTGAACAAATAACACTTGTTTGTTTTTTGATTTCACTTATTTAACGAAAAAAGTTAACCAACACCAATTGGCACTGTGTGAAAAAAGTAATTGCCCCTTACACTTAATAACTGGTTCATACATTTTAGCTGCAATGACTGCAACCAAACACTTCCTATAATTCAATATCAGTCTTCCACATCGCTGTGGAGGTATTAACCACTCTTCCTCACAGAACTGCTTTAATTCAGTAACATTTGGTAGGTTTTCGAGCATGAACTACTCGTTTCAGGTTCTGCCACAGCATCTCTATCAGTTTAAGTCTGGACTTTGACTAGGCCACTCCAAAACTTTAATTTTACTTCTTTTATGCCATTCTGATGTGGACTTGCTTTTGTGTTTTGGATCATTGTCTTGCTGCATGATAAACTACGCTTCAGCTTCAACTGATGGAAGGATGACTGGACATTCTCATAAGAATTTTCTGGTACAGAGCAGAATTCATGGTTCCTTTAATTGTAACAAGTCATCCAGGTCCTTAGGCAGCAAAGCATCCCACACCATCACTACCACCACCATGTTTGACTGTTGGTATGGTGTTCTTACTATGGAATACTGTGTTTGCTTCTGTGAGACATTATGGGATCCATGTTGTCCAAAAGTTCCACTTTGGACTCATCTGTCCATAGAACATTTTCCCAAAGGCTTATGGATCATCCAGGTGCTTCTTGGCAAATGAGAGATGAGCATTTATGTTCTTCTTGGTTATGAGTGGTTTCCGCCTTGCTACTCTCATGAAGCCCATTTTTTGCCCAGTCTCTTTCTGATTGTGGAGTCATGAACACTGACCTTAGCTGGAGCAGAGAAGCCTGCAGTTCTTTGGATGTTGTTTTAGGATCCTTTGAGACTTCTTGGATGATTTTTATACTGCGCCCTTGGAGGTAATTTTGGCAGGCCGCCCTCCTGGGAAGGTTCACTACTATTCAAGTGTTCTCCATTTGGAGATTATGGCTCTCACTAGTGGTTCAGTGGAGTCCAGAGCCTTAGAAATAGCTTTGTAACCCTTTCCAGACTGATGAGGCAACAAAATGTTTTTCTGATCTTTTCAGGAACTTCCTTTGATCATGGCATAATGTGCTTGTTGAATCTTTGTCCTGACAATGTGACTCTGATGGTAAGGGCCAAAATAAGTGAGGGTTTATATTGAGCAGGGCTGGCTGTAATCAAGCCTAGCTGTGTTCAATCAGCTGACTCTAATTATCCCTTTAATTGGGTTGATTTAACTAGGGGCAATTACTTTTACACAGTGCCAGTTGGTGTTGGTTAACTTTTTCATTAAATAAATGAAATAAGTAAAAAAAAAAAGTGTTAGTTGTCCCTCAGGTTCCTTTATCTAATATTATATTTGTCTAAAGACCTAAAAACATCAATGTGACAAATATGCAATAATAGAAAAATCGGGAAGGGCAGCAAATACTTTTACGCCACTGTATGTGGGTGTGCTCATCTAAGAGGTCATCCGCCTGATCGGCATGCTGTCCCTCATGGTGTTCACGGCCATGCTGGGCAGCACCCCTTGAGGTTGGGTGCTGCACACCAGGGCCAAGCCTGGGCATGTCCACAGGCGGTGCACTGATGCCGCCCATGACACTGTCCCCCCATCGCCATTGACCGACTGCTGACACTGCCCCTATGGCCGCCACTCCTCAGGGCTCAACGGTGTTGCTGCAGCGGCCGCAACAGCCCCACTGTCCTGGATGCACACCAGTGCTGCCCCACTGGTGCAGACAGGCATAGGCTGGGACTGTGATGTCACGCAGGCCTCCACGGCGGAACCACCCATGGCTATGCCCATGCTGTAACCTGCTGTGTGGCCATCCTGCATTCCACACGTATCACTCTTCATGATGTGAGCTCCATCATCATCAGTGATGGATCTGGCACCAGTCCGAGTCTCAGCATGCTGGCATCCATGGACGCTGTCATGCTGGGACATGGGCAGGGCCTCCTCTGCACCTGTTCCACCAACATCAGTCCGGACAGCCAGGTGGGCCCACTGTTGTCCTGACCCTCAGACACCTGTGGAGGTGGATGGGCCCTCCTCTGTGTCCAGGGTATCGCCCTTAGTGGATGATCCCACCACCGCTGACCCATGTAGATGCTCAGAAGCTGTAAGGAAACACAGTAGCATTAATGTATCTGCCCTACCCTGTGGCATCCCCCCCCCCACAGTGACAAATCAGGACCTACCATGCAGTGACGGGCTACCACCCATCTGGAAGCCACCACCTGGGACGCCCTCGATGGCACAACGCTGCATGCTGCAAGCAACCTGATCTTCCTGTGGCATCAGGCGTTGCATGGCTGGCTGTCCCCCACCAGTCGCAGCCCGTGCTGCCCTGATGGCAGACACCTTATCTTTAATCCTCCTCCTGTACATGCCCACCTTCTTCTTGCACTCCTGCATGGACCACTGGTAACTGCCATGCTGGTTGATGGCACGCACCACCTCACCCCATGCTGCAGCACGGGCCTGTGGTGTTCCCCACTGTCCACTGAGCAGCAGTTCCTGGTCAAGGTAGGCCTCAAACAGGGCATCTCTTTCTGCCTTGATAAAGTTTGGCCTCCTTCATCTTCCACATCTCTGTTCCTCCTCCTCCACCTCACATTCGCTCATCATTGATCCTGTGGGAATGACAGGTGTTACCTCTGACTGTGCAGTCCCATGCATCTCCCACACACACCACAGTCCACATTCCCAAACAGCATGCAACTCATCACAATAGACTGCAATACCAGACCATGGCCTCTGCAGCCCAATGTCACATTTATATAGCACAACGCATGCAAATGAGGTGAGGCTCAATTTTAAGTGGATGCTAATGCAGTATCTGCGCCATTGAATCACTGATGAGCTGATTTGCATATGCCGGCTGAATAGCGCGCTGTTGCACCTTGCGCAATTGTGTTGAACGTGCTCAGGCAAGGGCGCAGCTCTGTGACGTGCACAGTGAACACCAGACGGCGCATGCCTGGGATGCTGATGCCGACGACTGCTGCACTGCTAACGTGCTGTGCATGGGAGGCAGTGCAGGGCATGGCCACCACTGTGCCAGTGGCGCTAGTGCGCTATTCACATGTATGGCACTCTTGCACTGGGGCACCGTAGGTGCTGTGGAGCCACAGCGCGGTAGGCCACTACAAGGCATCTCACACAGGCACCCAACCGTGCTACATGCAGGGAGTACCAATCACTCTGTGGCGGTCCATGCGCGAGAGATCCTTGACCCTGTGCCTGACTTTTTCCCCCTAGGTGCCATGCATCCGCATGGGTGCACCTATGTCACGCTGTTCAGTGACAGCACGATGGGGAATGGCAGCGCTGTACCGTGCAGCATCTGCACGTGGCAGACGTGTGCTAACGAGTGCCATTTTGACTCCAACCAGCTTCAGCGATGGCAAGACAGAGGGCTGCTGTTTGGAGCCAGGTGGAGCTTGCAAATTTGGTGGCCATAGTGGAGCCCCATGTTGGGGCGCTGTTTGGCAATGCACCCCTGGACAGGGCCAGGAGTGCCGTATGGAAGGAGGTGGTGGTGGTGCTGGAGTAGGCCACAGGACTCGCCATACCATGGAGCAGTGTTGACACCGATATGGGGACCTCCATGTTGAAGGACCTGAACAGGCTTGCCCGCATGCGGGCACGTGCCAAGTGAGGCGCAGTGCCACGACCAGGTAGGTGCACCATCCATACACTGGTTGCGTCCATATGGGTATCGTGGTGGGCATGTGTCCACCAGACGGGGGGGCATCCAGTGTGGGCAGTGGTGTTGGTGGTGGTGGTGGTGGAGGTGGTGTTGGGGGGGTTGCGGCATGCCTGGGCTGTGCGGGATCACACACACCCGGGGTTGGGGGGCCTTTGATACTGGATTGTACTGATATTCCCCTCTCCATGTTTGCACCCTAGGCCCTGAAGAGCAGTGCCGAGCCTGCGAAGACCGACACCGAGGCATGGGTAGGAGAGCTGGGCAACAGCCACAGGCAGCCGGTCCCAACGTAGTACAGCGCCTGGATCAGGCAATGAGGGTGAGTGCCTTTCTTCCAGGATATAATGTGCATGCTGTGTTGCAGGTCAGGCGGTGGGACATGGCCACCATCCATTGACACCACTGCCGTGCACGCCACATGGTACAGTCAGCACTGTCCAGTGGCACTGCCTGTGTGGGTGTGCATCGCTGGTGATCCATGCATGCACCGGGTACATGGCTATGCCACTGCCTTCGCACCACATAGCCATGTCACTGTACAGCCATGGTGGTGCTGCGCAGGACTTGGGCGGTGGGTGTGTGCAGTGGCCTGCATGGCTGTGTGCACCTGGGTGGGCAGGTCATGTGGACACGATCACTGTGGGTGGTCACACACCATCACAGGGGCGTGTCCCATGGCTGTATGCCATGCACAATAGGTGGGCTGCAGGGGGATGGGCATTCACACCTATTGACTCTGCTCCCTTGTCCTAGGTGGACGGAGGATGCTGCAGATGGAGAGGGCCATGCAGGAGCTGCTACAGGTGGCACATGCATCTCTGGAGATCCTGCAATGGTTGGACCAGCATGGAGTCCGGAGGCGTCATAACAGGAGGCGCCACAGGAGGGGGGAGCGGGGCACCCACTGAAACATTGTTGCCCCGAGTTCAACTGTACTCCCCTGGACCCACCCTCACACCCCTCCTTCCCTTCCTATTTGTTCACCCCTGCCCCTTACCCACCCGACCTGGTTTGTGGCCCTCACCCCCAACTGTTGTGTACATATTTGTAAATAGTTGTTTTCTACCTTTTAATATACATTTGTTTTGTTATACCTACTGTGGTGGTCTCTGATTTGCAGTGAGCTACAGGTGCTCAGCTGCAGTGGTTTGCATGGCATCAGGGGTGGTGCAGTCATGGGCGTGTGTGTGTGTCCATAGGGGAAGTGACTATGGTGTGGGCGTTGCTATCAGTCACTGTCTGTAGTTTGTGTGTTGTTCCCTGTGCACTGGATGACTGTGTGAAGTGGTCCATGGTGCATGCACTGTGTCCATGGTGCACCTGTCAGACCATCCATGGCCTATGCAGGTGACATCCTTGCATGTCTGCGACCTGCACGGTCCACTGGCATGTCAGTGGTGGATGTCCATGCTGGACAGCCACTGTACCCAGCACAATACCGGGTTGCCTCCTGTCACTGGTGTGGTGCATGTCTGCCTCAGGTGGCACTGTGGCCTCCGCTGTTGTTGTCCCACCTCCATGCTGTTGCTTGTGTCTGTTGCAGGGGATGTGCTCCACTGTCTGTCACTTGTGCTCCGGGCGCATGCTGGTGGTGTACAGCTTCATGGTGCCTGCGCAGGGTGGCTGGCACTCCTGTGCCATGGAGGGGTGCTGGCTGTGTGTACACAGTTTCCGTGGCCACATGCCAGGGGCTTGGTTGACCCGCTACTGTGTCCCTGTGTTGGTGTGCCTTTGGGAATGGGTGGGTGTTTGTCCATGCACTGTGTTGCATCCTGTGTGGTGCATGCTTCCATGCACCACTGTGGGTGTCTGCACTGGCTGTTGTGGCCAGTGCTGGGATGGGGTGTGTGTCTTTGGGAGGGTGTGCAGGGTGCTGTACCACTGGTGGTGGGGTCCAGGGCATGCCCTGTCACGTGTGGGGTACCTCATGTGCCGACACATGGTTGGTCTCTCAGCTGTACCTTGGGGGGGACGTGCGTGGTGGCACTGTGTATGCAGTTGTTGCATCACTGTCTGCTGCCACCCACTGAAGGGTGCTCATGGTGGGGCTGCCTTGCATGGTTCTGTGGTGCACAGGGTTGCATTGTCACAGTGTGGGTGGTGGCATGCATGGTGTGTCCTGCACTGGTGGGCACTGCTCCTGGGCAGGGTTTCTGGGGATCATGGTGCAGGGTGTGCTCTGCATTGGGGGGATGGTGTGGCACGGGGTGGCCGGACTGCCTTGTGTGCCAGTCACAGCTTGCCAGGGGGTGTGCTGGGGCACCATGCCCCAGCTGTGGGTTTGTTGCTGGTGTCAATGGGCCAATGGAATTCCAGCTCTCCTCCGGTTGTGCAGTGCATGGGGTGTGGGGGGCGATGTCTGTTCTGCTGTGTGCTCCTCTGCCCATCTCTACCATGGGTGGTGGGCCCCTGCATCCTGTCCCTGTGCATCCCTGGTTGTGCTGTTGCACTGCTGCCCTGCTCCACTGAGCATCCCTGGTTGTGCTATGGCGCAGTTGGCTCAATATTCAGTAGTGTGCCGCAGGCATATCTTGAACTGCGCAGTGTTTGAATATCATGCGTATTGCACATGAGCGCAGTGGACTTGCACTTGCTCCTGCTGTCGCACACTTTTATGGTGCAGTTTGAATATCTGGGCCCTAGTTTTTATACAAGTGTTTATTGAGTAGTGCTGCCTGTTTTCATTTTAGAAACCATTGTACATGATATTTATGTTTTTTTCTGCTTTCTTACTTGCATTCTTTCTTCCTACCATGCTAAGAGCTCCTTTTGATGCCTAGTCTACCAGGGTGCTGCACTACAGGAAAGATATAATTATCCCCCCACAAAAAAGTGTCCTGATACTGTGTAATACAATACCACCCAAAGCAAATGCCAATAATTATGTACAGAAATAACACACAATGCAGTGGTAATGATGAGGACAGAAAATGTGATAAAACAATGAAGGGCTTTATTTATAGGGGAAAAAAGGAACACAGGAGCAGGTTCTGCAAGGGAAACAGGCGCAAAGCAGGTATGGCAAACAATAAAAGGCAAGCAACCAGATTTGAATTCCCACCAACCTCCGAGCTCAGTATACTCCTCAAAGTCCCAGCACCCTCCACCTTCTGATGCATCACAGACCCAAAGTCCATTATGGGAGCCCCATCAGCTACAGATCCCACCTGTGAGCAAACAGATAATTAATGGTTACAGGCCTGTTTTGGAGGAACAGGGCACTACCATTTGAAGAAATAACCCGGGGATGCAGATCCAAATTAAAGACCCAAACAGTAAACAAAAACAATCACTTACAGAGGTGAACTTTCACTTATTCTGAACACTAAGTAGTCTCGTAGTCTTTGCTCAATCCTATCTAACTAGTTTATATCATAGAGACTAGTTAGATAGGCCTGGGCAAAGACTGACTCTATCTAAAGAAATAGAGTTACAGGGCAGAGCCCTGCTCAGTACTCACAGCACCAAGGATGCATCTGCACAGCAAACACTGGAGGTGGGGCCTCCTCCATGCTAATATTGCAGGCTAACTTGGTTAAAGGAGTGGGAGACATAATACCCTTCCAGGCATACCTCCTCCTCTCAACTGTCCATCATTATGAAAGACATTCCTTCCTTTTACCCCTCAGAAATGCTCTGTCCCATATCCGTCCTACATTAAAAATGTGCTGCTCACATACTGGAGATGCAGTAAAAATCAGACTTTAACGTAGAAATTCTAAACACTGTAGAATGCTAAAGCAAAATGAAACTTTGAGCAAATACAAGCCCTCATGTCCACACTATTTTGAGCTTGCTTCTTCATGTCTGATAATGTGTTCCTCATTCTGAGGGCCAGCGCCCCACGTTGACCATAATTTTGAGTGTCTGTGCCGCATATTGCAGGGATCCACAAAGACAGATGATTTGATTCCTTTTATTTGACCAACAGAGCTGTTAAAAAAGAAAACAGGTGTGTTTCAGGGACAAAGGGTTGAGACCGCGGTATGTTTCCTGGTGTGAAAAGGTGTAGATCAGGAAAATAAATCCTCTGAAGAACCTAGTCAGACCTTTTCACCTCTTGGAGGGGACTATCCTCTTTACTCACCCAATCGGAGATTTGCAATGCAACTCCTACTCTGAGGGATAAAGTCCCAGGTGAGGACCTTTAGGCTACAGGTTCTGAAATTGGATGCAGAGTCCCAGGAAGGGAACTCTGGCAGCACTCAACCTAAAGGCTGAACTGCAGGAATCATATCACTCTAAATCACTCTGGCTAATTTGAGTTAATGCTGGCATGCTGCAGTAGTCACACTCAACAACTCCAGTACCTATTGGCTAAATATTTATAAAAGGGAGGTGATCTGGAGGAACCCTCTGATTGGCTGGCTCTTCTTGCATTTTTTGATTTCCTCTGATATTCCACCCAGTTTTCCTCACTTGTTCACCATGCCCCCACTTTCCCCACCTCATGGAGAATCAGAGTGGTTTTCAGTGCTCATTCTTTTTTAACAACCTTTCTCATGCAGCTTTCTGTTACCTCCATGATTCCCTTTTTTTTGCTTTCCCATTTGGCTTTCACTACCACTGTCTCCTCTACCCCTATCAACTTTTCCCAGAGTGCCTCTCTCATCCCCCAAAAGTCCACCCCCTAAGGTAAAGGAATACAGTCTTCAATGTAGAATCGCTATGTCGCATGGTTATTTCATACCACACCAAACTGTTGTCACTGGTCTCCAGTGGCTCTCTTACATCCATCCGCCCCCCCACTCCCACTCCAACTATTTCAGTTTTGGTGACCACCAGGTCAAGGGTGGCCACCTCTCATGGTAACTTCTTCACATATTGCACCAGAAAGCAGTCCTGCAGGACATCTAGTACAGCCACACATGCATTTATTTATTTGTGTATTTGCTGGTTTATTTTTTTATTGATTTAAAAGTTTAACCAGGAAATACACACTGAGCTTATAAGAGCTCATTTCCAGATGTGTCCAGGGGGAAGGGGAGAAGGAGATAGCTAAACAATATAATTACTAAAAGTACAAGAAGTCAAATACAATGACATAGTGAGGAAGGAGAAGAGGCAGAACAAATAGAAAGGGGAAGGGAGGACCAAAGTTTAGGAAAGCAGTAAGAAAAAGCAGATTGACCAACAGTAGATTTTTCACAAGTAAGAGAGAGACAATGGGAAGTAGTGTTACAGAGAGAGTAGGAGGAAGAAGGAAGAGGTGATAGGAAGGATCTGAAACAACACAGAAAGGTGCTGAACCAGAATTTGGATAAAAAAGAGACACAATGGGAAAGGCATCTAGTATCAAGAGAGGGGAGAGAAAGGGTAGAGTAAAGAGAGCAGTCGTGAGTACAAGGTGAGCAAACTAAAACAAAACAACAGAAAAAAATGAAAAAGGGGGTCCAGCCTGGCAAGGAAGGATTTAGGGGCACTACTGTAGACTAAGTCACCGTAGTCAAAGAGTGGGAGGATTGTTTTTAATATATTTTCTCAGTGGGCAGGGAGTGGAATACTCACTTTATTCCTGTACAAAGCACCTAGCTTAGGGTGAAGCTTACTGTGAATTGCATCAGTGTGCTCTGTGAAATCAAGATGCCGGTCAAGGCAGACCCTGAGGCACTTGAAGGAGGAAGCATCCTCAATCTTAACACCATCGAGGGTATTAAATAGTGGGAGAGCAGTAAATTTGAAGTAGTAAGAAACATTACCATCAGTGGAAGACATTTATAAAACTGCTAGTGGGGCCATCTTTATCTTTATTGACTTGATTCATGAATTGCAAAATTAGTAGCAAAGCTATTTTTAATTTGGAAAATACACTATTGA
This sequence comes from Neoceratodus forsteri, assembly GCA_016271365.2. Classification (NCBI taxonomy): domain Eukaryota; kingdom Metazoa; phylum Chordata; order Ceratodontiformes; family Ceratodontidae; genus Neoceratodus; species Neoceratodus forsteri. Next base: position 670,503,253 of record CM057451.1, on the reverse strand, counting down.
TGAATTTAAGGCTATCAGAAATACATTTCTGATAATGGGCCGACTAACAATTACTTCTGCATTAGGATGTATCCTATTGTATCTCTCAAGCTATACTAGACATCAATAAAGTGAAATTAACTAAGGGACATGCATGCAGCTTGTTCCAGTAGTCCATTCATGCTCAACCTGTGTAATTTAGTTATGAGTGCCCATGTAATTTACGAGAATTGCTGAAGGACCTCGGTGGCGGAACAAATGCAACAATATTTAAACTCAGGTCAGGAGTAATCCAGCTTTTAATTCACATGCAATTACCACCCACTAAAACAAAAGAGGGACTAATGTGACTAATCACAAGAAAGTCAGCTTTTGAATATTATACATAGTCAATGAGTCAAATGAGGAAAAAAACTGTTTGTGCCAAGACAAAATTATCATGTGATCCCAGTAGCATAGGCTGAAGGGGATTACTGCTGCGGCAGTAGAAATAGAAACTGTATTTTACAAGCACTTTGTATGAAGATGGAACTGAATGAACTGCAGGCTCCCATAAGGAATAAGATCCACAACAACAAAGTCCAGAGTTAAGTATTGTATGGAAAGAAAACAATAAAATATATAAGTTCTTGTATATGTGTATAACAGAGCTATGCATTAGAAAAATGGTTAAAGTGATTTTTCAGTTTCCTGCAAAACAACTGTTGTTGGCATCAGCATGGCTTAAATCTCGACAAACATTTTTAAAAAGTGCATCTCAGAATATTTCTATTCTTTATTACTGATAGAAACACAGAAACAGAAATTGATGGCAGAAAAAGGCCCCGTGGCTTTTTCAGTCTGCCCGGCCCTACTTATGGTATTATGTAAATGCCCTAGTGGTCATTCACTCACTCCACCCCCCAACCCCCCCATATCATGCTCTCCACCTTCCTCGCCAGCCCCATGTGTCTGTTCCACCCTTGCTTGAATCCCTCTACCGGTTTGGCACAGACTGCCTGTTCCACTTATCCACCAGCAGCCTGCTGCACTTATCCACCACCAGTTCTTGAAAGAAATACTTTCTGAAGACCTTCCTGAATCTTCCTCCCAAAAGCTTCTTTAAACTCCACTTTGTGCCCATGTTCCCACTCATTAGTGCCTATGCATCAATGAGGGTTGAATACACGTGATAGGAAATGAATATGGCCCATGCAGATCCCCCCCCAACAGATGCATGGGGCAAGGCATTCACAACTGCCAGCCACCACAGGCCACCTCCCCTTGCTGCACTGGTGCATGGGGGTGGGTCAGCAGACACAGATGGGTAGTCAATCCACTGCCCAGTCTAATCCCAAAGTGAAGCCCCTGCTCCATGATGAACAGAGGACTGTGGGACGTTGTAAGTCCCAATAGTAAAGATTTACTGACTGAGTGCTGAAATGGCTGCTTCCAGCCCTCTCTGCCTGACCAGAGGGCTGGAGAAACATGGCAGGAGAGGTTGGCTGTCCCACCATGCCCAGTGGGTGCTGTTCATGGTGGGTGCAGTGTGGCTATGGCAGGGTACCTCCTTGAGTAGCCTGTGGCCCCCTCAACCAGTGCTCCACACCTTAGTGAATGCTATGGAGTGTGGAAAAGCCCCCTGGCCACTCGCCCAGTCCATCTGTGTATGTAGCTGCATGGATGGACAATCTGGTACAGAAGGGATGTATGCCCCTTCTTTTATTGTCATGGGGGTCTGCAAGTCTCCTGATGCTTGGAAGATCAGTGTAGGATTACCTATGTGCCATGGATACGTAGGCACTGCACACATTTCTACTGTATATAGAGGTCATTATGAACAGTTTCCTGGTAATATTTGGCATTTGGCATGAAAACAGGTTTGTTGCCCCTCAGACTTCATCTCTTCCTGCTGCTGTTCCCCTTCTGAACTCATAATCCCCTGCTTGTGATATCAGAATAATTCTTATGGCAACAGGCTGTGATGTCATAAGAAGAGGAGTATGACTTCACAGCAGGAATAAGCAATGGGAACAGATAATGTCTAGGGAGAAAATATTGTGTTTTAATGAAAACACAGGGTTTGAAAGTCATACTGACCAGTTTGGATTAAGAAGGGTAAGTGCATGCATACTGTGTGACCTTGAGCAAGTCATTTAACTTCCCTGTGCTCCCAGATCGCACCTGTAAACAAGCTTTGAGCTTAGTGTGTTACTCCTTGTGACAGAAATGGGAAGGAAAGAGTTAATGGTTTGGATTCTCTAGCTGGTGTTTTTTTAGCAGTTTGGAAAAAAAACACACACAGGCTAAAATCCAGTGTCCAGCAGCATCCAACTTGTGGAATTCTCAGTCCTCCCTAGCTGCTAGATAAGAGCTGGGTCATAAATCTCGAGTGGACATCTCCACACACATAGACCTGTCCACACACACAGGCCAGTTAGAATGGATTGGTTCATTCAAATATAAACTTAAGATTAAAAGGGAATATAATTGGTCACTGATAGGATTTCTGTCTGATTGGGACAATTAAATACATACATGTTAGATGGTTGGTGCATTCAAAGGGGGAATACACATTACCTGTTCCCAGGAGAATATATAAGAGGCTGAAAGACAATGAAGAGTGTTCTTCTTACTTTGAAGCTGGAGGGAAAATCTAAGATTAGAGCCTACCCTTCTAGCTATGTCCGTGGGAGACGGCAGTTAGCATAGGGCACAGTGGTCTCTTGAAAGGACAGGGAAGGATAAGTTTAGTACTAGCATATTTCAGTAATAGCTTTCTTTTTTTGCCATCTGTTATTTAAAACATTTATTTACTTTTCCTGTATGAGTGTTATTCTCTTGTGTTGTAAATATATATCCTGTAAATGCTCAGTGCACTTTCTGTTAAGTAAAAAGCTGTTTATTTGCTCAACAGTTGTGACTGTGATGTCATTTGTCTAAGGTAATATTTGGTTTACACTGGCTGAGGTAAACTCTGTGTAGCATCCGCCACCGGAGAGAGACACACTACCAGACTTTAACTTGTGCAATTGCACATTTGATTATTCAAGTTTGTAAGCTTGAAGGAGGTGCCGGAAGAGAGTCCGGCTGGTGGCATCGAATACCTGAGGACAGACACCTCTCTAAAAGCTGTTTCAGCCCAGAGGGAGAGGTGGGTTGTCACACTCCTGGTAAAACAATTGAAAAAAAAATTACATAAAAAATAAAATTGAAAGTTTAAAGTTCAAACTGACAAGAGCAAGTATAAATGTGTTAACTAGAGTTACTGAGCTAGCAAGCTAGGGAACAATGGGATAAAGAAGGACTCGGAAGCAAGCTAGTAGGATCACATATGGTATCCGATTGTTGCTGTACAGACTGTGTGATAAGAAATTGAGGTTATGTTTAAGCTGTGTGAATAATGGAGGGAAGGAAAATGGGGCATTATGGGAGGGATCGCACTGGGGGGGTGAAGGGACTTGAATAAGGGTGGCTGGAGACATCAGAATAGTGAATGGAATGGGGGGCACCATGGAGGGAGGGTGGCAGGAACAGGGAGGATGGTGGGGTGCAATGATTGTGGGGTGGCTGTTTGGATGAATATACTATGGAAACTGGGGAGGTTGTCCAATTTGTTACAGGCTGACCAGACTTGAAGAGGAGGTACAGGAGCTTGAGAGGGAGCTGGAGAGGGTGGGGGCTGGGGTGGGAGGGACCCCAGAGAGGAGTAGCTGGGAGAAGCAGAAGAGAACAGCAGGGCTAAATCGCATGAGGATGTGGGGGGATGGGGGTAAGGAGAGCAGAGGGGTAAGTGGAGGGAAGGCTTAGAGCAGGGGGAAGGAGGAGATGGACACCACTGTGGGGGTAGCAAGTAATAGGTTTTCAGTGTTGGCATCAGAGGTGGTAGTGGAGGTGTCGGAGATGGGGGGGGAAGGGTAGTGAAGGCCCAGGAGTCAGGCTGCAAAAGAAAGAAAGGAGGAGGGGAAGAGCAGGATAGAGGCAGAGGGAGAGGCAGAAACAGGAGGGGAAGATGTAGGAGCCACAAATGGTGCAGATAGAGGTAATAAGGAGCAGGGCATTGTGGACTCTGGAAATGTGGACAGGGAAAACAAGAGATGGGAAGGTACGGGACAAAAGAGGGGAGGTGCTAGTGCTGAGGGATTCTATACTGAAAGGGGTCAAATGGGGTAGAAGGGGAGAAAAGCACAGTTGTGTCTGGGTCGAGGCTATTCCAGGATTGACCGCGGGAAGGGCGGAGCAGGCACTTCTCAAGTGCGCACAGAAAGGGAGAAAGAAACTTCATATGGCGATGCACATGGGTACAAATGACTTGGTGGGGCAGACAGTAGAGGTGGTAAAGGGGAGTTTCGAGGATTTGGGTAGGCAGTGTGAGGAGGTGGGGGGTTGGTGGCATTCTCTGAGGTACTCCCAGTATCATGTGCAAGTACAGTGAGGAAAAAATGGTAGAGGAGTTCAATGAGTGGCTGAGGGATTGGTGCCATATCAGGGAATATGGATTAGTGTCAGACTGGGGCAGGGCCTGGGGCAATAGTGACCTATATGCAGAGGACAGGTTACATTTGAGCAGGAAGGGGAAGGTAGTACTAAAACATGGAATAGAGGGGTGCGTATCAACAAAGGCAGCTTTAAATTCGGAGATGGGTGACAAGGGACCGCTGATAGGAAAAGAGTTCAGAAAGGGGAGCCTAGTGAGCTCACCCCCTTAGTTATGGGTAAAGGCAGTGGTGAAGTGGCACAGGAAGGGATAAGGGGGTGAAGAATAGGGGTGGAGAAACAGAGGGAACACGCTGGAGGGTGGTCTCACTGAATACAAGAAGCCTAAGGAATAGAACAGCAGAGTTACAGGCTATCTTGGCGGTGGAGGGGGTGGACATTGCTGCCATCACGGAAACGTAGGCCACCCAGTACCAGGACTGGGATATGATGATCCAAGGGTTCAGGTTATTCAGAAAGGATAGGGCTAAGGAGAATGTGAGGGGAGTGTCAATCTATGTAAGGGAGGGGGTAAAGTGTGTAAGGGAGTAACGGGAGGAGGGGAGGACAGAAGCACTATGGATGCAGATCCAAGATGCAAAGAATAGGACACTGAGGATGGGGGTGGTGTACAGGCCACCAGCTCAGGGGAGTGACCTGGATAGGGAATTAGTTGAGCAAATAAAGAGGGTCTGCAGGAAGGGGAGCTCAGTGAAGTGGTGGGGGACTTCATCCTACCGGGGTGGAGTGGGGCACCCCATCCACCAAAAGTGCAAGGAAGGGGGTCCTCTTAAAAGCATTTCAAGACAGCTTCCTGACACAGCTGGTCCAGGGGCTGACTTGGTTAGAAAGGATTCTGGACCTTATACTGAATAATGGGGAAGCTGTAAGGAATCTGGAAGTGGAGGAACCACTGGTTGGGAGTGACCACTATTCAGTGTGGTTCACGCTCAACATAGGGAGGGAAACAGGGGGCACGGGTACAAGGGTGATTGAGTTTAGGGTGGTGGACCTTAAGAAGATGGGGGAAATTTTGGGCAGGCACCTAGTAGGTATGCAACCACACATGGATGTAGACCAGAAATGGGACATCATAAAGGAAGGGCTGGTGGAGGCTATGGAGTCTTGCACTAGGAAGAAAAGCAAGCAGGGGAGGACAAAGAAACCCAGTTGGCTGACACAGGAGGTTATGGAAGGGGTGATGGCCAAGAGGGCAGCATTTCTAAAGTAGAGGAAATTGGAGAAGGGTGAAGATAAGGGTACATATATGGAGAAGTCCAGGGAGGTTACCAGACTGGTCAAGATGGCCAAGGCAACCAGGGAGCAGAGACTGGTGCAGTGAATCAAAAAGTGGAGAAAAAGACTTCTTCCACTACATCAGAGCGAGAAGAAGGAGCAAGCATCAGCTGGTGAGGATTAAGAAGGACAGAGGGTGGGTGGAGAAAGGGGCAGAGCAGGCAGAGGCACTGAACACATACTTCTGCTCTGTAGTCACACAGGTGAAGGGGCAGATACCCCAGGTGAAGGGGTGGGGGGGGAGGAGATGACAGATGTAGGGATTACAGAAAGCAGGGTACTAGATGGGTTGAGGGCATTAAGGGTGGGCAAAGCACCTGGACCTGATGGCATTTACCCTAGGGTACCAAAGGTACTAAGGAAGTTGGCACAGGTCCTAGCGGGGCCACTGGCTGACCTGTTCAATACCTCACTGGACACGGGATGTGTACCACAGGACTGGAGAATGGCCCAAAGGATGAACCAGGAAACTATAGGCCAGTAAGCCTCACATCAATTGTGGGAAAGCTCATGGAAACCATCCTAAAAGAGAGGCTAGTGAGCATCTTGGAGGAAAACGGTCTCTAGGATGGTCAACAGCAAAGGTTTGTAGTGGGCAGATCCTGCCAGACAAACCTTGTAGAGAACTATGACTGGGTGATGTGGGAACTGGACAAGGGCCATGCAGTGGATGTCCTGTATTTAGACTTCAGCAAGGCCTTTGATTCAGTGCCGCATGGCAGGTTGGGGAGGCGAACTTAAACGTGGGGGCAGGACCAAAAATGGTGAAATGGATCACAAACTGGCTAAAGGGAAGGAAGCAAAGGGTGGTGATGAAGGGGAACTCTAATCACCGAGAGCGGTGATGAGCAGGGTACTACAGGGATTGGTACTGGGACCAGTGTTGTTTGGGATTTTTATTGCAGCTATCTCACATGGGATCTGGAGCATGATCAGTTGGTTCACAGATGATACCAAGATGGGAGCTGTGGTTGATGACGCGGAGGGGTGGGAAGGGTTGCAGGAGGACCTGACTAAACTGCAGGAGTGGGCAGAAACATGGCAGTTGGGGTTCAATACCAAGAAGTGCAAGGTTCTGCACTTTGGAGCCAGGAACTAGGGGAGGGATTATCACTTGAATGGGGTACAGTTGGGGAGCTCCACAGAGGAGAAGGACGTAGGAGTGATCATTATGGGGAGCATGAACAACTCTGCTCAGTGCAGGAAGGTGGCAGCAAAAGCCAACAAAATGTTGGGGTGTATTGCAAGAGGGATCTCCTTCAGAAGGAGGGAGGTTATCCTGCCCTTGTATAGGTTATTGATCAGGCCTCACCTGGAGTATTGCATGCAGTACTGGCGCCCATTCCTGAAGAAGGACATCAGATTGTTAGAGGGGGTGCAACGAAGAGCCACAAAGATGATCCAGGGATTAGAGAGCAAGCCCTACGAGGACAGGCTGGGAGAGCTGAATATGTATTCACTGGAGGAGAGGAGGGATGGGGGGATATGATCAAGACCTGTAAGTATCTGAAGGGGATAAACAAGACCAACACAGAAGGAATTTTCCAGATTAGAAAGGGAAGGGACATGAGAGGGTATGGACTGAGATTGGAGGGGGAAGATTCAGGGGGGAGATGAGGAGACATTTTTTTTCACTGAAAGAGTGGTGGACAAATGGAGCACCTTACCAGATGAGATATTGTCCTGTAAGACAGTGGACAGTTTCAAGACGGGTTGGGACAAGGGAAGGGGAAGGGATACCGGGAAGAGGGGGTGGGAGGGGCAGCTGCGAGATGAGTTGATAGCTGCACACTCGAGCAGACTTGACAGACCGTGAGGCCTGTTTCTGCTGGCAATTTCGTATGTTCATAAAATGTCTTCAGTAATAAAACATGGAGGATCCTGTAATTCAAATTTTAGGAGGATTTTATGTAGCAGAGTTCTACTGATGCCAAACAGGAATTTTTTCTGGAAATAAGAATATCACTTTAAAGATTTAAAGTGATTTAAAGTAAATCTTTTGGCTTGGATGTAATACACAACTTTTCATCATTCAGTTACAAACAATGTGAAGAAATAAAACACTTAAAATGAAAGGTAGTTCTTTTAGAACATGAAATAAATTTAAGAAAGATAAATGAGACATTATCAGTATTTAGGTCGACTACATCGTTAATATCCCGTTAAACTCTTTTGCCCCACAGTAATAATGCAGTTGTCACATCTAAATCTGGTAAAAAGTTGCCTAGCGAAGATTCACCTTCTGATGATCCAGTCTGGTGTTTTGTTAGGAAAAGCAGAAACATTAAAAAAGGGCATAGATCATTGTGTAACAAAATCCCTTTGGCAAATAGTCTTCCGCCTTTAAGTGATGAATTGAATCCTAACACCACTAACACAATAAATGGTATTATATTACCTCCGTCTCCCTCTGGGCCAGACAATGACCTTTTTGTATAATATCAGGGATAAGTATATATTAAACAAATTATTGGTCTTTTTGCAGACTGTAAAATTATGAATTTGGATGGAGGTAAATTTAGATGTATACTAACAGACTTGTTTTAAACTGATTCTTTTTTCTGCACTTTTATTAGGCTGATAGTGTACTAAGAGCATTGTCGCCTTTTATTTGGAACCCTAGTACATAGACTCCAAGTAGTAGAAGTCATTAAAAGAGAGTGTATATTGTATTTTATAGAGGTGATGTTAATATCATTTGACTAAACTATAACATTAGACTGTAAAGGCCTATGGCTGATCAGTAAAATTATTTGAACCTTTGATACTACATTAGTATCTATAAATGAGGTACCACCAAATAATTTTCTGCCTTTAAGTGACAAATCAAATCCTACCACCACTAACACATTAAACGATACTTTACCAGTATCTACAGACAAGGTATGACCATTTACACCTTCTCAGAATGCCAGACAGGTCATTGTTTTGAGCAATTCTTTTATGAAATACAGAGGCAGATATATCTGTAATAATGATAAGCAGAACAGGATGGTAAACTGCTTTTGGTATCCTGTGAATAGAGCAACTCAATTACAGTGAGTCAATGTGGGCGAGGTGAAAATAGCGATTGTGAAATGGGCTATGTGCTATTAATAGCACATTGTAAGTTCAGCACTTTCGTTTCGGTAGGGAGTACTTATTTTATGAAGTGTATAGGAATTTGTTCATCAGGCCGGTTCCAAGCCAGCCATCTGCTGTAGTGTTTAGTCACCGCCTGTGTGGCTGGCAAATCCAAGTTTGGGACTGGCTCTGGGAGATACTGTACCTTTTTGTTGTTGTTGTTGTTTTGTTTTTTAGTGTTTGTTTGGGGGGTTGTTTAACTCCCATTCCCCCACCCTTCCAACTTTATCCCCCCCCCACCTGTAGGTTACCCCCCAACCTGTGTCCCCTGTGGAGTAGCCCCCTCCTGAGTTTTCCCCTGTCCCCTCAATGTCATCCTTGTGATAGTTATTGTAAAGATGGGGGTACAGGGGGAAAGCCTCCCTCAAACAGGGGGTGCAGGGGGCTGTAAAAAGCAAGTGTAGCAGTGCTGATTTTGGAGCATGCTGTATTACTCAGCACTGTTTTGCACTTGCTGTTTTTGGTTGGCACCATTTTCTCTGTGCCATTATCACCTAGAATTATTGCTTTCCTGGTGCTAGGATCTCTGATTTAGCTAATATGATGGATATTATGAAATGGGTATTACGAATCCTGATTCCTGATTGGTCAAGTGGTGCTTTCAGCCGGGCCATTATCCCAGCACAATGGCCCAGCTGAAAGTACTCCCAAGCCAACAGACTGACCACCCCATTTCAAGCGCTCCACCTCAACTGAACATCACGCAGTGCCCACCTCAGCTGATCAGCCAGCCACCCGTCACATACATGGCTCGCACCTCTTAAAAAAATGTCTGTTTGCCCCCAGTTGTGCAGCACAAGCAGCCACAAACATTCCCTTTCTAAGTCAGCCTTTTTTTCAAAAATCACCTTCTTTTCCTAACCTCAGCATCATCCTGCCATTTGTCGTGGAGCTCAGCAACAGCAATGTTTAAAAATGCCACCCAATCTCACGCCCAATATGGTTCTTCTTCAGTCACCTGGTAGCCCTTATAAATGCTGAATGCGGCTCATTGGAAACTGCTGCCCAGTGTGGCTGTCTTCACTCGCCCCGACAGGACTGCAGTGTCTGAAACTGCTGACAAAGGTGAACATAGCAGACAGTAGGAAATACTGGGGATTGGGCGGGGAAGGGGTCACCCGCAACACACAGCCGACGGTGCAGAACTAGGACCCGCACACAGGACACCGCATGACTTGTGATTTCATGTGCTGGTGCCACTGCCCTTATACAAACAAAAGAAAAAAAATAAATGGTGCCTGTCACTGCACTTATTCAAACAAAGGAAAAAAAACAAACAAGCAGCAGATTACATGAAGGTTTTCTGCCACCTGCTGGACAAACAGTGCAACTGTAGTCCAAGAATAGGACTACTTTTTCCATAATGGAATTTAGTTTACATTTTTTTCCTTTTTTACTAATTTAAATTAAAAAGCAAAATCTTAAAAAAAAAACTCATTTCCTATTACTTATGAACCCATTTCATAATTGCAAAAAAGACACTTCAGGGGGTGTGTTGTGGTGGGATAATGACCCTTCTCAGGTGGTGGAAGCACTTGGCTTCACCCCATGCTTCAACCCACCTGAGGTGGGCTGTTAACCCACCACAATGCACCTCCTGTTGTGCCTTATTGTTTAATTATATTCATAGGGGCTGGTGACAATCTTCTGGCTGCCATTCATGTTGGAAATAATGATATTGGCAAAAAGTCCAAGAAAGAAATAAAAAATGACTTTAATAAATTTGGAGACAAACTGAGGGCCAGAGGATGCAGAACTATGTTCTCTGAAATGCTGCCTGTTCCACATGCATAATATCAGAAACAACAAAGTATTAAGCATCTAAACATGTGGCTAAGAAACTGGTCAAATAAGAGTGTTTTTAAGTTTCTTAGATGATGTGATAAAAAAATGGTGTAGGTGCCGTATTGGTCCTTTTAAGAACAGATCCAGAAACAAATGATTTGATATCTTTTATTGGACTAACACAGATGTTACACAAAAAAGAATAAAGTGCTCTAGCTTTCAGACCAAACAGGTCCTTCTTCAGAAGCTTTATGGCAGTTATTTTGAAAATCCAATTCTAGAGGTCACGTGATGCACTTGGCTCACTAGCTGCTCTTCCCACAGGCTCCCACTTGCCTCCTCAAAAATCCATCCTAATTGGGGTCAAATAGGCTGAAACTGCCTAATAAGCAGCTAAATCAAACTTTCCATGAAGATCCTCTTCTTTTTTGCATCGCAATTGGCCCGCCTTAGCCGCGATGGAGGCAGAGATGAAACCGGCCTTGCCGAGACACACACCCCCAATCTCGCCTGAGAAGCAGGCTAAGAAAGCTAAATCACACCAACAATCTCCACCTAAGCAATCACCACCTCCAGTACCACTAATAGAAGAGAGATTTTTGCAAGAGCTGATGCCTTTCAAAGAAACTTTGCAAGATATTGTTTCGGATCTTAAAAATGTAAGAAGTGAGCTGGGGGACTTGAAAACTCGGATTACGGATGCCAAAGCTTGTACCCGCTCTTTGGAGGCCTGGAAAGATAGCTCTGTACCAGAAATTATCAAACTGAAACAACAAATCACCAAATTACAGCTGTAAACTGAAGACTTAGAAGGGCGAAGCCGGAGGAACAACATTCTGATTTTTGGCTTGCCAGAAGGTGCAGAGGGCTCCTCTACAATCTCTTTCATTCAAAAACTGCTTGTTAAAGTGGTTGGCCCATCTCCATATAACCTTATCTTTCTGATCGAGCAAGCTCACCTGTCTCCGAGACCCAGACCACCAGATTCTGCCCCTACAAGACCGGTGATTTTCAGACTGCTAAACTATCTTGAAAAACAGCATGTTATGTCCAAAATTCAGGAACTACAAGCATTACTTTGAGAGGATAAAAATTGCACATTACACAGGACCTGCCTCTGGAGACTCGGCAAAAGAGACCCACCTTCCACACCATCGTGTGCAAGCTAATTGCTGCCAGCATTAAATTTCGCATGGCATACCCTGCTCGCCTGTAGGTCTTAGTGGATGGTACCTGGCTATCTTTTGATTCGGCCCCTCAGGCTCAAGCAGAGCTCAGTACGAAGATGCCCTCCCTCTTCAAAACCCGCTGAAGTCTCTCTACTAAATTTGGTCCTGTTGTTTCAGTCTTCTTGGATAGACTTTAGTGCTTACTGTGAACATCGTCCTGGGACCTTTCGATTATGATTACGATTGTGCCCCTGCCTGGTTGGATGTGATGGTGGCCCCAGCATCGGCTTGAATCCAGACTCTTGTCCAGGCTGGTATGGCCTAACGCGCGGAGATGAAAAGGCGCTTGATTTCCCATGACCGGACCCATTTCCTTTGAACATTGATCCCGCAGAGACTGTTTTTTCGGTTACATCAGTCCATCTGTTTTTTTGGGCCCCTGCTGGATGGATCCACCCTCTAGCTGATTATTGGGGGGTTCTAGTTGTCATGCCCTGCTGTTTTCAATTATGGGGTTACGTAGTGTCAAACTTACAGAGAGTGCTCTATAGTATATTAGCTCCCAATCTGGAGTCGGCATTAATCGGGAGATCTCTCATCCAGGCTCACAAGCTTATCTGCTTCCCTGTTGTTTTCCCCTGTCTACCCTCCCAATACTTTCACCCTGGTATCCCTCCATTTTTCCCCTTTTTCCTAATGCCTCGAGCTGCTTTCTGATTTTGATTTATACGGTTAATCTTTACTCGAGGGACCTGGAAGGGCAACTCTAACAGTGTCATCATGGGCACAGGTTGGGAATTACCTCGTCTTTAAACTGTGATTATTACTATGACTTGCTGAACTCGGTTGTTCTATTTGCTCCTCTTATATATTTTGGATTGTTGAGGGGGAAGGTGGGGAGTGGGGATGTAGTGGGTGAAGATGCTCAACCTCACCTACTGGATTGTTGGGGGGTGCACCCTGGATGCTCCATGCCTTGTGCTACTCTACCTTCTATCACCTCTGTCTACATTCAGGGTCCTACTGGGTCCTTTTTTCATTGAATGGATCTTGTTGGATAATGTCCTACTTCAGCACATGATAAATAGCACATTGTGGATACATCGTTTGCATGTGTTTAGTAATGGCAGTCAAGGGGCATCCAGGGTCAATAGGGGTTTGCTCACCGCCGATCACCTCACTATATGTTATGGGGACTCGACAGCTGGTATGGAAGCGCATGTATATAGGTTTATTAGGGATTTGGGGGGGGTTCAGGATCTCAGAATTATGAGTGCTTCACAAGCCCTCTACCGGTTTAGGGACATGTTTTTTATGACTGTCTAGTTAGAACTGTTGTACATTTAAGGCATTTTGGAATATGTTTACAAAGTTATGTAATATCTACTTGAGCAACTGGGTTATAAAGCATGGGGAGAAGGGTAGGAGGGAGGGAGGGTGCATGGTGCATATTGAGAGTACCACCTGTCTGATGTTTACTCTACTATACTGTGATGATGGTTAGTGTTATAACCACATTTCTCACCTGGAATGTTAGAGGTGCCTGGGAATATCATAAAATATACCAAATTCTTTAACACATTTCACTCCTGCATGCCAACATATCATTTATTCAGGAGACTCATTTACTTCCCCTAGAAGCCAATGGTCTTCTAAGGCAAGAAATTGGCCAAGTCTTTGCCTCTGGAGCATCGACTGCTAGTAAAGGAGCTGCCATTCTTATGAATTGCTCGGTACCCTTCCAAGCAAGCCAGACTATTGTGGATCCACAGGGGAGATCCATTCTCATAAAAGGTATGCTAGGTCACACAGAGTTAATACTAGGAAGCATTCATGGTCCAGTGGGAGGTGACTCTGCCTTCTTCCAGGAATTAATTGATAAATTGACTCCATACATGTCAATCCCAATGATTTTAGGAGGAGACTGGAATCTCCCACCCACCCAAGACCTAGATCACTCTAATTGTCTCCTCAGACCCCTGTCAGCAGCCCAAAGAGCATTACAGGAGTTTTTAGACTCCCTGAGCTTATGCAACCCATGGAGAATTCTGAACCCCTTATCACACACCTTTTTCTTCTACTCTATAATTCAGCACTCCTTTTCCCCTCTAGATTATGTCTTGATCATCTGCTCTCTTCTCCATGGTCTTTGCGATGCAGAAATGGAGCCCACCGTCTTATCTGACCATGCAGTGACATGGGTCTCACTGGTATTAGATGCCAGCTTTCAAAGAGATACATCTTGGCTGCTGAATACCCAGCTTCTCAATGATGAGTACATAACCTCTAGAATCCCCTCTCTTATCCAAACATTTATTGCCTCCATTCACAACTCCGTCCCGAGGGTCGACCATGAAAGGTGCACGTTAAAATGTTTTTTAAGGGAGGAATTCATACGGCTTGCCTCCACTCGTAAATGGCGTAGGGAAGCAGAAGCTCTCTCCCTTCTAGCCCAAATCCATACCTTGGAACAATCTCTCTCCACCGCCTCTCCTCCTGACTCCTTCCATACCCTGCTCTCCCTGAGGAACAAATATTCCTCTCTTTTACAGGATAAAGCAAAGTTTGCCATATTAAGGACTCAGGTGAACTATATAGAATATGGGGAAAAAGCAGGTCATTTGTTGGCCCTCTGCCTTAGAAAGCTAGAGGCCTCTAGAAATATACCTGCAATCAGTGCCCCTGATGGTTCAATTAAAACCCACCCCAGGGAAATTGTGAATGTCTTTGGGCAATTCTACTCCTCCCTTTATAGCCAACGCCCGTCCCCCCATCTAAAGAAGATTTATTAACATATCTAAGATCCTCGACACTACCATGTCTCCCAGCCCCACACCAAGCTCTCTTATCTGCCCCCTCTCTCTATAAAGGAAGTGGAATCCGCTATTAATACCCTCGCACTGGACAAAGCTCATGGCCCTGATGGCCTTTCATCAAATGTTTACAAATTGTTCGTCAAAGACCTAGCTCCTATCCTACTTCACTTCTACCATTACATGCTCTCTGGTGAGACCTTGGACCCCTCTTTGCTGGAAGCCTCCATCATTCTTCTCCTCAAATCAGGCAAACCTCCTCACTGCCCAGCGAGCTACTGACCTATCTCACTATTTAATTGTGATATTAAAATCCTCACAAAAATATTTGCCACCTGTATAGAGAAGGTCTGGTTTTTCTCCTCAGCCTGGAACAGGTTGGTTTTGTCTCAGGCAGATCCTCTTCGGATCACATACGCAAACTCTCTCATATTCTTCAGGCAACAAACTCCTGCTCCATGTTGATGGCATTAATCTCTCTGGATGCAGAGAAAGTCTTCGACAGGGTGGACTGGGACTTTTTGTGGTCAACCTTGCAAGCAATGGGTTTCCCCTCAGACTTTATTCAGTGGATCAAGGCCCTCTACTCCTCTCCATCTCTCCATCTGCTAGAATGCAGTTCATTCTTCTCTCTTCTCCCTCCATACCGGTATATGCCAGGGATGCCCACTTTCTCTCTTCCTTTTTAATTTATATCTGGATGCCTAAAATCTTCTCCCACTGTTACTGGTGTCCCCGTCAGCAAGCTTGCTCCACAGCTCTCGGTCTATGCTGATGATATTCTCCTTCATCTTTCAAACCCCATCTCTTCTTTATCAGCTGCTCTGGGAATCATTGATACCTTTGGAGAGTACTTGAACTACAAGCTAAATATTAATAAGAAGGAAATCCATCCCCTTAATCATTTTGCACACTGTCAGGCCTTCATTCAATTTGTCATGAAATGGTTCCCCCAGTACATTAAATACTTGGGGATTTTTATTACCTCTGACCCCTCTCTGTCATGTAGACTTAATCTTGAAAACCTGAGGAGTGGTATACAGCAAGACCTATCACGCTGGAAAAATCTTCCGCTTTCGCTATGGGGAAGAATCAACATTATTGAGATGAATGTCCTCCCTAGGCTCTTCTATCCTCTCAATATGCTTAACAGTTGGCTGCCCTCATCCTTTTTCAAGCATATTCAGTCTGATGTTTCCTCATTTATCTGGCTAGATAAAGCTGCCAGAAGATCCTACCTAAAATTAAGCATGCCTAAGGAGTCCGGAGAGCTACGTCTACCCAATTTTTTGCTTTATTATTGGTCTAGCCATCTGTACAAATGTGAGAAATGGTTGTCTATACCCCAGCTTCAACGGCAACAAGATTATGTCCCCATCTGGTTGCAAAGTTAATCTGATCTTTTCTCTACACATAAACTAACCCCTGCTACAATTCTCTTGTCTCCGGTGAAAGCTATTCCAAAATCTTTATATTCCTCCCCAATTGGAGTCTCGCTCACAGTCTTCTCACAAGTGTGTGGACATCTTAAGATGACTTCAGTCAAAGACTTCTCTCAACCAATCCTGTCCAATTCAAATATCAAAATAGGAGGACACTCGCTTTCCTTATCCTGGCTCCCGATGTCCCTGGAGTTCAAAGTTTCAAATTTCTACTCCCACACCTCTATTCTGTCCTCCCAAGAGATTCTGGCTAAGCTTGGACTACCATCGACTTATATCTTTAAGGTTTACCAGCTTAGGCACCTTTTGGTCAAAAGATTTGGGACCCAGCCACTACCCTCTCTACTTGGTGACTTCTTGCAACAAATAAGTGGTCCTGCCTGCAGGCCACATGGAGTTTCCATATTATATAAGCACCTGCTCATTAGTCCCCAACCCCCATCTTTGTTGGGCTTCAAGGTCTGGGACACTGTTTTACCCAATCTAGAAATTAACTGGGCCCAACTCTGGAAGGACTAATATGCCTACATCTCTCAGGACCGGTACAGGCTTACCCAGTACTGTATTTTAAATAACATGTACTACACTCCAATTAAATTAGCTAAATTAGGGCACCTTTCCTTGACGACATGCTCCAGATGTGGTAAGGAGAATGGCTCCCTCCTCCATATTTTCTGGTCTTGTGAGAGGGTATCCCCCCTGTGGAAACAAATTGAAATTAAGTTAGACCCACTCTTAGGCCTTCAAGGCCTCTTCTCCCCTGCTATCTGCATCATTGGGGACTTCTCTCAAATCTCAGTGATAGAGAGAAGGTATCATATGGCTCTTATCTCCCTAGCAGTTAAAAAACTTGTGCCTAGGCATTGGATGGATCAGGCTCCCATTACTTACTCGGAATGGCTGCATGAGATATCCTTTGCCCTCCATGCAGAACAATTAATTGCCAGTGTTCACCATCATAAACCCCTATTTACTAAAAATTGGGGGAACTGTATGCTCTTTACTTGTCTTGATCCGTACTTGTTAGCTTTCCCGGACACTTCCACAATATCAGATGTACAACCTCTAGAAGGACAAGAGTAGCTCTCCATCCTCCCTCCCCAGCTGCTAGAGGTCTGCCTCTGAGCAAGTACATGGACTACTGAGAAAAATAGGATCTTCTTGTCTCAGAACAGGAAGATCAGGTGCTTAAAGGGCACAGAGGCAACAACTAAGTAGGGAGAAAATAAATAAATAAACAGAGGAAAGAGTAAGTATTCCAAACAACAGTGAAGGGGCCAGAAATAAGACATGATGGGAGTGGTGTAGTGCAGTGGCTGTACAGCAGCAGTCGTCCGGGAGACATTCTGGAGGTAGTGGTGTTGTCCCATCTGCAGGCACCTCTCTGGTCTGAGGGAGGAGGTTGCTCATCTCCAGGCTGAGTTGGCCTGGATTTGTGGGACCTCCTCTCCCATCCAGGGACCACCAGGGCCACTGCTGTTGCCTCAGAGGTTGCCAAGAAAGAGGAGCGGTTGGACCACAGTGGGCTCAGGGAGGCTGAGGGTGGTGGAACAGAGGTGCATCCCTCCAGTTGTACCTCTCCACAATTCATATGCTGTTCTGGCAAAGTGTGGTTCCTCTATGGAGGTACCTACAGTGGAGACCAAGCAGGATGCTTGGAACCTCCACAAAGAAGACCCACAGGAGGGTGGCATGGGACCTCACAGGGGAAGGAAACAACTCCTGGTGTGGGACTCCATTGTTAGGAAAGTAGAACTGGGGTAGGAAGGGGAGAGGGAGGTAAGGTGCCTGCCTGGCACCATGGCTTGGAGCGACAGGGAGCGAATCCTCAGGATCGCCGGAGCAGCTGCACAGGGGAAGGAGCTGGATGTCATTGTCCACCTAGAGACAAATGACCTGGCTAAGAAAGGGATCAGAGAAGTGCAGGAAGAGTTTGTAGAGTTGGGAAGGGACATTAGACAAGTAGCACACATTGTAACCTTCTCTGAGGTGCTGCCTGTCTATAGCATAGGTGAGGCTAGGGTGCTCCACACCATGGGATTCAATCAGTGTTTGAAAAACTGGTGCAGAGCTCAGGGATTTGGCTTCATTGGGGACTGTGGTCCACCTGGAGTGATGCAGGCCTATACTGGAGTGATGGTCTGCATCTGTCCAGGAAGGCAACCAGGATCCTAGGTGATAGGTTCAAATGCTTCATTGGCAAGCATTTAAACTAGCCAAGGGGGAAGACACTGGAAAGGAGCAGGGAAATCCTAGCCCCCCAAAAAAGTCAGGGTAGTAAATGAGGTAAACACCAAATTAGAGATGTCGATAGGGAGAAGGGCAGGGGTAAATAGAGAAAGTAACAAAGGCAATAAGGACAGGGATGGGGCAAAAAGGGGTAAGGCCATCAGGAAATGGAGGGTAATGAGTACCAATGCCTGTAGTCTGGGCAACAAGCTCCCTGAAGTGGTGGCCTTGATGGAAGAGGGATGCCTGGATATTGTAGCAGTCACAGAAACATGGTACTCAGAAAACCATGACTGGGATGTTAACATACCAGGGTACACAACCTACAGGAGAGACAGGGAGGGGAGAAGAGGGGGAGGAGTAGCTCTCTATGTAAGGGGAGGGATAAAAGCAACTGAACAAAACAGTAAACAGTGAGGAGAGGAGGCACTGTGGGTCACCTTAGAGACTGGAAATGGCACCACAATCTGCACAGGGGTTGTATACAGACCCCCATGTCAGGGGGAGGAAATGGATAAGGATATGATAGAAGGCATTCTTAGGATGGCAGAAAAAGGGGAGATACTGTTGATGGGAGACCTGAATATGCCAGATGTTAACTGGAGCACATTTGCTGCAGCCACATCCAAGAGTAGGACCATTCTCGATGCCCTACTGGTGGCATGCCTCAGACAGCTAGTTTTGGAACCCACTCCTGAGGGAGCAATCTTAGACCTCATAGTCTCAAATGGGGACAGTGAGAGGATCTCAGATCTAGAAGTGGATAGCCATCTGGGAGCAAGTGACCACCAAACAGTGTGGTTCATGATAAACTCAGCTAGAGAGTCAAGACATACAAATGTGAGGGTATTGAACTTCAGGAGGGCTGACTTTGGCAAGATGGGAGAGTGCCTTAGAAAAGCACTATCAAATAGGCTAGAAGGAGGGGTGCATCAACAATGGGGAAACATCAAAACTGCCATCACAGAGGCAACAAGCCTTTGTATAAAGCAAATAAACAAATCAAACCAAAAGAAAAAGCCACTAAGGTTCTCAAAAGAGGTGACAGGGAAGGTCAGGGAGAAAAAGATAGCATTCAGGAAGTATGAGAAAACACAGAAGGCACAGGACAGAAAGCTGTATCAGTTAAGGCAGAAGGAAGCAGGGAGGGAAGTCAGAATAGCAACGGCCCACACTGAGGAAAAGATAGCCAACTCGGTTAAGAAGGGGGATAAAACCTTTTATAGGTACATCAGGGAGTGTATAAAGACAAAGGGAGGGATAGTGAGGCTGAATAGAATGGATGGTGGATGGGCAGAGAGGAGCAGTGAAAAAGCAGGGATACTGAATGAATATTTCTGCTCAGTATTCACAAAAGAGGAGGAGGAGGAGGAGGTGCCTAATCCAATTAACAGAAGCACTCTGGATAGGGGGGTCGATCCCAGTCCTTTCACAGAAGAAAGGGTTCTGAAAGAACTTCTAAAACTGAAGGTGGACAAAGCAATGGGGCCTGACGGAATTCAACCCAGAATTCTAAAAGAATTAAGGGGAGAACTAGTGAAACCACTGACTACCCTTTTTACCAAATCATGGGAGGATGGTGTGGTACCTGAGGACTGGAGGAAGGTGGATGTGATTCCCCTTCACAAAAGTGGGAGCCGGACAGAGGCAGGAAACTACAGACCTGTCAGTTTGACCTCTGTGATAGGGAAAGTGATGGAATCACTTCTGAAGGAAAGAATTGTTGAGTACCTAGAGGCCAGTGGGGCAGAGGACCCAAGGCAGCATGAGTTCACAGTGGAAAGGTTATGTCAGATGGATCTAATTGATTTCTTTGACTGAATGACAAAAGTAGTAGACCAGGGAGGGGCTGTGGACATGGCCTACCTAGACTTTAGCAAGGCATTTGACACAGTCCCACACAAAAGATTAATAGTCAAATTAACCAGCCTGGGAGTGGGTCCCAGGGTGGTAGCCTGGGCAAAATATTGGCTGGACAACAGGACACAGAAGGTAATTGTAAATGGAGTGCACTCTGAAGAAAGAGGGGTTACTAGTGGGATACCGCAGGGTTCAGTACTGGGTCCAGTCCTTTTTAATGTCTTTATAAGTGACATTGCAGAAGGACTGGAAGGAAAAATATGCCGCTTTGCAGATGACACAAAGATCTGCAACAGGGTTGATACACAAGGAGGTGTGGAAAGGATGAGAAGGGATTTGGCAAGGTTGGAGGAATGGTCAGAAGTATGGCAGCTTGGATTCAATGCAAAGAAGTACAAAATGATGCACCTGGGAAACAAAAACCCAGGGAAAGATTACACAATGGGGGAGGGGGAGTAGTAACAACAAAAATGAAAGGGACCTGGGGGTAATCATATCAGATGACCTTAAGGTTAGCAAACAATGTGAAAAGGCAGTAGGGAGGGCTGGGGGCATACTGGGATGTTTTGGGAGAGGCATCACCAGCAGAAAACAGGAAGTTGTTATCCCTCCATACAGACAGTTGGTGAGACCCTATCTGGGGTACTGCATCCAGTTCTGGAGACCCTGTCTCCACAAGGACATAGACAGGATAGAGGCAGTCCAGAGGAGAGCAACTAAAATTGTGCAGAGTCTGCAAAAGAAGTCATACGAGCAGAGACTAAAGGAGCTTAATATGTATACCCTTGAGGAAAGGAGGGAGAGGAGGGACATGATAGAAACTTTTAAGTACCTCAGTGGAATCAACAAAGTCCAAGAGGGTAGCATCTTTCAGAAAAAGAGATGTGCAAGAACAGGGGGACACAATGTGAAGATGGGAGGGACGGTTTAGGGGCAATGTGAGGAAGTATTTTTTCACAGAAAGGGTGGTGGACATATAGAACAGCCTTCCTGAGGCAGCTGTGGGGTCTAACACTGTGGGAGAATTCAAGAATGCATGGGACAGACATAAGGCAATTTTTGTGGGGGGGTAGGAAGAAATTGGCTGTTGGTTAACTAGAATCTGAAGCTTATCCTGTAGGTAGGGAAATGGGAAGACTAGGTGGGCCAAGTGGTCCTTATCTGCTGTCAAAGTCTATGTTTCTCTAATTTATGACAAGCATATTCTTTACTGCCATGGCCACCCTTAAGAAGAATTGCTCCTAGCTTGGGGAAGGTGGGAAGGGACTGGGGGTTGGGGGGAGGAGAGGTGGTAGGGAGAAAGTAGGTTTTATTTTTCCAGTCCATTGTTTCTGTTTAATTATGTGCTGTTATATTCTTATTGTGTTATTGTTGTAATTTCATTAAAAATTTCTTTAATTGAAAAAAAAGAAAATCCCATACTATTAACACCAGATAATGTTGAAAAAACAGAAATAATTCTCATTGGTTTAACATATACATTTAAAGCATAACAGAAGATTACGTCAGATAAGCTAATTAACACCAGTATGCTTTTAGCTGAGAAGCTGCAGAAGGGCAAAAGTTATCAAGAATTATCGACAATCAGAGAGTTCTTCTCACATACAATTTAAAATGTCTCAATATGGTTTAAGAAGCATTCTAGTGATAAAAAACCTTGGGATAGCATTCTCTCTCATACATGTAAGATGAGCTTACAACTTACATTGCAAGTGTCCTTGTGTTTTAGAGAACAGACAATGAGAGACAAAATCCTGAAATTAGGTCTAACCGCAAGTTGAAAACAAGCCCCAAATTAAACATACACACATATACATGATGCATGATAGTATCACTCGTAAGTATAAGTGCCAAATAAAAATACTTGTCAAGGACCCCCAAGAAAATAAGACCATGAGCCTGATAAGTGTTGATTTCAACACAGAGTCAGTGTACAACAAAAATGCACAGAATCAGTCTAAGGAATCTAAATGAAAACTTCTAAGGATAAAATCCCCCTGCCGCCCCCCCTTTTTTTCTCTCTCCTTGGGAAAGATAACTAGTAGGAATTACTTAAACTGTATGTACAAGAGTCATAATACATATCATTCACACCAATCTTAATATTTACCCAAATTAATTAAACCTTTTATGAACCCTCAAATAAATGAGATATGCATCTTAATATGAGCAGATTTAAAAATGTGACAGTGTGTAATCCAACCACTGACAACTAGTAGAAGGAAGTAAATGTACACTATATATGAGAACTAAGCATCCTAGCCACATAACAATTGCTCCATGCCACACTCCCCCCACACATACATGTGTATTATCACCGCACCACACACACACACACACACCACCACACCCCACACAATCAAAACACACAACAAATATAACAAACACAACACACACATTCCACACCACACCACACCACACTGCACACACAAGAAACACACAACACACCCACAACCCCCACAACACACATAAAAAAACAACACATACAAAACACACACAAACAACACACACATACAACAATACACACATAAAACACACACACGCACACACACTCACCACAGTGTTAAGGTAAGAAGTCAACATGTAGATAACCATAAACTTACAAAATTAAAGGCTCGCTGTAGAACTAAAGTATTTATGTCAATCATTTAAAGTAAAGGTCTATGTAAGTTTAAGTGGAATAATGTGTCATATAACCCACATCAATGTTCATTCCATCCGCCATCATATTCAGAAGTAAAATAAGTCTAATTTCAGAAGCCCGTCTCTGTAGTGTACTGTTGAAATGTCCTTTTAAGACCATCACAGACATATCTGAGATTGAATGGCCATCCTGGGAGAAGTGTTGTGCTACTGGTTTGTCAGTCATCTTAATATTAATAGAATGTCTGTGTGAATTCATTATAGTGCGGAGTTGTTGCCTTGTCTCCCCCACATAACCTGTGCGAGGACTTTTCTTGCATTGGATAAAATAGACCACATCACTTGATATACATGTATAATTCCCCTGTATCCTGAATTGTCTGTTTTGTGATGTAACCATGCAATCTGAAGTGGAAAAGAGGTTACATGTCTTGCATCTGCGTTGGTGACAGGGTCGTGTACCATATGATGCCATGGTATTCTGTTCCGGTTCAAGTTGACTCCTAATAATCAGGTTGGCTAAATTAGGTGATTGTTTAAAAGATAGTAGTGGTAGTTCTTGAAAAATACAATTAAGAGTTTCATCCTCACTAATTACTGGATGGAGGTCCTTAATTATCTTACGTAGAAGTTCAAGGTCAGGATGGTAAGTGACTACTAAGGGTATTCTGTTGGTAGTGGTCCATTCCTTATATTGCAGTAGTTGTTCTCTTGGGACCTGTGTTGCATGTTCCACTGTTCTGTCAATTTCTCTGGATGAGTGTCCCTGCTCAATAAAGGTGTTTTTCAACATCTCCAGATGTGTGTCTCTGTCTTCCTTATTTGAACAGAGGCGGCGATACCGAAGTGCTTGACTATATAGGACAGATTTCTTTGTGTGACTTGGGTGATTACTTTTCTTGTGTAAGTATCTCTGTCTGTCTGTTGGTTTCCTGTAAATACAGGTATGTAGGGTTCCATCCTTGATAGTGACAGTGGTATCCAGAAAATTTACACTGGTGGCAGAATATTCCAGGGAAAGCTTTATAATTGGGTGGAGGTTATTAAGTTCCTGATGAAAATTCTTAAGTGTGTCAGTGCCTTCTGTCCAAATTATAAACAAATCATCAATGTAATGGACATAAGTGAGTGGTTTATGTGTACAGTGCCTTAAAAAATCCTCCTCCAAATTTGCAATAAAAAGATTAGCATACTGTGGCGCTATCCTGGTGCCCCTTGCTGTTCCCATAGTTTGAACATAATGTTTACCATTGAAGCTGAAGTTGTTATGTGTCAGAATGAATTTAGTGAGTTTACCCATGACTCCAGGGTCAATGTTGGGGTCCAATTCTTTGTCACACAGGTATTTAAGGCAGGCTGAAATGCCATCTGTGTGTGGAATATTAGTGTAGAAACATAGAAACATAGACTTTGAAGGCAGATAAGGACCACTTGGCCCACCCAGTCTGCCCATTTCCCTACCTATTGGATAAGCTGCAGATTCTAGTTAACCAACAGCCTACTTCCTGCAACCCCCCACTATAATTGCCTTATGTCCGTCCCATGCATGTTTGAATTCCCCACTGTTTTAGACCCCACAACCTCTCCAGGAAAGCGGTTCCATGCGTCCACCACTCTCTTCGTGAAAAATAATTTCTCACATTACCCTGATCCATCCCCCTCTAACTTTAAATTGTGCCCCTTGTTCTTACCATCTCTTTTCTGAAAGATGCTACCCTCCTGGACTTTGTTGATTCCCTTGAGGTACTTTAAAGTTTCTATCATGTCCCCCCTGTCCCTCCTTTCATCAAGGGTATACATATTAAGCTCTCTCAGTCTCTTTTCATATGGTTTCTGATGTAGACCCTGCACCATTTTAGTTGCCCTCCTCTGGACTGCTTCCATCCTGTCTATGTCCTTGCGTAGATGAGGTCTCCAAAACTGCACGCAATACTTCAGATGGGGTCTCACTAACTGTCTGTACAGAGGGATAATCACTTCCCTTTTTCTACTTGTGATGCCCCTCCCTATGCATCCCAGTATCCCCCTGGCTCTCCTTACTGACTTCTCACATTGCTTACCCACCTTTAGGTCATCTGATATGACTACACCCAGATCCCTTTCCATTACTGTTGTTGTTAGTACCTCCCCTGCTATTGTGTACTCTTCCCCTGGATTTTTATTTCTCAGGTGCATTACTTTGCACTTCTTTGCATTGAATCTAAGTTGCCATATGTCTGACCATTCCTCCAACCTTGCCAAGTCCCTTCTCATCCTTTCTACCCCCCCACTTGTATATCAACTCTGTTACAGATTTTTGTGTCATCTGCAAAGAGGCATACCTTTCCTTCCAGACCCTCTGCAATGTCACCTTAAAGAGGCGTTAAAGGGACTGGACCAGTACTGAGCCTGAGGTACTCCACTATAACCCCCTTTCTTCAGAATGTGTTCCATTCACTATTACCTTCTGTGTCCTGTTGTGCAGCCAGTTTGCTACCCAGGCTACCACCCTGGGACCCACTCCCAGGCTGGCTAACTTGATTATTAATCTTTTGTGCGGGACTGTGTCAAATGCCTTGCTAAGTCTAGGTAGTCCATATCCACAGCCCTTCCCTAGTCTATTACTTTGGTCACCCAGTCAAAGAAATCGATTAGATTCATCTGACATGACCTTCCTGCTGTGAATCCATGCTGCTTTGGGTCCTGTGCCCCGCTGGACTCTAGGTACTCAACAATTCTTTCTTTCAGAAGTGATTCCATCATTTTCTCTCCACCACTGAGGTCAAACTAACAGGTCTGTAATTTCCTGCTTCTGCCTTGCTCCCACTTTTGTGAAGGGGAATCACATCTGCCCTCCTCCAGTCCTCAGATACCACCCCATCTTCCCATGATTTGTTAAAAAGTGTGGTTAGTGGTATCACTAGGTCCTCCCTTAGCTCTTTTAGGATTCTAGGGTGAATCCCATCAGGCCCCATTGCTTTGTCCTCTTGAGTTTTAGGAGTTCTTTCAGGACTCTTTCTTTTGTAAATGGACTGGCGTCAATCCCACTACCCAGAGTGCTTCTACTGTTTGGTTTGGGTAACTCCACCTCTTCTTCTTTTGTGAATACTGAGCAAAAGTATTCATTCAGTATCTCTGCCTTTTCACTGTCTCCCTCTGCCCACCTCCCCTCTCCTTTATTAATCTTCACTATCCCTCCTTTAACCTTTCTATGCTCCCTAATGTATCTATAAAAGGTTTTATTCCCTTTCTTAACTGAGTTGGCTATCTTTTCCTCGGTTTGGGCCTTTGCTTTTCTGACTGCCGTCCCCACTTCTTTCTGCTTTAACTGATACAGTTCTCTGCCGTGCTCCGTCTGTGATTCCTTATACTTTCTGAACGCAGCCTTTTTCTCCTTAACCTTTCCTGACACCTCTTTTAAGAACCATAGTGGTTTTTTATTCTGCTTTGTTTTCTTTATTTGTTTCACACAAAGGCTTGTTGCATCTATGATGGCAATTTTGATATTTCTCCATTGTTCTTCCACCCCTCCTTTCTGGCCATTTGCTAATGCATTCCTCAGGTATGCACCCATTATGCCAAAGTCAACCCTTCTAAAGTCCAGTATCCCTGTCTTTGTATGGCTTGTCTCCATGGTTGTGTTTATTGTGAAGCACACTGTGCAGTGGTCACTTGTTCCCAGATGTCTACTGACTTTTAAATTTGTGATCCTCTCTCCATTTGAGAGTACCAGGTCTAATAGTGCTCCCTCCCGAGTGGGTTCCACCACTAGCTGTCTAAGGCATACCCCTTGTAGGGCATCGAGAATGACCTTACTCTTGGATGTGGCTGCAGTCCATGTCGCCCAGTTAACATCTGGCATATTCAGGTCCCCCATCAACAGTATCTCCCCTTTTTCAGCCATTTTGAGAATGCTCTCTATCATTTTCTTGTCCATTTCCTCCCCTTGAGACGGGGGTCTGTATACAACCCCTGTGCGGATTGTGATGCCATTCCCTGTCTTCAAGGTGACCCAGAGTTCCTCTTGTCCTCCCCCTTTACTTTTTAGTTCTGTAGCTTTGATCCCTTCCCTTATGTAGAGAGCTACTCCACCTCCTCTTTACCCTCCTGTCCTTGTGTGGGTGTGTACCCTGGTATGTTGACATCCCAGTCATGGTTCTCCGTGTACCATGTTTCTGTGACTGCCACAATATCCAAGTGTTCCTCTTCCATCAGGGCTACTAGCTCTGGAAGCTTGTTTCCAAGACTACGGGCATTGGTACTCATTGCCCTCCATTTAATGGTGGCTTTATCCTTTTTTACCCCATCCCTGCTCTTATTGCCCTTGTCCATTTTTCCATTTACCCCTGTCCTGCCCTCTGTCAAGCTCTGTACCTCAGTGCTTACCCTACTACCTGCTATGTTTTGTGGGGGGGAGGCTTGAACTTTCCTGTTTTCTATCAGCACCTCCCCCCTTGGCTAGTTTAAAAGCTTGTCAAGGAAGCCTTTAAACCTGTCTCCTAGGAGCGTGTTTCCCTTACTGGACAGGGATGTTACATCCATCGCGGCTAAAAGGGTATCTGGTGGTAAGTTTTTATAACTAGAAAGTTTACACAGAAAGTGTGTAGTGTCCTGGATGTAACTATCCCTTTGTATAATCAGCGGTTTTAAAATAGCTTCTACAAACCCTGATATTCCCTCTGTCAGGGTACCATTACCAGAGACTAGTGGTGGCAGTGGGCTCAGTCCACTCCGTGAAGTGATTCGCGGTGCAAAGGCGAATTAGCGGAGTGCTCCGCAACACGAAGTGGAGTACTTCACGTTATAATGAAGAACGTGAAGTGCATTGGAAACAGCTACTTCATGTTACTCCGCCTCCACTGGTCACTTCTCTTTCAATTTTTAAGGTGAAGTACATTGGTTGCAGTTCGCTTTGCCTCACTTGCCTTGTTTTTGAGCTCCGAAGGCGGATTTTGCAGTGATTCATGGGAGTTCAGGTCACATGGGCTCTATATTGATCTGCACAGCCTCAGTTCGAGGTAGTATGAGTGGGAAAGAGTAGGAGACAGTGTGCTCGGATAGCTGTCTGTAGGAATCTTTTAAAAGCTGTTCAAAAAGTATTTTTGCTTTTTTGGGGGGGATCCAACTGTAGTTCATCGATTGTAGGAAACCTTCCTGTGCTCACATCATTGAGCATTTTTGTTTGTTTGTGGATTTTGAATATAAATTTGCAACACTGAGTGTGTGTGGTGAAACACAGTGAAGTGTTCTGTGTGGGGGACGGGCGTATCTTTGTGTAGGTAGATTTAAGTTGGAGAACTAATGATTTCTTTGTGTTTTGGTAATATTTTTGTTATATAACTGACTGTGTTACTGTACACATAGTAAAATTGTCAGTAATAGCACAAATTTTCTTGCTGTTTGTTGTGTGAATGTGGTGCAGCATTTCATAAGGTCAGGTTGTTTAAATTACAAATTTACATTACGTGGCACTAAGTACACTGAACTTTTGCATTTGCTTCGCATTCCTCATTCAGCATTGTACACAGTGTTCTGTGTTGTGTGTGCAGTGTTGCGTGCATCAAATATAATACACCTTTTAAAATTTGTGACACAGATCAGTGTAAGTGCAACTAAACGCAGCAGTGTGAACCTGCTATCCACTGCAGCTGCCTGATTTTGTACTGTGACTGTGTTCTCTGTTCTTAGTTTTGCTGCTTGTAGTGCCATAAAAATCAGCACTGTCTGTATTCAGTGCCCCCCACCCCCACCTTGAAAAGGTATTTTTTACCAGACTGGATTGTTTCTGTGACCCCATCAGCACCACTGGTTACTGAAGTTGTTTTAATTCCATGACAGTGTCACAACACAGTAGTCTCTTATCTGTTGCTGAAGCCACAGTTGTTTATTTTGCTTCACATCCAGCTAGCGACCCTCCAGTCAGAAAGAGAACGTATCAAAATCTGAATTTGGGAATAATATTTGTGGTTGATCCCCCAAAATGCCTGCAAAGAGACGTGCAAGTAAAGCTGTTTCTGGTCATGGCAATGTTGGCAGTAAGAGGGTCTGTGGGCGTGGTAGTAGTACGCGGATGGAGAAGTGCATTGGTGATGTGAGGAAAGGTATTTCTCCTGCAATGTTTTTTACAGCCCAATCAGTAGCTTCACTGATAGTTGGAGGAGATGATGTTTTCCCAGCTGGTGGTGTTAGTGTTACTGGTGTTAGTGGTGGTGGAGGTAGTATTAGCATTGTTGCATCAAGTTCTAATTCCGACCAGTGTACCGTATCCAAACATATTGAGTGTGAAGCAGTGCAAGTGAGTGACAGCGTAGATGATGTCATACTTCCCAGTAACATCCCATTAACTGAGCCTGATTCTGATGATCATGTCAACGATAGCATACAATGTGATATTCCATCCACCGTGGCACTTAACATCACTCATTTTCCACGCAGTGATTCACAGTGTGGTGAAAAAATATCAGGTGATGGTGGTGTAGATGCTGATGATGAATGTGATGATGCCGATGATGATGATGTTGCTGTTGTTGCACCATGCAGTCCACATGTTAGCATCCAAGCAGAAGATGTGGATGTGTGTGACAGTGACGTTGATGAATATGATGATGATGTAATTGACCCCAGTTGGGAACCAGAGAAAAAGAAATTAAAAGTGGCTGTGTCTGAAGCTGTTTGCAGGAATCCACCCCGTAAAAACTTGTGATTTACCGGTTTTAGTGGATGATGATGATGATGATGATGACTCAGTTCTCAATATGATAGGTAGTCGTGGTGGTCAGTTGCAGTCCAGGTGTGCAGTGCCAGAAATATCACGTGCCCCCCCCACTTCAGTGCTTAAAATAACAGACTTAAATAAGCTGCATCATCATGGACATGTTAAAAGCAGAGCATCACAGTCCCTTGTTTGGGATTTTTTTGTTCAAGATGCAAATGATGATTCAGTTGCAATCTGCCAGGTTTGCCATGTGAGTGTGAGCCGAGGTAAAAAGGGGAGCCATCTTGGGACAGGAGGACAGCATAAGCATCTTAAGAATAGGCACTTGGCTCTGTGGACCCAGCATAAGCTGGCAGCTAACACCAGACTTGGGCGCTCACCCGTATCACCGGCGGCAACCATAGCCAGCATGTTATCCCCTTCCATGACTGTTAAGCCCAGTAGGAAATTAAACATGTGCAGTAGTGTGGTAATAAGAGCAGAGGATTACTACAGGCATTATGAGGTGGAGGACCATAATAACTTTGAAATTTTGTCCAGTGCTGGTGAGAGTAGCACCAGTAGAATGCAGTATGTCTAGTGGAAGTGGTACATCAACCCCGGTTGGCAAATCTGGAAAAATAACATCATTTCTGTGTTTGTCATCATCAACTGTGCAACCATCTTCATCAAATGTCCACACTCCACCCCCTGCCAATGCCATTCATCACAGAGCACAACCATTTGTGACCAACAACACACCCCATGTAAAACGTTTAAGTCAGCCCACGTTACAGAGTGTTTTTGCACATAAGCTGAAGTACCCCCCCAATCATACAGTGTCACATGAACTTAATGCTGCTGTAGCGGAAATGCTGGCAATCGATCTTTTGCCCTTCTCCTTTGTGGAGAATTTTGGGTTCCAGTGGTTTGCTGCCCATGTCTGTCCAAAATGGAAAGTCCCATCCAGGACATACTTTTCTACCCATGCTGTTCCCAAGTTGTTCCGCACTGTCTCAGACTCAGTAAGACATGCCCTTCAACATTCCTCCTCTCCATTCATCCATTTAAGTATGGATATGTGGACAAGTGGCAAAACAGCAGGGAGTTCATATCTGTGTATAACTGCACACTGAGCACAGGTGCCAGGGGTTGTTTGTGATGCTGGTAGTGTGAATAATCAGTGCAGGAAGGTGGATTGTCGCGGTAGCAATCTTCGCGGGAATTCGCCAGCATGCACCAATGGCTATGCGCAGTGTGACCTGTTCACACACTGGCGAGAACATGTTGGACATGGTACTGACTGAAATTGACAGATGGCTAAACCCTCTGTCCCTGAGAGCTGGGTTCATAGCAAGTGACAATAGGTCAAATGTGGTGAAATGCATCACGAATGGTGTTTTTTTTTTTTCGTGTTCCATGCATGGCCCACTGTTTAAATTTTGTGGTTCAGGAGTTTCTACAGCACCCTGACATAAAGGAAATGCTGACCATTGCACAACGTAACTGTTCTCACTTTTCAAGATCTGGAAAGGCCCATGACCAACTACGGCAGTTGCAGAAACAAAACAGCCTGCCTCAGCAATGCTTGAAGGTGGAAGTTGTCACCCAATGGAACTCCATGTTATACATGGCAGAGAGGTTTTATGAACAATTTTATTTATTTGGTTTTTGTTGACCGGATAAGTGCACTAGACATGTCCTGCCTATTTTCAGGCACAACCCAGGGGAGGGGGAATACAGATGAATGCCAACTGACCTTGAACCAGATGAAGCTGTTGGTGGTATTTTTAGTGAATGAGGGAAATTTGGCCAGGGCACCAGGGAAATTCCCTTTCTCTTTTCGATAAGTGCCATGGGATCTTTAACATCCACCTGAACTACCACCAATCCAGGTAGATGGGATCTCAGTTTAACGTCTCATCCGAGAGACGGCACCTCAGAAGTGCAGCACCCCTCTCATGCTGCACTACAGTGTCACTACTGGGATATTAACCCAAGTGCCAGATGTGGGAACTGAACCAACAGCCCTCTGATCTCCCAGCCTCAGAGGCGAGTGTGCTACCTACTGAGCCACTGACACTGATACAGAGCCATCACAGAATATCTTGTGACAGTGGGCCTCCATGTCTATGACGACTGAACAGTGGCACCTCATGGACTCTGTAATAACAATTTTGCAGCCTTTTGAGCATGCCACATAGGCAGTGAGTGGCGAGTCTGCCTCCATTAGCCAATCAATTCCACTGCTGCGGGTGCTGAGGCAGACATTGGTGAATGTACAGCATAGCCTTGATTGATTTTATTTTTTTTTTTTTTTAATTTAGTATGCTTTATTCATTTTTTCCCAGCATCCACAATACACTGTAGGTTACATGGCATAGACATTGTTGTACAAAGACCAAGAACATGTCGTATGAGCCTTATGGTTACATCGGCTAAAATAATCACAGTTCTATTATTATATCTACTAATTAATCCAAATCTAGCTACCTAATTCCCTTCTACTATTGACCCTTACCCCTTCCCCCTTTACCACTCCCCACTCCCCTCCAGCAAGTGTGTACATGTTACTTTCAGCATAACTGCAAAGTTAAACTCCACCTACAAGGCAAACGGTCAGCTGACTATAGACCGTTATGGGTTACATATAGCAAGCAAAGCCTCTAAGGAGCCCCATCTGGGCTGATATAAGTGAGGCCAATTGTTCATGTACAGAATATGTTTTTCTAATTGCAAAGCCGTGAGAAACATAGAAACATAGAAGTTGACGGCAGATAAGGACCGCAAGGCCCATCCAGTCTGCCCATTTCTTTTTCTACCTTATAAATGTGCCATCGGCCTTTGCTCTGTCAGTGACCTATCTATTCATAGTCATTTGTATTGCTCCCTTATGCCTATCCCATGCCTGTTTGAAGCCCTGCACTGTATTCATAGCCACCACTTCTTGTGGTAAGCTATTCCATGCATCTACCACCCTTTCTGTGAAAAGAATTTCCTCACATTCCCCTTAATCGGCCTCCCTCTAATCTCATGCTGTGTCCTCTTGTCCTGCAATTTTTCTTATATTTAAACATGTTAGACTCTTTCACCTTGTTTATGCCCTTAAGGTGTTTAAATGTCTCGATCATATCACCTCTCTCCCTCCTTTGCTCAAGGGTATACATATTGAGCTCCGTTAATCTGTCCTCATATGTCTTCTGATGCAGTCCCTGCACCATTTTGGTTGTGAGCATCTTCTTATACCACTCCCTCACTGATAACCGTGTTTCTTCTTTCCAGTGCCTCATAATAATGAGTTTAGCTACTGCTGAGACTAAGGCAATATGTGCTTTCCTAACTCTGGGAATTCCTCTCGGAAACCAATATAGTAAGCATATTTCTGCAGTGAAGAGGGAGTCAAGCCCAAGCAATGGATCCAGTAGTTGTTTGATAGACTGCCAAAAGGTCTGGACCACTAAGCAACCCCACAGCATATGATATAGGGAGCCGGGGGCGAGGTAATACCTAGTGCACATAGGGGAGGGGACATGTCCCACTTTATGCAGTTTAACCGGTGTAAAATATAGGTTATTCATAATGTTAAACTGTATCATTCGTAGTCTGTCCTGCTTAACAAATATATAACTGTTCCTCCATGCTTGTCCCCAAGACTCCGCCTCAGGTATGATTGATAACTCTTGAGCCCAGTAATAGCAAATCCCCTGGGGTAGGCTAGTGTCCATAGATTGTAGCTCTTTATAAATCTTAGAGACTGCATGAGGTTCCCCAGCTGCCTGTAAGAGCCTAATCAATTTCTCCGTGTGCAATCTGTTTGTATCTCCCCTCTCCACATGATTTTTAATTGCCTCCTCAACCTGCTTATATTTAAAGAAAAACGTGACCAGTACTGAGAAATGTGCACGGAAAGCCAAGAAGGGTATCAATTGATCGTTCTCTGATAAGTCCGCCACCTTCTTATCAGTCAGGAGCAGCCAGAATGTGGGTGAGATGGGTTTACGATCAATTTGAAAATGGGGGTTACCCACAATGGGTTGTTCCAGGGATACGTGCCAATTACATGAAAGGAAAGTTTGTAGTTGATGGAGGGCCCAAACCGACCATCCAATAGGGGTGTTCTTCAGCATGCTGGGTAGCTTCTTAGGGCTGACATAAATCAAAGAGGTGAGAGTACCCTGGTGCTGGATCATTAATGATTTTTCTATATCCAGCCACAGGGGGGTATAGACCTGGTTCTCGTTCTCCCAAACTGCCTTTGACCAGTGGACTACTCTACTGAGATGATGGGCACAGTAGTAGGTAAAGAAGGAGGATAACGCTAGACCACTCTGTCTTTTGGGCCCTGTGAGTTTATTATATGATTGCCTAACTTTTTTGCCCCTCCACAGAAAGGCATTTAACATCGACTGAAGTTGGCCAAATCACCTTTTGGGAAGGTAGCACCCAAGCATCCCCACAGGATATAAAACCCAGGGTAGGACATTCATTTTTACAATATTAGTTCTCCCCCATAATGTAAATGGAAGACTATCCCATCTTTCCAGATCTGATCTGATGACCTTAAGCAGCTCTGTAAGGTTCAGTTTCATCATGGTGGGAAGATCTCTGGCAACCTGAATACCTAAATAGGTAAGGGTGTGTGGTGCCCACTCCAAACTGGTGCTACTTATGACTGCCTGGGTGATCCTATCATTCAGAGGGAAGACCTTAGATTTAGATATATTCAGCTTGTAGTGGAAAACCTCTGCAAAGTATTTGATCACTTCCAGAAGAGCTGGGATCCCAATTGCCGGCTCCTCAATATGTATC
Source organism: Neoceratodus forsteri (assembly GCA_016271365.2). Taxonomy (NCBI): domain Eukaryota; kingdom Metazoa; phylum Chordata; order Ceratodontiformes; family Ceratodontidae; genus Neoceratodus; species Neoceratodus forsteri. Next base: position 670,468,977 of record CM057451.1, on the reverse strand, counting down.
AACAGATTGTCTGCATAAGCGGACAGCGTATACTGCTGTTCTCTGAATTTTATACCTCTAATTTGTGGGGAGGCAAATAATTTCTTAATAAGGGGTTCCAAATAAAGATTAAACAAAAGGGGGGATGGACGGCATCCCTGCCTGGTCCCTCTCTGCCGCCAAAAAGGGCCAGACAGGATGCCATTGCACCAAACCTGTGCAGATGGGGAGGAATACAGGATCTTGACCCATTTAATAAATCCTGCGGGAAGGCCATATTGTGCCATTGCTAGAAATAAGAAGTCCCAGAAGACCATGTCAAAAGCCTTCTCAGCATCCAGGGACACCAACACCGCTGCGGAGTCGGAGTACCTGGACGCCGAGAGGATATGCATGACCTTCCGCATATGGTCAATGGATGATTGCCAGCCATAAACCCGATTTGCTCCTGTCCAATAAGAGCAGCTAATATTGGGCCTAGCCTGTTAGCCAAAATCTTGGCTAAGATCTTAACATCTGTATTAATCAACGAGATGGGCTGGTAACTGCCAGGCATGAGGGGGTCCTTCCCTGGCTTGGGTATGAGGGTAATCAACTCTTTCAGAAAACAGTCCTCCAACATGCCCTCTGAGTACCAAAAATTAAACACTTCTGTTAATAGGGGGGCAAGTTCTGGCACACACGCTTTGTATAGGTTGTTAGAAAGACCATCTGGTCCAGGAGACTTATCCAATGTGAGTTGTTGGATGGCCTGTATGATCTCCTTCACAGTAACCGGATTAACCAGTATTTTGGCACTCTGAGGGGTCACCGTCAGTAGCTCTATGGGGGCCAGATAATTGAGAATACTTTGATCTTTAGGGTGGCCCACCTGATCAACTGAATACAGTCTCTGGTAATAGTTCTTTAACTCCTCAACCACTTCTCTGGGTGATGTTATAACTTGACTGCCCACTTTAAGACCAGCAATGAAGCGCGAGGCCTCAGCCTGTCTAAGTCTAACAGCTAGCAATTTCCCAGCTTTTTCCCGTGAATCCAGATATTTGATCTTGGTACGCTTCAACGACAAGTCTACCCTTTGATATATCAGGGCTGAATATTGGACTTGTAGTCTATGTAGAGCTGCCCATTCTGCGTCGGGGGACTCATTATTAAGGGTGGCCTCTAACCCTCAGCTAGCTGGAAGTAGATTGCTTTGCTGGGCTTTGTGTAGCCTGGATTTGATGGTCACCAAATGCAGGCACTCCCCTCTTAAGGCACACATGGTTGCTGCTCAAACCATGTCAATTCTCGTAACCGAACCCCTATTGATTGTTATAAAGTTGGAAAGAAAATCCCGTATCTGCTGCATGGTCTCAGCCTTCTGGAGCAGTTGGTTATTCAATCTCCAGATAAAATCCCTCCTAAATCCTTTCCCCAAATTAAACAGTAGTGAAACAGTCGAATGGTCAGATATGACTCTCTCATGAATCTCGGAGCACACCACATTTGGAAGCAAGTGGGAGTTTAATGAGATAAAATCAATACAGGATAAAGATTTGTGCGGGGGCGAGTAGAACATGTATTGGCACTCCATAGGGTGTAACACCCACCATACATCGAGGATATTTGCACCACTCATCAGGTCGTGCAGTGCCCTCTGCGATGGGGAGGGTCTCCGCCTCTGAGAGTCAGATTTGTCCATCCGCGTGTCTGGCACTATATTCCAGTCCCCTCCCAATATAGTTGCTACCGGTGGGTTAGTGACCACCATACTTAATAGATTTATAAAGAACTCAGGGGATTCTCCATTTGGACCATATAATGCACCTTTGTTGCTGCTCAAACCATGTCAATTCTCAGAACTCTGCCCAGCAGCGGAGACTGAATTCGGGGATTGCCAGAGCCTGTAAGAGGTAAAGTGTCCTGCACTACAGCCTGACTGTTGTGAGGTACTTCCCGCCCACCCTGGGTCGGCACTTCATTTATTGCTGCTGGCAGGTCACATATCACATCACATGACCTACCCTCCTTTTTACTAAGTGTCCACTTTCCCATTTGCAGCTTATAGACAACAACCACTAGGGGTTGCTGCACTCTCTACTCTAGCTCCTCTTTCAACTTTCTACCCCTCCTAGCTACTGTTTGAAAACCCACCCACTAGAAGTCACTGCAGTTCCCTTTGAATCCTTTCTACCACCTACTTTCCTCTCATCAGCCTATCACTAAGCATCTGCCAGCATCAAACCTGGTACCCTTTTGTCCAAAGTCTACTGACTAACCACGAAGCCAATGAACCAGGCCAACATCTTCCTCTACTTTCAAACTCTTAACCCTTCCTCCCTCCTTTTCTGAATAAAAAAAAAACTTTCTACACTCTGTCCCTAAGCTGTGCTTAAACCCAGTACCCTTGTAGTCAGAGTCAGCAGCTATACCTCTGGACCACATTATCTACCTTTTTTATTCCTACTTTCTATGCCTTTTAGTCTCTAACCCCCCCAAACCTGCCAAAATATAAGTTTACCACTTCTCTCTTGCTGCCTTTGAACCCTGCATCCTTACTGTCAAAGTCAGCAGTTCCACCACTCAGCTAGCACACCTGTCTATTATTTCTGCAGGATTTCAACACTCTAAAAACACTCTAACCTTGCTAAAGTGTTATCTGAGTGTTTCTGCAGACCTTGAACCCAACTCCCTACTGCTATGGCCACTGGCTGGGCTCCTTCCTGCTATCCTGGGCAAGACTTGAACCTAGTATCCTGTGCATCTCAGGCACCAGCCTGCCACTATCCACCAGGTAACTGGCAAACAGGGTGACCTCTCACTACTATCTCCCGCTATCATCCTAGTACCCCCATTCTTTCTTCCTACGCTCCCACCCTTACTAACTATGCATGTACCCCCTGCTCACCAGCCTCTCTTTCTCCTCCTCCTTCTTTTGCCTTCCACCAACCCTATTGCCCTATTAACCCTCAGCCTCACTACTCCAGTGTTCCTACCTACCTCCTGTCTTCCCTCCTCCTTTACCACTGCTCCTCCCCTCCCTCCTCCTCCACACACCCCATATGCTCCTCCACCTCACCCCCCCATCCAGACATTACCTTTCCTCCCCCGCTCCCTTGTGCTTCTGATCACAAGCCTTCTCTGCCTGTGCTCCCTACCACCCCTGTGCTACAAAACCCCCTTCCTCATCTATCGCTCGGCGTAAACTCTCCATCTGCCACCCTCTGACCAAAGCAGTTTCCCTCCTTCTACTCTAACAGGAACATACATCCCAACCCAGGCCCTAGCGCCTCCCACCCACCCACCCAGCCCACTGGTCTTCAAGTAACCTCCATGAACATATGCAGCCTGCTGAAGAAAAATTTAGCGCCCCTACAGTGCTGGGCCTTGGCTCATCAACCAGACATCATAGCCCTGGTTGAAACCTGGCTGTCCAAATCCACCCCTGACTCATTTGTTTCCCTCCCAGGCTATACCTTATACTGGGAGGACCGAGTAGGCAAACGAGGGGGAGGCTATGCAATCTACACTAGGGACACAATACTTGGACACGCACTCCCCACCCCTGCCCTTGTAAATGGGGCCCAGGCTCTTACCCTCAAACTCATCCCGGACCCCTCTAGGAGCCCTCTCTATCTCACCACAGCCTATGTTCCCCCAAAGAACCAGCACCCGGCCCTGGTATCTTTAACTGACTACCTGGCCACCCTCTACCATAAGGCGGAACAAATCCTAGTTGGGGACCTTAATGTAAATTGGCTCAGCACCTCCTCATCCGCGATCAGAGACTCATTTGCCGCCCAAGACCTGACCTTAGTCGTCCCAGCCTACGAGAATAAACCCTAAGAGGTACCAGCACCCTTCTGGATGTTATTATAACTAACCGACCCCATAAAATCCAAAACATCCAGGTCCTCCCAGACTCCCTAAGTGACCACTCCCCTATCCTATTTCATTGGGCAGTCCCCAATCCCAAACCCAAAAGCCCAGACCACCCTCACTTGAGCGCCTCTGCCCTGGTGGGCTGAAAAAAACTAAAGTATTCCTCACCCAGATAAACTGGTCCCCCATTAGTAGTGCAACCCGACATTGACACTGCCCTCGCCTTCTTCACTCACACCTTCAACATGGCCTGTGATCTCTTTGCACCCTTCACCAAAATCCGGTCCAAAAAACAGAATGCACCCTGGGTTAGTCCTGCCCTTCTACAATTACTAAGAAATCGGGATAACCTCTGGCACCTTGCCACTGAAAAGGGTCGTCTGTCTGATAGGCAGGCTTACAATGCAGCCCGGAATAAGTGCTCGTGGGCTATCAGGAAAGCCAAGGCAGACCATTACCAGGCCACCCTTACCTCCTCCTGGGGCTCGGCCCAGACTTTCTGGGATAATATTAAGCAACTTAATGGAAAAGCTCGCTCCCCTGCCCCATCCCAGCTAACTAAATAGCACTACACCACCAGCAGCCTGCCACCATAGCTAACTGGCTCAACTCCGCTTTCACTGACCTTAGCTCAGTCCTCCTAGTAATTTCTTTGACCCCCCCCAACCAACCTTCCCTGTCCTCCAGCACCCCAGCTTCCACCTGCAAGATTTCACCGGGAAGCCAGACCCATCCTAATCAAAGCTTTGAATGGCAACAGTCCGCAGTGACTCACTGGACCCCAGTATCCTCAGGCTGGTGCTAGATGAAGTCCTTACCCCACTCACCAGCCTAATTAACCAGTCACTCTGCCTGGGACAATTTCCCCAGCGTGGAAAACAGCCATTATCACACCAATTCATAAAGAAGCGACAGGTCAGCGGCCAACAACTACGGCCAATCTCCATCCTCCCCATCTCTAAAGCCCTGGAGAAAGTGGTGGCCATTCAAATCACTGATTATCTAGCTAGCATAACATCTTATGCCCAGAGCAACATAGCTTCCATGCTGGTCACAGTACCAACACTACCTAATTAAATTCTCCAACTTCCTACACTCCTCCTTGGATACCAGCTCCTAGCTGGTGCAGTGTTCATCGACCTCTCAAGGCTTTCGACACCGTCTCCCATCCACTTCTGTTGAATGCACTCTGCCACACTGGTCTCTCGGCTGGCCCCTACGCATGGTGCACAAGCTATCTTAGCTCGATCACAGTGTGTAAAATCAATAGCACACCTCCGATACCCGTCCCATTCACTCTGGGTCCCCAGGCTCCATCCTGGGCCCACTTCTCTTCTTGCTCTATCTGAACACCCTGCCAGTGCATGCCTGGCAAATTCTACTGTATGCAGATGGCGCGTCCTTTTTGCCACCCACCGCAATTCGTCTCCCTCAGGACACCTACAGTGAGTCTTTCAACAGTGCGAAGCTTGGTTTAAGGACGCGAGACTCGTCATCAATCTTAAAAGACCAAATGCTCTTTTCCACCCCCAAAACAAAGCTAGCAACCACCCTCTATATCCTTCCAAGTACCAATCAGCCACTGGAACAAGTCTGCTCCTACAAATACCTTGGGGTTACCTTCAGACTCCAGCCCTCACATTTCACAACCACATTGATGCCCTAACATCCGCCACTAACACCGAGCTTAGGCATCCTCTTCTGCCATAGAACCTGCCTTCCCCAAATGCTCCTCGGCTCGCTGTTACATCATCCGTTCTGTCCCTTGTAGACTATGGTCTACCAGTCTATGTGTTGCCGACACCACTGCACTCAAAAATTCATAACCCTGAATAAAGCCTACAGATTGATTACTGGTGCCCCCAGGCTCACACACACCTGTCAGCTGTATGTCGAGGCTAAACTGCTTACCCTGGATGAACGGCTTCGATACCAGACCTGTCTCCTCACAAAAAAAACCCTACTCGGGCTCTCCCCCCCCTGGGGTAATGGCATCCATCCACCAGAGCCCTCCCACTATTGCAACACGGTCATCCAACAAGACCACTCTAATGGTCCCCAGATCAAGAACCAGCCGTGGCCAGAGGTCCTTCTGCTATAGAGCCCCAACCTGGTTTAACTCTCTTCCTGCCCCCATCACCAATGCCACCACCATCTCCAAGTTCAAAACCACCCTTGAAACCACATACGTCAACACCAGTAACTGCTCCTGGCTCTCCAAGTAGCCTCCACCTCTACTGCTTCTGCATGACAACGCCCTCAGGCGGCTCTCCACCTAGAACCTGGCCAGTGCCAGCTGTTTCAGATGTTTACCTATTAGATTGCTCACTATTGATACCAACTTGTGTAACACCTGTTCTCAATTACATGTACCCTGTAACCTAAATGTATTTGTCTGACCACAGTGTGACGTGGCGCCTCTGTTGAACGCCTATTGTTTTGCAAACCTATGCTATGTAACCAAAAACACTATGTATGTCTTTATGTGACGAAGTACCTTTGGAAACGAGCCTCTGGCTCAAAGGTTGTAAACTGATTTTACAAATAAATAAAAATAAATAAATATTAGGATTGGTCTAGCCTCAATACTACTGAGCAGGATAATATATCTCCCATTGGGGTCATATATCTCATTCTTTAATATAAAGGGGATATTCTTATTTATGAGAATAACCACTCCCTGCTGTTGACCTCCCATTTGAAAGGCCTGCCCTACCAAGCTTTGATGAGTAGGTGGGTGTCTTCCCGTCTCATGTGGGTTTCCTGGAAACATGCGATCTACCTCAGATGCAGCAAGTGTCGAGGATAACCCTACTTGCCCTTGTCCTGAAGCCCCTTGATGTTCCAGCTGATAAGGTTGTATGACTACTCATTCCCTGCAATTGTATTTATGTCGTTATGAGGATCTGCCCTTCCATAACCCAAACATGCAGTTGAGCCCTAAGAAACCTTAGCCAGTGGTGTACAGTATCATCCAGTATTATACACACGACTTCCCCCTCCAGATGCCCCCTCCATTATCTATTCCTAGTTTCTCTCAATAAACCCACAACTAACATACAAAACAATTACTTTTATCCCCCTCTTTCACCCCAGTTCCAGAGAACTGCAACACTCAAAACAATCATGAGTGCGCAATGTCTTCTCCACAGGTGATCACTTACCATGTCCCCCACCAGCTCCTCACCCCCATTGAACAAGCAGTATGCCAAACCCACATACATTTAAACTGGTTAGCTCTCAGAGCAATAAAAAGAAAAACTGCCAGTGTAAATGAACAGATCAAAATGCTCTGAAATTAATAACTCGAAGGCCAGTAGTATCGTTTGTTCAATCCTTACAAATCCCTCAAACATGGAGAAGCAGGAGGAGGAATAAAATGACCGCAATGAAAAAAAAAAAGGCAAAAACTAGCGGTTTAAAGAAAATCTCCAGATGACAATTGGCACCATTTTCGGTCTCCTGTCAATGCCACTGCAGTCAATGTAGTCCCTCACATCTCCGGTCGCAATATCTAGCAGCCAAAAGAAACAGAAAGTCCCGAATGTTCAGCTTATCCTATCAAGTGCTTGCCAGTCCAAAGACTGGTTCTGGAATAATTCCCTTTGTTTTCTCCCAGCATTGGATGATACTTAGGCCTTAGTCTCTTCCTGTGGTATAACTTGCAGGATGCTGTCCATTCATTCAAATTAGTTAGCTCTCCTAAGCACAGAAAAAAAAAAGAGAAAGCACCTGACAGTGTTGGTAAACAGAGCGAAACACTCTGGAATGAGTAGCTCGAAGGCCAATAGTATCACTTTGTTCCATCCTCATGAATCCTACGAATAGGGAGAAGCTTAAGGAGAAATAAAATGGTCGCACCAAAAGGAAAAAAGCAGAAACTAGTAGCTGAAAGTAGGTCTCCGGATGGCAATTGGCACTGTTTTCAGTCTCATGTCACTGCCACTGCAGTCAAAATAGTCCCTTATATCTCCAGTCGCAGTATCTCACCGTCGAAAGAAACTGAAATCCCCGAGTGTCCAGCGTGTCCCATAAGGCACCTGCCCAATCTAAAGTCTGATTCCGGAACAGTTCCCTTTTTTCTTTTCCCCTGTATTAGACCATCTTTAGGCCTAGAACTCTTCCTGTGGCATAGCTCACAAGACACTGTCCACTTTTTCTGTGTTCACTTCAGATTGATATCCTGATGATTATATAATAAGCTTCAGTAGTATCTCATTTACAAAAGCCCTGCCACTGCAATCTCTCGTCGGTTGCAACCTTGATACCTTCTCTCATTCCATTCCCTTGAACAGTTCAGGAAATAATTCTCTAAGCTCCGTCAGAGCCTGTTCCTTAGTTTCCAAAGGGATCCACCGATACTGATGCTTGATCTGGAGCACTGCGGGATATCGCATTTTGAAGGGCTTTCCCGCTGTAATCAATTTGGACACTATTGGATGCATTTCTTGTCGTTTCACCCTGACCGACTGAGGCAGATCTTGTGCAATCCTGAGCTGATGTCCTTCCCATAATATTTCTCACAAGTCTTTAACCTTGGCCAGGATATATTGTTTATCCAGAAAATTAAGCAAGCGACAGATCAGGGGCCGTGGGGGAGAGTTAGAGGGTGGGAGCGGATGCAGGGCCCGGTGTGCTCACTCAATAATATACGCGGCTCCATTCGAATTAGGGCCTGCAAGCTTCTCAAAGAATTTCTGCAAAAATAGAATCAGATTTGAACCTTCTTCTTTTTCAGGCACACCAAATATTAGGAGATTGTTCTCCTACTCCTCCCTCAAGGTTTTCTAGTTTCTCATCAAGTTTTTTCAACCTTCTACTCAAACTGCAAACCGCCAACTCACTCTTGTCTTGTTTTCTCAAGTGAAAGGAGCTTAGCTTCTGAATATCCCACTCTCGTAGTCAGGGCTTGCACTGAGGCTTTGATCTGCTGCATATCCTCCGCCATCTCCAAGATATGTTCTTGGAGAGGTCTCATAACCTCCAGAAATCTTTCCTCCGAGAGAGCAGTAGTAGTAGCTGGAGTTCTGTTGACACTCGACTGCTGGTGCTTAGGCCGCTTCGTGGCCTTCTCTTTTTCCGGCGTTGATGGTGGTGAGTGTCTCGGCACCATTTTTTGCATAATTACTTCCATTCTGGACAGATAACTGTCCACTGTGAGACTCTTGCAACCTTCTGATGTAGGTTGGGCAACCCCGCTTGTTGTGAAGTAAGTCGGAATTCACTATTTTATTGAATGGAGGTGCGGAGCTGTGGAGGTTGCTGCTGCCCTTCACCCTGTCATCACGTGACCCCCCCGGTGAATGTACAGCATAGTCTTGATGTTGCCGGAGACGATGATAGCAGTAAGTTGCTGCAACACATGCTGACAGTATTTGACCACAATCATCACATTGTGAGCATTCAGCGTAGTGACAACTTTGCCATGGCAACAATGCTGGACCCACGATACAAACGTGGAATTGCATCAGCACTGGAGGGAGGGCCTGAACAGGTAAAAAAATATCAGTGGTCAGCTGATTCGCTTGGTTCATGAGGCACAGAAGTTACATGCCAAGGTTTGCAAACCTCAGCAGCATAATCCAGCTGAAGGTGTAGCTGGAGGACCAGCAAGCATATCTTGCAAGGGTAAGGGGACTGTAGTTCCTGGTGATCTGTCATCCAAAGTGGTTGGTGTCAACCCGCTTTGGGAGGCTTTGTCCCAAGTGGGTATTTGTGATTTCGGGGAACAGGCTGATGCATCAACAATCGGACTTAGTGCAGCACAGAGAATGGTTGAGTCATATTTGTCTGAAAACAGGCATCTGACAAAAAGTGAATATCCTCTTTTGTACTGGAGTGGAAAGTTCAGTGAATGGCCACAGCTGACTGCAGTGACACTGAAGTATCTCACATGCCCACCCTCCAGTGTAAGTGTTGAGAGGGTATTCAGCTCAGCAGGTGCAAAAGTCAGGGATCGTCGGACAAACCAGTCTCCTGCAAATGTTAGTTTGCTAACATTCATTAAAATGAATGAGAGGCACATACCAGCACAGACTGCAGCCTCGGTATTCATACCCTGGCCTAGTCATGGTGGTCTTGCTGATGTGGAAATGGAGCATCCTGGTGGCACTGGCAGTGGCTGTCTGAAATGGCCCACCACTGACGTAGATCATGACACAATGGAGAAAGAATTTCCCAGTGGTCAGACTTCAGACGTCGATGACTGTGAGGGCAGTTTTCTTTATGAGGATGATGATGTGGTTAATGTTGGCAGGTTTTAACTGCAGTATTTAAAAGGCGGTGTGCCCCCCAACCCCGGACCACCATCACCGGGACTGATGTTATCCAAGTCTGCTGCCACCATGAGTCTGTCTGCCCACCACAGACCAACACCACCACCAGAACTGATGTTATCCAAGTCTGCTGCCACCATGAGTCTGTCTGCCCCCCCACGGACCACCACCACCACCAGGACTAATGTTATCCAAGTCTGCTGCCACCATGAGTCTGTCTGCCCCCCACGGACCACCACCACCACCGGGACATATGTTATGCAACTCTGCTACCACCATGAGTCTGTCTGCCCTCCACAGACCACCACCACCACCAGGACTGATGTTATCCAAGTCTGCTGCCACCATGAGTCTGTCTGCCCCCCACGGACCACCACCACCACCAGGGCTGATTTTATCCAAGTCTGCTGCCACCATGAGTCTGTCTGCCCCCCACGGACCACCGCCACCACCAGGACTGATGTTATCCAAGTCTGCTGCCACCATGAGTCTGTCTGTTCCCCACGGACCACCACCACCACCACCAGGATTGATGTTATCCAAGTCTACTGCCACCATGAGTCTGTCTGCCCCCCACGGACCACCGCCACCACCAGGACTGATGTTATCCAAGTCTACTGCCACCATGAGTCTGTCTGCCCCCCACGGACCACCACCACCACCACCAGGATTGATGTTATCCAAGTCTTCTGCCACCATGAGTCCGTCTGCCCCCCACAGACCACCACCACCACCAAGACTGATGTTATCCAAGTCTGCTGCCACCAAGAGTCTGTCTGCCCCCCCCACCAGTCCACCAGTGCACCACCACCACCAACATTAATATTTAAACCATAAAGTGAGCATGTGCATTCATGTTTTTATGCTGCCCTCACTTCACTTAGTTGTGGTTTTGTTTTCTGTAGCTTTTAGAGCTGCAGGTGCAGCCACAGCACAGTACACTTCTTTGTTTCTTTTACAGGAGAACAAAAACAGGCTCCATCGCTATTACTCATTGGGAAAGATGCTGTAGCTATACCGTACAGAGAGGAACCGATGTAATGTCCATGTGAAATCCATTCTGATAAGTATGAAGATTTTATTTCATCCGTTTAATTGCTTTGTAAAGACTGCTGCAAATATTGCACACAACAGGTTGTCTTAGTAGTTGACAAGATGTGTTTCAGAAATGTAACTTGACAATAGGGATTGAGATTTGAGAACCAGGGAGGGACACATAACAATGAAGTTGTAACTTTTAAGAAGTCATTCATGTCTTTTTTTAGGAAAATTCACGATACTTTGTTGTTCTGTCAACGTGGCCTTATCCAAAAAGGTTCATCAACATCAGGCACACCCCTCCACCGACCAAAGCTTGGGCACACATGCAACACGCAGAAGTCGTTTCCTTCGATGACCATGACCATCATTAACAACCGGACTCCAGAAGGATGCTGATGAAATCTGTGAAGAAGTAAAAAAATAAGAAACCATTATAGACAAAACTGAAAATATGATTCGCCCACCACAAAAAATATAAATACTTACCTTCATGTGCTTGAGAGTTATCCATTTCCATTTAAGTGTAAAGAATTCTCATTGAGCACTGGAAGGTGCACAGCAACAGTTCGGAGTCACCTGTGTGATGCAGAACAATAGCATGAGTACATGTTCATGTCAAGTTCAACCCCCCTCATCATCACCTACAAAATACACAACCATATATCTATACATATATCTACTCACCAAGGCTAATATTACTGTACATCCAAAGGGCACCTTTCAATCCAGTTGAGATGATCACTTTTCACTTTTCTGCACACAAGGAGGACGCATTGTGGGCCTACAGAAAAAATCTGGGGACTCTGTGCCACCACTGCGCACATGACTGAGTGCGCCATTAATTCTGGGGGACTTTGTATGTGCTGAAACAGTCTCTTTTCACTTGGTTACCACTTGTCAATTTTCTGCACACAAGGAGGATGCATTGTGAGCCTGCAGAAAAAATCTGGGGACTCTGTGCCACCACTGCGTGCATGACTGAGTGTGCCATTAATTCTGGGGGACTTTGTATGTGCTGAAACAGTCTCTTTTCACTTGTTTACCACTTGTCAATTTTCTACACACAAGGAGGTCACATTGTGGGCCTGCAGAAAAAATCTGGGGACTCTGTGCCACCACTGTGTGCATTACTGAGTGCGCCATTAATTCTAGGGGACTTTGTATGTGCTGAAACAGTCTCTTTTCACTTGGTTACCACTTGTCAATTTTCTGCACACAAGGAAGATACATTGTGGGCCTGCAGAAAAAATCTGGGGACTCTGTGCCACCACTGCGTGCATGACTGAGTGCGCCATTAATTTTGGGGGACTTTGTATGTGCTGAAACAGTCTCTTTTCACTTGTTTACCACTTGTCAATTTTCTGCACACAAAGAGGATGCATTGTGGGCCTGCAGAAAAAATCTGGGGACTCTGTGCCACCACTGTGTGCATGACTGAGTGCGCCATTAATTCTGGGGGACTTTGTATGTGCTGAAACAGTCACTTTTCGCCTGGTTACCACTTGTCAATTTTCTGCACACAAGAAGGATGAATTGTGGGCCTGCAGAAAAAAATCTGGGGACTCTGTGCCACCACTGCGCACATGACTGAGTGCGCCATTAATCCTGGGGGACTTTGTATGTGCTGAAACAGTCTCTTTTCACTTGTTTACCACTTGTCAATTTTCTGCACACAAGGAGGACGCATTGTGGGCCTGCAGAAATAATCTGGGGACTCTGTGCCACATTTGTGTGTTCTGTGATTGTTGCTGTGAGCTCATAGTCATGATATCATAGTGACATTTTTACAGTTAAAGCAACTTTGCAAGAATGTCCTCACAGTTCTGAACTGTACTTTTTTATGCTACTTTAAATTGCCACAGCAACCACTACTTACGTGCGAGTTGTCAGTGACTTGAATGATACGATTCTTCTCACAATTTATGTCTGCTTCTCTTACTTCTACTTTTTTTCATGTATGAAAACAAAATGAGCACGTCTTCCAATATTGTTCCGACCAGCTTTGTATTTATTTGCGGCTGCTTTTCAATAACTATTGTTTCGTGGTGTCATATAAAACACTGACTGATGCATAACTGTTAGTTAACAACAGAAGTTATATATGACAATTACTTAATGTGATGGAGAAAAGCAGAGGAAAACAATGACAGAGACCTGGTCACACTCACTGTCAGCAGCACCAATTTAAAAGGAATGCTCCTTTCATTATTTCACACATGAAAAAAGGTAGTACAGCACACTCAACTACTGCAAATTATCGTATCATTCCAGTCAGTCAGGATGTAAGTAAAGGAAGTTGTAACATAGCATTAAAAAATATAGGTCACAGTTATCAACAGATTGTTGTGCTGCTGCTTTACAGACAGTCACCACATTACATAATTACGGTGATGCACATAAACTAATATGTGGGGGCATTGCTATATTTCTTGCTCCACAGAGTGCAATATATGTCTGTGAAAACCAACCATAATTTCATTACAGTATGTCACATGACGGAGGAATTAACAATCTGAAAAGTGACCCACATTTGTGCCACACTTCCTCAGCAACGTTAAGACGTGATGGCAGGGGGAGCGCAGGTGCATGCTCCACTATACTGAATGTCCAGCAGCTATCCCAAGCAATGTTTCCTAATGTTATAAGGTTCACTTTGTGGTGAAATGTGGGATGTTTCCACTACCAAGGCTCTTCTTACTGGAAACGTGGCCACACATTTCACAACAAACTGACCAATAACATAAAAAACATTCACAAACCTGCATTCTGATATTCCCTGTAAGAGCGGAGCACACACACGCCGCTCTCCCTGCCATCATATGTACCAATGTTGCTGAGAAGGAGGCAGAATGGGCAGATTTTCAGAATGGGAATGCCTCTGTCAAGACTCACTGTAATGCATTTACGCATTGTTTTCAAAAATTTATTGCACTAGTGGTGCAAGAAAGATTCCCCTGGAAGAGAAAATGTGTATGATTTAATAATAACAAACAAAAACACACAACAAAAGTACAACACAGTAGTGGGGTGGGGTCAGGGGGGGGGGGGTGGGTGTGGGGGGCAGAAAACAACACCTGGACTTACTATGGCCATGGATGCCATGGTGGTCCAGCAGCAGGCGCAAGCACTGAAAGCATTTCTGCTGCTGTCCTTTCACTCTGGTAACCTGCTGCTCCAAATTAATTAAACGCTTGTTGTTCTCCTCCAGTGCTGCCCACACCAGGAGGAGGTCAGACTGGTTAACAGGGACTGTGCCAGGGTCCACTGCAGCAGATAATCCAGGTAGTGGGGCTGGTGGTGGACAGGGTGATGCTGGTGGCTGTGGTGGTGGTTGGTGGAGCACCTGATTTAGCCCTCCTCCTCCTGCTGTGGCGGTGACTGCTGCAAGACACATCTCCCACCCCAGCAGCACCTTCGGCCACTGCCATGGAAGGGCCAGCATTTAGATGCATGGCCCCCCTCCATGGCAGCCTGCCACTCTGCCCTGTGGTGATTCATCATGTGGGTGTGCTGGCTGCTGGTCCCCAAATGTGTCCCAGGGGGACCACGGTGCACCGGCACACCACACACATGGCACTGCACCACTGTGCTGTCTCTCCCCACACAATTAAAAAACTCCCGCACTGGGGAGCTGAGGGGGGGGGACCAGACACAATATGCACTTGGTGGGTATGAGTCCCACCACCACCCACTATTGCCAGGGCCACCTCCTGTGGCTCTGGAAGTGATGGAAGGGGTGCTGCTGGAGCCCCAACAGCTTCTGCTAGTGGTGGTGGTGGAGAAGGTGGATGAGCAACAGCCACCGGTGGCATTGGTGCTGCTGCTGTTGCTCCTGTTGCTTCTGTGGGGGAAGCAACACTGGCCAGGAGTCTGGAGCAGTCCAACAATACACGACCGCCCCACCCCCAACGGGTCCGCACTCCTCCCATCCTAATGTTCCCATGTGCCAGCGACTTGCCTTCTCTGACTCCATCCTAACCCTCCATCCTCCTGGGTCTATGGGATAACACACACACACACACACACACACACACATACACACAGACACACACACACACACACACACACACACACACACACACAGAGTCAGTCACATACACAAAACAAAAACAAAACTTATACAAACAAATTCACTAACCAAAAAAACACTAACACAATACAAACACTAAATAAAATAGCTTTTAAAAAAGCTGTTTGAAATAGCAGTAACAAGAAACGACTCAGAGAGTCGTTTAAAAAACTCCTCTCCTCTCATAATTCTGCTTTGTCCCTGTACAAATGTAAAGGAGAAAGTGAAACTACTTCTCTGACTCACTTCCTTCCTGCCTGGCTAAAGCATGTGACTTACAGTACTGCAGGCCATGTGATGTACCTATTTTTTTCTCACTTCGCCTTACTTCACATTAAGGCATAATGAGAACGTGAAGTGGCATGGTAATGATAAGGCGAAGTGAGCACTTTATGAGGTCCACTTCGTGTTGTGCTCCACAGACATGAAGTGGTCACTTCGTGTCCACTTCAAGGGCAGATTTATAATTCGCTGCATCTCTACCAGAGACTATGGGTCTACCAGGATTGCCAGGCTTTTGTATTTTAGGAAGCATGTAGAATGTCCCTGGCTTGGGTTCACTGGGGATGAGGGCATTTAGTTTGTCTTGGACATGGTTTGGAAATGTTCCAATTAACTTCTGTAGTTCTCTTTTATATTCTGTAGTTCGGTCACATTCCAGTACTTTGTAGTAAGTAAGGTCAGTTAGCTGCCTGTTGGCTTCCTTAAAGTAATTTTCCTGGTTCAATATCACCACTGCAGAGCCTTTATCAGCTTTTTTTATGACAATGTTATGGTTCAATTTTAGTGTTTGTATAGCCCTCTGTTCCAAAAAAGAGAGGTTGTAATGGGCCTGTTTCTGCCTATTAAGAATCTCACCAGTAACTCTCTGGTGAAAGCAATGAACGTGTTTGTCCAGTTTCTTATTATGGCCACTTGAGGGGTAAACTCAGATGATCTCTTTTTCTTATCTGTAAAATTGTTACTATTTGTGATTTTTTTTCACTGCCTGTGATTTCTTCTCTGTCATGAAAAATTCTTTAAGTCTCAATCTGCAGAAGTATTCCTCCATTTCACCACAAAACTGTATTCTGTTCAGTGGTTTAGTTGGGCAGAAAGTGAGGCCCTTAGAAAGTACATTTAATTCCCCAGAAGTCAGTGTGTGGGTGGACATATTAACAACTGAAAGGCGCCCATCTGTGTGGCTTAGTTGTTCAGTCACTCTGTTCTGCTCTTCATGGTTGTTAGGAAGTATGGTATGTTGAAGGCCATCTAACTTCCTGTTTTTAATGAGCATGGCTTTTCTTAAGGCTTTTTGGTAGTTCATGTGTATCTCATGCAAGATGTCTGGAATTGGGTCACCAGACATCCTGTCCAGCGTGGTAACTATTTCATCAAACTGTTTCTTCAAAAATGCTTTCTTGGCATATGAGCTGTGGATTCTGTGATTTCTCAGTTTCTCAGAGGTCTGACAACAAAGTTGTTCAGCATACATAGAATTATCTGTGTATCTCAGTGGATTCCAAATAGCTAGACCTTTAGGGATAATGTTATTCCTTTTGCACTGGGATAAAAAATAGATGTCACTGTCTAGCTGTGCTAGTTTCTTCTTAATGTTATGCATCTGCCATATCCTGTGGTGAATTCCGGTATCTTCCATGCTGCAAAAAAATGGTGTAGGTGCCATATTGGTCCTTTTAAGAACGAATCCAGAAACAAATGCTTTGATTCCTTTTATTGGACCAACATAGATGTTCCACAAAAAAAGAACAAAGTGCTCTAGCTTTCGGACTAACCAGGTCCTTCTTCAGAAGCTTTATGGCAGTTATTTTGCAAAACCCCATACTATTAACACCAGATAATGTTGAAAAAACAGAAATAATTCTCACTGGTTTAACATATACATTCAAAGCATAACAGAAGATTACGTCAGAGAAGCTAATTAACACCAGTATGCTTTTAGCTGAGAAACCGCAGAAGGGCAAACGTTATCAAGAATTATCAACAACCAGAGTGTTCTTCTCACATAAATTTTAAAATGTCTCAGTATGCTTCAAGAAGCATTCTAGTGATAAAAAACCTTGGGATAGCATTCTCTCTAATACATGTAAGATGAGCTTACAACTTACATTGCAAGTGTCTTTGTGTTTTAAAGAACAGACAATGAGAGACAAAATCTTGAAATTAGATCTAACTGCAAGTTGAAAACAAGCCCCAAATTAAACATACACACATATACATGATGCATGATAGTATCACTCGTAAATATAAGTGGCAAAGAAAAATACTTGTCAAGGACCCCCAAGAAAACGAGAACATGAGCCTGATACAGTATGTGCAGATTTCAGCACAGAGTCAGTGTATAACAAAAATGCACAGAATCAGTCTAAGGAATCTAAATGAAAACTTCTAAGGATAAAATCTGGTTGTTGATAATTCTTGATAACCTTTACCCTTCTGAGGCTTCTCAGCTAAAAGCATACTGGTGTTAATTAGCTTCTCTGATGTAATCTTCTGTTATGCTTTAAATGTATACGTTAAATCAGTGAGAATTATTTCTGGGTTTTTTTTTTCAACATTATCTGGTGTTAATAGTACGGGATTTTCAAAATAACTGCCATAAAGCTTCTGAAGAAGGACCTGGTTGGTCCAAAAGCTAGAGCACTTTGTTCTTTTTTTGTGTAACATCTATGTTAGTCCAATAAAAGGTATCAAATCATTCGTTTCTGGATCCGTTAGATAATGTGATGCATTCTGGGGCAAGTCTGACCCATATTGTAGGGATGGGTTACATTTAAATACTAGAAGAAGTAGAATTTTGGGTGCTAAAATAAGAAACATGGTTAACTTGACTTTAAACTGAATACATATGGGGTGAAAGGGATAGTTTCCAACCCATTACAAGGAATCTTGATAAAGACTAAAATGAAGAAAATTAGTGTTCTGAATTTTTTAATCTTGACGCAAGGAGTTTGCATAGTGATAAAAAATCAGAAATGGGAGTTATTAGCTAGTAGTCAAAAGATTGATATCCTAGGCTTTATAGAAACATTGTGGGATAGTGCTAGTAATAGAACAAGCAGATAAGTGATTATCAAATATTTTGCAAAGAAAGACGGGATGAGAGGGGAGGTTGAGTCACCTTGTTCATTAGAAATAACATTGAGTGGCACTAATGACTTGTTGCTAGTGAGATTGAGTCTTTGGAAGAAACTACATGGGTTACTATTACCAGTTTAGTGGGTAAAAAAAAAAATAACTATTGGGGTCTTTTATAGACCGCCTGACTGTAGCCCTGAAGTAATAAATTTTTTAGCACAGCAAATATCTGATTTCTCTGATGAAAGTGATGTCATAATAATGGGGGAACTAAATATGCCATTCATTGATTGGAGGAATAAATAAATATTTTAGATGTTGCTGATATAAATATTAAGAATGATATTAATAACATCTCTTTAGGTAGCCCCCTAGATAATAGTGATCACTTAATAATTTATTTTTCTTTAAACAGGACCAAAAAGAATATGAAGGGTACTACTATCATCAGGGATTATAACAGGGCTAACTATGATGCTGCAAGAAATGAACTCAATAACATTTATTGGGACTATGTTCTCGAGCCTCTAGATACTATCAAATCTTGGCATTTCCTGACTTCCTTAATTACCACTCTGATGAATAAATATGTTCCCTGTAAAAAAAAAGGTTACAGTTATAAGGGGAAGAATCCACCATGGTTTTGTAATAAAATCAAAAATCTTATATCGAAGAAAAGAAAGCTATTTTTAATTAAGAAGAAGAATCCAACAGAGAGGAATATTAAGAAATGTGAAACTGCACTGAGGGCCGTTAAAAATGCTATAAGGTTGGATTGTAAAAAATATGGTTTAATTTAGCTCATTCAATAGATGGTCACAAGGTGTTCTATTCCTATGTAAACTCAGCTAAGAATAATTTTATCGAGTAATTGGTCCTTTAGTAGTCAATACAATTACTTATAGGGATCCACAAGAGATGTCCAATGTATTTAGTATCTACTTTTGTCCTGTGCTTAGTAAAGATAGCATCCAAGTAAATTGTTCCTATGACTACCTCAACTATGACCTCACTAGACAAGATTGATGGTTACACAGTTCTTAAAAGGCATACTTCCTTGGATCCCAACAAGTCAGCAGACCCAGATGGTTTGCATCCTCGCTTACTATGTGAATTAGGTCAAAAACTGGCACCTATGTTAACAATTATCTGCAATAAATCCCTGCCAGAAGGCACTGTGCCTATGGAATGGTGTTGTACATTGGTGTTCCCACTGTTTTCAAAAGGTAGCAAAACTGTCCCAGGAATTTATAGAACTATAAGCTTGACATCGATCATAAGTAAAATTATGGAAGGTTTTATTAAGGACAGAATTATTAAAAATCTGACTGAAAGGGGACATGTAGATTATACACAGCACAGCTTTGTCAGAGGTAGATCTTGTGAAACTAACCTAGTTAGTTTTTATGAAAATATTAGCACAAGTGCAGGTAGCAATGACACTGATGTCATTTACTTGGACTTTAGGAAAACTTGAGACACTGTTCCACATGATATTTTAATACCTAAAATGGTAAAATTAGGTATGAATAAGAATCTTATCAAATGGGTATAGTCTTGGTTGTCTGATAGGAAGCAGGTGGTTAGGATTAATGGGCATCTGTCTAATGAAGGTATGGTCACTAGCGGTGTCACACAGGGATCTGGTGTTGGGATCTCTACTTTTTAATTAAGGATCACGATAGGCTAAGCCTAGCAACCGATCTTCAGGTTATTGTTGATTGGAAAACAGCAAAAAGTTGGCACTTCGAAGCTACAAAATTTATTTAAAACAGAACAACACTTATAACACCACCAAAGAGACCAGAGCACACTGCTCCCTAGGAAGTAGTGTGCTCTGGTCTGTTTGGTGGTGTTGTAGTGTTTTAAATAAACTTTGCAGTTTGGAAGTGCCGGCTTTTTGCTGTTTTTCCTGTGGATTTCTTGAGCCAAGCACTCCTGCACAGTTGCAGTAGTTATTTGTTGCCTGTATTGTTGATTGGGCCAATAATAACTGGCTACAGTTTAACACCAATAGATGTGTTGTGATGCGTTTTGGTAAAAATAACACCACTCATATTGTATTAATGGTGTCACCCTTAAATCTGTCAACAAAGTCATGGATCTAGGAGTATTCATTAGTAAAAATCTTAAGTCTGGTGATCATGGTAAACATACAGCCATCAAGACTAATCAATTAGTGAACTGTGTGAAGCGTTCATTTTCCAATAGATCAGAGGCAGTGTAGTTGCCACTTTATAGGCCATATATCCATCCTCACTTGGACTACTGCTCACAGCAGTGGAGTCCATATCTAAAAAAGGGATATTAATCTAATTGAAAGAACACAACATAGTTTACAAAACGGATTTAAAAATGTAAGCATAAACCTTATGATGAAAGGCTTCAAGTACTGAAACTATTTTCTGTAAAGGATAGAAGAATTAGGAGTGATCTGCTATTTTTATTCAAAGTTATAGAAGATGACTATTTATTTATGTAGGCAGAGTTAAAATTTAAGACATGTAAACAAGACTTAAGAGGACATATATTACAATTACCTGGAAAGTTCTCTAAACAAGACACTGGAAAGTATGCATTTGTTCCAAGAACAGTTACACTTTAAAATATGTTACCAGAGGATATTGTCTATTCTAAGACTCTTCAGGATTTTAAAAATAAATTGGATAAATTTACAAGTGATGGCAGCCTTATTGGTTGCTTCCAGTGAGATGTGGGGGACAGCTTTTAAGGGCATCAAGCCTTCTACTGTGTCCTTATTTATTATTATTGTGTATTGAATTTTGTTGACCTGGTAGGCCCACCCTGACTAGAAGTCCCTTTTTCAGGGGCAACCGGGGAGGGGGATTCAGATGGCAACCAACTGAAATTGAACCGGATTAAGCTGTTGGTGGTATTTTTAGTGAATGGGGGAAATTTGGCCAGGACACCGGGGAAATTCCTCTACTCTGTCGGCAGTGGGTGCTGTGGAGCCAGCTGAGTGTGTGCGCAATCTTCAGATGGATGCAGACAGCAGTAGTGATGAGATGGCTGAGAGCCAGAACCTGCAGATCGATTGTGAGGGGAATGGTGTGGCTGGAATGTGCCTTAACGGTGGCCAGTGCAGCGTACCAACACCCTCACGGCAGGCGGTCTCGTCCGACGGTGCGGAGGTCACCGGTAATTTGCCTTTTCATGACGACCCAAGATTTCGGGTTTTGGCTGTTGTTACTTCTCCTACCTTGCCCATTGGTGCTGATTTACCAGAAGATGGTGTTCCCCCTTCTACTCAATCTCTGGATGTTCATAGTCATCTTGAATTGAAACGATGACTTCTACAGGATGCTATGGCTGACTTTCAGAAGGCACAGTTACTAGCTGAAGATGACTTCCGGAAACGGAAAAGGCCTGAGGCCGACTCCCCCTCCACTCTCCCAGATATGAGCTCCAAGGTGCTTAAGTCTCAACTCCCCTTTGTTTCTGGGGAATGTTTTTCCCCGCCCCAGACCCCGAGTTCTAACCCTGGTTTAAGCACTAATTCCTGGTCTCTTCAGAAGGCACTTGTCGATGTGAGTTGGATACAATTGGATTCAGGTGACTGGATCGCTGACCCCACCATTCCACTTCCTGGGGTATCTGGGGTGGGTGGGAATTAGCTGCCTTCCGGCGCTTGACAGGCGGATGTTGTAATACTACAATTGGAAGGTGCTGTGGTGGTCCCTGTTTAGCGCTCCACTGACTTGGAAGTACTCCCTGTTGCAGTTTCCTCTGTCTCTCCTGTTATTGCTGAGGATTTTGCTCCTCCTATCCAACAAGCTGATGTGACTGCTCCTGATAGTATCCCGTTTTCACCACTTTTGGCGACAGATCCTGTTGAGATTCAGGTTGTTTCTGCTTCTCCTGTACGAAATTCTGACCTTGACAAAGAACTCCCTTATGCTCCTGATACTGTGGACCAACCCTATTTAACTGCACCCCAAGTGACCTTTGCTAGTCTCTTTAAGAAACATGTTACGCTAGCTAAGCATAGAAATGCTGTTAGGTTACGGTTTTTAGGTTCTACTGAGCATATGCCGGATCGGTTTTATGTTGGCAAGGTTCTGATCAAACAGTTATTGGGTTTTTCTCCCGTTGAAGTCTATGCTTTAATACATACACCTGGGGACAGTACTTTTGATGTTAGCTTTCATTCTCCTGATTTGCTAAACCGTTTTTGGATGAAATATGCTTTGCTTAAAACGAATCCGGCTTGATCTCATTTTCAGGCCATCCCTCTTACTAAACAGTCCTTTAAAGTGATAACTGTTCTATTTCATAATGAAGGGGTGAACGTTGAGAATATTACTTACTGGCTTGAGAAGAAATGTACTATACAGGGGAATCCGGAACCTATTCTGGATACTGAGGGTTTTTGGAATGGTGGTTGGCATTATAAGGTGAATTTGTTGCAGAATGATGAGGGCCTGCAACATTTGCCCAATTAATTTTACTTGGGTAGGGATAAAGGTTTTATTTTTTACCCAGGTCAGCCTCGGCGTTGCTACAAATGTGGCTCACCCAGACATCTTAGCAGAACCCGTGAAATTATTAGATGTGTACAAAGTGGTGAGCTAGGCCATGTCATGTCTGACTGTCATCATCCTCCTAAATGTTCCCTGTGTGAGGCAGACCACTCATATATTGACTGCCCCGGGCAGCCCAAAATAAGATGAATGGTGACTTTTGCATCCAGGATTTTTATATTAATATGGCCATTAAGGCTGCAATGCAGCAGAGACCACCACCACCCCACCTCGGTCGGCCTCTGTCTCCTGTTTGTGTTGGACAGCTGGAGCTTCTGGCACCAGAAGTAGAGCCACCTGCTCCTTGCCCTAATACTATTCCAGCAGTTGTCCCTGCTATCGACTCTGTTATTCTGCCAGAGGATTCTGATGTGGTTAAAGCATCTATGCCTCCACCTTTACCTCCTGATGGGGACTTTACCCTGGTCTCTAATAGACGAAGTAGCTCCGATCTCACACTAATGTACCACATATGCCTGTACAATCCTTTATTTCCCTTCAAAATGCATATCTGATACTTCAGGATGATGTCGGTACTGAATCTGATTCTACCTCTGTGCAGTCCTCCCTCCCTGAGGGGGTGTCCGATCTAGATCAGCCTTCAGAAACCCCTGACACTGCTAAAAGGAAAAAGAATAAGTCGGGAACATGAAAGTGGAGTAAAAAGAAATAAGTTGCTTCTTGCCTTATGTCTTCTGTCTTGCTCCCTTAGGATGCATTATATTTTGGTCCTCTTTCTTATTATTTACGGTATGCTAGATATTTATAAACTCTCTATTGCCTCTTTAAATGTCAATAGTATTCAGTCTGATAGAAAATGTCTGTTGATTTACTCATTGTTTGAAGGAGGAAGTTATGATATTTTTTTTCAAGATACCAGATTACATACTAGAAAAAATTTAGACCAGGCCACAATGGGGTGGCGGTGGGGTGTTACCTACTGGTCGATTGGCACTGAGCTCTGTAGTGGTGTTGGTATTGCAGTTAATAATCAATCAGCTAAACTTTTGCATTTAATTGACATAGTCCCAGGACCTGTTTTGATGTTAGATTTGGTTATTTGTGGTTTGCGATGCCGTTTCTTAAATGTCTATGCTCCTCAGACCAAGGCTGCCAGGATTGAAGTTTTTAACATCATTCAGCCATATTTATTTACCGCTAAACATGTCTTTCTCGGTGGTGATTTTAATTGTAGCAGATATAGGAAAGATAGAGGTTTACAAATGCAGAAATTATTTTGTGATGCTAACTGTCTGCGCTATTGGTTCAGACTGGACTGACTGATATTTTTGAGAAATATGGTGATTCTCCCAAAACTTATTTTCAGGGTACAAAAGCCACCAAAATTGATTTTTGTTTTTTATCCGAGTCATTGCGAGTTGTTACCGTTAAAATGCTTCCGGTTGCTCCATCTGATCATGTGATCCTAGAAGCCACGGTTGCCAGCTATCAACCCATGCATCGTGGACCTGGGTATTGGAGACTAAATTTGAGTCTCATGCTTCTTCCCACAGTGGAGGATGGTTTCATGGCATTGTTGGAGGCCCGTAAATCAGTGGTTTTCTTATATGATTCCTATAGGGAGTGGTGGATGGATACCAAACTTGATATTTTTTATTATTTTTGACACATTGGTAAACTGAATGGCAGGTATAAATCTGATTTATACCTAAAATATAGAGCCAAATTTTTAGAATTGTATTTTCAAGTAGCACAAGAAAACATGTCTGTTCTTCCTGATTTGAATGCCATTCGGAATCTTATGAATACAACCCAATATAATCGTTTAAAATCCTTAAATATGGAACATCGCTTTGGAATGCAGGGTGATACAGCCTACATGAATTCTTTTCAGTTTTTGCCCATCAACACCAACAAAAACATATGGAAAGTGTTAAAAATCAGGCTGGCTTTAGGTGTACCACTAGGGAGAGTATTATGCAGGCTCTTGATGCACATGTTCGATTGTTGTTTGGATCTTCGGATTTTGAGTCTCCAGTGCATGCACCCTGGTTAGATCAACGTGTTGTACCCTGTCTTTCTGCCTATAGTGCTGCCTTACTTGTTACAGATATTACGTCTCTGGAAGTTTCTGGAGTGTTGTCCCGTGCTAAAAAGGGTTCAGCTCCTGGATCAGATGGGATCCCATATGAGTTGTATAACTTCATTTTTCGAATCCTATTACAGGAATTTACTACAGTATTAAATGAATTATTGAGATCTGGTGTTCTCCCTGATAGTATGACTGAGGGCCTTGTTGTCTTTATGTTTAAAAAATGGGATACAGAGGACTTGGTGAATTGGAGACCAATTACTTTGCTTAATGCAGATTTTAAAATATTGACTAAAATATTGAATGATTGGTTACTTGTACAGGCAGATTTTTTATTATACCCTGCACAGACTTGTTCTGTACCTAATAGAAAAATTTCTGATAGTTTGATACTACTCCAGGAAATTATGCAAAAAGGGACTTCAGGTGAAATTACTGGTTTACTCTTTAGACTAGACCAGGCCAAAGCCTTTGACAATGTCCATCATGCCTACTTATGGAACTGTTTACAGCACTATGGGGTTCCTTCGCTCTTTATTTCTTGGATCCGGATCTGTTATGCTTCGGCAACAGCCCAAGCTTATTGTATTGGTTGATTGGGAAATAAGTGTCTTATTAAATGTGTCGTTCGGCAAGGTTGCCCATTGAGTGCTCTTTTATATTTGTTCACTATAGACCCCTTAATACGGAGTGTTTATGCTGATCCAGAAATACAAGGAGTGTCTTTTTATTGTATGGATCAGGAAATTAAATGTATAGCTTATGTGGATGACATTTGCTTTGTGGTGAATGACATGCCATCTGCTTGTGTATTGGGAACTGCTCTTCAGGATTTCATGAAACATACAGGGTCTAGTATTAACTATAGTAAGTGTCATTGTATTCCAGTTAGAGTAGAAGATGTACTAGTACCTACTGTTATTGGGATTCCGGTGACTAGAGGTACATGTCTTATTCTGGGACTTCATTTTGGCACAGAGGATTTGGCATATCAAAATTGGAAATTTAAGCTTGATGAGGCACAAGACAAGGCTAAACTTTGGAATACGTGGAGGCTATCCAAATTGAAGAGAGTTTTTATGATTAAGACATTTTTGTTGCCCCTTATTTTTTTTGTACCTGAGTTCAGTATTTAGTCTTCCTCCATCCCCTGAAACACAGATGTGCAGTTGTTTTTTTTCTTGTATTTGGGTAAGAGATTAAACCCAATTAAAAGGAGTATATTGTTATGAGAGAGGAAATCTGGTGGTTTGAACATGTTTCCTACAGAACATGATTTCTACAGAAAGTTTAATTATTTTCTTATTGGCATTAAGAATTGCAGGATTCCATTAAAGTGTAGTAATTTTATAACCAGAGGGGGTGTAATACAACTGAAGTTGCTTGATTTCTGTGCTAGACACATAGGATTTGGAATGATATTTGTGCACTATTTTAGAAGTGTTCTGCTGGCTGAACACTGAGTTTGTTTTTATCCCTGGACTCAGTAGAGTGGTTTGTGTAGGAGCAGTGGTCTAGTAAATTGTGGTGTTGGTTGACTTACTATAAAGGGCAGTACTCACCAGGGTGGTGGAGCAGTGGTGTATTTGATTGTTTCTAACAGTCACCAGTGGTTGTGGCCTACCCACCCACCCTTCCCTCACCCTGCCCACCCCATGCATGGCATTTCCTTTATAGCCAAGGTTCTGACATCACTTCCAGGTCTTGGGGCAGAACTGTCATATTCTTAATTACCCAGCAGAGTGCATAAAGGGTAAGTACACACACACACACACAAAAAAAGTTATATATTACTCATTGTATATTACAAGGAAGAGGGACATGTGGGGAGTGGTGCAATGCACTGGCTGTGGGGCAGCAATTTTCCAGGACACATTCTGGAACCTGCATTGCTGCCCTATTTGCAGGCAACTGTCAGCTCTGAGGGAGGAGGTTGCCCACCTCCAGGCTGAATTGGCAAGGACTAAGGAGGCCTCCTTCACCCAAAGAGCACCAGTTCCACAACCACTGCCTCAGAGGTTGCCATGTGTGAAGAGCAGATAGACCACAGTAGGTTCTGGGAGGGTGAGGGTGGTGGAACAGAGGTGTAGCACCCGGGTTGCACCTCTACACAAATCATATGTGAGTCTGGCAAATCAAGGTTCCTCTATGATGACACCCTCATTGGAGACCAAGAAGAATGCTGGGGACATCCACAAGGGAGACCCACAAAAGGGTGGCAAGGGACACCACAGGGGAAAGAAACAGCTTCTGATAGGGGACTCAATTGCTAGGGGTGTAGACCTGGGGAAGGGAGAAGAGAGGGAAGTAAAGTGCCTGCCTGGTGCCATGGCTTGGAGGGACAGGAAGCAAATCCTCAGGATTGCAGAAGCAGCATCACAGGAGAGGAAACTAGATATCATTGTCCACCTCGGGACAAATGACCTAGCTAGGCATGAGATCAGAGCAGTGCAGGATGAATTTGTGGAGTTGGGGAGGGGCCTCAGATGGGTAGCAAGCATGGTAACCTTCTCAGAGGTGATGCCAGTCTATGGCAGGGGTGAGGCTAGGGTACTGCACACCATGCAGTTTAACGAATGGTTGCAAAACTGGTGCAGAGCACAGGGCTTTGGCTTCATTGGGGACTGGGGTTCCACCTGGAGAGATGAAGGTCTATACTGGCATGATGGTCTGCATTTGTCCAGGAAGGGAAACATGCTCCTAGGTGACAGGTTAAAAGGCTTCCTTGGCAAGCTTTTAAACTAGCCAAGGGGGGAGGTGCTGATAGAAAACAGGAAAGTTCAAGCCTCCCCCACAAAAACATGGCAGGTAGTAGGGTAAACACTGAGGTACAGAGCTTGACAGAGGGCAGAACAGAGGGTAAATGGAAAATGGACAAGGGCATAAGAGCAGGGATGGGATAAAAAGGATAAAGCCAACATTAAATGGAGGGCAATGAGTACCAATGCCCGTAGTCTGGGGAAACAAGCTCCAGAGCTAGTAGCCCTGATGGAAGAGGAACACTTGGATATTGTGGTAGTCACAGAAACATGGTACACAGAGAACCATGACTGGAATGTCAACATACCAGGTACCAATCTACACAGGGACGAGGAGGGTAAAGAGGAGGTGGAGTAGCTCTCTACATAAGGGAAGGGATCAAAGCTACAGAACTAAAAGTAAAGGGGAGGAAAGAGGAACTCTGGGTCACCTTGGAGACAGGGAATGGCATCACAATCCGCACAGGGGTTGTATACAGACCCCCATCTCATGGGAAGGAAATGGACAAGAAAATGATAGAGGGCATTCTCAAAATGGCTGAAAAAAGGGAGATACTGTTGATGGGGGACCTGAATATGCCAGATGCTAACTGGGTGACATGAACTGCAGCCACATCCAAGAGCAAGATCATTCTCGATGCCCTACAGGGGGCATGCCTTAGACAGCTAGTGGTGGAACCCACTCGGAAGGGAGCAATATTAGACCTGGTACTCTCAAATGGAGAGAGGATCACAAATTTAGAAGTCAGTAGACATCTGGGAACAAGTGACCACTGCACAGTGTGCTTCACACAAACACAACCATGGAGACAAGCCATACAAAGACAAGGATACTGGACATTAGAAGGCTGACTTGGCATAATGGGTGAATACCTGAGGAATGCATTAGCAAATGGCCAGAAAGGAGGGTGGAAGAACAATGGAGAAAAATCAAAACTGCCATCATGGAGGCAACAAGCCTTTGTGTGAAACAAATAAAGCAAACAAAGCAGAATAAAAAACCACTATGGTTCTCAAAAGAGGTGCCAGGGAAGGTTAAGGAGAAAAAGGCTGCATTCAAAAAGTATAAGGAATCACAGATGGAGCATGACAGGGAATTGTATCAATTAAAGCAGAAAGAAGTGGGGAAGGCAGTCAGAAAAGCAAAGGCCAAAACTGAGGAAAAGATAGTCAACTCAGATAAGAAGGGGGATAAAACCTTTTATAGGTACATTAGGGAGCATAGAAAGGTTAAGGGAGGGATAGTGAAGATTAATAAAGGAGAGGGGAGGTGGGCAGAGGGAGACAGTGAAAAGGCAGAGATACTGAATGAATACTTTTGCTCAGTATTCACAAAAGAAGAAGAGGAGAAGTTACCTAAATCAAACAGTAGAAGCACTCTGGATAGTGGGGTTGACGCCAGTCCATTTACAGGAGAAAGAGTACTGAAAGAACTCCTAAAACTCAAGGTGGACAAAGCAATGGGGCCTGACGGGAGTCACCCTAGAATCCTAAAAGAGCTAAGGGAGGACCTAGTGACACCACTAACCACACTTTTTAACAAATCATGGGGAGATAGGGTGGTACCTGAGGACTGGAGGAGGGCAGATGTGATTCCCCTTCACAAAAGTGGGAGCAAGGCAGAAGCAGAAAACTACAGACCTGTTAGTTTGACCTCAGTGGTGGGGAAAATGATGGAATCACTTCTGAAAGAAAGAATTGTTGAGTACCTAGAGGCCAGCGGGGCACAGGACCCAAAGCAGCATGGATTCACAGCAGGAAGGTCATGCCAGATGAATCTAATCGATTTCTTTGACTGGGTGACCAAAGTAATTGACCAGGGAGGGGCTGTGGATATGGCCTACCTAGACTTTAGCAAGGCATTTGACACAGTCCCGCACAAAAGATTAATAATCAAGTTAGCCAGCCTGGGAGTGGGTCCCAGGGTGGTAGCCTGGGTAGCAAACTGGCTGCACAACAGGACACAGAAGGTAATAGTGAATGGAACACATTCTGAAGAAAGGGGGGTTACTAGTGGAGTACCTCAGGGCTCAGTACTGGGTCCAGTCCTCTTTAACGTCTTTATAGGTGACATTGCAGAGGGTCTGGAAGAAAAGGTATGCCTCTTTGCAGATGACACAAAGATCTGTAACAGAGTTGATACACAAGGGGCGGTAGAAAGGATGAGAGGGGACTTGGCAAGGTTGGAGGAATGGTCAGACATATGGCAACTTAGATTCAATGCAAAGAAGTGCAAAGTAATGCACCTGGGAAATATAAATCCAGGAGAAGAGTACACAATAGCAGGGGAGGTACTAACGACAACTATAATGGAAAGCGATCTGGGTGTAGTCATGTCAGATGACCTAAAGGTGGGTAAGCAATGTGAGAAGTCAGTAAGGAGAGCTGGGGGATACTGGGATGCATAGGGAGGGGCATCACAAGTAGAAAAAGGGAAGTGGTTATCCCTCTATACAGACAGCTGGTGAGACCCCATCTGGAGTACTGGTGCAGTTTTGGAGACCCTCATCTATGCAAGGACATAGACAGGATGGAAGCAGTCCAGAGGAGGGCAACTAAAATGGTGCAGGGTCTACATCAGAAGCCATAAGGAAGAGAGACTGAGAGAGCTTAATATGTATACCCTTGATGAAAGGAGGGACGGGGACATGATAGAAACTTTTAAGTACCTCAAGGGAATCAACAAAGTCCAGGAGGGTAGCATCTTTCAGAAAAAGAGATGTGTAAGAACAAGGGGGCACAATTTAAAGTTGGGGGATGGCTCGGGGTAATGTGAGGAAATTCTTTTTCATGGAGAGAGTGGTGGGTGCATGGAATCGCCTTCCTGGAGAGGTTGTGGGGTCTAAAACAGTGGGGGAATTCAAACATGCATAGGACAGACATAAGGCAATTATAGTGGGGGGTTGCAGGAAGTAGGCTGTTGGTTAACTAGAATCTGCAGCTTATCCAATAGGTAGGGATATGGGCAGACTGGGTGGGCCAAGTGGCCCTTATCTGCCATCAAAGTCTATGTTTCTACGTTTCTATGTTTCTATTTACCCTATTGTTTTCTTTTTTAGTATGTTTTTGTATTCTAATATACGACCCTTATTAGTTAAGTGGGATTTGCAGTGGACACCATGGCTTTTGGATTCTTTATGCCTGTTTTTTGATTTTTGGTCAGTACATTCTCCTATACCAAGACAACATTCTATTACTCTGCTCCCACCTACATTGAAAGTTTGTTAGGCATTTATTTTTTGACTGCCCATTCATTGTTGCATTTTGGCCTTTTGTGCATCAGAAGTGGCTGTCATCCCCTTTTTCTAATATGACTTTAGAGGTTTTTTGTCTTGGTATTTTACCACATTTGTGGACTAAGCATGATAGAGTCACCATGTGGTTGTTTTTGGCGTGTTTTAAATTTTATATCTGGTTTGTCCACTGTAGGCTTATGATTCAGCAATGTTATTTCTCTGTAGAAAAGTCGTTTTATATGGTTCATAACTCCATTAATACTTTACGCTTACAAGATTGTCACAAGCTTTCTCCCTCTTTATTTCTTCTAGATGGGGCTCGGTGGATTGGTTGTGATTTCACCCCCTTCACTGCTGCTGCTGTGCGGCGTATTTCTTCTATATGTATTCCCCTACTCCTTGAGTGGAGGGAAGGGGTGTTGGTGATGCTGTGTTCTTTATGTTTGAATTTCCTGTATGATTTAATACTTACTTCTGTTTCTGTTTTATTTCTATTTTATTTTCATATTTTATGGTTCTCTATGCTACTGTATGTATACTTTTGTTGTGCTTTCAATAAAAATTCCCCTACTTTTTTAGTGGGGGTATTTTTGTTTTATGATTTATTTTTGGGGTTCTAAATATTTTGTTGAAAACAAACTTGACTGTGCAATGATGTAATACTTATTTGAGTTTTCTTATTTTATGATTTTTGTCTTATTTTGTGTGAAGTATACACCTTGTGTTATTATTTGTTGGTTGAAGTTATAATAAAAATTCCCCAACTCTTTAAGTGGGGGGAGGAGGGAACATTTATACTCCTCTGATAATGCTGTATGGCAATACCTCTTTTGATTCTGTTTACTATCTGATATGTCTATTATTTTGTATGACTTTACAATGTTTGTATTCATTTTTGGTTTGTTGTCATGATAATAAAAATTCCCCTACTCTTTTGGTGGTGGTGGGGAGGGAGGGGAGGAATTCAGTGTTTCTTACTAAAGACAATGACAATATTTGTATTGACCTTATGATGAAATATTTATTTATGTCTACCTTTCTGTTTGCATTATGATTTTGCGTGAAGCAACACTATTATGTATGTATTTTACTTTCAAGTTTTAATAAAAATTCCCCTACACTTTTTCGAGAATTGCCATGGGATCTTTAACATCCACCTGAACAACAACCAGGACAGGCAGACAGGACCTTGGTTTAACATCTCATCCGAAAGACAGCACCTCAGGAGTGCAGCACCCCCCTCATGTTGCACTACAGTGTCAATATTGGAATTTAACCAAGTGCCTGGTGTGGGGTGTCATAATCATAACCCTGCTATGAACCTTAGTATAAGATTTACCGGTTTCTAAAAGAAAAGGAAAAAGAAAAGTCTCCAAAATGTGAAATCTGGACACTTTCAATGTTTTATAACTAAAGACATTTTCATAAAACATAATCTTTTCCCCTTAGACTGCCTTTGTTCACCTTACGTATTTACTTGCTCTGAGGTTGTAAAACCCTTTATTTGTGACATCACAATCTTTTACAGTGGGCATGATTCAGATGTCACAAAGAAAGGATTATGAATTTGAGGCAGGTATAAAAACTTCAGGAATAGATGATGACTAAAGAAAAAGAATAGGTTTTCATGTTGCTGTGAGTACTTGTGACCATAGGTGTCAGAACCACAGGACTGTAAATTTACTTTTGTGCCCTTTAAGTCTTTTGTGCAGTCTCCTTCCTTCTTTTCCTCCTTTCCTCTCTCCTTCCTTCCCTCCTTCCCTTCTTCCCTCCTTCAATCCTTCCCACCTTTCCTCCTTTCCTTCTTCCCTCCTTTCCTCCATTCCTCCTTTCCTTCTTTCTTTTCTTTCTTCCCTTCCTTCTGTCTTTGTTCACTGGATAATTTCACTGATCCAAGGGACCTTTTTCAGGAACTACATGGCTTAGAACTGGCAAAGTATGGAGGTGGTAACAAAGAGATACATGGTTATAAACAAGCTGAGAATACATTTGCAAAACAATAAATAAAATAATTAAATACACCAACAAGATAACAAAAGTTAAATTAGGGTATAATCTCAACTAACTTATCGAGCCTACTGCCTTTGCCCCAGAGGTTTCCTAGGAGAAGATGGGCCAGCTGGACCATGGTGAGCTCTGGGTTGGTGGGGGAGGCAGGTCAGGGGCACATTCCTCATCCTGTTCCACTACAGAATTCTTTTGCCATTCTGGTGGAACAGGACTGCCAGGAGGAGGCACCCAAAGTAGTGGCAAGGGAGGACGTGGGGGTCCTCCACATGGGAGGCCCCAAGGTGGGAGATAGAGGACCCAAGCAGAGGAGGAAGCAGCTTCTGGTGGGGGACTCAATTGTTAGGGGGTAGATTTAAGAACAAGAAAGGTGGTGAGGGGGAAGTAAGATGCCTACCAGACACCACAGCTCAGAGAGATGGGCAGTGGACCCTAAGAATCACTATGATGGCTGTGCAGTGGGGAGCTGGATGTCATTGTCCACCTGGTGACTAATGACCTACTGTAGCTAGGTACAGGGCTGGAATAGTGTAGGGAGACTTCAGGGAACTGGGGAGGGGCCTAAGGAAAGCAGCACACTTGGTGAGTTTTGTCGAGGTGCTGCCCGTCTACAGCTATGGATTCAAAGTTTCAAAGTTTATTTATTCCAGTATGTATAAAACACTTAGGTATCACATACAAAATTAAGTTAAACTTTACACACTTTTTAAAATATGATATGCAAAACTAGCAGCTGAATATATACAACATGCTATATAACAAAAATATATGCATTTCATAAGGTGCCGTTTAGTCTCCACATCTCTTACAGTATCAATATTATGCCAAACAAGTAGAAACCATTAAGATCTCATCCCAGCAGTTAATTCACAGACAAATGTAAGGTACTTTAGGTCCTGTATATACATGAATTTAGGATCACATTTACAGATCTTAGATTTATTTATTTTTTATTTATTTATTTTATTTATTTAGTTTTTGTTGACCGGGTAAGTGCACTAGACAAATCCTGCCTATTTTCAGGCACGACCCGGGGGAGGGGGATACAGATGAATGCAAACTGACTTTGAACCAGATTAAGCTGTTGGTGGTATTTTTAGTGAATGAGGAAATTTGGCAGGACACTGGAAATTCCCCCACTCTGCTGGCGCTGGAGGCCAGTAGGTGTGCAAGGGCTGTTATGGCCACTGCAATGCAGGAGGAGGAGGAGGAGGGTTGTGTTATTACGCCCAGAGGAGAGACGCCGATAGTGGCAACGAGCAGTCCGATTCTAAATGGTATTTGAATCGAGTAATAGCTCTGCATCTCATGTTCCATCAGAAAAAGCGAGAATTTGAAGTTACTGGAGTCGGGAGTCTTAATTTGATGCGAAGCAGAGTTCCCCGGCTGTTGTTAAATCGCTAGGCGCGCCTTTAAATCAGGAGAAGGAACGAAGACAGCATCTAACCGGACGGCAGAACGTGGAACCAGGAAGAAGGTCAATCAGCTCAGGCCATGCGAAGCTGTAGAAGCGCAGGCTGTTCACGGAGGATTAAACAACTTGAAAGCTGGAATAGAGATTACCGACAGGCAGTCGGAAGGAGAGTACAGATAATGTAGCAGATGGGATTTCAGTTAAGCACTGGGGTAGTTATACGCTCTTAAGGTGCCTACAAATAATGAACAGACTAAAACTGAATTTGCTAGTGCTACATTTGCTACCTTTACGCTAAATAAGGAGGTTGGGTTCGTGTTTAAACCACTTTCTCCTGGTCTTGGGGTTGAAAAAATGACAGACACAGTGGTGTACCAAACTAAGACTGGTTCTCAAGATGGAGTAACTGATTTTTCTTTCTCTGATAAACTTAAGGATTGCAAAACCTCCAAGATTACAAAAGAAGCAAGGGACAGTGACTTTGTGAGCTTTCCTACACTTTCCCACGGAGAACATGATGCAAACTGGTCCCCTCAGGCAGCTTTAACAGCTGCAGGGTGGAAACCTTTGGGGAAAGGGATTTGGTCACCAGACTCTGCATGGGACAGTTCTTTTGATATTAATAAAAATGTGTCTAAATGGCAACCAGGAAGTGTTGATGAAAAGGCTCTAACCGGAAATGATAATGTTCATGATGTTGATTGGAGGGGAACAGAGGGGAAAACAGTTCTCAAAAGGTGCTATCAGCACAATCACACTCAAATGAACAAAATAAGGAAGAGAATAAGATGGAAAACCCCTTATGTCAAGCCTTTTTCACAGTGCAAAAGAGAAGCAGCTCAAGGAGGAATGCTGCGTATTAGTACAAGGGTGGGTTACAGGAAAAACAGACAGGTATTATGTAGGCAAATTATTACTGAAAGACTCTTAAAGTTTTGCCCGGATGTATTTGCTTTTATTAATATCTCAGGTGAGGACAACTTTGATGTCAGTTTTCGTCTCCCAGCTTTATTAGACCTTTTTTGGGATAGATACAATCAAGTCAAGTTTTCCCCCTTATGGTCACCCTTTTTGGTTATTCCTTTGTCTAAACCCCTGACTAAGTACGTAACTGTTATGTTCAGAAATGAGAGTGTGCATGTTGAGGATATTATTTTTTGGTTATCACAAAAATGTGAAATTCAAAGCGAGCCAGAACCACTTTTGGATGCAGAGCAATTCTGGACAGGGGGGTGGAAATTCAAAGTAAAATTGCGGCAAACATCTTCTGGTATTGAGCATATACCTAACTCGTTTATGTTAGGAAGGGATAGGGGAGTGGTGTTTTACAGTGGACAACCGAGGCGTGCTATAGGTGTGGCCAAAACTCATTTATCAAGCTCATGTGACCAGCCTAAATGCGATACTGTGGTGAAATTGGGCATGTTACCATGTATTGCAACAACCCAATTAAGTGTGACCTATGTGAGGAGCAAAACCACGCTTTTAGGGCCTGTCCATGGGCAGCACAAAATAAAAATGTTAATGGTAAGTCAGATTTTTTTATACAAAAAGCACAAGAGGCCATGAAAGACCAGGAATTACAACAATCCGTAATAGGCTCTCCCATAAAGCTGCAGAGTCCCGCAGTTTCATTACCAAGTACAGCTACTCCTGATACAGCCATGATCCTTGTGGATTCTAAGGGGAATGGAAGGGAGAAAAATATCTCTGAACCCTTTCAGCCAGTTTGTTATATTGATCCGAAGGGTGACATAATAAATAAAGGTGCTGGTGCTTTAAAACCTCCACCAGTGCTTAGAGATCGAGCAGGTCTCTAAACCACTGGTGATTCCAGAACCTGAAGGGATAGAACAAAAATACATATGAGGTCCTCAGTTGGGGAGATTCAGAGGTTGAAATGGTTGATACAGACTCTCAGGTTTCAGTCCAAGAAGGCATGGTGACATCTAGAGAAGATTACAAAGGTAAAAAAAGAAAAGGAGAAAAATAATTCAAGTTGCTAGATTTTGGGTTAAGCAAGGATGGAGTTAAATTTTTCCTGGCCACTTTAAATACTCACAGTCTTTTTAAAAACTAAGAAAGACAGGCAGTTTTCACATGATTCATGATCTAAAATCTCAATTATATTTTACAAGAAACTTGGATGTTTGACAAGACTCAGTGTTCTGCTTTTGCTAAAGATTGGCCATGGGACCATCTTATTGGTCTTTTGGGGAGATAAAGCAGATGGGATAGGTATCCTTTTTAACTCATATAATTTTACTTTACATAAATTGATTGATTTATGTCCTGGAAGAACACTAATTTTAGAGGGGAACTGGTTTTCATATACCCTCCGTCTAATAAACATATATAAACCCCAGACAAAGGCCAGCAGAGTAACATGCATGAGACAAATCCAACCCTTCTTAGTGACCACTATCCCTATCTTTTGGGGAGGAGATTTTAACTGTGGGACAGAGTTAAAAAGAAAATCTGAGAGTAACAAAAAGATGTATTGTGATACAGCATGTCTTACAGACATCATTAAAACTGCTGATTTAGTATCTTGCATGGACAAACAGGTAACGGGACCGAAAGGTACTTTTTACAAACGCGGGAAAGGGTATACCATAGATTACCTTTTCGTTTCAAAACAAATCTTATTTAACCAACTACAAATTATTCCGGTAGAATTTTCAGACCATGCCCTATTACAGGTTAACATAGGTCTCACGAGTAATAGTAGAAGACAAAACATGAGGTGGAAACTTAATACTTCTGTGTTACAAGAGTCATTGGTCCTGAACTCCATAAAATTAATTTTACAAGCTAGACTATCAGTAAGCTTTTTATACCAGGATATGGGGAAATGGTGGCAGGAAACTAAAGTTGATTGCATTACTTGGTTTAAGAGCAGGTAAAATACACCAAAAGAACAAGTTTTTCCACTATCTCAAATTATGGAATCAGTTACAAATATTATTATCAAGAGCTAACACCTCAAGAGATAATTATATATCACAAATTGATGAAATTAAAACAAAAATGAAAATCTTTCAATATAACCGAGCCAAAACATTGCAAGCTGTTATCTCAAATCATATGAGAAAGTCAGTATTTGGGGATTCTTTTGACTTATGTAAAGAGGTCAAAGAGCATGGGTCTTTAATTTCATTACACAACGGAACTAGGAAAGTCTCCTCGACTAATGAATTAGAGGATTTAATTCATAATCATTTTAAGGATTTAGAGTCTCTTCAGATCCCATCCCAAGCCCAGATCAATAAAGTGTTAGGACCCCCTATAGAGAAGGCCCTAGAGACAGATTTACTTAAGGTTCTCAATCAACCCTTCTTGCAAGAAGAAATTATGACGGTTCTAAAGTCTTTAAAATCCAATGTGGCCCCAGGACCAGACGGTCTTTCTAATTCATTTTACAAATCCTTTCCAACAGAACTTAGTTCTATCCTTGTAATTGTATACAATTTCTTTTTGGAACATGGTGTTAGTTTAGTTTCCTTTTCAGATAGTATACAAATTTGTATTCACAAATCAGTGATAAGGGGGTCTTTTCAAAATTGGAGGCCGATAACTTTATTGAATTCAGATTATAAGATTCTGATGTCATTAAACAATAATAGACTTAAAAATTAGCAAAATATAGCTTTTCTCAAATTCAGCACTGTGGCATTCCTGACCGTAGTATTCAGTCTATTTTATGTCTGATCAGAGATTCAATTGAAAAATCAAGTGAGTTAGGGAAAGTGGTTTTTAGTTTCTTTAGATTTAGAAAAGGTCTTATAGAGTGAGCCATGTTTTTATTTTCGCCTTAGATTTTTTAAAGTTCTCTAATTACAAAATTTAATTAAAATCTTTATTGTTCA
Organism: Neoceratodus forsteri; assembly: GCA_016271365.2. Lineage (NCBI taxonomy): Eukaryota > Metazoa > Chordata > Ceratodontiformes > Ceratodontidae > Neoceratodus > Neoceratodus forsteri. Next base: position 670,430,792 of record CM057451.1, on the reverse strand, counting down.
GGAAAGGTGTTTCCTTCTATTAATGGAAAACTGGTAGAGGATTTCAAGTAAATTGTGGGTAAGACAGGGTTGCCAGTTAAGTCTCTCTATTGTATAATTTTTCATTAGAACCCTTTTATGACCGTGAGTTTGGTCCCCATGGCAAGGAGTGAGGATTCCAGACTTAATGCAACAATAACCATTCAAGCCTATGCAGATGATGTATGCCTGTTTTTACAGATATCACACAGCTTGAATTGTTTTTTCCAAATTTGAGAGTATGCAGTGGTTGCCAATGCTAAGATTAATTTACTTAAACGAAGGGTTTACTTTATCGGAGGGAATTATCAAACACCATTAGTATGGAACTCTATTAATATAACTGTGAACCTATAACAATTTTAGGGGTAAGTTTGCCTACAGAATTGCCCGAAGATAATTGGAACCTAGTATTAGATAAAATCGAGAAGAAAGTTACTAGATGGAAAGATTTAGATTTACTAAAATGAAAAGAATTCAGTTTTGAAGAATTTATACTACCCTGCCTCCAATATATTGCAGCAGTGTTTCCTTACCAGCCAAATTTGAGACCAGATTATACAGCATTTGTTTTCAGTTACTCTGGGGTAACAGACTAAACCTGGTCAAAGATGTTACACATACCTTGAGAAGAAAAAGGAGGATTGGGAATGGTAGACCCAGTATTTTTTTGTTTTGCAATTTTTTTTTCTGGCTCATTAAAAGATTGTTTAGGAGGAGCTCATAGACAGGAGGCCCCTTTCTTTAATAACTTAATGAATCGTTACTTTACTGCATGGATACATTGTGCTCCAAAACTGTCTAGTCATTTTGCCTTACCAAATTTTTTTAAACCAGCTGCACAGAAATTATTTAAGTGGCAGGTCACAAAACACCAAATATTAAGATGCTCCTCAAAGGCATTATATAGAGAATTAATGGCTGCAGTCTATTCGAAGCCCCATGTTTTCGAATTGTCCTAGTAATTGTAATGAGGACATTTTGAATCAATTAAATAACACAAGACTACCAGAATTTATGTGGGAAACACAATGGCTTACTTTATATGGTAAATTAAATGAGAGGCACAGCTAAATATAAAGCCAAAGCTGAGAGAATTTGTCCCTATACCGAATGTATAAATCAGGAAGAAACAATGGAACATTTTTTCTTCACTGCTCAGTGGCCATCAACATTTGGGATTACTTGGCTAAAGTTTGAATTTCCCATGGTTAGCAAACCTCACCTATGATATTTTGGTTATAGGTTCCTTCCTGTAAGCTTACATAATTTCAATAAAGGACTTTACAGATTTTCATTGCTAGTTTAAGATACTGTTTATGGCAAACAAGATGCCAATGGGTTCTATATCAAAAGAAGCCTTCAGTTCAAGGATATAGAACATATAGACATTTATATTAAGCAACATTTTTTTTCAGAATCACAACAGTTTAATGTAAAAGTTAGAATGTGGTGAAGGTTTCTCCACATCATCAAATTTAAATGAGGTTGCTTGGCTTCCTTATCATTTCTTTAAACTTATTAGAAGTTACTGCTACCTTATGGATAACTAAGAGGTTAATTTCCCTCCTTTTTTCTTTTCTCTTGCATTTAAATGATTTGACCTACTAGGATAGTGAGGGGTCGGCCTAATGTTAGATTTTTTTTTTTTGCTTCAGGTTAGGTTTTTTTTATTCTATCCTTCTCTTATGGAATTAATAATCTCAGTGCACAATGTTAATTATGCCCTACTTAGATGTTTACTTTTTCATATCATGATTGTTTCTGTATTTTTCTAATGTGTTATGATTGCTATGTGTTTATTTCAATAAAAATTGCCCCTTCTCTTTTCGATAAGTGCCATTAGATGATAGTTATTAGATAGCTTTGTGTTAAACCACCTTTTATTATGTGACATAACACATCTGACTTTAAATAATGCATTTTTATGAGCCTCACTTTCACAAAACATTAAGTAGAACTCTGCACTGCCTTGGGTTTTTAGCCTACACAAAGTTTTAGATATAAGCACATTTACCAGTTTCCCAAATTCCATTTGAAAACGACAATCTGTCACCCTCTGTATGGCTGTACTTACATAACCTTTGCTGTTCATTATTGCTGATGTATCCCATATTTCCATTAATCCAGCTTTTTTGAGAACATTATTGAGTTTAGTAAACCAGGGGGCAATCTTTTTATTATTGCAACTTTACAACCAATGTTTATGCAGTAGCCTATCTTCATTAAGGGGCACAATCTTTCCCCACCATTTAATTGCCTTTATACATGCTAATAATGACATTGATTTCAAATTCAGTTCTGAACGAAGCATTGCAGCTGGAAAATCTTTCTGTAAGTCAAATATTTGCTTATAGAACATAGTTTGAATCTGCTCTACAGCTTTGTTGTGTTGCTAAACTCCCATATGAAATACTACTAGTCACATTTCCATCAAATGTCTGCCTGAAGGTTTAAAATGAGTTATCTGCATCATTGTTCCCAGACCTAACTATAACTTTGGATGCAACAGGTGCTTGTTTTCATTAAGTTCTTAAGTGTGTTGACCAAGAGAGATCTGTGTCAAAATACATCCCTAGATATTTGCAGCATATACTACTTCCAAGTCCAAGTCCCCAGAAATCCCCCTCTCATTTTTCTTTTTTGCTCCAAAAACCAGAATTTTAGATTTTTCTAAATTTAGCTCTAGATCTAGTTTAAGAAGGTGTTGTCATGTCAATCACATTGCCCTTCTAAGGCCAAGAGGCGTAAGTGCACATAGCAAAATATCATCTGCATAAAGTAATGTCCGAATTTCTGTCATACATTTTTGGATGGAGGGTGTCTGCTGTCTGAAGAGCTGGAACTAAAGTATCTATATATAAATTAAACAATAAAGGGGCCAATAAGCATCTTTGTTTTACACTTTTCTTAATTGATATACAATTAGTGAGTGCATTGTTAGATCAAACCTTACTGGAATTATTCATGTGCATCACCCGTAAGACATTTAATAAACCCAAATCTATGCCCTTTGTTGTTAAAATCTGCCATAGTGTCTCCCTGTTTATGTTGTCGAATACTGATCTGAGATCCAGACAAGCCACATATAATGTACTTTTCTTTGACACTGTATATTTGCACAGCTATAGGGAGGATAGGGTATTCTGCACCAGGAACTTCAACTCTGCTTGAAGGAATGGTGCAGAGAAGAGGGGGTTTGGCTACACTGAGGACTTGGGGGACCAACCTGGAAGGATGAGGGCCTATATAGAAGTGATGGCCTGCATTCATGTAAGAGGGGAACTACAGTACTCAGTGGATGGTTTAAATGTTGCTTTGAACACTTAAACTAGCATGGAGGGGTGGTGAAAAGACAAAGGGAAGTATAAACTCTCTTCTCTCCCTCTCCCAGGCTTCTGCTGACTCTCAGCCCTTGAACAGGGCTGCTCCCTGGCTCCCCACTGCTGGAACCCTTGGAGCCACTATGGAAACTAACACAGGCTCCCGCTGACTCTCAGCTCCTGAACAGGGCTGTTCCCTCTCTCCCCACTGCTGCAGCCCACGCAGCCACTACAGAAATGAATACAGGCTCCCCCTCAACTCTCAGCCCCTGAACAGGGCTGCTCCCTCATTCCCTACTGCTGCAGTCCTCGAAGTCACTACAGAAATGAATACAGACTCCCCCCGACTCTCAGCCCCTGAACAGGGCTGCTCCCTCACTCCCCACTGCTGCAGCTCTTGGAGCTGCTACATAAATGAATGTGGGTACTGAGGAATGGCTCCAGCCCCCAAGTTGATTTTGAATCTTGGCACCACTTTCTTTTGCTCTTCAAATTGGTGACTTCACCCGATAGAAGCAGGGCAGATCGTGCTGCTAGAAAAAGGACAATGTTTTTAGTGTGTCTCTCTTTCTTAGTTTAAGGCAGCCAGTAGTAATGTTTACCTGTTAGAAGCACATTATATTTAATTGCTGAGTATCTATATTTTGATTAAAGAGGATTTAGGAGCTCAGTAGGAGCTCTGAAACTGCATATGCTTTGTGAGTATTTTTTATTTCCTGCCTACTTGTAATTTCCTAATGTTAGCTGACTGCTCGATGGACACTAGGATGCACTGTTGCCCTCAGCTCATCTGAATTGGGGATGGGAAATCCCTCATCCTCCCCTCCCCAGCCACATTAGATTTTGTCTTCAAGCCCCCAGCTGAAAAGCAAACATCCCCCCCTTTGTCTCCTACCTTTTATTTGAATTCCCCAGCTAACAGCTCTCTCTTCTCTCCCTTTCCGTCTCCCTCTCCTGGGCTCCCACTGACTCTCAGCCCCTGAACAAGGCTGCTCCCTCGCTCCCCACTGCTGCAGCCCTCAGAGCCACTATGGAAATGAACGCAGGTTCTACCCCACCCACCCTTTGGTGGTTTTCTTTATATAGGGGCTGAACGTCATGTGACTAAGTCCCTAATTTCCAATTTGCAGCTTTTAGGCTCATACCAATAGAGGGTGTAGCACAAACTTAACAGAATCTACTTAGAAACCCAATAGAAATAAAGCAGTGCACACATAAAGAAGAGCACTCTCGTAACAGCAGACTATGCTATGACCATGGTAGGAAGCACTAAGCAAGAGCTACATAAAACCTTGTAACATGGCAATAAAGAAACCAAAAAATAACAGTCAACGATTTGTCAAAACTCACCATGTGATCCAAAACTTGTGGGGATTAATTCCCTAGAAAATGTCTGCTAGTGCAGTACCTCTGAAAAACACATCTAAACTAAGATTGCACACAATAATCCCCACTGGTGCACTACCTGTAAAAGCCATATGAGAACCACAATTGCACACAATATAAATGTAGCAATGTTGATTTCCCAGCCACCCACCCCAGGGAACTCTGAGTGTCCATGTGCATCTTGGAGAGAAAGATGCACCGACATGGCAGTAGTCAAATGAGTGTGTGCGCAATACCGCAGCATGCAATTCAGGAAAGAGCAGACAAAATGACCAGGGGGAACTCAGAAATACTGGCAGTGTCCCCACAATACAATGTTAAAAAAAAAATATACTGTTTATCAGGGCACATTAAACAGCTAGAATCTAAATGTTTAAGTGGTACCAGCCTCAACGTTGAATGGTGTTACATGTACTAAAACTCATTTCAGTGGGGGAAAAAAATGTGAGAAACGAAAAGTCATGGGTCTCTTCTTATTTCAAATCATAATGTTTCCATGCAATTTTTGTAGCACTTGCCATGTTACAAGCACATTAATGTACTCAGAGTTGGGCTATACTAGAGAATCAATGCCCGGTTGGTGGTTGGAGACACAAGGCCAACCCTCCCCCCCAACCGGCATTAATTCCCTAGTAGAGCCCTCCTCTATCATGCATTAATGATTAATGCTTATTTAACTCAAACCCAGCAATTAACACCCAGAGATTCAAATCCATCAAGGATAGGGTACTGACGCTTGCAGCTACTTTACAACCTTATGTTATACCTAGCATTTCACCACCAGGAGATTCAACCTGACTAGGAAATAGACAGTTAATAATTGCATCCACCTAACCCACACCTCCAAATTCTCAAATAAAACTCAGCAATTTGGTAAAATTGGATTGTGGCTAAACCAAGCAATAGTCTGAGCTGTACCACAAGTATCGGCTTAATGATCTGCATGGTCTAACTCCATAACCACTTCCTGGTAGTCTCCCACCTGCAAGACTTACTTCTCACCAAGTAATTGTACAGACTCAGCTGATAAGCTGTCAGGATAGGACAGGGTTACAATCAACCTGTTACTGGACCTGTGGGCGCCATGACATACTCCTTAATCATTGGGTACCTCATGCTCCTCACAGGTATTACCCCCTTGGCTCATCAGCCCACAATGTGTGTGGAAGGTATACAGGATGCTGCTAAAGTTCTTGTTGAAGCACTTTGGATCACAAAAGGAATGAACCAAGGAGACAGGTCCATCTTGAAAATGGGTCTGTGACCCAATGATGTAAACCATCTCTACCTGTATAAAAATAAACTTTTACTACTACTACTACTACTTTACATCTCTGCTCTACACCATACACCTCACATCCAACAAAAGGAATGCAACAGAAACACGGATACCACCTTAGCACAGCCAGCTTACCACTGACTCTCACAATAAAGCCACAAAGACAAAATTCACCTAAATTCAACCTGCAGAAGGTTAAGGCCAAAATAAGTATCAACCTCACAAATAAAAAGATATTACTAATACTACTTCTACTGTCTGGTAACCTGCACCCCAATCCTGGGCCACCAAACACTCAGTCTGAGGTTAGTAAAAAAATATAATGGGCTGAAGACAGCCTTAATGAACATAGGGAGCTTATTAGCAAAATGGGCACAGTTTCAGGTATGGGAACACTTGCATACTCCGGATATCATCTCCCTCACCGAAACTTAGCTCACACCCAAAACCAGGGATAGTGCAATTACTTTACAAGGGTATGCAGTGCACAGGCAAGATGGGGGGGGAAGGGGGATGCCTGATCTATGTCTGGAAAACTATTCAAGGATGCTTGATCCCACTATCAGGGTGCTCTGGGGACTTTGATTTACTGGCAGTGAAACTCCTTCTCGGCATGCAACACAAGTCCCTCACAATTGCCTTACTGTACCTACCTCCAAAGAGGGCTAAAGATGGATTTAAGAGAAGGCTATTGAGGTCATCAATCAGCTTAAACTGAGTAATGAAGTCATAGTAACAGGTGACTTCAATCTAAATTGGCTCAGTAATGAGACAGATCCCCAAATGGACCTGGTTACTAGTCTGTACCTCATACAAATAAGTCCTCTTGAAGTAACTACAAAAGTGGCAATAGTACGCTCCTAGACTGGGTGCTGGTTAGCTACCCATCAAGGATAGAGAGGGTTATGGTGCACCCAGACTCCTTAAGTGACAACTCACCTATCACCTGCCTCTGGACAAATAAAATCAAGAAATCTGCACCTACCCTGGTAGAAAGCAAAGTCCTTAAAGAGAGGCCTGCTTAATTATTTTAAGGCAGTGCTAGCCCAAATCATCTGGACACCATTGTACATATCCAAGGATGTTGACCTCGCTCTGCAGTACTTCATAGACAAGTTCAATGTAACTTGTGACATATTTGCTCTTATTAGAAAATGGAAAACCCAGGTTTCATTTCATTTTAATTTTTTATACTTGTAAATCCAGATGAGCAAGATTGCCCATTTTCATTGGAGACAAGTTCAATCTAAAAACACAGTATAAAAATACAAACATACAACATGGGAGCAGACTATACAATCAATAAAGTGCAGTGCAGAAACAGATACATTATGTTTTTGAGAAAAGCCAATATTTTAACCTTTTCTTAAAACACTGAGTGATACTACTTTCAACAATTACTGACGGTATTTTGTTGAAGAAAGTGGGGGCTCTAAATGATAAAGATCTTTGCCCAAAAGTGGTTTTAAAAAATGGTATTTTAAATTTGTAATTAAACTGAGACCTAGTGGGCAGTGCATTTGTTGCCCTAGGAAACATTGTAGAAGTAAATGGGGGAAGAAGGTTGTGTTTTACTTTAAATAAAAAAGTACCCATTTTATAGAGAACTCAATTGTTAAAGGATAGGGAATAAGACTGTTTATACAAATTAGCACAATGGGTTCGAAAAGGTAAATCTAGCCAGAATCTCAAAGCAGAGTGATATATTACTCTAAGTGGACTCAGAACATTGGTACATGAGGAGGTGTATATTAATATTCCATAACCAAGTATTGAAAACAGGAAGCTGTGAACTAAAAGCTTTCTTGATTCAAGAGTCAGAAGAAATTTAGCTCGGTAAAGGATACCCAATCTCTGATGGAGGGTTTTCCTAAGATTCTGAATATGAGATTCAAAAGAAAACTGATTATCCAAAATTATACCTAAGTATTTGAAGACTGAAACAAATTCGATTCTATTGTCCTTTCTATGAATAATTAAAGGGGAGTCAGTAGATACATTTTTATTCCTAGAAAAGACCATTACCTCTGTTTTTTGAGAATTCAAAACCAGGTGACTTAATGATAACCAATCCTGCAGAAGATCAAAATCAGTCTGAAGGTGGGAGAGAGCAATGTCAGATCTGGGATCAGTACAAAAAATAACGACATCATCTGCGTAAAGAATCATTTCTGTTTTAGTACAAATATCAGGGGCTGAATTCATGAATAAAGAAAAAATGAGTGGCCCCAGGATTGAACCCTGGGGTACACCGCAAACTAGAGGAAGGGGATGGGACAAGAATGAACCAATAATGGTTCTAAAGGATCTAGTACATAGAAAGTCTTGATACCACATGATTACATCACCAGAAAAATGGAGACCACAAAGAACACCTGGAAGAAGATCGAATTCAACCAGGTTAAAAGCCTTGGTGAGGTCCACGAACAGTGCCGCACACGAGTGCACTTTATCAAGTGCACCATGTACACTACCCGTGAGTCCCACCAAGGCTGTTTCGGTGCTATACCCAGGCTTAAACCCATGTTGGTTCCCTGAAAGTAAAGAATATTCCCGAGAAAATCTAAAGTTTGGTCCATAACAATCTTTTCCAAAATTTTTGATATGGGCGATAAAAGAGAAATTGGACGATAGTTAGTAACAAAAAAGGGATTTCCACTCTTCAGGATGGGTTTTATGATTGCTTGTTTCCAACTACTTGGAAAAACATTATGTAATAAAGAAAAATTACAAATATGTGCTAAAGGATGAACAAAGCAATCTATACCTAATTTGATAATCCTAATATCAACTCCATCCTGACCCTGAAAGGGTTTGGGATTGTTTTTCAAAAAGTATTTTTTTTACTAAAGAAGGGGTAAGAAGTTTAAAGTAAAACTTTGGATTAGTGTCATTATGAGTATCGTTAAAGTCAGTAACACCGTCCACATTTATGGAGGTTCTATAGGAACCTAGGTTCCCAAAGTGACTATAGAAGATGTTGGATACCTTAGAATGATCGATTATACTTTGTCCATTTTGGAGAATGGTTGTGGCAGAAACTGATTTTTCTTTTCCCATAATTTTGTTTAGGAAGTTCCAGTTTCCTGTAATGGGTGGATCAACAGTGAACTACTTGATCAAATAAGGGGCTGGGACAACTCATGGTGTAAGACCAAGGACACTGGAAAGAAATATGATTATCAAAGATATAGGGCAGCCAGAAATAAGTGTACGAACCTCATAAGACTTGCCAAAGCAAAGTTTCATAAGGACCAACTGGAAAGAACTTGGGGAGATGGCAGGAGATTCTGGGGGTCAATAAAAGAACTACTAGGGAAGGAAGACAAAAATCATCCTACAATGATCAACATAAATGGAACCATCACCCAAGACTTTCTCACCATTGCCGACTCCTTTAATTCAGCTTATACAGACCTTAGTTCTGTTTAACCCCCAAATTATCTTAATGACCCTGGCCCCCCCTCTGCCCATCACTGACAAGGGAAACAGTCATCCTAATTACTGTTTCAAAGGCATCTCCATCAAGAAGGCTAGGAAATATATGAAAAAAGTACTCAGCAAAACCAGACAGAGCAGTGATAAATTCGACATGAAAATGATTGCCCTCACCCTGGAAGAAGCCATTGCCCCCATAACAATTATATTCAATAAATCCATCACACAGGCTAAATTCCCCTCAGTATGGAAACTTGCTATAGTCATCCATGCACAAAAGTGGGGATCAACCAAGCACCTCCAGCTATAGGCCCATTTCAATCCTCTCCCCTCTCTCTAAAGCACTGGAGAGAATAGTGGATGATCAAATCTCTCAGTATGTGCAAAAATACAAACTTCAATGCCCTCAACAACATGGCATTAGGAAAAGCCATAGCATGTCAACTGCCTTAGTTGAATTCACTGACTGTGTGCACAAGGCTCTAGACAGTGGTAAGCTAGTGGGGTCAATTTTTATTGACCTCACCAAAGCATTCAACATGGTCAACCACTCTCTATTTACTCAACAAGTCCAGTCCTTGGGTCTATCACCTACAGCACCACCATGTGCTGGTTTCATGACTATCTCTCCCACAGATCTCAGAGCGTTAAAATAGGGGCAGTTGTCTCTTCTGCTAGAGAGGTCTCTGTTGGTGTCCCACAAGGATCTATACTTGGAGCGCTGCTCTTTAGTTTATTTCTAAATGCACTGCCAGAAGCGTGCAACAGTAAAAGCATAGATACATAGATACATAGACAGTGTCGGTAGATAAGGGCCTATGGCCCACCCAGTCTGCCCATTTGAGCTTGTAAATTCAGTTTATGTTTTCTTAGAAGTCTGTTGCCCCTAACCCCTGACCGCCAGAATTCCTTTATGTCTATCCCATGCATTCTTAAATCCCATGATTGTTTCAGCCCCCACCACTTCCTCTGCCAGGGTGTTCCACTTGTCCACCACCCATTCTGTGAAGAAATTCTTCCCTCCGTTTCCTCTGAATCGTCCTCCCTCCAACTTCATCCATGCCCTCTAGTCCTGGAACATCTTTTCACTTTAAAATAGTAGTGTTTCCTGCACCTGTTCCTCCCTGTAAGATACTTGTATGTCTCTATCATATCCCTCTCTCCTCCTCTCCTCCAGGGAGTACATGTTTAGTTCCTTCAACCTGTCCTCATAGGAGTTGTGATGCAATCCATGCACCATCTTTGTTGCCCTCCTCTGAACCTTCTCTACCCTGTCTATGTCATTACATAGGTAAGGTCTCCAGAACTGCACACTGTACTCCAGGTGGGGCCTCACTAGTGTCTTGTATAGTAGAATTATGACCTCCCTTTTCCTGCTGGTGATGCCCCTGCCTATGCATCCCAGCATCCTATTTGCTTTACCTGCTGCCTTGTCACACTGTCTCCCTACTTTCAGGTCATCAGAGATGATAACCCCAAGATCCCTTTCCTGCTTAGTGCATGCTATGTCCTCACCCCCCAACTGATATATTGTGCCAGGGTTTTTGTGCCCCATATGCATTATCTTGCACTTCTTTGCATTGAATTTCAACTGCCAAACCCCTGACCATTCTTCAAGTTACTGCAGGTCCCTTTTCATTCTGTCTACACCCTCTGGTGTGTCTACTCTGTTACAGAGCTTTGTATCATCAGCAAACAGTGAAATTCTGCCTCTAGGTCCCGTGCAATGTCACTGATGAAGATGTTGAATAGGACCGGTCCCAGCACTGATCTCTGTGGTACCCACTGGTCACTCTTCCCTCTGTGGAGTGACAGCTATTTACCACCACCCCTCTGTGTCCTGCCACCCAGCCAGTTACCTACCCACACACTACTGTCCTGCCCACAGCCATATTCCCCAGTTTGTGTAATAGTCTTCTATGTGGCACAGTGTCAAACGCCTTGCTGAAGTCCAGATAGACTATGTCCACTGCCTTCCCCTGACCCACTTCCCTAGTCACCCAGTCAAAAAATTCAACGAGGTTGGTCTGACATGACCTCCCCCTGGTGAAACCATGCTGCCTTGGGTCCTGTAGTCCACTGACAACCAGATGTTCCACCAATCTCTCCTTCAGTAGTGCTTCCATGATCTTCCCCACTACCGAGGTGTGGCTGACTGGTCTGTAGTTCCCCACTTCCTCTTTGTTCCCACTTTTGTATAAGGGGACTACATCTGCTATTCTCCAGTCTTCGGGTACCTCCCCTGTTTCCAGTGATCGGCTAAACAGTATAGCCAGAGGTTCAGCCTCCACCTCTCTTAGTTCTTTAAGGACCCTGGGGTGCACCCCATCTGGCCCCATTGCTTTATCAACTCTTATTACTTCCAGTTCCTTCAGGACCCTTCCTCGTGTAAAGGGACTTGTGTCCATTTCTGCACCATTCTCACCCCTTGTACTCCCTTCAGACCCATTACCCTCCTCTTCCTCAGTAAAGACTGAGCAGAAATACCTGTTCAATATGTCAGCTTTACTGTTGTCATCCTCCACACGGCCCCCATCCTCCCCTTCAGTCTCACTATCCCTCCCTTTGCCTTTCTTTTTTCACTTATGTACCTGTAAAAGATTTTGTCCCCTCCACCCACTGATTTTGCAATGTGTTCCTCTGTCCGAGCTTTGGCTTCCCTTACTAACCTCCCTGCCTCCCTTTGCTTCTCCTGGTACTTCTCCCTATCCCCTTCTGCCTGTGTCTTTTTGTATTGCCTAAATGCAATCTTTTTGGCTTTCACTTTCTTTGCTACCTCTTTGGAAAACTATAATGGTCTCCTCTTCCTTTTCCTCTTGCTAACCTGCTTAATGCATAATTCTGTCACTCTTGTAATCCCCATTTTAAATACTGCCCACTGTTTCTCAACCCCTGATTCCTGCCCCATTCCCCTTAATGCCTCTTTCAAGTATCTCCCCATTTTCCCAAAGTCTGCCCCCCTAAAATCCAAGATACGTGTTTTTGTGTGGTTTGGTTCTGCTCTTTCTGTGATTTCAAACCACAATGACTGTTCCCCAGGTGCTCCCCCACTGTTACCCCCATCACACTGTCCCTGTTTGTGAGCACAAGGTCCAGTATTGCATTGTGCCAAGTTGGTTCCATGACCAGTTGCTTGAGGAAGGCACCCTGAAGGGAGTCCAGGATAAATCTGCTCCTAGTTGATGCTGCTGCTGGGATGCTCCAGTCCACGTCTGGAATATTGAAGTCTCCAACCAGTACTACCTCACCCTTGTCTGCCATCCTTTGGATGGCTAGCATCAGCTCCCTATCTGTTTCTTCCTCCTGGGCTGGTGGTCTATAGACCACACCTATGTGGATGGCTGGCCCCATTTTCCTTTCCAGCTTAACCCACAGTATCTCTCCCCCATTTTATTCCTCCTGGATCTCTGTGGCCCTTATGTCATTTTTCACATACAGTGCCACTCCTCCTCCCTCCCTTCCTGCCTGCCCTGTCTCTCCTGAATATGTTGTAGCCAGGTATGGCCATCTCCCAGTCATGATTATCATTACACCAGGTTTCAGTGATGGTCACAATGTCCAGGTCTGACTGCACCATGACAGCCTCCAGATCTTCCATCTTGTTGTTACGGCTCCTGGCATTTGCACACATGGCTTTCCATGATTTGACCTCCCTAGACTGTTTCGCTGTTCTACTCCAGCCCCTTCCTTTGTTGTCCTTTATCCCTGGTTCTCCTTGCTGTCTGCCCTTCTGCTGAATTTTGCCCCTTTTCTGCCTATCCACCTCTTGGGCGCTAATCTCCATGTTTTGCACACTGCTTTGTAGAGATAGCCACTTCTCTGGTTCACTGGTTCCACTGCTAGCTGTGGGGGGGTGAGCAAGTAGGTACCAACCTTGCTGGCCTACCACCCCCCTTTGCTAGTTTAAATGCTTATCAATGTAGCATTTATACTTATCATTGAGTGCTTGAATTCCCCTCCAGGATGGATGCAGACCGTCAGGCTTGAACAAACCTCCATCCCTCCAGGTGGGTCCCCAGTCACCAATGAATCCAAACCCTTCCTCACAGCACCAGTTCTTCAACCATGAGTTAAAGTTCCTGGTGCATGCACCCCTATGCTCTCCCTTGCCTCTCACAGGTAGTACTTCTGAGAAAGTGACAGAAGTAGCTACTTGCTTAAGACCCCTCCCCAATTTCCTAAGCTCTTCCTGAACTTCCTTTGGCTCCCCATTTGCCAGGTCATTAGTACCTAGGTGGATAATGACATCCAGCTCACCCTCCCATCTTGCCTTCCCAGTGATCCCCAGGATCTTCCTTCCATCCCTCCATGCCGTGGCACCTGGTAGACACCTCACCTCCCTGTCATCCCCCTCCTGTGTTCCTAGCTGGATCCCTCTTATGATGGAGTCCCCCACCAGGATTTGCTTCCTCCTCCTCTGGGGTCCACTGCTTTCCCCGCTGAGGTCACCTCCTTGGCTAGCCTCCACATCCTTTCCTTCCACTTCTCTGGGTACCTCTATTTGGTTGTCCCCATTTGCCAGTGTGGCATATGAGTTCTTGAGTGGAATAGGATCTGGGATGTACCTCTGCCTGACCGCTCTAACCCTCCCTGAGCCCACTGTCATCCAAGTGCTCCTCGTTCTCGGCATCCTTTGAGGCAGTTGCATTGGACTGGGTGGTCTCTGGATAGGGGTGATGGTACTTCTGACCCAGTTTACTTCCGCTCTGAGTCTGGCTACCTCATCCTGCAGTCCAGAGAGATGCATGCAGATAGGGCAGCACCTCAGTGTCCAGAAGGTCTGCCTGAATTTGGCTGCCCCACAGCTACTGCATTGTACCACTCCCCACATTATACTGCAATTATACTGCTATTCCACTACTTGTCTGCTACTGAAGCTCTCCTAGTTCCCTTTTTATTAATTTGCTGTCCTAAAAATCCTGCCACTGATCCGCAGATACTTTTCTTTTTAAAAAAAGAAAATAAACCAAGAAATAAATAAATGAGTCAACACATTTGTCGTGCTGAGGGTGGGCTTCTTCACTTTATGCCCTCCTACTCCACACCCTTACTATACCTGTGTTTAGCTCCTGTTAATCAGATTTAACAGGGCATATAATTAAGAGTTGGGGGAAGGGGAGGGAGGGAGGGGGGCAAACATTTTCAGCAATTAAAAACAGCAAAGAATTACACCACCACTACATTTTAAATTTTAAACAGCCCAAAAACAATTCTAAGTAAAGGCAACAAAGAAAGTACAGTGTCACTAAAAGCCTACAATCTAAGTTTAAAAGAAAAATAGCAATTACCAGTTACTGTGAAGCACTGAATTGAATATGTTTCCTTCCCATTCTGGCATCTTCTGAGAAATCATACTGTACACAGATGATGCGGTCATCTTAAACTGCCACTCCCAGGTTGCTCAACTCCAGTAAGATCTACAGAACACCTTTCATGAACCAGAAGAGTAGTTCTGCAAACAAAAGCTCCTACTCAGCTACAAAAAGATGAAAATCATGCTCATCTCAAGCCACCAGTACAAGACAAGAAACCCATCAATCACCATCACAAACAAATTGACAGTCCCACTGGAGCAAGTCGACTGTTTCAAGTACCTAGTGGTCCTGATAGATGACACGCTATCCTTTACAAAGCACATTGAACAGGTGGTAAAAGCCATCAATGTTAAACTTGGTATCCTATAGATACACCACCAATACCTTACACCTTCAGCTCTCTTCCTCTCCATTAAGAGCTCAATCCTATCTATAATTGATTATGGCCTGGCAGTGTATGGTGCTGCTTCAGACACAGCCCTGCAATGGGTGGTCTTGGCACTCAATAAAGCTTGTATGCTAGCCACAGGGGATGACAAACTCACCCACACTTGCGCCCTGTACAAACAAACAAACTGGCATTATTTCAGTGATAGGATCAAACTACAATATTGGTTATTAGGTAAAAAAGCCCATCTAGGCCTCTCACCTCCCTGCATTCAGCAAGTCATCCAACCAGCATGTTCACAACTTAACACAAGGGGCACCATCAATGGCACACTCTGTGTCCCCTTCAGGAGGACAACTCTTGGCCAGCGCTCCTTCGCCTATAGGGCCCCCCCAACTAAATGAGTTACCAACTGAAGCAAGTAATGCCAAGAACTTCCCAACCTTTAAGAAAGACTTCAAGCAATTTCTAGTCACTAACAGAACCTGCAATTGCAGGCTAGAAACAGGCACTGTCACCCTTATAATGAAATAACTGCCCACATACATACACCCTATTAGGCTAACCAGATTCTTCAGCTCCTCTACACAGAAAAATTAATCCCATGGTAGGTAGCTCTTATTCTTATATTTGTCCCTTTCTGCCCTCCTCTATTGCCTTCATGGCCTAAGCTCCTACTATCTCCTATCGTTTCTAAGGGACTCATCTACTGCTCCTATCCACACTCTACTGATGGTCTCATGGCAGCAAAAAAATAAGCACCTACCCCTTACACACTTTCTCCTCATCTTCCCCTCTCATCAATGGCTCGCCCGCTCCCATGCCCTATGCACCTCCCCTGCAGGCTATCCTTATTAAAGCCACAGTACCACAAAAAAGTAGCAGGACCCCAGTCCTATGATAAAGACTGGATTCAGGCAGCTCTATTACCTCTTTTACATGCACTTAGCAACTACTTGTAATCCAACTTATTAGAAATGCATTGTACAACCTAGTATCCCAATGTTGGTTACCTGTACTCTTTGTAACTTGTGCAAATGTAACTGTTTAAACTGTATCACTGTTATTGCTTTTCTTCCTCATGATGTGGAACCTTTGTAAAAGAGCTCAAAGGTCATTTCCAAAGAATTAAATAAATAAATAAATAAATAAGTAATTAAAAACTGCGCCCCTCCCAAACTGAAGCAGTAGGTAGGGAGGACCCAAAGGGAGGAAAATCCCCAGGGAGCTGGTTAATGGGAACAGCAGAGAGGTAGAAAATGGGGGAGGGTAGGAACAAAAGTTGCAAAACTAGAGGGTAAAATGAGGTATGGTAGAACAGGAGGAAGTGGGGTTGCAGGCAGAGCTGTAGCAAGGTGTAAAGGGCCATGTGTACAAATGCAATGAGTCTTGGAAATAAAATTCCAGACCCAGGGGCCATCATGGTGGAGGTGGACCTGGATATTTTGGCCATTACTGAGTCATGGTTCAATGGTAGCCACAACTGGGACATGGCCATGCCAGGCTACACTTGGTTCAGGAAGCAATGGGTGAGGAGGAAAGGAGAAGGGGGTTTGCTGTATATAAGGGAGGGTTCATTGGGGACTGGGGGTCCATCTGGAGAGATACAGGCCTATACTGGAGTGATGGTCTGCATCTGTCCGGGAGGGGAACCAGGATCCTAGGTGATAGGTTTAAATGCTTCATTGGCAAGCATTTAAACTATCTGGGGGGGTCACTGAAGAGAATCAGGGAAATCCCAGCCCCCCCCAACAAAACAGGGTAGTTAGTGAAGTAGACACAAAGGTAGGGAAGTTGATAGGGAGCAGGACAGGGGTAAATCTAGAAAAAGACAAAAGCAGTAAGGACAGGGATGGGCTAAAAGGGGTAAGGCCATCAAAAAATGGAGGGCAATGAGTTCCCATGCCCATAGTCTGGCTAACAATCTCCCTGAACTGGTGGCCTTAATAGAAGAGGGATGACTGGATATCATGGCAGTCACAGAAACAGGGTACTCAAAGAATAATGTCTGGGATATCAACATTTATGAGGCAGTATAGCACAGAGGTTTTGGGCTCTGAGCTGCAAACCTGGAGACCTGGGTTTGAATCCCACAGCCCCCACTTGCATACTGTGTGACCCAAAGCAAGTCACTTAACTTCCTTGTCCTTCCAGGTTGCACCTGGAAACAAGCTTCAGCTTAGTGTACCTTTCCTAGTTAAATGATTTCCCCTTATACCAGGGTACACAATCTGCAGGAGGGATGGGGGTTAAAAGAGAAGGAGGAATAGCTCTCTACTCAAGGGAAAGAATCGAAGCAACAGAACTTAAGGGAAAACTGGGAGGGGAAGAGGCACTGTGGGTCATCCTGGAGACAGGAAATGACACCACAATCTGCACAGGGGTTGTTTACAGACCCCCATCTCAGGGGGAGGCATTGGACAAAGAAATGATAGAAGGAATCCTTAGAATGGCAGAAAAAGGAGAGATATTGTTGATGGGGGACTGAATATGCCAGATGTTAACTGAAGCACCTTTACTGCAGCCACATCCAAGAGCAGGGTCATTCTCGATGCCATACAGTGTGCATGCCTCAGACAGCTAGTGTTGGAACCCACTCAGGAGGGAGCAATCTTAGACCTGTTACTCTCAAATGGGGATGGAGCGAAGATCTCAGATTTAGAAGTGGCTAGCCATCTGGGAACAAGCGACCACCAAACAGTGTTGTTCACAGTAAACACAGCTGTAGAGTCAAGCCATACAAAAGCAGGGGTGTTGGACTTTAGGAGGGCTGACTTTGGCAAAATGGGAGAGTGCCTCAGAAAAGCCCTAGCAAACAGGCAAGATGGAGGGGTGGAAGAACAATGGGGAAAAATCAAAACAGCCATCACAGAGGCAACAAGCCTTTGTGTAGAGCAAGTCAACAAAACAAAATAAAGGAAAAAGCCACTACGGTTCTCAAAAGAGGTGGCAAGGAATGTTAAGGAGAAAAGGACAGCATTCAGGAAATATAAGGAAACACAGAAGGAGCAGGACTGAGAACTATATCAGTTAAAGCAGAAGGAAGCAGAGAAGGCAGTCAGAATAGCAAAGGCCCAAACTGAGGAAATGATAGCCAACTCTGTTAAGAAGGGGGATAAAACCTTTTATAGGTACATTATGGAGCGAAGAAAGACAAAGGGAGGGCTACTGAGGCTTAATAAAAGGGGGGGCAGAGGGTGACAGTGAAAAAGCAGGGATACTGAATGAATACTTCTGCTCAGTATTCACAAAAGAAGAGGAAGGGGAGGTACTAAACCAAACAATAGAAATACTCTGGGTGGGGGGGGGTCGATACCAGTCCTTTCACAGAAGAAAGAGTTCTGAAACAACTCTTAAAACTGAAGGCGAACAAAGCAATGGGGCCTGACATGATTCACCCCAGAATTCTTAAAGAACTAAGGGGAGCTCTAGTAACACCACTGACTATGCTCTTTAACAAATCATGGGAGGATGGTGTGGTACCTAAGGACTGGAGAAGGGTGGATGTGATTCCACTTCACAAAAGTGGGAACAAAGCAGAAGCAGGAAACTACAGACCTGTTAGTTTGACCTCAGTGGTAGGGAAAATGGTGGAATCACTTCTGAAGGAAAGAATTGTGTAGTACCTAGAGGTCAGTGGGGCACAGGACCCAAGGCATCATGGATTCACAGCGGGAAGGTTGTGTCAGACGAAGCTAATCAATTTCTTGGACTGGGTGACCAAAGTAGTAGACCAGGGAGGGGCTGTGGACATGGCCTACTAGACTTTAGCAAGCCATTTGACACGATCCCACACAAAAGATTAATAAACAAATTAGCCAGCCTTGGAGTGGGTCCCAAGGTGGTAGCCTGGGTAAAGAATTGGCTGGACAACAGGACACAGAAGGTAATGGTAAACGGAGTCCACTCTGAAGAAAGGGGGGTTACTAGTGGGGTACTGCAGGGTTCAATACTGGAACCGGTCTTCTTTAATGTCTTTATAAGTGACATTGCAGAGGGACTGGAAGGAAGAGTATGTCTCTTTGCAGATGACACAAAGATCTGCAACAAGGTAGATACACAAGGTGGGGTGGAAAAGATGAGAAGGGACTTGGCAAGGTTGGAGGAATGGTCAAATGTATGGCAGCTTAAATTCAATGCAAAGACGTGCAAAGTAATGCACCTGGGAAACAAAAACCCAGGGGAAGAGTACACAATGGGGGTGAGATACTAACAACAACACAAAAGGAAAGGGACCTGGGGATAGTCATATCTGAAGACCTAAGGGTGGGCAAGCAATGTGAGAAGGCAGTAAGGAGGGCTGGGACGATACTGGGATGCATAGGGAGAAGCATCACCAGTAGAAAACAGGAAGTTGTTATCCCTCTGTACAGACAGTTGGTGAGACCCCATCTGGAGTACTGCGTGCAGTTCTGAAGACCCCATCTCTGCAAGAACATAGACAGGATGGAGGCTGTCCAGAGGAGGGCAACTAAAATGGTGCAGGGTCTGCACCAGAAGCCATATGAAGAGAGACTAAAGGAGCTTAATATCTATACCCTCAAGGACATGAGGGAGAGGGGGGACATGATAGAAAGTTTCGAGTACCTCAAGGGAATCAATAAAGTCCAAGAGGGTAGCATCTTTCAGAAAAAGAAATGTGCAAGAACAAGGGGGCACAATTTGAAGATAAAAGGGGGATGGCTCAGAGGTAATGTGAGGAAGTATTTTTCATGGAGAAGGTTGTGGATGCATGGGACGGCCTTCCTGAGGAGGTTGTGGAGTCAAAAACAATGGGGGAATTCAAGAATGCATGGGACAGACATAAGGCAATTCTAGTGGGGGGTAGGAGGAAGTAGACTGTTGGTTAACTAAGATCTGCAGCTTATCCATTAGGTAGGGAAATGGGCAGACTAGGTGGGCCAAGTGGTCCTTATCTGCCATCAAATTCTATGTTTCTGTGTATCAACGTAATGGAAACATAAGGGATCCAGACAGAAAAGAGGGACTGGAGGTACTGTAGGTCACCCTGGAGACAGAAGACACAGTCACAATTTGCACTGGGGTGTTATACAGACCTCCAACACAAGTGGTGGAACTGGATAAGACAATGGTGGCAGCCATCAGCACAATGTCAAAAAAGGGGAGGTGCTGCTGGTGGGGAGCTTTAACCTGCCAGATATAGACTGGAGCCTCCCACCCATGGACTCGGCTAGCAGTAGGCACATCCTAGACTCCCTGCAAGGGTATTTCTCAGACACCTAGTCAAGCAGCCCACTCATGATGGGGCAATGCTGGAGCTGGTGCTCACAAAGAGGACATTATCGCAGACATCAAGGTGGGATGCCAGCTGCGGGTATCAATCATCATACAGTGTGGTTTAACATAAGGACAGCAGCAGAGGCAAACCACACATAGGACGAGGGTCCTGGACTTCAAGAGGGCAGATTTTCTAAATATGGGTGAATGTCTTCGAGACAACCTAGCAAGAAGAATTGCCTGGGAGGTGAAGGAACAGTGGGGCAAATTAAGGGATTGCATAGCAGTGGCAACAAACTTCTTCGTGAAAGAAGTGAGCATAAACAGGGAAAAAGAGACCACCATGGTTCTCAAGGGAAGTGGCAGCAAACATAAAGGCTAAAAGGGTAGCATTCATGAGATACAAATAAACACAGAGGGAAGAGGATAGGGAGGTGTATCAGGAAAAGTAGAGAGAAGCAGGGAAGGCAGGTGAAGGGTGCAAAGGCACAAACTGAGGAAAGGATAACCAAAGGGGTAACTAAGTGGGACAAGATGTTTTTTTAGATTTCTAAGTGATAAGAGGAAAACAAGGGTCAGGATTGTGAGGTTAAGAAGGGCAGGGGGAGACTGTGCAGAGGAGGATCAGGATAAAACAAACACACTGAACAGATACTTCTGTCAGTCTTCATAATGGAAGGAGAGGGCGGTGGACTTCATAAAAACAGCAGGTACATGGGGGGGAGTACACAGAAGTCCATTCACAGAGTAAAGAGTCCTGAAAGGACTTGCAAATCTAAAAGAGGATAAAACTATGGGATCAGACGGTGTACACCCAGTGGTGCTGAGGGAACTCAGGGAGGTAGTGACTGCACCTCTGACAGCCCTATTAAACAACTCACTGGAAACAGGAGTGGCTCGAGAAAACTGAAGGAGGGCAAATGTACCCCTGTTTCATAAAAGTGGTAGAAGAGAGGAGGCTGGCAACTATAGGCTGGTGTCAGTGGTGGGGAAGTTAAAGGAAATACTTCTAAAGGAAAGGCTAATGGAGTCTCTTGAATCCAGTGGGTTGCAGGACATGAGGCAGCATGGATTCACGGGGGTGTCATGTCAGAAAAACCTGATCAATTTCTTTTACTGGGTGACCAGGGAAATAGATCAGGATGAGGCAGTGGACATGGCCTACTTACACTTCAACAAGGCCTTTGACACAGTACCACATAGGAGGTTCATAAGGAAACTGGGTAGTGTGGGGGTGGGTCTCAAGTTGATACATTGGTATGAAATTGGTTGATGGATAGACAAGAGAGGCTGGTGGTAAATGGCACTCACTCTGGGGTAGGGCGAGAGACTGGTGAGATACCTCTGGGCTCAGTACTGGGACCAATCCTCTTTAAAGAGCAGCTGATGCCATTAGGACAGCTTTAACAAAGCATAATATTCAGACTCAGTTCTGCTTGTATTTCACATTAGTTCTGTATTTCTCCTCCCCGTTATTTATTACTGATGCCATTTGCATGAAAACAGGATCTTTGCATCTGAAGAGTTCATCTATTCCTGTTGTTTTCTCCCTACTTAAGGTCATAACCTACAGGAGAGACAGGCAGGGGAGAAGAGGGGGAGGAGTAGCTCTCTATGTAAAGGAAGGGATAAAAGCAACTGAACAAAAGAGTAAACAGGGAGGAGAGGAAGCACTGTGGGTCACCTTGGAGACTGGAAAGAGCACCACAATCCGCACAGGGGTTGTGTACAGACCCCCATGTCAGGGGGAAGGAATGGACAAGGATGTGATAGAAGGCATTCTTAGAATGGCAGAGAAAGGGGAGATACTGTTGATGGGAGACCTGAATATGCCAGATGTTAACTGGAGCACATTTGCTGCAGCCACATCCAAGAGCAGGGCCATTCCTGATGCCCTACAGGTGGCAGGCATTAGACAGTAAGTTTCGGAACCCACTCATGAGGGAGCAATCTTAGACCTCGTACTCTCAAACGGGGGCAGTGAGAGGATCTCAGATCTAGAAGTGGGTTGCCATCTGGGAACAAATGACCATCAAACAGTGTGGTTCACGTTAAACTCAGCTACAGAGTCAAGCCATACAAAAGTGAGGGTACTGGACTTTAGGAGGGCTGACTTTGGCAAGACGGGAGAGTGCCTCAGAAAAGCACTAGCAAACAGGCTAGAAGGAGGTGTGGAGCAACAATGGGGAATTATCAAACTGCCATCACAGAGGCAACAAGCCTTGTGTGAAACAAATAAACAAATCAAAATGAAAGAAAAAGCCACTATGGTTTTTAAAGAGGTGGCTGTGAAAGTCAGAAAGAAAAGATAGCATTCCGAAGTATAAGGAAACACAGAAGGAGCAGGACAGAGAGCTGTACCAGTTAAGGCAGAAGGAAGCAGGAGGGAAGTCAGAATAGAAAAGGCCCAAACTGAGGAAAAGATAGCCAACTCAGTTAAGAAGGGATAAACCTTTATAGGTACATCAGCGATCAGAGAAAGACAAAGGAGGGATAGTGAGGCTGAATAGAGGAACGGTGGGTGGGCAGAGGGGACAGTGAAAGCAGGAATACTGAACAAATATTTCTGCTCAGTATTCACAAAAGAGGAGGGGAAGTGCCTAATCCAATTAACAGAAGCACTCTTGATAGGGGGTCGATCCCAGTCCTTTCACAGAAGAAAGGGTTCTGCAAGAACTCCTAAAACTGAAGGTGGACAAAGCAATGGGTCCTGATGGAATTCACCCCAGAATTCTAAAAGAATTAAGGAGGAACTAGTGAAACCACTGGCTACTCTTTTTAATAAATCATGGGAGGATGGTGTGGTACCGAGGACTGGAGGAAAGCGGATGTGATTCCCTTCACAAAGTGGGACCAAGACAGGCAGGAAACTACAGACCTGTCAGTCTGACCTCTGTGGTAGGGAAGGTGATGGAGTCACTTCTGAAGGAAAGAATAGTTGAGTACCTAGAGGCCAGTGGAGCACAGGACCCAAGGCAGCATGGGTTCTCAGCGGAAGGTCATGTCAGACGAATCTAATAGATTTCTTTGACTGGGTGACCAAAGTAGTAGACCAGGAGGGCTGTGACATGGCCTACCTAGACTTTAGCAAGGCATTTGACACAGTCCCACACAAAGATTAATAGTCAAATTAACCAGCCTGGGAGTGGGACCCAGGGTGGTAGCCTGGTAAAACATTGGCTGGACAACAGGACACAGAAGGTAATTGTAAATGGAGTCCACTCTGAAGAAAGGGGGTTACTAGTGGGTACCATAGGGTTCAGTATTGGGTCCAGTCCTTTTAATGTCTTCATCAGTGACATTGCAGAGGGACTGGAAGGAAAAGTATGCCTTTTTGCAGATGACACAAAGATCTGCAATAGGGTTGATACACAAGGAGGCATGGAAAGGATGAAAAGGGACTTGGCAAGGTTGGAGGAATGGTCAGAAGTATGGCAGCTAGGATTCAATGCAAAGAAGTGCAAAATAATGCACCTGGCAAACAAGAACCCAGGGGAAGACTACACAGTGGGTGGGGAGGTAGTAACAACAAAAAAGGAAAGAGACCTGGGGGTAATCATACCAGATGACCTTAAGGTTAGCAAGCAATGCGAGAAGGCAGTAGGGAGGGCTGGGGGTATACTGGGATGTATAGAGAGGCATCATCAGCAGAAAACAGGAAGTTGTTATACCTCTGTACAGACAGTTGGTGAGACCCCATCTGGAGTACTGTGTCCAGTTCTGGAGACCCCTTTCTGCAAGGACATAGACAGGATAGAGGCAGTCCAGAGGAGGCAACTAAATGGTGCAGGGTCTGCAAGAGAAGCCGTGATGAGGAGAGACTAAAGGAGCTTATATGTATACCCTCAAGGAAAGAAGGGAGAGGGGGGACATGATAGAAACTTTAAGAACCCCAGTGGAATCAACAAAGTCCAAGAGGGTAGCATCTTCAGAAAAGAGACTTGCAAAATAAGGGACACAATTTAAAGATAGAAGGAGGGCGGTTCAGGGCAATGTGAGGAAGTATTATTTCACAGAGAGGGTAGTGGATGCATGGAACAGCCTTCCTGAGGAGGTTGTGGGGTCTAAAACTGTGGGAGAATTAAGAATGCATGGGACAGACATAAGGCAATTCTTGTGGGGGGTAGGAAGAAATAGGCTGTTGGTTAACTAGGATCTGCGGCCTATCCTGTAGGTAGGGAAATGGGCAGACTAGATGGGCCTAGCGGTCCTTATCTGCCGTCAAAGTCTATGTTTCTATGTTTCTATGTAATGCTCTATTTCGATGTGCTTATGCAACTGGATGAGATATGAGATGCTTGCATGACTTGATTTGCTTTGTGGCTTTCCGTCTCTCTATCTGTGGGATATACCACCCTGTAGGGTATGACGCAAGGAAACCTAGAGGAGGGTTCTCCCCTACAGGTGAAGGATGGTGTGGCAAACTGTGTGTGTGATAGGAGACAGGCTGCTCCAGCCTTCCTTGGATTGGTGGAGGCCTTTGAAGAGGGCCCCTTCATGGCCGGACAATACCAACAGGGGAGGAGGGTCAGGAAAACAGCCCAACGAGCTGGCTGGGAGAGACTAGCCTGGATTGTGACCTGTGTGGATGTGGGGTGCTGTGTTGGTGGGGCAAGGAGGGCAGGGAGGGAATGCTGCCCTCAAATGATGGAGGGAATACAGGGGACAGGCCATAGCCCTGAGAGGTGAATGCCTGCTGCAGAATGGGTGAGGAGCACGTCAGGCTATCCCCTTCTCTGCTGATGGGATGGAGGACTACTAGCAGGCAAGGCAGAACATCAGAGAGGGGGTGTGTGAGATAAATCTGCTAGCCTTAGGCATTTGGATATCCGAATGGGGGAAGGGGGTTTCACGTTGCTAAATGTCTCTGTTCTCTCTCTTATAGGCACACCAGAGATGTCTTTTCCCCATTGGTTTTTTGATGATGCAGGGAAGAGATGGACCAACAGTGTACTGCAGGGATGGAAGTGTGACTTGGATCCCTTCAGAAACATGGTGGAAGGGTAAGTGGAGCTCTCTGGTCAGGGAGCTCTACCCTGATGGGGGAAGGGGGACTGAGAGGGGTGAAGGAAAAGAAAGTAAATGATGGGGCTATGGCATAACCCAGAGATAGAAGGGACACCTGAAATATAGGCTTATGGAGAGTATGGAGATGGGGGGGGGAGGGGATGATTCAGTGTAAACAATCAAAGCATTTTATGAATCTGACAGGGGTACAGGGATGGAATATCAATACTCTCTCCATATCCCACAAGGCAAATGGGGAGATTGGGGAGAGATGTTTTTGTGATGTGACTGTGGAATGTACTGTATTATGAACAAGACATACAGTATGTCAAGCAAACTGTCATAGTAGATGTTATGTATTGTTTGGGGTAAACTATTGCGGCCCTCAGTTGGGGAAGGGAGGCACGCGAAGCTAAGCAACGCCAAATGGGAGGGGTTAGCCGCACAACTGGCAGAGATTTACAGAAATGCTACAACAGGGAGTAAAGCAGTTTGCAAGGGAAGTCCTAAAGGGAAATATGGATGAGAAAGTGGCTGTGGTCTTCTGGAATGTTAGGGGGTTTGCGAACCCAATTAAAAGAAAGAAGGTGCTCACATCCCTAAAGAGGTGCCACACCCAAGTGGCTTTACTGCAAGAAGCACACCTCACGGAGGAGGAACACCGAAAGCTGGTGGGTGAATGGGTGGGCACCTGCTGGGCAGCCTCATATAACTCACATAAAAGGGGGGTGGCAGTGCTAATTCATAATAAGTTACCCTTTACGATGGAAAGAGTGGTGGCTGATCCAACTGAGGGTCGATACATTTTTGTGCAAGGCACACTGCAGGGTGAAACAGTCGCCTATGCTAGCATTTACGCCCCCTCAACTTTCCACATACCTGTTGACTTCACAAACATTTAAGGGATATCTTAAGGAGCAGTGGGACATATATAGGGCAATGAATAAGGGATCAGCACCCACTAAGCCTCTCTATTGGGAGGCAAGCAAGGCACATAAGGGGGGTATGATTATTAGTCATGTGGCATGCTTCAAAAGACAGAGAAGAATTTGGCGGCAGGCGATGGAGGAACAAACAAGGGGGGGAGCGGAGAAAGAAATGGCCACCTCACCCTCTGAGGAGTTACGTGGCAGGCTGATGGTGCTGAGGAGAGCCCTTAACCTCTTGCTGACAGGGGAGGCCAGTGCATCATCGTTCTATGCAAGGCAAAGGTTATATGAATGGGGTAATAGGCCAGGGACTATACTGGCAAGGCTGGCACAAGGGAGAAAGGGGACTGTAGTGGTGACAGGGATTTGTACTAGTAAGGGTCGGGTGGAAACAGCAAATGACCAGATTAGACAGGAATTTGCAAAGTTTTACAGACCATTGTATAGGGCAGAGTGTGAGGGGATGGAATAACTGGCCAAGGAGTTCTTGAATAAATTGTAAATACTGAAGCTTTCTGATGAACAAAGGGAGAACATAGGAGGTAGGGTCACCAAGGAAGATGTGGGTCTGGAGACTGCCCAAATGAAGTGAGGAAAAGCGGGAGGACCAGATGGCTTTGTCATGGAGTATTACAAAGAGCTGGGAGGGGAGTTGGCGGGACCCTTAGCAGATATGCTGGAGGAGGCCACAAAGGATGGCCAAGTCCCAGTAACATGCCTGCAGGCCGTGATATGTGTGTTACCGAAGCCAGGAAAGAACCCTGTAGAATGCTCCTCATATAGGCCTATCTCCCTCCTGAATTGCAACATGAAGATTTATGCAAAAGTCCTAGCAGGGAGATTGGACCAGGAATTGTCACAACTGATCCACCCGGATCAGACTGGTTTTATATGGGGCCAGCTGTCATACCATAATGTAAGGAGGCTCTTAAATGTCATTTACTGGGGGTCTCGGCATCTGGGGCAAGTGGTGGTGTTGTCCATGGACACCGAACAGGCCTTCAACCAGATAGAATGGGCATACCTGTTCGAGACCCTAGGGCGGTCTGGGCTGGGGAAAGACTATATTGCAATGGTAAAGTTATTAAATAAAGCACCCAGTGCACAGGTCTTGGTGAATGGAGGACGCTCAGAGACTTTTGAGCTCCACAGAGGGACTAGACAGGGGTGCCCACTGTCACCACTTTTGTTTGCATTAGCAATTGAACCTTTGGCTATGCAGGTACAGTCGGGACTCGGATGCCAGAATCAAGGGAGTCACAGGCCAGAGGAGTGGGCAACATATAATTACCTTGTATGCAGATGACCTTTTGTTATACCTCACTAATGTCTTAGTCCCAGCATTGGTGGAGGGGTGAACCAATTTACAGCCTTCTCTGGCTATAAGTTGAACCTTATGAAATCAGAAATGATGAGACTGCCACAGAAGGGGGACGTACAGCAGGAAATCAGTGGTGATTAACGAGGTGAAGGGGAGCCTAACGTACCTTGATATTAAGGCAGGGAGAAATTTGGCTCATCTCTATAGACTAAACTATAGCTCTATCATCCGAGAAATCCTGACGGATCTGGAGAGATGGAAAGCCTTACCCATATCTTGGATGAGGAGGATAAACTTAGTAAAAATGAATGTCTTGAAATGCATTTTTGTAGTAAATGCAAATGCTGCTTATGGGAATTACTAAAGGGGATCTTAACTTGATGGTGAGAGAATTCAGTAGGTTTATATGGCAAAATAAGAGACCAAGAATGAGCCTGACGAGATTGAAAGAGAGTTTGATGAAGGGAGGGCTTAGTTTTCCAGATCTCAAGGGATATTATCTATCTATTCAAGGGAGGTATATACAAGATGGCATGGGGCCTTAATGTCACAAGACATTATGCCGCATGGCAAAATCGCACTGCCAATATAGTGCAATATTGCCATGCAGCATACTTCTTTTTCTGTGGGGCTCCATCCCCCACACCACCCATTATGGGGTTGTAGACTTCGGACCCCCCATCAAAGATTCTCAACCTGGGGTCCAACTCAGGGAGTGCACAAATCTGTGAAAAAATTAAATGTCTGGGACTGGAATCAAACCCAGTCTCAGATGCAGCCTGGGTTCCTGCTGCGATGGCTCGGTCCAGTGAGCCACGACAGCTGCTCAGTGGAACCCACTCCAAGCAGAGGTCTCATCCTCTGCCTGGGAGTGTGATGAATGTGCAATACCGTACAGCAGTATACGGGTATTGTACCATTCGTCCTGGACAAAGTGCTTCTGGTTAGCATAACATCGCACACTATTAAGCTTATCGACATTATGACTCGGTAGGACATGAGACTGTGTAAAGAGAGGGAGAGAGGCGAGTTGGGTGGCACTGGGGGGGGGGAACCCCCCAGGAGACTGTCGGCCTACTTGGACCTTGGAGGGAGAAGAGCACATGGGTGACTACAACAGAAGAATCCATTAGTGGAATGGACATTAGAAGCTTGGGAACAGATGTGGAAAAGAAGGAAGGGAGAGAAGGAACAAACATGGTTGGTCCCGGTAACAGGAAATCCGGCGTTTCTCCCAGGATTGGAGGATCCGGGGTTCCAGGCATGGGAAGATGGGGGGGTGCGGTGTCTGAGAGATCTGTACACGGGAGCAGGGAGCAGAATAATGAAGGAAGTAAAAGAGCAATTTGGAATATCCAGGATGCACAAATATAGATACTTTAAGGTACAAGCATATGGGGTAAGTAGGGACAGGGCCATAGGAGATGGATCCCCAATAGGACACTTAGATAGTGCTCTAATGAGGGCGGGTGACCCACCTTCAGGACTGGGGGTGGGATTGGTCCGACAAGATAGAGACCGGTTTCTGGACTGTACTGGTAAGGCCAAGTTGTTGTGGGAGAGGGACATGGGGACCCCTTTCATAAACGCACAGTGGGCAACGATACTACAGATGCATATGGGGCATCTGGTATGTAACAAACACAAGGAGTCACAGTTTAAAATTTTTGCACAGGTTATACTGCCCTCCACCGATGGTACATAAATTGAACCCAGTGGTGCCACTTGCATGTGGCAGATATAACATTGTGCTGGGGAAATACTACCATTATTTCTGGGAATGTAGGCAGCTTCAGCCATTCTGGTCAATGGTAGCCCTGGAAATAACTGCAATTATAAAAAGGGTCTGAGAAATAGAGCTTTCTGATTGGTTGTAAACATTCTATCAGTCCTATGTTAATCTTTTATTAACATACATGTACAGCCTAATCATATGCTGAACAAGGTTTAACACTATTTAAAAAATACCTTGTGCCACATTACACCTCTAGAAGGTGATTAACAGACCATTAACATAACCTCTGGTCATGCCTTATTGCTTAACTATGGGAATGCAGGTGGCAGACACGGTGCCCTCACTACTGTTTGGAATGGAAGACTGGGGAGAGGAGGGAGGGGAGGGGTATCCCAGAGTGATATGAATACTGTTAACATTGGCTAGGCAGTGTATTCAAAACACCTGGGTATCATACGTCTGCCCCACGATAGAACAATGGAAGACACTGGTAATCCAGAATCTGGCACTGGAGAAGCTGACATTTAAGCTTCAGGGGAAGGAAGAGTTGTTTCTGTCTTGTTGGAGCAAGTACATAGACTCTCTGCCAATACCAGAAGCAATGATGCTACGATTGGGGGTGGTGTGACTGTATAACTACCACTTTTGTAGGTCCTTGCTGGGAGCACATGGAAAGAAAGGTGGATATGAAAGCCCACCTACAGGCAGCAACACACTGTCCAGAGGCAGGGGGTATGGAATGGAATGGAGACAAATGAAGCAAGCTTCAGAAGAGGTAAGGTCTATGCCCATTGGGCAGACATAAACAGGAAGGGAGGACTCACAGCAGAGTAAGTAAGAACAGCTAGAACTGTTAACTGTTTAAAATTCAACATGGAAAATAGAGCATTACTAATACCGGTTGTATGGGGGGGGGGGAGTTGTGTTATGTGTATCTGAGGTCTTTTTATGGAAATGACCAAAACAGGAACAGTGGCAGTAAGGTTTATTTGTGGGTGAAAGTAATGTTTTACAGAATAGTGATAAGTGTAACCAATGCCACAAGCCTTTGTTTTGTACTGTGGCCATCTAATGGATATATGTTTTATATGATTAATTGTATGAAACCAATAAAAGATTTACACAAAAAAAAGAAATGTAATTTTACTGTCTGTTTCATTGGACCCCATGGTTGAGGTGTGCCTGGGTCGTTGTGTTGACCAGCCCTTATGAGGGCAGGGGAGCCCTCTCAGCATGGGGGATGGTTTAGGATAATAGCCTGGGTCTTTTATTTTTATTTAGTTTTTGTTGACCGTGTAAGTGCACTAGACAAATCCTGCCTATTTTCAGGCACGACCCAGGGGAGGGGGATACAGATGAATGACAACTGACCTTGAACCAGATTAAGCTGTTGGTGAAGGGTCTACAATCCCATCACACCAGGACGGTGAATAAAACCAATTAACTTTTCTCTGTTGACATTTAGAAAATGGGTAAAATGAATACTCAAATCTGATTGGCTAAGACACTCGTTTTGGTGGGCATCTATCAGACAACAATGCCCACCTAAAATGAGTGCCAACCTATGATGCCCCATCACAAAATAAATATCCCTCTACCATAGACCTGTAAACGTCAGCTCGAACATTTGAGCAGGCAAGCGCAGCGTCAGGTAGCAGGACATTCGCAACATAGCCTCCACCAACAAAGAAAACCACAAAACGCAGTTCAGTCCTAACCGGTTCTCAATGAAAAGGTATAAATTCATACAGTTTCCAGTGCTGATGATCATCTCCTGTTCTGAGCTCTAGTTGTATCCGCAGTCGCAGTCTTCACCTTCAGTTGCCCACCTGGTTCCATTTGTGCTGCAAGTCACCAGTGCATCTCCCTCTGTGGGTAGCAAAAGCAGTAAACTACCATTACTCATATGTAAAGTGTTCCCTTGCTCCGACGCAATGCACTGCCAAAAATGAAGCTCCTTTTCTTATTATGTTCAGATGTTCTGTACAGCTCCCGATTGACAGCCGACATGTTAGTTTAAAAAAAAAAAGCATTTGTCAATGCTGAATGTTGTCTTTCTGGCACTGGCATTGGTAGTGCAGGAGTAGAGAGATGTATAATAGGAATGGCAGTGAAGTATGGAACTGATGCCAACCCCACACCACCCTGCAGAGACTGACAGGCATTGAGGTGTGCCTTTGGGTCATCGACTATAATGCTCATGCCATTTCACCTCACCCTACCTTGTAGACTCCAAGTGACGTGTTGTGCCTTGGGGTCATTGGGCCTTACACTCACTCCATTGCATAAGGAAATATATTGAGATGGGTGCAGTATAGGAGAATCGGGTGAACTTTGGGGCCGAAGAGTCCAAGGCACACCTTGATGCCTGTCACTGGCTGCAGGGTGGGGGTGGGGTGGAATGGCATCAGCATTACAGCTCACAATTCAAAGTCACACCCCTGATGCCCGTCAGTCTCTACAAGGTATGACAGTATGGTTAGAAACCCTAACGCCCTGGGTGTTTGGTGGTATTTGCATTCCAAATTTTCAACATGGGCTTTTTGTGACCCTACCTCATGAAAGCATTTGGGACCTCCGCTCATAAACAGTGGCACTGTGATTTTGTTAATCTGTCTAGAACATTGATTTCCCACAGCGACAACACCATTCTGTGCCAGATGTGAGAAAAACATTTTGGGCAGGATGTGAAAAATGACAGCTGTACCATTCATAAGGATGTATAAAGAAATGGCAATGTCGAAAATCTGGCGTGAAAATATTAAAAATTCTCGAAGTTACGACCGTGTGTGAAAACTGCGCAATGCACGCTCGCAACACAGTCATTTTGTAGAATTTGTTCACCAAATTTTCAACATAGGCATTTTGGGACCTCTGTTCATGAACAGTGTCACTGTGATTTTCTTAATCTGTCCCGGACACTGATTTCCCACAGGGACCATGCCATTGTGCGCCAGATGTGCGAAAACACATTTCAGGCTGATGTAAAAAATGACAGCTGTACTGTTCATAAGGAGGTGTGAAAAAATGGCAATGTTGAAAATCTGTAGTGAAAATATTAAAATTATCTAATTACAAGTGTATTTGGAAACTGGAAACTTCTTCACAACGAAACGTTAAGTAATACAAGTCATTTTTTGGAATTTTTTCACCAAATTTGCAACATAGGCTTTTTGGGAGCCCATCTCATAAACAGTGACACTGTTGTTTTGTTAGTCAGTCCCGAAAGGTAATTCCATGCAGTGACCACGAAATCACCTTTTGGGACCGAATAACGAAATGACAGTGACTGAGTTCATGAGGTGGGGTCCCAAGAATCCCATGTTGAAAATTTGGAGCCAAAAGTCACAAAAATAGTTGAGATATCCACCTAAATTGAACCCCCCCCCCCCATTGATGCCATTATACAGCTTACCGGCACTTCTTCAGTCGTGGTCGGCTTTGAAGAGTGCAGACGTGTTCCCGCTCCACCGAAGATTGTCGCGCCGGGCTCTGGAGGCAAGTATGGGGCAAGTATGGGGTGAGGGAGGTGGGGGTGAGGGAGGTGGGGTGCACAGAGGTGGGTGTGGGTTGGGGAGGGGCATCGTGGCCACGGAGAGACTGTTTCTGTGTTATGGGGGAAAAAAAAATTGTCGCGGGAAGGTTTTTCTTCAGGTTTTGCTTTGGGCAGCACACTGAGGTGACTCCCTGTGTGCCACCTGTGTTTGGGGACAGGGACTGAAGTTGATGGGGATTGGGCCCCCCATCAGCAAAGACAGCATGTCTGTGTTTGAGGGGGGCATGATGCCGAGGTGGATTGGGCACCCCCCCTCAGCAAACAAATAAAACAAGGGGGAACATATGCCGATGGGGATTGGGCTCCCCCATCGGCAAACAAACTGGGGAGGGGGCATGCTGAAAAGGGGATTGGGCACCCCCAACATTGGCTTTCTGGGGACTGTGAGAGGCATTTGGCAGCAGCTGCCACCATGTTTATTGAAATGTTTCAGCAGGCAAGGCACTCCCTGCAATGACGGGGTGCTCTGTCATTGCAGCTGCAAAATTCTTTTAAGTTGATGTCATGCTTCTGAACTGCTGTCATAGATAGCGTGCTTATTCATTGGTGCCACAGAGATCAGCCCAAGAAAGCAGTGGTGACATTGGCCACAGCACAACCACACCTCCACAGCCTGCTACTCCAGCAAGCTGTCACAAAATGTTGCTTGCTCTGCACGCGCAAGACAACATAAAAATTACCGTACATACTGCGGCATTCGCCAGTCCTGTTTTACAGCATGTCCCAGCAATCCTAAGTGATACTTCATCCATGGGGCAGAATGGGGCATCAGCAAAAGCCCGGGGGGGGGGGAGTTACCAGAAGAAGTCACCAGTAAAGAAATGACACTACTGTACTACAATCTAAGAAAAAAAAAAAATAGTAAAACTCATTTGTGCCCTCTACTACTAAGCATCCCAAGAGAGGGACTACTTTATCACAATGGAAGAAAAGTGAGTTAAAATTTTATTTATTTATTTAAAAGTTGATAACTGGGAAAGGCACCATGAACTGAAGCTCATTTCCAGGTGTGACCCAGGGAAGGGGAGTTCAAAGCAATAGCAATACAATTGGCATACAGACTGCAGAGAAATATACATAACAAATGTAATTTACAGATTAAAATATTTTTTTCTCAATTTCTTTATTCTTATTTTATTATTTCTTTTAAATATATCACCTACACCCATTTGCAATAATACTCTCCAAGGTGGGCAATACTAGGCTATACCTGCCCTTCCAGGGGCTATAAGGCCCTCCACCTGTGGCATCGGGCCTCATTACGCCCCTGGGCAGGTCGGTATAGCCCAATATCGCCAACCCTGTCAGATATTATTGTTTGCTTATCAGACATGCAGTGCGATAGTGTTCTGTATTTACTTGCTAACTATAATAATAGTATATGGTTAGGGTTTATTATGTATACAAAATGATGGCTTAAAAAATCTTGTTGTAGGACAACTCAAAGGTCACTGATTGTAGTAGTATCATTCTGACATCACAACGATACTACAGCAACTTCTCCCCCTTGACCTGCTACCTGATTGGCAGAAACAGTGCTCTTAAAAAATAGAAACAAAAATGGTGGCGCTGCACAGCGAGCGATCAGACGAGTCGTTCAGAGATAGTTTGGACATGGACTGTCATAGTCGGCTCCATGTTTCCAAACTATCAGTTTGTCAGTTGTCTTTTTAAATAACTGCCGCTGTTAATCTTTGGGGTTGGGAGCAGAGCAGAATGATGGCAAGGACCAGCAGCAAGCAGGACTGTGAACACAAAGTATGAAACCTTGTGAAATTACATTTTCAAAATTTTAGGAAATCATATACTATATAAAACAGTGTATGGATTACCATGCACAGCAAGGCTATATTTCCATCTCAGTGATGAGATTCAGTCATACAAACCTCTCAAGCTTCAGTTTTGAGGGCTGTATGACATCATCACATCTCCAGAATGAAAACAGAGCCTTGTTGTGTATGATCACACTTACACAATTCTATATATATAGTGTATGGTGGATGTTGTTATGCATTGAATTCCATGTCTGGAATAGGCTTGTTGTGCCGCAGTAGTGATATAATTATGTTGTTGTGCTGCAGTAGTGCTGTCACTACTGCAGCACAACAACTTAGAACGCTACCACACAGCTGCTTTCCTGTATTCAATTGAGCTGGAAGCTTTTTTTTTTACTTGAACTTACCGAAATAGCTGCAGCATACTGAATCTGTAATTTGAGGCTGCCACCAACCCTCAGGTGCATCCCCCCACCCTACTCCTTATATAAACAGCTGCAGCACACTGAATCAGTAAGCTGAGCCTGCCACCTAGAGGGTTCAACATGTTTTCTAGGGTTCTACTTTGGTTCAGGTCTGGCAGGGTTTGGCAGGGTATAGTTTGAGTTTGGTTCAGTTTGATTTAAAGAGTAAAAGTTTGGGTTTGAGTTCTGTACGGTTCAAGTTTTTTTGTGTAATTTTTCAGTTCAAGTTCGAGTTAGGTGTCTCCCTACTGCCTCCATGTGGGTTCTCCTCATTTTACATTGTCTGGGTTCAAGTTCAGTTTGGGTTCGCCTTGTTTTTTTTTCTTAGAGTTCAACTTCTTGTGGTCAAGGACTGCCATTTGAACCAAGTAAATAATCCACAATAATGGGTATTAAAATTGCAGCCCAGTACATACCCGGCCAGTTTAAAATATAAGTTGCCTAGTTTATCCAACAGCCTCTTATTAGCAGTTCAGTATACCAAGTTACTGTACTCAAGGAAGGGTAAGATTAATTGTTCAGCTATGGTTTTCCCAGCTATTTTTTTTTTTTTGAGGCACTTAGTGGTGCATCTTAAAGCCCTTATTTTCTTGTTTACCTTGCTAACGAGTGAAGTTATATGTCCTGTAAATGGTAAGTCCGAGTCAAAAGTCACACCCAGGTACAATAGCTATAGTCATTAACCTGCTCAATTAATTCAGCTGCATCATTGTATATGTGCAACTGTTTTTTTTCTTAGATCCAAAATGGACCAGCTTAGTTTTCATAGCATTCATTGTGAGCCTTGACCTGGTGAACCACTCACACACACTATTGAAATCTGCCTGTACTTTATTCTTAAACACCAACATATCCCCTCCTGTAGTAATCAAAGCTGTTAGCACCTGCAAGGTTGTATTGGAGAGTGGCAGCTACAAAACCTTGTTTATCATAAATGTAGCATAGAACAGTATGGAATCTAATGGGACTTTTGATGAACTGCGCCAACCCTCATTTTAAGTTCTACTGTACTTAAATACCTTCTCGAATCCAAGAATATTATGTTTGTTTTTCACTGTAATCCATGATTTATATTTATTAGCCATGGCTAATACTGCACCGAAAAACATCTAATTGTTTTCATGATTATTCCTAGTTGCAGGATATGCATTACCAGAGAAATGAAGTGTGGCTGACAACCTCAAGTTCAACCACGTGAGCCTGTCATTCAGCTGTTGGGGCACCAGGATGGTATTCTTGGGGCCTGGGTTCAGTTCCCAGTAGGTCACATTATTTCTTTCTCACTACAGTTTATGAAGAATATTATAAATGTATTATAAATGCTAGAATTATTTGGGAACCTCTTCAGAAAGACTATAAATATTCACTAACAAACCCTTAAAATCTCTGCAGTTTTAATTATAGTATAGGCTTTTTAACTATTGCCTGCAGTTTAAGAAACTATTGCTGAACATGTTCCATTGGTTTGATACAGTTCATTAATGTTTATGCCTTCTGCTATTGCAGGGTTTTTTTTTCAGTTTCTTTTATAATGTTCATGGTTATGACTAGTAATGATTCTGAAATAGCCTATTCCCTCTCATGGTTAATTTGAAAGTATTTTGCAAATGTATGTCCTACTGTTCTTTATCATAGATCAACAATGGTTCAATGGTGGATAGAGTAGGGGGAATACTACTTTCTTCAAACCACCAAAGTAAGTTACGAAGGGGGGGTACTGTGAACATTTTGGGAGGGATGTGTGTAATTAACTTGTTCTCTACAAAAATTCTTATTTCTACTTTTATTGGGGCCTGTTCACAAAGGGGCATAGGGTATGAATGATATGCCTGTGCCCAGCCCGCATAGCTACATGGCCCAGGAAAGGTGCAGGGTATATGGTATTCACAACTGTGACCAACCACAAGGCACCTGTCTGCAGCCCTGCCTACAGATGCACAGCTGCATAGGGGGAGTTCATGGAACTCAGGCAGGCATCTAATCAGATGCCCATCCTAAGTGCTGAAGTGGATCTCCTACTGTACATGTGCAGGGGGATCCTGGGAGGGTGCAGACCTTGGCAAGCTGACACTGAAGGGTGAATGCTCCAATGGCTGCCCCCAGCCCTCCCTGGCAGCCCAGTGGGCTGGAGCAACAGTGTGGATGGCTCCCTTTGCCACCACAGCTGGCAGGTGTCCACTTGGGGCACGTAAACATTACAGCATGATCCCACCCACATAACGTGTGCCCCCCAGACCTGGCACTCCATGCCTTAGTGGAGGCTTATAGTACTGGCACACCAAAGGGGCATAGCTGCATGGGTGGTGGGGGAATCCTGTGCACAAGGGGCTAGCACACCTGTAGTGAATGCTGCCAGGTGTCCACTGTAGCACTGCAGTATGGCATTCCAACATAGGGTTGCCTATGTGCCTCAGACATGCAGCACATAGGCAATCTAAACCTTTGTGAATAGATCCCGTTCATACTAATTTCTGTTGTAGTTCTTCCTGAACTGACCCAAACTGGACTTCAAGGGATGAAAGGGAAACAAATGAGAACTGAATGTGAGTATAATCTTTCCTGTAACACACACATACTAATAAATGCCTAAGCTGATTAAATTTATTGCGTAGAAAATGAGATGGCTTAACAAGAAAACTAAAAGATATCAAGTCCTTAGACACCTTAAGAAGTTAAAAGCCAACATCATTTTTATACAGGAGTCCCACTGCAAAAGTAAAGATTTTCATTTAATGCACAAAGAACCCACTCGGAAGGGAGCAGTCTTATTCCTGGTACTCTCAAATGGGGACAGTGAGAGGATCTCGGATTTAGAGATGGGTAGCCATCTGGGAACAAGCAAGCACCAGACAGTGTGGTTCCCAATAAACGCTACCGTAGAGTCAGGCCTACCTAGACTTTAGTAAGGCATTTGACACAGTCCCACACAAAAGATTAATATACAAGTTAGCCAGCCTGAGAGTTGGTCCCAAGATGACAGCCTTGGTAAAGAATTGGCTGGAGAATAGGACACAGAGAGTAATAGTAAATGGAGTCCACTCTGAAGAAAGGGGGGTTACTAGTGGGGTACCGCAGGGTTCAGTATTAGGACCGGTCCTCTTCAATGTCTTTATAAGCGACATTGCAGAGGGACTGAAAGGAAGAGTATGTCTCTTTGCAGATGACACAAAGATCTGCAACAGAGTTGATGCACAAGGTGGGGTGGAAAGGATGAGAAGGGTCTTGGCAAGGTTAGAGGAGTGGTCAAATGTATGACAGCTTAGATTCAATGCTAAGAAGTGCAAGGTAATGCACCTGGGAAACAAAAACCCAGGGGAAGAGTACACAATGGGGGGTGAGATACTAATAACAACAAAAATGGAAAAGGACCTGGGGGTAATCATATCAGATGACCTAAAGGTGGGCAAGCAATGTGAGAGGGCTGCAAGGAGGGCTGGGGGGATACTGGGATGCATAGGGAGAGGCATCACCAGTAGAAAACAGGAAGTTATTATGCCTCTGTACAGACAGTTGGTGAGACCCCATCTGAGTACTGCGTGCAGTTCTGGAGACCCAACTCTCCAAAGACATAGACAGGATGGAGGCTGTCCAGAGGAGGGCAACTAAAATGGTGCAGGGTCTGCACCGGAAGACTATGAAGAGAGACTTAAGGAGCTGAATATGTATAGCCTCGAGGAAAGGAGGGAGAGGGGACATGATAGAAACTTCAAGTACCTCAGGGAATCAACAAAGTCCAAGAGGATAGCATCTTTCAAAAAAGAGGTATGCAAGAACAAGGGGCACAATTTGAAGATAGAAGGGGGCAGCCTCAGAGGTAATTTACAAAGTATTTTTCACAGAGAGGGTTGTGGATGCATGGAATGGCCTTCCAGAGAAGGTTGTGGAGTCAAAAACAGTGGTGGAATTCAAGCATGCATGGGACAGTCGTAAGGCAATTCTAGGGGTTGGGGGTAGGAAGAAGTAGGCTGCTGATTAACTAGGATCTGCAGCTTATCCATTAGGTAGGGAAATGGGCAGACTGGGTGGGCCAAGCGGTCCTTATCTGCCATCAAAATCTATGTATCTATGTAAGCCATGCAAAAGAAAGGATACTGAACTTTTGGAGGGCTAACTTTGGCAGAATGGGTGCGTGCCTAAGGAATGCACTAGTAAAAGGGCAGGAAGGAGGGGTGGAGGAACAATGGGGAAAAATCAAGACTGCCATCACAGAGGCAAAAAGCCTTTGTGTGAAGCAAATAAACAAAACAAAATGAAGGAAAAAACACTATGGTTCTCAAAAGAGGTGGCAGGAAAGATTAGGGAGAAAAAGTTAGCATTCAGAAAGTATAAGAGCAGGACAGAGAACTGTATCAGTTAAAGCAGAAGCAAGCGGGGAAGGCAGTCAAA
The DNA here is from genome assembly GCA_016271365.2 of Neoceratodus forsteri. Classification (NCBI taxonomy): domain Eukaryota; kingdom Metazoa; phylum Chordata; order Ceratodontiformes; family Ceratodontidae; genus Neoceratodus; species Neoceratodus forsteri. The sequence goes on along the minus strand of CM057451.1, from coordinate 670,391,234 downwards.
ACAGCAAAGGCCCAAACCGAGGAAAAGATAGCCAACTCAGTTAAGAAGGGGGATAACACCTTTTATAGGCACATTAGTGAGCGAAGAAAGACCAAGGGAGGGATACTGAGGCTTAATAAAGGGAAGGGGGTGTGGACAGAGGGTGACAGTGAAAAGGCAGAAATACTGAATGAATACTTTTGTTCAGTATTTACAAAAGAAGAGGAAGAGGACATATCTAAACCAAACAATAGAAACATTCTGGATAGGGGGGTTGATATCAGTCCATTCACAGAGAAAAGAGTCCTGAAAGAACTCCTAGAACTCAAGGTGGACAAGGCAATGGGACCTGATGGGATTCATCCCAGAATTCTAAAGGAACTAAGGGAAGAACTTGTGACATCACTGACTACCCTTTTTAACAAATCATGGGAGGATGGTGTGGTACCTGAAGACTGGAGGAAGGCAGATGTGATTCCCTTTCACAAAAGCTGAAGCAAGGCAGAGGCAGGAAAATACAGACCTGTGAGTTTGACCTCAGTAGTAGGAACAATGATGGAATCAGTTCTGAAAGAAGGAATTGTTTAGTACATAGAGGCCAGCAGGGCCCAGGACCCAATGCAGCATGAAATCACAGTGGGAAGGTCATGTCAGATGAATCTAATAGATTTTTTTAACTGGATGACCAAAGTAGTAGACCAGAGAGGGGCTGTGGACATGGCCTACCTAGACTTTAGCAAGGCATTTGACACAGTCCCACACAAAAGATTAATAAACAAGTTAGCCAGCCTGGGAGTGGGTCCCAGAGTGGTAGCCTGGGTAAAACATTGGCTTGACAACAGGACACAGAGGGTAATAGTAAACGGAGTCCACTTCAAGAAAGTGGGGTTACTTAGTGGGGTACTGCAGGCTGAGCACTGTGGCTGTCCTCATTAATGTCTCTTTTATAAGTGACATTGCAGAGGGACTGGAAGGAAAAGTATGCCTCTTTGCAGATGACACAGAGATCTGCAACAGGGTTGATACACATGGGGGGTGGAAATGAAGAGAAAGGACTTAGCAAGGTTGGAGGAATGGTCAAAAGTATGGCAGGTTAAATTCAATGTAAAGAAGTGCAAAGTAAGCATGGGACAGTCATAAGGCAATTCTAGGGGGTGGGGGTAGGAAGAAGTAGGCTGCTGGTTAACTAGGATCTGCAGCTTATCCATTAGGTAGGGAAATGGGCAGACTGGGTGGGCCAAGCGGTCCTTATCTGCCGTCAAGTTCTATGTTTCAAAGGGAAAAAAACCCAGGGGAAGAGTACACAATGTTGGGGGGGGAGGAGTACTAACAACAACTAAAATGGAAAGAGAACTGGGGTAGTCACATCAGATGACTTGAATGTAGACAGGCAATGTAAGAAGATAGTAAGGAGGGCTGGGGGATTGTGGAATGCATTGGGAGAGGCATCACCAGTAGAAAACAAGAAGTTGTCATCCCTCTGTGAGACCATATCTGGTGTACTGTGTGCAGTTCACATCATAGAAAGTAGACTGCACCTGGGAAACAGCGGTGCCTGGCCAAAAACAGTTAGTGTAAATGGTAACTCAGAATGCCGGCACTCGCCTCACCTCCAGTTCAATAACTCAATCTGTAACACATATCAAAAAGCAGAGGAGAACATACCCGGTTCCATAAGGTGCTTCATTTTTTTAAAGTGCACACACAAGATAAGGAATTTCTTATAGCATTTTAAAGTGCTTGCTTGCTCACATCCTTGATCCCCTCACTCTTGGTCAGGTGGTCCATGTTCCCTGACGCGTTTCACACAACAAGCGTTTTCTCAAAGATGGTGTGGACCAACCACAGTCCATCTTAAATGGTCAGGATTTTAAAAGGGATAGTAATACATACATATGAGCTTATAATTTAATAATACACATATACATATTTAAAGTGACTAAGTGTGTCCACCTTAAAGCCCACAACAATATCAATTTTTCTTATATCTCAAACATAATAACTAATCTTAAAAAAAAGTACTATTGCAAAATCCCCTTTATATTTATACCATAAATGACCCCAAGCAGAACATTTTTGTAAACAGTTGATCCATATCAAAAATGAATTAAAAGAAGTCCAATATATTAAATACCAGTCCATAAATGTCCAGTAGTGATGGAGGAGGAGCTCCTACAATAGTTGGACCCCAGGGCCCACATTAGGATCCTTATCAAAAATGAAACAAAAATGGAAGTAAGTCCCATCATATAAAAACATACAAAAAGATTTATATGCCACATTAAATCTAACACTATAAGGCCACAAAAAGGTACACAGAATGAAACACAGTGGATATAGCATTCTTATAATGGAAGGCATATTCTCTCGATATAATGAGGAATTTCTAGTAACAGGCTGAATGTCATTCTCCCAAAAAATTTATTTTGATATTTCTGTAGACCTAAAATTTTTTTTAATTATAGTAGGCCCAGTACATATCTTAAGCAAAGGAGAAAAGGCGGGGGAGAGAAATGGGGTGTTACTCTTTAATATAAATCCACTTACAGAAGCACAAAAAATGAACTTGTAACATACCGTATATAATTTAAAATAGAGTGGGATGAATATGAAAGAATATTACTTTCTTATCCAACTTAAATGGGCACAAAAAACTAACTTTAAGTGCAGGAACTGTAAATACTGTATAAATATACGCAATAGTAAATCCTTTGTGAATCCAAAGAGTGGAAGAGAGTGTAAAATGAGAGGTGATATCACATATGCAACAGAAGGGGTGGTGTATTTGGCAAATTGCAGCTGTGGCTGCTTCTATGTGGGAAAGACGGAAAGTCAATTTAAAGTACACATGGGTGAGCACATGTGGGCAATTGAACATATGGATGTCACATATGCTTTAGCAGTTCACATGCAATTTATACAAAACAGAAAGCAACATAAAATATTATTCATAGGCATTGAAAAACTAGTCCCAAACCAACTGCCGCAAGTTAGATCAGCTTTTTGATGGTCTAGCTTGTGTCAATACTAGGAACCCTTTTCACGGTGCTTGTGCCAAATATTTGGTGCAAGCTGCCATAAAGTGGGAAAACTGTCATAACTGTGCCCGGTGTACTAAAATCAGACACAGCTGCAGGTGCGGTAAGTTGTTTGGTGCAGCTGCGCCAAAAAACAAATTTGATGTATGACCTGATGCAAGCCCTGCGTTGACCTTTGAAGTTCCATCCCTCAGTAACTGTCCCAAATAATCTCAATTTAGTAAATTTCTGGAGTTTTTCAACAAGATGCTAGAGAATTTATTTTTTGAGTCCAAATACACAAATCAGGGTCCAAATTAGATCAGATATACTGTATATGTACCTAACATAACTATTCAAGATATTGTTAAAGCCAAAATATATTGACTGGTGATATCAAACCACTCTTCAGTTTCTATACTTCTAAACCTGAATATAAACAATACTAGATGGAAGTTAATTAATTTCTTACTAAAAAGCCAACAAAACATGGACCTCCTTATAATGGAATTCGAGGATTTTTTTTGTACATAACAAATCACTAGAGTCTAAACGGTCAATGATGTGGGAAGCCTTTAAGTGCTTTGCAAGAGACAGAATAATTAGTCTACCTGCAAAAGTTAAAGAAGAAAGAGCTCAGAACTCGATTAAAAGGTTTGAACAAGTCAAGATAGTTGAATCTAAACTTGATGCAGATACTGTACCTCAGATACCATGTGAAATGAATGGTCAAGAGCTAAAATTAAGTATAATGAGCTGGTAAGGTATGAAGGTGACTTCTCCATAAGGAAATCAAAACTAAATTATGTTTCTACTGGTCAAGAAGCACAAAAACTTCTGGCATTAAGGTTAAAGCAAAATACTGGGAGATGAATGATTTTAGCCATTAAGGATGATGCTACAAATACAGCAGAAACAGAAACTGAGAAAATAAATGAAATCCCATTGCCAGAGAATTTATGTAAGCAATAAGACATGAGGGGATGTACATTAGACATTTATAATGCATATCCAGGGGCGTTGTGAGGCGCAAGGCTGCAGGCCCAGTGCTTTCAGCCCCTAGCCATGCATTAGAAATGTCTAAGGCACACCCCTGGAGTATCTTATTTCGCTTATAAAATTGGACACTGTAATTTAGCATTACTGCTACCACTGAAATTAAAATATTAAAAAGTTAAATCTGTGACTTATTTTGACATAAAATAGATCCTCCACCTATGTGAGGTTTTTGCATGGCTTTTGGATTTTGTTCGGAGTAGACTCCCTTACTTGTAGTTTTTAACTGCTGTTAGTTTTAGAGGTATAAGGATGGACTGCAAGAGTGTGTTGTGTGCATATTACTTTCAAAACTCAGTATTCTGCTGTAGAAGTGGAAAAAAATTACAGCAACAAAAGAAGCTTCACTAGTATTTACTCCATTTATCCTGCCATGGGGTTTCTCATCTGCTCACGCTTTACCCACCCTGATCCTAACCCTTTCAGTCTGCTTTCAGTCACGGAAGATAGGAGAGAGTAGGACTTCTTTAGTAGTAGTGTCCTAAAGCTGTTTTATTTAACTACTCAATAGAAGGAAAAAGAGAGAGAGTGATGTGTCAGCCTGAATCATGGGTTGCAGCACGAAAGGTTTGAATGTGTAAAAACTAGAAGGTGACACAAGAGACAGAAACAAAGTAGCTGCAGTCTGAAACAATGTGCTAAAAGTATTTTTTTAAATATTGCTTTACCACTCACTGACTCCAAAATCTCATTGGCTCTGGAGTAATTTATTGACTCGTTTGAGCCATTAAGTGCCAGCTGTGACATGAGCTCGTGGAAGGGCATTTTACAGTTGAAGTTACCAGAGTCGGTGAAGTGTTGGCAGCACTATCGTGTGTTCAGCATAGTGATTAAAACTGATGTGCTGAAAGAGGCAGTCCATGTTCTGTGTTTTTAAATATTAAAACAGAAAAACAGAAGTGAAGGAATGATTGGTGAACCGATGACATATTGCTGGTGCTGGTACCTGGCACAGTGAACATGCGAGGGGAGCGAGGAAAGCTGCATGTGGTTCAGCAGAGAAGGCGGGTGCCAAGGGAAAGAGAGCAAGTCATTTGGGACCTGCTTCAGTAAGTCACTGCAACTGCCAGCACTGATTAAAAAAGGGGGTCACTTTGTGATGGTATTGCAAGAAGTGAAGAAATCACAGCAGAATTTGACTGAGAGGTAAATGAGTAAACTGCAGCAGCAGGGGTTGACTATAGCAAACGGAAGGGATTTGAGTGTGTTATATCATTTTGAATTACAGTCCTGTGTTTGTGTGTTGTGGAAGATATGGAAATGGCTACAAATCCTGGGCAGTTTTAAGAAAGTGTGGCAGTATTTCCTGGATGTGGAGCAGGTATTTTAAACTAAGTTTTGTTTTTATTGAATCACGATTGACGGTAGCAAAGCAGGAGGGGTTTCAGCAACTGCAAAGTTAGTGACATGGAAAATGGCAGCAGTTTAAAACCAACATTCTATTTCACTTCTTAATACCTATTTTTTTTTACATGTGGCTGTGTTACCTGAACTTGTTGATAGCCATGCATTAGCCAATTCTAGTGCATGGCTACCAACCAATCAAAATAGAGGATTTTCCATACCTAATTTATAAAGCAGACTTAAATCCCAACTTTTGTCAAGAGATAATTCCTCTCAGTTAAAGAAGCAAATCAGTCTGTCAGAAATGAAAAAAAGCTACAGTCAGGGCCAGTTCCAGGATGTACTGGGCCCTGGTGCAAGACTTTGTAGTGGGTCCCCCGTCCACGTGGCACGCCCCCCCCAAGTGCCCCCCAGGGGCCCCAGGTGGGCCATCCCATGCCACCACCACCAAAAGAATATTGCTGCTCTTATTCCATTTTGTGAAGTTAAAGCTGTACACAGCGGGCTTTTGCTGTAACAAATGTTTCAGTCACATCACAAATTTTACTTCTCTTGCAAGTCTATTTTCAATTGAAAGTACACCCAATGCAGACAATCTCTCCTGTGATATTGTGGAGTGCAGGTAATTCTTTATCAAGGACAGTTTACTGAAAGAATGCTCAGTACAGGCAACTGTAATTGGAATTGTAAGCAGTACTTGCAGTCCAATTTGGGTGTTTGGAAATCCTCTGCTAAGGCCTCTCTGTACCAGGTACTGTAACACTTCAAATGGACATTTTACATCATCAGGTAAAAGTCAAGCCAGCATGGTAATTTCTCTAGACATGTCCAAACCATCTATGTCCCCAAGAAATTGGGCCAACTCTCTGCATGCTACTTCTAGGTTTTCGTCATGTCCAGATGTTTTTATGTTGAACAGAAAACCAAAAAGTGACTGAATGTCATGGAGAAATTGGAATTGTTCCTCAATTTCCATCAGTACTTTATCTAATAGACAACTGAAAAAAATTACTTCAAAGCTTTCTTGGCCACTTAAAGGTTTGTCTGCAGCAAGCTCTCCTAGCATGCGTTTTCACCGTCTGGTGGGTTTTTCTGGAAAAGTCAGTTCGATGTCCATGGTTTGGGCTAGCAACTTTGCTTTCTCTAACACTCTGCTGAATCCCTGTCTTCAATAATCAGACGGTTGTTCCTTGATGGAGGAAACCACATCTACGGCATTTGGAAGATTCAAAGCTGGTGACTGTAAAATCCCTGACACCCAATTGATGGCACTAAGCACTTCATTCCACACAAGTAATGATACAATACATGGAAATGACTCTAGTGTTTTCACAAGGCCTGTGATGTCAGACAGTGTTTCGCTATCACAGTTTGCAGTTTCTGATACTTCCAGCAATGAATCCAACAATTCAGGCAGTTGTTCACAGACTGCCTTTGCAGCATCAGCACAGGCACTCCATCGAGTCTCTGAAAGTGGCTTGAGGGTATATCATTTCATGTGCTTGACGAGAATGTCCCAATATTTGGTGGACCCAGAGAGGATTCTGTAAACCCCTGTAGTACTCCAAAGAATTTCTTTGCTTCCAAGGATAATTCAGCTGCATGTTCTAACACAAGGTTCCAGTTATGAGGACAGCAAGGAACATATAGTGCACATTCATTCACCTGTCATATTCTCGCTTGAACTCCTCGATGGATACCTCTCATGTTAGCCCCATTATCGCAACACTGGCCCCTGCAGTCTTCAATGTTAATGCCATGTTCAGTAAGTCGATTTAGCAATAATTCAGCCAAAGCCGCTCCTGTTGTATTTTCAACATGGAGAAACTCCAGGAAGCTCTCTTGCATTTCAACTTGGTCACCACTGATTTCAACATAACGAATCATTAGTGATAACTGCTCCTTGTGAGAATTATCTGGAGTGCAGTCCATCAGCACACTATAGTAGTGAGCAGTGTATATCTTATTCCTAATCTTATTAGTCACAGCCTTAGCTAACATCTGCATAAATTCGTTCTGGCTAGCTTTGCTTAAATAATGAACATTTGTTCCTCTCTGAACACATTGCAAGTGATCAGCCATAATAGGGTCATACCTGGACAACAGTTCCAACAATTTCACAAAATTACCATTGTCCACATACAGACGATCTACTGAACCCCTAAAGGCTAAGTTTTGGCCTGCTAAATATAAAACACAGTCCAAAATTCGACAAAGCACAGCATGCCATCGTTCCTTTTCCTTATCCAGCTTTTCTTGCAAACTCCTGTCTATAGTAGCCCATTGCTGTAACCCTAATTCTAAATGTTTCCATTTGTAGTAATTCTCCATGTGTGATGGGTAAGCTTCATGCCGACTCAGCCTTTGTGATAATTTTTGCCAGTTGGAGAAACCTTGTGTAAACACGCCCCTATCTTCACCAAAAAGCTTACAGCAGAAACAAAATACAGCATCAGCAGACTTTTAGTAAACTAGCCAAGGCCTGTGAATCTTTGAGGATCCCACTTTACGCTCATAGTTTGCTGAAGTAAACTGGCAACCAGCTGTTTTAGGGAACTCAATGTCAGTTTCCTTCAGCTGCAGGAGTTTATGCTGCACAATTTCAACCCTGAGGCGCTCTGACTCTGAACTAAAACTTTCAGGCCAAGTAGCTGGGTCATAAAAATTATACATGAAGGCGGTTGACTGGGTTCAGGGTTTATGTCACAACCTGATTCCAGTTCAATACATTGTTGTATTTCTTCTTGCTGTACATTTCTTTCATCATCATATATTTCTTCTAGGTCTAGCTGTACATTTCTTTCTGAGTCAGAGTCCTATTCATCATGGTTCCCCAACTCCACCTCAGTCATCTCCCCCTCTACTACTGCCTCTAGAGCTGTTTCATGTGATGAGGTTGATGGTTCTTGCTCACTTGTGCTTTCACCAGATTAGGATACTGTTGGTGGACAACTTAACCACTGACAAAATATTTTGTTTGCATTTTCTGCTTCTTTCTGAGTCAACTCTAGCTGTCGTTTTTGTTCTTTGCATTTTGGAACCAGACTTGTACTTTGGTAGTGCTACAGGATTCAACATCTTGTCAGGTTTTTTTTCTTTCCTTCTGTTTCTGTTATACAAGGTTTACCTTGCTAGCTAAGCTGTGTTTATTTATTTATTTTTATGAATACAAAATGTATTTTTGACTAGACTACTTTAGTTAAAGTTCAATAATATCTATGAGCTGCAGCAGGTGGGTGGCTCACTTAGACTAGCAGACAGGCGCAATAGCAGGCTCATTTGTGTAGAAAAGGTATAGATGCGCTGCTCCAGAGTAGTCCTATGCTTGCAGTCTCTGCCCAAGGCTACCTTTGAAGCAGCAAGCATGGAAAACAGAGCCAGTCGAGAAGAGAATGTATTGCTGTTCTTTACTGATTCTACAAAATAAGGTATTTTTTGCAGTAATAATCTGGATGTGTTGCCTTTCTTTCTTGTCAGAAAAAAATAAAGGCTAATTTCTCACTCCTGACGAAAGTTATTTCCAGTACAAGTAAAGTTCACACACAGCGCAGAGACAGTCACAGAAAGAAGACTTTTGTTGAATGAATATGAGATCTATAATAATGCCAAAATTAATGGCACAGAACTAGGCTGGCTACAATGCTTGCTGCTAGCTTACTCTGAAGAAGACTAGGCAGGCCGCAGGGCACAGATAAGGCAGAGCCAGAGAATATCTTGTTATTTTAATGCCAAACACTGACTCCTACACAGTCAGTACTAGGCTGGCTACAGTGCTTGCTGCTGGCATCCTCTGAAGAAGACTAGGCAGGCCACCAACACAGCAGAGCCAGAGAAAATCTTTTTATTTTAATGCCAGACATTGACTCCTACACAGTCAGTACTAGGCTGGCTACAATGCTTGCTGCTGGCATACTCTGAAGAAGATTAGGCAGGGCGTAGGATGCAGGCACAGCAGAGCCAGAGAATATCTTGTTATTTTAATGCCAGACAGTGACTCCTACACAGTCAGTACTAGGCTGGCTACAATGCTTGCTGCTGGCATACTCTGAAGAAGACTAGGCAGGCCGCAGGATGCAGGCACAGCAGAGCCAGAAAATATCGTGTTATTTTAATGCCAGATAGTGACTCCTACACAGTCAGTACTAGGCTGGCTATAATGGTTGCTGCTGGCATACTCTGAAGAAGATTAGGCAGGCCGTAGGCTGCAGGCAAGACAGAGCCAGAGAATATCTTGTTATTTTAATGACAAATTGTGACTCCTACACAGTCAGTACTAGGCTGGCTACAATGCTTGCTGCAGACGTACTCTGGAGAAGACTAGGCAGGCCGCAGGGTGCAGCAGAGCCAGAGAATATCTTCTTATTTTAATGCCAAACAGTGCCTCCTACACAGTCAGTACCAGGCTGGCTACAGTGCTTGCTGCTGGTGTCCTCTGAAGAAGACTAGGCAGGCCGCAGGGCACAGGCACAGCAGAGCCAGAGAATATCTTGTTATTTTAATGCCAAACAGTAACTCCTGCACAGTCAGTACTAGGCTGGCTACAATGCTTGCTGCCGGCATACTCTGAAGAAGACTAGGCAGACCGGAGGGCACAGGCAAGGCAGAGCCAGAGAATATCTTGTTATTATAATACCAAACAGTGACTTCTACACAGTCAGTACTAGGCTGGCTACAATGCTTGCTGCTGGCACACTCTGAAGAAGATTAGGCAGGCCGCAGGGCACAGCAGAGCCAGAGAATATCTTGTTATTTTAATGTCAAACAGTGACTCCTAAACAGCCAGTACTAGGCTGGCTACAGTGCTTGCTGCTGGCATACTCTGAAGAAGATTCGGCAGGCCGCAGGGTGCAGGCACAGCAGAGCCAGAGAATATCTTGTTATTTTAATGACTAACTGTGACTCCTACATAGTCAGTACTAGGCTGGCTACAATGCTTGCTGCTGGTGTACTCTGGAGAAGACTAGGCAGGCCGCAGGGCACAGCAGAGCCAGAGAATATCTTGTTATTTTAATGCCAAACAGTGACTCCTGCAAAGTCAGTACTAGGCTAGCTACAATGCTTGCTGCTGGCATACTCTGAAGAAGACAAGGCAGGCCGCAGGATGCAGGCACAGCAGAGCCAGAGAATATCTTGTTATTTTAATGCCAGACATTGACTCCTACATAGTCAGTACTAGGCTGGCTACAATGCTTGCTGCTGGCACACTCTGAAGAAGATTAGGCAGGCCGCAGGCAAGGCAGAGCCAGAGAATATCTTGTTATTTTAATGCCAAACAGTGACTCCTACACAGTCAGTGCTAGGCTGGCTACAATGCTTGCTGCTGGCACACTCTGAAGAAGATTAGGCAGGCCGCAGGCAAGGCAGAGCCAGAGAATATCTTGTTATTTTAATGCCAAACAGTGACTCCTACACAGTCAGTGCTAGGCTGGCTACAATGCTTGCTGCTGGCACACTCTGAAGAAGATTCGGCAGGCCGCATGCTGCAGGCAAGGCTCAGCCAGAGAATATTTTGTTATTTTAATGACAAACTGTGACTCCTACACAGTCAGTACTAGGCTGGCTACAATGCTTGCTGCTGGCGTACTCTGGAGAAGACTAGGCAGGCAGCAGGGCGCAGCAGAGCCAGAGAATATCTTGTTATTTTAATGTCAAATAGTGACTCCTACACAGTCAGTACTAGGCTGGCTACAATGCTTGCTGCTGGCGTACTCTGGAGAAGACTAGGCAGGCCGCAGGCAAGCTAGAGACAGAGAATATCTTGTTATTTTAATGCCAGTGACTCCTACACAGTCAGTACTAGGCTGGCTACAATGCTTGCTGCTGGCATACTCTGGAGAAGACTAGGCAGACCGCAGGGCGCAGGTAAGGCAGAGCCAGAAAATATCTTGTTATTTTAATGCCAAAAAGTGACTCCTACACAGTCAGTACTAGGCTGGCTACAATGCTTGCTGCTGGCATACTCTGAAAAAGATTAGGCAGGGCGCAGGACGCAGGCAAGGCAGAGCCAGAGAATATCTTGCTATTTTAATGCCAAACAGTGACTCCTACACAGTCAGTACTAGGCTGGCTACAATGCTTCCTGCTGGCATACTCTGAAGAAGACTAGGCAGGCCGCAGGCTGCAGACAAGGCAGAGCCAGAGAATATCTTGTTATTTTAATGCCAAACAGTGACTCCTACACAGTCAGTACTAGAGCTGGCTACAGTGCTTGCTGCTGGCATACTCTGAAGAAGACTAGACAGGCCGCGGGCGCAGGCAAGGCAGAGCCAGAGAATATCTTGTTATTTTAATGCCAAACAGTGACTCCTTCACAGTCAGTACTAGGCTGGCTACAATGCTTGCTGCTGGCATACTCTGAAGAAGATTAGTCAGGCCACGGGGTGCAGGCACAGCAGAGCCAGAGAATATCTTGTTATTGTAATGCCAAACAGTGACTCCTACACAGTCAGTACTAGGCTGGCTACAATGCTTGCTGCTGGCATACTCTGAAGAAGATTAGGCAGGCTGCAGGCACAGCAGAGCCAGAGAATATCTTGTTATTTTAATGCCAAACAGTGACTCCTACACAGTCAGTACTAGGCTGGCTACAATGCTTGCTGCTGGCATACTCGAGAACAAGACTAGGTAGGCCGCAGGCACAGCAGAGCAGAGAATATCTTGTTATTTTAATGCCAAACAGTGACTCCTACACAGTCAGTACTAGGCTGGCTACAATGCTTGCTGCTGGCATACTCTGAAGAAGATCTAGGCAGGCCGTAGCAGGCACAGCAGAGCCAGAGAATATCTTGTTATTTTAATGCCAAACAGTGACTCCTACACAGTCAGTACTAGACTGGCTACAATGCTTGCTGCTGGCGTACTCTGGAGAAGACTAGGCAGGCCGCAGGCAAGGCAGAGCCAGAGAATATCTTGTTATTTTAATGTCAAACAGTGACCCTACACAGTCAGTACTAGGCTGGCTACAATGCTTGCTGCTGGCATACTCTGAAGAAGATTAGGCAGGCCGCAGGGCACAGCAGAGCCAGAGAATATCTTGTTATTTTAATGCCAAAAAGTGACTCCTACGCAGTCAGTACTAGGCTGACTACAATGCTTTGCTGGCTACACTCTGAAGAAGATTAGGCAGGCACGGACAGGCGACAGCAGAGCAGAGAAATATCTTGTTATTTTAATGCCAAACAGTGGACTCCTACACAGTCAGTACTAGGCTGGCTACAGATGCTTGCTGTTGTGCACTCCGAAGAAGACTAGGTAGGCGCAGGCACAGGTAGAGCCAGAGAATATCTTGTTATTTTAATGCCAAACAGTGACTCCTACACAGTCAGTATTAGGCTGGCTACAATGCTTGCTGCTGGCATACTCTGAAGAAGATTAGGCAGGGCGCAGGACGCAGGCACAGCAGAGCCAGAGAATATCTTGTTATTTTAATGCCAAACAGTGACTCCTGCACAGTCAGTACTAGGCTGGCTACAATGCTTGCTGCTGGCATACTCTGAAGAAGACTAGGCAGGCCGCGTGCCACAGGCACAGCAGAGCCAGAGAATATCTTGTTATTTTAATGTCAAACAGTGACTCCTACACAGTCAGTACTAGGCTGGCTACAATGCTTGCTGCTGGCATACTCTGAAGAAGACTAGGCAGGCCGCAGGCACAGCAGAGCCAGAGAATATCTTGTTATTTTAATGCCAAACAGTGACTCCTACACAGTCAGTACTAGGCTGGCTACAATGCTTGCTGCTGGCATACTCTGAAGAAGATTAGGCAGGCTGCAGGCAAGGCAGAGCCAGAGAATATCTTGTTATTTTAATGCCAAACAGTGACTCCTACACAGTCAGTACTAGGCTGGCTACAGTGCTTGCTGCTGGCATACTCTGAAGAAGATTAGGCAGGCCACGGGGTGCAGGCACAGCAGAGCCAGAGAATATCTTGTTATTGTAATGCCAAACAGTGACTCCTACACAGTCAGTACTAGGCTGGCTACAATGCTTGCTGCTGGCATACTCTGAAGAAGGTTAGGCAGGGCGCAGAACGCAGGCACAGCAGAGCCAGAGAATATCTTGTTATTTTAATGACAAACTGTGACTCCTACACAGTCAGTACTAGGCTGGCTACAATGCTTGCTGCTGGCATACTCTGGAGAAGACTCAGCAGGCCGTAGGGTGCAGCAGAGCCAGAGAATATCTTGTTATTTTAATGCCAAACAGTGACTCCTACACAGTCAGTACTAGGCTGGCTACAATGCTTGCTGCTGGCATACTCTGAAGAAGATTAGGCAGGCCGCAGGCAAGGCAGAGCCAGAGAATATCTTGTTATTTTATTGTCAAACAATGACTCCTACACAGTCAGTACTAGGCTGACTACAATGCTTACTGCTGGCATACTCTGAAGAAGACTAGGCAGGCCGCTGCAACGCCAGAGAATATCTTGTTATTTTAATGCCAAACAGTGACTCCTACACAGTCAGTACTAGGCTGGCTACAATGCTTGCTGCTGACGTCCTCTGAAGAAGACTAGGCAGGCTGCAGCCACAGCTGAGCCAGAGAATATCTTCTTATTTTAATGCCAAACAGTGACTCCTACACAGTCAGTACTAGACTGGCTACAATGCTTGCTGCTGGAGTACTCTGTAGAAGACTAGGCAGGCCGTAGGCAAGGCTGAGCCAGAGAATATCTTGTTATTTTAATGCCAAACAGTGACTCCTACACAGTCAGTACTTATGCTTGCTTCTAGCGTACTTTGAAGAAGACTAGGCAGGCCGCAGCAGCAGAGCCAGAGAATACTTTTATTTTAATGCCACTACAGCAACTCACTCAGAAGAAATTGAAAACTTAGATCTTATATTGTTGGCCAGACAGTACAGACCAGACTAAGTGACACACTAACTTCACTCACGACTCACTGACTCAGTCAGTCACTACACTTTACACTGATCATTCAGTTGATCCTCCTGTCTGAAGAATTCTTAACTTCACAAATAAAACAAATTCAAGATTACAGCAGCATTATGTATAAGAGGATTGAATATCTTTTTTTTTTTACTTTTTCTCTCAAGTTTTCCCTGACTATTGACTCCCTGCCTAACCTGCCTGCCTAAAGTTCTTCATTATATCTGAGGGAGAGGATGGAGGAGTAGTCATCACACAGTCACAACAACACAGTGAGTAGTAGCCCTAGCCCCACCCCAGCAGTCAGTGACACAGTGTCACAACTCAAACAACTCTCTGGGTTTATATATTATGAACTTTTTTTTAGAATTCTTCTAGTTCTTCTTGAGACAAGACTTCACTTGATTGACCCGGGCCGGGCCCGCCGCTGCCACCACCCACTGGGGCCTAGGCTAGGCAGCCACATTACTCACTCCTTCCTGTGGCTGCTTGCTGCCAGCTAGCTATTTTTTCCTGAGTTTTTTATTCTTAATTCATCAGCCTCCCACCAAGTATGTGTATTTTTAATGTGTGTACTGTGTCCAGTTTACAACAACAAAGCTAGTAGTTCAACAAGGAGCTGCTCTGCTTGCTACAGTGCAGCACTGCAAATTCTGCCCGATCTGATGCCAGTCACATCCGCTCATTCATCTGCTTATCCGCCAACTGCCACAGACTGTGAGACAACAGGATTCTCATGAGATGCTCCGCCTCCTCCCCCCCACCCTGTCCCCACCCCACCCACAGCAACAAAATATTTTAATATGAATGACACCGACTGACCGACCTGTGAGAGTTGCAGCAGCCTTTTGAGTGAGTGCCCCAGCCCAGGCAGCAAATCAGAGTACTAATCAGAGGCTAGAGGAGGGACACAGGGACTGGGAGGAGGCAGGAGCAGGGGAGGAGCGAGTCTCCGAGTGAGCATGCGAGTGTAGCAGAGTCAGGAGGGGTGACGGAGCATCACTGCCACTTGCCACTGCCAGCATGGAGGAGGAGGAGCCACTGAGGACATCAAGCGTGATGGTTTGTGGGATCATCAAGGAGGCGAAGCAACTGCGACTGCCTCACAGGTATGTCCGAGGAGGATCAGGATGCGAGCCTACAGTGCAGGGAGCAGGGGATTTAATTTTTAAAATGTCACATCTCACAAACCAGCGACCCAACTCCAGACCTCAGTCCCAGTCCCACGGCACACACAAGCAGCCAATTCTCAGCCTCTCGGGGGAGCTGATCTTCTTTCTGCTGTGGCGTGAGCAGTTTAAAAAAAAGGATTGGAGTATCATGACTTCAGACTTAGGGGGCAACGGGCCCCACTGGTGCTCTGGGCCCTGGTGCAGTCACATCCCTTGCATCCCCTCTGACGCCGGTCCTGGCTACAGTATTAAAGAAATGGAATCCAACAAAGCTTCCAGTCTGGATGGATTTTCTACTAATTTTTACAAAACATTCAGTGAAATTATTGCTCCAGTATTGTTACAAGTCTTCGGAGAAGCTAAATAATCAGATCACCTGCCACCAACAATGCAACAAGGAATCGTTACTTAAATTCAAAAACTTCAAAAAGATGTCCAAAACTGTAAAAAACTACAAACCTATTCCCCTTATTAATACAAATACAAACATATTTGTAAAAGTTTTAGCAGCTAAGCTGATGCCAGTTGTGCAGGAAATAATAGATCCAGATCAAACAGAATTCCTTAAGCATAGACAAACATCTGATGTCAGAAAAGTTTTTTTTTTCATATTATGGAGGGAGCAGAAAAAAATTAAAACCTTGTGTGTTTTAAGGCTTTTGATCGGGTTGAGTGGGATGATATTTTTAGCTGTATGGAACAACATAATTTCCCACAAGAGATATGTAGAAATGGTCAGTTTATTGTATGATAAGCTTATGGCTCTGGTTTGTACCAATGGTCTGACTGAATTCTATTTCCGGCTACAGAGAGGAACATGGCAGGGATGCCTGCTGTCCCGACTATTGTTCAGCTTAGCCCTAAACATTCTAACAATAAAGATTAATGCAACGCAATACACTCAAGATATCAAAATAAGTAAAGAAGGAGTCAAATGCTCACTGTACAGTATGTAGATAATATTCTACTTTTCATCACAAATCTGGTCCAATCAATTAAAAGTCTGCTTAAAATCATTAAAAATTATAGTGCCATATCTGGTTACAAAATAAAAATTGACAAAACTTTAAATGGTAGACTGCCAAAAAATGAAATTAGAAATCTAGGAGTGTCATAGACAAAAGATTACTTATATTATTTAGGAATTAAAATTTGTAGTTTTGTGTACAACACAATAAATACAAGTTTAAGGAACTTTAAATCTAAACTTGAACAAGATGTCAACTCTTCATCCCTGCTCCCCCCGCCGCCGGTGGGGATGATAAGTTAGGTTCTGGCATACTCTTGGACAGAGAGCAGAGGTGGGTGAACAATGGTAGAGGGGTTTGGTGGTGAATGCTAGGAGCCTGGCAAACAAGATGGAGAAATTCATAGCCATCATTGTGCATGACAGATTGGACATACTGTAATTGCGACCACAGAAACTTGGTGGATGGAAAATTATACATGGAAGACATGTATTCCTGGCTTCAGATTGTTCAGGAAGGACAGGAGAGACAAGGGGAGGTAGCATTATACATTAGGGAAGACATAAAGGTTATGAAGCGACATGAGGGGAAAGGAGAAACTGAACCCCTCTGGCTGACGCTGGGCAGAAGGACTGGGGAATCCTTGAGACTTGGAGTTGTTTACAGACCACCTACACAAGGGGAAGAACAGGACAGGGTGATGTCACAGGCTGTCACAAGGATGGCTCTCAAGAGGGAAACACTTCTGGTGGAGGATCTAAACCTCCCACATGTAGACTGGACCATCCCAGATGCAGCGTTGGCCAGAAGCAAGGGGATTGTGGAGGCACTTCAGGGGGTGTTCCTTCAACTGTTGGTCAGAGATCCATCTGGGGGAACAACCTGCTGAATGTGATCTTGATGAATGGGGAGAATATGGATGAGGTGGTGGTGGGAGAGAAGCTGGGAAACAGTGACTGTGGGACCATCAGGTTCAAGGTGAGAGTAGGGAGGGGTGCCAAACCAACACAACAGTGCTGGACTTCAGGCATGCAGACTTCGACAAGATGAGAAGGATAGTGAGGGAAGTGATGGAAGGCATGGGAGAAATAAACGAAGTAGAAGAGTTAGGGGGAGCTGTTAGAGACCCTGTGAAGGAGGCTGCACAAACATGTATTAGGAGGGTTAACAAGGGCACAAGAAGCAGGAGACCACTCTAGTTTAATAGGGATGTAGCGAAGGTGGTTGGGGGCAGAAGGAGGGCATTCAGGGAATACAAGACAACAAAGAAGGAAGAGGACAGGGAGGCTTATAGGGAAATGAGGAGGCTAGCAGGGAAGGTAATTAGGAGGTCTAAGGCCAACACAGAGGAAAGGATAACAAAACAGGTCAAGGGGGTGACAAGGCCTTTTTATATATGTATGCGATAGGAGGAAGACTGGCCAAGGGATCGCAAGGCTATGGGGGGGAGAAAGGGAGCCATTAGAGAGGGATTGGGATAAAGCAGAACTTAATAGGTACTTTTGCTTGCTGTTTACAAAGAAGGGGTAGGAAGGGGCAGAGTTATGGAGGAGGGGGGAGCAAAGGGGTGGACATGCGACCCTTCAGTGCAGAGGGAGTTAGGGAGGAACTAGGCAGGCTGAAGGTGGACAAGGCCATGGGGCTGGACTGGCTGCATCCAAGAGTGATCCTTGAACTGAGAGAGGAGCTGGATGCCCCAGTGGCGAGGCTGTTCAACCTGTCTCTGGATTCTGGAAGGGTACTGGAGCACTGAAAGAGGGGGTATGTAGCACTGATACATAAGGGGGGAAGCAGGGAGTTGTGGGAGAACTACCACCCAGTCAGCCTCACTGCAGTGGCAGAGAAGGTCATGGAGGTGCTTATTAAGGAAAGGGTGATGGAATATCTGGAGGTAAATGGACTGCTGGATGACAGACATCATGAGTTCACAAAAGGGAGGTAATGCCAGTCCAATTTAATTGAGCTCTTTAACTGAGTGATGCAGGTAATAGACCAGGGGGGAGCGGTGGATGTGGCCTATCTAGATTTCAGCAAGGCCTTCAACACCATTCCCCATAGAAGGCTGGTCAACAAGCTGGAAGGTATGGGGGTGGGGGACAAAATAGCTAGATGGGTTGAAAACTGGTTGGCAGACAGAAGCCAGAGGGTGTTAGTAACTAGGGTACACTCAAGGACAGGGAGGGTGACAAGCGGGGCCCCCAGGGGTCTGTGCTGGGATCACTCATTTTCAATATCTACATAAACAACGTAGGAGATAGACTGAATGGATGCGTGGCCCTTTTTGCAGATGATAAGAAAATATGCAGTAGAGTGGGCTCTGGAGGGGGTGTTGAAGACATAAGTCAGGACTTGAGGACACTGGATGGGTGGGCAGAGACCTGGCAGCTAAAATTCAATATCGAGAAGTGTGTAGTTTTGCACCTGGGGAACAAAAAACCCATGGGTAAGATACACACATTGGGGGTAGGAAGTCAGGGTTATGAAGCAAGAAAGGGATCTGGGGATAGTAGTCTCCAGTGACTGCAAGGTGAGGAAGCAGTGCACCAGGGCAGTAGGGAGGGCATATGGGATGCTGGCAAGTATAGGCAGAAAAATCACTAGCAGAAGGAGAGAGGTCCTGACACACCTATACCAAGCCATGGTGAGACCGCACCTTGAGTATGGAGTCCAATTTTTGGAGGCCATACTTGCACAAAGACAGGTTGATTTGAAAGGGTTCAGAGAAGAGCGACCAAGATGGTGCAAGGGATGAAAGGCAAGCCATACAAACAGAGATGTACGGAACTGGGGATCTACACATTGGAGACTAGAAGAGAGAGGGGGGACATGATAGAGACCTTTAAATACTTCAAAAAGGGATTAACAAAGTAGACCTAGGTTGATTATTTCACAGGAAGGTAGGCACCATAACAAGGGGGCATGGTCTGAGACTACAGGGGGGAAACTACAGAGGCAATGTGAGATGGTGATTCTTCACTGAGAGCATGGTGGAGGCCTGGAACAGGCTTCCAGAGGAGGTGGTGAGGTTTGAGACTGTTCTGGGCTTCAAGAGAGCATAGGACATGCACATAGGGCTTACAGGGAGGTGGGGTGGGCGCCAAGAGGGGAGGAGGAGCAGACTGATGGGCCAAGAGGTCCTTTTTTGCCATCAAGTTCTATGATTCTATAAAATTGCATAAGTTACCGTTTGATCTATGGGGAAGACTGGAAACAATCCAAAAAATAACCTAATCAACTTCTTTGACTGGGTTACTAGGGCGGTTGATGAAGGCCATGTTGTGAATGTCCTGTATCTGGACTTCAGCAAGGCTTTCCACCCGGTGCCATGCATGAGGTTACTGAGCAAGCTGAGGGACAGGGGGTTGGGAGAGAAACTGGTGGGGTGGGTTGAGAGCTGGCTGCAGGGCAGACAACAGAGGGTAGTTGAAAGTGGAGAGAATTCCAAGCCAAGACCAGTGACTAGTGGAGTACCGCAGGGTTCAGTGCTGGGCCCTGTCTTGATCAATGTCTTCATTGGGGACATTGCAGAGAGAGTCAAGAGTAAGATCAGCTTGTTCGCCAATGACACTAAGATCTGTGCAAAAGTAGACAGCGAGGAAGGGAGGCAGGCACTCAGGGAGGATCTAGCTAAACTTGAACACTGGTCAAAGGAGTGGCAGTTGGGGTTTAACATTAGGAAGTGCAAGGTCATGCACCTCGGAGCCAGAAATCCCAAGACCAGCTCCTGGCTGGGGTGAGTGCAGGTAGTAGCTTTAGAGGAGGAAAGGGACCTGGGAGTACTAGTCACAGGGGAGATGAAGGTATTAGCACAGTGTAGGAGGGTGGCAGCAAGGGCAAATCTGATGCTGGGGTGCACTGCCAGAGTGATCATCTCTAGAAAGGAAAAGGTCATACTGCCCTTGTATAGCTCACTGGTGACATCACACCTGGAGTACTGTGTACAGTTCTGGTGCCCATACCTTAAGAAGAATGTGAGATTACTGGAAGGGGTGCAGCGTAGGGCTACAAAAATGATCATGGGGCTTGGGGGACATGCCTTATGAGGAAAGACTGAGGGAGCTCAACATGTACTCGCTGGAGGAGAGAAGGGAAAGGGGGACATAACAGAGACCTTTAAGTACTTGAAAGGCATAAACAAAGTCAGTGCAGGAGGATTGTTCCGTTTCAAGGGGGTAGGGTAACTAGGGGGCACAGTCTGAAGTTGGAAGGGGGAAGGTTCAGGAGGGAAATGAGGAGGCACTACTTCACAGAGACAGAGTGGTGGCGGGATGGAATGCACTGCCAGAGGAGTTAATCGAACTGAGGACAGTGGATAGCTTTAAGTGGTGTTGCGACAGAGTATGGGGCAGGGTTAGTATGCGCAAGAACACAGTGGAGGGAAGGACCAGGAGAGGGGTTGGAGGGAAGGGATTGGGTGGGTGGGGACAGCTGCAGTGGTATTAAACTGAGAGCTGCACAACTGGGCAGATTCAATAGACCTATGGGCCTTTTTCTGCTGGTAATTTCGTATGTTCATATAACAATCAAAATTATCGTGCTTCCAAGCGCCTTGTGTGTCTTTACCATGATTCCAAGAAGTATAGCAAAAAGCTGATTCAACTCTATACAAAACACAATCAATAAAATTGTCTAGGCATATAAAAAGCCACAACAAATATATTATAAACTGATTCCTCTCTATACAAAACACGATCAATAAATTCATCTGGGCATATTAAAAGCAACAACAAATCTATTACAAACTAACTAGAACTAAAGAAAGTGGTGGTCTCAAAGCCCCAGATTTTTTGTTATATTCTTTGGCAGCTAAACTTCAGTAGCTATCCTACTGGCTTAAATTTAATATTCAAGGAACATAGAAACATAGAATTTGATGGCAGATAAGGACCGCTTGGCCCACCTAGTCTGCCCATTTTCCTACCTAACAGATAAGCTTCAGATCCTAGTTAACCAACAGCTTACTTCCTCCTACCCACCACTAGGACTGCCTTATGTCTGTCCCATGCATTCTTGAATTCCTCCACTGTTCTTGACTCCACGACCTCCTCAAGGAGGCTGTTCCATGCATCCACAACCCTCTCTGTGAAAAAATACTTCCTCACATTACCTCTGAGTGACCCCCCTCTATCTTCAAATTGTGCCACCTTGTTCTTGCACATCTCTTTTTATGAAAGATGTCACCCTCTTGGACTTTGTTGATTTCCTTGAGGTACTTGAAAGTTTCTATCATGTCCCCTGTCTCCCTCCTTTCCTCAAGGGTATACATATTAAGCTCCTTTAGTCTTTCTTCGTATGTCTTCTGGTGTGGACCCTGCACCATTTTGGTTGCCCTCCTCTGGACAGCGTCCACTCTGTCTATGTCTTTGCGGAGGTGGGGTCTCCAGAACCTATACCCTAGCTGGCTAAAGACATCAGTACATTACTGAGAAGTTAGCTTTAAACATCAGCTCTCTCTGGTTTGCCAAACCTAGAACTCAAAAACTCAGTTGTGTGGGAATCTGTCAAAATAGTCTCACAAATTACTAGTCTGCTCAAAACTAATCTAAAACTATCAGTCAATCACTCTGGGGGCTCCCAATATACAATAACTATGGGTAATAAAACATTAATCTACAGTATCATTCTTGGATTAACAAAGGCATACTACAAATCAAACGTATGTACAATAGTAATGTTTTAAAAACTGCAGAGAATCTGAGATGTGATCTCGCTCTATCCTTGGAAGAAGAAACAGAGGCTAGAATATTACTAGACATGCTACATAGGAAACAGTAATGGGGATTAAAAACCTATCTGAATGAAAACTCAAATAATCTATTGACACAACTAGAGCCTAAATCAGCTAGTTCCAATTTGTATACCCTCCTAATAAGAGGAATAAGAAGAGATGCAAATGAATCTAAACTATGATGGTTTCAGCTGGTAGGAACAGAAGCATTTAACTGGCAATGGAACTCAACCTGGAAATTAACAATGAAAACATTTTCCATAGTAAACTATAAATTAATACACTATAATATATTACTTAATCTTTATTTCTCTCCTAAGCATATGTTCAAGAAAAATCTTAAAGCTATTGATAGGTGCCCTAAACATACCTCTCAACCTCCTGCCTCATAAATCAGGGACAAGGCTTAAAAAAATCAGGGACAAAAGACCAAAACCAGGGACACATCTTCAAAATTAGAGTTATCCACCCAGAAAGCTGGTACAATATGGGGCTTAGTGCAAAATGCATTTTCTAAAGAAGAACAAGTCTTTAACTTTAATGCTTGACATTGTTTTTTGCTTACAGTCCCCACTGTTTAGCCACAAAAACACAAATTTTAGGAGGGACATAGTCAGATTTTGAGGCAAAATCAGGGACGTCCCTGAAAATCAGGGACGTCCCTGAAAATCAGGGACACTTGAGAGGTATGGCCCTAAATGCTGTGTGAACAATGCTGACCATATCCATATGTTCTGGGAATGTAATGCAATAAGGAATTTCTGGGATCAGATAAAAAAAAAAAAAAACTTCCTCGGCAACCTCCCACACATACAACTTATGAATTTCAGAACCTACTGTATGTGGTGGGAAACTTTTTTGATATACCAACCATAACAAGAGAACAAAAATACACTATTGCCTTGGTATCAGTAGTAGCCAAAAATAAATACAATAATAGATAAGTATGTATTACAAGGCAGTAATCCCATCGAGAGGTTTTGGGGACTTGGAACCTCGAGAGTGAAGCTCAAGAGTTTCCGGAAGTCCCCAAACCCTCAAAATGGGATTACTGCCTTATAATTAACGGTCTCCGTTTTTTCTCATAGAGAAAAGCATGTGTTAAAAAACCATAACACCTGAGTAGGTGTTACGGCATTCACGCGCTCCCTCTGCATAGCAAAGCGCTCAAGACAAGTAAACAGAGCGCCAGCTTCCAACTGTCCCTTCTACCTCAAACATTACTAACGAAAATACTTACTTGTCGTGCCATTCCATCGGTATCTAGTCGCCTAAAACATACAAATATAACATTTTATTCTCCTGTGCCTAACTTATGCAATTCACACTTTTGCCACTATCCCTAACTCTCTCCCTTTCAACCCTAACCTTTCCTCTGAAGGTCAAAGGACTACATCACTGCAGAAACAGGAAACTATACCGCACAAGCTCCACACTTATGGACTTATAACTGCTGTATCCACTTTATTTGATTAACATTTTAAATAAATAGTTAAAGTTCAAGCACAATTCTGTTTTCCTCACAGAAGTAAACGTTGTTCATCTGCAAGGTAAGCCTCCACATCTTTTTTTGCAAACTCAAGTCTCACCATAGAAAAAATGGAGCCCTTCAATTATGTAAAATAAAATATGGGGTGAGTGTGTTAACTTACTTTAACATATTACTCATTGTTGATGGCATAAACCCTCAGGCTTCGCCGGGGTTTATGTGCCATCAACAACAAATCCGGTGTGTGTTAAATTCTCGTAACACACTGCACCCCATACTTTATCCTATATGTAACACACTTATCTGGTTATAGCCATGCTATTTGGCACTGCCCCCAAACTCAGGGCCTGTAAAGAACCCCTCCTAGTCCATGACTCTGGGGGGTCTCTCATTGACTGTGTCACATCCTTCAAATACCTGGAAGTCCTCCTTAATAAGTCCTTTGATTTCAGTCTGTACATCCAGTCAACCTGTAAAGCAACAAATGCCAAACTTGGAATCGCCTATAAGACTTGTCACCTGCGAACACCATCCGCCAAATTGGCAATTGCCAAGGGTATTCTGCTTCCAGCGCTGACATATGGTGTCTCCACTTTTGCTAATGCCCATAAGACTGCTCTCCATAAATGGGATGTCGCGTATAACAACATATGTCAGTATGCCTCCTTTTCCCATCGCCTCAAGCACCACTGCACATTGTATAGTGACCTAGGCTGGTTCTCCCCAACTGCCTACTGACTATACTCCATAGGGATCCTCACAGACTCTGTAATCAGTAACCAAACCCCCTCCTCCCTTGCAGCTCTACTTGTACCACAGACACCTGCCCACAGACT
Organism: Neoceratodus forsteri; assembly: GCA_016271365.2. Lineage (NCBI taxonomy): Eukaryota > Metazoa > Chordata > Ceratodontiformes > Ceratodontidae > Neoceratodus > Neoceratodus forsteri. The sequence continues at coordinate 670,366,759 of CM057451.1, read as the reverse complement.
ATGCTCGGTAAACAAATTTCTACTTACCATACCCAAGTGTCTTACTTCAAAAGGCTCTGTAACATTTCACTGCACTGCCCCAGCCACCTGGAACTCCGTCCCTCCTGCCCTGAGGCAGGCTAACTCCCACCCAATCTTCAAAAAAGAACTATCCTGGGACCCTTGCACGTGCTTTGATCCCACTTAATGCCTCACAGCTAACCACCCTATTTCACCCAAGACACTGCTGCACTTCTAAACAAGCTTTGCTATAAAATGTCTTTATAGCTGCCACCTAGCCCAGTTTCAGTTATTTGCATGTACTAATGTCACTTTTGTCATCTCTGCATAGCTATACGTATTATCTCGAGTACTGTCTGACTTGATCTGTATTCTAACCTACCTGTACTATATACTATGTACCTGTACTATATAGTATGTATAATCTCATCTCATTTTATGTATGTATTCTCCCGGTCGTGCCTGAAAATAGTCAACTTTGGCTAGCGCACTTAACCCGGTTAACAAAAACTAAATAAATAAATAAATAAATTTTGTAATATATGGATAAACCCTAATAATACCATCTTGACCCTTCTGAAAATTTTCTTGTATAGTCCATGTATTATCAAGTCTGAAAGCATGTATTATCAGTCTGAAACCATGTATTCTCATTCTGAAACCATGTATTATCAGTGCTGAATGATAGTATTATGGCAAAAGCAGTCATTTATTACAAGAAAATTTTCAGATGGGCCAAGATGGTATTATTAAGGCTTATCCACATATTACAATATGCTTAAACTATGGATTGATATAGGACCCCCCACAACACTTGAGTGGACAACAGAATTGATTGAAGCTCTAACGTGTGAAAAACTAGCCAGAGATTTAAAGAATGACAACAAAAGTTATGAGAAAAATTGGTCATCTTTATTTAAAACACTCACAGCACAGCCTCATAATGCCTTAAAAAATATTGGATATTTTGGGCCTGATTTCAAGTTGCGTTACGCATGGCACAAGACGATTTACGCCATGGTCTATGGCACAAATTGCAACTTGTGCCTTGAGTTATGGGAGTTGCAATTCCAAGTTGTTGCTTGCACCATGTCGCATGCGGGTAGTACCAAGAGTGGGCCATGCCACCCACTACATCTGCAACTTGCTGCAGCGTGTCACAAGGGTGGGTTATGGCAGCACCTGTACCCTATTCCAAAAGAGCGGCTGCCGTAACCAAAGTTCTGCTATTCCAGGTCCTGCAATGGCTCAGTGGGTAAGACCAGCATGGAGGTGATCTAAGGAGCATCTGTCCTGGTAAAACGGTGGATGCCTCCCCCCCCGCAGTGCCACGGAACAAACATTGCCGTGCCCCACAGACACCCCAGCACAGTGCCGCCACCCACCCCAGAATCTCGGGGTGCCCCAGGTCCATTATGTGCCATGCCCTCCCTTGCGCCTATGCCACCCAGCCTACCCCCCCAGGCCCCCCGAGGATTGTGACCACAATGCAAGGTGGGGGTGCTCTGGGGGACAGTTACATGCGGTCTATGACTTGCAGCACCCAGGTCCATTGTGCCATTCCCATGGTGTAAGCCTGCAGCTGACACAAGTCATGGGTCATAGGTGCCAGGGACCTTACCTGTCTTGGAATAGGGTGCAGGGTCCCCGGCATAGCGGTGCATGGCGCAACTCGCATATGCCCACGAGTTGCGTCATGCGTTTTGGAATCGGGCCCCTGATTGTCAATAAATAAAAGCACTGGAGCTGTGCATGCATAATTGATCATTAGTGTGGTAGCTGTCTTTCATCTATATAGTTTGTAGAAAACTTTTCTACATTATTATTCTTCCCTTTCTTGTGTCTTCTGCTTTCTTTCTCCTCTTTTCTTCACACGCCATTTTACTTAAAAATGACAATTAAAACTTTCCTTAAAAAAAAAGTATATTGTTAGGAGCATAGGAAATATGTTTAAGATAACTTATTTTTTTGGATGGCTAGTTAGCCACACGGTGAATTGCTAAACTTATAAATGTAGTACTTTATTTATTAATTTATTTATTTAAGTCTCGGATTACATATACCTTTGAGCTAAGAGCTCTCTTACAAAGGTTCCACATCAGTAGAAAGGACAACAGATTAAACAGGACAGTATAATACGGTACAATAAAGTGTAAATAGGAGGTAGAAAACTCATAATGGACAGTCAACATAAAACAGCAGAGGCACATTATGGAAATCAGTTTCAGGCACAGGAAAATGCAAACAATACATTGATATCAGCCAGCAGGCTTTGTCAAGACAAACAGGGCACAGGGTGTAGGAAGGGATGTGGGAGGGTGGGCTGGGAAGAGTAAGAGAGGAGGCGGGAGGAGGATGTGAGGAGAGGTGGGGCAAAGGAAGGGGAGGAAGGTTGGAGGGGTGGGAGGACAGGTAGTACTTGTAGTGAATATATTGAAAGTACTGTTCTTTCTCTTAAAAACATTTTTGTTGACATTGTATCATATATATTTTGAAATACAATAACATTTTATTGGGAAAAATGAAACCCAGAGGTGGAGTATAAAATGGGAGGAGAGGGATTGATGGTCACTAAACAGGAAAGGGATCCTGAGGTAATCATATCTTATGACTGCAAGGTGGTGAGGTAATGCAATAAGGCAGCAGGTAGGTAGGGCCAGTGGGATGCTGGGGTGCACAGTGAAGGCAGTTGCTAACGGGAGGTGATGTTGCCGCTGTATAGACTTTTGGTGAGATACCACCTGGAGTACTGTGTCCAGTTCTGGAGACCACAGCTCAGGAAGGACATAGACAGGGTAGAGGCTGTCAAAAGGAGGGCAACTGGTGGTATAGCGTAGTGGTTAAGGGCATTGAACTGCAAACCTGGAGACCTGGGTTTGAATCCCATGAGCCCCCTCTTGCCTACCGTGTGACCCTGAGCAAATCATTTAACTTCCTTGTGCTCCCAGTTCACACCTGGAAACAAGCTCCAGCTTATTGTGCCTTTCCTGCTTAAACAATTTCCCCCCATCTTCTTCCTCTTCCTTCAACTAAAATGGTGCAGGGCTGCATCAAAACCCCTATTAGGAGAGACTAAGGGATCTCAGTGTGCACAAGCTGGAGGAGATTGGGGGGCATGATAGAACCCTATAAATACCTCAGAAGGGTGAATGAGGTACTGGAGGGGAGTATTTTTCAGAGGAGAAGGTGCACAAGAACAAGGGGGCATGGAACAAAGCTGGAAGAGGTGAAATTTAGGAGGGATGTGGGGAAGTACAGTACTTCTTCGCTGAAAGAGTGGTGGATGTCTGGAAAAGTCTTCCAGTGGAGGTGGTGGGGGGGAGAGTTGCAGTCTTCAAGCATGCATGGGATAGGCACAAGGGAATTTTAGCAGGAAAGTGTTGGGGGGGGGTGGCCGGAGATTAGGTAGGGTCTGCAGTGACAGTACAGACAGGGAAAAATGGATAGACTAGGTGGGCCAAGCAGTCATTTTCTGCCAACAAATTCTATATTTTTATGTTTCTGTTTCAATAAAGTGGCACAATTGTCCTATCAGAATTCAGCCCGCAGTCATAAGTGCAAGGTGCCCTCTCAAACTTAAACGCCCCCCAACACACATACTTTTTGCAATGTTCTGATGCCCATGCTTGTAACCCCCTGTTGACATGTGTTCACACAATTCATTTTCTGGAGCTTTGGAGGTCTGTTCTTTGAGCAAGTGACCCAGGGCTCACAACTGTAAGTTTGTTTCTAATGGTGCAGTGTTGCTCCTTGGAAGCAGAGGACTGTAACTTTAAGGAAGAAATAAGCAATGTGAACAATGAAGTCTGAGGGAAAATGGTCATGTTTCAATGAAAATGTCTTCCGCAATATAAAATAAAAGGTGATGAAATTCAAGTTTGGGGGTAATTTTGTGTAGCTGAGTTTTTCTTTTAGCAAAAGTGAATATTTATCTGCTGGAATCTAGAAAATCATTTTAAGGAATTCAATCACTGCTTTGCTATTTTGTGTAAATGTCATTCCCCATCTTTGTTTCTGGTACCAAATTATTAAAAATACAATATTACTTTTCCTACTCTCAGTTTCAGCAGCACAGACATTTCTTAGATGTTACAGTGAAAAACTGAAATGTAAAGGCCCAAAGCAACTGCACTAATAATTAAACTAATAATTACCTGGCAGTCTTTGTTGATTTATCAGAGGCCTTTGACACAGTTAACCATGACATTTTATTAGATAAATTATAACTCTCAGGGTTTCAGGATTCAGCTGTGTCTTGGTACAGATCCTGCTTATCAGACTGATCTCATTTTGCTTTGATAAGTTGTTATTCCATATCTAGAGGTATAGCACAGGGGTGGATGCTGGGCCCTGCTTTGTTCTAATTTTTCATAAATGATCTTCCTACAGTTCACAAATGTTGCAGTATGTAAGGAATAATGCATAACGGAGGGGGAATTACACTATGTTAATGTATCAAGTGGTGGGTTGGAGTCCTCAGCCTGAGCTTGAAGGACCTCAACCTACACAAGGTACACTGACATAGCATAATCCCACAGATGGACTTGACATGTTCCGCTTATAAAATGTTTAGTAATGTTAGTATTTCAGAAGCGTAATATTGTTGTCATGTGTCGCTGTGTCTTTAAATCGTTGCCTTTGGGGCATTAGTATAGATAGATATGCGGCAGAGGTAAGGTTGCAGCTGGTAATCTGCATTAGTTGGGTGTGGCTGTGCTGCAAGGGAGTGGGTTATTTTGTTGCTTTAAAGAGCTAGTGGAGCCTAAATACAGCAGGCAGAAAATGCCAGTAATTTTAAAAAGCAGTCCCTTATTTCTTTTTTCCTGAAGTTGTTATTTTTCTATGTGCTCATTAAATGGTCATCTACCTAATAGTATTGGGTGTGATGTGACAAGCCATGCTTTACCTGGAAGCAGACATATCTAGTTATATTCCTCTCACTATATCATCAGCCTATCACCTCACTCAGTCTTGCATCGCAAGCCCTGCGGCTTGATTGGTAGTGTGTCAGAAGTTACCAATCAAGCAGCAGATTGGTTCTTCTTGGTTACTAGTGATGTCAGAGTCAGTGAGATCACAATATTGATAATGCATAGGAAGAAATAGAAGTGACTATGTCAGCCTCCAGGTAGAGTGCTGTTCCACACATCATACCTAGTACTGCCAAGTAGCAAATCTTTTAGTTAACAAAACAGAAAAAAATACTTAAAGAAGTGATAGCTGTCATAAACCCACTCAGCAGGTCTGGCCCTCTGCTCCCACAGTGCCAACCTCAGAGCGCAGTCTTGTAAACAGTTAACAGAAACAGGGTAACCCTCCTGTCTGTTTTGTGGGTTCGAATCAACCTTTGGTCTCAGTTCTGAAGGGATTCAAACGTTAAACCTCTTGTTAGCATACCCAATGTACAGGCTCAGAGAATTCTGCTCTTTGGGGGTCCAGATATCTTTCACCTATGGGCACCTAACCAGATGTACAAAATTAACCCTTAAAAACTCTAATAATAAAGACCTCAGATTACTCTTACCTTTTTCCAGCTTGGTATTACCATATAAGCTCATGCACGGTGTTGTCACACTCTTAATCATCCACACATACAGGTAAAACAGAAGGACTTGGAAGACACAAATAGTCTATTAAAAAGAGAAGTTTACTTAAAAATAGATAAAAATGTAAAGTGTAAATACAGAACCATATGTCACAAAACATACAAATTACTTAAACAAAACAGGTTTAAAAGTGCAGACAAAATCTCCTACCACAGAACTCTTAGAATTGTCTTTTCTAAGGTATTCCTATCTCACAGTGCTGTAGATGTTTCTTTTTCAGAGTCCAAACATTTGTGTGTAAATGGAAAACAGAATACTGTTTAAAAACTGGCTTTGCCAACCTCTTTGCATGAGGTCACCTAGCTCCTCCCTGTCAGAATATAAAAAAAATACATCTATGCAAAACGGGATGTCTTGTCAAAGTATTAATTCTGTGACCTCAGTACAACTCATTTTCTCACATGACTTTCTTTGATCTTATGAGCAGCTTCCTCTTTCCAGGACATCAATGGACCTGTTATGTCTCTCTGCCAGATCTCACGGAGGTGCAACATGCTTTGTATCACCATGTGAACTGAACTGTGTTTCCTCTGAAAGTCATAAACTTTAATGATCTATCTTGGCTGCTAGCAAGCTGCAATTAGTCACATAACAAGTATATCCTAAATGTTAAGTCTCTTCTAACCTGTAATTATCTCTTGGCGTTCCAGGTCACATGTTGTAGCTAAAACCTGGGGGGTAGTGGGGGTGTCATTTCACAGGCCGTCAGCATCTCTCATGAGAGACATTCAATAACACATTTTTATATTAAAAAATGCGTAGATTAATCAGAACCAGCTGTCTGAGTGTCACAATAGCTACTTCTGAAAGTTACTAATAATTCCAGGCCATGCACTAGCTATTTAAATAGGTATTCCTGACTTTTAACTTTCTGTACTTCTGATGTGATCTGTGTAGCTAAGCTGGAAGCCTGGGCTGTGCTTCATGTTCTTTTAATGTGATCTGAATCAGACCTGGTAGCCTACGCTATTGGTTAGATATCATGTGACTTCATTCAGATGCACTGCTGGGCAACTGAGATTTATGCAGAGAGTCTGAGCTGTCCTTTGTTTGTTTCTAGGTAAGTGGATATATTATTAACTTTTAGAGCAATGTGTATAGATGTTTTGCTGATAGTTTAGTGATGTATTTCATAGAATCATAGACTCGTGATGGCAGAAAAGGACCTTACGGACCATTGAGTCTGCCTGATAGCCCCCCATCACCCTTTTATCTTCCACCCCTCCCCTTTCTATTCCATAAAGCTATCCCATGATGTTTTGAATTTCTCCACCATATCCACCTCATATGCATATGCATGTTTCTGTGATTGTGCAGAATCATAGCTACAAAATCTATTTTCTGTTTTTTTATTAGGTGTTTCAAATGTTTTTTCTTGTGCCAGCCCGCTGGTGCAGTGGTAGCACTACCGCTTGCAGTGCCAGTGTCCCAGAGTCAGGAGCAACCTCAGAATGCTGCAGGGCCAGCTGGGGGTAGGAGGATTGAGTGCCCAGAGGGCTGCTCTCCTCCTCTGGGGAAGGGGGGTCTGTGCATCCCGCCACTTTACCACCACCTGGGTGACCCCGTGAGCAGGAGCAACGGGAATAGAAAAATACATGGGGGAGGGTGTTGGACGGAGTTTGGAAGCAGTGGCAAGCCTTAGCGTGCCCTGCCTTCTTGGATGCCCCCTGAGTGCTAGTGCTCTCATAGAAAAAGAGGAAAATACCCCTCCCTGGCTGCCGGTAGAGGAAACTCAGCTGCTCCTAGTCTCCAGAACCAGGCTTTTTGATGGATCGCCCAGACCACCCAATGCACACTTACGGGCTATGGAGGTAAGGGGTCCCCTCTACTCCCCGCCCAGGGGGCAAACCGCGGCTGGATGGGGGTCGGTTTAGCAGGATTCCAGTGGGGAGTTACCTGGGGCAGATCAGAGGGATCCACAGTGTAGGATCTCTGAAGAGTGGCAGTCAGGTGGAAGAGAAGGGGGCTATAAAAGAACAAATATAAAAAAAATGATTTAACTACTCTTAATGCTCCCACCCCCTCTAGCACCCTTTTTCCCCCTGATGTGAGGGTTGATGTTAGTGTGAACCCACTTACCTTTTACATACCTTCTCCTTAGAAAATACCAAACAAAAATATTGATTCAGTATCTCAGCCTTAACACTGTCCCTTCCCTCGAGGAAAGAAGGGAGAGGGGAACATTATAGAAACTTTCAAGTACCTCAAGGGAATCAACAAAGTCCAAGAGGGTAGCATCTTTCAGAAAAAGAGATGTGGAAGAACAAGGGGACACAATTTGAAGATAGAGGGGGGATGGCTCAGAAGTAACGTGAGGAAGTATTTTTTCATGGAGAGGGTTGTAGATGCATGGAACAGTCTTCCTGAGGAGGTCGTGGAGTCTAAAAAAGTGGGGGAATTCAGGAATGCATGGGGCAGACATAAGACAATTCTAGTGGGGGTAGGAGGAAGTAGGCTGCTGGTTAACTAGGATCTGCAGCTTATCCATTAGGTAGAGAAATGGGCAGACTAGGTGGGCTAAGCAGTCCTTATCGGCCGTCAAATTCTGTTTCTATGTTTCCTGCCACCTTCCCCTTCTACAGCCTCACTATACCCTCTTTAACTATGCATTTCTCCCATACGTATCAGAAGAATGCCTTATCTCCCTGCTCCATCCCCTCGCTAGTCTCAGCTACACCCTGCTCCACCCCCTCGCTAGTTTCAGCTACACCCTGCTCCACCCCCTCGCTAGTTTCAGCTACACCCTGCTCTACCCCTTCGCTAGTTTCAGCTACACCCTGGCCTTTGTGCAGCTGACCATCTTGCTGGCCATGATAGTTGCCCTATAGCTCTCTGTCCTCCTCCCTTTATCTTTCTTTGTATTTTCTAAATGCTTTCTTTTTCCTCTCACCACATTCTTCACCTCCTGTGAGACTCACAGTGGTTCCCTAGTACCTCATTTTGTTTACCCTCTAAATACAACAAGCCACTGCTTCTTCGACACCTGTCATAAATGCTATTCATTTCCCCTCCACTCCCTAAATCCTTGCTATTCCCCTCATACTGTTTAATAACTATTCCTACATCCTGCTACTATGTGCTTTCCTAATGTCACACACTTTTGTTTGGCTCCACCCCTGTAAGTTTCTAACTAGACCTCCATCCATATAGTTCCATGATCTCTTTTATTTCTTTATTTTATTTAGTTATTTATTTATTTAAAGTTTGGTAACTGGGAGAGGTACACTGAGCAGAGGCTCATTTCCAGGTACAACCCAGGGGAAAGGGGGAAAGGAGGCAAAGTGTACAGTACAGTAATACAGTTCTTAGGTGCTTGGTGTCAGGAAGGTTACGAGAAGTACATGTACACATAGGGTCAGGTGGGTACAAAAATTGTGTATAAACAGGAACATAGAAATCGTTGGTAGCTAAGGACTGCTAGGCCCATCCAGTCAGCCAGTAAGTCCTACACTTTTATGTGGCCTCTGACCCTACCTGGTCAATGGCTTTTCACCACTCCTACCCACCTCTAATGTTCCCTTATGCCTGTCCCAGGCATGCTTAAATCCCTCCACTGTCCTCGCTCCCACCACCTCCTGTGGCAGGCTATTCCATGTGTTCACCACCCTCTCCATGAAGAAAAACTTCCTCACATTTCACCTCAACCTGCCACCACCAATTTCATATCATGCCCCCTCGTTCTTGTACGCCTCCTATATTGAAAGATGTTTCCCCCCGTACCTTGTTAATGCCCTTAAGGTACTTCAGTGTTTCAATCATGTCACCCCAATCCCTCCTCACCTCCAGTGAGTACATACTGAGGTATTTTAATCTCTCCTCATATGTTTTCTGGTGCAAGCTCTATACCATCTTTGTTGCCCTTCTCTGGATCACCTCCACCCTGTCGATGTCCTTACGAAGGTGCAGCCTCCAGAACTGTACACAGTACTCCAGGTGAGGCCTTATTAGTGTTTTATACAATGGCATCACCACCTCCCACCTTCTGCTGGTGCTACCTCTGCATATGCACCCCAGCATGCCACTGGCCCTCCCTGCCGCCTTTGTACTCTGCTTAAATACCTTTAGGTGATCTGAAATGATAACCCCCAGGTCCCTTTCTTCCTTGGTGATCAACAGCAACTCCCCCTCACCCCCATCCTACAGCTCTCCCCAGGGTTCCCTCATCCCAGGTGCATTATTTTGCACTTCTTTAAAACTGAACCTCATTTGCCACTCCTCATACCATTTTACAAGCTTTCCCAGGTCCCTCCTTATTTTCTCCACCTCGTCTGGTGTATCTACCCTGTTGCAGATCTTGGTGTCATCTGCAAACAGGCAGACCTTTCCTTCCAGCCCTTCTGCAATGTCACTAATGAAGACATTAAATGAGACTGGCCCAGGGACTGATCCCTGAGGTACCCCCGCTGGTCACCCCCCTTCTCCCCAGATTGGATCCCATTTACCACCACCCTCTGCCTCCTGTCTGTTAGCCAGTTTCTAACCCAGTTTACCACCTTGTGCCCCAAGACCAAACTACTCTTCTTGTTAACCAGCCTTTTATGTGGGATGGTTTCAAAGGCTTTGCCGAAATCGAGGTAGGCAACATCCACACTTTCCACCCCCCCCAATTTACTTCCTTCTTCACCCAGTCAAAAAAATCTATCAGATTCATTTAACACGACCTTCCTGCAGTGACTCCATGCTGTCTCGGATCCTGGGCACTGATGAATTCCAAGTGTGCCACTATTCTTTCTTTAAGCAGTGCCTCCATAATCTTCCCCACTACTGAGGTGAGGCTGACTGGCCTATAGTTCCCTACCTCTTCCCTATTACCACCTTTCTGTAGAAGGACTACATGTGGCATCTTCCAGTCCTCCAGAACCACTCATGTGCTGAGTGACTCAGTGAACATGGCTGCCAGAGGTGCTGTTAGCTTCCTATGCAGCTTCCTTAAAATCCTCAGGTGTATGCCATCTGGCCCCATTGCTTTGTCCACCTTTAGTTTTGTGAGTTCCTCCAGGACTCTCCCCTTAGTGAACAGACTTGTGTTTACCTCCCCGCCTCCTTTTGTGTCGGTTACCTATCTGTGGTCCTGGACCTTCCCCCTCCTCAGTGAATACTGAACTGAAGTATTTGTTTAGTATTTCTGCCTTTTCCAGATCTTCCTCCTTACATTCCCCTGTATCCCCTCTGAGCCTTACAATCCTCTTCTCCTTGTTTTCCTTTTTTCACTGATGTACCTAAAGAATGTCTTGTCCTCTTTCTTCACCGTCTGTGCTAATCTTTCCTCGGTCTGCACATTTGTGCTCCTCACATCCTTCACCAATAACCTTAGATTCTTTAGGTGCACCTCCCTGTTTTCTTCCCTTTGAGTCTCCTCGTATTTCCTGAAACTCACCCTTTTGTCTCTTACCTTGTCTGCCACCTCTCTCGAGAACCACAATGGTTTCCTCTCTCTTGCCTTTGTTTACCTTGTTGATGCATTAGTTTGTCACCTCCTCTCTGGCTCCCTTCAGGTGTTCCCACTGCTCCTCAACTCCGCTTCCTATCTCCCTTCTTGTCAGGGCCTCTTTGATATACCTCCCCATTTTAGTAAAATCTGCCCTTCTAAAATCTAAGATGTTTGCCTTAGTGTGACTAGACTGTGTCTCTGTCCCAATGGTAAACCACACTATGTGGTGGTTGCTGGATCCAAGCTGACTGTCCACTTGGACATTTGTGATCCTGTCCTCATCGGTCAGTACTAGGTCCAGAATTGCCCTGTCTCTGTTGGGATCAATCACCAGCTGTCTGAGGCTCACCCCCTGTAGGGAATCCAGCATGTCTCGGCTCCTGGTTGAAGCAGCTGCTGGGATGGTCCAGTCAACATCTGGGATATTGAAATCTCCCAGCAGTAATACCTCCCCCTTCATTGTCATCTCCTGAATTTGACCCACTAGATCCCTATCCACCTCCTCACCCTGCACTGGAGGTCCGTAGAGTACCCCAGTGCAGACTGCTGAGCCATTACCTGGCTCAAGCATGACCAACAGTATCTCAGTCTCCACCTGTCTACTCTGCACCTCTGTTGCTTTTGTACCTTCTCTTACATACAGGGCCACTCCACCCCTTTCTACTCCCCCTATCTCTCCTGAATAGTGCATAACCCGGAACATTTTATCCCAGTCACGATTTGCGGTGTACCAGGTCTCTGTTATTGCCACTATGTCCAGATCTGTCTCTACTATCAAGGCTTTCAGGTCTGGGATTTTATTTCCCAGGCTGCAGACATTTGTAACCATGGCCTTCCATATTTTACTGCCTGTTCCGCTCTAATCCTGTGATTGCCCTCCTGCTTCTTCCCCCGACCCCTTTTTCCTTTTTATGCTGCCTTCCTTCCCCAGCTTTCCTATTGCATCTGGTATTGGTGTTCCTGTCCACAGCCTACATTCATGTTTCCCATTTCTGGCTACATACATATTTGTGTTCTCCTTGCTGGCTACATTAACCTGTAGGGGTGGGCGATATGATTTACCCTGCTCCTTTTCTCCAACCCCACCATGGCTAGTTTAAATGCTTGCCAATGAAGCATTTAAAACATTCTCTAAGGACACCAGTCCCCTTACTGGAAAGATGCAGGCCATTGTCCCCCTACAGATCTGCATCCTCCCAGGTGGGTCCCCATTCCCCAATGAAGCCAAAACCTTGCTCTCTGCAGCAGATCTCCAGCCAAGTGTTGAAGTCCTTGGTGTGGAGATCCCTAGCCTCCCCATTGCTGTGGACAGGCACCACCTCTGAGAAGGTCACAGTGTTTGCTACCTGCCCCAGGCCCTTCCCCAGTTCCCTGAACTTCTTCTGCGCTCATGCTATGCCTACCTTGTTCCCAGCTAGATCATTTGTCCCCAGATGGACAATGACATTGAGCATAGAAACACTGCATCAGGCAGGTTACAATAGTTGCCTGGATATGTGGCAAGATACATGGGTACATGGGTACAGGTAAACAAGGTCACTGAAGTAAGAGCAATTTCAGAAATGCATAGACATTACAAACTGCAATGCTGAAACCCAGATTGGAAATAGGCATGTAACTAACATCAGTAGTAGACAAGGCAGTGATGGGTAGAATAATATGTAAAAAAGGTAACAGGCAAGCCTGGGATTTGAGGGGGTGTAGTAACATATGCCCAGATGCCAACTAAGGCCCCGTAGGATGGGGATGGGAATAACTTTGAAAGATGTTAGAGTGTAGGAAGTGGTAGGCTCAGTAAGGGTTAATCAGATTGATGGCACGAGCAAGACAAGGGAAAGGAGTGGTAGAGGGTACATTTAAAAAGACTTAATGATGACAACATATGGAACAGGGAGGGCAGGGAGTTCCACACATGGGGGAAGTGGAAGGAGAAAGCAGCCTTGCCAGAGTTTTTGTGAGGGCAGGGTAGGGCAAAGGAGCGGAGGTCACGAGAATGGAGACTACAGGAGGTGTGGGGGGACGAGGATAGGAGGGAGGCAAGATGGGGGAGTGAGTCAAACCAGTATTTGGCAGAGATAATGGAGGTATGGTGGTTTTGGCGGGAGGTGGGGGAGGGGAGTGATAGTGTTGAGTATGGCGTGCAGTGATGGGTCCTGGACGGGGGGTATTTAGTGTGAACCAGCAAAAGGCACTGAAAAGGACATCCAGCCTAGAGAGGGTGGATGCAGAAGTGGGCTTGTACACAACATCAGCATATTTGAAAAGGTGGCACAATGTTTTTTGTGAGGAGAATCTGATGAACAGGAAGGGAGAGGGCCTCTTTGTTTCTGTAGAGGGCCCCAAGTTTGGGACAGAGCTTGGAGTGAATGTAGTTGATGTTTGTTGTGAAATACAGGCAGCTGTCCAGCCAGACTCCTAGGTATTTGTAGGCCAGGACTATGTCCAAGGTTTTGTCATCACAGGTGGAGAAGGTAGGGGGTATGACGTGTTTTGCTAGTTTCTGGTGTGTGCCAAAATTCATGGTGATTATTTCTGCGATATTGACATTAAGTTGATTTGCCTCATACCAGTTCAGGACATGGGTGAAATCAGACTGCAACTGTGACGTCACCTCAGAGGCAGAGTGGCCGGAGTTACAGAGGATGGTATCATCTGCATAGAGGTGTATGTGGGAGGAGCAGCACATGAGAGGGAGGTCACTGAGAAAAATAGAGAAAGGGATGGGACTAAGGATGGAGCATTGCAGTACTCCAGCTAGGATGGGGGGGTACATCTCCAGTTTGGTCGCATTGAGAGCGACCTGAGAGGAAAGAAAACCATTTAAATGAGATAGGGTAGAGGCCAGTAAGTTCTAGCTTGGTGAGTAGGAGAGGATGGGAGATGTAATCAAAGGCCTATAAATATATCTGAGGTAAGGTGGCCTTGGTCCAACCCTGTGAGAATGGTGTTGGTAACTCTAAGTAGGGAGAAGACAGTTGAATAGTTTTTCCTGAAGCCTGGCTGATATGGGGACAGAAAATTTGTAGAGGTGGGGAAGTGACTGAGTCTGGTGAGGACAAGGGATTCTTGGAGCTCGGCTAAAGCAGGAAGGAGGGAGATGGGACGGTAATTTCCAGGTTGGAAGTGGTCACTGCCTTTGTGAAGGGGGGGTCACTTTTGCAGACTTCTAGGCCTGTGGCACTGTGCCAAGGAAGAATGAGAGATTGAGCAGATGGGACATTGGATGAGCGATGGCTGGGGCAAAGACCTTAAGAAAGAGGGGATCAAGACTATCAGGGCTGGATGTGCATGGGTTCAAGGATAGAAGAGCATGGAGAACCTCTCGGGCAGTGATAGGGTAGAACTGACATTCATTTGAGGTAGAGGAAGATATTGGTGCTGTGTGATTTACAGGGGAATTGGGGATTGTGGGGGAGTGCTGCCAGGTAGAGGGGTGAGCAAGGGTAGAGGGAAGGGCACACATTGTAAAGATGTTATTTAAGGTGAAGGCAATGGTGTGGGGGTCTGAGACTAGATTGTCGTCGATGGGGACAGAGGGGGAGGAGGAGTTGGGTGGGGGGTTGAGAAGGGAGGACAGGGTTTGCCAGAATTTATGGGGAGATTTTAGGTTTTCCTTTAGTATTTTCTTGAAATAGTGGAATTTGGCTGCTCTGATAGCTTTGGTACATGTGTTTCTCAGAGCTCAATAGGCGGATAGGTCTTTGGGGGGAGAGTGAAGCTTTACAGTGAGCCCATGCATGGTCATGAGAGTTGCAGAGTTTGATGAGGTCAGCAGATATACAAGGGTGGTGGAAGTGTCTCATCCTATGGCGGCATGGGAGGGGCCGTGGGTGCTCCAGACATTATTTAATATGTGGCAGAAGAGGGAGGGAGCAGTGTTTACATCATCTGTGATGTAGAGGAGGGAGCAGTCAGAGGAAGCAAAGTCATGCAGGAGCACAAAGGTGTTTAAGGAGTGTAAGAAGTGAATCCAACACTAGGTAGGGGAGGAGCATAGTAATTGGAGTTTGTGCGTGTAGTAGGTCATAAGGTGGTCACTGAATATGTCGGAAAGCGTACCAGCTGCTGAGATCCAGTGTGGATGTGAAGCCAGGATCCAGTCCAGGAGGGTGTGGTTTAGGGAGTGAGGGTTGGGTCTGATGGGTTCACTGATTAGAAGGTAATGGTCTAGTGACTCAATTTGCTTGACTCAAGCAGTTCCTGGACTGTGGTTTGTGGACCTGCTCACTGTCAGTGAGTAACAGGTACAGCAAGGCTCCTCCCTTGTGTCAGTTGAGTAAGGAAAGCTTCCTGGTATGTCTCCACCAGGATCAAGTTCCTTGCACTTTCTGTGACTGGGATCTTCCAGTCCATATCTAGCATGTTTATTTATATATTTATTTATTTGTTTGTTTGTTTTGTTAACCAGGTAAGCACACTAGACAGCCAAGTGCCTATTTTCAGATGCAATCCGGGAGGATACAAGGTACATACAAAACATCAGGCAGAGACAGGGTAACATACAAGATCATCTGGCATAATATGTAGATAACAGCATGTGGGATTTCAGGCATAACAGGATGATTGGAAGATAGCAACAAAATGCATAACATATAGCTAGGTAGAGCAACAACAATATACAGACACTGTCTACAAGGCTAATGATGTGGGTTAAGCCACAGGGGACCCCACTCAGGGACAAGTAGGCAAGGAAAAAGGGCCCAGGGCAAATTTCAGTGCTTTGTGGGACCAAGCTCACAGGAGTGTGACCCCCCCATCAGTCAGTTTGGGAAGAGATTGCCACAGCTGGGGTCTATATGGCACATAGACAGGCAGAGACGGATTTTAGGATGCTCCACAGAGAGGCTTTGAAACAGGGATGGGAGGGGAAGGAGCAAGTTAATGCTGGAAGGGAGTTCCACACCCTGGGATCTTAAGTGGTAGGCAGGGGTTCCATGTTTGAGGAGAAGGGCAAGTGCAGAAGGGGTAGCCGTTCTAACAATGTCGTTGATGAAATTGGTGAGTACAAAAATGCAGTACTTTTCTGGGGGGAGCCACTCCAACCGCGAGTATAGATCACAGCGATGCGTGAGGCGAGGTGCAGAGATCTCAAAGCAGCATATATTATTGTATGCAGTGTCCCATTTTGTGAGACTTGATTTCAGGACTGGGGCAAAGGATACGAGCCCATAGCAGAGCATGAGCAGAAGGACCCCCCTAGCTAGGGCAACCCGTGCGGCCGGGGTGAGACAATTTTTTGCTCTGTAGGCAAGTCCAAGCTTGCCGTTGGTTGACTTGCATACATTCCGAATGTGCAGGGTGAGGTCCAGTTGTGGGTCAAGGGTTACACCCAGATACTTAACTGAATCCACGGCCTGCAGGAGGGTACCATCAGATCCATAGATTTTTAAGGAAGCAGAGCAGGTTTTTGTCTTGACCAGGGAGCCAAAGAGCATGGCCTGGATCTTTCCCAGGTTGATGGTCAGCTTATGGCCCTCTAGCCAGTTTTGAATAAGTTTGAAGTCGGAATTTAGCCTAGAGTTAATGCTAGTGATGTCCTGGGAGCTGGCCAGGACTACAAGATCATCCGCATAGAGGGTGGTGCACCCTTGGGTAGCAACAATGGGCAGTTCATTAATAAATAGAGAAATCAGAATGGGTCCTAGGACGGATCCCTGGGGAACCCCACAGTTGACAGAGGAGGGGTCAGAGAGGGCACGGTTGAAAGTGGTGAATTGCTGCGTGCCGCGAGGTAGTTGGAGAACCAGGCGTAGGCAGGGGGTGAGAATCTAAGAGAGCGAAGAGTGGAGCATAGGAGGGAGTGGTCGACACGGTCGAAGTTCAGGTTCAGGTTTATTGCAGGAAAGACTCCATTGAGCAAGCTCATTCACAAGGAGGTCCTGAGGCACATACACATACAGTTCGTAATTACATTGACAGGAGATATAAAATGTAGAACAAAGAAAAAAAAATACAATACAAGAAGTATACACAATAGAAGTCCTTATGCTATATATGCAGTACATTCCAGCTTTAACCTTGCCCTAAATTTTGCAACACATTTCAGCTTAATAAGTAGAGGGCCAGTTGGTACCTAGGAAGTTGACTTGGCTTTAGGGGCCTAGTAGCACCTACATGTGTCTTTTAATTTAGAGATAGCTAGTGTTTTGTAGGAGTTAATTGATACGATGCTGGTTAGCTTCAGTATGGCTTGTAGTTGGTTCCAAATGTTTGGGAGGGCGTATGAGACAGCTCTTAGGCCAGCTGTGGTATGTGTCCTGGGAACATCTAGTAGGATAAGGTCAGATTTCTTTAGGGAGTAGGCACTATGCAAGATGTGTATGAGAGATGTTAAATGGACAGGCAGTTTGTGGAATAGTAATTTGAGGGTCCAAATTTCAGCATGCAGGAGGTGTCTGGTGGCAAGAGAGGTCCACCCCACTGCTGTATAAAGATCACAGTGGTGGATTCTGTATGCAGAGTTAGTAATGAAGCAAAGAGCACGGTGATAGAGTACGTCCAGTTTAGATAAGCTCAAGGTTGGGGAGGAGATAAAGATAATGTCTCCGTAGTCAAGCAAGGGAAGGAATGTTGCTTGGACAAGTCTTTTACAGGTCGCGAGAGAAAAGAGGGTCCTATTTCTAAAGAAGAAACCCAAGCATGCTTTAAGCCTCTTTGATAGATCCTTGATGTGGTCATTGAAGGAAAGCTTGTTGTCTATCCACATACCTAGATATTTAAATTTAGGTATGATTTCCAAGGGTTCACCTAGGGAGGTAACTATGAAGTTTTTAGGTGGGGTAGGTAGGGCACCAGACAAGGCAAGTCTCGAGAAAATCATTGTCTTGGTTTTTTTGGCATTTAAGAGAAGCTTGGCATTGATAAGGTTGTTTTCTAACTGGATAAAGTCAGCTTGAAATGCTTCCCTGACTTCAGTTAAGGACGAGCCTGATGCGTACAAAATATTTTACAAAGGCAAAGGCCTTTGAGAGGTCCACAAAGATGGCTCTGGTCAGCTTGATCAGCAGCGGTCCTGATTTCAGAGGTGACCACAGCAAGTGCAGTGAAAGTACAGTAGACCTCCACAGTTACGGACCCCAGACTTACGAACTGACCGGTCAACAGAATCCCTGCCTGCTCCCCCTCATGCATTGGCCAATAATTCGCTTGAGTACCTTAAAGGAAAGGAAACGGCATGAACAGTAACCGCAGTGCAGGGGGAGAGAGAGAAATCTTGCATGAGAAACCACCCATCACAGAGTGTCCACATCCCTGAGTGTTTCCCACCTTGGTGTTACCCGACAGAAGTGGAGATGGAGACAGACCGATGTCACTGTTGGTGAGTGACTGTGTAAGGGCTAGTTGGTAGCGTGGTGTTTCATGTTGTGGCACACCCCAAACTGCAGAATTGCCAGCTGAGAGACAGTGAGCAATGGGACTGAAACACTTTGCTCTCTCCCTCTCTGTCTGCACACATCATACAGGTGGACCGTAGGCAGTAAACTAGTGATACCTCTCTCTATCTGTATCTTTCTCTTTCCGAGTGCCATCACTGTACTTTCTGCGTGCCAAGACAGAAGAGTGCAGGAACCTGTGCAAGCCATGTCCATGGTCTGTACTTAGCCGTGTGGAAGAGAGAGTGTCATCACACTAAAAAAGTAGCTTTTTGTGTGCCAGTACAAGTCGGCCATGTGTTGGGGATCTTTATAAATAACATTAAACCCCCATTTTCTTTCTTTTTCTGTCATATTTCAGTATTTTTCAGACTTACGGACTTTTCAGAGTTATGAACACCATGCATTCCCATGGTGTCCATAACTCTGAGGTTCTACTGTACTATGCCCTTTTCTGAAGCCCTGTTGAGCAGGGGAGAGAAGTCCATAGCTGTGTAGGTAGTGAGAGAGCTGCGTGGCAACAACCTTTTCAAGAAGTTTGCAGGCTACTGACAGTATAGCGATGGGGCGGTAATTCTTGATCTCTTTAGGGTCACCTTGTTTGAAGACAGGGACAACCTTGGCCACTTTCCATGTATCAGGGATGATCACTGAGATTAGAGAGGTGTAAAAGATGTGGGTGATAGGCCAGGCTAGGAGGGGAGCACCCAGGCTGAGCAATTTGGGTTCAAGGCTGTCATGCCCCGCCCCAGTGTGGTGGGAGAGACCAGCAAGGAGCTTCTGGGTCTCCATGATAGAGACCCCTTTTAGGTAGAAGGGTGGTCGGGGGGTATGCTCACTCAGAAACTTAGGGGCAGGAGGCTGGGAAGGGGGAGGCAGGCAGGTCAGAGAACATGGAGTTGAAAGCACTGGCGATGGTACATGGGTTATTGCAGCTGACCCGCTAATATGCATGTCGGTGACCTGAACCCTAGCAGACCTTCCAACCAAGTTATTGATGTTTTGCTAGAAACGCCTTGGATTTGTGACTGAGGAAAACGCAGCAGATTGACAGTGCTCACTCTTGGCAGTGCGGATTGTTCTTTTGCAAGAGTTTCTGAGCTGCCGATATTCAAGAAGGTCATTATGGTTGCGGGAGATCTTGTACTTCTCCCAGCATTTGTCCCTCTGCTTCATGAGGAAAAATAGGCCACCGTGAAGCCATTTTGTGACAGTACCCCTCATCCTCCTTTTAGTGAGGGGTGGGAGCTTGTTTTGCAAAGGGACAAACACCGTGAGGAAGTGGTCAAGGGCTCCTGCAGGGTCATTAGTGGTGGCAACCCTGGACCAGTCAGCATGTTGTAGGTCAGCAAGATAGTCGTTTAATTTAAATTTAGAGTAGTCGCTCATCTGGATCACTTTACTGGGGATTTTTGGCGAGGAGATGCCCCATATGCAGCAGGTTGGTGAGTGATCTGAGATGATGTCAGGGAGAATTCCTGCAGAGACTATTCTATCCGGTCTATTGCTCAGTATCCAGTCGATGAGGGATCCTTTATCTCCCCTGGAGGAGAGCCTTGTGGGTACCGTAATGAGCTGACTGAGGGCAAGACCTGAGAGAAGGGGCTCGTAGTGCTTTGTGTTAGGACCTATCCAATCTAGGTGCCACTAGTAATTCCCTGGGCCTTATTACTCTCCTTATAACCTCTGTTAGTTCCCTTCCACCTCTAGGACCTGAGATGGTGGTTTGTACACCACTTCAGTTTTGATTTGTTTGTCATTACCAATGGCTACCTGTACCCAAAGGGTTTCTAGCCCCTTAGAATCCCACAGATTATTCAACTCTGTGGCCTTAATATCTTCATTTATGTAACAGCACCACTCTCCCACTCTTTCCCTTCATACTGTCCTTCCTAAATAATATAAATCCTGGTACAGTCATGTCCCAATTCTGGTTCTGTGTACCCCATGTTTTTTCAACATCCACTAAGTCCAGCTTTCCTTACATCACTAGCACCTGCACCTCTGGGGTCTTGTCCTCCAAGCTTCATGCATTAATGCATACTACCCTCCTGCACTTTGCTTCCTCCTTAACACATACCTTCCCTCTAAAGATTGCCCTAGCAACACTTACATTTGGTGGGGGAAAGCCAGTAGGGGCCCCCGGGATTCTGCTAGTGTTTCTGTTACTATCTTAGCTGCCTTGCTAACTAATAAACAAAATCTCTAAAGTGTTATGCAAACTGTTTTCTGAGCACATATTTGGCCTCCTTGTTTGGAATGGATGCAGGCCATCTCCTTTAAAAGCTTTCATTCCATCAAAGTTAGTCCCCAATCCTCAAGGAAATGAAATCCCTCTTCCCTTCTTCATGGAAACAGAAACACAGAACTTGATGAGAGATAAAGACCTGGCATTCCATCCAGTCTGATGGAACCTGTCTAATTTTATGACTGTGTCCATGTCAGTCCTCACTACTTCCCCCTAGCCTGTACCCATAGGCACTATTCCCATGTGCCTGTCCCATCATTTTTGAACCCTCCTAATGTTTCAGGAAGCTTGTTCCACTCCATTAGCACTTTTTCTGTAACAAAGTACTTCCTGATGTCCTTCTTGTACCTCTTGCCCCGGTACAGCTTACTACTAGCCACCTTGTTTTTTCCTTGGAAGTACTTAAACTTTTCAAATATGTCAACCCTCTTTTCCCTGTCCTCAAGTGTTTTAGTGTTTAGATCCTCCAAACGCTTCTTATAGGACTTACCCTGTTGCCCCTGTATCATTTTAGTAGCTCATCTCCACACCACCTGCTCCTGTCCGCCCTTAAGTGTGGTCTCCAAAATTGCACACAATACTCCAAGGGAGGGTGAAAAGGAATCTATACAGTGGCTGCATTACCTCCATCTTTCTGCTAGTGATCCCTCTCACTATGCACCCCAGCATCAGATTTGCCTTGCCCACAGTCCTACTATACTGTACTTCTTATTCTTCATTATTAACACACCCTGGTCACTTTCTTCTGATGTGCTGCCCAATACTATCCCATTCATCCTGTACTCCATCCCTGGGTTCTTGTTACCTATGTGCATTACCTTGCACTTTTTAACATTAAATTTCATTTGCCACAACTTTGAAACCACTCCAGAGTTTGCAGATTTTTCTTTATTGACCTTATCTACTTCTCATTATCTGCTCTTTCTGAGCCTTGGTGTTATCTGCAGAGGCATATCTTTCCCTGAACCCCCTCCTCTATATCACAAATAAATATGTTAATATGTAGAACTTTTGTTTCCTAGAACTGATCCCTGGGGAACCCCACTTGTGACATCCCTGTCTCCTGACTGTTACCCATTTAAGACCATCCTATGCATCCTCCCACTCAGCCAATTTTTCAGTGCTGCATTGAACTGGAACAAGTAAAACTGATTCAGCTCAGTTAGGTGCAGGCACAGTAAGACCTCTGAGAAAGTTACTGCTTGTGATCAGTCCTTCACTACCTGTCCTAGGGCATGGAAGCTTGCCTCAACTAGTTCCACACTCCTCCTACTCAGATCATTTGTGCCTATGTGCACAATCAGATCTGACTTAACACCCTCCTCTCCCATGAGTTCCACCACCAA
This sequence comes from Neoceratodus forsteri, assembly GCA_016271365.2. Classification (NCBI taxonomy): domain Eukaryota; kingdom Metazoa; phylum Chordata; order Ceratodontiformes; family Ceratodontidae; genus Neoceratodus; species Neoceratodus forsteri. The sequence goes on along the minus strand of CM057451.1, from coordinate 670,344,755 downwards.
GGGATTGAGTCTGCCCACTGTTGCCCCACAGGAAGCAGTATGCTACATTTTGTTCATCAAGTGTAAGACCCACTCACACATCCTTTATGCAGATGTATGAATGAATGAATGAATGAATGAATGAATTAAACACCACAGCACTACAACTGGATTTTGACAATATACAGAACTGGTTTGGTATTAACAGACTTGCTTTAAGCTGGAAAGGATCAGTCACATAGTTATATGGTACCAACCTCAGACCAACAGCTAACATAGTATTATAGCAGTGCTGTGGCAGAAATGGCTTGACTCATGAAAGGGACTTGTATATGCACAATTTGTGTTTATAAAAATGAACAAGAAAAATCCAGAAACCTGATTGGTTGACACCTGTTCATTAGATCTGTCTAATGCACAGTTAAAAACAAGTAGTTAAAATAAGGACACAGTACAGAAGAAATCCTTGTGCCACATTTTGGAATACTGACAACTCAAATAGCACCAGTTTGTTTCTCCACAGCCGAGGAAAACTACACATTCCCCTAGCATAAAAAAACACACCACGTGAGTCCCACCACAAACAGTCAAATCTCTTTTGAAAAAAAAACTGTAGTTTACTTAGAGGAAAATGTAAAATGATATATGCCAGGTCACCAACTATTTGCAATTGTAACCCTTACTGAAAACTAAACTTTTCACCAATGTGGTAACTTGCTCCCATTCGCTGCCTGGCCTCTCATATGCTGACCCTAGCACTTTGTTGCACTCCTCATGGCCTTTCATTTTGCTTTTACTGGCCCGGTGGTGCAGAGAACTGAGGCGCTGTGCATCTTACCTCCCACCACACCAGCAACTCAAGTTCAGGAACAAACTTGGCTTGCTGGGGGTCAGCCAAGGGGAGATAATTGAGCATCCTTCAGACAGCTCTCTTCTCCTAGGGTCAGGAAGCATGCCAACTCAGCCCTTGGTTGCCCTCAAGTGGAGGCTTGAGGGTAGAGCCAGAAGCTTGATTGACATCGAAGCGTAAGTATCCCTTTTGAGGTGTGCTTACTAATGTGGCCCTCTCCTCCCTCTTCTTCTATTTTTGGCCTGGGGGACTGGCCACCTGCTGGATGGATGGAGTAAGACCAGCCTCCAGGGTATTTATTCGCTAGGTTTTGGCATGTAGGAGAGGCTGGTGGGAGAGAGTCATGGGAAACAGTAGGTCGAGCTTCAGCCCTGGCCCGGGAATTCAGGCCATGGTGACCCAGCGACTGTGTTCCATTCAGGAACTGGAGGGGTGGTGCAAGGCTCAGCGGCAGTGTGGGACTAGGTCCGGTAGTGGGAGCTGCAGCTCATAGGAGAGTGAAGAGGGGTCCTCCTTGTGCTTTGCAGTACTGGGGCAGGATGGGGCCTGATCCTGTGGTGTGAGGCCTGGATGCTACAGTGGTGGCAGCCTGTGGTGTGGGGTTAGGAGGTGGTGGCAGCCATCCTGCCTCTTTATCCAGTGTGGCACTCCGGCCATAGTATACAGCCTGTAGGAAGAGAGAGAGAGCCTGGTGAGTCACCTGTGTTTATATACTAGGTCCGCAGATGCCAGGGGCCCGGGCTCTATTGTCGTGGCTTTTGGAGGGGGTTGGTATGAGAAGTACTGCAGCCTTGGTGCCCACTACTCGTGAGGAGTTAAAGAGTGGTGAGAGGAGTCGAGCTGCCATGTGGTAGGCCATGGTGTTGTGTATGTTGGTCCTGTAGCCTATGCCTATTGCTGCCGCTCGGAGTTCGGAGCCCCTCGGCTCCAGTGTGAAGTCCAGTTCCCTGACCAGTTCAGCCTAAAGTGAATGCCATGGCCTTTTGCTGCTGTTTATGTTGTCTTTCTCCATGCCGTGCCCCCAGTTTCTGGGAGCGGCTGTTTAGCTGTTTTAAATAAATTAATTTTGTTATACTTTTAATCTAGTGTGGCCTCCAACTGCTTATGAATTTTGGCTGCCTGCTAACATCCTGCCCTTTTTCAGCCAGAGCCCAATGTTGCAGTCCTCTCTTAACCCCCTCCCTCCTTGCTGTGCTAGTGAGAATCTCAGCAGTAACTTGAACCCGTTTGTGTCATCTAAAGGCATGTGCCATCTTTTCCTACTTTTATGCTAGATGGACTGCTGATGTGTGGGGCACCCATCCCCATACGTTTACTATCAAGCCCCTAGATGTAAGTGGTGAGTGGGGTGTTATAGAAGGGAGGGGTTCCAGTTCCCTAGTATGCATGTGCCTCCATATGCACACACTTACATGCCATCACAGCAGGGGGTTCCAATGGAAGAAAATGGAAAATAGTCATAGCAGGGTCATGAAGTCCTGCCTGGCTACCTCCGTTCTGCACCACCTGGGCCACTGGCCCAATTCTGGATGTGAGTCACCAGGTGAGGAGAGTATGGCCTTCCCTTTTCCAGCCCCACCACGGGGGACCATCCGTGGGAGACTTTGGGCTCAGCTAGTCCGGGGGTGGTGGGTGCCAAATGGAGGAGGGAAAATGACAACAAGCTGACTTCCATCAACCGGCAAGGCAAAAAGCTTTATGGAAAAAAAATTAAATCCGTGTCCAGTCAGTGAAATAACCACACCTCTGTCAGACTGCAATCAGTAATCACACTTGTAGCCATCCAGCCACCAGTCAGTATAGAGTCATCTCTGACTCTCATGTGCCATATCTCTCTCCCTCTTTCCCTCTCTCAGCATCTCATCACAGAAACATCTCTTTCTGTTACTGTCTTGCCACACGTTACCCCCATCAAGGGTGCATGAACCTAGTGGCATATGGTACCACAGCACCCTCACTTTTGCTGGGCATGGAAGTATCTTTGATGCTGTCGATGATTTACACAGCAGTGCCTTTGAAGCTCTGCCAACACCTTTTCAGCTGACACCAAGTTGTTTCAGCCTTGTAGAAGCCCTACCACAGCCTGAGTTAAAGTGCTAGAATGAGCACCGTTTTTTCCCTGAGACGGCCATCCTGAAAAGAAATAACATCCTCCCAGCCCACAGCTGGCACCAGATGTAACAGTCTGCCTGGAATAAATTAACTTGTTAGTACTGTCTGCTGCCTTTGTTGTGAGTGAGTGAGTGAGTGAGAGTGAGTGAGTGAGGCTAGGAGAGTGAGAGAGAGAGAGAGAGAGAGAGAATGAATGTGCAACCAAGAATGAGAGGAGAGAAAGATAATGAGGGGGAGAACTAGTTTCTGGGTGTGCAGGAATCTTATTTTGTTTGTAAACAGAAGAAACAGCAGCACCACTTAACACATAGTAAGTCATTTTAATGCATTGGAATAGATGGAGTCACAGTCAGGAGTGCAGGGACAGCCGAGCCAAGTGTGGGGATGGTCCGGAGGGAGCTGCACTTGCTAAAAAATCTGAGAACTTCAAAGACTGGGACTACCAGCTTTTTATTTGCTTGCTCTGCACTATAAATCATTTTCCTGCTGTGTCTTGGCTGCTCCTTTATAACAGGAGTGCCTTTAAAATCTGATTGATAAATGCTGAATTTTTTCTGTTACTCCTTTTTATTAGACAAAAATATATTACACAGTACAATGTCTGAACAGCAGGATTATGCTTAAGTGCAATTATACACCTGTAAAGAGCTTTGTAAAATGAGAGTTACATACATAGGTGAGTTAATACGCAGGCAGGTACATTCACATGTATAAAGCATGTGGTGCAGTACAGTCAGCAGTAAAGGAACATTCCTAACAAAACTACCTCTGAACATGCAGAAGGTGTATTTACTGCTGAATCACCTGTTAGGTACAGTGCAACCATATTTCCAGAATTGGAATAGGAAACTGGGTCAGTAAATGTTTAACCTTGAACACTAGGAGAGTCAGCTAAGCAGGGAGACCTGCTCAGTGTGACATTGTTAGGGGTTGGGGGGTTGGGATGACCAGTTGGGCCAGAGGAGGGGTTGATAAAGGCTCAAAAGGGAGTCCAGATCTTGCCATAGTTTTGCAGAGTGCCCTTAGTGAAGTGGGACATTCTCTTAAAGTTAGCCAGTTTCCCCATTGACATTTTCCAATGTTCTAGTAAGGATTCTTCCAGGATCCTTCAGCATTGGAGGATCTGTCTTTTGGCCTCTACAGAATCCGCCATGATCCAGCTTCAGAGGTGCTTGGGAAGACAGAAGGTCTCTGGGGGGACCGTGAGCAGCCAGAACTCTGGTGATTTTGGAAGAATTTGCTTCAGTGTATTCTTACAGAAAGTAGTAACTTTCTGCTAGAAGGAATTGACCGTAGGGAAGTCCCAGAAAATCTGTGCCAGGTTACCTTCCAGGTTGCCCCACTTCCAGCATCGGTCCTTGGGTAGGAGCTGCATAGCTTTGAGTTGAACAGGGTTCCTATACCACTGATATATGATTTTCTTTATCATTAGTGAGCTTCCAGGCATCAGACCATTGGGAGTCTGTGATTGAGCTGGAGAGCTGGGATTTCCATTTTTGCTGAGCTCCTTGTGACTGATCTGGCAGACAGTCTAAAATGGACTTGTATATGGCCCCAGCTCTACCTCTTTCATTTCTAACCATTCCTGCGTCTTGTGTAGGCTGGAGAGGGATTTAGGGCCACCCCCAGCTGTTGAGATAGGAGCTGATGGTGCTTCTAAGCTGTAGATAGTGCCAAATGTCTGCCTTATGCATGTGGAACCTTGACTGAAGGCCCTGACAGGAGTCTGTTTGTAAGATGCCTGTAAGGAGGACATCCTGTACTTTTGTCCAGATACCTGTGTCCCACTAGGAGGTCCTTTCAGGTCCTTATGGTCCAGTAGGAATAGGATGTTATTCCAGATTTGATCCAGTGTCCTCTCTAAGAGAGGCATTTTTGCCAGCTTGATGGCAGTGTGCCAAGCCCAGATAGATCCCTGTAGCGAACAGGGTGGCTTATTGTAGGATGTCACTTTCATGAACAGGAAAACCCTTAATGAGCTTCTATTGGTTATTGCCATTTCCAGTCCCAGCCAGAGGAGAATGCTGACAGTTTTAAGCAAAAGGCAATTTACAGTACAGAACAAAGCAAAATCGGGCAGTCCTTTGCAAGCATGTGTGTGTGTGTGTGTGTGTGTGTGTGTTGTAGCGGCACCCCCACTACAGACGTTACAGGCAGCACAAATGGATAGCTATGAATTATGACCTCAGTCACTGATCTCAAAGAATCAAGAAACTGCTATCTCCACTCCCACAAAGATGAACACAGTCATCAATTGTACCCTACCAGTGAGTATGTCCAGACACAAGGAGTTGACAGTCCTAAAAAAAACAAAGCTGCAAAAAAAAAAAAGATAATCCATAGGGATTGCCATTTTTGGATATTCCCTCAAAAAGGGTGTTGTGGTCTGAATTTTCCCTTAGAGCCCCATACAATTCCATATGAGTACATTGTGAGTTTTCTGAGTTTTGCTGACAACAATATAGTTATGGTCCTTACCTACAGAAAAACACTATATGTATATATTGGTATAATCCCTATAAGGTTGCACAACCAGGTTTCTGGGCTTTGTTGCCAAGGCTTTCTAACACTATGTTGCTTTCCTTACCTAGAACTGTAAGCTAGTCGTACACATGGCTCCAAAGTTTTGTTCCCATCCAGAGCACAACGACACGCATGGCTACGTTACAGTAGTATGCACCAATCCAAATATGGACAACAGAAAAATAAATCTAACTATTTATAGTGCTTTGTTTTTGGATTTGTGTAAAATGTCTGCAGCAGCAGCAGTGCTTTCATACCTAGAACTGTTAATTTGGTACCTGCCCTGAAGTGCTGTTGGCACTGAAATCACAGTGATATTATGCTGCATAAGACACGATGCACAGAGATAGATACATTTTGGTCTGCACTTTAGTGGGTGTTTCTAACATATCTCAGGAATCTTTTTTCTCCACATTTTGTCTGTGTATAAATCAGCACTGCAACAAGTGCAAACTAAATTAACACATCAAAGTCAGAGGATGTGATCTTGCTGCTGGTGGGGGGTGGGGGCAGAGATGTGTTATGAAAGCAGACAGAATTATGATTTCAATTAGTCCAGCTTGAGCCTACAGACCCAGCCAGCTCCCATCAGGGAATTCCCCTATGTTCAGCCCAGTCTGGAGCCCATCTCTGCACCCTAATATCAGGTCTCCATTCTACATTTGACCTCGACCCAATGTGGGGCAGGGTCTGCCCTCCTCCCACCAGAGGCACCTGGTTCTTTAAGCCCCTCCTGTTGTCTCTCCTGCCTCCCTAGAGGGTTGCTTACTTGGGTGGACACAGGTTGAGCACTAAGGGGTGTGGAAGGAGCTATTTGGAAGGTGGTAGTAGCAGGACAGGCTAGGGATTTGCTCTCAGTCAGAACCCTCTCCCTGGCAAACGTACCAAGGCAGCAGCAACAGCAGAGAGCTACGTAGCCCAGGGCTACTACTACACAAGCAGGCATGGTGAGCATGAAGGGCACCAAGCAAGCCGTCTTAGTTTTATCCTAAAACAGAACCCAAAACCCGCTGCACCCCTCCACAAGTTGCTGTCCCTCAACAAACTCTATAATCTCCAGACACTAGAATATTTGTGTTTATGCTTGTGCCCGATCTAAAAAAAATATATAATTTTTCATTGAATTCTCTTTATATTTTTCCTTTTATTCCTACATACATCTTCACTGGTGTTTCTGGTTTTGTTTATGGGTGGATTAATTTTACTAATTTTGCAGCATGTTTTGACACGATGCCCGCTGTATGAGATCTTCTTTATTATTCCTTTGACTCTATTATTCCATTGACAGTACAATATTTTCCATCACTTTGCACCATAGCTCCATCCCCTAATGAAGAGGCAGGTACTCCTTAAAGTGCTAGGTGTTTAATCCTGGTCTTATGTCTCTGTACAGTGCTCCCTCTTTTATCCACCAGCCTCTGTACATCCTAAACTCTGGTGGATAAAAGAGGGTGGCAGTTCAAAGGTGAGATAGCATTTCTGGAAAACAGGACAGGAGCTCACGCTGGCATTAAGCGGGGGTGGTAGATAAGGGGGGGGATAAAGGAGAGAGCACTGTATTTGTGTACCATACTAATAACCACAAGTGACCTATACTGTTTGGTCTGATGCTGCATTAAGTGAAATGCACTTTGTTCATATATTTTATACCTCAACTTAATTTCTGTGAACAATGATGTCACCCTCTCCTTCCCCCCAAGCCATTACCTGTCCCTCTGAATCAGGCGGCATTACGCAGAGAAGGGGTGCCCTCTCCAGGAGCTCACTGCACCTGTGCCCTCCTTCATGTTACTGTCTGCCCTGACAGACATCCCCTGCCAATCACTACTATTGTGAGAAGAATGTTTAAGGCAAAGTGACAAGCTGCATGGATACTGGGCTGCTCAAGGCTAACCACCATCCCCCAGAAGTTGCCTTGAGAGCCCCTTCAGTGGTTTATGAGTTGGTCTGTTAAAGCAGTGTAACCCCCCTACAAATGGGGGTCCCTAAAATGTCTTCCTGGGCTTACTTGCCACCATGCTACTCTGTCTCCTCCTGCTCTCCCAAGCGTGTCCAGGACCAGCCTGTCATATTTTTTTTTTTTCAGCCCCCAGGTCCTTTCCTGCCCCTGGTTCCCCAGCCAAGCTGGCCCAAGTCCTTAATCCAGCCCTTCGGGGCTCAAAAAACAGAACCATGATCACTCACTTGTTGTTCTGCCCTCTGGGCAGTGGGAATCACATAGGCGTGAGTGGTGCCTTTAATCTTTAACCATGCGGTTTTGCAGTTGTTCTTGGGAGTGTTCCTTGAGTCCCGGGATCCCCATTACCTAAGTGGGACCAGGTGACCATGGACAGGCCGCTGAGAGGCTGCTCTCCAGAAAATTAAGGGAGTTCCACAGAGGTGTTCAATCAGGGCTCATTTACATATTCATGAGCAGAGCCTCAATCCATTTGAATATTCATGGGAGCCTGTATGCCCTCGGGGCAGCTCTATCTTGGCTGCGGCTGAAAAGAGAAAAGCTTTTTTTTAAATGTTATAACCTGTTGCTGTATGTAGGGAAAAGTGTTTGAAAAGGAGAAACAAGTTTAAATAAATAAATGCTTTACCTTGGCTGTACCAGATTTACTATTGGGATTGAAATAAAAACAACCTGTCTGCCGCTGCATGTCGGGAGCTTAAACACTGGCAGCAGCGACAGGAAAATGGACTGAGCAAAATCCTTTATTGGAGCAGCAACAGCAATTACTCAACCTGGGCTAAAGAACTGTGGAGCATTGGGGCAATTATTTTATCCTGGCTGCACCAAAATTTTTATTGAAGACTGTATCTAATTTGTTAAATGAACAGTGGGTTAAGCAGCCATTGCCAGCAGTCACAGCCAATTGGAAAGCCAGAAAAACAAAGCCAGGACTTGTGGGACATTCACCAAAGCTCATGGGTAAATGCCAAGTACTCTTGGGGACTAACAGGGACCTAATTCTAGGCACTAAAACAACAGACCAACAATGCATTAAGTGAGGTTCATGCATTATTCATTCCTGTGATTGACAGGTCCTCCAGCCAATCAGAGGCCAATCATCCCATCACCACAGCCAATCAGGAGCCTTGTGAAAGCCCTATAAGAAACAGTGTTTTCCGGCCTTTGGACAGATTCCAGCCTATAGATCTGAGAGAGAGCGCCCCACAGTGGTGTGGGCTCAGGCCTCTGCCATGCTTCTGAGCCTGTACATTCCATCTATGCCCCCCATCCTGGAGGGGGGTGTTTTTTGTTTTAGCTGAGTTCAAAATAATTTCAGTTAAGTTTGAAACTGCTAGTCTGGAGGTTGCCAGATTTGTCCTCAAGGTGCTAGCCCTCCCTTCCACGTCAGGGGAAGATGTGGACCATAGACCAGATGTCATCAAGCAGCGGTGAAAGTGCTGACCAGAACCTCAGTCATGAGAGGACTGAAGCAAAGCAAACTTTATTTAAATAGCACCTTTCTTAAACCAAGGCACTTTACAAATTAATTACAATAAAACATATAAATTAGAATAAAATTACAGATATATAAAGTTAAAAATCATCTGGGAAGGCCATCTGAAAAAGATAAGTCTTAAATTCTGACTTGAATCTCTCAAAGGTTAGGCATTCTCTAACCAGAATGCTTTCTATAGTGGAGATCAACCATGGAGGACCTGTGTGAGTATCCTTGTACCCCCCGTGCGAGGGAGAAATATACTGCAAGCTAACCTATGGGCCTGTCTGCTTTTGTAACTCTTTTATGCCAAGAAGACAAAAAAAGTAACCCTGGGCCAACATGCCCTCTATCTACTGAATTGTGAGAGACTATGAAAGTAATTAGTCAGGGCCGCTTTGCCCGCCAGAGACTGTTACCTCTAGTAGTTGTTCCGTCCGTACCTTGCCTGCTGCCCAGCTGGCGCAGCGCAGGTGTATTTCTGAGACTGTGCTGTGCAAAGTTCCGCTGTTGCTGGGGGTACCCAAAAGAGTCCAGACAGTGTGCACATAGGCAAAATCATATAAATGTGCTGATGTTTATCTGTACCCTCCATTGGTCAAGATCGCCCTGTTGGAGCTGCCAGCCATAGTCACGTTGCCACTTTAAAGGACATGAGACCCTAGAGTTTGTTGTGCTGAGCTTTACACCTGGAAATTATATATATCCACTTTGACAAATTTTATCTGAGACCACAGATGTGCTTGAGAAGTATTGGTATATGAGTGTACCAGATGTGACAAAATATATGTGCTGAATGTTCAGGATTTACGAATCCAAGATCTAGCCAAGGTAACCTAGACCAGTTGCCTTTTCTGGAATGTCCAGTCTGTGACAAGCAGGGCAATCCCTGCCCTTCTGTGACCAGCAGGGCAACCCCTGCTACTTTGCCAAAAGCAGAGCAACCCCTGCACCTCTGACAAGGATCAACAGTCACTCCCCCGGGTCGTGCCGGAAAATAGGCAGGATTTGTCTAGTGCACTTACTCGGTCAACAAAAACTAAATAAATAAAAAAATTGCAGCTTCAGTTGCTTCCAGGTTAGCCCCTTCATCTAAATCAAAGCCGGCCAACTCGACCAGCTGCAACATCCACCAGGGCTTCAAAATCCAGGACTTTGGTATCTGGGTACCCAGGGTAGAGGGTGTGTGAGGTTGCAGGGTTTCATACGTATCTGGGACTGGTACCAGTGGTGGGGATAATTATTGTGTAACATCTGATTTAGTCAGCAGCTTAGATAGCCAGAGCTCTGGATATCATTGTCTGGTTGGAGAATTGTGATTGCCTTTTCTGTTAATTTAATAGCCACCCAGCTGGAGGGTTCACCCGCACAAACCAAAACCTGTGTACATTTTGTAAATGGAAACAGCATAACCTCTATTTCTCCTGTTTCTCCATCCTAACTCCTATGTCCCCCAATAAATCTTGTTATTACTGTTTTTGAAAATCATCGGGTATGAGCATATTATTAGAGAGAGTCAATAATTGGAAAATGTCTGAAATGTGAGGACATGCTTATGGGTCATGTGTAGGGGTGGCTAATGGTAATTGTGGGTGGTATAACATCTCAGGGGGTTATACCAGGTAATAGCTAGCCCACGTAAAGTAAACTCTAAGTGGAAACACTGCGCAATTGTTTTTTAAACTTGATATAAGTTAACGAACCCAACCCCCTTAGCCTAGCTCGTAGGTAGTAGGCAGTGGTGGAACACTAGGAGTAGTGCCACCTAGGGGTTACAGCAGTGCTACTGGGACTGGCTGACAGTTAAAAAAAATATTATATACGCTTTGTGGTATATGAGAGCAGGCACCCCTGACTGACCCCCAGGAAAGTTCTCCTTATCTGAAGCACTGGAACCTCTCAGGAAATGTCCTTTTTGAAAGGCTGCATGGCACTGGCTATAGTACAGGCTTAGAAACCCTCAAATCACACCAAAGCCTCTTATTTGATGACCCTGAGTAAGTCAGGTAACCTCTCAGTGCATCAGTTCACCCAGCTGCAATTTTGGTAAAGGCTGGATCCCACTGCAAACAAGATATTGAATCTCAGCCGGGACATATCCACTTTGCAATGCTTGCTTTTTCAGTCTTCTTGCTCTCCCACCAATGGAATCTACTACTGGCCAAGCTGCTTCTCATTTCGTGTCCCTACACTATAAGGCTCTTTCCCCAGTCAGTCTATTTGCTCTTCTCCTTCCCTTCCCTTCTCGCTCTGAAACCTCTCCTCCATGAGTGAAAGAACATAGGTAGCGAAAAAAGGAGTGGGGGTGAAGAAACCAATGTAGCAGGGTCAGTGATGTGGGAGTTGACAGCCTGGGGGGGAGGGAGAGGACTGGGTCAGGGGGAAGAAAAGGAAGTGGATTACTTTCCAGAACTTCGATGGTTGGTAAAGTTTGTTCCTGAGTGTGGATGTGAAGTAATCATAATTTGCAAGCCTGGTGGCTTTGGTACAAACATTATGAAGGGTCCAGTAATTTCATAGGGCAGCAGGGGAGCTGATGGTCTTGTAGGATCACCAGACCAGGCATGCACATATAGTCTTGCTTGTTGTACACATTTTTAGCAACTTGAGCTTTTAATATTTGTATTAGTATCCACAAACAGTATCGACATATCCTTTTGTGACATTCTTTCAGAGGAAACGATCAGTTACTGTATTTATGTCAAACAGTGATGTGATAGGGTAGAACCGTATATAACTGGAAGGACTCTTTTCTATCTCCTTATTACTAAAAAAGACTTGCAACAGCATCATACCTTTATCTGAAAAACTATCCTGCTTTTTCTTCTTGCCCCAACAGGTTGGCCACTTGTGGAGCGCCTGCCTTCATCTTTCTAAACCCACTGTATTTTCTTTTCCATTTTCTTATGTCCTTCCAGAGAATTCTGATAACAACATATGAAATGTGCAAATGTGCCAGAGTGGGCTACATTACGTTATACAGGGCCATGCAGAAATAAAATGCAGACATGCTAGCCTTTGCTTGTAGAGCAGAAAGCAGCTAACTAAAGAAGTTACATTTTCTTATTAATTTAACACTTATATCTTAGCAGAAGTCAGTGTCTGTTGAGTTTAAGCAAACAGATACTTTATTAGAAGTAGAAGGGCTCTTATTTAGGGTTGAAAAAAGAAAGAAAAGAAAGAAAGTCAGTGTGTGTTCTGTGCTGGGAAGGGTTCTGTATCAGTTTACTTTGCTAAACCAGTAGGAGGAGAGAGAGCTTAATTGGGGTGTGGCTTAGACACTATAAAAGCAGGTGACTCAAATTACAACTTCCTGTTGCTAGCCTTTTTCTTATAATTGCCCTCCATCCCACCCTCGCCAGTTCTACTTTTATAGCCACTGGATTTGACTGTCAACAGGAACTTCCTGTTTGGCAGTAGAAAGGGAAGGGAAGGATCATAGAGAAACATTGGTTTTGTCAACCCTAAAGGAAAAAAGTAGCTCACTCTCCCCCAGCTGCTGGTGGTCTGACACTGAGCAAGGAAGAAGGAGGCTACTGAAGAATATAGGAAGTTACTGTCCCAGAACAGGAAGGGTGAGAGTTGTAAGAAGAGAAGAGAGTAAGCATACAGAGAAACAGGAGAGGGGACACAAAATAAGACATGATAGGAGTGGTGCAGTGCAATGGCTGTGGGGCGGCAGTGTTCCGGGAGACATTCTGGAGGCTGCGATGCTGCCCTATTTGCATGCACCTCTCTGGTCTGAGGGAGGAGGTTGCCCGTCTCCAGGCTGACCTGGCTAAGATTCGTGAAACCTCCTCCCCCACCCAGGGACCACCAGGGCCAATGCCACTACCTCAGAGGTTGCCAAGAAAGAGGAGAGGCTGGACCAGGGTGGGCTCAGAGAGGGAGAGGGTGGTGGAATAGGGTTGCATCCCTCCAGCTGCACCTCTCCACAATTCATTCACTCTTCTGGTGGATAGTGGTTCCTCTACGGAGGCACCTGCAGTGGAGACCAAAGAGGATGCTGGGAACCTTCACAAAGGAGACCCACAGTAGGGTGGCATGAGACCCCACAGGGGAAAGAAACAACTCCTGGTGGGGTACTCAGTCATTAGGGGGGTAGAAATGGGGGAGGAAGGGGAGAGGGAAGTAAGGTGCCTACCTGGTGCCATGGCTTGGAGGGACAGGAAGCGAATCCTCAGAATCGTGGGAGCAGCTGCACGAGGGAGGGAGCTGGATGTTATTGTCTACCTAGGAACAAATGACCTGGCTAGGAATGGGATCAGAGCAGTGCAAGAGGAGTTTGTAGAGTTGGGGAGGGGCCTTAGACAAGTAGCGCATACAGTAACTTTCTCGGAGGTGCTGCCTGTCTATGGCAAGGGTGATGCTAGGGTACTCCTCACCAGGGAATTCAATGAATGGTTGAAAAACTGATGTGGAGTTCAGGGTTTTGGCTTCATTGGGTACTGGGAGTCACTGGAGGATGCAGACCTATACTGGCGGATGGTCTGCATCTGTCCGGGGAACCAGGATCCTAGGTGAGGTTTAAATGCTTCATTGGCAAGCATTTAAACTAGCCAAGGGGGGAGGCACTGAAAAGGAGCAGGGAAATCCCAACCTCCCCCCACAAACAACAGTAATTAATGAGGTAAACACCAAGGTAGAGAAGTCATTGGGGAGCAGGCCAGAAGTAAATGTAAAAAAAGGCAAAGGCAGTAAGGACAAGAATGGGGCTAAAAGGGCTAAGGTCATCAAAAAGTGGAGGGTGATGAGTACCAATGCCCGTAGTCTGTGTAACAAGCTCCCTGAACTAGCGGCCTTGATGGAAGAGGGTTGTCTGGATATTGTGGCAGTCACAGAAACATGGTACACAGAGAACCATGACTGAGATGTCAACATTCCAGGATACACAATCTACAGGAGGGACAGGAAGGGTAAAAGAGGAGGAGGAGTAGCTCTTTATGTAAAGGAAGGGATCAAAGCAACAGAACTAGAGAGTAAACAGGGAGCAGATGAGACACTCTGGGTCACCCTGGAGACAGGAAATGGCACCACAATCCACATGGGGGTTGTATACAGACCTCCATCTCAGGGGAAGGGAATGGATAAGGAAATGATAGAAGGCTTCCTTAGAATGGCAGAAAAAGGGGAGATATTGTTGATGGGGGACCTGAATATGCCAGACGTTAACTGGAGCACCTTTGCTGCAGGCACATCCAAGAGCAGGGTCATTCTTGATGCCCTACAGGGGGCATGCCTCAGACAGCTAGTACTGGAACCCACTCGGAAGGGAACAATCTCAGACCTGGTACTCTCAAATGGGGACGGAGAAAGAATCTCAGATTTAGAAGTGGGTAGCCATCTGGGAACAAGCAACCACCAAACAGTGTGGTTCACGATAAACACAGCCATACAATCAAGCCATACAAAAGCAAGAGTATTGGACTTTAGGAGGGCTGACTTTGGGAAAATGACAGAGTGCCTCAGAAAAGCACCAGCAAACAGGCAAGAAGGAGGGGTGGAGAAACAATGGAGAGTAATCAAAACAGCCATCACAGAGGCAACAAGCCTTTGTGTAAAGCAAATCAACAAAACACAACGAAGGAAAAAAACGCTATGGTTCTCAAAAGAGGTGGCAGGAAGGTTAAGGAGAAAGGACAGCATTCAGGAAATATAAGGAAACACAGAAGGAGAAGGACAGAGAACTTTATCAGTTAAAGCAGAAAGAGGCTGGGAAGGCAGTCAGAATAGTAAAGGCCCAAACCGAGGAAAGGATAGCCAACTCTGTTCAGAAGGGGATAAGACATTTTATAGGTACATTAGGGAGCGAAGAAAGACCAAAGGAGGGATACTGAGGCTTAATAAAGAGGAGGGAATGTGGGTAGAGGGTGACAATGAAAAAGCAGGGATACTGAATGAATATTTCTGCTCAGTATTCACAAAGGAAGGAAGAAAAGGGGGAGGTACCTAAAACAAACAAGAGAAACACTCTGAAGACGAGGGTCGATACCAGTCCATTTACAGAAGAAAGGGTTCTGAAAGAACTAATAAAATGGAAGGTGGACAAAGCAATGGGGCCTGATGGGATTCACACAAGAATTCTAAAAGAACTAAGGGTAGAACTAATGACACCACTGACTACTCTCTTTAACAAATCATGGGAGGATGGGGTGGTACCCGAGGACTGGAGGAGGGCGGATGTGATTCCTCTTCACAAAAGTGGGAGCAGGACAGAGGCAGGAAACTACAGACCAGTTAGTTTGACCTCAGTGGTAGGTAAATGATGGAATCACTCTGAAGGAAAGAATTGTTGAGTACCTAGAGGCCAGTGGGGCACAGGACCCGAGGCAGCATGGATTCACTGGAAGTGAAGTCAGATGAATCTAATAGATTTCTTTGACTGGGTGACCAAAGTAGTAGACCAGGGAGGGGCTGTGGACATGGCTTACTTAGATTTTAGCAAGGCATTTGATACAGTCCCACACAAAAGATTAATACACAAGTTAGCCAGCCTTGGAGTGGGTCCCAAGGTGGTAGCCTGGATAAAAAATTGGCTAGACAACAGGACGCAAAGGGTAGTAGTAAATGGAGTCCACAGTGAAAAAGGAGGGTTACTAGTGGGGTACCGCAGGGTTCAATACTGGGACCGGTCCTTTTTAATGTCTTTATAAGTGATATTGTAGAGGAACTGGAAGGAAAAGAATGTCTCTTTGCAGATGACACAAAGATCTGCAACAGAGTTGATACACCAGATGGATTGGAAAGGATGAAGAGGGACTTGGCAAGGTCAGAGGAATGGTCAAATGTATGGCAGCTCAGATTCAATGCAAAGAAGTGCAAGGTAACGCACCTGGGAAACAAAACCCCAGGGCAAGAGTACACAATGGGGGGTGAGATACTGACAACAGTAAAAATGGAAAGGAACTTGGGAGTAATTATATCAGATGACCTAAAGGTGGGCAAGCAATGTGAGAAGGCAGTAAGGAAGGCTGGGGGTATATTGGGATGCATAGGGAGAGGCATCAATAGTAGAAAACAGGAAGTTGTTATCCCTCTGTACAGTCAATTGGTGAGACCCCATCTGGAGTACTGTGTGCAGTTCTGGAGGCCCCATCTCCGCAAAGACATAGACAGAGTGGAGGCTGTCCAGAGGAGGGCAACCAAAATAGTGCAGGGTCTGCACCAGAAGACATATGAAGAAAGACTAAAGAAGCTTAATATGTATACCCTTGAGGAAAAGAGGCAGAGAGGAGACATGATAGAAACTTTCAAGTACCTCAAGGGAATCAACAAAGTCCAAGAGGGTGGCATCTTTCAGAAAAAGAGATGTGCAAGAACAAGGGGGCACAATTTGAAGATAGAGGGGGGACGGCTCAGAGGTAATGTGAGGAAGTATTTTTTCACAGAGAGGGTTGTGGATGCATGGAACAGTCTCCCTGAGGAGGTCGTGGAGTCAAGAACAGTGGGGGAATTCAAGAATGCATGGGACAGATGTAAGGCAGTCCTAGTGGGGGGTAGGAGGAAGTAAGCTGTTGGTTAATTAGGATCTGCAGCTTATCTGTTAGGTAGGAAAATGGGCAGACTAGGTGGACCAAGCGGTCCTTATCTGCCATCAAATTCTATGTTTCCATGTTTCTATGAAAAGGAAAAACCCATAGTAAACATTAAAAACACAGAGTTCATGTTTTATTATGTTAAAAGGATACTGTAGTCTTTGACTGGTGTAGGTTAAGAACAGAATAATGCCAGAGTTAGTATGTTTACTTATCATAGGTGTAGAGTTTGGGGGAGTCTTACAGGCTCGAACCCCCCCCTCCCCCCAGATAGGGTAGTCTAAAAATAGGCTCACTGTTTAGGGCAATAGTTTTGAGCCTGAGAGCACCTCCAAAAAAAAAACATAAACTCTACATGTTATTTTTCTTTTGGTACAGTGTTTAAAAGCCCTTGATAAACAGAAAAAGGGCTTATAGCAATACTAAGATATGGGTAATTCATTAGCCCTAGTCCCGTGCTCTGTAATTAATTCACTTCTTGTATGAAAATAAAACAATAGGAGCCTTTTTTGTACCTGTTCCCTCTGAGGCTTCTCAGGAGACTGCCTGCCCCAATGACAAGGCCTTTATGTGAAACTAGAGTAGTGACAGAGGAGCTAACTTATTATTGTTTTGCATAAGTAAAAGTGTTGTATCCTGTTTAGAATGATTATCAGCATTACAAATGTGAAAAAACTGTAGAAATAAAGATATTTGATTCTAGAAATTGGAGCAGATCACATGATGCTCTGTGGGAGGGTATACAAGGCTAAGCTTCCTGAGGTAATGTAGATTGATGGTCAGAGGGACACTGACCTGCAAGGAGAGAGAGAGAGAGAGAGAACATCAGTTTTCATGCCTTGGATAAAGTGATTGAACTGAGAAAAATCAGAAGAAAGATTGTTTCTGGAAGTACTACTGTGTTTCAGCATTTGTATTTGATTTGTTTTCTTGAAAGAAAGTTAGTTTTTTTTATTTATGGATTTCTGACAAATAAATATCACTCTCTGCATGCAGAACTACTTTCCTGACTATCTGTCCATCTGACACCCCATTGCTTCACAAGTGAGTTATGGACAAATTGCCCTTTTAATGCAAAAAGTGGCACTTTGACCATGAGCACCCTCACATTTCCCAGTTTTCTGGCCTCCTTGCTCCCCAATGTTAAAAAAAAATCAACTGTCTGCTGCCACAAACACACTCCACAGGTCAGGCCCTCTGCTCCCACTGTGCCAACCTCAGAGTGCAATAGTGTGAACAGGTGACAGACAGGGTAACCCTCCTGTCTGTTTTGGGTCCAAATCGCCTATTAGCCTTGAGTTCTGGAGGGATTCAAACTGTGAACCTTTTGCTAGCATACCCAATTAACAGGCTTGGATATGTACCCTCTTCGGGGTGGGGGGGGTGCGGTACAATCCTTTATCCAGGGGCACCCAACCAGGTTTTCCAAAATGTACCCTTAGAACTCTCTAAGAAATCTAGGTATTTCTTATCTTTTTAGCAAGCTCAGTAACACAATCCAGCTTTTAACAGCTGTCAGACTTAAACCCCAGTTCAGCATCACATACGAAGGAAAACTGAGAAGACACACAGGCAGCACTTCAAAGAAAAGGTTGTTTACTAGAAAAACGGTAAAACAGGTCAAATAAAATGCAGAACAAATTATAGCACAAATCTCGCAGTCATACACACAAAAAAGGAAGCTATCGAATACAAACTCCTACCACAAATACTTAATTATTTTCTAACTGTCACCTTTAAGTGCTTTTTAAGTTCAGTGAACTATCTTTCTCATAGTCCAATAATCATATATCACATATTCACCAGATGCTGGATCATTTCAGGAGGCATCTCCCCACCCCACTCCCCCTTTTGTGAGGTCACTTAGACCATCCCTTAGTGTTAATTCTTAAAATTATCTACAGGGATGTATTTTAAATAATGTGAACATCAGCAAAAAGCCATTTCCCAAATATGACGGTCTTTGATCAACATTTCCTTTGAGGTTTATAACCCCATAATCTGTATCTAAGGTGTGAGAAAACCAATAAGAGTCAGCCAAGACTTATTCTTACTGCTACATCATAAAATTTATATATGTGGAACACTTCAAAGGCAGCACAGGTTATGAGGGCCATTAACTATCCCTCTGGAGGGAAGGCATTGATTAGTTTTTTTCCCTAGTCAATTTAATGACATCCTCACCGACACCTTGAAGGTTAAAAGCCAAACTACTAACTTGTGTGAGACAATTACATACACAGACCATTTATTTATAATGCAAATATTATGCAATAATATTAGAGGGTTTTTCCTGTGATATCTGCCACCACACTGATCCTGCCTGCCTGGCTGGCTCGCTCCCACCTTGATTATTAACACTTTTAGGGGGTTTAAAACTAAAGATGCTCAACTGCTGATTAGCTACAATACTGAGCATTTACTGTTCCTGCTCGTCCCCTCTTCCTGCCAGCCTCGAAGTACGAAACTCCCTGCTCCCGCCATATTCTGACTCCACACGCTGTCCCATCAGATCTCTCAGGCTCAACAAAAAAGAAAATGTAAAGTACAGTTTTCTGTTTGTGTGTGTATGTGGGGGGTCTATATCATCATGGGGTGGGGGGTGTACACAGTCCAATATTACTTAATCTATATTGTGGGAGGGAGGTTGTAAATAATCTGAACTACTAAAATGTACTCCAGGAAAACTACAGATATGGAGGCCATACTTGGACAAATGTCCTAATTAAAAATAAAATGCTTTAAGCTCATGTAGGTGGAGGAACTACTTTATGTCAAATTATGATAAAGATGTAATTTTCTTATTATTTTAATGTATTAATTTAAAAGTTTACATGTAATTAAAATACACAGTACGATATTATAAGTGCAATAAGATACTCAGGGTGTGCGTATTAACTAGTTCTTTATTTTTCTCTAATGCATGGCCAGGGGATGACGGCATTTAGCTGCAGCATCATACGTTACTACACCCCTGGCCATGCTTTAGAACTGTCATAGAGCGTCTTTTTGCTTATATCATCATCACATAGAGTCAGCACTGTGATGCTCAGAATGCACCTAGCATGTTACGGCATTCACTGACCCTGACTGCTCCATATACAACTGCAGAACCCCACAGAAGGGTCTGGGGCTCCAGGAAGAAAGAATGAGGCAGACACCATTCTCCCAGTAGGAAGCCTGGGGCTAGTATAGCCAAAAATTGGATCCCATGCTCTACATCCACAAAGGATCCAGGCATAAGGCAGGCTTCAGAGGGGAGGAAGCCATATCCCCTACAGAAAGGGAAAAGTTTGAATATATTAAAAACTCTACTTGCCCTTTCATACTATGGCCCAATGGTATAGATCAGGGCAGGTCTGGAAAGGAGCCTGCATCTCCCAGTGTTGGCTGCCCTGACCCTTGGTTTGAGGCAGTGGTGGGTGCCGAGGCCATTATGGCAGGTTCCTACCCTTTGCAAGACATGCACCCCCTGGCCATCCTCAATCAGATGCAAGTGGTGTTGTGACTACTACATTCAGCAGTCACTCACTGCAGCATGCTCCGACTTGGTTTTTCACATTAATCCACTAAATGGACAGCACTGGGTAGGGGTCTTCACAAGTCCATTGGGAGTAGGCAGTAAATGCCTTGGCCTATACTGCACTCTTCCTGCAGAAAGTTCACTTGCTATTGCCTAAATGCCTTAGCAGCACATAGGCTTAGTGAAATGGGCCTTTTGAGTTCATCTTGTCTACCCCGCTGGCAGTATGGCAGCGACTATACCCAGACTGAGAATTCCCACTCATTAAAGCTTAACTAGAGGATGGGAGAAGTGGCCAGTGGCAAATTCAATTTGACTTTTATTTGAGCCCCATTTCTTCGATTCATCTTTAAGAAGTTGGCAAAAAAAAATTGGCTCACAACGCAGGAATTGGCATGGAGGTAAAGCAGACTACTAACAGGGAGCACAAAAGCCTTGCAGTCAGCAATGGATATTCATTACCCTAGCTTCCTTGCTGCAGTTCATATCTGCATGGCAGTACTAAGGAGTGCTGTGTTTGTGGCAGTGTTATGGAGTCTGCAACCCACTAAGGCCACAGCCCGCTGAACTGGAGTAATAAATATTAATTGCTGACCTCAATTCTTATACCAACCTGTAGTCTAACTTATTTCATACCAAGTACTACTGTACTTGCTCCTGGCCCAATCGATGTTCAAATAATATAATACACCCCCTTACTTCTAGGAAAAAAAGAATGCATCAACAAACAAAACTAATTACAGTGGCAGTACTTGTTAGCAGAAAAAATTCATCATATGGATTTTTTAGGAATAATGTATTTCTAGCAAAACATCAATATATCCACTTTTTTATTTTCATTGTATTTCACGCCTGAAATGAGATATAAGGGGTTTTAAAGTTTGTAAAAGTCCCTGCCCTCTGGCAACACCCACTGAATTAATTAAACATTTTGGTGTGGTGCTGTGCTGCGTATCAGCAGAAGTGTGTACCAACACCCTCTTAATACAGCCACAGTATTTTATTTATTTTTTTTGCATTTGATTACTGGGTTGGTGCACTGATCCAATCGACCATTTTCAGGCATGACCCAGGCCATGAACATGGCAGAATGATTAAGATACAGGCACATAAATGCATGACAACTAATGACAATAGAGACCTGTATGGCAGTCTGCGTGTTTAGTGCAGTAGGTAAGGTGTGGTTACATGGTACATACAGCAATTTATTTATTTATTTATTTATTTATTTATTTGTACAATCAGATTTACAACCTTTGAGCCAAAGACTAATTTACAAAGTACCTCATCACAAAGAGGGCAAAACAGTGATACAGGTTACAGACTGCAGACAGACAGAGTTACATATATTTTGTACAATCTATATACATAGTTACATTTGAATCAGTATAGGACACCCCAGATATACAGATGTCTAGCAGGGGGAGGGATTGAGGAACCAGAGGGGAGGAGGAGGAGGGAGGGTGTGTGTGTGCAGAGGCAATCCGGAGGACTTTGTCAAGAATTGAGTGTACTGGGGGGTTATGTGAGCACCGGTTAGTGACAATTACAGCAGTGGGTGTTGAAAAGGTGGTTCCAAAGAGTGAGTTTAAAAGGGGCAATTTGGGGAGTGTTTGTGACGATGACAGGAAGAGAGCTGAACCAGGAGGGAGCCCTGTAGCAGAAGGATCTCTGTGCTAGGGAATCCTAGTTCTGGGTACCATTAGGGTGGTCTTATCAGAGCTATGGTTATAGACTGTGGGAGAGGCCAGCTGAAGGGAGGCAGACACCCCAGGGGAAGAGCCTGAACAGGATTTTCTTGGCTATTAAGCAGGTCTGGTAGTGGAGTCATTCTTCGAAGTTGAGGAGATTGGCAGTGGCGTAGAGATGGCAAGTATGGGTGAGCCTAGGGGCACCAGTCAGGAGCCTACAGGCCTTGTTGAGTGAGAGTTGGATCTTATTGAGTGCAGTATTATCAGCAGCTCCATATATAGGCAGGCCATAGTCCACTAGAGACAGGACAGAGGATGTGATGGCCAGCTGGAGAGCATTGGGTGGGAGGCATTCCTTGTGGCGGTAAAGGAGGCCAATCTGGGTGTTAGTGGCAGTCGAGAGGGCATTAAAGTGGGCATGGAAGGTGAGGGCAGTTTAGAAGGTAATCCCTAGGTATTTGTAGGTGGTTACTTGCTCAAGGGAGTGCTGAGTTCTGGGGAGGATAAGGAGGGGAGCATTTTTTGCTTTGTTTTGGTGGTGGAAGAAGAGCATTGACTTAGTCTTTTTTAGATTAATGACAAGTCTATGTTCCTTGAACTACTTTTCTGCCTGGTTGAAGGTGTGTTGGAGAGAGTTCTGGAGGAAGGCAGATCTACAGTGTGAGGCATAGAGAACGGCATCATACATGTATAGAAGAATATTGCCAGAGCAGGCACTGGGCAGGGTGTTTAGGTAGAGACTAAAGAGTAGGGGACCCAGGATGGAGCCCTGGGGAATCCCTGAGTGGACAGGATGGGTGTTGGATAGAGTCCCATTGATTTTTACACACTGGAATCGAGCTGAGAGGTAGCTAGAGCACCAGGTGAGGGGACCAGTGGAGAAACTGATTTGGTAAAGGGAGTCAAGTCAAAGGGGATGGCAGACAGTGTCAAAGGCCTTGGAGAGGACAATGAACAATGCTCCAGCAAGGTTGCCAGAGTCAAGGGAGGAGTGCAAGAAGCTGGAGAATTCTAGGAGGGCCATGGCAGTGCTATGGCCTGCATGGAAACCTTGCTGCTCAGGGCATATGATGGCATATTTAGTTAAATATTCAGTAATCTGTGTGGCCACCACTTTTTCTATAGCTTTGGAGAGTGGGGAAGAATGGAAATTGGCAGATAGTTGCTGGGGAGGACCTGTCACCACTTTTATGAATTGGTGTGATGACAGCCATTTTCCAAACACTGGGGAATTGACCCAGGCAAAGGGATCAGTTTAGTAAGTCTGTTAGGGGGCTAGGACATCATACAGGACTAGTCTTAGAATCCTGGTGTCCAGGGAGTCATTGTTTGAGCTATTGCTTCCTAGTGCTTTTAGTAGGAATGGCCTGGTTTCTAGAGTGGATATTTTGCATAGGTGGAACCGAGGGTGTTGCAGGACAGGGGGCTGGGATTCAGGTACAGGGTCAAAGAAACTACTGGGAAGGACAGAGCTAATATCCGTGAAGGTGGTATTAAGGCAATTTGCTATGTTTTTTGGGTCCGTGGTAAAAGAACCATCAATAGAGAGCTGGGATGGACTTCCAGTTCCAGGAATGGCATGGTAGTAGCATCTTTAAGTGGCTCCCAGATCCTAATTTATTAAATCAGTCCCTTCTTTCAAAAAAATCCACAAACCTTGCTAAAATTGGAGACTTAACAGGAGAGGTTCCCCTACAACCTTCGGAGCCGTCCTTCTCTCTGATACTGAAGACTCAGCTGGACAAAGAGCGAGCTTCATTCGCCGCTTGACTCCACCACGAGGGAGGAGAGACCTACTCCCAAGAGGCCTACCATGCCCAGTCCATCTGGCTTTCTCCTAGCCCTCAGCTCCCTCATCCAGGTCTCTGTGCTGCACCTCCTTTCCCTCTGTTAGCATTGGAGGGACTGAATCGAGGTCTGGAGAGTGTGTTTGGCTGCCCTGTCCCCCCAATCCATGGGGCCCTGGTGCGATCTGCATTCCCCGATCCCGATCGTGTCTCTGGCCAAATCAAGCTCCTTGGGCATGTCCTCATTGGTGGCCTGTGTTCCCAATCACGAGGAAGGAGTTTTTGGACTATGCGGCCCATGCTGCGCGGAGCGAGTGGAGACGACTAATGCAGGCATTCAACGGAGGTTCTGCGAGTTTCAGAATAAGAGCTGAAGTTGCTCTCCATCACCTGATTTGGCCAAACAGTAAAGGGCAAAAGATAATCAGGGGAAAACACAGAGGGAGCATAAAAGAATGATTTGAGAGAGGGTAATAAATAAAGAACTGTTTCTGCCTACTGAGTTCTGAACAAAATAAAGCCCCTTCGATTTTCAGCCTGGCCCTCTCTTTTTCAATTGGATGGAACTTTGCCTCCACAACAGATTTTCCCCACTGCTAGATCTAACTGCTGGAGGGGAAAAAGTAAACTTTTGTTCCTCTGAACAGCCTAACTTTTCTGCAGCTTCCTCTACTGGCCCTCCTAGTCCTACTCATCCCCCCCCCACAGATGGCAACTGAGGGTGGCAAGAAAAGGGGAAATGACAACCAAACAGCCCAAACAGCCTGTCCAGCACAATTATCTCCTCAACCTGAACAAAATATTTTTCAGGCTATCACAGAATTTAGAGAGGAAATGAGGGACTCACTAAACCAGGTCAGGGTCGACCTAAGATCACTGCAGACTCGCGCTGATGAGGTGGATCAGCAGATCTCTCAGAATTCAATAAAAATGAATGCTTTGGAAACAACCATTCTTTCTCTTGTGGAATCCCAGCTACACTGTTCTCTCGGACAGGAGGACGCAGAGAACAGAGGCCGGAGAAAAAAACTTTAGATTTTTGGCTTGCCAGAGGGTGAAGAGGGCTCTGACCCCTTGGCTTTTGCTGACCAGTTCTTCAGTTCCATCCTTGACTTAGGTCCCGACTACCCTCTTGATTTTGAATGGGTACATCATGCCCTGGCACCTAAACCCAAGGCTAAAGACACTAGACCTAGATCTTTTGTCATTAGGATGCAAAGCTATCAGACCAAGGAACAGCTCCTCAAAAACTCATGGCAGAAAGGTAGGATCATGTATGGAAATAATCGCATCATCATTGACAATGACTATGCCCCCTTCACCCAAAGCCAGAGAAGGGCTTACGCCCCACTGTTTTCATATACTAAGAGCTCAACAGAATAGATTCCATACTTTTTATCCTGCCAAGCTCACTGTATACCTTCCAGAGGGCCCCCTCCAATATACATCAGCCACGGAGGCCAAGGAAGACCTGTTTAAGAAGGGTAATAATTAAAGAGCAACTTCTGGCCCATTCCAGACTCCTGATGAGCACCTCACAGAGACAAACACAGCAGAAGGCCACGCCTCAGTCCAATATGAGCATGGAAGAAATGCTCCAGAAGATTCGTTTGCTGAAAAATCCCCTTGTGACGGCGGATCAGTACTAAGTCCTGGTGGTGGGTGAGTCTAATGGTGCTCTTCTTGTGGGGATGGGGGGGGGGAGCTTGGTCGGTGATGGGTCCGGGTTGCCCCCCCAGAGTGCCGCCCCAACAGTCTAGCACTTTTATAAGGAGATACTAACACAAATCTATTCCTTCTACTTAGCAGTGGCTGTGGGTAAGTAACCCTCCTCGATGACAAGCATTTTGCTTGGCTGGGGGGGTTCATGGTGGTGCTCTCCTGGGGCTCCCGGGTCCTCCCACGATGTGGCCTCTCACCCCCTCTCTCCGGACCTCGGGGGGGCCCATGTCGGGAGACAAGTCTTTGTCCTTGGCGGGCTACTTCAGGGGTCCACTCCTAGTAGGAGGGCCCTTGATTAGAGCTTCTCCCCAGGTGAAAAAAAGGAAACATTTAAACAGAGACCCAGGATAAATAAGTCACGTTTCAGACTAACAGAACTCACTTTTAGGACCTCAAAGCACAACTCAGCCTTTACAGGGATGACTTTGGAGTATCAGAGAGGGAGGGAGGGCCTCAGCTCTCCCTTCCTTGCTTTTCCCCTCACCCTCTTTTTTTTCTCTCCCTTTTTCTCCCTTCTCTTTCTTTCTTTCCTTCCCCCCCCCAAGGGGCCTTCCTCCCTCTCCCAACAAACTAAAACAGAGAAATTAAATATAGATGCCCTGAAAACATTCAGGGAAGGATATAGTATTGGACCAAGGTCACGAGGAACATAGGAAAGGATTCTTAGAGGGCAGAGAAACTTTGACAGTTGAGCTAGATCCCTTGATCCTCCTTTTTTTTTTAGATTTTTGTTTGAGATAAAAGGGATCGGTGGTGAAATAGGATATGTGTTTGTTTTCTCCCAACCATTGGGGAGTGGTCCTCTCATTTTTGGCCACCTCCACTAACTGGAATCGCCACACATCCAAGAGATGAACTCTTTCATATCTCTCCTCGGAGAAGAAGAAGAAGAGGGGGAGAGAGGGGGTTAGGGGAGGGAATTACGGAGGTCCCCACTCAATTAATCAAAAAATTATTATTTTTTTCTCTTCTCTCCCTTTCTTAGGAAAGGGGTAGCAGTACTAATATGGATATTAGGGAGGGAGTGGTTTGGGGAGGAGGAGGAACAATTCCTGAGCACTCCTCTTTTTCTCCCATTTTTTTGGGAGAGGGGGTTAACACCCCATATGTATCTTTGGGAGCCACCTTTGCCCATTCTAGGTGAACCTTTAGGGTGCATACTTGCATCCTTTGAGGAATCTCTAATATTAAATATCATCGATCAATGCTGACTCCCCTTCGGGAATCAGATTGAGATTGTGGAGGGGTGGAATTTTATTCCCACCTGAATAATGGAAGCTCTGATAAATAAAGTTATGTTAAGTTATGTTACTCAGTTAATTGTGAATGGGTTAGGTTCACAATATTGTTACTTATTTACAGTTATTTACAAAGTTATAGTTATTGTTGTAGTTAACTGTCATTCAAGTAACGAAACTGGAAGGAGACACAGGAGACAGGTTGCAATATTTTATTGGTTTGCTTTATTAAAGATACTTCAGAAATTTTTCAAAGAAAGAGTCAACAGACGTCTAAATGAGAAATTGATTGTGGTTGGTAGATCTTCTCATACCGTCAGGGGGGGAGTGGTCCGGGTGTGGCTGTATGGGGGGACCTGAAAAACAAACAAAAAAAGTAATAATAATAATAGTGAAAATTGGAAACCCAAAGAGATAATAAAGGTAAACAGTATTAAACTTAAAACAGCAAAAAAAGCAGAAAAACATAAAAACCCAAATGGCTTCTCAACCAGTAAAGATCTATTCTATAAATGTAAATGGCCTTCATAATTCCATCAAAAGATCCCGAGTAATGCAGCACCTAAATCAACAAAAGGCTGATGTCATATTTATACAAGAATCTCATCTTTCAGATACAGAACATCAGAAACTAACCTGGGGAGGTCGATATACTATTTACTCTTCATCTTATCCAAATGGGCGTAAATGGGGAGTAGCAATAATGATTCCATCCACAACCCAAATCAAAATAAATAAAATACAACCTGACAAATTAGGATGCTACATAATTATTCAAGGTCGACTATACAATCAAGAAGTTACATTAGCTAATATATATTTACCTCCACAGACTAAAACCCCAATAATTCAGCAAATTTTCAATAAGATATTAGATTTCCATCAGGGACAAGTAATAATGGTGGGAGACTTCAATATGACAATTACTCCAAGCCTTGATTCATCAAACCCCAAAGTGTATCACCTTTCAATTCCAGTGAAGTTTTTTAAAGCACAACTTGAAAATTTGGATTTTGTGGATGTTTGGAGAAAATTTTTCCCTACTGCCCCAGGCTTCACTTATGTCTCAGGGAGATTTCACTCATACTCTAGACTAGATAACTTTTTCACCACGTACAAACACTTCTCCTCAGTAAGCGACATAACCATGTGTCCCAAGATAATATTGGACCATCATCCTTTTCTATTAAAAGTAGATATGGGAAAAAAAATGAAACAAACTCTCTGGAGACTAAACCCCTATCTCTTAAAAGACAAAGAATTTATCAACCAAATAAAAAAAAGAATCCCCGAATTCTTAGAAGAGAATGCCCCATCGGCTGCTTCTGAAGCCATATTATGGGACGCCATGAAAGCCAACATTAGAGGCGAGATTATTGCCTATGCCTCAAGGAAAAAAAAGGAAAGGGAGAGGAAATATAACGATCTTACTAATACCTTACAAAATCTTCAACTTCTTTACAGAGAAGGGAATAAAGAAACACAATCAAAACTTAGAACAACTAAATCAGCCCTCCAAAAAATAACCGATGAAAAGATCCAATTGTCCCTTATATACTTAAAACAAACAAATTACGAGGGTGGATCAAGAGGAACATGTCAGTTGGCACAGAAACTAAGAGCAAGGAAAAATGTAGTAACGATATTAAAAATAAAGCATCCCCAAATGGGTAAAATAACTCATAGACAGGAGGAGATAAGGCAAGCCTTTGCTTATTATTACCAACAGCTATATACCACACTCAATTCCGCTTCTCATGAAGATGGACAAACCTTTCTTGACCAATTACAACTTCCAAAAATTTCAACAGCACAAGTTCAGAAACTACAAGCTCCCATAACAATTGAAGAAATAGAGGCCGCAGTTACTAAACAATTCTCTGGCCGTTGCCCTGGCCCTGATAGATATACCAATGAATGGTACAAAACCTTCAGTAAAGAAATAATCCCAAGACTTTTAAAACTATTCAGAGAAATGGCAGCTGGAAACACCACCCCCCCATCCTGGGAGTACGCCACAATAGCCGCCATCCCAAAACCTAATAGAAATAAATTAGACCCCTCTGTATATCACCTGATATCAGTACTGAATTCAGACTATAAAATCTTCATGGCAATATGGGCCAAAAGAATAGAAACAATCCTCCCAACAATAGTTCATTTTTTTTTTTAATTTTAACTCTTTATTCATTTTAACACGAAAGTACAACATCATGCAACATTGTACACATAATAAGGTAGAACAACACAATGTTCATCAGAGGGCAGAAAAGTACACATAAGTGGATAAATATGAGAAAACCCCCCTACCACCCCTACCCCACCCCATAGGCTGCACTATACTACAAACCTTATATCCATGATTAACTACTACTCAGCTATGTACCTGGCGATTTCCATAACGACATAATAGCCTCAAGACTCCCCCAGCGAGCAGTAAAAGCTTTGCCTCTATCCCGCATAGCTGCTATATGTCTTTCCAACTGCAAAGCTAAAACACATTCCCTGTACCATTCCATTATTGGGGCACATTCTCATCCATCCAGTGTTTCGCTAAAATTAACTTGGCAGTTGCAGTTACTAAGACCATATGTGCCTTCCTATTATCTGGAGTGCCATTCGGAAAAGGTTTATTAGGCACACTCGGGTAAAAGTTCCTCAAGCCGAGGATAGGGTCTAGGGAATCATTAATATTCTGCCAAAAGACTTTAATACGTGAACATTGCCATAACATGTGATAAAGGGACCCCACTTCTGTCTTACATCTTTTACACATTGGCACTTGCATCTGACCAAAGCTATGCAACTTAGACGGCGTCAAGTATGAGTCATGCAAGATATTGTAGTTAACTGCTCTAAGCCTATCCTGCTTAACAAACTTGTATAGGGTAGTCCAAATATTTCTCCACACGTTGACATCCTCAGAGATGCCTAATGCGTTAACCCAGTAGAAACAGAAGCCTGAATATAATTTTCGATCCCAACCCAACAACGCTTTATATAAACTGGACACCTTATGCGACTGTGAAGCGACCTGAAGTAGCTCAATAGGGTCCTTTTCCCCTATATCTATTATTGGAGAACGCTGGTGAAACGCCCAACAATAATTCATCTGGATCAAGTGGGCATCATAAATAATTGATCCACTACAGACAATGTTAGAAAATTCTTAATACTTACAGAATATATCCAAACTCAGAAGATCCCAGCTGCCTTTATAAGCCTTGATGCGCAAAAGGCATTTGATAGGGTAAATTGGCCTTTTCTTTGGGATACACTAAAAACATTCGGTTTTCTGGACTCATTGCTGGGTTGGCTGACTCAAATATACCTTTCACCAAAAGCATATATTTGGATAAATGGGGGCCTTTCCTCCCCAATCTCAATAGGTCAGGGCACAAGGCAGGGTTGTCCTCTTTCCCCTCTACTTTTCGTATTATACCTTGAACCATTAGCAAGGGCAATAAGAATATCGGAAAAGGTGGAGGGTGTCCCATTGCAACAGCCAGAAAATAAGATTAGCCTTTTTTCGGATGACATGCTTTTGTCCTTAATATCGCCTTCTGACTCGATCAAAGAAACATAGGAAATTTTAACTTGATTTGAAGAATTGGCTGGTTTTAAATTAAACATTTCAAAAACTAAGGCTCTACTGTTTAACTATTCCCCTCCAGATACACTAAAACGAAGCTTAGCAATTAAATGGCACTCTACCAAAATAAAATATCTAGGAATTCACATCCCCTGAGATCTTCAAGTACCTGAACTAATAAATTATGAACCTATCTCAATAGAAATCAATAAAGACTTAGACAAATGGTCCACCCTACCTATATCTTTATTCCAATGCATTGAAACCATTAGAACGAATATACTACCCCGCCTACTGTACTTGTTCCAAAGTATTCCCTATTTCCCATCACAATATTATTTTAAGTCATGGGATAACATGATATCTAAATTCATCTGGAACAAACAAAAACCATGGATCTGTCTTTCTATATTAAAATTATCATTGGCCCAAGGGGGTACTAATCTTCTGGACTTGAGAAAATATGCCGAAGCGGTGTTTCTGAAAACTCTTTTATTATGGCTTTCTAACCAGTTTGACTCCCAATGAAAAAAATTGGAATTTCACTTAAACAATATGTACGATATAAAAAAAATAATTTTTTCTTCTCCTAGGAAAACCTCTCTATTGAGAGATTTCATAGGTATTACCTCCCAAGTCCTAGCTAATTGATTTAAAATGTGAGAGAAAGAACCCCTTCACTCAGTCCATGCATATTGCAAAATAATTTCAACGGATGATCTCTTCATTCCATCCCACAATGATTTAACTTTTTCTCATTGGCACAGATTGGGGGTGGAGCAGGCTTTTCAATTTTTAGGACCAAACGGGATCTTACCGTTTGAAGAATTAAAACTTAAATTTAATCTCGAAATGTGGATCACTTTAGATACCTTCAAATAAGAAACCATCTACTTCGTAATAGAATAATTCAGGTTAAACTGATCCCCCCCTTTTAAAATTATTCCTGGACCACTCGCGGGGACAATACTGGAATCATTTAATTGGTCATCTATATAAAATGATGTGAGATGAATCTGAAGAATCTACAAATTCAATATTAGCAAGTTGGAACAAAGACTTAGATCTCATAGTATCTGATGCAGAATGGTCCTCCTCGTCCTTGCGGGCAGTCAAGATCACCCAGTCTTATATTTGGAGAGAATATTCCTGGAAATGTAGATCAAGATTTTTCAGGTCTCCGGCTAGTTTCACTAAATATCTCCCGATCAAATTCGGAGTATGCTGGAGGAGGTGTGGTGCTGATATGGCTGATTTAGCACATATACTGTGGCAGTGCCCATATCTAATGCCTTTCTGGTTATGCATACAAAAATAAATTGGGAAGGGTCTTGGGGAGTATGTTGAGCTTACAGCAGAAATGGTGCTTATGGCTGCTTACCCAGATAGCTCCCCACTGGACAAAAACTCTACTTCCTGTCTTGCTATTGGCTGCAAAAAAATCTCTAACAAAGAAATGGATGACCAAAGCAATACTGAACATCCATGAATGGAGATGAATTGTGTATTCTATATACCAGATGGAAAATATCACAGCAAAATTAAATAACCAGGTGGACTTTTTGTCACACCCCGGCAGAGATGGTCACTTTATTAAGCCAGGGTTGATCCTGATTATTGTCCATAGTAGACGGGAACTGGGTTAGTGAGGAAATGAGAACAGAATGGAGTTATGGGATTACCTATCTTCTAATAACAACCTGTATCAAACATAAAAGATATTCATGCAATGTAAACCTGTATCATTAATGGGCAGACTGGATGGGCCTTGCGGTCCTTATCTGCCGTCAACTTCTATGTTTCTATGTTTCACAACAAATCTAATGTAGATGTAGAAAATGATGTGATTGTATAATGTCTCCTGAACTAAAAGAAAAGAAAAAAAAACTCAATAAAAATATATTCAAAAAAAAAACAGAGAGCTGGGATGGGGGGGCATTATTTTCCATTCAGCTGTTTAATATTATCCCAGAAGGTGGGTGGCCTGGTAGTAGTCTGCCTTGTCCTTGCGGATAGCCCAGGTGCACTTATTGCATGCTGCATTATCTGCTGCCCTGCCAGTCTCCATGGCTATGTGCCAGAGGTTATCCCTCTCCCTGAGCTTTTGGAGCAGGGAGGGGGTGACCCATGCACATTTTGTTTTTTGGTGTGGAGTAAGTGGCACATAGAGATCACAGGCCTTGTTGAAAGCCTGTGTGAATAGGTTGAGTGCAGATTCAATGCTGGGAGCTAGATTGATGGGGGACCAGTCAATCTTGGCAAGACATTTAAGTTTTTTTCAGGCCACCAGGACAGAGGCATCTGCAGAGAGTGGTTTGAGCCACTGGTTTGGGGGTGGAGGATGACCATCGGAATAGGATAGGGGAGTGGTCACTTAAAGAATCATGGAAAATTTTTATGTCCTGGATTTTGTGGGGGCAGTTAGAGACTATGACATCCAGGAGGGTGCTGGTTCCACTAGAGGGGTTGAGTCTAGTGGGCTGGGAGACTAATTGGGTCAAGTCAAGGGTGCCGAAGGAATCCCTTTCTTGGGAGGCAGAGGGATCAAGCCAGTTGACATTCAGGTCCCCTACTAGGACTTGTTCAGCTTTGTGTGGGAGAATTGAGAGATATTCTGTGAATGATGAGCTTGCCAGGTTCTGGTTGCTTGGGGGAACATAGGAGACCATGATGTAGAGCGGTCCCTTGGAGAGATCAGGGATGATTTTGAGCAATGCATTTGATACACGGAGAGCTACAATAGGTAGATACAATGGTGTGTACCTGGAGGTCACGTGACGTGCATGGAGGAGTAGCTGCAGCTTTTAGGGTCTCCCTCTCCAAAAGAGCGATTCCGCATCGTAACGAAGGGATCAACGCCTAGTTCTGAATTATTTTGGTCGCTTACTATCTGGAGACTTCACAAGAAGGCTTCTTTGCACTGATTGCCGTTTTAGAATGCAAGCGTCAGACCAAGTGCTCAAGGCCAAGCGGCCGCGCCGGAACTCATCGCCACTCAACGAACCTGAAGGTATTACCCCAACCAAGATTTACGAGGACTTAACAACGATAAAGGATGCCTTGTTTAAACTAATCAAAGATGTAGCCGAAATTAAGCCGGAGCTAACCTCAGCTAGCCCGTCGGGTGACCTGACGCTGAAGCCAGGATTGGCCAATTCGAGAGAGCCTTGGAGAAAGCGGGCCTACAACCAGAGAATGCAAGCAGAGCCTGGAGAAGTTGGAAGATCGTCGATGACTTAGAGGGAAGGAGCAGGCATAATAATTTGTTCTTCTAGGCCTCCTGAGGGAGAAGAGGCCTAACACTGTTATCTTTTGCAGAAGCTGTTGAAAAATCTGCTGGTCCCTCTCCCAATGGTCCTGAGTATATCATTGAAAGGGCCACCGAGCATTGAGAGCAAAACCTCCGACTCTGACCCACCGAGACCCATTATCTTTGTTATTAAACCACTGGACCGTGAGCATATCCTGAGAGAAATAAGGAAGCTGTCTGCTTTTCATTGGGAGGCAAAGCTCCATCTGGTCCCAGACCTAACGTGGAAAATGCGGCGAGCTCGGAACCCAACACCCAAGCCCTATTACTTCAAGCTATGGGTGGCGAGGATCACTTCGCATGTTGTACCAGCGAGGTTGGAAGTTTCATCTAAAGAGGGATCAAGCGCTATGAATCAGCTGAGGAAGCCTTAACCACTTTAGAGACTTTGTTTCAGAACTTTTGCCAAAAATAAAGTCTCTGTTACTTGCTTTCAATAGTGGTAGATGTAGGCTGCTAAAAGGGCAACATTTGGGAGCTTGTGTTCTATTATTTGAACTATCTCTTGTGGACCAATATGATTAGAGCGAGGCCGAGTTCAAATATATTTGGTTTTATTTCTCCCTTTTTTTATGGACATGTGGACTTAAAAGGAGGACTCCTACTAAATATTCTCTATATTATTCTGGCCTCCGAGCTTAAGTTGGCCCTACCTCACGAGTGTTTGGGGAGGTGTACTATAAGCCTTTAACCACAAGAGGGAGCAAATAGCTCATTAATATTAAGTTTTTATTATCTACCACCAATACCATATTTTTTGTAACCCTAAGCAGTGCTAGTGTTATTAAGTTTATTTGGTGGTAAGAGCTGATGGTTGAGATGTGACTAAATTCTGAAGGTTTTACTTTAGGGGTGCTATAGCTCTGGGGTTTTCATAGTTATAGGCTGTGGTTCTATAAATTACAGATATTAGTATATGCAGCTTTGGTCCCTTGTTGCTAAGTAATGCTACGGTATTCTGGCTGCTACCCTGTTCCACTTTCACAAGGAATTGATGCTTTTCTTTTTTCCTTCAGTTCTTCAGACTTTTTATTTTTCCTCAGCCTAAAGCAAGATACTAATCTACTTTATATAAAGCCTTCCTTTTTCTCTTAATGGTATAGGTAGGCGAGATATGCACTAATAACCTTATTATTTACCCTACCCTATTAAGGAGAGGGGGGCCCTGCCTCTATAGCGCACCATTAACCGTTGGCAGTGGAGTGGGCTACGGGCCTGGGGAGCTAGTTCGAGGGATTCTTTTGGAGGGGCTATGTATTTTTCTTTTATAGAAAAGGGGTTTTACAGTATTTATTTTTTTAATTTTGGGAGGGAGTTAGATAGTAGGGGACAGCTATCCTAGTTTTTTGTGGAAGATCAGGATCCACCTATGGCTAACAGGCTGAATATTCTCTCATGGAATATTAAGGGGGAAGGATAACTGCAAAAAATTTGTTGTATTAAATCATTTGGCCCATTACAACCCCGCGGTGGTGTTTTTACAAGAAACTCATGTCTTTTCGGATCGTTTACCCCACTTCAAGAAAAAGTGGGTTGGTCAGGTTTATGGAGCTGGCTTCTCCTCTAGTAGTCGGGGAGTGGCCATATTGATCGCACGGGGAGTTCCTTTTATTCATTCGGAAACAATTTCGGACCCGAATGGCAGGTATATATTTGTCCCTGGCAGACTTAACGGACTTAACTTGGTATTGGGATCAGTGTATGGACCTAACCAGGAGGCACCAACTTTTTTTGTCCAGTTGGCATTGATACTGACTTCCTTTAAAGAAGTTCCAGTCATATTGGGGGGGGACTGGAATTTAGTCCAGTCCAACAAGCTGGATCGTTCCAGGAATAGGGGGACGCATTATTCTTCAGCTCAAAGTGCCTTAGGGAGTTTACTTCTTCCCTAGGTTTAGTAGATCCATGGAGGTTATTTAATCCATCTTCTAGAGATTATACTTTTTTTTCCCCGGTTCACAGATCATATTCAAGAATTGACTATTTTTTGATAAGCAAGAATTGCTTAACTGGAATTTCGGAAACGGTGATTTTACCCAGAGTCATTTCCGATCATTCCCGATAAAAATGCACTGGTCACCATTATTTAATCCTCCGAGATCATACTCCTGGTCACTAAATAATAATTTATTAAAGGATTCTGTACAGTGTCCCGCTTTAGGGAATTTTGACCACTTCAATCAAGCCAACTGGGGTTCTATCGAGGCTGTAGATCAACCTCAGCACTCAAATCAGTATGGGAGTTAATACGCTTAGCATCTAAGCCGTAAGGCTAAGGAAGCATCACAACTGGATAGTTCTCTGGAGAAAATTAGCGTTAGAAAATATTCCTGAGAACATAAGGTCAGAAAGTCAGGAGCAAGAGCTAATTACTTTAAGAACATGGTATGCTAATACCTTGCGGGAGAGGGTGGTGTCCTCTGCCACTAGAATTCGGGCTCTTTACGTAGGTCAAGGTAACAAGCCGTGGAAATTGCTGGCTTGGCAATTAAAGCAGAAGGCTTCTGCTAGGTGGGTTGCAGCCTTGAGGCACCCGTCTCTAATAACTTAATTACGACTGGAAGGCATGCATCTAGGGGCTTTGTTGAATTTTTATAAAAATTATATTCGAGTCAACCCTTTTCTTCACAAAACATGGTTAAGATGGAGGAGTTCCTGACAAGTACTCCCTCCCTCGCCTGTCGGAAATATCAGGGTTTTAATTGCCCCTATCTCCGACGAAGAAATAGGGCAAGCAATTGATTCACTTAAATTGGACAAAGCACCAGGCCCGGATGGTTTTACACCTCTTTTTTTTAAATCATTTAAACAATATATCGTTCCACTGTTGAGGCAGCTATTCTCATTCTGAGCTGATCAAGGGATTAATGACAAAACTTTATTTGAGGCCAGGATTATTCTCCTACCTAAGCCAGGTAAATCTCCGGATTTAGTAAGTAATTACAGGCCAATATCCTTGTTGAATCTGGACGTTAAGATCTTCGCTAAGATTTTGGCTTCTAGACTTAAAAGGGTATGGCATTATTTATTAAGCCTAGAACAGGCTGGCTTCGTGAGTGGTCGTTTCGGCTGACCATTTTAGTAGTTATTTATTTAATCTCAAGGCCACGAGTCCAGGTATGGAAGCATCCCTGGTCTCTTAGCCCAGAGAAAGCTTTCGATCGAGTTGAATGGTCATTTATGTTTGCTACCCTCACCAAATTTGGTATTCCGGAAAGATTTATTCATCTGGTTCGAATTCTGCATGACTGTCCATCAGCCAGAATTCAATGCAACAATTTAATTTTGGAAGCTTTTCCCCTAAAGAGGGGAACTCGTCAAGGGTGTCCTTTATCCCCTATTTATTTAATCTTTACATTGAACCCTTAATAAGAGCCATCAACTCAGATCCAATAATCCAAGGGATAAAAATTGATGACTCAGAATTCAAATTATCGGCCTTTGCGGATGATTTATTATTACATGTCCAAAATACAGTCATCTCACTCCGCAAGTACTAAAGCTCATTGCCAACTTTAGTGAATTTTCTGGGTACAAACTAAACCTATCTAAGACTATGGTATATCCACTTTCTTAAGCTTCTAAGAGCTGGTGTCTCTTTGGGGTTGCAGTGGCAATCTGAGGCTCTCATTGTATTTGGGCATTCGGGTTTCTAGGAACTTGGAGGACATGGTCAGTTTAAACCTTAAACTGTTATTAAAATCTATAAAAGATGACTTGGACAGATGGTCAAAGCTTCCTTTAACCCTTTCAGGCAGAGTCAATATGGTTAAAATGGTGATTCTACCTAAACTTTTCTACCCTCTTTCGAATTTAAATATTTACCTCCCCAAGTCCTTTTTTAAACCCCTAAATAAGCTATGTTCTGACTTTTTGTGGGGGGGAGCCCTCCCATGTAGGGCCTATAGCAAACTATGCAGTGCGCGTATGAAAGGCGGCCTACAGCTACTTGACTTCTACACATACTATTTAGCGATACATGCTGCAAGAGCAGCTTTATGGGCTTGTGACCCTGGGGTATCCTTACTGGGTCTTGCTCTTGACCGAGCCTTTTCCAAGAAACTTAATTTAGACTTGGAATCCTTTTTATGTACTTCATGGGCTAAGGTTCCTAAAATAGCTAGAGATACCCCTTTAGGATGGGACATTAGAGCCATGCATCAGCTTTGTGCAAGATTAAAAATACCTCAATTCTCTGATCTATCTCAACCCTTATTGAGAAATCCCAATTTTCTAATCGACAAACGACTGATTGCAAGATTTTTTCCTTCCTCCTCCTCTCCTAAGATCCGCATTGCCAATTTTTTTTGGGGGGGGTTCGTTGCTGCCACTGTCGTCACTGATCCTAAAATTTGGGGTCAGGCCTTATTCCATGTTAAAAATGTTACAAATCCACAGTAGTATTAAGGCCTTTCTAGGTAAGAGCCAGTGTTCCGGTAGGGCAGGAGTTTTATTTAATGAGCTACGAACTTAGTTTATCAGGTAAGAGGATTTCCAAAATCTATAAATATATTTTAGAATGGGGTGATTCCACCTCTTCCCAGGTTCCTCTATATTGGGTAATTAATTTGGCTTTGGACTGGACGGAGGGGGTGTGGGAAAAAATTTGGAAGGACATTTATCTCTTAATTAAACAAGACAGGTTAAGAGATATCCAGTTTAAGTTACTACATAACTTATACCTGTCTCCGGCAAGATTATACTGGGTTGGTAGCTTGGGTTCCCCTGCATGCAAAGACTGTAATGACCCACTGGCAACAACAATCCATAAATTCTGGTTTTGTCCCAAAATCAAAAGTTTTTGGGCTTCGGTTAGACTATGGACTGGTCCGTATACTGATCTTTCAGCCTTTTTTAATTTGGAAACTTGTATATTTGGGATGTATGCTCACGTCCCAAACAAAGTACAAAAGCACCAATTGGCATTGATTGCATCAGTTACCAAGTTGCTAATTCTACGCCACTGGCGTAGACGATTGGACCCTACATACAGGGAATGGTGGGA
Source organism: Neoceratodus forsteri (assembly GCA_016271365.2). Lineage (NCBI taxonomy): Eukaryota > Metazoa > Chordata > Ceratodontiformes > Ceratodontidae > Neoceratodus > Neoceratodus forsteri. The sequence goes on along the minus strand of CM057451.1, from coordinate 670,306,454 downwards.
AGAATTCTGAATGCACTTCATGCGGAAAAGACTAGCCTTTATGTTGGGTAAAGCATCAAGTAAGTTTTTGATGCTGGGGCGACTTTTTCAAAACCTCAAGGAAAATTGGATGTTAGGGGGCTATCTATTATACCACTTTTCTGTTTCCCTTCTGTCCCTCCCTTCTTGTTTGTGGATTTCTTAATCTTATGTTTTTCCTTTTATCATCTACTTTCTCTTCTATCTTTGTTTCTGTCCTTCTTACCCTGCATTTGTAGGTCGGAATTAAATCACATTGTTTTCCAAGGTCTGTAACTCTGTTATGAATTAGTACTGCAAAGTTTGGATAGCTGTGGGGGTTAGGAGGGGAGGGTATTGGGGGGGATTTGCTTAGCTTTTAGGTTTGGGGTTTGTTCAATATCAAGTATTTTTTGTAACCTACTCTATGTGTTGTATGTGTTGTATATGGTATTGTTTTCAGTAAAATATAGTTATTTGCAAAAAAAAAAAACAATGGTGTGTACCTAAAAGGCCGTACAGCATAGAAACAACAGTTTGCCAATGACTGCAGGCTGGGGGCTATAGTAAAGAATCAGGAAGATGCTGCTGCATTTCAACAGGCTTTAAATTTCATTCAGGACTGGACGAACAATCATAAACTGCTTTTGAACCAGGACAAATGCATGCTTATGCATATAGGGAAAAAAACACAACTATAAATATGCATTAAATGGAACAAACCTATGTACTACTAAGGAAGAAAGGGATGTGGAAATTATGATTACACAGGATCTTTTATTTAAATCCCACTGCAGTGGCATAGCCCAGAAAAGGAACAAAATCTGAAACTGTATATTAAGACACATCGAAAGCAGAAATAGGGAGATGCTGGTCCCTTTGTATTCATCTCTGGTGTGGCCCATACTGGAATATGGGGCTCAGGTGTGGTCCCCCTATAAAAAAGGAGAAATTCGGAGGATTGAGAGAGTCCAGAAAATACATACTAGGGCCATTGAGGGTCTCGAAATTAGGACTTATCAAGATAGGCTGAGGGAGTTAAATATGTTTACCCTGGAATACAGAAGATTAAGGGGTGACATGTGCTTAGTGCATACAGCATGGGTGGATACGAGTTGTGGGACCTCTTGGACCTACAGAGTAAGGAGCAATACTATGCTACCAGATCACACCCTCTGCAGTTGGAGAACAGTCAGTGTAAACAAATGAGAAGTGGCAGTTGGTTCAGCTAAAGAATTATTCCTATTTGGAATGTGCTTCCCTTAGAAGTAGATGGCAGCAGGACAATACATCAGTTTAAGATTAACCTAGACAAACACTTTGACGAAAGGACACTCTGTCCTCAAGGTCAACATGTGATCACTATGGACAAAAGTCTAACAAAAGCTCTGTATTACCTATGATACTTATGAAGTAAGAGTAACAGTGCAGTACAGTGTTATGCATAGCTTGGCCATCATTGGCCCTTGCATACATCATATACTCGGAAGTACACAGGACACAGTGCATTTGTATAGTAATGCTTAGTTACTGTTTGGGAACAGGATGTAGGAGTACCCTCTCATAGGGGTAGACTGGGTTTCAGTGGTGGCCACAGTGATTCTTTATGAGTCAGGGTGACAAATTCTAGGTGTGACGGAGGGGGGTCATCCTGGCGAGCAGACACAGGTGGCATTTGCCATTAGTGCTGATTTGTACTGTGATTTGAAAGAGAGGTGGGAGTCCAGAGCATGAAGGGCAGGGGGCAGGCTGTTCCACAGTTTAAGGGCAGCTGTAGAGAAGACTTTGTCGCCTAGGCAGGTGAAGCTCCTGGGGGGTCCAACAAGAGGCTGGAGGAGTTTCTGAGGATTTGGGGGTAGGCTTTTGGCTTGAGCAGGAGGAATAGGGGTGAGTTTTCCTCTTCTCTAATAGCCTTGTTGATGGTGCAACCGAGGCAGTAATCTCTTCAAGTTTGGGGGGAGTTACCTGAGAGACTGATATATGGCACAGTGCTGGGTAGTGTAGTTTGCCATAACAGCAAATCTGCAGATGTTATTATAGGTTGTATTTAATTTATTTAGCTGTTGGGCAGAGGTCTTCATATATATGGAGGCACAATAGTCGATTAACAGAAGGAGATTACCTTGGGCAATTGCAAGATTGGCCTCTGGGATCAGGAATTATTTAATTCAGTATCCCTGTGCCAGTTTTTGTTGTATGTGCCGTATGGTGGAGCCTATGTGCTCTGAGAAATTTACTGCTGAGTCAAGGGTAACGCCATATGAATCCAGTAAGAAAAGTCAAAAAGCAACCTTGAGGGAAGGGATTTTTAAAAATTTCCAGTAGTGGCCATCTTTAATGGCTTGAGTCATTAATTATAAAATGAAGTAAAAAAAGCTGTTTTTAAAACATCTCAGAGAAATACAAATTTGCTGATGATAAATCTAATTATGTTGGAAACATATTCATGCAAAAAAACTAAATGATATATAGTATGGAGGGCTGGCTGGATTGTGGTGGGCTCCAGTAGGGTGGAGGTGGGAGGAAAGGGACACATTGCTTAGTTGGTGCCACCACACAACACTTTCAGCACTCTGGTGGGACAAAACTAGTGGATCAAAACACCTGTGGTAGTGGCAAGGGAGAATGTGGGTGTCTATCAGAGCAGAGGCCCCAGTGTGGGAAGCAGAGGACCCAAGTAGAAGAGGAAGCGTCTTCTGGTGGGGGACTCTGTTAATAGGGAGGTAGTTTTAGGAACACCACGGGAGGGAAGGAGAGAGGTGAGGTTCCTACCTGGTGCTTCAGCACAGAGAATGTGTAATGGCTCCTTAGGATCAGGTAGGAGGACAAGCTGGTGGTCATAGACCATCTGGGATTAAAAGACCTGGCAAGGAATGCAACAGGGGTGGAGCAGGATAGGTTTAGAGAGCTGGGGGAGGGGCCTGAAGCTGGTACCTGCAGGGTGGCCTTCACTGAGGTGCTATCTGTGCATGGCAGGGAGGAGAGGGAACACTGCACCATGTTTTTCAACAACTCACTTAAGGCATGGTGTGTGGAAGAAGGGTTTGGCTACACCAAGGACTGGGGTCTTACCTGATGGGATTGAAGCCTGTACAAATTAGATGGCCTCCATCCAGAAGGGGAATGGCAGTTCTGGGTGGATGATTTAAATGTTACTTCAATGGGCATTTAAACTAGCCAATGGGAGAGAGAGAAGAAACGAGGAAGGCAATGAATGCCCCCCCCCCCCACAATGGAGCAGCAGTAAAGAAAAGCCCATGGGAAATAAATTCCATAGAAAGGAGTAATAGGGGCAAGGAGGGAAGGGGCGGGAGTGTCAAGAGGTGGATCTAAGGTGAGGACAGTACTAGAGAAGGTGGGTAGAGGGAGGATAAAGACAGGATTGACAGTACCAGGGAAAAGAGAAGGGTGAAAGATAGATCATGAAGGGAGGGCAAAGTAGGGGCAGGGAGGGACAAAAGCAGTGGAGAGCCATGAGTGTGAATTCAAGGAGCCTAGGAAACAAAATTTCTCCCCTTGAGGCTACCTTTGTGGAGGCAGACCTGGCTCTGGTGGCCATAACAGAATCATGGTGCACCAACAATGACAACTGGGATGTGGCCGTACTGAGTTATAACATATTTCAAAAGGATAGGACAAGGAGGAAGGGAGGGAGGGTTATTTTATATGTAAGGGAAGGTATAAGGACCACAGAAATAAAGTGACACAGTGGGGAAAAGGAGGGGCTGAAGGTTCTATAGGTTGGATTAGAAAAGGTCGGGGTGATGTACAGGCAACCAACACAGAGGGAGAATTGGAGAGTGTTAGGGGGAGGCCACAGACAAAATAGCAAGCAAAGGGGAAGAAGTAATTATTGGGGGCTTTAATCTGTCAGATGTAGACTGGAACATCCTAAACACAGGTACAACTAGGGGCAGTGTCATTCTAGGCTCCCTGCAGTGGGTATTGCTCAGGCAGCTGGTTACAGACTCCACTAGGAACAGGGTAGTACTAGATCTGGTGCTTAAGAACAGAGACAGGATGACAGATATCACAGAGTAACCCCCTGGGTACTAGACATCATACAGTGTGGCTTGGCATACAGATAGAGCTGGAGAAAAAACACACCAGGACAAGGGTCCTGGAAGAGAGCACATTTTAAAGAAATGGTAGACTGCCTTAGGGAAATACCCCGAAGAGGGGATAGCCAGGGGGTGGAGGCACAATGGAATAGAATAAAGAAGGGAATAACTGAGGTAACAGCAAGCCCTTTTGAGGTAGTAAGCAAGGGTAAAAGGAAACAGTGGTCACTGTGGTTTTCAAAGGAGGTGGCTAAAGTGGTAATGGATAAATAAACAGCTTTCAGAAAGTACAAGGAGGCCCAAATGGAGGCAGATAGGGAGGTATATCTACAGAAACAAAGGGAGGCAGGAAGGAGGGTTAGAACAGCAAAGGCTTAAACTGAGGGAAAGGATTGCCCAGGAGGACAAGAAGGGGGATGTCTTTCTTCAAGTGTGTAAGTGAAAAGAGGAAGGCAAGGGGTAGTATAGTGAGGATCAGTATACCGGGGGCACTGTGCAGAGGAAGACCAAGAAAACACAACAGCTTTAAGTGAATGCATCTGCTTGGTCTTCACAGTGTCCCCTGACATTCATTGTTAAGCACATGTGGTAGAAGAAAGGTGCACAAGTCCATTTACCAAGTCCATCAAGGGTTGGAAGCTCTAAAGGAAAACAAGTCGATGGGGCCAGACAAAATCCATCCATGGATACTAAAGGAACTGAGCATGGTAATAGCCGCCCCTCTGACAACACTATTTAGCACCTCTTTGGAGACAGGGGTGGTTACAGAGGAACAGAGAAGGGCCAGTGTAGTCCCCCCACACAGGAGTGGCAGCAGAGAGAAAGCTAGCAGTTATAGACCAGTCAGTCTCTCATCAGTGGTGGAGAAATTAAGGTAGTCCCTGCTGAAGGAGAGACTGCTAGAGTCGCTGGAGACATATGTGTTGTAGGACCACTGGCAGCATGGCTTCACAAGGGGAGGTCATGTCACACAAATCTCATAGATTTCTTTGACTGGGTAACTAGGGAGGTAGATCAGGGGAGAGCAATGGATGTGGCCTATCTGGACTTCAGTAAAGCTTTTGACACTGTACCCAAGGGATGCTGATAAAGAAACTCAGTAGCCTAGGAGTGGAGGAGAAGGCAGTGAGCTGGGCATAAAACCAGCTGAAAGTTAGGAGGCAGAGGGTAGTGGTAAACAGCAGTCATTCAGAGAATGAGAGAGTGGCCAGTGGAGTACCACAGGAATCTGTACTGGGTCCTGTCCTCTTCAATGTCTTCATAAATGACATTGCTGAGGAACTGGAGTGGAAGGTGTGTCTCTTTGCAAGTGACACAAAAATCTGCAACAGGGTAGACATCCAGAAAGAGGTGAAGATAATGTAAAGGGATCTGGGGAAACTAAATGATTGGTCTAGAGAGTGGCAGCTGGGTTAAATGACAAAATGTGCAAAATTGTGCAGCTAGGTTGGGGAAACCCAAGGGCTGTGTATATAATGGGGAGAGAGGTGCTTGCGGTTACCAAGCAAGAGAGGGACCTTGGGATGATCATATCTGATGATCTCAAGGTGGCAGGGCAGTGTGACAAGGCAGAAGGTAAGGTGAGCCTGATGCTGGGGTACATAGGGAGGGGGAATTTTAGCAGGAGAAGGAAGGTGGTGCTGCCTCTGTATTACTCACTTATGGGAGCCCTCCTGGAGTACTGTGTTCAGTTCTGGAGGCCTCATCTCTGCAAGAACATTGAGAAGGTGGAAGCAGTCCAGAGAAGGGCAACTAAAATTGTGTGAGGGATATATGAGGAACCATATGAGAAGAGGCTGCAGGAGCACAACTGGTACTCCCTGGAGAAGAGGAGAGGAGAGGGAAAGGATTGAGACCTATAAGTACCTCATGGTGGTGAACATGGCGCAGGAGGGGAGTCTCTTTCACAGGAGGAGGAGCACCAGAACATGGGTGCATGGTATGAAGCTTGGGGGGGACTTTAAGAGGGATGTGAGGAAATACAGTACTTCTATACAGAAAGGGTGGTGGATGCTTGAAACAGCCTGCCAGAAGAGGTGGTAGGAGTGAAGACAGTGGGGAGCTTCAAACATGCATGGGATAGGCACATGTGTATAATAAATAGAGGTAAACACCTGTGACCAAATAGAGTCCAGGGAGTAGTGGTAGACATGGAAAATAGGGCTGACTAGATGGGCCTTCTGGTCCTTTTTCACAAACACATTCAATGTTTCCATGAACTTTTTAATAACAAATACTGCTGTTTTACACAAATGAAATTTAGGGCATATACAGTATATGTTGCTCTCTACATCTACTCATTTGCATAACAAGACTGCAGCATCCATCGATGCACATTTCTTATTTTTAGTTTTGTTTAATTTTTCTTTACATTTTCTATATTAAAAAAAACTACAGATGATAATAGTGGTGGAGGAGGAACAGTTAGTAGTAGATTCATGAGGAGCTGTGAAGTGGTGTAGTCTGTGATCACTTATGGTGTTGTCTGACGTCATTCAGAGAAGGGAAAACCATGCACTCAGTCACTCCACTATGAGATTCAGAAGATAAATGTAACTGGACAACTCAATGAAAGATTAAACGAGAGACACAACGTTTCATGTGACACACTGCATGCTTTCTTAAGGCATAGCTAATGGCAATAAGATACATGTATTTATACTGATAAGCTTAAAGGCACAGGAACTAAATAAATCAGTGGCATTATTCAAGGCCATACACATAACAACACACATACAATTTATTTATTTCAAACGTTTCACCAGGAAAGACATATTGAGCTGCTAACAGCTCATTTCCAGATGCATCCTGGGAAGAGGAAAAATGGCAATAGATCAAGAGACCAATAAAAAACTAAACAGTAATACTTTTTCAAGGCATGGCTAATGGCAATAGGATATATGTATTTATACTGATAAGCTTAAAGGCACATGAACTAAATCATACCACTGCATTACAAAAATAGAAGTCATATACTGCAATACAGTATACCAGAAGGGCATAATCATAAATACAGAAGGCAAATTAGTACAACCGATACATGTAGTAGATAAAATCGAATTATGATAGGCAGAGGGAAACTACTTCTACAGAGAGAGGAAAGCAGCTCAGGACACCATGGGACAGAGCTGAGAAAACAAACAGTCACAGACAGTAAGCACCAAATCTTGGCTCAAATGTCCAGGAACAGGTGAGCACCAATGTTTCAAGACCAAGCATTCTTGAAAAAGCATTAGAGTTATGTGAAATGTTGATGTCATGGGGGGGTGCTACCTTGTATCATGGTACTGAATAAGCTGAGATTGTCTAGGTGTTTTTAATGAATAAACACTTTTTTATTGTTCCCAAGCATTGGTGCTCACCTGTTCCTGGATGTTTGAGCTGAGATTTACTGCTTTCTGTCGGAAAACACTTATGTGGGCATAGCTTAAGGGATGAGGGGAGCAAAATTGCCAGGGTAAAATTACTGGGGAGGAAGACAAGAGGTAAAGTGTCATGAACAGTAGCAGGTGAGAGAAGAGAAGTCACAAAGAAGAGACTTAAAGGAGAAAGCAGAAGAGGCAGAGTGGATTGACAGGGGATGGGAGGACCAGAGTTTAGGAAAGTGATATGAGAAAGCAGATTGAGCAACAGTAGATTTCCTAGAAGGACTAGAAAAGGGATGGAAAATTTATTTATTTATTTATTTAAGAGTTTCACCAGGAAGGCACACTGAGCAGGGTACTGCTCGATTCCAGGTGCATCTTGAGGGAGAGGGGGAGGGGAAATGCAGAACAATAAATACAATGCAGCAATAAATACAAGGTAACGACCAACAATAATCAACAACATATCAATTAAGCACTTTAACAATTGCAGCCTGTCCATAGAGGACATACAGAGATTATGGTGCAGTATATGCAGCAAGACACTTGAGAATAATCAATGTATACCATACAATGCCATGTGCAAGCACCTTAATGTCAAGTTATAGCAGGCAGAGGATATAAGCATTTAGTTTAGTTGCATGTACAGGAGGAGGAGAAGTGGTCTGCGAGCCCAGCATAGAGGTGTCATGAGGTAGGAGCATGCTGAATGTCTGTTGGGAGGGAGTTCCACAGCTTAGGCATGTGAAATTTAAAGGCTGAATGGCCTACGGTGGTGGACATGCCTGGGATAGACAAGAGTCTGGTATCATCGTATTTTAGTGAGTAAGCTGGTGGGGGAGAGGCTGATAGTGCAGAAGAGAGGTAGGGGGGCAGAATCTGGGACCAGAACTTGGCTGTGAAGTGAGCGCAGTGTGTAAGGTGGTGGTCCTGCAGAGAGGGGAAGCCCAGTGACTGGTATAGGATGCAGTGATGGGTGGAGTAGGGACAGTCGTGGGGGAAGCAACAGAAGGCGTGGAAGAGTGAGTCCAGTCTAGCCAGGGTGGACTTGGGAGCGGCACTCTAGACTACGTCACCATAGTCTATAACTGGCAAGATCATTTTCTGTACCATAGCGCGGTGAGCTGGCAGCGGGATGCATCCATGATTGTGGTAGAGGGCACCCAGTCTGGGGTGAAGTTTTTTTGTGGATGGCATCAATATGCACAGAAACATTAAGGTTCTGATCTAGCCAGACCCTGAGATACCTAAAGGAGGAGCTGACCTCCAGAGTAGTCCCATCGAGGACGTGGAACGCTGGGGTGGAGGGGAGCCTTGAAAGTCTCTGCCTTGTGCCAAAGGTCATAGAGACTGTTTTTTTTGGCATTGAGGTGGAGCTGATTTGAGTGAAACCAGAGCTGGGCATTTTTAAAGTCCTGCTGGAGTCTGGTTGCCACTTTGGTAGACAAGGGGCTGGATGTATACAGAACCGTGTGATCAGCATACATGTGAATGTGTGTGTGTGGACAAACAGAAGGCAAGTCACTGAGGAAGATCGAGAACAGGAGTGGCCCCAGGACTGAGCCCTGGGCACTCCTGATGTGATGAGGAGGGGGACAGAGGTTGAGCTACCAATTCTGATTGATTGAGACTGACCTACCAGAATAGGAGTGGAACCATTCTGTTGCCAGACCAGAGAGCCCAGCTTTGTAGAGCTTGGTCAGAAGTAGGGTATAGGAGACAGTGTTGAACGCTTTAGCGAGGTCAACAAAAATTGCTGAGGTGATATGGCCTTTGTCCATGGCAGAGAGTATGGTGTCGGTGAGGTATAGCAAGGAAGTGGTGATAGAGTGGGACTTCCTGAAGCCAGACTGGTAAGGCATGAAGAAGGAGGAGTCGTCGAGGAATGATGAGAGTTGGGAGAGGACAAGGTGTTCCTGGATCTTAGCCAGCATAGGGAGGAGGGAGATGGGACAGAAGTTGCTCGGGGCAGAGGGATCACCACCTTTAAGGAGTGGGATGACAGTGGCATGCTTCCACTCAGAGGGCATGGTGGCTAGAGAGAAAGATAAGTTGTACAGAGCTGCCAGTGGGGTGGTAATGGCAGGAGCTGATAGGTACAACATTTTGGTGTCCATTCCAGAGGGGCATTTACTCTTGGATGGATTGAGAACAGGCAGAGTGTTTAGTACCTCTAGTGGGGTGACAGGGCAGAGGGAGAAGGAGGAGGTGGGTGGAGGGGCTTGAGCTGGGGTGGATGAGAGAGAAGGGGGAAGAGGATGAAGGGGACATGGGGAGGGAGGACAGCAGCATTGAGGTGCAATTAGTGAAGAAGGTGCTGAATGCAGAGGCCACAGCTGGAGGGTTGGTAACAGTGGAATCACCTATGTTTAAGGTGGTTGCTGGGGGTTGGAAGGGAGGAAGGGGAGAGAAATGATTTGACTGCCTTCCAAAATGTTGCAGGGTGGCTTATATGTGTGTGTGCAAGGCTGAATTGAAGTATTTGGCTTTGGCCTGGCCCGATTAACCTAGTGCAGGCATTATGAAGTATGCAGTACTTTAGCTGGTCAAGGGGAGATCTGGAGACCTTGAAGGATTTCCATGCTAGGTCCTTTGCTCTGAGGTCAGCAATGATGTCAGCTGTAATCTAGGGGAGGTGAGTCCCTCTTACCCTGGACCTTCTGAGAGGGGCACTGAGGTCCCAGACAGATAGGAACCTGGTTTTGAACCCTTCCAGGGCGGAGTCCATGGAGGTGGCCTGGTGGATGGGTGTCCAGTCAGTTGTGGCCAGGTCATGTAGGAGGGAGAGGAGGTCAAGGGATTTGCAGGACCTGGTCAGGAGGATGCGAGGGGGGGTGCCCTTTTGCCTGAAGATTTTTCTTACCATGTACGTTATGTGATGGTCACTTAGGGTGTCAGATAAGAGGCCTGAAACAAGAATCTTGTGTGGGTGGGTGGTGAGGGACCAGTCATGGGGTGAATGGTTTAGGGATTTGTGATTCAAGCGAGTGGGCTCAGTTATCATTTGGGACAGGTTAAGGGCAGTAACTAGGTTGCAAAGTTTGGCATTTGCATTGGCGAGCCAGTTCAGGTTGAAATCTATCAGTTTGACCTCAGTGGTAGGGAAAATTATGGAATTACTTCTGAAGGAAAGAATTGTTGAGTATCTAGAGGCCAGTGGGGTACAGAACCCAAGGTAGCATGGATTCACAGCAGGACGGTCATGTCAGACAAATCTAATTAATTTCTTTGACTGGGTGACCAAAGTAGTAGACCAGGGAGGGGCTATGGACATGGCCTACCTAGACTTTAGCAAGGCATTTGACACAGTCCCGCACAAAAGATTAATAAACAAATTAGCCAGCCTGGGAGTGGGGCTCAGGGTGGTAGCCTGGGTAAAACACTGACTGGACAACAGGACACAGTGGGTAATAGTAAATGGAGTCCACAGCAAAGAAAGTAGGGTTACTAGTGGGGTACCACAGGGTTCAGTACTGGGACCAGTCCTTTTGAATGTCTTTATAAGTGACATTGCAGAGGGACTGGAAGGGAAAGTATGTATCTTTTCAGATGACACAAAGATCTGCAACAGGGCTGATATGCAAGGTGGGGTGGAAAGGATGAAAAGGGACTTTGCAAGGTTGGAGGAATGGTCAAATGTATGGCAGCTTAGATTCAATGCAAAGAAGTGCAAAGTGATGCACCTTGGAAAAAAAATCCAGGGAAAGAGTACTCAATGGGAGGTGAGATGCTGACAACAACAAAAATGGAAAAGGACCTGGAGGTAGTCATATCAGATGATCTAAAGGTGGGCCAGCAGTGTGAGAAGGCAGTAAGGAGGGTTGGGGGGAAACTGGGATGCATAGGGAGAGGCATCACCAGTAGAAAACAGGAAGTTTTCGGCACTCTGTACAGACAGTTGGTAAGACCACATCTGGAGTACTGTGTGCAGTTCTGGAGACCCCATCTCTGCAAAGACATAGACAGGGTGGAGGCTGTCCAGAGGAGGGCATCCAAAATGGTGCAGGGTCTGCACTAGAAGTCATATGAAGAAAGACTAAAGGAGCTTAAGATGTATAGCCTCGAGGAAAGCAGGGAGAGGGGGACATGATATAAACTTTAAAATACCTCAAGGGAATCAACAAAGTCCAAGAGAGTAGCATCTTTCAGAAAAAGAGATGTGCAAGAACAAGGGGGCACAAATTGAAGATGGGGGGATTGCTCAGAAGTAATGTGAGGAAGTATTTCTTCACAGAGAGGGTTGTAGATGCATGGAACAGCCTTCCTGAGGAGGTCAGAGTCAAAAACAGTGGGGGAATTCAAGAATGCATGGGACAGACATAAGGCAATTCTAGTGGGCGGTAGGAGGAAGTAGGCTGTTGGTTAACTAGGATCTGCAGCTTATCCATCAGGTAGGGAAATGGGCAGACTAGGTGGGCCAAGAGGTCCTTATCTGCTGTCAAATTCTATGTTTCTATGTTTCTAAATCCTCAAGGATGTGTAGCTCACCCCCAGAGGTCAGGGATTTTAGGGTGTCGAGGTGTTCTATGATGGTTGGCAGGGGGGTGACCAGTGCATAGTAGGAGCCTGTGATAAAGAAGGGAGTTATGTGGGAAAGAGATAGGTTTATCAGTAGAGAGTCAATGGTCTTTGTAGGTGTAGGTAGTGTGACTTGGGTGAACTGAAGTGCTGATGCGACATACATGGCGAAGCGGCCACCTTTTTCCACCAGGTCAAAATATTAGTGCACTGAGGGTAGGAGGAGGAAGAAGAGGTAGAGGATTGTAGGGATATAAGGTATGAGGGAAGGTAACTGAACCAGAATTTTGATATAAAGGAGGCACAATGGGAAATGCACCTGGCATCAAGAGAGAGAGGAGTGAAAGGGCAGAGTGGAGTGAGCAGTGATGGGAAATAGGGGGGAGTCTAAGGCAAAACAACAAAAAGAGATAAAGAGGGTCCAGTCCAGCAAGGGAGGATTTGGGAGCTCCACTATAGCCCATGTCACCATTGTTAAAACTAGGGAGAATCATCTTTAAAACAATCTCTCAGTAGGTAGGAAGCACGATACATGCTTTGTTCCTTTACAGTGTGTCACATGATAGGCCAATATCCTTTATTTGGGTTCCTGTGGTATGTGCTGTAATAGACTTTAGAATCAGACACTGTCACTTTAAAAGGCTTTTAGGATTAAAAAACCGAATATCAGAATTGCTATAATGGCTAGGGTGGATCTGGTACATCTCTAGATAAAGGAGACAGGTTTATGGACCCAGGAAATCATAACTTTTAGGGAAAATTGTGTATCTAGCTTCCAATAACACCAACAAGGTAATGTAATGACCTAGGGGTCAGAGGTCAAGCCAAATTCAGGGACCAGATGTTACTGGGGTTGACATGGAACCACAGTGACACCTACAGGGAAAGGTAAACTTTTGTATTCCATCACACTGTGGGTGGGGCTTGAAAATTACCAGACTTTATCTAATAGGCACATTTTGAACTCAGAGCAGTTATGAAACAGTTTAGCTGGGAGTCAGATATTTGACCAAGCTGGTACAGTATATTTTATACTAGAAAGTATATGTGTAGGCCTGGAAAAATCATTAAAACTGGACTGCAAATTTTGGCTTTTCACATACTGAACAGAAAATTCTGATTTTAAGTCAGAATTTTGGAAACCAAGACTTTTCACCAAGGAAGCACCTGAAGCCTTTTTAAAAGGACATTCAGATGAACTGACTTTGGAATACAAACTTGCTACAACACTGTTGCTTAAGGACTCATCTCTACAGGGACATTTAAAATCTTGTCTGGACTCTAACATCTAAACAAGATATAGTTTAGAATAACAGTATCTAGTGTTTTCTGTAAACCATCCAGTTTTACTCTTGATATTGTCTGCATTTCAAAGTTCTTCCAAACTGTAGAATTTTCTGTATTGCTTTTATTTTAGTTAAACCTTTTATGATTTTCTTATCAACTCTGCCTGGGGTCTGATTGTGTGAGCTAACATTTTAACTAAAGGGAGTTGAACAGACTGTGTGCCTTGAAAGATAGTACCACTTGGCTATCATACCAAACCACTTGGGCAAGATGTAGCCAGTGGCCATGGTGGGCTTCCAACACTGAACATAGAGCAGAGTCAAGGTAACTCAAAACTACAGTTTCCACCCCCCACTGGGAAAAGGAAGGTTGGTGAAATCTTTCTGAACCCTCACACAGTTCACAAGTTCTTGAAAAGGGGGATCCTCTCTGCAAACAGGAGATCCTACCAGGCTGCCTGGGGTTTGGAGGCCAGGGGCTCATGACAGATTTGGTGCCTGCTACTGGGATTTTGAACTGTCTTGCAAAACCATCACACAATCAAGGGCAAAATTTGGAAAGGGGAAAAATAAATTTGTTTGCAGACAATAGACCCTATCCTGTTTGATTTTTTTTTCAACAGAGTAGTGTAGATAGAAGAATGTCTGTTCAGTACAGCAATATGAACTTGGAACAACTGAGGAAGATCTGTGGGGAGAAGGGCATCCCTAGTGAAAACAAAAATAAAATGCACCTCATGGAGGCCCTTCTGGCAGCTGAGACAGAGGACATGCCACTCCACTTAGAGCCACAGGTGGTGACTTTGGAGGTCCAGAGCCCAGAGGAGAAGGAGCTATCTACAGACAAAGAGCTGGAGCTGAGGAGGCTGTGGATGCAGGAGAAACAGCTTGAGAATGAGAAAAAAAAGGTTTGAGATGGAAATGGAGAACCGATGGCAACAGAGAGAGGCTGAAGAAGAACAGTACCAGGCGGAGGAATGACAGCAACAGAGAGAGGCCGAAGAATGACAGCTCCAGGTGGAGGAACAATGACAATAGAGAGAGGTTGAAGTATGGCAGTGCCAGGCGGAAGCTGAAACACGGCAGCACCAGAGGGAACATGAGCTGAAAAAGCTGACGCTCCAACCAACAACAACCCCTGCGCAGGTTAAGTGGTGGAGCTGGTTCTGAACCTCCAGAACTGGGTTACCAGTTAAATTCAAAATTAATGGCTGAGTTTAAAGAGGGGAAGGATATGGACATGTTTTTAAATTCATTTGAAAAGGTCTTTAGCCGGGCCAATCTGCCCAAAGAGACCTGGAGCTTTCACCTGCCTCTACTACTTATTGGCAAGGGGAGGGAATCATTAAGGAAGATGGACAATGTTGAAAGTAAAGATGTTGACAAGTTAAAAACTGCTTTATTAAAAAAATATGATCTGAACCCTGATGCATACAGAGCAAAGTTCCAGAAACTCCAAAAGGGGCTGGAAATGAGCTTTGAGGAGCTAGCCACAAAACAGCATTAATATTTAAAGCATTGGTGGAAGGGGGTGAAAGCAGATTCTGTTAAAGCTGTTGAAGGGGTGGTATTGCTTGAACACTTTTATTGGGTTTGCTCACCTGACTTAAAGCTTTGACTAGAGGACTGAGATCCTAAGACTGCCAAAGAGGCTGCAGAGCTGGCAGATTGCTATGCCCGAAGCAGGGCTGCTCCCAAGGGGAATTAAGGGGTGAAAGGGAAAAGTGGGCATTTCTGACAACCAAAAACCACAGGACTTCTGCAAAAAGAAGGATTCCCCAGGTGCCCAAATGGGAGGCTGAGGACAAGAAACATGATGAATGCTGGTATTGTCACCAGTTAGGCCATCTGTCTAGGCAGTGTCCTAAGAAAGCCAGAAGGTAAAAGGGCCTGTGCAATCGGAGACAATAGCCCACTGTATCACTAATGCTCTCCCTGACAATATGAGACGGGCATATTCACCCAGTCATGGTGACTGGAGTACACACTAAAGGGCTAAAGGATACAGGGGCATCTCTTACCCTGGTGAAAGAGGATTTGGTGGGGGCTGAACAAATACTGCCAAATCAGTTTGTTTCTGTGAGGGATTACACAGGGGAAAAGAAAACATACCCATTAGCCAGTGTTACCCGGGATTGGGAAGATGCAGGTGAAGGGGTAAGGATGGTGGCTGTAGCTGGAAAACTCATTATGGATGTTATTGTGGGGAATAATGTTCCACAGGAAGTGGTTTGTGCTGTGACCAGGAGCCAAAATAATAGAGTCTCCTGTGATTTTTAGGACCCCACAGAAATTCAGAGGAAAGGTTGGGAGACAGGTCAGCCAATCTGTAGCTCTTGAAAAAGAGGGTAATAACAGGGGGGTGGAACTTCCCCTAGTGGCAGTTAACTCAACTGCTACTGAAGGTTGTTCTCAGGAGGGAGGGGTGACACATAGCCCAGGGAAGGGGGAAGGTTGTAATACTGAGTCCCCTACTGCCACAGCTATGGACCTCAGCCTGGGATGATGGAGACATGCCCCATGCTCTGGGTAAGTGGGAAGACTTAGCAGCAGCACAATGGACAGACCCTAGCTTAGAGAAGCTGAGGGCCTGTGCAGAGCCTGCTGGGACACAAGGAGGTGACAGAAAGAATATGGTGTATTGGGACAATGGACTGTTATACACACAGAACATCAGGACAGAAGGAGGAGTGATGGGCAGGCAGCTTGTTGTTCCCCAGGAGTATCATGGGTTATTGCTCAAGGTAGCTCATGATTTTCCCATGTCTGGACATTTGGGCATTGTTCACACTACTCAGCACTTAGCCCACAATTTCTATTGGCCCAATATTACCAAGCAGGTGAAGGAATACTGAAAATCTTCTCACCACTGTCAGGAAATAGGGAAGGCCAGAAGCAAAGCTAAGGCTGCCCTGATTCCCTTACCACTTGTGGATGAGCCATTCCAGAAGGCTGGAATGGATATTGTGGGTCCTTTGAATACCCCATGTTCCTCTGGGAAAGAGGTATATATTGGCAGTTGATTATACTACCTGCTACCCTGAAGCCATCGCGCTGTCCTCCACTAAGGCGGACAAAGTGGCAGATGCTTTGCTGGGGATTTTCTCCTATGTTGGGTTTCCACAGGAGGTTATCTCTGATCGAGGGGGTAACTTCATGTTGGACCTAATGAAGTGTTTGTGGGAGAAGTGTTGTGTCGTACTGAGGCACACAATCCCTTGCCACCCACAAGCCAATGATCTTGTAGAGAGATTTAATGGGACCCTAAAAGCTATGCTTATGGCATTTGCAGAACAGCATGGGCAGGACTGGGAGAAATCCCTGCCCCACCTGCTGTTTGCCTACAGGGAAGTGCCATGAGAGTCAACCCAGTTTTCACCCTTCGAGCTCTTGTATGGACGCCAGGTGAGGGGGCCCCTAGATTTAATATGAGAGGACTGGGAAGGTAAGCATACCACCCAAAGGACTCCCATAGTGGAGCATGTGTTAAAATTCAGGGAGATGCTGAAGGAGCTTACTGGTGTGGCCCACAGCAACCTGGCACGATCATTGGGCCAGAGCTCGCTCATACAGGGTAGGACAGGAGGTAATGGTTCTGATCCTGGTCCGGAGGTACAAGCTAAAAGCTAAGTGGGCAAGGCCATACAAGGTAGTCTGGCAGGTAAATGATGTTAATTACGTTGTAGAGTTATCTGACTGAAAACATACTCACAGGATGTATCATGTGAACATGATGAAGCCATATTTTAATAGGGCTGACATGGTACTTGCAGTTTGCAGTCCCGGAGAGGAGCTAGGTGGAGAAGACCCCCTTCTCGACTTGTTAGCTGAGAGCAAGCAGGCATCATCTGTGGAGACCATCACGCTGTCACCCCAGTTGACACCTGGACAGGCCCAAGAACTGAGAACCATTTTGTAAGACTTTGCCCCTTTATTTATGGCAAAGCCTGGATGGACACCGCTAGTGATGCATGATGTAGACATGGGGACCCAAGCACCCATATGTAGGACAGCTTGTCGGATGTCAGAGACAGTCCTCAAGGACATTAGAAGGGAGGTGGGAGAGATGCTGGATCTAGGGGTGATCCAGGAGTCCCACAGCCCCTGGGCCTCACCTGTAGTCCTTGTACCAAAGCTGGATGGGACTACATGATTTTGCATTGATTATTGTGGGCTTAATG
Source organism: Neoceratodus forsteri (assembly GCA_016271365.2). Taxonomy (NCBI): domain Eukaryota; kingdom Metazoa; phylum Chordata; order Ceratodontiformes; family Ceratodontidae; genus Neoceratodus; species Neoceratodus forsteri. The sequence goes on along the minus strand of CM057451.1, from coordinate 670,289,046 downwards.
CCATCATGAATCTGACACCCACCCAATGCCATGCCCAGATGAACAGCTTGACAAACTGGGAGGGGTGACATACTTGACTACAGTAGACCTGATAACAGGATATTGGCAGGCGGAACTGACTGACAGGGCTAGGGAAAGGTCAGCATTCATTACCCCAATCGGCCTGTTCAAGTTCAAGATTATGCCCTTTGGGATGATGAATGCCCCTGCTACATTCCAGAGGTTAGTAAATCAGGTGCTACAGGATGTGGAGGACTTTGCAGTCACCTACCTGGATGATATTACTATTTTCAGCAATAGCTGGAAGAAACACCTGATACACCTGAGGGAGATGTTGGGCTGAATACAGGCCACAGGTCTGACTGTTAAGGCAGAAAAGTGTCAGGTGGTCATGACAGAGGTTGCTTACTTGGAACATGTGGTGGGGCAAGGCCAATTCACCCAAACCAAGCAAAGATAGAGGCTATTGCATCATGGCCTACACCTGAAACCCAGAGATAAGTTAGGAGCTTTCTTGGGACAGCAGAGCATTAAAAAAATGTGTTCCCAATTGCAGCTCACTGGCCACTCCTTTATCTGGGTTGCTGACAAAGAATAAGCCTAGGAAGGTAAAATGGGATGCAGACTGTGAGCAGACCTTCATGCAGCTGAAAACTTTGCTGTGCAGGGCCCCAGTGCTGGCTAGCCCAGGTTTCAACTGGTCATGTGTGCTACAGATGGATGTCTCAGATGTGGGAATAGGGGCAGTCCTCAGCCAAGTATCCAATCAGGGAAGACAGCACCCCATTGTATACTTAAGCAAGAAGCTGCTTCCATGGTAACAAGCCTATTCAACAGTGGAGAAGGAATGTCGAGCCTTAGTTTGGGCATTAAAAAATCTGGAACCATACCTTTATGGGAGGCATTTTAAGGTCCAAATGAGCCACAACCCATTAAGATGGTTGGGCCAAATGGAGGAACAAATGGGAAACTTCTAAGATGGAGTATTGCCTTACAGGCTTATGACATAGAGATTTCGCATAAACCTGGATCCAAGAATAGGAACGCAGACCGCCTATCCTGCATACTGGATCTATAACAGAACTGGGAATAACTGCCTCCAATAGGGGCATCTTTCCACAAAATTCTGTTTTAGGAGGGAGGGATGTTGCATGATAGGCCTATATCCTTTATTTGGGTTCCTGTGGTTATGTGCTGTAATATAATTTAGAATGGGGCACTGTCTCTTTAAAAGGCATTTAAAAATAAAGTATCAAATATCCAGAATTGCTATAATGGCTAGGGTGGATCTGGTACATCTCTAGATAAGGGAGACATGTTTATAGACCCAGGAAATCATAACTCTTAGAGAAAACTGGGTATCTAGCCTCCAAGAACACCAACAAGGTAATGTAATGACCTAGGGGTCAGGAAGCCAGCCAAATGCATGGACCAGATGTTACTGGGGTTGACATGGAACCTGACATGGAACCACATTGATACCTACAGGGAAAGGTAAACTGTTGTACCCCATCACACTGTAAGTGGGGCTTGAAAATTACCAGACTTTATCAAATAGACACATTTTGAACTCAGGGCAGATGTGAAAAAGTTTAGCTGGGAGTCAGATACCTGACCAAGCTGGTATATATACATTTACACCAGAAAGTATATGTGTAGGCCTGGAAAAATCTCTAAAACCATATCTGAGTGTGTGGAAATTTTGACTTTTCACATACTGAACAGAAAATTCTGATTTTAAGTCAGAATTTTGGAAACCAAGACTTTTTACCAAGGAAGCACCTGAAGCCTTTTTAAAAGGACATTCAGGGGAACTGACTTTGGAACAAAAACTTGCTATACAATTGTTGCTTAATGAATCATCACTACAAGGACATTTAAAATCTTGTCTGGACTCTAACATCAAAACAAGATATAGTTTAGAATAACAGTAGTTAGTGTTTTCTGTAAACCATCCAGTTTTACTTTTGATATTGTCTGCATTTCAAAGTTCTTCCAAACTGTAGAATTTTCTGTATTGCTTTTATTTTAAGTAAACCTTTTATGATTCTCTTATCAGCTTTGCCTGGGCTCTGATTGTGTGAACTAACATTTTAACAGAAGAGCTTTGAAAAGACTACGTGTCTTGAAAGATAGTACCGTTCGGCTATCATACCAGACTACTTGAGCAAGATGTAGCCAGTGGCCATGGCGGACTTCAAACACTGAATATAGTACAGAGTCAAGGGAACTCAAAACTACAATTTCCAGCCTCCCACTGGGAAAAGGAAGGTTGGTGAATTCTTCCTGAACCCATACACTGCTCATGAGTTCTTGAAAAGGGGGATCCTCTCTGCAAACAGGAAGTTCTATTGGGCTGCCCAGGGTTTGGGGAGCAGGGGCTTGTGACACAGTGCACCAAGCTTGGGGTAGAGCTTATGGTGTATGGCATCAATATGCACCAAGAAATTAAGATGTTGGTCCAGCCAGACCTTGACGTACCTAAAGGAAGATACGTCCTCAGTCCTAGCACCATCAAGTGTTAAATAAAGGGAGATCAGTGAGTGTGGTAAGCCTCTGCCTGGTGCCAAAAGTTATGGAAACTGTTTTGGAGGCATTTAGGGACAGTTGGTTACACTGGAACCAGCACTAAATGCTGAATGTAAATAACACAGCAAATATTTGTTAAAACACAATTAATAGATACAGTATATAACAACTGTTAGTAGTAAGTGGCATACATGAAAAATAACACCAAAAATACTGCATCAGTTAAATATTGCACTTTATCTCATTATTTAAATGCCCCAAAATCCTTTAATAAAAAAATTTCAACAATGTCCGGATATAAACTTCGTGCAGCATCACATTATTAAAATACCCAAACATCAATTCATTTCAGAAATCCTAAACTCATAATGTCTTAATTTATTTATTTATTGGAGTGTTCGGAGTAACACCCTTGATTGAGCTCATTTACAAAAGTTCCATGTCAGAGATACAGTAGGATATAGTTACATTATACTGTAGAAACATTAGAGAAAAGGATCGTGCAAGATCCAAGATACATTTACAACATTTACAATAAACAATAGATCAGTAAGATGCGAGTTCCTATGAGGTGCAGCAGTAGGTTCTGCCTTGTCAGTGGTTAGGGCGGTTGCAGGGAAACAAATTTGTCTGCAGTAATTCAGGCATGTCTGGTTATTTAGACCTGGCCATTCCCTAGCACCTGTCACAGAGATCCAATACCTTTCTCTCTTCAGGGCCGTGTTATTGAAATCACACAACCCAGTTGGATTCAGCTTTTTCTAAGACCACAAACTGTAAAGTATGACTGAGCACTCAGGGGGTGTGACTAGCATGGCAAGATGGTGGACGTGCTTTAAGCCAGCACCTCTGGGCACAATCGTTTATATGGCTTAAAAATTAACAAAAGCAAGAGGAAATGAAAACTTACTGAATACAGTCTGTGGTGGACGTCAATGGCAGGATGGAAACAGAAAAGAAACCACAGCTGAAACTTAATTTTGAACCAGTGAAGTTCTCGGGAGATCAGCGCCAGCACCACAATGTTCATACAAGGCTGCAGGCCCAGGCAGCCACAGAGCATGGGAGCAACATGACTGAACTTGAGAGAGTGTTGTCCAGTATACCGGCTATCCTGGCAAACATGCAGTGTGAAATGAAGGCTGGTTTTACCAATATCGCTGCCCAAATATCCCACATCCAGGAGACAGTCAATGGATAATCAAAATCTATTGAGGGGAAACTGTCAAGGAAATGCGAGATAGAGTCAACAATCAAGAAACTAGATCCCAAAGATCCAATTTGCACATTGTTGGACTACCGGAGGGTATGGAGGGCAACAACCCAGGTGTGGGTCTTCAGCAATGGCTAGTTAAACACTTACAACTGGAAGTGGAAGCCCTGAAATTCAAAGTGGAGATGGTACATTGGTTGGACCCCTCACCAAGGCTGGAGACCATCCCTGACATTTCTTAGCAAAATACTTACAGTTCTGCAACAAAGAAACTATGCTTAGTACAGCTAAAAAACACAGACCGATCTCGGTGGAAAAAGGCAGAGAGATGGTCCTCCAAAACTACAGCAGGGAGCTTAATGCAAGGAGGCAAAAATTCAACCAGGTCCCAGCTCTACAACCTGAACTGGACATTTACATTCATGTACCCTACACAACTACATATAGAGAGAGCAGGCAAACCCTCCAGAATATTCACAAAGTATCTAGAGTCTGAAACACTTGTACAGGAGGAATCTGCTGCAGTAGAGGGATGCTTGACTGCCTGGGCTGCGGCCCCAGCAAAAAGGTGCAGCATTAACCATATCATTAAGTTTGAGGTAGCTCAGTGGCAGAGATCAATCCAAAGTGACTGGGGCAGTGACAGATCCCTTTTCCTCCTAACATTCTGTTCAGTAGGCCTGTACAAAGAGCAGTTAATTATTCATCAGACAGATGGGGAAGTTCTGACAGAAGGGGGTTCTTTTGATGGTGATCTCTTCCATCTCAGGACCCCATTGTACCTCAATTGCTGGATCTAATTTCATCTCTGGTGCTGTACTACACTACATTTGGAGCTATACAGGCTTGTAACTTATGCAGAATTCAAGAATTGCAATCAATAACGGACAGTGATGTGGGGGATGTCTGTAGGGGAATGTACATATGGCCTCAGTTCTATTGCAATTTATCACCACGAGGCAGGGGACCATTTTATTCAATACCAGACTTCTCCTTCATAGTGTGTTGCCCGCAGAACTACTGCCCTATGCTAATGTGCTGCACTTAGGTGTAATTGCCAATTAGGGGAAGCTGGAGTAAGATTAATTCCTTCTAAAGCCTGTAGTCGTTCAATAGGGCACTCACTTTTGTTAATTCCATGCTCCACTTTAAAGGGGAACTATCATCAACAGGGTTTCTTAATGTCTGAAAGACCATAAACAGCTAATTTGAGTGAGCCATTGTGTTTATCTGTGAATCTTCTCTAGAGTTATTCATATGTAAATCAGACTGTAATTAAGGGCTGGGGGCAACCATACATTTTAGACTCCTGACAGGAAATTATGTCACTGAGGATCTTGGCCCTCCAATGACTGTAGGTTAAATAGGAAATGGTCTGTTTTATTAAGTGTGTTTTAAGGTGTTATTACAACACTTTCTACATTTATAATATATGTTTTGTAAGTGCATTGAAACTAGTGAGTTATCACCTTTACATTTCAAACTGTTAGTAAAAATAATCCATCTTTAGGTTGCTTTAACCTCTAGGCTATACTGCCTAGAAGTTAAAGCAACACAAAAACTACACATCTCAAGGCTGGCTCTGTGGTGCCAACAGATATTAGGGCCCCATATCAGGATTTCTAAACCCTATCTGTGTTCATATCAGTGCAGATTTCTGGGGCTGCCATAGCACCAACTTCTGACTTTTCCATTCCATCTCTTATAGCCTTTACTCTTACAATTTCGGGTGTGAACTCAGGTCTACAAGATACAAATGTGGCTATGTATCTACTGGCCTGGCATTATGGGGCCAGCCTTCAAATGTGATGTTTTTGACTATCAGCTGGCAGTACAGCCCACAGGTTAAAGCAAAGAGCTGTGAACAAGCTTCATTCATCCAGCAGAATGGGTTTTGATTCCAACATGCTCTACTTGTATATTGTGTGACCAGAGCAAGGCACTTAACCTCCCTGTGCTCTCTAAACACACCCCGGAACAAGCTGTAGCTCAGTGTGCCTTTCCTGGACAAAGACAGTAAAAACAATCTGAGCATGTGTTATGATTCTGAAAATATTATGCTCTTCCTATCCAGATTTGATGTGAAAAGAAAAAACAATATTAATTGCAAGAACACATAGATGGTCAACACAGTTAAAACATGCATAACCTGAAATGCATTATTAAAAGAGTATTTTACTTCTTTTGATGAAGTTAAAAGTATAACAGTTTCTTACTGAAATACTTTGGATGGAATGTGATTTTCTACCGTAAAGGAAAAAAATCAATCCGGTTGATCCTGCTGCCCATACCCTACAAGCATGTCTTACACTCCGCAGCTATGCCGATGGACTGCAACTTTCCCGAATGTCATTCCCACTGTAATGTAAAAAAAGAAAGAAACAAAAAACCAAGGGAGAGACAGGCTGTGTGTGTGTGTGTGTGTGTGTGTGTATCTCTGACAGCAGTGCTGCAATAACCGAACTGTGCTGAAAGGGAAAAAAATTATCACCATTAAAACCCTATGAAGTCTTTTATTGTTTAAACAACATTACATTTACCCTATTGTACTGATCTGCTTACCTGTATGTAACTGTCACTCCCGGGTCGCCCCTGAAAAAGGGACCTCTGGGGCCCAGTGGGCCTACCCGGTCATCAAAATTCAATAAATAAATAAAATAAAATAATATATGGGTGGGTAGATGTAAAAAACAGAAGTTTTCACACACACTCAGTGTGGGATGCTTTTATAAACCACTCTGACTTTGCCATCGGGATTAATGTAGCATCCCACACCTCAGGTGTGTGTAAAATTTTGGTTACACACACTCATATATTATTCTGTATTTCAATAATGCAGTACACGAACACATACAGGGTTTAGAAATCCTGATACAGTATGGAGCCCCAATACCTGCTGGCACCATAGAGCCAGCCTTGAGATGAGTAGTTTTTAATGATCAGCTGGCAGTATAGCCTAGAGGTTAAAGCAATCCTAATGATGGAGTATTTTTACTAACAGTTTGAAATGCAAGGGTGATAATTCACTAGTTTCAATGCACATACAAAACAATTATTATAAATGTAGAAAGTATTGTAATAACACCTTAAAACACACTTAATAAAACAGAAGATTTCCTATTTAACCTACAGTCAATGGAGCCAAGTTCTCGGTGACATCATTTCCTGTCAGGTGCTTAAAGCATATGGCTGCCCCCAGCCCTTAATTACAGACTGATTTACATCTGAATAACTCTGGACTGCAAAGACTCATAGATAAACACAATGGCTCATTCAAATTAGCTGTTTATGGTCTTTCAGACATTAAGAAACCCTGTTGATGACAGTTCCTCTTAAAGCACACTCTGTCCGTCAAAGCATTTGGCAGTTTTGTATAAATTCCCCTGAAAGTGACGTGCCTGTCAACTGAAAACAGGAAGACATGAGGGAGTGCATTTGTGCTGTCATGCCAAAGTTTGAAGGGATCTCTGTCATCACTTTGGCCAGCGATGGAGCACTTCACAGTTGCAACTGAGTTCAGTTCCCAAGCTCTCACTGAATTGCATGTAAGCGATTGACTACTTAACTGCATGCAGTGCAATGGGTCCCCCTCCCCAGTGTTGCTCCATGCATCACTGACTGCTGATGACTAGTTTGTAGAATGTCTATATCAAACTTATTACAAGATGTCCTGGGGCACCTTTTGGGGAGTGGATCCCCACTATGTGTAGTTCTAAATAGGAGGGGTGCTCAACCATGCCAAGGGGGCATGGATACCGATGGACCCCTGATGTAGGGGGCAGATCCAGCTATTGGACTACCTGTATGCTTCAGTCTCATGACGTTATCTTGTTGATCCAGGACTACATGATTGAAATGTGTATGTACTTTGTCTTGCACTCTGGCTGAATGGAGATGGGGGTGGAGGTGGAAGGGAACACATGCCTAAATGTCCCATCCAGGAGCCGCTCCTTCCTCTGCGCTGCCCCGGTCAGTAGTGGGGCCATCCTACTTGATGTGGAGGTGGTTGGATCCTGATTTCTTCATTCGGGGGGGCTTGACTGATGCACTCCTTCCCCTGGCCCTGTGCAGTGGGGGGGATGCCTGACAGGGATATATAATTATGTCATGCTCCCTGAGGGGGTCTGGTGATGGTGGAGGGAGGGTGAATGGGTGAAAATTCTCTTGTGTTGTACCCAGAATTACCCTGCCTGGCTCTGCCCTTGGGAACTTCCATCGTGCATGGAAGTGTCTCTATGACCCATAGGGGCACTACTCTGTTCTCTTATCAACTTTCATTCTTTCTTTTTTGCTTACCTTGTTTGTTTGTCTGTATATTTCTCGCTATTCGTATCCAGTTCACTTCTCTTCCAATTGAAGCATTCTTTCCTATTTGTGTAATTCTATATGTACCCATCAAATTACATCATCTAACCACCACAGATTTGTAAGGGAAACTCACTAAGAGTCAATACTCAGTGTTTGAGTGGGTAGGTGGTAGGTAGGTTGGTTCCATAACCAATATGGTTAGTGTGAATATGTGTTGGTATCTGGTTTTAGTCTTATTGTATTCTTCTAATGTATACATTGTTTATGCCTCTCAACAGTTCATAGTAACAGGAGACATGTCATCACACTGAACATATGAAGGGCATCTGAGCATCACTCTTGAATGTGGGCAGTCTCCCCCCCGCCACTAGTCCCAGCACACAGTACATCACCATGCAGTCATTCCTTCCCCTTACACCCACACGCAACACATCAATGTAAAGCTGCTTTTGTAGGGATAATGAATATCAACCATGCCATGAAATGCAATGAGAAACACTTTTATGTTACATGACCTATATATGCTGTGTATAGTTTTACAAGAATGAAAATAGCATGCTTCATTTTTATTATAACGCAAACAGCATCACAAAAACACAGTTACCTATATTTATTATGGAATTTCATTAAAACATTTAAATAAAATAGTTTATTTACATATGATTACACAGTTTGACTACAATACATGTGCAATCAGTCATAGAGAGACCACCAGCACTAAAAAAGTTTTAATTTCCTGTGTCAGTTCATTGATCTGCACTTGCAGTGTTCTTCCTATTCACAGAGTTCAAATATATACTAGAGAGGGCTAGAGGGTGGACTCCAATGATTCAGCTGAAGCTGCACGTCTGCCATAGTAGAGGAGGGCTGCAGTGCCAGCAGATAACAGGAACCCTTTCAGAAACTTAAGATAGCAGCACTGGCACACTGTTTTGAGAGAAATCTGCTGATTCAGTTGGATAATAAGCCCATTGACAGCAGGGAAGTGAAGAAGCAGACACACATTTTGGTGACAAAAATAAGGTATGCTCATTTGTCCTTTGCTTGTGTGAGCAGTGTGTTACTCAGTTTTTGTCAGAACAGTGTGCCGGTGCCACTATCGTAAGTTTTTATGTTTCTATACAAGATGGAGTGGAAAGGATGAGAAGGGACTTGGCAAGGTTGGAGGAATGGTCAGATGTATGGCAGCTCAGATTCAATACAAAGAAGTGCAAGGTAATGCATCTGGGAAATAAACACCCAGGGGAAGAGTACACAATGGGGGTGAGATTCTGACAACAGTAAAAATGGAAAGGGACCTGGGGGTAATTATATCAGATGACCTAAATGTGGGTAAGCAATGTGAGAAGGCAGTAAGGAAAGCTGGGGGGGATACTGGGATGCATAGGGACAGGCATCAATAGTAGAAAACAGGGAGTTGTTGTCCCTCTGTACAGACAGTTGGTGAGACTCCATCTGGAGTACTATGTGCAGTTCTGGAGACCCCATCTCCGCAAAGACATAGACAGAGTGGAGGCTGTCCAGAGGAAGGCAACCAAAATGGTGCAGGGTCTGCACCAGAAGACATAGGAAGAAAGACTAAAGGAGCTTAATATGTATACCCTTGAGGAAAGAAGGGAGAGAGGGACATAATACAAACTTTCAAGTACCTCAAGGAATTAACAGTCCAAGAGGTAGCATCTTTCAGAAAAGAGATGTAAGAACAAGGGGCACAATTTGAAGATAAAGGGGGACGGCTCAGAGGTAATGTGGAGGAAGTATTTTTTACAGAGAGAGTTGTGGATGCATGGAACAGCCTTCCTGAGGAGGTCGTGGAGTCAAGAACAGTGGGGGAGTTCAAGAATGCATGGGACAGACATAAGGAAGTCCTAGCGGGGGTAGGAGGAAGTAAGGTGTTGATTAACTAGGATCTGCAGCTTATCTGTTAGGTAGGGAAATGGGCAGACTAGATGGGCCAAGCGATCTTTATTTGCCATCACATTCTATGTTTCTATGTTTCCAGAAGGATTCCTGTTATCTGCCAGCACCTCAAACCTCTTCTAATATGGTGGACACACAGCTTCAATTGAGCCATTGGAGAACTTTTGGCAGACCTGTTCAATGCCTCCCTGTTTCTCAGGACTGGAGGGTGGCGCACGTGGTACCCCACCACAAGAGTGACCCCAAGGATGAGCCAGGGAACTACAGACACACATCCATCATGGGAAAGCTGATGGAGACAATCCTGAAGGAGAGACTGGTTTCTCTCCTAGAGGCTAATGGGCTTCAGAACAGCAGACAGCATGGGTTTGTCTCGGGCAGATCCTGTCAGACCAACCTGGTGGAGTACTACGACTGGGTAACCAGACATTTAGACGGGGTCATGCAGTGGATGTTCTGTACATGGACTTCAGTAAGGCATTTGATTTGGTGCTGCATGGGAGGCTAGGAAGTAAGCTGGAAGGCATAGGGTGGGGGATAAGATGGTGGGATGGGTAAAGAACGGGCTGCAAGGGAGATAGCAGAGGGTGGTGATGGAAGGGGAGCTTTCATCTCCCAGGGTGGTGACAAGCAGGGTGCCACAGAGCTCTATACTGGGGCTGGTGTTGTTTGGGATCTTCATAGCAGACATCTCAGGAGGCAACAAGAGCAAGATCAGTCTGTTTCCAGAAGATACCAAGATGAAAGCAGTAGTGGATGACTTAGAAGGGTGGAAGGGGTTGCAAGATGATCTGGCAAAATTGGAGGCATGGTCAGACACTTGGCAGCTGGAGTTCAATGCCAAGAAATGCAAGGTGCTACATTTCAGTGCAAAAAAAAACAAGGAGGAGCTTCCAGCTAGGGGGAATTCAATTAGCCAAGATGGAAGACGAGAAGGATCTGGGGGTGATCATAATGGGAAAAATGAACAGTTCAGCACAGTGTAAAAAGACAGCTGCAAAGGCCAACAGGATGCTGGGTTGTATTGCCAGAGGCATATCCTCCAGGAAGAGGGAGTTGATCCTGCCTTTATGCAGGTCACTGGTTAGACCACACCTGGAGTACTGCGTGTAGTTCTGGCTGTGACAAACCCACTCCCATTGGGAGGGAGTTCTCCCTCTCTGCATCACAGTGAAATAACTCTTGTGGTGGGTGGGGGGAAGAACAGGGTCCAAAGATACCCTTTCTCCATGCGAGGGGATACAAATACAGTCTTGAGTCTGTGTTTTTGGGGTAGAACCCTTTTCAGCCACTGCACCACAAACCAGAAAGCCATAGGCATGAATAGGATTCAGGGGGCCCTATACATCCAATTATGTGTCTTTCCCCGAAAATGCAGCCCTCGGTTCAAATCCCACTACAGACTCCTCCTGAGACCCTTCGTATTTCCTCCCCTCCTTTGTTATGAAGTCCCTAGTGAACTTCACTTTTGGTAGTGTTTTGGCCCTTAAGTGAGAACAACTTTTACCCAGGCAGCCACACACACAAATGACATAGGCAGAATTATTTTTAAATAAGCTAAAGGCTTTACTAATTAAATTAATATGAAAACAGTGAATAACAAAAAAACAAAATAATTTAGGCCTTGGTTACAGGATATTGAAAATAAAAGGAAAATATACATAAAAAACCTACACTCTAAACTCTGAGGTTCAAAGTCTACCTGGAGTCCTTAGTTGGAATTTTGAAGTGCAGAAAGTGTCCATAAAAAGTGTGGTAGATGAAGTCTTGGCTCTCAGTGATCCAGGAGAAAATTGTCACTGCTCAAGACTGGCAGGTAGAGAAGGTCCCACATGCAAAATGGCAAAACAGAGGCTTCAGCAAAAGGCAGCAAAAAGGCTCAGATACCACCCCCCCCGGCATCCTGGATTTGAAGGGGTTCACAAGGGCAGGTCCAGTTGATAGTGGCTGGCTGGCAACTGGCTAGCATTTCAATTTCTATGGTTACCCAACCAATCAGAGTCCAGTGTTTTATTACTATAACACAGATATGCAGTTTTCTGACTACAGAAAAAAACATAAGGTTATCCAGCTCAAACCAGATTTTATGTGAGAACATTTCAGCCTCCCAGTGGGAGATAGCTGTTGTTAATCAACCCTAAATGCAGCTATTTTACATAAATAGTAGTCTATTCATTTGTTAATAAGCTTAGCTGAGGTAGCCCCTGAAAAACAAAGGAAAGTAGATGAGGAGGCACAAGATGATGATGTGGTCCATTGAGACACAAATGGACCTGCCAGCTAGCCAGCTCAGCTTAATTATTTATTTTGTTTCCTTTTAGATAATTTAATTAACTCCAGTTTCTGCTGGCAGAAAACAGTTTTTCTGCTCAGTAAAAAGAGTTCCAACATTATTTTGGGTTCATGTACCCGTACCCATGATTCCTTGAACTTATACTGGCTACTATGGGCATCTGATGCATTTCTCACATAAAGTTATATAAAACATGTCCCAAAATAATAAAATATGGCCTTTTCTTGCCACACTGGTGACCGTACCCAAAGAAGGACATTAGGTTACTGTAGGGGGTGCAGTGCAGGGCAACAAAAATGATCTAAGGGCCAGGGGACTTACCCTATGAGAGCAGGATGAGGGAGCTGAACATGTACTCCCTGATAGAGGGGAGGGATGGGGGTACATGATTAAAACCTTCAAGTAAATGAAGGGAATAAATAAGATGGGCATGGTGGGCTTTGGTGGCCAGTTGGCTTCCTTCTGGGGGCCCTGTTCTCTTGGGGTGGAAGCCCTCCCTCACCTTGGTCTTTCAGTGCGGTTCTAATTACAGCTTGGATATCTAACTGAAGGTGCTCAGTTCATGGACTGCGGTTAAAGAGTTGCTCCTATTTGATAACAGGCTGACTGCTCCACTTCTGCCTGTTAATTGGAGGGGAGGCAGTGAGAGAGCTTCCATATAAGTAGTGTTGTATCAATGTCCCAGACTGAATAACTGCCTGAATGAGAGACTGGTGTTTTCCTGGACATTTACTATTTGTGCTTGTTGTGGGTGACAGCCTCAACAAAGCAGATTAGTAGACTGATTATGGATTAAATATGCTCTTCTTATACATCTTTTATCTTCTGCCTGAATTGGGGGGAGGGAGTTTTTGTATTAGTGGTCTGTGAGGTTATTTTTAGTTTAGTTGGGGGGTGGAGTTTTATTTATTATTTGTTGCAGAGTGGAGTGGATCTGCAGGGTTTATTTTGGGAACTGTGGGCTAGCTCTGGCTTTTGTCAGCATGTTGTGACAGGGTAGAATAGGACCCTGTCCCATTTATTATGGAAAAAGTGTTTCAAATGCAAGGATCTGTCCTTTTCTGTCTCTTCTCTGTCTGGTTGCACAGCCAAATTTTCCCATGAGACCTCAGACTTGATCAACCAGTACAGTCTCGCAATTCTTTGCCGCTCACTGTATCTCAGTTTTCCCTTGCTATCTGGTTTTCCTCCCTTGCATATCTAGATCTGCCCATATTAAAAAATGTGTAAATCATTGTATGGAAATGTAACTGATATTGGGATCACTTTTGTTTAGAAAATATATAGTGTTATTGTTGAAATATATATAATTGTATTTTGACATGACTGAAAAAAGGCTATTGAAAATTCGAGAGGTTACTTGAGTGCAAATCTTCCAGCCTTTTGAAAAAGGGGGTTTCAGCTCAAAGCACAATGTGTTCTAGCAGCTCCTGCTCTGAAACTTACAAGAACAGAATATTTACAAGGGCATGATGTTTGCTGAGAATGGGGGTTAAAAAGACTTATAAAAGAGCTAAGCTGCAATGGCAAGAGAGATGAAGATTAGAAGAAAAAAGACACAGAGACTGAAAGAAAAAACTGATTAATTTCTCTTCTGTACATAGTTATTCTGAACAAGTTTGTTTATTATGTTACTGATACTGTAAATAAATATTTTTGGTGAATTCTACAACTGCTTCTGGTTTTCCTATGCTTCCTGACCTGTGCCTTGACGACAGATGGTGCTAGAAGTGGGATTTACGCCGTGCATACCTTAAGACAGGGGTTTTGTGTGTGGGTACTGGACTTAGTACCAGGAAAGCACAGAGGAATGTATGGATTCTGCAGCAGTAAGTCCAGGAGTGGTTACCAGGAGAATGGCAGCCAAACTAGCAGAGACAGAAGTCCAGTCTGAGATTGTACAGCCAGCACAAGTTATGGAAAAAGAACAGACAGTGACAGAACCTGAAAGCCTGATGGACTTTTTCAAATGGTGGACTACACAACAAAAATAGATGGAGAAGCAGCGAGAAAAAGAGATGCAATGTTTAGAAGCACAGAGGAGAGAAGAGATGCAGTGACAGGAGCAGCAGATGAGAGAAGAGATGCAGCAAAAGGATCAGCGATAGCTGGATGCCTTGCAAGCTATCAAAGGCAGAGGATCCGGCAGAGACCCAGATAAGCAACAAAGTGCAAGCAACTTAAAAGTCATTAAACTTGCTAAGTTGTGTCCCTCGGATGATATTGAGGCATACCTGACAACTTTTGAAAGAGTTGCCACAGCCTGCCAATGGCCAAAGCAGCAATGGACAATCCGATTGGTACCCTACCTGACAGGGAAAGCCCAACTTGCCTATAGCAATATCGACACTGCACAGTCAGAAAACTATGACCTGGTGAAAACGAAATCCTGAAAAGGTATGACATCTCTGGAGAGACATACAGGCAGAGATTTCGATCTCTGAGGTACAACTCGATCAACAATCCTTGAGAAGCCTTCACCCAACTCAGAGAACTCCTGATAAAATGGATCCAACCAGAAAGCAAAACAGTCCCACAGATCATCGACACATTTGCCATGGAGCAGTTCATAAACATCTTGCCAACAGATGTGCAGCTGTGGGTAAAGGAACATCGATCAGAGAAGGGGGAAAAGGTGGTTTCTTTGGCCGAGGAATACCAAATGTTCAGACAGATGCAACAGCAGTAAGACACTCTTTTTTCTCATTTAAACTCCAAGCCTGATAAGAACTCTGGTGGGGGTAACAAATCTGGGCCCAAAGACGTTATCTGCTGTAACTGTAATAAGCCAGGCCATTTTGAAAGAAACTGCCGTAGTAATGAGAGTGGCACTGGAGCAGATTTGTCCTTGGCAAATTGGAGCAAGTACTTAACAGATGTGAAGGTGGGGGATAAGACTGTGAAGTGTCAAAATATGAAATGCTGAAACTAAACCAATAACTGATTGTCATTTTCTTTCAGAGCAAGCTAACAATATTTCTCTCCTGGGTTATTTCAAGCAGCTGGGGGTGAACCCAAAACAGGGTGGACCAATGTTCAAAAAATGTAATGGGTTACTGTACAGAGTTTGAGTTAAACCTCAGACACAGGAACCGATTAGTTATACCACAGAAGTACAGAACAGAGTTGTTACAGCTAGCACATGATAGTCCTATGGCTGGTCACTCAAGGAGGGATCGTACCCTTGCCAGACTGCTGTGTAGATTTTACCGGCCTGGAATTTATAAAGATGTTGTTACCTATTGTAATTCCTGTGCTGAGTGCCAGAAAGTAGCCCCAGTCACCAGAAAAGATAAGACGCCTCTGGTGCCCCCTACCCTTGATAGATATGCCCTTTGAGAGAATTGCAATGGATGTGGTTTGTCCTTTAGACAAAAGTAGTAATGGTAATAGATTTATCCTGGTAGTATGCAACTATGCTACTCGAGACCCAGAAGCTGTTCCAATGCGTACTGTTACAGCCCCAAACGTTGCAGCAGAACTTGCCAAAATTTTCGGCAGAGTGGGCATACCTAAAGTAATTATTACTGGTCAGGGTAGTAATTTTGGTGCTGCATTACTTAAGGAGCTGTACAGACTATTAGGTATCACTGCCATAAGAACCTCCCCCTATCACCCTTAGACAGAAGGTCTTGTCGAGTGTTTTAACCAAATTCTAAAACTCATGTTAAAAAGGTTTGTAAAAGGGGAAGGGAAGGGAAAGATTGGGACTAATGCTTGCCTTACCTACTTTTTGCTTACAGAGAAGTTGCCATGATCATCAACAGGGTTTTCATCATTTGAAGTGCTGTATAGTAGGCAGACAAGATTGCCACTGGATGTGATAAAAGAAACGTGGGAAGATAACCCCATTCAGAAACAATCTCTTATCTTCTTATATGTGTACCCTAAGAAAGAAGCTGGCAAAATATGTTGAAATTGCCCATAGTAATTAGGAAGAGGCCCAAAATCAGCAGAAGGTATATTATGACCATGGGGTAAAAGAAAGAGTTTTTGAGCCAGGTGAATAGGTTTTGCTACTGTTGCCCACAACAGAAAATAAACTGTTAATGAAGTGGCTAGGGTCATATAAGGTTCTTAGACGTACTAGCACTGTTAACTATGAGGCTGAGACCCCTGGCAGGAAAAATCCTTCTCAGATATACCATGCTAACCTCCTCAAGAAATGGGTTAATAAATGCCAAAAGCTGCGTTGCTAGTTTCACCAGAAACTGATAAGGAAGATATTGATGTAGCTTATGACAGACTGAAACAAACTGTAACTGCTGATGCTGTAAAGCTGAATGTTTCCTTAACCTCAGAACAAACTGCAAACATTTGTAATATGCTAAAGACATTGAACCATGGTACCAAGCTGAGCAAAAGGGGTTGAGCACGTAACAGTGACAAAGAATGCTCATCCTATTAGGCAAAAGCCATACAGGTTGCCAGAGTGGTTAAGAGTTGATGTGGTTAAGGAAATACAAAACATGAAAGAACTGGGTATCATAGAGGAGTCGAGGAGTGCTTGGTCATCTCCCATGGTAATTGTAAACAAAAAAAGAAGGAGATGTTAGAATTCTGCCTTGATTTCAGGAAACTTAATCAAGTGTCAGAATTTGACAGTTATCCTATGCCCAGAATAGATGATTTGGTGGACAGACTGGGGAGTGCAAAGTATATCAGTACCCTCGATCTCACCAAGAGTTACTGGCAAATACCTTTAGCTAGAGAATCCAGAGACAAAACTGCATTTGCCACCCCTATAGGATTCTATCAGTTCACCACCATGTCCTTTGTCAGCTTGGCTCAGTTGGTAGCACATCTGCCTCTGGACCAGAAGGTCGTGGGTTCTCGTTCCACACCGGGATTGGACTTGCACCTAAAAATCGCTGCCATCCGAGTGCAGTGTTGGGGGGTGCTGTATTGCTGGGGTGTGCCGTCCTTTGGATGAGACATTAAACCAATGTCCCTTTTGCCCACCCTGGTGTTGTCCTGGTGGGTGTCCAGGTAGAAGTAAAAAAACCCAGGGCACTCTTCGCAAAGAGTAGGGAACATGCCCGGTGTCCTGGCCAACATTCCCCTCCCATAAACCGGTTCATGCAATTATCCAGGCTGTGCGTGGGTGCTGATGTGCGATATGGCTGCCACCACACATTCAGTCACTTCACTACCAGTCTAGCATTGCTTGTAAAGCACTTTGGGATACACTGTGTATGAAAAGCACTATATAAATGCTAATGCTTCTTCTTCTTCTTTGGTTTACATGGTGCACCAGCTACATGGCAAAGGTACATGGATGTAATTTTATCCCTTCTCACTGGTTATTGTGCTGCGTACCTGGATGATGTCGTGGTGTACAGTCCAGACTGGAAAAGCCACCTGGAACACCTATGAGCAGTTATCCAAGCTATCAAAAATGTAGGTCTGACTATTAATCCTACCAAGCGTGCATTGAGCATGCAGAAAACCAGATATTTGGACTATGTGTTGGGAAATGGAGACGTTAAGCCAGAGGTTTATAACATAGAAGCTGTAGCTAACAGCCCTGTTCCTAAAACAAAAAAACATGTCAAATAATTTTTTGGGCTAGCTGGTTATTATCAGAGATTTGTTCCCAATTTTGCTGAGTTAGCTATTCCCCTCACTGAACTCATGAAAAAACATTTCCCAAGTAATGTGAAATGGACCTCAGAGTGTTATGAAGCTTTTCAAGCTATAAAGGCTGTATTATGTTCAGCACCTGTTTTAAGAAGCCCAGATTTTTAGAAACTATTTTTGCTACAAACAGATGCATCAGAAGCCGTGTTTACACGGTGGCAGTGCTGCACCATGTGCACCGCTCCCTTCCCAATGTGCCTGCTCAATTTGGGGCAATTCCCCTTTGCACAGCCTGCCCTCGCAGTGCTTCAAGTCGCTTCAAGAAGGGGCTGTGAATTCAGTTGGAGGCTGATGGCAAATGGCATTGTAGTGGAGTGAGTGCAGCGAAACATTCACACTACCATGTAATGCGTTCACTCCGCTACTGATCCCACAACTGAGTCGGATCAAAAAAATGATCCAGGGGACCATGTGATGCAGAGTGCTGAGTAGAAGCTCCTCCTCGTAGCCCCAGCCTCCTGATTTTATAATCGTTTTTTTCTGATATCCAGATCTTCAAAAACCCTCTGTTCTCAGCTGATCCTGCCTACTAAACGCCTAGTGCTTCTGACAAGTGTGTTTTGGGCACCGATAGAGGCTTACATGAAAAAAGCCCCACAAAAACATACTCCACCAGTCACCCCGAGAAGGCCACAAAGAAACCTCGGGCTTCGAGTGGGCCAGATAGGCCCGATCATCTCAGCCAAGTATCGGAGCAGGAACCTTTAACTCTGAAGAGGTTCCTGGAAGAATTTAAACCCTTCCACGAGGAGGTGGAAGAGATGGTGACCGACCTTAAAGCCCTTTCTAAAAAATTGGATGAGGTCTCGATGACTGACTCGGATAACACTGCTCGTATAGTCTCGCTGGAGAATCGTCTGGAAAAGGTGGACCCTGGGCTAGTGGCGATATGGCAGAAGCTCTCTCGAGTGGAAGCAAAACTAGAGGATCTCGAGGGCCACAGCCACAGGAACAATGTTGTAATTTTAGGGCTGCCAGAAGGGGAAGAGGGCCAGAATACTGTAGTCTTTATACAGAAGCTGGTGGAACGGGTTGCTGGTCCCTCTCCCTTCAGCCCTGCATATACCATCGAACGAGCGCATAGGTCTTTGGGGCCGAAACCTCCACCAGGGGCTGCCCCCCACCTCATTATATGCCGTTTTCTAAATTTTTTAGAGAGGCAACACTTTTTGTTGAAAGTGAGAGCCCTACAGGAGGTCTGCTGGGAGAATTCCAAGTTAAGAAGTGCACAAGACCTGCCAGGATCTGTCCGGCTGAAACGCACAGCATTCCATCCCATTGTGTCCAGAATTATTGCTGCGGGGCTCAAGTTTAGGATGAGGTACCCAGCCAGGTTGCAAGTGCTTGTGAACGGATCCTGGCTAGCCTATGAAGACCCAGATTCTGCTCTCTCCAGTCTCAAACTCGCCCTGCCTGACTTGTTTTGGGATCCTTGAGAAGTTTTGTACCTAAGATGAGGAGAAGTCCTGTACTGTCAAGATGAGACTGTTTATCTAGTTGAATGCTTACGAGGACAGCAACAATGGGATGCATCTGGAAGATTTCACTATTCGAATAGACTTAGTCATTATTTAGCTGAGTTAATTGCCATGGGACACTTACGCTCTGAATTTAAGAGCGAGCCTGAGGCCTATATTAAGGACTTGTTGGAATATTTGGCTAGTCTACTTGGGGGAAGGTGATCTTTATCCCATTATAGCCAGATGTGCAGGCCCTCAACAGTGAGGGGAGGATCACTTTAAGTTGTTAAGGATTATTATTTAATTTCAAGAGTGGCTTAATTTAGGTGCTGTGCTGGGCTTTTCTTTAATTTCCATGCGAATACTCATGTATGTTCGTTCAGTAACCACAAGAGGGAGCTCAGTGTGCAGGAATTTCAGTTCAGCGTTGTCAACAATTCGGGGATGATTCCCTTTTGTTAAGCTCCCCGTTTCTAGCCTGGGGTATTAAAATACCCTAAACTGCGCTTTTTGGTTTTTGGGCTGGCAAGAAGCCGATGTAAAGACGCCCTACTTCCTTAATTTCTTGCCTGGGGTTCAGGGCGTTTGAGTCCCTTATTGTTCAACAGGTCACAGAATTCAGGTTAGAAGGGGTAATTTCCCTTCTGTAAGACCCCTTGCTCGGTTTCCGAATTACGAAGACATTTTTTACAGGGCTACAGGGGCCCTGTTTCCTATTTTGTTACCCGGGGTTTCTGGGCGCTTGTCTTCATTTTGCAGGTCACATTACCCTGTTTTATTATTCCACCACATTCACTGTGTGCTTATGACTGAAGCCCAGCACCTCTGTTAAGCTAGTAGGGGCTGCTAAAGCAGTAGAGTTCTTCTTTTCTGGATTTAAGGGCATTTGCTCACATGAGGGGACTGCTACATTTGCCTGAGGCAGGGGGATATTTTCGGGAGGCTGGGGGGTGAGGAAGGGACGCAGTACTGTGCTAAACGTTGCTTGTGACAGTTGGGGTGGTTGGGGGTGGTGAGGTACAGGCTAAAGGACTGGTTTTGTACATCAAACGAAAGGGGTAGTTTCTTGGGGGCTTGGGGAATTTTTGGTTTGGGCTGGGGGTGGGGAGGTGGTGCGTACAGCAGTAATTATAGGAACCTGGCTAATTATTTCTCGATGTTTTTGTACAGGGCTTTCTGATCTAAGCTCATTACTTCTGTTCTAGATGGCTAATAATGTGGTTCTTGCAACTTGGAATGTGAAGGGGATCAGGAAAAAGTCCAAACAATATCAGGTGCTTAAGCATCTAAGTCTATTGCGTTCCCAGATAACGTTTTTGCAGGATTCCCATTTATTAGAATCCGAAGCCTTACAACTAAGGAGGCAACAAGTGGGTCAGGTCTTTAATGCCTCGGGATCCACCAATAGTTGTGGAGTCATGTTAATTATTAACAGAGGCATTCCCTTCATCTCCTCACAGGTCATTAAAGATCTGGGGGGCAGGTTTATCCTGGTTAAGGGCACTCTCTGGTCAGTACCACTTTTATTTTGCAGTATCTATGGGCCTAACGCTGACGACCCGGGTTTTTTCATGAGGCTGATTACCATTATTCTCCCAATACTTCTTACAATGATTATTATGGGTGGTGATTTTAATCTGGTCTTGGACTCTAATAAGGATAGGTCAGGTAGTGGGCTGAGGGGGCTATCCCTAGGGCAAAGGGCATTCAAGGACTTGGTAGATCAATGCGGGCTTTGTGATATCTGGTGCGTTCTGCATCCTAATTCCAAGGAGTTTACCTTTAGCTCGTTGGTGCATGGATCGCAGTCTCGCATTGATTACGTATTTATTTCTCAGGGGCTCTTGCCCGGGGTTATGTCTGCCTCGATCCAGCTTGGCCCTATTTCCGACCACTCCCTCGTGGTATGTAATTTAGCTTTTCTTAACACACCCAGAAGGGAGAGCCGTTGGAAGCTTAATGAACAGTTGTTAAAGGATGCCAAGTATTGCAAGCTTATAAGAGAACAGATTGAGTTCTTCTTCTCATCTAATCCTATTGATAGTGCAAAGCTGGATATCTTATGGGGTGCCTTTAAGGCTTATATGAGGGGAATCCTTATTAGTTTAACTTTGAAAAGGAAAAGGGCACAGGAGGAAGAGTTATTATCATTATTGTCCCAAATATGGTCCCTTGAGGCTAATCTTTCTGTCAGCACTTCGAGTGAGGACAAAAAGAAGCTTCTGGTGGCCAAGGATAGATACTTAGATCTGCTGAGGGAAAAGGCACAGCTAGCTATTATCCGAACCACAGCCAGTTATATGGATCAGGGAGTGAAGGCGGGGCGTTTACTCGTACTATGATTAAAACAACAGGAATCTGCAAGATTCATCCCCCCAATTCAGGCTCAGGTAGATGGGTCTCTGAGAGTATCCCCTTCTGAGATAGTGCAAGAGTTTGCACTATATTATGAACAATTATATAGGGACATGGAGTGTCCTCCTTGTCTGGAGATTTTGGAGGAGTACTTAAAGGACTCCCATCTGCCTTCCCTAACAGAACAGCACAGGAGCTTTTTGGCCTCTCCAATATCCCAGAAGGAGATCTCGGGAGTTATCAGAGCCTTGCCGTCAGACAAGGTCCCGGGGCCGGCTGGTTTCTCCTCATTATTTTACAAAGTTTTCTGAGAACTCTTATTACCTGTGCTTCACCGGCTACTTCAGCACATTTTGTCCAGGGTGGTGGTGGATGCCTACTTGTTCGAAGCCCTGATTGTTCTTCTCCCCAAGCCTGACAAAGACCCCGAGTTAGTCCAGAGTTACAGGCCCATATCCCTTTTAAATCAAAATATCAAAATTCTTTCAAAGATATTGGCCGATAGGTTAACTGTGGTCCTTCCTGACCTAATAGGTATGGCCCAGGCTGGGTTCATGAGGGGACGTTCATCCTCAGACCATCTGCGCACTCTTTCGCATGTCTTCTCGGTGTCCAGGGATGCCACTTTTCCTGCCGGGTTGGTCTCCCTGGATGCCGAGAAGGCATTTGACTATGTGAACTGGAATTTTTTTGTTCCAGGTTCTCAGGGCCTTCCAGTTTCCTACCATTTTTATAGACTGGATCCGTGCATTATATAAAGCCCCCTCAGCAAAGATTTCTGGAAACAGTGCATTTTCTAAGACTTTCTCACTATAGTCAGGCACTAGACAGGGTTGCCCCCTCTCTCCCCTCTTATTTAATCTTTATCTGGAACCTCTCATTCAAAACATCCTCAGCAATGCGGGGATACAGGGCAGCTGGTTGGGGTGGCATGAGGTTAAGATTACCACATATGTGGATGATCTTCTTCTTTATTTATCCCACCCAGTGTCCTCTGTTCCGGCCTTGTTAAGGGAAATTGCTAAATTCAGTGCCCTCTCAAACTACAAACTAAATGCTAATAAATTCTCTTTCTTTCCCCCTGAATCATAAGATCTTCAAGACTGACATTATCCCCTTCGGTTTGTGCTGGGTGCCCTGGATGCTGAAATACCTGGGCATCAAATTAACACGTAACCCCTCAGCATGGTTTAAGGAAAACCTGGAGCCTCTTTCCTAGCTAATAATTCAGGATCTGGATAGATGGTCCAAACTCCCGGTTTCATTATGGGGCCGAATTAACATAAGCAAGATCAATATCTTCCCAAGAATTTTTTATCCCCCTCTCTCTTCTTAATTCATTCATCCCTTTATCCTGGTTTCAGAAAATGCATAGAATCTTCACCAAGTTCATCTGGTCTAACAAATACCCCCGACTGGCATACTATAAGCTGACCGCCTCTAAACTTGATGGAGGATTGCAGATTCCTCACTTGGCTATATATTACTGGGCCAGCCACCTGGCTAAATGCCTGAAATGGGTATGTCCAGGTCAGAATTTGCAACCAACATGGCTCAGAATAGAATTAGATTTAATCCGGTGTATGAACACGGATCCCCTAACTTTGTTTTATGCAAAAGTGTCCCAGTTACAAGGTGCTGAGAAATGCCCCATTCTTACGATTTCCTTGAAAGTATACGTGCAGCTTTGCTCTTTTCTGCGCTATACTCCCCAGTTAGACCTGGCCCAATCTATCTGAAATTCTCCGACCTTCAACATGAATAAGCAGCTGATTCCCCGGACATGGCTGCCCCAACTGGGTGATGGGATAGTATCCTCATTCTTGGATGATGAGGGAAAATGGTTTTCAGCAAGCGAACTTATCCGGAAATTTAATATCCCAGTATACTCACAATTCAAAGTGGTCCAATTAAAGCATTTACTTACAACAGTGATGGGCAATATCCCCCCTTGCCAGGCGGTTAGGGCCCTGATCCTGGAATCCTCCTCCCTATTAGGATCCTCGGGTGTCATTTCTAAATTATATCAAGATTTGTTTCATAGACGGTATGGGGGCTCCCTCAGACTGACTAGGTTCTGGAGTTCTGTCTTTCCCCAATATTCTCCCAACTGGCAGGCCTTATGGAGGTCCTGTCATAAATATGTGTCCCAAGATAGATTGCACCTTATACAATACCACATTTTGCACAACATGTATTACACCCCTGTTAAGTTAGTGAAATGGGGTCTCCTTGACTCAAACATATGCGTTAGATGCTCCCAGGGAGAAGGAACAGTCCTTCATATATTTTGGTCGTGTCCCAAAATATCTTCTTTGTGGAACTCTATCAAAATTTTTCTGGACCCCTTACTGGGTCTGCAGGAGTGTTTCACACCCGACATTTGTCTCCTAGGGGACCTGTCCTCCATCAGGGTCAAGGTGAGGAGATTTCATATCTCCATGATTGCACTATCTGTCAAAAAACTTATTTTACACCACTGGAAAGACAAGGTCACTCTGACATTACAGGAATGGGTGAACAAAATCCTTGCTAACCTTCGTACAGAGAAAGCTATAGCTAGTCTCCACAATAGAGTACCTGTTTACACACATATATGGGATCTCCTTCACTCTTTAATAATAGCTACCCGGATATAAGTACTGTTTCATAGTAGGTAGCCCTGTACACTTATGTATAATGTCTTAGAACCCACGTTGTAAGGAGGCATAATACTGCTGTACAGGGGGGGAGGTGGGGGCAGTTTGAGTAGAGTATGTTACTGTATTCATGTTTTACTTCTCATGTTAACTGCCTCCAATGTTGTGGAAAAATCTGTTAATAAAGGTTGAACTGAAAAAAAAAAAATGATCCAACAGGCAGTTGATGCACTCCCGACAGTGTTTACTCTGCCAACTGCAGCACATCAACCTGTGAGCATGGGTTGATGCACTGCAAAGCTGGCAGTGTAAGCAGGGCTTGAGGTAGGCCTAGGTGCTGTCCTGAGTCAAAATGTAGGTGGGACAGATCATCCTAATCTATACATAAGTAGGAAGTTGCATGACAGAGAGAAAAGGTACTCCACTATTGAAAAGGAGTGTTTAGCAGCAAAGTGGGTCATGGAATCTCTGAAGTTTTATTTACTAGGAACTGAATTTGTGCTTATAACAGAACACAATCCTCTCTGTTGGCTTAACCAGATGAAAGATAAAAATTCCAGAATCACAAGGTGTTACCTGGCACTATAGCCATTTAAATTCAGGGTGATACACAAATCTGGTAAAGAGAATAGCAATGCTGATTTTCTGTCAAGTTATGGCTCAGGAATTGAGGATTCTGGAGGCTGAAAAACAAATGTATGAGTTTGAACTGTGCTGTTTGCTGTACTTTAAAAAAAAACTGAATGCACGTCTGCTTAATTGCTGAAAGGAGGAAATGTTATTAGAAAATAAAAAAGTTTTGGAAACCTGTTTAATAAAACAGGTTCCCTCTTAAGGAGGGGGGTGTATGTGACATGGTAGAATAGGATCCTGTCCCATTTGTTATGGAGAAAGTGTTTAAAATGCAAGGATCTGTCCTTTTCTGTCCCTTCTCTGTCTGGTTACGCAGCCAAATTTTCCTGTGAGGCCTCGAACTTGATCAATCCAAACAGTCTCGCAATTCTGTGCCGCTCACTGTATCTCAGTTTTCCCTTGCTATCTGTTTTCCCTCCCTTGCATATATACATCTGCTGATATAAAAAAAAAATGGGCAAATCATTGTATGGAAATGTAACTGATATTGGGATCACTTGTGTTTAGAAAATATATAGTGTTACTGTTGAAATGTATATAATTGTATTTCAACATGACTGAAAAAAGGCTATTGAAAACTCTAGAGGTTACCTGAGTGCAAATCTTCCAGCCTTTTGAAAAAGGAGGCTTCAGCTCAAAGCACAATGTGTTCTAGCAGCTCCTACCCTGAAACTTACAAGAACAAAATATTTATAAGGACAGGATGTTTGCTATGAATGGGGGTTGAAAAGACTTATAAAACAGCTAAGCTGCAACTTCAAGAGAGATGATGATTAGAAGAAAAAGGACACAGAGACTGAAAGAAAAAAATAATTAATTTCTCCTCTGTACATAGTTATTCTGAACAAGTTTATTTATTATGTTACTGATACTGTAAATAAATATTTTTGGCAAATTCTACAAATGCTCCTGGTTTTCCTATGCTTCCTGACCTGTGCCTCAATGACACATGTTTTTGCAGGTTGCTGTCCCTGTCAGGCACTGCTCCTCTGCCCTTTTAGCTGCCCACAGCAGTCTCTCGTCACTGCAGGGTGCTGGGGGATGGTGGGTAGAAGGTGTAGGGGTGGGGGTCCAGGACCTGGGAGGGGGAGAGAGTGGAGCGGCCAGATTGGGGTAGTGAGGACCGGGAGACACCCTGGGGTGAAATGAAATCCTGAGCAAGGTTCACCTTGTATGGTGCCCATACCCAAGGGCGCCAAGTTAATTGGGCCGGTAGCTCGGCCAGCCCCCGTTGTCTCATCTGATTCGCACGGTATTGTGCGATGCCAGATTTATTAAAAACAAGACGGCTGTTATATCCAATCTTGTTGGGTCAGCAGATCTGGCATGCATCACCGAGACCTGGCTGAATGAGAATGCTGACCCCATTTTGGCAGCAGCGATTCCAGCTAGGTTCTCGGTGATACAGAGTGTGAGATTGGATTGCAGGGGCAGGCATGTAGCAATTTGTTTTAAATCAGAATTGTATCTTGTAGATGTGCCAGCTGAGGGAATCAGAACCTTTGAGTGCACTGTGATCACAGGTATGGGGTGCAGGATCATTCTTGTCTACAGTCCACCCAGAGCTGAGAAGTTGTTCCTGCAGGAAGTCACAGATTTTGTTGTCGACATGGTGCTGGAGTCTCCCAGATTGATGGTACTGGGTGACTTCAATGCCTGGGTCATTGACGAACTCTCACAATTTGGTCAGGACTTCTTCCGACTTATGACTTTGTTGGGCTTCACACAGGTAGCTAACTCTGTGACTCACAATTATGGTCACTTGTACCTGATTTTCCTCCTGGAGATGGAGATCTCTGACTTGGTGGTGGAACTGGGTGGATGATCTGATCACCACACTATAATGTTCAATCTCCTTGTTCCTTCCAATAGGCCTGCACCTTTGGAGATGGTCCGATACCACCCTTTGTGGGGCGTGAACCCAGTAGGTCTTTTGGCGGAGTTGGACCTATTGGGATTACCAGGTGCAAGGATCCCGAGAACCTGCTACAGGCCTATAATCGGGCAGTGGCAGGTACTCTGAACACCTTGACTCCATCCTTGTTCACCCCTTAACATTTGCCCTCAGTCCCCCTGGTTTGATGGAGCCTTGAGGGAGCTGAGGTGAGTGGGGTGAAGGTTAGAGCATTGCTGGTGGAGATCCGGCTGGGATGCCAACAGACTTAGACTGATGGAACATTATAGAGACTATCAGTCAGCAATCTCCCATAAGAAGGAAGAATTCCTGTCTGGGGAGATTGCTGCAGCTCAGAATTAACCAGTTCAGCTCTTTCTAACTGTGTACAGACTGTGCAATCCAGCCTGTCTGCAAGTTCAAAGAGCATTTTCTCAGGATAAATGCGAGGAGTTTGCTCGCTTCTTTGCTGGCAAGATTGCTGACATCAGGTCTGAGATCCACTTAGCATGCTCTATGGGGGGGGGAACGGTGGTCAGTGTGGTGTTGCTACTCTGCCCTGGTTCTGTTGGATGGTGTTTGATCGGCCGGAGATTGTGGATGTCATGCAGATTCTTCAAGATATGCACCCAACTTTCTGTAGTTTGGATCCAGGCCCTACTTGTCTTTTATTAGGCTGTATTGATGTCATCAGCCCAGTCCTTGCAGAGATAATCTGGTGCTCACTGGAGTCGGGTGAGTTTCCGTGCTCCCTGAAGGAAGCAGTGGTAACTCCCCTTCTCAAGAAAGCTTCGCTTAACCCAGACTGCCCTGCCAACTACAGACCAGTCTACAACCTTCGCTTTGTGGGAAAGGTTATTGAGAAGTTGTGGTGCTGCAGCTGGAGAATGATCTTACCATCCATAATGTCTACAACCCTCTCCAGTCCGGTTTTCGCAAAAGGCATAGCACGGAGACCACTCTGGTTCGGCTACTCAATGATCTCCTGATTGCAAGAGATCAGAAATGCCATTCTATCTTGGTATTCTTCGATCTGTCATCAGCTTTCGACACCATTGACCATGGGGTGCTGCTGGAATGTCTATGAGTCATCAGTGGCCTGTCTGGTATGGTCCTCAGATGGTTCCATTCTTTCCTCACTGGCAGATCACAGAGAGTGGTCTTGGGGATTTATTCCTCTGAGTCATTCTCTCTGCCATGTGGGGTGCAACAGGGTTCTGTGCTGGTCCCTGTGTTGTTCACGATGTATATGCTGCCGTTAGGAGACATTGTGAGGTGGTATGGGCTGGGTTTTCACTACTGTGCAGATAATACACAGCTCTACTTGTCCTTTGTGCCTGACCAGGACAGTGCGCTATCAGTGTTTAACAACTGCCTTGCAGAAATCCAGGATTGGATGAATACCTGCTGGCTGAAATGGAATTCCGACAAGACTGAGGTGTTGGTAGTGGATCCTGGTCACCGGATAGAGGGGTTAGCGGCAGGGGAGTAATTATAGGGGAGGTCGGGGGGCACAAGTCCCCCCCGACATTTCAGGTGAGCACATCTGTCACCCCCAACATTCAGGCCGTATGCTGTTACTGCCTGCTGGTGAGCTGGGAGGGACACAGCAGCCTGCTGTTCTGTGGGTGGGGGGGGGTTGGATTTTACTGGTGGGTTGGGTCAGGTCCTGGGAGTGAGAGCTCCAAGAGAGTGCAGCGAGGTATGGCAGCCAGACAGTTAGACGGCAGGGGGTGACCGGCACTATGCAAGTGGCCTGGCTGGAACCAGGAGGAGAAGAATGAACTGTAGCAGGGAGGAAGAAAGTGATGGACCACATTGCACCCGGAAGTAGCATAAGATAGTGCCACCGTCAATAGCGAGGAGTCGGAAGGAGCGGGTGGGAGATTGACTGCTCGCATCGAGGGGAAAAAAACTGCAGTGCTACCATTGATGTGTTTGCCTGCTTGGTGCTGTTTCACTTCCCCTCTCCTCCTGACTGTGACTGTCATGTCCTGCGACTCCTGCTGCCTCATCTGCCCTCCGATGATGCCTGTGGATGAGCTACTGCTTTGATTTCCAGCCTGGGAGTTGAAGGGGGGCTGGGGTTTTATGGCCTGGGATTGAGCGGTTCAGGGATGTGGGCACCAGTGAGTGACTGTGGGGGTCAGATGATTGGATCGGTTGGGGCGTCAGTCAGTCTGAGCCTGCAGTGGAAGTTTGGAAGGCAGAGCAGAGGCAGAGGAATATGGACTGCTGGAGGCTGCTGCAAGCAATGATGAAGCAACAACTACCTGGGAGGTAGAACTGACTGGTGGTGCTGCAGTGCAGTGGGTGGGGGTGAGTAGTGACTGGGGGGCAGTAAGCCAGCAACATCATCATGCCACAGGGGCATTTACTCACAATGCTGCATGAGCAAATTTGCAGAACAAGACACTGGCAAACAAGCAAAGGAGGTGGTGAAAGGGAATTTTAGTTTGCACAGGGCAGTTCTAAACTGGCAGGGGCCACACACTACTGATCATTTGATTTGGCACCAGTCAGAATCAGGGAGTGCCTGGGAAAAGAAGCCTGCTGCAATCTGTGAGGCATTCTCTTTACTGTTGTGTCTGGAGTGGGCCAGTGGCTCTACCAGTAGACTGTGACCAACACAATCAGCAATCAACACAAAACTGCTCAACTTAAGCTAACATCTTAGCCAACATCTTAACATCTTAGCCAACAACAGCTTAATCTAGTTCAAGGTCAATTGGCACTCATCTGTATCCCCCTCCCCCGGGTCGTGCCTGAAAATAGGCAGGATTTGTCTAGTGCACTTACCCGGTCAACAAAAACTAAATAAATAAATAAATAAACATATCTCTAATAGTCTACAAAAGGCAAGGGTTGGTAATGTTTCTGTTTAATTATGTTTATTGGTGGTCTGTTCTGCTTTGCTGTGTTGGGTGTGTCTGTACTGTCTACAGTCAGTGTCTGATTTAAAATGCTGTGTTGGCTAGTGTCTCTTCTGTGTGCCACCTGAGCCTGACTGTTGCCTGCTTTGGTAGGGGCAGGGATTTACTGGCTGAGGGAGGTTATATGGTTAGCCTAGCATGCAACTCCAGTGTTTTGCTCTATATTACCAAAGTTAAAGTAATTTCAATGGGCTTGCTCAACTGGATGAGACGTATGCTTGTGTGACTTCAATGCATTGTGGCTGTTCACCTCTCTATCCATGGGATATACCATCCTGTAGGGGTATGATGCAAGGAACCTTAGAGGAGGGTTCCCCCCATAGGTACCATGGGAATAATTTCCTTGGCTAAAGGTAGTTTAGGATAAAGCCCTCGGGAAAGAGAGATGAGTTGCTGGAGGAGGAGGAGTAGATGGTGGGACAACAAAGAAAACAAATGAGGACTAGCCCGGAGGAGGACCTTTTAAGGCCTGGTTGGGGGAGTGGTTTGTTGCTCTGCCCATTGAACTCTGGCCAGCCCTCAGCCATCAGTTTCAATGGGCTTGCACAACTGGATGAGATTTATGCTTGTGTGACTTTGGTACATTGTTGCTGTTTGCCTTGCTATCCAAGGGATATACCACCCTGTCGGGGTACAATGCAAGGAACCCTAGAGGAGGATTCTCCCCGTAGGTGCTGCAGGAATAATTCCTTTGGCTAAAGATAACTTAGGAAGAAGCCCAAAAAGAATGCCCAAAAGGGTGTCGAGCATCGAAGAGGCGAGAAATCAGAATATATCGAGACCGGAAATTAAGATGATAGACGTAGATGGGAAGGACAGGAGAAGAATGAGATATGAAGAGGACGATGAATGAAATGAAAGCAGATAAAATGCAGAAGGGCAGACTTCCTAAAGAGAGGGAATAGCCGGGGCCACCATCCGACTCCATCCAACAGCGGAACTAAAATACGGAACTAAAGAAACTCCAACCCTATCTAATATTATGACCATTGGCAAGGAGGAGAGGAAAAAACCCCTTTGAGGAGGAAACCTCTGGGGATCCAAGGCCTAGGTCATCTTCCATCCAGGCTGGAGGATGTTTTGATTAGTGATGGCTCAGCTACTGTAATTTAGAGTCGAGATCGAGTGAGAAAAAAAAATTCCAGTTTTGAGAAAGCTCTCATTCTGTCCTTCTAAATGGACAACTGTTGAGGGTTATGAGTGATGTCTCTGCCACTAGACAATCAAAAGCAAGAGAGGAGAGAGAGATGACTGCTAAGGCACTCAGCTGGCCAATGTGAGCCTATGAAACGGACTAGGTGAACCAGAGGTGGTCCTGAAGGAGAATAGCGTAGATGGTGCCTCTGAACCCACTCAGGCAGCCAAAGGGACTCTGATGATGAAAGTCCCACCTCTCACAGCTGGATGGCAGAAATTCTACATCCAGAGGTGTTGCCGAGATGAGGGATGCCTGAAGGTCCACCCAGAGTGAAGACATTCTCACTATGGGCCAAGGAGAAGGACTCTGCGCTGAGCTTTTCATGCTCTAGATGCAGATTTTGTGAGTGCAGAGAGAGACAATCAGCTACAGTTTATCCCCGAGCCAAGGAGCAATGGACACGGAAGGCATGTCTCCGAATGAAGAGCAGTTTGATGAGGTAGCATAAGACCCAATGAGAAGTATGCTCAATTAATCAATGTGAATGAGTAGACCCTGAAATTGGACTGAGTGAAGGAGAACCAGACTCATGCCATGAGGAAGCTACCCATGATTGGTAACTATGGGAGTGCATGCCAACCAGTTCCATTGAGAGCCAAATTAGGAATGGATAGAATTTCATGAAGGTAGCAGCAAGAGCAGCCAAGTGAAGCCAGCAGCTGATGGTGAGGTAGGTAGTACCAAGAGGACATCTGAATAGGTTTGATGAGAACGAGGGGAATAGGGTCGGAGGAGGAGGAGGAGGAGGAGACGAGTAGGCAGGGCGATATGCTGGAGGGAATATTAGGTGATGTGAATGAGTAGGGTATGGTGGTATAGTGAGATGGCAGGATAGGGAAGCCCCCAAAAGAAAGCAGAGGTCAGAGAAAGAGAGGAATGGAGGATGAAGGGAACGGGAGGAGGAGGAGGAGGAGGAGGAGGAGGAGGAAGGCGAGCACCCACCATGGGGGAGCACAATTCAGGGATGAAATTAAGAAAGCGCATCATGGTGTAATCAAGAGCAATGAGTGGCAAAGGCCAGGGAGAGCAGGGGCAGGGACAAATGGCAAATTCCCAGAGGAAGGCTGCAGAGCATGCCAGCCAGGCATACAGTCCAGTCAGATTGATAGTTCTATGATGTGAAACAGTATGGGTGGCAAACAGGTTGGGTTGAGGTTGAGAAAAGGAAAGGTAGGATTACCAGGAAGAAAACAAGATATAAGGGGAGGTAAGAGGAGACCAGACGAGAACCAACAGTAGGAGTCATGATCCCCATAGAGAGTAACAGCCTCTTTAAAAGGGAGCCGGGAACCAATAACGTAGATTGAGATCCGAACTACAGGGCAATAACAATAGATGTGGTTCAAACATAAAACAGGCCATCGAAAATGAAGTCCTGGAACAGGTACAAGAGGCCAGGAGATGAGCATCGACCAGGGGGAGAACAGAAGTTGAGAGGAGTAAAGTGAACGCTGTCCCCCAGCTCACAGGAACCACTGAGGAGCTCAACAGCACAGGAAGTCGCTGTGGAGAGAACTAAAGCAGAGGAGCGAGGCATCCTCTGTAGCAGTGGGTATGAGCACAGTGGGCAAAAGGAACAGAGAGAGCAAAGGAAGACAGATCGAGGGAGAAGGAGAAGTGGGGAATATACGAGGGAAAGCTGGGCAGTGGCAACACCAGCACAAACCTGGAAGAGGGAAGGTGACAGAGACAGGAGCAGCAATTGGAGAGAGAGAGAGAAGGGGAAATGAAACTACGAAAAAGGTACAGGGGAAATGGAGCGAGGAGGAGGGATGGGAGAACCAAGGAGCCACAGACAGCCACTGAACAGCGAGACAGGAGAAGGAGCACAGGCAACAAAAGGGGGGCCACATAGAGCCGCTGCAGGGAGGTAGAACTGGCAAAATGGAATACTCAGCATACCAGACCAGGATGGCAACAGGATGGAGGTATGCAAATGAGGAAAAATGAACACTGGACTGGAGGAGACAGGGGAACAGGGTTCAGGTGGGAGGGAGGGAGAGAGAGAGAGCCGCAGGCCAGTGGAAGTGAGCAGTAGGATGAAGAGCAGGGAAATGGAAAGGAGCCAGAGGTCAGAGGTGCTGCTAAAATGCAGTAAACAAAGAACAGGCAAGAGAACAGGAGAAGAGGTATGAGAAGCAGCGCCTCTGGCCGCAACGAAGTAAACAAATGAGGACTGGCCCGAGGGATGGCCTTTTAAGGTCTGGTTGGAGGAGTGGTTTGTTGCTTTGCCCATTGAACTCCAGCCAGCCCTCAGCCGTCAATAAAAATAAAAATCAGACCTTTACCCTGCAGGTGGGTCTGGTGGATAGTTCAAAGGAGCATTATGGAAAGGAAGGGAGGGAATGGGTCTACGGACCATGGTGATAATGTAGGTAGGAAAAATGGGCAGACTGGGTAAGTCAAGTGAAGCAGTCCTTATCTGCCATCAAATTTTATGTTTCTGTGTAAAAATGAATTAACAGCTGTGCAAAATAAAAAAAAATAACAAGCACTTGTCACTGCCAAATGTTTGCCACTTGCATTGCTGTTGTGCTGGTGGGTCCTGCTAGTTTGTTCACATTTTTAGTATATATTTAACCGAAATAGACCAAATAAGATGTAATCTGTGATATGTCATTTGCAATCGGGTTCTGATGTCTGCTGCATTTCCCAGGACGGTAGAGGAGAGATGCAATATATATATATATTTTTTTATTTAGTTTTTGTTGACTGGGTGAGGTACACTAGCCATAGAGATGACTATTTGCAGGCACAACCTGGGAGGTTACAAAGTAGAGAATATACAATACAGAGAGAGTACAAACAATGAGGCACATAATACAATTTCCCATGATGGCAGAGTCAAATAACATAATGGAAAATACAGTCTTGACCTAGTTATACAATGTAATTCTTAGAAAATGCAGGCACATAAACATTGGAGAGTAGCACTGAGGGTATAATGTAAGGTAAAAATGAACAGTAGCCTGAATAGGAGGGAGGGAACAAAGGGAAGATATCCAGCTAAGCAAAAATGCAATGATAAGTGCACACAGTAATAAACAATAAGGAATGAGTGGCGGTCTGGCAGAGCACTACTTTCAAACAGTAAGGGAACCAAACAATGGCAGATACACACGGTAGTTTAGTACCAGGTAAGTGCAAGCAAAGAAAATGAGCAAAAGGATAAAAGGGAGAGGAACTATTCAGGTAAAGTCAAAATCAGCAGAAAGTTTAAGGTAGGAGGACATGTCAGAGAAGCAAAATTAGAACAGGTTAGGTAATCTGGGTAAAGATAGGGCAGTAGTAAGCGGACTAGATAGAGGAGGACCAGGTAGGATCAAAGCACAAGCAAGGGACAGATTTGGTTAGGAAATTTAGCAGCTCCTTTTTAAATATAGCATGAGTCAGCGAGTGACGGATGGCGAGGGGAAGAGAGTTCCAGTGCTTCGAGGCAGCGTGAGAGAAAGCACAGGTACCCTTTGAGGTTTTACATTAGTGTTGTTCTGCTTGTATAATGTATTTATGTATTCACTCTCAAAGGTATGTTGATAGAAATAATTGTATTTTTCCATAGATAATTTACTTTTTGCTGGGTAATATAGCACTCGCGATCCGAGACTGGCTGAGAGTGATGTCCCCCCCAACCTTTATGCCAAAATTACTCCTTTGGTTAGCGGTGGGATGTCCATCAGGGCTCTGGCTTGGGAGTGCCCAGTTGTTGACCTCTGAATGGGTGCAAAATCTGGGAGTAATACTTAACGATGGGCTGACACTTCGTTCACAGGTGTTGGCTGTGGTTAAGTCCTCTTTTTACCTTCTGAGGAATATCACCCAGATTAAGATCCTAGTTCTGTCTGGTGACTTTCCAACTCTGATCCGTGCCTTTGTGATCTCATGCTTGAACTACTGTAACTCCCTTTACCCAGGGCTTCCAGGGGTTGATATCCGTCACTTGCAGCTGGTGCAGAATACTGCAGCCAGGTTATTGTCTGGATTATCTCAATCCAGTCATATCATACCTATGCTGCGTGAACTGCACTGGCATCCAGTTCAGTGGCAGATCACCTTCAAGGTTGGCTTGCTGACCTATAATGCCCTACATGGACTGGGACAGAGATCTGCAAGATCTTGGCACCCTCACTGCCCCCTTCAGCTGCTCTGCTCGGCCGAAGAGGGGTTGCTGGAGATTCCCAGGGTATGGTTAAAAACTTCTGGATCAAAGGCATTTTTATTTGCAGCCCCAACCCTGTGGAATTCTCTGCCTCATCGGATACGAGAGTGTCTGACAGTGTAGAGCTTTAAAAACTGCTTGAAAAACGTATTTATTTAGGCTCGCCTTTGGAAATATTTTTTGACCTATATTGGATTACTGTAGTTATATTTTAAATATACTAATTGGATGTTTGTTTTAGAATTTATTTATTGTTTTTAGTTGTTTTAGTATGGATTGTACAGCACTTTGATACGTTGTGAATGGTGCTGTATACATAAAAATTATTATTATTATTTTCAAATTAAGGAGGGGGAGGGACACTTGAGGGCATGATCTGAGATTGGAAGGGGGAAGGTTCAGGATGGAAATAAGGAGATACTTTTTTACAGAGAGGGTGGTGTCTAGGTAAAATGCATTGCCAGAGGAAGTGATAACCTGTAGAACAGTGGGCTGCTTCAAAAGGGGATGAGACAGGGTAAGGGGAAGGTCACTGGAGGGGGGAGAGGAGAGAGGGAGAGCTGCAGTATAAGGGCTGCTAGCTGCACAATCAAGCAGACGTGATAGACCATATAGAGGACAATCTATGGTCGGCTATCCATAACAAGCATGGGTAGCTATCGAGAGGTTGCCAGTGACGACTGTTTGAACCTTGATAGTGCAGCTCGAGAGGTTTTGTCACCATGGCAACCTTGAGATAGCTGATCATGCTCGTTATGCATAGCCAACCATACATTGTCTTTTATAGTGCATGGTCCGCTATCTAAAGTAAAATGAGTCCATCTTTGTCAATGTCTGCTCTGCAATGTCCTTACTTTTGTTTTTATCCTCAGTTTCACTCTCTTCCACTCCCGCTATCACTGCCATGGCTGCTTCCTTACAGGGAGTGGTTAGTGTAATGCACATGTGTGAGCACATTCCATGTTGTTATGCTGCAGTAGCTACATAGCTAGTACAGCATAACAGCTGTGATGACATAGTTACTGCAGCATAACAACGTTGTTGAAGGTATGGGTTTCCATCCCTAACAACATTCCACCATACACTATAAGGCCTTTATCTGCTGGCAATTTCGTATGTTCGTATGAGTCCATCCTCTAGGCTCTAGCCCTCTCTAGTATAAATTTGAACTTTATGTCCCTATTTATAGCAGTTGACCTTGCAAAGCACTTCCTTTCTGTTTCACTTCTTGGTTTTCCTGATATGGATTTTCTGAGGTACTGTTTAACTCTGTTCTTACTGAACCAGAAAAAAACACATACATTTGATAATCAGAATCATAGACTACATTCAGTGGGTAAAAAGAATGAAATCATACACAAAATCCAATGTGTCAAATGAAAAAAAAAATTCAAGCAGCCATAACAAGAGCTACAGATGATGTTTTCTGACTGAAAAAAATACATAACAAAATACAAATTTAATTATGGACAGATGTTTCTTGAATATTTTTAACTATTTTTAAACCAAAAATAAACAACAATTTAATATTTGTGCATAAGTAAGTAGAGATGCAGTGAATTTAAATTCCGCTGGCAAAGTGAACGCGAAGTGTGCACTTCGCGTTGCCACTCCGCTACGTGGAGTTGGCAATCCAAAGTGCTCACTCCACCTTGTCATTACCACTTCAAGTTAAGGCAGAATGGCAATGCGAAGTAAGGCGAAGTCATTGTTTTTAATGGATTTCGGGTTCCTCATTATGATTCTAAGTGATCCACTTGGTGTTTTAGATTTGGCAGCCCCCAGCCACACACATCACATGGCTTACGGTGCTGTAAGTCATATGCTCTTTAGCTAGGCAGGAAGAAAGTCAGTCATACAAGCAGACACTTTTACTTTCTCCTGTGCAGACGGAGAGAGAGTAGTGTGTTTTGTGACTGCTGATACTTTGAGATCGGAGCGAGGAGAGATTTAAACTTTGATTTAGACCCAACAGCTTTTTTAAAAGCTAAATTTTTTTGTCTTTTCTGTACTCTTTTTTACTTAATTTGTTCTTTCTGTCAATTTTAATTTTCTTAC
Organism: Neoceratodus forsteri; assembly: GCA_016271365.2. NCBI lineage: Eukaryota > Metazoa > Chordata > Ceratodontiformes > Ceratodontidae > Neoceratodus > Neoceratodus forsteri. The sequence goes on along the minus strand of CM057451.1, from coordinate 670,251,817 downwards.
CTTTATAAGTAGTCAGCTGTTTGTCTGTGTCTGCGTGACTGTGTGTGTGTGTGTGTTGTGTAACAGTGTGAGTAGTGATTGCTCAGATGGAGGGAGCTCAGTAAGAGACATGGACCAGGGTGAGGGAATGTCTGGGGCGGGGGCAGCTCTGGAAGAGCGTGGTAGTGGTAAGCATCATACCGTGCGCATGTTATGGAGGGCATGGGCGCTCGTTCCTGTTGGACCTCTCAAAATTTGTGAGTGCCCCCCCCCCAGAAGCAGGACCAGAACAATGAGAGGGTGAGTGCTGTGGAGCAGTGGCTGGATCACATACAGAGACATCAGTTGCAAATTATGTCCATGCTTGAACTGCTGCTGGATCACCATGGGATCCCACATTAGTTTTTTTTCCTCACACCATGTGCCCCCCCACACCTTCCTTGCTGTGTTATAAAATGTATTCCTCCACCATCCCCGACCCTTGTATGTAATTATGCCCTTTTTTGTTGTCTTCCATATGTGTGACACTTTGTATTCTGAGCAGTGCAAGTATACTGTGCTAAACTGCATGTGTGCAGTCAGTCTTCTTTCCTGTCTGTGTATGTACTGCAGACACTGTCCAAATCCCTGACTTAAAAACAAACATTAATGAGTACAACGGTGGGGTGGTGAAGCATGGAGAGATACTACAAAACAGGCTTACAATATATCCAAGTAACTATAAAAAAAATTAATGTTGTGATTCGTGATGTGATCATAAATCGTGATTTGTGACTGCATTTGTGTCCGTGATGATGAAGAAACGTGAATGCCTATGGCTGTACATCCCTAGGTCCCAATGAGCTGTAGCTTAAAACTCCCAGACTTAAAAACATGTAACAATGAGTACAATGGTGGGGTGGTGAAGCCTGGAGAGATACTACAAAACAGGCTTACAATACATCCAAGTAACTAGGAAAAAAATTAATGTTGTGATTCGTAACGTCAATGATCGTGAATTGTGATTTGTGACTGCATTTGTGGCTGTGATGATGAAGAACGTGATTTGTTACATGAGTGGCTCGTGATGATGGTCCTGACTTAAAAATGCATATTAATGAGTACAATGTTCATGCAGAATTAAGCACCACTCCTGTTCAGTACTCTGAAGAGAAGCCAAAGAAACAACTGTGACTTAAGTTACAGATGGAGATTGGGCCGTAAAGAGATGCAAATGTACAGACAGATTAAGATTGTGCTGTGCACTGAAGAGATGCAGACACAAAGGCACAACACCAAACCAGTGCTTACCATCAGAAATTCAAATCTGGAAAACAATACCTTTGCCAGTTGGGGCAGGCCATGGGGGGGGGGCAGTGTTCTGCACTGCTGCAGTAACAGTCACTAGTACTAGTACCAGTAAAGATACCACAAAGAAGTACAAAAATCACACAGCTGCAGCGGATAGCAGCTTCACATTGCTGAAATTATTATGTGGCACAAAAAAAGGTGTCTGATTTGATTACACGCGCCACACACATACTCACACACACACACCAAGTAATGCATAGCAAATTGAAAACTTCAGTAATATAACCACATATTGTAAACAAACTAAAATTATGCACAGTGGCAGTAACAGTCACTGTCACAAACCCACTCAGTAGGTCAGGCCCTCTACTTCCAAAGTGCCAACCTCCGAGTGCAGTCTTGTGAACAGTTTAATAAAACAAGGTAACCCTCTTGTCTGTTTTGTGAGTTCGGATCAACCTTTGCTCTCCAGTCTTGGAGGGATTCAAACTATGAACCTCTTGCTAGCGTACCCAATACGCAGGCTCAGATAATTCTGTCTTCGGGGGGGGCGGATATCTTTGCCTATGGGCACCTAACCAGGTGTACAGAAATGAACCCTTAAAAACTGTAATAAAGACCCTATATTTAAAACGCTTCTCTTTCCAGTTTGGTATCACCATTCAAGCTTATGTCTAGTGTCTGCTATAACCATATATACTTTTCTTGCAAATGAAAGAAAATCAAAGACAGACCAAGTAAGTTCAAAAAAGAGTTTTACTAAAATAGATAAAAATATGTAACACATAAAATGCAGAACTAATATATCACAAGACATACAAATCTTTTAAAAGAACAGTACAATTCCTACCTACAGTATTTAAATTTGTCTTTTCTCTCTAAATACCTGCTTGCAAGTGCTCAAGGATGTTTCTTGGTCAGAGTCTAGATAAAAGTGTCTCTGTGAAGTAAAACAGAATAAATTAAAAGCTGGCTTTTACCCCACCTCTTTGCAGGAGGTCACCTAGCTCCTCCCTGTCAGGATATATAAAAAATATATATTAAAAAAAAACAGGATGTCTTTTTCAAGAATTAAATTCTTCAATCCTCAGCATGACTCATGTCCTTCAAATGGCACTTCTTTGATCTATGCTGCATTCTCTCCCACACAGGCTTCACAGGAGCATTTACAACTTTGCACCCCTGTGTAATAACCTGAGTTTTCCCTCCAATATCATAAAAATGGATATGATTTCCCCTTTTAACAATAACATCTATAATTAACTTAGAAAAGTCTGTAAATAGCTGCTGGCCTGCGATGTAACACCTGGTATCTAAAACTGGTGTGTGTGTGATCTCACATACTGTTTCAGCATTTTCTCATGGCTTTCATCTTTCAGCTGAAACCTGGGAGGGGGGAGTGAGGCCACTCCTAAAGCACCAGAGTTTCAGCAGAGACAGCCAGTAATGCATTTTATATTAAAAAAAAATTATACAGCACTCAGAACTGGCTGTCCACATCACAATTCCTCCCCACATAGACTGAATTTGGGGGTTCTATCCCCTACATGGGATGGGCTTCCCAAATCATTTCACTCCCCATAGACCCTAGACAGCCCATATGAGTTCTGGTTTTTGGCTCCAACCCTATGTAGGATTTTTAGATCATACCCTTGTAGAGCAAGACTCCATCTTAGCAGTCTGCCATTGTTTTTCCCCATCTGCATCAGCCAAACCAGGGGGTTGTGGTCCGTCTGCACCACAGAATGCTGCCCATACAAGTATGGCTCTAATTTCTTTAGAGCCCACACTATGGCAAGATAATCCTTTTCCACCATGGAGTACGCTTGCTCCCTGGGAAGTAACTTCCTACTCAGGTACACAACTGGGTGATCTGTCCCTTGGCTAGATGTCTGACTCAGTACTGCCCCAATACCCACGTCTGAGGCGTCAGTCTGAACTATAAAGGTTTTGCTATAGTCAGCACTTGTCAAAACAGGAGCACTGCACAGTGCCTCCTTTAATCTGGTAAAGGCTACGTCACAGGCTGGGCCCCAGGTAATTTTCTTTGGCATCCTTTTCTTTGTCAGGTCAGATAAGGGAGCAGCCAGGGCACTGTAATTGGGTACAAATTTTCTGTAGTACCCTGCTGTCCCTAGAAAACTCCTCACCTGCTTCTGTGTTTCTGGTCTGGGCCATGCCTGGATCACCTCTATCTTTATTTGGTTAGGACAGAGCTGTCTCTGGCATACCACATGCTTGAGGTATGCCACTTCTCCCATGGCCACCTGGCACTTCTCAGCTTTGACAGTGAGCCCAGCCCTCTGTATCCTGCCCAGCACTTCCCTGAGGTGGGTTAGGTGTTCCTCCTGGCTGGTACTAAAGATGACATTGTCATCCAGGTATGCCATGGCGTACTCCTCAGCACCATTTAACACCTGGTTCACCAACCTTTGGAAGTGGCCAGGGTGTTCTTCATTCCGAAAGCATTACTTTAAACTCAAATAAGCCTAATGGAGTGATGAAGGCTGACCTCTCCCTAGCTCTGTCTGTCAACTCTACCTGCCAATACCCCTTTGTCAGGTCAATGGTCATAAGATAGGTCACCCCTCCCAACTTGTCCAGGAGTTCATCCATCCAGGGCATTGGGTGGGCGTCAGATTTTGTGACTGCATTCAGTCCACGATAGTCCACACAGAAATGAGTAGAGCCATCTGGCTTAGGCACAAGGACTATGGATGAGGCCCAGGGGCTGTGGGATCTCTGGATTACCCCTAAATCCAGCATCTCCTCCGCTTCCCTCCTAATGACCTTTTGGACAGCCTCTGACACCCGATATGCTGTCCGCTGTATGGGCGTCTGTGTCCCTGTCTCCACATCGTGTGTCGCTAAGGAGGTTAGTCCAGGCTTGGTGCTAAGCAATTGGGCAAAGTCTGCTAAAACCTCCCTTACTTTCTGAATCTGGTCCGGGTCCAGCTGGGGAGACAATTTTACTGCCTCCACAGAGGACTCCCACTTACTCTCTTCCAGCAAGTCCAGAAGGGGGTCTCTTTCATCCGTCCCCTCCCCATGACTACACACTGCAAACACCATGTCAACCCTATTTGCATATGGCTTCATCATGTTGACATGGTACATCCTTTCTGTCTGTCTTCTGTCAGGTAACTCCACAATGTAGTTCATGTCATTTACCTTCCTAACCACTTTGTACAGTCCTGCCCACTCAGCTTGCAGCTTGTCTTTCCAGACTGGAATAAGGACCATGACTTCATGACCCACCATGTATGAGTGAGCTCTGGCTCTGCAGTCATACCACACTTTTTGTTTCTGTTGGGCAGCTGCTAGGTTGCTCTGGGCTGTCCCCATAAGCTCCTTCAGCCTTTCCCTAAACCTAAGGACGTAATCCACAATGGGAGTTCCCTGGGTGGTGTGCTTGCCTTCCCAGTCCTCCCAGATCAAGTCTAGGGGACCACATACCCGGCGTCCATATAAGAGTTCAAAGGGGAAAAATCCTGTTGACTCTTGGGGCACCTCCCTGTATGCAAACAATAGGTGGGGAAGGTATTTCTCCCAGTCCCTCCCATGCTGTTCAGCAAACGCCCGGAGCATTGACTTTAGGGTACCATTGAATCGTTCCACAAGTCCATTGGCTTGTGGGTGATCTGATGTAGTGCATCTCTGCACCACCACACACATCTCCCATAAACATTTCATCAGGTCTGACATGAAGGAACCACCCGCGATCGGTGATTACCTCCTGCGGAAAACCAACATGGGAGAAAATCCCAAGTAAGGTATCTGCCACTTTGTCTGTCCTCAGTGAGGATAGGGTGACTGCCTCTGAGTACCGGGTGGCATAATCCACCACAGTCAGGATGAATCTCTTCCCTGAGGAGCTGGGGGTATTTAAAGGCCCCACAATATCTATTCCCACCCTCTGGAATGGCTCCTCCGCTATGGGCAAGGGGATCAGGGCTGATTGGGTTTTCTTGCCCACCTTCCCTATTTCTTGGCACCAGTGACAAGACCTGCAATACTCTTTCACCTTCTGGGTGAAGTTAGGCCAGTAGAAACTCTGGGCTAACCACTGTGTAGTGCGCACGATTCCCAGATGACCAAACAAGGGAATATCATGTGCAGTTTTGAGCAACTGCTCACGATACCCCTGGGGAATGACAAGCTGCCTGCCTAGCATCCCTCCCTCTGTCTGTACTGCCTGAGTATATATAAGTCCATTTTCCCAATAAACCTCATGTCTGCCATCACCTCCCTGTGTTCCGTCAGAGTCTGCCCAAGCCCTGAGCTTCTCTAAACTAGGGTCACTCCTCTGAGCAGCTGCAAACCCCTCACACATTCCCAAGGCATGGGACAGGTCCCCTTCAGTCACTAAACTAGGGTCCCTAGTACTAGCGTCAGGGCCCTCAGGATCACTGTCAATCCCAACCCTCTGACAATGGGTCACCCCTCCCTCTTTGGAGTAACCTTCCATAGCTGTGTGGTCACTTGCTATTGGGGAGATTTCTACCCCCTTTTTATCAGTCTCCATATCAGGAGACACAGGCTGGGGAACCAGCCTCCCAGTGGTTTCCACAATGGTTTCTGTAGGGTTCAGGGAACTACAATTTCCCTTGCTGCTTGGCTATGGGTAACTGCACATACCATCCCCTGTTGGAGATTGTTACCCAGGATCACACCCACTGCTAAAGTTTAGGCTACAGCCTAGGCTACAAGCTAGGTGGCAGGACACAGAGGGTGGTGGTAAATGGCTGTCACTCCACAGAGGGAAGAGTGACAGTGGGGTACCACAGGGATCAGTGCTGGGGCCGGTCCTATTCAACATCTTCATCAGTGACATTGCGCAGGACCTAGAAGGCAGAATTTCACTGTTCGCTGATGACACAAAGCTCTGTAACAGAGTAGACACACCAGAGGGTGTAGACAGAATGCGAAGGGACCTACAGAAACTTGAAGAATGGTCAGGGGTTTGGCAGTTGAAATTCAATGCAAAGAAGTGCAACATAATGCATATGGGGCACAAAAACTCTGGCACAATATATCAGTTGGGGGGTGAGGATATAGCATGCACCAAGCAGGAAAGGGATCTTGGGGTTATCATCTCTGATGACCTCAAGGTAGGGAAACAGTGTGACAAGGCAGCAGGTAAAGCAAATAGGATGCTGGGATGCATAGGCGGAGGCATCACCAGCAGGAAAAGGGAGATCATAATTCCACTATACAAGACAATAGTGAGGCCCCACCTGGAGTACAGTGTACAGTTCTGGAGACCTTACCTACGTAAGGACATAGACAGGGTAGAAAAGGTTCAGAGGAGGGCAACAAAGATGGTACGTGGATTGCATCACAAGTCCCATGAAGACAGGTTGAAGGAACTGAATATGTACTACCTGGAGGAGAGGAGGGAGAGAGGGGATATGATAGAGACATACAAGTATCTTACAGGGAGGAACAGGGTGCAGGAGTACACTATTTTTAAGCAAAAAAGATGTTCCAGGACTAGAGGGCATGGGATGAAGTTGGAGGGAGGACGATTCAGAGGAAACGTGAGGAAGAATTTCTTCACAGAATGGGTGGTGGACAAGTGGAACAGCCTGCCAGAGGAAGTGGTGGGGACTGAAACAATCATGGGATTTAAGAATGCATGGGATAGACATAAAGGAATTCTGGAGGTCAGGAGTAAGGGGCAACAGACTTCTAGGAAAACATAAACCAAACTTACAAGCTCAAATGGGCAGACTGGGTGGGCCATAGGCCCTCATCTGCTGACACTGTCTATGTATCTATGTACAGCCACCTGTTGCACAGTTCCCCCTGTTTCACCCCAGTCTAAGAGAACATTAGCGAGGGGCAATGTTTTCACCTCACCAGTGAAGTCCTGTACAGTGACGTATTTATTGGGTATAAGCTGACCAGGCTCTACCAGATCCCCCTTTACCAAGGTCAAGGATGCTTCTGTGTCCCTTTTAACCCTTGTGTCTGTACACCATTTGCTATGGCTGAGTGCATGTGTTCCCTCATGTTCACTGGCATGCTTCCAGGGACACACAAACAACCTACTTCTTTTTTAGCACCCTGTTCTGTATTGCTCACCTTTTTGGGGCACTGTCTGGCAATATGCCCAGTTTCTTTACACAACCAACATTCATTTCTTCTCTCAGAGAAATTTTTTCTCTGAAACCTGGGGCTAACTGGTTTCAGTGGAGGTAGTGAGGGTTTTAGCTGCCCTGAAGGTGCGCTTTTCCCTTTCTGCACTGCCACACCCACCCCATTTGCTCTCAGATCAGGTCTGCTCTTGGCATAGTGGTCCGAGAGTTCAGCAGCCTCTTGCACTGTTTTGGGATCTTGGTCCTCTAGCCAGGTTTTTAGCTCTGCTGGGCAAGCCCAATAAAACTGTTCTAATAAAATCACATTTTCAATTTTATCAACAGAGTTTGCCTCAATTCCTTCCCACCAATGTTTTAAAAACTGACATTGTTTCATGGCTAGCTCCTCGTAGCTCATATCAGGGCTTCTCTTGAGCTTACATAATTTAGCTCTGTATGACTCAGAAGTTAATTCAAACTTTTTCAACAGTGCAGCTTTTAGTTTGCTGTAATTATTACTGTCCTCATTGTCCATTTGACCCAATGCATCCCGAGCTTTCCCAGTAAGTAGCGGGGATAGCTGAAAGCTCCAGGATTCTCTAGGAATTTTAGCCTGAATACAAACTTTTTCAAAAGAATTTAAAAAGGCATTCATATATGCCCCCTCTTTAAATTTGGCTATTAATTTGGAGTTCAATTTGTAACCAGTCCTGCAGTCCCAGTTAAACCCAAGCCACTTACCTGCTCTGGTGCCGCTGGTCAGAGTCGTAGCTTCTCCAGTTCGTGTTGCCTCTGGCACTCCTCTCTCTTCTCCTCTGCAGCTCACTGGCGCTCATGCTCCTTATGGTCTGCCTCCCTCTGTTGTTGCTCTGCCTCTCGCTGTTCCCTCTCTGCCTCTCTGTGTTCTCGCTCTGCCTCACAGTCCGCCTCTCGTTTCTCTCACTCTGCCTCTTGGTGTTCTCACTCTCTCTTCTCCTGAAACTCCAGCTCCATCCTGCAGAACTCATTTTGCAGCCTGAGTACCTCTGGATTCAGGATACTGGTGACCTTCCCCTGCTGCTGTGGCCCTTCACTAACAGTGACCCTGCTGTCATCCTCACCAGATCTGGACACAGCACTGGCCGCTAGTCCTGCCACACTCTAGGTCTAGTCCCTTTCAGTCACGGTCTGTAACTTGCTCCTCTGGGTATCTGCTACCATCAGGGCCTCTATGAGGTTCTGCTTTTTGGCTGTCACCTCAAACGAGACTCCTCTGTCCCTGCACAACTGCTTCAAGTAATCTACAGTGTGCCTGCTGTAGTCAGAAGCCATCTTCTTCCCTGACTATGGCTACTCTGACTTGCACTTTAGGAAAAAAAAACAGGTAGGAACTTGACTGTACGCAAAGTGATATATAGTTCTGTTTCCTTTTTAAAATAAAACTCTGTCTTTTTCTTTCTTTGCAAGAGAGCTTACGGTCTCAAGCTGACACAGAACAATAAAAGCTTGTGATACCAAAATTATCCATACCACTGCCAACCAATCTGTCATAAATCCACTCAGCAGGTCAGCCCTATACTCCCAAAGTGCCAACCTCCGAGCGCAGTCTTCTGAACACTTTAACAGAACAAGGTAACCCTCTCGTCTGTTTTGTGAGTTCGGATCTACCTTTGGTCTCCAGTCTTGGAGGGATTCAAACTGTGAACCTCTTGTTAGCATACCTAATGCACAGGCTCAGATAATTCTGTCTTCGGGGGGGCAGATATCTTTGCCTACGGGCACCTAACCAGGTGTACAGAAATGAACCCTTAAAAACTGTAACAAATATCTCAGATTTAAAATGCTTCTCTTTCCAGTTTGATATCACCATTCAAGCTTATGTCTAGTGTCTGCTATAACCATATATACTTTTCTTGCAAATGAAAGAAAATCGAAGACAGACCAAATAAGTTCTAAAAAGAGTTTTACTAAAATAGATAAAAATACGTAACACATAAAATACAGAACTATTCTATCACAGGACATACAAATCTTTTAAAAGAACAAGGTTTAAACAGTACAGTTCCTACCTACAGTACTTAGATTTGTTCTTTCTCTCTACATACCTGCTTACAAGTGCTCAGGGATGTTTCTTGGTCAGTCTAGATTAAAGTGTCTCTGTGACGTCAAACAGAATAAATTAAAAGCTGGCTTTTACCCCACCTCTTTGCAGGAGGTCACCTAGTTCCTCCCTATCAGGATATATAAAAAATATATATATAAAAAAGGGTGTCTTTTTCAAGAATTAAATTCTGCAATCCTCAGCATGATTCATGTCCTTCAAATGACACTTCTTTGATCTATGCTGCATTCTGTCTCACACAGGCTTCACAGGAGCATTTACAACTTCACACCCCTGTGTAATAACCTTGATTTTCCCTCCAATGTCATAAAAATGGATATGATTTCCCTTTTAACAACAACATCTATAATTAACTTAAAAAAGTCTGTAAATAGCTTCTGGCCTGCCATGTAACACCTGGTATCTAAAACTGGTGTGTGTGTGATCTCACATGCTGTTTCAGCATTTACTCATGGCTTTCATCTTTCAGCTGAAACCTGGGGGGGGGGGGCGAGGCCACTCCTAAAGCACCAGAGGTTCAGCAGAGAAAGTCAGTAATACATTTTATATTAAAAAAAATTATACAGCACTCAGAACTGGCTGTCCACATCACAGTCACTAGTACTAGTACCAGTAAAGATACCACAAAAAAGTACAAAAATCACACAGCTGCAGTGGATAGTAGCTTCACATTGCTGAAATTATTATGTGGCACAATAAAAGGTGTCTGATTTGATGACACACATCACACATACTCACACACACACTAGGTAATGCATGCAAATTGAAAACTACAGTAATATAACCACATATTTTAAACAAACTAAAATTATGCACTACTGCACCACAATAATCAGCAAAAAAAGGCAAGAAATATTGAAAATATTACTGTGTGTACATTAACACAGTTATACAAGAAAAATATCACCAAAATAGAAAGCACTGTCTTTTTCTCCAAGTTAATCTACCTACACCACAGATATGCCCCTCCCCAAAGCACACTTCCACTGTCTCTCAGTACACAGACTGAATGTTGTACATTAACATTCAAAATCCATACACAAACAATAAACGCTCGATGATATGAGCACAGGAAGGTTTCCTATAATCGATGAACTAAAGTTTCAGCAAAAAAAGAACTCAAAAAGGCTTTTTTTAACAGCTTTTTGAAGGTCTGAATTGCAGAGAGCTCTCAGAGCAGATTGTCTCCAACAGCTTCCTACACACACTACCCCAAACTGAGGCTGTGCAGAACAATCTAGAGCCCATGTGACCTGAAATCCCATGAATCACTGCAAAATTTGCCTTTGGAACTTAAAAACAAGGCAAAGTGAGGCAAAGTACACTGTTTTCAATGTACTTCGCCTTAAGAATTGGTGGAGTAGTGGTTTGGGAAGGCTGTAAAAGTCAGTGTTTTCAATGGACTTGCTTACCCATTCATAAATAACGCAAGTACTCTGCTTCAGACACAGCACTCATAATCACTCCGTGGAGAATTGTGGCCACTACCATCACCGTAAGTAAGTCAACATAGTATAATTACGTCTAGTTAAAATCATCAGATTTCATGAAAATGTGATAAAACAATTAGACACAACAGACAATATAATTAAATAAACAATCCCCAACCACAATCATTTTCAAGATCATTTTGTTCTGAACAACTTTTCTTTTTACAGTTTTATAATTGGGTTTATAGTTTTTAAGAAATCTACTAAGGTTTGAAGACAATGTGTTTGTATGAATGCTGCAGTTCTAAAACACCTTCAGGCACACCAGTGTTCCAGCAGCAGGCAGAGTGTGAATTAAGCAATAATACATGGCAGGGTGTGTGTCATGCTGGGATAATGCCACGCATCAGGTGGATGAAGCACGAGGCTGCAGGCCGAGTGCTTTCAAAGCTCAAGAAGTGCGTTATCCCAACATGACACACACCTTGGAGTGTATTATTGCTAGTATGCAATGGCTCTGTTTCATAAAAAAAGAAAAAAGATTAAAAAAATGCAGTTTTAAAATGTATTTTTGTGCGGGGTGGGGTTGTATGTTTAGGTATACAGTTTAAAAAAACAAGTCCTGATGTTCCTGTTTTGGCCAGTAGGTGATATAGCATTCTTGTCTGTTAGTGTTTTTCTCCCCACCAATATCTGTTTTCTATGTCTCCCTCTCCCTCTGTCTTTATTTTGTGTTGTTGTTTGTTTGTTTTCTCTGATTGTGTCCTTGGCTTTAATCCAGCAGGTCCTGCTGCCTTTACTGTGACCGAGTGAATGTTTTTAATTAGAGATTTGTTGACAGCAAGAAGTGTGATGCTGCAATGAGAAGACCAAGCTACTATCCCACTTGCTTTGTGGGGACCAAGAGATTCATGTTTCAGATGTGATTGGTAAGTCTTTCTGTCCCACTGTTGTAGTTTTGGTTTGTTTTGATTTTTTTTTTAGTACAAAAGTACTTTGAATCTGCTGACAGAAATCCCATCTTTGTGTGGCTGTTCACAGAAGCGGACAGTGAAGTGCATGCCTGACAAGGGAAGGAAGAGTAACGGGGTTTGCTTGCGAAGCAGGGAAAAATTAATTAATTGCTCTGTGGAAAACTATGCCCTTTAGTTGTCCAGAGCGGCAGACTGTGACTTACTGGGAGGGAGTTTGTGGTTTGTGTGGTTGTGGCTGGTGGGGGTGAGCAAGGTTCAGGACTGAACATGGGGGAGGAGTTACGAAGCCCATGATGGCTTCGAGATGAAGGGGTGCAGACTTTTTTTTATATTTATTTAGGTCATCTTTTGCTGGTCCTTCATACAGTGATGTTATACTGAGATAACATCACTGGTGAAGGTGGGCACTGGCCAATCAGAGCCCAGCATTCTTTCTTGTCATTGTTTAATGAACATAATAATTAGGTACAATTCAGCTTCTATTCCATATATTTTCTAAAAATTACTCCTCCCCAGTATTTATTACTAAGAACATTTGCAAGAATATATGATATCCTGCAGGGTTCATATGCTTCTATAGCTGACTCCCTATTTCCAGTCATAATCCTCTGTTGTGACATCACTGTCTGTTGCCATGGGAGTAACTGTGATGTCACAAGCAATGCATTATGACTCCAGGTAGGGAGAAAGCAACAGGAACAGATAAACTCTTCAGGTGCAGAGATCCTGTTTTCATGCAGATGACCTCAGTAATAAATAATGGAGAGGTGGGTACAGAACTAATGTGAAATATAAGCTGGACTGTGTCTAAATATTATGTTTTGGTAAAGTTCTCCTGAAGGCATCCGCTGCTCTTTAAAGACAAATGTTAATGTTGGTGGTGGTGGGGAAAAAGGGGGTGGGATGTGGGGAGGGGAGGGAATTCAGCGGTCCTTGCCCTCACTGCAGAAAAGGCCTTTGACCACATAGAGTGGGCATACATGGCTGAAACTCTCTGACATATGGGAACAGGCACTCTATTACTTAAATGGATCTGGACTATGTACTCCTCCCCCCTGTGCAAATAGTGATTAATGGAGATTTTACCCCCCTTTTCCCCTAGAGATGGGGTACAAAACGGGTGCCAACTCTCCCCACCACTATACATCATGATGCTCAAACCTTTGGCTGCAGCTATCCAGGGGGACCCAGGCATAAGAGAGTGTGAGGGTGGAGGGAGTATGCATAAAGTTGTCCTCTTTGTGGTTGACCTCTGGGGTTTACGAACAGTGAACCAGATAAAATACTTGGGGATTTGCATCCCTACTAAGCTCCATCTATTATATGTCAAAAATGTTAAAACTTTAACCCTCAAAATTGCAAACGAATGCAACAGATGGCAGGCACTTCCCCTGTCATTGATTTGGCATATCAATACAGTCAAAATGACCATCCTCCCCAGGTGCCTCTACCTATATCAGTCTCTTCCTATACACATCCCATTGACTCACTTCAAGTGCTTAAATTCTATTATCCATCGGTTGCTGTGGAAAGGAAAAGCTGCTCGCGTTAAGTGAGTGTACATACAACTTCCATGCTCGATGGAAGGCCTAGGACTTCCCAACTTTCTACACTACTACTGGGTGCCCCAACTGGTCTTCTTACTGGTGGGACTACCCACCTCCAAACCAATATTGTTCTTACTTGAGGAAGAGGAATTGACGGGAGACTGGTACCACATAATTCTTTCTGGACTACTTTTCTCATTATCCACCCCAGCTGTGTGCAACCCTCTCACGACCATGTCCATCAGGATATGGAGGGAGGTACACAGGAATATTGGCCACCCAAGATTGCCATCTCCATCGGCGAGCATAGCTGTTGCCATTAGAGAGGGGTCTGTGTTAGATTTAGTTGCATCAGAGATTGCTAGCCTGACACCGCTTGGGGTTGAAGTCTATTATGCAGTTGTTCAGAGGTGGCAGACTGCTGGAATTTTCTGAGCTGGTGGGCAATTGAGGGTTACCAACAGGTGACTACTTTATTTACTTATACTTACACCAAAGTGTTCATTGCTGGATAACGTGAATGGGTGGGGTCAGCCCTCTCCATTTGAGGAAGAAAATGTATAACCCCCAACCATGTGGCAAGCCACTTGCTACCTATTACCGAATCCTCCAGGGCGGCAGGGGTCAGTCATGGGATGCAATCAAGAGAAATTGGGAGCAGGCATTGGGTGTATCTATAGATATCAATTCATGGCGGGCTGCATCTAAACAGTTCCAGATATGATCCCATAGTAACAAGCTTCGACAGACCCACCTGAACTTTATGTCTAGGACCTATATGACACCAAAAAGGTTACATCATATCAACCCGAGCACTCTGACTCTTGTCCCAAGTGCATGTATGAGGGGGCTGACTTCCCTGGGGAAGCCCCATTTTGGCACAAAGTGCACCGAATCATGTCAGGAATGTTGGGATACTCAACACCAAAATCCCCACTTGAACTCTTGCTGGGGGCAGACCCAACTAATGTGGGAAGGGGAAGAGGTTCATCTCTATGGTCCATCGCCCTGGTCAATACAAAAAAAAACAGTGGCACAAAACTGGATGTCCCCAAATGCCCCAACCACTTCACAATGGTCCCAGAACATTAGAATGTGTCTAACCCTGGAGAAAACACAACTCTAGCTAATGACATAGCTCACATGTTCCTGAATATCTGGGTCCCCCTGCAGCAGGCGATTGAGAGTGGTGTGTTCCCTGTGTAGAAGGGTCCATCTCCAATAGTCCACTTGCCACGTGAGGGGGGCTGTGTGAGGAGAACGTGTTGTGGTTAGCCTTATAAATATGATTTTCTCCAAATACACCTCTCTTGACAGATAAGTGGAATGAGCCCAATCCACAAATGTGGATATCAGGATGTATGTGAGGCCCTGGGTAGATGTAGCCCTTTGCCCAGAATAACTCTCTAAAACTGTGTACTGGCTATATGGGGATTGCTCTAAGCTAAGATTGTTATATACAACGACTTTGTTTAGGTTTCAGTTACGGTTTAAATCAAACTGTTAATGATTATCATGTGATGCATGGATTGTACTGTTGAGTTATGTGTTATCGCAATAAAAATATTGGAGTGGTTGCAATTTATGCTGCAGGTGTCATGGCTGACACAGGAAGCAGTATGCCCGAGGGGAATACCTTCGTGGATGGGAACACCGTCAGTGCCATAACTGTTTGTCATCACAAATGTTTACCAAACAGTCAGAATTTTTTTCCAGGAGGCTGCACCCCTACATCCCCGTAAATTAATTTGATCAACTCTGTGGTTGCACAATATTATAACAAAAAAATTTCAGAAGCAGACATTTAGTTTGCAGGTGCAACCACAGAGACTTTACTGATTTAGAAACCTATGTGTACAAGTGGAAGGCTGTGGGAACTGAACCCCTGTTCCTTTCTTATTTTTACTTACCTCACAGTCCACTATCCTAACCATTACGCTAAACAGGAACAGCTTCCAGAACACGCTGTGCCTCTCAGCCTTATAGCTGCAGATAGTATGTGGTATTCCAAACAGCACACGAGTAGTCCCAAGTGGTACTCTCGAGTGGCACGGGACTCTCGTCCACCATACCACTTCCGTTGCAAGTTGTCCATAATGACACCTGCAGCAGAAAGTGCAAACAAGCCAAAATATGTAACAAAAAAAAAAGAACTAGCACTCATAGCCATACAATGAGGTACAGTAGTATACTCCTTTTTTGATTACAATTAGTTCGTAAATGTCCTTCCATCATTATACAAAATTTTCTGACCGTCTCCCCAATGTAAAAAACACCACAATTACAAAAGGCAATGTTGGTACAGTAACTCCCTTACTGTCACAGTCTTAATGGTCTTACCAGTTTTAGGATTTAAAAATCTCCTTTTTTTTCTTGGAATAGAAGAATATGCTTTACAGCGACCACAAAGGACACATCCCATTGGTGCATCAGACAGTAATCTCTACTGGTTACCACCTGGTTGTACACTGTGGACAAAGCTGGCACACAAGTTTTGTCCTCTTTTAGAAACCATTTTAGGTTTATCCAGTTGTTTTAGACCTACATCTGTTCGTAAAATCTCCCAAGTTTGGCAAATAATGTTTTTAACCTGAGCAGCCATCGGAGAATAGGTAGTAATGAATTTCACTTCATCTGACTCTGTGCGGTACTTGTGGATTTTTCAACACCATTATCTGCATACAGTAACTCATTTCTAGACCTGTTTTCTGAAACAAAAAAAACATGGGCTTTTTTTATGGTCTCACTACTGTATCCACATTGTAAAAATATTATTGTTAGGTCACCACATTGTTCTTGGAAACAAGTTTCAGGAACAGTGTGGTGACCTAAAAAAATCTGTAAGACCATCAAGCAGGAACCCTTAATCACTTGTGACAGTAAGGAAGTTTGTGGGCTTAGAAAAAGCTGAATCCAATTGGAGGGGAGTGATGTTAATATCATGGTCCTAAAGAGAAAGCTATTGGATCTTTGTGACAGGTGCTAAAGAATGGCTAGGTCTAAATAACGATATCGAGATGTTACCATTTCTGAAATGAATTGATGTTGAGGTATTTTAACAATTTGATGATGTGCAAAGTTCATATCAGTACATTACTGAGATTTTTTGTTATAAAAGGATGTTGGAGTGCCCGCCCAGTGGCACTGAGGATTGAGGTGCTAGATGCCACACCTCGCACCACCTGAAGACCTGGGGTTGGGAGCGGACCCAGGCCATGGAGGGTCATCAGGGAAGGAAATGATTGAGCATCCAGAGGACAGCTCTCCATTCCTGGGAAGGAGGGGGGGGGGACTGGACTTCAGTGTTCAGCAACCCCTAGTGGTGACTAGTGGCCATACAACAGGTGGGGACCCAGCGTATACAAGGGTGTGGCCATGGCAGCTCTTCTGCTGGTGTGGGTGGGAGTGTCTACATGACGCATTGAAGAGCATTGCACCACTGGGCCTATGGGGGGGTAGAACAATAAGACAAAAAACTCTCCAAGCCTGATAGGCAACAGCTCCCCACAGTGCCTGATGCCACACGCCCAATACCGGGCCTCTGTCTCTGCCCCCTCTGACTCTCCACAGACCTAACCAGATGGTCTAGATTCTAGATAGAGCACCAGTATGTGGAGGCGGCCCTACCTCAGGGGGCTCATAGCTGAGGGGATTGTCTGGCTTGGGATCGGTGGAGGACAGCTAACCTCTGAGGAGCAGGACCATGATGGACAGTAGAGCGATCCGGAGAGTTGGGGTAGCCTGAGAGAGTTCAGGTCTGGGGTAGAGAAACAAAGTTAAAAAAAAAAGGATGGTGGAGTATTTAAATAATGAGATACAGTGTAATACCTAACTGATGCAATATTTTTAATGTTATTTTTCTTGTATGCCACTTATTGCTAACAGTTTCTATGTATCTATTATTTGTGCTTTAACAAATGTTTGCTGTGTTGAATGTGTGTCCTTATGTGTATGATATTATTTAATGGGCACTGATTGATTTAGTTCCTGTGCCTTTAATCTTATCAGTATAAATACATGTATCTTATTGCCACTAGCCATGCCTTGGAGAAGCATGCAATGTGTCACATGAAACACTGGTTGATGCTGAGGATTGCCCTATCTTTTTTTTCCCAATTGTTTAACCAGGTGAGACACACTAAGCTGAAAGCTTTTTTACAGGTGCAACCTGGGAGCACAGGGAAGTTAAGTGACTTGCTCAGGGTCACACAGTATATGCAAGTGGGGTCTGTGGGATTCAAACCCATGTCTCCAGATTTGCAGCTCAGAGCCTTAAACCACTGTGTATACTGCCTCTATCTGCCTGTCTTCAGAACAGTTTATTGTTTTTTTAAATAAATGTGACTCTTGTTTAATCTTTCATTAAGTAGTCCAGTTATATTTACCTTGTGCATCTCACAGTGGAGTGTCTGAGTGCATAGTTTGTCCTGCTCCTGATGACAAGGTCTTACTGGTGCAGCCACGCTATCCTCAGTGCTGGCTTTTTCCTTTTATTGTTGTCTGATGTTGCATACTACGAGATGGTCTTGAAAGGCCATGAAGTAACACTTTCCATAGTGGAAATGGTGATAAGAATAGTGGCTGCTGCATTGGTGGCAGGCCTTGTAGTACTGATGATGATTCTGTGTGACTGCATGTCAAATGGTTAGTGATGCCAATATGATAACATCGTGTGGACTTTGTGTTGGGGTGTGTCTGAAGAGTCCTTGTGATGCTGCTACTGTTGCTGCTGAGAATTGTCAGCAGCTGGATGGGTAAGTGGTGCTAGTGCCAGTGGGGGCTCAATATTACTTGCAACCAGGAGGGGTGGGAGGGAGAGTTGTTCATGTCATGTGTTGAGCTTCTGAATAAAATAATCAAATTCATAGTCAAATTTAATCCATCAAAGGCTGAGTTTAAGAAACGCTTGTAGGGGGCCATCCCACCAGAGCAGTGGTAGCACTACTGCCCATGAGACTGGCAACCTGGGTTCGGGAATGGGCTCAGATCATAAGAAGGATGGCCGAGGGGGTGGAGATCAGCAGAGCATCCAAGTTGATGCTTTCCACCTGGGGAGGGAGGGTGTATGGACACCACTGCTATACCACCCCCTGGGTAACCACAGGGGGAGGTACAATCAGCTCTATAGGAGCAGGGAGGGAGGATGTCAGCTTCTGCCAGCATATATGCATGCCTCCTCATGTTCATGTGGGCCATCCTGCAGGAAGGGGAGAATACAGAAAATGCAGGAACAAGCAGAATGCCACTCACCTTGCTCCATGACCACCATGCAGCCGAACTGAGACCCTGCCCCCGGACACCAAACTAGAGGATCACCGGGAAAGAGAGTGATCGGGAGCCCCCTGCCCTGGGGGGTAAGTCAGGGAGGAACATCAGGAGGAGGTGAGTCCTGGAGAAAAAGTGAGTGATTATGGCTGGAGCAGGGCACAGCCAATGAGGGGCTGTTCCGGGAAGAGGAAAGTATAGCAAATAAAAACAATTTAAAAAACAAACAGAAATGATAGTTATACAAGATCTTCTGGATCTAGCCTTCAGTGGTGTAGTGTAGTAATAATCCTAGTTGTACTGAAAATTCTTTCTGAAGGGACAGATATTAATGGAATTCCAGAAAATAGAAATCCACTTTAGTGAGCATGGGATAAATGACTTGCTTGTCTTGCTTACAGTTTTTTTTTGCTCTTTTGTGCTTACATGTTTTACAGTTTGATTTATCTTTAGGCTAAGCAAAGTTACTGTTTTGTTGCTGTTTTGTTTTGTGCTTACAGGTTTTTGTTTTGGGCTTAAAGGTATTGCAGTCTCTTTCTCACACTGAAGGAGCTAATTGCTTTTCTTCCACAGCTTATCCAGGGGATTAGTAGTGTAACTAGGGGTGGAGCTGTCAAAGGCTTAGTACCTTCCAACAAAAGGGAGATTTAAAAGGTCAGGTTAGTTGGTGTGTTGTGGTGAAGACTAGGTTTGCTGGCATAACATATACTTTGACTTTGATGGCAGATAAGGACCACTTGGCCCACCCAGTCTGCCCATTTCCCTACCTACTGGATGAGCTGCAGATTCTAGTTAACCAACAGCCTACTTCCTGCCACCCCCCACTACAATTGCCTTGTGTCTGTCCCATGCATGTTTGAATTCCCCCACTGTTTTAGCCCCAACAACCTCCCCAGGAAGGCAGTTCCACGCATCCACCACTCTCTCCGTGAAAAAAGATTTCCTCACATTACCCCTGAGCCGTCCCCCCTCTATCTTTAAATTGTGTCCCCTTGTTCTTACACATCTCTTTTTTCTGAAAGATGCTACCCTCCTGGACTTTGTTGATTCCCTTGAGGTCCTAGAACGTTTCTATCATGTCCCCATCCCTCCTTTCATCAAAGGTATACATATTAAGCTCTCTCAGTCTCTCTTCATATGATTTCTAATGCAGACCCTGCACCATTTTAGTTGCCCTCCTCTGGATTGCTTCCATCCTGTCTATGTCCTTGCATAGATGAGGTCTCCAAAACTGCACACAGTACTCCAGATGGGGTCTCACCAACTGTCTGTACAGAGGGATAACCACTTCCCTTTTTCTACTTGTGATGCCCCTTCCTATGCATCCCAGTATCCCCCTGGCTCTCCTTACTGACTTCTCACATTGCTTAGCCACCTTTAGGTCATCTGATATGACTACTCCCATGTCCTGTTCCATTTTTGTTGTTGTTAGTGCCTCCCCTGTTATTGTGTACTCTTCTCATGGGTTTTTGTTTCCCAGGTGCATTACTTTGCACTTCTTTGCATTGAATTTAAATTGCCATATGTCTGACCATTCCTCCAACCTTGCCAAGTCCCTTCTCATCCTTTCTACCCCAACTTGTGTATCAACTCTGTTACAGATCTTTGTGTCATCTGCAAAGAGGCATACCTTTCTCTCCAGACCCTCTGCAATGTCACCCATAAAGATGTTAAAGAGGACTGGACCCAGTACTGAGCCCTGAGGTACTCCACTAGTGACCCCCCTTTCTTCGGAATGTGTTCCACTCACTATTTCCTTCTGTGTCCTGTTGTGCAGTCTGTTTGCAACCCAGGCTACCACCATAATGTAGCTAGCTTCACCTGAGTTCTTTTCTACTAGCATTTGCTTGTAAGGACAGAGCAAGGAGCAACATTAACAGAGCAAGGAGAAACATTAAGGCTTCATTTGGCTAAGCAGAGTTGCTGTTGTGTTAGTATTTTGTTTTGTGCTTACAGATTGTACAGTTTACTACTTTATTTTTCTCTGACAGAAGTCATTTTTTGCAGGGTGTATTTTCTTTTAAATTGTTGTGCAGGTTGTCTTGCTGAAAGGAAGGAAAACACTCACCAGGGTGGTGGATCAGCGCTGTAGCTGATTGTTTCTGGAGGGCACAGGCTTGGACCCTCTCACCATGCCCCTCACACACCCACCCCAAGCACATCATTTCCTTTATACCAGAGGTTCTGAAACCCCATGGAAATCAGTGGTGCTATCTTTGTCTGCACGCTACTGCCTTGTGCCCTTAGCATAATGCCAGTGCCCTAACAGACGTCACGGTTCTTAAATGTGCACCATCATGAACCGGTTCAGCTATCCCCAGTTCAAGCCATGCCACTAGAAGAAATATCAGATCTAATGGCTAACACCTTGTCAGTGAAAAATGCCCAAACTCTTTGCAACTTCCTGTCTAAATAGCTCCAGTGGACTGTAGACAGGGAGGATTTAATCATCTGTCCACAGTACAAAAGAGCTAATCTGTGCAATTTTTCACTGCAGCAATTGACCGTGACAGAAATTCTGTCTTTTTCAGGTCTCTTACCTGTTGATATTCAGCATAATGAAGTCTCAATGCCAATCTGTCCTCCATAGATCCAGATCTTCTCTGGGAACACTCCAACCCATGCCAACTGCTACAGTACCACAGTAAGCCAGAACATGAGGTCAAGGGACAAATGTGGAAAGGTGCAATAGCATCCAAGGCAGCCATGAGCACCATATTATAGGAATCAGTGGCTGTCTCAAGACCTTGTGAACAATCTAGCAGCATACCCGAGACATCCAGTGCCTCTTGGAATTTGTGAGGTTCCAATTTATGTTTAGGATGGCACTGGACTGTCTCCACAGAGGGGGTAATAGAACAGGGAATCCCACACTGGAACTCAACCGTATGATGATCCGACCAAGTGACCGGATCAACCTTGACTGCAATTATGTCAAATCCCAGTGAGAAAATCATATCCAGTGTGTGAACATGTTGCCGTGTTTCAGTGGTAACTGCTTGTGTCAGTCCCAGTGAAGACATTGACTGGAGGAACTCCTTTCCAAACTGGGAGAATTCATCATCAATCCAGGCATTGAAGTCCTCCAGTACCAATAACCTGGAAGCATCCAATACCTGTTCAGCGATGAAATCCTCCAGCTCCTGCAGGAAGACATTTCAACTGCCTGGAGGATGGTAGATGAGAATGATACTGCCATTGACACTTGAAACATATCTGGCAGCCATCACATGTTCAAAGGATCCAAATGTTCTCACTGGAAGTGCAGTGAGTCCTAAAGTGGATCTAAAACAGATGGCCATGCCGACTCCTCTGTGATCCCTCCTTGGACAATGCACCATGGAAAACTCTGAAGGGACAGATGCCCCAGAACAGGGCCAGCATCATCACCCAGCTAGGTTTCCATGATGCTGAGGAATTTGCAATGAAACTCACCATTACTGCAGTTTTATTCTTCAGTGACCTCATATTACAGATAATGGCTCGAGGGGGAAGAGCAGTGCAGGTGGATGGACTACTTTTATTTTTTTAAATCTGCCCTTCGGAAATCCAGGACCCTTGTCCTAGTGTGGTTCACTTCAATCACTGTCTTTATGTTGAACCACACTGTACAGTGACCACTGGTCTCCAGATGGCCTCCCACCTTGACGTCTGCAATACTGTCCCTGTTATTGAGCAAATGGTCCAGTATTGCCCCATCACAAGTGGACTTCCTGACTAGTTCCAAGAGAAACATCCCCCTGTAGGAAGTCCAGGATGTCCCTGCTTCTAGCTAAAGCTGTGGCTGGGAGGCTCCAGTCTACATCTGGCAGATTGAAGTCCCTCACCAACTGCACCTCCTCTTTTTCTGTACTGGAAAATTTCCTGAAAAAATATTATATGGTTTTAGAATTATAAGGATTTTTGAGTTAACCAAAAAATGCAAACAAAAAAAAATCTATTGTGACTGCTTATTTTCATGATTGACTTATTGTGGGAAACAAATACCTATCAGGTGGTTATGTCCTAGTCATGGTTTCCTGTTCACCATGACTCAGTAATGCTATGATATCCAGGTCAGTCATGGCAGAGGCAGACCTGGATATCATGGCATTACTGAGTCATGGTGAACAGGAAACCATGACTAGGACATGACCATACCAGGCTAACTCATTATACTCTGGGTGGCCATTTTGTATCAGGCAGAGGGGCGCATTGCCACGCTGTGCAGGGGGTATCAGTCCCTGACAGCTGCTGCCTGGCAGGGCGCCAGGCGCAAGACGCTGGGGATCGGCGCACCTGCATGCAAATGGGGCCATAATGACATGCAAATGGCCCCATTTGTGCACATGCAAATGGGGTCAGAATGACATGCAAATGGCCCCATTTGTACCTTGCATACATTATGGCCCCATTTGCATGTGCACTTTTGAATATCGCGGTTGTTACACATAGCACAAGGGAACTTGTGCTAGCACATCCCCCAGCTCCACTCTGGCCACTTGCGCTGGTGCAGTGCCACTGCACCATGCACACTGCGGGTGGCCAGAGTGTGATATTCAACGATGCTGTGCCATGGCGCAGCTTCATTGAATATTGCCCAGTCAACGCCCCTGCGCAGCCAAGTTGCACTGCACCCAGGCTTGCGCCACAGCCTGGTGCAGTCTGAATGTCCAGGCCTTAATGTTTTGAAACACAAATGGGTGGCATACCCTATGGGCTGCTGTGCCTGCCATTCTGCCAAAAAAAAAAGTTTCTTTTAAAAATGTCAAACAGGCATAATTTTTGGAAACAGCAGGGGTCTAGAATCATGCGCTGCAGTATGTGCTTTCATCACACTGAGAGCAACAGTATGACCCCCCCCCCTTGGTTCACTTCACTTCCAATTAAAGCTACTAGCACTGAGTGCACTGTCAGTAACTGTGAAAATGAGTGTGCTAAAACACTTTTTTAAAGAACTCTGCTCACTTCCAAACATAGCTTGGAGTACTGAGAGCAAACACAGTGTAATAGGGTTGCTTTAGATGTTAATGTTACTACCCCTGCCTTGCTGGCTCAAACCAGATTTAGTGGCCTGGGTTTTTATTTTCTTGACAGGTGGATTCGTATCCAGATATTTTTAGTTAGCACAGTGCCTCCACTCAGAGATTAGTTTAATAGGAATACTGTCAGAGCAGTACAACCCCCTGGGATGCAGAACCTACTGAACTTCCCCCAGTGTCCCCCCTAAACATGAGATAATCACACTGCAACCTTAAATTCAACAAAAATGCAATTCATGATTTACTAATAATAATATGCTCACAAGGCAAAAAATAAAATAACAATGAAATATGTATTAGGGAATAGTCATAAGGGATATGGGAATGCAATGCAAAACAGGGGGCATGCCTCAGACAGCTAGTGTTGGAACCCACTCGGAAGGGAGCAATCTTAGACCTGGTACTCTCAAATGGGAATGGAGAGAGGATCACAGATTTAGAAGTGGGTAGCCATCTGGGAACAAGTGACCACCAAACAGTGTGATTCATGATGAACACAGCCGTAGAGTCAAGCCATGCAAATGTGAGGGTACTGGAGTTTTGGAGGGCTGACTTTGGCAAAATGGGAGAGTGCCTCAAAAAGGCACTAGCTAATGGGCAAGAATGAGGTGTGGAGAAACAATGGGGAAACATCAGAACTGCCATCACAGGGACTTCCAGTGATGCAACGTGCCTAATGACTGCTTAGCCTCATTGCTTCTGATCCCCGGGTCAACTAAAGTAGTTATCAGAAGCCATCGAGCTCAGTATTCTATAGAAATTCAACTTTTGTCAACTAAAGATTAATGGAGGAATGGGGAAAACCAAAGATATGACTACTCCTAAAAAATGTTTTGCAGCGGTTTCAGCGGAATGGCCTGCTAGCCCATCGCCATCATGGTCCTCAGCAGCAACCGCCTCTGGGGACGAAGAGTCCGATTCTGAATCAACATCTACATTCACTAAAGCTGATGGACAGCATATGCTGAATATTCTTCATAGGATTGACTCAAAAATTTCCAGCCTACAAACAGACTTTAAAAATTTGGATTCCCACACCTCCGCAGTAGAAACTCACTTGGACATTATCCAAAATGAACATATGGCATTTGGGCGCTCCCTTACCTACCTTCATCAAAGGGAGTAAGAGCTCATACACAGGGCCAAGGGCAAATACGACACTTTTTAATGAGTAAAGGGTTGTCCTTTCCAGGGTCTTTTCCCACTAACCCCTTGGTGGAGTTTATTTTTTCATTGCTCTGAGGCTAATAAAACTCATCTGGTGTCCCGAATGATTTCTTTTTTAATACACCAGACCCAGATCTGTTGAGTGGACTGGAATCCAAGTGGGAGGAGGAGTTGGGTTGTCAGTTGAGCACTAAAGATTGGCAATTGATTTGGGGTGGGGTGTATTCCACTTCATCCTCTCCTCCCTGGCGAGAGTTTCACTGGAAGGTGATTATGAGATTTTTTCGCACCCCAGCTATCAGTAAGCATTATGGTACCTTATCCTCAGACTTATGCTGGAGGGGATGTGGGGGCACGGGCACCCACACCCATATTTTCTGGGGTTGTCCCCAGACTCAAGGATATTGGACCCTGATTGTTCAGAAGTTAGAGAAGATATTCCAAACTCAACTCCCCTTGGATCCTAGGTACTGGGTTCTGGGTCTTTCACCTCCACAGCTTTCTAGTAAGGCCCAGAGGTTCTTATTTTATATTTTACTAGCAGTGGCTCAAAAGTCTATAACAAAAAACTGGTTG
Organism: Neoceratodus forsteri; assembly: GCA_016271365.2. Lineage (NCBI taxonomy): Eukaryota > Metazoa > Chordata > Ceratodontiformes > Ceratodontidae > Neoceratodus > Neoceratodus forsteri. The sequence goes on along the minus strand of CM057451.1, from coordinate 670,226,387 downwards.
GAGAAGAACCCTCCATCTGTAGATCTTTGGTATTCTATGTGTATTCAAACTGTAGTATTGGAAAAGCTGACTGCATAACTTAAGTTTCAAACAGAAAAATTTAAAGGGAGATGGTTGCCCTGGTTTCATTATCAAGCAGATAAGGAAAATAAAACAGTACTGGAAGTAATGATTCAGCTCTTTTAGACAGGTGATTGCCTCTTTTCTGGTGGTTTTTGCCTCATTCAAAAATCCTTCCCCTTTTTCTGTGGCTGGATGACCCTCACTCTCCTTAATATATAGATTTAGAGCATTACTGAGTAATGATCCCTTTATTCACTCACTCATTTATCCGTAGCAAGAAAGCCTACTTCTGTCTCATTGGGATTTTAAGGGCAGGCCATATCTATTCCTGAGCCATGTGGTATTGGTCTGTTTTCCTTTCCCCCTACCTCTCTAATTTCTAATTTTTCTTTTCCCATGTCCAGGTTTGAAATATTAATTGGTGATGTGTCTGAAATGTCAGTGACCAAATGGTTGATGTACCCCATGCCCACCTTTTCTGTTTTTGTATTGTTTGCTTTGTTTGTATTGATGTCATTTATTTGGTTAACAGTTATATGATGTTATATGATAACAGTATGATGTTATACGTATATGTTGTGATATGTGTATTGTTCTTTCTTGGAAAGTTAATAAAAATTACTATTTCAAAAAAAAAACCTGCCATCACAGAGGCAACAAGCCTTTGTGTGAAGCAAATAAACAAATCAAAATGAAGGAAAAAAAACATTATGAGTCTCAAAAGAGGTGGTGGGGAAGGTTAGGGAGAAAAAGATAGCATTCAGGAAGTATAAGGAAATACCAAAGAAGCAGGACAGAGAACTCTACCAGTTAAAGCAGAAGGAAGCGGGGAAGGCAGTCAGAATAGCACAGGCCCAAACCAAGGAAAATATAGCCAACTCAGTGAAGAAGGGGAATAAACCCTTTTATAGGTACATTATTTATTTATTTATTTATGTATTTAGATTTTGATTTTTGGGTAAGCCGACTGAGACCATAGGTCCCTTTTTCAGGGGTGACCCGGAATTAGTTACAAACAGAAGTTACACACATTGGCAGTAATATACAGTAGTTACATACGTTGGATTAGGCATAGTGTACTTACAGAGTGTAACAGCACACACACAATATGTTAGAGAGGTACATTAGGGAGTGAAAAAAGACCAAGGAAGGGATAGTGAGGCTTAATAAAGGGGGGTGGGCAGACGGTGACAGTGAAAAAGCAGGGATACTGAATGAATACTTCTGCTCAGTATTCACAAAAGAAGAGGAGGGTAGGTACCTAATCCAATCAATAGAAGCACTCTGGATGGGGTGGGGGGGTCAATACCAGTCCAGTCACAGAAGAAAGGGTTCTGAAAGAACTCCTGAAACTGAGGATGGGCAAAATGATGGGACTTGATGGGATTCACCCCAGAATTCTAAAAGAACTAAGGGGACAACTAGTGACACTACTGACTACACTTTTTAACAAATCATGGGAGGATCCCGGTGTGGTACCTGAGGACTGAAGGAGGGTGGATGTGATTTCCCTTCACAAAAGTGGGAGCAAAGCAGAGGCAGGAAACTACAGACCTGTTAGTTTGACCTCAGTGGTATAGAAAATGATGGAATCACTTCTGAAAGAAAGAATTGTTGAGTACCTAGAGGCCAGCGGGGCACAGGACCCAAGGCAGCATGGATTCACAGTGGGAAGGTCATGTCAGATGAATCTAATAGATTTCTTTAACTGGGTGACCAAAGTAGTAGACCAGGGAGGGGCTGTGGACATGGCCTACCTAGGCTTTAGGAAGGCATTTGACACAGTCCCACACAAAAGATTAATAAACAAGTTAGCCACCCTGGGAGTGGGTCCCAGGGTGGTAGCCTGAGTAAAAAACTTGGCTAGATAACAGGACACAGAGGGTAAGAGTAAACAGAGTCCTGAAAGGGGGGTTACTAGTGGGGTACCACAGGGTTCAGTACAGGGACCAGTCCTTTTTAATGTCTTTATAAGTGACATTGCAGAGGGACTGGAAAGAAAAGTATGCCTCTTTGCAGATGACTCAAAGATCTGCAACAAGAGGAGTGGAGAGGATGAGAATGAACTGGGCAAGGTTGGAGGAATGGTCAAAAGTATGGCAGCTTAAATTCAATGCAAAGAAGTGCAAAGTAATGCACCTTGGAAACAAACACTCAGGGGAAGGGTACACAATGGGGGGGAAGGTACTAACAACAACAAAAATGGAAAGGGACCTGGGGTAGTCATATCAGATGACCTAAAGGTAAGCAAGTAATGTGAAAAGGCAGTAAGGAGGGCTGGGGGATACTGGAATGTATAGGGAGAGGCATTACCAGTAGAAAACAAGAAGTTGTTATCCCTCTGTACAGATAGTTGGTGCAACCCCATCTGAAGTACTGCATGCAGTTTTGCAGAACCCATCTCCAAAAGGGCATAGACAGGATGGAGACAGCCCAGAGGAGGGCAACTAAAATGCTACAGGGTCTGCACCAGAAGCCATACAAAGAGAGACTAAAGGAGCTTAATATGTATACCCTTGAGGAAAGGAGGTAGAGGGGGAACATGATAGAAATTTTCAATTACCTCAAGGGAATCAAAAAAGTCCAAGAGGAGAGCATCTTTCAGAAAAAGAGATTTGCAAGAACAAGGGGCACAATCTGAAGATAGAGGGGGGATGGCTCAGGGGCAATGTGAGGGAGTATTTTTTCATGGAGAGGGTAGTGGACACATAGAACAGCCTTCCTGAGGAGGGTCACAGGGTCAAAAACAGTGGGGGAGTTCAAGAATGCATGGGACAGACATAAGGTAATTCTGGTGGGGGGTAGGAAGAAGTAGGTTATTGATTAACTAGGATCTACTGCTTATCCAGTAGGTAGGGAAATGGGCAGACTGGGTAGGTCAAGCAGTCCTTATCTGCCATCAAATTCTATGTTTCTATGTTTCTATGTCTCTTTTTGATAATAACTCATGAACTTTAAATGCAGGGCCAAATTTATGCACCTGACTAGGCTCAGCCTATTAAAGCACTGAGAGTACTCATGGTTCTTGTGTTTCCAGCATGCCTGACAACTTGGCTCCTCTTTCTCCTTTTGGCAGATGCAAGTCCTCTTGAGCAGTTAATCAGTTGTGCAGTTGGGGGGGGGGTTAGTTAAACCATGCAGGACTCAGATGCCTCTGGATGTGAATCAGACTTTCTGCTCTGGCAGTCATCTGGACCTCTTTAGCTCCTCTGTTCTTCTCCACTGGGCACGGAAAAATCTAAGAATCAGGGGCCACATGCCCACACACATGTCTAGGTTTCCGGACCCTAGTGAGTTATGTGAGCCAGTGTCAAGCTGTAACAGTGCCCATCTTCCTGTCTGCAGACTGGATGTAAACTGTCATACAGCAGTGCTCACACACAGTCTCAAGCCACACTGCAGGCTGGCATCTGTGACATAGTTACTGGTTCAGCATACTTTTACCATCTTTCACAGGAAAGGCAGGAACAGCCTCTTTCTCCAGAAAGTGTTGTTCTGACACAATCAACAAACACACAGTTTATTCTCTATACTTTACAAATTGTAGAAATCTGGAAGTTGCCTCCTGCTGAATGGTTATAAAGGCCCCAGGTGGGAATCCCTCAGTGGCTTTCGCCAGCAGCACAAGCCTTCCTAACACTGTGAAAGCTTACAGCCAACTGCCTAGTCCTGGATCTGCCCCCAGACTTTCTTTGGGAAAGGGCAGCAATCTAAGTGGTATAAAGGGCTGTCAATTACCTAAAAATGTTTGAAGATGTCAAGATGTCCAGGTGGCCCCTTTAAGTTATGGAATCCCTGATCATTGAAGTACATCCCTCTGTGGAATATACTTTGATACTGCCTCTTGTAGGGGTGGATGAGTACCTTATTTTGACTATTTAGTTGCATATTCGTGTTTGGGTCCCCAAATATTCAGAATTTCATATTAGTATTCATTATTCATATTCCTGTGGGGGTGGTAAAAAACAGCCCCCCACCCTACTCGGCAGCCAAATTGTTTAAAGATCCAACTCCCATCCCTGCACCCCCCCTCCCCTGACGTTTAAAAAGCAATCCTACAATGGGAAACTGGCATAACCCACCCACCTCCATAGCCAGCCATCATCTCTTGTAGCACTTTTACACTCCTCTAAATAGATCCTAGGAAATAACTAAATAATCTGCCCACCCCCACCCCCAGCAGTAGCACTAAACTCCCAAACTCCTCCCCCAGCACCCACATTTTCTTATTGTGAAGCACCCCCCCCCCCAGGTGCAGGAAGGCAACCAACACAACCTACCCTCCTCCACAGCCAACTGCCCTCCTGTGAATAAAAGTGCTCCCGTGCTTGCTCGCATAGTAAAACAGTTGATCACTTGGGGGCTGTTTTTTTTACTTTTTTTTTATTTCCCAAATACAAATACTAGTGTCACTATTCAGTATTCGTATCCAAATAATGAATAGTGCGTAATTCATGGTATTTGGAAATATTATTCATCCCTTGCATACCCCTAGCATCTGGTATTCTCTATACTTTACAGATTGTAGAAATCTGGAAAAGGAGGGCAACAAAGATGGTGCATGGATTGCATCACAAGTCCTATGAAGACAGGTTGAAGGAACTGAACATGTACTCCCTGGAGGAGAGGAGGGAGAGAGGGGATATGATAGAGACATACAAGTATCTTACAGGGAGGAACAGGGTGCAGGAACACACTATTTTTAAGTGAAAAAGATGTTCCAGGACTAGAGGGCATGGGATGAAGTTGGAGGGAGGACGATTCAGAGGAAGCATGAGGAAGAATTTCTTCACAGAACGGGTGGTGGACAAGTGGAACACCCTGCCAGAGCAAGTGGTGGGGGCTGAAACAATCACGGGATTTAAGAATGCATGGGATAGACATAAAGGAATTCTGGAGGTCAGGGGTAAGGGGCAACAGACTTCTAGAAAAACATAAACTGAACTTACGAGCTCAAATGGGCAGACTGGGTGGGCCATAGGCCCTTAACTGCCGACACTGTCTATGTATCTATGTATTTTTCCATGTTTTGGTGAGACTTACATTAACTCTTTCTTGCCCCACACTGGCATGCTCATGTCTTATACTGTTTCTTTTCCAAGTCACAATGTACATTAGCCAGATGACAGGGCAGACTGCAACAAGAAGAATGCTCCTTTGACCCCCATACCTGCTGCAGTCTGGGGGCCCGAGTGAGCAACAAACAAATAGTGCCACCCAGTTCACGCAGGCAGTTCAGGGCAACAGAGGAGGTAAAGACAAGCCCCACCATTCGAGAGGGGAGGGTTACACTCTCTCCCACCTAAATACTTGATGTCCGCATCAAGTCCATCAAAAGAGTCCATTTGTAGCAAATAAACAGTGTATCACAACATACATATAGCATGCATAGTCTATCTAGACAATTGTTTCCTGACTGGAGTAGGCACACAATATATAGTATATGGAAGAACGTTATTGTGTGTGGAAATCCATCAAAAGCTAATGCTGTTGTACCATCAATGTTACATCAGCTGGCTGTTGTACTGTATTGAGTACATCACATCGATAGTACAACAGCAGTGAGTGCATTTGCGCATGCGCTTAACTGAAACGCCGCACTTTGAGTAAGGGCCTGTGATGAGACATGAACCTGATTAGGAGCACAACAAAGTAAGGGAATATTCTGTATTTAGTAGACAGCAGGACTGTGTACATTAAAAAAAAGAACAGTTACTGAGTGAGATCTGGGAACCGGGGAAGGAGTCAGTCTGGGGGGGGGGGTGCGGCGCACAGAAAGGCTGAAATCGCATCGCGAACCTCACAAAATGGCACATTATTGATTTACTGATGCCCATATACTATACAAGATAATGGATGGGCATCAGTAAACAACAACACTGAGTTTATTTATTTAGTTTTCATTGACCAGGTAAGTGCACTAGACAAATCCTGCCTATTTTCAGGCACGACCCAGGGAAGGGGGATACAGATGAATGCCAACTGACCTTGAACCAGATTAAGTTGTTGGTAGTATTTTTCTTGAATGGAGGACATTTGGCCATTGCACCAGGGAAATTCCCCTGCTCTTTTTGGGAAGTGCCATGGGATCTTTAACATCCACCTGAACTACCACCAGAACAGGCAGATGGGACCTCAGTTTAACGTCTCATCCGAAAGACGGCACCTCAGCAGTGCAGCACCCCCCTCGTGCTGCACTACAGTGTCAATATTGGGATATTAACCCAAGTGCCTGGTGTGGGGATAGAACCCACAGCCTACTGATCTCCCTGCCTCAGAGGCAAGTGTGCTACCTGCTGAGCCACTGACACTGACAAGTCGAGGTAGTCTGACAACTGTAAACCTCTCGAGCTTTGCTCTTGAGGTTTACTTGGTTGTCATGACAACCTCTCAAAGTTAACAACAATGTTGTTGTTCACTGTTGCCCATCCATTATCCTCTATGTCTTAGTCTAGACAAATGCAGCTAGTTTAACAAAAAATAATGAAAGGCCTTTCAAATTCACAATAACATCAGACATAACAGTAATAGTTATCAATACCAGAGCAGTGGGCAATGCAATAACAGTGGTCAATACCATACCAGTACTCAGGCTCACTTTTTAACCTTTGCTGCATAACCCACTCTGTGATATGGGTTAGACTTTACAAAAGACAATACAATGCAGAGAGCTGGGTGTAACATAGATACCTCTGTGTACTACATGCATTGGCAAGTTGGTAGGGGCACCTGGAGAATACTTTAACTTGAACAAAGGTTTGCTAGCTCCCTTAGAGCGATGGAGTGGAACAATTACTTCTTCTTTGGATTCCAAGGCAGCTCCTCCCATTTCATCAACCAGCAATGAAGCATCCTCAGTCAAAATGGGTTCTACAAGATATAGAGGAGATCTCTTGTTTCTCTATAAAATCCTACAAAAACCTATACTAATGGAGCAATGTGGGATCCACCTAGCAGACAGAAAGCTTGTACCTAGATTATATTCTAGACAAATTGAAACACAAAAAGCAAAAACTAATAAGAGATTACATTTTTTTACAATGGGGTACCACGAATTTGGAACAAATTACCAGATTATATTGTTAACAGCAAGAACTTTGAAATATTTAAAACTAACCTAGACCTCTGGTTAAATGTCATTTAAACTCTTGATGTTCCACAAAATTGTGGGGGGCATTCTCGATGGGCAATCAGCCTTTTTATGCTTCAACATACCAAGTAATACAACTTTCTCTGGTGATTCCATAGGTTCTACAGGTTCTCCGCCTTCTTCCTCTGGCACTTCCTCAGATATCGGCCTGTCATCCAAGGGTACATTTGGTGTAGGTTCAGAGTAAAAAGATTATTGGTGTGGGCTTTGCAAGAGGCATGTTACTTGTTCTGTCTGAACCCCTCAACAGTCCAGTGAGATCCATTGTAGGATAGTGCACACCTACTTCTGATTCAGAATCTGAGCTTTCCTGATCTACTTGAGCATCAGTTATGGGAGTAACAGTTTTGGATTGCCTTGTCTTTTGCTTTCCCTTTTGTCTGCGCATAGCATATTGAGTTTTTGGGGCTCTCGGTGATTATACAGGTCCAAGTGCATCACTGGGGACCAACTGTCCAATAGGCAACAAATGGTCTCAGTGGATTGTCTGATACCTGCTTGACTCACCATCAGGATGAATCTTGTACGCAGACATGTCTTGTACCTTTTCCATCACAATATACAGGGTATTGTCCCATCAGTCAGCAATTTTTTGCTTCTCTGGCAGTCCCACATTTTTTTTCCATAGAAGATTTTATTCCACCTGGTCTGACTAGGAGACACCCATATAGGACATGCCCACCTGACGCATTTCAGACTGGTCCTTTATCAAAGATAAAGGACCAGCCAATCTGAAACACCTTAGCCGGGCATGTCCTATATGGGTGTCTGTCAGTCCTGTGTCTTTACTGGATTGTTGCTGCAACATAGAAACATAGAATTTGATGGCAGATAAGGAGCGCTTGGCCCACCTAGTCTGCCCATTTCCCTACCTAATGCATAGGCTGCAGATCCTAGTTAACCAACAGCCTACTTCCTCCTACCTCCACTAGAATTGCCTTATGTCTGTCCCATGCATTCTTGAATTCCTCCACTGTTTTTGAGTCCACTACCTCCTCAGGAAGGCTGTTCCATGTATTCACAACCCTCTCAGTGAAAACATACTTCCTCACATTACCTTTGAGCTGTCCCCCCATCTTCAAATTGTGCCCCCTTGTTCTTGCATGTCTCTTTTTCTGAAAGATGCTACCATCTGGGACTCTGTTGATTCCCTTGATGTACTTGAAAGTTTCTATCGTGTCCCCCTCTCCCTTCTCAAGTGTATACATATTAAGCTTCTTTAATCTCTCTTCGTATGTCTTCTGGTGCAGACCATGCACCATTTTAGTTTCCCTCCTCTGGACAGCCTCCATCCTGTCTATGTCTTGTGGAGATGGGGTCTCCAGAACTGGACGCAGAACTCCAGATGGGGTCTCATCAACTGTCTGTACAAAGGGATAACTTCCTGTTTTCTACTGGTGATGCTTCTCCCTATGCATCCCAGTATCCCACCAGTCGTCTTACTGCTTTCTCCACATTGCTTGCCCACCTTAAGGTCATCTGATATGACTACCCCCTGGTCCCTTTCCATTTCTGTAGTTGTTATTATCTCCCCCCCCCCAACTGTGTACTCTTCCCCTGGATATTTGTCTCCCAGGTGCATTACTTTGCACTTCTTAGCATTGAATCTAAGCTGCCATCTATTTGACCATTCCTCCAACTTTGGCAAAGTCCCTTTGCATCCTCTCCATCCCACCTTCTGTATCAACCCTGTTGCAGATCTTTGTGTCATCTGCAAAGAGACATACTTTTCCTTCCAGTCCCTCTGCAATGTCACTTATAAAGACATTAAAGAGGACCGGTCCCAGTTCTGAACCCTATGGTACCCCACTAGTAACCCCCCTTTCTTCAGAGTAAACCCTGTTTACTATTACCCTCTGTATCCTGTTGTCCAGCCAATTTTTTAACCCAGGCTACTACCTTGGGACCCACTCCAAGGCTGGCTAACTTGTACATTAATCTTTTGTGTGGGACTGTGTCAAATGCCTTCCTAAAGTCTAGGTAGGCCATGTCCACTGCCCCTCAATAAGACAACGGAGATATACAACTGGAGTCTGGTGTCCTTACTGTATATTACTTGGTGGTGAGCACCCAAAATTTAGTGCTTAAAAGTTCCATATCACTCCCCATATGCAGTCAATAGAAGTGAGCATGAGCAAAGTCCAAGGTTTGATCACTTTCAAGGTGTCCCATATCATTGTGTAGGGCATGTAATGCAGCTCTTTTGAACACTGAAGGTAGTACCAACTGCTGTCTGATGAAACCCTTCGGTCCTTGAATTTCACAGTACAAGTTGTCTTTCATTTTTTAACTTGGGCCACTCTCACAATAGCAACTATGTGTCAGAATCATTTGTATGCACTTAAGTGGCATCACCCCCTTTCTTCAGCATAAAGGCAATGTCTTTTAGGCAAAAGGCCATTGTTTGTTCTCTTTGCAGATCTTCTGTGGGAGAGTGGTCAGGTCTAGTGAAGCAAGATGGCAGTAGGCATTTAATAGACAGTCACTAGACATGCCAAGACTGTCAATGCGATGATGGGTATTTACTGGTGACTGTTGCCCATCAGTTTCAAACTTTTACACAATGCTTATGCAATTTGTGCTGGGATTCATACCCATGTTTTATTGTCTGTGGAGGATGCATTTAGTCATTTTGACAGAGCATCAGCATTAACATGACTCAAGTTGGGTCTGTATTCCACAAAACAGTATTAGGCTGACAAGGTGGACAGCCATTTGTCTCCAGCAGTGTCTCACTTTGCAGATGTCTTCACGTATGTCAATGGGTTCCTACTTGTTTTGACAGTAATGTTTGCTCCATGTAAGTACTCATAAAACTGATCCACAATTGCCCACTTAAGAGCAAGGAACTCCAATTTGTAGATGGGGTAAATTCTTTCTGCAGTGTCCAAGCTCCTACAGGCAACAGCGACAGGCCTCAGCACTTCAGGTTAACTTTGATACAGGACAGCTCTCAGTTCAGAGAGACTGGCATCAGTATGTAGCACACAAGGTTTTACTGGATCAGTATATGCTGACTCTGGTGAATTGGTCAGATGGTAGATAATTTCTTGGAATGACTTGTTGCACTGTGCATCCCACCTCTGGCCTTATAGGTTACTCAGCTTGAAGTACATTTTGGAATGATCTGTAACTGCAGGGTACATTCTGCATTTGTTTGCTGGTGGGCAACCTTGAGTTAGATTCAGCAGAGGTCTCACCACTCAGGTATAGTCTTTAATGGGGCATCAATAATACCCACAAAAGCCTAGGAAATACTATAGATTTTTCAGGTAGTGGTCAAGGCTTTAACTTTGCTTAGGACCATCAGAATGCCTTGGGCTAACACAATTTGTGCCACGTATTTCATGGAACTTTGGACACATTGGTATTATTGAAAGAGAGCTTGAGCCCAGACTCTATAAGCCAATCTAACTCCTTCATCAGATGAGCCTTGTGCATCTCAAGAATCTTGCCAAACACAATGACATCAGCTGGGTATAGCAAGCATTCCAGACGGTCCATGTCTCGGACTGTGTGCTCCATCAGATGTTGGAATGTTGCTGGGGCATCAGATATGCCTTAGGGCATATGAAGAGATTCATAGAAGTCAAGTGAGCATATGAAAACAGTCTTCTCTCTGTCCTCAGGGGCAACCAGGATCTGGTAGTACCCACTCCTCAAATCCAGGATTAAGAACCATTTGCTTCAATTCAGTCAATTTAAAGCATCCTGAATCCTTGGCATGGTATATTGATCTGTGGTGGTTCATATATTCAGAGTTCTATAACTGACACACATACAAACTGTACCATTCTTCTTGTGCACAGCTATGTCAGGAGAGGCATAAGGGCTTCCCGATTCTCAAATTATAGCTGCTGCAAGCAGTTCCTGAACATGTTGTGTGACATCATTGACATCTGTTTGGGTCAGGTGATGGGATTGTTCATGAAAAGGGTGATCATCATGCAGTTTTCTGTAATGTTCTTTTCCAACCATGCATCCAGCATCCCATTTGTGAAGAAAAAGACTTTGGTTCTTTCTGCCAGTCTGTGACTCACTCTGGTATCCATTTTTCTGGCATTGGTGAGTCTTCAAAGTCAAAGAACTCAGGGCCAGTTCCACAAATTACATCTTCAGCGTTAGGTTAGGGCTGTTCTGCAGTGTCTGCAGTTGACATCTGGGCCAGTGTTGAACCTTTTCTTTCAGTGTTGTCTCAATCAGTCACATTCTTCATCTGAACAGCTATTCTCTTCACATAGTCATGTGCTCTCACAGACAGCACACTTGGTTTGACTAGCAGTCCTCCTGGCAATCCATGGTCTTCAGGGACATCTATCATCAGGATCTGGTTCTTCACATCTTTCTTCAGCCTCACCACTCCACTGATGCTAAACTCTGCATTGGGTGATAGGACAAGTTATTTGTCAGCTTGGCACCAGACTACACTAATAGGATCTTCTTGGTCCTCTGGTCTCTCCTGCATCTGCTTGTCTAGTTCCTGGCAGAATTAAGCTAGGTGTCCAAACTTTTGTGCATTTGTTCCAGAGAAGATGTGTACATTCTCAAACATTCTGACCTGTGGGCAGACCAGTGACAAAGTTTCAGCTGTGTCACCAATTCCAGCAACTGTTAACAGGAAAGCAAGCCAGACTTTCAAGTAACCAAGGCAGGGGTGGGACTAGTCATTCAGACTGCACATGTTCAGGCCTTTCAATGGTTGCAGCTTACTGTTGTTGGACAAGTGTTTGTCATATCACTTCATGAAAATGAGGGTAACTTGGGAGCCACTGTCGAGGACAGCTTGCTCTGACTCTCCATTGATGGTTATAGTTGTCTCAGTTGAAGGACCAACTAACTTGTCAAGGTGTTTTGGTAAAATCTTTTGTTTTTCACTGGTAACTTGGCTACTGATTGTTTTACTGACTGATTTGAGCATGTTGCTGTAGGACTCCAGTGTCCTCACTTACTGGACCCTGGGGTAGTTTCCCTGCTTCTGGATTCAATTGAGCAGTTTACTGATGACTTTGCACACATTTTCCTGCAAGCAACACTGTTTGTGTATCCATCATCCCCACATCTATAACAAAAAGTTCTTTCCCTGTAATGGCATGATCTAGGTGGTCCATCATGTGGTGGTCTTCAATCTCGATCACTTGGCTTTGGAGGATTTGTGTTTGGGGCTCTGACAAGGGTGCTGACCACAGCGTGTCCTTACTCTGGGGTTTCTTCACTCTGCCAGGCCACAGGCTGAGTATTACATCTTTTCAGGTCTGTCACCAGGACACATAATTCATTAGCATGTGTTGTTTTGTGCTTGCACTCCAACGCCCATTACTGTTGGATTTTGTTGGATGGAACAACAAGCTGGCTGTGCTGGACAGCCTATCCACAGGAGGAAGATGATTGTGCTTTTAACATTGTCATTACTTATTTATACTCTTTAAGCAATTCTTTAAATTCTTGAGTTTCTCATGAGGGTACACTTTCAAAGACTTGCATAACGACTGTCAAGACATGATGTAGTTCTCATTGTTTCTCCTTGTCTTCAGCTTCTCTGACTTCTGTCATCAGCACTTTAAGAGATTAGGCATTGTCCTTTCTCTCTGCCAGATGCAACTTGAGAAGTAACAAAGTGAAATGACAGGCAGCTTTGAGCAAGTATTCATTTCATTTGGTTCAGGTTCTGGGGTGTCACACCTCATTCATTTCATCCATGAAAGGGAAGGTCTGCCTCACAATCACCAAGCAGGAAGAGACTGGAGGTAATCATATCAGATGATCTAAAGGTGGCCAGGCAGTGCAACAAGGCAGTTGGGAGAGCCTAGTTGGATGCTGGGGTGCATAGGAAGGAGTATCACCAGCAGAAAGAAGGAGGTGGTGGTACTTCTGTATAGATCTCTGGTAAGACCCCACCTAGAGTGCTGTGAGCAGTTCTGGAGACCACCTCTTCAGAAGGACATAGGCAGACCGTCAGCTTTCCAGATGAGGGCAACTAAAATGGTTCTGGGTCTGCATCAAAAATCTTACCAGGAGAGACTAAAAGACCTCAGTATGTACACCCTGGAAGAGAGGCGAGAAAGGGGGAATATGACAGAGATCTTTAAATACCTCACGGGGTAAATAAGGTACAGGAGGGAAGTATTTGTCAGAAGAAAATGTACTCAAGAACAAGGCAACATCCTATGAAGCTGGAGGGGGTACATTCAGAAAAGAAGTTAGGAGTATTTCTTCACAGAAAAGTGGTGGATTCCTGGAACAATCTTCCAGTGGAGGTGGTGGGGCGGAGACAGGGGCGTGGTTCAAGGATGCATGGGATAGACACAAGGGAATCATAGTGGAAAAGAAGGGGGCAAGGGAGAAAGAGTGGTCGATCAAATACGGTCTGCGGTAACAATGTAGGTAGGGAAAAAAGGCAGACTGGTGGGTCAAGCAGTCCTTATCTATCATCAAATTCTATGTTTCTATGTAGGGCTAGTGGGATTCTGGGGTGCATAGGGAGGGGTGTCGTGGCCCCCACTAGAGAAAATACAGTCCTGGACCTGATGCTCACAAACAGCAGCAAGGTCCAGCAGGTGGAGGTGGGGTGCCATCTGGGTTTAAGTGACCACAAATCTGTCTGGTTCAAGGTCAAAAAGGCAGAGGAAACAAATCACACTAAGACACGGGTCATAGACTTCAGAAGAACAGACTTTGATTGGATGAGAATGTGCTTTAGGGATATCCTCAAGAGGAAGTCAAAAGGAGGGGTAGAGGAATGTTGGATAAACGTAAGAGAAGCACTAGCGGAGGTTACTGCAAAATATTACAGGTTAGTCAGTAAGACAAAGAAAATAAGAAATCTGCTATGGTTCATAAAGGAGGTGGCAGCTGCAGTGAAGGAAAAGAGAGTAGCATTCCAAAGATATAAGGGCTCAAACAGCGAAATAGATACAGAGTCATACAAGTGCAGCTTGAAGGAGGCAGGAAGGGTGATCAGAAAAGCAAAGGCACAGACTGAGGAAGACACAGCATGGAGGGGTTAAAGGAGGCAATAAGACCTTCTTTAGGTACATAAGCGACAAAAGGAAAAACAAAGGAGGCATTGTCAGGCTCATAAGCTGGGATGGAAGGACGATAGAAGAAAACAGTGAAAAGGCAGAAGTCTTAAATGAGTGTTTCTGCTTAGTCTTTACTAAGGAGGCACCTGATAATGGACCCACCCCAAAAGGGAACAGAAGTCACCTAGGGGGAATGGACACAAGCGCATTCACAATAGAGAGTGTAAGGACAGAATTACAAAAACTAAAGATAGATAAAGCCATGGGGCCAAATAGAGTCCACCCACACATATTGAAGGAACTTAGTGATGAACTGGCAGCACCACTAGTGGATCTTTTTAACAGATCCTTGAGAGAAGGGACAGTTCCCCAGGACTGGAACAGAGCAATAGTGGTCCCCATATACAAGGGTGGTAGCAACAAGGAGACAGGAAACTACCACCTGTCCAACCTCACCTTGGTGGTGGGTAAGATGATGGAGTTGCTGCTCAAAGAAAGGACCCTATAGGAATCTGGACAACTGAATGCCAAGCAGCATGGCTTCACAATGGAAAGGTCCTGCCAGACTAACCTGATTGAGTTCTTTGACTTAGTTACTAGGACTGTGGACCGGGGGGAGCCATTGATGTTATCTACCTTGACTTTAGCAAGGTCTTCAACGCTGTACCACACAGAAGGCTGCTAAACAAACTTGACCATACAGTAGTGGGGCAGGGAGCGGTAACATGGGTGAGTAGCTGGCTTGAACACAGCACTCAATCTGTGACAGTAAATGGGGCAGCATCAGGGGAGGTGACAAGCAGGGTGTCACAGGGGTCCGTCCTTGCACCATTACTCTTTAATACCTTCATCAGAGATATCACAGAGGAGTGAGTGGAAGGTGTGCCTGTTTGCAGATGACAAAAAGCTCTGCAACAGGGTGGACACTGCACAGGGGGTAGAGCAAATGAAAAGTGACCTACTCGGGCTGGAACATTGGTCGAACCTGTGGCAGTTAAAATTCAACGTGAAAAAGTGCAAAGTTATGCATCTGGGCAGAAGCAACCCAGAGACAGACTACTACCTGGGAGGGGAGAAACTAGCAACAGCCCATCAAGAGAGGGACCATGGGGTTACCATATCAGACAATTTGAAGGTAGGTGGACAATGCGAAAAGGCAGCATAGAAGGCCAGCTGGATGCTGGGATGCATAGGAAGGGGCATCACAAGTAGAAGAAAGGAGGTGATCCTGCCACTGTACAGGTCCCTGGTGAGACCCCACCTTGAGTACTGCATCCAGTTCTGGAGACCTTATTTCAGGAAGGACATAGATTGGAGGCAGTACAGAGGAGGGCAACAAAAATTATACACAGTCTCCATAGGTTGCCATACAAATGCAGTTTACAGGAACTCAGCATGTACTCCCTGGAACAACACAGGGACAGAGGGGACATGATTGAGACATTCAAGTTTCTGAAGGGCATAAACGGAGTCTTCACCCAGGAGTTCTTTATGGTCAATAGCACCAGTAGGACAAGAGGACATGAGATGAAATTGAGGAGCGGAAGATTCAGGGGCAACTTGCAAAGGTATTTCTTCATAGAAAGGGTGGTTGACCTATGGAATGGTCTACCAACTGGAGTCATTGACTCCAAAACAGTAGGGGAATTCAAAGTAGCTTGGAATAGACATAAGGGGATTGTCTCACAGAAATTCTAAAGAGGGGGTAGGGCTCATGGCAGACTAGATGGATCTTTGGTTCCCATCTGCCATCAATTTCTATATTTCTCTGTTTCTATCACCAGCAGAAAGAGTGAGGTGGTGCCTCTGTATAGATCATTGGTAAGACCCCCCGAGTACTGTGTCCAGTGCTGGAGACCACATCCCCAGAAGAGCATAGACAGAGTGAAGGTGGTCCAGAGGAGGTCAACTAAAATGGTGCAGGATCTGCATCAAAAGCCTTACATGCAGAGACTAAAGAATCTCAATATGTATACCCTGAAAGAGAGGAGGAAGAGGGGAGAGGGGAGATATGACAGAGACCTTTAAATACCTCACATGGATAAAAAAATATAGAGGAGGGAGGTATTTATTTAGAAAAAAGGTGTTTAAGAACAAGGGGACATGCGATATATTTGGAGGGGGGAATTTCAGGAGAGACATGAAGAAGTTCTTCTTCATAGAAAGAGTGGTGGATTCCTGAAACAGCCTTCCAGTGGAGGTGATGGGGGTTAAAACAGTGGTGGGGTTCAAGAATGCATGGGATAAGCACAAAGGAATCATACTGGAAAGGAAGGGGAAGGGAGAAAGAGCAGCAGATAAAGTACGATCTGATGTAATAATGTAGGTAAGAAAAAATGGACAGACTGGGTGTGCAAAGAGGTCCTTATCTACTGTCAAATTCTATTTTTCTATGTTTCTGTACAGTGTTCAGCACAATCAAAAATAATGCCTACATGGACCGCCAGATAACTCAGCGGTAGCGCTACGCTCTTCTGCACCGGCGACCCAGGTTCAGGAGTGAGCCTGGGTCTTCAAGGGTCGGGTGGCCAGGCTGGGGAGTGCTCCCAATCAGAGTGCAAGCCAGCCAGGGTGCGAGATGGCCCAGTTCCAGCACAGTAGCGACCCCTTGTGGTGAGCTGGGGATCTTGCTCTCTCACAAAGGATATCACATGCAAAGTGTGCACTACTGCATCTGAGGCTGACAGAGACTATGCTGGCTGTCTGGGGTGGAGGGTGGAACTAAGGGGAAAAAAAGGAAAAACCCATGTGCATGGCTGCCGCAAGTGACATCCCCCATGGTCCTTGGGTTCTGTGTTGTGCATATCCCAGCTGTCCTGATGACGGAAGGAGTTGTAACGGGACTAGAAACCATTGGGAGGCCCAAGGCAAGCAGAGGAAGTGGTCGGGGCCAAAAAGTTACAGTATATTAAAAAAAAATGGTGCATACATTTATTTATTTATAAATCGAATTTACAACCTTTGAGTCAGAGACTCATTTACAAAAGCAGCTTGTCATAGGGAGGGTAGACAACATGTGACAGTGGAAGACAAAGAGGACAATACAAGTGTGGTACAGCAGAGGTAATATACACAGCAGTTCCATAATTACATAGAAGAAAATAGGTTTGCAATTAATTACAGATTCGAACAAAACATTCTCAAGACAGTATAATAGGCCTGCTCTAGTGTATCTATGGAGCAGGCACCTGGGGAGGATGAGGACCATGACCTTGGGCGGGGGGAGGCAGTCCAAGAGGACATTGTCAGATACAGAAAGCCGGAAAGAGTGCAGTCTGTAGGACAGTCAGGGGCACCTACAGACCCGAGTGTCCATGAGGTGTTTCCGGAGGGCAATTTTAAAGGGGCCTATTTTGAGGATGCTGGTGATATGGGGGGAGAGTTAAACCAGGAGGGTGCTCTGTAATAAAAGGACCTTTGGGCGAGCAAGGTCCTAGCTCTCGGAACCTGGAAGGTGGCCTTGGCTGCACTTTGGGTGGCAACCATCCGGGATGCTGGTTTTAGGAACGCGGTAACCCATGGGGGGGAGAGCCCAAGAAGTGTTTTTTTGGCCAGTATACAGGTGTGGTAGTGCAGGCGCTCCTCGAAGAAGAGTAGATTTGAGAAGGAGTAGAGTTGGCATGTGTGAATTCTGCGATGGGCACCTGTCAGGAGCCTACAGGCCTTGTTTATTGAGGTCTGGACATTAGAGAGGGTGTGTTGTCAGCCGCAGCATAGGTAGGAAGCCCGTAGTCAACCAAGGACAGGATAGAGGAGGTGATAGCCAGCCAGAGGGCAGCCTGCCAGAGGGCAGCCTGGGGGGGAGACAGTCTCTGTGGTGGTATAGGAGACCAATCTGGGTGTTTACTGCAGTGGACAGGGTTTTGAGGTGGGTGTGGAAGGTGAGTGCCGAATCGAAGGTGATGCCCAGGTATTTGTGTGCTGTAACTTGCTCAATGGGGTGTTTAGTGCTGGGAAGGATGTGTAGGGGGGCATTACTGGTGGTGCTCTGACGGTGGGCTAAGAGCATGGATTTAGTTTTTTTGAGGTTGAGAACCAGGCAGTGGTCATGGAGCCATTTTTCAGCTTGACTGAAAATGATCTGAAGGGAGTCCTGGATGGTGGTAGGGTCAGGGTGGGAGGCAACAAGGACCATGTCATCGGCATATAAGAGCATTTTGCCTGAGCAGGTACTGGGAAGAGTGTAGAGAAAGAGACTGAACAGAGTAGGGACCAGGATGGACCCCTAGGGGACACCGTAGCGAACAGGTAGCGCGGTTGATAGGGTACCATTTATCTTGACCCGTTGGGATCTGTCACGGAGGTAACTAGAGAACCAGGCAAGGGGGCCTGATGAGAGCCCCAAATTTTGGAGGGAGTCGAGCAGGAGGGGGCGACACATAGTGTCAAAGGCCTTAGACAGGTCTAGGAACACTGCCCCGGTAACATCACCTGAGTCAAGTGCAGAGTGTATGTGTTGTGAGAACTCCAGTAGGGCCGACGTAGTGCTGTGTCCAGGGTGGAAGCCATGCTGCTCTGGACACAGTATGTTGTATTTGGTGAGGTATTCCATGAGTTGGGAGGAGACTATTTTTTCAAGGGCTTTAGAGAGAGGGGGGAGGATGGAGATTGGCCTGTAGTTATTTGGTATTGTGCGATCTCCATTCTTATGAATTGGGGTGATTTCAGCTGATTTCCAGGCGCTTGGGAACTGACCAAGATAAAGGGACCGGTTTAGCAGGTCAGTAAGAGAGGCTAGCATGACATCCAGGGTTAGCCGGATAATCCTGGAGTCGATTGGATTGCATTTGGGATTGTGGCTGGAGAGGGCTTTTCGTAGGAGAGGTTTGGCTATATGGGGGGATATGGTGTGGAAGAGAAATGGGGATGCTCCAGGCTGGGACTGACTGAAGGAATAATCCGTTCAAAGAAGTTGGTAGGTAGGATGGAGCTGAGATCTGAGAAAGTTATGTTGAGGCATTCAGCAATATGTAGGGGGTCAGCGGTGATACTGCCATTGACCGCTATCTGGGATGGGGGAGGAGCAGGTTTTTCCATTGAGCTCCTTAATATTGTCTCAGAATGCACGTGCAGAGCCCCAGGAGGAGGCCAGGGTGGTTTGGTAGTGTTTGGCTTTTGCTTGCCGTATGGACCAGGTGCGTTTGTTACTAGCAGCGTTATAGGCCTGTCTGTCTGCAGGCCTGCCTGACTCCACCTCGATATGCCACATAGGTTGTCTCTCTGTCTCAGTTGTTTAATGAGAGTGGGGGAGATCCATGGGGCATTTTGTCATCTGGGGAGGGTACTGGTAAATGGGGCAAAGAGGTCACAGGCCTTGCAGAAGGCACTGGTGAGGTAGGCTAGCACGGTGTCTATATCGGTTGAGAGACAGATTGGAGTTCAGTCTGTTTGGGATAGGTGCTGCTTTGATTTACTAAGGCCCCCTGGGCGAAAACGGTGGTGGGAGGTGACTTGGGGCATGGGTTTTTGTGTGGATGAAGACCAGTGACAGAGGATGGGGGAGTGGTCACTGAGTGAGTTAGCTAGGATATTAACATCCTTTATTTTGTGGGGGCGGTTGGAAAGAATTATATCAAGGAGGGAATTGGTGCCACTTGACTGACAGAGTCTGGTCAGAAGTGTGACTAATTGAGAGAGGTCAAGTGCAGTGAAGGTGTCCTTTATATGCGTGGTGGTGGAGTTAAGCAAGTTGACATTAAGGTCACTGAGGATGAGCTGCTCAGCTTTGTGAGGCAGGGTGAATAGGTATTCGGTGAGGGAGTGGACTGCTGGTCCCTGGTTCCACGGGGTTACGTATGCAGTAGTGAGATAAAGAGGGTCCCTGCCCGGGTCAGGGGAGATTTTTATGGTGATAGCTTGGGCCCCATGATCGAGGTTGGGGGTCGGGAGAGCATGGCTGAGGAGAGAGTCAGGGAGGTAGACTGCACATCTGCCCCCACACTTGCCAACTCTGTCTTCCCTGAAGATGGTGAAACCAGGAAGGGAGACAGCCGAGTCAGGGATTGATGCAGAGAGCCAGGTCTCCACTATGGCAATGATATCAGGCCTGTGTTGCACAGCCCAGCACTGGAGTGCAGCAGTTTTCTTTGGAAGACTGCAGATGTTCATTGAGAAAATGTGAAGGCCACATCCAGTGGGGGGAGTGGGGGGTAGAAGACCCAGGGCCAGGATTGGGGTGAACGTTCCCAGAGAGCAGAATAAGTAGGGTGATTAGTCTGAGTAGTGGGCTGTGATGGCAGTTGTGGCTGCGTTGGACCTGGTGTGAGGACCTGGTGGAGAGAGTACAGGGGATGGGCAAGGAGCTGAGGGCAGGTATGGCCAGGATGGGCTGAGTCCAGTTTAACTGGTGGTTGGGGGGGTGGGAGAAGAGATAGGTGGGGGATGCAGTGGGGTGATCTGGTGGTTCAGTGTACGTGGGGAGATGGGATGGGGAGGAGGGGGAGTGGGGTACAGGGTGATGGTATGTATGTCTGAGTAGGGTGGAGAGTGAGCTAGGAGGATGAATGCGAGGAGATTGAGCGCAAGGGTCTGTTTGCCCATGGTAGAGAGATATCTGGGGTATTCGGTGGGTGGAGATACCCTGATAAGTGTGGTTACTGCAATGGTGCAGGCAGGGGTAGTGCCGAGGGGCTGTAGCTCAAAGTGGACCTGGACACCAAGATTGTCAGTTTTAGAGGGGTTAGGTAGGTAGTCCAGGAAGGTGAGGAGACTGGCAGTAGATTAAACCTGAGTAAGATAGATTATGTCAAGGGGATTCGATACAAAGAATGGAGGCAGAAATAGTACAGCAGAGAGTGGAGTAATTACTATGAAAGGCAAGGAGAAAAAAAAAAGAAAACATTTTACT
This sequence comes from Neoceratodus forsteri, assembly GCA_016271365.2. Taxonomy (NCBI): domain Eukaryota; kingdom Metazoa; phylum Chordata; order Ceratodontiformes; family Ceratodontidae; genus Neoceratodus; species Neoceratodus forsteri. Next base: position 670,205,308 of record CM057451.1, on the reverse strand, counting down.
AAGGGGAGTGTTTATATTGGGCAGCAGAAAGGGCCAATGGAAAGAGGGGTATGTTGAGGAGGAGGGCTAAAGTGTATTTAATGGGGGCCTGGGTGGGGATGTGGGAGGGAGAAAATCCAGTCCTAGAGGTAAAGGTTCAGACCTGCCAAAATTTAACTACAGCCGCCATGCTGAAAGGCACCTAAAATCATAGTTCTGAAGCCGAAAAGGTGCTCCAATCAGCAGACGGATTCACTGCAGGGCAGGCCAATCGGCTACGGGCAGTAGAGTCACCAAACCAATCGAGAGTTAGTGGTTAGAGGACCAGGATAGTGATATCTACCTCTGCAATGATCCGGGCGAGGGGACAAGGAGGGCAGCTGTTCAGAGCTGGTGCAGTCAGACGGGCGGCGGCAGCGGCCGTGAAGCACCACCTCTTGGAAGCGGGGCGCCGCTCGGGTGGAGAGGACCTAGGGGGAAGAGAAGACAGCAGGTTAAAGTAGGGGATGAGAACAAAAGAGCAGGGCAGGGGGCTTGTTGGCAGGCTATCAAAAGGGGGTGGAGGCATTAAGGAAAACAAAAGCCAGGAGCTGAAAGAATAGACAGGGGAGGAGTTAGAGGGATTAGCGTTAATGAGTGTGCAATTAGCCTAGGGATACTGAGAGGTGAGAGGGGGAAGGGAAGGTTACAGTTAAAGTTAATTTAGCAAATTGGTCAAACAAAAAGTTTAGAGAAAAGTAGAGTAGGGGGAGGCAATAAAGTAAGGCAAGTGCTCGTGGAGGTGTAGGTTAGAGGGAGAAAATAAAGTGTGGCAAGTATGCTTGGAAATGCCAGGGCAGTTTTATTCAAGAAAGCAGTGGGACAAGGGTAGAGAGGTTAAACTGTAGAGGCAGAAGAAAGGTAGGTACTTTGCAGAAACAGGTATTAGGTAAAATACAGGTTAAACACAGCAAAATTGTCTAAGGAATTAAGGAACAATATAGGATACAAAACCGCAATGTAGAAGACAAAACAACAGTACAATTCAATAATAAATACAGTCCCAGAGGTAAAAGTTCAGACCAGCCGAAATTTAACTACAGCCGCCGTGCTGAAAGGTGCCTAAAATTGTAGTTCTGAAGCCGAAAAGGCACTCCAATCAGCAGAGGGATTCACTGCAGGGCAGGCCAGTCAGCTACAGGCAATGCAAGCTAGTTACCAAACAGTAGGGTGTATGGGAAGGGTTTTGCTGAGTAAGTGGGGTGGGGGCTTGTACAGTAGTGAATCTGCATTCAGCTACTGAGAGGAGATGCTCCTTGAGGGCCGGCTTGTAGATAACAATAGATTTGTTGAGTTTAACAGGGCAAGGAAAGTCCATGGAAGAGGGGCAAGGTATGCAAAGGATCTCTGCCTGAGCTTATTTTCATACATGGGGTTGAGAGGGGTATGAAGGATGAGGACTTCAGGTTTCTGCTTGGGGGGGCGGACCTGATCAGGGTTGAGACCAGACAGAGAGGAGAGGAGAGTTGGAGTTAATGAGTTTGTACAGTAGGTTATACAATGAAGGGATTTGACCAATGAATTGGTGAAACCCCTTAAGGGCAATAGGTCCTGGAGCTGATTGACTAGATGGACCGTTGGTCTTTTTCTACCAACATTGTCTATGTGTCTATGTTTCTATCACTGTGGGCCATTCTAGCTTCTTTGGAACTCTGCAGTGTTGGTCCCTGTGGTTTCAATGACAAAGTGACCAATTCTACTGTAACGCACCCTGAACCTAGCCATTTCTATTTCTTTTGTAGACAGGAGTGTGGTTGTTATATATGTTAAAGTGGGGAGAAAAACACTATTAGCTATGGCCATACGCCCTACCAGTTGGAAACTAGCCAAAGTGATACCAATAGACAAGGGAGGAGATCCCATGGACGCTTCAAATTATCGTCCAATAGCCTTGTTGTCTACAGTATCTAAGCTATTTGAAAAAATTGTTCATGATCAGTTGATGGAATATTTGGAAAAGTATAACAAATTAACCCAACAACAATATGGTTTTAGGCAGGGAAGGTCCACAGCTACCGCACTCATGGACTTTTTAGATCTCATAGCTACTCCGCTTAAGGAGGTGAAATCCGTGGCTGCGGTATATGTGGACCTATCCAAAGCACTTGACTTAGTAAACCATAGCATTTTGATAAATTCACTGAAGAAAATAGGAGTAGAGGAAGAAACCTGTAGTTGGTTTACATCATATCTTGATGGGTCACAATTTGTTGTCTTAAATGGCCAACAGTCAAGATTAGACTATGTGACAAGAGGGGTTCCCCAGGGATCCATCCTGGGCCCCCTCCTGTTCATAGTCTACCTGAATGACTTGCCAAAAAACATCAGATACTCACAAATTCGTCTTTATGCAGACGACATGGTATTAGTAGCAGTAGGAAAAACTACAAGTGAAGTAGAACTAAAGCTACAAAGTGACTTTTGTACAATGCAAGGTTATTTTTCCTCTTTGGGTCTATTAGTAAATAATAAAAAGACACAAGTTATGTCCTTTGCATTAGATAAGAAGGGTGTTTCAAAATTAAAAATAATGACCAAAGATGGTAAGTTCTTAGAACAAACTGAAACATACAAGTATTTAGGGATACAAATAGATCAATGCTTGACTTTTCAACAGCACATAATAAACTTAATAAAGAAAATAAATGCTAAAATTGGAGCTATGAGACGAATATCAAACTGTATGACAAGAGAAACAAGATTGACCATGATAAACCAACTAGTATTACCAGTTATTGATTATGGAAGTCATATTTGTAGGCATACAACAAAAAAATATGTAAATGACTTAGATACACTCTACAGCAAGCTTACAAGATTTGTGTTAAGGTGTGACCCTAAAACCCATCATTGTATCATGTATATAGAATTAGGATGGACCCCATTAAATTTACGGGCAAAGGGAATCTGGTTGAACCAGGTCCAGAGTATACTCAAAAATAAGTCCTTAAATAATTTAAAAAATAAATTACAAAAACCCAAACATGGTTTAAATTTAAGAAAAACAGGTGCCAGGGATTTAATTATACCTAAATTAACTAATCGGTTTAGTGAAATGACTCTTCAGTATCAGGCAGCTTCTAGCTGGAATTGTCTACCCCCTTTTCTACGTGAATTAACTATCACTGATAATGCTTTTAAAAACGGTATGAACCATTAAGTCAGTTTTCGCTGTTACTGTAACAGGTGAAAATAATGTAGAGGTTAAATGACTATTAGCCTGCTTTTGATGTTTTTGTAAAAATTGTAATGTATTTGTACTTTTTGTATGTCTTGTACTTTTGTATTGTGTTAAACATTTGTAAAGTTGTAATTATTTTTGTTTTATGTAAACAGGTAAGCCTTGTGAATAGGGATTTTCAGAATCATAATGGCTACATCACTGTATAAATAACATTTTACCATACCATACCCATCTGTGAGTCTTTCGTTAGATAAGCTTCTTTCCTATAGAGCAGCCTCAGCTTCTGGTTTATTGTTCTTGTGACAGCATCTATGTGCAACTTGTAGGATAGACTGACGTCCACGTGTGATCAGAGATACCTGAAGGTGGACACATTTTCCACAGCAGTCCCTGAGGTGGTTATATAATCTTGAGGCACTTAGTTTGGTTGTGTTTTCAAGGTGGAACTGAGCAGCATGGTTTTGTTTTTTTTGCTGTTAATCATGATGATGTTGTTCTGTGTAAAGCAGGTTTCTAACTACAGGATGTCACTTTGCAGGAAACCATTGCTGGCTTGGACATCATCTCCACTCTGGTGAACCACTGTGTTCTCTGTGTATAGTAAGGCTTTTGCACCACCACAGTTGTTGGGAAGATCATTGATGAATAGGGAGAATAGTAGGTGTCCAAGAATAGAATGCTATCCCCACCTCTCCTCCACCCCCCTGATTTTGTCCACTCCAACCAACTTACCCTTGACTAATTCCCTCATCTGATCAAAGTCTGTTCATCTGAAATCCAGAACCACAACCTTTGACCAGGGTATACCGGGTGCACAAGACAAGTTCAAAAAATATGGTGTTATGGTTATGGTTATGGTTATGGTTATGGTCATGAACAGCATACTGCAGTTTAGGTATGGAGGACCCTCTGAGTTAACCTGGGACTGGACAACTATCATTCCCTGAAATCCTAGATGAGGGGTTAATGGGCGGCACTTATGTAAATGGCCCTTTGGAGCAGGCTAGAAGGGGGATGGTGCATGGTGAAAAGAAGTGGTGGCTCCTGGCACTGTGAAAAAGACTGACAACTTGTTTACAGACTGTTTGTATGGAAATATGGGGGGGGGTTAGAAGGTAGGCGATAACTGGTGGGGGTGGTGTAATTTACATATTGTGGAAGACATGACTTTTATTTATTTTTTATTTAAACATTTGATAACTGGGAAAGGCACACTGAGCCGAGGCTCGTTTCCAGGTATGACACTGGGAGGGGGGGGAGTAGGGATATGAGAACACAAAATACATCACTATTTTAGGTTAAAGGCATTACTATGACTTGCTTGTTAGCATATGAATCTCACCTATCCTGCTGCTGCTAAAGTGTATATGAATGTTTGTAACTAATCTTTCTGTGCATAAGCATGTTTTTTTTCTCATGACTTCCTTGTTGTATTCTCTTCTGTATTATGTAGTCTGAAATATCATGAACTTCTTGTTTGCATTGTATGTAACTAATTCCAGGTCGCCCCTGAAAAGGGGACTGCTGGTCTCAGTGGGCTCACCCGGTTATCAAAATGTCATAAATAAATAAATAAACATAATAGATACATAAAATCATATATACAGGTTACATACACATAAAATCATATATACAGGTTACATATTATACAAAGGAATATTTACAGATAGGTACTCTTAGTACCTTAGTACCTTATGAGCCATTTGAGAATGGCTGGGGTGTGCAAAGTAACAAGGTAAAAACAATTACAATTGGATACACATAATACAGCATACATAAAATACAGAAGGTTAGTTACATACCCTAGTTATGCAAGGGTTGAGAGATGAGGACATGTATCTGGGAGAGGCTAGGAACAGACACAGCTGGGGGGATGGAAACTGATGAATTCGATTTTTGATGGAGTTGTGAGAGAGTGAGTTTCTTAGGAGAGGTGGTAGTTGGTTCCATAATGAGGGTAGCCTGTAGGTAAAAGTGGATTTGTCAGCAGTTGAGGAAGGTTTGGGGATGGAGAAGGAATGGGAGTCCCTTGAGTGTAGTGTGTAAGGTGAAGCGGCTGCTGGTGCTAGCCTCTCTGCCAGGTGGGGGATAGCAGGTTGAACCAAAATTTGGATATAAAAGAGATGGAGTCTATGAAATGTCAGTGGGATAAGGGTGGTATACCAAGGGTAGAGAGGAGAGTGCAGTGGTGGGTTCTGAGGGGGGAGTTTGTGGCAAAGCAGCAGAAGGCATATAGGAGGGAGTCAAGCCTGGTTAGCAAAGAGGAGGGGGCATTGCAATATACTATGTCTGCATAATCGAAGATGGGAGTGATAAGTTTAGTTAATAATACACATCTTACTTGTAGTGGAAGGGAGTCTATTGTGGTATAGTATGCCAAGCTTAGGGTGAAGCTTCGAAGTGATGGTATCAATGTGGATTGAGAAGTTTAACTGGGGGTCGAGCCACATCCTTAAATATTTGTAGGATGAGACTGTGTTTAGTGTGGTTCCATCTAAGGAGGTGATAGCAGGGAGACAGGGTACTCTTGCAAGTTTTTGGACCAACCTGAAAGTCATTCAAACAGTTTTGGATGTGTTTATTTTGAGATGGTTTGCCTGAATCCAGGACTGCATGTTGTGATTATCATGTTGTAGTAGTGATTGAATGTTGCTTAGAACTGGGCCAGATGTGAAGAGGATGGTGTCATCTGTATACATGTGGATGAGGGATCTAGAGCAAACAGGTGGGAGGTCATTAATAAGTAAAGAGAACAGAATGGGATCCAGAATTGACCCTTGGAGGACGCCAGTGAGTATGGGGAGAGGAGGAGGAGAAGAGGAGTTTGCAATCCTGACAGACTGGAGCACGTTTTCAAGGTAGGATATGAATCATTGAATAACAGAGGGGTGAGTCTGGTGACCTTTAGTTTGTCTAGGAGCAGGGGGTGAGAGACTGAGTCAAAGGCCTTAATTAAGTCTACAAAGACTGAAGCTGTTAGTTGGCCTTGGTCAGTAGTTGACTCGAATGAGGGAGGATATAGTGGAATGGTGCTTTCTGAACGCAGATTGGTATGGGGTGAGGAAATTTATGGTCGTGAGGAAGTCAGTCAGCCTGGATTGTACTAAAGATTCTTACAGTTTGGCAAAAGCTGGGAGGAGGGAGATTGGTGGATAGTTGCCAGATACTGAGGGGTTGCCACCCTTTTGAATAGGGATACCACAAGCAGATTTCCATGCTTGTGGGACCACACCTGAGGAGAAAGATAGGTTTAGTAGAGAAGTGAAGGGAAGAGCAATTGCAGAAGCAGATATATGCAGACGTTTGGGGTGAATACCATCTGGGCTGGATTTTGAGATGTTTAAAGCATATAGGGCATTCAGCACTTCTTCAGGAGAAGTGGGAATGAAAAGGAATGTGTTTTGGGGAGAGTTGTTGAGGGCTGCATTTTGATCCGGGGGGAGGAGGTATAGGATCGTCTGGCAGGGCACAGGTGGTGAAGAATTTATTTAGGGTTTCAGCTATTCTTACAGGGTGTGAAATTGTTTGGTCATTTTGCCTGAGCTTGGGTGTGATGGTTTGAATGGGGGGGTCAATGGGGAAGGGGACCACATTCCAGAAGGAGGAAGGATGAGCAGTGTTTAGACAGGACCTAAAGTAGTCAGCTTTAGCTTGTCTTACAGCCTTGGTGCAGGCATTTCTGGAAGTGTTGTAGATTTGCCTTGATTGAGGGGTCTGTGTGGATTTAAAGATGGATCAGGCTTTGCTGTGACCTTTATAGAGGGCAATTATCAGGGAGAGACCCACAGGTGGTGGCACTTTTCAACCCTAGCTTTTACCAGAGGGGTGTAAGAGTCCCAGACCTGGGTAAGAATTCACAGGTACCCAGCCAGGGCTGAGTCAACATCTAATGCAGAGTAGATTGGATCTCAGTCTGCATGCTTCAGATCATGCATGAAAGAATTAGTGTTTAGTGAATAGATGGATTTTAATGTATTTAGGGGCTGATTTGGGATGTTAAGTTTTTCTGGTGCAATGAGTGATACAGTGGTCACTTAAGGCTGCATCCATTACTCCGGCAGTGGATATTCAATGGGGATGGGAGGCGAGGATCCAATCAATTAGGAAGTGATTTGTGGAGCATGGATTATAGTGGGAGGGTGCAGTGATTAATTGGGTGAGGTTAAGAGCCTCTATTTTGGAGGTGGCAGTTTTGGAGGAGGGGAAGAGCCAGTTTAGGTTGTAGTCACCTAATAAGAGTAATTCACCAGATGCTGCAAAGGGGGGGTAGGGAGGGAAAGCATGAGATGAGAACATCCTGGGCAAGCCACAGAGAGGCGTAGATCACTACAATGAAGATAGGGAGGGTCGAAGGGAGGATGATGTGGGAGAGGATTACTTTGTGAGAGCCTTGGCAGGATTCTTTCCTGATTACTGATCAAGAGAGTGGTTGCCTTACATAGATTGCTACCTCTCCACCCCTCTTGCTGTGGTCCTGCTGGTGGAGTGCATATTCGAGGATGGACAGGGAGGAGCCTGGAGTTTTAGCCGACTTTGGAAGGCACTAGTTGCTATTAGGGTTATGAGGAACCCATCCGACGGAATCGCATACCTTGGACTATGGGCTTTTTTTCAAAGTTCAGAATTTTGATATTCAAGACTGAAATTCTGACTCCAAAAACCCTAGTCAGATGCGGATTCAGAATTGGAATTCAACTCCACATCCAAGTACTGCATGTACCTTTATTTTATCCCCCCCCCCCCACTGGGTAGAAAAAAACACAAGGAGCCCTTAGTGGGTCAGCCGTTCCCAACTTTCACCCTCTTCTTACCTTAGGAGTCTCTGTCCCAGCAGTCCCAGCTGCAGGCCTGGTAGGAAGGGAAGGATGCCTCATCACATACCACTTTTGATTAGGGTAGAAATCCTCTAGGCCAGCCAACCCAACATGTAGTCTGCTACTAGTACAGGTCCCCAACTCCACCACCAACCAGTTCTTCCAAGTTTGTACCACAGCCATGTTTCAGACTCCCCTTATCCAGAAGACCCCTCCCCAAGTGACGGCCGATGGCACGGGGTCATACTGTTGCATGGAAAACCACGCATCGCAACATTGCTGCACACAAAACAGTGTGCAGAAAAACAAAGTTAGCACATTATGCTGAACATACCAGAGACAGCGCACACCACAGCAACTAAAAAGTCGCAGCATAGTGGGACCTGGGGAGAGCCAAACCACAGCCCCAGGTCCCCAATGCCACCGGAGGCAGGTGTTTTAGCTGCTCCACTGCAGGAGCAGCTCAGCCAGGCACCACCCCAAAAGCATCCTTAACCTTCCCCCACTGGCAGCGTACAGCGACAAGGGTATTGGTTACTACTGCACGCTCTAAAAAACCCTGTCACTGTAGAGCCATTAGCGCTTCTTTCAGCACTGTTTTACATGTGCAGTTTTGCATGCGATATCTTGACCTGGTAGGGCAGCCAACCAACAAAAAACTCTGGGTAACCACCACCACTAGCTGCCTAATAAGAGCATCTTGTAGTGCTTTCTGCTACCCAGGGTTTTTTTCATGGTCATCCACAACTCAGGTAGATTGCTGCTGGGTAAGGGGAGTCTAGGACTGGGACACAGTCGTGGCGCAGGCTAGGAAAAAATGCTCGGTGGTGTGTTGGGGTTGGGAGACCAGTATGGTAGCATAGCAGTTGGACTTGGCCGGCCCAGAAGATTAAAGACTTGGACCGGGATAGTTGCTACTGGGGGAAGTGCTGTTGAACAAGATCGACTGCGGGGGATGCATTCGCTTCACTGTGGAATCAGGGGGTGAATAAAATATATGAAACTGCTGCCGCCTGAGACACTACCTCCTGGCCTGCTGCTAACACAGCACAAAAAGATTACTGCTCTTAACTACAGCAGTATGTGATGAGGCCTCCTTTCCTACCAGGCCTGTAGCCTGGGACCACTGGAACAGAGACTCTTAAAGTAAGGGGAGGGTGACAGGTCAGAGAGGGCCTTTCTCCTGGTCAACTAGACTCTCTCCAGGGTTTACTGGGTGGGATGGGGGGCTAGGGGTTTAAACTTTGAATTCAGAGTTGAATACAGAATCAGAACTTCAGATTCTGGATCCAATTCTGTTCTAGTTCCTTACCAGGTATCAGAATGGAATTAGATACAGAATTGGAAGTTCTGAATATCTGAAAAACAAGTGTGAGAATGGAATCGGTATATTCTGAGCACTCCAAAGTGTTATCCAGTAAAGGAGAACAACATTCTTTTTCAAATTTGTTTTTTTTAATTTCACTGACTGGGATCACCTCATGAGATGCAGCATGTGATTTTCAGGGTGATAACCAGGGGAACGATTAACAAACATTAGAAAAATTAACAATGAAATAGAGCTTTCTGATTGACTGTAAACATTCTATCAGCCTTATGTTTATCTCTTGTTAGCATACATGTAGAGCCTAATCACATGCTGAGCAAGGTGCTACACTGCTAAAAAAGCATTTATTACAATAGCAAAAAGACAATCCCAGGGATTATGTTAATGGTCAATTAATCACCCTCCAGGGACATGTGGCACTTGTCTATGCCGCGCGATACATTAAGTCTCTTAAGAGTAAAGCCAGCCTGGTAGCTCTGAGAGGCTGAGGCACTGAACTTCCACCTCGTGCCATCTCAGTGACCCACATGTTTAGGAGTGGCATGGGTGCTGGTGGTCGGTGGGGAAGGAAAATAGGTATCCAATGGACTGCTCTCTCTCCGGGCTGGGGAGATCGATGTCTCACTCCTTGACTGCCATCTGGTGGAGGCCAGATAGCAGTGCCGGAGTTTGAGCAGTGAGTAGGGGCTGCAGCTATGTAGTGCATGCATGCATCCACATGCACACACTGACGGTGCTGTGGCATCGGGAAAAAGCAAAGGAAAATGGTGACCGTGGGCTATATGAAGCCCTGCCTGCCTGCCCTCATCCTGCTCCACTGCCGGCCTACTGATACCTCAATCTGGATTGTGATTCCTGGGTGGGAGAAGGATAGCCCTCCACTTCCCAGCTTCACCAGGGGGGTGGAATCCCTGGGGGAATGGGGCTCGGCAGAGTCGGAGAGATGGTAAACAGGCCCGGGAGACAGGGACAGGGCTGATGTCAGCCAACCACTGTGCACCCAGGTGGAAACAACCTATATGAAAAAAAAGTCTCTTGAGAGTAAATAACAGACCATTAATATAAGCCCTGGTTATGCCTTATTGTTTAAATAGACAGGTACTATAGTTCCATTCATACAAAACATACACACAAAATAGCCAGTAAATACCAAATGGAGAGATAGATACATACATTCATCAACAAATTACTGCATATCACCAACAAGATATATATAACACTGGGAGTTTTAACATTGTTTTAGTGATGAAGTGAATTTCTGATGGGCCATTAGGCTAGTTTGGTCCTTGGAGGATACCAATTTAAAGGCATATCTGTTGCAGCCAATTTTTTGCTGTGATCATTACAAAGTTCAGGGAGAAAGTAGATTGCAATGTGTAGCTGACCTCCAAAGGAGGAGATGGAAGATTGCAAGTTATTTGGGACATCGCCATGTGTACATTTGTAGAGAACTGAGTACCAGAAGAATCTCCTGTGCACAGTAGGTATTACAAACCTTTAACCAGGCAAGCCCCTGTGAGATGAAAATATCTAGGGGACCAATATTTAAAACTTTACCCGGGGGCAAATTTTGCACTGCCCAGTGGGCAAATTTAGCCCACAGCCAATAGCACACAATATTCAAAGAAATAGCCCAGGGGCAAACACTGCTGAATATAGCGGGCAAACGAAAGTGAGCAAACGTGGCTGTGAGTGCAGTACAAAGACAGCCCAGCAGAGAAGACAGCACTGAATACAGCACAGAAGACAGCACTGAAAATAGCAACCAGGCAGTGCAAACAGCAGCAGCAGCACAGTGCACACAGAGGTGGAGTCAGGCACAGGTGAACCATGTGGCCACTGGGGGTGCCATCAAAGAAGTGATGCACAAAATGTGAAAACCTGAGCAAACAGCAACACAAATAACACTAACAGATACACCACAGGCAATGCCAGGAGAGATGTAACCTGAAACGTAGCAACACTACGGATGTGAACTGTGGAAAAAGAGCAGAGATAGGACAGTGGGGAAGTGTCCCACACAAAGAACCGACCATGCCAGTGTGCCAGTACGACCCCAACCAGTGCCCACTGTGCACAGGGGAAGGGGGCAAGGACCTCTGACACAGAGCAGGGGACAGCACACCACATGACACACGGAGGGAGGATACAGGGGGATGGATGTCAGCCATGGCCACATGGACAAAGCCACACACAGGCCTGCAAACCAAGGCCCCCCTTCAGTCAGGCAACGCCGGTGAGGTCCACCCAAGGAACACGGTCCAGACCATGTCCATGGGCAGTCACAAGCCGAATGTTGTCTGGCACACACACACACACACACACACACACACACACATATACAGACACACACACAGGCCATGCAGGATACACATGGAGAATAGAATGTGTCGACCAACTTGAGGACAAGCCTACCATGCCCACAACAATGTACAGCCAGATGCACAGCCACAGATGATGCAGGGAGAGGTGTGGGGAAACCCGTGCCACATGTGAGGCCAGGATGGCAGCCACCAGGGTGAAGTAGATGGACATTAGGTGCAACGTGGCACAGCAGTGAAAATGACTACAGATAACCAAGAAAGACACAGGACACAGAAACATAACATCCAAAAATATGTATCGTGAAAACAGCAATATTAAACTATTTACAACACAACAGGTAAATCAACAACAAAAACAATGGAGGGGAGGGAAGGGTAGGAAAAACAAGGGAATGGGGGGTTTATTGGTTGGCAGCCGGGTGCTGCCGCTGAACCAGCTGCTCCAGTAGCTTCACAGTCTGCCAGGAATGTCCCACCAACAAAGCCTGTTGCTCCAGCATTATGCGCTACTGCATCACAATACGCTGCCGGAGGTCGTCCCGGCCCTCTCCCTCCTCTGCCATCTGGCCTATGCAGAAATGTGACACTGACCCATGGGGGGAAAGATACCCATATGAGAATGGTGCGCTGACGATGTGGAGCAATGTAGAACCCAGGATGTGGCACCAGAGAAGGATAGCATGTCACAATTAGTATGCCCATGCACCCAACAATAGAAACAGTGCACATGCCACCCGACATGTGCCAGTATGCAGCAGCACATAACCCCATGGTACACACAAGCCCATCCCGCACAGATGTGAAGGCCTGTAAGGCCATTGCCACCACCACCACCACCACCACCACGATGGGACGATGCCTCATGCATACCCAATGTAGCCCCTGTAACGCTACTGCCATACAGACCACCTGAGGTAAACCACAGTCAGCCCTATAGCAATATCAAACAAACCATAGCAACAGAATGACTGGGACATGCTGCCCAATGGAACAGAACATAGACCCTTGAAACACTGCGACATCACTATCAGAAACCCCACAACCACTGTCCACATGGCAACATACTGCGGCCTGTAGTGGCAATCCACAGGGTTGTGTAGCAGACACTGTGCAAGTGTTTCCACACTCCCCTGGACAGCCATACACACTGTCCATGACACAAGTGTGCCATGTGGTCATGTAACGGACACAGTACTCTAGGCCATGACACACCACAGAGCCACACATCAGTAGCAACAACCCCCCCCCCCGGGCAGACAACAGGTTGGTGGCCACAGTGTGCAGCACAGCCCTGTCATGATGGCACACCAGAACAGCACAATGCAATGTGAGCGGTATGCATGCCTGATGTGGATGGGTGCACACATGCCCACACCACTGTGAGCACACAACATCTACAGAGATCATGTACAGGATATAGGCACGCCATGCGGTGTATGCATGCTGTGGGAATGCACACAACCACAGGAACCAGACAATACACCCACCCATCAGGACACAGTCATGAATACCACACACCACACAACCGCTGTACAATGTATATAATGCAAACATGCCCACGGCAGATGTACGGGAGTAGTACATCACATGACACAGGAGGAGACAGCTACAAGCAATGGCACAATACAACTGTGGTATGGTAGCAGATGGTCCATGCACAGCACACATGGAGAACACAGTGGGATAACAGCACCCCTACACAATCCATTGGTGTTGACTGACCTGCCCACGGTGCACTGTAGGCCACCACATGTAGTCCAGTGTGCAAGGTGTAAGGAGGCAGACATGCCCAGGCCAGCATGTCACAGACACATATGTGAGACAGGGCCACTGAATGACTGACATGCAGCACCCAGGGTGAAGATGCGGGACAGCACGACAGCAGCACCAAGAAGGGCGTGTTCCTGTGTAGACGAGTGCTACGTGCAGAGTACAACCACTGCATGGTCCGGGCATGCATGACACACCATGATGCAGCAGTGCAGGACTGTTAGCAGCCATGTGCTGTCACCACACAGGCCCTAAGACTATGTGGCCAGGTAGGCAGTGGCCAGGCGCACTGTACCACAGGCTGCAGTAGGTATGTGTGATGCCCTCCCCAGCAGCACAGTACCATGGGCACCCCATGTCCATGTGCCCTGGGACCAGTGACATGACACAGGGCAAATGCATATATGGTGGCAATACTGTGCTGTAAAGGGTTACCAAACATGCCCCACCCAGCAAGGTATGTAACATATGTAAACCAAAAAGGACCATACTCATGTGCAGCATTCTGCTGCCCATCACTGCTGTCCCTGGCCTGCTGGCTGTGAGCCACGGTCCCCCAGCTGTGTCACTGCTGCTGTCCGCTAGTGATGCAGTCTGCAGAGTGAAGGGAATAGAACAGTGTCAGTACTATCATGGACATCAATAATCCCCTCCCCCAAAACTGTGGCAGTTACACTGTGCACAACTGTCAAACAGTGTACTGTGTCCCTCCCCAACCAGCATATGGCGTATGGGACACATGTGCAATGTCAGTACATTGTACTGTTGCTGTCCATGTACAGTACACATGCTAGACCAAATGACATCAACTGGAGAAGCAATGCACAGACAACAGTGGGACAGACATGTATTCATCTGTATGCACCCAGCACATATGTCCTGTGGGTGACAGACAACTGAATGGCATACCTGACAGTATACCCCCAACACATAGCATGGATGGGTCAGACCTGTAACCCACCTGTGCCCCACCAATGGCCCATGCCACACTGTCAATATGTACCAGTAGTGGCCCAGTGATGAGTCCGTAAGTCTTGTATGCCTGTGTGACCATGGTAGACAGGGGATACTGTGGCACAGCTGTGGTTAGCACACCCCACATAGTGCCACTACAGTGCCCATTACAGTGCTAGACATGTGTGTCAGCCAACTGCTGGACACAGCAGGGCCCGATGTCAAGTGGACCATGGAGCACATGGACTCACCGCAGTGAACTCAGGGAACCTGACCGGCAGCTATCCGTCACTCATACGCATATGTTTGCCCACATCAGAAGGATGTTATCGACATATGTGCAGTGGTCAGTAACAGTCTTGGCCCAGTCACACAGTATGCATCATGTCCATCCACAGAGAAGGTCCATTGCCACTATGCCAAGAACAAAGGCATCAGTGTGTCTGCAACCTACACACATGTCTGGACAGTGTGTGGCCAATAGGGCCCCCACAGCAGACCTTGTCAATATACAGAGGTGTGGCTGGACATTTCGGTGTTGTATACATGCCATCCAACTGCACAACTAGTATGACATATATGTGCACATATGCAACATATGTTACACTACCAATGACGGAGCACACTGATACCTGTCACATGATACCTCTGTGCATGTCACATGTACTAAGACATACACAGGCACTGTTTACCCACACACAGACACCACTGTACCCATAGTGGTCTACACACAGCAATGCATGAGAATGACACTGCCCCTGGCGGAGCTTTTCAACAGGTCACTTGAGACAGGGAGGGTACCTAGGGATTGGCGAGAGGCACATGTGGTACCAATCCATAAAGGGGGGTCGAAGGAAGTACCAGGAAACTATAGACCCATCAGTTTAACCTCGGTGGTGGGAAAATTAATGGAGAGTATACTAAAGGAACGATTGGGGTTTACTTGGGGAGGTGGGAGGTCTGGATAGTCGGCAGCATGGGTTTGTGCCAGGTAGATCATGTCAAACCAACCTTGTGGAGTTCTATGAATGGTAACATCAGAACTGGACAGGGGTAAGCCTGTGGATGTATTATTCTTGGACTTCAGCAAGGCATTTGACTCTGTCCCCACAATGGTCTGGTGGAGAAACTGATGGGGTTAGAGTAGGCCCTTTGATGGTCAGATGGATTGAAAACTGGATAGCTGGACGCACTCAGAGAGTAGTGGTCTGTGGGGAGCTCTCGAACCCTACAGAGGTTGGTAGTGGGGTACCACAGGGCTCGGTCCTGGGTCCAATCCTGTTTAATGCATACATATCGGACATCAGGGATGGTATAGGGTGTGAAATGAGTCTCTTTGCGGATGACTCCAAGATGGGAGCAGTAGTTGAGGGAGAAGAGGGGAGGTTGGCCCTGCAAGGGGACCTGGACACCCTGGAAAGCTGGGCTCACACATGGAAATTAAATTTCAATATCACCAAGTGCAAGGTGTTGCATCTTGTCGGGAAACCCTAAAACAGGTACACCCTGGGAGGGAGGTGCTGAAGCCTCAACAGGGGAAAAGACCTAGGGGTCATGGTGGATACATGTATGAATAACTCTGAGCAGTGCAGGAGAGCAGCTAGCAAGGCAAACAGGATGTTGGGATGCATCGCAAGGGGGATCACCTCTAGGAGCAAGGAAGTGATTCTGCCGCTGTACAATGGACTGGTTAGACCACACCTTGAGTACTGTGTACAGTACTGGAGACCACACTTGAAGAGGGACATACAGCTCCTGGAGAGGGTACAGAGGAGGGCAACAAAGATGATACGAGGGCTAGGGATTTGACTTAAGGACAGACTTGAGGAGCTCTGCCTGTTTTCATTGGAGGAGAGGAGAGACAGGGGGACATGATTGAGGTCTTCAAGTACCTCAAGGGAATAAATAGGGTAAACATGGAGGGATCTTTAGACTAAAGCAGGGAGGCATCACCAGAGGGCATGGTTTGAAGTTGGAAGGTGGAAGGGTGAGAGGGAAAAGAGAGGAGGTTTTCACTGAGAGGGTGGTGGACCCTTGGAATGCTTTGCCTGGTGAGCTGGTTCAGAGATCCACAGTGGAGGGCTTTAAGAGAGGGTGGGACAGACACAGAAAGTGGATGTATCAGATGATGGCCTGTCCCGGGGTGGTGGGGATGGATGATAGGGGTTTCTGGAGCACAAGGGATGGGAGGGTCTCGGCACCCAACTAAGGATCTAGGTTCGAGCAGACTTGATAGACCATAAGGCCTAATCTGCTGGCAAATAGTATGTTAGTATGTTAGTATGTTAGTATAATAGGCATGTGTGCAGTGACCTGTCCTACAAATATGCACCCACATGTGTTCTGTGGTTATGCCTGCCCACACCCTTTGACATGCATAAAGCTGGGCTATGAATGTGTGTCTACTTACCTGGCACAGGCACTGTGCCATCGCGCACCAAGTGCCAGAACCTCTCCAGCCTCTGCCTTTCTCTGCACTGCAGGTCCATGAAACGGTGCCTGCACTGGTCCCAGTGTGTTAGATGCCTGTGCAGGCAGTGAAGTGGCTTGCCACAGATGCCTACACCTCATACCGAGGCCTATCCCTCTTGCGCACCTCTCCAAAGAGCTGGTGCTCCCTGGCCTGCACCAGCTGTACCATATTGGCCAGCTGCACCTCCCCCCACCTCTGGTCCTTCTGATCCACCACCCTGAGCCTTCTCCTGTTCATCATAGTTGGTCTATCACTGGGAGAAGCAACACCCTCGCATCAATGTGCATGGAACACTGTCCAGAACACAATTCGAAATGCACATAACTTACCTGGAAAAGGATGGCGCTATACAAAATACTACAGTGCCGCACTAATGCAGAACGGCCTCACTGAGAATGTGCGAACCATAGCATGATTTTTCCAGCAATTACATCATCATGCATGCATCCTACAAACGGCACAAATGCATTTTGCATCACACAAGCCAGTCAGCGCTGCGCCACGGTGGTAATCGTTTGCCTGGCGCAAACACATTTGCCTGGTGCTGTTGACTGCAATATTCAAAGGGGCTATGCAAATAAGCCTACTTAGGCAGTTGGAGTTCAAACCACCACATTAGTATGTCATTATAGCCTATTTTGCATTCATTACCATGTGTGAATTGCACGGGCTATTTCAGAAGGGACACAGCACCACCTACACAGCTCACTGGAACTGCAAGCAGTAGTCTGACATCCATACTTGACATAGTGTGCCTCAACATGTCCCAGGAGACAAGTTCCACAGGAACAGGTAGGTGTTCTGCAGGCAATTCACTGCTATCATGGTATGCAATAGTGTGTGAATTCTGCTACAGTGGCCTGGGGCTACAGTATTGGATGGTGAATGAATGTGAAGTGTACTGTGTCAGGTAATGCCGAATGATGCTGTCACACATACACCAGGCCCAGCTGGCAGGTGTGGAATAACATTGCACTGCACCATTGTACTGTCCTAGGATATGTATACGCTGTGACAGTGACAATGGAGTCGCACATTGTAACACACATATATGGATGCCCATGTGCTAGGGGTTAGCGAGTAATGAATATTAAATTCCGAATACCAAGAATAATGTGCTATTCGGTATTCGGAAATCGAATACCGAATAGCGGTGCTATTCGGCGATATTCGGTATTCGGCATTCCGCAGGGTTTTGAGATCATGCAGTAGCATTTGCCAAGCCAGATCACATGACACTTTGACATTGCTGCGTAGTGGAGACATCAAAGTGCAGACTAGAGTGGGCTCTGACTCAGGAGAGATTAGTAATTGAAAAAAATAACATTTTCATCACAAAATCTCTGTTTTTTTGTTGTAGACCATGTGTCTTAGTGCCTAGTACTACTGGGAACACTGGTAGGGTTTTTTTTTGTAGAGAAATCATCTGATCTAGTGATTTTTTTGCTAGGAGCTGCTACCTTCTCTTCAGGGGCCTCAGTGCTGTGCTCTGGAAGTCAAGAAGTAGTGTGTTTCTTTCCTTAGTGCCTGCCTGGTAGTGGTGTGAGGTTTTTGGTTTTTTTTCCCAGAGAAATTGTCTGATCTGGTTAATAATGGCTAGTGCCAAACGGCGACCCACATTATTGTGAAGTCAGGGTGGCGAAAACAATTTTGCCACCCTGACAACCTCGGTACACGGAGGAATGGTGTCGGAGACTCAATACATTTGCTTTCTGTGGGGGCCTGCGCCCCCCCACACCCACACCCACATGGGGAGCTTTGCCCCCTGCACCCCCCTACTTAAGAATTCTCAACTCCAGGGGGGTGTATGTTGGGGTCCAAAAGCAAACAAAACACTAGTTTTGGTGGGCACAACAAAAACGCGGTAGTGCCCAGACCCAGACCCGAACCCTCACGCACCGCAAGCAGAGGCCAACCTCCGAGCGCCCACAGCGCAACTCAGCAGCCGACCACAGCACCACTCCCTACATCCCTCCTCCTCACAGGCCACGGTCACTGTGCTCGCTCCCCCCCTGCACGTGTATATACAGCGACATCCTGTCACTAGGGTTGCCCACCCCACCACATCCGGTCGCCCTCCCTGCCTCCTCGCCTTTCAGGCTTTCGCCCACATCACATCGCCGTTTCAAACGGCGCCTTGATTCAGGCATCCACATCACAGGCTACCATCTGATCTAGTGATTTCTTTTGGCAGGATGAGTTGCAGAGAGACTTAAGTTGCTGTTTATCTCCTTACTTTCACAGGCCTCTGTGCTTGGAGGTAAAGGAAAAGAAGACAGTGTTACTGACTGAAATTATTTAATATCTAGTAGTAATTTAATTACAGTAGTTCTAACTTCTGCCTTCTAACTTCTACCTTGACTGCTGTACTGCACTGATTTTAAAAAAGTATTTAATTTGGTGATGTAAATAATAAGTATTTCTGGGGGTGTGTGCTCAGGTTTTCACAAAAGTCATTAGTAACCTAGCCAGAAATCTTGGATGGTAGTTAGCTGACTGCACTCCCACCGCCCACAGTTTAGGGCCACTGAGGATGTTTGTAGAAGACCAAGACATTCTTGCCTGCCCTGCATGTATGCTGCTTGCAGGAATTGTTCTAAAGCAAAATAAAGTCGCATTGCTGCTAGCAAGAATTTTTTGTACAAAATAAGCAGAACTTTGTGCATTTACAAAAAAAAATTATTGCAGTAGTTCTGCTGTAGAGATCTCTGTGTAAAAAATATTTGTAGTATAATCTGAGGTTAGACTCGAGTTTCAGGAAAGTCAGTAGCCACCAGCAGTCTTGGA
Organism: Neoceratodus forsteri; assembly: GCA_016271365.2. Taxonomy (NCBI): domain Eukaryota; kingdom Metazoa; phylum Chordata; order Ceratodontiformes; family Ceratodontidae; genus Neoceratodus; species Neoceratodus forsteri. The sequence continues at coordinate 670,185,657 of CM057451.1, read as the reverse complement.
GGGCCAGCTGACTACACTCCCACCCCCCCACCCCATGGTTTAGGGCTATGTAGTGATGCTTGCAGTGTGCACACACCCTTGCCCACCCTGTGTGCGTGCTGTTGTAAGAATTTTTCTGTGCTAAAATAAAGCAGTACTGTGGCTTACAAGAATTGCTTTGTACTAAAACACAGCAGAACATTTGTGCATTTACAAAAAAAATATAATTGCAGTAGTTCTGCTGTAGAAATCTCTATGTAAAAATACTTGTGGTATAATCTGAGGTTGGGCTTGGATTTCAGGAAAGTCAGCTGCCAGCAGTTTCGGAGGGCAGTTAGTTGACTGCACTCCCACCCCCATGATTTAGGGCTAGGTAGTGACGCTTGCAGTGTGCACACATCCTTGCCCACCCTGCGGGCGTGCTGCTTGCAAGAATTTTTCTGTGCTAAAACAAAGCAGTACTTCTGCTTACAAGAATTTTTTTTGTTCTAAATAATTGCATTAGTTCTGCTATAGAAATCACTGTGTAAAAAATATTTGTGGTGTAATCTGAGGTTGGCCTCGGGTTTCAGGGAAGTCAGTAGCTGGAAGCAGTCTAGGAGGGCAGTCAGCTGACTGCACTCCCACCCCCTACAGTTTAGGGCTAGGTAGTGACCCTTGCAGTGTGTGCACACCCTTGACTGCCCTGTGTGAGTTCTCCTTGCAATAATTTTTCTGTGCTAAAAAAAGCAGTACTGCTGCTTACAAGAATTGTTTTGTACTAAAATACAGCAGAACTTTTGTGCATTTACAAAAAAAAATAATTGCAGTAGTTCTGCTGTAGAAATCTCTGTGCAAAAATTATTTGCGGTGTAATCTGATGTTGGGCTCAGGTTTCAGGAAAGTCAGTAGCCACCCGCAGTCTTGGAGGGCAGTCGTCTGACTGTACTCCCACCCCCCATGGTTTAAAGCCAGGTAGTGATGCTTACAGTGTGCGCACACCCTTGCCCGCCCTGCGTGCGTGCTCCTTGCAATAATTTTTCTATGCTAAAATAAAGCAGAACTGTTGTACATTTACAAATTAGTAAGTACTTGAGAGTAGAACTTGTTGGCATAGACAAAGACAATGTCAGGTAGAGGTGGAAAAAACATACTTGTTGCAGCCCATGCAAATGTACAGTGCAGGAACAGGTTGGTGATGTTGAACCTGAATGTGGGTGATAGTCAGCCCGTATTTGATGCCCAAAATGATTCTTTACCCCTTCCAAGCCTATGTCTTCCAGCAGCAGTAATACTGTGGCTGGCACAGGACAAAGTGACACAAGATGCACAAGCAGAAGGACACTGTTCTCGACTCCCACCACAACCACCAATGTGTCCCCATCTCTCACCAGTACCATCATAACTCCCACCACAACCACCAATGTGTCCCTATTTCTCACCAGTACCATCACAACTCCCACCACAACCACCAATGTGTCCCCATCTCTCACCAGTACCATCACATCTGTCGTTACCACTACCACCACTATAGCTATCCTGTGTTCCTCTTCCACAGCAACTGGCAGCATGACTACTACAGCCAGTCCTGTAACTGTGACTGTCACTCCAGCCACTACTGACACTATGAACCCCGCCACTACTGCCACTACTGTAACACTATCACCACAGTCTGTTATCCCTGCCACAGTGCATATTACCAGTATGACCACTACAGCTGATACAGTTATGCCTCCTGCTTCTCAGCTTCTCAGTATTCCTGAAAAAGTTATAGAGGATGACCAGTCATCTGGTTCTAAGTATTTCCCTCCACATGATGAATTGCCCAGTAACATGTCATCTTCATCAGAGGCACATGTGAGTGACTTCGAAGATGAGGCAGAGTACATTATGTACCTTGAGGGCAGAAAAAAGGTGACTGGCAAAACAGCCTCAAGGTGTAGCACTAGTAGCAAGGGTAGTAGAAGTAGCAGTAAGGGTAAGGCTTCCCCTCCCTCTAAGAAGACCAAACAATCAACACTAATGTTTCTTTTGCAGGCTCCATGACAGCCTGAAGGACAGCCAAGTGATGGCACCACTGGCATGGCACCATCAGGGCCAGTGATCACAGGGCAAGAATATTAGGATGAGACAGGCACATCTGTTGACAAAAGAACTGGGGGATGTGGTACTCTGCATTTCACTGTTAAAGGAGGACAAAAGGAAGGCAGTCTGTTCTTTTTTTTCGCAACAGTACCATAAGCTGAGGGAAATCACTCTCTAACTTAACTACAACATCATTACAGAACCACTTGAAGCTTAAGCACCCTCAAGTGTGTCAAAGCTCATCTGCATCTGGACCCAGACCCTTGGTTTCACCAAGAGCAAACCCCTCCAGTGGACAGGCGTGCACTGTTGGCAGCGGTGGTGGTACCGACAGATTTGATTTCAAGCAACCCAGTGGTCACGGCACTCCTTCTCCTTCACCAACACAGAGTCCTGTCTCTGCTATGGTGGTCACTTCTGACTCCCATGATACTACAAAGCAGAAACAGTCATCAGCACTTTGCACACCACCGTTGTTGAAGTGGTCCACATCGATGTCTCCCATGGTAGTTCCAATAATGGATGCTCTGCATGCATGAACAAAGTATCATGCCTCACATCCAACAGCACAGCAAATCACACAGCTGATTGCGTTGGATCTCCAGCCTATGTCAGTTGTGGAAGTTCCTGGCTTCTGACGGCTTCTCAACGATTTGCACCCACGTTATCAGATCCTATCTCATACTACATTTTCTTGAACTATACTGCCATGCCTGTATGATGTGCATTCTGCTGTTGCTGCTCTGCTTGCAGAGGCTGTTGGTGGTGTTTTTCACTGCATATCAGATATCTGGACTAGCAATAACTCCCTGCATGCCTATCTCTCCCTAACTGTACACGTGCGTGCAACACCCTGCTGCTGCTATTTCCAATGTATCACCTTGTGGATCACCCTTGGCCTCCCCACAATCTGGTAGCCTCATTAGGTCAGCTTTGCTGAACGCTGGACTGATGGAGAAAGAGCACAGAGCACATAATATTCTCATCTTCCTGCAAGACATGTTGCGGTCTTGGACTGGTGATAACACTAAATTAAAAGTTGGGTTTTTTTGTTACCGACAGTGGCACAAACATGATGAAAGCCACCAATGATGGCAATTTTGTGAGTGTTCATTACTGTGCACACACACTAAATTAAGTCATGACTCATGCACTGCGTAACAGTACTAGGAACAACATATTATCCACAGCCCATTCCATCTGCAGCCATTTCCATCACTCTGTAAAAGCCACTAACAAATTATGAGAAGTTCAGGAACGCCTTGGTCTGCCCCAGCATCGCGGAATACAAGATGTTAGAACTCGGTGGAATTCTTCATACCTGATGCTTTCACAACTGCTGGAGCAAAAGTAGGCAGTACAAGAAATGTCTATGGAGGCAGACATTGGAGGGGTCCTAGGACATCATGATTAGTTAGTTATTGAGGGCATGGTGAAGGTTCTTGCACCATTTTAGAGTACACATAATCTAAGTGCTGCCACAGCCTTACTTAGTCAGGTCATCCCAGCTGTACATATTTTCAAAAGATTGTTACAATGATTTTTGGCTGACAATACACTCAGGCCTGGATATTCAGACTGCGCCTGGCAATGGCGCAAGCGTGGGTGCAGCAAATCTGGTATGCCCTGGGGCCAGGACCAGGTGATATTTAATGGTGATGCGCCATGGCACATCACCATTGAATATGGTACAGAATGTGCACGGTGCAGTGACAATGCACTGGCGCAAGCCACAGATAGGGAGCACCGGGAATGCCCAGCGCAAATGCAGTTGCGCTGGGCACAGCACCCATGAAATTCAAAAGAGGGCATGCAAATGGGTCCATAATATATGCATGGCACAAATGGGGCCATTTGCATGTTATTATGGTCCCATTTTCATGCATTGTGCAGGGCAGCCTGGCAGAATGTGCCTGGCACCCTGTGTAGCTGCATGCAGCAGGTGATGTGTCCCCAGTGGGCTAGTGCAACCCCCTCCCTCTGTCATGCCTGATCATAAGCGATCATACCCAGTACCATACCTGGTGGTCCAGTGGTGTCTCCATCCCTCCCGTATCACCTGATCGGGGGCTGCAGCATGGAATGCATACCCTGGTGGTCCAGTGGATGCACCCATCCCTCCAGTAGTGCCCAATCGTGGGCATGTGCCATACATATGCCACCTGGTGACCAAGTGGACCCCCCTCCCAACCCTCCCACAGAGGACCCAGCCACCCAGCACCACCCTCATCCTCGGTGGGCAGTGCACTCCGCCCACACACATCACTCAGCCGCTTCATTAATGACAGCATACAGTATGTGTTGTACGTTTATTAGTCCACATTGGATTGAGCCTGTGACTACCATATGTACTACACAGACATGGCTATGTGAATGACCACTGCTCATTCACATAATCATGCCTGTGTATTACAGTATGGTCTGTATGCCCAGTGGCCCACAATGTGGACCAATAGCACAGCACATACTGTATGCTGTCATTCGCAGGCGGTATGTGGGCAGAGTGCAGCCGCCACCAATGATGGGGGGGTGCTGGGTGGCTGGGTCCTCTGTGGGTGGGTTGGGAGGGGGGGTCCACTGGGCCACCAGGTAGCATATGTATGGTACATGCTCATGATCGGGCACTAGGGAGGGAGGAGGGAACCACTGGACCACCAGGTATGGTACTGGGTACGATCGCCCGTGATCAGGCATAGCGGGAGGGTGGGGGTGCAGTTGGCCACTGGGAAGGGTGTGGAGGCTTGTGGACTGGGTCCCTGCAGGGTGGGTGGCCACCCATGGCTGGCTGGTGCTGTGTTGCACCCTGCCATGTGGTGGCTCGCTTGTGGGTGGCCTGGGTTTGTTTCCACCTTTTACAGGTTCAAACCTGCACCCCAGTATGCGGCGCACATCAGCATTGTGCCAGCATATGTGCCGCACATCCCGGGCTGAATATCGGGATGTGCTGCATATGCATGGGCATGCCCCCTGCATGCATTACTATTGTGCCCGGCGCAGTGGGACTTGTGCTACACCTGGCAGCCTTTTGAATATCCCGCTGGGGTGCATTGAGGGGTTGTGCCAGTGCAACACCTTTGAATATCCTGGCCTCAGTCCACAAGAGGTCACTAACCTTGTTATTCATCTCGATGCAGAACTTGATGCAAGGTTTGCCACAGTCATGGATACCTGCCATCATGTGTTTGCTACTATGTTGGACCCTAGGTTCAAGTATGTCATCCAAGAGGATGTTTAGCACTGCTGGTGACGTTGTTGAGCCACACCGTTCCAAGCTGGACTCTCAACACGTTGAACAGCTAGTGTTCCTTAAGCTAAACGTACCAGTAATTGGCTACAAATATCTGATATTACAAGAATGATACCAAACATGATAAAAAATGCTGGAGTAAACCCTTTGGTTATTGTACATGCTGGAGCCAACAATGTCTTGAATGAACCAATTAAAAAAATTCAGGAAGACTATATTGTCTTAACGAACAAGTGCATAGACCTAGGCAGTAAAATAGCATTGTCAGAAATACTCCCTATACCAAAAGCAAACAGTACCAAATATTACAAAATAAGACACATTATTAACTGGTTAAGAAAATGGTGTCTCCAACAGAACCTAAAATGCCTTACACATTGGGAAACATTTTATGAGAAACATGAATTGTATTGCTGGAACGGCCTGCACTTAAGCAGGAGAGGGAGTAGACTATTGGGTAAACATATAGTTGATTACATCAATCACTCTTCAAACTAGTTAGCGAAGGGGAAAGAAATGTTTCAAGTTACTCTCTAGAACCACAGAAACAAAAGGAAGGAAGTTGCTGTACTAGGTCAAGAGAAGCACAACGAAATCCCGGACCTAAAGATAATATTATTAAATGCAAGAAGTTTAAGAAACAAGATAGAGAAACTTACTTATATATTGAGTCCTGGTATAATGATACTGACTGGAACACGAATATACATGGGTACACTAAAATACACGAAAACGGGAGTGATAGACGAGGTGTGGGAGTGGTGTTATGTATAAAAGAAAAACTAAAACCTTGTGACCTGTCTAAACCTGGTGAAAATTATGAATTTGTCTGGGCTCAAATAAAATTAACAAATCAAAACTTAACATTAGGATTAGGATATAGTGCCCCAGGTATGGACAAAGAAGAAAGTGAACAACTCATAAATTACATGGAAAAATAAATAACACAAGACACAATAATAATACGGGATTTTAACTTTCCAAACATAAAATGGGAAACTCTGGAGGGTAGTAACTATCTAGAGAATAGATTCATAGATTTCGCCATATATAATAACCTAGATCAATTAGCAAATCAACCAACGAGGGGGACTAATATACTAGACTTAGTACTAATAAATGAATTTAGCAACATCTATGGAATAAACGTAATGCCACCTCTTGGGAATAGCGATCACCTAACTATAGGATTCAACTACTGATCAAATCATACAGTAAACAAAGGGAAATCAGTCTTTAAAAACTACAGGAAAGCCAATTAGAAGAAAATAAAGGAATTTATAACAAAATGGGACTGGCATAAGGATTTCCAAAACACAGATCTGAATAATACATGGAATAAAATAAAACACATGTAACCCCAGGGGTCGGGTTGATGGTATTTTTTGTGTTATTAGCACTGTGCGGTGCCTCCATATGTAACCTCCTACCTGGGACCTGGGTTAGGGGAGAAAACTGTTGCTTGGTATTTTGGCTAGTCTGACTTCTAGTCAGGGTCACCCAAGTAAATCCGGACACAGGAAGCAATGACTGTAATGTCCAAACCAGGAGTGGAATTCTAGAGTGTGGCTTTTATTCACAACCAAACAGAATAACAAAGTATAGATGGACCCCACAGGTCTACACTCCTGGTAATGCAGATTTACAGTGATCAGAACACATCTACACACTGTAACCCTCAGGTTTATAAACAGACTGGACACTCAGCCCGAACTTATACTCTTCTCTGGATTTCCTTGGCCTGGCACATCCGACCAGCCTTGGATTACTTCCCTGCATGGCACGTCTGGCCAGCAACTGTGCCACTTTCCATATGGCATGGAACATTACTCGGTGGCTCCCTTAACCACCCATGAGCACTTACAGACTCCATAAGGGAAATTCTTCCATCTGATCCCATGTCTGGGTACTTTCTTGGAGCACTGGCCAAGTACCTGACAGAAGGCAACAGGTATCCCAAAGCAAACCCCTAGAGGTGAATCTGGTTACTCCTGATGGGGGGGTCTCCCACCTCTTGCTCACATAATTCATACTCGGCCATTCCTTTGGACTCTAACACCTCTTCTCTGAAAAACTCTGCTGTTGTAGATTATCACTGTAAATGTATTTTACATTCAATTTACAGTGTCTGAAACTCCAGTGCGCTGACTTGAGGCATACTTGTTAGGTGGCCATGTCCATCCCTGTAGACCCCCACTGATTAAAGATGTCCAAATACCACACTCTTTAAGCACTGTACTTGGCTGTCCTTTCCTGACCCACAGTAACAGATACTTAATACACAAAGTCTCTGGTGAAACATAGGCCCTTTTTAAGAGCAGACTCACCCCTAATTGCAGGTGCCCCACAGGCTACCCTCACAGGAAAACCATCACAAATCTTCGTGATGACTCAGCACAACATCAGGCAGCTTTCTTTCTCTCTCTCTCTCTCTCTCTGTCTCTCTAGCCGGGCCAGGGGATTACCCCTGGAAGCTGGCTGTTGCCCCCCCTCTGCAGGAAGGGGGCACTAAACCAACTGGGGAGCAGTCTCTACCACTTCAGCTGAAGTACTTTGTGTTCTTCTTATGTTGAGAACACACACCACTCTGCAACTAGCTCTGTATCAGAGCTGAGGGCTCCGAGGGCCTGTCTACAGTAGAACACCTCCTTCCTCTACTGAGTCTCCCACTAGACTCCTCAAGACTAAACTCAAAACCTCCCAACATTCTATCCTAACTCCCAGCTGCAGCATTCCAATGTGGCTCATGCTGCTGCGAGAATTCTAAATGATGCATTTCTCCAGCTCAGCAGAGACTGGGCACAGAGCAAGACAGAGTGAAACCTATCTAACTGGTGTCTCACTAGCTGCCTGTCCCTGCCTGCCACTAGATCTAACTGGGATTCTTGTAACCTTGGGTAACAGGGGGATTACACTCGCCCTGAACCAGGAAAATGACTGTCCACAGTCATTAGTCACCTGGCTTAGGCCATCTCACCCTATGTGTTGACTATGGGGAGGTAGCGCTACCTTCTCCCCTACCATGTGCCAGCACAGGCAGACAACACTAAGAGCCTAGAGGCCTTTGGCTGATGCATCAGCCTCTACACTATGATCTTACTATGGACACCTAGTGACCCTGGTAGAATTGTCCAGAGCATAGCACTGATAGATCAGTACTGCAGCCCCTCCGGCCGGTCAGGACCATAGCCTGTCTATCCCCCCTAGCCCTCTAGGGAAAACCTATCTGCCTCTAAGCCAAATACCCAAAACAGAACAAACAGGGGAACCTCTGAGGTCACGTGATGGCGTCCGTCTAGACGACTGCATTGGCTTGGAGCTCCCCCCTCTCATTGCCATTTCAGTGGTTTTTCTCGGTACTAGCGGGCGCTAATTACCACAATTGTTGTTAAAGGTGATTACTTACTGTACGAAGTGTCGTTCCTCTTATTGGTCTCAGGGAATAGCGTGCTATTTAGGAGGGATGGGCCGATATGAAGCAGAGCCTATCAAACACACCCCTCCTGCCTCTCCGAATAAGGCGGCGAAAAGCAGCGGAATCAAGGTCCGGGTAGGCGGAGCGGACCCGGCTTGACAAGTCATAGCGGCCCTCCCCTGACCGGTGACAAGTTTATGCAGGAGCTCAATCCTATTAAAGACATTCTGGAAGGACTTGACAGCTGAATTGAGATCGCTACGGGGGGACCTATCGATTGTCTCCACTAGGGTGGAGGATGTGGAGGCCAGGGTTTTCTCGATGGAAAAAAGGCAGGATAAATCGGAAGAAACTATAGGTGACCTAAAGCAGCAAGTTAAGAAGTTGCAAAGTAAAGCAGAGGACCTAGAGGGACGTAATCGCAGAAATAATCTGCTTATCTTTGGATTACCTGAGATGGAGGAAGGGCCTGATCTCCTGGCTTTTCTGCAGAAGTTTTTGGCGAAGGTTGTGGGGCCTTCCCCTATAAGTCCCTCTTATCATTTGGAGCATGCACACCGTTTGCTGCGGCCCAGGCCCCCACCAGGTTCCTCTCCACGGCCCATAATCCTGAAGTTTTTAAGTTACATTGAGCGCCAGCATGTCTTCGCTAAGGCTAGAGAGCTCAAGGAGATCTTGTGGGGCTCGTCCAGGCTTCGCATTGCGCAGGACCTTCCGAAAGAAACAAGGGAGAAAAGGGCTGCTTTCCACCCGGTGGTATCGAACTGATTGCTGCTTCAATTCCCTTTAAGATGGCCTATCCTGCAACCCTGAGGGTCACGATTGAGGCTCTGTATTAGCTCACATCGCCAGAATCGGCCCTGAGCGAGCTTGCCTCCAGGCTTCCAGAGCTATTTAAGAAGGCTGGATGAAGGACTTATTGTTGTCTTGCTGCCAACTTAATATTCTATTGACTGCATGTGTTTTTCTTAGAAGTCTGATGGTGTTGTTAATCGGGGCCGGGGGGGGGGGAGGCCTAGTTCAGCTGGTGGTTTGGCTGTATGTTTTTCCCCTTTTCTTTCTGGGTAAATTTGTTGCTTATCCTCTCGGGGGGCTAACCACTCTTTGCCTTTTCCCTTTTTCCTCCCTTGCCTGTGCTTTTCCTTACCTAGTCCTTTTCTTTCGGTTGCAGGGCTGGATTGGTGGCTGTCGGTTGGGCTGGGAGTAATCCTTGTGGTGGGCTCTTTGGTTGACTGGCAAGGGGAACTATGGTTCAAGTTGGTGTTTCCCTAGGGACTTCCTGGGGGGAGGAAGTTTTTGGTCCGGCTGTTTATTGTTCCCCTCGGGAACATCACCCCGGTGCCGAAATGACCGTGATGCGAGTTTCCTTTCCCCGAGTACCCTTATCCATTGGGCGGTCCTGGTGTGGGGTAAAAATGCCTTTTTTGGGAATTCTGTCTTTCTGATGCATGGGGTGGAGGCACTCTCTTTATTGGGTAGATGGGAGATGCTGTGTCTATCTCGGGAGATGCCTCTTGCCTTTTCTTTCACCTTGGTTGTTTCCTGGTGTGCCTTGCCATAACAAACTATTTTGCTCTTTCTTTTTAAAGGTGGCATATGCATCATGACAAGGGGCGATTGGAGGGGGCTCGAGCCTCTGGATGCCTGCTCGCTGGATGCGTTATCACGAGCCTGAAGATGGGGGGTTGGCTAACCCTTCCCTGGTGAAGGTACTGACTTGGGTTGTAGCTTTGAGGGTATGGGCACATCTTTGCTGCTTGGGTGGTTGTTTGTATTTTCACCTGGGACTAAGGGGTTCGTAATGGATCTGGATGGCCAGAGCTGGTCTACTATTTTTGCTATTACTCTTATCCTGGCCTTCCTTGTAAATAGTTATCTGGGGTTTTGGGTTTTCTGTTGATTTTGGGGATGGGGGTTGGGAGTATGATGGTTTACTAACCTGTTTTTTAGGGTCAGAGTTAAGGTGGGTGGCAGGATCTCATTACAGATTGGTTTTATAGGATATTTGGGGGCAGGTTCTGGTTGGGTGGGGTGGGTTTGATGGGTTGTTGATTGTTCCCCTTGTTGGGTGCAAGTTTCATGTTTCAATAGTACTTACTGTTATGGGGTCTCAGCTCTTATAAAGAAAGTGGGGTCGGGATTGTTTTTGGGGTTGGTCTATTCTGGGTTTAATTATGTTGAAATTAATGGATATAGTTTGGGGGGGTGCACCCTTTTCTTCCTTATAATTTTATGGCTATCTGGATATTTAAATTTTGTTTACTGTATTTGAAAACGTTATGATGTCTCTGAAAATTGCTTCTTGGAATGTACGTGGACTTCGGGATCAGGTCAAGCGTCTTCAGATGTTTCGACACTGTTCATTATTGCGAATTGACATTCTTTTTCTCCAGGAGACACACCTCAGTCAGTCTGATATTAGATTATTATCTCGGTCAGGCTTCTCTTATCCCTATCTTGCTGGTAACTCCTGTTATAGTAGGGGGGTCGCAGTCCTCATCAAAAAACATGTTTTATTCACTATGGAGAAGACTGTGGCAGATGTGGAAGGGCGATTTATGCTGGTTCAAGGAACCCTCAATGGTGAGAATGTTGTACTTGGATCTATATATGGTCCAGTGGGAGGAGACTCTGTTTTTTTTATGCCTCTTACTGAGAAATTGATTAGATTCCTCCCGGCTCAGTTTATATTAGGTGGTGATTGGACTCTTCCTTGTTCACTGATGTTAGATAGAGAGCCCCAGGATAAACGCCCATCTTCTCCAGCCCACAGAGCTTTCTCAGATCTGAGATCACTACTAGGTTTATGCGATCCCTGGAGGCTTGCCAACCCTTCTCTCCAGGCTTTCTCCTTTGTCTCCCAATCGCATGGTACCAAATCTCGTCTGGACATGGTCTTGATTAGTGTTTCTCTTCTTTCAAGTCTGGGCCTATTTGGTATTGACCTGATCATCCTTTCTGATCATGCGGTTGTCTGGATCAAGCTTTCCCTTACTCCTGAATATTCTCGGGACTCGGTCTGGAGGCTGAACACACAGTTGTTAAAGGACCCGCAGACTGTCTCTAGTATAAGTTCCTTGATATCAATATTTTTGGCAGAAAATCTCAACTCAATTCCTAGATTTGATCTGGTCTGGTCTGCTCTTGAGTGTTTTCTCAGGGCCGAGTTTATTAAAACAGCTTCCTTTAAAAAGAAAAAAGGACTCGCTGATTCCTTGATTTTGATGGGTAGAATTCGGGAATTGGAGACTAAATATCTTTCAACTTCCTCCTTAATTGATCTTAAGCAGCTCTTGGCAGTTAAGGATGAATACATGGATCTTTTAAGGGAGAAAACAGGTATGCTTTTCTTAAAACTCAGCGAAATATCTCGACCAGGGGAAAAGTCCGGTAAGCTCTTGGCACAGCGTCTTCGGGTACTTGAGGTTCTAGGATTATTCCTTCTCTGGTTTCCCATCTGGGAGGTTGTCACTGCGCCCGGAAAATTGCCCACATTTTAAGGAATTCTAACTGGATCTGTACAGTAAACCGGAGGTATCACATCCTGCTTCTGATCTGGACAGTTACTTGAGAGAGACTGACATTCCCTGCTTATCTGAAACTCAGCAGGCTATTTTGCTAGCTCCCATTTCAGAAGGTGAAATTGAGAGAGCTATTGCTTCTTCTCACCCTGACCGCATAACGGGTCATGATGGTTTCCAGCAACTTTTATAAGACTTTTGTCAAAGATCTGACACCCATTCTCCTCAAATTGTACGAATATTTGGCTGTACCCTCGGATGTAGACCCTGCTGTTGGAGGCAACTATTGTCTTAATTCCCAAACCTGACAAGGTCCTCACTGATCCAGCTAGCTACAGACCTATCTCACTTCAAAATTATGATATGAAAATTCTTGCTAAAATTTTAGCTGAACGTATTAAGATGGTATGGTCTGAATTGTTGAGTCCTGAACAGGTTGGCTTTGTGCCTGGCAGATCTGCGGCTGACCACTTTGAGGACCCTCTCGCATATTTCCCAGCATGCCCAATCCCTCTCGTATCTGGCGGCTTTGGTCTCTCTTGATGCCGAAAAGGCATTTGATTGGGTGGACTGGGCGTTCCTCTGGGCCGTACTAGAGAAGATGGGCTTCCCGTCTACTTTTGTTAATAGGATCCGGGTGTTTTACAGCTGTCCCTCTGCTAAAATATATTGTAATGGGGTATTCTCCTCCTCTTTGTTTATCACGAGGTACTAGACAGGGTTGTCCCTTCTCCCTACTATTTAATCTGTACCTGGAACCTTTACTCAGAAAGATTAAGGCCTCTGCCAGGTCAGAAGAGTTAGTTTATACCAAAAAGAGCTGGTCCTCTCAGCATATGCTGATGACATTCTTCTGCATCTGGTGGATCTGGCTGATTCTTTGAGGGCGGTGTTAGGTCTTATTGAGAGGTTTGGGGTCTTTTCGGGATACAGGCTGAATGTTTCTAAATCTGAAATCCTCCCTCTTAATGTCCACACTAATAAGGCCGAGTTCTCCTCCTTTGGTATGAGATGGGCCCCTAGATTTATTAAATATTTAGGATTTTTTCTCCACTGATCGCCGCTTTTGAAGAACTAAACTTGGACCGCTCAGGGACTCGGTTTCGAGGATCTGCAGCGTTGGTCAGCCCTTCCCATCTCACTTTGGGGTGGATTAATGTTCTCAAAATGAATGTCCTTCCCAGAGTGTTCTACCCACTGAATTTGGTTAATCTCTGGCTTCCCATTTCTTATATTCAGCAGTTTCACACGCTTTTTCCCAATTTGTCTGGTCCAAGAAGGCAGTCAGGTGCTCTTACAGTAAATTATCACTTCCCAAAGATAGAGGAGGTCTTAGACTACCCAATCTCCTATTGTACTATTGGGCAGCTCACCTCTCCAAATTGGGAAGATGGTTCTCTGCTGAACCAGAGGTATCCTGTCCAATCTGGCTTCAGCTGGAGCGTTTTCTCTTTCTGCGATTAAATTCGATAAATATGCTCTCTTTTATTTATCCCGAGGTTACTTGCTAAATGGATGCGGACAATGTTATTAGGACTGCCATTGCATCCTTTTGCATCAATTTTAAAGTATTTCATATCTCTCCGCTTGGTTTGGGGCAGCCGGTCATTTCTAATCAATGTTAAATTGGGTAATTCATAGATTAGCCCAGACTGGCTTCCCAAATTAGGGAAGCTAGTTTGGAAAATTTCTTTAACAATAACTCCTTCTTTCTTCTGGTGACATCCTTGAGAGGTTTCACATACCTAGTAGGTCTATTTCAAGGTTTATCAGTTGAGACACTTAATCAACCAGAGATTTGGTTCTGCTCCTAGGGAGTGGTAGTTTCTCCTTTCTCTCTGATGTTGTTAGACTTGCTTCCCAGCCTCATTCTATTTCCTTGATATACTCCTTTCTTCTGGATTATAATTTACCGAAAGTGTTGTTGGTCTGGATGTTTGGACCCATCTCCTGCCTTGTAACTCCTTTGATTGGCCTGGGGTTTGAGCGACCTTCACAGATATCATACTCAGGATGGGTTCCTGACTAACATGATATTACATTGTCAATAATTTATATTATACCCCAGCTAAGCTCTTTCAGTTTAAGAGGGTATCTTACCTAGCTGTTTAGAGTGTTTACAAGGGAAGGCAATCTTGTTCATATATTTTGGGATTGCCCTAAAATTGCTCCGTTATGGTCTCAGATTAAGGACTATCTTGATCCTTTATTAGGCCTGTCTAGCTTTTTCAGTCCTGAGGTGTGTGTCCTAGGGAGCTTTCTCGGGTTGACAGTGTTGAGCGTAGATATCCATATGGCTTTGGTGACTATGGCTGTTAAAGCTGGTGTTAAGACACTGGACAGACCAGCTGGTTCTGTCCTTTGCCGATTGGCTAACTGAAATGCTATCGTATCTCCAATCTGAAAAATTAGCTGCTAGTTTCAGAGGGTGCTTAGATTTGTTTCAGAGGAGATGGGGTAAACTCCAGACCCTTTGTCTGGCTTAAATTGGTTCTCCTTTTTATTATGACCTGATCCTTTATGTCCACATTTTTCTTTTTGTTCCCTCCTCTGTCAGCTTAATCATAGTAAGTTTTGTTACCTAAGCATCTATTTTATGGTTGTTACCAATTACAACTTTTGGTTTTTTAGCCTGTGTTATCTTATAACTGTCAGAGTTATATGTTAGGTGCACCCTGGGGGTTGTTGGGGTTTATTGGTGTGTATTGTTCTTTCTGTTGTTGGTTTTGTTGAGGTTTTTGGGAGGGTAGGTGGGTGGGTGTGTTTGAGTATGTTCTTTGTAGTATGTTTCTTTGGGGAGGGGGTGGGTTTTTTTTGGGGGGGATGATGTTTTTGTTGTTGTTTGATTACACTGTCTGTTTCATTGTAATAATGTTTCTCCCGATATATTGGGGTTATTGTGTTTCCTTTGTACTTTTAAATCAATAAAATTTAAATTTAAAAAAAAAAACAGGGGAACCTCCTCCCAACCTGGGACACCTGCAACCAAACACAAGGAGCTAATGTTATACACTATAAATTACTCCCACACTCCCCCACTACCATACCTGTGGAAGGAAAAGTTACACACAGAAAACCACAACATTCTGTACTTTAAATACTACTACTTTAAAGCACTGTGAGTAACTCTGCTGAGTCCCTCTTCCTCTTCTTGTCTTCTCTTCTTGTCTTCTTAAGGAACACCTGCAAGAAACAGAGACAAACACACACCACTCCTAATCTGCATACACAGTCTATCTAACCCCTACCATCAAAACACTGGAGAATCCCAAAAAGATTTTTTAGAAAAGTAAAAAACAGTATAAACAGTAAAAACAATAGAAAACAATGGCACTATTTACAATACACATTATTTGGGGGATGGAGTGCCCTAAAAGCCCCATCTAGTGACAACAGTGCCCAAATGCAAGTCCAATAAAGAGTCTCTCCTGGGCCAGAGCCCGGTAAAGCACAGTTCTAGAAGGTTGAAATCCCAAAGGGGAGAGTCTTTGAGGACAGTTCAAACATCTGGAGTCTGCTAGTGTACTGTGTACTGTAATGTCATAAGAATAGAAAACTCTGGGCTTATCAGTCCCTTGTAGAATGAAAAAGGTACACCACCTGATCCTCCAGATGAAGACTCTC
Organism: Neoceratodus forsteri; assembly: GCA_016271365.2. NCBI lineage: Eukaryota > Metazoa > Chordata > Ceratodontiformes > Ceratodontidae > Neoceratodus > Neoceratodus forsteri. Next base: position 670,169,807 of record CM057451.1, on the reverse strand, counting down.
CCTGGAAGTATTCTTCTGATATAACTGGGCAGACATCTTCTGGAAAATGACAGGAGGGCACATCTGGAAACTGCTGGGGTGATGGCATCTAGCAGATGGAACCTTGGAACAGGAAAAAGAGGAAAAACAGCTGGTCTGAAGTCATCCAGCATCCCAGGCGATGAATCAGGATACAGCTGGGTTGGTGTCCACTCTGGATATGAAGTCACCTGGTGGGCCAATCAATGGAATCTGGAAGGCCAGTACTCTGCAAGACTGATGAATGTGGGGCACCTGGTTCCTGGAGCGCCAGTCTGTCGGAAGAACATAGGTACAGCAATGGCTGGATGGCAGCATGGGCTACCACTGCTCTGTTCTCCACTTGGTAGGCATGGGCACATTCGTAGATTGGTCTTTGCATTGTGGTCAATAGCACAATGGGTCAGGTGCTGGAATTATTACCCCATCTGGACGCTCATAATCCACACTATGAAAGATTTCATGTCCCTCTCCATCCACAATTTGATCAGTGTCCATAAACAGTGTCCTGCCCCTTTTCCACTTGCTGATTTTTAATTGTAACACTATTTTTGACATGTCTGCTAGCACCAGGATGCACATGTGTCATTGCTTCTTCTATTATCCAGGATTTCCTGTTTTTTTCAATCTCCTCCCAGACTCTCCGAGGAAAGGTAGGAAAGAACATCCCATAGATTTCATTCACTTTCCTATGAACCAGTCTTTCCTCTTTACTGCTCTTGGTTAACCTGCAACCTCTAACCTGGCTTGGGGGTGGCCAGTCCTGGTTCAGCCAGCTACACATACTCAGGGCGACATAGAATGGATCTTTAACTCTTCCTTGTGTCGGCAGAGCTGTAGAGTCACTACTCTCTTCTACCATCAGTTCATCTGATGCAAGAGCTTGAGGCTGTGGATCAGTACCTTCTTCACAAGGCCACATGGCTCCCCTCTTCTTCTTACTTGCTAAGAATCTGTGGCTAGGAGTGAGCAGTCATCTTCACTCCTGAGACTGTCCACTCTTCGCTGGGTGCGGAGGTCGGTACCTCCCATTCAAAGGCCTCTCTCATCACATCTTCACCTATGAGACTTGGGCTAGGCCCCCTCACTCCAAGGATCTACTGATGCTGGTTCTGCAGTGTCTCTCTGGGACCCGGACTCGGACACATCAATACATTGTTCTGTCTGTAAATCTGCACCCTCTTGCTTTATGCCACACTCCGAGGGGCTTTCCCTATCAGGCTCCACCTGGTGCTGTGTGCTGCCAACTGTAGGTTCTTGGAGCTTTGTCCATGTGGGAGCCAAATGAATCTTGGGTGCTTTAGTCAAGCCATATTTCTCTAGGCACCCAGAACAGTGAGGCACCATGAAGATGTCCCTTCCAGCATTTAAGCACATCACACATACTCGTACTGGATATCCAAGAATCAGCACATGAGGAGGCAATCATCCCCCATTGTAATATCTCTCAATATCTCTCAACTTGTTAACTTCTTCTACCATCATAGCCCGGGCATGATCCTGGTAGCGGGCTGGTCCCGAAGCCATGACTGCAGAGAAAAACAAACAAATGCTCACTGTTATTTCAAGTCCCACTCTTTTGGAAAAAAGTTTACAAAATGGCTCCCTTACTGCTGTGTTTACATTACTACTCCACCATGTTATGGCGGCGGCAGCACTCCTGCTCTTCAACATTCTGTTCATGAGTCAAGCCACTGCACACCTGCTTTACACACTCCACTGATAAAGTTCACTCAGGCTGCTTAAATTGCACTGGTTGCTCTCCTAGCACATTTATATGATTTTACTGGACTTCTCATTCACTTTTAATCACTGTTCGAGCTTAAAATCCCACCAACTCCACAGCATTTCATCACACAGGATTGCCTGTATTTTTGCTGCATCTCCCATACAACTCACAGTCTCTTACATGGCTCTAGAAAATTATACTGTTGCTGAAGCTATAATTATGCTCACAGTCTATTGCTCAGAATTCTTACTTTTAGCTGATTAAACTTGACACAGTCCTTCTTTGCAAAAGATCACATTGCTACACATACAGATCAGCTGGTTTTTGGTAAAATCACACAGTTTGAGCTGCTTTTAGCATGGTACTCACTTAATCAGTGGCTTGTATTTGCGATGTTAAGCAGCGGCCTATAGTCGATCTTGGAGGCCTCTGGAATAAAGCCTGTTGAAGTCCTGCCAATTGTCCCTCTGAACACCTCGCCCTCTTCTCAGATGATTCAGAATGCGGGTTGAGCCCGATTTTAAACAGAAAAGTCCAATTTGACTAACTTTACAATGTTTTCCATCACCGCGATGCTTCTCCTTGCAAACCTGCTCGCACACTCCACTCTCTGTCCCTCTCAAACACTGTGCAGTCACTCTGAGCTGGCTTGGGGATGGGACTGATTGCAGTCTCACCAATCACTCGACACCATGCAAATGAGCCTCTTTCCTCTTGAGCTCTGCTTCTCCATGGTGATCATCGAGCAGGCAAAATTTAAACTGCAAACCATACTTTTTTTTTTTCAACTGTAGCTCCTCGGCAGGAGCACCATTTTAACCATTTATCATGGCATTTTAGTCAGCAACTCACTTAGGCCTTACCACAAGCATTTCCAATATCTAGGGCACAAATCTTTTTTTGTTTCCCACAGTATTCCATACTTTTTTCTGTCACACAACACTTAAAAAGCTGGCAAACATTGTAATTTGATGCAGGACAAGGGCATACACGCTCAGGCTTTACTGCTGCTTGGTAAACAGTTGGTACAATTACAGCAGCACATAGACAGCAGCACACAGGGGAACATTCATTTGGCAATGCTTCTACTTTTTGGGCTGCCTACTGCCAGACAGCCAAAATGCTAGCCACTATCTGAGCAACCTTTCTTGCATTCTCTCCCAAATTGCAAGCCAAATCCCAGCACTAGCCTCCAATTTGTAACCCCAGGGCTCAGGTTGATGGTATTTTTGTGTTATTAGTGCTGTGCAGCCTCCATATGTAACCTCCTACCTGGGTCCTAAGTTTGGGGAGAAAACTGTTGCTCAGTATTTTGGCTAGGTTTGACTTCTAGTCAGGGACACCCAAGTAACTCTAGACACAGGAAGCAATGACTGTAATGTCCAGACCAGGAGTGGGATTCTAGATTGTGGCTTTTATTCACAACCAAACAGAATAACAAAGCATAGATGGACCCCCACAGGTCTACACTCCTGGTAATGCAGATTTACGGAGATCAGAACACATCTTCTACACACTGTAACCTTCAGGTTTAGAAATACACTGGGCACTCAGTCCAAACTTGTACTGTTCTCTGGATTTCCTTGGCCTGGCACATCCGACCAGCCTTGGACTACTTCCCTGCATGGCACATCTGGCCAGCAACTGTACCACTTTCCATGTGGCATGGAACATTACTTGGTGGCTCCCTAAACCACCCATGAGCACATACAGACTCCATAAGGAAATTCTTCCATCTAATCCCATGTCTTGGTACTTTCTTCTAGCACTGGCCAAGTACCTGAGAGAAAGCAACAGGTGTCCCAAAGCAAACCCATAGAGGTGAATCTGGCTACTCCTGATGGGGGGTCTCCCACCTCTTGCTCACATAATTCATACCCGGCCATTCCTTTGGACTCTAACACCTCTTCTCTGAACAACTCTACTGTTGTAGATTATCACTGTAAATGTATTTCACGTTCAGTCTACAGTCTCTGAAACTCCAGTGCGCTGACTTGAGGCATACTTGTTAAGTGTCTATGTCCATCCCTGTAGACCCCCACTGATTAAAGATGTCCAAATACCACACTCTTTAAGCACTGTACTTGGCTGTCCTTTCCTGGCCCACAGTAACAGATAATATACAAAGTCTCTGGTGAAACATAGGCCCTTTTTAAGAGCAGACTCACCCCTGATTGCAGGTGCCCCACAGGCTTCTCTCACAGAAAAAAAATTACAAATCTTTGTAGTGCCTCAGCACAACATCAGGCAGCTTTCTCTCTCTCTCTCTCTCTCTTTCTGTAGCCGGGCCAGGGAATTGCCCCTGAAAGCTGTCTGTTGGCTCCCCTCCTGCAGGGAGGGGGCACTAGACCAACTGGGGAGCAGTCTCTACCACTTCAGCTGAAGTACTTCATGTTCTTCTTATGGTGAGAACACACACCACTCTGCAACTAGCTCTATATCAGGGCTGAGGGCTCTGAGGGCCTGTCTACAGCAGAACACCTCCTTCCTCTACTGAGTCTTCCACTAGACTCCTCAGGACTAAACTCAAAACCTCCCAACATTCTATCCTAACTCCCAGCTGCAGCATTCCAATGTGGCTCATGCTGCTGTGAGAATTCTAAATGATGTCATTTCTCTAGCTCAGCAGAGACTGAGCACAGAGCAAGACAGAGTGAAACCTATCTAATTGGTGTCTCACTAGCTGCCTGTCCCTGCCTGCCACTAGGTCTAACTGGGATTCTTGTAACCCCAGGTAACAGGGGTTACACACAAATTAGATTAGTGAATAGATACATGGGTCCCAAACATACAAATACAATAACTATAAAAGACAACCCCTGGTGGAATAGAAACATTACGAAATTATTAAAAGGAAAAAGGTTATTTAAAAATTCAGGAAAAATCAAACAAACTGTTTAAATTTAAAATTAAACATTGTGGGGCGCTAATGAGTACTTAAAGTAGAAGACGATGTTTCTGCTTGCTCCTTCCCACGAGCAAATAGAGGCATTTAAAAGTAGAATTTGTACATGCCTGTGGTAAAACTGAGCACCGACCAGTAAAGTAAGTCACAACGGATGAGTATCTGTCCTTCGGGCCCTGGTAGAAATCAGCCTTCCGTAGCAAAACCGAAGAAGGGTGGCTTGTACTCAACATGGAAGCCAGCAAGTAACATTCTGTCAGCTGCTGAGGTGAGTGCTTGGGGCATGAGCTAATGGGTCAAGTGTTGGTAGCTTTGGAGCCTCGGCTCCATAAATTGGAGACTCATATAGATGACAGGCTACAGGAGGTCCTCACACAACAGACTGCCCAGGGACAAGGATTATGGAGGTGGAGGAATGGGTGCCCAGACTGGAAGATGAAACACAGGGTGTTCCTCAGCAGATCTTGGCCATTCAGAGGAGTTGGAGGAAATGAAAGAAGCAGTGGATTAGCTGGCGAACTACCGCCGCCTGAATCTCCACATACGAGGGTTGCCAGAAGAAGGTGCAGAAAGGGGAAATGCTATTGTCTTCTGTGCCAAGCATCCCAAAACTTCTGGGTCTGGAATTGAAAAATGGAAGGCTAAAGTTGGAATGTGCGCATCGGGCTGTTATACCCAGGTCCCTGCGAGAGAGCCACCTCGCCAGATAATTATGAGGTTTCATAACTACCAGGACTGAGAGAGAGTCCTACATGCATTCAGGGAGAAGGGGCAGGTCTCATTTGAGGGTCACAGTATATTCCTATCTCAGGACTACTCCTTGAGGATTCTAAACAAGCGAAAGAAATTCAATGATGCAATGGCCCTGCTTCGATCTCTTAAAGTGGAAAATTTCTTGCTTTATCCAGCGAGCCTGAAGGTGAAGCAAGAGAGAGCCACCTATTCATTCTGGGAGGTGGAGAAAGCGGTAATGTTTGCAGAAGATCTATGAAAGAAAATTGGGTGAAGGTCGTCTTGGATTACTGATGGAGGCTCTGTGGTGTTGTACATTAACTCTGGAAGAGCTCCCAGCTCTACATGTTTGGGACTGGGGTGTGGAAGGGGCGGTGAACTGAGAGACAAAACATTTTTTCCCCTACTATCCCACTCTCTGGTCGCAGAGGTAGGGTCCAGATGGATGACTGTGAAAGGAGTTGGTCTGGGGAGATGGACACAAGCACAGTGGAGGGAATTATATAGAAACACTGGAGCTAAGCCTACTTAGAGGCCTACATGACTGATGCTGAAGGAAAGGGGGCAAGGCATATTAGATCTTTCCATGTGGCTGAGGGTTGAAAGAGAAGGGCCTAAAACTGGAGATCTGAGATGGGGGGAGGGGATTTGCCCATAAGTGTGGAAAGCTGCCTTAAACAGGTAAGCCAAAACAAAGCGCTCAGTGGATAAAAGTGTACAGTAATAGTAATATGTATCTCGGTGGCGGGGCAGCACTGCTGGAAGGTGGTTTCTGGGTGGCTTTGATGGGGCACAATAGAGTGCCGCCATTGGGTAAACATGCATCAGGGATACTGCTAAGACATTTACTGGTCTCGCACTGAAAAATTAGTTATTAGAGGTTTTTTATGGTGCCATGTCCAGTTTTTTTTTTTTTCATGGGAGCTGCTTGGGGTTGCTTCTGGGTGGGACTGTTTCTTATTGATGAGGTATTTAATAGGTAAGGGCTGAGGGTGTATTAGGGAAGGATACCACAGAGTGTCAGTTTTGATCCAGGCGGCGGAACACAATACCTAGAGGGATTTCTATGACACTTGAGCATAATTGGCAAGTGGTGTTGGGGAGGGGGGTCGTGACAGAATGTTTATGAGAGTGTAAAATGGGAATCAATTGGTCTATAGAGGGGAGGGACTGAGAGATGGAGAGGTGTGGATTAAGTTGGGGGATAGTTCAGTGTTCTGTTAATGTTTCATGTATAATGTTTGTTATGTTCAAATGTTATTGTTGCATACATACTGTACATACAAAGAAAAATTAGACTGTGCCAGACACGAGTGAAAGGTTTTTTTTGGAGGGAAATAAGTATGTCTATGGGGGAGTGGGAGGAGGGTCTAAGGGCTCAGATCCGGTTCACTGATGGGTCATAAACAAGATCTTGTGGTATGTTCTTGGAATGTCCGAGGGATAGCAACCCTGTAAAGCTCACAAAGCTCCTCACGAGTGAGGAGAAAAGGGACCCAAGTAGCACTGCTACAGGAAATGCATCTCACAGCTGCAGAACACTTGAAGCTTGTGATGGGATGGTGGGGAAGGGGTATGCATCGTTTAAAGCACATAAAAGAGGGGTTGCTGTCCTTCTGCACAAAAACTCCCATTTCCCGTGAAACGAGTGATAAGGGACCAAGAGGGTGGATGATTTGTATTTGTGGAAGGAGTACTCTGGGAGAGGCAAAACTTTTGAAGTATATATGTCTGCATGGTGTTTGAAGCTTTGTTCTATAGTACAATCTTTCGCTTCTCATAAAGGAACAGTACCCAGGGCTGATCCTAGGGGAGATCTGAACTGTACTCTGGATCCATATTTAGATCACTCCCAGGAAAGGGCAGCAAATTAGGCAATTCAACAGTGGTGCAGGGGCATGGGGGAACTGGAGCTAGTGGATGGATGAGAGAGGCAAACCCAGGAGCTAGAGAATACACCTTTACTTGAACCCACATGGCACGTGGTCAAGAATTGATTATGTGTTCCTCTCAAGGATATGGTATCAAAGAATTCAGAGAACAGACCGGAGTCCTATTCACGTCTCCAACCACGCTATGGTCTTAGTTACAATCCGGATGAATGGGACAAGGGAGGGCCCTCAACCCTGGAAGTTCCCGACATACATGTTAGCAAGTAAGAAATTTAAAGATTATTTGAAGGATCAGTGGGACATTTATATAGCAGCAAATGCAAATACACCTACTAGTAAAAGGATAATATGGGATGCGGGAAAGGCGTATATAAGGGGGATGATTATAAAGTATGTAGCAAGGGACAAGAAGCTGAAACAAGCTAGGCGGCTAGAATTGGAAGGTAGAGTTCGGAGCTGGAGAGGGGTGGCGGGCAGGAGGGAGACAGTTGAAACAGTTTAAAGGTGGCGAGAGAAGCTTTAAATGCTATGCTCAATGATGAAGCTAGGAAGGAATGGACCTTGGGGGGAAAAGATTGTATGAATGGGGAATAGGTCGGGACCTTTGTTGGTACGGATTGATGGGGAGGAAAGGCCAAACTCACATATCGGGGATAAAAGATAAAGACGGGTCTTATATAAAATGGATCAGCAGATTAGAGAATGTTTTCTTAGTTTTTACTGAACAATTGTACTGGGGCTGGGGGAATGGCAAAGCTTTTTAGATACCCTGAAATTGCCTAGTCTAACAGAAGAGCAAAGGAAAGTCATTGATAGTCCAATAAAGAAAGAAGAGGTTCTGCAAGCAATTCAATGGTTGCAGGCGGAAAAGCGAGCGGCCGGACGGCCTCCGATAGAGTAATTACAGATGCCTGGTGGGGCAGCTGTCTGAGCCATGTGTGAGGCACTGCAGCAGAGGGAGGTGAAGCCCTGAGCCTACCGGGACTTTCTCAGATGCAGTGATATGTCTAATCCCAAGGAAGGAAACCACCTCTTGCTCACATAATTCATACCGGCCATTTCCTTTGGACTCTAACACCTCTTCTCTGAAAACTCTGCTGTTGTAGATTATCACTGTAAATGTATTTTACATTCAATTTACAGTGTCTGAAACTCCAGTGCGCTGACTTGAGGCATACTTGTTAGGTGTATGTCCATCCCTGTAGACCCCACTGATTAAAGATGTCCAAATACCACACTCTTTAAGCACTGTACTTCAACTGTCCTTTCCTGACCCACAGTAACAGATACTTAATACACAAAGTCTCTGTGAAACATAGGCCCTTTTGAGGCAGACTCACCCTAATTGCAGGTGCCCCACAAGCTACCCTCACAGGAAAACCATCACAAATCTTCGTGATGACTCAGCACAACATCAGGCAGCTTTCTTTCTCTCTCTCTCTCTCTCTGTCTCTCTTCAGCCGGGCCAGGAGTTACCCTGAAGCTGAAATTGCCCCCCTCTGCAGGAGGGCACTAAACCAACTGGGGAGCAGTTCTACCACTTCAGCTATGAAGTACTTTGTGTTCTTCTTATGTTGAGAACACACACCACTCTGCAACTAGCTCTGTATCAGAGCCCCAGGGCTCGAGGGCCTGTCTACAGTAGAACACCTCCTTCCTCTACTACGTCCCCACTAACTCCTGAAGACAAACTCAAAACCTGCAACATTCTATCCTAACTCCCAGCTGCAGCATTCCAATGTAGCTCATGCTGCTCTGAGAATTCTAAATGATACATTTCTCCAGCTCAGAGACTGGGCACAGAGCAAGACAGAGTGGAAACCTATCTAACTGGTGTCTCACTGGCTGCCTGTCCCTGCCTGCCACTAGATCTAACTGGGATTCTTGTAACCTGGGTAACAGGGGATTACACTCGCCCTGAACCAGGAAAATGACTGTCCACAGTCATTAGTCACCTGGCTTAGGCCATCTCACCTATGTGTTGACTAGCAGGAGGTGGCGCTACCTTCTCCCCTACCATGTGTGCCAGCACAGGCAGACAACACTAAGAGCCTGGGAGCCTTTGGCACAGTGCATCAGCCTCTACACTATGATCTTACTATGGACACCTAGTGACCCTGGTAGAATTGTCCAGAGCATAGCACTGATAGATCAGTACTGCAGCCCCTCCGGCCGGTCAGGACCATAGCCTGTCTATCCCCCAGCCCTCTAGGGAAAACCTATCTGCCTCTAAGCCAAATACCCAAAACAGAACAAACAGGGGAACCTCTGAGGGTCACGTGATGGCGTCCGTCTAGGCGACTGCATTGGCTTAGGCTCCCCCTCTCGTACTGCATTTCAGTGGTTTTCTGAGTACTAGCGGGCGCTAATTACCACAATTGTTGTTAAAGGTGATTACTTACTATACAGTGTCGTTCCCTCTTATTGGTCTCAGGGAATAGCGTGCTGTATTTGGGAGGGATGGAGGCCGATATGAACAGGCCCTGTCAAACACACCCCTCCTGCCTCTCCGAATAAGGCAGCAGCAAAGCGGAGTCAATCAAGGTCCGGGTAAGGCCGGAGCGGACCGAGCGACAAGTAGCGGCCCTCCCCTGACAGGACAAGTTTATCCCGGGAGCTCAATCCTATAAAAAGACATTCTAGAAGGACTTGACAGCTGAATTAGAGATCGCTACGGGGGACCTATCGATTGTCTCCACTAGGGTGGAGGATGTGGAGGCCAGGGTTTTCTCGATGGAAAAAGGCAGGATAAATCGAAGAAACTATAGGTGACCTAAAGCAGCAAGTTAAGAAGTTGCAAAGTAAAGCAGAGGACCTAGAGGGACGTAATCGCAGAAATAATCTGCTTATCTTTGGATTACCTGAGATGGAGGAAGGGCCTGATCTCCTGGCTTTTCTGCAGAGTTTTTGGCGAAGGTTGTGGGGCCTTCCCCTATAAGTCCCTCTTATCATTTGGAGCATGCACACTGCTTGTTCGAGCCCAGGCCCCACCAGGTTCCTCTCACGCCCATAATCCTGAAGTTTTAAGTTACATTGATAGCCAGCATCTTCCGCTAAGGCTAGAGCTCAAGGAGATCTTGTAGAACTCGTCCAGGCTTCTCGATTAGCAGGGACCCTTCCAAAGAAACAAGGGAGGAAGGGGTCGTTTTCCACCCGGTATCCGAACTGATTAAGGCTTCATCTCCCTTTAAGATGGCCTATCCTGCAACCCTGAGGGTCACGATTGGAGCTCTGTATTTAGCTACACATGTAGAATGGAACCCTGAGCAGAGCTTGCCTCAGGCTTCCAGAGCTATTTAAGAAGGCTGGATGAAGGACTTATTGTTGTCTTGCTGCCAACTTAATATTCTATTGACTGCATGTGTTTTTCTTAGAAGTCTGATGGTGTTGTTAATCGGGGCCGGGGAGGCCCAGTTCAGCTGGTGGTTTGGCTGTATGTTTTTCCCCTTTTCTTGCTGGGTAAATTTGTTGCTTATCCTCTCAGGGGCTAACCACTCTTTGCCTTTTCCTTTTCCTCCTTGCCTGTGCTTTTCCTTACCTAGTCCTTTTCTTTGGTTGCAGGGCTGGATTGGTGGCTGTCGGTTGGGCTGGGAGTAATCCTTGTAGTGGGCTCTTTGGTTGACTGGCAAGGGAACTATAGTTCAAGTTGGTGTTTCCCTAAGGGACTTCTGGGGAGGAGAGTTTTTAGTCCGGCTGTTTATTGTTCCCCTCGGGAACATCACCCGATGCCGAAATGACCGTGATCTGATTTCCTTTCCCAGTACCCTTATCAAGTAGGCAGTCCTGGTGTGGGAGTAAATTAAGCCCTTTTTTGAAATTCTGTCTTTCTGATGCATGGGGTGGAATTTTTCTCTTTATTAGGTAGATGGGAGATGCTGTGTCTATCTCGAGAGGATTCTCTCTTGCCTTTTCTTTCACAGTTGTTTCTGGTGTGCCTTGCCATAACAAATAACTTTTGCTCTTTCTTTTAAGGTGGCATATATCATGACAAGGGGGGCGATTGGAGGGAGCTCGAGCCTCTGGATACCTGCTCAGTGGATGCGTTATCACGAGCCTGAAGATGGGGGTTAGCTAACCCCTCCTAGTGAAGAGTATGACTTGGGTTGTAGCTTTGAGGGTATGTAATATCTTTGCTAACTTGGGTGGTTGTTGTATTTTCACCTGGGACTAAGGGGTTCGCAATGGATCTGATGGCCAGAGCTGGTCTACTATTTTTTTTGCTATTACTCTTATCCTGGCCTTCCTTTGTAAATAGTTATCTGGGGAGTTTGGGTTTTCTGCTGATTTTGGGGGATGGGGGGTTGGGGGTATGATGGTTTACTAACCTGTTTTTAGGGTCAGAGTTAAGGTGGGTGGCAGGATCTCATTACAGATTGGTTTTATAGGATATTTGGGGGCAGGTTCTGGTTGGGTGGGTGGGTTTGATGGGTTGTTGATTGTTCCCCCTTGTTGGGTGCAAGTTTCATGTTTCAATAGTACTTACTGTTATAGGGGTCTCAGCTCTATAAAGAAAGTGGGGATAAAGGATTGTTTTTGAGGTTGAAGTCTATTCTGGGTTTAATTATGTTGAAATTAATGGATATAGTTTGGAGAGTGCACCTTTTCTTCCATATAATTTATGGCTATCTGGATATTTAAATTTTGTTTACTGTATTTGAAAACGTTATGATGTCTCTGGAAATTCTTCTTGGAATGTACGTGGACTTGGGATCAGGTCAAGCGCCTTCAGATGTTTCGACACTGTTCATTATTATGAATTGACATTCTTTTTCTCCAGGAGACACACCTCAGTCAGTCTGATATTAGATTATTATCTCGGTCAGGCTTCTCTTATCCCTATCTTGCTGGTAACTCCTGTTATGATAGGAAGTGTATGATCCTCATCAAAAAACATGTTTTATTCACTATGGAAAGACTGTGGCAGATGTGGAAGAGCGATTTATACTTGCAAGGAACCCTCAATGTGTGAGAATGTTGTACTGGATCTATATATGGTCCAGTGGGAGGAGACTCTGTTTTTTATAGCCTCTTACTGAGAAATTGATTAGATTCCTCCTGCTCAGTTTATATTAGGTGGTGATTGGACTCTTCCTTGTTCACTGATGTTAGATAGAGCCCCAGGATAAACACGCATCTTCTCCAGCCCACAGAGCTTTCAGATCTGAGATCACTACTAGGTTTATCACGATCCCTGGAGGCTTGCCAACCCTTCTCTCAGGCTTTCTCTTTGTCTCCCATCGCATGGTACCAAATCTCGTCTGGACATAGTCTTGATTAGTGTTTCTCTTCTTTCAAGTCAGGGCCTGTTGGTGATGACCTGATCATCCTTTCTGATCATGCGGTTGTCTGGATCAAGCTTTCCCTTACTCCTGAATATTCTCGGGACTCGGTCCTGAGGCTGAACACACAGTTGTTAAAGGACCATAGACTGTCTCTAGTATAAGTTCCTTGATATCAATATTTTGGCAGAAAATCTCAACCCAATTCCTAGATTTGATCTGGTCTGGTCTGCTCTTGAGTGTTTTCTCAGGGCGAGGTTTATTAAAACAGCTTCCTTTAAAAAGAAAAAGGACTCCTGATTCCTTGATTTTGATGGGTAGAATTAGGAATTGAGAATAACATCTCTCAACTTCCTCATAATTGATCTTAAGCAGCTCTTGGCAGTTAAGGATGAATACATGGATCTTTTAAGGGAGAAAGCGGGTATGCTTTCTTAAAACTCAAGCAAAATATCTCGACCAGGGGAAAAGTCCGGTAAGCTCTTGGCACCAAAGCGTCATAGCCGGGTACTTGAGGTTCTGAGGATTATTCATTCTCTGGTTTCCCCATCTGGGAGGTTGTCCACTCGCCCGGAGAAAATTGCCTTCACATTTTTTAAGGAATTCTAACTGGATATGTACAGTAAACCGGAGGTATCACATCCTGCTTCTGATCTGGACAGTTACTTGAGAGAAGACTGACATTCCCTGCTTATCTGAAACTCAGCAGGCTATTTTGCTAGCTCCTATTTCAGAAGGTGAAATTGGGAGAAGGCTATTGCTTCTCTCACCCCTGACACTTTTTGGTCATGACTGGTTTCCCAGCTAATTTTATAAGACTTTTGTCAAGATCTGACACCCATTCTCCTCAAATTGTATACGAATATTTGGCTGTACCCTCGGATGTAGACCCGCTGTTGGAGGCAACTATTGTCTTAATTCTCCAAACCTGACAAGGTCCTCACTGATCCAGCTAGCTGCAAGACCTATCTCACTTCAAAATTATGATATGAAAATTCTTGCTAAAATTTTAGCTGAACGTATTAAGATGGTATGGTCTGAATTATTGAGTCCTGAACAGGTTGACTTCCTGCCAAGCAGATCTCTGGCTGACCACTTTGAGGACCCTCTAGCATGTATTCCCAGCATGCCCAATCCCTCTAAGTATCTGGCGGCTTTGGTCTCTCTTGATGCGAAAAGGCATTTGATTGGGTGGACTGGGCGTTCCTCTGGGCCGTACTAGGAAGATGGGCTTCCGTCTGCTTTTATTAATAGAGATCCAGGTGTTTACAGCTGTCCTCAACTAAAATATATTGTAATAGGAGTGACTTCCTCCCTCTTTGTTTATACATAGGTACTAGACAGGGTTGTCCCTTTCTCCCCTAAATCTTTAATCTGTACCTGGAACCTTTACTCAGAAAGATTAAGGCCTCTGCCAGGTCAGAAGAGTTAGTTTATACCAAAAGAGCTGGTCCTCTCAGCATATGCTGATGACATTCTTCTGCATCTGGTGGATCTGGCTGATTCTTTGAGGGCGTGTATAGGTCTTATTGAGAGGTTTGGGGTCTTTTCGGATACAGGCTGAATGTTTCTAAATCCAAAAATCCTCCCTCTTAATGTCCACACTAATAAGGCACGAGTTCTCCTCCTTGGTATGAGGATGGGCCCCTAGATTTATTAAATATTTAGGGATTTTTTCCACTGATCTTCGCTTTGAGGAACTAAACTTGGACCCCGCTCAGGGACTCGGTTTTCAGGATCTGCAGCGTTGGTCAGCCCTTCCCATCTCACTTTGGTGTCGGATTAATGTTCTCAAAATGAATGTCCTTCCCAGAGTGTTCTACCCACTGAATTTGGTTAATCTCTGGCTTCCCATTTCTTATATTCAGCAGTTTCACGCTTTTTCCCAATTTGTCTGGTCAAGAAGGCAGTCAGGTGCTCTTACAGTGAAATTATCACTTCCCAAAGATGAAGGTCTTAGACTACCCAATCTCCTATTGTACTATTGGGCAGCTCACCTCTCAAATTGGGAAGATGGTTCTCTGCTGAACCAGAGGTATCCTGTCAATCTAGCTTCAGCTGGAGGCGTTTTCTCTTTCTGTGATTAAATTAGAGTAAATATGCTCTCTTTTATTTTCTCCGAGGTTACTTGCTAAATGGATGCGGACAATGTTATTAGGACTGCCATTGCATCCTTTTGCAATGTTTAAAAGTACTTTCATATCTCTCGCTTGGTTTGGGGCAGCGGTCATTTCTAATCAATGTTAAATTGGGTATTCATAGATTAGCCAGACTGGCTTCCGCAAATTAGGGAACTAGTTTGGAAAATTTCTTTAACAATAACTCCTTCTTTCTTCTGGTGACATCCTTGAGAGGTTCACATACCTAGTAGGTCTATTTCAAGGTTTATCAGTTGAGACACTTAATCAACCAGAGATTTGGTTCTGCTCCTGAGGGATTGATAGTTTCTCCTTTCTCTCTGATGTTGTTAGACTTGCTTCTAGCCTCATTCTATTTCCTTGATATACTCCTTTCTTCTGGATTATAATTTACCGAAAGTGTTGTTGGTTCGGATGTTTGGACCCATCTCCTGCCTTGTAACTCCTTTGATTGGCCTGGGGTTTTGACGACCTTCACAGATATCATACTCAGGATGGGTTCTGACTAGCATGATATTACATTAGTCAATAATTTTATTATACTAGCTAAGCTCTTTCAGTTTAAGAGGGTATCTTACCTAGCTGTTTTTAGTGTTTACAAGGGAAGGCAATCTTGTTCATATATTTTGGGATTGCCCTAAAATTGCTCCGTTATGGTCTCAGATTAAGGACTATCTTGATCCTTTATTAGGCCTGTCTAGCTTTTTCAGTCCTGAGGTGTGTGTCCTAGGGAGCTTTCTCGGGTTGACAGTGTTGAGCGTAGAATCCATCATATGGCTTTGGTGACTATGGCTGTTAAAGCTGGTGTTAAGACACTGGACAGACCAGCTGGTTCTGTCCTTTGCCGATTAGCTAACTGAAATGCTATCGTATCTCAATCTGAAAAATTAGCTGCTAGTTTCAGAGGTTGCTTAGATTTGTTTTCAGAGGAGATGGGTAAACTCAGACCCTTTGTCTTTAAATTGGTTCTCCTTTTATTATGACCTGATCCTTTATGTCACATTTTTCTTTTGTTCCCTCCTCTGTCAGCTTAATCATAGTAAGTTTTGTTCCTTAGCATCTATTTTATGGTTTGTTACCAATTACAACTTTTGGTTTTTAGCCTGTGTTATCTTATAACTGTAGGAGTTATATGTTAGGTGCACCCTGGGGGGTTTGTTGGGGTTTTATGGGTGTGTATTGTTCTTTCTGTTGTTGGTTTTGTTGAGGTTTTTTGGGAGGGGTGGGTGGGTGTGTTTGAGTATGTTCTTTGTAGTATGTTTCTTTGGGGAGGGTTGGGTTTTTGGGGATGATGTTTTTGTTGTTGTTTGATTACACTGTCTGTTTCATTGTAATAATGTTTCTCCCGATATATTGGGGTTATTGTGTTTCCTTTGTACTTTTAAATCAATAAAATTTAAATTTAAAAAAAAAAACAGGGGAACCTCCTCCCAACCTGGGACACCTGCAACCAAACACAAGGAGCTAATGTTATACACTATAAATTACTCCCACACTCCCCCACTACCATACCTGTGGAAGGAAAAGTTACACACAGAAAACCACAACATTCTGTACTTTAAATACTACTACTTTAAAGCACTGTGAGTAACTCTGCTGAGTCCCTCTTCCTCTTCTTGTCTTCTCTTCTTGTCTTCTTAAGGAACACCTGCAAGAAACAGAGACAAACACACACCACTCCTAATCTGCATACACAGTCTATCTAACCCCTACCATCAAAACACTGGAGAATCCCAAAAAGATTTTTTAGAAAAGTAAAAAACAGTATAAACAGTAAAAACAATAGAAAACAATGGCACTATTTACAATACACATTATTTGGGGATGGGTGCCTAAAAGCCCCATCTAGTGACAACAGTGCCCAAATGCAAGTCCAATAAAGTCTCTCCCTGGGCCAGAGCCAGTAAAGCACAGTTCTAGAGGTTGAAATCCCAAGGGAGAGTCTTTGAGACAGTTCAAACATCTGGAGTCTGCTAGTGTACTGTGTACTGTAATGTCATAAGAATAGAAAACTCTGGGCTTATCAGTCCCTTGTAGAATGAAAAGGTACACCACCTGATCCTCCAGATGAAGACTCTCCCTGGAGTATTCTTCTGATATAACTGGTGAGACATCTTCTGAAAATGACAGGAGGGCACATCTGAAACTGCTGGGTGATGGCATCCTAGCAGATGGAACCTTGGAACAGGAAAAAAGGAAAAACAGCTGGTCTGAAGTCATCCAGCATCCCAGGCTGATGAATCAGGATACAGCTGGGTTGGTCTCCCTCTGGATATGAAGATCTCTGGGCCAATCAATGGAATCCCTGGAAGGCCAGTACTCTGCAAGACTGATGGTCTTTGAGGGCTGCCTGGTTCCTGGGCGCCATGTCTGTCGGAAGAACATAGGTACAGCAATGGTGGATGGCAGCATGGGCTACCACTGCTCTGTTCTCCACTTAGTGGCATGGGCACATTCATAGATTGGTCTTTGCATTGTATTAATAGCACAATGGGTCAGTGCTGGATGTTACCCCATCTGGACGCTCATAATCCACACTATGAAAGATTTCATGTCCTCTCCATCCACAATTTGATCAGTGTCCATAAACAGTGTCCTGCCCCTTTTCACTTGCTGATTTTAATTGTAACACTATTTTTGACATGTCTGCTAGCACCAGGATGCACATGTGTCATTGCTTCTTCTATTATCCAGGTTTCCTGTTTTTCAATCTCCTCCCAGACTCTCCGAGGAAAGGTAGGAAAGAACATCCCATAGATTTCATTCACTTTCCTATGAACCAGTCTTTCCTCTTTACTGCTCTTGGTTAACCTGCAACCTCTAACCTGGCTTGGGGGTGGCCAGTCCTGGTTCAGCCAGCTACACATACTCAGGGCGACATAGAATGGATCTTTAACTCTTCCTTGTGTCGGCAGAGCTGTAGAGTCACTATTCTCTTCTACCATCAGTTCATCTGATGCAAGAGCTTGAGGCTGTGGATCAGTACCTTCTTCACAAGGCCACATAGGCTCCCCCTCTTCTTCTTACTTGCTAAGAATCTGTGGCTAGGAGTGAGCAGTCATCTTCACTCCTGAGACTGTCCACTCTTCGCTGGGTGCGGAGGTCGGTACCTCCCATTCAAAGGCCTCTCTCATCACATCTTCACCTATGAGACTTGGGCTAGGCCCCCTCACTCCAAGGATCTACTGATGCTGGTTCTGCAGTGTCTCTCTGGGACCCGGACTCGGACACATCAATACATTGTTCTGTCTGTAAATCTGCACCCTCTTGCTTTATGCCACACTCCGAGGGGCTTTCCCTATCAGGCTCCACCTGGTGCTGTGTGCTGCCAACTGTAGGTTCTTGGGCTTTGTCCATGTGGGACCAAATGAATCTTGGGTGCTTTAGTCAAGCCATATTTCTCTAGGCACCCAGAACAGTGAGGCACCATGAAGATGTCCCTTCCAGCATTTAAGCACATCACACATACTTGTACTGGATATCCAAGAATCAGCACATGAGGAGGCAATCATCCCCCATTGTAATATCTCTCAATATCTCTCAACTTGTTAACTTCTTCTACCATCATAGCCCGGGCATGATCCTGGTAGCGGGCTGGTCCCGAAGCCATGACTGCAGAGAAAAACAAACAAATGCTCACTGTTATTTCAAGTCCCACTCTTTTGGAAAAAAGTTTACAAAATGGCTCCCTTACTGCTGTGTTTACATTACTACTCCACCATGTTATGGCGGCGGCAGCACTCCTGCGCTTCAACATTCTGTTCATGAGTCAAGCCACTGCACACCTGCTTTACACACTCCACTGATAAAGTTCACTCAGGCTGCTTAAATTGCACTGGTTGCTCTCCTAGCACATTTATATGATTTTACTGGACTTCTCATTCACTTTTAATCACTGTTCGAGCTTAAAATCCCACCAACTCCACAGCATTTCATCACACAGGATTGCCTGTATTTTTGGCTGCATCTCTCATACAACTCACAGTCTCTTACATGGCTCTGAAAATTATACTGTTGCTGAAGCTATAATTATGCTCACAGTCTATTGCTCAGAATTCTTACTTTTAGCTGATTAAACTTGACACAGTCCTTCTTTGCAAAACGATCACATTGCTACACACAGATTCAGCTGGCTTTTTGGTAAAAATCACACAGTTTGAGCTGCTTTTAGCATGGTACTCACTTAATCAGTGGCTTGTATTTGCGATGTTAAACGCGGCCTATAGTCGATCTTGGAGGCCTCTGGAATAAAGCCTGTTGGAAGTCCTGCCAATTGTCCCTCTGAACACCTCGCCCTCTTCTCAGATGATTCAGAATGCGGGTTGAGCCCGATTTTAAACAGAAAAGTCCAATTTGACTAACTTTACAATGTTTTCCATCACCGCGATGCTTCTCCTTGCAAACCTGCTCGCACACTCCACTCTCTGTCCCTCTCAAACACTGTGCAGTCACTCTGAGCTGGCTAGGGATGGGACTGATTGCAGTCTCACCAATCACTCGACACCATGCAAATGAGCCTCTTTCCTCTTTGAGCTCTGCTTCTCCATGGTGATCATCGAGGCAGGCAAAATTTAAACTGCAAACCATACTTTTTTTTTCAACTGTAGCTCCTCGGCAGGAGCACCATTTAACCATTTATCATGGCATTTTAGTCAGCAACTCACTTAGGCCTTACCACAAGCATTTCCAATATCTAGGGCACAAATCTTTTTTTGTTTCCCACAGTATTCCATACTTTTTTCTGTCACACAACACTTAAAAAGCTGGCAAACATTGTAATTTGATGCAGGACAAGGGCATACACGCTCAGGCTTTACTGCTGCTTGGTAAACAGTTGGTACAATTACAGCAGCACATAGACAGCAGCACACAGGGGAACATTCATTTGGCAATGCTTCTACTTTTTGGGCTGCCTACTGCCAGACAGCCAAAATGCTAGCCACTATCTGAGCAACCTTTCTTGCATTCTCTCCCAAATTGCAAGCCAAATCCCAGCACTAGCCTCCAATTTGTAACCCCAGGGCTCGGGTTGATGGTATTTTTTGTGTTATTAGTGCTGTGCAGTGCCTCCATATGTAACCTCCTACCTGGGTCCTAAGTTTGGGGAGAAAACTGTTGCTCAGTATTTTGGCTAGGTTTGACTTCTAGTCAGGGACACCCAAGTAACTCTAGACACAGGAAGCAATGACTGTAATGTCCAGACCAGGAGTGGGATTCTAGATTGTGGCTTTTATTCACAACCAAACAGAATAACAAAGCATAGATGGACCCCCACAGGTCTACACTCCTGGTAATGCAGATTCTGGAGATCAGAACACATCTTCTACACACTGTAACCTTCAGGTTTAGAAATACACTGGGCACTCAGTCCAAACTTGTACTGTTCTCTGGATTTCCTTGGCCTGGCACATCCGACCAGCCTTGGACTACTTCCCTGCATGGCACATCTGGCCAGCAACTGTACCACTTTCCATGTGGCATGGAACATTACTTGGTGGCTCCCTAAACCACCCATGAGCACATACAGACTCCATAAGGGAAATTCTTCCATCTAATCCCATGTCTTGGTACTTTCTTCTAGCACTGGCCAAGTACCTGAGAGAAAGCAACAGGTGTCCCAAAGCAAACCCATAGAGGTGAATCTGGCTACTCCTGATGGGGGGTCTCCCACCTCTTGCTCACATAATTCATACCCGGCCATTCCTTTGGACTCTAACACCTCTTCTCTGAACAACTCTACTGTTGTAGATTATCACTGTAAATGTA
Organism: Neoceratodus forsteri; assembly: GCA_016271365.2. Taxonomy (NCBI): domain Eukaryota; kingdom Metazoa; phylum Chordata; order Ceratodontiformes; family Ceratodontidae; genus Neoceratodus; species Neoceratodus forsteri. The sequence goes on along the minus strand of CM057451.1, from coordinate 670,149,348 downwards.
TTTCACGTTCAGTCTACAGTCTCTGAAACTCCAGTGCGCTGACTTGAGGCATACTTGTTAAGTGTCTATGTCCATCCCTGTAGACCCCCACTGATTAAAGATGTCCAAATACCACACTCTTTAAGCACTGTACTTGGCTGTCCTTTCCTGGCCCACAGTAACAGATAATATACAAAGTCTCTAGAAACATAGGCCCTTTTTAAGAGCAGACTCACCCCTGATTGCAGGTGCCCCACAGGCTTCTCTCACAGAAAAAAATTACAAATCTTTGTAGTGCCTCAGCACAACATCAGGCAGCTTTCTCTCTCTCTCTCTCTCTCTTTCCGGAGCCAGGGTGCCCCTAAGCTGTCTGTTGGCTCCCCTCCTGCAGGGAGGGGGCACTAGACCAACTGGGGAGCAGTCTCTACCACTTCAGCTGAAGTACTTCATGTTCTTCTTATGGTGAGAACACACACCACTCTGCAACTAGCTCTATATCAGGGCTGAGGGCTCTGAGGGCCTGTCTACAGCAGAACACCTCCTTCCTCTACTGAGTCTTCCACTAGACTCCTCAGGACTAAACTCAAAACCTCCCAACATTCTATCCTAACTCCCAGCTGCAGCATTCCAATGTGGCTCATGCTGCTGTGAGAATTCTAAATGATGTCATTTCTCTAGCTCAGCAGAGACTGAGCACAGAGCAAGACAGAGTGAAACCTATCTAATTGGTGTCTCACTAGCTGCCTGTCCCTGCCTGCCACTAGGTCTAACTGGGATTCTTGTAACCCCAGGTAACAGGGGGGTTACACACAAATTAGATTAGTGAATAGATACATGGGTCCCAAACATTAACAAATACAATAACTATAAAAGACAACCCCCTGGTGGAATAGAAACATTACGAAATTATTAAAAGGAAAAAAGGTTATTTAAAAAAATTCAGGAAAAATCAAACAAACTGTTTAAATTTAAAAATTAAACATTGTGGGGCGCTAATGAGTACTTAAAGTAGAAGACGTGTTTCTGCTTGCTCCTTCCCACCGGAGCAAAATGAGGCATTTAAAAGTAGAATTTGTACATGCCTGTGGTAAAACTGAGCACCGACCAGTAAAGTAAGTCACAACGGATGAGTATCTGTCATCGGGCCCTGGTAGAAATCAGCGCGCCGCCGGTAAAACCGCGAAGAAGGGTGGGGCTTGTACTCCATCGGAAGGCCAGCAAGTAATATCTCTGTCAGCTGCTGAGGTGAGTGCTTTGGGGCATGAGCTAATGGGTCAAGTGTTGGCAGCATTGGAGCCTCGGCTCCGTAAATTGGAAACTTATATAGACGACAGGCTACAGGAGGTCCTCAACCAACAGACTGCCCAGGGGACAAGGATTATGGAGGTGGAGGAATGGGTGCCCAGACTGGAAGATGAAACACAGGGTGTTCCTCAGCAGATCTTGGCCATTCAGAGGGAGTTGGAGGAAATGAAAGAAGCAGTGGATTAGCTGGCGAACTACCACCGCCGCCTGAATCTCCACATACGAGGGTTGCCAGAAGGTGCAGAAGGGGGAAATGCTATTGTCTTCTGTGCAGCAACGCTCCCAAAACTTCTGGGTCTGGAATTGAAAAATGGAAGGCTAAAGTTGGAATTGCACATCGGGCTGTTATACCCAGGTCCCTGCGAGAGAAGCCGCTCGGCTAGATAATTATGAGGTTTCATAACTACCAGGATCAGAGAGAGTCCCACGTGCATTCAGGGAGAAGGGCAGGTCTCATTTGAGGGTCACAGTATATTCTATCTCAGGACTACTCCTTGAGGATTCTAAACAAGCGAAAGAAATTCAATGATGCAATGGCCCTGCTTCGATCTCTTAAAGTGGAAAATTTCCTGCTTTATCCAGCGAGCCTGAAGGTGAAGCAAGAGAGAGCCACCTATTCATTCTGGGAGGTGGAGAAAGCGGTAATGTTTGCAGAAGATCTGCGAAAGAAAATTGGGTGAAGGTCGTCTTTGGATTACTGATGGAGGGCTCTGTGGTGTTGTACATTAACTCTGGAAGAGCTCCCAGCTCTACATGTTTGGGACTGGGGTGTGGAAGGGGACGGTGAACTGAGAGACAAAAACATTTTTTTTCCCCTACTATCCCACTCTCTGGTCGCAAGAGGTGCAGGGTCCAGATGGATGACTGGTGAAAGGAGTTGGCCTGGGGAGATGGACACAAGCACAGTGGAGGGAATTATATAGAAACACTGAGCGTAAGCCTACTTAGAGGCCTACATGACTGATGCTGAAGGGAAAGGGGGGGCAAGGCATATTAGATCTTTCCATGTGGCTGAGGGTTGAAAGAGAAGGGCCTAAAAACTGGAGATCTGAGATGGGGGGAGGGGATTTGCCCATAAGTGTGGAAAGCTGCCTTAACAGGTAAGCCAAAACAAAGCGGCTCAGTGGATAAAAGTGTACAGTAATAGTAATATGTATCTCGGTGGCGGGGGGCAGCACTGCTGGAAGGTGGTTTCTGGGGTGGCTTTGATGGGGCACAATAGAGTGCCGCCATTGGGGTAAACATGCATCAGGGATACCGCTAAGACATCTACTGGTTTCGCACTGAAAAATTAGTTATTAGAGTTTTTTTGTGGTGCCGTGTCCATTTTTTTTTATGTGAGCTGCTTGGGGGTTGCTTCTGGGTGGGACTGTTTCTCATTGATGAGGTATTTAATAGGTAAGGGCTGAGGTGTATTAGGGGAAGGGATACCACAGAGTGTCAGTTTTGATCCAGGGCGGCGGAACACAATACCTAGAGGGGATTTCTATGACACTTGAGCATAATTGGCAAGTGGTGTTGGGGAGGGGGGGGTCGGTGACAGAATGTTTATGAGAGTGTAAAAATGGGAATCAATTGGTCTATAGAGGCGGAGGGGACTGAGAGATGGGAGAGGTGTGGGATTAAGTTGGGGGGATAGTTCAGTGTTCTGTTAATGTTTCATGTATAATGTTTGTTATGTTCAAATGTTATTGTTGCATACATACTGTACATACAAAGAAAAGATTAGACTGTGCCAGACACGAGTGAAAGGGTTTTTTTTTTGGAGGAAATAAGTATGTCTATGGGGGAGTGGGGGGAGGAGGGTCTAAGGGCTCGTATCCGGTTCACTGATGGGTCATAAACAAGATCTTGTGGTATGTTCTTGGAATGTCCGAGGGATAGCAACCCCTGTAAAGCTCACAAAGCTCCTCACGGCTATGAGGAGAAAAGGGACCCAAGTAGCACTGCTACAGGAAATGCATCTCACAGCTGCAGAACACTTGAAGCTTGTGATGGGATGGGTGGGGAAGGGGTATGCGGCATCGTTTAAAGCACATAAAAGAGGGGTTGCTGTCCTTCTGCACAAAAAACTCCCATTTCCCGTGAAACGAGTGATAAGGGACCAAGAGGGTGGATGATTTGTATTTGTGGAAGGAGTACTCTGGGGAGAGGCAAAAACTTTTGGAAGTATATATGCTCCTGCGGTGTTTGAAGCTTTGTTCTATAGTACAATCCTTTCGCTTCTCATAAAGGAACAGTACCCAGGGCTGATCCTAGGGGGAGATCTGAACTGTACTCTGGATCCATATTTAGATCACTCCCAGGGAAAGGGGCAGCAAAAATTAGGCAATTCAACAGTGGTGCAGGGGCATGGGGGAACTGGAGCTAGTGGATGGATAGAGAGAGGCAAACCCAGGAGCTAGAGAATACACCTTTTACTTGAACCCACATGGCACGTGGTCAAGAATTGATTATGTGTTCCTCTCAAGGATATGGTATCAAAGAATTCAGAGAACAGACCGGAGTCCTATTCACGTCTCCAACCACGCTATGGTCTTAGTTACAACCGATGAATGGGACAAGGAGGGCCTCACCCTGGAAGTTCCGACATACATGTTAGGAAGTAAGAAATTTAAAGATTATTTGAAGGATCAGTGGGACATTTATATAGCAGCAAATGCAAATACACCTACTAGTAAAAGGATAATATGGGATGCGGGAAAGGCGTATATAAGGGGGATGATTATAAAGTATGTAGCAAGGGACAAGAAGCTGAAACAAGCTAGGCGGCTAGAATTGGAAGGTAGAGTTCGGGAACTGGAGAGGAGGGTGGCGGGCAGAGGGGGGGAGACAGTTTGAAACAGTTTAAAGGTGGCGAGAGAAGCTTTAAATGCTATGCTCAATGATGAAGCTAGGAAGGAATGGACCTTGGGGCGGAAAAGATTGTATGAATGGGGGAATAGGTCGGGACCTTTGTTGGTACGATTGATGAGGGGAGGAAAGGGCCAAACTCACATATCGGGGATAAAAGATAAAGATGGGTCTTACATAAAATGGATCAGCAGATTAGAGAATGTTTTCTTAGTTTTTACGAACAATTGTACGGAGGGGGGCTGGGGGGAATGGCAAAGCTTTTTTAGATACCCTGAAATTGCCTAGTCTAACAGAAGAGCAAAGGAAAGTCATTGATAGTCCAATAAAGAAAGAAGAGGTTCTGTGAGTAATTCAAAGGTTGCAGGTGGGGTAAGCGAGTAGACCGGATGGCTTCCCGATAGAGTATTACAGATGCCTGGTGGGGCAGCTGTCCGAGCCATTGTGTGAGGCACTGCAGCAGAGGGAGGGTGAAGCCCTGAGCCTACCGGGGACTTTCTCAGATGCAGTGATATGTCTAATCCCCAAGGAAGGGAAAGATACCCTGGAATATGCGTCATTCTGCCAAATTTCGCTACTTAACTGTGACGCTAAAATATTTGCAAAGGTATTGGCGAGTCGGTTGGAGGAAGTGCTAACTGGATTGGTCCACCCAGACCAGACTGGGTTCATTAAAGGGTGATTATCATATCATAATGTTAGGAGGCTTTTAAATGTAATCTGGGGATCAAATAAAAAGAACATGGATACCTGCATTATTTCAATGGACGCAGAAAAAGCATTCGACAGAGTGGAATGGGAGTATTTGTTTGAGACAATGGCCTGGTTTGGTCTGGGTGGACCATTTGGTGAATGGGTGTGAGCCTTGTATAGATCACCCAAGGTGAGGATCTTGGTAAATGGCACCATGTCGGCAGGGTTTGACTTGGATAGGGGCAGGAGGCAGGGGTGCCCGCTTTCCCTGTTGGCAGTGGAACCCCTGGCAGTAGCCATTAGGGGGGAGGAAAGTATACAGGGGGTTAGGGGGATATCGGGAGAGCAACATAAAATAGCCATGTATGCAGACGATATGTTATTGTTCATTACAGACCCGGAGAGGTCCGTGCCTGGTCTCTTGCAATTGGTCAAGAGGTTTGCCGGATTCTCGGGCTACAAATTAAATCTGGATAAGTCTGAAATAATGAGACTTCCAAAAGATATGAAAAGTGATCAGGACTGGGGCTTTAAAAGGGTGGGAGGGTATTTCAAATACCTGGGAATAAGGATTGGGTGGTCCTTAGAAACACTGTATAAACTGAATTATGATCCTATACTTAAAACAATTGAGGCAGACCTTAAGCGATGGATTTCACTCCCAATCTCGTGGTTGGGGAGAATAAACCTGATTAAGATGAATATACTCCCATGACTGATTTATATCATGCAGATGCTAGGTGTGGGTTTAGCCCGAGCAGACCTTAGACAGCTGGAGAAAATGCTTTCCGGATTCATCTGGCGGGGAAAGAAATCGCGGATAGGCCTGAAGCGTCTCAAGACTGATGTGAGTAAAGGGGGATTAAATTTTCTGGATATGAACACATATTATTTGGCAGCGCAGATGAGATGCATCGGTGATTGGATCCACACACCCCCAGTGGCAAGGTGGGTAGATTTAGAACAAACGGACTGTCCAGCGCAGCTCTCAACAGATTTGGAGAAACGGGGTAAGGGAGCCTATAGATGGTTGGAATATAGGAACCTGCTAGTGGAAGCAACTCTAGATGGATGGGCCAGACTGCTGAAGCAAAGGGGGGCAGAAGAGCAGGACACATTTCTGGTGCCTCTGGTGAGGAATCCTTTTTTTATACCAGGGTGGAAAGACTCTGGATATAGAGTATGGGAGAGACAGGGGGTGAGAAATATAGCGGACATATGTGTGGGGGGCCAGCTGAACTCATTTTTGGAGTTACAGCAAAGGTATCAGTTAGGGAAGGACAATTATTTCGATATTTTCAGGTCAGGGCATATGTGGGGGCTTGGGAGGGATGGAACTGTGGTGGAGGAACTATGAGAGAATAGAAGCCCAGATACAGGCATTACGAGGGGCCAAAGGGTTTATGGGAAAAGTGGTAAGAGATATGAGATGATGCTTGCCAGATTTATCGGGGAATACCCGTAGGCTGTGGAAGAGGGACTTAGGCCTGCAGATAGATCCTAAGAATTGGGAAGAGCTGCTTGGTATGCATATGGGACTTCTTGTATGTAATAGATTTAAAGAATCATTTTATAAATTTGTTCACGGAATATATAGCCCACCGGTGATTGTGCATAAGTACCGCCCTGCAACTTAGCCTCACTATGGTAGGTGCAATAAGGAGATGGGCACGTATGAGCATTATTTTTGGACATGTCCTCTACTACAACACTTTTGGTCCTCAGTGGTAGTGGAAATAGGGAGGATGTGGGGTAGAATGATCCCCTTGGACCCCTTAACATGCTTATTTGGAGTTGAAGCAGATGAGGAGGGAGGATGGGATCCTTTTCCCAGATGGGTGCATATATTACTGATCTTAGCTAGACACTGCATTCAAAATACTTGGGTGTGTTGCATTACTCCTACAGTACAGGTTTGGCGTATGCTTACCTTGCATACATTAGCCTTGGAGAGACTTACTCTCCTTGTCCAGGAAAAACTTGAACAATTTGCAAGGGCATGGGCCCCTTTTCTGGCCAACTCGTCACAATCTGAAGGGGCATCTTTATGGGATGGAATGGTGGATTAGGGACTTTCCCTTCCTTCCCTTCCCCTTCTATTCCTCTCCTTCCCCTTTACTTGGTGTCTTCCCCCCTCCACTTTTTCTTATTTGAGAGTAGATGAGTACTACCGCTGAAGGGGTACCTGAAGGGGGAGGGAGAATAGCTAATACTACCAGCACAATGTTTGAAATGTATAATGATGAATATATTGTTTGACGGAAATGTATACTGCAGATGAGTAAATGTGATTGTATGTATGTATGCTTTGAGTTGGATGTTGCAATAAACTTTTTTTTATGTAAAAAAAATTAAACATTGTAACAGACAACTAAAAAGTGCAATCAGACAAAACAAAAGTAACAGGGAACTAAACCTTATAGACAAGGTTATCGAGATCAAAAAACATTTTTAAAATTACATTGGTTCACTGCATGGGAATCATAAAGGGATAGGACCTATAATTACAAATAAAGGTTCATTAACTGAAGAAGCAGATATAGTAATTGAATTAAATACTTACTTTCTAACAGTACATGAACCCAAAGAGGTAATACAGAAACTGATGAATACTTTAATGTACATTTATACACCCATCACAGAATCAGAAATCAATACAATTATCAAGGAGCTTAAACCTACTGGTTCAGCAGGCCCAGATGGAATAACATCTGGATTTTTACAGGAGCTGTTAACTGAATTTGTGGGACCACTTACATACCTTTTTAATTTATCACTGCTAAGTGGAAAAGTACTTCCAGAATGGAGAAAAGCATTTATAACTCCAATACATAAGTTGGGAAATAGATCAGAAGTAAAAAAGTACAGGCCCATAAGCCTGACTTCGGTGATAGGTAAAATATTAGAAAGAGTTACACAATGCAGAATTCTGGTTCATCTGGCCAAAGAAGGATTAATAGATATTTCCCAACAGGGGTTCACTAAGGGGAGATCATGTGATGTCTTACTAACCTGATATCTTTTTTCGAACCAGTTAGTGCAGCAATGGAAAAGGGGAAACCTGTGGATGTCATATACCTGGACATTGCTAAAACTTTTGACAAAGTATTAAAACTAAAGGCGGACAAAGCAATGGGGCCTGATGGAATTCACCCCAGAATTCTAAAAGAATTAAGGGGAGAACTAGTGAAACCACTGACTACCCTTTTTAACAAATCATGAGAGGATGGTGTGGTACCCGAGGACTGGAGGAAGGCGGATGTGATTCCCCTTCACAAAAGTGGGACCGAGACAGAGGCAAGAAACTGCAGACCTATCAGTTTGACCTCTGTGGTAGGGAAAATGATGGAATCACTTCTGAAGGAATGAATTGTTGAGTACCTAGAGGCCAGTGGGGCACAGGACCCAAGGCAGCATGGGTTCACTGTAGGGAGGTCATGTCAGATGAATCTAATTGATTTCTTTGACTGGGTGACTAAAGTAGCAAACCAGGGAGGGGCTGTGGACATGGCCTACCTAGACTTTAGCAAAGCATTTGACACAGTCCCACACAAAAGATTAATAGTCAAATTAACCAGCCTGGGAGTGGGTCCCAGGGTGGTAGCCTGGGTAAAACATTGGCTGGACAACAGGACACAGAAGGTAATTGTAAATGGAGTCCACTCTGAAGAAAGAGGGGTTACTAGTGGAGTACCGCAGGGTTCAGTACTGAACCCAGTCCTTTTTAATGTCTTTATAAGTGACATGGCAGGGGGACTGAAAGGAAAAGTATGCCACTTTGCAGATGACACAAAGATCTGCAACAGGGTTGATACATAAGGAGGCAAGGAAAGGATGAGAAGGGACTTGGCAAGGTTGGAGGAATGGTCAGAAATATGGCAGCTAGGATTCAATGCAAAAAAGTGCAAAATAATGCACCTGGGAAAGAAAAACCCTGGGGAAGATTACACAATGGGGGGGAGGTAATGACAAAAACAAAAAAGGAAATGGACCTGGGGGTAATCATATCAGATGACCTTAAGGTTAGCAAGCAATATGAGAAGGCAGTAGGAGAGCTGGGGTATACTGGGATGGCGAGAGAGGCATCACGCAGAAAACAGGAAGTTGTTATCCCTCTGTACAGACAGTTGGTGAGACCCCATCTGAGTACTGCATCCAGTTCTGGAGACCCCATCTCCACAAGGACATAGACAGGATAGAGGCAGTCCAGAGGATGGCAACTAGAATGGTGCAGGGTCTGTAAGAGAAGCCATACGAGGAGAGACTAAAAGAGCTTAATATGTATACCCTTGAGGAAAGGAGGGAGAGGGGACATGATAGAAACATTTAAGTACCTCAGTGGAATTAACAAAGTCCAAGAGGGTAGCATCTTTCAGAAAAAGAGACATGCAAGAACAAGGGGAAACAATTTAAAGATAGAGGGGGGGCAGTTCAGGTGCAATGTGTGGAAATATTTTTTCACAGAGAGGGTAGTGGATGCATGGAACAGCCTTCCTGAGGAGGTTGTGGGGTCTAAAACTGTGGGAGAATTCAAGAATACATGGGACAGACAGGCAATTTTTGTGGGGGATAGGAAGAAATAGGCTGTTGGTTAACTAGGATCTACAGTTTATCCTGTAGGTAGGGAAATGGGCAGACTAGGTGGGCCAAGCGATCCTTATCTGCTGTCAAAGTTTATGTTTCTATGTATCTCATAAAACATTAATTGAACACCTATATAAGATTAAGTTGAATAATAGTATTATAAACTGGATAACATCATGGCTAGAAAACAGAAGATGGAGAGTTGTGATTAGGGGTTATTGCTCAGAATGGGGAGAGGTGACCAGTGGGGTGTCTCAAGGCTCAGTTCTGGGGCCCACACTATTTAACATCTTGTTTAGTACCCTACAGACATCAGACAATGCATGGTTAACTAAATACGCTGATGATTGTGTATTAGGAGCCTCAGTACAATCTCCATTAGATGGGCAAAAACTTCAGGATAATCTCGACAAATTATCAGCCTGGACCAAGGAAAATAAAATGCAGTTTAACATCTCCAAGTGCAAAGTAATACATTTCGGTGCTAGAAATCTTAACCACAGATATAATATAGATAACCAGGAAATAGAAGTCACTACTGAAGAAAGAGATCTGGGAATAGTAATAACAAATAAACTAGCAACAGATGTTCATATCAGTATGATTGGTAAAAAATGCCACAAGTTATTGGGTTGCATATTATCTAATATAAAGAGTAGGGAATCCAAAATCATGATACCTCTATATACAAGCTTGGTTAGACCACATATTGAATACGGCTCCTAGTTTTCAGCAGCAAGCACCATTAAAGGTAAGAAACTAAAGGAGGGAGTTCAAAGAAAATTAACAAAAAAATAAGGGGCTTCAACAACTCTCATATAATGACAGATTAAAATATCTAGGTCTGTATTCAGCAGAGTACAAATAACTTAGAGGTGACTTGTGCCTAATATTTAGAGCAATACATGATGAGTGCTTGATGGAAAGCATTAGTGTTAGTAGAAGCCAGGAATCAAATAAAAGAACAAAATCCCATGGACTTAGACTTAAGGGTAAAAATAGCACAACAAAGAAACAATGTGATTTTTTCACGCAAAGGATAGCTCAAAACTGGAACACACTACCACCATGTGCCGTTGAAAGTAGTAATATCAATATATTTAAAAATAGACTAGATCAGTATACGGGGGGAAAAAATATATGCTCCACCTATAGGACTAACAGGTGACGAGTTCACAAAGGACAAACTGTTCACAGAACTCGTATTAAACTATGAAACTATGAATATGATCTACCCACATAAAACTGGTGGCACAGTACAGCTCTAAATCTGCCTAATCTTATGAAAGTGTATTGCTACTTTTTTTGGCTCACCCTTTCTTTTTTCTATTATGTTAAATATTTAAATAAAAGGGTAACTCTCCACTCCCTGGCATATAACTGCCGAACCACCGTAAGGCCCCTGTTAAATTACAAACATTTAAATACTGTATCATGTTTTAGTGACCTTACTATTGTGAACTTTAGGTTACTAATTATCTGTTGGAAAAGGACCACTTGGTCCACACAGTCAGCTGAGATTGTCCATCCCTGCCTTATCAGTCTCATCTGCAGACCCTATAGCAACCCTGCTTCCTCCCTTCCTGTTTTCAAATACACCCCAGCCCTATGCCTATCGCATGCATGCTTGAAGCCCCGCACTGTTTTCGGTGCCATCACTTATGCCTGCAGTCTCTGTCAGTCATCTACCATGCCTTCTGTGAATATTTCTTCACATCTGTCTTGAACTCCCCTTTCAGCTTCATCACATGCCCCCATTACCCCTGGTACTTGTGCACCTTCTCAGTTGAAAGATACTCCCCTTACGTGCACTGTCTTCACCCATTGAGGTACTTGTTTAGGTCTCTATCATGGCACATCTCGCTCTCCTCTCTTCCATGGTGCATATACAATGCACTTACGCCAGTGCCATTTTAGTTGCCCTTGGCAAGACAGAAGACATCACCACATCTGTGGCCTTTGCTCAATCTATGATGACCATGTGTGACCTGACCGCTGACCAGTGCAGTAGTTTGTTGCCTTTTGGGGTACCTGAAAGGCTGTTGGGTAGTGTTCATGGCAGTCCTTCCCAGTGTACTTCAAAAGGGAAGGAAGTGGTGGAGTTTAACAGTGTTACAATGTGTTTTTTTTAAAAACCACTTCAATGTGTGGTACATAGCGTAGTGCTTGTGTATACTTATGAACTTGAACATTATGGAATTAATATTGTGAACTTGAGATTATGAACTTAGAAGTTGGCTTTTTTCTATTCCCATCCTCAGTAGGATGCTATGTAGGTGTAGGAATAGAGGCCCAGCATCAAGGGTGAGATAAGAGTGCTGGAAGAGGAGAAGACGGAGGCTGGGGAGGATGGTGGGCATTTTTGAAATGCTCAAAACTGAGCAGTGGAATGCTAAGATTTAAGTAGGGGATGTGGGAGGAGCTATTTCTCCCCACTGAACTTCAGGCTAATAGGCCTCCCATTCAATGTGTGGTACTTAGCGTAGTGCTTGTGTACACTTATGCACTTGAACATTATGGAATTAAGGTTATGAACTTCGAATTTGGCTTTTCTCTATTCCCACCCTTGGTAGGAATGCTGGGTAGGTGTAGGAATAGAGGCCCCAAAAGATTGTTAATGTTTTGATTACCTCCTCCAACTCTGGAGAGTGTGACCAGTAGCTCACGGAGAGGAAGAAAACCCTGTGGGAGAAACCTCTGACGACCCATGACTACTGACCTGCCCGTCCTCCGGGCAAACTGTGAGAAGATAATCCTAAGAACGTGGATTGAGGTTTGGTACTGGTTATGTCCAACAGTCTTATCTTTCGAGTCTTGCTGGTTGATGAGTCGTGTCCTCTGAATTTTGACAGTGAGCAGGAATGTCAATTCTAAAGGATGGAGGATCCTGGAGGGATGAAGGAGAGTCCAATTCAGATGGATGTCTGGATGAAGGAAGATGGGGAAATTATGTCCAGGATTTCTGTTGTGGTATTCAAGAACTGGAAACTTGACACAAGGATAGATCCATGGAGCAAAGTCAAAGGATGTTTGAGTGCTATTCAGTGATGCCCCTTGAAGGTCCCAAAAGGAACACAAAAGGAGGAAGTCCAGGAGGCGAGAGAAGTCCATGAGGCAATCAAGAACCAGGCTGAAGCTGAGAAATCCAAGCTGATACGAGCAGCTGATGAAGTCACCAAGAGTCAGATGAAGAGTCACATGATGGTGTAGGTGCCATAGCATGGTAGAATGGGACAGAACAGGAGCTCTGTGAAGGCAGTCAGATGAGATAACCAGCAGCAATGAAAGATCCAGGGAATGGAGTGTCACTAGGCAGTAGAATAGGACCCCACAGAGGAAGAGTGAGGAAGCTTGAGCGTGGTGACCCCCACATAGGTCATCACTGAGGACCCGAGATAGAAATGAATGAGACCTCCATGTAGGTCTTAGTTAAGTCCAGATGCCAAGGACCCAGATGTAACCATTGAGGAGGCAGTGAGGGTTAGACCCTCACGCAGGTCATCCTGGCAAGCCAGCCTCCGTGCCAACATAGTGAAGGCTGAGCGGGTATCGTAGGATGATGAAGCATGTGAAAAAAGAGTCAGAGGGGATGCCCAGGCCATAAGGACCTGTAAGGAAGGGAACGAGACCAGTCATCTGAGTTCCCTGAAGCAGAGGCTTGACGGTGCAATACAGTATGATAAAGCAGTACAGGTCCTTCACCCCATACGATGGTGCCAAACTAAGGAAGACTGAGACTCAAGAGCATTCATGCAATGAATCGGGCACCCATGAGGGCCGAACTGGAAATGGCAGGAACGCCACATAGGACCACCATAGGAAGAATCCAGAATAGCCGTGACGAGAGACTGGGCCCCCACATTGGCCAAGCTGGGGATGGTGAGAGCCCCTTGCAAGTCTTCCATAGGAAAGAATTGGGAAAGTATACACCATGAGTTGGCCCCCACGGAGGCCAAGCTGGAACCAGCAAGACCCCAACACAGGTTCACCAGAGGAAAGAATTCAGAATGGTTGAGTCGCAGGCTAGGCCCCAACATCAGCTAGCTGGACCTGGGGGTCCACCACGTAGGACTGCCATATGAAAGTACTTGGAACAGTTGAGCCGTGAGCTTAGGCTCCCACGTGGTCCACGCCGGGGAAGGCGAGACCCCCACAATGGTCTGTCAAAGAAAGGAATCCAGAATGGTTGTGCTGGGAAGCTGGGCCACCATGGAGGCCAAGCTGGAAATGGTGGGACAATCTGGAACCACTAGGACCCCCATGTAGTTCTGGCAGGTGGCCCAGCTAGCCTCCTTGCAAATCAAATGAGCAAAAGCATGTAATTAGGCAGCAGCAAAGGACAGAAACAGTGCAGATGGTCCTTCCGGGAGGATCCTGGGAGTGTGTGTGAGAAGAACTGGTTACTGTTCAAGTCAGTGTCCACACAGAGTTCTGCACAATAGCAGGCAATAGGCAGGAAAAGTCTACATGCTTTAGGCAATAGCAGAAATATTGACACAGGACAGAGATATGTGCCATGGGAGATACAGGCAGCCTGCAGGTGTGTGGTGAGCGGGGAATGGTAGCAGAATTGTAAAGCTCAGGAGAGTACCACAGAACAGTGACCACTTCCTCAAACCTTGAGCTATGGAATGCCAGCACATGAACCACCGATTAGCACCATAGCGATGGTCAGGAGTTGGATGGGTTGAAGGGATCCAAGTAGGAAGCATGGATGTTTGGAATAGTTAACATGTGGGGACAATGACAGTGCACTCAAAACGATCAGGTACAAGTCCCAGAACTCCAAGTGATTTTCCAGTGTTTTCCAGCAAATTTCATTATGTCCTATGGAATCAGAATTCCAGTTGGCCATGTATCCAATGCAAGTCTATGGGAAGAACTCCCCTGTAGATGGCTCCAAATCCCTGTAAAATATGGAGCCCTGTAGATCTTGGAGCCCTGCAATGTCGTTCCAGTACTCCCCAACCCACAGGAGGTGGGGTTGGGTTGGGGAGCCTGCTGAAAGGCACCACTTTATGTGAACAGCTCCCCCCAGCCCTCACTAGTGTCCGATGGGACTGGGGAGATGAGCTGTAAAGCAGCACTCCAGCCACGCATCCACTAGGCATTGAGGCACGAGAAACAGTTGCGTCTATTCCGGATGCTTCCTGCCCTGCTGAGAAGCAGTTAGAGGGGGTAAGGAAGCAAAATACGGCGGCTCAGCAGCCGCAACCATATGGGGCACTGTGAGGTGCTGAAAGCCCATTGCACTCCCTGGCCTAGGTAGCAGTCCAGGAGTGGGTCAGAGGTGCAAGGAGGCAAGGGGCTTGCCAACCACATGGAACTGGTGCAAGGAGGTGCCACAGGAATTAGCAGAAGGAGAAAGTTGGGAACACCGGGTGACTGCACACCTGGAAGTGGAGCGGAGCGGGCGTCACCACACCCGGACATGCCAGCATGGAACAGAGAGGTGGCTGGGAAGGCAGGAGGAAGCAGAAACAAAAGCTGAATGAGAAATCAATAAAAAATACTGAAGGAGGTATGAGGGAGTGCCGGGGAACACCAGAAGGGGTGAAGAAGCGGAGAAAGGAGCTGGCTGAGAAGCCATGGGAGGAATCAGGAAGGGTGGAAAGGGAGACAAAACATCAGAGAAAAGGAGACAGCGGAGCAGGGGAAGAGACAAACATTGAGACACAGAGGCACGGAAGGGGGGTTACAAATGAAGAGGGAGAGAGACAAAGAAGAGTAAAGGAAAATGAATGGGGGGGGCAACAAGAGAAACAAGCCTCACCTGTCACACAGCTCAGAAATCACCGGTTTTCGAAACGCTCGAAACCGAGCAGTGGAGTGCTGAGGTTTAAGTAAGGGATGTGGGAGGAGCTTCCCCCCCAATGAACCTTGGACTTTTAGCCCTCCCATTATCCAGCGTTGAATAATGAATATCTGGCACCCTGAATAGGAATATTCGTCCGAGTATTCGGATTAAGGTATTTGCACACTACCATGTGCATCTACAGGTATACTGTATGTTCCCGGGGGGGGGGAGGAAACAGTCACAACACTCAACACAGGCATACTGTTCCCATGGCAGATCTCTGTGACACCATCACATGGATGTGTACCCCATGCTGCGCTGTGCATCGGTCATCACCACAGGTCTCTGTGTCCAACACACGTCCCACACCTGTTGTTGTAGCAAAACAACACAGGAACTGTGGCAGCCCGCACAATGTAGGCTGCTGCTTGGCTGCATTGCAGCATGTAAACATCATCATGTAGCTGCCACCGACAGATGGACATGTGAGGGTCATTGATGGGCAGAGACAGCAGAGGGTGTGGGCCCAACCCCTACATCACTATGATGCATGCCCACAACTGATGCCATGGTGTGGCCCATTTGTTGTGGGGAATCTCACACACACACACACACACACACACACACACACACACACACACACACACACACACACCCCTTCCAGCCATTAGAGTGCAGGCATTTGTGCGTTGGCATATCAGAGCGCCAATTTTGTGATTTGAGCCCCCTCCCCGAGGTCTTCCCTCCGGAGTTAGAATCTAAGAAAAGGGGTGGGGGTGTTGGGGTGCAGCCCCCACAATAACTGGGTAGGAGAAATCCCAACTTTGCGCCCTGATGACCGGGCACACTAACGCCAGCGCTCTCATTGGGTGGAACACACACACACACCATTGATGGAACACCCACTGATCATTGGATCATTTCCATCCCCACACAGGTGCCTCTGGTGGCCATGAACTCCTCCAAAGCCATAAATTCTCTAGGGAGGAGCTGAAGGCCCTGGCTGATGCCTACGAGGCCAGGGAGCACAACATGCAGTGCTACAAGACTACTGATTGTTTTTGCCAATAACATTTTTTCATTAATAAATAATATAACAGTCATATACAACATTTAGTTTCACCAAAAGTCTTAACACGAAATTCCTATTTTAAAATTATATAATTTTACCATTACAAACATCAAAACACTTATTTAAGTTCATATGATACAGTTTTATATAATTTTCTATATGGTCCTGTTTCATCACAAAGAAATAAATATGTTAAACAATACAACATTTGTTTACAAGACTGCTGATGCCGGAGTACGTGTCTTGTTGGGAGAGATCACGGCGGAGGTGAACACTGTTGCTGGCAGGGGATGCACAATGGTCGCTGTCCACAAACGGTGGCATGATCTACAGCACCAAGGAAAGGAAAACTTGGCAACATGCCACAGTGCACTTCTCTGCATGGGTGGTGGACCACAGCTGGCAGAGGTTGCAAGATCTGTCGACCCTGTGGTGGAGGTGATGGCATCAACTCACAGGACCCTGGCTGTGGCAGGTGTCGATGGTGATGGGTGTGAGACACAGGTGGCATCACAGAGGACATATGAGTACATGGCAGTGTAGCAGCATGGTGTGCATGGGTGTGCGTGCAGCTCTGCTTGTGTTGTGGCACAATGCTGCCCCGGCCAGTGCTCACATGTGTGCATTGGGATGGCTTGTGTACAGTATGGCACTATCTGATGCTGTGTGTACTGCACTACCAGCCATGCAGCATGTGCCACACTAACACAGTCATGTTGTACTCTGCACACAAATGCCCTGTGCCTATGTACATTGTGTGTATCACAGCAGCAGATGTTCCTTCCGCGTGTGGTGTTGCATGCTGCCACGTGTGTCACTGGGTGCATTACCTATGCTATACCTGCGGGTGCTGGTCTTCATGTGTGTGGGGTGTGTGGGATACATTGGTGTTAGGGGTGGGCATGCCTGTAGGATCCACATTCCACACATAGATGTGCGTGCACCCTGGATGTGTGAGTGAATAGGCTGTAGTTACCTGTTTTGTGCTGGCACTGGGCAACATAGACAGCAGTTGTGGGGTATGCGTGTGCTGGCACTGGTACAGGAACCACTGTGTACTGTGCAACACACTGACCATGTTCTCTGTCCAAAGCACAGGGAGATGGCACCGCTAAGGAGGTCAACCTGGAGGAGGACACTGGGCTGTCCACATTAGGTGTTCAGCGGCAGGCAGCACATAAAGAGGAGGGGGAGTCCTTGGACACCTTATTTGATAAACTGTATGACAGTGATGAGGACACCTATATTCCCCCTTGGGACTATTTAGCTACCATTGCTGTGATGTGGGGTTCTCACCATCAGAGGTATCCCTTGACACTACCAACCAGGCAGGAGTGGACACCAGGGGGGCCATCACAGCCATCACACAGTAGCCCACCAGGCACACAGTGCCATCTGTGCTGACAGGGTCCCTGGAGGGTCATGCCTCCTCTACCTCAACTGCCACCACCATTACTACCTCCACCACTGCCACAGGTATGATCACCACACGTGCCAACTCCCACACAACACAGCCCACCGGTGCATGCCATCGGTGTATGGGTACTGTCCCCTGGTGTGAGTCATCGGTATAAAGCAGCAGGTCAGGGTCAGCCAGCACTGCTGCAACAATGTCATCTGTGGGCACTCCCTGTACCACTGCATGACACATGGCCTTGGCTTCACCCAGCCCAAGGTGTGGGTATGGCCATCCCAGGGTGTCACTATCCCCTCAAATTTCACCCCACAGCTCGTTGGTCCACATGACCCCACCCACGCTGCCTTGAGGTAGGGCTTCTGTCCAGACCCGTGGCAGAAGCAGGCAATAATGTTGGGTGCTGCACCTACATTCCCCTTCCTCACTTGCACCCTTCCCATGCATCCTGTTGTACGTGCCCCCACCCTCCTTTTCCTGTATCACCACTGTGGCAGGGCATCCTTTTTTTCTTTTTGTTGTTTTTGTTGAATCGCCTTTCACAGTTGGTTGTTTGTACATATTATGTGACTACACTATTGCAAGCATATCTGTTGTCCATGTTCTTTCACTCACCTGCCCATCCCTGTCAGTGTTCCAGTGATGTTCTGGTGATGTTCCTGGGACCTCCTGGCCATGTGTGTGTCACACCTATTGAGCTGCTCCACTATCCCATGCACCTCTGGCTCCATGTTACTGTTAGCATGTTCCTCAGGTTCTGGCAGGCATATTCCATGTTTGAGTGCCATGTTGTGTAACATATAACAGACTAGGTGTATGTATCCTGCCTTCTGAGGGGTGTATTGTAGGACACCACCTGAACGGTCCAGGCATCTTAAGCACACTTTGAGCATGACAAAGACATGCTCAATGATGTTCTGTGTTGCGCTGTGAGCCTCATTGTATGTCTTCTCTGCCACATTTGCTGGCTGAAGGACTGGGGTAAGGAGCCAGAGTCACAAGGGATAGGCACTGTCTCCTGTAGGAAACATTACCACATGTGAGCAGTTGTTTACTGTGTCACTCACCCTGTCCACTTGGCAGCCCCTACTGTGTTGGTTGTCCTGTATATATGCACACCCTCATCTCCCCACCCTCTCTCTATACCTCTTGTGTGTGCTGTATTGTGGCACTCTCCTACCATTAGAGGTGAGTGGGTGTGCCTGCTGCAGCTACACACTGACAAAATGTCCACTGGGTTTTTGATCACCTCAAATGCCTGGCACAACTGCAACTGATGCCAGATGAAGACATTGTGGGCACTGCTGGAGTACCATACTAGGACATTAATGATGTACCCAGTTGCATCACACACCACCTGGCAAGTGATGGGTGGTACCCCTTCCTGTTCAGGAAGGTGTCTCCCACTTCAACAAGGGGTGCCTGGATGGCAATGTGGGTGCAGTCAGTGCCACCAATTATTGCTGGTAGGAGTGTAACCTGACAGAATTACTGCATTGTTCTCTGTGCTCTGCTGCCATGCTGGGGAATACAATGAATTTGCCAGAATGTGGCAGCAGGGCATCTTGGAATTGGGCCAGAAGGAGCGAGGTAGCAGACTGTGACATGCTGATGGGATCCCCAACTGGTGTCTGGAAGGTCCGGTGGCTAGGAAACACATCGCAGCTGCCACCTTTCCTCTACTGATATGGCATGGCTGTGCTGGGTGGTAGACTGCAACTTTTCATGCAGGAGCTCACAGAGCTGCCACAGGGCCCTACTGAGTCAATATTGGCCCACAAGGTGGTCATCTGTGAGTGTCTCAGAGGACACTCAGGGCCGGTACAGACTGCTTGCAGCATATCTCCTCCTTGGCCTATGAAGTGGCCCATGGTGGCCTACTTCCCTCTCATCCTCCTCGTTGACTGCAGCCGTCAGATACACCATGATGCTGTTGTTGCCTACAGCTATGTTGCCTGTTGCTGCTGTGTCCATGCCCCCCTCCTTGTTTTGCCCAGGGTTAAGACTGCCTTTATGGATGGCACGGCGCTGCAGCATGTCGGTTCAACAACGCTGCTACAGCACTGTGGTACCGAATATACCTTTGGCACCTGTATTCATGTCCCAACCCCTCACTTTTCCCCATGCATACATTATCTGTTAGTGTTGGCACTAACCTCTTACGCTGGCGCTTATTTGGTCTTTTGAATATAGCAGATATGTGCAAATGGGGTGCCATCCCTGTACAAACAGTTTGCGCTCAGTGCAATGTTTTGAATATCTGGCCCATGATTTCCAAGAGTGCTCTGTAAGACCACAGTGACAACAGCAATGAGCAGGTTTACAGCTCAGAACACAGGACAACCTAGAACCATACTTTATGATACAACTCTTACCGTGACTAAATAAACAAAATTAATTACTTGGACATCTTGGCCTTACCATTTGTAACAGAGAGGTTTTAAAGCAGCAGTGCAATGAAAAATGTTCTTCCAAAAAAGCTAGTTTCAGCTATAATTAATAAAAATATTAGCATACTTGTCAAATGTACTCCTCAAGGTACCTCCTATGCTATACAGCATGAGCCTTTGTTTATTTTCTCGAGCCTAAAGATTGTCAGGTCTGCAATGCTATTTCTATGCAAAATGTGGCAGTCAACTTGTTTTTCTTGAGCAAAAACTAAATTAAAACATTCATAAAATTCTCAAATGTTGGTGGAATTAGAAAATCGCACCACCAAATACATCTTTTATAGTGAACAAAGGTAGGGTCAAACTTTTTGCTTGATTTCGTTGCACTGCTGCTTTAAAGGACCCTTTTTATTGCAAGTTGCAGATGCTTAGAAGAATGTTCCAGTCAATAGAGACTCAGAAAGAAAACATGTCCTTGGCAGTATCAGATGTCACCATAGAGGCAATTAATGTTCCATTAGGGATGACTTAAACAGATACTGATGGGAGCCGAGAGCACAGGTGCTCAGGTACATTATCATCTAAACATTTACGTATTAATATTCAGTCCCTCTGAGGTAGCCATTTTGTATCAGGGTTAAACAATGGAATGTATGGCCTTTTAAAAGCATTACTGGAATGAATGTTAAGCTTAGCCCGTGATGTAAATATATTTATTGTGGAAAGACTATCAAGCTGAAGGGTCATGTACAGTGATGGGTGTCAAACTGCACCAAGTGCAAACTCATTTGAATAACAAACCCACGCTTTAAATATGCTTTGAGGGCATTGCTGCAAACCATGTCACCATAGTCCATAATAGGTAAAATCAACTGAGCTATAATTTTCTGCCAGTGAAAGAGGCAATATTTATGTTCCTTAAGAATGCTACAAGTTTAAAATGCACTTGGGTAATTAAAGTTACTCATGTACAAATCAGAAATGCTGATTAGGATCCAACCAAAGGCCAAGTTATTTAAATTCTATAACATTATTCAGGAAGGAAACAACAAAAGTGTAACACAGAAAACATAGAAACATAGACTTTGGCAGATAAGGACCGCTTAGCCTACCTAGTCTGCCCATTTCCCTACCTATTGGATAAACTGCAGATTATAGTGAATCAACACCCTTCTTCTTTCTACCCCCCACCAGAATTGCCTCATGTCTGTCCCATGCAATCTTGAATTCTCCCACTGTGTTTGACCCCATGACCTCCTCAAGAAGGCTGTTCCATGCATTCACCACCCTCTCTGTGAAACAATACTTCCTCACATTGCCCTGTGCTGTCCCCACTCTATCTTCAAACTGTGCCCCCTTGTTCTTGCACATCTCTTTTTCTGAAAGATGCTACCCTCTTAGACTTTGTTGATTCCCTTGAGGTACTCGAAAGTTTCTATCATGTCCCCCTTCTCCCTCCTTTCCTCAAGGGTATACATATTAAGCTCCCTTAGACAGACAGAGAGAGATGAACTGGGCTGAGAGGCCCGTAAGGATACATTTCAAGACTCCATATAATATAAGCTGGGATCTTGCTAAAGGACTGGAAAATGGCCAATGATGTCATCCTGTTCAAAAAGAGGATGAGGTCATATACCCTGGTGATAATAGGCATGTGAAACATATCTCAGCAAAGTGTTTGAGTCCATGAAAAATATTCGTGGTGGTTTAGTAAATGGACAGAGAACAGGCTGTTCCACTGGCACACATGACTTCTCTAAAACTAGATGCTGCCAAATCAGGCCCTCTTTCTTTCCCCTTCAGTTTTCCCACAACTATCCCCCACAGCTTTGTTCTTCCATCCCCCTTGAGACTCTAGTGCTACCCCCACTCTGGGCCCTCACTTTCTTGTAGCCCCTTTTTCCCCTACTCACCTAGCACTTCCTTTTGGTACCAGTTTCTTGCTCTCAAATTGTGTTTATGTCACATTTCATGTCTTATTTTATTACTGTATGTACCGTATTTGTGCAATAATCCAGTTACTGAATTAGTGCTGCTAGCGTTGACCTTATTTGGTTACTGTATTGGTTTCGTATTTTTTGCATGTATTTTTATTTTACCAGGATAAACTTAACTGAGCACAGTTCATTTTCAAGGAAGCCCTGGTCACAAGCAAAGCGTTGACAGAATTGTTCATCAGAAATGATAATGCACAGAAAGTATCTACAATGCAAACAATCTCAAAACCATCATTTGATACTAACAGATAGTGATGAACACCTTGGAAATTCTTTCCCGAGATGTATTGTTCACAGCTACCTATTACAGTTCTCTGTACAACAAGTCTCATTCAGGGCTTTGAAAACACCATGTCTTAAATAATCTCTCACCTTTAATGTACTTTTTTAATTTATTACAAAGAGTAGGTGCAACTACAGCCAAATGTCATTTTTCCAGCATGGATGTGGCATCTGAGAGTTTGAAAAGAAGGAAAGTGGTGCTTCTAAGAGCATATGCAAACCTTGGTTTCCTAAATAGATTTGTGGTATATAAAGGTAGATAACCTCTATGGTTTTGAAGATCTAGAGGTATAAATTCTTTAGCTTTCTGATGGCCAGTGAATTCTAATTTAAGGCAGCATATTGGGAACAGTGTTGCTGTCCAGTTGTAAATGATATAGTTCTGTGATTCAGGATATCCAGTCTAGATACATTTGTGCCTACCATCATGTTGTTTTCAGCCACGTGAGACTGCAGTGGCACGTGCATCTTGCACTGTGTTTCATTGCTCTCGGGAGGCATCACCTCTACGACACTGACTTTAGTTATTTATTTATTATTAGGCCTGTGTATTTTGATGTAATTACATCTCACTTCTACATTGCATCATTTTCATCGGTCAATTATGCATGTGCACCAGCTCCACAGTGATTCACCTGTTTTCCCATATAGAATTATATATACCCCGGCACCATCTATGGAAACCACTTAACCCTTATTGTACTGAGTGTACTGCACCCTGGCTTCTAGTGATGTTTGGTGTACCTTTTCTGGAACATATATCCCAGGGTTTGAAGTAAGTCGAAAAAAGTGATTTGCAGTTTGATGCATGAAAGTGCTAATCAGTTGTGAAAATGCATAGCACTTGGCACAGATTGATTAGCAAAATTAAACAAAATTATATAGTTTAATTAATATAAAATCACACATGTCCCCACAGTGCAAAGCATCATGGGCTGCATATGCAAATCACCACAGGATATTATACTGGTTCAACTTTAAGCAGAAATGCATGGTGCTGAAAGGCCTCTCACACAGTTTGCAATGGGTGCTAACAGAAGACATAGACACGTGCTTCATCCTACCAGGACTCATCAGTATGCCTCATCTGTTTGACACCCCAGTGGAATGAACCAACTACCCTAAGATGGTCTTTCTGGGTTATGTTGTGGTGAACCCAATTAAAACAGAAAACAATTTAAAAGACAAAGAACCTCTGTGGGCAAGCACTGAGGCAATGGTTACCCCAAAGGGCATTTGGCTGGGAAGCCAAGTTTCAAAGAAATACAAAATCACACATGCCCCCACAATGTAAAGCATCATAGGCTGCATATGCAAATCACCACAGAATATTATACTGATTCAACTTTAAGCAGAAATGCATGGTGTGGAAAGGCCTCTCACACAGTTTGCAAAGGGTGCCAACAGAAGACATAGATACATGTTTTGTCCTACCAGGACTCATCCATGTGCCTCGTCTGTTTGACACCCCAGTATAATGAATCAGTTACCCTAAGATGGTTTATCTGGGTTATGTTGTGTACTGTGTCATGGACTCACTCAAAAAATGGTTAGCAGTCTACTGCTAAGCATTTCTGAAAATGGTTAGCATTACCCCCTGTTTTGCTTAGTGTTTTGCTATGCTATACCAACTATTTAAAATCCTGTATCCTAAATTTTATGTTATTATATCCAGAAATACCACAGTTCTGAATGTTTTTGCTGATGTCTGCCAAAAAAAATCCAAGTCCTAAACAACACACAGATGCACCCTTCTTAAAACACTTTACCCTTTTTCATCAACCTGGGCATCTAGGGCCTTATAAGGGAACATCTATTTGGAATTTCTTGTTAATACCTGAAGAAATTCCAAAATCATTCCTGCTTCTTGTGATGCATGTGAAACAAAGACAGGCCATGAAAAGAGATATTCAATCTGTACTTACCAAGCACCACACAGATGTAGGTCTTGAAAAACACTTTACTCTGGGTGCACGTGCGGTGACTGACAGGATGGCAGTTTAATTTGGCAGCTCTGTGTTAACCGGTGCATAATTTGTTCATTGCACCAGTAAAACACCAGCTACAGAGACTAGTCCAGTCTCATTCAATGCAGAAAAATCCACACTAATGCCCTTCCAAATGTCAGAACAAGATCTGATAGTATTTGGGAGTTATTTATGAAAAACCACAGTGACTTTATCAATCTCAAGTGGAAAATGAGCAGTAACAGTGGTGGTGGTGGTGGTGGCTTCAGATGCATCTGAGCTGAAAGACCATCTACATCAAGTTTTAAAGAAATCTCAACCTTCAGACTCTATGTGGCATCCCTGGAGGAGAAAATCCAAGAACTCCAGCATAAAGCCTATGGTACCAGAGCCTATTTGTCATACATAGATGACAAACACAGTCACCAGAAGGCCAGAATACAGGAGTTAGAACATGATGTCAATATCCTGTGGGAATGGGCAGAAGGTGCTGAAAATAGAAGCCAAAGACATAAACTAAGGCTTGTTGGTCCCTGAACAAATGAAAACACAATACCCCAGTCTTCCTTCAGAAAGAACTCTCTGGGCTGCTACAACTCTCTTGGAAAGAAGTTTTGAAATTGATCATGCCCACCATATGCTTGAACTAGTTCCATGGGAAGGGACAGACCAAGGCTGATCCTGATACACTTCCTCAGGTACACCAACAGAGAACAAATTCTGTCCCTGGCTTGAGACCACAGCCCCCTGGTGTGGCAGGGACAGTGCATCTATACCTTTGCAGACTTCTTCTCTGAACTGGCCCAAAAACACAAAGATTATCTTGATGTTAAACAAGCATTTGTCAGTGCCAATGTTCGATGTGTGCATTGGTGTTACTTTTTTTGGGGTTACTAGCAAACATTGGCAAATTTCAACATGGGTTTATAACTTGTTGTTTTTAATATTTTGCACCACATTTTCAATATAACTGTCTTATTACCCCACCTCATGAAAGGAAGAAGTACAATTTCAACTCCAGTCCAAAAGATGATTTCACGCGGTGGCTGCGAAATCACCTTTCAGGGTTCAAAAAAAACATTATGGCCAGGATCTGAAAAATGGCAGCTGTCACATCCATGAGGTGCTGTGAAGAAATGCCTATGTTGAAAATTTAGTGTAAAAATATTGAAAAGCACCAAAGGTACGAGCCTGCATTGCTAATTTAAGCAGGGCTTGTAACTTTGTTTGATTGAGGAATAATGCATGACAGGGTGTGAGTCATGCTGGGGATACCCCACGCCTGGCAGGGGTTGGGCATGAGGCTGCAGGCTGAGTGCGCTCCAATGCCCCAGGCATGGCATTATCCCAAATGACACACACCTTGGAGTGCATTATTCCTACTATACAATGGCTCATTGTTATATATAAAATAAAAAAATAATTTTAAAGAATGTTTTTATTAGAGTGGAAAAATATTTTTGTTTCTTAAGAGGAGATGCAAAAAAAGGGCTGCTCCATAATTATGACAGTAGACCTGTGGTGTCATGCTGGGATAACGCCATGGGTCCAGCCCCGAACTGACCAATCACAGTCCAAGATTCTTTCTTGACATTATATAATAATATTTTCACACCAAATTTTCAGTGTAGCATTCTTATGACCCCACCTCATGAACAAAGGTGGAGAAACATTTCAATTCTTGTCCCAAAAGGTGTAGCGACTGCGAAATCACCTTTTGGGATGCAAAAACACATTTTAGCCAGGATCTGAAAAATGACAGCTGTCATGTTTATGAAGTACTGTGAAGAAATGGCTATATGGAAAATCTGGGATAAAAATATTGAAAATTGCCAAAGTTATAAGCCTGCATTTGCAAATTTCAGACATGATATATTTGTTTTTTGATATTTTTACACCACATTTTCAACATAGCCTTCTTATGACCCCACCTCATGAATCCTGTAGGTGAAAATTTTCAAATCTGTGGGAAAATGGCATTCTACCACAGAGCTGCAAAAACGCATTATGAGTAGGATGTGAAAAATGATGGCTGTATTGTTGAGGTGGTGTGATAAAAAGGCTATATTGAAAATTTGGAGTGAAAATATTGAAAATGACCAAAGTGGATTTTTTTTTTTGTAGTTTCTATTTATGCACCCTACCTTCGGGGCATCTCTCAGGGTCCCATCTGCAGCCGCCAGACTCAACCACCTACCTGAACCGTTCTCCGAGTGATTCATCAGGTATGCGAGGTCCAGGCTCTTCCAGCCCCAAGGAGAGGCCCTGGGCTCCAGGGAGAACCAGATAATCGGCCGACATTAGGCGTGTGGTCAGACCATCTCCCTATGTTCGCCATTGCCTCACCTGATGATAGGGGGATTTTGTCTTGTTTTTCCTCCCCGGGAGCACAGACATGCAATGATGTCCTGCCCAGTGTGCGTACACTCCCGCGCACACCTGGAGGATGTCCACTGCTTCTCCAATCCCCTGCATCTGCTGCCATGCCCTGCAATGTCCACAGCCTCCACCACGGGTAACCAGTGCATTGGATGAGAGAATCCCCCCTCCCCGGGGAAGGAGAGCAGCCTCTAGGGCGCTCAATCCTTCCCCATCCCCACTGACCCCCAACGACCAGTACTGGTTACCGAATCCAGGTAGCTGGCATGGTGCAAGGTGTGGCATCCAGTGCCTCAACCCTCAGCGCCACCAGGCCACCATTTTTTGGATAAATAAATGGGTATCGAGGCCTGCACCTGGGTCCTGTGCTCAACTTCCCAACAAGTAGAAAACCAAAGTTCTTTTTGTCAGCACCAGTTAGTCCAAAGTATTTCTCGAACACCAAGGCAAGTATTACACATCCAAGGAGACCATACTCTTGAAGAAATGTGCTATAAATGCACAAACAGGGAAGCCAGAAACCAAAAGATGTACTATCAAAGCTAAAATGTATTTATGCAAAACTTTACATCCACATCCATATGCTGCCCCTCTGACATACAGGATTGGTACAGGAACCACTGTGTACTGTGCAACACACTGACCATGTTCTCTGTCCAAAGCACAGGAGATGGCACCGCTAAGGAGGTCAACCTGGAGGAGGACACTGGGCTGTCCACATTAGGTGTTCAGCGCAGGCAGCACATAAAGAGGAGGGGAGTCCTTGGACACCTTATTTGATAAACTGTATGACAGTGATGAGGACACCTATATTCCCCTTGGGACTATTTAGCTACCATTGCTGTGATGTGGGTTCTCACCATCAGAGGTATCCCTGACACTACCAACCAGGCAGGAGCGGACACCAGGGGGCCATCACAGCCATCACACAGTAGCCCACCAGGCACACAGTGCCATCTGTGCTGACAGGGTCCCTGGAGGGTCATGCCTCCTCTACCTCAACTGCCACCACCATTACTACCTCCACCACTGCCACAGGTATGATCACCCACGTGCCAACTCCCACACAACACAGCCCACCGGTGCATGCCATCGTGTATGGGTACTGTCCCCTGGTGTGAGTCATCGGTATAAAGCAGCAGGTCAGGGTCAGCCAGCACTGCTGCAACAATGTCATCTGTGGGCACTCCCTGTACCACTGCATGACACATGGCCTTGGCTTCACCCAGCCCAAGGTGTGGGTATGGCCATCCCAGGGTGTCACTATCCCCTCAAATTTCACCCCACAGCTCGTTGGTCCACATGACCCCCACCTACGCTGCCTTGAGGTAGGGCTTCTGTCCAGACCCGTGGCAGAAGCAGGCACTAATGTTGGGTGCTGCACCTTACATTCCCCTTCCTCACTTGCACCCTTCCCATGCATCCTGTTGTACGTGCCCCCACCCCACTCCTTTTCCTGTATCACCACTGTGGCAGGGCATCCTTTTTTTTCTTTTTTGTTGTTTTTGTTGAATGCGCCCTTTCACAGTTGGTTGTTTGTACATATTATGTGACTACACTATTGCAAGCATATCTGTTGTCCATGTTTCTTTCACTCACCTGCCCATCCCTGTCAGTGTTCCAGTGATGTTCTGGTGATGTTCCTGGGACCTCCTGGCCATGTGTGTGTCACACCTATTGAGCTGCTCCACTATCCCATGCACCTCTGGCTCCATGTTACTGTTAGCATGTTCCTCAGGTTCTGGCAGGCATATTCCATGTTTGAGTGCCATGTTGTGTAATATATAACAGACTAGGTGTATGTATCCTGCCTTCTGAGGGTGTATTGTAGGACACCACCTGAACGGTCCAGGCATCTTAAGCACACTTTGAGCATGACAAAGACATGCTCAATGATGTTCTGTGTTGCGCTGTGAGCCTCATTGTATGTCTTCTCTGCCACATTTGCTGGCTGAAGGACTGGGGTAAGGAGCCAGAGTCACAAGGGATAGGCACTGTCTCCTGTAGGAAACATTACCACATGTGAGCAGTTGTTTACTGTGTCACTCACCCTGTCCACTTGGCAGCCCCTACTGTGTTGGTTGTCCTGTATATATGCACACCCTCATCTCCCCACCCTCTCTCTATACCTCTTGTGTGTGCTGTATTGTGGCACTCTCCTACCATTAGAGGTGAGTGTGGGTGTGCCTGCTGCAGCTACACACTGACAAAATGTCCACTGGGTTTTTGATCACCCTCAAATGCCTGGCACAACTGCAACTGATGCCAGATGAAGACATTGTGGGCACTGCTGGGGTACCGTACTAGGACATTAATGATGTACCCAGTTGCATCACACACCACCTGGCAAGTGATGGAGTGGTACCCCTTCCTGTTCAGGAAGGTGTCTCCCACTTCAACAAGGGGTGCCTGGATGGCAATGTGGGTGCAGTCAGTGCCACCAATTATTGCTGGTAGGAGTGTAACCTGACAGAATTACTGCATTGTTTCTCTGTGCTCTGCTGCCATGCTGGGGAATACAATGAATTTGCCAGAATGTGGCAGCAGGGCATCTTGGAATTGGGCCAGAAGGAGCGAGGTAGCAGACTGTGACATGCTGATGGGATCCCCAACTGGTGTCTGGAAGGTCCCGGTGGCTAGGAAACACATCGCAGCTGCCACCTTTTCCTCTACTGATATGGCATGGCTGTGCTGGGTGGTAGACTGCAACTTTTCATGCAGGAGCTCACAGAGCTGCCACAGGGCCCTACTGAGTCAATATTGGCCCACAAGGTGGTCATCTGTGAGTGTCTCAGAGGACACTCAGGGCCGGTACAGACTGCTTGCAGCATATCTCCTCCTTGGCCTATGAAGTGGCCCATGGTGGCCTACTTCCCTCTCATCCTCCTCGTTGACTGCAGCCGTCAGATACACCATGATGCTGTTGTTGCCTACAGCTATGTTGCCTGTTGCTGCTGTGTCCATGCCCCCCTCCTTGTTTTGCCCAGGGTTAAGACTGCCTTTTTATGGATGGCAATTTGCGCTATGCAGCATGTCGCACTAACACACGTTGCACAGCACTGTGGTGCCGAATATACCTTTGCACCTGTATTCATGTCCCAACCCCTCACTTTTCCCCATGCATACATTATCTGTTAGTGTTGGCACTAACCTCTTACGCTGGCGCTATTTGGTCTTTTGAATATAGCAGATATGTGCAAATGGGGTGCCATCCCTGTACAAACAGTTTGCGCTCAGTGCAATGTTTTGAATATCTGGCCCATGATTTCCAAGAGTGCTCTGTAAGACCACAGTGACAACAGCAATGAGCAGGTTTACAGCTCAGAACACAGGACAACCTAGAACCATACTTTATGATACAACTCTTACCGTGACTAAATAAACAAAATTAATTACTTGGACATCTTGGCCTTACCATTTGTAACAGAGAGGTTTTAAAGCAGCAGTGCAATGAAAAATGTTCTTCCAAAAAAGCTAGTTTCAGCTATAATTAATAAAAATATTAGCATACTTGTCAAATGTACTCCTCAAGGTACCTCCTATGCTATACAGCATGAGCCTTTGTTTATTTTCTCGAGCCTAAAGATTGTCAGGTCTGCAATGCTATTTCTATGCAAAATGTGGCAGTCAACTTGTTTTTCTTGAGCAAAAACTAAATTAAAACATTCATAAAATTCTCAAATGTTGGTGGAATTAGAAAATCGCACCACCAAATACATCTTTATAGTGAACAAAGGTAGGGTCAAACTTTTGCTTGATTTCGTTGCACTGCTTTAAAGGACCCTTTTTATTGCAAGTTGCAGATGCTTAGAAGAATGTTCCAGTCAATAGAGACTCAGAAAGAAAACATGTCCTTGGCAGTATCAGATGTCACCATAGAGGCAATTAATGTTCCATTAGGATGACTTAAACAGATACTGATGGGAGCCGAGAGCACAGGTGCTCAGGTACATTATCATCTAAACATTTACGTATTAATATTCAGTCCCTCTGAGGTAGCCATTTTGTATCAGGGTTAAACAATGGAATGTATGGCCTTTTAAAAGCATTACTGGAATGAATGTTAAGCTTAGCCCGTGATGTAAATATATTTATTGTGGAAAGACTATCAAGCTGAAGGGTCATGTACAGTGATGGGTGTCAAAACTGCACCGAAGTGCAAACTCATTTGAATAACAAACCCCGACGTTTTAAATATGCTTTGAGGGCATTGCTGCAAACCATGTCACCATAGTCCATAATAGGTAAAATCAACTGAGCTATAATTTTCTGCCAGTGAAAGAGGCAATATTTATGTTCCTTAAGAATGCTACAAGTTTAAAATGCACTTGGGTAATTAAAGTTACTCATGTACAAATCAGAAATGCTGATTAGGATCCAACCAAAGGCCAAGTTATTTAAATTCTATAACATTATTCAGGAAGGAAACAACCAAAAGTGTAACACAGAAAACATAGAAACATAGACTTTGACGGCAGATAAGGACCGCTTGGCCTACCTAGTCTGCCCATTTCCCTACCTATTGGATAAACTGCAGATTATAGTGAATCAACACCCTTCTTCTTTCTACCCCCCACCAGAATTGCCTCATGTCTGTCCCATGCAATCTTGAATTCTCCCACTGTGTTTGACCCCATGACCTCCTCAAGAAGGCTGTTCCATGCATTCACCACCCTCTCTGTGAAACAATACTTCCTCACATTGCCCTGTGCTGTCCCCACTCTATCTTCAAACTGTGCCCCCTTGTTCTTGCACATCTCTTTTTCTGAAAGATGCTACCCTCTTAGACTTTGTTGATTCCCTTGAGGTACTCGAAAGTTTCTATCATGTCCCCCTTCTCCCTCCTTTCCTCAAGGGTATACATATTAAGCTCCCTTAGACAGACAGAGAGAGATGAACTGGGCTGAGAGGCCCGTAAGGATACATTTCAAGACTCCATATAATATAAGCTGGGATCTTGCTAAAGGACTGGAAAATGGCCAATGATGTCATCCTGTTCAAAAGAGGATGAGGTCATATACCCTGGTGATAATAGGCATGTGAAACATATCTCAGCAAAGTGTTTGAGTCCATGAAAAAATATTCGTGGTGGTTTAGTAAATGGACAGAGAACAGGCTGTTCCACTGGCACACATGACTTCTCTAAAACTAGATGCTGCCAAATCAGGCCCTCTTTCTTTCCCCTTCAGTTTTCCCACAACTATCCCCCACAGCTTTGTTCTTCCATCCCCCTTGAGACTCTAGTGCTACCCCCACTCTGGGCCCTCACTTTCTTGTAGCCCCTTTTTCCCCTACTCACCTAGCACTTCCTTTTGGTACCAGTTTCTTGCTCTCAAATTGTGTTTATGTCACATTTCATGTCTTATTTTATTACTGTATGTACGTATTTGTGCAATAATCCAGTTACTGAATTAGTGCTGCTGCAGTGTGACCTTATTTGGTTACTGTATTGGTTTCGTATTTTTTGCATGTATTTTTATTTTACCAGGATAAACTTAACTGAGCACAGTTCATTTTCAAGGAAGCCCTGGTCACAAGCAAAGCGTTGACAGAATTGTTCATCAGAAATGATAATGCACAGAAAGTATCTACAATGCAAACAATCTCAAAACCATCATTTGATACTAACAGATAGTGATGAACACCTTGGAAATTCTTTCCCGAGATGTATTGTTCACAGCTACCTATTACAGTTCTCTGTACAACAAGTCTCATTCAGGGCTTTGAAAACACCATGTCTTAAATAATCTCTCACCTTTAATGTACTTTTTAATTTATTACAAAGAGTAGGTGCAACTACAGCCAAATGTCATTTTTCCAGCATGGATGTGGCATCTGAGAGTTTGAAAAGAAGGAAAGTGGTGCTTCTAAGAGCATATGCAAACCTTGGTTTCCTAAATAGATTTGTGGTATATAAGGTAGATAACCTCTATGGTTTTGAAGATCTAGAGGTATAAATTCTTTAGCTTTCTGATGGCCAGTGAATTCTAATTTAAGGCAGCATATTGGGAACAGTGTTGCTGTCCAGTTGTAAATATATAGTTCTGTGATTCAGGATATCCAGTCTAGATACATTTGTGCCTACCATCATGTTGTTTTCAGCCACGTGAGACTGCAGTGGCACGTGCATCTTGCACTGTGTTTCATTGCTCTCGGAGGCATCACCCTCACGACACTGACTTTAGTTATTTATTTATTATTAGGCCTGTGTATTTTGATGTAATTACATCTCACTTCTACATTGCATCATTTTCATCGGTCAATTATGCATGTGCACCAGCTCCACAGTGATTCACCTGTTTTCCCATATAGAATTATATATACCCCGCACCATCTATGGAAACCACTTAACCCTTATTGTACTGGAGTGTACTGCACCCTGGCTTCTAGTGATGTTTGGTGTACCTTTTCTGGAACATATATCCCAGGGTTTGAAGTAAGTCAAAAAGTGATTTGCAGTTTGATGCATGAAAGTGCTAATCAGTTGTGAAAATGCATAGCACTTGGCACAGATTGATTAGCAAAATTAAACAAAATTATATAGTTTAATTAATATAAAATCACACATGTCCCCACAGTGCAAAGCATCATGGGCTGCATATGCAAATCACCACAGGATATTATACTGGTTCAACTTTAAGCAGAAATGCATGGTGCTGAAAGGCCTCTCACACAGTTTGCAATGGGTGCTAACAGAAGACATAGACACGTGCTTCATCCTACCAGGACTCATCAGTATGCCTCATCTGTTTGACACCCCAGTGGAATGAACCAACTACCCTAAGATGGTCTTTCTGGGTTATGTTGTGGTGAACCCAATTAAAACAGAAAACAATTTAAAAGACAAAGAACCTCTGTGCGCAAGCACTGAGGCAATGGTTACCCCAAAGGGCATTTGGCTGGGAAGCCAAGTTTCAAAGAAATACAAAATCACACATGCCCCCACAATGTAAAGCATCATAGGCTGCATATGCAAATCACCACAGAATATTATACTGATTCAACTTTAAGCAGAAATGCATGGTGTGGAAAGGCCTCTCACACAGTTTGCAAAGGGTGCCAACAGAAGACATAGATACATGTTTTGTCCTACCAGGACTCATCCATGTGCCTCGTCTGTTTGACACCCCAGTATAATGAATCAGTTACCCTAAGATGGTTTATCTGGGTTATGTTGTGTACTGTGTCATGGACTCACTCAAAAAATGGTTAGCAGTCTACTGCTAAGCATTTCTGAAAATGGTTAGCATTACCCCCTGTTTTGCTTAGTGTTTTGCTATGCTATACCAACTATTTAAAATCCTGTATCCTAAATTTTATGTTATTATATCCAGAAATACCACAGTTCTGAATGTTTTTGCTGATGTCTGCCAAAAAAAATCCAAGTCCTAAACAACACACAGATGCACCCTTCTTAAAACACTTTACCCTTTTTCATCAACCTGGGCATCTAGGGCCTTATAAGGGAACATCTATTTGGAATTTCTTGTTAATACCTGAAGAAATTCCAAAATCATTCCTGCTTCTTGTGATGCATGTGAAACAAAGACAGGCCATGAAAAGAGATATTCAATCTGTACTTACCAAGCACCACACAGATGTAGGTCTTGAAAACACTTTACTTGCACGCGGCGGTGACTGACAGGATGGCAGTTTAATTTAGCAGTTTGTGTTAACCGGTGCATAATTTGTTCATTGCACCAGTAAAACACCAGCTACAGAGACTAGTCCAGTCTCATTCAATGCAGAAAAATCCACACTAATGCCCTTCCAAATGTCAGAACAAGATCTGATAGTATTTGGGAGTTATTTATGAAAAACCACAGTGACTTTATCAATCTCAAGTGGAAAATGAGCAGTAACAGTGGTGGTGGTGGTGGTGGCTTCTGTCAGATGCATCTGAGCTGAAAGACCATCTACATCAAGTTTTAAAAGAAATCTCAACCTTCAGACTCTATGTGGCATCCCTGGAGGAGAAAATCCAAGAACTCCAGCATAAAGCCTATGGTACCAGAGCCTATTTGTCATACATAGATGACAAACACAGTCACCAGAAGGCCAGAATACAGGAGTTAGAACATGATGTCAATATCCTGTGGGAATGGGCAGAAGGTGCTGAAAATAGAAGCCAAAGACATAAACTAAGGCTTGTTGGCTTCCCTGAACAAGTAGAAAACACAATACCCCAGTCTTCCTTCAGAAAGAACTCTCTGGGCTGCTACAACTCTCTTGGAAAGAAGTTTTGGAAATTGATCATGCCCACCATATGCTTGAACTAGTTCCATGGGAAGGGGACAGACCAAGGCTGATCCTGATACACTTCCTCAGGTACACCAACAGAGAACAAATTCTGTCCCTGGCTTGAGACCACAGCCCCTGGTGGCAGGGACAGTGCATCTATACCTTTGCAGACTTCTTCTCTGAACTGGCCCAAAAACACAAAGATTATCTTGATGTTAAACAAGCATTTGTCAGTGCCGAATGTTCGTTGTGTGCATTGGTGTTACTTTTTTTTTTGGGGGGGGGGGTTACTAGCAAACATTGGCAAATTTCAACATGGGTTTATAACTTTGTTGTTTTTTAATATTTTTGCACCACATTTTCAATATAACTGTCTTATTACCCCACCTCATGAAGAAAGGAAGAGTACAATTTCAACTCCAGTCCAAAAGATGATTTCACGCAGTGGCTGCGAAATCACCTTTCAGGGTTCAAAAAAAAAACATTATGGCCAGGATCTGAAAAATGGCAGCTGTCACATCCATGAGGTGCTGTGAAGAAATGCCTATGTTGAAAATTTAGTGTAAAAATATTGAAAAGCACCAAAGGTACGAGCCTGCATTTGCTAATTTAGCGCAGGCTTGTAACTTTGTTGTTTGTTAAAGGAATAATGCATGACAGGGTGTGTGTCATGCTGGGGATAACGCCACGCCTGGCAGGGTTGGGCATGAGGCTGCAGGCTGAGTGCGTCCAATGCCCCAGGCATGGCATTATCCCAAATGACACACACCTTGGAGTGCATTATTCCTACTATACAATGGCTCATTGTTATATATAAAATAAAAAAATAATTTTAAAGAATGTTTTTATTAGAGTGGAAAAATATTTTTGTTTCTTAAGAGGAGATGCAAAAAAAGGGCTGCTCCATAATTATGACAGTAGACCTGTGGTGTCATGCTGGGATAACGCCATGGGTCCAGCCCAGACTGACCAATCACAGTCCAAGATTCTTTCTTGACATTATATAATAATATTTTCACCAAATTTTCAGTGTAGCATTCTTATGACCCCACCTCATGAACAAAGGTGGAGAAACATTTCAATTCTTGTCCCAAAAGGGTAGCGACATGTAAATCACCTTTTGGGATGCAAAACACATTTTAGCCAGGATCGGAAAATGACAGCTGTCATGTTTATGAAGTACTGTGAAGAAATGGCTATATGGAAAATCTGGGATAAAAATATTGAAAATTGCCAAAGTTATAAGCCTGCATTTGCAAATTTCAGACATGATATATTGTTTTTTTGATATTTTACACCACATTTTCAACATAGCCTTCTTATGACCCCACCTCATGAATCCTGTAGGTGAAAATTTTCAAATCTGGGGAAAATGGCATTCTACCACAGAGCTGCAAAACGCATTATGAGTAGGATGTGAAAATGATGGCTGTATTGTTGAGGTGGTGTGATAAAAAGGCTATATTGAAAATTTGGAGTGAAAATATTGAAAATGACCAAAGTGGATTTTTTTGTAGTTTCTATTTATGCACCCTACCTTCGGGGCATCTCTCAGGGTCCCATCTGCAGCAGCCAGACTCAACCACCTACCTGAACCGTTCTCCAGTGATTCATCAGGTATGCGAGGTCCAGGCTCTTCCAGCCCCAAGGAGAGGCCCTGGGCTCCAGGGAGAACCAGATAATCGGCCGACATTAGGCGTGTGGTCAGACCATCTCCCTATGTTCGCCATTGCCTCACCTGATGATAGGGGGATTTTGTCTTGTTTTTCCTCCCCGGAGCACAGACATGCAATGATGTCCTGCCCAGTGTGCGTACACTCCCGCGCACACCTGGAGGATGTCCACTGCTTCTCCAATCCCTGCATCTGCTGCCATGCCCTGCAATGTCCACAGCCTCCACCACGGTAACCAGTGCATTGGATGAGAGAACTCCTCCCGGGAAGGAGAGCAGCCTCTAGGGCGCCCAATCCTTCCCCATCCCCACTGACCCCCAACGACCAGTACTGGTTACAGAATCCAGGTAGCTGGCATGGTGCAAGGTGGGCATCCAGTGCCTCAACCTCAGCGCCACCAGGCCACCATTTTTGGATAAATAAATGGGCATCGAGGCCTGCACCTGGGTCCTGTGCTCAACTTCCCAACAAGTAGAAATAAAAGTTCAGCACCAGTTAGTTCAGACACTGCTGCATATCTGCGAGACTGATACTTGAGAATGTTATAACGGTCAACAGGAGTTAGAACTGAAGGTGTTATCGTTAAATGATGAGGCATGTGTCTCATTAGTTCATTGCTGCCCTTCTCACTGCACAGCAGGATTAGATTTTACGTTGCAGCCACCCGGCACTTAATCATAAGAATCCTATGATTAAGTGCCAGGTGGCACGAAACGCATTAGGATACCATCCTGTATTGCTGTAGGAGGGGGCAGCATACATGGATGTGGATGTGGAAGTTTTGTGCATAAATACATTTTAGCTTTGATAGCACATCTTTTTGGTTTCTGGCTTCCCTGTTTGTGCATTTATAGCACATTTCTTCAAGAGTATGGTCTCCTTGGATGTGTAATATTTGCCTTGGTGTTCGAGAAATACTTTGGACTAACTGGTGCTGGCAAAAAGAACTTTTGTTTTCACCATTTTTTGGAGTTATTTCACCAAATTTTCAACATGGCCTTTTTGGGACCCCGCCTCATGAAGAGTGCCACTCATTTTGCTCACTTATCCCAAAAGGTGATTTTGCAGAGTGACAGTGCCATTCTGCACCACAGGTGTGAAACCACATTTCAAGCAGGATGTGAAAAATGACAGCTCTACTATTCACAAGGAGGTGTGAAAAAATGGCAGTGTTGAAAATCTGGAGTGAAAATATTAAAAATTGGTGAAGTTACAAGCATGCATAGAAACTGCGCAATGAATGCACATAACAAGGTCATTTTTTTGGATTTTTTTTTTTACCAAATGTGCAACATGGGCTTTTTGGGACCCCACCTCATGACCAGTGGCACTGTCATTTTGTTAATTGGTCCTGGAAGATGATTCTGTGCAGTGACTGCAAAATCACCTTTTTGGATCAAGTAACAAAATGACACTGACAGTGTTCATGAGACAGGGTCCCAAGAACCCCATGTTGAAAATTTTGGGCCAAAATTCCTAACAATGGCTGAGATATCTACATAAGTTGAACCCCCACTCCCCGTAGACTGCCATTATATGGCATTTACCTTTGATTCTTCAGTTTGCCGGTCAGCTTTGAAGAGTGCAGTTGTGTCCCAGTGTGGAGAAAATGACAGCACTGACCTCCACAGGTAAGTATGGGGTAAGGGAGGTGCCAGGAAGTGGGATGGTGGAGATGGGGGAGGGGGGACTGAGAAATGATGAGGGACTGTTTTCTTTTTTACAGGTCTCAAAAAAAAACAGACAGCACGGGACAGTTTTCTTTATTTTACAGGGAAAAATATATACATTAACTTAGGCACACTGGGGTGGGCTCCCAGGTTGCACAATAGTAGTGGTGGTGGTGGGGGACATGCCGACACAGGGACTGGGCACCTCGATGTCAGCACAGGACCGAGTACCAGAGGGTGTGGGGTGGACAGCACACAGTGGGGGGGATATTTGTTGCTGGGGGCTCAGACAGGAATGGGGAGGACAGCATGCAGTAGGAGGTAGCGGGAGGGTTTATTTGCTTCTGGGGGCTGCTGGGAGCTGGGATGGGAGCAAGGAGGACAGCATGCAGTGGGAGGTAGTGAGGGGGGTTATTTGCTTCTAGGGCTGCCAGGGGCTGTGACAGGACTGGGAGAGGCCAGCACATAGTGGGAGGTGGTGGGAGGATTTTATTTCCTTCTGGAGGGGCTGCTGGGGGCTTGGATGGAAGCAGGGAGGACAGCACATAGTGGGGGGTAGCAGGAGGGTTTTATTTGCTTCTGGGCATTTGCCGAGGTCTGGGATGGGAGCAGGGAGAAAAGCACACAGAGGGAGGTAGCAGGAGGATTTAATTTGCTTCTGGTGGCTGCTGGGGCCTGGGATGGGAGCATGGAGGACAGCACGGAGTGGGAGGTAGCGGGAGGGTTTCATTTGCTTCTGGGGGCTGCCAGGAGCCGGGACATAAGCGGGGGAGGCCAATATGCAGTGGGAGGGAATAAGAGGGTTGTCCACTTGCCCGACTGATCAGTCTGCCTGTACTTCAAAGGACCGAGCCACACTGCTACTGCATTGGCTCTGTTCTTTGAAAACATTGTGCAGACCAGCCCCCTCACAAAACCAGTGTTATCAGGCCACTGCCTGCTGACTTGCCTGCCACAGATCATCCCCTACAGCACTGATCTCCACTGGGTTTGCATCCTTCACACCCCTCTCTAGCAACTCTCATATCAACATGTTTGTTTGATCTTGCGCACACAACAAATGTAAAAAGTACTTCAAGATCAAAGAGTGCCGTACAGAATGCAATACCACACAAGCTGTCCATTAGCAGGAATGGTGTCACACACCTATGCCATGTCAGAGGAGACCCAGGGTTTCATCAATAGGCAGTGATTAGAAGCAGCAAAGAGGCTGAGAGGTACAGTGGGTGATGGGCAGAATCAGAACTAACACCACCCACATCATAAACTGCAACCCATTACCCTGAAGTGGCTGGTCCCCTCAGACAAGACCCCATGGAATGGCAAACCTCAAATTCAAAGATTTCTGACTGGAGGGGATGGGATGGAATAGACAAAGGTCTGGTTGACCAGAGAATGGAAGTTCATGTTGACAGGACAGCAAAAACTCAGGACAATCTGGAGCCAGCTCCAACTCCACTGGTGAACTTACACCAAAGAGATTGGGAAAAAACAAGGACCTCCTGGCAGCTACACCACTTGTGAACTTTCCTATCAAGCCATGGAAGTCCCAAGAATGCCCCTGGGCAGAACTGGTTAACTGTCGACCTGGGGGCAGAATGATTGGGTGCGGTGGCACCTCTGATGTTGGTGACAGACCCGACCCTCTGCATCACAACCTGACGACTACACTACAAACTGTAAAGGAAGTCAATAATTGCCTTGTTGCACTTGTATCCTTTTTCTTACTACAAGAACTCATGCCTGTGTACTGTGTCTTTTGAACTGTGTAAGAAAATACTGGATCTTTGGGGTGAAATCGAGGTACTGTGGCTCTGTGATTTTGGGGTTGGTCAAATGAAATCAAGGTAATGTGATTCTAGAATTGTTACTGGGTTATGATGTCTGTAACCTCTAGGGGGCACTATCCTAAGGGCTACTACCCCTGTCTGCCCTAACTGTGACAGGGTGAGGGGCCCAGATCTGTTGGCGGGTGCCTCCACCCAGAGGTCGGGGTGAGAACAGTCAAGGTTGACTCGGTCACAGCCCTCTGGGTTGCTGCAACCCCCCTTTCTTCCCACTGGTGGCCCACACAGTTCAATTTCAGTGTCCTTGCCACATACACTTAACCCCCGGCTCGAACCAATCCGCTCACTCTGGGGACCCCCCGAAAAGCAAGGTACAGTTACACCATATTCACTGTGCAGTATTTCCCCATTAATACACAAACTAGCCAGTGTACTTTTGCAAAACAAGCAATCTGATTTATTCGAGGGGGAGACAACAAGGACCGGGAGGAATCAGGCTGATTAGCTTACCACTACAATATATAAATGTTTACCTAGGGCTCTGTGCACAGACCTAACCTATAAGTTACTGTCTATGGGTACCCAAACCCTAAAGGCTAGTTCCTCGATGCAGCTGGTTGGGGTCCTGACACAGATGAACATTTAAATCCTACAACAATTTGATGGAGCCAGCAGGCTCAGCTAATGTAGTCAGCAAAGCAACCAGAAAATCCTGCCCTGGCTAGCAGCGTTTAACAGGGAGCCACCCTGATTTAGTACTTACGACTCCAGAAGGAAAAGCTCTCTCACATCACCCGCAGGGCTGAGCCTGAACTTCAGATACTTCTCCACACATTTATGAGAGATATAACAGAGGGGTACCATACCAGGCAGCTGCTCCTATGGCCCAACCGAACTCACAGCTATCGGGAGTCTCACTGCAGCTTCAACTTTCCTGACAGACCGATCGTGATTCAGCAGATTCTCCAGTCCTCTACAGGTTGAGCCTGGTAGGTAGCTGTGCTTTTACACAGCCTCCTCTGATTGCCGCCTCACAGATTCAGTCAGAAGCTCGTTCGTTATTCAAACGGCCGCCTCAGGCCTTTCACACGCTTCCTGCATGAACACTCAACGACGCAGGAGCCCAGAGCTCCTTCCTCATCTACAGCCACAACACCTCTGCCCCTTGGTAGTATGGGACAATCCTCTCCGCTCGGGTGCCACCCGATCCCATTGGTTGGCTACAGATGCCAGTCACTTAATCTTGCTCTCAGTGGTGCGAAAAGGCGCCATGGTCCAGACTTTACTTCCCACAATTACTAGCTGTATCTTCATTGGTCAGCCGACTCCATTTGAGATACCCCCTGCCCCTGTTGGACCCTTCAGAACGTTCTGGTCCAAAATGGAGGGGCACAGCACACACAGTCTCAGCTGCAAAGGAAACAGGTTAAACAAACTGCATTTCCATCAACATGCTAGCTAGTCCTGGCCAAACAGTTACATCATTTAAACGGGCTCCCTCTGGGCATATAGCGACCACCGCAAGGGGAGCGATTTCACCACAGCTCAGGCGGGACTTGAATAAGGAAACTCCAGTTCCCCCATCCAAACCACTAACACCTGCAAGCAGGCAACTCTTAAAGAGACAGTACTGGAGGCTGTTAGGAACCCCCATTTGTAAGGGGGTTGCACCCTTTCTGGCCTGGAAAGAACTTGGCGTCAGCGTCAAGTAGTTACCCTTAAATCACTTTAAGGCAAAACAGTTTAAATTGACAGCACATCAAACCTTTTGCTACATACATTGGCACTGTATTCACAGTTTACTATTGTTTATGCAATATTACACATACAGACAACTTTTCTCTTTTTAAATCAGCTCATTACTTCCTGCCCATTACACCTGGAAAGAGGGGGCCCTTCCCTATCAGCTACCTGCGGGCTAACTGGGGAAGGGGTACCATACTCAGAGGGCAATACTAACAGTCTGGAGTCATTTCCCAAAGCTAGTTTGGGCAAGGAGCACAGGGATACATACACCCCTTTATGGACTACATTTAAGGGCAGGTCCACAGGCTGACCCAGGGACCCATAACTCAACCTTATCACAGGCCGTACTTCTCAGCCAGTGCATCTAGAGGTCTCATTAAAATCTGCTACAGGCTCTGGCTCCATTTTCTCCTCATTTAGATTAGTAGAGGGAACCTCCACAGGAGAAGGGGACCCCGTGCCCATAGTACTTTCGGGGACATGGCCCTCTATATCAGGACCCACACTACTTGGCTCAGCTGGGAACAGTTCGGGTACTGGCAAGGAACCATCAGGGCACTCACAATGTTCTTCAGGTTCTGGCATATCACTGGCTTGCTCCCCTACATCACTTCCTTCTTCAGAAAAGTCAGATAGTTCAGCCAGGCCAGACAGTTCAGCCAGGCTCAAGGATCCCACCCCTTCAGCTTGGATGCCACTCTCTTCATCTTCTGGGAGCATTGGCTCCAGAGACAAAGCTGGGGGCTCAGACAGTCCAGAAAGCCCAACTTCATCTTCAGAGTTAATTAGGGGATTGCCCCAAAACAGTTGGCTCAATTCATAAGAAGGATAGTATTCAATATTATTCTCGCTGTCTTCAGACACAGACTGACGATCATCTTCATCAGAGGGTGTTGCAGAAGGCCTTTTTAGTTGGCTTGCTGAAGAATCAAGTGGTCTGGGTTTTTCCTTGGCAGCAGCTCTAGTCATAAGCCTGGGGGGGGGCATTTGGAGGTTCAGCCTCTATCAAGATTTGCCCGATTGGCAGCAGGTGATTTCTGTGTATAGTTTTCACATCTTTTGAATTGTTTTCAGGCCGCACTTTGTATACAGGTAGATCTGCCAGTTTTCCCACAACAATATGAGGGAGGTGATGCCATTTGTCAGCAATCTTATGTTTGCCATGCAGTCCCAAATTCCTCAATAGCACTCTATCTCCTCTTTCAGTTCCATTGTTTTAACTTTCTTATCATACCTCTCCTTATTGGCCAGGTTTCGCTTAGCAGCCATGGTCTGGACCAGCTGGTAGGCATGATTTAATTGGGCCTTCAACTTCTGTACATACTGTAGATGATTTGCTGCTTGTACCCCATCTGGGGAAACCCCAAAATACACATCCACTGGCAGTCTAGCCTCTCTCCCAAACATCAGTCTGTACGGGGAAAATCCAGTGGCATCACTTTTGGTGCAGTTATAAGCATGTACCAAGGTGCTAATCTGCTGGCTCCATCTAGACTTGTCTTTAGGTTGCAATTTGCCCAACATATCAAGCAATGGGTGGTTAAACCTTTCAGGTTGGGGATCCTCCTGGGGGTGATATGGGGTAGTTCTTGACTTTCGTACTCCCCACAAGGATAGCATTTCTTTAACCAGACGGCTCTCAAAGTCCCTTCCCTGGTCGGAATGGATTCTCTGAGGGGCCCCATAATGGACAAAGAAGTTCTCAACAAGCACCTTAGCCACCATGGTTGCTTTCTGACCTTTAGTAGGAAAAGCCTGTGCATACCTGGTAAAGTGATCAGTGACCACCAATATGTTGCTGATGTTTTTCAGATCAGGTTCTAAGCTTAGGAAATCAATGCAGACCAACTCCATAGGTGCCCTGGTAGTGATATTGGCCAGGGGGAGCAGCTCTCTGAGGTAGGGCTTTTCTTTGTAAACAATGACCACAGGCCTTGACATATTGCTCCACATCTGCACTCATTTTTGGCCAGTAGAATCGAGTCCGTACCAGGTCAAGAGTTCGGTCTATGCCAAGATGCCCCATGTGGTCATGCAGGGACTGCAACACCAGTTCTCTAAAAGCGGTGGGCAACACCAATTGTTCTTTGTCTATCCGCCTCTCTTTGTCCACAGTCTCCCTGTATAACAGTCTGTTGTTCAATTTCAATTTTTGGGCCTTCTTTGTATAACAGGGCAATTCTCAATTCAGCGGACCGCAGTTGGGACACATCTCTCCTGGCTTGCAGAGCCTCCAAAGCAGTTTTTATCATGGGGTCTGGGGATTGAGCCTGTCTGAGACTATCATTGTCAAATTGGGGCAGTGCACTAGTGTCCAATGCAGAAAAATGACAGTAAGCAGCAGGTATGCAGTTCTCGGATGACCCCAAGCAATCCACCATGCAGTCCACAGTATCAGAAGACACCGTTTCTTCCTTGTCAAATTTTTGGCAAAGGGCTCTTATGTCAGGTTCTGACAACCTAACCCAGTCAGTTTGGGGCACAGGCCTCCGAGAGAGAGCATCCGCATCTATATGGTTTAAGTCTGCTCGGTACTCAACAGCATAGTCGTAGGTGGCCAAGGCAGAGAGCCACCTATGGCCAGTGGCATCCAACTTGGCTGAAGTCTGCACGTATGTCAGAGGATTGTTATCAGTCTTTACCAATATCTTGGCACCGTACAAGTAGTCATGAAATTGATCAACAATGGCCCACTTCAGGGCCAGAAACTCTAATTTATGCACTGGATATTTTTTTTCTGAGGGAGTCAGGCTTCTGCTGGTGAAAACTATAGGTCTTAGCCCATTGGGGTGCTCCTGATATAAGACATCCCCCAATCCCTGTAGGCTGGCATCAGTGCGGAGGATGTATGGCTTGGCCAGGTCAGCATAGGCCAGCACTGGAGCATGAGTAAGTTGATATTTAATGTCATAGAAAGCTTCCTCACACTCAGTAGTCCAGCAGTTTCCAAACACATCATTCGGATGAAAATACCTTCTTTCCATTCCAGACAGCACAACTTTTTTATACTTTTTGTGGGTGGGAGGGTATCCCTGAGTAAGGCTGAGGAGGGGGCGGATCACTCGAGAACAGTCTTTAATAAACCGCCTATAATATCCACAAAACCCCAGGAACCGTTGCAGTTCTTTCAAATTCTTTGGCTGAGGCCAAGTAGTCAATGCCTCCA
Organism: Neoceratodus forsteri; assembly: GCA_016271365.2. Classification (NCBI taxonomy): domain Eukaryota; kingdom Metazoa; phylum Chordata; order Ceratodontiformes; family Ceratodontidae; genus Neoceratodus; species Neoceratodus forsteri. The sequence goes on along the minus strand of CM057451.1, from coordinate 670,104,353 downwards.
CCTTGCTGGGGTCAGTCTCTATGCCTTCAGTGGATACTATGTGGCCCACATATTTTACAGAAGTTTGAAAGAATTGGCACTTGTCTATAGATAACTTAAGACTGAAATCCTCTAACCGATCCAGGACCTTGAACAATCGACGTTCATGTTCTTCCAATGAGATGCCAAATACTATGACATCATCCAAGTAAACCAAGCACTCAAGCAAGTTCATATCCCCCACAGTATGTTCCATCAGGTGCTGAAAAGTAGCTGGGGCACCTGAGATCCCTTAAGGCATCCGGATAAACTCATAGAAGCCTAGGGAGCAAATGAACGCAGTCTTCTCTCGATCCTCAGGAGCCATTGGGATCTGATAGTACCCGCTGCGGAGGTCTAACACAGAGAACCACTTACTGCCATTCAGACAGTCCAAGGCATCCTGTATGCATGGCATAGTATACTGGTCAGGGATGGTCCGCCGATTCAGGGTACGGTAGTCCACACACATCCGAACAGCCCCATTCTTTTCCTCACTAAGACAATGGGAAGCATAAGAGCTCCTGATTCTTGTATCACACCAGCAGCAAGCATCTCTTGCAGATGCCGTCTCACATCATCTATATCAGCAGGGTTAAGCGCGAGACCTCTCTCGAAAGGCCTTTCATCATGCAGGCGAATGCGGTGCTCGGCCCCCCGCACACAACCCACATCCCATTCCTTCAGGGAAAAAACCTGGTCTCTTTGGGCAAGCTTCTCATTGACTTTTACTTTCCATTCAGCAGGCAACGGGGAGTCACCGAAATCAAACAAGTCCGGCGTGACTCTGTCATCCTTCCCCAAACCCTTGCTATGAGGGAGCACTGCAGTATCCGCACAATGCACACTAGCCAAGGTGCAGCCCCTATTTACTCAAATCTCTTTGTCAGACACATTATGAACCTGAACCATTACTCTCCTGGCATAAGCATGGGCTCTAGCAGGCAAGATACTGGGTTTAACCAGCAGTCCTCCAGGCAACTTCCCTTCTCCAGGCGCATCCAGCATCAATAGTTAATTTTTGACATCTTTTTTAAGCCGAACCTCCCTTTGCAAGACACACTGGGCATTTGGAGCTAATAGCAATGGCTCTGGATCCTTCCTCCAGACAACACCCACCGGGCCTTCAGGCTCCTCCTGACTAGCTTTTCTCTGAATCTCACAGGCCTTCTGGGATCAAGATGGGTATCCTAAGGGCTCGCCCAGTCCTGGACACCTGCTTTTCGGAACACAACTGGGCTAATCGGCCAAACATGTGAGCATTAGTCCCAATCAACAAGGGCACCCCATCATACAGTCCAGTGGGGGGCAGACTAAAGCCAAAGTTTCCACCTGTTCGTCCACTCCAGCCACAGAAGTAGGAAATGACAACCAGATCCGGATATATCCCAAATATGGATAAGCCTTGTCACTCAGCCCCCATACATGTAGACCATCCAAGGTTTGTAGTGGCTCCTCAGGTAGATGGGTCTGATACCAGTCCTGAAACATAATGGTCACCTGAGAGCCACTATCCAATACAGCTTGGGTGGGAATCCCATTTACCTGCACCGGGGCCTCCATCGAGGGCCCGACCACATCAGACCACTCAGGGGGCACAGCATTAACAGTTGCTTGGGCATTGACCCGGGTCACAAAACCCTTTCTGGGGGGTCGGATGTGGGCCCTACAATGCCAAGTGATCAGTCTGCTGTTTACCTTCCTCAAATTCTCCGGCAACTGGCACTCAGTCTGAAAGTGTCCATCCTCCACGCAATGGTAACAGAACTTGGGGTCCCGGGGGTCACTATTTGGAGGGGGATACTTCATTTGCTGGGGGCCCTCTGGGGGACGAGGGGGATTCTCCTGGGCCAGGGCATGGGTTTCTAGATAACTCAGGTTCCCCAGACCTAACAGGGTGGGTAGTGGATTGCTTCAATTCCCTCACCAGTTCTCGTAAATTCCTGACCTTGGCCCTCAATTCACTTTCTACGTGGGGATCAGAGGAAATGGCATGCACCCCCACCCTTCCCTGTACCTCTGGGGATACATCAGGCCCTCCTGAAGGGTGGGTCTCATCGGGCTTACTAGACTCAGGGGTTTGGCCCAAATTCACAGCCCCACATAGGGTTCCCACCCTCCTCATCAGTCTCCACTTCTCTAATCTCCCTCATCAATTGACAATATTCAGGCGAGGCAGCTCGTCGATCATGCAACTTAAGTTTTAACAGTATCTCACTGGAAAATCTGGCAGACTTTAGAACATGTTCCAACCTGACTTAGTTCAAGGCTGGAGCAGTGATCCCCCTTTTCGGTAGGCCTTCTGTAAAGCCCTTTCCACCCTAGTGACAAAGGCGGAAAGCTTCTCATTCCTCCACTGCTTAGCAGACTTGAATTTCCACAATAAATCTTCCCCAGTTTCTGTGCTCCCAAACACTCCCTCTAGAGCAGAAAGACACTCTGCAGCGGTAGCTTCAAGGCTAGTGGCCCGCAAAAACCGAATGGCTTCTAGAGCTGGACCCCACAGGCTCTTCATCAGTCTCTTTCATTTCTCCCCCTCAGAACATTGCCACTCCTGAACTAGGGTGGTGGCGTAGTCCATCCATGCCTCCAAATCATCCTCCCCTGAAGGCACGGGCACTGTGCCAGAGAAAAGTTTTAGCCTACGGTAAGAATCCAGCTGTATAGAGGGAACCACTAGGGGCGGTGGAGCCAAGATAGAACTCTTGGGGGGGCCCAGAGAGGTACCAGGAGAAACCCGAGGGGTGAGTTCACTGGAAAGGTCCAAAGCCTGCATTAGCTCTTGGGGGGGGTCCTCCCTTCCCCAGCTAACAATTTAAGTAGCTTATCTTTGAAATTATTAGTCTGGGGAGACCCCCCGGGGGTGACCGACCCACTTTGAACGTGAATGACCCTCCACCCCGGTTGGACACCTTCTGGGTAAATCACTGGGGGTACCCTCTCAGGGTCGATGGCTATGCTACACAAGAGTAACACCTGCAAAGTCTGATTGAGCAGGTCAGCCATATGCCCTTACACCTCTACCTTGCCCAAACATTTGACACACTCCATGGCAGAAATAATGTCAGCGGTCATTGTCCCCAGAGGTATATCTAGTAGTAACACAATTCTTTGGGAGTCCAGCTCTTCGGCTTCACCCCACCTCATCAATTTATGTACCATCATTTTAATAGGGTCCAGCTTAATCTTAGCCATGATATCCCCTTCCAGTTTTTCCTTTAAATTATCCATAGTTATGCACTTCACCCACTCGGCCACTAGGGGACACTAATCCCAGCAGTGCCTCCAATTTGTAATCCCTAGGGGGCGCTATCCTAAGGTCTACTACCCCTGCCTGCCCTAACTGTGACAGGGTGAGGGGCCCAGATCCATTGGCGGGTGCCTCCACCCAGAGGTCGGGGTTAGAACAGTCGAGGTTGACTCTGTCACAGCCCTCCAGGTTGCTGCAACCCCCCCTTTTTTCCCACTAGTGGCCCACACAGTTCAAATTCAGTGTCCTTACCACATACACTTACCCCCCGGCTCGAACCAATCAGTTCACTCCGGGGACCCCCTGAAAAGCAAGGTACAGTTACACCATATTCACTGTGCAGTATTTCCCAATTAATACACAAACTAGCCAGTGTACTTTTGCAAAACAAGCAATCTGATTTATTCAAGGGGGAGACAACAAGGACCGGGGGGAATCAGGCTGATTAGCTTACCACTACAATATATAAATGTTTACGTAGGGCTCTGTGCACAGGCCTAACCTATAAGTTGGGTACCCAAACCCTAAAGGCTAGTTCCTCGATGCAGCTGGTTGGGCCCCTGACACAGATGAACATTTAAATCCTACAACAATTTGATGGAGCCAGCAGGCTCAGCTAATGTAGTCAGCAAAGCAACCAGAAAATCTTGCCCTGGCTAGCAACGTTTAACAGGGAGCTACCCTGATTTAGTACTCACGACTCCAGAAGGAAAAGCGCTCTCCCATCACCCGCAGGGCTGAGCCTGAACTTCAGATACCTCACACATTTTTATGAGAAATAACAGAGGGGTACCATACCAGGCAGCTGATCCTATGGCCCGACCGAACTCACAGCTATCAGAAGTCTCACTGCAGCTTCAACTTTCCTGACAAACCGAGTGTGATTCAGCAGATTCTCTAGTCCTCTACAGGTTGAGCCTGGAAGGTAGCTGTGCTTTTACACAGCCTCCTCTGATCGCCGCCTCACGGATTCAGTCCGAAGCTCGCTGGCTATTCAAATGGCCGCCTCAGGCCTTTCACACGCTTCCTGCGTGAACAGTCAATGGCACAGGAGCCCAGAGCTCCTTTCTCATTTACAGCCACAACACCTCTGCCCCTTGGCAGTATGGGACAATCCTCTCTGCTCAGGCGCCACCCGATCCCATTGGTTGGTTACAGATGCCAGTCACTTAATCATGCTCTCAGTGGTGCGAAAAGGTGCCATAGTCCAGATTTCACTTCCCACAATTACTAGCTGTATCTTCATTGGTCAGCCGACTCCATTTGAGATACCTCCTGCCCTTATTGGACCCTTCAGAACGTCCTGGTCCAAAATGGAGGGGCACAGCACTCACAGTCTCAGCTGCAAAGGAAACAGGTTAAACAAACTGCATTTCCATCAACATGTTAGCTAGTCCTGGCCAAACAGTTACATCATTTAAAAGGGCTCCCTCTGGGCATATAGCGACCACTGCAAGGGGAGCGATTTCTCCACAGCTCAGGCGGGACTTGAACAGAGAAACCCCAGTTCCCCCATCCAAACCACTAACACCTGCAAGCAGGCAACTCTTAAAGAGACAGTACTGGAGGCTATTAGGAACCCCCATTTGTAAGGGGGTTACATGTCCATAACTCCGGGAATCTGAGGCAGATTAGTGTGGGATCAAGGAGCTATGACTCTGGGGACTTGGGGCTGAGTAAAAAGAATCAAGGTACAGGGAATCTAGTACAATGAGAAGGGAAATCTGGGAATTTGAAGCAGATTGGGTAATAACTGTAACTCTTATACCATTTGTAATAATAAAGAGGGCTAGGGCAGCATCACAGAAGGAAAATGGAGCAGGATAGGGAAGGATGTACTAGAGGAGGTATGGCAACTTGTGGGGTGATCGGGGACAGTGGAAAAGTAGGTAGGCCAGGGGGCAGCAGGACACCTGGAGGGCCAACACGGGTAGAATAGCTGTGAGCAGGGAGCAGGGGAGGCACAGAGGAGAGAGGAGAGACTGGATAGTGGAAAATGATTGGGAAAGTCAGTGGAAAGGACAGGGAAGAGTGTGCACCGGGGGAGGGGCAGTGGCAGCACAAGAGGAGGGGTGATATGAGTCAGGAGCGCAGTAGTAGATACGGAAGAGGGGGGATCGTGGGATGTAATAATTGTAGAGCAGCCATATTCATGGGCACGCTGTGGAGGCTGGGGGAGTGCCCAGTTTGTCAAAGGCTGGGGAGGCTGGAGGGTGAGATTTTAAGGTTAAAGAGAGAAATATCGGACAGAAAGAGAAGAGGAAATGGGAAGTACAGACTATAACTGGGTAAACAGAAGAAGGGAGAGGAGTAGGTACTGCAGATGGAGAGAACAATCCACATTGGGGACAAAGGGGGGAGATACAAGTACAGGAGATAGGGGTCCAAAAGGAACAGGGGCCAGAGTTACTGTACATAGGCACACAATAGGCTCAAACAGGTACTGGCCATTGATGGAAATGATGGATGAGGGAAAAGGTGCTGTGGCAGAACAGTCCAGGGTAATAGAGAGAAATGGAACAGAGAGGGGGTGAGAAGGGAAAAGAACCTAATGTGTGTCAAGATAGAATGAGCACAGGAGGGAGTACTGATGAAGGTAGTATAACAGGGGCAAAAGGGGAGAACCGTGCACAGGAGAAAGAAGGAGTTGGGACAGGGAGGGAAAGGGAGGATGGGAGGGGTGACAAGGGAGAAAAGGGTGAGATCTTAGTGTTAGGGGACTCAATACTGAGAGGGGTCAGGTGGGGTAGCAAGGGAGAGAGGCATAGTCAGGACTGGCTGGAAGCCATGCCAGGAATGCAGGTGGAAAGGGTGGGGCAATCAGTACTAAAATATGCCAGAAAGGGCAGGGAAAAACCACATCTAATTCTGCACCTAGGGACAAATGACCTGGCTGTTGGGACGGTAGATGAAGTGAAGAGGAGTTTTGAGGATTTAGGTCCAGTTTGCGAGAAACATAGAAACATAGACTTTGACGGCAGATAAGGACCACTTGGCCCACCCACTCTGCCCATTTCCCTACCTACTGGTTAAGCTGTAGATTCTAGTTAACCAACAGCCTACTTCCTGCAACCCCCAACTATAATTGCCTTGTGTCTGTCCCATGCATGTTTGAATTCCCCCACTGTTTTAGACCCAACAACCTCCACAGGAAGGCTGTTCCATGTATCCACCACTCTCTCCGTGAAAAAACATTTCCTCACATTACCCCTGAGCCGTCCCCCTCTATCTTTAAATTGTGCCCTTGTTCTTACACATCTCTTTTCTGAAAGATGCTACCCTCCTGGACTTTGTTGATTCCCTTGAGGTACTTGAACGTTTCTATCATGTCCTCCCTCCCTCCTTTCATCAAGATATACATATTAAGCTCTCTCAGTCTCTCTTCATATGGCTTCTGCTGCAGACCCTGCACCATTTAGTTGCCCTTCTCTGGACTGCTTCCATCCTGTCTATGTCCTTGCGTGAAGAGGTCTCCAAAACTGCACGCAGTACTCCAGATGGGGTCTCACCAACTGTCTGTACAGAGGATAACAACTTCCTTTTTCTACTTGTGATGCCCCTTGCATCCCAGTATCCCCTGGCTCTTCTTACCAACTTTTCACATTGCTTACCCACCTTTAGGTCATCTGATATGACTACCCCCAGGTCCCTTTCCATTTTGTTGTTGTTAGTACCTCCTGCTATTGTGTACTCTTCTCCTGGGTTTTGTTTCCCAGGTGCATTACTTTGCACTTCTTTGTATTGAATCTAAGTTGCCACATGTCTGACCATTCCTCCAACCTTGCCAAGTCCCTTCTCATCTTTTCTACCCCCCCTTGTGTATCAACTCTGTTACAGATCTTTGTGTCATCTGCAAAGAGGCATACCTTTCAGTCCAGACCCTCTGCAATGTCACCTATAAAGATGTTAAAGAGGACTGGACCCAGTACTGAGCCCTGAGGTACTCCACTAGTAACCCCCCTTTCTTCGGAATGTGTTCCATTCACTATTACTTCTGTGTCCTGTTGTGCAGCCAGTTTGCTACAGGCTACCACCCTGGGACCCACTCCCAGGCTGGCTAACTTGATTATTAATCTTTTTGCGGGACTGTGTCAAATGCCTTCAAAAGTCTAGGTAGGCCATATCCATAGCCCCTCCCTGGTCTATTACTTTGGTCACCCAGTCAAGAAATCATAGATTAATCTGACATGACCTTCCTGCTTGTAAATCCATGCTGCTTTGGGTCCTGCCCCGCTGGCCTCTAGGTACTCAACAATTCTTTCTTTCAGAAGTGATTTCATCATTTTCCCTACCACTGAGGTCAAACTTACAGGTCTGTAGTTTCATGCTTCTGCCTTGCTCCACTTTTGTGAAGGGAATCACATCTGCCCTCCTCCAGTCCTCAGGTACTCTCCATCCTGCCATGATCTGTTAAAAAGCGTGGTCAGTGGTGTCACTAGGTCCTCCCTTAGTTCTTTTAGGATTCTGGGGTGAATCCCATCAGGCCCCATTGCTTTGTCCACCTTGAGTTTTTAGGAGTTCTTTCAGGACTCTTCCTTCTGTGAATGGACTGGTGTCAACCCCCACCCCAGAGTGCTTCTATTGTCTGGTTTAGGTAACTCCTCCTCATCTTCTTTTGTGAATACTGAGCAAAGTATTCATTCAGAATCTCTGCCTTTCACTGTCCCCTCTGCCCACCTCCCTCTCCTTTACTAATCTTCACTATCCCTCCTTAACCTTTCTATGCTCCCTAATGTACCTATAAAAGGTTTTATCCCCTTCTTAACTGAGTTGGCTATTTTTCTTGGTTTGGGCCTTTGCTCTGACTGCCTTCCCCACTTCTTTTCTGCTTTAATTGATACAGTTCCCTGTCATGCTCCTTCTGTGATTCCTTATACTTTATGAATGCAGCCTTTTCTCCTTAACCTTCCTGCCACCTCGTTTGAAAACTATAGTGTTTTTCCTCCGCTTTATTTTCTTTACTTGCTTCACACAAAGCTTGTTGCCTCTATGATGGCATTTTGATTTTCTCCATTGTTCTTCCACCCTCCTTTTTGGTCATTTGCTAGTGCATTTTCAGGTATTCACCCATTTTGCCAAAGTCAGCTCTTCTAAAGTCCAGTATCCTTGTTTTTGTAAGCTTATCTCCATGGTTGTGCTCATTGTGAAGCACACTGTGCAGTGGTCGCTTGTTCCCAGATGTCTACTGACTTCTAAATTTGTGATCCTCTCTCCATTTGAGGTACCAGGTCTAATATTTCTCCCTCCGCGTGGGTTCTACCAAGCTGTCTAAGGCCTGCCCCCTGCAGGGCATCGAGAATGACCCCGCTCTTGGACATGGCTGCAGTACCTGTTATCCAGTTAACATCTGGCATATTCAGGTCCCCCATCAACAGTATCTCCCCTTTTTCAGCCATTTTGAGAATGTCCTCTATCATTTTGTTGTCTATTTCCTCCCCTTGAGACAGGGGTCTGTATACAACCCCTGTACAGATTGTGATGCCATTCTCTGTCTCCAAGGTGACCCAGAGTGCCTCTTGTCCTCCCCCCTTACTTTTTACTTCTGTAGCTTTGATCCCTTCCCTTATGTATAGAGCTACTCCATCTCATCTTTTACCTTCCCTGTCCCTTCTGTAGATTGTGTACCCTGGTATGTTGACATCCCAGTCATGGTTCTCGGTGTACCATGTTTCTGTGACTGCCACAATATCCAACTGTTCATCTTCCATCAGGGCTACTAGCTCAGGAAGCTTGTTTCCCAGACTACGGGCATTGGTACTCATTACCCTCCATTTAATGTTGGCTTTATCCTTTTTTCCCCCATCCCTGCTCTTACTGTCCTTGTCTATTTTTCTATTTACCACTGTCTGCCCTGTGTTGAGCTTTGTACCTCAGTGTTTACCTTACGACCTGCCACATTTTGTGGGGGGAGGCTTGAAATTTCCTGCCTTTTATCAGCGCCTCCCCCCTTGGCTAGTTTAAAAGCTTGCCAAGGAAGCATTTAAACCTATCACCTAGAAGCTTGGTTCCCTTCGTGGACAGATGCAGACCATCATGCCAGAATAGACCTTTATCTCTCCAGGTGGCCCCCCAGTCCCTAATGAAGCCAAAGCCCTGTGCTCTGCACCAGTTTTGCAACCATTCATTAAACTGCATGGTGTGCAGTACCCTAGCCTCACTCCTGCTATGGACTGGTAGCACCTCTGAGAAGGTTACCGTGCTTGCTACCCGTCTGAGGCCCCTCCCCAACTCCACAAATTCATTCTGCATTGCACTGATCCCATGCCTAGCTAGGTCATTTGTCCCAAGGTGGACTATGATATCTAGTTCCCTCTCCTGTGATGCTGCTTCTTCAATCCTGAGGATTTGCTTCCTGTCCCTCCAAGCCATGGCACCAGGCAGACACCTTACTTCCTTCTCCTTTCCCTTTCCCAGGTTTACCCCCCTAACAATAGAGTCCCCTATCAGAAGCTGTTTCCTTCCCCTGTGGTGTCCCTTGCCACTCTTTTGTGGGTCTCCCTTGTGGATGTCCTCAGCTTTCTTCTGGGTCTCAACTGAGGGTGCCATCATAGAGGAACCTAGCTCTGCCAGAATGGCATATGATTTGTGTAGAGGTACAACTAGGGGGCTTCGCCTCTGGTCCACCACCCGCACCCTCCCAGAACCCACTGTGGTCCAACTGCTCTTCATGCCAGCAACCTCTGAGGCAGTGGTTGTGGCAGTGGTGCTCTTTGGAGGGAGGCCTCCTTAGTCCTTGCTAGTTCAGCCTGGAGATGGGCAACCTCCTCCCTCAGAGCTGACAGTTGCCTGCAAATAGGACAGCAATGCAGTTTCCAGAATGTCTCCCGGAAAACTGCTGCCCCACAGCCAGTGCATTGCACCACTCCCCACATGTCCCTCTCCCTTATAATATACTATATATATATATATATATATATATATATATATATCTTTTTATTATTATTTGTGGTGTGTACCTACCCTTTTTGCACTGTACTGGGTTATTAAGGATATGACAGTTCTGCCCCAAGACCTGTTGAGGAAGTGATGTCAGAACTGTGGCTATAAAGGAAATGCCATGCCTGGGGGGGTGGGGGTAGGGTGGTGGGTAGTCCACAGCCACTGGTGACTGATAGAAACAATCAAATACACAACTGCTCCACCACCCTGGTGAGTACTACCCTTTATAGTACTCTCAACTAACACCACAATTTACTAGACCACATCTCCTGCACAAATCACTCTACTGAGTCCAGGGATAAAATTAACTCACTCTCAGCCAGCAGGACACTTTTATAATGTTGCAAAAGTATCCTTCCAAATCCTAGGTCTCAACCCCAACAATCAAGCAAATTCAGTTGTATCTCACTCCCTCTGGTTATAAAATTACTACACTTTTAATGGAATCCTGCAATTCTCTGCTTAATGCCAATAAGGAAAAAAACAGAAACTTTTTGTAGAAAGCGTAGCTCCCTTTCTGTACAAGTATTATGCTTCACCAGGTTTCCAGGTCCTAAATGGAGTTATAGTTTGTTCTTCACAGTGTAGCAAGGTTTTCAGCTTCCACAGACAACTCAAAGTCAGACTGACTGACTGACTTCTAGCTGTGAAGGATGCCTAAGACAGCAGTGATGAAACCCCACCCAGAGCCAATTGATTGACTAGTGACACCTGTGATGTAAGCAGGCCTTTCAATGTAGGCAGTCTGCTATGTCTGATTTCAATACACAAAATCTTTCAGTGAATCCAGGGATGAAAACTTAACTTCTCAGCCAACAGGACACTTTTAAAATGTTGCAAAAATATCCTTCCAAATCCTAGGTCTCAATCCCAACAATCAAGCAAATTCAGTTGTATCTCACTCCCTCTGGTTATAAAATTACTACACTTTTAATGGAATCCTGCAATTCTCTGCTTAATGCCAATAATGAAAAAAAACATGAAACTTTTTGTAGAAAGCGTAGCTCCCTTTCTGTACAAGTATTATGCCTCACCAGGTTTCCAGGTCCTAAATGGAGTTATAGTTTGTTCTTTGCAGTGTAGCAAGGTTTTCAGCTTCCACAGACAACTCAAAGTCAGACGAGGGGGCAGTAAGATCAGTTACCTTCTCAGAGGTACTCCCAGTCCCAAGGGCAAGTATGGCAAAAAAACTGAGGATTCAGGTATTTAATGAATGGCTGGTAACCTGATGTCAGGAAAAAGGATATGGGCTGGTAGGAGGGTGGGAGGTGATCTGGGAGGACAGCAGTCTCTACGCTGAAGATAGACTGCACTTAAACGAAAAGGGGAAGAAAGTACTAAAGCAAAAGCTTGGGGATGCTTTATTTGTATGTCTTCTATTCTTAAGTTTACAATGTTATTCATGATTTAATTTGTAGAACATATTTGTACTTTGGTAGTGAGAGTGCCAAAGTAATTTTTCTCCTTCCTCTGGTTATGAGAGAGCTGGGGGGGCGAGTAATTTTATTTTATTTTCATATTTATTTATTTGTTTTTGTTTAATTTGGGTGGTGAGAGAACCCTTTTTATATTTATATTTACTTTTTCTTTTCTTTTTTGTGGTATTTTTAAATATAAGGAAGATCTTAGTTGTCCTCTAGTCTGGTCCAGATTCGATCTTCCCGATTGGGAGTGGGGTAGTATTTTAATTATTTTGCTTTGTTAAGTTTTTAAAATTATTTTGGGTGATTTATTGTAAGTGAGTTTATTGTTTGGTTTTGACTGTTCAGTAGCGGCATGTGCTGGCCTTTAATCCCCATGGTGGTGCACTATCCATCCTCCTCTCTTCACGCCCTCTGCCCTTTCTATTTCCCCCCTCTCCAATATGAGATGTACCAGTGCTGTAGAGCACTGGGAATTATTTGTAGGAGAGGGAGGAGGGTGGGGACTGCGAACAAGGGAGGATGGATGAGGGGGGCCACTGTATTAGGATAGCTCGATCCAGAAGGCACCCTGGGGCAAAATGGAACCCAGATCATGGTTCGCCATGTCTGGTGCCCATACCCAAGGGCACAACTGAGTTGAGTAGGCAGATGGGCCCGACAGCCTCTGAGGTTCGTCCAACTCGGACGGTGTTGTGCAATGCCAGGTCCATCAGGAATAAGACTGTTATTATTGCTGATCTTGTTGGTTCAGTGGACTTGGCTTGCATCACCGAGACCTGGCTGGATGAAAATTCAGGCCCCACTTTGGAGGCTATGACTCCTGCTGGGTACTCGGTGATACACTGCTTGAGACTGGATCGCAGGGAAGGGGGGGTTGCAGTCTGTTTCAAAGACTGAACTAGGCCTCACGAATGTAATAATTGGGGAGGTTGAGTCCTTTGAATGTACAGTAGCAGCAGGTGTAGGCATTTGAATTGTTCTCATCTACCATCCACCTGGGGATGGGAAGCGATTCCTTCAGGAAGTGGCGGACTTCATTTATTACATGCTTGAGCTTCAGATTGAAGGTTCTTGGCAACTTTAACGCCTGGGTCGATGATGAACTCTTGCAATTTGGTAATCACTTCCTCCAGTTAATGATTTCTCTGGGCCTTACACAGGTGGTTTCCACTGCTACTCATAAATCTGGACACTCTCTGGACTTAATCTTCCTACTAGGGATCGAAACATCCGACATGGGGATGGAACCAGTCACTTGGTCAGATCACTGCACTGTGAGGTTCAGTTTTTGTACCCCCCTTAGAAGGTCTACCCCAGTGGAGATGGTTAGGTACCACCCTTTACGGGGTATTAATCCCCAAGGCCTTGCAGCGGTCCTTGACCTCTCATCCCCTGCATTGGCGAGCAGTAGTCCAGAGACCCTCGTATTGGCTTATAATACAGCTGTTATGGTGGCTCTGGATTATATTGCTCCTGTCTGTGTATGCCCCCTATCCCTTCACCTCAAGTCTCTTTGGTTTGACGGGACATTGAGGGAGATGCAGAGACAGGGGCGAAGATTAGAGCGGTGCTGGTGCAGGTCCACCCTTGAAGCGGACCACCTTAGGTTGATGGACTATGATTCGGTCTATCAATCTGCAATCACCCATAGGAAGGTAGAATTCCTGTCCAGGGAGATTGCGGTTGCTCGGAATCGACCAGCTCAGCTTTTTCGGACTGTAGACAGACGTGCAACCCACCCTGTGTGCAAGTTTGGAAAGCCTTTTCGCAATTAGAGTGTGAGGAGCTTGCTCCATTTTTTGCAACTAAGGTGACTGACATCAGGGCAGATCTGCAGCCAGCACTCTCTAGGGGGGATGCAGTTGAACAGTGCGTGTTCACAGTACCTCAGTTTTCTTGGAGCTCCTTCAGTTGATCTGATTTCGTGGATGTCATGAGGATTATCCATAGTGCGCGCACTACATGCTGTAGTTTGGACCCTGGACCGACTTCCCTAATTTTGGGTTGCAGTGATATCATTGGTTTAGTACTTGTGTGAATAGTCTGGTGCTCCTTGGAGTCGGGTGAGGTTTCACTGCTATGCAGATGATACCCAGCTATACCTGTCTTTTGCACCTGATCTGGATGGAGCTCTCTCGGTGTTTAACAACTGTCTGAAAGAAATCCAGGAGTGGATGGATTCTAGTTGGCTGAAGTTGAACTCAGAAAACACAGAGGTTTTGGTTGTGGACGCAGTTCATCAGATAGAGGGGTCGGTCGTTGGTACGCCCTCAGGAATTTTTCTTGGTGGCGTCTCACTTCCGACCTCTGTACAGGTGTGTAACCTGGGGGTTGTCTTGGATGACAGACTGAAACTGCAGTCACAGGTGTCAGCTGTCATCAAGGCTTCCTTTTACCATCTTAGGAATATCACCAGAGTTAGGCACCTGGTTCCGTCTGACGAACTTCCAACGTTGGTCCATGCATTTGTGTCCTCGCATCTGGACTATTGCAACTCCCTTTACTTTGAGCTTTCAGGGGTCGAAATTCGCCACCTGAGGCTAGTGCAGAATGCAGCAGCCCCAGTTTTTACAAGCTCTAATAGGTCCTGTCATATTACCCCGGTGCTGCGCGAGCTTCACTGGCTGCCTATACGGTGGCGGATCACCTTTAAAGTCAGTTTACTGACTTTCAAAGCCCTTCACAGTCAGTGTCCAGCTTATCTGAAAGAACTTCTGGTTCTCTACTGCCCTGGTTGATTGCTCCGCTCAGCCGACTAGGGGTTGCTGGAAATTCCAAGAGTGAATCTTAAATCATCTGGCTGTAGGGCATTCTCTTATACTGCCCATCTTTGGAATTCCTCTACATGTTTTGTTACAGGAGTGCACCTTCATGGAGAAATTTAAGAGGGGTATGAAAACCCATCTTTGGCAAATGACCTTTACAGAAAACTGAATGTATTTGAATATGATGGTTTTATCTATGTGTGTTATCTGAATTTAATATTTGATTTTGTAGCATTTTAAGTTGTACAGTGCTTTGAAAAATGAAAAGCCCTATATAAATAAAATTATTATTATTATTATATTGAGGAGAATTTAAACTAGGAGAGAGGTGTGGCAGAAGGGATCGAGGTGAACAGAGACCTCGGGATGGGAAACCATATGGTCTTACCTCCCTTAAAGTGAGAGAAGGCGCAGGGCAAACAATACAGGAAGGGCCATAAAAGGAGAGAGGAAGGAAGGGGGAGAAAGAAAGGGGATGGAGGGTGGTATTTTTAAATGCTGGAAGACTGGGGAATAAAAATGTGGAACTACAGGCTCTCATGGTGGGTGGGGGGGGTGGACGTGGCAGCCATCACTGAGACATGGGCCACCCAAAACCATGACTGAGACCTGGCAGTTCCAGGTTGCAGACTATTCCACAAGGATAGAGTTAAGGGGAAAAGAGGGGCTGGTAGCACTCTACATGAGGAAGGGGCTAAAGTTTTATAAATTTATAAATGATCTATCTAGGCATTGTGGAGGGGCCTCTGTGCACCTTTACGTGGACGATGCCATTATTTACTGTTCCTCTCCTTGATGTCACCTTGATCAATAGGGAACTTGCCTCTGACTTCATGGGCCTTGAAGACTGGTTCCAGTGTAACCAACTAGTCCTCAATACTAAAAAAATACATTTATGCTCTTTTCGCAGCGTCATCCCTCCTCTTTGCCCCTCTCACTCTCCGTATCATCTCCCATAATGGTGACACTCTTGAGTCTGTCCCCACCTTTAGGTATCTGTGCATCACCCTAGATACCTCATTATCCCTCACTGCCCATGATTCTACCCTGGCCAAAACACTGAACCAGAAATTGGGACCCCTTTACCAGATCCTCCCCTTCCTCACTTCTGCCTCTTGTATCAAGATTGCCTCCTCAACTCTTCTTCCTCTTCTTAATTACAGTGCACCCTTAGTACTGTCTACCAACATGTCTAACATGTCTCTACTTGCCCAGACCTACCATAGGGTGCGAAGGTTTGCTATTGAGGCCAATAACTGCCATCACTGCTTGGGTATTGATTTTGAAACCATGGTATCATGTGAATAAATCTGATTGTATTTATCCATTTAACTTATTTTATTTTGTTTTATTTGATTTCTATGTATACATCTATTGTTATCCTCCGGTAGGCATTGTATCCTCTGTATAATATATATATATATACCTAATGTACTCATTTGTTTTTCCAATTATTGTATTGTATGGGCTCTCGACGTTGGTAGTGCGCTTGACCAATTCATCCTCCTATTCAATACAATCTGTGACACCCATGTTCCCCTCAAAAAGCATAAAATAAAAGGACATTTCAACCCCTGGATGAGCCCTGTCATCCTTGAACTTCTGAAAAATAAAGACCACCTCTGGCATTTAGCCAGAGCCACCAGGAAGCAGTCTGACATCCTGAATTACAAACAAGCCAGGAACAACTGTACCAAGGCCATCAGTATAGCCAAAAACCTATACTTTAAGGAGGCCCTGTTCAAGAACTAGAATGATGGTTGCAAATTTTGGGCAAACTTTAAAGAGGTGTCGGGAGACCAAAACTGCTCCCGCCATGATCTGCATTGATGGATCCCCTATCCTTGACCCAAAAACTATTGCCAACACCTTTAACCTCACTTTCACTGACCTCCGTTATGTCCTCACTTCTGATTTCTTCCTCCCAAACAGCCCTATTGCAGGCCCTCAGACCCAAGGGCATCCCCTTTTTCGTTACAAGTCTATTTCTTTAGGGGATGCCAGGAAATACCTTCAGAAGGTGCTTAGTATGGGGAGATACAGTGGTTACACCCTAGACCTGAAACTTATCTCGCTCTCACTGGAAGAGATCCTGTCCCCTCTCACCCACATTCTCAACCTATCAATTCGGCTTGCTGTATTCCCACAAAAATGGAAAGCTGACGTAGTTATTCCTGTCCACAAGAGTGGGGACCATGCCCTGGCAGAAAACTATAGACCAATCTCTATACTGCTGCCACTCTTGAAAGCCCTTAAGTGTATTGTTGCAGGCCAACTTGGCGAATACCTGGACAAATACAAACTTCTTTGCCCCGAGAAGCATGGCTTTAGGGCTGGGCATAGCACCACCACAGCCCTTCTGGAGTTCACGGGCTTCATCCACAAATCCCTTGATCATGGACAGCTTACTGGTGCAATCTTTATCGACCTAACAAAGGCATTTGATATAATCATGCCCTCCTAACAGAGCAACTTGCAAATACTGGCCTTGCACCCCAGGCAGTTTCATGGTTCCACAGTTATCTGCACTGCTGCACCCAGCAAGTCAAGATAGGAATTACCCTTTCAGACAGCAAACCTGTCTGCTCAGGCATTCTGCAGGGGTCTATCCTGGGTCCCCTCCTATTCAATTTATTCCTGAATAGGCTCCCAAAAGCCAGTCAGTGTCGCATCCTCCACTAAGCAGATGATGCAGTTGTTTCCACACATGGCTCGGATTCCTGGGCTCTGGAACAGAAACTCCAAAGTGATTTCACCTGTGTTGAGAAGTGGTTCAAAGATCACAAGCTGATTTTGAACTACAAAAACACAAAATCCATGCTATTCTCTAGCCCTCTAAACAAGCATCGTAGTTACCCACTTTCCATAATGTAATGTCGTGGGGGCCTCCCTTGAACTTGTTCCTCTTTTTAAGTACCTGGGTATCACCATTGACAATTCACTCTCCTATACTCTCCATATTGACAACATGGCCAAAGCTATCAACAAGCGCCTAGGGCTGCTTTATTGGCACAAGCATAGCCTGACACCTGAAGCCCTCGTTATAGCAGTTCACAGCTCTGTGAGCTCCCTTGTGGATTACGGCCTGCCTATATATGGCTCTGCCACTGATACTGCCCTCTCGTGCATTAAACTGCACTAAACAAAGCCTGCCAGCTAACCTTAGGTGCACACAGACTGACTCACACCTGTGATCTCTATGCCAGAGCACATTGGCCCACACTCAATGGCCGGTTAAAATACCAGACTTGCTTATTGGCCAGAAAGATCTGCCTTGGCACACTTCCTCCAGGGGTGTGTCAACTCCTTGTGCCATGCATTAACCCTTGGCTTACCCAAAACTCAGAGCACCAGTTCTTCGTAACTCCGAGATGTCAAACCTCTCAAGGACAAAGGTACTTTGCTCACCGTGCCTCACTATGGTTCAACCCCTTACAGGAAAATATTGTGCCTCTGCCAACACTAGGTACTTTCAAAGTACACCTCAAGCACCACATAATATCTGAATCCCAATGTGACTGTCACTGCTAGCGCCGTCCTCCACCACCCTCATCGCTAAGACCATTCTACCTTCCCACAATTCCTAACCCCCTCCATCCTGCATCTGCCTCCCCACTCCCCCCGCTTTTTCTCTTCCTGACACCTTCCTCTCTGCCTACACTCCAGTTCACTCCCCTTCCCCTACTGCCAGCCTAATATATCACTACCTGTATGCTCCTGGCACTTGGGGCTCCCTCCCACCTTGCACTTAGCTTTTTCTAGACTCTTTCGCTGCTGACAACTGACTGGTATCACCGTTGGGCATTGTAACCTCTATGCATATTGAAACCTCCTCATTGTTTAAGACTTGTACTGTGTTTATTAAATGTATTTTTTTTTATATAATTTCCTTGTTCTCCCTGTAATCATACAATCCTCTGTACAATTTCCCCTACTTGTTTGTGTTGAAAATACTGGCATGGAACCTATGTAAAGGGCTTTGAGCTCAAATAGTTTAATCCAAGATCTTCAAATAAATAAATAAATCTATTAACATTTTTATTAGGCTTTGCACTCTATTCTTCATGTGTTTCTACACTATGTATTTGTCTGAGTTACAAGACTGATCTTACATAGTGGCTCTCTGCGCATTTGCTATACTGTAACTTGTGTTGAATTGTTATGTTTCCACATGACTCCTAGTTGCCTTCAGCTCTCAAGTTTATGCTACTGTCTTTTGTATCTCTAAAGGTGCCTACTGTAGTTTCCTTTTATTGCTCTTCTTTCCTGGGTCGACCCTGAAAAAAGGGGATAGTAATTGTCTCAGTGGACTTACCCGGTTACCAAAATTCAAATAAAATAAAAATAAAGTGTGTTAGGGAAGAGGGAGAGGAGTGAGATACAGAGGCTCTATGGATGCAAATCCAAGATCCCAAAAATAGGACACTACGGTTGGGGGTGGTATACAGGCTGCCCTCCCAATTGGAAGAGACAGATAGGGTATTGGCAGAACAGATCTGGGTGGGGTGGTGATAGTAGGTGACTTCAACCTGCCGGGAGTAGAGTGGGGGACACCTGCCACCAAGTGTAGAAGGAAACAAATAATGCTAGACGCCTTCCAGGATAATTTCCTGATGCAGTTGTTCAGCGAACCAACTAGGGAAGGGAATACCCTTGACCTTGTACTGTCTAACGGGGAGTGGGTGAGGGATCTGAGGGTGGAGGAACCACTGGCGGGGAGTGACCACCGGACAGTATGGTTCCAGTTGCAGCTGGGCTATGACAGGAGGACTTCTGGCACAAAGGTGCTAGACTTTAGAAAGGCTGACTTCAAAAAGATGGGTGAAGTGGTGCAAGGGTTCCTGGAGAGAATTGAGCCTAATATGGACACAAATCAGTGGTGGGAACTCATTAAGCTAATGTTAGTGGTGGCAACAAATTCCTGCAGCAAGGCCAAAGTAAAAAGGCTAGGGTGAAGAAATCTAGCTGGATGAGCAAGGGTCATAGACAGGGTGAGGAGGAAAAGAGTCACCTATAGGAGATACAGGAGAACTGGGAGAGGGGAGGACAGTGAGGAATACCTGAAGGAAGCAAAGGAGGTGACCAGGGAAGTAAAGGCAGCAAAGGCGTTAAGGGAGCTCAGGCTGGCGAAGGGAATTAAGGAGGGGGAAAAAGACTTCTTCATGTACATCAGGGAGAAAAGGGGTTGTAAGGTCCAAATAGTAAGGATTAAGAAGGAGGGGGAATGGATGGAAAAAGGGGGGTGAAAAGGCAGAAGCACTTAACATCTGCTTCCTTGCCTGCTTTACTAAAGAAAAGGGGGGCATATCTAAGGTTGGGGGTAGGATAGGATCAGAGGGGCAGGGGTGACGGATGGGGAAATCACAGAAGGTAGAGTGCTAGAGGGGTTAAGGCTACTGAGGGTGAACAAGGCACCAGGACTGGATGGCATACACCCCAGGGTACTGAAAGACTTGGCAGAGGTCCTGGCAGGCCCATTGGCAGGCTTATTTAATGCCTCTCTGGACTCAGAGTGTGTACCTCAGGACTGGAGAATGGCTCACGTGATTCTACTTCATAAGAGTGGTCCCAAAGACGAACCAGGAAACTATAGACCAGTGAATCTCACGTCCGTAGTGGGGAAACTGAAGAGAAACAATCCTGAAGGAGAGGCTGGTGAGCCTGCAGGAGGTCAGTGGGGTGCAGGACAGTCTGCAGCATGGCTTTGTCAAGGGCAGATCCTGCCAGACCAACCTAGTGGACTACTATGACTGGGTGACTAGGGAAATGGACAAAGAGCATGCGGTGTATGTCCTGTACCTGGACTTCAGTAAGGCATTCGATTCAGTGACACATGGAAGATTAGCATGTATGCTAAGGGACACAGGGTTGGGGCAGAATTGGTGGAATGGGTGGAGAACTGGCTGCAGGGACAGCAGCAGAGGTTGATATTGGGAGGAGAATTATCATCCCCAAGGGCAGTGATGAGTGGGGTCCCACAGGGGTCAGTGCTGGGGCCGATGTTACTTGGGGTATTTATTTCAGACATCTTGGTGGGCATAAATAGCAAGATCAGTCTATTTGCGGACAACACCAAGATGGGAGCAGTGCTGGATGATCAAGGGGGGTAGCAGGGATTGCAAAAAGATCTAACAAGGCTGGAGACATGATCTGACACCTGGCAACTGGGTTTCAATGCCATAAAATGCAAGGTGCTGCATTTCGGGGCAAAGAATCCAAAGAGAAGCTACTATCTGGGGGGGGTGCAGCTAGCTGTGACTGAGCAGGAGAAAGATCTGGGGGTGCTCATTACAGGAGCAATGAACAACTCGGCACAGTGTAGGAAAGCAACAGCACTGGCCAACAAGATACTGGGTTGTATTGCAAGGGGTATAACCTCTGGGAGGAGGGAGGTGATTCTGCCATTATACAGATCACTGGGCAAACTTCACCTGGAGTACTGCATTCAGTTTTGGCTCCCTTACCCAAAGGGAGACATTAGATTCCTGGAAGGGGTGCAACACAGCGCAATAAAGATGATCCAGGGTTTGGGGGAGTTACCATATGAGGATAGACTGAGGGAGTTGAACATGTACTCTCTGGAGTAGAGGAGGGACAGGTGGGATATGATTGAGACCTTTATATACATGACAGGAATAAATGGGACAGGCACCGAAGGACTGTTCAAGGGGAGGGTGGGGAGAGACACTCAGGGACATGACATGAGATTGAAGGGTGTAAGGTTTAGGAGGGGAAATGGCGATGCATTTTTTTATGGAAAGGGGGTAGCAGAGTGGAACACACTACCGGCAGAGGTGGTGGCCTGTAAAACAGTAGGATGCTTCAAGAGGTTGGGTTAGCAAAGGGAGTGTAATGGGAGGGGTAGGGTGGGAGGGGCAGCTTCAGAGTAGGGGTTGCTGGCTGCAAAACTAGCAGACTCGATAGACCAAATGGCCTTTTTCTGCTGGCAGTTTCATATGTTCATATGTTTGTTTGTACCTTCATATTAACTGGGTATGTCTTAAACTATTTTTTGTTTTAATGCCAGCCTGCTTTCTTGAATGGCTCTGCCTCACAATGCCCCCTCCATTCCCAGCCCAGCCTTCACTCCCCTCAAGTAAAGTTCACTTTAAAACAGTCAACACTAATACTGTGTCTCTCCTTCAGTTATTGTAGCAGCACGACCAGCCATCCCACCCCTTCTCACCACACCCAAGTTTCCGCTTGAGGTCGCAAGGCCTCCCCACATCCGTCCTCCATCCCTGCTTAAACCACTACTGGATCTGAAGCACTAACTCCTCCCACCCCACCCTCCTGCTTCAGCAAACTCCCTCATGTTGCCTGACAGCATCCTTGCTCTAACCATGTGTCACCCTACCTTACCTTGAGCCTCCTGCTTATCAAAGCTGTGGTTTGGAGATACAAGGCTGCTGGCTTATCTGCCCCACTCAGCCATTGTCTTCTCCCACCTGGGGACTATTCACTGGAATGCTGTTGAGGGGCTCCCCCCCCACACTGTGCCTCTGAGAACAAGCACCATGCATCCTTGTCTCCAACCTGAGTTTCCCACCCACTCCCCACCCTCCCCAGCTCATGCTTACCTTTGAAAGTGCACACTGCCCCTCATGATATTGAACTGGCAGGGACACATCCTTGTGAATCCCCTTGGAGCAGCACACAGGGGGCCGCAAATGCTAGCAGCACAATAGGCCTGATGGCATTTGACCTTGAATATTTTGCCCTAGCAACAATTCAGTTGTCATAGCAATCATGGGCAGCTGGATTTAGGTGGTGGGGTGACTTCCCAGGCAAGTCCTCTCTAGCACTTTATATAAGTCTTTTGCTAGAAAGTTCACAGCTGGCAGAGGGTGCAGGTATGAATTAGGTAAGAGGGCATTCGACTGAATGTGAGCCTCAGTCTTCTCCCCGCCACATACGGTGCTGTTTACTGAAGATGGCTGGAGCAGACAGCAGGCAGATCAATCAGATAGCCTCAGCCCCAGGGGATCCCCCCCACTCATGCTTGTACCACCAACCATCTATTGATAGTAACTCAAAGGCACAACCACCCCAGACAAACCAAGCATAGCTCCTAGAAATAGGCTGTTGCAACTCACGTAAGACAGGGGGTGATAAATACTCTGGATAGAACACTCAAACCCAGCCTGTAGCCCCCCCCCCCCACAAAGGCAACTTGGCAGATGGAGCATTACCTGATAACAACCCGAATGGGCTAGCAATCACTGAATGGGAAAGCGCCATAGGAGTGGCGGGTCGCTAACTGCAGCCATATGTACATAACTTCTGAACATCCCCCCCACCCCACGCCTATAGACAGGCACGGTTAGGCAAGATACCTAATTACTGTGTCAACAGCACCCTACCCCCAACTCCCATAAACAGACAGGGAAAGCATGGCAGCTCAGTACAAGTAGAGAACCACATACTGGCAATACCAACTACAGAGTTGTACATACACTATCCAGGCCCTTCGTTTAGAAAGGGCTGGCCATCTTACTGCTGATACCCACAGAGGCACCCGGAGGGGGGGTGTAGATACCACTGCAGACTGACCTACAGCAAGCATGGAGTCTGTAAGCATGCGAGTTGGGGGGGCTACACCCCCATGCAGCTCTAGCCTTGCAGCGTGTCAAATGGTAATTGTTGTTTTCACTGTTAGTTTTATACATAAGATTTTGAATGTTATTTGTCTTCGTAACTGGATCTTCACTTCTTGGATGCAGATGTTTGTACATTCTGTTCTTTCTGAGACTCAGGCATCCCCATTGGTTGGTGCACTGGGTGACCCAGCAGGCACCACATGTAACAGTACAGGTATATCCAAGATGTGCCCTCACATTGAATGATCAGAATATGTTTCTCATAGATATGACATCTACATTTGCAACTGGGGTGGCAGGTCATGATAGAAATATAGAATATGATGGCAGATAAAGACCACTTGGCCAACCCATTCTGCCCATTTTCCCTGCCTACTGTAACATCGCAGACCCTACTTGATCTCTCCAGTTGTACTCCCCTTCCCCTCCCACAAGGTTTGACTTGTGGACGACAAGAGGGGCGGCTTGGTGACCATTGCTCGGTGTGCCCCCCCCCCGCTTACCGCTAGGACTTGTGTTGGCAGTGCAAGGTTGAGGTGCCAGCTCACAGAATCGAGTTGGGTGGACCTCCCCTACATAATCTGTGAGGACTGCATCGCCGGAGCCCCTGCCTGGAGCAGGAGACTCAAGTTTAGAGGAAGGGGGATATTTTTCTTGACTGGAGGGCAAACTTCAGCATCTTCCCCATAGCCTCCCGATTGAGCTGTTGGCACCTAATTTTGAAATGGAAACAACATGCCCTGATTAGCTACTGGTCCTCTGTGACATGCAGCTGTGCTTAGTGAAAAAGCAGAACAGCAATCAGCAATCCCCCCCCCCCGATTGACTTGTGGACGATGAGAGGGGTGGCATGGTGACCATTGCTTGGTGGATTCTCTCCCCCCCACTTACTGCTAGGACTTGTGTCGGCAGAGCAGTGTTGAGGTGCTGGCTCACTGAATCGAGTCAGGTGAACCTCCCCTGCACAATCTGTGAGGACTGCATCGCCGGAGCCCCTACCTGGAGCAGGAGACTGAAGTTTGGAGGAAGGGTGATATTTTTCTCTCTACCCACCCACCCCGTTCCCTCCTCCCCTTAAATGCCCTTAAGCCCCTCCCACTGGTCTTGTTCAGTCCAATTGCATGAGGTATCTATTAATAAAAATAATAATAATAATTTTTATTTATATGGCGCCTTTCTGAATTTAAGGCACTGAACTATTTAAAACCAATAAAACCACATTATAAAATTCCATAATACTTAGTAACGTTAAAATCAAATCAATAAACAATCAGCTCTCCAAGAAGGCTTTTTTCCAAAGAAATATTTTCAATCCATTCTTAAATTCCACCACAGAAGTGCACACCCATAACTGACATGGTAGAGAATTCCAAAGGGTGGGAGCAGCATAGTAAAAAGCTCTAGCACCAGAAGATTTCAAGTTCACCCTTGGAAACTCTAGCAACCCCTCATCAGCTAAGCGGAGCAATCGCTCCGGGCAGTATGGAACCAGAAGTTCTTTCAGATAGGCCGGACCCTGACCGTGTAGGGCTTTGAAAGTCAGTAAACTGACTTTAAAGGTGATCCGCCACCATATTGGCAGCCAGTGCAGTTCGCGCAGCACCAGAGTAATATGACAGGATCTACTCGAGCTCGCCAAAAGCCAGGCTGCAGCATTCTGCACTAGCTGCAGGTGATGGATTTCAACCCCTGAAAACCCTAGATAGCGGGAGTTGCAGTAGTCCAGGCACAAGGACACAAAGGCATGGACTAAAGTTGGAAGGTCATCAGTTGGAACCAGATGCCTAATCCTGGCGATATTCCTAAGATGGTAAAAGGAAGTCTTGACGACAACAGACACCTGCGACTGCAGTGTCAGTCTATCATCAAGAACCAACCCCAGGTTACACACCCGTTCAGAGGTCGGGATAGAAACACCTCTTAGAAAAATTCCAGAAAGTGCACCAACACCCGACCTCCCCATCTGACAACCCAGGTCCACAACCAGTACCTCTGTCTTTTCCGAGTTCAACTTCAGCCAGCTAGAATCCATCCACTCCTGGATTTCTTTCAGACAGTTGTTAAAAACCGAGACAGCTCCATCCTGGTCGGGTGCAAAAGAAAGGTATAGCTGGGTATCATCTGCATAACAGTGAAACCTCAGCCCATACTTTCTTACAATGTCTCAGATGGGTAGCATATACACTGCGAATAACATGGGTGACAGTACTGAACCCTGAGGCACTCCACGCAACAAAACAGTTGGGTCCGAGGAAAAAACCCCAGACACAACTCTTTGTGATCTCCCTGTGAGGAACGTGGTGAACCATCTTAAGACGGTTCCCGATATTCCACATATGTGCCTCAGGCGTTCTATCAACACCACGTGATCCACGGTGTCAAAAGCTGAAGAGAGATCAAGTAGAACCAAGATGGAGTGGCTCTTCTGATCTCTCGCCATCAGGAGATCATTGAACACCCAAACCAGCGCTATCTCAGTACTATGTCTTTTACGAAAACTGGACTGGAGGGGTTCATAGATGTCATGGATGGTCAAATGGTCCTCCAGTTGAGCTGCCACTACTTTCTCAATCACCTTCCAAACAAAGTGAAGGTTAGAGATAGGTCTGTAGTTTATGAAACAGTCTGGGTCCAAGGTAGCTTTCTTCAAGAGTAGTGTCACCACCGCCTCTTTCAGGGAGCTAGGAAAGTCACCCGATTCCAAAGAGCACCAGACTATCTGCACAAGGACCGGACCGATGATATCACTACAACCCAAAATCAGGGAGGTCAGTCCAGGGTCCAAACCACAGCACGTAGGGCGCACACTCTGGATAATCCTCATGACATCCATGAACTCTGGTCGGCTGAAGGAACTTCAGGAAAACTGAGGCACAGTGATCTCGCACCATTCTACAGCAACCCCCATAGAGTGTGCTGGTTGCAAGTCCGCCCTGATGTCAGAGCTCTCCCATCTCTCCTCACTACGCAACTTCCACCTGTACCGGGACTGCATGATTGGGCTGATCTGCCCTGAACTGCTGTGCTGTTGGGAGACTTGGGTGGTCTGTCTTTAATTTCACCTATAAATGCTTTGTTTGAGGTCTCTTCCTTGGTTCAGTGGTACTTGCCTCAGTAGCTAGTTGAAGCATACAACTGCTACTCTGTCCTAATTTTCAGCCTGTTTATCAGCTTACTGCTGCTAGTATCCTGTGGTCTTTAATCAGTTTACTGTGTGATAATACCTTGTACTACATTTAGTCTCACCTGGTCTGGGCTTGCTATGTCTATCTCCAGGGTGTGTCCTTGAATTACTGTTAGGCTGCAATTCGATCTCTGGTGGGGACAATCTGTTGTTACTTACTCGACTGCCTATTTTTGCTCCTACAAGTCTAGCCAGTGTATGTCTTTGCTTACCTGACTACAGTGCTGTGTATGCCAGCTCTCCCTACTATTTGCCTAGTGGGGGTACTGTCCTTAGACTACCCTCTCTATCCCGTATCCTGGGTGCTGCCCTGGGACTGGTTCTCTCAACATGTTGGTCCCTAAGCCCACCTGGGAGGTTACTTAGCCCTTCCTACTTATTGGCATCCTTCTCATTGGCCTAGTCCCATCCCTGTGCTTCCCACCACACTTTGCTGACTGCTCCCCTCCCTGGAGGGGCCCCTGGGGTACTCTTGAACAGCCTGGAACATATGACTTCACCTTCTCCAACCTGATAGCTTTGGGCAGTCAGCCACTCTGGCCTATCGGCTGCCTTGACCTCAGGTGTGTTCTGTACTCCCCACAGTCACAAAGCGCCTCGCTTTTAAGCCATTGGTCCAGGGTAGATGCCCTCCCCTAAGGCATCTCTTCTGGCTTCTACTGTTGATACTTGTCCTGGCTGGGGATCTTGAACTTAACCCAGGCACCTCTTATCAAGCCTTCTCCCTCCCGGTTGTCTGGTTGTCTGGTAAAGGACTAAAAATAGCTCATCTCAACATCCGCAGCCTCCTTCCCAATCTGTCTGAGCTTACTGCCTGGGCCTCCCACTACAAGCCTGACATTCTCGGCATCACTGAGTCATAGCTGAAACCCTTTGCCCCTGACTCTGCCTGCATGCTCCCTGGCTTTGATCTTATCAGGCTTGACCAACCAGGGAGGAAGAGGGGTGGTGGCATCGTGATCTACTTCAGGAGCCACCTAAATCTGGCAGTTGTGTCACATCAATTGCCCCCACTATCTTCCAGTGAGGTACTTCATACTGTTCTCTTAGACTTGGTAACACAAAAAAGTTGCATATCATTTGTACATACAATCCCCCCAAGGGAGGTGTACCAGAGCTATCCTCCATCCTTGATGCTGTGGATGCTCAGACTGGAGATAATGAACTGCTTATCATGGGTGATATTAACCTAAATTGGCTTGGAGGTAATGCTAAGGTGTATGAACCGCTACTTGCTGGCCTCTCCTTGTCTCAACTCATTCATGAGCCCTCCAGGTGGTCTACCGCTGGTGGAAATAGATCCCTTCTTGATTGGGTTCTGTCTAACAGGCCTGAGAGGATCACCTCCTCAGGAACCCTCCCTGACTCAATCACTGACCACACCCCCGTGTACTGTGTATGGAGGATTTCCTCCCAGAAAATTCCCCACAAAGTCATCCACGTCACGGATTTCTCAAAGTTTGACCTGGGTTCCTTTCATGAGGACCTGAGACACATGGACTGGTCTGAGGTGCTAAATGCACCGGACTGTCCCGCCACCATTAACTACTTCCTCAGTTCCTTCTCAGCACTGCAGGACAGGCATGCACCCTTTATCAGGAGGAGGGTTAGGGAGGCTGCAACAAAGTGGCTCCATGGAAGCCTTCTCGCCCCTATGCAGACTAGGGATAAATGTTGGGCCAGTTTTAATGCTACGTTGGACCAGGCTATATTTCAGCAGTACAGGAGACTCCGAAATGAATGTAAGAGAGCTATCAGGGCTGCCAAGAGTGAATACTGCAAAACTGCTAAACTGCATTACTAAACTCAGCTAAGGACCCTAAGAATTTTTGGAGGAACATCAAAAACATAGTTAGTGGTTCCTCCAATTGTGGGGTCTCTGATATGCTTATTGATGGTTCCAATTGTAATAACCCCCTAACCACTGCAAATGCATTCAACTCCCACTTTTCTGATCTGTCTGCATTCACCTCCCTATTCTCCACGGGAAGATGCGATAGTAGTGTTTTGCTTACTGCCCCTCACTCGCCCCCCACCTCCCATCCGCTATTCCACTTTAGGGCGGTGTCAGCACAGGAGATGCAGAGACTACTTTCTGGTCTCTCCCCCTACGCTAGTGCTAGTCACGATGGCATAGAACCTAGAACCTAGGCTCCTACAGCTTGGTGCCCTCTATGTTGCCTCCCCAATATCTCATATTTTCAATATGTCTCTTGCCCTTGGAGTCCTCCCTGACCCCTGGAAGGTGGCCAGGGTTGTTTCTGTGCTTAAACAAGGCAATCCTAAGATCCTTGATAATTATCGCCCAATAGCCATCTTGTCGGCCATCAGCAAACTTCTGGAGAAAGTTGTAGCTGGGCAACTCACCGAGTATATCCAGGCCCATGAGCTGCTGGCTCCTGCACAGCATGTCTTTCAGAAAGGGAACAGTATGACCTCTGCACTTGTTACGGTCTCCTCTAGGGTCAGGGCTACCATGAACCAGGGTAAACTCTCAGATACTATCTTCATTGATCTATCCAAGGCCTTTGACCTGGTTGATCATTCTCTACTCATCTCTCGGCTTTGGTCCCTTGGTCTGTCTCCCCCTGCCCTAAGATGGTTTACCTGCTACCTTCAGGGTAGATCTCAACTAACCAAATTTAGCAAGGTCCTTTCTGATGCCACCTCTGTGACCTCTGGTGTTCCTCAGGGATCAGTCCTAGGGCCTCCCCTTTTTTCCATCTTTATTAATAACCTTCCCTCCATCTCCTCCCACTGTAGCTTGACTCTATATGTGGATGACCTGGTCATCCTCACCCATTCCTGTGACATCGGGGTCATCAATCACCAATTGAGCACCGATTTCAAGAATATCCAGTCCTGGATTACAGCACACAAGCTTGTCCTCAATCTAAAAAAAAAAACAGGCCATGCTCTTTGGGTCCCTGGACAGGTTAAAGGTCTCTACTGCCCCCCTGTGCATCAATGGAATTGACAGTTCACCTGTCCTGGTCACTGATACAATTAAATACTTGGGGGTGACACTTGACCCCCAGCTTGACCTTGGTCGTCACATCCAGAATGTATGCAGGGAAGCCAATTGTAAGCTGGGTCTTGCCTACAGAGCAAAGAATAACCATACATCTGCTGCTCGGCGTGCACTGGCCAGTGGTGTGTTTCTTCCAACTCTCTCCTATGGGCTCACCCTGTATGTGCATACTTCCAAAGCTCACATCACTAGGTGGCAGGTAGCCTATAACAATATTTGTCGTTTTGTCTTTGCTGCCCCCCATCTCACCCACCACTGTGACCTGTACAGTAACCTTGGTTGGCACTCCCCACTCAATTACATGAGTTTTGTCCTGGGCAGTTTAGCAGGTAAAGTGCTCAGAACTGGCACCCCCCCAGGGTCTGGCAGAGCTCCTTGTACCTGCCTCCTCTTCTTACTTCCTCCGGTCCTTGGACTGTGCTGTTCTCAAGGTTTCTGCCACTTGAACGCAAATGGGGGATAGGGATTTTGCTGTATGTGCTCCCAGAGTCTGGAACTCTTTTTCCTCTCTGGTTTGCACCTCACCTTCTCACTCCAGCCTTTGGAGCTCCCTTTGGACCTACCTGAAGCTCTCCTCTGCATATGGCTGTCCTAACCACCTTAATTAATTTAGGCCCCTGTACTGGACTAAGTACATGCAGTTATGGCGGCTCCTGCATGGGCCCTGAGGGTTGGACCTTGCTGGCTTAGGATGCTGCTTTGTTTTATAATGTATTATTTCTCTCTGCCCAAGGTGGAGTTCTGCCTGATGCACTGTTTTGGTGGGTCTATTACTGCACTGATATGTACTCACCCTACGCCTCTGGGCGGTGACTTTTGTCTGATGCACTATTCTTCTTTAGCTTTTTCTAAGCATGTTCTCTCCTACCCAATTATGTGTAATTCTTGACTGCTTGTTTTAATGTCACCTGGCTCTACTTGATCCTGTGCAATGTATGAATTGTAGTCTTATTGTTTCTTTATGGACTTGTCAATTATTGTACTCTCCCGGGTCGTACCTGAAAATAGGCAATTGTTTGTCTAGTGTACTCACCTGGTAAACAAAAGCTAATAAATAAATAAAGGTTCCCTTATGCCTATCCCATGCCTTTTTGAATCCCATTACAGTTTTTGACCCTGCCACCTCATCTGGGAGGATCTTCCAGGTATCCACCACTCTATCTGTGAAGAAGTACTTTCTTACATCTCCCCTGAGTCTGCTACCCCCTCCAGCTTCATAGCATGGCCCCTAGTACCACCAGAACATCTTTTGCTCTGAAAAATGCTTTCTTCTTGAATCTTATTTATACCCATGAGGTATTTGAAAGCCTCTATCCTGTCCCCTCTCTCTCTATCTCTCCTTTCCTCCAGTGTGTATATATTGAGGTCCTTCATTCTCACATCATAGGGCTTTTGATGCAGCTCCTTCACCATTTTCATTGTTCTCCTTTGGACTGCCTCTACTCTGTCTGTGTCCTTCCTGAGATGTGGTCTCCAGAATTAATCACAGTACTCTAGATGAGGTCACACCAGTGATTTACACAGCAGTATCACTACCTCCCTCTTTCTGCAGGTGATGCCTTATCTAGAGTACTATGTTCAGTTCTGGAGACCACATCTCCATAAGGACATAGATACGGCTGAGGCAGTCCAGAGGAGGGCACCAAAAATGGTGCAAGAACTACACCAGAAGCCTTATGAAGAGAGGCTGAAAGACCTCAATATGTATACCCTGGAGGAAAGGAGGGAGAGAGAGAGGGGAGGATATGATAGAAACATTCAAGTACCTCAAAGGGATAAATAAGTTCAGGAGACAGCATCTTTCAAAAAAGAGATGTGCGAGAACAAGGGGTCACAATATGAGGCTTGGGGGGGAAGACTCAGGGGCCATGTGAGGAAGTATTTTTTCACAGAAAGGGTGGTGGATGCATGGAACAACCTCCCTGAGGGGGTAGTAGGGGCAAAAATGAAAGGTGAATTCAAGAATGCATGGGGCGGTGGTGGATGGGGAGGAGGGAAGGGTGGCCCTGCAGGGGGACCTGGAGGCTCTGGAAAGATGGTCTAGAAAGTGGAAGCTGAGGTTCAATGCAGGGAAATGCAAGGTACTCCACCTGGGGGCCAGAAACCCAGGCCAAGTGTACACCCTGGGGGGGGAATACTACAAGTCTCGATGGCTGAGAGGGACCTGGGGGTGGTGGTGGATGTCAAGATGAACAACTCTGAGACTTGTGGGAGGGCAGCAGCCAAGGCCAACAGGATGCTGGGATGCATCGCTGGGGGCATCACCTCCAGAAGGAGGGAAGTGATACTCCCTCTGTATAACTGCTTGGTGAGGCCGCACCTGGAGTACTGCGTGCAGTTTTGGAGGCCACACTTAAAGAGGGACATTAACCTCCTGGAGAGGGTCCAGAGGAGGGCAACCAAAATGATTTGGGGCTTGGGGGACAGGACCTATGAGGAGAGGCTCGAAGAGCTAAATATGTACACATTGGAAGAGAGAAGGGACCGGGGGGACATGATAGAGGTCTTCAGGTACATGAAGAGAGTAAATAGGGGAGGAACAGTCAGGGTGCTTCGAAGGAAGGAGGAAGGGGCCACTAGAGGGCATGGGTGGAAGCTGGAGGAAAGATTCAGGGGAGAAAGGAGGAGGTGCTACTTCAGTGAGAGGGTGGTGGAGCCATGGAATGCACTACCTAGGGGGCTGGTGGAGGCAGAGACAGTGGAGGGGTTCAAGAGGGGGTGGGACAGGTACAGGGGAAGGGTTCTGGAAGCAAAATCCAATGCAGCAAGAATATCCGGAACTGGGAAGGGAGAAGCCAGAGAATGCGAGGGGGACAGCAAGGTCAGCACCCAGGGTGGGGGCTGACCAAACGAGCAGACACGAAAGACTGTTAGGCCTATTCTGCTGGCATTTTAGTATGTTAGTATGTTAGTATGTTAGTATGTATAGACAGAAGGCAACACTAGTGGTAGGAAGGAGAAGGTAAGCTGCAAATCAAATAGGATCTGGAGTTTATGCTGTAGGTAGAGAAATGGGCAGACTAGGTGAGCCAAGCAATCCTTATCTACTATCAAATTCTATGTTTCTATACCCTTCCCTGTGCATCCCAGCATCCCACTGGCTCTCCCCACTGCCTTGTCACACTCTTTAGCCAACTTTGGGTAATCAGATATAATTACCCATAGAACTTTTTCCTGTTTGGTGGTCGCCACTACCACTCCCTCCATTTTATACTCTGCCCAGGGGTTCAGTTAATTATTTATTTATTTAATTTATTCTTTATATGCCCCCCTACCACCAAGCATCTGCCCCGGTCACGGACCCCCACAGCCCCGGTTCCCCCACATTAGCCAGCCTCCTGTGATCCCCTGGATTGCCCCCCTAGAGTGGGGTTGTGGCACCCTGGCCCGAGGTGCTATGAATGATGGGATAGGGTGGAAGTCAGCCTGGGGGAGCCAACTGCAGTCAGAGGGGCGGGCTTCATAGAGGTGGCAAGTGGGCGTGTTTTTCCCCCTTTTGGTGGGGGGTGGAAATGTGCAATGACACCAGCGTCCATCCCACCCCCTTGGTCCTTGCTGGCACCGACTGCTTGTGGAACCTCTGGCCTCCACCAGAGGTCCCCTATTTACCAGCAACACCTACACCCTCCCACTGAAGAAGGAGAGCAGTCCATGGGACACTCAATCCATCTCCCTCTTGCCGGCCCTCCGACAACCCAGGTCCATTCCTGAACCCGGGTCACCGGCATCGCAAGTGGAAATCCAACCACTGCGCCGACCGGGCCGGCTCTAGTTAATTTATTTTTAATGGAAGCCTAAAACTTCCATGAGTTAAAATCTGGAAGTCATTCCAATTTTTTGAAAGTTAAAATACTTCCAGGATTCCACTTGTGGAAGTTAATATTCTAGGCAGGACAAATTTATTGATATTAATACAACATATTAGTGGTAAAACATAATTTCTTTCAGAAAAATCCATCATTTCTGACTTCTATGCCGACAGTTTTGGAAATCATCTAATTTTTTCTTGTTTTACATCTGGAAGTCAGTGACATTCCTCTTTATTTTGGAAGTTTTTGCCTTATTTTCGGAAGTCAAATACTCCAAAAATGGAGTTAACTGAACCCTTGATTCTTCCCCTTTGTTTCTGCACGCCCAGTGCATGATTGTGCACTTTTTTGCATTGAAATTCAGTTGCCACGCTCTTGACCACTCCTCAAGTTTCCTAGATCCCTCTTCATTTTTTCCACCTCCCATGGAGTGTCTACCTTATTACAGATCTCAGTGTCATCTGCAAAAAGACATTCCTTCCATTTTAGTCCCTCTGCAGTGTCACTAATAAAGACATTAAAGAGGATGATTCCCAGTACTGATCCTTGTGGCACCCCACTAGTCACTCTCCTTCCTCAGAGTGACCTCTGTTTACCATTATCCTCTGTTTCCTATCTCCCAACCAATGTATACCCAGTTTACCACCTCTGGACTCACCCCCAGGCTGCTCAGCTTATTTATGAGACTCCTATGAGGAATGCTGTCGAAGGCCTTTCTGAAATCCAGGTAGGCTACATCCACTGCTCCATGCTGATCTACTTCCCTGATCGCCCAGTCAAAGAAATCTATCAGATTTGTTTGACACGACCTCCCCCTTGTGAATCCATGCTGCTTTGGATCTTGTAAGCCACTGGATTCAAGATATTCCACAGTCCTTTCCTTCAGTAGTGATTCCATTAATTTTCCCAGCACCGAGGTCAGGCTGACTGGCTCGTAATTTCTAGCTCCCTCTTTACTACCACGTTAGTGAAGTGGTACTACCTCTGCCCTCCCCAGTCCTCTGGGACCACCCCCATTTCCAGTCAGTGGTTGAACAGGACTGTTAGAGGTGCAGCTGGCACCTCTCTGAGCTCCCTCAATAGCCTTCGATGTATCCCATCTGATCCCGTTGCCTTGTCCACTTTCAGATTTGCGAGTTCCTTCAGGACTCTTCTCTGTAAATGGACAAGTATCCACCATCTTACCAATGATGCCCCTGACTCTTATCTATGGACTCTCACCTTCCCTTTCTTCTGTGAGCACTGAACAAATGTATCTGTTTAGTATGTCTGCTTTTTCCTTGTCCCCTTCCATACAATCCCCACTCTCCTTGGCATTACAATCTCTCCTCTGGTCTTTCTTCTTTCACTTACATACCTGAAAAAATGTCTTATCCCCATTCTTTACTGTCTGGGCTATCTTCTCCTCCATTTGTGCTTTTTGACTTCTGACTACTTTCCCTGCCTCCCTCTGCTTCTCTTGATACTCCTTCCTATCCTCCTCACTCTGTGTTTCCTTATACAGTACTTCCTGAATGCTAACTTTTTTGCCTTTACCTTCATACATACCTCCTCTGAGAACCATAGCAGTCTCTTTTTCTTGCTTTTGCTTATTTGTCTGATGCAGATGTTTGTTACCTTCACTAGCCCAGCTTTTAATTTTGCCCACTGCTTCTCCACTCCTCCTAAATTGTTTCCCCTCTGCCAGGACATCCCTGAGGCATTCCCTCTTCTTTGTAAAATCAGCCCTTCTGAAGTCCAGAACCTTTGACTTTGTGTGATTTATTTCTGTCACAGATCTTATATCGAACCACACCATGCAGTGATCACTGTTCCCCAGGTCCTGACCCCTGCTATTCTATGTAGTACTTCATCCGTCTTTCAGATGAGATGTTAAACCAAGGTCCCATTTGCCTGGATTGGTGGTAGTTCATTTAAATGTTAAAGATCCCATGCCACTTATCAAAAAGAGTAGGGGAATTTTTTATTGATATCACATCATCACAAATCATAACACATTGTACAAAAAATAAAGAGGAAAGAAAAAATAAACATACAGAAAGAAAGAACAACAGGTATTCATTTCATACACTTGATGCAGTATGTTAAACACCACACAAGAAACACTCCTTAACCCCAAAGAAACCTTCCCCCCTCCCCCTTATTATCTTCCCCATACCATTGTGGCAGGGACATTTTACTAGTTATAGCTCTCAAACCTAATTACTTCTGAGTGTGTTAAGTCACATGAAAGAATACAATTTTAATCACAAATAAACAAGTATTTCATTCATACTCTGGTTAAAAGTGATTGTTCAAAAATAATTTTCCAACTACTGAGTAACCAATAAACTATTAGGGCAAAAATCAGTAGTACTTTTTAAACACGTCTTGTTTAGAAATATGTTTTTATTCTACCTCCTTACTTCTATTTGATAAATCCAAACCACCCTTTCCATTTCCTTAAAACATAGCTCTGAGGATTAGCCTGCAGATCTTTCTTAAACACTGCCCCCATAGCTCGTTCTACCAGTGTCTTATACAGTAGGTGGTATATGACATCAGTCTCTGTTGGAGTGTCCATTGACAGCAAGCCTGCCAAAGGTAAAACTTTAAACAGCAAAACAACACCATGAAAGTATCATAATCATACATTATCTTGAGGTTGGGACAATGCCCAAGGACCAAAGACTGATAGGTTAAACTGTCTAACCACCTTAGATTCCATTCTGTCTTTAAATATCCCCATAGAGCTTTTGCATAGGAACAGGTAAAATGGAAATGATCCATTGTCTCCTCAATATTTATACAACTGTTATATGGACAATTCCTTTCCTCTTGGGCCTTGTGTTTTGCATTGCCTCTTACATTCAGTCTCCCGTAAGCTGAAAGCCATAATTCCTCCCACATGTGCATTGGAATTCTGTTGTTATTTAATTGTTTTAACACCCTTCCCTTTAGATCTGGGGGGCAATTTTTAAATTCAGGATGTTCCGGATGGATTTGACTCACCATGTGCAAGTACAATTGTCATCCTGAGAGTCTGGAGATATCCGCTTTAGTGATCTCCCATTTGCAAAGCTTTTTGAGCACTGGTTTAATGTATTCCGATATTTTGATATGGGTGGGTAATTTTGGGGGAAGATTTCCAGTCCAAATTTCTAAATATGCACTACAAGTTTAAAAAAAAATGGTATGTCACACCAGTTGGTTCCCCTAGCCCAATTTTAAGATTGTGAGACAGGAAAAGGTTATGGAAAAAGATTATAGGGTCCACCATACCCAGACACCCTTGTTGTTTAGACAAGTATGTAAAACACCTTTTTATTGGGTTCAGTCTGGATCCCCAAACCATCTGAAAAAAGCATGCATATAACCTGGTTTCTAAGATCACCGGGGTTGGAAAATCATGGCTATATACAAAATAGTGGGTATAATGAACCTTTTAATTATGTGTACCCTTTTTATTTTAGACAACCTCCATGACTTCCATCTCTGGACTTTATTTTCAGCCCCCTGAAGAGCCCTTTCTAGTTCTCAAGCGGAAGATTATGTTGTCCAAACGTTATTCCCAAGATTTTTTTGTGGCTCTGAGGAGAAATAAATATGGTTTACTGTTACAGGTGCCCTCTCTGTATTTCCTAAGTACAACCCTTTACATTTATTTAGATTGAGGGTGGCATTAGATACTCTAGAATATTCCTGCAGTTGTTTTATTACTGTTGGTAATTGCCCCAGGTTTGCTATAAACAGACATATATCATCTGCATAGGCTTGGATTTTTAGTTCCATTTGGCCTGAGATCCCCCCCCCCCAAACCTTCCCATTCCTGAGTATTGCTCAGAACTCTAATCAGAGGGTCCAGGGAAAAGTTATAAAGGAGTGGGCTGAGGGGGAAGCCCTGTCAAACCCTTGTATTTATGGTGATACCTTTCATTACCAACCCTCTAATAATAGGTTGCACATGGACTATAGAATACAGAAGTTGGATTTTATGTACAAATTCCTTTGGAATACCATAATGTAATAAGGTCTGAAAGAGGAAAGGAAGGCATACTGTATCAAAAGCCTTGCTTTGATCTAAAGTAATGATACAACCAGATATTTGTGCAGCACCACACATCTCTATTACATCTCTGATAATCATTAAGGCATGTTGTAGCTTCCTTTCAGGGATCCCACAAAACTGGGCTGGATGTATTAATAAAGGAGCTATTTGCCTTAGCCTATTGTTAAGAACCTGAGACAATATTTTAAAATCAGCGTTCAGGAGAGTTATAGATCTCCAGTTTGAGATGTCTACCTTTCGCCCTCCCTTAGATATAAAAATTAAGAGACCTGCTGTGAATTGAGGGGCCACCACCCCTTTGTCAAAAAAATACTGAAAACGGTTCTACTAAACACCTTGCCATTATTTTGGAAAATGATCTGTAAAACTCATAAGATGGTCCATCAGGTCCGAGGGGAAGATCCATTTTTTCAGATACATAATTACATCTTCTATTTCCTGTAATTTCAAAGAGAGATTAAAATTCCTGATCCTCCCGGGCCAAGGTTACCTGGTTTTTCTCCAAATAAGAATTAATCAAATTTGTAGAAGGAGGAGGAGAACTCTCATGTGATGCCAAATGCCCACATATTATTCATGGATCCCTATCTCATCTTCCACTATGTTTCCTCTATCATCTACTAATTGAAACTTATCTAAAGTCTCTCTCTCTTCTTTTTACAGGCTTCAAAGGGGTCTCCAATTTGGCCTTTTTTTGTGTTCCAAATTGCAATTCTGTATTTAAAGTTTTTGCCCTGTCATATTGAAATTTCCTCATTTCATCCTGGATCTGTTCAATGTCAGGGCCATAATCTTGTCTAGACATAGCAGACTGTGAAAGCATGTTCTGAAGTGTTGATCTTAGTTTTAAATAGCTAAAAAAATTGTTTTGTGCCCTATGCTTGCCATAGTTTTGGAACCATATTGCTATCTCTTTTTGTGTCCATCCACCATACCCCCAAATCTTCACAGAGATCACTCACCGAGGTCCTAGCCCAGAGTAATGATGACATTTTCTCTTTAACAAAAGGGTCTATGAGCATTGAAACATTTAATCTCCATCTTTTCTCCATCCTTATTTTCGGGGCTGTTTGAAACGTTATTTGTAAGAGAAGGTGGTCTGAAAATTCTATAGGGATAGTATGAAAGTTTGGGTCAGGGAGATTCCTAGAAACAAAAATATGGTCTATATTTGATGTCAGGTGTCCCCTTTTGTATGTATATTTGGGCCCTTGGGATTGGTAGTGCTCACAATTCTTCAGCTCGCCAGTATCGACACATTTTTGCAAGGCATTTGAATCGCAGTATGTTTTCACTCTTTCCTTCCTCAGTCCCCCTTTGGGTAAGTTACAATTAAAATCCCCCCCAGGATTACATAAGTGGACGTATGTAAGTAAGGTTGAAGTTTGGAAATTAGAGCCACTCTATCTGCTTTTGTTTGTGGGCTGTATACATTTATTAATCTATATGGGACCTTATCCCAATATCCATCTAGGATGAACAGCCTCCCTGGAATCAAATCCACCATCTTGGTCACTTGGAAGGAAAAGGTACTAAATACGATACCTATTCCATCGGCCCTGTCTGGCCCAAAGGACCAATAGGATAGCCCTCATCTCCATTCGGCCTGGAACAGCCTAAGTTGGTCCGATGTGAGCATCTATGTTTCTTGCAAAAAATAGATATCCAGTTTTAGATCTATCAATAGGTGAAACAATGACGTTCTCCTAAGGGAATCTAAGAGGCTATGACAGTTACATGACCCCAGGGATAACTTAACCATTCAATTTAAGAGTTCAAGGCCATTTCTTCCTCCTTTTCTTTTTCTTCATTTTGTACTCAATCAAATCATCCTTTCCTCCTTCAGCTTGTGTGGATGTAAGAGCTACATCCATCTGTTCTGTGTCTGATTCTACCTCAGTGGGAGCCAAAACCTCAAAGGGATTAGATTCCGCTAAGCATGCTTGCTCACTTGTGGGGTTGGGGGGTCAGTTTGGTTTTGTATTCCTAGTTGTCCTTCTTGGAGGGAGGGTTTGTTTGGGGGGTGGCAGAGGGATCACCTGCACATCAGTGGATTGCTTATCTGTGTAGCAAACTGGTAGTAGGTCCCCCCACTGGATGGGCTTATCAGGATTGGGACAGAGTGGATGATTCTCCTCATCTATTCTTATCTCCTCAGTCTCGATTTCCTCCTTTCTGCCTGGATTAGGGTCTGGAGTCTTATCTGGGGAGTTGTGTTCCGCAGAAGGGGCTTCAGCCTCTACCACCTTTTTGGCTGCTTTCTCTTGAGCTTGTTGGATAAGAAGCTCAGGGCTAATGACTGTTGCCTTATTTCTTGCAGCCCATAGACACTCCGGAAATGTGTGACCTGTGTCCTCACATAACTCACATCGTGTCAGGTTTGTGCATTGCATATTTATATGCCCCACCTCCCCAAAGTTATCACAGCAGGAGCAATCACATATGCTAGAGAGGTGAGTCCTATCCCCACACTTGTAGCATGCTCGTGGCTGCCCTGAATAAAAACAAACTCCTCTATCTCTGCCCAGCATGAAGGAGTTTGGTATATGCTTGATGTCACTCTCCAGTTGCCTCAATTTAACCTTATATTTCCATCACCCAGTCCAAAACATCTCAGAATCCAGTTGTGCTTCTGGTGCACTCAGAACTTCACATTTTTGTTGAAGCCAGTATGTAATGTCATCAACGTGTACCCCTCCATTCCGAAACATCATTGTCACATATTTAATGAGGGGTTTTGTCAAGGGGATCACCATAAAGGGGGACCACAGAGGTGAAAATTTAACTTGATTGAAGCGTTGCCAGAACAAATCCAGGGTGTATGCAGATCTGCAACTAATGTCATAGTTGTGCTCTCCTGAGATGTTTATAAAAGCATAAACATCTTTTGGTGAAAAGTATAGTGAGTCCTTCAGGAGCTTTCTCCCCACATATTGCCAATCTGGCCTGATTTCCAGACCCCCTTTGTACCGAATCCTAACTGCGTTCCTTCTAGGAGCAGCCTCTTTTTTTTATTTAGCAAAGAGTTCTGACAATAGTGGGCGCTGGGGAGGGGGGTCAGTTTTTTTTTTTTCCACCTTCAGGTGGCGCTCCTCTTCTGAGATCCAGGGTCCCTGCATAGATACATAGATACATAGACAGTGTCGCCAGATAAGGGCCTATGGCCCACCCAGTCTGCCCACTTGAGCTTGTAAGTTCAGTTTATGTTTTCCTAGAAGTCTGTTGCCCCTTACCCCAGACCTCCAGAATTCCTTTATGTCTATCCCATGCATTCTTAAATCCCGTGATTGTTTCAGCTCCCACCACTTCCTCTGGCAGGGTGTTCCACTTGTCCACCACCCATTCTGTGAAGAAATTCTTTCTCATGTTTCCTCTGAATCGTCCTCCTCCAACTTCATCCCATGCCCTCTAGTCCTGGAACATCTTTTCGCTTAAAAATAGTGTTTCCTGCACCTGTTCCTCCCTGTAAGATACTTGTATGTCTCTATCATATCCCCTCTCTCCCTCCTCTCCTCCAGGGAGTACATGTTCAGTTCCTTCAACCTGTCTTCATAGGACTTGTGATGCAATCCATGCACCATCTTTGTTGCCCTCCTCTGAACCTTCTCTACCCTGTCTATGTCCTTACGTAGGTATGGTCTCCAGAACTGTACACTGTACTCCAGGTGGGGCCTCACTAGTGTCTTGTATAGCGGAATTATGACCTCCCTTTTCCTGCTGGTGATGCCCCTGCCTATACATCCCAGCATCCTATTTGCTTTACCTGCTGTCTTGTCAAACTGTTTCCCTACCTTGAGGTCATCAGAGATGATAACCCCAAGATCCCTTTCCTGTTTGGTGCATGCTATATCCTCACCCCCCAACTGATATATTGTGCCAGGGTTTTTGTGCCCCATATGCATTATCTTGCACTTCTTTGCATTGAATTTCAACTGCCAAACCCCTGACCATTCTTCAAGTTTCTGCAGGTCCCTTCTCATTCTGTCTACACCCTCTGGTGTGTCTACTCTATTACAGAGCTTTGTGTCATCAGCGAACAGTGAAATTCTGCCTTCTAGGTCCTGCACAATGTCACTGATGAAGATGTTGAATAGGACCGGTCCCAGCACTGATCCCTGTGGTACCCCACTGGTCACTCTTTCCTCTGTGGAGTGACAGCCATTTCCACCACCCTCTGTGTCCTGCCCCAGCCAGTTACCTACCCACCACACTACTGTCCTGCCCACACCCATATTCCCCAGTTTGTGTAGTAGTCTTCTATGTGGCACAGTGTCAAAGGCCTTGCTGAAGTCCAGATAGGCCATGTCCACTGCCCTCCCTGATTCACCTCCCTAGTCACCCAGTCAAAAATTCAACTAGGTTAGTCTGACATGACCTCCCTGGTGAAATGCTGCCTTGGGTCCTGTAGTCCATTGACAACCAGATGTTCCACCAATCTCTCCTTCAGTAGTGCTTCCATGATCTTCCCACTACCGAGGTGAGGCTGACTGGTCTGTAGTTCCCTGCTTCCTCTTTGTTCCCACTTTTGTATAAAGGGACTACATCTGCTGTCCTCCAGTCTTTGGGTACCTCCCTGTTTCCAGTGATTGGCTAAACAGGATAGCCAGAGGTTCAGCCACCACCTCTCTTAGTTCTTTAAGGACCCTGGGGTGCACCCATCTGGCCCCATTGCTTTATCAACTCTATTCTTCCAGTTCCTTCAGGACCCTTTCTGTGTAAAGGGACTTGTGTCCATTTCTGCACCATTCTCACCCTTGTACTCCCTTCAGACCCATTACCCTCCTCTTCCTCAGTAAAGACTGAGCAGAAATACCTGTTCAATATGTCAGCTTTACTGTTGTCATCCTCCACTGTCCCCATCCTCCCCTTCAGTCTCACTATCCCTCCTTTGTCTTTCTTTTTTCACTTATGTACCTGTAAAGGTTTTGTCCCTCTACCCACTGATTTTGCAATGTGTTCTTCTGTCTGAGCTTTGGCTTCCTTACTGACCCCCTGCCTCCCTTTGCTTCTCCTGGTACTTCTCCCTATCCCCTTCTGCCTGTGTCTTTTTGTATTGCCTGAATGCAATCTTTTTGGCTTTCACTTTCTTTGCTACCTCTTTGGAAAACCATAATGGTCTCCTCTTCCTTTTCCTCTTGCTAACCTGCTTAATGCATAATTCTGTTGTTCTTGTAATCCCCATTTTAAATACTGCCCACTGTTCCTCAACCCCTGATTTCTGTCCCATTCCCCTTAATGCCTCTTTCAAGTATCTCCCCATTTTCCCAAAGTCTGCCCCCCTAAAATCCAGGATACGTGTTTTTGTGTGGTTTGGTTCTGTTCTTTCTGTGATTTCAAACCACAATGACTGGTGGTCACTGTTTCCCAGGTGCTCCCCCACTGTTACCCCCATCAAACTGTCCCTGTTTGTGAGCACAAGGTCCAGTATTGCCTTCTGCCGAGTTGGTTCCATGACCAGTTGCTGAGGAAGGCACCCTGAAGGAGTCAGGATAAATCTGCTCCTAGTTGATGCTGTTGCTGGGATGCTCCAGTCCATGTCTGGAATATTGAAGTCTCCAACCAGTACTACCTCACCCTTGTCTGCCATCCTTTGGATGGCTAGCATCAACTCCCTATCTGTTTCTTCCTCCTGGGCTGGTGGTCTATAGACCACACCTGTGCTGGATGGCTGGCCCCATTTTCCTTTCCAGCTTAACCCACAGTATCTCTCCCCATTTTGTTCCTCCTGGATCTCTGTGGCTATGTCATTTTCACATACAGTGCCACTCCTCCTCCCTTCTGCCTGCTCTGTCTCTTCTGAATATGTTGTAGCCAGGTATGGCCATCTCCCAGTCAGTGGTTATCATTACACCAGGTTTCAGTGATGGCCACAATGTCCAGGTCTGACTGCACCATGACAGCCTCCAGATCTTCCATCTTGTTGCTAAGGCTCCTGGCATTTGCACACATGGCTTTCCATGATTTGACCTCCCTAGACTGTTTCGCTGTTCTACTCCAGCCCCTTCCTTGGTTGTCCTTTATCCCTGGTTCTCCTTGCTGTCTGCCCTTCTGCTGAATTTTGCCCCTTTTCTTCCTATCCACCTCTTGGGCACTAATCTCCATCTTTTGCACACTGCTTTGAAGAGATAGCCACTCCTCTGGTTCACTGGTTCCACTGCTAGCTGTGGGGGGTGAGCAAGTAGGTACCCTCCTTGCTGGCCTGCCACCCCCTTTGCTAGTTTAAATGCTTGTCAATGTAGCATTTAAACTTATCATTAGTCTTGGATTCCCTCCAGGATGGATGCAGGCCGTCAGGCTTGAACAAACCTCCATCCCTCCAGGTGGGTCCCCAGTCACCAATGAATCAAACCCTTACTCACAGCACCAGTTCTTCAACCATGAGTTAAAGTTCTGGTGCATGCACTCCTATGCTCTCCCTTGCCTCTCTGAGGTAGTACCTCTGAGAAAGTGACAGAATTAGCTACTTGCTTGAGACCCTCCCCAGTTTCCTAAATTCTTCCTGAACTTCCTTTGGCTTCCCATTTGCCAAGTCATTAGTACCTAGGTGGATAATGACATCCAGCTCACCCTCCCGTCTTGCCTTCCCAGTGATCCCCAGGATCTTCCTTCCATCCCTCCATGCCGTGGCACCTGGTAGGCACCTCACCTCCCTGTCCTCCCCCTCCTGTGTTCCTAGCTGGATCCCTCTTATGATGGAGTCCCCCACCAGGATTCGCTTCCTCTGCAAAGGTTGTTTCATTCTTCCTGTC
The DNA here is from genome assembly GCA_016271365.2 of Neoceratodus forsteri. NCBI lineage: Eukaryota > Metazoa > Chordata > Ceratodontiformes > Ceratodontidae > Neoceratodus > Neoceratodus forsteri. The sequence continues at coordinate 670,060,536 of CM057451.1, read as the reverse complement.
CTGTGCTGGATCTCCCTGGGGTTCCGTAAGTTTTTCTCTAAAGGCTCTTTTTCCAGTATAATCAGTTCAGTTATATTCTCCTTTCCCATATTTTCATCCCCCATATTTTGGGCAGAATCTGGATTTGTACTCCCCTTTTCCCCAACAGAGATTTGAGGAAAACCCCTGGGACACTATTCTGGGGTATTTGCAGGCCACGGTGGGTCTGGCAACTACTGGCCTGAAGGCAATTTCTTCCATCCTGCCTCCTATAGGGCTTTTCCCAGTGACCAACTGCAGAAGGGTTCAAGTCCCTGATTTAGATTAGCGTGTAGGGAAAATGCTTTGCCAATTGCCTCTGTTGTTGTTGTTGGACAGGATTACATAGATATATTTTGTCCCTTGTGTTCTACAGGCCCTTTATGAGTATTAGGCCCATCTAGATTGCGTTTTGCCAACATAATAGCCTCTCTTCTGTTTTTCCCTTCCTTTTATCCTGGTTTAGCAGATCATGCTGAGAAAAAAAAATGGTAGCATCAGTCTGTTCAAAGGGATTATTTTGGAAAATGACTTCCCCAGTTTTCTATTCCTCTGTATTTGGGCCTTTTTGAATCTCTGTGTTGAACAGGGGGACTGTATTACCAGAGTTAGGATTGTATTCCAGTCCTGAAACTACATTAGGCATTTCTTTATCTTGTACAGCAGTTTTTAAACCTTCATTTCCCTTCTCGCTCCCTCTCTCAGTTTTAGAGCTAGTTTCGGTAGGAACTTCTGCCTTAATATCACTGCCCTCTACCTCCCTCAGGTTATTCAAAACATTCACCTCTTGGGGCTCTAGGGACCCGAATCCCTCGGTTGTTCTGCCAGCCCTATTCACATTTGCATCAGTGGTTGAAATAATAGGGTGAAATTTACCTGTGGGAGCGTCTGTCGGCTTGCTCCTTCCTCGTCCTTTGATGTTGATGCATCGAATTCGGAGCTATCAGCTGGGCCATACCTATTGTCAATTTCTTCACTGTGATACAGCAACTTTAATTCATCTTGTTTTCTTGCCAGAAAAGCTGCATATTTCTCCTTGGCTTTCTCTAATTCCTGCAGAAGTTCTTCTTTACTTTTGCCCTTAATTCCTCCCATTGGAGTTCTCTCACAGTCCTTATTTCCATCAATATTACTCAAGTCCTCAATCCAGAAAAACAAATCTTCTTGTTTATTTTGAACTAATTCTTGATTTATTTCCAGTAAAGCGCCTCTTGCAATATAAGGTAATGGGAGGAGGCCAACTCCCCTGCCACATCAGCACTTCCTTCTCCTCCTCGGTCCAGCTCCCAACTGGGCCCCTCCATCCCTGCTCACAGGAAGTCAAGAACCCTGCTGGCAGGAGAGTAGGGGAATTTCCCCAGTGTCCTGGCCAAATTTCCCTTATTCACTAAAATACCACCAACAGCTTAATCTGGTTCAAGGTCAGTTGGCATTCATCTGTATCCCCTTCCCCCGGGTCATGCCTGAAAATAGGCAGGATTTGTCTAGTGCACTTACCCAGTCAACAAAAATGAAATACATAAATATACCACCCCTCAACTTTTTCAGTTACCCAGTCATGGCTAGTACCCCAGTCAAATGGATCTCCAATTGTTTAACCAGGTGAGATACACTAAGCTGAAAGCTTGTTTACAGGTGCAACCTGGGAGCACAGGGAAGTTAAGTAACTTGCTCAGGGTCACACAGTATGTAAGTGTAGGGTGTGGGATTCAAACCCAGGTCTCCAGATTTGGAGCTCAGAGCCTTAAATCTCTGCACTATACTGCCTCCCAACTGGAACATCAAGGGCATTCACTCCCCCATTAAGCAGTGTAAAATACTGGACCATCTTAAGAGAGAGGGAGCGGGCATGGCCTTCTTACATGAGACTCATCTTACCAGCCCTGAGACTGATAAACAGAAAGCAGGTTGGATCTCATAGCTGCATGGAAGCTCCTACAGTACAAAAAGTAGAGGGGTGGCTATCCTGATTCATAAAAACATACAATTTCAGTCTCACAAGGTGCAACCTGATAAGGAGGGCACTGTATACTTGTCCTGGGATCACTTTGGGGGCAAGATATCACCTTTTGCAACACATATGATCCTAACCAAGGGGATGCAACCTTTTTCATAAAACTGGTGCAGACTCTGGCAGAGTGCCAGAAGGGCCATCTGGTACTCGAAGGGGACACCAGTGTAGCTCTGGATGAATTTCTGAATAGGTCCATTGCCCCTATGAACCCCCCACCTCCCCACTGGTGGCCAAAGCATTGGGCATGATGAAGGCAGACATGGATCTGGTAGACATCTGGTGACTAGTCAATCCAACAGGGAGAGACTACTCCTACTTCTGCCCCCCACATTAAAGAACCTACTCTAGGATAAACCTATGGCTTATACTCACACAGTGGGTGACGGACATCTCCAATGCCAGAATAGGAGCAATTATCATTTCATACCATACACTAGTCTCCCTCACCTGGCTCCTGTCAGACTTCCCAGCATAGCCCATAAGGAGGTGGTGCTTCAACATATCTCTTCTAAAGAATGACTCCTTCAGGGCCTCACTCACAGAGGACATTCAGGTGTTTCTTGAGTCCAACAAGAAAGGAGACACTTCAGTGGCCACAAGATGGGATGCTCTTACAGTGTTCATCGGGGCAGGTACATTAGTATGTGTACCCCCTCAAAAGGAACAGACAAGGACTTAGAGGAGCAGCTGGCCAGACTCAAACATCTAGAACAGCAGTATATAGAAAAGGGAACGTGCTCACCTAGTCTTTTGGAAGACATCACTGGTTCAAGGTATAAGGTTAACCTGCACTAGGGTCGGATTTACTGTTGTGCAAAGTACACCTGTGCGTAGGGCCCTTGTTTTCTGGGGTCCCATTTGGGAGCTGTCTTCTGCGCACAGCACAGACTTTTTTCTGTGCTTTACTTTTTCTGTTCTGTGCTCACTCGCTTATGAGTGTCTCCAAAAGATGGGGGAGGGGGAGGGGGCGGGTGGACCTGAGCCACGTATCTTAAAATATGTTGTTAATCCTACCCCCCATCTACACTGCCCAAACTGCTCTCTGATTTTATTTTCTGTCATACATTGTGCCTATGCATCTGGATTTTGGTGCCATTCATCAAGTGGCTGAGTAATGGATCTGGTCAGTCAGTCAGTCAGTCAGTCAGTCAGTGCCACTCCCAGCTTGTTGTCCATGTTGAAGGTCGAGTCTCATGTAGGAGTCAGGGCTGGGCTGTGGCAGTGTAGCACCCCAGAGTGAAGTAAGAGAACTAAGAACTGCAGCCTGGCACTGGAATGGTGGGGTCCAGTCGAGCATGTGTACAGCCATGTGTAGAGCTGCCCAGCCCACAGCAGTGGAGGAATCTGGAGAGAGCTGGTCAGGTGACAAATTCATGGATACCACCACAAAGCAGGCAGCTGCAGGCCCATCAGCATTCAGTGAATGAGGTGCAACTGACATCCCAGTCATGCGAGCATTTGGTGGTTGAGGGCTCAGGCTGGTTGGTCAGTGGCCAAGGAGGCCATGACCCATCTGTGAACCTGTGCTAACTAGCTAAGGCCTGGTACAGTTGGAGAGGATGTGGACTGAGGCAGCAAGTCAGCAAGCATTGACATGGAATGAAAAATAAGGGTTGTCAAATTATATTTATTTTATATGAAAAGCAAAGGGATCAGCAGCTCCCTCATACAGTATATCTACATTTAATTGTTTGGATTTGGGGGAGTGTATGATCCTGCTTTCCTGCAGCATAGTTCACTCTAGACTAAAATGTGTGACAATTTGAGGTACTAGTTCTTATAATGTGGAATATAGTTATCAAATATGGAGATACAAGCTCAGAACACTGTGCAAACAAAACAAATGTTTTTATGTGTAAAGTTTAATTATCCATCTTAGAATATCAATGCTTTAAGGTCTGAATCAACAGCACCTTTAATGTGACGGCAGCACATTGCCCATGTGTGACAGAGCAATTTTAAGGATTAAATGAGGGCCATTCCTTGAAATGCGGGAAAGTTGAGTAGTATGTTAATAACCTACACAGAAGAAAATATATGTATTTATTTACACAGACACCAGAAGTTTGAATGTGGTAGTCATGCTTCACTGCTTTACAGCTCTTGGTGGCCCTTTTTTAAACTATTTATCTTTACTGCATAATAACCCCCCTACCACCATTTTTTAAATTATTTAAACAATCAATGGGACTGAACTCAGATGAACAATGTGTGGTACACTAAAGGGGACTCCAGATTCATGAATGAATCATGTTGCCAAATATTTACTGGTCTTCTGGTGGTATTTGGTTGCGTTTTCCTGTTGAAACTTTTACATGGTTTGGGCGTGCCACCACATAGAGCAACCTTTGAGGGCAAAGTGACACAGGGGTCCCATGGTTACTGCTGTGCTTAGGGCCCATGACAATGTAAATCCAGCCCTAACTTGCACATCCACCACAAGGCAGAGTGCACACTATTTAATCTGCAGCACTCCTTCTGAGAATCTAGTGGGAAACCTTGCAGGCTTCTTGCATATCAGCTTAAGAAATGTCAGAAACAATCCAGAATAAAGGACCTAGCAGGCATACCCTTAACAAACCTTTAGGACATCAGTAATGCTTTTTTACATTTCTACAAGATGCTATATACACAGGAGCAATCACCCTCCACTCAGGAAATGGCAAACTTTAGGGACCACTTAGGGTTACCTAGAGTGTCAGACCATGTTAGGGACCACCTGGATCAACTTTTCATCCCCCCCCAAGAAGTGAGGATGGCCCTCCATAAAATGCTTAAAGGTAAGGCACCTGGGGAGATGGCCTACCAGCAGAACTTCTTCATCCTTCAGTGGGGTTCTGTTGGAACCCTTGACTAAAGCCCTTGAAGAAGCATGCCAAACAGGACAACTGCCTGCATCAAAGAGAACTCCCACCATCTCACTGTTCCCAAAGATGGGTAAATATCCCATGATGTGTGGCAGTTACTGGCCCATTTCATTCATATGCACGGACTGCAATGTCTTCACACAGATGATGGCCTTCCGTCTCCAAAATGCCATGGGAGACCTAATCGATAGGGACCAAGTTGGGTTTATCCCCAGACTACAAAGCTCAGACAACATGAGGAATCTGATGAACCTCATTTGCCAGGTAGCACACCCCCACACGCCCACTGTTCTGGTATCATTAGACACGTAACAGGCATTTGATTGCGTGGAATGAGGGTTCCTCTTTCACGTGCTAAGAACTTTTGGCATTGGGGAAACCTTTATCTGCTGGGTACAGACGCTCTATCGTGGTGCACAGGTGTGAGTAATTACTAACAATATGGAGTCCATGGCCTTTCCTTTGGACCAGGGCACCCAACAAGGCTGTCCAATCTCCCCACTCTTGTTTGTTCTGGCCCTGGAACCCCTCTTAGAGGCCATTTGGCTCAACAGTAACATAAGTGGGGTATGACTCTGGGGTGAGCACAAGATACTCATGTATGTAGATTACATCCTGCTCACACTGACCCACCCGGACTTATCAGTCTCAGAAACTCTCAAGCTCCTAGGTCACTATTGCTGCTTATCAGTCTGTAATGCTAATGTATCCAAATTACATATACTAGCCTCAACACAGGCAGCTGGCATTTTGGCAGGCTTCCCTTGGGAGTTATACCCAGCACAGGACCAGATCGCCTACCTGGGAATCAATTTTACCTGGAACCCAGGAGAACTTCACAAGCTTAACCTCATACCCCTCTATGCAGAAATGGAACATGACCTTACCAGTGGAGTAAACTGCATCTCATGCATTGGGGACAGGTGCATAACTATAAGAAGAGGGTATCACCAAATATATTGTATGTACTTAGCAACCTCCCCACAAAACTACCCCCTGACCTGATAAAAAAGGTACATAAGCAAATGTTTCCCTTCATCTGGGGTGTGGGCCCAAAGAGACTGAGTTTTCAAAAACATAAGGCAAAATGCATCTATTCACGGATGACAACAAGCTCTGTGGGAGAGTGGACACAGCTAAAGGGATACAGGACCTGCAGGAAGATCTGGAACAGCTGGGGAGGTGGTCCAGGATCTGGCAGCTTGGCTTCAATGCCAAGAAATGCAAAGTTATGCATACTGGAGCCAAGAATCCCAGGACAGAGTACTACCTGGGTGGGGTCCGAGTATCTGCATCAGAGGAGAAGGACCTGGGAGTGATGATCACTAGTGACCTAAAGCACTCCACACAGTGCAAGAAAGCAGCAGCAAAGGCAAGCAAGATGCTGGGATGCATAGCTAGGGGGATTAGTAGTAGGAGAGAGGAAGTTATACTACCCTTGTACAGGTCACTGGTAAGGCCGCTTCTAGAGTATGGAGTTCAGTACTGGTGCCTACACCTCAAAAAGGACATTAACCTGCTGGAGAAGGTCCAGAGGAGGGCTACAAAGTTCATAGGGCATGGCATAGGAGGAGAGGTTCAGGGCACTGAACATGTGCTCCCTGGAAGACAGGAGAGAGAGAGGGGACATGATAGGGACCTTCAAGTACTTGAAAGGGATAAATAAGGTTGATAAGGAGAGTCTCTTTAAGCGGAGTGGAAACCATAACATGAGGGGGCACAGTCTTAAGCTGGAGGATGGGAGGTTTAGGAGGGAGGTCAGTAAGCACTTCTTCACAGAGAGGGCAGTGGATACTTGGAATGCACTGCCAGAAGAGGTCATCTCATTGAAGATAGTGGGCAGCTTCCAGAGAGGCTAGGATAGGCATAGGGGAAGGTAATGATCATGGATAGGGAGGATAGGAGGAGTGGGGAGGGAGGGCAGGGACATTAGCTCAAGCTGTGGACCCTGCAATACAAGCAGACTTTATAGACCAAATGGCCTTCTTCTGCTGGCTTCTTTGTATGTTCATATGTTTGTATATGCAAGCAGCCCATAAAGGGGGACTGTTCCTGCCAGACTATGGCCAGAAACATGAAACCCACCTACTGCAGCAAAAGACACAGACAGGCCCTGACAACTCCTGAACATATATGCCCAAATGGGTGGAGTGTAAGTTGTCACTGTTATGGACAACTCTAGACACTGTCATACAGCGTGGGAAATTCCCTAAGGCCCTCAAGCCCCACTCAGTCCTCTCAGTCACAGACTATGCTTTGAAACAAAGGGTGAAATTTGCTCATTGGCAATCTACACAGTCACCCAGCTTGCTATTGTGGAATAAATCCCTCACCATCAAAGATCAACCCATTTTTTGGAAGAACTGGGCATCAAGGGGTATACAATGTTTTGGTCAACTGGTGGATAAAAAGACAAGCTACTTATAGTCTTCACTCAACTGCAGGACCTCTGTGGTTTTCCAAAGCAACAGCACTGCTAGTATCTCCAGCTGAGGCATGCCCTTGATCAGATACTGGGAGAGACACTGACCCTCAGCCACACAAATCAGATAAAGAACCTCTTATATCCAGCCAACTCTGAGGAGCCCAGGGGCAGTCACACATATAGGGGATTAACCAACCTGCTTCTAGACCACACAGAATAGCTGAGATCCTGGTGGTCTGGGGAACTGGGCTGTGAACATATTCAGTAGATGTGGCACAAGTGTTGGAGCAACCTCCACCCAGCATCTGAGGACACCCATAATAAATTCATACAATTTAAAATCCTACATCACTGGCACAGAACCCCACAGAAACTGCATCAGTGGAGGCTGGTGAACTCAGATGCATGCTGGAGGTGTGAAGTTAGCACAGGTACTCTCACATACCTACTATGGGCTTGTCACAACTGCAGCATTATTGAAGAGGTGTGCAGGATGCATGCAAGGCAATACTGTGCTCCCTGCTGACCCTTATGCCACTGGTGGTAGTGCTAGGGCACATATACCAGGCCATGCAGAATACTAGCCTATCTCTGCCACATGTACAATGGTTCCTAAAAGCTCTAGTGACATCCAAGCATGTAATCTTAAGGCACTGGAGGCAGCAACAACCTCTGAACTTAATGGAATGACTCATGGAACTAGGCAAAGCCACTAGTTTTGAGCAGGTGCATTATGCAACCACGGATAGCATGGATAAGTACTGCACCAGGTGGGGACCTTACCTCACATCAAAGTACTGCAAAATCCCAGAGGGGCAATTCAACATGTGTTGAATTGAGGCCACACTACCCAGGACCTGAGGGCCCCTCCCAAACCATTTACCCTGGACCCCAACTTATACACCTCATGCATACTGGGAGCTCCATACTGTATATCCACAGCATTATCAGCTCACTGATTTATGATTTTGTCTTTGTTCGCTATCGATCCCTGATGTATCTATCGTACTGCTATATCACTTGTCTTCATTTGTGTTGTATCTCCAAGTAGTAGCTTGGCAGAAGACACCAGGAGAAAGGACTGCTGTGTGGCTTGACTTCTCTGCTGGGACTAAAGAAGTAGAACTCTTGTACTTGGACCTTTAATTTAGGGTAAAAAAACTAACAAACAAAACAAAAAACAAAGTGTGTGTTTGTCTGAGTTAACTGAACTGAATAGTTATCTGAACAGTTATCTAGGTGTAAATCTCAGGTGATTGAAAGGACTTGATAGCTGTGAGGTTTAAATTACTTGTAGAAAGATCTAGTAAGTAGGGGGAGTGGCTTAGCTAGAAGGAAGCTACATTTAAAGACTGCCTTAGAAAGATTCTACTAATAGCTTGGCAGAAGACACCAGGAGAAAGGACTGCTGTGTGACTTGACTTCTCTGCTGGGACTAAAGAAGTAGAACTCTTGTACTTGGACCTTTAATTTAGGGTAAAAAAAAACTAACAAACAAAATAAAAAACAAAGTGTTTGTGTTTGTCTGAGTTAACTGAACTGAATGGTTATCTGAACCATTATCTAGGTGTAAAACTCAGGTGATTGAAAGGACTTGATAGCTGTGAGGTTTAAATTACTTGTAGAAAGATCTAGTAAGTAGGGGGAGTGGCTTAGCTAGAAGGAAGCTACATTTAAAGACTGCCTTAGAAAGATTCTGCTAGTAGCTTGGCAGAAGACACCAGGAGAAAGGACTGCTGTGTGACTGGACTTCTCTACTGGGACTTTATTGCCCTTCTTCCCTCCCCTCCACCCTCCCACCCAAAGCTAGTTCTACTTTTATAGGCACAGGATTTGACTGACAACAGGAACTTCCTGTTTGGGAACAGGAAGTGAGTGATCACAGAGCCACCAAAGACCCACCATCCTAGAAGGGCAAGAGTAGCTCTCCGGCCCCCTCTAGCTGCTGGAGGTCTGCCTCTGAGCAAGTAAGGGGTCTACTGAGAAATATAGGATATTCTTGCCTCAGAACAGGACAATCAGGAGCTTAAAGGGCACACAGACAGAAAGTAAGGAGAGAGAGAGAAAAAAAACAGATGAAAGAGTAAGGATTGCAAACAGTTAAGGGGCCAGAAATAAGACATGATGGGAGTGGTGCAGTGCAGTGGCTGTGGAGCAGCAGTCTTCTGGGAGACGTTCTGGGAGATGTGGTGTTGTCCCATCTGCAGGCACCTCTCTGGGCTGAGGGAGGAGGTTGCTCATCTCCAGGCTGAGTTGGCCAGGATTTGTAGGACCTCCTCTTCCATCCAGGGACCACCAGTGCCACTGCCATTGCCTCAGACGTTGCCAAGAAAGAGGAGCGGTTGGACCACAGTGAGCTCAGGGAAGGTGAGGGTGGTGGAACAGAGGCGCATACCTCCAGTTGTACCTCTCCACACCCTATGCCATTCTGGCAACGTGGTTCCTCTATGGAGGCACCCGCAGTGGAGACCAAGGAGGATGCTGGGAACCTCCACAAAGGAGACCCACAGGAGGGTGGCAGGGGACCCCGAAGGGGAAGGAAACAACTCCTGGTGGGGGACTCCATTGTTAGGAAGGTAGAACTTGGGGAGGAAGGGGAGAGGGAGGTAAGGTGCCTGCCTGGAGCCATGGCTTGGAGGGACAGGGAGCAAATCCTCAGGATTGCCAGAGCAGCTCCACAGAGGAGGGAGCTGGATGTCATTGTCCACCTAGGGACAAATGACCTGGCCAAGAAAGGGATTACAGAAGTGCAGGAATAGTTTGTGGAATTGGGGAGGGGCCTTAGACAAGTAGCATGCACGGTAACCTTCTCAGAGGTGCTGCCCATCTATGGCGTAGGAGTGGCTAGGGTGTTCCACACCATGGGATTCAATCAGTGGTTGAAAAACTGGGGGTCCACCTGGAGTGATGCAAGCCTTTACTGGCATGATGGGCTGCATCTGTCCAGGAGGGGAGCCAGGATCCTAGGTGATAGGTTTAAATGCTTCATTGGCGTTACTTAAATCCAGCTGCTGGGAGGCACTGGAAGGAGTGGGGAACTTAGCCCCCAAAAAATCACTGTAGTAAGTGGTAAATACCAACATAGAGGTGTTGATAGGGAGAAGTGCAGGGTAATGGAGAAAGTGACAAAAGGCAAGAAGGACAGGGATGGGGCAAAAGGAGTAAGGCCATCAGGAAATGGAGGGTAATGAGTACCAATGCCCGTAGTCTGGGCAACAAGTTCCCTGAGCTGGTGGCCTTGATGGAAGAGGGATTCCTGGATATCGTAGCAGTAACAGAAACATGGTAAACAGAGAACCATGACTGGGATGTTAACATACCAGGGTACATAACCTACAGGAGAGACAGGCAGGGGAGAAGAGGAGGAGAAGTAGCTTCTATGTAAAGGAAGGGATAAAAGCAACTGAACAAAAGAGTAAACAGGGAGGAGAGGAGGCACTGTGGGTCACCTTGGAGACTGGAAGGGCACCACAATCTTCACAGGGGTTGTATACAGACCCCCATGTCAGGGGGAGGGAATGGACAAGGATATGATAGAAGGCATTCTTAGAATGGCAGAGAAAGGGGAGATACTGTTGATGGGAGACCTGAATATGCCAGATGTTAACTGGAGCACATTTTCTGCAGCCACATCCAAGAGCAGGGCCATTCTTGATGCCCTACAGGTGGCAGGCCTCAGACAGCTAGTTTTGGAACCCACTCGTGAGGGAGCAATCTTAGACCTCATACTCTCAAACGGGGGCAGTGAGAGGATCTCAGATCTAGAAGTGGGTTGCCATCTGGGAACAAGTGACCATCTAACAGTGTGGTTCATGTTAAACTCAGCTACAAAGTCAAGCCATACAAAAGTGAGGGTACTGGACTTCAGGAGGGCTGACTTTGGCAAGATGGGAAAGTGCCTCAGAAAAAGACTAGCAAACAGGCTAGAAGGAGGGGTGGAGCAACAATGGGGAATCATCAAAACTGCCATCCCAGAGGCAACAAGCCTTTGTGTGAAGCAAATAAACAAATCAAAATAAAAGAAAAGCCACTATGGTTCTCAAAAGAGGTGGCTGTGAAAGTCAGGAAGAAAAAGATAGCATTCCGAAGTATAAGGAAACACAGAAGGAGCAGGACAGAGAGCTGTACCAGTTAAGGCAGAAGGAAGCATAGGGGAAGCTGAGAATAGTAAAGGCCCAAACTGAGGAAAAGATAGCCAACCCTGTAAGAAGGGGGCTAAACCTTTATAGGTACATCAGCGAGCGAGAAAGACAAAGGAGGGATAGTGAGGCTGAATAGAATGAACGGTGGGTGGGCAGAGGGGGACAGTGAAAAAGCAGGGATAGTGAACGAATATTTCTGCTCAGTATTCACAAAAGAGGAGGAGGAAGTGCCTAATCCAAATAACAGAAGCACTCTTGATAGGGGGGTTGATCCCAGTCCTTTCACAGAAGAAAGGGTTCTGAAAGAACTCCTAAAACTGAAGGTGGACAAAGCAATGGGGCCTGATGGAATTCACTCCAAAATTCTAAAAGAATTAAGGGGGGAACTAGTGAAACCACTGGCTACTCTTTTTAATAAATCATGGGAGGATGGTGTGGTACCTGAGGACTGGAGGAAGATGGATGTGATTCCCCTTCATAAAAGTGGGACCAAGACAGAGGCAGGAAACTACAGACCTGTCAGTTTGACCTCTGTGGTAAGGAAAGTGATGGAGTCACTTCTGAAGGAAAGAATAGTTCAGTACCTAGAGGCCAGTGGGACACAGGACCCAGGGCAGCATGGGTTCACAGCAGGAAGGTCATGTCAGACGAATCTAAAAGATTTCTTTGACTGGGTGACCAAAGTAGTAGACCAGGGAGGGGCTGTGGACATGGCCTACCTAGACTTTAGCAAGGCATTTGACACAGTCCCACACAAAAGATTAATAGTCAAATTAACCAGCCTGAGAGTGGGTCCCAGGGTGGTAGCCTGGGTAAAATATTGGCTGGACAACAGGACACAGAAGGTAATTGTAAATGGAGTCCACTCTGAAGAAAGAGGGGTTACTAGTGGTGTTCCGCGGGGTTCAGTATTGGGTCCAGTCCGTTTTAATGTCTTCATAAGTGATATTGCAGAGGGACTGGAAGGAAAAGTATGCCTTTTTGCAGATGATGCAAAGATCTGCAACAGGGTTGATACACAAGGAGGCATGGAAAGGATGAGAAGGGACTTGGCAAGGTTGGAGGAATGGTCAGAAGTATGGCAGCTAGGATTCAATGCAAAGAAGTGCAAATAATGCACCTGGGAAACAAGAACCCAGGGGTAGAATACACAATGGGGGTAGTAACAACAACAAAAGGAAAGGGACCTGGGGTAATCATATCAGATGACCTTAAGGTTAGCAAGCAATGTGAGAAGGCAGTAGGGAGGGCTGGGGTATACTAGGATGCATAGGAGAGGCATCAGCAGCAGAAAACAGGAAGTTGTTATCTCTCTGTACAGACAGTTGGTGAGACCCCATCTGAGTACTGCATCCAGTTCTGGAGACCCCATCTCTGCAAGAACATAGACAGGATAGAGGCAGTCCAGAGGAGGGCAACTAAAATGGTGCAGGGTCTGCAAGAGAAGCCGTATGAGGAGAGACTAAATGATCTTAATATGTATACCCTTGAGGAAAGAAGGGAGAGGGGGGACATGAAAGAAACTTTTAGGTACCTCAGTGGAATCAACAAAGTCCAAGAGGGTAGCATCTTTCAGAAAAAGAGACTTGCAAGAACAAGGGGACACAATTTAAAGATAGAGGGGGGGTGGTTCAGGGGCAATGTGAGGAAGTATTATTTCACAGAGAGGGTAGCGGATACATGGAACAGCCTTCCTGAGGAGGTTGTGGGTCTTAAACTGTGGGAGAATTCAAGAATACATGGGACAGACATAAGGTAATTCTTGTGGGGGGTAGGAAGGAAGAAATAGGCTGTTGGTTAGCTAGGATCTGCGGCCTATCCTATAGGTAGGGAAATGGGCAGACTAGATGGGCCAAGCAGTCCTTATCTGCCATCAAAGTCTATGTTTCTATGTTTACAAGGGGGAAGTTCACAGCCCCTGGCCAAAAATGTTCTTTGTTTTCTATTGTAACCTACAGAATATGCTTACCATTTGACATTTAAACCCTAACCTTAATAAACCATTGATTACAAAAAAATAAAAATAAAAACACTTTACCCATTTTTTATCAATCATTTAGGAGCTTTCAGGGGAGACCGTGGGGAACATGTATTCAGAATGGTTTGTAAATGTAACCCCCCTGTTACCCGGGGTTACTAGAATCCCAGTAAGACCTAGTGGTAGGCAGGGAAGGCAGCTTGTGAAACTCCAGTTAAATGGATTTCACACTGTCTCACTCTGTTCTCAGTCTCGGCTGAGACTGAGGGATGACATCATTTAGAACTGATGCAGCTGCATAAGCCACACTGGAATGTTGCAGTTTGGAGGTTAGAGTAGAACGTTGGGGATTTTGAAGTGGGTCTGTAGAGTTCAGTAGAATGTGTACAGTCTGAAAGAGCTGCTCTGCTGTAGGCAGGCCCTCACAGCTCTAAGCTCTATCAAAGAGCTACCTTTTGTTGTATAGGTGTGTGTTCTCACCTGAAGAGGAACACAAGAAGAGCGCTTTTGAAGTGGTGGAGACTGCTTTCAGTGGTTCAGGGCCCCATCCCTCCAGGGATAGGGGAAGGAATCAGCCTGCTTCCAGGGGCAACCTTCCTGGTCCGGCTAGGGAAAAGAAGCTGCCTGGTTTAAGTTTGTGCTGAGGCACCAGAAGCTCTGGAAGAGAGTTCCTTAAGGAGAAAATGCCTGTGGGGCACCTGCAACCAAAGGGTGAGTTCGCTCTGCAAAAGGGCCATGTGTTTTCACCTGAATCAAGATGAAACTAAAGGGACTGTTACTGTGGGGTCAGGAAAAGACAGCTAAGTACAGTTTGGAAGATGTGGGGATTGGACTGCTTAACTCTGTGGGGAGTCTAGAGTAATGGACATAGCCACTTATTAAGTATGTTCAAGTTCAGCACAAATGGGATGTAAAGACAGTAGATTGAATGTGAGATACATTTAAAAAGAATCTACACAGCAAAGGTTTTAAAGGATGAGGTGTTACAGTCCAGAGAAATGGCCGGGTATGAATTATGGGAGCGAGAGGTGGGAGACCCCCCATCAGTAGTAACCAAATTCACCTCTACGGATTTGCTCTGGGACACCTGTTGCTTTCTCTCAGGTACTTGGCCAGTGCCTGAGGAAAGTACCAAGATGTGGGATTGATGAGGAAGATTCCCTTATGGAGCAGAAGTGCTCAGAGGTGGTTTAGGGAGCCACCAGTAAATGTTTCCATGCAATATGGAAAGCGTCCAAGTGGCTGGCAAGGGAGCCGAGCCAGGGAGAACCCAGAGCAGCGTACAAGTTGGGCTATGTGCCCAGTGTGTTTCAGAACCTGAGGGCTAAAGTGATGAGGATGTGTTCTGGTCTCCTTAAATATGCATTACCAGGAGTGTAGCCCCGTGGGGGTCCATCTATGCTTTGTTTATTCTGTTGGATGTGAATAAAAGCCACACTGTAGAATCCCACTTCTGGTATTGGACACTCTTATTGCTTCCTTTGTCCAGAGTTACTTGGGTGCCCCTGTGCAGAGTAGCCAAACCTAACCAATGTGCCGAGTGACATATTCCTCCTCGAACCCAGCCCACCTGGTAGAGCTGTCAGATAGAAACGGCATACCTGGGTGAGGGTTACATTAATACTTCAAGAAATTCTACAGTTATTACTGCTTTTGTATGATGTTTGTGAAACAAAGGCAGGCCCTGAGAAGACACATTCAAGCTGCACTTTGCCAATCAACACACAGATGCACCCATCGGAAAAACTTTAGTTAGTAAATCATAGCATACAGAATAATAAATAATGAATATACAGGCATGAGTGGTACAGTCCAATATTTATTTTAATTATTATATATTTTTCTTTTATTTACTGTACTGTATTTATATTTACGTCAAAATACTTTACATTTTTTTGTTTTGGACTTTAAGTACTTTACTTTTTTTTATTAATTTTTTTTGTGAAATAACAGAAGAGTTTTTTCATTGAGACAGCAGGAGGCGCTGTTCCACCGCTACTCCACAGTTGTGATGGTCTCCAGCAGGGGCGTGCTGATTTCTGGCAGTGGACCAGCCATTCCAGTTCCTCCTAGGTCCCAGCCATGCTTGTCCTGGGGGTTCTTCGTTGCTGGGTCATCCGGGGCCCTGACAGTGGTGACCCACCACAGGGTATCTGCCTCCTTCCCCTCAACCAGCTGCAGGTCCATGGTTCTGATTTTCCTCCTTCAAGACACAAGAAAACAAACCAGCGCAGTGGTGCTGTTGCACATACAGCACAGTAAAGTGCTGTGCATACTGTAACACGACCATAGTAGACCCATGACTTTTCTGGAATATCGGACAGATGAAAAAAAATTGCAACATTCATAAACAACAAACATTCTTAATGTAACCCCTAGATGGCGCTATCCCAGGGGCTACTACCCCTGCCTGATTTGCCACTAACAGGTTGAGGGGCCTGGATCCATTGGCGGGTGCCTCCACCCAGAGGTCAGGGTTTGCAATAGTTAAACTAACTTGGTCACAGCCCTCTGGGACACTGCAACCCCCTTTCTTCCCACTAGTGGCCCACACAATATATCAGAATTACCTTCACAGTATACACTTACCCCCAGGTCTGGTTCCCGCACTGGGACCTCCTGTGAAATGAGATACAGTGCAACAATCACAGTACAGTACTTTAACATAGACAAATACCTCAGGCAGTATAACTTTGCTGAAACAAGCAGCTCTGATTTATTTAGGGATATAACAAGGACAGGGGAAATCAGGTTAATTAGCTTATCACTCTAATAATTCATCTATGGCTCTGTGCACAGGCCTATCCCTATCAGTTACTGTCCCTGGGTACCCAAGCCCTAGTGGCTAGTCCAAACCGTGGCAGCTGGTAGGGGCCCTTTCACACAGAGAAAAGGAGAATTAAACAGTCAGCAGTACAGTAATTCCATTTGATTTAATGTGGCATTCCAACAGGAGCAACCCTGAATTAGTACTCACGACCTCCAAATAAGATAGGGTCCTTCAATGTCAGCAGGGCTCACTTGAGGTACACAAACCTCTTCACACATCCATATAAAAGAAAGTACTATACCAGGCAGGCTGCATCTGTATCCCGATCGCAATTACTGCACAATACCCGGGAGAACACACAGCAGATTCAGTTCCTGACAGACCGAGTGCAATTTTCAGCAATTCTTCCAGTCTTCTACAGGGTGAGCCTGGTTTCTACTCTTCAGAGATCCTTTGATTCTTTTCACAGGACGGATTCAGTCCTAACAAGCTGTTACACAAGCTGCAGACCGGAACTCTGGGCCTTACACACGTTTTTTGACTAAAACTGCACACTGAAAAAGCACAGGGCTCCTTCCTTCTTCACTGCCAAAGCTCAACTGAACTCAACTGACGAAACCGGCACTTCCTTTGAGTTCCTCCCAGTTCTTGACTGGATTGGCTGTCACTCACAATAGACTGCTGCTGTTGGTCCAAAAGGCACTGAAGTCTAAACTACATCTCCCAGAGTCACTGCCCATACAATCCTCTTGTGGCTGGCTCAGATTATGAGTCCAAGTTCTGATTCGTCCAAGGCATCATTTTAGAGCTAGCTACTCCTACACTGATTGGTCCAGTTCAGCAGTTCAAAACTAGAATGGGGAACTAGCAGACACAGTTCTGACTGCAAAGAAAGCAGGTTAGACAAACTGTAATTTCATTATTACTCTAAATAATTTCTGGCAAACAGTTACATCTTTCAGATAGGTTCCTTTGCATCCTAGTGACTGCAAAAATGAAGTGAATTGGCAGCAGCTCGAGTGGTACTCAGAGAAGCACACAGTCCCCCCATACAAACTAATTATGTCTGCAAGCAGACAGCTCTTAAAGAGACAGTACCAGAGGCTCTAAAAACACTCACTGATAAATGGCTTAAATGCCAAACACCATTCAGGCTTGGAGCATTCAAGCAAGCTCCTGGAAGTCTTTTGGGAACCCCCATTTGCAGGGGGGTTACATTAAGATGTACTGTAAGTCTCAGGACTCACAGCCCAACCCTGACTAACCCTGTCTAACCAGTCATGTCAAGTACAGTGCAATTACTTGATTCCAGCACCAATTACAATAAACCATACATTAATAGGTAAGACAATAATTACTGTACTTACTTTATGAAAGTTTGTCACCAGCCAGAGAGCCCTGGATGCCTGGTCCTCAAAGAGGTCTGGACCAACCAGCTCAAGCAACATGAGGACCAGTGCTGTGCCCGTTTGGTGTTCCCACCTGTGCAGATTTCTGTGGGCCTCCTGCTGTCTCACAAAAATGCTCTCCCCCTCCCCAACTTGGCCCTGCAATTGATAAGAAATATATTCACTAGCTGTACTGACACAATGCAGACTGACATTAATTTATTGCACAATAAAGCATTTAGCTAGCAGTAACTGTGTATACAGTACATTAATAATTTCATGTGTTGAACACTACACTGCTACAATGTAGCAGTAACTTGGTGAGGGTGACAGTGTTTTCTTAATTTTCCCCATCTTTCTGGTGTCTCTGGCTAGCCCTTTGAGACTATGTGTACCCTGGGGCACAGGGATGCAGGTTCTACACTGTAGAAAATTTAAAAGGGAACTGCACACTAAGCACTAAATATGTAATAAAATGCCCATTTGAACTGTCAGTAGTTTGATTGTTAATTTGGGTTACTTTTATTGAAATTTATCATGAACACTACTGTACTGTTGTCTCCCCCAACAACCCCCCCCCAAAAAAAAAAAAAAAAAAATACTGCATGGAAACAAACTGTTTCAAGCCCCTGTACCACAACATTCTTTATTCATTTAATAATTCCATGTGGCTGTTCAAAATTCTCAGTGCATACTGACAAGCCTTAACACATATAGTACCAGGCATGACATCACCCCATAGTTTCTTAACACAACCTGAACCTGTTCTTCAGGTCGAATGGGAGCCAACAAAACCACTCAGCTGCAAAGAGCGTGCACGTAAAAGACAAGCTAAGGCATGTACAGCAAAAACAGCACAGCTCACAGACAGTTCAAAGGCTTTATTTTCATAATTAAAAAATAGAGGGCTCAATTAAAGAGACAGTATTTAAAAAAATACCAATCACCAGTACAATTAATTGCAAAGTGCAATGCTAAACATTTAAATAGATGAATAAATAATTCAGTGTCACATACATAACCCTACATACATTCAGAACTGTAAGAACAACAGACTAAAAGTGCGAAAGTGCACAACAGTGAATAATGGAACAGTACTATGTTGCTTAATAACAACAATAATTAATCGGTAGGTAACAGTTATTTATTTATTCAGCTATTTAAATATTTAGCATTGCACTTTGCACTTTGTGATCATTTGCACTGGTGACTGGTATTTTTTTAAATAATGTCTCTTTAATTGTATTTTTTAAATACTTTCTCTTTAATTGAACCCTCTATTTAAGACTGTTACGATGGAGCATTAAGGCCATCCCCCTGATGACACACTAGGTGCAAAACCAGTCAGGGTAGTTTTTGCCAGAAATCTTTATGGTGTGTTGGAGCCTGGTATGCTTTTTTAATTATGAAAATAACGCCTTTGAACTGTCTGTGAGCTGTACTGTTTTTGCCCTTCAGGTCGAAACCTGGGATTCCATAGATGTCCCCTCCCCTGCGGCCAAGATTAGCAAACCTGAAATCACACCTCTGGATGTTGTCCAGCTAGGTGTTACAGTACAGTATGACACCACAGTGATGTAGGATTCAGAAAAACAAGGTCAAAATGAAATTTAAGAGATTCATTCAAATAACATCACAGAAAAAAATAACTCATCATTTTACGAACATTTGTCGGATTTCCAGTCTTTTTTGTCTTCTCAACTGTTCATTTATTCTGTCCCTGGCTGCTGCAAACCTCCAAGTGCCCCCTTACAATCAGTAATACCTCATGGTGTATAGTACTTGGTATGGGCCCATTTCCCTGTTCCCATCCCACTTTATTTGTTTTCCCCAGGAGATAATTATTTATTTATTTATTTATTCAGCTTTTGTTGATCAGGTAATACTGATTCTGAGATACCAGTGTCTGAAAAAACAGAGCAGACTGATGCTCCATTATGCCACTGTCCATTGTCACTAGTTCTAGATCTCTTGCCTCACTTAGCACAAACAGTATTTCATGGGGAGCAGATGTCACAGTAATGTTACTGTCCTCAGTAGAAGGCATAAATGGCATACGTGAGTAATTGAGCTTATTGCTGCTATGACATCACTGTTCCCACTGCTTGAATGTGCCCATCAGATTTCAGGAGCTGTATGGCTGAAACAGGTGATGATGAGTTACATGGATGTGAAAGCACTAGACTGCATGCACTACTGTACATCTGGAACAGCTGGAGCATGAGATCCATCATTCTTTCGAGGCTCATTCCTCTCTCAGCCATGTTACACAGTTCATTTCTGATTAGTAGCACTGGTTCCTCCTGTGCTTGTTCAGACACACCTGGAACCTTGGCCCTCCTCGATTTATTCATCCAGCTGTATTCTTGTCTCTGTCAGGATGTGCTGATTTTCTGCTTGTTCCTCCTCACTTTCCTTATCAGTTTCTCTGTGAACCTCTGGTCGTTCCTGCTCACTTTCCTGCTCTATTTCTCTGTCACTCTATGGTTGTTTCTCCTCTTGCTGTTCTTCGCTTCCATCCTCATTGTATACCACATGTGTAATATTTCCCTCCTCATGTGTAGTTATTTTCTTCACTGCTGCTTGATGTTCCAAAGTTGTCCGTTTTATCAACAAGCTTACACTGTTAAAAAATACATTACCACAAGATGAAAGGCATGCAATAATGTATCAATACAGTTTGTACAAAAATGGATAAATGGTATTAAATGAAAATACTACAGTATGGTAATACATCATGGATGCAAAAACTAAAGAAATGAACTGTGCTGTATTGTACCTTGGGTGTCTTTGTCCTCATGTGCTTTGGTGTCTTCTCCTTCACCTTGTCTGTAGATTTCCTCCTTTTGTATTTATCCTGTCTTTCAAAGTTCTCCTCAGTCGCAGCAGACAGCCTGGTCACATGTGGTATCTTATTCACCAGGCCGAGACTTCTTCTTAGTGGCCAACATGCTACCTCATAGGGGTTTCTTCCATAGGATGTAATCTTGTCCATGGTGCTATAACTGGAAGATGTATCACTGACAATTCTTCAGAAAATGGACAGTACAATGGGCATTCTGGCATATCTTTAGATCTTATCTAGACTGACAACAAAAGGAATCTGGTGATGCTGTACATGGCATGAATACATTCCCGCAACACATTGGGCCACAGGTGAAGTGGCGCAATCCTGTTTGATGTTTCCCAATAAATGATACGCTTCCACAACTGTGCACTTCTTTGCTGTAATCACATCTGCCAGTAACAATGGTGAAGAAGAGACCAGCAGATATTGATGCAGTTTTCAGGAGGATGAGGACTGAAGGGGAAGTGTGAGGAAGATGCAGGTGTTTCTGAAGGGCAGCAGGATCTCCATCACAGATACATAGATACATAGACAGTGTCGGCAGATAAGGGCCTATGGCCCACCCAGTCTGCCCATTTGAGCTTGTAAGTTCAGTTTGTTTTCCTAGAAGTCTGTTGCCCCTTACCCCTGACCTCCAGAATTCCTTTATGTCTATCCCATGCATTCTTAAATCCCGTGATTGTTTCAGCCCCTACCACTTCCTCTGGCAGGGTGTTCCACTTGTCCACCATCCATTCTGTGAAGAAATTCTTTCTCATGTTTCTCTGAATCGTCCTCCTCCAATTTCATCCCATGCCCTCTAGTCCTGGAACATCTTTTTGCTTAAAATAGTGTTTTCCTGCACCCTGTTCCTCCCTGTAAGATACTTGTATGTCTCTATCATATCCCTCTCTCCTCCCTCTCCTCCAGGGAGTACATGTTCAGTTCCTTCAACCTGTCTTCATAGGACTTGTGATGCAAGCCATGCACCATCTTTGTTGCCTCCTCTGAACCTTCTCACCCTGTCTATGTCCTCCATAGGTATGGTCTCCAGAACTGTACACTGTACTCCAGGTGGGGCCTCACTAGTGTCTTGTATAGCGGAATTATGACCTCCCTTTCCTGCTGGTGATGCCCCTGCTCATACATCCCAGCATCCTATTTGCTTTTACCTGCTGCCTTGTCACACTGTTTCCTACCTTGAGGTCATCAGAGATGATAACCCCAAGATCCCTTTCCTGCTTGGTCATGCTATATCCTCACCCCCAACTGATATATTGTGCCAGAGTTTTGTGCCCCCATATGCATT
Source organism: Neoceratodus forsteri (assembly GCA_016271365.2). NCBI lineage: Eukaryota > Metazoa > Chordata > Ceratodontiformes > Ceratodontidae > Neoceratodus > Neoceratodus forsteri. The sequence goes on along the minus strand of CM057451.1, from coordinate 670,038,798 downwards.
ATCTTGCACTTCTTTGCATTGAATTTCAACTGCCAAACCCTGACCATTCTTCAAGTTTCTGCAGGTCCTTCTCATTCTGTCTACACCCTCTGGTGTGTCTACTCTGTTACAGAGCTTTGTGTCATCAGCGAACAGTGAAATTCTGCCTTCTAGGTCCTGCGCCATGTCACTGATGAAGATGTTGAATAGGACCGGTCCCAGCACTGACCCTCTGTGGTACCCCACTGGTCACTCTTCCTCTGTGGAGTGACAGCCATTTACCACCACCTCTGTGTCCTGCCACCCAGCCAGTTACCTACCCACCACACTACTGTCCTGCCCACACCCATATTCCCCAGTTTGTGTAATAGTCTTCTATGTGGCACAGTGTCAAAGGCTTTGCTGAAGTCCAGATAGGCCATGTCCACTGCCCTCCCTGATCCACCTCCCTAGTCACCCAGTCAAAAATTCAATGAGGTTGGTCTGACATGACCTCCCCTGGTGAAACCATGCTGCCTTGGGTCCTGTAGTCCATTGACAACCAGATGTTCCACCAATCTCTCCTTCAGTAGTGCTTCCATGATCTTCCCCACTACCGAGGTGAGGCTGACTGGTCTGTAGTTCCCTGCTTCCTCTTTGTTCCCACTTTTGTATAAGGGGACTACATCTGCTGTCCTCCAGTCTTTGGGTACCTCCCCTGTTTCCAGTGATCGGCTAAACAGGATAGCCAAAGGTTCAGCCACCAGCTCTCTTAGTTCTTTAAGGACCCTGGGGTGCACCCCATCTGGCCCCATTGCTTTATCAACTCTTATTACTTCCAGTTCCTTCAGGACCCTTTCTCGTGTAAAGGGACTTGTGTCCATTTCTGCACCATTCTCACCCCTTGTACTCCCTTCAGACCCATTACCTCCTCTTCCTCAGTAAACACTGAGCAGAAATACCTGTTCAATATGTCAGCTTTACTGTTGTCATCCTCCACGCGGCCCCCATCCTCCCCCTTCAGTCTCACTATCCCTCCCTTTGTCTTTCTTTTTTCACTTATGTACCTGTAAAAGGTTTTGTCCCCTCTACCCACTGATTTTGCAATGTGCTCTTCTGTCTGAGCTTTGGCTTCCCTTACTGACCTCCCTGCCTCCCTTTGCTTCTCCTGGTACTTCTCCCTATCCCTTCTGCCTGTGTCTTTTTGTATTGCCTGAATGCAATCTTTTTGGCTTTCACTTTCTTTGCTACCTCTTTGGAAAACCATAATGGTCTCCTCTTCCTTTTCCTCTTGCTAACCTGCTTAATGCATAATTCTGTTGTTCTTGTAATCCCCATTTTAAATACTGCCCACTGTTCCTCAACCCCTGATTCCTGTCCCATTTCCTTAATGCCTCTTTCAAGTATCTCCCCATTTTCCCAAAGTCTGCCCCTAAAATCCAGGATATGTTTTTTGTGGTTTGGTTCTGCTCTTTCTGTGATTTCAAACCACAATGACTGGTGGTCACTGTTTCCCAGGTGCTCCCCCACTGTTACCCCCATCACACTGTCCCTGTTTGTGAGCACAAGGTCCAATATTGCTTTCTGCCGAGTTGGTTCCATGACCAGTTGCTTGAGGAAGGCACCCTGAAGGGAGTCCAGGATAAATCTGCTCCTAGTTGATGCTGCTGCTGCTGGGATGCTCCAGTCCACGTCTGGAATATTGAAGTCTCCAACCAGTACTACCTCACCCTTGTCTGCCATCCTTTGGATGGCTAGCATCAACTCCTATCTATTTCTTCCTCCTGGGCTGGTGGTCTATAGACCACACCTGTGCGGATGGCTGTCCCCATTTTCCTTTCCAGCTTAACCCACAGTATCTCTCCCCCATTTTGTTCCTCCTGGATCTCTGTGGCCCTTATGTCATTTTTCACATACAGTGCCACTCCTCCTCCCTTCCTGCCTGCTCTGTCTCTTCTGAATATGTTGTAGCCAGGTATGGCCATCTCCCAGTCGTGGTTATCATTACACCAGGTTTCAGTGATGGCCACAATATCCAGGTCTGACTGCACCATGACAGCCTCCAGATCTTCCATCTTGTTGCTAAGGCTCCTGGCATTTGCACACATGGCTTTCCATGATTTGACCTCCCTAGACTGTTTCACTGTTCTACTCCAGCCCCTTCCTTGGTTGTCATTTATCCCTGGTTCTCCTTGCTGTCTGCCCTTCTGTTGAATTTTGCCCCTTTTCTGCTTATCCACCTCTTGGGCACTAATCTCCATCTTTTGCACACTGCTTTGCAGAGATAGCCACTCCTCTGGTTCACTGGTTCCACTGCTAGCTGTGGGGGGTGAGCAAGTAGGTACCCTCCTTGCTGGCCTGCCACCCCCCTTTGCTAGTTTAAATGCTTGTCAATGTAGCATTTAAACTTATCATTGAGTGCTTGGATTCCCCTCCAGGATGGATGTAGGCCATCAGGCTTGAACAAACCTCCATCCTCCAGGTGGGTCCCCAGTCACCAATGAATCCAAACCTTCCTCACAGCACCAGTTCTTCAACCATGAGTTAAAGTTCCTGGTGCATGCACTCCATGCTCACCCTTTGCCTCTCACAGGTAGTACTTCTGAGAAAGTGACAGAAGTAGCTACTTGCTTGAGACCCCTCCCCAGTTTCCTAAACTCTTCCTGAACTTCCTTTGGCTCCCCATTTGCCAGGTCATTAGTACCTAGGTGGATAATGACATCCAGCTCACCCTCCCGTCTTGCCTTCCCAATGATCCCCAGGATCTTCCTTCCATCCCTCCATGCCGTGGCACCTAGTAGGCACCTCACCTCCATGTCCTCCCCCTCCTGTGTTCCTAGCTGGATCCCTCTTATGATGGAGTTCCCCACCAGGATTCGTTTCCTCCTCCTCTGGGGTCCACTGCTTTCCCCGCTGAGGTCACCTCCTTGGCTAACCTCCACATCCTTTCCTTCCACTTCTCTGGGTACCTCTATTTGGTTGTCCTCATTTGCCAGTGTGGCATATGAGTTCTTGAGTGGAATAGGATCTGGGATATACCTCTGCCTGACCGCTCTAACCCTCCCTGAGCCCACTGTCATCCAAGTGCTCCTCGTTCTCGGCATCCTTTGAGGCAGTTGCATTGGACTGGGTGGTCCCTGGATAGGGGTGATGGTACTCCTGACCCAGTTTACTTCCACTCTGAGTCTGGCTGCCTCCTCCCACAGTCCAGAGAGATGCATGCAGATAGGGCAACACCTCAGTGTCCAGAAGGTCTGCCTGAATATGGCTGCCCCACAGCCACTGCATTGCACCACTCCCCACATTATACTGCAATTCCACTACTTGTCTGCTACTGAAGCTCTCCTAGTTCCCTTTTTATTAATTTACTGTCCTAAAAATCCTGCCACTGATCCTCAGATAATTTTTTTTTTTTAAAGAAAAAGAAACCAATAAATAAATAAATGAATCAAAACACTTGTTGTGCTGAGGGTGGGCTTCTTCCCCCCTTATGCCCCTCCTACTTCACACCCCTTACTATACCCTGTGTTTAGCTCCTGTCAATCAGATTTAACAGGGCATATAATTAAGAGTTGGGGGAAGGGGGGGGCAAAAATTTACAGCAATTAAAAACAGCACAGAATTACACCACCACTATGTTTTAAATTTTCAACAGCCCAAAAGCAATTATAAGTAAAGACAACAACGAAAGTATAGTGTCACTAAAAGCCCACAATCTAAGTTTAAAAGAAAAATAGCAATTACCAGTTACTCTAAAGTACTGAATTGAATATGTTTCCTTCCTTCCCCTTCTGGCTTCTTCTGAGAAAATAAACTCTACTTGCTACTTCAACTCTGACTAAGCCCCACCTCCAGTTATCACGTAGCTGAGGTCAGAGGCCAGACAATTAACACTCTTCACCCAACTACAATGCAGTCAGACAAGCCAAGATAAAATTTGTGGGCTAAGGGCACACTTGGAGTGCCCAGCCCCAGTTCCACATGCCATGTGGCGTACCATCTGCACCAGGTACTGTTAACCAAACTGCAAAAAACAAAAACAGCTGCTCCCACCCACAGAATGTGCTAGATTCAGTTACTAAAGCACAGCAACAAGAAAAACACCATCCACAAACAATAGTTTCGCTAGTAGTAGTAATAGAGTCTATATCTGGCACCCTTCCCTGGAGGCTCAGGGCACCATTACAAAAAAATCATGGTAGGGCAACACAGAAAGAAATTTAAAACAAATAAATATAATAACTCCAGTAATAAAAACATCCCTACCATACCTTCATTAGCATTTTCCAATAATTAAAAAAATAAATTAAACTGTAAATATAAATCAACAGCTCAGCTGGGAATGAAAATAAGTAGCATCAGAAAGTTATTCCTCTAAAGCTTGGAGGAACAGAAAGGTTTTAAGACCATTTTTAAAGGCCTCCACTGAGTAGACCTCCCTCAGGGCCCTCGGCAGTGAGTTTCAAAGGACCGTGCCTACTGCATCAAATGCCAGGTCCCCTGAGGTTTTTAATCTTACCTTGGGTATCACAAGAAGGCCCTCCTCAGTGGGACAGACAGGGCGTGAGGACACAGGATACAGGAGCTCACTCAGGTAGCTCGGACCCAACCAGTGTAGGGCTTTAGAAGTCAGTAAGCCAAGTTTAAAGGAGACACCACTTAACCAGCAGCCAGGCAGGTCATGCAGCACCAGGGAGACATGACATGACCTTGGAAGGTCAGTCAGCATCTATTAGCTGCATTCTGCACCAGCTGCAGCCTCTGCAGCATTCCTCCATTGACCCTGGGGTACAGAGCATTGCAGTACTTGAGTCTGAAAGCCACAAATGAATGCAGTACTGTCACATAGTCTTCAGGGAGATAAGGGATTTTATCCAGCTGATCTGCCTAAGTTGGTAGAAAACACTTTGGACTACTGCTGACACATGAGCCTCAAATATCAGTCCCTCATCCAGAATGATGCTGAGGTTCTTCACCTTAGAGGCAGCCATCATATCAATGTAACCAAGCCAAAGTCCTGTCCCCTGCCCAGCTGCTACCACACCCCCCCCTCTGACCTGGCTCAACTACCAGGACTTCTTGTGCAGCTTAAATTTCAACCAGCTTGATGACATCCTGTCCTGGATCTCGACCAAGCACCTATTCAGCACATCAGCCATGTCTGGCATCCTGGGTGCAAAAGACAGCTAGAGCTGAGCATCATCTGCATAGCAGTGAAACCCAAGTCCATACTGTATAATGATCCTACCCATAGACAGCTTATACACCACAAACAACATGAGCAAAAGGACCAAGACCTGGGGTACGCCACAGGGCAGTGACGCTGGGGATGAAAACAAACCTTCTAACATCATCCTCTGTGTCCTGCCCCTGAGGTAGGTCTCAAACCAGCAGACAACTTTGCCAGTGAGCCCCACATACTCCCTGAGCCTATCCAATAGCAACCCATGGTCCACAGTGACAAAGGCTGAGGAAAGATCAAGGAGAACAAGAACTGACCATTCCCCTCTGTCTCTCACCCTAGGCAAGTCATTATGTACCCTTACCAGCACAGTCTCTGTGCTATGCTATGCTCTGACCTAAAATTGAACTGGAGAGGCTCACAGATGTCAAAAGCCATGAGGTGTGCCACAGGCTACAGTGTAACCACCTTCTCAATAACCTTACCCGAAAAGGAGTGGTTTGATACAAGTCAGTAATCTGCTAAGACATCCGGATCAAATATTGTTTTTTTCAAAAGGGACTTCACCAGTGCATTTCTCAATGCAGCCAGAAACACCTCCTCTGAAAGGTAACACAAGATAATCTCAGTGAACACCAGACCCAGCTTACTAGTAGCCGTGTTGGACCTGGGTCCAGTTCACAACATGTTGGCTGCAGCACAGAGATCACCCCACTGATCTATTCCACTGTCACCACTTTAAACTCTTCCAGTGACTGCTGAATGCGCCTGTGACATATAGGATCCACTCTGCTGGGCTGTAACGGCCCACTTGGAGAGATCCTGGCCTCAACAGAGGATACCCTGTCTGAGAAGAACCCAGCGAACACCTCACATTTTACAAGCTAAAAGACTCTGATGGGCTTCAGACAGGCAGGATGGAAAAGCCTGTCACCTGTCAGAAAGAGCTGAGCAGGTCAGTTCCTCCCAGCAGCAATCTTCCTGGACAGAAACTCTGACTTCTTACAATAATAATAATAATATTTTTATTTATATAGCACAATTCAGAAGTCAAAGCGCTGTACATACATACATATCATAAAACAGTTCAATAAAATCTTACAGGTAACTCAACTTCAGTTAAAATTTCCCACAATCCATAAAAACTTCAGATGTTAAAAGTCTGCTTAAACAGATGTGTTTTTAGGCTGGTTTAGAAGCTCTTCACAGTCCTGCACTCTCTAATCTGATGAGGTAGAGAGTTCCACAAGAATGGTACCACAAACATCAAAGCCTGGGTCCCAGATGTTTTCAACTGCACCCTGGAAACCTCTAACAACCCCTTGTCAGTTGAGTGAAGAGGACGGCCGGGGCTGTAGGAAACCAGGAGCTCTTGCAGGTAACTCATCCCAGTCCATGCAGGGCTTTGTAGGTCAGGAGACTGACCTTGAAGGTGGTCTGCCACTGTATAGGCAGACAGTGCAGATCGCACAGCACGGGAGTAATATGACTGGACCACAAAGTCCCAGTCAACAATCATGCCGTAACATTCTGCACCAGCTGCAAGTGACAGATTTCAACCCCCGGAAGCCCCAGGTAAAGAGAGTTACAGTAGTCAAGGCGGGAGGTCACAAATGCATGGATCAACACGGGCAAGTCATTGGACGGAACAAGGTGCTTAATTCTGGTGATGTTCCTAAGATGGTAAAAGGAAGACTTGACGACTGCTGACACCTGCACATGCAGTGTCAGCCCATCATCAAGAACCACCCCGAGATTACGCACCCATTCAGAGGTAGGCAGTTGTGCACCATCAAGCCAAAGCCCAAAGGGTAAACCCACCAACAGCCTTTCTTTCCAGCACCCCAGATCCACAACCAACACCTCAGTCTTCCCGGAATTCAATTTCAACCAGCTGAACTTCATCCAGTCATGGATCTCCGCCAGACAGCTGTTACACATCGAGAACGCACTGTCCTGGTTGGGTGCAAAAGACAGATAGAGCTGTGTATCATCAGCATAGCAGTGAAACCTCAGCCCATATTGTCTTACAATATATCCGAGGGGCAGCATCTACACTGCGAACAACATGGGGGACAGCACTGAGCCCTGAGTGACCCTCACGGCAGAGAGAATGGCTCAGAGGAAAAATTCCCGGACACCACCCTCTGAGACCTGCCGGCTAGGAAAGAGTGGAACCATCTGAGAACTGGACCAGCCATGTCACAGATAACCCTCGGGTGCTCAAGCAGAACCCCACGGTCCACAGCGTCAAACGCTGAGGAGAGATCCAGAAGCACCAGGATGGAACAGTGCCTCTGGTCCCTCACCATCAGGAGGTCATTGAGCACCCAAACCAGAGCTGTCTTGGTACTATGTCTCTTCCAGAAGCCTGACTGGAGAGGATTGAAGACATCGTGGAAGGTAAGATGGTTCTCCAGTTGCAGCGCAACCACTTTCTCAATCACCTTCTCAACAAAGGGAAGGTTAGAGATGGGTCTGTAGTTTGCACAGCTGTTTGGGTCCAGAGAAGCTTTCTTAAGAAAAGGTGTAATCACCACCTCCTTCAGAGAGCTTGGGAACTCTCCTGAATCCAAGGAGCACCAAGCAATCTTTGCAAGGACAGGACCAATAGACTCCATCCACCCCAATAATAGGCGTGTAGGGCCCGGATCCAAACTACAGCAAGTTGGCTGCAAATTCTGGACAATCGGTATGATGTCCCCTATCTCTAGCCGGTCAAAAGATACCCAAGAAGACTGAGGGGAAGTAACCATACACTGACCACCACCAACCCCCATAGAGGACACTGAACAGATTTCGGCCCTGATGTCAGCCACCTTGTCCACAAAAAATTGAGCGAACTCATCACACTTAACTTGTGAAAATGCCCCTCAAACCTGTGGACAGGTTGGGTTGCACCACTTGTCTGTGGTTCGAAAGAGCTGGGCTGGTCAATTTTGAGAAGCAGCAATCTTACCAGACAGGAACTCTGCCTTCTTATGTGTGATTGCTGATTGATAACTTTGATAATGATCTATCACTCTAAGGTGGTCAGCTTCAAGGGTCGATTTCCACCAGCGACACTTTAGCCTTTGTCCTACATGTCTCAACTCCCTCAAGGTCCCATCAAATCAAGGAGACCGAAGGCGGAGAAAGAGAGGATGGACATGGACTGGGGCAATAGAATCCAGAGCCTCAGTAATAGCCTTATAGGCCAGAACTAGACTCTCTGGGTCCTCGTCTGCCGTCGAACTCCCGATATGTCTAATGCCACCAGAAGACCTTCTGGAGTTGCACCCCTCAATGGGCGGTATCTGACCATCTCCACAGGGGCAGGCCTATAAGAGGGGGCTGGAGATTGAATCTTATTGTGTAATGATCGGACCATATGACTGATTCCACCACCAAGTCGAAGGACTCGATCCCCAGGAAGAAGACCAGATCAAGTGAGTGACCTTGATTATGAGTAGCAGAGGCAACTACCTGTGTGAACCCCAACAAACACATAAGCTGTAGGAAGTCTTGACCAAACTGTAAGAGTTCATCATCAACCCAGGCATGGAAGTTGCCCAGTACCATCAGCCTGGGTGACTCCAACTCTGCATCGACGATGAAGTCTGCTACTTCCTGCAGGAAAGATTTCTCACCCCTGCGTGGATGGTAGATGAGAATGATCCTGCAGCCCACACCTGCTACTACAGTAAACTCAAATGATCTGGCCCCCTCAACTAGTACACCAGTAAGGTCCAATTCCGATCTAAACAGATAGCCACCCACCCCCCCCGTGGTCCGATCTCGAGCAGTGTATCACTGAGAACCTGGCTGGGACCGCCGCCTGCAAGATGGAGCCCACATTGTCATCAAGCCATGTCTCAGTGATATAAGCCAGGTCTGCTGTCCCAAGAAGGTCAACAATAATTGCTGTCTTTTTCCTAATAGACCTGGCATTGCATAACACCACTCGAGTGGGATGGGGTTCCAGGGCTGATCGAGTTATCTGCCCAGAAACACTGGAGCCCTTGGGTATGGTAACCAGACGTGGAGGACCACAGTCTAGAGACCATTTTGCCCCAGGGTGTCTCCTGGACTGTACAACCCTGATACAGCCACCCTGACCCCCCCCACGAGGTCCAGGTCCCCCAACCCACCTCTGCTTCCTACTAGCAATACTCAAAGCCCTACAGTAGTGGGTTCTTGCCCTTTGAAGCCATGATGAGCAATCTAATCCAGTTTATCCTCCTGTGCCCTGACCTCCTCCAACAATGCTCCAATCTCCATCCCCTTGTCTTCAACTCCCTTAGCTCTCCATCAAACCATGGTGAACCAAGGTATGAAACCAATGGGCGTACATGAATTGGTGCCACACGATCAAAGGCCACCCTGACAACTCTATAACAGGCCACCACAGCTTTCTCCAGTCCCACACAGCATGCCACCAGCACACCCAAAGCATCCAGTACTACCAATAGCCCCTCACAAAGGGCCACAACAATGATTAAGAGCATGGGATACGAAACTTACAAGAGGAGACTGGAGATTTTAAGATTATACAGCTTAGAGATGCAGAGGGCTTAGATGGGACATAATAGCAATATATAAAGCACGTAAAAAGGAAGACCTAAAAAATGTTTGTATCTTACATTTAGAAAACAGGACAAGGAAACTAAGAACATGCATTCCAATGAAATAGACTGCCGAGTACAATTGTATCAAGTGATAATATTAACATCTTTAATAAAAGACAGGACATAGTCTTTCTTGTAGGTGAGATAAATGGTTATTACTATTAAAAACAGCAGACAAGCATAATAAGCATTTTTGCTTCCTCTTGTCTGTATCTCCTATGTTCCTATGTACTGGACCATCTCCACAGGAGGTGGACTACAAGAGGGGTCCCTGAGAGAGAACCTGATAGTGCAATGATCCAACTGACTAACTGTATCAATCTTGAAATCCCCTACCTCGAGCCCCAGAGTGAATATTATGTCCAAGGCATGGCCGTGTTGGTGGATCATGGAAGAAATAAGTTGTGCGAGGCCAAGTGACTCCACCCCCTGGATGAAATCTTGGCAAACTGACAGAATTCAACATTGACCCAAGCACTGAAGTACCCAGCATAAGCCATCTAAGCGACTCCAGCACTCTGATAGCAACAAAGTCTGCGATTTCCTGCAGAAAATCCCCAACGCGTCCCAGAGGCCAGTATACAAGTAGGATTCTGCAACCTGCACCCATACCCCCACACAGAGTCATGTATTCAAACAATAAGGTATCCCCTACTGAGTGCGCCACCAAGTTCAATTCAGTTCTAAAACAGATGACCACCCTCCAAGATCCTTTCTTGGGCAGTGCACAACTATGAAACCCCTTGGGATGGCTGCCTCCAATTGGTGGCCAGGATCGTCACCAAGCAAAGTTTTTGTAATTCACATCAGACTAACAGAGGAATGAGAATTATAGTGTACTATAGTGGCAATTTTATTCCTCATCAATCTAGTGCTGCATACTGAAAGAAGAGGCAAGTAGTGCCGATAGGTCCTCAGATGCCTGAACACTTGGTCCAGTGGGATCCCTGGATATGAGAACTAAACACATCTGGCTCTCCTAAGTTCCCATTTTACCCCAGGGCATCTCGTGGTCCTCACCACCCCAATAGTATTCCTGTAAGCCCTCCCAAGCCCCACTCTTCTTCCATGCCTTCTCCCAATCTCTACCTCCCTGCATCAATGATAAACTGCCTTTGGCAGGGGAGATCAGGGAAGGGCAGCAGATCTTGGAGCAGGGCTGGGGAGTAGCTGAGCCTAGGGGCCTACTGCTGCACACACATCCCAACTACCCTATGCTGAAACTAAACAATAAAAATCTTACAATTCCCAAACCCTCCCCCACGACCCACAACTACCCATCCTTATAACCCAAACTATTGCCAACCCTCATTCATTCACCACACACCCAATATTACTTTACCTACACAACCAAATCCATATCCACACAAAATTATACACAGTAGCATTACTAAACTAGTCATCTCATGCAATCACACCCTAGACATACATAACCCATCCACTCCCAAAGAACAAATGAACAAAAAAACAATAAAACAGTAAAAATAATTAAGTCAGTGTGATTAAAAAGTCTTTGCTGCCAAAATGTCCTGCATAAAGTTCAAAGTATTCCCAATTTGGGAGTCTCATTCTACAGTCCAGCTTCTCTCTTGCAGAAGCTTCAAGTGTCACACTTTAATCATTTGCAAATATTATTTAACAAGTGAGAAACAAACTCTCCTCTCACATGAGCAGGTCTCCCCATAGTTGAAATGAGTAACTAGATAAAAATGCTACACCTCAGCACTGCCACTGCTGAGGGTAAGAAAAACCTGATTTTATTACAACAGAACAAGAAAATGTATTGCACTAGATGGCTGTCTCACCATCCCTGAGCTCCAATGTTTACTCTTACTGTCTCTCAGGCACCTGTCTCCTTCTGTCTCTAAGGCACCTGTCTCGGCCTTAATTCCCTCTTAGCTGCCCCTTCCAGACAACTGCTTCAAGGAACCACTGCCCTAACCAGGTGACTGAGGACCCACTCCACTTTCATTGCTTAACGATGCTCTGGGTCAGCTTCTTAGAACTTAGGGTGGCTGAATCATGCCCTACCTGCCAGTCCAATATGCCATCCTCTCCACACCAGTAGACAGACAAGAAAACTATAGCAGCTGTACTGGGCTCCAGAATCCCAGCACACAGGCATGCAAGCAGACACCCAGCAAGGTTCTCTACCCTTCACATCTGAATCAACCTTAATGCACCATGAGCCAGAGGTAAAACTACTATTTCATGGCCAAAATAGCGTGCTGGCAAAAACAATATAATACTGATGCCAGAACTGATGCAGAAATACCAGCCAAAGTGTGCAAATGTAATGGCACCAGCACCACTCTGAAGTGCTGACTAAAAAATATTAACTGCTACTGTAGCGTTCCATTGCAGTGCTTCCCGTTTAAATACCCCTTCTGTGGAGATGATACAGTACCGTCCTTCATGAAATTTGGAGCCCTGCACACTCCAGGCAGTGCTGGACTTCTTAGGTATGATGAAGGCTTGTGCTGAGGGAGCTGAGAAGGCCGTGGAGGTCTATAACATGGCTTTTGCTGCTGCCTTGAAATAGTCTGCATCTATTCCTTGACCTCCCGTTGCAGTTCCCCATTGTATTGTGAGGAGCTGAGATGGTTGAAGACTAAGGGATGGAGGATAGAGCATTCGTGGAGGAGATCTTGCTCCATTGAGGACAAATAGGCTCTGAAGAATCATTACGGGGACTTTTAGAGAGCAATTACCCTGACAAAGACAGACTTCCTATCAAGGATGATTGCAGCAAGAAAGAATAGGCCAGCTCAGCTTTTTTTGCACTAAAGACAGAATGATTACTCCAGTATGTCAGCAATTCATTAAATCTTTTTCAGCAGAAATGTGCAAGAAGTTTGGTCATTTCTTGCTTGACAAGGTGTCCTCAGTATGAGGGGAGATCACTGCAAGTGGCCTGTCATGGGCCAGTGCTATCCATGAAAGGAGGGGTAATGACAATCTGCCAACCTGGGCTGAGTTTGCTCCAGTAGTAGAAAAGGAGGTGGTCCGGATGGTCTCTGACTTGCGTCCTATGTGCTGTGCACTCAATCCTGGACCAAAGTGGCTCCTTACTGGTAGCTTTGACTTTCTAGGACCTGTGTATGCTAGGTTTATCAGGTGTTCTGAGAGAGGGGGTCTTCCCATTGGCCCTAAAAAGGGCGGTGGTGAGACCCCTCCTTAGAAAAACATTTCTGGACCCCGAAGTCCTGGCAAACTACAGGTGTGTCACAAATCTTCCTGCATTGAAGACATCTTGTCAAGGAAGAAACAACCAAACTCCTCACACTTTTCTGCAGAAGAAGCTAGAGGATCTGGGCATAGCAAGCTGCATCGTTAGGTGGGTGGGAAACTGGTTGGACGGAAGGAGGCAAAGGGTAGTGATCAATGGACAGATGTCAGAGGAGGGAGAAGTGATGAGTGGGGTCCCGTAGTGCTCAGTCTTAGGCCCAATCTTGTTTAATGTGTTCATCAGCGACATAGGAGTAGGTATCCAGGGCAAAGTCTTTCAAACGTGTCTGCACTCACTAAGAAACATAACTCCAGAAGCCGATCGAATCAAAAATAATTTAATAATCAAATTGAAGTTTACACAGCTTCTGCCAGTGGAAAATGTGCACCTCACCCCTGACAAAACCTTATATCAGAGGCAAAGCACTGGGGTGAGGTGCATGTTTGCCACTGGCAGAAGCTGTGTAAACTTCAGTTTGATTATTAAATTACTTTTGATTCAATCAGTTTCTGGAGTATTGTTTCTTAGTGAGTGCAGACATGTTTGAAAGACTTTGGAGATACGGGGGTTGTCACCCTGTGTCTGCACCTCTCATTCTGCACTAGAGCAAGTTACTGCTTTGGAGTTTTGTATCCAGGGCAAGATTGCAATGTTTGCAGATGACACTATATTAGGGGGAAGAGTGGACAGAGAAGAAGCAGTGAGAATTGTACAAAATTATTTGAAAAGGTTATAAGAATGGTCTAGTATCTGGCAGCTGAAATATAATGCCAGGAAATGTAAAGTGATGCATATTGGCAGGAATAGCCCTAGAACAACCTATTGGTTAAATGGGGTCAAATTTAGTGACTCAAAAGAGGAAAGGGATCTAGGAGATATTATTAGTGACACTGTTAAACAAACCAGCCAATGCCACACAGCATATAACAGGGCCAACAAAATGTTGGAATGCATAGGGAGAGGACTTGACAGTAGGCACAGGGAGGTGATACTTCTGCTGTACAGATCTATGGTGAGACCCCATTTGAAATACTGCATACAGTTTTGGAGACCATACCTTAAGAAGGATAGGGACAGGATAGAGACCATTCAGAGAAGAGCAACCAAAATGATACAGGGGCTTCACGGGCTGCCATATGAGGGGCGGCTGTAGGTATTAAACATGTACTCACTTGAATCTAGGAGAGAAAGGGGGGATATGATAGAAACCTTTAAGTACATGAGGGGTTTAAATTCAGTACCGTATGCTGAGCTATTCACCAAGGCTCCCAACTCAGTCATGAGGGTGCATGGATGAAAACTCAGGGGTAGGAGTTTCAGGAGGGATCTTAGGAAGCATTATTTCTCAGAAAGGATTGTGGAGCCATGGAACAAACTACCAACGGAGGTGGTAGGAGCTTGGACCATATCAGCATTCAAAAGGGGTTGGGATAAGGAGTATGCTAGAATCAAATCTGCAAGGAAATCTACTACTAGGACCCAGGATCACCTAGGATCTCAGGATCTCAAGGGTAGACTTGAATGGACCTTTGATCTCCCTCTGCCGTCACCTTTCTATGTTTCTATGTTTCTATCTTTTAGGAAAGATTATTGAGAAGGTTGTGGCAACGCAGCTGGAGGCTCATCTGGAGTTATTTAACATCTACAAGCCTATCCAGTCAGGATTTAAGCCTTGTCATAGTACTGTGACTGCCCTGGTTAGGGTGCTACATGACCTCCCCATGGCGGGGGATCAGGGATTGTGTTCCATCTTGGTCCTACTAGATCTCTCATCAGCTTTTGACATGGTGGATCATGTTGTTTTGCTGGATCACCTGAGGAACTATGTGGGACTCACAGGTACAGTCTTGTGCTGGTTTGTGTCCTACATCACAGGGAGACCTCAGCAGGTATCCTTGTGTAATTTTATCTTTGAACCCAGGGTGGTCACCTGTGGGGTTCCTCAAGGCTCAATTCTAGCATCCATGTTATTCGCTGTTTACATGTTGCCCTTGGGTGAGATCATAAGGTGGCATGGGGTTAAGTTCCACTGCTATACAGACAATACTCAGCTCTACCTATCTTGCACCCCAATCAGGTAAATGTGATGCCAGTACTCGGATGTTGTCTTCAAGAAATCAGTGACTGGATGGCCTCCAACTGGCTACATTTCAACCCAGGGAAGACAGAGGTGATGGTCATCGAACCATGGCAGGTTGGCTTGGCAATGACAAGTAGTGACCTTTCTTTTCCATCATTAAATGGTCACAATCTTTGAGCAGTGGATACAGTGAAGGATTTGGGCATCATTCTTGACTGCAGGCTGACATTTGAAAAACAGGCATCAGCAGTAGTCAGGAATGGTTTTTACCACCTTTGCAATATCACCCAACTTAAACTGTATTTGGTGCCACCTGACCTTGAGGTGGTTGTCCATGCCTTTGTCACCTCCCAATTGGATTACTGCAATGCTTTCTACTTAGGGCTATCTGGAGGTTTGGTGCACCGACTGTAGTTGGCCCAGAATGCCGTGGCCCGGTTCATGGTGGGAACTCTTCGTAGTGACCACATCACGCTGGTGTTGCGGGCTCTGCAGTGGCATCCTGCTTGCTGGTGCACCATCTTCAAGACTTGCTTGATAACATCCAAGGCCCTATGAGGACTGTGACCAAGTTACCTGAAAGATTTTCTGAAGACTTACACTCCCTCTCTCCCCTTCCGGTCCAGAGATGTAGGTTTGTTTCTGGTTTCCTGTTCCCATTTAAAACAGTCTAGGTATAAGGCCTTTGGAGTTTCGGCTCCTTTACTGTGGAACCGTCTCCCAAAATGAGTATGTTCTGCCCCCACTGTGGATACCTTTAAACAAAGATTAAAAACAATATTTATTCACACAGGCCTATACAGATTATTAATTAATTTTAGATTCTTTTGTTACTGTTTGATTTATATTTTAATACATTTTGGTCACAAGGGCCAGTCTCGACTGCCCTTCCTGAAGCTGCATTGCCTGCCTCCCTCATTTCAGCCAGCTTCCCGCTGGTCACGAGGGCCATTCCCAGCTGCCCTCCCTGAAGCTGCCTTGCCTGCCTCCCTAATTTCAGCCAGCTTCCCGCTGGTCATGAGGGCCATTCTCAGCTGTCCTCCCTGAAGCTGCGTTGCCTGCTTCCCTCATTTCAGCCAGATACAGAGATTTCTTGAACCGCGCAGTGCAATTTTCACTTTAGGTGCCATTTTCAAAATAGGACTGCTCCGTGTGAGCCTTTCAACAGCTACACTGCAGTCTTGCAAGCGGCCGAGGATTTTCAGTCAGCGCAGCATTACAGACTGTTTTTCAAATTTAATTTTAACTGTAAATGTCCGCATTATTCCTTTTTACAGGAGATTTAAGAACTGCACTGTGGGAATTCTTTAAATCAGAGCAGTGCTTCAAGTAACTTTGTTTTTCAAGTTTAACTTTAACTGCTAATATCTGCATTTATTCATCAGAGCACTGCTTTAAGAAACTTTAAGTAACTCTGTGCAGTATTCCTGACCTAGCTTGTTTTAACACCTAAAGCATGAATTTAGCTTGTTTTAACACCTAAAGCCTGAATTTATATTGTTTGTAAAGTTTTGCACAGTGTTTGTTAATTTATTTGATTGGTAAACATTTGTAGCACTGAGCTTTAGTACAGCTAGACACAAACAAAAATGAGCAATTCTTGCTGGTCGTCTGTATTAATTTTAACATAACAAACCAGACAAAGCTACGAACTGTGTGATTTTTAGCCCTAGGGAAGTACAATTTGAGTTTTCCCAGCACACTCATTGGCCCCTCCCCCAAGCTTCAGGTATTAATTGTCCTAACCCTGCTCTTTCTGTTGCAGTTTCCCACTGGTCATGAGGGCCATTCTCGGCTGCCCTCCCTGAAGCTGCGTTGCCTGCCTCCCTCATTTCAGCCAGGTACAGAGATTTCTTGAACTGCACAGTACAAGTTCCACTTTGGGCACCATTTTCAAAATAGGACTGCTCTGTGTGAGCCTTCCAACAGCTACACTGCGGTCTTGCAAGAGGACAAGGATTTCCCCGCCACCCCCACCACTACCCTTGGTGAGCTTGTTACTTTATAGTGGGGCTCATGTGATGGAAAAAACAATCAGGTCATTTCTCCATTAGCAGGTTATCCGGGCCCACCACTAGTGACCACTGTTAGGCAGTATTCCTTCCTATACCACCTCCCAGCAGTTTAAGCATGCTGCCTCTCTGTCTTCTGGTAGTCTCCTTCCTTGCACCCCTTGCATCCCTGCCTCCCTCCTACTACCCATAAACACTGACACTTACTCCAATATTCAACTTCCTGGAGTTCCCTCCGCATCTCTCTGGTACCTCTACTGCTTGATTATCACCCTCAGGCCCCATTTTCATTCTACTGATTGGTTCCAATATTCTACCACCCTCTTTTCATGCTGCACTGTTAGCGCTGAAATTCCCAGCAAGGGACACTTCTATGCCTCACTATCAGCCCCCAGCCTCACATCGCAAACCTCTGCAGACCATACATAATCTCAAGCTGCTATTGACACTACTATTCCTACAAGCAGGGGATGTTGAGTCAAACCCTGGGCCAACTTCACTGCATAGAGTAAACTCTTCCACCACTTTTCAGCTACCCCAGGGTTTTCAAATTGCTCACCTAAATATATTCAGCATCCTGCATAAGCTAACCTTGCTACAACCCAATGTCCTAACTCTAAGCCCAGATGCCATGATTATCTCTGAAACCTGTCTTAAGCTGCATCACCCCAATGCTGAATTATCAATTCCAGGATACACTATTCTTCACCATGATTGACCAGGAACCAAAAGAGGTGGCGGCATTGCCGTGTATATATTTCCTCATCACTACAGTTCTCCCCTGTTCCGCTAACTTTGCCCACTCAGACCATTGATGCGTTATTAATAAAAATTGCTCTCCCACACTCGGCTCCTATATTTATAGCTGGTTCCTACTGCTCCCCCAACTCACCCTCATCCTCTGTCCTTGATCACCTGGCCAACCTAAAATCTCACGCATCAGGGGTGAAATTTACAGCTTAGGTGATTTCAGTCTGAACTGGCTTTCCAGTGCCAGCTCTAGGTTTCACAATCAGGTGGCCACTTTAAACCTATACCAACAGATTACAGAGCCCACCTGCCCGAACAGTAGATCCCTGAACCACTCTCTTCTAGATTGGGTCCTTACCTCCCACCCCCATCGTATAACTGCCTCCAGCCTCTTGCCAGACTACATTAGCAACTACCACATGATATACTGTACCTGGTAAGAAAAATATGCAGACCTAAGGCACTTCCCCCCAGAGTAATACTTATCAGGTCCTTTAAATCCCTGGACCTTGCCACACTCTTATATGATCTGGTAAATACTGATTGGTCCTTTACCTCCTGTGCCACGTCTATAGATTCTGCCCTGGAGTACTTCAAATCTAGATTCTTAGAGGTCTGGGACTGCTATGCTCGTCTCAGGTGTACCTGAGTGAGGGGCGTTCAGATACCCTGGATATCAGCTGACCTTATGGACCACCTCAGGGCCAGGGACCAGGCGTGGAAGTCTTTCAAGGCCTCTGGATGTCCAACTGATCACCTAAAGTATCGTTCGCTCCATAATGCCCGTACGAGGCTCATCCGCCAGGTGAAAGCCAATCACTTCAAAGCCTCCTTCCTTACTAATTTAGCCCACCCAGCTAAATTCTGGAAGGTGGTTAACTCGATATTCTCACCTCCTGCCTAGCCTCCCACCCCAGTCCTCATCATTGGTGGCCGCTCCATTTCCAACCCCCTTACAGTGGCCACTGAGTTTAACTCATTTTTCACTAACTGTGCAGCGGCACTTTTGTCTACCCATCCGGCAGGCTCACCTAACACCGCTAACCCTCCCCCCTGGCCCAGTCTACAACCCCTTCTCCTTCTTTCGCATTTTGTCTTGTCACCACAGCAGACATGCTCACTGAACTCCTCACCCTTAACCCCACTAAAGGGAAATGCCCCTCAGGACTGGACTCCAAAATGCTCTACTTGTCGGCCCCCGCCATCGCCAGTCCCCTGGCTGCCCTGTTCAACCTCTCCCTCTCCCTTTCCCTCTTCCTCTCCCTCGCTTACATCCCATCTGAGTAGAAGCACACCACAGTTATTCCCCTTCTTAAGAGCGGTGACCACTCCTCTCCTAGTAACTACTGCCCCATGTCCCTCCTCCCTATATTAGCTAAGATTCAGGAGCACCTCGTCCTCTCACAACTCTCCTCATTTCTTGACTTCTCTTCCTTCTTCTCTCCCTACCAGTTTGGTTTTAAGAAATCATACTCCACCACCACCTCTCTCCTAAGGCTCACTGATGCCATCCTTACAGGTATAGAGAAAGGTAATTTAACCTTGGCTGTTTTTGTCGGTCTGGTGAAAGCGATCAACACTGTTTCTCACTCCCTCCTCCTATCTAAGCTCTCCCTCGCAGGGCTCTCTAGCGAGGCCACCAACTGATTTTATTCCTACCTACCTGGCTGGCAGGTCCTAATCTGTCAGAATTGGAAACAATACCTCTGCCACTCTCCCGGTGACCACTGGTGTTCCACAAGGCTCTGTTCTTGGCCCACTTCTATTCTTCATTTTCCTAAATGGTTTGCCCTCAGCCTACCCAAATTCTTCCATCCACGTGTATGCGGATGATACTGTGCTGTATACATCTGGTCCCACAGCCTCTGACATGGCTACCAGACTACAGCAGGACTTTGATGATGTCCAACTCTGGTTTCACTCTAATCAGCTGTTTCTCAATGCCAAGAAAACAGTCTCCCTAACCCTTGGCACGAAGCAGAGACTTTCTTGGTTCCCCTCCAGCCCCTCCTTCCACACCTTGGACGGGACTTCTCTGGAGGCCTGCTTCTCCTTTAGATATCTCGGGGTCTGTCTAAACCACCATCTCAGCTTCTCTGTACATGTTGAAGCTATCCATAGAAAGCTACACCTCAAGCTGGGTGCCCTATACTGCAACCAGAGTTGCATCCCGCTGCCGGCTCACTGGTCACTTGTACAGAAAATTATTCTCCCTATCTTTGACTATGGTGGTGTAGTCTATAGTGTCATTCCTAAGGCCATCCTAGCCAGACTGAACCATCTCTTCCACTCCTTCTGTTGCTATGCCCTCGACTGTCCTCCCTCCACCCATCACTGTGCCCTCTACCAGTCTATGGACCTCCCTTCCCTCCAGAATCAGTGACAGTCCCGCTGCATAAGTTTCACAGCAAAAATTTTGGTCCAAGACCCTCCCACCCTACCTCAGCACAGTCCTGCCAGTCCAAGCACCTCCAGTGTATACACTCAGGAACTTCGACTCTCACTTACTGTCTATTCCACTTATGTCCACTGCTGTTGGTCAGGCAGCTTTCTCATCTCAGATGCCCAAACTGTGGAATTCCCTTCCAGAGGCTATTTGGCATGCTAGCTCCTCTCAACACCTTAACTCCCTCCTTAAAATGTACTTCACCACCACATGCACATGCACCTGACCATTTCTCAGAACTAGGGCTTAGTTGTCCATGTACCCAGTGATTACTGTGATTACATTTTACTATGGTCACCACTTCTTTACAATGCATTTTATCCTGTAATTGTCTAACTACTATTGCACTATGTATTGTCTATAACTGTCCAACTCTTCTATTACACTATGTAATGTGTGAACTGTTTTGTATTTTGAAATGTCTCTATGGTGCACCTTAATTGTATATCCTCCCCCTCCCCCAGGACGCATCTGGAATTGAGCAGTAGTCTGCTCAGTATGCTTCCTAGTAAAACTTTTAAATAAATAAATGCTTAATGTGTATTTATTGACCATCAATTGTATTGTAAAGTTTGTTGTGTCCTGTTTCTTGTTGTAAAAACTGGATGTTTGTGAAAATGAGCTTGTCCCACAAACCTACTAGTATAAAAATAGAAACATAGAAACATAGAATTTGATGGCAGATAAGGACCGCTTGGCCCACCCAGTCTGCCATTTCCCTACCTACTGGATAAGCTGCAGATCCTAGTTAACCAGCAGCCTACTTCTTCTTACCCCCACCTCCCAGAATTGCCTTATGACTGTCCCATGCATGCTTGAATTCCACCACTGATTTTGACTCCACAACCTCCTCCGGAAGGCCATTCCATGCATCCACAACCCTCTCTGTGAAAAAATACTTCCTTAAATTACCTCTGAGCCACCCCCACCTCTATCTTCAAATTGTGCCCTCTTGTTCTTGCACACCTCTTTTTTTGAAAGATGCTACCCTCTTGGACTTTGTTGATTCCCTTGAGGTACTTGAAAGTTTCTATCATGTCCCCCTTCTCCCTCCTATCCTCGAGACTATACATATTAAGCTCCTTAAGTCTCTCTTCATATGTCTTCCGGTGCAGACCCTGCACCATTTTAGTTGCCCTCCTCTGGACAGCTTCCATCCTGTCTATCTCTTTGCGGAGATTGGGTCTCCAGAACTACACACAGTACTCCAGATGGGGTCTCACCAGCTGTCTGTACAGAGGGATAATAACTTCCTGTTTTCTACTGGTGATGCCTCTCCCTATGCATCCCAGTAACCCCCCAGCCCTCCTTGCTGCCCTCTCACATTGCTTGCCCACCTTTAGGTCATCTGATATGACTACCCCAGGTCCCTTTCCATTTTTGTTGTTGTTAGTATCTCACCCCCCATTGTGTACTCTTCCCCTGGGTTTTTGTTTCCCAGGTGCATTACCTTGCACTTCTTAGCATTGAATCTAAGCTGCCATACATTTGACCATTCCTCTAACCTTGCCAAGTCCCTTCTCATCCTTTCCACCCCACCCTGTGCATCAACTCTGTTGCAGATCTTAGTGTCATCTGCAAAGAGACATACTTTCCTTCTAGTCCTTCCGCAATGTGCTTATAAAGACATTGAAGAGGACCGGTCCTAATACTGAACCCTGCGGTACCCCACTAGTAACCCTCCTTTCTTCTGAGTGGACTCCATTTACTATTACTCTCTGTGTCCTATTCTCCTGCCAATTCTTTACCCAGGCTGTCATCTTGGGACCCAATTCTAGGCTGGCTAACCTATATTAATCTTTGTGTGGACTGTGTCAAATGCCTTGTTGAAGTCTAGGTAGCCATGTCCACAGTCCCTCCCTGATCTACTACTTTGGTCACCCAGTCAAAGAAATCTATCAGATTTGTCTGGCATGACCTTCCCACTGTGAATCCATGCTGCCTAGGGTCCTGTGCCCTCTGGCCTCTAGATACTGACAGTTCTTTCCTTCAGAAATGATTCCATCATTTTCCCTATCACTGAGGTTAAACTAACAGGTCTGTAGTTTCCTGCTTCTGCCTTGCTCCCACTTTTGTGAAGGGAATCACATCTGCCCTCCTCCAGTCCTCGGGTACCACCCCATCCTCCCATGATTTGTTAAAAGTGTAGTCAGTGGTGTCACTAGTTTCTACCCTTAGGTCTTTTAGAATTCTGGGATGAATCCCATCAGGTCCCATTCTTTGTCCACCTTCAGTCTTAAGAGTTCTTTCAGAACCCTTTCTTCTGTAAATGGGCTGGTATCAACTTCTGTATCCAGAGTGTTACTACTGTTTGTTTTATGTACCTCCCCTCTTCATTTGTAAATACTGAGCAAAAACATTTGTTTAGTATCTCTGCCTTTTCACAGTCTCCCTCTGCCCACCCTCCCTCCCTTTATTAAGCCTCACTATCCCTCCCTTGGTCTTCCTTTGCTCCCTGATGTACCTATAAAGGTTTTATTCCCTTCCTAACTGAGTTGGCTATCTTTTCCTCAGTTTGGGCCTTTGCTGTTCTGATTGCCTTCCCAGCCTCCTTTTGCTTTAACTGATACAGTTCTCTGTCCTGCTCCTTCTGCGATTCCTTGTACTTCCTGAATGCTTTCTTTTTCTCTTGAACCTTCACTGCCACTTCCTTTGAGAACCATAGTGGTTTCTTACATGGTCTTGTTTTGTTTATTTGCTTCACACAAAGGCTTGTTACCTCTGTGATGGCAGTTTTTATTATTCCCCATTGTTCTTCCATCCCTCCTTCCTGCCCATTTGCTAGTGCATTCCTTAGGCACTCACCCATTTTGGCAAAGTCAGCCCTCCTAAAGTCCAGTACTTAAAATAAAAATGAAATGAAATAAAGTTGGTTGTTTTTAGTACCTTTGAAGTGAAACCTGTCTTTTTACTGTTTGTGAGACACTCTGAGCCATTGGAAAGGGCATGTGGTGGTGACCCCCCCCCCATTTATTCATGGTATAGAACGTCGCTACCTGTATCGTAACTTCAGGATATCTGGCTGCTTTTTCTGTTCCCCTCTACTTTTCTATACTGTCTGTTGCACTACAGCATTAAACTAAACCTTCTAGTTACTGTATTTCTTTTTCTTATTTAGTGCTATATCGTGTTGGCCACTCGTTACAGTGGGGACCTTCTTCTACATTTCAAATGCCAGTCTCATCTCTAGAGTCCAATGACAGAAAAGCTTAAGCCGTGTATAAAAACGGCTTTAGAAAATTCCCTCTGCCTTAACTGCCTCACTCTCAGGTATAATGGTAACTGCAGTGCAGCAGCGAGTAAAGTGATGTGGAAAGGATTTGTAAACCTTTCAAGAAAAACCCGCTGTTAGTTGTAGAAAACCGTTTTTTGAACCGCTGTTGGTTTTACTTTCACTCAAACAGCTTTGAGCTGTTTGTCAGCTGTTAAACAGACTCTTTGTTCATTTATGCAGCCAGGTAAGATGCAGACTACTTACCTGAGCTGATGTTTGGTAGTTTGGTAGTTCTTCATGTGGGGCATAAAAAAATGCTGTGCTGCAGTGTGTCCCTGTGCTGTGCTGGGAACCCTTTAGGAAGTGAGCAGCAGCCTACAACTGAGTTATATGCTGTACAGAAAGCTCCTCCTTCCTACACAGAGGCAGAGTACAGCATAATGCCACCCCTTTTGTTCTAATTAGGGGACAATGTAGTGTATTGAAGTGATCTATCACATATTAGACATGTTGATGTTGATTATTATGTGCCAATAAACTAATGTGTTCAGCTATATAAATTAACATGAAATTAGTACAAGAATAAAACAATGTAATTAATGGGAGGAGTTTCAGCCTCAAGGAGGAGTCTGAGCCCTATAAAAAGAGTAGTCTTGTAATTCTAAGACAGATAGTTGTTGGGAGAAGACCTGTGTGGTTCTCCCACCAAAATCTCTGTTGGAGGTCAGGCACAGTGTTACATTAACAGATAGCCTTTATGTCTTGCTAAGCTGTGCTTTTTGTTTTGTTTTGTTCTTGTATGAAAAAATGAATTGCTTTGTTATTTTTCTTTGCCTATTTTGATTTATTTATTTTTAATAAAAATCACACCTGGTAGGTGTGTTGTACCTGCATTATCGTTTCCTGAGTATTCTATTTTATACTACCCATGACAGGGCACCATATAAATAAAGTTTTCCTTGCCTTGCCTTACTACACGCTATCACAGTGCAACTCTAACAACTTCTAAACAACCCTACCACAACTCTGATTTCAAAACAAAGTTTAAAAGAAAACATGAACTGCAGCAAGGACAGAGCTACATAACCTAAAGCAACAGGTTTTTAAGTCTGTTTTAAGGAGCTCAAAAATTAGAAAGCTCCCAGAGTAAATGACAGCTCCAAGCACTTGCAACCTGAGCTTGATGAAGGAAGTGGGATGCGCTGAGAAAGGGTGGCTAACTCTGTTACAACATGCAGTTCCAAACTCACAGCATCATTCCTCACCTTACTGTGCCACAAAGAAGTACTCAGTAACCACATTAAGCAAAAATATTCAGATGCTTTATTGAAGAAAATAACAAACTGGTTAGAGTACACAGTTGCCCTCACCCAGCCTGAGGAAGGTTTTTGCTGAAGCACTGGGGCTTGTTTGTACACTGGGTGAGGGCAACTATATACTCAAACCAGTTTGTTATTTTCTTCAGTAAATCATTTAAATATTTATTGCTTAACGTATTACTGAGTACTTCTTTGTGGCACATAAAGGTGAGGAGCGAAGCTGTGAGTTTGGAACTGCAGAGCAAATGACAGCCAGCCCAGTCCAGCAGCCATCTTTATTTATTTTATTTAGTTTTTGTTAGCCGGGTAAGTGCACTAGACAAGTCCTGCCTATTTTCAGGCATGACCCGGGGGAGGGGGATACAGATTATTGCCAACTGACCTTGAACCAGATTAAGCTGTTGGTGGTATTTTTAGTGACTGAGGGAAATTTGGCCAGGACACCGGGGAAATCCCCCTACTCTTTCCAATAAGTGCTATGAGATCTTTAACATCCACCTGAACTACCACCAATCCAGGCAGATGGGACCTCAGTTTAATGTCTCATTCAAAAGACGGCACCTCAGAAGTGCAGCACCCCTATCATGCTGCACTACAGTGTCAGTACTGGGATATTAACTCAAGTGCCAGATTTGAGAACTGAACCCACAGTCCTCTGATCTTCCGGCCTCAGAGGCAAGTGTGCTGTCTACTGAGCCACTGACACTGAGAGAACTAAAGGGATTAACCACTCTACTGTAAGTTGTTTTAATAGTGATTCAAAGTGTAAAAAATCAGTGTTACAGCCTCTCACACTGCAAAGAGATGTAATTTGCAGAGCTTAAGATCTTCTGACAGGTATTGAGCTGAAGTGCATCATCAAGAGACAGCATGAGGCAGATTCAGGTGTTTCTAAAGAGCACCAGAATCTTCATCACAGATAGTTGGCTGGGGGCACACTTGAAATACATGACCCCAGCTCCACATGCCACATGACTTATCATCTATTGTACATCAGGTACTTTACAGTGAAATGCCATAGATCACTGTTACGCAACACATTATATACAATATTATAAAAAAAGTTATAGAATTGTAGTTCAACACTGACTTACTGTATTTTACTTGCCTAACATTACTGCACTTTAGGTACCTTACTTGAAACAAGTTTCCCTCTTTTTTGCACACAGGGAAAACATGCCACTTATGGACAGTAGCCTAACTGAGGATGATGAGACCGCCACAAAAAAAATTTGAATGTCTGGCTGCTGAACATGGGGTAGTGGCATCTGTCTCCTCTGTAAAGATGATGCATTGCCAGATGGGGTGGAAATACGTTCTGGCATGGTAAAGGCACCAGAAAAAAGGAGTGATTGTCAAGATAATGTTTCCAGTTTGTTATTACTGTACATACAGTTTCATGACATAATCCATCTTTTGTTTCCTCCAGCTTTTATCCCATTATAAAGGATGTGAACAAAGTGATGCAAGTTGAGCAAGCTAGGATGTGGATCAAGAACAAGGAGAAGTTCCTTGATGTCATTTTCTTTGGTGACATGATAGTGTCTTTGGAGAACTTTGCTTCAATGGCATTTTATAAGAAGGGCAGGTACTCCATGAAACTGAAGCTAAAGCATCCTCCTAAGCTTCATGTATAGGCTCCATAGACTACTGGGGGATTGGCCTACTGTGCATTTTTGAGGGTTGGTAATGCTCAATTTTAGGAACCAAAGGCTTAAGACAGTTGTTGTCTCATCTCAGTCTTTGTACTGTGTCACTTTACCTGTATGTTCTTCATGCCCACAGGAGTTATGGATGGCAAAGTATTGAGGGGATATATCATCTTGGGAGCAGTGAGGAAATACCTATGGAGGAACTAGCCAGATGGACATTACGTCTTTCAGGACAATGACCCTAAACATACCACATCAGTAGCAGCTGTTGCTGCTGTGGGAAATAATTGGGTCAGAACATCACCAGAATTAGTACTACACAACAGACACATAAAGAATGCCCATTAATGTGTGTTTTACTGTTTATTTTTTGTACCACTAGATCTTCAGAAATGAATCCCACTGAGATGGTGTGGCATGCCATGACAACATTTATCTAGGGGAACAAAAATGAACAAAGCAAGAACTGGTTGATGCCATAAAAATTTGTAATTTTCATTCACAAGGGTGTGGTGTGCACATATATGGAACCCAAACAAACAGAAGAGAGAAATGAATAAGTGCCTTAGCTGAGATTCCAGATAAGGCATTTATTTATTTCTCTCTTCTGTTTGTTTTCATTCCATGAAGCAATTTTCAAAATCTTTAAAAAGAAGAAACTGCAGATGATATACTTCACACTTGCAGAACATTTTGCTAGTTGTGGTTGCCAAACATGGCCGCACAACTGGAATGTGAGTCACATCAGTGCTGCAGCATATAGTATGTGTTGTGTGAAAATGTGTTTTATTTAATTTACAGGTTTGTTTTGTACTTTATAATGCTTTTCTTGTTTTCTGTGAAAGTGAAATTTACAAATGTACTCTATACTGCTTTGCATTGTATGTAAAAATGGATTAAACTGTGAAATAATTCACTAAAAACTCCCCCCCACACACACACACACACACATGGGTCTATGTGATAATAACATCTACAAAACAGTGCCAACCAAAAATCGTGACTGCACATCGCCAAAAACAAAAATGGCAATGAGCAGTACAGTGCCAACAAAAAATGTGAGTGGCACTTACATTTTCTGCTGGGAGTCATCTGAAGATACTTCTTATGCGGTGGCTATGCCGTCTGCACCCCCCATGTATGATGTAATCATCACCGGGGGGATGATAGGGGTACATAAGAAAACTCAGGAGGGGATGGGGGTAACCTGCAGGTGAGGGGACAAAGTCATGAGGTTGGGGGAATGGGAATTCAGGAACAAAAAAAGGACAAATAAAAACAATATGAAAACACCAAAACAAATCACCCTGAGCCAATCCTGAACCTGGATCCACCACACACAGAGACAGTGACTGTACCCACTACACCACACAGCCAGTTTGGAACTGGTCTGATCAACAAAGCCCTTTACAGCCTACCAAATAAGTATCCCCTATGCAAGGAAAGTGCTGTACTTGCTATGCACTATTAGGAGCACATAGCTGACTTCACATTCGCTATTTTTATGTCACCCAAATTAAGTTGCTAAACTTGACTCACTGTATTCATGAGATACTCACACACACACATGTACTGTAAATAAAGACCCATCATAAAACACAGGAGAGATGCCACATTTCATTAAGTGCTCCTGGGGGGAAGGGGGACAATCAAAGGCCATGGTTTCCCAGACATTTCCCCCCACTGGCATTTTTTCTCTTCTGAGTGCCTGGAAGATGTGAAATGACACTGCATGGCAAAACTGCAGTATTTTTATAAAAGCAGCACACATGGACTATGCTTTGTAAACAAAGCAAAATCAGAAAACACATTTCCATGCACATGCCCCACACTGTGCAAGTAAGCATAAGCAGCAAACTACACATACACTAAATAGATGTTCAGACTAGGTGATGGTCACATTTCATTATGTGCTCCCGGGAGGAAGGGGCACACATCTAAGGCCATGGTTTCCCAGATAATTCTGCCACTGGTGTTTTATTTTTTCTCCTGAGTGCCTGGATGTTTTTAAATGATACCGCCTTGATAAACTGTATTCAAGAAAACAAGCATGCTTGTACATTATAAAGCCCTATCATAAAATAGGAGAGTGGTCACATTTCTTTAAGTGCCCCTGAGAGGATGAGGGACTCATCCAAGGCCATGGCTTCCCAGAGATTTCCACCACTGGTGGTTTTCTCTCCTGAGTGCCTGTATGTCATTAAATGACACTGCCTGGCCATCTTATATTTTATAAAACAAGCACACATGCACTTTATAAAGCTATAAGGAGCTCAAACTAGAAATTTCCATCCCCGTGGGGAAGCTGTAATTGCAGTAGGATGATTTTGAGTTTCCAACTACCCACAAACATGTTGTCACCTGGAACATGACAACATTATAATGAACTAGCATGAAGTAGTTGTCATCTTATTCAGACTTCAATGACTGGCCACAGAACTTTGAAACAAGTGAATAGGGAATGGAAGCATGTGGGCTAGTCAAAATGCTTAGAGGTAAGGTCAAGTTTAAGCTATGATTTCAGCATGGGCAGAGAGAAAATGCTGAGTGTTGAATGCAATACTGTAATTTGACTTTTTTTTTTTTTACATAAAATCCCTTCCATGAAAATTTGAGGTCAGACCCAAAGTACTACGTGGGCCATCACTGGCGGTGGGGGTGTTCAAGTTCTGCCTAGATAAAATACCTGTATGCTTTTGCACAACACTGATGTGAATCAAACAGTAAACAATTAATTACATGCACACTATGTCCCTTAACATATTAACCTGAAACTCCAGATACATGTTCTTCAAGGCACTCACTAACTGCTACTAGAAACACATATTGCTACAAAACGTAAAGTGATGGTGGGGGGGATTTCTGTGATGACTGACAAGATCCAGTGTGAGTTTTCTTCTCTGAGGGCCTGCTTTTGTTTGGCATACATCATACAAAATAATTAATAACTATGGCATTTCTAGTCACATTAACCAGAAATTCTGGATACATGCTCCCCAAGGTGTTCAATAAATATAACCAGAAGCACATGTTACTACAAAAAGAATAAAGTGGTTTTCCAGTTTTTCGGTGGTGCTTTTTTTTTTTTAGTGTTGACTGCCAAGATCCAGGGTGACTTAACAGACATTAAAACTGACACACCCCTTTGAAAATATGAAATAACTGCTAGGGTCATCTACATGTGGGAACTGAGACAGAATCTAAGTATTGGCATCTCTGCAGTACAGAAGGGCTGTCGTGTCACTGGTGGCTGCAAAATGCTGCAATAACAAGTGACATAAAATGGCAGAAAACAACATGATTCTGGGCACAACTGTTGGTGAGAATGGATTCATGTAAATAAAGTCACCAGAATCTGGGCTGGCCCACTGGTACAGCAGCATGGCATCCACTTGACTCTGACATCCTGAGTTTGGAGATGGACTCAGGAGTTGGAAAGCTGATGGGGAGGGAGAAGGATTGAGCATCCCAGAGACTGCTCTCCTTCTCTGGGGGGAGGGGGAAGAGTTTCCAGCAGTCTGCAGACCTCTGGCAGAGCCTGGCGGTACCACTGCTGCCGCTACCTAACATAAGGGGAAGGACGCTGGCCATCATTGCACATCTCCACCCCTAGGGATCTCCACAGCAGCTACAAAAATCTGTCTCCATCCTTGGTCCCATTGACCTTCTGCCTGCCACCACTCCCACTGCAATCTGTGTCCATGGGGGGGTTCTGGTCCCATGGCCCCACCCTGGTGGGTAAGCTAAGGCTTGAAACCATTGTCCATTGGGGAGGGGGCACCCTCCCAATAGCCTTGCTGGGGGGTAAGCCTTGGCATGGGGGGCAACATGCGGGGCAGGGGCTGATCCCCTAAGGGAAGGGGAGGGAGGGTGCTGAAACCCCCAAAAAGTCACCCAAATCCAGCTTTGGTAAGAAAATGGACTGCACTAGTCACCTCCTAGTCTCATAGGAGAAACTGTTTTAATGCCTGTAAAAGAACCTCAAACTCATTCTGAGTTTTTTTACAGAGTTCGTTGATATGTTTACAGAAGTACAATTTATTGTATATCTAAAGACCTAGGTACTTGTAGATGCATACCGTGTCTAATATATCACCCAACAAGGTAGTGACAAAGAATTCATATGGACTGCAAGATTTTATGTCTCTTTGGGTGAACAGCATTGCTTTGGTTCTGGAGGTGTTCAGGAACAAACTGTATTTTATCAAG
Organism: Neoceratodus forsteri; assembly: GCA_016271365.2. NCBI lineage: Eukaryota > Metazoa > Chordata > Ceratodontiformes > Ceratodontidae > Neoceratodus > Neoceratodus forsteri. The sequence goes on along the minus strand of CM057451.1, from coordinate 670,008,140 downwards.
TTCCCTTGCAGGACATGGGCAGATTGTAATTTGAAGTTTGCTTGGAGAGGATTGGGCTATTTACATACAGGACAGTATCATCTGGATAGAAACATAACTTAGTATTCTTAATGCCATCCCAAAATGGTTTATATACAACATAAAGAGTAAGAAATCTAGTACTGCACCTTGAGGTACTTCCTTATGGATTAGAGTGAAAGGAGATGGTAACATTGATCTGAACCTGTTGGTGTCTGCCAGTATAGCTGGTGAGCCAGGCTAGGGGTGAAGGTTAATATTTATTTTATTTATTTTGCAGAGAAGCACATTGGGGTCCAGAGTACCGAGCACCTACTTAGATCTAGGAATAACATCCCACAGCGACATGTTTTGAACTAATGCAGTAACAAGTCATCAGTTGGCCAGTGCTGATGAAGTGCTGTGCTTGGCTATGTAGTTAGGTTGTTGGAGGGTTATAATATCATTTGAGGGAGAACATGCTCAAAATTGATCATTCAACAACTTTTCAATCATTTTTGCTAGCACCGATAATTTGAAGATGGGTCAATAATTGCTCAGATCAGATTGGGAGTCAAAGATGAAACAAAGAGGCTGCTGTAATAATCCTGCTTAGTTTCAGGAATAACGGATTCAACAGGTTAGGGTTAGCTGCTTTCTTGGCCGCCAGTTAACTTAAGAATTTAAGAATTTATTTTCCTGTAACCAATTTAAACATTTTTTTGGGGATCACTTTTGCTTCAGAATTATTTGTTTCTGGACCTCTAAAAATGAACATTACATTCATGTATGATTTTATTCTTGTCAGTGATGACTTAGTGATTGCTTTAAGTTGTTTGGGATTGCTGATGACTTCGATTTTCCTTCAAGCATTTTTACTATTCTTCAGAATTTAGAAGGTTCTGTTTCATTTTCTTCTGCAATTTTAAAGTTGTAGTTTGCTTTTGCAATCCTGATTAACATAGCACATAAATTCCTCATTTGTCTGAAGAGCATCCAGTCATTATAAGCTTTTGTGGTTCTGGCTGCAGCTGATAACCTATCCCTTTAAAGTATTACCATTTTTAGTTATTGTGTAACCCAAGGACAAGAGCTGGTCCCAGTTTTTTTCTTAATGATAGGGGCATTTTTGTTGACTAAAGAAATGAAGAGGACATTTAAAAATGTGGCTGCTTCCTCCACCATAGGTATTAGGTTCAGACATGACCAGTCAGCAGCTCTGAGAACATGCATGCATGCCTGCTTGCCAAAACTTTTGAAGCACCTTTTTCAATAAATCTTGGGGGAGCCAGTTTTTTGACATCTCTCACACAGACTACAGTGTTATGATGACTGATGAAGACCATAGTATGATTGTATTTCTGGGGTCAAATAGTAAGTTACGATGTCAAGCACAGAGGAGTGATGTTTTTTTTTTTTAGATTGATCCCTATGAATGCTTGAATTACTTGAATCAAGTTGAATTTATCACTGATCTTTTTAAACTGTCAGACTTTGATGTGAGTCTGTCCTAGTCCAGGTCACCTTGGATATGGGTTTCATTTCTATGACTTTTTGAAAAATGAGGAGAATTGCTCCAAGATTTCATGACCAGTATTAGGGGATCTATTACATAGGGCTGGTCTGAATCTACTGATTCCATTCTATTATGCATATGTCAGATAACCAGAGAGAACTTCCAGTTCTCACTCCAGTTCCAGTCTGATGCTAGTTAAGCTAATGGAGGCAGAATCAGAAGTTCCAATCCGACATCTGACTACAAGTTACTGGACAAGAAAACTTCCACCCCCAAATACACAGTACAAACTCAAAAGAGCCTGTTGATGAGCCAGAAAAAAAGCCCTCCCATCCTACAGCATTGTCTTGTCTCCTATACACCCTTACCTTAATGTGCTGTCAGCCTGTGGTCCTTGAGGAGGTGCATCTTGAAGTGCCTGATGTGGGCTGAAGAACAGAAAAGAACAGGGTTTGGCTTCCACTTCATGGCTGCATATCCTACCTCACCAGTGGCCCATAATGGACACAGACCCAGCAAGCAGAGACACTATTGCCCACTGCCAAGACCATCCCCAGTAGCCTGATCCCCTGGCCCCTAGTTGTGCCTTCAGTTCAAATCAAACTATCCAGAAGGATCCAGAAGAGAGCTTCACATTGTGCAGAATCCCTACTCCCATCTTTGATCCACTGTGTAGCACCAGCGATGTGGTCATAGAGTGAAACTAAGTCCTCAGGTAAACAAGTTCTTCTCAGCCCAGGTCCATCATTTCAAAATAGCCCAGCAGCCCTTGGTCCTCCATGAGTGACCTTTGTAGAGTAGGTGGCTGACCTAAACAAAACCCTGGGTAGCAGCTACTGTAACAGACACTTTACTGAGAAAGGTGTCTGGTGGCTACCTAGTGTTTTCTTTTGGTCAGTGACCTCCTCTACCCTGGTCAGTTAGGAAGAACTTTGGGCTGCTGGGCTACTTGAAAATGATGGACCAAGGTGGGTAGAAGTGGTAGACTGGAGGACCTGGTCTCTCTCTCTCTCTCTCTATGTGTCCAGATAGTAGGAGCAGGTCCAGCACAGTGGATCGGGGACAGGAGTAGGGACTCAGCACAAAGAGAGTCTCTCTTCTGAATCATTCTGGACAGTTCAGGTCGAGACTGGAGTTTGGTCTAGGAGCCAGGGGACCTGGTCACTGGGTGAGGTCTTTGCAGTGGGTAGTGGTATCTCTGCTTGCTGGATATGTTTCTGTAACTGGTTGCTGGGGAAGAAGGTCATTTGAAAAATGCAACCACGAAATTCAAACTGGACTCTCACTGCCTCCTCCCTCCTTCAGCCTACAGCAGGCACTAAAGGCAGCACCACACTTGGGAACCCCAGTAGCAGGCCATCATCACATTAACTCCTGTCTGCCAGCATTGCTTCCTTCCCCAACACTTGTCACCTTTCAGTCTTCTTACTGTGCCCAGGTTATTACACCTCACTTGAGAACTCCTCAGCTCCTTCACTACTACTATGTATCTCCCTCCCCCTCAACACCTTGTTTTCTAGCTGCTGTTCCTTACTTGCCTATTATCACTTTTTCTCCTAGATCATCCCACCTATTTCCTTTTGTCACATACAGTATATTGTATATCCCTTCTTTCCCCTTACCTCTCCACTAGCATTGCTATTTTCTCTGTATAGATACTTTCTGAAGAAGACCTACTATTCAACGGTCACTTCTAACTATATCTACTGTTTTCAGTGTGCATTTAATATTACCTTTTTGTCCAGCTGAAAAATTATAGAAATTGCTTTTCAACTATTCTTTTAAGCAAAAGGAGTGACAGCAATGGTCAAAAGTGAGCACTCGCATATTTCACTGTGCAGGTATGGCTGTTCAGGACATATATGATACACTTTCTGATACTGGAAATGAAGATGATTATGACAGGCTTTGTCAGTAGCTCAATAGCTTGTATGATTGCCTCATCTGGGGATGGAAGACTGCAAGGTCCTGGGTTTTAACTCTGCATCAGGAACTTGGGCTTATGCCCAATACTGACACTGTTGTGCAGCACTGGAGGGGTGCTGCACTGTTGAGGTGCTGTCTAGATAAAAGTTAAATTGAGGCCCCTTCTGTCCATTTCTGATGCTTGTCAAGGTAGAAGTTAATGATCCCATAACCAACTTTTCCCCGTCAAAAAAACAAGTAAATGACCCCCCCCCCGACACACCTGGAAACAAGCATTCATAGCTCACTGTGCCTTTCCTGGTCACAAATTACACAATAAATAAATTCAGCCCTTGAGGAGCGAGATGAATATTTTGCACAAAAAGCAAATGTGCATTTTGAAATACATTTAAGGCAGATGCTGAGGCAAGATGAAAATGAGACAATAGATCAGTTTGTCACTCAATTAAGGCAGACAACTGAAAACTGTGAATCTGACACTGCAATAAATGAGCACGCTGGAGATGAAGTCATTGAAAAGTGTAAGCCAACAAACCTGAGATGGCAATTTCTAGGAGGGAGAACTCTCTGTGCTTCAACAAATGGCACATGAATCAGATATGATAGAAAGGCAATCTACAGTACCTAACAACAGAATGTTTCCAAAGAGGTAGCAAACAGTGTACATGTGAGGTTATCAACACAGTTCAGAAAAGACTCTGTAAAAAAACAAAACTGTTGTTGTTGTGGTAGGAGATAACCCATTCAAAAAGAGTGTCTATCAAGGGATAGAAGGTATAACAAAAGTCACAAAATAGGCCACTTTGCTACAGTTCATCACACTTAAAGTGTTTCTGGAGTCATAAGCAGCCCTAGTCAGCAAGAAGAGCAGCATACTGCATATATCCAATTGCCTGAAAGATATTGCAGGTGATGGAGAATGTGTGTTCACTGTGCAGAGGGCATCACAAGAAGGGACAGTTTATTACATGAGAGAAATGCTGATTTACTCTGGAGTGTGCTCAAGTATAAATGACAGAAAGCCACACACTAAAATAAAACCAAAAAAACAAGGTATTAATTGTGTGTGTCTCAGAGGAAAAAACAAAAACATACATGCATACGGAACAAGTAAGTCATTAAATGTTAGGAGGAAATCCATAAGGATATATATATATATATATATATATATATATATATATATATATATACAGTCAAAGGCAAGAACCTCAGTCAAAATGAACAGTGATAGATGGTGAGGGACAATGTTTACTGAGTTTTAAATCTACAATAAAGTTTGGGTTCTAAAGTTGGTAGTCCAAGCAAGTGTAGTGGTCACTCAGTGTCATATGAAGAGTTTCAGTGGGGTCAGAAAAAAACTAAAAGATAACTAATGACAGATCTTTAGTGCCAGTAACACACACTCAGTAGTACAAAATGCCACACACTGTGGATCTCTTCTAGCCCAAGGCAAAAGGTATCAGCTAAGCGGCATGAATTAGAGGCTATGGACATTATCATGTTGGTTGAAGGGTCAACCCCACCTGAAGGGCTGGTTGTGGTCATGGCCAAACTGTCTGGAGAAATCAGTTTATGTGTAGACATGTGATGTGAAACATAAGCCATCATTAGAGAAAGGCGTCTGAGTCCCACACTAGATGATTCAGTGCAGCATATGCACAACAATAAAGTAATTAGTACGCTTTACATTGTGAGAATATCACTACATTTGGCTGAGTGAAGACTTGATGCATTGCAGCACTTAATTCTGTACAAATATAACTCATGTCCATGATTGGTTTAGCATCAGAAATGTGCAAGGCTCATTCAGTAAGTGCTGCAGTGGTGCTGTGTGAACTATAATAATTTTAATGGTGGAAACAAGATACCTGCAGCACACATCCCCCACATACTTGTTAAGATGTGTGGCTTCTCAACCACTCATTGAACGCTGGTGCTTCACTGGCCTAGGGAAGCTGGATTTTGCAGTCTATGTCCCTACCTTCTGGAACTCCCTTACCCCAGAACTGCATCTCTCTCCCAGCAACCCAATTTTCTGTGAGGTCCTAAAAGACTCTTTGTATGGACCAGGCTCTTGTTTTTGCAAGTAACCTCTGGACCAGCTGCCTTGCACTATTTGCACTTTCTGACTCAGTTTCTCTGATGTGTGTGTATCTTGTATACTGATTCTTGCTGCACACTGTACCCTTGTATCTTTTGTACCTACTCATGTTTATTGTTGTATCACTGCCTGATTCATGATGTCTATCTATTGTAACCCTCTGCTGACATTGCTGCAAATGTTACTGTCGGCATATAATTCTCCCAGATCATGCCTGAAAATAGGCCTATGTATACTCTTACGTGGTATAAAAAACAAATAAATAAATACATACTGAGGAACATATTTGTAGGGCTAAGCCGGGGGTGTTGGTGGGGAAGCAGACAAAAAATACCCCTACACACAAAGCGCTATGTACAGTATAGTGCACATGCCAACAACTGTGACTTTCAGCATCAACTAAACTGGCTTCCTTTAGAACCCTTGACTGATCTGGAATTAATTACATTTAAGAGCCACTCCTTCCTACTTAACCTCTTTACCACCTATAAGCTCAAGCAGGACCTGAGGTCACAGGATAAAAAGCTCTTTGGAAACCCAATGCTATAAACAACCTGTACCCAGAAATCCCTCAGGTACAGTATACCGTGGTGAAAACATGGAATGATGTACCTCTGGAGATGCATAGCATTAGCTCCAGTAAATCATTTACATCCAGTTATAAAAATGCCTCTTCACAACACTAAATTGCAATTGCTGCAGCACCTAACCTTTTTTCTGGTTGTGATAATACACAGTACCTTGTGTATCCCTATTGCACCCTACTTATTCGATGTGCTCCATTCTATCTATTGTATCCTATCATACTGTATACTGTGTATATTTTTACATCCCTGCTTTATCCTACCATATACTGTGTATTTTTTGTATCCCTCCTGTATCCTTTTGTATATTGTGTACACTTTATTCAGCATTGAAATCATTTGCATTAACATCGTTCTACTGACATTGGGATCACTCCGTAAAAGGAACTTTGGTTCCAGTGAGCCTACCCAGTGTACAAGTAAATAAACAAATAAATCTCTTTGCATCTGTCTGTCTGTCTTTCTATCTATATCTGTCTGTTTCTCTCTCTCTCTATTATCATATCTGTCTGTCTGACTCTGCATATCTATGTGCAGTATCTTCCTAAAGTGGTGCCAGCTAAGATGCAATTCAATGTTTCAAATTACTGCATAACAAAAGGGATTAACTGCCATGGGAATTGTGGGGGATAATCTCTGAGGCACTCTGACTTCCTTACAGCTAGGGTTTTGTGTTCGCCTGATAGGCTGAAGATGCACATATGACATCAGAGAAGAAATTCAGCCAACAAGGACAGTGGCATGGCCAGCCTGGATCAGTTTTGAATGTGCATTTGATTAGGCTGCAGCCCAAGATCTCAGCTCCTGTTTACATCACATTACTTTTAACCACACATTTTGTTATAACCGCTAATAGGAATGATATTTTTATTTATTTATTGAAATGTTTCACCAGGAAGGCACACTGAACAACAAGTTACTCGTCTCCCAGTGCGACCTGTGGGGTAGGGGAACATGGGGATTGAGTACAGAGAATTGGTATAAAAACTCCAAATATACAATGAGTACATACAACAATGATGCATGTGGACTACAAAGTAAACAATGACTGAATGGAAGTTAACAGTTTTTAACTAAGAAACAAGGGGACTGACTACTCAGATAGTTACATAACACAAAATACAACAGTTGATGCAAGCAGCTAGGAAGAATGTAGCCAGTGGCGGCAAACAATGACTGACAGGAGACAAATAGTTGAACTAAGACAAGCTAGTAAGTAGAGTGCAGTCAGTGCAAATTATTATGTTACAACAAAAGTGCAATTAAATTACAAGTGCTATTGGGAGTTTGGGGTTGACAGTGATTGATAAGGAGTGGTAGAGCAGGGGGGATTGGGGGAAAGGTAGAAGGAAGAGAGAGAGGCATGCCATGTATCTGGCCCCCCCTTTATAACTAGATTTGTGACTAACCATGGTTACTGTATTGCTATGAGAAGGATATTTTAATTTTTCTAATTATCTAACTATTTTGGATTTCTATGGGATGCCAGCCACTGATTCTACAGGGCTGGCATTATGCAGGTAGTAGAAAGCATACAACAATGGGATGGCTCCTTTTTTATCTGCAATGCGATGAATGTATATTTGAATCTACCACCCATGATTTGATTACCCCACTGCACACTTATGATTACTAAATGTGCTGGTGCATGTGGGTGACCCCTGTGACAGCAGTCATGCAGTTTGCTGCACTGAAATACAGCTGAAAGTCCCCCTACTAGTGAGACTTTAAAAGTTCATCAGCACCTGGAGTGACTTGGAACCCCTGCTAGTGGTTCTAACAGCAGCCACTGTACAGCCCACTGTATTCTGCACCCAAAGAATAAGCAGTATCAGGACCTATTACCAATTCCCCTGGTCCTTCCTAGCACTCTGAAATCCTTTCCAGGGGTTTCAGAGGCATAATAACTATGCTCATATCAGTTAAATTGCAGTCACGGGGTCAACCTGCAGAAAATAAAATACATGGTCACTTTTTCTTCTATCATGGTGGCCACACCATGTGAAGCACTTATGGACCTTCTACTCAGAGCCCTTAGCCCCCCCCATTGCTGCTCTGCATGCATGCTTCTGAGGGTCAGACATCTGCTTAGCTGCATGTGCAGTATGGTTGATGACATCTTGGTCACAGCACTGACTCCAGATCACTTTGATTGCCACTAAAGGCAGCCTAGAGCAGTGCCATTGTCAGCCATCTTGTTATCTTACACTGTCTCTTTTCCATTTAATGCTCCATAGCCAACAAATGCACTAGGCACATTACTACTGAGTTTACCCTCACCCGCTGGAAGCAACTTGCTTAGTGTCATTTTCAACAGCCATCTTGAGTGAGGCATTCATGTAATGCCTATAGGGCTATTTCACGTGGTGGCTGCCTTATATACCCAGTAGCCATCCTACAGGGTCTCCTGCGTATAGTTACATGTAAACTCCCAGTGAGATCACTCTCCACTCCCTATGGTTACACACAGGAACAATTTGGATGGGTCTAATGTGACTGTCTACAAAGCATAGATGTATGTTATATTGCCTCACAGTAGGGCACTTCACTAACCAAGCTTCCCCTCTCCCATTATGTCACCTTACAGACCATGATGAAGAGAGCAAGGAAATGCAGAACCTTCTGTGTGACCCTGATCACAGACCAGTTTGGGCAATTTCTGCTCTAAATGTGCCAAACAACCATCTGACACTATGGAGTACTGCACCTCAAACAGAGGATCACACCAAGACCCTACTGCTGTCTGAGCCACTGGCGCACTCTCACTGCCAACTTTCCAACTGACTGCTCTTATGATGAACACAGCATCCATTATCCACCAAAACCAGTAGGTTATTCAAGCACAACAACAATTTATGGCTGCCATGCTAGAGACACTGGTAGAAATTGATTGACTTGATTGATGTCTTGGAATTACAACCTTTGAGCTTAGAGCTCATTTACAAAGGTTCACATCAGGAAATGAGTACAATAAAGGTGCAACATAAACATGTGCAATAAACAAGAAGAGTAAGGTTGATAAACAACATAGAATATATACAATTCATTTTACAAAAGTGCAAAAATATGTTAGCTGTCATATACAGGTGAGTGCTAATCAGGCAAAAGGGTATGCATGCTGGTTCTACAGCCTCCCATTCTATTGTCATAACCTCACCAATCGCTTCACAGAGGACCGCAGCCAGGAGTTAGCTTTGTCAAGGAGGGGAGGGAGTCAAATATATCAAAAAGTAGTTGGCTATATAAGGGGGGGGGAGGAAAGGGACAGTAGCGGAAGGAGGGGAGAGAAACAGTAGGGAAGCAGATTGTCAGGAGCGGTAGAGAGGAAGGGTGGGTGTTTTTGGGGAGCGGTAGGTGGGGGAGCAAAGGGAAACCAGTGATTGAGTAGTTGGGGGAGGGAGATAGGAGAAAGGGGTCAGAATAGTGAGCTGGGGGTGTAGAGGTCAGCATGACACTGGGAGTGCCAACCAATGCAACCCAGCTCCTACAGACCCCATATCAACAAACCCCACCCTACCCACAACCCCAAGGGGTGGCACAAGTGGCACAAACCCTGCCAGCCCACCACCAGACTACAATTCACCAGACAGTGGAGAGGAGTGAGAAAAATAATCTGAGGCTGAACTGAGCATGGAGCAGGACTCTCAATCCCTCACTGCCAAAATGGGCTTTCCAGATCAACTGCCCACATTGCTACACCACATCATAACCATGGTGGGGTTCACACCACCACAGTCTAAACTCATGCCATCCCTACTCCCCTCAGCAGAGCAAACTGATACCTTCCCAATCCGTGAAGTGATTGGCAAGGTTATGACAAAGGAATGGGACGCTGTAGAACCAGCATGCATACCGAAATGCTGGTCATGGGACAAGATGTACCCACGTCAAGCAGACAAACCGAAACTGTGGTGTACAGCACCTGTAGTTGAACCCAAAATTGCAGCCCTAAACAAGAAAACTATCCTGCCATCAGAGAGCACCACGGGCCTCAAGGAGCCTGCGGACAGAAAAATAGAACTACTGAAATAAGTGTTGAATCTGGCAGGTACAGTATGGATGTGAGAGTGGCAACCACAGCTATTTATGCCACAAGAGCACAATTATCATGAATACAGGATGCCCAAAACAATATGACCCCCCCCCAAGTCACTGGAGGCCCCGCTTTTGGAACAATCTATACAGACAGAAGAAAGCAGAGCTGCACAAGGTTTGGGTGCTCAGTGATAGTACATTTTACAACCAGATATAAAATCACGGCACACCCTCCACACAAAGAAAACAAAAGGAGTCTTGTTGTATACTTCACCAAAACGTCAAGTCCTTTATTTGAAAACAGCACTGCACAAAGTGATTAACAGCCTCTCCAGGTCCAGGAGTAGGGCAAGCAACAAACCTCCTACGTTTCACCCAATCCTAGGCTTTGATGAAGATGGTGCCCCCTAGTGTAATCTCAGATTTATACCCCACATTAGTGGTTACATGTATGTTATTTAATGAGTTACATGGTTATTTCATACTGATTAATTGACAGTATCCATTAGTGGAAGTGAATCACCCCAATATTTACATGTTTGTTTACACACTAATACACCATGTTTATTTTATAATATTTATACCAAAGAACATTTAAAAAGATTCCTACACATTTTTACTTTTTTCTACATGCTTCTGAGAATCCATGTATGACTTTACTGGAATTTACATATTCCTTCCTTTCTAGTCAAAAATGTTTTTCTCTTTTAAACAAAGGGCATGAAAAAGACGGGAACAAGAAAGTCTATTTTCACCATTAAATACTTTTTAATTACTTTTTAATGGGGAAGCTCATATTTCACTGTCTCTATATACATAAATAAGCACAGGTATAGGAGAGAGGAGAAGGGTCAGCATAACTTGGGAAAAGAAGGGGATACTTTTGAGAAGACTTTAGAGAAGGTTACTTTTACATGTGGGCAGAATGTGTGTTCCTCCAGAAATGTGTGAAGGTACAGCACACACAGAAAGGTGAATGCAGAGCAAGGCTGAGAGAAGACCCAGGTCACAAGTAAAGCTGGAGAGGTGAAGTGCCACATAAGCTGCAGGAGCCGATTGGGTGCATCGGGAGTGGTGGAGAAGTGGGCCACCAAGGGAGGAGATCGGGCGAGCTCCTGAGCTGCAGGAGCCGGTGGGATTTCTTTGTCCCTCCCGCCCTTCCCGGCCCTAACCTCTATTAAATACTCCTGGTTGGAGGAGGAGGTGTACAGAAGAGATCAGCACCAGACTGTGAGGAACAGAGGAGGATACAGCCCTCTAGTGGCACGAGCTGGGAGCACAGTGTTGGAGATAGTTGAGAAAGAGCTGTCACCAAGAGGACCAGGGTTCTGGGACAAGTAGTTAGAAGCAGTCGGCCAGGGAAGGAACAGCAGTGAGTCAGGAGGCGGAGGTTATCTTAGGGGCAGGGAAGTAACTGCAGCACAAAGTGCTTTCATTTTTACCTATCTGTATTGGTATTGTTTGGGTTCTGGGGGGAAGTGTGTATGGACAGGGAGTTCTACTTGGGTTGCTTGATTGTATTTGGTACTGTCTTGGACTTCGCGCAAGTTCAGCTTTATTGCATGTGCAGTTGTTATTACATTTTAGTTAAGGTCTGTGCTGGTAAATACCGTTGGTAGGACTGTATTTTCTAGTTGTAACTGTATGTTCTAGATCCTGCTGTAACATGGGTAGGATAGTAGGCTGCAACAGATGTGGGCAGCGGTTTGGATGACCATTATGTGGAAGCTAGGAGAGTGTCCAATCTGTCACAGGCTGAGGAGCCTAGAGGAAGAGGCGCTGTGGCTCAGAAGGGAGCTGGAGAGGGGGGGAGGAGGAGGAGGAGGAGGAGGGGGAGATAATTTAGGGCAGGAGGTCCTCCCCCATGGAGTATCACAAGGACACAACATGGGAGGCACATCGGATCGAGAAGAAGGGTTGGGAGGGGGTGTGTGAGCATACTGCACAAGGGGCCTAACACTGGAGGAAAGGCTCAGGTCAGGAGGGAGGAACAAAGGTACAGCAGTGCAGAGGGGGCAGGTAATAGATTTGTGATGCTAGGGAGAAAGGTGGAGAAGAAGAGGATGCAGGATACCCGGGGGGGCAGGAGAAGGAAAGGGAAGGGAGTGCACATGGGAATGTAGCCAGTCTAAGGGGGGTGGCAGGGGAGAAAGGGTGAGGGGCACAGCTGGAGGGATGGCAGAATGGAACAGGGATGTGGGGGAGCGGAGCAGAGAGGATAGGGAAGATGTCAGGGGCATAACAGTGGTGGGAGTGGAAAATAATGATGGGGAAAGGCAACAGGAAAAGATGGGGGAAGAGTGTGCAGGAGGAGAAGCTGAGCAGGAGATGAGCAGGGACAGATGGGGGAATTATGTGCAGGAGGAGGAGTCAGGCAAGAAAGAAATGGTGGCAGTGACAGGTGAGGAGAATTATGTGTCAAAGGAGAGGACCAGACAGGATAATTTCGGCAACAGGGACAGATAGGGGAATTACGTGCCAGAGGAGGAGTTGAAGACAGCAAGGAGAGGAACGGGGAAGGGGAAGCAGGTGGATGGAGATATGGGGGGGATACTAGTACTGGGGGACTCAATACTAAGGGGGGGTAAGGTGGACTAGCAAGGCGGAAAGGCATAGTCGTATATGAGTAGAGTCCATGCCAGGGATGACAGCTGAAAGAATGGGACAATCAGTCCTGAAATATGCTAGAAGGGGAAGGGAGAGACCTCACTTAATTCTACATCTGGAGTTAAATGATGTGGCACATAGTAAATTAGGTGTAGTCCAAAAGAGATCTGAGGAGCTGAGGACTTTATGTGAGGGGGAGGGTAAATCGGTAACTTTTTCTGAGGTACTACCAGTGCAAGGGGTGACCATGGCTAGAAAACAAAGGATCAAGGAATTTAATGAATGGTTAGGCAAATGGTGTCATACCGAAGGGTATGGGTTATTAGGAGGGTGGGGACAGACCTGGGAGGATAGCAGTCTATAAGCTAAGGATAGACTTCACCTAAATGAGGAGGGCAAGAAGGTGCTGAAATGGAAGCTTGGGGAGTACATTGAGGTAGCGGGTCATTTAAACTAGAAGAGGGCAGGTGGCAGGTGGAGGGAGGGCACACAGTGGCCATAAGATGGGAAGCAGCGCAAGCTTACCTCCAGAACAAGGGTGATGAAGTAGGTAGAAGCAATAGAGGGGTTGCTGGAAGTGGAGGGTAGAGGGATGGAGTAGGAAGGGTAACGGGATGGAAGGTGGTCACCATGAATGCTAGGAGCTTGGGGGATAAAATTAATGACTTACAGGCCCTCATGGTGGAGAGGGAGTGAGGTGGACATGGCAGCCATCATGGAAACATGGGCCACCCAATACCATGACTAAATATTCCACAAGGATAGGGAAAACAGGAGGGGGGGTGGCAGTATACATGACAGAGGGGCTAAGGTGCATTAGGAAGGAGGGGGAGGAGGGAGAAAAAGAGGCATTATGGCTTGTAATCCAGGATTCCAGGAATAGGGCTCTGTGGATGGAGATGGTGTGCAGGCCACCCTGCCAGACTCAGGAGTTGGACTGAGAACTTGGGAGGCAGAATAGAAAGGCATGCAGGAAGGGGAGTGTGGTGGTTGTGGGGGACTTCAACCTGCCAGGGGTAGACTGGAAACCCCCAGCCACCAGTAATAAAAGGTAGCAGGTACTGCTAGTCGCCTTTTAGAAATGTTTACTGACACAGATGGTCAGCGAACCAATGGAGGGGGACACCCTAGACCTAGTGCTCACAAATAGGGAGTTTGTGAGAAATATCAAGGTGGATGAACCATTAGCAGGGAGTGACCATCGCTTGGTATTGTTCAAGTGGAGTATGAGCAAAGAGGGGGTGGCATCCAACACGAAGGTACTGTATTTCAAGTGGGTGAATTTTGCAAAGATGGGGGAAGTTGTGAGTGGGTACCTGGCCTGGATCCAGACTAGTATGGACACGGACCAGAGATGGGGGCTCATAAAGAGGGGAATACTAGTGGCTACCGATTCCTGTAGCAGGACTCAGAGTAAAAAGGCCAGGGCAAAAAAGCCAAGCTGGATGTATAGGGGGGTTGTGGAAAAGGTGAGGAGAAAAGGGTGGCCTTTAGGAGATACAGGAAATCAGGGAGGGAAGCAGACTGAAAGGAGAACCTGTAATAGGCAAGGGAGGTGACAAGGGCAGTATGGAAAGCAAATGAAGCCAAAGAGCTCAGGGTGGTGCAAGGCATAAGGGAAGGGGAGAAGAGCTTCTTCAGGTACATCAGGGAGAAAAGGAGCTGTAAAAAAACAGATAGTAAGGATTAAGAAGGACAGGGGATGGGTTGAAAAGAGGGGAGAAAAGGCAGAGGCACTCGGTAACTACTCCTGCTCGGTATTTACGAAAGAGAGTGGGGGAGTGCTACCCAAGGGGGGTGGGGTGACTGTAGAGGCTATGTGGGAAGTAATGGATGGAGTGATCATGGAAGGTAGAGTGCTGGAGGGCATGAGAGCACTGAGGGTGGATAAGGCACCAAGGCAAGATGGCAATCACCCCAGGGTGCTGAGGGAGATGGTGGAGATACTGGCGGGGCCCTTGGCAGGCCTATTCAATACCTCACTGAATTTAGGATGCGTACCCTGGGATTGGAGGTTGGCTCACTTGGTTCCCCTGCATAAGAGTGGCCCAGAGATGGACCAGGGAACTATAGACCAGTGAGCCTCACGTCCACCGTGGGGAAGCTAATGAAAATGATCCTGAAAGAGAGGCTGGTGGCCCTACTGGAGTCCAGTGGGTTTCAGGACTGTCACAGGAAAACCCTGCCAAACCAGCCTGGTAGAGTACTATGACTGGGTAACTGGGCTGATGGACAAGGGCCATGCAGTGGATGTCCTATACCTGCACTTCAGCAAGGCATTCAATTCGGCGCCACATGGCAGACTTGAAACAAAACTTGAAGGCACAGGAGTGGGACCACAAATGGTGGGATGGGTGAGAAACTGACTACAGGGAACACAGCAGAGGGTGGTGGAGGAAGGGGAACTCTCATCTCCAAGGGCAGTGATGATCGGGGTCCCACAGGTCTCGGTGCTGGGACCAGTGTTAGTTGGGGTATTTATTGCAGACATTTCCATGGGCATCAAGAGCAGGATCAGCCTGTTTGCTGATGACACCAAGATAGGGGCAGTGGTGGATGACATAGAGGGGTGGAGGGGTCTGTAGGAAGATCTGAATAAGCTGGAGACTTGGTCAGACAATTGTCAGCTACAGTTCAATGCCAAAAAGTGTAAAGTCCTTTATTTATGAGCAAAAAATATAAGAAGAAACTATCAACTGGGGGGGGGTGCAGCTGGCAGAGACTGAGGAGGAGAAGGATTTGGGGGTGGTCGTCATGGGATCAATGAACAACTCGGCACAGTGTAGGAAGGAGTTGGCAAGGGTCAACAAAATGCTGGGTTGAATCGCAAGGGGAATAATGTCGAGGAGGGGGAGGTGATTCTGTTGCTGTATGGATCACTGGTTAGACATCTTCAATATTGCATGCAGTACTGGTACCCATACGTGTAAAGGGACATTAAATTAATGGAAGGAGTGTAGTGCAGAGCAACTAAGATGATCCAGGGACTGGGGGACTTATTGTATGACAGTAGACTAAGGGAGTTGAACCTGTACTTGCTGGAAGAGAGGCAGGACAGAGGGGATGTGATCGAGATATTCAAGTACATGAGAGGGATAAACAAGACTGGTACAGAAGGGCTTTTCAGGGTAAGGATGGGTAGGGACACTCGAGGCCATGACTTGAGATTGCAGGGGGGAGGATTTAGGAGGGAAATGAGGAGACACTTTTTTACAGAGAGGGTGATGGCAGGGTGGAATGCGTTATCACAGAGGTGGTAGCCTGTAAAACAGTGGGTAGCTTGAAAAGGGGCTAGAACAGAGCAAGGGGGAGGATACAAGGAGAGGGGCATGGGGGAGGGGCAGCTGCAGAGCAGGGCTGCTAGCTGCAAAATTAAGCAGACTCAATAGACCATATGGCCTTTTTCTGCTGGCAAATTTTGCATGTTTGTACATACATTGTTATTTGTTACTTTGTTTGTTTGTTACTTTGGTGTAAATATTATAAAATAAACATGGTGTATTAGTGTGTAAACAAACATGTAAATAATGAGGTGATACACTTCCTCTGATGGATACTGTCAATTAATCAGTATGAAATAACCACGTAACACTTTAAGTAACGGACATGTGACCACTAATGTGGGGCATAAATTTGAGATTACACTAGGGGACACCATGTTCATCAAAGCCTAGGATTGGGTGAAATGTAAGAAGTTTGTTGCTTGCCACACTCCTGGACCTGGAGAGGCTGTGAATCACTTTGTGCAGTGCTGTTTACAAATAAAGGACTTGATGTTTTGGTGAAGTATATAACAAGACTCATTTTGTTTTCTTTGTGTGGAAGGCGTGCCTTGCTTTTATATCTAGATCTATACAGACAATTAAATACCTAGTGGACATGGCTGTAGATTCATTAAATATCAACGCTAGATTCACAGCCATCTCCAACAGGACTGAAAGAGCCCTATGGCATAAACTTTGGGATGCTGGCAAAGAGTCCAAGGCAATGGTGCACAAGTTACCATTCAGGAACTCCCTTCTATTCAGAGGAGGCCTGGACAAATATGTCAAAGCCAAAGAGGATGGCAAATCTCTGGACAAGGACATAAATTCAAGATTTATGTACCTATCAGTTAGGTGCAGGTTTCTTTCATGCAAGATCTACTATAAAACAAGGCCATAACAGAGGTGGCCTCAGAACAAAGGGTGAAAGGATCTATTCCATTTTCTTTACAGTCCCCAAGAAAACTGGCAAACTACAGCCAGATTTAGATCTGAAGTTCTTAAATCACTTGGTGCAATACAAGCCATTCAAAATGGAAACTGTTAGGTCAACACTGACAGCAGTTTGCCCAGGGCATTATCGAACGTCCATAGACTTGAAGGACACATACCTTCACATCCCAATCAGGCCATCCCACTTCAGATATCTCCAATTACACATCCTAGGGAAAGACTGCTAATACCAGGTCTTACCATTCAGACATGCTTCAGCCCCCAGAGTATTCACAAAGGTCTACATAATGATAGCAGCCAAGATGAGTGAGCAGGGCATGCAAGTGATCCCAAATCTGGACAACTGTCTTATCTGGGCAAGATCCCCACAAGGCAATCTAACAGATACAAACAGTGATACAGTGTCTACAGGAACATGGCTGGGTAATAAATCAATGCAAGAGCAGTCTCATGCCCAATCAATCAACAGAACATCTGCGGACACTCATAAACACAAAGACAGGAACAGTAAGGCCATTGGAAAAGAGGATGAACAACATTATAGTACAGGTGCACAACCTACAATGGACCAGACAACCAATACTGGAACAGGTTTTCAGTGTCCTCAGTCTGATGACTTCATGTATTGACCTAGTCCTATGGGCCCAATGGAACATGCATAAACTGCTGCTACTGGCAATCCAAAGAGAAATCCATCTAGATAAAGATCTATCTGCAGCCCTGTCCATACCAACCTAAGTGGTAGCATCCCTACAGTGATGGATGAACAGAGTCAATCTGACCAGGAGGATAACACTGGACATCCAGCATGATATCATCATAGACATGGATGCAGCCTGACAGGCTAGGGTGTGATCATGGGACAGCACTCCTCACAGGGGAAATAGTCCTTGATGGAATGCAAACTACCAATCAATGTGTGGGGATGAGAGTGGTATTTCTAGCACTACTCTGCTTCAGTGACATGATCAGACACAAAAATGTACTCATCAGATCTGTCAACAGAGTTACAGTTGCCTACATAACTAAGTAAGGTGGAACCAAGAGCAAAGCGATGCAAAGAGAAGAGGCCAAAGTAATGCACTAAAAATACCACCAACAGCTTAATCTGGTTCAAGGTCAGTTGGCATTCATCTGTATCCCCGTCCCCCAGGTCGTGCCTGAAAATAGGCAGAATTTGTCTAGTGCACTTACCCGGTCAACAAAAGTTAAATAAATAAATAATGAGCTGGGCCCAAAAACTTCTCAGCAATTCATTTGGTGGGCAAGCTCAACATGACAGCAGATTGGCTCAGCCAGCAGTAAATCCACCTGAGCAAGTGCAGACTCCATCCACAGACCTTCCAGCTGATAAATAGACACTGAAGTCCAGTCCAAATCAACCTCATGGCCACCAGCTAAAACATGCAGTGCCAGTGCTTCTACTCCTGATTCAGGGAATGCCAATCAATTAGGGTGGATGCATTTTCACTGGAATGGACTTTTGATGTGGCATACATATTTCTACCTGTCTCACTGTTGCTGCAAGTACTAAAGAAGATGCACCAATCCAGAGTGAGAGCAATCCTGTCTGCCCCATATTGGCCAAGGAGGTCATTGTTCACCAAGGCAGTCGCTATATCACTAGACCACCCAAGGAGACTACCAGTGAGACAGGATATAGTACAACAAGGCCTGGTCTGACACTCAAATCCACAGAATCTCAAGTCAATAGCTTGACTCCTGAAAGGGAGAGATTGCCAAGGGCCGGATACCACCAATCCATAATCAACACCTTGACACTATCAAAAAGAAGCTCCAGAGCCTCAAAATACAAGAGACACTGGTCGGTCTTCACAAAGTGATGTAGTAATAAATCTATAGTACCAGAAAGCTCATCCATTGTGGACATCCCGCTGTTCCTACAGAAAGGCCTGGAGAAGGGACTGTCACCATCCTCACTGAGGGTGTAGTTGGCAGCCATAGAAGGTGCATGTGGGCAAGGAGTCAACACATCCCCAACAAGGGGCTCATCTGACACTAGACTTCCTAAAGGCAGCATCAAATATCCACTCCAAGGTCAAACAAATCACTGCGCCATGGGACCTGTACTTCAACTCTCAATGCAATGACCATGATGTCCTTTGAACCTCTACACACAGTAGACTTCAAATAACTAAGCCTCAAGACTACTTTCTTGATAGCAGTTTGTTCAGCCAGAAGGACAGGTGAGCTACAAGCTTTATCATGCAAGGAGCCATACCTAATCCTGCAGGAAGATAGGATGACACTGAGAACCATTCCATCATCCCTACCTATGGTTGCCTTAGACTTCCACATGAAGCAAACAATAGAGTTACCAGTGAAGCTACTCGCAACAGAAATGGACACAGACTCAGGGCTACACACTCTCCGGATGAGGTATCATCACCACCTACTTAAATAGGAAACAAGACTTACGTTAAACAGACAGACTGTTGGTCACATTACTGGGATGCAAAAACAGTCAAGCTGCCTCACAATACACAATATCATTTTGGTTGAAATTATTCATTTAAGCAGCCTACAAAGCAAGCTTAAAGACATCCACCTAAGGACATAAGAGCTCATTCCTTAAGCTCTGTGGCCACCTCTTGGGCGGAAAGGAACATGGCTACAACAGAAGAGATCCATGCAGCAGCCCCATGGACCTCAATACATACATTTAGTAAACACTATAGACTCAATGCATCTGAACACAAGGCCAATTTCAGCTGCTCAGTTCTACTAGCAGCCTTATCACACCCATCAGAACATGATGAGTCTCCCCACCTATTCCTGTTGGGTATGGCTTTTTAGAACCCTAGCGGTAAGGGTTCTAAAGAGCAGTACCCAAAAAGTAAACCCACAATCACTTTACAAGGTGAGTAAACTGCCATTTTGGGGGATAATCTCTGAGGCACTCCACACCCCTCCCTGGAGACCATTGTATTCAAATTTGATACAGCATTTCTACCGCCATGCTGTACAGGCTGTAGCAATAAGAAATAAAGTCAGACCATTAATTTTGATATTCTGAGTCATTGCCTCTTTTCAAGTCACAAGCTTACATGTATAACCAGTTTTATTTCAGACCATTGCTTTGCAAGATATCAAAACTGATCCAGGCTGGCCAAGTCACTGTTCTAGTGGATCGAATGTCATTTTTGATGTTGCATATGCCTCTGCAGCCTATCAGGTGAACACAAAACCCTAGCTAAGGAACTTGGAGTGCCACAGAGATGTATACCCCCACAATCACCCTTATCAGGTGAGTAAACTACCACTGCCTTGTTTACTGCAGTAACTCTACTTGCAGTTTTATGTTACATCCTGAATGGTACCACTGTATCTATCTATCTGTCTGTCTGTCTATCCGTCTGTCTATCTGTCTGTCTATCTAGCTAGCTAGCTAGCTATCTACAGTATCTTTATATCTATCTTTCTAGCTATTTCTCTGTCTGTCTGTGTACAGTGTCTAAAGTTTCTATTGTGTCTATTTATCTGTATATCAAATCACCCTATATTTCTATCTTTCTCTTTTGTCTGGCTATCTATCTACAGTATCTGTATGTCTGTCTATTTATCTATATATCATATTCTGTCTGTCTGCCTGCCTGCCTATCTGTCTATCTATCTTTCTACAGTACAAGTCACATTAAACTTCTAGTGCAACCAGTTAACAGCTTGTTAGCATTTGAGCTGCTATGGCTTGGCATTGGGAGTCCCCTGATCCATGATATTAGGCAGTTAAATGAGGGAAGGGGAACAAATTCACTAGTTGGCAACTCAGTGTCATCACATAAAGGGAAATGCATTGCTGACTAGCTGCATAATACAATGTGAACTATTCTGTATCTATCTATCTGTCTTTGTACAGTGTCTATCTATTGTGTCTATAATTTCTATTGTGTCTATCTATGAGCACAAGCAGAGGATGGAAGGGTAGAGAATCGGAGAGGAAAGGCTGACTTTGTTCCGGCTAGGGACTACCTCTTCCCCTCGCAAACCACCACCAGCAGCACCAGAAGGAATTCAGTGACAGCCAATCAGCCACTCAGAAGGGGAGTTGGCTGCTCCAATCAGCAGCAGCAGAAGGCCTGAGGGAGAGGCCAATCAGGGCTGGCCATGGCAAGTTTGAAAACTGAGTGGCTCTTTAAAAAGTGTGACCAGCACATCAGAGGACAGCGCAAGCAGTTGATCAGAGGGAAGAGAATCAGAGGATAAAGGCTGACTTTGTCCAAGCTAGGGACTCCCTCTTCCCCTCGCAAACCACCACCGGCAGTACCAGAGGGATTCAACAGCAGCCAATTGACTACTCAGAAGGGGAGTCAGCAGCTCCAATCAATGGCAGCAGAAGGCCTGAGGGAGAGGCCAATCAGGGCAGGCCATGGCAAGTTTGAAAGCCAAATAGCCCTTTAGAGAGTGCGGCCGGCGCATCTGAGGACAGCACAAGAAGAGGATCAGAGGGGAGAGAATTGGAGGTGAAAGGATGACTGTCCTAGCTAGGGACTCCCTCTTACCCTCACAAACCACCACTGGCGGCACCAGAAGAAATATCCCCACGGTCCCACCCCCACGCCCTCAACTTTTTAAATACTCAAGATCCCTCACAGGGATTAGAAGATACAGTAGGGAAGGAACACCGAAGCAAAAATAGGAGAGTGACTTTTTAAAAGGGCAAACATTCCACTACAGGAGGGTGTGGAGCAGCAAAAAGGAAAAACTTTTGACAGGCAAGTGAGCTAAAGGGGACATATAACTCAGTAGATACTTTAAATGGTAGTGATAATTACAATGAAGAATGTTATAATGTGATCTAAAGGGGACAAATAACTTGGAGCAGCAAAAAGGGAAAAACTTTCTACAAAGCAGGTGAGCTACAGGGGACATATAACTCAGTACATGCTTTAAATGGTAGTGATAATTACAATGAAGAATGATATAATGCAATCTAAAGGGGACATATAACTTAGTACATACTTTAAATGATAGTGATAACATGAGGACTGTTGAAATGGAAAATGAAAGGTACAGTATGTGCTGAGTTTGTGCCAAAAGTAGGGGCTGAAAGCAGATATTAGCATACATAGCAAGTAAGGAGGAAATAGAGGGGGTTTGAACCATAAGTATATATGTGCTGTTATATGTTCATTGTGTCAAAGGAGTGGGAGGCAAGGAATACTGAGGGCTACACTCGAAAGGCAAGGGGGGGGAGTGAGAGCAAGAAAAATTAATTATTATACTGGAAGTCAGGGAGGGCAGGGTAGGGGTCTCTTAGGATGGAGGGAGCTCTGGGGGTAAGTGGGAGAACAGGCAGGATAGTGGGGTGCAATGGTTGTGGGGCAGCGGTGTTCATGGAAACACTGTGGAGGATAGGAAGTTGTCTGATATGTATCAGATTGAGGCAAATAGCAACACAGATAAACAATCTATGGGAGGAGGTGGTGAGAAAGTGGCAGGGCAGAGGGGGGAACTACAATGGAAGCAGGGAGATATGTGGGCATGGATGAAAGGGGCAAGGCAGAGGGGGATACAGAGGAAAGAGGCTCAGACCAAGCTGTGGGAGAAGCAACAGATGCAGGGGGTGAGGACAAAAGGGAAGGAGGTTCCAGGGGCTCAGGGATGGGCAAGTACTTCGACATCATGGGGAAGAAGAGCATCCACTGAGGGGGGTATTATGGTGTCCAACAGGTTCATACCTTTGTCTGATAGAATGGATCAGGGCACTCTGGAGGGATTGGTGGGTGAAGCAAGTATGGGTCATGGAACATGGATGGGCAGAAGGGAAGGGAGGGAGAGTGGTGTGGTTAGGGGAACTATGGCAAGGCAGGGGGCAGCCAGAGATAAAAGGATGGGGGGGGAGGAAAATGGAGAAGGGACAGAAGATTAGTGGAAGGAGATTAGTGGGAGGAGGACAGCTAGCAGTGGAACCAGTGAACCAGAGGAGTGGCCATCTCTGCAAAGCGGTGTGCAAAAGATGGAGATTAGTGTCCAAAAGGTGGATAAGCAGAAAAGGGGCAAAATTCAGCAGAAGGGCAGACAGCAAGGAGAACCAGGGATAAATGACAACCAAGGAAGGGGCTGGAGTAGAACAGTGAAGCAGACTAGGGAGGTCAAATCATGGAAAGCCATGTGTGCAAATGCCAGGAGCCTTAGCAACAAGATGGAAGATCTGGAGGCTGTCATGGTACAGTCAGACCTGGACATTGTGGCCATCACTGAAACCTGGTGTAATGATAACCATGACTGGGAGATGGCCATACCTGGCTACAACATATTCAGAAGAGACAGAGCAGGCAGGAAGGGAGGAGGAGTGGCACTGTATGGAAAAATGACATAAGAGCCACAGAGATCAGGAGGAACAAAATGGGAGAGATACTGTGGGTTAAGCTAGAAAGGAAAATGGGGCCAGCCATCCGCTGGGTGTGGTCTATAGACCACCAGCCCAGGAGGAAGAAACAGATAGGAGCTGATGCTAGCCATCCAAAGGATGGCAGACAAGGGTGAGGTAGTACTGGTTGGAGACTTCAATATTCCAGACGTGGACTGGAGCATCCCAGCCGCAGCATCAACTAGGAGCAGATTTATCCTGGACTCCCTTCAGGGTGCCTTCCTCAAGCAACTGGTCATGGAACCAACTCGGCAGAAGGCAATACTGGACCTTGTGCTCACAAACAGGGACAGTGTGATGGGGGTAACAGTGGGGGAGCACCTGGGTAACAGTGACCACCAGTCATTGTGGTTTGAAATCACAGAAAGAGCAGAACCAAACCACACAAAAACACGTATCCTGGATTTTAGGGGCAGACTTTGGGAAAATGGGAAATACTTGAAAGAGGCATTAAGAGGAATGGGACAGGAATCAGGGGTTGAGGAACAGTGGGCAGTATTTAAAATGGGGATTATAAGAACAACAGAATTATGCATTAAGCAGGTTAGCAAGAGGAAAAGAAAGGAGACCATTATGGTTTCCAAAGAGGTAGCAAAGAAAGTGAAAGCCAAAAGATAGCATTCAGGCAATACAAAAGACACAGGCAGAAGGGATAGGAGAAGTACCAGGAGAAACAAAGGGAGGCAGGGAAGTCAGTAAGGGAAGCCAAAGCTCAGACAGAAGAACACATTGCAAAATCAGTGGTTAAAGGGGACAAAACCTTTTACAGGTACATAAGTGAAAAAAGAAAGACAAAAGGAGGGATAGTGAGACTGAAGGGGGAGGATGGGAGTCGCGTGGAGGATGACAACAGTAAAGCTGACATATTGAACAGGTATTTCTGCTCAGTCTTTACTGAGGAAGAGGGGGGTAATGGGTCTGAAGGGAGTACAAGGGGTGAGAATGGTGCAGAAATGGACACAAGTCCCTTTACACGAGAAAGGGTCCTGAAGGAACTGGAAGTAATAAGAGTTGACAAAGCAATGGGGCCAGATGGGTGCACCCCAGGGTCCTTAAACTAAAGAGGTGGTGGCTGAACCTCTGGCTATCCTGTTTAGCCAATCACTGGAAACAGGGGAGGTACCCAAAGACTGGAGGACAGCAGATGTAGTCCCCTTATACAAAAGCGGGAACAAAGAGGAAGCAGGGAACTACAGACCAGTCAGTCTCACCTCGGTGGTGGGAAAGATCATGGAAGCACTTCTGAAGGAGAGATTGGTGGAACATCTGGTTGTCAATGGACTACAGGACCCAAGGCAGCATGGTTTCACCAGGGGGAGGTCATGTCAGACCAATCTCATTGAATTTTTTGACTGGGTGACTAGGGAGGTGGATCAGGGGAGGGCAGTGGACATGGCCTATCTGGACTTCAGCAAGGCCTTTGACACTGTGCCACATAGAAGACTATTACACAAACTGGGGAATATGGGTGTGGGCAGGACAGTAGTGTGGTGGGTAGGTAACTGGCTGGGTGGCAGGACACAGAGGGTGGTGATAAATGGCTGTCACTCCACAGAGGGAAGAGTGACCAGTGGGGTACCACAGGGATCAGTGCTGGGACGGTCTATTCAACATCTTCATCAGTGACATTCGCAGGATCTAGAAGGCAGAATTTCACTGTTCGCTGATGACACAAAGCTCTGTAACAGAGTAGACACACCAGAGGGTGTAGACAGAATGAGAAGGACCTGCAGAAACTTGAAGAATGGTCAAGGGTTTGGCAGTTGAAATTCAATGCAAAGAGTGCAAGATAATGCATATGGGCACAAAAACCCTGGCACAATATATCAGTTGGGGGTGAGGATATAGCATGCACCAAGCAGGAAAGGATCTTGGGGTTGTCATCTCTGATGACCTCAAGGTAGGGAAACAGTGTGACAAGGCATCAGGTAAAGCAAATAGGATGCTGGGATGTATAGGCAGGGGCATCACCAGCAGGAAAAGGAGGTCATAATTCCGCATACAAGACACTAGTGAGGCCCCACCTGGAGTACAGTGTACAGTTCTGGAGACCATACCTACGTAAGGACATAGACAGGGTAGAGAAGGTTCAGAGGAGGGCAACAAAGATGGTGCATGGATTGCATCACAAGTCCTATGAAGACAGGTTGAAGGAACTGAACATGTACTCCCTGGAGGAGAGGAGGGAGAGAGGGGATATGATAGAGACATACAAGTATCTTACAGGGAGAAACAGAGTGCAGAAAAACACTATTTTTAAGCGAAAAAGATGTTCCAGGACTAGAGGGCATGGGATGAAGTTGGAGGAGGATGATTCAGAGGAAACATCAGAAAGATTTCTTCACAGAACGGGTGGTGGACAAGTGGAACACCCTGCCAGAGGAAGTGGTGGGGGCTGAAACAATCACGGGATTTAAGAATGCATGGGATAGACATAAAGGAATTCTAGAGGTCATGGGTAAGGGGAAACAGACTTCTAGGAAAACAAACTGAACTTACAAGCTCAAATGGGCAGACTGGGTGGGCCATAGGCCCTTATCTGCTGACACTGTCTATGTATCTATGTATCTATGTGAGGGTGAGCATGAAGGAGGAAGGGGTAAAGAAGGCACATGGGGAGAAAGGAGGCAGGGAAGGTGAGCAAAGAAAGGAAACCGGGGAAGGGGTAGCACAGGAGGAGACAGGAGGCAAACAAGGGAAGCAGAAAAACAGGGGAGGACAGGGAGGTATAAATAGGGGAACAGAGGTGGGGGAGGAGAGGGGTTCGGCAGACAAAAGGCCAGAATATTTCGCTGGGGGGGAACAGGTGGGCAACTGGGGGGAACCGGGGGGGCAAGTAGGCAGTTCAGGACAGGCGGTGCAATTAGGAGGAAAGGGACCAGGAGGGTGGGTTCAATAGGAACAAGCTCAGATTTGTTAGCTGTGGAGGTGGAGAATACCATGGTATTAAGGGACTCCATCATCGAGGCGATACATTGAATCAGGAGAGGGCCTACTTACAGACACAGGTCAGTCTTTTATGAACTGTGGATGGAGGCTGAGAGGGCAATGCAAAAAATCAGGGAGCATGCAAGGGTGGTGGGGAAACCACGCCTAGTCATTTATTTGGGGGCAAATGATCTGGCAAGCAATGAAGTAGAGGAGGTCCAGAGGAGGTTTAAGGCACTGGCAAAGGGATGCATGGAAGAGGCAAGATCCTTGGCATTCTCAGAAGTCTTGCCAGTCCCCTGTGCCAGTACTGCTAGGCAGAAAAGAATTAGAGAGTTCAATGAATGGCTCAGGGAATGGTGCAGGATGGAAGAATTCACTTGTATAGGCAAGCGGGGGGACACATGGGAGGATGAGGACTTATATTGGAAGGACAGGCTACATCTAAGTGAGAGGGGGGCAAGAGTGCTGAGGGGAGTCTACAAGGTTATATGGATATGGTCTTAAGGATGGGTTTAAATTGGTAGGTGGATAGTACAAGCCTTGGAAGGGGGAGCGTTTGCCAGGAAGAGAGAATAGACTAGCTAGCACTCCCCCGCATGAGGGAGCAGGTCTGGAAGGAATGGTTGGCAGAGAGGACGGGAGTATATGGTGGAAAGCTCTTCTGGCACTCAGAGAACCAGCATTATGGTGCTGAGCAATCAGGGTGCCTGATGCAGGATGTGCCTTCCCCTCCCCAAGGTCCGCTCACCCCCTGGAATTAGAATCAATAAGTGGGGGGGGCTCAACCACCCACAGAAAACATGATGGGCGACATTGCCGATTGGTGCCCTAATTGCCCAGCACCAGATCATGGGCATGTTCCGGTGGTGGAACCAGTGGAAAGAACTTTACGCAAATGCCAGGAGTTTGGGGAACAAAATGGTGGACTTAGAGGCTATAATGGTGGATGAGGGCCTGGACATTGTAGCCGTAACAGAGATCTGGTGGTCTGAGCATCAGACATGGGAAGTAGGTATCCCGGGGTGCAGGCTTTTCAGGAAGGACAGGCCTTGAAGAAAGGGGGTTTGCATTGTACATCAGGGATGACATTAAGGATACAGAAGGGCAGGAGGAACTAGGGAAGGCATAAATCTTGTGGGTCATGCTAGAAAAATGGTCTGGGGCATCAGTAAGGCTGGGGGTGACTTAGAGACCTCCAGTGCAGGGGGAGCAAGTGGATAGGCAGATGCTGCAAGCAGTTCAATTAATGGCACTCAAGGGGAGATTCTGCTGGTGGGTGACCCTAACCTCCAAGATGTTGACTGGGATATCCCATCAGCTAGGTCAACCAGAAGCAGAGAGATCCTCAATTCCTTCCAGGGAGCTTTCTTGCAATTGCTGGTTAGGGAACCCACTAGGGGTGGCAGCATACTCGATGTCATCCTTACCAATGGGGATAGTATGGAAGGAGTAAGAGTGGAGGGTCAACCTGGGTGCAAGCAACCATAATACAGTGAGCTTCAAGGATAAGATGGGGAATGAAGCAAGTCGGACCATCACAGAAGTCCTGGACTTCAGGCAGGAGGATTTTGGCAAAATGAGGGAGATATTCAGAAACAAAATGAAGGGAAGGAGAAAACAGGGAAAGTAGAGGAATTATGGATTCAATTAAGGGGGGGTTACTAAAAGCTACTGAAATCTGCATAAGGACGGTGAGGAAGAACAGAAAAAGAAAGATGCTGCTCTGGTTCACCAGGGAGGTGAGGGGGCAATTGGGGGGAAGGGCATTCAGAGCATATAAGAGGACACAGGGGAAAAAAAGACAGGGAGACTTACAGGGAGAAGCTAAGGGTGGCAGGGCAGAAGATTAGGAAGGCAAAAGCAGAAATGGAGGAGAGAATTGCTAAGCAGGCCAAATGGGGTGATAAAACATTTTTTTGGCATATAGGAGAGAAGAGGAAAGCAAAGCAGGGGATAGTAAGGGTGATGGGGAGGGGGGAGTACAAGTGGAAGGGAACTTTGAGAAGGTGGAGGTGCTAAATAGGTACTTCTGCTCGGTCTTCACAGTGGAAGAGGAGGGAAGGGGACTGGTGTTAAGGAAGAGGGGAAGGGATGACATAAGTGTGGGTCCTAGCCTGATCAGTGAGGACAGGATAAGAGAATTAGGTAGGTTGAGGGTGGACAAGGCTATGGGTCTGGATGCCCTGCATCCTAGGATACTCCAAGAAAAAAGGGAGGAGCTGGTGGCACCTCTAGTGAGGTTGTTTAATTTGTCCCTGGATACAGGGTGGGTGCCAAAAGACTGGAAGAGGGCAGATGTGGTACAACTTCACAAGAGTGGAAGCAAGGAGGAGGTGGGCAATTATTGCCCAGTCAGCCTCACCTTGGTGGTTGGAAAGGTGATGGAGGCGATATTCAAAGAAAGGGTGGTCAGCTTCTTGGTGGAAAGTGGGCTACAGGATGTCCATCAGCATGGCTTCACACAAGGGAGGTCATGCCAGAAGAACCTGATTGAGTTTTTCGATCCGGTGACGAGGGTGGTAGATCAGGGAGGGGCAGTGGACATGGCCTATCTGGACTTCAGGAAGGCCTTGAACACTGTTCCCCACAGAAGGCTGGTAAATAAGCTGGAAAGTTTGGGGGTGGTACAGAAAATAACAAGGTGGGTGGAGATCTGGCTGAAGGGCAGAAGCCAAAGGGTGGTGGTAAATGGGGTACATTCCAGTGAGGAAGGGGTGATGAGCAGGGTCCCCAAGGGGTCGATGCTGGGGTCCATCCTGTTTAACATCTATACCAGTGACATAGCAGAGAGGCTGCAAGGGAAGGTCTGCCTATTTGCAGATGATACGAAGATCTGCAATAGGGTGGACACCCAAGGGGGTGGAAACTAAGAGGGAAGATCTAAAATTGCTGGAGGGGTGGTCAGAAACCTGGCAACTGAAATTCAATGTCAAAAAGTGCATAGTACTGCACATGGAGCGGAATAACCAACAAGCAAATTACACACTGTGGGGGGATGTGATTAAGACAACTGACCAGGATAGGGATCTGGGGATTATAATTGCAGATAACCTTAAGGTGGGGACCCAATGTAGCAAGGTGGTGGGCAAAGTGAATAGAATGCTGGCATGCATAGGGAGAGGTATAACAAGCAGAGGAGGGAGGTACTGATTCCCCTTTACAAATCCATGGTGAGGCCTCACCTAGAATACGGGGTCCAATTCCGGAGACCTTATCTATGCAAGGACATAGATGTGATTGAAAGGGTTCAGAGAAGGGCCACCAAGATGGTGAATGGTTTGAATGGGAAGCCCTACAAGGAGAGGTTGAGGGAGTTAGATTTGTACCCGCTGCAGACCAGAAGGGAGAGGGGGGATACGATAGAAACGTTTAAGTACGTGAAGAGGAATAATAAGAAAGAAGGGAACTTATTCACAAGAAAAGTAGGTGCTAGAACTAAGGGTCATAGTCTAAGATTAGAAGGAGAAAGGTTTAGGGGCTATGTGAGGGGACGTTACTTCACTGAGAGGGTGATGGAGCCCTGAAACTGTCTGCTAGAGTAGGTGGTGGAGGTTGAAATGGTCGAGGGATTCAAGAGGGCATGGGACAGACACAAGGGGTTGACCAGGGGACGAAGGGATTTCTAGACAAGGGGGACAAGTGGGGGGGGGGTAAGGGGCAGACTCGATGGGCCAAAAGTGTCCTTTTCTGTCACCACATTTCTATGATTCTATCTGTACATTGAATCTATCTGACTATCTATCTATCTATCTATCTATCTATCTATCTATCTATCTATCTATCTAGCTATCTAGCTATCTATCTATCTATCTATACCTGTCACTACAATTGGTGCTCATCCCCGTCCCAAAGGCCTGAAAATAGCACATTTGAATGTACAGAGTCTCTGCCCTAAAATGGCCGAATTAGAAGCCTGGGTTGTTTAGAAGACTCCTGACATTCTATGCATCTCAGAGTCTTGGCTTAAGCCTGCTATCAAGCAGTACGAGGCGGCATTACCTGGCTATAACTGCTTCAGGAAGGATAGTTTGGATAAAAGGGGAGGAGGTGTTCTTATGTATACTAGGTCTGACTTGGATGCCACCAGCTCCCTGAGCCTGACACCAGGTCTCCTGCTGTGGAATCCCCATTCCTCTCCCTGACTCTTGGCAATGTCAAAAAGCTAATCATTGGATGTTGCCACCCAAAAAAGCCTCTGTCTGTCTCTCCCCCTTCATTGCCTCACTTGCCAATCTCCCTCGTCATGACCTCGTACTTTGCAGCGACTTTAATACTGATTGGCTAAACCCCTCTGCTGACAAGGTGCATGCATCTCTTGCAGATTCTAACCTGGCTCAGCTCATATATGACCCCACACGTATTAATACAAAGTCTGGAAAACACACTGTGCTTGACTGGGTGGTCACTAACTACCCTCTTAAGGTTAAATCTGTGGTAGTTCTCTCAGATAGCATCAGTGACCATTCTCCTACTCTCTGTATCTGGAGGAATAACTCCCCCAACCCCTCTCCTAAGATCACCCTGATCAGGGATATGTCCAGATTTGACACTAGTAGCTTTCTTGCCTCTATTAATGATGCTGTCTGGGGCCCAATTAACACTCTCCCTGACATCAACTCAGCCCTGGATTTCTTTATATCCACCTACACCCGAATATTTGATAGTCATGCTCCCGTAAAAAGGTGCAGGTCTAAGGATATCAAGGCACCCTGGCTCACTAAGGACCTTAGGAAGCTCATGTCTTCTCGTGACCATGTCTGACAGACTTACAAAGGCAGTGAGCTGCCCTCTAACTGGCAAGTCTACAGGTAACTTAGAAATAACTGTAAAAACTCCCTCCAAAAAGCCAAACACCTACACTACAAGATGCTCCAAATTGAGCATCTCTGTAATCCCAAGGAGTTCTAGAAGCAAGTTAATTCTCTTATCAAGGAGAAGGCTGCTGAACTCCCTAGCTCCCTCACTGCCCAGGGCTCTGTCCTAACAGACCCTCTGTCTATCATCAATGAATTCAATCAATTTTTTACCAGTCTCCACAAATACACTTCACTCTTTCCCAACTCATCTGTACCCCTCTCAGCCCCACTGTCTCCTGGTGACACTAGGGCTCGACCCACATTCCATCTGAAGTTGGCTTCCCTCAGTGGGGTCCATTGGCTCCTTGCTAAGCTGAAACCTGATAGCTCACCAGGTCATGACAGCCTTCAGCCTAAGTTTCTCAAGTTGGGAGCTCCTGCCCTCGCCTGCTCTGTTCATGATCTGTTCAATCGGTCCTTCCTCTCAAGCACTGTCCCAGACAAGTGGAAGGTTGCTGTGGTGGTGCCTATTCATAAGGGTGGGCCCTAGCACTGTTGCCAGAAATTTTAGACCCATCTCAATCTTCTGTCCATTGGCAAAAATCCAGGAGTGTATTGTTTATGATCACCTCCAGAACTACCCGGAAACACCATCACCTGCTATTCCCCTACCAGCATGGGTTCAGAAAGAATGATAGTACCCTCACTGCCTTACTCAAAGTCACTTCTGATCTGTTCCAGGCTATGGATCAAGGCTTTGCCACTGGCACCATCTTCGTCAACCTCACAAAGGCATTTGACCTGGTCAACCACAGTCTCCTGCTTCAGCAGCTACAAGTTCTCGGCCTTGATGCCAGTGCCTTAGCATGGGTCCAAAGTTATCTCACCAGCCGCTCACAGAGGGTCAAGTGGGCTGGGTCTCTTTTGAGCCTTAGACCAATAACTCATGACATTCCACAGGGTTCTATACTGTGCCCACTGCTGTTCTCCCTATTTATTAATGATCTGCCAAATAACTGTGGAGGGGCTTCTGTGCATCTCTGTGCAGATGATGCAATCATTTATCGTTCCTCTTCTGTTGTCAAGTGGATTAACAGTATGCTAGCATCTGACTTCGCTGCTCTCAAAGGATGGTTTATATGAAATCATCTTGTTCATAATACCAAGAAAACAAAAGGTATGCTATTCTTCCATCCACCCTCTTCCTCCTCTAACCTCCTCTCTCTCAGGATGACTTCCCTCAATGGTGATGCCCTTGAACTTGTCCATACCTTTAAATATTTGGGCATCACCTTGGATATCTCGCTATCCCTTAATGCTCATGTCTCCATCCTAATCAAATCTCTGAACCAAAAGCTAGGCCCTCTCTATTGTATCCACCCCTTCCTCACCTCAGCCTCTTGTCATAAGATTGCATCTTCCTCTTTTCTCCCACTTTTATCTTACAGTGCTCCACTTATGCATACAACTAACACTACTACTTTATTGATCCTCAAACAGGCTTATCATAGGGTGGGTAGGTTTGCCCTGGGGGTCAATGCCCATCACCACCACTGTGATGTCCTTTCTTCCCTGGGTTGGTTATTGCATGAATCTAAATTAAGGTATGCCACTCTGAGTTTTCTGTACAAGCTGGTCCACAAATATACTCCTCCCTCCTTGCCTCAGTGAGTCTATTCGTCTAAGACAACCTCAACGATCCCTGAGATCTGCCTCCCTCCCCCTTCTCATAATGCCCAAACTGCGGTTAACTGTACCCCATAAATCATTCACCTATGCAGCTCTGTCTGACTGGAACTCCCTTCCTCCCTCCCTCCATTCTGTCATTCTGCACCCTCCCTGAGTTCCAATCCAACTTGCTTTCTTTTCTCTCTGCCTCTACAGCTTGCTCCTACTACTAGGGTTACCACCTGTCCCTATTTTCGCAGGACAGTCCTGATTTGGGCAGCTGTATCCTGCAGAAAAACATGAAAAATACTAAATGTCCTGACAGTATAGTAGAAAAAATATTTTCTGATTTTCCTCTAAATGTTGCAAGAAACTATAATACCTTAACTAAAATACCTTAAAATAATAGAAAACACAAAAAACAACTAAAAAATTACAACACTTAGTCTTAATTCTGATTATTTAGAGAAAACATGTCTGTTGCATTGGTCGAGATGAAATATTGTCCTGCGAAAAATCCAGTTTCAGTAAGAAATGTCCCACTTTGGGCTTCTTAAAAGGTGGTAACCCTACCTACTACTGGTGATATTAAACCTCAACCCCAACAGCTCTGTCTGTTTCTTGTCCTAGCTCTTCCACTCAACCCTGGCTTCTTACCTTGCCCCCGTGCCTCACCTTTAAACATAACTGTTATTGGTTTGCCCCCTTGTATCTGATACCATTAGCCAACAATTATATATTGTACTGCACGCTCTTGAATGTGTCATGTACTTGTCGCACTACTGCATAACCAACCTGCTTGTTATTTCATAAACCTGTGGTTGCATCCATCTGTATCATAATCCTGTGGATCACTGAATGCTGTATAACAATTTTTCCATTGTAACTGTCATTGCTATGTTAAGCACTGTACTATATACATACTGCACTTCCGGGTCACCCCTGAAAAAGGGACTGCAATTGTCTTAGTGGACTTACCAGTTATCAAAACTCAAATAAATAAATCTTTCTCTCTTCCTGTCACTGTCTGTCTGTCTACCTACATTTTCTGTCTATCTGTCTATCTCTCTATCTACAGTACAGGTCACATAAAACTTCTAATGCAAACAGTCAGTGCCCTAGATAAGGTGGATACTGGCCTATTTTACTCACCAGTTTCTATGAAATACTCTTTTAAAAAAAATGTGATGAGTACCAATACTCATTCAACACTTTGAAGTGCTTTGTAGGTGATTCAGTTTAGCTCTTCTTTCAAAATTTGAAGCATTTTCACTCATCAAAATTATGCTGCACTCACCTAATGTCAAAAATGTTGAGTATGTTACTCTTAAATGCCAAAGTTATCCAGAGCACAGCAACTGGTTAACAGCTTGTTAGCATTTGAGCTGCTAAGGTTTGGCATCAGGATTCTCTTAATCTATGATATTAGGCAGTTAAATGAGGGAAGGGGAAGAAACCAAGTTGTTCACAACTCATTGTCATCACATAAAGGGAAACGTATTGCTAATTGGCTGCATAATACAATGTGAACTGCACTGTATCTGTCTGTATGCCTATCTAGCTATCCAGATATCTGTTATATCCATTTGTCATTTCTATTGTGTCTATCTCTGTCTGTCTGTCTGTCTATGTATGGTATCTATCTATCTATATTTTCTATTATTTATTCTTTTTTTAATTTAAAGATCATGTGCAATGGTTTTCAAAACTAAAACAGGCAGCACCACTCAATGAACATTGATATAAAGCCTATGTATGTTCCAAGTTTTGTAGTAAAAGTCGACAAATTTGTACTTTTTCAGTGCATTTTGGTGTGATCCACTTCTCTGAGGTTGCTGGATGCTGAGTCAGCATGCCTCCAGGCTACTGATGTCATAAGGGTTACAACTGTACTGTGCCTAGTTACGAACTTGTATTGCTACTAGTATTGCCATGTTAGTGACATCATTACTGTTGGTCAGTGTCTGCTTTACAATAAGTTTTAATAGGGGTTTTATCTGTGTTAATTCCTACTCAGGATGGATTTGTTAGCCTTGGAAAAAAATATCATTTTAATGTAGAATGAAGAATAGCCGAGTCTGAATTTAAACCAAGTAAAAACCTGCCAGGGAGAAAACACTGGGCTGGCTAGTGCATAGAAACTCTTAGTAAGCATTATATCTCCCACCCCCATTTAGAGAGTGATGAGAAAATTACTTTAAGGCCATCCTGAGAAATCTCCTCTATTGAATGTCAGGTGTGAATGAGCACAGCCATTGTTAATATGGCAATAGGACTCATGCCGTTCACCACAACAGAAAGTCTGTAAACCTAAAGCAATGTGTTACTCTCCCTGATTTCTGCACAGGCTAAAATGATCTATTTAAACTATTTTTGTGCATTGCTGGTACTGAATATGACAAAAATACAATCAAACAGCTGATTGTCTTTCAGTGTCTTGTAGCAGGCACAGAGCAGGAAAAAAATAATCTTTACAGACCTCAACAATGTGACCCTCCCCTTGGCTTCTTCATAGATAAAAGAGAATGGCATCCCACATGACATCACCAGGGTAGAGGCATGCTGATCACCACAAGGAATAGCAAGTCTCAGCATCTAGCATTGTGGTTGAAGCAGAGCACACAACAAATAGCTAGAAATGGTATGACATGGTAAATTTTCATGTAAAACACCAGGCAAACACTGTTTTTATAGCAATATTTAATAAATCATGCTGACAGTTTAAGTTCTGTAAATTTCATCGCACATGATCTTTAAAATGTATTAACCAGCTAAGAACCCAAAGGCATGAATGCCCATTTTCAAGGGAATCCAGATACATATAGTATACATTCACCATATATCCGAAAACACACTTGAGATTAAAACTAGAAAATTAAAAAATGTATATACATAAGCAAAATCCAATGAGTCCAGTACATGATATACAATTATATACAAGAACATTGACATTTTGAATTTGCAAGACAGTGATTCTAAACTGCATTCTTACAAACAGAATCAGATTGGATTTGCTGGACAGAACTCGGGAGTGAAATCCAATATTTTTCATGAAACAGATATGATTTTTGCCCAAGAGGTGCTTTAAAACACAATGGTCTAATATTGAGGCCCTGTGAAAATCTGGTCAGATGTATTGTAGAAGTAACCTTGATACCAGTCAGTTCAGTTCAGTTCTGTTTATTGTTCAACTTTTCTGTTTGTTAGTACTCAAAGTTTTTACAATTAAAATCATCCAAATTACATAATTTATACCATAAGAATGTACCTTTTCATACATATAACATAATTTGTACAAAAGCAGAATACATGCATATCTATACATAAACCATTAAGACAAGACAGTGTGCATTATATGCATTCCATGAAGTCAAAACAATAGCTTTCAGCATTAATAAATACACATTATTGCATTAAACATTAATGTGTTCTATGTCAAAAGTGCCTTTAATGCATAAAATCACACAAACAGACAGGGCAAGCTGCTATTGATATACAGTAATTGGAAAAAGGAAAGAAAATAGATCATATATCTACTGCAGCATATTAGTCTGTAATCTGTAATATTTTTTATTTATTTTGATAACTGAAGAGATGAATCTAGATATCATTATAGCATCCTCCTGATATCTTGGATGTAGAAGTATAAACACCCTATCATAGTTGCTATTTGCATATGTTTTAAAAAAATTTAAAAGCAAATAATTTCTATGTATTGAATATAATGGGCATATGTTAATTATGTGCACAATAGATTTCTGATGTCCTTTATTGCATCTGCATTATGGATTTATTTTACTAGAATTTTCTTTTAATGGTGCTATGTTATTATAGTATATATATTTGGATGTTAGTTCAAAATGAGCCCATGTGATTAGTTTCCTATCACCTGATAACATAGGCAGAGTTATGTAATCCTCCAGGCAATGCCCTATCTTATTGAGTTTAAACCATTCTGAGCACTTCTTTTCTTTTATTGTACTTGTATCTGCACTCCTCACCTTTTCAAATAATTTTTCCTTCATTCCGGTTCTAAACTGTGGTGAAATTACTATTTTTCTAGTATAATAGTTCCATAATTGAAACATATTTATTTTAGTAAGATATCTTTACAAGGCAGCCATCCATTTAGATTGATATCTTTCCCTATATCATTTGATTTTTTTTCTTTTAAACAGATATGTGGTAAATTATTGAAATTATTGTTTATTATCCTCAGCCAATAAGAAATTAAACCCAATTTGATTATCATGGCTATTGGGACTCTTCCCAGTTCTGACCTAACCATTAACAAAAGCTGGGTTTTTTTTCTGAATAAACAATTTTCATGTAGTATCGACATGCAACAAAATTGGACAATGTTGAATAAACTATTGGGGAAATCCAAATCTACAAATATCCCACTATTATCAACAGAATCTGGTGATTTATTTTCTCCAGCTGTATTTCAACTGAGTTAAATACACTCTTTAATGAGGCAATTAAAATAATCCCAAAAATCCAGGAACAGGAAGTTATTGGCACTTACTAAAAAGAGTAGGGGAATTTTTTATTAGAAAACAAACCATACATCAGAAAAAACAAATCAGAATAACATTATCAAATAAACAAAAATAAACTTGGTTAACACCGAATAAAACTAAAAAGGACAAATCATACATTTTGTAAAGAAATACCGACAATAGAAAATTATGTGTAACAATACTAGAAAAGGAGAACCTGAGACACAAGACTTAACAAAATTATATAATCCAAGTAATTTGTTTCCATAAACTAAGAAACACTTGAGTGTCCAAAGAACTGTGTTCAAAACTCTTTTGTTTAACCAAAGCTAGTTCAATACGGCTAAGAATAACACTGTTAGGAATAATGGTGTGTTGTAAGGAGAACTGGCATCTGGCTCACCATAAATGGTATTTAACACATGAAAAAATCACAGTAAGCATACTAGGATGATACCTCCCTAAAAAATCTGAATAATCCCCCAAAACTAAACTCTGATAGGAAATGTGTCGTATAACACTCCAACTCCACCTTGTGGCCATATCAGACCAAAAGGCAACAGTAGAAGGACATAACAAGAAAAAATGTTCTAAAGTTTCTACCTGCTCAAAACATCCTGGCCTGATACATAATCTATCCAAAATAGGTTTATGTTTTAAGTTACCCCAAACTCCTAATTTCCCATGACAGCAAAGCCATTGAATATCCCACATATGAGGTGGTACCCTGTGATCCATTAAGAGATGTAAGGCCCGTGAGAGTTTAGTAGGGACACAAAAAGGGAAATCTATTTGAACGTAAAAAACATTACCTATAATCTCTGTATAGAAGTCCTTCCTAGGGACTCCATGTAATTGTGCCTTCCCCAATTTCCATTCCCTAAGTTTCCGCACTGCGGAATCAGCATATGACGGTGCTGCACTTATCATATTCCATTTAGGAATGCCTCCACCTTCCCAGTGTAACAAAAATGGAGAAAATAAAAGCTGAGTCCATGCCGACCACGGGTGGTCCTGAGGTAGGACTGTATCTTGAAATGAGGCTATCATAAAAAAGGAATGAAAAAAAACTATAGGATTTATCATCCCTAAACCCCCTTGACCAAGTTTTAAATAAGTGAAAGCCCATTTAACAGGGTTTAACCGGCTACCCCACACCATTTGAAAAAAACAACTATATAACCTGGTTTCTAAAGAGGCGGGTACTGGAAAAACAGAACATACATGTAAAAAATAGGTAATAAGAATTTCTTAATCACTAACACCCGCTTCTTTTTCGAAAAACCCCAGGATTTCCATTGTTGTACCTTACGTTCACCTATAATTAGACACTTCTCCCAGTTTAAAAAAGCTAAATCCCCTTTCCCAAAGAGGAGTCCTAAAATATTAAGGGAATCGGAGACTAAAATGCCACCAATATTAGTAAGTAGTGAAGTATCACCAACTTCTAAACACCTACATTTCTCATAGTTTAGCCTGGTGCCATTAAGAGCTGAGAAACGGTCAACCACCTTCAACGCCTCCCTCCCAGAATGGACATCTGCCACCAATAGGCATATATCATCCGCATAGGCAGAGATTTTTTGAGCTAGTATGGTAACAGAAGGAGATAAACCCTGAATTGACCTATTATGTTCAATCTCCCTTAAAAGGGGGTCCAACACAAAAGAATACAGTAAAGGGCTGATAGGACAACCCTGCCGAACCCCTTGAATCAACTGAATTTCTTTACCTAAAAGATTATTAATTAGTGGGCAAGGGCATACCTGGGAGTATAATATTTTAATAAATTGGATAAAGGGCCAAGGAATCCCATATTGTTCTAATACTTGAAAAAGGAAAGCATGAGACACATTATCAAACGCTTTTGCCTGATCAAGAGCCAGAACAAAACCCGATAATTTTTTTTGGACACCAAATTCACAGATATCCCTAAGGAGTTTCAAATTTTGTTGAATCGAACGATGGGGCACAGAACACATCTGTGCCGGATGAAGCACCCCTCGTGCAACCACGTGAAGCCGTTTACATAACACAGTGGAAAGGATCTTATAGTCGGTATTCAGGAGACTAATCGGTCTCCAGTTACCAAAATCAGTACTATCACCTGCTTTATGAATAAAGGTTAAAATGGCCAGATTAAACTTTGAAGTACCAAAACCAAAATGAAGAATATCATTATAGACTGCAGCTAGGATGACACACATGTCTTCCGGAAAACATTTATAGAATTTATTCGTGAGCCCATCCATTCCTGGTGAAACCCCGTATGAAGGGGCCAATGACTGCCTGTACCTCTAGGGGGGAAATAGGCCCTTGCAATATATCTGCTTCTTCCTGAGAAGTAGTAGGGACTGGAAAGTGCAAAACATCTTCCCAAGAAACCATAGGAACAAATTCAGTACCAAACAGTAAGGACACCTGATGTTCAACAATTTCCAGCATCTCTGCCAGAGAAGTTTTCAGCTGTCCTGTTGAATTACGAAGGCCTGTCATAAGCTTCCTCTCTAATTTCTGCTTACATGCCACATAAGGATCCTTGAAAGGTTGTTGTTGTGTACCAAATTTCAGTTCAGCATGAATTGAAACAGCCCTCTGATATTGGTACTGAAGCATTTTCTTTTTCACAATCCTTATCTGAGACTGGGTATCTGAATCCAGTGACCGAGAATGAGATTGTAATTTATAATACTGGTTCCTAAAATCCAAGTACTGCAAATACTCTGAGGTACTTTTTTTCTTACCATAAGCTATAAAGAAATTCTTGATAGCCAACCCGTATCTGTCACCAAAGTCAATCAGCCAACAGAACCCGATTTTCTGAGGTCAGAAAATCCCTCAGCTGAGCAAAAAACGGCCTCAGATAATAAGTGAGAATTCAATTTCCAACGACTGGAAAAAGCAGGAAAGACAATAGGGATCCGATGTAAACTTATCTCGCCATATAAAACCCTGTGGTCAGAAAAATCACAAGGCAGTACTGAACAAACGAAAGGGACTAAACACTGGGAAAGAAAAAGATAATCAATCCTTGTTTGAAAGGAGGCCCTTCTATAAGTGAAACCATCAGTTGCATGCAATCCTCTAAAGGCATCTTTCAATTTTGCCACTGCCACCATCTGTGAAAAGCATGAGCATCTGTCGTTTTCTGCTGGATGTTATTTTGATATGTACATCCAGGCTACAATTCATATCCCACCCCAGACCACATGTCTGGAGGTGAATAAATATGGCTTGGTTTGTTGAAATAGAGCAATCCGAGCTGTTTTTGTTTGCGGTGCATAGGAATTAATCAATCTAAAGCAAAAACCCTGGAAAAAGCAGTCCAAAAGTAAAGCCCTACCTGGCTGAATATCCACCAACCTTGTAATTCGGACCGAGGGGTGAGAAAAAAGAATACCAATCCCATCCACTGCATCCGTGCCAAATGACCAAAATGAGGGCCCCCCCAACCAGAGTTTTTTTACCTGAGATACCTCAGCCATGGAAGACAAGTGCGTCTCCTGAAGAAAGATGATATCTACTTTTAAATCCCGACACTGCTGTAAGCAAAGTAAACGTCTTTTGTAGTTCTTTATGCTACAGCAGTTGTTAGATACCATCTTTAAACAGGCCATAAAAATTAAAAGGCAGAAATTCAGGGTTTATCTTGTTTCCGCTTTTTATCTTTCTTTTTCTTAACATCCAATAAATCTGTTCCCCCCCTCATCTTCTACTTTCATAGCAGAAGTCCCATCAGGTCTTGGCAGCTCAGATCCGACATCTCCCTCGATGTCAGACAACACAGAGAAGGAATTGTGGGTAGGACAGACCCCCACCACCCCTACAGTACGACTACTAGCCCGAGTCACGCTCCTAGGTGTTTGGAAAGGAGCGTACAAAGAATGTACCACTACGGGTCCTTCCAAAGGGGGGGGCAAAACAGTTGGCTTAGAACCCTTAGGAAGAGGGGGGATTATCTAATACCTGTTGGGGAACCAGGGGTACCATCTGTGCAGAGGTGTCCTCCACTATACCTTGCTCTGCAACAAGGGTCTCCTGAACCCGTTCCTGTCCCAACCATTCAACAGGATCTGACTCCTTATGCAGAGGAGGGGCTGTACGGGACTTGCATCTACCCTGAGCCTGGGATATCAACTCTTCCTTATTAAGGCCACCCTGTCTATTCTGGCCTGCCCATGGGCATTGATGATAGGCATGGCCAGTTTCATAGCACAGATTACATTTAAAGACATTTCTACAGACTTCACTATCATGATCAAAGTCTCCTCAAAGCGCGCATTTGACCTTATCACATGCACTGCTTAAATGTCTTCGGCTACCACAATGATAGCAAGCTTTAGGCTGTCCTGGGTAGAAACAGACTCCCCGGTCCTTACCAAAAAAAAAGCTATTTGGAACGTGCACAACTTTGTTATTGAAAATGTGCAATTTAACTTTAAAATGCCAGGCCCCTGTCCAAATCCCCTCAGTATCAAGAATGGGCTCAGGAGGGCCCAAAACCATGCACTTATGTTCCAACCAATACAAAATGTCCCACACATTCACTCCCTCATTTCTGAATATAACATTAATAGTTTTAAAGAGGGGTTTAGTGATTGGTATAGCCCAGAAAGGTAACCATAATGGCAACGATTTACAACCCTCATATTTCTGCCAAAATTAATCTAATCCTGCAACCTGTTTAAAACTAATGTCAAACGTATCCTCCCCTCGTATATTGATTAAGGCATAAATATCCACGGGTAAAAATTGCATTGAGGCCAACAATAATTTTCTTGCCACATATAGCCTGTCAGGATGCTCCGGTAAGCCACCCCTATACCGTAAACGAACCGCATTCCGCCTCGGGGCTTGTTCCAGTTAATTATGTTTGAAAAGATCCGAGAAGCGGGGGCCCTTCCTTGCCTCCTGACCTCCAGGTGACTGTAAAGGAGAGCGCAACAATGGGCCAGCAGCTTCATCAACAGCAACAATGGCAGGCTCAGAAATCTCCATATTGGTAGTAGTCTGTAATGTACTGGACTGACTTGCCTGAAGAGAGGGAGCACCACCCTGAGTTTTCATGTGGGAAGGTCCCGATTCCGTCAGAGAAAAAGTAAGCCAGCTAGGATCCGGTGGCCACCTACCATCTGGTTGCTGTATCCAGCCCGCCTACGACAAGGCCAACTCCTCAGACCACTCCTTAGTAGCTCCCTCAGCCACACTCTCCCTCTCAGAGCACTCCTCCCGTGCAACAGATGCTAACACTGCCACAGTCACAGGGGCAATCATCGCGATGTCAGAACATCCCACATCAGCGACGTCCTGTCTTCCATCCGGTGTATCGCTTAGATCCATAGCAGTAGGGAAAACCAAATCAGGGGCAACAAAATCCTTTGCGTTGTCCACAAGTAACGCTACTGGTGAAGTGTCCGTCATTTCCAAAAAACTCCCGGCTGCACACTCAGACGCCTGCAAGTCTCCATCGAAATCCAAAGTCGTCAACTGCGTAGTAGGCTGAGCCTGCTCAGCATCCTCCTGCAAACCGAGTGGCAGAGCCTCCGCCTGCACGTCCTCCTCCATGTCGATCCTTGCACAGTCTGCGAGTAGGGGAATTTCCCCGGTGTCCTGGCCAAATTTCCCTCATTCACTAAAAATACCACCAACAGCTTAATCTGGTTCAAGGTCAGTTGGCATTCATCTGTATCCCCTTCCCCCGGGTCGTGCCTGAAAATAGGCAGGATTTGTCTAGTGCACTTACCCGGTCAACAAAAACTAAATAAATAAATATAAAATCTATCCATCTGCCACTCTGTCTATCTATCTGTCTATTTATTTATTATTTATTTTTGTTTATTTAAAAGTTGGTAACCGGGAAAGGCACCATGAGTGGAAGCTTGTTTCCAGGTGTGACTCGGGGGAGGAGGTACAGAGGAAAAAAGAAAATATACAGCAGAGACAACAGAGTTATAACAAAATGTGAAACTAAAACATAATAAAAAAGAGTGTTTTTTACAATAGAGAAGTATCTAATAAATACAAGCAGACAATATTGACATGGTTATTTATAATGAGTTGCAGCAAGGGGAGAGGGGAACTACAAATTTGAGGTAGGTGAGAACTAGGAAGGAGAACAGATATAGGAACTGGTAGGGGTTGGCTTGAGTAGCTGCTTGAGGGCAGGGAAAGAAGAAGAAATACAGATTTGGAGGGGAACACTATTCCAGAGGGAAGGAAGTCTAAAGGAGAAGGAGAGTTTGCCAGCTGATGTGCATACACATGGGAGAGAAAAAGTGCAGGTGCAGTTTGACAGTGAGTTGTAGGGCAAGGGGTTAGCTGGATTAAGGAAGGAGGCAAGATAAGGCAGAAGGGTTCCAAACTAGTATTTAGCAATGAAGGTGGAACAGTGTGAGACGTGTCTCTGAGCAAGGGATTGGAGGGATAGGGAGGTGTATAGGTCACAGTGATGAGTTAAAGAGGGGGAGCTTGAGGCGAACCTGCAGAAGGCATGAAACAGAACATCAGGTTTGGTAAGGGAGGAGGCTGGGGCACTGCCGTAAACTATGCCGTAGTCAAAAGCAGGGAGGATCCATTTAACTAAAAGACCACGTCTTACTGGAAGGGAGAGACTGGTCTTGTGGTGGTAGAGTAGCTCTAATTTAGGGTGCAACATAGAGTGTAGGGTGCTAAAGTGGGAGGAAAAATCAAGGGAGGGGATCGAGCCAGACTCCTAGGTACTTGTACTTGGGGACGTTGTCTAGAGGGATGTTGTCTGCTGAGAAGAATACTGAAAGGGTGGGGAGTCTTGTGAATTTTTGTTTAGATCCGAAGGTCATTGCAACGGTTTTCTTTATATTCAGTCTTAGGCAGTTGGCATGTCTATTAATCTATCTATAGTACAGGTCATATTAAACTTCTTGGGTACCCAATTAACAGAGTGGTTAGCATTTGAGCTGCACTGGGAATTTCTTAATCAATGATATTAGGTAGTTAGCTACCGGGGGGGGGGGGACAAATTAGTTGGCAATTCATTACAATCACATAAAGGGAAATTAATTGATAACTAGCTGCATAATACAATGTAAACTGTACTGTATCTATCTATGGCAATACAAGGCAGGGCAAGGGAAGTTTATTTATATGGCACGGGGCACCCAATCACAGGGGCTCTGGGAACCTCCCAATCTACACAGCAAGATAAAAAAAATAAAATCAGTGAATAACACAAAGTATAAAACCTCAAAGAAACTTACATAGCAGTGCTACACCCAAAACTTGGGCTCTGAGAACCTCACAATCTACACTACACAGCAAGATAAAAAAATTTAAATAGTTGAATGACATAGAATATAAAACCTCAGAGAAACTTACATAGCAGTGCCAGGCCCAAAACTCAATGTAAAAACATGGATTTTCAGAAACATATTAAATATGGCCAATGAAGGAGCACCTCTCACTGCCAGGGGAAGGGTGTTCCAGAGAATCAGAGCCACTACTCCCAATGCCCTATCACCAAATATTTCAAGTGAGATCTTGGCAGAGACAAGGGGTCTTCTTCCATCGACCAA
The DNA here is from genome assembly GCA_016271365.2 of Neoceratodus forsteri. NCBI lineage: Eukaryota > Metazoa > Chordata > Ceratodontiformes > Ceratodontidae > Neoceratodus > Neoceratodus forsteri. The sequence continues at coordinate 669,963,319 of CM057451.1, read as the reverse complement.
AGGGAGTGGCCAGGAACATAAGATATCATGAGGTCTTTCAGGTAGCCTGGACCCAGACCATGCAGGACCTAGTAAGTTAGCAAGCATACCTTGAAGTTGATGTGCCACTACACTGACAACCAGTGAAGGGCATGGATAACTGGCATGATATGCTCAAACCAAGAGGTCCTAGCAACAAGCCTGACTGCCATATTCTGGACTATTTGCAAATGAGGCAACAACCTCACAGATAACCCAAGGTAATGAGCATTACAGTAATCCAACCTTGATGTGACAAGGGTGTGCACCAGTGTTGCTAGGTCAGTCTGTTCAAGAAGCTTGATCTGGGAGATGTTCTGAAGATGGTAAACACCACTGCGGACAACAGCTGACACCTGATATGGTAAGGTCAGCTTGGAGTCCACAATAACCCCTAAATTATTCATCCTATCTGCAGCTCCCAGTGTGCCACCATCTAAGAAAGATAAGATGGCTATATTACTCCTTGCTGCTGGATTCAACTGACCTGGCTCCACCAGTAACACCTCCATCTTCAGTAGGTTTAATCGATGCCAACTGGCTGCCATCCCATCCTGAATTTCCCTAAGGTACTCACTCAGTTCTGAGACACCCACACCATCTATCCATCTATCCATCTATCTGTCTGTCTATCTGGCTGGCTGACTGGCTAGCTAGCTAGCTACAGTGCAGATCACAGTAAACTTCTAGTGCAACCAGTTAATAGCTGGTTAGCATTTGAGCTGCTAAGGCTTGGCATGGAAATCTCTCAATCAATTATATAAGGTAGTTAAATTAAGGGAGGTGAACAAATAAACTAAACAGGTATGGTACCAGTGCCCCCCGGTTAAAAAGCCTACAAGTAATTTAGGTAATTTCAGCTCAGCCCTACCTAATACACATATTTTATCACATTTCATATACATTTTTCTTAAATTTTTAAGTGTTTACTGGGGTGCTCTCCATGTGTGTGGCCAAAATCAGAATCAAATAGGTATAGTACCAGTGCTCCCACCCCAAAGCTTCTTAAAAGGCTGCAATTCTTGTAAGTCAATTCACTTCTTACTTTATTGTCATTCCATCATGTTAACATTTCAAAGGGGCTCTTGGTCTCATCATTCTGCCGAATCACGATTAGCCTGACCACTGAGACAAGGTGGCCCCCTCATCGGTCAGGAATCTACACTTTAAATTTTTAAAATACCAATATGAACAGAGATCCCACCACGTTTTCTCTTTCTTGTGTGGAAACCACTCTCTGGCTTCATCTTTATAAAGTGTGCTCAGGCCCATAAGAGGCTCACAGGTGACCACTGGGGAGATCACCAATTAGGAGAAGGACACACATTTCCTGTTTGCATTGCAATGTCATAGGTTCAGCTTACTCAATCCTGGCTAATACCCAGAGATTTTATCATATCTCTCATACATTTTTCTTACATTTTTTAAATTTTAACAGTGGTGCTTCTGGTGTGTGGCCAAAATCAGATCAAATAGGTATAGTATAAGTGTCCCATCCCCTCCCCTCCAAAGTTGCTTAAAAACCTGCAATTCAGTTAAGTCAATTTAGTTTTCTTTTCTTGTTTTCATTCCATAATTTTAACATTTCAAAGAGGTTCTCAGTCTCATCCTTTGGTCGAATCAGAATTAGACAGACCACTGACAACAAGGTGACCCTCTCAGCAGTCAGGTATCTACAATTAAAATTTTTCACATGACAATATGAGCAGAGGTCCCGCCGCTTTCTCTCTTCCTTGTGTGAAAACCACTCTGCGGCTTCATCTTTTATATAGTGTGCTCTGGCCCATAAGAGGCTCACAGGTCCCCAAGCTCAAGCTCGGCCCTGGCTAATACACAGAGATTTTATCTAATTTCTTACATATATTTCTTAATTTTTTTTTTAAGTTTACAGAGGTGCTTTTGATGCGTCACCTTCCTCTAATTGATAAGTTCCCCAATGGTCACTTTGTGAGTCTCTTGTGGACTAGACTGCACTAAATAAAACATGAAACCAGGGAGTGATTTCCACATATGAAAGAGAGAAAGTGCCAGCCCAGTGAGATAGCGGTAGTATTTCCGCCTGCCATGACAGCAACCCAAGAGTGATCTCGGGTTGCTGGAGGCCAGCTGCAGTGGGGGGAGAGAATGAGCATCTGATGAATTGCTTTCCTCTCTCAGGAAGGAAGGCATACTTTTATCGCTGCATGGCTGCCACCAGGTGGAGTCTTAGTGTCAGTGTGGGCCTGCACTGCATCACAGGAAGGGAGGGTGGAGCTGTGGGACTTCTGTGGCACGTGCATGCCTCCACATGCACATACGTCTAGAAGTGCACCCAGGCATGGGGACTAGGGAGAAAACTTCAGGTGGAAAAGTGGCAAGACAAGCATGTATGATGCCCTACATGCTGTCCCCCACCTTTTATGCTGCCAAAGATTCCAGACAGCCAAGTATTGGATGTGGAACTTCAGGAGGGACAGCAGCCCTCCCCCTCCCAGCCCCAGCACAGGGGGGGAAACTGTGGCAGTCAGATGACCAACAAACTCTGGGGAGGTAATAGACAGTGGGGGGCAGTGGTGGACAGGATCAAGGGGAACCCTGACTGCTTCAGCCACAAGGCAGAAACCAACTTGATTTAAAAAAAGAAAGTAAGAAAGCAGTGTGTCCTCAGCTTATATTGATGTGTTACAGATTTAAAGTAGGGTGACCAGTATCTACTGAAGACTCACCCAGTTACCAAAAACTTAAAAAAATAAAAAAAAAAGATAATCCTGTAATCCAATGAATCATAATAAAGAAAACATTTTACCTTAATGACTCGTTTTTATTTGTGCAATATGTGCAGTGCTGGTGCATCTTTCAAACTGCAAAGACACAAAACGAAGAGAGGATAGCCCAGGAAGTAATGAAAGGGGAAAAGACATTTATTAGTATGTAAATGAAGAAAGGAGGACCAGGGAGGGATTGTAAGGTTAAAAAGGAATGCGGGAGACTGTGCAGAGGGGGACCAGGAAAAGGTAGACATACTGAACAAATACTTTTGTTCAGTGTTCACAGTGGAAGGAGAAGGGGAAGGGCCATGAAAAAGTAACAGAAGCTCTAAAAGGAGTGCAGTGGATACTAGTCCTTTTTCAGAAGAGAGAGTCCCACAGGGAGTCTCTAATCTGAAAGTAGACAAAGCAATGGGACCAGATGGGGTACATCCTAGGGCATTGAAAGAGCACAGGGAGGTACTGGCTGCACCTCTGACAGTCCTGTTTAACAGTTCACTGGTGACAGGATTGATTCCTGAGGACTGGAGGAAGGCAGATGTAGTCCTTCTTCACAAGGGTGGTAGCAGGGACGAGGCTGGAAAATATAGGCCAGTCAGCTTGACACTGGTGGTGGGAAAGTTAATGCAATTACTGCTGAAAGAGAGGATAGTGGAATATTTTGAATCAAATGGGTTATAGGACATGAGACAGCATGGATACATGGGAATGTCAAACAAATCTGTGGGGCCCCGCAAGGACTGGTGCTGGGGCCAGTGTTGTTCAATGTCTTCATAAATTACATTGGGGAAGGCATTAAAAGCAAAATTTGCCTGTTTGCAGATGACACCAAACTCTGTGGGAGAGTGAACACTAAGGAGGGGATACAGAACCTGAGGGAGCACCTCGACAGACCAGAGAGACGGTCAGGAATCTGGCAAATTAATTTCAATGCCAAAAAGCGCAATGTGATGCACATAGGGGCCAAGAATCCTAGGACATAGTATTACAATGGGGGGGTTCAAGTAACTTCTTCCAAAGAGGAAAAGGATCTAGAGGTAGTGACTATGAGTGGCCCGAAACACACCTCTCAGTGTAAAAAGGCAGTGGTGAAGGCTAACAGGATGCTGGGGTGTATTGCAAGGGGAATCAGTAGTAAGCAGAGCGAGGTTATTTTACCATTGTACAGGTCATTGGTGGGATCACATTTAGAATATGGGGTGAGGTACTGGCATCCTTACCTTAAGAAGGACATGCTGGATGGGGGTCCAGAGAAGAGTAACCAAGATGATCGAGGGGTTACAGGATAGGTCTTATGAGGATGGGCTGGGAGCCCTGGGGATGTACTCCCTTGAAGCGAGGAGGCAGGGGGGTGATATGATAGACACCTTCAAGTACATAAAGGGACTTAACAGAGTGAGAAGGGAGGGTCTCTTTAAAATGAGTAACAACAGCACTACTAGGGGGCACAGCCTAAAATTGATGGGGGGAGATTCAGAAGGGATGTAAGGCAGCACTTCTATATGGAGAGGGTGGTGTCCACCTGGAATGAGCTGCCAGATGATGTGGTATCAGCAAGGACAATGGAAGCATTCAAGAGAGCCTGGGACAAACATAAAGGGAACCCTATGGACCAAGGAAGGAGAGGGAGGAGGGGGGAGGGACCATCGGGGAGGCAGGGTCATTGATATAAATTGTAAGGCCAGACCCTGCATCACTTACCGAGCAGCTAGATAGACCGGGTAGTCTTCTTCTGCTGCTCCTTTCATATGTTTCATAAATCTGATAGATTGTTTTGATTGGGTGACCAAGGAATTAGATTAGGATTGTGTGGTGGATGTGACATACCAAGATTTCAGTAATGCATTCAACATCATTCAACATAGGAAACTATTAAATAAGCTGAGGAGCTTAGGAGTGGGTCCAGCAGTGGTAAACTCAGTAAGAAATTGGTTAGGGGATGGGAGACAGAGGTTGGTGGTATCTGGAGTTCTGTCTGAGGAGGGGAGTGTGACCAGCAGGGTGCCTCAGGGATCAGTGCTGTAACCTGTCATCTTTAATGCCTTTATAAGTGACATTGCAGAGAAGCTGGAGGGGATGTTTTGCCTCTTTGTGGGTGACACCAAAATCTGCAATAGGGTGGACACTCCAGGGTGCATAGAAAGCATTAAAAGAGACCTGAGAAAACTCAAGGAGCGGAGGGTATGGAAGCTCGGTTTCAATGTGAAAAAGTACAAAGTAATGCATTTGGGGTACACAAACCCAGGGGCACAGTGAAAAATGGGGGAAGTATTATTGGCCAAGCAGGATAGAGACCTGGGGGTAATCATCTTTGATGACTTAAAGGTGGCCAGGCAGTGCAACAAGACAGCTGGGAAGGCTAGTGGGATGCTGGGGTGCATAGAGAGATGGTTCACCAGCAGAAGGAGGGAGATGGTGTTGCCTCTGTATATATCACTGGTGAGACCACATCTGGACTACTGAGTACAGTTATGGTGACCACATCTCTGGAAGGACATAGACAGAGTGGAGGCAGTCCAGAGGAAGGCCATTAATATGGTGTGGGGTCTACATAAAAAAAAGCCCTATGAGGAGTGACTAAGGGAACTCAACATGTACGCCCTGGAAGAGAAGGGAGAGTGGGGATATGATAGAGACCTTTAAATACTTCTAGAGCCAAATAAGGTATAGGAGGAAAGTAATTTTCAGAAAGAAATATGCTTAAGAACAAGGGGACATGCTATGAAGTTGGAGAGGGACAAATTCAGGAGAAATGTGAGAAAGTACTTCTTCATAGAAAGAGTGGTAGATTCCTGAAACAGTTTACCAGCCATGGTCGTTGGGGCTAAATGAGTGGTAGGGGTCAAGAAAGCATGGGATAGGCATAACAGAATCTTAGTGGAAAGAATGGAGGGAGGGGAAAGAGACAGATCAGGAAGGGTCTGTGGTGATATTGTAGGTAGGGAAAAATGGGCAGACTGAGTGGACCAAGCAGTCCTTATCTGCTGGCAAATTCTATGTTTCTATACCAATTTGATTCTGAATTTGGCCACACACCAGGAGCACCCCATAAACATTAAAAACATTTAAGAAAAATGTATAAGAAATATAATAAAATCTCTGTGTATTACCCACAATTGAACTTGCTAAACCTTTAACACTGCAGAAGAAATAAACTAAATTGGCAACTCCTTGCAATCACATAAAGGTAAATGCATTGCTAAATGGCTGCATAATACAATGTAAACAGTGTCTGTCTGTCTGTCTAGTTAGTTAGCTAGCAAATTAGCTACAGTACAGATCACAATACACTTTTAGTGAAAACAGTTAAAAGCTGGTTAGCATTTGCACTGCTAAGGCTTGACATTGGGAAACATAGAAACAGAAGTTGACAGCAGATACTGTAAGGACCGCAAGGCCCATCCAGTCTGTTCATTATTTCTGCCTTATGAATGAACCAATCTGTTAATCAATGATATAAGGTAGTTAGCTTGGGGGACAAATCAACTAGTCAGCAACTCATTACAGTCAAATAAACGGAAATGTATTGCTAGCTGGCTGCATTATACAATGTGAACTGTATCTATTTATTCATCTATCTATCTAGCTATCTATCTATGTACAGTATTTGTCTCTTTATATATCGTATCTATTGTTTCTACTGTATCTGTGTTTATGTACAGTATCTATCTATCTGCCTATCTGTCTGTCTATCTAGCTATTATTTCTATTGTATCTATCTACAGGTCACATTACACTAGCTATATCCTATCAGGTAATCAACTTAGCTATTATGGGTGAATTGACAGAGCATACATGGGATTACGCCTCCTAGTTCCATCTGTACGTTAGTATGAACCTTAATACACGTCTAGTGCAACCAGTTAACAGCTGGTTAGCATTTGTGCTGATGAGGGTGTGTATTGGGAATCTCTTAATCAATGATATTAGGAATTTGTATTTATTTTACCAGGAAAAGGCTCTGATGAGCAATCTCATTTACAAGGAGGTCCTGGGTAGGACAGCATACAAGGTCAAAAAGGCAATGATATACAGCAGAGTAGTTCAGAAATACAAGATAGTGCAACAGATAGAATGGCACTTGCATATATTGATACAACATGGAATAATATAAAATGTTTGGCAGGAAAGATTTACAAAGCATTAAAAAAATGAAAATGTATAAAGAGACTAAAATAGCTATTTAATGTACTTAGTGTGAGCAAAGCCACATGTGCAGCAACCAGTAATAGATAAGACAGTGATTCAATATAAGTATAACTTAGCCACATGAACAGATATCAGTTGATAGAGTTAGGGCTTTAAAAACACTGAGTAGGATTTTCAAAGCACGGTGCAGGGCTTGCGCCACGCCCTACGCCATGACACTTAGGTTCTGGCAGTGTGTCAACCCCATCACCTCAACTGCACCTGATTCCACAATCTGGGGCTCAGTTGCAACAGTTCTCATGATTTAAGGCAGCTTGCGCCAAATATCTGATGCAGAAAAGGCCCCCAGGATTGCTGAAAGGTAGACCAGAAAAAGTCGGTCTAACTTATGGCAATTTGCCGCATGGGTTAGAAACTCCTATTAGATCGCCACAAGCCCTATGCACTGCATTGGTGCACCTGGGTCTTGTGGTGATCATAGCCTTTTGAAAATCCTGCCTACCGTGACTAACCAGGGTAGTTTTATCTATCTATCTATCTATCTATCTATCTATCTATCTATCTATCTATCTATCTGTCTATTTATCGATCTACAATATCTGTCTTTCTGTCTGTCTGTCTGGCTGTCTATTTATCTGTCTATCTGCAATATCTGTGTCTGCATACAGTGTCTGTCTGTCTGTCTATCAAATCTGTCTTCTGTTTATGTCCATCTATGGTATCTGTCTGTCTGTCTATCTGTCTGACTGCCCTTCTAATTATCTATCTACAGTAGCTGTCTGTATGTCTATCCACAGTGTCTGTCTGTCTATCTATCTGTATGTCTGCTTTTTACTAGCAGCCACCAAGGTGTTCAGGACCAGGAATCGGGGACATGGGAGAAGTTCACCTCACTGCAGGGAAGTGCCTTTTTTAATTGAATTTCTAAGAGTGTGCCTTCAATGTGCTTAAAATGGACATGCATTACTTCTGATTGCTGGGGGAGTGTAGATTGGAGACTGGGAGGAGGGAAGAGGGAGGTTGACTGCAAGGGCAGGTTTAGGGAGGGCTGTGCAACAAATTGAATCAGGGCTGCCAGAACTTTCCAAACAAGCTAATGATGCAGCACTGCTTACTGTAAGGGACAGGGGTATGGGAAGTGGTGTAGTGGTTGGGAGACTGTAAGGGCAGATGTGGGGAGGGATAAAGAACGCTGGACCAGATGGCCATTGAGCATGGAACAAATCTCCTGATGGCAGCTGGGTAATAGTGCAGCTGTAGTCAGTATGTCATACCAACAATTCCTAGTGACCCCTCACATGAGTGATTCCAAAGGATGAGTGCCATGAAGCAGGAGTGTGTCGTCTGTCTAAGTGGCATCTGGGGTTATCGGCAGTAAGTCTTCAGGGAGGTTCACAGGCCACACTGCCAAATGGAGGTCAGGCAAGGGTAAGGTAAGAGTACATAGTTGCAGGCAGGCCTTGTCCTAGCATTGCAGCTCATCCCTATCTGGGGTCAGCTTACAAGGGGGCAGCTTGAAGAGGATCTTACAAGGAATGAAGCTGATCCCTATCTAGGGTCAGCAAACAACCTAGCTAAGGGGTTGCAGCTTTACAGCCATCCCCATATAGGTTAATAAGAATCTCAGTGGGATTGTAGCTTTTCAGCCACCCCCACCTAGGTTAAAGGGGACACTTCTGATTGGCAGAAATGCATCAGCCCGACCGGCAATATCCCGACCTTGGGCGCCCGAAACATGGTTGCCTGACATCAGATTTCCCGAGGAGATTCCTTAAGCATGGGGTGTAGCAGGGGCAAAGCCCCTAATCACTCTCTGGAGGCAAAATCCCAATGTCGGGCAACTGTGTTTTGGGTGCCCAGGGTCATGATAATGACAGTCAGGCCGATGCATTTTGGCCAGCCATAACATATCTGGTTAAAGTACTTGGTTAGGTAAACAGCCTAACCAAGGGGCTGCAGCTTTTCAGAAATCCCCGCCTAATTTAAAGTACTAGATTAAAATTAAAGACCCTCCATGGGGATTGCAGCAAAATCCTATATAGGGTTGCAAGGACAGTGCAGACACTCTGTCAGGGGAGGATAAAATAAAATAATGTGGAGAGGGGGATTGCCAGTGAAGCAGGAGAAGGTGGGTAGAGTAGTATGCTGCAGGGGGTGTCAGTCAGCGGTTTTCCTGTGTACTCTGTGAGTGGTAGGGGGTGTCTGGTCTGTAGGAGCCTAGACCAGCTGAAGGCAGATATGTGGCAGCTCAGATAATAGTCAGGAGCATTGGTAGAAAGGGACAACTGAAAAGGACGTGGGTGGGGAGGGCAGGGTGGCTAGTGTGGTGGGGTCTAGTGACAGACCCCAGACTCGGTGGGGGGGGTTTGATGGAGGAGAAGACTGGAGGAAAAGCTAAGGAAGGCTACCTGGATCCCTTTTCCCCAGTGGGGGAGGAGCCCCAGGGGAGAAGGATGAACACTAGTAAGAGGAAGAGGGAGGGCAGGGAAGGAAGGGAGGCTGGTGAGAGCAGTCCCAGAGGTGCTGGTGCAGAATAGATTCCTCCCAGTGACTACAGAGGGTACAGGTAACAGTGATGAGGAAGGGGGCCTCAGCAACAGTAGGGGGACATGGGCACTAGGAGAGGTGTCAACAGAGGAATGGGCAAGTGGATAGGCAGTAGTGGGAATAGCGGTAGAGGGGTATGGAATAGATTGGGGCAAGCAGAGCAAGGTACAACAGTTCAAGAAAGTCACGGAACTCACCCCCAGCAATCAAAAAACTGCTGTCCACAAACGAAGTTCCTTTAGACTTTTACCAGTTTTATTGCAGCAAAGCAGGAAACCACAGCAGGACTTTAAGCAGTACCTGATAAAGCAGATCAGGTGAAACGTCAGTACTTTGTGTCCACTGCTGTGGTTTCCTGCTTTGCTGCAATAAAACTGGTAAAAATCTAAAGGAATTTATTTTGTGGAAATCAGTTTTTTGATTGCTGGGGTGAGTTCTGAGACTTTCTTGAACTGTGCTTCATTGCTGTCAGGTTGAACCCAGTCCCCAACAGGCGGCTCTTCACTTTGTTTCCAGAGAAAGGTACAAGCAGAGGAGGGCAGGTTGTAAAAACAGAGTGTGGAGGTCAATGCAAGGAGTGTGCAGGCAGTCAGAACAGGGTTCAGGCAGGAGGAAAGGGGGAGGGTCAACCAAAGAAGGACAGGCAGGTAAAGGGTGAGGGGACTAAGGCGGCAAGAGGGGAAGGGTGGGTTGTGACATTATGAGACTCCATAGTTAAGGGAGTAAGATGGTGAGACACACGATCTAAGGTAAACAGCAGAAGGGTGGAATGTATGCTAGGGATGACCACTGGGAGGGTGGGGCCAAGGATAGTTGAGAACACGGATCGGGGTACAGCTGCACATCATCATTCACCTGGGTACGAATGACCTGGCTGACAGGGAGGTGAGGGTGGTCCATGACAGGTTCAAAGAAGTGCGGAGGCCCTGCAGTAAGGTGAGTAGTTTGGTAGCCTTCTCAGAGGTGCTACCAGTACCAAGGGGCCAGTACTTCAAGAAAGGCTATGACCAAGAAGTATAATGTCTGGCTCAGGGAATGGTATAAAGAGGAGGGATACAGGTTAATTGGTAGCTCGGGGAGCACATGGGAGAGCAAAGACTTTTATGCATCAGGCAGGCTACACCTTAGCAAGGAAGGCGCAAGAGTGCTAAAGGCCAGATTCGATGAGTATATCAGTAGGGAACTGAATTTAAACTGATGGGGGGGCAACAGGGGTCATAATACCCTCAATTACCTGGAGGAGGAGGCCATCAGGCCTCCGCCCAATCAGGGCAAGAGAAGGAAGGGACAAACAAGAGGCAAAATATGAAGAGTAGGAGGGTGGGACCAGGTTTGCGGGGGCAGGTAGTCCTGGGGGCTGGAGGGGGGACTCAAGTCACAGTGGAGGGTTGTGTTTCTGAATGGGAGGAGCTTGGGGAACAAAATGGCTGAGCTGCATTCACTGATGGCAGAGGAGGAGGTAGACATGGCTGCCATCATAGAGACATGGGCTACAGTAAACCATGACTGGGATCTTTCTGTCCCTGGGTACAAGCTGTATAGGAGGGGTGGGGGTAGGTGTGGGGGAGTGGTTCTGTATGTGAAGGACAGGATAACCTCCAATAAGGAGGAGGAGCTGAATGGAAAGACAGAGGATCTGTGGATTCAGATGCAATCAACAAAAGGTAAAAAGCTAAGGGTAGGAGTGGTGTACAGGCCATCAAACCAGGATGAGGATTTGGTAGGGGTTCTGGAGTCCAAAACTGTGAAGACTGTCGGCAGGCGGGACATAGTGATAGGAGGTTCAATCAAAAAGTGCCAACTAGCAGCCTGTCACAGAAAGAAATGCACTATGAATCTAGTACTATTTTCAATGTATAGTTACATTAATATAAATAGAATATGACCTACTGGTATAATGATTAAATGCTTTGTGTTGTAGGTACATGCTGGACAATGTTTGATAGGTGATGATCATTTGAGAGTAGAGAAAACTGAGATCAGAGCAATCATCAAGTACATACCTCCATATCAAAGGAATGACTCCAATACAAATCCATGAGGATAAGGTCAACACACTTGAGACAGAAGCCCCTTCATATTCAACTGTCAAGAAATTTCACATTGTATACACCTACAATCCTCCAAAGGCAGGCATAGAGGGACTGACTGGCCTCCTTGACACAGTTGGCGCAGTAACACGGCAGAATGAGCTAATCATTCTGGGTGACCTCAACCTCAATTGGATGGGTGGCAACACCAAAGCCTTTGAACCGTCACTTGCCGGTCTCTCACTGACACAGCTTGTCAAGGATCCTACCAGATGCTCTACAAATGGTGGTAAGAGCTCCCTCCTGGACTGGATCTTGACAAATAGACCTGATAGGATCAGCTCGTCTGGTATCCTACCTGATTCTATTTCTGATCACTCCCCGGTGTACTACGTCTAGCAGATCCCATTTCTGAAAATACCACATAAAATTATCCAGATCAGAGACTACTTTAGGTTTGATCTGGCCTCCTTTCAAAATGATATTAAGTACACTGACTGGTCGGCAGTATGGAATGCTCAGGACTCCACATCCGCTGTCAGTCACTTCATCTCGTTAAGGGCCCTGCAGGAGAAACATGCCTCCCTCATCAGACGGAGGGTGAGGGGAATTGCTACTAAATGGCTTCATGGTAGTCTCCTTGCCCTTCTCAACACCAGAGATAAGTGCTGGGCCAAGTTTAAGGCCACGGTTGACCAGGCTATCTTTCAGAGATACAGGAAACTCAGAAATGAGTGCAAAAAGAACATAAGGATAGCCAAGAGTGAATTCTGCAAATCTGCATTACTGAACTCGGCTAGGGATCCAAGGAGGTTCTGGAGGAATATTAAACACGTTGTGAGTGGTACACAGAGCACTGAGTCCACTGATATGATAACTGAAGGTTTCAGCTGCAACAACTCGGAAACCATTGGCAACTCCTTCAATCATTATTTTTCTGATCTGTCCGAGTATACCTTGACATTCCCCAATGGTGGTGGTGTCAGCAGCAACCAGCCCATAGCACCATCATCACCCCGCCCACCCTTTCTGTTCAGGGCAGTGGTGGCTCAAGAGGTGCAGAAACTGCTAGCTGGATTCTCACCCTTCTCAAGTGCTGGCCAAGATGGCTTGGAACCAAAGCTCCTCAGTCTCGGTGCCCCCTGGCTTGCCCCTCTGGTGGCACACATCTTCAGTCTGTCCCTGTCAGCTGGAGTTATCCCAGACATATGGAAGGTTGCAGGGTAGTCCCAATCCTTAAACAAGGGAACCCTAAACTGATAGAGAACTATCGCCCCATATCCATCCTATCCGCGGTTAGCAAACTTGTGGCAGGACAACTCTCAGAGTACTTACAGGCATATGACATAATGTCTCCTGTACAGCACGGATTCAGGAAGGGGCATGGTACCTCCTCAGCCCTAGTTACTGTTTTGTCGTGGATTAGGGAGGCCATGGACCAAGGCAAACTCTCGGGGGCTATCTTTATAGACCTCTCGAAGGCGTTTGACCTGGTCAACCATGCCATGCTGCAACACAGCTTAGATCAATTGGACTATCCACTGCCGCTCTCAGTTGGTTCTCCAACTACCTACATGGTAGAATGCAGTGGGTTAAATATGGCAAAGAGCTCTCAGGTCCCATCCCAGTAGCAATGGGGGTCCCCCAAGGCTCTGTCCTTGGACCAGTGCTCTTCTCCATTTTCGTTAATAATCTCCCCACAACCGCTGCTCACTGTAAACCAATCCTCTATGCAGAAGATCTGGTCATCCTATCTCACTCCCCAGAGGTGGGGGTCATTAACAACCACCTGAGTGATGACCTAAGAAACATTCAGACATGGATCCTGAACCATAAGCTAGTCCTTAATCTAAAAAAACCCCAGGCCATGCTCTTTGGGTTCCAGGCTAAGATTAAGGCCTCCCCTGTGCCGTTCTGTGTTTCCAGTAAGGGAGACGTCCCGATCCCAATCATGGACAATTTCAAATACCTTGGTGTAACATTGGACCCACAGCTTGACCTTGGCCACCATATCCAGAAGACATGCAAAACTGTCAACTGTAAACTGGGTCTGGCTTACAGAGCAAAAAATAACCTCATGCCGACTGCATGTATTGCTCTTGCTAGAGGTATGCTTCTCCCCTCACTATGTTATGGGGTCCTGTTGTTTGCCAGCACCACTAAGGCCCATCTCTCTAGGTGGTCGACGGTTTACAACAATGCCTGCTGCTTCGCCCTAGCGGCCCCCCGGCTCACTCACCACTGTGATCTCTACAATAAGTTAAACTGGCTCTCACCCTCAAAGCACATTGACTTTGTCCTTGGTTGCTTCACAGGAAAGGTCCTCAACACAGGCACCCCTCCAGGGGTGGCAAGTTTGCTGGCCCAAACTGTTCCCTGGTCCTATCACCTTAGGTCTCAGGGATCTGCCACACTCAAGGTGCCTGTGACTCGGACTCAAATGGGTGAAAGGAATTTTGCAGCATGTGCCCCCAAACTTTGGAACACCTTCCTAACCCAGGTCCGTGTTGCACCCTCTCAGGGCAGCCTGCGTTCCTCCCTATGGAACCATCTCAAACTCAGATTGGCCTGCGGCTGCCAAAAACCCCCGTGACATATTAGCCCTTAGCACTGATGCATAACAGCTGGCCCTTAAGATGATAGTTTTGTACTTGCTGCTACCAATCCTTACCTTGTACTGCTCCAAAACTGGCACACACCACTTACTCTGCTGTACCAATTCTAACTAAATGTGCCTCATATGCCTTGTACTTTCTGTATTCCACATTATGATGTTCGCACGTGACATGCGAGTTTGTTTTTTCTAACTTGTACCTTGTTGTCTCATGACATGTAATCTTTTCCTAATTATGTACCATGTTGTCCCAAGTGTGTAAGTATGTAATTTCCTGTACTCTCCCGGGTCATACCTGAAAATAGACAAATTGTCTTGTCTAGTGTACTTACCTGGTTAACAAAAGCTAAATAAATAAATAAATAAATGGGTTGCTGAATTTAAGCCTGGCAGAAGAAGTGTTGAAGATGATCCCGGGTCAGGGCACCCAAGGGAGATGACTACTGAAGAGAACATTGACACAGTCCATCAAATGGTGAAGAAAGATAGACAAGAAACTATACAGCATGTAGCCAGCACTTTGGGCATCAGTTTTGGGGCAGTACAATCAATCTTGACTGAAAACCTGGGCATAAGCAAAGTGTCAGCAAGATGGGCACCAAGACACCTGATCAGAAACAAGCCAGATGGGACACTTCAAGCCAACGTCTTGCACAATACAAGAGGGATCCAGCAAATGTTATCAGTAGAATTGTAATAACAGATGAAACCTGAGTTCACCATTTTGATCCAGAGTCTAAAACGCAAAGCAAACAATGGAAACATCATGTAACTCCAACCCCAAAGAAGTTCAAGCAGGCCACCTCAAGTGACAACATCATGGCCTCAGTCATCTGGGACTCTGAAGGTGTGATGATGGTTGATTATCTTGAAAAAGGAAAGACAATGACCAGTGAGGACCGTGCTGAACAGCTGCGCAGGCTGAGAGAAGCCATCAGAGATAAATGCTGTGGAAAATTGAGGTGAGGTGTTTGTTCCTGCAAAACAATGCTTCGCCCCACACAGCACAGGTTGCAGTGGCTGCTGCAACAGAATGTGGATATAAACTGCTTCCTCACCCACCCTAGTCACCAGATCATGATCCTGACTCCTACCTCTGTGAAAAGAGATTTGCTGATGACAAAAAGAGGTGATAGCTGCTGTGGAGGGGTTTTTGGGGGGCCAAGACATAGAATTCTACCATGAGGGGATAACCATGCTAGAACGACACTGGACTAAGTGTATTGAACTGAAAGTAGACTATGTTGAAAAATAAACTAACACTAGATTCATAGTGGATTCTTTCAGTGCAGGCCGTGAATGTTTTGATTGACCCCTGCCACCACCTATACCAGGAATCAGGTGCTGCTGGAGGCATTCCATAGTGATTTCCTGGCAAAGTGTATCCTAGAACCCACCAGGGGAAAGAGTTATATTGGGACAGGCTCTGACTAATGGTGCACATGTCCAGGAGGTGAGCGTGGAAGTACCAATGGCAGGAAACCACCATTGCACTTTGTGGGTTCACTTGAGGCACTGGGTCCAAACAGTGCCAACATTAATAGCATTAGCATGATGCATGTGGTAAAAAATGGCACTGGGGCTTCACCCCCTGCACCCTCTGATGCAGGGGGCTCTGCACCCCTCACCCCCCGTCTTTAGAATTCTAATTCCAAGGGAGAGCAAATCCCGGGGAAAGTTAAAATTTGTGGGGCCATGGAATACTGTTTCCATGGCCCCATGTTAATGAACCAAAGTCCCAGAGTAGTAAAAAATTTCAGAGACCAGGATTAGAACCCTAGTCTCCATTGCCACTGGCTGAGCCGCTCCATGCCCCAGTTCTCCACCCCACAGGAGCAGCTCAGCCAGCCTCCTGTTCCCCGCAACATTTTTCCAGATTACAAGACCATGGACAGTGACCAAGAAAGCACTTACAGCAAGCGCTGTAAATTCCCCTTCGCTGTCCTTGTGAGTGCTTACCAGACTAGTGCCCTATAGTGCAGTGTTATTCTGGTAATGCTCATTTGACAGGGTACCTTCACATGGACATGGGCAAGGAGAAGATTGGAACAAAGACAAGAGTGCCATAATTCAGGAGGGCAAGGGTAAGGTGAGGGAAATTCTGGAAGGGCACCTTGCTGGCATCAGGAAGGAAATGGTGGTAGACCAGAAATGGGCCATTATCAAGGAAGGGCTATTGGTAGTCACTAATGAGTGTGCCAAGATAAAGAGAAAAGAAACAGAGCCAGGAAGCCCATCTGGTTGACAGGGAGGTAGCCCAGGTGGTAAAGTACAAGAGGGCATCCTTCAGAAAGTGTAAGTACACCCTGAGAGAAGAGGACAGGGAGGAGTGTAGCATTAAGGAAAGGGAGGTGAACAAAGCAGTATAATTGACCAAGGCCAGCAAGGAATTGCCGCTGGCAGAGGGGATGAAAATGAAAGAGAAGGCCTTCTTCCAGTACATCAGGGAGAAGTGGGATATCAAGGATGGGACAGTCAGGCTGAAAAAGGAGGCGGGTGGATATAGGGTAGGGTGGAGAAGGCAGCGGTACATAACAAGTACTTCTGTTCAGTCTTCACAAAGGAGAGGGATGGCCCAGCACCCCAGGGGAAGAAGGGGGGAGAGGTAAGGGGGGATGAGTCACAGAAAGGGAGATTGAAATGTACAGGGTGAGGAAAGCATTAAAGGCTCTGAAGGTGGATAACTCCCCCAGATCAGATGGCATACATTCCAGAGTTCTGAGGAAGTTAGAGAGTGTGCTGGTTTGTCCTGTGGCAGACCTGTTTAACACTTCTCTAGAGACAGGAGCAGTACCCCTGGACTGGACAGTACATGTAATGCTGCTACACATGAGTGGGCTGAGGGATGATCCTGGTAATTATCGGCCAACAAGTCTGACGTCAATAGTGGGGAAGCTCATGGAAACCATACTTAAGGAAAGATTGGAAAAATGTCTGGATGAAAATGGGCTCCATGGCAATAAGTAACATGGATTTGTATTATGGCAGTCCTGCCAGACCCACCTAATTGATTTCTTTGACTGGGTAACCAGAACAGGGGACAAGGGTAAACAGACAGATTATTTACTTGGATGTTGGACCTCGAAGATGAACTATGGTTGTGTCTCTCAAAACCTCTGTCAGCTGGTTAAGTGCAGTTCTAGAAGTTCCACTGTTACTAAGTCATCAAGGAGACTAGCTTTGAAACTGTAACGCTGCAGAAAAATGATAGGTCACGATTCTTTCTACTATAGAATAGTTTGCCTCTAGAGTTTGTTACCTTATGAAATCACCAGTATTGATTCTTATTTGCAATTTGCACAAACTTTGAAGTCATATTTGAACATACAGGGCCTGATTCTAAGATGCATGTCGCAACTCGCTGGTGTATATGAGTTGAGATATGTGCCGCTATGCCAGGGACCCTGCACCCTATTCCAGGACAGGCAGGGTTCCTGGCACTTATGTCCTGTGCTGTGCGTCAGCCACAGGCTTGCGCCATGGGAATGGCGCAATGGACCTGGGTGCTGCAAGCTGCCATCCACGGGGAACAGACCCCCCCTGAGTCCCCCAGCCCCGAAACAAGTGCACAAGCCCAAGGGGGCCATTGGGAGGGTTGGCAGTGTGGCACAGGTGCGAGGATAGCACCACAGAACACAAAGCTGGGTGTCCACGGGTGGCACCCCGGAATTGGGGGGGCATCTATGTGATGGGGGGGTGTCCGTGGGGCATGTCTGTGTGCGTATTCTGGCACTGTTTGGCAAGAATAGATGCCCCTTAGACCAGCTAACTGCTGGTCTAACCCCACAGTGGCACAAAGTATCTTGGAGTGGTGTAAGTGGGTTACGGCAGCCGCCCTTTCAGAATAGGGTGCAGATGCTGCCGTAAACCCCCTCTTCTGCCATGCCCTAGGGGCTGTGGCCGGCGTAGGTCCGCATGGGCTGGGTCACCCGTGCCATGGTGCAGGCCGCATCTTGGAATAGCAAACTGCATAACACATGTCGCAAAGTGCAACTTGCGCCATTAGGTTTGGCACAAGTTGCCCTGCGATATGCTTAACCCATTTTAGAATTGGGCCCACTGTATTCTTGCACTTGTTATGATTAGGCTGGATAATCTTTGTAAAACTTTACAAAATTGTTTGTACATGTATTTCTTTTATGTATGGTCACCTATGAAAATGGGCAAATATTGTCCATAGGCCATTCAGAATGAATGAATGAATGAATGAATGAATGAATGAATGAATGGCCAAGTAGTGGATATACTGGGCTCAATTTTCAAAGCTCCATAAATGCCGCAAGCCCCTGGTGTGTCAATTGTTTGGCACATGTGGCTTGCAGCATTCACTCTGCCGCTGATTGGGATTTTTGATCCTGAGACCCAACTGCCACAAGTTATTTTAAAATTTTCTTTTTTAGCTCCCCAGCCACAGCTTCACCCCTGAGTCACCCCCAATGCCCGTGAATCCTCCAACCACAGGATATCAACCCCATAGGATCAACCCCCCCCACAGTGTAGCCATCCCAAGGGAAAGTTCCAATGCTATGGTGTGCCCGTGATGGCTATGCCAGGCGCCGGGTGAACCAATGACCCAGGAGGTCCTAATGCTCAGGGGGTTTTCTGCTTCCCTGTTGTGGTCTCTCACACTGAGGGCGGCACCATACAGGGGAGTCCATGGAGGCATGCACACGCAGAGACATGCTGCCGCTCCAGGCTCCTGCCGATGTCCTCCCCTCCTGCATGATACCTTTTGCTGCACTGCCACCCGTGGGCACCAGGTGGCAGTGAGGCTGCAGGTACAACATCCCTCCCTCACCAGAGGACAACAGTGTTTCTTAGGTTGCTCGATCCTCCTCCCAGCAGGCTTGTTCCCAAACCCAGATCACCAGCATTGCGAGCAGTAACTCTGCTGTGTCAATGGGTGGCCCAAATGCTGCAAGTTAGACCAGCTTTTCCCTGGTCTAACTTGCAGTATTTGAGAGACCCTTTTTATGGGGATTGTGTCAAATGTTTCGCACAAGCTGCTGTAAAGTATGAAAATTGTCGCAACAGCACCTGATGTACTAAAATTAGGCACAGTTGCGTCAAAATAGTTTGGCACAGCTGTGCCAAAGAACAGGGTTGATGCAGAGCATGATGCAAGCCCTGTGTCACCCTTTGAAAATCAAGCCCACTGTATCTATATTTCAGCAAGGTGTCCCACACAGGAGCTTAATTAGACAGCTGGAGGACTTGGGGGTAGGGGTGACGCTGGCTAGGTGAGTAAAACATTGACTGCAAAATAGAAATCAGAAGGTAGTTGTCAATGGGGAAGACTCAGAATCTAAACCAGTCATCAGTGGGGTTCTACAGGGCTCACTGCTCGGGTTGATGTTATTCAGTGTCTTCTTCAGCAACATTGCAGATGGGGTAAAAGGAAAAATATGCCTGTTTACAGACAGCACAAAGCTCTGTGGGAGAGTGGACACAGAAGAGGGGGGAAAGGACACTGGTGTTGACATGGCTAAACTAGAGAGGTGGTCAGGTATTTGGTAGCTGGGATTCAATGCCAAAATGTGTAAAGTAATGCAATTAGGGGCAAAGAACCCAGAGATAACATACTGGCTGGGTGGTATGCAAGTTAGCAAGTGAGAAGAGCAGAAAGACTTAGGTGTGATCGTTACGAGTAACCTGAAGCACTCAACACACTACAAGACAGCAGTGTCCACAGCAAATTGGATGCTGGACTGTATAGCCAGGGGTTTAACCAGTAAGAAAGCGGAGGTCATTCTGCCACTGTACAGGTCACTTGTTCAGCCTCATCTTAAGTACAGTGAGCAGTACTGGAGCTCTTACCTAAAGAAAGACATGAACCTACTGGAGAGGGTACAGAGACGGGTGACCAACATGATGCAGGAACAACAAGGCGGGCCACATGAGGGCACACTCTGAGACCTTAACATGGACTCCCTGGAGGATAGAAGGGTGAGTAGTGACATGATCAAAACCTTAAAATACCTTTAAGTGAATGCCAAGGGTTTCTTCAACTATAGTGGGAAAAGGATCACTAGCGGGTATTGCCTCAAGCTAGTGGGGACACTTCAAGAGGAAAATGAGGCAGTACCTTTTCACTAAAAGGAAGGTGACAAAATGGAATGAGATGATGGAGGAAGCTGTCTCCCTGAACACAAGAGAGGTTTGAACAGGGTAAAAGAGAAAGTTGCATGGGGGAGTTAGAG
The DNA here is from genome assembly GCA_016271365.2 of Neoceratodus forsteri. Classification (NCBI taxonomy): domain Eukaryota; kingdom Metazoa; phylum Chordata; order Ceratodontiformes; family Ceratodontidae; genus Neoceratodus; species Neoceratodus forsteri. Next base: position 669,943,014 of record CM057451.1, on the reverse strand, counting down.
GAGTATTGAAGGGAGGTAGAAGTGAATAGTGGGGAGGTGGGCAGATCCCTCAGTAGTTACTGGGGGTCTCACATTTGAACAGGCTAGATTGACCATAAGGCCTTTTTCTGCTGACACTTTTGTGTGCTCGTATGTCTGTCTGTCAGTCACTCAGAGAGGTCCATTTGAGCCCAAGCCTTCTGTCTAGGGCAACTAGATCTGGGCTCCTATAACACTGGCAACAATGCATCAATTGAAATACGTAGTGAAGCAGAGATCTGCTCCTTAAAGATGTTTAAATATGTAAATATGACTTGCTAGGTAGTAATGATACTTTTTTAGTCCAATGAGTGGGTTAGGTATAAATGCTTTCACAACCTCTAAAGCCTTGCTATCGGGAAATCTAATTAAGAGACTTTAAATGTCTCAAAAATGTGTGACTATAAGTATGCCTTGACCTCATAAAGATATCATTGCTATCTAACATTATTTTTTGGTTCTGTATTTTTGTTTTTTTTGTCAACACAACTCCTTCTGAATATCCTCTAGAGGAATCATCAGCAGTCTAACATCAACCCTTCTGGGCTCCCCACTCTAGTTTAATGGCCTTAAGCTTCAATGGAAGGAGTGGTGTTGTTTTCTGCCTTCAGACTCTTTTTAAGCTTGTAATTTCAAAGACTTGAAACCAAAACTCAATTATAATAATAATGATAATCAAATAAGCCACGTCTAATCTCATAAAACACAATAGTGAGAGGCAGGTTTCATTATCATTTTCTTCTCAAATGAAATTCGCATCCAGTCCTTAGCCTGCAGTTAGCAAATTATTTCTAAGATCGTAGCTCCATCCCCTTATTTCATTTTAATGTTGATAGCACTGATGTATGCTTTTAACAGGGAAAAAGAGGTGCATCCATTAACTGTAATTTTAGCATAGCAACTACCCTAGACCTCTCAAACCACTGTGTCTCAGGTTTCCACATCTGCAGATGTGTACCACCACACGATGTGTACTATTAATCAATTTATGATTTAGTTAGTTCACTTTGTAAGATGAGAGCTGCCTCTACATAAACACAATATTCCCAGCAGAACCCAAGCAACACATTTTAATTTTCTTTTTCAGAAAGTGTATGTAGACCGATCGGTTTAAAAAAAAAAAGACGTCCATGTCCCTTTGAAGGTCATCAGGTATGCTTGAAAAAAAAAAAACAGGGAAAGGGAAAAAAAGGAAAAGGAGAGGGGAACTTGATAATTCTGCAAGTGTGCTGATTGGGGCACTCACAGGTCGATTGTCTGTAAAGTGATAGGCACTATGGATTGAGCAAATTGGCTCAGTATGGGAACAGTTTCATTTACAGTCAACAGTGCAAAGTCAAAGAGAGTGGGCTGCTGACATGCAGATAATCCAGTTATCCTTTGAAGACAGCAGTCTGTTCGTATTAAATAACACTTTTAAAACAGAATTGCTTGCCCTTCAGTGTGCAGCACATACAGCACCCCAAGAGCAAAGAGAGACCCTGCAACTGTATTTGTGAAAGTGCAGGTTGTTGTGCCTAACTGGTTTCCAGATTCTACCACTATCCCTGCCCCAGTTAGAAAAATTTAAACATTCAGTGATAAAGTAAGGCCAAATATGTGTCTTGTTCAATCTACTGTTACCCTAACAATCATAACCACTGACATTATTTTCTGCCAAGAACATACGTACAGTGATTAGAAACATAGAAACATAGATATTTTTGCCAGATAATGACCACCAGGCCCATACAGTCTGCCCGTAAGCCCTACACTTGTATGCAGCCTCTGACCCTAACTGGTTAGCAGTCCTTCATCACTCCCTCCCACCTCAAGGTTCCCTTGTGCCTGTCCCAAGCATTTTTAAAAGCCCCAACCGTGCTTGCTCCCACCATCTCTTGCGGCAGACCATTCCATAAATCCACACCCTTTCTCTGAAGAAAAACCTTCTCACATTTCCTCTTAATCTACCCCCTTCAATTTCATATCACACCCCCTTGTTCTTGTACTCATTCTAGAGTGGAAGAGGTCTCCCCCTTGCACCTTGTTTATGCCCTTGAGGTACTTGAAAGTTTCTAGCGTGTACCCCTGCTCCCTCCTTTCCTCCAGTGAGTACATATTGAGGTCCCTTAGTTTCTCCTTATATGTTTTGTGGTGCAAGTCATGTACCATCTTGGTCACCCTTTTCTGGACTGCCTCCACTCTGTCAATGTCCTTATGCTGGTGTGGCCTCCAAAACTGCATGCAGTACTCTAGGTGAGGCCTTACCAGTGTTTTATACAATGGCATCACCACTTCCCTCCTTCTGCTAGTGATCCCTCTGCCTATTCACCCCAGCATGCTGCTGGCCTTTCCTGCCACCTTTGTGCTCTGCTTTGACACATTTAGGTCATCTGAGATGATAAGACCAAGGTCTCTTTCCTCCTTGGAGACTTTCAGCACCTCCACCTCATCCTATAGCTCTCCCTAGGATTCCCTCTTCCCAGGTACATTATTTTGCACTTCTTAGCATTGAACTTCAGTTGCCACACCTCCAACCATTCTTCAAGCTTCCAAAGGCCCCTCTTCATTTTCTTCAGCCCTTCTGGAGTATCCAAGCTATTGCAGATCTTGATGTCATCTGCAAACAGGCAGGCCTTTCCTTCCAGCCCTTCAGCAATATCACTAATGAATATATTGAATAGGACTGGCCCCAGGACTGATCCTAGAGGTACCCCGCTGGTCTCCTCCCTCTCCCCTGGTTGGATCCTATTTACCACCAACCTCTGCCTCCTGTCTGTCAGCCAGTTACCAATCCAGTGTATCACCTTTTGTTCCATGCCCAGGCTATCCAACTCATTTATCAGCCTTCTGTGTGGGATGATGTCAATGACTTTGCTGAAATTGAGGTAGGCTATGTCCACTGCCCCTCCCTGATTTATTTCCTTAGTCCTCCAATCAAAAAAATTTATAAGATTCATCTGACATGACCTTTCTGCTGTGCATCCATGTTGCCTCAGATCCTGGGCACCGTTGGATTCCAGGTGTGCCACTACCCTTTCCTTCAGCAGTGTCTCCATGATCTTCCCCACCACAGAGGTGAGGCTGGCTGGCCTGTAGTTCCCCACCTCCTCCCTACTGCCACTTTTGTGGAGAGGGATTACATGTGCCTGGCACATTCTAAAACTCTGGATACCACTTACCGCTTAGTATTACAGAAACGTCTGGCAAGCTGTTCCACAAATAAATAACCCTCCATGTGAAACATAGAAACATAGAATTTGACAGCAGATAAGGACTGCCTGACCCACCCAGTCTGCCCATTTCCCTACCTAATGGATAAGCTGCACATCCTAGCTAACCAGCAGCCTACTTCTTTGCACCCCCATCCCCTAGAATTGCCTTATGACCAAAGTAGTAGACCAGGGAGGGGCTGTGGACATAGTCTACCTAGATTTTAGCAAGGCATTTGATTCAGTCCCACACAAAAGATTAATACACAAGTAAGCCAGCCTTGGAGTGGGTCCCAAGGTGGTAGCCTGGATAAAAAATTGGCTAGACAACAGGACGCAAAGGGTAGTAGTAAATGGAGTCCACAGTGAAGAAAGGAGGGTGACTAGTGGGGTACTGCAGGGCTCAGTACTGGGATCAGTCCTTTTTAATGTCTTTATAAGTGACATTGCAGAGGAACTGGAAGGAAAAGTATGTCTCTTTGCAGATGACACAAAGATCTGCAACAGGGTTGATACACAAGATGGAGTGGAAAGGATGAGAAGGGACTTGGCAAGGTTGGAGGAATGGTCAGATGTATGGCAGCTCAGATTCAATGCAAAGAGGTGTGTAATGCACCTGGGAAAACAAAACCCAGGAGAAGAGTACACAATGGGGGTGAGATACTGACAACAGTAAAATGGAAAGGACCTGGAGGTAATTATATCAGATGACCTAAAGGTGGGCAAGCAATGTGAGAAGGCAGTAAGGAAGGCTGGGGGGATACTGGGATGCATAGGGAGAGGCATCAATAGTAGAAAACAGCAAGTTGTTATCCCTCTGTGCAGACAGTTGATGAGACCCCATCTGGAGTACTGTGTGCAGTTCTGGAGACCCCATCTCCGCAAAGACATAGACAGAGTGGAGGCTGTCCAGAGGAGGGCAACCAAAATGGTGCAGGGTCTGCATCAGAAGACATACGAAGAAAGACTAAAGGAGCTTAATATGTATACCCTTGAGGAAAGAAGGGAGAGAGGGGACATGATAGAAACTTTCAAGTACCTCAAGGGAATCAACAAAGTCCAAGAGGGTGGCATCTTTCAGAAAAAGAGATGTGCAAGAACAAGGGGGCACAATTTGAAGATAGAGGGGGGATGGCTCAGAGGTAATGTGAGGAAGTATTTTTTCACAGAGAGGGTTGTGGATGCATGGAACAGCCTCCCTGAGGAGGTCATGGAGTCAAGAACAGTGGGGGAATTCAAGAATGCATGGGACAGACATAAGGCAGTCCTAGTGGGGGGGGTAGGAGGAAGTAAGCTGTTGGTTAACTAGGATCTGCATCTTATCTGTTAGGTAGGAAAATGGGCAGACTAGGTTGGCCAAGTGGTCCTTGTCTGCCGTCACATTCTATGTTTCTATGGTTCTATGTACAGTATGTATTTATTTATGTTCAGTATGCATTTATTTGTGTACAGTATGCATTTATTTGTGTACAGTATGTATTTATTTATGCACAGTATGTATTTATTTGTGTACAGTATGTATTTATTCATGCACAGTGTGTATTTATTTATGTACAGTATGTATTTATTTGTGTACAGTGGGTATTTATTTATGTACAGTATGTATTTATTTGTGTACAGTGTGTATTTATTTGTGTACTGTATGTATTTATTTATGTATAGTGTGTATTTATTTGTGTACAGTATGTATTTATGTACAGTGTGTATTTATTTGTGTACAGTATGTATTTATGTATGTACAGTGTGTATTTATTTGTGTACAGTATGTATTTATGTATAGTGTGTATTTATTTGTGTACAGTATGCATTTATTTGTGTACAGTGTATATTTGTTTATGTACAGTGTGTATTTATTTGTGTACAGTATGTATTTGTTTATGTACAGTATGTATTTATTTGTGGCCTCCTAGAATCCAGTGGGGCACAGGACCCAAGGCAGCATGGATTCACAATGGGAAGATCGTGTCAGATGAATCTAATAGATTTCTTTGACTGGGTGACCAAAGTAGTAGACCAGGGAGGGGCTGTGGACATAGTCTACCTAGATTTTAGCAAGGCATTTGATTCAGTCCCACACAAAAGATTAATACACAAGTTATCCAGCCTTGGAGTGGGTCCCAAGGTGGTAGCCTGTATAAAAAATTGGCTAGACAACAGGACGCAAAGGGTAGTAATAAATGGAGTCCACAGTGAAGAAAGGAGGGTTACTAGCAGGGTACTGTAGGGTTCAGTACTAGGACCGTCCTTTTTAATGTCTTTATAAGTGACATTGCAGAGGAACTGGAAGGAAAAGTATGTCTCTTTGCAGTTGACACAAAGATCTGCAACAGGGTTGATACACAAGAAGGAGTGGAAAGGAGAAGGGACTTGGCAAGGTTGGAGGAATGGTCAGATGTATGGCAGCTCAGATTCATGCAAGAGGGCAAGGTAATGCACCTGGGAAACAAAACTCAGGGGAAGAGTACAATGGGGTTGAGATACTGACAACAGTAAAAATGGAAAGGGACCTGGGGGTAATTATATCAGATGACCTAAAGGTGGGCAAGCAATGTGAGAAGGCAGTAAGGAAGGCTGGGGGGATACTGGGATGCATAGGGAGAGGCATCAATAGTAGAAAACAGCAAGTTGTTATCCCTCTGTGCAGACAGTTGATGAGACCCCATCTGGAGTACTGTGTGCAGTTCTGGAGACCCCATCTCCGCAAAGACATAGACAGAGTGGAGGCTGTCCAGAGAAGGGCAACCAAAATGGTGCAGGGTCTGCACCAGAAGACATACGAAGAAAGACTAAAGGAGCTTAATATGTATACCCTTGAGGAAAGAAGGGAGAGAGGGGACATGATAGAAACTTTCAAGTACCTCAAGGGAATCAACAAAGTCCAAGAGGGTGGCATCTTTCAGAAAAAGAGATGTGCAAGAACAAGGGGGCACAATTTGAAGATAGAGGGGATGGCTCAGAGGTAATATGAGGAAGTATTTTTTCACAGAGAGGGTTGTGGATGCATGGAACAGCCTCCCTGAGGAGGTCATGGAGTCAAGAACAGTGGGGGAATTCAAGAATGCATGGGACAGACATAAGGCAGTCCTAGTGGGGGGGTAGGAGGGAGGAAGTAAGCTGTTGGTTAATTAGGATCTGCAGCTTATCTGTTAGGTAGGAAAATGGGCAGACTAGGTGTGCCAAGTGGTCCTTATCTGCCGTCACATTCTATGTTTCTATGTTTTTATGTACAGTATGTATTTATTTATGTACAGTATGTATTTATTTGTGTACAGTATGCATTTATTTGTGTACAGTATGTATTTATTTATGCACAGTATGTATTTATTTGTGTACAGTGTGTATTTATTTATGTACAGTATGTATTTATTTGTGAACAGTGTGTATTTATTTGTGTACAATATGTATTTATTTGTGTATAGTATGTATTTATTTTTGTACAGTGTGTATTTATTTATGTACAGTATGTATTTATTTGTGAACAGTGTGTATTTATTTGTGTACAATATGTATTTATTTGTGTACAGTGTGTATTTATGTACAGTATGTATTTATGCACAGTATGTATTTATTTGTGTACAGTGTGTATTTATTTGTGTACAGTGTGTATTTATTTATGCACAGTATGTATTTATTTGTGTACAGTGTGTATTTATGTACAATATGTATTTATTTGTGTACAGTATGTATTTATTTATGTACAGAATGTATTTATTTGTTCAGTTATTGAAAATCCGGTAACCAGGAAAGGTATGCTGAGCGGAGGCTTGTTTCCAGGTGTGATGGGGGAGTGTACAATTAGGGGAAAAAACACAAAATAAAATTCAATTCAGTGACTTAGATATTTTTTTTTTATTTAGTTGTTTAACCAGGTATAGCACACTAAGCTGAAAGCTTTTTTACAGGAGCGACCTGGGAGCAAAAGGGGGTCAAGTGACTTACTCAGGGTCATACAGTATGCAAGTGGAAGCTGTGGGATTCAAACCCAGGTCTGGTCTGCTGGATGTCACCAAATTTGCAGCTCAGAGCCTTAGACCACTGTGCTATACTGCCTCTATAAATATATATATATATATATATATATATATAGCTATGTTGTACAAAGTACAATAAAGCAAACTCTGAAAAGACATAATAAAGCATCTGTGCAAACAGAAACTGTGCATAATTCAATAGGCAGCATATTAGAATGTGGAATATTATTACATGAAGAGTCTCCTTTTGCAGTACTAATATGTGCAAGATGCAAAAAGTGGTATATTAGAAAAAGCACAGAGCACAGTGTGCATGCAAAACCATGTTCAAATATACCCCCCTCCCCCCAACGCACAGCACAAACCAAGGCACTAACAGGTAGGTGCTCACCATGCAGTACCCCCTGCTGACCATGAAAGGAAATGGGCTAAACAACAGGCTGCCAAGGAGCAAAGGAACAGTTTGAGAATCACAATGCTGTTTGTGCTGTGATACTAAGTTGACATATTCACATGACCTACTATCTTATGTAAGGCCCTAAGAGGTCATTAGCATTTCATTATGGGACCACTGATATATCAGCTGCTCCTTGGATGCCTGCAGCAGCCCCCCCCCCCCGTTCCTGTACAATGCAGTGTTTCTCTGACTCTAGGGAACCCCTTCTTCCTGATTACAGTCCCAGTGCCTGTACTGTAAATATTTAAATAGTCCCTGGCTCTAGTGTCCCTCTTCCACTGATCACCAGTGCTGGTAATGCTATGCTTGTAAACACTCTAAATAAATGCCTCTAATGCCCCATCCCCTATACTGTCATGCTACAGTATCACAGTTCCCTGGAGTCCAGTGACCCTCTCCTATTTCTGGTAGTAGCTCATGCCCCCCCCACCCCATGATGATGGCAGGCCCTTACGCTCCATTGATCTCTGCTGCCAGTTCTGTCAATGAATTGATATACAGTGTAGAATGTTGAACCCTGCAGGAAGATATGCACTATTGCAGCTAGAGCTAAGGTTGCTGACACAAATTTGAATTAGCAACAAAAACCCACCACAAAGTGATACAGCTGGAGAGCCCAGCAAAACGCTAGATTGTTTAGTCTGTATCTTTCTTTTTGGTACTTGGTGCACCCCCTTTTAAATAAAGGTCTCTTTTTTTTTGGTAGCTAGAATACTGGTGTCCTGAATTCTTAAATCAAGAATAGTGATTTTTTGGTACTATTTTGAACAGGGTAGAATACAAATATTGTACTCCTGTAAGGGTCCAATATCTATATTCTACCTTGCATAGCAGTAGTGTGCTTACGGGGCTTAGTCAGTGGCCAGCAGTTGAGATGAGCACAAAGTGCCATTCACTGTCACTGTGAGAGATTATGGGGCCATTGGCTGATACCAGAAATGGGAGGGAGGACCAGTGGAAACCAAGGAACTGTGACATATTGTGATCAGGGATTTGGGGCAGCATTAGGGGCATTTAATTAGAGTGTTAATGAGGATAGCATTACCAGTTCAAGGATCGAGGGAGAGAGGCTCACTAAAGCCAGGAACTGTTTAAATATTTACAGTACCATCACCAAGATGGGGATCGGGGGAGAGGGGACTATTGTAGAAGCATAGGTTAGGAAGCATAAGCATACCAGAAGAAGCTGTAAAATTCACAGTGGTGTTTTATTATTACCAATAACAAAAAAATTACAAAAAAAAAAGATGCACAGGCTAGCTCTTCTCAAAGGCAATACAAACAAAGAAACAAAGTCTTTCACATGAGAGTCTCTTTAATATTTAAATCTCAATTTCTCTCTATCCCTAAACAAAACAATGCTCTCCTTATAAGATGTATTTTCCTGGCAATTAAATTCTGCATCCTGTTCTTGTAAACTACATCTCCTGTTTTTCACAAAACGTCTCAGAACTTTGTCAGTTACTTTTCTGAATCTATCCTGAAGGGTATCCTGTGATAAGGGTGTCCACTATTGAGCACTTACAAAAAGGGCGACTTAATAGTGATGCTTGTTCACAGAGCTACTGGATGGGTGGGTGAATATGGATATAGCAACATCCTGTTGCTATATGTACATGCATACGGGGGTTGAATACGCCATGTGATGAGCAGAAGGGGAGGGAGGGTTTGTGAGGTGTAGGGCAGAAATGGGCTGCTGAGCTGGCCATGTGGCATGGTGGGTTTATGGCAGGCTAGGGTTGGAAGGGTACTGGGTTCGATGCTGGGTGCGTCAATATTTTTGCTCCTGTCCAGGATTTTGTTTTTTGTTTCCCCTCAACATGCACCCCTCTGGAGTTGAGAATCCTTTAGTAGGGGTGTGTGGAGGTGAAGCCCTCTGTGGGGGATGCGGAGGCGCAGCTCCCCACATAAACAAAAAGACCAATTTTTTTTGGCACCCTTTTGGTCTGCACCACGAGTGTACATCACGATGTACACTCGCCATAACGGCAATCACCTTTCCACGATCGCCATTATCACATAAAACCATCTTGAAGAGCACATCTAATCTTTAATAGGTGCAACCAATTAAGACATTCTGTCCCAGGCTGATTTTCTGGTGACAATTCTGTTAACAAACTTGTGAAAGGTCAAAAGGTTTCTCAGGTTCAACCCCCTGTGTTCCAAACTGCCAACTTCTCTAACACCAAAGCAGCTGTCTGTAATCATTTCAACATATACAGTGAAGCCCACTAGGATCAAGTGCAGTGTCACTGTTTCCCTGCATGACAAAAGGGATTAACTCCCATTGAAACTGCATTGTTTGCTGCAGTAACTCTACTGCAGAATTCTACAGAGTTGGGCTTGATCCTTTCAAGCTTCACTAGAATAATACAAGGGGTAGTGTGTTTAACGAGAAATTTACACACACCCAAAGTGTTAGATGCTACATAAACCCAGAGAGCGAAGTTCAAGGGGTTTATTTAAGAGCATCCAGCACTGAGGGTGTGTATAAAATGTGAGTTTTACACACCACCCCATCTTTTATTTTATATAATTTCTAAGGAGTGTTTTTTTTTAACACAGCAATGATATAAATACAAACACACTGCAGTGCAGCTGTGGTCCGGTCAGGTTCAAGCATGGTCCAAAGCAGTCGGGTTCAAGAAGCTATGTAAATTCTTTTTTCTTTTTTAAATATAAAGTGGTTCATCCCCAGGATGTATTTTCAAGAGCTAAGTTCATTTTTTTTTTAAATTTACATACGGCAGAGTCCGAGTGGTGGTGAAGTGTCCGGCGCCATGAAGGGAAGACAACTGGCTAGTGCATGCATGGAGTGAGGGAAACCTGGCACCAGTTCATCATTATAACCAAATGGTTATAACAGCAAATTATATCCACTTTTCCCTATGGGAAAAGACGCTCCCCCCAGATATTGTAATATAATTATATACATTTGCAAACCAAGAGATCCCAGTTTCTCATAAAGATTCACATATACTGTACCTCTTTTAACCACAGAGAATCAAGGGGAGAAAGAATAGAAACTGCAAGTGAAGGAAGGGAGAAAACAGGGGAAATTGTGGGACCATCGGAGTGGCCACTTACTAGGTGCCACAAGGAAAATTTGATTGCACAATCAGACAGGAAAGAGACAGACAGGTGGCAGAAAAGGAAAAGAAGAAATAGATCCTTGCTGTTTATCTCTCTCTCTGCACAACAAATGGTAAAGGGTTGTATTCAACTCTGTCGCAGGAACACCAGAGCCATAGATTGTATTTAAGGGTACTGGGACTAGGGATTGGGGGGGGCACAGTTTGTGCCAAATTAAAACATGCTTTTTGGGGAGAGTTAACTAGCACTGCAAAAACAGCCTGTTAGCAATCCCAAAATTTCAACAGTGTACTGTGAATGCATGGCACAAACTACCATTTCCATATGCCCCTGGTGCAGTTAGCACGCATGCCACTATCTTTGTGCCATGCTGACTGCACCTTGCATTATGTAGTTGTAGTAGTAGTAACATATTTTATTCATTGTATGAACTGGATACTCAATTGAGCAGAGCTCATTTTCAGTGAAGTCCCATGCACTCACATAATATTACACACACCTTAATACACACAAAACTTTGAGTACATATCCTAAAATATGTACACAAAAGCAAGATCTTCCCTTGCAAAAGCATCTACAATATCTTAAAAGGCATTCACAATATATACTCATAAGAACACAAGAATTTGCCAGCAGAAGGAGACCGTGCTGCCCTTCTAGTCTGCCCAAGATGTCTACCCCCCATCTACTGCTCTTGTTGAGGTGACTGCCTCGACTGTTCCATGTACGTTTGAATTCTCTGATAGTCTTAGCCACCACCACCTCAGGTGGCAGTCTGTTCCAAGGGTCCTCGACCATTTCTGTGAAAAAGTACTTCCTAACATTGGTTCTGTATTTACCGCCAACCAGGCGTAAGTTCTGCCCTCTTATACACGCAGTCCTATTTTCCTGGAAGAGGTTACCGGTATGAACTGTGTTTATCCCTTTAACACATTTTAATGTTTCTATCATGTCTCCTCTGTTCCTTCTCTGCTCTAGGGAGAATATATTTAACTGGCTGAGCCTTTTTTTGTAAGGTTTGTGGTGTAGTCCCTGTTGCATTATCTTGGTGGCTCTCCTCTGCGGGGATTCCAGATGGTCTATGTCCTTTTTTAGGTGTGGCCTCTAGAACTGCACACAGTACTCCAAGTGAGGCCTCACCAAGGACCTCTAGAGTGGGATGATTACCTTATGCTTTTTGCTAGTAATACCCCTACCTATTCATCCAAGGATGCCGCTTGCCCTTAGTGTTGCTTTTTCATATTGCTTTCCTACCTTTAAATTGTCCGTTATCATATCTCCTAGATCCCATTTCATCTTTGTCTTTTCCAATCACTGCCCTTCCAGGACATAGTTATTTCCTGGGTTCCTCTTACCCAAGTGCATTACTTTACGCTTTTTGGCTTTGAATCTCAAGTGCTAGTTCTTGGACCATTCCTCCAGCTTTCTTAGATCTGCCTCCATTCAGAGCTTTGTATCGTCTGCGAATGGGCAGACTGTCCATTTCAGTCCCTCAGCGATGTCACTGATGAATATGTTGAAAAAGATTGGGTCAAGCACTGATCCCTGTGGAACCCCACTGGTTACTCTCCCTTCCTGCCACAAGGTGCCATTTACCATAACTCTCTGAGTCCTGTCCTGTAACCAGCTTTTTATCCAGTTGACCACTTACTGACCTACACCTGTTTGCTCCAAATTATTTGCTAGCCTTCTGTGTGGAACCGTATCAAAGGCTTTGCTAAAATACAGATATACTATGTCCACAGCCACACTTTGGTCCACTGCTCTTGTAACCCAGTCAAAGAATTCTGTCATATTTGTTTGGCATGGGCATCCTGCTGTGAAGCCATGCTGCTTCAGGTCAAATGTCCCACTTTCTTTCAGGTACTCTACTACCCTTTCTTTAAGCAATGTCTCCATTACTTTACCCACCACTGAGGTCAGGCTGACCTGCTACCACTCTTGTGCAATGGCACAACTGTGGCCCTTCTCTAGTCCTGTGGCACTATGCTATTTCCAGTGACTTGTTAAATAGTTTGGCTAGTGGGGCTGCAAGTTCCTCCCACAGTTTCTTCAGAACTCTTGGGTGTATTCCATCTGACCCCATTGCCTTCTCCACCTTTCATTTAGACACCTCCTCAAGGACCCTTCTTTTGTAAAGGGGCTGGTGTCTACTCCCCTGTTGTGGAGATGTGCCTTGGTTAGTGCTGGACCATTACCTTTGTCTTCATGGGTGAAGACCGAGTGGAAGAACTCGTTGAGTACTTTTGCCTTGTCTTTGTCATTTTCTACCAGCTGTCCCTCTTTAGTTGCTAACCTGGCTATATTCCTTCCTTACGCTTTCTTTTTTCCCTATATATAATGAAAAAATATTTTGTCCACCTTCGTCACTCCTTGCTCCATTCTTTCCTCCATCTGGGCCTTGGCTACCCTAATTGCTTTTCCTGTTTCCTTGAGTTTAATCCTGTATTCTTCTCTAACTTTCTCAGATTTGGTCTCCTTGTACTTTCTATACGCTTTTTTTTTATCTCTAATTATAGTTGACACCTCTTTGGAAAACCAGAGTGGGTTCTTTGATTTTCTAGATTTGTTTATTTGTTTTGCGCATTGTGCCATGACTGCAGCTACTGCATAGCATTTTTCAGTTTTATCTAGGTGTCTTCCACATTCCCTGTGGCATCAGTTAGCAGCAGTTCTTTAATACTTTCCCTCATTCTTGGGAAATTTGCTTTTCTGAACTCAAGCACCCTGAGTTTGGCATGATAAGGGTTCTCTATGTTGCTAATCGACAGCCAGACTGACCTGTCATCACTGGTGCCCATGTTGATCACTACTTGCACGTCTGACACCCTAACACTGTTTGTGAGTCCCAGGTCCAGAATAGCAGATTCCCTAGTGAGTGACTCTACTAATTGATTAAATCATCCTCCCCCCTCCGTAGTATGAAGAGGAATTCTCTACTCCTCTCTGAGGAGGCAGTGAAGGTGGACCAGTCTACATCTGGTAGATTGAAGTCCCCAACCAGTAGTAACTCTACTTTTATTTATTTATTAAATTTTGATAATCGGGTGAGCCCGCTGGGCCCCAAAGGTCACTTTTATAGGGATGACCCGAGGGTTACATTAAACATGACATGTGATTGGTTTGACAAAATACATAACAAGAGTCAAAATAACAAGAGTCATGCATTATTACACAGGATAGTAAACAACAAGGTACATAACATGCGTCACCTGGATACATTGAAGTTGTATAACAAGTGCAAGTGAATAAAGGAGTGAGAAAACGTTGGAGTACTTATGCTAACAATTACAGTTTGTGGAGGTAGCCAGGTGCGCCTTAAGCCTGGTGCGGAAGGTGTAGGTGGAGGTGGATTTCTGGATGCCTTGGGGCAGGGAGTTCCATAAAGTGGGGTCAGTAAGAGCAAAAGACTCCCCCCCGCCTTTGTTCTGACCCTGGGGACCGAGAGGAGAGTCCTATCAGTAATGCGGAGTAGCCTAGGATTCCTCTTACAGGCGATGAGACCAGCGAGGCTGGGAGGAGGTGGGGAGTGGAGAAGTTTGTGGGTGAGGCAGAGTGAGGGGTACTGAAGCCTGCCCTCCCAGGAGGGCCAGTTAAGGTGGGATAGTGTGTCACAGTGGTGGGTTCTCGGGCCTGCTGAAGAGGCAAAATGGGCCACTTTGTGATAGAGAACCTGTAATTTATTTAGCTATGTTTAGCTGCTCCCTGGATAACAGGGGCTCCATAGGTGAGGGAGGGGAGCAGAAGACTCTTAGCAATGGAGACCCGGGCCGCAGGTATCAGCTGGTCTTTCAGTCTGTACAGGGTCCAGAGTTTAGAGTGGATGTTTTTGGTTACCTGTTCAACATGTCCTTTGAGGGTGAAGCCCTGATCCAGGGTAAGTCCCAGGTATTTTATGGAGGGGACCACCTCAATCTTCTTACCTGAGGTGGACATCAGTTTGAGGAGCTGACTTCTGTCCCGGTGGCCAGTGGCTGGGACTGGGGCCAAACAGCATGGCCTTGGTATTGTTTGGGTTGATTACCATTCTATTTGTGACTAGCCATTCCTCTAGTCTAGGGACATCAAGTCTTCTTGGAGGCCAGAGCAGAGTTCTCCCATGTTGGAGGAGGGCCGATAGAGGACTGCGTCATCAGCATATTGTACCACTGAACTCCCTCCACAGTGGTTGCTGAGGTCATTGGTAAATAGTGAGAAGAGAAGTGGGCCAAGTATTGACCCTTGGGGCACCCCTTCAGTTGGGGGAAGGGGCTTAGATAGGGACTTTGTTGGCAATCCTCAGTATATTTTCCAGGAGGTCTTTATCCTTCTCAATCTCCTGCGTAGGGGGTCTGTAGATAACTCTTACCTGGATAGGGTCCCTGTTACCAGCTCCCAGAGTGATCCATCAGGCCTCTGCATTAATGTGCAGTCCCTGGATTTCACTTGCATTGATCCCATCTCTGATATACATAGCCAACCCCCACCTTTCTTTCCCTTGCAGTTTCTCCTGAAGGGGGTGTATCCAAGAATAGCAACATCCCAGGTGTGGTTCTCCATGAACCAAATCTCTGTGATAGCAACCCAGTCAAGGTGAGCTTTGGCCATCATGACATGTGAGGCCTGGGATTTTGTTTGGAAGGCTATGAGCATTAATGCATATTGCCTTCCATCCTTGGTTATTCCCACTTGCTGCATGATTACTCTGTTCACATTTTGTGTCCTTAGTGCACTTTCCATTTCTAGTGCATTTAGAACATCTTTATGGAATTCCACAACCTTTGTCACATGTGGTGGTTGTGATATGATGTCCGGGTGCCATCAGCATGTTTGATGACAGGGGAGGGGCATCAGCAGGTCCATAAGACATGACAGTTGCTCCTGTTAGTTTAAATGACTGATGATGACATCAAATGTTTGGCCAAGAGTGCAAGTCCCCTCCGTTTTAAGGTGCAGGCCATCGAACTTCAAGAACTCCCTTTCCCAGAAGTTCTGCCAGTTCCTGATGTAGCTATGCCCCTTATCCTGACACCAGTTTTTAAACCAGGTATTAAGCTCACAGATGTCCCCTTCTCTAATCTTCTGCCTGCTGGTGCTCCTTTCCCACATAGGCAGAATCTCTGAGGAGAAGATTCTGGATGAAAGGGAAGTTAGTTTTTCACCATGTTTTGTTAGATTTTGCTTAGTCTCCTCCACAGATCAACTAGCTAGGTCATTTGTGCCAATATAGATCAGAATGTGTGTGTTCTGCTTGGTGATGCGCACAATGCCCTTGATGCGGTCTGTGTCCCTCCATGTCGATGTTCCTGGGAGGCATCTTACCACAATCTCTGATCAACCAATTTCGTGGACGTGAGACTCAACATATCACAGAGTTTCTTATTATTAGTATGTGCTTTTTTTTTTGTCTTTGGTGACCTTTGATTTGGTTAGCTTCTCCGTTCGATGGTTGTGGTCCTCTTCCACTGGATTGCCTGCCTTAGCAGTAGGTATAGATGCCAGGGAGGAGAACCTAGTTGACCTGTGAATTGGTTTTGGCGTCACCGTGGTACTGCTTTTTGGCTTAGCTTTGCTGTTTCTAACCAACTGCCATCCCCCGGTCTGCTAGTTCTCTGGGAGAGTGGCGTTGGTGGTAGGTGGGCAAAATTTGATAATGGTGAAGTGTTGTGATGTGTAGAGTGGTTGAGTTGTGCCCTGGGGTAGGTTATCTTGGCCCATGCTGTATTGATCTGAAATCATAGCTCCTTGAGGGCAGAGCATGTAAGACAATGCCCCACATGTATTGCCAATGATCTGGTGACTAGGGTCCCTCAAAATCTGCAGTTCACAATTAAGCAATAATGCATGACAGGGTGTGTGTTGTGCTGGGATAACATCACGCCTGGGTGATTAGGCACGAGGCCGCAGGCCGAGTGTGACTAATCACCCCAGAAGTGACGTTATCCCAGCACAACACACACCCTGGAGTGCATTATTGCTATTATAATAATGGCTCGCTTGTTTTCAAAATAATAAAATAGAAAAAAATGTTTTTCTGTGGTTTTTTGTATTTTTCATGTGTGGAGGTATATGTTTTTAGAAAAAAGTCCACAGTTTGGTCACTAGATGGTGCTAGGTGTATGCTCTGCATTGTATTTGCCTCTAAGGTTACCCTTGCTACAGTGCTGTTTTTGTTAGGAGACATGGGGTCACAGAGTATTGGTTATAATATGCTTTATGTGTTTTTTTTTTGTGGTTGTATATTTTGTTTTTAATTTTAAATGGAGAGGCAGATGGCAAGGCAGTTGCTAGGGGCTGTGTTGACTGAGGCACTGACGTTAGGTGAGAAGGAGAGTCATACCGGCTGCCACACGGCTGTTGTGAAGAAAAAAGTCAAAGTAAAGGTATGGCTTTCTTTTAAATCTATTGGGTTTCTTTCAAAAGTCTTTTATTTTGTTTGGCAGTATGAGGTAGCTGTGAAGGAGCAGAAACCTCAGACAAGGGCGTATAAGTTGTCCGCATTTTCGGAGTTAAGGGACTTAGAAGGCTAGTTTTGTTTTTTTGATAGAGGTATTTCGCTTTTAGAGATAGCGGAGAGCAGAAGGCAAAGATGTGTATGAAATTGTTGGTGGTGCTGGGAGCGAAGCAAATGCGGTCTGGTGCTGAGGCAGGTCAGACAGTGAAGTAATCGTGGCCGTGGGAGTGATTTCTTTTGTTTTAAATTTTACATTTTATGTGGTAGTTTCTGTGCTGGGACTAGAGCCGTGATGTTGTACTGGGATAACATCACGGGTCCAGTCCCAGACAGGCCAATCAAATTGTAGGATGATTTCATGCCATTGTATAATGTCCATTAATCTATGGGTGTGGAGCCAGACAGAAAGGATCTGACCTGTTCTTTGGACGGAAAGAAAAAGGAAATTCCCAAGAGTGGAGTCAGAAGAAAAATATTTGATCTGTACTTTGGACAGAAACAGAAAGAAAACCTTTTCTGAATTAAATAGAAAGTCCTGTGTCAAAGTCCTGTGCAAGAGTTTTTATCCAGTGCCTCCTCCTGCTATTATGCAGGAAGTGTGGATGAAAGAACTAGAAAATATAGTTCCCCAAAGAACTAGAAAATATAATTCTACAGTAAATAAAAAATACAGTATAAACCTTTTTTTTAAAATATATAGCACTGCTTCCTGTTCTTAAGGAGGAGGTGGGACGACGTAGAGATGAAGTGTGGATGAAAGTAAATAGAAGGTCCCGTGCAAGAGTTGTTGTCTAGTGCCTCCTCCTCCTGCTGTTTTGCAGGAAATGTGGATGAAAGAACTAGAAGGTCCTGTGCAATAGAGGAATACTATATAATTCTTCCTATGTTTGGGAGAAAGTGTGGACGAAATGTAATGGAGGTCCCGTGCAAGAGACAATAGGAAAACAGTATGTAGTGCCTCTTCCTGTATCCCTGCAGGAAGTGGGAGACTCAGGTTGGCTATAAATGTGAATGAAATGGGGGAGGGTGGGATTTGGGGGATGGAGGGTAGGTGTTTCAGTGTGTTCCTGGATAGGGAGAAAAACAATCAGTGAGAAACCACAGAAATGATTTAAAGAGCAAAGTTCCCTGGTACAGCAGTAAAAGGGCAGCAGTTCTGCTAACTACAGCAGTCCCCTTTCCTGGCTACTAAGAATTCCAGAAAAGTAAATAAAAACAGAATACAAAAAAAACCTAATCCAAAGCCATTCTGCTTATTCACGTACACAAACCCTGCAAGTATGAAATGAAATGCAACAAAATAAATAACCTCTGCTGTGTAGTCCTTTTCAGCTCTTCTTCACAATGCACACGTTTTGTTCAATGCCATTTTTATATAGTACTGGTGTACAGTATACTTGATTTTCAGTTTTCTGCACTAAAGTAACCTGATTGTCATCCTTTGTCAGTTATTAAGCAACAGGGTAGTATTGTTGTTGTCTTTTCATTATGGCACGGTGTGCTCTACCTGACTAGCAAACTGTTCCAAAATGCTGTCCAAAGTGAAGTGCGAGAGCAAGCTGTGCAATGAAAACTAGGGGCATTCAGGATGTACATGTCATGTTTAAGATTGAAATCCAGTTCCATAACATTTTGTCTAAAGCCACCTGAACCATTAACTGAATAGCAGGACTCTGTCAAATCTTATAAAAAACAGCACTTAATGTACAGTCTTAAGTGACTGCTCTTACCGATCTCTGTATGTAACGTGGTGCCAGTGCAACACAGCCTTGCAAGTATGCTTTGCTCACAAATATACCTGAAATGTGTGTTGTTTTTCTTGGCATTAATATATTTTGTAACACATTTGTACTCAATATTTGCTCTTTGTCCCCATCCCAGGTTGCACCTGATACAAGCTCTGGCTCAGTGTGCCTTTCCCAGTTCCCAGTTTTCACACACATTATCATTTTGTTTTGCTGTACCTTCACTAGCTCAAGTGGCTACCAAATGGAGCTTCTTTTTTGTAAAAAAAGAATAACTTTTGATCAGAAGACTTTAGAAATCATCAGAGAATCATGCATTATCTATCCTATTGGCTAATTTGCAACATTAAACTCTAGCTTCAGGCAGGCAAGCTAGTAAAGTCATGCTGCAGAGAAGAGATGAACGTGCCCACTATAAGCATGCAGTCCCGAACTGACACCTGCAGCCCCAGCAGAAGAAGCAGGGCAGAGTGAATTTAGCAGACTGGAAAAGGTGCGGGGAGATTTGCGCAAGATTAAGTTGACAAATATTTTTTATTATTTTTTTACTCAATTATGGCACTGAAGATGGTACAAAAAAGTCATTGTAAATTCAGTAGACTGGGAATGATGCAAAAGGAAGTTTGAAGGATTTGACATTTCATTTGATGGCTAGTGATGTGGGGCACCAAAATCCATCTTTATTGTTTATATTTTTGCCTATATGTGAAAATTAAGTGGAATAGGCTGCTACAGGTCTGTCAGTAAGAGTGAGGAGGACTCAAGGGGGTGTCAGTGGGTGATGCAATGGGCAGGTGTGTGTATGAAAATCTGCCAGAATGTGGCAAGGAAACTTTGAGGAAACCGGAGAAGAAAGGAATACAGGAGGGAGGAAAGGAATGGAAAAAGACTCCACCATGCCAGTTACACCAAGAATTAGTTCTGTAAGCAGTGGTGGAGGTGTTGAGACAGAGACTGGGAGTCATAACTGTAGGACAGTGGCTACACTTTACAGAAAGGCTAGAGATGCTTGTGTGACCCCCCCTACAAATGGGGGTTCCAGAAAAGTCTTCCTTGAGCTTGCCTAAATGCTCACTGCCAGACTGGTGTCCTGAGTTTTAGCAGTTTAAATGTGATTGCCAGAGAGTGCCTGTATGGTTACTGCATTACTATCTGCTTGCTCTATACACTGATGTATCTCAACCCAGTCTGTAACACCTGCACCTAATGTTGCTGTTCTGATCTGTACTCTTGATTGTTCTGTATTGTACTCTCCCAGGTCGTGCCTGAAAATAGGTAGGACTGTTACCTAGTGCACTTACCCGGTTACCAAAAGTTAATAAATAAATAAATAAATAGCCTCTGTGTACTGTCTCTTTAAGAGCTGCCTGCATTGCAGTCATAATTAATCTGAGAGGGAGCTCTGTTAGAAGATGTACTTGTTTGCTGATCATTTGTTAGAGTAGTAATAATATTGTAGTTAGTTCTAACCTGCCTTCTCTGTAGCATGGACAGTTCTGTTTGTTTCCATCATCTTGGTCCTGGACTGCAGAATGGGCCAATCAGTACATTTGGGACTCTAAAATAGAGCCTGCCTACAGGGACTTGGTGGGGCCAAAACTTGTAGGAATTGTAGTTTTGGCCTTTTGGCGCCTACAATAACCTGGAGGGGGAGCCCTTGTTATGACTGATAGACAGATCAGCCACCCATACTTTTTGGATATTGGGGAAAGTCTCACACTGCTTGCTGTTTCAGTTAGATCTGAATTGGGAAGTGAAGAAGTAACAGCTCGAGATAGTTTGAGCAGTAATCCATACTGGATTTGCATGGGAGAACTGTGGAAAGGCCTGAGTGTGGCCTGCATTCCTGCCTGCTGTTCCTGAGAGGGAACTTGTGGTTTTTTTCAGACTGAATCTGAACTTGAAGAGCGAATTAAGCCACTGAATTGTGACCAGGCTTTAACCTGAAGAAGACCGAAGATTTGCTGAATGCAATTGGCCTGTCAGGACTTCCAGCTGCTTCTGAACTGCTGGATTGTGCAGAGACTCTGTAATTGCGACTGGAGAGCCATTTGTCTGGTACAATGGAATTTCCTTACATGTGAATGTGCTGTGTGCTTATAGTGGGTCGTGATTTGGTTCCCCACTGTGTGTCTGAACTGTGTTTTGCTTGCTGGAGGCTGTATCCTGCTCCACGAACTGAATCCATATCCATTTCCATTTGCCTGGGCCTTCAACGAGAGACTGGCCTGGGGATCAGCCCCCTGCTTAACGCCTTGAACAGGAACGACACCGCGGTGATTTGTGTGGGCCCTGCTTGTCCGGGCACTCCAGCTCAACAGCTTGCAGTCTCAATTTCATCCTGCCTGTGTCCAGTATTGAGTATCATGAGTAAACATCAGGGTAGCTCCCTGCAATAACAGCTAAATCTAAAAGTGTTGTCATCTGATTGTCTTGTTGCCTTTTCTTTCACGAACTGAGCCCTCTGGCTCCAGATTACAAATAGTGTGTGTTGTGCATGTTGCTTTCTTCCATCACAGGGCCCGAACCAGCTGCAACGTTCCTGGCTAGCCCACTGTTTTCCTACCTGGGTACCCAGAGTTTGTGACTGTTTAGGGACTCTGAACTGCATGCATAACTGTTTGATTAATATAGCTTTTAATCAAATCAACTTGATTATGCCCTTCCCTTGTTCAAGTCCCCTGAATAAATCACATTTAACTTTGTTTGCATTTAACCTGACTGTAGTTCCAGTTTGTGCCAAGATAATTGTACTGTCACAAGGGAGGCCCACAGGAAGGAGGCAGAGGACACCACAAGGAAAGGAAGCAGCTCCTGGTGGGGACTTAATTATTAGGGGGATAGAACTGGGTGGAGCAGGGAAAACTGAAGTAAGGTGCCTGCCTGGTGCCATGGCTTGAAGGGACAGGAAGCGATCCTCAGGATCATGAGAACAGCTGCACGGGAGTCTGAGCTGGACGTCATTGTCCACCTAGGGACAAATGACTTGGCTCAACATGAGATTAGAGCAGTGCAGAAGGACTTTGTAGAATTGGGAAGGGCCTAAGACAAGTAGCACACACAGTATCCTTCTCAGAGTGCTGCCTGTCAATGGCATGAGTGAGTGAGGTACTTGCACCATGCAGTTTAATGAATGGTTGAAAAATGGTGTGAGCACAGGGTTTGGCTTCACTGGGGACTGGGGTTCCACCTGAGGACGCCAGCCTATACTGGCAGGATGGTCTGCATCTGTCCAGGAAGGGAACAAGTCTTTTGAGCAATAGGTTTAAATGCTTCATTGGCAAGCTTTTAAACTAGTCAAGGGGGGAGGTACTGATAAGCAGCAGGAAAATCCCAGCCTCTCCCTACAAAACAGGGTACTAAATGAGAAAAAGACCTAGGTACAAAGGTCAGTGGGGGATGCTGCAACAGAAGATAAAGCCATCAAAAAATAGAGAGCATTGAGTACCAATGCCCATAGTCTGAGTAACAAGCTTCCTGAATTAGTGGCCTTGATGGAGGAGGAACATCTGGATATCATGGCAGTCACAGAAACATGGTTCATACAAAACCATGACTGGGACATAAACATACCAAGATACACTATCTACAGGAGGGACAGGGAGAGTAAAAGAGGAGGAGGAGTAGCTCTTTACATAAGGGAAGGAATCAAAGCAACAGAACAAAAGGGAAAACAGGAAGGAGAAGAAGCACTGTGGGTAAATTTGAGACCGCAATGGCACCACAATCCGCACAGGGTTGTATACAGATCCCTCTCAGGGGAGGAAATGGACAAGGAAATGATAGAAAGTATACTTAGAATGGCAGAAAAGGGAGATATTGCTGAAGGGTGATCTGAATATGCCAGATGTTAACTGAGGCAGTTGCAGCTGCACTTGAAGAGTGGGTTATTCTAGATGCCCCACAGGGGCATGCCTTAGACAACTAGTATTGGAGCCCACTTGAGAGGAGCAATCTTAGACCTGGTTCTCTCAAATGGAAATGAAGAGAGGATCACAGATGTAGAAGTGGGTAGCCATCTGGGAACTAGCGACCATCAACAGTATGGTTCACACAAACACAGCTATAGAGTCAAGCCATATAAAGGCAAAAGTACTGACTTTAGAGGGCTGACTTTCCAAAATGGGTGAGTGCCTAAGGAATGCACTAGCAAATGGGCAGGAAGGATGGGTGGAAGAACAATGGGGAATAATAAAACTGCCATCACAGAGGTAACAAGCCTTTGTGTGAAGCAAAAAATGAAACAATGTAAGAAACCACTATGGTTCTCAAAGGAAGTGGCAGTGAAGGTTCAAGAGAAAAAGAAAGCATTCAGGAAGTACAAGGAATCACAGAAGGAGCAGGGCAGAGAACTGTATCAGTTAAAGCAAAAGGAAGCTGGGAAGGCAGTCAGAACAGCAAAGGCCCAAACCGAGGAAAAGATAGCCAACTCAGTTAAGAAGGGGGATAAAACCTTTTATAGGTACATCAGGGAGCAAAGAAAGACCAAGGGAGGGATAGTGAGGCTTAATAAAGGGAGGAGGGTGGGCAGAGGGTGACTGTGAAAAGGCAGAGATACTAAACAAATATTTTTGCTCAGTATTTACAAAGGAAGAGGGGGAGGTACCTAAAACAAACAGTAGAAACACTCTGGATACAGAAGTTGATACCAGCCCATTTACAGAAGAAAGGGTTCTGAAAGAACTCTTAAAACTGAAGGTGGACAAAGCAATGGGGCCTGATGGGATTCATCCCAGAATTCTAAAAGAACTAAGGGTAGAACTAGTGACAACACTGACTACCCTCTTTAACAAATCATGGGAGGATGGGATGGTACCCGAGGACTGGAGGAGGGCAGATGTGATTCCTCTTCAGAAACGTGGGAGCAAGGCAGAAGCAGGAAACTACAGACCTGTTAGTTTAACCTCAGTGATAGGGAAAATGATGGAATCACTTCTGAAGGAAAGAATTGTCGAGTATCTAGAGGCCAGAGGGGCACAGGACCCAATGCAGTGTGGATTCACAGCGGGAAGGTCATGCCAGACAAATCTGATAGATTTCGTTGACTGGGTGACCAAAAGTAGATCAGGAAGGGGCTGTGGACATGGCCTACCTAGACTTTAGCAAGGCATTTGACACAGTCGCATATAAAAGATTAATATACAAGTTAGCCAGCCTGGGAGTGGGTCCCAAGATGACAGCCTGTAAAGAATTTGCTGGAGAATAGGACACAGAGAGTAATAGTAAATGGAGTCCACTCTGAAGAAAGGGGGGTTACTAGTGGGGTACCGCAGGGTTCAGTATTAGGACCGGTCCTCTTCAATGTCTTTATAAGCAACATTGCAGAGGGACTGGAAGGAAAAGTATGTATCTTTGCAGATGACACAAAGATCTGCAACAGAGTTGATGCACAAGGTGGGATGGAAAGGATGAGAAGGGACTTGGCAAGGTTAGAGGAATGGTCAAATGTATGGCAGCTTAGATTAAATGCTAAGAAGTGCAAGGTAATGCACCTGGGAAACAAAACCCAGGGAAGAGTACACAATGGGGGTGAGATACTAACAACAACAAAAATGGAAAGGGACCTGGGGTAGTCATATCAGATGACCTAAAGGTGGGCAAGCAATGTGAGAGGGCAGCAAGGAGAGCTGGGGGGATACTGGGATGCATAGGGAGATGCATCGCCAGTAGAAAACAGGAAGTTATTATCCCTCTGTACAGACAGCTGGTGAGACCCCATCTGGAGTACTGCATGCAGTTCTGGAGACCCAATCTCCACAAAGACATAGACAGGATGGAAGCTGTCCAGAGGAGGGCAACTAAAATGGTGCAGGGTCTGCACTGGAAGACATATGAAGAGAGACTTAAGGAGCTTAATATGTATAGCCTCGAGGAAAGGAGGGAGAGGGGGGACATGATAGAAACTTTCAAGTACCTCAAGGAATCAACAAAGTCCAAGAGGGTAGCATCTTTCGAAAAAGAGGTGTGCAAGAACAAGGGGGCACAATTTGAAGAGGGGGGGCGCTCAGAGGTAATTTAAGGAAGTATTTTTTTCACAGAGAGGGTTGTGGATGCATGGAACAGCCTTCCGGAGGAGGTTGTGGAGTCAAAAACAGTGGTGGAATTCAAGCATGCATGGGACAGTCATAAGGCAATTCTAGGGGTTGGGGGTAGGAAGAAGTAGGCTGCTGGTTAACTAGGATCTGCAGCTTATCCATTAGGTAGGGAAATGGGCAGACTGGGTGGGCCAAGCGGTCCTTATCTGCCGTCAAATTCTGTGTCTATATTTCTATGTTTGTTGTTATTTGCTGTGCTTAACCTTGTTTTACAGGGGGTCCCCAGGGTCAAGCTAGAGGAACCAGCCCTGGTGGTAAGTGTAAACAGTGTGGGTAATTGCCTGGTGAATAAGGGTCATTGTGAAAGTGATTATTGTGTACTGGTCAAGCCACTAGAAGGAGAAAAGGGGGGTTACAGTGTCTCGGAGGGCTGTGCCCAGGTCAACTTGACCACTATCAACCCTGACCTCTGGATGGAGGCACTCGTATCAGAACCTAGGCCCCTTAACCTACAACTAGCCAAGCAGGCAGGGCTAGTAGCCCTTGGGATAGTGCCACCTAGGCGTTACACTTGTGTTATAATTCATCCAAATAAACCATGGTTTGTTAGTTCCCAGAAGTCTAAGTCATCCAGTGCATCTGATGATGAAGGCACCCTGAGTGAACCAGAAGCCCAAAGGTATCCCAGTGTTCCTCCTTCAAGTACTTTCTGGTCCCCTACCCACGGTGATACAAGAAATCCATCTCAATCAATAAAGGCAAGCCCTCCCCCATTCATCTTTATGAACATCACAGCACCTGCTACCGGTGCAAGTGACACCAACACCACCATAGTCACTTATCTGCTGAGGGCATAGACGATTGCCCGTCCACCTTGAAGCACTGTATGATGCCCCCTCTACCCTGAGACTCAAATGAGTTATCAGCAGCAACAGAATCGGCAAGCCCAGTTCATCTGCTCAGTCATTGTGTCAGATAGGTGACAGTAAGTCTGGCTCTGGCACAAATAGTGCTGCTATCTTATCACCTGAGGAAAACAATTTAATTGTTTGGGCTATTACAAGGTATACTAATCCCATAATTTTATAAAAGCAAGCCAGTAGCACAACCACCAAAGTAGCTTATAGTAGATAAGAATATTGGTGAGAAGGATATTGAAGTGACGCTATAGTAGAGGGGGGAATGAAAGTGAGGTGGTAGAGGAAGGGAGGAAGCAGAAATATAGCAGGAGGATGAGGTAACAGCAAAAGGGCAGGGGAAGATAAGGAATCACATGAGACTGAGGTAGAGGAGCACTGGAATGAGGAAAAATAAGTTGAAGAGGAGGAGAAGCAGGGGAAGAATCAAGAGAGGAGGAAGCACAGGCAGAAGAGGAGAAGGAGGATCAATCAATCAATCAAATCTTTATTTATCCAGGCGAACATCGTTGAGCACAGCTCATTTGCAAGATGGACCTGGTAAGGTCAAGGTTCAATTTACATAGATACATAAAAAAATATTCAATATACACACTCTAGGATACTACATAAAATATTCAGTGTACACACAGTCTAAGGATACATTCTAATCAGACTATACATTAAATTCAGGATGAAACAGAGGAGGTTGCAAATATGTTGTCTATCACAACAACACGTTCTAATAAAGACTGTGATACAGAGGAGAAATATACAAATATACAAACATAGAATTTGATGACAGATAAGGACCACCTGACCCATCCAGTCTACCCATTTCTCCTGACCTGCAGTCTTACATCAGACCATGCCTGATCTACATCTTTTTCTCCCTCCCTCCCTTCCTTTTCACTATGATTCCTTGGTGCTTATGCTATGCATTCTTGAACCCCACCACTGTTTTTGCCCTTACCACCTCCACTGGAAGGCTGTTCCAGGAATCCACCACTCTTTCTGTGAAGTACTTCCTCACATCTCCCTTGAATCTAGCCCCCTCCAGCTTCATGGCATGTCCTCTTGTTCTTGAGCACCTTTCCTTCCATAAAATACTTCCTTCCTATGCCTTACTTAGCCCTATGAGGTATTTAAAGGTCTCTGTCATAGCTCTCCTCTCTGTCCTTTGTTCCAGGGTGTACATATTGAGGTCCTTTAGTCTCTTCTCAAAAGGCTTTTGATGCAGACCTTGCACTGCACTATTTTAGTTACCCTCCTGTGGACTGCCTCCCCTCTGGCTATGTCCTTCCGAAGATGTGGTCCCCAGAACTAGACACAGTACACTAGGTGGGGTCTTACCAATGATCTATAGAGAGCCAGCACCATCTACCTCTTTCTATTGGAGATACACCTCCCTATGCACCCCAGCATCCCACTTGCCCTCTCTACTGCCTTGTCACATTGCCTGTCCACCTTTAGATCATCCAATATGATTACCACCAGGTCTCTTTCCTTCTTGGTGGTCATCAATACTACTCCATCTATTTTGTACTCTGCCCCTGGGTTTCTGTGCCCTAAGTGCATTAATGTGCACATTTTCACATTGAAACCCAGCTGCCATACCCTTGACCACTTCTCTAGTTTTCTCAGGTCTCTGCGCATCCTTTCCACACACCCCAGAGTGTCCACTCTATTGCACATTTTGGTGTCATCCACAGAGAGGCAGACCTTCCCTTCCAGCTCCTCTGCAATGTAATTTATAAAGACATTAAAAAGGACCAGTCCCAGTACTGATCCCTGAGGCACCCCATTGGTCTCCTTCCCTTCCTCGGAGTAAACTTTGTTTACCACCACCTTCTGTCACCTATTCCCAAACCAATTTGTTATCCAGTTTACCACTTTTGGACCCATTTTCAAGCTACCCAGCTTGCTTACTAGTCTCCTACGTGGACAAGTGTTGAATGCCTTACTGAAATCCAGGTAGATCATGTCCACCGCTCCACCCTGATCTAGTTGGTCACCCAGTCAAAGAAATCTATTTGGGGGGCATCACAGGAAGAGATGGACAAAGTAAAAAAAAGGCAAAAGAGAAAAGCAAGTTGGTCAGGCAGGGAAAATTGAAGACTAGGTACAACCCAAGCCCCCAGATTATCAACCTTATTGTACCCCAAGAGCTTCTGTTGCCAGTACTGTCCTGTTGGAGCATCCAGCCAAGCCACCTCATTCCACCATGGTAGAAAAAATAAAATCATCAAGACCTTATGAAATATGGATGTATTTTAATGATGACCCTACAAATCCACTGAGAGCATGGGGCAATCTGTGTGACAAAGTATCAGTGATATCAATCTACATGGACAAAGGGAACCACTGTTTTCTACTTGATCAACAAAAGCATAAACATGACACCTTCCTAACAGTCTCACTGATTCACATTTAGGGTTGTCCAAATTCACTAAAGTTCTGGGTTCTTGTTCTGGCCTAGACCTTTGCAAATAGTTATATGGTTCTAATCTTTAGAACTCAAAATCATTTGTGTATACGATTGGAGAGAAAGAACAGATACATATGAACATATGACAATGCCAGCAGATAAAGGATGCTTCAGTTTATCAAGTCTGCTTGAGTATGCAGCTCTGTATTGTGTTTACTAGAGCTGCCCCCTCCTCCCCATCCCCCCAGATTCCTCTTCCCTCCCCTCTCTCTCTCCCCTTATTTTGCCCTTCCCACCATTTTGATCCTCCCTTTCACCCTATCCCACCCCCTCTTAAAGCTGTCCATTGTCCTTGACACCACTATCTTCTCCAGGAGCTCATTCCATCCCAGACACCACTCTTTCAGTGAACATGTTCCTCTTTATCACCCTTTTAAATTTTCCTCCCTCCAGTTTGAGAGAGTGTCCCCTCGTTTTCTCATTTCCCATGATATTGAAGATGCCTTCTGTGTTAACCTTATTTATACCTTTGAGGTACTAAAAGGTTTCGATCATGTCCCCTCTCTCTTCCCTCCTTCAGGGAATACATGTTGAGCTCCCTCAACCTCTCCTGGTAGACTTTGTCCTACAGGCCCTGTACCTTCTTCTTTGTTGCCCTTTGTTGTGCCCCTTCCAGTAAACTGATATCCCTTTTCAGGTGAGGGCACCAGAACTGCATACTGTACTCCAGCTGCGGTCTCACCCGTGATCTGTACAGCAGCATTTGGACCTCTCTTCTCCTTGAGGTGAATCCTCTGGCTGCACACCCCAGCATTCTGGTGGCTTTTGATGCTGCTTTACTACACTGGACAGAGTGCTTCAGGCCCATAGTGATGACCACCCCTTGATCCGTCTGTTCCTCAGTCCTTGTCACCTGAATCCCCCCCCCCCCCCAGCAAGTATTCTGTCCCTGGGTTCTTTGCTCCCAGGTGCATAACCTCACACTTTTTTATGTTAAAGGCCACCTTCCAGATACCCAACCACTTTTTAAGCCCAGCCAGGTCCTCCCTGAGTTCCTTTCTCCCTTTCTCTGTGTCTGCTGCACTCTCCCACAGAGCTTGGTGTCATCCGCAAAATGGCAGATTTTACCTTTTATCCCATCGGCTATGTCACTAATAAAGATATTATTTTTTTTTCATTTAGCATATTCGGAATTTCAATCCTTTGAGTCATAGACTCTTTTACAAAAGCTCTACATCATTTAAACAGATAGTACCGACAGTTTGACAGACATTTCTATGGGCTAGCATGCCTTGGGTTTAGAGACAGAAAGATATACAGTATATGCAGTTTAACAAGATTTGGTAGAGAACATTCATTTACCAATTTACAGTCAGGCAGGCAGGCATACAGGTGCAGAGAAAAAATTCCCGTTTTTCGAGACTGGACTTAGTCCATTGTCAGGCTGACAGGGAGGATTACAAACATCGGGAGGTATGGGAGGTGGTCAGATGGGTACGGAGTAGGGATTTGAAATGGCCAATTTTGACAGCAGTGGCAACATTGACAGGGAGGGAGTTTAACCAGGTGGGAGCTCTGTATGGGAAGGAGTGCTGGCCAAGTGATATATTTTGTCTGGGTACCACATAAGGGGTTTTGAGGGCGCTCCTAGTCATCCTAGTGGGCGCGGCGAGCTGTATGAGTGGGGAGAGACTGGGTGTGACAAGGCCAGTGGCAACCTTTTTGGCTATGATGCAGGTGTGGAATAATAGCTTGTCATTGAAGTCCAGCCAGTTTAGTTGACTGTATAGGGAGCAGGTGTGGGTGGCAGTGGGGCAACCCAGGATGAGCCGACATGTTTTGTTTAGCAACATTTTTAGGCTGTTAGGCTGTGTTGTCAGCTACACCATAAATGGTGATCCCATAGTCAACTAATGACAATACAGAGGAGGATACAGCCAGTTTGAGAGCTTCAGGAGGAAGGCAGTTTGGTGTCTATACAGCAGTCCAATGCGACAGTTTACCGCCGTGCATAGATGCTGAATATGGTCATGGTATGTGAGTGCTGGGTCGAGAGTAATTCTCAGGTATTGGAAGACACTGACTTGTTCAAGCGGTTGTGAGAGTGAGGTATTTATGTGCAGAGGGGATTGGCTGAATTTATTTTGATGGTGGGAGAAAAGCATAACTTTGGACTTTTTTTGATTTAGTACGAGTCTGTGTTTGATGAACCAGCCCTCTACCCCAGTGAAGGCAGTTTAGAGAGAGCACTCAAGTCCCTCTGGGGTGGCATGAGATGCATAAAGGACTGCATCATCCGCATAATGAAGGATTTTACCTGAGCAGGCCTTGGGGAGAGAGTTTAAGTAGAGGCTAAAAAGTAGAGGTCCCAAAATGGAGCCTTGAGGGACCCCAGAGCAAATAAGGAGTGGGTTTGAGTGGGTGGAGTTGATTCTCACTTTCTGGAAGTGATTTGACAGGTATTCTGAGAACCAGGCATTGGCATCCTGGGAGAGTCCAATCTGGGAGAGAGTAGAAATGAGTAAGGGGTGATTTACGGTATCAAATGCCTTGGACAGATCAAGGAATACTGCGCTGGCCAATTTACCTGTGTCAAGGGCAGTGTGTGTGAAGCTGGTGAATTCTAATAGGGCTGTGGTGGGGCAGTGACCTTTCCTGAAGCCATGTTGTTCCGGGGAGACTAAATCATACTTGGAGAGGTACTCAGTGAGTTGGTTGGCCACACTTCGCTTCAGGGCTTTAGAGAGGGGGGATGGTTATGGGGTGGTAATTATTGGGGTTTAGGCGGTCACCTGCTTTATAGATAGGTGTGATGAGTGCCATTTTCCAAACAGTGGGGAACTTACCCAGGCAAAGAGAGAGGTTAAGGATGGTGGTAAGGGGGGAGATGACTTCATCCAGAGTGAGGAGCAGGATTTTTAGATCCAGGGTGTCGTGGCTGTGGCGGGAGCCAGAGAGGACTTTGAGTAGGTAGGGTTTAGCATCATGAGTGGAGAGGGTACAGAACCGAAAGTACGGTTGGGGGTGAGCAGTTTGTGGTGGGATGGTGCCCGGGCTGAAGAAATTTGCAGGGAGGTGGAGCTAAGGTCAGAAAAGGCTGCATTGAGCGTTTCAGCAAACAGTGGGGGGCTATTAGTTATTGAGCCATTTACAAGTAGTTGGTCAGGGGGGAGGTGGATTCCTCCATGGGGGTCTTTAGCTTATCCCAAAAATTTTGGCCACTTCCCCAGATTTCGGTCAGGGTGGCTTTAAAATATTCTGCTTCCACTTTACAGATAACCCAGGTACACTGGTTTCGAGCAGCACAGTAGTGCTGCCGATTTGTGGGGCTGCCTGAGTCAAGGGCTTTTTCCCACAAGTTATCCCATTGGTGGATAAGGTCAAGTACTGGAGTGTTTATCCATGGAGTGTCATGTCCCTTGACAATTTTTCTGGATAGGGGAGCGAATCGGTTGCAGGCTTCATTAAAGACGCTGATAAAGCGGTTTAGTGCAGCGTCTAGGTCCTGGAAATGGTAATGGGGGACCAGTCTATGAGTGCCAGGTATTGTTTTTGTTCTTCTAGTTTTCCTGGCTTTAGGAGTCTAGTGAGGATAGTCATGGGGAGTGGTTTGCTTGCTCGGCAGGACCAGTTGAAAAGGACGGGGGAGTAATCACTAAGGGCATTGGCTAGTACGGCGATGTCAGTGATTTTGTGGGGGCGGTTAGAGAGAATGACATCTAGGTGAGTGGCTGAGCCACTTTTAGGATTTAGACATGTGGGATAAGGGACTAGCTGGGAGATGTCTAAGGCAGAGAGGGTGTCTTTGTAGGTGGCAGCAGCAGCGGAGCTCCAGTTTATGTTTAGATCACCCAGGGTTAAGAGTTCAGCCTTATGGGGGAGGGAGGTAAGATAGTCAACAAGGGTCTGGAAGGCTGGTTTCTGGCCCCGTGGGGGGATATTTGTGACTGTGAGGATTACTGGTGCCCTGGAGGGGACTGGGGTGAGTTTTAGGCGTAGGGCTTGGGCACCATTCACTAGCAAGGGGGGCAGGGGGTGGGCTTGGAGGTGTTCACGTATGTAAATGGCGCAGCTGCCACCGCACTTTCCTACTCTGTCAAGTCTGTGAAGCATAAAACCGGGTAGCATTACTGATGAGTCAGGGTATTTTTGGTTAACCAGGTTTCTACTAGTGCCAGGATATCCGGCTGGTGCTGGGCCACCCATACCTGGAGATCAGCTAACTTCTTAGCGAGACTACATATATTGATAGATGCAATATGTAGTCCAGATGCTACTGTCCAGGGTGTCGACGGTTGGCATGGGGAGCCAGGATTAGGATGGATATTCCCTGATAGTAGCAGGAGCAGGGATAAAGTCTGGAGGAGGAGTTTCTATAGGTGTATGTTTTGCCGGGAGGTACTAGCTCGCTGGGTGGGCTGGCACCAACAGATAGTTGGGATAGGAAGGGCACGAAGGGAGAGGGACTTAAAGGGGGACTGAAGGGAGTGATAAAATAAATAAGGGGCAACAACTGACACCTATGGGTAGGGCAGCTGCAGTGGCAAAGTGGAAAGGTGCCCAACTCCCGTGCAGAGGGTGCAGGGTTCAAATCTCGGGGGGAGGAGAGTGGGGAGGAGGTGATTATAGTGGCAAAAAGGGGGGAGAAAGTAGCTGCAGGAGGGAAAAAGTAGCTGCAGGGAGATAAAAACTAGGGTGGTAGAGCTAAACTGGGGTGTGCAATACCTCCTCCTAGAGGACAGATGGCACAATAGCAGGCTGTAGATAGTAGTGAAGTAAGACAGAAGTGAGGGAGCAGGCTTGAAAGGAGAGTACTGGGAGAAAAGACAGTGGACCTCTGGTAGTGGGAGTGTATAAGCTGCAAATGGGGAAATGGACAGTCAGTCATGTGATGGGGAGGACCTATAAATTAAGGGACGTTCTTGGTTGGGGAGTGGCTGGGGCTAGCACCCCACACAAACAGTGCAGTAAGAGCAGGGTCCCATTACCTTTAACAGCCCAAACAGAATGCTTTTTCTCTTTTTTTTGATTTAGTTGTTTAACCAGGAGTAGCATACTAAGCTGAAAGCTTTTTTACAGATGCAACCTGGGAGCAAAGGGAAATTAAGTGACTTACTCAGGGTCACACAGTATGCAAGTGGAAGCTGTGGGAATGCTTTCAGCTCCTGGTGAGCTCTGTGGAGAGAGTGCTAATTCAGCAAGGGGTCCCGCGGCCTATATGGCCAGGAAGAACAAAGAAAACACTCAGTATGCAGCAGGAAAAGGCTTGCTGGAGGGGTAGGTTGGATTCTACTGTGCATGTGCCAACTTTGAGAGGCCTAGGGGGAAAGATGGATCCTGCGGGAGGCCTGGAGAGATGCCAACCGGACAGAGGACCATACAAACCACCCTAATGCAGCAATATAAGTATCTTAAATGCTCAAACATGCAAACAGTACCTTGTGACTATGGTAGACAGTAGATTTAGCACTAGTTCCCGATACTCCCTTCCCAGAAATAAGCACAGAAACTTGCACACTAGCAGCACAGAGTAATCAGCCTATGGCAGCAGATAAAAGTCCAGATTCAGCCCTTACGGCTCCACTGAGCCAGCACAGGATCCTGGCTTGCAGTTGAAAGAAACACCGGTGTCCAGAAACTATCATGCAATGTAGGAGGTCAGAAAAAAAGTGGAGGCTAGCACCCCACACAAACAGTGCAGAGAGAGCAGGGTCCCATTACTTTTAACGGCCCAAACGGAACTCTTTCAGCTCCTGGTGAGCTCTCTGAAGAGTGCTAATTCAGCAGGGGGTCCTGCAGCCTTTAACAGTCCAAACAGAACGCTTTCAGCTCCTGGTGAGCTCTCTGGAGAGTGCTCAGGTTTGTCTAACAGGATCTTCCCAACATTGAGCTAAGCACTGAGCCCTGCAGGACCCCACTGGTTACAGGTCTAGACTTCAAGAGTTCGCCGCCAACTACCACCCTATGACTTGTACCATGAAGCCAGTCCCTGACCAATCTACCAGCTTTGCCCCCACTCCTATACCCTCCAGCTTACTGAGCAGCCATTTATGTGGCACTGAGTTGAATGCTTTGCTGAAATCCTGGTAGAGGATATCAACCGCCTGGCCTCTGTCTACAGTTTTGATGACCCAGTTGAAAAACTCTATCAGGTTTGTCTGACAGGATCTTCCCAACACAAACCAATGTTGTCTACCATGCTGAAGACCATTTACCTCCAGAAAGTCCACCAGCCTCTCCTTTAGTATGGTCTCCATCAGCTTACCTTTAATGGAGGTGAGGCTGACTGGTCTGTAGTTAATTGGTTCAGCTCTGGGTCCACTCTTGTGGAGAGGCACCATGTGTGCCATCCTCCAGTCCCCTGGCATGAACCCTATCAAGGAGTGAGGCATTAAACAGGTCTGCCAAGGGGCTAGCCAGTATTTCCGCTAGCTCCCGCAGGACTCTCGGATGCACACCATCTGTCCCTGGTGCTTTATCCACCTGAAGGGCTGTAAGGCCCTTTAAAACCCTGTCCTCTGGGATAGCCTCCTCTGTTTCCCCCACCCCCTTTCCACACACCAATCTTCCTTGTGGCACTGGTCTGTTCTTTTCTCTCATGAAGACCAAGCTGAAGTATTCATTTAGCATCTCTGCTTGTTCCACACTACTCTCTGCCCATTTCCCCACTCACTTCAGTCTAACTATGCCATTCTTCCTATTCCTTTTTTCCCTTACATACTTAAAGAAGTCCTTTCCCCCACCTTTATCCCCTCGGCCAGTTGTAATTCTTTGCTCGCTTTTGTTGCCATGACAACTCTGCCTGCTTCCCTTGATTTCTCTAAGTAAGCCTCCCCATCAGCATCCTTCAGGGTGCTTTTATACCTGTGATTGTCTGCTCTCTTTTCCCTCACTCTAGCTGCCACCTCCCTGCTGAACCAGCTAGACTTTTTTAAGATAAAGATACTGAGAGGAGAAAAACAAGCATTTGTCAATGCCGAATGTTTGCTTGCTGGCATTGGCAGTGGTAATGTAGAAGTTACAGAGCTGCATAATAGGAATGGCAGTGAAGTACTGAACTGAAGCCAACCCCACCACCACCCTGCAGAGAGTGACAGGCATTGGGGTGTGCCTTTGGGTCATCAGGCATAACGGCCTCGCCATTTCACCACCCACCCTGCAGACACTGACAAGTGTCACGGTGTTCCTGGGGTCTTTGGCCCTTATGCGCACCCCATTTCATTAGGAAATGTGGTGAGATGGGTGCGATATAGGAGAATGGGGTGAACTTTGGGGCTGAAGAGTCCAAGGCATACCTCGATGCCTCTCACTGGCTGCAGGGTGTGGAATGGTATGAGCATTACAGGCAAGAATCCCAAGTCACACCCCTGATGTCTGTCATTCTCTACAGGGTTGGGCGTTATGGTTGGAAACCCTAATACCTCAGGCATTCGTTGGTATTTTCACTCCAAATTTTCAACGTGTTTTTTTTTGTAACCCCACCTCATGAACAGGGGGAATATCAGTTTGTTAGCCTAAAGCTGCTTATGCACAGCGAGTTCGGCATTTAGCACCACAGGTGCAAAACATTCGAACAGGATGTAAAAATGACAGCTGTACTGTTCATGGGGAGGTGTAAAATGGCAATGTTGCAAATCTGCAGTAAAATATTTAAAAAATGGTGAAGTCATGAGCGTACATAGAAACTATGCTACTACACCGTAATATAATTAGGTTGGGATATTTTACAGCAGATTGTCAACTCAGGCATTTGGTGCCTCCGATGATGAACAGTGTCACTGTGATTTTCTTTATCTGTGCCGAACAATGATTCTCCACAGCGACCATGCATCTCAACGCTGAAAGTGTGAAAACACACTTCAGCAATGTTGTGAAAAATGACAGCTGTACTGTTCATAAGAAAGTGTGAAAAAATGCCACTGGTGAAAATCTGGACTGAAAATATTACAAAGTCATGAACTTACGAGGGTGCGTGGAAACTGCGCATTGCTCACTCGTAACACAGTCATTTTATGGACTTTTGTCACTAAATTTTCAACATAGCCATTTTAAGACCTCTGCTCATGAACAGTGTAACATGTGATTTTCTTAATCTGTCCTAAACATTGCTTCGCACACCAACAGCACCATTGTCGCTACATATCTTGAAAACACATTTTAGGCGACATATGAAAAATGGCAGCTATTACTGTTCATAAGTGTAATAAAATGGCAATGTTGAAAATCTAGGTATAAAAATATTAAATTTGCAAACTTACGAGCATGCATAGGAACTGCAAGCATGCTTTCGTAAAACAGTCATTTTAGGAATTTTTCACCAAATTTTCAACATAGCCATTTAAGACCTCTGCTCATGAACAGTGTCACTGTGATTTTCTTAATGTGTCCCATACATTGATTTTGCACATACTGCGCCATTGTGCACTACATGGGTGGGAACACATTTTAGACAGATATTGAAAATGACAGCTATACTGCTCATAAGGAGGTGTGGTAAAATGGCAATGTTGAAAATCTGGAGTGAAAATATTGAAAATTGCGAAGACTACAGTGTGCGTGGAACTGCGCAATGCACCCGTAAAACAGTCATTTTGGAATTTTTTCACCAAATTTTCAACATAGCCATTTCAAGACCTTTGCTCATGAACAGTATCACTGTGACTTTCTTAATTTGTCCTGTACATTGATTTAGCACACCGACTGTGCCATTGTGCTCTACATGGTGGAAACACGTTTTGGGTGAGATGTGAAAAATGACAGCTATACTACTCATAAGAAGGTGTGGTAAAATGGCAATGTTGGAAATCTGGAGTGAAAATATTGAAAATTCACGAACTTACGAGCGTGCATAGGAGCTGTGCAACACACGCTCGTAAAACAGTCATTTTTAGGAATTTTTTCACCAAATTTTCAACATAGCCATTTTAACACCTGTGCTCATGAACAGTGTCACTGTGATTTTCTTAATTTGTCCCGTACATTGATTTCGCACACCGACTGCGCCATTGTGTGCTACATGGGCAGAAACACGTTTTGGGTGACATGTGAAAAATGACAGCTGTACTGCTCATAAGAAGGTATGATAAAATGGCAATGTTGGAAATCTGGAGTGAAAATATTGAAAATTCGCGACCTTACGAGTGTGCGTAGGAACTGTGCAATGCACCTCGTAAAACAGTCATTTTTAGGAATTTTTTCACCAAATTTTCAACATAGCCATTTTAAGACCTCTGCTCATGAACAGTGTCACTGTGATTTTCTTAATTTGTCCCGTGCATTGATTTCGCACACCGACTGTGCCATTCTGCGCTACATGGGTGGAAACACATTTTGGGTGAGATGTGAAAAATGACAGCTGTACTGCTCATAAGAAAGTGTGGTAAAATGGCAATGTTGAAAATCTGGAGTGAAAATATTGAAATTTCGTGAACTTACGAGCCTGCGTAGGAACTGCATAGCACCCTGTAAAACAGTCATTTTGGAATTTTGGCACAAATTTTCAACATAGGGTTTTGGGACCCTTCTCATGAATGATGTCACTGTCATGGCAGTATTCAGGCCCAAAGGGTGATTTAGCAGTCACTGCACAGTCACTGCTAAAATCACCCTTCGGGCCTGAATAACGCCATGACAGTGACATAATTCATGAGAAGGGGTCCCAAAACCCCATGTTGAAAATTTGGTGCAAAATTCCCAAAATGCCCGAGATATGTAATAAGTTGAAACCCCTATGTAACCGATTATACAGCTTACCGGCATTTCCTCAGTTCGAAGGTCGGCTTTGAAGAGTGCAGACGTGTTCCCGGTCCACGAAGATCATCGCGCGGAGTCCAGAGGTAAGTATGGGGTGGGGTGTGGGGAGGCTGGTCGCAGTGCGTGGGTGCGGTTGTGGGAGGGGTTGGGAGACGCACATGGGACAGTTTTATTTTACAGGTCTAAAACAAAAAAGACGTCGGGACATTTGCCATGCTGGGGTGGGCTCCCAGCGTGGCACAGAGACTTGGGGGCGTTCAGCCGATGGGGATTGGGCACCCGTCTGCAAAATTTTAAAAAAATCGCTGGACACGGTTACCCGCTTGGGTGGGCTCCCAGCATGGCACAAGGACTTGGGGGTGTTCAGCCGACAGGGATTGGGGCACCCTCACGGGCAAAGTGAAAAATTGTAGCACCATTTGCCACGCTGGGGTGGGCTCCCAGCATGGCACAAGGACAGGGGGTTTCAGCCGGCGGGGATTGGGCACCCCACCGGCCAAAGGACTACAGTGCTTGCTCACGCTGGGGTGGGCTCCCAGCATGGCACCTACAACTGGGGGTGGGTGATGCAGCTCAACCCGGCGGGGATTGGGCACACCCGTCGGCTGCCTCTGAGTACGGTGCGCGTCTGCCTGTGCGTGGGGATGCGATGAGCAGCTAATATCTTATCGGTGCTCACTCAAGCATAGCTCCCTTTTCAATCAGAGATACTGCATTTTGGAGCATGTCATAGACAGCTCCAAAATGCATTAGCTTACAGGGGCCGCGCCTGCCAGCCCACTGACTAAATTGGAGGAGGAGGTGACACACCTCCGAAATCTCCGATGAAGGCACTATGTTTCTTGCACATGCGTGCAAGCAAACATAAAAACACTAAATCAGTGCCCTCTCAGCACAGCACTAATACTGTTTCCTACCACTACTTGGCTTACAGCACCACAAGGTTGCCTTAAATGCCTAAAATGTGTACACTGTGAGCATATAGCCCCTGCAAAAGAATTCAGTAGTAGCAATGTCAATAGAAACGTTCTGATTAGACAGTGCATTACATGTAGCAACACAGGGGTAATATATCTGGCAACATGTGACTGCTTTGCCTTTTATGTGGGGGAAGACTACTCACAATTTAAAGTGTGAGAGGGGGAACACATAAGGGCAATCAAAAGACAGGATGAGACTGCAGAGCATGTGAAAAACCATATGGGATGGGGAAGCATGTTTAAGTTCTTGGCGATTGATAAAGTGAGCAGAAACCCTAGGAGTGGGGATTTTGACAATCTTATGCTCATCTGAGAAAACTTCTGGATACTAACTTTGAGAGCCAGTCAGAAACCAGGACTTAATGCACATTTAGATATTAAGCCCTAGCTGAAGAAAAGAAAGTAGCTACAGTTATGAATTTTCTCTCTTCTAGCACTCGCTGTCATTTCACTTGTTCAATAGTAACAGTGAGAAAATGTTTTTGTTAAACAATTTCCCCCACACACACACCTTTCCCTCCTTTCTTTCTGGTCCCTAGCATCCAAGTGACTGGTTTCTTAGCCTTCTCTAACTATAGCTTTGAATTTGTACAAATATATATATATAATTATTATAAAATTTATAAGTTATTGAAAAGCTTTTCTCACTTTTTCCCCTTTTGTCTTCTGCCCACCAAACTGGTTTATGGTGCAGTAATGAATGAGTGGTTCATGTTGTATAAAATCATTGTGTTTTTATGTGTGTTTATGTGGTAGGTTATTCCTTGTAGTTTTATGTCTCATCCTTACCCACCCCCCTCTTTTTTCACTTCTTTCCCTCTTCATGTTTCCCCTGGGCAACCTCTTCTTGTTCCATGTCCCATGTGTGCTTTTATGTGTATGTGTTCATAGGTTCTTAGTTTTATCAAAATGCACATCTTTGAATGGCAGCTATAAAATGTATTTTTATAGCTGCCATTATTATATGTATTATTTTTATTAAATGTATTATTTGGAGTCTTTTAAATATTTGAAGGCTGTGCTTTAATATAAGAACTGTGGTTGTCTCTGATTTGATTATTCTTTTATTACACTGGATGGGTGATTTTTAATGGTGTTAATTAAAAGTACATGTTTTAACCTATGGGATTACACCACTTTGGTGCGGCCATAATTGACACATGATTGTTTTAGTATGTATAGTGATGAGTAACTCAGTGTCTTTCATGCCTTTGAAAAAGAACCAGGGAGTTTGAAACATGTCAGGCAGAGACATGTGTTTGCATCTGCTACAAATAAATGTTTTGTGAGTAACATTGTGTCTCCAGCATCCCTCTTTAGGGGTTTGTGAGTGTTCTGAACTAATGTGGTACTTAGATTTTTCATTTGTTCATGGTAGCACCACTTGTCCTAGTGCACACTGTTTTTGGTATAGTTTTTTTAAGATAAAGATACTGAGAGATGAAAACAACAACAAATAAAATCTGCCCTCTCAGCACAGCACTAATGCTGTTTCACTGCATATGCAGAAAAGAGAGACACGTGCCTTTCAAAATGCAAATGTCAAGTGTCACAGTTCCATGGATTTGGTACATCTGCATATGAGAAGCACATCCTCATACTGACTAAAACATTTTAGGATGTAATTCCCAATAACTAATTTATTTTCCAGACTGATGTCTCCTGTTTTTGAAATGTCTGAACAAAAAAAGCATTTTATTTAGTATTTGGAACCGAAGAACTCAAACTCCTGGGATCTAAAAGGGTTCTAATCTTTTTAGAACTATCCCCACTTTGGTCGCATGGGCAAGCAGCAGCAAGAACAGTTGGGCATGGGTGGTGGAATAAGATGGTTTACTCGGGTACTTCAGCTATGGTGGCAGTCACAGTGGCTAACTGATGCATTCCCAGGTACTCATGTTGCTTCAGAAGTGTCACTCCAGCCACCACCACCAAAACAAACTACAATAACTGAGTTATTACTTGCCTGCACTAAACTGTCCCAAAGTCACACAACCTTTGTCTGAACTATACAACTGATTGGTGAGATGGAAACATAGAAACATAGATAGAATTTGTCAGCAGGACAGGACTGCTTGGCCCACCCAGTCTGCTTAGATGTTCCCTACCTGTTTCACCTCCGCAGACACTATCTGGTCTCTGACAGCCCTCCCACTTCCCTGCCTCTGTTCTAATATACTCTTATGCTTATCCCATGCATGTCTGAAGCCCCCACTGTTCTAACCTCCACCACTTCTGCTGGCAGTGTATTCCAGATGTCTACCACCCTTTCAGTGAAGAAATATTTCCTAACATATCTCTTGAACCCCCCCCCATCCCAGCTTCATTGCATGCCCTCTGGTCCTGGCCCTTGTTCTTATTTTAAAGAAACTCCCTACCTGCACTCTGTTCACCCCGTTAGATACTTGTAGGTCTCAACCATGTCACCTGTCTGTCTGTCTGTCTGTCTGTCTCTCTCTCTCTCTCTCTCTTTCCTTTCCTCCAGGGGGCACATATTGAGATCCCTCAATCTCTCCTTGTAGGGCTTCTCGTGGAAATCCTGCACCATTTTAATTGCTTTTCTCTAGACCACCTCCATGCTTTCTATGTTCTTCTTTCTGAGGTGTGGCCTCTAAAACTGGACACAGTACTGCAGGTGAGGTCACACCAGTAAAGATACAATGGCAACATCACCTCTATCCTCTGGCTGAAGATACCCGTCCCTATGCAACCCAGCATCCCACTATCCCTACCCACTGTCTTGCCACACTGCACTGCTACTTTAAGATCCTCAGCTATAATAACCACAAGGTCCATTTCCTTCCTAGTGACTGTCAGTACCTTCCTCATCCTGTACTCAGCATTGGGGTCCCTATGCCCTAGGTGCACGATTTTGCACTTTTTGGTATTCAACCGCAGCTGTCATATTTTTGACCACTCCTTGAGTTTCCCAAGATTTCATTTCATTTTTGCTTTTTATGTTGGAGAGCAAGATGAGCTACATACCCCTTTTTAACAAGTGACCAGTAGTAAAACAAGCATTTCTCAATGCCAAATGTTCGCTGTGTGCACTAGTGTCATAAGGGGTGTGTGTTTGAAAATTGCTTCAGTGAAGGAATCATATTATTAACATTTAAGAATACAAAGTAAAAATGATGATGTCAGGCAGTGTAATTGTCTTGCTTGGTAATATTTGTGCACCAAATATTCAACACACCATTCTTATGACCCCACCTCATGAACAAGTGCAGAGAAAATGTTCAACTCCTGGCTGAAAGACGATTTCATGCAACGACTGAGGAATCACCTTTCAGGATACAAAAACACATTTTGGCCAGTATCTGCAAAATGACAGCTGTCACATTCATGAGGTGCTGTGAAGAAATGGCAATGTTAAAAATTTGGGGTCAAAATATTAAAAATTACCAAAGTTACGAGCCTACGTTTGCAAATTTCAATGCAGGCTCATACCTTTGTTGTTTTTTAATATTTTTACACCAAATTTTCAACATAACCTTCTTATGACCCCACCTCATAAACAAAGGTGGAGAAAATTTTCAACAGCTGCCTAAAAGGTAATTTTTGTGCAGCATCAGCAAAATCACCTTTCAGGATGCAGAAACATATTTTGGTCAGGATCTAAAAAATGACAGCTATCACATTCAGGAGATGCTGCGAAGAAATGGCAATGTTGAAAATTTGGGGTCAACATTTTGAAAATTACTAAAGTTACAACTCTGTGTTCATAAATTTCAACCTAGGCGCATAACTTTGTTGTTTGTTAATGTTTTGGCCCCAACTTTTCAACATAGCCTTCTTATGACCCCACCTGATGAACAAGTGCAGAAAACAATTTCAACTCCTGGTCAAAAGGTGATTTCATGCAGCGACTGTGAAATCACCTTTTGGGATGCAAAAAAAGCATTTTGGCCAGGATCTGAAAAATGACAGCTGTCACAGTCATGAGGTGCTGTGAAGAAATAGCTATGCTGAAAATTTGGGGTCAAAATACTGAAAATTGCCAGCCCAGTGGCATTGAGGGTTGAGGCGCTGGACACCACACCTCATGCCATGCTGGTGACCCAGGTTCAGGAGCGGACTTGGGCCGCTGGGGTTGGCAGGGGAAGGAGAAGATTGAGCATCTGGAGAACTTCTCTTTTCTCCTGGGGAGGGTTCTGAAGGAGTCCCCATGTGGTGGCGGCTCCTAGTGGTGGCTGGGGG
Source organism: Neoceratodus forsteri (assembly GCA_016271365.2). NCBI lineage: Eukaryota > Metazoa > Chordata > Ceratodontiformes > Ceratodontidae > Neoceratodus > Neoceratodus forsteri. The sequence goes on along the minus strand of CM057451.1, from coordinate 669,899,814 downwards.
ATGCTTCATGGCACAACAGGGCAGCCAATGAGGATGGCATTGGTCGGCGACTGCAGGAGAAGGCAGGAGAGTATCCTCCACATGCTGTCACCATTGCATGATCATGCCAATAGCAGCATAAACATGAAAATCCCTCTGCCTGCTGGTAGGCAAAGGCAGGACCAGTGGTTGTCCCCACATCCAATGCTGGGCTTCCTAGCCCCACATCTGGTTCTTCCCCAAGTCTCTGGTCACTTCACTAGATTGTAGGCAGAGTGACAGGAGGATTTCATCAGTCCCACCCTGGGGGGCTCAGAGCCAGGGGGTTGTACAGCCAGGAGAGGCAGAGAGGAGAGGGTCCCAACCAGAGAGTCAGGGAGCTGGAGGCTTCAAGAGGATGGGAGAAGCCACACTGAGTGTCCACACTGGAGAGAGAGAGAGAGAGAGAGAGAGAGTAGGTCAGGGTGCAGAAATAGAGTTGAAAAAAAATATTGAAAATTGCCACCATTATGAGCCTGCATTTGCAAATTTTAATGCAGGCTCATAACTTCGTTGTTTTTTAAACTTTTTACACCAAATGTTCAACATAGCCTTCTTATGACTCCACCTCATGAACAAAGGTGGAGAAAATTTTCAACTCCTGCCCGAAAGGTAATTTTGTGCAACAGTCGTGAAATCACCTTTTGTGACAGAATTGCATTATGTAACTTAATTGTTCATGGGTGGTGTCCCCAAAAAGGTACGTTGAAAAATTGAGGCAAAAATATAAAAAAATGGCCAAGTTATGCCACTAAGTTGAAAACCCGATTGAAATACATTGAAGCACTTACCTCAGTTCTGAGTTGGGCTTTGAAGAGTGAAGATGTGTCTGCGATCCACAGAAGAGTATGACCACAGTCCTCTGGTGGGTAAGTATGGGGTGGGGCGGTTGGCTTCTGAGTGAAAGGGTGTGATGGGGGTGGTTAACGGGGCAGCAGACAATGATGAATTTTTTTTTTAGGTTAAAAAAAACCAATGAGGGTCAGCTTTCTTTATTTCAAGGACAGTTTCATATTAATGGAGGACATTGGGGGATTGGGCACCCCCAGTGTCACTGAGTAATGTTTGGGGGGGGTGCCACAACAGACGTCGATGGATGGGTTTCTTCTTGTCAGGGGAAAAAACAACAAGGGAGAGTTTTGTTTATTTCAGGGACAGTTATGTTGAGAACATTGGGGGATTAGGCACCCCCAGTGTCACTATGTTATTTCTGGAGGGGAGGGTGGCACCAGATATCGATGGACAGTTTTCAAACAGGACGAGGGACAGTTTTCTATATTTTAGGGAAAGACACTGGGGGATTGAGCACCCCCAGTGTCACTGCTGTTTGTGTGTGTGTGTGTGGGGGTGCTGACAGAGAGGGTCATGTTGGGGGACAGTTAGGGCCACCAGCAGCAGACACCAACAGATGATTTTCTCTGTTGAAGGCACATATTCCGTGCATTCCAGGCTGACCATGACAGATCAGCCTTGCTTTCTGGGTGGCATGGATCAAAGGCATGGCAACTTCTTTTGAAGTTGGTGACCATCCCAGCCCAGCAAGCCGAAACTCTGTCATAGTCAACCTGGGTGCTGATTGGTCTGCCAATGTGGTGCCCCTGCTATACTACTCTGCATTGGGTGGACAATGTCACACCCCTCATAGGGCACTCTCATACCAAAGTGTTCGCTAACACAAAAAGCACAGGGTACAGAGCAAACAACATTACAATAAATACAGGGTGCAATAATAAAAAATGAACAAATGGTTAAGGTACAATTTAGGATGTAGAGATACAGTTGCAGTGCAAATTGTCTGACACGTTGGCAGAGCCTGGAGTTGAAAGAAGGAATGCTACCAATATCTGTGAGGCAGGTAGGTAAATGGTTGTATGGGTCAATAGCTATGAAGGTCAAAGACCTCTGTTTGGAAGTAGTTTTCTTGAATGGGGGCATGAAGATAAATCTGGATTGGGAGAGGGAAGGTAGGTGCCTACCTGGCACCACGGTTTAGAGGGACAGAAAGCAGATCCTGGGGATCACTACAGCAGCAGGATGGGAGGGGGAGTTAGATGTCATTGTCCACCTGGGGACAAATGGCCTAGCTAGGGATGGGAAGAGGATAGTTCATGAGTAGTTCAGAGAGTGGTGGAGGGATCTTAGTCAGGTAGCAAGCTCGGTGGCCTTTTCTGAGGTGTTGCTTGTCTATGTCGGTGGGGGGATAGGGTACTCCATACCAGGAGCCTCAACTAGTGGTTTAAGGAACAGTGCAAAGAGGAGGGATTCAGTTACATTGGGGGCTGGGTTCACACCTGGAGGGATAAAGGCCTGTACAAGGGAGATGGCTGGTATCTGTCCAGAAGGGGGACCACAGTCCTCACTGAACAGTTTAAATGTTACATTGGAAAACATTTAAACTATCTGAGGGGGATGGTGGAAGGAAGCAGGGAGACATAAACCACCCCACCCCAAAACTGGAGTAGTCAGCGGGGAGAACTCTAAGGGAGACAAATCCCCAAGGGTACCTAATAGAAAGAAAAACAAATTAGTAATAATGAAAAGATATAGGAATGTGAACAGAGGCAGTAAGGAGAGAGGACAAAAGGGAAACTAGAGAGTTGTCGAGCAGGATGGCATTAGAAGTTGGAAGGCCATGCGTGCCAACACTCGAAGTCTGGGAAATAAAATTCCACACATAGAGACCATTATAGCAGAGGTTGACCTGGACATTTTTGCCATTACAGAAATGTGGTGCATTGAGCACCATGACTGCGATATAGTCATATCAGGCTATACTCTGTTCAGGATGAATAATGTGGGAGAAAAAGGGGGAGGAGATACTCTTTATGTGAGAGACAGCATAAAAGTGATAGAGGTACAAGGAATACAGGGAGGGGCAGAGGACTGTGGGCCACTCTAGAGACAGGGAATGGAGCCACTATTCATACTGGCATGATTTACAGACCTCCAGCCTGAGAAGGGGGGAGTTGGATACAGTTCTGGGTGAAACCATCCAAAAGATGGCAAATAAGGGAGAGGTACTGCTTGTGGGAGACTTCAATGTGCCAGATGTAGACTGGAGCATCCCAGCTGCAGCTACAACTAGGAGCAGGGATATCCTGGACTCCCTGCAGGAAAAATTCCTCAGGCAACTAATTAGGGAGTCCACTCATGAGAGGGCAATACTGGACCTTGTACTAACTAACAGGGTCAGTGTTGCAGAAGTCTCGGTGGGTGACCACCTGGGGACCAGTGATCACCGTACTGTGTGAATCAGTATAAGTACTGGGACAGAGTCGAGCCACACAAGAATGAGGGTGCTGGACTTCAGGAGGGCCAATTTTAAAAAGATGGGGGAATGCCTCAGGGATGTCCTGGTTGGGGCGGAGACTTGGGTGGAGTGGAGGAACTTTGGGCAAAACTAAAAGGGGGCATAGAGAAGGCAACAAACTTCTGCATCAGGCTAGTAAGCAAAGCCAAGAGGAAAAAGAGACCATTATGGTCCTCTAAGGAAGTGGCTGAGAAGGCATATCCCATCAAGCTGCCGACTGATTTTGTCCAGGGCAATTACAGCACCATTACAAGGACGACAGTGAAAGGGGTGATCTTGATTTTAGATCACCCCTCACTCATGTTGCCCTTTGTGCACACACAGTTTTAACCCCCTCTGGGAAATGCCCGCCCTGGAGGAGGTTATATTTAATTTTGGGGAGTGTGGGGGGCAAAGCCGACTGTTTCCTGGTAGGGTGCTTTGGCGCTTTAACTCCTGGGAGATGAAATGTCTGGAGCTGTACTGCCAGGCAGCATTTTGCCTGTGCCATAATTAGCATTGGCAAAATGTATGTTACTGCAGCATGGGTGAACCCTAGGAAAGTAAAGGCAAAAAAGTTAGCATTCAGGAGGTATAAGAAAACACAGAAAGAGGAGGATAGGGAGCTATATCTGGAGAAACAGAGGGAAGCAGGGAAATCAGTTAGGAGTGCAAAGGTGCAAACAAGAGGAAAAATAGGCCAGGAAGTAAAGAAAGGGGCCTAGATATTTTTTAGGTATGTAAGCGAAAAGAAAGACCAGGGGTCAGATATTCAAAACTTTGCACTGGGCACAAACCGTTTGTGCAGGGTTTGTGCTGGGCTTGAGTGGGTCCACAATAGTCAAAAGGTCAAATAGCGCAGGCAAACTGCATTAGCGCTGGACACAACTATAATGTATGCAAGGGCCAAAAAGAGTAGGCGTGTCCATGAATACAGGCGCAATGCTACATTCAGTGCATTAGCACCGTGCAAAGTGTTTTTGTGTGACTTAGCATGACACTTTGCATGGTGCAAATTACTGCCCAGGAAAAGGTAGTCTTAAATCTGGGCAAACCAGCTTTTTGCAATGTTGTGGCTTTGCACAGCTTTGCGCGGCTTCGCACGACTTTGCGCAACATAGAACCATGGTTTATGGAACTCAGTAATTCACAAGTGGAAATAATAATGGAATTTGCGAGGGTCTGCTGGCAGTGGTTTATTGACCCTAACCAGTAAATATTAAACATAGAAAGAAACCAGACGTGGAAGAAACATGCTGTACATGGATGGCACCTCCTATGTTGCCATCATCTGCCACCGGTCCAGCCATGCCAGGCATTAAGGGGTGACCCAGCACCCAGTGGATACCATGGCAGTGTGTCTGTACAGCACACACCTGCAGACCACCCTTCAGTGGACACCAATGGAATCCAGCACACACACACAGCACTGGGGTGTGGAGGGTGTTGAGGAGAGGGTATACAGGTGGTCAGTCTGCACCACATACTGAGTGCTGCCACAAGGCTGGGACAATCCACGCAGTGCAAATGGTCCAGTGTAGGGAATATCCCGACACTACTGGACCCCTTGTTACTGTAGTGTCTGCTGTGCACTGTAGCAAGAACTACAGTTTGACAATTGCATGCAGCAGCACCACCACCTGTGCCTGTGCTGTGTAGTCCCCTGAAGCACAATATTCTATGCGCTTCTGTACAAATGTAGCCTGCAGCTACCACCATGCACTTCCAGACTGACCTACAGGTGGAACTTTGGGCAGACACAGCCAGCCCCTGTACTTCCAGACTGACCTACAGATCGAGCTGTGAGACCCTGCAATAGCACTGGGCAAACTGCATGCAAATCAGGACATAATGAGATGCTAATCTGGATGTTTGTCCTCAGACTGCCTAAGTAGGCTCATTTGCATGTCACTTTTGAATATAGCAAATTTTTGCCCTGGGAAAACGTTTGCGCCAAGCAAACATTTCAGAAACATGGTACATTCCTGCAGAATTCCTAATGCGCTGGTGCTTGCAGCTTTACTGAATCCACTCCTTTGCTAGCACACACATGGTTCACCTCTACCTTCCTTCTCATCACTGTGCACTGGGCTGCTGTTTTGGTTTTCACTTCCTGGTTGCTATATTCAGATCTGTCTTATTTTCTGGGCTATTTTTGCACTGCACTCCCAGCCCAGTTTGCCCAGCTTCCTTAGCATACTATATTCAGCAGGGTTAGCACTTGGGCTATCCCTTTTGAATACAGTGATTCCAAGCTAATTTAGCATGCTGGGCTATGCTAATTTAGCTCCAGGACAATGTTCTGAATATTTTGCCCCAGGGGAGGGATTATAAGACTAAGAAGGGAAGGGGGGATTGTGTAAAGGGGGACCAAGGAAAAAGTAGACATCTTGAATAAATACTTTTGTTCGTATTCACAGAAGAAGGGGAAGGAGAGAAGCTACAGAAAAGTGGCAGGCTCATCACAGGAAAGGAGGTGGACACTAGTCCATTTACAGAGGGGAGAGTCCTGAAGAAACTCACAAATCTGAAAGTGGATAAGGCAATGGGGCCAGATGGGGTCCATCCAAGGATTCTGAGGAAACTCAGTCAGGTGCTGGCTACACCTCTGACAGTCCTGTTCAACCACTCACTGGAGATAGGAGAGGTTCTGGGGGACTGGAGGAGGCAGATGTAGTCCCATTTCACAAAAGTGGTAGTAGGGAGGAGGCTGGCATCTACAGTCAGTCAGTCTGACTTCAGTGGTGGGGAAATTTTTGGAATTACTACTGAAGGAAAAGATAGTGGAATATCTTGCATCCAGTGGCTTACAGAACACAAGCAACATTGACTCATGGGGCAGAGATCTTGACAAACGAATCTTATAGAGTTCTTTGACTGGGTGACCAGGGAATTGGATCAGGGAGAAGTGGTGGATGTGGCCTACCAGGATTTCAGCAAGACTTTTGACACCATCCACACATAGAAGATTAGTAAGCAAACTGGGTAGCCTAGAAGTAAGACCAAAGGTGGTAAACTGGGTAAGAAATTGGCTAAAGCATAGGAGACAGAGGGTGGTGGCAAATGAAGTTCACTCTGAGGAAGGAAGGAAGGAAGGGTGATCAGTGGGGTACCACAGTGATCTGTACTGGGACCAATCCTCTTTAAAGTCTTTATTAGCAACATTGCAGAGGGGCTGGAGGAAAAGGTCTGCCTGTTTGTGGGTGACACTAAAATCTGCAACAGGGTAGACACTTCAGGAGGGTTGTAAAAATGAGAGTGGATCTGAAAAGGTTAGAGGAGTGATCAAGGGAATGGCAACTGGGTATCAATGCAGAAAAGCGCCAAATCATGTACTTGGGGCCAGAAACCCAGGGGAGGAGTACAAAATGGGAGGAGAGGTATTGACCACCAAACAGGAAAGAGACCTGGGAGTTATCATATCTGATGACCTAAAGGTGGCTAGGCAGTGTGACAAGGCAGTTGGGTTAGACCTAGCGGGATGCTGAGTTGCATAGGGAGGGGCATCACCAGAAGAAAGAGGGAGGTGATGTTACCCCTGTATAGATCACTGGTGAGACCCCACCTGGAGTACTGTGTCCAGTCCTGGAGACCTCATCTCCAGAAGGACAGAGAAAGAGTGGAGGTGGTCCAGAGGAGGGCAACCAAAATGGTGCAGGGTCTGCATCAAAAGCTCTATGAGGAAAGACAGAAGGACCTTAATACTGTACTACAGGAATTGTTTGCATTCATTTAATATTCACTGTATTCACAGTTTTGACAAAAATGCAAGCATTAGCGGATAAAGAATATATGAGTTTACATGGGTTGGGAGTCGGTTCTCAGCCACGACCCTGACCGTTAGCATTTCTCCACCCTGGCAGTGTTTGACACTACAGCAGAGGATGTGTCAGTAATATAGAAGAATTACAGTAAGGCAGACAGGGTGGTTCTGTAATCAGCAGTGCTGCTGAGGGATCCCTTTAAAGTAAGTAGACTGCACACATTCAATGTAAATATTTTATTGAGTTTAACACAGTAAAAAAATCAGAGAAATTAAAAAAACAAAAACAAATTGAGGCTTGACTAGGCAGCATTTCATTCATAGTCCCACAAATCTGTAAATGAAAAACAAAAGCAACTGTAAGAATCTCACCAGAGCAGAGTGTTTAATCAAATCAATTTCAACGTACCTCTCTGTCAGTTCAGACAGTTTCCATGTGAGTCAGTGATTCCAGCATCAACAAATCCATGGGTGCAATCCACTTTCTTTTCTTTTAGGCAGTTGAAGCTACACCCAATCCATTGAACATGTTTTTCCTTGAACGCTGTGAGTTTCAAATCCACCTTGATATTTGTTATTCCCTCATTCAGCTTTAGTGGCTAGTTAGCTGCACTGTAGCTTTGACACTTCTAGTGGATCAAAAGCACAAACTTTATCTGCCGCAAAGGTACTGTCACCTTGGTGATCACAAACATTATGGGGAGTGAATATTTTCAGTAGTACAGTATGTATACATTGGAGGAATCAATCAATCAAATTCTTTATTTATCCAGGCGAACACCATTGAGCAAGCTCATTTACAAGGTGGACCTGCATTACACAAGTCAAGTAACAATGCATTTATATACAGACAAATAGACAGTAGATGCAAGAGTACAACAGTACAGGTAGGCCTGCAATAGAGGGTATGTAAAAATACATTTGGGTTCAGGTAAAAGACAGTTGGTAAGGGTATACATAACAATAGGGTAGCAAGTCAGTAAAAATGTATACCACATACAACAACATACATGGTTTAGTATTCCTGTAAGGTAAAGGCATTACAGTCCAGCAAATAACTCAAGAATGGAGGGAGAGGCAGGATATGATAGAAACTTTCAAATACCTAGCAGGTATAAATAAGGTTCAAGAGGGAAGCATCTTTCTGAAAAAAAGATGCTCAAGGACAAGAGTCATGCTGGAGGGGGTAGACTCAGGGGAGATGTGAGGAAGTACTTTTTCACGGAAAGCATGGTGGATTCCTGGGATAGCCTCCCAGCAGAGGTGATGGGGGGGAAGCTGTAACTGGGTCCAAGAAAGCATGGGATAGGCATAAGGGAACCTTAATGATAAGACAAGGGCGGATAAGCCAGAGATCAAGCAGGGTCTACAGTGAAACAGTAGGTAGGGAAAAATGGGCAGACTAGGTGGGCCAAGCCATTCTAGTCTGCTGTCAAACTCTGTGTTTCTATGTTTCTATTGGGAACTAGGCCCCTCTGAGTTGGATGAACATTGGAGAAGCTCAGAAATGCATGGTGGGGCTTTCCCAAGTGCCACCTTGTGGAGGAATACAGATGACAAATAGGGCAGGTGATCCTCCAGAGAAGGGCAGGAAGCAATAGATTACAGCTGGCTGTGGTGGGTGCAAAATGGCAGACCAGTGAGAAAGTGGCATGCACTGTTGTAGACAGTGCGTACCTTGAAGAGGATCCTGGCAGGGACAGGCACCTATACCAGGGAACCATAGTCAATTAAAGGGAACATGAGGCTATGGACAAGCAGCTTCTTAGTTTCCAGGACTAAGAACCTCTTTATTCTTCAGATAGAATCTAGTCCCACGCGAAGAGATTTTACTAGGTGGTTGAAACAGGAGTCAGAATTGAGGGAGCAATCCAGGTACAAAAAGCTGGAAGAGGGAACCAGTTGTTTTTTGTGCATCCCACAGAAAACCATGGATTTTGTTTTTGTTTTGGTATTGGGGACTAACTTATACTTTACAAACCAGTACTGGGTAGGTCAAAGTCCCACTGAATAGCATATTCAGGAATGCCAGGTCCTTGCCCATACCGAAGAAGATGGTGTGCGGTATAGAGGATTGGTTCCATTGATGGGCAGGTGTTAGATAGCATATTCAAAAACATGGAAAAAGTAGAGGATCAAAAATAGAGCGGATATGGCAGAAGTCAGAGGCAGAGTAATTAATTGCAGTCCTGTGGACACAGCTGGTCAGATAATTTTTGTACCAGGTGGTGACTTCAAGGGATAAATTGGGGGAGGAAGGGGTCTGGATCAATAGCTTTTGGTTGACAAGGTTAAAGGTTTTTGGTGAGGTCCATGAACATAGAGGCTATGAAACTACCTGAGTCAATTGCTCAGTGTCCAAAGTTTCTGAACCTCACTAAGGCAGTCTCCATGGTGTGTTGAGGGAAGAAGCCATATTGGGCATGGGTCAACAGATCATATTGCTGAATGGTAGGTAGGTTATAATTTATTGATCAATCATTTAAAAATGATCATTACACGATACAAATGCAATATTTACTAAAGCATGCATAGCAAGCAATAGATAAATGCATTTTTCTTGATCCAAGGTTTTACTAATGTTTTTCACCATCATTTTCCCTATTTTTCCTAATGTCATAAGATATTTTGCTACCCTTTGAATTATGAACATGTCATCTGTGGTTAACAGTAATATTAAAATAATGTTGTCATCGTTTGAGTTTAAGTGCTAACAATTGGGCAGATCCATTTATACTGCACCTTATTGTACCATTTGCATTTCAAAAGAGCATGCACTAAATTTTCCTTCTTATTACCACCACAATAGCACAATAAATCAGACAGATTGTTAGATGTGTTATATTTTGCTGTCCTGGTATTTGATTCAAACAGTTTGAATTTAAATTGCATAAAAATGTTACATTGATTAGGATCCTCTAATAGGTACAGATAGAATCTAAACCCATGACAGCAATGATAGATACTATACCATGTGGCACAGTTCGAGTTCCTAATTAAAGCCAAATCTTTTTCTTTATAGTACTTTACAATTTACTTTTTGATATTTGGATTACACTGGTCACTCAGTGTAATATTTCTTGTTAGGTAAAGTGGAAGGGAAGTTAGTGCATGTTCATCAAGGAGTTTTTTCACATGCTTGTACCAAGCTGATTCCATGCAACCCAGTCTTTCCCAGTTTAGTTTTTTTGCAAAGCACTGCTTAACCAGTCTACTTTTGGGCAATTTAGTTATTTTAATCTAGTATCTAATTACCCCAATGTCTGCATATGCCTGTAGGCTGGGAAAACCCAATTCCATTCACACAAACTGGGCTGGGGGAGATTTTTGACAGCACAGAGAAGCTCTTAAGAGTTATTTAATTGGTTTTTCCAAATCAGCCTTCTAGGAATTACCCAAATTTCTGTCCCATGTAGTTTCTGTGTGTTGTATTTACCTTCTATTGCTCTTAGTAGTGGTCTTATAGAAGACTCCCCATATAGATAGTTAAATCTAACCAAGGCTCAGGCTGTCACCTTGGCCTTTGCCAAGGCTGCATCAAAATGGGCTTTCCAACATGTGTTATTTAAATATGTAATTCCCAAATATAAGTACTTATTGACTGACTCCAGTGGTGTAGAGTTCATTTTCTTGCACCCATGACCATGACTTTGGATTTTTGCAAATTAATTTTCAGTGATAATGTATCAGAGTGTTGCACCACAATATTAAGTTTGTCCTGTCGACCTCGTGCTGTAATGGGAAAAAGAACTATGTCATTGGCATATGCCAATGTGGCACAGGGGGTAAAGCTAATCTTAGGGGAGTCTGTGTTAGAAGCTTGCAATTCTAACAGTAGTTTATCAATGTAGATAGAAAATAGTAGTGGTGCCAATATGCAACCCTGCCTGACTCCCTTGTTAGTGATGAAGGCATCAGATAATTGATTACCTACCCTTACCTTTGCCCAGGTGTTTGTGTACAAATTCCTTACACTGTTTATCAGAATGAGCAAAATGCCCCATTCATATATAATAGTCTATAGCATACTTCTATTAATTATATAAAATGCTGAACTGTAACCAATGTAAGCCATGTATAATTTCTGTCTACATTGTTTTACATATTTTTCTGTTAGGTGTTGGACTACAAAACAATTATCAATTGTTGAATGATTTTCTCGAAAGCCTGCTTGTAATGGGGATAAGTCCCAAGTTTTTAACTTCATCCCTGAGTCTTTTTAGTAGAACCTTAGTGAAGATTTTCCCTATAATATCCAGTAGGCTTATTGGCCTGTACATCCGGGGATCAGTTTTTGATCTCTTTTTATGTTTGCTTGCATGCATGTGCAAGAAACATAGTGCCATCATCCGAGTTTTTGTAGGTGTGGCACCCTGTCTTCCAATTCAGTCAGTGTGTTTGCAGATGCGGCCACAGTTCACCAATGAATGCTGCAGCTGTCTATGACAGCAGTTGAAAATGCAGTGGCGTACAGTTGAAAGGGAGAGACCGCTTCAGTGAGCAGTGATAAGATAGTGTTGATTAGCATATTGCCGGCAATCCTGCTTGTATACATCTCTGCTTTCTCTTCCTGGAACATAAATTCAGTTTGAAGTGAACTATGGCTGACGAGGGTGCCAAATCTACCATCAGCTCAGGGCCCCCCCTACATACTTCCAGGTGCCACGCTGGGAGCCCACCCCGGTGTGACAAGCATCCATCTACTGGCCCCCCCAAACACACTTCCAGGTGCCACGCTGGGAGCCCATCCCAGTGTGGCAAACCTCTGTATGGCTAACGGGGGTGCCCAATCCCCTGTCGGCTCCACTGCCCCCCCCCAAAACAAAAGTTCCAGCTGCCACGCTGGGAGCCCACTCCAGTATGGCAAAAGTCCCGCATCATCTTCCTAAAAGAAAAAAGACCTAAGAACAAAAAATGGCCCCTCGTTACTTGTCTTGCCCCCTCCCCCCACCCGCGCCCACCTTCTGCACACCTGCCTCCCACCCCCACCTCACCCCATATTTATCTCCGAGTCCGGCTTAGCGATCTTCGGTGGACCGGGAACATGTCTACGCTCTTCAAAGCCGACCACGAACTGAGGAAATGCTGGTAAGCTGTATAATGCAATAAATAGGTTTTTTCAACTTTGATACATATCTCAGACATTTTTTGGAATTTTGGCACCAAATTTTCAACATGGGTTTTATGGGACCACTCCTCATGAATTCTGGCACTGTCATGGCATTAATCGGCTCTGAAAGGTGATTTCATGGTCACTGCTTGGAACCACCTTTCAGGACCGATTTATGAAATGACAGTATCACAGTTCATGAGGTAGGCCTCCAAAAATTCCCCAAAATTACTAATTTACGAGCCTGGGTTGCACAGTTTCTACACATGCTCATAAGTTCATGGATTTTTAATATTTTCACTCCAGATTCTCAACATTGCCATTTTACCATACCTACTTATGAGCAGTACAGCTGTCACTTTTCACATCTCACCCAAAATGTGTTTCTGCACGTATAGTGCACAATGGCGCAGTCGGTGTGCGAAATTAATGCTTAGGACAGATTAAGAAAATCACAGTGACACTGTTCATGAGCAGAAGTCTTAAATTGGCTATGTTAAAAATTTGGTGACAAAAGTCCATAAAATGACTGTGTTACAAGTGAGCATTACGCAGTTTCCACGCACCCTTGTAAGTTCATGAATTTGTAATATTTTCAGTCCAGATTTTCACCACTGGCATTTTTCCACACTTCCTTTTGAACAGTACAGCTGTCATTTTTCACACCATGGCCGAAATGTGTTTTCGCACTTCCAGCGCAGAAATGCATGGTCGCTGTGGGAAATCACTGTTCGGGACGGATTCAGAAAATCACAGTGACACTGTTTATGAGTGGAGGTCCCAAAATGCCTGTGTTGACAATCTACTGTAAAAATTCCCCAAACTAATTACATTACGGGTGTGCATTGCACAGTTTCTACACACGCTCATGGCTTCACCAGTTTTTTAATATTTTCACTGCAGATTTTCAACATTGCCATTTTTTACACCTCCCAATGAACAGTACAGTTGTCATTTTTCACATCCTGCTCAAAATGTGTTTTCACACCTGTGGTGCCAAATGGCGTAGTTGCTGTGCAAAATCAGCTTTGGGCTAACAAACTGATATTGCCACTGTTCATGAGGTGGGGATCACAAAAAAAATTTTGAAAATTTGGAGTGAAAATAACAACGAATACCTGAGGCATTAGAGTTTCTGACCATAATGCCCCACCCTGTAGAGACTGACAGGCATCAGGGGTGTGACTTGGGATTGTCGCCTGTAATGCTCATACCATTCCACTCCCACCCACACCCTGCAGCCAGTGACAGGCATCGAGGTATGCCTTGGACTCTTCAGCCCCAAAGTTTACCCCATTCTCCTATACAGCACCCATCTCACCCTATTTCCTGATGGAATGGGGTGAACATAAGGGCCAAAGACCCCAAGGCACACCGTGACACTTGTCGGTGTCTGCAGGGTAGGGTGTGGTGAAATGGCGTGGCCGTTATGCCTGTCGACCCAAAGGCACACCCCAATGCCTGTCAGTATCTGCAGGGTGGGGTTGGCTTCAGTTCAGTACTTCACTTCCTTTCCTATTATGCAGCTCTGTAACTCCGTCACTACCAACGCCAATGCCAGCAAGCAAACATTCGCCATTGACAAATGCTTGTTGTGAATAGGGACAATTACTGAGCCCAACCAGGATGGGGAAATATAATTTTATATTATACAGTTATTATAAAGAGCCATTAAGAAATCTGCCCACTACTCTGCCATACATGTATAAACTTCACCAGGACTTTTATCTGGTCCTGGAGCCTTATTTCGTTTTAAATTTAGAATGGCTGCTGTTATCTCAAGTCTATTAAAATATCTGAAATTTGTACTAATATATCTTGTGTCTATTTGAACCCAGTAACATGTAAGACCAGGGTCAAAGAATATTCCTTTGAAATATTGAATCCAGCTTTCTGCATCAACGTAATTGTCCAAATCATTTTTTTTCTCCCTTTGCAGCCCCTTGTAACCATGTCCTAAAAATGGTTTGTGTCATTATTACTGATTGTGACAAGCATGTGTTCCCATTGGGCTTCATGGTATGTTTTTTTTTTTTTCTTTTGATGGAGAAAAGACCTATATAATTTCCTTGTTGTTTTCAAATTAATAGCACTCTCTAGGTTAGCCTTTCTTTTTGCTGTTCTTAATGCAGTGCCCATTTTCTTCTTCTGAAAATGGCATTCCGCATCCAACCAGCCCTCTTTGAGGGTTAGGTTTTTCCTTCTTGTTTTTTCAACATTCAAGTGTCCCTCTAATTCTTTGAAAAACCCATGGGCTATCTGGTTTATGGCATCTGCACTCATATCTTGCGAATTTTGCTTGCTCCAGTTTGATAGAAACAGCTTTAATTTTTTCTCTGACAGTGCTTTCTAATTCTATTGTCCATGTTGACTTCTTGGAGTACCTTACTTCCAGATTCTTTGTTTCCACCCCTTTCTCCTAAAGACTGTTTTTATTATTACAAGCTACCCCATAAAGAAAGGGCAGGAAATTATTACTCTCAGTCCAAGGATGAATAACAAGCCTGTACCAAGTGTCGGGGGACCTGCCAAAGAATCAAGTCAATGACAGATGACCCCAGGCTACTGAAAAAAGTGGGACTTCCATCAGTATCACCTAGAAGCTGTTCATTTAGGAGTTATAATTAATTCTCCTTGGTTTAACTTGATTTAATAGAACAGAAGAAGGAAAAAGTCCATTGAGACTGTTCCCCACACAGTGTGGGTCTTTATTAATAATTTTCCCTGATCCATGTGTCTAGTTTATTTTTAAAGCTAATAATGTTTTCAGATTTAATTAAATCTTGCGGTAAAAAGTTCCATAATCTGGGTGCCCTAAGAGTAAAAAAGTTACCCCTTTTATTAATTTTGTAGCTTTTAACCTCAAGTTGCCTAGTATGCAGTCTTGGGACTAATCTTCTCTTTGAGAATGCTAATCCAAATTGTGTCATAAAATCAGGTGACTGAATCAAGTTGTACATTAAGAGCATGTCACCCCTTATTCTTCTGCTTTGAAGTGAGAAAAGTCCAGTGGCTGTAAGTCTGGAGGGATAATCAAGATGTGCCAACCTGGGCACCATCTTAGTGGCTCTCCTTTGCACTTGTTCCAGCTGAGCTATATCCTGTTTAAGACAGGGGTTCCAGAAGAGTGACCCATAGTCAAGGTAAGGTCCAATATAAGCCCTAAACAGAGGGATGAGGCACTGTTCAGAGTGGTTGATAAAAGTTCTCTTAATTTGTCTCAATAAACTATTTGCCATGTTGGAAATTTTAGTACAGTGATTCCTTGATGTAAGTTTATTATTAATGAAAATGCCCAGATCTTTCTCACAATTAGACGTTTTAAGTGGCAGTTTGTTTAAATAATATGTATTATTTGGGTTGTTTTCACCAAAGTGTATGACTACACACTTATCCTGGTTAAAGTGCATGTCATTATGTTTGGCCCACTGTTCAACTTTTTTCAAATCTAATTCTAATGATGCTATGTTATCAGGATTGTCAACCCTACCTCCCAATTTTGTGTTATCTGCAAATTTTGACATGTAATTGTCGGGTCCTGGCTGTAGATCACAAATAAAGAGATTAAACAGCATAGGTCCCAACACTAATCCCTGAGGGACTCCACTCAACACTGTGCCCCAGTCAGACAACACATCATTAATCCTAACCCTTTGAGTTCTATTTGTTAGCCAATCAGATGTCCAGTTAACAATTTCAGGGGATAAACCCAAAGTAGACATTTTGGTTATAAGTTTATTATGTGGAACTTTATCAAATGCGTGACTGAAGTCTAATAGTACTATATCAGTAGGAATATCCGCATCCAATAATGAATTAATGTTTTCATAAAAGGATATCAAATTTGTTGTGCATGAGTGTCTTGGTGTAAACTCATGCTCTAAAAAATCTTGGATCCCTAATGTGGTACAATCTTGTTCGATTTTCATCCTAATAACCCTTTCCATTAATTTTCCAACTACAGAGGTCAGATTAATAGGGCGATAGTTCGAAACACTACCTCTATTGCCTTTTTTAAATATCGGGGTAACAGTTGCTGTACGCCATTCATTAGGTATGGAATTTTCTTGTAAAGAGTTATTGAAAATAAGTGATAGAGGTTTAGAGATAACCAAAGAGGTTTCAATCAAAAACCGAGGGTGAACATCATCAGGACCGGGACTAGTATTTTTATTCAATTTTTTTATAGCCTGTGAAATATCAGATATTGTAATGTTATAAAAACCAGACCGGTTTAAGAATTTAGGGATAACTGTTGTTTTTTTAGAAAAGACTGAGTAAAAGTGATTATTAAATAAGTTGGCTGTGTCAGTGTCTGATTATCTGGTTCCGTTATTAATCAGGGGGCCTATAGTCCTAGTTACCCTTCTTTTTGTTAATATATGAAAAAAGAGACTTATGGCAATCCTTAGTATGTGCTAGTTTAAATCTGAGTTTGTTTTTTTGCCACTTTGATGGACTATTTCAAAATTTTAACTGCTAACCTATATTTATAAAGTAAAATGTCTTTATGTAAATAGGTAAATTTTTTAAGTTTCTTAAAAAGTTTGATTTTGCAATTAATCTGCATTTTAATGGTTTTATTAAACCATGGAGATATTTTGCCTTTATTATTATATTTTCTTTTTGTTGGAATATATAGGATTTGCAGTTTGAGAATTATGTCTTTAAAGATAGTCCATGCTTGCTGAGTTGTTAAGTTATGAAAAAGTGCTTCCCAGTTTATGTTAGCTAGTTTGCTATTGATATCCAAAAAATTAGCTTTGTTATAGTTTTTTATGTTTATAGACTTTCTTATGTTAGTGATTTCTTGTTGAATTTCAAATAATATAGAAGAATGATCACTTGTACCCAATGGATCCCAGATGTAAAGATTACTAAGTTCAGCTTCTATATTAGTAAGTAATAAATCCAAAATATTAGGTCCCCTGGTGGGTTCCATAATCAATTGTTGTAGCCCTGTGCTATTAACTATACCTACTAAGAGTTTCTCTGCATTCGATTGGCCTTTAAGGGATTCCCAGTAAATATAGGGCATGTTAAAATCTCCTAAGATAATAATATCTTCGGTTTCTGAAACGGTTGATATGTCCTGTAACATTTTAATAGTATATTCCAGGTCTGCTGATGTGGGTCAATATACATTTCCAATAGTAATATATGAGTGGCCTTTTAGTTTTATTTTAACCCAAATACTTTCTGAAGGAGAGGGAGGGTAGACTTCAAAAGATGGAATATAATTTCTTACATAGATACATACCCCTCCCCCACTTGTTTGTTCTACTCTTATAATATAGTTTATAGTTAGAAATGTCCTTAGACCACATTGAAGCTGAGTCCCAGCAGGTTTCTGTAACCCCTACCACTCCTATTTTTAAGGATCTACATTTCACCTCCAGTTCTGCAAGTTTAACTTGATTTAGTGATCTTGCATTGAGGGCTAAAACTTTACATGTTTTGTGATTAGTTTGTTGATGCTATTTCAGAGATTTAGGTACATACCCATTTTCCCCCCACAGACTCTAGTTTAAACATTGATTAATAATTGCAGCAATGTTCTTCCCCAGTAACGTAGTACCCCTATGGCTAAGATGTAAACCACCCCAGCAGTATAAAGAATTTCTTTCCAGGAATGTTTCCCAGTGTGTGAGACAAGGGATATCCTGTTTCAAACATCACTTCCTTAGCCATTCATTAATGGCTTTGATTTGTTGTGTCATAGCTAATGTAGCCCTTGGTACAAGTAAAATCTCATAAATAAACACAGTGCATCCTTTTTATATCAGGATATTAATGAAACATAATCCTGCTGTAATTGATTAAAACTGGTGTGGTTAATATCATTTGTTCCTGCGTGAATGATAACAAGTGAATTATCCCTGACTTGGTGTAGAATATTGGGTATCATTAATGTAATGTCTGATACCTTCATTCATTATATTCAGTAATTTATGAACATTTTGGTTCAACATTGGATCAGCATATATTCTGTTATATATGTCAGTTGTAGGAAACATAAAACCAAGTATACTATTATCAGAGAAACCATTGTAGTTGCCTATTCATGCATTAAAATCCCCTATTAATAATAAATGTGCATTTGGTGTTTCCAATTGGGCATCCCGGATGGAGTCAACTAAATTTTCCCAGATATTATCTGAATGATATTTGGATTTGTACGGAGAGATATAGCAGTTATTCTGACTGCCTATTATCACATACTGATACATTATTGTATTTTATTTTAGCTTTTACCCTGGTATCTATTTTTGGTTCTTATTTGCCAACTTTGACAAAGGCTGATATAATGACTGCTCTGATTGTTTTTTTTTTTTGTTATATCCATGTCATGTTTTTGTTACATTGTTGCATTTAACTAATTGTTATGATTTCTTTTGGATGTAGAACCTTCGTAAACGAGTCTCTGACTCGAAGGTATGCCAAATTCCAAGACTGTAATAAATAAATAAAATAAATTCATAAATATAAAATAAAATCACTATTTTGATATGAAAAACCAGTTCCAATAAAATTATTTTCCAGTATTATACTTTTTTAAAATGTTTTGCTTATCCTCTTTGGCCTGCCGGCAAGCATCTGTCCTCCTCCAGTCCCCAGTGGCTGCCTCACCCCTGGCATCCCCATGCCTTGTATCCCCCACTGATTACCTCCCATGGCAGGACAGAAGGAAGGAGGGCTGTTCTCTCCCTCCAAGTACATATCTGGAGCAGGCCTGGGAGTTCCTGAGGCAGTGGCGCCAAAGTACTGGAGGGGCTTCCACAGAGTCGGCGGCCGTGTTTTCACTCTTTGCTTGGTCCCTCCCCCTCGAGGCCATGAACAAGCATGCATGGAGGTATGCACATGTCACAGAATGTCGCAAAGCCACACTACTTGTCTCCCTAGCTCTGGTTCTACTCCCCATCCTCCACTGAGAGGCAGTCAAGGAGCAGGACAACATACCCACCCATCCCCAGGAGAGGAGAGCTGTCATCAGTGTAGTGTGAGTTGTGGGGTCCAGTGCCTCAACCTTCAGCAACACCAGGCCAGCTCACAGTATTATACTTTTAAGGGCTGAGAAAACACTCAACTTTTTGAAATTAACCAGGCCCCCTGCCCTGCGCCCAGCTTTGACAAGCCTCATTCTAGGTATATGGAAAACCATGCTGAATGGTACTCAGAAGTCTTGTTAAAGACTATCTTTTCAAATATTTTTATAGGGGAGCCAGAAGGGAAATGAGGTGATAGTTGGCAGTGAGATGTTTGGATATGAATGACTGTGACAATCTTCCATGATTTGGGTAGGCACCTGTGTATGGGGAATAGTTGAAGATTTTGAGATGAGATAAGACAGAGTCTTACTGTCTACTTTGACTATGAGCTAGTCAATCCCATCAGGATCAAGCACAGGTTTGGGGTTGGAGTGGCTCAGGTATTTGGCCACCTGATCAGTGAAGAGGTGTCTAAAACAGAATTTAGGAGATGAACTGCAAGTCAAGGTACCAGTCAACTGCTGAGGAGTGAGGAGCCAGGAGCAAACTTCCTGTACTTATCAAGGTCCCTGAAGAAGTTATTGAACAGGGTGGCAATGGCCTGTGAGTCACAAATAACTCCATATTTGCCTTCTACGGCCCAAGACTGGTTAAACTTGGATATACCAATAAGGTTGTTGATGTTCGACCACAGTTTTTTCAGGTTTCAATGGTCAGAGGATAGAACACGTTTTATGTGGTTAATTTTTGGCTTTCCACACTGCTCACTTACAGATGTTGTGGACGTCTTACATTCCTGCAGATGGGCAGGTCCCAGTACTTTTTAAAATTGTGACCATTTTTTGCCTCTGACTCTCGAAAGCCAGAGGAGTTCTCTAGAGACCCAGTCTTATTTGTTACACCATATTCTGAGTCTTTTATGGGGCAGAGGTGATCACAGATGCCGGTGAGAATTTGGCAAAAGTTACTGTAATCAGCGTCTATATCCACAATATAATCAAGACAAGTTGCTGGAGTATATTGCATAGTTAAGAATCTCCTGGTTTAAGTCACCAAACCATCTAGAGTAGATGTAGTGTGGTTGGGCCCGAGGAAGTTTAGTGGACCACACAGAAAACTGGGCTATGGTCACTAATGCAGTCAGGGAGTACTCCAGATCTGCAGATATTTCAGGGATTCAGCACTGCAATTCAGTCAGGGATGGAGTCACATCCTGTTTTGTAGCTAGCCTTAATGGAATTGTTAGTAATTTGGGTGAGGTCTAGGTTTCAGAAGAGATCCTTAACAATGTCAGTATGGTTGGTGAACCAATTCATATTAAAGTCGCCTAGCAAGAGCCATTCTTTGCTTTTCAGCAGTGTTAGGCAGAACTTAGTCTGAACTCAGAGAAACTGTTAGCCCCTCAGCAGCAAGGTCTTCAGGGCTGCAAGTCTTTTCAGGACTCTTTCTTCTGAAAATGGACTTGTGTCCATCTCCCCCCACCTCCCTGATCCTGCTTCTCCCTGGTGGTCTGTCCCCTCCTCCCTCCACTGTCAAGACTGAGCAGATGTACCTATTTAAGATGTCAGCTTTTTTCTTGATCCCCTTCTGCACAGTCTCCCCCTTCTGCCCTTCTAATCCTTACTAGCCCTTTCCTTGCTTTCCTCTTCTCACTTATGTACCTGAAGAAAGTCTTACTGCCTTTATCGATTCCTTTGGCAAGCCTTTCTTCTGTCTGCACCTTTTCAATCAATCAATCAATCAATCAATCAATCAATCAATCTATATTTAATATAGTGCACTTTTCATTGTGACTCAAGATACTTTACATATAAAAACAGGCAATAAAATTAACAAATACAAAGTAAAAAACAATTTCATATTATCCTGGTAGTTTAATATTAGGTCGGCTCATTCTATTCAGATTGAAATGCTTGCTTAAATAACAGTGTCTTCAGCTCCCTCTTGAAGGTTTCTAATGCTGTCACTTTCCTCATTGCATGAGGGAGGGAGTTCTCGAGGGTTGGTGCCATAAAGGAGAATGCCCGGGCACCAGATGTTGCTAGTCGTACCATCGGAACTTCTAAAAATCCATCATCAGCTAAGCAGAGGGGACAGGAGGGGCAGTAGGGCCATAGGAGGTCTTGCAGATAGCCAGGCCAATGACTGCATAGAGCTTTAAAGGTCAACCAGCTGACCTTGAAGGTGATCTGCCACCTAATTGGCAGCCAGTGCAGAGAACGCAGCACAGGTGGAATATGGCATGATCTTGGTAGACTGGTCAATAAACTGGCTGCTGCATTTTGCACTAGCTGCAGGCAACAAAGATCTACCCCAATAGCCCTAGGTAAAGGACATTGCAGTAATCGAGCCGTGACATCACAAAAGCATGAACCAGTGATGGAAGATCACCTGGGGGTATAAGGTGTTTAATCCTGGTGATGTTCCTCTGATGGCAAAAGGCGGTCTGAACCACAGTCGACACCTGAGATTTATGTGTCAAACAGCAGTCCAGAACAACGCCAAGATCTCTCACCTCAACTGAAGTGAGCAACTGGGAGTCCCCAAGCCAAAGCCCAGAGACTCAATCAGATTGCCCGCTCACCCTCATGCGACCTGATTTCACCACTATTACTTTGGTCTTATCTGGATTCAACCTCAGCCAGTTGGCCCTCTTCCAGTCCTGGATCTCAGCAAGGCATTGATTGAATACTGAAGCCACCTCCTGTTGGTTGGGTGCAAAAGACAGGTAGAGCTGAGTATCATTTGCATAGCAGTGAAAACTCAGACCATACCATCTTATAATGTCTCCCAGTGGTAGCATATACACCATGAACAACATGGGGGAAAACATGGAGCCCTGTGGGACCCCACAAAGCAGGAGCAGGGATGCTGAGGAAAAATTCCCTGACACTAACCACTGCGTTCTACCAGTGAGGAAAGATCTAAACCAGTTGAGGACTATACTAGCCAGTCCACAACACACCTGCATGTGCTCCAACAATACCCCATGGTCCATGGTGTCTCCCCTAATTGCCTTGCCTCCTTCTTTCTGCCTTGCTTGGTACACTTCCCTGTCCTCCTCCATGTGCATTTCCTTATACCTCTTGAATGCCAAACTTGTTTCTTTCACCACCCTTGCCCTTTCCTAAGAGACTGATAATGGTCTCTTTTTGCTTCTGCTTTTCCTGATTTCCTTCATGCAGAGGTTGGTTGCTTTAATTATGCCTTCCCCTTATTCTTACTCACTGTGCCTCTATCCCTTCTTGACAATTCCCCCCTTCAAGGCAGTTTCTGAGGCAATCTCCCATTTCTTTAAAATCCACCCTCTAAAGTCCAGGACCCTCTTGCTCATGTAGTTCACCTCTGCTCTTGTCCTTATGTTGAACCATACTCTACAGTGATCATGGATACCTAGGGGACTGCCAGATATAATGTCTGCAATGTTGTCCCTGTTTATAAGCACCAGGTCCAGCACTGCTCCATGCCTACTGGAGTCTTTCATTATCTGCCTGAGAAAAGCCCCTTGCAGGGAGTCAAGGATGCCCCTGCTCCTTCACGAATCTGTAGTTGAAACGCTCCATTCCACAGGTGGCAGACTGAAGTTGCCAACTAGCAGCACATCCTTCTTACCTGCCATTCTGATAATGGCTTCCCCTAGTGCCTTATCCATCTCCTCACCCTGTGCTGGAGGTCTGTACACTACCCCAGTATTGATAGCAGTCCAAGAGCCTGTCTCTAGGATGACTCACAGAACTTCCAGCCCCACCTTTTCCTCATGGTACCCCAGTGCCTCAGTGGTCTTTATTCCCTCATTCACATATAATGCAACTCCTCCTTCCCTACTCCTCACACTGGCTTTTCTGAACAGAAAATAGCCTGGTATGGCCATGTCCCAGTTGTGGAGTTCAGTGCACCATGACTCTGTTATAGCCCCTAAATCCAGGTTTGCCTCTGACATGATGGCTTTAAGTTCTGGAATTTTGTTTCTGAGGCCCTGTGCATTAGCACACATGGCTCTCAACAGCACCACCACTCCCACCTGCTGCCCTGCTTCTCCCTCCCATTCCTGCCTGTGCTCTTCCCTAAAGCCCTCCCCAATACACCTCTTCCCTTTTTTTCCCCCCAACACTCCTGGTCTATATCAATTCTCTATCCTCCCCTACCACAGCTTTATCTCCCTTTTCCTCTATCTATTCCCAGTCCCTGCCCTTCTGTGCCTCCATCTAGGGAAATTTCCTCCCCTCAGGCCCTCCCTTCCTGACTCTTTACAATCTAAGGAGCAATTGTTGCCTCCCTTGGTTTTACTGCCTCCACTTGGCTAGTTTAAATACTCATCCAAGTAGTATTTAAACCTCAGAAATGGTAGAGATGGTAGCCTTTGATTGTCAGCCATTCTTCATTGTAGAGGACACTGTTTTTCAAAGAGTGTTGCATGAACATAACAAACATACCACTCAGTCGTAAATCATGTTTTCCAGACATGTTCTTTTCGGTACGTTTGAGTCAATAAGCATGCAAATGGTGGTACTTCTGAAGAAGGCAGAGGAAGATTATAAGGATTTCACTAGTGATATCTGGAGCAGTACCCCGCTCTCAAGTTCATGGTCATCCCTGCTTTGTCCCTGATCTTTACCCTGATAACTCCTTCCATTTATTGTCCATGATTCACGTACAAGACTCTGCATGACTGATGAGCATGCACAAATGCCAAGAAAATCCGTAAAATCACAAAAGACCAAATGAGAGAACTAAATCCATTTTCAATTTGGTAATTGAAAAAAAAAGATTATGATAAAATAACATTCAAATTATTTCATGTAGTAAACATAACTGTCCATGATCTAAATATGGTTTTTAGAGTCCATGCCTGAAAATGGCTTGCATGATTATTTTTTAAATTATTATATTAATCAAATGTATTCTGTGTCTCCTGTTTAAAATACTATCCATACTAAAATATAAACATTGTTTTTATTACATTAGTAGTTCCGTCTGTTAAACTGCAGAATGCATAGACGTTACAGTAAAACTGTGTAACATATTTTAGGTTGTTAGTTTAGACTTTTTTTGAGGTAGATTTGCTGAAATCCTTTGTAAGGGTCTAAATAACTATAAGCGATGATGGGGGAATCAACCCCAAGTGTGGAGAGTAGATTGAAAGAGACAATTCTATTTGTGTGTGTTTAGGCTACTTTTTTTAGTTTATGCCATCTCTTATAACAATTAATCATAATCCTTCTAAAGCCTTGCCAGGATCTGTTTAATTCTCAAACTAAATTATGCCATCTGTTGTTGTCGCTGTAAATGACAGCTACCTAGCATATCTGTTTTTGTTTTTCAAAGTAAAGAGTCAGATTCACAAATCATATTCAAGTTGTGGTTGTATTCCTAAAGTCTCTAGTGAGTTAATAGACCATTCTGTTTTATAAATTGTTTTGCTTTCGTTTAGCTTCTGCTCTTAGCCAAAATAATTATTTAAGCATGATCTCCATGTATTATGGCATTTACATATATGTTTTCTGAATGTTTAGGACACGTCATAGTCAATCATGCAAGCAAATGTTTTTTTTAATGTAGTGCCTCCTCCCAAAGGCTTAAGGTGCTTTACATACATAAGACTGCAAATGAAATTAACGATTTGAAACATCCTAAGATAAATCAACAACACAGCAATACTCTTCTCACTATAAGTCATAATTAAAGTAAATAAATTATTACAAAAAGAATTATAAAGAACCCTGAAATGCCAGAGAGGAGAGATAGGTCTGCAGTGCCCTTTTGAAAACTTCAACACAAGAAATCTGATGCAGTTGGTTTGGTAAAGTGGTAAAGTGTTCCACATATAAGGGGCAGCTACTGAGAAGGCCATTTCTCCAGAACATTTCAGACGGGCCCATGGAACTACCAAAAGATTTTCCCATACTGGCAGCAGTGGTTGAGCCAGAGTAAAAGGGAGCAGGGGGTTCTTTATGTAGTAGTGACCATGATTCTTTCATGTTTGACATGGTTTGTCCACTGCCATATGAGCCTGGGATAGCAACCAAATTTGCATAGTTTATTTACATATCAGACTGCAGAATTTGACACTTTAATTTATAAATAATTGAAATACTAACATTGTCAATTTATGAAGAGAAAATAAGGTTTCACTGGAACATTCAGTATTTGATCACTCCGAATAAATATGAGCAATCTTCACATTTTAAAAGAGTTTCATTTTATTGTGGGATAAACAGCAATTAGGCTATTCTATCAGTTATGAATAAGGAGAGACTCTGTTAAAAAAGGAACAACAGCAGCAATGGGTAAGTAAATAAAAGCTCTCTCAAAAGTATGTTTGGAAAATATGTGTTTATTACAGAGTGTTAAGGTTGTTGGGGGGATGAAGTTTCATGAGTGTTGTAGAAATTTGTTTTATAAAGCAAGAAACTTCTGCAATTACAACCATGGATAACCAGGGGTGGCCATGCTCAGCTTAAATAGCTCTCAAACTATATTGACCATGGTCACCCATGGTTTATCCTTGGTCATTTACCATCAGTGGCTGTCCATGGATAACCATGGTTAAAATAATAGATAAGCTATGAATGACCTTGGTTGCTGACCATGTATAACCATGATTTAACTATATAGAACCATGCTTATCCATGATCCTAACAGTGGACAAGTGCAAACCAATTCTTCCTAAGTCTCACTGCCCATTAAGTTGTGTCCACACCAAGCACCACCACCATTCCTGGCCCATCTCCACCACCAGCCCCTGCAGGAGTTATATTACAGCAGACAGCCTCACATGGGCACACCAACAGAGGAACTGCCTTATTTAATGTGTAGGTCATGGAATGGAATCACAAGGGAGAAGACATTCTGCAATTATTCGGTCAATGCTGGATATATACAGTATACGTTCACAATCTGAAGGTGGGACTGTTTGTGACAAATAGTGGGAGTAGCATGCTGAAGGCCACGACTGATGTATATTTCACCACTGTATCTTGTACTTTGTACATGCACTGAATGTCATGGAGAGTCCAATGCTTATGAACATTTGAACTTACAAACTGTCAGCGGAAAATGGTCTATTGAGTCTGCTCATTGCAGAGCCCATGCAACTTACGTTACTTGGTGCTCCACCCCCTTCCCTGGCAGTCTAACCCTCCCTTGACTTTATCTCACCCCTTTTTTAAATCACCTAACCAATGTCTGGTTAAAAACCCTCCTTGGGTAACTTTTTCCACCCTATCATCACTCTGTCCATGAAGAAGTGTTTCCTGGCCTCCTTTCTGAACCTTCCGCTCCCCAATTTCTAACTGTGCCCTCTCATGTTATTATTTTCACTGAACCTAAAATGATCTCTAAAATCAACCTTGTTTATACATTTGAGGTATTTGAAGGTTTCAGTCATGTCCCTGTGAGAAGGAGCTGGGTAACCTAGGAGACCATTTCCTGCTTAAGACTGTTGCAACAGCACTTTTTCTGTATCCTCTTCTTGTACTGTACTTGACTTTCTCTTTCCATGTATATTTTCTCCATCCCCCGATAGGTCAACAGTGGCTGTTCTCCCTATCTCTTACACTGGCTGAAAACCTCTGGTGTCTGTAGGTGCACAGCCTCATGTTTCCTTTATTTCCCCCTGATCGTTGCTTCTGGCAGCTGCACGATCCTGCACACGTTTGTCTGCTGGAATGATCGCAACGGTCAGCACAATCATGAAAATGGCCCACTTAGAGGTTTAACACTGGGTGAAAATGAATGAGGACTATTACACTGGTGTCAGTGATAGACTCACACCCTAGAGCTGAATACTGGTTAAAGCCTATTCAGTGAAGCAATAGGCAGTTCTATATGAAGCAGTTTTGTAAAAATAATTGCTGTCGGCAGCCTGTTCCCTGTTCTCTGTCACAAGTTCACTGCAGCATGCTCGCTACATTGGCAGAAAACACTGCAGCAGCCCCTCCACTGAAAATGGGTTGTTTGGGAGGGAGTAATAGAAAGCTCACTATGAAAAGATACAAGCCGGTTTTATTCAGGCAGGTTAGGTCCTGAATTAAGGGAAGCAGGGTGGACATTGTGCAGCTACATTAAGAATGTGCCTGGTCTCTGTTTCTGGGATGCCTGGTATTTCTGGCACACTTCTCTTCTGCAATGCACTCCTCCAGCTGTCTGTAGCTCTTTAGAGCTGGCTGGCCATTTCTTCCCTGATTTTATGTGCAGCAGCATTTGGGAGTGGCCTATTGCTGAAGAAGAACTGCTAAACTCTTCTTTTCTGCTTTGTTTTTCCTTTTTGTACTTGAAATACTACACCAATATGCATAATAATAAATAATGTATGTTGCTATATTAATTTAAATGAAGATAAACATTTTTTGTGCATAGTAAAGGTAAAAGGGGTGGAGCCTTGGTTCCCACATGACAGGGATTTGGTATAAAAGGATTCAGATTTCCATTCTGAGTCAGTGGTTCTAAAGTACTGACCCTAGCTTTGTCCTAGTTTGTTGCTAGGAAGTATTATACCCAGTGCTGTTAACTGTGGATTGTTCTTTTACTTTATATTATTTTATTATTTTGCCATTACTAGTTTGCCTGTGTTAATACTGTTGCAAGAATAAAAGCTATTTTGTTTGATCCTGACAAGCGGTGAAGCATCCATTATTACCCACGATTCTCACAGTCCCACTGTTCCCTTCTTTCCTTGAATGAGTATGTTTGAATTCTCCAGTCTCTGCTCATGCTAGATTACTTGTTGACTCTGGATCATCTTTGCAGCTGTTCTCTGCACTGCCAACAGCTGGTTTATGTCCTTATGGTAGGGGTTTCAGTACTGCACACTGTACTCCAGGTGTGGTCACACCATACAGCAGTACAGAGGCAGACTGACCTCTTTTCTTCTGCTGGTGATCCCCTTGTTAGGCAACCCAGCATGTTGTTTGTCTTTGCTGCTGCTATTTTGCATTGCAAAGAGGGTTTTAGATTGATCATGATAGCAATCCCTTGATCTTTCTCTTCCTCTGACACTGTGACAGTCCCACCCTCTAGTCTTATTTAGTCCTTAGGTTCTTACACCCAATATGCATGACTTTGCACTATTTTGAATTGAACCTCAGTTGCCAGATTCCATACCATCTTTCTAACGTCCACTGTGTCTACCCTACTACAGAACTTGGTGGCATCAGCAAAAAGGCAGATTTGCCTTTGTTACTGTCCCCATTGTTGTTTATGAACACTCTGAACAGCACCAGTCCATGCACAGACCCCTGTGGAACCATACTAGTGATTCTTCCTAATGATCAATGTTAAGCTGACTAGTCTGTAGTTCCTGGTTCATCCCTTGCTCTATTCTTATGCAGGAGTACTACATCAGCTGACTTCCTCTCACATGGCACCACTCCTGTATCCAGGTAGCAGTTGAACAGATCAGCCAGGGAAATGAAAGAAATGCCACCAGCTCTCTCAACACCCTGGGGTGCATGCCATCTGACTCATGGGATTTGTCCACTTTGAGGGCCTTGAGCCCCTTGAGGACCCTGTTCTCCAGAATCACTTCCTATATCATCCTCCTTCCCCTATCCCTATCCTTATCTTCCCCTGTGGAATCATCACTGTCCATGACTTCCCTGTAGAACTGGTCCATTGTTCACCTTTGGAAATAGTGAGCAGTGGTATTCAATTAATACTTTTGGCTTTCCTCTCTTGTTCTCCACACACTTGGGCCCCCTTTTCAACTTTACAATACTTCTTTCTTTCATTGTCCTTTTTTCCTGCATTACCAGAAATGGACTTGTCTTCTTCTCTAACCCCCTCCACTATCAATCAATCAATTTTATTTATATACTGGAGGGTATGTGAACAAAAATGCCCATTTTCACAAATGTCCAGTGAGGAAGAACAACAGGGAATGTACAAAGACAGAGAAGAGTCAAAATGTTACAGCATGAATGCAATAGAATCAGAACAGTACAAAAGAAATGGCAAATGGTATGTTACAACATGATTGCATTGGTGTCAATATCTGACAAAAATCAAAGCCAGGGTATCAACACATTCCAGACACATTGTAAACAGAGGCAACAGCGATTCCAGGATAAACAAGGTACATAGTAGCATGAGAATCCATTCTGAGAGGACAGATGAGAGGAACCTAGTATAGGAAGGTGGGAAGATGAGAGGGGCAGAGCCCTAAAAGTGCCAAAAAGTGGGAAAAGTGCTAGTCGACCAGGGTAGGAAGGATTTTGAGCAGGACCCAGGCAAGGGGAGAGAGGAGGGAGGGAGGAAGCAGGGATGGGTGTTTGAGGAAAGAATAAGGTAAAGCTTGGTTGAGCAGGGAGGTGGAAGCCAGGAATTAGCACAGAAGCCAGCTGGTGCAACCGCAGACTGTTGAGCTGAGGATGTGAAACTTAAGGGAGGAGCTGAAAGAGTTGATGGACCTACAAGCTTGGATTACACTATTAGCACTATCCTTAGCTTCATTCCTGCCTTGGCCTGTCATACAACCTTGCTAGCTGTCTTTAGCATTTCTATGCACTTGACCCTCTGCTCTTCCCACAGGTGTGTCTATATTTTTTGTAAGAATCCTTTTTTTACTCACTGCACTACCAACTTCTTCCATGCTTGAGGAAAATGCACAGTTTAAAGAAATATGTGACACTGCATGAGATAGCACTAGATACTTTCATCGTTCCTTCAAATGAGCTGAGATTGAAAGATAGTAGGAGCTGTTCGGGAGCACTGTGGGTGAACTGTGGGTGTGCTCAGCTCAGGATTTCACTACAGTCCATAAAAACAAGAGCCAATACTGTTGTCATGCAGACAGCCGGAGTGAGCACAGGGTAGGAGTAAAAATCTTGCTTTTTAATAAAAAACTAAGAGTCAAAATGATTTAACCAGAAGAAGCCCAGAAAAAGCAATCACGAAGTAAAACCTTCCAGTGCACCCTCGTCACAGTAGTACCAATAGTTCTTTAGCACAAAATGCAATATACAGCAGTTGTCAGTTAATAGTTTTAATTCAGTATATTCTGTGCAGATTTAAAATGATAGCAGTAGTGTAGACATCTCAATACATTTAACAGCTTCAATCTGTTCATGAGCTTTCAGAAACAGTCTATAGGCTCCTTACCCCACATCCGATGGCCAGCTACCAGCCCCTGGAAAGCAATGGTTTCAGCCTCAATAAATACCATTAAAGTGCATCATGTGACTCCTTAACATAGACCTCTTAATGTGATAATGTTGATAGTAAAATGAACAGTACATGCCTGGTCACAATAACAAAATTATAAATATAGGGGTACTAAGTAAAATCATCCAAACAGTAGAAATGCACATATTTCTTTAGAAAACACGAAGACACACTTATGAAAATTGCAGCTGATTGTTAGCAAGATATGCCTTAATTACAGATGAATATTAGGATGGTGTGGTAGTATGGGGAGATGGGGAAGAAGAAGAAGAAGAAGAAGAAGAAGAAGAAGAAGAAGAAGAAGAAGAAGAACTGAGTTTTAAACTGACAAACATGATATAAGAGATAGGGAGGCAGAACAGAAATTATGGGAGACTGTAATAGAATCAATCACAATAAGCTGCCACCATCTAATATTATGTAAGAAAAAGTTTCACTTTGAATACTTTCATGCACTAACCTTAAGAAAAAAATATTTTAAGGTTTACTGATTTACCTGGGGAAGTATAAGAATTAGAGTGTTCAAGAGGATAAAATTAATCCCTTAAAATAGTGAGCAAAACCTCTGTAAAGAGGAAAAGAATCCCAGGCACCATCCCAAAAATTAAAGGATGACTGCAGTCCCAATTAACTGTAGCCCTACTGATAACACAGGAGCACATCCTGTGTAAATGAGCGCTGCCAAGAAAACAGAACTATGGCAAAAAAATGCCAATGCATACATAATATAAAAAATGTTATAAGGAGACCAATTCTTGACATATATCACTTGGGAGGAATGAAGAGAACCCCAGAAGTGGAAGAAGGGCTCACTAGAAATATTAGATATTGGCGACAAGAAAATCAGAACGACTCTCCTTTACAAAAATAGAGATACAAAACAGATTGAATTAAATATAATAATCCACAGCATAAAAAGTGCTCTTCAAGATGTCAAGTTCTTCCAGTGATGTAATTTGAATCAGTTGCCTGTAGATCATGACGTTTATTCTGGTTTTCAAATCAACTGATGCAAGTCCATACATATTGTACTGATAATTGTTGCAATCCCCCTCCTATAAACAAGGTGACATGTACAGTTAATGCATCAACGATAGTAACATCACCAAATCAGAATTTATTTAAAGCAGCAGTACTAGATAATCAGGAAGTGATTCATTTCTAGTTTTGTGGTTCCACAGTAAATATGGCTGCTGCCTAATTTGCAGCCAAACTCCCCCTTCATGTTGCATCATGTATTTTGTTTTCTTCTGTGGAACCCTGTGCTGCACATTCCAACTGTCCTTGTGTAGTACCTCGAGTCATACACATGTGCAGTTGGCAGCAGAGTGTTGCAGTTCAACATAGTGGGGGGAAGAAATGTAAACAATAACAAAGGAAAATGAAACAAATTACGGGGTGATAGTACAGTGAAAGCAAGAAAGATTACCAGGTAAATGCTCAACAGTGCACAGGGAACAAATGTTGCAAAAGATGCGATTTTTGTTATCTAGCACTGCTGCTTTAAATAAAATCATAAACAGCATAGTACATCTCCTGAACTCACAAAGTAGGCTTATTATGTCTGAACAAGTGTCATATATTTTTTAATTCATGTAGTTTAATCAGTTCAGTATTATCATGACTCTAACTACAAAGTCCATCCGCTTTAGCTCGCCTACCAGTACCAGCAGAAGAACAATGCTCCATGGCATTGCTTGATTAAAGATATGTAGACAAGGTGGAACTGTAGCCTTTTATATACTGAGGAGACTGGTGGAACACAAAGCTGTGTTCCAGGCCATTGGGATTCAACAATGGGACATGTGGGGGATGTATGTCCTGGGTGCAGTGGTGTGCTGCAAAAGCTTGTTCTGCTTCTAAGACCTTACAACTAGGCCATCAAAGATATCAATGCTGAATCAGCTATCCTTAGCATGGTCCTTCCCTTGATGAGTCTACTTGAGTGACACACACCAGAATTTGAGGTCTTATACAGTAACCCAACAAAGCAAGGTTGGTGGTGGTGGTCACCAAGACAACAGTACTGGTGCCAGTGGTGAGAATGACATTGATGATATGGATGATGATGATGATGATGATGATCAAGATGATGATATTGATGATGGTGGTGGAAGAGGTGGTGGTGACACCACTAGCTCATTTGAGTCATCTCAGTAGCAGCCCAAGTAGGGTGCAGTACTCATTAAGGAAGTGGCAGAGATGTTTATGACACAAGTTGAAGACAAATTTGAAAGTATTAGATCAGGGACATAAATTTAACATGATGAAATTACTGGATCCCAAATATAAAGATATATGAATTCCTCCTGGGCACATCAACTTTATCAAGTAGAAAGTGTTGTGTACACTTCAAATGACACAACACTAACAATGTGAAGAAACAACCAAGAATCAACCTCCTCCTCATACTGTTCCTCCTCAGTTGACTTCACATGCTTCTGATACCAGGCCTCTGAAGATATTTTGGATAGTGATGATCTGGAGACAACAAAAGACATTTGGGAGCTTTTTGATACTGACTGCCAGCATCAGGCAGGCAGTTTGGATGAAGGCACAGACATCTCATCAGAGTACATGATGGAAGCTTATCTAGCAGAGCCACTGTCTAGCTAATATAGTGATCCAATCAAAATATGGCAAGACAGGAAAGTCATTTGGCCTTTACTGGCTAAATTGGCTTTATATTTTCTCATATTATTTCCAACATTGGTCGTTTCAAAAAGATGTTTCAGCACAACTGATGATATTGCCTCAGCACACTGCTCCAGGCTAGATCCTGGAAATATTGAATTATTGGCCTTTCCCAAACTCAGCTTACATGAATTAACTTCAGCTACACATTTAATCAGTCCCATGTCAAACTAGTCACATCTACTGCTTTCCAAACTCTCATACCTCCTGCTGGCAAGTCTCCCCAGACTCCCACTGGTACTGGTAGCACCACAGTCCAGCTCATCCCTCCCAGTAGCACCAGCAGTGCAAAAACTATGACATACATCCTCAAGTCTTGAAGACAATACAACTCTTACAATGTCATCAGTTGCAAACTCAAAGTGCTGAAGTGTGATGCACACCTCACAGAGTGGGGCAAGTAGAGAACAGACAGGGGACACAATAGTCAGCCCAGGCAAGAAAAGTACGGGGGGCACAAGGAAGGGGAAAAGCACAGACCAGGGGGGTCAAGGGGAGCCTGTGGCAAGGGGGTGCTATGGTAGGGAAAGGGGTAGCAGTTACAGGAAGAGTGGAGGATGAGCAGATGAGGAATAGTAAGAGGGAGGAATCAGATGACCAGTCAGGGATGTTAGGAGAAAAGGGGGAAAAGGATGAGGGATAAGCAAGGTTCAATGGAAGCACCAGGGTTCATATGCATGGAGGAAGGGGAGGGAGATCAAGTTGGGAGGCAGAGGAATTGAATGCAACAGGAGGGTGCTAAGGATAAAGGAAAAAGGTTCATCATTCTGGGGGACTCCTTACTTAAGGGAGTTAGATAGGGAGGCAGGGGCACCAGGAAAAGCAATATTTGTGTGGAGTGTATGCAGGGAATGACGACAGCTAGAGTGTGTCAGTATATTAACAAGTGTGTGGAGAGGGTAGGGGAAAAACCACACATTGTGGTGCACCTGGATATGAATAATCTGGAGGGGAGATGGGTGGAAGAGGTGCAGGAAAGTTTCAGGGAAGTGGGAAGACAATGCAGTATAGTGGGAAGGTCGGTAGCGTTCTCTGAAATTCTACCAAGAGCTAGTACAGCTAGGAAGCAGAAAATCTTGGATTTCAACAAGTGGCCTTGAGGAATGGTGTGGATCCATGGGGTATGGATTGGTGGGCAAGTGGGACAAGAAGTGGGAGAATGAGGACCTGTATGCACCAGATGGGTTGCACCTTAGAAAAGAAGGCATGCAGGTCCTAAGGCAGAGGTTAGAGGAGTTCATTCAGGTTGGGTGCAATTTAAACTAGGAAAGGGGTGAGGTGAAATGGTGGGCAGCCACCAGGAGAGAGGGTCCTTTGGGCCTCCTCCTAGAGCTATGCAGGGGCAAAATTCATATAGGAAAGGGGGTGGGGAGTGGGAAGGTGCTGAGGAGTTAGGATCACACTGGAGAGTGGTATTATTGAATTCTAGGAGCCTGGATAACAAGACTACAGAAATGCAGGCACTGATGGCAGAAGGGGGAAGTGGACACAGCCATCATCACAGAGACATGAGTAACCCAATACCATAACTGGGACCTAGCTATCCCAGGTTTCAAGCTATATCACAGGGACAGACAAAATGGGAAAGTGGGGTTGGCCATCTATGTTATGGAACAGCTATGTGTAATAGGGAGGAGGGGGGAAAGGCAAGGCAGAAGCCTTATGGGTGCAATTTCACTGGTCAAAGCATAGAAAGATTAGATTTGGGGTTGTATACAGGCCACCCTCTCAAAAAGAGGAGCTTCATGGGGAGCTGGGAGAACAGTTAAGGAGGCTTCGTGGCAAAGGTATCACTGTGGTGGTTTGGGACTTTAACCTGTCAGGGATAGACTGGACCATCCCACCTACCTCATGTGCCAGGCAGCAGATCCTCCTGGAGGCCATCCAGAACTGCTTCCTGACACAGATGGTAACAGAGCAAACTAGGGAGGGGAACATTCTGGATCTGGTGCTGGCAGACAGAGTCCAGGATGTTTGGATGGAGGGCCTCCTAGCGGGAAGTGACCACTGCACAATGTAGGTCTCCCTCAACCTAGGAAAGGAGGTAGCCACAACAAAGACTAAGGTATTGGACTTCAAAAGGGCAGACTTTGGCAGGATGGGAAGTATTCTGGAAGGGCACATAGCTAACATCCACCCGTACATGGATGCCAAGCAAAAATGGGCAATTGTCAAGCAGGGCCTGGTTGAAGCCACTCGTGCATGTGCAAAGAGCCAGAGCAAGAAAACCAGGAACAAGAAGCTGAGCTGGATGAACAGAGAGGTTGGGGAGAGGGTGAGGGAAAAGAGAGCTGCATTTAGGAGCTTTAACTCATTCACACCACAAGAGCTCTTTGAGACTTCCACCACTTGTGCCCTGTATACTCTTAACACTGCAGCATGGGCCTTTTTAAGCAAAATCAATCCATAATCAGTATGCCACAAACAAATGTGAAAACCTCTTGACCCATGAGTGCTACACACAAAGTACGAGTGGCAAAGTTGTTCAGCTCAACATCACCTTTCCAGTGGCACAATGCAATCAATTGTAATCAATTTGGTTTTTATTTTATACTAGCTGAAACACCAAACAACTGTATTTTTTTCATATTTTTTCAAGGTGCTTAAGTGAGACTTGAAAGACAAATGTCAGCCATGAACACCATACCTTAAACAAATGCGAATAACTCCTAAAGTATATGAGGTAAACACAAAGTATCAGTGGCAAAATTGTGCAGCACAAAATTACCTTTCTAACGGTGCTATGCAATCAATTCTAAGCAATTTGGTTTGTTTAATATTTAGGTAAAAACATTTGCCTTCCTCAGACATTTCTAGGCCTGAGTGTAAGTCAGCTAAGTAGTCTACAGGCGTTATTGGCCTGAGTGGCTATGTTTTCAGATGCCACCTACAGGCGTATCTAGGCCTGAATGAGTTAAAGGATCCAACCATGAAGAGGACAGGGAGAAATATGTGAGGAAATCCACAAAGATGAGTGGAATAGTAAGGACAGCCAAGGTGTCAAGAGAACTGAGGCTAGCACAGGGGACCAGAGAAGGGGGAAAAGGATCTTTTCAGGTATGCATGGGAGAAAAGAAAGAGTGAGGATCAGATTGTTAAGATCAAGAATGGTGGTGGATGGGCAGAAAAGGGAGAAGAGCAGGCAGAAGTACTCAATGAGTACTTCTGTTCAGTATTCACCAGGGAGAGAGACGAGCACATGCTTAAGGGGAAGGATAATGTGGGAGTAGGGGGGGAGGAGGTTATGGATGGAGAGATCCCTGTAGGTAGGGTGATGGAGGGCCTTAAGTTCCTGAGGGTGGATAAGGTGCCTGGGCAGGATGGAGTTCACCCTAGAGTCCTGAAGGAGTTGGCAGACATTCTAGCGGGGCCACTGGCAGACTTATTCAACATCTCCCTGGATACTGGCCATGTACCCCGAGACTGGAGGATGGCACATGTGGTGCTCCTCCATAAAAGTGGGTCCAGGGATGAACCAGGGAATTACAGACCAGTGAACCTTACCGTCATTGTGGGAAAGTTAATGGAGACTATCCTAAAGGAGGGCTGGTGCAATTCATGGAAGAAAATGGTCTCCAGGATGACAATCAGCATAGTTTTGTCTTGGGCAGACCCTGCCAGACAAACCTGGTTGACTTTTTTGATTTGGATGACGAGAGTACTGGACAATGACCATGTGGTGGATGTCCTTTACCTGGACTTCAGTAAGGCCTTTAACTCAGTGCCTCATGGAAGGCTGACCACCAAGTTGGGTAACCTGGGAGCAGGGAGAAAACTGGTTAGATGGGTCAAGAGCCGGCTACAAAATAGGCAGGAGAAGGTAGTCATGGTGGGATGACCTATCAGTGCCCAGAGCTGTATCAAGTCGGGTCCCACAGGGCTCGGTGCTGGGACCAGTGCTGTTTAAAATTTTCATTGCAGACATTTCAGATGGGATTAAAAGTAAGATCAGCCTCTTTGCAGACAGTACTAAGATCTGTGTGGAAGTGGATGTGGGGGAAGGCGGTTGAGTACTCCAGGAGGACTTGGTAAGACTGGAGGGCTGGTCGAACACATGGCAGTTGGAGTTCAACACCAAGAAGTGTCAGGTCATTCACTTGGGAGCCAGAAATCTCAGGAATAGTTACTGGTTGGGGTGGGAGTGCAGTTATCCATGTCAATGAAGGAGAAGGATCTGAGAGTACTAGTATCAGGAGAAATGAACCACTCATCCCAGTGCAGGAGGGCAGTGGCAAAGGCTAATAGAATGCTAGGGTGCATCACAAGAGGAATCACTTCCAGGAGAGAGAAGGTTGTCCTGCCCCTGTACAGATCCCTGGTGATGCTACACTTGGAGTACTGCATGCAGTACTGGTGCCCCTACTTGAAAAAGGACATCAAGCTACTGGAGGGGGTGCAGCATAGGGCAGTGAAAATGATCCTGGGATTGGGAGACAAGCCATATGAGGAGAGACTGAGGGAGCGCAATATGTATTCCCTGAAGGATAGGAGGGAGAGAGGGAATATGATTAAGACCTTCAAGTACCTGAAGGGCATAAACAGAGTAAGCAACAAGAGTATGTTCAAATTAAAAGGGGGAGGGAAACCAGGGGACACAGTCTGAAATTGGAAGGAGGAAGATTTAGGATGGTAATGAGGAGGCAATATTTCATGGAAAGGGTGGTTAAAGGGTGGAATGAGCTGCCGGAGAAGGTGGTATCCTTGAGGTCGGTAAGCAACTTCAAGAGGGGATGGGACAGGATCAAAGGGAGGGTCCAAACTGAGGGTGGACAGGGGGGTTGGTGAAGGAAGCAGGATGAAATAAAGATGGGGAGGGGGAAAGGGGAGGGGGACAGCTACAGTCTAAATGGCTGAGGTGCTGCACACTCGAGCAGACTAGATAGACCAAAAGTCCTGTATCTGCTGGCAATTTTGTATGTTCATATGCGCATTGAGTCATTATCAGTTATAAAAGACCAGTAATATCACCCAGCACACCATCAAGAGACAGCTACCCATACACCAAATCAGTCATCAGAGATGGCAATTCACAAATGTGCAACTTTCTCAGTCTCATGACCACATGTAGTCATCAGCCATTTTGAGTCACAATCTGTAGTTGCTTCACTGTCACCTGTTCAAGACTGCAGTGCTGTTGAAATCTTGTTGTGAAAATCTTGTCAGGCATTTCATGGGTCGCAATCTGCAGTACATCATTTTGTGAGATACAATTTACAGTTGTTTCTCACATCACTACTGTTCATGGCTGCAGTGCTGTTGAAATTGCTCAGTGAAAATCTCATTAGCTATTTTATGAATTAGGAGATGCAGTTGTTCCACTGTCATCTGTTCAAGGCTGCAGTGCTGTTGAAATTGCACTCTATCTCATGAGCCATTTTGTGAAGTCAATCTACAGTCTGCCATTTTGTGAGTCACAATCTGTAGTTGCTTCTTGAGTCTGTTAATGGTTGTAGTGCTGTTGAAATCCTGTTTTGAAAATCTCATCATCAATTTTTTGAGTCGGGATCTACGGTTGCATTTCTGCTGTCTGCTCAGAAATGCTGTACATGTGTATTGCACTGTACTCTATGTTTGCAACCAATTTGAAATACAACACCAACAACTTGCTACTTGCAAGGACTATTTATTACCATACAAAATGAACAAAGTCACTCCTGCCAAAAATGCAAGAAACGTCAACACCCCCTAAATACAAATATAAATCAGGCCTGACCCAGTTCACCCACCACAACTGTCCCAAAACTAATAACTCTCCAAACAAAACAAAAAAAGACAATATGTCCGACCACACACACACACACACACAAACACACACATTGCTTTTGTTTTGTTGTTTAAATGTTTTTATATTATGCAAAAAAAAAAACTTTATTGGAGAGTCAGTGGGAAATGCTGGAGGGATCACTGGAAGGCTGGAGAGTCAGGGTGCAATACTGCTCCCAATTGTTATCCATTTAGAAGACACATGTGCAAAACATTACAACCAGGTATCTGCATTTTTCATTTAAAAATCAACTTTTTGGAAGCTATCCCAAGCAAAACATAAGTCAAGCAATTAAGTCTGACAAACAGTGACTCTAGGTCTGCTTGAATCCACATTTTCGTCTGACCTGCTCCATGGTCTGTATGTTGGCTTTTCAACAACCTCTTTGAATGACAAAGAAGCATGCAGACAAAAGGATTTCACATCCTGCATATGCACAGGCACAGTTCATCACCTGCAGGAATTCTAACACATTCTGTGACTCTGGACCTCAGCTGTTGATAATTTCTTTTGGCTTATGACTTAACCACCGGGTATCTACAAGATGCTGAAATCCTTTCTCCTACAAATTCTCCTTAAGCTGCATCTGCTCTCAGGAAATGTTCACCCCAACCCAGGACCACCTGGGCAGCCAGCAGTGGCACCAAGCAGAAGGACAGGGACACTCGCCATGGCATCCATCAATGCCTGCAGCATCCTCAACAAACTTGACTCCCTCCAAACATGGATCCTACAGCACAACCCTGATGTCCTCTCAGTTGTGGAAACATGGCTAAACCCTAAAACCCTGATACCTCAGTCTCTATCCCTGGCTACTGCATTTTCAGGCAAGACAGGATTGTTAAACGGGCGGGCTAAGCCATCTATCTTAAGGATACCCTTATGGGTCACATCATCCCATCCCCAGCCTGAGCAACTCCTCTCAGGTCCTCACAATCAAAATCCTCCTTGGTGCACATAACAAGGAACTCACTGTCATCTCGGTTTACCTACCCCCAAGAGACCAGGCTGCTGGCTTCCATAGCATCATGGAATATCTAAGGGTCCAGCAACATAATTCTGAAACCATAATTGTGGGTGATTTTAACATTAACTGGCTCTCCGCTGAGGCCGCTTACCTATAAGGATACGGCAGCGGCGCATCACCCTCCCACTCAACTGGGCAATGCCCCACTAGGTGTAACTATAGGACAGGCTCCCTCACACTTCTAGACTGGATTCTATCTAACCACCCTGAACGCATCTCCAATGTTTTTGTACTCCCGGATACAATAAGTGACCACTCTCCTGTCATCTGTTCCTGGTCAAACAAATACCACAAGCCCCTCCCAAGCTTATCTATGCCAGGGTTATCAAACAAGGCACCTCCAGCTGTTAAAATCCCATCTAACCAGGCTGAACTGGGCAGTGCTTGACTCCTCAATGACACCAACAAAGCTCGGACCTATTTATCAAACGCTTCAACGAAGCCTGTGACATCTATGCACCAGTGAAAAGATGAAGGTCAAAGGACAGACCAACCCCTGGGTTACTACTGACCTTTTAACTCTGCTCAAGCACAGAGACCACCTCTGGCATTGTGCTCGTGCAACTCCGACGCAAGTAAACATACAAATATACAAAGCAGCCAGAAATGATTGCACTCGAAGAATACAGAATGCTAAACGCAGATATTACAAAGAGGCCCTGACCAACTCTTGGGGCCAGGGAAACAAATTCTGGAACAACATGAAAGAACTCACAGGCAAGGATCCTAAAGCACTACCCACTATGCTCAACCTTCATGGCACTCCTACACTCGACCTAGGTATCATCACCAGCACTTTTAATAATGCATTTACAAACCTGGACAGTGTCCTTCCACCAAATCTTTTAGACGACCTCCCCTCCAGCTCCTCCCAAGTTACCCCCCAACTAGAATGTACAACCCCAAAGTTTTTTAAGGAGGTCCCACCACAAGTAGCTAGAAAATACATTCAAAAGGCCATCAGCAAACAAGGGTACAGTGGTGACTCCCTTGACCTGAAACTGCTGGCACAAGTCCTCGATGAAATCTTAGAACCACTTACAAAGATCTTTAATCTCTCGCTTAGTTTGGGCCATTTCCTCTCTCTGGAAGAAAGCCACTGTCACACGGTTCACAAAGCAGAGATAGGACACTGCACACCAATTACAGACCTATCTCACTCCTCCCCCACTATCAAAGTGCTGGAGCGAATAGTGTCGGACCAACTAGCTGAATTCCTGGATAAGTACAATGTACAGTGCCCAGAGCAGCATGGCTTCAGAAAGGGCACAGCACCACCACTGCACTACTGGAATTTACAACCTTCATCCAAGCCACGCTTGCAGGGAATTGTGGAGGGCAGTATTTATAGACTTTACCAAGGCATTCGACACAGTTAACCACCCCCTACTGCTCAAGCAACTGTCCTCCATTGGGATCTCCAGTGATGCCCTTCCATGGCTCACCAGCTACCTTGATAATCGGATCCAACGTGTAAGGATTGCAGGGATCTCTTCGGATGAGAAACCGGTCCGCTCCGGAGTCCCCCAGGGGTCTATTCTGGGCCCTCTACTCTTCTCCCTCTTCATCAACAATCTCCCCAGTGCCTTGCTACCAAAAAATATTACTATATGCAGACGATGCAGTCCTGTTTTCCAGCCACCATGACATTACAGTCCTTGAATTCCAGCTGCAGCTCGACTTCAATCGCATCGAAGACTGGTTCAATTCTCATAAACTTGTCCTGAACCACAGCAAGACTAAAGCCATGTCCTTCTGTAACCGACAGAACAGGCACAACTCTCTGTCCCTCACCATCAAGAACCACGCTGGGAACCCACTCAAACATGTCAAGGAGTTCAAGTACCTTGGTATTACCCTGGATAGTACCCTCTCCTACACTGGGCATATTGACACTGTTGCCAAGACCGCCAATATACGGATTGGACTACTACACAAACACAAGCACTGTATGCCTGTGGATGCCCTTAAACTAGCCATCTACAGCTCTGTCACCTCTATCATTGACTACGGCCTTGCCATCTATGGCTCTGCCCCAACAAGTGCCCTCCACAGGATCTCAGTTGCTCTCAACAAAGCCTGTAGACTACTGACAGGTGCAGCCCGACTAACTCACACCTGTGACCTCTATGCACAGGCCAGCTGGCTACCATAAGCAGCAGAATACAATACCAGACCTGCTTACTTACCAAAAATATTCTCCTTGGTCTCATGCCACCTGGTGTTAGCTCACTCCTTACTACCTACAGTGGCACTCAACAAACACGTGGTGCCCAATCTCTAACCTTTCAGGTTCCCAGATGTCGTAGCTCCATGGGTCAGCGGTCCTTTATCTATAGAGCTGCTCAATGGTTCAATTCCCTCAATAAAGAAGCACTTTCCTCTACTACACTTGGACCCTTCAAAAGGAATCTCAAACTTTACCTCACCTCTACCACTCAATGTGACTGTTTCGTTGAACAGAGATCTCTCTAAACACCTCCCAGCTCACTCATGTCTCACAGCCCGCCCTTTCCCAATCTCATTCCCTCTGGCACTGGGCCTTCCTTGTGACTCCTTTCCTGCTTCACATCTCCACTGGTACAAGACATTTTCCACTACCATCGGACAGTGGCCCATTAGCCTGCCAACTTCCTCTCCCGGTCGCATGCCTGCAATACTAACTGCCTGTGGTGCCCTCTTTCTCTTATTGTTACCACAGCCAGCTGCCTACTCAAGCTGCTCATTTTATGAATATTATCTCAAAGTATGTTATAACTGAGTATCTTTATTTTTTCTTTTAGTTGTTTTGGTTGTTTATTGTGCATTCTTTTACTACCTCTGTATGTATGTTGACCCTCATCCTTTGACGTGGAACCTTTGTAAACGAGCAGTTTCTGCTCAAAGGTATTTGTAATCTGAGAATTTAATAAATAAAAATAAATAAATAAAATATGGCATGGGGTTATCAATACTGGCTTACATTTGGATACACAATGTGGCAGCGATGCTTGCAGATCAGTACTGTACTGTGTTTAGTATTTTGCTCTTTATGAACCAGTCCCACCTCTGCTACTCCCAGTATTGCTGGCAATGGTTTCTTCTGGTCCTTATCATCTCTGATAATGGCAAGCCTTCTGGCACAGCAATAGTGCTATATGGTTAAGGTACCAGGGCACTGACAGCAATAGTGCTACCACCTGTGATGTCATTGACCCTGGTTTAGGAACAGGCCTAGGTTGCTAAAGGGCCAACCAGAGTAGGATGATTGAGTGTCCCATGGACACTCACCTCTTCAGGGAGGGAGGACTCCTGGTCTCTTCCACAATACTGTCACCTGGGTGGCCACAGATGGCAGTGCAGGCTGGTGTCAGTAAAAAGGAAGGGAATGTCATTGCTTTGACGTGTAGGCTTTAGACACACCACCTTCATGACATACACAGTAAGGCAGAAGAACCTCTTTTTTTTTCATTCTCTTTATTCAATGGAGGTCCCAGAGCATCTGTCCAGGGTACCCACATGACACTGCCGCTATGTCCAGCCTGAAACCCCCTCTATCAGTCCCCCACAGCTTGTCCAGCCCCCTGGATCATTCTGTAATTAGAGAGTCAGCCTTGGAACCAGAAGTAGGGGCTGAGAGATCCGAAGAGGCTGGTCTGGCAGTGGGATGTGGGCAGGTTTCTGTGGCCTCCTTCACCTCCACTTGGCCTCCAGGGTTTTCCTGTCTTCTTGCTTCCCTCAGAGCACAGATGTGCGATAACATCAGCACTCCTAACATGCAGACATCTGCCGCCGCTCCACTCCCCAACATTGTGTCGAGCTTTGCTTATGGTAGAGCCCCTGGTCTCCATCAGGTGCCACTATGGAGCAAGGCTTACCCCAGAACCCTCCCTGGGAAGGGAGAGCAGTCCTCCAAATGCTCAATCCCTTCCCTCCCCTGCTGACCCCCAATGACTCGAGTCCATTCCTGAACTGAGGTCGCTAGTGTGGCGCAAGGTGTGGCTTCCAGCACCTCAATCTTCAGGCCATTGGCCAGCTGCAGAAGAACCTCTTTACTGTAGACAATGTCTTCTTAATTTGAGCTTACCTGAAAACATGCAAATAAACTACTTGGATGCAGTAAATTAGTGTTTGGTGTAATTGTTCCTCCAAGTGTGTTTGATGTAATTGTTCCTCCTTGTTTCAGCAGTTCATGTGCATTTGGGCTAGCAGGCAAATAGCTGCACCACAGACCCTGCACCACCAGAGCATGAGCACCTCTTGTTCCCAGGGGTAAGGGGTAACCCCTGGGCATCCCTTCCAATGGGGCGGGGGGGCCATCCATGGGGGAACAAGAAGCAAGGCAAGTCACAGGAATGGCGGGTGATAGAACTGGGTAGGGTGGAGGACTGAAGAAGACTAGTCAGAAGCACAGGGGAGGAAGCATACTAAATTATCCTCTCTGGCAGCAAAGTACTATCTGAGCTAATGCAGGGCTTATGGCCCTGGCAGACAGAGGGCCTCATCCCCAGAAACATATCTGTGAGCTTGACGGTGATGCTGCCATCACTGCCCTGCGAAACGAATTTATGTAAACTCAGAGGGCCTGTAATAATGTAAAGTACTGTACTGTAGTGGCTTGCAGTGAAGAGTAAAGCATGCCATACAAACATTGGTGCCTATGCGCTAATGGGCAGGAATGACGCACCTGAGACGTATATCCTGTATGCGCAGCTCCACACCTGCAGACAGATGTGCACTGGTGGCATGCATGACTGCCAGCCACCTGTCCATGGCCCCACCCCCTGGCATGTGAGAATGTAGAGGTTCACGTGGGGGAGCTGTGGATGGAGCTGCGCACCTGTGCGGGCATCCAGTGGGATGCCTGTCGTGGATCC
The DNA here is from genome assembly GCA_016271365.2 of Neoceratodus forsteri. Lineage (NCBI taxonomy): Eukaryota > Metazoa > Chordata > Ceratodontiformes > Ceratodontidae > Neoceratodus > Neoceratodus forsteri. The sequence continues at coordinate 669,855,144 of CM057451.1, read as the reverse complement.
CTCTGTGGATCCTTCATGCGGTGGAGGGTGCATTGGCTATGCTTCCTTACAAATGTCCACATGGCCAGCAGCCGTGGAGGTGAGAGGTGGGTTGTGCCACCAGCCGTGCCATGCCCCCAATGGATGGGGAGGTAAAGGGGTGGCAGTGGTGCCATGAAGGTGTGTGGGGGGGGTTACGTCTGCCTACTACACTATGCCCAGTGGGGCCAGGATCCAAAGCGAAGGGAGGTAGAGTTGGGCAGGCGGTGCTGTACGAGGGGGACTGCTGTCCTGGGGCCAGTGCCCCCATGTCTGTGGCTGGGGGTTTGGCATACAAGGAAAATGTGAGGAGCATGGCTAGGTGCTGGGGTGAGTGGCCCTGTGTGGTCTGTCACTTCTAATGCTGGGGTCCTGTTGTTGTGGGACAGAGATGTGGGGCACATAGGGGGCTTATGGCAGGGTTCTCACTGGCATAACCCGCGGCCGCCTCCGCACCCCCATGGGCAGCACTATGCACCATTGTGTATAGTGTGTAATGTTGCCACACAACCTGCCCATCCCTGCTCATTGCAGTCCGCATGGGTGGGGGATCTGGTGCATAGAGGCTGCATGCACACCCCCCTGGTGTGTCCTACGTTGGGAGCGCAATGGGTGTGGAGTGTCTCTGTCCTCACATACGCAGCACAGAGCCACTCTGCACCATCATACATAGGATCCAATATACTCACAGTAATGAATATTGCTTTATAATTATAACTCATTGCATCGGTGTGGACCCAGAAACCCTCAGAGGCATAATGTATGTCCCAGGACCTGAGAGCACCAGACATTCATTGAGCAGCAGCCATCTTTAGTTGTCATACAGTAACAGTCAAGACTCCATGCCCGTCTGTCATAGCAGATGCCTAGTAATGAAAATGTATGCATTTATTTCTACAAATGTATGTTGGGCCATCTGTGTGCAAAACAGTATGCAGTGTGTTTTCATATTTTGTTGTGTGGTATAACAGCGAGACATTTTTTAATTTCATTATTTCAGTATTACTTTGAACTCTGCATTGCCCAGCCTCTGTGACCCAGTGCCTGCAGAATGCAGAGCAACAAACCAAAAATGATAACAGGAGGCGCACCCACCCAGCCTGATTATCATATGACTGCATTTCAGGGTCCAGATAGTCAGGTATATTTGGCAAACATCCTCTTTAAATGAAGGACAGTGTTGAGTACAGCACTGCTCATTTTTGCAATAAGTTTATGTTATAAAGTACATAATTGTCAGCTGACAAAACTCTCATACTACACTTTACTATATGTTATTGTAGGCAGTGCACCCCTTTTGGTCGTCACCCAGACAGCGAAACAGGAAAAAAGACCATTACGGCGACATTCGCGGTAATGATCCTTTTTCCATGTTTCATCATCCCCCAGTGTTCTGCCCCTTCCCTGGACTAACTCCGACCTGGAGTTGGAATCCTAAAGTCTGGGGGGTGCAGGAGAGCAGAGCCCCCCACATGGGGGGCATGGGGGGGTGCAGCCCCCCACAGAAAACACCTTTAAAACAGGCGGCACAATACCTGCATCGGTATTGTGCCATCGCTGAGGGGGAGGTCTGCATTGTCATTGTCGACCAAACTTGGTGCTTCCTATTGTAGGATGGGGTGGGGGACCTCATAGTTCACTTTTACAAACTACCAAGGGGTAACCCTGCTGTGTGGGGCCTTTGGTCCTTCATAAGGGATGGGACACATTTGCCCCCTGTCCAGCAACTGCCAATAGCCACTGGCCTCTATGAGGATCCATATGGTCAAAAGTGGGTACTTGTTGAACAAGAGTTAAGTCCCCAGTTGAAATGATTATGAACCATTCGTGAATGTTTATGAAATATTCATGAACAGTTCAGTTCATGAATTCAGCTCATGAATGTTCACCAATCATGCCTCAAAAGGTTCATGTATGTCCATGAACTGTATGTCCATGAATAATGCTCATGCACTCATGAACATTCATAAACATAAAGGTTAATAGAGGTCCATGAAAGTTCATGAAACTCCTCCACCGAACATTTATGGCAAGGCAATTTTATTTCTATGGCAACCTTTCTCTGGGGGCCTCCTGTCCTCCTTCTCCGTCATTATAGACATTTATCTTATAATTTCTTGCCCCCAACCCCCCCAGCCACTCTTAAACATGTACAATGTTTGTACCTAATTTTATCTCTGACTTATTGTCTTCTTGCTACGCCTTTCTTTTCTTGTCTTTCTTTGTTTTTTGTTATTTAATTTTCACCCCCCCACCCGCACATCTACTACATATTAATGAATTTCTATGGTACAACTAATATACTGTGGTAGCAATTTAATACAGATTTTTGTTATTTTTTTACCTTTCAATATCCAAATTGTGTGTCCTTTCTTCTTTGCAGACTGGAGACTTGGTCGAACACAGGAATTTTACCCTGTTTAAGCACTTATATTTTGTTATTCAGTTCCCGGCTCTGATACACTGCACTTGTATGTTCGAACTATGCTCCATATATATGCCATGGTTATACCCAGCTGCTATGGTATTTATGTAATTGAATGGCATAGATAATCAATTTTGTTTATGAGACATTTCATTTCATATATTATAAATACTAAAAAGAGTTTTTTGAGATATTTATTTTATTTTTATATGTTCATATATCAATCCATTGTTTATCTACTGTATATTATGCCCCAGTGATTATTTCTAAATGAAATCACATTACGTCAGTGTACTTAATTATGATGTCATAATAATGTGACTTTTGGGCTATATAAGGGTATTTAAACATGAGTACAATGCCCCCCGAGGAAGCTCTAGCAGAGCAAAGCGCTGGGGCAGTGCACTATTCTTTGTAGCACTGACTCTCTGTTGGGCATTGTTATTTTGTGATCTATCACCATTTGTGCCAAGGAAATGGTGAAATAAGCAATAATTCACCTTTAAACCAGACATTGTTGTCCAATCATTCCTGGCTTCACAGTGCGGGTCATTTTGGTAATTGGTTTGACTTTTTGGAGGAGCACACCCCTGATCCTGCACCAACTCATATACAGGGTGCAGCTTTTCTGGATTTGAATCTTTATATGTTATCCTCAGTAAATTTAACTTCCCAACACCATTTATGGACATATTAAAGTCTCTGTACAGCACATCAAAATATTAGGGTCTATGGTGGTCATTCCCAACCCTTTGTGCTCATTTAGGTTACAAGACAGAGTGTCTCTTATAGCCTCTTCTCTTTGTTCTCTGTCTTGAACCTTTCACTCAATCATCGATCAACATCCTAATATTACAGGGCCTACCTCAGCAGGACAGATACATAAACTAACTCTATACAGATGACTTATTGATCTATAGTTAAATCCAGATTCTACATTATTGACATTATGGAGCTTGATAACGGACTTTAGCTACTTGCTAGGTTATAAAATTAATACCTCTGAAACTGAGGTGTTGTGCTTTGGTTATATACTTCCACCTCACATCTGCACTAGATTTTATTTTCACTGAAACATACCTTCTTTGAAATATCTACAGGTATATCTCTCACTGGACCATCTCACAGTTCTGGAGATCAGCTAAGACCTTTAACCATGGCAATGCTTTCAGATCAATACCATTTGCTTTCTTACAAAAAAAAATTGATTTAGTCAGAATGAATATTCTTTCCAGGAGTCTGTACTTCCTCCAGACCATATTTCTCCTGCCTTCAGTGTCCTACTTTCGGGTCTTCAGAAAGGGCAATTTCCCAGTTCATGTGTTAGAAAACAGCCCTACAGCTAATTTAAAACCATGAGTCACCAAAACTTAATGAGGGATTAGCATTGGCAAATCTGGACATCTACTGTAGAGAAGCACAGCTGCATACAGTATTCTGTTAAGTAGTATTAGACTTAATAAAACAAAAAGAGAAAATCATGCTCACTGATTGGTTATTACCTGTGCATGAAATCTGTTCTATGCACAGATAATAACAAGTACATAAAAGCTGGGCCTCATTTAATGAAATGAAATCAATGTGTGGTAAGAACTCTTCTTTTTGAAATGCCACCATTTTTTTTTACCGGTAACGTGGTAATAGTTTTCACACAAAAGAAAAAACAACTGCAGTAAACATAATATTAGCCCCACGGATATATTATTTACTTAACTTGTACGTAAACACACACTGTTTCTGGTCACATCGGCAATCGCGCTGCAGCTCGGTTCTCAGAGTCCCTGCCCACTCTCAGCTGTTAAAACTTAAAATTAATGATTTCTCTCTTGACGCACTATTGTCTCTGGCTGTTCTGGACCCTGTTCTGGCTCTCCCAAAAGTCAATCAATGTGTAACAACAGTCAAACACAAATTCCACACTGCTGTGATTTTTTTGAATACTGTAAATGCTCAATAATGCCACAGACCTCATGCAGGCTCACAAATCAGAACTCTCTCTCTCTCTCTCTCGATCGGGACACCCATGATTTGCCTCAAGGCTCCTCTTGCATTAATTGCCACACTCAAACATAAATTCTATGCTGTTATTTTTTGAATTCATGTGCAACGATGCCACAGTAAAGCAAGTCTCCCATATACAAGTGGCAAGTGGACTGCAAGCCCTGCTTGGCGGGGGGAGCTGAACTTGGCCTCAGAACTACTATGAATCCCACAATGGGACAAATGTCCTATGACAAAATACAGTGACATCATTAGGTAGCAGGTGGAAGGACTATTTTACCTCAAATCAACATCAACATTTCTGTTTTTAGACAAATAAATATAGTTTTTTTAGAGTTAGAAAACTATTTGTATAAAAAGAACCAATTTTATAAGTGCAATAAGACACTCTGGGGTGTGCATCAAGGTTAACAGATTTTACCATACTTCCAGGGGCGGAAGTCATGCAGTAAAATCTGTTCCATGCACACCCCATTGTGTCGAATTACTTATATAAAGTACTTTGGAAACTGAAAGAACTTCATGAGGATGGGCTTCTACCCATTGCTTGTTCACTATTTTCTAATCTCCATTCCACTATTCAGACAGTAACTAATAATCCAGATGTAGTAGAAACTTTTATGTAATTGTCAGAGGCTCATAGAAACACAGAAACATAGAATTTGATGGGAGATAAGGACCGCTTGGCCCACCTAGTCTGCCCATTTTCCTACCTAACAGATAAGCTGCAGATCCTAGTTAACCAACAGCTTACTTCCTCCTACCACCCACTAGGACTGCCTTATGTCTGTCCCATGCATTCTTGAATTCCCCCACTGTTCTTGACTCCATGACCTCCTCAGGAAGGCTGTTCCATGCATCCACAACCCTCTTGTGAAAAAATACTTCCTCACATTACCTCTGAGCCGTCCCTCTATCTTCAAATTGTGCCCCCTTGTTCTTGCACATCTCTTTTTCTGAAAGATGCCACCCTCTTGGACTTTGTTGATTCCCTTGAGGTACTTGAAAGTTTCTATCATGTCCCCTCTCTCCTTCTTTCCTCAAGGGTATACATATTAAGCTCCTTTAGTCTTTCTTCGTTTGTCTTCTGGTGCAGACCCTGCACCATTTCGGTCATCCTCCTCTGGACAGCCTTCACTCTGTCTAAGTCTTTGCGGAGATGGGGTCTCCAGAACTGCACACAGTACTCCAGATGGGGTCTCACCAACTGTCTGTAGAGAGGGATAACAACTTCCTGTTTTCTACTATTGATGCCTCTCCCTATGCATCCCAGTATCCCCCCCAGCCTTCCTTACTGTCTTCTCACATTGCTTGCCCACCTTTAGGTCATCTGATGTAATTACCCCCTGGTCCCTTTCCATTTTTACTGTTGTCAGTATCTCACCCCCCATTGTGTACTTTTCCCCTGGGTTTTTGTTTCCCAGACACATTACCTTGCACTTCTTAGCATTGAATCTGAGCTGCCATACATTTGACCATTCCTCCAACCTTGCCAAGTCCCTTCTTATCCTTTCCACTCCATCTGGTGTATCAACCCTGTTGCAGATCTTTGTGTCTTCTGCAAAGAGACACACTTTTCCTTCCAGTTCCTCTGCAATGTCACTTATAAAGACATTAAAAAGGACCGGTCCCAGTACTGAGCCCTTCAGTACCCCTCTAGTAACTCCCCTTTCTTCACTGTGGACTCCATTTACTGCTACCCTTTGCATCCTGTTGTCTAGCTCATTTTTTATTCAGGCTACCACCTTGGGACCCACTCCAAGGCTGGCTAACTTATGTATTAATATTTTGTGTGGGACTGTATCAAATGCCTTGCTAAAATCTAGGTAAGCCATGTCCCCAGTCCCTCCCTGTCTTCTACTTTGGTCACCCAGTCAAAGAAATCTATTAGATTCGTCTGACACGACCTTCCCATCATGAACCCATGCTGCCTTGGGTCCTGTGCCCCACTGGCCTCTAGGTACTCAACAGTTCTTTCCTTCAGAAGTGATTCCATCATTTTCCCTACCACTGAGGTCAAACTAACTGGTCTGTAGTTTCCTGCCTCTGTCCTGCTCCCACTTTTGTGAACAGGAATCACATCCACCCTCCTCCAGTCCTCAGGTGCCACCCCATCCTCCCATGATTTGTTAAAGAGGGTAGTCAGCGGTGTCACTAGTTCTACACTTAGTTTTTTTAGAATTCTTGGGTGAATCCCATCAGGCCCCCTTGCTCTGTCCACCTTCAATTTTATTAGTTCTTTCAGAACCCTTTCTTCTGTAAACGGATTGGTATCAACCCACGTCTTCAGAGTGTTTCTCTTGTTTGGTTTAGGTACCTCCCCCTCCTCTTCATTTGTGAATACTGAGCAGAAATATTCGTTCAGTATCCCTTCTTTTTCACTGTCACCCTCTACTCACATTCCTTCCCCTTTATTAAGCCTCAGTATCCCTCCTTTGGTCTTTCTTCGCTCCCTAATGTACCTATAAAAGGTCTTATCCCCTTCTAACAGAGTTGGCTATCCTTTCCTCAGTTTGGGCCTCTTGCTATTCTGACTGCCTTCCAGCCTCTTTCTGTTTTAACTGATAAAGTTCTCTGTCCTGCTCCTTCTGAGTTTCCTTATATTTCCTGAATGCTATCCTTTTCTCCTTAACCTTCCCTGCCACCTCTTTGAGAACCATAGCAGTTTTTCCTTCATGTGTTTTGTTGATTTGCTTTACACAAGGGCTTGTTGCCTCTGTGATGGCTGTTTTGATTACTCCCCATTGTTCCTCCACCCCTCCTTCTTGCCTGTTTGCTAGTGCTTTTCTGAGACACGTTTTTCATTTTCCCAAAGTCAGCCCTCCTAAAGTCCAATACTTTTGCTTTTGTATGGCTTGATTGTATGGCTGTGTTTATTATGAACCACACTGGCTCATTAAGATCACAGTCATTCATGCAGATAACTTCTTCTTCCGATCTCTTTCTTCAGTCACCTCCTTTGCTCCACTTGTCAGTTCATTTTGCCATAGGGGATACACTCCTTTGCTGACCTGTCTAGGCAATATAATATAGGTCAATCAGTTTTTTCATTATCTGCAGGAAAGATCCTACATTTTGACTCACACTGCCCGGGAGTCCTGCTTTGGAGTGGAAACTCCCTATGTGAGCTTGCTGAAACAGGCAGTCACTGTTTAACTGCTGGATCACTTGATCTCTCAGAATATAAGACTTTATGTCCTGCAGTGTCAAGTATGACAGACCATATTAGGCAGAACTGGAAAGGAGAAATAGAACAAGAAATAAAGGCACAGATTTTGAGCTTCTCCTATAGGATAATGCCATTGCATATCTAGCATAACTTTTCCTAGAAAACAATTATGAGGTTTTCATTGCACCTAAAATGCAGGGTAAATATCTTTCTAGATTTGGTTCACACTTCTGGAGATATTGTGTGTGTTTGGGGGGGGGTGTAGCATCGTATACTCTCGTGTTCTGGGGATGCTTTTTGTTACTGTCTTTATGCCCTGGAACACACATTTGGGCAGGTAAGATTGGTTACTGCAAGGACAGCATTATTCCTTAAGGCACCAGGCACTCTGCAGAGGAACAACCAGCTTTTATTGCTCCATATTTGTTTGGCAGTGGCAAAAAAGGGGATCTCAAAACACTGGTGACAAACTCAGCCACCCCCCCAAAAAAAAACATTTTGGCAGAATATTATGAGTGAAATACTATATATTGGTTGGAGAAAATTATGTTTTCACTCCAGCAGAAACTACCTAAGTTTCAAACTAGATGGCAGCCCTGAGTCCTATTTATATAAATAATAATACCCGACAGGGTGGGCATTATTGGGATATATCAGATCATCCAGGGGTGTAATCAGGCCCAATGCCGAAGGCGTTATATCCCATAACGCCCACCCTGGAGAGTATTATTACACTTATAAAATGGGCTACAGGCCTAATTCTTTTGAAAGGAGGGTACTGCTGTGTTTGTATGTGTGTCATGAGCTTGTGTACTTGCTTTGTTTCTTGACGCACAGGAGAGCTGCTTTTTGAGTTTGTTGTTTTGGTTTGTGTGTCATTTCTCGCTTTGTCACACACGCAAACAGAGAGGAGAGACGTTTATTTTAGTTGGTTCGATCATTAGTCAGAACAGGGGAATGTTGCCTGGATATTTATATTTGAAGACAGGTACAGCACATTTTTTTGTGCTCTGAAATGTGGCGCCCTGTGAGCTTGTAGCTCAGTAACAGATGGCTGTGTGACACGGAGTGCAACCACGCTCAGTGAGGAAAGTGAAATTACTAAAAAAAAAAAAAATTACTGTTGCAGGTTTTGTGTTTTTGGACTGTCCAGTGAGAGTGTTGATGGAAGTTAGTCTTGCTAAGCAAGTGGGGCAAAAATGGCAGCTGGCTGGTTTTGAAATTTGGGGTGCCAAAGGATAGTTTTAGTAACAGGGCACCCCGAATTGGAACTTATTTTTTACTAGGCGTTGTAAAGACATAACAGCCTGGGTGCCAGGTTGTTTCAGCCAATCAGAATGAGCATTTTCATTTGCCCATTGTCCAAGCCTGTGAATCTGTATGTAATCTGATGTGGAGCCTTTGGAAATGAGTCCCTGATTCAAAGGTTTGTAATTCTGAATAAATAGATAAAATAAAAAAATAAATAAAATAGACTATCACAGAGACTGCTTACCTTAGAGAGGGCACTTGACTGCGATCAAGCAGTGCATGCGGGTAACTCTGGGGTTCCCTTGTGTTGGGGACTGCTGTTGGCCCACTGGCTCTCTTGCCTGCACCCACCTTCTCTTTTCCTAGTTTCTTCTTTCTTTCCCTTATATTCTGATTGGGTCTAGGGACAGACCTCCTAAACAATTATAAATACCTGACTATAGTACCAAATGCATTATAAGTAAGTTTATTGGTTTTAATTTTTCTTTTATTTAAAGGAATTGATTATCTGTACAGTTAGTCCAGATGTTTGCTTTTGATATAATCTTTGTTCTGATGTAATATTACTTGATAAAAACTTAATAAAAAGACAATTTAAGAACAAGACATAGAACTTGCCAGCAGAAAAAGCTACTTGGCCCATTGTGTCTGCACAGCCCTACCTACGTACCTACCTAATGGGGAATGTAAAAGCCCTAGTGGCTCATCGTCCTCCCCCACCCTGATGTCATATTTATTTATTTGTTTGAAATTCGGTAACATCTCTGAGCACAAGTGCTCTTTTCCAAAGGTTCCATGTCAGTAACAAATAGGTATACACAACACTGATACACAGGAGCCACATCAGTAGCGAATAGATAACTTAGAATAGGTGCTGTATATACTACAAGATGTTACCAGCTCAAGGGGAACCAGGTCAAGTACAGACATTAGGGTTGCAAACAAGGTATAGTTTTGTAGAGTTCAGTCAGATGGCAGCCAAGTCACAACATTATACAGAGAGGTATTTGGTCATATAAAACAACGGCAAGCAGATTTCAAAGCAAGTTCCTTTCTTAAGAAATTCTTAAAAGGTGCAATTTTGGGGAGTTCCACTAGGGATTCAGGGAGATCATTAAACCACTGTGCAACTTGGATAGCAAATGTACATCTACCCTGGCTAGTTTTATGAAAAGAGACTTGCAGGGCATGCCTGGACATACTCCTTGTGGAGTAGCTGTTGTTGACTGGGCGGAAGGGGTCACCAATTGCAGAAGGAGTGAGGCCCATGAGGGCTTTATTAACCAGCAGACAGGACTGGTATTTCATCCTATACTGCAAGGGGATCCAGTTGGTAAGCACATAAAAGGAGCAAGTGTGAGTAAGTCTATCAGACCCACTTGCGAACCGACAGGCTTTATTGAGGACTGTTTTTACCCTGCCTAGGACTGAATCACGGGCAGTGCCATAGATTGGTAGACCATAGTCAATGAGGGGGAAGGACCGTACTTGAGACTGCCAGCTGTCTAGCTTCAGCAGTAAGCATAGGAGCCGGGTTAGTAAAATTTTTGGTGGGATGCAGGGGTCAAGGCCCGCCCCCTTGCCCAGAGGTCAAAGGTCAACCAGTAAGGGTTTTGGGGTCAGGGTTCTAAGCCCGGCCCCATGGGCTAGAGGTCAGAGGTCAACCCACCATCATCGGGGTTCATGGGAGCAGAGCATCTTGTGTCATAACACGAGGGTCTGGGGGTTAAGCCCCAGGCCTCAAGTATGGGAAAGGAACTGAAGCAGCATTTAAAAGGCTTTGTTTTTAAACTTTAACAGGAAGACTTTTTTTTGGGGGGTGGAGACATTTTGGAGTTTGATTTCCCAAAGAAACTTGATACTTGATTCGCTGCTGTGTGTGAATGTCAATAAATATTGTAATTACCATGTGGTGTCTTTACTGTGTTGTGGTCTTCTTTCTTCCTTAAGGGACAGGGATCAGAGGAACATGTTCCTCTCTATAAGGGGTTGGGAAGGGATCAGAAGGAGGAGGAGTCACTGGATGCATCACTACACACACCAGCAACACATTCACTACTATATGGGAACAGGCTTGGAGGGGAGGGCATTATACAGAGAGTACACCAGGGAAGGAGTACTGTGTGATGTGCTTGGGGGGGGGACCCCAACTGTCAGGCACACTCCCTCTTCCAAGTGCTACATCTGCAAAATGAAGCATGCATTATAACCAGCATCAGAAGCATGATGTGACAGCATCATCCTAATACATCCACAGTATGAATGTACTGTAGCATATACATTTCACAGGTAACATCAGTGACCAGAAAGCTTTAATAATTGTGTGTGGTCAGTGGGGCTATCTTTAAAGGCATAAAAAGGTCTGAGAAAACCAGAAATATATTAAGCATGATCATAGATACCATGTCAGAAATATGCCATGATTTCTTTGCCAGTGCACACATACTGCCACAGTCAGTAAGAGTACTGGTAAGGTAACAGGACATTGTTCCAAAATACACCATACCTTTCCTGAACAAACCACACATCCTCTATTTCACAACAATTCCATTAAATGCATTTCAGTTTACAACTTGTAAATAAATGTAGGTAGGTTATATAAATATGATACACGCTCAGTTGCTTGCCTTTGAAGGAACATACATTAACATTAGCCATGCTGTCACAAACAAGTTAGAAGACTATAAATCTGGAGACACACACACACACAGTATGCAACTGAGAGAAAAAGTAGGGATGTCAACATATTCAGCAAAAGTTTACAGATTTAAAAACAAATCTAGTTAGCCAACACGACACTACCCAGTGACCTCCCCACCCCCTGAATCCTGACAGCTCAAGTAGACTTCTCAAAAAAAACAAAAAAACAACATTACTGCCCATGCCCGCACTGACGCTTACAGTGATGGTCATCCTAAAACTTCACCAGCTGGCCTGAGCATACCAGGCCCTGCCGCATGGTGCAATATCATGTTGCTGTGTGTTAACTTGACACACTACTCTTGGCATGCTTCACGAGCAAACAGTGGTGTTGTCGAACACAAACATGAGAGGGCATGGCACTGCAACCACCAGGTTGCCTAGTTACAGCAGCAGAGTTTACGAGGGGGACCGAGACTGTCAGTAAGTGCAGGCACTTTACTTACAAACAAGTGTTTTCATATGAAAACACTAAATCGGGTAGTCAGGTTTCGGGAAGTGGTGACTGGGGAGCATCACTTATCCCAATAACGTCGCTCCTTCCCCAGTCCCCACTCAGCCACCAGCCAGCACAATCACCCACTCATGGAGCCCCCCCCAGGATCTGGACTGGTACTACATGTCTGTGCACATCAGATCAATGATGTGCCACTGGGAACATAGTCTGTCACCCTGGGACCTCCCCTATTGATTTTCTAGAACTCCAAGGTAAGTGCATGGGACCACGGATCAGATTGTCAACTTTCCAGTCCCCAACCACCACCTCAGTGCAACCCAGGAGGCTAGTGCTCATCACTACAGGGGTTAAATACAGAGGAGCACCCTAGAACTCAGTTCCTGACTTCCACCACCACACCTCTTGACTTACATATTTTATGATACAGTTGACATTTAAAGGAGAACTGTGCTTAAGTCTTTTTTTCCCCCAATAGAAACTGTTTTTTGTGTACTGGATAAAATGATGTTATTGCATCTTTGCATGCCATTCAGTAACCTCCGTGGGTGTTTCTGCTTTACATGGTGTTAAGTGCCCCTGCCATTTTAGAACTGTATGATGTAGCTGTTGTCCCTCTCGGCCACTGAGTTTGTTCTATAAAACACGAACGCATTGTGCCAAGAATAGAAGAGTAGAACAGAGACAGAAGAAAGTACATTATACAATTCAAAAATGGTTCTTAACAGCAACATGTAAATCATAAACACCCAAAAGGATAATTAAGAAGCCTGGATAGCTGAAGCACTAACAGAATTTGAAGAAATATTTGAAAAGAGCCTCTAGGAAAAATGACTTGCATGTTCAGTGCTGCAGCGCAGTTATCCTTCACAGGAAGGCAGCACTCAAGCAGCAAGACTGGATGGATGTACACCAAAGTCTCCATCATCCAACCCCCATGTTGAACCGTCCAACAGCAAATGCCATGGGAGGGTAATGTAAAACACAACCTCCCCCCCCCAAGAAAAATAGCCACATCTGCTGTTGCCACCATGACATCGACCTGTGCAATAAAACAGCATGGAGCAAGTGTTGTTAGGTACACACACACACACACACACACACACCAAACATGCACAACCAGGATGAGAGAGAAGGTGTTCACCACCCAGGCTTTCTCTTCCCATGCCCCCCTATCAATCATCATGAAAATCCCAATTATGAGTTGTTAAAGCATATGCATGTGTGGTGACAAGAAGGCAGTCTAGAAATGTAATGCTACCCTGCAATTACACAACCAGCTGTGATATACTGTGTATCCCTCAGGATCACGAAAAACTGTGTGGCCCAGAAAAGTGTCCTGACCCGGCCCCCAAACTTACCTAGTGGCATTTCACCAGACATGCTCCCACAATAACACAACATACAAGGACTGTTGAAACACCTACATAGCAGATAAAGGTAACACTGCAGGTCAGGGACGTCCCCCCATTTGGCTACAAGGACCACAATCATTGATTCACTTCTATTTCCTCCCCATTAGGTTCTGCTCCACCCCACACCCCCAGATGTCAAAACAGACAAAAGTTCAGTTGCTTTGCTTTGGCTGAAGCTGGAAACTGGGCACCCCATTAACCAGTTACCAGTAAACAAAGTCCAAAAACAGAGCAGGAAACACCAGGTTGTGTTATCTGTAGGCTAGTAGGAGGCAGTAGACATGAGAAGACCCAACCCCCCCTTACAGGCACATGCACACGCACACGCACACACACACACACACACACACACACACACACACTCACTCCAGGTCCCCCACATCAAGTCACACACACATAATTTCTGAGCACAGTGCACCCCCCCTTCCTGGCTGTCCTATGTGTTTAGTAGTGGTTGGGAGAGAGTGTGGCATAAATGGAGCAAGTACTGCATTTCACTGCATACCCATATACACCATTATCACCAGGTAGGTAGGTTACAGACAGAGAGTCGGAGAGTCTCTCTATGTGCCCATGGCCATGTCCAAAGAAAGCATAAAGTACTGCATCTCTCCAGGAGAGATACTTTATATATACTTTTTTAGACATGCCCACGGGCACATAGAAGACTAGAGGTCAAAATTAAGTTTTGCAACCACTAGCCAACAGGGATAGTGACTAAAAACACACCAGCCCAACAGACACATTTCCAGTGGCACAGTTGTGTCCTAGCAACCCAAGAGCCATTATATACAATAAACCAGCTTTTCAGTAGCCACAGGCCACATAATAGTGAAGTAGTAAGAACCCTAAAAATAACTCGGCTGGCTGGCAGCTGTTGCTTCTTCAAGCTTCACTGTGCAGTTCAATGAGGAATGTGGCTCCCTGTTTTTTGTTTTACTTTCTCATTATGTTAAAATGCTCATACTCTCCACCTGACCTTTTTTATCCCTCTCAGGTGACATTTTTGGTAAAACGTTTGTCAACATTGAGCAACAGAGATTTCAAAAGGGGGGGGGTTGAGCTACCTGGGAGAAGATGGTGTGGTAATGAGTTGGGATCACAAACCACACCTCATCACCACACCATCTTCTCCCAACACCCAAGTAGCTTACCCCCCGAGCCCTTTGAATTCTCTGTTGGTCCACATTGATAAACATTGTACCAAACAAATGTAACGTTGTACAGTTTTCAGCCCAACACAAATATGACTGAACTGTTTTTTTTTTCTTCTGACTAGCATGTGTCTCACTGGGAACAAGTCTGAAACGTTGAATTATAGCTTTAAGTGGATTCCCAAAATTTTGGTCACAATCTGAAACATGAGAAAGACTTGATTTCGATTCATGGTGGCCAAAAATCTCTGAATCCCAGTTCACAAACTGGGTATTCGTTTGTCAGGGGATACGTATTTCAAATCTAACACATAAGCCCACAACCTTTAGTTAGAATTTTGCAGTTTTTCTTATGCCCCACAAGGCCTACACCTGGAAAAAATATTCTTCATTCCTTATTACCAGTAAGCATTTTTTCTTTTCCCCTGTGGTATTTTCAAGAAGTGATGCACAATACATTCAATTACAGTACTGGCAATAATTTGTTAGCTGAATATGAGGTCAGACAGACAGATGCAAAGCAATGATCTGATTAGGGCTATGATCACACTGGCAGGAAAGGTAAAGGACGCTCATATTTCTGACACTAAGCACTAGTAGTACATGACTCTGCTCTTGTATTTCCAGGAGGAGGAGGAGGAGGGAAGAAACGTGTCCCAGCTGTGTCACTGCTTACCCTCGACAGGGCATTTAGGATGGGAACCAAAACCTAGCCTACTGACTAGCTTGCTAACTTGCTTGCTGAAGTCTTCAGCAAGTCAGCAAGCAAGTTAGCAAGCTAGCCAGTAGGCTAGGTCTCAGTTCCCATCCTGAAATGTCCCATGCCCCCCCCATGCATCAAACACTGCAGAGCTGCCAGAGACAGAGTTCACCTCCATGCCCATAAGATTAGTCGCACACTTCTGCAGAGACAGACCAGCATCCTACCCATCCCCACAGGCCACCACAGACACCTTATTATTACCTGTTTTGCTTACTGCAGTGCTTACCCCCATGACAGGGCCTTTAGGACAGGAACCAAGACCTAGTCTACTGACTAGCTTGCTCACCGACTTGCTGAAGGCTTCAGCAAGACAGCAAGCATGTTAGCAAGCCAACCAGTAGGCTAGCTCTTGGTTCCAGTCCTGAAGCTTCCCAGGACCCAGCCAGGCTACCCCCCCCCAATGCATCAGACAATGCAGAGCTGCCACAAACAGAGTTCACCTCCATGCCCATAAGATTAGTCGCACACTGCTGCAAAGACAGACCAGTCCCCCCAACCATCCCCTCAGACCATCATAGACACCTTATTATTATTATTACCCATTTTGCTTACTGCAGTGCTTACCCTATGACTGGGCCTTTAGGATGGGAACCAAGACCTAGCCTACTGGCTAGCTTGCTAACAGACTTGCTGAAGGTTTCAGCAAGATAGCAAGCACATTAGCAAGCCAACCAGTAGGCTAGCTCTTGGTTCCAATCGTGAAGCTTCCCAGGGCCCAGCCAGGCTATCCCCCCCCCAATGCATCAGACGCTGCTGAGCTGCCAGAAACAGAGTTCACCCCCATGCCCATAAGATTAGTCGCTCACTGCTGCAAAGACAGACCAGTCCCCCCATCCATCCCCACAGACCACCACAGACACCTTATTATTACCCATTTTGCTTATTGCAGTTCTTACCCCCATGACTGGGCCTTTAGGATGGGAACTGAGACCTAGCCTACTGGCTAGCTTGCTAACTGAAGGCTTCAGCAAGACAGCAAGCATGTTAGCAAGCTAGCCAGCAGGCTAGCTCTGCTCCAGTCCTGAAGCTTTCCAGAGACCAGTCAGGCTACCCCCCCAATGCATTAAACACTGCAGAGCTGCCAGAGGCACAGTTTACCTACCCCATGGCCCCATCAGAGTGTAGTTAGTACCACTAGTCAAGACTGTTGGCTGCTGCAGAGACCACCTCTTTTATTTCCCCAGTCACTTACTGGATTCAGCATCCGACCCTCCCATCCCCACCACACCTTACCTGGTTTGCTGTGCAATCTGGGCCTTAAGGGAGTGGAGGAGGGGAATGTTACCAACCAATGCTGCCTGCTGTTGCTGGTGGCCTGGCTGGCTAATGTTCCTGTCAGACTCTGGCTGCTTCCTCCAAATCGATGTGCTGCTGGGCTCACTCGTTGGCCTGCTGCTGCCTGGGCTTTGCTGGCTGTGGCTGGCTTTTGCTGGCTGCTCTCTGTTGCCCTGTGTGCAGCTGCTATGCCTGCTGCCCAGATGAAGGACCCCACCTGGTAACCCAGTCGTCCTCAGTTCTCTCATTTGCTACTGCCGGTCTGGTTGTCCGCTGCCCACCGATGTACCGCGTCTAACTCCCCGCGCCCGGCTCCCTCTCTGGACCACGTCAACTCAACTCACTCTCACTCTCACTCCAGCTGTTTTCTCCAGCTCCTCTCTCTTCTGGCTGGACGTCTGGACCACCGGTCCACCACCGTGCTCTTCTTCCAGGCCAGCCCGCCGCTCACTGTGACCTGCCGCCACAAAACAATCATCCCTTCAAACACACAGAACTGCCCCAATGCACGCACGCACACACGCATATCGCGCCCAATACAAGCCTTCCCCCTGGCCAATCACAGTGCAGCATGCTGAAAAATTGCACTGTGATTGAACGGTGAACCAACCCTAATGTCTCGGGGGCAAGCACAAACTAAGGGGAAGGGAGGGAGGTAGCAAGATAAAGGCGCCAGTTTTAAATAATGCCAGCCGTGGCCTGCCTAATTAAACAGCGGTAGCGCTGCGGTCGGGGGGGTTGCAGGCATGTGTCACACTCACAGTCAGCAGCAGAGGGCATGCGCAGAGAAATCAGGGGGAGAAAATGTCTTTAAAAAAAAAAGGCAGCTTGTGGCAAAATATTGCAGGGGCTCAGCCCAGATCAAAAAATATTGCTGGGGCCAGTGTCCCACAGGCCCATACAACCCGGCGCCTATGGCAGTAAGATTTAAATGTTATCGGAAGAGTGCATCTATTTTTCTGTATGCCAGATCCACAATGTTGTCAGCTTGAGTAGTACATGAGAGGGTGTCATCCTGGATGACAACTAGATACTTAAATGATTCCACCTGTTCCAAGGGTAGCACCAAGTGAATTTTGGATAACCAAGGGAGGGACTTTTTTCTTATGGTGATGCCCGTCAAACAGCATTGACTTTGTCTTTTTATAGTTTAGGACAAGTTTATTGGTCCCAGACCAGTCCTCCATAGACTTAAAGCTTAATTGCAGGTCATTAGAAAGATCCCCAAGCTGTGGGCTACTAATGAAAATCACTGCATCGTCTGCATAAAGTAACATCTTTGAATGGGGGCATGCTTCTGGGAGTCTGTTAATGAATAGGCCGAAGAGGAGCAGGCCTAGTATAGACCCTTGGGGGACCTCGACAGTGACACACTTTTCAAGCCCAGGTACTGTGTCTATCCCACACGTTTGAATTGCCCTAATATTTTTTTTTAATTATAGTTTATTAGAAGAGATTTCATGTTACAGTGAACAATGACATATATATTCCATACAGAGAGGCATACATAATACCTTACATTATTATATGTTTAAAATAACAAGGAAAGGATAGGAATCAGAACGTAATAGAAAGAAGATAAATAGTAGGGGAAAGGATAGGTAAAGGTAGGAAGATAGAGAGGAAAGAGAAGAGGGATATTCAGAGGGAGAAAAAAAAACTGTACAAAAATACCCAGATAATCTATTCATTTTGTTTTATTTGTTTGTCTGTCTTTAACAATCTGTTATCTGCTTCTTCTCCAATTTTGAAATTAAAGAGGGGATTAGAAGGTAAAGAAAGTAGGGAGTGTTCTCTTTATATTCCCCAGAATATTAGTTTAAAATCTATTGCGTTAGTATATTTCACTGTCCAATGAATTAATTTCTGTAAGGTGTCAGTCATACTTAACTAATAGTTCTAGAATGCCAAGATTTTCCTGTGTTGCCATAAAATGTAGACAGGGTAGCCATCGCCCTTTAAATTTGTCTATCCCCAGTCTCACCTTGGCCATCAAGCATTCCAAATCAAGTATTTTCTTACAGATGCCATACCAGATCTTTATGGTAGGTTGGGTTGGTGTTAGTCAATTTACAGTGATTGTCTTAAGAGCAGCCCCCACTAGTATCACAAAAAGATATATCTGAGCTCTAGTTCTTAAAGAGGGTGGGGTAGGCCCAAAAGCCAGTGTTATGGAAATTCAGCTAAGGGAATCTCTAGCATTTCACAGATTGTTTTCTGAATTTTTCCCCAATATTCTTGAATTACAGGGCATGTCCAAAGAATATGGAAATATGACCCCAAGGACTGGCAAAGGTGCCAGCATCTGTCAAAGGGGTGATTTCCATAGTGTTTTGTCACTGCGGGAGGCCTGAAAAATCTCACTCCACCTTCCAGCGAAACTCTATCCAAAACAAAGATGCTATTGTAAGGTTAACACCTGCCCAGACCATTTCCCAGTCTTTATTGGAAAGATGTGTCTCAAATTCTGTATGCCAAGCCTCTTTATGACAGCCAAGGAGTCAGGGGTGAGATTACTCATGGTTTGCACCAACACAGACACAGTCCTCCGGGCCATTAAGCCGGATCTCAGAGTAACCAGAACCTCTTTGAGGGGGTTTCAAGAGCATCTGCTCTCTCTCCCAAGGCAGACCCACAGCTATGGTTAAGTAATGTCTCAATTGCAGATACCCAAAGTGATCCTGATGGCTAAGACCAAATTCCTCCTTTAATTGCCGAAAAGATTTAAGGGTGGCACCTGAAAAACACTGACACAGGGTAAGCAAACCTTTTCTGTCCCATCTGGTAAAGGACATATCCCATTTCAGTGGGGCAAAGTCCTTACAATTCAATATAGGGGTAGAGGGAACTAGGAAGAGAGGCAGACTTAATTTTTTAGTCACATCTTGCAAGGCTTAAATGGTTGCACTGGACCAGGGGTTAGGAGTTCCCAATAGCTTTAATCTGGGAAAATACAAGAACAATATATCTGAAGCCTCTCTCAAGAGCCACATGGACAGTTTTATTTCTGCCCAGCATGGGGTGGTATCTGTAAGAGGGTACTTAACGCCTACAGCTGTGCAACCCAGAAATATTGCTGCATATCAGGTAAACCTAACCCTTCTCTATTTTTAGGGGTCTTTACTATCTTCCATTTCACCCTAGGTTTATGGCCTCCCCAAATAAATCTAGAGAGGGTGGTTGAGAGACCTTTCCAAAAGGATCCTGGAGGCCGCATGGGTAGTGCCCCACATATAAAAAGAAATTGAGGGAGGCTATTCATACGTGTGGTTTCTATTCTGCCAGAAAAAGAAAGGGGAAGCGCCTTCCACCTATTACAATCTTCCTTTACCTCCTGTAGCAGACGTGCATCATTTTTAGCAAAAAGCTGTCTTGTCTCTAGGAATCAGATTCCTAAATATCTAAAACCAGAAGCACTCCATCTGAAGGGGTATAATCTGAGTAGGCCTCCCAACCCCCCACAGGATATAATTCAGATTTTTCCACATTTATTCTATAGCCTGAAAGTTTACTAAAGTTGGTTAATATATTTAATATACGGGGAAGAGTCTGAACTGGGTCTGATATGTACAATAAAGTATCATCTGCATATAGTGATATTTTTATTTCTGTACCATGAACCTTAATCCCTTGGAATGTCATGAATTGCCTGAGGAAAGCTGCTAGTGGTTCAAGACTCAGGGCAAAAAGGAGGGGGGAAGGGGACAGCCCTGCCTGGTGCCTTTCTGAAAATTTAAAGTAGGAGAAGTCACTCCATTAACCTGGACCCTGGCCACTGGATCAGCATATAAATTTCCCACCCAAGACCTGAATTTCTCTCCGAAGCCAAAACCCCCTAAAACCGCATCCAAATATTGCCACTCTACATGGTCAAAAGCTTTTTCGGCGTCTAGGGAAAGAACCGCCGTGAGTTGACCCTTGAGGGGGGAATTGGCACCAGAGAGAACATTCAGTAACAGTCGAATGTTATCTTGCAAATTTCTCCCTGGTATGAACCCAGTTTGATCTGGGCGTACCAGGGTGGTTATTACTTCCTGGAGATGATTGCTGAGTACTTTGGTAAAAAAATTTGTATCTTGGTTAAGTAATGCTATGGGTCTCTAATTCACACAGGAGGTTGGGTTTTTCCCTGACTTGGGTATTACTGTTATGAGGGCCTCATTCCAGCTATCGGGGAGAGCATGAGGTTCTTGGGCAGATTTGCAGATCTTCATTAGAAGGGGAACAAGCTCCTTTCCAAAGTTTTTTGTAAAATTCTGCATTATACCCATCTGGGCCTGGTGCCTTCCCAGTTGAAAGGTTTTTAATTACTGCTAGGACTTCTCCTTCTGTAAAAGGAGCTTCGAGTTTTTCTCTTTGGGAATTAGAAAGAGTAGGGAGTTTCACCTGGGTCAGCAATTCCTGGATTTGATCTGAGTGTTGAATATCCTGCTCTGTACTATACAACCCTGCATAAAATGCCCTAAATTCCTCTATGATCTCTGTGGGGGAGAACTTATCTTGGGGCGAATCAGTGGGAGAGGTGATTTTTTTCTACATATCTGTCTGCTGTTTGTTTTCTAAGTCTCTGGGCCAACAACCTACCTGCTCTCTCTCCTTTCTCAAAATATTTCTGTCTTGTATATCTTAGGTTGTTTTCTACTCTGTGCTGTAATAGAGCATCATAAGTATCCCGAGCTTGTTTCAACTCATCTAGGACCACAATTGACCCCGTGCATTTATGGTCTGCTTTAAGATCTCTTATTGTATCTTAGGTATTTTGGAGCTTAGCCTGATATTGTTTATATTTGTGGGAGGCATATGAGATAGTATGGCCTCTTAGAACTGCTTTTAGAGCATCCCATATATATTTGGGGCAGAATCAGGTTCTGAATTCTCATTCAAATAATGTTGAATAGCTTGCTTGACTGAGTCTATGTATGATTTATTATTTAGTAAGCCCATGTCAAACCTCCAGGATCCCTTCGGTCTAGGCTCCCCCCAGTACAACTTGGCTTTTACCATGGCATGGTCTGACAGGGTTATTGAAAGGACGGATACATCTTGAACACTGTATAAACATTCCTTATGCATGTAAAATCTGTCTAATCTTGAATATGATCCTGTAGCTGGGGGGAAAAAAGTATAATCTCTAGCGGTTGGATTTTGGCATCTCCAGGGGTCCACCTAACAGGACTCTGCACAAAGGGTCCTTAGTAGGCAGGAACACACTTTGGAACCTGGGGGTGTGGTGGAGCTCCTATCCCTCACCACATCCTCAACACAGTCCCAGTCCCCGTACAAATAACGTGTCCAGGTGGCAACTCTGATATCTTGGAAAACAGTAACCGAAAAAATTCACCTGAGGGAGGTGTAGGAACATAGACCCCCACCAGGTGGAGTGGTCTCCCTCTTAGAAGCCCTGAAAGGATTAGCCAGTGCCCTGAACCCCCACACTGTATCCCCTGAGTCTGGAATGGCAGGCCCCTCCTAACAAGAAATGCTATACCTGCTTTTTTGCCAGTAGGATGTTCATTGGAGTACACATTGCCCACCCAAGCTCTACGGAGTTTTAAGTGCTCCTGCAATGAGAGCTTAGTTTCCTGAACACAGACAATATCACAATATTCTCTTTTCAATTCTGTGAGTATCTTAGAATGTTTTACCACATTGTTAATACCTTTCATATTTAAGGAACAGAGTGTCAATGTAGCCATGGTATAACTAGGGAATAACAGACAAAGGTTTTAATATGGTCACATTCATTTTGTTTATCCCATAGGAGGTTAAAGTAACTACACAGCCCCTCTGAGAGAAAGGTAAGAAAAGAGAGATTAGAAGGAGGTGAAGTAAAGAAGGATAGGTTAAGCGGCATGAAATAGAAGAAGTCCCAAAAAAGCAGAGAGAAAACAAATTGTCCCCACCCACAACACAAAACAATGGGGGAGACGGGAAAATACAACTTGAAGGCAGCATTGATTGCTACTGCCTGATCCTCCTGAAAGGAGGTGGAGTTCTCCTTCCAGGGAGGAAAAAGGGACTCATGCCCTTGGAGGGTGCTACACCCTTGCATTAGGGTGTGAGGTTGAAGCACCTGATGGACCATGCACGCCAAAACCTGTGCCCTCCTGGTAGTGTTGGGAAGTTACTGGTGAGGTGGGGAATGCTTGCCAGTTCTCCAGCTCAAGCAACATTCGAATAACTTTTTGTTCTATAAGCCAGAGCTAACAATATAACCCGTTAAACTGTGCTCCATCCATCCTTAATAGATTGTTAGTTCCCCTGAAATCAACGATCTTGCTATAAATGGCAACACTGCATAGATTGCAAAATGCAAAGCCATGAAAAGATTGGGAAGCTAATCAATCGCTAAGTAGCTTGTGGTCACAATATAGCTTGAGGAATCAATCTTCAACTGTCCCCCTTTTTCAAATTTTCCTACACTCTGCTATTACAATTTAGAGTCTTAAATATGGAAGTGTCTTATGCTAAAATGGTCATAAACTGAAAAAGTATTTGTAAGCCTTACAGTTTTTGCTTGGTTTCCACATCCCCAGACTAGATCAACTGGGCTCCATAGTGAACCTGAGGGTTAATGAATCAGGTGGACTGACCTTCCTAAAGCCATCTAGAGAGAGGTCAGAATGCAAGGGTAGCAAAGCTTCCACTCTGGAGTTTGGGTTGGTGGGCTTCTTGGCACCATAAGCTTCAGCGATGGGGCTGACGAAAAAGAGAGGTCCTGCGAGCCCTAGAATGGCTACTATGGGCGAAGGGCCAAGGACCATAAGATCTGCTTGATTTGGGATTCAGCCACTTCTTCTTTTAAATCTGGCAAGGAAATTCCTTCCGTTGTCAAAAAGTCCACAGCCGCTAAGAGGGGAATCAAATGTTTTGAGGCCTTCTGGTAGCTCAACCCACAATTGGGCAGGGTATCTAAGGTAGGCCTTTTTCCCTTTTTGCCTTGGTTGTTTTGCCACCCACAATACTTTTTTCCTGTGTGCAGCCATTGGGGGGGGGGGCGAGATCTTGATCCACATATACTTTTGCACCATCAAAATTAAGGTCTCTTTTAGCCCATGCCATACGGAGGATTTTTTTCCTTCACTGAGAATTTGAGAAACTTAATAAGGATAGCACGGGGGGGGGCCCAGGTTTGGGTTTAGGGGCTATAACCCTATGTGCCTGTTCTATTTCAAGCAAGACGTCGTCTCTAAGTTTCAATTCTGTTTTAAGCCAGCACTCCATATATAATGCCATCTCCTCTTGTTCAACTCCCTCCGGAATTCCAACTACACGAATGTTATTTTGCTGAGAGTGGGCCTCCAAATCTTCTGCTTTTGTTGTAAGGGCTCTTTCTTTTTTGTGCAGATATGCGAGTGAGTGACCATATGCCATATGCTCATTTTGACACGTTTCTACATGTTGTGCCACCAGAGTCATTCTTGTTTCTAGTTTTCTAAAAATCCTTCTGGATATCTGTAACTTTAGTGTCGATTCGTTGCAGTAACTTAATAATTTTTCTTGCTTCAAGCTTTGTACCCATCAAGCCAGATTCTGAGTCCAAGTCATCATCCCCGTAGATGATCGGGAGGGTGCAGCGCTAAGGCCTGAGGCCGTCTTTTGCTGTTCGCCCATAGCAGCCATTCTGGGGCCCGTAAGACCTCTCTTTTTTCATCCGCCCCACCACTGAAGCTTGTGGGATCCAATATTTACACAGTCTGCAATAGGAATTGTGAGTAGCGCTCTGGATTGTAATCGACTGACAGCCAGAGATGCGGGAGTGTAAAACTAAGCCACCATTCCCATTGGCTACGTCATCAGAAGTCCCAAATTGCATTAATATTTTTGAATCTTCCACTGTTTTTGCACAGATCACCTCTTTCAGCAGCCTATTACAGCCATCTGCCACTATAGATAGAGAGATAGATAGACAGACAGAGACACAGACAGACAGACAGACGGACGGACAGACAGACAGATAGAAACGTTATTTATATAGCACTCCTCCCCAGAGGCTCAGAGTGCTGTACACATATTTAAAACAAACCATCAATAAATTAAAACATAATTTACAAAAATCACCTTACAGAAACATCTTGCAGAGTAATTAACAGTTTTTTTAAATAATATATCACATTTAACTTAAAATATGACAGCCAATATTCCAGAGAATAGGCAAGATTAAATAAAAAAGTATTTAAGCCTTTTTTAAAGGTTTCCACTGAGGGTGCCTCCCTTAGATAAGCTGGTAGTGAATTCCACAGGACTGGTGCGGCAACGGAAAATGCATGGTCTCTAGATTGCCAACAACCTAGCCCTGGTAACCTCCAGGAGGCAACCTGCAGAGGAGCGAAGAGCGCAAGCTGGATAGTGAGGCGCCAGGAGATCTTGCAGATGGTAATCATTTCCATAAAAATTACTGTCTGCTATTCCTCTTAAATTTGCCTCTGACAGCTTCATGCAATTACCACTGGTGTCTGTGTTTCCACTTAGTTTGAACAGTTCCTCCACCTTGTTTACCCCATGGAGGTATTTTTATGCCTCAGTCATGTCTCCACTCTCCCTTCTTGCCGCCAGCATGTACATGTTTAGGTTTTTTAATCTTTCCTTCAACGATCTTGCCAGCTGTCCCTGGGTCATCTTGGTTACACTCCTCTATACTGCTTCCACTCTGTCCCTGTTCTTATTCAACTGTGGTCTCCAAAACTGCACACAGTATACCAAGTGAGGATGAACCAATGACCTATACAGTGGTAGAAGCATCTCTCTTCTCAGCTACTGATCACCATTACTTTATGTCCTGTTGTTTGTTTCAGTCTGCATACTGGAGAGGACACAAAAGCTGGGATTCAGAGGAAGCAGGGCGGCAGATGTGAAAATTAATCCAACATCTCATTAAGACAGAAAAGCAGACCCAGTCTCCATGGTGACCCTCCAGCCTCCGAGTTACCCTCCATTTTCCCCATTTACCTTTTGATCGCAGTTAAATAAAATAACAGCCTTTTGGCACAATATAATGTGTTTATTGAGCAGTTCACTTGACAGACATTGAAACATTTGTCATTTCAGTTTGCAGCATCATAACAATCATAGACATATTTAATTACTGAACACACTAAACACAAAGCAAATGTAATTTCAGAAGACAGAATGTAACTATTTTGAGGGTTTCCTGACTGTTCTTTAATTCTGTCCCTTATATTTTGTAATTGTGCAGGTCCCACCTCAAAATGTCTTCTAACCACATAAAGCACCCATACCCATACCTATGCAAAGGCTCACTGGCTAACGCTCTTTGGTGGCTTAAAATATCAATCCTGCCTCCTGGCCAAAAAGATCTGCCTTGGTCAGCTCCCAACTGGGGTCCAACAACTCCTTGTTCCCAGCACTAATCCCAGGCCCACCCAAAATTCAGAACTGCAGTCCTTCCTGACTCCAAAATGTCAGACATCTCAAGGACAAAGGTCCTTTGCCTATCTGGCACTGTTGTGGTTCAGCTCCCTCCATGAGAACATTATTAGCCTGCCCACTCTCCGGACCTTCAAAAAGAACCTAAAGAACCAATTAATACAGGAATCTCAATGTGTCTGCCATCACTAGCACCTAGCAAAGGCATCTCCTACCATCTGCCCTTCTGCCAAACAGATCTCTCTCTCTCTCGGACACCCTGCACTTGGGGCTCAACCCCCCCACCCCATCTGTCCAGCACTTCTATGCGCTAACCCCCTTGTGTTGCTGACAACTAACAGGCTCCCTGTTGGGCACAGTTATTTAGTCTGTTCCTGTATGTATCTGACTGTGTTTACTTATTCCAGTTTTAATTTTCGCTGTATTTTTTTGCATTCCTTTATTTAAAGACCAAATGTACCTAAATGTTCTCATTCTAATCCTATTGCCCTGTTTGTCTCAATCCTCTGTATAATCACCTACTTGTTCTAAATGTACTAATGTGGAACCTATGTAAAGAGCTCTGAGCTCAAATGATTAATCTGAGATCAGAAATAAATTAATTAATAAATAAATAAATACCTACCAGGACATGGTCACACCAGGCTATACTCAGTTCAGGAAAGACAGGGTGGAAAGGAAAGGAGGAGGGGTGATTCTGTATGTAAGAGAAGGTATCAAAGTGATGGAGACAGATGGAATCCAGTGGGGAATGGAGGGGTTAGAGGTACTGTGGGTCACCCTGGAAATAGGAACCAGAGCCACTATTCACACTGGCGTGATCGTCTCCAACACAAGGAGAGAAACTGATTAAGGTGCTGGTGGAAGACATTAGCACAATGGCAGAAAAAGGTGAGTTGCTGTTGGTGTGGGACTTTAATCTGTCAGATGTAGATTGGAGCATCCCAGCTTCAGCTAGAAGCAGAGACATCCTGGACTCCCTGCAAGGGGCATTTCTCAGGCAGCTAATCAAAGAACTCACCTGATATGAGGCAATGCTGGACCAGGTGCTCACAAGCAGGAATAGTATTGCAGATGTCAAGGTGGGAGGCCACCTGGGGACCGGAGATCACCGTACAGTGTGGTTCAACATACAATGGCAGCGGAAGCAAAGTACACAAGGACAAGGGTCCTGGACTTCAGAAGGGAAGATTTAGAAAAGTGGGTGAACGTCTCAGAGATGACCTGAGGAGGGTGGAGAATCAGTTGGATAAGTTAGGGGAAGGCATAGTAAAGGCAACAAACCTCTGTGTAAAGGAGGTGAGCAAAAACAGAAGAAAAAAAAAAGACACCGATATGGTTCTCAAAGGAAGTGGCTGAAAAGGTAAAGGCTAAAAGGGCAGCATTCAGGAGGTATAAGAAGATACAGAAGGAAGGGGATAGGGAGGGGTATCAGGAGAAGCAGAAGGAAGCAGGGAAAGTGGTGAGGAGTGTAAAGGTGCAAACTGAAGAAAGAATAGCCCAAAGGGTTACTAAAAGAGACAAGACCTTCTTTAGGTACATATGTAATGTCCCAAAGCATGGAGGCACTACAGAAAAGGGGTGCTTCTGCAGGTAAAATGTACCTGGGGTGCCCCATTGACAGTATGGGGCTTCTGTGTGCGTTTTCCCTCCCCACACCATGGCCAAGCAGGGCCAAGAAGAAACAAGAAAAACAAGTTTTCTCTCTGCTGCCTGCTCTGCTCCATTCTATCCTCCTCCCCTAGAACAGGCAGCATGAGAATGGGCACCTACGTGCTGGGACCGCTGTCCCTGGCCGGTGTGTGGTGCCGTTTCAAAATCTGGCCATTGGTTTGGGGCACGGGCTCTGGATTCTAGAATTAGAACCCAGAGCACCTTTTAAACAAGATCTGGTCAGAGCCAAAATGTCTGCAGGCTTTGACCTGATAAGGAATAAATTTTGTGTGCATGACCCACGCTACTAGATGTGTTCAGACCTGCTGCTGGCTGTGACACCCTCTGGGCTGCAGCTGTGGTGCTGTCAGGTTCATCTCAAGGTGCAAAGTAAACAGCAGCACACTTCCGAGCTGTTTGGTACACTGTTAGCAAGGCAGGCAAAGCAAGCAGTACCGACTAATACCAGGCCTCACCTTCTCATTGCCCCCCCCCCACTCACCTGTGAAGCAACAAAACCGAGACCTTGTCCAGCTGAGGAGAGAAAATTCCCGATCAGTGACACGCAAGTTGCCTGCCCGGACTAGGCTCCCTGCCGCACCAGTACGAGTTGAAGAATTAATTGACAAAAACAGTGATCTCATGGAATCAGAAATTGGTGAATTGTCATATCTGGAGGCATGTCTGTACTGGGTGGTGGGAGGTGTGTCAAAAGGGAATGAATAACTGCAGAATTACACCACAGTATCATACACAATTTTTTACAGTCCATGGGCAACAATTAGTACAAGCCTGTGTCAAGCACATATAAAAAGCCCCCTCCCTCCGGTCTGCTAATGCCCTTACTGAAGCGGTTCTTTCAGGTGCTGCTCACTTCCCAGGCTATCTCTCTCTCTTTCTCACTGCTGTGGCCACTCCATCAGGTGCTCATCTGCTAACTTTTTCTCATTATGGCTCTCACCACTGCAGTTCAACCATTTGCCATGTGACTACCCAAAAACTAAAGCTTTCACAAATGCCAGCAATGTGTTGTTTATATGAGTGTCAGTGATCAGAGCTGTGGTTTGAACAAGGTGGCCATGCAGAGATGTTATGTCATTGTGTTGCATTAGTGACATCCTCAGTGCAGCACAACAACATACAGTAATGACACAGCTGCTGCAGCACTACAAGGAAATTCTAGGCATGCATTTCTATTGGCAATTGCATTCAACCATACACTATAAAACAGTAACCTTGGAGAACTTGGGAAGATATTTTTAAAAACTGTTGACCAGAGTCATTAATTACAAAACCATGACAGGGCATGGGCTATTGGGGGATTTACCCATGCCTCATGTGGTGTGTCATGAAACGCATGAAGTAGGTAATCCCTAATTACCCATGTCGTGGAGTGCTTTATTGCAATTATGCAATGGACCCATGTGTAAAATAAATTTAAAGATGTTTATTTATATGTTTGTTTGTTTTCTTTTTATAAATACCTTTCTTTTGAGCTTCAGGTTATCGCAGGATTTACCCACCATGGGTAAAGATCTTAGCTGACTAATCAGCATGCAGGAATTTTTTATCCTCAAAGTATAATTGGTTTTAAAAAAAATGTCTTAAGGAATTAAACATACAGATAATAAAAGATGCCAAGAATACATTACTGCTAAAAAAACACAGATTATTTTTTGTCCACTAAAAATACTTCTGCTTTAAAAGAGCTCCCCCCCACCAACACACAGCTTTCCTTGCACTCATTCATGGTCCATCTTAAGCTTTTATCACCCTCAGTAGTCCTGTAAGTTCTACTCAGTGCATTTTGTAAGTTACATAATTTTGCACTCACCTTTTTTGGATTTTGTTTTGCTCATTTGAGGGTCACATTCTGTTGTAGTGCTATTTGAAACTACAACAGAATGTGACCCTCAGAAGAGTGCGCAGTAACCAGTCCAGAACAGGTGAGTGCAGAAATACAGAACTTTAACAATTCACTGAGTAGAACTTAGAGGGCTTTTGAAGTGATAAAAGCTTAAGAGGGACTATGATTGAGTGCAAGGAAAGTTGTGAGTGTGTGTGTGTGTGTGTATGCTTGTGTGTGTTGGGGAGGTGGCACTCTTTTAAAGCAGAAATATTTTTAGTGGGCAAACAGTTAATCAGTGTTTTTAGCAGTAATGTATTCCTGGCATCTTTTATCATATTGTCAGTAGTAAGCGTCAGCTACTTGCTTATTTAGTTTTTATTTACTAGGTATGTGCACTAGACAACTGAACAGTGGCACAGCCAGGTTTGGGAGTGTTTGGGAGCCGGGATGGGGGGGGGAGGGCATTCAATCAACCATGGGCTCAACAATGGGCACTAAACAGTGAATAAAGATGGGAGCAGGGTGCCACTACTCAGACTTTGGCAGCCAGGAGGGGCGACCACCCCTCAGCCCCCCCTCCAGCTCTGCCACTGCAACTGAATGCCT
This sequence comes from Neoceratodus forsteri, assembly GCA_016271365.2. Lineage (NCBI taxonomy): Eukaryota > Metazoa > Chordata > Ceratodontiformes > Ceratodontidae > Neoceratodus > Neoceratodus forsteri. Next base: position 669,825,024 of record CM057451.1, on the reverse strand, counting down.
ATTTTCAGGCACAGCCTGGAAGATTACAGAATAACAGCACAGCAAAGCACAGTGACAATAAATTCATACATAACAATGTAATAAATGCAGTCATAATATTAGGTATGAAACAAAAAAATTACAGTTCAGTTTATGTAAGAAACATATGTAGGCAAACACTGTATATTACAGAGATGACAAGGAACTTGTAATACATCATAATGCAAGGGGAGCAGTACTTACATTTGGCTGTCTGTGGCATCTCCCAGACCTTATGCCAACAGCTGTATTACTGTTCTCCCTGTTCTGCCGCCAGATTATACCTGGAAATGAGCTTTGGCAAAGTGTGCATTTCCTGATCACCAGTTTTTTAAATAAATAAAATAACATGTTGTTTATTTTGGACAAATAAACTGACACCCTCCCAATCAACTTTTGCTGTAAAATGAATGAATACTTCAGTGGTAAATTTTGTGTTCTTGAAGAAACTCTCACATCTCTCCTGTAGTATTCAAGAAAAATAGGTCTGTTTAACTACCATGCCTTATACAGTCAGCGTTGTACTTGGGCTGGGCTCTCAGTGGAAAAAATACTGTTGTGAGGACGGAAAAAAAAATGTATGTCCTTTTCTGATGCAAAACATCTGCAGGCTCCACCCACCGCAGACGTAAAAAGGGGAGAGCCATTTCCCGTTGTTGTTCATGCTGGGCTGTGGAGAAGAGTGGACTGAAAGAGTGTGACGGGGTCCTTGGGCTTGCCTGGTGTATGTTGAAGCCAATTCCATCAGCTCTGCATGGTGCCCTCTTCCAGCCAGCAAAAATTGCTGCTCCTGCTGTGGTGTCTGCTCTATATGAGGTCGAATGTCTGGTGGTTCCCTGACAGAAGATCCCAGTCCTGCAAGTGGTGTGAGCTCTGTTTAGCCCAATTTATTTTTTTGTGTCTCCCTGAGTGTTCCGGTCCCTCAACGGTGGCAGAGAAGAGCCGCATCACAGCAAGAAAGTTGCTGGCCTTCCAGAGGCCCCCAGTTGTCCACCACTTTGCCTGCTGCCTCCCGACGGTTCCCTCTTACTGCTATAACACCTCCCTCCCTCCCTCCTTCCTCGAGCAGCTCCTTCACCCCAGGCCAGGCAGTGAGTCAGGTGGCAGCACAGAGAAGGGTGCTGACCACCAAAAGAATTTAAAATAAAAGTTTGAATTGTTTAGCACTAGAAGCACCATCATGGGGCTGGGAGAGTAGGGTCATCTACCAATTTGATTATTTCAGGCGCAGCGATGCCCACTGGGAGTGGCCAGTCAGGTAGGACCATAAAGGACTAATTAAAAATTTATAAAGGGGTGGAACCGAGGTGGGATGGCCCCGAACTCTGACAGGGAGTCCTGGAAAAGGCCCCAGCATTTAAAAGGGGCAATGTTAAGCACAGCGGGCTCATTGAAAAGGGGTAGCAAAGGCTCCAGCAGTGAACAGAGGGGTAGTAAAGGCCCCAGTAGTGCAAAAGGAGGTGGCAAAGGTCCTAATACTTAAAAGGGCAGCAAGGCCCATAGTGGATCCAAAAGGGTAGCAAAGGCTCCACGTTAAGGAAAGAGGAAAAAGGGCAATGCTAGGCCCTGGTATTAAAAGGGCAGCAAAAGGGCCCCAAGCCATTTAAAAAGGGGGCAGCAGAAGGGTCCCAGTACTAAAAAGGGGTAGCAAAGGCCCCAGCACCAAAGGGGGCGACGTTAGGCCCAGTGGTGGCAAGGGGGAAGCAAGGCCCACTGACTTTGAAGAAGGGCAACGTGAGGCCCAGAGGTGGAAAGGGGGCAGTGCAGAGCCCAAACATTCTAAAGGGGGTTCTGCCAGTAGGCCCACTGTAGTTAAGAGGGGCCCAGCAGTTACAAGAGCACGAGAGGCCCAGAGTGGAAAGGGCGTTCACCCCAAAGTTTCTAGAGGGGTAGCCAGATCCTGGTACAACAAGCATTTGTCAATACTGAATGTTGGCTTGCTGGCATTGGCATTGATAGTGCAGGAGTTAGAGAGATGCATCATAGGAATGGCAGTGAAGTATTGAACTGATGCCAACCCACCCCCACCCTGCAGAGAGTGACAGGCATTAGGGTGTCCCTTTGGGTGTTTGGTAGTGCAGGGAAACATGTGGCAGGATGTGAAAAATGACAGCTGTACAGTTCATAAGGAGGTGTAAAAAATGCCAGTATTGAAAATGTGGCATGTAAATATACTAAATTATGGGTTACAAGGCGTGGAAATATGCAATGCACACTTGCAACACTGCCATTTTATGGGCGTGTCAGCACCAAATTTCAACACAGGCATTTTAGCACCTCTGCTCATGTACAGTGTCACTGTTATTTCCTCAAAGTGTCCCAAGAAGTGATTTCGCACAGCAACCACGCTATTCTGCGCCGGAAGTGCGAAAACACATTTTGGGCAGGATATGTGAAATGACAGCTGTACTGTTCATCAAAAGGTGTGGGAAAATGGCAATGGTGAAAATCCAGAGTGAAAATATCACAAATGCACGACGGTACGAGCGTGCATGCAATCTGCCAATGCACTCTTATAACACAGTCATTTTATGGAGTATCATCACCAAATTTTCAACATAGGCATTTTAGGACCTCTGCTCATGAACTGTGTCACAGTCACTTTCATAATCTGGCCCAAACACTGATTTCCCACAGCGACTGCGCTATTGTGCGCCGGAAGTGTGGAAACACATTTCGGGCAGGATGTGGAAAATGACAGCTGTACTGTTCACAAGGAGGTATACAAAAATGACAATGCTGAAAATCCGCATTAAAATATTGTGAATGCGCGCGGTTACGAGCCATGCGAGTAACCGCGCAATGCACGCCATTATAAAACAGGCATTTGTTAGATTTTTTCCACCAATTGGAACATAGGCTTTTTGAGAGGCCACCTCATGAACATTGGCACTGTCATTTCGTTAATGGGTCCCGAAAGGTGATTTTGTGCAGCGACTGCGAAATCACCTTTCAAGGCCGATTAACGCCATGACAGTGATAGAATTCATGAGCAGGGACCCCAAAAACCCCATGTTGAAAATTTGGTGCCAAAATTCCAAGAAATGCCTGAGATATGCCGCAAAGTTGAAAACACCCTAGTCACGCCACTATACAGCTTACTGGCATTTCCTCAGTTTGCGGTCGGCTTTGAAGAGTGCAGACGTGTTCCTGGTCCACAGAAGATCGCTACTCGGACTCCGGAGGCATGGGGGTGGGGGTGAGGAGGCAGGTGCGCAGGGTGGGCGCGGTGGGGAGGGGCATCGAGATCACGAGGGACGGTTTTCGCTTTACAGGAAAAAAAGGAAAACCATCATGGACAGTTTTGTGTTGAGAGCATCTGGCAAGCTGGGTGGACTCTCAGCATGCCACCTAACTTTTTTGGGAAAGCCGCAGCCGATGGGGGATTGGGCACCCCCGCCGGCACACAACAGGGGAATACGCCGACGGGATTGGGCACCTCTCGCAAACAAAAAAGCAGGGGGCACAATCAGAGGGATTGGGCACCTCTCGGCATTTAACAATGGGGCGGTGGATGCCGATGGGGAGGGCTCCCATCGGATGCATAAAGACAGCGCGGGGACCACGAGCCGAGGGGGATTGGTCACCCCTCGCATTCAACATTTGGGGGGTATGCGCCGACAGGGAGTGGGCTCCACTGTTGGCACAGTAAAACTGTGGGGGTTACCGACAGGGATTGGGCACCCCGATGTCAGCAACGTAAGCAGCTGCGCCGACCATGCTCATAATGGCGGCAGCACGCCAACAAAGGATTGCTGCATATGACGAGCTTTTCCGGATTGCAGCGGACCTTTGCTTAGATGTGCTCACCCCATTATGCATGCATGGTGTGGCGCCGCATGCAGGCTGATTGGAATGAGGGACGCACCTACTGATGTGTGCCCTGCATTCACCCAACAGCGGCCGCGCCCCCAAATCTGCACTCTTCCTACATGTTGGCTTGTGCGCAAGTGCGGCAAGCCAACATAAAAAGGGACCAGCAAGTACAGTACTTTTGGGAAAGGTCAGCAAAGGAAAAGAAAGGTGCTTAGCACACAACTGTTATGTAGTGACTGTCTATTCCTGAAAATGTGTATCTGAACTGTTGTGGTGACTGCAAAGTACCAACACTGCGTTGTTACTGGGATTGTGGTTATTTGTCCCTGCAACAAACAATTGCCCTGGAATTACAGTTATTTGCCCCTGCAACGAACAATTGCCCTGGAATTGTGGTTATTTGCCCCTGCAATGAACAATTGCCCTGAAACTGGTTATTTGCCCCTGCAACACACAATTACCTGGAATTGTGGTTATTTGCTCCTACAATGAACAATTGCCCTGAAACTGGTTATTTGCCCCTGCAATGAACAATTGCCCTGGAACTGTGGTTATTTGCCCCTGCAACGAACAATTGCCCCAGATTCCAGCAATTTGCCCCAGCTCCAGGCAAATTGCCCCTGTAATGAACAATTGCCCTGTATTCCAGCAATTTGCCCCTGCTCCAGGCAAATTGCCCATGCAACAAACAATTGCCTCAGATTTTGGTGATTTGCTCCTGCTCCAGACAAATTGCCCCTGCAACGAACAATTGCCCTAGATTCCAGCAATTTGCCCCTGCTCCAGGCAAATTGCTCCTGCAAGCAAGTACCTAGGATTCCAGCAATTTGCCCCTGTTCCAGGCAAATTGTCCCAGCAACAACTAGCACCTTGGTGCAGTGAAAAGTGTAATTACCAGTGTTCTTAGTGTCAACTGAATGTATTTGGACTCAATCTTCTGCCGCAACACCCCTGGTGGGGTTGTTTACAGCAGATTCTTCACGAAGCAATCTTCAGCCAGTGAAGAACTTCGCAGCAGCACCCTTCCCTGTCATCCGCCATTGGTTGAAGCCGATGTAACCCTGTGTGACTCGTGACCACCGGCTTCTGGTTTCCTTGTGGTTTGGTCAGCCTAGAAGTGGAACATCCTGGAAGAAACCGTGTCCATCACTCCCAGTCATTCGCCGATAGTCGACTCCAATGTGGCCAGTGTGTATCTGTGTCCACTTGTTTGTTGTTTTTTCTGGTTCTGGACAGTACGGGGCTCTGATCTTAGCCCTCCATCCTACTTTTCCTGCTTGTTTCACCTTGCTTGCACTGTGTTGTTTTCTGGGATTCAGCTTGATTTTGGTGGTCCTACTGGGGATCTTTTGCCAAAGTAGCTTCAACGTGCCTTCATCCTTAGCAATCCTTGCAAGTGGATTCGACGTCAAGTACTTGTTCTTTTATCCTTGGCAGCCCTGGTCGAGGGTTGGTGCCTGGGAACTTCAGCTAGTCTTTGTTTCATCATCCTTGGCAGCCCTGGTCGCGGGTTTATGCCAGGGAAATTGCAGCAGATCTCCACCTTTGGCAATCCTGTCAAGTGGATTCATGGCCAAGTCTTTGTTCCTTCATCCTTGGCAGCCCTGGTCATGGATTTGTGCCAGGGAAGAGTTCAGCAGAGTTCAGTTCTCTTGTACTAGAGTATTCCAGCAACCTTGGAGAGTGGGTTGGTTGAAGAATCAGGGTCTGTTTAAAAATCTTTTGCATCCCCTCCAACCTCTCCTCGGTTTTCACATTGGTGTAGCTTGGCACCAAGTAGGAAACCCCATTCTCCTTTTTGCCCCATTGCTACTCCACTCTTCAGCTGTGTGCAAGAAGATGGCAGGAAAAGTTGGATTTCCTTTAACACCCATTAACACCTAGAGGTGGTTACTCCACCCGGCCCTTCGGGATCTGCAACTGGTATCTCTTGTTCACTACAGTGATAGTCTCATATCATTATAGAGTAATAGATGTTTTACATAGAAACATAGACTTTGACGGCAGATAAGGACCACTTGGCCCACCCAGTCTGCCCATTTCCCTACCTATTGGATAAGCTGCAGATTCCAGTTAACCAACAGCCTACTTCCTGCAACCCCCTACTATAATTGCCTTATGTCTGTCCCATGCATGTTTGAATTCCCCCACTGTTTTAGACCCCACAACCTCTCCAGGAAGGCGGTTCCATGCGTCCACCACTCTCTCCATGAAAAAGAATTTCCTCACATTACCCCTGAGCTGTCCCCCCTCTAACTTTAAATTGTGCCCCCTTGTTCTTAGACATCTCTTTTTCTGAAAGATGCTACCCTCCTGGACTTTGTTGATTCCCTTGAGGTACTTAAAAGTTTCTATCATGCCCCCTCTCCCTCCTTTCATCAAGGGTATACATATTAAGCTCTCTCAGTCTCTCTTCATATGGTTTCTGATGTAGACCCTGCACCATTTTAGCTGCCCTCCTCTGGACTGCTTCCATCCTGTCTATGTCCTTGCATAGATGAGGTCTCCAAAACTGCACGCAGTACTCCAGATGGGGTCTCACCAACTGTCTGTATAGAGGGATAACCACTTCCCTTTTTCTACTTGTGATGCCCCTCCCTATGCATCCCAGTATCCCCCTGGCTCTCCTTACTGACTTCTCACATTGCTTACCCACCTTTAGGTCATCTGATATGACTACACCCAGATCCCTTTCCATTATTGTTGTTGTTAGTACCTCCCTGCTATTGTGTACTCTTCTCCTGGATTTTATTCCCCAGGTGCATTACTTTGCACTTCTTTACATTGAATCTAAGTTGCCATATGTCTGACCATTCCTCCAACCTTGCCAAGTCCCTTCTCATCCTTTCTATCCCCCCTTGTGTATCAACTCTGTTACAGATCTTTGTGTCATCTGCAAAGAGGCATACCTTTCCTTCCAGACCCTCTGCAATGTCACCTATAAAGACATTAAAGAGGACTGGACCCAGTACTGAGCCCTGAGGTATTCCAGTAGTAACCCCCTTTCTTCAGGATGTGTTCCATTCACTATTACCTTCTGTGTCCTGTTGTGCAGCCAGTTTGCTACCCAGGCTACCACCCTGGGACCCACTCCCAGGCTGGCTAACTTGATTATTAATCTTTTGTGTGGGATTGTGTCAAATGCCTTGCTAAAGTCTAGGTAGGCCATATCCACAGCCCCTCCCTGGTCTATTACTTTGGTCACCCAGTCAAAGAAATCTATTAGATTTGTCTGACATGATCTTCCTGCTGTGAATCCATGCTGCTTTGGGTCCTATGCCCTGCTGGCCTCTAGGTACTCAACAATTCTTTCTTTCAGAAGTGATTCCATCATTTTCCCCACCACTGAGGTCAAACTAACAGGTCTGTAGTTTCCTGCTTCTGCCTTGCTCCCACTTTTGTAAAGGGGAATCACATCTGCCCTCCTCCAGTCCAGTTTTGAATTTGTTCATTAGATTGTTTAGAGAAAGCATAGTATAGAGCTTGATAGGTAATGGCCTTAGGCTGAGGTGCACCTCTTAGAGACAGCAGAAAACAATATTTACTGTACATGTTTGATTTGGTTCCCCCTTCCCTTGTGATCATGTCTACCCTTCCCTGTGGTAGGAATAAAGCCCGTTGGGCATCAAACTTATAGATTGTCTCCTGCCTCTCCTTACCAGGTGTCTCCATCTACCCAACCCCATTCGAACCACAGTGTTATCTCACCAGTCCACCTGCTTGAGGCAACGCTGGTGGTGCGGATGAGATAGGCGATCTTCGTGTTTAGCACTCAGTTAGTTCACCACTCATACTGTAAGTGAAAGGAGTAAGACTGGGGGAGGGATTGTGAGTTTAAGAAGGGAATGGGAGACTCTGCAGAGGAGGATCAGAGAAAAGCAGATATCATGTACTTTTGTTCAGTGTTCAGAGAGGAAGGAAAAGGGGATGGGCCACATAAAGCAGCAGGAGCACTGGGGGAGGGAGGTAGATGCAAGTCCAACATAAAAGCAGCAGGAGCATGGGGGGGTACACACAAGTCCATTTTCAGAGGGGAGAGCCCTGAAGGGACTCACAAATCTGGAAGTGGACAAAGCTATTGGGCCATGGCGGGGTACACACAAGGGTATTGTGGGAGCTCAGGGAGGTATAGGCTGCATCTCTAGCAACCCTATTCAACAATTCACTGGATCAGGATGGTTCCAGAAGAATGGAGGAGGACAGATGGAGTCAGACTTCACAGAAGTGGTAGCAGGGAGGAGGCTGGCAAGTATAGGCCCATCAGTCTGGCATCACTGGTAGGGAAGGTAATGGAATAACTGATAAAGGACAGGATTCTGGAATATCTTGAATCCAGAAGGTTACAAGACCAAAGCAGCATGGGGGGGAGGGATCATGTCAGACAAATCTGGTAGATTTCTTTGAATGGGTGACCAGGGAAATAGATCAGGGTGGGTTGGCGGACATGGCCTACATAGATTTTAGTAAGGCATTCAACACCATACCACACAGGAGACTCATAAGGAAACTGGGCAATATGGGGTTGGTCCTAAGGTCGTAACCTGGTTAAGAAATTGCTTAATGGATAGATGACAGAGGATGGTGGTAAACGGAGTTCACTCCAGGGAAGTTAGGATGACCAGAAGGGTGCCTCAGAGCTCAATACTAGGACAAGTCCACCGTCATGTCTTTATAAGTGACATTCCAGATGAGCTGGAAGGGAAGGTATGCCTCTCTGCAGATGATGCCAAAATATGCAATAGAGTAGACACTCCAGAGGATGTGGAAAGAATGTGCAAAAATCTGAGAAAACTCAAGGCATGGTCAAGGGCATGATAGCTGGGCTTTAATACGAAAAAGTGCAAAACCATGCACCTAGGGCACACAAACCCAGAGGCAGAGAATCATATGGGAGAAGAGGTATTGATGGTCACCAAATAGGAATGGGACCAGGGAGTAATCATATCTGATTACCTCAACAGTATGTAGGGCCAGTGGGTTGCTTGGGTACATCAGGAGGGGTACAGTATCATCAGCAGAAGGAGGCAGGTGGTGTTGACACTGTATAGATAATTGGTGAGACCCCACCTGTAGTACTGTGTCCAGTTCTGGAAACCACAACTCAGGAAGGACATAGACAAGGTAGAGGCTATCCAGAAGAGGGCAACTAAAATGGTGCAGTGGCCGCCATCAAAAGCCCTACGAATAGAGACTGAAGAAGCTCAATATGTACACCATGGATGGGAGGACAAGACTGAGACCTATAAATACCTCATGGGGCTCAATTAGGTACAGGGCAGGAGGATTTTTCTGAGAAAAATGTGTATGAGAAAAAGGGGATATGCAATGAAGCTGGAAAAGGAAAAATTTAGACGAGATGTGAGGAAAAACATTTTCACTAAAAGAGTGGTGGAGGACTGGAACAGTCTTCCAGTGGAGGTGGTGAGGACAAAAGTAGTAGTGGGGTTCAAGCATCTTAGTTGGGAAGCAAGGGGAGAGGGATCCAGAGATCAGGTAGGGTCTGCAGCAACAGTATAGGCAGAGAGAAATAGCCAGACTGCGTGGGTCAAGCTGTTCTTATCTGCTGTCAGATTCTGTGTTTCTATGTCTAATGTTCATCGGTATTTTAATTTTCCCTTTACTACCATCCAAGTTAACTTATTGGCCCCTTGTGACATATTGCACTAAGGGTGTCAAGTACCTGGAAATAAAAACAGCCACACAATTTACTCTGCCACCTGCCAGGTGTACAGGCTCAAGTTTTTTGTTGTGTCTCAGAGTCACAAATTCAATGTGAGGAAAGGGGTCAGTACCATCCCAGATTAGGTTGTCAGAAGCAGTAGTTGCAGGAGAAGTACCTGTATCAGTTTGAAAAGGTACTAATGGTAGTAGGGGGACTAAAGAGTGAAAAAATGTTGAGATCGGGGATGAGGTTGGCAGTACTGAAAAATTCTGTGTGGGTATCATCAGGGGTGGTCAGGACAAAGGGCCGAAACAGAATGTGGGCATCTGCAGTGTCATTGTCTGTCTGGTTGGTAAAAAGTACATCTTCACTATCTGAGAGCAGAAGCCGTGTATATGAGCTGGAAAAAAAGGTCTCAATTCTGGTCCCTTTAAAGTACTGTACAGTAGCAGCAACATATCCAGCACTGCATACACCTTTTGCTTGTACTGTAAGTTCTGCACATGGACCTCCTTCTGTAATTGATGCATGTCGTTGCAGAGCATGTTGACTGTTCTGTGCAATGAGCACACCAGAATTTGACTCCTTGCACTAGTCACGCAGTTTGCAGCTGTTGGTTGGGTTTGCATTTTGGGTGGTTAATAGCTGTTGATTGCGGCACTGCTTGGGGAGCAGCTGGAAGGTAAGCTTATGGAGCTGGCAGATTCTGTTGTTATATACTTTCTATTTTTGAAATTTTTTTATACATGTAAAATGCATACAGACAGGTACATTAAATGTATATGCTGTTTTATACAGAGGTAAAGTATAGGTCTGCCTGACTCTCTTGTATACTCTCCTGTCCTATACTGAATTTCTTTTATCTACTTTATTTATCCATTTCTGTACTAACTTTTAACCTCATTATTTTTGTATATATCATAACTTGGTATTAACGATGTTGTAGGTAATGTCCATCAACTATGACACTGCAACTATATCTCTTTGCTCTTCAACTCTATTGTGTTTTTTTCCATTGTATTTACCTATTTTGTATGCTGTCCTACCCAGAACTGCCTTGAAAATGAGCTTGCTCAATGGAGCCCCTTCCTGGTAAAATAAACTTGAACATGAACTTTCTAATGTTAATAATAATGGTATCCCGTGAGGCGGACGCATGAGGAAGGGCACTGTCCACAACAGTGAGTCGTTCCCCACGAAATCCCTCATGGCGATGGGAGGGTAGGGTGACCGGATGGGGGGGAGGTGAAATGGGTGACAGAATGTCGCTATATGTACACATGCGGGGGGGACAAGCATGGCATATGTGGGCTGGGAGGGGGTGGAGGAGCTGTAAGGGGTGGTGCTGTGGTGGGTTGCAGAGCTGCATCGTGGCATCAGGAGTTGGCCTGTGGCTGGGGTGGGTGAGGTACCGGGTTTGGGTCCGGTGCTGGTGCGATTTTATTGCGCCTGGCCGAACCTTTAATTTTACAAGCTTTCACACACCCCCAACATGCAACCCCCTGGAGTTGAGAATCCTTTAGTAGGGGGTGCAGGGGGGAAATCCCTCCACAGAAAGCATTGAAATTTATGTCCCCTGCACCATTGTCCTGTGCGCCGGGGTGTCAGAGTGCCAAAAATGTTTTCGGCACTCTGATTGCATGATAACGGTGAGCGCCTTTAGGCTTTCACCATTATCACATAGAACCATAATAATGCAGCTTGACATGCATCAGAAAAATACAGCACAACCGAGCCCAGACTCTGATGTTGGCTCATCTGTCACCCTGTGTACATATACCTTATGCAGTTCATCGAAGTATGAAAGGAAAGAAACAGGTATGAAAAGAAAAGAAAAGAAAGAAAAGGTATGAAAAGAAAAGGTATGAAAGGGTGGTTCCAGAAAGGAGCAAACGAGATAAACCTGAGAAGAGCTATTAAGCTAGAGTAGTGGATCAAGAACACAGGGGACGTGAGTGGAACCTCACAGGGAGGTTCAAGATTAACATGAGGAAATTCTATTTTACAGAATGGGTGGTGGAGCCATGGAACAATCTGCCAGCTGACATGGTGGGTGCCAAAACCATTAATGGTTTCAAAGATGGCTGGGAAAGGGCTTAGTGGTTGCTCAGGGTGGTAGCATAGGGTGGAGAGCATGGGGGTGGAAAGTGTGGGTTTTTGAACTTTGTATGGGCAATAGATCTGGGTATTGTTAGCATTTAATGAGAAGAGTGGATGGACCAATGTTTCTTTCTGCCATCATTGTGTGTTTGTCTATGTTTCTATGACTCATCGATTTCAATCAACTTGAATTGCAAAACAAAATAAATACACCAAATGAGTTTTTAGTGACACTTGTGTGTTTGTGCCTCCTACTAAAACACTCCCATTTGTATTATTGAATTCGGTACCAGATTACTGTATTACATAGAACATAGAATTTGATGGCAGATAAAGACCACTTGGCCCACCCAGTCTGCCCATTTCCCTACCTGATGGATAAGCTGCAGATTCTAGTTAATCAACAGCTTACTTCCTCGTGCTCCCTCACTAGAATTACCTTATGCCTGTCCCATGCATTCTTGAATTCTCCCACTGTTCCTGACTCCACAACCTCCTCAGGAAGGCTGTTCCATGCATCCACAACTCTCTCTGTGAAAAAATACTTTCTAACATTACCTCTGAGCCGTCCCCCCTCTATCTTCAAATTGTGCCCCCTTGTTCTTGCACATCTCTTCTTCTGAAAGATACTGCCCTCTTGTACCTTGTTAATTCCCTTGAGATACTTGAAAGTTTCTATCATGTCCCTCTCTCCCTCCTTTCCTCAAGGGTATACATATTAAGCTGCTTTAGTCTCTCCTCATATGTCTTCTGGTGCAGACCTTGCACCATTTTGGTTGCCCTACTCTGAACAGCCTCCACTCTGTCTATGTCTTTGGCGAGATGGAGTCTCCAGAATTGAATGCAGTACTCCAGATGGGGTGTCACTAACTGTCTGTAGAGAGGGATAACAACTTCTTGTTTTCTACTGTTAATGCCTCTCCCTATGCATCCCAGTATCCCCCCAGCCCTCCTTACTGCCTTCTCACGTTGCTTTCCCACCTTTAGGTCATCTGATATAATTACTCCTAGGTCTCTTTCGATTTTTGCTGTTGTTATTAACTCACCCCCCATTGTGTACTTTTCCCCTGGGTTTTTGTTTCCCAGATGCATTACCTTTCACTTCTTTGCATTGAATCTGAGCTGCCACGTATTTGACCATTCCTCTAACCTTGCCAAGTCCCTTTTCATCCTTTCCACCCCACCTTGTGTATCAACCCTGTTGCAGATCTTTGTGTCATCTGCAAAGAGGCATACCTTTCCTTCCAGGTGCTCTCCAATGTCACTTATAAAGATATTAAAGAGGACCGGTCCCAGTACCGAATCCTGCGGTACCCCACTAGTTACCCTCCTTTCTTCACTGTGTACTCCGTTTACTATTACCTTTTGTGTCCTGTTGTCCAGTCAGTTTTTTATCCAGGCTACCACCCTGGGACCCACTCCAAGGCTGGCTAACTTGTATATTAATCTTTTGTGTGAGACTGTGTCGAATGCCTTGCTAAAATCTAGGTAGGCCATATCCACAGCCCCTCCCTGGTCTACTACTTTGGTCACCCAATCAAAGAAATCTATTAGGTTCATCTGACATGACCTTCCTGCTGTGAAACCATGCTGCCTTGGGTCCTGTGCCTCACTGGCCTCTAAGTACTCAACAATTCTTTCCTTCAGAAGTGATTCCATCATTTTCCCCACCACTGAGGTCAAACTAACTGGTCTGTAGTTTCCTGCCTCTGCCCTGCTCCCACTTTTGTGAAGTGGAATCACATCTGCCCTCCTCCAGTCCTCAGGTATCACCCCATCCTCCCATGATTTGTTAAAGAGAGTAGTCAGTGGTGTTACTAGTTCTACCCTTAGTTCTTTTAGTATTCTTGGGTGAATCCCATCAGGACCCATTGCTTTGTCCACCCTCAGTTTCAAGAGTTCTTTCAAAACCCTTTCTTCTGTGAATGGACTGGTATCGACCCCCCTATTCAGAGTTTCTCCCTTGTATTACAGTAAGTTAAGAATAATGCTTAGTAACAACTCACTTAAGCAATCAAGTCAGTGCAGCAAGGCCTATTGCAACGTCAACAGGATGCTGGGCTGTATCGGGAGGAGTACTGATAGCAGCAGAAAAGAGGTAATACTTCCTCTATACAGCTCCCTGGTGAGGCCTCACCTAGAGTACTGTGTCCAGTTCTAGAGTCCTTGCCTCAGAAAGGATAAGGATAGGCTGGAGACAGTGCAGCGCAGAGTAACAAAAATGATTCAGGGCCAGCAGGGCAGATCCTATGAGGAGCGCCTCAAGGCTCTAAATATGTACTCACTGGAGGCCAGAAGGGAGAGGGGAGATATGATAGAGACCTTCAAGTTCCTTAAAGGAATTAACAAAGTGAACCATGTGGAACTACTTAGCCTGAATATCAATTTGAGGTCACGTGGACACAAATGGAAATTCACAGGAGATAGGTTCAGGAGAGATGTGAGGATGTATTACTTTATGGAAAGGGTGGTGAAACCCTGGAACAGTCTGTCAGCTGAGGTGGTGGGTGTAAAAACAGTCAGGGGATTCAAGCAGGACTGGGTCATAATGTACAGAACAGTGTTACTGGCGGCGACAGGGCCAAGGAGGAGAATAGAGAGAAGACAGGGAGGGTTAGTACCCTGGAGGAACAGCAGGTTCCAGGTAATTATAGGGAACTTAGGCAGACTGGATGGACCTCTGGTCTTTTTCAGCTATCATTGTCTATGTTTCTATTAACCAGTTCTGTGGCCTTTTAAACTTTACTTATTCCACCCCAATAAATAATGCATTATACGGTGTGTTTTGGCCCCCAGCCAAACAACCCCATTTGGATTACTGAATTTGGCACCAAAAGCTGTTCTTTACTCAATAATGTGCTATAGTAATTTCTAAATAATGCACACCTACAGAAAATTCTGCCCACCATTATTTGATGCCAGATTAGAGGACTAATATGCCTATAATATACAGCTAAAGAACATTGTAGGTGCCCTTTAAGCTTAACCCCCTCCCACTGCTGTATTGCAGTATGTAATACAAAAACTGCATTTAGTTTTGGTGCTAAAAGAGCTTTGAGGAGCTTCGGTTGTGGTGACACAAGTTGTCATCTCACTGCTGGCCCTTTATTCTCCTTGCCGACCACAAAAGGAAACCAAGTGACCCACTTGTCGGTTAACTCATTAAGTGTTGTTTATTGCCATTGTATAGAATCTCTATAACACCAATTTATCTATCAACATTTTGTGGTGAACCCACAACATCTTCAGGATCTGTGGTGAACCCACTGCATCTTCAGGATCTGTATGAGACAGTACCCAACAACCATTCAAATAAACCAACATAATTAGAAAATAATAAAAAATAATTATTCCAGCTTGAATATACTAATTCCTCCACCCTCTATGCACTGTGTGTAAACATAAGTGCTTTCTCCATTATATAAATCCTATATTCATCATGGATTACCAAATAGTAATATAACACAAAACATTTAAAAATAAAATATTTTAAAGATCTTTAGCCCACCTGTTGGTGTGACTCTATTAACTTCAGTCAATAGTCTTGTCTGGTCTGAGTTCCTATCGGGTAAAGATATTCAAATTAAAAGTCTTGTATAGGGAACATGCAATAATATGGGGCACCTTTTTCCTTACAGATAAAAGTCCTCACCTTATTGCTATCTTATTTCCTTCGACATATGCTTTCGAACTTTTGATTCAGTCACTTCCTATAAATGAATTAGTTTCATAAATATACTGTCACTGTTTATGTATAAATGATGATACTTCATTCAAAATAACTTAAAAAACAAAATGTTTGTATATCTGGGGCAGGATTCTCAAAGCACTTGCATGTGGTGCATCTCAGATGCCCCGGTGCAAATGAGATGCGCCGAGCACAAACTGTGGAATTCACAGAAGATGCCCTGGAGGATGCTCCTGGCGCAGCCCCTCTGTGAATACCACAGTTGGGCTGAGCCCTGGATGCACTGGCACAACCCCCTGGTTGGTCTGGGAATCCAATGGGACAGTGTATCTCATGATGCGCTGCTTCCAAAGTTGCCATTCAGAGTCAGCAACACACAAATGAGGCCATTAGGCATGCAAGGCGCAATGGGGCCATTTGCATGTCATTATGACCCCATTTGCATGTGCCTGGTGTAATGCACCGGGCACCCTGCATGTGCAGCAGTACAGCCACAAACCCTGCACCCCTGTATGGTTATTGCCACCCCCTCCCTGCCCAGGTCCCCGTCAGTATGCCACACACTGCGGCGGTAGTTATATGATCTGAACCTCCCCACCCTGCCCATGCCCCCATAAGTATGCCACACACTGTGGCAGCTGAGAAATGTACTCAGAACCTCCCCCCCTGCCTGCATCCCTGTATTCATGCCACTCACTGCGGTGGCAGAGTGCCACTACCAGAACCACCTTTCCCACCCTGACCAGATTGCACCACCAATGGTACTCCATAACACCCCCTGTTAGTCCTGCAGACCCCTGCTCACTCAGGCACCCTCTCCACATCCCACTCTCCCTGTCCCAGCAGGTCCTGATGATTGGTGGGCAGCACAACCCACTCGCATTCCACCACAGCTGCCCGCTGACGCAGTTGTCTGTGAATGACAGCTACTGTACTACTGTAAGCCCATTGGTGGACCCTGTTGACCAATGGGCTTATAGTGTGTACTGTACTCTATCATTCACATCTTTGTGAATGACAGAGTACAGTACACACTGCAAGCCCATTGATCAATAGGGTCCACCAATGGGCTTACAGTAGTACAGTAGCTATCATTCACAGACAGCTGTGTCGGTGGGCAGCCATGGTGGAATGTGGGTGGGTTGTGTTGCCCACTGATTGCCAGAACCTGCTGGGGTGGGGGGAGCAGGATGGGGAGAGGGTGCCTGAGTGGGCAGGGGGTCTGCAGGACTAACAGGGGGTGTTATGGAGCATTGTCAGCAGTGCAGTTGAGTCGGAGGGCTCTGGTAGTGACACTGTACTGCAGCAGTGAGTGGCATGGAAATGGGGATGTGGGTGGGAGGTTCTGAATACATTTCTCATCTGCCGCAGTGTGTGTCATACTAACAGGGACATGGGCAGGAAGGGGGATTCAGCTCATATAACTCTACCGCAGCAGTGTGCAGCATACTAATGGGGACATGAGCAGGGAGGGGGTTCAGATCATTCATCTCTACTGCCGCAGTGTGTGGCATACAACAGGGGACTCAGGCAGAGGGGGGGGCACACTGGACTGGCAGGGTGGGCAGGCTGCCATGCTGTTGTCTGCAATATGGCAGCCTGCCTGTGGGTGGTCGCCCACTTACGTCTACTTGTTGTAGACTTATCTTTTGGAAGCACGTCTCCGGACTTGCTCCGGGGATGTTCCTCTAAGATGAGTTGTGAATGGAGCTGCGCACCATATGCATGGGCAGGCCCTCCCACACATCCCCCCCAGATGTGCTGCGTATCATTATGGGTGGTGAGCAGCGCATTAGTGATGTGCCAGTGTATTGGCCCCCTTCCAGACTCATGCCAGTGCACAAATCGGGGATGCGACAGCGCATCTCATGTGCACTGGGTGCATCCCTTCTGTGAATACTGCCCCTAATGTTTAACTTCATTAAACAAAAAAAATGTTATACTTACAATACAAAGCCACTGGCTTCTGTATGTCCCACAAACTAAGTGTAGATGTGAAAACTCTTTTGTTACCAACCTAATGCTTCATATATGGTACTTAATAGTTACTCAGATAATCAACTTCTCGTTTAAAATTTTTAACAAATTCTGAGTAAAATCATGTTCAGTCTTACTCAGCATGTATTTTAAACTTTTTTATCTTTGAGGTCATAGCAGGACTGACTGCTCCCTTAGCAATATTTGTCCATATTATAGGGGTGCGGTCACACCTCTATAGTTAGGGTTCAACTGTCACTTCTATGTTAAACTCAACATTTTGCACTTTAATAACTTTACAACCATTCCACCAATTCACATGACTTTTTGCATGCAGCATTGGGGACAAAAGATCTCTGGATGCGGCAAGTTTCATTTCAGTCAGATGTGCAGCTGCAGAGATACGGAGTGTCACAAAATGTGAAAATTACCATTTTTGTGTAAATTTTTGTTATGCTGTTTCCCAGAAACTGTGTGGAGTTGTGGTCTGAAATCTCCAGGCTATACAGGTCCTGGATCACAGATGTGCCTTTTGAAGGTTTAGTGAAAAAATATTAATCCGTTCAAAAGTTATTACATTTCAAAGTTTCCCATTATTTCCTATGGGAAAAGATAGATGTCCTGCTCGAAACAAATTTTATTTGCTGCGAATGTGGTATTTTTTCCCACAAATGGGAAATCTTTTCCAGTGCTGCTGCCATCTTGCTTTGAGTTAGCAAGGCAAACAAACAAATATTTTTTTTTAAATTACTTTCACTTGGTAAACACCAACAGTTGTGTCTATCTGTTTGGAGCCAAAGGAATCAGATTCCGGGGTCAGTTCTTGAAAATAATGCCCAGAAATGTCCTTATTTTATCAAAGGCATTCTTTTGCCACAAATTCAGCACTTTGTTTTGTGAAACAACCATCTTTTTCCAGCAAATTGCAAAAAGTCTAGTTTTATCGTGAGACATGGATCTTTTCCTGCAATTTGCAACAATGCACTTTCTTATGTAGCTGTTTCTTTTTGTCACTTGATTAGGAAGAAACTGTTTGAAATTTTGGGCTGAACTTTTCAGGGTACAAAGGGCTCCTCTCACAGATGTGCCTTTTGCTGGTTTGGTGTAAATATATTAATTTGCTCTACAGTTCTGTGCCTTTTAATTTTGCTTACTTTCCCATAGGATTGCAATGTGGAACACGCAGTGTGTGGCAAACTATTATAATGTTCTTATCCCCTTCATTAGTGTTATAGTGGCCCCCCACTCTTTCGAACCCAGCAAGTACTGATCTACCACCTCACTCCCCACTGGCATTTCCCAAACCGAGCCAATGACTGGCACAGCCCACCACTCACCACCGCTGCCAGCCACTGACTGAGCTCTATCCTTGGTGTCTAGTGGCACCCCCACCCTCCGATACCCATTCAGGTATCATTAGTGGGTAGTGACAGCCCCCTTCCTCCCATGTCTCTAAACCATCCCTCGATGTATTATTACATTTTTGTAACCTGTTAAAAAAAGGCCGTCGCCAATCATACCTGCACTTCCCACCCGACCTCCCACTGTGCACCCACCTCCCCACACCCCCTGACACCCCCACACCCCCTCACTTACCTGAAGAGGTCTCATGTTCGAGATATGCTCTCCCAATCAAAGACACATCTTGCTACTGGAGCTGATGACTGCAATATAAGAAACTAAGGTAAACATGGTTCAAAGTATTTCAATGGGGGTTTCAACTTTTACACATACTGTAACTGGCATTTTTTGAGATTTTGACCCCAAACTTTCAACATGGCCTTTTGGGGGAACCCCACCTCGTAAACAATAGGACTGTTGTTACCTAACTCCCACCAGAAAGGCGATGTCCTAGTCAGTTGGCAAAATCACCTTTCTGGCTGAATTTATGTAACAATAGAAAGATTGTTCATGAGGTGGGGTCATAAGATGACTACGTTGAAAATTTGGGATCACAATTATTAAAAATGGCAGTTATGACCATTCATTGCAATTTTGGCATGCATAACTTTGGGAATTTTAAATATTTTGATCCCAAATTTTCAACATAGCCATCTTATTACCCCACTTCATGTATGTCACAGCCGTCATTTTTCAAATCCTGGCCAAAATGTGTTTACGAACCTGTGGTGCGGAATGGCATTGCGGTTGTGCAGAGTTGCGTTTTGGTAGGGATTTGAAAATTTTCTGCACCAAGTACATGAGGTGGGGTATTACCATGGCTATGCTGACAATGTTGTCACTGTTGACTTATACATGGAAGCACAAGGGCTGGAGGGCCCTGTGCTCCCACTAGCAAATAAGGATACGATTATACGATCTCAAAAAGTAAGGAAATTAGTTGCAAAAAACTCTGTTAATGCATCAGTTAGGATTAAAATAACAAATGTGGGGAAATGTGGTATTAGGGTTTTCAACCCTAACACCCCACCCCCACCCTGCGCACGCCAGCAGGTGTCAGGGGTATGACTTGAGGTCGTGAGCCCTAATGCTCACCCCATTCTCCTGTACTATACACATCTCAGCTTATTTACTTATGGAATGGGGTGAACATTGGGGCTGACAACAAGGCACACCCGGCGCCTGTTGGTGTGTGCAGGATGGGGTGGGGTGTTAGTTAGAAACCCTAACACCACATTTCCCTATATTTATCGCTTCAATCCTAACTGATGCATTAATGGAGTTTTCTTGCAACTAATTATACATACATATATATATATATATATATATATATTATTCTACTGCAGATTAAAGTACTGCATAATGCAGACAGCTTTCTCAAACACTCCTGTGCACTACCTGGCTTTTACCTTAAAGAATCTTACAATATATCTTGCTTGGTGTTTCTAACTAATTAAGAGTGCTGACTGCTCAGTCCATAGCCCCAGTGTAGGTGCAGTAGTTACCAAGGCAACAGCAGACAGACCTCATATTATATAAGTTCTTAAAACTAGTCTTTATGTATTTCAAATATATTTAGCAGTTTAATGAGGGAACATGATTTTATTCATTTGTTAAAAAATTTAAACAAGAAGTTAATTATTTGAGTATAGCTATTTTTGTTACTGAAGCTAAACATTAGAACATAATGGTGGTGGGGAACTTAAAGTTTTATAAAGACATAAAGATATACATATTTTGTTTTTAAGTTGCTTTGAATGAATACCATTTATACATAAACAGTGAGAATACATTTACAAAATTATGATTTTCCATTTTAATCTCTGTAATTTAGAATTTAAATCTATGTTCTTTGTTCACAGTGTAAGCGGGGCTCTTGTGGATCACATAGTACACTAGGATGATAAATGTACAGCCAGAGACATCATGTGTTTTCTGAGCACATGACATGAGGTCTCAGCTTCCATAACTTGAGTGAAGAAAATGAGCCAGTGCATGGGCTGGACAAAGGGATGAACACAGTAAAGTTACTACAGTTCAGCACATTACGTTGCTGATTTCTTGTTCTGGATAGAAACATAGAAGTTGTTGGCAGGTAAGAACCTCTTGGCCCACCTAGTCTGCCCTAAGTTCCCTACCTACTGTGCTACCGCAGACCCTACATGATCTCTGACCTCACTCCCCCCTCCAGCCCTATTACAATGGTCCCCTTTTGTCTATCCCATGTATGCTTGAATCCTGCTATCATTTTAGCACCCATCACCTCCACTGGGAGGCTGTTCCAGGTGTCTTCCACCCTTTTTGCTGAATTGCTGTACTGCTGTTTCCTCGCCCCCTCTCGCTCTCTTGTTCTGCTTCTCCACTGATCTGTAAACTTCTCCCTCACTCTCCGGTTGCTCTCCACCCCATTAAACTGTATACATGACCAGCTACATTTGGATCTCTTCTGCTCTACCTGAATTTTTCATTTTCTGGATCCAATCTCCCTATTCTCTCCTCCTGCACTGCATCTGCCTCTCCTACTCATCTTCACCTTCTCAGGAGCACTAACTGGCTCACCCCCCCCCCAAACAAGCACCTCTGGGGCTGTGACCTGCGTGGTGCCAGGCTAGTGATTGCCCTAGCTGTGTTCCTTTGTTTTCTGCCTTCCCCATTTAGCCCTTAATTGGACTTCTAAATTGCCTGTCTCTGCATTTGTTTGTATCCCTACCCCCCATTTTAACTCTGAGGCTCATTTGTTCTGACACTACATCTAATGTCCGCCTTGATTTTCCCCGGCAGGTCTGCCCTTGATGGGGCGCTCCTCACTCCACCACTCATGGCCGTGGCTGGGAAGCCTGATGGCCATGGCTCCTGTCCTGCCTGCCCACCCTCCAGCAGCAGAACTCAGGGTCGCTCGACTGACCGACTGGTACAGCTTGCCGGGAATCTGATTGGAGAAAGCTTTCCAGTCCTGGCTCTCCATTGGTGTCTTGGCCTATGGATTTTCTCCTGATAGGCTAAGTGGAACAAGTCTCTTTCTGCCTTCTGCCTGCTTGGAGCCTGCTCCATTTGAACTTATTTAATTTTGTTTGACTTGTTTTTTCTCCCGACCACCCTCCTCCTCCACCCCCAGCTAACTTTAAATACTCTCAAATCCCTTCCCTCCTGTGCTAACAATCCTATGACAGATTGCCTACTCGATTCTCAGCCTTAAAGGGGCCTCTCCCTTCTGACATATATCATAGGTACTTTTTTGCAAACCCAATTCCTGGGTGCCAACACATCTACCAAAATGCAGTCTGCACTGCTAGTTATAAGCTGCTTATTGGGGCTGTGCCTCTGCACATTTAAACTCGGCTCTGAGCCCTCACAAGTAGCTGCACCCACTCAGGTGCAAGTACCATGCACCTTCCATACAACACAAGTACCTGCATCTACTTGGCCACAAGTACCTTGCACCCCCATATAACTTAAACCCTGGCACCTGAATTCTCATTAATTCATCAACCTTATACCTTCTTTTGCATGACCTTCAAAGATGTTAGGTCCATTGCTCCTACATATATGCCCCTTCCTCTTACCATAAACCATTTCCCCTTCTCGGCAAGGGTGGTTTTGTATGCTTCTCTCACTCACCGTCCTGACTGCCCACCAGTACTCTCCCAGCATTATCACAAGAGAGGTCGTGTTCGTCTCTTTAGGCTATTGCTAAATGTGCTCAGAAAAATCCTGATGCTGTTCCTCCTTTGCTCAGGCAATGTTGAGATGAACCCCGGGCATATCTCCCCCATCTCAGCGCCCATGGAACTGGCTCAGTTAAAGGGAATAAGCCTTCTCCACTTAAACACCTGTAGCTTTTTAAGGAAACTTGACTCTGTACAGTCCTGGACTTGCCTTTCTAAGCCTGACATACTGGTGGTTACAGAAACCTGGCTTAGACCCTTGACCTCTGACTTTGAAATTAATATTCCCTCCTATAACGTTTTCAGCTCCAACAGGCCCTCTTGGGGGGGTGGGGTCGCAATCTATATCCACGGCAATCTATCTGCCACCATAATCAACACTATGTCTTCTCCTAAGGAGTTTGAGAGTCTGGCATTGAAGGTCCTACTTCCCTCCACTATGTCTCTTACCATCACAGGGTGCTACAGACTCCCTTCGGCGGGGCTTGAGTTACTGGAGTACCTATGTGTTACCTTGGACAAACTGTCCTCTGAGGTCTTTATTTTGGGTGATTTCAACCTTGACTGGTTCTCTCCATGTTCCAAACCACTAAAAGACCTCTGCGACACATTCAGCCTTACCCAACTTATTACTGAACCCACACATCCAAATACTAAAAATCCAGACCATGACACCTTACTAGACCTAATTCTAGTAAATAAATCACACCTCATCTCTCATTCGGGTATCTTCTTCAAAAACCTAAGTGACCACTGCGCCATAGCCTGTGTGAGGGCCATCCCCAAAACTGCCTCATCTTCTAGATACATTTATAAAAGAAGACTTCATTCATAACCTTGACCAACATGCCATTCTTGCAGATCTTCAAACCTCCTGTTGGCAGGACTTTTACCTGTCCGTACTGTAAACGAGGCCTATGAGCAGTTCTAGGACATTGTACTTGGAACTATAAATCGTCTCACGCCAGTAGCCAAAATTCGTACTAGTGTAACCCCCCTACAAATGGAGGTTCCCAAAAAGTCTTCCTAGAGCTTGCCTAAATGCTCACTGCCAGACTGGGGTCCTGCGGTTTAGCAGTTTTAAATGTATTGCCTGTGAGTGCCTGTGTGGCCTCCATGTACCGTCACTTTAAGAGCTGCTTAGTTGCAGTAATAATTAATCGGGGGCCGGGGCTGACTGTTGTTGTGCTTGAGTCCCGTCTTGGCTGTCAGATGATCACTCCATTTCTTCCATCGCTAATTGCGCAGAGGGAGCTTTAAAGAAAGATGTGACTGTTTGCTGAAAATCCCTTAAGTGAGAATATCTTGCAGTTTGTTCTAACCTGCTTTCTTTGCAGTGAGGACTGTCTTGCTTATCTCCACAATTTTGGTCCCAAACTGCCGAGTTGGACCAATCAGTACTTGGGGACTTTAAAATGGAGCCGGCTTACAGGGGCCATGTGGATAAAATCTGTGGGAGTTGTAGTTTTGACTGTTGGCGCCTTTTTGCAGCTGTAGGGGGAGCTCTCGCAGTGACTGACAACTGCATCAGCCAACCAAACCTTTGGATCTAAGGGAAATCCTTGAGCTGCCTGCTGTTTAGGGCAGATCGAAGTTGGAAGCTGGGAGAGCAACAGCTTGCTTGATTCAAATAGCCGTCTGCGTAGTAGCTCGAGCGGGAGAACTGTGGGAAGGCCTGAGTTGAGGCCTGCAAGTCTGCCCGTTGCCCTGAGAGGGAAGAGAGAATTCCATTTGGAATAAATCCGAGGTGGTGAGACTGTATTAAGCCACTGAAGTGTATCCAGGCTCAACCTGCTAAAGACCAAAGATTTTGCTGTATGCGATCGGCCTGTTAGGAACTCCAAATACATCTGCATTCCCGGTTTGAGCAGAGACTGTGTGATCGTGACTGGGGAGCATTTTGCCTGGTACAGCAAGATTTCTGTGCATATAAATGTGCTGTGTACTGAATGGGGGTCGCGATTTAGTTCCGCTTTGTGTGAACTGTGTGCTGATTGCTGGAAGCTGGAACCAGACCGAAAGGACTGAATCCTCGGTTATCCTCATGCAGCTGGGCCTTGCCACAAGGGCTCTGCCAGACTACCCTACTGCACAGAGAAGAGCCATCGACAAGAGACCAGCCCGGGGATCATCCCCCTGCTCCACGCTTGAACAGGAACGACGCCTTGTGAATCATGTGGGCCCTGCTTCTCCTGGCACTCCGGAGAGTTCACCTGTTGTCTCAATTTTCATCCATCCTGTATCCAGTCTTGGGTACCGTGAGTAACCATCAGGGTAGCACCCTGAAACTACAGTTTAATTTAAGTGTGTCATCCAATTGCTTTGTTATTTCTCTTTCTCCACGAACTGGGACATCTGGATCCGGATTGCAAATAGTGTGTTGTGCAAGTTATTTTTTCCATCACAGGGCCCCGACCAGCTGCAACGCCAGCCTACCCCGGGCAACAGTCCTGGCTAGCCCACCTTTCTTCCACCTGGGTACCCAGAGAGTGTAACTGTGTTAAGGACTCCAACTGCATGCACAGCTGTGTGATTGATAGAGCAATTAAGCTAATTAACCTGATTACCCCCTTCCTTGTTCAAATCCCCCTGAATAAATCAGATCTACCTTTTTCTGCATTCAACCAGACTGTGGTTCCAGTTTGTGATCGATGTATTGCACTGCTGCCATTTGCTCTGTCTAACCTTGTTTTACAGGGGTTCCCCAAGGTTGAACCAGAGAGACCAGCCCTGGTGGTAAGTGCAAACTGTGGGGGTACCTGCAAAGCAATCAGGGGTATTGTGAAAGTAATTATTGTGTACTGTTTTGGCTACTAGCAGGGAAAGAGGGGGGTTACAGTGTCCCGGAGGGCTGTGCACAGGCTAGTTTGACCACTACCATCCATGACCTCTGGGTGGAGGCACCCGTTTCAGAACTCAGGCCCCTTAACCTGCTACTAGCCAAGCAGGCAGGGGTAGTAGCCCTTGGGATATTACCACCTAGGGGTTACACTAGGACAAGGTCGTACCTATGGTTTATGGACAGCCTGAAAGTCGCACTGCTCCATAGGGATGCCCTTGGAAGAAGACAAAGAAAACTAAGAACCCATCTGACCGGGCAGTTTTCAGAGCAGCAAGAAATCAGTGCACAAAGCTAACTAGGGTTGAAAAAGCTAAATACTTTCATACTGAGCTATCCTCCACCGTCAACTGTTCCACAAAGTTCTGGAAGACCCTAAAGGACATCAAAGGACACATCCCAGCTAGCTCCCTCCCCACAAAAATTTCCGTGGGTTACTCCTTTATCACCGACAAACCCGGCATACTAGATCTTCCTAATAACCATTTTGCCACTTCCGGTCTTACGTTTGATTCTTCCCTGCCTACAACGTGCAAGCTCAGCTTTGTGCCCAGGACACTTCCTACACTGCCCGAGCCCCCTGCCCATGATACCCTCTTCTCCTTCCATCCTGTCTCAATAAAAGAAGTGGAAGATCTCCTCCTAGATCTAGACACCAAGAAAAGTGTGGGTGCCAACCTCATTGATCCTTACGTCAGAAAATTAGGGTACCATGTCTTGTCTGCCCCTATCACATACCTTCAATCTATCCCTGTCTCAGGGTGTTATCCTGTCTGTTTGGAAAACTGCCCATATCATCCCTCTGTTCAAATCTGGTGATCCAAGTGATCTAAACAACTGTAGGCCAATATCTCTCTTTCCCGTTCTATCCAAAATGCTCTAAAAGCTAGTTAACTTCCAACTTAGAAATTTTCTGGAGTCCCATAATTTGCTAAACCCTGTACAATCAGGGTTCAGACCATGCCACAGTACAGTATGCAATGATTGGCTTAAGGCCATGGATACTAAACATTATGCATGTGCCTTATTCCTAAACCTTAGTAAGGCCTTTGATACTGTGGACCATGACCTGCTACTGCTTACACTTCAAAACCTTGGCCTTGACTCCACTATATTGGGCTGATTCGCCAGTTTTCTAAAGGGTCATCATCAGTGGGCCAAAGCAGATGGGGAACTCTCCCCACTGAAACCTCTTCTCAGAGGCATGCCCCAGGGGTCTATTTAGGTCCACTTTTATTTGCACTATACATCAACAACATTAATTCCATTGTCACATCAGCAAATATACATAATTTTGCTGATCACACTGTCCTTTACATAGAGAGGCCATCCCCAGACCTGGCATGTAAGGACCTGCAATTAGAGTTTAACCTCCTGCAGCAAAACCTCCTGCATCTGAAGCTCTTATTAAATGCCAAGAAAACTAACGCCATGCATTTCTCTCTATAAATTGTCCTTCCTTGACCATATTGATGAGCTTGCAAAAAAATTAAAACACAGGCTTGATCCTTTCTTCCGTATAAAGCATTTACTCATGTAGGAAGCCAAAATGAGATTGGTCCAGTTCGCCTTCCTTCCTCTTCTGGACTATGCCGACTTCCTGTATGGATAAGGACCTAGTACTACTTTAACTAAGCTTCACACACTTTACCACCGAGTGCTACGATTTTTAACCGGTGCCCCTTGCTCCAGGCACAACTGCTCACTGTACTCCAAGCTTGGTTGGTTATCTCTCAAACACAGATGTCAAAAAAATGCCACCACCTGGATTTACAGAGCTATAACCGGCAAGCTGACCCAGTACATTTCAGATTGTTTGCCTGCTTGTACTGTAGGTAGCTACCCTCTCAGGAGCCTCTCATACATCTCCCTGGTCATATCTAGAGTTAGAACAAGACTTGGTAGGTCCTCCATTAGCCATGCCCTTCCCGTCCTGTGGAACAACCCCCCAAAAACCCTAAAAATAGTGATTCCTGTAAAGTTGGCCACCTTTAAAACTTTAATTGCACAAACCCTAAACAAGTCCTGTAAATGCTTCCCCTAACAGCCTGACATCCTACTGTGCTGCATCCTACCCTGCCCTCCTCAAGTTGGACTGCCTTGCTATCTTCCTAGCTACTGCTACTTATCATTCAACTATATATATATATATATATATATATATATATATATATATATATATATATATCAATCAATCAAATCTTTATTTATCCAGGCGGACACCGTTGAGCAAGCTCATTTACAAGATGGACCTGCATCACACAAGGTCAGGTACAATACACATAAATACGCATAAATACAGGCATTAGGGTAGAAACATAGGAGTAGATAATAAAGCAAGTTAAGTAACAGTGAGACCAGCAGTCCATTTAGGCACACATTGTAATGTATCTAACTATGTACATAACATGGTTAAGGAAAGGGTGAGAAGAAAGGAGATTTAAGTGGAACCTCGCGTAGGTGTAGGTTGCAAGGGGTAAGGGGGGACAGGGGCAAGAGTCCTACTTGGTGGTACTGTACGGAATACCCGGTTATGGCTTAGGGCTAAAAGTTTAGGGTTGAAGACTTCAGAGTCGCCAAAGTCACTCTGAGGGAGCAGTGTATGGTCGAGGGATACGGGCGGCGGCTTCAGTAGCGCCGGCCACCCAGAGACTGTGGATGCAAGCTGGGACCCTGGAGGGTTCTTGGTACTCAGGGAGTGTAATCTGATAGAGCGGTCTCAGGTGGTGGCTTAGAAGGCGCCGACTGCTGATGACTATGGTTCCTGTGGTGACTACGCTGGGAGCTCTGTGGGGTCGTTGACACTTGGGGATCAGAGTCGGAGCAAGGGGTAGAGAGGCTTGGGAGATGGAAGGAATGATGAGGCAAGGGTGAGAAGGGTATAAGGTTTCTACAGGGTAAAGTTTTTTAATGTGTGCAAGGCAAAAGATGATACTCAGAGAGGGAGTAGTTCATAGGCGGTGGAAGCAGTGACATACTTCTGTAATTGTTTTTGCGTATAAAGTCTTGAACACTGCGATGCTTACTGGGGATCTTAGTTTCACTAATTTCTGTATCGTTCCTGAGGGTTGGCAGCGAGTAACCTGTACATCTCCCAAGACGCGTCTTGGACTCTGGGGATCCTCAGGGAAATTAGGGAGCAGCTCCTTAGGGCATAGTTTCGGAGCTCACTTAGAGGCAGTAGGTCAGAGATATAATGTGGTAATTTGCCAGTAATCACTTTTAAAGTCCATACGGCGGCATTTCTATTGCGTCTGTATTGTAGGGAGGTCCATCCCACTGCAGTGTATAAGGAACAGTGATGGGTAGAGGAGGGGAGGGCAGTGATGAAATGCAGCGCTCTGTGATATAAGACATCAAGCTTACCCAGATATGAGGCATTGCAATGACTATAGATGAAATCAGCGTAGTCTAATAAGGAGATGAGAGTGGACTGTACAAGCTGTCTTTTTGCCTCTGTAGTCAGAAGGTGGTTTCTCTGGTAGAAGAGCCCCAGCCTCTGCCTCAGTTTTTTCACCATATCCTCCAAATGTTCCCCGAAGGAGAGTTTATGGTCTAGCCAGACCCCCAGGTATTTAAACTTGGGGACAAACTCCAGGTTTTCTCCCAATAAGGTGGTGATGGGAGGTAGAGTGCCAATAGTAGGGTAAGACGGATGGTTACCGGTGAAAGAATCATTGTCTTCGTTTTTTTGGCATTGAGGAGCAGTTTTTTGCTAAGAAGCTGGTATTGGAGGATATCGAAGTTAAGCTGCAGCTCTTTACAGGCAGCTTCAGGTGTTGACCGGCTTAGATAGAGTACTGTGTCATCTGCAAACAGGTGAATGTTGGCCTTCTTAATGCCGAGGTCGATGCTGTTAATATATATAGTGAAAAGTATTGGTCTCAGGATGGAACCTTAAGGGACACCTCTTAATAAAGGTTTAGGAGAGGAGAGCTCCCCTTCTGCCTTGACCTGCTGATGCCTGTCCGTTAAGTAGTCCTGGAACCAGCCCAAGGAGGTGGTGTCTAGACCTAAGACTGTTAATGAGGAAAGAAGTAGGGAATGGTCGACAGCGTTGAATGCCTTGCTGAGGTCCAGGAAGACAGCGCAGATTAACTTTTTGTTTTCAAGGTCATATTGCCAATCATTTGTTACCTTGGCCAACACCGTAACCGTACTGTGGTTCATTCAGAAACCTGACTGTATAGGATTTAAAAAGTCTGTCTTTTCCAGGAAGGCTCGTAGCTGGGCATTCACTATTTTTTATTGAGGTTTTGATAGTATGGGGAGTAACGAAATTGGCCTGTAATTGTTTAGGTCACAGGGATCCCCAGATTTAAATAGTGGGATAATGTGGGCAGTTTTCCATAAATCAGGGAGAGACCCTTGTAATAGTGACAGACTGAACAGATGTGTAATGGGCACCGCCAGGACATGCCAGGCAATCTTTATGTAGTAGGGATCTAAAGAATCCGCGCCAGCACTTTTCCTGGTATCCAAATGAAGGAGATGCTCTTCAACTTCTTTTAGAGTAGCAGGTGAGAAGGAAAAGGCGACGTTAGTTAAGTTTGGCTCAGAGGGCGAAGCATTCATCTGAGAGCACAGGCTGCAAGCAGGCAAGTTATCGAATGCTAGTCCAGCTGAGGCAAAGTGATTATTGAAGGCTTGTAATATTTCCTTTTTATCACTGATAATGGCATTGTTTGAGGAAATTTTTGAGGGTAGTGCGTTTCCTATCGTATGACCAGAGAGGTCTTTAATTGTGGACCAGAATTTGGTTGGGCATTTTGAGGTGGCGTCTAGCTCGGTGCGGTAGAAATTGGACCTGGCCTCTCTGATCAACTTTGTGCAGGAGTTCCTGGTGGTTCTGAAAAGACACCACTCTTTGGCAAGTTGTAATTTGCAAGCACTTTTCCAAAGCTTGTCCCTTTTTAATAATGAGGTTTTGAGGTCTGCAGTAAACCAGCGATATGTTCTAGGCTTTATGCGAGTTTTGACCAGAGGAGCATGGATATTGAGGGCATTTGTTAAAATTTCTTGGAAGATGGAGTATGCATTATTTACTGATTTAGCGAGGAAGAAACTCTGCCAGAGTAGAGAGGCCTTAAGATCGTTGATATAGCCCAGCGGGTCAAAGTTCCGTTTTGATCTCTTAGTAGAGAATTTTGAGGTGGATTTAGGCATATGGTTTGTTCTCACACCAGCAATAAAACAGTGGTCGCTAACATCAGCGTGGAAGATGCCAGCATGGGAGAAGAAGTGCGGTTTATTTACTAGCAGGACATCTAGGAGGGTGCTACTTGATGGGTTTTTCTTATTAATGCGTGTTGGTTCATCGATGAGTTGTGAAAGTCCATGGGAATCTCAGAGGGATTTGAGAGGTAGCGAGGCGCTGGACAGCCAGTCGAAGTTAAGGTCTCCCAGTATAATAGTTTCTAGGTTACTGGAGTCCAAACATAGATGACAGGTGAGTCAGGAGCTGTGGTCCTGCAGATGGTGGTCTGTAACAGCTGATGATTCAGATGGCTGATGCAGGAGTGGTTTCAATTTTTAAGGACAAGCATTCGTATGCATTGGCAAGCGAATAGGAGTCAAGTATAGAGACTGTGAATTTGTCCATGGTGTAGATGGCGACTCCACCACCCTAGTTTGTCTGTCAGTTCTGAATAGCAGATAGTTATATATATATATATATATATATATATATATATATGTATATGTAATAGATAACCCACTCTTAGGTGTGCGGTCACGCTCTGATATCCCATGCGCCTTGGTATGCGTTATGCGCACAAGCTACAGGCTGAGTGTCAACCACCAAAGGCGTGCATATATCAGAACGCAACTGCACATCCTAGAGTGGGTTATCTATCTTATAAAATGGCAAAATTATTTTTTTTGGGGGGGGTAAAAGTGGAGGTGTGTGGTCGCACTCTGATATATGCACGATCATATGATGTGTTTTATACAATCAGAAGTTTGGATTTGCTCCATTTATGTGACATCCATTTTATAAATACATATATTTTGCTGGACTATGTAAATTCTGTATGTATTGCTGTATATGTAAATATTGTAAATGTCTTGCTTCCGAGAACCTTGTGTACTTCTCTGTGACCTCTCTTGGATCATTATGTTCTTCATTACTCTGTAAAGTTTTTTGTATCATCTATTATTCTCTATTGTTATGTGTGATCACCCAGGTTCATCTTGTAAATGAGATTGCCTCTCAATGATGTTTCGCCTGGTAAAATAAAGATTGATTGATTGATTTCCATGAAGTATTTCCTCACATCCATTCTGAGTCTCCCCCATCCAGCTTCATGTCATGACCCCTAATCCTCGAGCATCTCTTTCTATGTAAAATGCTACCCTTCTGTATCTTATTAAAGCCTTTGAGGTATTTGAAAGTTTCTATCATGCTTCCCCTTTGCCTCCTTGACCCTAGAGAGTAAATATTTAATTACTTGAGTCTTTCTTCATAGAACTTTTGATGCAGGCAATGCACCATTTTGGTTGCCCTCTTCTATATTACCTCCACCTGATCTATGTCTTTCCATAGATAGGGCCTCCCATAGTGGACACAGTACTCTAGGTGGGGCCTCACCATTGATCTGTACAGGGGTAACACTACCTCCCTTTTTCTTCTGGTAATACCTGGTCCAATTTGAACTTCTACTAGCTTTTCCCAATACCTTAACACACTGCTTTGCTACCTTCAGGTAATCAGATATGATGACCCCCATGTCCCTTTCCTGTTTTGTGGTTGCCAATACCTCCACAGACAATCTGTATGCTGCCCTTGGGTTTCTGTGACCCAAGTGCATAATTTAGCACTTTTTGGCATTGAATCCCAGTTGCCAAACCCTTGACCAGTCTTCCAACTCTTTCAGATCGTCCCTCATTTTTTCCACACACACTCTGCACCCCCCCCGTGTGTTCACTCTGTTACACATTTTTGTGTCATCCACGAACATGGATACTTTCCCTTTCAGCTCTACTGCAATGTCACTAATAAAGACATTGAAGAGGGCTAGGCCCAGTACTGACCCCTGAGGCACCCCGTTGGTTACCATGCCTTCTTCAGAGTGGACTCCATTTACCACCACCCTCTGACTCCTCTTCCTTAACCAACTTTATACTCATTTTACTACTTTTGGACCCACTCCCAGGCTGCCCAGCTTGTTTACCAGTCTTCTGTGTGAAACGGTGTTGAAAGCCTTACTGAAATCCAGGAAGGCCACATCTACTGTCCCACCCTGATCCACTTCCCTGGACACCCAGTTAAAGAACTCAATCAGGTTTGTTTGGCAAAATCTCCACCCTGTGAACCCATACTGCCTCGGATCCTGTAATCCACTGGTCACAAGGTATTCCCCAATCCTTTCCTTCACTAGTGTTTCCATTATTTTGCCCACCACCAAAGTCATGCTGACAGGTCTCTAGTTTCCTGCCTCCTCCCTATTCCCACTTTTCTGAAGTGGGACTACATCCATCCTCCTCCAGTCCCCCAGAACTTCCCCTGTATCTAGTGATAGGTTGAACAGGGCTGTCAGAGGTGCAGTCAGCTCCTTCTTAAGCTCCCTCAGTATCCTAGGGTGTACCCCATCTGACCCCATTACCTTGTCCACTTTTAGTTTTGCTACTTCCTTGAGGACTCTCTCCTCCGTAAAAGGATTAGTGTCCACCTCCCTTCCTTTAATGCCCTTTTCCCCTATCTGTGACCTGTTATCTACTCCTTCCTTTGTAAATACTGAACAAAAGTACTTGTTCAATATGTCTTCTTTTTTCGGGTCCTGTTCCACACAAACCAGTCTTTCTCCTTTTAGCCTTGCTATCCTTCCCTTGTTCTTCCTCTTTTCACTTAAATACCTAAAGAATGTTTTATCCCCCTTTTTTTACTGACTTGGCAATGTTCTCCTCCATTTGTGCCTTCACACTCCTAACTACTTTCCCTGCCTCCCCTCATTTCTCCTGATACTCTTCCCTGTCCTCTTCCTTTTGTATCGACTTGTACCTTCTAAATGCCAGCTTCTTTACCTTCACTGTCTCCGCTACTTCCTTAGAGAGCAGTCTCTTTTTTCTCTTGCCCTTTTTAACCTGCCTGACACAGAGGTTTGTTGCCTTCTCAATGCCCTCCTTTATTTTTGCCCACTGTTTCTCTACTCCACGCAGTTTCCCTATCCCTGCTAGGTCTTCTCTAAGGCATTCTCCATTTTCTTGAAATCAGCCCTCCTGAAGTCCAGAACCCTCATTTTAGTTTGGTTTGATTCTGGACCAGTTCTTATATTGAATCTCACCGTACGATGATCACCGGTTCCCAGGTGGCTCCCCACCATGATGTCAGTGACACTGTCCCCATTTGAGAGTACCAGGTTCATTATCACCCCCCCCATGAGTGGGTTCCTTAACTAGTTGCCTCAGGAACACCTCCTGCAGGGAGTCTAGGATGTCCCTATCTTTAACTGTTGCTGTAGCTGACAGGCTCCAGTCCACATCCAGTAGATTGAAGCCACACACCAGCAATATCTCCCCCTTTTCTGCCATCCTCTGGATTTTTTCCATCATATCCCTATCCACCCCACCCCCACCCCCAATGCTGGAGGTCTGTAGATTACCCCTGTGTTAATAGTGGCCCCCTTCTATGTCTCCAGGGCAACCCACAGTACCTCTGCTTCTCCCTGTCCCCTCTGAATTTCTGTAGCTTTTATGTCTTCCTTCATATAAAGAGCCACTCCTTCCCCCCTTTTTTCCTACCCTGTCTTTTCTGAATAGAGCATAACCTGATATGGCTACATCCCAGTCCTGGTTTTCAGTGCACCAGAATTCTGTAATTGTGACTATGTTTAGGTCATTACTGCCATGGTGGCCTCTAGGTCTGCAATCTTGTTGCCCAGACTTTGAGTATTTGCACACATGGCTCTCCAGATTGTACTGCTGCCTCCCCTCATTATGCCCTTTTGCCCGCCCTTATTTACTCCACTATCTTTTTTCTTGCTCCCCTTCCCTCTCCTCCCTGGATTCCTATTTTCTTTTGTTCCTTTTGGGATTTCTCTCCCTCAGGATTCCCACTGCTGACCTTGAAAGTATGGGGGTGGGGAGTTTATGTCTTTCTGCCTCTTTCTGCCTCCCCAAGGCTAGTTTAAATCATACATACATGCATATGTAGCATAATTATTTTTCTTGTTCACAGACCATGCCTGATGATATGTGATGTGAATAAGGTGAAATGACTGCGTCAGGCAAGGGACTGGATAGCAGAAGGGGAGACATTTAAAGATATCATTTGTATGACCAAGATAACAGTTTTGCTGGAGAAATTTGCTTCCATGGAATTTTGGAACAAAGGAGAGGACTTAATGAAACCATGACCAAAGCACCCACTGAAGATTCATGTCTGGGGAGCTATTTTAGTGTGGAGTCACAGTCTGGCCTGCATGCTCAAGAGTAACTATACTTTACTACGATACAGTACTGTATGCATAATGTAGAAAGAGAAATAATGCCACAACAGTCATGTACTTAAGGCAGCAGTGCAATGAAAGCATTTTTTTTTTCATAAAAGCTAGTTTCAGCTACAGTTAATAAAATATTAGCCTACCTGTCAAATCTACTTTTCTAGGTACCATGAGCTTTTTTCAATTTTCTTGGTCCTAACCTTTATCAGAATTACAATGGCATTTCTAAGCCAAACATGGAAATCATCTTTTTTCTTGAAAAATGAACTAAATTAAAACATTTATAAAACACTCAAATTGTGGTTTTACTGCAAAATTCTACTACCAAATAAAACTGAAAGATACCTGCAATTTTTTTTATATTGAAAAAAGTTAGGGTCACATTTTTTGCCCAGGTTTGTAACACTGCTGCTTTATATTTGTTTTTTTTTTTTTGTTGTTGTTTTTTTGGGGGGGTTATGTCATATTGTGGAATCCATGGGTGGGCTCTTCTTTAGAGAAGAGATTGTAAAGGAGCTGCTGTGACGTTCATCCAAAGAATATTTCCCATTTGCCACCACTTTTATCAGGACCACCTCAACACAATTTATTGCTGGGCAGAAGATCAACCGGGTCACACCTAGTGGTGGGCAATGTTGAGGATATTCACGTTATGAAGTGCTTCATGGGTTTCACCCAACTTTGATTCACTGGGGGCCACAATTCATGAACTTTTCATTGGACAAAATAGGCATTATGCAGGTGAAACCTATCTGAACTGTGGCCATCTGGCCACCTTCGGCACCAAAAAGCCACAAAAGATATAAACTCCATCACCTGCCCACTGTGCCATAAATGTCTACCCTACCACCTCCCAGAAGGCTTTTATAATGAATCCTTCCCCATCTTCCCACTAGAACCCTCCTCCTTCTTAACCCTCTAGCCCTGGTGAATTTATATAGATTCTCACTTCCTCCACCTGCATGCCAAAACACACTCCCCCACCTCCCTCACCTGACCAGACCCAGATGTTTAACTCCCCTCCCCTCACCAAACTCCTCTCTGGCCACCACCATCCTCTTCCCCCAGCACCCACAAAATCCACTTTTGCTCGACCGGCAAAAGATGAAAACCATCCCCTAGTGCAGAGAATCTGCTCTGTTCAGTGTTTGTATCAGTAACGTCATGAATGAATAGTGACATCTTTGCTCATAGTAAAACCTGATTGACAGAAACCCAAGAAAAAGAAGAGAACTACTGTATTTAGAAAAAATGTACCCAAAAATAATTCAAACAAACCAGTCATAGAAACACAGAAACATAGACTTTGATATCAGATAAGGACCACCTGGCTCACCCAGTCTGCCCATTTGCCTACCTTTTGGATAGGCTGTAGATCTTAGTTAACCAACAGCCTACTTCCTCCTACCCCCCACTATAATTGCTTTATGTTTGTCCCATGCATTTCTGGATTACCCCACTGTTTTTGACACAATGACATACTCAGGAGGCCATTCCATGCATCCACCACCCTCTCTGTGAAAAAATACTTCATCACATTGCCCCTGAGCCATCCTCCCTCTATCTTCAAACTGTGCCCCCTTGTTCTTGCAGATCTCTTTTTCTGAAAGATGCTACCCTCTTGGACTTTGTTGTTTCTCTTGAGGTACTTGAATGTTTCTATCATGCCCCCCCTTTCCTCAAGAGTATACCTTTCCTCATGGTGGCATAGCCACAATCCAGCAGATGCAGTAGATGCCAGTCTGGTCATGGCACAGAGTTAGCTGTGTGCTGATCATGATTATGGTGGAATCCCACTTGCTGTGGACCTTCACTATACAGTCACAGCACCCCTTGGGTAAAAACAGGGCAGGGCACAGATATTAGATAAATAAGCCAGACACCCGCAGATCATAAGAGGGCAAGGTACAGCAATTAAATAAATAACTCCAACACCTCTTAGGTCATAAAAGGCAAGGCACAGCAATTAGATAACTAATCCCATTGTCCCTTGGGTCATAAGAGGGCAAGGCACAGCAACTAAACAATATAATGCTGTCATCCCTTGGGTGATAAAGGGAGAGGGCAGATCAATTAGATATTTAGCATCAGCAACCCTTGCATCATAAAAGAACAGGGCACAGAAATTAGATATATAACTGTGACAGCCACTTCTCTCTCTGGACTGAAACAGCTTTCAGAAAGGTGTCTGTCTTTGACTATCCACTGCCACCAGCTGGAGTCCACCAGCAGCCTACCTTCCCACTTGCACATAACTGGGAGGTCAAACATGCAATTGCACAGATCAGAGCCTGGTAGTGTGTCTCTCGGGTGGTGGATGCTAAACAGAGTTTGACTCAGCCAGTGGAAACCATAAAATACCTTAGAAATAATTTAACTCACAGCCACAACTATTGAGTAAATAAATAGCTCTTTACTTAGCAGAAGGTCAAAAGTTGCATTACATGATATATATGTCTAATACAAAAGAATAACACCGATACAGGAAAAGTAAACAAATGTTTTTAAATGACAGATGACAAAAGGAAAAAGACTATTAACTAAGATATGCTATTCTTCTTACCCCTGTGCTACCTTGAAGAGAGGGACTGCATTCCTACGTTATCTATGTAGCTCCAACGGACCTATGTAGCTAGAGGAGTAGGCTCACAGCTTAACCTCTGGGATGTAACCCCCCAGCAGAACACACTGTGTAACTGTCTTTCTGCACTTTTTATAGTCTCCCTTTGAATATGTAATTCTTGTCACCTTTGAATGCACCAACCATTTACTATGTATCTGTTTAATTGTTCCTATCAGTTTAAACAGCCCTAGAGATATCCATTTAAATCAATTTAACATACAGTTTACATTTGAGTGGTCCAATCCTTTCAAACTCTGTGTGAGCGTGTGTGTAGGTGCCCTCCTCCTTC
The DNA here is from genome assembly GCA_016271365.2 of Neoceratodus forsteri. Lineage (NCBI taxonomy): Eukaryota > Metazoa > Chordata > Ceratodontiformes > Ceratodontidae > Neoceratodus > Neoceratodus forsteri. The sequence goes on along the minus strand of CM057451.1, from coordinate 669,787,506 downwards.
TTGATCATTCTCTCTAAGATTTACAACCAGGACGACACCTTATCTAGATGCTGCTGGGCAGTTGTGTGTGTGTGTGTGTGTGTGTGTGTGTGTGTGTGTGTGTGTGTTTTTCAGCTGATAGAAAAATCCCAGCCAAAAATCTAAGCCATTAACTCCTTCCTTCCCATCTCTGTCACATCCCACCCCCAGTGATGAAGGTGAGTCCTTTGGGCCATCCCAAGTGATACAGCCATTCATGCAACTGCTGGGAAGTGCCCAAAGTATCCAGTCATGCTCTTAGACCTGCCTAGGTAGCCCATCTGCATTGGCATTTTATTTACCACTGCGGTTATGGATGGTCATGTTGTATGCCTGCAATACCAAGCTCTAGCATAGTAGTTTTTTTATTTTGCCCACTTGACCTATGAAGCCAGATCAGGGGATTATGACCTGCAAACACTGTAAATTTTTTCCTGTATAGGTAAGTATGCGGCTTTTAAAGGGCCCACACTATTCCCAAGCACTCCTTTCCAATTGTGGCATAGGACTCCTCACTGGGCAGAAGCCTCCGTCTGAGGTACACAGCCGGGTGCTCCTCCTGCTGGGTAACCTGGCTCAGTATGGCACCCAGCCCATGGTCTGAGGTGTCCACATGGACAATGAACTTTAGACTATAATTGGGGCTGGCTAATACAGCTGGTCCGCTTAAGGTCTTCTTTAGCTCCCAAAAAGCAGCATCACAGCACTTTGTCCAGTGCACCTTATCTGGCTTTTCCTTTTTGGTTAGGTCTGTCAGGGGCTTAGCTATAGTTATATAGCAAGGGATGACCCTCCAGTAGTACACTGCTGTCCCCAGAAATGCCCTTACCTATTTCTTGGTGGTAGGAGTGAGCCAGGCCAGGATGGCATCATCCTTGGCAGACTCCAGGCAGATGCATCTGCTGCCCACCCGGTGCCCAAGGTAGGACACTTCTGCCATACCTATCTGGCACTTTTCCACCTTGACTGTCAGACCTGCATCCTTCAGCCTGTAGAACACCTCCTGTATATTCTTGATGTGCTCCTCCCAGATCTGGATGTATATGTCTATGCCATCCATATACACCAGTGCAAACTCACCTGCCCCAACCAGAATGCAATTCACAAGCCATTTGAAAGGTTGCAGGTGCATTCTTTATTCCAAAGGGCATTACCTTGAATTTGTATAAGCCAAATGGAGTGATGAAAGCTGATCTGTCCCTGGCTGCAGGGGTCAGAGGTACTTGCCAGTAGCCTTTTGTTAGGTCTATTGTGGTCAGATACTTGGCTCCCCCAGTTGCTCCAGGATCTCATCTGTTCTGGGCATGAGGTAGGAGTCTGACTCAGTGCAGACATTGAGCCTCCGGTAGTCAGTGTGAAATTGGGTGGTACTGTCCTTCGAGAGGATCAGTACCACAGGCGAGGCCCAGGGGCTACTGGATTCCTGGATTACTCCAAGTTCCAGAATCTCCTTGAGCTCCTCTTTCACGATCTGCTTAACCTGTTCTGGTACCCTGTAGGGAGACTGTCTCAGAGGCACTTGGGCCCCAGTATCGACATAGTGCCCGGTCAGTGTGATGTACCCAGATTTCCCTGTGAACATGTCTCCAAATTCTCTCAACACACCCTGAATCTCCTGCACCTGGGTTGGTGTCAGCTGACTGGAGAGGGTGAGGTTGTCCATGGAGGATCTGACCCGGGCCTCACCGAGCAGGTCCACCTGTGAATCAACCTCAATTTCCTCTTCTGAGGTGCTGCATACAGCGAGGACCAATTCCTCCCTGCCATAGTAGGGCTTCAGCATGTTAACATGATACATCTTTTGCCTGCATTTCCTGCCAGGTAGTTAGGTAGCTCTATCATGTAATTGACATCACTAACCTTTTGGACAATGGAGAATGGCCCACCATGCTGCTGTAGTTTATTCTGTCAGACAGGAATAAGTGCCATCCTTGCTGTCCTACCTCATATTCTCTGGCTCCAGGCTCTGTGGTCATACCAGACTTTCTGCTGCTGTTGTGCAGTGGCCAAGTGCTCCTGAGCAAGCCCTATGAGACTCTCTAAGTGTGTTCTGAGTTTGGGACTTACTCCTATTGGACTCCCCCTTGGGAGGCATGGTCATCCTCCCATTCCTCCCAAACCAAATCTAGTGGCCCCCTCACCCTGTGTCCAAACAGGAGCTCCAAAGGTGAGAACCCTGTGGATTCCTGTGGGACTTCCCTGTATGCAAATAGGAGATGAGGCAACTATGTGTCCCAATCCCTCTTGTGCTGGTCAGCAAAAGTCCTTAACATGGTCTTAAGGGTTGAATTAAATCGCTCAACCAGACTATTAGTTTGGGGATGGTATGGGGAGGTTTTGAGCTGCTTTACCCCACAATTCTCCCACAAACTACTCATTAACCCCGACATGAAATTGGCAACCTGATCTGTCAGTATCTTCTGGGGAAAGCCCACCCAGTTAAATATTCCCAACAGAATGTCAGCCACTGGTTCCATCTCAGTGGATGATAGGGCCACTGCCTCTGGGTATCTTGTGGCATAATCAACTACCACCCATATATAACGCTTGCCAGTGTGACTTGGGGTGCTTAGTGGCTCCACTATGTCCACAGCTACCCTCTTGAAGGGTTCATTAATAATGGGCAGGGCACCAAAGCTGCCTTGGCCTTGTCCCCCATTTTTCCCACCCTCTGGCACGTGGACAAGACCTACAGTAACTGCCACATCCTTGCCGATACTAGGCCAAAAGAAATTGTTGGTCAGCCACCTTTTCATACACCTCATACCCAAGTGGCCTGAAAAAGGGATACCATGGGCAAGGACCAAAAGCTGCTGGCAGTGAACCTTAGGGACTACCAGCTGCTGGAGCACCTCACCGTCTAGCCGTTCCCCTGCTGTACATTCTCTGTACAGCAGCCTGTTGTCCCAGGACACTGACTCTTTACCTCCCTGAGGACCCTCAGCCCTATTAACTATTTCCCTCAGTTTTTGTAAGCTAGGATCAGCCAGCTGCACAGCACCCATCTCCTCTCGTCTGACCCTTCCCAGCTCTACTTCAGAAGGAAGTCCTGTGTGCTTCTCCATTTGTGACTGGGACTCAGGACTGCTGCTTCTAGCCAGTCCCTCCCCTGTGCTAGCCACTTCCTAAGCTGCAGAGAGGGGGCTGGACCTGGCTGAGTCACCTCCTCTTCACCCTCAGAAGCTTGCCCTTTGCCTGGCTGTGGGTTGTAACACACACCAGAGATTCCTGTGGTCAAAATCATTCCCCATGATCACACATTTTACAGGGAGATCCTCTACAACCCCCACCTCCTTTTCTCCATAGCCACCCTCCCAGCTCAGGAAGACTTGAGCTATTGGTATTTGGACTGCTGGTCCTATGACTCTCCAGATCTTGAAGTATTTCCCTGGCAGTATCTGCTCCAACCAGATTAGATCCTACCTCACCAGGAAGATGTAAGCACCTGTGTCCCTCAGTCTCTGGGTTACTGTCCCATTAACTACAACAGGGTGCATATGCTTGGAGAAGGTGTGTGGTTCTTCAGGCTGCACACATCTTACCAACAGATCAGTGCTATTTTGTTTATTTATTTATTTAAACATCAGTTTAACAACCTTTGAGCCAGAGGCTCATTTACAAAGGTACCTCGTCACATAGAGGACAAACAGACATTAGAACAATAAACAACAGTTAATACAGAATAAGGCAAGTTCAAGATACATATGTTTAAGGTGAGGACCGTAGGGTAAGGTTAGATGGAGAGGGATGGGGAGGAAAGAAGAGAGGTAGGGAGGAAGTTGAGGGGAGAAGAGAAGCAGGAGAGGGGGGTGGGAGTGCTGCTCAGCAAGCATTGACAAGTCTATTTTTTTTTTTAAGTCTTATCTTTTACGGTCTATTACTTTTACAGTGCTATTTTGATCACCCCTTCCCCCAGGTCTTTGCCCCTTAACCATTTTCTGATGGCAGTTATATCTCAAGTGGTCCACATTTCATGGGCCCTGTCTTTGGGTCCCTTTAGAACCAGCGGGCTCTGCTTTGGGCTTCGGTGCAGGATGATTCCCTTTGGGCTGCCCCCATGGGACCCCTTAGAACCATGTGCTGCCCCCCCACTCAGAGACTTATGCTGTATGTATGGCCTGCTGGCCATGTACAGGTCAGTGTGTGCTGCCACCTTGTTTGAGGAGCTGCTGTTCTATCTAGGAGCCACACAAGCAGATCCTCAGGTACAATTTTAAGAAATTGTTCCCTCACAAACAAATCTTTGATTAGCTCCACAGTGTCTGCTTTTGCCCCATCCACCCACCTGTCAAGGTAAGTACACAATTGAACCTGCAATTCCACATAACTGTCCTCTAGGCTTTTCTTTAACTCCCTAAATTTCCTTCTGTAAGCCTCAGGATTTAATTCAAAATGTTTTAACAACACTGTTTTAATGTTATCATAATCAACATAGTCTTCATCATTCATTTTAGTAAATGCCTGCCAAGCCCTCCCTGTAAGTAAAGGTGTGAAATGAGTTGATCATGAAGCCTTAGCCAATTGAAATGGCTCACATACTCTCTCAAACAACCTTAAAAATAGATCAAGATCATCTCCTTCTCTAAACCGAGGAAACAATTTATAATTAAATTTGGCTTCATAAGAAACAGTCACTCCACCATTACCCACATTTTGCTGGTTGCGCAGGGTCATGATTTCCCTCTCAAGCTGGTGTCTCTGGGTTTCATGCTGATATTCCTTTTCTCTTTCCTGACATTCTTTTTCTCTGTCCTGATGTTCTTTTTCTCTGTCCACCAGCCTTTTTCTTCCTTCTTTCTCTGCTTCCCATCGCTTCGCCTCTGCATCCAGTCTTCTATCTCTGCTTCTGCTTTCATTCTTTTTGCTTCAAAGTCCAGCCTTTTCACCTCCAGTTCCTTGTCTCACAGCAACAGCTGCAGTTGCAGAGTGTCAAGCTGATTTGGGGTCCGCTGCACCAGCTCTGACTCACCCCCGAGACCTTCTGCTTCTAGTCATGTGCCACCAGGGCAGCTATGAGGTCTGCCTTTTCTTCTGTTTTAGACCCTCAAGCAGGATCCCCTTTTCCTGGCACTTGTCACAAAGCATTGCACAGTAAGCAAGTCGTACTTCATGGAGAGCATTCGCTCAACCTACACTAAACTGTGCTATCTAGAAACAAAAAAACAGTTGTAGAAGTGTACTCTCTTATATATTCTGTTTTGTAACTGCTAAGGTAAAAATTCCACTGGCAAACTCTGTATTTCAATGTGCTAGAAAGTCCGCAGTCACCCCACCACTGCCAACCTATTTGTGACAAACCACCTCTCTCTCTCTCTGGGCTGTAACAGCTTTCAGAAAGTTGTTTGCCTTTGTTTTCACAGCCACCATCTGGGGTCCACCAGCAACCCACCTTCCCACTTTCACAGAACTAGGAGGTCAAATATGTAATTACACAGATCAGAGCCTGGTAGTGTGTCTGTCAGGTGACAGATGCTAAACAGAGTTTGACTCAGCCAGTGGAAACCATAAAATACCTTAGATATAATTTAACTTACAGCCACAGCTGTTGAGTAAATAAATAGCTTTATACTTAACAGTAGGTCAAAAGTTGCATTACGGGATATATATGTCTAACACAGAAGAATAACACTGTTACAGAAAAAGTAAACACATGTTTTAAATAACAGATGACAAAAAGAAAAAACTATTAACTAAGATATGCTATTCTTATCCCTGTGCTACCCTGAAGAGAGAGAGAGACTGCATTCCTATAGTATCTACAGTATGTAGCTCCCACGGACCTATGTAGCTAGAGGAGTTGGCTCACAGCTTAACCTCTCAGATGTAACCCCTAGCAGAAGATACTCTGTAACTGTCTTTCTGCACTTTTTATAGTGTCCCTTTGAATATGTAATTCTTGTCCCCCTTTGAATGCACCAACCATTTACCATGTATCTGATTAATTGTTTCTATCAGTTTAAACAGCCCTAGAGATATATAATTAAATCAATTTAATAACCAGTTTATATTTCAGTGGTCCAATCCTTTCAAACTCTGTGTGAGTGTGTGTGTAGGTGCCCTCCTCCTTCTTGATCATTCTCTCTAAGATTTACAACCGGGATGACACCTTATCTAGATGCTGCTGGGCAGTGGAATCCCAGTGTGTGTGTGTGTGTGTTTCAGCCTGCTAGAAAAATCCCAGCCAAAAATCTAAGCCATTAACTCCTTCCTTCCCATCTCTGTCACATCCCACCCCCAGTGATGAAGGTGAGTCCTTTGAGCCAACCCAAGTGACACAGCCATTCATGCAACTGCTGAGAAGTGCCCAAAGTATCCAGCCATGCTCTTAGACCTGCCTAGGTAGCCCATCTGCATTGGCATTTTGTTTACCACTTCGGTTATGGACGGTCATGTTGTATGCCTGCAATACTAAGCTCTAGCATAGTAGTTTTTTATTTTGCCCACTTGACCGATGAAGCCAGATCAGGGGATTATGACCTGCAAACACTGTAAATTTTTTCCTGTATAGGTAAGTATGCAGCTTTTAAAGGGCCCACACTATTCCCAAGCACTCCTTTCCAATTGTGGCATAGGACTCCTCACTGGGCAGAAGCCTCCGTCTGAGGTACACTGCCAGGTGCTCCTCCCCTGCTGGGTAACCTGGCTCAGTATGGCACCCAGCCCATGGTCTGAGGTGTCCACATGGACAATGAACTTTAGACTATAATTGGGGCTGGCTAATACTGCTGGTCCACATAAGGCCTTCTTTAGCTCCCAAAAAGCAGCATCACAGCACTTTGTCCAGTGCACCTTATCTGGCTTTTCCTTTTTGGTTAGGTCTGTCAGGGGCTTAGCTATAGTTATATACCAAGGGATGACCCTCCGGTAGTACACTGATGTCCCCAGAAATGCCCTTACCTATTTCTTGGTGGTAGGAGTGAGCCAGGCCAGGATGGCATCATCCTTGGCAGACTCCAGGCAGATGCATCTGCTGCCCACCCGGTGCCCAAGGTAGGACACTTCTGCCATACCTATCTGGCACTTTTCCACCTTGACTGTCAGACCTGCATCCTTCAGCCTGTAGAACACCTCCCGTATATTCTTGATGTGCTCCTCCCAGATCTGGATGTATATGTCTATGCCATCCATATGCACCAGTGCAAACTCACCTGCCCCAACCAGAATGCAATTCACAAGCCATTTGAAAGGTTGCAGGTGCATTCTTTATTCCAAAGGGCATTACCTTGAATTTGTATAAGCCAAATGGAGTGATGAAAGCTGATCTGTCCCTGGCTGCAGGGGTCAGAGGTACCTGCCAGTAGCCTTTTGTTAGGTCTATTGTGGTCAGATACTTGGCTCCCCCGGTTGCTCCAGGATCTCATCTGTTCTGGGCATGGGTAGGAGTCTGACTCAATGCAGACATTGAGCCTCCGCAGTTTCAGTGTGAAATTGGGTGGCACTGCCTCCTGGGGATCAGTACGCACAGGCCGCAGGGGCTACTGGATTCCTGGATTACTCCAAGTTCCAGAATCTCCTTGAGCCCTCTTTCATGGTCTGCTTAACCTGTTCTGGTACCCTGTGAGGAGACTGTCTCAGAGGCACTTGGCCCCAGTATCCACATGGTGCCCGGTCAGTGTGATGTACCCAGATTTCCTGTGAACATGTCTCCAAATTCTCAACACACCTGGAATCTCCTGCACCTGGGTTGGTGTCAGCTGACTGGAGAGGTGAGGTTGTCCATGGAGGATCTGACCCGGGCCTCACCGAGCAGGTCCACCTGTGAATCAACCTCAATTTCCTCTTCTGAGGTGCTGCATACAGCGAGGACCAATTCCTCCCTGCCATAGTAGGGCTTCAGCATGTTAACATGATACATCTTTTGCCTGCATTTCCTGCCAGGTAGTTAGGTAGCTCTATCATGTAATTGACATCACTAACCTTTTGGACAATGGAGAATGGCCCCACCCATGCTGCCTGTAGTTTATTCTGTCAGACAGGAATAAGTGCCATCACTCGCTGTCCTACCTCATATTCTCTGGCTCAGGCTCTGTGGTCATACCAGACTTTCTGCTGCTGTTGTGCAGTGGCCAAGTGCTCCTGAGCAAGCCCTATGAGCTCCCTAAGGTGGGTTCTGAAGTTTAGGACTTACTCCACAATGGACTCCCCTTGGGAGGCATGGTCATCCTCCCATTCATCCCAAACCAAATCTAGTGGCCCCCTCACCCTGTGTCCAAACAGGGAGCTCCAAAGGTGAGAACCCTGTAGATTCCTGTGGGACTTCCCTGTATGCAAATAGGAGATGAGGCAAATATGTGTCCAATCCCTCTTGTGCTGGTCAGCAAAAGTCCTTAACATGGTCTTAAGGGTTGAATTAAATCGCTCCACCAGCCTATTAGTTTGGGATGGTATGGGGAGGTTTGAGCTACTTTACCCCACAATTCTCCACAAACTACTCATTAACCCCGACATGAAATTGGCAACCTGATCTGTCAGTATCTCCTGGGGAAAGCCCACCCAGTTAAATATTCCCAACAGAGTATCAGCCACTGGTTCCATCTCAGTGGATGATAGGGCCACTGCCTCTGGGTATCTTGTGGCATAATCAACTACCACCCATATATAACGCTTGCCAGTGTGACTTGGGGTGCTTAGTGGCTGCACTATGTCCACAGCTACCCTCTTGAAGGGTTCATTAATAATGGGCAGGGCACCAAAGCTGCCTTGGCCTTGTCCCCAATTTTTCCCATCCTCTGGCACGTGGACAAGACCTACAGTAACTGCCACATCCTTGCCGATACTAGGCCAAAAGAAATTGTTGGTCAGCCACCTTTTCATACACCTCATACCCAAGTGGCCTGAAAAGGTATACCATGGGCAAGGACCAAAAGCTGCTGACAGTGAACCTTAGGGACTACCATCTGCTTTAGCACCTCACCGTCTAGCCGTCCCCCTGCTGTACATTCTCTGTACAGCAGCCCGTTGTCCCAGGACACTGACTCTTTTCCTCCCTGAGGACCCTCAGCCCTATTAACTATTTCCCTCAGTTTTTGTAAGCTAGGATCAGCCAGCTGCACAGCACCCATCTCCTCTCATCTGACCCTTCCCAGCTCTCCTTCAGAAGGAAGTCCTGTGTGCTTCTCCATTTGTGACTGGGACTCAGGACTGCTGCTTCTAGCCAGTCCCTCCCCTGTGCTAGCCACTTCCTCAGCTGCAGAGAGAGGGGCTGGACCTGGTTGAGTCACCTCCTCTTCACCCTCAGAATCTTGCCCTTTTGCCTGGCTGTGGGTTGTAACACACACCAGAGATTCCCTGTGGTCAAAATCATTCCCCATGATCACATTTACAGGGAGATCCTCTACAACCCCCACCTCCTTTTCTCCATAGCCACCCTCCCAGCTCAGGAAGACTTGAGCTATTGGTATTTGGACTGCTGGTCCTATGACTCTCCAGATCTTGAAGTATTTCCCTGGCAGCATCTGCTCCAACCAGATTAGATCCTACCTCACCAGGAAGATGTAAGCACCTATGTCCCTCAGTCCCTGGGTTACTGTCCAATTAGCTACAACAGGGTGCATATGCTTGGAGAAGGTGTGTGGTTCTTCAGGCTGCACACATCTTACCAACAGATCAGTGCTATTTTGATCACCCCCTCCCCCAGGTCTTTGCCCCTTAACCATTTTCTGATGGCAGTTATATCTCAAGTGGTCCACATTTCATGGGCCCTGTCTTTGGTTCCCTTTAGAACCAGCGGGCTCTGCTTTGGGCTTCGGTGCAGGATGATTCCCTTTGGGCTGCCCCCATGGGACCCCTTAGAACCATGTGCTGCCCCCCCACTCAGAGACTTATGCTATGTATGGCCTGCTGGCCATGTACAGGTCAGTGTGTGCTGCCACCTTGTTTGAGGAGCTGCTGTTCTATCTAGGAGCCACACAAGCAGATCCTCAGGTACAATTTAAGAAATTGTTCCTCACAAACAAATCTTTGATTGGCTCCACAGTGTCTGCTTTGCCCCATCCACTCACCTGTCAAGGTAAGTACCAAATTGAACCTGCAATTCCACATAACTGTCCTCTAGGCTTTCTTTAACTCCTAAATTTCCTTCTGTAAGCCTCAGGATTTAATTCAAAATGTTTTAACAACACTGTTTTAATGTTATCATAATCAACATAGTCTTCATCATTCATTTTAGTAAATGCCTGCAAAGCCCTCCCTGTAAGTAAAGGTGTGAAATGAGTTGATCATGAAGCCTTAGCCAATTGAAATGGCTCACATACTCTCTCAAACAACCTTAAAAATAGATCGAGATCATCTCCTTCTCTAAACCGAGGAAACAATTTATAATTAAATTTGGCTTCATAAGAAACAGTCACTCCACCATTACCCACATTTTGCTGGTTGCTCAGGGTCATGATTTCCCTCTCAAGCTGGTGTCTCTGGGTTTCATGCTGATATTCCTTTTCTCTTTCCTGACATTCTTTTTCTCTGTCCTGATGTTCTTTTTCTCTGTCCACCAGCCTTTTTTCTTCCAGTTCTTTCTCTGCTTCCCATCGTTTCACCTCTGCATCCAGTCTTCTCATCTCTGCTTCTGCTTTCATTCTTTTTGCTTCAAAGTCCAGCCTTTTCACCTCCAGTTCCTTGTCTCACAGCAACAGCTGCAGTTGCAGAGTGTCAAGCTGATTTGGGGGGTCCGCTGCACCAGCTCCTGACTCACCCCCGGAGACCTTCTGCTTCTAGTCATGTGCCACCAGGGCAGCTATGAGGTCTGCCTTTTTCTTCTGTTTTAGACCCTCAAGCAGGATCCCCTTTTCCTGGCACTTGTCACAAAGCATTGCACAGTAAGCAAGTCGTACTTCATGGAGATCATTCTCTCAACCTACACTAAACTGTGCTATCTAGAAACAAAAAAACAGTTGTAGAAGTGTACTCTCTTATATATTCTGTTTTGTAACTGCTAAGGTAAAAATTCCACTGGCAAACTCTGTATTTCAATGTGCTAGAAAGTCCGCAGTCACCCCACCACTGCCAACCAATTTGTGACAAACCACCTCTCTCTCTCTCTCTCTCTCTGGGCTGTAACAGCTTTCAGAAAGTTGTTTACCTTTGTTTTCACTGCCACCATCTGGGGTCCACCAGCAACCTACCTTCCCACTTTCACAGAACTAGGAGGTCAAATATGCAATTACACAGATCAGAGCCTGGTAGTGCGTCTCTCAGGTGACGGATGCTAAACAGAGTTTGACTCAGCCAGTGGAAACCATAAAATACCTTAGATATAATTTAACTTACAGCCACAGCTGTTGAGTAAATAAATAGCTTTATACTTAACAGTAGGTCAAAAGTTGCATTACAGGATATATATGTCTAACACAGAAGAATAACACTGTTACAGAAAAAGTAAACACATGTTTTAAATAACAGATGACAAAAGGAAAAAAAAACTATTAACTAAGATATGCTATTCTTATCCCTGTGCTACCCTGAAGAGAGGGACTGCATTCCTATAGTATCTACAGTATGTAGCTCCCACAGACCTATGTAGCTAGAGGAGTTGGCTCACAGCTTAACCTCTCAGATGTACCCCCTAGCAGAACATACTCTGTAACTGTCTTTCTGCACTTTTTATAGTCTCCCTATGAATATGTAATTCTTGTCACCTTTGAATGCACCAACCATTTACCATTTATCTGATTAATTGTTCATATCAATTTAAACAGCCCTAGAGATATCCAATTAAATCAATTTAATAACCAGTTTATATTTCAGTGGTCCAATCCTTTCAAACTCTGTGTGAGTGTGTGTGTAGGTGCCCTCCTCCTTCTTGATCATTCTCTCTAAGATTTACAACCGGGACGACACCTTATCTAGATGCTGCTGGGCAGTGGAATCTCAGTGTGTGTGTGTGTGTGTGTGTGTGTGTGTGTGTTTCAGCCTGCTAGAAAAATCCAAGCCAAAAATCTAAGCCATTAACTCCTTCCTTCCCATCTCTGTCACATCCCACCCCCAGTGATGAAGGTGAGTCCTTTGGGCCATCCCAAGTGACACAGCCATTCATGCAACTGCTGGGAATTGCCCAAAGTATCCAGCCATGCTCTTAGACCTGCCTAGGTAGCCCATCTGCATTGACATTTTGTTTACCACTGCGGTTATGGACGGTCATGTTGTATGCCTGCAATATCAAGCTCTAGCATAGTAGTTTTTTATTTTGCCCACTTGACCTATGAAGCCCGATCAGGGGATTATGACCAGGGTCCTGAGTTTTCCGCGATTCCACGGATGTGGCAAACCATGGAAATATCCGCAGAATTTGCCATCACCTATGGAATTCACGCCCGCTGGAACAAACCTCTTACTTCATTTGCCGAATGGGTGCCCAATCCTGTCGGCTTCACTGTCCCTCCAAATGCTTACATGCTACACTGGGAGCCATCCACACATGGCAATCAATGATTTTGCCAATGGGGTGCCCAGTCCCCCATTGGCTGAACGCCCCCAAGGATCTTGTGCCACGCTGGAATCCCACCCCAGCATGGCAAACGTGCCAATAGTTTTTTGTTGCCGACGGGGGTGCCCAATCCCCCGTCGGCTGAACGCCTCCCCAAAGTCATTGTGCCATGCTGGGAGCCCACCCCAGCGTGGCAAGCGGTCCCGTGACGTCTTTTTTTTCCCTGTAAAACAAAAACTGTCCCACGGCGCATCTCCCGAGCCCCCCTCCCATCCCGCACCCACCCACTGCACACCCAGCCTCCCCACACACCCCCACCCCATACTACCTCCGGACTCTGCTGCGACGATCTTCGGTGGACTGGGAACACGTCTGCACTCTTCAAAGGCGACCGCGAACTGAGGAAATGCCGGTAAGCTGTATAATGGGCTAGATAGGAGGGTTCAACTTTGATGCATATCTCAGGCATTTTTGGAATTTTGCACAAATTTTCAACATGGGGTTTGGGGCCTTCTCATGAATGATGTCACTGTCATGGCGTTATTGGGCTGGAAGGGTGATTTCGGCAGTGACTGCAAAATCACCCTTCAGGACTGAATACCACCATGACAGTGACATCATTCATGAGAAGGGGCCCAAATCCCCATGTTGAAATAATTTGGTGCCAATTCCAAAAATGACTGTTTAACGAGAGTGCGATGCAGTTCCTACGCAGGCTCGTGAAGTTCATTAAATTTCAATATTTTCAATCCAGGTTTCAACATTGCCATTTCACCACACTGTCTTATAGAGTAGTACAGCTGTCATTTTTCACATCTCACCCAAAATGTGTTTCCACCCTTGTAGCGCTGAATGGCACAGTCGGTGTGCGAAATCAATGTACGGGACAAATTAAGAAAATCACACTAACACTGTTCATGAGCAGAGTTCTTGAAATGGCTATGTTGAAAATTTGGTGAAAAAATTCCAAAAACTGACTGTTTAGCGAGCGTGCGTTGCGCAGTTCCTACGCAGGCTCGTAAGTTCACGAAATTTCAATATTTTCACTCCAGAGTTTCAAAATTGCCATTTCACCACACTGTCTTATGAGTAGTACAGCTGTCATTTTTCACATCTCACCCAAAATGTGTTTCCACCCTTGTAGCGCAGAATGGCGCAGTCGGTGTGCGAAATCAATGTTCCGGACAGATTAATAAAATCACAGTGATGCTGTTCATGAGCAGAGGTCTTAAACTGGCTATGTTGAAAATTTGGTGACAAATACCCATAAAATGACTGTGTTACGAGCGTGCATTGTGTCAGATATGGCAAAAAAAAAAAAAAGGAAAAAGATTAAGGGTAAAAATGTGCCGCAGAATTGCCACAGAAATTGGTGTTGGTCGTGAGAAGTTCTATGGCAATGAGAACCCAGCCGCAGAACTTTGCTCCGATGTGCCGCAGAAAAATCGTGGCCCTGATTATGACCTGCAAACACTGTAAATTTTTTCCTGTATAGGTAAGTATACAGCTTTTAAAGAACCCACACTATTCCCAAGCACTCCTTTCCAATTGTGGCATAGGACTCCTCACTGGGCAGAAGCCTCCGTCTGAGGTACACAGCCGGGTGCTCCTCCCCTACTGGGTAACCTGGCTCAGTATGGCACCCAGCCCATGGTCTGAGGTGTCCACATGGACAATGAACTTTAGACTATAATTGGGACAGGCTAATACAGCTGGTCCGCTTAAGGCCTTCTTTAGCTCCCAAAAAGCAGCATCACAGCTCTTTGTCCAGTGCACCTTATCTGGCTTTTCCTTTTTGGTTAGGTCTGTCAGGTGCTTAGCTATAGTTATATAGCAAGGGATGACCCTCCGGTAGTACACTGCTGTCCCCAGAAATGCCCTTACCTATTTCTTGGTGGTAGGAGTGAGCCAGGCCAGGATGGCATCATCCTTGGCAGACTCCAGGCAGATGCATCTGCTGCCCACCCGGTGCCAAGGTAGAACACTTCTGCCATACCTATCTGGCACTTTTCCACCTTGACTGTCAGACCTGCATCCTTCAGCCTGTAGAACACCTCCCGTATATTCTTGATGTGCTCCTCCCAGATCTGGATGTATATGTCTATGCCATCCATACACACCAGTGCAAACTCACCTGCCCCAGCCAGAATGCAATTCACAAGCCATTTGAAAGGTTGCAGGTGCATTCTTTATTCCAAAGGGCATTACCTTGAATTTTTATAAGCCAAATGGAGTGATGAAAGCTGATCTGTCCCTAGCTGCAGGGGTCAGAGGTACCTGCCAGTAGCCTTTTGTTAGGTCTATTGTGGTCAGATACTTGGCTCCCCCAGTTGCTCCAGGATCTCATCTGTTCTGGGTATGGGGTAGGAGTCTGACTCAGTGCAGCCATTGAGTCTCCGGTAGTCAGTGTAAAATTGGGTGGTACTGTCCTTCTTGGGGATCAGTACCACAGGTGAGGCCCAGGGGCTACTGGATTCCTGGATTACTCCAAGTTCCAGAATCTCCTTGAGCTCCTCTTTCATGGTCTGCTTAACCTGTTCTGGTACCCTGTAGGGAGACTGTCTCAGAGGCACTTGGGCCCCAGTATCCACATGGTGCCCGGTCAGTGTGATGTACCCAGATTTCCCTGTGAACATGTCTCCAAATTCTCTCAACACACCCTGAATCTCCTGCACCTGGGTTGGTGTCAGCTGACTGGAGAGGGTGAGGTTGTCCATGGAGGATCTGACCCGGGCCTCACCGAGCAGGTCCACCTGTGAATCAACCTCAATTTCCTCTTCTGAGGTGCTGCATACAGCGAGGACCAATTCCTCCCTGCCATAGTAGGGCTTCAGCATGTTAACATGATACATCTTTTGCCTGCATTTCCTGCCAGGTAGTTAGGTAGCTCTATCATGTAATTGACATCACTAACCTTTTGGACAATGGAGAATGGCCCCACCCATGCTGCCTGTAGTTTATTCTGTCAGACAGGAATAAGTGCCATCACTCGCTGTCCTACCTCATATTCTCTGGCTCGGGCTCTGTGGTCATACCAGACTTTCTGCTGCTGTTGTGCAGTGGCCAAGTGCTCCTGAGCAAGCCCTATGAGCTCCCTAAGGTGGGTTCTGAAGTTTAGGACTTACTCCACAATGGACTCCCCTTGGGAGGCATGGTCATCCTCCCATTCATCCCAAACCAAATCTAGTGGCCCCCTCACCCTGTGTCCAAACAGGAGCTCCAAAGGTGAGAACTCTGTGGATTCCTGTGGGACTTCCCTGTATGCAAATAGGAGATGAGGCAAATATGTGTCCCAATCCCTCTTGTGCTGGTCAGCAAAAGTCCTTAACATGGTCTTAAGGGTTGAATTAAATCGCTCCACCAGCCTATTAGTTTGGGGATGGTATGACGAGGTTTTGAGCTGCTTTACCCCACACTTCTCCCACAAACTACTCATTAACCCCAACATGAAACTGGCAACCTGATCTGTCAGTATCTCCTGGGGAAAGCCCACTCAGTTAAATATTCCCAACAGAGTGTCAGCCACTGGTTTCATCTCAGTGGATGATAGGGCCACTGCCTCTGGGTATCTTGTGGCATAATCAACTACCACCCATATATAACGCTTGCCATTGAGACTTGGGGTGCTTAGTGGTCCCACTATGTCCACAGCTACCCTCTTGAAGGGTTCATTAATAATGGGCAGGGCACCAAAGCTGCCTTGGCCTTGTCCCCAATTTTCCCCACCCTCTGGCATGTGGACAAGACCTACAGTAACTGCCACATCCTTGCCGATACTAGGCCAAAAGAAATTGTTGGTCAGCCACCTTTTCATACACCTCATACCCAAGTGGCCTGAAAAAGGGATACCATGGGCAAGGACCAAAAGCTGCTGGCAGTGAACCTTAGGGACTACCAGCCGCTGGAGCACCTCACCGTCTAGCCATTCCCCTGCTGTACATTCTCTGTTCAGCAGCCCATTGTCCCAGGACACTGACTCTTAACCTCCCTGAGGACCCTCAGCCCTATTAACTATTTCCCTCAGTTTTTGTAAGGTAGGATCAGCCAGCTGCACAGCACCCATCTCCTCTTGTCTGACCCTTCCCAGCTCTCCTTCAGAAGGAAGTCCTGTGTGCTTCTCCATTTGTGACTGGGACTCAGGACTGCTGCTTCTAGCCAGTCCCTCCCCTGTGCTAGCCACTTCCTAAGCTGCAGAGAGAGGGGCTGGACCTGGTTGAGTCACCTCCTCTTCACCCTCGGAAGCTTGCCCTTTTGCCTGGCTGTGGGTTGTAACACACCAGAGATTCCCTGTGGTCAAAATCATTCCCCATGATCACATTTACAGGGAGATCCTCTACAACCCCCACCTCCTTTTCTCCATAGCCACCCTCCCAGCTCAGGAAGACTTGAGCTATTGGTATTTGGACTGCTGGTCCTATGACTCTCCAGATCTTGAAGTATTTCCCTGGCAGCATCTGCTCCAACCAGATTAGATCCTACCTCACCAGGGAGATGTAAGCACCTGTGTCCCTCAGTCCCTGGGTTACTGTCCCATTAACTACAACAGGATGCATATGCTTGGAGAAGGTGTGTGGTTCTTCAGGCTGCACACATCTTACCAACAGATCAGTGCTATTTTGATCACCCCTTCCCCCAGGTCTTTGCCCCTTAACCATTTTCTGATGGCAGTTATATCTCAAGTGGTCCACATTTCATGGGCCCTGTCTTTGGGTCCCTTTAGAACCAGCAGATTCTGCTTTGGGCTTAGGTGCAGGCTGATTCCCTTTGGGCTGCCCCCATGGGACCCCTTAGAACCATGTGCTGCCCCCCCCACTGTGAGACTTATGCTGTATGTATGGCCTGCTGGCCATGTACAGGTCAGTGTGTGCTGCCACCTCGTTTGAGGAGCTGCTGTTCTATCTAGGAGCCACATGAGCTGATCCTCAGGTACAATTTTAAGAAATTGTTCCCTCACAAACAAATCTTTGATTAGCTCCACTGTGTCTGCTTTTGCCCCATCCACCCACCTGTCAAGGTAAGTACACAATTGAACCTGCAATTCCACATAACTGTCCTCTATGCTTTTCTTTAACTCCCTAAATTTCCTTCTGTAAACCTCAGGATTTAATTCAAAATGTTTTAACAACACTGTTTTAATGTTATCATAATCAACATAGTCTTCATCATTCATTTTAGTAAATGCCTGCAAAGCCCTTCCTGTAAGTAAAGGTGTGAAATGAGTTGATCATGAAGCCTTAACCAATTGAAATTGCTCACATACTCTGTCAAAAAACCTTAAAAATAGATCAAGATCATCTCCTTCTCTAAACTGAGGAAACAATTTTTAATTAAATTTGACTTCATAAGAAACAGTCACTCCACCATTACCCACATTTTGCTGGTTGCGCAGGGTCATGATTTCCCTCTCATGCTGCTGTCTCTGGGTTTCATGCTGATATTCCTTTTCTCTTTCCCGACATTCTTTTTCTCTGTCCTGGTGTTCTTTTTCTCTGTCCACCAGCCTTTTTTTTTCCAGTTCTTTCTCTGCTTCCCATCGTTTCGCCTCTGCATCCAGTCTTCTCATCTCTGCTTCTGCTTTCATTCTTTTTGCTTCAAAGTCCAGCCTTTTCACCTCCAGTTCCTTGTCTCGCAGCAACAGTTGCAGTTGCAGGGTGTCAAGCTGATTTGGGGGTCTGCTGCACCAGCTCCTGACTCACCCCCGGAGACCTTCTGCTTCTAGTCATGTGCCACCAGGGCAGCTATGAGGTCTGCCTTTTTCTTACTTGTCACAAAGCATTGCACAGTAAGCAAGCCATACTCCATGGAGATCATTCTCTCAACCTACACTAAACTGTGCTAACTAGAAACAAAAAAACAGTTGTAGAAGTGTACTCTCTTATATATTCTGTTTTGTAACTGCTAAGGTAAAAATTCCACTGGCAAACTCTGTATTTCAATGTGCTAGAAAGTCCACAGTCACCCCACCACTGCCAACCTATTTGTGACAAACCTCTCTCTCTCTCTCTCTCTCTGGGCTGTAACAGCTTTCAGAAAGTTGTTTGCCTTTGTTTTCACTGCCACCATTTGGGGTCCACCAGCAACCTACCTTCCCACTTTCACAGAACTGGAAGGTCAAATATGCAATTACACAGATCAGAGCCTGGTAGTGTGTCTCTCAGGTGACAGATGCTAAACAGAGTTTGACTCAGCCAGTGGAAACCATAAAATATCTTAGATATAATTTAACTTACAGCCACAGCTGTTGAGTAAATAAATAGCTTTATACTTAACAGTAGGTCAAAAGTTGCATTACAGGATATATATGTCTAACACAGAAGAATAACACTGTTACAGAAAAAGTAAACACATGTTTTAAATAACAGATGACAAAAGGAAAAAAAACTATTAACTAAGATATATTATTCTTATCCCTGTGCTTCCCTGAAGAGAGAGACTGCATTCCTATAGTATCTACAGTATGTAGCTCCCACGGACCTATGTAGCTAGAGGAGCTGGCTCACAGCTTAACCTCTCAGATGTAACCCCTAGCAGAACATACTCTGTAACTGTCTTTCTGCACTTTTTATAGTCTCCCTTTGAATATGTAATTCTTGTCTCCCTTTGAATGCACCAACCATTTACCATGTATCTGATTAATTGTTCCTATCAGTTTAAACAGCCCTAGAGATATCCAATTAAATCAATTTAATATCCAGTTTATATTTCAGTGGTCCAATCCTTTCAAACTCTGTGTGAGTGTGTGTGTCAGTGCCCTCCTCCCTCTTGGTCATTCTCTCTGAGATTTACAACCGGGATGACACCTTATCTAGATGCTGCTGGGAAGTGGCATCCCAGAGTGTGTTTATTTTTTTCAGACTGCTATAAAAATCCCAGCCAAAAATTCAAGCCATTAACTCCTTCCTTCCCTTGTCTGTCACAATAACCAAAGTGCCAATTGGGTCATAAGAAGGTAGGGTACAGCACAGCAGTTAGAGGAAGAGGAGAAGATGGAGGACAGGAAGCTGAAGAAGAAGAAGAAGAAGAAAAATAATTAGAATGTATATGTTTTTCATACACACTTTATCAGAAAGAACTGAACAAGCAATGAAAGACTTATAATGAAGTGATTATAAATGCATACTGGCAGCCATATCACACATCAACACTCACACACAGCCTTGGACGAATGCATGAACCAGTTTTAAGAGAAGCAAAATGTTGGCCAGGACACTGGGGAAACGCCCCATCTCTTGTCAGTAGGGGGAACCCTTATCTGTCTTCACAGTAACCAAGATACTAACATACTAACATACTAAAATGCCAGCAGAATAGGCCTAACGGTCTTTCGAGTCTGCTCGATTGGTCAGCCCCCACCCTGGGTGCTGACCTTGCTGCCCCCCTCACCTTCTCTGGCTTCTCCCTTCCCAGTTCTGGATATTCTTGCTGCATTGGATTTTGCTTCCAGAACCCTTCCCCTGTACCTGTCCCAGCCCTCTTGAACCCTCCACCGTCTCTGCCTCCACCAGCCCCTAGGTAGTGCATTCCATGGCTCCACCACCCTCTCAGTGAAGTAGCATCTCCTCCTTTCTCCCCTGAATCTTCCCCCCTCCAGCTTCCACCCATGCCCTCTAGTGGCCCCCTCCTCTTTCCTTTGAAGCACCCTGACTGTTCCTCCCCTATTTACCCTCTTCATGTACTTAAAGACCTCTATCATGTCCCCCCGGTCCCTTCTCTCTTCCAATGTGTACATATTTAGCTCTTTGAGATGGCAGATGTGAAGGACGAGGGAGGAGGTGGTGGTGATGATGGTGCTCTTCATGCCAGTGTTCCAGAGAAGAATGTGGTGTCTGCTACAGTAAATGTAGCTCCAGTAGAAAAAGTAAGTGCTGTTATGCAAGAGGAGAAATTACAGGGCTTGGGGCCCATAGAGAATCAAAATGCACAAGTTGCTACACCAACTGTATCCTATGAGGTATGTGCTGAGCTTACCTCAGAAAGTGAAGAAAAGATGAAAATCGACACTGCTACTCCTGACTCTGGGGTTGAAGAAAAAGATCTGGAGAGAGAGGCATGTCAGACAGAAAATGACATCTGCTTCTTCTACTGGCAGAAGAGGAGGAAATAATTGTGAGTGACTTGTCATTGAAAAGCCAGCAGCAAGAGCAGCAGACAGCTGAAACTGGCACACTGTCAGAAAGGGATCTGATAACATCTGAAACTTCTCCAGTGCAGTTTGCCTGGAAATGGCAAAAAAAAATCCCAAGATTGCTGAGGCTTTAGCTTGGTCAGCCACTGCCCATGCAACCTGCCTGGACTGAATGGACTGCTGAAAACACTTTTAGAGCTGTGGGGTGGGAGTGTTCCCCTGACAGCTCTAAATTGTTCCTAGTTGGAGTTTCTTCTACAGAAGAAATCATGGAGTTTGCTTCCCATTCCAAACATAGAATAACATAAGTAGCTAGGGGCTGTGACAAGCTGGGATGCAGTTTCATCGGAGAAACTTTGGCTGTACTGAGCCTAAACATGCAGGTATTGTGGGGCAATGGTGACCTGGGAGAAAAGCACCTGTGCTTAAACAGGTATGGTACCACGAGAGTGATACTGGTGGTTAAGCTAAATGACATTGGGAGTGCTCCTATGCGGTCTGATCATATGAATGGGAACACAGGTGGACAGAACAGTCTTGCATTTTCAGAAGCTGCAGTGACTGCTGCAAAGGACTCTGTACCTATGGTGCTTGAGTTCATGAAATCTGCACTTAAGGCGTCTGTTAATCACACTACTGTAGAAAATGTAACAGAGTCCCTTAACAGTGTGATTGGTGCTGCATACGTGTATAACACTGTGAATGTGAATAACCCGAGTGAGAACTGTGAGGCACTAAAGGTGAACAGGTGAAGCCACACTTACCTGACAGGCCTGGACCAAGGCTCTCCCTGTCCCACTGTAACACTGGAGAGCTGGAATAAGTGAATCCAGGGATCACCATCCCATTACCTTCACTACATGGGCAGATGCCCTGTGCAGACACAGAGACCTCTGAGGGGAGGACCTCAGGTTCTGATGTTGCCCTAGACCTAGTCAGTCCAAATGCACCAGAATCCTCACAGAGGGCAGGCCCTGATCCTAAGGAACAGAAGGCTCAGTGTGTAATAGTGGTCATGGACCACTGACTGGTGGCATGGGAGCTAGTTGGTAGGGTCACCAGAGGATAGTGAGGAAGAAGACCTTCCCTTTCAAATGGCAGATTTGTTCCATGGCAGAGAGGAACCAGTGCCATGCCAAAATGCAGTCCAGTTGTCGTACATCGGTGGTTCCGAAAAACACCTGACAAGGTTCATGTTGTGGGAACCCTACTGAAGAACTCCAAGAGGTTATTCACAACCAAAATGTATGCACTGATACATATCTCGGGAAAAGGTATACAATGTAAGTTTTAAAACTATTTTGGTATAAATACCAGAAACTCAAAAACACTGCTCAATGTGCCCCATTTGTGGCCATCCCCCTGATGAAACCCAATGTAAAACATGTGACCACTCTGTTCCAAAATGAAGGACTTGATATATCGGACACCATAAACTGGCTTCAAATAAAATCAGATATCTCTGAGAGCCTTACCCCCATTTTATACTTTGAGTTGATCTGGATTGGGGGGTGGAAAGTAAATGTTAGACTGAGAAACACCAATACAGGGGTTCAGCACCTGCCCAGTAATTTTTTTCCTGGGAAAAGACCATGGATTGTGTTTCTGTTCAGGACAGCATAAATCTTGTCAAAACTGTGGTGATCATTCACATCTCAGTTCTGTATGTGATAGGCTGAAATGCAGTCTCTGCTTTGAATGTGGGCAC
This sequence comes from Neoceratodus forsteri, assembly GCA_016271365.2. Classification (NCBI taxonomy): domain Eukaryota; kingdom Metazoa; phylum Chordata; order Ceratodontiformes; family Ceratodontidae; genus Neoceratodus; species Neoceratodus forsteri. The sequence goes on along the minus strand of CM057451.1, from coordinate 669,765,234 downwards.
AAGGGTTCACAGTGTCCTGACCCCTTCTGGTGCAACTTGTGTGGGGAACAGTACTCTTTCCATCAGTGCCCTTGGGCCTCACACAATAAAGAATGCACCATTTACCAGGAACAAATAATCTCAAAGGGCAGCAATTGAAGTCAATAAGACAGTCGGCAGCCAAAGCGAATGCTGAGGTAATCAGGACAGACCACCCCTCGAACCTGACCGACAAGACAGCAATACAGGAGAATCTGCTGAGACACTTGTGCCTTCAGCTCCTCCTACACCTCCAGTACCTGAGAATGCTGTTCATCACCAGAAAATGCTGTTCTAGGAGTGTGGCTATGGTGTACTACCCACACTTTTGGCAGAATTCCTTTCCCCTTTAAGAATCACCAGAAGGTCTTCAAGCTGGCTTCTCCCACCCACCTGGGTGGTATCCTGCTCAGCTCCACCCCATGACATCAGATCTTCCTTTCCACTGGAAGAAGGTTCCCTCCATACCACTCCACATTTGTGTATGCCCTATCATTTTTTTGTTATTTATTTTTGGTCTTCGAATTTGCTTTGCAGTTTCAGTTGTAGCGTGATGTACTCAACTGATTCCAAGTCGGCACCCGGTATCAAATGTTGTCCATGCGGACAAAAAATATCACACACAGACCCTCACACCACATGTGTATACAGCCTGGGCCAAGAATATGACTCCCAGACTCACACCTTAAAACCCCTCCACTTTGGAGGACCAGTCCACATGAATTTTGCTTGGTCATTTGGATGAGCAGGACTCTCCCATTCAGTCCAAGGGGGCCCGTCAGGTGGTTTCCATGGCTGTAAGGTCTGCTGAATAGTTAGTGGCTTTTGAAGAAGCTGCAGCCCAGACCATGGCAGGTGCTTCATCTGCATCTGCACTGATCCCACTGGGCTTTGGCACCTCCTTCAGAGGGCGTTCTGGGACTTTGGCCAGTCCCTTCCAACCCTCCAGGAGGGCCCTTCATGTGGGTCCAAATCTTCAAAATCTTCAAAGAAGAACTCCAAGGAGAAGCCAAAGAAGTTCTGCTGCAGGTCATGGGACCACGAGTGCTTTCAGGCCTCGGGTTCCTGCACTTCTGTTTCATCAACCTTCATCAACGAGTCGGCTTAAGTCAACACTTCTGTCCAGGCTGCTGGCCCCATGGTGTCCCTGTCAGACCTGTCAGCTGAGATGTGGACCAACCAGCCTGTCGAGATTTTCCTCAACCCAGTTGACCTGTTGTCACAGGACAAGAGGGACACTTCCCTCACCAGGACTCCGGTCCTGTCTATCCAGTCCCAGGGCAGATCAGATCAGCTTCCTGAGCCAGTCCCTAACCCTCAGGGCTACCGAGCATTCCAGGGACCCTAAGCATCCCTTGCCAGTTTCCATTTCCCCTCAACATCTGGTCAGCTGGCAGTTGAGGTCGAGGTACCACTGCTTAAGGTCTAGCCGCTCTCGCCGCCGGGATCGTTGGTCTCCCTCTCAGTACTTAGAAAAGTGGTGCCACCGCTATTCCTCCTCTTCCTCCTCTACAGGGGAGGACAGGCTCCATTGCAAGTGATGGTGGTGCTGCGAGGAGCTCATGTGGCAGCAGCTCATTTTGGGTGCTGGGCCTAAGCCTGTGCTGGCCCCTACCCTGGAGCTTCCATGGCTGCCACTACCTCAGCTCGAACCTGTTCCAGCTCGGCCACTCCCAGCCTCTCCGCCCATTCAGGTGGAACCCCCACCACCTCAGCTGAAGGAGCATCCCCCCCTCCTGAGGATGTCCTTACTACTCCTGGGCTTCCTCAACAACTGTTGATTATGGTCACTCATGCCGACAAACCCAGCGGAGTTAGCGGGGACTTGAGGGGTTGGCCAGTTTTTGATGAATCCTCAGAATCGGAGGCCTTCTCCATGCATTCCCACCCTATTAACCAAGAGTCGGTGGAGGATTTATCGACAGACCATGGTTCTATCTCCTTTGGGGCCATGCTGTGCCTTATTTTGGAGGCTACTGGGATCCAGTTGGAGCCCATTCAGAAAAGGGCTAAGTATCCCCTCACCAAAATCCTCAACCAGGACGACTCCCCTGGGGTCACATTCCCAGTGGCTGGAGCCATTCTCGGGCCTGTGTTGGAGCTCTGGCAATGCCCAGTCACCTGTCCTATGCCATCAGCCCATATGAACTGCAAGTAAGCAGTTCCTACAGACTGCCTCTCTGGGTTTATGGAACACCCTTCGGCCAAAGGATTGGTCACCGATTTGGTGTTCAGGTGGACGGGCAATGTCAGGGACGTTGACAATTCTCCCAACAAAGAATCCAAGAAATTGGATCATGCAGCCAAGAAAGTCTATGTGGCTTTATCTCACGATCTTAGGCAAGCTAGTTTGACCTTAATGATGACCCACTTTGCCCATGCCTTGTTGGGCACCCTTGACCAGGTGCTTCCTCGACTCCCAGCTAACCTTCAGATGACAGTCATGCAAGTCTGGGACCAAGGCCATGCTGTAGTTAAACAGCAGCTCCAGATGACCATGGACACTGGTGACTCCTGTGCCAGGTCCCTGGCCACAGTGGTGGCTATGCACTACAAGGCTTGGATGAGGATCTCAACCTTCACAGCAGATACCCAGCACAAATTGGTGGATGTCCCCTTACTGGGCAATGACTTGTTTGGGCCAGGGGTGGATGGCCATCTCACCAGAACTGAGAAGTCCAATGCCACCTTGGATACCATCACCTCTGCCCAGAAGGCTATTAATAGCTCTAAATCCTAGAAGAAGTCCTTTTTGCCCTACTCTGACCTAGCAGCCAAGCTGTCCCAGTCCATGGCTGGGAAACAGCAGGCATGGCAACCCAGACCTAAGTCTGTGGCTTCCATCATCCATAAGCCTGGTAGTCAAAGCCCAGCTGCATCCTCAGCTGGCCCTGCCTCCACTTCCAAGCCTGCCCAATGGCAGGTTGGGGGGTGCCCCCTCCCTGCCCATCCTGTCTCCCCTGGGTCTTCCCAAGGGGGCCAGCTCCACCACTTCCTTTTCACCTGGTCCAGTGTTACCATGGACAAGTGGGTACTAGAAGTGGTTTGTCAGGGCTTGCCTCTGGAGCTTGAGGCTCTCCCACCAAGCCGAGCCCCTAACCCTCAGGACGACATGGTGTCCACAGACATGTTGTCTGCCCTTTGGGAGGATGTCACCCAGCTCCTCCAGGAGGAGGTAGTGGTTTGTGTCCCAGACCCACCAGCTGATCCAGGGTTAGTCTCCAGGTACTTTCTGGTTCCAAAGTGGAGAGGGTTCCGGTGCCCCATCTTAGACCTGCACAACCTGAACAAGTTTCTGAGGTTGTGCACCTTCAGGATGGTCACTCTGAACTAGATCAATCTCTCCCTAGAGTGGGACATGTGGTTCTGCTCCCTGGACCTTGGGAATGCCTTCTTTTACATCCCCATACATCCATCCCACCAGTGGTTCCTCTGGTTCCGTGCAGAGGGGACTCGCTATGAGTTCCAGGCTATGCTCTTTGGCCTCTGCTCAGCCCCCAGGGTTTTTTCAAATGTATAGCAGTGTTGGCAACCTTTCTGAAGCACCAAGGGGTTCAGACGTACCCATACTGGGATGGCTGGCTGATTGCAGGCCCCTCCAAGGGGGAGGTGAAGCAATCCAGGGACCTGGCCTTCCAGACCTATTTGAGCCTTGGCTTCCTGGTCAATGGGACCAAGTTGGAACTCGTACCCTCACAGGTGATTCAGTTCATTGGGGCAAAGCTCAACTCCTGCCAAGCCTGAGTCTGGCTCCCAGTGGGCAGGGCAGAGGATCTTTCCTCCTTTGCCCAATCATTTCAGGTCAGGCAGTTGCACCCTGACAGGGACTTCCTGCTCCTCCTGGGCTACATGGCAGCCTGCATCAGCATGGTCCATTTGACCCACTGGAGAATGCATCCCTTGCAGTGGGGGCTGGCCCGTGATTTCGTCTCAGCTTTGGGGCCACCTCAACCAACCATTTTCAGTGACCCAGCAGATGTGGGATGCCATCCAGTTCTGGCTGGTCTCAGAACATCTCCAGAAAGGAGTCCTGTTTTGTTCACCTGAAGCCAATGGTCATTCTCACAATCGATGCCTCCTTGACAGGCTGTGGTGCCCATCTGGGAGAACACAGAGTCCATGGCCTCTGGTTCCCCGAGGAGTCCCGATGTCACATCAACCTGCTGGAGCTTCAGGAAATTTTTCTGGCCCTAACAGCCTTCACTCCTTGCCTCCAGGGTCAGGTAGTCCAGGTCTAGAATAAAAAATAAGAGGAACATGTACTACCTCAAAAAGCAGTGCAGAACACATTCCCTACCTCTGTGCTGGGAAGCTCTTCACATCTGGACCCTTATGCTCAGCCTCAAGGCCAACCTGCTGGCCATTCATGCGGCCAGTGTGTTCAATTGGCCAATGGATGCCCTCAGCTGAGTGGGCAAGGTGTCTCACAAGTGGACCCCTCATCAGGAGATAGTAGACCAACTGTTCTCCCAGTAGGGCACCCCTCAGGTGGATCTGTTTGCCTCTCAGTAGAATGCCAAGCTGAGGCTGTTTTATGCCCACACCCCTCCAATGGGGTAAGCTGCAGGGGGATGCCTTCATGAGACCCTGGATCCCGGACCTCCTTTATGCCTTCCCTCCTTTTCCTTTGATCAATAAGGTGTTGATCAAAGCTCGGAGGGACAACGCACGAATGATTCTGGTGGCTCCAGACTGGCCATGCCAGTTCTGTTACCCTGATCTTCTCAGCCTCAGCAGCAGGCCTTGATGGCATCTGCCACTTTGCCTGGACCTGTTGTCATGTTCTCAGGGGAAGGTCCTCCACCCTGACCTTTAATCTCTTCACCTAACAGATTGGTTCCTGAGTGGCTAGAGTTCCAGGCTCTGGGTCTGTCCAACGAGGTCCTCCATGTAGTTGAGGCCTCTCGGAAGGAGTCAACTCATTAGTGCTATGCTGTTAAATGGAAGTGATTCTCCATTTGGTGCCAGGGCAAGGAGCTTGACCCCCTGTCCTGTCCCATGGCTAACATCCTCGATTACTTGTGGTCTCTTTTTCTCAGTTGGACTTTCTGTCCATGACCCTCAAGGTGCACCCGGCAGCCATCTCTGCATAGTGGGTGCAGGCTGGTATGCTGACAGTGGCACAGGAGAAGGTGATCAGGTGCTTCTTTAAGGGCCATGACCACATTTCCCTTCCAGTGCGTGAACCACTACCAGCTTGGAACTTGTTGCTGGCATTGACAATGCTCATGGGCAAGCCATTCAAAGCAGTGCACAGGTGGGATATGTCACACCTGTCATGGAAGACCACCTTCTTGGTGGCCATCACATCCACCAGAAGGATCAGCAAGCTTCAGGTAGTCTCGGTGGAGTCTCCTTACCTGGTCTTCCACAGGGACAAGGTTGTCCTTCACCCCAACCCATAGTTCCTTCTGAAGGTTGTCTCAGAGATTCACCTTAACCAGGTGATGAATCTTCTGGTGTACTTCACCAGTCACAGCTTGGAGGCTGAGCACAGGCTCCATACTCTGGACCTGCGGTGCACCCTCGCCTACTACAAGGAGTGCATGGCTGGAGTTTGGGGAGAGGTTTACAAGCTATTTTTCACCTACACTTAAGCTGGACCTGGCAGACCAGCAGCAAAGTCCATCTAGAGGGTCGCCACTGTTACCCCTATTCACAAAGGTGGTGATAGATCTCACGCAGGTAACTACCGGCCAATCTCCATCCTCCCCCCCCAAAGCCTTGGAGAAAATAGTTGCCAGTCAAATCTCACTTTACCTCACAAAATATGAGGTCCTCTGTCCTGAACAGCATGGTTTCCAAGTTGGTCATAGCACCAACACTGCTCTCCTGGAGTTTGCTAACTTCCTTCATAATTCACTTGATGCCGGCTCCCTCGCTGGTGCGGTATTTATAGACCTATCGAAAGCCTTTGATACCGTCTCTCACCCTCTACTATTAGCCACCCTTGCCAGTGTGGGCTTTGCCTCTGGTCCTGTCTCCTGGTGCGCTAGCTACTTGTCCAACCACTCCCAATGTGTGCGGGCTGGTGGCACTCTATCCTCTACCTGCCAAATTCGCTCAGGTGTTCCCCAGGGCTCCATTCTTGGGCCCTTACTCTTCTCTCTCTTTCTCAACACCCTGCCCAATGCATGCGCTGGAAAAATCCTTCTCTATGCGGATGACACAGTTCTCTTTGCCTCTGACAGTAACCCCGTCTCACTCCAAAACTCCCTACAGCGTGTCTTCACCTCAGCTGAAAACTGGTTCTCTGACCACCATCTTGTCATCAACCTGAAGAAAACTAAATCTATGCTTTTTACTCACCCCCAAAATAAGTCCAGCAACTTTCCTCTCTCTGTTCACTCTGCACGGAATCACCCCTTGGAACTTGTGCACTCTTATAAATACCTTGGCTTAATCTTTGACTCTGCTCTCTCCTTTCATAACCACATCTCAGCTTTGACCTCAGCCTCCAATGCTCGGCTGGGTATCCTCTACCGGCACTAAAAATGCCTCCCCGCTAACTCTCTTTGCTTGGCTGTCACCTCCTCGGTGCTCTCGCTAGTTGACTACGGCCTTCCTGTATATGGCGCAGCTGACCAGACAGCCCTTCAAAAGGTTCGCCTAATGCTTAACAAAGCATGTAGACTTATTACCATTGCCCATAGACTCATCCATACTTGTCAACTGTACTCCATGGCCTCCCTACTCAACCTCGATGAGCGCCTCCTGTTCCTAACTTGCCAAGTTACTTACAAAGCCCTCCATGGTCTATCCCCCCCAAGCCTTGCCAACTCTATTCGCCGATCCAACCCCACAGTTCACACCGCGCCTCCAGCAAAAACTGCCTGGTCATCCCAAAGTATGGACCTCCAGGGCCAAAGGGCTTTCTCCTCAGAGCCCCCTCCTTGCACAACTCCTCCTGCTGGCATCACTGATGCCCCTCACTCCTTCAACTTCAAAAACTGTCTAAAAAATCACTTGCTCGCCTCACACTCCTGCCACTGCCCCTGACCCCCCACCTGTCCCCACCGTCCTTGTTGATAAGCTTATGGAAACAAAATTAAAAAAAAAAATAAAAAATATAAAAAAAAAAAAAGTTAGATAATTTGGGTTTTGCAGTTCCCGTCTTGTTTAACTGACAATGGTGTTATGATACTCATCACCTGCAATGCGACTTTGCCTATTGTTAACTTGTGTTGCTGACTGTCTCGCCTTGCCTGCAATTTGCCTGTGTCCTATTACTGTGCAGTATTTTTTGGATTGCCTCATGTATGTATGTTCTGTCTTCCTTCGACGAGGTACCTTTGTAAATGAGCCTCTGGCTCAAAGGTTTTTTAAACTGATGTTAAAATAAATAAATAAATAAAGTGGATGATTGGCAGCCGGGCAGGTGGATAGTCTACTGCATCAATCTCTGCTATACGTTGGCTAGTAGTGGGCATCCGATAGGGCTTAGGGGTCATTACACCAGATATAGTGGTAGCTGCTTCCAGGGATGTCCCTATCCAGGAGGTCTGCAGGGCTGCTACCTGGATATCAGTACACAGCTTCATCTCCTATTACCAAATCAACCTTGAGTCATGCAGGGATGCTGGTTTTGGGGCCTCAGTTTTCTAATCTGTGTTCCCAAAATAGGGGGTGTGAACCTTGCCCCCTCCTCCTGGAGAACTGCTAGGACCCTGCCAGAAGTGTGGATAGTATACCATATCCACGCCCCTATAAAAACAAGTTACTCACATGTAATTGTAGTTCTAGGAGTGGTATATGGTGTATATCCACACAACCCACCCGACCTCCCCTGTCAAGTGGCACAGTGGTCTTGCTTCCAGTGGGTAAACTCTGATATCACTGGGCAGTGCTGAGGAGGATACAACCCAGGTGGGTGGGAGGAGCCAGATTGAAGACATTCCAGTAGTTCTTAATGAGGAAGGGAATTCTGCCAGAAGTATGGATGTACACCATATACCATTCCTAGAACTACAGTTAGAGGTGAGTATCTTGTTTATTTGGTGGATGAAATACAAACATATGAACATACAAAGAAGCCAGCAGAGGAAGGCCATTTGGTCTATCTAGTCTGCTCATATTGCAGGGTCCACAGCTTGAGTTACTGACCCTGCCCCCCACTCCTCCCAACCTTGCCATCCTCCCATCCCATGATCCTTACCTTCCCACATGCTTATTCCAGCTTTTCTTGAAAATGCCCATTGTCTTCAACAAGACCACCTCTTTCGGCAGCACATTCCAAGTGTCCACCACCCTCTCTGTGGAGAAGTGCTTCCTGACCTCTGTCCTAACACCCCCCCTTAAGACTGTGTCACCTCATGTTACGGTTGCCACTTAGCTTAAAGAGACCCTCCTTATCCACCTTATTTATCCCTTTCATGTATTTGAAGGCCTCAGTCATGTCCCCCCTCTATCTCCTGAACCAACCTTGATATCCCCCTCAGAAGGCTACTGGGCTAATTCAGCCAGATAATGTACACTTTACCAGAAGCCGCAGAGAACCTCTGTGATATGCCCACCTTCTCCTCTCCCACAAGATGAGATGAAGAATACAGCTGCACATAGGAAAAGGGAGTACACTAGAAAGCTAAAACCAAGACAGGTGAGACAAGTTCCCCTGTGTAATAGATTTATAGTGTAACAGGAAAGGAGGCAGTTGGGGGAAAATGGAAGAGGAGGAGGAAGATTCTGTGGCATCAGTGTCCTCCTCTATCAGGGATCTTTCTTCTGATGTTGAAGGTTCAGTCTCAGAATCCTTAGTTGCAAAAAAAGTGAGGAATCAGAAAAGATCCCAGACAGGATTATCCCAGTCGTCTCATCCTCTCATAACCCCACCGCAAGTGTCCAGGTAATACATTGACCACAGTTTCTTTAGATGTCAATAGCATCAAGTCATGTTGGAAAAGAGTCACTATGTCTGATTTAACTGTTTCCCAGAGAACTGTGTTCTTCCTGCAAGACACAACACATAAAATTAATTTTGAAATAAAACGGGTGAGCACATTTTTGGAGGCAGGAACAGCCTACTGGTCACAAGGTATGGACACATTTAATGGAGTTGGGATTTTGTTCAGAGGTTTTGGTTTTTTGGTGCAAACAGCAGTGACATCTCACCAGGTGGGGCTTTGCTGATAGATGCTGTTAATTGTAATATGCTGTACCTTTTCTCTTTATCTGTGTTTATGCCCCAAACCCAAACATCTAGGATTGCCTTGTTTTCTGATATCTAACCCTACCTATACATGAGCAAAACAGTTTTTTTGTGTAGTGACTTTGATTGGGTGGGAGAAGCCAGCTTGAAGACCTTCCAGCAGTTCTTAATGGGGAAGGGAATTCTGCCAGAAGTATGGATGTACACCATATACCACTCCTAGAGCTACAGTTAGAGGTGAGTATCTTGTTTGTTTGGTGGATGAAATACAAACATATGAACATACAAAGAAGCCAGCAGAAGAAGGCCATTTGGTCTATCTAGTCTGCTACTATTGCAGGGTCCACAGCTTGAGTTACTGACCCTGTCCCCACCCCACTCCTCCCAACCTTTCCATCCTCTCATCCCATGATCCTTTCCTTCCCCATGCCTGTTCCAGCCTCTCTTGAAAATGCCCATAGTTTTCAACAAGACCACCTCTTTTGGCAGCACATTCCAAGTGTCCACCACCCTCTCTGTGGAGAAAGTGCTTCCTGACTTCCCTCCTAACCCCCCACTTAAGACTGTTTCACCTCATGTTATGGTTACCACTTAGTTTAGAGACCCTCCTTATCCACCTTATTTATCCCTTTCAGGTATTTGAAGGTCTCAGTCATGCCCCCCCCCCATCTCCAGAACCAACCTTTATCTCCCCCTCAGAAGGCTTCTGGGCTAATTCAGCCAGATAATGTACAATTCACCAGAGCCCATAGGGAACCTCTGTGATATGCCCACTTCCTCCTCTCCCACAAGATGAGATGAAGAATACAGCTGCACGTAGGAAAAGAGAGTGCACTAGAAAGCTAAAACCAAGACAGCTGAGACAAGTTCCCCTGTTTAATAGATTTACAGTGTAACAGGAAAGGAGGCAGTTGGGGGGGGAATGGAAGAGGAAGAGGAGGAGGAAGATTCTGTGGCATCAGTGTCCTCCTCTATCAGGGATCTTTCTTCTGATGTTGAAGGTACAGTCTTAGAATCCTTAGTTGCAAAAAAAAGTGAGGAATCAGAAAAGATCCCAGACAGGGTTATCCCAGTCGTCTCATCCTCTCATAACCCCACCGCAAGTGTCTAGGTATACATTGACCACAGTTTCTTTAAGTGTCAATAGCATCAAGTCATGTTGGAAAAGAGTCACTATGTCTGCTTTAGCTGTTTCCCAGGGAATTGTGTTTTTCCTGCAAGACACAACACATAAAATGAATTTTGAAATAAAACAGGTGAATACATTTTTGGAGGCAGGAACAGCCTACTGGTCACAAGGTATGGACACATGTAATGGGGTTGGGTTTTTGTTCAGGGGTTTTGGTTTTTTGGTGCGAACAGTAGTTGACATCTCGCCAGGTAGGGCTTTGCTGATAGATACTGTTAATTGTAATACACTGTACCTTTTCACTTTTTCTGCGTTTATGCCTCAAACCCAAATGTCTAGGATTGCCTTGTTTTCTGACATCTAACCTTACCTCTACACGGGCAAAGCAGTTTTTTTGTGTAGTGACTTTGATTGTGGGGAATCTCTGACAAACTCTATTGGGCAGAAAAAGAAAATATATTGTGACTCAGATGCTCTGTCCAGGATGACAAAATCAGCTAGCCTTAAGGATGCATACAGAACACTTCACCCTAAGGGGAGAGACTTACATTCGCAGTAAGCTGGCATCCCAGATTGATTGTTTCTTCATCTCCAAAAATGTCCCAGTAAAATGTTCTACTACACAGGTAGTGGAATCTTTGGATGACTTTGCAGTTATAGTCATCAACACCATTATGGCAGCCCCAAACCCCCACTGCCACCCCAGAACTGAAGCCATGGAGAATGAACAACATAATGCTAACCAGCAGAGTTGTTCAGAGCAAGCTTGAACATTTATTCTTTGCTAGAAAGCCCATAATTTGCATGTTGTATTCAATGAAAGAGTTGTGGAAAGGATACTAAACCAGAGATAAAATAACTGGATATTAAGCAGGGCAGAAGCCAACAGAAAGATTTTTATTTAACTCTTAGGAAGCAGTTGTTTAGATTAATCTCCTTGCGGGCTAATGGGACTAAAATTAATCCCCATATTATATCAGACATTAAAAATAAAAAAAATGGTTTTCAGTGCAATATATTATATCAGACATTAAAAATTAAATGAATGGTTTTCAGTACACTAGAAGCAAATCTCTGCTGTCTGAATTATGTGCCAGAACACAGGGTAAGAGACAACTTCTTGATCCCTTTAAGAGTTGCCAAGAAAGAATCCTGCACAGAATAATACACTCCATTATGGATCACTAAGGGGACATACTGGAGGGCACCCCAGACATTCTGTGGGTAGCAGAACATTGGGCTAAGGAATCCTTTGGTGTGCAGACTGTAGTGGACAGTAATACACAAAGGATCACTCCCTCGGGGCTTGTGTTTGAATGTCCCAATGAAGATAAGCAGCCAGCAAGGATTCAGCACTCTAACCACAGATGTGACTCAAACATAGTCATTTCATCCAAATATTTTTACTTGTGCAAAAAAAAGCAAGACTGTGCAAACTGGTGTAGCCCTGGGAGGGAGGAGGGGGCTGGGGAAATAGAAGAGGGAGCGGGAGGGGGAGAGATTGGGGCTACGATCAAGGGCAGAGGCATGTACATTTTCAGGATCAATATTAACTGAGACTGAAAACAATATATAAGATTATCTAACATCTGACTTCGAACTGTTATATGGAGAAACATTAGATACATCACTTTATGGTGCCCCGACTGATCAACCTGTATAGACAGAATTAATCAATAACAGGGGTGTGGACAATATCATTAATTTATTAAATTATGTTTTAAGTAAAGTTAAACAAGCTGTACTAAATAAAGGTTTAAGTTGTGTACCCACTAATAGAGTGAACAGATTTGAAACATTTATTTATTGATTTAAATAAATTTGTTAGACTTTTGAATTTAAAATGTTTTTTCCAACCTAGAGACTGGGACAGAGAAGCAGGAGGGGAAACTGATGATGACACAAATGCAGTTGTACACTATGAAGGGTCACTAAGAGAAACTAGATTAAGAAGACCATCTACATTTATACCACCAATTAACCCCACTGTTAATGTATATAACAAAGCATGCATGCATGATCTAGAAAAGTACTATGAGGACCACCCAAAAAAATAGATACCTTTTGGAATTTAACTAAAGAGGAAAGGGGAGCTTTAACTAATCTGAGCAAAAATAAAGATGTTACTGTGAAACCAGCTGACAAAGGGGGAGGGGTTGTATTACTGAACACTTCAGATTACATACAAGAAGTAGAAAGACAGCAACATGATCTTGATACCTACAAACCCTTAGCAAGTGACCTTATTTCCACAAATAAATGCTACATTGATGCATTTATTTTATATACTGCCAAAAATACATGTAACCCCCCTACAAATGGGGGTCACTAAAAAGCCTTCTTTGGGTGAGCCTAAATGCTCTCCGCCAGGCTGGTGTCCTGTATTTCAGCTGATTTAAAAAAATAATTGAGTGAGAGTGCCTAATGCCTCCATGTACTGTCGCTTTAAGAGCTGCCAAACTGCAGTATAATTAGTTTGAAATGGGGGTCTGTGTGTTTCCCTGCTCGAGTCCCGCCTGGGCCACTGAGCAAATCACTCCGTTTCTGCAGTCGCTACATGTGCAGAGGGAGCCTTGTTGAAAGATATAACTGTTTGCCAGAAATCATTTAGAGTGACTGAGAAAATGTAGTTTGTCTAACCTGTCTTCCTTTCAGCACAAACTGTTTCAGTGTAGCTCTTTCATTTTGGTTCTGAATAGCTGACTTGGACCAATCAGGATGATAGGGAGACCCTAAAATGGAGCCTGTGGACGAATCAGAACTTGGAATCTCAATTTTGAGCCAGCCACAAGGGGATTGTATGGGCAGTGACTCTGGGAAATGTAGTTTTAACCTTGGCATCTTTTTTCCACCAACAGAGGGAGTCTTATTGTGAGTGACAGCCGAACCAGCCGACAGAATGGTGTGGAGCTAAAGGAAATGCCCTGCTCTGTGACTGGAAAGATTAGATCAGTTGTGACTGTGAAGAGAGAAGGAGCTCTGTGCTTCTGCGGTGTATAGTTTTGAGCGGGAAGCACGTGTGAGGCCTTGAGTTTCAGTCTGCAGCCTTTGTGAGTGCCAGTTTGGACTTAATCCGAGTTGTGAGGAGAAAGAAGCACTAGAAGTGTAGAAACCAGGCTAACCCTATAGAAGACTGGAGAAATTGCTGAATCGCGCTCGGTTTGTCAGGAACTGAAGCTGCTGTGTGTGCTCCCGGGTATTTTGCAGTGATTGCAATTGGGATCGAGGAGCAGCCTGCCTGGTATAGTACTTTCCTTTTACATATGAATGTGCGTAGTGCTTTTGGGAAATTGCTATTTCTGATCCCCAGTGCTGTGTGCTGTGTGTTGAAGCTGGAAGCAAACCCCAGCTTGTCTCATACTAAATTCATTTGCTGTCAACTGCAGTGGGGTCCAGTCACAAGGACTTTGTCTCCATGCCTTGTTGTTCTGGAAATGCAGAAGAACATCCACTATCCGGTTCTCAGCTTGGGTATTGTGAGTACAAGTCAGGGTATTTCCCTGCAGCCTGTTTTCAATCACAAGTGTGTCATCTAATTCTTATTGTTTCACTGTTTCATGGACTGAGCTATCTGGCTCCAGATTACAATTGGGTGTTGTGCATATATTTTCTTCTACAGGGCCCTATCCATCTGCACCTGCCGGCCAACCCCAGACAATGGACCTGGCTAGCTCCCCCCAACCTGGGTACCCAGAGTGTGACTTTTCAGACCTTGTATGTGTGCACAGTACTGTGATTTAATGTCACCAATTAACCTGATTCACCCCTCCTGTGTTACTGTCCCCTAAATAAATCAGATTTGTTGTTGTTATTCTATATACTGTCTTTGGTGTTGGTGCTTATGGAAACAGTATTGTATTTTGCTGTGCATGTTGTTTAACCTTATTTTACAGGGGGTCCTCAGAGACGTGCTGCAGAATCAGTCTCTCAGGTAAGTGGTACTTTATGAGTGAATAGTGTGTATACGTGGGGTATTGGAGCTGTAACTCCTGTGTACTGAGTGAGCCACTAGAGGGAACCAAAGGGGATCACAGTGTCCCAGAGGGCTGTGATCAAGCTAGTCTAACCACTACAAACCCTGACCTCTGGGTGGAGGCACCCGCCATAGAACCTAGGCCCCTCAACCTGTCAGTAGTCAAGCAGGCAGGGATAGTAGCCCTTGGGATAGCGCCACCTGGGGGTTACCTACATTAAACTTTAGTAAACTCCCCAGAGAGACCCATTATTTCAAGTTTAGGGTCAGTTACAGAAACTTTATCCCAGTTCATAGATTTTCACATTAAGCCTCTTGTAAGTGGGTTGCAATCATACCTTAAAGACATTAGAGGGATCATATAATTGACATTACAGGTATCCAGTGATATGGACGAGTCATATTGAGCAACTCAATATGAGCTTCTCAATATGATCGCCTGTCGGATGAGCGAGTCTAGAATAACAGCGAGGCCCAATATCAGCTACCATGCAAGGAAGTAAATGGTGAATAGTTAAGACAGCGACTGGTAGGGGAAGCTATGCAGGAAAAGGATATGGAACATCGTTCGGCCAAGAACCGCCGAGCTGGCTGCCTGGTGCTTTGGGCTGGGACACTGCTTTCAGTGCACGAGGTACAGGATTTGGATCTCGCTAGGTCCGTGTGAGTTTTTTGCTTGTGAGTGTTCCTGGACTTAGAATTTTTTTCTTTCCTCACTGTCCAACCCCAACCCCCTTGGAGTTGATTATAATAGAAAAGGGGTGTGGGGGTGCAAGGGGCGCAGACCCCTGCATAAAATAATAACACACGTTTGCTCCATTCCACGTTGTGCTTGCTGATATTGTGGTCAGTGTTGTGTATGGGTGCCATTCCTGTTTTCGGCATTGTGTCTTCGCTGATGTGTCAGGCGCTGTTAAGTCCTCGCTCTTATGATGTGGAACTGACATCACAGATGGAGGTAGAAAGGAATAGATTGCTGGTCACACTAGATGTCGCAAGTCTGTATACCAAAATTCCCCATCAGTTTGGTATAGATGCACTATACTACTTTCCAAAAAAACAATTGTTATTGGACATGACAAAAATAGTTCTGGAAATCAATGTATTCAACTTCATGGTCAAGTATTTTTTACAAAAGAGTGGAACAGCAATGGGAGCGACTTTTTCCCCCAATTATGCAGATTTAGCAATGGGGTTTTGGGAAGACAAAGTAATATACAGTGCCACAAACTCATTCAGGGACAAAATAGAATGTCGGTGTTGTTTTATCGATGACTGTGAAATGATCTGATATGGGGATACTAGTGATCTAGAAGCCTTCAAGGTATATCCGGAGAATCAACACCCTTTTTTCAAATTTGATGTTAAGTGTAATGTAGAAAGTATTCACTTTCTAGGTGTCGCTTTTAAAAGGAATGATACAGGTGACCTTTTGACCTCTCTATACTGAAAAGAAACAGATACAAATACTCTTCTACAGGCGAACAGTAGTCATCCCCAATAAATATTCCTAAGGGGCAATTTATGAGATTAAAGTGAAATTGTTCATTAAATGAGGATTACTCTGTGTGTGTGCAAATGACTTATCAGACCGCCTGTGAGAAAGAGGGTATGGAAGACAGGTTATTTTGAATGCTAGAGCAGAGGTGGAAAAAATGACTAAACAATCCCTTTTAGAAGAAAGGATTAGAGACTTCAGATCTGGCAATACTCTGAACTTTCTCACTATGTACTCCTGTGATGCAGGAGCCATCAGTCAAGTAATTTGAAATAATTGGGTATTGTAAAAGCTGAACCAAAGTTAAAAGGTGTTCATGATACTCACCCAAGAATGACACGTAAGAGACCTCAGAACATAAAGGATGTGTTAGTACATAGTATGCAGCCTATAGAAAAAAAGACAGTCCTTTTTCCACCTCCTAACCCAGGATGCACAAGATGTGGTAAGTGCAAATATTGTAGTGTGATTAGAAAAACCTGTTCTTCTTTCAGTCCAAGCAATGGCAGAGAGTACATAATATGTAGCTTTATAATGTGTGACACTCAAAATGTCCTACATATGGCAGAATGTAGCTGCAGAATTTTTTACATAGGCAGGACAAAGTGCAAATTAAAAGAGCGTATAGGAGAGCATATGAGAGCTGTTATAAATAAGAATGTAAAATATGTTTTAGCAACACACATAAATAGTGCAAGAGACATTTCACAGCACAAGCCTAGATTTGTGGGTATTGACAAAGTGATGATAGGTCCTAGAGAGGGAGATGTAGAAGCTATACTTGCAAGGAGAGAAGCTTTTTGGATGTACAAATTATCAGCATTGGACTAGCCAGGTATAAATGACCAAATAGAACTAGCAAAGCACCTATATTGAATCCAGAAATAATAAGAAATATGGATCAATGTTCAGGGAAGGTATTTTGTAAAATACAAGGGACCTACATTCCATTTTTTGAATTCCCTCTAACCACCCCCCCACTTGTGCTCTGTCAGTACAGATGAATAAACCCACAGCTACCAAGGGAAAGAGTTTTAATACAGTGTTACTGTTCACATCTGCCAGATTTTGTAAGTGGGGAATTTTTATTGCTAAAGAAAGTAACAGACAACAAATTAGAACTGTTTAAGTGAAACTGTTTACAGCAAATTATTTTTGTTTCTCCACTTTTTAAGTTACCTGCAAGCAGTAAACGTAATTACAAAATACTATGCTCGATTGGGAATTCTTGAAAAGCTTTGATGATTTCAAATGGAAGCTACAAGTCTCAGATGTGAAAATAATTATTTATTAGTGCAGCAAATGATAGGTACTTAAATGCTGTATTAATGAATATAAAGGTTGTGGATCAGTCTGAACGTGGTAGACACTGCTCATGTTTTTAATAATTACGTAGTTAATATGAACTCGTATAAATTTGTACACCAGGGGGTGCACTACACCTTGATAGAGCACTCGATAAGAGTATGAAATGTTGGTCTAGTGGTGGCCTCGCAGGGCTACACCGGTTTGCACTGTTTTACTTTTTTGCAGAAATAAAAAAATATTTGGATGAAATGACTATGTTTGAGTCATGTCCGTGGTTAGAGTGCTGAGTCCTTGCTGGCTGCTTGTAGTGGACAGCGCAGACATTTTTTTGGAAGGTAAAACTGCGTCGGACCTTATTGATTCAGTCTTACAGCAGATAGTGAGACCAATACCATTTGAGGAAGTACAGGACAATATTAAAAAGTTGATAAGTAAGACCACACCAGGGCCTAATGACCTAACTAGCGAATTCTTTAAAGAATGCAGCGACATAGTTTATTTTCCTTTTTTTTTTATTTATTGAAATCTAAGATTCAATACCTTTGAGCTAGAAGCTCGTTTACAAAGGTTCTACGTCAGCGGGAGGGTAGACATTACTTACAAAGGTTGTACAAGTAGCAAGACAGTAAAAATACTGCCAATTATATTTACAAGACATTAGGTTTGAGTACGCAGTAAGCAAATCAATAGGAGCAAACTTGAGCATGGCAGGCAACACATAATAGAGGAAAACAAGACAGAGAAGAGTTAGAAAGGGGCAATGGGAGTAAGTGGGTCATGGTGAGGACATGAGTGGGGTGGGGGGAAAGGGAAGCAGTCAGCGACATTGTCAGAGTCAGGGGGGTGGGAGGCAGTGAGAGGAGTGGGGATGAGGCAGCCAGAGGCCTTGTCAGTGCAGGGAGCCGCTAGGGAAGGGGGCAGAGCCTGTTTGCAGGAGAGGACTAGGTGTTGCAGTCAAAGGTGCTGGTTGAAGAAAGTTGTTGACATAGCAGTCTTTTAAAAGGGCCCAGAGTAGGTAGGTTGGATATGTTCCAGCTGAGCTCATTAAACCAGAGGGGTGCTCTCTAGGCAAAGGAGCGTTGGCCCTATGTTGTTCAAAGATGAAGAACATGGAAGAAGTAGGTGCTAGAGCTTCGCTTGTGTTGTGAGCTGCTGTGCAGTAGAAGTAGGTTTTCTGTGCCAGGAGGAAGGACACCTAGAAGAGCTTTTTTGGCAAGCAGACAAGTTTGGTAGCGGATCCTCCCACTGAGTTGAAGCCAGCCTGTTTGGGCATAGAGGTCACAAGTATGGGTGAAACATGTGGCCCCTGTGAGCAGTCTGCATGCCTTGTTCAGGGCAACTGATATCCTGCAGAGTGCAGAGTGGCAAGCTGCACCATAGATGACCAAACCATAGTCCACAACAGAAAGGATGGAGCTGTTGATGGCAAGTCTGAGGGTGTCCGAAGTAAGGCAGTGCTTATACCTGTGGAGGAGACCAATCTTGGTGTTGACAGCCCTGGAAACATTGTTTATATGTTGGTCAAAGGTTAGACAGCTGTTGAGGGTGGCCTCAAGATATTTGAAGTGCTGGGTATGTTCGAGCTGAGCTCCAGAGCGGGGACCAGTTTTAGTGCCATTGTTTAATGAAATGCTAGATAATAATCCAGCACCACATGATGTGCTTCAAACTTTCCTGATTTTCATTTTTAAAAAAGGGAATAGGTTAGACCAAAAAACTGGTGCCCACTGTGCCTGCTTAATGTAGACATAAAAATATTGGCAAAGGTATTGCATGTCAGGCTACCGCCTGCAGCACCCAGGTTATCTCGCCATATCAAATATGCGGACTTCCTCAGCGAAGTATACAAGATAGCTTATTATTTATTAAGGAAGTTCTCCACCGGGGTCAGATCAACTTGATATCATTTCCTTTTTCCTGAAATTGGATCAGGAAAAGACATTTGACAGAGAGGTTGATCAGTTTCTATTTACAGTTTTGCAATATTATGGAATACCTGACCGTTTCACACTGAATGACATAACATTATATGGGGAAGCATCCATATTTCCATATATAAATGGGTAGCTTGGAACTTCAGTATGCACGTCCTTAGGGGTGAAAGAAGGATGTTCCCTGAGTTCCCTTCTTTATCTTTGCCCTTGACACCATATTGAAGAAAATCCCATCTGCCCAGTCCCATAGCTGGTATACAGGTTGTGCTAGCCATAAGGATTAAAATACTGGCTTATGCAGATGCCATTGGTCTGTTTTTGGATTCTGCACAGTATGGGAAAATGGCTTTAGAGGTCTTGAATGACTACTCAAACCATAAAAATCAATCTCATGAAATGTAAGGGTATGGAACTTGGAACTGACTCAGCTAAATTGACGTGGCAACATAGGTGGCCTTCAGGCTACTGACCAATCATTCACAGTCCTTAATAATCAGTTTGAGCAAATTGATTCCAGTATGTCAAACTCAGAAAGGTGTTTGGAGACGCAATAAAACAAGATTAACTTATGGAAGGGCAAAACAATAACTAAACAGAAAAGAGTCTTCCTGATCAAGGCAATGTTAATCCCATGTTTTTTATTCCTGAGTTATGTTCCCCCACCTATGGTAGAAGCTAAACTACATAGTATTTTTTTTAAGCAGTATGGCAGGAGATACCTATACCCAATTAAACAAGAGGTGACCTATTTGGTTGCAGTGGAAGGTGGCTTGGGGATGGTTAACTCTTTGGCCTTTTTATGTTCGCTTGCACAAGCACAAGAAACATTTTGTTACAATGAAGGACATTTCAGAGGTGTGTCACTGACATGTCCAATGCAGGTCAAGCTACATTGGGCTTATCTGTAACAGACCAATGACCAGGCAAGCTGAGTTTAACACTGGTCACTGTTTGCTGGGTGGAAACATCATGTACTGTAGCTGAAAGGACAGAGATGCTCTAATGAGAACACTTCGATGCTTTGAATTAGAAGCCACACAGCAGTCAGCTGAGCGGCATCATGCTTGGCCTGTTTTTCTAACCCCCATCACCCACCCACACACCCTATACCCAATACACACATACAACTCTGGAAAGATGGTTGCACTTCTGGTTTGAATCGGCCCAGGCACTGCTGAGCTTCAGAGTTCTCTGACCTACTACAGCTGCCTGGTTTTGTTGGCTAGTGAAAGGAGCAAAGTTCTTTGTTTTTGTCTGTCTTGCTCTCTTACTTTCTCTTTATCGCTCTTTCTCTCATTGTGGCATTGTCACTGGTCATTGAACACTGGGTTTGAATGAACTGCTTGATCTACAGTCGCCACCTATCCTGTTTCCCACTGGATAGTCCTACTTTTGACCCCCACATCCTGGCACCAGACTTGACTTAAGTAACTGACCTATCCCAACTGCCCTGACCCTCCCTCTGGCCAGCCTCTCTCACCATCCATGCCTCCTCATTAACTCATTCCACTCCAGATTCCTCCAATTACTGCTGACCAGGCCAGCGATTGCACAATGAGCTGTGGTGGTGTGGGAGAGACTAACAAGGTGACAATGAGACTGAATGTCGCACTTTTGACCCCCCTCCCATCCCTGTACCAGAATCATGCGACTCAAGTGGCCTGACCCATCCCAACTGCCCTGATCATCCCTCTGGCTGGCTTCTTTCTTTGTCCACTCCTCCTCAAGCAGTCACTCCACTCTACTCCCAAGTCTTCCCATTACCATTGACTGGACCAGCAGTTACATAGTAATTTGTGATAGTGTGGAGAGACCAACAAAGCGACAACAAGACTGTTACATAACCAGCTGGTTTGGAAACACAGGTGGGGGCTGTTGCTGATCTTGCAGTACTCTCAAGTACATATATAAATTCTAATTATATTTTGTTTACATTAATATTTTTTCTTCCATGTGGACTTTTTCATAATTGACATGTCAGAGTGTGCTTCCTAGTTTATCGGTTGTTTCTTAATGTTAGTTGTATTTTGTTTTGTTGTTTTGGTTTGTCTCCCCTTCCCTTTTATTTTGATAATTTGTGCTTTGGGAGCAAGTAGTTCACTGCTGTGAGGAAATGAGGTGACCATTGCCACCTGTATGGTTGTCTGGTTCGACTCTTCTAATACTGGGGCAGACACAACATTCCCTCCCTTGATGATAAACAAGTGCTGCCCTTCTCCTGTGCTGTGGTACCCTGTTCCCTCCTTATCACCTCCTCTCATCTCTGGCCCTACTCCTTGTAGCACTGCACTCATACTGACACAGGCCACATTTTCACTCCACTTTCACTTCTTTTTTTTCATGTGTCTTATCCTTTGCTTCCTGTTTATCTCCCTTCTGAACTTTCTTCTCTTATAGGACTTCAACTTTTTTTGTACCTCCCCCTCCCCTACAACATGTCACCTTGTTTGTCAAGCTTTCATCTCCTATTTTATCATTTAATTTATTCTTCACCTTTTTATTAACTTTTGGGTATCTGTCCTTCGGTACTGCAAGCTCCAAAACTCTGCTTTCTTGTCCCACTGCCTCTGCCATACTCCTCACATAGCTTGCTTGTCTTACTATATGTATACTTGTGTTTAGTAATTCCCTTCTGGCTTTATGCAGTGTAATTCATGATGATTATAATTATTACTGTCTACAGCACACTGTTTTAATTAGTTAGCTCCGCAGCACCATATTGCTGTTGGATAACAGCCTTCCATACCTGTAGTCAAGGTGGTCCCCTAATCTCTCTGTTCTTTCCTTCCCTCCATGCACAGTTTGACCATGGTATCCAGTGTCCCCTCCCACCTGTTTCTCTACCAGGTCCTGCTGGGGTTATCGCTGACTTCATCCTGAATGTCAATGCCAAAAGTTCGCCGAGTCAGGCTGCTCGAGTCCCCAGTATACTGAGGAGATCCTGCACAAGTTTAGGCAATGGCTGCTCCATATGTTCAGCCTGAAGAAGAGACTAAACTCAAGTAAGAATGCCGTGATACCCAAGTACATGCTAGACCTGTACCATTTCCACTTGGGAGAGGGGACTGGCCTAGCCCTTGACCAGCAGTTCGAGAGATTTTCCAGCTGTGCCAACACTGTCAGGGGCTTCCACTACAAATGTAAGACACTGACTGAAGGCCACCTATGTAAAGTTGCCTGAAGAATGTCTAAAAATGGTCAGGCAGCATGAATACACACACACACACACACACACACACTAGATGCATGTATTTTAAAATATTAGTTGCAGATGGGTCAGCAGCTCAAACTGCAGCAGATGACTGACCCCAGACAGTAAATACTGTAGTAACAGACAGAAAACAGTAAATATTTAAAAACAGACTGACCTTAAACAGTAAATACCACAGGAGCAGAGGTGTGGCTAGCAGCCAACAGAGTTGGACGTCTCTCACAGGAGCGCTGGACTCCTGCAGTAGATTTTCTTATTTTGGGCTATTTACAAGCTATTAAGATTGAAATGGACTCCAAAAATCATTTTCTTGAACTCTGATTTTCCCAAGGGAGTTGCTGTTTTGCAATTTATCATGCTTTTTGAACTATGTAACCATGGGGAGACCTAAAATGGTGCAACAGCCAGGCCAGCCACATGGCATTGAAGGGGAACCCTCCAACATAGCTGTGCTGAAGTCGTCAAGGATTTGGAATCATTCATGAAGGAACTAGATAAAAAAAATGATAGTTTCACCTCAAGGGTTTCCACTGTAGAGATGAAATTGCACATGGTGGCTATGGAGTCACAGCAATCCAAATCTTTAGCCGAGAAGGTGATCACTGCCACAGCAGGTATGGTGCAAGAAAGCTGCCTGCTGGGTATGTTGTTGGAACGTTTTGAAAATGTAGTCTGCCTAGCCAATATCGAACCTTTGGTTTCCTGGAGGAAAGTGAGAGGCAAGACTTGCTGGAGTTTCTGGTTACTTTACTCCACACTGCCATTGGCTTCCAACAAGCAGGAGCACTACTACAAGCCTACTGCATTAATCCTCGGAGAAGACCAACTCAAGAAGGAATGCCCCTGGCTATTCTTGTGATCACCTTGGGACCCACAGTTAAAAAGAGAATCCTCCAGGACAGTGAAAATTAAGGGTCAAGTACAGCTCACAGATGGCACACAGATTTTCTACTTTCCTGATCTTTCATTTGCCACCTGACAAAAAAAGATGTCTTTCGGTACCATGTGATCAGAACTGCAACAATTGGGGATAGCTCATGTCTTAATCATAGAAACATAGAATTTGATGGCAGATAAGGACCGCTTGGCCCACCCAGTCTGCCCATTTCCCTACCTAATGGATAAGCTACAGATCCTAGTTAACCAGCAGCCTACTTCTTCCTACCCCAACCCCCTAGAATTGCCTTATGACTGCCCCATGCATGCTTGAATTCCACCACTGTTTTTGACTCCACAACCTCCTCTGGAAGGCCATTCCATGCATCCACAACCCTCGCTGTGAAAAAAATACTTCCTTACATTACCTCTGAGCCACCCCCCCATCTTCAAATTGTGCCCCCTTGTTCTTGCAAGTTATAGTAGTAGTAGTAGTAGTAAAAATGTTTATTTTTATACAGGATAGCAAACTTTAGATCGTAAGACCTATTTTCAACGTTGTCCTGTGTCAAGAAAAAAGTTACATTCAATATAACATACAAAGATTCAAACTACATAAAACAACTAATAAATAATTGTTGACATTATACAAGACAAAAATCTTCAATCACACCAATAACTAACACATTTTTCCACATTTTAAAAACAAGTACATTCATCATAAAATACAGTGCTCAATCCTAATTTAAACTGGGATAGTTTAGTTGCTTTTCTTAATTCAGGGGGAATATTATTCCAAATATTTGCAGTCTGAGCCTCAAGTGTCTTAGTACCATATCCTGTATTAGTTTTTGGAAAAGTGTAACCTCTATGCTTTACATCCCTTAAAAGAGATGGATAATATTTACTAACAGAAGGCAATTCTGTTTCCATCAATCATCCCATTTATTATTTTATAGATAAATACTGAATATTGTTTTTTAAATCATATTGATAAACTGTCCCAGTTTAGGTCTTTATACAAAATGCAATGATGAGTATTATAGCTACAGTTCAGGACAAATCTTGCCAATCGATTATATGATATGACTAATTTATTTAAATGTATTTGACCCGCTAAAGATCATAGTTATCATAGGCAATATCAGAGCATAGTAGACACAGACATCCATTAAGCTCACCGTAAGTTTAAAAGTACCCTTCTATATTGTATTTGAGGCAGTATAAATCAAATTTTATCTTAAATGTATTCATTGTTGTACTCCCGACTACCTTCTCTGGCAAGGAATTCCATATAGTGACTACTCTCTGACTATACCAAAATGTCTTTCTTTTTGAGTGACACGTTTCCCCTTTAAGTTTCAATACATGGGATTGTGTACTATAGTAGGATGGACTTAATTCTAAACTTAATTGGTCCCATAGATCATCATCAGTCAGGGCCTGAAAAAGTATGCACATGTCACCATGTAATCTTTTATATTCCAGTGAGAAGATTCTCAATTTTTTCCTCCTGTCTTCATAAGTAAAATCTTTAACCTCCCTGATAACCTTTGTCTCCCTCCTCTGAACCCCCTCAAGAACTCTGGTTTCTCTTTTAGTACATGGTGTCCAGAACTGAGCACAATACTCCAAATGAGGTCTTACAAGTGTGTTGTACAGGGGAGTCACGTGATGCAGTGGTGCTGAAAAGCTGCTTGCTGAGGAGCTCCCGCTTTCCTCCTCCTAAACTAGCTTCTTTCTGCGTCTAAAACTACACCATCAGCTCTATAGCGAGTTGTGAAGCCTTCCTAATTCTGCAAGACCCCCTGAGGACCGCGATCAGCATTTTGTTTGTTTTCCTACTCGATCGCGATGGCAGATACTGAAATGAAGGCCGCGGGAGTTAAACATACTCCTCCCACCTCACCAGAAAAGGCTCCCAAAAAAGCCAGGAACACCAATACCAATGCTGCCTCAACGGCCAAGCAGACTTCCAGGGGGATATCCAATGCTTCACCTGGCACTACACTGACGGAGGAGCGCTTCCTTGAAGAATTATCCCCTTTCAAAGAGACTCTTCAGGAAATCTCTAAAGAGATCAGGTCTCTGAGGTTAGATTTCACTGATCTCTCGAGGAGAGTAAGCAACTCAGAGGCCAGAGTTTCCTCTATTGAACAGTGGCAACATAAAACTGACCCAGAGATCACCAGGTTGCGGCAACATATTCAAAAACTCCAGATGAAAACTGAAGACCTAGAGGGACGGAGCCGGCGGAACAACGTACTGATCCTTGGTCTTCCGGAGGCAGAAGAGGGGAGAGATACCCTGCGCTTCATCCAGCACTTTTTTAACAAAGTTGTGGGCCCCTCACCCATTCATCAGCAATACCATATAGAGAGGGCCCACAGATCTCTCAGGCCCAGACCACCTCCGGGTACTCCTCCCAGGCCAATAATTGTTAGATTTCTGAGCTATCCGGAACGCCAACACATCTTAGCGAAGGCTAAAGAACTTGAAGCTATCCTCTGGGGCAATAACAAACTCAGGATCACCCAGGATCTCCCCTTTGAAGTCCGACAGAGAAGATCTGCCTTTCACCCGGTGGTCAAGAAGCTTATAGCAGCCGGGAGAGCCTTTAAAATGAACTATCCTGCCAAATTGCTTGTTCAGGTTGATGACATAGCACGCCTATGAGAAACTGGAGGTTGCTCTGTCTGAACTGACCAAATTGCTCCCGGACTTATTTAAATGATTCCCGAAATTATCTTTATGTAGCTGGTTTATTTTAATATTAATCTCTGTGCAAGCGTTTAATTGTTTTGGCTAACTGACTCTGTTTAGCTTTTCTTCTTTTTATGCCCTTTTAACATTACTGCCTAGCGTAATTTAATGGTGGCTGGTACCTGTGGTCTCTCGTTGAGAGGTCTCCTTTGTTGGGGTCCAGCGTGGAAGTAGGCCTTGGGTGGTTGAAGGCTGTGAGGCCTATTCGGCCTGTTCTCTGTCCCGACACGTCTGGCCCTTTTACTGGCTTCCTGGGTACTGCCAAGCAGGGGTTGTGTTGTCTGGAGGGCGCTTTGCGGTCGGACGTTTTAGTCCATCGTCAAATCCTTCCTCGCTTTCTCATCTCCTGTCTTCCGGTATGATCGCGAGCAGCTCTACCATGGAAGCGGGCCTCCTATTCTCCCAGGGATTTTCCCAGGTATTTACTTATTTCCTTTACCTCGGTCTGATGGATGGTGTTAAGGTGCTACTTGGATTATTCCTTTCATTTGCGGAGGGAGGGCGGGAGGCTCGAGTGGTAAAATCACCTCAGAGCCCTGCCTTACGACCTTAATGGGGTTTGTGGGTACCTATTTGTTGTATTTGAATGGAATAATTTTTCTCTTCAGGGCTTGGCTATTTAACAATTGGTGCTGGGGTATAATCATTGCTATGTGTACTTCTGGAGCTTTGGGGAGGTTTTATGGTACGAGGGTGGGGGAGGTAGCATGGTTCAGTTATTACTTCTATTATGCTGGCTGTTGAACCTGGATTGTAAATAGGGGAGTTGTCTTAAACTGTTGTTGTTGTGTATTGGTATTGGGGGTTGCGCCTACTGTTGCTCTCTTTTGAGATTGTGGGGTTCTTTATCCACCTTAAGCTCTGTTTATAATGAAGCTCAACTTTTATATTTTCAGCGAAAGCTGTTCATTTTGTTATCACCGGCGGCAGGGTGGTGGCGGTGGGGGGTAGAAAGGCGTCACCACTGGTTGGTCTAAATATGGGGATCGCTATGCAGCCTACTTTAATTCTTCTACTGTTTCTAGAGGATGGCTCTGGATTATATTAAACTAGCCAGCTGGAACATTAGGGGCATTAGGGAGACTAATAAAAGGAACCGTATATTGTTTAATTGCTCCCTGTTGGGGGTTGATATTCTTTTTTTACAAGAGACTCATATAACAGTATCAGAAACTAATACTCTAAGGGTTAAAGGTTTCTCTCAAGTTTTTGTTGCTGGTGATTCCTCTGAGGCAAAGGGGTAGCTATTATGATTAAAAAGGTGTACCCTTTATCCCGGATGAAAGCCACATGAGGCAGATTTATTCTTGTGCAGGGCTCCTGTAACTCTGCTATAACCCTGGGTACTGTTTATGGCCCTGTTGGGGGATGCTGGTTTTGTAATGCAACTAATAGATAAGCTGAGTGTTTGCTTGCCAACCCCCTCATCCTGGGAGGAGATTGGAACATAGCCCCATCGCAAGAGCTAGACAAAACCTATAGGCCTTTGAAGCCCCCATCCCCAGCACACAACAATGCAGATCTAGGTAACATGCTAGGTTTGGTGGGACCCATGGAGGACTTTGAATCCTTCTAATAAGAGTTATACCTTTTTCTCACGCTCCATAACTCTTGGTCTAGGTTGGACTACTTTCTGGTAGCACCTACTTTATGGCTAACATACCTCGTAGGCATTGAGCCTGATTGTAATTTCTGATCATGCCTCGTGTGACAGTTCAATCCTCCTCTCAGGTACAAGCGCGACACAATATGGAGCTCAATACTCAAGTCCTAAAGGATGAACACTCCAAGGCGCAGATTAAATCCTTAATTAGAGAATACCTGGATGTTAACCAGGGCTCAGTGTCCAGACACGATATACTATGGTGCTCATTAAAATGCTTCTTAAGGGGTGAATTCATTAAAATTTCCACTAGGAGAAAAAAACTCAGAACTCAAAAATTTCTTCTTTTATCTGGCCAGATTAAGGCGGAAGAAGACTCCCTCGCTTCTTCTAAGTCCCAAAAGAGTTTGGAGCAGTTATACAAGCTTAAAAATGAATATGAGGGTTAGTCAGAGAAAAGACTGAATTTGCGTTGCTGAAGTCCAAAGCTAAATATTTGGACCAAGGGGAGAAGCCGAGTAGGCTTTTGGCCCTAAAACTTAAGGAAGTCGAAAACTCAAGATTGATCCCCGCTTTAAAGGCACAGGATGGCTCCATCAAGACAGGTCCCAGAGATATTGTGGAGGTTTTCAGATTATTTTACCAAAACCTTTATGGAGCTGCATCAACCCCTCTTTCCTTGCCCTCAATTGAGGCTTTCTCTAAACCAATTTCCCCACCATGTCTTACTGACAACCAAGCAGCTTTCCTCTCTACTCCCTTATCCTTGAGTGAGATTGAGGAGGCCATCCATAATCTTTCGCCCGACAAGGCCCCTGGCCCTGATGGCTTACCCTCCAACTTTTACAAGACCTTCTCCAAGGAACTATCTCCAATCCTCTTGGAATTTTACAATTTCATTCTCTCCTCTGATTTACTGGACCCAACCATACTAGAAGCCATTATAATTTTGATTCCCAAAACAAACAAATCCTCTCTGGATCCAGCCAATTATAGGCCTATTTCACTACTCAATTGTGATATCAAAATCTTGTCTAAAATTCTGGCTTCACGTATTAAACAGGTATGGCAATCACTTTTGAGTAGGGAACAGGTAGGCTTTGTGCAAGGTAGATCGGCTGCTGATCACATGAGAGTCCTATCCTATGTTCTCCAAGCAGCCCAGACCTCTCAAGCTCCCATGGCACTAGTGGCTTTAGATGCTGAAAGCTTTTAATCATGTCATTGGGACTTCTTGTGAGTACTATGGTAAAATTTGGTTTCCCAGAAATTCATCCAGTGGGTAGGGTCCTATACAAAGACCCCTCGGAAAAATCTATTGCAATGGGGTTTCTCATCCCGTATCCGGTTATTTTAGACACCCGTCAGAGTTGCCCCCTCTCCATACCTCTTTAACCTCTATCTGGAACCCCTGCTACTTAATCTTAAGGTGGCTCCCGAGATTCAAGGGTGTGTCATTTCCCAGCAAACCTCCACAATATCCGTTTTTGCAGACGATATTCTACTACAGCTAACCAATCTGGCTGACTCTCTATGAGTAGTCCTAAATATAATAGAACAATTTAGTGCTGTATCTAATTATAAACTTAATTTGGCTAAGTCCGAAATCTTCCCTCTCAATTTGCATACATCCCAGTCCAGTATGTCCCACTTTGGTATGAAATGGGCCTCGTCCCACCTTAAATATCTCGGTATTTATTTGGCTCGTGACCCAGATTTGGTTAAAAAGTTAAACTGGGACGACCTAGTGGATAAAATTTACTCGATTTACAAAGATGGGACAAACTCCCTCTATCAGTAGGAGGCAGAATTAGCATTATTAAAATGAATATTTTACCCCTTTTCTATCCCTTAATCTTTTGGATATTTGGTTACCAAAACCTTTTTCAAAGGGTACACTCAATTCTGACTCGTTTTATCTGGAATCATAAATCTCCTAGACGAGCTTTTTACAAACTTTGTTTACCCAAAGATAAAGGAGGCCTGCGTCTCCCTAATTTTGAATATTACTACTGGGCTAGCCACCTAGTTAAAGCCGGTAAATGGCTTGGTAACTGCGATGCAGTATCCTCGCCCTTGTGGCTAAGTCTGGACCTAAATCTTATTAAACATTGTAATATAGATCCCTCTAGTTTGTTTTACTGTAATTTTTCAACTTTACCTCGTTGTATTCAGGACTCGGCAGTGGGAACATCGGTGAGGGTGTTGAACCAATTTTATGCTGCAGCTAAAATCCGTCACACTAAAGACCCTGGACAACCACTGGTTCTTAATCCCAACATTAAAATTGGTACCAAATGGATACCTCCGATGTGGTTGCCCCAAATCCAGGGACTCTCAGTGGAAGATTTATTTGTCGGGGTCTTGGGTCGTCGGAGGAACTGTTATTAGTCTTAAGTATCTCCCCCCGTATGGTTTTCAAGGTATTTCACTTAAAACATCTTATAAATAAAGAATTTGGCAATACTATATCGATGTCGGTTATCAAGCCCCTTTTAATGGAGGTCAAAGAGTGTGCGACCAAGCCTCATGGAGTATCCAAAATATATTTATATCTCTTGAATGTCAGTTTTCCAGATGTTCTATCTGGATCCAAATCTTGGGTTCCATTGCTTTCAGACTCTTCTTTCACATGGAACCAGGTTTGGAAAGATTTACATACATACAATACCCTTGATAAGAATAGACTCATTCAATATTTATTATTAATAACATGCATTTCGCCCATCAAAAATCAAATTCGACCACTCCTGTTCTCCTACTGTCTCAGATGTGGTAAAGACTTGGGTAGTATCCACATATTTTCTGGTATTGCTCAAGGTAGCTCCACTGTGGAAGGCTATTGTGACAGTTTAGACCCCATTTTAGGTCTGCATGATCTCTTTACATTAGAGATTTGTATTCTGGGCATCTATTCAGGTATTAACGTCAAGGAAAGAAGGTACCATATGGCTCTTATCTCAATGGCGGTTAAAAGATTAGTGTTCGTCACTGGTGGGACCATCTAGAACTTTCTTACATGGACTGGGTGGAAGAAGTGTCTCTTTGTTTAAAGTTAAAGCTGATTGCCGACTCAGACTTACTCCCTTGCCTTTCAAGAAAAGTGGGGTAAACTTTGTGCCTATATCTACATTGACTCATAGGCTCAAGATCATTCTGATTTAAGTGAATGCTGAAAATACCCCCTTAGGGGTTCCCTGATGCACCCTTCTCTACTCATGTCACAACCAGCAGTGGAGTTGTATTTTCTTTTCTCGATGCTTAAAGGGTAGGCGGTCATCTTATCTTTTTGACTTGGTAATCTCCTTTTCCCCTATTTATTAACTCTCTCTGTTCCTTACTCTTCCTCAGTGGTGACACCTTCTAGGGGTGGGGGGAAGGGGGGAGGTTTTTTAGTTTATCCTATGTTCATTACCCTATGTCTCTCCTATTGAATATTGTTACTTTGTTGTATAATTCCTGTGTTTGTCAGTTTGATTTTGCTGTTATTGAAATTTAATAAAAAGAGAATTTCAAAAAAAAAGTGTGCTGTACAGAGGGAGTATCACCTCACTTCTTCTAGAGGTTATATGTCTCAGGATACTATTTAATACTGTTCTAGCATTTTTTTAGCTGCCAAATGGCAGTGGTTCTTAAAGGATAATTTGTTTGTAATCCTTATACCAAGGTCCCTCTCGTCATTCACCTTCTTAAGTTTAACTCCTCTCAACACGTGATCCACCCCAATATTCCTCTTACCAAAGTGCATGACTACACATTTACTTGTATTAAACTCCAGTTTTGTCTTGTTAGCCCAATCCTCCAGCACATTTAAGTTATTTTGAAGCCTCACAGCGTTCTCAGGATTATTAACTATAGTGCCAATCCTCGAATCATAAGCAAATTTGGCCATCCAACTATCATCACTATAGCACTTCATTGAGGTAATATAGACCTTGAATAGTGTTGGCCCCAAGACAGACCCCTGTGGAACCCCGCTACTCACCTCAATCTAATCTGACAATACTCCATTGATGGTCACCCTGTCGTCTATCATGCAACCAAGCATCAACCCATCTAATCAGGCTGTAATGAATACCTACATGAACTAGGGCATGAGCCAATTCCACATGTGGAACCTTATCAAAGGCCTTGGTAAGGTCCAATAGTATCACATCCACTGCATTACCTCTGTCCATCTCCCTACTAACTTTATTATAAAAAGATAACAAGTTAGTCTAACATGATCTCCCTTTAGTGAAACCATGCTGTGTGATATCTGCTATACCATTCTTTTTAAAAGTTTTCTCAATATGATCTCTAATAATTCCCTCCAAGATTTTGCCAACCTCTTAGGTCAAGCTCACTGGTCTGTAATTCTTCACCTCTGCCTGATTTTCACCCTTATAAATAGGTACCACTGTTGCAATCTTCCATTCCTCCACCACCACCCCCTTATCCAGAGATTCTTGAAAAATGTCTGCCAAGGGTTCAACGAGTTCACTGGCCAGTTCCTTACACAGTCTAGGATGTAGGGCATCAGGCCCCAGGAGACTTATTCTGATTTAACTTTTTTAATCTTAGCATTACATCCTTAAACGTTACCTTGATCTATCACCCGAATTACCCCTTACAAGCACTGTACTACTTGTGTTTTTATTAAATACTGAGCCAAAATATTTGTTGTAAGTGTCAGCGATTTCTTTCGGTGTAGTTGTTACATTCCCAATGTCATCCAGACCTACCTTATCTTTCTGTTGTTGATTTATATAAGTATAGAAGGCTTTACAATTATTATTAACTCTCGATGCTAATTTTAATTCATAATCCATTTTGGACTATAAAATCATTTTTGGGGGGATTTTTTATGGATATCCTTATATTTATCCAAATTTCTGATATCTCTACTAATGTTTGCCCTTATATACAATTTCCTTTTCTTAATTAATATTGCTCTTATTTTCTCTTTTTTTTCATCCAAGCTGGTAGTCTCCTTTTGTATTATATTTCTTCATAGTTGGAACGTACTTGTTTATTAAATCATTTATTTTGCTAGTAAGTAGATTCAATTTCTCATCCATCATTTTGTTGTTAAACTCTGACCTCCAATTCCACTTTCTCATCTCTTTTCTAATTTTAGAAAAGTCTGCCTTATCATATTGTTTGATCTCTGTTCTACCCTCTGTCTTAACTGTCATCCTCATCACATCAAATGAAACAATCATGTAGTCACTGTTTCCTAACGGGACCGTAGTCTCACAATTTTGAACCTCGTCCCCCATATTACTAAGGACCAAATCAAGGACATTACTTTGCCTAGTGTGTTCTTTAACATATTGCTCCATTCCTATTTTTTTGTATGATATAAATTTAGTTATATTCTGCTGATTGCATTCTGTGTTTCCCAGTCAATTCCAGGTATGCTAAAATCACCTAATATTATTATATTTTCTTCTCGGTTTTGTTTAGCTATCTGTTCAATTAATAATTTGTCCACCTCCTTCGGCTGTCATGGAGGCCTGTAAATGATACCCAATATAATTTTTTTTTTTGAGTTTCTGGGGTAAAGTTTAATCCAGACTTGTTTTATGTTATCACGGGGATTCTTCAACAACTCAGATTTTATTGAGTCTGCCACGTGCACTGCAACACCCCCACCCTTTTTAATTGGTCTATCCTTACTGTAAACCGTGTACCCAGGAATATTTCTATTCCAGCTCTCACCCTTAACCCACCATGTCTCTGTGATAGCACAAATCTTAACAGAGTCTCTATGTGTAATGTACTCCAGTGCATCTTTTTTGTTAATGAGGCTTCTTGCATTAACCAACATACATTTCCAAGCTGGTTCTACTGTTGTCTTAACTGTTGTATGTTGCTGGATCCTCATTGAATCCTCATTTATATATGGCCCTCCCCCTGTCCCCTCATTACTTAGTTTAAATAAAATGAAATTGCCCTATTTATACCATGAGCTAGTCATTTACTCCCTTGCCTATTTGGATGTAATTTGTCTAAACCAAAATATCTATAATCCATGAAAGCTTACCAATTGTCCAGAAATCTAAACCCCTCTTCCCTGCACCATCTACGCTGCCATCCATTTAAAAGCTTTATCTCTCTCATTTTCACTATTCCTGCCTTAGATATTGGTAGCACTCCTGAAACTATTAAGTCACATTTTTTGTTTACTAAGATGTGCCCAGTTCCTTAAAATCTTTTGGATGTCATATACTTTCCTTCTACCAATGTCATTTACCCCAAAGTGCATAACTACAATGGGCTACTCTGTATTTTCCATTAATCCATTCAACATTCTCTTAACATCACTTATCTTAGCCCTTGGCGGGGTACTTATTGTCGTTGTACTTTTCCTTCCCTTACTTATGATGTTATCAATGTACTGTAACACTGAGTCTCCCATCACTAGTATATCCCTATGTTTATGACTGCATCTCTGTATGCCTTGTATTTCCTCATTGCTTGTCTTAACCTCCATATACCCCGCCTCATTTCACATTTCTTTTTGGCTTGAACTTATACCCCTATTGTTTTCATTATTACGTAATAACATCCTACGTGATTCTTCAGAAGTGCTTGCAACTACCTCTGTGCTATTTTATTCCAACATTGCAAGGACCCCAAAGCTATTTTATAGTTCAATTGTGTTTAAATCACAGTTCTGTTTTCTTCATCTCTTTGTCACCCCTTTTACTCTAGTCTATTCATCTACTGTCTCTTCACTATTTTCATGTAGTCTATCTTCATTTACACTTTTCTTTTTATCATTCCCTGCAATTCAATTATTCTCCTCTCTGTTTATTGTAACTGTGTCTGTATTTGCTGTTGCTAGTACATCCTGCTCTGCATTATCGATAAATTTCTTCAAATTACATATTTCACTCTGCACATATAATCTTCCCTGTAACCTTTTTATTTCTACTTTCAAAGTTTCTACCAACATACATTTATCTCATATAAAGTTGTCAATGTGTTCCACTTTCACAAACATCTCACAGGATACACATATACATAACATATCCTCCATCTTTCCTACTACAGTAACTTAATGGTGTTGGTGAGTGAAGTGCGGTTAACTTACAACCCCTCCTGAATTCACCAGTTAGTCTTCCTCCCAATGTAAGTTAAAACAAAGATTTGTTTCACTTAGCAGGAAAAGAATCACCTCTATCAAAGACTGAATACTTTGCCACTATTTGTTGCAGTCTTCTCTGGCCTCTGTTCTTTCATCCCCACCAGATATGCACAGCTATGCGTAAGCTCATCCCACTCATTAGGTGAGTATTTATAGTCACTCCCCTTGCGGAAGTCAGAAGCTGTCATGTGACTTCCCATGCAAGCCCCAGAAACTACATAATTAGTAAAAAACACTAAAAATGCACAGCATTTCTGTGTAGTTTCTTTAACCCTATCCATCTATGAGTGACTGCAGGGCAGCAGCCTATCCTAGGTCTCTGTGGCTGCACTTGCCAAGTTTTACACAGCCGTAATTGCAGGGGGATTATACCAGCACAAAAACTACAACTCCCATCCTGCCTATGCCGCCTGAGTGTCTCATGCACTCTAATTTCCCTCCTCACCTCCTGTAATTTGTATTGCCTCTACTGCAGACTGGATGCACCACACTAAATACTGCACATGAGTAGGAGCCTGTCACACTGCTTTCCGCAGTCACACAGGACAGCATACCACACAAATATTTCTGAAGCTGACCCTTTCTTATGCTAGTAAGGTGTACATGTTTAATGACCTGCCAGAGGCAGGGAAGAGACTCATCGAGATAAAAGCCAGTTTTAATAGTACTCCTGCTCATGGGAACAGTGTGGAGGAAGGAAAGTAAGATTTCAGATTCAGATTAATTTATTTGTTTAGTCTCAAGGACCATTACAAAACATACAACAATTACTAATATTTAATACAAATAAATACACTTTTGTACATAATATAGCCATTATTAACATTTTGCAATACAAATACATAAATGTCCTTGTTTCCAGACATCAGGCAGATTCTTTATTAGTTAGTATTTCTCATGTTAGATGATATTTCCTTTGTTCTATGATATTACAGAACTTTGCCACCCTTTTTAAAATCTCCAAGTTATAAGATTTCAACAGGTAATTCAATTGGTATCTAGGCTCCATATTTAACTGGGATAAAATATTTCCCAATAATTGTTGTCTAAAAATCTCATAAAAGGGACATAATATTATTAAGTGCAAATTATTATCTATACCAAGACCACATTTACAAATTATTGTACTTGCTTTTCCATATATTCCATTCAAGCATTAGGAATTGTGATACTCAAATCGTAGTCTAGTAAAACTTACATAGAAACATAGAAGTTGACGGCAGATAAGGACCGCAAGGCCCATCCAGTCTGCCCATTTCTTTTTCTACCTTATAAATGTGCCATCGGCCTTTGCGATGTCAGTGACCTATCTATTCATAGTCATTTGTATTGCTCCCTTATGCCTATCCCATGCCTGTTTGAAGCCCTGCACTGTATTCATAGCCACTACTTCTTGTGGTAAGCCATTCCATGCATCTACCACCCTTTCTGTGAAAAGAATTTCCTCACATTCCCCTTAATCGGCCTCCTCTAATCTCATGCTGTGTCCTCTTGTCCTGCTATTTTTCTTATATTTAAACATGTTAGACTCTTTCACCTTGTTTATGCCTTAAGGTGTTTAAATGTCTCGATCATATCACCTCTCTCCCTCCTTTGCTCAAGGGTATACATATTGAGCTCCGTTAATCTGTCCTCATATGTCTTCTGATGCAGTCCCTGCACCATTTTGGTTGCCCTTCTCTGGACTGCCTCAATTTGGTTAATGTCCTTGTGAAGGTGTGGCCTCCAATACTGCCGCAGTACTCCAGATGGGGCCTAACCAATGTCTTGTAGAGGATTATTACCTCCCTCTTACGACTTGTGATACCCTAACTAATCCTAACACCCCCTAGCCTTACCTACTGCTTTGGGGTCTGCTTGGATGATTTCAGGTCATCAGTGATGATGATGCCCAAGTCTCTTTCTTCCTTTGTGACTGCTAGCAACTCCCCTCCCAGCCTATAAGTGGCTTCAGGGTTTCTCTTCCCTATGTGCAACGTTTACTCTTATTAACCTCTTTAATTATATTTAAGTATAGTTCCATTCCAAATTCTCTTCTTTTATTTTCTACTAACCATTTACTTATTTTACACCCCTTACTCAAATCTACCTCCCTTTGTATATAAATATTTTTTATTCTCTGTTTAATTTCCCCATTTATTTCCTCTATAGGTTTTATATTCATGTGTATCACATTATCCAACAAGCCGAATGGTTTGACTAATTTTTCTAAAATTTCTGTGCTAGAACATATAAATACATTATCTTTATATGTTATAGCTTCTTCTAAACAGATTCTTAGTAACCTCATTTCATTCATATTGTAGACTTTAAACCAATACAGAGCCATTTTTAGTGCAATCTGACAACTAAAAGGAGTTTGTCCCAGTTCTTTTCTTACTAAAATTGAAGGACCTTCCTTGGGTAGACCCAAGCACTTTTTATAAAGTTTATTCAGTGGGGTTTCTAATTGTGCAACTTCCCCATATCTCAGATTTCAGCCTCATAAATTATTCTACTCTTGATTTTTGCATTTACAGCCCTCATAATACCTCCAATCGAATACCCTCCATATCTATGTGCAAATCTCTCAATGGCCGGAATAAATCTATTAATTTTTTGTTTAACATTTTTTTTATGCTCATTCCATTTTAAATTATAAGAAAAGTCTATGCCCAAATAACAGAAATGTCTTACAGTCTCTATTTCATATTTGTCCCCTCTCATTTTAATATCTTTCCCTTTTTTAATTATGATCCTATTATATATCATATATTTAGTCTTTTCCATATTTATTTCCAAATCAGCTTTTGAGCAACACATTCTAAATTTTTCAGAATTCTTTTTAATACCCATATAACTCGTGGCCATCAAAACAATGTCATCAGCATATGCCAGGAATGGGCAAAATCTTTTGCCCATCCTTGGCATATGAAAGTCCTTATCATACAGATTTTCTAAAACTCTATTCAAGTATATGTTAAATAGAATAGGTGAGAGTGTACAGCCTTCTCTTAAACCCATATCTGAATGGAACTTATCTGTTAATCCACCCTCTTTGTTGTATCGTATGCTAGTCCCATTCCTACTATACATAAGTGATATCAATTGTATACAAGCAAGATCCAATCCACACTCAAACAAAACTTTCTATAATTTATCTCTTTCCACCTTATCGAAAGCTGATTTGAGATCAACAAAAATACAATAGTATTTTTGTTTCTTTATATATACATACTTATAGATCAAATGGGATAATACATAGCACTGGTCCACTGTGGAGTACCCAGGAAGAACCCCCACCTGCGCGTCATCCATGATTCCTATATCCTTAATCCATACCATATTTCTATTAAGTAGCACTTTAGAAAATGTTTTAAGAGGAAGGGGAGTGAACTTTGGGACTTTTTTGACATTGTTACTTAAGGTTGCTATTAGCCTTAACTCTGTACGTATAAGCAGTATTTGACATTTTGCTGGCAATATAGAAAATCAGCTTGAGGGGAATACAAGTTTTTTCTTATTTTTTTTTAAACTTCATTTTTATTATTCAGTCAGCATTACAATGCTTTATTTTTAGGCTACAAACATCTTGTATAGTTACCCTTATAGACATATCTTCTCACTTATCTAATTTATAACACTATTTATCTAAACCAGTAATGATCTTAGATTCCTTATATTGTACACGTCTTTACTCAATTGTTATTTGACAATTAATTCAACTGAAAGTAATTAGCTTTAAACTGACTCTTTAAGGCAACTTTAACTGTCTTCTCCAGCTCTCCCTTTCTTTTAACCACATCTAATCCATCAGACTGGGGTTACCTATCTCCAGATGCCATGGGGATCAGATTTGTTGGAACTTTTCTTGTTGCAACCTTAGCGTACTAGTGATACTTTCCATTCTCCACAGCTCCTTTACTCTAGACCTCCACTCTTATATCACAGGGGGAAGCAGGGATAGCCATTTAGAAGTTATGCACTTTAAGGCCACCACCCTTAGGATCTGAGCTAGTTTGTTCACTATTTTGTTGCCAAAAAGCAGTGTAGGAAGACCTACACCAGATCTTCACCTGTAAAAGGTACTTGGAGACCCATGAGTTTCTGTATCTGTGTTTATACCAAGTGCCAGAATCCCTGAAACTTAGGGCATTTCCAAAAGATATGGGTGTGGGTTCCCTTGTCACCTCAGCCTCTCCAACACAGGTTTGATTAATGGATATTGAAATGTTTAGTGGCCGTTGGAGTTAAGAAAAATCTCAATATGACCTTCCAATTGAATTCTCTCCACATGGGAGAGCTTGTGATCCCCCATCCCCTTGAGAATCTTCTGATCCAGTGATTGGCAAAATTGTAATATCTAGCTCGGTTTCCCATTTTTCCTTCACTATCTCCAGTGGTGTAGGGACCTGTTGATTCAGGATCTTATATAATTGTGAGAAGGATGGAGAGTTGTCTTTGAGAATTACTGAAAAGTAAAAGAAAGATTCTAGCTCTGTTCTTTCTCTTCTTATCTGTTGAATGACCCCTGGTGTTAGTAGAAAGTGTTGAACTTGCAGGTATCTATAATGATCATCTCGGCATAGAGAGAACCTATCCCTCACCTGGGCAAAAGGTAAACAGCCTCCAGCATCAAGGCATTGGGTGAATGTCTCTAACTTCCAGGTGGCCCCTAAGTCATACCCAGGGTCTGTACTTGGGGGGATAAAAGTCAGATCATGTCTAATCAGGGACAGAGGCCCCAATCCCTCCAGCATGTGTGTCAGCTTCCTAAGTCTATTTAGTACCCTAAGGGAATGGAAGATCCAAGGATTTCCAATATTCCTTCGGATATACGCCAATATGGTATTTGTTGGTAGTGTCTGTAGGGCCCAGCCTTTTAGGGCTACCTCTTCCAGCTGATACCAGCCTGACTCCTCTCTACACTTAGCCCATGTACATAGCTCTGTGCCTCTAGCTGCTAGATAGTATTGATAAACATTTAGGAGGGCTAATCCCCCCTCCCTAGGGGCCTGCAGAATATTTATGGTTATTCACGGGTGCCCAAACGAAACATTGTGTTTCTCTTTGTGCCTGTTTCCAAAATGTCTGGGGATTTGGACTGGGAGGGTCTGAAATAAAAAAATGAGGCAGGGTAAAACATTAATTTTTAGGGTTTGCACACTCCCATAGAGGGTTGGGGCAACAACTGCCATCTGGCCACATCTGCCTACAGGTCTTGGAATAATTTTAGATAGTTATTTCTGTATAGCTGCAAGATGTCTGCTGATATTTTTATACCTAAATATCTACACGTCTTCTTGGGGCCCATGCCAAAGGAAAGTCAGATTTAAACCTCAGGGAGGAGGTACCACTTAGAATTAGTACCTCAGATTTTTCTAGGTTAATTTTATATCCCGCTAAAGTGCCATATGATTCTAGTGTTTATAAAAGCAGAAACACTGAAGTCTCTGTATCCACCACGAAAAACAATTTGTCAGCATAAAGTGCAGTCTTCTGCTCCAGTCCCTCTACCTTCACCCTTTTTATGTTATTTTGTGCCCTTATCTCTATTGACAAAAGCTCCAGAGAGAGTGAGAGAGCAAAAAGCAGAGGAGAGAGGGGGAAGGCCTGCCTTGTGCCCCTTTGTAGGGGGATTTTGTCCAAAAGATAACCATTGACCTGCAGTCAAGCCTCTGGGGCTGAATAAAATGCTCTTATTACCCCTGAGAATTTATCACCCAAGCCAAACTGTTATAAGGTTAAATCCAAAAACATCCAGTCCACTCTATTGAATGCCTTTTCGGTGTCCATGCT
Organism: Neoceratodus forsteri; assembly: GCA_016271365.2. Lineage (NCBI taxonomy): Eukaryota > Metazoa > Chordata > Ceratodontiformes > Ceratodontidae > Neoceratodus > Neoceratodus forsteri. The sequence continues at coordinate 669,724,863 of CM057451.1, read as the reverse complement.
GATGGCAAGTTGGAATTCTTTCTTTGACTTTTGGGCTGAGATTACATTTAAGAGGCACCTGATATTGTCTGGTAGGAATCTGCCTGATATAAAACCAGTCTGATCCCTATGTACAAGAAGTCCTATGATTTTTTGTAGGTGGTCTGCTAGACTCCCTGTATAGACTTTTAAGTCCACAGGCAGTAGGGAGATAGGCTGATATGATTTGCATTCTTCGGTGTTTTTGATTGGCTTGAGGATAACTGAAATGTGTGCTTGGTTCCAGGATCTTGGGGCCACCCCCCCGCCCCTCATCAATTCATTAAATGTTGCTGCTAAGGTAGGAACCAGTGTGCCACTAAACTCTGTGTAGAATTCTGCTTCAAATCCATCCATCCTCAGGGCTTTTCCATTTTTTAATTGTTTATTTTTTTGTATAATCTTTGGTTTGGTGATACGGGCTTCTAAACTTAAGCAGTGGTCTTCTGCTATTTGTGGGATCTGTAATTTCTTAAGATATGTGGAAACTTTTTCCTGGTAATCAGGACCTCTCTCAACCTTTTATAGATCATCATAGCATTTTTGGAAATGTTTTACTATTTGAGAGGGAGATATGGTAGGGGTGTCATCCACTGGATCTCTGAGCCTCAGCACCACTCTGGAGGTTGCTTCTTTGCACAGTTGCCACACTAGCAGTTTCCCAGCTCTGTTGCCCTGTTCATAATATTTTTGTTTAGAATATCTAAGTTGGCCTTCTATTTGGGTGTCCAGTATCTTGTTAAGTTTGAACTTATTTTGGTCTAATTGTTCTTTTAGTTTAGTGTCTAGGGTGTTCTGGTGTACTGCCTCTAATTGTGAAATTTTTTGTTCTAGTTCTAATCTCTCTTTTATTTTAACTTTTTTATACCAGGAGGAATATTTAATAATCTCCCCTCTCAGGTAACATTTAAGGGTGTCCCATCTCACTCCCGCCTTCCTCTCTTCAGCAGGATTCTGTCTTAGAAATGTTTTAGTAGTGTTGCGGATTAAGTCTTTAAAATCACTGTGTGTTATCAGGCTACCGTTGAGTCTCCAGAGGGACTCTGGCAGTCTTGAGGCTATCTCGAATTCCAGAGAGATTGGGGCATGGTCTGAGAGAGAGAGAGAGAGAGAGAGAGAGATGTTGCTGATACAAGTGTCTATGAGAAACTGTAATGCATTAGAGGACATCAAGAAAACTCGATCCTGAAGTACATATTGTATTTGGGAGAATAGTAGGTGTAGTCCCTCTCTTTCAGGTGTTGAAATCTCCATCTGTCTACTAATGATAGTTCTGAACATAGCTGAGTAAGGATTCTGCTTGCCCGAGATGGGCCTGTAGATTTAGATCCCACTCTGTCTAGCTGTAGGTCTGTCACCAAGTTACAATCACTCCCTATGATAATCAAGCTTTGGGGGTCAGTTATTGCTTTTTCTTATTTTTTGATAACAAGGTTATTGGCACTGGGGTCAGTGTTTAAAGCAATTCTTAAGTATTGTAGGTGAGGATCAGCACCTTGAAGACGGCCAACCAATGTTTTGTCGTAATTATATGGTGTTTGCCTGTGCCCTGCTGCCTAAACCTAGTACACAGCTTTTAGTTCCCCACGTTTGGTTCTTTCATTGAATGTACTATGTTTTATATTTTAAAATCCTTTTTGAGCTTATTGAAAGATCATTCTGTTTATGCTGTACCTTGTTAAGTGAGATTTTACAACTCTTTAATGTTTGACTAGCAGCATAATTAATCATCTTTGAATAAGTGCATTGATCACACATTACTCTGAGCCAGTTGTACTACTGCATTCATTTTTGACCCACAGCAGGACTTACTTTGTTGCTCTTAAAGGAGCCATAGTACTTTACTGGTTATACTGTATTTTACTGCAGCAAGAAGAGTGAAGTGGATGACATTTAAATGTATTTATCATACCACATCATCAAACACATGGACTTTTGAATGGTCTTTTTGACCACTCTACGAGTGTCACACTCAGGGAAATTATCAGCATTACATTTAGATTACAGTTCATGGTCACGGTGCAGATGGCCTTTTTGGGAAATTCTTGGACACAAATGTTTCATAACATTGTTTATGATATTGGAGTTGCCCTCTTGTGATGTATCAGTGGGTGATACATCTTTAAATCCTGTGTATAACCTTTCTGATATATGATTTCTGTATCTTGGAACCAAGGAGTTGCATATTGTGTGTTATTCTGACATACTCTATAAATATAAAGTTTAAAAAAAATACTACAGGAGCAGTCTGACTCTAAACAGCAAACACTCAGTTGGTGAAAAAGGTAATGTAGACTAAAAAAACACAACAAATATGTTGAGGTGATACCTTTTATTGGACTAACAAAATTATTTTTAAGACTAGCTTTCGAGAGATAAAACTCTTTTCCTCAGGTCAAAGTGAAAACAGCTGAGCAGTATGACAGATATAAAGGTTGGATGTGGATTCAAAACCTAGTCTAGTAGTTTACAGATCAAAGAATTGCAGTCAATTTGCACCTCTGACAAACAGGAAGACTAATTTTCACTGGAGTGTGAATACACTCCCAGTGATTATGCTTAAAGCAGTGCTTCAGAGTTTCTTTTTAAATCCTCACATCAGCACCCTCTGGCTCTTTTAACAGGTACCTTCTCTTAAGACAATGGTATGTATTTTCTTTCTGCCTTTACTTTTTAGAAATGTTAATTAATAGTCCAGAGTCAGAGTAAAATTAGGCAGCCCTATGATCTTACAAGTTGATCTCTCCAACAGACAAACTCCAATAAAAATTAGTCTTCCTGTCTGTAAGAGGCGCAAATTGACTGCAATGCTTTGCTCTGTGAACTGCTAGACTAGGTTTTGAATCCACATCCAACCTTTATATCTGTCATACTGCTCAGCTGTTCTCACTGTGACCTGAGGAAGAGAGTTTTATCTTTCGAAAGCTAGTCTTAAAAATAATTTTGTTACTCCAATAAAAGGTATCACCTGCAATATATTTGTTCTGTTTTTTTTTTCTTCATTGTTGATTGCATTAACACAGCTACCACCTCCCTTTTTTTGAAAAAGATAATAAAATGCAGAACTGAATTACTTTATCAAAAAATATTTATGCCTTGAAGTGAGTGATCGTAATTACATGCTTTTCTTCCTGTAAACCATGGAAAGATTTTGTAGCCCCATTTGGATTAGCAAATCCCACTAATTGCTTTGGTTTTTAATGTGCAGTAGTTTAAGTCCCCAATTTACAGTTATTCTGGGATCATTTTCTTAGGTTCTAATCCTTGCTAATCCCCGTGAGATATCACTTTATCAATCAATTGCATCGTTCAAAAAATGGCTTTCTTGTCTTGTTTATTTAGCTGATGGTAAATAATGAATTGTTGTTGACCTGGAGGTGCTATGGCTTGTGCTGCTACAGGAGTTGAATGGTTGAAGTTGAAATGTAAACCCTTGGACTGTGGAGGATTGATACAGTCTAACAGTATCAGTTTAGCCTTTGTAGGTGGTTGGGGGAGGGTGCTGAGTCCCTGACTCAAAGATGCTTTGCAGGCTGGTAAAAAAGGATCATTATTGGCAGCAGCTGTAGAGGAAGCTACTTGTCTATCCTCACAGTTGTGGTGATAACTGTGAAGAAACTCTCAGCTTTGGAGGTGAACCTGTCATGGGCAGTCTGAAGAATGAACTTTGAAACAGAAAATATACAGAAACTATGACTGTGTTTTTTTTTCTTTTATTTTTACAATTTATTTACTGGGGATAGCCCACCAGAGATGTAAAATCTTGTTTCCAGTAGAGTCCTGCTTCTACCTGATTTCACAGCAGGATGAACTGAAGCAACGACTGTGTAGGTGTTGTGTTTAAGGTTCATGTATAATGCAACTTTGAAAATAAATTTCAGAATTTTTAACTTACTATGTAACTACATTTTATAGTTTTGGTCACTCCATTAATGAGTGATTCAGACTTGTAATCAGATCTGCAGTGTTTTAAAGTTTTAATGAATAACTTACAATTTTAGAATTCTGCAAGCTACCTGAGTAGAAACAGGTCTGAGGACAAGTTCACTGCATCAGGCAAGTTAATCTTAACTTAGCATATTACATGTCTGGCTTAGTAAACACAACTCACATGACAACACAATAATCTGTTCTCTTACTTGTTTATTAGTTTTCTTTGTAACATGGCAATATATATCAACCAGTAAAACAGCTTAGCGATTGGGAAAAACCCCACACGTGACCAAAGTTGAGGACGGCATTAATCCCTGGTAATGCCCACCTCGAGTTGTAGTAGTTAAAGCCACCACTGTGAAATCACCACTGAGTAACGTGGGGATTAATGCCATCCTGAACTATTGTTGTACTGTAGTCCAGTTAGAAATACAATATTTTCTGCCACCCACTAACCTAGTGGAAGTCTGAGTATCCAAGAAAGCAGTAACAAATTTCTACATCTGTAAAAATGGCATAAATTATTGAATAATACCTGTTCTCCCGATTGATGTTACTATCCTCGGATAGTTGCAGCAGGTCAGTGTGTTTGCATTCTTCCCCATCCCCCGCCACATGTCAATAATGAAGTTCACAAGTAAGATTATTTCCATTTGCTGCCACCGTTACCAACTCAGGAAAGCTAGGTAAGTGGTGGCCACATACAACAGTCCCCCACAAGTTTTTTTCTTTGTGTGTAACAATGCTGAGAAGTAAATCATAGCGATTGCAGTAGTAGGGGGCGAGTAATCAGAATCCAGAAATGCACACAAATCAATCCCAGCATTCAAGGTGGCATGAATAAGTAGCGTAGTAAAATGTACCACTGTATAATTATGAGTGGTGTAGACAAATATTTACCACCTCAAAATTTATAGAAAGAACTGCAATATGTTATACTGTTGGCAAATGGTGATACAGTCATTCCTTTCTTTTCCTCCATCAAAATGTAAATAAATGTCATAGTCATGATGTGCTGTGCTGAAAACAGTTGATAGTTTGCATTTTTAATAAATAAATCCTATTTTTTATAATACCTTATAACTAGCGCTTGCCATATCACAAGCGCATTAAGCCACTCTGAAGGAGGCTTCTACTGGGGAATTAATGCATGGTTGGGTGGTTGTAGGCACTCAGCCTTCTTCAGCCTCATGCTACAACCCCCCCCACCACCACCACCATGCATTAATTCCCCAGTAGAAGCCTCCTTCGTCATGGCTTATTGCTTACAAGTTCACCAGGTGACTGTCAGTTTTTCAGGAGGAACCTGTCCAAAAGTGTGTTTAATGAGGCTGTGTATCATTTAGAGGTTCCAATGTTTTTTATTTTAATTCTTTGGTGACAAATAGGGCCCACTAGACACAAGTGCCTGTTTTCAGGGGCAACCCGGGAGCACTGCGGTGGTTAAGTGACTTGCTTAGAGTTAGACAGTATGCAAGTGCAGGTTGCAGGAATCAGTCCCAGGTCTGTTGGATGTACCAAGCTCATTAACAGCTTGTTACTCTAACCTCTATGTAATATTGCCAGCCCAAAGTACCAGAACCTTGAGATGGGATTATATACTAGACACGCACAGCCCTCTGTTATTTTTTTGTAATACGTGGCACCAGGTTGTATTTTGTAAGGTTTGGGTTTTAAGTGCACATTTGTTTTGGCTGCTGCATCTTTTTGCAAGGGTTGCTGATGTGCAGCAGTTATCTTTTTTGTTGTTGTTACGCAAGACAGTGTTACTTTTCTTTTCCCCATGCTGTAAGGGAAATAAATAAATGTGCATTTTGCCTTACTTCATTCATGGACCTCCAATCTGCTTGGCAGTAACCTATATGTGGGAGACATCTCTCAAATACAGACTACTGACTGAGTCACAATAGAGGAGGAATGGGAGCATGCCAGTCCTGGAAATGTGATATAATGGGGATGGAGTGCTATTGAGCACACTTGCTATACAGACATGCTTCATCTTCTCTCTGCAGACTTTAAAACTTAATAACAAATTAGATGAAGATACTCTCCTGTTTTTGGACCTGTTAACAGCAGCAATAAATAGAACTCAACAAGAGAAATTGAAAGATGTCATTTTGTACCATGGGGCAAACAACTAAGGGAGGAATGGGTGGCTCTAAAAATGTACAACCTATAGAACAGCTGGCCCTGGCTGCGCTGGTTGAAACCTTGGAGTCTGGTGCACCACCGTGGAGCTCATTGGGCCTATCCATGAAGGCCATTGATGGGAAGGTGGAACAGATACTTAGCCGCATGGGTGAACAAGACTTAAAAATCAAGTCTGCTACCAAAACTGCCTCTCAGGCAGAGGCACAGGCTACCAAAGCAATTAATGTAACCTCCAAACTGGTACAAGAAAACAATCAGCTCCGTTACAGGATGGAAACTCTCAAGAATGTACAGAGAGCAGTAAATCTTTGGCTGGTTGGGCTGCCGGAAGGTAGTGAAGGTCCCGACAGTGTAACTTTCCTACAATCCTGGCTACTCGGCGCTTTGGGCATAGAATCAGGGACTGTGCTGGCTCCTCAAATAACCAAAGCTTACCAAGCTCCCTACGAGTTGCCCCATTACAGCCTGATCTTCCCAGAACCATCCTTATAATTACCATGGAGGTAGCTATCCAAGATCTCTTTCTGCAAGCAGCAAGGGAGTCACAAGACTTTAACTTCACTGGACATACTCTGCACCTTTTCCTGGATCTCCCCTTTGCCACTGTGCAAGAAGGAAGACGTTCGATGTAGTAAAGGCTCACCTACAAAGCCTTGGGATTATATATTCGCTATTGATGCCCGCCACCTTCACATCCATCATGGAGGCCATACCTACATCTACACTGACCTGCAGGAAGCTGGCAAAAAGGTGGAGGAGACTGTTAGGCCAGTGGGGTAGTAATGGCGGATACCTTATAGTGGCTTTAACACGCAGTAACTAAAAAAGCAGCTGAATGTTTTAAAGTTGTTTCATGTATTTTCAATGTTGGGAAAAGTTCAGAGGCAGGCTTTAGTTTAAAAAGTCATTCTGAACAGCATTTTCTAGTTGTTTCTGCCAGTTAAGCTCCTATAACTTAACAATTTAATTTCTCCGATTCTGATAGGTAATGACACCATTGCAATTATTTTATAGTGTCCCCTAGGAATACAGGTATCATTGCTGTATAGAGTTATTCTGGCAGCTTGTTAAATATCTGAGGAGTATTTTATTTCAATAAGAACATCAAATGTATTATTTATATAGGGTTATGAAGTTCTGCAGGGGGAGGAGGAGTACTAACCTTTTCAAATTTCACTTTAGGTTTGGGATCACATCAGCCACACGGTTGAATATAAACTCTGTTGGATTTTTTTTTATCATCGTAGGAGCACCTCAATATTGTGATGTGCATCTTTATAGGTGACATTGCAGACGGTCTGGAGGGAAAGGTATGCCTCTTTGCAGATGACTCAAAGATCTGGAGCAGAGTTGATACACAAGGGGGGTAGAAAGGATGAGAAGGGACTCGCCAAGGTTGGAGGAATGGTCAGACATATGGCAACTTAGATTCAATGCAAAGAAGTGCAAAGTAATGCACCTGGGAAACAAAAACCCAGGAGAAGAGTACTCAATAGCAGGGGAGGTACTAACAACAACAAAAATGGAAAGGGACTTGGAGGTAGTCATAGCAGATGACCTAAAGGTGGGTAAGCAATGTGAGAAGTCAGTAAGGAGAGCCAGGGGGATACTGGGATGCATAGGAAGGGCATCACAAGTAGAAAAAGGGAAGTGCTTATCCCTCTGTACAGACAGTTGGTGAGACCCCATCTGGAATACTGTGTGCAGTTTTGGAAACCCCATCTACGCAAGGATATAGACAGGATGGAAGCAGTCCAGAGGAGGGCAACTAAAATGGTGCAGAGTCTGCATCAGAAACCATATGAAGAGAGACTGAGATAGCTTAATATGTATACCCTTGATGAAAGGAGGGACAGGGGGGACATGATAGAAACTTATAAGTACCTCAAGGGAATCAACAAAGTCCAGGAGGGTAGCATCTTTCAGAAAAAGAGATGTGTAAGAACAAGGGGGCACAATTTAAAAATAGAGGGGGGACAGCTTAGGGGTAATGTGAGAAATTTTTTTTTCACGGAGAGAGTGGTGGTTGCATGGAACTGCCTTCCTGGGGAGGTTGTTGGGTCTAAAACAGTGGGGGAATTCAAACATGCATGGGGACAGACATAAGGCAATTGTAGTGGGGGGCTGCAGAAAGTAGGCTGTTGGTTAACTAGAATCTGCAGCTTATCCAATAGGAAGGGAAATGGGCAGACTGGGTGGGCCAAGTGGTCCTTATCTGCCGTCAAAGTCTATGTTTCTATGTTTCTATGACAGCAAATAAATACTGAAACAGTTTAACTGCCTTTGAATTTTGTGGACATCTTTTTAAGGTTGCTCTGTGCATGTGATTAATTACCTGAACACCCCAGTGTGCATTGCACTTTGTGGATGCGTGTGTTTATGCTGGAAATAGCCTACCTGGGAGCCTACCCTTGGTCTGCATAAATCCTTTCACTGCTTGTGTTGACCCCAGATTTTTAGTTTTCAAATTCCAAGTTCTGATTTCTGCTGATAAGGTAACCCAATTATTTAGAAACTGGGTTGTTAAACCTGAACCCCTGTTTACATTACTCTGCATACATTGGACTGAGGGGAGCTGGTGAGGGCTGCTATGGGGTGGCTCAGGAGGACCCAGGATGACCATCTGGGGGCTGCTTAATTGGATCCATGACACTGGTGTGACAACAAAGTTGTCAACCGATGTTACAGCGATGGATTTGTGTTGACCGCAATTGCAGTTGGTATAAACCCGTCCAAAGAAAGTCACTTTCCTTTCTGGGGGCTCTGCCCCCTGCAACCCCTGTAATATAGGTAATCAACTTCAAGTCAGAGTTGATTTGGTGAGGGTGTGTAAGACCTCCAGACAGCAGTGCAGGGGCCTGCGGTGACATTACAGCAGCAACAGTGAATTGTCATTGTAATGTTGTTTGATCTGGAATTGTCACTGTTCGAACGGCATACCTGCTCAATCAGTCACACTGACCACATTCTGCATACTGAAATGATACCATGTCACACCTCTGTCACACTATGCGTATTATGAAACTGATTACATGGAGGATGAGCTAACTTAGCAGATACCCTATGGCTTGGGGCATGTGTGCAGTAGGTCTTCTAAAAATATCCAGTACCTTGTAAATATAACATACTGAATCCTGTAAATCCCCATTCTGCTAGCAAAATGACAAACTGTGAAGAAACATAAACAATGATGGCAGAAAAAGACCAGAGGTCCATCCAATCTGCCCCAAGTTCCCTATAATCCCTGGAACCTACTGTTCCTCCAGGGTACTAACCCTCCCCATTCTCCTCCTTGGTCCTGTTGCCCCAGGCAACCACTGTTTCTCTCATTCTGTCCCAGCCCTGCTTGAATCCCCTGACTGTTTTTGCACCCAACACCTCATCTGACAGATTGTTCCAAGGTACCACCCTTTCCGTAAAGTAGTATTTCCTCATGCCCTTCCTGAACCGCCCTCCTGTTAATTTCCACTCATTTTAATGGCCAACCCTTTAACCATCCCTTTAGCTTGTGATGGTCTCTCTGCAAAGAAATGATTTGTTACACAAATATGCAAGTAATTATTTGTATTACTGAAAAACAGGACTCCAATGAAAATGATATATTGCATCTCAGCAGGTCAATTTTGGGAAAATACATTGTAAAAAATGGGTAAAACCAGCACCAAATAAAAATGAGGTACTACTGCATCTTAGGTGGGCTACACTCAGTAAAATGATTCTAAAGATAGGTAAAAGTAGGGTCTTACTGAAATCAAGATTTTGCATCTTGGCTATGCTAATCTGAGTAAATACGGTAATCTCACCCGACAATGACATTTCGACAGCGAGGTCCCCACAGCGACTACAGCACTATGGCACTGTAGGGAACCCACTGGAACCCAGCACTGTCTGTCGGGGGTCCTGCCACCCCCAAATCAGCTCCAACTCAGAGTTGATAATCCTAAGTGGGGGGTGCAGGAGGCACAGCCCCTACCTGGGGGGTTCATGGGCAAAGCCCCCAAAAGAAAACACTTAGTTCCATTGGAAACTGGCAGCTGACTGCAAAATGCAGTCGACCTGCCAGTTTATCTGTCTGGGTGTTTGACAAAAATTTTGTCGAACACCCGTCATGGATCTGGTAAATACAAGGCAGAAATGTATAAAATCAGGATCCCACTTGCATCTCAGCTGGCATATTCTATTAATCACATTCATGTCATTTGTGTGAGAACAACTGTTGTAATGGCTATATGGGGGGGGTGTGTGTGTGTAAAGTGCTCTTTGTTCACTTATGCCTGTGTAAGCACCCCCCGAATGGGGCTTACCTTTCAGGCTATGGCCCAAGCAGTGTCGCTCCGGCATCCTGTAAGTGGGTCTGGTTGGGCTCCGGACCTGTGGGTGCCCTGTATGGCCCCACAGCTCAGGTACAGTACAAGTCACATTAAACTGTTCCATCAACTCACTGGTGTAGCATTTTTTTTGTGATGCAACTGCAGTGGCAACTCGAACTGTTGAAGCTTTTAACTTTTTTCAACCATCCTTCACTGCCTATTCAACTCAGTTGTACCTGTTTAGTGAAATGGTAGTAGCTGTTTTGCTGTGTGTATGCAATGCATTTTCATGGCATTGTTTATAAATATCACAGCATTTCTTAAGAGCATTGTTTATAAACACCTTTCCTTGAGAGCATTGTTTATAAATATCACAGCATTCCTTAAGAGTTGTTTAGTCTGCCTTCTGAAATGGAACTCATAAGCACTCAGCTGAAAATAAAGCTTATAGTACATAACAGCTAGCTGCAAACCAATACTAACCTTTCACTAATTCACTGAATTAAACACTGCACAGATTAGGAAACTCATTGAACAATGCTACACCAGAGAGTTGAGGGAACAGTTTAATGTGACTTATACTGTAGCTGATTCTTGGTGTCTCAGCCCCATATTTAGAAGGGGGTCGGGCTCTGTTGGTGGGTACGGCACCTCCAGTCATTTCTGTGAGGTTCAGAGCAGTCCCAGGAGCAGTGAAAGCCCAAACTGCAATTGTAAATAACAAATATGGTGTTGTGTGTGCCTTTCCATGCATGGGTTGTGGCCACTATTTAATATTACTCCCAGCTCCAGGGCTGACAATGGAGCTAGGGATTGGGGGAAACAATAATCAGAGCCCCTCTGGGTGTGGAAACAATGGGATTCAGCCCTCTTAAGGGCAAATGTTAAATAAATAAGGGTGAGGATGTTTTGATTGTATTGTAAACAAATATGGTAGCCCCCAGGGACTTCAGCATGCAGGGGGTTGCTGGGACAGTGTCAGAGGGGATAGAATTGCCAGGAAGTAAAGCAGCCAATCAGAGACAGACTTTGGCAATATTATAAAAGGGACTGTTTTGCCCACCAAGGGGGATTTGTTTTGGGACTCCAGAGAGTACAGAACTGCAGGAGAGACTTCAGTGGGCTATTTAAGCCCAAGGCCTGTACTCAGCACCCAATGGCCTGTCCAGCCCCAGCTGTCTTCAGATTGTCAGAACACCTGAGAGACCTGAGTGCCGGAGAGAGAAAGAGCATTTGTAATTTCCTGCCTGTGTGGGAAAATTGTGAAAGTCTAGCAGCTTGTACGAGAAAAAGAGACTTTGTGGGAGACAGAAAGTGCTGCTGCAGAGAAAACAGAGATTGCAGCTTAAAATGGAGACCTTGAGTGCTGCAGAAGAAAAGAGCTGCAGTGTGACAGCAGAGACTGTGAGTTTGTCAGCTCAGAACTAAAACGTTCTGCAGTCTTGAGCAAAGCCTGAGCTATCAGCATCCCCACCACCAGTGGGGTAAGGGTGTTGAGACTGTGATGCTGCAAGCCAGAGTGATTGCGTGTGCTGGGGTCAGAGACTGAGCAAAGGCCAGCTACACTGCTGTTTTGGGAAAAGTGTGTGTGCCAAGCTACAGGTCTTGGGGACCCAGCCTGCTCTGTCCACATACCAGAGGAGGAGAAGACCAGCGAGGAAGACAGCGAGAGGCCTGCCTGGTGAAAACTGTCTACAAAGGTCTCAGAAGCAAAGCTGGCAAGTCCAGGCAGGTGAAGACCAGCGTTCTTCAACTTCTTCAGTCAGCTCTGCTGCTGCTGTGGTGCACCTTCAAAGAGATACCTCCACGGTACTGTGCAAATCCAGATCCAGACTGTGAAACCTCCCCACAAACTGTAAATACCCCTGGGCTGTGGCTCAGGGGAGAACTTTATTGGCTAGCTAGCTAGTCAAGAAAAGGGGGTTAAGTCCTGGGCAGGACTGTGCCAAATAGAAATCTGCACCCAGGCAGTAAAGTTAAAAGTTGCATCTGTTTAAAAGTTATTTGGGCCCTGAGCATTGAAATCTGCACTGCGGTGTGGTACCAACTGAAAGGGACTATAGACATTTAGCAACTGCAGTGAGAGACTTGGTGCACTCGCAGGTGGGAGATGGGGATACTGTTTGGGGTAAAGTTGTTTGAGCCAGTTATTAATGTTGTTGTGCTGTTTTTCCTCCTTTTTCTTCTCCCCTTAATAATTCTTGCTTTTTGTTCATGTTGCGTGCTGGTTTGGCACATTATTGCAAGGGTGGAATTTTTATTGTGTAGGGGAGTGTTGTGGGGGCAGCCACTGTATATTTCCTGGGGGGGTAGCAACCTGCAGTTTGTTCTCAGGTATTCCCTGTCATTGCCCCAGGTAGAGGCACTGCCATTGCTCCTCTCCACTGCTGAACCCAAGCCAGCCTCCTCAGAGGTGAGTGCAGTGTGGACCCCAAGGGACCTGGAGCAGCCAAGGTGAGTCAAAGGGCTGTCACAAAGTGGAGGCACCACTTGGATTTGCTGCCCCTAGTGACCACCCCCAAAACTGCAATTCTGAAAAATGTTGGTATCCCCCAGCTGAATTTCCCAGGATAAAAGGAAGAAAATGGCATTTGAAGAGATGGAGGACTGGTTTGGACCATCATAAAGTGCTTCTGATAAAGAATGTGGCTGAGGAACAAGACAATGAGTCTATTTTGGGAGTACTGGAAGAGACTGTAAAAGACTGTGGGAGCCTGAAGATTCAGAGGCTGACTAGAGAACCAGGTACTAGGGTTAGAACCCTAATTGTGGAAACTGAGAAGATCTTAAGAACTGTGAATGTGCCTGACACAGTGTCCCCAGAAGGATCCCAAGAGATCTGGGTGGTGATACGTAAAGGGAGCCCTGCCAGCCCGATCCCATCTTCCCCTCATCCAGAAATGGGGGGAGGATTTTAAGACCAAACTAGAGCTATTACTGGCTGCTGAAGGCAAGACAATGGAAGATATACAGGCCTTGTTTCCAGAGAGAGCCATCTCCAATTGTGTTGGCCAGTGGAGTGACCCCTTATGTGGTGGCTCCCTATGAACAGTGTAAGAGGCTATAAACATTCTCAAGAGCCATCCCAACTCCCGCAGGGAAGATGATTATGACAGATGGATGAGTCAAGCTGTGCAAATGGTGTAGGTGTGGCAGTGTTCTGATGAGGATAAATGGAAATGGATAGTAGAGAGTTTGAGGGGCATGGCCTTGGATGTCATTTTGTCATTGCGGGCCTATCAATCCACCTGTACTGTCAGTGACCATCTGGCCATGTTAAAGAGCACCTTTGGGGTAGTGGAAAAGAAAGAGGATCTTATTTTTCAATTGAGATCCATTACCCAGAGAGAAGGCAAGAAGCGTTCCCATTACATTACCAAAATAGAGACTGTGATTCAAAAAATTGCTGAAGTGGGAGATGTCACCACCACACAGCTCTCCAAGATGAGATTGGATCAAGTGTTAAGGGGTGCAGTGTTCTACCAGTGAACCCTGTTGACACTTCAGCTGAGAGACCAATTGAATGACCCACCAATGTTCGGCAGCTGTTGGATGAAGTGAGAGAAGAAGAGGTGCAAGAGGATATTGACGATTCTCTTCATGCTTCTACAGTGACCGCTGCACCTCGACAGATACAGCTAGACAGCAGCAAACCTGATAGTACCCCTTCTGACCTGACTACTGAACTGAGAGATCTAAAGGAATGTATGAGGGCTATACAGCTGGCCTAAGAGCTCCATACACAAATGAGTAGTGTGTCCAAACCTGGATGCCCACTGGTCCTCTATGTTGCTCCCAGGGTCATGCCAAGAGTGCCCCCGGTGTCCAGAGAAGGCTTATTTTGTTACAGATGTGGGGAAGAAGAGCATTTCTCCCATCAGTGTGGCTGATAGGCAAACCCCCAACTGGTGGAAGAAAAGAAACAAGAAAAGCAGCAGGAAAAAAATGGTGGAGCCCGGTGAGGGAGCGACCCTGGTCTCCAAAATTGCAAAGCTCCACAAACTGGACAAAAGCCAAGATTCCACCCAACAGCAAGGTGCCCCCAGGCCTGACAGGTCCTACATCTGATATAGAAGTTTTGGTTGAAGGAGTGCTGTATTTTTCCTCATTGGATAGTAGGTCTCAGGTCATCATAATCCACCGGACCTTTTATGACCATCACTTGACACATCTACCACTCCAACCCCTGTCAGGATTATCAGTGTGGGAAATAGGAGACCCTTGTTACCCCTATGATGGCTATTGCATTGTTCAGATTGCTTTTATCATGAAGGATCCAGATAAACAACACCAGATTGAGACCATGGCTCTGATCTGCTCAGAGCCCAAGGGAATGTTGGATATGCCTGTGTTAATTGGGACAAATGCAAATATGTTGGCAATCTGGCCTAACTCTATCAAGAGAAGGACATAGTGAACAACCATTAAACCTCTCTGTCAAAGCTGTGATGAAAAGAGTCAGCCTCTCCTTGCATGCTACAGTACCTGAGCTGACGGATGAGGCCATTGGTATGGTTCATAGGGTGGACAGCAGAGAACTGATCTTGCCTCCTAAATCAGAGTGTAGATTTGTGTGCATTGCAGGATTCATGCAGCTGCCCAAAAGGCCCACCTTTATTATTTATGCCCCACTGGAGAACAGTTTGCCAGAAGGGCTAATGGTACAATGAGGAGTGATGCCACCTCCTGAGGCCCCCTGGGTCAGACGCATCATGGTGAGGGTAAAGAATGAGTCAGAGAAGCCAATAACCATTCAATAGGGCTCAGTGCTGGCACATATCTTTAAAGCTGATAGTGTCACTGAGATGGACCCATGAGTAGCTGCAGACATGAAGACAGATCCAGCATCTTTCGACTTTGGGGACTTGCCCATACCCGACAGCTATAGGTGGTGCTGAGCCCAGAAGGTAGCAAAAAGGCACAACATATTTTTGCTCCACAAATGGAATGTAGAGTGTGTGTCCAAGGTGAAAAGCACAGGATTTGTCTATGAGATGACCACTCATTCAGAGAAAGATCTAGGAGACTGGTCCCTGGAGACATCGAGGTTGTCCAATGGCACGTGCAGGAACTATTGGCAGCAGATACAATTAAAGTGTCCTGGAACCCCTACACATCCCCTATTGTTGTGGCATGCAAGAAAAATGGAGCTGTGAGAATGTGCATTGATTATTGAACCTTGAACAAAATATCATCAAATATCAACACATGGTGCCTTGGGTTGAAGTTGCTCTGGCCAGTATGTCGGGGAGCAAATGGTTCTCTGTGTTGGATCTCCACAGTGGGTACTGTCAGATTCCTATGGCAGAGGAGGATAAGGAGAAGATCATCTTTATCTTCCCCCTGGTTTTCTACCAATTTGACCCTATGCCTCCAGGGTTCTCTGGAGCACCTGCCTCATTCCAGAGATTAATAGAGAAGGCAATGGGGGACATGAACCTGTTAGAGGTTACCGTATACCTGGATGACCTGATTGTTTTCAACCAAACTTTGGAAGAGCATGAAGCCCGCTTGATGAAGGTGTTAAACCAGCTGGAGGAATTCGGTCTAAAAGTGTCTATAGACAAGTGCCAGTTTTGCCAGCCTTTGGTAAAATATGTGGGCCACATTGTTTCAGCAGATGGAGTACAGACCGACCCAGCCAAAGTCGAGGCCCTTACCACCTGATCCCGGCCGCACAACTTGAAGGCCCTCCAATCCTCCCTTGGTTTCTACAGGTATTACTGACATTTTGTGAAGGACTACTCTATGGTAGTACACCTCCTGAATGATTTAACACAAGGTTACCTGCCTACCAACAAAGAAAAAGAAAAACTGATCTGAAAGAAAAAGTCCCCAGAAAGAGGACCTCAAAGTAAATGAACCTTTTGGTGACAAATGGACGCCGGAGTGTGAGACTGCCTTTAGAGAAATCAAGAGACAAAGTGAAGCTCCTATTCTGGCATTTGCAGACCCCAACAAGCCATACATCCTCCACAATGATGCCAACTTGAACGGGTTAGGAGCAGTGCTATACCAAGAACATCCAGAGGGGCTACAGCCTGTGGCATTTGCTAGTTGCAGCCTGTCAGCCTCTGAAAAGCATGACCCTTTACATTAACTCAAATTTCTGGCTCTAAAGTGGGCAGCAAGAGAGAAATTCCATTATTACCTGTGTGGTGTTCACTTCACTGTCCGGACTGATAATAACTCTCTAACTTACATGAACACCACAGCAAAATTAGACACTGCTGGACACAGATGGTTATCAGCACTATCCATGTATGATTATACCTTAGAGTACAGAAGTGGAAAGACCAACAAAGATGACGACGCCCTGTCAAGGCGCCTGCATACAGACCAGCTTGAATCCAATGTGCAGATTACCAAGGCCGTTGTTAAAGTTCTGTGCTCCAAGTTTTCTGTGCCAGAGGAGGCCACCCCAGCAAACCCAGAAAAAGCAATTGATATACTGGGAACTTTGCCAGATGCTATTCCTGAGGCCTACTTAAATTTTACTGGATTGACCATATCCTCTCTTCCCCAGCCATGCAAACCAGAGCTTCAACGGGCCCAAAGAGAGGGCCATGCATTTTATGACACCATTCAAGCTTAAGAGAAAAAGAACAACTCAGACCAAGGGGCGTAGCCATCACCCTGACAATAAGTTAATGCTAAGAAAGTGGTGCAATTTGGCTCCAAACAATGGACTCCTGGTACATGAAGTGCAAGATAGCGACAATCCTGAGTGTCCAAGAACCCAGCTAGCACTGCCTTGGAAGTACTGCAAATCAGTACTTGCTTCTCTCCATGATGAAATGAGTCACCTGGGCTATGAACACATGCTAGACCTGGCAAGAAGCAAGATTCTACTGGCCCAGAATAAAAAGAGACATTGAAAAGTCTGCAAAGCCTGTTTGTGATGCATAAAGAGAAAGACACTCCCCAAAAGAGCTGCACCTCTGGTCAATATACAAACCAGCGGCCATCTGGAACTTATGTGTATGGACTGTCTGTTGCTAGAGCCTGACCGGAAGAACAAAGCCAACATTCTAGTCGTCACTGACCATTACATCCAATGTGCTCAGTCTTATCCAACTAAAGACCAAAAAGCAAGCAAGGTAGTAAGAGTCCTGTGACAGTTTGTGAGCCACTATAGCATTCCACAAAGAATTCATGCAGATCAGGGGCAAGATTTTGAAAGTCGGTTGGTTAAAGAATTCATGGCAACATATGACATAAAGAAATCACACACTACCCTGTATCACCCCAAGGGGGACCCTCAGCCTGAACGTTTCAATAGAACTTTACTGGATGTGTTGGGTACCCTGGATCCACTCAACAAAGCTAACTGGAGTCAAAGAGTAAGTTATTTTGTACATGCCTACAACCATATCAAGAACTCTGCCACCCGGAGATCTCCTTTTTATCTTATGTTCGGTCATGAAGCCAGGTTGCCAGTTAACCTATGTTTCAGTGTCTCCCCTGATGTCACGTCTGAGGAAGTATATCTGGAATACATGCAGAAGTTTGGAGAGTAGCTGAGAAAAGCTTACAAACTTGCAGCGGAGGCAGCAGCTAAATCCAACCAAGCAAATAAGCAAAGATATAACAAAAGAGAAAGACACCAAGTATTGCATGTGGGAGATCATGTCCTGCTACAAAACCTAGGCTGAGTATTGCTACCTGTTACCATAAGGTAGAAAAATTCTAAAAAAAAGACAGCGTAATCTCCTGTTTAAACTAAATGAAGTAAGACTACTGCTGGGGGGGTGCCATAACAGCGACACATATACAAGTAAGGATGCCTTAGCAGCTTAAAAGTCCTGAAATTAAAAAAAAAAAGGCAGAGGAACTATTTTATTAAAAATTAAGACAAACATGTAAGTGTTTCACTATTAAATATTATGTATTTTAGTTATGACATACATCTGTATTTTAGATAGCCATTTCATAAGCGCAATAAGCCACTCCAGGGTGTGCGTTACACACTTTAACACACGGCTAGGAGGCTGGATGCACTCGGCTGGTGGTCTTGTGCATCACTACGCCTCCTAGCCATGTGTTAAAGTGTCTAATGCACACCTTGTCGTGGTTTATTGCTTACATAGCGTCCTATATCCGTGGTGGTCCAGTGGACCGCTGTCAGCCTGATCGTGGACATTTGTAAAATATAATAGCATTCTATATCCTGGTGGTCCAGTGGACCGCTGTCAGCCCGATCGCGGGCTTAAGTAGAAATAAATTAAAGCCAAATATCCCTGGTGTTCCAGTGGACCGCTCGCAGCCCGACCATGGGCTTAAGTAGAAATAAATGAAAGTCAAATATCCCTGGTGGTCCAGTGGGCAGCTCGCAGCCCGATCGCGGGCTTAAGTAGAAATAAATTAAAGTCAAATATCCCTGGTGGTCCAGTGGGCCGCTGTCAGGCCAATTGCGGGCTTAAGTAGAAATAAATTAAAGTCAGATATCCCTGGTGGTCCAGTGGGCAGCTCGCAGCCCGATCGCGGGCTTAAGTAGAAATAAATTAAAGTCAAATATCCCTGGTGGTCCAGTGGGCCGCTCGCAGCCCAATTGCGGGCTTAAGTAGAAATAAATTAAAGTCAAATATCCCTGGTGGTCCAGTGGACCGCTCGCAGCCCGATCGCGGGCTTAAGTAGAAATAAATTAAAGTCAAATATTCCTGGTGGTCCAGTGGACCGCTCGCAGCCTGATTGTGGGCTTAAGTAGAAATAAATTAAAGTAAAATATCCCTGGTGGTCCAG
This sequence comes from Neoceratodus forsteri, assembly GCA_016271365.2. Lineage (NCBI taxonomy): Eukaryota > Metazoa > Chordata > Ceratodontiformes > Ceratodontidae > Neoceratodus > Neoceratodus forsteri. Next base: position 669,705,709 of record CM057451.1, on the reverse strand, counting down.
TGGACCGCTATCAGCCCGATTGCAGGCTTAAGTAGAAATAAATTAAAGTAAAATATCCCTGGTGGTCCAGTGGACCACTGTCAGCATGATCGCGGGCTTAAGTAGAAATAAATTAAAGTCATATATCCCTGGTGGTCCAGTGGACTGCTCGCAGCCCGATCGTGGGCTTAAGTAGAAATAAATGAAAGTCAAATATCCCTGGTGGTCCAGTAGACCGCTCGCAGCTCGATCGCGGGCTTAAGCAGAAATAAATGAAAGTCCAATATCCCTGGTGGTCCAGTGGTACCGCCTCCCCACCCGCCCACTGAGCCTCACCGCCCCGCTCCCCCACTGGTCAGCGGCGGGCGGCAGCACCCCACCCGCCTGCCGCCCTGCTGCCCACCAACTGACACCGTAAGTAGGGCTGTACGTCCATTGGTCCACAGCGTGAGCCAATGGGCGTGCAGCCATCTCATCTACACATTCCAGGTATGTGAATAAATCCATTCACATATCTGGAATATGTAAGCAAGCTCTGAGCTGCATGTCCATTGGCTCACGTTGTGGACCAATGGGCGTACAGCCTACCTACGAGTGTCAGTCGCCGGGCGGTGGCGGCAGGCGGGTAGTGCTACGCCCTGCTGACGGGAGCAGGGCGTGGGGCTCCAGTGGGCAGGTGGGGAGGGTACCACTGGGGTATTGGACTTTCATTTATTTCTACTTAAGCCTGCGATCGGGCTGCGAGCGGTTCACTGGACCGGCGGTGATATTTGACTTTCATTCATTTCTACTTAAGCCCACGATCAGGCTGACAGCGGTCCACTGGACCACCAGGGATATTTGACTTTCATTTATTTCTACTTAAGCCTGTGATCGGGCTGCGAGCAGTCCACTGGACCACCAGGGATATCTGACTTTCATTTATTTCTACTTAAGCCCATGATCGGGCTGACAGCGGTCCACTGGACCACCAGGGATATTTGACTTTCATTTATTTATACTTAAGCCCGCGATTGGGCTGACAGCAGTTCACTGGACCACCAGGGATATAGGACATGATTTTATTTTACAAATGCCCACGATTGGGCTGTGGGGCACATTGCCGCGCTGTGCAGGGGGTGTCGGTCCCCGACGGCTGCTGCCTGGCAGGGCACCAGGTGCAAGTCGCCAGGGATCGGCACTCCTGCATGCAAATGGAGCCATAATGACATGCAAATGGCCCCATTTGTGCCTTGCATACATTATTGCCCCATTTGCATGTGCACTTTTGAATATCGCAGTTGCTGCGCATAACGCAATGGAACTTGTGCTAGCGCATCCCCCTGCTCCACTCTGGCCACTTGCGCTGGCGCAGTGCCACTGCGCCATGCACACTGCAGGTGGCCAGGGTGCAATATTCAATGATGCTGTGCCATGGCGCAGCTCCATTGAATATCGCCCAGTCAACGCCCCTGCACAGCCAAGTTGCGTTGCGCCCAGGCTTGTGCCACAGTCTGGCGCAGTTTGAATATCCAGCCACAGTACATGCAAGCAAACATTTGTTATTGACAAATGCTTGCTTATATCTATATTGTTTGAAAGCTAACCTGTGAATGGCAATATCTAATCCTGAGAAAATATGGTCCCAATTGATCCTCGCATGGCTATCCCCTTACGTAGATCCCTACTGAAAAGGGAAGTTACAAATCCCAGCCAAGAATGAAACTTGGGACTACCACTTTACAGGAGAATGGTTTGGATTAAGTTAATGCAATGGAAAGTCCCTTTTGACTCTGTGTCCTGTCAGCACAGGAAAGTATGGTATACTTCTATTTTGAGTAATAATGTTTCTGTGCAGCTCCACCTTCCATGTCACCCAAATGAGAAGGAACACTTGGGGCTTAAAATGTTAAGGAACACCAGAATATCAAGTCACAAGTGGGACTTACAGTGGCTTTGTTGTCATGGGAGACTAGGAGTGAGGGCTACCGTGAAACACAAAGCCACTGAAGAATGGTTCTGCCCTAGATCCACCTGTGGACAGATCTCTGAAACACAGCAGCACCAATTCCTAGATTGCCTCTTTGCAAAACAATGTTGGGCCTTGGCAGAAATAAAGGGGGGATCAAAATGTGGAGCAGACTTATAGTAGCTATGAGGAATTAGTGCTGAGGGTTTACGAAAATACATGGTTGGGATTTCACAACAGCACTCTTAGTGTGATCTTTTCTATAATTAAATATCATCTTTGGCAAGGGCGGTGTGGTCTCACAGTAAGGCAAATCGTTTATACCCCTCAGGTCATTTTACGTATGGTTAACTATTCTACATATGCCATATATGATAATGAATTCAAGATTCATCCTAGGACCTGGTTTAATGCAACATGGAGCAAGTTTAATTGGCTTGAGTACTGTGTCAGCTCCACAGGCCTTCAGGATGAATTGTGAATCATGACATTTTTTAACATCACAATGCAGACTCATTTGCTTTTGTAAGACTGTGGAAAAGAAGTCCTTTCCTTTTGCTTCAGCAGTGTAAATATCACTTTGTATTTTATCTGGTTTATCTTGATTAACTTTTTTCTGAGCCTTCTTTAGTTATTTATGTATTTATTTATTGCTGTCTGAACTTTGATGTACATATATTAGGAAGTTGATATTTTGTATATTTTTGTATTTTGGCTTTCTATTTTAATAAACTGCCCACCAGGATAGCACAAGAGATGGCAGAGAGACTTTGACTTAATGTCCAAAGTCAGACAACACAGCATCCCCCTAGTACTGCTCTTGGATGCCAGCATTTATGGTATGAGCCCAATCCTGGCTAAGCCATGCTGACCACATCCTAATAACCCCTCAGGTGATCTAAGGGCAGAGCACAGCAATTAGATTTAAACCCCAGCATCACTCAGTTGATAAGGAGCAGGGCATAGCAATAAGATACATATATATTATTTGCAAACAACTTCATTAAAGCACCAGTTGGTGTTCAACTTAATGTCACAAAAGCAGGGAAATGTGGTATTAGGGTGTCCAGGTTTTATTTATTTATTTATTGAAATGTTTCACCAGGAAGGCACACTGAGCAATCAAAATTGCTCATCTCCTGGTGCACCCAGGGGGAGGGGGGAAAACAATGGGACAGTACAAGTACAATGCCAAGTGCTGGTAACATAAATTAACAGTACAGGATAGTTACAATACAGAATGATAAACAGTACACTGCCAATTGCTGGTTACATGATTCACACTGAATGAGATTACTGTACCCAAATGTGCAGGTGGGTTGGGAGTACACAGTTGTAGATCCAGCAGACAGAACAAATTACACAGTTGAAACATTTCTAAGTGCAAAATTGCAAATTAGTGCTATAGTAGAGCATGATGGGAGAAGAAGGGACAGGAGCATAGGCAGTGAAGAGAGAGTAAAAAGAAAAGAACTCAGGGGCAGCTGCAGATGGGGAGAAGAAGTTTAACAGGGAAGAAGATAGAGATGAGGGGAGTGAGTAGTGATGAATCTGAGGAGGTAGAGAGTTCCAGAGTTTAAGTAACTGATAAGAAAATGCAGATTGGCTGATTGTTGTGTTGCAGTGAGGGGCAGGGAAGGTATGGGAGTCAGTTGATCTGAGAGAATGGAGTAGTGGAGGGTGAGTGGGAAGGGAGGTGGAGAAGTAACGGGGAAGAGAGCCAAACCAAAATTTTGCAATGAGTTTAGAGGAGTGAGAGAGTCGTCTGTTGGTCAGTGATTGGAAAGCCAGAGAGCGGTAGAGGTCACAGTGGTGAGTGGGGGGGAAGTCAAGAGCAAAGCGACAAAAGGAGTTGAAGAGGGTATCCAATTTGGCTAAGGAGGACTTTGGAGCAGCACTGTAGACCATATCACAGTAGTCAAAAATAGTTGGAATCATTTTCTGGACTAGTTCACACCTGGCCGTAAGAGGTAGACTGCTACAGTTCCTGTATAGGGCATTGAGTCTGAGGCACAGTTTTTTCAGGATGGCTTTGATGTGTTCAGAAAAGTTGAGGTGATGGTCTAGCCAAACCCCAAGGTACCTGAATGCGGAAGTGTCCTCGATGGTAGTCCAATCTAGGGTGTGGAAGGAGGGCAGGGGGCTTAGCCTGGATAGTCTCTACCTAGTACCAAAGTTCATGGAGACTGTGTTTTTGGTGTTTAGAAAGAGCTGATGTGAGCGAAGCCAGTATTGAACCTTGTTGAAGTCAAGTTGTAGTCTGGTCATTACATCAGAGGAGGAATGGCTGGAGGTGAATAGGACAGTGTCATCAGCATACATATGCATGGAGGAAGATGAACAGACTGTCGGTAGGTCATTTAAGAAGATAAAGAAAAGGAGTGTGCCCAACACAGAACCTTGAGGCACTCCAGTGTGAATTTGGAGTGGGGGGGGATAAAGCATCAGCTATCCTAACTGATAGTGTCCTACCTATCAGGTAGGCTCTGAACCAACTAGTGGCAGAGTCAGACAGGCCAGCTGAAGCGATGGTGTCTAGAAGGAGAGAGTGGAAGACCATGTCAAAAGCCTTGGCGAGGTTGACAAAAAAGGCAGACGTGATTAGGCCACCATCTATCCCAGTGAGGATGGAGTCAGTGAGTCTAAGAAAGGAAGTGGTGGTAAAGTGTTTTTTTCTAAAGCCAGACTGGAAGGGAGAGAAGAAGGAGGAGTCAGAGAGATAGGTAGAGAGCTGGGAGAGGACCAGATACTCTTGGAGCTTAGCTAGAGCTGAAAGAAGTGAGATAGGAAGGTAGTTGTTAGGGATGGAGGCATCACCTCCTTTGGGCAAGGGAATGACAATAGCATGTTTCCAGTCAGAGGGGACAGATGTAAGGGAGAAGGAGAGATTTAGAAGGTCAGAGAGAGGTGAAGAGATGGCAGATGCTGAGAGGTATAGCAATTTCAGGTCAATCCCATTCAGGGACCCACCTTTTGAAGGGTTGAGAGCTAGAAGAGCATCCAAAACCTCAGTCGATGAGATAGTGAAGAATGAGAAACTGTCCATGGGGGGATGGTGTAAGAGGAGGAGGATGCAGAGGCAGAGCTAGAGGGGGAGGGAGTGAGAGATGATAGGAGGGATGAGGCACATGCAATAAACTAGGTATTGAATTCAGATGCAACAGAAAGGTGGTCTGAGATGAGGGAGTTGTTTATCTTTAGGAGTAGGGTCAGTGGTTTTATTGGGGGGAGTGAACAACCTTCAAGAACCTGGAGGGGTTAGCAATGTTAGTTTGAAAGGATTAGCGGAAGTACTCAGCTTTTGCAAGTCACATGGCTTTCATACATGAGCTACAGAAGGCCCAGTATATTCATGGGGGGTGGTCAACCTGTAGGGGAAGGAGTTGTGAGTTACAGAGGGCCCAGTATAATTTGTTCATGAGATGGGGTTCCAGCAAGGCGATGTTTACAGTTTGGTGGAACAATGTTAAAAATGAGCCCACCTCAAGAACCCAGTGGGTGATTTTATACAGTTACCATGAAATCTTCTTTTGGGCCAGATTTGATAAATTCTACCTCCCTTGTTCATAAGGTGGGGACCCAAAAAGGCCATGTTGAAAATTTGATTTAAAAATATTGAAAAATGACAAAGTTGTGAGTAAAAGTTCAAACTCCTTTGAAATACATTAAACCAGACTTACCTTATTTTCTCATATTGGTGTCGCCAGTTCCAGCAGCAAGACATGTCTTTGGTCAGAGAGTGGATCTACACTGTGGGGCTTGTGCAGGCAAGTGAGGGTATGTATGGGGTGTGGGGTAGTGGGTGCTGTGTGGAGTGTCAGGGTGGGGTGTGTATGTGAGGATCAGATCAGCGAGGGGACCATTTTAATTTTTATGGGTTAATTAAACAAAACAAAAAAAAGACAATGAGGGACTGTTTTCTTTTTTCCAGTTTTAACCTACTGGATCTGACAGTGGGGATTGGGCACCCCAGTGTTGGCTGAAGTATACAGTGGCACTTGGAGGTGGGACCCCAGTGTTGCCATTTATTCATGGAAGGAGGTCACCCTGGAGGGGAAGGAGTTGTGAAGCAGTACCAGAGGTGGACATCTCGGTCCACTTTTTTTAAATGTGCTGGATTGGGGAAATGTGAAGGAGGGCTGCCTGAGCTGGGAGGGGGAGGAACTAACAAGATAGATAAAAAAAGAGAGAGATAAATCCAAAGAGAGGGAAAGAGAGAGAAAAAGAAAGGGCTTGAGATTGCCAGCTCACTGCTGGCACTCAAGCTGGCAGCATGTCTCCATCTGCAGCTGCAGATATCGAGAAGTCTTGTTTTTCTCATACAGAGAAAGGGAGCGAATTACTCCTCTTGCTAAACTGGGCACCCTGGATTTTGGAGTGCCCAGTAAATGTATTTCTGGACTTTTTTTTTAAATAAACACCAAAATCTAGCTAAATAGGACTCATTTAGCTAGGTTCAGGAGTTTGTTTAAAAAAACATTTTTTTACGTATTTACTATGTTTTTTACTTCAGGGAAAAGCAAGATGATGGCCATCATGACACGAAAAATACTTTTTTGTTGTGAGAAGTAAGTGGTGAGACAGCAAAAAGGTCTCACGACCCCAAAATGTTTCATGCTGTATCAGAGGGTTATCCAAAAACCCTATTGAGCATGCTCAGAAAAAAAAAAAACATTTCAATCCTTTTAATTCTGGAACCTTTTAAAATGTTTTCACAAAATCTTTGAAAGGCATTGCCTCAACACAGGATGCTTCTACCCTGAAAATTTCATAAACAAATATGTTCTATGCAGGCTGCAGGTGAGAGCAAAAATGTGTATTAAGTGTAGGAAAAAATGTAGATGTTAATGTAACAAGCATTTGTCAATGCCGAATGTTGTCTTGCTGGCATTGGCATTGGTAGTGCAGGAGTTAGAGAGATGCATAACAGGAATGGCAGTGAAGTGGAATTGACACCAACCCCACTCCATCCTGTAGAAACTGACAGGCATTGAGGTGTGCCTTTGGGTCCTCGGCCATAAGGCTCATGCCATTTCACCTCACCCTACCCTGCAGACTCTGGCAAGTGTCACGTTGTGCCTTGGGGTCTTCGGGCCTTATGCTCACCCCATTCCATAAAGAGATACATTGGGATGGGTGCAGTATAGGAGAATGGGGTGAACTTTGGGGTAGAAGAGTCCAAGGCACACTTTGATGCCTGTCAGTGGCTGCAGGGTGGGGGTGGGATGAAATGGCATGAGCATTACAGCTGACAATCCAAAGCCACACCCCTGACGCCTGCCAGATTCTACAGGGTGAGATGTTATGGTTAGAAACCCTAAAACCCCGGGCGTTTGTTGGTATTTGTACTCCAAATTTTCAACATGGGCTTTTTGTAACCCCACCTCATGAAAGCATTTGAGACCTCCGCTCATGAACAGTGGCTCTGTGATTTTGTTAATGTATCCCAAATATTGATTTCCCACAGCAACTCCACCAGTCTATGCCAGATGTGCAAAAAAAATGACAGCTGTACTATGATGTGAAGAAATGGGAATGTTGAAAATCTGGAGTTAAAATATTAAACATTCTCAAAGTTATGAGTGTGTGTGGAAACTACACAATGCACTCGTAACACAGTCATTTTGTCAAATTGTTTTTCACCAAATTTTCAGCATAGGCATTTTGGGACCTCTTGGCACTGTGATTTAGTTAATCTGTCCCGAAGTTTGATTTCCCACAGTGACTGCTCCATTGTGTGCCAGATGTTCAAAAACACATTTCGTGCACAATGTGAAAAATGACAGCTATACAATTCATAAGGATGTATGAAAAATGACAATGAGGAAAATCTGGAGTGAAAATATTAAAAATTCTCAAACTTATGAGCATGCATAGAAACTGTGCAACGCATGCTCATAACAGTCATTGTTTTTAATTTTTTCATCAAATTTGCAACATAGGTTTTTTGGGAACCCACCTCATGAACAGTGACACTGTTGTTTCATTAATCAGTCCCAAAAGGTAATTCCACACAGTGACCGAGATATCACCTTCCAGGACCGAATAACGAAATGACAGTGACTGAGTTCATGAGGTGGGGTCCCAAGAACCCCATGTTGAAAATGTGGAGCCAAAAGTCACAAAAATGGCCACGATATCCATATAAGTTTCCCCTTGATGCCATTATACAGCTTACCGTGATTTTCTTCGGTTCGCAGTCGGCTTTTAAAGAGTTGAGATGTCTCCTGCTCCACCAAACATCATTGTGCCAGGCTCTGGAGGTAAGTATGGGGTGAGGTGAGTGCAGGGAGGTGGGTATGCACAGAGGGTGGGAGCAGGTTTAGGGAGGGGGCATTGTGTCCATGAGGTACCATTTTTTGTTTTACAGGGAACAAAAAACAAAAACAGGACATCGTAGAAAGGTTTTTTGTTTACAGGTTTGCTTTGGACACACTGGGGTGGGCTTCCAGTGTGCCACCTGTGTTTTTTGGGGAGAGGGGACTGAAGCCAATGGGGATTGTGCCCCCATCAGCAAAGAAAGCGTGTCTGTGTTTGTGGGCGGCATGAAGTTGACGGGAATTGGACACCCCGCTCGGCAGACAAATACAAGAAGGGGACATTATGCCAACTGGGATTGCGCTCCCCTGTCATCAAACCAACTGGGAAGGGGGCATGCTGACAGGGGGATTGAGCATCCCCAATGTTGGCTTCCAAGGGACTGTGAGAGGTGGGCGGGGAGAGCCACCACCATGTTTATTGAAATGTTTCAGCAGGCAAGGTATGCCCTGCAATGATGGGGCGCTCCCTCATTGCAGTGGTGAAATTGTTTCAGGTTGGTGGCACACTTCTGAACTGCTGTCATAGACAGCATGCTCATTCATTGGTACCACAGAGACCAGCCCAAAAAAGCAGTGGTGCCATTGGACACAACACAGCCACACCTCCACAACCTGCTACTCCAGCAAGCTGTCACAAAAATATTGCTTGTGCTGCTCATGCAAGACAACATAATAATAATAAAAACTGAATTGCAAATATCTCCCGTGGGCAATGTTTTTTTTTAAATATTCCCAGACATACATCATGTGATATAAATAATTAAAGTGACTCCTGACAACAATAAACAGAAAAGCCCCATAAGTAATCTTATAAAAATGTACAAGTTACCATACTGAATTGTCAAAAACATTAGATTTGATTTTGAAACATTAGCACTGCACTCAAGATCAGTATAGAGTTAAACACTGAAAATAAAATATTCATGCACACTGTTGCACTGCAGTCTACCAACCAATAGGAAAGTGATGTAAGCAGTTGTTGGAAACTAAGCAGAAAATGAGGACATGGGGTAAGGATTATTTTTAGGAATCAAGGTATCCTGTAACAGTTGTCTGTGTATAAAACGATCAAATAAATTAAAATAGGGCAAAAAGAACAATCTCATCTCATTTATCATTCTGAGGTACAGATCCTACAGAAGCATTTCAGTAATAAACTAGATGTGTGTAAGTGTGTTTGTTTAATTTGTCAAAGAATGTGTGTGCTCCTCAAACCTAAAACAACAGACGATTGTCCCAGATGAAGTCATTGTGATGCTAAAGTTCTTGCACTGGCAACAGTTTGTTATTCCTCTATTTGTATCACTTACTGTCCTTTTCGCTGTAAACATCTACCCACTCGGTGTTATTTATTTATTTTTTGTTCAAGTTAACAAAGCAGAGGGATAAAATGTGTTCCTTTGGAGAACTGTAAGGCGATGCCATAGCTGGGAGGTAAAATTAAATCTGCAGCCTTTAAATTAAAGCATTAACACCCCCAAGCCCTTATAGCTGTAGTGTGAGGAACCAATCTGATGACATCGTGTATGGAAATGTATACCGAGTGTCATCAATGCCTTAGTCGTAATCTACAGTAATCTTTCTCCTCAGTCCTCAAATTTCCATACTAAGCCATGAACCACGGGAAAATATTTTCGATTTGTTTCTAATTAAGTAAACTGTGCATGCACAGTAGGGTGGGGCCCCTCTTATGTTTCTGGGTGGGGAGGGAGTGGGGTAGCGTGTAAAGCAGATGTCACTATAAGGAGGAAGCAGCCCTAAAAATCAGAGCAATTTTTCGTTACTTATCACTGCTATAACACCATAACTAGTGAATTATTTTCTATTATAACCATCCAGTTTTAATAGCATTCATGAGACAGCATACTTAGCTGTCCCTCAGACATAGAACATGGCGGGCCACGCAACTCTCTTCCCTGCTGTGCAGCGTCGAAACAACATAGTTCACAACACTGATTGCAGAAGTTGGGGTTCTGACAAAAAAACAAAACACTAACACAAATTGTTTTTAATTAATTAATTTCAATACCTCTGAGGTCAGGAGTCCTCAATTGCCCTGACTCAGCTGTCCCTGCTTGGCAGTTTCAGCAGTCAGAGGTGAACCACCCCTCTAAGGTAAACAAGGTTTAAAAAAGGATACTTCAGGAACACAGGAAAGGAATTTAAGGATTAAGCACCACCAGTGTCTGAAAAAAAAGGCAGACAATGGGCCGAACACAGGGCAGGCAAGGAGCCACAAGTCCACATATAGCCAAACTAGTAAAATTATAATTTGGCGCACTACCCTGATTTCTGCTTCTTTCCATAACAATAAGACACCCTCTCATTTGCCACACTCACTGACTGAGTTCGATGGGGGAGTGGGGGTTGGGGGGAGCACCTGATGCCTGAAGGAAATATTTTTTTCTTTATAGTTAGATGAGTGCCCCACTCAGAAATGCCTGATGTTGAATTGAGAGGCACAATGTAAGAAATGCAAAGTTTAATAAATTAACTTTCTGCTGTTCAAATGTTTCATCTGTGCAGTTAAGTGCATTTCAGCATTTTACATTTAGCATTACAAAGAGTATTCGCTGTAAATATATTGCTGCAGATGTTGCATTTCGGCATTACACTTTGCGTTTAGCGATGTTGACTGCGCTGATTTTTATTGTGAAAATAGGTCCCTCTGATGAGTCCGAACATGCAATGGAGTTTCTCTGAAAGAAGTAAAAAAAACTATTGATACATTAGAAATGCGTAAACATGCCCATAAACGAGTCAGCATACAGTATGTTAAGACACAGTAACATACATCTTTCAGATACTAATGATGTTGCAGCTGGCCAACAGCTTATAAGGTGGAGACGATTCGACTCACATCATGGGTGAGCAAGTATGCTTACTGGTTGACCATTTTGGGTGAGAGATGGGGGAGGGGTAGCATCAAGTTCTCTGCCCCATACTGTCAGACCAACTGATAGTAATTAGAAGGAACAGGTTCAGTATGTCAGTATATGGAACTTGGATATAAAAGTTCTTCTTTACACAGTGATGCATAATGGGCTGTGATTAAAGAAGTAACTATGTTGCTACAGGTGTGTTATATTTCAGCATTGCACTTTGCGTTTAGCGATGTTGACACTGAGTTGTTTTTTTTACCATTAGGTCTTTTGGTTTTGCTGAAAATGCTGTGCTAAACCGTATGTGCGTTTGTTTGTTCTTTCACTGAATTGACATGATACTGATTGGGACACTGGGGTTGGGGGTGGGGTGGTACTGTGAGGGAACAACACTGGGGTTGGGGGTGGAGGGGTGATACTGAAAAGTAGTCCAACACAATGAATTAATTAATAATTTTTGTTCAAGTTAACAAAGCAGTGGGATAAAATGTATTTCTTTGGAGAACTGTAAGGCGATGCCATAGCTGGGTGGTAAAATAAAATCTGGAGCTTTTATATTATAGCATTAACACCCCAAGCCCATATAGCTGTAGTGAGAGGAACCAGTCTGATGACATCTTGTATGGAAATGCATACCAAGTGTCATCAATGCCTTAGTGGTAATCTACAGTAATGTTTCTCCTCAGTCCTCAAATTTCCTTACTGAGCCATGAACCATGGGAAAATATTTCCAATTTGTTTCTAATTAAGTAAACTGTGCATGCACAGTAGGGTGGGGGTCCCCTCTTGTGTTTCTGGGTGGGCAGGGAGTGGGGTGGCGTGTAAAGCAGGTGCCACTGTTAGGAGGAAGCTGCCTAAAAATCAGAGCATATTTTTTGTTACTTAGCCCTGCTATAACACCATAACTGGTGAATTATTTTCGATTATAACCATCCAGTTTTAATAGCATTTATGAGACAGCATACTTACCTGTCCCTCAAACATAGAACACTGCGGGCCACACAACTCTCTTCCCTGCTGTGTAGCGTCGAAACATCACAGTTCACAACACTGAATGCAGAAGTTGGGGTTCTGAGAAAAAGACAAAACAGTAACACAAATTGTTTTTAATTAATTAATTTCAATACCTTTGAGGTCAGGAGTCCACAATTGCCCTGACTCAGCAGTCCCTGCTTGGCAGTTTCAGCAGTCTGAGGTGAACCATCCCTCTGAGGTAAACAAGGTTTAAAAACGGATACTTCAGGAACAGAGGACAGGAATTTGAGGATTAAACACCACCAGTGTCTGGGGAAAAAAAAAGACAGAAGATGGTCCAAACACAGGGCAGGCAAGGAGCCACTAGTCCACGTATAGCCAAACCAAGTAAAATTACAATTCAGCGCACCATTCTGCTTTCTGCTTCTTTCCATAACAGTAAGACACCCTCTCATTTGCCACACTCACTGACTGAGTTGGGTGGGTGGGGGTGGGGGGAGGACCCGATGCCTGAAGGAAATATTTTTTTCTTTATAGTTAGCTGAGTGCCCTACTCAGAAATGCCTGATGTTGAATTGAGAGGCACAATGTAAGAAATGCAAAGTTTAATAAATTAACTTTCTGCTGTTCAAATGTTTCATCTGTGCAGTTAAGTGCGTTTCAGCATTTTACATTTAGCATTACAAACAGTATTCGCTGTAAATATATTGCTGCAGATGTTGTATTTCGGCATTGCACTTTGCGTTTAGCGATGTTGACTGCACTGATTTTTATTGTGAAAATAGGTCCCTCTGATGAGTCTGAACATGCAGTGGAGTTTCTCTGAAAGAAGTAAAAAACTATTGATACATTAGAAATGTGTAAACAGAGGGATTGAGCACCCCTGATCTGGGCTTCCTAGGGACTGTGAGAGGCAGACAGCGAGAGCCGCTGTCCGCCATGTTTATTAAAATGTTACACTAGGGAAGGCACGCCCTGCAATACGGAGTCGCTCCCTCATTGCAGTGGTTAAATTGTTTCAGGTTGGTGGCACGCTTTTGCACTGCTGTCATAGACAGCGTTCAATCTAATTTGTGCCACGGAGCCCAGCCCCAAGAAGCAGTGGTGCCACTGGCCACAACACGTCCGCACCTCCAGAACCTGCTATTCCAAGTTACCACAATATGTTGCATAAAAATGACATACAGTATGTGGGTCTCAGAAACTGTCCAAGCTGCCATCACAAAACTTCCCATGCATTGAGACCTTGCCTCCTGGACAATGCATGGCAACTTTAGAACAGTTCTGTAGAATGTCACCAAAGCAATTAAGGTGCAAAGTTAGGGGTTTAACATAGAAACTCTCAGTTAAGCCTTGCTATACTGGTGCAGTAAGATATATATATATATATATATGTAATATATGTGTGTGTATATATATATATATATATATATATATATATATATATATATATATATATATATACACACACACACACGTACTGTATATAGATATAAATATATATATACACACACATACATATATATATATATATATATATTCATATTGATGGCAAAAAACTCAGTTAATGCATCAATTAGGGTTGTTCCACAGCAACAAAGTAGGGAAATTCGGTGTTAGGGTTGCCACCCCTTGCACTCCACACCCACCCCACCCCCACCAACAGGCATCAGGGAGTGCATTAGTGTCGTCAGCCTAAATCTCACCCCATCCCATGTGTAAAGAAGCTGAGGTGGTACAGTATAGGAGAATGGGGTGAGAGTTAGGCTCAACAACCCCAACGCACACCCCGATGCCTGTTGGAGGGGCCGGGGTGGGTGTGGGATGCAAGGGGTGGCAGCCCTAACACCAAATGTCCCTGCTTTTGTCACTGTGGAACAACCCTAACTGATGCATTAACAGAGTTTTTTGCCATGAATTTTCCTTCTTTTTGAGAATGTGCACTATAACTAGTGAATGGTATGTGCTGGAGGGAGCTCAGGGCCCCCACCATGCTTCCCACTTCTGCATAATAGCCATGACAGTAACACTTACACTAACAGTAACGGTAATGGTGACTCAAACGCAAATGCTAATGGTAACTGTAACAAGAATGCAAACGTAAAGTCAAATGCAAATGCTTACTGTTATGGTAACGCAAACAGAAATGCAAACTGTGACGCAAACACTAATGGTAACAGTAACGCACATACTAATGGAAAAGCTAACGGTAATGGTAACGGTGATGCAAACGCAAGCAGAAACATGATTGGTAACAGTAATGGAAGCGCAAATGATAATGGTAACAGTGATGCAAATGCTAATGATAATGGTAACAGAAACACAAATGTGAACGCAAACACTAACAGTTACGGTAACGCAAATGCAAGTGGTAACGCAAACGGTAATGCAAATGAAAATGGTAATGGTTACAGTGACAGAAATGCAAATGCTAAAGCAAGTGGTAATGCTAATGGTAATGTAAATGCAAACGCTAATAATAATGGTGACGCAAACGTGAATGCAAATGGTAACGGAAACACAAGCGCAAATGCAAACCATAATGTAAACAGTGACAGAAACGCAAACACAAATGGAAATGGAAATGGTAATGCAAACACAAGTGGAAATGCAAACAGTAAAGGTAACTGTGATGCAAACGGAAATGGGAATGCAAGCGGAACCATAAACACAAATGCTAACACTAACCGTAATGCTAACATTGATGGAAATGCAAACTGAAGCACTAACAGTAATGCTAATGATGACACAAACATAAACACAAATGGTAATGCAAATGCAAGTGCAAACGTAAACACAAACACAAATGGTAACGTAAACGTTAATGAAAATGCAAACAGTAATGGTAACACAAATGGTGACACAAAAGGAAACAGTAACGCAAATGATAACAGAAACGCACGTGCAAATGCAAATGCTAATGGTAACGGAAACACAAATGCAAATGATAACGTAAACAGTAACGAAAACGCAAACAGTAACAGTAACACAAACAGTAACAGTAACACAAACGGTGATGCAAAAGGAAACACTAATGCAAATGAAATTGCAAATGGTAATGCACACGGTGATGCAAACAGAAACACTAATGAAAATGGTAACGGAAATGCAAATGGTAACAGTAATGCAAACGCACATGGAAACAGTAACGGTAATGCCAACAGTGATGCAAAAGTAAACAGTAATGCAAATGGTAATGCAAATGCAAACACAAACGTAAATGGTAACGCACATGGTGATGGTAAAAGTAATGCAAACACATACACTTTGTGTCCCAAAAAGGTGCATTCAGAAACACAATGAATACAAAGAATGTAGGCATAATAATGGCCCTCAGACCAGAAAATGAGCACTTGGATTACTAAATTGCTTATATCTCAGGAACCGTATGACGTAGAAACAAAATTAAAATCTCATATTACAGTATTTATGACTTTCCAGGCTAGTTTTGCATTTAGTCCCCCAATGGGGGACTAAGCATTTTTGCGACGAAAAGTCTGTATCTCAAACTGTTTTCGAGATGCAGGACACGAAAGGCACAGTGGATGCCGTAATGTTATCCTATGGGGAAAATCATCAACTTCAGAGTGCCATAACTTTGCAGCCCAGTAATATTCTGGCACCAAACCACCAAACGGCACATCTGTGGGATATTGTTTTTTTCCCCTGCAACTTTCAGCCCAAAAGACCAAACTGTTGTTTTGCAGCAGGGTGGCAAAGATTCCCTGTTATTTTGGCCATACTTTCTCAAATTACTTTTGCAAATCACAACACTTTCGCAAAAAAAAAAATTCATGAAAGTGTCACATTTATGAGAAAGTACTTTGCGACACTACTTTTTACAAAAATGTTAAAAACATATTTCTGGGGGATTTAGCCAAAAATAAAAAGACATGGCTAGCATCCTCAGGACTCAACTAGGTGAACACAACAATAATAGTGTCCCTAGAGGGTCCCAAATTTAAATGCCAAGCATTTTTCTGAACTGTAACTGAGAAAAGAAAAGGCTGACTCATGAAAGTAAAAGAGTCATTTGCGACAGTAAAAACTGCATTTGCGAAAGTGTTGCATTTGTTGTTAACTTTCCCATAGACTATAATGGGATTCAGTTTCTCTTTTTAATAACTTTTGAACCATTTAATATTTTTTCATGAAATCTTTGAAAGGCACATCAAGGAGCCCAGCTATATGTACCCTAAAATTTGTGGGCCGATCACACAAACCTTGCTGGCTGTAGGCCTGAGCAAAGAAATGCACAAAAATCTGTAATTTATGCATTTTTTTGGCACTCTGTAGCTCCACAACTGTACATCTGACCATAATGCAACTTGCCAGATCCAGAGATCTATGGTACCAGTCTGTGCATTCCAAATTGTAGGCAAATCCACAATACGGTTGCAAAGTTATTAAGGTGCAAAATTTGAGATTTAACCTTAACTGGGGTATTCAACCCTAACTACAGTGGCACTACCGTGCCACTATAATATATATGTGTATATGTGTGTGTGTGTGTGTGTGTGTTTGTGTGTGTATATATATATATATATACTGTATATTCATTGCAAAAAACTACATTAATACAGACATTAGGGTTGTAGAACACAAAGTGCACAAAGAAGGGAAATGACAAACAGTAGGGATTTCGGTCTCCAGAGTATTAGTGAATCAGTGGTGGGGTCTTATTTGGGGTTGCCAACTCTAATCCCTAATGTTTTTAATTTCTCTTCTTTGTGCACTTTGTGTTCTACAACCCTAATGTCTGCATTAACATAGTTTTTTTGCAATTCATTTCCCTTCTTTTTCTGATAGTAGAATTGTATCCTCATTTGCGATGGACACAGTCCTGACCCAGAGCGTGGGCCCAGCAGGCCCTGGCATGCATGTTGATACCTTGTGGGTGAGGTTCCCTGACCCCTACAAGGTGTGATGTTGGTGCCAAAACACTGCTCCATCCCTACTCTAGGCTGGGGTTGGTACTGCATGCTGCAGTACCTACCCCATCAGTCTTGTCCTATTAAACTGGCTCACTGAGTTTATACCTGAACTCAACTCACTGGCACAGTAAGGCAGCATGTTCCCCACTGGTGTAACAGACATCCCTGCAAACAATGTTACTTAAAAATTATTTTTTTTTTTTAAATATTTTGACCCCAAACTTTCAACATAGTCTTCTTACGACCCCACCTCATGAACCTGGTAGGCGAACATTTTCAGATCCCTACCGAAACACCATTCTGTGCCACAGGCTCAAAAACACATTTCAGCCAGGATATGAAAAATTATAGCTGTACTGTTAATGAGGTGGTGTGAAAAAAATGGATATGTTGAAAATTTGGAGTCAAGACATTGAAAATTACCAAAGTTATGTGCGTACATAGAAAAAGTTCAATGGACACTTATAACCTGGCCATTTTTAGGAATTTTTTCACCAGTTGCTCAACTTGCCCTTTTTGGGACCCCTCCTTATGAACACCGGTGGTGAAATTGTGTTAATTGAGCCCAAAAGGTGATTTCTCACAGCGACTGCAAAATCACCTTCCGGGCCCAATTAACAAAATGATACTGACAGTGTTCATGAGGTGGGGTTCCAAAAACGTTATGTTGAAAATTTTGTGAAAAAATTCCTAAAAATGGCAAAGTTATGAACATAAGTTCAAAAGCTAATTAAATACATTATACGGCACTTACCATTATTCCTTAGTTCACGGTTTGGCACTGAAGAGCGCAGATGTGTCTCGGTCCACAGAGGATGACAGCATACAACCCTGGCAGGTAAGTATAGGGTAAGGGGGGGTGTGGGGTGGTCGGTGCTCAGTGGGAGGATAGTGATGGGGGATGAGGACAACAGTGATGATGAGGGACCATTTTCTTTATTTTAGGTTTTTAAACAAAACAGATGGGGGACTGTTTTTTTTTTCAGCAACAAAGGCAATAAATCAATCAATCATTTCAGGAGACTGGGGATAGGTTCCTTAGTGTCCTACACTGCTGGGGGGTGGGACTTGTAAATGTTGACTAGTGGATTGGCCCCCCCCCGATGTTGGCAACTATGAAAGAAAATAACAGACTGTGGGGTGGGGGCAACCAACACCGGGGTGGGCATCCCAGTGTCGGATTATACAAATATAAATATATAAAATAATATACATATATAAATAAATTCATTACCACAGGGGATTGTGTGCACATAAAGGTTTATTCAGACACAGACCAGTCAGGATGGTGGGGCTATAATGAGAGTAGCCCCATCCCTGACCTACGAGTCACGACACAGCAAGGGTTGCACTATACGACCCAGCTGTCATTTGTTAGAAAATGACAGCTGTGTCATATAATGCAACCAGCTGTTGTCGCAAAAATTCAGTTACTGTATGTGTAGAACACTGATTTTTTGAACTGTGCATGCTCACAAATGGAACTTTTTCCTTAAATAATTTAAAAACCACTAAACATTTGGACCTATACATAACAAAAGCAAACAAATTTGATCAACCTCTATCAAACCTGAAAGTTTCAGGTTTCAAAGCTTCCTATTTTTTTTAAGTTATCAGATGGCAAAAAAAGTCTTAACATTTTCAAAAAAAGGCTTTTATGTTTTTTTGCACCTCTGTAACTTTGCCCCCCACTGAAGAGAGCTACATGACATTTTCAAGATCAAGGGATCCTGGTACTAAGGCTGTGCTTTCCAAATTTCATGTACATCAGTTGAACAGGGGCAAAGTTATTAAGGTACAAAAATTGAAAGTGCTTACTCAACCCTAATATACAGGAGTGACAGCGCCTGTATAATAAATTGCAAAAAAATGCATTAATGCACTAGTTAGGGTCAAAGCCACAAACGTAGGGAAATGTGGTGTTCAGGTTTCCAACTATAAATTTCCTTTCTTTTGGAAATAGTGGAACTGTATCCTCATTCACAAGGTTCCCAACAGATGCAGATGTGCAGGACCTTCTGACCCAGTTCCAAGGGAAGAGTCCATCTGCCTGCACTTTTGTGCAGCAAGGGATTTCAAAATTGTGTGAGTCTGTCTGGCAGGCTGCAGCAGCACAGGGCCCAGAGGGCTACAGATACAGATGTGCAGGACAAAGAGTCCATCTGTAAGCCAAAGTACAGGCCCCCTGGCAGCCATGGGTGCAGAGGTGCAAGGCCCTATACCAAAAGGACAGTTCTGTTCCCTGTACAATACTTAAGCCCATGCTGCCAACCCTGCATCTTCCCTTCCCAAGCTGGGTGGTGGTGCCACATGACAGCACAGTCCCCCCACCCTTGACCCATCCAGCTGGCTCACTGAGCTCACCCCCAAACTCAGATCACCAGCACAGGATCACAAAGCACCGCCCACTGGAGTAAAGGCTGGCACTACACACATTTTTTAATATACATATATTTTTATTTTAATCTCAAATTTTCAACAAAATCATTTTATCACTCCTCCTTAAAAACACGACATGTGGCATTTATAGAATATGGTCTGAAACATCATTTTGCTTCACAAGTGTTAAAAGATGTCTCAGCCAGGATTTGAAAAATGGCACATATCACATTCACTAGGTGGTGTGAAAAAACAGCTGTGTTGAGCGTTTGGTGTAAAATATTGAAAATTACAGAAGTTATGAGCAAGCATGGAGAAATTTCAACATACAGTCATAAGTTGTTTGATTCTCTTAAAATACTTTTACCCCAAATTTTGAATATAGTCTTCTTATGGCCCCACCTTATGAACCCAGTAGGTGAAGATGTTCAAAACCCACCTGAAATGTGATTTTGGTGAGCAACTGTGAAATCACATTTCAGGCCAGATTTGAAAAATTTTACCTACCTTGTTCCTGAGGTGGGGATACCAAAAAAGGCCATGACGAAAATTGGAGGAAAACTAAAAATGACAAAGTTATGAGTAAAAGTTCAAAATGCATTGAAATCTATTAACTGGACTTACCTTATTTCCTCATATCACAGTCACAGTTCTCAGAGGAAGATGTCTTTCTGATCAGAGAGTGGGCCTATGACATGGTACCCTATTTAGGTGAGTGAGGGTGTGTGGGGGATTGGGGGGTGTTGAGTAGGGGGTTGAGTGAGATGGGTGGGGGAGTGAGGGGAGGAAGCTGAGATTGATGAGGGACCATTTGCTTGCATCTTTTCATGTAAACTTTAAAACAAAAAAATGGAAATATCTTAGTGGGACAGATTTCTTTATTACAGGGATACCAACACTGAGGATTGAGCACTGAAGTGTCAACTAGCAATTCTGACAGTTTTGCAGCACCAGGGGTGGGCATCCCATATCACTCGGTATGGAGGGGTGAAAGTCACAGAGGCCAGGAAGGGGAGAATCAGTAGTTAATGTACAGTGGTACCATAGGGTTGGCACCCCTGTGTCACTAAACACCAAGCATCCAGGGGAGGGGAATGTTATTTTGCATGATAGGTTGGGTACCCCACTGCCAGAAATTATAAAAACTGAAGGTGAGTGAATAACAGCGGCAGGATTGGGCACCCTCCATCCATTTGAATGTAAACTTGGGTCAAGAGGGGGGATACCAGTGGCAGGACTGAGCACCTGTCCAGTTAGTCTACTTTATCAAAGTTAGGAGGGCCGGCCAGGTGGTGCTGAGGGTTGAGGCACTGGACACCACACCTCACACCATGCCAACAGCCCAAGTTCAGGAATGAGCTCAGACCAATGGGGGTCGGCATGGGAGGGAGAGGATTGAGCATCCGATGGACAACTCTCCTCTCCCAGGGGGAGGCCCGAGGAGTGCCCAGCGTACCAGCGGCTCCCGGTGGAAATTGAGGCACTGCAGTATGCAGACAACACAAGTAGCATGGCTGACGCCAGAAGGGGTGCTGTGCACATGGCGTCAGGGGTGCCCATGCAAGGGGGGGATGTAGAGACATCAGGGGACCAGAAAAATGGAAACATCCAGCTCTCCGGGGTAGGTGACGGCACCTGACCCCCATGCCCACTGCCGGATCCGTCTCGCCCGGCCTCTCATATCCTCCACCAGGGCCCTCACCCACAGCCAGGGTCTGACTTGGAAGAGTACCCAAAGAGGAGGGGTGGCCCCACCCCAGAGGGGTTAAACTGGGGGTACTGACTGTTGGGGGGGGAGAGGGGGTTCAGGGCCTAGAGGATCTCAGACAGGGCAGAACCAGGCAGGATGCCCGAGAAAGGCTCCGCAGGCCGTGACTGGATTGAAAAAGAATGTAAAAAAAAAAAAGCAAGGGTCAGGAGGGGGATAATACTCACATCAGCCATGATTCCAAGCATGTGCATCAAAGCTTGTCAAATGTTTTAACTCGCTAAGATGGGCACTCACGATCTAGGAGTGCCTAGAAAAGGTATTTCTGTTAAGATTAAAAAAAAAACATCATAATCTAGCTAAACAAGTCCTGTTTACCTAGTTTCAGCAGTTTGTTTTTTGAAAATACAACATTTTTAAGTATTTTCCATATTTTTTACGCTAAAAAATGATGGCATCCGTCACATCCCAATCATTTTTCTAATGACCCAGAATATACTAATTCTGTGAAAGGTAAATGCTCACAAAAGGTAAATTTGTGTTTTGTATCAGAGGGTTAATCTAAAACCCTACTGAGCATGCTCAGAAAAAAAAACTTAAAATCCTTACAACTTGGCCGTCCCATCAGCACAGCAGTGGGATTTCCGCTTGCGACACCAGCGACCCGGGTTCTGGAACGGACCCAGGACATTGGAGGGCCGGCCGGGAGAGAAGGATTGAGCATCCCAAGTACTGCTCCCCTGCTGCGGGGGGGGGGTGTGTGACAGGTGCTTAATGAACCCCTGGTGGAGGCTGGTGGCACTGCAGCAGCTGACTCCAGAACGTAGTTTGAGGGGTGGGCTGGACCTGGCCATCATTGCACATCCCCACCCCTCGCATACGAGGAGAAAATTCAGCTGCCTGACACTCGGATGAAGCCTGCCCCTTCACTCCAATGAGCTTCCAGACCGGCTCCCTGACCTATCCCATCTTTGCAGCATTTGAGCCAGTGCTGCAACCCCACCCTTGGAGGGGGGAAGCCAAGGGGTATCTTGGCATTGCAGCTAATGTGGGAGTGGGAGTGGAGGGGGCCATGACTGAGGCTGAGGAATGGTGGCAGGTGGCACAAAAAAGCACAATAAATAAAAAAAATCCTTACAACTCTGGAATCGATTAATATCACTGTATTGGTATCAGCAAGACCTATATTCCTTTACCACAACTCATTCACCTACCGAGCCAACATCTACTGTGGTTAGGTATGTGCCTGCATTTCCGGGTAATAACATGCTGGCACTACTGTCATATTATGAACAATGTCTGCTTGGGCTGTTTATCCACTCACTTAACATCCAGTCCCCCCATGGTCTCCCTTCAGCCTGCCCTCTGCTTTCCCTCCTTCTACTTGCTGGTGATGTGGAAAGAAACCCAGGCCCCCTGAATACACAAATTGACCATTCAAATGTCACCTGGGCAAGGCCATTTGGCCTCAGAATTGCTCACCTGAATGTTTGCAGCCTTCCAGCTCAATTCCCTGAACTTGAGGCATGGGTATCCCTTTATAAATACCATGTACTAGGTCTCTCTCTGTGAACTGGCTAAAGTCCTATCATGCTGATGCCTCATTTTTGCTTCCTGGATACTCCCTTTTTCAGCAGGACAAACAAGGTAGAAAGCTAAGCTGGGGTGTTCCCTCTACATCCAGGACCATATTACTACCACCTCTATCGGCTACTCAGCACCCAACTCCTTGAGCGAGTGGATACTTGTGGAGTTATCCCTGAGTACAACAAAAAAGCTGTACCTAGGTTGTTGCTACAACTCCCCTCCAGGGAGGTTCCAGGACCTGACAAATTTCCTTGATAGGTTTGCACATGTTACACCCGCTAGAGACTCCATCCTACTTGGGGACTTTTTATATCAATTGGACAACTACTCCTGTTTCTGACTACACAGTACTACTAAAGTCACACAACCTGGAGAGAGTCATCTCCTCACCCACTAGACATAATCCCCGTTCACAAAACCACTCCATTATTGACTGGATTGTCACGAATTGAGCTGACCAAGTCCTACAGGCAGGCACCATGGCCAACTCAATAAGTGACCATACCCCCATGTATGTCATACTGACCACACAATCTGGTCACCCTCTTCCCAAACTTCTGTCCTTCAGGAGGTTCAATAGCCATGATCTGGACTTGGTCCTTAGGGACGCAAGGTCCATAAGTTGGTCCGCCTTCTATCAACTCAAAAGTGTCTCCACAGCTGTTTCCTTCTTCATGACATCCTTCATAATTTACAGGACACGCTTTTCCCCACTACTACCAGAAGGGTTAGGGGTGCATGCACCCACTGGCTGTCCAAGGAGCTACTTGCAAAAATGAAGGAAAGGGAAAAAACATGGAAGGCCTACAAGGCGTCTCCCTCTCCTCAGTTATGGAATGTCTATAGACAGCTGCATAACTCTTGTAAACAGGCTGCCAAATCGCTTAAATGCAAATATTACAACCAGCAAAACAGTGCCCTTGGTAACCCCTATAGCTTCTGGACCTCCATTGGGTCCCTATTTAATCCTAAGTTGAACAAGCAAAGTACACAACTTGCATCAGCCTCAGGTCCCATTTCCGACCCTGTAATGATCACTGACATCTTCAACACTATGGTCACAGACCTTACCTCCCCCACCTAAGCAAGCTGCCTCCCCAGCCTTCCACTGACCAGGATAACCATCCCTGCTACTCCCAGTCATCAGTTAATGCCGACATTCCTCCCTTGTTCTATTTTAGGGCCATCAGACACAGTGCTACCATCAGACTCTTGAAGACACTACCAGCCAGAGGTAGTCCTGGCAGTGATGGACTTTACCAAACATTCCTGAAACTCATCTCCCCAGCCATTGTCAAACCCCTGACATATATTCAATCTCACCCTCTTGTCATCCGCAGTGCCTAACTCTTGGAAGCATGCACACGTGGTACCTATCTTCAAAGCTGGAGAGCCCCTTGCCCCTGAAAACTATAGACCCATCTCCCTCCTCCCTCACCTAAGCAAATTATTGGAAAAAATTATCCACCACCAGCTATCCGAACATCTGGAAAAATATAATCTTCTGTGTCCACTCCAACATGGCTTCTGCAAACATCACATCACCTCTTCTGCTCTTGCCCTCTTCTCCAACCACGTCCTGGGAAATATGGATCTGGGCAAGGCCACAGGTGCAGTATTTGTAGACCTATCAAAGGTCTTTGACTTAGTAGACCACCAACTTCTCCACTCCACCTTGCGGTACTTTAGCTACTCCCCAGATACTGCTGCATGGTTCCACAGCTATCTATCCAATAGGTCCCAATCTGTTTTGATAGGCAATATTCCCCCCGCTTCCCTACCTACACACACTGGAGTTCCACAGGGCTCCACACTTGGCCCTTTACTTTTCTCTATGTTCATAAACTCTCTCACTGCTGACAGCATCAACTGTAAGGCACTCCTTTATGCTGATGATTTGGTACTATACCACAGTGGACAAATCCCTGGACTCAATCTTATCCATCCTTGCAACCAAATATGGTGCTGACCATGACTGGTTCCTCTCCAGGAAACTGCTCATTAATGAAAAAAAGACCAAAGCCATGCTCTTTGGCTCAATGCCTTTTCTAGCCAAGGTTGCTAAATCTAACACATTCCTACTTGTATACTCCCCAGCAGGCCCACCCCTCGACACAGTCTTCTCTTTCAAATACCTAGGTATGACTCTAGATCCCTCTCTAACATTCAGTGAACACATAACAAATACGGTGAGAAAAATACATCAAAAACTAGGCACAGCCTAAAGAACCAAACTATTTCTGTCTCCAGATGCCTGCCTCGCTATTGCACAAGGTAGCCTTCTACCCCTGCTTGACTACTGCTCCCTTGTCGACTCCTTCACCCCTCCTTGTATCACTCTCAGCTCAACACAACTTACAAGTCCATCTACTGCTTTGTTCTTCAAGCACCCTACTCTACCCACCACTGCACACTTTACAAAACACTTGGGTGGATCAATCTTCAGGGACGTTTCGACTATGACATGGGCAACTTAATTGACAACTCTCTTAGGGAATACCAGCTGTCCCCCAACTCCTCGCTACTCACAGAGATAGTGGTTCCTAGAAGACTTAGGGCTTCCTCTATTCCTTCTCTGGAAATACCATGTATTTATTCTGTCATGGGTAGTAAAGCCTTCTCTGTATCTTCCCCCTCCCTCTGGAACAGGCTCCCACCATCTATCCACTCTTCTCCCTCCCATATGTCCTCCAAAAACAACCTACGAGCCTGGCTCCTGACTGAATCTTCTGCAACTGTTCCCTGGACCATGCTAGGGCCCATGAGCTGCCCTAGCCTCCCCTGATAGTATGTCACTCTTACTGTGGCTGCCATGCCTCTATCCCTGATCCACTCTCTGATCAGCTTACATGCCTCACTCCCTAATCCTGACTATACTCATGTGTGTTCTTATAGTAGTTTCAGGCCAGCCCATGCAACAAGACTGCTGTGTTTTTGAATTAATTCATCTCTTTCTGTTTGGCACCTATATTAAGTTAAACCACAGCATATTAAGTTTTGCTTGAAATTGCAGCTCAGTTCTAGTTATATAACCACTGTTTGTGTTTGTAAATTATGTTTGCTCTACATAGTTAGTACTACCAAATTGTTGTCAAGATCTGCCTTTCTGTATCCTTTTATTTTGCTCTATGTACCACCCTAATGGCTCTTTGCTGTATCATGACTGTTCTGCTGAAGTTGTTTTATATGTACTTGTACCACTGCTTGGCTATGTTCCATGTAAAAACTTTCTGATGTCACTTTGTGGCCCAGGTCATGACTGAAATCGGTCCTTTGGATCAGCTCACTTACCCGGTTATCAAATACATAAATAAATAAATATTTTTCACAAAACCTTAAAAAGGCACTACCTTGGTACAGGGCCCTTCTACCCTGTAAGTTTTGGGGGAAAATTCTGTACCAGCTAGACAACAGGTGAGAGAAAAGTGTAATAACAGCCTAAAATGTTTGGACTTTTCTATAAAAATTACTCATTCAGATCGCAGAAACCACATAAGCTACCATCACAAAACTTCCCGTATCCCAAGACTTGCCTCACAGACAATGCATGCCAAATTTGGGGCAATTGCACTAAACACCACCAAAGTTACTAAAGTACAAAGTTAGGGGTTTAACATTGAACACTCCACTCAATCCTAACAATACTAGCACTACCATGCCCCTGTAATAGTTATAAAAAAAAATTAGCAGCTGAACAAATTAAAGTAAAGGTCTGAAAAACTGTAAGGCAGGTTGGGGCCATGGCACATGGCAGTGGAACAGAAGGCAAAGTCAAACACAGTTGCTAGAGGGGGTGGGATATAGGCAATACACAATCAAGGGAAAGCAATATGCCCAGTATGCCCTACAGTGCCAAACACAATGATTAGTGTACAAACAACCACAATGAATGTCCAAAAATAGCAGTTACTCACAAGCAAAGGAGGAGAGGCAGAGTCTCCTGGTATTTCAGTATCTCTCTGGTGACTCCTCTCGGGAGTAACTATTGAGGCATGTTTAGATGGCAGGTACTGAGTAGTTTGTACTAGAGTAGTTGAGGGGATACATGCAGTTGCTGTGTGGTATTATATTTGATGCTTGTGCAACATAGATTGAATATTTGGCATACTCTTCCTCTGTCCCTGCAACAGTGACTACCACCCCTTCAAGGTGCTCTGAAGACACAGGAACCCTGTCAAGTGGGATTCCACCCCTAGAGATGCCACAGTGCTGAATTCCTTTAGACCAACAGTACCTTGGGGAAGAAGGTTTAAATGAAAAATGAAATAAATAAAATGAACAAATACTTACTTCCAGACTGATATGAACCAATGGTGTTTTTCTGATGACATCCTCTACACTTCTATGTTTCTTTCAACTGCAAACCTGTTGATTGATCCTGGCAAAATAACATGCCCCTGAAAAGAAAGTAGGACCACCGTTCTGCTTCTACTTTAGGTGGAATATTTAATTATTTGTTAAAATCATTAGTATGGGTCTGTAATGAGGTAACATGATAGAGACCTACAGGGAGTATTACTTAATCCCGACAGTCAGTTTCCCAACACCCAACATCCCAAAGCCACAATCCTGACACCTGTTTGCCTGACACTTCAATGTTGCCCACCACAGAGTTTGGAATCTTAAGTATGGGGGATGCAGTAGGCAAAGTCCCCCGAAACTTAAAAAAAACTCTGCCACAGGCAGCATCCTAACTGGTTGGCAACCAGCCATTGGGATCATGGCTTCAGGATGTTGGGTATCAGGGAACTGACTGTTGGGGTTAAGTAGTATATCCGACCTATGAGCACCTCACTAGGGTGAACAGGGTGCATTTTACAATTTAAAGTGGAATAAACATAAAAAATGATCAGACAAAAAATTAAAAAGATTCATTCCAGTGGTGGAGGGCTTTGCCTATAAATTTGGAGGACACTGCACTAATGGGTGTATCAGAGCTTTAAATGCAAAAACAAAAAGTAAAATCTTATATGGTGCAGAGATTTGGTGCATGGAAGGTTCCAGAGAGTTGGAATCAATTCTGAACTAATTTTATAGGAAAAATATTAAGTTTCCCGTCTGGGGCTTCTTCAATCATGGCTAGGCTAGAGCTTGGGCAACTCCCACTTAAATGTAGTTTGGAACAAAGGCAGGCACTTTATTTTATTAAAATTTATAATCAAGGGGAAACAAGACTCCCAAGAGCATGCATAGATGAGATGATTGAATATGTATAGAGAGGGTTCCCCTTCCCCTGCTTTGAGATAATTAATGGGATCTTAAAACCCCATGGTTTATTGGACTGCTTAACAGAATGCTTTATAACTCCAATAGACAGTTAAAGCAAAGGTGAAGTTCAGAATAAAGGAGGTCTCAATGCAAAGAGAATTGGAGCATGGTAAAAACTGTAAGATAAGGAATTGACTAGCAATGAATAAAAGAGATTTTATAATGGGTCCATACCTATCTATAATAAAAAATAGATCAAAAAGAAGAATTCTGTCTAAATTTAGATTTGGCTATTATGAAAGCCAAAGACGGTAAGCCTTCTATAATAAGGAGACTCCACAACTATGTAAATGCCAGTACGGGAAGGATGACCAACTCCATTTACTATTACTGTGCCCAATATATGTGGAAGAAAGAAAGATGTTTCTGGGTTAATTTCTAGAACATATGGATATGGAACCAAAACACCAGTTGAATGCATTTGTGAACTCTGATTGCCCTGATGTACTGGAGGGGGTTATACAGATGTGTAAGATTATTGAGCAAAAAAAGAAGCATATTATTTAGAGCGATACAAAATAAATAAGAATTAAATAAGGGGGCCTCAGAAAAGTGCAATTTATATCAAGTACTCTAGGGAAAAGATTTGCAATTTTGTAATGAATAGGATGGTATAGATTGTGTAAGGGATGATTTTAAGAGTATAAATTATTTTAAGAAGACTTGAATTAGTATATGACAGGTGCAATTAAATCTGTATGACTGTGTATTGTATAGTAGTAATGACGATTTTAACTTGTCCATCAATAAATTTGAATTGAATTGAATTGGGTGCAGAGGGGGGTCTTTTTCAAATGAGAACGGGCACCAGGGCCAGAGGGAATGCAATGAAGCTTGAGCTGGGGGGAATTCAAGAGAGATATGAAGAAATATTTATTCACTGAAAAGGTGGTAGATGCCTGGAGCAGACTGCCAGAAGAAGTGGTGGAGGCTAAAACAGTGAGGGGCTTCAATCATGCATGGCATTGACATAAGAAAATATTACAAAAGAAATAGGGTGGCGGGAGTTTCACTAGAAACCAGATAGGGCCTCCAGAGACAGATCTGGCAGGAAACATCTGGGCAGACTGGTTGGGCCAACTGGTCATTTTCTGCTGACACATTCTATGTTTCTATGACTCTATGACCTTGAGCATAAAGGATGAAAACTCCCCCTTGAGGAGGAAACCCCTGGATAACGAAGGCCTAGGTCACCATCCTTCCAGGCTAAGGATTACTTATTATGTCTGTGAAGGCCCTGAGATGCATTGCTTCGATTAAAGAAACAGTATATCTCTCCTTCTGTCTAAAAAACTTCAACCCTGCCATATCACTGTATCAATAGTTGTGTAAATAATGGTGCACTGCTGTAATGATGACTGACTATCATTGGTTGTGGAATTAATAGTACATTACTATAAAGATACCTGATTCTATAATTACTGTGGAACTCAGAATTTACACTGACAATGTGTTTTCGCTATATTCACACTATAGCATTGACCTGCAAAAATATAATGGGCTCAGGCATTCACTAGTGCCATCTGCTGGACCACTCCTCCCCCCCCAATGTTCAGCTGCATGGCGGAGGGCAATGACTGAGTAGGGGCAGAGTGCAGGACACAGATGGGCATCCAATGGGATACCTGCACCAGGTCCCATAGTGGATCCCCATCCACTCACGGGTGGGGGATCACGGGATGATGCATACCCTACCTGGTATTAACAGCAGGTGTTTGTCCAAATGGCCACCCCCAGCCCTCCCAGGGAGCCCTGTGTGCTGTGGCAGCTGTGTGCAGGGGGGAATCCCTGGGCCACTGTGCCCCTACGCTAACTTGTTGGGGGTGCATAAATATTTACAGCAGGTTCCCCCCTCGCATACATTTTCAAGCCCCATCCCAGCATGCAGTGGCATTGTGCATGGGTTCAGCACAGGGCATACACCCTGGTATGCCCCCAACCTGCCCACGGTGTGGCACCATGTGGCTGGCCAGGGGATCCATCATGCAAGGCACTAGCATGCCTGTGGTGCATGCCACTGGGGGTACACATACCTCTCAACTGTCCCAGATTTACCAGGACTTTCTGCATTTAGACTTCCTGTCCCAAAGTCCTGACTTAATTGCTTTTATTATGGATTTTTAGAATGCCAGTGTTAGCAGACTTGTTTTACCCTTAAGCTACCAACAGAATTATCAAGTATATAAATTCTGGACTTATATATCAGTCAACAACACAGCAAGGGTTAAACTGGCCAAAGCAGACAAATGCAGTCTGTATGAGACAGCCCTCCCCAGGCATTCCACAGGCTTATCTGTTTCTCTAATGAGACTGAGAGAAAGAGAGAGAGAGAGAGAGAGAGAGAGACACACACTCTGCATTCCAATACAGTATATTTCTGTTCAGTTAAGTTTGGAAATTAATAACACTGGATCCTTAAAAGCAGGGGTTAAATTGGGCAGGAGCCCATAGGAACTCAGTTCCATCACCTCTTAAACTATTATAATGACAGTGCCCTCACACTTGTCATTATTCTCCATTGACTACTATAGGAGAGTTCACCACTTAGAAATGACAGATCCACCACCTAATAATCTTATGTGAGAGCCCCCCCCCTTAACATTTCCAGTTTAACCACTGCTTAAAAGCCTGGAGATTATCTTAACACTGAATCCTAAAGAAAATTATTTCTCTAGCAGTGCCCATGTTACACTTCAGTTTCAAGTAGGTAAATGAACAGAAAGAAGATGTAAAACATTTGCCTGTGTTTTTTTATTTTGCCATTTGGTAGTATGCTACTGAATTTGACATTTTAAAAAGCATAAACTAAAGAGAATTTACATATGTTGTAGTGTACTACATCATGTGATGTACATGTCATGCGATGTTATGGCGCCACGCTGAATAAAATATGGTGTCCCTGATTTTGGTCATTTGTCCCTGATTTTTGTGGGGACTGTCCCTGATTTTGGTTCTAGCAGGTTGAGAGGTATGGGGGTGTGCAGGACACTGCTTCATGGCATACAGATGTGGGAATTCCTACGAGCTGCCCTTACATGGTGCATAGACATTCGTGCATAGGCTCTCTTGTCAGTGTATATTTTGTTATATGGGTATGTGCATTGTGTAACTTTAACGGACCTTTCACAGTCAGTCAGTCAGTCAGTCCCAAGTTGGTAATGAGCCTTGATGGTAAAATGCTTAAACTTTTATCACTGTAGAACAATTAGCACAACATAAAATACCAGTAGAATTTATGACAAAGTTCAAATCAACAACAAATTAATTTTAAAAATCTGTTTAACAAATATCTGTTTAACAACAGTGGCTAACTAAACATTACACTTCCGTATACTGTTTGTGGGGATTTGAGGTCGAGATCAGCATCAGTTTCATGGCCACAGTCCTAGCTGAGGCAGTCAGCATGTGCCTTTGTAATTCCAGCCAAAGTGAAGCCCCTGATGCAGTCTACAACATGACCATGGATTTATGTGATAATGGCAATGACTGATGGGCAATCGCCATTAAGGCAATGGCACATCACCAAAAAAATATTTTGGTGATGTACTCCCAGGCGCACAGCAAAATGGTGCTGGCAGTTGGAATTATCTGCTTTATGTGGGGGGCTGCATCACCCACTCCCCCTGCACCCCCATTTAAGGATTCTCAACTCCAGTGGGGTGCATGTCAGAGGAGTGCAAACACAGAAAAAAATTTGGGCCAATCACAACAAAACGTACCTGCGCCCAGACCCGAACCCAGCACCATTGCGACCCCAGCCCTGAACCCACCCACCATGCCATGGAAGCAGCTCATCAGCTCGCCATGGCACCACCCCCTACAACCCCTCCATCTCCTCCCACCCCATGCTCAGCGTGCTCACTCCCCCACCCCCATGTGCGTAGGCTTGCAGTGACAGGATGTCACTATTTCACCACCCCCATCTGGTCACCAGTCACCCCAATGACAGATGCCATGTCTGAGTCACCCTGTCAGTAGGTGCCCAACTGCGGTTGCCAAAGTCACGGGATACCCATGACCACAGAGCTGGTTGAAGCTTGATACCAGCCACTGTGTATGCTTATTCTTTATAGAATGCATCTAGTTTATTTAATCTGAATGAGTGTTTGCAAGATCACTGTGTTTGTATATAACTGTTCCATAGTGTGTGCTCAGAACAACTCCATCACGAGCAGCAGTCTCTGTTCATTTGGAAGCTTCTTCTCTGCAATTACTTTTTTCAGATGGGGGCTATCTCTGTGTCAATGTAGTCATCAGAGTGTTCAAACTGGCACAATTATTGTCTGAATGCATTATGGCCCATTCGGGGGGAAGACACAAAAGTTGGGTGGCTGGATTATGAGTTGTCATTATAGAGGACCTGGGGTGGTAAGAAACTGCCAGCTGCATCATAGGATAGAATCAGTGTCACTTGCTGCTTGCCTCTCAGTCCAGATACCACGACCTACTTTGCCCAAGTAATCTCCATCATTAACTGGGAGTAGTGTATGGGGTTCACAACTGTCACATTCAGGTTGATGATGAGCTCAGGAGGAATCAGTTCTGATCTGTAAGCTTCACTTATACATGACAGGAATTTGTCACAGAGAACAGTGAACTTGGACCATGTCTTCTGAGTAGCTTTGGTGCCTTTTCTTTTAACATACCCCATCCTACGTAAAAAAAAAAAACTAAGCCCACTGTCTTGAAAATTGTAGTGCTCTGCCATACTCTATAAGCTGCTGTGGGTTTTCATCTTTAACAACACCCAAGGCTACAGCAGTGATGATGCAGTATTTACCACTGCCTCTTCATTTCTTAGGCTTCTGATAATACTAACATACTATTTGCCAGCAGATTAGGCCTTACGGTCTATCGAGTCTGCTCGAACCTTAGATCCTTAGTTGGGTGCTGAGGCCCTCCCATCCCTTGTGCTCCAGAAACCCCTATATATAATGTTTTTAGAAAGTTCCCTACATCCTCTAATAAAAGTGGTGGTCTTCACCTCAGTCATTTTGGCAGCTCTGGCATCAGTTTGGAGGGGTCAGAGATTTCTGTAGTTGTGGCAGATAATCAGCCTTAAACTTAAACATGGCACTTTCATCAATGGTGTGGTACCATGCATAATAATAATGGACAGCCTTCATGACCACATGCTCTGCTGAGTACTTGCCAATCTTGAATTTTACAGCCAACATGTAGGTGGTGTATTCCAACTTCCTACTCTTGGCTGACAGAAAGGCAGAAAACTTTTGGGTGATGGACTCTGCCACTGTCAGAGGAATTTCAGCAGTCTGACTAAGTTGCTCTTGCTCAAAAGCTGAAAAATATATTTTTACTCACTTCTACTATAACCAGAGAAGTTGGAGGTATGCTGCATTGCTTGGATTCAGACAGAGTAAAACTACACAGCACAGTCTGTCTGCTCAAGTTTGATTGTGATTCTGATCTGCAATCTGTAACAGCATGGACACACCGGGGGGGAGTGGAAAGAATGAGGGAGAATCTGAAAAAGTTGGAAGAATGGTCAAGGGAATGGCAGTTGTGGTTCAAAGAAAAAAAAGCAAAATCATGTATTTGGGGCACAGAAACCCAGGGGTGATGTACCAATTGAGCAGGGAGGTATTAGCAACCACAAGACAGGAAAAAGACCTAGGGGCAACCATTTCTTTTTTTTATATTGTATTTTAGCCCCCTAACCTCTCTGGCAGCCCCCTTCTTGACTGACCCCCCCAGCCATGTCATCCAGCTCCTCCGTGGCTTACCCATGCCTTTGTCCTCAGCCCAAGGACTATGGTTGTGCCCTGCCACCAATGCTGGGCCTGCAGAGGGTTGGTTGATCATCCTGCCACCCGGGAAGATTTTCTTCCATTTTCTCCCTTCCCTCCCCATTGCTGGGGCATGATATGCCAACACGCATACGTGGAGGCATAAGCTTGCTCTCCTCTTCTGAGTCATGAAAATTAATTGTCACAAACCAGTGAGCCAAGCTGATTGCACAAAATTTAATTTGCATAGAATTACTAATTTTACGTTAGTTTTATAATTAATGGTGCAATACTGTAAAGATGGCTGAGTGTATCATTAGTTCTGTAATTAATGGTGCACTACTGTAAAAATGACAGTTGTTAGTAGTGTAATGGTTCACTACTGAAAAGATGGCTGCTTGGTTGTGTAATTGTGTTCTGCTGTAATGAAGATTGACTATCATTTGTTGTGGAATTAAGTGTGCACTGCTGTAAAAATGACAGAATATTATTAGTTGTGTAATTTATGATGAACCACTGTAAATATGATAGACTATCATTAGTTGTGTAATTATTGGTGCTCCGCTGTAAATATGATAGACTGTCATTAGCTGTAGATTAATGGTACACTGATATAAAGATTGCTGATTATATAATAGTTGTGTAACTAATGGTGCACTATGGTAATAATGGCCAGCTATCATTAGTTGTCTAAATAATGCTGCACCACTATAACAATGACTGACTATCATTTGTTGTGGAATCAATGGTGCACTACTGTAAGGATGAAAGACTATCATTAGTTGTGTAATTAATGGTGCACTACTGTAAGGATGAAAGACTATCATTAGTTGTGAAATTAATGGTGCACTACTGTAAGTATGGAAGACTATCATTAGTTGTGGAATTAATGATGCACTACTGTAAAGATGAAAGACTGTCATTAGTTATGTAATTAATGGTACACAACTATAAAGATAGCAGACTATAATTAGTTGTGGAATTAATTGAGTACTACTGTCAAGCTCACTGATTGTATCATTAGTTATCTAAATAATAGTCTATTATTGTAACAATGAGTAACTATTATTAGTTGTGGAATCAGTGGTGCACTACTGTAAAGATGACAGACTATCCTTAGTTGTGTAATTAATGATGCATTACTATAGATATTACAGACAATAATTAGTTGTGATGGAATTCTGTTGTACTACTGTAAAGATCACATACGTGTGTGGTGCAGTGCAAAGTCTGTGAACAAATTAAACTCTCAAATTGCTGCACTCATTGCTTCCAAAAGTACAGAACAAACTGTCTTCATCTCCGAGTCTTGAGAAAGTGCTTAAGGCATGAAACTGTCAACTGTGTGGGAGAGGACTGTGCTCTGTCACTGATTGCAACAAATGTGTTTTTATCACAGCCTTAAATAAAATATAAACTAAAATGAAGACAGTCTGTTTT
Source organism: Neoceratodus forsteri (assembly GCA_016271365.2). Lineage (NCBI taxonomy): Eukaryota > Metazoa > Chordata > Ceratodontiformes > Ceratodontidae > Neoceratodus > Neoceratodus forsteri. The sequence goes on along the minus strand of CM057451.1, from coordinate 669,670,542 downwards.
CTACTGTAAAGGTGACTGATTGTATCATTATTTGTTTAATCAATGGTGCACTACTTAACAATGACCAACCATCATTAGTTGTGGAAGTAATGGTGCACTACCCTAAAGATGATAGGCTATTGTAAGTTGTGTACGTAATTGTCCACTATTGTAAAGATGGCTGATAGTTTCATTAGTTGTGTAATCAATGGCACACTGCTGCAAATATGGCAGACTATCAATAGTTGTGTATATAATAGTTGACTACTACAGAGATGGCTAATTGTTTATCATTAGTTGCATAATTAATGGTAAACAACTATAAAAGTGTATTGTATAATTAGTTGTGTGCTATTAATAGTTCATTACAATAAAGATGTATGTATTTATAATTTTTTGTGTAATTAATGGTGTACTATTATAAAGACGGCTGATTGTATCATTTGTTGTGTAATAAATGGCGCACTGCTGTTAATATGATAGACTATCACTATCATTAGTTGTGTAATTGTGCACTGATATAAAGATGATCAATTGTATAATTAGTTATGTAATTAATGGTGTGCTACTGTAATGATTGCTGATGTAATCATTAGTTGTCTAATGTTGCACTACTGTAATAATGACTTGCTATCATTTGTTGTGGGATTAATGGTGTCCTATACTGTAAAGATGACAGGTTATCATTAGTAATGCAATTAATTGTACACTACTATAAAGATGACAGACTATAATTAGTTGTGGAATTAATTGTGTACTACTGTCAAGCTCACTGATTGTATCATTAGTTACCTAAATAATGGTACATTACTATAACAATGAGTACCCATCATTAGTTTTGGAATCAGTGGTGCACTACTGTGAAGATGACAGGCTATCCTTAGCTGTGTAATTAATAGTGCACTACTGTAAATATTACAAGCTATCATTAGTTATGGGATTAATGGTACACTACTATAATTTATTTATTTAATTATTGATTTATTTAAAAATTGATAACTGAAAAAGGCACACTGTGCTAAAGCTTGTTTCCAGGTGCGACCCAGGAGAAACAGAAAGGAAATACAATCATAAAGCATGGACAGTAGAAATGAAACTGTACCATGTAAAGAGCAAACAGTACAAATCAACACAGTACAAGTACAATAGTAGAAGGTGCCAAAAGTTGATGTGAGCAACAACTTCAGCGCATTATTAAAGTGACAAGAGCAGGTTGAAAAAGGCAGAGGAGTGGTTGCTGGGGAAAATGATTGCATCAGGCAAAGGCAGAACCCAGTAAGAAGCCCACAAATAAGGGTGGAAAGGGTACAAACTGGGGAAGGGGTCAGGTAGAGTGTTGCCAGGAGTAGGAAGGGTGGTAAGGAGTTTTTAAATGGTGCCAAGGAAGATGGGAGACAGAGAGAGACAGAGTGGATTCCAGAGGGAGGAAGGTGGTAGGAGAAGGCTGACTGCCTAGCAGAGGAGAACAGTTGAGAAGGGAGAAGGTGTGAGGATCCCTGGTGCAGAGGGAGTATGAGGCAGAGGGAATGGGTGAGAGGAGTTAGGATAGGTAAGAGGGTAGAAAACCAAACCAATATTTTGAGATGAAGGAGGCACAGTGTGACTGGCAATGTGAAGGTAGGGGGAGGATGGTTAGTGTGGAGTAGAGGGAGCAGTGGTGAGTCTGGGGGGAGGGAGTTGGTCACAAAATGACAAAAGATGTTACAGTGGGTGTCCAGTCTTGGAGATGGCTGATTGTATCATTAGTCATAAAGATGGCTGATTTTATCAGTTGTGTAATTAATGGTAAACAACTCTAAGGATGGTAGAGTGTATGCCTAGTTATGTAATTAATAGTATATTACTACACAATTGTCCAATTATATAATTATTTCTGTAATTATTGTGTACCACTGTAAAGATGGCTGATCGCATTATTAGTTGTGTAATTAATGGTGCACTACTGTTACGATAACAGACTATCATTAGATCTGTATTTAATCATGAACTACAGTAAAGATAACAAATTTTATCAGTTGTGACATTACTGGTGAGCTACAGTGAAGATGGCAGCCTGCAGCAGTTTCTAACAGTCTGCTCCCCGAGGCCTCTATGTAACTCTGTACCCTGTGCCCATAGTGGGGATGTAATATGTTGGTGTGGTGTGAGCATGTCGCTGAAGAAGACTGGCAGCAGAGCACCACCCTGACCTGCTTTAATCCATCAGGACAGACTAATATAGGTAGAAGGAACATTTACAAACTTTAAAAATCATATCTCATCTCTGGAATGAAAGAAAAAGGAACACAAAGTGGGTCACTGGAGGTTTCAGTTTTCCTAACTGGGAAACACATTATTTTAACTTTTTTGTTTATTGTACTGTTATATAAAAAGTCACTCATCGAGAAGCCTCAGGCACATTAAAGTAGGTAGTCAGTCCCCAGGGATTACCTGAGGTCATAAGGAAGACTAAGAAATATTCAGAATGAAATGGCAAAAGGTTTATTAGCAAATTGTTCTGCTGTGCTCATCGATTTATGGCACTGCTGTCCTCCCACAGAGCTTTAACATTCACACTGTGACTCACAGAGGTTTAGCTGTCGTTTCCCTACAATTGTCCCAGATTCTTTATTGCTTTGTGTTTTCTTTTCACTATAGGGTATAATCATTGAAACCAAGCTGGCTTTAGTTCAAACAGGTGTTGTTTTTAGATCCAAATGTTGTTTATTTCTCTTATCCTGGCTGTCCTTTTTCCTATGTGAATGACTGGGTACTTGAAAGGAAACTATACTGTTCCCAGTCTACTTAGTTTAATAATATAATATTCTGAAGGTGATGTTCATAATATTTTCTAAGATGTAGTTATTTTATTTATTTAAAATGTGGTAACTAGGGAAGGCTCATTTCCAGATGCAACCCAGGGAAGGGGGGAAGGGAGCAGACATATAGGTATTACAGACATCCAAGGAACAAAGATAAAAAAATGAAATACATTGTGCAAATTACATAGGTAGCCCAATGAAAGAGATTAAATGAGGATTCCCACATGAGTTAACAGTATAGGATAATACATTGAAGTAAAATAAATAGTGTGTGGATTCATTAAATACTTAGTTGGTGATATTGGCTTGAATATAAAGTGAAAGTGCATTAGATTCATTAACAAGATAAACTGAAACAATGCTTGCTAGAGAACATAAATTAAAAACATCAGACCAAGTAGAGAGCTAACTATGGCCAGGGGCATAGTTAACAAAGATTAACGAGTTATAGACATACTGCGGAGGGGTGGGCAGGAGAAAACTGTGGGGAAACAAAAGGTTGGAAGGTTCAAGTGGGGGAGAGACAGGTATTGGGGAAGCAGAAATTTGTCTTTGCAGGCATCTAAAAATGTGGAGAGATAAAGGAAAGAGATATTAGTACTGTAATGCTATCTGTAGTATACCTGGATTATTATGGTCTCTGGTATAACTGAATTTGTAAGGTTTCTGCACGTCTGGATTATTTTATTCCTTAGCATTTTTTATTGTCCTTCGGCTGGGGGGGGTTGTGCCTTTGGTTCCCCCACTTCCAGCCATCCTTCATGGCTGCTGCCCCGGTTGCAGCCTAGCTCACACCTCCCAGCCACAGCCTTTTCGGGTCGCATAGCAGTGGGTACTTACCCCACCACTGCGGAGACCTGGAGGGCGGGCCCATGAGGGAGCTAACTTGTGCACATCCGTGGCAGTGCTGTTGGGGCAGTCTTCACACTGCCGAGGGATTTTTTCTAGTTTTCTCCCATGCGGGAAGGGACATGCAATGATGCCAGCAGAGGGAGCATGCACGCACCTGCATGCACTCCTCCAGTCATCTGCCCCATCTCCGCCCCTCTTCTGCAGCATTGGTGTACTGCCCTCCAGTTTCCACTGGGGGCCAGCTGAGTGCTGACCACTGATGTCCCCCCTCCCCAGAGAAGGGGGAGCAGTCCTTCAGATGTTCAATCCCTCTCCAACCCTGCCAACCCCCCAGTGGCCCGTGTTCATTCCTGAACATGGGTCCCCGGTGCAGTGTGAGGTAAGGCATCCAGCATCTCAGCCCTCAGTGCCACTGGGCCGGCATACATGTCTGGATTATTAGTGTCTCTGGTATACCTGGATTACTAGGATCTCTGGTGTACCTGTATTATTAATGTCTTTATTACACCTGGATTATTAAGGGTCCAGGTTTACCTGAATTATTTGGATCCCTGGTGAACCCTAACTATTAGTGCCCCTCTGGTATACCTGGGTTATTAAGGTCTTTGGTGTACCTGGATTATTAGTGTCTCTAGTATACCTGGATTATTAGGGCCTCTGATGTACCTAGATTATTGGTGTCTCTGGTGTACCTAGATTACTATGGTCTGTGGTGTACCTGGATTATTAGGGTCTCTGATGTACCTGGATTACTAGTGTCTCTTGTATACCTGGACTATTAAAATCTCTGATTTATCTGTTTTACTAGTATCTCTGGAAGACCTAGATTACTATGGTCTTTGGTGTACCGGAATTATTAGGATCTCTGTCACACCTGGATTATTAAGGCCCCTGGTGTACTGGGATTATTAGTGCCTATAGTTTGCCTGGATTATTAGGGTCTCTGGTGTACCTGCATTATTAATGTCTCTATTATACCTGGATTATTAGGGCCCAGTTTTACCTGGATTATTAGAGTTCTTGGAATACCATGATAATTAGGGTCTTTTGTATAACTGGATTTTGAGGGTCTATGTATTTCTGAATTATTAGGGTCCCTGGTGTAGCTGGACTGTCAGTGCCTTTGGTATACTTGGGTTATTATGGTCTGTAGTGTACCAGGATTATTAGGGTCTCTGATGTACCTGGATTACTAGTATCTCTGGAATACCTAGATTACTGTGGTCTCTGGTGTACCTGGATTATTAGGATCTCTGTCACACCTGGATTATTAGGGCCTCTGGTGCACCAGGATTTTTAGTGCCTCTGGTATACCTGGATTAACAAGGTCTCTAGTATACCTTGATTATTAATGTGTCTATTATACCTGGATTATGAGGGCACATGTCTACCTGGATTATTAGGGTTCCGGGAATACCATGATTATAATGTATGGGTAGCCCTTATTACCCACTGAAAGGAAGATGATTACAACCTTATAATCCCACTGTTGTGATGTCAGAACCTTATAAACCCCTCTCATCTATGTCATAGCAATGAGTTTACAAAACCGAATGCCAGTGTTATTCAGTATTATACAATGGACACATTTTTTTCAGAAATCTGATTGGCTACTGAGGGTCTTTACCCATGAGTAAATCCTACGATAACCCATGGGTAAAGATCCAGTAGCCCCTTCACAAGAACAGGCAGAGAAATCCACCCATATAGGCAAAAAAACATTCTGACCCCCAGAAAAAAATGTTCAAGCCACCATCTTTCATTACCCAGTAAACCGCAGTGCTACAGCGCTAAACCCCAACAGGCTCGTTCTCACCTCCGACCATCCCAGTTCAGCTACTGACATATTTTAAGTCTCGGCTGAATGCTGAAGTGGGCAAAGTCTTTCTTTATTAAACATGAGGACTACAATTTACAGAAATGATGGGCAAAAAGTGGAGCCGTGAACGTGGGCATTCGCCTATCATGGTTCCGCATTTTAACCATAATTTCTGTAAATTGTAGCCCTAATTTTTAATAAAGAATGACTTTGCCCAGCTCAGCATTTGGCAGAGGGTTAAAACATAGAAGTAGCTGAACTGGAACCATGTAAACCGACCACGACCCTCCCCTTGCCTTCAGCGCTATGAACGCAAACTGATATTTCAGGAGAGCGAGCAGGAGCCTCCCGTGCCTTCCACAAACTGTCACTGTAATCCTTCAGTCTAACTTTGTCAGCTACCCAGTGTGGGTACTCTGCTTCTCTGCTTACAAAAAAAAAATTTATTTACCTCCCAACCTGCTTTCACTTAAACCCTGTGTCACAAAACTGACATGTATCCCTGGACAACAGTCTGAACGCCACCGGCAGACCCTCACCACTTGAATCACAATGTTTCCTCCTACTCTTAAACAGCTCTTTGCTAAGGGAAGGCTGTTTCTATAAAAGAAAAAGAAAACTCATGAATTTCAGGCTCCCATAAAAAAAAAAAAATACTTAACAGCTTACTATTGTGGGTGTGGGGGATTAGGAACTAGACAGCATCTCCAGTACACAGTCTACCCAGCAACACAGCACTACTTATTCTGGCGCACTTTTTATTTACATGTATTGTTATTTAAAATGTCAAAAAACAATTTTACTTTTTTTTAACCCCCCCCCCAAAAAAATAGGGGCATTGTATGCCGTCTTTCAGATGAGACGTTAAACCAAGGTCCCATCTGCCTGGATTGGTGGTAGTTCAGGTGGATGTTAAAGATCCCATGGCACTTATCGAAAAGAGTAGGGGAATTTTTTATTAGAAAACAATATGAAAATACATAACTATAGACAGATCACACAATAATCAAGATACCAGACAAAAATACAAAGCAACATAAAAATACACTATAAGAAACATACAGAGAATTCACAGCCTAAAATAATAACACAAAATAATATGACATAAATAAGAGGAAATCCCATGCTCCCCACAGAGGTCAGACTTCAAGTGACCCCTTCAAACAAAATCAAAGGCAATGCCCTCCACCAGAATGCCACTAAAGGGGCAGGCAAAGATTTTTTCTCTGAACAATAAATACTATACATTTCCTTCCTGATGTGTTCCCGTAGTTCAGCCAAGGAAACTCTTTTGTGTTGCAGAACAAACATACATCGGTTGTGCCAGATACACCATTTGCAAACAAAACCGGCACAGTTCCTGGAAAAAAAAAATTCCAACTTGGTCCAAAATGCCTATACACCAATTCTGAATAAGTTAAAGCAGAGAACATGGGCAAATTCCAAGACTGACCCAACTGAGACCACAATGGTGCGATATATGGACAGTCAAAAAACAGGTGTGACATAGTTTCTATCATACCTGTACATGTATCTCTAATACAGTACCTTTCAGATACCTGCTTATGGGCTTGATTACCCTTAACATTTAGTTTGTCATGACAACACAGCCACAGGGTATCCCACATTTTCTCTGGTATTCTATTTTCCATCAATTGTTTAATCAAATATTGAGGGTCAACTGGCACAGCCAAACATGGCGACACCAAAAACAAAGATTTCAAAACTGAGGAATATAACAACTTCCTATTCTGTAATAAGTTCAAATCATAAGATATTCTCCATTGCTTAACCTTTCTGAATACTTCAACAAGATATCCAGATGTCCCAGTAGGAATTTTAGTGAATGGTTTCCACACAGGAGCTCTCCACTTGCCAAAAAAATACAAAGACCGGGAGTGAAAACTAAGGGCCCAACTATCTGTAGTGTTGGTTAAACAAGGAAAAATATTAGAATGGACAAAAATAGAAAAGTAAAACAACACAGGATTTATCATCTGGAGACCCCCCTGCTTAATAAGCCAGTACGTAACAGATCTTTTAACTGGGTTCAGTCTACTACCCTATAGCAACTGAAAAAATAAATTATAAATTCAGGCTTCAAGATGCAAAGGAAGGGGAAAAACATAACTAAGTAATAAAAAAATAGGTAGGATGCAAGTTTTGAGCAGGAAAATCCGCTTCTTGTGGGACATAGGAAACTTTTTCCATCGAACAATCTTGGCTTCGGCTACCACCATAGTCGAAATCCAGTTTTGCTCCGCTGCATCCGATGTGCCAAAAGAAATACCCAAAATACAAATATTCCAAGATTGAATACAGATACCCCCTATGTCCTGGGTTGTCTCCTGAGGGGAAATGTGGACTGCTATCCCCTTACTCTTCTGGGCATTCAATCGAGATCCAGAAATTAAAGCGAAAGAATGGACAAGCTGAATTGCTGTCTTGCCAGATGCATGATCCTTAACCAAAATGCAAAGGTCATCAGCATATGCAATAGCACTGGGAAAAACCAGCTCCGGTGTTATAGAAATATGTCGGATAGTCCTCTCCTCATTCAGTTTCCTAAGCAGAGGATCAATAGAAAATACATAAAGTAGGGGACTCAGGGGACATCCCTGGTGTACCCCTCTCTTAATAGGGATATGGGGGCCTCGCAATCCATTAACCAAAGGCGTGGTACAGATGAACCGGTACAGACACTGAATCCAACTCAGTAACCCCGCCGGTACCCTATACTTCTTTAAAACCGCAAATAAATAACTATGCGGAACTAAGTCGAAAGCTTTAGTTTGATCCAAGCTAAGGACATAATCTTGTGTCTCACTCCCATCAAAAACTTCTCGAAGAAGTTTCAAATTGGAGAGCATGGAACGATTTGGAACTGCACAAGTTTGAGTGGAAAAAATTACTTGAGTAGCAATCTTGGATAGTCTATTGGTCACAATCTTACATAAAATCTTCCAATCAGAGTTCAACAAACTTATGGGAAGCCAATTGTCCAAATATTCTTTATCATGTTTCTGCTTATATAAAAAAATCAAATAACTTTCGGCCAACCCAAGGGGAATAGGTAGGAGACCTTGTAGGATAACATTATAAACCTTAGTTAAATACGGTGCAATAAAGACTTCGTTTTTTTATAAAACTCGTTAGGAATACCATCAGGGCCCGGGGTAACCGTAGTCTTTAACTGAGTAATCACAGCCTCGACTTCTGCAGTAGTGATGGGTGGCAGGAAGCATCAACTACATCAGGGGACAAAGAAGGAACAGTAAAAGAATCCAAAAAACCTTCCCAAGCTTCAGTCTCATAAGGTCTCCCATAGAAAGACTGGGCCTGAAAAGAAACTTCCTCCAAGATGGCACTATTTTCACTAATCCGAGTGCCAGAATGGGAAATCAAAGAGGGCATATATTTAGACTCTACCTGTTGGTGGCTGCTATCATATGGGTTCACTACTTTAGCCGAGCCTTTCCGCCCATATTTCTGTTCCAAGAACAGCGATGTCAGCCTCTCATACTGAGAGGCACGCATCTCAAGTTTAAGCTGTCGGATCTGGGCAGAATAATCCAAACCCCATTCTGTTTGCCATGATAAAACTTTCTGTAATTGCTGCCGACACTTAAGGTATCGGAAGTAACGCTCTGATGATCTTTGTCTGGAAAAGATTTTACAAAATTGTTTAACCACAACTTTAGTATCTTGCCACCAAAAGGTAGGGTTATCATAAAGATCGAATACAGAGACTTTGTCTTGAAGACAGCCAAATAATTCCTTCCACCCGCCTTCATCTCCCAGAATAGAAATATTCATTTTCCAAAACGTATGTGACACAGGTTTGTTCCTGGGACAACCAATGTTTAGCAACAACACATAGTGATCTGAGAACTCACATGGCAGAACTGAATACTTAACCCTCGACAACCAGGGAGATAAAAAAAAATAATCAATCCGTGTAGTAAGTCTACCTCGGTGAAAAGTGTGTTCTGGCGGGTGTACACCAAAAAGAGCCCCGTCCTGTAGATTAGCTGTTTCATATAATGTGTTAAGAAAATTAGAATCCGAATACAATTTTGGGGTAAGACCAGTTTTGTCTGATAAGGCCAATATGCAATTGAAATCCCCACCAAAAATAACAGATTTGGATGTATGCAAAAAGGGCTGAATAGTCTTTAACGTCTGAATCCGCTGAGTCTTAAGCTGGGGATTATAAATATTAATCAACCGCCATTCTTGATGTCCAAGAACAACATCCAGAATAAGCACCCGACCCTGTATCAGCTCAATTAGTCTAGTGACCTGAATATCCACCCCCCTAACCAGGATCCCTACACCAGAACACACTTCCTCAGCTAGTGACCAGAAAGACAAACCATCCCTCCAATCCCTGGAAGCTTGACCAATCTCCCTTAATGAATGGAGCCTAGTGTCTTGTAAGAATATAATATGCAATGGTAAGGACAAAAGAAAGGCAAAATAGCTTGTCTTCTTTAACATTCTTCAGACTATTAGCATTTAAGCTACCAAACGATAAAACATCCCCCATATCAGCCATTCACACATTCAAGATTTCTTTTTCCCCCTTCCCTTACCAGGAGATTTCAACTTACACCTTTTTTTCTTACTGAGCTGTATGTCACTATACACCTGTTCAGAGTCAGACAACATCTCAACCTGTGAGGATGCTATAGAAGAGGCATCAGAATCATCTTCATTCTCACCCGTCTGTTTATGTTTATGTAAGACAGCAAAACAGTTTTTCACCACCACATCAGAGGATGGAGAAGTGAGAGACAGAGGAACCCCTTTTGACAAAGAGCTTCTTGTCTGCCTCCTGTTCCCAACTGAGACCCAATCCGTATCTTCTGGTGGTGGCATATTATTTGTGACACGGGAAACACCCGACGTACTAGGGACTGGGGATTTTTCTTTAACTACTGCAGGGTCAGAAACCGTTGTAGGAGGTAACATAGCCATGTCCTGAGAACCTAAAGTTGTGCCAGACAGGATCCGGACAAGGGTAATGGACCCAAACCCGGGTCAACCTGTACAGGAGGGGGCCCAGAGGGAGGAGGGACCGACATAGAAGCAAATGGCTGAAAATGTGGCCTAGCCTGAGCAAATTTTTGAGCCTGAGAAACAGTCTCATTCTGAGAGTCAGCAGGCATTGTCGGAGAATTATGTGATGCCCATAGACAATCTTTAAAAGAGTGGGAAGTTGCATCACACAAGTTTTTCAATTTCAATTTCAATTTCAACTTTATTTTTAAAAGGCACTTTTCTTAAATCAAAGCGCCTGTACAGATAAACATGACAATAAATATAATAAATCCAATCAACAGAAATCCATAAAAGCTATATTAAAAAGGTGGGTCTTCAACTCCCTTTTAAAACTAAGGACGGTCGGGCAGTCTCGCACCTGACGAGGTAGAGAGTTCCACAGGGTAGGTGCCATAAAACTAAATGATCTAGCACCAGATGTTTTCAAACGTACCCTGGGAATCTCTAGCAATCCTCTCAGTGGATCGGAGGGGCAGAGGACTATAGGGCACAGGAGCTCTTTCAGGTAGGCAGGTCCCAGATCATGTAGGGCTTTATAGGTCAGCAAACCGACCTTGAAGGTGATTCGCCAGAACACCGCAGCCAGTGCAGTCCGTGGAGCACAGGCATTATGTGACTGGATCTAGAGACTCCAGTCAACAGCCTGGCTGCCGCATTCTGCACCAGCTGCAGACAGCGAAGTTCAACCCCTGATAGCCCTAGGTATAGGGAGTTACAGTAGTCAAGTCGGGAGGTAACAAAGGCGTGGATTAATGTTGGAAGGTCCTCTGGAGGAACCAAGTGCTTCACCCTGGCAATATTCCTCAGATGAAAAAAGGAAGTCTTCACAACCGCTGACACCTGGGATTTGAGTGTGAAACTGTCATCAAGTATTATGCCAAGGTTTCGCACCTGGTCTGAGGTCGCTCAGCTGGACACCTCAAGCCATAGGCCTGAGGGTGATCCTTCTGGCAGACCGCCTCACAGCGACTAAATCCACAACCAACACCTCAGTTTTCTCTGGATTTAACCTCAGCCAACTCCCATTCATCCATTCTTGGATTTCTTCAAGGCAGTTATTAAATACCGACAAGGCAGTGTCCTGACCGGGCACAAAAGACCTATACAGCTGGATATCATCAGCATAGCAGTGAAAGCCCAGACCGTACCATCTAATAATCACCCCTAATGGTAGCATATACACTGAAAACAACATGGGTGCTAAAATGGAGCCCTGCGGTACCCCACAGGGCAGGGAGAATGATGTTGAGGAAAAAATTCCCGACACCACTCTCTGAGTCCTACCCTCAAGGTAAGATTGAAACCATCTGAGGACCATACCAGACAGTCCACAGACTAACCTCAAGTACTCCAATAATACACCATGGTCAGTGGTGTCAAATGCTGCCGAGATCAAGTAGTACCAAGATGGATCGGGTCCCACGATCTCTAGCCATTAGGAGGTCATTTAGTACCCGATCTAGCCTGTCTCGGTACTATGCCTTTCCTAAATCCAGACTGGAGCGGATCGTAGATATTGTTGTTGGCCAGATGATCCTCCAACTGCACTGCAACCACTTTCTCAATAACTTTACCCACAAAGGGTAAGTTAGAGACTGGCCTGTAATTTGCTAGACAGTATGGGTCTAAGAAGGGTTTCTTTAAAAGGGGCTTAATTATAGCCTCTTTGAGGGGATCTGGAAAATTCCCCCTCTCCAAAGACCTCCATACGATCAGAGCTAGGACTAGGCCAATCTTATCCACGCAACCCACTAAGAGGCGCATGGGACCAGGGTCCAAATTACAGCAGGTCGGTCGCAGTGCTCGAATGATCATCACAACATCCTCGATTATGGGAAGGCTGAAGTCAGACCATTCCAACTGGGTGCTTGACATCTCCCGACGACCACCGCTGCTCCCATTAGGAGGGGAAGAGCGAATGTCCGATCTGATTTTGGCAACCTTAGTTGCAAAGGTTCGGGTGAGGACAATTAATACTCACATGTCCAGAACCCAGACATGTGGAACATTTGAGTTGATCACAAGCACTTCTCAGATGAGTATGGGCGCCACATCAAAAACAAGACTTTGGCTGTCCAGGGTAAAATACAAAACCCCTATCCCTACCTAAATAAAAGCAACTTGGCAAATGCTGTATATTCCCATTTACAATTGACAACTTAACTTGAATTTTCCACCCTCCAGTCCAAAAAAACTCAGAATCGATAATGGGGTCAGGCGAACCCAGTACAGTGCATTTTGTAGCTAACCACCTTAAAATGTCATTAATCGCTGCCCCCTCATTCTTAAATAAGACAGTGATATTCTTAATAGCAGGCTTGGTAAGAGGAATGGCAATAAAAGGAGACCATAAGGGGGTATGCCGAACCTCTAAATAACGGTGCCAAAAGGTGTCTAAACTTGTGGCAGTCTTGAAACTAATGTCAAAATAATTATCCCCAGACGTATGAATTAAAGCATATATTTCTGAGGGAGAAAATTTCAGACTGGTTTTAATCAATGTCTTCCCCACATAAAGTCGATCCGGAAAAGTGTCCAATCCTCCCCAATATCTAAGCCAGACAGCATTACGTCATTTGGCCTGCTCAGGGGGTTGATGAAACAATCCTGCAAAAGTTTTAGACCGATTAGGCCTAGCAGAAGTCTCCGACGAAGCAATAGCAGAGTCAGCTCTCGAACCCTGGTCCGAGGTACTAACAGGGGGAGGCCTAGTGAACTCACCAGGTGCAGCAGACCATAGTGAGCCATTACCTGACCCCACCTTATCCCCTTGAGAGTCAGAAGCCAGAGGCAAAGCAGAATTCAACAGAGGTAAAGGTGGAAGCACAGACCCTTCCCCAGCACCAGTTCCTGAAGTGAAAGTGGGAACAGGGGTATCCAAATTACTGACTTGAACATTACCTACCACCCCTCCTGCCCACCAGGTCGGGGGCTGAGACATACTTAAGCCTGAAGGTACCTCCACAGAGTCAGAAATGTCTAATAAGTCACCTTGAAGGGTCGGACCAGGTCATGCAGGGGAGTTACAGGAATCATCTAAGGGGGACTTCTCCCACCCAGCACCCTGCAGAGCTTCAGCAATAGTTAGACCAGAGGCAGATACATGAGAGTCGAACCCCTGCCCAGGGGAACCGTAAACATCTAAATTCCCCACACACCGTTCGTGAGGCTCCTGTAAACCAGAATCCACCCCCTGCAATGTCACAGTACCTATTTGTTGATTAGACAAATTTCCCAAAGTTGACGAAACCAATGGGCGTTGAACCTTTCCATCAATGTTGGTCCTCGTAGACCACGCGCCACTCTCCATACCAGTAGACAAATTACTTGACGTGTAGGAGCCAAGGGGAGACTCTGGGCACTTCTGATACAGCGAAATACTGCCAGTCTCCCGCTCTTGACTTCACAGAACCTCCCTGCACCGACTCCCTGTCGGCTTCAGTAGCAAGGATCGGTTCCAGAATGCACTGCTTCACCCCTTCCTTCCGTATCGCTTTACCACCAACCGTAAACAGGGCAGCCTTGGAAAGCGAATCCCTAGTCACTCCATGCACTCAGGAATCCTGCTCACCCTCTGGTTTGGAACGGATTGTAAAATCATTAACCTCAGTTGCGCCAGTGTTCCATGACTCAGGTAAAGCTGAGGCAGCGTCAGTAAAAACGGTAGGTGCCAAACTCAGTACATTTCCAGCAGCCCTCTGAAGCCCAGAACCCTCCGGTAGTACTCTAAACTCCTCATAGATCTCTTGCCTCACAACTTTCTTCTTCGGTCTCCTGGAATGTAGAGATAGGGAGGAAGGGAGACCAACTCCCCTATCCCCGGAGCATCCTCCTGCTCTGCATCCGAGCCCCAAGTGGCCATCCTGATGGCTGGACCCCATACAGGTCACAGAGTAACTGCAACAGAGTAGGGGAATTTCCCCGGTGTCCTGGCCAAATTTCCCTCATTCACTAAAAATACCACCAACAGCTTAATCTGGTTCAAGGTCAGTTGGCATTCATCTGTATCCCCCTCCCCCGGGTCATGCCTGAAAATAGGCAGGATTTGTGTAGTGCACTTACCTGGTCAACAAAAACTAAATAAATAAATAAATAATCACAATAAACCCCTCCAGGGTGTGGGTTATGCTGGGATTTACCTACTTCTGGTGCAGATTTGGTCACTTGGCTGCACCTCGTAACCAAACCACACCAGGCGTGGGTAAATCCCAGCATAACCCACACCCTGTCATGGCTTATTGCTTAAATCTATATACGCAGAATGTGATTGTTAGTCTCAGTATGGTATTCAAATAACATTCCAATTGTCACAGTTTACTGTTATTGAGTCTAGCAATCTCCATGTGTGACAGAGATTTTAACTCTGGTGCTATTTCGGGACTGCTGTCATTCAGTCTGTGTATCCTAATAAATTGTTTTCCTACACAATCATATGGCCATAGTGCAGATTCATTAATAAGGTAAAGCAAAATTACTTGTGTTCAGGGGGGAGGGGGTAACTTCTAATGTCAAGTCCCATACATTATAAATGACAATGCCTGATGTACAGATGATAACCATGGTATAATCATCTCTTGTAGTTACTAGGTCAATGGCAAACCTCTCAAGCTGCGCTCTCGAGGTTTACTGATGCCCTAGCAACCACTCAAGGTGATTACACCATGGTTATCACCTGTACATCAGGCATTATCCTCTATGTTATGGTCTCTTGTATGACTGAATTCTGAGAGTCTGTGTATTTCTGGATTATTAGGGTCCCTGGTGTACCTGGATTGTTAGTGCCTCTGGTACACCTAGGTTATGAGGGTCTCTGGTGTACCTGGATTATTAGTGTCTCTAATATACCTGGATTATTAGGGTCTCTGATGTATCCGGTTTATTAGTACCTTTGGTATACCTGAATTATTAGAGTCTCTGTCATATCTGGATTATTAGGGCCGCTGGTACACCAGGATTATTAGTGCCTCTGGCATACCTGGATTATCAGGGTATCTAGTGTACCTGGATTATTCATGTATCTGCTATACCTGGATTATTAGGGTATCTGCTGTACCTGAAGTAAGCAAATGGATTTCAGTCTCACATCTCCAAAGTGGATACTACTATCAGATCCCAATGGCACCGGGGGACAAGAGCAAGACAACATTTATCACCCAGCTCAGATTTTTCACTTCAAGAGGATGCACCAAGGCATAGCCCGGGTCCTAGTCACATTCCAATGACTGATGGAGAAGGCAGTGGTGTCTACGAACCTGTTTAAAATACAGAAATACAGTACTAGTATAGTTGGATGACCTCATCATCTTTAGGAGGAATTTAGAGGAACAGATGAAACTCTTGAACTGGCTCAAGGAGTACAGTCTGAAGACATCTTCATTTGTCAAATTGGGGCAGTGAAAACAAAGGTGTTGTGCCATTAAAACAGTTTCTGAAGTTAGTAAAGATGGCAGTAAAGTGAAATATGGAAACAAACCTTCATATGTTTAAAACACTTGGAGTGAGCATACCACAGAGGCAGTTTGCAGGAGAAGCAGTTTGTGGGCTCTGTAAATAGATGCCAGGAGAGAAAAAAATATCCAAATTGTTTGTTTTTTGTGCATCTCTCCAAAACCCTACACATACTCTCAAGCCTCATTTCCACTGCAAAGCATCATGGGTATGCAAATCCCTGTGCATATCAGGCTAACAAGGCCTGGCCAGGGCAGCTATTGCCTTTTAAACAGGTGTGTACATCTGATTCAGTATAGGCTAAAGGTTACAGGCAGGATTCAAAAAGGGCTTGCGCTTGGTGCATCTCAGATGCCCCGGTGCAAATGAGATGCACAGAGAACCAACTGTGGTATTCACAGAAGATGCACTAGGGAATGCTCCCGGCACATCCCCTCTGTGAATACCACAGTTGTGCCCAGCCCAGGATGCACCAGTGCAACCCCCTGGTTGGGCTGGGAAAATAATGGGGCAGCACATCTCATGATGCACTGCACCTAAATGTGCCATTCAGAGCCAACAACATGCAAATGGATCCATTAGGCATGCATGGCACAATGGGGCCATTTGCATGTTATTATGGCCCCATTTGCATGCACTGAACAGGACTGCATCTATCAGAATGTGCTGGGAACCCTGCATGTGCAGCAGTACTGCCACATATCCAGCACCCCTTTCAGGTCAATGCAACCCCCCCCAAGTCGCTGTGTGAATGCTGCACACTGTGGCAATAGAGTAGGAGACTCAGATCCCCCCGGGCCCACATCCCCACTGGTATGCCACTCCTTGTGGCAGTACTGTGGAAGGCTAAGACCCCCACCTGCATTCCGCACTCTGCAGTGATACAGTAGAGTGCCCAGACCACCCCCCGCCCGCATCCCTGTTCATATGCCGCTCCCTGCAGCAGTACTGCTGTGTGATCTGCACCCACCCTCCCCACCTTGGCCCAGTCACACCAGTGACGGCACTCACAGGGTACAGTACACACTTCAAGCCCATTGGTCGACACGGTTGACCAATGGACTTGCAGTTGTACAGTAGCTGTCATTCACAGACAGCTCTGTTGGTGGGCAGCCATGGTGGTGTGCAGGTGGGTTGAGCTGCCTGCTGACATTTGAGACCTGCTGGGACAGTGGGAGCTGGGTGGTGTGGGGTTGCCTGAGTGGGAGTGGGGGTGGATGGTCTGCTGGACCACCAAGGAGCCATTTGGATGCGGCATGGCAGGCACTCAGGTTGGGGCAGGGAGGGTGGATTTGATTGGCTATGCAGGCTGGGGCCGCAGTACCTGCTACAAGGGGCTATGGCAGGGGGAGGTACTAAAGCCCACTATGGCTGTGGGCTATGTCGCTGCCATTACAGGGATGCTGGCAGGGAGATACTGGACAGCCAGGGTGGGTGGGCCACCATTCTGCTGTCTACAGTATGGCAGCCTGCCTGTGGGTGGCAAGTAACCTAAGTCTACTTGTTATAGACTAATCTTTAGGGGGCACATCTCCAGACTTGCCCTGGAGATGCACCTCCTGGTTGGGCTATGACTGGGGTTGCGTACCATATGCATGGGCATGCCCCCTTCACAGCCCCTCCAGATGTGCTGCATACCATTATGGGCATTATGCAGTACATCTGTGATGTACTGGCACAGCAGGGATGCACCAGCGCACTGGTCCCCTTGCAGAATTGCGCCAGTGCGCAAGTCGGGGTTCTTCCAGCGCATCCCTTTTGTGAATCCTGCCCTACTTGTTTTTCTAGAAGAAACAATGAAAAAACAACTATGAAATTCACAACTGTGAGGAAAGTGCTCTGACTCTGAAGTATCTTGACTTCACAGGAGGAGAATTAAATCTGATTGTCTAGAATGCAGCAGTTAGTAAGGGCAGCATTTGAATAAGTGCACGAGTCAATGATGGATTACATCATTTGCATACATTCTAATCTCCTGGCAGTTCTACTCTGAAGGCTGACTGCAAGAGAATACCTGGGGTTAGAATAACAAAGTACAGAAATGTGCTTTGAAATAAACCTTCAGTTTCACAGGAAATGTAATTTTTGATTTTTGTTCTAGAAGTAATTAGAATTGAAAACATTTCCTTAAAATGTTCTAGATAATTTTGTAGAAAATCCAGCAACATTTTATATGACAAAATCAACACACATCAGTATTTTGCCTCTGGGGGAAATTCTGCATAAAAATGGAGTTTTGATGTAGTAGGGACCATAGCTTTATTTAGTAATGCAGAACTAAAACAATATTGTAGCTATAGGCCGGAATATTCAAAAGGGTTGCGCATGGCGCAACACAAATGCACCATGTGTAACCCACTGATGCACCCCGGCGTGATATTCAAATTGGGAAAGTGCGCGGCACAAATCCCGATGCACCTGGGAGCATCAGTAATGTATGCGGCGCAAATGGGGGGGGCATGCCCATGCATACTCCGCACATCCTGATATTCAGCCCAGGATGTGCTGAGCAGATGCAGGCACAACCCCTACTTGCGCCACACACAGTTGAGCCTAAAAAAAAAAGGAGCAGCTGGTGGCGACCCACAGGTGAGCTGCCGTATTGCAGGGTTCGACATGGCAGCTGCCAGCTGTGGGTGGCCACCCGAGCTCCGACTGCACCATCCATCGTGGTAGCACCCCCCCAATACCCGATCATGGGCATAGGTATATAATTGAAATGTCCAATATCCCTGGTGATCCAGTGGACTGCTGCCAGCCCGATCATGGGCATATGTAATAATGTAACACATTCGATATCCCTGGTGGTCCAGTGGATGGCTGCCAGCCCAATCACAGGCATATGTGGTCTAATAAATATTTAAAACCATCCCTGGTGGTCCAGTGGTACCCCCTTCCCAGCCACCCACTGCGCCCCACCATCCCACTCTCCCCCAGGTCAGCAGTGGGTGGCAGCTCCCCACCTGCAAGCTGCCTGGCCACTCGCCGACTGGATGCGTACAGTATGGCTGTACACCCATTGGTCCACAGTGTGGGCCAATGGGCGTGCAGACCGGACTGTACTATACAGTCCAGATATGTGAATGGATCCATTCACATATCTGGACTGTGTAGTACGGTATGGACTGCAGGCTCATTGGCCCACGCCAGGGACCAATGGGCGACAGCCGTGCCAGGACGCAGGCCGCCGGCGGCAGACGGGCGGCTTGTGTGGGAGCTGCTGCCCGCCACTGACCGGGGAGAAGTGGGGTGGTGGGTGCAGTGGGCGGGTGGGGAGGGGGTACCGCTGGACCACCAGGGATGGCCTCAAATGTTCATTAGACCACATGCCCACTATCTGGCTGGCAGTGGTCCACTGGACCACCAGGGATATTGGACATGTTATTATATTACTCATGCCCATGAACAGGCATTGGGGGACTGTGCCATGATGTGCAGGGGGTGTCGGTCCCCAACAGTTGCAGCCTGGCAGAGCGCCAGGCACAAGTCACAGGGAATCGGTGCACCTGCATGCAAATGGGACCATAATGACATGCAGATGGTCCCATTTGCACCTTGCATGCATTATGGCCCCATTTGCCTATCCACCACTGAATATTGCGGTTGCTGCACCTAGCGCAGCGGCACTTGCATTAGCGCAGCTCCCTGCTCTTCCCTGGCCACTTGCATTGGCACAGTGCCACTGCACTACATGCAATGCAGGTGGTCTCAGAGCGATATTCAATGGTGCTGAGCCATGGCACAGCACCATTGAATATCACCCTGTCAACACCCTGGCGCATCCCAGTTGCACTGCACCTAGGCTTGCACCATAGCCTGGCGCAGTCTAAATATCCCACCCATAATGTTCATGTAGAACACTCAGAGTGAGCACACTACAGATGCAGTTTGTAGAAAAGCAGAGTAAGGGATCCATATAAGGATGCTAGGAGAGAAGAAATAGAAAAAAAAAGTTTGCCATTTTGTTCATCTCTCCAAAACATCCACATAATCACAAGCCTTACTCCCTTTATATCATCACATTTGTCTTACATTTGAAGCAGGAAAAACAGTTATCTTGTGAATATTACTATCGTTATCTTGAATATGCAATTTAGCAACAGGAATGTGATGGTGTCACTAACTGCCATGAAAGAGCTGAAACAGAGATAACAATGGAAACAATTTTTAATAATATTTCTGGATTTGTGTAATCTCAAAGGGCACAAAACATTATGATTTCTGTTCACAATGTAATCTACTTACAGAAAGGCCAGACACTTGAATATTCAGTTACTTCTATTATTTAAAGGAGAACTATAGTCAATATTTAGAAAAAGACATGCTGTGCATGTTTTGATATGTGTGTGTAGTTCAGGTGCGTCCTTTTCTTTGTTTGCTGCTAGGATTTTTTTCTAAATTCACCTTCTTGTTTTATGGCACATGGGGGTATTTATGCCTGTATCTTTTATTACCTTTCCATTTTCTCTGTGCCTACTGTCCCATGTGAAAGTAATGTATCATACGTCATTGATTCAGTGAGTGCTAGGAGTAACTGTTTTGTTTTTTAATCTCTTCTTTTCATCAAACCAAATAGACAGCCATTATAAAACACACATCTCACCTCAGATCATCAGTGCTATAATTAGTGAAGACTCTAGTTGTTTCTTTAAAGAACAACTCACTCAATTATCCCTCAGGTGTTTGCAAAACTGTGAACGTAGCCTTCGTTAGTTTGTTTTATATTCTGCTATTTGCTTGGTATTTATTCCTCTTTAACATTATCGACTTGGTGTAGTTGTACATGGCCAGTGACACTTGCCTAACTTACGTTTGTACTTATTATTGTTTGCCTATTGTTGTCTTTGTGTAACATCCTAGATCATGCCTGAAAATAGGCTTTTGATTGTCTGGGGCACTTGCCTGGTTAATAAAAATTAGTGCTCATTGGCTAAGGAAAGGCACTTACAGTTCTACTTCTATAAACTGAATGGTAAGCCAGCACTCATTGAATCAATAGTCTCTGATGCATCACTGTCACAGGGAACAGAAGCTCTGAAGGAAAAGGATGGGCAATAAAACATACATGCACGGAGATCCCCAGGGGCCATAAAACAAGAAGACAATTTTAGAAATCAAATCCATACAGCAAACAAAGGAAAGAATGCACCAGGGCAACACACAAATCAAAACATTCTACTCATAATATTTTTTCATAAATTTTTACTGTAGTTCTTTAATGTAATTTAAAAAGGCACATCACAGCAGGAAGGTCATGAATCACAGCAGGAAGGTCATGTCATACAAATCTAATTGATTTCTTTGACTGGGTGGCCAAAGTAGTAGACCAGGGAGGGGCTGTGGACATGGCTTACCTAGACTTTAGCAAGGCATTTGACACAGTCCCGCACAAATGATTAATAAACAAATTAGTCAACCTGGGAGTGGTGCCCAGGGTGGTAGCCTGGGTAAAACACTAGCTGGACAACAGGACACAGTGGGTAATAGTAAATGGAGTCCACACTGAAGACAGGGGGTTACAAGTGGGGTACCGCAGGGTTCAGTACTGGGGACGGTCCTTTTTAATGTTTTTATAAGTGACATTGCAGAGGGACTGGAAGAGAAAGTATGTCTCTTTGCAGATGACACAAAGATCTGCAACAGGGTTGATACGCAAGATGGGGTGGAAAGGATGAAAAGGGACTTGGCAAGGTTGGAAGAATGGTCAAATGTATGGCAGCTTAGATTCAACACAAACAAGTGCAAAGTAATGCACCTGGGAAACAAAATCCCAGGGGATGAGTACACAATGGGGGGTGAGATACTGATAACAACAAAAAATGGAAAGGAACCTGGAGGTAGTCATATCAGATTACCTAAAGGTGGGCCAGCAATGTGAGAAGGCAGTAAGGAATGTTGAGGGGATACTGGGATGCACAGGAGAGGCATCACCAGTAGAAAACAAGAAGTTATTATCCCTCTGTACAGACAGTTGGCAAGACCACATCTGAGTACTGTGTACAGTTCTGGAGACCCCATCTCTGCAAAGACATAGACAGGGTGGAGGCTGTTCAGAGGAGGGTAATCAAAATGCAGCAGGGTCTGCACCAGAAGACATATAAAGAAAGACTAAAGGAGCTTAAGATGTATAGCTCGAGGAAAGGAAGGAGGGGGACATGATAGAAACTTTCAAATACCTCAAGGAATCAACAAAGTCCAATAGGGTAGCATCTTTCAGAAAAGAGATGTGCAAGAACAAGGGGCACAATTTGAAGATAATGGGGGATGGCTCAGAGGTTATGTGAGGAAGCATTTCTTCACAGAGAGGGTTGTAGATGCATGGAACAGCCTTCCTGAGGAGGTCATAGAGTCAAAAACAGTGGGGGAACTCAAGAATGCATGGGACAGACATAAGGCAATTCTAGTGGGTGGTAGGAGAAAGTAGGCTGTTGGTTAACTAGGATCTGCAGCTTATTCGTTAGGCAGGGAAATGGGCAGACTAGGTGGGCCAAGCAGTCCTTATCTGCAGTCAAATTCTATGTTTCTATCAAAGGTTTTTGCAGAACTTTTAAACCCAATATAAGTCTCATATTCTCTGCATTCACAAAGCATGGAATTATTCAGGAAGGGGGTCCAAATGGGCTTGACCCTCATAGCTTTCATGTCCCCTTGCGAATGATGCAACACTAGATTATTCAGACTGTAATGGACAGGGAAACTGTTCAAAGGTAAGGACCTCATAGTTCTCAAAGTTCGTTAAGTGTAATGCTGACAATGTGAATTTATTGATTTAGTTAGTTAGCTAGTTAGCTAGTTAATTAGTTATTTAGTTATTTAGTTGGTTAGTTAGTTAGTTATGTATGCATCTGAAATTTGGTGACCAGCAAAAGGCACACTGAGCCAAGGCTCATTTACAGGTGTGACCCAGGGAAGGGAAACAAAGGATAAAAACAATACACAGCATAGACAAATTCAGTGTTATAAAAAAGTGCAAAGTCAGAGCAGTCCTGTGTTTGAAGCCGTTTATGGTTTTGGCACCCACCACTTCATCTGGTTAAGACGTCCATGGCTCAAGCACTCTTTCTGTAAAATAATACTTTATCACAACCTTTTTAAACTCCCCCCCCCATTAAGCTCCACACATGGCCCCTTGTCCTATCTTCTTTGTTTCTGGTAAATGACTCTGTAAGTCCTTCCAGGAACTTGAAGGTCTCTATAATATCTCCCCTTTCTCTTCTGGTTTTGAGGGAATACACGTTCAGTGCTCTTAGCCGATCCTCATAAGATCAGTCCTCGTAGCTCTGAATTATCTTGGTCATCCAACCTTCTCTAGCCTGTCCCTGTCCTTTTATTGGTGAAGACTCCAGAACTGAGCACAGTACTCCAGGTAGATGTCCACTGAATCTTTTACTGCAACTCAGTTACTCCGTGAGTATGCTTCCCCATTTCTTTCCTAAAAAAGTATTTCAGGACATTCAGAATGAATTCCCAAGATTTCTGGCACAACAAGTCCCCCAGGAAATTACATAAGACAGTTATTCTCCCTGTGGGGAAAAAAATAAGTTTGAAATTCCCTAACATCTATGTGTATTAACTTGCATTTAGGGCTGGACAATATCTCCAGTAAACTGGAGACACCCAGTGTGGGGGACCCTTGATGTATGTTCCACTCCTGTTGCAACTGGAAATGGATCTTTTTCCCAGCACAACTGTAAAATTGAAGCACTTATTTTTTCTGATAGAGCTATATTGCCAAAAGAACTTAAAACTCTCCCAATAGGAACATCCCAGTTGTACTACATAAACTATTATAGACCATTAACGTGAAAGATGAGTTGGCAACCCTGGTACTTTAGCAGTCACCCAGTTTGGCAGAATGTAATGTTTCAAATAGATAAGTGACCCCTGTATTTTGTGCACTGGAAGGAAAGAGGGATTGAGAAACTGGAAGATATGGTAGAAGGAAAATATTTTAGACCTTTTGGAGAGCTACAGAGAATATTTGGTTTAGTCAGTCTGGAAGCCTGTACATACTTACAATGAGTGAAGTCACATGCTGATGATATAGTGGGAGGAACAGAGCTAGATATGTCTGCTTCCTTGTAAAGCACACCTTTTCACATCACACTCAATACTATTAGGTAGGAAATCATCTAATGAGAAGACAGAAAAAAAACACTTCAGAAATATAAAATAAGTGAGTACTTTTTGAAGTGAGATTTTAGTGAGCATTAAATATCTTGCCTGGTGTCCTGCCACACTGAAAGCTTGGAAGGTTGAAAAGGCTACAAAGGAAATCATTTTTAATTCCATTTTGAACTCTGTTTATGGGGTTGAGATATCTTATTTCTTAAAACGTTTAAACTAAAATTCTTAAATTTTATTTGGTGCTTGAACCACAGCTGATGGTGTCCATGGAGTCAACTAGTGCCGGTTACTTGATCCCGTATGCTGTGCTTTTCTGATTCTCAACCCAGGACTTAAGGTGATTTGTCACCTCATTGCCAACATTAAAGATGTTGGGGTCTGCTTTGTGGTATGTGTCCATTTTCACAACCAGGACTGGCATTCTAATTTGGAGCAAGATTTGAACATTTTCGGAAATTAATTTGCTGGAAGGTTTCATTTAGCACAACATGGAAGCTCCAGAAACATAGAAACATAGAATCTGATGGCAGATAAGGACTGCTGGGCACATCTAGTCTGCCCCATTTTCCTACCCAGTGCTTAAACAGCATTCCCTACCTGACCTGTGGCTTCCCCTTTCTTCCCTATTGTTAGTGTTCCTTTATGTTTGTCCCATGCATTTATGAATTCCCCCACTGTTTTTTCCCCCACCTCCTCCTCTGGGAGGCTGCTCCTTGTATCCACCACCCTTTCTGTGAAGAAATACTTCCTCATGTTACCCAGGAGTCTACCCCTCACTCTCATATAATGTCCCGTTGTTCTTGAACCTCTTCTCCTCTGAAAGATGCTACCCTATTGTACCTTATTGATACTCTTGAAGTACTTGAAAGCCTCTATCATATCTCTCCTTTCTCGTCTCTCCTCCAGTGAATACACATTGAGGTCTTTCAGTCTCTCATCATATGGTTTCTAATGCAACACTTGCACCATTTTAGTTACCCTTCTCTGTACTGCTTCCATTCTGTTTGTGTCTTTCCTAAAATGTGGCCTCCAGAACTGTACAGTACTCCAGATGAGGTCTGACCATTGATCTGTACAGTGGCATCACCACCTCTTTTTTTTCTGCTCGTGAGTCCTCTCCCTATGCACCCCAGCATCCCACTGGCTTTCTCTATGGCCTTCTCACATTGTATAGTCACCTTTAGGTCATCGGATATAATCACCCCAGGTCTATTTCTTGTTTGGTGGCTGTCAGAAATTCCTCCCATGGATTTCTGTGTTACAAAGGCATGATCATGCATTTCTTTGCATTGAATCTTAGCTGCCACACTCTTGAACTCACCTCCAGCTTTCTTAGGTCCCTTTTCATTTTCTCCACCCCCACCCCGGAATGTCAATCCTGTTGCAGATCTTAGTGTCATCGGGAAAGAGGTGTGCCTTCCCTACCAGCCCATCTGCAATGTCACTCATAAAGACATTAAAGAGTATTGGTCCCAATACCAATTCCTGTGGCACCCCACTGTTCACCCCCCTCTCCTTGGACTGAGTTCCATTTACTACCATCCCCTGTGTCCTTCCACCCAACCAATTTCTGACCCATTTTACCACCCTGGTCCCCACTCCCAGGCTACCCAACTTGTTTACAAGCCTTCTATGTGGAATGGTGTCGAAGGTCTTGCTGAAATCCAGGTAGGCCACATCCACTGTCCTTCCGTGATCAATTTGACTGGTCACCCAGTCAAAAAAATCTATCAGATTTGTTTGACAAGACCTTACCACTGTGAACTCATGCTGCCTCGGATCCTGTATCCCGCAGTCCTCTAGATATGTCACAGTCCTTTCTTTCAGTAATGATTCCATCAGTTTCCCCACTACCGAGGTCAGGCTTACTGGCATGTAGTTGCCAGCTTCCTCCCTCTTCCCACTTTTGTAGAGAGGGACTACACTTGCCCTCCTCCAGTCCTCCAGAACTACACCTATTCCTACTGATTTGTTGAACAGAGCTATCAGAGATGCTGCCAGCTCCCTTCTGAGTTATTTTAGTATTCTGGGTTGTATTCCATCCAGCCCCATTGCCCTTTCTACTTTTAGTTTTGCTAGCTCCTTTAGGACTCTCCCCTCCATAAACAGACTGGTGTCCACCTCCTTTCCCTTGGTGGTGGTGGTAGTAGTAGTATATTTTATTCAAAACCATGAATTTCATAAAAACTCCATTGAGCAGTTGGACCACAATGGGCTCAGGAGGGTGGAGAGGTTACGAACAGAGAGATTTCTCCAGTTGTACCTTCACAATTCATATGCCACTTGTCAGAGTGTGGTTCCTCTATAGAGGCACCCACAGTGGAGACCAAGGAGGATGTTGGGAACCTCCACAAAGGAGACCCACAGGAGGGTGACATGGGACCCCACAGTGGAAGAAAACAACTCCTGGTGGGGGATTCCATTGTTAGGAGGGTAGAACTGGTGGAGGGAGGAGAGAGAGGGAGGCAAGGTGCCTGCCAGGCGCCATGGGTTGGAGGGACAGGGAGCAAATCCTCAGGATCACAGGAGCAGCTGCACGGGGGAGGGAGCTGGGTGTCATTGTTCACCTAGAGACAAATGACCTGGCTGGGAAAGGGATCAAAACAGTGCAGGAGGAGTTTGTGGAGTTGGGAAGGGGCCTTAGACAAGTAGCATACACGGTAACCTTCTCGGAGGTGCTGCCTGTCTATGGCATGGATGAGGCTAGGGTGCTCCACACCATGGGCTTCAATCAGTGGTTGAAAAACTGTTGCAGAGCTCAGGGGTTTGGCTTCACTGGGGACTGGTGGTCCACCTGGAATGATACAGGCCTATACTGGTGCGATGGTCTGCATCTGTCCAGGAGGAGAACCAGGATCCTAGGTGATAGATTTAAATACTTCACTGGCAAGCATTTAAACTAGCCAAGGGGGGAGGCACTGGAAAGGAGCAGGAAAATCCTAGCCCCCCCAAAATATCAGGGTAGTTAGTGAGGTAAACACCAAGATAGAGACGTCAATAGGAAGAAGGGCAGGAGTAAATGGAGAAAACGACAAAGGCAGTAAGGACAGGGATGGAGCAAAAATGAGTAAGGCTATCAAGAAATGGAGGGTAATGAGTACCAATGCCCATAGTCTGGGCATCAAGCTCCCTGAACTGGTGGCCTTGATGGAAGAGGAATGTCTGGATATCGTGGCAGTCACAGAACATGGTACACAGAGAACCATGACTGGGATGTTAACTTACCAGGGTACACAACCTACAGGAGAGACAGGGAGGCTAGAAGAGGAGGGGGAGGAGTACCTCTCTATGTAAGAGAAGAGATAAAAGCAACAGATGAAAGAGTAAACAGGGAGGAGAGGAGGCACTGTGGGTCACCCTAGAGACTGGAAGTGGCACCACAATCCTCACATGGGTTGTATACAGAACCCCATCTCAGGGGAAGGGAATGGACAAGTATATGATAGAATGCAACCTTAGCATGGCAGAGAAAGGGAAGATATTGTTGATGGGTGACCTGAATATGCCAGATGTTAACTGGAGCACCTTTTCTGCAGCCACATCCAAGAGTAGGGCCATTCTTGATGCCCAACAGCTAGTGCTGGAACCCAGTCAGGAGGGAGCAATCTTAGACCTCGTACTCACAAATGGAGACAGTGAGAGGATCTCAGATCTAGAAGTTGGTAGCCACCTGTGAACAAGTGACCACCAAACAGCGTGGTTCATGATAAACTCAGCTGCAGAGTCAAGCCATACAAAAGTGAGGGTACTGGACTTCAGGAGGGCTGACTTTATCAAAATGGGAGAGTGCCTTAGAAAGGCACTAGCAAACAGGCAAGGAGGAGGGGTAGAGCAACGATGGGGAAACATCAGAACTGCCATCACAGAGGCAATAAGCCTTTGTGTAAAGCAAATAAACAAATCAAAATGAAAGAAAAAGCCACTATGGTTCTTAAAAGAGGTGCCAGGAAAGGTTAGGGAGGAAAAAGATAGCATTTAGGAAGTATAAGGAAACACAGAAGGAGCAGGACAGAGAACTGTACTAGGTAAGGCAGAAGGAAGCAGGTAAGGCAGTCAGAATAGCAAAGGCCCAAACTGAGGAAAAGATAGTCTACTCAAGTTAAGAAGGGGGATAAAACCTTTTATAGGTACATTAGGGAGCATAGAAAGACAAAGGGAGGGATAGTGAGGCTGAATATAATGGATGTTGGGTGGGCAGAGAGGGACAGTGAAAAAGCAGGGATACTGCTGGCCTGGTGGCACTGAGGTTTGAGGCGCTGGACACCTCACCTCGAACTGCACTGGTGACCCGGGTTCGGGAACGGACTCGGGTTGGCGGGGGTCAGTGGGGAGAGGGAGGATTGAGCATCGCAATGGATGCTCTCCTCCCTCTGGGAAGGGACACCAGGGGTGCCTTGTGCACTCACATTCCGAGAGAGCCAGTGGAAGCACAGGCTTTCCAGGGTTCTGGCAGCTCTGTTTACCGGAGTCGGGGAGGGGGGAAGCTGTCAGGCACTTGGGAGGGCATTGCGTCAGCCGTCGCCTACCTCTGTAGGTACTGCTCAGCCCAAGGCCCCAGGGGCTGGGACAGGGATCCACAGAAAATGGAAAAAAAAACCTTAGTGAGCCTAGATGATGGCCACTCCAACATCCATCCAGGTCCAGGACCCACAGGCAGATCTTCGCTGTGCAGGTGCTCCACGGAAGCAATAGGGGGGATATAAGGAGTAACTGAGCACTCTAGGGGACAGACACCATGGTAGCAGACTTAGGAGGGGCATGAGCAATGCCTGAAGGAGTGGAGCACTGAGTGTGTACAGGAGGGGTATAAATGGGGAAAGTTCCTCCAAAGTAAAAAAAAAAAAGCACGGATACTGAACGAATACTTCTGCTCAGTATTCACAAAAGAAGAGGAGGGGGAGGTTCCTAATCCAACTAACAGAAGCACTCTGGATAGGTGGGTCGATCCCAGTCCTTTCACAGAAAAAAGGGTTCTGAAAGAACTCCTAAAACTGAAGGTGGACAAGCAATGGGGCCTGATGGAATTCACCCCAGAATTCTAAAAGAATGAAGGAGAGAACTAGTGACACCACTGACTACTCTCTTTAACAAATCATGGGAGGATGGTGTGGTACCTTAGTACTGGAGGAGGACTGATGTGATTCCCCTTCACAAAAGTGGGAGCAAGACAGAGGCAAGAAACTACAGACCTGTCAGTTTGATCTCTGTGGTAGGAAAAATTATGAAATCACTTCTGAAGGAAAGAACTGTTGAGTACATAGAGGACAGTGGGGCACAGGACCCAAAGCAGCATGGATTCACAGCAGGAAGGTCATGTCAGATGAATCTATTTGATTTCTTTGACTGGGTGACCAAAGTAGTAGACCAGGGAGGGGCTGTGGACATGGTCTACCTAGACTTTAGCAAGGCACTTGACACACTCCCACAGAAAAGATTAATAAACAAATTAGCCAGCCTGGGAGTGGGTCCCAGGATGGTAGCCTGGGTAAAACATTGGCTGGACAACAAGATACAGAAGGTAATAGTAAACGGGGTCCACTCTGAAGAAAGGGGGTTACTAGTGGGGTACCGCAGGATTCAGTACTGGGTCTGGTCCTTTTTAATGCCTTTATAAGTGACATTGCAGAGGGTCTGGGACGAAAAGCATGCCTCTTTGCAGATGACACAAAGATCTGCAACAGGGTTGATACACAAGGGGAGGGTGGAAAGGATGAGAAGGGACTTGGCAAGGTTGTGGGAATGGTCACAAGTATGGTAGCTTGGATTCAATGCAAAGACATGCAAAATAATGCACCTGGAAAACAAACCCTCCAAGGGGAAGATTACACAATGAGGGGTTAGTAACAACAACAAAAATGGAAAGGAACCTGGGGGTAATCATATCAGATGACCTTAAGGTTAGCAAGCAATGTGAGAAGGCAGTAGGGATGGCTGGGGGGATACTGGGATGCATAGGGAGAGGCATCACCAGCAGAAAACACGGTTGTTATTCCTCTGTACAGACAGTTGGTAAGACCCCATCTGGAGTACTGCGTCCAGTTCTGGAGACCCCATCTCCACAAGGACATAGACTGGATGGAAGCAGTCCAGAGCAGGGCAACTAAAATGGTGCAGTGTCTGCAAGAGAAGCCATACGAGGAGAGACTAAAGGAGCTTAATATGTATACCCTCGAGGAAAGGAGAGAGAGGTGGGACATGACTGGAACTTTTAAGTATCTGAGTAGAATCAACAAAGTCCAAGAGGGTAGCATCTTTCAGAAAAAGAGATGTGCAAGAACAAGGGGACACAATCTGAAGATAGAGGGGGGACGACTCAGGGGCAATGTGAGGAAGCATTTTTTCACAGAGAGGGTGGTGGACACATGGAACCACCTTCCTGAGGAGGTTGTGGGGTCTAAAACTGCAGGAGAATTGAAGAATGCATGGGACAGACATAAGGCAATTCTTGTGGGGGTAGGAAGAAATAGACTGCTGGTTAACTAGGATCTGCAGCTTATCCAGTAGGTAGGGAAATGGGCAGACAAGGTGGGCCAAGCGGTCCTTTTCTGCTGTCAAAGTCTATGTTTCTAGGAGCAAACTCATTTTCAAGGAGATCCAAAATACATTCATATAATTTCCATTCTTACAAGCAGGCATATATAAATTACAATTAAAAATAAAAACAAAGAGTTACATAAATAGCACTATACAGAGTCAATAGTAAGGAATGATACCAATAAAACAGTCTGTGGGTTTAGGTTATTGCAGTGGGACAGTATAATGCAGGAGCGTGACTTTGTTCATAAAACCATATTTTGATATGCTTCTTTTTTTGTTTAATAGAGTGGAGTTTCTCTGATTAATAGGGATTTAGTTCCAGACTACTGTGCCTCTGTGTCTTATTGAAAGTTTCCCAATTTCTAATCTAGCTCAAGGGACATTAAATTCGATACCACTGAATGCTCTCAGACTGTAAGACAGATCTAGCTGTGAATAAATTATTAATATATTTGGGAATTGTACCTTTCAGAACTTTTAACATAAAAAATGAAATATGTAGGTCCCTTTTATCTCTTAATCTCAACCAATTCAAATTTTGATACACTTGGCAGTGGTGCGTTCTGTAATGTGCATCCAGGATATAACAGGCCAGCCTGTTGTAGGCTATATCAAGTTTGCCCAGTAGAGTTCCATAGGCTCCAGCATATAGAAGATCTCCATAATCTATTGTTGGAATGATGTTGGGGATGTTAGGGTGTATTAGTAGGGGTATCACAAGTCGAAGAGGGAGGTAATAATCCCTCTTTACAAGACACTGGTTAGGCCCCATCTGGAGTACTGCATGCAGTACTGGAGGCCACACCTTCACAAGGACATTAACCAAATTGAGGCAGTCCAAAGAAGGGCAACAAAAATGGTGCAGGGGCTGCATCAGAAAACATATGAGGACAGATTAACGGAGCTCAATATGTGTACCCTAGAGCAAAGGAGGGAGAGAGGTGATATGATCGAAACATTCAAACTCCTTAAGGCCATTAACAAGGTAAAAGAGTCTAACATGTTTCAATATAAGAAAAATAGCAGGACAAGAGGACACAGCATGAGATTAGAGGGAGGCCAATTAAGGGGTAATGTGAGGAAGTTCTTTTTCACAGAAAGGGTAGTGGATGCATGGAACGCCCTACCTCAGGAAGTGGTGGATATGAATACAGTGCAGGGCTTCAAACAGGCATGGGATGGGCATAAGGGAGCAATACAGATGAGTATGAATAGATAGGTCATTGACAGAGCAAAGGCCAATGGCACATTTATAAGGTAGAAAAAGAAATGGGTAGACTGGATGGGCCTTGCAGTCCTTATCTGCCATCAACTTCTATGTTTCTATGATTGATAATGGTGCTTCTATCCCCTAGCTGTGGTCGTTCCCCTTCCATGTCTTCTGTAAATACTGAACAAAAATATTTTCTCGGGCTGGCCCACCAGAGCAGCAGTAGGGTTACCACTCACGGCGCCAGTGACCCGGGTTCGGGAACAGACTCGGGGAACTGGAGGGCCGGCCGGGGGGAGGAGGACTGAGCATCCAGAGGCTGCTCTCCTCCTCCGGGTGGGGTGGGATGTGGGTCCCGCTGCGTTACCGCCACCTGGGTGACCACGAGTGGTGGTGCAGCAAGGACAGCATGAAGCAGGGAGGGAGGACGTCCACCGGGAGCCAGAGCGTTAGCACACTGTGACGTGCGTCACTCCTAGGCTCTCCTAGCATGCAGATGTCCTATGGGGATGGACAGAAAAGAGGAAAATACCCTCCGGTGCTCCCTGTAGATGGAGCTTCAGGCCCCGATCCCAAGGCCATTGCCGGCACGGATGACGGATCCCCGACGAAACTCAGTCGCTCGGGGCAGTGGAAAGGGGGGCTCTGCCTCGTGCCCGCCTGGGGGTCAAACCAAGGCAGAGTGGGGGGATGACTTCACCCGATGCCAACAGAGACTTAGCAGGATGCACAAGGTCAGAGACTCCGAAGGTGAGGAAGCACCGGTGAAGGGGGCGTAAAAAGAAAGTAAAAAAAATATATATATTTTCTCAGGATTTCTGCCTTTTTTGGGTCCCCTTCTGCACACACTCCTCCTTCCCCTTTTAGTCTCACAATCCAACCTCTGGACTTTTTTCTTTCACTGATAAAAAATGTCTTATCCCATCTCTTTATGGCCTGTGCAGTTCTTTCCTCTGTTTGTGCCTTTGCACCCCTGACTGCTTTTCCTGCCTCCCTTAGTTTTTCCAGATACAGTCCCTTGTCTTCTTCCCTCTGTGTTTTCCTTGTACCTCTTGAAAGCTAACCTTTTTTTCTCTCACCTTTCTGGCTACTTCTTTAGAGAACCATAGTGTTTTTTTTCTTTCTCTTTGCGTTACTTACTTGCCTAACACAAAGGCTTGTTGCTTCTGCTATGGATCCTTTAAGATTTCCCCACTGTTCCTCTATAGCCCCTCTTTCCTCCTTCCCTACCGGAGCTGTCCTGAGGCATTCCCCCAACTTTGTAAAGTCGACCTGTCTGAAATCCAGGACCCATGCTTTCATGTGGTTCAAATACTTTACTGAACCACACTGTATGGTGATCGCTGGACCCCAGGTGGCTACCCACTACTACATCTGTGACTCTGCCCCTGTTGGTGAGCACCAAGTCCAATATCGTTCCCTCCCATGTAGGCTCTACCACAAGTTGTCTGAGGCTCACCCCCTGCTGGGCAACTAGGATGTCTCTGCTCCTTGCTGTGGATGCAGCATGAGTGCTCCAATTGACATCCAGAAAATTGAAGTCTCCTACCAGTAGTACTTCTCCTTCAGGTATCATTTTGTGGATGGCTTCCACCAGGACCCTGTCCATCTCTTCCCCTTGTGCAGGTGGTCTGTAGATCACCCCAGTATGAATGGCGGTGTTGTTTCCTGTTTCCAGGGTGACCCACAGTGCCTCTGCCGCTTCTTGCGTCCCTTGAACCTCAGTAGCCTGAATTCCATCCTTAACATAGATAGCTACTCCTCCTCCTCCCATCATTCCCACCCTATCTTTTCAGAATAGTGTATAGCCTGGTATAGCCATGCCCCAATCATGGTTTCCTGTGCACCATGTCTCAGTGATAGCGATAATGTCCAGATCTGCCACTGCCATTAAGACCGCTAGGTCTGGAATTTATTTCCCAGGCTGCAGGCATTTGTGCAAATGGCTTTCCAGTTATGCTACCTCCCCTCTTGCCTTTACCCCTCCTATATATACGCTCCCCCTTTTCACTGCTCCTGTCCCTACTTCAGGCATGTATAGTATCCCTGTCAGTTTCTGATTGCTGATTGACCATTGTCTTTCCTTCTTTTTTACCCGTTTGCCTTGTTTCTATTTCTGTGTGTACTTTTTATTTGTGGGGAGTGATAGCTAAATCCCTATCATTTACAGTGTCTTTGATAGGTTTTTTAGCCTCTAATCCCCCCCCTCCAGTTTAAATGCACAATGCCAACATCGAACTTCTGTCGCAGTGATCTTACTCTATCCTTGGTCAGGTGCAGTCCATCATATCTGAAGAACCTCCTTTCCCAGAAGTCACCCCAAGCACATATGAAGTGGAACCTTTTTCATGACACCAGCTCTGCAGCCATATGTTAAACTCTTCAGTCTCCTTTCTTCTGATCCTGTCTGCGCTTCCACTTTTGCCCCACACTGGAAGACCCTCTAGTCAGACCATGCGAGCAAACTGACTTCCCACACTGAATTTTTGTTGATATATTTATAAGTTTTCCTAAAAGACATTATATGCTTATTGAGTGATCCATATGTATGCAAAAATTGAGGTTGCTTTTCACTGAGGCATAATTCTAAATTCTATAATCTTAAAGTGGTCCATTAATAAATATTGGATTTTTAGCTCATGTATTTCAATAGGGGCAAGAGGTGTGTTCATAGTCAGTTCCCGGATTTTAAACTTGAAAGTAATAAAATGGAATTTTAGTTCTTTGGTTAAGTACAGTTGAGGGAAGGAGGTTTCTCTTTCTGCACTTTTAAAAACATTTAATTGAATGTTTTATATCCTATAAAAATTAGTTTTAACCAGCTGAAATTTTAATATTTGAAACAGCCAATAGCAGACTCCCATTCTCAGTGTTCGCGCCACCAAATGTATAGCCCACCGACTCTCTCTGTATACAGAGTGCACACCACACATTTGGTATGCTTAATGGAAGCCTATAGTTTGGAGCATCTAAACACTTGTGAGCAGCACTATGCTCCTGTGTTGTTGTAAGTAAGGCTTCTGGGGGTAGAGGCCTGTATCGGTTGTTTTAAGGCACACACGTTTATTAGCAGCCTAGCACTTAGAAGTGTAACACTGTGAAAAGCTGTATCCTAAGTACATTTGTTTACCCTTTGATGCTTATTAAAGTGAGAGCACATAATAAAAATGGCAACTGCAAAACCAATTGATGAACTTCTATCCTTTACGGAAGAAGAAGGAAATATTATAGCATTCAGTACAGATACAGTACAGAAAATAATTTTTTAAAGAACAAATGGACTTAATCACACCAAAAATCAGACTCAATACCATTGGAAAACCTCAGAAAAGGAGCAATTAACAGGATAAAGGAATACCCAGATGATTTAGAATTCAAAAAGCTCCATCTTGGGGGACGGAAGTTAAAGAATTTATGTCTGACTAAGTGAAAGTCCTGAAAGTTCACATGATTTAATCACACTGATAATCAAGAAAGCTAAAAAGGAAAGTGAGAAAACAGAACCTGAAATCAAGGAAATGGAACAAAAGCATGCTCAAACAGGGAATAAGACAGAATGTGATAAACTAAAACCTAGAATAAACAGAATTCTTAAATAATTTCAGGATGACCTCAGACTCTATAAAACCAAAAAAACATGAACGTGATGATAATGACAACACTAGCAGATACATATATAAATGGCAAGAGGAGGAGCCAACAGAACAACCAAAGTTTGACCCAAGAGGTAGACAGCCCTTCACAAACTTTAACCTATCCACCACTGCCAAAAGCAAGTCAGAGGGCTCTCTGGACAGAACAAGAGGTTTTTAAGGGAACACAGGAGAAGGAACAAGCAGGGCAAAAGGAAAACAAGGAGGAACAAGAGGAAGATGCCATGACTAAAGCAACAGTTGAGGGAAATATGGACAGATACAAATGGAACCGAGACAATGATCCAGACAGAGGAACTGGAGGTAATTAATATTTCAGGACAAATAAAAACAAGTACATAAACTGAAGTCCTTAGAAAGGGCGTATATTTCGTACCAACCAGCCCTATAAATGTGTTTGAACTTGAGTTGTCTTAGCAAAGTTTTTCAGGTAAATTAACTTGAGATACAACTTTTCATGTACAACAAATAACATTGATAACTGAAACAATTCTCAGATAACTACAACAAACTTAATGACATCCTAGGATATTCATGAGTCAGCTGATGGATGTATAAAGGAAGTGACACCATTTTGACCAAAATTCACTTTTTATCCCTCAAATTCACATGGAATGATTTAAATGTTCATCAAATTAGTTGAACAAGATTTGCAAACAACAGTTAAAGAAATAGAGCATGCAGCCCAAGTAAGAAACAACATTATGAATGCAGAGAGAGAGAAAGGCTTTACGAGAACTGAGAAATAACCACTAAATTGTAATAAAAGTAGCTGACAAAGAGGGGCAGTGGTGGTGTGGTCAGGACAAGCATGTAAAAACTGAACTGGAGAAACAACTAAGTGATAGAATATGCTATAAAATGTTAAACCATGATCCAACAGGGATGTTACTAGGGAGCTTTGGGGCCAGCTTTTAGAAGGCTGATGCAGGGCTTACATCCAGCCGCAAGTCAAACCCTAATGCTAACACAGTTGTGGCATTAATGAGTGCCACAGCTGCACCCAATTCTACAATCTTGGGTGCAGTTGCCAACCCAATTTATGGCAGCTTCCACCAAATCTGGGATGCAAGTTGCCTGTTAAGGGTCCCCATTTTGGATGCACGCTAGACAACAAAAAGATGGTCTAGCAAGCATCTTTTTGATGGAGTGGATAGAAAATCCCTTTAGATTGTCGCAAAGCCCAATGCACCATGTTTGTGGCACACCTGGGTCTTGTGGCGGTTCTGATCCTTGCAAAATCTAGCCCTTGATCTCATATTGAGTCATGCCAAGGAAAACAATTGGATTACTATGGAAAAAAGTGTTTGGAAACACTTCACCCTTGGAATCAGGTTATCTGTCTGCTCCCAAAGATTCATAAAAATTTAACTTCGGCACCAGGTTGCCCAGTTTTTTTCTGGTATAGGCAGTCTGTTAAAAAAAGTATCACAATTTGTGGATTTTTTTTTATAAAACAATGGATTCCAACATTGCTGTCTTACTTAAAGGATACTACAAACACAACAGATGTCCTCTAAAATGTGACTGTTTTGAAAGACATCATGCTGGCAACAATTAATATAGAAGCATTATATACAAACATCCCCCATGAGGGAGGATTATAAGCTGTTGATAAATATCTGAGTAACAGACCCAGAAATGCAGTCCCACCCAATGGCATTATATTGGATCGGGCAGAGTTTGTGCTGGAAGGAAACTGTCTTCTCTATGATAAAATGTTATTTGCTCAAACCAGGTGGGAATGACATTTACCCCAAAATTATGAGTCCTGTATGTGGGATGATG
This sequence comes from Neoceratodus forsteri, assembly GCA_016271365.2. NCBI lineage: Eukaryota > Metazoa > Chordata > Ceratodontiformes > Ceratodontidae > Neoceratodus > Neoceratodus forsteri. Next base: position 669,633,264 of record CM057451.1, on the reverse strand, counting down.
GAAGGAGCAGTATGTGTTTAACACAGAGAACAACAGATTTTTGGGAAAGATAAAACTATGGAAGTGTTTCATCGATTATGTTATTCTTTTGTGGGAATGCACTACCGAGGAATTGAAATTGTTCCTGGCATACATCAACAGAAGAAGCCAGCATTTGAAATGTACACACAAAATGGATCTACAAGAAATTCTATTTTTATATATTCTTATTTTCAAGGTAGACACAAGCCTGCAGACTAGTCTCTATAAAAAGCTGACTGATCAAAATACACTACTGAGAGGAGACAGTCACCATCCCAACAAGCATTTGTCAATGCCAAATGTTGTCTCGTTGGCATTGGCATTGGTAGTGCAGGAGTTAGAGATGCATAATAAGAATGGTAGTGAAGTATTGAACTGATGCCAACCCTACCCCCACCCTGCAGCGACTAACATGCATTGGGGTGTGTTTTGGGGTCATCAGCTATAACGCTCATGCTATTTTACCTCACCCTACCCTGTAGACATTGACTAGTGTTGTGGTGTGCTTTGGGGTCTTTGGGCCTTATACTTACCCCATTTCATAAGGAAATATGCTGAGGTGGGTGCAGTGTAGGAGAATGAGGTGAACTTTGGGGCCAAACACTCCATGGCACACCTTGATGCCTGTCACTGGTTGTAGGGTGGGGGTGGAGGTGGAATGGTGGGAGCATTACAGCTGATGATCCCAAGTCACACCCCTGATACCTGTCAGTCTCTACACTACAGGGTGGGGTGTTACAGCTGGAAACCCTAACACCATAGGCGTGTGTTGGTATTTTCACTCCAAATTATCAACATGGGCTTTTTGTGACCCCACCTCATGAAGAGCGGCATTATCAGTTTGTTAGCCGAAAGGTAATTTTGCACAGTGACTGCACCATTTGGTGCCACAGGTACAGAAACACATCATGGGCAGGATGTGAAAAATGACAACTGTATTGTTCATGAGGAGGTATAAAAAAAACGGCAACGTTGAAAATATGGAGTGAAAATATGAAATATTGGTGAAGACATGAGCATGCATAGAAGCTGTGCAAAGCACGGCTGTAACCCAATTATTTTTGGTATTTTTTTTAACCACATTTTCAACATAGGCATTTTGGGACCTCCCCCCATGAACAGTGGCACTGTGATTTTGTTAATCTGTCCCAAAAGTTGATTTCTCACAGCGACCATGTCATTGTGCACCACAGGTGCGAAAACACATTTTGGGCAGGATGTGAGAAATGACAGCTGTACCATTCATAAGGAGGTGTGAAATAATGCCAGTGTTGAAAATCTGGCATGAAAACATTGCAAATTTGCAAAGGTACAAGGGTGCGTGGAAACTGCACAACGCACATTTGAAACACAGTCATTTTATGGACTTTCGTCACTAAATTTTCAATATAGGCATTTTAGGACCTCTGCTCATGAACAGTGCCACCATCATTTTCTCAAACTGTCGCGAAAACTGATTTTGCACAGTGATCATGCTATTCTGTGTAAGATGTGTGAAAATACATTTCGGCCAGGATATGTAAAATGACAGCTGTACTGTTCATAAGGAGGTGTGGTAAGATGTCAGTTTTGAAAATCTGGAGTGAAAATATTACAAATTCACGAAGTTACGAGCGTGCGTGGAAACTGCTCAACACACGCTCATAAAACAGCCATTTTTTTTGATTTTTTCACAAATTTGCAACATAGGCTTTCTGAGAGCCCGCCTCATGAGCAGTGGCACTGTCGTTTTGTTAATCAGTCCCAAAAGGTGATTCCATGCAGTGACCATGAAATCACCTTTTGGGATTGAATAATGCCATGATAGTGACTGTATTCATGAGGAGGGGTCCCAATAATCCCATGTTGAAAATTTGGTGCCAAAATTCCCAAAATGTCTGAGATATGCACCAAAGTTGAAAACCCTATTTATGCCATTGTAGAGCATACCGCATTTCTTCAGTTCATGGTTGGCTTTGAAGAGTGCAGATGTGTTCAGGTCCACGAAGATCATTGCATACCTCCGGAGGTAAGTATGGGGTGAGGGGGATGTGGGGAGACAGGGGTGTGGAGGGTGGGTGTGAATTGGGGGTGGGGCAGGAGAGACTGCAAGGGACCATTTTCTTCTTTTACAGGTTAAAAAAAAAAGACAATGATGGTCAGTTTTCTTTTTTTGCAGGTGTTTGTTTGGTACGCTGGGGTGGGCTCCCAGTGTACCACCTGCATAACGGAGAGGGGGACCACAGCCAATAGCACAGAAACAGGTGAGGGGGAGCACATGATGCTGAGGGGGATTGGGCACCCCCTCGGCACACAAGCACACATCGGGGGATGGGGATATTATGCCGATGGGGAGTGGGTTCCCCCATCAGCAAACTAAACTAGGCAGGGGGGACTGAAGCCGATGGGGATTGGGTCCACCGTCAGCAAGGAAAGACTGTTGGGGGTGTACATGATGCTGAGGGGGATTGGGTACCTCCTCGGCACACACTTGGAATGGCAGGAGGCATCATGCCGACAGGGAGTGGGCTCCCCATTGGCAAATGAAGTGGCTGTGGCAGTCAGTGCCGCCATGTTTAGGAAAGTGCTTCACCAGCAAGGGCATGTCGGGAGGTGTGTTCTGGTGCCGCTGCATGACAAAATTGGCTCTCAGTGCAGCAGACTTTTTCTCAGATGTGCTTGCCTCATTAAGTATTGCAGGTGTGATGCCTACATGCTGGCTTATTGGGGAATGAGGGATGCACCTACTGATGCATGCCCTGCATTCGCCCACAGTGACCGCACCTCCAACTCTGCTACTAATGCAATATGTTGGCTGGCACACACGTGCAAGCCAACATAAAAATGTACTTAACAATATCCCAACAAGACAATTCAGCTTAAAAGAAATAGTACTACTAAGGAACAGTTCAAGAAAGGCATAATAGAGATGTCAAAGAGATACAAAGACAGAAAATATCCAAATTATGCTATTCAACAGGCCTTTAATAGGGAAAAATACACCAAGGGAACAGCTATTACAACTAAGCAACAGACCACAAGTGATATAAAGACTGACTCTTGTAATAAATTATAATCCCTTAACAGTAAAAACAGGTCAAATCACATGAAAGCACTGAAATGTTTTGCAAGAACATAGAAAAATGTCAGAGTTCACAACACAACCACCACTACTTGCAAATAGACATGGTAAGAACTTAAAAGACAGCTTGGTGTCAGCACAATTGCCTGCAGAACCCAAACCAAGCTTGTGCCTGTTGTCTCTCCCTAATGGCAACTTTAGGTGTGGACATTGTCCACATTGTTCTAATACTATGATTGTAAAATACTTTTGTCACCCAAGAAGTGGGAAAAAACGTATTATATAAGAGGTTTTATTAATTGCTCATCTGAGTGAGTTGTTAGAGCTGTGGGCAGAGTCTACAGCCCTATTGGGATCAGATGGTAGCTCAAAAAATGGCTGATCGTGGAACCTTCCATTGGACATTTAGAAGTATCCTTCCGAATGCCCAACAGAGCTTGAAAGCCTCCGTCACAATCGGCTGCTTCAGAATAACAGCCGCACTATTTCGGCTGTTACATCCGCATTGCAGTGCATGAACTGCGCATGCACAACTCACACACATGTGCAGTTCAGCTGGCAAGATCATGCTGTGAATAGCAAAATGCCATTCCCTGCAACTACGCATGTGTGAGTGTCAAATATGTGCAGTTGCATCGCCGCCAGTAGAAAAACCCTCCCACTGCTGCTGTCCTCCCATGACCACTGACATCGGGATCCCCAATCCCCGTGTCAGCATTATGTAGCCCCCATCCCAACTTATGTGGCACACTAGGAGCCCACCCCAGTGTGCCCAAATGTACTAATAAGATCGGTGCTGACATCAGAGTGCCCAATCCCTGTGTCAGCTCTATGTGCCCCCCTCCCACTGATGTAACACACTGGGAGCCCACCCAGTGTGTCCAAATGTTTGTTTTTTCTTCCTCCCCTCCCTGCCAACATCGGGGTTCCCAATCCCCATGTCACATCATGTACTCACCCCTCAACTCATTTACACACTGGGAGCCCACCCCAGTGTGCCCAGATGTTTACATTTCTTTTTTTCCTATAAATAAAGAAAACCTTCCCCTGATGTGTTTTTTTCTTTTAAACTGTAAAAAGAAAATCCATCCTCGTTGTCGCCCCAGTCCCCCTCCCCATCCCCACCCTCCCACTGAGCATCCACCCCCCACCCCACCCCTTACCCCAAATTTACCTCCAGAGGTCAGCGCTGTCATCTTCTCTGGTCTGAGACACGCCTGCACTCTTCAAGCCAAACTGCAAACTGAAGAATCAAAGGTAAGCTGCTATAATAGCATTCAATGGGGTTTTCAACTTAGTTGATAAATCCGCCATTTTTTTTAATTTTGGCCCCAGATTTTCAAATGATGATAGGAGCTCCGTGATGAATCAATGTCACTGTCACATTTTGTTATTCTCGGTCCTGAAAGGTGATTTCAGGGTCACGCGCGGAATCACCTTTCGGGACTGATTAACGAAATGACAGTGCCACTGTTCATTAGATGGGGTCCCAAAAAGCCCATGTTGCAAATTTGGTGAAAAAACTCCAAAAAATGATTGCGTTAAGAGTGTGCATTGTGCAGTTACTACACACACTCCTAACTTCGCCAATGTTTAATATTTTCACTCCAGATTGTCAACATTGCCATTTTTGCACACCTCCTTTTTAACAGTACAGCTGTCATTTTTCACATCCTGCCTGAAGCATGTTTTCACACCTGTAGCACAGAATGGTGTAGTCACTCTGCGAAATCACCTTCCGGAACAAGTGAACAAAATGGCACTGGCACTCTTCATGAGGAGGGGTTCCAAAAAGGCCATGTTAAAAATCTGATGCAACACCTCCACAAAATGGTCAGGTTACACCCGGCCGGGCATTCAATCATTTCTACGCACCCGTGTAACTTTGGTCACTTGGCAACTTTTGACAGCCCTATCGGCTCTGGCCAGAGTCTATTTATTTGTAGATGTGTCTCTGTGGACAATTGTAGGCCAAACAAAAAGAAGGTTAAAAAATCAAGTACACAAAACTGCAATCTGAACTCGTAATTTACAATACAGCATGGCAAAATATTTTATTGAGAAGGGCCATGGATCTCTTACTAATTTATGTTTCTTGGGGATCAAAAAAGTTGAACATGATACCATAGGAGGAGATTTTGGCAGAAGACTCTGACAGAGAGAGGCTTACTGATCCATGAATTAGGAACCAGAAAGCCACAAGGACTCAATAATAACTATTCTTTAACTGTATTCCTATAATTCCGTATATGTTTTTGTTTTACTGTATTTGCCAATCTGAATTGTGACAGTGAGTATTCTGTTCCTGTTTCTGGTTTTGTTCTTTATATATAATAAACACCTTGCTTATATTTGTTATTTCTAGCAGTGATTGTTCTATTTACCCAACCCAACAAGACCTTCAATGCTATCGCACACTGCATAATGCCTGTACCCGAGCCATCTGCCTTGCTAAAGCAGAATACTTCAACACCTCCTTCCACAACAAATTAAATAGCCCTTCCAAATTCTGGAAGATCATCCACACCTTGTTTCCAACCCCCCAAGTCATAAAAATAGTTCCCTATTTAATTGATGACCTACCTACTGTGGCTGTGGAATTCAATACCTTCTTTACTAATTGTGTCTCCTCCCGCCTTGCAGCTCTCCCACCTATCGCCCTCCCATCCTCTAATGCTTCCCTCTATCCCCAATCCCCCTCCACCTCAGGCTTCACCTTTGAACCTGTCCACCCAAATGACACCCTGTGGGTTTTACGTGCCCTGAATCCTAACAAAGGAAAAAGCCCTGATGGCCTTGACTCTAAACTTCTTCACCTGTCTTCCCACGCTATTGCTCTCCCCCTGACATATCTCCTGAACCTCTCCTTTTCACACGTTTCTGTACCCATGATTTGGAAATCTGCTACCGTGGTCCCCCTTCCCAAAGGGGATGACTCCTCCAATCCCAGTAACTTCCGTCCCATATCCCTGCTGCCTATCCTAGCTAAGGTCTAGGAGCACCTGGTGCTGGAACAGCTCTCCACCTCCTTAACTCCTCCTCCTTCTTCACCCCCTTCCAGTCTGGCTTCCATAAGACCACTCCATGACCACCTCCCTCCTCTGGCTCACTGACTCCATTCTCACAGGGATGGACCAGGGATGCATCACCTTTGCCATCTTTGTCGATCTGGCCAAAGCCTTCAACACTGTCACCCACTCCCTTCTCCTCTTCAAGCTGACAGCGGCTGACCTCTCCAATACAGCCACCGAATGGTTCCGGTCCTACCTCACTGGCCAGTCCAAATCTGTCAGAATCGGCAATTCAACCTCCCCCCACTCACTATAAACACAGGTGTCCCCCAAGGCTCAGTATTCGGACCCATTCTCTTTTTCATATTCCTGAACAACCTCCCTAATGCCTGCTCATCTGCTAGTATACATACGCATGCAAATGACACTGTGTTATTCTCCTCTGGGAGTTCCCCAGCTGAAGTGAATACCAGTGTTCAACTGGACTTCAACAATGTCCAGCGCTGGTTTAATGCTAACCAACTCTCACTGAATGTCAACAAAATGATCTCTATGACCTTTGGCACCAGTGAAAAGCTCTCCAGACTGGTATCCTCCCCCAGCTTTCATACCCTGTCTGGGTCCAAACTGGACGATGTCCCCTCCTTTAAGTACCTTGGCTGTGGCTAGACAAAAATCTAGACTTTGGTGCACACATTGTTGGCATTCACAAAAAGTTCCTCCCCAAGCTCGGTGCCCTGTACTGACACTGCAGCTGCGTGCCCATGCAAGCCAGGTGTTAAACTGTCCAAAAGATGATACTCCCAGTCTTCAGCTTTGGGGACATTGTCTACAATTCTGCCCCTGAGACCACCTCTAGCCAGGCTGGACACTCTTTTCAACTCCTTCTGCTGCTTTGTCCTTGGCTGCCCCCCACCCACCCACCACTGCAGTCTCTATACCTCCTCTCCTTCCCTCCCTCACCACCAGGCACTTGTCCCACACAGCTAAACTAGTATGTAAATATTGGCTTGGTTCACTGCCATCTTAGCTATCTTCCCTCTTGTCGATCCCCCCCCACCTCCTCCTCCTATTCACTTCTATCCTCAACACACAGAATGCTTGCCCTCCCACTGTGGTGCACATCTTCTGGTCACAATGCCTTCTCATACTCATTCCCTAGCTCCTGGAACCTCCTCCCCATTGAAATATGTTCTTCAGAAGCACACAGCTCACTGCTTCTATTGCTACTAACCTTCCCCTACCTACCTCCTTTCTCTATCTTATCCTGCCTGCCACACCCCTCTAGTCTTCTTACACTGACTTCCCCTACCTATCCCCTTTCTTCGGAAGCACACAGCTCACTGCTGCCATTTCCACTAACCCTCCTCTACCTCCCCCTTTCCCTACTATAGTTAGTCTTCATACACTAGCTTTCCTACATCTCTTTCCTACCTACCCCCTTTCTCTATCTTATCCATCTGCTGCACCCCTATAGTCCTCATTCACTACTTTCCTACATCCCTTCCTCTGCCTTGCCTGCCCCTCTCACTTCCCCCTTCCACTCTCCCTCTCCTCTTCATCTCTGCCTTCCCCAACTCATGTCCTGTTCCCCCTTGCAGGGTTCTCTGCATCCTGAAGGGGTGATAGTCCTGGCTACCCACTCCTTTACCTTTCCTCCTATAAACTGCCCCCTCCACCACTACTCTGACATCTCCCATCTATCCTTCTCCCTATTTCACAACTCTTCTTCTCCTGCCAGCTTCACATCCCCCTTGCAGGGTTACCAACATTCTGAAGAGGTACAGGTCCTAGCTCTGACATCCTCCATCCACCCTTCTCCCTATCCCCATTTCTGTTCTTCTTCTTCTGCCAGCTCCCAGTCCCCCCCTTGCATGGTTCTCTGTATCCTGAAGGGGGTGATGGTCCTGGATACCCACCTCCTCTACCTTCCCTCCTCCTCCTTGAATGTCTCTCCTCACCGTCAAGGGGTGATGATCTGACTACCTTATCTCCCACTATTATTCCTTCTATAAACTGCCTCATCTCTATTCCTCTTCTGACAGCTCCCAGCCCCCCTTGCAGGGTTCCCAACTTCTTGAGTGGGGAGTAGGCCCTGACTACCCATCCCGCCGACAGGGTTCTCTACATCCTGAAGGAGAATAGGCCCTGTCTAGCCATGGCCACCTACAATCCCTCCCACCTCTAAAACAAGCACTTACACCACTTACCTACCCCAACCCCTTATCTACTAGCACTGTTCTTGATTGCCCACACCTTGCACTGCCAGCATTGTTCTCAGCTACCTCATCACCCTTTAAATGGGTTAGTTACTAGGTTTAATTCAAATGTGTGTACTTAAAAAAAAAAGAAAAAATGCCGTCCAACATGTTAATATGTTTTTGTGATGCACTGTGTTTCAGAATATCTGCTTATTCTGCCCTACTATGTCTATTTTATGCACTGGTCTTTATTAGCTGGATTGTATGTGGAGTGCTTATGCTATGCACAGCTGTTCTATTGACTGCTGTTTTCTCCTACTCCCAAGGTAACCCCTTCCCCCCCAGGACAGTTCTGGAAATGAGCTGTTTACAGTTCAGGTTGCCTTCTTGGTGAATCTCTTTTAAATAAATAAAAAAATACATTTTGCAGACAGCTAGAACACTAGTAAGGTATAGAAGTGAATTGTTAGGAGCATAGTTCTTCATGACTGTTTATTCTTACCGTTTCCTGCTGTAATTTTTTGTAGATAGGTTATGTAAAAATCATCTTTTTCAAGCCCCTTACCTCCCACTTCACAACAACCTCCACCAACTCCACGCCTTCTTAAAACCTTTTTTAATTCTTTGCACATATGGAATATCTGTCAGGAATGAAATTGCTTGTTTGCATAATGTTCGCTTGTGCTACATTTGGTTTGAAAGTCATTACCTTTTAACATAGGATTATGCAGAGCATGCTATGAAGAAGCTATTGGTGAACATGTTAGCACAGGCATGTGACACAGTTGGGAACTGGGGAGCCAGGAGCCAGTGGTGCTTCGGTTCATTTGGAGTGAAAAGTTTTCTAAAAACTTTTTGAAAAGGTTTCTAAGCCTAGCAAACTGATTAAGCTGAACAAAGTTCATTATGAGCAGGAGGATGGAATAATTCAGTGCTTACTGTTGTTCGCAAATTTGAATCGCTACAAAGGATTTCATATTGAAACCGAGGACACCTGCCTGAGCTCTGTTCCACAATATGCTGCCACTCTCACTATTGGCTTTGTTACAGACTGTGCTAACAGGAGTAAGGGTTGTTTATTTTAAACTGCTTTGAGACTGTACTACTTAACAATGCATTTAAGTAAAACTTTTCTTTACACACGAAAAATGGATGTCTTATGTGTTTGACTATCCTGCCCACTCACTCTGTATAAAGAGTTGCACACCTTTGGTGTGCTTAACTGAAGTTTGTGGTTTACCTTGGTGGAGCATCTAAGGCTTGTGCCTTGAGCACCAAGCTCCTGTGTTCTTGGCATAAGTTATGTCACTTAACTCTCACGGGCAGAGTTTCTTCAGCAATGGCAAGTTCAGTTGTGTGCATTTGACCCATGAGAGTTTGTTCGTTCTTATTGAGGTAAAGCTATTTCTGTCTGTAGTTTCGTGGTCAGTATTACTTGACATTAAAATTCTACACTGCTGCTCATCCATGGGAACAATGCTTCATCACAGTGCTAGCTGTGCCCGAGTCAATCTGGGGAGATCCACACTAGCCAATGCATTTGAAAGGAAAGAATGCCAGTGAGCAGTTCATGCCAAATCACTGGCATTGAATACTAAGCTTAAGCACCAGTGTTGATGATACTAGAATATGAGACTGCTTTTGGCAAAACAAGTGCAGGTTTACAAATAATTATGAAATCAAACTAAGACTTTTAAGCTAATCATTTTACGAGAAATCTGTGAATTTGGTTGTTTTTGATTTTATTGTTAGTAGGAAAGTGCCTCTTTTTAGACCTTACTTATTTAGTAGTTTTAAAAATCTTATTTCTGTCACTCATTACCTCAGTGCAGCTCAGTCAGAAGTTACTAGCAAGAAACAGAGAAACAAGTAAATGTTCTCAAGCTGCTACAAATAAAGGGCACCTGCTGGAGTAATAGACCTCTATCGAGCGACATTTACTCTTCAGGAAAACACTACAAATGCCTTCTTGTGGGTTGTCTACAATGAGACGTTGTGACTGGGTAATATTCACTCTACATTACTTAAATATTTTATAAGTGGAACATGATGTTCTAAATGATTTGAGATTTGAGGTCTGCATATTAATATTCATTTTAACATATGTTTAGTGAATGTATTTAGCTTAGCATTATCCCTAGACATTTCTTATTGTTTTTGTACAGTGATTACTTTTACTTAATATATAAATGTGTGCCAGTACAATAGGTAAAAATATGGAAATGTGTGAAAAGGGTCGCCAAAGCTGTGAAATGACTCACCCTAACAGAAAAAACACAGAACCATTAAGGGTGCAAAAAAAAATTTAAGTACCCAAAACATGGGAAATTAACCCACATATAACATGCCCCAATCAAGAGAAGCACAAAAGAAAAAATAATTTAATTCCTCTCAGAGGGTTTATCAACATTAGAAATTGTAACTCAAACTACATCTACTCCTAAAGATTCCTCATGCAATGGAAACCCACTCAACCATCAGGAATTAAGGATGGGTGGAGAAACAAATGTAATTAGAAATGGTGAAGATTCTCTCAAATGTTCCCCAAATCTTCTAATAAAACTTGAACTCTACTGAAAATGAGATTAGTATTCAGGAAACTAGTCGCATGTACCTTCAATGAGACCTGTAAATGCTTCCCATGACAGCCCGTCGTCCTACTGTTTTGTATCCTTGACCTCTTCCCTTCCTCCAGCTGAACTGTTTCTGACTAACTACCTAGCTATTAGCCACTCATCCATTGTACCATTTGTGTATATATTATACATATTATGCATGTTGAGAGTTTCATGTACTGTTGTTCTACCATGCCCTTATCTGGAACCTTCTCCCTTGCCGTTTTCTTAGGATGTTCTAAATAAATTTTGCAACATCTGTTATTTTACTGTTGATCTACAGTATGTGAACCACCCAGGTCCATCTTGTATATGAGATTGCCTCTCAATGATTTTTTCCCTGGTAAAATAAAGATTGATTTATTGATTGATTGAATGATTGATTGATTGATTTGAGACTTATCATTCTAAGAGTAGTGTGAAGGAGCATGGATAGAAACAACATCACTCAATAGGTTCAACCTCTTTCTCAACTCTCTACCTCTTGCATGTCCCGGTGACCTTCTTCTATATGCCGATGATGTGGTGTTATTCGCCAGCCACCCGGATCCCCAGGCATTAACCCACAGTCTCCAAGATGAATTCTCTGCAGTTGAAGACTGGTTCATGTGGCACAAATTGGTTTTAAACTATAAAAAAGTCAAAGATTATGCTCTTTGCAAACCCTCACAACAGACATAGAACAGCTAGACTCAATATTAGGAACAGTCTTCACGCCTCTCTTGAACAAGTGCAGACATTTAAGTACCTTGGCATCATCCTCAACAGTGCCTTGTCTTTTTCAAAACACATCAATATGGTCTCCAAAGCAGTCAGCAGTAGGCTGGGGGTGCTTTATAGGCATAAATACTTTGTGCCAGAAGAGACCCTCAAAATGGCAATCACATATTCCATTCTCTCAATAGTGGATTACGGTCTTATCATATATTGCACTGCTACTGACATGGCACTACAAAAAATTCACCTAGCCCTAAATAAAGCCTGTAGGCTGGTCTCAGGCACACACAGTAGGACGTATACATGTGACCTCTACTACTTGGCTAAATGGCTCAACCTTAGTGACAGATGAAGTACCACACCTGCCTATATGGGAAAAAAATTAGCTTAGGCCTTACCCCCCCCAAACTCCCAGCTCTTCCTAACTAGCTCCACCTGCCCTCATACCACCAGGAAAGGATGAAATCATGCCTACCAAGTCCCCTTTTGTCAAACAAGGCCAGCCCAATGGTCTTTTAGTTATAGGGCTCCCAGTTGGCTAAATGGGCTTCCAGCTGACACCGTTGACACACCCACACTGGGCCCCTTTAAACAACTCCTGAGTTCACATCTCATTGCACACAGCCTCTGTGACTGCCCTCCCTAGCCCCCATATATCCTTCCACTCTCCTACCCACCCCACTTACGATAACTCTTACCCCCTCACCACCTCGTGGATAAAGCCTACATTAGGTTGACTATCACCTTACCAACAAAGTCATTTCTTGCTGCCTCCTCCTCCTGTCTGCAATCCTTGTTGGCACAAATCATTTAGTCTATTAATGTATGTTTCTGTTTTACTCAATAACCTTCACCTGCATGTTTATAGTTCTTCTAATAGCCTCTTGAAACTTTTATGTATCCAAGTGTTTACAATTTTTAGCATACTTAGTTGTCTGTATTGTGATTTGTTGGTGTATGATGTGAACCTGTTGCTGTGTAATAAGCCCAAAGAATCTCATTATAAATTTTTACACCATCTGTATTGCCCATATAATGTGGTACATAAGTTTAACCCGTTGGTTTCCCCAATGTATGGTAGGCATCAGAGGGTGATAGGCATGTATATGTACTATTTTGGGGACTGCCACACATTGAAACCATTTTAGTTAGCAATAGTCCAAGACTTAGCTGGGATGTGGAGTAAGGCAGTAGGAAATACACTGCTCTTGCTATTCTTTGGGGGTGGAGGTCTGGGGGATAAGAGATGGGATCCTTACCTGAGATGGGTAAGAGTGCGGCTCACTTTAGCAAGACAGTGCATTGAAAATACCTGGATCTCATGCAGTAGACCTACTTTGGGACAGTGGAAGACACTGTCCTTACAGTCCTTGGTATTAGACTGCCTCACATACACACTGAAAAGAAAGGAAGATAAATGTAGTGCTAGCTGGCTGGGTTCTTGGACTCTCTTCCACCAGCAGATGCCCTGTTGTTAAGGGAAAGTAATATTTAATGTTTATTGGAGGCACTATGGAAGGAGAGATTGGTGGAACATCTGGTTGCTGATAAACTACAGGACCCAAGGCAGCATGGTTTCACCAGGGGAGAGGTCATGCCAGATCAACCTCATTGAATTTTTCGACTGGGTGACAAGGGAGGTGGATCAGGGGAATGCAGTGGAAGTGACGCATCTGGACTTCAGCAAAGCCTTTGACACTGTGCCACATAGAAGGCTATTAAACAAACTGGGGAATATGGGAGTGGGCAGAACAGTAGCACAGTGGGTGGGTAATTGACTCGGTGGCAGGACACAGAGGGTGGTGGTAAATGGCTATCACTCCACAGAGGGAACAGTGACCAGTGGGGTACTGCAGGGATCTGTGATGGAACCAGTCCTATTCAACATCTTCATCAGTGACATTGCGCAGGACCTAGAAGGCAGAATTTCCCTGTTTGCTAATGACATGAAACTCTGTAACAGAGTGGACATGCCAGAGGGTGTGGACATAATGAGGAGGGACCCTCAGAAGCTTGAAGAATGGTCAGGGGTTGGCAGTTGAAATTCAATGCAAAGAAGTGCAAATAATGCTTATGGGGCACAAAAACCCTGGAACAACATATCAGTCGGGGGTGAGGATATAGCATGCACCGAGCAGGAAAGGGACCTTGGGGATATCATGTCTGATGACCTCAAGGTAGGGAAACAATGCAACAAGGCAGCAGGTAAAGCAAATAGGATGCTGGGATGCATAGGTAGGGGTGTCACCAGCAGAAAAAGGAGGTCATAATTCCACTATACAAGACACTAGTGAGGCCCCGCCTGGAGAACAATGTACAGTTCTGGAGACCTTACCTATGTAAGGACATAAGGTGGAGAAGGTTCAGAGGAGGACAACAAAGATGGTACAGGGATTGCATCACAAGTCCTATGAGGACAGGCTGAAGGACTTGAATATGTATTCCCTAGAGGAGAGGAAGGAGATATGATAGAGACATACAAGTACCTTACAGGGAGGAACAGGGTGCAGGATTACACTATTTTCCAGCAAATAAGATGTTCCAGGATTAGAGGGCATGGGATGAAGTTGGAGGGAGAGCAATTTAAGAGGAATCATGAGGAAGAATTTCTTCACAGAAAGGGTGGTAGACAAGTGAAACACCCTGCCAGATTAAGTGGCAGGGGCTGCAACAATCTCGGGATTTAAGAATGCATGGGATAGACATAAGGGAATCCTGGAGGTCAGGGGTAAGGGGCAACAGCCTTCTAGAAAACATAAAGGGAACATACAAGCTCAAATGGGCAGACTGGGTGGGCCATAGGGTCTTATCTGCTGACAGTATCTATGTATCTATGCAGGTATTCATATGCACCATGACCAGATGAACAAATGAAATGGGAACAATTGTAAAATGTATGGCAGAATGCTTGAGTTACCTGAGGGATTATATGAAATAGTGTAGAATGAATTGTTTATAGAGAATAATGCCTGTGCAGGAGTGTGTAATGAGGAGTTGTCACATACCCAAGGTATGTGATAATCCATAAAATCCGAGAGCAAAACTTGAGGGGTTTATGAGATCATCACACACTGAGGGTGTGTGAAAAATTCTCATAAGACAAACCTTGCACAGTCATTATTTTTTATAATAACTGGTACAAGGTTTGGTCAGAGACAAAAGCTGTAAGCTGTTTTGAGTGAGTGAACATGGCTCTGCGCAGCCACCATAGTCACATAAATATAGAGTGCTTTCTTTGTGCTTCAGTGAAGTGGGAGCACAAGGAGGAAAACATCATAATAACCCACTATCGGGTTATTACAGAATTCTGTGGGTCATTACAGAGTTTATCAGGACTGGATATCCAGTCATTATAGGGGATCATCAGTTATTATAATTTACTTACTTGGTATTACTTGGTATGAAAGAACAGAAGAAGGCCAGAGCCCATTGAGACTGTTCCCCACACTATGTGGGACATTATTTATCTATTATCCCTCAACCAAACATCTAATTTGTTTTTAAAGACAGTGGCACTAGTTGCCTCTACCAATTCTTGTGGCAAGGTGTTCCATACAATGGATGCTCTTATTGGAAAAAGTTTCCCTTTGCTGGTTTTATAAGTTTTACTTCAAGCTGTTTATTATGCAGTCTCGGAACATGTCTCCTTTTTGAGAGTGTTAGACCACATTTTCCATTAGATCTGGTGAATTTATTAAATTAAAACCATAAGCATAACACCTCTTAATCTTCTAGTTTGAAGAGAGAGACCAGTAGCTTTTAGTCTGTTCTGATAATCCAAGTTTGTTAATCTTGGAATCATTCTAGTTACTCTCCTTTGAACCGGTTCAAGAATTGCTATGTCTTTTTTTTGGTTTGGATTCCAGAATGGGGAGCCATAGTCTAGATACAGTCTAATGTATGCCCTATACAATGGAATAAGGCATTGTTCAGTGCGATTAACAAAAGTGTGTTTTATTTGCCTCAAAAGTCTGTTGGTCATGCAAGCAGTTCTAACACAGTGATCATTTGATGTAAGTTTATTATTAACATGTATCCCTAAATCTTTTTCACAATTTGATGAGTGAAGTGGTAATCCATTTATATGATATATCGTTTTTGGATTATTTACACTGAAATGCACTACTAAACATTTGTCTTGATTAAACTGCATATGATCTTCATTTGCCCAAAGTGTTAATTTTTCCAAATCCTACTTTAATGCAGAAATATTTTCTTGATTATTAACCTTGCCCTCCCCCCCCCCAATTTAGTATCATCTGCAAATTTAACCATGAATTTATTTGGCCCTGTTTGTAAATCACTGATAAAGAGGTTAAACAATGTAGGTCCCAAGACCGACCCCTATAGTACACCACTTGTCACACTACCCGAATCAGACAAGATATCATTAATTCTGACTCACTGAGAATGATTTATCAACCAATTTGTTATCAGTTCCTTTGTATGTACTTGTTGAATGTTGAATGAAGCTGTACAGTGTAACACTTTTTATAACAAAATTCCATAAAGAAAGTACACAAAAAAAAAAGAATTCCTATAAACACTAGGTAATAAGAAAATGTGAGATGGCCCAAAGAAAGAGAAAACAAAGAAAAAGAAAATGAAGGCATCCATGAATACAGTTGGTACCACACTAGCAGGTCAAGCAAGCTCTGGTGATGAAGTTGCGCTTACTTGCACAAGAGTGGTGAGCCAAGTGATAAGAGAGCAGAACATTTTTCTAACATGCCTATGACATCTGGCACTAGACCCAGACTGGAAGAACTGTCTTCCTTGAGAATTATTTCTTTATTTGGAACTTCAGATTGATTACCTTTGAGCCAATAGCTCTTTTATAAAGGTTCCACGTTGAGTACAGGCTATACGTAATAAAGGTAGTTACACAAGAACATACAGGAACTACTGATTACTAATACAAGAGATTAAAATTAAACTATCATATAAGTAGCAGCTCATAGCCTTGTCTTGAGAAACGGCTAACAAAACAGCAAAGTCTATGGTGGTAGAGGTGTATTGGGGTTTTAGGTAAGGTAAGAGATAGGGGTGTGTGCTATTTGAGATGGGAGGGTAGACTGAGGAGCAGGACATAAAAGAGGGTAAGAGGACAGGGAGTAGAGTGTAGGTGAAGTGAGGGGGGAGAATGGCAGCTAAAGTTGTTACTATTGAGTGAGCTAATCAAAGCAGTCGCATTTTCTCGCTTGTGATAGGTAGCTTCTGAGTTCTGTTTTGAAATGGCCAATCTTTGTAGCATTCAGCAATGTAGCAGGGAGGCCATTGAGCTTTTTTGAGTTCCTATAGGCGAAGGACCACTGTGCGAAGCTTGTCCATCAATGTGGTACACCGAGGGCATTGTTGGTAATGCTTCTGGTGTGATATGGGGTAAGCACTGGTTGCAATATTGTCTGGAATCCTGGAGGGGTTCATCTAAGAAGTGCCTTCATACCCGGGAGGCAGACTTAGTACATTATTCTTTCTTTTAGTGGGAGCCATACAGTTTGGGTATAAAGATTGTAGGTGTGGTTGAGTTTATCAATGCCGAGGACCAATCTGCAGACTTTATTCAGGATTCCAGTGGTCTCAAATGTATGGGAATTGAAGTAGTTAAATGTGGGAAAAGAGGGGGGAGACAGGATGGATTTACTTCTGTAAAAAGGATTTGGGATATTCAGATTTTATTACAGTGAATCCAGTTGGTATGAATGAGATGTGGGATCTAAAACCACTTCTTATGTAAAGCAAAAAATCTGACTATGGAATTGCAATAATAATAATAATAGAAAAATAAGCCCCTTCCCCTCCCCCCAATTCACCTTGCTCACATTTCACTAATCTATCTGTTCCTTACAGAGAAAGAAATTCTGATATAGAAATATTTTCCCAATTCTCTCTCACCCTTGTTTCACCCCTTACAATACTATATATCATTGTAGTCTGCCCTTACTTTCTGTGTACTCTTATCACTGAGTAGACCCCCACTAAAGAATTTGCTATTAAATACTCTATTTTGTTCTTTTGTCTCTTAGATCTGTTTCATAAATAGAGAGGGAAACTGATATTATATAAAGAATTGGATCCCCAGAAAAAGTGCCTTGAGGTGACTGGGTGTATATCCGCCTTTTACATCTACTGCAAAGCAGCTCTAAAAATAGGAGACTGCACCATTTCAAATATGAGGGATCTAATAAAAGAGCTATGTGAACATTTAGGAATCATTACAGTATTTAAATATATTGCTTATATACAGTATAATTTCTTTTTTCTTTCCCCTTAACTTGCTCCTAGAATACCCGTGGTTATGATGCAACTAGTGAATATGGAGCTGATTCCAAGACAGCTGGCGTAACCTGCACACAGCTGCAAGCTATGCCAGTCATCTCTACATCAGGGACCCTACGCTGCATTCCAGGAAGTGTCAGGGTCCCTGCAATTGTGACATGTGAGATATGCCATGCGTGCGGCAGTAGCCCATGCATGGTGTATTGCAGCTGCATATCACAACCCGCAGGGAGTGACAGGTGGCCCCACAGAGCCCCCCACCCTGGATTACTGCAGCACACATCAGGAGGCATGGGTGGGACAGGACAGATGGCACAAGCATCCAGGGGGGTGCCACTAGACCAGACCTCGGGAGTCCCTCATGATCGGGGGGTTTGGGAGGTGGAGGTGTACATGTGGGGGCCAGGGGGACAGTATGGTGCCATTTCTGCAACACTACATGGCTGCATCTAACAGTGCCAGCTATCTGATGACACTTATGACAGCTCCCAAACTGTCATAGATTCCCTATGCCACTGCAGCTTTGGGAATTGCAACTGTGGGTTACGACACCCGCCCACTTGGAATTGAGCTTTGTGCATGTCGTAACCCACAGTTGCACCAGGTGTCAGTGGGCTGCGGCGTGAGTAGTGTCCTAACTTGTGATTGTCGCAGCCCACAGATGCACTGGTGCAGAGCACCTCCTGGAATAGGGGCTGGCATAACGCTTGGTATAAGTTGTGAGATACACCATGGATTTGACATACCTCAGCTTATGCCAGTGTAGCCCCTCTTGGAATTGGGCCCCATGTTTCTGTAAAAAAAGACTACTAAGTTGAACAAGGATATATAAATGAATTTAAAGAAATAATGTATGCATAAAACTAGGCCATCATACCATGTTCATATTAATTACTATAATGAAGTTTTGGCATTTACTGTATAGAGTACTGTTCTGTAAATGATATCAGTGTTTGTATTAGCTTTTAATTTAATGTGGCTTAAACATTTTGTCTTTAGAGATTGATTTACTTAATTTGTTTTGAAATCTGAAACAACCAATTGGATAGTGAGTAAGATGGTGTAATGTCACTGAATGAGCAGTTAAAAAATTGAATGTTACCTTTGTGTGTTACCCTCTTGGAAGCCTCATGAAGAGATGAAGCACTGGTGTTGAACTTTTTTCAATAGTGAGTGCAACGTTTGGATTTTTGCTTTATTAGGATCAGCTTGACTCTGTTTAGTGAGGTGTCAGAGGTAGTGCTGTAGACTGTCTTCCCATAGTTAATGACAGATAGGATAGAGCTGTTGACAACAATGCTCATGGCTTCAGGTGTGATAGAGATCCTGTGCCTATATAATATACCTAGGTTTGCATTCACAGTTTTAATGATGTGGTCAATGTATGAGTTGAAGGTGAGAGAGTCATCAAGTGAGACATTGAGGTATCTGAATTTATTTACTTGTTCAAGGGTTTTGCCCTTCTTGTGTATTTCAAGCTGGCTTGCTTTTCTGTTAGCCTGGTAGCTTGAGAACAACATAACTTTTGTTTTTTTTATAGTTGAGGAGTAGCTTATTCTGGTGTAACCATTCTTCCAGCTTACTGAAACGTCTTTGGAGCTCATTGGTAAGTGTACCTAGTGATTGTTGCTTGCAAATACTATGGCATCATCAGCATAAAGCAGAATATTTGATAAGCATGAGTCAGGGAGGGTGTTAAGGAACAGGCTAAAGAGAAGGGTTCCCAGGATGGATCTCTGGGGAACCGTGAGGGACACCTCCTTGATTCTGGATAGGGCACCTTTGAATTTTGCTTGCTGGGTTCTATCTGTAAGGTAGCTTCAGAACCAATTGATGGTTTCAGGGGATAGACCTTGGGTAAGAAGTTTTGCTAAGAGAATATGGTGGTTGACTGAATCAAAAGCTTTTGTGAGGTCTATGTAAATGGTCCCCATCTGTTTGCTGCTGTCTAGGGCTGTGTGAAGAAAGTTTGTTTATTCAATGAGTGCGGTAGAGGTGCTGTGTGCTTTAAAAACGCTGTGCTGATGGGGACATTGTATGCTGCATTTGTTTAGGTATTCTGTTAATTGATTGGACATGAATCTCTCCAGGGCTTTAGCTAGAGGGGAGAAGATGGAGATAGGTCTATAATTTGAGTACAAGGCACGATCTCCCTTTTTATACACTAGGATAACTTGGGCCATTTTCCAAAGCCTAGGAAACTGTCCAAGCACGAGGGACTTTTTAAACAGCTTTGTAACAGGGGTGACAAGTTAATCCAGGGTGATGGCTACTGTCTTTGTGTCAACAGAGTCACTACCTACTCTTGTTTTGCATAGTACTCGTATGATATATTTTTTGGCATCCAAAGCAGATACCTATTTAAAGTAAAAATGAAAAACATCTTTAAATTAAAAAGTAAAAATTCAAGCACCAGGACCTTCTGATAACATAACTGAAGTCAACTCGGCTTAAGTTGACAAACCAGAAACTTTGGTTGAACAATCTAGTAATCAAAATACTGGTAACAAAGCCCTGGACATGTTTCATCCCATAGATATTCGTCTGGAGGGCAATGAATTCCTACTCAGCATCCATGGCTTAGTGCAGCCATTGGAGAAGAATGGGCTGTTACCCTCAAATTAGTCCAAATAATTCTTGAGAAAATACATAAGGGCAGCCTGCATCAACATAGTAGATTAATTCACGTTCAGGTTACAACCATAAAGGAAAAGTGACAACAATACTGAGCAATATAGACATGGTATATGCCATATTGGAAAAAGCCCAACTTTACTGAGAACCCAAAATGATTCCTAGACTTATCTAAGTAACTAATAAGAACGGAAACATACAATAGAACAAACAAATGGGATTACTGATAATTATCAAAATGGGAGGAATTTGAGAGTTGATATGATCAGGATGATGTTTTATCAATCTTTAGCATACAGTGGAGAAGGGTGAAAATAAGGACATGCTGATGAAAACAATATGTAGCTTATTTAGTAACATCTTTAACTTAAAATGGGTAATAAAGGGGTTAGATGGGTTCACAGAGCGTAGGAAAATTCTGAAAATTTACAAATAGATATTGATATTAGAAACACAGAGTTGGCAAGGGAAATCATGAGAGAAGCTGAAAAACTTTACAATATTGGAATTGGCATTCCAGATTAAGGACAGCTAATCCCACAAAGCCAAAAGAAGGTATTTTGTATAGTGGCAAAAATATCAGATCCCATGGAAAGCTGTAATTACCTAGCCATTTCTCTTCATTTTTATTATTTATACTGGAGAGCAAGATAAGTTACATAGCCCTTTTTCACAAGTGACCAGTTTACAACAAGCATTTGTCAATGCCTAATCTTTGCTTGCTGGTATTAGCATTGGAGGTGCAGGAGTTAGATGCAGAATAGGAATGGCAGTAAAGTATTGAACTCACGCCAACCCCACCTCCGTCCTTCAGAGATGGACAGGCATTGTGGTGTGCCTTTGGGTCATCGCCCATAATGCTTACACCATTTCACCTCTCCCTGTCCTGCAGACACTGACAAGTGTTGAGGTGTGCCTTGGGGTGTTCAGCTTTACAGTCACCCCATTCCATAAGGACAAATGCTGAAATGCAGTATAGGAGAATGGGATGAACTATGGGACCAAAGAGTCTGAGGCACACCTCGATGCCTGTCACTGGCTGCAGGGTGGGGTTGGGGATGGAATGGCATGAGCATTACAGACGGCAATCCAAAGGCACACCCCTGATGCCTGTCAGTCTGTACAGGGTGGGACATTATGGTTAGAAACCCTAATGCCCCAGGTGTTTCTTGGTATTTGCACTACAAATTTTCAACATGGCCTTTTGTGACCCCCACCTCATGAAAGCATTTGGGACCTCTGCTCATGAACAGTGGCACTGTGATTTTGTTAATCTGTCCCGAACGTTGATTTCCCACAGCAACAATGCCATTCTGAACCAGATGTGCAAAAACACAGTTGGGGCAGGATGTGAAAAATGACAGCTGTACCATTCATAGGGAGGTATGAAGAGATGGCAATGTTGAAAATCTGGAGTGAAAATATTAAAACTTCTCGAACTTATGAACGTACATGGAAACTGCGCAATGCACGTTCATAGCACAGTCATTTTGTGGAATTATTTTACCAAATTTTCAACATAGGCATTTTGTGACCTTTACTCATGAACAGTGTCACTATGATTTTCTTAATCTGTCCCACAGCGACCGTACCATTGTGCGCCAGATGTGCGAAAACACATTTCAGGTAGGATGTGAAAAATGACAGCTATACCATTCATAAGGAGGTGTGCAACATGGCAATGCTGAAAATCTTGAGTGAAAATATTACAAATTCTCGAAATTACAAGTGTACGTGTAAACTGCACAATGCACGCTCATAACATAGTCATTTTGTGGATATTTGTCACCAAATTTTCAACATAGGCAGGGACATCTGCTCATGAACAGTGTCACTGTGATTTTCTTAATCCGTCCCAAACACTGATTTCCCACAGCGACCCCGCAATTTTGCACCAGATGTGCAAAAACACATTTTGGCCAAGATGTGAAAAATGACAGCTGTACTGTTCTTAAGGAGGTGTGAAAAAATGCCAATGTTGAAAATCTGGAGTGAAAATATTACAAATTCTCAAAGTTACGAGTGTGCATGGAAACTGCGCTATGCACGCTCATAACACAGTCATTTTTTGGAATTTTGTCACCAAATTTGAAACATAGGCTTTTTGGGAGTCCACCTCATGAACTGTGACACTGTTGTTTCATTAATCAGTCCTGAAAGGTGATTCCACACATTAACCATGAAATCACCTTCCAGGATTGAATAACCAGATAACAGTGAATGAACTCATGAGGTGGGGTCCCAAGAACCCCATGTTGAAAATCTGGTGCCAAAATTTACAAAAATGGCTGAGATATCCACCTAAGTTGAAAAAAAAACATTTATGCCATTATACAGCTTAACGGCATTTCTTCAGTTCACAGTTGGCTTTGAAGACTATTACACAAACTAGGGAATATGGGTGTGGGCAGGACAGTAGTGTGGTGGGTAGGTAACAGGCTGGGCGGCAGGACACAGAGGGTGGTGGTAAATGGCTGTCACTCCACAGAGGGAAGAGTGACTAGTGGGGTACCACAGGGATCAGTGCTGGGACTGGTCCTATTCAACATCTTCATCAGTGACATGGGCACAGGATCTAGAAGGCAGAATTTCACTGTTTGTTGATGACACAAAGCTCTGTAACAGAGTAGACACACCAGAGGGTGTAGACAGAATGAGAAGGGACCTGCAGAAACTTGAAGAATGGTCAGGGGTTTGGCAGTTGAAATTCAATGCAAAGAAGTGCAAGATAATGCATATGGGGCACAAAAACCCTGGCACAATATATCAGTTGGGGGGTGAGGACATAGCATGCACCAAGCAGGAAAGGGATCTTGGGGTTATCATCTCTGATGACCTCAAGGTACGGAAACAGTGTGACAAGGCAGCAGGTAAAGCAAATAGGATGCTGGGATGCATAGGCAGGGGCATCACCAGCAGGAAAAGGGAGATCATGATTCCACTATACAAGACACCAGTGAGGCCCCACCTGGAGTACAGTGTACAGTTCTGGAGACCTTACCTACGTAAGGACACAGACAGGGTAGAGAAGGTTCAGAGGAGGGCAACAAAGATGGTACATGGATTGCATCACAAGTTCTATGAGGACAGGTTGAAGGAATTGAATATGTACTCCCTGGAGGAGAGGAGGGAGAGAGGGGACATGATAGAGACATACAAGTATCTTATAGGGAGGAACAGGGTGCAAGAATACACTATTTTTAAGCAAAAAATATATTCCAGGACTAGAGGGCATGGGGTAAAGTTGGAGGGAAGATGATTCAGAGGAAATGTGAGGAAGAATTTCTTCACAGAACGGGTGGTGGACAAGTGGAACACCCTGCCTGAGGAAGTGGTGGGGGCTGAAACAATCACAGGATTTAAGAATGCATGGGATAGACATAAAGGAATTCTGGAGGTCAGGGGTAAGGGGCAACAGAGGTCTAGGAAAACATAAACTGAAGTTACAAACTCAAATGGGCAGACTAGGTGGGCCATAGGCCCTTATCTGCCGACACTGTCTATGTATCTATGTTCTCGCTCAACCGAAGATCATCTCGTTGGGAGCTAGAGGTAGGTATAGGGTGAGGAGTGTGGGGAGGTGGGGTGCACAGAGGGTGGGTGCAGGTTGGGGAGTTGGGGAGAGGCAATGGACACAACAAGGGACGGTTTTCTGTTTCACAGATTTAAAAAACACATTGCGGCACGTTTTTTCTGCTTACAGGGATGATGGGCAAGTTGGGGTGGGGTGGGCTCCCAGCATGCCACCTGGGTGTTTGTTGGGGGGGGCTGGAACTGACAGGAAGGGGGCACATGAGCTGAGGGGGATTGGGCAACCTCCGTGGCACATAACGAATATGGGAGCATTATGCCAATGGGGATTGGGCTCCCCCATTGGCAACCGAACTGGAGAGGGGGCATGCCAAAAGGGGGATTGGGCACCCCCGTAGGCTTTCATGGGGACTGTGAGAGGAAGACGGTGACAGCCATCACCATGTTTATTGAAATGTGACACCAGACAAGGCAAGCTGCTATTTGCTACTGCAATCAGGTACCGCCCCAGCATCAGACTGTTCATGTACAACAGCTGATTCTCCAATGACGGGGCACTCCCTGATTGCAGCAGCAAATTTCTTTCAGGTTGGTGGCACACTTCAAAACTGCTGTCATCGACAGCGTGCTCCTTCATTGGCACCACAGAGACCAGCCTCAAAAAGCACTGCCGGCATTGGCCACAACACTGCCGCACCTCCACAACCCACTACTCCAGCAAGCTGCCACAAAATGTTTCTTGCGCATACACACAAGAAAACATAAAAAGATACAGGGTACAAAGCAGACAACATCGCAATATACTGTATACAGGGTAAAGTAATAAAATTAACAAGTGGGAAAAAGGTACAGTTTGAGGGACGTTGTACAGCAGGGTTATGATCTACACCTAAAGGTACAGGGTAGGCAACATCACAATGAATACAAGCTACAATAAAAGAAAATTAACAAAAATATAAGGTGCAGTTTTAGGATGTAGAGAAACAGTTGATGTACGGACCCAGCAGTAGTTCAGGTCAACCATAAATCTGAGATATTACAAGAGACACAGGCCTGACAGAATTAGTTAACCCAAGTTGAAGATTACTCAAATATATCATGGAAGATTTTGGTGTGGAATATATTGTGCTTAGTCAACAAATTGCCGGGTAATGAATTTAAAGAATTCCTTTTGAGACATTAAATTGTTCTCTTACAGGAATCACAGTGGCAGGAAGACTCCATACATACTGAAAGGTTCCAGGTGTTTTATCTTAAAGCTACAAAATGCAAAATGCGAGCAAGACCAGTGGGGTTCCTGTGACTTTAATCAGAAATTCCAGGGAATTAGCTAAGGTCAAAGCAATAAGACTATTTGAAAGCAGCAAGTATTTTTTACTGTTACTTTAATAAAGGAAAAGGAAGACTTAATCATTGTCAAAATTTATCTCCCACTCATGTGTATTATAATGTGGAGCTTTGGAATGAATTTTCCCAACTCCTGTCTCAACATACAGTATATGAGAATACCCCATATCCAATATTATTATTAGCTGGGGTTTTAACAGCAGGACTGGTTCAGTTGAACTGCAAAATCTCCAAGAACTTATGCAGAATGTGGAATTTTTATAAATAAAAAATATTATTGCACAAGGAAACACAAGAGATGCAAAAATTAATACAGCTGGTGCTGCATTGATTAATCGGATATTTAAACATACTTACTTAGTATAAAATGGTATAACCACTATGGATATAATGGGTGAGTATACTTTCTATGGCAGAAATGGTACCTCTACCATAGACTGAGGGCCAGATATTCAAAACTTTGCACTAAGCGCAAACTGTTTGCATAGGTTTAGCATGGGATTAGTGCGGGTTTGCTATATTCAAAAGGCCAAATAGTGCGCGCAAATTGCATTAGCGCCGGGCAAATTCATAATATATGCAAGGGGAACACTGAGGGGTCATGTACATGAATATAGACACATTGCTATATTCAGTGACTAGTGCCACGCAAAGTGGTTTTACATGACTTAGCGCGGTGCACATTACCACCCAGGAAAATGTAGTCTTAACCCTGGGCAATCAGCTTGTCGTGACATTGTGGCTTTGCACCATGTTTGCGTGACTTTTGCATGGCTTTACGTGACTCTAACAAATAAATATGACACGTAGACAAAGCCAGACATAGAGGAAACAGGCTGCTCACTGATGGCATCACAATGATTCTATCATCTGCCACCAGTCCCAGCCATGCCAGGCAGTAAGTGGTGACCCTGCCACCAGTGGACA
This sequence comes from Neoceratodus forsteri, assembly GCA_016271365.2. Taxonomy (NCBI): domain Eukaryota; kingdom Metazoa; phylum Chordata; order Ceratodontiformes; family Ceratodontidae; genus Neoceratodus; species Neoceratodus forsteri. Next base: position 669,606,920 of record CM057451.1, on the reverse strand, counting down.
GCATGGCAGTATGGCCATACAGCACACACCTGCGAACCACTCTTCTGTGGACACCAATAGATGCTAGCACACACTTGCAGCGCTGTGGGCATGGAGGATGTTGAGGGGAGAGTGTACGGGTGGCCAGGCTGTGCCACAGACCAGGTGTGGCCACAAGGCTGGGACACATCATGCAGTGCACATGGGCCAGTATTGGGAATACCCCAACACCAGTGTGTCTTTCTGATAATATATGCCCCCCGACCACATACAGCACAGCTATACAACTACCACAGCACACAAAACCAGACAAGTATATGTCACTGTGAGCATCCCATGCCAGAGGTGCAGCACCTGTGGGTCACACAACAGCGTAACAGTAATGTCCACTGTAAGTAAACACCTGCATGTTGGGCCTGTCACTATGTATAGTGCAGTCATCATCACTGCCCTACACACCATACGCAGTGCTGTGTCTACACACTACTGGCCCCCTTGCTACTGTAGTGTCTGCTGTGCACTGTAGCATGACCTACAGTGTGACAGTTGCATGCAGCACCACCACCGTCTGTGCCTATGCTGTGTTGTCCCCTGGGGTACAGTATTCTATGCTATGCTGTACTGTTTACATGTAGCCTACAGCTATCATCATGCACTACCAGACTGACCTACAGGTGGAGCTGCGGTTGGATCTGGCCAGCCCTTGTACTTCCAGACTGACCCTCAGATGGAGCTGTGGGACCCTGCAGTAGCGCTGGGCAAACTGCTAAAAAAATCAGGGCATGATGAGATGCTAATCTGGATGTTTGCCCAGAGACTACCTAAGTAGGCTCATTTGCATATCACTTTTGAATATGGCAAAGTTTAGCGCCGGGCAAACGTGTTTGCACCAGGCAAACAGTTTAGCTCCTCACTAAACTCGTGCAAATGTGTTAGCGCTGTCCAAACAGTTTGGGGAATATTATACAGTTTTGAACACTGTACTTTCACATGCACTGCTGCCTGCAGCTGTACTGGGTCCACATGCTTGCTGGCACACACATTGGCCACATAGTTCACCTCTATCTACCTTCACGTTGCTGTGCACTGTGTTGCTGTTGTGGTTTGCACTTCCTGATTGCTATATTCAGAGCTGTCTTATTCCAGGGCTAAGTTTGCCCTGCACTCCCAGCCCAGTTTGCCATGCCCCATTCCCATGTTATATTCAGAAGCTGTTTGCCCTGGGCTATTCCTTTTGAATATAGCTTGCTGTTTGCTCTGGGCTAAGTTTGCTGAGACTTGTTAAAAAGAACAAACTGAGTAAAATGTTAAAAAAATATGAGCAGACTTTTGAAAAAGTCTATGGAAGAGGAAAAACACCCTTTCAGAGAAGCATATGGTCTAGTCATCATGCTGCCATACTGAAGCTCAAAAAGATTGAAGAAAAGTCTAATTATGACTAAAGACACTTTTACTTTGCAAAATAACACTCAAGCACAGATACATCTTAAAACCTGAATAGATTTTTATTCCAGATTGATGTATTCCTTATTTGAAAACTCCAGGGAAGTCAGGATGCCACATTTAGATAAATCAGACCTAACTTTGTCAATAACTGCCCCAAAATTGGATATAATTAAATATAAGCAAAAACTCAGTGAGGTACCAGGCCTTCGTCTGATCCCCATGGAAGTATATAAACTAAGGACTGAATGTTGTAAACCTATTTTGATTAAGTTCTATAATGACATTTGGTCACCATTTAACATTCCAGAATCATGGTGTGGTTCAGTTATCGTGTTTATTTTCAAGAAGGGAGACTCAAACAATCCCCTGATGTACAGACCAATCAGTCTACTGGATAACATCCAAAAAAATCTTTAGCAGACTGGTACTAGACAGACTACAGGGATGCTTAAATGAAAATTCAGTTCTAGTGGAGGTTCAGGCAGGGTTTAGAGAAAACTGCTCAACATTGGGTAATTTGTTTTACCCTGGAGCACTTGACCCACAATTTCTCCAGGATGAAAAACAGCCTTTATTTGTGACATTCGTAGACTTCTTACAGGCCATTGATGAAATAAGTAGCAACCTATTATGGTCTAAAATTCTTAAGGCAGGAGTCCAAACTGACTTACTGTATATTATTCACACTCTATGCATGAATATTTGGGCAAGGATCAGATACTCCCTGGAGGGCAACCTTTCTGAAAAATTCATGACTAATATTGGGGTAAAGCAATGGGATATTCTTGCCCCAACTTTCTTCAACTTTTATACAAATTCAATTCTCCTTGGCTTGGACAAAACTGAATTTTATAACCCCAACATCTTTAATAGGACTGTTAGAAGTCTTGCTTATGCTGATGACATTATTCTCTTTTTCTTTCTCCATGCAAAGAAAACTTTCCCTTCTGGAAATTTTTGTAGTCAGAACCAGCTAGAAGTAAATCTTAAGAAACCAGAAATTATGATATTTGGGAAGCATAAAAGTTACAAAGCTACTGTATATTATTTCTGAATAGTACTCAGTTGGAGCAGATTCACTATTTATAATTTTCTGGGATTGTGTTTCTCATACAATTTGTTATGGAGCAATCATTTAGACAGTTGCTTAAATCAATCTAAACAGTGTGTGCACTTCTCAGCTTTGACAACAGTTTGGCAGCAATTCTATAAGCAGGATGGTGTTAACTCTAAATGCTAGATTAAAAACAAAACTCTTGTATGGAGTGGGGAGTGGGGAGTTGACGTTATACAAAAATGAAAACTACCTGTTTAGAATCTGTTCTGGACTATACTTATAAGAAACTCCCTCAGATCTCAATCTCAGCACCTTCTATGGTGATTAGAGCTGAGCTGGGACAAACTAGCATAGGAAATCTTGCCAGTAAAAAGATGTTATCATTTTGGTTAAAACTTGCTAGACTGTCTGATATAAGATTGACTAGGAAATGTCTAGAAGAAATGAGAAAATATACCAACCAAGGTTACACCACCCCATGGATATCTCACATCAGATCTCTACTTAATCATCTTTGACTTTGATATATGTGAAACATTCCAACACTGGAACTTTTGGAATTGAAGTCAAAAGTCTACTCCAGGATGGATACTCAGGACTTACAACAAAATGTTGTGGTCATCAGAAAACTGAAAGCCTATATTGGGTTTCCAAGTATAAAACTAATTGTCTAAGGGAACCATACTTAGAAATTTTAACTTCATCTAATGACAGCAAGCTTTTTATTTATTTCTGCTTTGAACTATTTAAAAGCAACCTTTGGAAAAAGAGATATGGGAAACTGCTAGGAATGTACCCCTTCTGCAACTGTGGTCTTGATTACAAGGTGGGCTTAGCACATGTTATGTTTGTCTGCCCAAGATTTGCTTTTCGAAGAGGCATTTTTCTTTCAGAAACCATTGTCAAAAGTATGTTCAACTAGTGAGTTACTTGCAAGGGAACAAATGAATTCATCAAATGAGGTTGTTATAAAGAAATTAACAAAGTTCTTTGGAGCAACTGTATTAATACATCTCATAAACGTGTAAGATTTTCTTCTTACAGTGCTATCTTAAGATTGTGAAACTGCTGATGATGCAACATTTCTGCATCTTATGTATGCCCTTTTTGGCATGTCTTGCCTTTCAAGATTAGGACCTTTACTGGGGGAATGTAGATAGCCATATCTGAATGTCTCATTAAAGGCTTAAATCCTGTTTCACTCTGACTTGTACAGAATTTTCTAAGGCATCTCACACCAAGAAGCTCTTTCAGATACTGAATATTCTCCACTTCTAAAATGACCATAGTCACAATTTCATACAATGACTTGGGTTTAGTGACTTTTTTTTTACTTTGAGTATTGCATCTTGGGAATAGTGTACTGTTATGTGACATTAATTATTATATGTAAGGATGTAAGTTTGTCATGGATGAGGTTTTAATGACTCATTGTTTGTTCATGAAATTTTAGTAAACAGTAGTAAATGTTGTGGCATTGTCATCATTGCTACATTCTGATGACACTAGTGAAAGTCATGGAAGTCCTGAATAAAGATCAAACATCATGGAATCAATGACGTGCATGACTGCCATGACAAACTTACATCCCTAATTATATGTCAATGTTCTGAATTTTATAAGTAATCCTTCTGAATTTCGTAAGTAATCCAAAGACAGAAACATCTAACATTTAATAAAATCTTTGACCTTGATACTTATAATTTCAAAATAATGCACATATGGATGATGGAAGTAGGTGATTTGACACCTTTTATTGGACCAACAAGAATTTTTCAGAACACAAGCTTTCAGACTACACAAAGTTCCTCTTTGGGCAATGACAGTTTCTACAAAAAGCATAGACTTTATTCAGTGGATAGTGCAATCTACTACTAATAATTAACATACCTAATTATATTAATAATAAGTAATTATGTTAACACTTTATATTAGTAGATTGAACTATTAATCAAATAAAAGAAATGCTTGTTGTAGAAACTGCCATTTCCTAAAGAAAGACTCTGTGTGGTCTGAAAGCTTGGGTTTAGAAAAATTTGTGTTGGTCCACTAAAAGATATCAAATTGCCTACTGTGCTTTGTTCATCAATTTGTACAAGGACCCATGTGGTTACAAACAAAATGCATATGCAAACAGTAGGGCTATTACGATTAGCAAGTGAGTACTTGAATTTCAAGACAAAGTTGAGGGATTTGTTGGTATGAAAAATATTTCATCACTTATATCCAGTATTAATACATTGTGTGCCCCTTACTGGTTTAAGGTGTACTCAAAGCTTTTAGGGTCTAGAATAGGCAGTACAGAGCAGGAATATAAATTCAGAGGGTACATGGAACACAGTACTTTATACTAAGTAATTAAGTTTGATTATAAAAAGGGTCTCAGACATGTTGCAATCTGATTGGCTGTTAGGATTCCAACAGCCTTACATCAATCCACGTTATACTGTCATGTACAGCCTGATCACCATGGCACATGAATTCTTTATGTCAGAATTCCATCCTCTAACCCTGCTGAATGTGTGGAATGATGCATTCTGATTTTGAACCAGCATTCTTAAACTATTGGTGGAAGAACTATTTTATTAAAAATCTCCCTCTAAATGAGGAAAACATTGAAAAAGTATACTTTTAAACTCTTTTCTTTTGGTGTGTTTTTCATAATAGCAATAAGACACTCCCAGGAGTTAGATTAACAGTCAGTTAATCACCCCAAGGGGCAATATGGCACTTGGCTGCACCTCGTGCCACATTACACCCCTAGTGGGTGATTAACAGACTGTTAATCTAACCCCTGGTCATGCCTTATTGCTTAATTTTTATACCTTTATGCAACATAAAATGACACAATTGTATTATACCCCTCTTAAAGAATAGAACAGAACAGACCAGACTAGAATAGAATAGAATAGAATAGAATAGAATAGAATAGAATAGAATAGAGAGCACTTAGTGTGTTCAATGTAAAGAGGTACAAGGAAGTATAGCCCATGCATTTTTGGATTGTACCAGAGCAGCTCCCTTGTGGACCAAGGTGGAACATACTCTAAGGCAGCTATGGGATGTGACCAACTTATTCCATATGTCAAAACTGGTGTTTAGTTTTAAAGCAACTGTATTTGTTAGTCAGCAAAAAATATGTTATCCTATAGTTTTCTAGCAAAAATGTATTTATGACATCTTTAGATTCATAATCAATGTATTTTTAATTTTCTCAGCTATTATAAAACAGATTTTACAGCTAATTTTGTAATTAATGACTCACATCATTAAAGATGACTGCCATTCAGAATTTTAAAAAATCTATTCCACTGTGGACACCTGATGAATGTGCATACTAGATTCATACTCTGTATGTATTAGGATGATGCTACTATACACTCATGACTGGAAACAGTACAGCACTGTACTAAGATATTTAATATTATGTTGAGCATGTCTTGGGACCGGGAACTTTAAAAAAATCAGAATCTGGTATATTAGTGCAGGAATGAAAGAGAAAGATAAGACAAAAAGGGTATGTTGATGTTTTTGTCAGAAAAAAACATATTTCTGAAAAATGGCATGGTGACTAACTGGTGGGAGACAATGTAGTGGAAGTACAAAGCAGATTCAAGGAGCTAGCTATGGGGCATAGGAAGGAGGTTAGCTCTCTGGCTTTCCTCAGAGGTGTTGCCTGTTCACTGTGCTAACACCTCTAGGCAGTTGAAAATAAAGGACTTCAATCACTGGCTTAGGGACTGGTGTAAAAGAGAAGGATTCACCTGCTTAGGGGAGTTGGGGGACACTTGGCCAGGGGACAATCTATACATGAGGAATAGACTACATATAAATGGTGGGGGTGCTAGGGTGTTAAAGTGCAAGTTGCAAGGTTATATAGATGAGGTCCTGGGAAAGGATTTATACTAGGGAAGGGGGAGTACATGACTAGTGAAGGGTTGGAGGAAGGATCTGGAGAGTCTTGCCCAGGCAGCACTCACCCTGCAGGAGGGGGAAGGAACTATAAGGAGGGAAAAGATTTAGAATGGGGGAACTTGGTGGAAGGATATGCTAGCAAATGCTAGGCATATGGGTAATAAATTGTGAGACCTAGAGGCCATGATGGTATATGAGGGGCTGGACCTGGTTATCATAATGGAGACTTGGTGGATGGAAAATCATGACTGGGAAGTGGTCATACTGGGGTACAGCCTTTTCAGAAAGGATATTACAGGGAAAAGGGGAGGGGGAGTGGTACTATACATAAAGGATGGGACAAAGGTGCAGGAAGGGCAGGTAAGTCTGGGATCAGCGGAGGTTCTGTGGGTCACATTGGTCAAGCAGACTAGAGAGGCAATACACCTGGGAGTGGTTTATAGGCCACCAAAACAAGGGTAAGTAGATGAGGAGTTAATGAGGGAGGTACAAAGGATGGCAAACAAGGGGGAACTTCTGCTAGTAGGAGATTTTAATCTTCCAGATGTGGACTGGGATATTTCAGCTGCATCATTGGTAAAAAGTAGGGAACTACTGGAGTCCATGCAGAAAGCACTCCTGCAACAACTGGTAAAAGAACTGACTAGGGGTGGGGCTACACTGGACTTAATACTGGCCTGGGGGGGAGGAATTAGGCTGTTAGTTAACTAGGATCTGCAGCTTATCCATTAGGTAGGGAAATGAGCAAACTGGGTGGGCCAAGCAGTCCTTATCTGTCATCAAAGTCTATGTTTCTATGTAGACAGGGATAGTGTAGTGGAGGTCTCAGTGGGGGAAAATCTAGGGGCAAGTGACCATAGAGCAGTTATATTTAGACTTAGGATGGGGGTGGAAGTAAGTAGAAATACCACTAAGGTGCTGGACTTCCAGCAGGTGGATTTCAAAAAATTAAGGGAGATTTTCAGGGAAGAAAAGGAGGGCAAGGAAAAACTGGGGGGTGTGGAAGCACTGTGAGGGGCAATAAAGGGAGGAATTTTGAGTGCCACAGATAAGTGCATTAGGTAGGTGGGCAAGAGAAAAATAGGAAGGAGGCTGCTTTGGTTCTCTAAAGAGGTGGTGAGGGCTATTGGGGAGAAGAAGAGGGCTTTCAGAGCATACACATGAACACAAGGAAAGGAGGAAAGGGAGAAATAATGGGAAAAGCTTAGGGTGGCAGAGCAGACAATTAGGAGGGTGAAGGCGGACACAGAGGAGAGGACAGCGAAAGAGGCCAGCAGGGGAGACAAAAAATTATTCAGATACATCAGCGAGAGAAGAAAGAATAAGCAGGGTATAATGAGATTTAAAGGGAGGGAGGGGCTCTGATTGAGAGGGATGAGGAAAAGCAGACTTGCTCAACAGGAACTTCTGCTCAGTTTTTATGGTTGAAAAGGAGGGGACAGGGCCAGAGATGAGGGGGAAGGGCATGGAGGGTAGGGAGGTGGACACTACCCTGTTCTCCAGTCCCCTTGAGGACAGTGCTGTGCAATGCCAGAGCGATCAGAAATAAGAATGCAATTATAGCGGACCTGATTTTGTCAGTCGATCTGGCATGCATTATGGAGACCTGGGTGGGTGATGATGCTGGCCCAGTTTTAGAGGCTGCCACCCTACCCCCAGGTACTCCATTGCACACTTCCCCAGAGTGGATTGCAGGGGTGGGGGTGGCCTTCTGTTTTAGATCTGAGCTAGGCTTCACCGTGCACCCAGTGAGGACACCAAGCTTGTTTGAATGTGTGGCCATCTGTAGTGGTCCAGGCGCAGGTTGCAGGATCCTCCTGATTTACTACCCCCCCCCCCGAACAGCAGGAGAGTTCCTGCAGGAAGTAGCCGAATTTGTCATTGGTGAAACATTGGAGGCCCCCAGGTGTTTAGCTCTGGGGGACTTCAATGTTTGGCCTGACAATGAATCATCCAGGTTGGGTTATCACCTCCTCCAGATGATGTCATCTCTGGGCCTGTTGCAAGAAGTTTCTACCTTGACCCACCAGGGTGGTCACATGTTGAACCTGGGTTTCTCACTAGGGCTTGAGATTGATCATCATAAAACTGATCAGGTCATTTGGTCCAATCATTGCACGGTGGAGTTGTTGCTCGGGGCCCCCACTGTGAGCCCTCCCCCTGTAGAGATGGGAAGCTACTTCCCTTTGAGGAGATTCACTCCGGAGCATTTTCTGGCAATAATTGACCTGTCTAGTGTGGGCAGTGCATGCATTAGGGTATGGATGAAGCAGTCGCCACCCATAATAAGGCAGTGTCTGAGGCACTCAACTCCCTTGCACCAGTCCGTGTGTGACCCAGATCCTCTCACTTGAGGTCCCCTTGGTTTGATGGGGAACTCAAGGCGATGAAGATAAAGGGTCAGAGTTTAGAGTGCTGCTGGCAGAGGACCAGGCTGGAGGCAGACAGACTGGCCCTGCATGCACACTATGTTGTATACTAGGGGGCAATCAGCCATAAGAAGACAGTGTTCCTGTCCAGGAAGATTGCAGATGGGAAGAACTGACCAGCTATGCTTTTTCAGACTGTGGACAGGCTATTACATCCAGCTTGTCTACAGCTGAAGAAAACATTTTCAGATGCTTTACGCAATGAGTTTGCTCAGTTCTTCTCAGACAGAGTGTCCACTATCAGGCAGGGAGTTCTGCCAGTGAGCCACAGTGTGGCCAACAGTGGTCACCCTGATTGTCCAAGGAGCACTCTGCCTAGTTGTGGGGAATTTAAACCAGTGGAGGTGGCTGAGGTAATTGAGGTTGTTTCTAGGCTGAAGCACACATATTACAAACTGGACCCAGTGCCAACTCATTTCTTAATGGAATCTGTTGACTTTGTAGGCCCAGTGTTCGCTTTCATTGTCCGGTGCTCTTTGCCAGAGGGGGTCTTACCAGATGCCTTGAAGGAGGCACTGGTGAGACCCCTTCTGAAGAAACCATCTTTAGACCTTGACATCAAGGCGAATTACCGTCCTGTCTCCAACCTTCCATTTTTGGGAAAGGTTGTAGAGAAAACTGGGCACAGCAGCTCAGGGAACACTTCGTGGCCTTTGATATCTACGAGCCGCTCCAGTCTGGGTTTCATGCTGGGCACTGTATGGAAACCACATTAGTTCAGGTGCATAATGATCTCCTCAGGGTGAGAGATTGAGGAGAGGGGACAATTCTCGTTCTCCTTCATCTCTCCTCAGCTTTTGACACAGTGGATCATTGTGTGTTGCTCAACCACCTGAGGGAATTTTGTGGACTCACCGGCACTGTCATCTGCTGATTTGAGTCCTATCTCACAAACAGGAGGCAAAGGGTTGTGATGGGGAATTTCTCCTCCTCCCCTAGCCTTCTGTCTTGTGGAGTACCTCAGGGTTCAGTCTTGTCACCAATGTTGTTTGCCATGTATATGCTGCCCCAGGTGAGATCATTAGAAAGTGCAGCCTGGATTTTCATTGCTATGCGAATGATACCCAGCTGTATCTACCTTTGCCCTGGGACATCCAATGCGGTGGATGTACTGAACACCTTCCTGGCCGAGATTAATGACTGGATGGCCTCTAGCTAGTTGTGACTGAACCCCGACAAGATGGAGGTATTGGTGGTGGAGTAGAACTGGAGGCGTGATAGGATGGCCTCTGGTGCAGAGACCGGACTGTTTCTGGGGTCTGTGCCATGGGAGGCCTTCTCGAGGGTGTGCAATAGTGGTGCTATCCTCAAGAGCAGACTGACACTTGAATCTCAGGTGTCGTCTGTTGTCCAACCAGCTTTTACCATCTGAGGAATATTGCTAGGATCATAGAAACATAGAAACATAGAAACATAGAAGTTGACGGCAGATAAGGACCACAAGGCCCATCCAGTCTGCCCATTTCTTTTTCTACCTTGTAAATGTGCCATTGGCCTTTGTCAGTGACCTATCTATTCATAGTCATTTGTATTGCTCCCTTATGCCTATCCCATGCATGTTTGAAGCCCTGCACTGTATTCATAGCCACCACTTCTTGTGGTAAGCCATTCCATGCATCTACCACCCTTTCTGTGAAAAAGAATTTCCTCACATTCCCCCTTAATCGGCCTCCCTCTAATCTCATGCTGTGTCCTCTTGTCCTGCTATTTTTCTTATATTTAATCATGTTAGACTCTTTCACCTTGTTTATGCCCTTAAGGTGTTTGAATGCCTCGATCATATCACCTCTCTCCTCCTTTGCTCAGGGTATACATATTGAGCTCCGTTTATCTGTCCTCATATGTCTTCTGATGCAGTCCCTGCACCATTTGGTTGCCCTTCTCTGGACTGCCTCAATTTAGTTAATGTCCTTTTGAAGGTGTGGCCTCCAATACTGCCGCAGTACTCCAGATGGGGCCTAACCAATGTCTTGTACAGAGGGATTATTACCTCCCTCTTCGACTTGTGATACCCCTACTAATACACCCTAACACCCCCTAGCCTTACCTACTGCTTTAGAGGTCTGCTTGGATGATTTCAGGTCATCAGTGATGATGATGCCAAGTCTCTTTCTTTCTTTGTGACTGCTAGCAACTCCCTCCCAGCCTATAAGTGGCTCAGGGTTTCTCTTCCCTATGTGCATGATTTTGCACTTCTTTGCATTAAATCCCAGTTGCCACTCTTCTGACCATTCTGCTAGTTTATCCAGATCTCTTCCCATTCTGCCCACCCATCTGGATCATCTACTCTGTTGCAGATCTTGGTGTCATCTGCAAACAGACAAGCCTTACCCTCTAGTCCATCTCTGAGGTCACTAATGAAGATGTTGAATAGGACTGGCCCAGGACTGATCCTAGAGTACCCCACTTGTGACTTGCATCTCTTCTGACTGTATACCATTTACCACCTCTCTGTTTTCTGCCAGTCAACCAGTTTGCCACCCAGTTGACCAACTTCTGACCACCCGAGCCTACATAGCTTTTATCAATCTTCTATGTGGAACAGTGTCAAAAGCTTTGCTGAAGTCAAGGTAAGCGACATCAACTGCTCCCTTGGTCCCACCACTCTGGTTACCCAGTCAAAGAAATCTATGAGATTAGTTTGACAGGACCTTCCTTTGTAAACCCATGCTGTCTTGGATCCTGTGCCCTATGGATTCCAGGTGTTGCACTATCCTTTCCTTAAGGTGCCTCCATAATCTTGCCCACTACTGAGGTAAGACTGACGGTCTGTAGTTCTCCCTCCCTCCCTGCTACCACTCTTGTGGAGTGGGATCACATGAGCCCTTCTCCATCTTCTGGGACCTCTCCTGTGCTCAGAGACTCACTAAATAATTCTGCTAATGGCTCTGCTAGTTCCTCCTTTAGCTCCTTAAGTACCCTGGGATGTGTGCCATCAGGTCCCATTGCCTTATCCACCCTGAGCTTAGCAAGCTCTTGTAGGACCCTTTCTTTTGTGAAGGGAGTAGTGCTCACCTCCCTCCCCCCTGTGTCCATGATGCTGAGCTGTGGGCCCTGCCCTACCTTCTCTTCAGTAAATACTGAGCAAAAGTATCTATTTAGGATAGATGCCTTTACAGGGTCCTCCTCCTCACTTGCTCCCTTTTCTCCATTAAGCTTAGCAATACCCCCTCTGGACTTTCTTTGAATCACAAGGAGGCCCCTACAGGAGGACCAGAGGGAGCAGACCGAGGCAGCAAGCATTAGAATGTCCAACAACAACAACTAGATCAAACAACTAGTTCCACCCATGGACCTCTCCACCTTGGTACATGCATTCATGACATCAAGGCTTGACTACTGTAATGCGCTCTACCTCAAGATCTCTGGAGGCACCCTCCGCAAACTGTAGCTAGTGCAGAATGCAGCTGCCAGGCTGTTGACAGGACAGCCAAAATACTGTCACATCACCCTGGTGCTGCATGAATTGCACTGGCTGCCAGTTCAGTGGAGGATTCTCTTTAAGGTGGGCTTGTTCACCTTTAAGGCCCTACATAGACTGAGCCCTAGCTACCTGTTGGACATTCTAATGCTTGCTGCCTCGGTCTGCTCCCTCTGGTCCTCCTGTAGGGGCCTCCTTGTGATTCCCAGGGTGAGGCCCTGGGAATCACAAGGAGGGCCCCTACAGGGGAGACTCCTTGTGATGATTCCAAAGGCAAGGTTAAAAATTCCCTGCAACAGAGCTTTTAGTGTCACCGGCCCTATCCTGTGGAATTTGCTCTCTCCATCAGTAAGGGAGGCCCCTTCAATTGAGGCATTCAAAGCCCACCTCAAGACCTTTTCATTTAGCCAGGCAATCCCAGACACTGTCTTTTAGATACTGCTCCCAAGACTTTCTGAAAGAATGGCCCCTCAGGAATCTGTTGCTATGTCAGGCATCCCATTTTAGGTGGTCTGCTTTTAAGTATTCTTAATTGTTATGTTTTGTATTTTAATTATTGTGTTTTAAGTGCTTTTTGATGTATTTTGATTGTACGGCACCTAAAGCCTGTGGAATTGGGTGCCTGAAAAATAAAATTTGCCTTGCTTTGCCTTACCCCTTTCAAGGAGAGCAGGATATTGGAGGAATTGGGTAAGCTAAGGATAGACAAGGCAATGGGCCCAGATGCCCTAAACCCTAGGGTGCTCCGTGAGCTTACAGCAGAACTGGTGGCACCACAAACAAGGCTGTTTAACCTGTCATTGGACATAGAAAGAGTTCCAGGGGACTAGAAAAGGGTTAGAGGTGGTGCCTTTACATAAAAGCGGAGGAACGGAGGAGCTAAATAGGGTGGAGAGAGTACAGAGAAGGGTGACCAAAATGGTGCAGGGCATGCACAAGAGGTCATATGAAGAAAGGATGGTGGGGCTAGATCTGTATTTCCTGGAAAAAAGGAGGAAAGGAGGAATAGGATCAAAACTTTTAAATACCTGAAGGGATTTAACAAGGTGAGGGTAGGGAGCATCTTCAAGATGAAGGAAAACCCAAAACCTAGGAGACACAGCTTAAAACTGGAGGGGGGGGCAATTCAAAGGAAATAAGAGGTGGTACTACTTTACAGAGCGGGTGGTGGGCCCATGGAATAGGCTACTGGAGGGGGGTGGTGGAGCCAAAAACAGTGGAGGAGTTCAAGAGTGAATGAGATAAATACATGGGCTTGAGCAAGAAAGGTAGGGGCAAGCATCTGGAAGAGAAAAAGAGACTGAAAGCTTCATGGGGGGTGCACAGGGGTGTGCAGTAAGGTGAAATGGTCAGGGATGACTATGGGGAGGGGGAAGGGGCAGACTAGATGGTCCAATGAGGTCCTTTTCTGCAGACACATTTCTATGTTTCTATAGCCGTGTTTACACGGCAGCAGTGTTACTCTTTTCTGACCACAGCAGTGTGGTCCTGAGCACCAATAAGTAGCAAACTGCCTGTCCACATGGCCCTTCCCTGCACCGCTACAGTCTGAGCTGGTATGGGGCCATGCATCTGGGGGACAGACTGTCGCTCGCCACCGCAAGGAGAGAGTGGATGTGTTACGATGGCACAGACAGTCCACACAGCAGTTTAATCCACTGCAAGTCACTCACTCTGGTCGACATCCCCAGCTTGAGAGGGAATGTGGGTCCGGATTAATAGGCAGCTTACCATGATTGGGTACGTGTCCACACAGTTGCATTGCACTGGAGCAACCCGAGCGATCGGGTTACTCCTGTGCAAATGTGACCGTGTAAACAGGGCTTTTGTTTGCAACAGATACTGCTGCTTTAGCTAACAATGCAAAGAAGCTGACATTCAGTATAAATATGTTTAATTTATTTATTTGAAATTTTGCACATTAAGAAATCCACATTTAGGTGGCACACCTAATTTTCAAGATGGGTGGCAGTTATAGCAGCAGAGTAGACTAACAATGCAGTCCAAATCAAATCAAATCAAAAATCTTTATTTTACTAGGTGAAACACCTTTGAGTAAACTCATTTACAAGATGGACCTCGACAAGTACAAGATCAAACACAGAATAATATTGCAAAAATTAAAATAAAGGCATTGCATACAATAGAAATAAGATACATTTGTAAATATATATGCTAAGAGAACACTTATAGACAGCAGTCACATAGCAATATAAGCACGGAACATACCAGCAGAACAAAGGCAGTGTGGGCAACCATGCAGGGAAGGACAATGGTTACATGGAACAACTAAAGGTGGAGAAGGGAGGGAGGGAGGAGGATAAGCGTAAGTAAAAAACACATGGGGGGTCAGTGGAGGTCAAACAGAGGGTACAATGTCTGAGGTCAGAATACTTTTAGCCAAAAATCAAGGAAAGAAATTGCAGGACTCCTTAATTGAACGCACATATAGTGATTTGAATGCTGACAGATTAATATGGAAGGCTATTCTCATGGTTTTTTGGAGTTTATTCCAGAGTTGAGGAAGTGCATAACTTATTGAGGCCCTGCCAAAGCATAACTTGACTTTGGGGATAGTTAGGGAAATGTAAGATGAGCTTCTCAGAGCATAACTACCTGGAATGGGATATTCAAAAGGGTTGTGCCATGCGCAATAGGGTTGCGCCTGCGCAAGACCAAAAGTGCGCCATTCTGCGATATTCAGCAGGAGGCAGTTGCGCCACCGAAAACATGCTGAGCAACAGCGCAATGCAAAGGAAGGCATGCGCAACCGACAGGGGTGGATCCATGCATAAAGAGCGCAATGCGAAATTCAAAGACTTGCGCACATTCGCAAAATGAACTGCCGGTGCGCACTAAGCGAGGAAACATCAAAATAAAAGGCTCAAGGAAGGCAAGAACGCTACAAGGATGCCAAGTGGGGTAGAGAGACAGACAGACAGACAGTGATAGGCTAGGGCAGGCAAGGCAAGCATTGTGGTCCATAGGCTGCAGAGGCCAGCGGCGGGTGCTCGGTGCAGTGGAAGTAGCAGTCAGGACAGCGGGGGTAACACAGCAACACCAGCCGGGGGGGGGCATAAGCCAGGGAGATGGACAGTGCCAGCTTCCACATGGAAGCTGTAATGAGGGGGGTGAGAATGCAAGCTGCAGTGGGACGAGGCTGTGGAAGAGCCAGTCGGCGGTACACCCCCAACAGGCAGTACCATGCCCACATCAGCTATGAGCTGTATACAGATGTAGAGATCGTGTGCCGGTACCGCCTGAACAGGGCAATACTGAGGCGGCTCTGTGAGCTGTGCAGTGATGTGATGCAGGCACCCTCACGTCGGAGTCACGCTCTGTCAGTGGAGACCAAGGTGACAGCCTGCATGTGCCTGCTCGCCACGGGCACCTTCCAGAGGCCGACGGGGACACCACAGGCATCACACAGTCGGCCACGTCACGCATCCTCACCCAATTCCTCAGCGCACTGCTGCCACATGCTGCGGAGCACATCCATTTCCCCAGCACCGCAGCAGTGCGTACAGCAAACATGCGGGAGTTCAACTGGGTAGCACGTATGCCTGGCGTGCTAGGGGCCATAGACTGCACCCATGTGGCCATTCGCACGCCACCTGGCCCCGATGGGGCAGCGTATAGAAACCGAAAGGGCTACTCCAGTGTCAACTGCCAGGTGGTGTGTGATGCCACTGGGTGAATAATCAATGTCTGTGACACACACCCTGGCGGAGCACATGATGCCTTCATGGCATCAGTCGCACTGTGCCATCGATTTGAGGTGGGGCATCCCCACAGGACATCTAGTGGGTGAGTACGCATGTATGGAATGCAAACTTGGGGCAAGGGTGGGAATGCCACAGGTGCCATGGTAGTGGCACACAGGGATATGGGCAAAATGGACCTGAACATGACCCTGATCTCCACTATCTCCACACAGGTGACAGCAGGTACCCACTCCGTCCCTGGCTGCTCACACCGTACCGGCACCCCATGACCCCATCGCAGCAATGCTATAATGAGGCACATGCTGCCACACGCAACATCATAGAGCGGGTGTTTGGGATGCTCAAGGCATGCTTCCGATGCCTAGACACCTCCGGCGGTGCCCTACAGTACAGCCCCCCAAAGGCCTGTGGGATATTCCTGGCCTGTTGCATCCTGCACAACATGGCCAAGGACTGTGGGATAGCCGTACAGGTTGAAGAGGGGGACAGCGATGGGGACGCCAGTGGCGCCGGTGTTGATGGTGATGAGCAGCCCCCCTAGGGCGGCGGGACCCCGACTGATCCGGCAGGCCAGCTGCACGGGACACCATCACAGAGGAGCACTATGCACAACACAGGTAAGTCAGGGGCCATGTGCAGCCAACACTGTCCAGGTGCAAACCACAGGCACACAGGGTAACACACCAGGGGTGCATGGCCAGGGGAGTGGAAGGGTCCAGGCATACAAACACACCATCAGGAAGGGGTAAACACTCATATGGACACACACACCAGGCACAGAGCGTACATGGGCAGATGCACAGCACAGCAGAACAGACATTGCTAACACACAGCACCACTGACCACCCCCACCACCTGTACTGTCCAAGTACGTGTGTCAGATGCTGGGCACCCTTGCACCTTGGTGTACAGTACAATGCAGGCATCATCATGCACACGCACCTGTGGACAGCAGTTGGGAGGGTGTGCAGGTGGTCTGTGTGTCGGCGTGTTGAGCAGAGCACCCAGCAGTGCACTGCCCACCATGACACACATTGCACACAGGGCAGCACCAGACAGAGCCCGCACTGGGAGACAGATCAGTCATGTAGCACTGTCCCACGGCCACCGCGGATGCGTGGGCGGCCCCGCCGTGACCCAACAGCACTGGAAGGCTGAGCAGGGGCCACATGGGGTGGCACTGTTGGACCACCAGGGGTCCCACTGCATGAACGCGACCTTGCCCGCACAGGGGTCTGCAGCATGCCGAACATACCTGCACCAGGGTGCCGGGATGCCCACAGCAGAACCCGGCGTCGACAGGCCTGGTGTCGCACAACGCTGGGAACGCGGAGTGGAGCATGAACTGTGTGGGGTGTGCAGTACAGGGTCACCTGACTGTGTGCCCAATGCGTCCACGACAGAGACCACTGCCTGGGTCAGCCTGTCAATGGCGGCGGTCACATCCATCCGCATGTGGACCATCTCTGCACGGTCCAGAGCACACTCCCTGCTGTGCCGCTCCACATCCACAGACAGTGCCTCCACGGACATTGCAACCTGCCTCTGCTGCTGGACTGATTCCCGCAGCAGGCGGGTGTGCTCATCCAATGGGTACTCTGCCACAACGGCATCCTGTCCCCCAGGGTGTTGAAGGTCCTGATGCACAACACCCCTTGAGGGTGGGCGCTGTTCATCAGGACCAGGAATGGGCGTATCAAAGGGTGGTGGGCATGTGCCACCGCTGGACACTGTACCCCCATACCTGGTGGGTGACTGCTGCTGCTGCTGCCCCTCCAACCGCTGTGCCCCAGAGTCCACTCGTTCCACCGCTGTGGCCACAACAGTGCCAGACACCTGCACAGCCACCGGTGCTGCCCCACCGGTGCTGACAGGCACAGCCTGGGACTGTGAGAACATGCTGGCACACAAGTTGGAACCAGCAAGGCCCAGGGGCACGTGCTGGCCTGCTGTGTGTCCGTCATGGGACACACACACATGTCACTGCCCATTGCAGTCTTTGCATCATCAATGGGGCAGTCGTGCCTACAGCCACAGTCACAGCATGCTGGCTTGCATGCCAGACTGCTGAGACACAGGCTGTGCACCCCCCACACCCGAATCACCGACACCAGAGTTGGCAGCACAGCGTGCATGCTGGTGCAGTGTATGCTGGCTGGTGACAGAGGTGGATGGACCCTCCTCCATGTCCAGCAGGTCATCCTCACTGCATGGTCCCACCACCACCGTCTCCTGAAGACGAACAGGATCTGCAACAGAAAGAGAGGACATGTGAGTGCATGTGAACAACCTTCCCCCAACACCACCACCATGTCATACCGTGCAGAGATGGGCTTCCACCTGTCTGGAATCCACCTCCTGGTATGCCTCAATAGCACTGCACTGCATAAGTTGCAGCCAGTCGGTCCTCAGCCGGGTCAGCTCCACCACCACTGGCTGGCCCCCGCCAGTGCCAGCACGTGCGCCCTGAGGGCTGCCACCTTCTCCTTCACCCTCCTGCGGTCTGTCCCAATCTTCTTCTTGCATTCCTGCATGGAGCACTGGTGGCTTCCGTGCAGGTTCACTGCCCGGCTACCCCCTCCCATGCAGCCGCACCGGCCTGAGGGGTGCCCCGGCTTCCACGCAGTAGTGCCTCATCCTCCAGGTAGGCCTGGAAGAGGGCCTCAGTCTCTGTCGTGGTGAAGTTGGGCCTCCTCCTTCGCCCACCATCCTCACCCTCACCTTGACTCTGCTCGGTCATGGTGATCTGTATGGGTGTAAGTGGACACCTGTCACTGTGCAGTCTACAGCATTATCCCATGCCCATTGTCCAGAACATCCCACAGCATGCAACTCACCTCTCACCTGCAGTAACCGAATCTGTCCAGCACAGCCCACTGTCGCACTTTTATAGCGCAATGCATGCAAATTAGGAGAGGAGCAACTGTAATGAGATGCATATCGCGCCACTGCGCCTTTGAATGGCTGATCAGATGATTTGCATGTGTCGGCTGAATATCGTGCCATTGTGCTTTTCGCAAGATGGTTGAGCCAGCTGAGCCAATAGCGCAGATCTGTGACTGTGCAGTACACTGCATTGCGCATGCCCAGGTAGCTTACGCAGGCGTCTGCCGCGCTGATGACGTGCTGTGCGCGATCGGCAATTCAGGCCATGGCCACCATTGTGCCAATGGTGCTACAGCACTGGGCACTATATGGTGCTGTGGCACTACTGCGCAATAGTCCACTGTGGCACTGTCATGCAGGTGGTCGGTCGCGCAGGATGCGTAGATGTCAGATGGCGCTGTGCGTGGCCTTGCGTCATAGACCCCTGACGCTAGTGTCCGACCTTTACACACCAGGCGCTGTTCGGCTGCCATGTATGAGCCCTGATGGCTGTCTGGTGACAGCGCTATGTGAACTAACGCGCTGTACGAACAGCGCGATTGAAATCCTATGGTGGTCTATTCGCAACATTTCCACGGGGTTGCCGCAGCGGGGCGCCATATTGCCTGCTGTAAACTTGGAAGCATGGCACGCAGGAGGGCAGTGCAATGGAGCCCCGTGGAGGTGGCTAACCTAGTGGCCCTGGTAGAGCCCCACTATGGGGCACTGTATGGTGAGGTGCCCCTCACCATGGCTAGGGCACAGGTCTGGCTGCAAGTGGCCAATGACCTGGTGGGGGTCACTGGGCAGTGCCGGTCTGCTGAGCAGTGCCGGCACAGATACAGTGACCTCCGCAGGAGGGAGCCTGACCTGCATGAGCGGCTACGGTCACGTGCCAGGAGGGGCGTGGTGCCTAGGCCAGGTGGGTGTACCGTCTATGCACCTGTATTCTCTGTAGGGGTGTGAGTGTGTTTTGGTGGCTGTGCATAGGTAATGGCTCTGACATGGTTGGCTGTGTCAGTGTGTGCAGGTGTGAGATGCATGGGGCTGGCTGTGTGGGCAGGCACTCTCACTGGGGCAGGGGGCAGTCTGCTTTGGAGTCACACTGATGTTTTTCTCAACATTTGTCTCACACAGGCCGGGCTGTGAGGATGCAGGCATGTGGTGAGGAGGGCCGTGACAGGGCCCCGGTGCCAGTCGGTGGTGTAGCAAGGGGTGGGCCACAACAGCAGCTGCAGCAGCAGCAGACACAGCTTCTTGCGGAATGTGAGTATCATTACATCATGGATGCTATTGCATGCTGGAGGGGGTGGGCATGACCACCAGCCATGCACAACACAACCATGCACGACACAGGTGACATTTATCACTGTCCAGTGTCACTGCACGTCTGTGTGTGTGTCACTGGTGGTCCATGCATGCACTGGGCACATAGCTGTGTAACTGGCCTCGCACCACATTGCCACGTCACTTGACAGCCTTGTTTGTGCTGTGATGGACATGGGCAGTGTGTGTGTGCAGTGGTGCACATAGCTGGTGCCGCCTGTTTGTGATGGCCATGTGCATGTTCACTGTGGGTGGGTGCATACCATCACAGGTGTGGGACATTGGGCTATATGGCTTGCAGGTTGGGTGGTGTTCAGGGTTGTGGTCAGTCACAGCCATTGACTGTGTTCCCATTTTCCTAGGCCTCAGTGTTCTCCGGAGGATAGAGCGGGCACTGCAGCAGCTCACACAGGTGTCCTTGGACAACAAAACCATTCTCAGCAGCATCCAGCGCCATGGCCTCCGGAGGAGGCACGGCCACACACGGCAGCACCAGGCGGAGGAGGACCAGCCTGCTAGGCCTTAGGCCAGATTCCCCTTCCCACTTCACCCATCCCTCCCACCTGCCTTCCCTCTCCAAGTTGTTCATCCCTACCCTTGCCCACCCTACCTTGCCCCCCCTCTTGTAAATAGTTATGTTGTTGTTGGTTTTGTAATTTACAGTTTTATAATACATTTATATTTTGATATGAATACTGTGTTGGTCTCTGATTTGCAGCTGGCTATGGTTGCTCAGTTGCAGTGGTGTGCATGCCATCTGGGGTGGTATGGTCCTGGGTGTGTGTGTGTGTGTGTGTGTGTGTGTGTGTGTGTGTGTGTGCATGGGGAGGTGTCTCCAGCATGGCAGTGACTTTCTGTTGGTCTTGCCATCTGCTGCCACCCACTGCTGGGTGCACAGGGTGGGTCTGGCTTGTATGCTTCTCTGCTACACGGGGTTGACGTGTGCCGGGGGGGATGCATGGTGTTTCCTGCAGTGCCAGTCACTGCACATGGGTGGTGTCTTGGGGTCACGGTGCCGGGTGTGCTGTGCGTACAGGGGGCTGATGTGCACTGTGGTTGTCAACCCCCTGTGTGTGGCAGTCTCAGCCTGCCAGTGGTTGTGCTGGGGCGTCATGGCTGTGCTGTGCTTTGTTGGCTTGTCCCCATGGGCCAGTAGATCATCCATCCCACCCCCAGTGATGCTGTGCTTGGGGTGTGCAGGTGTCTTGTTGGTTCTGCAGTGTGTTCCTGTGCCCATGTGTGGCATGGCTGACGGTGGGCCCCAGCCTGCCTCCCTGGTTGTGCAGTTCCATTGCTCTGCTGGGGGGGCGCTCTACTTGCGTTATGGCACCTCTGGACTGCTCAGCTGGGCTGCCCTTGTTGCTCTATGGCGCAACCTTACTGCTCAGCTTCCCCTTCCTGGTTGCACTATGGCGCAGTTTGTGCGATATTCAGATGTTGGCTGCTTACGCAATTTGTTCTGCTCCATGTTTGAATATCGCGTCTGTTGCGCATATGCGCAATTGATTTGTGCTTGCTCCTGCTGTTGCGCACATTTTGGATGCAGTTTGAATATCTGGGCCCTAACGTACAACAGGGTAAACAATCTGAAATGCACTGTGGGAGCTTTTTAGTGATTGCCCGGAAGGTCTAGAGGGTATCATTTCTTTGCCTTCTGAATTGAAAGGAAGACCAGCCCACTAAGGAGTAAAGGAAGCAATGGTGTGTAGGATACAATGCTCCAGAGATAAATCGTAGGGCTCTGTTGTAAAGAGTATCAAGTTTGGTTAACACTGTGTTGGGAGCTTGGCCGTAGAGGAAATCAGCAGTCCAAGATAGAAAGAAAAGCTGTCTGGACCAGCCTTTTTCTAGCATCCTGTGTAAGGAGGTGTTTGATCCTGAATAAGAGACCAAGTCTCTGCTTTGGACATCTCCTCAATATGGTCCAGGAAAGAAAGCTTGCAATTAATCCACACCCCCAGGTATCTGAATTTAGTTACGAAGTCTAGAGATTCACCTAAAAGTCGTAATTTGTTGTTCCACTCCAACAGAGGCAGGATTTATTGCATTGACACAAGGTGAGAAAAGCATCACCTTTTAGTCCAAAGGTATTGATATATGTTAGTCTGTATGGCAGTTAAGAAAGTGGTTCCTCTTCACTGGAAGGATGATAAAGCACTAACACATGAAAGCTTGTATGCAAGCGAGATGGTAAGCTCCAATAAGAGATGGTCCCCATTACAAAATCTATTGATGGGGACACAGTAATAACCAGCATAATTAAATTTTTATTTGTATTTAAGAATGATTTGGGTAGCTTACATTTATTGCATTACATTTATTGCATTAGAACTGCAGTATTCTCTGGTACTGAGTAAGTAAAATATAAATGTTACAGTTCTGTTTTTAATGGTGAGGGAATGGGATCTGTACTGACAGTACTTGCATATATGTTTTTATAAAGAATTAAAAAAAGATTATTTAACCAGGCTCTGGTATAACCTCCCCTGCTATCTGTTCTGCCCCCACTCCTTTGTCCCTAAAACCCCTTCTGTGTGACTACATGGCTCACTCTTGCAGTGGCACCTAACCCTATCCAGTCCAGCTGGGCTCTCTATAGACACTCCCCTTCACAGTGCACCTTATTATAATAGACAAAGAACCTTAATGCACAAGCACTGAGGCAAGAGTTACCCCAAAGGGCATTGGCTGGGAAGCCAAGTTTCAAAGAAATAGAAAATCACACATACCCCCATGATGCAAAGCATCATGGGCTGTGTATGCAAATCACCACAGAATATAGAGCAACAAAATCAATAGTCAGTATGTCTGACATGGACTATGGATCCAGACTCAAAAATCTTTGGTTATACTTTCTGGAATATAGGATACCAAGAGGCGATCTAATTTATACTTTCAATGCTTATCAAGATGAATATCTACTTAATACAATAGGATTAGAAAAGTATCTGGCATATAATCAAACAAGATCGCATCATTTAAAACTCACAACCTATTGCTGTAAAATGAATAAACGTTCCAAGTTCTCTACTCAGAGAATTCCTCCAATATGGAACACAGTACCTGTAGATATTGTTAATAGTAACAACACTGAACAGTTTAAAATAAAATTGGATTCTCACATGGGTGACAGGAAACTTTTCTTCTACCACTGAACTGTGGTGACAAGTTCACTTATGGGCACAAGCCTTTTGAACTTGTAAACATCTATGAATCTATGAATCTTTGAATATTATGCTGGTTCAATGTTAACCAGAAATGCATGGTGCCTTTCAGTGCCATGCATTTCCACTTAACGTTGAACCAGCATAATATTCTGTGGTGATTTGCATATACAGCCCATGATGCTTTGCATTATGGGGGAATGTGTGATTTTGTATAACTTATTATAATGCCTACCTCACTGTACAGTATTATTACTCTGCACCTTTTATGTTTTCCCTGTACGTTTATTTCATTTATTATGCACCAGTTTTATTGATGCTATTTTTGATTACTCTGTGCCTGTGTATTTTAACTATGTGTTAACTGTGTTTAACTGCAGCCTTGCATTGATAAATTTGTTGCTTTTTGCCTTGTTATTCCCTGTTCCCCTTTCTCCCAGGATACATCTGCAAATAATCTGTTTCCAGCTCAGCATACTTTTCCTGGTAAAACTTTTTAAATAAATACATGATAAATAAAAAGACATCCTGTTTGAATCATGTCATTAAGTACCCAGACTCCCTGTCTCAGGAACCAAGGCCAGTCCCCTCAATGTAAAGGGTCATGTACTCTGAGGGCTGGGGATGGACCCCTTACATATATTTGCCCAGTATACTTATTATTCATTGGTTATGAAGTAGGGGGCAGACCTGATGGATCTGGGGTCCACATCAACCTTAAATTACTGTTGCTATGTTACCATGTGTAGCCCAGGTATCCACTGGATATGGGCTATGACCAGGTTTTTTTCTGGCTTGGGGAATGACAGGAAGGAGTGGTATGCTGTGTGTAAATTAAGGGGGGGGGGCATGACAGGTTAAAGTGAGATTCAGGAAGAAACAGAAATGGAGTGTTGAGAAGCACAGCCCCCTCACCTGCAATGGAGTGTCTTTAAAGTGCTTGGTGCCAGGCCTGGCTGTGGAGCTCCGTGGTGGTGGAGAGCCCCGAATAAATTCAATGGCCCCATCTGGATCAAGGGGTGCCAGGTCTTTCAAGGCTGCCAAGGGCATCAGATTGGTTGTGTCCCTATGGGGAAAAATAGGGAACCTTGTTTTTTTGTTTTATCACTCCCTGATTAAGTGTCTGTATAATTCCTGACCCTGCTTAGTAATCTGTGATGTGTTGTCACTGGATGCTTGTGAAAATGGGCAGTTTTGCTCATATGCCTTTCCAGTATAAAAATTAAAAATGAAATGAAACCACAGCTAGCTGTGTGTGTGTGTGGGGGGGGGGGGTGACAGGATTACAAGTGTAAAGGTATGTTCTGGGACTCATCTGTTCTTGGTAAAGAATGCTGAACAAGCTTAGAAATAGGTCAACACCTGAGGAATGTTGTCATGTGAATCTGGCTAGAAGCCCTTGTTACTACTGGTGTGGCCCCATGTGCAGCAGTAAAAGGTTTGCCTGAGACTGTGTCTCCCTAGTCTTCAGAGACTACATAACAGGGAGGTATAGCATCTTCACAGAAACATAGAAATTGACAGCAGATAAGGACAGTTTGGCCCACCTAGTCTGCCAATTTTCCCATTGTGGGGATACTGTCTGGCTTTCTGTGTACTACATGGATGCTCCAATCAGGTCTATGCCTGGGAGCAGATATGCCAAACAGAGGTTCAACAAATGAGTCACAATCCACCCACTAATGAACTGACCCGCTCTGGAATGTTTAAACATTATGTTGAGCCTAATAATGTTACGTTTATGTGTCCTTATGAGGAGGATGGTGTGGTACCCAAGGACTGGAGGAAGGCGGATGTGATTCCCCTTCACAAAAGTGGGAGCAAGACAGAGGCAGTCAACTACAGACCTGTCAGTTTGACCTCTGTAGTAGGGAAAGTGATGGAGTCACTTCTGAAGGAAAGAACAGTTGAGTACCTAGAGGCCAGTGGGGCACAGGACCCAAGGCAGCATGGGTTTACAGCGGGAAGGTCATGTCAGATGAATCTAGTAGATTTCTTTTACTGGGTGACCAAAGTAGTAGACCAGGGAGGGGCTGTGGACATGGCCTACCTAGACTTTAGCAAGGCATTTGACACATTCCCACACAAAAGATTAATAGTCAAATTAACCAGCCTGGGAGTGGGTCCCAGGGTGGTAGCCTGGGTAAAACATTGGCTGGACAACAGGACACAGAAGGTAATTGTAAATGGAGTCCACTCTGAAGAAAGAGGAGTTACTAGTGGGGTACCGCAGGGTTCAGTTGATACACAAGGAGGCGTGGAAAGGATGAGAAGGGACTTGGCAAGGTTGGAGGAATGGTCAGAAGTATGGCAGCTAAGATTCAATGCAAAAGTGCAAAATAATGCACCTGGAAACAAGAACCCAGGGAAGAATACACAATGGGGGAGGAGTAACAACAACAAAAGGAAGGGACCTGGGGGCAATCATATCAGATGACCTTAAGGTTAGCAAGCAATGTGAGAAGGCAGAAGGGAGGGCTGGGGTATACTGGGATGCATAGGAAGAGGCATCAGCAGCAGAAAACAGGAAGTTGTTATCCCTCTGTACAGACAGTTGGTGAGACCCCATCTGGAATACTGCGTCCAGTTCTGGAGACTCCATCTCCGCAAGGACATAGACAGGATAGAGGCAGTCCAGAGGATGGCAACTAAAATGGTGCAGGGTCTGCAAGAGAAGCCGTATGAGGAGAGACTAAAGGAGCTTAATATGTATACCCTTGAGGAAAGAAGGAGAGGGGGACATGATAGAAACTTTTAAGTACCTCAGTGAAATCAACAAAGTCAAGAGGGTAGCATCTTTCAGAAAAAGAGACATGCAAGAACAAGGGACACAATTTAAAGATAGAGGCGGTTCAGGGACAATGTGAGAAGTATTATTTTACAGAGAGGGTAGTGGATGCATGGAACAGCCTTCCTGAGGAGGTTGTGGGAGAATTCAAGAATACATGGAACAGACATAAGGCAATTCTTGTGGGGGGTAGGAAGAAATAGGCTGTTGGTAAACTAGGATCTGCGGCCTATCCTGTAGGTAGGGAAATGAGCAGACTAGATGGGCCAAGTGGTCCTTATCTGCCGTCAAAGTCTATGTTTCTATGTTTCCTTCTCCAGAGCATAACCCAAATTAAAGTTCCAAACCATTCCAGGATGCACCTGAAAGCAGTGCTGGTTGTGACACAGCACTGCATTTGAGTGATTCACCTCATTGGGTTGCTGCAGACTGGGTCCTATGAAAAGGAGGTGAGTGGAAAAAATTATGCACATTACATGCCTGAAGGATGACAGACACAGGAACATTAAAGCTGAGGCAGACACGAGAGGGTTTACTTAAGCTTATGTCCTTCCCTTGACTTTTCCCATCAAGGATGCAGCGAAAACACCCTGGTCTGGCCACCACCATCATTTGGGGAGCTCCACTCCCTAAAGGGCCTGGGTTACACATGGATCTATAGCACTTTAGTTTAGCTGAAGTGCTGATTTGCTGTTCCAAGTGTACAATATATGTTTTTTTAGGGCTGTCCCAAGTGTTCTAGATAGCATGGATTTATGCTGAAAGTTACTTATGTCAGACTTTGATGTAAATATTACTGTAACCTAAGAGTGTTACAGTCAGACCTGGTTAATCCATAAACATTTTTCTTGCTCATTTTTTTAAACAATAAAATATGTGTATTAACCAGACAATGAAAAGGGGCTTCATTCTGAGGAAGGGAAAATGGCCAGTGGGTGCCTCAGGGATCTGTTCTGGGACTGGTCCTCTTTAATGTCTTTATAAGTGACATTGCAGAGAAGCTAGATGGAAAGGTCTGCTTCTTTTCAGATTACATCAAAATCGGCAATAGGGTGAACACTCTATGTGGTGAAATGGATAAGCAGGAACCTGAGAAAACTATAGGAGTGATTAAGGGTATGGCAATTGGATTTCAATGAGAAAAAGTGCAAAATAATGTACTTGGGGCACAGAAATCTAAGGGTGGAGTACAACATGGGTAGAGTTGTATTGATGACTACCAAGGAGGAAAGAGACCTGAGGATCATCATATCTGATGACCTAAAGGTGGCCAGGCAGTGCAACAAGGCAGTTGGGAGGGCTAATGGGATGTTGGGGTACATACAGTCGGGTATTACTAGCAGAAAGAGGGAGGTGGTACTGTCTCTGTATAGATCTCTGGTAAGACTCCACCTAGAGAACTGTGTCCAGCTCTGGAGACCACATCTCCGTAAGGGCATAGAGTGGAGGCAGTCTAGAGGAAGGCAACTAAAATGGTGCAGGGTCTGCATCAAAAGCACTATGAGGAGAGACTAAAGGACCTCAATATGTACACCCTGGAAGAGAGGAGGGAGAGGCGGGATATGATAGAGATCTTTAAATACCTCACTGGGCTAAATAAGGTACAAGAGAGAAATATTTTTCAGAAAAAAAGGTGCTTTAAGAACAAGGGGTCATGCAATGAAGCTGGAGTGTGGTAGATTCATGAGAGATGTGAAGAAGTACTTCTTCACAGAACAAGTAGTGGATTCTTGCAACAGCCTTCCAGCAGAGGTAGTGGGGGCGAAAACAGTGGTAGGGTTCAACAATGCATGGGATAGGCACAAGGACATCATAGTGGAAAGGAAGGGGAAGGAGAAAGAGAAGTAGATCAAGTAGGATCTGCGATGATGATGTAGTTAGGGAAAAATGGGCAGACGTGGTGGGCCAAGCAGTCCTTATCTACCATCAAATTATGTTTCTCTGTTTCTATTTTTTTTTATTATAAAATTGAAATTTTAGAAATACAGTGTTGAGTAGTTAAAAACATTACATTTTCTTTCCTGATCATTTACTACTTTGTCAGTGTTTAGTTTAATTTAAAATAATCCATGACTTTTGCTTACAAGTTTCTGTCCCTTTAGCACATACACATTTTTTCATGTCAAGAACACAGTCACTAGTAACTAACCTATTACTTTCAAAAAATGTAATCTGTTATAGTTATTTATTATTTTTGCATTGCATTTGTATAAAAAAGAAATAAGTAACTATAATTGTAAAGTGTATTACTTTTTCTAGTACATTTCCACCCTTGCTAGTGACTGCACAGAGCTTCCTGGAACAAGTTTACAAGCGTAACAGAAAGTAATAGAAACAGTAACTTACCCAACACTGCTTACAGCCACATTTAAGTCTGAAAGTAAAGTATGAGTAAAATACTAAGGTCAAAGTAATGCAGCGCAATGTGACCACAGCAGAACACAGAATTTATATTATAAAAGAACCCCACGACTGAATCATCGATCCAATCTGTGGATCACATAAGGATGTCCTGACATACACAGCTTGATACTTATACTTCCCGAACTAGCATAAGTCATACTGCCTGAACTAGCACAAGTCCACAGTAAGGCAGCCTAATGCAGTGAGCAAAATCAGTCAGCATGTTTGTTACCTCAGCTTCATATGTGGTTCACCTGCTAGCCGCACCTATATTCTGTACTGTGTTTTCAAAATCTGTGGAGGTTATGCTTCAGGAAAAGAAGCATATTAGCATTCTCCATGAAGAGTCTTGACCATCACTCGCTAATGATGTCATCCATGACACTAAACACCCTCTCTCTCAGAATGCTCGTTGGTGGTGCTGCCAGGTAATGCCCTGCTAATGCAGCCAAAGTTGGAAACTGAGCACAGTTCATCTTCCAGTACAGCAGTACATCCAGATTGCTTTTCTTCAGTACTGTGTTCTCGGACACGTAGGTCTCCAGCTCAGAGTTGCGGTTTGCCTCTTCCTCTAATGATGAAGCTGTTAAAAAAAATGCAGTTAAGTATTGGTTTTATGGAAGAAGGGTGGGGGGATTTGGGATGAGGGCGATCCGAGTAACTGTACCAGGAGATGGGTGTGATTTGAGTCCCATCACCGGGGGAGGGGGTGTAGTAGCAAAATGCAAAAAACTAACAAGCTCCATCACTACTTATGTTTTGTCACCTTGTCAAACCATTTTCGTAACCATCACCGTTTTTGTTTGTGTCTGTGGTGGGGGGTTATTGTTAGTGTCTGTTGTCAAACTAACCACCATAACCATCACCTTTTGTGTCTGTGTTGTTTTTGTGTATGTGTGTTTTGTGTAGTACTCAATAGGGTTGTGCGAAAAAAAAAATTCCGCCAGCAAAATTTCTGCGAAAGTGCGAATTTTGCTTCTGCGAAAGTTCGGAAATAATTTTCTCAACTTCCGTGGAAATTCTACCCTAAAACTGTAGAATAAATATACAAACTGTGGGTTCATTTATTAAACTGCGGGGGAAATAATCAGCAGAATGGATCACTGCCAGAGTTCAGTTCTGAGGCTTTTTTTAACTGCAGTTTAATTCATTAATCCATCCCCCACAGATCGAGGTCCCAGTAAATAAATAAATACCTCCAATCCGTCCATCGTACCCTTCTGGTGTCTAGTGTCCCCCTCACCCACCGATCATGGCCCTCAAAAACATTTTATTTCCCTGGTGTTTAGCAGACTCCCTCCCTATCCTGGATTCCTTAATCCATAAAAAACAGTTGACAGTCCACTGACTCATCCCCCTCTATCCCCAGTATTTCCAGGTATCTTGTGGACCCCCCATCCCTGATCCCTTGTAAAAAAAGTAATCCCAATTCCCTGGTGTCTAGTGGACCCCACCCACCCCACCCTGACAGTTCATCTGCCACCACCCTGCCCCAACTGCCCTGGTGAGCCACTGGTGCAGCCCTCCTTTCTCCTTCACTACCGGTGGCCCGCTGAATTGTCAGTGAATGACTGCATGGTTGTACAAGCACATGCTCATTCACTGACAATTCATTAAACTGTGGAGAGAATAAATTCTGCAATTTATATGCATTTTTCCGCAGTTCACAAGAAAAGTCAGCGGAACTTGATGAAAATCTGTGAAAAATCCCAGAAAGTTCCAAAATTTCACAAAAGTTCAGCAAAAGCAGAATTCACAAATTTCACCCACCCCTACTACTCAATGCCTTATGGAATTCACTTGTGTGACATGCTCCCATGGGTAATCCAACTCATTGTCATCTACTAGGGGTTGGTTCTCCTGTGATTGCTGCACATTTTGCTTTCCCTCTATCTCCTCCACAAGCTGTTTAACTATAGCATGAGCAAATGCCTTTCCACTGTCAGTGCGAAAATAATGTGTTTTATAGTGAACATCAAGCACAGTAGCTGCCACAACTTCTTTAGAAGACTCATATTGCAGCAGTCTACTGTCCATTGCTGTCAGGAGTGCTTTTCTCATGGCTTGTAGCCCAGGGACCTTGATGTTCTCTATCATGTGGTATAATATGGTCTCTGTGAGTAGAATGTCAGAGATGCTGGCATTGTCAGCACTTAGGCATTTGGTTTCAGTCTCAAATGGACGTATCAAACTGTATACATTCTCTGCCAGACTCCACTGTGCTGAATTAAAAGTTCTTGTTTCAGATTCTGAGGCATTCACAGAACACCCTCCTCTGCTCTATTAAGCATTCCAGCATGTAAAAAAGAGCTATTCCACCTTGTTGGGGCATCCTGCGTCAGCCTATGAACTGGGACTTGTAATGTTTTTTTGTAGTTCAGTCGGCTTTTCAGTTGCTGAAGATGAATGCTTAAAATGTGCCACCACTGAGCGACCTGTGGCCAACATTTCCTCTACAAATTTCTGTTTAAAGATAGCATCGTGCACTGTTAGCTGTAAAGTATGTGCAAGGCAACCCTTACTTAATATGGCACTTAATCGCATAGCTTTAGTTATATTTGGGCCAGTGTCTCTGATTACAATATGCTTGGGGCTAGCTTTGATTCTCCATCCATCCAGCACACTCAGAAAATCTTTAGCTAGATTTTCCCCTGTATGTCTGTGGCACAGGTGTCTCAATTCTAGCAGTGCTGTTTTCCTATTGAAAAAGTCATCCACCCAGTGAGCTGTAATTGGCAAATGGGAAACAGTTGAGCGCTCAGTGGTCCAAGTGTCTATAGTGAATACAAAGGCAATTACATTGTTAATCTCAGACTGCATTTTAGAACGTAATTTGTTATACATCTCAGGGATAACTGGCAGAAAAATGTTTTCTGGATGGTACATTATATCTTGGCTCCAAACATGACGTTAATAGTTTAAAGACCTCATTATCAACAACAGATATGGACATCTAGGGCTATCATTTCAGCAATTGATGAAGTTATTTATGCTGCTCTAGGGTGGTCACTTGGGAAGGGATTACTTTTAGCAAAGCATGTTTCAATTGTTTGGCATTCTCATTTTCTTTTTTTGGGGGGGGGTCACCATAGGACATTTCTTGCCTTGCTAATTCAAGCTGAGCTTTTCGTGCCTGCAGGTCAGCAAACGAACATTTGTTCTTGTTCCTGATGTGATTAAGCATACTAGAGGTGCCAGATGTTTTAACTGTAGTGCCACGGCTGATGAGAGATGAACACAGATTGCATTTTGCTTTACAGTCTGTCTCACTCCCAGTCATGTAATACTGCCATACAAGACACTTGTTTACCATAATAGCAGAGTTACTTGACTTTGACAAAAGAAAGGGCTCACCTCTGCTTAATTCAGCCAGGTACAGTTTCACACATAGAACAAAGCGTGATGACAGCACTATTTACAGCTTGTTTCAAAGCATTTAACAGCTTGTTTACATGCATTAACGCTTGCCCGCAGAACCAGCACATTCTTAGTAGCTGAAATAATCCAACCCGAAAAAGCCACTGAAATTCAACAGGACCGGTTCAAAGCTCACTTCCTTGAATACCGGTCGGGCATGACATCCGGTCAATTATCTGCCCATCTCTAATTTAAAGCAAAAACTGGTGCTGAATGTGAATAATGATAAATTTTCAGGAATCAGGATCAGACAGTGAGAAAGACAAGAACATTGAGCCATTAGAAAGGTTGTTTCCAGGTGTATGGAGGGAGGTCATCAAAAAGGGCAGCCAGGCATCCAGTGTTCCTTCCAGACAAATAAAAGTGTGGATTGTGCAATTCTATATTAAACAGATATAGATATGTGTGTGTGTGTGTGTGTGTGTGTGTGTGTGTGTGTGTGTGTGGTGTATATACATATACATATATATATATATATCTTATACTGGTGTGATTGCCCCAGTATTGTTAGGGTGAAATGGCACTTCTATGTTAAAGTCCACACTTTGAACCTTAATAAGTTTGGAGCTGTTCAATGGATTTGCATGCAATTTGGAATACTTACTCTCTAGGGGTAGGACTCCTGACCTGCCAAATTTCATGGAATCCGTCTAGCAGTTTTTAAGATATAAAGTGTTGAAAAAACAGAAAAATCTGTTTTTTTTTAACATTTCTTTGTCACCCTGGATCTCAGAAAGGGCTTTAGGTACTGGTCTGAAATGTTCAGGGTAGAACGCCCTAGGGTCACAGATGTGCTTTTTGAAGGTTTGGTGAAAAGAAATTATTCTATTCAACAGTTATGGCATTTTTAATTTTCCCATTATTTCCCATGGGAAAATTTATATGTCAGGCACGAAATATATATTTTTTGCATAATAGGAGTATTGTGTGAAAAATAGCAGCTTATTTTCGAACAATAGGACTACTGCGCGAAAAACACCAGCTTCTTTTCACAAAGAATTCTGGTATTTTTTGCACAGTTCACAGTCCTGCGATTGATTGAGCTGTGTTGTGGCCACCATCATGCTTTGCCGCTTAGGGAGAATGTTGAAGTACCGAACATTTTAAACACAAAATAAAATCAGAAAACAGCTAAAAGAGAACCTCATTAGGTGTTTTCTGATGATTTTTTTGTGTTTTAAGCTGGACCCAAAGAAGTTTTTCTCTTGGATGCCAGCTTATACAGAGAATGACTTGGAGTTCGTTCTCTGTATGAGAAGAGCAGTATTTTCTTGACTTCTGCAGTTGCAGCTGGAACTCGTGCTGCCAGCTGCAGAGCCATGGAAGACCCACTCCATGCGCTTTGTGCGCACAATACATGGTGTCTACTGGGCATACTGGGGGCCCACCCCAGTGTGACCAAATGTATTATATATGTATGAAAACCTGTGTAAAGAAAACCATCCCCAAGGTCTTTTCTTTGTTGCAGAATCCTGCATCAAATATGCAGGGGGTGAGTGGGATCCTCATCAAAAATACTGTAATGAGCTGCACAGTGCTTTCCTATACAAAAGCATTGCGCGGCACATTACAGTACGTTGATGCAGATCTTAATACCTAGGATGTGATTTTAATACTGTACATAGGATCCTGCATTGATCTAGTCTGCCTGCCCCATTCTCTGACATGGGAGTGCCAATCCCTGTGTCGATCTGTATCCCCCCAGTATTGCGGCACATTGGGAGCCCATCCCAGTCTGCCCATACATTAATTTTTTCAAGTTCAACCTTTCAGACACCGGGAAGCCCACTCCCGGTGTCAGATGACCCCCCCACTCCAGCCCACTCTTATTGTCAACAGGGTGCCCAATCCCCCTGTCAGCATGATGATCCCCCAAACTTATGTGGCACACTGGGAGCCCATCCCAGTGTGCCCAGTACCCCTGATCCCACCGTTTGTTATCACCTCCCCCACTCCCTCCTCTCTGCCACCCTTCCCTCTATTTCACTCCTATGCTTACATCTTTCTCCCCCTCCCTTTTTCCCCTACTTACCACCCCCCACTCTTTACCCACTGTTCTCGCTCCTAGACATTTCCTCTCCTTCTTTCCAACTCCACCACCCCCTCATATGTCTCTTGATCATTTCTGCCCTCGATTTTTTGGAACCCCTTCCTCTCCCATTTTTCCCCCTCTCCCAGGATTTGCTCTCTGAGCCTCCACACTTTTCTTAATTACTTACATACATCCCTTTTGCCACCCCTTCCCCTCCTATATCTCCACCTCTCTGACAATGCTCTCTGAACCTCCTCAACCCCCTTTTTCCCTCCTGCCGCTCTCTTCTTCCACCATCCTACTCTCTCACCTCTGCTTCTTTCCGCCCTACAGTAGCTTGACTACCGGCATTATAGTGTAACATATCCCACAAGAAAACTGCTAAGTTATGTTATCTTGACAAAGAAGAAGAAGAAGAATCAGTATTTATATAGCACTTTTCATACACAGTATTCCAAAGTGCTTTACAAGCAATGTTAGACTGGTAGTGAAGTGACTGAATGTGTGGTGGCGACCATATTGCACATCATCACCCACACACAGCCTGGATAATTGCATGAAGCGGTTTATGGGAAGGGGAATGTTGGCCAGGACACCAGGAATGTTCCCCTGCTCTTTGCAAAGAGTGCCCTGGGTTCTTTTACTTCCACCTGGACACCCACCAGGACAACACCAGGATGGGCAGAAGGGACCTCGGTTTAATGTCTCATCTGAAGGACGGCACATCCCAGCAGTACAGCATCCATCAATACTGCACTCAGATGCCAGTGATTTTTTAGGTGCAAGTCCAATCCCGGTGTGGGATGAGAACCCATGACCTTCTGGTCCAGAGGCAGATGTGCTACTAACTGAGCCACGCTGACACCTAACACTGACAAAGCCACTGGCAGCTCAGCAATGTACATTGTTACCTAGTCCTTGTTACTGTTTTGATCTTTGTCTCTGATTGTACCTCATTGTGTTCTGTTTTCAGACATGGAACCTTTGTAAAAGAGCCTTGGCTCAAAGGTGTATGCCAAAATCTCAATAAATAAAATAAATTAAAAAATAATAAAACCTGTGGAAAAAAAAGAAAACCATTCCAATGATTTTTTAATTTAAATACCTGTAATAAAGGAAACTGTCCCTTGTAGTCTCCCCAGTCCACCCTCCCCATCCCCACTCTCCCTCTACGCACCCACCTGTCTGCGTCCCCCCTCACCCATACTTACCATCTGGGGGCCAGGATCGGTGATTTCCCATGGACCGGAAACACGTCTGTACTCTTCAAAGTCCAACAGCAAACTGAAGAAATTGAGGTAAGCCATATAATGGGAGTCAATGGGGGGGGGGGTTAACTTAGGTTGATATCTTGGCCAATTTTAGGAATTTTGGTCCCAAAATTTAAACATGGGGATCTTGGGAAACCCCATCATGAACATGTCACTGTCGTTTTGTTTCTCGGTCCCGAAAGGTGATTTCGTGGTCACTGCGTGGAATCACCTTTTGGGACTGATTCTCAACATGACAGTATGACTGTTTATGAGATGGGGTCCCAAAAAGCCTATGTTTCAATTTTGGTGAAAAAATTCCAAAATGATTAATATTCTGAGCATGCATTGTGCAATTTCTCATGCGCTTGTAACTTTGCCAATTTTAATATTTTCACTCCAGATTTTCAACATTGGCATTTTAACACCTCCTTAAGAACAGTACAGCTTTCATTTTTCACATACTGCCCAAAATGTGTTTTCACCTGTGATGCAGAATGGCGTGGTTGCTGCCGCGAAACCTAGCGCCTCATTTCCCTGCTTTTGTCGCTGTGGTACCCACCCTAACTGATGCATTAATGAAGTTTTTTGCAAAGAAAATATATATATAATATTTTTATATATATATTAATATATTATAGTGGCACGGTAGTGCCACTATAGTTAGGGTTGAGTACCCCATTTAAGGTTAAATTAGAAATTTTGTACCTTAATAACTTTGGCACTGTATGATGGATGTGCCTGAAATTTGGAATGCGCAGTCTGGTACCATAGAACTCTGGACCTGCCATTGGATGTACAGTTGTGGAGCTACAGTGCACCACAAAAATACATAAATTATGTGTTTTTGTGCATTTCTTTGCTCGCACCTAGAGCCTGCCCGGTTTGCGTGATTGGTCCAAAAACCTCAGGGAACATGCAGCCAGGGTCCCCGATGTGCCTTTCAAAAATTTCATGAAAAAATGTTAAACGGTTCAAATGTTATTCAAAAAACACTGAATTCCATTATAGTCTATGGGAAAAGTTAAATTATGCGAAAGCGCTGCAAATGCAGTTTTTAGTGTCTCAAATGACCCTTTTACTTTTGTGATTCAGCTGTTTTTTTCCAGTTGGTGGTCAGAAAAATGCTTGGCATTTAAATTTGGGACCCTCTAGGGACACAGTTCTTGTTGTGTTCACCTAGTCGAGCCCTAAGGATGGTAGCCATGTCTTTTTTTGGGGGGGGGGGCAAAACACCCTAGAAATATGTTTTTTAAATTTTTGTAAAAAGTAGTGTTGCAAAGTACTTTCGTATATGCGACACTTTCGTGATTTTATTTATTATTTTATTTAATTATTTATTATTAGATCATCGGTTTACAGACATTTGAGTCATAGACTCATTTACAAAGGCACCTCGTCAAGAGAGCAATACATTACAGTAAACAAACAGTACAGTACATAATGCTTAGATTAAAAAAGCAATCAGTGTTACAGGCATTCATTGGTGGTACACGCTTAGTAATAGGTAGATCACAGTAGTCATAATATAGGTACACGAGTACCACGTCAGGTAGCAACCAGAGATATTTTATTACATTAGTCAGCAGATGTTGCATAAGACCCCAGGTATATACAGCAAAAGTAGACAGGGCAGACCCAGCCATGGGGTGAAGGTAAGGGGCAGGTGGGGGATTATGTATAGTTGCAGCAGCGAGTGCTTGTCAGATGGCTTCTGAGAGAGAGACCTTGAAAGGACCAAACTTAGTGGAGTCAGCTATATTGGCTGGGAGGGAATTGAACCAGGAGGGAGCCCGATAGCAAAAGAATCTCAGGGCCATAGAGGTCCTTACCCTGGGGTCAATATGGGAGGTTTTGACAGTGCTGCG
Organism: Neoceratodus forsteri; assembly: GCA_016271365.2. Taxonomy (NCBI): domain Eukaryota; kingdom Metazoa; phylum Chordata; order Ceratodontiformes; family Ceratodontidae; genus Neoceratodus; species Neoceratodus forsteri. Next base: position 669,569,835 of record CM057451.1, on the reverse strand, counting down.
GGTAAAGACTAAGGGGGAGGCACGCTGCAGGGAGGTGGCAACCCCTGCGGGGGAAGAGCCCTTGCAGGGTCTTTTTTACAAGAAGGCAGGTTTGGAAGCAGAGTCTTTCTTCAAGATTGAGCAAGTTGGTGCTGGAGTACAGCAGGCATGTATGGGTATGCCTAGGGGCTCCCAGCATTAGCCTGCAGGCCTTGTTTATAGACAGCTGGATTCTTGCAAGTGCAGTGTTGTTGGCTGCAGCATAGATGGGCAGCCCATAGTCAATTAGCGACAGGACAGAGGAGGTGATTGCCAATATAAGGGCCTCTTGTGGTAGGCAGTCCCTATGGTGGTATAACAGTCCAATCCTGACATTGGTGGCAACAGAAAGGGCACTGATATGGGAATGGAAGGAGAGTGCCAAATCAAAGGTAATGCCCAGATACTTGTAGGAGGAAACCTGCTCAATGGGGTTTAGTGTGCTAGGCTGTATCATGTGAGGGGCACCACTGGCTTTGCTTTGGCGATGCGAGAAGAGCATAGCTTTGGTCTTTTTAAGGTTCAGGACTAGCCTTCATGATGTGAACCACTGCTCAGCTCTATCAAAAGCTTGTTGGAGGGTGGCCTGGAGTGTGTTGGGGTTGGGGTCAGCAGCGAAGAGCACAGCGTCATCTGCATAGAGGGGGATCTTACTTAGGCAGGCCAAGGGGAGGGAGTTGAGGTAGACACTGAAGAGGAGAGGGCCTAAAATGGAGCCCTGGGGAACCCCAGAGCAGACAGGTCATGTGTCAGGTAGGGTGTTATTGATTTTTACACACTGAGTTCTGGCAGAGAGGTAGCTGGTGAACCATGCAAGAGGGCCGGGGGAGAAACCAAGGCATCTGAGGGAGTCAAGCAGGAGAGGATGGCAGACCATGTCAAAGGCCTTGGAGAGGTCAATGAACACAGCACCGGCAGGACTTCTGGCATCAAGAACAGAGTGCAGGAAGTTGGAGAATTCAAGTAGCGTGGTTGTGGTGCTGTGACCTGCACAAAAGCCATGTTGTTCAGGGCACAGGATATTATGCATGGCCAGGTATTCGGCAAGCTGGTTGGCAACTACTTTTTCAAGGGCCTTAGAGAGTGGGGGAAGGATGGAGATAGGTCAATAGCTACCCGGGGTCACTTGATCACCACTCTTTAGGATAGGAGTGATGATGGCGGTTTTCCATGTGCTGGGGTACTGCCCCAGGCACAGAGAGCGGTTGAGCAGCATGGTAAGTGGGACCAGGATAGCATCCAATGTCAGATGAAGTAGCCTAGTGTCCAGTAGGTCAGTGCCAGGGTTGTTACTACTAACGGCTTTTTGCAGAAGGGGTCTAGCCTCCAATGGGGAGATGGTACCTAGGAAGAAAGGAGGTCTCTGTAGAGTGGGTAGGGGTGCTTCTGGGATGGGGTCAAAGAAGTTACTGGGCAGAACTGAACTCAGGTCTGAGAAAGTGTGGTTTAGGCAGCCTGCAATGTCAAGGGAGTCAGAGCAGACAGTTCCATTGAAGGAGAGTTGAGAGGGGGTTGGGGAGCAGGATTTCCCATTCAGCTCCTTTACATTGTCTCAAAAGTTTCCAGCCGACCCCCAGGAGGAGACAAGAGTGGATTGGTAGTACTGGGCTTTGGCCTGTCGAATGGCCCAAGTACACTTATTGCACTCAGCGTTGTACGCTTGCCTATCAGCTGGCTTGCCAGATTCAGCAATGTGCCATAGGTTTGTCTCTCATTTAAAGTTTGTGAAAGAGTGAGGGGGTAACCCAGGGCATGTTTTGCTTTTTGGTGCGATTTCTAGCGAAGGGGGCATAGAGGTCACAGGCAGTGTTAAAAGTGCGAGTGAAAAATTCCAATGCCTTGTCTATGGACGGTGCAAGCCTGACTGAGGACCAATCCAGTTGTGAGAGGTACAGTTTAAGGCGATGCAGTCTTCCTGGGAGTAGGCAACGTATCTGGGTGGTTTGTGGTGCATGTTTGCTGTTGACAGCGGACCAAGAGAATACGATCGGGGAGTGGTTACTAAGTGAGTTGGGAAGTACGCTGATATCGAGCACCCTCTGGGGGCGGTTGGTAAAGGTGATATCCAGGAGGCTGGTGGAGCCAGTAGAGGGGTTGAGTCTAGTTGGGGTGGTGACAAGCTGAGACATGTCAAAGGCAGCAAAGATATCTCTAGTTTGGGGGGCCATGGCAGAGAGCCAGTTGATATTCAGATCATCAACAATTATCTGGGCCATTTTGGGTGGTAGGCCAGAGAGGTAGTCAGCAAGTACCTGAATGGTGAGGTCTTGCTTTCTGGGGGGAATATAGGCAATGGTGAGAAAAAGTGGGCCCTTACCAGGGTTGGGGGAGATTTTTAATGTGAGGGCTTGTGCCCCGTTATCAAGCTTGGGTGGTAGAAGTGCATGTCCGAGGAGGGAGTTACACATATAGACAGCACAACCACCTCCACGCTTATCCACCCAATCTTCCCTGAAAACAGTGTAACCAGGGAGGGAGACGAAGGAGTCAAGGGTGGATTTGGATAACCAGGTTTCAACGAGTGCAACAATGTCCAGTTGGTGCTGAGCAGCCCAGCATTGGAATGTAGCAGCCTTCTTAAGGAGGCTGCAAATATTCATAGAAGCTATGCTGAGTCCTTGGGCCTGGGCAGGCTTGTTCATAAGGTTGGGCATGGGGCCAGGGTTTGGGTAAATGTTACCTGATAGAAGCAACAGGAAGGTGATTAGGTGCACCAATGCATGGTAGTGATTGTGGCATCTCCCCTTGCAACTGGACACGGGGCCAGGTGCTGTGGTGCAAGGGGTGGGTAGAGTACAAAGGGTGGGAAAGGCATTGAGGGGAAGAGACCAAGTTATGAGTGGGAAGTAAGAGGTAGCAGGGGTGGAAGTGTGGGGGGTTACCAAGGGTGGGAGGTGATCGAGGGTTGGGGGGGTCTGGTAGAGGTGTTGCAGATAAGAGGGGGGGTACTATGCATAGAGGGTGATGGTCCTCAATAAGGTGGGGCTGGTGTAGGAAGTAGGAGGAGGACCATAGTCAGTGTCAATGCACTTGATCCCAGATACATTGAGGACGATGTTATTTCAGCACAAGAGAGGATCACCACTTTAAGAAGTTACAGAAAGGAGAGTCCCTTTAAGGATTTGCTGTAATTGACTAGTGTGAAGCCTCAGGGGCCGGGGATCACAGGGGAAGTGTACTTAATAAAGGAGGGAGGAGGGGGAGGGGGGCTGGGCAAAAAAATTGTCCAGAAAGCAATACAGCAAGGCAGTGGCCGAGCTGTGTTTTGGTGCCTTGTATGCTTTCTTTCTGAATGGGGATCTGCAGCATCCAGTCAGGAAGCAGCCACAGTCTCCAGGACCCAGTCCAATTATGGGGATTGAAGCCTCACAGCTCAGAGCTAGGAGCTGACCAAACGTACCTGCTTTCCTTGGTGCGAAAGTGTCGTGATTTGCAAAAGTAATTTATGACACTATGCCCCAAACAATAGGAAATATTTGCTACCCTGCTGCAAAAGAACGGTTTGGTCTTTTGGGCTGAAATTTAGGGAAAAGCCAAGATCCCACAGATGTGCCTTTTGGTGGTTTGGTGACAAAATATTAGAGGAGTGCAAAGTTACTGCACTCCACAGTTGACAGTTTTTCCCATAGGACAACATTTCGGTGTCCGCCATGCATTTCAGGGCCTGTATCAAGAAAACAGTTCGAGATACAGACTTTTCATCTGAAAAATGCTTAGTCCCCAGTTAGGGGACTAAGCACAAAACTATGTTCTCCAATTCACAGTCTCATTTTTGAAGCATTGTGCTTCCTTCCTCTTAAATAGAGAAAAGGTAAAAGGTGCTTCAAAAAAATGGCAGGGATGTAAGCATGAATTTTTAAACATGTCCCAAAAGACAACAACCATCCACACACTTTGGTTCTTTTCTCTTTTTATTGATTCATTTAATTACTTCAATAATTTAAACCACAGTGTAATGGTCACTCCAATCGTTTCACTTCATTCCTAGCAAACTGACATATCAAAGTTCCATTTCCTTTGACATGTGAAAAATGCTCATTGTTCCATTCCTAAGAGTGTTTAACAGCTGTTAGTACCCAGTTGCTACTCATAAGATTCACAGCACTCCACCAGCCACTGTGAAATCATTACTTATTCCAATGTCATAGGCATCACAAAGTTCCATTTATTCAATGTGCAAAGTAGCTCGCTATTTCTTTCATGAAATAATTCTACTGTTGGGCAACTGCCACTTATAAAAATCATAGTACTTTACCGGTTGCTGTCCTATAATTGCAACTGTTATTTCGGCTTACTTCTTTCTGGCTCAATTGCCTAAATCCCAGCCGCATAGCTCTCCACAGGATTCGGTGCTTCCAAAGAATACTCGAAGTAGAACATCACAGTTGTGGAATATGAAGTTGGAAGCTCCTTGCTCCTTTTTCAAACCATTACTTGAGCCGGACATGCTTCTAACAACTTCTCACTGCTCTTACTTCCATTCATCCTTGCGCCTGTAATGTGCTGACGTTTCGGAGTCATGTGACCCCATCCTCAGAGGTAGCTTTTCCAGGGAATCCAGTCTTCTTATATCTTATTTGGTTGCTATAACAACCATATTTGTAAAGATTCCCTGTTTGTACAGAATATGCATTTGTGTTTTTTTCTAATATGCAGTATTTCTTTCAACTTCATAACACCCTTCCATAGAAAGCAACTCATGTTGTCCCCATATGTATTTCTTTTTCCTTATTTATTTTATAACAATAGTAGATGGGTTATGTTATAAAATAAATAAGGAAAAAGAAATGCAAAAGGGGGACAAAATGAGTCATGAAAGAAATTGCGAGCTACTTTGCACATTGAATAAATTGAACTTTGTGATGCTTATGACATTGGAATAAGTAGTGATTTCACAGTGGCTGGTGGAGTGCTGTGAACCTTATGAGTAGCAACTGAGTACTAACAGCTGTTAAACACTCTTAGGAATGGAACAATGAGCGTTTTGCACATGTGAAAGGAAATGGGACTTTGATATGCCAGTTTGATACGAATGAAGTGACACGATTGGGGTGACCATCACACTGTGGTTTAAATTATTGAAGTAATTAAATGAATCAATAAAAAGAGAAAAGAACCAAAGTGTGCAGATGGTTGTTGTCTTTTTGGGACATGTTTAAAAATTCATAAGTACAAAACTAGCCTGGAAAGTCATAAATAATATGAGATCTTAATTTTTTTTCTGCATCGTACAGCTCCTGAGATATAAGCAGTTTAGTATTACAAGTGCTCATTTTCTGCTCTGAGGGCCATTATTATGCACACATTCTTTGTATTCACTGTGCTTCTGAATGCATGTTTTTGGGGAAAAAAATTGTGTGCATTTGTGGTACTGTGACCGTTAGCGTTTGCATTTGCGTTACTGTTAGCTTTACTATATTCTTTTACCTCACTGCTGCCATTACCATTTACATTTACACTACGGTTTCTGTTTTGGCATTTGCGTTACCATTTGTGTTTGCATTACCCTTTGTGTTTGCATTAATTTTGGCTTGTGTTTACATTACCAGCTGTGTAACCATTTTCGTTTGCATCAACACTTGCGTTTCCATGCATGTCTGTGACATTTGTAATACTTGCTCTACTATGGTACTTCTCTGCATTTACCAATTTTCATTTGACATCTGCATATGTTTTTTGCAGAATGAAGCACCCAAAAATGTATTTTTCGTCACTCGTACGAAGTCTTACGCTCGTGCTGCTCTGCAGCTGTTGAAGAGATTTGGATAAGATTTGGTATGCATGGAATGAATGGTGCATCTATTTATTTACCAATTTATATTTCACTGGCACATACAGTTTTTGCGTAGCACAGTGCAAAACATTCTGTTTTCGTTATTTTTCTTCACTGTCTTGCGTGATGCATAGCACAGCCACTGTGTGGTTGATTGATCTGACACTTGGCACATATAAAGTCCCTTCTTCATGGAACATGCCAGTTTTTGTTTGGTGAAACAATGTTGTTCCGTTCCAGAGTTATAAGTGTTTGAATTTGTTCCCCCTTCACAGTCAGAGATTTTTTGTCCACGAGTTCCCCCACTTTTACCGCATTTTTGGCCGCAATTTCGACCATTTTGTGGTGGAAGACTTCTTAAAGGTGCAGAAACTTAACAATTATATATCTCTGAAATGGTTTGGTCTTTTCACATGAAATTTGGAGGGTGTTGAGTGGCTATCCTGGAGATGTGAGTTATGCTGTTTACATGTTGGAAAAATAATTTGCTGCAGAGATGCTGCGTGACGCACTTATCATTTTGTGCATAGCATTATGCATGAAGCTAGTGGCTTGAAATTTATAGCGTAGGTAGCCCTAGTGGTACAGAGATGCCTTTCAGTGGTTTGGTTCACATTAGCCTTTGTGCCGTTATCTCGGAAATGAAGCGAGATACAGACTTTTCGCTACTGTTGGCTCACATTGCTTTTGTGCCGTTATCTCAGTAATGAGGCGAGATATAGGCTTTTCAGTACTGTTTCCTCAGATCACCTTTGCGCTATTACATCAGAAACAAAGCAAGATACATAGAGAATAATACATATGTAGGGAGTTGATATGGGGTTTTTTTACACACCCAAGTTGTGTGATAATATGTAAACCTCGAGGCGAAGCTCGAGAGGTTTTAATATTATCACTGGCAGATAATAAAAAACTCCATTCCCCGTATGTTTTATTTATATAATAACTGGTGATCAAAAAAATTTCTTCGATTTCCACTCACGAGGAGACCGAGGCCAAACACTCCTACTTCCTTACTAGTAGGCACGCCCCCATGCTGATATCACATAGCATTGCTAAGCGTGGTAGGCGTGCCTACCAGTAAGAGTAAGCGTTCAACCCGCAGGTCTCCGACGATGCCAGTGCTGAATCTGTTTACTGTGGAATGCGAGTGCTGCGGGCTTCTTGGCGCAAGGCTGTAAAGTCGTATCAACCGCGGGTTGATCGACTTTTTTCGTATCAACCTGCGGGTTGATGCGACTTTTTAAAGTAATTGAAGACGGGTTGATAACAAGGATCACCAGTTATTATAGACTTTTTGCTACTGTTGACTCACATCACCTTTCTGCTGTTATCTCCGAAACAAAGCGAGATACAGACTTTTTGCTACTGTTGTATCACATCGCCTTTGTGCTGTTATCTCGGAAATGAAGCGAGATACAGACTTTTCAGTACTGTTTCCTCAGATCACCTTTGCACTATTACATCAGAAACAAAGTGAGATACAGACTTTTTGCTACTGTTGACTCACATCGCCTTTGTGCCATTATCTCGAAAACAAAATGAGATACAGACTTTTTGCTACTGTTGGCTCAAATCACCTTTGTCTCTTTAACGTGGAAATGAAGTGAGACAGAGACTTTTTGCTACTGTTGGCTTACATCAGCTTGCTGTTACCGTTTCCATTTGCGTTACCGTTTGCATTTACCATTGCATTTCCCTCACCATTTGCATTACGGTTTGCATTTCCACTTCCATTTCCATTACCATTTCTGTTTCTGTTTATGTTTTGTCACTTTTACTATGACTGTTAGCATTTGCAGTTACATTTACTGTTACCATTAACGCTGTCTTTCGCATTTTCATTTGTGTCACCATTACCGTTTGCGATAACATTTTGCATTACCACTTGCGTTTGCATTTCCATTTGCATTACCATAACAGTTAGAGCTTGCGTTTGCATTCATGTTTCTGTTGCTGTTACACTTGCCACTAGCATTTGCATTCCACTCACCCTTACTGTTACTGTTAGCATTACTATTACGGTTATTAGGTAAACATGGGCAGCATGGTGGGAGCTCAGGGCCCTCCCACCTCCACATTCCATTCACTATTTATATTGCACATTCTCAAAAAGAAGAGAAATTCATGGAAAAAACTCTGTTTAGTGCCTCAGTTAGGGTTGTACCACAGCAACAAAAGCGAGGAAATTCGTTGTTAGGGTTGCCACCCCTTGCACACCACACCTACCCCGCCCCGACCAATAGGTATTGGGTTGTGCATTGGGGTCATTGGTCCTAACCCTCACCCCATTCTCCTATACTGCACCACCTCAGCTTATTTACACAAGGAATGGGGTGAGAGTTAGGGCCAATGACTCCAACACACACCCCGATGCCTGTTGGTGGTGTGGGCATGGGGTGCAAAGTGTAACCCCTAACACAGAATTTCCTCACTTTTGTTGCTGTGTAACAACCCTAACTGATGCATTAAACAGAGTTTTACTCATATATATATATATATATATATATATATATATATCTAGTGCTACAGTAGTGCCACTATAGTTAGGGTTCAGACTTCACTTCTATGTTAAATCCAAAATTTTGCACTTTAATAACTTTGCAACCATTTGACTGATTCACATGAAATTTGCATGTGCCTTCTGGTACCATAGATCACTGGATTTGCAAGTTTTGTTCCGATTAGGTGTATGGTTGCGAAGCTATGGAATGTTAAATAATGTGATAATTATCACTTTTTTGGCAATTTCTTTGTCACACTGTTTCTACAAAATGGCTTGGAGGTTTGGTCCGAAACTTTCAGGGTAATATGGGGTCTGTGTCACAGATGTGCCTTTTGATGGTTTGGTGAAAAAATATTAATTCATTCAAAAGTTATTAAAATGTCAAGTTTCCCATTATTTCCTATGGGAAAAATTAGCTGTCTTGTGTGAAAGTGCCATTCTGTTTCGCGAAAGTGCCATTCTCTTTCACAAATAGATTCCGTTCTTTCATGCTTCTCCATTTTGTTTTCAGTTAGCGATGTGGAAAAAATGATATAATTCAAAAAATACTGCCCCTTGGTAAACACCAACGGTTGTGTTATTAAGAATATGTTTTTTAGGTTCGGCCATTGGCAGTGCCACAAATTTGCACTAAAAAGAAATTGGTCCCTCGTAGTTGCCCCGTCCCCTTCCCCCATCCTGACCCTCCCACTGAGCACCCACCATCCCACTCCCCCTTGCCCTATACTTACTACCAGAGGTCATCTGGTGTCATCTTCTGTGGAACAGGATACATCTGTACTCTTCAAAGCCGAACCACGAACTGAAGAATCAAGGTATTGTAAGTGCTGTATAATATCTTTCAATGGCGTTTTGACCTTATGGTGCTATCTTGGCCATTTATAGGTATTTTGTTACAAAATTTTCAACATAGTCTTTCTGGGACCCCACCTTATGAACACTGTCAGTGTTGTTTTGTTAATCAGTCCCAGAAGATGATTTTGTAGTCGTTGCACAAAATCACCTTTTGGGACTGATTAACAAAATGTCAGTGACAGTGTGTTAATGAGGTGGTGTCCCAAAAAGGCCGTATTGAAAATTTGGTGAAAAAATTCCTAAAAATGCCAAAGTTACATGTGTCTATTGTATTTTTTTCTATGCACGTGCATAACTTTGGTACTTTTCAATATTTTGCCACCAAATTTTCAACATAACCATTTTTTTACACCACCTCATGAACAGTACAGCTGTCAATTTTTACATTCTGCCTGAAATGTGTTTTAGCACCTGTGGCACAGAATGGCATTTTGGCATGGATTTTAAATTCTTTACCTACAGGGTTCATGAGGTGGGATCATGAAAACACTATGTCAAAAGTTTTGGGGTTAAAATATGAAAATGTGGCAAACTTATGACCATTCATTACAATTCTGCAATGCATGCTCATAACTTTGGAAATTTTAAATATTTTTACCCCAGATTTTCTACATAGCCTTCTTATTACCCCACCTCATGTATGTCACAGCTGTTATTTTTAAAACCCTGTCCACAATGTGCTTTCGCACCTGTGGTGCAGAGTGGCATTGTAGTTGTGCATAATTACGTTTTGGCTTGCATTTCACAATTTCTCTTTACCGGGGTACATAAGGTGGCATAATAAGACAGCTATGCTGACAATTCGGTCACTGTTGTTCTACACATGGACATGCAGGGCCCAGAAGGCCCTGCACTTCCACACCTACATACATATGCTCATCTACGAAGGGACTGGAGCACTGTGTCCAAAGGGCCTGCGCTCCCACAGTAAAATAAGAATACTATTGGAGTATCTCAGAAAGTAAGGAAATTCATTGCAAAAAACTTTGTTAATGCATCAGTTAGTGTTCTTACTAAAGTGACAAAAGTATGGAAATGTGATGTTAGAGTTCCCAACCCTAACACTCCACCTCTCCCCCACCCAACCCTACCACCTCACCCCCACTCTCCACACACCAACAGGTGTTGGGGTGTGTCTTAGTGTCATTAGCCTAACACTCACCCCATTCAGTGTTAGGGCCCAGCAACAAGGCACACCTTGACACCTGTTAGTGTGTGGAGGATGTAGGAGGTAAGGAGTAAGGGTAGTGTAGAGTTGAGTGGGAGTGAGGTGGGAGTGTTAGGGTTGGGACCCCTAACACAACATTTCCTTACTTTTGTCACTTTAATAGAACCCTAACTGATGCATTAATAATGTTTTTGCAATATATATATATATATATATATATATAGATATACATAATAGATAACCCATTCTTAGATGTGTGGTGCACTCTGATATACACACACCTTGGTGTACCTTGTATGCATGAGGCCACAGGCAGAGTGCGTCAACCACCCAAAGCGTGCGTGTATCAGAGTGTGACCGCACACCGTAGAGTGGGTTATCTATCTTATAAAATGGCAAAATTGTGTTTTTAAGAGGGTAAAATTGCAGGTGTGTGGTCATGCTCTGATGTATGCATGGTCATGTGATGGGAGCCAACAAATCAGCAGACATCATTTTTCCCACCCATTTCATAAATATATATATATATATATATATATATATATATATATATATATATATATATGCATTGCAAAAAAACCTCTGTTAGTGCATCAGTTAGGGTTCCTATTACAGTGACAACAGTATGGAAATTCTGTGTTAGGGTTCCCAACTCTATCACCCCCCCCCCTCCACACACACGGGGTGTACCTTAGGGTCATCGGTCTTCTCACCCCTTTCCAAATATAAGGAAGCTGAGATGATACAGTATATGAGAATGGAATGAGAGTTAGGCCCAATGACCCCATGGCACACAGCAATGCCTGTTGGTGTGTGGAGGATGGGGGGAGGGGTGGGGTGGTAGGGTTGGGAACCCTAACACAGAATTTCTATACTTTTGTCACTGTAATAGGAACTGATGCATTAGTGGAGTTTTTACAATGAATTTTCTTAGTTTTTGAGAAACTGTAATCTTACCCTTATGGTGGTTGTAGGCACAGAGCACCCTCCAGGCACTGTGCGCCCATCAGTCTATAGTGTGTTGTGGGAGGGCAATGCACTCCCATGACTGCATAATGGAGGGCCCTGTGCTCTTATTACTGCATAAAGTTAAGATGGTACAATATAAGAGAATGAGATGAGAGTTAGGTCTGATGACCTCAAGGCACACCCCAACACTTGTTGGTGTGTGGAAGGTGGGGGGTCGGGTGGGGTGGTACAGTTGGTAACCCTAACACCTAATTTCCATACTTTTGTAACTGTAATAGAAACCCTAACTGATGCATTAAAGGGTACCTAAACAAGCAGTTTTTTAAACCTGCAAACTCCAAAATCTGTCTTCATAGCAAGGTAAAGTAAAGACTGCTGTTTACATTTATGCTAAAACTGCATTTATGTAAATAACATAAATGCAGTTTCATAGCTTTTGAAAAATGTAAACAGCAGCCTTTCACTTTCAAAAAACAGCCTTGGCTTCCTCATAAGATGTCTGCCAAGTGTGTTAAGTGATGAGTCGTGATAACATCATCTGAGCCACAGCCAGAGATCCACATACAGTATATTTCTATAGTGCTATCTAGTTCTTCTTTCCCTCTTTATTTTGAATTGTTGTACCAGAATGATGAACACCATGTATTAACATGTGGATTATTTTGATCAGTACACATGTCAGGCTATGATTTTGTTCATTTTGTTTACTTTAACTTGCGGAAAATGTTTTGCAATCCAACTGACTTTTTCTTTGGCAAACTGCATTACAGTACAGCGTTTCAAATACCTGATGATCTAGTGGTTATATGACGCACTGAATTTTGCTTTTTGTTAACCAGGAGAGACACACTAAGCTGAAAGCTTGTTTACAGGTGTGGCCTGTTAGCACAAGGAATTCTAGTGACTTGCTCATGGCCACACAACAAAGTACCAGTCTTGTTTAGTTCCAAAGCTCATGCTGTCTTGTTAATCCACAAATAAGGCTTTCTTTTTCCATGTGAACCCCCTGCACCTAACCTGCCTTCTGTTGCACACCCCACCATCCATACCCTGTCCTTAGTGCTGCCTGCAGTCTCATGAAGAGAATTATTACACCTCAGATTGTAATCTTGTACATCAGAGGGCTGTACACACCTATTCTGATATGCATCATCAGCTGGCATTGTTAAAAAATGCCTCCCAAATCACTCTCCAGAACACATTCTCAGTGTTTGACTTCTGCTCCCACAGTAAACAGTGAAAGGATCACCACCCTTCTGCACAGTGAGGGTAGTATGTACAGTTCCCTGTTGTGTTTTTGTCCCACCTCATTAACCAACAACTAGGTCTTCCTGGACGGCCAAGAAATAAGCATCATGACCCACCAGAAAAACTGCTGTTCATGCCCTCATAAGGGCTGCACTTACAATGGATAACAATATTATTAGCAGGAGAGGCATACTAATACCCTGAGTGAATCCACCTGACTTCCAGTGTCAGTCTGCTCCTGTACCTGTGATCTGCAGAACCCCACAGGACAGTTCCCAGAAATTCTTTTCTATGTTCTGCTCCATAATGTGAGTTTACTGGCTACCACCCTTCCAAATCTTGAATGAGCTATACACAACTCCTTCAATACTGTCCTAACAAACATCAATACCACCACCCCCACCCAAGTGTAATCTCCCTACACTGTATTCAAGTAATAGCTTAGGTGCAGCCCTGCCATTCTGAGTATTTTTCATCGCTGGCTACTCTCATCCACAGTCAGGTAGTGATCCCGATGCTGGCAGCCCCACATTTCAGGTCTCACAGTGATCTGCTCAGCGTCCTCCTTCATGTCTTCAACTAACCTGAATATAGCGGTACCCTGCTGGACTGGCCTCTTCAGTCCCTCTCTGGCATTCATTCTTCTCACCTGTTCCCCCACACCTAAAACTGGTGAGTTCACTACCCTTCCGCATCATGAATGTGTTTAATACAGTCTCCCATGTTATATTTACATATTAATAATAAATATGATCTTCTGGTAAGCCAGGCTAATAGCAGCATGGCACAAGTGGAAAAAATAGGTGTTCCTACCCATATAAGATCTAAGCTGCCTATGATTAGGCACTATTAAATGACGTGCATAATGATGTGCACACCCATCATTTAATAGTGCCTAATCAAAGGTAGCCTAGATTTTTTAAGGTTAGGAAAGCCCATCATTCACCTTGTTCCCCTGCTGCTATGAGCCTGATCTACTGGAATGATATATTTATATTTGATATGTCAAAATAAAACGGGGACTGTACTACTTGCAGTCATGATGCAGAAGGGTGATGAGCGCATCAGTTTTCGGAGTGAGGAAGAATAGTGAAGAATGAATACCAGAGGGGGGACTGAGAAGGCCACTCTTGCAAGGTACTACTATATTCAGGGAAGGAGGAAGACAGAAAAAGAGAAATATGAGCAGATTACTGTGAGAAATAAGATGTAGGGCTGCCAGCACCTTGATCACTACCTGACCCCGTTGTCCTGGTCAACATTCCCGTTCCCATAAAATCAGTTCATGCAATTGTCCAAGGCTGTGTGTGGATATTAATGCATGAAATGGCTGCCACTATATGTTCAGTCACTTCACTACCAGTCTAGTATTGCTTGTAAAGTTCTTTGGGATACAATGTGTATGGAAACCACTATATAATTGTTAATTCTTATTATTATTATTCCCCATGGAAAAAGAAGACAATACAAGCATATATTTGAGTTTTGAGAAAGTATGAACTCTAACATTAGACTGCACAAGAACTTTACTACAAATAAATGGTGGCTGTAGGGGGTGGTGAAGGGTGTGGTTGCAACTCCTGCCCCCCCATATAGTAACATACTTGCTTGCTGTTGCATTATACTTTGTTGAAGAAGTCTGATTTATTGATTGTACAAATATTCACATTCAAACTATGGATTACATTTGTAGGTTCTGTCAAAAACGTACTAGAAAAGAATAATAGCAGAAAATATAATGGTTTAATAAAAATTTTAAAAAGTGCATATTAAGCATGCACACCACCCCAGCACCACCATTGTAGCATCCCGGATCCACCATAACCACTAGACCACCAGGTTATTCAAGATTTGTACTGCACTGTTGTTTGCCACAGAGAAAGTTGGTTGGATTAAAATACATTTTCAGCATGTTAAAGTAAACAAAATTAACAGAACCATAGCCTGACATGTGCATTATACAACATAATGCACATGGTTTTGACCATTTAGGTGAAACAATTCTATACAAAGGGAAAAAAGAAGTAGTTTGCACTACAGAGAGCCATATATCTCATTGACTTTGGCTCAAATTATGTCATCACATAACACATTTGGCGGCCATTTTAGGAAGCAGGTAAGACAATTTTTTTTTAAATTGGAAGGTTGATTTTACCATTTTCAGTTGCTCTGGAACAACATTTAGGTCAATTATGTAAATGTAGTTTTAGCATTAATGAATACAGCAGCCTTTCCTTTAGTCACGTACAGATTCAGATTTTTGAATAGTTTGTTGTCAAAATGTTGTGTAGGTATCCTTTAACAGAGTTTTTTACGGTGAATTTCCTTACTTTTTGAGAAAGTGTAATCTTACCCTTATGAGGTTGTGGGAGCCTTGCACTCCCATCAGTCTATAGCATGCTGTGGGAGGGCCCTGTGCTCTCATGCATGCATATTGTAATTGTCTCTGATTTTCATGTGTGCCCTGTTCTCCTGTGTACTGTAACTATAAATGTAGAGACATTGTAATTAACTCTCATCTTTCTGTGAAAGTGCAGGGCCCTCTGGGCCCTGTGCTCCCATTCTGCTCCTATCACTCCATAATGGTATCCCTTTTTGGGCCCCGCTCTCCCATCTACCCATAAATGTAGAGCCCTTAGTGCAGGCCTAGAGACATTCCAAGTAACCCTTGTGCTGCAAATGGCACAATATCACAGTAACCATAGAAACATTGGAAAAAATTCCACTGTAGTTGTAATAATGGCCTGGCAACCTGAATATTAGTGAAAAATTCATATCTCTGACTGTTTTTGAGATAAAGCTGCTTAGCGGTTCCGTGACCACCACAATGTTATCCTATGGGAAATTTCTACACTTCAGAATGTTATAACTATGGAACTGTTGTAAATTGTATGACCAAATCAGCAAAAGGCACATTTGTGGTGCAAGCCCTTTCTACCCTGCAAATTTCAGCCCAAAAGTCCTAACCATTTATTTGCAGTAAAGTGGCAAAGAAACAGCTATTTTTTTAAAGTAGCATTGCAAAGTTGCAAAGGTTTTTGCAAAACTTTTTCAAATTTCGCAGCACTACATTTGTGAGTGTCACAATTTGTGAAAGTTTCACAAAAGTAGTGTCACAAATTTGCAACACTTCCAACAGCCAAATTGAAAATACATATTTCCAAATGTTACTTTAAAAATCTAATGCTATGATCTTGTTCCTCTGGCCCCGATAAGGTAAACACAACTGTTGGTGTTTACCAAGGGGCAATATTTTTTGAATTACAGCACTTTTTCCCCACCGCTAACTGAAAACAAGATGTCAGAAGCATGACACTACTTTCCCATTTTTGAAAGTAAATAGTACTTTTGCAAAAGTAAAAATAACTTTTGTGAAACTTAAAAGTACTTTCACAAAAGTAAAAAGTGCTTTAGCGCCAGATGTCTAATTTTTCCCATAGGCTGTAATGGGAAACTTTAAACTTTAATCACTTTTGAACAGATAAATATTTTTTCACCAAACCTTCAAAAGGCACATCAGTGATCCAGACCCCATATACCCTAACAATTTCAGACCAAATCCCCAAACCATTTCGGACTTACGCCCGAGCAAAGAATTTGCACCTAAATGGAAAATTTCACATTTTTGGCACTCCACAGCTCCTCAACCGCACCACCGACCAGAGTGAAACTTGCCAGATCCAGAGATCTATGGCACCAGACAGCACGTGCAAAACTTCAGGCAAATTGGTCAAACGGTTGCAAAGTTATTAAAGTGCAAAATTTGGGGTTTAACATAGAAGTGACCATGTAGCCCTAACTATAATGGCACTACTGTGCTACTATTATATTTTGCAAAAAACTGCATTAATGCTCTAGTTAGGGATAAAGCCCAAAAGTAGGGAAATGTGGTGTTAGGGTTTTCAAAGCTAACATCCCACACCCACCCTGCACACACCAACAGGCATTGGTGGTGTGCCTTGGGGACATCAGTCCTAACGCTCGACCCATTCCATAAGTAAATAAGCTGAGATGGGTACAGTATAGGAGAATGGGGTTATTTGGGGGGCTGATGACCCCAAGACACCCCCCAATGCCTGTTGGTGTGCAGGGTGGATGTGGGTTGCTAGCTTTGAAAACCCTAACGCCACATCCCCCTACTTTTGTGGCTTTATACCTAACTAGAGCATTAACATGTTTTTTGCAATTTATTTCCTTACTTTTTAAGATAGTATAATCATATCCTTATTTTCCTGTGGCCTCCAGGCCCTCCACTCCCATCCCTCCTTAGATGTGCATACTGTATGTATGTAGCAGGGGTCAAAATATTGAAACTTTTCAAAGTCATGAGAGTGCATAGCAAAACTGCAACACATGGTCATAACTTTGGCATTTTTACATATTTTGACCCCAGATTTCCAACATAACCATTTGAGGACCCCACCTCATGAACAGTATGAGTATCATTATGCAATTCCCACCCAAAAGGTGAATTTGCCAAGTGACCGTGAAATCACCTTTCAGGTGGGAGTTTCATGATGACAGTCACATTGTTCATGAGGTGGGGTCCCCAAATGACTATGCTGAAAATTTGGTCCCAAAATGTCAAAAAAATGGCCAAGTTATGAAAAAAAGTTGACCCCCCCAATGAAATTCATAGAACTGCATTTACATTAGTTTCGCATATTGCAGTCACTGGTTCTAGCAGCAAGACCTGTCTTTGATCAGGTGAGTGGTTCTCAAACCTGGGACCTGTTCAGGTGAATGAGCATGTGTGGGGTGTACTGGGGAGTGTGGGGAGGTGGATGCTGAGTGGGAGGTGGGGGGGGGGCTGATCAGCAAGGGACCATTTTCTTTTTACACATTGAAAATAATCAACAAGGGGCCATTTTCTTATTTTCAGCATTTTGTTATAATGGGAGGGTGGGGGGTGTCACTAAACACCAGAGAGCAACATTTTCATAATAGGGTTGGTGATCGGGGGGGGGGGCAATGGACACCAGGGAAGAAACAATAACAGGGATGGCAATCAGTGGGTGGAAGTGCCTACTAGATACCAGGGGGAAAAAACAGTTCAAGAGGACAGCGATCAGAGCAGTAGTGTCATTTCACCAGAATCATAGTGGTTGCAAAGCTCCCATACCCACCACATTATATATAAATAAATGTTAAGGAAATCATGATTTATGAGTTTCTAGGGGTTGCAAGGGATGTCATAGGGGTGGCAAAGAATTCATAGGGGTCTCAACCACAACCCTAGCTACCCCGAAATGACACCTCTGGATCGGAGGGTGGAGGGTGCCACTAGACACCAGGGAATATATGTGAATATTATGGGGACAGCAATTGGCAGATGGGGGTGTGCATTCAGCTGCAGCTGCAGAACTCAAGAAATTCCCACTGTTTTCATTAAGAGAAAGTGAGGAAGTGCTCCTCTTGCTAAGCTGGGTACCTGGGATTTTGGGTACCTAGAAAACATATTTCTGGCCACAATGTCAAAAAACAAACATCAGAATCTAGCTAAATGGGAGTCATTTAGCTAGGTTCTGATGTTTTTTAAAAATTCCAGCATTTTTTTGTATTTTCCATGTTTGTTGGTTTGTGAAAAAGATCCACAAGATGGCAGTTGGCACGGCACAAAAAAATGCTTGGTGCCATTACAATTCAGTAGCATGAAATCAAAAACCAGCTTTGATGGCATCACGTTTTTTATTTGACCACAGAACATTATCTGGAAAACACTACTGCACATGGGCAGGTTGGAAAACACTAAAATTTTAAGCCTAATAACTGTGGAACCCTTTGATATTTTTTCCCCTAACCTGTCAAAGGCATCACCTTGGGACATGGCACATTTTCCATGAAAGTTTGGGGAAAAAATCATTGTCATGTAGGCTGTAGGAGAGAGCAAAAAAAAACAATGTTTTTTTTTCAAAACATGACATGTAGATGGCAGAAAACACACAAGCTGCCATCACAAAAATTTCCACACATCAAGACCTTACCTCCTAGACAACACGTACACAATTTCAGCTAATTTCATCAAAGAGAGCCAAAGATATTAATGTGCAAAATTTGAGCTTTAACATTAAACAGGCTACTCAACCGTAACTATAGGTATGCTACTGCACCCCTATGATATATATATATATATATATATATATATATATATATATGTATATATATATATATATATATATATATGGGTTTCAACCCTAACACCCCATTCCATAAGCAAATAAGCAGAGATGGGCACAATATAGAAGAATGGAGTGAGAGTTAGGGCTGATGACCCCAAGGCACACCCCTCCCCAGCACCTGTTGGTGTGTGCAATGTGGGGGTGGAGTGTTATAGTTGGAAACCCTAACACCACATTTCCCTACTGTTGTCACTTTAACCCTAGCTAAGGCATTAATGAAGTTTTTTGCAATTTATTTCCCTACTTTTTGAGATAGTATAATTGTATCCTTATTTGCATGTGGTAGTTCTGCCATAGATGTGTATATGTACGTAGCTGTGGAAGCACAGGGCCCTCCAGGCCCTGCACTTCCATTTATAGGACAACAGTGACCAAATTGTCAGCATAGCAATCTTATTACCCCACCTCATGTACCTGGTACAGGAAATTTTTGAATCCCCACCAAAACATAATTCTGCACAACTGCAACACCATTCCACGCCATGGGTCCATAAACACATTTTGACCAGGATTTGAAAAATGACAGCTGTGCCATATATGAGGTGGGGTAATAAGAAGGTTATGTTGAAAATCTGGGGTGAAAATATTTAAAATTTCCAAAGTCATGAGCGTGCGTACAGAAAGTGTAATGGATGGTCATAACTTTGCCATTCTTATATAATTTGACCCTAAATTTTCAACAAGGCCTTCTTATTGCCCCACCTCATGAACAAGGGCAGAAAAAATTTCTAAATCCCACCCAAAAGGTGAATTTGCCAAGCGTCTGTGAAATCACCTTTTGGGTGGGAGTTGCATAATGACAGTCCTATTGTTCATGAGATGGGGTTCCCAAATGTTAACAAATGGCAAAGTTATGCATGAAGCTGAAACCCGCATTAAAATACACTGAGCCATATTTACCTTAGTTTCTCATATTATAGTCACCCATTCCAGCAGAAGGATGTGTCTTTGATTGAAAAGTGGATCTCGAACCTGGGACCTGTTCAGATGAGTAAGGGTGAGTGGGGGTGTACTGGGGGTGCTGGGTGGTGGGTGCTGAGTGGGAGGTGGGGGGCTGATCTGCAAGGGACCATTTTCTTTTTTGACAGGTTTTGAAAAAACATTGAGACCATTTTCTTTATTTCAGGTATTTTGGCTGCATTGGGAGGGTGGGGGTGCCATTAGACCCTAGGGAATATACCTAAGGATAACGGGGAAGGCAATCAGCAAGGGGGTGCCGCTAGACACCAGGGAATATACAGAATGATAACTGGGACAGCGATCGGTGGGGGATGCCACTAGACATCAGGGAAATTAGGAATGGCAATTAGTGGGTGGGGGGTGCCACTAGATACAGGGGAATACAACATTTTATAATGGGGTGGCAATTAGTGGGTGTGGGTTGCCACTAGACACCAGAGAAATTGGGACTGCGATCGGCAGGTGGGGGTGCCACTAGACACCAGGGAACGGTTTTTCTTTCTTTCTTTGTGGGGGACAACAATGGGCTGGTGGGGGGTGCCACTAGACACCAGAGCATCAGTAACACATTGCCAGTGATGGCAATGGAGTGTGGGAGGGGGTGCCACCAAACACCAGTGAAATGGAGGCTCATAGCACTCACTGCAGCTGGCAGCATGAGTACAGTTGCAGCTGTAGAAGTCAAGAAATTCCTGCTGTTCTCATACAGAGAACATGGGGAAAGTGCTCCTCTCTCTAAGCAGGGCACCCAGGATTTTGGGTGCCCAGAAAACATATCTGTGGCCCTAATGTTCAGACACAAACATCAGAACTAGTTAAACAGGTCCCATTTAGCTAGGTTCTGATGTTTGTTTATTGAAATCTCAGCATTTATATGTGTTTTCCATGTTTGTTGGTTCATGGAAAAATGAACAAGATGGTGGATGGCACAGTACATAAAATGTTTGGTGCCCTGCCAATCAAGTAGTGCAAAAGCAAAAATGGCCATTTGCGGCATTAAATTTTCACTTTCGCCACAGAACGTTATCTGAAAAACCTTACTATGGGCTTGCCTTAGAAGGTTGCCTTTCATTCATTTGGTGAAAAAATATTAATCCGTTCCCGAGTTATAAGGATTTTATATTTTGGTTCTGAGCATGCTTAGTAGGGTCTTTTAGATAGATGTTTAATATGAAACAAGAATTCCTGCTCAAGAAAAAAAAATTCTTGTCGAGCTAAAATTCCTGTTTCATGAGAAAACATTTGTATTTTGTATGACAGCCATCTTGTTTCCATTTTTTCAAAAAAAAATGTTTTGAAAACCCATAAAAATGATGCCCTGGAGAGAAAGAAATGCATGAATCTAGCTAAACAGGATTCATTTACCTTGATTCTGGATTTAATTTTTGTGAAAAAAAAAAACTGAAATATGATCTTAGGACACACAAAAAATCCTTAGCAAGGCTTGTTTCATGAACTGATTTTCTTGTTTCATCAGGCTCACGAAAGAGGAATACAGCCTCATGAAACAATCATTTTAGCTGACAAGATCTTGGACTTTGTAATTTTTTTTCCTAATCTTGTTTTGTGAGGAGTCATCTTGTTTTGTGACATCACAAAACACTCATGAAACAAGAAGGCTGGCTCATGAAACAAGATGTTGTACTACGGGTTTTATTTTTCCAATTTTGTTTAATGAGCAGCTATCTTATTTTGTGAGTGCACAAAACACTCAAGAAATAAGGAGATCAGCTCATGAAACAAGATGCTGGACTTAGTTTTTTCCCCCAGTCTTGTTTTATGAGCAGGCATTTTGTTTCGTGAGTTGTTTTGTGAACAATTTGGCACTAATTCAATTGCCACTTTTTCTCTAATAATTTTTTTAAAACTCCTCTACTGTATTGTGTGTACAGTATGTGCTCATTGACAGCTCAGTCAGTGGCCAGATGTGGTGGACAGTGGAGGGCTGTGCCAGTCTGAATCTTGGGGTGGGATGGGGGAGCAGAGTGGTGGGGCTCTAGACATAGAAACATAGACTTTGACAGCAGATAAGGACCACTTGGCCCACCCAGTCTGCCCATTTCCCTAACTATTGGATAAGCTGCAGATTCTAGTTAACAGCCTACTTTCTGCACCAGGGAAAGGTTCTTTCTACATATCGGGCCAGTGATCATGGGGGGGTTCTACTCAAATGACTTGCACTGTTGCGGGGTTCTACCCAAATGACTTGCACTGTTGCAGGGAAGGGGATCAGACAGGGGGATGGGACCACTGGACACCAGGGAGAATCATATTGTCTGACTCAGGCACAGGATCAGGTGGGGGAGGGACCACTAGCCACCATGGACAATGTCTTACAGGTTGAGCAAGGTATTGCATAACAGGAGGGACCACTGGATACCAGGGACAAACATCTATGTGTATGGGGTGGGCATCAGGCAGGGGGGGGGACCCCTAGCCACCAGGGATATATCTTTTATTAAAATCAGACCAGCAATCGGTGGGGGGGGATCACTAATGAGTTTCCGCAATGGTGTTTCTCCTGGTAAAATAAAATTTGATTGATTGATTGATTGATTGATTGATTGATTGATAGTACCAGGGAAATTATATTTTTCATTTTGGGTCAGCGATCAATGAGGGGACCACTAGCACCAGGGAAAATGTATTTGTCATTTCAGGACAGCAATTGTGGGGGGTACCACAAGACACCATGGACATAGGGCTGCCTCTGGGGCAGAGGTTGGGGAGGCACACTAAACTCTGTTACAGTGCATGTCAATGGGCCCATAATGGGCATGCAAATGGCTACACACTGCCTTGCATACCTAATAGGCTCAATTACATGGCTGCTTTTGTGAATCAGAAATAGCGCACCTGCTCTATTCAATGCAGAGCCATACTCCTGGCTGCATGTTGGGGTGGCACTAATGGGGTTGGCACTGTGCTATTGGGGGTAGCGATGACTCAGCCTGGCCCTATTCTTAATAGGATAGTGCAGTGCACACTCCAACTATGAATAGCAACATTTGACACCTGGGCAATTGTAAAGCGCAAGACAAACTTTTTCACTGTGCTTTGCAATTGTTTGTGAATCTAGTCCCAGAAATAAAGTATATATAAACATATGAGGTGGCAACAGTGAGGTGGTAATTGAAATGTAATGCAAAGAAGTGCAAAATTATGCACATAGGGCACAAAAATCCAAAGGTAAGCAACAGACTGGGAGGAGAGAAAATTAAAACAACACAGGAACGGGATATGGGGATTATAATTTCAGGTAACTTAAAGGTGACAAATCAGGGCAACAAGGTGGTGGGGAGGGCAAACGGAATACTGGCATGCAATTGGAGGGGTATCATGAGCAGGAGGAGGGAGGTGATGATGCTGCTGTACAGGTCCCATGGTTAGGCCACACCAGGAGTATGGGGTACAGTTCTGGAGACCACATCTGCAAGGGGATAAAGATTGAGTAGAGCAGGTCCAGAGAAGGGCTACCAAAATGGTGCAGGGCCTACACAAGAGATCATATGAAGAACAGCTGGAGGAGCTTGGCCTGTACACACTGGAAATTAAAAGGGAGAGGGGGGACATGAAAGAAACTTTTAAATATTTGAAGGGAATAAACAGGGTGAGGGAAAGGAACATTTCAAAATGAGCTTTTGACACTGTTCCACATAGAAGATTGATAAATAAGCTAGGTAGGCTCGGGGTGGGTCAGAAGTTGGTCAACTGGGTGGCAAACTGGTTGACTGGCAGAAAACAGAGAGTGGTGGTAAATGGTATACAGTCAGAAGAGATGCAAGTCACAAGTGGGGTACCTCAGGGATCAGTCCTGGGGCCAGTCCTATTCAACATCTTCATTAGTGACCTCGCAGATGGACTAGAGGGAAGGCTTGTCTGTTTGCAGATGACACCAAGATCTGCAACAGAGTAGATGATCCAGATGGGGTGGGCAGAATGAGAAGAATCTGGATAAACTAGCAAAATGGTCAGAAAAGTGGCAACTGGGATTTAATGCAAAGAAGTGCAAAATCATGCACATAGGAAGAGAAACCCTGAAGCCACTTATAGGCTGGGAGGAGTTGCTAGCAGTCACAAAGGAAGAAAGAGACTTGGGCATCATCATCATCATGATGACCTGAAATCATCAAGCAGACCTCTAAAGCAGTAGGTAAGGCTAGGGAGGTGTTGGGGTGTATTAGTAAGGGTATCACAAGTCATAAGAGGAGTAATAATCCCTCTGTACAAGACATTGGTTGAGCCCCATCTGAAGTACTACGTGCAGTATGGAGGCCACACCTTCAAAGGACATTAACAAATTGAGGCAGTCAGAGAAGGGCAACCAAATGGTGCAGAGACTGCATCAGAAGACATATGAGGACAGATTAACGGACTCAATATGTATACCCTTGAGCAAAGGAGGGAGAGAGGTGATATGATCGAGACATTTAAACACCTTAAGGGCATAAACAAGGTGAAAGAGTCTAACATGTTTAAATATAAGAAAATAGCAGGACAAGAGGACACAGCATGAGATTAGAGGAGGCCGATTAAGGGGAATGTGAGGAAATTATTTTTCACAGAAAGGGTGGTAGATGCATGGAATAGCTTACCACAAGAAGTGGTGGCTATGAATACAGTGCAGGGCTTCAAACAGGCATGGGATAGGCATAAGGGCAATACAAATGACTATGAATAGATAGGTCACTGACAGAGCAAAGGCCGATGGCACATTTATAAGGTAGAAAAAGAAATGGGCAGACTGGATGGGCCTTGCGGTCCTTATCTGCCGTCAACTTCTGTGTTTCTATGTTTCTATAGTTATAACATGTCAACAAGGGCGCACAGCTTAAAACTGGAGGGAGGCAGTTTCAGAGGAAATGTGAGGGAACAACACTTCACTGCGAGGGTGGTGGGTGACTGGAACAGGCTTCCTGAGTGGGTGGTCAGAGCAAAATCAGTGGAGGGAATTCAAGAGGGCATGGGATACCAATAGGGGACTGAGCATGACAGGCAAGGGAATGAAAGAAGGAAGGGAATAAGGTCAGGATGGCAAAGAGCCATGGAGAGGAAAAAGGGCAGACTAGATGGGCCAAGTGGTCCTTTTCTGCTGACAAATTTCTATGTTTCTATGTTTCTATATTTACAAATATGTTTACAATGGAATAGGAATGAGAGGGGTGGGTTATTCAAAACAGTAATGGGGTACATTTTATAGTTTATGGGGAGTTTGGCATTTCAGTGGGAAGGAGGAGGGCAGGTTCAAAGGAAATGTGAAGGGTTCAGAGTGGAGTAGTGAGAGGTTGTGGAGGAGGAAGAATAAAGAGGTAAGAAGATTCAGTATGAAATGTAGGTAAAAGGACAGTAGAAGGTAGGGAATGGTGAGATTGACGTGGAGTAGTATCTGCAGGGGAAGGTAGAGGTTTAGAAGTGTAGGTTTGGCAGGGTGGGAAGGGGTAGAACTGTGGGAAGAGGGAAGGTGTGTTTTAGTAGGTACAGCAGGGGTAGTTTTAGGTGTAGAAGGGAGGGAAGAGTTAGACAGGAGAGGCTGAGGTGAAGTACTGTACTAGTAGAAGAAGTAAGTACAAGTTTAAAAGGGGTAAGTTTGGAAGAATGAGAAGAGGCAGAAGTTTTGGAAGAGGTAGGGTGAGTTGCAGTTGGTGCAGAAGGGATACTTTCAGTTGGAGAAGAGAGAGAAGAGGCAGTGTTGGATTTATAAGACATCATGGGCTTAGAAAGAGTAGAAGGGGGAGGTTGGAGTGTAGTCGATAGAATATAGGTGGGTTGGGTGGGAGAGGGCTAGAAGCAGAGGAAAGAGTAGAAGAGGTAACTTGAGGTACACCGGATGTAACAGGGGTGAGTTGGTGGGAGGAGGGATGAAAGGTGAAGCAGCATTCCTATTCCCACTACTCCTAGGCAGTGGGAATAGGAATGGTTCCACTGTTTTGAAGGGCAGTAACAACACTTGACATGTGCAACTCAATGCCCCCCAAAGCAGTAGATATAGAAGTACCGATACCTTGGAGGGCAGTAACAGCATTAGTCATTTGATGTTTAAAACACTCCAAGGTATTGGACATAGTTCCCATTCCTATGGCCATAGTTGCAATGGCAGCTGCTATGTGGCCTACTTGGGTAGACATAGTTGACATGGCAGTTGCCATTGCCACTGCATTATTAGACAGGTCCCTTATTACCCGGGTCTGTTGTTGCTGTTGCAGGGCTATATTCCTCATGTGGATCAGGTGACACATGAACACTTCTTCAGAGTCTTAAAAGAGTAAAGAAGAAATAACTGTATTTGTTAATAATGTATAGTTAGTATTTTGTATTATACCTAGGTTGTTTTTCTTCCTGTTTAGTAGTTTTACAGCTACATGTTTTTTATATAATTCGTGTGATTTGGAAACTAGCTAGGATTGCCTAAGTAAAGGGCTGTGGTTATTTATGGTCAATTAGTCTCTGTCACACTTAGCCTGCAACTGTTATCAGCTTTCTGTTATTTAGAGATTTGGGTCATTTGTGAGCTAGTTACATGATAGCATCACTTTGTTCACTTAAAAGATGGTTTCTATCACAGTTAGCATTCAACTGTTTGCATTTTTTGCACTGTTTTCAGTTTACTTGGCTCGGCAGGAGCAAGCTTTGTAACTAGAACAGTATCTTTGGAAAGAATGTGGGTTCTTTGAAGCACCCTTGTTAACTCGCCAGGGGGCTTACTGTGATAGGAGAAAGGGATTGCAATTATCTGATAGGGAAGTTGGTCTGGTTTTGTTAAACTTTTCATCTCAATTTCACTACTTCATTATTGTCCCTGGAGCTGATTCAGTGTTATTATTATCAATGCACACATACATACACACACACACACACATATATATATATATATATATATATATAGTAAATAGGATATAGTTAACTTTAGTTATGATGGTACTTTCCCATATCACAGATCTTTTTCATTGTAGTGACCTTTCTAGACTTCTGAAGGAGAGCAGGAATATCACGCTCTTCTGGTGTTTGGCTGTAATCGTAAAATATATATTGTATGCTAAATTATGTATTTTTATATGCTTGTTTTCCCTCCTGTTAAAAGAATTACTTCAGCAGTTATCTGACTTGGAAGCTGTGTGTTATATTGGCTAAAGTGGTGGTGCCAGAAGGTTTAATGCTTGTTTTCACTTATTCTTCTTAAGCTTGTTTTCTCTTCTTCTATTCCTCCCAATCCTCCCCCAACCCTCTGAGGGAGTTGAAATCTAGATATTTGCATGGTTTGGGTGGTGATGTGTATGTAGGAGTGAGGTACATGGTGTGATAAATGTGTTTCAATATCCATTTTCATTTTACTCTCTTTTCTCTCCATCGGTGGGGTATACACATTAGTGCAAGTGTGTGGAGATATATACTGCCAATATTGTTACCACAGAGCTGATTTGTTTTCTGCCCCAACCCCCTTCTTGTTTCACAGTTAAAATTTACATGTACTATTGTGCTTGCCCATATATGCTTGCAGTACACTAGTGTTTTTGCCCTCACCATCTTTGCTGGAAGAGTGCTTGCGGTATCCTTCACTTTTACATAGATATACATACATTCATTTGCCAGCAGATAAGGACCAATACAGCCCACCTAGTCTGCCCCATGATACTCCTAACAATTGAGAGTCCCCTTCCCCCATCTGTGTGTTGCCTTGTGTCCCCCTGACCCCCCATTTAAGTCCACCCCTCTAGACCCTAAGGATCCCTTTGTGTCTGTTCCATGCATGCTTGAAACCAGAGACGGTTTCAGTCTGTACTACTTCACCCAGCAGCCCATTCCAGGTAACCACCACCCCCCTCTCCATGAAAAAGTACTTTCTTATATTTTCCCTAAATTTTCCTCCCTCTAGCTTCATGCCATGACTCCTAGTTGATGAGCTAATTTTCCTCTGAAATAAGCTTCCCTCTTGTACCCTGTTAAACCTCTTTAGATATTTGAAGGTCTCAATCATGTCCCCCATTTCTTTTCTCTAGGGAGTACATGTTTATATCCCTCAGTCTGTCCTCATATGCCCTCCCTTGCAGCCCATGAATCATTCCAGTGGCTCTCCTTTGTATAGCCTCCACCCTCTCAACATCCTTTTTAGATGCAGTCTCCAGAACTGGATGCCGTACTCAAGGTGGGGCCTGACCAATGTCTTGTACAGGGGCATAATGACCTCCCTTCTTTTGCTAGTAATACCCCATCCTATGCATCCCAACATTCTGATAGCCTTCTCTATTGCCTTTTGACACTGACTTGTCATCTTGAGGTCAGCCAAGATGGTGACACTGAGGTCCCTCTCCTGCTCAGTAACTGTCAATTCTCCACCTCCCCCCCCCCCCCAGCGCATATTTTGCCTTCCGGTTCCTGTGCTTAAGTGCCTAACTTTACACTTTCCCTTGCTGAACCCCAGTCTCCACTCCTTGGACTTTTTCAGTGAAGAAGTACTTCCTCATATCTCCTTTATATTGTCACCATTCCAGCTTCATTGCATGTCCCCTTGTTCTTGGTGATGTTTCTATGTGAATGATAATTTCCCTTAGTATCTTATGACCTGTTTAAGTCTTGGTCTTCTGTGTCAGTATAATACAGAAATGTTAGTACATATGGTTTTGGGTGCAGGTTCTGTAGATGGAGCTGTGGGCAGAGGGAAAGAAATCATAAGTATAATTTTGTCAAGTTGCTATGAAGATATATTGTTATAGTGTTGTTTTCTATTTGTGATATGTTAAAACATAGAAACATAGAACATAGAAACATAGACTTTGATGGCAGATAAGGACTGCTTGGCCCACCTAGTCTGCTCATTTCACTACCTAGAGGATAAGCTGCAGATCCTAGTTAACCAACAGCCTATTTCTTTTACCCCCCACAAGAATTGCTTTATGTCTGTCCCAAGTATTCTTGAATTCTCCCACAGTTTTAGACCCCACAACCTCCTCAGGAAGGCTGTTCCATGCGTCCACCACCCTCTCTGTGAAAAAATACTTCCTCAAATTGCCCCTGAACTGCCCCCATCTTTAAATTGTGTCCCCTTGCTCTTGTACATCTCTTTTTCTGAAATATGCTACCCTCTTGGACTTTATTGATTCCACTGAGGTACTTAAAAGTTTCTATCATGTTCCCCCTCTCCCTCCTTTCCTCAAGGTTATACACATTAAGCTCCTTTAGTCTCTCTTCATATAGCTTCTCTTGCAGACCCTGCACCATTTTAGTTGCCCTCCTCTGGACTGCCTCTATCCTGTCTATGTCCTTGCGGAGATGGAGACTCCAGAACTGGATGCAGTACTCCAGATGGGGTCTCACCAACTGTCTGTACAGAAGGATAACAACTTCCTGTTTTATGTTGGTGATGCCTCTCCCTATACATCCCAGTATACCCAGTCAATTGTTCTTTTATATGTTACAAATAGTATAAATAATGTATTAAAAAAGGACATAACATAGTACCTTACTGTTGATATTTTTATGCAGAAGTGCACTGTTAACTAATCTGGACTATTTATTGAGCAAAATCTAAGAACAACAAAATGATATATATTTCTATTTATAGACATTTATTTAACAGGTTTTTATTACAAAGCCATGTAATTAAGCAAAGTGTTTTTTGATAAATAACATGCAAGTTTTATGTTACACATACGCAAACATACAAACTTGTGAACACATAAAGGTCTTGTGACTTACCAAGTTTGCACGATTGTGTACTTTCCATACTTTACAGATGGAAATGTCCACACACCCGGTTTCCTGCTTGATCTCTTTTAAGTACCTCTTTCACCCCAATTGCTCCCCTTCTACCTGCAATTTTTTATTTACCCTATTCTATTCTGTTTTGAAGCTGTACACCATTTTTAGGGATGACTACCCCTCTGGCAGCTCATTCCACTTGGCCACTACACTCTTCATGAACAAGGATTTTCTTGTCTCCCTTTTAAGTCTACCTTTCACCAAGTTTAGGCTGTGCTTCGTAGTGGTCTTGTTTCCAGTAAGGTTGAAGCAGCCCTTGTTGCTTATCCTGTTTATACCATTATGGTATTTCAAGGTTTTAATTATGTCAACCCGCTCTCTTCTTTTCTTGAAGGAGTACATGTTAACTCCCCTGAGTTTCTTCTCATAGATGTTACTGTGCTGGTATATAGCCATCATTAGCCTATTTTTAGATTAATGAAAACATTTTCTTTTTATGATAATTAATTGTTATAATACGTAACATACTTCAGTGTTTCAGTCATGGCTGTTTTTTAGGTTCTGTGGATTGGGTGGGTAGTTCTTGTGTTGGTTGTGCAAAAGATAAAAAAGGTACAGAATATAGGTTTATTCAAGGCATTCAGATTTAGTTCTTATATGTATATTTTATGATTATCTGTTGATTACTATGCTACTGTATTTTACATACTAACAACTGTATGTTTGTCTGAACAATGTTATTGTTATTACAAGTTACCTATTAAAAAAGTGATTGCACATCAAGAAAACTTGTTTAAAATACAGTATATGATTCTCAGTTTTTCCATTATAGAATGAAGTGTCTGTAACTAATCTGTACTAACTGTCTAGAGGCAACCTAAGTAAATGAAAGTATCACCTTTTCACTTTTGAAGACATGTATATTTAAGTTGTGTTAACGATTAACTGGTGTTTACATAGAAACATAGAAACGTAGAAACATAGAAGTTGACGGCAGATAAGGACCGCAAGGCCCATCCAGTCTGCCCATTTCTTTTTCTACCTTATAAATGTGCCATTGGCCTTTGCTCTGTCAGTGACCTATCTATTCATAGTCATTTGTAATGCTCCCTTATGCCTATCCCATGCCTGTTTGAAGCCCTGCACTGTATTCATAGCCACCACTTCTTGTAAGCCATTCCATGCAGCTACCACCCTTCGTGAAAAGAATTTCCTCACATTCCCCTTAATCGGCCTCCCTCTAATCTCATGCTGTGTCCTCTTGTCCTGCTATTTTTCTTATATTTAAACATGTTAGACTCTCACCTTGTTTATGCCCTTAAGGTGTTTAAATGTCTCGATCATATCACCTCTCTCCTCCTTTGCTCAAGGGTATACATATTGAGCTCCGTTAATCTGTCCTCATATGTCTTCTGATGCAGTCCCTGCACCATTTTTGGTTGCCCTTCTCTGGACTGCCTCAATTTGGTTAATGCCCTTTTGAAGGTGTGGCCTCCAATACTGTACATGAGTACTCCAGATGGGGCCTAACCAATGTCTTGTACAGAGGGATTATTACCTCCCTCTTACGACTTGTGATACCCCTACTAATACACCCTAACACCCCCCTAGCCTTACCTACTGCTTTAGAGGTCTGCTTGGATGATTTCAGGTCATCAGTGATGATGATGCCCAAGTCTCTTTCTTCCTTTGTGACTGCTAGCAACTCCCCTCCCAGCCTATAAGTGGCTTCAGGGTTTCTCTTCCCTATGTGCATGATTTTGCACTTCTTTGCATTAAATCCCAGTTGCCACTTTTCTGACCATTCTGCTAGTTTATCCAGATCTCTTCTCATTCTTCCCACCCCATCTGGATCATCTACTCTGTTGCAGATCTTGGTGTCATCTGCAAACAGACAAGCCTTACCCTCTAGTCCATCTGCGAGGTCACTAATGAAGATGTTGAATAGGACTGGCCCCAGGAGTGATCCTGGGTACCCACTTGTGACTTGCATCTCTTCTGACTGTATACCATTTACCACCACTCTCTGTTTTCTGCCAGTCAACCAATTTGCCACCCAGTTGACCAACTTCTGACCCACCTGAGCCTACCTAGCTTATTTATCAATCTTCTATGTGGAACAGTGTCAAAAGCTTTGCTGAAGTCAAGGTAGGCAACATCAACTGCTCCCCTTGGTCCACCACTCTGGTTGCCAGTCAAAGAAATCTATGAGATTAGTTTGACAGGACCTTCCTTTGTAAACCCATGCTGTCTTGGATCCTGTGCCCTATGGATTCCAGGTGTTGCACTATCCTTTCCTTAAAGAGTGCCTCCATAATCTTGCCCACTACTGAGGTAAGACTGACGGGTCTGTAGTTCTCCGCCTCCTCCTGCTACCATTCTTGTGGAGCGGGATCACATGAACCCTTCTCCAGTCTTCTGGGACCTCTCCTGTGCTCAGAGACTCACTAAACAATTCTGCTAATGGCTCTGCTAGTTCCTCCTTTAGCTCCTTAAGTACCCTGGGATGTATGCCATCAGGTCCCATTGCCTTATCCACCCTGAGCTTGGCAAGCTCTTTGGGACCCTTTCTTTTGTGAAGGAGTAGTGCTCACCTCCCTCCCCTGTGTCCATGATGCTGAGCTGTGGGCCCTGCCCTACCTTCTCTTCAGTAAACACTGAGGAACAGTGTCTATTTAGGATAGATGCCTTTACAGGGTCCTCCTCCTCACATGCTCCTTTTCTCCATTAAGCATGCAATACCCCTCTGGACTTTCTCCTTTCACTAATGTATCTATAGAAAGTCTTGTCACCTTCTTTACTGTTCGTGCTAGTGTTTCCTCAGTTTGGGACTTTGCCTGCCTTACTGCCTTACCTGCTTCCCTTAGGGCAGTTTGGTATGCCTCCTATCTTCATCCCGCTCGTTCCCTTATATTTCCTGAAGGCCAGCCTTTTGGCTCTGACCTTTTCTGCTACTGTATTTGAGAACCAAAGTGGTTTCCTTCTTCTTTTGCACTTCCTTTTCTGTCTAACACAATGGGATGTTGCTTCAAGTATTGCATCCTTAATGCTTGCCCACTTTGCCTGTACCTCCTCACCTGTGTTTCTTTTTGCCAGGGCTAGCTTAACTCTGTTGGCCATCTTATCAAAGTCAGCTCCTCTGAAGTCCCATATTTTGCCTGGAATGGGATGATTTAGATGTAGTAGCCAAATTGAACCATACCATGTGATGGTCACTGGCCCCAGGTGACCTTCTACCTGGAGATCTGTGATCCCTTCTTTGTTAGTCAGTACTAGATCTAGGATAGCCCTGTCTCTTGTGGGTTGCTGTACCAGTTGTTTGAGGCCCTCCCCTGCAGGGAATCACTATGAGTCTAGTTCTGGCTGATGTTCCTGCTGGTATTGACCAATCTGTATCTGGCATGTTGAAGTCTCCCATTATTAGAACCTCCCTTTAGCTGTCATGTTTTGTATATCATCTAACAGTAATGTGTCTATGTCCTCCCCTGGTCTGGGGGCCTGTAGAACAACCCCAGTTCTTATGGCTGTCCCATTTCCTGTTTCCAGGGTGACCCACAGTTCTTCTGGCTCCTTATGTGTATTCTGAATTTCTGTAGCTTGATATTTTCATTAACATACAGGGCCACTCCTCCCCTTTGGCACTCTCGGTCTCTTCTGAACAATACATAGCCAGGTACTAAAGTCTCCCAAGTGTGGTTACTGGTAAACCACGTCTCACTAATTGCTACTATGTCCAGTTTAGCCTCTGACATTATTGCCTGCAGGTCTGGGATCTTATTTCCCAGGCTGTGAGCATTGTGTACATGATTTTCCATTGGCCAGATTTTGGTGTGTTAGTTGTTGGGTGAAGTTTGGCATTACCCTGTGCATCATATGGGAGACAAACCTTTCTTCTTACCTGGTGATCGCGAATGAGCGGCAAACACGCTGAATTCCTGTTTGACCACTAGCTGGGGAGGGGTGTTCTTCCCATTTGACGTGGTGCTACCTCTCCCCATTTGCTAGTTTAAATATTCTGCAAAGGCGTCAAACTTCTGCCCCAATGCACTGACTCCTCTTTAGTCAGATGCAGTCCATCAAATTTAAAGAACTTTCGCTCCCAGAACTGTTGCCAGTTCCCTACAAATCTGTGTCCTTTTTCCTGGCACCAGTCCTTGAGCCACGTGTTTAGCTCCCCTATCTCTCCTTCTCTGACCTTCTGTCCATCTGCTCCCCTCTCCCAGACTGGCAGGATCTCAGAGAAGGAGATGTCGGATGAAATAGATGATAGTTTGTCACCCAGCCTAGTCAGGTGTTCCTTGGTCTCCACAACTGACCGGCTGGCAAGATCAATAGTCCCTATGTGTACTAGGACATCAATGTTTTCTCCTGCTTTGTGAACAATTTTAGCAATGCGGTCAGTGTCTCTCCATGCTGATGTACCTGGGAGACATCTGACCATCACCCCTGGCTGGAGATGGGTATCAACTCCCGAATCATGGAGTCTCCTATGATCAGAAGTTTTTTGGATTTCTTTTGTGCTTGTTTAGTTTTGGTTCCTGATTTGGGTGAGTATTGTTGTGCTAACTCCTGTGCATGATGTCCTGCTCTGCAGTGTCTTCTGCCTCTTTATATGATTTCAGAGATAGAGGCAGATACCTGTTTGTAGTGTTTATATGGTTTTGGAGGTAATGTGTTGGAGGCAGAGAGTGATGGGGCACCTGATTTGCTCCTCCTAAACCACCTGCCAACCTCCTGGACCAACTACCCTCTGCGGTCGAGGTTTTTCTGTTGGATGCTGGGGAAATGGCGGGTGGTTCTTATAATGTATTTCCTCTTCAATATGAAATTTGAGGCGTGCAATCTCTGCCCATGCTGCCCGGAGCTGAGACCTAAGATCTCAAAGGCCCAGCATGTGGACAGTGTCCTAAATCCTGTAAGACTGTCCTTCTGAAAATTGTTCCACAGTACCTGCAGTTAATGAAATCCATTCCAAATAAGTTGCTGGGTTTGTAACCTACTCAGAGTAATTAGAAGGAAAAAAAGAAGGAAAAAAATGCAAGTAATTGTTTAATTGTGCTTTGTTTAACTTGTTATAACAAGTTAAATTACTAGTGCCCCTGTAAATGAGATCACCTTGTGGAGGCCCCACTGATCCGCCCCTTCCTGCTCTGCCACAGGAAATGTCACAACTGTGTTTAGTGTTTTGTTAAATGGTGCCTGGGTTTTTCAGCCAACTGTCAAATACATGGTTCATTGAAAGTAAACAGTATTTGTTACTAAACTGAGTTGTTCTACCTAGCAATAATTTAATTAAAGGAAACTAGCTTTTTTTTCCTAACAAAAAATGAGCATTGTATCTACAGAATAATACACTCTATAGTAGGATAATTTATATCTAATATACTTACTAGGTTGGATTGAGGCTGGTTGGTCAGGTTGGGTAGGTACAGTTTGGATAGGTTCTTATACAAAGATAAAAAAAATATATATATATGTATTAAATAAGTACATGTATAGTTCTTATTTGTTTACAGTTGATTATAATGCTTTTATTAGATGGTATTTAAAAAGTCACCAAATTAAACAATTTCATTGGTTGAAACTCAGCACATGATTGTTGATTATTTACTTAGGGGTGGGATAGCTTTTGGTTTCACTGGATTACACAAGATGGAGGACCTGTGAGTTGAAGTGGAGTTGTGGAGGAACCCACAAAGCAAAATATTTTGACTCGACAGTATTATATACCAGGTAGGCCACTGCTGCCTAAGGGCAGCAAAACTGGCTTTTTTATTTTAATTCTGGTTTAATGGTGTTTGTGCTTACAGAAGCACTTTTTTCTTGTTGTTTGAACAGAGAGAGAAAGATCTGGAGACCAGAAACCTGGGAGTTTGTGGAGAAGTAGAGGGGACAGAAGACCACCCCCCTGAGACACCGTGGCACACAGCATTACAAGCAGACAGTTCTGTCAGAGGAGATTGGTGGAAAAGTACTCTAAGAGCAACAATTTTAGAAGAGGACTGGAGCAAAGTTTGTGAAGACTAGACAGCTAAACACAGAGGATCTGAAAGCAGAGTGAAAAGTGTAAAGTTGGAGACACTACAGGAATAGGGACCCAGAGGAGTGTCTGTCTAAAGACTGTAGTGCACTGTTGAGCAGAACTACACTCTTAGGGATTAATGGGACTTTGATTTTAAAACTGAATTTTAGTAATTTTAGACTAATATTTGATATTGAACTGGTAAACTGGTGAATTAGCAAATAGATGTATTGGGCTGGGGGTTGCCTGCAGCTGATGCAGAATATAGTGGCCAGGTTACTGATGGGCCTTTCAAGAGCCTGTCATGTGACCCTTATTCTACATGAACCACACTGGCTGCCAGTTAGATGGAGAATCATCTTCAAGGTGGGCTTGCTCACCTATTAGGCCTTACACAGACCAGTACCTTGCTACTGAATGACCTCCTAACTCCTGCCTGTCCCATGTGCTCACTTTGCCTGTCCACCAAGGGCCTCCTAGTGGATCCTAGGGCCCACCTGAAGTCCTCTGGCAATCGTTTATTTGAGGTGGTGGGCTCAGTATTGTGGAACTTGCTACCAAGATTCTTGAGGGAGGCCTATCAGTGGAGGTTTTTAAGCTGAGTCTGAAATTGCATCTTTTCCAAAAAGCATTTCTAGACTGGCCTTAGCTTAGAACTAGTAAACTGCTGCTTTATTTTATTTTAAAGTTGGATTTATTTAGGTTAAACTGCTTTTATTATCATTGTTTGTTTGTATGCTTATGCATCAATATATGTTGTTTTATTCCTACCTACCTACCTTCCTATACAGCGCCCAGAGCCTCTGGGATATTCAGATATTCAAAATATTCAAAAGATATTCAAAAGGGTTGCGCCATGCGCAATAGCGTTGCTCCAGCTCAAGTCCGAAAATTCGCCATTCTGCGATATTCAGCGGGAGGCAGATGCGCCCCCCAAATCACACTGCGTAAGAGTGCAATGATAATGAATGCATGCGCAACTGAAGGGGGAGGAACCATGCATAAATGGTGCAGTGCGATATTCAACAACATGCGCCATGCGCAATAGAGGAGCAAGCGGAAGTTGCGCGATAGTGAAAATGAGCCAAAATAAAAAGGAACAAGAAAGAGGTGCAAGAACGCTACAGGGAAGGCACATGTTGCTGAACCATAGCCAGCCACACAGGCAACACACACACACACAGTGCAGAACAAAGAAAGGGCACCTGGAACCCACAGACACAGGGAAGGTGTAGGGAGCCACAGCCACAGTGCAAATGGAGGAAGTGCCACACAGCACTGAGGCCACCAGAGGAAGGTGTTCCCAGTGCAGGGGAAGTAGCATCCAGGACAGCAGGGGGAACACAGAAACAGCTGCCGGGTGGGGAACACAAGCCAGGAACATGGCCAGTGCCACCATCCAGATTGAGGCAGTTTGAGGGGGGTGAGAAGGCAGGCAGCAGGGGGGCACGGCCATGGAAGGGACCGTTGGCATTATGCCTCCAACAGGCAGTACCGAGCCCGCACCAGCTTTGAGCTGTACATGGATACTGAGATCGTGGGCCAGTACCGCCTGAACCGGGCAATTCTGAGGTGGCTCTGTGAGCTGTGCAGTGATGTGATGCAGGCACCCACACGACGGAGCCATGCTCTGTCAGTGGAGACAAAAGTGACAGCTTGCATGTGCCTGCTCGCCATGGGTACCCTCCAGAGACCAACAGGGGACATCACAGGCATAACCCAGTTGGCCGCGTCATGCCACCTCACCCAATTCCTCAGTACACTGCTGCCACATGCTGCGGAGTACATCCATTTCCCCAGCACACTGGTGGAGTGCACAGCAAACATACAGGAGTTCCACAGGGTAGCACGTATGCCTGGCATGCTAGGGGCAATAGACTGCACCTATGTGGCCATCCGCACACCACCTGGCCCCGAAGGGGCTGCATATATCAATTGGAAGAGCTATGCAAACATCAACTGCCAGGTGGTGTGCGATGCCAGGGAGCGCATAATCAATGTCTGTGCCACACACCTGGGGGAACACATGATGCCTTCATCTGGCACCAGTCAGCACTGTGCCACAGATTCGAGAGTGTGGACATCCCCACTGGCCACTTAGTGGGTGAGTATGCAAACCACGTGGAAAAACGTAGAGCTTGAGAGGGGCATAGTCAGAGGTGACATGGGTATTGGCTTAGATGGCCCAAGGCAGAGCGATGCTGATCACCAAACTAACCTCCACCCTCTACACACAGGTGACAATGGATACCCACTCCATCCCTGGCTGTTCACACCATACCGGTGGTCTGCAACCCCATCGCAGCAACGTTACAATGAGGCACATGCCACCACACGCAATGTCATCAAGCAGGTGTTCGGGATGCTGAAGGCACGTTTCCATTGCCTGAACATGTCTGGCGGTGCCCTACAGTACAGCCCCTCAAAGGCCTGTGGGCTATTCCTGGCCTGTTGCATCCTGCACAACATGGCCAATGGCTGTGGGATAGCCGGACAGGTCGAAGAGGGGTACAGCGATGGGGATGATGAGGACGCTGGTGAAGATGGTGATGGGCAGCCCCCCCCTTGGGCGACGGAACCCCAGACTGATCTGGCTGGCACAGCTGCACTGGGAAACCATCACAGAGGAGCACTTCAGCTAACCCAGGTAAGTCATGGGGCTATGTGCAACCACCAGTGGCAAAGGCACAACCCACAAACATGCATGGACAAACACCAGGGGTGCATGCTGTCAAGGGAAGTGGCCATGCACGGAACCGCAGCACACACCATCAGGGATGGGCAAGGTCTAACATGGCACACGGTCATACACACACACACACACCTCACAAGACATGCACAAAGGGTAGGAGGCACGCCGACCCAGACCACCACCCCTAGTCACACACACATCCACAGACCCCTCGCCCACTGCCTGTCATTGTGCATGTGTCAGACACTGGGCACCATTGCACAGTGGCAGACAGTGCAACGCAGGCATCATCATGCACACGCCACAGTGGACAGCAGCCGGGAGGGTGTGCAGATGGAACGTGTGTGTGCATGCAGGGCCGGGTACCCCACCTATGCATTGCACACTGAACAACACAATGCACACTGGGCAGCATCAGACAGTAGCCATGCTGGGAGACAGGTCAGTCACACGCCATAGTGCCACGGCCAACACAGATGCATGGGCAGACCTGCTGAGACCCACCAGCAGTGACAGGCTGACCATTGGCCTCATGGAGTGGCACCAATGGTCCCCCAGGGGTTCCACTGCATGAACGCGACTGTGCTCATGCAGGGGTCTGCAGCACACCAAACATGCCTGCGCCAGGTGTGCTCTGGATGCCCACAGCTGAACCCGGTGTTGACAAGGAGGGTGTCACTCGACATCGGGAATGGGGGCTGGACATTGCACTACGCAGTGTCTGCGACACATGGGCAAATAACGGTGTGCCCATTGTGGCCATGACAGCTGTGATTGCCTGTGTCTGCCTGTCAATGGCAGCGGTCACATCCTCCTGCAACTGGTCCATCCCTGCCAGGAGCAGAGTGGTGTCTCTGCTGCACCGCTTCTCTGCCTGGCGCAGAGCCACACTGAGTGCATCCACCGCCGTCACAAGCCGCATCTGCTGATTGACTGATGCTTGGAGTATGCGGGTGTGCTCATCTAAGAGGTCATCTGCCTGATCGGCATGCTGTCCCTCATGGTGTTCGCAGCCCTGATGGTCATCACCCCTTGAGAGTGGGCACTGCACACCAGGGCCAGGCCTGGGCATGTCCACAGGTGGTGCACTGATGCCGCCCCCTGACACTGTACCCCCATGGCCATTGGCCGACTGCTGATACTGCCCCTCCAGCTGACGCTCTTCAGGGCTCAATGGTGCCACCGCAGTGGCCACAAAAGCCCCACTGTCCTGGACACACACCAGTGCTGCCCCACTGGTGCAGACAGGCACAGGCTGGGACTGTGATGTCATGCAGGCCTCCATGGTGGCATCACCCACAGCCATGCCCGTGATGTCACCTGCTGTGTGGCCATCCTGTGGCCCACACGTCTCACTGCCTATGACGTTAGCTCCATCATCATCGGTGATGGGTCCGGCACCAGCCCGAGTCTCTGCATGCTGGCATCCATGGACACTGGCACACTGAGACATGGGCAGGGCCTCCTCCACACCTGCTCCACCATCTTCAGTCCAGACGTTCAGGTGGGCCCACTGTTGCCCTGACCCCCGTATGCCTGTGGAGGTGGATGGGCCCTCCTCCATTTCCATGCTACTGCCCTCAGTGGAGAAGCCCACCACTGCTGACCCATGTAGACACTCAGGAGCTATAAGGGAAAAACAGTAGCATTAATGTATGTGACATACCCTGTCCCCCAGACAGACCAGGACCTACCATGCAGTGATGGGCTACCACCCGTCTGGAATCCACCACCCGGAACACCCTCGATGGCACAATGCTGCATGCTGCCAGCAACCCACTCTTCTTGTGGGGTCAGGCGTTGCACCTCCGGCTGTCCCCCACCGGTCGCAGACCATGCTGCCCTGATGGCAGCCACCTTCTCCTTAATTCTCTGCCTGTCTGTGCCCATCTTCTTTTTGCACCCCTGCAGAGAGCGCTGGTGGCTGCCATGCAGGTTGACAGCACGCGCCACCTCTTCCCATGCAGCAGCATGGGCCTGTGGTGTTCCCTGATGT
This sequence comes from Neoceratodus forsteri, assembly GCA_016271365.2. NCBI lineage: Eukaryota > Metazoa > Chordata > Ceratodontiformes > Ceratodontidae > Neoceratodus > Neoceratodus forsteri. The sequence continues at coordinate 669,529,756 of CM057451.1, read as the reverse complement.
CCGCAGAGCAGCAGCACCTAGTTGAGGTAGGCCTCAAACAGGGCATCTGTTTTCTGCCTTAGTGAAGTTCAGCCTCCTCTTCCTCCCACATCTCTGTTCCTCTTCCTCCACCTCATGATCAGTCATGATTCCTCCTGTGAGAATGACAGGTGTTACTTGTGACTGTGCAGTCCCATGCATCTCCCAAACACCACAGTCCACACTCCCAAACAGCATGCAACTCACCGCAATAGACTGCAGTAACCAACTATGGCCAGTGCAGCCCAATGTCACATTTTTATCGCGCAACGCATGCAAATGAGGCGAGGTGCATTTTTCAGTGGATGCAAATGTAGTGACTGCGCCATTGAATGGCTGATTAGCTGATTTGCATATACCGGCTGAATATCGCGCTGTTGCACTTTGTGCAATTGTGTTGAACGTGCTGAGCTAAGGGCGCAGTTCTGTGACATGCGCAGTACACACCTAACTGCGCATGCCTGGGTTGATGATGCAGATGCCTGCCGAGCTGCTGACATGCTGTGCACGGGAGGCAATGCAGGGCACGTCCACCATTGTGCCTGTGGCACTACTGTGCTGTTCACATATATGGCACTGTGGCACTGGGGCACCGTAGGCACACTGGGGCAACAGCGCTGTAGGCCACTACAGGAGGTGGCACACAGGCACCCAATCACACTACACGCATTGGGTTCCAATCTCGCTGTGGCTGTCCGTGTGAGAGAGACCCTTGACCCTATGCCCGACCTTTGCCCCTTAGGCGCCATGCATCAGGCATGGGTGCACCACTATCACACTGTTCGGTGACAGCGCGATAGGGAATGGCAGCGCTGTACCGCGCAGCATCTGCACGTGGCAGGACTGCACTGCCGAGCACCATTTTGACTCCCCCACTTTGCTGAGATGTCACGGAGAAGGGCAGTGATGTGGAGCCAAGTGGAGCTTGCCAACCTGGTGGCAATTGTAGAGCCCCATGCTGAGGCTCTATATGGTGATGCACCCCTGGACAGGGCCAGGAGTGCAGTGTGGCAGGAGATGGCTGATGCTCTAGAGGAGGCCACTGGTATGGGGCGTACGGCGGAATAGTGTCACCACCGTTACAGGGACCTCAGGCGCAGGGACCCGGACCTGCTTGCCTGCCTGCAGGCATGTGCCAGGAGGGGCACGGTGCCATGGCCAGGTAGGTGTCCCATCCATACACTGTTATCATCCATACGGGTATCAAGGTTGCATGTGTCTGGCACATGGGGGGCCATCCAGTGTTGGCTGTGGTGGTGGTATCGGGGTGTGGGGTGGATGGGTATGGCTGTGTGGGATTGTACACACATGGGGGTGGGAGGACTTTGCTACTGGATTGTACTGATGTTTCTCTCTCCATGTTTGCATCTTAGGCCCAGAAGAATGCAGGCAGGCGAGGGAGTGGAGGAGCCGCCCGGAAGAATCAGCAGGACAGGAGTGCTGAAGGTCTGCAACAGTGCGTGGACCAGCCTGATGATGGTGAGTGCCTTACATCCATGATTACTATTGCATGCTGTATAACTGGGTGGGCAGCGGGGCATGGCCACCATCCATTGACACCACTGCTATGCACGCAACTTGTTACAGTCAGCACTGTCCAGTGGCACTGCATGTCTGGGAGTGCATCAATGGTGGTCCATGCATGCACCAGGCACATGGCTGTGCCACTGCCTTCACACCGCATAGCCAAGTCACGCTACGGCCACGGTGGTGTTGTGCAGGACATGGGCGGTGGGTGTGTGCAGTGGTCCACATGGCTGTGGCTGCCTGGGTAGGCAGGTCTTGTGGACACGGTCACTGTGGGTGGTCGTACACCATCACAGGGGCATGGCACATGGCTGTATGCCATGCACAATGGGTGGGGTGCAGGGGGCTGGACAGTCACACTTATTGACTCTGCTCCCTCATCCTAGGTGGACGGCTTGCCTGCCTGTGGGCATGTGCCAGGAGGGGCATGGTGCCATGGCCAGGTAGGTGCCCCATCCATACACTGTTATCATCCATACGGGTATCACGGTTGCATGTGTCTGGCACATGGGGGGGCCATCCAGTGTTGGCTGTGGTGGTGGTATCGGGGTGTGGGGTGGATGGGTATGGCTATGTGGGATTGTACACACATGGGGTGGGAGGACTTTGCTACTGGATTGTACTGATGTTCCTCTCTCCATGTTTGCACCTTAGGCCCAGAAGAATGCAGGCAGGCGAGGGAGTGGAGGTGCTGCCTGGAGGACCAGCAGGACAGGAGGGCTGAAGGTCTGCAGTGGCACATGGACCAGCCTGATGATGGTGAGTGCCTTACATCCATGATTACTATTGCATGCTGTATAACTGGGTGGGCAGTGGGGCATGGCCACCATCCATTGACACCACTGCCATGCACGCAACTTGTTACAGTCAGCACTGTCCAGTGGCACTGCATGTCTGGGAGTGCATCAATGGTGGTCCATGTGTGCACCGGGCACATGGCTGTGCCACTGCCTTCACACTGCATAGCCAAGTCAAGCTACGGCCACGGTGGTGCTGTGCAGGACATGGGCGGTGGGTGTGTGCAGTGGTCCACATGGCTGTGGCTGCCTGGGTAGGCAGGTCTTGTGGACACAGTCACTGTGGGTGGTCACACACCATCACAGGGGCATGGCACATGGCTGTATGCCATGCACAATGGGTGGGCTGCAGGGGGCTGGACAGTTACACTTATTGACTCTGCTCCCTCATCCTAGGTGGACAGCGACTCCAGGCACTGGAATGAGGAGTGCAGGAGCTGCTCCAGGTGGCAAGGATGACTCTGGAGCTACTGCAGAGGATGGACCACCACGGGGGTGAGGAGGAGGAGGAGATGACATTGGCGCCACATGGAGGAGGACCAGGGCAGACGATGATCACTCCATGCCCCTAATAACACCTTCCCTCCTGGACCCACCCTCACACCCCTTCTTCCCTCTCCCATATGCTCACCCCTGCCCCTTACCAGCCCCCACCTGGTATGTGGCCCTTCCCCCCATTGTATATAGTTGTATATAGTTTTTGTATTTCCAGTTTTAAATACATTTGTTTTGTTATGACAACTGTGGTGGTCTCTGATTTGCAGTGGACTACAGGTGCTCAGCTGCAGTGGTGTGCATGGCACCAGGGGTGGTACACGCATGGGCGTGTGTGTGTGTGTACAGAGGTGAACCACCTATGGTGTGGGCAGGGGGGATCAGTCACTGTCTGTGGTTTGTGTGTTGTACTCTGTGCACTGGATGCCTGTGTGCAGTGGTCCATGGTGCCTGCACTGTGTGCATGGCACCCCTGTCAGACCATCCATGGCCTGTGCAGCTGACACCCTTGCATGTCTGTGATATGCACGGTCTGCTGGCGTGTCAGTGGTGGCTGTCCATGCTGGATAACAACTGTACCCGGCACAATTCCAGGTTGCCTTCCATCACCAGTATGGTGCACGTCAGCCTCCGGTGGCACTGTGGCCTCTGCTGTTGTTGTCCCCCCTCCATGCTGTCGCTTGTGTCTGTTGCAGGGGATGTGCTCCAGCGTCTGTCACCTGTGCTCTGGCAGCATGCTGGTGGCATACAGCTTCATGGTGCCTGCACAGGGTGGCTGGCACACCTGTGCAATGTAGGGGTGCTGGCCATGTGTACACATCAGCCATGGCCACATGCCAGTGGCTTGGTTGACCCACTACTGTGTCCCTATGTTGGTGTGCCCTTGGGTATGGGTGGGTGTTTGTCCATGCACTGTGTTGCATCCTGTGTGGTGCATGCTTCCATGCAACACTGTGCTTGTCTGTGCTGGCTGTTGTGGGAGGGTGTGCAGGGTGCTGTACTGCTGGTGGTGGGGTCCGGGGCATGCCCTGTCGCATGTGGGGTACCTTGTGTGGTGACGCATGGTCGGTCTCTCAGCTGTACCTCGGGGGAATGTGCAGGGTGGCACTGTGTATGCTGTTGTTGCATTGCTGTCTGCTGCTGCCCACAGTAGGGTGCACATGGTGGGGCTGCCTTGCATGGCTCTATGGTGCACAGCGTTGCATTGTCACAGTGGGGGTGGTGGCATGCATAGGGTGTCCTGCACTGTTGGGCGCTACTCCTGGGAAGGGTGTATGGTGATCATGGTTCAGGGTGTGCTCTGCATTGGTGGGATGGTGTGGCATGGGGTGGTCAGCCCTCCTTGTGTGCCAGTCACGGCTTGCCAGGGGGTGTGCTGGGGCACCATGGCCCAGCTGTGGGTTGGTTGCTGGTATCCATGGGCTGGTGGTTATTCCAGCTCTCCTCCAGTTGTGCAGTGCATGGGGTGTGGGGGACAATGTCTGTTCTGCTGTGTGCTCCTCTGTCCATCTGTGGCATGGGAGGTGGGCCCCTACATCCCTGGTTGTGCTGTTGCATTGCTGCCCTGCTCCAGGGGCGTCCCTGGTTGCGCTATGGCACATCTGGACTGCTCTGCTGAGCATCCCTTGTTGCGCTATGGTGCATCAGATATGCACAAATTCACATCCCTGGTTGTGCTATGGTGCAGGTGGTGCGAAATTCAGACATCTGCCGTAGGCGCATCTTGGCCTGAGCAGTTTTTGAATATTGCACTTCTTGCACATGGGCGCAGTGGACTTGCGCTTGCTCCTGCTGTTGCGCACTTTTTGGGTGCAGTTTGAATATCTGGGCTGGGGTGCTAAACAAATAAGTTTTACTTACTTACTTTAGCTACTAATACAGTGAGTACATTTTATTTTACATTTTCCCTGAAGAAGTGTGGAGAATGGAAACAAGTGGGTATTTTGTTGAAGTATTTGTTTAGGGAAATAAAAGTTGACCTGTCTTTCAAAAAGTTATTTCAATATGTTTAGGTTAAGTAAGTGGTAATTAACAGTGAATACATACATTTTTTAATTTGAAGTGTACTCAACAACTGGATACAATTAGGCATGATGTATGAGTAGCAACCATTGTTTTTTCACAAACAATGCAGTGCATATTACAGGAGATGACACAAGATCAATTGTAAATACATTACATTAAGTAACTGTCCCATAAGTCAACCCTTTCACCACCCATCCCTCCCTCCGCCCTCCCTCTGCTCCCCTCTTATCCCTCCCATAAATCCTCCGCCCCCCATTAAGCTTCCCTTCCCAAAGCCAGTACACAAATTATAGCATTACAGGTCCTTCCTCTATCCCCGCTAGGAGAAAGCATAAAAAACAACCACCTAAAAAGAGGTATGAGAACATCATCACTTAAAGAGCCAGTAGCCTGCACCCAGCTATAGAAATGAAATCAAAAGGGATATAAAAAACCTCTGCTTCCTTTACTAATGTGACTGAACGATTGACCATAGGTCGTGGAATTTCTCCCATTTGGCGTTGAACCTAGAGATTGTATTTCTATAGCTAGCAATAGTTTTCTCAATCCTTAAGTTATATAATAACTCCGCAAGCCATTCCTGATAGGTAATGGAAGTCTGATCCTTCCAGTGCTTTAATACTAAGGTTTTCACAGTGAGTGAAATTAAATTAATAAAGTATCTCCTTTCCCTCGCCTCCACCTTTGTGTAATCACCTAACAGACAGATCTGCGGGGTAAAATGATCTTGTAACCCTAATAAAGGGTCCGCTTTAGCCTTAATATCGGCCCATAAAGGAGCAACCAGAGGACACTCCCAAAATATGTGCATCAGGAAACCCTGCACCAGACCACATCTAAAGCAGTCGTCCTTTGGCAATTTACCCATTTTACACAACTTCACAGGGGTCAGGTGCATAGTATGCAAAATGTAATATTGCGTCAATCTAAGCTTGTCATTGGCACTGTATGTGTAAATTCCTTTCCATAAATGTTCCCAGTTAATACAACTGTTTGGGAGAGTGTCTATCCAATACTGAGAATATTCAGTTGTACCGGGATATAATTTCCCATGCAGAGCTGCCACTAGACCTGAAACACATGTGGTTGCCCCGCAAGGGATTGGAATTCCAAAAAAATCTGTCCATGGTTAGTGTCCCACTGATCAGGTCCAAACCGAGTAATAAGCAAATGTCTAATTTGGTAAATATAGAAGGCGTACCTGGGTGATAGGTGGAAACTCCCCACTATTTCTTGGACCGAACGTATCCTCCCTAGATCAATTAGGTCACTAACTTTCATGTTAGGAGGTATTCCCAACCTATGTGGTGAGAGAAAAGCTTTACCAACCTTAAAATTAGGGTTACCAAACACTGGTTGTGAGATGTCTTTGTTATGCATAATCCCCAAAGACCTATACATCTGACTATGAACCTTAACCGAAGTATAAATAACCGTGGGCCGATGTAAATTAGGTAAATCATTGGGGAGTCTATACCAAAGACTGTCAAATGACACTTTAGACCTTTTAATGAGATTCCTTTCAATTTGCAACCATAAAGGATTATATTGAGATTGCCTATTATTTGAGGGAGTAATCACACAGGCTTCTTCACCCGGCCTATCTTAAGCCGGTGAGAGCATTTAGACTCATGAAATTTGAGGGGTTCACTCAGTTCTTCTTAGATATGGTGTCCTCCATTAGGGCTGATATTATTCCAGTTGGGCCGGGACAGCCCAGCAGAGGACAGCCTCTGAGTCAGGGATGCAATCAGTGATCCTGGGAGGAGTTTCAGCCAGTGACGATGGTAAAGGTATGTGAGGTGATCTCAGAGCTGTGGCTAACATTTTGCAATCTGGATCCAGGCCTGACACAATTACTAGTAAGGTGTGTTGGGTATTTGGGCCCAATGTTCATTGAGATTATCCCGTGTTCCTTATCAGAGAGTTTTTTTCCAGTGGTGCTTAAGTGCGCACTAGTGATACCTCTTCTGAAGAAACCAACTTTGGAACTGGAGATCTTGGCATATTACCATTTTGTCTCTAACTTTCTCTTTTTAGGAAAGATTATTGAGAAAGTTATTGTGCTCCAGCTTGAGGCACACCTCGCAGCCTTTGACAACTTTGAGCCTCTCCAGTCTGGATTTAGGCCCAGGCATAGCACTGAAACTGCACTAGTTAGGCTGCACAATGACCTGCTCTGAGTGAGAGATAGAGGACAACAGTCAATTCTCATCCTCCTGGATCTCTCATCAGCATTTAACACCATGGACCATGGGCTGCTTTTGGACCAGCTCAGGGAATTTGCAGAGCTCACAGCCAAGGTCATCTGCTGCTTTCAGTCCTGTCTCAAGGAGAGGACCCAAAGGGTAGTGTTAGGAAGATATTCCTCGTACCTGGTTGTTCTGTCCCATGGCATACCTCAGGGCTTGGTTCTTACACCCATGTTGTACACTGTCTATATGCTGACCCTTGGTAAGGTCATCAGACAATATGGGGTTGGGTTTCATTGCTTTGCAGATGATACCCAGCTCTATATGTCTTTTACACTTAGGACACCAGATGTGGTTGCAGTTGTTAATAGATGCCTAGGTGAGATCCAGTACTCGATTGTCATTGAGCTGGCCAAAGCTTAACCCAGAGAAAACTGAAGCCCTAGTGATTGAGCTGGGCCATGGGGGGAGGAGTGGCAGCTGCAAGAGGAACACTAGGCTTTGGCTTGGTTCTGCCAAGCTTGTAGCTGCCACCAAGGTGAAACATCTGGGTGTCATTCTAGATAAGGGCCCCACAATGGAGGCTCAAGTGTCAGCAGTAGTCTGGAATGGCTTTTTCTATTTGGAGAATATCAGTCAGATTAAGTTCCTTATCCCTCCTGGTGACTTGGGCACACTGGTTCATGTGTTTGTGACCTCAAGACTCGATTACTGCAGCACTCTCTACCTTGGGGTCAGTGTAGGTATGCTACAACACCTATAGTTACTGCAGAATGCAGCAGCTTGGTTGCTAACTTGTCTTCCAAGATCATGTCATATTCCCCAAGCACTGCATGATCTGCACTGGCTGGTGGTTAAATGGTATATCTCTTTTAAATTTGGGACTTTAACCTATAAGGCTCTACACAGACTGGGCCCTGGCTATGTGGCTGAACTCCTACCCATTTGCCCTGCTGTGCTCTGCCAAGGAGGGCCTCCTGGTAGTTTCAAGGCCAAGCTTGAAGACATCGGTTGACTGGCATTTGAGTTGCAGGCCCAGTCCTCTGGAACTCCCTGCCTAAAGCTTTGGGGGGCCCTCAGTGAAGGCCTTTAAAAGGGGCTTGAAAAGTTATTTATTCCAGCAGGCATTTGGGGTGAATTTGTAATACTGTAAACCCATTTTGTTAACATCTACTAATTAACTAACTTTTTTATTTATAAATATGTTTCTTTTAGAGCGTTACAGGAGTTGTACATGTTGAATATAGTTATTTTCCCATATGTTATTGTAATGGCACCTGAGCATCCAAGGTAAGGGTGCCACAAACAAATAAAAACTACTACAACTATTACTGAGTTTTCAAAGTTGTTTTAATTTGTTTCAAGAAAATGAGGTGGAGCTGAGTGCCAATACCCCTTTGTTCAGTTAGTCACCTTTAAATTACTCAAATCATAGTAATATTTCTAATGAGGTTAAGTTTCCACACATTTATGATAAATCTATTTTAGCCAGTACTCCAGCCTTATCAGAACAAGAAATAACCTACAAACTGAAATGCAGGAAATAAAATCATTTGTGTTTCAACAGACAGAGCTAATAAATTTTGTGTTGCAAGAATTAGACAGGCACGGAATAAGGCATGAATTATTCTCAAAGATCATAATTTTATTTATTTATTGAATTTTCTTGACCCGGTAAGCCCCACTGGGCCTAGAAGTCCCTTATTCAGGGGCGACTGGGGGGAGGGGGGATACAGATGGTAAGCAACTGAAATTGAACCTGATTAAGCTGTTGGTGGTATTTTTGGTGAATGGGAGAAAGTTGGCCAGGACACTGGGGAAATTCCCCTACCCTTTTTCAATAAGCGCCATGGGATCTTTAGCATCCACCTGAGCTACCACCAATCCAGGCAGATGGGACCTCGGTTTAACGTCTCATCTGAAAGACGGCACCTCAGAAGTGCAGCACCTCCCCTCATGCTGCACTACAGTGTCAGTATTGAGATATTAACCCAAGTGCCAGATGTGGGAACTGAACCCACAGCCCTCTGATCTCCCGGCCTAAGAGGCGAGTGTGCTACCTGCAGAGCCACTGACACTGCTAATAAAAATAATACCTGTTACATAGGAGAAATTCAAAACGGCAAAAAAGTCAAAATAAAAGAAAACAAAAAAGAAAACTGAGAATGTATTGGGAAACGACTTGCCTTTAAACCCAAATGTACCTAAAAAACATACAGGAAAAAAAAAATAATAATAATAATAAATTTTATTTCTATGGTGCCTTTCAAAAACCAACGAGCCTTACAAAATTTTAAAACATGTCAAACCGTTTGAATCTTAAAATATATAAAACAGCTGACACAATTGGGCAGACAAAATCAATCACTGAATGATTGAGTCCATAAATATGTTTTCAGGGCCTTTTTAAATCCCTTCACGGTCACGCACTCCCATAACTGACAGGGTAGAGAATTCCAGACGGTAGGTGCCACATGCATAAATGTAAGGGCCCCAGAAGATTTCAAACATACCCTCGGGATCTCTAGCAACCCCTCATCGGCTGAGTGGAGCAATTGCCCAGGGCAGTAAGGGACCAGGAGCTCTTTCAGGTAGTCCAGGTCAAGTCCATGTAGGGCTTTGAAAGTCAGAAGACTGACTTTAAAGGTGATCTGCCACTGTACTGGCAGCCAGTGAAGTCCACACAGCATTGGCAAAATATGACTGGACCAGGAGGTACCAGTCAAAAGCTGGGCCACTGCGTTCTGCACCAGCTGGAGGCGGCGGATTTCCACCCGAGAAGCACTAGGTAATGGGAATTGCAATAGTCCAAGCGTCAAAACACAAAGTCATGGACCAGCATAGGAAGATTGCTGGACAGAACAAGGTGCCTAATCCTGGAGATATTCCTCAAATGGTAAAATGAGGACTTGATGATGGCAGACACCTGCAAATGCAGTGTCAGCCCTTCATCAAAAATAACCCCCAGGTTACGCACCTGTTCAGAGGTCAGGAAGATATACCCCCAAGATAAATCCCAGAGGGTGAACCAATCTCTGGCCCCCCTATCCAGTACACTGGATTCACAACCAGCACCTAGGTCTTTTCCAAGTTCAACTTCAGCCAACTCTAGTCCATTCACTCCTGGTTTTCTTTGAGGCAGTTATTAAAGACCAAGAGAGCTCCATCCTGGTCGGGTGCAAAAGAAAGGTAGAGCTGGTTATCATCAGTTTAGCGGTGAAACCTCAGCCCATACCTTCTTACAATGTCTCTGAGGGGCAACATGTACACTGCAAGCAAAATGGGAGACAACATAGAGCCCTGAGGAACCCCACAAGACAGAGAAACAGGGCCTGAGGAATAAACCACAGAAACCACTCTCTGCATTCTTCCAGTGAAGTAAGATGTAAACCACCAGAGGACTATACCCAATAGTCTACAGATGAACCTCAGGCACTCAAGTAGAACTCCATGGTCCACAGTGTCAAAAGCTGAGGAGAGATCTAGAAGAACCAAGATGGAACAGTTCTTCCAGTCCCTGGCCATCAGGAGATCATTGAGCACCCGAACCAGCGCTGTTTCAGTACTGTGCCTCTTTTGAAAAATGGACTAGAGGGGTTCATTGATATCATGGATGGTCAAATGGTTCTCCAGCTGTACAGCCACTAAATTCTCAATCATCTTCCTTAAAAAAGGAAGGTTAAAGATTGGTCTGTAGTTTGCATAGCAGTCAGAGTCCAAAGAAGCTTTCTTCAAGAGGGGTGTTACCACCACCTCCTTCAGGGAGCAAGGAAACTCACCTGTTTCCAAGAAACACCAGACTATCTGTGCTAGGACTGGACTGATGGAATTGATACAACCCAAAATCAAGGAAGTTGGTCCAGGATCCAAATTACAGCACATAGGGCATGCACCCAGGACAATTCACATGACATCCATGAACTCCAGTCGGTCGAAGGTACTCCAGGAAAGCCGAGGAGCAGTGGCAATGCACTGATCCAAAGCAACACCCATAGAGTGTGCTGGTTGGAGCACCACCTTATTGTCAGCCACCTTAGTTGCAAAGAAAAAGCCTGGGGAGGACTAGTACAAACTGATAGAAACCCAGTGGAAAAACTAAATGAGACTGAAGTAATAAATAGGGGTACAGAACTGTTGATGTGGACCACCCCCAAAACCCTATACTTAGTGCAGCAAATGGTACACATACATTTATTCATAATATGCTTAGCAAGGCATGATACAATGTAGTAATATGTGCTTCTGTAATACACATGTGCATATTATTGTGGTATTCTAACAGGGTTATGTGCTAGCAATTTTTAGCCCCAATAGTGTTAATATTGCTTTTTGCAGGCCTCATGACACAGTTGTTTTTCATAAGCTATACAGCTGACTCATCTTTATTTTTCTACAAACTAAGCAGCTTTTGTATTGCAACCCAAAACTAGTTTCAGCTAGCTATACTTTTATCAGTGTATATGTGCAGAACAGGCAATTATCTAGTTGTTCTAGGTGCTAACTGCCTACCACTGTCCACCAATAGAATCCCTGTATTTCTATTTGCCTTCTTTGGAAGAGTCCGTTACCAAGTAACACACTCTCTTATCTCTAAGTATAAGAACTCACGTAAGACTGTTACTCACTGAGTTTGCATGATGACACTGCAGTGTTTTGAGGTTTCGTAACTCCTAGCAAGGTACATAGGTTCATAGGTTCATAGTATGCTTTACAAGCTCAATCAGGCAATTGCACTTTGAGAGCTTGCCACCTATATTATCGGTGGAATTCATATTTAACATTACCCATATACTTATCAATTTTATTTTTAAAGGTCTCCAATATATCACCTTCAACAATATTTGCTGGTAGTGAGTTCCAACTAGATACTATTCTCTGTGTGAACCATTTAGTTCTTTTAACAGTGTTATTTCTTTCTCCAATCATCGAAAATCATGCGATCTTGTATTTTTGTTTTTGCTATGATATATAATTCCTACATTTTCTTGCAAAATAGGGTCATTCTTTGTTTTAAACATGTTGTTTTTCTGTATTTTCTGGAATAAACTTCACCCTGTGATATATTGGCTTCTGTGTTTTGTTTTGCCAACAGGTCTTGAATCTGCCAGATAACAAAATGGTGACCGCAGAAGGACCTGTTTGGACAGAACTGAACTAATATGCTAATAGGTACACAGGTGAATGGGATTGGTAATCAGGAAGGGGTTTGAACCTACATACCCCCCCATTCAACCCTAATGGAAGGCTGCTTGGGACTCCATATTCCAGATGGGATTGGGAATTACAAAGGCACTCAAACCTATGCCCCTCATCCAACTTGTGTCACAGCCCAGGTGGACTTCCATATCAGAATGTGCAGCTGTCCAGCTGTAGGACTCAAGGTGAACCAGTAAGCCTTGGACTTTCAGTTAATACAGTAAAGAGGAACCTCCAACAATGGCCATTAGTACTGAGCTCAAACTAGATGTCTTAAATTTCCTGTCCGCCTATGGAGGGTGGGTTGATTTCATGTTGGATGCAAAATTGCAGACTGATCTGGTACAGTATGTGGGCAGACTGTACACGAAGATGAAGTTTGCAGCCAAAAAACATGAACAGAAAGGTGTTATGGTTACAGCACCGTATGCTTTATCAAAAGCAGTGGCGTCCAAGAATTTGGCTCTGAGAAAAGAGTTAGACTCCAAAGGCAGAGAAGTGTGCAAGCAACAGAAGGGTTTGGAATGAGAAATTGAAAAGCTTGAGAAAGAGAATCAGAATTGATTTGGATGTGTTGTACAGGAAAAAGATAAGGAGATTGCTTGTTTGGAGCAAGAGTTTGAGAACTATCAGAATGCACTGGAAAAGCAGCATAGGGAACATTGTGATCAGAGTCAGGTTTGTAAGGGACAGGCTAAAAGCAGTATGGATCAGTCAGTGTGTAAAATGGATTATGTGAAAACTATGCCCTTTGCTCTACCATCAGAATTGCTGTCTTCAGAGGAGGATAGTGAGACTGATAGTCAGCCTCGGGACACTGGATGTGCCCGAGGGCAGAAACAGTCATGCGATCCAGGAGGGGCCCGGTCTAACCCTGAAAAAAAGGTTTGGGATCAATTTGGAAGCAATGCCTCTTTTCAGCAGTGGTGTTAACAGGGTGAAGTGTGAAAAAATGGAATTAAAGCATGCCACATAATCTCTTAATTTATCTAACTGTACCTTTTCTGTTGTCTAACCTTTCTCTGTTTATTTATGGGTTGGCCAGCCGTGCTTTGTCTCTCCTAAGACTTTAAATCATTCTGATCCCAATCTGACACATCGGGATGGTTTTCTTTTCATAACACACACAACACATACAGCCAATTGTTATAATTGTAGTCTGCTGTATAAAGAGAAAAAAGTTTCCTTGCTTTAGTGCTCACTAAAAAATCCTATGAACTGAATTATATGCTGTGAATCTGCAGTCCTGCAATGTGCTGTCTCAATTCAAACTGATAAATGTTTTTTTTTTCTTTCTCATTGACTAGAACAATGTGAGCCTTTATTATGTTTCAAGGTCTCAGCAGGCTGCCAGTGAGATAACACAAAAAAAGTGTTTCTAGCTTCTTGCAAGGGGGTTGTTTGGCTCTCACAGCCTAATACAAGAGAGGTTGCTTTCCATGATTTGCAATGTGGTTTAAAATCTCTTTCACAATTGTAAGTTCTGGAAAATGTATAGGGGAAGAGCCCCCATGTACCAAAGATGTCTTCAGAAATAATTATGTTAGTCTAGAGAGAACTGATGTCAATATTGTTTTTTTTGTATGTAGCAAAGATGGTCTGGGAAAGTGGTAAAATGTGTGTGCATGATATGTCATTTCTGATGGTAGAGAATGTGCTTGGAGATTTCAGAGTGGATGGAATTTGCAATGGTTTAAAATACAGGGTACCATAATACAGAATGACTTGATAGAGAAGTGTGTTTGAATTTGGTAAGGGAGGGGGACACAGAAATAATAAGACTAATGTTTTCTTATTTGAAGTTACTTGTGGATTGTTTCTTGCAATGGCACAATAAGTGTCATCTCAATTGCAAGGGGTCCCAACTCTTGGTATGCCCCCATTGTGTAAAGCAACAGGTTTTCTGATGCCATACTGCAATTTAAGCATCAGAGGTTTAAAATTTGGAGTTTTCTTTAGACCACCTTTTCTAACAGGGCAGGCAAGTAATTTTCTGAAAAGGGATTTCTTAAATGCAAGAAAAGAAAAATGACTGAGATAGGGTTAATTTGCATTCTCAGTCTCACACATCAGCCCTTGATGAGCAGGGTGTGACTGGCTGAGATGATGTACAATGTAGGAATAACAATCTTTCTTTTCAGGAACAAAAGCCTTGACTCAACAGGGAAATTAACTTTAATTTTAAGGTTTTTAAAATGTTATCATGCATAAGGTTCCCCTGTGTTATGTGCATATCTGTTTGTGCTTCTGTAGTGTATACAATGTTGTTTTCTGACTATTTCTATGGTCAGTTGATTTGATGTAAATGGAATTACATGGCTAAAGCTCATGCATAACACCTTCCCAGTAAAACAAATCAAGCCCATTTACTGAGCAGTTTAACTGTAAACAAAAAAAGGGGGATAAAACCCATTTTAAAATGACTTCCTTTGCCCACTGCAATGCCTACATCAATCTCCATAAATAACAGGAGATCGGGGGGAGAGACTTGGATCCTCAATAAACCCCCATCCATATTACTAACTGCTTTTAAGCAGTCTCTGATTCACAACTGTTTTAAATAAAAAAAGATTGAACATAAAAAGAAAATACAGCAGTGCTCTCACATTTGGAATTTTCCCTGTAACTTCAGGGCAATTTTCCTGTGTTTTCCTGTAAATTTTCAATTTTCTGTGGCATCTGAATTGCTTTGTTATCCTGTATAACCAATGCAAACCAATGGGAAGAATTATCCCTGTAGATCTAGGAGTCCTGATACCAACGTGTCCACTGGAGGCAGACAACTATTTTTGAACGTCAGTTATATTGTTAATGATTCTATGCCAATCTGTTCTAATTAAGGCAAACACCCTAGAAATGGTGGTAAATGCACACCGCTCCCACAAAAACAAATTCATTCTGGTAGAAGGCTCTTTCATGGTTCACCAGAGGAGCGTGGGTGTAGGTGTGCATGTTATTTTTTTTTCTCTGTTACCAACATTGGTGTGACTCCACATGGAAATAAAATGTTCAGAGAAAGACAATGCCATGAAATACAACTATATGGTATTGATCTGGATTTCATGTAAACCAGTTAAAACTGTTTTCTAACCTACCAGTGAGGAAGGGGGCACCTGTTTTCTCTGGGTTTTTTTTGTTTTGTTTTGTTTTCCAAACATCAAGTAGTGTGTGGCTGGCAGCCATAGGACTATTTACTTTCCTACCCTGCCCATGGCAAGTTTGGTAGCGGTAGCTGCAGTTGTTGGATAATACTCCCAAATTCATACATCTGTATAAAAATAATGCATCAGCATTTTAATGGTCAGCACTAACATACTAAACAGGGAAGGGTCTAAGGCCCTCCTCTTTATTTTTCATTTGTCTTTCAGGAAATTAAAGATGCCCATCGGTGATGAAATGGTCTCTGTCCAAAGAGGATGCCTTGTTGGAAGCTATGACATTTGTCCTTACGGGAGGAAATATCCATAGATGGCCTACTTACCATCCTCAGCCTACTGGTGCTGTAGAAAGAGCCAATAGGCAAATCAAGGCAATGTGGTTAAAGTTTGTTAATGAAATGCAGACTTATTGGGATACTCTGTTGCCCTTACTCCTAATGGCAATTAGGTTTACCCCATCAGTATCTATTCAGTATACACCCTTTGAGGTGATGACTGGTTGGCAAATGAGATTGCCAGAACACTTGTGGATGAATGTCCACACCCCTGCTATGGACAGAGTGTCAGCTGACACCTATGTGAAACAGTTACAGGAAAATTTTGCTGAAATTCACTGTTTTGCCACTCAAAGTTTGGGCAATGCCCAACAAATGTCCAAAATATACTTTAACACTGTGAACAAACTCAGCCCTTCTGACTATCAGGTGCAGTTGCCAAACTGTAGAAAACCTATTAATAAGTAGCTCCATACAATCAGCTCAGACTGTGCAACAACCCTGAATAAGTAATCCACTGAGCTGGGCGGGGGGTTGTACCTTCACCTATTTCTTTTTTGTCTTTTCACAACAACGCAGAATACTTGGACTGGCCAAAAAGCAAATGGACGCTGACAGCTTGGGCACAAATATCCAATTTTTCAGGTGCAAATGAGTTCCACATGATTTATCAACTCTGTGGCACCATAGTTCCCAATGGCGTGTTCCGAGAAGGATCTGCCAATCCTGACCATAATTCCTGGCAATAGGGACAGCCAGACCCTTCTCAGATTTACAAAGCCAGAGAGGCGGCATACTCAAATGTTTCTCTTTTAATAAAGTACATATAATGACCAGACCAAGGGACTTGCACTTTTGAAATCATAAGGCAACTTCTTGAACTGTATTTGGTTCCATGAACTTAACTGTATACCCACCCTCTACAACTCATCCCACTACTGTGTCCAACACAACTGTTTTCACATATTCTGAGACCACCACTTTTCCACCACAACCTTTACAATGCACTATGTTGGAACCAGGTCCAGCTAGTGGACTGCTACTGCTGTTCCTGGGATGCTGATTAACAATATTCAATTTATGCATGTTTCTGTTGTTTTAAATGTATCACACTGTAACATGGCCCACTAGGGATATGTGTCTAAGTTTCATGCTACTATGTTGTTAAATATTGTTGCAGCTTATCAAGTATGAGCCCAACATCCTGTAGCTGGGCAGGAAACTGCTTCACATCAAGGGATGTTCTGCTCTAAATGGCCTAAGTGATATTTGAGTGTAACAGGCCTGGTGGGAAATATATCAGGTTTATTTGGATTGGGTTGGTCAAGGAGATATATAACCATTTAAAAAAAAGAAAGGTAGCAGTTATATTTAAAATCAACATGCTGAAAATGTGCTAAAGCCCATGCTACGTGGTAATAATGACTTAGGCATAGAGAAATGGTTCATGGGCCCAGATATTCAGTAGGGTTGTGCATGGCGCAACACTGTTGCACCATGTGCAACCCACTGATGTGCCCTTGCATGGTATTCAAACGTGGATTGTGCCTGGCACAAATCCCGACGTGCCGGATGCATCAGTAATGTATGCGGTGCAGGTAGGGGGCGCTTGCCCATGCATACTCTGCACATCCTGATATTCAGCCCGGGATGTGCTGAGTCCATGCATGCACAACCCCTATTTGTGCTGCACACAGGTGAGCCAAAAAAAAAAGGAACAATGGATGGCCACCCACAGGTGAGCTGCCGTATTACAGGGCACAACACGGCAGCTGCCACCTGTGGGTGGCTTCCCAAGCTCCAGCTGCACCTTTGTGGCAGCACCCCCCATGCCTGATCATGGGCATAGGTAGAATATATTAACTGTCCAATATCCCTGGCAGTCCAGTGGACCGCATCACGCCCAATCACAGGCTTAAGAAATAAACATACCGTCCAGTATCCCTGGTGGTCCAGTGGACCGCTCGCAGCCTGATCATGGGCTTAAGTATAAAAATACATGTTCAATATCCCTGGTGGTCCAGTGGACCACTCGCAGCCCGATCGCGGGCTTAAGTATAAAAATACATGTTCAATATCCCTGGTGGTCCAGTGGACCACTTGCAGCCCGATCACGTGCATAAGTATAACATTAATGCCACAGAAACCCAACCCTGGTGGTCTAGCTGCACCCCCCTCCCCACCTACCCACTGAGTCCCACCACTCCGCTCCCCCCAGTCAGCAGCGGGTGGCAGCTCCCACCCACTTGCTGTGCCTGCCGCTGACCAGAGGCGCAGGAGCAGTGGGACTGTGTGGGCAGGTGGGAGAGGACAGCTAGACCACCAGAGGTAGAACTGTAACGTGTGTGCGGTCGGTAGTGTCACTGGACTGCGAAGATGGACATGTGACCCTATGTAAACCCGTGATCATGCGGCAGTCACTGGACCTGAATGATGAACCTACATTCATATGCCGCAGCCGGGCATGAAGCATCCACTGGACCACCAGGGATATTGAACATGCATTTTTATACATAAGCCCGTGATTGGGCTGCAAGCAGTCCACTGGACCACCAGGGATATAGGACAGTTTTTATTTCTACATATGCCTGCGATCGGGCAGTGGGGCACATTGTCGCACTGTGCAGGGGGTGTCGGTCCTCAACGGCTGCAGCCTGAGAGGGCGCCAGGTGCAAGTCACCGGAGATAGGTGCACTTGCATGCAAATGGGTCCATAATGACATGCAAATGGCCCCATTTGCACCTTGCATGCATTATGGCCCCATTTGCATGTGCACATTTGACTATTGTGGTTGTTGCACCTAGCACAATGGAACTTGTGCTAGCGCATCCCCCTGCTCCACTCTGACCACTTGCGCTGGTGCAGTGCCACCATGCCATGCACACTGCAGGGTGGCCAGGGTGTGATATTCAGCGATGCTGTGCCATGGAACAACTCCATTGAATATCACCCTGTCAACACCCCTGCGCAGCCAAGTTGTGCTGTGCCCAGGCTTGCACCACAGCCTGGCGCAGTCTGAATATCCAGGTCATGGTGTATAACATGTACAATATTGCATGTTTATTTAATGAAACACACAGGCCTAGATTAGGTCAGACAGTAACACATAGGCAGGGCAATTATGTTTTAACCACTGTCACTAACCTCTTCCATGACCTGGAAGCAGGGTATATCCCTAACATTGTCAAGGACCACAGATGGCCAAATGGTATTGCCCTTATTGTCAGACCTTGAGCTGCACCTACAAATGCATGGCCGACTCCCTCACTTTTTTTAGTACTCACAACTGTCAGAAACATAGGTTATGTCACACCACACCCTAATCAAGGACTTTGCCATTCAACACTCCATTGCTCCATTCAAGAAGCCATGTATGTTTCCTTTACTGTCTTTTTACCAGTGTTTGAGAAGAAATCTTCAGTCTTCAACAGACTGGCACATGTGCACTCCATAGGATACCTAGAAGAAGACATATACAAGCAACACATTGACCTTGCTACACTGCTGGTGTTTCACCCTCATCTACAAATCTGGCTGGCACCTCATACAGACCATTGTTCCATAAAGGGCTGTCAATGCCTGTGCAGGTATCATGTTTTCCATACAGCTATGCCAATGTGCAACTACTTCATTGATAGACTCAATGAGCAAAATGTTACTGCATCTCCTGAAAATGCCACTGATATAACTAATGCAATGAAACAGATACAGCCATCAAGCATCCAGCAACCTGGATATCTCCAGATCTTCGCATCTGTCATGTGTCCGGTACAACTCACCATGTGGCATCTGCCACAAGTCAAAATAACATACAGTAAGGATGGACAATATTATGTTGTACTGAACATCAAGAATTTTTCTTATGAATATCTCACTTATGATGTTGACATTCTTAATTTCTGTTTTGTGCCTCATAAACAAACCATTCTTGGTCAATCTGTGATTATCCCTGTACCAACTTCTGAACAGGACAACTTTGACAGTGACCCTGACTATCTGAATGCTATAGACAAGTATTTACCACTTTTTAATGTGCATATCAACACATTCACCCTGAATCTTAAATCCTGTTAGACAGAAAAGATACTCATTTTATACATATCAGTAATACTATTCAGAAAGCTGATAAAGATTGAAATGATTTAATACATAATGGTGATTTACATCTTGTTTTTAACTCATACAGTACTAGAAATTGCTTTTACAAAGCTTTTGTCATTTTGAAAGCTATCTTGATGTTTATCCTTATTTACTTGGTAATACTTGGTAAGGTAAGACACAGTAGGCTACAAGGCCCATTTAATTGTTTCCCACTCCTAGTGGGGTCAGATACCCAACTGATTTTGAATCAAGTACTCCCTGGAGGAGAGGAGGGAGAGAGGGGATATGATAGAGACATACAAGTATCTTACAGGGAGAAACAGGGTGCAGGAAAACACTATTTTTAAGCAAAAAAGATGTTCCAGGACTAGAGGGCATGGGATGAAGTTGGAGGGAGGATGATTCAGAGGAAACATAAGAAAGAATTTCTTCACAGAATGGGTGGTGGACAAGTGGAACACCCTGCCAGAGGAAGTGGTGGGGGCTGAAACAATCACGGGATCTAAGAATGCATGGGATAGACATAAAGGAATTCTAGAGGTCAGGGGTAAGGGGAAACAGACTTCTAGGAAAACAAACTGAACTTACAAGCTCAAATGGGCAGACTGGGTGGGCCATAGGCCCTTATCTGCCGACACTGTCTATGTATCTATGTATCTATGTATCTATGTAAGTAATTGTCTAATCTAAACTTAAATTGCTCAAAGCACATTGCCATTACAGTATTACTAGGTAGGGAGTTCCATAGTTTAGATGATCTTATAGTAAAAAAATGTTGTCTTTTGACAGTTTTTACTCTTGGAACATATATTTGTATCTTAAAAAAATACAAAATCACACATGCCCACAAAATGCAAAGCATCGTGGGCTGCATATGCAAATCACCACAGAATGTTATGCTGGTTCAACTTTAAGCAGAATTGCATGGTGCCGAAAGGCCTCTCACACAGTTTGCAAAGGGTGCTAACAGATGACATAGACAAGTGTTTCATCCTACCAGGACTCATCAGTATGCCTCGTCTGTTTGACACCCCAGTGGAATGAACCAGCTACCCTAAGACGGTCTGTCTGAGTTATGTTGTGGTGAACCCATTAAAATAAAAAACTATTTAAAAGACAAAGAACCTCTGTGTGCAAACACTGAGGCAAGGGTTACCCCAAAGGACATTTGGCTGGGAAGCCAAGTTTCAAGAAAATACAAAATCACACATGCCCACACAATGCAAAGCATGGTGGGCTGCATATGCAAATCACCACAGAATGTTATGCTGGTTCTACTTTAAGCAGAACTGCATGGTGCCGAAAGTCCTCTCATACAGTTTGCAAAGGGTGCTAACAGATGACATACACATGTTTCATCCTACCAGGACTCATCAGTATGCCTCATCTGTTTGACACCCCAGTGGAATGAACCAGCTACCCTAAGACGGTCTGTCTGAGTTATGTTGTGGTGAACCCATTAAAATAAAAAACTATTTAAAAGACAAAGAACCTCTGTGCGCAAACACTGAGGCAAGGGTTACCCCAAGGGCATTTGGCTGTGAAGCCAAGTTTCAAGAAAATACAAAATCACACATGCCCACACAATGCAAAGCATCATGGGCTGCATATGCAAATCACCACAGAATGTTATGCTGGTTCAACTTTAAGCAGAATTGCATGTGTAATTGTATCTTATGTGATCTTAAATCCATTGATGATATATCTTTATTAGAGAAGCCACATAACCTCATCAAATTAGAACTTTGCAATATCTTATAGGTCAGGAGTAAATCACTTCTCATCCTTCGATTCTCCAGAGTAAACAATTTTTATTCATTTATTCTAGACCTGTAATCCTTATTTTTAAAACCTGCTAAATATTTAGTTAATTTCCTTTGAGTTTTTTTCTAATAAACTAATCTCCTTTTTTAAATATGGGCTCCATAATGGAGAACCATAATCCAGGAGAGGAATAATATATAATTTCATTAAACGCTCCTTATCACTAGTAATGAAAGTTTATTTTATAGTTCTTAGCAATCTGTTTGTGGTATTGGAGACATAGCAAGAAGGATCAACAGAGGCTAATTTAGTATTTACCCATATTCCCAAATCAAGCTCCTTCTTGGAAGATGTAAGTATTTTTCCATTGAGTTTATATTTATATTTTGGATTTTTCTTACCAAAATGCAAAACTGTTCATTTTGATTCATTAAATTCCATTTTATTACATCTTCCCCAAGATCCAATTAGTTCCATGTCCTGGCAAAAATCTAGATAGCTCTGTATGGAATCCACTTCATGTCCTATCTTGGTATCATCTGCAAATGTTGAAATTATACCCTTTATACCTCTCCCCATGTCACTAATGTACAGTGAAAACAACACTGGACCAAGCACTGATCCCTGGGGCACTCCACTGGCGACACCCTCCTCACTGGACAATACATCATTAATTCTAACAGACTGTTTACAATTTGTAAGTCAGTTTTTAATCCATCTAACAATATATTTGTTGATTCCTATTTTATTTAACATGGATATCAGTAAACCATGGAGTATTGTATCAAATACGTTTCTAATATCCAGGAGGATAACATCAGTGGAGACATTACTATCTAGTTTGTCACTTGCAAACTCATAAAAAGACAGAAGATATGTCACGCATGATAATCCTTTACGAAAACCATGTTATGACATGTCCAAAAAATATAATACCTCCATCTCACTTTCAATTTTATTTTTAACTATCCTTTCCATCAATTTAGAGCAAATAGAAGTAAGGCTAATAGGCCTAAAATTAGACACATTAGAATGACTTCCTTTTTTGTGAATTGGGACCACTACAGCCCTCTTCCAGTCATCAGGAACATAACCAGATGATAACGATGCATTTAATAACATGGTGAGTGGATAAGAAAGTGGCTTTGCCAAGATTTGCTTTTAATTACAGGACTCAGGTTATCTGGACCAGGTGAGGAAGATGTTTTTAGTTTTAATAACTCATCTAAAACTTCTTCTTGCTGAATTTCAAATGGTTGAATACCTTCCATGGAGAACACAGGATCTGGACTGGTAGATGGATTAAATATAGAAACAAAGTACTGGTTAAAGTTAAGGTCTATTTCTTCAGGATCTGTAATTGATTTCCCATTATGTACAATTGAGGTAATTTTATTTTTTTTTGTTTATTAGTGTTTATGTAAGCATAAAAACTTTTTAAATCTTTTTTGCATGCCAATTTAAGTTCCAGTTTTCTTTTTTCTTTTTTAATCAATTTATGTAATTTAACTTGTTCAGCTCTATTTAAAATCTGATTTTTACAACAGGGATTAGTTTTAAATCTTTTAAATAGCTTATAGTTCCTGCATATCTGTTTCTTAATTGATTTGTTAAACCATAAAGGAATGTTACCTTTATTATTATATTTCTTCCTCATCGGTACAAATTTATGAATCACATCCTGGAGGGTAGTATTGATTTTGTCCCACATATTCCTAACATTAAGCCCATTTAGACTGGCATCCCAATTTATGTTTAATTCTTTTATTATTTTTACCCAATCAGTGTTTCTATAATCAGGAGTTTTAGTAACAGCTTTTAAATTTGTTTTGGACCTGATACAGTCAATGTAACACTCAACCATATTATGGTCACTGGTTGCCAGGTGACTCATGATCCTGGTGTCCACAATACGTTCAGCGTTATTGGTAATAATAAGGTCCAAAATGTTAGTATCCCTAGTGGGTTCATTAACCAACTGATCACAACCACAAAAAGTAATGGTATCTAATAGATCTTTTTCAAACTCATTTAGACCAGATAGTAATTCCCAATTTATACCTGGGGCATTGAAATTGCCAATAATTATTACATTGGCTAAACCAAATGCTTCCTCAATTTCTTGTAATATTCATTTATTACTACATGGTTCAGTTGATGGAGGTCTATAACAAACACCCAATATTAATTTGGGAAGGGGAGCCAAGTCAAGATTGAGCCATAAGGTTTCTACTGAGGATTCATATTGCAATTTTAGATTAACTTCAGAACAATGAATCTGATTTGATATATAACATCAAACACCTCCACCTATTTTACCAATCCAATTTCTTTGTAAATAGTTGATACCACATAATATTATTATACCAACAGTTGGAATCATCCCATCAAGTCTCTGTTGCACAAACTATATCAATTTCTTCAATTGCCAGTAATAATCTTAATTCTGTTAGTTTATTGGTTTTTTTGTACCATTTGCTGCCAATGCAAGACCCTCAGGCATTATGGCAGACTGCTATGCTGCCCATTCTATCCTAGCTCACCATCTTGTGTTCCCAGTTTAGCAGGAAAACAAGTGGGGGGAATATGTTGACCTAGACCACCCCCGAAATGCTTTACTTAGTGCAGCATATGGTACACATACATTTATTCATAATATGCTTAGCAAGGTAGGATAAAGTATAGTACTATGTGCTTCTGTAATACACATGTGCATATGACTGTAGTATTCTAACAGGGTATGTACTAGCAATTTCTGGCTCTAGCAGTATTAGTTTTGCTAATTATGCTTTATGCAGGCATCATGATGCAGTTGTTTTTCACAAGCTATACAGCTGACACATCTTAATTGTTCAGCAAATTAAGCATATTTTGTATTGCAACCCAAAACTAGTTTCAGCTACCTTTATTTTATCAGAGTATACATGCAAAACAAGCAATGATTTAACTGTCCTAGATGCTAACTGCACACCACTGTCCACCAATAGGATCATCGTATTTTCTACCTGTCTTCTTTGGAAGAGTCCATTACCAAGAAATGTACTTTCTTATCTCTAAGTATAAGAACTCATGTAAGACTGTTATTCACTGAATGTGCATGATGACATTGCAATGTTTAGAGGTTTCAGAACTCCTGCAAGGTATGTTGTTTTTTTTTCTGAATTTTCTGGAATAAACTTTCCCCTGTGATATCTGGGCTTCTGTGTCATGTTTTAATAATAAATAATAATAATAAAGCTTTATTTATATCATACCTTTCTAAAATCAAGGTGTGTTACAATATCTGACAACATAATAAATAAAACCAATACATAATAATATGAGCTCCTAAAATCACAGTATTAATTAAAATAAATCTTCGACCATAAATAGGTCTTCAGGGCCTTTTAAATTCCTCCACGGATGCACACTGATGAAGTGGATGGTGCAGAGAATTCAAGGGGGTCAGAGCAGCATACATAAAGGCACAAGCACCTGAAGATTTTAAAGAAACCCTCGGAATCTCTAGCAAACCCTCATCCGTAGAGCGGAGAGATAGGATAGGGCAGTAGGGAACTAAAAGCTCTTTCAAGTAGTTTGGACCCTGTCCATGTAGGGCTTTGTAGGTCAAAAGACTAACTTTAAAGGTGATATGCCACTGAATTGGCAGCCAGTGCAGATCATGCAGCACCAGTGAAATATGACAGGCATGAGATGTACCTGTCAATAACCAGGCTGCAACATTCTGCTCCAGCTATAAGTGGTGGATATCAACCCCAGAAAGCCCTAGATACAGGGAGTTGCAATAATCAAGGCATGAGGACACAAAGGCATGGACCAACATTGGCAAATCCACAGGCGGAACAAGGTGCTTAATCCTGGCGATGTTCCTAAGATGGTAAAAAGAAAGTTTGACAACTGCTGTCAGCTGTGAACAAAGTGTGAGCTCACTGTCAAAAATCACCCCCAGGTTCCGTACCCGTTCAGAGGAGGGAAGCTGGACACATCCCAGAAATAAACCTGAGAGAAGACCAACTCCCACTCCCTCTACCCTATGACCCAGGTCCACCACCATTACCCCCATCTTTTCCGAGTTCAAGCTTCAACCAGCTTGAATTCATCCAGCACTGGATTTCAGTGAGGCAGCTATTAAAGAACAAGAGAGCTCTATCCTGGTCAGTTACAAAAGATAGATAGAGCTGGGTATCATCTGCATAGCAGAGAAACCTCAGCCCATACCTTCTTACAATGTTTCCGAGGGGCAGCATATACACTGCGAACAACATGGGGGACAACACTGAGCCCTGGGGAACCCCACATGGCAGAGAGATTGGGTGGGAAGAATTTATCCCCGACACCACTCTCTGAGTTCTGTCAGTGAAGAAAGATCTAAACCATCTGAGGACTGTACCTGACAGGCCACAGATGAAATCTAGGCACCCGAGAAGTACCCCATGGTCCACAGTGTCAAAGGCTGATGAGAGATCAAGAAGAATGAGGATGGAATGATTCTTCTGATCTCTAGCCATCAGGAGATCATTGAGCACCCGAACCAGTGCTGTCTCAGTACTATGCCTCTTACAAAAACCAGACTGGAGTGGTTCATAGATGTCATGGATGGTTAAATGGTTTTCCAATTGTGCAGCCACTACTTTCTCAATAATCTTCCCTACAAAGTGAAGATTAGAGATCAGCCTGTAGTTAGCCAAGCAGCCTGGGTCCAAGGAAGCTTTCTTCAGGAGGGGTGTCACCACTGCCTCCTCCTTCAGGGAGCTAGGAAACTCACCGATATCCAAGCAGCACCAGACTATATGTGCTAGGACAGGGCCAATGATATCAAGACAATCCTTTATCAGGAAAGTCGGGCCCAGATCCAAACTACACCAAGTAGGGCGCATACTATGGACAATCCTTATGACATCAATGAACTCAGGCCAGTCAAAGGAACTCCAGGAGCAACTGGAGGATGTGACCAAATGCCGATCAATAGTTTCTCCCATAGAGGAAGCAGGCTGGAGCTCTTCCCTGATGTCAGCCTCTTCATCTGCAAAGAAGCAAGCAAACTCATCACATTCTATTTGTGAAAAAGCTTTCTGAACCTGAAGACAGGCTGGGTTGCACAGTCTGTCAACAGTTTGAAAAAGCTGAGCTAGTCAGTTCTGGGCAGCCGCAATCTCCCCGGACAGGAACTCTGCCTTCTTATGAGAGATTGCAGAAAGATAGAATTGATAATGTTCCATCAGTCTAAGATGGTCGGTATCAAGGGCAGTTCTCCACCAATAATGCTCTAACCTTTGTCCTTGTCACCGCATCTCACTCAAGGTCCCATCAAACCATGGAGACCGTGGTGGAATGGGGAGAGGACGAACACAGACAGGAGCAATTTGATCAAGAGCTGAGGAGATGGCCCTATTATAAGTCAACACCAAGGTATCAGGATCATCGCTCACTCCAGAAAACTCCGATAGGTCATCACTGCTGCCAGACCCGTAGAGCTAACATCTAGCAAAGAGCGGTACCTAATCATCTCCACAGGAGTAGGCCTACAAGGGGGGTGCAAAAACTGAACCCCACAGTGTAATGATCAGACCAACTGACGGGTTCCACCTCCAGGTCGGAGGCATCAATCCCCAGGAGTAGAACCAAGTCCAAGGACAGACCACTCTTATGAGTGGCAGATGTAACCACTTGTGTGAGGCCCAAACAGGTTTTACCAACAGGTCTAGAATCTCTCAGCTAACAGAACTGATATACTTCTCATCACAGTTTCATCAAGTCCTTGATAACAGATCTCAAATAAGGGATATACAGTAGTGCCCTTAGATGTAGCAGAAAAGTCTGATTTAAGTAATAATGAATTTATTTCACTCAATGGTAAGGAAATGGTCCTGAGAATGAGGGGTATTTTTTTTTAAAGTATGAAAATAATGACTATCTACTGTATTGGACATGTTATATCATTTGGGTATGGCAGAATTAAGTATGCAATGTAATAGAAGTGAACTTCTATATGTCCTGAGGGATCTGGAATCTTCTGATACCCCAGTTTTCACCCTTATCAAGGATATTGAAATTGCCAAAGCCATATGGGCCTCAATGAAGAGATTAACAGAATTAAATCTAAGTGCAGATGTTTTCAACATGAACATTCAGGAGAGCCAATTGCAGTGTTTAAAAAAGATTGCTTATTATGCTCACATTAATGACATTGTTAGTGCCATCATAAGAAATAAAGCTAAACACCTCAAAAGTAAGTCTGCTCTGATGAGAAAGGAGCTTTCTGTGCTGCGCTTTGTTCCCATGGTCTTCGCTGTTAAAAGTCGACTGTGGAACAAATCAAAGTTTTGGATGAACAAACAGAAATGCAGACTTTATCAACTGAAAATGAAAATGCAGAAATGTGGCTATCTTACTCGCTCCAATTTAAAAGTGGTTTATGATGGCAAATATTTGCATAGTGTGCACAGTGAAGCATTCTTTTTAGAGAAGACTTACAAATTCTATATCTCCAAAACACTAAATGGGGAATACAGACGGACTTGTTCATAATGTTCTGCCACTTACAGAATTAAAAGATCCTGTAGTGGAGGATATTATGGACACTCAGACTGAGACGTGCCAAACAAAAAAGGCATTAAAATGGACATGTGATGAGAACTGCAATGTCAGGCAAGAGTCTTTGGACAACATTTATTTATTTATCAACAAATTTGTCATTGTCTCTGATCCCGAAAGAATGAAATTGATCAAAAATGGGATACATTTCCAATTTGTTATCATACAACTTTGTTGGGTCACAGTTTGGCTTGCTTGACTCTTGGTGAGTGTCATAGATTTCTGCATCCCATGCACATGGTGGCAGTACATCAAACAGGAATGAGATAGTTTGTTAGATTAATTTATCAGGTTAGAGGTCTTATTCTTGGATTGGAAAAGTTAGAAACATTTTAAAAGAAGGCAGCCCACTGCAGCAGTGGTAGCTCTACCACTTGTGATACTGCCAACCTGAGTTGAGAAGTGAGCTTGCAATATCAGAGGGCCAGCCAGAGAGAACAGGATCGAGCATCTGTAAGACTGCTCTCCTCCTCGGGGGGAGGATGGGCAGAGCCTGAGGCTTTCCTGGTTCCTAATGGAAGCTGGGGGAAGGCAGCTTGGGCCAACACACATGGAAGAGATGTGGTAGGCATCAATGCATGTCACATGAAAGCATGCATCATGCATCATGACGCCATTGTACATCATGCCTCCCAAGAGATAGCATAGGAAAAAACTGGTAGCAGGATGATGCAGAGAAACAACAGGTCTCACACCCGATAAGCTGTAGATTTAGTCAGAATTGGGTCCATTTCACAGCGGGGGTTGGGGAAACCCACCAGCCCTGCCAGGAGGGCAAGCCATGGGGAAGATGGCAGTGGTAAGTCCCGGTAGATGTCAGGGTGATGGGACTGGGGCATTCGGCAGAAGGGTGCGGACTGGGGAGGAGGAAACATAAAGAAGACTTTTTAAAAGATGGAGACATCAGTAATGCTGACAAATTAATTGCTCATTTTATTCAAAGGTATGAGCAGGTTTCATAGGACATTGATTATAATTTTGGATTGAAATCTTCTCAAGTTTCATTGTCAGAAAACAGTTTCACACAACACTTTGGATGTAAAATTGCTAAATTTGAATTGCAAAGCAGGAGAATTTTGATCAGGTTTATGTAAAGTTCAAACAGTCACAGTAGACTTGACATCTGAAATTTGTGAGGATGATGTTTGGTTTTAGTTCAGTGCTTTTTTTTTAGTTTTTGAAGAATGAGACTGCTTCATTAGTTTCCGTGACTTAGTGTTGGCATTGTTTTTCTAAGTTATGGAGCACTGTGATCCCACCTCGGTCAGTATTAATGTATTATTATGTTTGCTGGCTAGGGTTGCCACCTTTGGATGAGATGAAAACCGAATACTAAACCAAACCCCAAACTCCACCCCAACCCCGCCCCTTTTTAAGACTGATGAGGGCATCGCTTGGACTCTGACTCACTAGATTTATTCAGAATTGCTGCTGATATTGCATTGTGTACAACTTCTTTAAATCACATCATGGTTATTATTTTTGGTTTGTTTTATTTAAATTTAAATATATTAAATTTCACTGTGTGTTAACATTGGGTGGGGTTAGAGAGGGGATTCAAGTGACTTTGCATCCTGTGTATACAGCTTAACTGACACAGTGAGTGACTACAAGGACACCTCTGACTACTGGCTATTTTGGATCAGGTGGCCTTTTCTGGTAAAACTCTCTCAATAAATAAATAAACTACACCAGTAAAGGTGGATGAAATGTAATTACGAACATCATCTGCCATTTTAAGATGTACTACTGTTCCTCACATTGCTCCTACTCCAAAGTTATTTGTAATGTCAGGGAAGTTTTTAAAAGTGGTAAGAACTATTCTATGCTGTTACATACCCCATTGTATTCCATGTCATTCATGCATAGCAGATAGCGTGATATGTGATACGTGTTATGCGTGACGCATGGAGGCAGTATAGTGCAGTGATTTAAGGCTCTGAGCTGCAAACCTAGAGACCTGGGTTTGAATCCCACAGCCCCCACTGGTATACTGTGTGATCCTAAGCAAGTTACTTAACTTCCTTGTGCTCCCAGGTTGCACCTGTAAACAAGCTATGGCTTAGTGTGTCTCTCCTGGTAAAAAAAAAAAAATGTTTGATAAATTACCGAAATTTGCAGTGCCATCAAATCTAGATTGTGTTCATTTCACCTCATCAGTTACTGCTGTCTCTCTATCTCTCTTCCTTTTCTCATTTCTGTGGTTTAGTATAACATTAGCCACATGATTATGTGCTGTTCATCTGAAAGGCCTGGAATGGTGTTCCTGGAATATCCAGGTAGTATGAAAATTGACAGCAATAGCTACTGAGGAGAGAGGGGTGAAGTATTGCTAGAAATGGAATAAAATATTAGATTATTAATTTAACAACAAAAGGGGTAACACATATTAGAATATAGGACAGACCCTGAAAGAAAACCCGGTGAGCATATAAAGGTATAAAAGTATTCCCTGTCACAGCAGTCAAAGATCATACTCACAATGCAGCCTGGAAAGGATTAGGTTGATTTGCTGCAAATGGTCTTAATAGCCCTACTTTACACCTCTCAGACTGACTGGTATACAAACAAAGGTCTGCATGACATCAGAACTTGTTTGTAACCTGAACATGCATGTAAAATGGTGAATGATTTAACAGAATCTGTTTTATAAGTGCAAGAGCATTCAAAATGACTGAAAAAGTAGTACCTCTGAATAAAACTGGATTAGCAGATAAGGTTTCTGAAACACAGATTATACACTCCACACTGGGACTGGAGGCAACCATAATGTGGTGCCTGTCTGAATGTCTGAGGGTTTCAGAAACATGAAGGTGTTACTTATGGTGGTATTGTTTGCCCTTCCCAGAAATAACCTTCCAATTTGCTTGTGTGAAGTTAAAGGTGACAACTGGGCTACAGGGAACAAATGTAGCTCTTTTATGTGCAGTGCACTTGAAGGCACTTCCTGAATAGCATGCACTGCAAACAAGCAAGCACACTGAAATGTCAGACACATCCTTACAGTCAGATGAGAAGAAAATGAAATAGTTAGTAGAGGATCTCATAGATGTTGCTTGACCCACCATAAAAACATAATTTGCAATGGTGAAAACAGGAGGACCGAAACTGGACCTAGAAAACCGAATCCATTCGGTCAAAACCCAAGTAGGTGGTAACCTTATTGCTGGCTGCACCTCTGACAACTCTGTTCAACCTAACACTAGAAACATGGGAGGTTCTGGGAGACTGGAGGAAGGCAGATGTGGTCCCACTACACAAAAGTGGAAATAGGGAGGAGGCAGGAAATTACAGACCAGTCAGCCTGACTTTAGTAGTGGGTAAAGTAATGGAATCACTACTCAAGAAAAGGGTTGGGGAATACCTTGTAACCAGTGGATTACAGGATCTGAGAGAACATGAATTCATGGGAGCGAGGTCTTGCCAGGCAAACCTGATTGAGTTCTTTGACTGGGTAACCATGGAAGTGGATCAAGGAGGAGCAGTAGATATGGCCTACCTGGATTTTAGTAAGGCCTTTGACACTCTTCCATACAGAAGACTGGTGAGCAAGCTGGGCAACCTGAGAGTGGATCAAAAACTAGTAAAATGGGTAAGAAGTTAGCTAAGCAATAGAAGTCAGAGGGTGGTGGTAAATGGGGTTCACTCTGGAGAAGGTAATGTGACCAGTGGGGTGCCACAGGGGTCAGTACTAGGCCTGGTCCTCTTCAATGTCTTTATTAGCTACATTGCAGAAGGCTGGAAAGGAAAGTATGTCTGTTCATAGATGACACAAAAATCTGCAGCAGAATAGACACACCGGGGGGTGGTGGGGGGGGTGGAAAGAATGAGGGACAATCTGAAAAAGCTAGAAGAATGGTCAAGGGAATGGCAGCTGGGTTTCAATGTAGAAAAAGGACAACATCATGCACTTGGGGCACAGAAACCCAGGGGCAACATACCAATTGAGTGGGGAGGTATTAGCAACCACAAAACAGGAAAAGACCTGGGGTAATCATTTCTAATGACCTGAAGGTAATCAAGCAGTGTGATAAGGCAGTGGGAAGGTTAGTAGGATGCTGGGGTGTATAGGGAGGGGCTTCACCAGCAGAAAGTGGGAAGTAGTATTACCCCGGTATATGTCACTGGTAAGACCCCACCTCAAGTACTGTGTCCAGTTTTGGAGGCCCCACCTCCAGAAGGACATAAATAGGGTGGAGGCAGTACAAAAGAGGACTACCAAAGTGGTGCAAGGCCTGCATCAAAAGTCCTATGAAGAAAGACTCAAGGAACTAAATAAATACTCTATAGAGGAAAGGGGGGGATATAATAGAAACATTCAAATACCTTACAGGTATTAATAAGGTACAGGAAGATAGCAGCTTCCATAGAAAAAGTTGCTCCAGGACAAGGGGTCACACTATGAAGCTGCAGGGGGGAGCCTCAGAAGAGATGTGAGGAAATACTTCTTCACGGAAAGGGTGGTGGATGCCTGGAATAGCCTGCCAGCAGAGGTGGTGGGGGCTAAAATAGTAACAGGATTCAAGCATGCATAGGATAGACACAAGGGTACCTTAGAAGTAAGGCAAAGAGGAAGAAGACCCAAGATCGAATAGGGTCTGTGGTGGAACAGTATGTAGGGAATATAGGGCAGACTCAGTGGGATAGAAGTCCTTATTTGCCAACAATTTCTATGTTTCTATATTTCTATGTTGAAAAAATGTTGATTCAAACAGTGAAACCCTTTCCAACAATCATTTTTTTTTTCCATCTTCTGTTTATTCTCCTGTGGCCATGATAGACTGGGCTCCCTTTATTTCCATTCCATCAATCTTCACCATCCTGAATATCCCCAGGACTTACCCGAGGGCCAGAATACCCGCATGGATTACCCCCCATGTCAGGGTGAGGAGAGACTTCAGCCTTTGGGTCCTGGAGATGCAATGGGTGAGGGATCAGCAGAATTCACATGCGTCTGTCCTACCACCAGTTTCCTTCATTTTCTCGACACCCCCACACTGGGGCATGCACATCAATGCATGCATGTGGAGGCATGCACATGCTATGGAGTCCTGCAGCATCACACTTCGTCTGCTGCTGCCACCATGTACTAACACCAGACCTCCACCTGGTCGCAGTCATTCAGCGGAGCATGCAGTCCTTCCTCCCCAGAATAGGAAAGCAGTCCTCCTGATGCTCAAGCCTCTCCCTACGCAGCCAACCCCCATCATCCCATGCTCATTTCAAAACACACGTCACAGTATGCAGCGAGGTGTGATGTCCAGTGCCTCAAACCTCAGTGCCACAATTTTGAAATTACTCCAAAAGGAGCAAAATTATCTCACACTGAATTGGTGGAGTCTTTGAATGGGTCATTTATGTATCTACTTTTGCCAATGAAAAGAAATGGAGAAACTGTTGCTGAAAGTGACAGTGTAATTATTTTAGTCAATAGGGTTCCTTCAAAAAACAAAACCATTTGGCAGAATGTGGTAGACATTCATAAAATTCAGGCAGCCCTTCAGTATCTAACAACTAATAATATAATTTACTCATACTTTCAGGTGGAAACTATTCACAGTGCTGAATTGTTACATTTGTTGGGTGAGAGTAAAGAACCAATGACTCAGAAAACTTCTGCGATACAAGTCGAAGACATTTAAGACCAATACACCACTCATTCTCTTCATGGAAAAGATCATGTGGTAGATAATTTGGAGTTGTATCTGATGAAACAGATCAAGGAGGCACTGTTCAGTGTGTGGGGAACCACAATGGAAGCTCAATATTTGCCTGACCTGTTTCCTTTAGATACTGAAGGTGGATTAGATGAATGTGAAGTTAGAATATCTGGAGCAGAATGCAGAACTTCACAAGTTCTGAGAGTTGATCCTAGATTTGAAAGAAACATTCATCATTCCTTTCACTTATAGTAGGAAAGTGAACTTAGTGTTCTGTCTACTAGTATTGCTCATGCCTTACAGCTTACTCATGGTCTGGCAAATATGTCTGTACAGGAACTTTTGCAAAAGATTCTGAAAAAACATGAAGAATTGACAGTGCATTTCAGTAACATACTTCCTAACAAGGATCATCGGTACAAACACCATGATGATTTGTTATGCATGTTACCCAAATCAGAAGAACTCATAACTCTTTCCAGGTATACTCTGCACAGCTTAGAGTTACAAACCCAGCAGGAGCACCATACTCTGTAAGCATGCATAACAAACCAGAAACAGAGTAAAGTACTGTAGGCCTCCTGGCCCTGGAAAGAAGGTGACTCCTGGTATCACTGAGGCAGTGTCGAAAGGGAAGTGCCTGGTTGAGGATGGGTGATGACGCCTGGTTGTGGGCGAAGAGAACCCTTATCTGGAGTTGTCAGCTGCGGTGACCTTGGGCAGGTGATCTCCAGTCGAGGAAAGGATGCTGGGTGTAATGATCCACTGGACGACCTCTGGGTAGGTCCCCGGCATCCTTGCCACCTCACCCCTGCAGCTTCTGAGTCCGGCAATCTTTGGTATGACCTCTTGATGAGCTACTGGAACATGAGACACCTATTTACGGTACAATCAAGAGCGTGGTGACCCTTGGTGTGGCCTCTTGTGTGAGCCACTGGTACTTACCTCACCTCAGGGAATGAGGCACAGAACCTGGCAATCCTCGGTGAGGCCTTGGTAGAGGCCGCAGGTACTATTGCCACCTTGGGACAACGTCTATGCAGGAGAATGGACAGCATGACTCTGAGTCTGGCAGATAGAAACAAAGAAAAACAGACTTTGACGGCAGATAAGGACCACTTGGCCCACCCAGTCTGCCCATTTCCCTACCTACCGGATAAGCTGCAGATTCTAGTTAACCAACAGCCTATTTCCTGCCACCCCCCACTACAATAGCCTTGTGTCTGTACCATGCATGTTTGAATTCCCCCACTGTTTTAGCCCCAACAACCTCCCCAGAAAGGCAGTTCCACGCATCCACCACTCTCTCCGTGAAAAAAATGTCCTCACATTACCCTAGTCTCCCCTCTATCTTTAAATTGTGTCCCCTTCTTCTTACATCTCTTTTCTGAAAGATGCTACCCTCCTGGACTTTGTTGATTCCTTGAGGTACTTGAACATTTCTATCATGTCCCCCGTCCCTACTTTCATCAGGGTATACATATTAAGCTCTCAGTCTCTCTCTCTTCATATGATTTCTAATGCAGACCCTGCATCATTTTAGTTGCCCTCCTCTGGACTGCTTCCATCTTGTCTATGTCCTTGCGTAGATGAGGTCTCCAAAACTGCACACAGTACTCCAGATGGGGTCTCACCAACTGTCTGTAGAGAGGGATAACCACTTCCCTTTTTCTACTTGTGATGCCCCTTCCTATGCATCCCAGTATCCCCCTGGCTCTCCTTACTGACTTCTCACATTGCTTATCAACCTTTAGATCAACTGATATGACTACCCCCAAGTCCCGTTCCATTTTTGTTGTTGTTAGTACCTCCCCTGCTATTGTGTACTCTTCTCCTGGGTTTTTGTTTCCCAGGTGCAGTACTTTGCACTTCTTTGCATTGAATCTAAGTTGCCATATGTCTGACCATTCCTCCAACCTTGCTAAGTCCCTTCTCATCCTTTCTACCCCCTATTGTGTATCAACTCTGTTACAGATCTTTGTATCATCTGCAAAGAGGCATACCTTTCCTTCCAGACCCTCTGCAATGTCACCTATAAAGATGTTAAAGAGGACTGGACCCAGTACTAAGCCCTGAGGTACTCCACTAGTGACCTCCCTTTCTTTGGAATGTGTTCCACTCACTATGACCTTCTGTGTCCTGTTGTGCAGCCAGTTTGCAACCCAGGATATCACCCTGGGACCCCCTCCCAGGCTGGCTAACTTGATTGTTAATCTTTTGTGTAGGACTGTGTCAAATGCCTTTCTAAAGTCTAGGCAGGCCA
Source organism: Neoceratodus forsteri (assembly GCA_016271365.2). Classification (NCBI taxonomy): domain Eukaryota; kingdom Metazoa; phylum Chordata; order Ceratodontiformes; family Ceratodontidae; genus Neoceratodus; species Neoceratodus forsteri. Next base: position 669,493,690 of record CM057451.1, on the reverse strand, counting down.
TATCCACAGCACCTCCCTGGTCTATTACTTTGGTCACCCAGTCAAAGAAATCGATTAGATTCATCTGACATGACCTTCCTGCTGTAAATCCATGCTGCTTTGGGTCCTGTGCCCCGCTGGCCTCTAGGTACTCAACAATTCATTCTTTCAGAAGTGATTCCATCATTTTCCCTACCACTGAGGTCAAACTTACAGGTCTGTAGTTTCCTGCTTCTGCCTTGCTCCCACTTTTGTGAAGGGGAATCACATCTGCCCTTCTCCAGTCCTCAGGTACCACCCCATCCTCCCATGATTTGTTAAAAAGTGTAGTCAGTGATGTCACTAGGTCCTCCCTTAGTTCTTTTAGGATTCTGGGGTGAATCCCATCAGGCCCCATTGCTTTGTCCACCTTGAGTTTTAGGAGTTCTTTCAGGACTATTTCTTCTGTAAATGGACTGGTGTCACCCCCTACCCAGAGTGCTTCTATTGTCTGGTTTAGGTAACTCCTCCTCATCTTCTTTTGTGAATACTGAGCAAAGTATTCATCTCAGTATCTCTGCCTTTTCACTGTCTCCTCTGCCCACCTCCCTCTCCTTACTAATCTTCCCTATTCCTCCCTTAACCTTTCTCTCCTAATGTACCTATAAAGGTTTTATCCCCTTCTTAACTGAATTGGCTATTTTTTCTCAGTTTGGGCATTTGCTATTCTGACTGCCTTCCCACTTCTTTCTGCTTTAATTGATACAGTTTCCTGTCGTGCTCCTTCTGTGATGCCTTATACTTTTGAATGCAGCCTTTTCTCCTTAACCTTCCCTGACACCTCTTTTGAGAACCATAGTGTTTTTTACTCCGCTTTGTTTTCTTTATCTGTTTCACACAAAAGGCTTGTTGCCTTAATGACAGTTTGATTTTTCTCATTGTTCTTCCACCCTCCTTTTGGCCATTTGCTAGTGTATTCCTCAGGTATTCACCCATTTTGCCAAAGTCAGCCCTTCTAAAGTCCAGTATGCTTGTTTTTGTATGGCTTGTCTCCATGGTTGTGCTTATTGTGAAGCACACTGTGCAGTGGTCGCTTGTTCCCAGATGTCTGCTGACTTCTAAATTTGTGATCCTCTCTCCATTTGAGAGTACCAGGTCTAGTATTGCTCCCTCCCGAGTGGGTTCCAACACTAGCTGTCTAAGGCCTGCCCCCTGCAGGGCATCGAGAATGACCCTGCTCTTAGATGTGGTTGCAGTACATGTCATCCAGTTAACATCTGGCATATTCAGGTCCCCCATCAACAGTATCTCTCCTTTTTCAGCCCTTTTGGGAATGTCCTCTATCATTTTCTTGTCCATTTCCTCCCCTTGAGATGTGGGTCTGTATACAACCCCTGTGCAGAATGTGATGCCATGCCCTGTCTCCAAGGTGAGCCAGAATGCCTCTTGTCCTCCCCCTTTACTTTTTAGTTCTGTAGCTTTGATCTCTTCCCTTATGTATAGAGCTACTCCACCTCCTCTTTTCCCCTCCCTGTCCCTTCTGTAGACTGTGTACCCCCGGTATGTTGACATCCCAGTCATCGTTCCCCATGTACCATGTTTCTGTGACTGCCACAATATCCAATTTTTCATCTTCCATCAAGGCTACTAGCTCAGGAAGCTTGTTTCCCAGACTACAGGCATTGGTACTCATTGCCCTCCATTTAATGTTGGCTTTATCCTTTTTTCCCCCATGCCTGCTCTTTTTACCCTTGTCCATTTTTCCATTTACCCCATCCTGCCCTCTGTTGAGCACTGTACCTCAGTGTTTACCTTACTACCCATCATGTTTTGTGGGGGAGGCTTGAAATTTCCTGCCTCTTATTAGATGACTGAAGTCCCTCAAGCTAGAGCCAGGGCAGCCCCCTAACCTGACTCACTTTGGTGGGCCTTAGATACCAGCTGGCTACCACTATGTCTAGCAACTCAAACCTGGGGTGTCATGGCCAACACTTGGAGTTGGTGGTCGTTGAAGGTGGGAGCAGGTGATACTGGGCTTCCTGGGGACCCTCGCTGAATTGAGGAAGAGGCACCGGAGGAATCCTAGATGAAGTGTGAGGTATGAGGTGTGTGCAGGAGCCCCTGGAGTTCAATAAGGATTTCTGTACCCTGGAGAATGCACAACCACAAAGGAGTGATAAGACCTCTTCTCCTGGAGACTGCTGCATAAATGGTTCACTGGGTTTGTTTCCCGGCCAAATAGACTGACTCTCCGCACTGGAGGACCCTACTAGATGTCAAATTTCTGCACAAAAAATGACTGAGGCTGTAACTGGAGATCTTCTGGAGGGAGTTACACCGAAAGGACCCAGGGGATTCTCTTCAACCTCCTAGCAGGGAAGCTGACATCCATTGCCTTACTGTCCTTCACCCTCCCTGGTCAAACTCTTTTCCCCTGTCTCCAGCCTGTGCAGAGCCTCCTCTAGGCTGGGGCAGTCCTGGCTACCTGCCAGGGGCTTGGATCCTTCATCCAGATGTCAGCCTTCTGAGGCTGGGTCAGTGACTAAAAAAAAAGTCTCCAAATTTGAATCTACTATGGCCACAGGGATTGGCTGAGAGGGCTCAGCCTGGCTTCTTTCTCCCCTGTGGGACAGGAATGTGGCCCAACTGGTTTGGCTTTGGCTGACTGGGTGTCAGTTTTGAGTAAGGGGAAGGGAGGGAGGACAAAGAAGAAAAAAAAATGGTTTTCCTTTAAAACCCTGAATTTAGACTGCTAGAACTGTCTGCTAGAGAGGGGGCCTGTTATGTATTTTAGAGGGTCAGCAAAGCTTTTCAAGGGTTTCCCATTAAGCTGGCAGAGTCCCCATAACTGTCTGACCCCTCATGTCTCTGAGGATACCCTATTTTCTGTGATGCCCCCAATTCCACAATTTTCTGTGGTGCCCCCAATTTCCCTGGGGCACTACACAAAACACAAGGTGAACTTTGTTCACTTGATTCAATGACAGTATATCATCATTTCCATCACCAGTTTTTGTGTTTGTTGGAGTTCATCAAAAAACAAGAACAATCCCATTAGAATCCGTGGAGCACTACTTCTGACAGATGGAGTATCAGAGTTGTGGAGCTCCTCACATTCCCATGTTGTTGTTGTTTAAGGATGCTCAATTAATTGGTGATGCTGAGATATTTGTTATTCTCCAATTCATCCAGAAATATCTGACTTGCAGTCTTCCAAATGCAGTTGATAGTCTAAAACTAAAGAAGCTTGCTGGCAATTTTTAGATGCACAAATGCAGTTTTACCTACTTCTTGAAGACAGCCAAGAGTGGAAAGTGACGGTACAAAAGATACCAATTTGACTTTCCTAGGTATACAGCATCTACTACAGTTCTTCATGTCGAGTTACACTCCCAAGTTTGTTTTGCAATGTTATTACAGAACAACCTTGTGGAACTTGCAGTAATTTGTTGAAAACTGTGGATCTGGAACAGTTCTCCACCACTGTTTTGACTCTCTGGGTCAGAAAATAAATATAGGCATTTCAAAATTCTCATCTGGTGATGCCTATTTCTCTGGTTTTAAATTTGTAACCTGTGCAGTGATCTTTCACCTTGGCTCAGTCATTAATTCTGATCATTATATAGTATGGTTACATCAAGCACAGGGCAGGACTGCATGTAATGATTCTGTTATTACAGTATATTAAATATAAACATATAGTGACTGCCATGGAATTTAAAAATGCCAACATTCTGATTATAGAATTAAAAAGCATGTAAAGAATAGGGTAATAAGAGTCCAGACCTGTACATAAAAAGAATGCATTTAAAAAAGTTATAAATATTTTGTAGCTAGAGTTTTCACAATTTACATGTGATAGGAATAGAATATACATATACATATATATATTCATGGCAAAACACTCCATTCAATACATCAGTTAGGGCTGTTCCACAGTGAGAAAAGTGAGGAAATTGGATGTTAGGGGTGAAAGCCCCCCTTTGCTCCCCCCACCCCACCCTAACTAGCATTGGGGTGTGCGTTGGGGTCATCGGCCCTAACTCTAACTCCATTCCATGTGTAAACAAGCTGAGGTGGTGAAGTATAGGAGAATGGGGTGAGAGTTACGACCGATAGGATCACAGTATTTTCTACCTGCCTTCTTTGGAAGACTTCATTACCAAGAAATGTACTTTCTTATCTCTAAGTATAAGAACTCATGTAAGACTGTTATTCACTGAGTTTGCATGATGACACTGCAGTGTTTGGAGGTTTCAAAACTCCCTGCAAGGTATGTTATTTTTTTCTGAATTTTCTGGAATAAACTTTCCCCTGTGATATCTGGGCTTCTGTGTCATGTTTTAATAATAAATAATAATAAAGCTTTATTTATATTGTGCCTTTCTAAAATCAAGGTGAGTTACAATATCTGACAACATAATAAATAAAACCAATACATAATAATCTGAGCTCCTAAAATCACAGTATTAATTAAAATAAATCTTCGACCATAACTAGGTCTTATGGGCCTTTTTAAATTCCTCCACGGACGCACACTGACAAAGCGGATGGTGCAGAGAATTCCAGAGGGTCGGAGCAGCATACATAAAGGCACGAGCACCCAAAGATTTTAAAGAAACCCTAGGAATCTCTAGCAACCCCTCATCCACAGAGCGGAGAGATCGCTTAGGGCAGTAGGGAACTAAAAGTTCTTTCAAGTAGTCCATGTAGGGCTTTGTAGGTCAAAAGACTAACTTTAAAGGTGATCCACCACTAAATTGGCAGCCAGTGCAGATCACGCAGCACTGGTGAAATATGACAGGCATTAGACGTACCAGTCAATAACCGGGCTGCAGCGTTCTGCACCAGCTGCAAGCTGCCGATATCAACCCCAGGAAGCCCTAGATACAGGGAGTTGCAATAATCTAGGCATGAGGACACAAAGGCATGGACCAATGTTGGCAAATCCACAGGCGTAACAAGGTGCTTAATCCTGGTGATGTTCCTAAGACGGTAAAAGGAAAGTTTGACAACTGCTGACACCTTTGAATGAAGTGTCAGCTCACTGTCAAAAATCACCCCCAGGTTCCACACCCATTCAGAGGAGGGAAGCTGGACACCTCCCAGAAATAAACCTGAGAGAAGACCAACTCCCACCCCCTGTACCCTACTACCCAAGTCCACCACCATTACCTCCGTCTTTTCCGAGTTCAACTTCAGCCAGCTTGCATTCATCCAGCACTGGATTTCAGTGATGCAGCAATTAAAGAACAAGACAGCTCCATCCTGGTTGGGTGCAAAAGATAGGTAGAGCTGGGTATCATCTGCATAGCAGTGAAACCTCAGCCCATACCTTCTTATAATGTCTCCGAGGGGCAGCATATACACTGCAAATGACATGGGGGACAACACCGAGCCCTGGGGAACCCCACATGCCAGAGAGATTGGGGCGGGATGAATTTATCCCCGACACCACTCTCTGAGTTCTGTCAGTGAGGAAAGATCTAAACCATCTGAGGACTGTACCCGACAGCCCACAGATGAACTCCAGACACCTGAAAAGTACTCCATGGTCCACAGTGTCAAAGGCAGATGAGAGATCAAGAAGAATGAGGATGGAATGATTCTTCTGATCTCTAGCCATCAGGAGATCATTGAGCACCCGAACCAGTGCTGTCTCGGTACTCTGCCTCTTACAAAAACCAGGCTGGAGCGGTTCATAGATGTCATGGATGGTTAAATGGATTTCCAGTTGTGCAGCCACTACTTTCTCAATAATCTTCTCAACTAAGGGAAGATCAGAGATCGGCCTGTAGATAGCAAAGCAGCCTGGGTCCAAGGAAGCTTTCTTCAGGAGGGGTGTCACCACTGCCTCCTTCAGGGAGCTAGGAAACTCACCCATATCCAAGGAGCACCAGACTATCTGTGCTAGGACAGGGCCAATGATATCAAGACAACCCTTTATCAGGGAAGTCAGGCCCAGATCCAAACTACACCAAGTAGGGCGCATACTATGGACAATCCTCATGACATCAAAGAACTCAGACCAGTCAAAGGAACTCCAGGAGTGACCGGAGGATGCGACCAAATGTCAATCAATAGCTTCTCCCATAGAGGAAGCAGGCTGGAGCTCTGCCCTGATGTCAGCCTCCTTATCTGCAAAGAAGCAAGTAAACTCATCGCACTCTATTTGTGAAAAAGCTTTCCAAACCTGAAGACAGGCTGGGTTGCACAGTCTGTCAACAGTTTGAAAAAGCTGAGCTGGTTAGTTCTGAGCAGCCGCAATCTCCCCGGACAGGAACTCTGCCGTCTTATGAGAGATTGCAGAATGATAGAATTGATAATGTTCCATCAGTCTACGATGGTCGGCATCAAGGGCAATTCTCCACCAGTGATGCTCTAACCTTCGTCCTTGTCGCCGCATCTCACTCAAGGTCCCATCAAACCATGGAGACCGAGGTGGAAGGGTGAGAGGACAAACACAGACAGGAGCAATTTGATCAAGAGCCGAGGAGATGGCCCTATTATAAGCCAACACCAAGGCATCAGGATCATCGCTCATTCCAGAAAACTCCGATAGGTCAATCACTGCTGCCAGATCCGTAGAGCTAACATCTAGCAAAGAGCGGTACCTAACCATCTCCACAGGGGCAGGCCTACAAGGGGGGTGCAAAAACTGAACCCCACAGTGTAATGATCAGACTAACTGATGGGTTCCACCTCCACGTCAGAGGCCTCAATCCCCAGGAGGAAAACCAAGTCCAAGGACTGATCACTCTTTTGAGTGGCAGAAGTAACCACTTGTGTGAGGCCCAAACAGGTTTTACCAACAGGTCTAGAATCTCTCAGCTAACAGAACTAATATACTTCTCACCACAGTTTCATCAAGTCCTTGAAAAAAGATCTCAAATAAGAGATATACAGTAATGCCCTTAGATGTAGCAGAAAAGTCTGATATAAGTAATAATGAATTTATTTCACTCAATGGTAAGGAAACGGTCCTGAGAATAAGAGGTATTTTTTTTTTAAGTATGAAAATAATGACTATCTACTGTATTGGACATGTTATATTATTTGGGTATGGCAGAATTAAGTATGCAATGTAACAGAAGTGAACTTCTGTATGTCCTGAGGGATCTGGAATCTTCTGATACCTCAGTTTTCACCTTATCAAGAATACTGAAATTGCCAAAGCCATATGGGCCTCAATGAAGAGATTAACAGAATTAAATCTAAGTGCAGATGTTTTCAACATGAACATTAAGGAGAGCCAATTGCAGTGTTTTAAAAATATTGCTTATTATGCTCACATTAATGACGTTATTAGTGCCATCATAAGAAATAAAGCTAAACACCTCAAAAGTAAGTCTGCTCTGATGAGAAAGGAGCTTTCTGTGCTGCGCTTTGTTCCCATGGTCTTCGCTGTTAAAAGTCAACTGTGGAACAAATCAAAGTTTTGGATGAACAAACAGAAATGCAGACTTTATCAACTGAAAATGAAAATGCAGAAATTTGGCTATCTTATTCACTCCAAAATTGTTGAATTTGAATTGCAAAGCAGGAGAATTTTGATCAGGTTTATGTAAAGTTCAAACAGCCACAGTAGACCTGACATCTGAAATTTGTGAGGATGATGTTTGGTTTTAGTTCAGTGCTTTTCTTTTTAGTTTTTGAAGAATGAGACTGCTTCATTAGAATCCGTGACTCAGTGTTGGTATTGTTTTTCTAAGTTATGGAGCACTGTGATCCCACCTCGGTCAGTATTAAATCAGATGGGTGTGGATCCTGTGCCTCCTGAAATTCAACAGCTAAATATGTTTGCTGGCTAGGGTTGCCACCTTTGGATGAGATGAAAACTGAATACTAAACCACACCCCAAACTCCACCCCAACCCCGCCCCTTTTTAAGACTGATGAGGGCATCGCTTGGACTCTGGCTCGCTTGATTTATTCAGAATTGCTGCTGATATTGCATTGTGTACAACTTCTTTAAATCACATCATGATTATTATTTTTGGTTTGTCTGATTTAAATTTAAATATATTAAATTTCAGTGTGTGTTAACATTGGGTGGGGTTAGAGAGGGGGTTCAAGTACAAATGTAAAGTACTACCTGTTTAAACTGTGTCATGATGATAACCATGACTGTATTCACTGTTTCCTGTAACTACCTCATGATGTAACAGATAATGTTTTCAAAAGTTCTTTATGTCCTTGTTCTGTATCATAACTTGTATTGTTATCCTGGGTCGCCCCTGAAAAGGGACCTTCAGGGGCTCAGTGGGCCTACCCGGTCACCAAAATTTAATAAATAAATAAATAAGTGACTTTGCATCCTGTGTATACAGCTTAACTGACACATTGAGTGACTACAAGGACATCTCAGACCACTGACTATTTTGGATCAGGTGGCCTTTTCTGGTAAAACTCTCCCAATAAATAAATAAATAAATTACACCAGTAAAGGTGAATGAAATGCAATTACGAACATCGTCTGCCATTTTAAGATGTACTACTGTTCCTCCAATTGCTCCTACTCCAAAGATATTTGTAATGTCAGGGAAGTTTTTAAAAGTGGTAAGAACTATTCTATGCTGTTACATACCCCATTGTATTCCATGTCATTCATGCATAGCAGATAGCGTGATATGTGATACGTGTTATGGGTGACGCATGGAGGCAGTATAGTGCAGTGGTTTAAGGCTCTGAGCTGCAAACCTAGAGACCTGGGTTTGAATCCCACAGCCCCCACTGGTATACTGTGTGATCCTAAGCAAGTTACTTAACTTCCTTGTGCTCCCAGGTTGCACCTATAAACAAGCTACAGCTTAGTGTGTCTCTCCTGGTAAAAAAAAAACAATGTTTGATAAATTACCTAAATTTTCAGTGCCATCAAACCTAGATTGTGTTCCTTACACCTCATCAGTTACTGCTCCCTCTCTCTATCTCTCTTCCTTTTCTCATTTCTGTGGCTTAGTATGACATTAGCCACATTATTATGTGCTGTTTATCTGAAAGGCCTGGAATAGTGTTCCTGGAATATCCAGGTAGTATGAAAATTGACAGCAATAGCTACTGAGGAGAGAGAGGGGTGAAGTATTGCTAGAAATGGAATAAAATATTAGACTATTAATTTAACAACAAAAGGGGTAACACATATTAGAATATAGGACAGACCCTGAAAGAAAACCCGGTGAGCATATAAAGGTATAAAAGTATTCCCTATCACAGCAGTCAAATATCATACTCACAATGCAGCTTGGAAAGGATTAGGTTGATTTGCTGCAAATGGTCTTAATAGCCCTACTTTACACCTCTCAGACTGACTGGTATACAAACAAAGGTCTGCATGATATCAGAACTTGTTTGTAACCTGAACATGAAAGTAAAATGGTGAATGATTTAACAGAATCTGTTTTACAAGTACGTGAGCATTCAAAATGACTGAAAAAGTAGTACCTCTGAATAAAACTGGATTAGCAGATAAGGTTTCTGAAACACAGATTATACACTCCACACTGGGACTGGAGGCAACCATAATGTGGTGCCTGTCTGAATGTCTGAGGGTTTCAGAAACATGAAGGTGTTACTTATGGTGGTATTGTTTGCCCTTCCCAGAAATAACCTTCCAATTTGCTTGTGTGAAGTTAGAGGTGACAACTTGGCAGACAGGGAACAAATGTAGCTCTTTTATGTGCAGTGCACTTGAAGGCACTTCCTGAATAGCATGCACTGCAAACAAGCAAGCACACTGAAATGTCAGACACTTACTTACATGCAGATGAGAAGAAAATGAAATAGTTAGTAGAGGATCCCATAGGTGTTGCTTGACCCACCATAAAAAACAAATTTGCAATGGTGAAAACAGGAGGACCGAATCTGGACCTAGAAAACCGAATCCATTCGGTCAAAAACCAAATAGATGGTAACCTTATTGCTGGCTACACCTCTGACAACTCTGCTCAACCTATCACTAGAAACAGGGGAGGTTCTGGGAGACTGGAGGAGGGCAGCTGTGGTCCCACTACACAAAAGTGGAAATAGGGAGGAGGCAGGAAATTACAGACCTGTCAGCCTGACTTTGGTAGTGGGTAAAGTAATGGAATCACTACTGAAGGAAAGGATTGGGGAATACCTTGTAACCAGTGGATTACAGGATCTGAGAGAACATGATTTCACAGGAGCGAGGTCTTGCCAGACAAACCTGATAGAGTTCTTTGACTGGGTAACCATGGAAGTGGATCAAGGAGGAGCAGTAGATGTGGCCTACCTGGATTTTACTAAGGCCTTTGACACTCTTCCATACAGAAGACTGGTGAGCAAGCTGGGCAACCTGAGAGTGGATCAAAAACTAGTAAAATGGGTAAGAAGTTAGCTAAGAAATAGAAGTCAGAGGGTGGTGGTAAATGGGGTCCACTCTGGAGAAGGCAATGTGACCAGTGGGGTGCCACAGGGGTCAGTACTAGGCCTGGTCCTCTTCAATGTCTTTATTAGCTACATTGCAGAAGGGCTGGAAAGGAAAGTATGTCTGTTCAAGGATGACACAAAAATCAGCAACACACCGGGGTGGGGGGTGGAAAGAATGAGGGACACTCTGAAAAAGCTAGAAGGATGGTCAAGGGAATGGCAGCTGGGTTTCAATGCAGAAAAGGACAACATCATGCACTTGGGGCACAGAAACCCAGGGGCAACATACCAATTGAGTGGGGAGGTATTAGCAACCACAAAACAGGAAAGGACCTGGGGTAATCATTTCTGATGACCTGAAGGTAATCAAGCAGTGTGATAAGACAGTGGGAAGGTTAGTAGGATGCTGGGGTGCATAGGGAGGGGAATCACCAGCAGAAAGTGGGAAGTAGTATTACCCCTGTATATGTCACTGGTAAGACCCCACCTCAATTATTGTGTCCAGTTCTGGAGGCCCCACCTCCAGAAGGACATAAATAGGGTGGAGGCAGTACAAAAGAGGACTACCAAAGTGGTGCAAGGCCTGCATCAAAAGTCCTATGAAGAAAGACTCATGGAACTAAATATATACTCTCTAGAGGAAAGGGGGGATATGATAGAAACATTCAAATACCTCACAAGTATTAATAAGGTACAGGAAGGTAGCATCTTCCATAGAAAAAGATGCTCCAGGACAAGGGGTCACACTATGAAGCTGCAGGGGGGAGCCTCAGAGGAGATGTGAGGAAATGCTTCTTCACAGAGAGGGTAGTGGATGCCTGGAATAGCCTGCCAGCAGAGGTGGTGGGGGCTAAAATGGTAACAGGATTCAAGCATGCATAGGATAGACACAAGGGTACCTTAGAAGTAAGGCAAAGAGGAAGAACACCCAAGATCAAGTAGGGTCTGTGGTGGAACAGTATGTAGGGAATATAGGCCAGACTCACTGGGACAGGAGGTCCTTATTTGCCAACAACTTCTATGTTTCTACATTTCTATGTTGAAAAAATGTTGATTCAAACAGTGAAACCCTTTCCAACAATCTTTTTTTTTCCATCTTCTGTTTGTTCTCCTGTGGCTATGATAGGCTGGGCTCCCCTTATCTCTATTCCATCAATCTTCACCATCCTGAATATCCCCAGGATTTACCTGAGGGCCAGAATACCCCCATGGATTACCCCCCCCCATGTCGGGGTAAGGAGAGACTTCAGCCTTTGGGTCCTGGGGATGCAGTGGGTGAGGGATCAGCAGAATTTGCATGTGTCTGTCCTACCACCACTTTCTTCCATTTTCTCCCCACCTCCATGCTGGGGCATGCACATCAATGCATGCATGTGGAGGCATGCACATGCTACGGAGCCTGCAGCATCACACTTCATCTGCTGCTGCCACAATGTACTAACACCAGGCCTCCACCTGGTGGCAGTCATTCAGCGGAGCATGCAGTCCTTCCTCCACAGAATAGGAAAGCAGTCCTCCTGACGCTTGAGACTCTCCCTACCCAGCCAACCCCCATCATCCCATGCTCATTTCAAAACACACGTCTCAGTATGCAGCGAGGTGTGATGTCCAGCACCTCAAACCTCAGTGCCACAATTTTGAAATTACTCCAAAAAGAGCAAAATTATATCATATTGAATTGGTGGAGTCTTTGAATAGGTCATTTATTTATCTACTTTTGCCAATGAAAAGAAATAGAGAAACTGTTGCTGAAAGTGACAGTATAATTATTTTAGTCAATAGGGTTCCTTCAAAAAACAAAACCATTTGGTAGAATGTGGTAGAAATTCATAAAATTCGGGCAGCCCTTCAGTATCTAACAACTAATAATATTATTTACTCATACTTTCAAGAGGAAACCATTCACAGTGCTGAATTGTTACATTTGTTGGGTGAGAGTAAAGAACCAATGACTCAGAAAGTTTCTGCAATACATGTTGAAGACATTTAAGACCTATACACCACTCATTCTCTTCATGTAAAAGATCATTTGGTAGATAATTTGGAGTTGTATCTGATGAAACAGATCAAGGAGGCACTGCTCAGTGTGTGGGGAACCACAATGGAAGCGCAATATTTGCCTGACCTGTTTCCTTTAGGTACTGAAGGTGGATTAGATGAATGTGAAGTTAGAATATCTGGAGCAGAATGCAGAACTTCACAAGTTCTGAGAGTTGATCCTAGATTTTAAAGAAATATTCATCATTCCTTTCACTTATTGTAAGAAAGTGAACTTAGTGTTCTGTCTACTAGTATTGCTCATGCCTTACAGCTTACTCATGGTCTGGCAAATATGTCTGTACAGGAACTTTTGCAAAAGATTCTGAAAAAACATGAAGAACTGACAGCGCATTTCAGTAGCATACTTGCTAACAAGGATCATCGGTACAAACACCATGGTGATTTGTTATGCATGCTTACAGAGTATGGTGCTCCAGCTGGGTTTGTAACTCTAAGCTGTGCAGAGTATAGCTGGGAAGAGTTAAGAGTTCTTCTGATTTGGGTAACTGAGTGTTTGGATGGTGTGAATTCCAAATGTGGTGAATGAGCTGTGGTGGTACGTACCCCTATAGTTTAGGGTAATGCCAGATAAATCTGGAAGGAGAGGCTGGAGGCGTATCCTAGAGCAAAGTTGCAAGGTTTATTAGCAACAGTTAGAGCACACAGAAAAGACTTAGCATTCACTAACACTATCACACATGAGAAAGAATGAATAAGATTACCGGGACCACAACCTGGCCACACTAATGTCAAACAAAAGTCCAGGTTATTCAAGTCCTAAGGACGTAGCAATCAGATGCACCAAGCTTGAGTTACTAATATTTTGGTCGGCCGACTGCCGAGGGTGAACCTAAGGAAGCGCTTCTTATGCAGGCCATAAAATGGGGCATCCCCCAGTGAACCAGAAACAGAGTAAAGCACTATAGGCCTCCTGGCCCTGGAAAGAAGGTGACTCCTGGTATCACTGAGGCAACGTCGAAAGGGAAGTGCCTGGTTGAGGATGGGTGATGACGCCCGGTTGTGGGCGAAGAGAACCCTTATCTGGAGTTGTCAGCTGCGGTGACCTTGTGCAGGTGATCTCCAGTTGAAGAAAGGATTCTGGGTGCAATGATCCACTGAACGACCTCTGGTCAGGTCCCAGGAACCGTTACCACCTCACCCCTGCAGCTTCTGAGTCTGGCAATCTTTGGTATGACCTCTTGATGAGCTACTGGAACATGAGACACCTATGTACAGTACAATCAAGAGCGTGGCGACCCTTGGTGTGGCCTCTTGTGTGAGCCACTGGTACTTACCTCACCTCGGGGAATGAGGCACCGAACCTGGCAATCCCCGGTGAGACCTTGGTAGAAGCTGCAGGCACTATTGCCACCTTGGGACAATGTCTATGCGGGAGAATGGGGAGCGTGACTCTGAGTTCAGCAGATGACTGAAGTCCCTCAAGCTACAGCTGGGGCGGCCCCTAACCTGACTCACTTTGGTGGGACCTAGCTACCAGCAGGCTACCACTACGACTGGCAACTCGAACCTGGGGTGTCGTGGCCAACACTTGGAGTCGGTGGTCGTTGAAGGTGGGTGCAGGTGATACTGGGCTTCCCGGGGACCCTCGCTGAATTGAGGAAGAGGCACCGGAGGAATCCTAGATGAGGTGTGAGGTGTGTGCAGGAGCCCCTGGAGTTCAACAAGGATTTCTGTACCCTGGAAAATGCACAACCACAAAGGAGTGATAAGACCTCTTCTCCTGGAGACTGCTGCATAAATGGTTCACTGGGTCTGTTTCCCGGCCAAATAGACTGACTCTCCGCACTGAAGGACCTGACTAGACGGCAAATTTCTGCACAAAAAATGACTGAGGCTGCTACTGGAGATCTTCTGGAGGGAGTTACACCGAAAAGACCCAGGAGATTCGCTTCACCCTCCTAACAGGGAAGCTTACATCCATTGCATTACTGTCCTTCACCCTCCCTGGTCAAACTCTTTTCCCCTGTCTCTAGCCTGTGAAGAGCCTCCTCTAGGCTGGGGCAGTCCTGGCTACCTGCCATGGGCTTGGATCCTTCATCCAGATGTCAGCCTCCTGAGGCTGGGTCAGTGACTAAAAAAAAAGGCTCCAAATTTGAATCTACTGTGGCAACAGGGATTCTCTGAGAGGGCTCAGCCTGGCTTCTTTCTCCCCTGTGGGACAGGAATGTGGCCCAACTGGTTTGGCTTTGGCTGACCAGGTGTTAGTTTTGAGCAAGGGGAAGGGAGGACAAAGAAGAAAAAAAATGGTTTTCCTTTAAAACCCTGAATTTAGACTGCTAGAACTGTCTGCTGGAGAGGGGCCTGTTCTGTGTTTTAGAGGATCAGCAAAGCTTTTCAAGGGTTTCCCATTAAGCTGCCAGGGTCCCCATAACTGTCTGACCCCTCATGTCTCTGAATATCCCCTATTTTCTGTGATGCCCCCAATTCCACAATTTTCTGTGGTGCCCCCAATTTCCCTGGGGCACTACACAAAACTCAAGGTGAACTTTGTTCACTTGATTCAGTGACAGTATATCATCATTTCCATCACCAGTTTTTGTGTTTGTTGGAGTTCATCAAAAACAAGAACAATCCTGTTAGAATCCATGGAGCACTACTTCTGGCAGATGGAGTATCAGAGTTGTGGAGCTCCTCACATTCCCATGTTGTTGTTGTTGTTTAAAGATGCTCCATTAATTGGCGATCCTGACATATTTGTTATTCTCCAATTCATCCAGAAACATCTGACTTGCAATCTTCCAAATGCAGTTGATAGTCTAAAACTAAAGAAGCTTGCCGGCAATTTTTAGACACACAAATGCAGATTTACCTACTTCTTGAAGACAGTCAAGAGTGGAAAGTGACAGTACAAAAGATACCAATTTGGCTTTCCTAGCTATATTGCATCTACTACAGTTCTTCATGATGAGTTACTCTCCCAAGTTTGTTTTGCAATGATATTACAGAATAACCTTGTGGAACTTGCAGTAAATTGTTGAAAACTGTGGATCTGGAACAGTGCTCCACCACTGTTTTGACTCTCTGGGTCAGAAAATAAATATAGACATTTCAAAATTCTCATCTGGTGATGCCTATTTCTCTGGTTTTAAATTTGTAACCTGTGCAGTGATCTTTCACCTTGGCTCAGTCAGTAATTCTGGTCATTATATTGTATGGCTACATCAAGCACAGGGCTGGATTGCATGTAATGATTCTGTTATTATAGTATATTAAATATAAACATATAGTGACTGCCATGGAATTTTAAAAATGCCAACATTCTGATTATAGAATTAAAATGCATGTAAAGAATAGGGTAATAAGATTCCAGACCTGTACATAAAAAGAATGCTTTAAAAAGTTGTAAATATTTTATAGCTAGAGTTTTCACAATTTACATGCTAGAATATACATATATATATATATATATATATATATATATATATATATATATATATATATATTTGACAAAGTCTCCATTCAATACATCAGTTAGGGTTGTTCCACAGCGACAAAGTGATGAAATTCGATGTTAGGGTTGAACGCCCCGCTCCCCCACCCCTGCCTCGCATTGGGGTGTGTGTTTGGGTCATTGGCCCTAACTCTCACTCCATTCCATGTGTAAACAAGCTGAGGTGGTGAAATATAGGAGAATGGGGTGAGAATTAGGACCGGCGACTAGCACCCAGTTGGAGTTATTAAGTGACATTCCGCAGCGCATTTACGCTTTTTTGCATATTCTTTGCTCACACCTACAGGTTGCACGGTTTGTGCGACCAGCCCAAAAACTTCAGGGAACATGCAGCCAGTGTCCCCAATGTGCCTTTCGATGATTTCACGAAAAAATATTAAATGGTTCAAAAGTTATGCAAAAAACAAATTTCCCATTATAGTTAAAGGGAAAAGTTAAAAAGTTTGTCAGTGTCTCAAATGCAGTTTTTAGTGTCACAAATGACCCCAGTAGTGTCATAAGTCAGCCATTATTTTCAGTTACTGGTCGTAGAAATGCTTGGCATTTAAATTTGGGACTCTCTAGGGACACAATTCTTTTGTGTTCACCTAGTCGAGCCCTGAGAATGCTAGCCATGTCTTTTTTGGGGGTTAAACAACCCAGAAATACGTTTTTCAAATTTTTGTAATCTGTAGTGTCGAACTTGTGACACTTTCGTGATTTTTTTTGGCGAAAGTGTCACAAATCACGACACTACTTTGCAACACTATGGCCAAAATAACAGGAATTATTTGCTGCCCTGCTGCAAAATTATGGTTTGGTCTTTTGGGCTAACATTTGGAGGGAAGAAAGCCAACATCCCACAGATGTGCCTTTTGGTAGTTTGGTGAAAAATACTGCAGGGATGCACAGTTACAGTACTCCGAAGTTGACGCTTTTTCCCATAGACTAACATTGCGGCGTCTGTCATGCCTTTCAGGGCCTGTATCTCGGAAATGGTGTGAGATACAGACTTTTCTTCGGAATGATGCTTAAAGTCATGAATCATATACTAACATACTAAAATGCCAGCAGAATAGGCCTAACGGTCTTTCGTGTCTGCTCGTTTGGTCAGCCCCCACCCTGGGTGCTGACCTTGCTGTCCCCCTCGCCTTCTCTGACTTCTCCCTTCCCAGTTCTGGATATTCTTGCTGCATTGGATTTTGCTTCCAGAACCCTTCCCCATCCTGTCCCCCCCTCTTGAACCCCTCCACTGTCTCTGCCTCCACCAGCCCCTAGGCAGTGCATTCCGATAGCTCCACCACCCTCTCAGTGAAGTAGCACCTCCTCCTTTCTCCCCTGAATCTTCCCCCCTCCAGCTTCCACCCATGCCCTCTAGTGGCCCTTCCTCCTTCCTTCGAAGCACCCTGACTGTTCCTCCCCTATTTACCCTCTTCATGTACCTGAAGACCTCTATCATGTCCCCCCGGTCCCTTCTCTCTTCCAATGTGTACATATTTAGCTCTTCAAGCCTCTCCTCTTAGGTCCTGTCCCCCAAGCCCCAAATCATTTTGGTTGCCCTCCTCTGGACCCTCTCCAGGAGGTTAATGTCCCTTTTTAAGTGTGGCCTCCAAAACTGCAGCTACTCAAAGTGCGGCCTCACCAAGCGTTATACAGAGGAGTATCACTTCCCTCCTTCTGGAGGTGATCCCCTAGTGATGCATCCCAGCATCCTGTTGGCCTTGGCTGCTGCCCTCCTACAAGTCTCAGAGTTGTTCATCTTGACATCCACCACCACCCCCAGGTCCCTCTCAGCCATCGAGACTTGTAGCATTTCCCCCACCAGGGTGTACACTTGGCCTGAGTTTCTGGCCCTCAGGTGGAGTACCTTGCATTTCCCTGCATTGAACCTCAGCTTCCACTTTCTAGACCATCTTTCCAGAGCCTCCAGGTCCCCCTGTAGGGCCACCCTCCCTTCTCCCCATCCACCACCGCCCCCAGTTTCGAGTCATCTGCAAAGAGACTCATCTCACTCCTGATTCCTATCCTTATGTCAGAGACGTAGGCGTTGAACAGAAGGGGCCCAAGGACTGATCCCTGTGGGACCCCACTAATGACCCTCCTTGGGGATGAGACTATCCCACCAACTACGACCCTCTGGGTCCGGTCCTGGAGCCAATTGCCTATCCATCTGATCATCTGGTTCCCCACCCCCATTTCTCCCAGCTTATCCAACAGCCCATGTGAGGAACAGAGTCAAATGCCTTGCTGAAGTCTAGAAAGAGGACATCCACTGGTCTACCCAGGTCCAAGGCACTTGTCACCCAGTCATAGAACTCCACCAGGTTTGTCTGACACGATTTCCCCGGGATGAATCCATGCTGTCTATCGTCCAGGCACCCTGACTTATCTAGGTCCCCCCTAGCCTCTCCTTGACAATGCCCTCCATCACCTTGCCCACCACCGATGTCAGGCTGACAGGCCTGTAGTTCCCTGCCACCTCCCTTGATCCCCCCTTGTGGATAGGCACTATATGCGCCACCTTCCAGTCTTGGGGCACCCACCCTGTCCTCAGAGAGATGGTGAAAAGCTCCGCCAGGGGTTTCGCCAGGACATCTGCAAGTTCCTTCAGCACTCTGGGATGTAATTTATCCGGCCCGGTGCTTTCTCCGTCTTAAGGGAGCTGAGGGCTTCCCTCACTCTCTCTGCTGTGATTTCCACTTCCAGTACCTCTTCTCCCTGCTTAGCCCTCCCCCACCTGCCAGTGATGCCTCCCCCTCTCCCCAGACCTGCCGGTCAGTAAGGGTCCCCCCTCCTCAGTATCTCTGTCTCCTCCCATGTATGATGCAGCACCCCAATTTTCCCTGGTGAAAACTGAGGTGAAGTACTCATTTAGTACCTCAGCCTGCTCCCCCGGGTCTTGTGCCCATCTCTCCCTGATTTAATCCTGCTAATCTGCCCTTCACCCTTCGTTCTTCCCCAATATATCTAAAGAACCCTTGTTCCCTCTCCCATTTCCCTGGCCAGGTTCTGCTCCTTCCTTGCCTTAGCCGCCCTCACCACTCTAGTGGCCCTTCTAGCCATCAGCTCGTACTCCCCTCGATCCCTTTCCTCCTTGAGCACTTGAATTGCTTATAGGCTGCTTTCTTTCCCCGCACCACCTCCTGGACCTCCCTGGTCCACCAACAGGGTTTTTGGGCCCTACCGCATTTTCGTCTTACTCTTGCACAGGTGCTGGTAGCATCCTGCACCCCTCTTCTGATGATTTCCCACCTACTATCAGCGTCCATGTCTGACCCAATCCCATCCAAATGCTCCTTAAGGATCCTTCCCATTTCCTTAAAATCCGCCCCCCTGAAGTCGGTTACTTCCGTCTTTGTGCAGCCTTCTACCCCTCCTAGGTCCAGGCAGAACCAGACCGTGGCATGGTCACTCCCCGCCAATGGGTCCCTTACCTCCAGGCCCCCAATCTGGTCACTGTCTGCCAGGACCACATCCAGTACCCGTGCCTCCCTGGTCAGTTCCCTCACCTGCTGAGTTAGGAACGCGTCTTGAAAGACATCCAACAACCTCTGTTCCCTGGTCACAGAGGATGTCATAGTCTCCCAGTCTGTTCCTGGCATGTTTAAGTCCCCCAACACCACCACCGTTCCTCTGCCCAGTCTGCAGTGTCTCCTAACATCTGCCACCAGACTTCCTCCAGCTCCTCCGCCAGAGAGCAGGGGTCTATACACCACCTATTTTTACTCTCTTGCCCCTTGTTATCAAGGTGACCCGAATCGCCTCCACGGTTCCTCTCCGCCTCTACTCTCCCTATGCCAATGCAGTTTTTGACTATCATTGCTCCCCTCCTCCCCTTCCTCCCCTGTCCTTCCTGAACATAGTGTAACCCTCCAGGTTCAGGTCCCAGTCATGTCTTGCAGTGGCTCAAGTCTCAGTGACCGCTGCACATCCACTGCTCCCTCAGTTAGCATCGCCTGGAGCTCAGGTATTTTGTTGCCCAAGCTCCTGGCATTTAGCAGGACGACCTTCCACCCTTTCCGTATACTTCCATTTCCCCTGCTCGTGTTCCCATGGGGATTCCATTTTCCCCTGGTCTGCATCTTACCAGTTGGCCTTTTCCTGCAATCCTCCTGGTCCCCCAGGGGGTGGAGACAAGAGTCCCTCCTTTATGGCACCCCTTGACAGCCTTGCCTCATCCCACCTCCTTCACAGTTTAAACCCCACTTTTTACCAATGAACCCTCTATTTTCAACAAGGATTCCCTCCTCCAAATTGAGATGTAGTCTATCTCTAGCATACAGCTCCTTATCCTCCCAGGTCTCCCCAAATCCCCCATCAACCCACTACCTCTGGCCTCACACCACTCCCTGAGCCACTGGTTTATCTCCCTAATTTTCCTTTTGTGTTCCCCACTAGCCCTTGGCACTGGCAGGATTTCTGAGAAGAACTGTGCATCCTATGTCATGACAGACCCTGGTGAGCTCACAGATCTTGCCTGTATCTCTAGCTCGCTATTTCCTCAATGTCATTTGTACCCAGGTGGACCAGTATGTCTGGGGAACCCCACAATCCTTTGCCAGCTGATATACCTCGTGCTTAGCCCTATGCACCGTTAGTCCAGGGAAGCATCTTGTTCTAACTGGCCAGGCTTCTCCTCCCTATCCCATTTGTTACCCTGATCATAGAAATCCCCAGCAGGAGCACTCTGACCACTCCCTTTTCCTCCATTCCCCCTTCCATGTCCTCATCCTTTCTACAGGCCCCTCCACCCAGCTGGCTCCTTGTTCCTCCCTCTCATCTGGGTGCCACATGCCACCCTCCATATTTACCATGGCCACCCCTCCCTCCAGTCCTATGCCTCCTCCTCCTGAGTATCCTTCTGTACCTTGCTAATCCCCTCACTGCTCAAGACTGGTCCTTCTCCCCCATCTGCTAAACTAGCCTGGCTCATCCTCACTTCCTTCCTGTCTCCATTTAGTTCCTCCTTGCTCGTCATGTTCCCCTGGCCTAAACCCTCAGCTCCCTTTACTGAATCCTCCTTGTACTTCTGGTCCTTCTCCTTTACCTTTCCTCCCAACTGGTCCTTCTCCTTGCCCTTTTCTCCCTCTTCCCCCTGCCCCTCCTGCTCTGATTCATTGCTCCCCCCATTCTCCTGCATTCCAGGTCCCCCTGTTCCTCCTGCTATCTGGCCCCTGCCTCCTGCCTCCCACCCCTTTCCGTCTCTAACCACCTCTGTCGTGGCTACATCACCCCTCATCCTTGAGCAGAAAAGAGAATTAAGCGGTTACTGAGTGTAAGGTCTGATCCACCTCCCCGCCTTGCTTCCTTCTGTCCAGCCCTGGCCATCTGCCTACTTCCCTGAGAATGTTGTCCCTCCGTCCCCCCTTTGTGAGGGTCCCCAGTTACCTGCCTGCTTCCTTGGTAGTGTCCTTTTGGACCCCCTCTGCCAGGGTCCCTATGTGACCCCTGAGTATTCTCCTGCACTCCTTTCCCTATGCCCCCACCCCCAGTGCTTGGTGCAACCCTGTGGGAGATTCCCAGCCCCCTTCCCCAACCATACCACCCCCTTCCCCAGCTTTCTCCTAATCCCCACAACCTCCTCCCTAAGCTGTGCTAGCTGGTAGCACACTGGGCAACCACCGAACTTCCAAGCCCAGTCCAGTATCATGGCTGCTCCACACCCTGTGCACCCCACCACCCTCCCAAAGATGCCGGCCCTAATGATGTGTGGTTCCATCCCCTTCCAAATAGGTTTCCTTGGGTGAGCCACCAGGTTCCCCCTAGTCCCCCCCCAGTCCAAGATACCCCTACTGCCTAATCAGGTCACCCACTAATCTTAGAAATATGAAAATATGTAAATATGTAAATATGAAATTTACATTTTTTTTCTACGTCATACCGTTCCTGAGATATAAGCAATTTAGTTTTCCAAGTGCTCATTTTCTGGTCCGAGGCTCATTATTATGCATACACTCTTTGTAGTCACTGTGTTTCTCTATGCAGCTGTTGGGGGAAACCAGGGTGTGCGCTCCACTTACTGTTACACTTAGAGTTTCCACTTGTGTTTCCGTACCCGTTGGCACTAGCGTTCCTGTGTATGCCACCGTGTACATTACCCTTTGCATTTTCATTTGCGCAGACGTTTGTGTTACTGTTACTATTTGCGTCTTCACTGCTGTTTCTGTTTGAATTTCGATTTGCGTCACCATGCCCATTACCATTTGCATTTGCGGCCGCCCTTCCCTTTCAGTTTGCGTTTGTGTTTGTCTTTCGTTTTGCATCATCGTTGCTGTTACCATTACCATTTGCATTTCCAACTGCATTACCATGACAGTGCGCATTACGGTTTGCGACTCCATACGCACTTGTGTTTGCGTTTCCGTTTCTGTATCCTTTGGCGTTATTGTTGCTGTTACCATTACCATTTGCATTTCCAATTGCGATACTGTGACTGTGCGCATTACAGTTTGCGTTTCCGTATGCGCTTCAGTTTTCGTTTCCGTTTCTGTTTCCTTTGGAGCTTGGGTGATTACTTTTCTTGTGTAGGTATCTCTGTCTGTCTGTTGGCTTCCTGTAAATACATGCATGTAAGGTTCCATCCTCAGTGGTGACTGTGGTGTCCAGAAAATTAACATTGGTGGTAGAATACTCCAGGGTAAGCTTTATGGCAGGGTGGAGGTTATTAAATTCTTGATGAAAATCTTGAAGTGCATCTGTGTCCTCTGTCCAGATAATAAACAAATCATCAATGTAACAGAAATAATCTAGTGGTTTGTGGGGACAATGCCTTTAAAAATCCTCCTCCAAGTCTGCCATTAAAAGGTTAGAATACTGTGGAGCCATCTTGGTGCCCATTGCTGTTCCCATTGTTTGAACATAATGTTTACCATTGAAGGTGAAGTTGTTATGTGTCAAAATGAATTCCATAAGTTCTCCCACCACTTCAGGGTTGATGTTTTGTTCTGGTCCTTTCTCCTGTATGTATTTAAGGGCATGCTGTAATGCCATCCATATGTGGAATATTAATGTAGAGGGATGTTACCTCCATTGTCACTAAAATGATGTCAGGTGGTAAATCCTTATAACCAGAAAATACATGCAAAAAGTGTGTAGTGTCCAGGATATAACTGTCTCTTTCCATAACCAGCGGTTTCAAAATGGTTTCTACAAACCCTGAGATCCCCTTAGTCAAGGTACCATTACCAGAGACTATGAGTCTTCCCGGATTGCCAGCTTTATGTATTTTAGGCAGCATGTAGAATGTCCCTGGCCTGAGTTCAGCAGGTATGAAGTCAGTTAGTTTCTATTGTAGTACATGGTCTGGAAAAGTTCTAATTAAGTCACGTAGTTCATCTTTATATCTTGTAGTGGGGTCACTCTCCAGTTCTCTGTAGTAGGTAAGATCTGTTAGCTGTCTGTTAGCTCCATTAATATAATCCTCTCTGTTTATAATCACCACTGCAGAGCCTTTATCAGCTTTTTTGATGACAATATTGTGGTTTGATTTCAATGTCCTTATAGCTCTCCGTTCCAGTGGAGAAAGGTTATAATGGGCCTGTTTTTGCCTAGTAAGGATCTGACCACTGACTTGTTGGTGGAAACAATGAATGTAATTGTCTTGTTTTTTGTTATGCCCACTTGAGAGGGTAAATTCAGATTTCTTTTTCTTATCCATTAAATTATTACTGATTGCGATGTCTTCGCTACCAGTGATTTCTTCCTTGCCATGAAAGAATTCTTTAAGTCTCAATCTATGGAAGTATTCCTGCAGTTCACCACAAAACTGTATTTTATCCAGTGGTTTTGTTGGGCGGAAAGTGAGGCCCTTTGAAAGTACATTTAGTTCCCCAGTAGTCAGTGTGTGGTTAGACAAATTAACAACTAAAAGGTGCCCATCTGTGTTGTGCTGTTGTTCAGTGACGACATTATGTTCTTCATGGTTGTTAGGACTTATGGTATGTTGAAGGGCATCCAATTTCTTATTTTTCATAAGCATGGCTTTTCTTAAGGTCCTTTGGTAGTTACTGTGTATCTCTCGCAAGATGTCCTGAATTGGTTCCCCAGACATCCTTTCCAGTGTGGTGACAATTTCAGTAGACTCTTTGTTCAGAACCACTTTTTGGCATATGACATGTGAATCCTGTGATTTCTCAATTTCTCAGAGGTCCTGCGACAGAGTTGTTCTGCATATATAGAATTGCCTGTATTTTGTAATGGATTCCAAATAGTAAGACTTTTAGGGATTATGTTTCTCCTCTTGCACTGGGTTAGAAAATAGATGTCACTGTCTAGCTGTGCCAATTTCTTCTTGATGTTATGTAGCTGCCATATTCTACGGGGAATTCTGGTATCTTCCATGTTGAAATCTAGATTTAGTATTAGCCGTATTGGTCCTTGCAAGAACAGATCCAGAAGCAAATGATTTGATGCATTTTCATGGACCAACATAGATGTAACAACCAGAACAAAGTGCTCTAGCTTTCGGACCAACCAGCCCTTCTTCAGAAGCCTAATGGCAGTTATTTAGAAAAACAATACTTTTAACAGCTAGATCATGCAGAAAAAACAGAAAAAAATCCCCATTGGTTTAAAATACTCATTTAAAAAATACAGATGATGATGTCAGAGAAGTTTAACAGTACCATGTTACCTTCAGCTGGGAGGGTCCCAAGGGTTAAATGTGCTTTGTGCAAAACACATACAAAGAATCCTACTGCATATAAATTAAATTGACATAGGATAAAACTGCTGGAGCAGATGACTCTTAAATTAAGCTATGAGTGTCACAGTGTGTATAAAAATGTGATTACTGAAAAAATGACCCCCCAGATTAAAGACATACTAAAATTGTTTAAGACTTCAAGAAGTTTCAATGTATGCATTATAGATAAGAAGTTATCAGTAAAGCTGTCTCAAAACCATCAGTGCACACTGTATGATGTGTAAAACTAGCTGGACCTATCACCCAGCTATACTCTCCACCTAGATATCATGCCCCATAAACTTCAAAAACCTCTAGTGTGTTGACAGGACTTTATAAATGACAATTAAATATAAATTGACAGTGTTAGTGTCAAACAAAAAACTCTTGCCGAGGACCACCAAGGAATTAAGACCATGTAGCCTGATATGTACTGATGTCAATAAATTCTTAGTGAATAACAACTTGATGTACCAGAAGTGTCTAATGAATCTGGAAAAGAGATAAAAATGCAATTTCTCTCCTCCTCTTCACACAAACAGTACACCTTACCCCACACCACATCCCCATAATATGGGGGGGGGATAACTAGCTTTAAGGAGATACTCTCTCACAGACACACATACACTCCTAATGAACCTTCATTCACGTCAATCCCTGAAATAGTTCCCCAAAGGAATTCAACTTGTCATGAAATCTCAGGTAAAAGGGATCATGTATCCTAATACCTACAGAGCAAAAATGTGACACTATTAAGCCTAAATCCTATCTGTGTAGTAACATTTCCAGGGATTCTGGATAGAACCACAACGAAATAAAAATCCCGCCCTCCCCAGGGTAAGGTAACTAGAAGTAAATATATAGTATGTGTGTGAGACCAGAGGTCTAACATACGTACATTTCCACAAATCACTACAGTATTAGCCTAATGTAAAAACATCTGTCCAGGACCCCCATGCAAATGAGATCTCGCACCCCTATATGTTCAGATTTAAAAAAATATTGTGACAGTCTATGATAACACTCCTGTATGTACAGTAACAGGCTAGGTAATCTGAATATGGCACAATGGAATAAACCCCACTCCTGGGTAAAGGTAACAAGTGAGGAGGAGGAATTATTATTTGTTATGTGTGTGAAGTAAGAAACATAGAAACATAGAAATTGACGGCAGATAAGGACCACTTGGCCCACCCAGTCTGCCCATTTCCCTACCTAATGGATAAGCTGTAGATCCTAGTTAACCAGCAGCCTACTTCTTTCTACCCCCACTCCCTAGAATTGCCTTATGACTGTCCCATGCATGCTTGAATTCAACCACTGTTTTTGACTCCACAAACTCCTCTGGAAGGCCGTTCCATGCATCCACAACCCTCTCTGTGAAACAATACTTCCTTACATTACCTCTGAGCCGCCGCCCTCTATCTTCAAACTGTGCCCCCTTGTTCTTGCACACCTCTTTTTTTGAAAGATGCTACCCTTTTGGACTTTGTTGATTCCCTTGAGGTACTTGAAAGTTTATATCATGTCCCCCCTCTCCCTCCTTTCCTCGAGGCTATACATATTACGCTCCTTTAGTCTCTCTTCATATGTCTTCCGGTGCAGACCCTGCACCATTTTAGTTGCCCTCCTCTGGACAGCGTCCATCCTATCTATGACCTTGCAGCGATTGGGTCTCCAGAACTGCATGCAGTACTCCAGATGGGGTCTCACCAGCTGTCTGTACAGAGGGAAAACAACTTTTTGTTTTCTACTGGTGATGCCTCTCCCTATGCATCCCAGTATCCCCCAGCCCTCCTTACTGCCTTCTCACATTGCTTGCCCGCCTTTAAGTCATCTGATATGACTACCCCCAGGTCCCTTTCCATTTTTGTTGTTGTTAGTATCTCACCCCCATTGTGTAGTCTTCCCTGGGTTTTTGTTTCCCAGACATGCCTTGCACTTCTTAGCATTGAATCTAAGCTGCCATACATTTGACCATTCCTCTAACCTTGCCAAGTCCCTTCTCATCCTTTTCACCCCACCTTGTACATAAACTCTGTTGCAGATCTTTGTGTCATCTGCAAAGACATACTTTCCTTCCAGTCCCTCTGCAATGTCACTTATAAAGACATTGAAAAGGACCGGTCCTAATACTGAACCCTCAATTGTCCCACTAGTAACCCCCTTTCTTCAGAGTGGACTCCATTTATATTACCCTCTGTCCTATTCTCCAGCCAATTCTTTGCAGGCTATCATCTTGGGACCCCCCCAGGCTGGCTAACTTGTATATTAATCTTTTGTGTGGGACTCGTCAAATGCCTTGCTAAAGAGTCTAGGTAGGCCATGTCCACAGCCCCTCCCTGATCTACTACTTTGGTCACCCAGTCAAAGAAATCTATTAGATTCATCTGGCATGACCATCCCACTGTGAATCCATGCTGCCTTGGGTCCTGTGCCCCTCGGGCCTCTAGGTACTCGACAGTTCTTTCCTTCAGAAGTGATTCCATCATTTTCCCTATCACTGAGGTTAAACTAACAGGTCTGTAGTTTCCTGCTTCTGCCCTGCTCCCACTTTTGTGAAGGGAAATCACATCTGCCCTCCTCCAGTCCTCAGGTACCACCCCATCCTCCCATGATTTGTTAAAGAGGGTAGTCAGTGGTGTCACTAGTTCTACCCTTAGTTATTTTAGAATTCTGGGATGAATCCCATCAGGCCCCATTGCTTTGTCCACCTTCAGTTTTAAGAGTTCTTTCAGAATCCTTTCTTCTATAAATGGGCTGGTATCAACTTCTGTATCCAGAGTGTTTCTATTGTTTGTTTTAGGTACCTCCCCCTCTTCATTTGTAAATACTGAGCAAAAATATTTGTTTAGTATCTCTGCCTTTTCACCGTCACCCTCTGCCCACCCCCTCCCCTTTATTAAGCCTCACTATCCCTCCCTTGGTCTTCCTTCGCTCCCTGATGTACCTAAAAAAGGTTTTATCCCCCTTCTTAACTGAGTTGGCGATCTTTTCCTCGGTTTGGGCCTTTGCTGTTCTGACTGCCTTCCCAGCTTCCTTTTGCTTTAACTGATACAATTCTCTGTCCTGCTCCTTCTGTGATTCCTTGTACTTTCTGAATGCTTTCTTTTTCTCTTGAACCTTCACTGCCACCTCCTTTGAGAACCATCATTTTGTTTTGTTTATTTGCTTCACACAAAGGCTTGTTACCTCTGTGATGGCAGTTTTTATTATTCCCCATTGTTCTTCCACCTCTCCTTGCTGCCCATTTGCTAGTGCATTCCTTATTAACTCACCCATTTTGGAAAAGTCAGCCCTCCTGAAGTCTAGTACTTTTGCTTTTGTATGGCATGACCCTATTGCTGTGTTTATTGTGAACCATACTGTTCGATGGTCACCAGTTCCCAGATGGCTACCCACTTCTACATCTGTGATCCTCTCTCCATCTCCATTTGAGAGAACCAGGTCTAAGATTGCTCCCTCTCAAGTAGGTTACAATACTAGTTGTCTAAGGCATGCCCTCTTAAGGGCATCTAGAATAACCCCACACTTAGAAGTGGCTGCTGCAACTGCACTCCAGTTAACATCTGGCATATTCAGATCACCCATCAGCAATATCTCCCTTTTTTCTGCCATTCTAAGAATACTTTCTATCATTTCCTTGTCCATTTCCTCCCCCTGAGATGGGGATCCATATACAACCCCTGTGCGGATTGTGGTGCCATTGCCTGTCTCCAAATTGACCCACAGTGCTTCTTCTCCTCCTCCCTGTTTACTCTTTTGTTCTGTTGCTTTGATTCCTTCCTTATGTAGAGAGCTACTCCTCCTCCTCTTTTACCCTCCCTGTTCCTCCTGTAGATAGTGTATCCTGGTATGTTTACGTCCCAGTCATGGTTCTGTGTGTACCATGTTTCTGTGACTCCCACGATATCCAGATGTCTCCTCCATCAAGGCCACTAATTCAGGAAGCTTGTTACCCAGACTATGGGCATTGGTACTCATTGCTGTCCATTTTTGATGGCTTTACCTTCTGTAGCAGCATCCCCACTGACCTTTCTACCTTGGTCTTTCTCATTTAGGTACCCTGTTTTGTAGGGGAGGCTGGGATTTTCCTGCTGCATATCAGTGCCTCCCCTTGACTAGTTTAAAAGCTTGCCAATGAAGCATTTAAACCGATTGCTCAAAAGACTTGTTCCCTTCCTGGACAGATGCAGACCATCCTGCCAGTATAGGCTGGTGTACCTCCAGGTGGAACCCCAGTCCTCAATGAAGCCAAACCACTGTGCTCCACACCATTTTTTCAACCATTTGTTAAACTGCATGGTGCAAACTACCCTCACCTCACCCATGCCACTGACAGGCAACACCTCTGAGAAGGATACTGTGTGTGCTACTTGTCTTAGGCCCCTCCCCAACTCTATAAAGTCCTTCTGCACCACTCTAATCTCATGATAAGCCAAGCCATTTGTCCCTAGGTGGACAATGATGTCCAGCTCAGACTCCCATGCAACTGTTCTCGTGATCCTAAGGATGTGCTTCCTGTCTCTCCAAGCCATGGCACCAGGCAGGCACCTTACTTCAGTTTTCCCTGCTCCCCCCAGTTCTATCCCCCTAATAATTGAGTCCCCCACCAGGAGCTGCTTCCTTTCCCTGTGGTGTCCTCTGCCCCCTTCCTGAGGGTCTCCCTTGTGACAGTTGTCTGCAACCTCCTTAGTCTCCTCTGCAGGTGCATCCATAGGGGAACTATGCGCCTCCAGAATGGTGTATGGATTGTGGAGAGGAACAACTGACTGGGTGTGCCTCTGTTCCACCATTCTTACCCTCCCTGAGCCCACTGTGGTCCAACTGCTGTGCTTTCTTTGCATCCTCTGAGGTAGTGGTGGTGGTGGTGGCTCTGGTGCTACCTGGATAGAAACATAGAAACATAGAAGTTGACGGCAGATAAGGACCGCAAGGCCCATCCAGTCTGCCCATTTCTTTTTCTACCTTATAAATGTGCCATCAGCCTTTGCTCTGTCAGTGGCTTATCTATTCATAGTCATTTGTATTGCTTCCTTATGCCTATCCCTTGCCTGTTTGAAGCCCTGCACTGTATTCATAGCCACCACTTCTTGTGGTAAGCCATTCCACGCATCCACCACCCTTTCTGTGAAAAAGAATTTCCTCACATTCCCCCTTAATTTTCCCCCCTCTAATCTCATGCTGTGTCCTCTTGTCCTGCTATTTTTCTTATATTTAAAACGTGTTAGACTCTTTCACCTTGTTAATGCCCTTAAGGTGTTTGAATGCCTCTATCATATCACCTCTCTCCCTCCTTTGCTCAAGGATATACATATTGAGCTCTGTTAATCTGTCTTCATATGTCTTCTGATGCAGTCCCTGCACCATTTTGGTTGCCCTTCTCTGGACTGCCTCAATTTGGTTAATGTCCTTGTGAAGGTGTGGCCTCCAATACTGCATGCAGTACTCCAGATGGGGCTAACCAGTGTCTTGTAAAGAAGGATTATACCTCCCTCTTATGACTTGTGATACCCTACTACACCCCTAACACCCCTTAGCCTTACCTACTGCTTTGGGGTCTGCTTGGATGATTTCAGGTCATCAGTGATGATGATGCGAAGTCTCTTTCTTCCTTTGTGACTGCTAGCAACTCCTCCCAGCCTATAGGTGGCTTCAGGTTTCTCTTCCCTATGTGCATGATTTTGCACTTCTTTGCATTAAATCAGTTGCCACTCTTCTGACCATTTTGCTAGTTTATCCAGATCTCCTCATTCTGCCCACCCATCTGGATCATCTACTCTGTTGCAGATCTTGGTGTCATCTGCAAACAGACAAACCTTACCCTCTAGTCCATCTGCAAGGTCACTAATGAAGATGATGTTGAAGGACTGGCCCCAGGACTGATCCTGAGGTACCCACTTGTGACTTGCATCTCTTCTGACTGTATACCATTTACCACCACTCTCTGTTTTCTGCCCGTCAACCAGTTTGCCACCCAGTTGACCAACTTCTGACCCACCCAGCCTACCTAGCTTATTTATCAATCTTCTATGTGGAACAGTGTCAAAAGCTTTGCTGAAGTCAAGGTAAGCGACATCAACTGCTCCCCCTTGGTCCACCACTCTGGTTACCCAGTCAAAGAAATCTATGAGATTAGTTTGACAGGACCTTCCTTTTGTAAACCCATGCTGTCTTGGATCCTGTGCCCCTATGGATTCCAGGTGTTGCACTATCCTTTCCTTAAGGAGTGCCTCCATAATCTTGCCCACTACTGAGGTAAGACTGACTGGTCTGTAGTTCCCTGCCTCCTCTGCTACCACTCTTGTGGGTGGGTCACATAGACCCTTCTCCAGTCTTCTGGGACCTCTCTGTGCTCAGAGACTCACTAAACAGTTCTGCTAATGGCTCTGCTTGTTCCACCTTTAGCTCCTTAAGTACCCTGGGATATGCCATCAGGTCCCATTGCCTTATCCACCCTGAGCTTAGCAAGCTCTTGTAGGACCCTTTCTTTTGTGAAGGGAGTAGTGCTCACCTCCCTCCCTCCTGTGTCCATGATGCTGAGCTGTGGGCCCTGCCCTACCTTCTCTTCAGTAAACACTGAGGAACAGTATCTATTTAGGATAGATGCCTTTACAGGGTCCTCCTCCTCACATGCTCCCTTTTCTCCATTAAGCTTAGCAATACCCCTCTGGACTTTCTCCTTTCACTAATGTATCTATAGAAAGTCTTGTCACCTTCTTTTACTGTTCGTGCTAGTGTTTCCTCAGTTTGGGACTTTGCCTGCCTTACTGCCTTCCCTGCTTCCCTTAGGGCAGTTTGATATGCCTCCCTATCTTCATCCCGCTGTGTTCCCTTATATTTCCTGAAGGCCAGCCTTTTGGCTCTGACCTTTTCTGCTACTGTATTTGAGAACCAAAGTGGTTTCCTTCTTCTTTTGCACTTCCTTTTCTGTCTAATACAATGGGATGTTGCTTCTTCAAGTATTGCATTCTTAATGCTTGCCCACTTTGCCTGTACCCCCTCACCTGTGTTTCTTTTTGCCATGGCTAGCTTAACTCTGTTGGCCATCTTATCAAAGTCAGCTCCTCTGAAGTCCCATATTTTGCCTTGGAATGGGATGATTTAGATGTAGTAGCCAAATTGAACCATACCATGTGATGGTCACTGGCCCCAGGTGACCTTCTACCTGGAGATCTGTGATCCCTTCCCGTTAGTCAGTACTAGATCTAGGATAGCCTCTCTCTTGTGGGCTGCTGTACCAGTTGTTTGAGGCCCTCCCCTGCAGGGAATCCACCATGTGTCTAGTTCTGGCAGATGTTCCTGCTGGTATTGACCAATCTGTATCCGGCATGTTGAAGTCTCCCATTATCAGAACCTCCCCTTTAGCTGTCATGTTTTGTATATCTTCTAACAGTAATGTGTCTCTGTCCTCCCCTGGTCTGGGGGCCTGTAGAACAACCCCAGTTCTTATGGCTGTCCCATTTCCTGTTTCCAGGGTGACCCACAGTTCTTCTGGCTCCTTATGTGTATTCTGAATTTCTGTAGCTTTGATATTTTCATTGACATACAGGGCCACTCCTCCCCCCCTTTTTGCACCTTGGTCTCTTCTGAACAATACATAACCAGGTACTGAAGTCTCCCAAGTGTGGTTACTGGTAAACCACGTCTCACTAATTGCTACTATGTCCAGTTTAGCCTCTGACATTATTGCCTGCAGGTCTGGGATCTTATTTCCCAGGCTGTGAGCATTTGTGTACATGATTTTCCATTGGCCAGATTTTGGTGTGTTAGTTGTTGGGTGAGGTTTGGCATTACCCCGTCGTCGTATGGGAGACAAACCTTTTTCTTACCTGGTAATGCAAATGAACTGCAAACATGCTGAATCCCTGTTTTTGACCACTAGCTGAGGGGAGGGGTGTTCTTCCCATTTGGCGTATGGGGTGCTGCACCCTCTCCCCATTGCTAGTTTAAATATTCTGCAAAGACATCAAACTTCTGCCCCAATGCACTGACTCCTCCTTAGTCAGATGCAGTCCATCAAATTTAAAGAACTTTCGCCCCCAGAACTGTTGCCAGTTCCTACAAATCTGTGTCCTTTTCCTGGCACCAGCCCTTGAGCCACGTGTTTAGCTCCCTTATCTCCCCTTCTCTGACCTTCCATCCATCTGCTCCCCTCTCCCAGACTGGATGGGGGAGGTTCCCTTACTACTGTCCAGTGTGGCCTGGGGGAAGGTTCTCTTACTACTGTCCAGTGTGGCCTGAAGACAGGCAACTTCCTCCCTCAGAGCAGAGAGTTGTCTGCAAACAGGGCAGCATCTCAGCCTCCAGACAGACTCCCGGAAGACTGCTGCCCCACAGCCATTACATTGCACTACTCCCCACATGTCTGTCTACTTTCTTGTTTTTTTTGTTTGTTTGTTTTGTTTTGTTTTTTGTGTGTGTGATTGGTTTGTTATATAAAAATATTTATATTATATAATGTGTATGCTTATATTGTCAGTGCAGTGTGCTAGAGAGTATATGACAGTGATATGCACCTTGCCCTCTTGAGGAAATGATGTCAGAACCCCAGGTATAAAGGAACTATTTCCGGGGGTGGGGTGAGGGGTGGGAAGGGTTTGGGCTAAACTGTGCCCTCATGAAACAATCAGCTAAAAGCTCTGACCTACCGCTGCGATGAGTGCCTTCCTGTCAGCAAAATGCCCTACACGACAATTTGACAGAGAATATACCCTGCTAATCAAACAGAGAAAAATCCAAACATCCAAGTCAGACACAGGTAAGCCTTCCCAGCCCCAAAACAGTCTGGTGACTTGTACTCTGAAAGCAGTCAGCCGCAACACATGTCAGCTGTGCACAAGGACAGACATAGTAAACAGTATTCAGTCCCTGTGGGTTTAAACTCTTCCTGCACTGAAAATCTTAACAATTGTAACAAAAGTAAAGCAAGGTCCCTCCCTCTGTTGATTGAAAGACTGCCTTTTCTGATAATTCTAAGTTCCTTATTTCACCTTTCAGTTAGAAGTATCCTCCACCTGAAGAATATTAACTTTCCTAAGAAATCTGCTACAAACCAAAGACAATTGTAAATTATAAGGTTCATCTCCCTCTATCATGAGCACAACTCACTTTCTTGCAAATCCTAAGTCCAGTGTTGCAGCTTCCAGCCAGAGGTAGCTTCACCTGAAGAATATTAGCTTTTCTGAAGTCGTAACACACTGCAACTCGATGTATCTAAATAAAAGCCTACCTGAATGTGACAGCAAGCCTCACACTTGCTATATTCATATGCCTTACAACACACACCACCAGAGCAACAGGATTCAGCCAAAATCTGCATGTGGCTGTGATGGTCTCCCACAGCCAGGGGATTGCCTCACAGGGTGTTTCGCCTCCCCCCCCCGGTCCAACTCCAACTCGGAGTTGGAATCCTAGACACTGAGGGGTGTGGGGACAGAGCCCCCCACATGGAGGGGTTCATGGGGTGCAGCCCCCTGATGGAAACAGGAGGCATCCCTGACACTGCACTGCCGACACTCAGCAATATGGCTATCAGGGATGTCTCCATAGCTGCTGTCACTGTGGAATTGTAAAACCCACCCATACATACACACACCCACACATGCTGAAGTCCTATAATATGCCAGTCTGAAAAAGAAGAGGTCCGTGGATGTTAATTTCTGTAATGTCCCATGAAACCCAGATCAATGTTCATTCCATCTGCCACCATATTAAGATGTAAAATAAGTTTAATCTCGAAAGCTCATCTCTGTTGTGTTTTTGAGATTTCATTTTAAAACCATTATTGACATATCCAAAATTAAGTGGTCAGGCTGAGAGATGTGATGCCTACTGGTTTTTCAGTCTTCTTTGTTCTAATAGTATGTTTGTGTGAGTTCATCCTAGTGCAGAACTGTTGGCTTGTCTCTCCAACATAACCTGTTTGTGGAGATCTCTTGCACTGAATGAAACAAACAACATGTTGTGATGTGCATGTATAATTTCCATGCACCTTGAATTGTCTGTTTTGTGACGTAACCACACAGTCTGAGGTGGAAATGAGCTCACAAGTCTTACAGGTGCATTGATTGCAGGGCCATGTGCCATTGTGTGACATGGTATTCTGTTCTGGTGAAAGCTTGCTTCTAATAATTAGGCTGGCTAAATTTGGTGGTTGTTTAAATTATAGCAGTGGTAGTTCCTTAAAAATGCAACGTACACACTGTGACACTCATAGCTTGATTTAAGAGTCATCTGCTCCATCAGTGTTATCCTATGTCAATTTAATTTATATGCAGTAGGATTCTTTGTATGTGTTTTGCACAAAGCACCTTTGATCCTGGGGGCCCTCCCAGCTGAAGGTAAGATGGTACTGTTAAACTTCTCTAACATCATCATCTGTATTTTTTAAATGAGTATTTTAAACCAATGGGATTTTTTTCTGTTTTTTCTGCATGATCTAGCTGTTAAAAGTATTGTTTTTCTAAATAACTGCCATTAGGCTTCTGAAGAAGGGCTGGTTGGTCTGAAAGCTAGAGCACTTTGTTCTGGTTGTTACATCTATGTTGGTCCATTAAAAGGTATCAAACCATTTGCTTCTGGATCTGTTCTTGTAAGGACCAATACGGCTAATACTAAATCTAAATTTCAACATGGAAGATACCAGAATTCGCCATACAATATAGCAGCTACATAACATCAAGAAGAAATTGGCACAGCTAGACAGTGACATATATTTTCTAACCCAGTGCAAGAGGAGAAACATAATCCCTAAAGGGCTTACTATTTGGAATCTATTACAAAATACAGCCAATTCTATATATGGAGAACAACTCTGTTGTAGGACCTCTGAGAAATTGAGAAATCACAGGATTCACATGTCATATGGAAAAAAAGTGGTTCTGAACAAAGAGTTTGCTGAAATTGTCATCACAATGGAAAGGATGTCTGGGGAACCTATTCAGGACATCTTGCGAGAGATACACATTAACTACCAAAGGATCATAAGAAAAGCCATGCTTATGAAAAATAAGAAATTGGATGCCCTTCAACATACTATATGTCCTAACAACCATGTAGAACATAATGGAGTCACTGAACAACAACACAACACAGATGGGCACCTTTCAGTTGTTAATTTGTCTAACCACACACTGACTACTGAGGAGCTAAATGTACTTTCAAAGGGTCTCACTTTCTGCCCAACAAAACCACTGGATAAAATACAGTTTTGTGGTGAACTGCAGGAATACTTCCATAGATTGAGACTTAAAGAATTCTTTCATGGCAAGGAAGAAATCACTGGTAGCGAAGACATTGCAATCAGTAATAATTTAATGGATAAGAAAAAGAAATCTGAATTTACCCTCTCAAGTGGGCATAACAAAAAACAAGACAATTACATTCATTGTTTCCACCAACAAGTCAGTGGTCAGATCCTTACTAGGCAAAAACAGGCCCATTATAACCTTTCTCCACTGGAACAGAGAGCTATAAGGACATTGAAATCAAACCACAACATTGTCATCAAAAAAGCTGATAAAGGCTCTGCAGTGGTGACTTTAAACAGAGAGGATTATATTAATGAAGTTAACAGACAGCTAACAGATCTCACCTACTACAGAGAACTGGAGAGTGACCCCACTACAAGATATAAAGATGAACTACGTGACTTAATTAGAACTTTTCCAGACCATGTACTACAAAAAAAACTAAATGACCTCATTCCTGCTGAACCCAGGCCAGGGGCATTCTACATGCTGCCTAAAATACATAAACCTGGCAATCCAGGAAGATCCATAGTGTCTGGTAATGGTACCTTGACTGAGGGGATCTCAGGGTTTGTAGAGACCATTTTGAAACCACTGGTTATGGAAAGAGACAGTTATATCCAGGACACTAAGTACTTTTTGCATGTACATTCTGGTTATAAGGATTTACCATCTGATACCATTTTAGTAACAATAGATGTAACATCCCTCTACACTAATATTCCACATATGGATGGCATTACAGAATGCCTTAAATACATACAGGAGAAAGGACGGGAACAAAACATTAACCCTGAAGTGGTGGGAGAACTTATGGAATTCATTTTGACAAATGACAACTTCACCTTCAATGGTAAACATTATGTTCAAACTATGGGAACAGCAATGGGCACCAAGATGGCTTCACAGTATGCTAACCTTTTTATGGCAGACTTGGAGGAGGATTTTTTATGGCACTGTCCCCATAAACCACTAGCTTGTTTCCGTTACATTGATGATTTGTTTATTATCTGGACGGAGGGCACAGATGCACTTCAAGATTTTCATCAAGCACTTAATAACCTCCACCCTACCATAAAGTTTACCCTGGAGTATTCTACCACCAATGTTAATTTTTCTGGAAACCACAGTCACCATTAAGGATGGAACCTTACATGCATGTATTTACTTGAAGCCAACAGACAGAGATACCTACACAAGAAAAGTAATCACCCAAACTACATAAAAAATCTGTCATGTACAGTCAAGCACTCCGAAGTCATCGTATTTGTTCAAATGAGGATGACAGAAATACACATTTGGCTATGTTGAAAAACACCTTTGTTGAACGGGAACACTCTTCCAGAGAAATTGACAGGATAACAGAATGTGCAGCGCAAGTACCAAGAGAACAACTACTTCAATATAAAGAAAAGACAGCTACAGACAGAATACCCTTAGTAGTCACATATCATCCAGACCTTGAACTTCTGCGTAAGATTATTAAAGACCTCCACCCAATATTTAGTGAGAATGAAGCTCTTAATTGTATTTTTAAGGAACTACCACTACTATCTTTTAAACAACCACCAAATTTAGCCAGCCTAATTATTAGGAGCAAGCTTTCACCAGAACAGAATACCATGTCACACAATGGCACACGACCCTGCAATCAACGCACCTGTAAGACTTGTGAGCTCATTTCCACCTCAGACTGTGTGGTTACGTCACAAAACAGACAATTCAAGGTGCATGGGAGTTATACATGCACATCACAACATGCTGTTTATTTCATTCAGTGCAAGAGATGTCCACAAACAGGTTATGTTGGAGAGACAAGCCAACAGTTCTGCACTAGGATGAACTTGCACAGACATACTATTAGAACAAAGAAGACTGAAGAACCAGTGGGGCATCACTTCTCCCAGCATGACCACTCAATTTTGGATATGTCAGTAATGGTCTTAAAGGGAAATCTCAAAAACACACAACAGAGACGAGCTTTTGAGATTAAACTTATTTTACATCTCAATATGGTAGCAGATGGAATGAACATTGATTGGGTTTCATGGGACATTACAGAAATTGACATCCACAGACCTCTTCTTCTTCAGACTGGCATATTATAGGACTTCAGCATGTGTGGGGTGTGGGTGTGTGTATGTATGGGTGTATGTATGTGGGTATGTGTTGTGAGGCGTGTGAATATAGCAGGTGTGGGGCTTCCTGTCACATTGAGGTAGGCTTTTATTTAGATACATGGAGTTACAGTGTGTTACTACTCCTACTTCACACACATAATGAATAATAATTCATCCTCAATTGTTACCTTCACCCAGGAGTGGGGTTTATTCCATTGCTCCATATTTAGATTACCTAGCCTGTTACTGTACATACAGAAGTGTTATCATAGACTGTCACATTTTTTTAAAATCTGAACATATTGGGGTGCAAGATCTCATTTGCATGGAGGTCCTGGACAGATATTTTTACATTAGGCTAATATTGTAGTGATTTGTGGAAATGTACATATGTTAGACCTCTGGTCTCACACACATACTATATATGTACTTCTAGTTACCTTACCTTGGGGAGGGCGGCAGTTTTATTTCATTGTGGTTCTATCCAGAAACCTTGGAAATGTTACTACACAGATAGGATTAAGGTTAAATAGTGTCACATTTTTGCTCTGTAGGTGTTAGGATACATGATCCCTTTTACTTGAGATTTCATGGCAAGTTGAATTCCTTTGGGGAACTATTGCAGGGATTGATGTGAATGAAGGTTCATTAGGAGAGTGTGCATATGTGTGTGTGTGTGTGTGTGTATGTGAGAGAGTATCTCCTTAAAGCTAGTTATCCCCCCCCGCATTATTGGGATGTGGGGTAGGGTAGGGTGTACTGTTTGTGTGAAAAGGAGGCGAGAAATAACATTTTTATCTCTTTTTCAGATTCCTTAGGCACTTCTGGTACATCAAGTTGTTATACACTGAGGCCCAGATATTCAAACTGCACCAGGCTGTGGTGCAAGCCTGGGCTCAGCGCAACTTGGCTGCGCAGCAGTGTTGACTGGGCGATATTCAATGGAGCTGCACCATGGCACAGCATTGTTGAATATGGCACCCTGTCCACCCGCAGTGTGCATGGCTCAGTGGCACTGCGCCGGTGCAAGTGGCCAGAGCGGAGCAGGTGGATGCGCTAGCACAAGTTCCATTGCGCTATGCGCAGCAACCACAATATTCAAAAGTGCACATGCAAATGGGGCCATAATGTATGCAAGGCGCAAATGGGGCCATTTGCATGTTGTTGTGGCCCCATTTGCATGCAGGTGTACTGATCCCCGGTGACTTGTGCCTGGCACCCTGCCAGGCAGCAGCCGTCGGGGACCGACGCCCCCTGCACAGTGTGGCAATGTGCCCCACAGCCTGATTGCGGGCTTCAGTAACTATAAATTGCCTCCAATATCCCTGGTGGTCCAGTGAACCGCTGTCAGCCTGATCACAGGCTAAGTATAAATAAAATAAAGTCCAATATCCCTGCTGGTCCAGTGAGCCACCTGCCGCTGACTGGGGGAGGCGATGGGGGTCAGTGGGCGGGTGGGGAGGAGGGTACCGCTGGACTACCAGGGATATTGGACTTCATTATTTTTCATACAAATGCCCATGATCAGGCTGCGAGCGGTCCACTGGACCACCAGGGATTTTGGACTTTATTTTATTTATACTTAAGCCCACGATTGGGCTGCGAGCAGTCCACAGGACCACCAGGGATGTAGGACTTTATTTTACAAATATCTGCGATCTGGCTGACAGTGGTCTACTGGACCACCAGGGATATAGGACTTTAGTTTATTTTACAAATGCTCACGCCTGGGCTGACAGCGGTCCACTGGACCACCAGGGATATTGGACTTCATATTAATTTTACAAATGCCCACAATCAGGCTGACAGCAGTCCACTGGACCACCAGGGATATTGGACATCATATTAATTTTACAAATGCCCGCGACTGAGCTGACAGCGGTCCACTGGACCACCAAGGATATTGGGCGTCATATTAATTTTACAAATGCCCGCGATCGGGCTGACAGCGGTCCATTGGACCACCAGGGAGATAGGATGTTTTTATTTTAAACAGATACCCTCAATCGGGCATGGGGGGGTCACCGCCACGGAGGCACAGCCAGAGCTCGGGTGGCCACCCACAGGTGGCAGCTACCGTGTTGTGCCCAGCAACATGGCAGCTTGTTCCTTTTTTTTTTTTGGCTCACCTGTGTGTGGTGTAAGTAGGAGTTGTGCATGATGGACTCAGCACATCCCAGACTGAATATCGGGATGTGCAGAGTATGCATGGGCAAGCCCCCCCCACCTGCACCACATACATTACTGATGCACTCCAGCACATCGGGATTTGTGCCAGGCACAATCTCCATTTGAATATCATGCTGGGGCCCATCAGTGGGTTGTGCATGGCGCAACACTGTTGCGCCATGCGCAACCCTTTTGAATATCTGGGCCTGAGAATTTATTAACATCAGTACATATCAGGTTACATGATCTTAATTCCTTGGTGGTCCTCGACAAGAGTTTTTTGTTTGACACTAACACTGTCAATTTATATTTAATTATCATTTATAAAGTCCTGTCAATACACTAGAGGTTTTTGAAGTTTATGGGGCATGATATCTAGGTGGAGAGTATAGCTGGGTGATAGGTCCAGCTAGTTTTACACATCATACAGTGTGCACTGATGGTTTTAAGATACTTTACTGATAACTTCTTTTCTATAATGCATACACTGAAACTTCTTGAAGTCTTAGACAATCTTAGTATGTCTTTAATCTGGTTGGGGGTTGTTTTTCAGTAATCACATTATTATCCACACTGTGACAGTCATAGCTTGATTTGAGTCATCTGCTCCAGCAGTGTTATCCTATGTCAATTTAATTTATATGCAGTAGGATTGTTGTATGTGTTTTGCACAAAGCACCTTTGACCCTTGGGACCCTCCCAGCTGAAAGTAACATGGTACTGTTAAACTTCTCTGACATTATCATCTGCATTTTTCAAATGAATATTTTAAACCAATGGGGATTTTTTCTGTTTTTTCTGCATGATCTAGCTGTTAAAAGTATTGTTTTTCTAAATAACTACCATTAGGCTTCTGAAGAAGGGCTGGTTGGTCCAAAAGCTAGAGCACTTTGTTCTGGTTGTTACATCTATGTTGGTCTATTAAAATGTATCAAATCATTTACTTCTGCATCTGTCCTTGCAAGGACCAATACAGCTAATACTAAATCTAGATTTCAAAAAGAAGGGAAATTCATGGCAAAAAAAACTCTGTTTAATGCATCAGTTTTGGTTGTTCCACAGTGACAAAAGTGAGGAAATTTGATGTTAGGGTTGAAAGCCACCCCTTGCACCCCCCACCCTGCCCTGCCCCAACCAGCATTGGGGTGTGCGTTGGGTCGTTGGTCCTAAGTCTCTCCCCATTCTCTATACTTCACCACCTCAGCTTGTTTCACATGAAATGGGGTGAGAGTTAGGGCCTGATGACTAGCACACCCTAGCTATGCCATTTGGAGTGAGGAGAGGGCCTAAGGTGTGCTTTCAACCCTAACATTGAATTTCCTCACTTTGTCGCTGTGGAACAGACCAAACTAATGCATTAAATGGATTTTTATGCCATGAATGTATATATATATATATATATATAGAGAGAGAGAGAGAGACAAAGAACTTTTATACACAAGCACTGAGGCAATGATTACCCCAAAGGGCACTGGCTGGGAAGTCAAGTTTTAAAGAAATACAAAATCACACATATCTTCATAATGCAAATCACTACAGAATATTATGCTGGTTCAACTTTAAGCAGAAATGCATGGTGCCAAAAGGCTTCTCACACAGTTTGCAAAGGGTGCCAACAGAAGACACAGACATGTGTTTTATCCTACCAGGATTCATCAGTGTTCCTCATCTGTATGACACCCCAGTGGAATGAACCAGCTACCCTAAGATGGTCTATCTGGGTTATATTGTGGTGAATCCATATATATTTATTTATTTCATGTTTTCTTTAAAATAGTTTAGGATTTCTCAGATAACATCTTTCTAGGAATTTGTAGTTTCTTATACAGTTCAGGTAAGCTTTGCCCAAGGTGCTGGACTTTTATTTGAACTACATTACTTTGAAAACGATTTCTACACTGAAAAATGTAGGTTTACATTTAATAGTTTCTTACACATTGTTTTATTAATAGCTGAGCATTTTAGGGACATAGGGCCAGATATTCAAAGGGTAGCGCCGGGTGCAAAGCCGTTGCGCTGGATTAGCACCGAATTTGCGCCCGACTGCAATATTCAAAAGGACATTTAGCGTAGGCGCTAGGTGTTAGCACCGACGCTAAATCATAATGTATGCAGAGGAGGGACTGAGGGGACGGGACCTAAATGCCTGCACCATGGCATATTCAAGATATATCTCGATTATGTACCGCTTGCAGTGCTACATACTATGTCGTATGCACTGCTGGTACCTGCCAGTGCACAGTTCCTGCTGCTGCCAGCTTGTACATCCATTCCGACCAACAGGGGATGCTGTGGGCATGCCTTGGCCTGCAGCATCCAGCCTGTACTTTCATTCCGACCAAAAGGGGGAGCTTTGTGCTCCATGCAGTAGCACCGGGCAAACTGTGTAGTAATGTATGCTAAGCAGCACCTAATGAGATGCAAATATACCTGTTTGCCCACGGATTACCTAAGTAGGCTCATTTGCATGGGAGCTTTGAATATAGTTCCTGTTTCCCCCGGGCTAACCAGTTTACACTGGGCTAATGTGTTAGCACTGTGCAATCGGGTTAACCCCGGGCAAACCTTACTTCAGCACAGCACAGTTCTGCAGTGTGTGGCTCACATTATTGTTTGCAGTCATACCTCTCAACTGTCCCTGATTTTCAGGGACATCCCTGATTTTACCTCACAATTTTACTCTGTCCCTCCTAAAAATTGTGTTTCCATAACCAAACAGTGGGGGTTGTAAGCATAAACTAATGTCAAACATTAATGTTACAGACGTGTTCTTCCTTAGAAAATGCATTTTATACTAAACCACTTATTCTGCCAGCTTCCTGAGGGGATACATATCACCAATTTTTCAGATGTGTCCCTGATTTTTTATGCCTTGTCCCTGATTTATGAGGCAGGGGGTTGAGAGGTATGTTTGCAGTAGATGTGAGACATCTCTGCAATCACAATGTTCTACACCTGCAACACTGGCTTGCTACAGCGTCTAATGAGCTACAGTTGCAGTTTGCACTTCCCTGTTGCTAGATTCAGTGCTGTCTTATTCCTGGGCTATTTTTGCCCTGCACTCCCAGACCAGTTTGCCCGACTTCCTTAGACTGCTATATTCAGCAGGATTAGCACCGGACTATTTCCTTTTGAATATAGCTTGCTTTGTGCTCCGGGCTAAGTTTGCCCACCAGGCAGTGCTAATTTTGCCCCGGGGCAAAGTTTTGAATATCTGGCCCATAGTTTGTAATGTAGAACATGTATATTTATATAAAAAAGTTTGTTTAACTGCTCAATGTACATAACACACTTTTTTTAAGTTTGTAAAGTGAAAAACAAGTTTAGCTTAGTTAGTAATTAAATGCAATAGACTTCTTGTACAGATGCTTTTCAACTCTTTACTCTACCTTTCAAATTTGTACATGTGTAAATATGTTATTATGTGAACATGTGTATATACAGTTCTCTGCATTTTTCATTCAGTTTAATGTGGTGTACAGATGTGTTAAATTAATTGTTGTTGTATTGTTAGATTTTTCACATTTGAAATATGCTTTCAAAAGTTGTTTTATATGATTTGGTTTTATATTTAATATTTATTAAATCTGTAATTGTAGGATTTGCCACACGTGACAGATTGGCATTTTTCCTGACTTTCTGATTGCCACTTTTGTGGGGTCGAGCAGGAATCTTTCAGATCACTATGGTTGTTAATGTTCTGTTTTTATGATTCTTGGTTCTGTTTTTTTGCCTGCTCTGGGAAAACAGCATTTTTGCTTCAGTTGGTTAAACTGGCTATTTTAAAAAAATGGCTAGTTTTAATACATGTTTAAAACTATTTCCTTCTGCTGTGTGCTCATTTCTTATTAAACATGGGCCAGATATACAAAACTTTGCCCCGGGGCTAAATTAGCACTGCCCGACGTGCTAAATTAGCCCAGAACTACTAACCCGCTGTATTCAAAAGGGAAAGCCCACGTGCTAAACTTGCTGAATATAGTGTGCTAAGGAAGCCGGGCAAACTGGGCTGGGAGTGC
This sequence comes from Neoceratodus forsteri, assembly GCA_016271365.2. Classification (NCBI taxonomy): domain Eukaryota; kingdom Metazoa; phylum Chordata; order Ceratodontiformes; family Ceratodontidae; genus Neoceratodus; species Neoceratodus forsteri. The sequence goes on along the minus strand of CM057451.1, from coordinate 669,449,610 downwards.
AGTGCAAAAATAGCCTGGGAAATAAGACAGCTCTGAATACAGCAACCAGGAAATGTAAACCACAATGGCAGCCCAGTGCACAGCAATGTGAAGGAAGCTAAAGATGAACTATGTGGCCATTGTGTGTGCTAGCAAAGGAGTGGATTCATTAAAGCTGCAATCACCAGTGCATGTGAAATTCTGCAGAAATGTACCATGATTCTGAAACGTTTGCATGGTGCAGACACATTTGCGCAGGTTTTGTACAGAGGTAAAATGTTTGCCCGGCACTATCATGTTTGCCCAGGGCAAAAATTTGCTATATTCAAAAGTGGCATGCAAATGAGCCTACTTAGGCAGTCTGTGGGCAAATATCCAGATTAGCATCTCATTGTGTCCTGATTTGCATGCAGCTTGCCCAGCACTGTTGCAGGGTCCCACAGCTCCACCTGTATATCAGTCTGGAAGTACAGGGGCTGGCTGGGTCTGCCCACAGCTCAACCTGTAGGTCGGTCTGGAATTGTATGGTGGTAGCTGCAAGCTACATTTGTATAGAACCACATAGAATATTGTGCCCCAGGGGACTACACAGCACAAGTACAGGTGGTGGTTCTGCATGCAATAGTCAGACTGTAGTTCCTGCTACGGTGCACAGCAGACACTACAGTAACAAGGGGGCAAGTAGTGTGAGGGGGCACAGCAATGCCTATGGTGTATAGGGCATCAATGACTGCTGCACTTAACACAGTGACAGGCTGATCTTGCAGGCGTGTACTGACCGTGGACATTACTGTTATGCTGTTGTGTAACCCACAGATGCCACACCAATGGCATGAGATACTCACAGTGACATATACATGGCTGGCTGTGTGTGCTGTGGTGTCTGTACAGATGTGCGGTGTGTGATGGGGGGCACGTACCATCAGACGGGTACACTGGTGTTGGGGTATTCCCTACACTGGACCATATGCACTGCATGGATTGTCCCAGCCTTGTGGCAGTGCCCAGTATGTGGTGCAGACTGGCCACCTGTACACCCTCCCCTTAACACCCTGCATGCCTCCAGTGCTGCACGTGTGTGCTGTTTTCTGTTGGTGTCCACCAAAGGGTGGCCTGCAGATGTGTGCTGTATGGACACACTGCCATGGTGTCCACTGGGTGCTGGATCACCAATTAATGCCTGGAATAGTTGTGACTACTGGCAGATGATGGCATCGTTAGGAGGTGCCATCTGTGTGCAGCATGTTTCTTCCATATCTGGTTTCTTTCTATGTTTAATATTTACTGGTTAGGGTCCATAAACCACTGCTGGCTGACCCTTGCAAGCTCCATAATTCACACTTGTGAACTACAGAGTTCCATAAACCATGGTTCTATGTCGCGCAAAGTCGCACAAAGCTGCACAAAGCTGCACAAAGCCACAAAGTTGTGCAAAGCTGGTTTGCCCAGAGTTAAGATTACCTTTTCTTGGGCAATAATTTGCAACATGCAAAGTGTCACGCTAAGTCACGCAAAAACACTTTGTGCAGCACAAATGCACTAAATATAGCATTGCACCTATATTCATGTACTCGTCCCCTCTTTTTGGCCCTTGCATACATTATTCTCTTGCCTGGCACTAATGCAGTTTGCCCATGCTTTTTGGCCTTTTGAATAGAGCAGACTCGCGCAAACCAAGCACAAATGGTTTGTGCCCAGTGCGAATTTTTGAATATCTGGCTCATTAATTGTTGAGGTTCTAAATATGGGTCTGCAACATATAATATATTGCCTTTTAGTATAATTAATTCAATACTTCGCTTTCTTGGTAAGTTAGGAAACTTATGGTAAAAAAAACAACGTGTAAAGGCCTGTTAAGGTTGCTACTGTGAAAAAACACAGACTCCACAAAGTTAGGAAATATATTGTTAGGGTGGCAATATATTATTCTCATCCCTTTTTCTATTAGGGTTGCTACTGTAAAAAAAAAATGCACAGACCCCTCAGGTATCCTGTTATGTGGGCAACTCAAATTAAGCAACTCACTTTTGAGTGACTCAGCTTGAGCACCTGTGATGTGAGCGAGTGTTCTAGGGTAGTGAGGGCAGTAACAGCAAGTGTGAGAGGAGAACAGTGACTGACAAATATAGCAAGTGGAAGAGGGCGGTATAGGTAACAGGTATATGGGAGGTAGTTTGGCCAAGCAGCTCCCAGCTGGTCGTTTGGTCTTGTGGTGAGAGTGTATGCCTGCAGTGCCGGAGGACTTGGATTCAGAGCTGGCTAGGCATGTGGAAATTCTTTTGTTGTTGTGTGTGTTAGGCACTTACATTTTTTTTTGTTCCATTGTTCGATCTCCCAGTTTTGTGGTAAACAGTCCCCCACCCTCCTGAATGTGGTTCCCCTGTTTTGATGAAGTGAGTCCCCCCTGAATAGTCCCCTCTCAAGTTGTCTCCGGGAATTGATTATAATAATAAAGAGATGTGTGTGTGGCAAATCCCCCAGCATAAAAAGTACAGTAACTTTTGTATCTGAAGCTTGTGTTACAGATTGTCTCTCATTGCAGTTCTGCTGTTGTGCACAGCCAACGCTGCTGTTTTTAGCAATGTGCTCTGATTGACATGTGTGTTGCTATTCCATTTTCACTGTTATGACATAGAACTGACCCCCACCAAGTTAGAAAATATATTATTAGGGTGGCTATGTATAATTCTCATCTCATGTTCTATTATTTTATTTTATTAACAGTATCGAAATTACAAACCTTTGAGTCAGAGAGTCCTTTATAAAGGCTCCACATCCAGGGTGTTAGGTCAGGGTATTAGGGTTGCAGAAGCAGAATGCAGAATTCCACAGCACAATAATGTGGAATGGGTTTTCTGCTACATTTCCATAGAATTAAATCCTGTAGATCTCAATATTTTCCACAGAAATGGTTGCAGAAGAATTTCCTGTGGAAAAATGCTTTTCCACAAAATATTATTCCACAGATCACAGCAGGTGGAATTCTACAAAAGGACCCATAAAATTCAGATGGAAAAGATAGTGGTGGAATGGTTATTCCACGTTATTTCTGCTGGCAGAATTCCGCATTCCACACAGCACTACTAATCACCAACCCCAATCCCTGACACAATGGTGCTGTTTGAAAGAATGCTAGTAAAGATGTTTTGTAGACAAAGTTCATTGTTAATATTTAAAGTAACAATACAGTGGATTCATTATTTTATTGTAAAGCAACTACACAAGGGATTTAAATATTTATTATAAATTAAGGAGACACATTTGTTAACATTTTCATTATTTATAAAACATGCACCATATTACAAGGTGTCCCTGTACTTTAAAATCAACATTAGAAATAACGTACACATAATGTTACTGTTTGATTGCTTAAGTGTTCACTTTATTTATGAAGTATGTATAGCTGTGCAGCATAAAGTATAATATTATTTATAAGAACAATATCTAACTGCTGTCCTAAAACAAATCTTACATAATATTCACCATATAAAGAGTTAGATAGATTTTGTATTATGCAATATTGATGTTGTATTACAATTATTATTGTGTCTTCTGTTTATTTTTGAGTTTGGGTATTCCTGTAGGTGAAAAAAAGACACATGGGGCCAGATACTCAAAACATTGCTCCAGGGCTAAATTAGCACTGCCTGGCGGGCAAAGTTAGCCCAGAACACAGAGCAAGCTATATTCAAAAGGAATAGCCCAGGACAAACAGACTCTGAATGTAGCATGGAAATGAGGCCAGGCAAACTGGGGCTGGGAGTGCAGAGCAAATGTAGCCCTGGAATAAGACAGCTCTGAATATAGCAACCAGGAAGAGCAGACCACAACAGCAACACAGTGCACAGCGACGTGAAGGTAAGCAGAGGCGACTTATGTGGCCAATGTGTGTTCCAGCAAGTGCATGGACCCAGTACAGCTTCAGGGAGCAGCCTATGGAAAAGTACAGTGTGCAAAACAGTATAATATTCCCCGAACCATTTGTGCGGAGCTAATGCATTTGCACGGGATTAGCACAGAGCTAAGCTGTTTGCCCGGTGCTAAACTTTGCCATATTCAAAAGTGCCATGCAAATGAGCCTACTTAGGTAGTCTCTGGGCAAACAGCGACATTAGCATCCCATTATGCCCTGATTTGCATGCAGTTTGCCCAGCGTTACTGCAGGGTCCCACAGCTCCACCTGTAGGTCAGTCTGGAAGTACAGGGGCTGGCCAGGTCTGACCGCAGCTCCACCTGTAGGTCAGTCAGGCAGTGCATGATGACAGCTGCAGGCTACATGTGAACAGTACAACATAGCATAGAATATCGTACCCCAGGGGACAACACAGCATAGGCACAGGTGGGGGTGGTGCTGCATGCAACCATCACGCTGTAGGTCATGCTACAGTGCACAGCAGACACTACAGTAGCAATGGGGCTGGTAGTGTGAGGGACAAAGCAATGCCTATGGTATGTAGGGCAGTGATGACCACTGCACTGTGCACAGTGACAGGCCCAGCTTGCAGGTGATTACTGACAGTGGACAGTACTGTTGCGCTGTTGTGTGATCCACAGATGTTGCACCTGTGGCATGGGATGCCCACAGTGACATATACATGGCCGGCTGTGTGTGCTGTGGCATTTGTACAGTTGTGCAGTCTGTGGCTGGGGGGGCATGTAAGATCTAACAGGTACACAGGTGGTGGAATATTCCCACTACTGGACCATGTGCACTGCGTGATGTGTCCCAGCCTTGTGGCCTCACCTGGGCTGTGGTGAGGTCTGGCCACCCATACATCCTCCCCTCAATGGCCACCATGCCCACAGTGCTACATGTGTGTGCTGACATCTGTTGGTCACCACAGACGTATGGTCTGCAGGTATGTGCTGTATGGCCACACTACCATGATGTCCCCTCTGAGCCAGATCACCCCTTACTGCCTGTGCTTGGCAGGGACTGGTGGCAGCTGTTGGCATCATGGTGGTGCCATCAGTGAGCAGCATGTGTCCTCCATGTCTGGCATTTTCTAAGTGTCATAATCATATGTTAGGGTCGCGTAAGCCACGCAAACACCACGCATAGCAACAATGTTGTGCAAAGCTGTGTGCCTAGGGTTAAGACCGACTTTTCGGCAGTAATTTGTACTGCGTTATGGGTTGCACTAAGTCATGCTGAACACCTTAGCATGGCGCTAGTCGCTGAATATCTCATAGCGCTTGTATTCATGTTCACTTTGCCCCTTGCATATAATTATGGTTTGTCCTGCGCTAATGCAGTTTGCGTGTGCTATTTGGCCTTTTGAATAGGGCAGACCCACGCTAATCCCACACTAAACCCGCACAAACGGTTTGCATACCACGCAGAGCTTTGAATATCTGGGCCATGTTGGTTAAAGCTACAGGTACAGTAGTAATACCTTGTCACATTTTATAACATGCAGTAACATTTATAACATCATCCAAAAACTTATATAAACAGTAAAAGTGCCATGCTCTAAGCTTGAAATAGTTATGTTATAAAGCTATGGTCTTTTCTGCAGATATATTCCTATAAATTATCTTAATTAACACTATAGAATTTGTTGTACATTTATAACATGGCGCTTGTGTGTGGCTTGAGTTTGTATTTATTGTATGACTTTGATTAACAAGGGGGAGGGGGTTGGTGATTAGTGTTACCACTAAATAGTTACATTTATTTATTGAACTTTCAGAATTACAACCTTTGAGTCGGCGACTCATTTACAAAGGCTTCACGTCAGAGGCACAACATACATAAGTACGACAATATTCAGGTTACATGGGATATAGTACAAGGGATTGTAAGATACAGGACACAGCACAAAAATGCTAGGTGCAATAAGTATAGAAGTACAAAATACAGTACCATAAGTTCAGGTGCAATGGCAGACACTAGGAAAAAAAAAACAAGCATTAACAATGATATCACAGGTGGCATTAGGTGGTGGGGGTAGTAAATTCAGGGGAAGGAGACAGGTGTGGGCGCAGTCCAGTAGATCTTGTTAAGTTTTGGGGGGTTAAGATGAAGGGAGGTGGAGGGACAAATGATGAGCAGTCAGAAATGATCTTGTCTTGGCTAGGTTGAGTGCCGATGGACTGAAGAGAGCAGCCAGAATGCATGGGGATGGAGGAAGCTAAGAACAATCACAGCAGCCACAGGCCAAGAGATGTTGCCGAAGTGAGAGTTTGAAAAGGCCAAGTTTTTGTACAGTGGAGACTTCAAGGGGCAGGTTATTTAGCCAGTAAGAGACTCTGTACATGAAGGCCCTCTGCCCCATGGAACTCCTGTAGAAAGGGACCTGGAAAACAGTTTTTGTGGAGCTTGTGGTAGCCCGGGGGGGTGAGAGAAGGCTTTAGTTGATGGAGAGTAGTAGGAGGGGAGAGACCGGTGGCTATCTTTTTGGCTAGGAGGCATGTCTGGTAGGTGAGCTTACCCACAAAGTTTAACCAGTTCACATGCTGATATAAATCACAAGTGTGATTGAGCCTGTCACCTCCAACTACAAGGCAACAGGCTTTGTTCAGGGCAACTTTAACGTGAGTTAGTGCAGTATCAACTGCAGAGCCATAGATTAACATGCCATAGTTAGCTAGGGACAGAACAGAGCAGGTAATGGTGAGGCGGAGGGCATTGGGAGTTAGGCAATTCTGGTGGTGGTAGAGAAGGCCAATCCTGGTATTTACCATCTTGCAGACTAGGTTGATATTTATTTATTTTTATTTATTTTTTTGTTGACCGGGTAAGTGCACTAGACAAATCCTGCCTATTTTCAGGAACGACCCAGGGGAGAGGGATACAGATGAATGCCAACTGACCCCAAACCAGATTAAGCTGTTGGTGGTATTGTTAGTGAATGAGGGAAATTTGGCCAGGACACCAGGGAAATTCCCCTACTCTGCTGGCTTTGGGAGGCCAGTAGGGGCATGCAAGGGTCAGTTATGGCCACTGCATGGAAGATGGAGGAGGAGGAGGAGGAGGTGTTGGAGGAGGTCTCTGTAGAGAGACGGTCAGTTTTGGCACAGGAGCAGTCGGAGGTCCCGACAGTTTCAGAATCGAGCACCGCTTTTTCAGCACACGCTGTATCGAGGAATAATGAGTCTGTGGAATTACTGACCAGTGAGAATCCCGTTCTTGAGATGGATACTGAGTTTTCAGCAGCTACGAGCGGTAAATCTAAGTGGCGCCTTTAATTCCGACGAAGGAACAAGTCTGGCAGTTTTACAAGGAAGCGGATCTTCGAGACAGGAAGTATGTAACACAGCTCTCTCATTTGGTGTTAGTAGCGGTGGAAGCGGCAGGAATCGCCCGGAGGAGCACACAGCTCACATCATGGAGGCAGAGAACACTAACAGGCGATCGAAAAGAGACAGAGGACTGTGCAGTTTTGGGAGTCCTTGCGCAAAGTAAGGGGGTAAGCCAAAAACCTCCTTTGGTTTTGGAGACTCAAGAACAGGTTCTTCCCTCTACTTCAAATGCTACTTTTGCTACATTCACCCTTAACAAGGAGGCGGGCTTTGTATTTAAACCCCATGTACATACTCTTGAGTCCTTAAAAAGCACTGACAATGTAATTTATCAGACAACGACAGGTTCTCAAGAGGGGGTGACGGACTTTTTCTTTGCTAATACTGGTAAATCCCCTGAAGTGGAGATAGCAGCTCTAGATAAAGTTTCTTTAAGCCTGCCTTCACTCTCTTTAGGTGAACATGATGCAAACTGGACCCCGCAAGCAGCTTTAACAGCTGCAGGATGGAAATCTCTGGGGAAAGGGATCTGGTCACCTGATTCTGAGTGGGATAGTACTTTTGATATTAATAAACATGTTTCTAAATGGCATCCTGGTAATCCTGAGGTAACACCTCTACCCAGTACTAAGCTGATGGTTAATCAGGAAGGGGGGGGGTGCAGAGGGGGAATGTCCTGCTCAAAATGTGTGTTCAGTACAATTACATACCAAGGGACAGGATAAAAAAAGATGAAACTGTGGTAGATAAACCTCTTATGTCGAGTTTGTTTTCACAAAGCAAAAGAGAAGCAGCACCCAGGAGGAATGCGGTGCGTATCAGGTATAAGGGTGGGTTAAAGGAAAAACCAGACAGATATTATGTGGGTAAATTACTACTGAAGGATTCTTTAAAGTTTTTACCTAGAGATGTCTTTGCATTTATTCACATTTCTGGTGAGGACAACTTTGATGTTAGCTTTCGATCCCCAGCTTTATTAGACCTATTTTGGGATCGATACAATCAGGTCAAGTTTTCCCCCCTTTGGTCCCCGTTTATGGTTATTCCACTGTCTAAACCCCTGACTAAGTTTGTTACTGTCATGTTTAGAAATGAGAGCGTGCATGTTGAGGATATTACCTTCTAGTTGGCACAAAAATGTGAAATTCAAAGTGATCCAGAACCTATTTTAGATGCCGAACAATTTTGGACAGGGGGGGTGAAAATTCAAGGTTAAATTACGCCAAACGGCTTCAGGTATTGAACACATACCTAACTCCTTCTTGTTAGGTAGGGATAGGGGGGTGGTGTTTTATAGCGGTCAGCCAAGAGCTTGCTACAGGTGTGGAGCTAAAAACCATCTATCAAGTACTTGTGACCAGCCTAAATGCGATAACTGTGAGGAAATAGGGCATGTTACTATGTATTGTAATAATCCAATTAAATGTGACCTATGTGAAGAACAAAACCATGCCTTTAGGGAGTGTCCATGGGCAGCACAAAATAAAAATTTAAATGGAAAATCTGATTTTTTTATACAAAAAGCTCAAGAAGATATGGGACATCAAGTTCCGGAACAACTTATTATATCACCCCCCCAAATCCTCAGAGTCCTGTGGTTACATTACCCAAGAAGGTTCAGTCGGAGAGTATTACGGGTCAGGCAGGGCCACAAGGGAAAAGTAGGGAAAAAAGCATTCTGGTTTCTTTGCAGCTGGTTTGTTATACAGATTCTAAAGAAGGCCCCGGGGACAAAGAGGAAGTCGCCTCGAAGCCTCCACCAGTACTTAGGAGATCGAGTAGATCTCTAAAAACTTTAGTGATCCCAGACTCTGAAGGGATATAATCAAAAAACACATATGAGGCTTTGAGTTGGGGGGATTCTGAGGTTGAAATGGGCGACACGGATTCACAAGTCTCAGTACAAGATGGCTTGGGACAGCGAGAGAAGATTATAAAGGGGAAAAAAAAGAAAAGGAGGAAAAAATAATTCAAGCTGTTACTTCTTGACTAACCTTAAGCATGGAGTTCAAATTTTCTTGGGCATCTTTAAATACACACAGCCTGTTAAAATCTAAGAAAAGATATGCACTCTTTCACATGCTGCATGAGCTCAGCAGTTCAATTATATTTTTACAAGAAACATGGATGTGTGATAAAATGCAGTGCTCTGCTTTTGCTAGGGATTGGCCATGGGGTCCATCTTATTGGTCTTTTGGGGAAGATAAGGCAGATGGAGTTGGTATCCTTTTTAATTCTTTTAACTTTATTTTACATAAACTAATTGATTTATGTCCTGGAAGAATACTGATACTAGAGGGGACTTGGTTCTCCTATACCCTCCGCCTAATTAATATTTATAATCCCCAGACAAAATCTGGCAGGGTTGCTTGCATGAGACAAATACAACCCTTTTTGGTGACTACTGTCCCTACCTTTTGGGGTGGAGATTTTAACTGTGGGATAACATTAACAAGGAAAACTGAAAACTCTAAAAAAGTGTATTGTGACACAGTGTGCTTGTTAGACATTATTAAAAGTGCTGATTTAATTTCCTGCATGAATAATCAGGCATCGGCTCTGAAAGGTGCTTATTTTAAATGTGGTGTCGGTTATACTATTGATCATCTTTTTGTATCTAAACAAATTTCATTCCACCATTCCCAAATCATTCCGGTGGAATTTTCAGACCATGCTCTTTTACTGACTAACATAGGCCTCATGAGCTCTAGTCATAAGCAAAACCAAGATGGAAACTTAACACTTATGTTACAAGAACCTTTGGTTCTAAACTCCATTAAATTAATTTTACAAGCAAGACTATCTGTTTGTTTTTTATATCAAGATTTGGGGATTTGGTGGCTGGAGACAAAAAATGATTGTATTAATTGGTTTAAGAAACAAGGCAAACTCCGTCAAAAGAATAATTTTTTTCGCTATCTCCAACTCAGGACTCAGCTACAAGACCAATCACTTTGTTGAACTCTGATTATAAAATTTTGATGTCAGTAATTAATAACAGACTTAGGGAGTTGGCTAAATACAGTTTCTCTCCAACTCAGCATTGTGGCATTCCTGATCGCAGCATTCAGGCTGTGTTATGCTTAATTAGAGACTCAATCGAAAAATCCAATGAGTTGGGAGATAGTGGTTTCTTGTTTCACTTGACTTAGAAAGGCATTGACAGAGTAAATCATGTTTTCTTATTTTCGGCATTAGATTTCTTTCAAGTCCCCCTTCACTTACGAAATTTAATTAAAAATCTTTATAGTACAGGTAAAGTGTTTCCTTTCCTTAATGGGAAACTTGGGAAAGGATTCCCGGTTAAATGTGAAGTGAGACAGGGCTGCCCTTTAAGCCCCCTGTTATATAATTTCTCCCTAGAACCTTTTCTAAGGTTGATTAGTATGTCCCCCTTATGGCAAGGAATAAAGATTCCAGACTCCGATACATCTTTAACCATCCAAGCTTATGCAGATGATGTCTACTTATTTTCTACACACATCAACCAGCTTGAATTGTTTTTTACCATTTTTAAGGAATACTCTGTTGTAGCTAACACTAAGATTAATTTACTTAAAACAAGAGGCTTATTTATAGGAGGGAATTTTCAAGTACCATTAGTCTGGAACTCGATTACAATCACAGCTGAACCTATAACAATTTTAGGGATCCAATTTGGCCCACAGAATTGCCCAGCAGAAAATTGGAAGCTTGTCTTAGACAAAATCGAAAAAAAAGTTCTCAGATGGAAAAGATTTAGGTTTAATAAGAAGAAAAGAATACAGGTTTTAAAACAATTTATCTTACCTTGTTTGCAGCACGGCTGCAATATTTCCTATTCAGTCAAACTGGAAACTAGGTTATATAGTATCTGTTTCCAGTTACTCTGGGGTAACAGACTGAACTCGGTTAAGAGATGTTATACATATCTTGAGAGGAAAAAGGGAGGCTTAGGAATGGTCGACCCAGTTTTATTTTGTTTTGCTATTTTCTTCTCCAACTCTTTAAAAGGTTGTTTAGAAGGTTCTGATAGACAGGAGTTACCTTTCTTTAATAGCCTATTAAGAAGATACCTTACAGCATGGTTACACTGTGCTCCCAAACCATCCACCCACCTAGCCTTACCAATTTATTTTAAACCAGCGGCACAGAAACTATTTAAATGGCGGGTCACAAAACAGCAACTACTAAGATGTTCTTCGAAAACCTTGTACAGAGAATTATTGGTTTCTATATACCCAGGTGCCCCTGAGTTCAGGAATTGTCCAAAAAATCCTAATGAGGATATTCTGAGTCAATTAAACAATACAAGACTACCTGATTTTATGTGGGAATCCCAATGGCTTACCTAATATGGTAAATTAAATGTAAGGGGCACAGCTAAATATAAGGCTAAAACGGAGAGAATGTGTCCATATTCAGATTGTACAAACCAAGAGGAAACTATGGAACATTTCTTTCTCCATTGCTCAATAGCACGCAAAATATGGGATTATTTGGCTATAGCTTGGAACTTCCCTTGGTTGGCTCATCTCACCTACGATATTTTAGTAATAGGGTCTTTTCCGGTAGCTTTTCAGTCTTTTCATAAGGAGACTTTACAGATTTTTTTTGCTTGTTTAAGATATTGTTTATGGCAAACAAGATGCTAATGGGTCCTATACCAAAAGAAACCATCAGTTCAAGGTTTTAGGGCTTACGTTACAAATATTTTGAATAATATTGTTGTTTCAGAAGCTCAACAGTTTAATGTTAAAAAAGTCAGAATGTGGTGGAAAGGTTTTTCTCACATTATCAAATTTAAATAAGGTTGTTGGATAATCTTAGTAACAGTTAATCCCAATATTTCTCTTTTTGAACTTCCATGATTTTTAATCTTTAGAATTATTAGGAGAATGAGAGTGTGGTCTAATGTTGCGTTCTTTTTTTTCCTTTTCTTTTTAGTTCTTATATCTTAGTATATGTTTAATTTTAGTATATAATGTTAAGCAAGTCCTGATATTGTTTCTTTTTTCTTATTTTTTCATGATTGTTACCGCATTTCTTGCTTTTTCACATCTGTTATGTTTGACATGTGTTTATTTTCAATAAAATTACCCCTACTGTTTTTCGAGAAGTGTCATGGGATCCTTAACATCCACCTGAACTACCACCAATCCAGGCAGATGGGACCTCGGTTTAACATCTCATCCGAAGATTTGCACCTCAGAAGTGCAGCACCCCTCTCATGCTGCACTACAGTGTCAGTACTGTGATATTAACCCAACTGCCAGATGTGGGAACTGAACCCACAGCCCTCTGATCTCCCGGCCTCAGAAGCAAGTGTGCTACCTACTGAGCCACTGACATTGCTAATATGTTCATGATAAGAGAGGGTGGAGTCGAGGGTGATGCCTGTGATGTAGACAGCCAGCTCTGAGTGCTGTATCATTTTTTTAATATAAAATGTATTACTGACTGTCTCTGCTGAAAAATCTGGTGCTCTTAGAATGACCTCACTCATCCCCCCTCCCCCCCAGATTTTAGCTAAAAGATGAAAGCCATAAGAAGAAATGCTGACAGCATGCGAGTTCACACACACTCAGTTTTTAGAGACTGTGTGTTACATGTAAGGCCTTAATTAAGGATCCTGTCTGTCTGAGTTAATTACAACCATAGCTGCTATAACATATCTATTTTATGACGTTGGAAGGAAAACCCAGGTTATTACATAGAAGTGCAAAATCATAAAGATGCTTTCATGTCCTGGAAGGAGGAAGCTTATTATGAGATCAAAAGAAGTATCATTTGAAGGACATGAATTAAGTTGAAGTTGCAGAATGTAATACTTTTGTATAAGATATATATTTTTTTATACATATCTGACAGAGGATGAGCTAGCTGACCTCATACAAAAATGGGTTGTCCCATACAGTTGTTTAAGGAATACTCTGTTTTACTTACACACTTTTACCTAGACTCTGACTGAGGAAAGATCTTTGGAGCACTTGTAAACAGATATTTAGAAAGATTTCAAATCTAAGTACTGTAAGTAGGAGTTTGCACTGTTTAAACCTTGTTTCTTTTAAAAGATTTGTATGTCTGGTGATATAAGAGTTCTGGCCCAGATATTCAAAAGGGTTGCTCCATGCGCAACAGGGTTGCGCATGCGCAAGTCCTACATTGCGCCATTCTGCGATATTCAGCAGGAGGCAGTTGCTCCACTGGCAACAGGTTGCGCAAAAGAGCAATGCAAATGAATGCATGCTCAACAGGAGGGGGAGGAACCATGCATAACCTGCACAACCCGATATTCAGTCGGGTTGTGCAGGGATAACTCATCGCGCACCCAACCTGCCTGCACAACCTGAGTCAAAAAGGATCAAGTTGAGGGCCACCCATGGGTGAGCTGCTGCTGTATTGCAGGGTGCAAATACAGCAGCTGCCACCCCTGGCTGGCCCCCAACTCGGTCCCTGTGCCCCCCACCAGCCCGATCGCGGGCATAGAGTAACACATACCTCTCAACTGTCCCTGATTTTCAGGGATGTCCCTGATTTTGCAACAGAATTTTCCTCTGTCTCTCATAAAATTTGTGTTTCTGTGACAGAACAGTGGGGACTGTAAGCATAAAATAATATCAAACATTAAAAATACAGACTAGTTCTTCTTCAGAAATGCATCTTATACAAATCCCTTATTCTATCAGATTTCTGAGTGAATATTACCAATTGTTAAGATGTGTCCCTGATTTGGCATCTTTGTCCCTGATTTTTCAAGCCTTGTCCTGATGCATGACACAAGAGGTTGAGGTATGGAGAAATCATGAACCCCCATACATCTCCCACAGCCCAATCGTGGGCATCACAGTTCAAACCCCACACATATCCGAAGCGATCGCGGGCATCACAGTTCTAGAAACCCCACACATATCCTGAAGCTCTCGAGGGCATCACAGTTACATGAAACCCCCACACATCTCCCACAGCCCGATCGTGGGCAGAGCGTATATGAACCCCCTCCAGTGCCCGATCGCTGGCAGAAAGTAACCCTCCCCCAACCGAATATCTCCCTGGTGGTCCAGTGGACTGTAAAGCCCGATCATGGGCAGAATGTCACATCACACCTGCAGCATTTGCAGTCTGAATTTTTTAACTCACATGGTCCAGTTCCAAAATGCCCTTTGAGACCAAGGATTGGACATCTTGCAGGTGGTCTGACTGCTCCCCAAAGGGCAGAACTTGCTAAGCTCTTACAGAGCGGGCTCTGATGTGGGTACCACGTCCTCTGAGCACGTGACACGACTCTCACGAACACCTCGGCGAGGTAGCCACTACTGGAATTTGCCTTCAGCGCCACTCCTGGCTCCGGTCTCAGGGTTCGAGCCAGAGGTGCAGACTACACTTCTGGGCGCGCCTCTTTCTGAGGCTCTGTGCTCTTAGGAGAAGACACAGAGAAGGTTATTAGGAGACTGCAGGACTCTGCAAAGCTGTCCGCGACGGTGCAGTCTATGTACCACCGAAAAGGAGTGTTTTCACTGGCTCCGCTTTTGTGGCAGAGGGGACATCAGCCTCAGCAACCCCATGCTCAGTCTCACACACAGCGGGATGGCTTTAGTCAATGAGGGGTCACAGAGGTGCTGCCTGTACCTTCTCTAGACAGGCTAAACCTTCAGCCACTGCCTTCCCACCCTCCTCACTATGCAAACGACCCTCCCCTCCCAGACTTGTCATCGGGAGAGCCTGTAGGAGGTTGTTTCTCTTTACACTCAAGTGTGGAGAGAAGTGACCTCTGACCAGTGGGTCCCTTGACCTCGTGGGAGTTCGGACATTCCATAGAGTTCAATCTCTGCCCCCAGACAGACCACCGCCCATCTTACTACCCGAGAGACCACAGGGCTTCCATCAGACAGGAAATCCAGTCTCTCCTAGACAAGGACACCATAGAACGCATCCCAGAGGTGGTAGTGTACTCTGGGTTTTACTCCAGCATCTTCCTGGTTCTTGAGAAGTTGGGGACCTTGGGCCTATCTTGGACCTCAGCGAATCTCAACCAATAGGTCTTGTCTCTTATCACAGATTCCACTTGGTGTTGCTTCTGAATCTCCTCCCTTCCTTTTGGTCAGGATTGGCTGGCATCCCTGGACAATGCAAGATGCTTACCTTCATATTCCCATCTGCCAGAGTCATCGAGATTCCTTGAGGTTCAAGTTCGAGGTCGGGCCTATTAGTTCAAGGTCCTTCCTTTCGCCTTTCCTCCACTCCCAGAGTTTTCACAAAGTGCCTTGCTGTCGTCGCAGCAGCTCTGCGCCGAAACGGCCACTTTCTGTTCCCCTATCTAGATGACTAGCTCCTCTTAGCTTTATACAGGTCTCGTCTTTGGGAGACCATCCTGGACACACACTCCCTCTGTCTGCATTTGGGGATCACTGTAAACCCAGAAAAGTCTCAGCTCTTCCCCTCTCAGCATCTGCAGTTCATAGGCACTCTCTTGGATAGCCACCTTGCAGAAGGCCTTTCTCCCTCCAACAAGGTGGAGCATGTCAAGACGTTGGCAGTCCAAAGTTGTTCAGCATCTGTCGCTCCCGCCAGGTCCATTCTCAGGCTTCGGGTCACATGGCAGCTGCCATAGTATCAGTCCCCTTCACTAGGCTGCACATGCACACCATTCAGTGGGCACTCCGAGTCCAGTGGGACCAGACCAGGGATGACTTGGATTTGCCTGTCAGGATCTCGGAGCCAGTTCATTGGGAACTCCACTGGTGGGCGTCTCCCCAACAGCTCTGCCGAGGACTCCCCTTCCAGCCAGACAGCCCCACCCAGACTCTCACCACAGATGCGTTTGGGACAGGATGGGGGGGCTCATCTGGGGACCCACAGGACTCGAGGGCTGTGGTCCCCTTTAGAGGAGAACTTGCATATCAATGTGCTTGAGCTCAGGGTGGTCCTGTACTCCCTACAGGCACTGGCCCCATTCCTTTTGCCTGGTCACCACCTCGTTCAGATGGACAACACCTTGGTGGTGTTCTACATCAACAAGCAAGGGGGCACACACTCCTATCCCTGTGTCAGGAGGCTATGAAGGTGTAGAACTGGGCGGTGGAGCACTATCTCCATCTTTCAGCAGTCCACGTTCCGGGTTCTCCAAACGTGGTTGCGGATGCTCTCAGCTGAGCAAAACTGCTCTATTACGAGTGGTCCCTGCAATAGTCCGTAGCAGATAAACTCTTCACCAGGTGGGGATGCCAGAGTTGGATCTCTTTGCATCTCAGTGCAATGCAAAACTGACCAGTTTCTGCTCGCCGATCCTGAGCCTGGAGCTTGGCAAGATGCATTGTCCCTATCCTGGAATAGGAGGTTTCTTTATGCCTTCCCCCTCTTGCAGGAGTCCTCCTCAAAGCCCAATCAGAGAGGGTAATCATGATCCTGATAGCCCTTCTGTGGCCCAGACAGATTTGGTTCCCTTCTCAGGCATCTGTCGGTGGAGTCTCCATGGCCTCTCCCACTTTCAGGTCAGCTACTCACAACAGCACAGGACCTTGGTTCATCCCAATTTACGCCCTTCACCTGCTTGCTTGGCTCCTTCGGACCTAGCAAAACTTCACTTTGGAGTATCTGATGAAATTGCCCGGATTTTGGTGGAGGCTCAGAAGCCCACTACCAGGGCCACTTACGCCATGAAATGGAAACGTTTTTGTCTGTGGGCCACAGCCAGGAGGCTCGACCCCCTGGTCTGTCCTGTTAACTCTATTCTACAATACCTGCTATCCCTGTCGGAGTCCGGTCTCAGCTACTCCTCCGTTAAGTACACCTGGTCACTGTTTCCGCCTATCATCACTGTATCCAGGACAGGACAGTTGCTCAATTGGAGGTGGTCAAAACATTATCTTATGGGGTCTTGCATCTCCGCCCTCCAGTCCGGAGACCCTGTCTCCTTGGGACTTGTTGCTTGTTCTGGAGAGGCTTACACTTCCTCCTTTAAACCAGTCATGAGTTGTGAGTTCGTACCTCTTTTGAAGACTCTGCTTTTAGTAGCAGTCACCTCTGCTCTGCACATTTTTGAGCTTCATGCTTTAATGTGTAGGGAACCCTATCTTATTTTTCATAAGGATAGGGTAGACCTCTGCACTAATCCGAAATTCCTTCCCAAGGTAGCCTCTGAGCTCACTCTTAATCAATTGGTTCAGCTTCTGGTCTATTATCCGGAGCATTCCAATAGGGGAGAAGCGCTTTTGCACGCCCTTGATGTGCATCGTGTTCTGCGCTGTTACCTGTCCAGAACAAAGGGAGACAGATAATCGGACCATCTTTTTGTATCCTTTGCAGATAGGTCCTTGGGGCGCCCGGTTACCAAGCAAACGCTCTCGCTTTGGTTGGTTAACTGCATATCTTTCTGTTATCAGCAGGGTAACAAACCCCTTCTGGGTACAATCAGGGCGCATTCCACCAGAGCAGTGGCTACTTCCTTCGAGAGTTTAAAGAGGGTGTCGCAGCTGACATTTGTGCTGCCGCCACTTGGCACTCGGTGCACACTTTCATCAGGCATTACAGCCTGGATATTGTTTCCAGGCATCCAGCAGGTTTTGGCCTGGCAGTCCTCCAGGACCTTATTTCCTGAGAGGTCTCTCTCTCTCCCGATGTGTCTCTGCATCTCTTTCCTCCCCCTACTCATGATTGTTTTAAGTTTATACCATGAGTGTGTCTTGTCTGTTGACTCCCCTTCCCGGGGGTTGTCTGAAGTTTATACCTCTGGGGACTGTGTCTGTTCGTCTTTCCCCCGCCCTTTCCCAATGGTTGTCTTTAGTTTTATACTGCTTGGGAATCAGTACTGTATATGTGTTACCTGCTGCAAGAGCTTCCTTTCGAAGTAAGATAGTACAGTTATGTAACAACTTATTGTAACAGTAGGTCTTCGAGATAAGCTCTTGCAGCAGGTATGATTTTCCCCCTCCTTCCCCTGGGAGTGAGCTTTTCTGCTCTGGGTCAAGTTCAGCTCCTATTGCAGGCCTTACAGTTATATAAGTTTTCTGTGGAATGTTTCATCCACAGTTGTTTTTTTTGGCGGCACAAGAACTGGAGCATGGGGACTGCTCGTCGCATACTGCACGTGATGTCGGGCGGGTCGCCGGGCGGGTGGTCCACGTTGGTACTGCTAGAGGAAAGAAATGCGAGATCTGCCGCCAGGTGGCGCAGTCCTATATACATATATATATATATATATATATATATATATATATATGTGTTACTGCTGCAAGAGCTTCTCTCAAAGATCTGCTGTTACGGTAAGTTCTTATGAACTGTCCTTTACTCCTTCTGTACAAGTTTTTACGCATGCACAAGAAACATCTTGCAACAGTAGCACATTTCAGAGGTGTGTCAGTGTTGTGGCCAATGCAGCGGACACTTTACTGGGTGCGTCATTCAGCCACCAATCGAGGTGGAAACTGTCAATGACAGCAGCTTCAAAAAGAGCCAAGGAGTTGAAATGAATCTGCTGTTGCAATCACAAACAGTTTAGTCACTGCAGCGGCACCTCCCCGTAACCTTGTTGGCTCCTGCCGCCCAGCACTCTGGCCCTTGCAACGCCAACAACTTGTTTGTTCTGTGTGCCTTTCCTGGTGAAACAAGTAATGAGCTGTGGCTCCTGCCGCCGCCACACTCTCCAAGAAAAGCCAACATCAGGGTGCTCAATCCCCATGTCGGCATGTATCCCTCATCCTTCCATTAATATGGCACACTGGGAGCCCCACCCCAGTGTGCAAAATGTTTGACACCGGATGCTCGTATCCTGGCTTGATGTGCCCCAAAAAAAAAACAGTCTGTAATCTAACGACATCTGATGCCTAGTCCCCTGTCGGCATGCCCCACCACTGCTACTACTATTGTGGCACACTGGAAGCCCACCCTAATGTGCTGAAATTTTTTTTTAAACGTAAAAGAAAGAAAACCATCCCCGGCATCTTGTTGTTTTTACCTGTAAAAGAAAACTGTCCACCGTTGTCTCCCCAGTCCTCTTCACCTATACTTCATTCGGAGGTCGGGAGTAGCGATCTTCTCTGATTGGGGCACGTTTGCACTCTTTCAAAGCCGAACTGCAAACTGAGGAATTGGGTAAGCACTGTATAATGGGAGTCGAGAGTTAACAAGTTGATATAGTAGCCATTTTAGGAATTGTGGCTGCGCTTTCAACATGGGGTTCTTGGGACCTCCATTGAAAATGTCATTGTCATTTCGTTACTTGGTCCTGAAAGGTGATTTTGCAGTCACTGCTCAGTATCACCTTTCAGGACTGAGTAACAAAATGACAGTGCCACTGTTCATGAGGTGGGGTCCCAAAAAACCCATGTTGCAAATTTGGTGAAAAAATTCCAAGACATGATTGTGGTATGAGCGTGCGTTGCGCAGTTTCTATGCATGCTCCTAACATCACCAGTTTTTTATATATTCACTCTAGATGTTCAACATTGCCATTTTGCACACCTCTTTATGAACAATACAGCTGTCATTTTTTGCATCCTGCCCGAAACGTGTTGTCGCACCTGTGGCGCAGAATGGTACGGTTGCTGTGGGAAATTGACTTTCGAGATTGAGTAATGAAATGATAGTGGGGTGGGCCACGAGCTCCTATGTCAACAGTGAGCTTGGCCCAGATGGATCAACACCATTTTCCCCCCACCCTATAATTCCCTTCCCCTACACCTCCTCCTTTTTCAGTTTTTCCTGATATTAGTTGCCCTCACCATATACCCTCCTCTCTGTATTTGGGGACAATGGTTTCCCCAGGGCCCCATCTCCCATTGTGGAATGGGTGCCCATCTACGGACAGTCAGTAGACCTGTCCCCAGTATGGGCCACATTTGACCGTGTATTGTTGGAAGTCACAGAGAATCCCCATCATTGGGGTTTGTATTTAGTTTATAATTTGTATCATGTCCTTTCTGAGATGCTGTTTCTAATGTACTGTACCATGGTTAGGCCTAGTTGGCTCCTTTGTTATTCCCCAGTGGTTACTTGTTTGCCCACCTACCCTGTTTTACTGGACCCAGAGCACCAACATATTGTCCATTTTGCAGTTGGGAAATATTATTTCTTGCAGGAAACCCACACCTACGTTGTCCGGGGTTGAAGTGTATGAAGGTTACTAATAGATTTGGACATGCAGTCTCCCTTTAAGATTGTTTCCCACAATGTCAGTGGGCTGGCCGGCCCCATCAACAGGTACCGCATAATTCGGGCACTTAAGTTGAATCCGGACGCTCTTTTATTACAGGAGACCCACCTCTCCTCGCCTGAGCACTAGAAATTGCTTAAATTTTGATTCTCAGTGTTAGTGGAGTCTTCTCATCAATGAAGAAGGAGGAGGGGGTGGTGATCCTGATCCTTAGACACTCCCAGTTACAGGTCCTTGATCAGTACTCAGATAGGGAGGGTAGATTGGCGCTGGCGGTAATCCAATTAAACCAACAGATACACTATGCAGTGTGTACATCCCACCGGGCTCAGATGCCTCCGCCATTCAGCATCTCATGGATGCTATTCTGACAAGGCAACAAGGGATATTAATATTAGGGGGAGACCTTAATTGTCAGCTTAATCCCTCACTGGACTCCTCTGCGACACCCCCTTCCCCACAGGCCTCGGACAGACATCTTAGATGCCTGATTAGAGATGTGGGCCTGACAGACACTTGGCAACAACTCCATCTGTCACAATGAAAATTCACCTACTTTTCCAGCGATTTCAAGTATTACTCTAGATTTGATTATATATGCATTATGCGAAGAATATATAGACTTGGTTTGGTCAGCGGATATTCTCATCTATCGGATCATGCACCCATTACCTTAGAACTTACTCTTAGAAAGGAGAGAGAAAAAATCCACAATGGAGATTTTATCCATCTTTACTCAGGGATGAGGAGTTTGAGGAACTCCTGGAGACACAAATCTTGGAAATTATCCGAGACAACACCTCCCCCCAGGTCTCCCCCCAGATCCTCCGGGATACGATTAAAGAAGTGCTCGGAGGTCACATTATTGCATATGCTTCTCATAAGAACAGGCAGGCTGAGGCTAAACTGCAGACCCTGCAGGAAGAGCTTTGATTCCTTCAGGAGGCACACATGCAGGGGGACTCAGACCTGCTCCCCTTAATCTCTCAGACACAAGCTGACATACAGCGCCTGTTGACTGCCAAAAAAGAGCAAGCCTTGGCTTGGCTAAGGCAACGTTACTATGAAGGTGAGGCCCGGCCTTCAAATTTTTGGTTTTACCACCTCAGAAACCAAATACAACAATGCACCATTTCCAAGATTAAGGATCCTGTCTCCAGACAAACTCGATATTCTACTCGACATATCCTAGACGCATTCAAGATATACTACCAATCTCTTTACTCCTCCCCAATAGAGCCTGACCCCCCACAAAATATCAACCTTCTTGGACCAGCTGCGCCTACCTGCCCTTCCTGAATCTCGGTAGGCCCAAATAGCAGCCCAGGTGTCTGAACTAGAACTCCAATCCACCATTAGAGGTCTTAAAAATGGGAAATCCCTGGGACCTGACGGTTTTGGTGCTGAATTCTACAAGGGCACTCTGAGTTGGATACAATTCCCCCCTCCTTCAGTATTTACAAGCGGGCCATACCACCTCTTCCTTTCCTGTTTCTTGGAGATGGGCGACAATCTCGGTGATCTTGAAACCACAGAAACCCCCACATCTATGTGACTCCTATCGCCCCATATCAGTACTCAATCAAGATTACAAGATTTATACTAGCATCTTGAAGCGTAGACTTGATCACAGTCTCTCTTAATACATCCGGATCAATCAAGGTTTAAAATAGATCATTTCTGAAAATTGTTCAAATGATTTAAAGATATCTTTATCATAGAATTGATAGGGGTATTTTAGACCCTGACAGGCCCAATTCCATAATGTGATGTCTAGTTGTGCTGGGGGCCATTGTGGGTCTTCTGCAGGGATGCTCATCCAAGTCGATAGGAGTTTATTAGCTGGTCAGGCAAGAAACTTTATCCAATACTGAAGAAGCCCCTTAATGATGCATACCGTTATTTAATAGATCATGCCCAATCAACAAAACCTTCCCTTCTGATTCTTAGTCTAGATGTCCAAAAGGCTTTCAGTATGGTCTCTTGGGGGTTCCTTTCAGGCTGCTCTACAAAAGTTCAACTTCTCTAAACGCTTTCATGGACATCATCGGAGGAATATATACTGACCTGGAGGCAGTAGTGAGCCTGAACGGATTGCATTCTGACTGCTTTCCTATTTAGGGTACACGCCAGGGCTGCCCTCTCCCCTGCTTGTTTTCCATCTTTGTAGAGCCATACCTCAGCTTTTCAACAAACTTGAACCTTCATGGGTATAGGATCTCGGAGTCCTCTTATCACAAAATAGCCTACTATTTATATCTTTATATTACTCATCTGGAGGAATCATTACAAACTCTCACTTCCTCCTACAAGAAATAGAGCGCCTCACAGTCTACACCATCGACCTAAATAAACAGAAGTCCCACTTATACAACCTCCTCTGCCCCAGAGTTAATCAAGAGATACCCCTATAAATGGGACAAACCATATATAACTTATTTAGGAATCAAGATTCCCCAGACCTCTACTCCTCTAATTATGTTTCAGTCCTCTCAAAAATCAATTCGAATTTGGTGCAATAGACCCCTCTCCCTCTTTCTTTGCTGGCTAGGGTCCAATCTATCCAGATGAATTCCCTTCTGAAAATATTATACCTAAAGCAAAATATCCTGATACCCCTCACGAGTAAGGATATTCGGGAGTGGGATCGCTCGGCTAGTAGGTTTCTCTGGGTGAACAACCAACCCAGATTAGCACTTAAACTTCAGTGCTCTAAAGAGAGGGGTGGACTGGCTCTGCCCTGCATCCTTAATTACTGGCTAACTGCTCTATTTACACATTTAATGACCTGGCTTTTACCCCAGACCAGTCTCCACCCTGGTTTACGGTGGTGAGGGTATGGACCACCTCCCTAAGCTATTCTCTAGTGTTCCAACCTCATAATATTACATAGATCTGTCAAGGTTCCAGCTTCATTAAGGGCTTCTCCAGTATTGGATAAAGTTTCTTGCCCGACCAGCTAATAAACTCCTGTTGACTTGATAGGCATCCCTGCAGAAGACCCACAATGGCCCCCAGCACAACTAGACATCACATTCGAATTGGGCCCATCAGGGTTTGAAATACCCTATCAATTCTATGATAAAGATATCTTTAAATCATTTGAACAACTTAAACAGGAGTTCTCCTAAATCAGAGTGACTTTTTCGTTCCTACAGATCCACCATTTTCTGAACACTAAAATTGATCTGGATGTTACCGATCAGTCTATTCCTTCTCTATGTTCCTTATTGACTCAGGTAGAGAGGGTGTAGGGTGCAGCATTTAATCTATCATTTCTGAGGCCTACAGGACCCCTCACACACTATGGATCTGGTTCAATTCCATTGGGAAGCTGAATTCCAGATTGAACTAACCCAGGAAGACTGGCTTGGATCTGACGAAGACAGCATAAAACCTCAAATTCATATATCTGGAAAGAATTTTCCTGGAAGGTGGTCTAAAGATTTTTTCATACACCCCAGATCACTACCAAGTATACAGATGGTGGGACTCAAGTGCTGGAGACACTGTGGCTGTGAAGTGGCTACATATGCAGCGTGTGGCTGTGCCCAGCACTGGCAGCCTATTGGTTAGGGATAAAAGTAGAGTTCTGGATCTTTTTCCTGTTTAAGTGCCCTCCTCCCAGACATAGGGATTCTCCTACATTACCACGCCATTTTGAAGAACACCACCAAATATATCTCCTTAATATTCTCCTGAGTGCCACTAAAAAATGTATCACAAGGTTGTGGCTGTGCCCAGATCCCACTACTTTATCTCCCTGGGAAGATACCGTATATGATATATATAAATCTGAACATATGATGGCTAGGCTTCAAAACAAAGTTCCAGAACTAATGAATCGCTGGAACACTTGGTTCCTGAGCATTTCATAGACTCAACCAGATCAACCTCCTTAGAGGTTTAGCTTCTTGAACAGTGGTTCCTCTTGACTGCTCCTTGGAATGCTGGCCATCCCTTAGTCCCCCCACCAGGCTTTATCCCTGGATATCCAGGTTGGGACTTGATTTAACTAATTTGGTGAAAGGAGTTGTAGCCCCTGGGCCTCCCTGGCCCAGGGGCTTCAAAAGCAACAGCTTGCCAGTATAGTTTATCCACAAATAATGTGCAAATAGTAGAGGGCCATATGCTATCATTGTAAACTTTTTTCATAATTACAGGTGATTTTCACCTAATTATTCTCCTCTTGTTTGTGATTATTATGCTACTTACTGCCTGTGCAAGTAATGTCTTTTACGACGATCAAAACCCATCAACTACAGTGATGATTACCTGTAACACTACTCTGTGTGTTTTTAACAGTAAAAAATTGAAATAGTTAAAAAAAAAAAAATGAAATGATAGTGCCACTGTTCATGAGAGAAGGTCCCAAAATACCCACGTTGAAAATTTGGTGAAAAAATTCCAAAAAAATGATTGTGTTGCAGGCATGCGTTGCACAGTTTCTACACATGCTCGTAACTTCACAAATTTTTCACATTTTTGCTCCAGATTTTCAACATTGCCATTTTTTCACACCACCTCATGAACAGTGTAGCTGTCATTTTTGACATCCAACCTGAAATGTGTTTTCCACCTGTAGTGCAGAGTGGTGTAGCTTTGAAAAATCACCTTTGGGATTGAGTAACGAAATTATAGTGCCACTGTTCATGAGGTGGGGTCCCAAAAGCCCATGTTGAAATTTGGAGCAAAATACCAGCAAATGCCCAGGGCATTAGGGTTTCCAACCATAATGCCCCACCCTGTAAAGACTGACAGGTGTTGGGGGTGTGACTTTTGGTCATTGGCCATAATGCACACGCCTTTCCACCCCTCCCCCCACAGTCAGTGACAGGCATCGAGGTGTGGCTTGGGGTCTTGACCCCAACGTTCACCCCTTTCTTCTATACTGCACCCATCTCAGCTTATGTCCTTCTGGAATGGGGTGAGCGTAAGGACTGAAGACCCCAAGGCACACTGTGACACCTGTCGGTGTCTGCAGGGTGGAGTGAGGTGGAATGGCATGAACGTTTGGCCTGTGACAGTAGCACACCTCAACACCTGTCAGTCTCTGCAGGGTTGGGTGGGGTTGGCATTAGTTCAATACTTCATTGCCATCCCTATTATTCATCTCTCTAACTCCTGCATTACCAATGCCAGCAAGCAAACATTCGGCACTGACAAATGCTTGTTAAGAAAAACATTATGGCTGTACTTCAAACGCCTAATACTGTCTCTCCCATTGATAAAATAAATCTGACAAAAAGTATAAGCTAGACAGGACAGGTGCTGAGTTTCTCTTTACTCACCCTGACCACCAGGGAATAATTCAGCAGGCAGCCTGTGAAAGGGCTAAGGTGCCTCTGACTTCACACCCTCCTGAAAAGGATTCTAGAAAAATTGACAGTATGGCAAAAAAGGGCTACCTGTCAGCTTCTTTGGCAATCAAGCAAGCCAGCTACCAAACTTATGCAGCCCAGTACCATAAAGCCCTGTGGCACTCAGTACTGGCCATGTCAGAAAAGGATCCATCCAGTATCTCCTCTGATCTAGCTGAAACTGCTAGAGTTGGGACTGGAAGCCTCTAAGTACTAGTTTCAAATGGCAGCAGACACTAATGACACTGCTGCCAGGTGGATGGTCATGCAGTGGCCCTAAGAAGGTATGCCTGGCTTAGGCCACTAACCTGACTCAGGATACCCAGGCTAAGGCCATGGATTTTCCTGTGGAGAATAACTCCTTATTTGGTGAACAGACAGAGGCTTACATGATAAATGTGGACAAATATAAAGCTACCTTTAGGAGCAGTTCAGCAAAGGAAAAGCCTTCCCACTCTTCCAGGCCCTATGGAAGGGGAGGTAAGGGTAGGCTTGCGTACACCAGACACTTCTACCAGGTCCAGGCTGTACCACAATAACTGTAATACACTCAGCTGGCTGGCTATTTCAGGGGCAGCAGGGGTGCCAGGCATGGCTCCCAGACTGGACAAGTCCAGCCACAAACAAAACAGAACCCAGTCGGGCAGACTGACTCACTGTTTCAGGCCTGGAAAAATATCACCACAGACAAGGGGCTCCTGAAAGTGATGAGTCAGGGTATGTCCCTACGCTTCAAATCCCTTCCTACCTTAAGAACAAGAGTGTTCAAAGCAGCTTCTCGCCAAAAGAAAGCTGCTAGAAAAAGTACAGCTCTGCTTTTGTCCAGAGCAATAGAGCCTGTACCCTCTCTGCAAAAGGGAAAGGGTTTGTACTCCAGGTACTTCCTTACCATAAAGAAATATGGTGAGTGGCAGCTTATTCTAGACCTCAGAATACTAAACAGACACCTGGTAAAACCCAGGTTCAAAATGGTCACATTGGCAATGATTCAGCCAGCATTACAAAAATGAGACTAGCTAGCCTCCATTGATCTAAAAGACACATATTTCCACATCCCGATGAGGGAGTCTCACAGAAAATATCTAAGATTCAGACTCCCTTCAGGACACTACCAGTTTTCAACACTCCCCTTTGGTCTCACATCAGCACCAAGAGTGTTCACAAAGTGCCTGGCAGTGGTGGTGGCTCACCTAAGAATGCTAGGTGTTTCTGTGTTTCCCTACCTGGGAAGACTGGCTGGTTGTGAAGTCCCCTAACAGGTAAGGAATATCTGCAGGTAACCCAGGACCTTTAGGAGTCTCTGGGATTTCTGATAAATGTCAAAAGGCAGTCCTGCTCCCAGTGCAAGTACTGCAATTCATAGGGCAGAACTAAATACCATAGTGGGAAGAGCTTACTTACCTCAGGAAAGGGTAAGTAACATTCTGCAACTGGCTGGCTCAATCGAACTGAACAGGCCAAAAACAGCAAGACAGTTCCTGCAACTCCTGTGCCACATGGCTGCAGCAACAGGCACAGTCCTAGGTTCCAGGTTTCAAATGAGGGATATTCAGTTCCACCTCAGAGCACATTGGTGCCACAGGAGAGACCCACTCTCAAAGACAATTCCAGTAACAAGTATGTAACTGCAGGCTCTTCAGTGGTGGAAAGGAGGAGACAATCTCTGAGAAGGGGTTCCATTCCAGCAGGCGTCTCCATCAGTGATTCTGACAACAGATGCATCACTGCTGGGGTGGGGTGCCCACCTAGGGGAGCACACCACCCACGGTACCTGGTCAAGTACAGAGTCACTCCAGCACATAAACCTACTGTAATTGAGGGCGGTGCTACTAGCCCTGCAAACCTTTGCTCTACTGATCCAGGGAAGGGTGGTACAGATCAGAACAGACAATACTACTACAGTGTACTACATAAACAAGCAGGGAGGGACAAGGTCCAGCCCCCTCTGCACAGAGGCATTGAAGATATGGAGTCTGAATTACTCCTCAGTGCCTCTCTATAAGCTACCCATCTGCCAGGAAAGGACAACACCCTAGCAGATGCCCTGAGCCGGATCAACCAGGCCCATCATGAGTGGGCCTTAAACAGGAGGTGCTGGATGTAGCATTCAGGAGGTGGGGCACCCCAAGGATAGATCTCTTTCCGTCCCTTTCGTTGAGGCAGATCAGGAAGCATAGGAAAAACCAGGAGCAGTTGTAAAATTCACAAAAATATTTATTTACACTAATAGTAATATGAAAAAATAAAATTGTTCAGTAAACTATTTAAAAAGGAAGAATAAACAGCAGATTGATCAGCGTTCACCGTCAATCTCTGTGTGTCCATCTAAAATGCAATTGCAGCTCAGCTCTCTTATAAGTCCTTCCAATCCTCATTCTTAACAAGCATCTTCCAAAGTGTTCCTGTATGTTTCAGGCAGGTGCTAGCAGGGACACAGACTGCCTGAGCTGAGGCCCCTTTTTCACAGCTTCTGCAAAAGGCTTAAAAATTGCATTTCAGGTTAACCCCTTGAGTTCTCTATAGCTTTTTGCAATCATCTCAAAGTATAATTATATACATTTCAACAGTAACACTATATAATTTCTAAACAAAGGGATCCAGTATCAGTTACTTTTCCACATAATGATTTGCATATATTTTTTATACCAGGAGTTATGCAAGGGAGGAAAAGACAAACAGCAAGGGAAGACTGAGAGACCATGAGAGGCAGAGAACTGCGAGACTGTCGGGGTGATTAAACCCTAGATCTCGCAGGAAAATCTGGTTGTGCAACCAGACAGACAAGAGATAGGAAAATAATAGAACAGATCCTTGCATTTAAACTCTTTCCATAACAATACCCAACCTCCTTAAGAGGGAACCTGTTTTATCAAACAGGTTTCCAAAACGTTTATTAATTCTCTGCTAATATTAGCTTCTAACTTTCAGAAATTAAGCATATGCATTATCCATTTTTATAACTGTATACATTTGTGTTTCAGTCTTCAGAACCCTCAATTACTGATCCATATCTTGACAGAAAATCAGCATTGCTATTCTTTACGGATTGTGTATAACCTTGAATTTAAATGGTTGTAATGCCAGGTACCACCTTGTGATTCTGGAATTTTTATCTTTCATTTAGTTAAGCCAACAGAGAGGCTTGTGATCTGTTATAAGTGCAAAGTCAGTTCCTAGTACATAAAACTTAAGGGACTCCGTGGCCCACTTTGCTGCTAAACATTCCATTTCAATGGTGGAGTACCTTTTCTCTCTGTCATGCAACTTCCTATTTATGTACAAAATAGGATGTCCTTTCCCATCTGTATTTTAACTCAGGACTGCACCTAGGCCTACCGCTGATGCATCTGTTTGTAACAAGAATGGTTTCTCAGAGTCTGGGCTTCTTAAAACGGGCTGAACATATTGCAACCTTAATGGCTTAAAAAGCTTCATCACACTCTGGGGTCCATTTCATATTATTTGGGTACCGTTTTCTCGTGAGTTCAGTGAGGGGAGTAGCTAACTCAGCAAAGTTGGGAACAAATCTTTGAGAATAACCAGCCAGCCCTTTAAATGACCTGACGAGTTGCTTTGTGTTAGGGAAAGGGCTGTTAGCTACAGCTTCTCTTTTAGAAACCTTTGGCTTAACTCCTCCATTTCCCAACACGCAGCCCAAATATCTGGTTTCCTGCATGCCCAGTGTACATTTAGTAGGATTAATAGTCAGACCTGCATTTTTGATAGCTTGGATAACTGCTCGTAGGTGTTCCAGGTGGGTTTTCCAGTCTGGACTATACATCACGTCATCATCCAGGTATGCAGTACAATAACCAGTGTGAGGTGATAAAATGACATCCATGCACCACTGGAATGTAGCTGGTGCACCATGTAAACCAAATGACATGGTGGTGAACTGATAGAATCCAACAGGAGTGGCAAATGCAGTTTTGTCTCTGGATTCTTTAGCTAAAGGTATTTGCCAGTAACCCTTGGTGAGATCGAGGGTACTGATATACTTTGCACTCCCCAGTCTGTCCACCAAATAATCTATTCTAGACATAAGATAACTCAAATTCTGACACTTGTTTCCTAAAATAAAGGCAGATTCTAACACCTCCTTCTTTTTTGTTTACAATTACCATTGGAGATGACCAAGGACTCCTCTATGACACCCAATTCTTTAATTTTTTGTATTTTCTTAACCATGTCAGCTCTTAACCACTCTGGTAACATACATGTCTTTTGCCTAATAGGAAGACCATTCCTTGGAACTATTACGTGCTCTAACCCTTCTGCTCGTCCGGATACAGTGGTAAAAGTACAGTTAAATGTCTTTAGCACATTACCAATGTCTGCCGTTTGTTCTGAGGTTAAGGAAGCATTCACCTTTACAGCATCAGCATTTACAGTTTGTTCCAGTCTGTCATAAGCTGCATCAATAATATCTTTATCAGTTTCTATTAAAACTAGCAAAGTAGCTATTGGCATTTTTTCAGTCCATTTCTTGAGGAGGTTAGCATGGTATATCTTACTAGGATTTTTCCTGTCAGTGGTCTCAGTCTCGTAGTTAACAGTGCCAGAATGTCTAAGAACCTTATAAGGCCCTTGGCACTTCATTAACACTTTGTTTTCTGTTGTGGGTAACAGTAGCAGAACCTTTTCACCTGGCTCGAAAACTATTTTTTTTTACCCAGTCATAATATACCTTCTACTGGTTTTGGGCCTCTTCCTGATTACTATGGGCAATTTCAACATATTTTGCCAGCTCTTTCTTAGGGCACACATATAAGACGTAATAGATTGTTTCTGAGTGGGGTTATCTTCCCATGTTTCTCATATCACATCCAGTGGCCCTCTTGGCTGCCTACCATACAGCATAAATGCCTTCAAGATGCTTTATTTCCATACAGTCAGAGAAGTATGTAACTGCTTCACCCACTCAGACCCAGTACCAGTGTCTGCCCTGGTATATAGCCACGCCTAGACTCAATTTTAAGTACTGACCCCCCAGCTTGCTCCTCACAAGCCTAATTGTTCCCTCCTTCACTTATCCCCCTGTCTTATCAACACTAGGCCCATCCATCCCTTATCCTTCCTTTCCCAACCTCGGATAGGAGCTCACTACCCTGGGTTGTGACATCCTACCATGCCTCGCATTTTATAGCATTCAATCCTGGGCTCACACATACTCCTTTTCTCCATCCACCTTCTCTACATCCCGTTTTACCAACTCCTCTCTGTGCACCGTGCTCTCCTAGCCTTTCTCCCCCCACCTACCTTTGCCTCTACCTGGTGTATATATTTTTTTTTCTTCCATTACTTCCTCCTACAACCTTAGATAACCTGCTTTATCTTCCTATAGACACTTCTATGTATGTAAATACCCTGTAATCTGTACAATATCTGTATAATTCTATGTACATATGAAGTTTTTTTTCTTCCTCTCTGTAAACAGTATTATCTGTATTGCCTTGTAAATACCTGTGTCGACCTGTATATACAATTGTTCATGCTCCACCCAGGTCCATCTTGCAAATGAGCTTCTGCTCAATGATGAATGCCTGGTTAAATAAAGACTTGATTGATTGATTGATTATGGTGAAAACCCTGTTGGTGCCTGTGGCACTTCTCTGTAGGCAAAAGTAGGTAAGGCAAGTATTGGTCCCAATCTTTCCTTTCCCTTTACAAACCTTTTAACGTATGCTTTTAGGGTTTGGTTAAACGATCAACAAGACTGCCTGTCTGAGGGTGATAAGGGAGGTTCTTATGGCAGTGATACCTAGTAGTCTGTACAGCTCCTTAAGTAATGCAGCACCAAAATTACTACCCTGATCAGTAATGATCTCTTTTGGTGTACCCATCCTGATGAAAATTTTTGCGAGCTCTGCTACCACTTTTGAAGCTGTGACAGTACACATTGGAACAGCCTCTGGGTGTCGAGTTGCATAGTCGCATACTACCAGGATAAATCCATTACCCTTTTTACTTTTGTCTAAAGGACCAACCACATCCATTGCAATTCTCTCAAAAGGCACATCCATCAAGGGTAGGGGCACCTTGTCTTTTCTAGTGACTGGGGCTACTTTCTGACACTCAGCACAGGAATTACAGTAGGTAGCAACATCTTCATGAATTCCAGGCCAGTAAAATCTAGACAGCAATCTGGCAAGGGTGTGATCCCTTCCTAAGTGACCAGCCATAGGACTATCATGTGCTATCTGTAACAACTCTGTTCTTTACTTCTGTGTTATAACTAATTGTTCTGTTTAGCATTTTCATATTTTAACCCTTCATGTCCATCAGTCATTTGTTGCCACAGTTTCTTCAGGCATTGTCTTTCTTTCCTGGATTTCTGGATCTTGGAGCTGTGCTCAAACAAGTCTGACTCAAAATCACTGAAAGGAAACATGTCCCCACCATCTGAAATTTTCTTTGCCTGAGCCCTTGTCACCACAGCTGCTGAAACATCAGGATTTACTCCCTCCTTTATTAACTCAGTAAATCCTGGAAAGTCATTTCCAATAATCATAGGTACAGGTAACTTAGGTACTACCTCCACTTTCATTTGGTGCGACACACCCTCAATGGTCAGAGTCATTTGGGTGGTGGGATAGTATCAAGTATCCCCATGGATGCAGATATCATCAGCATCTGGTCCTTTTGCACAGTGTTTTCCCAGCACTCCAACATGCAGTAGTGTCTGCCTGTTTACCGAATGAATGAGTCCCTTTACAGTCCTATCCCCCACCTTCACATCTGTTAAGTACTTGCCCAGGACAAATCTGCTCCAGTGCCACTCTCCTTACTACGGCAGTTTCTTGCAATATGACCTGGCTTATTACAGTTATAGCAAAATAATGTCTTTGAGCACAGATTTGTTAACCTCAACCAGAGTTCTGAGTATACTTGGAATTTAAATGGGAAGAGAGTGTCTTACCAGTCCTTGGCTGTTACGTCACTGCTGTGGTGATTGGCCATTTGGTAGTCCTCACCAAAGAAACAGCTTTTCCCCACTTTCTGGTCAATGTTCCTTTACCTAAAGCTTCACATCTATATATCAGAATGTTAATGAATTGCTCCATGGAACACCGGCCTGGTGGCGCTGAAGGTTGAGGCGCTGGACACCACACCTATACCACAAAATGACCTGGGTTCGGAATGAGACCAGGCCATCGGGGGTCGGCAGGGAGGGAAGGATTGAGCATCTGGTGGACTGTCTCTCCTTCCCGGGAGGATCAGGGATAGCGCCACTCTTGGGTGGCCCTGGCATGAGTTGGGGCAGTGCAGGTAAAATGCGGTGCTCACAAGAGTGGGGGCAGAACTGTGGCAGACACCGCCTAACTTCATTGCATGTCCGAGTTCCGCAGGGGAAACAGAAAATCCCCAGACCAGGGAGGCAACAAGGGCTCCAGTGGTGGACCCTCACATCCAAAATGCCGGGCCATCTCCCTGACAGCACAGCTGACCCCCCACCAGACAGACCCTCTAATCACATGAAGGCCATCAGGTAGGAGGCGGGCCCTCCCTGGAGGGTGATCCGGGAGCTTGATGGGAGAGGCTTCAGTGTGGAGAGGAGTTATGCTGAGAGGGCACCTCTGAGAGATGCCCTGGTCGGTGGGTGCCAGAAATACAATTGACCAAAAAAATTGCCTTGGCAAATGTGCCAGTGATCTGTGGGACTGTTTTGCCCTCTGGTTGGAGCCATTTTATCAGAAGTTCTCTTGAGTCAGGTGAAGACTTCTCAAGGGTTGTCGACAGAGTTGTACTTCAGAGATCGAAATCTCTGCCTGTAGGTCTCTCCTGAGATTTCGTACCTTTTTAGGATTTTGCTTTTCACCAGGTCATAGTTTCTGACTGTGCATTGTCCATATTGCTGTAGGCAAGTTGGGCTTTCCCTGTCAGGTAGGGTACCAGTCTGATTGCCCACTGCTGCTTTGGCCATTGGCAGGCTGTGGCAACTCTATCAAAGTTGTCAGGTATGAATTGATATCATCAAGGGGACACAACTTTGTAAGTTTAATGGCTTTAAGTTGCTTGTGTTTTGTTGCTTCGCCTGGATCTGTGCCAGATCCTCTGTCTTTGATAGCTTGCAGTGCATCCAGCCATCCTGCCCTGTCACTGCATTTCTTTTCACTGTGCTTCTAAACGTTGAAGCTCTTTTTCTCTCTGCTTCTCCATCTCTTTTTGTTGTATAGCCCACCATTTGAAAAAGTCCATAAGGCTTTCAGGTTCTGTCACTGCCTGTTCTTTTTCCATAACTTGTGCTGGCTGTGCAATCTCAGCTTGGACTTCTGTCTCTGCTAGTTTGGCTGCCATTTTCCTGGTAACCACTCCTGGACTTGCTGCTGCAGAATCCATACCTTGCTGCATGCTTTCCTGGTACTAGGTCCAGTACCCACGCACAAATCTCCTGGCTTAGAGTATGCACAACGTAAATCTCACTTAGGCTGACACCATCTGTCGTCGAGGCACAGGTTAGGAAGCATTGAAAAAATCAAGAGCAGTTGTAAAATTTGTAAAAATATTTATTTACACTAGCAGTAACATGAAATTGTTCAGTAAACTATTTACAAAGGAAGAATAAACAGGATTGATCAGAGTTTTCCTTCGATCTCTGTTTGTCCATCTAACATGCAGTTGCAGCTCAGCTCTAAGTCCTTCCAATCCTCATTCTTAACAAGCATCTTCCAAAGTGTTCTTGTATGTTTCAGGCAGGTGCTAGCAAGAACACAGTGTGCCTGAGCCGAGGCGCCTTTTTCACAGCTTCTGCAAAAGGCTTAACAATTGCATTTCAGGTTAACCCCTTGAGTTTCCAATAGCTTTTTGTAATCATCTCAAACTATAATTATATACATTTCAACAGTAACACTATATAATTTCTAAACAAAGGAATTCAATACCAGTTACGTTTCCACATAATGATTTGCATATATTTTTATAGCAGCAGATATGCAAGGGAGGAAAAGATAAAGAGCAAGGGAAGACTGAGAAACAGTGGGAGACAGAAAATTGTGAAACTGTCAGGGTGATTAAATCCTAGGTCTCACAAGAAAATTTGGTTGCACAACCACAGAGGAGACAGGAAACAGGAAAATAGAATAGAACAGATCCTTGCATTTAAACACTTTCCATAACAACTGGGACAGGGTCTTATTCCACCCTGTCACAGTCCCACAAGAACCACCACCTGCCACAGTATTATTGCAGACCACCAACCAGGGGCACATTCCTCTAGGTGCTCTGATACTGGACTGGTCAGGAGGCATCTACACGCTTTCCTCTGTTTTTTCAGAGTACTAATCAAACACAGATCACAGACAGTATCAATGATTTTGATACCACCAGATTGGGCCAGGCAGCCATGGAACTCTGTTGCTCTCCTTGTCTGTGGCTAAGTCAATACACCTCCCTCGGAGGCACAACCTGTTAACCTCAAAACCAAGGAAGGATCATGCACCTGAACCTCAGGTCCCTCAAGTTCAAGGCATGGCTGTTGAGGACTTGAAGTATGCGGGCTTGAAACTCTCAGAGGTGTCCTGGAGGTGTTAAGGGGGTACAGGAAGCCCTTTGCCAAGAAAACCTATGCCTCAAAATGGAAAAGGTTTTCAGTTTGGTGTTCTACCAATGGTGTGGTGCCAACACAGGCAGGGGTTCCAGCCCTGTTGTACTTACAAACTCATTTACATTCTCTGGGCTTATAGCATCTGACTCTGAAAGTCCACTTCACCTCAGTGTCTGCGTACATTTCAGCAGGAAAGGATTTCTATGTGGCATGCAATCCAATCTTCAGGAGTTTTTTTTCAAGGGTTTGTCCCATTTACACCCCCCCCCCAACAGGGAACAAGTGCCAGCTTAGAATCTAAACATTTGTATTGCCCAGCTCATGCTTTCCCTTTTTGAACCCGTGGTTTCAGCAGACCTGAAGTATGTTACCTGGAAAGCAGTTTTCCGTGGCCATCACTTCTGCCAGACAGGTCAGTGAGCTCCAAGCCTTGTGTATTGAAAAGGACTATATCTCCTTTCATAAGAACAAGGTAGTGCTGAGAACAAATAGGAAGTTCCTCACCAAGGTGGTTTCTGACTTCCACCTGAACTGGTCTGTTACCTTGCCGGTCTTTTCACTGAGCATTCCAGCTCAGGGAAATGCAGACAGCACAGTCTGGATGTAAAAGAGCCTTGAGTTACTACATGACTCACACTAAGAACCAAGGGCAGGACAGACAGCAGCTTTTCCTGTCCTGTGGTGATGTTGGCAAAAGAAACTGCATCCAAAAGGACTATTTCTCACTGGATAGCTTAGTGCATCCAGTTTTGCTATTCAAAGGTTGGTAAAGAGACCCCAGCAGGCTCAGGGCTCATTCCACAATGGGTACAGCAGCTACCTGGAGGTCAGTCCACACCTTTACAAAGCATTACAGCTTGACACCTTGTCCAGAAGTGATGCCAGGTTTGGCACAGCAGTCCCTGTAGAGTCTGTTCCCAAAGTACGCTCTGTGCCCACATCCAAAGGGTACTGCTTCATAGTCTGCAGAGTTAGAATATTGGAGAATTCTCATGGAGAAAAAAATTACTTACCATGGTAATCTTGTTTCTTCCAAGATATTCTTCAATATTCATAACTTTCCCACCCTACCTCCCCACTAGAACCAGTGGCCTCTGCACTCCAAGCTGACTAACTATGTGTAGAGGGCCACACACTGGCATATTCTCTATCTTTTTAGCCCCATTAGGCCTTGTTCTTCCCTTCTTCAGGTGATCCTGACATTAAGGGGTTGGTGTTTTAAAACTTTTCTGTCCCCAATTGGGGCCTATAGGTGTTAGTTATTATGGTTAAGTAGATTTAGTTTGGTTGGGCCTCTAGAGCAGGCTCCCTCAAAATCTGAAGGGTTAGAATGCAGCAGTTAGTGAAGGCAGTATTTGAAAATGGTATGAGCTAATGAACATTCTCTAATTAGCATAAGTTCCATCTCTCCGGCAGTTCTGTCTTAAAGGGATACTGCAAGAGTTATGAATATTGAGAATACCTTGGAAGAAACAAGATTACTATGGCAATTTTTTTTTCTTTTTGCTTCCCTATAGACTGCTAAGAACTTTATTTCTCAAATCTACCAAATGTACCAGTGTCCAAATTTCCACAAACGAAACACATAACCTGTTACTGCATCACAGGTCAGGTATTTAAGCAAACTACCACTACCAAGTCAGGGAAGCATGCGCGGAGCACGTTTGTGCAAGACGTTGATATTTCAGCGTGCTAGGGCATGTCTTTAGAGCACATTGGCTTCTGTGCATGCACTCCCCTGACATGTCGGTGGTATATCTCTTTAATACAAAGCAAAAAGTTAATACATACATGCTGAAAATAGTTAGATCAACATTTCCACCACAGGTCTTCTTCAGGAATTATCTAAAAGAGAAAAAATATACTGTATATTGTTTTTTTATCTTAGATAATTCCTGAAGAGCTGTGGTTGAAGCATCGACTTCATTATTTTCAGCATACATTTAGTACTACCTTTTTGTTTTGTTTTCAGCCCACATGCTGATGTGGCCCCCTTTTTTTAAAATATTACTTGAATACCTAACCTGTGATGCAGCAGCAATGTGTTTCATTTGTGGATACTTGGTCATTGGTGCAGCAGATCTGAGAAATAAAGCTCTTACCAGACTGGAGGTTATCAAAACTTACTGATTATGCATTGAATCTATTTTTTACACCACAAGTGCAGTGTTTAAGTGCTGTTTATATGATTTACCTACCCACTGTACCGGGACTGTCACTCAAGTGAGTTAGAGCACCAGCAACCATCACTGGAAATGCACACAAATACAACAGATTTGAGAAAGCCGTGCAATCCACTGATTACAGCATAGAACTGAGAACCTCTGGATAACAGATATCCTATCACTGCCACTGGCTGACTCAGTGACCTGAGTCACAGGTCTCATCTCACTAGGAGCTGAAGACCTGAGGAGGCAAGAGGTGCAGAGAAGTACTTGTCTGCGTGTTTTTTTTTTTTTTTTTTTGTATTGTAGTTTTTACTGAGAGGACAATATGTACTGTGGGATTTAAACTGTGAAGCTGCAAAAAATGATTTTGTCTTGAGCTGGGAGAAGGGAGGAAGCTGAGTGAGGGAGGGAGAGTGTGGGACTACACAGGAGGGGAAGGGGTGGTCATGTGACTCTGACCAGCCAATAGCAGGGCTGGGATCCTCTTATCTTACAAGGTAGCCTAACGACCCAGAAGCGTGAGTGCCACAAAACAGTAGTATGGCACCGGACTTGGTGGTGTCTGTAGGGAGGACTGCAGATCACACTGGGGCAGGGTAAATAGGGGAGTAAACTGCTAAGGAGAAATATAGAGGCATTGGAATACATAGATACAGGGGATGATGTGGCAACCTAGCAGTGGGGGGAGAGGAGAAACAGCATGGAGGAAGGTTGGTGGGGCAGGGATAGTAGATGGCGCATACATGGGGGTCTCGGGAGGATGGTCAGATATGAGTATGGAGCAGTGTGGAGGGCAGGGGGACGTCTAGTGTGTAGGCAGCTTGGGTAACTTATGGAGGAAATAAAGAGGTTGAGATGGGAACTCGGAACGAGGAGGGGAGGGGGGATGTTGGCAGATCACAGCCAGTCATTGCAGTGATGGGACCAGGGCAGGAAACTAGGAAGGCTCAACAGAGTTTGGGAACACCATTGCCACAGAGACCCGTGGGGGTGGAAGGTGGGTAGGGGATGCAGAGAAGAGAAGGAAGGGGCAGGGCAAGGAGGGTGAGGGAGGAGATGGGAAGAGTAGCATAAGGCATTGAGGGTAGGGGAAAGAAGACCCTAACAGGTATACAGTATTGCAGGGTTTGGACAAGCAAGGGAAGGAGGGAGCAGGAAGCAAGAGGAGGCAGAGCCCAGTAAGGAGGAACAGGAAGTGAGAGTGGGACAGGGTTAGGGAATGTTAACGGGGCAAGGAGGTAGGAAAGACAAGAGGGCTGTCAGGCAAGATAAGCATGGGAAGGGGAGGAGGCATGGGCAATGTGAGGAATCTCAGGTGGGGAGTACAGAGGCGGAGAAAAGGCCAGACCACGGGGAGGCAAAGCTGGGGGTAAGCATGGTGAAAAGGGAAGCTGGGTTACAGAGAAGAGAAAGTTGCTCTGAGTGGTACCCACAGCAGAGGAGATATATAGGAGAAGGGAAACAGGGGAGGGGTAATTCTTGCAGACCTAGTACTCAAGGAGTGATGGGGTAACAAACATACTAGAAGGAACAACAGGAAAGTGGAGTGCATGCCTGGCATAACCAAGAGGGAAGGTGGCAACAATCGATCAAATGTGTGGACAGGAACAGAGGAAACCAAACATTGTGGTTCATTTGGAACCAATGACCTGGCAGGGTGCAAGGTGAATGTGGTGCAGGAATGGTTAAGGAATTGGGTAGGAACTGCAGTGGGGTAGGAAAAATTGTAACATTCTCAGAAGTACTACCTGTCCCAAGAGCCAGTACTGAAAGAAAGCTGAGGATTGCGGAATTTAATACATGGCTGGGAGGTTGATGTGAGACCAGTGGGTACGGGCTTGTGGGGGAGACTGAGGCAAGACATGGAAACCCAATGACCTATATGTACAGGACAGGTTGCATCTGAGTAAGGAGGGCTCAAGGGTCCTGAAAGATGACCAGGAAAGGTACTTGACGGATAAACTACATTTAAACTGACAGATGGGAGGACAGTCGGTGGCGCTGAAGGCTGTGGCATCCGCCTTACCTCATGCCACACTGGTGTCCCGGGTTCAGAAACAAGCCAGGGGTCGGGTGGGAAGGAGAGGAGAGGATTGAGTGTCCGATGGACTGCCCTCCTCTCCTGGGAGGGAGGGTGATCCGTGTCCCGTGACGCTAGTGGTGCCCAGTGGAGACTGGTTGTACTGCAGTCGGAGATCATGCGAGGGATGATGTCAGCGGCTGACCTGGAGAAATAAATGGCGGGGTGTGTCGTCAGCTGGATGGCGTGCATGTCCTGCATTGGGGGGGGCACAGAACAATCGAAAATCCCTGGAGCTGGGGAGGTGACGGTGGACTACCGGTAACCGATACCCACATGCCCAGGGCCAACCCCGACTTGACTCTGTGGTCCCCTGCATCCTTCTGAAGGTCAGCAGGAGGAGGGGGGACCCAGCTTACCTGATTCCTTGGTCAGGGAAGGGGTTCAGGCAGGCGATGGAGGCAAAGGCCAAGCAGACCCACCAGAGAGATGCCCCGGCATCAGGAGAGGTAAAAATAGTGTTTAAAACAGAAAAGGGGGGGCAATAGAGGGCACAGCACTTGGCACCAGGTAAGGAGGGCCCCCAGGAGGGAACCTAAAGAGGGGAGAGGGCACGGGAGAGGATAGCAGATATAAGGGGGGGAAGGTAATCAAAAAGGGAATAGGAGAAATGTGAGAGAGGGGTCGAGATGGAAAGTGGTGTCCTTGAATGCCAGGAGTCTGGTAAACAAGACAACAGACCTACAGGCGTTGATGGCAGAAGGAGAGGTGGACATAGCTGCCATCACAGAGATATGGGAAACCCAGTACCATGACTGGGACCTTGAGATCCCAGGGTATCAGCTGGATAGAAAGGATAGGAAGGGGGGAAGGAGTAGCCCTGTACACAAGGGATGAGATGATGTGCACCAGGGAGGAGGGAGCAACCAAAGCCCTACGGGTAGTGCTACAGAACACAACTGGGAAATCGATTTGGGTGAGGGTGGTGTACAGACCACCAGCACAGGGCATGGAACTGGATAGGGAGCTGGGGGAACAGATTAGGAGGGCAGGAGGGAGAAGGAACACTATAATCCTAGGCGACTTCAATCTGCCAGGTGTTGACTGGGGCATCCCAGCTACTTCCTGTGGCAGGGAGCAGGTCCTTCTGCATGCTATCCAAGAGTGTTTCCTGACACATGGAGTCACGGAGCCAATAAGAGAGGGAGCCATACTAGATCTGGTGCTGTTGGATGGGGAGCATATCCAGGGAGTTGAATTGAGGGATCCCCTTGCAGGCAGTGACTACCGCACAGTGTGGTTTTACATAACATGAGGAAGGATGCAGCCAAGACAGAAATGATAGTGGTGGATTCAGGAAAGCAAACTTGGCTAGAATGGTACTATGCTGAAGGAGCAATTGGCAAAGCTTGAGCCACAGATGGATGCGGAGCAGAAATGGGCAGTTGTCAAGAAGGGGTTAATCGAGGCAACAGGCACCTGCACGAAGATTCTAAAAAGAACTCCAGGTGTCGGAGACCTAGCTGGTATAGCAGGAGGGTGGCTGAGAAGGTGAAAGCAAAGCGGAGGCCTTCCTGACATACAAGCATACCTTGAAGGAGGAGGACGGACAGGTTTATGCAGAGAACTCTCATAACACAGGGAGAGAGGCCCGGATAAAGAGCTAAAACTAGCGCAGGGGATTAAGGAAGGGGAGAAGGATTTCTTCCGATACATTAGGGAGAAAAGAAGCAGAAGGGATGGGATTGTAAGGATAAAGAGGGTTGGAGGATGGGTAGAAAAGGGGAAAGATCAAGTGGAGGCTTTAAATGAATACTTTGCTGTCTTCACTAAGGAAGTGGAAGAGCCCATACCACAGGGAGGATTGGAGCCCAGGGGAGGCTGTGAATGGGAGATTGGGATGGACAGGGTCTTAAGGGGGCTAAGTGAACTGCAGGTGAACAAAGCCTCGTTACCAGACGGTTTACACCCAAGGGTCCTGAGAGAGTTGTAGGGGCTTAGCAGCCCACTTATAGACGTGTTTAACACCCTCACTGAGGAGGAGTGTGTTCCACAGACTGAGAATGGCTCATGTGGTTCCATGTCATAAGAGCAGTCCCAGGGATGAGCCGAGTAACTACAGGCCGGTTAGCTTGACCTCTGTAGTGGGGGAAGATAATGGAGACCATTCTAAAGGAAAGACTGGTGTCCTTCCTTGAGGAAAATGGTCTCCAGGATGACAGGCAGCACGGGTTTGTCAGAGGGAGATCTTGTCAAACCAACATGATTGACTTCTTCAACTGGGTTACAAGGTCGCTAGACAGGGACAGGTGGTGCACATCCTGTACCTTGACTCCAGCAAGGCATTCGATTCAGTGCCACATGGCAGGCTGATCAGCAAGCTGAGGGACCTGGGAATAGGGGACAAACTGCTGGGGTGGATCAAGAACTGGCTGCAGGATAGGAATCAGAGTGGTGGTAGGAGGGGAACTATCCATACCTCAGCCTGTAACCAGCGGGGTCCCACAGGGCTCAGTACTTGGACCTGTGCTGTTCAGCATCTTTATTGGTGACATAACAGAGGTGGGGGTCAAAAGTAATTTCTGCCTCTCTGCAGATGATACCAAGCTCTGTGGGTGGGTGGAGACAGTGGAGGTGACAGGAATTATGGGAGGATCTGGTTAGGCTGGAGAATTTGTCTGGCATTGGGCAGTTGGGTTTCAATGCCAAGAAATGCAAGGTCATACACATGGGTTCCATGAACCCAGAGGCCAATTACTGGCTTGGGGGGAGTACAGGTGGCAGTCTCAGAGGAGGAAAAGGGCCTTGGGGTGATGGTCAGAGGAGGCATGAAACACTCGGCACAGTGCCTCAAGGCAGCAGCCAAAGCAAATAAAATGCTAGGCTGTATCGCTAGGGGAATAACCGCAAGGAGGGAAGAAGTCATCTTGCCACTGTACAGGTCACTGGTGAGGCTGCACCTGGAATAATGTGTGTGATTCCGGTGCTTGTACCTGAAGAAGGATATCAAGCTACTAGAGGGGGGTCCAAAGGAGGGCAACCAGGATGATCCAGAGTACGGGGGACAAAACATATGAGGAGCGGCTGAGTGAGCTAAACATGCACTCCATGGAGGATTGGAGAGAGGGGGGCATGATAGAGACCTTGAAGTACCTTAAGGGAATAAAAAAGGTAAGATCGGAAGGCATCCTTAACTTAAGGAAGGAGGGTACAACAAGGGGGTGCTGCCTGAAGCTAGTGGGGGGGAAGATTTAAGACGGAAATGAAGAGGCACTTTTTCACTAAGAGGATGGTGTTAGGGTGGAACGAGTTGCCAGAGGAGGTGGTTGCGGTAAATACTGTGACTAGTTTCAAGGGGGGTGGGATAGGGAGAAGAAGAAAACTGGGTTGGTGTTCCCGGGATGGGGAAGAGGGAGGGTACTAGGGGAGGGATAGTTGACTCCAGGGCGAGTGGGGGGGGTTAGCTCCAGGGAACTACTCACAGCTGCATACTTGAGCATGTCTTGTTTCTGCTGGCAAATTCGTATGTTGATATGACCTCCCTGTGCATACAGTCCACCCAGCTATAAGTGGTAAAAACAGCTCCTTCTGAAATCATGGTGCTTCATCTCAGCTGGGCCAACCTGGGTAAAAAATAAATTGTAGAAAAATATACAAAATAATCTTTTTGAGTCAGTCTTCTCCATAGAGTCACACTCTTGGCCTTGGGCCTGGAGGCTCTTGGACCTTATAGAAATAAGAATGTATAACACATAAAGCGTTGCCTGCCCCAACCGCATCAGATCTTCTTCTCTCCGTGCCGGCCCCCCCCAGTCAGAAGCAACCAGCTCACCTCACCAGGGACCAGAACTTTATTTATCAGATAGTGTTCTTGTCTAGTTTGTCATGTCATTTTTCTCACTCTTTAGATTTGTCTATATGATGCCAATTAAGTAGATGTAAGTTGCTTTTGATTTTTATCTATGCCTTTTATTTGCTGCTATTATGGTGATGGGCAGCCTCACCCTTCACTCAGCTGACTGTTATGTCAGGTAAGGCCCCATTTAAAACGTGTTTGCCATGGCAGCAAATTTCCGGGGGCGTGGATATGGTGCACTATCCACACTTAGACAGCTCTTTCTTTCCCTTTAATTCTTGATAGAAGTTCCTCAAGCTAAGCTCCTCCCACCCACCCAAGTGGCATCCACCTTGGCACCACCCAGTGACATCAGATCTTCCTTTCTGCTGGATGTATCAGGTCTCCTCCTTTGCAGCTCCTGCATGCGGTGTATGCCCAGTTTGGTCTTCAGCTTTTTGACAGTGTAGTGTGTTTTCTAATTACTTTGATGGAGCGCAATGACCAGAAAACTGTCCAGGGTTTAAACAGTGTGCGCTTGTAACCAAAAGATGTTGCACACTGATCCTCATGCATATATTGGCTCAGGGCCCAGCATGATCCACGGGCTTGCGGCCTGTGCTGGTCCATTCAACCCTCCATGTTGGGAGACCATTATGCTCGCCTCCTCCCGCCCGGACGAGCAGGTTCCTCCCATTCTTTCCAAGGACACCCATAAGGCAGTATCCGCGGCAGTGGGTCCGGCAGTGCAGCTTGCCACCTTTGAAGAAGCTACAGCGAGCCTTTCAGTCCCCACACTTCTTCCGGTGGGCTTGGGCACTTCATTCCCCAGAGCATTCTGGGACTTAGGTCAGTCCCTTCCTACTCTTAGGGAGGTCCCTTCGCGAGGGTTGAAGTCTTCTCAGGCCTCTAAATCTAAAAGGTCCCATCACAGGTTGTAGAGTGAGCCCACTCCTCCCGCTTCCTCAATTCTGCTTCTGGCTCAATACTGCTGTTGTCCCGGTCCAGGCCATTGACTCCTCTGTGTTCTCATCAGCCCTGCCGGTTGAGACACTGGTCAGTCAACCTGCC
The DNA here is from genome assembly GCA_016271365.2 of Neoceratodus forsteri. Lineage (NCBI taxonomy): Eukaryota > Metazoa > Chordata > Ceratodontiformes > Ceratodontidae > Neoceratodus > Neoceratodus forsteri. The sequence continues at coordinate 669,405,259 of CM057451.1, read as the reverse complement.
AAGATTCCAATCAACCCATAGTTGGAGGATGGCGGAGACAACTCTCTGATGAGGACTTCAGTCCTCAGGGCCCTGTCTTCAGGAGGGGCCGGACAGGTAGGCCAGTATTGCTGTCTCCTCAGGAGATTAACCCTCGGGGTTCCTTGGGCCTGTCTGTGGTTGACTGCTCAATGTCTTCCCCATGTCTACTCTGCATCGACTCTAACCATCGCGGTCAAGATACTGGTCAAGGTTTCAAGTGAGCTTGCGCTTGAGATCCAAGGAGTCTTGGCATTCCAAAAAGTACCGTCAACGCTCTTCATCTTCCTCATCTTCAGACAGAGACAGGCTTCACCGCAAATTGCAGTGCCGTCATGAAGAGCTTGTTTGGCAGCAGTGGTTCTTTGGCCATGGCCACACCCCACCTCAGCCACCAGCTCTTCCCTGGTCACCCTTGCCGTGACCCACTCTGGTTACCCCGGCTGAACTGCCGCCGGCGTCTCCTGCCATTCAGGTGGAGCCCCTGCCTCTGCAGCCTTTGCAAGAGGCCCCATCCATGGCTGCCCACCCTGCTTCTGGCCTCCCCAGTCAGCTTTCCATGAAAATCACTCACATGGATGAGCCAGCGTTTGTCCAGGGAGAGTCTGGGTTGAGGTGTTCAAGGAGTCCTTGGACTCTTGGGACTTCTCCGTGCACTCCCTTTGGACCCTGGCCTTTGATTGGGAGTTCTTCAAGGAGCTCACCACCAAGCATGGGCTGGTCTCCTTTGGGGCTTTGCTCTGCTTGATCTAAGAGTCCATGGGGATCCTATTGGAGCTGGTCCAAAACCGGGTAAGTAGCCCCTGTCTGAAATTTTGGACAGGGATGACTCCCCAGGGGTTGTCTTCCCAGTGGTGGAAGCCATCCTCGGTCTTGCTCTTGAGCTATAGCAACATCCAGCCTCCTGCCTGGCTCCCTTGGCCCGTATGGTCTGCAGATACACTGTTTGTACCTGGGTTCTGCCCAGTTTCACTGACTACTCTTCGGTTGAAGGTCTGGTGGTATATTTAGTGTTCCAACAGACAGGCAATGTCGATAAGCCCCCCCCCCAACAAGGAGTTCAAGAAACTGGACCATGCGGTGAAGAAAGTCTGTACCACCTCCTGTGGGCCTTCGTCAGGCTAGATTGATTGTCATAATGGCCAACTTCTCCCATGCTATCATGGAAGTTTTGTACTTGGTTCTTCCCCACCTCTCTGTGGACTTGCAGTTTGTAGTTAACATTATGCAGGACCGGGGACGTTCAGTTGCCAAGCAACAGCTCCAAGTGTCCTTGGGCATGGTGACTCCTGCACCTGATCCATGGGTGTGGCAGTCGATATGCAGTGCCAGGTGTGGTTGAGGATCTCGATCTTTATGGCAGCTGCTCAGTATAAGTTGGTGGATGTCCCTTTCTTGGGTACTGACCAGTTTGGTCTGGGAGTGGACGGTCACCTTACCCAGATCATGACATCCAACGCCACTCTGGATTCCATCACATCCTCTCAGAAGGACCATAAGGGCCCAAAACAAAAAAAGAAGCCCTTTCAGTTTCTACCTACCCATTGCCTCCACCCAGACCACCATAGCCCCCAGTGGGGCAGACCCAGGCCTGGTGGTCCAAGCCTAAGCCTGCTGGTTCCGGCTATAACAAGTCCTGAGACCAGTTAGCTGGGGTGCCTCCAGCTGCTAGTGCTGGAGACTCTGCCAAGCCTGCCCAGTAATGGGTCAGGGGGTGTCACTCCCCTGCCTGTCATACTTCAGCCAAGAATTCCTGTAGGGGGTCAGCTCAGCCACTTCTCGCATACCCGGTCCGTCATCTCACTGGACAAGTGAGTGCTCTAAGTGGTGGGTCATGGTTTGCCTCTAGACTTCGAGGCTCTCCTGCTCTTTCGAGCCCATGCCCTGTGGGAGGCCGTGGTGCCCCTGGACGTGCTGTTCACCCTTCAAGAGGACATTGCTCAGCTCTTTCAGAAAGGTGCTCTAGCCCATGTCCCAGACTCCACAGCCAGTTGAGGCTTCATCTCCAGATATTTGCTGGTTCCAAAATGGATGGAGATCTGGGTCTCCATAATGGACCTTCATGATCTCGACCAGTACCTGAGGAAGCACAAGTTCTGAATGGTCACCCCGAACCAAATAATTCCATCCCTAGAGTGCAATATGCAATTCTGCTCTCTAGACCTCCAGGATACCTTCTTCCACTTCTCAATCCATCTGTCCACCACCAGTTCTTTTAGTTCTGCTCAGAAGTGGTGCTGTATAAGTTCTCAGTCATGCGGCCTCTCCTTGGCCTCCCGGGTCTTCAATTGCATAACAGTGGTGGCAGTCTTCCTGTGGTGCTGAGGAGTCTGATTCTACCTATACCTAGAAAACTGGCTGATAACTAGTTCATCCCAGGAGGCGGTCAAGCAGTCCAGGAATTTGGCCCTCCAGACTTGTTCAGCCTTGGGTCTTCTTGTTAACCTGGACAAGTCAGAACTCTGCACCTCGGAGGTCATCCACTTCATCTGGGCATAGCTCAACTCCTTTCAGAACAAGGTCTGGCTCCCAGTGGACTGGGTGGTGGATCGTATCTCCTTTCCCTGATCATTTCAGGATGGGCACCGTGCCCTGCCTGGGACTTCCTGGGACTGTTGGGGTACTTGGCATCCTGCACCAGCATGGTCCAGTGGGCGTGCTCGCAGATGTACCCTGCAGTAGGAGCTGGCCTCCAGTGGTCTCAGTGCCTTGGTCACCTGGACCAGCCAGTCACAGTGACACAACCAATATGCAGTGCCATCCAGTGGTGGCTCATCCTGTTCATCTGCCCAGAACAGATAGACACTCTCACGACGAAGCATCTCTGGTGGGCTGGGGGCTCTACCTGGGCCCACAGGCTCTCTGCTCCCAAGGAATCCCAGTGTCACATTAACCTGCTGGAGCTCCATGCTGTGTGTCGTGTTTTGACGGCCTTCAATCCATCGGTTCGTGGTCAAGTTGTGCAGGTCCAGATGGACAACACTACAACTATCTACTAGCTCAACAAGCAGGATGGGAGGCATTCATTCCGGTTGTGTTGGGAAGTCCTCTGCACCTGGACCCTCGTGTGCTGTCTGGGCGATGATGATCTGGCGATCCACGTGGCTGGTGTCTCCAACCAGTTGGCGGATGCCCTCAACCCAGTAGGTGAGGCATCTTACGAGTGGTCTCTTCACCAGTCAGTAGTTGATTGCCTTTTCTTCTAGTGGGGCACTCCCCTGGTCGACCTGTTTGCCTCCCAGAACAACCCAAAGCTGAGGCTGATTTGTGCCTGCCCCCCCCCCATTGTGGAACACTGATGGGGATACCTTTGTGAGGCCCTGGACCCTGGGCTTCATGTACGCCTCCCTCCCTTTCCTCTGATCCACAAGGTATTGCTCAAGGTGTGGAGAGACAGGGTGCGGATGATTCTGGTGGCTCCAGAATGGCCGCACCAGTTCTGGTGCCCCCGATCTCCTCAGTCTTGGCAGCAGGCCCCCATTGCTCTCGTCTCTCTGCCTGGACATGCTCTCTTGTTCTCAGGGGAGGGTCCCTCAACCCTGATTTTCTGTCCCTGTCCCTGACAGCCTGGTTTATGAGAGCTAGAGTTCCAGGCTTTGGGTATTTTCGAGGAAGTCATATTGTCAATGCCTCTCGAAAGAGGTCGATTCACTGGTGCTGTGCCTTCAGGTGGAAGGGCAGGGAGCTAGAACCCCTGTCTTGTCCTGTGGCTAGCATCCTGGACTATTTGTGGTCCGTCTCAGTCAGGCCTGAGGTTGATGACCCTCAAAGTGCACCTAACAGCTATCTCTGCATATCGGACATGGGCTGGTGTGCCGATGGTGGCACAGGAGAAGGTGATCAGGGGCTTATTTAAGGGCCTCAACCACTTGGCCGTGCCAGTTCATTAACCCCACCACTCGGACTTGTTGCTGCTACTGGTGATGCTAATGAGAAAGCTATTTGAACTGATACACAGGTGTCACATCTCCCACCTGTCATGGAAGACCGCCTTCTTGGTGGCTATTATCTCCATCAGAAGTATCCTTGAACTCCAAGTGCTCTTGGTGGAGTCTCTCTATTTGGTTTTCTACAAGAACAAGGTTGTCCTCTGGCCCAACCCGAAGTTCCTCCTGAAGGTTGTTTCAGAATTTCATCTTAACCGGATGCTGGGCACAGGCTCCACGTGTTGGACCTGAGACGAACGCTGGCTTATTATATTGAGCACATGGCTAGAGGTTGGGCAGAGGTTCGCCAGCTCTTTATCACCTACGCTGAAGCCACACCTGGAAGACTGACAGCTAAATGGATGATTGGCAGGCGGATTGTCTCCTGCATCAACCTCTGCTATAGGTTGGCTTGTAGGGAGCCTCCTGCAGGGCTTAGGGCTCATTCCACCAGACATACCACTGCCTCAGTGGCTGCTTCCAGGGATGTCCCTATCCAAGAGATCTACAGGGTTACTACATGGAAGTCATCTCACACCTTCATCTCCCATTACCACATCGACCTTGAGTCACGTCGGGATGCTAGTTTTGGGGACTCTGTCCTCCAATCCCTTTTTCCCCAAGTAAGGATGTGTGTCTTGCCTCCTCCTCCTGTAGAACTGCTTGTAGTCTGCCTAAGTATGTATAGTGCACCATATCCATGCCCCTAGATTGAGGGTTACTCACCTGTAACTGTAGATCTTCCACAGGATGGTCTCTTCCAACAGGTAATACACTTGGGCAGTCGCCAGAGGTTGCTTTGGTGCATGGCAGCTCTTCTAGCAGTATTTTACCAGGGACCGCCCACCAATGACAACATCATCCTGCTTCCTATATGAGTGGGCAGTCCCTAGTATCCTCTGTTCATTTTCCCACCGTCTTCAGTTCTCACACAGCAGCTAGTGTAAAGTGTAGGCAGTCATCGACGAAAAATTGAGCAAACAAAACATTTTTTTCCCGTTCCCTCTCCTTCATCAACAGATGTCAGAAGGATCTTCAAACAAATCACCTTTATTTCACTCTTGTCATTGCAGTAGAAAAATCTCCCTTTTTGACAATCATGCAGTCTGTACCCGCTGTTTCGGACCCACACATGACTCATCCTCCTGTGAACTTTGTCAGGAGTTTAATCAAGCAACCCATCGACGACGTTTGCTTGATATACAGGCTTACTTTATGGAACAAAAAGCCACTCTCTTAGAGAAGCAAGGCCCATCCCAATGCCCCCACCCCCACTCCACCAGTACTTCACACAAGAAGCACAGACGTGTGAAGAATGCTCCCACTGCTTCCTGTTCTAAACACTCATTGACGACGACCACTTCAGGTCTCTCCTCGTCGATGACACCTTCTAAAATTGCCTCCTCATTGACAGGATTTTATTCTCTTTCTTGTTGATGGCACTTTCTAGTGCTTTATTGGCAGTTTCAGCAGAACCTTATACTGATGTCATCGGTGCCCCATCGACAGTGATTTGTCTCTTATTGACGAAGATGGCTGTTAAACATGTCAAATCTTCCTTCTTTCCCGCCCCATCGACGATGGGCCCAGGTGCTTTAAGGAACACGATGAATTTCACTTTTTAGGCTGCCCCTCCTCCTTCAAGGTCTTTTGTTCATAGGCGCCAGCCTGAGTGGGACCAAGACCCCGGATTGTTTCATCCGGGCTCCAGTCCTGCTTTTACTCCACATCCACTCTCCTCTATTATTCCCTTGGTTTTGCAGAAACCTCCTTCCCACTGCTACTTCTATGGACATGGCTGCTGTAGTACAGCAGGTTCTGGATGTAATGAGGCATTCACAGCCACCGGCTCCTGGTGCTGGGGGTCATCCATCCCGATCGCCCACGCCTCAACAAAAACGTTTTCTTGGTGAGAGACCCAGCTCTCCATCTGGTTTCCCTTCAGATTATGAGGAAGAATGCTACTTTGAGGATTTAGAATTCTAACCCCAGTAATGCGCAGAATATTCCTAACTTTATGCAGTAAGTTTGAAGGGTTGGACTGCCCGGAGAGATAGAACACATGCAAATGATGGAACACTTTGCACGTGAGCATCTTTCAAACACTGCCTCTACTAACTGCCTGTGTTCTAACCTCATCAGATTTTTCTCTCCAACTGAAAAGTCTGGTCGCACGGAGTCTCATTCATCCACTTTCTCCTGTGTGAAGAAAACTTTAAATACTACCTATAAATACAGTTTGTTTTTCATTTACTGCCTCTACTATTTGTTTTGTATTATTAATCTAGTTTAGGTTAAATTTGTTGTTTTCCCCAGTTCCTCTTGGTTCAGTATAACCTGGGGAAATGAGGTTAGTGTCCGTTAAAATCGGGGTCCTCTGGAGGAATGTGGAGGATCGGTTCGCATTTTCACATCTTTTGGGGATGCCGGAGTTAGAAGGTTTCTGGCACAAGTACATAAACAGATCCAGAATGTTCTGGAGGCTCGCCCAGGTACATTTGAGGCCCTAGGCTTGGGTTTCCGAGTAATGAGTTTCTGAGACTACCTCGACCTCGAAGGAGACTATATCACATCTTCAGGCTGGCAGCTTTAAAATGCATTACACTCTGTTGGCGATCTGTAAACCGCCGACTATCCTGACCTGGAGAGATAGAGTAAATGAGTTAGAACAAATGGAAAGGATTACAGCAGCCTTGAGGCTTAGCATGGAGAGATTTAATTTGTTATGGAATGTTTGGCATGTGAAAGGTCACATGCTGACCTCCTAGAGGGCTAAGGCCCTAAATCAATCCTGCTCTCATCTCTTTTGGCCCACAAACCCTGAATGGAAAGAGTAGATTGAAGCGAAGGTTCAGACCCATACAGGAGAAGACAGACTAATAAGCTTGTACGCACACACTGCCCGTTAACTGGTTTAATTGGTTTGATTATTGATTTTTTTTTTCCCCATCCATTTAGTACAGTTGAATAATCTTGGTATGGTGAGAATCATTATGTCTGCACAGCCATTTGGAGAAATTGGGTGTTAAAGGCTATTTAGATTGAAAGGAGGAATCAAAGATCAAGGAAGGAGGGGGAGAGAAAATAGGGGTGCCAGAAACAATTAAGTGCTAAACAATAGAATTAATTATATGAAGATAGAGAAGAGATAGCAATGAAACGCATGGACATCTTCTACAAAGGGACAGTTGGCTTGGCTACCTGGTTCTTTCTACCCATAAAACATAATGTATAAGCTTATATTATGGATTCCAATAGTCATGATGACAATGTATGACCATTGGTACTAAGTCAAGATTATGAATGTGACAATAGTTTGTGATGGCTGTGCTCATGTATTTTGATGTAATGTCACTGTGCATCAATAAAAAACTTAAGTAATAAAAAAAATCGGGTCTTCTGATAAAAGAACCACCTTAGTTATAGATTTAAAACTTGTTTGATTTTATTTTTATAACCGATAATCCTCGTTTACCAGAACTGCTGACCGGTTCCATACTGTTACATCAGTTCGGTTCCATTGGTTCCTTTTAGTTCTGGGACCGATCATTTCAAAAAAAAAGAAAAGAAAGCTTTTGTTATTTAGTGGTTGAGTTTTTTCTCCATTTTTTTACATTACGTCTGAGAAACCCAAAAGGCAAACCGGTGAGCCCAAATTCAAGAACTGTTCCCAGTGTGGGGAAGTATTTGCTAAAGCAGATAAACACAATTTATGTGTGATATGTTTGCGTTTTGACCATCTTAAAGAGAGAATGTGAAGTGTGTAAAACATTCCCAGATAAAACATTGGAAAAACACATTGAAAGGCTCAAAAAAAAGTCTGCTAAGGGTCCCTCCGGCTCTAACCACCCAATACCCCCAAGATTCTGTGGTCGAACCCACATCTGCTTCTGTGCCTGCCCCTGAGATGGACAAAAGGGCATAAAATGAACTAATGAACTGGCTGACTCTGTTCCTTCCTAAAGTACACAGAACCCTTGCCTGCCAAACTAGGGACTTCTGTGCCTGCTATGCCTGTACCAGCGGCCCAAGAAATTGCTCAGGCCTTTAAAATAATTCAATCTTTACAGGCAATAGTTCCTCCTCAGCAGCCTCCTGCCCCTCCCCAAGGTCCCCAGGCTGGCAGCAATGTGCATCCACCCCCTCAAGACAGAGGGGACCAGTTTGACCACAAGCCCAGCCGAAAGGAATCAAGAGCTGCCTCTCTGCTCCTGACCAGGGTGCTCAGCTCCGCCGGCTCTTCTGGACCCGGCCCCCTGATAAACAGCATCCCCAGAGCTGCCGCCTGAGACTGCAAGCCCAGCCAAAAGGAATCAAGAGGTATGGCACCGAGAACAGCCAATCAGAAACCAAGCGCTACCTCCTGCTATGCTCCGATTGGTCCAAAGCGCTCTCCTCGACTTTTGCTGTCTGGTGCCTTCTTGTCTCTCAATTTTGACTGCCTGCTATACTAAACTGTACATAAAGAGGCCTGTAATTGCTTTATTTTTAGCTACTACTGTTAAGGATTACCTGTTTTAAAGCCATTTACTGTGACTTATGTGATACAGCCCTTCTCTGAGTTATTGTATCTCTCTCTCTCTCACTCACTGCATGCCCCTCTGGCACAGTCTCCCTTTGTCCTCTCCGACACTTTCTGCTGCGACTGTCTGCCACCTCAGCCCACAGCCAGTGCTTAAAAGCTCTCTTCTCTCTTCTCCTGCAGCTGCCTTTCTGCCTGACCAGGGTGCTCAGCTTCACTGGCTCTCCTGGACCCAGCTCCCAGACGGAGATGGCATCTCCGACCGCGCCCGAGACCGCAAGCCGGCCGAAAGGAATCAAGAGATGCGGCAGGTGTGCCCTTCGGCACTATGTGCCGGCTCCCCCACACCCCACCCTAGCTCGGCTATTATATTTATAGCTGCGGTAGTCACATACGAAATTTACTAACAGTCTACTTCTTTATTGGCTCTTTATACTCACGCTAATTAGAGGGACACGGTTGCCACCATATACCCTCCTGCCGCTATGCATCCCTATTTCACACAGTTGCCTTACCCACGCCACCTGCTCTGGGTGTTATGGTTTAGCGCTTCCTAGGGACAACAGGGACGCCTGCTCCCCACCCCATACCTAGCCAGCCAGCCAGAAGCTTAACATAGTAAGCTACATAGGTATGCTACCACACACCCTGACACTTTGCCACAGTAATCACCCATGCTTCCCCACCACGACCATGTGCATCCCTTACACATCTACCTGACTTCTTTATCACTTTGCTCAATATAGTGACAACTGCACCCTGCAATGTCACATCAGCACGCCCCATTTTCGATGCATCTCACACTACAACCACCGCAAGGCCAAATTCTTGCTCTCCTGCTCCTCCTCCTGCTTGCTGGTGATATCCACCCCAACCCCAGCCCCCTGCTACAAAGTCTGCTACCCACCCGTCCACACCCCCCACTCCTCTCACCCTACCAAACGAACTAAAATTATCCACCTAAATGCCCACAGCCTCACAAACAAACTACCCATACTGCAGGTCATGGTCCTCGATTACAAACCTGATGTCATCATAGTCTCTGAAACTTGGCTATCGAGCCACATAATGGACCACAAGTCCTGATCCCTGGATTCACTACAACTAGAATGGACAGACAGGGAAGAGGTAGCAGAGTGGTGATCTATGTTTCTTCCTCCCTACACACACCTCGTGTGGAAGGAAACATCTCCTCCTCCCACAAAGCTATCCTACTCAGCCTGCATTTTTCTCACTCCTGCCCTCTTTTTGTCACAGGAATATTCTGCTGCCCGGGTCAGCCCACCTCCCAAGTCACTAATCTGATAAAGAACCTAACAGCCTATGCTCACTCTGGTGAACTATACAGTACATACTGGGTGACCCAAACATAAATTGGCACTCAAACTCGCTAGCCAAAACTCACTCTGACATTGAGTCACTAAACCTGACTCCACTAATACAGGAGCCTACTCGCCTAAACCATAGAACAAATAACCACTCCCTCCTGGACCTAGTCCTACATCTCACCCTCATACAGTTAGGGCTGCTAGCCTCCTACCAGATGCTGTAAGTGACCACCACCCAGTATACATGGTTCAGAAATGCACAGGCAAAAAATCCACATAAAGTCCTCTTAACATGCACCTACTCATCTCTGGACACACTACCTCTGCACCATGACTCACCAACACAGACTGATCCCCACTCACCGCCTGCACCACTATCGATGTGGCTTCAAATTGTTCAGTGATAAGTTCCTCCAAGTATGGAATCAACACGCACCGTCGTGAAGATCAGAGTCGGGCACTCATCTGCCCTTTGTAACTTGAGCCTCCTTCTGCCAAAGAGCCCCCGATGCTGCTTGGCAAAAACACAAGGCTACCAAATGCCCTAGGGACCTCCAATGATACAGGGAGCTTCGAAACTAATGCACCACAGTTGTCCGACTGGCCAAATCAGAACACTACCAGGTGAACTTCCATGCTAACACAAATAATCCTTCCAAATTCTGGAAAGTGGTCCAGTCCCTTTTCTCTCCTTCCTCCAAGCCTCCCACACCTACCATTAGGCAAAACCTCACTGTCATCTCTGAGCCACTGGTAGTTGCCGACTGCTTTAACTCCTACTTCACATCCAGCGCTGCTATGCTGCAATTGGCACCCTGGGCAGACTCAAACTACACAACAGGCCCGACCCCACCCCCTGTTTCCCCCTCCCCAGATCCACGTACTCCTGCTCCCAATGCCCTCTTCTTCTTCAACTATATCACCCCTGCTGCTGCTCTCCTAGCCCTTCAGTCTATCAACCCAGCTAAAGGCTTCTTGCCAGATGGTCTGGACCCCAAGCTCCTCTTTCTGTCCATCTCCTACCCTATATCCATCTTGCTAAACCTCTCCTTTGCCTACTCCACTGTCCCTGCAGCATGGAAACATGCCACAGTTCTCCCACTACCCAAAGGTGGTGATCCCTCCTCCCCAAACTATCACCATCCTATCTCTCTCTCCTTCCCACTCTGGCAAAGCTCCAGGAACACCTAGTTCTTGAACAACTCACCTCCTACATTTCTGACTCCTCCTTCCTCCTCCTTTCCAAGCCGGGTACAGGAAACACCACTCTACTGCCACCTCGCTCTTTTGCCTCACAGACACAATCGCCTCGGTTATGGACAAAGGCCATATAACCTCAGCTATTTTATCGACTTGCCAAGGCTTTTGACACCGCCTCCCACCCCATTCTCATAGACTGCCTCAAGACTGCAGGTCTTCGCCAAGTGCCACTGACTGGTTCAAATCCTATTTATCAGGTAGAACTCAATCTGTCCGGATAGCAGAGGCCATCTCGTCTCCCCTCCCATTACCATGGGAGTACCTCAGGGTTTGGTACTAGGACCACTCCTTTTTTCTCTTTTCCTAAACGACCTTCCTCAGATCTGCTCAACTACTGATATACACATGTATGCAGACGATACTGTGCTGTTCACAATGGGTAACTCGGTCCCTGATGTCACTGCCAGACTACAGTTAGATTTTGAAAAGGTGCAATGCTGGCTAAGGGAACATCATCTTTTCCTAAACACAAAGAAAACAGTCTCTATGACGTTTTGTACTAGGCAGAAGTTGGCAAGGCTTCCCTCCCTACCCACCTTCATCACTACAGATGGAACTGTGCTTGAAGACACCGCGTCTTTCCGCTATCAAGGAGGCATTATAGCACAGTGGTCTAAGGCTCTGAGCTGCAAATCTGGCGACATCCAGCAGACCAGACCTGGGTTTGAATCCCACAACTTCCATTTGCATACTGTGTGACCCTGAGCAAAGTCAGTTAACTTCCTTGTGCTCCCAGGTCGCACCTGGAAACAAGCTCCGGCTTAGTGTGCCTTTCCTGGTTTAACAATTTCCCCTTTCCCTTTCTCTATCTAGCAGTCTGGCTCAATAGAAACTTAAACTTCTCCACCCACTTTGATTCTATCCTAAAGAAACTCCGGCCTAAACTAGGGTCCATCTATCATAGCAGGAGGAGTATCCCCCATCTTGCCAGGAGGGAACTAGTACAAAAAATTATACTGCCTACCTTCGACTATTGCAATGTCGTATATGGTACTGCCCCTCAGTCCTCCTTATCCAGGCTTGAACCTCTCTTCAGCTCCTTCTGCCGTTATGCCTTGGATGCCCCTTTCTGACACATCACTGCTCCGTGAATTTTCCTTCACTTGCTGACAGGAGAACACTGCACGCGGCTAAGTTTATCTCAAAATTCTGGTTAGGCTCACTGCCCACCTATTTAGTCGCCTCTTTATCCACCCCCTCACCAGTCAAACTACACCCTCTGGTCCGTGGACACCCACTTCCTAAATATTCCCTTCAGACACACTACGTCAGACCAATTGGCTTTCTCATATCGCCTACCTAAACTTTGGAACCTACTCCCAGCCCAAATCTGCCACTCCTTCTCAACCTACTCCCTCTCCTCTTCACTAGCAAACTACCTAGTGACAAACTGCAACTGTACTAACCCCTCAGAGCTGGCCAAATTTTCTGCTGGTTTTATTCCACCTTAGTAGTAGCCCTTGCAAGTCCGCACCTACTCCGACTTAACGCTCTCCAACTCCTCTACTTCCCAACCCCATCTCACCTATTCCTTTCTATCCCCCCAAAACTCTGTAACTATGTTGTAGTTGTAAACAGTACAATCTGCTAAATGTATACTTATATATATATCAGTATGCGTGTATGTATTAGGTGTAATGCATCTATTATAGACCTATTATATATGGTTGTTAACCTAGCTGCTACTGTATGTATCTTGTTGCAGTATTGTCTGTTGTCCTAAATTCCCTTCCCCCAGGACGTACCGTGAGACAAGCTTCTGTTCGGTGTAACTTTCATGGTGAAACTCTTCAATAAATAAATAAATAAATTACCGTGATGAGGAGGGACCAATCGAACCAGAATTGTCCCCTGAACAGGACTTTGGTACACCTCCAAGGGTGACTGAAGATGTTCCATCCCACTTTACTTTTATAAGGAGGATGGCAGATGCACTAGACGTCTCCACTACCAAACAAGTGGAAGTTGAAGATGAAGAGGAGGTAGAGTACTTAGAGATGATGGGGCTGACACCCACAAAGGCTCTTCTCCTACCGGTGTACAAATTCTTTAAGAAGGATGCCTTAAAGATTCTCCAAACACCAAATTCCACTCCTCCCATACACAGGAGGATGGACAGAAAATACCAGTTGGAGAGGAGGGAGCTGACTTTTCTTCTCCCATCCAGACCACCAGGGGTTATTCAGCAAGCTGCTTGCAACAAGGCCAGGGTCCCTCTGTCCTCACATCCTCCGGACAAGGACTCGGAAGACTGACAGCATGGCCAAAAGGGTACCTGTCAGCCTCTCTGGCTATCGTCAGGCTACCTTCCAGGCATATGCTGCCCAGTATCAAAAGTCACTGTGGCAGTCATTCCTGGCTGTGTCCCAAAAGCTCCTGCCCTTGTCAGATTACCTGGCTGAAACTGCCAGGTTTGGATTAGAGGCAGCTAAGTACCAATTCCAAGTGGCTGCTGAAACCAGTGACACTGCAGCCAGATAGATGGCGAATACGGTGGCACAGAGGAGGTTTGCATGGCTCAGGACCACAAACCTTACTCAAGATACCCAGTCTAAGGCCTTGGATTTTCCTCTAGAGAGGAATTCCCTTTCTGGGGAGTCCACTGTGGCATACATGAAGAAGGTGGATGAGTATAAGGCCACTTACAGAAGCAACTCTGCCGAGAGAGCTTCACCATCCAACAGACCTTATGGAAGGGAGGCGGGCAGGGCCCTTTATACCAGGCCCTTATTCTAGCCAGTGGCCTTATCCTAGTACCAGCAGTATCTACAGCAGGGATACTTCAGGGCAGGGGAAGAAGGGCTCGAGGCAAGGGTCCCCAGCTCAGCCTCACCCACAGGCTGCTTCCTCCTTACCTGTAAGAGGCAGAATGTCTCACTTCTCCATGTCTGGCTGAACAGCAACACAGACAAATTGGTTCTGGAGGTAGTGAGTCAGGGTCTGTCTCTGGAATTCAAATCCCTCCTTCTCAAAAGATCAGAGTACTCAGCTCTCCTCTCTAGCAGAAAAAACACTGCTAGAGTCATAGGTTCAAAACCTGCTACAGATGAAAGCAGTAGAATTAGTTCCAAAGTATCTGAGGGGAAGGGGGTTTTATTCCAGATACTTCCTAACCACAAAGAAAGGTGGGGAGTGGTGGCCTATACTGGATCTCAGAGCTTTAAACAAGCACCTGAAGAAACAAAAGTTCAAAATGGTAACTTTAGCTGTGATTTTGCCAATGCTCCAAAAGGGAGACTGTCTGGCATCACTGGACTTAAAGGATGCCTATTTTCACATCCCCATAAGGGATTCTTACCAGAGATATCTCAGTTTTCAACCCTGCCTTTTGGCCTTTCTTTGGCCCCAAGTGTATTCACAAAATGTCTTGCTGCTGTAGTAGAACATCTTTGGAGACAGGGTATCACTGTTTTCCCTTATCTGGACAACTGGTTAGTGGTGGGAAATCCCCACTGCGGGTACAGCAGGATTTAAGTCACCCAGGACCTCCTAGAGTCTCTGGGGATTCTGATCAATCACAAAAAGTCTGCCTTTACCCCTACAAAGGTTTTGCAGTTCATAGGAGAAGAAATTAATACCTTACAGGCCAGAGCCTATCTGCTTCTGGAGAGAGTATAAAGCCTTCAGTCAGTGGCAAATTCCTTCAGGTTACTCAAACCAAAAACTGCAGGACAGTTTCTCCAGCTACTGGGCCACATGGCTGCTTCCATAGGCACAGTGCTGGGTTCCAGGTTCCACAAAGAAACATAGAATTTGATGGCAGATAAGTACAGCTTGGCCCACCTAGTCTGCCCATTTCCATACCTAATGGATAAGCTGCAGATCCTAGTTAACCAACAGCCTACTTACTCCTACCCACCACTAGAATTGCCTTATGTCTGTCCCATGCATTCTTGAATCCCCCTATTGTTTTTGACTCTACGACCTCCTCAGGAAGGCTGTTCCATGCATCTACAACCCTCTCTGTGAAGAAATACTTCCTCACATTACCTCTGAGCCATCCTCCCTCTATTTTCACATTGTGCCTCCTTTTTCTTGCACATCTCTTTTTCTGAAAGATGCTATCCTCCTAGACTTTGTTGATTCCTTGAGGTATTTGAAAGTTTCTGTCATGTCCCTCTCTCCTCCTTTCCTTGAGGCTATACATCTTAAACTCCTTTAGTCTTTCTTCAGACCCGCACCATTTTGGTTGCCCTCCTCTGGACAGCCTCCACCTGTCTATGTCTTTGCAGAGATGGGGTCTCCAAACTGTACACAGTACTCCAGATGTGCTCTTACCAGAGGGCCAACAACTTCCTTATTTCTACTGGTGATGCTCTCCCTATGCATTCCAGTATCTTCTCATCCTCCTTATTGCAGTCTCACATTGCTGGCCCACCTTTAGGTCATCTGATATGACTACCCCCAGGTCCCTTTCCATTTTTTTTGTTGTCAGTATCTCACCCCCATTGTGTACTCTTCCCTTGGGTTTTTGTTTCCTACAGTAGGTGCATTACTTTGCACTTCTTTGTGTTGAATCTAAGCTGCCATACATTTGACCATTCCTCCAACCTTGCCAAGTCCCTTTTCATCCTTTCCACATCACCTTGCATATCAACCCTGTTGCAGATCTTTGTGTCATCTGCAAAGAAACATACTTTCCCTTCCAGTCCCTCTGCAATGTCACTTATAAAGACATTCAGAAGGACTGGCCCCAGTACTGAACCCTGCGGGACCCCACTAGTAACCCCCCTTTCTTCACTGTGGACTCCATTTACTATTGCCTGCTGTGTCCTGTTGTCCAGCCAGTGTTTTACCCAGGCTACCACCCTGGGACCCACTCCCAGGCTGACCAGTTTGTTTAATATTAATCTTTTGTGCGGGACTGTGTCAAATGCCTTGCTAAAGTCTAGGTAGGTACTACTTTGGTCACCCAGTCAAAGAAATCAATTAGATTTGTCTGACATGACCTTCCTGCACATGAGGGACATCCTCAGGGTTCACTGGTGTCAAAAAAAGACCCTTTTTCAAAACTCATTCCAGTAACAAGGGCACTGTTACAGGCCCTCTTGTGGTGGAAAGAGGAATCAAACTTAAGACAGGGAATCCCTTTCAGGAGAATCCCTCAGTAGTTCACACAACAGATGCATCCCTATTGGGCTGGGGCCAACTAGAGCAGCACACCACCCAGGGTACCTGGTCAGCTGCAGAGTCCCTTCAACATATAAACTTGCTGGAACTCAGAGCAGTTTTGCTAGTTCTAAGAGATTTCTCTCCTCTAGTACAGGGCAAGGTGGTACATATCTGAACAGACAATACCACCACAGTGTATTACATAAACAAGCAGGGAGGCACCAGGTCAGGCCTTCTTTTCACAGAAGCCATTGAAATCTGGACGCTTTCTTATTCTCTGGGAATATCCCTGCAGGCAATCCACTTGCCAGGAAAAGACAACATCCTGGCAAATGCCTTGAGTCGAATCAGTCAGACCCATCACGAATGGACCCTGAACAGACAGGTGGTACAGGTTATTTTCAGAAGGTGGAGTACTCCACAAGTAGATTTGTTTGTATCCCACCAGAACTACCACCTACCTCAGTATTGTTGTAGACCACCAGACCAGGGCACACTCCTCTGGATGTCCTGACCCTGTTTTGGTCAGGAGGTTCCTGTATGCTTTTCCTCCTTTTCCTCTGGTTCACAGGGTACAGCTCAGGTCCCATGCAGCATCACTGATCTTGATAGCTCCAGATTGGCCAAGGCAGCCATGGTACTCTTCTGCTCTCCATGTCTATCACCAAACCAATGCACCTCCTCGGAGGCACAACCTACTGACTTCCAATCAGGGAACTCTGTTGTATCTGAATCTCAAGTCACTCAACCTCAAGGCTTGGCTGTTGAGGACATAGAATATACTAAATTGAACCTCTCTGAATCTGTGTTAACATCTTAAGAGCTTACAGAAAACCTTCTACTATGAAAATCTATTCTTCTAAATGTAAAGATTTGCTATTTGGTGCTCAACTAAATCTTTGATACCAGGCCAAGCTGCAGTTCCAGTTGTCTTGGATTATCTCTCCCATTTACATTCCTCTGTTTTGCAATCCAGTTCCTTGAAGGTTCATCTGGCAGCTGGTCTGCCTGCCTTTCTGCTGGGGCAAGGTAACCTTAGCTTTGGATCCTATTTAAAAGATTTTCAAAGGCTGAATCATTTGCATTCCCTCACAAGGCACCAGAGCAAGCTTGGATTTGAATGTATATAGCTAAACTCATGGGCTCCCCCTTTGAACCCATGGGTACAGCTCATCTAAAATATGTCACTTGGAAAACAGTTTTTCTCGTGGCAATGACTTCTGCAAGAAGGATTAGTGAACTTAATGCTCTCTGCATAGATCAGGACTATATCTCCTTTCATAGGGACAAGGTAGTCCTTAGGACAAACAGGACATTTCTTCCCAAAGTAGTCTCAGACTTGCACTTAAACCAGTCCATCACTCTCCCTGTCTTTTTCACTGATCATGGTACCTCTGGTGAAAGTAGACCCCACAGTCTGGATATAAAAAGGGCTCTCAGTTACTACACAACAGCCACAAAAGGCCATAGACAGGACAGAAAACAGTTGTTCTTGACCTATGGGGATGTTGGAAAAGGTAATCCAGCCTCTAAAAGGTCCATTTCTCAATGGATAGTCCAGTGTATCCAGTTCTGTTACACAAAAGCTGGTAAGGAGCCCCCATCAGGATTGAGGGCCCATTCCACAAGAGGGACAGCTGATACCTTAGCAGCTGCCAAAGATGTTCCACTAGTGTACATTTGTAAAGCAGCTACCTGGAAGACAGTACACACCTTTACAAAGCATTACAATTTGGATATTCTGTCTAGGAGTGATGCTAGGTTTGGCACAGCAGTCCTGCAAAGTCTGTTTCCAAAATAAGTTCTGTGCTCTCCTCCAGTGATACTGCTTGGTAGACTGCATAAAGTTAGGAATATTCTGAGCATTACTGGGGTTAGAAGAAAAAAATACCTACCATTGTAATCTTCCTTCTTCCCAGTGATGCTCAGATATTCATAACTTCCCTTCCAGAACTTCAGCTTCTGCACTCCGCATGCTGGTGCCACCATTATCACTCTACACCCTTGGAGTGTTTTTAACCCTGCACTTGTCAGTAGTTAAGGTGAACAGGGTTCATTGTGTTTCTACCTTTTTTGGTATTTCTCTGGCATTTTGTTCTAACTTTAAGTTGTTGATCTCTCCTGTTGGAGGTTTTATTTTTACAAATTTATATTATTGGGAAAACTCCAATGTAATAATAAAATTATAGTACTATATTACTCTGGGCCTATTTTCCAGGCTCCTTTATAAAATCTGAAGCAGTCAGAACACAGGTAGTTAGTAGAGGCAGTGTTTGAAAGATGCTCACGTGCAAAGTGTTCCATCATTTGCATGTGTTCTATCTCTGGGCAGTCCAACCCTTCAGGCTTACTGCATAAAGTTATGAATATCTGAGCATCACTGGGAAGAAAGAAGATTACTAGTATTTTTCTTCCCAGATGACATACCAGAGGATCTGGAGAATATTGACATAGAAGAATGGGACTCTCATCCTCCGTCCACCCTCTCCACTGTATCATCTCTGCACGAGTAGCCCACCCGCTATGCAGTGGCCTCTCCCCTGATGACCCATCATTTCATGATATGGTAGTCCAGATCCAAAAATTATGGACTCTCTACTACTGAACATAATAAGCAGAGAAAGGACATGGCAGACTACCTTGAACTGCTGGAGGACCTGGTAGTTGTGGTACCCCACTCATCCAAACCTACCAAAATGCAGTGTTTGCGGCCTGGGATCAGCCTTCCACTGTCGGCTCTTTCTCGGAAGGCAAATTGCCTGTACAGGCTCCCCCAATCATCCATTCTTCTCTAACCCTGAGGCTGATTCAGTGGTTTTGCTGCCACTCATGATTGTACTAAACACCCCCGACACATGTGCTCTTTACCACCAGATAAGGAATCCCGTAGCCCTAGACTACCTAGGAAGAAAATCTTCCAGGTGGGCACACTGAATCTGAGAATTTTGAACTATATGGGACATATAGTGAAATACCAAAGTACCCTCTGGTCCTCGGCTATTGTTGTGGTCAGTAAACTCCCTCCATCACAGGCGAAAGACCAATTACTGGCAACGATAGCCACTGGAAATTCCATTCCCGGCATCTCCTCCACTCGGGATATGATGCAGTGGATACCCCGGCCTGGGAAACTACTACAGGTGTCACCCTCTGCTGTCATGCCTGGCTCCATATCTCAGGTCTACAACCAGACGTACAACACAAACTGGTTAATGCCCCATGTAATAGTGGTAAACATTTTGGCCCAGGCACTCAAATGCTCTTGGATGATCTCCAGGCATCAGGCCACACTCTCAATACAGAACACACCACAGTACTCATACCAGTCCCGTTCACAAAATTTTCAAAAACAGAGAGGCAAGATTAGAGGGGCATATCGAGGTGGCTCCCATGGATATTCCAACACCTCCTCCAGGACCATCACCCCTTCCTCGAAGGGACCCTGTTCCCACCCTCAAGGTAGTGCAGGCCAGCCCCCTATCCAGTGACCCATTAGGGCTTGCCCCCTGCTTCCTTGTTCAGGCCTTGGAAGCTGTGGGGTGGGCCATTTCATCCTTCATCAGGAGGCCTGGAATGCCATTACTTTAGGTTTTTCACCCCCACCTTCTTCACCTCAGTGGTGTTCTATCTGAACAAACAAGGGGGCACCAGATCTCACGCTCTCTGCAGGGAGGCACTGCAGGTCTGGCAAGAAGCCACACTCCAACATCTCACAATACTTGTCGTTCATCTTCCAGGACACCACAATACCCTGGCATACATTCTCAGTCGCCAGTCCCCCGTGCACGAGTGGAATCTTCGTCGCGAAGTTCTTCAGATGATCTTCTGCTTCTGGGGGACTTTGCACCCCCACTATTTGCTTCCCCAGACAATCACTGACTCCCCAAATACTTTTCCATTATCCCGAACAGAAGGGGACTGTCTACCGATGCCCTGTTCCAACCGTGGACAGGACTCTTATATGCTTCCCCCCCCATCCCACTCCTGCAATGGACTCTACTGAAGCTACAACTCGAACCTGCCACAATGATCCTCATAGCCCCCTTGTGGCCCAGGCAGTGTGATTTCCTTATTCCAACAGCTGTCCATGGCGGATCCCATTCAATTGCCAATCAGACCAGATCTCCTGACTCAGGAGCGGACACCCTCCTTCACCCCAACCTGAAATCTCTACATCTTCACACTTGGCTCCTGAGGGCGCTTTCATAGCACATATTCAAGTCTCCTCACCTGTGGCCAACATTTTCTTGGCCTCACGAAAACCATCAACCAGGGAAACATAACACTAAATGGAAGCGTTTTTCCATATGGGCTACTTCCCTTTCCGTAAATCCATTTTCATGTCCTTTACCCAAAGTGCTGGACTACTTTGGCTTCACTTGCCAATAAGGGCCTTAACTATTCCTCTATCAAGGTTCATCTGGCCTCCATTTCGGCCTTTCAAGACCCTGTGAAGGCAAATTACTGTACCAACATCATCTTGCCAAGATGTTCTTAAGAGGTATGCTTCATATTGTACCTGAAAATAGGCAAATGTCTTGTCTAGTATACTTACCAGGTCAACAAAAGCTGAATAAATAAATATCAAACCTCCTATTAAACACCCCACCTCCCCCTTGGGATTTGAATTTCATACTACAGAAACTCATCCTTGTGCCCTTTGAACCGGTGGCTACCGATGATCTCCTGCCTCTCTTGGAAGACGGTGTTTCTAGTGGGTGTTACTGGCTTACATATCTCCGAGCTTCAGGCTCTGATGTGTAGAGAGCCTTACCTAATCTTCCACAAGGATAGGGTGGTTCTCCACATCAACCCTTCCTTTTGCCAAAGTGGTTTCAGAACATAATTAAACCAGACCATGGAATTGCCAGTCCACTACCCGGAGCATTCTAATCTGGGAGAACATCTCCTACACACCTTAGATGTTCATCATATTCTGAGGTACTATATAAACCATACCAAATCCTTGAGAAAAAAACTCTCAATTGTTTG
Source organism: Neoceratodus forsteri (assembly GCA_016271365.2). NCBI lineage: Eukaryota > Metazoa > Chordata > Ceratodontiformes > Ceratodontidae > Neoceratodus > Neoceratodus forsteri. Next base: position 669,384,101 of record CM057451.1, on the reverse strand, counting down.
TCAACTTCGCCTCTATGAAGGAAGGTTCCCCACTTGCCAAGAAAACCCTTTCTAGTTCGTTAGCAAATTGCATCACATTTGGTTACAAAAAATACAAGCTCCTATTGGGAACAGTACAAGCCCATTCCACTAGAGCACAGGCCTCCATGGTGGCCTGCTTCAAAGGGGTCTCTATCACTGATATCTGCAATGCAGCCACGTGGTCCACCATTCACACTTTCATGAAACTTTACAATTTAGATATTGCTTCATGCCATAGGACGGCCTTTGGCCGCGCAGTCCTACAGGGTCTCCTATCATATTTCTATCCTCTTTGGGCACACTGCTTGGGAATCATCCTAAGTGTATTACCTACTGCAAGAGACCATCCCATGAAAGATAGTACAGTTACGTAAAAACTTACTGTAACAGTAGATCTTACTTTGAGAGGGCTCTTGCAGTAGGTATTTACATATAGGACTAAGCCGCCAGGCATCAGGACCCCACGGAAAAATTTCTAGCTAGCAGTCTCTGGCGGGGGACTGCCCCCACATCAGGTGATCAATGTCAGCCAATGTCAGTTTAAAGGGGTGGCCCCCATGCCCACCTTCCAATTCTTTCCCACCGTCGACTTGCAAAAGTACCTCACGGAAGAACAGTGCCTTTTCATCTCGCCATTTTGGATGAGTATTACTACTTTTTGCCTATATTTTCTGAATTTCTTGTTAAATACAGTGCTCTTTTATTTTACTGTGTATGTCGTCCCTGACACCCTCCAAATCACATAAGAACAAGTGCGACTCGTGCAGTTCCCAGCTCCCTCATAAGGATGGCCATTCCCTGTCCCTTTTTTGTCTAGGCCTGGACCACTACGTGGAGGAGTGCCAGCACTAATGAAAATTCAGTTCAGCCACCCGTAAACAGAAGCAGCAGTCCCTGAAAGCCCACCTACTTAAAGAGAAAATGGCCTCCATGGAAAAAGAATTGAAGAAATTGAGGCAGGCATCCACTTCCCCCGAAGGCCATAAGAAGAACCGGGACAAGGAGAAATATCAGGACTGGGACTCGTCGTTCACAGCTGCCATGACTTTGGCTGGAGTTGCGGCCTTTACGGTATCTTCCACTCCAGGAGACTGATCCTCGATGGACACCTTGATGGTTACCAAGCCAGCATCACACACACACAGACCCCCCCGACGGGCTTGCACTCGGGCCCGCCGGGAGTCTCTCAGGCAAAGGAGGCCTCCACTACCGTTAAGGCCGCTCAACCCTCTCAGCCTACCAGTAAGCGTGGGTCCAGTAAGTCAGACGCTGGTTCCACTGACACCTGAACAAGGCTGTTAAGCCGGTCATCAGCCCCTTTGATGACCGCCCAGCTCACAACCCCACATCAGGCTCTGAGAGCACGCCTGACATCCAAGAGTTGCCGCAACATACTACAACTACGTTGCCCTCTGAGGTCCCTCCATCCCCTCAGACTCCACTCGGGGATTCAGCTCCCTCTTCCCTGGTGGGAGTCGAGGACACAGGGACCCTGCTGTTGGGGAGGTGCCTTCCTCGATGCTGGATCTTCAGACGCCGGACCTGATGTTAGTTAACCCAACATCACCCACTGGCATCCTGTGCCTGACGACAGACGCGCTCCACCGTCAGGACCGGTTGGGCTCCCGGACTCTCCCATGGGTCCCCCTACTCTGGTCCCGACTCCCTCTGGGCCAATGCCTGAACTGTTTGGTCTGCCTGCTGGGCCACCACTGGGACCTTTTGCTCCATCAGAACCCCTGGTGCCAGGATAGCCGATGCCACAGTATCCGGCTCCACAATACCTGGCACCACAGTACCCGGCGCTTCAATACCCGACGCCGGGCCTCCTGCTGTTGGGTTATGGGTACTCTTACTACGGGTTTCCCAGCTACCTGTATCTGAGCCCCCCTCCTCCTCCCCCACCACCCCCACAGCTGCAGGTGGACCTTAAGGTGGTCTTGGCCTCCTGGTGGGCTGAGGCTAAGGCCCAACTCACCAGGGAGGTTGAAAGTCATCTGCCGATGCTGGTCCCTATGCCGGACCCCTTACATCGATGACAGGAGACTTCTTCCCCCTTACCCAATGCCAGAGAGGAACCATATGGATCTCGGATCAGGGAGGACATGCACCCCTGAGAGGTCATTCCACCCCCAACAGAGAGGAGTCATCTTCTTCACCATCAGAGCCATCATATTCAGACACTGATTCTGACCACTCTGACCCGGGGACAAGCCACACACTCCAGAAAACCCTAGGCCTAAGGACCCCTCGAAGTCCCCTCTGGAGTACCCTTCTTTTCTGGAGCTGCTTCAAAAAATCCAGGCTACCTGTGAGTGGCAATCAGTAGATCCAGATCCACAATGTGAAAAACTTGCTTCCCATCTGGATCTCCCGGAAACCGCTCCCACATTGATCCCACCCTGGATTGAGCCTCACGCGGATCTTGTTTCCACTATATGAAAGCAACCTTCCTTGCTAGCCCCTCTTCCTAGAAAGGCAGATAGGCTATATCAGGCTCTGGAGGGTAAAGACTTCCTCAGTCTTCACCCTAAGGTGGATTCGGTGGTGATTAGCGCCGCTCACGACCAGTCCACTAACCCAAAGCATCTTAGCTCATCCCCCCTGACAAGCAATCTCAACCTCTGGACCAGTACGGGAAGAAGATCTATGCATCTTCAACCTTGGGTATAAAGGCCCTTAACTATGTTGGCTACATGGGAGAATACCAGAAGTCCATTCTTAGTCAGGTTGAAGCGAGACTGGACTCCCTTCCTGATTCCCAGACCAAACAGGAATTGGGAGACCTGGTCCGTTCTGCATATTCGGCCTATAGGCACATGTTATGTGCCACATATGATGCAGTGGACACGGCAGGCAGGAGTTCGGCTTTTGCCATAGGCTTGCAGCATCACGCCTGGCTCCGTGTGTCGGGTATGGTCCCTGAAGTGCAGACTGCTATCCAGGATGCTCCCTTCAGGGGATCAGTGCTGTTCAGTGGTGATGTCAAGGACATCATAACTGAACTGCAGGAGAATGGTTTGACACTTAGGTCTGTTCAGACTTTATATAAATCCTCCCAGAGGCAGAAACATTCCTTTTGGTGCCGAAACTGCCCTAAACAAAGGCAAACACAGGCCAAACACCCTAATAAGCATAAAGCCGCATCAACAGTCAAAGCTCCCCCCTGTAAGAAAGCTTCCGGAGCTCCGGCTGCTGCTCTGTCCTCTGCCTTCTGCCTTCCTGCCTGTCCCTCCTCCTCTGGTTGCTCCAGAGGACCTGGTGGGGGGGGACTCTCCTCCCATCTGCCGGCTTGGGAGAGGATAACGGCAGATGCTTGGGTGCTCCTGCTGGTCTCAGTCGGACACTCAGTAGAGTTCCTCGGGGGGGAAAAAAAACTGGCAGACCCCCCCAGTCCTTGTACTCCCCTCTGCACTTTCCACTGGTACTGGAGGAGATTCACCCCCTTCTTTTGAAGGCAGCAATAGAACCCGTCCCCTCCACCCTTCAGGGGATGGGTTACTATTCCCATTCCTTCCTAGTATCAAAGAAGATTGGTGACCTGAGACCCATCTTAGATCTCAGCTCCCTGAAACAGTAAGTGGAGTACAAGCGGTTCAGAATACTCTCTCTGCAGAGTCTTCTCCCCATGCTTTGGCCGGGACAGTGGCTATGCACTTTGGATATGCAGGATGCTAACCTCCATATCCCCATATGCCCTTCCTACCGCAAATACCTCTGTTTTTGTTTTCAGGGGGCCCACTACCAGTTCAAGACCCTCCCATTTGGCCTATCCTCGGCCCCCCGAGTATTTACCAAATGCCTTGCAGTGGTTGCAGCCTTTCTGCGTACCAAGGGAGTGCAAGTCTTCCCCTACCTGGATGACTGGCTGCTTGCAGCACCATCCAGGGGGGAACTCTTGCACTCCCTTTCTCTTACCCTGCAGGTTTTCTCCAGCCTGGGTATCACGGTCAACCAGGCCAAGTCCCATCTGGTTCCTTGCCAATGGCTGCAGTTTATAGGGGCAGTGTTGGACACGAATCTAGGCAAAGCTTTTTGGCCCCCAGACAGAGCCAAGATGCTTCTGACCCTGGCTTGTCTCTTGTCTGGCCTCAGACAGGTCAGAGCCAGGAAGGTCCTATGCCTTCTCGGGGTCATGGTGGCCACCATTCCAACTGTCCCTCTAGCACGTCTCCACAAGACAGTCTCCCAAGAGACTCTTCAGTCTCAGTGGGACCAATCTCAGGATGACCTGGACCATGAGGTCCTAGTGCCAGACCCCGTGATCAGGGACTTGCAGTGGTGGACGGTTCAGGAGAGCTGCAGCCTGGGGGTCCCATTCTGTACCGATCCTCCCACCCCAACACTAATGATGGACTTGTCAGGTGCAGGCTGGGGTGCACACTTAGGGTCTCGCAAGACTCAGGGCAGCTTGTCTCACTTCAAGCAGAAGCTACACATCAGTGTGCTCAAGCTGAGGGCAGTCCTCTTTGCCCTACAGGCTCTACTCCCCTTCATTCTCCCCGGTCACCTTCTGGTTCAATCAGACAACATGTGCATAGTCTGGTACCTCAACAAACAGGGAGGAACTCGTTCCTATCCCTTGTGCCGGGAAGCAATGAAAGTCTGGTACTGAGTGTCCCAGCAGAACCTGCACCTGACAGCAGTTCATGTTCCGGGAGTGGAAAACCCCCTGTCTGACACTCTCAGCCGCTTGTCAGCCAGGTCTCATGAGTTGAGTGGGAACTTGATCAAAATGTCATACAAAACATCTTCCAGCAGTAGGGGACTCCTCAGGTGGACCTATTCGCCTCCCCCGACAGTGCCAAACTTCCTGCATTTTGCTCGCTCGCTCCAGGGTGAGACTTTTTTGGCAGGATGCACTGTCTCTCTGTTGGAAAGGCAGATTCATTTATGCCTCCCCCCCCCTTCCTTTCATTCCGATGGTGCTGAACAAGCTTCGGGCAGAGGGGGCGCAAATGATTCTCACCACTCCCTTCTGGCTGAGGCAAGTTTGGTTCTCTCTTCTGCAAGTTTTCCGAAGGAACCTCTGCTTCCTCTTCCTCTGTCACATTTGTTGACCCAGGATCAAGGGACCCTGGTTCATCCAGGTCTCAAATCACTTCATCTTCATGCGTGGCTCCTACAGACATAGCTAAAGTATGCTTCGGAGTCTCGCCCTTACTAGCGGACATTTTGGTGGGGGCCGGAAAGCCTTCCACCAGTTCTGCCTACGCTAAGAAGTGGAAGCAAGTTTCTATCTGGGACTATCTAAGGACTTAGAACCTTTCTCCTATCCAGCTAATAAAGTCATGGATTATCTGAGGCATCTCTATGATCTGGGCCTTAGCCATTCCTCTTTGAAGGTTCATATGGCAGCCTACCATATTCCCTATGGGGACAGGACATTCGCACCACTGGAAGTCTCTAAGACCTTCCTTAAAGGGGTTCTCCATTTGAAACCCCTATCTGCAATCCTGCCCCTCCTTGGGACTTGAACTTTATTCTAAAAAAAACACACTGCCTCCTTTTGAACCGGCAGCGGATGCGGAATTAAAGTCTCTCTCTTGGAAGACACTTTTTCTCGTGGCCATTACCTCGGCTCGGAGGATTTCTGAGCTTCAAGTCCTGATGTGTAAAATCCCATACTTGATTTTTCACAGGAAACTGGTGGCCATGTGCACCAATCCAAAGTTCCTTCCTAAGGTGGTGGCTGAATCCACGTTGAACCAATCCATTGAGCTCCCGGCTTTATTCACGGAGCACTCCAACCATGGAGAATACCTCCTGCATACTCTGGACGTACACAGAATCCTGAGATACTAAATTAATAGGACTAAGGATCTCAGAAAAATGGATCAGCTCTTCGTTTCTTTTGCACACAAAAGAGAAGGCAATGCTGTTTCCAAACAATGCCTCTCTAAGTGTTCGCGAATTGTATTGCTTTCTGTTATGATAAGTATCACAAAACCCTGCCGGGTCAGGTCAGAGGTCACTCCACTCGAGGGGTAGCTGCCTCTGCTGCTTGTTTCAGGAATGTGTCAGCGGCAGAAATCTGTGCAGCTGCAACTTGGACTTCTGTTCATACCTTCACGAAACATTGGTCTAGACTTTGCCTCTCATCACAGAGTAGGCTTTGGATTGGCTGTTCTGTAGGGACTCCCTATCTTGAGCTCTGCTTACCCCTTTTCTATCACTGTGGATGACAAATCCTCCTCCTGTATTCTCTTTGTTCCAGACTGCTTGGGACTCAGTCCTATATGTGAATACCTACTGCAAGAGCCCTCTTGAAGTAAGATAGTACAGTTATGTAAGAACTTACCGTAACAGCAGATCTTCCAGAGAGGCTCTTGCACTTGAAGAAACTTTTAGAGTTTGTAGATCTACCAGATTCTCCACCTCTTGTCATTCCTCCTCTATTGGATGCACTAGAGGATGCCACCCTTGCCATTTGGCACAGACCAAGCTTGATCCTTGCTATGCCCAGAAAGGCAGACAAGTTGTACCAGGCCTCCTCGGAAAAATTATTTTTCGCAGGCCAACCTGAGGCTGATTCGATTGTGACCAAGGCAACCTATGATAGGTCTAAGGTGCCTAAACATCTTGGTTCTTTTCCCCCAGATAGAGTCCAGAAAACTGGACCTCATGGGAAAGAGAACCTTTGCCTCTGCCACACTGGACCTCAGAATAGTAAATTATCTGGCCCATAATGTCAAATACTAGACTACCTTCTGGAAAAAGGCTAAAGCAGCATCCCAGTCCCTCCCAGAGGGTCCCCAGAAGCAGGAGATGCCCAAGGCCCTCTAAACTGGGGCTGATGTGGGTAAACACCTCTTAAAGTCTACCTATGACATTTCAGATGCCTCAGCCAGAGCAGCTGCAGCTGGCATCTACCTAAGAAGGCATTCTTGCTTGAGGCTGTCAGGATTTGCTAGTGATATCCAGCAATCCATTCTAAACACCTTTTTCAGAGGATACAAGCTCTTTGGGGCAAATGTACAGAAAATCCTCTCTGACCTGCAAGTCCTGGGACAGACTCTAAGGTCAGTCCATTCCCTCTACCACACACAACTGAGAAGTAGGCAGAGGGTGCCCTTTCACAGGGCTACTACTAGACCTAGGTCAGGGGACAGACAGCGTAAAAGCAATGTAGCTTTGCTGGCATCAGCCTCCTCCACAGGTGCCCACTCTAAAGACCCTAGAGGAGGTGCGGCTGCGGCCACCGCATCCATTGCAGCATGACTCCTTATTAGACCCCAACCCTCCAGTACAAAATCTGGAGGTGGTGGAAGGGGATCACCTCTCCCTCCACCTGGAACAGTGGAGAGGGGTTACAATAGATTGGGTCCTGCAGTTAATAGAACAGGGCCTTGCTCTACAGTTTCTGGAGTTGGCTCCAGACCTACCAGTTCCCTTTACTTACCCGTCAGACCCACATGCCAGTGCACTACTTCCTCTAGTAGCACATGCTAGTGCTACTAGAGGAAGTATGTACACTGTTGCGCAAGAAAGCCATAGAACCAGATCTTTCTTTGAAGAGGTTCTTGGAGCAGGCAACACCAGTAGGACTAAGCTGCCAGGCACTAGAACCACACGGAAAACGTCTAGCTAGCAGTCTACAGCGGGGGACTGCCCCTGATGTCAATACGCCGACGTCCACCTATGGTATAAAAGGGGTGGTCTCTCAGCCCAACCTCAGTTCTTTTACCACCATTGACCTGAGCACATTGGATCTTCACAGAGACCTGCTTCAGTCGACCACCATTTTGCTTGCAGTTTACCCACCATTTTCTTTCTTATTCGTTAAAAAAAATACATCATTTCTCAGTGTTTCTTTACATTTGTGCATATCTTCTTCTCCAGCTTCATCTTCTGACTGTCATACTGATTGTGCTTACAGCAAGCAGCTTCCCTCCAAGGACAGCCACTCTTCTTGCCTGCTCTGCTTAGGCCCTGACCATGACACTGAGACCTGCCAGCACTGCCTGAACTTTCACCAGACCAAATGTAGATGCTGTTTGAAGACCTTCAAGACCTTCTTGCTGCAGCAGAAGTTAGCTGTGATGGAGAAGGAGCTTCAGGGCAAAAGTTCCTCTTCCCCAGCCTCCGGAGCTTTGACTTCTTCTCCTGCCCAGAAGGAGAAGAAATCCAGTGGGAAGCATTAGCACTGGGACAAGCATAGGGACCAGCCATGGTCAGCTTCCCGTTCTTGGTCACTGCACAAGTCAGCAACCACCTCTGGGTTTTCCTCCTGCAGGAGGTTGGCCTCTCCTCCTCCTTTGGCAGCCCTTACTCCTTCAGGTCTGCCAGTTTCTCAGCCACCCACCCTTATTTCAGTCTTGGGCGGCAGCTCCTCAGGGCATCAGACTTCATTCCCTACCTCCCAGCCCCTGATGTTTCTGCCCTTACTTCCAGCAGGCCCTCAGCCAGGTGAAGCGACCTGGGTCTCTTCGTTGGGCGGCGGGTCCTTGCCCATCACTCCACCAGTCCTAGCATTGCCCATGTTCGTCTCTGACTCTGGGACTGGCCCCTCCAAGCAACTTCTGGAGCAAGTGCTCACCTTCTTCACACAGGTGCTGCCCCTGCATCCATCAGGCTAGCTCCCCTGTACAGATGCCCCCTTCCCCTTCAGGGCTGGCGGCACCTGTCTTGCTGGACTGGCTTCAGCCTTCAGCTGTCTGGCTGACAGCTGCTCTACTGATGTCAACCCCAATAAAGCCCCAGCCATCGTCGCCTCAGCCAACACACCAGCTTGCCCTTCGGGCAGCCCCCAGCCGACACCTGAGGTACTAGCACCCGGATTTCCAATGCCTCAGGGACCAACACCAGGGGATCCAATGCCTCAGGGGCCGATACCTGGATACCCGGCACTTCAAGAATTAGTGCCAGGGTACCCAACACCCCAGGGACCAATGCCTGGGTACCTGGTGCCACTTCCTCAGTATCCACACCCACCTTATAATCCACCTTCTCCGGTGGACTATATTGCACTCTTTGCAGCCTGATGGGCTTTTATGAAAGGCAAAGATACCCCCATGAGGCCCCCCACTCTGCCTTCTCAGAACCCTCCTCCTCGAGACTCTGGCTGTGCAGATCCTAGCCACCCCCAGTCTCCAGGACTCTCTCCCAGTCGTATGGACTGATGCAAGGAGGAACGTCACTCACTGATGCTGGTCCCAGAAAGTGACCCGTCTGGCAGGGATTCCTCTTCTTCAGAGGACTCTGAAGATTCTAGGGGGCCCGCTGACAAGCCTGAAACCCCCAAGGAAACTCCGAGGTCCCCCCGATGATCCTACATTTATAGACATCAAGAGGCATATTCAATCCCTCATGGGGTGGGAGACAGAAGAACTAGACCCCGAATGTCACCATCTGGTGTTCTATCTCTGTAGTAAGGAGACTCTCCCATTAGTTGTGTGACCCCTCATCGAGTCATACGAGGATGTCACTCAGGCCACCTGGACCCATTCCTCCTCCACTCCAGCCTTAGTTAAGAAGGTTGACCGCCTTTATCATACTCTCATCGGCAAACCCTACTTAGGGAAGCAACTGGAGGCGGACTCGGTGGTCATGAATGCGGCTCATGACCGCACCAAGAAACCTAGGTATTGTCTGTATTTGTTAATTACAAACTTAATAAAGTTGATTGACTTTCAAAAAAAAAAAGAAACCTAGGCATCTCAGCACCCACCCTCCTGATAAGGTGTCTCGCCAGGTCGACCAGTTCAACAAGCAGGTCTGTGCTTCGGCCACTCTTGCCATTTGGACTCAGAATTACCTAGCCCATATGGTGCAGTATCAAAACGCCTTATGGGACAAGGTCTTAGACCTTGTGCAGGTCCTTCCCAAGGCCCTACAAAGACCCAGCTGGTCTGGAGCTGTGGCAGCACCCTGCCTCTTGTCTTGCACTGTCACCTCAGATGGCCCACAAATGTGCAGTCCCTACCTGTTCTCTGTTAGGTTTGGCTGAACACCCCTCAGCCGAGGGTCTGGTGGTGGACTCAGTCTTTTGGCTCTGGGCAATGTCATGGACATAGATAAGCCTCCCAAGAACCAATTCAAGAAATTGGATTACATGGCCAGAAAGGTCTATGCAGCCTCCTCTCTTGGCCTATGGCAGGCAAATTCTGAACTTTTGATGGCCCACTTCACTCATGCCCTTATCTGCACGCTCAATGAGGTGCTTTCTCAGCTCTCATCTGACTTGCAGACCACGGTCAAGCAAGTCCAGGACCAGGGCCAAATGATGGATAAATAGCAGCTCCAGACAGCCATGGACATCAGTGACTCTTGCGCCCGGTCTGCAGCTGCCGCGGTCACCATGCACCACAGGGCTTGGCTGAGGATCTCAACCTTTATGGCAGTTACACAGCACAAGTTGGTGGATGTCCCCTTCTTGGGCACCAACCTGTTTGGGCCAGTGGTCGAAGGACACCGTACTCGCACTGAGAAGTCCAGTGCCACCCTGAACTCGGTGACTTCTGCCCAGAGGGATCCCAAGGGCACTAAGTCTCAATGGAAAAAGCCCTTTTGGCCCCTCTCTGGCCCTGCAGCCAAACTGTCCTAGCCCCCGGCTGGGCAGTAGGCCCAGGCTTGATGCCCTGACTGAAGTCGGTTGCTTCGGTTATCCAAAAACCAGGTGGTTGAGGACCCGCTGCTTCTTCAGCTAGTCTCTCCTCCACCTCCAAGCCTGCCCAGTGATGGGCTGGGGGGTGCCTCCCCCAGGCCTGTCCTGTCTCCCCTAGGTCGGGGGAATCAGCGTCTCTACAGACAGGTGGGTCAGCAATGTGGTCGGTCAGGGTCTCCTCTAGAGTTCGAGGCTTACCTGACTTGCCAAGCCCATGCCCCACAGGAGGACATGGTGTCTGCCGACATGTAGAGCCAGGGTTCTCCAGATTTCTGGGGTTCTAGTTTGATTCTGGTTCTACAGTGTGGGGTTCTGGTTCAGTTCAGTTCTGCTTAAAAATTACATGTTTGGGTTCTGGTTCAGTTCAGTTCTAGGCTTTTGGTTCATTTTCTATTTCTTGTTCTGGATCAAGTTAAGTGTTACTAGATTCACGTTATATTGGCAAATACATATATATACATATATATATATATATATATATTAGAGGCAAAAAACTCGTTTAATGCATTAGTTAGGGTTGTTCCACAGCGACAAAAGTGAGGAAATTCGCTGTTAGGGTTGAAAACCCTAACTCCGAATTCACCCCCCCCAGCACCACACACACACACACACACACACACACATGCAAGTATGGGGGAGGACCAAGTCAACACAACCAATGACAGACATCCAGCAGCAGGTGACAGAAATAACAAACAATTGTCTAAATGTACTACGAGACATCCCCACCCACCTGGCCAGGTACTGCATGCTCAGTGGAGATCAACAGCAAACTGAGGCCATGTACCAAGCATTACATATCCTGATTGCAGCTGCACGCGGCGTACCACACTTAGTAGTTGCATGGCCTTACCTACCGATGCCCCACACGGGACCACACCACATGTGTGGGCCACCTGAGCAATAGAGTTCAGCAAAACCAAGGAGTTGTACAGGTATAATATCTCTGATTATAACAAGGGTTTGAGAAATGCAGCTTTCTAATTGACTCTAAACATTGTAACAGCCTTATGTTTAGTTTTTATTAACATACATGTAGAGCCTAACCATATGATGAACATGGTTTAATGTTGTTTAAAAAACAGTTTTATTATGATAGCAATAAGCCACTCCCAGGTATTATGTTAATGGTCAGTTTATCACTGTCTAGCGATATGTGGCACTTCGGCTATGCCTCATTCAACATTAAACCCCTACAGGTGATTAACAGACCATTTAACATAACTGTTGGTCATCCCTTATTGCTTAATTGTCTTTATGAGTAGATACTCTCCTCTGCTAGGCACTGCAGCAGCTTTGCAACACAGTGTCCCACCCAGTTACACCATACACTGTCTAGTTACTGGAGAATGGCTGTGAATATGAACTCATGAAGATGAACAGTGTAACTTGATCATTACAGTCATCGAAACCTTAGTGTGATTATAACTGACAGAGTCAGTGATAGAGAATAACCCCTGCTGTCCTAGTACACTTACCCCATTGTGAGTTAAATCAATACTAAAAGACATTCAGTTTATATCTACACCATACCTACTTGATTCCTGTTGTACCACAATTAACATAGTTATCACTTTGATAGCATCAGTGACAGAAGTGTGGCAAACCCAAACACTAGGTATACAGCCTGAGTATGAAACAACTGTTAACAAAAATTACACTGTGTCCATAAGTGGCATAGATCACTCATTGCAACAATAGTAAATGTATTACTATTTGAATAAGTTAGTCATCACAGATGCAATGAGATTGTCTTTATCAGGTACAACATACTCAGTAAGTGCCTACAGGAAAATCTATCCTATATACATCTCCGATACAGGTACGTCATTGTTGGCTCAGTAGTGCTATGATATTTAGAAGTTGCTTGGCCTGATCCATGCTATTACACTGTTTCTTACAAAGAATACTTACTGCATCTTTAGTATTGAAACACACTGGTCTATGTATGTACATCAGCAGTACACCTTCATCAGTAAGAATGCATCTGATACTGGCAGTACGAATTTCACAGCATTGAACAGACAATGCTTTTCCATACGTTTACATCAGCCTCTCTATCTTCAGTAAACAGTTGCAGTAAATGTACTACTATGAAAATCACATACTAAATGTAACACTACTTTTATCTTGAGCATGCTAGTGTCTTGTAGTTAATTTATGTACTTCTCTTAATTAATGTATACTCACTAGTGTTAAAACCTTTCTACAACTGTCATCATGCACCTTCAGCATTTATATTGACTAACGGCACAGTACCAGTTGTGGTGTGGTGTGGTGTGGGGCATCGGTAGGTAAGGCCATGCAACTACTAAGTGTGGTACGTTGTGTGCAGCTGCAATCAGGGATGTGTACGTTTGGTACACATGGCCTCAGTTTTGCTGTTGATCTCCACTGAGCATGCAGTACCTGGTCAGGTGGGTGGGGATGTCTCGTAGTACATTTAGACAATTGTTTGTTATTCCTGTCACCTGCTGCTGGATGTCTGTCATTGGTTGTGTTGACTTGGTCCTCCCCCATACTTGCATATGTGTGTGTGTGTGTGTGTGTGTGTGTGTGTGTGTGGTGCTGGGGGGGGTGAATTCGGAGTTAGGGTTTTCAACCCTAACAGCGAATTTCCTCACTTTTGTCGCTGTGGAACAACCCTAACTAATGCATTAAATGGAGTTTTTTGCCTCTAATTTCCCTTCTTTTTGACAATGATAACGAGAAATAGTGAATGTAATGCGGTGACGGGAAGGGCCCCGCGCTCCCGCCACATGATGTCTTGTGGCATAGTAACAGGAAGAGCAACGCAAACAGAAGCGCTAACAGTGGCGCACATGGTAACGCAAGTGCAAATGACAACAGAAAGGGCAATGCACACGGTGGCATAGACGGGAACAGTCTGCCACGTGATGTGTTGTCACATAGTAACATAGGTGCCTGCAAACGGAAATGTCAATGGGCATGGTGAGCGCAAAGTGAAACAGAAAGAGAAACAGTACTGTAGACACAAATGGCAAAAATAACAGAAATGCAAGTGCAAGAAAGCGCCAAAGGATAGCGCATATGACTGCGCTCCTCGGCACGTAATGCAGCAGCGGGCCTTGGCGTAAAAGCCGCACTCCCACCACGTGATGTCTTGTGGCATAGTAACAGGAACAGCAATGCAAACAGAAGCGCTAACAGTGGCGCGACAAGGTACGCATAAGCGAATGAGAACAGAAAAATATGAACATGGTGGCGTGAAGCGGGAGCGGTGTGCCATGTGATGTCTTGTCACATAGTAACATGGTGCATGCAAATGGAAATGTCAATGGGCAAGGTGCGAAAGTGAAACAGAAGAGAGAAACAATCACGTGAACACAAATGGCAAAAATAACAGAAACACTACGCTAAATGAAAAGCGCAAAGGATGGCATGCGTGGTGGCTGAGCGTCAACGGTAAGTAAACGGGCATGGAACCGCAAGTGGAAAGGGCAATGGTAACAGTAATGTAAGCGCACAGGCTGGTTTTCCCAAAAGCTGAATAGAGAAAGACAGTGAGTACAAAGAATGTATGCATAATAATGGGTATAGAGCGAAAATGAGGACTTGGAATACTAAATAGGTTATATCTCAGGAACTGTACGACATAGAAAAAATTTTAAAGTCATATGATTTATGACTGTCCTAGCTAATTTTATGCAGGGCTAGAACTTTTCCTCGAAAAGTCAGTATCTCTGACCGTTCTGAGATACGGGCCCTGGTGTATGCTGCTTAACGCCGTAATGTTATCCTGGGAAAAGAGAAGTTCGAGCACCATAACTTTGCTCTCCTGTAATATTTTTCACCAAACCACTGAAAGGCACATCTGTTGGCTGTCTTCCTCAAATTTCAGGAAAAAGACCAAACCGTTATTTTGCAGCAGGGTGCCAAAGGATTCCTGTAATGCATCAGGCGCCATAATGTTATCCTATGGAAAAACTGTCAACTTTGGAGTGCCGTAACTTTGCTGCTGTATATATTTTTCAATACAACACTGAAAGGCACATCTGTGAGATGTCGACTGCGTTCCCTCAAATTTCAGCCAAAACTCCCAACCATTCTTTTGCAGTGCGTGCCAAAGAATTGCTATCATTTCCACAGACTAGAAAATTACTGTTAATTTAGAAAGCTTTATAAACATTTGCGACTACTCTTATGTGAACGAAAGTACTTTGCAAAAGTACTTTTTCCAGAAATCTGAAAAATATATTTCTGGGGTGTTTTACCCCAAAATAAAGACATGGCTAGCATCCTCAGGGTCCAACTAGGTGAATACAAAAAGAAATAGGTTGTTAGAGGGTCCCACATTTAAATGCCAAGCATTTTTCTAATCACCAACTGAAAACAAAATGGCTGATTTGCGAAAGTAACAGGCCCATTTGCGAAAGTAAAAATGCATTTGCGAAAGTGTTGAACTTTTTGTTAACTTTTCCCATTGACTTATAATGGGAAATTGTTTTTTGAATAACTTTTGAACCGTTTAATATTTTTTCACCAAATCTTCAAAAGGCACAGCGGGGACCCCGGCTGCACATTCCCTGAAGATTTCAGGCTGGTTACGCAAACCGTGCGACCTGTCAGCGTGACCGTAGAATTCAGAAAGCGCAAACGCCACAAGAAATCACGCTTAATAACCGCAGTCGGTATCCAACTGGTACGAAACTTGGCAGATGCCAAGGCCTATGGTTCTTGATCATGTATTCCAAATTTCAGCCAAATCTTTCAAACAGTTGCAAAGTTATTAAGGTGCAAGGTTTTGGGGTTTAACATAGAAATGGCTCCTCTACCATAATATGTAATACAAAACATGGAGACAAGGCTGATTTCAAGTTGTTCACTTTATTCAAATCAACATTACTTTGAGTAAAAGAAACTAAAACAAGTACAAGTTCATTTGTAAATTATAAATGTTCAAGAATTTTAACAAATACAGAACAAACAAGTGTGTTAACAGAAAGGTGAGTTCTTCGATCATCTAGAACTTTCTTGCAGAATGAGAACACTCTCTCGCTGCTACTACTACTAGTTGGCAAGAATGCATACTTCTGTGAAAGTTTTGCTAGTTTTGGGAACAGGTGTCTTCCTGTCTTATTCCAGAATTCAAGGCAGTTGTCAATATAATTGTCATGTTCTAAATATGTTTTTTGTTCACTGGATGACAATGATCTGGCTGCTGTTAATGAAGGACCACCTAGACTGGATAGCATGTCCTTGAGATCAGTTTTTGGCCTTTTTGCTGGTGGCTTATCATCACTGGATTCTGCTTTGATATTGACAGTCATGTTGTCTCCCTCCTACTCCCTATGGTCACATAGTCCTGCGATATTCCAGGTCCCCAATACCTGCACCCAAATGGGTGACAGAGCATTTGCGTCTTGTGCTCCGAAATGATGGAATTCCCTTCCTACCCTTATTAGCACTACACCCTCCTATACCTGTTTTCATAACTCCCTCTGGGATCCCTTGCTGCCCTCCTCGGCCTGCAGTTGCACTTAAGATGCCAGTGGCCCTCCTAAACTAATGACACACCGCATACCACTGGTCCTCTTTGAGAGGCACCTACCCGAACTCTGTGCTCAGCTATCTCCCTAGCCCTACCTGCCCACAGTGTTCCTAATGCTTGCAGTCTTTGGTATTTGAAATGGTATTTGAAATTTGCCTCTCTGTTCACATTTTTAAATGTCTGTATATTAAGTTACCTGCTCCTGTGTATGTTACTGTATGTTTTTTTTTCAACTTGCCTCTCCTGCCTCACCTTTGAAATATCTGTATATTTATCTACCTGAGCTCTGTTTTGTAATCTGCTTCCTTATTTCCTTGTAACCTCCCGAGTTGCACCTGAAAATAGGCATATGTTTTGTCTAGTGTGCTTACCTGGTTAACAAAAGCTAAATAAATAAATTACTGACTTTAATGAAGAAATCATTTCACAATCTGTAGCCAGTACTTCATTTCACAATCTGTAGGCAATTCTTCACACAGCTGGAGAAGTGTAGAATAGCATGGATAGACGACAGCCTCCATGTGGGTTCTCCTCATCTCACATGGTCTGGGTTCAGGTTTGGTTAGAGTTTGTCTGTTTTTTATTTTTAGGGTTCTAGTTCGGTTCAAATCGGGCAAAAATCAAATAGTTCTGGTTCAGTTCAGGTTCGGTTCTCAAAAGAACCCTGGCTTTACTGACATGCTGTCAGCCCTTCGGGAAGACATTGCCCAGCTCCTCCAGAAGGAGGTAGTGGCTTCAGTCCCAGACCCTCCAAGTAAACCCAGGGTTTGTCTCCAGGTACTTCCTGTTGCCCAAACAGATGGTGGGCTGGTGCCCTATCTTAGATCTGCATGACCTGAACAAGTTTCTCCAGTCGCACACCTTCAGGATGGTCACTCTGTTCATTCCATCTCTGGAACGTGACATGTGGTTCTGCTCCCTGGATCTTCAGGACACATTCTTTTTTTTTTCTTCATATACATTTTTTCCTGCTCCTCCTCAGAGTGGGCAGGTGGCTCCAGTCCCTCCCTTGGAGGGGACTCATCTCTCCGGACAGGCTTCCCGCACCCATCCCACCCAGCCATCCCCATGGGTTACCCCTTGTGACAGGGCCAGTGGCGAGGGCACCGGCCTCCCCAGCCAACATCCAGATTATGTGGGGTCAGCGCAGGCACAGCTGTCCATCATAGAGCCTGCCAGCTCTGTCTTTTTCCTCCAGTTTTACGCCCCAGGGCCCATGAATGTGCAATGGGTGGGGTGACTGTCTCCACCTCCGCGGAGGCAGTCTGATGCCCTGGATGTGGGCCCTCCCCATTCTGGGCAACATGCCTGTGCTGACACCCAGCCACCGCTGGGTGTCAGTCTACAGCACGCTGCACTTTCCCCCTTCCCCCGAGGAAGGAGAGCTGTCAGCGGACGCACGATCCTTCCTGGTGTCGGCCGACCCCTGAGCAACCCAAGTCTGTTCCTGAACCCGGGTCACCGGCATGCCATGAGGTGTGGCGTCCAGTGCCTCAACCCTCAGCACCACCAGGCAGGCTTCAGGACACATTCTTCCATGTCCCCATCCATCCGTCCCACCGCCGGTTCCTTCAGTTCCAAGCAGAGGGGGATTCTTTACGAGTTCCAGGCCATGCCCTTCACCTTTTCCTCGGCTCCCAGGGTCTTCACCAAATATATTGCAGTGGTGGCCACCTTCATGAAGCACCGAGGGGTCTGGGTGTACCCCTACCTGGATCGACTGGCTTATAGTGGGTCCCTTCAGGGAGGAGGTGGAGCAGTCCAGGGACCTGGTCCTCCAGAACTGCTTGTCCCTTGACCTCCTGGTAAATGAGGCCAAGTCAGAACTTGTACCCTCACAGGTGATTCTCTTCATCGGGGTGGAGCTTGAGTTATGTAGAGCTAGGGCTCGGCTTCCAGCGGACCAGGCAGAGGCTCTCTCCTCCTTTGCCCGATCATTTCAGGTTGGGCAGTTGTGCCCTGCTCAGGACTTTCTGTGTCTCCTGGGATACATGGTGACATACACCAGCATGATCCATTGGGCCCAGTAGAGAAAGCTCTCTCTGCAATGGGAGCTTGCCCATCAATGGTCTCAATGACAGGGCCACTTCAACCAGCCGGTCACTGTGACCCAGCTGATGTGGGACGCTCTGCAGTGGTGGTTAGTGCTAGAACATCTGCAGGAAGGGATCCCGTTTGTCCACCATGAGTCGACGGTCACCATCACAACCGATGCCTCTCTGATGGTCTGGGGTGCCCACCTGGGGGACCACAGAGTCCACAGGCCCTGGACCCCCAAGGAGTCCCGATACCACATCAACCTGCTGGATCTTTGGGCAGTTTGACTGGCGTTTGACAGCCTTTGCTCCACAGATTCAGGGGCAGGTCATTCAGGTCCAGATAGACAACACAACAACCATGTTCTACCTCAACATACAGAGTGGCATGCACTCTCTTCCTCTGTACAGGAAAGCACTCCACATCTGGACCCTCATGTGCAGCCAGGATGCCAATCTCCTGGCCATCCATGTGGCCGGCATCTCCAGTCAGCTGGCGGATGACCTCAGCCATGTGGGCGAGGCGTCTCATGAGTGGTCTCTCCATCTGGAAGTAGTACACAACCTGTTCTCCCAATGGGGCACCATTCTGCTGGACCTGTTCACTTCTAGGGAGAACGCAAAGCTGAGGCTATTTTGTGCTCACCTCCCTCAGCAGGAAACGATGCAGGGGGATGACTTCTCAAGGCTCTGGACCTTCTCTGTGCCTTCCCTCCATTTCCCCTGATCACAGAGTGTTGCTCAAGGCCAGAAGGGACAAGGCATGGATGATCCTGGTGGCTCCGGACTGGCCTCGCCAGTCTTGGTACCCCGATTGCCTCAGCCTCAGCAGCAGGTTCCCAAGGTTTCTCTCTCTCTCTCTACGCCCAGTCCTGCTCTCTTGCAATCAGGAGAAGGTATTCCATCCAGACCTTCAATCCCTGCACCTGACAGCCTGGTTCCTGAGCGTCTGGAGTTCCAGGCTTTGGGTCTTTCCGAAGATGTCCTCACCATGGTCGAGGCTTCTCTGAACCAGCTGACCGGAAAATGCTATGCCTTCAAATGGAAGAGGTTCTCCATTTGGTGCAGGGACCCTTTATCTTGTCCGGTGGATAGCATTCTCGAGAACGTTTGGTCCCTCTCTCAGTTGAGCCTCTGGTAGATGACCCTTAGGGTACACCTCGTAGCCATCTCTGCTTACCAGGCAATGGCTGGTATGCCATTGGTGGCACAGGAGAAGGTGGTCTGGCACTTTTTCAAAGGCCTTGATCACATTTCCCCTCCAGTGCGTAAACCACCACCACCGTGGGACTTGTTGCTGGTGTTGGCAAGGCTCATTGGCAAGCCATTCAAACCAATGCACAGGTGTGAAATGTCTCACCTGTCATGGAAGACTGCCTTCCTGGTGGCTGTGACATCAGCCAGAAGGATCTGTGAGCTCCAGGAACTCTCAGTAGAGTCTCCTTACCTGATCTTCCACAGGGACAAGGTTGTCCTTCACCTCAACCCGAAGTTCCTCCTGAAGGTTGTGTCAGAGTTTCACCTTAACCAGGTGATCAGTCACCTGGTGTACTTCACCAACCACACCTCAGAGGCCAAGCACAGGCTCCATACTTTGGACATGCTGCAAGCGCTCACCTGTTACAAGGAGTGCATGGCTGTAGTTCGAGGAGAGGTTCACCAGCTATTTGGCACCTACGCTGAAGCCGCACCTGGCAGACCGGCAGCTATGTGGACAGTTGGCAGGTGGATTATTTCCTGCATTAGCCTCTGTTAAAGGCTGGCGGGTAGGGAGCTTCCCATAGCGCTATGGGCTCATTCCACCTATCATACCGCTGCCTCAGTGGCTGCTTCCAGGAATGTCCCTATCCAGGAGATCTGCAAGGCTGCTACCTGGAAGTCAGCACACACCTTTATTTCCCACTACCACATCAAACTTGAGTCACACCGGGATGCTGAATTTGGAGCCTCAGTTCTTCAATCTCTTTTCCCTAAGTAGGGGTTGTGCGCCTTGCCCCTTCTTCCCAGAGAACTGCTAGGAGTCTGAAAGAAGTGTGGATAAGTACAGTACAGTACATCATATCCACGTCCCTAGAAAAGCGGGCTACTCACCTGTAACAGTAGTTCTAACCCCAGGTATTCTTCTATATTCCTCTCTGCAGGCAGCCTCCTAAGCAGAGCTGCCCAGAGAAAATGGAACTTTATGCTAATGACAGAATCTATCCTTGGCTCATGCCACATATTCAAACTGCTGCCCTTATCAGCGGCAACATTCCACCAACGTATCAGATTTCTTTCTCCGCCTGACAAGTCAAGACGCCTCGGAGACTTCCCTCTCAGTCGTTCCTTGTGGTTCATCACTGAATATAAGTAGCTTTTTGTATTACTATTCTTACTGCTGCCTTTATTTCTGTTTTAATTTTTACTATTAGCATTATTTTAGTGTATTTTTAGTGTATTTTCTCGGTTCCTCGCTGTTCGGAATAACCGATGAGAAACCCGGTCTTAGTACCCTTTCTGGAGCTTTAATTTCTTATCTCTGGTGTTTATCTTATTTTTGTATTTTGTTTTAACAAATTATTGTGTTTTAGTACCGCTAACCCAGTTCGACTACTGCAGTTCCCGGTTTGTTATCGGAACCTTCATCGGTTCCTGAACCAACCACATTTGAAAAAAGAAAGAAAGAAAGAGTTGAATCCTTATTGTGGCTCTGTTTTTCTTCATCCGCTTGATGATGGCAGTTAGGGAGGCAGTATAGTGCAGTGGTTTAAGGCTCTGAGCTGCAAATCTGGTGACATCCAGCAGACCAGACCTGGGTTTGAATCCCACAGCTTCCACTTGCATACTGTGTGACCCTGAGCAAGTCACTTAACTTCCCTGTGCTCCTAGGTCGCTCCTGTAAAAAAGCTTTCAGCTTAGTGTGCTACTCCTGGTTAAACAACTAAAAACCAAAAAAAGACTGGACCTCCAGGGTTTAAAAACTGCCTTAAGTGTGGGGGATGTTTTTGCAAAGGCAGACAAGCACGAATTATGTGTGGTCTGCCTGAGAAATGAATATTTTTCAGCAGATTGCGATATCTGCATATCATTTCCTCAAAAACGGTGGAAAAAAGGATGGAAAGACTCTAAAGAAAATTGGAGAAAGGCGCCTTGGGTTCTGACCAACCCACACCCTCTAAGCTTATGGGTGAAACTGTAGTGTTTACCTTAAGCACCCCTGACTAGAGTGAAACAGCTACTGGCAAAAGGATGGGTGATCCGGCTGACTCTCTGGTTCCCACCAAAAAGACTAAGAAAACCAAGCACGTTGAATCCCTGGCTAATAAATCAGAGGGGGGTTCATCTGTGCCGCACAGCCTGCTATCGTCAGAAGAAATTGCCCAGGCCATGAAGGTCATACAGTCATTATAGGGTTTTATACCTGCTCCAACCCTCCCAACACCGGTTCAAATCCCAGTTGGTCCCTCCTCTGACCCAAACCCATCTCAGGAGAGGGTGGAGTTTTAGGAGTACGATGAAGTAGATGAAGGTGAGCCTAGTGAGCATAAGATCTCACCAGAACAAGAATTCGGTTCTCCTCCAAGACCAGAGGATTTTTCCTCTATAAGGAAAACAGTGGATGCCCTTGATCTGGCTACCACAGAGGTCACAGAAGATGAGGAAGAGGTTGAATATATGGAAATGATGGGGTTAACACCCACAAAGAAAATACTTTTTATTTTTATTTTATTTATTTGAGTTCTTGGATAACACCTGTGAGCAAATGCTCTTTTGTTGATTCCATGTCAGTTGAACAGAAAATAGCAGAGAACAACAATTTATACATTTACAGACATGGTACAGTAAGTTACATAAAGGTTCACACAAGTAGGCACTGCTGAGGCATTGTACAGCATATGCCTGCATCCGTGAGTTTGAACACCCTGGAGAAGATAGACACAGAGAGGTAACAGACAAAGGTGACATAGTGGAGAAATGGAAGGAGAGAAGTGGGAGGTGAGGGGTGTGCCATGAGATGTGAGTAGGGTTGGGCAGACCCGAAAAGGTCCTGATCCTTACTATCAGGATCAGGATCAGGATCCAGGCCAAAGTCCTGATAAGTTCTGATTCGAATCAGAACCTTTTGTAAAATGTGATGAAAACTGCAAATCTGCTATATGATTGCATAAAACGACACTGAGATCTGTGACACACATAGAATTGTAATCAGCATTTCAGGATATGAAAACTGTGAGCTTATGGCACTAATGTGTTGGTCAATTAAATATACGGCTGTCATGCAGTTGACCTCTCTTAGTCTGTTTCCTGCCTCTGCAGTGGTGTAACTGTAAACAGACCTGTCTGACCTTAGAGGAGGATCCCAAGCCCAGTTTGTAGTATGCAGTGGACATTTGACAGGTTTCCATTGTTGCAATACCTCCTTCTCTGCACAGGAGACAGTGGCAGAGCACAAAAACTACCACAATATGAGTTCAGGGAGGTACACTACTGACTATTGAGTGAGCACTGAGGCTCTGTCTGTTGGCCTTGGCCTTCCCTATTCCTTCCCCCCGCCAAGTTAATCTGTATTTTTCTTTTTATTCCCCTTCGCCCTTTTATTCTTTTTTACTGTTTTTGTACTGCAAGTTTTAGTTAGTGCAAGTTGGGCAACAATAACAGAAGACAGTAGCAGGACACAAAGACAGCAAGAAGATACAAGTTCAAGCCGGTACTGACTACCATCTCTGAGTGAGCACTGAAGCTGTCTGTTGGCCTTCCCTGTCCCTTCCCCCCCGCCAGGCTGATCTGTAATTTTCTTTTTATTTTCCTTGGCCCTTTTGTTCTTTTTAGCTAGCGTACTTCTCTCTGTCTCCCTCTGACTCCCCCCCCCCCAATTGAGCCCTGAACACAGAAGAAACCAGCAGTCAACCATCAAAATTCCTAGCAGCACCTCCCCATTGCTGCTTGTTCATCCAATGGCCATAAATCAGTCCCTGGTGTTTAGTGTCTAGTGGCATGGCACCCCCTTCTCAGATCACTGCTACAGTGCCTGTACCTGCCTGTATTGTACAAACAACCCCCCCATCCCCTACTCTATGGTGTCTAGTGGACCCTCCCCCTCTTCCTCCAATCATGCTGGCCACAAAATAAATATACAGATACTGAGCTAGTGTGTCACATCACCTTCCGTGAAGCCTCTCACCTCCTGAGACTGACAGCAGTCCCTAAATTTGTTTTTTGAGCATCAGAATATGCAGGGAAAAGCCTTCAGAGATCCCACATACTTAGGGCCGGATATTCAGAAATGCACCACAGGCATGCGCAACCCCAGCGCAGCGCAAGTCAACTGCGCAATGGCACAGTGACTGCACTATTCCGTGATGG
Organism: Neoceratodus forsteri; assembly: GCA_016271365.2. Taxonomy (NCBI): domain Eukaryota; kingdom Metazoa; phylum Chordata; order Ceratodontiformes; family Ceratodontidae; genus Neoceratodus; species Neoceratodus forsteri. Next base: position 669,360,583 of record CM057451.1, on the reverse strand, counting down.
TGCAGTAACTGCGCTATTCAGTGTTTGCGCACTGCAACATGTGCTAGCACAACATGTGGCTGAATATCGCAGGCACTGCACCATAAGACAGGAGAGTGCCAGGAGCAACCAGAATGCACCATAGCTCAACCAGGGATGCGCAAGGGACAGAGAAAGATGCACCAAGGCACAGCAGGAACAGCCAGAGGCACAGCAGGGAGAAAGGCAAGGGGGAAGGGGGGGTGGAACAGTGTGGGAAGGCAAGAGCACCAGGGCAGAAACACTGGCAGGGACACAGCCAGCACACAGGTCACCACTGCACATGGAGTGCAAGCATGCAGCCGGCGCCCCCCGTGGAGAATACAGGGCACAGGTGGCACTGACTTACAGGGGCAGGCACCCTAGTCCACCACACACCGGAGGGCATGTGGCCACCCGGCCAATGACAAGCCACACCCCAACACATTGCACCCACCACACACACACGCCACACATCCCGAACTGCCATCCCAGGGCCACGCCAAGGCACAGCCACTGACCGTAGGGCATGCCAACACCATGCATGCACCACCCAATGACACAGGCGCACCACACGGCCACCCACCACCTGACTGCAGCATGGACCCACCCACCAGCTGCAAAGCAGACACAGAAGGGTAAACAGGTAACAAATATAATGGCAGAAAGCAACACAGCTAAATGAATACAATAAACAAAGGGGAGGGTAGGCGTAGGTGAGAAGGGATCAGGGGACAAGGTCTGTACAGGTGGAAGGGGAAGGGAGAGCAGAGGTGGGATGGGGGCTGGTGTTCTTCATGGCCGGCCATGGCCTGCCAGCGCCTGGCACCTCCCCCTGCGCCAGTCCCGGAGCAGGATCCACCTGCTCTGGTCGGCAATTTCCATAGTATGTGAAGTTATTAGTATTATTTGTCACAGCAAACGACAGTAGAGCTGGAGCTTGGAACCCCTCCAGACACCTATGGCAGAGGAAGGGGCAGGTGATCAGTGCATGTCCAAAGCACCCCAGCCCCCCCGTGCACAGTGGACAGTGGGAGCATGCGCCCCTGGAGTGGCACCCTGGCCACCCGCAGTGGGTGGGCCTACTCTTGCCGCTAGCCCGGCAAGCCACAGCAGTACACAGTGCTGGAATCCACTGCCCAAGGGCCACCCGACAGCACAGCAGCAGACAGGTGGCATGGTGCTGCAGTGGAACCGCAGTGGCACAAGTGGTGGCCGGACACACACCCGGCCCACCAATAGCAGCCACACAGGTGCAATGGCCGCCCTGTGGCGCCATGCACACTGCACCATGTGCTGAACACAGCTGCCATGGCACCTGGCACAGGGGACCAAGGCCATACCCCCACCCCCGCCACCCACCCTGCACAACAAAGTGGGACTGCACAGTGCCTACCTGCTCTCTGTAGTGCTCCGCGCACTGGTCCAGGCATTGCACACCCAGTCGGGCCTCCTCCAGCTGCCGATGGACCCACAGTGACCTGTTGCGGACCCCCAGTTGCCCCAGCCACCCTGGCTCTCCTCCGGTCCTCAGGTCCTAGGACAGGAACATAGACAGGCACACATCAGAACACAGCCACAACATGGGCCCACCACCCATGCACAGAGTGCACCCTGACCTGGCAGGGCCGCTGGGCAGTTGCGCAGCACACACAGTGACTGGCAATGCTATGCCACAGGGCGCGCTGCAACTGCCCCCCCGCCCCGCATGGCATGCAGCCCTGCCAGCCCCATGGAACAGTGGACTTGCACAGATGCAGTCGGGGCCTACTTACCTGGCTGTGGCATGACCCCCCTCCGGACGTGCACCTGCATCACCCTCAGCCTCTCCGGGTTCCTCTGTACCAGGTCCCTGTACCGGTGTCGATACTGCTCCCTGGTGCGCAGCACATCGGTGGCCTGGATAAGCCCATTGGCAATGTCCTGCCACACCTCTGTCCTGGGTCTAGTGAGGGGCTGCTGGCCAAACAGGCTGGCAGCATGGGGCTCCACCTGGGCTACCAGGTTCACCAGGTCAACCTGGCTCCAATTGCGGGCACAGGGCACTGCATGACATGGCATGGTCAGTCAGCACTGTAGAAGGCCAAAATGGTGCCCAGTAGCACACGTGCACAACATGCATGGGATGTGCGCCGCGCACGGTGATGCACTGTCTACGGCAATCGCGCATCTCTGGGGATGCATGGCATGGGCATGACCACACCAGCACGTGGGTCAGAGTTCTCTGTGGGGCATAGGGCATGGCGGGGGTCAGGGGTCAACACGCGCAATGTGTGCAGGAGTGCTATTGGGCCCAAGACGCATATTGTGCAATAGGGCCATGAGGACAGCATGCCCCCTGGGTCCAATAGTGCCCGAGTGCCATAGGCCCAATGGCACCCAAGCACCATAGGCTGTATGGCGCTCGAGTGCCATAGGGCCCATAGCACATGGGCGCGATGGCCACTATAGTGCACGCTGCGCACTAGGCAGCAGCATATGCCATTGCACATGCGCGTTGGCGAGTCCGCACTGCGCATGTCACGGCATTGCGCAATGACATGCGCCGGAGCAAGCCCATTGCTCAATGTGCAACAGCGCAATATTCAGCTGACATATGCAGATTAGCTCATCAGCCTATCCGCAGCGCAATGAGGACATTTGCATGTCATTATAGTTGTGCATCGGCTCATTTGCATGTGATGCGCTATAAAAGCACTGCACAACATCACAGGCCATGGACCAGTATTGCAACCATCAGAGGTAGGATGCACCTGACGAGGGGAGGGCCAGCACAGGGTGCTTTATGGCCGGGGTGGGCAACTGCAGCCACCAACCACATGTCCATGTCCGCAGGTAGCAACATGTCGGAGCACAAGAAGGGTGAAGAGTGTGGGCCTGCCCAGAAGCACAGGCCCAACTTTACGAGAGTGGAGGCAGATGCCCTGTTTGAGGCATACCTCGACAGGGAGCCTTTGCTGAATGGCGCCACTGGCACACCCCAGGCCAAGGCCGCAGCCTAGGAGGAGGTGGCGGAGGCCGTGAACCAGTAGGGCAGCCACCAGCGGTCTGCACAGGAGTGCAAGAAAAAGGTGGGCACTGACAAGCGTCGGGTAAAGGAGAAGGTGGCGGCCATCTGGGCCGCCAGGTTTGCCACAGGTGGGGGCCAGGCCACCATGCAGCGTAGTGCGGTGGAGGATGTGCCGGGCATTGGCTTCCAGACTGGAGGGAGCCAATCACTGCATGGTAGAAACATAGAAACATAGAATTTGACGGCAGATAAGGACCACTTGGCCCACCCAGTCTGCCCATTTCCCTACCTAATGGATAAGCTGCAGATCCTAGTTAACCAGCAGCCTACTTCTTCCTACCCCCACCCCCTAGAATTGCCTTATGACTGTCCCATGCATGCTTGAATTCCACCACTGTTTTAGACTTCACAACCTCCTCCGGAGCCGTTCCACATCAACCCTCTCTGTGAAAAAATACTTCCTTAAATTTCTCTGAGCCGCCCCCATCTTCAAATGGTGCCCCCTTGTTCTTGCATGCCTCTTTTTTGAAAGATGCTACCTCTTGGACTTTGTTGATTCCCTTGAGGTACTTGAAAGTTTCTATCATGTCCCCCCTCTCCCTCCTTTCCTCGAGGCTATACATATTAGGCTCCTTAAGTCTCTTCATATGTCTTCCGTGCAGACCCTGCACCATTTTAATTGCCCTCCTCTGGACAGCTTCCATCCTGTCTATGTCTTTGGCGGAGATTGGGTCTCCAGAACTGCACGCAGTACTCCAGATGGGGTCTGACCAGCTGTCTGTACAGAGGATAATAATTTCCTGTTTTCTACTGGTGATGCCTCTCCCTATGCATCCCATTATCCCCCAACCCTCCTTGCTGCCCTCACATTGCTTGTCCACCTTCCAGGTCATCTGATATGACTTCCCCAGGTCCCTTTCACTTTTGTTGTTGATAGTATCTCACCCCCATTGTGTACTCTTTCCCTGGTTTTTGTTTCCAGGTCATTACCTTGTACTTTTAGCATGAATCTAAGCTGCCATACATTTGACCATTCCTTTAACCCTGCCAAGTCCCTTCTCATCCTTTCCACCCACCTTGTGCATGAACTCTGTTGCAGATCTTTTGTGTCATCTGCAAAGAGACATATTTTTCCTTCCAGTCCTCTGCAATGTCATTTATAAAGACATTGAAGAGGACCGGTCCTAATACTGAACCTGCGGTACCCCTAGTAACCCCCTTTCTTCAGAGTGGACTCCATTTACTATTACTCTCTGTGTCCTATTCTCCAGCCAATTCCTTATCCAGGCTGTCATCTTGGGACCCACTCCCAGGCTGGCTAACTTGTATATTAGTCTTTGTGTGGGACTGTGTCAAATGCCTTACTAAAGTCTAGGTAGCCATGTCCACTGCCCTCCCTGATCTACTACTTTGGTCACCCAGTCAAAGAAATCTATCAGATTCTGTCTGGCATGACCTTCCTGCTGTGAATCCATGCTGCCTTGGGTCCCAGCCCTCTGGCCTCTAGATACCGACAATCCTTTCCTTCAGAAGTGAGTCCATCATTTTCCTTATCACTGAGGGTTAAACTAACAGGTCTGTAGTTTCCTGCTTCTGCCTTGCTCCCACTTTTGTGAAGGGGAATCACATCTGCCCTCCTCCAGTCCTCCGGGTACCACCCCATCCTCCATGATTTGTTAAAGAGGGTAGTCAGTGGTGTCACTAATTCTACCCTAGTTCTTTTAGAATTCTGGGATGAATCCATCAGGCCCATTGCTTTGTCCACCTTCAGTTTTAAGAGTTCTTCGAACCCTTTCTTCTGTAATGGGCTGGTATCAACTTCTGTATCCAGAGTGTTTCTACTGTTTGTTTTAGGTACCTCCTCCTTCATTTGTAAATACTGAGCAAAAATATTTGTTTAGTATCTCTGCCTTTTCACAGTCACCCTCTGCCCACCTCCTCCCCCCTTTATTAAGCCTCACTATCCCTCCCTTGGTCTTCCTTCGCTCCCTGATGTACCTATAAAAGGTTTGCTTTAACTGATACAGTTCTCTGTCCTGCTCCTTCTGTCATTCCTTGTACTTCCTGAATGCTTTCTTTCTCTTGAACCTTCACTGCCACTTCCTTTGAGAACCATAGTGGTTTCTTACATCGCTTCGCTTTGTTTATTTGCTTCACACAAAGGCTTGTTACCTCTGTGACGGCAGTTTTATTATTCCCATTGTTCTTCCACCCTCCTTCCTGCCCATTTGCTAGTACATATTCCTTAGGCACTCACCCATTTTGGCAAAGTCAGCCCTCCTAAAGTCCAGTACTTTTGGCCTTTGTATGGCTTGACTCTATTGCGGTGTTTATTGTGAACCATACTGTTCGATGGTCGCTAGTTCCCAGATGGCTACCCACTTCTACATCTGTGATCTCTCTCCATCTCCATTTGAGAGAACCAGGTCCAAAATTGCTCCCTCTCGAAGTGGGCTCCAATACTAGTTGTCTAAGGCATGCCCCTGTGGGGCATCTAGAATAACCCCACTCTTTGAAGTGGCTGCTGCAACTGCACTCCAGTTAACATCTGGCATATTCAGATCACCCATCAGCAATATCTCTCCCTTTTTCTGCCATTCTAAAGTATACTTTCTATCATTCCTTGTCCATTTCCTCCCCCTGAGGAAAGTCTTATTCTAACCCTTTAACGGATTGTGGTGCTTTGTCTGTCTCCAAATTTACCACACAGTGCTTCTTCTCCTCCCTGTTTACCCTTTTGTTCTGTTGCTTTGATTTCTTCCCTTATGTAAAGAGCTACTCCTCCTCCTCCCTGTCCCTCCTGTAGATTGTGTATCCTGGTATGTTTATGTCCCAGTCATGGTTTTGTGTACCATGTTTCTCTGACTGCCACGATGTCAGATGTTCCTCCTCCATCAAGGCCACTAATTCAGGAAGCTTGTTACTCAGACTACTGGCATTGGTACTCATTATCTCCATTTTTGATGGCTTTACCTTCTGTTGCAGCATCCCACACGACCTTTCTACTCGGTCTTTTCTCATTTAGTATCCTGTTTTGTAGGAGAGGCTGGGATTTTCCTGCTGCTTATCAGTGCCTCCCCTTGACTAGTTTAAAAGCTTGCCAATGAAGCATTTAAACCGATTGCTCAAAAGACTTGTTCCTTCCTGGATAGATGCAGACCATCCTGCCAGTATAGGCTGGTGTCCCTCCAGGTGGAACCCCAGTCCCCAATGAAGCCAAACCCCTGTGCTCCACACCATTTTTTCAACCATTCATTAAACTGCATGGTGCAAAGTACCCTCGCCTCACCCATGCCATTGACAGGTAGCACCTCTGAGAAGGATACTGTGTGTGCTACTTGTCTTAGGCCCCTCCCCAACTCTACAAAGTCCTCCTGCACTGCTCTAATCTCATGAAGAGCCAAGTCATTTGTCCCTAGGTGGACAATGACGTCCAGCTCGAGACTCCGTGCAGCTGTTCTCGTGATCCTGAGGATCGTTTCCTGTCCTTCCAAGCCATGGCACCAGGCAGGCACCCACTTCCAGTTTTCTGCTCCCCAAGTTTCTATCCCCTAATAATGGAAACATAGAAACATAGACTTTGACGGCAGATAAGGACCACTTGGCCCACCCAGTCTGCCCATTTCCTACCTACTGGATAAGCTGCAGATTCTAGTTAACCAACAGCCTGCTTTCTGCAACCTAACCATAATTGCCTTGTGTCTGTCCTGTATGTTTGAATTCCTCACTGTTTTAGACCCAACGACCTCCTCAGGAAGGCTGTTCCATGTATCCACCACTCCTCCGTGAAAAAAATTTCCTCACATTACCCTGAGCTGTCCCCCTCTATCTTTAAATTGCCCCTTGTTTTACATCTCTTTTCTGAAAGATGCTACCCTCCTGACTTTGTTGATTCCTTGAGGTACTTGAACATTTCTGTCATGTCCCCTGTCCCTCCTTTCATCAAGAGAGTACATATTAAGCTCTCTCAGTCTCTTCATATGGCTTCTGCTGCAGACCCTGCACCATTTTAGTTGCCCTCCTCTGGACTGCTTCCATCCTGTCTATGTCCTTGCGTAGATGGGGTCTCCAAAACTGCACACAGTACTCAGATGGGGTCTCACCAACTGTCTGTACAGAGGGATAACCACTTCCTTTTTCTACTTGTGATGCCCTTCCATGCATCCCAGTATCCCTAGCTCTTCTTACCGACTTTTCACATTGCTTACCCACCTTTAGGTCATCTGATATGACTACCCCAGGTCCCTTTCCATTTTGTTGTTGTTAGTACCTCCCTGCTATTGTGTACTCTTCTCCGGGTTTTGTTTCCCAGGTGCATTACTTTGCACTTCTTTGTATTGAATCTAAGTTGCCACATGTCTGACCATTCCTCCAACCTTGCCAAGTCCTTCTCATCTTTTCTACCCCCTTGTTATCAACTCTGTTACAGATCTTTGTGTCATCTGCAAAGAGGCATACCTTCCCTCCAGACCCTCTGCAATGTCACCTATAAAGATGTTAAAGAGGACTGGACCCAGTACTGAGCCCTGAGGTACTCCACTAGTAACCCCTTCTTCGGAATGTGTCTCCATTCACTATTACCTTCTGTGTCCTGTTGTGCAGCCAGTTTGCTACCCAGGCTACCACCCTGGGACCCACTCCCATGCTGGCTAACTTGATTATTAATCTTTGTGTGGGACTGTGTCAAAGTGCCTTGCTAAAGTCTAGGTAGGCATATCCACAGCCCCTCCTGGTCTAATACTTTGGTCACCCAGTCGAAGAAATCAATTAGATTCATCTGACATGACCTTCCTGCTGTAAATCCATGCTGCTTTGGGTCCTGTGCCCCGCTGAGGTCCAACTTACAGGTCTGTAGTTTCCCGCTTCTGCCTTGCTCCCACTTTTGTGAAGGGGAATCACATCTGCTCTCCTCCAGTCCTCGGGTACCGCCCCATCCTGCCATGATCTGTTAAAATGCATGGTCAGTGGTGTCACTAGGTCCTCCCTTAGTTCTTTTAGGATTATGAGGTGAATCCCGTCAGGCCCCATTGCTTTGTCCACCTTGAGTTTTAGGAGTTCTTTCAGGACTCTTTCTTCTGTGAATGGACTGGTGTCAACCCCCCTACCCAGAGTGCTTCTATTGTCTGGTTTAGGTAACTCCTCCTCATCTTCTTTTGTGAATACTGAGCAAAAGTATTCATTCAGTATCTCTGCCTTTTCACTGTCTCCCTCTGCCCACCTCCCCTCTCCTTTATTAATCTTCACTATCCTCCCTTAACCTTTATATGCTCCTAATGTACCTATAAAGGTTTTTATCCCCCTTCTTAACTGAGTTGGCTATTTTTTTCTTCGGGTTTGGGCCTTTGCTAGTCTGACTGCCTTCCCACTTCTTTCTGCTTTAATTGATACAGTTCCTGTCATGCTCCTTCTGTGATTCCTTATACTTTTTGAATGCAGCCTTTTTCTCATTAACCTTCCTGCCACCTCGTTTGAAAACCATGTGTTTTTTTATTCCGCTTTGTTTTCTTTATTTGTTTCACACAAAGGCTTGTTGCCTCTATGATGGCAGTTTTGATTTTCTCCATTGTTCTTCCACCCCTCCTTTTTGGTCATTTGCTAGTGCATTTTTCAGGTATTCACCCATTTTGCCAAAGTCAGCTCTTCTAAAGTCCAGTATCCTTGTTTTTGTATGGTTTATCTCCATGGTTGTGCTTATTGTGAAGCACACTGTGCAGTGGTCGCTTGTTCCCAGATGTCTACTGACTTCTATATTTGTGATCCTCTCTCCATTTGAGAGTACCGGGTCTAATATTGCTCCCTCCCGAGTGGGTTCCAACACTAGCTGTCCATGGCCTGCCACCTGCAGGGCATCGAGAATGACCCTGCTTTTGGATGTGGCTGCAGCACCTGTTATCCAGTTAACATCTGGCATATTCAGGTCCCCCATCAACAGTATCTCCCCTTTTTCAGCCATTTTGAGAATGTCCTCTATCATTTTGTTGTCCATTTCCTCCCCTTGAGACGGGGGTCTGTATACAACCCCTGTGCGGATTGTGATGCCATTCCCTGTCTCCAAGGTGACCCATAGTGCCTCTTGTCCTCCCCCTTTACTTTTTAGTTCTGTAGCTTTGATCCCTTCCTTATGTGAGAGCTACTCCAACTCCTCTTTACCTTCCTGTCCCTTCTGTAGATTGTGTACCCTGGTATGTTGACATCCCAGTCATGGTTCGGTACCATGTTTCGTGACTGCCACAATATCCAACTGTTCATCTTCCATCAGGCTACTAGCTCAGGAAGCTTGTTTCCCAGACTATGGGCATTGGTACTCATTGCCCTCCATTTAATGTTGGCTTTATCCTTTTTCCCCCCATCCCTGCTCTTACTGTCCTTGTCTATTTTACCATTTACCACTGTCCTGCCCTGTGTTGAGCTCTGTACCTCAGTGTTTACCTTTCTACCTGCCATGTTTTGTGGGGGGAGGCTTGAAATTTCCTGCCTTTTATCAGTGTCTCCCCCCTTGGCTAGTTTAAAAGCTTACCAAGGAAGCATTTAAACCTATCACCTAGGAGCTTGGTTCCCTTTGTGGACAGATGCAGACCATCATGCCAGTATAGACCTTTATCTCTCCAGGTGGCCCCCCAGTCCCCAATGAAGCCAAAGCCTTGTGCTCTGCACCAGTTTTGCAACCATTCATTAAGCTGCATGGTGTGCAGTACCCTAGCCTCACTCCTGCCATGGACTGGTAGCACCTCTGAGAAGGTTACCATGCTTGCTACCCATCTGAGGCCCCTCCCCAACTCCACAAATTCATTCTGCACTGCACTGATCCCATGCCTAGCTAGGTCATTTGTCCCAAGGTGGACTATGATATCTAGTTCCCTCTCCTGTGATGCTGCTTCTGCAATCCTGTGGATCGCTTCCTGTCCCTCAAGCCATGGCACCAGGCAGGCACCCTTACTTCCTTCTCCTCTCCCTTTCCCAGGTTTACCCCTAACAATAGAGTCCCCTATCAGAAGCTGTTTCCTTCCCTGTGGTGTCCCTTGCCACCCTTTGTGGGTCTCCTTGTGGATGTCCTCAGCTTTCTTCTGGGTCTCAACTGAGGGTGCCATCATAGAGAACCTTGCTCTGCCAAATGGCATATGATTTGTGTAGAGATACAACTAGGGGGCTTCGCCTCTGGTCCACCACCGCACCCTACCAGAACCCACTGTGGTCCAACTGCTCTTCATACTTGGCAACCTCTGAGGCAGTGGTTGTGGCAGTGGTGCTCTTTGGAAGGGGGAGGTCTCCTTAGTCCTTGCTAGTTCAGCCTGGAGGTGGGCAACCTCCTCCCTCAGAGCTGACAGTTGCCTGCAAATAGGACAGCAATGCAGTTTCCAGAATGTCTCCTGGAAAACTGCTGCCCCACAGCCAGTGCATTGCACCACTCCCCACATGTTCCTCTCCCTTGTAATATACTATATATATTTTTTATTATTATTATTTGTGGTGTGTACCTACCCTTTTTGCACTGTGCTGGGTTATTAAGGATATGACAATTCTGCCCCAAGACCTGTTAAGGAGAGCGATGTCAGAACTGTGGCTATAAAATGCCACGCCTGGGGGTGTGGGGAGGAGGGTGGGTGGATAGTCCACAGCCACTGGTGACTTTTAGAAACAATCAAATACACAACTGCTCCACCACCCTGGTGAGTATTGCCCTTTATAGTACTTCAATTAACACCACAATTTACTAGACCACGTCTCCTGCACAAATCACTCTACTGAGTCCAGGGATAAAAATTAACTCACTCCTCAACCAGCAGGACACTTTTAAAATGTTGCAAACATATCCTTCCAAATCCTAGGTCTCAACCCCAACAATCAAGCAAATTCAGTGGTATCTCACTCCCTCTGGTTATAAAATTACTACACTTTTAATGGAATCCTGCAATTCTCTGCTTAATGCCAATAAGGAAAAAAAAATGAAACTTTTTATAGAAAGCGTAGCTCCCTTTCTTTACAAGTATTATGCCTTACCAGGTTTCCAGGTCCTAAATGGAGTAATAGTTTGTTCTTTGCAGTGTAGCAAGGTTCTCAGCTTCCACAGACAAATCAAAGTCAGACTGACTCAATTGAGTCCCCCACCAGGAGCTGCTCCCTTTCCCTGTGGTGTCCTCTGCCTCCTTCCTGTGGGCCTCCCTTGTGACAGTTGTCCTCAGCCCCCTTAGTCTCCTCTGTGGGTGCATCCATAGGGGAGCCATGCTCCCCAGAATGGTGTATGGATTGTGGAGTGAACAACTGACTGGGTGTGCCTCTGTTCCACTATCCTCACCCTCCTGAGCCCACTGTGGTCCAGCTTTGTGCTTTCTTCACAACCTCTGAGGTAGTGGTGGTGGCTCTGGTGCTCCCTGGATGGGGTTTCCTTCCTACTGTGCAGTGTGGCCTGGGGAAGGTTCCCTTACTACTGTCCAGTGTGGCCTGAAGGCGCAACTTCCTCCCCAGGGCGTTGTCTGCAACAGGGCAGCATCTCAGCCTCCAGAAAGACTCCCAGAAGACTGCTGCCCACAGCCATTACATTGCACTACTCCCCACATGTTTATCTACTTTTTTTTGTGTGTGTGTGATTGGTTTGTTATATAGAAATATATATATTATACAATGTGTATGCTTATATTGTCAGTGCAGTGTGCTGAGAGGATATGACAGTGATATGCACCTTGCACTCTTTGGAAATGATGTCAGAACCCCAGGTATAAAGGAACTATTTCAGGGTGGGTGGGGTGAGGGTGGGCAGGGGTTGGGCCTAAACTGTGCCTTCACAAAACAATCAGCTAAAAGCTCTGACCCACCGCGCCGATGAGTGCCTTCCTGTCAGCAAGATGCCCTACACAACAATTTGACAGAGAAAATACCTGCCAATCAAACAGAGAAAATCCAGATATCCAAGTCAGACACAGATAAACCTCCCAGCCCCAAAACAGCCTGGTGGTTTGTGCTCTGAAAGTAGTCAGCCCCAAAATAAGTCAGCTGTGCTTTAAACTCTTCCTGCACTGAAAATCTTAAGAATTGGAACAAAAGTAAAGCTAGATCCACCTCCCTCTGTTGCTTGAAAGACTGTCTTTCCTGATAATTCTAATTGTAAGGTTCACCTCTCTCTGTTGTGAGCACAACTCACTTTCTTGCAAATCCTATGTTCAGTATTGCAGCTTCCAGCCAGAGGTAGCTTCACCTGAAGAATATTAGCTGTTCTGATGAGTTTGCTATAAAATACTTGCTTATAATACTATTGTTCTCAGGTCTGTAAGACTCTTCCAAAGCTATTGGCTGATAAGTAGCTATGATGTAAGCACTTCCTGACACAGTCTGGTCTGGCCTTTTAAAGGCACACACAGATAAACACAAAAAACAGTTTCACCCCTAGGGCACTGTCTGGGTCAAATACACAGCCTGTACCTGCACTTACTTCAGGACTTATGACAAATTATTAGCCCAGGGTTTAAAACTCTTCCTGCACTGAAAATCTTAAGAATTGGAACAAAAGTAAAGCTAGATCCACCTCCTCTGTTGCTTGAAAGACTGTCTTTTCCTGATAATTCTAAGTTCCTTATTTCACCTTTCAGTTAGAAGTAGCCTCCACCTGCAGAATATCTGCTACAAACCAAAGACAATTGTAAGGTTCACCTCCCTCTGTTGTGAGCACAACTTGCTTTCTTGCAAATCCTATGTTCAGTATTGCAGCTTCCAGCCAGAGGTAGCTTCACCTGAAGAATATTAGCTGTTCAGTAGGTCTAGCAGACAGGGGAAGGGGGTGCCTGTCGGGTCAGCATCTCTAATGAATTTGTGTTCCCTTACAGCACTGGCTCACCAGTATGTGGAGGCTGGGCACCTGTGGCTGTCATGGTAGCCCACCCAGCCCCGGAGGACCGGGCATCTGGGGCCCAATTAGCTGCGGACCAACACCGCCGTCCAGCTGGATGTCCCAGGCGTGGTGGTGGATGAGGCCCTTGCTGTATTTCAGTGAGATGCCAGCTATGGCATGCTCTGCGTGGAGACACAGATCGGGGCAGGGTCTGACACTGATGACGATCAGACCATTGTCCTGGACAGCAGGGGGCTTGTCGGAGGGAAGTCACCCATACCAAACACCAGCACTGGCTGTGCAGCTGGTGGCCTGTTGGCGGCAGAAAAGCTACCTGCCACTGTCCCTGGTACTGCTGTGTGTGCAGGCACAGTGCTGCAGGGTGGCAGGGCACCCGCCAAGGGTGCTGGCCATGCACAGGGGCAGGAAGGGTGGCAGCAGCAGATGGCTGGAGATGTTGTGGGACCGGGCACCACGTCCACCGCCGGGGTGCCTGACATTGCCCATCCCCATGAGGGCCATGCTGTGCAGCTCCCACCTGAGCAGGGGGCTGTGCAGTGCGGTCATATGACACCGGTGGGTCGGCGCCATGCCCATGCACCCCAGGGCGCCGATCCCTTGGCTGAGCACACCCGATTGCTGCGGGCCTCTGTGGAGCAACAGGTGCTGCTCATAGCTGGGGTGTGGGCACTCCATGTGGAGGTGTGCCAGGCAGCCGAGTAGCATGAGAGGGACACCGTGCAGGTCCTGGAGGCCAGTCAATGCCTGCGGGAGGACACAACCGCAGCCCTGCACCGCATTGCCAATGTGATCTCGGTCAGCCTTGCCCCACTGGCTGCCACAGGGCATGGCCGACTGCCACAGACACCGCGGAGTGCAGTGTCCACCCCACAGCCCCAGGGTCGGGTGACCCCATCTGTGTCGATGCTGGGCTCTGCTGTGGGCATCCCAGGCATGCTTGGTGCAGGCCTGTTTGGGAGCCTGCAGACTCCTGTGAGGACCTGGTCACAGTCCCTCCCCTGGGGCGGTCACAGACCCCCCTCTGTGGCTGTCATGCAGCCTGCAACTGCTGGGTGGCCACAGTGTGGCCATCCCCATGTCCGTGGCAACCGTGTGTCTGCGCAGTGGACCTGATGTGCATGCCCCCGTCAACTGTCTGCAGCCGCCGCCCTGTGTGCACATGGGCATTGTGTGTGTGTGTGTGTGTGCATGGCATGGTCATGGCAGCTGTGTGGTGCACCACATGCTGCCCATGTGCGCACCTGCCTGGCCGCTGGCCTGTGTGGCATGTGCATGATGATGCCATCTCAACACTGGTTGCACATGTGCACCAGTGCCCTGCATCTGATCCATGCCACACGCTGACACCCGGTCGCGTGCATGCGGGTGCCACTGTGTGTGTGTGTGTGTGTGTGTGTGTGTGTGTGTGTGATATGCTGTGCAGTGCTGTGTGATGTGGTGTTGTGTGTTGTGACAACGCTTTCTGCCCTGCACTTGTGTGTGCATGGCCCGACATGGCTGTGCACTGCCACCGTGTCGGTTCTGTGCATGGAGTTTGTCCACCCACCCGTGATACAATCATAGTGCTCCTGCACTAATGTGTCTCGCCAGTGGTGTGCCAGCCGCATGAGCCATGGATCCCTCCCCTTGGGGGGGGTTGCCCACCACCTCCCAGGCCAAAGCCCGCGTTGTCCCCACTGCTGTTCCACTCATCATCCTTGACAGCTATTCCATGGTCAATGGCCATGTTGTGCAGCGTGCAGCAGGCCTTCGAGGGGCTGTATTGTAGGGCACCACCTGACCTGTCCAGGCAACAGAACCATCCCTTTAGCATCCTGAACACATGCTCAGTGATGTTCCGCTTGCTGGTGTGTGCCTCATTGTACTGCTCTTCTGCTGGGGACGATGGATGCCAGTAGGGGGTGAGCAGCCAGGGCCTGAGTGGGTAGCCACTGTCACCTGTGTGTGGGGAGAAAGAGAGAGGAAAGATTATCCCGGTGACCCCTGTCACTGTGCCCCATGTCCTTCCCAGTCGCACACAGCAGTTCGCCAGCCCTGACCACCCCCCTTCCACGCCCTGCTGCACCCTGCTGCCCATGGTCTCACCATACTCACCCACTAGATGTCCTGTGGGGATGTCCCCACTCTTGAACTTGTGGCACAGTGTCGAGCTGTGCCAAATGTAGGCGTCATGTGCTCCCCCAGGGTGTGTGGCACAGACATTGGTTATGCGTCCCCTGGCAACGCACATCACCTGGTAGTTGATGCTAGGGTAGCCCTTCCTGTTGATGTAGGCGACCCTCTCCATGCCAGATGGCATGTGGATGCCCACATGGAAGCAGTCAATGGCCCCTAGCACGTCAGGCATACGTGCTACCCTGTGGAACTCCTACATGGTTGCTGTATACTCCACCTCTGTGCTGAGGAAGTGGATGTGTTCCACACCATGTGGCAGCAGGGCATTGAGGAATTGTGTGAGGAGCCGTGACGTGGCCAACTGGGTTATGCCTGTGGTGTCCTCTGTTGGTCTCTGGAAGGTACCCATGGTGAGCAGGCACATGACAGCTGTTACCTTTGTCTCCACTATCAGGGTGTGGCTCCGTCTAGTGGGTGCCTGCATCTCCTCACTGCGCAGCTCAGAGCTGCCTCAGAATCACCCGGTTCAAGCATGGGTCTCAAAGCTGATGTGGGTCCGGTACCGCCTTTTCCAGGTGTACTGCCGACAGGCCCTTCTACGGCCACATTGCTCTGCCTCCTCACACCCCTCATTACAGCCTCCATATGGAATACTGCACTGGCCATGGCCCCTGTTGTCCTGTCACCCCCTGGGTGTCTGGCCCCACTGGCCCCCCTGGCTCCGTGGGGCAATGACTGTTGCTTGGCAGGGTTCCCCTGCGTACCTTGCCCCTGGATGGGTTTTGCCTGCTGGCTCTGTCGCCCACCCCTGTGGGTGTCTGTGTCGCTTCCCTTGGGTATGGTGGCTCCATTGGGCACCCACTCTCTCCCCCTCCCTCAGTGGGCCTCCTTGTGTGGCACTCTCACACACACTCTCTCTTATGCTCTCTCTCTCTCTCTCTGTCCCACACTCTCTTTCTCTTTGTCCTTCTCCTCCTCTCCCTGTCTCCCTCTTCCTCTCTCAGACAGCCTGTCTGTTTCTCTCTGTCCTGCTCCCCTCTGGTGCAAGTGCCCGCTTCCTACTTGCTCCCTGTTTTTATAGGCTCAAGTCTGCTCCGCGCAACTGGCAGTTGCTCCTCACTTGCACTATTGGTCGGGGGTTGAATATCGCACTGTGCCGCATATTCATGGGTACGCCTCCTGCCCTTGTGCATGCATACATTACTATTGCGCATTGGGGCACTGCTACTTGCGCTGTGCAGTTGCTCCAGCTGAATATCACTCTATGGCACATCTCCGCAGTTGCGCATGTGCAACCGCTTTGAATATCCAGGCCTCAAAGTTTAAGAGGTTCTGAAGCTCATATCTGAGCCTTGCAACTCAAATGTTTAATTTTTTACTGTGCTTATTCAGGGGGCTTAACACATTACTTAAATTCCAGTCTGTATGATTCAAATTCCAAGCTATTTTTTTGAAGGACTTCTTTTCAATAAACATTTTTTTCCCCAGTGAGCACACTCCCATAATTTTGCAACTGGTTCCACAGTTGAAACGCAAAAAGAGTGACAAAGCCAAGATCCACAGCCAAGTTGACACTGACCCATCACAAGCAGCTTTGAAGCCTGTAAAAATACTAAAGTCTGGCAAATGGCTCATTATTGGTGGTCAGTATAAGACCTAGAGACAGAGACCATCCCATTAAAAAATGTAGCAAATAAAGTCCATCTCTGTAAACTGCATCATATTTATTGGTGGTCAGTAGCAAAGCCACACATTGAAGGGTCAAATTTTTTTCATTTCCTACCTTGACTGCTGTAATTTTGGCACCATGAGACAACTCTTGGACCAGAGACTGATGGTTATTCAGACAGTGAGTGGTACAGTTTTTGAGTGGGGTTGCAGACACTTTGATCTGTCAGCTCAGCCTCTCAGGGCACGATAGCATGGCGGCAAAGTGTGAAGTGGAAGCCCAGTGTGTCTTCTCCACCAGTGCACACATGATTGTGTGCTGACATGGTCCATCCCAGTAAATGATCCTGAGTGCCCCAGCGACTTCCAGCTGAAAGAGTGCCCTGGTGGCATTATGGGTGAAAGTAAGGGGGGGGAGACTACACACACCAGGAAATACATTTTTTTACGTATTTTAATCATCTAGCCATACACGGCTGGCGGACCCGGACTTGGTACACTTGTGTAATGGGTTCTTATTGCTCCGGGTCTGCCGGGCCACATTGGATCCAGTGGGGTTCTGATTTTATTTGGGTCGGTCTACCCATCCCTAGATGTGAGGGGGGGTAGGCAGGGGTGAGCTGGAAATCAGTGAAGTCCTGAGGTTGAGAGGTACCCCGTGGGTCAAGAGGTGCATCTAAGTGCAGCGGGTGATTACTATAGGAGGGGGGTAAGCGGATGCAGTCACAGGTGTCCTTGATAATGAGGTGCTGCTGAAGACTTCATTTGTATGCACTAAAAGTTAGATGAAGTAGTCACAGTTGTCCTCGGCAGTGAGGTGCTGACAAAGCTTGTGCTTGAAGGCACCAGTAGTTGCTACTCTGGAGACTGCAGGTGGTAGAGTGTTGATCCAGTGGGGTGCACAGTAGGAGAATGCACGTTGTACCAATGCAGTGCAGCATCTAGGTTCACTAAAGATTTGACTGTTGGAGCTTCTGGTCAGCCCAGCACTTGTGTATTGTGTGAGCAGGTTCTGAACTCCTGGCGGCAGCAGATTTAGTGAGGCTTTTTTTACAAGTAGGCAAGTTTGGTATTTAATTCTGTTCTTTAGTTGAAGCCAACCTGCCCGAGCATTGAGTTCACAGGTGTTCATGAGTCTTGCAGCACCTGTGAGGAAGCGGCAGGCCTTATTTAGTGCCAAAGAGATGTGGCGGAGGGCAATGTCTGTTGCCGACCCATGTATGGCCAGGATATTCCATGAGGGAGACAATTGAACTATTGATGGCCAGGTTCAGGGCTTTATTTGTTAGGCTGTGTTTGTGACGGTAGAGTATCCTGATTCTGGAATTGATGGCCTTTGTGGTATTGTCTGTGTGCTGGGCGTAGGATAGGGTGGGGTCAATTGTGATACTCAGGTACTTAAAGTGCTGTACGAGATCCAATGTGTCGCCACTGTCATTCTTGACAGACAAGGGGAAGGTCTTATGCTTACTAAGGGAGCTGGAGTAGATCATGGTCTTTGTTTTTTTATAGTTGAGTACTAGTCTGTGTTCTTTAAACCAAGCTTTGGTGGCAGAGAAACCAAGTTGGATGTCCGCTTGTAGGTGCCCGGGGTGAGGATTTCTGGTGAAAATGACTATGTTGTCTGTGTATAGGAGCATACAACTGGGGCAGGAGCCTGGGAGTTTGTTTAGGAAAATGCTGAACATTAGGGGCCCCAGGATTGAACCTTGTGGGACCCCTGAGCAAACTGGCATACCTCTCAACTGGTATGAATTTCACATAGTGCTATGATTTTCACACACAGATTTACCCTTGCTCCGCATAGATTTACTGATGTTCTTAATAATGTTAGAGCTGTTTCTGAACACACACTATTAAATCATTAAAATAAGTTAATAGAAATATTCCTTATTACTAACTATATGGGGCCCACTATTTGTAGACATATTATTCTTTAAAATAAGAAAGTGTTGCACATTCTGACCATCTGCTATGATTTTTGAAGCCTAATGCTATGATTTTTAATGCTGAGAGGTTACGAGGTATGCAGAGCAGCCTGCTATTAGAGATGACAGCCCCAAGCTTGACCCACTGTGAGTGATTGCAGAGATAGCTGTTGAACCATAGAACTGTATCTGGAGAGAGTCCAATGTCGGTTAGTTGCTCAAGGAGAAGCGTGTGAGGCACCATATCAAATGCTTTTGATAAGTCGATAAATGCAGCCCCCACCTGCTGGCCTTGGTCTAAAGCTTGGTGGATGAAGCCCGTAAATTCCAACAAAGCCATGATGGTGCTGTGCCCCGCCCAGAACCCAAGCTGCACCAGGCAAAGGAGTTGGTACAGGCTCGGGTACTCCACAAGCTGATCTGCCACAATCTCTTCAAGCGCTTTGGAAAGTGGCGGGAGTATGGAGATCGGCCTGTAACTGTTGTGCAATGCCTGGTCCTCACTTTTGTGGACTGGGGTTATAGTTGCAGATTTCCATCACTGGGGGAATTGTGAGAGGCAGAGGGACAGGTTAATTATTGAAGTCAAGGGGCTCAGGACTTCTACAAGGGTCAGGGCAATAAATTTAAGGTCCAGGATGTCCCCGCTGTGTCTTGATTTCGCCAGTACCTTCTCCAAGTATATTCTGGACTCTGTTTTGGAAACTTCTTTAAAGTAAAATAACGGAAGGTTGCTAGTTGGAGTTAGTTTGCCATTAGGATCTTTTAGGGTGGGGGGGCTGAAGTAGTCTGCCAGGAGCACGCCACTTAGGTCCGTTCAGTGAGTTTGCAATGTGGAGAGGGTCCAAGAATGGTACGTCTTTGACCATGAGCATAGTTGGAGCAGTTTTAGGGTCCAAACCCGTTATGTCATTGCGGTTGGCCCAGAAAGACTTGCTGCTATTCCATGAGTTAGAAAGGGCTTCTTTATAGTACAAGCTTTTGATGAGTTGAATATCCTTTGTACACTCGTTTCTAGCTTTTTTTTACTGTTGGATGTTGGCAGGTGTACCGTGTGCTTGCGCCTTTTGCCGCAGGTGGTCTCTAGCGCTAAGTTGAAGTAGGAGGTCTGGAGTAATCCAGGGGTTGCAGCGTCCTTTTATTTTTCTTGTTTTCATAGGGGTGTGTTTATCACAAGCGGTATTGAATTTCATAATGAAGAGGTTGAGGGCATCATCCACATCCTTGGTTCTATAGCGGTCAGACTAGTCAAGACATTACTGGTCTGCTTTCAGTTGAGGCAGGTGCCCTTTAGGAAGCACATGGTTGGCTATAGTTCTGGGTGGAGGTTTGCAGTAGTTGTTGTTCCAAGTATATATAATGGGGGAGTGATCACTTCAGGAATCGGGGAGGATGGTGGTGTTGGAGATATGTGTAGGTCAGTTGGAATGAACCAAGTCCAGAAGAGTGCCAGTACCTGTTTTGTAATTAACTCGACCATTTGGGAGAAGTGGATGGTAGTCAGTGTCCTTAATATGGCTCCCTATAAACAAGTTCTTTATAACAGACTTGTTTAAGATTTTGCAGACTCCAAATTCTGTCCCACCTCTGGACAAGAAGGCGGACAAAAAGTATCAGCTGGACAGGCAAGGGGCTGAGTTTTTTTTCTCACCCTGGCCATCAGGGGATAGTCCAGCAGGCAGCCTGTGAGAAGGTGAGGGTGCCTTTAGCATCGCACCCACCTGAGAAAGACTCTCACAAAATAGACAGAATGACCAAAAAGGGATACCTGGCAGCCTCACTGGGAGTGAGACAGGCTAACTACCAAGCTTACTCAGCACAGTACCAACAATCACTACGGCAGTCTGTATTGGCCAGGGTAGAGAAGGCTCCTTCTCCCCTCTCTGATGATTTGGCTGAAACAGCCAGGTTTGGGTTGGAAGCAGCTAAGTATCAGTTTTAAATGGCAGAAGACACCAATGATAATGCTGCTAATTGGATGGCCCTTACAATAGCCCTTAGGAGGTTGGCATAGCTCAGGGCTACTAATCTTACCTGTTAAGATCTGTTAGTTTGATGTCAATGGTAGAGAAAATGATGGAATCACTTCTGAAAGAAAGAATTGTTGAGTACCTAGAGGCCAGTGGGGCACAGGACCCAAGGCAGCATGGATTCACAGAGGGAAGATCGTGTCAAACAAATCTAATGGATTTCTTTGACTGGGTGACCAAAGTAGTAGGCCAGGGAGGGGCTGTGGACATGGCCTACCTAGACTTTAGCAAGACATTTGACACAGTCCCACACAAAAGATTAATATACAAGTTAGCCAGCCTTGGAGTGGGTCCCAGGTGGTACCTGGGTAAAACATTGGCTGGACAACAGGACGCAGAGGGTAATAGTAAATAGAGTCCACTCTGAAGAAAGGGGGAGTTATTAGCGGGGTACCGTAGGGTTCAGTACTGGGACCGGTCCTCTTTAATGTCTTTATAAGTGACATTACGGAGGGACTGGAAGGAAAAGTATGTCTCTTTACAGATGGCACAAAGATCTGCAACAGGGTTGCTACACAAGGTGGGGTGGAAAGGATGAGAAGGGACTTGGCAAGGTTGGAGGAATGGTCAAATGTATGGCAACTTAGATTCAATTCAAAGAAGTGCAAAGTAATGCACCTGGAAAACAAAAACCCAGGGGAAGAGTACACAGTGGGGGGTGAGATACTAACAACAACAAAAATGGAAAGGGACCTGGGGGTACTCATATCAGACGACCTAAAGGTGGGCAGGTGTAACCCCACCTACAAATGGGGGTTCCTCAAAACCTTCCTTGGTTGTGCCTAAGTGCCCTCTGCCAGGCTGGTGTCCTGTGTTTTAGCTGTTTAAAAAGAAATTGCATGAGAGTGCCTAATCGTCTCTGCGCCTGTCTCTTTAAGTGCTGCCTATTTTGCAATGTATAATTATTCTGGGTGGTGGCCTAGTGTGCCTAGGCTCGAGTCCCGCCTGGGCTGCAGTGACTTTTCTCCATTCTGTTATCACTAATTGGGTAGAGGGAGCCCTTTTGAGAGCTATGACTGCTGAGTATTTTCTGTAGTAGTAATAGTATTGTAGTTTGTTTAAACTGCTTTCCTTTAAAGCATGGACTTTCTGTATTGCAACACCATTTTGGTTTTGGACTGCCAGTCAGCACCAGTCGGTACATCTGAGGACTCTAAAATGGAACCTGTCCCCGGGGGTCTTGTGGGAGTGAATTTCTGTAGGAATTGTAGTTTTGAGACTTTGGTGCCTAAATGCACCTAGAGGGGGAGCCCTTCTTTTGGACCAAAGGGAAATTCCCAAGCTGCCTGTAGCAGTGAGGCAGAAGTGAGTTGGAGCTGGAGGAGTGAGCAGCTCGTGCTGCGTGAGCCGCTGCCCCTCGGGGTAGCATGGGGACTTGGCGGGAAGGCTGAGTCTGGCCTGCCTGCCTTCAGCTCTCCCACTTGGAGAGAAAAGAGAAGTTTTCTTTCGGACTACGTCTCCGACCCATTTTGTTGTGCCCTGATTAATGAGTATGGTGAACAGAAGTGTCAGCCTGGAGTTAGAGTTTGGAGAGTAAACAGCTCGAGTGATTCAAGCAGCAATTCCTGTGTAGTTTGCGTGGGAGATTGGTGGAAAGGCTGAGTTTGGCCTGGCTGCCTGCTGTCCCTTGAGAGGGAATCCTTTGAAAGGCTTAGCAATCGGACTGTATCCGAACTGGAGTATGATAAAGCCACTGAAGAGTGACCAGATTTAAACCAGAAAAAGGCCGAAGATTTGCTGTGAGCGATTGGCCTGTCAGGACATCCATTTACCACAGAATTCCCGGTTTTGCTCAAAGACACTAATACTGCAGTCGGACTGCCGTCCGCATTGTGGTATGGTGATTGCTGTACTATAAATGTGCTGTGTGCTGTTAGTGGGTCACAATTTGATTCCCCACTGTGTAAATGTGCCATGCTTGCTGGAAGCTGCATCCAGCACTCCCCGGACTGATATCCGAACTTTCCTACCTGGTCTGAGCCCTGCCGCCTGGCCAGCCAGCTACTTCAGGCACAGAAACCATCATCGACGAGAGACTCACCTGGGGATCAGCCCCCTGCTCAACCATTTCGAACATGAACGACACCTTGGTGATTCTTGTGGGCCTTGCTTCTCCTGGAAAACCAGTCCTAAACTTGCAGTCTCCATTGTATCTAGCTTGTGTCTCGTACTAGGCAGCGTGAGTAACAATCAGGGTAGCTCCCTGCAACAAGAAGTTAAATCTCAAGTGTTGTCATCTGATTGCATTGCAGTTTTTTCCTTTCATGAACTGAGCCTTCAGGCTCTGGATTACAAATTGTGCGTGGTTGTGCATGCCTTTTCTTTTCATCACAGGGCTCAACCAGCTGCGACACCAGCCTACCCCGGGCGACGTTCCAGGCTAGCCCACCTTACTTCCAACTGGGTTCCCAGAGCATGTGACTGTGTTGGGACTAATAGTGCATGCATAATTGCCTGACTAGATCAGTTTTCACATCAATCAACCTGATTGCGCCCCTCCCTTGTTCAATTCCCCTGAATAAATCTGATCTAACTCTTTTTGCATATAATCTGACTGTGGTTCCAGTTTGTACCAAAAGCACTGTACTGTTGTTTGCTGTGGCTGACCTTGTTTTACAGGGGGTTTCTAGGGTCGAACTGGTGGAACCAGACTTGGTGGTAAGTGCAAACAGTGTGGGGATTTGTATGCTGAATAGGGGCTACTGTGAAAGTGTTTGTTGCATATTGTCTAGACCACTAGAGGGGAAAGGGAGGGCTTACAGTGTCCTGGAGGGCTGTACCCAGGTTAGCCTTGTTACTAACAACCCAGTCCTCCGGGTGTAGGCACCCGTTTCAGTACCCAGACCCCTTAACCTGCAACTAGCCATGCAGGCAGGGTAGTAGCTGTGATGTAGACAGCCAGCTCTGAGTGCTCGAGTGCTGTATTAATTTTTTTTATTACATATAAAATATGTGACGGGCAGGCCAGTTGGAGGAAAACTTCTGTCTTACTGGAAGTGACACATCAAAACCCCACAGGGAAAAGTTCAAAGGACAGGAGATATTTTAAACTGCAGAGATCTGGGGTACAATTACCTAGTCAATTTGCTTTAATCCCAGGAAATAAGATTAGCCATTCATAATGCCCTCAGGGAGATCCTTTGACTTGCATAGTTGCCAGGAAGGACTTGTGGGGAGGGGTGTCGGAGAGAGGCCAGAATGGACATTGAAGAGGTTTGGTGTCTGAGCCAGGGAGGATCCAGATGAATTTGGAAGGTCAAATACACATTCCCCAGGAAGCCTTGGGAGGACATCACATAATCTGTTTGTGTGTGTGTGTGTGTGTGTGTGGCAGAACAAAAACCATTTCTGACCAGTTACCCTGAGGAGAGGAAATTGAGTATGTCACTTATCATTTTTTTTGAATCTTGTTGGGACATCTTGTGTGGTAACATAAAACTTTTAATACACCAAGGTGGAGTTTAATGATCTCAGAGAGGAGGCCTGCTCAGAACTCTTTTATCCAACTGAGCAAGCCTTAGAGACACACAAGACAATTACTGACTGAGAGAAGAGAGACCCTCAAAGCACCGAAAGAAAGTAAGCATTAGACAAGATTAGTCTGAATTCATAAATTGTAGGAACTGTACTTTTTTTTACCTGTTTGTTTTAAGGCTGTATGTGTTGGGATATATATTTGTTCTGTAATTATTGTTCTGTTTTGATATTTTTAAAGTAAGGATATATTGTTTTACAAACAAAACTGCTGGAGTGCCTTGACATTTCTTTTTATTTTAAGTGGAGCTTTTAAAGGTTATAAGTACAGTACACTGTGTATGGGCTTATTGTATACTAAACTGGGAAATGGATAGAGTTCTCTAAAAGTCATGCATAGAGTTCTTAAGGGTTCATTTGAAAGACCTGGTTGGGTGCCCATAGGCAAAGATATCTGGCCCCCGAAGACAGAATTATCTGAGCCTGATAATTGGGTACGCTAACAAGAGGTTATCAGTTTGAATCCTTCCACAGCTTGAGACTAAGGTGACTTGAACCCACAAAACAGACAAGAGGGTTGCCTTGTCTGTTCACTGTACACAAATCATATGCTCAGAGGTTGGCACTTTGGGAGTAGAGGGTTGACCGTGTTTGTGACAGATTGGTGGGACCGGTGGGATTCAAACCCATGCCCCCAAAGAGACTGGAGCTTCCAGCTATCCCTGCTACTTACCGGAAAAGCTCAGGATGCATTGGGTCAAATGGACAATAAAGACAGTGATGATTACAGCAAGTTAAAAGCTGCACTACTAAAAAAGTTTGAATTAACTGCTGACTCATACAGAGCTAAATTCCGTAAGCTCAGGAGAAGCCCTGATATGAGCTATGAGGAGCTAGCCACTAAACGTCAGTTTTTAAAACATTGGTGGGAAGGAACTGAGGCAAACACTGTTGATAAAATTGAAAATGTGATTTTATTAGAACAGTTTTATTGGGCATGCCCAGCAGAGTTAAAAACCTGGCTAGAGGACCGAGATCCAAAAACAGTGCAAGAGGCTGCTGAACTCTTGGACCGCTATGCCAAGAGCAGACCTGCTCTGAGAGTGAATGGGGTGAGTGTGGCAGTGCAGAAAGGGAAAAGCACGCCTTCAGGGCAACTAAAACCCTCACTGCCTCCACCGAAACCAGTTAGCCCCAGGTTTCAAAGAAAAGATTTCTCTGAAGTAAAAAATGTTTGTTGGTTATATAAAAAAACTGGGCACATTGCAGACAGTGTCCAAGAAGGGCAAACAATAATATGCAAAGTAGCACCAGAAAGGAAGTGGGTTGATTGTGTGTCCCTGGAAGCATGCCAGTGAACATGAGGGAACAAATGCACCCAGTCATGGTAAATGGCGTACAGATGCAGGGGCTAAGGGACTCAGGGGCATCCCTGACATTGGTAAAAGGGGATCTGGTACAGCCTGTTCAGTTTATGCCCAATAAATACATGACTGTACAGGACTTTGCGGGTGTAGAGAAAACATTGCCATTGGCCAGTTTTCTCCTGGACTGGGGTGAAACAGGGGGAACTGTGCAACAGGTGGTTGTAGCTAACACATTAGCAGTGGATATGATCCTGGGTAACAATCTCCAGCAGGGGGTGGTATGTGCAGTTACCTGTAGCCAAGTGGCCAGGGAAAATTGTAGTTCCCTGAGCCCCCCAGAAGTCATTGGGAAGATACTGAGAGGCTGGTTCTCCAGCCTGTGTCTCCAGAGGAAGAGACTGCTAAAAAGAGGGTAGAAATTTCCCCAGTAGCAAGTAACCACATAGCTACAGAGCGTTACTCCAAAGAGGGAGGGGTGACCCCTTGTCAGAGGATAGGGATTGACAGTGATCCTGAGGGCCCTGACGCTAGTGCTAGGGACCCTAGTTTAGTGACTGAAGGGCACCTGTCCCATGCCTTGGGAAGGTGTGAGGGGTTTGCAGCTGCTCAGAGGAGTGACCCTAGTTTAGAGAAGCTGAGGGGTTGGGCAGACTCGGATGGTGGACAGGGAGGTGACGGAAGACATAGGGTTTATTGGGAAAATGGACTTATGTATACACAGGCAGTACAGACAGAGGGAGGAACGCTAGGCAGGCAGCTTGTCGTTCCCCAGGGATATCGTGAGCAGTTGCTCAAGGTTGCCTATGATATTCCCTTGTGTGGTCATCTGGGAATCGTGCGCACTACACAGTGGTTAGCCCAGAGTTTCTACTGGCCTAACTTCACCCAGCAGGTGAAGGAGTATTGCAGGTCTTGTCACTGGTGCCAAGAAATAGGGAAGGCAGGCAAGAAAACCCAAGCTGCCCTGATCCCCTTGCCCATAGTACAGGATCCATTCCAGAGGGTGGGAATGGATATTGTGGGGCCTTTAAATACCCCCAGCTCCTCAGGGAAAAGGTTCATCCTGACTGTGGTGGATTATGCCATCCGGTACCCAGAGGCAGTCGCCCTTTCCTCACTGTGGACAGACAAAGTGGCAGATGCCTTGCTTGGATTTTCTCCCGTGTTGGGTTTCCGCAGGAGGTAATCACCGATTGAGGGGGTTCCTTCATGTCGGATCTAATGAAATGTCTGTGGGAGAAGTGTGGGGTGGTGCAGAGATGCATGACACTGTATCACCCACAAGCCAATGGGCTTGTGGAATGCTTCAATGGTACCCTAAAGTCAATGCTCCAGGCATTTGCTGAACAGCATGTGAGGAACTGGGAGAAATACCTTCCCCACCTGTTGGTCGCATACAGGGAGGTGCCCCAAGAGTCGACAGGATTTTCCCCCTTCAAACTCTTGTATGGACGCCGGGTACGTGGGCCCCTAGACTTGATCCAGGAGGACTGGGAAGGCAAGCATGCCACCCAAGGAACTCCCATTGTGGATTACATCCTACGGTTTAGGGAGAGGCTGAAGGAGCTTATGGGGACAGCCCAGAGCAACCTGGCAGCTGCCTTACAGAAACAAAAGGTATGGTACGACCACAAAGCCAGAAGCCCTTAGGATAGTGCCACCTGGGGGTTACACAAGCAATGTGAGAAGGCAGTAAGGAGGGCTGGGGGGATACTGGGATGCATAGAGAGAGGCATCACCAGTAGAAAACAGGAAGTTGTTATCCCTCTGTACAGGCAGTTGGTGAGACCCCATCTGGAGTACTGCATGCAGTTCTGGAGACCCCATCTCCACAAGGACATAGACAGGATGGAGGCTGTCCAGAGGAGAGCAACTAAAATAGTGCAGGGTCTGCACCAGAAAACATATGAAGAGAGACTAAAGGAGCTTAATATGTATACCCTCGAGGAAAGGGGGGGGGGGGAACATGATAGAAACTTTCAATTACCTCGAGGGAATCAACAAAGTCCAAGAGGGTAGCATCTTTCAGAAAAAGAGATGTGCAAGAACAAGGGGGCACAACTTGAAGATAGAGGGAGGACAGCTCAGAGGTAATGTGAGAAAGTATTGTTTCACAGAGAGGGTTGTGGATACATGGAACGGCCTTCCTGAGGAGGTCATGGAGTCACAAACAGTGGGGGAATTCAAGACTGCATTGGACAGACATAAGGCAATTCTAGTGGGGGTAGGAGGAAGTAGGCTGTTGGTTAACTAGGATCTGCAGCTTATCCATTAGGTAGGGAAATGGGCAGACTAGATGGGCCAAGCAGTTCTTATCTGCCGTCAGATTCTATGTTTCTTAAACAGGACACCCAGGCCAAGGCTATGGATTTTTCTGTGGAGGGTCACTCATTATTTGGCCAACAGACTGAAGCATACATGAAGAAGGTGGATGAGTATAAGGCCACCTATAAAAGCAATTCCTCAAAGGAGAGACCTTCCTCCTCTTACAGGCCTTACGGAAGGGGACGCAGAGGTAGGACAGCCTATAGTAATCTTTTTTTATCAGGCACAAGCTGTTCCTCAGTATCAACAATACCCACAGCAGACAGGGTATTTCAGGAGCAGAAGTAGAAGGGGCTCCAGGAGAGGATCTCAAACTACCCAAGCTCAGCCCCAAGCAAAACATAACCCCTGACTTAATGATCAAGGCTGCCTCCCGTCTATCAGTATGGAGCAGACTGGCTCACTATTTCTAGGCTTGGCAGTCCATTACCACAAACAAGTGGGTCCTGGAGGTAGTGAGTCAGTGCCTGTCCATGAGTTTCAAGTCCTTCCCTCCCTTGAGAACAAGGATGTTCAGACCAGCTTCCCTCCTAGAGAAAAAAACTAATGGAGAAGGAGGTTCAAAGCCTCCTCCTGGTGAAAACAATGGAATGTGTTCCAACTCAGCAGAAGGGAAGGGGCTTCTATTCAAGATACTTCCTCAGTAAAAAGAAAAATGGGGAGTGGCGGCCTATTCTAGACCTCAGACTACTGAACAGGCACTTAATAAAGCCAAAGTTGAAAATGGTCACATTGGCAATGATTTTGCCAGTAATCCAGCAGGAAGATTGGCTAGCATCTCTGCATCTAAAAGATGCCTACTTCCACATCCCCATAAGAGAATCTCACAGGAAATACCTCAGATTCTGATCCATCAGGACACTACCAGTTCTCAGCTCTACCTTTCGGCCTCACTTCAGCCCCAAGGGTGTTTACAAAGTGCCTGGCAGTGGTGGTGACACACCTAAGAAGGTTAGGTGTATCAGTCTTCCCTTATCTCGACGACTGGCTGGAAGTGGGAAGGTCACCCCAGCAGGTACAAGACCATTTAAAAATAACACTAAGCTTGTTACAGTTGTTGGGATTCCTAGTAAATCAGGAGAAATCAGTTCTCAGTCAAGTACAAGTCCTGCACTTCATAGGGGCAGAATTGAACACAGTGAAGAGAAGAGCTTTCCTCCCTCAGGACAGGGTGCAAAGCATCCCGCAGATAGCTGCCTCATTCAAGCTGAACAAATCATGTTCAGCAAGACAGTTTCTGCAATTTCTGGGACATATGGCTGCAGCAACAGGCACAGTCCTTGGAGCCAGGTTCCATATGAGAGACATACGGTTTCATCTCAAGGCACACTGGTGCCAAAGAACAGAGAGTTTGACAAAACCAGTTCCAGTAACAAAAACTTTATTGCAACCTCTCCAGTGGGGGAAGGAAGCAGGCAACCTCAGGGAAGGAGTTCCTTTCCAAAAGGAAACTCCATCAGTCATTCGTACAACCAATGCCTCTCTGTTAGGGTGGGGTGCTCACTTAGGGGGACACACCACTCATGGAACATGGTCCATCACAGAGTCACTCCTGCATATAAATTTGCTGGAGCTAAGGGCAGTGTTTCTGGACTTGAAAACATTCTCCCATCTGGTACAAGGAAAAGTGGTGCAAGTCAGGACAGACAACACCACAACAATGTACTATATAAACAAGCAAGGGGGGTGTAAGGTCAGGCCCCCCCTATGCACAGAAGCAATGAAAGTCTGGAGTTCAGTTTACTACCTGAAGGCCTCCTTATAGGCCATTCATGTGCCAGGAAAGGACAACACCCTAGCGGATGCCCTGAGCAGAATCAATCAGGCACACCAGAGTGGTCCATCAACAGACAGGTGCTGGACTCAGTGTTCAGGAGATGGGGCACACCAGAGGTGGATCTCTTTGCATCCCAAGAGAATCATCATCTGCCCCTCTTTTGCTGAGACCACCAGCCAAGGGTACAATCCCACTGGATGCTCTGACACTGGACTGGTCAGGGAGAAGCCTATATGCTTTTCCTCCCTTCCCTCTCATTTTCAGAGTCCTGTCAAGCTCAGGTCACAAACTGCATCAATGATCTTGATAGCATCAGACTGGGCCAGGCAGCCATGGTACCCCATGCTACTCTCCATGTCTGTAGTCAAACCAATACACCTACCCAGGAGGCACAATCTGTTGACCTCTCACCAGGGCAAGATAATGTATCTGAATCTTCAGTCCCTCAGACTCGAGACATGGCTCTTGAGGACTTAGAATATCCAAACTTAAATCTCTCTCAAAGTGTCTTGGATATCCTGAAGGGATATAGAAAGCCTTCGACTAAGAAAACATGTGCTTCGAAATGGAAGATATTTTCTGTTTGGTGTGGGTCCAAAGAGATTTCTCCCACTCTAGTGGAGATTCCAACTGTTCTGGAGTATCTCACCCACCTACACTCCCAGGGATTGAAACATACATCCCTGAAAGTGCATTTAGCATCAATCTCTGCCTACATTTCTGCTGGGAGAGCTACCTCCCTGGCATCCAATCCTATTTTCAAAAAGTTCTTTAAAGGTCTGTGCCATTTGCACCCACCTATTAGGGAACCAGTACCAGCATGGGACCTGAACATATGCATTGCTTAGCTCATGAAACTCCCTTTTGAGCTTATGTCCTCAGCATACTTAAAATATGTTAACGGAAAACTGTTTTTCCAGTTGCAATTACTTCAGTCAGAAGAATTAGTGAGCTTCAGGCTGTGTGTGTGTTGAGAAGGACTACCTTTCCTTACATAACGACAAAGTGGTGCTGAGAGCAAATAGAAAATTCCTCCCAAGGTTGTTTCTGACTTTCACTTAAACCATTCCATTACCCATCCAGTTTTCTTTACTAAACATACTAGTTCAGGTGAGTGCAGACTCCATAGTCTCGATGTCAAAAGGGCAGTAAGTTATTACATGACCCACACCGGTGATCATAGACATGACAAACAAGTTATTCCTTACCTATGGCGATGTAATTAAGGGCACTCCAGCTTCAAAAAGGTCAGTCTCTTGCTGGATAGTCCAATGCATTCAGTTTTGCTATTCAAAAGTTGGCAAGGAACCCCAGCAGGACTGAGAGCTCAACTAGGGACACAGCTGCTACCATAGCAGTATCCAGAGATGTTCCATTAATGGAGATCTGTAAAGCAGCTACCTGGAGTACAATGCACGCATTTACTAAGCACTACAGCTTGGACACCCAGTCCAGAAGTGACGCCAGGTTTGGCACGGCAGTCCTGTAGAGCTTCTTTCCAAAGTAGGTTCCCTGCGCACTTCCAAAAGTATTACTTTGAAGTCTGCAGAGAGTCAGGAATATAGAAAAATATCTGGGGTTAGAAGAAAAAATTGCTCACCATAGTAATTTTGTTTCTTCCAAGGTATTCTAATATATTCATAACTCTGCCACCATGCCTCCCCTTCCAGAACCAGACCCTCTGCACTCCTGACCAGGTATTTTAATACAAAGTCACAGACACTGGCATGTACAGTTTTTAGCCTTAGTGGGAAAATTTAATTCCCTTCTTCTTCCAGGTGATTCTGGCATTCAGGGGGATTTGAGGTTACAATGATATTTAGGGGTTTTCGCTGTCATGGACAGCTTAGTTTTGCTATAGTTAAATAAATAAATAGATATAGTCTTCATTTAGGTTGCCTTGTAGGCTCCTGAGAAATCTGATACATTGGTGGAACGTTGCAGCTGATAAGGGCAGCAGTTTGAATAAGTGGCATGAGTCAATGATAAGTTCTATCATTAGCATGTAGTTCCATTTTCTCCGAGCAGCTCTGCTTAGGAAGCTAACTGCAGAGATATGAATATAGAAGAATTTCTTGGAAGAAACAAGATTACTATGGTGAGTCATTTTTTCTTCTAGGAGTGGTATGTGGTGTACATCCACACTGACCGACCTGATCTCCCTCAGCAAGTGGCACACTGGTCTTGCTTCCAGAGGGTAAGATCTGAAACCACAGGGTGGTGGCAAGGGAGTTACCACCCAGGTGGGTGAGAGGAGCCATCTTGAAGATGTTCCGGCAAGCCTGAAAGGGAAAGGAACACTGCCAGAAGTGTGGATGTACACCATATACCACTCCTAGAACTACTTTTACAGGTGAGTAACCTGTTTATTTTTTTTTTGTCATGACATTTCTTTTTTTTCTTTTTTTTTTTTTTTTACTTTTGCCCCGGCCACCAGTCTGCTTACCTCTCACATGTCAGGCATCCTCCTGAGGTCTCCGGCCGTCGTCCCCAAGGACTCCTCAGCTCCATTGTTCGGGTCCCGCAGCTACCCCCATGGCTTGCCCCCCACGGCAGGGAAGTGGAGAGCCCCCCAATGCTCTACCACCAGGTCCGGATCCAGTACTGCCACGTACCCTCGGCGCCAAGCAAGTCCCTCCACGGAGACAGCCATCATGCCGCCGTGACTGGTGCCCTTTTTCCCTGTTCTCCCCTGATGTCTGTGGTGTGTAATGACGCCAATGGTCAGGAATGTGCGTGCTACCACACGCACTCCTTTCCGGGCGTCAGCCCCAGTACGTCCCCTAAGTCTTGCCGGTGTCCTGCAATCACCCACAGCCACCACTAGAGGTCACCAGCACACCAATGGCAACTCACCCCCCTCCCTGGAGAAGAAGAGCAGTCCTATAGACGCTCAATCCTTCTCCTCCCCTGCCAACCCTGATGACCCAGGCTCTTTCCCGAACCTGGGTTGCTTGCGTGGTGCGAGGTGTGGCATCCAACACCTCAGCCCTCAGCGCCACCGGGCCAGCTTGTCATGATATTTCTAATGAGTCCTTCTGAAATGAGATTGCTAACATATAATGTTCTCTAGTTCAGTACTAGAAATATGCAATATTAAAAAAAATCTTGAATTATGCCAGTTCTGCAAGTCTGTTCTATAAAATACATGCAGAATTGAGTACTCCTATTTTGTCATATGAACCCTAGCATCGGATCTGGTACTTGTTCTAATAATTATGTGGCACCCAAACAGTTAAAAAGTGAAAAATCCTAGAAGTTAAATTTGTTAATTCATAGTGATCTTGGTAGGATTATATCCTTCCGTGCAGAAGTCCAGACAATGTAAAAATAACTAAGGTTTAAACAGTTTTAAATTTGCACATTACAACCCCCCCCCAGTTTGTGCTGATGTTGTGTTGAGATGTTTGCTGTCAGGAAGACCTTGCACCTCATAAACAGCACACATTAAATTCAGTTATCTTGGATTGAATTAGATTACTTGAATTTCATTGAATTGTATAGTCCACAGTGGAACTGGAAGGATAATGATCTATAGTGCAATAAAGGATGAACTGAATGGGTTTATGCATAGCTGAAGATGACAC
Organism: Neoceratodus forsteri; assembly: GCA_016271365.2. Classification (NCBI taxonomy): domain Eukaryota; kingdom Metazoa; phylum Chordata; order Ceratodontiformes; family Ceratodontidae; genus Neoceratodus; species Neoceratodus forsteri. Next base: position 669,327,464 of record CM057451.1, on the reverse strand, counting down.
ATAGCAGGCACAAAGGATTCTACTAGACATCAAGCAGGCACAGAGGACTGTACTAGATACCACAGTCAGCACCCGAGCCCCACCCATGCACCAAAATCCTCGATCCATGCTATAGGGGTAGCACAAGCCATTAGCACCCCTACAATGGGGTGAAATTATCAGAACCCTAGTGCGGGAGCTGTAATAGATCATCTGGTTTCTCTATCACAGGAAAACTGGCTGTACCCCACAGCCATCATTCTAATGGATTCTGAAGACCCTGAAATGGTTCACATCAACCCACTTCAGTATCTGAATGGAACTGCTGAAAATATGTATACTGATCCAAGTTCAAAAACTAAAGTTATGAAGGCCATAAACTGAGCAATCGCCACATCATATTATGGGATATGGCAGATGAAGGTTTGACCAAAAATAGTTTTAATTTTTTACGTGAATTACATGGCTGGAAAGTGAGGCTAGGCAAGAACTGAATCCATCCAGAAAAACACAAGAACAGGCGAAGCATTTTAATAATGTATTCAGAGACTATAACTCTCTTCAAGACTCACACAGAGACAAACAATTCAAGTATTAGAACATTCAAGGGGGAAAACTAGAGAGAACATACAGGTAGAAAATACCAGCAATAAAACTAATAGTATTAAAACTACTAATAGAGAAGCTGATAGTGATAAGTCTACTGGTGATGAGATGGGTCCCAGTATAAGTGGAGAAGATTGGTTGAGACTTTGAGATTGTCAATATTGATAAGACTTTATAGAGAAATGCATCTAGACCAAATTTAGACCCTTGGGAATTTTGTATTTTTTTTTTAATTATTTGTTTAGACATTTTTCCCTCATTTTTGCCCACCCTCACATCCTTGGCGTGAGCGTGCGCATGTGTAGACACTCATGTCACGCTCTACAGGATGCCCCATCCTACCAGTTGCCCATTACCCGCCTATGCCACCAGTGGACCTCCACCTGGAGACAGTGGGACTGCGGGAGGGTGGCCCTCCCTGGGAGAGGAGAGGAGAGTCGCCGTTAGGCAGCTCGATCCTGCTTCCACCATCCCCCCGTGCTGGCTCCCCAACGACCTGAGTCTGTTCCCAAACCCCGGGTCACCGGTGTGGCATAAGGTAAGGTGTCCAGCGTCTCAGCCGTCTGTGCCACTGGGCCGACCAGACCCTTGGAAATTTAACAGAGATCCCTGTGATACTCCAATAAACCCATTTCCACTAAACAAAAATAGTCTAGTAGTAATTTTACAAATCAGAACCTACCCACCCCACCCTCAGACTGCAACCAGGGTGGGCAACTTTATAACCCACCCCCTGCCTTAAAGGAAAACAGTGGAAATTGTGGATTTGAAATATGTTTTTACTAACCTCTTGCTTGTTACTGTGGTCAGTAGTTGATGTTGTACTGTGAAGCTTGTATTTATAAATCTGCAGTGGTTCCCTCTCGTTGTGTGGGTCACCATCTCCATGGAAGCAGCGGCCATGGCCACACTGAGTATTGAAATAAGCATGCTGTACTTATTCTCGCTGTGCGTTCTTGCGACATGCACAAGCACCTTGAGTGTAAAGGTGTTTGTGTACCCGGAAGCACAGTGCTGACCCCGGTTGTTTATATCGACCTGGTATTGGCATCGCGATCGCAACTGTGTTTGTCAATCCTGCCCAGTGAAAAAGTTATTGCACCGAACAATTTGTTACTCTTGTCAACACAGGGGTCATCATTGACTAGTATGTAATATTGCAGCACATACTGTCTTTCTGTTGCAGTAATGAAAGGCATGTTGAAATGGCCGGAGTAGTTTGTGTGTGTGTGTGTTGCATGATAAAACATAGCTACATTTATGGCATTCACAGTTTCATTTGCCAGCTGTACCAGAAACTCTGCTTATTGTAAAGAAGTAGAGTACCGTGCTGGTTTTGTTAGGCTCGTGGCATCTGTAGCAATGTGTAGTGGCATGAAACTGGTATTAGTACCATTGCACCACACCGTAAAAACAGAAAACATTCTGATGCTGGAGCTGTTATAGTGTTGTATTCAGACATCAACCACTGTTTTTGACCCCAAAATAAGGAGTGTAGATATGTAACACACTGTGCCAGCACTATACCTGTACTTACCACTCAGTTTCTCATAATCAGCTATTTTCTCTACTATATGGAGTGTATGTGATGTTCAGAATGTACTAATTGTTGTTAGATTCAAGTCAGACTGCGTCTACCAAACCAGCCAATGACATCCCATAACAATGATCATGTGGATGTGTCACACTGCAGCTGACGTTTTGACAATGAACAGTTCATGTCATGGTGTTACAGTGGCATGGGTGTGGGGATTGTCTGAAGGTTGTAGTTCAATAACTGGAGGTGCATGTGTCACAGCCCCACTCAGCAGGTCAGGCCCTCTGCTGCCACAGTGCCAACCTCCGAGTGCAGTACTGTGAACAGGAACAGAACAGGGTAACCCTCCTGTCTGTTTGAAGGCAAACCAAGGAGTCTCATTAAAATAGAGGTTTACTTTAAAATAGATAAAAATGTAACATGTAAATACAGAACAATATATCGCAGCGCATACAATTGCTTAAACATAGAAACATAGAATTTGACAGCAGATAAGGACTGCTTGGCCCTAGTCTGCCCATTTCCCTACCTAATGGATAAGCTGCAGATCGTAGTTAACCAACAGCCTACTTCTTCCTACCCCAACCCCGTAGAATTGCCTTATGACTGTCCCATGCATGCTTGAATTCCACCACTGTTTTTGACTCCACAACCTCCTCCAGAAGGCCATTCCATGCATCCACAACCCTCTCTGTGAAGAAATGCTTCCTTACATTATCTCTGAGCTGCCCCCCATCTTCAAATTGTGCCTCCTTGTTCTTGCACACCTCTTTTTTCTGGAAGATGCTACCCTTTTGGACTTTGTTGATTCCCTTGAGGTACTTGAAAGTTTCTATCATGCCCCCCCTTTCCTCGAGGCAATACATATTAAGCTCCTTAAATCTCTCTTCATATGTCTGCCAGTGCAGCCAATGCACCATTTTAGTTGCCCTCTTCTGGACTGCCTCCATCCTGTTTATGTCTTTGTGGATATTGGGTCTCCAGAACTGCATGCAGTACTCCAGATGGGGTCTCACCAGTTGTCTGTACAGAGGGATAACAACTTCCTGTTTTCTACTGGTGATGCCTCACCCTATGCATCCCAGTATCCCCACAGCCCTCCTTACTGCCCTCTCACATTGCTTACCCACCTTTAGGTAATCTGATATGACTACCCCCAGGTCCCTTTCCATTTTTGTTGTTGTTAGTATCTCACCCCTGTGTACTCTTCCCCTGGGTTTTTGTTTCCCAGGTGCATTACCTTGCAATTCTTAGCATTGAATCTAAGCTGCCAGACATTTGACCATTCCTCCAACCTTGCCAAGTCCCTTCTCATTCTTTCCACCCCACCTTGTGTATCAACTCTGTTGCAGATCTTTGTGTCATCTGCAAAGAGCATACTTTTCCTTCCAGTCCCTCTGCAATATTGCTTATAAAGACACTGAAGAGGACCGGTCCTAGTTCTGAACCCTGCGGTGTCCCACTAGTAACCCCCCCTTTCTTCAGAGTGGACTCCATTTACTATTACCCTCTGTGTCCTGTTCTCCAGCCAATTCTTTGCCCAGGGTACCATCTTGGAACACACTCCCAGGCTGGCTAACTTGTATATTAATCTTTTGTGTGGGACTGTGTCAAATGTCTTGCTAAAGTCTAGGTAGATCATGTCTACAGCCCCTCCCGGATCTACTACTTTGGTCACCCAGTCAAAGAAATCGATTATATTCATCTGACATGACCTTCCCGCTGTGAATCCATGCTGCCTTGGGTCCTGTGCCCCTCTGGCCTCTAGGTACTTGACAGTTCTTTCCTTCAGAAGTGATTCCATCATTTTCCCTACCACTGAGGTTAAACTAACAGGTCTATAGTTGCCTGCTTCTGCCCTGCTCCCACTTTTGTGAAGGGGAATCACATCTGCCCTCCTCCAGTCCTCAGGTACCACCCCATCCTCCCATGATTTGTTAAAGAGGCTAGTCAGTGGTGTCACTAGTTCTACCCTTAGTTCTTTTAGAATTCTGGGATGAATCCCATCAGGCCCCACTGCTTTGTCCACCTTCAGTTTTAAGAGTTCTTTCAGAACCCTTTCATCTGTAAATGGGCTGGTATCAACTTCTGTATCCAGAGTGTTTCTATTGTTTGGTTTAGGTACCTCCTTCTTCATTTGTGAATACTGAGCAAAAATATTTGTTTAGTATCTCTGCCCTTTTCACAGTCTCCCTCTGCCCACCCTCCCTCCCTTTATTAAGCCTCACTATCCTCCCTTGGTCTTCCTTCGCTCCCTGATGTACCTATAAAAAGTTTTATCCCCTTTCTTATCTGTGTTGGCTATCTTTTCCTTGGTTTGGGCCTTTGCTGTTCTGACTGCCTTCCCTGCTTCCTCTTGCTTTAACTGATACAATTCTCTGTCCTGCTCCTTCTGTGATTCCTTGTACTTCCTGAATGCTTTCTTTTTCTCTCTAACTTTTCCTTCCACCTCCTTTGAGAACCATAGTGGTTTCTTACATTGTTTTGTTTTATTTGCTTCACACAAAGGCTTGTTGCCTCTGTGAAGGCAGTTTTGATTATTCCCCATTGTTCTTCCACCCCTTTTCCCGCCCATTTGCTAGTGCATTCCATAGGCACTCACCCATTTTAGCAGAGTCAGTCCTCCTGAAGTCCAGTATCTTTGCCTTTGTATGGCTTGACTCTACTGCAGTGTTTATTGTGAACCATACTGTTCAATGGTCACCGGTTGCCAGATGGCTACCCACTTCTATATCTGTGATCCTCTTGCCATCCCCATTTGAGAGTACCAAGTCTAAGATTGCTCCCTCTCGAGTGGGTTCCAATACTAGTTGTCTAAAGCATGCCCCCATAGGGCATCTAGAATGACCCCACTCTTAGAAGTGACTGCTGCAAATGTATTCCAATTAACATCTGGCATATTCAGATCCCCCATCAGCAATATCTCCCCTTTTCTTCCATTTTAAGGATACTTTCTGTCATTTCAAACAAGGTTTAAAAAGTGCAAACAAGTTCCTACCACCAGACAATTAGACTTGTCTATCTAATGTATATCTTCTAACAGTGCTTGAAGTAGATGTTTCTTCTTCAGAGTCCAAACATGAATGTCTCTAAATGGAATACAGAATACAGTTTAAAACTGTCTTTGCTGATCTCTTCCATGAGGTCACCTAGCTCCTCCCTGTCAGAATATAACAATTATACAAAACAGGATGTCCTACCAAGAGGTATTAAATTCTGTGACTTCAGCAAAACTCATTTTCCAAATGACTTATTTGATCTATGAGCAGTTTCCTCTCTCAAAGTCATCAAAGGACTTTTATGACTCTCTCTCTGCTGTCAGATCTCACTGAGGTGTAATATGCTTTGTGACACCAGGTGCAATTAACTGACCTTCCTGAGGACATCATAAAATGGATATTTTAGTTCCTATCTTCAAAGCAAACTGGGAAGTTAATCACCTTACAGAGATCTGCCGTTTAACATATATCCTGTCCTTTGAAGTGATGCCGGGGTGGGGGGGGGGTTATCCCAGGAGCATAGGACTTCTCATGACAATCACACTACATTTTTTTATATTACAAAAATCATAGAGTAACCAGAACCAGCTGTCCAAGTGTCACAATCCTCCCCACCTAGACTGAATTTGGGGGCACTATCCCCCTGCATGGGATGAGCTTCCCAAATCAGTTTACTCCTCATAGACATGAGACAAGCCATCTGAGTTCTGATTGTTCACTCCAGCCCTATGTAAGATTGTCATGTCATACCCTTGCAAAGCAAGACTCCATCTTAACAATCTACCATTAGTCTTTCCCATTTGCATTAGTCAAACCAGAGGGTTGTGGTCAGTTTGTACCACAAAATGCTGCCCATACAAGTATGGCTCCAACTTCTTTAGGGCCCACACTATGACAAGACACTCCTTTTCCACAGTAGAGTATGCCTGCATCCTGGGAAGTAACTTTTTACTCAGGTACACTACCGGGTGATCTATCTCTTGGTTGGATGTCTGACTCAGTACTGCCACAATACCCACATCTGATGTGTCAGTCTGAACTATAAAGGGTCTGCTACAGTCAGGACTTATCAAAACAGGAGCACTGCACAGTGCTTCCTTCAATCTGGTATAGGCTTTCTCACAAACTGGGTCCCACGTAATTTTCTTGGCATCCGTTTCTTTACCAGGTCAGATAGGGGAGCAGCCAGGGCACTGTAATTGGGTGCAAATTGCCTATAGTATCCTACTGTCCCTAGAAAACTCCTGACCTGCTTCTGTGTTTCTGGTCTGGGCCATGCCTGGATCACCTCTATTTTTATTTGGTTAGGATGGAACCGTCCCCAGCCAACCACATGTCCAAGGCATGCCACTTCTCCCATGGCCACCTGGCACTTTTTGGCTTTGACAGTGAGCCTGACCCTCTGTATCCTGCCCAGCACTTCCCTAAGGTGGGACAGGTGTTCCTCCCAGCTGGTACTAAAGATGGCAATGTCATCCAGGTACACCACGGCGTACTCCTCAGCCCCATTTAATGTCTGGTTCCCCAACCTTTGGAAAGTGGCTGGGGCATTCTTCATTCGGAAAGGCATTACTTTAAATTCAAATAAGCCTATTGGAGTGATGAAGGCCGACCTCTCCCTAGCTTTGTCCATCAACTCTACCTGCCAATACCCCTTGGTCAGGTCAGTGGTTGTAAGGTAGGTCACCCCTCCCAACTTGTCGAGGAGTTCATCCATCTGGGGCATCGGATGGGTGTCTGACTTCATGACTGCATGCAGTCCATGATAGTCCACTCAGAAATGAGTAGAGCCATCTGGCTTAGGCACAAGGACTACGGGTGAGGCCCAGGGGCTGTGGGATCTCTGGATTACCCCTAAATCCAGCATCTCCTCCTTTTCCCTCCTAACGTCCTTTTTGACAGCCTCTGACACCTGATATACTGTCTGCCGTATGGGTGTCTGTGTCCCTGTCTCCACATTGTGCTTCACTAAAGGGGTTCATCCAGGCTTGGTGCTAAACAATGGAGCAAAGTCTGCTAAAACCTCCCTTACTTCCTGGATCTTGTCTGGGGCCAGCTGGGGAGGCAATTTAACTGCCTCCACAAAGGACTCCCACTTAATTTATTCCAGCAAGTCCAGAAGGGGGTCTCCTTCATCTGTTCCTTCCCCAGGACTACACACTGCAAACACAATGTTAGCCCTATTAGCATACAGCTTCATCATGTTGACATGGTACATCCTTTACATCTGCCTTTGGTTAGGTAATTCTATAATATAGATCACGTCATTTACCTTCCTAACTACTTTGTATGGTCCTGCCCACTCAGCCTGCAGCTTGTCTTTCTGGACCAGAATAAGGACCATGACTTCCTCACCCACCATGTACAAGTGAGCTCTGGCTCTACAGTCGTACCACACTTTTCATTTCTGTTGGGCAGCTGCTAGGTTGCCCTGGGCTCTCCCTATAAGCTCCTTCAGCCTTTCCCTAAACCTAAGGATGTAGTCCACTATAAGAGTTCCCTGAGTGGTGTGCTTACCTTCCCAGTCCTCCTGGATCAAGTCTAGAGGGCCCATGTACCCGCGTTCATATAAGAGTTCAAAGGGGGAAATCCTGTTGACTCTTGGGGCACCTCCCTGTATGCAAACAACAGGTGGGGAAGGTATTTCTTCCAGTCCCTCCCATGCTGCTCAGCAAATGCCTGGAGCATTGACTTCAGGGTACCATTGAATCTTTCCACAAGCCCATTGGATTGTGGGTGATACGGTGTCGTGCATCTCTGCACCACCCCACACTTCTCCCACAAAAATTTAATCAGGTCCAACATGAAGGAACCCCCTTGATTGGTAATAACCTCCTGTGGAAACCCAACATGGGAGAAAAATCCCAAGTAAGGCATCTGCTACTTTGTCTGTCCTCAGGGAGGATAGGGCAACTGCCTCTGGGTTCCGGGTGGCATAAGCCACCACAATCAGGATGAATCTGTTTGCTGAGGAGCTGGGGGTATATAATGGCCCCACCATATCCATTCCCACCCTCTGGAATAGTTCCTCCACTATGGGCAATGGAATCAGGGTGGCTTGGGTTTCTTGCCCACCTTCCCTGTTTCTTGGCACTGGTGACAAGGCCTGCAATACTCCTTCACCTGCTGGGTGAAGTTGGGCCAGTAGAAATTCTGGGCCAACCGCTGCATAGTGCACTTGATTTCCAGATGACCAGACAAGGGAATATCATGTGCACTCTTGAGCAACTACTCATGATACCCCTGGGGAATGACAAGCTGCCTGCCTAGCACCCCTCCCTCTGTCTGCACAGCCTGAGTATACATAAGTCCATTTTCCCAATAAACCTTATGTCTGCCATCACCTCCCTGTGCTCCATCAGAGTCTACCCAAGTCCTCAGCTTCTTTAGACTACGGTCACTTCTCTAAGCAGCTGCAAACTTCTCACACATTCCCAAGGCATGGGACAGGTCTGTTTCTGTCTCTGTACTAGGGTCCCTAGAACTAGAGTCAGGGCACTCAGGATCACTGTCATTCCTAACACTCTGACAATGGGTCACCCCTCCCTCTTTGGAGTAGCCCTCTATAGCTATGTGGTTAACTGCTATGGGGAAAATTTCTACCCCCTTTTCATTAGTCTCCATATCTGGAGACTCAGGCTGGGGAACCAGCCTCCCAGTGGTATCCACAATGGCTTCTGTGGGGTTCAGGGAACTACAATTTTCCCTTGCCACTTGGCTATGAGTAACTGCATGCACCATCCCCTGTTTGAGATTGTTGCCCAGGATCACATCCACTGCTAAGGTTTTAGCTACAGCCACCTGTTGCACAGTTCTCCCTGTTTCACCCCAGTCTAGGAGAACACTGGCAAGTGGCAATGTTTTCTCCTCACCAGTTAATTCCTGTACAGTGATGTATTTATTGGGTATAAGCTGACCAGGCTCTACTAGATCCCCTTTTACCAATGTCAGGGATGCCCCTGTGTCCCTTAACCCCTGCATCTGTACACTATTCACCATGACAGGGTACATGTGTTCCCTCATGTTTGCAGGCATGCTTCCAGGGACACACAAACAACCCACTTCTTTCCTAGCACCACCTTGCATACTGCTTGTCCTTTTGGGACACTGTCTGGTGATATGCCCAGTTTCTTTACACAACCAACATTCATTTCTTTTCTCAGAGACCTCTTTTCTCTGAAACCTGGGGCTAACTGGTTTCAGTGGAGCCAGTGAGGGATTTAGCTGCCCTGAAGGTGTGCTTTTCCATTTCTGAGCTGCCACACCCACCCCATTCGCTCTCAGTGCAGGTCTGCTCTTGGCACAGTGGTCCAAGAGTTCAGCAGCCTCTTGCACTGTTTTGGGATCTCGGTTCTCCAGTCAGGTTTTCAGCTCTGCTTGGCATGCCCAGAAAAACTGTTCTAACAAAATCACATTTTCAATTTTATCTACTGAGTTTGCTTCAATTCCTTCCCACCAACGTTTTACAAACTGATGTCATTTCGTGGCTAGCTCCTCATAGCTCATGTCAGGGCTTCTCATGAGCTTACAGAATTTAGCTCTGTATGATTCAGCAGTTAACTCAAAATTTTTTAACAGTGCAGCTTTACGTTTGCTGTAATCATTACTGTCCTCATTGTCCATTTGACCCAATGCATCCTGAGCTTTCCCAGTAAGTAGTGGGATTAGCTGGAAGCTCCAGGACTCCTTAGGAATTTTAGCCTGAATACAAATGTTTTCAAAAGAATTTAAAAAGGCATCCATATCCTCCTCCTCCTTAAATTTGGCTATCAATTTGGAGTTCAATTTGTAACCCAGTCCTGTAGTCCCAGTTAAACCCAAGCCACTTACCTGCTCTGGTGCTGAGTGGGGTTGTGACAGATTGGTTGGCAGTGGTGTGCATACATTTGGTATTACAAGCTTTTATTGTTCAGTGTATTAGCTTGATACTGTACAGCTCACTTGCAAAAAAAGGCAGTGATTTATTTTGTTTAAAAAAAGGAAACAGAACTATATGTGACTGCCAGCTCAGTCAGTCTTCAGTTAGTGAAGAGGGAAGAAGCTTCTAGCTGGAGGCTGGGACAGTAAATAGACTTGAAAGATTGTCTTAGCTGGTATTATGTGTGCTTGTAATTGCAGTTGAGGGCTGGTCTTAACTACCACTTATTGTCATTTTTCATTTATTTTGGGCAGCCTTTTATTGCTTTTGCTTTTAGTTTGGGCAGGAGGAAGTGATTCAAACAGAACATTTGGTGTTTGTGAGTGTTTAAAAGTTGCTATCTGGCCTGTAAGTGCAGGCATCATATTACAGGGGATTAGTGCTGGTTGAAAGCAAGATGTGACTGCCAGCTCAGCCAGTCTTCAGTTAGTGAAGGGTGAAGAAGCTTGTAGCTGGAGGCTGGAACAGTAAGTAGACTTGAAAGATTGTCTTAACTGGTACTGCTTGAAGGTGTAGTGAGGGGCAGACACAGGGCTGATATACTCTTGTGAGAGTCGGGTGTAGGCCCTAATCCCACCCTCCCCCACTCCTCTCTCCCCAGAGCTTGGCTCATTTATAGGGGACCACCTGCCCTGCAATTGGAGGAAAAAGCTTTGGGTGTAGTTCATGTAGTTCTAGCCACTGGGGATTGGGTTTAAAGGCTGGGACAGAGGAGCTTAGGGAGTTGTACACTTCCCTTAAAAGTTTACTGTGCAGTACTGCACCTAGTAATGGGAGTACCTGTTTGCTGTGGGACTGTATCTAGGATTAGTGGGTGATCTGATTAGTGGTGTATCTTGGACTAGTGGGGAACCTGGTGGTTCACCCAAGGAAACCTACTTGGAGAGGGACAGGACCACACTTCATTAGGGATGGCATCTTTGGGAGGGTGGTGAGGTGCACAGGGTGTGGGGCAGCCATGATACTGGACTGGGCTTGGAAGTTTGGTGGTTGCCCAGTGTGCTACCAGCTGGCACAGCTTAGGGAGGAGGTTGAGGGGATTAGGAGACAGCTGGAGGGGGAGGGGAGGTATGGTTGGGAAATAGGGCAGGGGCTCTACTACGGGGTTGCACAAAGCACTAAGGGTGGGGGCCTAGGGAAAGGAGTGCAGGAAAGTACTCTGGGGTTGCATAAGGACCCAGACAGGGTGGACTCAAAAGGAGGACACTACCAAGGAAGCAGGCAGGTATCTGGGGATCCTCATGGGGGGGCAAAGGGAGGACATTCTCAGAGAAGTAGGCAGATGGCTGGGGCTGGACAGAAGAAAGCAATGGGGGGAGGTGGATCAGACCTTAAGCTCAGTAGCCGCTTCAATTCTCTTCTTCTGCTTGAGTATAAGGGGGGTGATGTAGCAATGACAGGAGCGGTTAGAGATGGAAGGGGAGTGGGGACAGGAGGCAGGGGCTGGATAGCAGGAAGAACAGAGGGACTTGGAATGAGGGAAAATGGGGGGAGCGGGGGATCAGAGCAGGAGGAGGAGGGGTAGAGGGAGAAATGCACAAGAAGAAGGACCAGTTGGGATGAAAGTGCAAAGAGAAGGACCAGTTGGGAGGAAAGGGCAAGGAGAGGGACCAGAAGTACAAGGAGGATACAGCAAAGGGAGCTGAGGGTTTAGGCCAGGGGAGAACAACAGGCAACTAGGGGCTGAATGGAGATGGTAAAGAAGGGAGGATGAGCCAGGCAAGTATAGCAGATGGAGGGGAAGGACCAGTCGCAAGCAGTGACGGGGAGGGTAGTGGGGTACAGAATGATATTCAGGAGGAGGAGAGGCATAGGATCAGAGGGAAGGGGGTGGTCAGGGTAAATAAGGAGGGTGCGGCAGGTAGCATCCAGATAGGGGAAGAGCAAGGAACCGGCTGAGGGAAGGGGCTGGTAGAAAGAATGAAGGACATGGAAGGGGGAGAAATGGAGGAAAAAGGGTGGTTAGAGTGCTCCTGTTGGAGGATTCCATGATCAGAGGTATCAAATGGGATAGGGAGGGGGAAGCCTGCCCGGTTAGAACAAAATGCTTCCCTGGACTAACAGTGCCCAGGGTCAAGCATGAGGTATATCAGTTGGCAAAGGATTGTGGAGGTTCTCTGGACATACTGGTCCACCTGGGTACTAATGACATTGAGGGAAATAGTGAGCTAGAAATACAGGCAAGGTTCAGGGAGCTTGCCAAGGTCTGCCATGACACAGGATGCATGATTTCCTTCTCAGAAATGTTGCCAGTGCCAAGGGCTAGTGGGGAACACAAGAAAATATTAGGGAAATAAACCAGTGGCTCAGGGAGTGATGTGGGGCCAGAGGGTATGGGTTGATGGGGGATTGGGGGGAGACCTGGGAGGATAAAGGGCTATATGTTAGAGATAGGCTCCATCTCACTTTGGAAGGGAGGGAAATCCTTAAGTTGAAAATAGATGGGTTAGTTGGTGAAAGGTAGGGTTTAAACTTGTGAAGAGGAAGGGATGGGAGAAAGAGCTGTCGAGGGGGGTACAATACAGGAGGGAATTGGTCTCCACCCCCTGAGGAGCTGGAGGAATGCAGGAAGAGGCCGACTGGTAAGGTGCTGTCTGGGGGAAGATGGAATCCCCATGGGAACGTGAGCAGGGTAAATGGAAGTATACGGAAAGGGTGGAACGTAGTCCTGCTAAATGCCAGGAGCTTGGGCAATTAAATGCCTGAGCTCCTGATGATGCTAACAGAGGGAGAGGTGGATGTGGCAGTGGTCACTGAGACCTGGGCCACTGCAGGGCATGACAGGGGAGAGGGAAGGGGAGAAGGGGTAGCAATAATAGTCATAAACTGCATAGGAGGAGTGGAAGAGGCAGAGAGAACTGTGGAGGTGATTTGGGCCACCTTGATAACAAGGGGGGCAAGAGAGTAAAAATAGGAGCGGTGTATGGACTACCCACGCTGGCAGAGAAGCTGGAGGAGAGTCTGGTGGCAGATGTGAGGAGACACTGCAGTTTGGGCAGGGGAAGGGCAGTGGTGTTGGAGGACTTAAACATGCCAGGAATGGACTGGGAGACTATGACATCCTCGGTGGCCAGGGAACAGAGGTTGTTGGATGCCTTTCAGGATGCATTCGTAACTCAACAGGTGGGGGAACTGACCAGGGAGGCACGGATACTGGATGTGGTCCTGACAGACAGTGATCAGATTGAGGGCCTGGAGGTAAGGGATCCATTGGCGGGGAGTGACCATGCCACGGTCTGGTTCTGCCTGGTCCTAGGAGGGGGTAGAAGGCTGCACAAAAACAGAGGCAACCGACTTCAGGGGGGTGGATTTCAAGGAAATGGGAAGGATCCTTAAGAAGCATTTGGATGGGATTGGGCCAGACATGGATGCTGACAGTAGGTGGGGAATCATCAGGAGGGGGGGTGCAGGATGCTATCAGCACCTGTACAAGAGTAAGACAAAAATGCGGTAGGGCCCGTAAACCCTGCTGGTGGACCAGGGAGGTTCAGGAGGTGGTGACGGGAAAGAAAGTGGCTTATAGGTATTTCAAGTGTTCAAGGAGTGAGAGGGATCGAGATGAGTATGAGCTGATGGCCAGAAGGGCCACTAGGGTGGTGAGGACAGCTAAGGCAAGGAAGGAGCAGAACCTGGCCAGAAAAATTAGGAGAGGGAACAAGGGGTTCTTTAGATACATTGGGGAAAAGTGGAGGGTGAAGGGGCAGATTAGCAGGATTAAAACAGAGGATGGATGGGCACAAGACCCAGGGGAGCAGGCAGAGGTACTAAATGAGTACTTCACCTCAGTTTTCATGAAGAAAATTGGGGGGCCTGCATCATACGTGGGAGGAGATGGTGAAACTGGGAGGGGGGACCCTTACCAATCTGTGGGCCTGGGGAGAGTGGGGGCCATCACAGGCAGGAGAGGGGAAGGCAAGGCAGGGGGACGAGGTAGCAGAGGTGGAAATCAAGGCAGAGAGAGTGAGGGAAGCCCTCAGGTCCCTTAAGACAGAGAAAGCACCGGGGCTGGATAAATTACATCTCAGAGTGCTGAAGAAACTGGGGGATGTCCTGGCAGAACCCCTGGTGGAGCTTTTCAGCATCTCTCTGAGAACAGGGTGGGTGTCCCAGGATTGGAAGGTGGTGCATATAGTCCCTATCTACAAGGGGGGATCAAGGGAGGTGGCAGGAAACTACAGGCCCAATAGCCTGATATCGGTGGTGGGCAAGGTGATGGAGGGCATTGTCAAGGAGAGGCTAGGGAGGACCTGGAAAAGTCAGGGTGCCTGGACAATAGACAGCATGGATTCATCCTGGGAAAATCGTGTCAGGCAAACCTTGTGGAGTTCTATGACTGGGTGACAAGTGCCTTGGACCTGGGTAGACTGGTGGACATCCTCTTTCTTGACTTCAGCAAGGCGTTTGACTCTGTCCCTCCAGGGGGCCTGTTGGATAAGCTGGTAGAAATGGGGATAGGGGACCAGATGATCAGATGGATAGGAAATTGGCTCCAGGACCAGACCCAGAGGGTTGTAGTTGGTGGGATACTCTCATCCCCAAGTAGGGTCATTAGTGGGGTCCCTCAAGGATCGGTCCTTGGTCCCCTCCTCTTCAACACCTACATTTCTGACATAAGGAAGGATATCAGGAGTGAGATGAGTCTCATTGTGGATGACTCAAAACTGGGGGCAGTGGTGGATGGGGAGGAGGGGAGGATGGCCCTACAGGGGGACCTGGAGGCTCTGAAAAGGTGGTCTAGAAAGTGGAAGCTGAGGTTCAATGCAGGGAAATGCAAGGTACTGCACCTGGAAGCCAGAAACCCAGGCCAAGTGTACACCCTGGGGGGGGGGGAATGTTACAAGTCTCAGTAGCTGAGAGGGACCTGGGGGTGGTGGTGGATGTCAAGATGAACAACTCTGAGACAAGTAGGAGGGCAGTGGCCAAGGCCAACAGGATGCTGGGATGCATCGCTAGGGAGATCACCTCCAGAAGGAGGGAAGTGATGCTCCCTCTGTATAACTGCTTGGTGAGGCCGCACCTCAAGTACTGCATGCAGTTTTGGAGGCCACACTTAAAGAGGGACATCGAACTTCTGGAGAGGGTCCAGAGGAGGGCAACCAAAATGATCTGGGGCTTGGGGGACAGGACTTAAGGGGAGAGGCTCAAAGAGCTAAGTATGTACACATTTGCAGAGAGAAGGGTCTGGGGGGACATGATAGAGGTCTTCAGGTACATGAAGGGAGTAAATAGGGGAGGAGCAGTCAGGGTGCTCCGAAGGAATGAGGGGGGCAACTAGAGGGCATGGGTGAAAACTGGAGGGGGGACATTACGGGGAGAAAGGAAGAGGTGCTACTTCACTGAGAGGGTGGTGGAGCCATGGAATGTACTGCTCAGGGGGCTGGTGGAGGCAGAGACGGTGGAGGGGTTCATGAGGGGGTGGGACAGGTACAGGGGAAGGATTCTGGAAGCAAAGTCCTGTGCAGCGAGAACATCCGGGACTGGGAAGGGAGAAACCAGAGAGGGCGAGGGTGGCAGCAAGGTCAGCTCCCAAGGCGGGAGCTGACCAAATGGGCAGACATGAAAGACCATTAGGCCTATTCTGCTGGCATTTTAGTATGTTAGTATATTAGTATATCACTTTGCTTACAGTCAAGTTCCTACCTGTTTTATTTTTTTTCCTCTAAAGTGCAAGTTAGAGTAGCCATATTTAGGGAAGAAGATGACTTCCAACTACAGCGGGCACACTGTAGACTACTTAAAGCAGTTGTGCAGGGACAGAGGAGTCCCGTAAGTGGTGAAAGCCACCAAACAGAACCTTGTAGATGCCCTGATGGTAGCGGATACCCAGAGCATAGAGTAGGTAGGAACTTGACTGCAAGCTGACTATGGATTGTTGCTGACAGAACTGTAGTGCTGCTCGTAAGTGGCTAGGTGCTTTGGTGACAACTATAGAGGCAACGAACTTATACTCTCCTGCCCGTGGGTGTTGAAGTCCCGAATTGCCCTCCCGACTGCAGGACCTGCACGGTGTGAGAGACTGTGCAGTGGGTCCTTGCCATTTTTCTGTTGGTCTGGAGGTGTGTGTGGGGGGGAGCTGATACCTGTGAGCTGGAGGGGTGGGGACAGCGTCTCCGTTAAATTGCTGCTCCACTCGCAAGCGCGAGCATGTGAGTAGCGCGAGTGCCACTCGGTACTGAAAATCTTCCAGCTGATGAACAAGGAAAAAGGGCAGGTTCTCCTTTTGTATGCTTCTTAATGGTGTAAGAGACTAATAGTTTGTATTCTACTGTTTAAATTATTACTGACGTAGGGAATAGCCTAGCTGGAGAGCACTATTGCGAAGCAGTTTGTCTTGCTTTTTAGTGTTAAGTAATTGTATTAGTTTTGTTATTCTGAGCAGGCTAGGCAGACAGTTTAGGTATTATTTAACTGTGTCTGATTAAATTTTGGTAGTTAATTATTGTATTTGTAGCCTCGGATGTGTAGGGGTTATATGGGAGGATTTAAGGGGGTCAGGATTACCTATGGGAGCTCACTGCTACTGAATTCGAGTCCTTTTATCCCCCTCCCAGTGTCAGACACTACTGCTAGATGCTGTTGGGAAGTGGGGATTGGAAGGGGTCGTGCTGATTGTGGACAGTGGGGCGACCCATGTATGGGCGATGGTAGGATAGAGGTTGTTAGGTTCAGAAGGCACCCTGGGTTATGACGGGCATCTGGGAGAGGCCAGACATGGTTGGTGCCCATCTCCAGGGAGTCCACCAGACCGAGTGGTCAGGTAACCTGAGGGGCTCCACCACCCTCCAATCTCCTGACGGCAATGCTTTGCAATGCCAGATCGATTAGAAATAAGATGGCAATTATTGCTGCCTTGATTTCTTCGGTCGATCTGGCTTGGATCACGAAGACCTGGGTGGGAGATGATGCGGGCCCTATTTTTGAGGCCGCAGTCCCTCCTGGGTATACCGTGGTGCACTGCCCCAGAGTGGAACACAGGGGTGGCAGTGTTGCTATCTGTTTTAGATCCAGCCTGACTTTCACTGTGCTCCCAGTGAGAACTCCAGGCTCATTTGAATGTGTGGCTATTTGTGGAGGATTTGGCGCGGGCTGCAGGATCTTCCTCATCTATCACCCTTCTGGGCCGATGGGGAATTTCCTGCAGGAGATCGCTGAATTTGTCGCTGACGAAACATTGGGATCCCCCAGATGTGTTTTTCTTGGGGATTTCAATGTTTGGGTCAATGATGGGAATCAAAGATGTAGTTACGATTTTTTGCAGATCATGTCCTCCTTAGGATTGATTCAGGCTGTTACTGCAGCAACTCATCAGGATGGCCACATGTTAGACCTGATGTTCTCACTGGGGCTTGAGATTAGTGATCTCAGGATTGATCGAGTACTTTGGTCCGATCATTGCACGGTGCAGTTCATACTTGGGGCTCCCGCCAAAAGCCCTTCCCCTGCTGAGATGATTAGCTGTCGCCCTTTACGGGGTTTGACCCCTGAAGGTTTTTTGGCGGCAGCTAAATTGTCTAGTGTGGGTGCTGCATGCATTGGAGGTGTTGGTGCTGGGGTTGACACGTATAATAGGGTGTTATCTGACACCATCAACTCCCTTGCACCTGTCCGTGTACAACCCAGAACTTCATACCTGAGGTCCCCGTGGTTTGACGGGGATCTCAGGGAGATGAAGAAGATGGGTCGGAGATTGGAGCACTGCTGGAGGAGGTCCTGTCTGGAGGCGGACAAACTGGTCCTGCGTATGCATTATAGTGCATACCAGGAGGCAATCAACCATAAGAAGGCAGCTTTCTGGTCCAGGGAGATTGCTGCCGGGAAAAAATGACCAGCTTTACTCTTCCGGGCTGTAGACAGGCTTCTCCATCCTGCTTGTCTGCAGCCTGGGAGGGTTTTTTTCTAATACAGATTGTGAGGAGTTGCTTGGTTTTTCTTGGACAGGGTGTCCTCAATCCGGCAGGTGGCTTCTTCAGCCAGCAATGTTATAGATGACAGTGGTCACCTTATGTGTTCTGAGTGCACTCCGCCTAGTTGGGAGGAGTTTAGACCAGTGGAGGTTATTGAGGTGGCAGTCAACTTGAAGCATACCTTTTTGTGAACTGGACCCAGTGCCAACGAGTTTCTTAATGAGATGTGTTGACTCTGTCGGCCTGGTGTTTACCTTGATTGTACGGTGTTTCCTATCTGAGGGGGTCTTTACAGATGCCTTGAAGGAGGCTCTGGTGAGACCCCTCTTAAATAAATCATCTTTGGTACCGGAGATCAAGGCAAATTACCGTCCTATATCCAACCTTCCATTTTTGGGGAAGGTGGTAGAAAAGTTGGTAGTGCTTCAGTTGGAAGAGCACCTCGTGACTCACGAGTTGTATGAACCCTTCCAGTCGGCATTTCGGGCTAGACATAGTACAGAAACTGCGCTTGTTCGGGTGTAGAATGATCTCAGGGCAAGAGATCGGGGGGACAGGACAATTCTTGTTCTCTTTGACCTCTCTTCAGCATTTGACACTGTGGACCATTGTGTGTTGCTTGTCTACCTTAGGGAGTTATGTGGACTCACCGGTACTGTCATCAACTGGTTTGAGTCCTTTTTTATCAACAGGAGGCAGCGGGTTATGATGGGGAATTCTTCATCTACACCCAGTCTCCTATTCTGTGGAGTCCCTCAAAGATCGGTACTGGCCCCAATGCTGTTCGCAGTGTACTGTACATGCTGCCCCTGGGAGGGATCATTAGGAAGTATGGTCTGGGTTTTCATTGTTATGCCGATGATACTCAGCTATATCTGTCCTTTGCCCCAGGAACATCCAACACAGTGGATGTGCTTAATATCTGTCTGGCTGAGATTAATGACTGGATGGCCTCCAGCTGGTTGCAACTGAACCCTGACAAGACGGAGGTATTGGTAGTGGAGTCGAACAGAGTTCTTGATAGGATGGCCTCTGACTCAGAAACTGGACTTTTTCTTGGAGCTGTGTCATTGAAGGCCTCCTCTTGGGTTGTAAATCTTGGAGTGATTCTGGACAGGAACTTAACCATGGAGGCTCAAATATCCTCCACGGTTCGTACCTGTTTTTTCCATTTCAGAAATATTGCCAGGATAAAGCCCCTTGTTCCACCTCTGGACCTCCCTACATTGATACATGCCTTAGTCACATCTAGGCTTGACTACTGTAATGCACTCTATCTTGGGGTCACAGGGGGTTCTCTCCGCAGACTGCAGCTGGTGCAAAACGCAGCTGCCCGGTTATTGACTGGGCAGCAAAAATGTTGCCATATTACACCGGTGCTGTGTGAATTGCACTGGCTGCCAGTCAGGTGGAGAATCCTCTTTAAGGTGGGTCTTCTCACCTATAAGGCCCTACATGGGCAGGCCTCTGGTTATCTATTGGACTTTCTGATACCTGCCCTCTCTACCCGCCCTCTTCAATCTTCTAGTGGTGGCTTCCTGACCATTCCCAGATTGAGGCTCAAATCAGTTGGCGATAGAGCATTTAGTGTTGCGGCTTCCGTTCTGTGGAGTTCATTGCCAGCTCAGGTCAGGGAAGCCCCCACTGTGAATATTTTTAAGGACCGCTTGAAGACAGTCCTCTTTTCCCAAGCTTTTGATATATAGATCAGAAACTATAGCAGAGTCTGAGATTTTATTGGAGTTATTTATTCTTATTTTTGTATAAAATTTTTGTGTTGCCTTGTGTTTTTGTTTTTAAATGCTGTTTATAAAAATTTGTATGGGGCCCAGAGCCTTTGGGATTGGGCGTCTTTTAAATAAATTTTGCCTTGCCTTGCCTTGCCTATAGTCGTGTTTCCTGTTTTAAAATAAATAAATCACTGCCTTTTTTTGCAAGTGAGCTGTACAGTATCAAGCTGACACACTGAACAATAAAAGCTTGTAATACCAAAATTATCCCACCTCTGACACCAATCTGTCAAAACCACACTCAGCAGGTCAGGTCCTCTGCTCCCACAGTGCCAACCTCTGAGTGCAGTATTGTGAACAGAAACAGAACACACCACAGCTGTCAAACCCCAAAACATACTCCACATTATGGGAGCACATGTACCCTTCCTCCCTCCACATCCTGCCAGCACCCTGTATATTGGCCAACATCCACCTCCCACCCTATCCACATCTGAGGGATATCCTGCCCCCAAACCAGCACCACCCATGCACAGCCCATCACCACCCGCACTGCAACACAACTCCCCTGGCATTCACATACCATGACCAAACGTGCCATGCCCTTCTACACATCCTGGCACCACATGTGTACAAATTACCCTCACCCATCCCTGCTACACAAGTCCCCTCCCACCTCACACATATCACAGGGACACACATACCCAGCCAGCATCACCATCCATCCTGCACCAACCCCAGCTCAGCCCACCATCCCCCATCCCTGCAGCCCAAGTCCCCTTACACCGTATCCATCCTATCCACATCACAAGAACACACACACCTGGTCCCCTTCACCATCCTGTCATGCACACTGCTCAGCCCAGCAAAAACAGAAGGGAGCAGGTGGTGATGGATGCATTCCAGGATAACTTCCTAGTGCAGTTGGTCAGTGAACCAACCAGGGAAGGGAACATCCTTCACCTTGTGCTGACCAACGAGGAGTGTCTGAGGGAGCTGAGGGTGGAAGAACTACTGCCAAGGAGCAACCACTGGTCAGTGTTGTTCGAGCTTAATTTGAGTAATGAAGGGGAGGAATATGACATTAAGGCACTGCACTTTAGGAAGGCTGATTTGCTGAAGATGGGAGAAGTGCTACAAGGGTACCTGTCCAGAATTCAGCCTAATACAGACACAGTCCAGAGGTGCGAGCTCATAAAGATAGGGATAGTAGAGGCAAACAAATCCTGCAGTAAGGCCCACAGCAAAAAGTGTATGGCTAAGAAACTAAGCTGGGTAAGCAAAGGAGTCATGGACAGGGTAAGGAAGAAAAGAGCCGCCTTTAGGAGATAAAAAAAAAAAATGGGAGGGGGAGGATAGGGAGGAGTACATGAAGGAAGAAAACGAGGTGACTGGGGCAGCAAAGGCATCCAGGGAACTCAGGTTGGTGCAAGAAATTAAAGAGAGGGAGAAACACTTCTTCAGGTACATCACTGAGAAAAGGACTTGTGGGGAAAATGTAGTAAGGATTAAGAGGAAGGGGGACTGGGTGGAAAAGGGTGTTGAAAAGGCAGAAGTGCTTAATGACTACTTCTGCTCAGTATTTAGTAAGGAGAAGGAAGGGATAGACCCAAAGTGGGTGGAAAGGTAGGAACGGGTGGGGGGGAGACAGATAGGGAGATCACAGAAGGTAGAGTGCTGGAGGCCCTAAAGGCAGTAAGGGTGGACAAGACTCCAGGGACAGATGGCATTCATCCAAGGGTACTGAAGGAGATCTTGGAGGTCCTGGCAGGGCTTTTGGCAGGCATATTTAATGCCGCTGTGGACTCCTGTTTCATTCTTCAGGATTGTAGGATGGCTCACATGGTCCCCTTCCAAAACAATGGCCCCAATGATGTATGGGGGAACTATAGACCAGTGAGCCTCAAGTCCATTGTAGAAAAACTAATGGAGACAATCCTGAAGGAGATTCTGGGGTCCAGTGGGCTACAGGATAGTAGACAGCATGGCTTTATCATGGGCAGGTGATGCCAAACCAATCTGGTAGAATACTATGACTGGTTGACTAGACAACTGGACAGTGGCCATGCGGTGGATGTCCTGTGCCTGGACTTCAGTAAGGCATTTGACTCAGTGCTGCATGGGAGACTTGGAAAAAAGTTAGAAGACACAGGGGCGGGTGCAAAATTGGTGGGATGGGTGATTAACTGGCTGAAGGTAAGGCAGTAGACAGTGGTGGTGGTGGCAGGTGAACTGTCATCCCCAAGTGCACTGATGATCAGGGTTCTGCAGGGATCGCTGTTGGGGCCAGTGTTATTTGGGATATTTATTTCAGACATTTTTGAGGGCATCAAGAGTTACATCAGTCTATTTGCTGACAAAAGCAAGATAGGAGTGGTGGTGGATGACAGAGGGTGGCAGGGTTTGCAGGATGATCTGATTAAGCTGGAGACCAGGTTGGATACCTGCCAACTGTGGTTCAATGCCAGGAAATGAAAGGTATTGCACTTTGGGGCAAAGAATCCAGGGAGAAACTACCAACTGGGGGGAGTGCAACCAGCCAAGTCTTAGGAGGGGAAAGATATGGGGGTGCTCACTATGGAATCAATGAAGAACTCTGTAGTGTAGGTAGGCAGCAGGAAGAGTCAACAAAATATTGGGTATCGCCAGGGGTGTTACCTCAAGGAGGGCGGGGGTGATTATGCCGTTGTACATGGTGCTGGTTAGACCTCGCCTGGAGTACTGCGTGCAGTGCTGACACCCGTATCTTAAGTGGGACATTACATTAATAGTGAGGGTGCAGCGTGGAGCAACAAAGATGATCCAGGGGCTGGGGGACTTGCCATAAGAGGGTAAGCTGAGAGAGTTGAACATGTACTGTTTGTGTGAAGCAAATAAACAAATCAAAATGAAAGAAAAAGCCACTATGGTTCTCAAAAGAGGTGGCTGTGAAAGTCAGGAAGAAAAAGATAGCATTCCGGAAGTATAAGGAAACACAGAAGGAGCAGGACAGAGAGCTGTACCAGTTAAGGCAGAAGGAAGCAGGGAGGGAAGTCAGAATAGCAAAGGCCCAAACTGAGGAAAAGATAGCCAACTCAGTTAAGAAGGGGGATAAAACCTTTTATAGGTACATCAGCAAGCGTAGAAAGACAAAGGGAGGGATAGTGAGGCTGAATAGAATGAACGGTGGATGGGCAGGGGACAGTGAAAAGCAGGAATACTGACAGAATATTTCTGCTCAGTATTCCAAAAGAGGAGGGGAAGTGCCTAATCCAATTAACAAGCACTCTTGATAGGGGTTGATCCCAGTCCTTTCACAGAAGAAAGGGTTCTGCAAGAACTCCTAAAAGTGAAGGTGGACAAAGCAATGGGTCCTGATGGAATTCACCCCAGAATTCTAAAAGAAATAAGGGAGGAACTAGTGAAACCACTGGCTACTCTTTTTAATAAATCATGGGAGGATGGTGTGGTACCCGAGGACTGGAGGAAGGCGGATGTGATTCCCCTTCACAAAAGTGGGACCAAGACAGAGGTAGGAAACTATAGACCTGTCAATTTGACCTCTGCGGTAGGGGAAGTGATGGAGTCACTTCTGAAGGAAAGAATAGTTGAATACCCAGAGGCCAGTGGAGCACAGGACCCAAGGCAGCATGGGTTCACAGCAGGAAGGTCATGTCAGATGAATCTAATAGATTTCTTTGACTGGGTGACCAAAGTAAGAACCAGGGAGGGCTGTGGACATGGCCTACCTAGACTTTAGCAAGCATTTGACACAGTCCCACACAAAGATTAATAGTCAAATTAACCAGCCTGGGAGTGGGACCCAGGGTGGTAACCTGGGTAAAACATTGGCTGGACAACAGGACACAGAAGGTAATTGTAAATGGAGTCCACTCTGAAGAAAGGGGGGTTACTAGTGGGGTACCACAGGGTTCAGTATTGGGTCCAGTCCTTTTTAATGTCTTCATCAGTGACATTGCAGAGTGACTGGAAGGAAAAGTATGCCTTTTTGCAGATGACACAAAGATCTGCAACAGGGTTGTTACACAAGGAGGCGTGGAAAGGATGAAAAGGGACTTGGCAAGGTTGGAGGAATGGTCAGAAGTATGGCAGCAGGATTCAATGCAAAGAAGTGCAAAATAATGCACCTGGGAAACAAGAACCCAGGGGAAAAATACACAATGGGTGGGAGGTAGTAACAACAACAAAAAAGGAAAGGGACCTGGGGTAATCATATCAGATGACGTTAAGGTTAGCAAGCAATGTGAGAAGGCAGTAGGGAGGGCTGGGGGTATACTGGGATGTATAGGGAGAGGCATCATCAGCAGAAAACAGGAAGTTGTTATCCCTCTGTACAGACAGTTGGTGAGACCCCATCTGGAGTACTGTGTCGAGTTCTGGAGACCCCATCTCCGCAAGGACATAGACAGGATAGAGGCAGTCCAGAGGAGGGCAACTAAAATGGTGCAGGGTCTGCAAGAGAAGCTGTATGAGGAGAGACTAAAGGAGCTTAATATGTATACCCTTGAGGAAAGAAGGGAGAGGGGGGACATGATAGAAATGTTTAAGTACCTCAGTGGAATCAACAAAGTCCAAGAGGGTAGCATCTTTCAGAAAATGAGACTTGCAAGAACAAGGGGACACAATTTAAAGATAGAAGGAGGGCGGTTCAGGGGCAATGTGAGGAAGTATTATTTCACAGAGAGGGTAGTAGATGCATGGAACAGCCTTCCTGAGGAGGTTGTGGGGTCTAAAACTGTGGGAGAATTCAAGAATGCATGGGACAGACATAAGGCAATTCTTGTGGGGGGTAGGAAGAAATAGGCTGTTGGTTAACTAGGATCTGCGGTCTATCCTGTAGGTAGGGAAATGGGCAGACTAGATGGGCCTAGCGGTCCTTATCTGCCGTCAAAGTCTATGTTTCTATGTACTCACTGGAGGAGAGGAGGGATGGGGTATATGATCAAGACCTTCAAATACATGAGAGTAATAAACAAGACTGGTGCGGAAGGAATAAGCAAAATAAGGATGGGGATGGACACTCAATGAGACGATATGAGATTGGACAGTGAAAGGTTCCAGAGGGAACTGAGAATAAACTTTTTAATGGAGAGGGTGGTGGTGCAGTGTAATGTGCTGCTGGCAGAGGTGGTACCCTGTACAGCAGTGGGTGCTTCAAGAGGGGCTGGGACGGGGCAAGAGAGAGGATCAAAGGGGGGGTAAAGGAGGGAGGAAGGGGAAGCTGCAGAATAGGGCTGCTACCTGCTAAATAGAGTAGACTCGACCAATAGGCCTTTTCTGATGGCAGCTATCGTATGTTCGTAGCATCCCCCTTCCCTGCAGCACAGTTTCACTTCCACCAGATCCCCATTATAGGAACACACAGAGCCAGCCCCCTTCACCATCCTGGCATGCACACTGCTCAGCGCTGCATCCGCACTTCCTGCAGTACAACTCCACTTCCACCCTAGCCACATCACAGGAATACAATACATATCTTCCCCTGTCCCCATCACGGCACCACCTGTACAATTCCCAATAACAACCTCCCTGCTACACAATTACCTCGACCCATCTTCACATCCCAGTTCCACAGGTACCATGCTCCCCTCCACATTCTGGAAATACATGTGCAGTGACCACCATCCCCCAACTCCCCGCAGCACAAGTCCCCTCCCACCACATCCACATACGTGTTTTACCATTATGAAAGGAAAGTTCTGAGTAACATTGTGTGGTCTGAATACCAAGTTTAATTAGTCATTCATTGATTCTGACAGTATTGTTGAAGTAAACAGCACAGAAATAGTAACGTTCAAAATAAGTGCAATGCGGTAATTATCCAAATGTGTTTCACATTGTAACTAGGACTGAGACAAATGGGCAAATGTAAAGCACAGTTTGATTTGTAACTGTGACAGTTATTGACAAATTGTGACACGACCTACTGCAATCAATAAAGCAGTGCACCATAATATCACTGTTAGTATGTGTCTGTGTAATACTTTTTTGTGCTTTACACCATCCACTTTTAATGCCCATCATTCCATAGGTCTTCACGTATAACAAAAGATTGTAAAAAAGAAAACAATCTGGAAATCTTAAATCACTGCTAAAGGTAAGGATCATGGCCACTGCTTTTGTTGTTCCTAACGTACAAAGCATTGTGAGGTATCCTGAAACAGAAAGTATTTCACGTCAGTTAGCATTGTGCCCTATATTTCAATATGCGAACAACTTGACCATATCCTACACTTGCTTGTTATTCCACTGTGCACTTGTTTCTGCTAATGATCTACTTACTAGCTGTTCAGTACTTGAAATTATGCATCTACACACAGGCCCAAAACAACGTCAGTAGAATGAAAATATGATATGTAAGTCAAAGCAGTAATCGTCGTTGCAATTTTCTGGAATGATCAGTATTGAAAATGTAACAGCATTATTCACATCAGTGTGAAGCAGTAAATGTTACAATGATGAGTGCTGTGAACACAAGGACAGTACATAACAGAATGTGTTAGTATGCGCTTTCAAAGATGGCAATAGTGAATGCACCTGTACTTCTGGTTTTCGGCGATGAAACAATACTGAGTACTTGTTGGAGTTCCAGATCACCGTAACAAGAGGAAGGTGAGTCGGGCAGATACTACTCCATGTGCAACAAATGTGGATTTCATGTCGCTGGGTGTAGGTACTTCTACTGTCACACTTCCTTGTGGCAGACGTGCAGGGTTTCTTTTTGGGTGGGGGATAGGGACAGTTGGCAAACAGTTTTTATTTTTGGCGCAACTTTTCTTCTACCTTGGGGACAACCTTGGCACACAGTTTTTTATTTTGACCAAACTTTTCTTCTACATTGGGGACTGCCTACTCACTGTTCTGCAAGTTTTAAGCAACTGTTTTATGAATCTGGGCTCGGTTGAACAATATCACCCATTGTTTTTTTTCATTTGACCTTTATTCTCAAAGGTCACAATGTGCCGCAAGGAGCTTGCGTCAAACAAGAGTGCTGCAAAACAGCACCTTGGGACATAATTGAGGCCAAATGCAATTTTACAAGGCCTCCTGCGGCCCAACTGCGGTCCACTGCGACACATGCCTGCATCGTGCGTGCACCACACACTTTGTTTGGCCATGGTGGTAGGGGTCTAGCGGCAAACACACAGACTTGCACATCACCTAATGTGGCATGTTACCAACAGATCCCGAGGACAAAGGTCCGAGTACAGTTACATCATCCTAGGGCTGGTCTACCGGAACTCGCATATCCTTTTTGAGGGTTGTCAGACAGATGCAACTGCGGCCCCCCGCCCCTAATGTCTATGTGGTACACTAATGCACTTCCCTGGTGATGTATGGCTCCCACCTCTACTCCCCCATATAATATTCATTATCAGAACAATAATTAATTCCATAGTGATCTTTGCCCCCCACAGCACGGTTGTCTCTGCTGCACAATAGTGCAGCATGTCATCTCCATATGTGTGATTGTGGACCCAGACCCACCTTCACATGCCCAAATTAGTGAATGATGATAACAGCCCATACTGGTTGTCCAGTGCCCAGACCCCCCACCCCCACCCTGGAAGGTATTGCCGAAGTCCTCTCTCCCCCACCAGACCATGATCGGGTGTTCAGCACAGCCCTCCGCACACCGTTCTTTGTGGACTGGCCGTGCTGGTTCTGAGGCTGGATGTGCTGCTCACGTGATCGTGGTATGGGCGTTGGGGGTGTGGGAATGATGGTGGGCAATACCTCACGTGGTAGTATGTGGGTGGCCACTGAACCAACAGGACATGCTGTTATCAGCTGTAACATAGTCGTGCATTGGGTGCTTTTTGCGCACATGTGGCCTCACAGTTTGGGCTACAATATTGCATATTACGTGTATAAGCAGTGCTTGCCTAACTCACCTGTGACTGCCATGCTCACAGTAAGAAGTACTACTATGGGGATGTCTGTGATTAGAGGGTGGGGGACAGTACACCTCAAGGGAACTTGCTATTGTTCTAAATGTAGATTCTTGGAAGATGAGTGGTGTTAGTGGTGTGGGTGCCACTACTGAGCTCCTTTTGAAGGGGGCGGGTAACACACCACCAACCATCAACTGTTGCAGTAAAAATTCTTGGTGCACCATCCGTGGTGTGTGTCAACACTTTTGCCAGAAGCAGCAGGACTTAGGCGCTGGGACACTGTCAGATGTCAATTGTGTCTCATGGTGCAGGACGCAGCTCCTCTCGGCACTATATGCCATTGTCGCATCTTGCATATGAGCTTTGAAAATGCAGCCCCTTGCATCCTTGTGTGGTCCTTGATGAAGCAAACATGGGCAGTTACTCATCTGATTGAGGAGGGAAGATGAAGGGGAAGGTCTGCCTATTTGCAGATGATATGAGGATCTGCAATAGAGTGGACAACCCAGGGGAGGGAGAGGCAATGAGTGAAGATGTTAGATTTGTGGAATGGAGGTCTGATGCCTGTCAGCTGAAACTGCATGGAAAAAAAAAGGAAAGCACTACACATGGGGCAAAGTCATTTACACACTGTAATTGTGGGGAGGCAATGAAACTAAGGCAACTGAGCTGGAGAGGGTTATGGTGATTATAATGTCAGATAACCTGAAGGTGGGGAACAAATGCAGCAATGTGGTTGGAAAGTCAAATGGAATACTAGCATGCATATGTAGAGGTACAGTATATGAAGCATATGGCTGTAGCTGCTAATACCAATTTACAAATCCAAGGTGAGGCCTCACCTGGAGTATGGTGTCCAATTATTGAGAGTTCACCTGTGCAGTGTCATAGATTGGATTGAAAGGGTTTCAAGAAGGGCAAACAACATAGTGCATGGGTTTCATGGTAAGCACTATGATGACAGAAAGGGTTGTAGATGCATGGAACAGCCTTCCTGAGGCGGTCATAGAGTCAAAAACAGTGGGGGAATTCAAGAATGCATGGGACAGATATAATGCAATTCTAGTGGGGGGGTAAGAGGAATTAGGCTGTTGGTTAACTAGGATCTGCAGCTTATCCGTTAGGTGGGGAAATGGGCAGACTAGGTGGGCCAAGCGGTCATTATCTGTCGTCAAATTCTATGTTTCTAGGTAGAGGGACTTTGATCTGTTCTCACAGTGAATTTGAAGGGGAGGTGGAACATGATAGAAATGTGTAGTTAGGGGATTAATAATGTAAGGAGGAGCACATTCACGCATGCTCACCACTCTGGGTCTTAATGTAACATTTGAATGAGGAAGGTTTCAAGGCAATGGGTTCCTATGCACTAATGGGCGTAGTGGCTACACATTGCGTATCTGGGGCGCATAACCACTCTGCAACCATTGGGCCCCCCTGTGGGGAATGCACAAACAGGGGCATGCAGCACTTATGCGCCCGATCCCCCTGCTGCACATAGAGCAACTCGTTGGGGCCTGGTGGTGGGGCATGCCAGCACAAAGCAAAATTCACCAAGGCATGTGGTGCCTACCGCGGTGGTCATAGTGGTGTGCAGGATATGCCAGGGGGACACTGCCGTAACTCCAATTATGCAGCCAGTGCAGCACACACACAGGGTCCCCCCTTGGTACTGGCAGCATCTGTACAACACCCACACACCAGAAATCCCCCATCTCATGCTGGGGCAGCTGCAGGGGTGCCCCCGGTGCAGACCTCACCCCCCAACCACCCCCAAGACTGTGCCCTGCAGTTTTCCCAGCCCACTCCCACCTGAGACCCCAGCACCCACTGTGGTGGCCAGTGGCCACCCAACCTCTGTGTAATCTGTACTCTGTCCTCTTATGGTAGCACCCCCACTTTGGACACCCAACACCTGGTCCAGCAACCCCCACCCACATTGGGAGGCAGAGTCACCCACCCCCAGTGACACCACAACCCCACCCCATACCTGCATAATCTGTGCCATGGAATGATGGCCTGAGGCATAGCCAACTGCATCTCCTCGGCCACTGGCGGTGCAAGTACTGCTGATAACACATCACTATAAATTGGCGGTGTGCTCCCAGCAGTACTTGGACAGTCGACTGCCGAGGAGTTGTATGGAGGGCTGGCTGTCCGGCTGTGGCACTGACTGTACAGGTATGGGGTGGGGTTGTCAGTGCCGCAGTGGGGTGGGGATTGCTGGACTGGGGGGTGCTACCATTACAGGACGGATTACATGTAGGAGGCTTGCTGCACAGGTGCTGGGGTTGCCTCCTACATTTTGGTGTGGCGGTGCAGCGAATGACACCACATCCCTAGGACACAGCAAGATGGGGCATAGGTGCACATGTCCAGGTGGTCGCTGGTGCTATTCTTGCACCTGGACCCACGCCCTGCCATGCAGGTGATCCACTCAGGACCCAGGATGGGCATCCGATTGGATGCCTGGCTGAGTCTGGCGACTCCTTCCCCAGCCTCCCTGCTGAGTCCTGTGCGCTGTGGTGGTGGTCCCGTGGACAGGTGTCGTCCATTGTTAGATATATGCTGCACACACCTGTATGCAGGTGCGGAGTGGCGAGGGCGTGTTACGCGCCTTTGGCAAGTATCTTGTACCAAAATGTGTATAGAGGCCAATGTGAGGGGCAGCACTTCAGTGAGAGGATAGTGGATCCCTGGAACAGTAAGCCAGAAGAGACACTGAGGGTCAAAACAACGTAGGGGATTCATGAGGGCATGGAACAAACACAAATGGTTGATCAGTGGGTGTGGTGAGAGATGTCTGGACAAGTGTGGCAAGTAGGGAGGTGTGGTAAGGGTCAGACTCCATGGACAGAAAGTGTAACTTTTCTGCCTCCAGATCTTGATGATTCTATGATTTCTTTTGGTCTTCACACAGTGTGTGCATGCTGATTCACAGTGGTTAGACATGGACACATTTCAGTGATATACAAGTCAAATAAAGTAATTGAAAAATGTGTAACAAACCAGTACTTGGCAAACTAAGCAAACCACCAGAGCCTTCTTTACCAAGAAAGCATGGATGGGTGGGCGGTGCTTGGGTGTGGGGAAGGGAAGGAGTAGAAGTGACATGCAACAAAGTCTTTAATCAGATTGTATTTGGAGGTCTATATCTGGTATACCAGTCCCATGACGTTTCAGTCAGTGGCAATGATGACAGCCATTGAAGCTTACTTCTTCGCAAGACAAGAGTAATGTTTCTCTAGTAATTCCTGTTTCTCTGGCATTGACAGTGGAGTAATGTTTTGCTAGTAGTACAGGCTTGACAATGTCAGGAACATCCATGAGTTCGCCATTTTTTTTCTCACGACATCGTCCATGATGTTTTCCAGGAATTGGTAAGTCTTTGTCTTGTACACAGGTTTCAAGATCCATTGTTTAATTTGTTTTGAGAACAAAAAGTGATGCTTTGCATTACCTTTGTTTGGCGCCTCCTGCTGATGGCCTGTGCACGATTGTTATTTTCAGAGTAATTGAACATTGCCAGCTGTGTTCTTGCCACCATTCCAAGGTATGAAAAATTCTGCCATTTTGGGCAATATTTATTTAACATTGAGCTGAACACCTCGAGTTTGCTGGTGCGGCAAAATTTAGTCACCTTGCCGATGTCTTTCAGAAGTTTGTTGTCCATGACCACTAACTTCAAGGTGTCATGTGCTGGAGTTCCCTTTTCCAGCCAACATGTTTCCCCTTTCATCAACCTCATTTATTGGGAGATGTTCACAGCTCAGAAAACAAGACCCACAACCCAAGTATGGCAATTTGCAGTGTGTTCTAAGAGACACCCACTTCTCTCTTAGAAGTGCGGCATTGCCACGGCATGTTAACGCTGACCACCAAAAGTGGTTTATGATGGAACAAGTCCATGGCAGCAGGACTTCGCAGTGCCTTTGTTTTCCCTTTGCAACAAGCTTTTTGATGATGGATTTTGCCAGATGCCATACATCAAGTTGATGAGAGATTCCAGTAAACACTGTACCCTTGTTCATTAGCACTGAGATCTGAGGGTGTCTATCTGTGGCAATTGTACCAGTTTCCACACCACTATCGAGGAGCTTTCCTATTGCTCTAACAAACTCCTCCTTCTCCATGCAGTTGGAGTTAGGGACTTCTGTAACCTGCACAAGTTTGGATTAAAGTATGGTTTCAGTGGTCATTTCCATTACGGTATTTGTGCAGTACTTGGTGCTGTGACCCAGGGAGTCTCAGCGCCCGTCGCCAATTACTATGATGCGTTCCTTAGGCAGCAACTCAATATTTTTTTCTGCTGTTTAATCCAGTGCAGACTAATCAGTGGGAAAAAAAATTTTCTCTGAAGCTCATGGAAGTGACTCTCAGAGACAAAGGGAACATGAATAGATTTGAAAATTTCACTTATGTGATTATAAGTGTTTACAGTGAACAGCACTGCAACACTCTGTACCAAATTTCCTACTGCCATCTTACCAGTGATAGGTTGAAATCTCCAATTGAAAATGTGAACGAGCACAACAGAATTCTACAACAAACATAGTGCCTCTAATTGATAACTTTGTTAGCATTAATGGAAGCTTACAAATTTTGCAAACTAGCAATTCAAACAATAAAAACAATTGTGTCTGAAATATGGCAAATTTCTGCTCTGTGGCCACAGTCTGATTTGTGGCATAGATGTCATCATCCATGGAGTCCGACCCAGTAGTGTTGTCTGTGTCATGGGAGAACATTGAAATATCCTTTTCAGTGTCATCACCATGGTCAGACGATAACACTGACAGCTGATGACACAGCGATAACGCTATCGGTTCATGCCCCTTAAGTGGAGTAGATATGAGTGTGGGCCTGTCAATAGCCAGCCCTTCAGATGGCTCAGTGGTTTCATCACTGTTTTCTTGCTTTCACATATTGGAGTATTGATGCATTGGATAAGACACTGGGTATCCCCTGGAATACAAATGATCCTTAAAAACAGTTTCGAGGGACTCAGGCCATTGGCATGCAAAGTCCTGTGTCTCAACCATGCACTGAATACCAACTGATGCCTGTCCCAGTAGACTTGACGATGCAGACATGGAAGCAGTTGTGTCCATGGACTAATCAGTGCCTCCAATTACATATAATTACAAGTAGCTTTCACTTGCAGAGAATGACCTCCTTGTAGACATCGGGCATGGCTGAAGGACAATCTCAGCAGTACTTCCCTCTTCAGATGGAAACTGAAGGAAGGGAATACTCATTGAGTGAGCTACTTAGTGCTCAATACATCTGTGTGTACTGTATTGTGTGACTACGTCATTAACTGTTAACAGTTTCTGTTACCACGGTTCTGCCTACACTGGTACTATCTGATATATTCCCTAGTAACTTAAGGACTTCCGATCAAGTGACAGCCTTAAAGTAAAGACGGGGATGACTAGACCGAGAGCTAGGTGGCTTCAGGAGAGGTTGGCTGACCGGAAAGGATGTGGTATATCTGGTTAGGTCAGAGAAATGTCTGTTAAAGGAATTGGCAGTAGTGTTTGGGTCATTACAGTGGGCACCATCAATTACCATGTTGTTCACAGTGTGGGACTGTGTAGTACCCAGGAAGTTTTTATATGGGCCCAAAATTCTTTGGGGTCACCGGCTGCATCCAGGAGCAGGCCTTTACAATATGAGCTTGTTGCCAGCCTAATTTGATGTTTACATAGGTTTCTCAGGGCTCTGTAATTTTCAAAATCAGATGCGAGGCCTGACTTTCTGTATTTACTCCAGCACTTGTCCCAATGGTGTAGCTGAGCGAGCAAGTCCTTATGTAGCCATCTAGTCTGCTTGCCACGTACCCTTCTTGTACAATATGGTGCATGAACATCCTGTATAGGTATGAAGCTGGACAAAAGAAGGTGTAGCACAGTTTGAGCATCCTTAGCCTGATAGAGAGGGGACCAGTCAATAGAGGAGACATCCCTTGAGAACATAGTGGTGTCCATCTTGGCAAAGCTCCAAAAGGTAATGTACTGAGGCAGAGGAGAGGGGATTGTTGAGTAACCCCAAATGCAATAGACAGGATTATGGTCACTAATTGCATCAGGTAGTGTTGCTGCAGCCATAATCCTGTGGACTTGATTGGTAAGGATCCAGTGAAGAAGGATACTGGAGGAGGAGGAGGAAGATGAGGTCCTGGTAGGGCCAGTTATGACCTGGTGCAAGTTATGGCTCTCAGGGAGAGAAGGGTATTATGAATATTCCCCAACCAGTTTTGGTTCATGTCGCCCAATATCAGTAGTTCATTCTGATCAGCAGTGGTGGTGTATGTGTTTAGTAGCTCCGTGAGCCCTGTGTAGCCTGACTTTAGCGGATTATAGCCACATATGACATGTAGCTTTTTGGTACCCAGTAACAGAAGGGTGGTGAAGAGATTCACAGGAAGATACAGCAGTATTGGGTATAATCGTTAGATTCATGTGGGCTTTATAGATTACCACCATCCCCCACCTCTCTTGGATGAGATTCTGTCCTGTCTGACCAGATTGTAGTTAGTTAGGGAGTAGGTGGAATCAGGGGTGGAGGATTTTAACCAAGTCTCAGTGAGACAAAGAACACCAGGCTGGTGTACATCTACTCAGACTTCCAGCTCAGCAAAGTTGCACTGCAGGCTCCTTATACTGAGATGCATAAAGCATATGCCCTTAGGCATCGAACCAGTAGAGTTTTCCTGTGTGGCATATGATAGGGGGCCAAGGTTTAACGCAGTATCTCCCAAGAGCAAGAACGCGAAAACAGTCATATACCAGAGCTTACAATTGGCAAAAAGTGAGTGAGAGGAAAGGTAACCACGGATACGATAAGCAGCCAATAGTACGGTACTATAAAAGGTTAGCCTTGGGAGTACCAGCAGTGTATAGTCACCTGGTGTGGAGGGTCCCACAATTTTATTGGAGAAGGAGAAATCAGTTAGGTTAGGCAATGAGCCTGCCACCACATTGGGTCCTGGCCAGAAGTAAGAAATGCAAGAAAGAGCAGGCCAAGGAGGACCCCTACAGAGCTGGGAAATTGAGCAACCATCAAGAAAGGGGACCAAGTGAATAGCGATGATAAGTATTCAGGAATAACTCTGTTTTGGAGATAGAATAGCAGGGTAAATTGGAGAGAGCAAAACAGCCAGAAACACAGGCTGTCAAAAGAAGCTCCCCTATTGGTGAGGAAATATAAGGAGCTAATTGGAAAGTGGACTGTTAGATTAAATCATGTGACAGTGCGCACCTATATAAGTCAGAGTCCAGATAGGGTGGGAAGCCAGTGCTTGTGACTGTGCGCACCTATGTAAGTTAGAGCCCAGATAGGGTGGGTGGGGAGCCGGCGCAAAGCACCAGCGGGGGAAACAATTAGAGCTGTAGCAGGAATAATATTTAGCAGAGCAGAGCAGCCTCCAGGGCTGGCTTCAGTTTGTCCTTGAGTGAGCCAATCCGCATCCCTGAGAAGATTGCAAAGCATCAATCAGGAGCCGGGCACAGGAGGTGAAGAGAGGTACCAAAATTAAATATGTTTTTTAGCAGTAAGAAAGCAGTGCTCTGGTGGGAGCTCTTTTGGCAGTTTGCCATTACCTGTTGCAGGCCGTATGAGCTTTCCTGTAGTGGGGGGGGGTGGAGGGTGCAAGACAAAGAGATTCTAGGCAGCTCCTTCGGGATGAGTCAGGGTTGGCAGGGAGCAGCGCCTTTTCCAACTGGAGCAGCGTTCCTGCCGTGGATGAGAGGTGCCTTCCTGCCAGGCAGGGGTCGGTTTAGCGCCGGTCAGCCAGTGGAGGAACCACTCCTGTGGTTCCCTCGGTTCACCTGCCCCAACTGGGCAGGGATGTCTGGGGAGGGAAGAGAAGAAGGAAGATAATTAGTAGGGGAAAAATAGGTGGGATTAGGTAGAGACAAAAGACAAGGGTGTGGGCAGTGAGGTATGGGGTGTGTGCGAGAGGCCGGTGAGAGCTCCCGCGGTTCCCTCGGTTCACCTGCCCTGACTGGGCAGGGGTGTCGGTTGTAGGATGTGGGAACTTTCCTATAGCGGTGAGGGAGGGTGCAAGACAGATTCTTGATGGCTCCTTTGGGATGAGTCAGGGTCAGCAGGGAGCAGCGCCTTTTCCGACTGGAGTGATGGTGTTCCTTCCGTGGATGAGCAGTGGGAAGCAGTGCCTTCCCGCCAGGCAGGGATCAGTGGAGAGTGGGTCAGCCGGTGTTCACCTAAGTCCCTCAAATTGGCTGCTCCCATCATTGCTTCCCCACTGGCCAGTATATTTACACTATCATTATGCCAAGGCCATGTACCTGACCTATGGAAGATTGCTAGGGTGACACCTGTTTTTAAGAAAGGGGACTAAAAAGACATTGCTAACTATCGGTCCATTACAATACAATTCTGTCCTCTGTAAGATACTCGAGAAATTGGTTTCCTTGCAAGTGACTGACTTCCTCACCAAATATAATCTACTGTCGCTTAATCAGCATGGTTTTCGGAAGGGCCACAGCACCTCCACTGTCCTTGTTCAACTTACAAATGATATGCTATGCACCATGGCTGATGGCCAACTTATGGATGCTGTCTTTATTTATTTGACCAAAGCTTTCGATCTTGTTGATCACCCCCTCCTCTTGGAAAATCTCTTAACCCTTGGTTTCTCAACACAATCTGTGGCATGGTTCCAAAACTACCTATCCAAAAGAATACAAATGGTCAAATTCAATAATGTGCTATCAGAATAATCCCATATTGATACTGGAGTACCCCAGGGCTCTATTGTGGGCCCTCTCCTCTTCACTGTCTGTTAATCGCATATCCCTCAGCACTGTCCCCTGCAACTCTATCCTCTACATGGACAATCTGGTCCTGTACAATAGCGCCAGCAGTGTGACTGATATTAACGGCAACCTCTCCACTGCCTTTCAGGAAATCCAATCCTGGCTAACCAGAAATAAGTTAGTGCTAAATGTGGCCAAGACTCAGGCAATGCTATTTGGCTTCACTGCCAAACTGAACGATTGCGGCAATCTTTTAACTGTAACTTGTGCCAATGGCTCTCCCCTTACTGCTGTCACCACTTTCAAGTATCTGGGAGTTTTTCTCAATGCTACACTCAGCTTCGACCTGCATATTCAGATCATTTGTAAATCGGTAAATGGTAAACTGGGAGTAACCTACAAAACCAGTTATGCTCTCATACCTTCTGCCAGACTTGCAATTGCTGTGGCATTCTTCTTTCATCACTGTCCTATGAATCTATTATCTACATGAACACTTATACCACTCCATAAGTGGGATGTTACCTACAGTAACATATGTCGCTATGCCTCTGCGTCTCCCCAGCTTAAACATCACTGTCAGCTTTACAGTATACTGACCTCAGTTGAGTCTCTCTCCTCTCCTATCGGCTTATGGCCCTAGGATCCCTGATGAATGGTATCATAAGATCTAATACGCCTCTGTCACTTGCCTCCGTGGCTCACCCCCCACTCCTCTCCATAGTCTCCATATGGCTTGCACGCTTCGAATCTATCCCTGCTACATGTCCCTAGCAGCAAATCTTCCAACAGCTCCAGTGTCTTTTCCCATGCTGCTCCTAAGTACTGGAACTCTTTACCACTTGTGATCCGTGAGGCATCCAGTCATCACATTTTCCTAAAGAAACATCGCATCCTACTTACTGGCCTTACCGCCTGCACTTGTTTCAAACCAACTTAGACTCACTGCCCCAAAAAGCCTGATAACCTGTTTGATTTTTTCTTCCACATCTCCATTAGCCATCATCCTTTCACACCCTGCAGTTTCTGTTGTACATCTCTCCTTATCCTACCCAATTACCCCTTTCCCTACCTATTAGTTGCCCCACTGACCCCTCCTACTCATTAGGTGTCCTATCACAGCCCCCCCTTATAACCCTTCTTTGTGTCACCACTCCCCTGCCTTGCCCCCTAGCATATACCCCCCACCCCACTCTCACCTCTTACTCCCTCCCTCCTTTGCTGCATCTCAATCCTGTAGCATAACCTTTTTCTCTTTTACCTAGGTTGGTAGCAGCTCCCCCACCCATGCTCCTCCTCCCTCCTGCACTTATCAGATATCTATTCTCTTTCACTTGATCTATCTGAGGTGCATCTCTCATGTTTACACCTACTGTGGTTCTTACCTTATCCTCCCTCAACTCGCTCTTTCTTCTATTGAATTGCTTCTGTTCATGTCTCTTGGCCATACTGCTTTGTTTTGTCCTTTTGACTGTACTGATGATGTACTATATGCTCTGACTTGAATTTAATTGTTGAAATTGCTTTGACCTGAATTGTATGTAGTTAATGCTACACATCCAATGCACAATTTTGCCTTGTTTTGTATTCTGATGTTCTCCACTACTTGTCTTGCTTTTCATTGTATGTTGTTTATGCCTTGACCTGAAATGTAATGTTTTACTGCTGCACATTTTATGTATTATTACCCTGTTTATGTATCCTGATGTCATTTTGCTTTCTGCTACACCTGTATTGTCTTCCCCTGTAACCTCCTGGGTCATGCCTGAAAATAGTCATGCCTATGGCTAGTGCACCTACTCAGTAAACAAAACTAAATAAATTAACACACAGTATTTCTACTTTGTGACACAAAACATGTTACAAGGGCCATGATGTGGAAATCATCACCTGGACAATTGACCGTGGAATATCTCTCTCGCAATGATGTCAATCATCATGGCCGTATGCATGGGCATCACTGCGTAACCCAGAAACAGTGTGACATGTTGCACATCTCTTCACCACCTAAGTAATTTCCCATGAGACACGCAACACATATTACACACAATGGCCATTTCCGATATCCATAAACTCACAGAAAACCATGGCACTCTCCGATGATCAACATTCACTCCTCCTCCTGTTCCTCTTCCTGTACTGCATTGCAATACAGGGCAGAGAGCACATCTATCAGATGAACACATCCAACACTTGAGGTTGCACTGTTGCATAGCAACCATGCAGTGCATGATCTGATGACATAGTACACACACGATAACTGCTAAACAGCAGTGGTTTTGTCATCATGACTGTACTGCTGTTGCTACTGACCTGCACTGCAACGTTTGTGTAGCAAGTCTTAGGTGGGAGATGTCAGTTCATAGGGACGAGCATGGATCAATGACTAATGCACGTTAGCTTACA
The DNA here is from genome assembly GCA_016271365.2 of Neoceratodus forsteri. Lineage (NCBI taxonomy): Eukaryota > Metazoa > Chordata > Ceratodontiformes > Ceratodontidae > Neoceratodus > Neoceratodus forsteri. The sequence continues at coordinate 669,288,710 of CM057451.1, read as the reverse complement.
CCAGTTTGCCATACACAGCTCATGGAGGTTATTGTCAGGTGGAGCACATGGCCAGCATGAATGATGATGTATTTTGAGTGGATGCCAAACAAGGCATGAACTCAATGCATCACATGCCTTGGCCACATACATACCCATTGGGATTGTTGCCACAGAAGAGAAGTAGGTGTTGCATCATATTATGTATGGCAGTACCCATTTCTCACAGTGAGGTTGCGACAGGTGCTGTGTAGGTCACAGCCTGTTCTGTGCTGACATGGTCCAACATCTGTACCTCAGTAATGCAGTGTGAATGCTGTCCTTAATGAGTGCATGTTACTGCATTCTATGCCTGAGGTATTGAGAACGGGCCACTCATGGTTGCCATATACTGCACGTCTGGCATATAGATTTGGAAACTATTATGTTGTGTAAGACAGCTACAAATGGCAATTCCATACCTTCAAATGTTTTGTGCTGATTAACCATGGAGTGTCACTGAACGGTCTCTTAAATATGGATGGTATGGCACTGGGTTTCAGACGTTTTCTCTCTTTAGTATCACCTGTGATGTGACAAAAAGAATAAGGATAACCCGGCCATCGCAAACATTGTCAGAATCACAGTAAAAGTTATGTAACAGCTGTGGAATTGTACGGCAAGAAAGGGATGGTGTGAAGACACTGTACTGCTTCGTGTCACACACATGTAACCACCACACCACCTTTAGACAATTGGCATCCCCTATAAATGTAGTAGCAGCCATAGTTGGCATGGGATCTATGATGCCGGTTCAACAACACGTTTGTCAGCTGGCATCACAGCAATGGAATTTATGTCGACCGCAAGTTGTGGTAGACATAAATCCCAAATGCTTCCTGGTCCTGCTTTTCTATTGGGGCTTTGCCGACCCCATGTGGGGGCTCTGCCTCCCACACCCTGTACATTATAGATTGTCAACTCCAGTTGGAGTTGACTTGGGAAGGGGGTGCAGGACCAAGAGACGGTGTGCCCCTGTCTTGGGTGCACCAACACAGCAAGCTGTCGGCAAAGTATTGATTTTGCCGACAGTGAGGTATGCCGCTGTGTTGGTGTCGCCATCGGATCGGCATACCGTTGGCATGCACTTCATATTTACAGGCCTAGAAATTTTACCACCACTTGCTTTTGGAATGTATGCCAGGCTCATTATCTGGAGATTGAGGTGTGGGGGATACATAAGTAAAAGACACATTGGTATTATCGCAAGGTCCAGAGAAGGTACTGTAATACTAGACGTATGTTAGACCTACAGTAAGTGCCGAGGGGCCCTAGTAAGTCCACACATGAAGCAATAATTTGAATGTCCAAAGCACTAAGTGGGATTTTACAGTGGACTTTCTTTCAAGATGGGCCTTACAGCAATGGTGGACCCACAGTGGCTTGTATTCCAACACAGGTACATTCTTTGCAGAAGACTTTCAAACTGTAGTATTTACAAAAGCACATTCCTTTCCATGAAGCATATGAATCAATACATCATTTCCAATATGCATTTCAGTGTACACTTGACACACAGTTTGAAAACAGATGCTGAACTTGCACAACTATTTATCCCATGTGCCAGTCAATGAAGTAAGGCACACACAGGGTGAAATGTTCCTCAGGCACATGGACACTTGCCTTGGGTAAAGTGGTGCCCATCCACAGAACCATTTTTCCTTGCGTGGAAACTTCAGATGGCATTCCTCCCACCCTTTGACCCCACTGGCAGTCTCTGCCATTTGTTTCTGTGTTACACTAAAGGAGTCTTCAATCACTCCATAATTGCTAAAGCCAACCAAATAATTTCATTCAGTTTACTTGCACCATTTCTGGTGGATAAAGTCACGACTGGTGTGATGTTGACTTATCTTGAGATCAAACACCCAGTACTTACAGTAACGTTGTGGCTTCCCTGTGGAGGGGTTGTGGGATAACAGATGGACCAGACACCAAACTTCAGGTTCAACACACAATCTGTGTGTGATGTTTATTCAAAATACAGGAAATAGGGTTCTGCAATGCCATATTCCTCCTTCAGTTTGCAGTAACAGACTGTGTATGTCCTTTCTCTGCACTTAGCCAGCACCTACTGACACTGATCTCTGATCTAACCATTTTTAGTGAAAACCTTTCATCCCTATGTGGGCCTTGTTTGCTTGGGTAGTGGGGGCTCAAAAAGGGAAAAAAAAAACTAAAAAAAACAAGCTATAGACAAAGAACCTTAATGCAGAATCACTGAAAAAAAAGGTTACCCCAAAGGGCATTGGCTACAAATCAAGTTTCAAAGAAATACAACATCATACATACTTCCATAATGCAAAGTATCATGGGATATATGCAAATCACCATGACATTCAGACTTGTTCAGTTTACAGCAATTTACATGCATTTTAAATAGCACAACTAACTTAATTTCTGTAATAGTCACCTAGTACTTTTTACCATTATCAAAAACACTTAGTACCGTGGTATTTTCAACATTTACAGGTTTCATAAACATAAGGGCCCAGATATTCAAACTGCGCTCAAAACGAGCGCAACAGCAGAAGCAAGCACAAACCAGTTGCGCAAATGCGTAACAGGTGCGATATTCAAACATGGAGCAGAGCAAATTGCGCAAGCAACCAACGTCTGAATATCGCACATACTGCGCCATCGCGCAACCAGGAAGGAGAAGCTGAGCCAAAATGTTTCGCTATGGCGCAACCAGGGCAGCCCAGCTGGGCAGTCCAGAGCTGCCATAGCGCAAGCAGTGCCCCCATCCAGAGCAATGGAACTGCACATCCAGGGAGGCAGGCTGGGGCCCACCGCCAGCCATGCCACACATGGGCACAGGAACACACTGCAGAACCCACACCACACCTGCACACCCCAAGCACAGCATCACTGGGGGTGGGACAGATGATCTACTTGCCCATGGGGACAAGCCAACAAAGCATAGCAGAGCCATGACACCCCAGCACAACCACTGGCAGGCGGAGAGTGCCACACAGGGGTTGACAACCACAGTGCACATCAGCCCCTGCACGCACAGCACACCCTGCACTGTGACCCCAAGACACCACCTATGTGCAGTGACTGGCACTGCAGGAAACCATGCATCCCCAGCACCGTCAACCCCGTGCAGCGCAGAAGCCTTCAAGCCAGACACACCCTGTGCACCCAGCAGTGGGTGGCAGCAGATGGCAAGACCAACAGAAAGCCACTGCCATGCTGGAGATACCTCCCATGCACACACACGCACACACGCACACACCCAGGACCAGACCACCCCAGATGGCATGTACACACCTGCAACTGAGCACCATAGCCAGCTGCAAATCAGAGACCAACACAGTATTCATATATCAAAATAGAAATGTATATTGAACATATTAAATAACAACAACAATAGAAACTATTTACAAGGGGGGGACAGGTACAAGGAAGGGGTGTTCAAGGAGGAGGGATTAAAAACTTGGAGAGGGAAGGCAGGGTGGTAGGGATGGGAGAAGTGGGAAGGGAAGAAACTCATTGGCCAGCCGGACGCCCGTCCTCTGCCTGCTGTCGGCCAGTTCCATGCCGCCTCCTCCGCAGGCCATGGCGGTGTATAGACCTCAGGATGGCCTGGTCATCACTAACCATCTGTCTGAGGGCCCGGACATCCCTGGATATGCGCTGGAGTACCTCGAGACCTAGGAAAATGGGAACACAGTCAATGGCTGTGACTGACCACAACCCTGAACACCACCCAACCTGCAAGCCATATAGCCCAATGTCCCCGCACCTGTGATGGCATACACCCACCCACAGTGAACATGCACATGGCCATCACAAACAGGCGGCACCAGCTATGCGCACCACTGCCCACACACACTGCCCACGTCCATCACAGTACAAACAAGGCTGGCAAGTGACGTGGCAACGTGGTACGATGCCAGTTACACAGCTATGTGCCCAGTGCATGCATGGGCCACCAGTGACGCATACACAGACGTGCTGTGATACTGCACAGTGATGCATGTCACCTGTGTCGTGCATACAGACATAGATACATAGACAGTGTCGGCAGATAAGGGCCTATGGCCAACCCAGTCTGTGCATTTGAGCTGTAAGTTCACTTTGTTTACCTAGGAGTCTGTTGCCCCTTACCCCTAACCTCCAGAATTCCGTTTTGTCTATCCCGTGCATTCTGAAATCCCATGATTGTTTCAGCCCCCACCACTTCCTCTGGCAGGGTGTTCCACTTGTCCACCACCCGTTCTGTGAAGACAGTCCTTCTCATGTGTCCTCTGAATTGTCCACCCTCCAACAGCATCCCATTGCCTGTAGTCCTGGAACATCTTTTTCAACTCAAAATAGTGTTTCTCTGCACCCTGTTCCACCCTGTAAGATACTTGTATGTCTATCATATCCTCTCCCTCCTCCCTCCAGGGAGTACATGTTCAGTTCCTTCAACCTGTCTCCATAGGACTTGTGATGCAAGCCATGCACCATCTTTGGTGCCCTCCTCTGAACCTTCTCTGCCCACTGTACGTCCCTACAGGGATGGTCTCCGGAAATGTACACTGTATTCCAGGTGGGGCCTCACTAGTGTCCTGTATAGTGGAATTATGACTCCCTTTCCTGCATGGTTGTATTGCAGGGCTACTGGTCCCCCAGCATGCAATAGCATCGATGAAGTCATGATACTCACACTGCTCAAGCAGCTCTGTTTGCCGCTGTGCTGCCGCTGTTGCTCCCACTGCTGCTGCTGCTGTAGGGTGCCACCCCTGCTGGCACCGGGTCCCTGGCCTGCCCCTCATCAGCTGGTGCTCGCCTCCTCAGATCCCGGCCTGTGGGAGACATATGTTGAGACAAACATCAGTGTGACTCAAAAGCAGAGTGCCCCCTGCCCCAGTGAGAGTGCCCGCCCACACAGCCATAACCATCCATCGCACAGCTGCACACACTGACACAGCCAACCGTGTCTGAGCCATCACCTATGCACAGCCACACAAGCACACACACACCCCTACAGCGAATATAGGTGCATAGATGGTACACTCACCTGGCCTAGGCACCACACCCCGCCTAGCACGTTCCCGCAGCCTGGCCAACATGTCCGGCTCCCTCCAGCGGAGGTCACTGTACCAGTACCAGCACTGCTCAGCAGACCGGCCCCGTCCAGTGACCTCCACCAGGTCAGTGGCCACTTGCTGCCACACTTGCATCCTCACCATGGTGAGGGGGGCCTCACCATAGAGTGCCTCACAGTGGGGCTCCACCAGGGCCACCAGGTTGGCCACCTCCAGTGGGCTCCAACTCACTGCCCTCCTCCTAGCCATCTCAGCCAGTTTACAGCAGGCAATATGGCGCTCTGCTGCACTGTAACCCCACGTGGAGATGTTGCACAATAGACCACCACAGGCTCCAATCGCGCTGTTCGAACAGCACCGTCACTTCACATAGCACTGTCACCAGACAGTGCAATAGGGACGGACACATGGCATGCGAACAGTGCCAGGGGGCAAAGGGCATACACAAGGTCACGGCAATGACGCAAGGCTACGCACAGCGCCATCGGATGTATAGGCATCCTGCGCGACTGCCAAGCTGCGTACCAGTGCCACAGTGGACTATTGTGCAGTAGTGCCACAGCGCCATATAGTGCCCAGTGCTGTAGCGCCACTGGCACAATGGTGGCCATGGCCTGAATTGCCTCGCGCTCAGCAGGTCTGCAGCACGATAGGCGCATCGCATAGCTGTCTGGGCATGCGCAATGCAGTGTAACGCAGGCACAGTCTGCGCCGTGGCTCAGCCGGCCCTTCCATATTCGCCAAAGCGCAAATTCGCGATATTCAGCCAACATATGCAAATCATTCGATCAGCCATTCAAAGCGCAGTGGCGATTAGCATGTCATTAAAGTTGCGCCACTCCTCATTTGCATGTGTTGCGCTATAAAAATGCGACAGTGGGTTGTGCTGGCCAGATTCGGTTACTGCAGGTGAGAGGTGAGTTACATGCTGTGTGATGCTCAGGACAATGCTCATGGGCAAGGGTGCCGGAGAATGATAAAGGCTGAGGGGGCTGAGAATCAAAAGGGCACTTAGAAAGGGACAAAGGGCACCTTTTCTATTAGTATCTGCCATACGGAGAAGAAACGTGGGGGGCTTCCGCCCCGGCCGCACCTATGCTCATGGGAAATGCTGTAGACTGCACAGTGACAGGTGTCCACTTCCACCCATACAGATCACCATGACTGACCAGAGCCAAGGTGAGGGTGAGGGGCGGTGGGCGAGGAGGAGGCTGAACTTCACAGCGGCAGAGACGGAGGCCCTCTTCCAGGCCTACCTGGAGGATGAGCCACTATTGAGTGGACAGAGGGCACCCCTCAGAGCGTGCAGCTGCATGGGAGAGGTAGCTCGGCGCCAACCTGCACGGAAGCCACCAGCGCTCCGTGCAGGAATGCAAGAAGAAGATGGGACTGACCGGAGGCTGAAGGAGAAGGTGGCAGCCTTCAGGCGCACGTGCTGGCACTGGTGGGGGCCCGCCAGTGGTGTTGCAGCTGACCCCAATGGAGGAGACACTGGTCGCGGCCATGCAGCCGAGTGCCATTGTGGGTGTACCAGGCGGAGGATTCCAGACAGGTGGAAGCCCATCACTGCACGGTATGACATGGTGGTGGTGTTGGGGGGCGGTTGTTCACATGCACTCACATGTACTCTCTTTCTGTTACAGATCCTGTTCATCTTCAGGAGACGGTGGTGGTGGTGGGTCCAGACAGTGATGCAGACCTGCTGGACGTGGAGGAGGGACCATCCACCTCTGCCACCAGCCAGCAGGCACTGCACCAGCATGCACGCTGGGCCAACAACTCTGGTGTCAGTGATATGGGTGCGGGGGGTGCACGGCCTGTGTCTCAGCAGTCTGGCATGCAGGTATACCAGCATGCTGTGCCTATGGCAGTGGCACGTACCTGCACCATTGATGATAGCAGGCCTGCAATGGGCAGTGATAGGTGTGTGTCCCATGACGGACACATGGCAGGCCAGCATGTGCCCCTGGGCCTTCCTGGTTCACACCTGTGTACCAACATGCTGGCACAGTCCCAGACTGTGCCTGTCAGCACCGTTGGGGCAGCACCGGTGGCTGTGCAGGTGTCCGGCACTGTTGCCAGCACGGAGGTGGAACAGGTGGACCTGGGGGCTCAGCAGTTGGAGGGGCGGCAGCAGCAGTCGCACACCAGGTCTGGGGGTACAGTGTCAAGTAGTGGCACATGTCCACCGCCCTTTGATCCGCCCATACCTGGTCCTGGCGAACAGTGCCCACCCTCAAAGGGTGCTGTGCACCGGGACCGTCCACACCCTGGGGGTCACGATGCCATTGGGGCACAGTACCCATTGGACGTGCACACCCGCCTGCTGCAGGAATCAGTACAGCTGCAGAGGCGGGTTGCAAGGTCCATGGAGGCACAGTCTGTGTCCGTGGAGCGGCACAGCAGGGAGTGTGCTCGGGACCGAGCCGAGCTGGTCCTTATGCGGACGGATGTGACCGCTGCCATTGACAGGCTGACCCAGGCAGTGGTCTTGTCGCAGATGCATTGGGCACACTGTCAGGTGCCCTGCACCGCATACCCGCCACAGTGCGCCTCCACTCCATTCCCGCGCCGACGACACCAGGCCTGTCGACGCCGGGTTCTGCTGTGGGCATCCCGAGCACCCCTGGTGCACGTTTGTTCGGCATGATGCAGACCCCTGTGCAGGCAAGGTCGCGTTTGCGCAGTGGGACCCCTGGTGGTGCAACAGCGCCACCCCATGTGGCCCCTGCTCAGCCTGCCAGTGCTGCTGGGCCACGGCCGGGCCGCCCACGCATCCGTGGTGGCCGTGGGACAGTGCTACATGACTGAGCTGTCTCCCAGTGCAGGCCCTGTCTGGTGCTGCCCTGTGTGCAATGTGTGTCATGGTGGGCAGTGCACTGCTGGGTGCTCTGCTCACCACACTGACACACGGACCACCTGCACACTCTCCCAACTGCTGTCAACAGGTGCGTGTGCATGATGATGCCTGCATTGCACTGTACACCAAGGTGCAAGGGTGCCCAGGTCCTGACACACGTACTTGGATGGTACAGGTGGTGGGGGTGGTCGGTGGTGCTGTGTGTCGGCAATGTCATTTCCGCAGTGCTGTGCTTCTGCCCATGTATGCTGCCTGGTGTGTGTGTGTGTCCATATGAGTGCTCACCCCTCCCTGATGGTGTGTTGGTATGCCTGGAACCTTCAACTCCCCTGACCTTCATGCACGGTGTGTTCCCCTGTGTGCCTGTGGTTTGCGCATGGACAGTGTTGCTTGCACATGTCCCCTTGACTTACCTGTGTTGGGCATAGTGCTCTTCTACAATGGTGTCCCGGTGCAGCTGGGCCTGCCGGGTCAGTCGGGGGTCCCTCCGTCCTAGGGGGGGCTGCTCATCACCAACATCACCGGCGCCACTGGCGTCCCCATCGCTGTCCCCCTCTTTGACCTGTACGGCTATCCCATGGTCTTTGGCCATGTTGTGCAGGATGCAACAGGCCAGGAATATCCCACAGGCCTTTTGGGGGCTGTACTGTAGGGCACTGCTGGAGGTGTCTAGGCATCGGAAGCGTGCCTTGAGCATCCCAAACACCCACTCTATGATGTTACGTGTTGCGGCATGTGCCTCATTGAAGCATAGCTGCGCTGGGGTCGTGGGGCGCTGGTATGGTGTGAGCAGCCAGGGACGGAGTGGGTATCCGCAGTCACCTGTGTGAAGATAGTGGACAGCAGTGTCATGTCAGGTCCATATTGCCCATATCCTTGTGTGCCACTACCATGGCACCTGTGTCATTCCCACCCTTGCCCAGAGTTTGCATTCCATACATGTGTACTCACCCACTAGATGACCCGTGGGGATGTCCCCACTCTTGAATTGATGGCACAGTGCAGACTGGTGCCATATGAAGGCATCATGTGCTCCACCAGGGTGTGTGGCACAGACATTGATACTGCGCCCAGTGGCATCACACACCACCTGGCAGTTGACACTGGAAAACCCCTTTCGGTTCCGATATGCCTGGCCGTCGGGGCCAGGTGGCGTGCGAATGGCCACATGGGTGCAGTCTATGGCCCCTAGCATGCCAGGCATACGTGCTACCCTGTGGAACTCCTGCATGTTTGCTGTACGCTCTGCCACGGTGCTGGGGAAATGGATGTACTCCGCAGCATAAGGCAGCAGTGCGCTGAGGAATTGGGTGAGGATGCGTGATGTGGCCGACTGTGTAATGCCTGTGGTGTCCCCTGTCGGCCTCTGGAAGGTGCCCGTGGCGAGCAGGCACATGCAGGCTGTCACCTTGGTCTCCACAGACAGAGCGTGACTCCGTCATGAGGGTGCCTGCATCACATCACTGCACAGCTCACAGAGCCGTCTCAGTATTGCCCTGTTCAGGCGGTACCGGCCCACGATCTTGACATCTGTGTACAGCTCGAAGCTGATGCGGGCACAATACCGCCTGTCGGGGGCATACCGCCGACGGGGCCCTCCGTAGCCACGTCCCCCTGCAGCATGGTGTCTCACCCCCCTCATTACAGCTTCCATGTGGAAGCTGGCACTGTTCATCTCCTGGCTTCTGCCCCGCTGCTGTTCCTGTGTTACCCGCTGCCCCCACTGCTGCTTCCACTGCACCAGGCACCCCGCTGGCCTCTCTGTCCTCCTGGACCCACTGTCCCTGTCTGCCCTTCCAGCTTCTGTCTCTCTCTCTCTGTCTCTCTCCCCCAGTTTGCGGCCTGCTAGGGTTCTTGCGCCGCTTCCTTGAGCCCTTTTATTTTGGCTCAATTCAGCTACTGCGCAACTTCCGGCTGGAGCCACTCTTCAAGCATTGCGCAAGTGATCCAATATCGCATTGCACTTTATGCATGGATCCGCCCCTCGCGCATGCGCCTTCATTTCCATTGCGCTGTTGCTCAGCATGTTTCGGTGAGCAACTGGCCCTTCTGAATATCGCAGAATGGTGTATTTTTGGAGTTGCGCAAGCGCAACCCTGTTGCGCATGGCGCAACCCTTTTGAATATCTGGGCCAAGGTATATACATCAAGATATTTTATGACGTAGTACTATTGCATACTAAATTCAACAATGATAAACACAACCTGTTTTACATACGTTTGGAGGTCACCACAATAACCTCCCTGTACGAGGACCTGAGAGGGAAAAGCAAAATTAAAGAGGACACTGTAGCATAGTCAAGAAAGGGGAGGGGGTGCCCGTAGGTGGCCAACCTTATGGACTAGAAATTGTAAAGGATAGAATAGACTAAGAAATAGAAGAATTGTTGCAACAGCTTTAAGAAAAGGTCGGTCCTCAAGAGTGGCAGAAGCACTGGCCTGGTGGTGCTGAGGGTTGAGGTGCTGGATGCCACACCTCGCGCCACACCCATGACCTGGGTTTCGGGAGTGAGCTTGGGTCATGGGGGGGTTGGCAGGGGATGGAGAAGATTGAGCATCCAGAGGACAGCTCTCCTCTCCTGGGGAGGGTGGGTGGATGATTCCCTGGTGTGAGTGGCTCCTAGTGGAGGCTGGGAGTGCCGCAGTCCAGGGATCCTGTTAGAGGCAAGGGGAGGAGCCTCAGCAGTCATTCGTAAGCTGGGTGCGGGAGCGCACCCGGCACCACTGAATGGCACTGCACGTCCAGGCTCCTAGGGGAGCTCCAGGACAGGGAAAACACCCACTGGCTGGAGGGTAGATGTCACCTGCCCCCACCTCCACTGCCAGATCCTGCCCACTGCGATCTGGTCCCAACATTGCCTCCACCCATGGAGCACCAGACACGCGCCGAGGAGCAGAAGGTGGCTCCACCCCGGGGGGGGTGTACTCAAGGGGAATGGCTCCATCGGTGTGTCATGGGCAAATCGAGAATGCAAGTGCAGATGGGAGGATCTCAGGCCAGAGGGGATAAGGTAGGTCAACCGAAGAAGCCCCAGTCAGTGGTGACCAGAGGGAAAGAAAGTTGGAAATAAAAAGAGTGGCAGGAGCTTCCTGTCACATATTCTCCACCTTAAGAGGGAAGCAGTTATTGCAGACTGCTTACCACCTTCCTGTCCCAGGAAGGGATGGAGCCTCCACCCATCCATCTTCCGAGGTGCTGTCTCAGGGTCCCTATTAATGATAAACATTCTGTCATAAACATAGTGGATATCATCATTCTTTACCCTGAGGCATTAACACATTTCTCAACAGAGACTAACGGTACCTTTCCATCTCCTTTTAGGAAAAGTCCATCATATTTCTTAACCAAAATTCTGGACTGTTGTAAAGTCCAGTACCACAGAAACAATTTCTCTGGGGTGAGTAATTACCTGCTCCAATCCCACCAGACATGTCAGTTTAAAGCAGAAACCCAGTCCTAGGTTCAACCCCTCTATATAAACCCACCATGTCTCTTGATTCATTAATTTCACTTGCTACTGATACAGACACCTGAGGGTAGACACTTCAGGTGTTACCCCAGCACAAGTTCCTATCCATTTTCCACCCACCTCCTCCTTTGTAGGTTTTTAATAAAAAAAAAATAAAACACATGTACCACCTCCTTGATCTTAACATATTGTAACATTTTGCAATATTAGCATCTTTAGCCTGCAGTATACCTCAGTCAATACTGTTAACAGATTTAGCTGCATCAATACAACACAAAGTCCCTTCAACTTCATAGGCTTCTTCTTGCTTGCTTGGAGTCTTCAACCCCAGCACAGTATCACTAGGCACAGTCTTACCTGGGGTCTCACATTCAAATGCCATACTTGCATCTCCGACCTCCAACAGGTAACATCCTGGGAACACAGGAAACAAAGAAAATATCCTGCTCAGTCAGGGGGTCCTCCTCAAACTGAGCCCACAAAAAACCCTCCTCTGACTCTTTATCCAAACTCTCCGGCAGGAACCTCTCAAGCACTTGACACCAGTGTTCCACCTCTCTGCATAGTTGGTGTGTCTCCAGCCATTGCCCACTCATCCAGTGGATCATCCTCATCAGGGTCTCCTCCTCTGGGGTGTTGTCTCTTGCACCTCCAGTCTGCCTTGACCTACATCTCTTTGTTGTCTTCAAGCTTGGCCTTCCTCCAAGCTCCCATATCCATTACAGGCAGTAGCTTCTCTCCGTCTGTCAGCCATGGTTCCGATCAGAACTCCACAGGCTTTCTTCTCCGGCAACTCCTGTTGCATCAGTCCACCTGGGTATCTGGGTGATATCCACCAGAAAACGTCCCTTTTCGACCAGTCCAGATGCTTCCTAGCAAGTTATCCTACTTCTCACACCAAGTCTGTGGAGGGGTTGTGGGAGAACAGATGGACCAGACACCTAACTTCAGGTTCAACACATAATGTCTATGTGATGTTTATTAAAAATACAGGAAATACGCTTCTGCAGTGCCATATTCCTTCTTCAGTACATCAGTTTGCAGTAACAGACTATGTATGTCCTTTCTCTACACTAAGCAAGCACCTACTGACACTGATCTCTGATCTAAACATTTTTAGTGAAAACCCTTCATCCCTACGTGGGCCTTGTTTGCTTGGGTAGTGGGGGCTCAAAAAGAAGAATAACAAAACCAAAAAACAAGCTATAGACAAAGAACCTCAATGCAGAATCACTGAAAAAAGGTTACCCCAAAGGGCATTTGCAACAAATCAAGTCTCAAAGAAATACAACATCATACATACTTCCATAATGCAAAGCATCATGGAATATATGGAAATCACCATAGCATTTCAGACTTGTTCAGTTTTCAGCAATTTACATGCATTTTAAATAGCACAACTAACTTAATTTCTGTAATAGTCACCTAGTACTTTTTACCATTATCAAAAACGCCTAGTACCATGGTATTTTCAACATTTACAGGTTTCATAAACATAAGATATATACATCAAGGTATTTTATGACATAGTGTTATAGAAACATAGAGGTTGACAGCAGATAAGGACCGCAAGGCCCATCCAGTCTGTCCATTTCTTTTTCTACCTTATAAATGTGCCATCGGCCTTTGCTCTGTCAGTGGCCTATCTATTCATACTCATCTGTATTGCTCCCTTATGCCTATCCCATGCCTGTTTGAAGCCCTGCACTGTATTCATAGCCTTCACTTCCTGAGGTAGGCCATTCCATGCATCCACCACTCTTTCTGTGAAAAACAATTTCCTCACATTCCCCCTTAATTGGCCTCCCTCTATTCTCATGATGTGTCCTCTTGTCCTGCTATATTTCTTATATTTAAACATGTTAGACTCTTTCACCTTGTTAATGCCCTTAAGGTGTTGGAATGTTTCGATCATATCACCTCTCTCCCTCCTTTGCTCAAGGGTACACATATTGAGCTCCGTTAATCTGTCCTCATATGTCTTCTGATGCAGTCCCTGCACCATTTTGGCTGCCCTTCTCTGGACTGTCTCAATTTGGTTAATGTCCTTGTGAAGGTATGGCCTCCAGTACTGCACACAGTACTCAGATGGGAGCCTAACCAGTGTCTTGTAAAGGGGATTATTACCTCCTCTTATGACTTGTGATACCTACCAATACACCCTAATATCCCCCTAGCCTTACCTACTGCTTTAGAGGTCTGCTTGGATGATTTCAGGTCACGGTGATGATGATGCCCAAGTCTCTTTCTTCCTTTGTGACTGCCAGCAACTCCCCTCCCAGCCTATAGGTGGCTTCAGGGTTTCTCTTCCCTATGTGCATGATCTTGCACTTTGCATTAAATCCCAGTTGCCACTCTTCTGACCATTTTGCTAGTTTATCCAGATCTCTTCTCATTCTGCCCACCCCATCTGGATCATCTACTCTGTTGCAGATCTTGGTGTCATCTGCAAACAGACAAGCCTTACCCTCTAGTCCATCTGCAATGTCACTAATGAAGATATTGAAGAGGACCAGCCCCAGGACTGATCCCTGAGGTACCCCACTTGTGACTTGCATCTCTACTGACTGTATACCATTTACCACCACTCTCTGTTTTCTGCCCGTCAACCAGTTTGCCACCCAGTTGACCAACTTCTGACCCATTCCGAGCCTACCCAGCTTATTTATCAATCTTCTATGTGGAACAGTGTTGAAAGCTTTGCTGAAGTCAAGGTAGGCGACATCAACTGCTCCCCCTTGGTCCACCACTCTGGTTACCCAGTCAACGAAATCTATGAGATTAGTTTGACAGGTTATTACATACTAAATTCAACAATGATAAACACAACCTGTTTTACATACGTTTGGAGGTCACCACAATAACCTCCCTGTACAAGGACCTGAGAGGGAAAAGCAAAATTAAAGAGGACACTATAGCATAGTCAAGAAAGAGGAGGTGGTGCCCATAGGTGGCCAACCTTATCGACTAGAAATTGTAAAAGATAGAATAGACTAAGAAATAGAAGAACTTTTGCAACAGATTTAAGAAAAGGTTGGTCCTCAAGAGTGGCAAGAGCTTCCTGTCACATTCCTTTAGGCATGGAGTCTGAACCACAACAGAACAAGCAGATTATCGTCTGGTAGATGATAGATGTACACATACTGTCATTCTTTCAGGCAGCTGTAAACTTCCTGGACCATTCAGGAGATTGGACCATGGATCCACTTGAACTGCAGTCCCTCACACTCCTCCTGGAGTGAAACATTGAGGAATCCTGCTTACAAAAAGTTTCAATCACTTCAACTGGCAAACTGTGGATTACCAAGTCTATGGTGAGAAATACCAAGGCTCATTGAATAGAGGACAGAGACAGTAAGCAGTAACTGTCAATCTGAACATTGTAACTCCCTTCAACAGCAGCTGACACAAAGGTTAAGCTGCTGGGAGAATTCAAAATGAGGTCATCATTCCTGTCTCAGGCTGAGCTAAGAAAACAAAGTATTTTTTTTTTGTTCCCCCAATTGTTTAACCAGGTGAGACACACTAAGCTGAAAGCTTGTTTACAGGTGCAACCTGGAAGCAAAGGAAAGTTAAGTGACTTGCTCAGGGTCACACAGTATGCAAGTGGGGGCTATGGGATTCAAACCCTGGTCTCCAGATTTGTAGCTCAGAGCCTTAAACCACTGCGCTGTACTACTTCCCAAAATGTTAGCATGTGAAAAGCCATCTAACTATCTCAACACTAGCTGCCTTAGCCAGCTGCTTACCACTAGTACTGCTGGGATTGTAGTAACACATAAGGGATCAGGTGGTTACACACATAAGAATGAATGTAGTCCACCATGTTCTGCGACATTTCGCATCATGCTATGAGGTGCATGAATATCACTGGGTCAAAACCAAAAATGTCCACACACAGAAGCATTTCTTGCTGTGGGACAACGGTTTTGCTGTGTCCCATGGCGTATATGACAAACAAGAAAAGAAAGATTGAATGTCTGCCTGCTGCTTGTTGCACACATTTCTGTGATTGTCATACTATTACTGAAAGACAAATCTGCTTTGCTATGGCTGCTTGACACATTACCTCGATGCAGTCACTTACATTAAGTCAACTCAGGTAAGAACTGATTTTCCAGAGCCGTGCTCTTCTTTGAAGACTGTATGCTCAGTGTTACATGGACTTCCATGAATCATGGCTCCTGAGTATGGTGGCAGAAGACAATTGTAAGTCACATACAGAGGGTGTGCAGAACACCAGAGTACCTGGCATGAGGATGGTGGCAGAGGACATATATGCCGCTACGCACCCGGGATGGGAAGAGGGACAGAAGAACGCAGTGCCGGCATGAGAAGGATGGCAAGGGACATGTACACAAGTGCACACCCGGAATGGGGAGGGAGGGCTGAATAGAGGACTACGGGGCATGAAGGGGCCGGGAAGAGGACACCAAGACTGGTTGACATCAGGGATGAGGGGGCGAAGACCAGACTTCTTAGTATGGGGAGGGGGAGCAGAGGACACCAGTGCAAGGGAAAACCGAGGATGTGGAGATAGTGCAGAAGACCAGAGTGCCTGCTAGGGAGTCGGGGGCAGAGGACAGGAATAGCAGTGCGCACCTAGAGTGTAGGGTGGGTCTGAAGACAGGAGTACGGGGCATGAGGAGGGGGGCAGAGGATTCCTTTACAGGTTGACACCTGGTATGGGGGGCCAAAGACCAGAATGCCCAGTATGGGGGAGCAGAGGACACTGGTACCAGAGACGAACCAGGTTGTGGAGGCTGGCCAGAAGACCGGAGTGCCTGACAGGGGGAGGGTGTGTGCAGCGGACATGTATAGAGGTGCTCACCCAGGATGGGGAGGGGGGGCTTGAGACCAGACTACCGGGCATGAGGGAGGGGCAAAGGACACCTATACTGGTTGACACCCAGGATAGGAAGGGGGGCCGAAGACCATAGTGCCTAGCATGGTGATGGGTGGGACCCAAGTACACCAGTTCCAGGGGACAACCCAGGATGTGGAGATGACGCAGAAGACCGCAGTGCCTGCTGGGGGGAAGGGGGGTAGAGGACACGTATACTGATGCACAACTGGGATGAGGAGGGAGGCAAAAGACCAGTACAACTGACATGGGGATGGGGGCAGAGGACACTTGTACTGGGGCCAAAACCAGGAAGGGGAGGGTGGCCAGGGACAGGGCGAATAAGTGACTTAGGTGTTCCTGTGATGGTATGAGGAGGAGGAGGGAGATGAGTTGTGTTCCTAGTATGTGTAAGGCAGGGTATGTGTGTGATCAATGCTGATTCCGAGGGCACACAAGCAGTGTAGTACCACTTGGGATGGATACAACAATGTACTTCTGAGATCAATGTTCATAAAGTGAAGGACAAACAGCCAAGAGACGTCCTGTCAACAGCATGACACTGCTGATGATAGAGGTCATGAAAGAAGCATGTTGCCAGTAAGTAAAGTGTACATGGCATGGCAGTGACATCAGTGTGGTGTGAGATACAACAGTTCTGCTACTTCAGGTGCAAATGAGTGCACTCCATGGCAGTGCCATCACTCTAAACTGATAGCCTTGATGACATCAAGCATCCATCAGTACAGTATGAGGAACAGAACAGCAGTGTGACTGGACCTTCTGCTGCTGAGGCGGTACATCTTTGCCTAGGGATACCAATAGAACCTCAGTGCATTTTTAGTCAGTGACCAAAACATGTTACAACTGTGAAGAAGTTGCACAGTAACACAATAATTACATTTTATGAAAAAATCATCCTCTGTGAAATGCTCTGAACAAATAACATTATGCTTTTTAGGCTGAAATTGTTCAGCATTAATATCTGAATGCTGCAATGCCAAGAGCCATTTTCTTTTCATTTCAGGTTCAGTTGGGAGCAGATGAAAGCTGACTGGGTAGCCACACTTGGTCTTGCCAGTTGTGTTGGCACACCCAGTAGCCATGCAAGCTGACATTTCCAGAAATATTTTTTCACTGAACTTGTAGAAGAAGTACAAATGCAAATGACTGTCAAAACACAGAAAGTAAAAATGAAATTTTAAGATGTTATAATAAAGTCCTGTTCTCATGCCAAAAACCAACTCATGCACGTTATTTGCCCAATATACGCGGCAGTAATTCTGGCGGGACAAAGAGAGTATCAGCTGATAGCTTGGCAGAAGACACCAGGAGAAAGGACTGCTGTGAGACTGGACTTCTCTACTGGCACTAAAGAAGACAAACTCTTGTACTTGGACCTTTAATTTAGGGTAAAAAAAAACTAACAAACAAAACAAAAAAAAAAAGTGTGTGTTTGAGTTAACTGAACTGAATGGTTATCTGAACAGTTATCTAGGTGTAAATCTCAGGTGATTGAAAGGACTTAATAGCTGTGAGGTTTAAATTACTTGTAGAAAGATTTAGTAAGTAGGGGGAGTGGCTTAGCTAGAAGGAAGCTACATTTAAAGACTGCCTTAGAAAGATTCTGCTAATAGCTTGGCAGAAGATACCATGAGAAAGGACTGCTGTGTGACTGGACTTCTCTACTGGGACTATATTGCCCTTCTTCCTTCCCCTCCACCCTCACACCCAAAGCTAGTTCTACTTTTATAGGCACAGGATTTGACTGACAACAGGAACTTCCTGTTTGGGAGCAGGAAGTGAGTGATCATAGAGCCACCAAAGACCCACCATCCTAGAAGGGCAAGAGTAGCTCTCCTGCCCCATCTAGCTGCTGGAGGTCTGCCTCTGAGCAAGTAAGGGGTCTACTGAGAAATATAGGATATTCTTGTCTCAGAACAGGACAATCAGGAGCGTAAAGGGCACACAGGCAGAAAGTAAGGAGAGAGAGAAAAAAAAGCAGAGGAAAGAGTAAGGATTGCAAACAGTTAAGGGGCCAGAAATAAGATGTAACCCCTAGATGGCGCTATCCCAGGGGCTACTACCCCTGCCTGATTTGCCACTTACAGGTTGAGGGGCCTGGATCCAATGGCGGGTGCCTCCACCCAGAGGTCAGGGTTTGCAATAGTTAAACTAACTTGGTCACAGCCCTCTGGGACACTGCAACCCCCTTTCTTCCCACTAGTGGCCCACACAATATATCAGAATTACCTTCACAGTATACACTTACCCCCAGGTCTGGTTCCCGCACTGGGACCTCCTGTGAAATGAGATACAGTGCAACAATCACAGTACAGTACTTTAACATAGACAAATACCTCAGGCAGTATAACTTTGCTGGAAACAAGCAGCTCTGATTTATTTAGGGGATATAACAAGGACAGGGGAAATCAGGTTAATTAGCTTATCACTCTAATAATCTACCTATGGCTCTGTGCACAGGCCTATCCCTATCAGTTACTGTCCCTGGGTACCCAAGCCCTAGTGGCTAGTCCAAACCGTGGCAGCTGGTAGGGGCCCTTTCACACAGAGAAAAGGAGAATTAAACAGTCAGCAGTACAGTAATTCCATTTGGATTTAATGTGGCAATTCAACAGGAGCGACCTGAATTAGTACTCACACCTCCAAATAAGATAGGGTCCTTCAATGTCAGTAGGGCTCACTTGAGGTACACAAACCTCTTCACACATCCATATAAAGAAAGCACTATACCAGGCAGGCTGCATCTGTATCCCGATCACAATTACTGCACAATACCCGGGAGAACACACAGCAGATTCAGTTCCTGGACAGACCGAGTGAACTTTCAGCAATTCCTCCAGTCTTCTACAGGGTGAGCCTGGTTTCTACTCTTCAGAGATCCTTTGATTCTTTCACAGGACTGATCAGTCCTAACAAGCTGCAGACCGAACTCTGGACCTTACACATGTTTTTTGACTAAAACTGCACTGAAGAGCACAGGGTTCCTTTCCTTCACTGCCAAAGCTCAACTGAAACTCCAACCGACAAAACCGGCACTTCCTTTGAGTTCCTCCCAGTTCTTGACTGGATTGGCTGTCACTCCAATAGACTGCTGCTGTTGGTCCAAAAAGGCACTGAAGTCTAAACTACATCTCCCAGAGTCACTGCCCATACAATCCTCTTGTGGCTGGCTCAGATTATGAGTCCAAGTTCTGATTCGTCCAAGGCACCATTTTAGAGCTAGCTTATTCCACACTGATTGGTCCAGTTCAGCAGTTCAAAACTAGAATGGGAACTAGCAGACACAGTTCTGACTGCAAAGAAAGCAGGTTAGACAAACTGTACTTTCATTATTACTCTAAATAATTTCTGGCAAACAGTTACATCTTTCAGATAGGTTCCCTTTGCACTCTAGTGACTGCAAAAATGAAGTGAATTGGCAGCAGCTTGAGTGGTACTCAATCAAAGAAACACACAGTCCCCCATACAAACTAATTATGTCTGCAAGCAGACAGCTCTTAAAGAGACAGTACCAGAGGTTCTAAAAACACTCACTGATAAATGGCTTAAATGCCAAACACCATTCAGGCTTGGAGCATTCAAGCAAGCTCCTGGAAGTCTTTTGGGAACCCCCATTTGCAGGGGGGTTACAAAGACATGATTGGAGTGGTGCAGTGCTGTGGTTGTGGAGCAGCAGTCTTCTGGGAGACGTTCTGGAGGATGCGGTGTTGTCCCATCTGCAGGCACCTCTCTGGGCTGAGGGAGGAGGTTGCTCATCTCCAGGCTGAGTTGGCCAGGATTTGTGAGACCTCCTCTTCCATCCAGGGACCACCAGTGCCACTGCCGTTGCCTCAGAGGTTGCCAAGAAAGAGGAACAGTTGGACCACAGTGGGCTCAGGGAGATTGAGGGTGGTGGAACAGAGGTGCATCCCTCCAGTTGTACCTCTCCACAATTCCTATGCCATTCTGTCAAAGTATGGTTCTTCTATGGAGGCACCCACAGTGGAGACCAAGGAGGATGCTGGGAATCTCCACAAAGGAGACCCACAGGAGGGTGGCAGGGGACCCCGCAGGAAGGAAACTCTGGTGGGGGGACTCATTGTTAGGAAGGTAGAACTGGGGAGAAGGGGAGAGGGAGTGTGCTGTGCCTGCCTGGTGCCATGGCTTGAGGGACAGGGAGCTAATCCTCAGGATTGCTTGGAGCAGCTGCACAGGGGAGGAGCTGGATGTCATTGTCCACCTAGGGACAAATGACCTGGCTAAGAAAGGGATTAAAGAAGTGCAGGAAGAGTTTGTGAATTGGGAGGGGCCTTAGACAAGTAGCACGCACGGTAACCTTCTCGGAGGTGCTGCCCATCTATGGTGTAGGAGAGGCTAGGGTGTTCCGCACCATGGGATTCAATCAGTGGTTGAAAAACTGGTGTGGAGCTCAGGGATTTGGCTTCACTGGGGACTCGGGGTCCACCTGGAGTGATGCAAGCCTATACTGGCATGATGGGCTGCATCTGTCCAGGAGGGGAACCAGGATCCTAGGTGATAGGTTTAAATGCTTCATTGGCAAGCATTTAAACTAGCCAAGGGGGGAGGCACTGGAAAGGAGCAGGGAAATCCTAGTCCCCCCAAAAAATCACGGTAGTAAGTGCGGTAAACACCAACATAGAGGTGTCGATAGGGAGAAGGGCAGGGGTAAATGGAGAAAGTGACAAAGGCAAGAAGGACAGGGATGGGGCAAAAAGGAGTAAGGCCATCAGGAAATGGAGGGTAATGAGTACCAATGCCCGTAGTCTGGGCAACAAGGTCCCTGAGCTGGTGGCCTTGATGGAAGAGGGATGCCTGGATATTGTAGCAGTCACAGAAACATGGTACACAGAGAACCATGACTGGGATGTTAACATACCAGGGTACATAACCTACAGGAGAGACAGGCAGGGGAGAAGAGGGGGAGCAGTAGCTCTCTATGTAAAGGAAGGGGTAAAAGCAACTGAACAAAACAGTAAACAGGGAGGAGAGGAGGCACTGTGGGTCACCTTGGAGACTGGAAAGGGCACCACAATCCGCACAGGGGTTGTGTACAGACCCCCATGTCAGGGGGAGGGAATGGACAAGGATATGATAGAAGGCATTCTTAGAATGGCAGAGAAAGGGGAGATACTGTTGATGGGAGACCTGAATATGCCAGATGTTAACTGGAGCACATTTGCTGCAGCCACATCCAAGAGCAGGGCCATTCTTGATGCCCTACTGGTGGCAGGCCTCAGACAGCTAGTTTCGAACCCACTCATGAGGGAGCAATCTTAGACCTCGTGACTCTCAAACGGGGCAGGAAAGGATCTCAGATCTAGAAGTGGGTTGCCATCTGGGAACAAGTGACCATCAAACAGTGTGGTTCACGTTAAACTCAACTACAGAGTCAAGCCATACAAAAGTGAGGGTACTGGACTTTAGGAGGGCTGACTTGGCAAGATGGGAGAGTGCCTCAGAAAAGCACTAGCAAACTGGCTAGAAGGAGGTGTGGAGCAACAATGGGAATCATCAAATTGCCATCACAGAGGCAACAAGCCTTTGTGTGAAGCAAATAAACAAATCAAAATGAAAGAAAAGCCACTATGGTTCTCAAAAGAGGTGGCTGTAGTCAGGAAGAAAAGATAGCATTCCGGAAGTATAAGGAAACACAGAAGGAGCAGGACAGAGAGCTGTACCAGTTAAGGCAGAAGGAAGCAGGGAGGGAAGTCAGAATAGCAAAGGCCCAAACTGAGGAAAAGATAGCCAACTCAGTTAAGGGGGATAAAACCTTTTATAGGTACATCAGTGAGTGTAGAAAGACAAACGGAGGGATAGTAAGGCTGAATAGAATGAACGGTGGGTGGGCAGAGGGGGACAGTGAAAAAGCAGGGATACTAAACAAATATTTCTGCTCAGTATTCACAAAAGAGGAGGGGGAAGTGCCTAATCCAATTAACAGAAGCACTCTTGATAGGGGGGTCAATCCCAGTCCTTTCACAGAAGAAAGGGTTCTGCAAGAACTCCTAAAACTGAAGGTGGACAAAGCAATGGGTCCTGATGGAATTCACCCCAGAATTCTAAAAGAATTAAGGAGAAATTAGTGAAACCACTGGCTACTCTTTTAATAAATCATGGGAGGTGGTGTGGTACCCGAGGACTGGAGGAAGGCGGATGTGATTCCTCTTCACAAAAGTGGGACCAAGACAGAGGAGGAAACACAGACCTGTCAGTCTGACCTCTGTGGTAGGGAAAGTGATGAAGTCACTCTGAAGGAAAGAATAGTTGAGTACCTAGAGGCCAGTGGGGCACAGGACCCAAGGCAGCATGGGTTCACAGCAGGAAGGTCATGTCAGACGAATCTAATAGATTTCTTGACTGGGTGACCAAAGTAGTAGACCAGGGAGGGGCTGTGGACATGGCCTACCTAGACTTTAGCAAAGCATTTGACACAGTCCCACACAAAGATTAATAGTCAAATTAACCAGCCTGGGAGTGGGTCCCAGGGTGGTAGGCTGGGTAAAACATTGGCTGGACAACAGGACACAGAAGGTAATTGTAAATGGAGTCCACTCTGAAGAAAGAGGGGTCACTAGTGGGGCACCGCAGGGTTCAGTATTGGGTCCAGTCCTTTTTAATGTCTTCATCAGTGACATTGCAGAGGGACTGGAAGGAAAAGTATGCCTCTTTGCAGATGACACAAAGATCTGCAACAAGGTTGATACACAAGGAGGCGTGGAAAGGATGAGAAGGGACTTGGCAAGGTTGGAGGAATGGTCAGAAGTATGGCAGCTAGGATTCAATCCAAAGAAGTGCAAAATAATTCACCTGGGAAACAAGAACCCAGGGGAAGAATACACAATGGGGGAGGAGGTAGTAACAACAACAAAAGAGGAAAGGGACCTGGGGGTAATCATATCAGATGACCTTAAGGTTAGCAAGCAATGTGAGAAGGCAGTAGGGAGGGCTGGGGTATACTGGGATGCATAGGGAGAGGCATCAGCAGCAGAAAACAGGAAGTTGTTATCCCTCTGTACAGACAGTTGGTAAGACCCCATCTGGAATAGAGGTCCAGTTCTGGAGACCCCATCTCCGCAAGGACATAGACAGGATAGAGGCAGTCCAGAGGAGGGCAACTAAATGGTGCAGGGTCTACAAGAGAAGCCGTATGAGGAGAGACTAAAGGAGCTTAATATGTATACCCTTGAGGAAAGAAGGAGAGGGGGACATGATAGAAACTTTTAAGTACCTCAGTGGAATCAACAAAGTCCAAGAGGGTAGCATCTTTCAGAAAAAGAGACATGCAAGAACAAGGGACACAATTTAAAGATAGAAGGGGGCGGTCTAGGGCAATGAGGCAGTATTATTTCACAGAGAGGGTAGTGGATGCATGGAACAGCCTTCCTGAGGAGGTTGTGGGGTCTAAAACTGTGGGAGAATTCAAGAATGCATGGGACAGACATAAGGCAATTCTTGTGGGGGGTAGGAAGAAATAGGCTGTTGGTTAACTAGGATCTGCAACCTATACTGTAGGTAGGGAAATGGGCAGACTAGATGGGCCAAGCAGTCCTTATCTGCCGTCAAAGTCTATGTTTCTATGATCGGTGATGCAGACGCTTAGTGACAATACATGGCAGGAACAGAAGCCCTGCACATACCTCATCATTATCAAGTATTACACAAGAAAAAAACAGGCAGTATCTCACTACTTGTTAAACAATATATTCAGTAATAATAAGCAGAATGGGATGGAACTGCTGTGTACCGCACAGGTTGGGACACCCAAACTTGAGAGGTAACATTTGACTCGAATAATCAAAGATAATATAGTGTGGTCCTGTCGGCAGCATGTGAACCATCAAAAATCAGAGCACACAAAGTTACTTGACATGCTAACAGAGGCTGTTCACAGGGGTTGGCTTGAGGGGGGGAGGGCTTCCAAGTGAGCACAATGGGTAGGTGTAAGCAGGTCTGAGACAGGGAGTGACAGTACGCTGCCACTGTGAAATGCAATGCTGACCTGCCATGACATGATGACCAGATAAGTGTCATAAAATACAACGGTTCTAGTCCTATTCAAAGTGGCATAAACAAAATGGTTCTGGTTGAATGTCTCCTGAAATGGTGGCAAAACCGTGACTATCTGGACAGGGAGGTTCGGGGGAATTGCATGTCAGTAGGTGGTCATGTCCAATCATGTCATGACAGCTTATTCAGGGATCACTTTTCCTCGGAACCAAGTCAATGTTTGAACCCCCCACACACACACAGTAAACATCGCAAACAGATGCATCAGACAGTAGAGGGCTATTGGATCCTTTGGTAAATTGACAAGGGACAGGCAGGGGTAAATGATTCATGTGCTCAGAAAGGTGACACTGAAAACACATTTCCTTGTGATATATGTCTGCAGACAGTGTGAAAAATGCAGTTGGAATAGGTGTTTAAAGGCAGGGTCAAAGCAGTAGTGAAGGACACAGAACAAGTGAATGAGGAACAGGAGTGTGTGTGCCGAAATACTACATTCGGGCACCTTATATGCAACTTTCGCGGACACACATTCAGAGCGTGGCAGGAAGAAAGTGCATGAATGCGCTCACCACAGTCTTCCAGTGTGGCCGAGGATGCGAGGAAGCATGTCTCGAGTGTACACAACGCAACGGACCCGATCACAACCTGGAAAAAAACCCATAAAGGTTAGTTGAAAGACAATGTTACACTGCAAAATATCATTTTCTACACCTATTGGGGACATTTCCACAGTTTTCCTTTAAACCTCATCCCAGGGTTGGAAACTTTATAACCCACCTCCCTCACCTCAGACTACAGCCCATGGTGGGCAGCTTTATTATAACTCACCCCTATGGCCTCAGACTGCAGCCCAGGCTGGACAGCTTTATAGCCCTCCCTGCCAGCCTCAGACTGCAGCCCAGAGTGGACAACTTTATGAGCCGCCACCCCCCTCCCGCCACACACACGCTGCAGTCCAAAGGGGACAACTCTTCAACAGTTTTCAGTCAGAAGGGCAAACATCTTATTACCAACCAACAGTTCAAAACTACTGCCTCTTAGGACTCAAGGGCATGGGATTATTCCCACTCCATCCAACCCCGAAGGACTTAGAAAGCAGAGTGAAAAAAATATCAAAAAGGGTTGATAAAGCGGAACAGGTAGACGCAAACATGTGGAGAAGGCACTGTATGAGAGAACTGGAAAACAATTCAGATTGGACTGACAAGACAAAATGGAAGATCTTCTTTGAGGATATCTCGTGCATTAGGCAAAACCTATGGAACATAAGCCATCAAGCTCTAGGATCACACAGAAACTGTTTTTCAAGCAGTACCACTATGGGCCACCCATCGCCATCCCTACATAAGCGTGAGCGGCCCCAACCTTCCTCAGTTCTTTTCCTATCATCGACCTGCGCTCGTCGGATCTCTGTGGAAACTCTACCAGAATTTCCTTTTATTTTCTTTTACTTTCTTTTATACCTTTTAACCCCACAGGCCAAGTCTATGCTTTTGGAGGAGGTTTTCTCACTGCTGCCAGCCGGAACTTCCTGGACCATCAGGGATCGGCTTCTCAAGATCAAAGGACCCTTCTTCCTTGGAAAGCCCTTTGGATCCAGCAGGGCCCTCCTCCTTGGGGAAATGCCCCTGAGATAATACCGCACCCCCCGGTCCCCACCACATCTTCCAGGCAGGGTGTTTAGGGCCAGTCTCTGCAACCCAGCATTCTTCAACAGGTGATGCTTGCTCCTCTTCCCCTTCCCCCCGTCATCCTTACAGGTGGGTAATGGCTTATGGGGCTCTCTTTGTCTCTGCCCCGGGTCAGTCAGAGGTGGTTTCTTCACCTCCCCTGCTAACATCTCTCCTTCAACTCTCAGTGCAGGCCAGAATGCTGGCCCTGACAGTGGCACCCGATGCCTCCCCCATCAGTTGAGCCTTAGTATTCATCAATGGCTGGTGGCGCATCTCTGGACCTGGTCCTATTCTGGCCAGGCTCTCCTCTGACTGGACCTTGTCAGCGTTGCCTTGGGCACTTCTCTCATCATCGTAGCGTCCTTGGCCTGCAGTGATGCCTGAGCCTTCCCCCTTTCGCTCCAGCATCAGAGCAGCTGTCAGTGCTATGGGGTTACTTGCCAGCTGTGTCCAGACCTTCTTGCACCTATTGACAGCACAGTGGATGACTTTTCCCATCGATGGACCATCCCTCAGCACTCTGCGTTGATACCCAGGTGCAGTGGGCAGCGTATATCCCTGCTCGTCCCTCATCAGACCTGGGAAGTTAGCGGTGATCACTAAGTCCTGCTGAGTCCAGGTGTTCTTACACCCATCAATGACACCATAAATCACTTTTCCCGTCGATGGGCCATCCCTCAGCACCCTGTGATGACACCCCGGGTGCAGTGGGTGACATGTATCCCCGATAGTCCCTCCTCATACCTGGGATGTCAGCAGTGATCACGGAGTCCTTTTGCCTCAGGTCTAGTGGCACCTCTCTGGCCCTAGTCTCATTTGGGCTAGGCTTCATTTGACCAAGGCCTTGTTGATGTTGCCTTTGCCACCCCTCCATTCGACGTTGCGTTCTTGGCCTGCAGTGATGCCCGGGCCTCCCCCTTTTGCACCCGTCATCGGAGCAGCCATTGGTGCTAGGGGGTTTCCTTCCACTACTGAGACCAGGCACCTTACAACTTGTCAACGGCACCATGGATCACTTCTTACCTCGACAGGTCACCCCACAGCACCCAGTGTTGACACCCTGGTGCAGTGGGTGATGTATACCCCCCCCCCGATCATCCCTCCACAGTTCTTGGACATTGGTGGTGATCCTTGTGTACTTTTGCACCAGGACAGGGGCTAGGCTGTGCTTTGGAACTCCCTTCCAAGCCTTCTGCTGCCACTCGGCTCCACTTAGATAAGGGGGGTTCCCTGGGCAACCTCAGGGATATGCCCCCCCATCTAATGCTGATGGGGGCATGCCCTGTTTGAGGGTTACCCATGTTGAGCAGTGGCAGCTGGCATCTGCCTCTGCAGGCCCCTGACCTAGGGGCGGGCTTTGCACAAGCTGTTTAGAAGTCCATCCTACATGCCCCCATACTGAGGACATCAGTTCTTTGGGCCAAGGTGCAAGGGATCCTCAATGGCCCATGGACCTTGGGGGTCCTAATAAACCTGGAATGACACTTTTCTGGTCCTCCCACCTGCCCTAAGTGGGGTTGGGGTGGGGCCATCCCCCCACCTAGTGTAGTGGAGGGGCCCCACTAAAGCCACTTGCAACCTGCCATTAATAGCACAGGGCAAAACTCTGGCACTTCTGGAGCTACCTCCATCCTTTCTTCCACTCAGCGTTCCCTCTAAACTGCATCCTGGTGCTGTTGGAGGACGCACACCCATTACTGCAGTAGAGGGCCATTGGGTATGTGCCTAGGCATCAAGGGAGCCTCCAGTTCCTTTCTCATTCCCTTTTCATCCACAGCTCCACAAGGCCCTTGAGGCCATTCTGGTTCAGTTGGGTCTGGCCTCCTACATCCTGTGTGGCAAGTTCAGACTAGCCATCCTGCATGGCCTGCTACTGTTCCTGTTTCTAGGGACTGGATAGGCTCCTTGGACATGCTGAAGGCTCTCCTGCCGATCTAGGTTTGCCCCTCCGCAGTGGGTGCTTTACATTTCTGTTCTAGGGGACCACTACTACTACTTCAGCAGATTGCCTCTTGGCTTATCACCTGCACCACGGCTCTTTACCACATGCTTAGCAATGGTTGCAGCAGCCCTCAGGAGGGAGGGACTATACATCTTCCCCTATCTGGATGACTAGCTGCTCAAGGCTCAGTCTAAGGAGTACCTGCACTACACTCTAGCGTGTATCCGACAGATGCTTCATGCTCTAGCAATCACGTTCAGCCTGCCCAAGTCAGTCTTGACCCCTTGTCAGCATCTCCAGTACACAAGAGCTATACTGGACACCTCTCAGGGTTCAGCCTACCTGCCCCAGGACAGGGCAGAGTGCCTGCTTTCTCGAGCCCAGGTGCTTTACAGTGGTAGGGATGTCACAGCCAGGACATTCCTCAGACTACTGGGCCTGATGGTGGCAGCCATTGTCATGGTGTCCCTGGAACAGTTGCGCATGTGGTTGCCCTAGTGTACACTGTGAGTTCAGTGGGATCAACCTGCTGTGATCTAGAACAGACGGTTCTAGTCACATCACCAGTAAAGATGGTGCTTCAGTGGTGGATGGAACCCAGGAATTTGCTCATAAGGGGTTCCTTTCCTACTCCCCTCCCCTCATCAGATCCTCACCATGGACACCTTGGGGATGGGCTGGCGGGCACACCTGGGCCCTCATCAGACCCAGGGTTCTTGGACTGTAGTAGAGAGCCCCTCCTCCTACATACGAACATACGAAATGTGCCAGCAGATAAAAGCCAAGAGGTTCATCAAGTCTGCTCGAATGTGCAGCTAGCACCCTTATTCTGCAGTTGCCCCTCCCTCCCACCCTTCTGCTCCCTTGACCCTCCCCTGCCCTGTCCCAGCCCCTTTGAAGCTGTCCACTGTTCTACTGACATCACTTCTGCCAGTAATGCATTCCACCCAGCTACCACCCTCTCCATAAAAAAGTGTCTCCTCATCCCCCTCCTGAACCTTCCTCCCTCCAGTCTCATATCATGGCCCTGGGTGTCACTTCCCTCCCTTACTTTGAACATCCTCTCCGTACCTGTCTTGTTTATTCCTTTCATGTGCTTGAAGGTTTCAATCATATCCCCCCCCCCCTCCTCCAGCGATTACATGTTCAACTCCCTCAGCCTCCTCTTATATGGTAAGTCCCCCAGCCCCTTGATCATCTTTGTCGCCCTGCACTGCATCCCCTCCATTTCAGATATGGGCACCAGTACTGCACGCAGTATTCCAGGTGCGGTCTAACTAATGATCTGTACAGTGGCAGAATCACCTTCCCCCTCCTCGAGGATATACCTCTTGCAATGCAACCCAGCATTTTGTTAACCTTTGCAGCTGCCTTCCTACATTGTGCCAGGTTGTTCATTGACCCTGTAATGACCACCCCCAGATCCTCATTCTCCTCTGTCTCTGCTAGCTGCACTCCCCCCAGCTGGTAACTTCTCCTTGGGTTTTTCACCCCAAAATGCAGCACATTGCACTTTTTGGCATTGAACCCCAATTGCCAGATGTCTGACCAGGTTTCCAGCTTTGCCAGATTATCCTGCAACCCCTGCCATCCCCCTAGGTCATCCACCACTGCTACCATCTTGGTGTCATCAGCAAACAGACTGGTCTTGCTCTTGATGCCCAATGATATGTCTGCAATGAATATCCCAAACAACACTGGTCCCAGCACTGAGCCCTGTGGAACACCGCTTGTCACTACCCTTGGGGATGGGAGCTCCCCACCCACCACCACCCCTCTCTGTTGCCTTCCCTGAAGTCATTTCCCTACCCATCTTACCAGCTTTGCACCTGCCCCTGTGCCTTCTAACTTACTTCCCAGCCTCCCATGTAGCACCGAGTCGAATGCCTTACTGAAGTCCAGGTCCAGGACATCCACTGCATGGCCACCATCCAATTGCCTAGTGACCCAGTCATAGAACTCCACCAGGTTGGTTTGGCAGGATCTGCCATGTATGAAGCCATGTTGTCTGCTGTCCTGTAGTCCTTTGGCCTCCAGGATGGCCACCAGCCTCTCCTTCAGGATAGTCTCCATCAGCTTACCCATGATGGATGGATGTCTGTAGCTTCCCGGTTCATCCTTGGGGCTGCTCTTGTGGAGGGGCACCACATGATCCATCCTCCAGTCTTGAGGTACACACCCTGAGTGTAGTGAGGCATAAAATAGGTTTGTCACAGGTCCCACCAGGACCTCTGTCAGCTCCTTCAGTACCCTGGGGTGGATGGCATCTAGGCCTGGCACCTTGCCCACCCTCAGTGCCCTCAAATCCTCCAGAGCCTTGCTCTCCATTATTTTCCCATCTGTCACCCCCTCCTCCCCCATTTCTGCCCTCCCTCCCCCATTGGGTATCACCCCCCTCTTCTCCTTAGTAAATATCAAGCAGAAGTAATCATTTAGTGCTTCTGCCTTATCACCCCCTGCTTCCAGCCAACCCTCCTCCTTCCTAATCCTTACTGTATGGTCCTTGCAGTTCCTTTTCTCCCTGATGTACCTGAAGAAGTACTTCTCCCCCTTCTTAATGCCCTGCACCAGCCTGAGCTCCGTAGACATCGTGGCTGCCCTTACTGCCCTTGTCAGCTCCTTTGATTCCTTCAGACATGCCTCCCTGTCCTCACCCCTCCCCATTTTCTTGTACCTCCTAAAGGCAGCACTTTTCCTCCTTACCTTTTTCTATGACCTCCTTGCTCACCCAGCTAGCTTTCTTTGCCCTTGTCTTCTTTCTCTAGGCCTTGCTGCAGGTTCTGGTTGCCTCCACTATCCCCAGCTTTATGAGCTCCCACTTCTGGTTAGTGCCTGTACTGGGTTGAATTCTGGCCAGGTACCCTTTTACCACTTCCCCCATCCTCCTGAACTCGGCCCTCCTGAAGTCTGGCACCCTTGTGCCAGATTCCACTCCTTCCTTACCCATATCCAATGTGAGTCATACTGAGTGGTGGTCACTCCCCACCAGTGGTTCTTCCATCCTAAGTTCCCTCACAAACTCCCCATTTGCCATCACAAGGTCAAGGGTATTCTCTAACTTGGTTGGTTCACTGACCATTTGCATCAGGAAGCTGTCCTGGAAGGCATCATGCAGTACCTGCTCCCTTCTATTCCTGGTAGTTGGGGTACTCCAGTCCACTTCAAGCATGTTGAAGTCCTCGACGATCACCATACTACCCTTCTCACAGGTCCTCTTGTTCTGTCCTGCTACTTCCCTAACTGCTCTGTCTGGCAGGGTGTCCTGTACACCACTCCCATCCTGAGAATCCTATTCTTGGAATCCTGGATTTGCATCCATAGTGACTCCGTACTATCCTCCTCCCCTTCCTCCCGTACACACTTCAGTCCTTCCCTCACATATAGTGCTACCCCCCTCCTTTCCCAATCACTCTATCCCTACAAAATAATCTGTACCCTGATATCGACAGGTCCCAGTCATTGTATTGGGTGGCCTATGTTTCTGTGATGGCTGCAGTGTCCACCTCCCCCTCTGCCATGAGAGTCTGTAGCTCTGCAGTTTTCTTCCCAAGGCTCCTAGCATTCAGGGTGACCACCTTCCACCCCTTCCCCCCTCAGATCCTGCCCTCCTTTACTAGCATCGCTACTAGTACTTGCCCTTTGTCACTGTTATGGGGAGTAAGCTCATATGGCTTCTCAACCTGTGATCTCTGCATGACCCTTGCCCACTTGCCACCCCCCTGCTCCTAGTTTAAATTCCCAGCTTCCTCTATGTACTCCTCCATCCTCTGTTTCAACACTTTCTTTCCCTCCTCGCTACGTTTATTAGAGATGAGAGCCATTCTGTATGCTCTGCAAGTCTTCTGGAATCATCTGTCCCTGAGGCATCTTCTGGTGCAGATGGACAACATCAGTGTAGTACTCTGCATACACAGGCCTGGGGGGGGACTCATTCTTCCCCTTGTGCCGGGGCATGATGAGGGCTTGGTTCTGGGCTCTACAACACACTCTAGAACTGTCGGCTATACAGGCTCCAGGTGTCCGAAACGTCCTGGCAGACAGGCTAAGCGAGTTGCAGTCCTGAATGAATGAGGGGGCACTGCTGACCTCTGTAGTGGAAGACCTGTTTGACAGGTGGGGTCAACTAGAATTGGACCCTTTTGCATCCCTACTCGAGGCAAAACTGCCACTTTTCTAAGTGCCTGGAGTTTTCTAGCAAGAAACATCCCTCTCTTGGAAACAGAGGATCTTACTTCAAGTTGGAGTTCTTGCAGAAGGCTACACCATAAGGACTTTGGACCCCACGAAAGAATTCTAGCTAGCAGTTGACAGTGGGGACCACCCCCAACATTGGACCGCCTCCGATGTTGGCCAGTAGTATAAAGGGGATGGTCCCTAGCCCCACCACAGTTCTTTTCCTGCCATCGACCCATATGCTTCAACTCCACGGATGCCTCTTGCTACCTGTCGACCACCATTTCTTCGTGAGTTCCATGTTCTATTATTTTACAACCGTTTTCATGATCTTTTTTTTTTTTTTTAACCAGGAGAGCTACACTTAGCTGAAAGCTTGTATACAGATGTGACCTGGGAGCACAAGGAAGTTAAGTGACTTGCTCAGGGTCACACAGTATGCAAGTGGGGGCTGTACGATTCAAACACAGTTCTCTAGGTTTACAGCTCAGAGCCTTAAACCACTGCACATGTCCTGCATTTCTTCCATGCATGTCTTCTCCGTCTTCCACAGAGTGGCAAAAATCAAAGTGTGCCTGCGGGAAATAGATTCCGGAAAAAGATGGCCATTCGGCCTGCCTCATTTGTTTAGGTACATCTCACAACTTAGAGGCCTGCCCCCAATGCCGTAGTTTTAACCACCGCACACGCATTCATCACCTGAAGGCCTTGAAGACCAATATGTTGGAGCAGCAACTAGTCGCCATGCAGAGGACCTCCTCCAGCCACAGTTCCTCTTCCTCCTCAGTCCCTGGGTCTCCGACTTCTTCCCACAAAAAGACCAGTGGGAAGCACCACCATAAGGAAAAAGAGAGACCCAGGTCAGACTCCTGCTCCAGATCTCTGCATCAGAAGGCAGCTTCCTCAAGTCCCCACTCCTGCAGGACAGCAGACTTTGCCCCCCCCCGGCAGCTCTAACTACCTCTGGGCTACCATCGATGAGGCCCCCTGCCCCTAATCCAGACATCAGGTGGGGGGGGACTTCGGGGCAAGGGCCTTTGGCATCCTCCCTGAGTCTTAGGCTATTCCAGCATCCATCAGGGTCTAAGCCAGGGTGAACAGTCAGCTCCTCCTCAGATGGTGGGCCAAGGGCCTGTCATTTGCCCTGCTGGAGGCATCCTCATTGAGCTGCCTGTCAGGGTCTGACGACAGGAAGAGATGCCTAGAGCAAGAACTCCAGTCTGGAGTATGCTCCCCCAAACACAAGATGATGGATACCCATTGTCAGACCACAACGTCCTTTATGTCTGCCTCTCCGGGGTCGAACTGGGGTGACACCACCTCTGCCAGCTTCTCCCTAGCCGCTGTCAGGGGCTCAGCCGCCAGCTAAACCAGTGCCCCGGCCTCTGATGCTGTATAAATTTATATCAGACAGCC
The DNA here is from genome assembly GCA_016271365.2 of Neoceratodus forsteri. Classification (NCBI taxonomy): domain Eukaryota; kingdom Metazoa; phylum Chordata; order Ceratodontiformes; family Ceratodontidae; genus Neoceratodus; species Neoceratodus forsteri. The sequence goes on along the minus strand of CM057451.1, from coordinate 669,255,239 downwards.
CAAGGCCACCCGACCAGCCGGACAACCTGGCATAACCCACCCTGCTGCCTGCAGGACCACCGCCAGGGATGCCAGTGTCCCCAGACCTGACAACAGGGCCTTCAGTGCCCATAGGCCTGATGCCAGGTAAACCTAATGTACCTCCCTCAGAGCTGGACAAACCAGGAGTTCCCCTAGTCTCACTGTCAGACACAGGGGCCCTATTTACATTGAGATATAATATCATAATAGGGGACCTCCTGCCCCAGGAGTGCCCGACCCTTTACAAAATCCGTCTTCCTCGAATGTTCCTCAGGGACCTCTGAGATCACCCATTCCACTATCCAGGAGACCATCGCCTCCACCCAAGAAGGTCACACCTCCTCCTGACCCTACGGACAAAGGATCCCCTAGGCGTCATAGCCAAAGACATTACTGTTTGTCACGGTCCTCCTCCAGACACCAACACCGCTCTCGCAGTCACCGGTCCAGGCGCTCTTACACCAGATCTCCCTCTTTGGACTCTTTCAAAAGGAGTTTCTCTTCATCCTCCAGGTCCTTGGAGGGATTTGCCTCTCCTCCTCAACCTGATGTCCACAGTGATTCCCCCCCAATTGCCCCCGAATGACCCTACTTTCATGGACATGATGCGCCGTATTAAATTCCTGAATTAATGGAATACCAAGGACTTGGACCCAGAGAGACGGCGACTTGCCCACTTTCTGGGAATGAGCGATCCTAAGCCACTTGTGCCACCTTTGGTGGCTCCCTTTCAAGATGTCACCAAGCTAGCTTGGAGACCCCCTTCCTCAAGTTCAGCTGTCCCAAAGAAGGCGGATAGGCTGTACAGGACTCCTAAAAATTAACCCTTTTTGGGAGAACACCCAAAGGCTGACTCTATGGTTCTCACAGCCTGCCCATGGCAGGACTAAACAGCCTCAGCACATGAGCTCTTAGCTCCCAGATAAGGACTCCAAGAAGTTGGACCAATTTGGCCACAAGATTTACTCCTCGGCCACCTGCACCATATGTTCACTGAATTTCCTGGCACACATGATGCAGTATCAAAAGTCCTTATGGCAGAAAGCCCTGAAGTTGACCCAGAAACAGCCTGACTCCCCCCAGAAGTTAGAACTGTTTAATGTCCTCCAGTCAGGCCTGGATGTAGGAAAACATGTTTTACGGTCTTCCTATGACTCAGCGGACACCGTAGCAAGAGCATCAGCCACCGGCGTCTGCCTGAGGAGATACTCATGACTCATGGTTTCTGGCTTAAGACAGGACCTCCAGGAAGCCATCCTGGATGCGCCCTTCCACAGGTCACTTTTATTTGGAGAGGACTCCGTGAAAATTATCACAGGCCTTCAGGACAAAGTGGTCCAATCCGTATATCAGATGTACAAGTTGGAACCAAACCCAGCAAGACAGAAGCCTTTTCGTCACCCTGCAGGTCAAGGAAACAAGAGGCAACAAGCAAGAAGACCCTTCAAGCATAAGGCTCCCTCATAGATCTCAGGTGCCACAGGACCTCAGAATGCCAAGTCCTCCCTGGTCTCCCTGCCCACTCTCAGAGCCTCTGCCTGACTCTTTGCCCAACCCCGCTCCTCTGATGGCATCACTGGGGGAAGTGGTAGAGGATTGGTTCTCCTTCTGTTTAGAGGGATGTACCAGAGTAGCATCAGATGCCTGGGTCCTTCAGATAGTAGAAAAGGGACATTGCTGGAGCTTCTGCAGATGCCTCCAGACAACCCTCCTGTCCCTTCCACCTACTCCCTATCCCACGCAACCCTCATCCACGAGGAAATTCAGACCCTCCTGGAAAAATGGGCCATAGAACCCGTTCCCCCTTCCCAACAGGGGAAAGGGTTCAATTCCCACTTCATCTTGGTCACTAAGAAGATGGGGGATCTCCGTCCCATACTAGCCCTAAGCCTCCTGAACAACTACATAGAGTACAAGAGGTTCAGGATGGTGACCCTGCAGGTCCTCCTCCCTATGCTTCATCAAGGAGATTGGCTTTGTTCCCTCGATATGCAGGATGCCTACCTCCATATCTTGGTACTCCCGGCCCACAGGAGGTTCCTGCAGTTCTTCCAAGGGAAGCATTACCAGTTCTGGGCCTTGCCCTTTGGCCTTTCCTGAGCACTGCACGTGTTCATGAAATGCTTTGCAGTAGTGGCTGCAGCTGTCAGAAGACGGGGCCATTATGTCTACTTCTACCTGGGTGACTGGCTTCTGACAGCCCCCAGCAGGGATCAGCTACTGTCCACCCTGTCGGAAACCTTCCAGCTGTTCAGGGATCCAGGAATCACACTGAACATCGCAAAGTTGTCCCCTTGGCCCAGCCAACAGCTGCAATACATAGGGGCCATTTTGGACACCTCACAGGGAAAGGCCTTTCTTCCCCCGACAGGGCAGCCTAGCTTTGGGCACTGGCTCAGAGGGTCTCCTCTTCCCGTCAAGTTCCGACCTGGAATATGCTCCAGCTACTCAGTCACATGGCAGCAGCCATAGTGATGGTCCCATTAGCACAACTGTACATGAGAGTTACCCAATGGACTCTGAGTACAGTGGGACCAACAGGTGGATGAGCTCAATCAGCCTATTCTGATCTCCAGAACAGTGACTCAGACCCTTTCCTAGTAGCTGACTCTTCTCAATCTGGAGCTGGGAGTGCCCTTCTGGAAGGGCTCTCCGCAACAAATCTTGGCAACAGACGTGTCAGGCCTAGGATGGGGAGCTCATCTTCAGGATCGACAGACTCAGGGTTCCTGGTCTCCAGTGGAATGAAACCTTCATATCAACATCCTGAAGATAAGAGCAGTTCTCTATGCTCTCCAGGCGTTCCAAACAGACCTTCTTCTGGGGCCCCTGTTGATTCAGATGGACAACATGTCTGTTGTCTTTTTACATCAACAAACAGGGGGGACCCACTTCTATCCTCTCTGTCGGGAGACTATGAGGGTGTGGCTTTGGGCCACAGACCACGGTCTATCCCTCACTGCGGTTCATGTTCCAGGAGTTCAAAACACCTTGGCCAATGGACTCATCCACTCTTGGTCCAAGGTCCATGAGTGGGAGCTCCTGCAGTCCATAGTGAAGGACCTATTCAAAAGATGGGGATGTCCAGATCTGAACCTCTTTACGTCCCCATCCAATGCCAGACTGCCCAATTTCTGCTCACTAGATCCAGGGTCTGGTGTTTTCTGGTCAGACGCATTGTCCCTTTCCTGGATAGGGAGATTTCTGTATGCCTTTCTTCCCTTCCCTCTCCTTCAAAGGGTCCCCCTCAAACTCCAGGCGGAGAGTGCAAACATGATTCTAATCGCCTCACTCTGGCACTGCCAGATTTGGTTCCTGCTACTACAGCAGCTTGCTGTGGAACCTCCAATTCCTCACATTTGCTATCCCAGGAGCAGGGTGCCCTGGTCCAGCTAGATCTCAGATCTCTACATCTGCATGCCTGGCTCCTACAGACATAGTTATGACCCACTTTGGAATTTCCCTGAGGGTCGCTGAGGTTTTGGTCCCGGCTCAGAAACCTTCCACTAGGGCTACTTATGCCATGAAATGGAAGCGTGTCTGTCTATGGGCTTCTGCCCATGGCCTGGACCTGTTCACCTGTCCAGTTAACTCTATCCTGGAGTACCTCCTTTCCCTCTTGTACTCCGGCCTCTGCTATTCTTTCATTAAGGTGTACCTTTCGGCAATTTCAGCCTATCATGTTCCTGTGGAGGGCAAATACGTTGCCCAACTGGACTTGCCCTGCACCTTTCTGCACGGCATACTGCATCTGAAACCTCCCATCAGGGACCCTATTCCCCCAAGGGATCTTTTTTTTTTATTAGAGGAGCTCACCCTGCCCTCCCTTCGAGCCAACCATAGATTGCAAGCTTCACTGTCTGTCGTGGAAAGCGTTATTTTCAGTTGCCATTACTTCTGCCTGGAGGATTTCCAAGCTTCAGGCTCTTATGTGTAGAGTCCTACTTGTTTTTTCACAGGGACAGGGTGTCTTTGAGAACCAGTCCTAAGTTTCTTCCCAAAGTGGTGTCCGAATTTACCCTCAATCAGAACATCCACTTACCTGTGTATTACTCGGAGTATGCTAATTGGGTGGGAAGCCCTCCTGCACACCCTTGACATACATAGGGTACTCTGTTATTATGTGGATCGCACCAGATCCATTTGGAAATCTGAACAGCTGTTCTCCTCTGTGTGAAGGGTCTTGGCACACCAGTGGCTAAACAGACACTATCAAAGCGGCTAGTGAACTGCAACACCTTTTGTTACAAGTATGAGAAACTCTTATTGGGCTCGGTTAAGGGTCACTCCACCAGAGGGCTGCTGCCTTGTTTGCTTCCCTCAGGAATGTCTTGGCAGCTGACATTTGTGCTGCTGCTACATGGAGCTCAGTGCATACTTTCATAAGGCACTATAGCTTGGACATTGCCTCTTGGCGGACAGTGGGCTTCGGCCTTGCCATTCTTCAGGGACTCCTCTCATGAGGGCTCTCGCTGTCTTTGGCACCACCACACTTCAGACCAGGGTCTCTTCTGTACTGCTAGGTACTCTGTCCTTATGGTGTAGCCTGATGCAAGAGCTCCAACTCGAAGTAAGATAGTACAGTTATGTAAGAACTTACCATAACAGTAGATCTTCAAGAAGAGCTCTTGCAGCAGGTGCTACTTTCCTGCCCTCCTTCCCCTGGTCTCTTTACTTCTTTTATTTGAGAACAGTTGAACCCCCTTGGTTCTCCGATTTTTTACGCTTAGCCGGGTCTCTGGCGGGAGAACTGAGGTGGGGCTGGGGACCACCCCCTTAATACCATTGGCCAACGTCAGAGGCTGGTCCCCGCTGTGTACTGCTAGCTAGAATTTATCCGTGGGGTCCTAGTGCCTGGTGGCATATTCCTTATAGTTTATTTATTTATTTATTTATTTATTTATTTATTTATTTCAGTTGTAGATTAACACCTTTGAGCCAATAGGCTCTTTTACAAAGGTTCCATGTCAGGACAAACAGACAAAAAATTACAAACGTTACATTACAATATTACAGAGGTGGTTTGATGAGCATTACAGTAGGACAGAATACTGACATGTTGTACAAGCAGTTGAGTAGGCTATTGCCTAGTCTATATTGTACAGGTACTGCAAGTGCTTTTAAAATGTGGTTCACTGTGTTGTTGAGTTCTTGAAGAGGTTCCATGGAATCAAGCTGAAGTTAGGGAGGAGTAGCCTGAAGGGGCTTTATTGTAGTTAGGACGAGTGGTGAGTGGTGGAGAAGGAAAGGGGGTCTGCCTCCCAGGTGCTTTGTCTTAGCAGGGGCAGGAGAGCAGTAGAGGTGGAGGAGCGGATGGGGACTAGATCGTGGTGGTGGAGATCGTCTGTCTTTAGTGGCTACAGTTACATTGGTTATTGTGGGCCAACAGGGTTAGCAGGTCTCTTTTAAAGGGACCAATTTTTGTAGTCCTTATGGTGTAGCCTGCTGCAAGTGCTTTTCTCGAAGATCTACTGTTACGGTAAGTTCTTACATAACTGTACTTTCCTTCATGCCTTCCCCTCCCTATTCCTTTGATTCAGAGGGTTCTAATCAAGCTCCAGATGGAGGGTGCCACTCTAATTTTTGCTGGCCCCCTTCTGGCCTCATCAGATCTGGTTTCCCCTGCTGCAGCAGCTGGCAGTGGAACCTCCGTGTCCCTGCCTCTGTGCAAAGGCTTGCTCTCCTAGGATCAGGGAGCTCTTGTCCATCCGGACCTTGAACCACTCCATCTCAAAGCCTGGCTCCTGAAGACATAGCAATTGAGATATTTGGAGTGTCTCCCAGGGGTGGTTGATGTCCTGGTGGCTGCTAGAAAACCGTCCACTAGGGTCATCTACTCTAAGAAGTGGAAGTGGTTTGCCTCGTGGGCTGCTTCTCATCAGCTGGATCCCTTCACTTGCCTAGTGAACCAGATTCTGGAGTATTTTATTGTTCTTGTCAGATGCAGGACTCCAATACTCTTCCCTTAAAGTACACTTAATGGCCATTTCAGCCTTCCACGTGCCTATTGAGGGCTGTATGGTGGCCCAGCTAGAGGTGGCATGTATGTTTTTGAGAAGCATCTTACATTTTTTTTCTTTATAGGTTTTTTCCCCATTTTTCGCCAGTCCCCGTATCTTGGCCAAGGCCTGCACACGGCATGTCTCAAGGTGCCCTCCCACTACTTGTGTCCCCTCTCGCCTATGCTGACCACCGGACCTCCACCCAATGGCAGCGGAACTACGGGGGGATGCAACCACCCCAAGAGAGGTGAGCTGCCTTTCCAGCTGCTCAGTCCTGCTCTCCCACCCCCGTGACAGCTCCCCGATGACCCTGAGTCTGTTCCCAAACCCAGATCGCTGGTGTGACGCAAGATAAGGTGTCCAGCGCCTCAGCCCTCCACGCACTGGGCCAGCAAGGCATCTTACATTTAAAGCCTCCCATCTGCACTCCAGTCCTGGCCTAGGACCTGAATTTTGTGTTGGAGAAACTCATTTTGGCTCCTTTTGAGCCAGCCACGAATTGCAAGCTATGTTTTTTTTCTTGGAAAGTGTTATTTTTAGTTGCTGCTACTTCTGCTCAAAGGATTCCCGAACTCCAGGTTCTCATGTGTGAGCCTTCTTACTTGATTTTACACAAAGACAGGGTGTCTTTGTGTACCAACCCTAAGTTTCTTCTAAAAGTGGGCCTGAGTTACTTTAAATCACACCTTTCACCTGCCAGTTTATTTTCCAGAACATACCAGTCCAGGGGAAGCATTGTTCCATACTTTGGATGTGCATAGAATACTCAGATAAAACATTCATCGTATGAAGGACTGCAGGAAGTCCTTGAGCTATTTCAGTATTGCCCTTTTTATTTTTTAAGGGTTTCGCTGATGTTTTCTGCCTCGTCTGATGGATAGAACTATAGTCCCACTCTTGGTTACCTATAGGGAGGTCCTCTGAGCTTGATTTCTGGCAAGGAACTGAGGAGGGTCAGGCTACCCACACTTATGAAGGGATGTTGATGTCAAATGTCATCTTGGATGGCCCCTAGTGGTACTGCTTGAAAAGAGTTTCCGTGTGGTCCTAGAGCCTGATAGCTTGTATTCCATAGGTATGGCCTGATGCAAGAGATTCTTTCGAAGATCTGTTGTTCTGGTAAGTTATTGCGTAACTGTACTTTATTCTGTTTTGTATGGAACTGGAGGTAAGGGATGAAATAGTAGAAAAAGGGAACAGGGAAATCCAGAGAGGATATAGTAGATCTAGTAATCACCACTCTTAGTACATACCATACTGGGGTGGGGGGAGGGGAGGATGCAGAGCCAAGGCATATAAATGAAACAACAAAATGTTGAATCTCCTAGGCAAGTTGTGGTCAGACTCAAATTGGCATATTTTCAAGGGATTTGCAAGCAAGATACGAATGACAAAGAATTTATTATGTGCTTTGTCAATGGCTGTAAGCCATACATTCAGAGGAACTTAATTTCCCTAGCACATGTGGAAAATACTGTACCTATTTTGAAGACCTGCACAATTAATGACTGATATACGGAAACCATGAGACAGTCTCCAAGTCAAAACTTTACTTGCAAATCCACCAAATCCTTCAGGATACCTCCCTCCCTATTCAAATCAAAGGTATTTTGCAGTATCAAACTATAAAACCCACATCAAAGAGCCAGTATTAAGCAAGGCAATTTTATTTCTATGGCACCCAATCCCTGGGGCTCTGGGTACCTCACATTAAAACAGGTAAGGTCAAAACAGTACAAACAGACAGTAGAAGCATGTATACCATGAATACAAAAAAAAACAAAGAATAAAAAATAAAATATCAGCAATAAATACTTCACAGCACAGTTAAAATAAACTCAAGTAATAAGTGCAGGTCAATCACCCTCATCAGGGAAGGCCAAACAAAACAAATGAGCCTTTAGCCCCTTCTTAAATGACTTGACTCTCGGGGCCTCTCTCTGACAGCAGCTGGAAAGGTGTTCCACAGGGTTGGTCCAGCAACACTAAAAGTACGGTCGCCGGAGATTTTGAGCCGGACCCTGGGAACATCAAGTAGGCCCCAGGTCAAGGAGCAGAGGAAGTGGACCGAGGTAGCAGGTGTGAGGAGATCAGTCAGATAGCTCGGGCCCAGTCTGTATAAGGCCTTATAGGTGAGCAAGCCCACCTTGAAGAGAATCCTCCACCTGACAGGCAGCCAGTGCAGAGCCCGCTGGATTGGGGTCACGTGACTGGACCTAGTCATTGGCGACAAGATCAAACCCTGAGGTACTCCACATGACAGGGGTTTCAGGGATGAGGAGAAATTCCCTATCACCACCTGCTGCATCCTGCCAGAAAAACAGGACTCAAACCAATTACTGACAGTACCCGTGAGTCCACAATACTCTGGAAGGCGTTCAAGAAGCACAGTTTGATCCACAGTATCAAAAACTGATGAGAGATCAAGGGGAACAAAAACTTGCCTGTCTCCTCTATCCCTAGCCCTAAGGAGTTCATTATACACCCTAACTTATCACCATTTCAGTGCTATGCTTGGCCCTGAAACCCGACTGGAATGGCTCATAGATATCAAAGGACATGAGGTGTTTCCCAAGTTGTTGTGCTACTATTTTCTCCACATCCTTGCCCAAAAATGGCAGATTGGAGATTGGATGGTAATTCACCAGGATGTCAGGGTCAAGAGACGGCTTGTTCAAGAGGGGTCTCACCAGCACCTCTTTCAAGGCATCTGGAAAGACTCCCTCTGACATTGAACACCTGACAATCCCAGTGAACACCAGGCCAACGGCCTCGACACATCTCATCCAGAAATGAGTCAGGGCCGGGTCCAATTCACAATAAGAGTGCTTGAGCGTCGAGATCACCTCAATGATCTTGGCCACCTCCACTGGTTTAAACTCCTCCCAGAATGACGAAGCACCTCTGCTCATTCCAGGCCGAACACTGCGAGGCAAAACTTGCCTCACTGACGGGATTCCCAATCAGATGGAGAACACCCTGTCAGAGAAAAATAGAGCAAACTCCTCACACCAAGTGATCAAAGAGGCTTTTTTCAGCTGTAGGTAGACTGAATGAAGTAGCCTGTCCACAATCTGAATGAGATGGTCTGTTTTGCCCTGTGGCAATCTCCCTGGACAGGAACTCTGCCTTCTTACGGTTGGTTGCCCCTTGGTACTCATGATAATGGGCACTCAATGCTGGTTTGTCCTCCTCCGACCGGGACTTCCGCAAGCAATGCTCCAGCTTCCAACCTTTGATCTTCACAACCTTGAGATCCCCATCAAACCAAGGGATCTCAAGTGAGGATCTGAGTCTATACAGACCGGTGCGATGTCCTTGAGCTTCGCAACAACTTTATTATAGGCAGCTAACCTCACCTGCAGCCGCATTACGCAGTGTTCACTCTAGATAGGTCAGCTACCCCCAGCAGTCCCTCTGGGGACAATCCCCGCAAAGGGCAATAGCTAACCATCTCCACAGGGGAGGGACTTTTGGGGGGATCCCAAATAAGAACTTCAGTGTACAATGATCAGACCAGATGACCTGATCAGCCCCAGCAAGAACACCAGGTCGAGCATGTGGCCGTGGTTATGGGTCGCAGAAGTAACCACTTGTGTCGGGGCCCAGTGATGACATCAACTGGAGGAGATCATAACCAAATTGCGAGGATTCATCATTGACCCAGGCACTGAAGTCCCCCAGAATTAAACATCTGGGGTACTCCAACACCTCATCAACAACGAAGTCTGCAACCTCCTGCAGGAAATCCCTTCCTGACCCTGGGGGGTGGTAAATGAGAATCCTGCAGCCTGCACCTGGACCCCCAAGCACTGCCACACACTCAAAAGACCTGACTGATCCCACTGGGTGCACAGTGAAGCCCAAGCTGGATCTAAAGCAGGTGGCCACATCCCCACCCCTGTGTTCCCTCCTTAGGTAGTGCACTATGGAGTACTCAGAGGGTTGTGAGGTTCTCCCCCAGACCCAACCAGTACCAATCATGCAACCAACATGCATAAGATACAGGCAACCCTGACATTAGACCCAGAGAATTAGTTATCAGGTTCAGAATACAGTGCTCTTGCAGATACTGGATCTATCCACGCTTTAATTTGCATGTAATATCAGACCTGCCAGAATTTTTTCAAGGGCCTCAAATTACAACGATAAATGGAACTACATCTCCCCTAACAGACAGTCATTGTAACCATAACATCATGGTTTGATTCTCATAACATGGAAGGGTTGTGGGTGAGCATGACCGAAGAAGTGGTCCTCGGAATGGATTGGATACTGGAGGTCCGATATCTGTTTGCAGTGACCTGCTCAGTTGCTCCCCTAGTTTGGGACTAGATCCTTATGCAATGCTCACACAAACAACTTGACAAAATACAGCTCAGGAATATATTACAAAAATACATATCACTATATGCATAGACAAAAAGGCAGGATGAAGAAATCAAGGAGGGACACATAAACCACAAAGACGATACCCAATCCCAAATCTGATGAAAATTCAGCTAGAATTACAAATCGTTGAACTCTTAGATTTAGAGATTATTACAAGGGCTAAAACAAACTCCCTTTCACTACCTGTAATGAAACCGGATGGGTCTACATGATTAGAGGTTGACTATAGAGCTTTAATAGACAGACTGAACCTTACACAGTACAAAACACCCATGTTCAAGCCACCCTAGACATACTGGTGGTAAACAAGTAGAAGACCACCTTAGATCCAGAAAAATGGATTTGGTCAGTCTCTGTTCAAGAGGAGGACCAAGCCAAAACTGCCTTTTATTTTGGGGGCAACAGTATGCATGGATCAGACTACCACAAGGCTTCATGAATTTCCCAGGGATATTCTCAGAAGCAGTGGCGAAAACATTAAAGAGACAGTTGAGCCAAACAGGCTGAAAGGAAAATAAGAAATTAAGAAGTAATCAGTTGTAACTTTTTATTTCTTAACTATTGTTCTTTTTCTTTCTGCTCATTAGAAAGTCTTCTATGTGATAATATTGTGCTGGATGTGCGGAACAGCTCTTAGCTGACATATCTGTCTCTGTCCCCTTACTACATCATCAATATTGTGATCTCACTGACAGTCACATCACAGGTGACTGACCTCTCAGCCACTGAGTGGCTGTTCCTAAGCAGCAGTGATGTCACATTCAGTGAGGTCACAATTCTGATGCTGTAGTGGGGGAATAGAGATAAATATGTCAGCTGCTAGGCAGAGTGCTGTCCCACACATCATGCCTACTATTATCAAGTAAATAATCTTCTAATTAACCAAAGGAAAATGAAAACGTGCCGCAGATACAAAAGGTTATAGTTGACTGCTTTGAAAAACTAATATTAGATCTTATCTGTGTTAATCTTCACCATTCAACATGGTGGGTTCTGGCTGAAGGAGCAGGACCCCACGGGAGCATTTTTTTTCTGAAAGGGGGAGGAGCTGGTGCCGTGGGTGACACCAACCTCAAGACCAGCCTGTTCGTGCATTCATGAGTTGGCCAGTAATCCATACTCCACTCCTCCTCCACCCCAGTTCTACTCCCACCATCAAGTGAGCACAACGTCATTAGAGAGCGATTTCAAACTGCAACATCACTGCCTAGTTCGTCCGAGTCCATCCTAGTTCTATGGGAGCCGTTGCATTCTCAGCACCGTTTCCACCAGTCAAACCTTTCCTTATTTTTCTTTGGCACTGAGACCTGTTGCCGTGTTTGTTTATTGATTTTTCAGTCTGATCATGTCTCATCTGGGGGACAAAAAAATAAATCATCAAAGGTGGGCTGGCCCCTGATGTGGTGGTGTCCCTGTGGATGGCTTTATTCCATCTGACCTTCCTGGGCCCCCAACCATGATATGGACCATTGCGATACCTGTTTCTCCATGGACTGCAGAGTTTTGGAACACCTTGTGTTTAAAGTCGGCCACACACTGCCGACTTTTGGAGGACAGTCACACACTAGGGATGCCTGACGCAAGTCCCTTGACCCTTCCTCTGGGTCTCCTCCCGGTTCTATACTGGTCATGGAGGAGGGGGCTTCCACCTCTCCTAGCCTTGTCATGGTGGCGGCAACTGTTACAGTGTTAGAGGCCCAGTCCGACACTTTCGGGGGTTGGGCCAGAGGCACCATTTTGACAATCATGTCCTCAGAGGTGAAGGCTCCCCCGGCATCATGGCATGTGTCTGCCAGGCCCGGCCCAGTGGTTTCCTCAGTGCTGCCTGTGAGCGCCGCCTCAAATCCTGGTGCCGTTCGTGGCTCTGATGATCAGGACGACACCGTAGGCGGTGCTGGGCTGACTCACAGTGCTGCTTGTGGCACTGGGAGTGGGAGGGTTCGGGAGGTCATCTGAATCTGCTTTTCCTCAGGGGACGACATGATTCCAGGTGATCCGACTGCCTTCCTGATTCTTCAGAATCTGACCTCCTCCCTGCTCAGCACTCTGTGCTCGTCCGCCCAACCCCTTCTTCGGAGCCGGTGGTTTCAGCCGGTGCCGGTGTCGAGTCACTTGTGGCGCCCGACACCAGAAGGTTTATGGGCTGAGGGCCTCTGACTCAGAGGAGGTGAGCCCATTTTGGGTGTCCAAGCTGGGCCCACTTGTGGACCTGATTGGATGTCTCAGGCGGGGCGGCGTTCCTCACCGCCGCGCTTTGGGAGTTGGTAGGTAAGGTTGAGCCTCCTCAGTTGGTCTTGAGGAAGAGGTCCCTCTCTGAGTCTGAGGGGTTGAGGGGACGAGGCTGGCAGCAGTGCCCTTCCCTGGCAGCCTGCAAGGGTCTGGTCGGGAGCCACAGCGTCGGTCCTGTCTTCTCCAACGAGATCTCCCCAGGGAGATCTCAGTACTCGAGGCTAAGGGCTGCCCTTCTGGACCTATGTGGCCTCGGTTGCCTCCCATGGGGAAATCCCCTTCTGGGCTCAGTCCTGACCATTTCAGGATGGTTGAACGGCCGGTGATTGCCTTGACTGACAGATCCTTCTGGGGTGTTGTATCACCTGTATGGTCCCCTAGCTCTGGCAGAGGACGTCCTCCTCCTCAGAGGCATTTGGCCCCTTTATCTCTGCCTTCCCCTCCCCTTCTCCCAGGCCACTCTGGTCTTACAGGGCCTCTAACCTGGGAGCAGTTTAGAGCCATGGCTGCCCACTTCCCAGCATATGTCAGATCCATGGACGAGCAGGTATTTCACCACTCACCCCCGCGGCAGCTGAATTCTGACTCCTTGGCCTCCTCTTCTTCCTCACCTGAGGAAGAGGATCCTTCTGTCCACCTATGCTCGGATGCTGGCCAGGCCTCCTATCAGCGTTTCCTTTCAGGGTTGATTGATGAGCTACACATTTTGAGACTGGCAAGATGCAATCCTGAGCAGGTGATGAAACATAGAAACATAAAAACATAGAATTTGACGGCAGATAAGGACCGCTTGGCCCACCCAGTCTGCCCATTTCCCTACCTACAGGATAAGCTGCAGATCCTAGTTAACCAGCAGCCTACTTCTTCCTACCCCCACCCCCCAGAATTGCCTTATGACTATCCCATGCATGCTTGAATTCCACCACTGATTTTGACTCACAACCTTCCTCCGGAAGGCCATTCCATGATCCACAACCTCTCTGAGAAAAATACTTCTTAAATTACCTCTGAGCCACCCTCTGTCTTCAAATTGTGCCCTCTTGTTCTTGCACACCTCTTTTTGAAAGATGCTACCTCTTGGACTTTGTTGATTCCCTTGAGGTACTTGAAAGTTTCTATCATGTCCCCTCTCCTCATTTCCTCGAGGCTATACATATTAAGCTCCTTAAGTCTCTCTTCATATGTCCTCCGTGCAGACCCTGCACCATTTTAGTTGCCCTCCTCTGGACAGCTTCCATCCTGTCTATGTCTTTGCGAGATTGGGTCTCCAGAACTGCACACAGTACTCAGATGGGGTCTCACCAGCTGTCTGTACAGAGGGATAATAACTTCCTGTTTTCTACTGGTGATGCCTCTCCCATGCATCCCAGTATCCCCCCAGCCCTCCTTGCTGCCTTCTCACATTGCTTGCCCACCTTTAGGTCATCTGATATGACTACCCCCAGGTCCCTTTCCATTTTTGTTTTTGTTAGTATCTCACCCCCCATTGTGTACTCTTCCCCTGGGTTCTTGTTTCCCAGGTGCATTACCTTGCACTTCTTAGCATTGAATCTAAGCTGCCATACATTTGACCATTCCTCTAACCTTGCCAAGTCCCTTCTCATCCTTTCCACCCCACCCTGTGCATCAACTCTGTTGCAGATCTTAGTGTCATCTGCAAAGAGACATACTTTTCTTCCAGTCCTTCTGCAATGTCTCTATAAAGACATTGAAGAGGACTGGTCCTAACACTGAACTCCCCGCGTGTACCCCGCTAGTAACCCTCCTTTCTTCGGAGTGGACTCCATTTACTATTACCTCTGTGTCCTATTCTCCAGCCACATTCTTTACCCAGGCTGTCATCTTGGGACCCACTCCCAGGCTGGCTAACTTATATTAATCTTTGTGTGGACTGAGTCAAATGCCTTATAAAGTCTAGGTAGGCCATGTCCACAGCCCTCCCTGATCTACTACTTTGGTCACCCAGTCAAAGAAATCTATCAGATCTGCCTGGCATGACCTTCCCGCCAGAATCCATGCTGCCTAGGTCCTGTGCCCTCTGGCCTCTAGATACTCGACAATTTTTCCTTTAGAAGTGATTCCATCATTTTCCTATCACTGAGGTTAAACTAACAGGTCTATAGTTTCCTGCTTCTGCCTTGCTCCCACTTTTGTGAAGGGAATCACATCTGCCCTCCTCCAGTCCTCAGGTACCACCCCATCCTCCCATGATTTGTTAAAGAGGGTAGTCAGTGGTGTCACTAGTTCTACCCTTAGTTCTTTTAGAATTCTGGGATGAATCCCATCAGGTCCCATTGCTTTGTCCAGCTTCAGTTTTAAGAGTTCTTTCAGAACCTTTTCTTCTGTAAATAGGCTGGTATCAACTTCTGTATCCAGAGTGTTACTACTGTTTGTTTTATGTACCTCTCCCTCCTCCTGTGTAAATACTGAGCAAAATATTTGTTTAGTATCTCTGCCTTTTCACAGTCTCCTCTGCCCACCCTCCCTCCCTTTATTAAGCCTCACTATCCCTCCCTTGGTCTTCCTTTTGCTCCCTGATGTACCTATAAAAGGTCTTATCCGCCTTCTTAACTGAGTTGGCTATCTTTTCCTCGGTTTGGGCCTTTGCTGTTCTGACTGTCTTCCCAGCCTCCTTTTGCTTTAACTGATACAGTTCTCTGTCCTGCTCCTGCTAGGCATTCCTTGTACTTCCTGAATGCTTTCTTTTCTCTTGAACCTTCACTGCCACTTCCTTTGAGAACCATAGTGGTTTCTTACATCGCCTTGTTTTGTTTATTTGCTTCACACAAAGGCTCGTTACCTCTGTGATGGCAGTTTTATTATTCCCATTGTTCTTCCACCCTCCTTCCCGCCCATTTGCTAGTGCATTCCTTAGGCACTCACCCATTTTGGCAAAGTCAGCCTCCTAAAGTCCAGTACTTTTGTCTTTGTATGGCTTGACTCTATTGCTGTGTTTATTAGAACCATACTGTTCGATGGTCGCTAGTTCCCAGATGGCTACCCACTTCTACATCTGTGATCCTCTCTCCATCTCCATTTGAGAGTATCAAGTCTAATATTGCTCCCTCTCGAGTGGGCTCCAGTACTAATTGTCTAAGGCATGCCCCCTGTAGGGCATCTAGAATAACTGCACTCTTCGAAGTGGCAGCTGCAACTGCACTCCAGTTAACATCTGCACAGTTGTCTAAGTGAATACAGTGCAGGCAACCTGGTGGTGCCCGCCTGGCTCTCCCTCTTTAGGGAAGTGGCATACCGCATCTGGCAATGTCCACCTGTCCCCTCCCCAGCCCCGATGGCCTGCCGGTGCAGGTATTGTGCATTCCAGGGATCCCCAGCAAACTTTCCTCACCCCTCTTCGGGCGTGACGCTCCTGGACACTCCCTCTGGGCATAGAAGCCTGAGGCATGACTGACCCCCGGAGGCGGACTCTGCAGAGTTCAACCACTGGGGGAGGAGTGTCTTCTCTTCAGCACACCTCTCTCTTTCAATTGCAGCACATCAGGCCCATCATACTGCCTATAACAGGCACCTATGGTCCTTGCTAGGACAAATCCTAAGATCTCTGCCTGATACGGAGGCAACCAGACAAGCCGTTGCCCTCTCCATATGTGGCCTGGAGCTTGTGAGGCACCAAGCAAGGGCATTGTATGATGCCAGTGAGGTGGCATCCAGGCTAGTGGGGACAGCAATCTGCATCAGGTAGATGGCATGGCTTTGTCTTTCCCGGTTATCACCCTTGGCTCGGTGTAGGGTGATTGCCTCCTCCTTCCAGGGAACCCATCTTTTTTCCTGCAGAGTGAGGCGGGAACTTCAACGCCGACTTCCGTCTCTCAGGTAGAGGGAGACCCTGCCTTACCCAAGGGGGGGTTACTAGTGGGCTACCGCAGGGTTCAGTACTGGGTCTGGTCCTTTATAATGTCTTTATAAGTGAAATTGCAGAGGGACTAGAAGGAAACGTATGTCTCTTTGCAGACGACACAAAGATCTGCAACAGGGTTGATACACAAGGTGGGGTGGGAAGGATGAGAAGGGACTTGGCAAGGTTGGAGGAATGGTCAAATGTATGGCAGCTTAGATTCAATGCAAAGAAGTGCAAAGTAATGCACCTGGGAAACAAAAACTCAGGGGAAGAATACACAATGGGGGGTGAGATACTGACAACAACAAAAATGGAAAGGGACCTGGGGATAGTTATATCAGATGACCTAAAGGTAGGCAAGCAATGTGAAAAGGCAGTAAGGATGGCTGGGGGCATACTGGGATGCATAGGGAGAGGCATCACCAGTAGAAAACAACAAATTGTTATCCCTCTGTAGAAACAGTTGGTGAGATCCCATCTGAAGCATTGCGTGCAATTCTGGAGATCCCATTGCTGCAAAGACATAGACAGGGTGGCGGCTTTCCAGAGGAGGGCAACCAAAATGGTGCAGGGTCTGCACCAGCAGACATACAAAGAGAGACTAAAGGAGCATAATATGTATACCCTTGAGGAAAGGAGGGAGAGGGGGGACATGATAGAAACTTTCAGGTACCTCAAGGGAACCAACAAAGTCCAATAGGGTAGCATCTTTCAGAAAAAGAGATATGCAAGAATGGGGGGGGGGGCACAACTTGAAGATAGAGGGGGAATGGCTCAGAGGTAATGTGAGGAAGTATTTTTTTACAGAGAGGGTTGTGGATGCATAGAACTGCCTTTCTGAGGAGGTTGTGGAGTCAAAAACAGTGGGGGAATTTAAGAATGCATGGGACAGAAATAGGGCAATTCTAGTAGGGGGTAAGAGGAAGTAGGCTGTTGGTTAACTAGGATCTGCAGCTTTTCCATTAGGTAGGGAAATGGGCAGACTAGGTGGGCCAAGCGGTCCTTATCTGCCATCAAATTCTATGTTTCTATGACCAGTCCCAGGCCTAACTAGGCCTGCAAGGGTCTCCTCCTCCTGTGTCTCCCTCACAGGAGGCTGAGGGACGTTTCTCCCTCAGGGAGGTACCAGGTCCCCTTCGGGGGCTTGGTAATCACCCACCAGTGATGAATGATAAAGGAATAATGCATGACAGGGTATGTGTCATGCTGGGATAACACCACGCCTGGGGGATTGGCTATGAGGCCACAGGCCGAGTGCGTCCAATGCCCCAGGCGTGCCGTTATCCCAGCATGACACACACACACCCTGGAGTGCATTATTCCTATTATACAATGGCTTGTTGTTATATATAAAATAAAAAAATAATTTTAAAGAATGTTTTTATTACTGTAGAAAAATATTTTTGTTTAAGAGGAAATGCCTGTCTATATGGTCATCCAAATGGGTTCTCAGTGTTGAGACTAGACCTGTAGTGTTATGCTGGGATAACGCCATGGGTCCGGCCCCAAACTGACCAATCACAGTCCAAGATTCTTTCTTGCCATTGTATAACGAAGATTAACACAGATAAGATATGAAAATTACGTACTTACCGTAATTCTTGATCTTTCTGTGTATCTTCACCATTCATCACTACTTTCCTCCTTCCTTCCCCTCTTGGGCCTCAGACTCCTGGCAGTGCCTCTTCCCTGCTTGCCTTCCCCAGTTGAGGTCAATTGTGGGCAAAGTCCCACTGGTACCTCCAGGTTCCCTGCCACTTCTTGAAGCATCAGGGACCCACCTTTGGTGGGAGGGCAAGTAGGGACACTTGCCTTTTTCCTTACTGGGCCCTCTTCTCATGCTTCTGGAAAGGGCTCCATTGCCTTGGGCAATTTGTCTGTCCATCTTGGGGGACAGGTCACCTTCTCTAGCCTTTGGATTGTGGGACCTTTGTCAGGATGAAATGAGAGTGGGAGGGCCCTGGGATCTACTAGTTTCTCCCTTCGGGAGCTGTGCCTCCTTTCCCTTCTGGTTTCCAGCTCAGTTCTCTTAGGCCGGGTCCTTCTCCAGAACAGCATGGATGTGTCTGTAAAGAGAAACACAGTCTTCAGGCATCCTCTTCTCTTCTGGTCTCAGTCCGGTATCCATCTCTAGATCCCCTTATGAGGAGTCTGTCTGTAGGGGACCCTGCAGTAGGGTGGATTCTGTCCCTACTCCAGGGTAGCTTAGGGACAGGAGTGGGAGACCCTTGCTACCTGTCCCCTTTCATATACTCTAGGGGAGAGGATGCTTAGTCTGGTGCCGTGGCTGTTACTTTCATACTGAGCGAATCTCTGATTGGCCATTCTTACTCTTCTCAACCCCGGGGGTGTTTCTGTTCTCTGCTCCTTCCTTGGAGCAGAATAAATGTTCAGAGGTTAAAGGGTAATTTAGACAGTAGTGCCCCTCTCTCTTCCGTCTCAGAGAGACCTTGGGCCTCTGATGAGTCAGCAAGGGGTCTCCCCTCTCCTCTCCTCTCCTCTCCTCTCCTCTCCTCTCCTCTCTCTCTCTCTTCCTTTTCTTCTGTCCTTTCTCACTTTCCCTCCTTTACTCTCCCCCCCCTTTTGCCTGCCCAGAGGCTGGGGCCCCTGTCCCAGACCCTAGGTTCTCCCTTCTGTCCTCTTGGCTGGCCTCAAGGTCGGCGCTGCCCATGGCACTGGCTCCTCCTCCTTTCAGAAAAAAAAAAATGTTCCTTCGGTGTCCTGCTCCTTTGGCCAGAACCCACTGTTGATGAATGGTAAAGATACACAGAAAGATCAAGAATTACAGTAGGTACGTAATTTTCATTTTTATGCAGTACACTAGTTCTTTAAATGACATTCAGGGGGTACTATATTACGTGGATGACTTACACTTTTGCCATGACCTTGAATCAGATCACTTGGAATGCCATGAACTAGTCCTTGCAAAGTTGCAATCCAATGGTTTTAGACTTAACCTTAAAAAGAGTCATATGGGGAGATATAGAGGTGGACTTCTTAGGTACTACCATATCCCAACAGGTAATAGGGTTGTCCAAACAGTTTAAAAATGAAATTACATTCTTAACCCCCCCCCCCCACAAAAGACAATAAAACAACTCTTGTGTATACTAGGGCTGTTAAGTTTTGCAAGACATCAGGTACCAGACTATAGCAGATTAGAAAAACCATTTAATGAGAAAACCAAAGTAAAAACTAAATTTACATGGACCACTGCAGACCAGACACATCTGGATTTGTTAAACCAGGCAGTACAAGATAGTGTAATTACATTGGTCAGACATAGTACCAAACCCCTCTACATTCAGATCACATTAAGCAATGCGTCCTACTATGCAGTGCTGATGCAGGGACAGAATTTTGACAGGAAGGTACTTTGGTTTGATGGGAAGACATTCACCCCAGCTGAAAATAATTGTACAGCTGAGGAAAATACTTGAGTGGCTATTACACAGGCACTTACAGTTTTCGATTACTGTACTAATTCCAGTCCCCATCCCCAACATACTCCAAAGGAAAACAGACAAGTTTAGGAAAGTTGTCGGCCAAAGGTGTCATCTGTGGGAAACCCTGATCTTACTTTGAGGGAGCTCTTGCAGCAGACAACACCGGTAGGACTGAAGTCTCCAGGTGCCAGGACCACACGGAAAACTTCTAGCTAGCAGTCTATCACGAGGGACTGCCCCCACTGATGTCAGCACACTGATGTCTTCCTGTCCTATAAAGGGGCAGTCCCCAGACCTACCCCAGTTCTTTTCCTGCAGTCTACCCATGCACATTGGACCTCCATAAATGCCTGCTTCAGTCGACCATTTTGCTTGCTTTTGCCTGCACTTTCTTCCTTTCTTTTCCTACCATTAGTAACATCAAATGTTCGGTGTTTTCTATACCAGATTTATGTCTTCTTCTCCAGCCTCGTCTTCCGACCGGCCGATGAAGTGTGCCTGCAGCAAGCAGATACCAGCCAAAGATGGTCACTCTTCCTGCCTGCTCTGCTTAGGCCCCAACCACGACACTAAGGCCTGCCAGCACTGCCAGTACTTTAACCAAGTCACATGGAGATACCGCTCGAAGACAATGGAAAGCTACCTGCTAAAGCAGAAATTGGCTGCGACGGAGAAGGAGCTTCAGGCCAAAAGTTCTTCTATCTCCCCAGCTCAATCTTCCAGAGCATCTTCTTTTTCTTCTTACCAGAAGGAGAAGAAATCAAGTGGGAAGCATAAGCACCGGGACAAGTATTGGGACTGTCCTTGGTCAGCCTCTCACTCGCAGTCACCTCACAGACCTGCTTCCGCCGCTGGGTCTTCCTCCCACGGGGGAGGGCAGCCCCTTCTTCCTCAGCAGCCCTCACTCCCTCTGGGCTGCCGGTGGTGCAGCTGCCCGCCTTCATCTCCATTTCGGGCATTAGCTTTTCGGGGCAGTGAACTTCATCCCCTGTCTCCCAGCCCCTGACGCTCAGGCCTTAGCTCCCATGGGTCCTCAGCCAGGTGGCTTGACCTAGGTTGGAACCTTCAGTGGTGGGTCTTTGCCCATTGCCCCTCCAAGTCAAGGTGTTGTTTTTGTCAGTCCACAACTCTAGGGCCGGCGCTAGCCCTTCCAGGCATCGCTCGGAGCAAGCGCTCACCTCTTCTTCCAGGCATGTGGTGCCTCTGCCCATGCCTCAGGGAAATTCTCCCCTGCAGGTGCCAACCTTGTCTTTGGGGCCAATGTCAGCTACTTTGCCAGACCGACTCCAGCCTTCACCTCTCAAACCAGCACCATCTACACCAGTGCCTCAATCGACAACTCCTCAGCTGTTGTCACCTTAGCCCCAGCCTATGCCACAGCCCACGCCTTTTGACCCTCCTCTGTATCCTCAGCTGGCACTAGGTGGAGCTACGCCAGGGTATCCTTCACTGGCCCATCCTCCGATGTACCCGTACCCACCTCCTCAGTATTCTTATCCACCCTATAATCCTCCTCCACCAGTGGATTATAATACTCTGTTTACTGCCTGGTGGTCCTTCATGCAAAATAAGGATGCACCCAGGTGGCCTTCACCCCTTCATCCTCCCTGGGACCCCCCTCCTCAGAACTCAGACCAGGCTGGACTTAGTAACCCCCATACCACAGGGTCCTCTGGGGGATGCACGGGGAGCTCTGACCAGCTTATAGATGACTGTCACCCTCAGATGCTGGTCCCTGACAGTGATCAGTCAGGATACGACTCTTCTTCTTCCTCTTCACAGTTGTCAGAAAACTCCAGGAGCTCTTCTGATGGTCAGGAGCATCCTAAGGAGACCCTTAGGTCTCCCCCGATGATCCCTCTTCCCTTGACATTATGTGTCATATCCAGTCCTTCATGGGATGGGAAACAGAGGAGCTTGATCTGGTGCGCCATCGCCTGACCATATACCTCTGGAAAAAGGAGAGCCTCCCTTTGGTGGTGCCTTCCTTAATTGACTGTTACACAGATGTTTCTAAGGTGGTGTGGAACCACCCTTCTTCCACCTCGGCTTTGGCCAAGAAGGCGGATTGCCTTTGTAATGCACCGGTGGGCAAGCCCTTTTTTGATGAGCACCCCACAGCAGACTCTGTGGTCACGAACGCATCCCATGACCATACAAAGAAGCCCAAGCATCCCGGCACACACCCTCCTGACAAGGAGTCTCGCCAACTGGGCCAGCTGGGCAAGCAGATGTTTGCTTCTGCCACACTGGCCATTCAGACACTTAACTACCTAGCCCATATGGTGCAGTACCAGAATGCCTTCTGGGATTAGGTAAGGGATCTGGTTCAAACCCTTCCTGAGGATTCTACTAAAACACAGTTGGGGGGGCGCTATTGAGCTTCTTGCCGATGAGACATGATTTGCAGCAGCTCTGCAAAAAACTCAAATAAATACGGCTTAAACTGGAAAATCACTCAAGAAAGTGGGTAGACGTCTTTAGTATTAGACCGAGTAGCTCTCGCAGATCATTTTGGTGCCAAACATCAATATGGGACTAACTAATAAGAGTGTCCCGAGTGGCACAAAGCAACAACCACTGACAGATTCTCAGGCCTCCACCTCTAATGCAGACCATGCAGCCCAAGACCCGCTGTGGAAAGCTCTCCAAAGATCGATGCAGGCCATCGATTCTAAAATTGAAACACTGCTGGAGCGGATGGGAGAGCAAGACCAAAAAATAGAAGCTGCAAATAAAATGGCTGTCTCCGCTGAGTCGCGAGCTACCAAAGCCCTTAACACATCCTCTAAGTTGGTCCAAGAAAATAACTATTTAAGGTACAGGCTGGAAGCTTTGGAAAATGCCCAGTGAGCAGCGAATTTAAGGCTAGTAGGATTACCTGAGGAATATGGAGAAACAGATCTTCTCGCCTTCTTAAAGAACTGGCTCCCTCGAACTCTGCAGCTCGATGAGGGGATGGGAGAGCATCTGCATAAGGAATACAGGATTTCTCCTCATGCAGCAGTAGCCCAGCAAGATAATCCCCAGTCTATCCTGATAGTTACAGATGGTAGCAGCACACGGGACACATTTCTCCAGGCCGCACGCACATCGGAGGATTTCAGCTTTCAAGGCCACACTCTACACTTGTTTCCAGATCTCTGTTTTACCACTAGATCTCGACGGAAAAAATGTGATGCAATTCGAGCCAGATTATGTGGCTTGGGGATTACCCACTCCTTGTTGATGCTAGCTCGCCTCAGAATTTATTACGGGAGCCATACTTATCAGTTTAGCGACCCGGAGGAGGTCGGTAAATGGGTCCGGCATATGGAGAGAGAGTTCACCGTGGGCCGAAGGACAACCTCCCCTTCTGTGGAGTCTGAAGATGAGGAGACATGAGGCAGTGAGTTACCGAATGGAAGTAGTAAAGTCATAAGAGAGACTATGCCTAGGACAAATTTTTGCCTATGTATGGATAAGCAGGAGAGGTTATAACAGAGAGCATTGTGTATAAGTCTAAAAAGTTTAAACAATTTAAAAGTTGGCTCCTGGTATCTTGTGTTTGTTGGAATAATATTTTTCTAATCTAAGCCAATGTTTTTCTACTTTTGAGAAATGCAATTTTTTTGTAACTGCTGCAGTTCAGTAAAATGTATTGATTTAATGTTATCGGCTAGAGGATCATATTAGCCTCAGAGCTGAATCTAAGTTATGATGGACATTTATCAATGAAATTGACCTCTAAACTCTGGCAAGGAGTAGCTGTCTTGGTTTATCTCTGTTATGGATGAATTAAAGTGATTTCCCCCATATACTTAACCTGTATGCTATATTTTTTTTCTCTCTACTATTCCAGTGGCTGGATTCTGTACAAATTGTGATGTCTGGCATTCTTGTATCTTGTATCTTGTATCTTGTGTTTACTGGAAACTACAATAAACATAGAGTACAAAAAAAAAAAAACACAGTTGGCCCAACTCCTGAAATTTGGATTGGATGTGGGCAACCATGTACTGAGGGCGGCATATGACACTGTTGATGCCTCCGGGTGTTGGGTAGTGGCAGGGATCTGCCTTTGCCACCATTCATGGCCATGGGTATCTGGCTTTGCACCTGATGTTTAGGCCAAAATAACAGAGGCCCCTTTTGGGGTTCTGTATTGTTCAGGGGAGATGCCCAGGATATTACCTCCTGCCTTCAAGAATCGGGCAAGGCCCTAAGGTCGGTGCATTCCCTCTACCAATCCCAGCGTCAGTCCTTTCATTGGTCCTCTCACCAACCCTCCAAGGGCCAGCAATTGAAAGGACCCTTTAAGCTCAAGGCAAACACCTCACCAGCTGGAACAGCTGCCCCTAGGGCCCCTAGAGTGCCACAGACATTTTACCCACCTCCAGATCCACTGCCTGACTCCTTGCCTGACCCCCCCCAGCAGAGACCTTGGAGAAGGCGGTCAGGGGTTAACTCTCCCTCTACCACGACAGGTGGCGAACAGTGACCTCAGACCAATCGGTGCTGCAGATTATCGAATGGGCTCACACCCTCGAATGTCTGGAGACCCCTCTGGAAAGCCCTCTCATGCTCTCCCATTACCCTCAGGCCCACATCTCCCTGATTCGGGAAGAGATTCAGGCACTCCTGCGCAAAAAGGTCATAGAACCTGTCCCTCTACTTCAAAGAGGAAAGGGGTTCTACTCCCACATCTTCCTCATCTCCAAGAAAACAGGGGACCTGAGGCCGATCCTGGACCTCGGCCACCTGAACCTTTACATAGAGTACAAACACTTCAGGATGGCTACTATTTAGGGACTGTTGCCTCTCCTTTAACAGGTGGACTGGCTGTGTTCCCTAAACATGCAGGATGCCTATCTTCATATCCAGGTTTTCCTGGTCCACTGCCGCTTCCTCCATTTCTGCTTCCAGGGGGACCACTTTCAGTTCACAACCCTTCCTTTTGGCCTTTCCTTGGCATCTTGGGTCTTTATCAAGTGCTGCAGTGGTGGCTGTGGCTTTGAGGAGACAGGGCTTCTATGTGTTTGCTTACCTGGACGATTGGCTGCTGAAAGGCACCTTTCAGCTTTTCCATGCCCTAGGGATCACAGTTATACTGCCACAGTCTTGTCTCACTTCAAGTCAATGCCTCCCAGGGCAGAGCTTTCCTGCCGGTGAACAGAGTAGAGCACTTGATAGCGCATGCCTGGCTAGTATCCTCCCATCATCAGATACCAGCCAGAACATTCCTCCACTTGTTGGGGCACATGGTGGCATCTATAGCTACAGTTCCCCTGGCCCGTCTGCACATGATGGTTCCCCTATGGATTGTTTGGGTCCAATGGGACCAACGCACCGATGACCTGAATCAGTTGGTGATGGTCACTGACCCAGTGCAGAGTACCCTGGAGTGGTGGCAGAACCCTGCGAATCTCCTGCAAGGGGTTTCCTTCTGAGCTGTGCCCCTCAACAGATTCTCACTATGATGCCTTGGGTCTCAGCTGGTGTACTCACTTTGTTGACCATCACACCCAGGGGATCTGGTCCGAGCTGGAGCAGCATCTCCACATCAGTGTACTGGAGATGCTGGCAGGTCTTTATGCTCTGCAGGCCTTCCAGACCCACATTCTTCTCGGTTCACTGCTGGTAGAGATGGACAACATGTCTGTAGTACACTACATCAATAAACAGGGGCACTCATTCCCACCCCCTTTGTCAGGAGGCAGTGAGAATCTGGTCCTGAGCCATTGAGCATGACCTGTAACTCTCAGACGTCCATATTTCAGGCATCAAGAAATGCCCTGGATGACAGTCTAAGTCAGTCCAGGTCGAGGACTCACACATGGGAACTCCTGTCCTCGGTAGTCAAAGATCTTTTCAACAGGTGGGGCCATCCAGAGCTGGACCTTTTTGCATCCCCACTCAATACAAAACTGCCGCTTTTCTGCTCACTCAATCCAGGGCCTGGAGTTTTCTGGCACAACGTGTTGTCCCTCTCCTGGAAGGGGAGGTTCCTGTACTCCTTCCCTCCCTTCCCACTCCTGCAGAGGGTTCTTCTCAAGCTTCAGTCAGAGGGGGCAGAGATAATTCTCATAGCTCCCTACTGGCTGCAGCAGCTGGCAGTGGAACTTCCAGTACCCTTGCCCCTGTGCACTAGCTTGCTCTCCCAGGAACAGGGCACCCTGGTCCTTCCCAACCTCAGGTCTCTACATTTAGTTGCGTGGCTCCTGCAGACTTAGCTATTGCCTGCCATGCTTTTTTTCCCAGGGTCGCTGATGTCCTGGTGGCTACTAGAAAGCCTTATGCCATGAAGTGGCAGCGCTTCTCCCTATGGGCTGCTGCTCGCCACCTGGATCTCTTCACCTGTATGGCAAATCTGATCTTGGAGTACTTGCTCTCCCTTTCAGACTTAGGCCTGGGGTACTCCTCTCTTATGGTGCACCTTTCCACCATCTCTGTGTATCATGCACCTATTGAGGGTAAAGCTGTTGCTCAGTTGGAGGTATCCCGCATATTCTTCTGGAGTATCCAACATTTGAAGCCTCCCATTTGGGACCCCATTCTGCCATTGAACATTCTTTTCATGTTGGAAAAATTCACTCTGCCTCCCTTTGAACAGGCTGCAAGTTGCGACCTGTCATGGAATTTTTTTTTTATGAGACTTATATTTATTGGTTTTAAAATGCAATAGATACAAGCATCTTCCCTTAGGACAGTACAATCCAATGTTAAAAAACACAATGTTTTCCAAAATCTGATCACTCAGTATTTGTGGTACTCCTAACTTGTTACTTCATGTGGGGGTTACCTTACAAAGAAAAAGATCTTAATTACCTTGAAACAGAAAGTTCCATAAGCTAATTGCTGCCATGAGTGGGAATATCCTATAAATTAATAGCATTTCAGATAACACACCCCTTTGATAGGTGAAAAACATCCCCATTAATTCAAGATAAGGTTACCCATTATAGAATAATAATGCAGAACACCTCACACAGCTCCCCTCATTCAGTATGATAATCATTAAGCAATAACTCGAGATGCAGTCGACTTTACCCAACAGGACTAATATATTTCGTAACAAAAACAGTTTTATTATGCAGATTGTTTATAACTGTAAAAGGAGTAACTTCAGCCTACCTTAAAACTAGAGTTACTGAAAGTGAACCAGGCATTTATTTTAAAGTTCTGAGTTGAAGCACTCAGTATTGCAGTAGGAGAAGAAAAGGAAAAAAGAACTGCATCATAACTAACTCCCACACATGTTTCCCGCACCCAATTCACTAATCACTTTAATTTAAACTTGGAGGAGAAAGGATAAACATCACACTGCATTGTTAATACATGCCCCTAGTATTGGAACGTTATAGCGATTCACACTAAAGTAATCAACATTTTACTCTGTAAAAATAAATGTCCCAATAGTACAAAAAAGCGACAGTCTCATGAGGGATTAGACACCTCAGCCAAGGGTAGACTTATGAACTGCAGTCCTTAGAATTCAGTCCTGTCCCTCAGCTTCCGAATTGGACTCTCGACTTCGAGCTGCACAGTCTTGTTCAATTTTAGTCACCAACTTGCTTGCATCCTTTGAGTTAGCGAAGTAAAACGTTTTAGCACCATACACCACCTTCTGGCTTGCAGGCATCAACAAAATGTGATGGACCCCCCAGTTGTCTCAGTTTGGACCTGATCCCATCAAATGCCTTTGTCTCGTGGCATAGCTGAGGTCCGGGAATACATGAATATTAGCCCCTCGCCAGTGTATGGGACCCTGCTTCTGTGCCACTTGTAGAATGCTGTCTCGCTCCTTCATGGAGCCCAGGATGACTAGCACTGCACGTGTTGAAGGATAGGCAGAGTCCTGATGCAATCGGGCCTCTCGCACATTTACTTGGTATGCCCTTTGAATCATGACCTCAACTTGCAATTGCTCTGGGATCCAGTGCTCTAAAAAACCATGGAGATCTTCTTCTTCCTCCATCTCCGGTAGCTCTATGATTCTGACATTCAATGCTCGCGCCCCATTCTCTAAATTCTCTAGGCGCTGTCGGAGGAGGGAATTCTCTTTAATAAGGCCTGATGTAGTGGCTGCTGATTTCTCTACCAATTTACTCGCCTCCTTCGCTGCCTCTTCCACAATGGTCTTCCACCATGGTCATTTTCGTTTCTACCAGGGTCAGCTGCAAGGTAAAATCATCCATTTTTTGTCAATACTTTGAATAGCTTTGAGCAACATGGCATTCGAGGGCTGGTTCAGGGCTGAATCGGCAGACTCCTTATCTTTGTCTGGGCCTTGTCTTGCGTCTTTCTGCTTGCTTCCCTCTCCTCCAGTAATTCTTTTTGGATGACCCATTGTCCTAGAGTGCACAATTTAGGTATGCCCAGAATCCATATAGTTAGCTGAGACTAGAAATATTACTTTTAAGTCAATTGCTTTGTTTATTCTGCTCAAAAAATGAGAAGATAAAAGGTTTTTGTAAAGAGCTGTAGTGAAGTGCAGCTTTCAGCTCGGCAGCTAGCCACCTCTGAAAGGATTGTTTTTAGTTGTTGTTATGTCAGCTCGGAGGATTTCAAAGCTTCAGGCTCTGATGTGTAAAGAGCCTTACTTAGTTTTTCACAAAGACAGCGTGTCTTTGCATACTAATCCTAAGTTTTTGCCTAAGATGGTGTCTGAGTTCACACTAAACCAATCCCAACTGGTTAGAAAGACTGATTAATTATTTTGTTTGCCCCCAAGAGAGAAGGGGCACCTGTTTCGAAACCTGCCCATTTATTTCTCTGAGTATTCTAATCAGGGGAGGCCTTACTACATACTTTGAATGTTCATAGGGTGCTTGCTTCATTATTACACAAATCGCACCCAACTGGTTAGAAAGACTGATTAGTTGTTTTGTTTGCCCCCAAGAGAGAAGGGGCACCTGTTTTGAAACAGTGTTTGTCAGAATGGTTGGCAAATTGCATTATTTACTGTTACCGTAAGTGCAACAAGCCCTTGCCTGGGGAGGTTAAGAGACACTCCACCAGAGGTATGACTGCCTGTACCACCTGTTTCAGGAATGTGTCTTCTTCGGACATCTGTGCAGCTGCCACTTAGAGTTCTGTTCACCCCTTTGTCTGACACTACAGTCTGGACATTCCTTCCAGACGCAGGGACAATTTCGGACTCGCAGTCCTTCAGGGTATTCTTTCCTGAAAATTTCTGCTGACATCTCCTGCCTCCTCTCGTCTGACCTTTGCGTCAGTTCTGGTACTGCTTGGGACTCAGGCCTACCAACAATGTTGCCTGCTGCAAGAGCCCCCTTGAAGTAAGATTGTACAGTTACGTAAGAACTTACCGTAACAGTAGATCTTTGAGAGGACCTCTTGCAGCAGGTGATTCTTTCACTCCCTCCTGCCCCCTGATAGCTTCTTCACCTTCACATTTATTCTACTTTTCCTTGGCACTGAGGAACCGCTTCAGTTCTCCTTTTTAACTTCTGTGCCGGGGTCTCTGGTGGGAGAACTGAGGTAGGTCTAGGGGACCGCACTCTTTATATGATAGGCGGATGTCAGCATGCTGATGCGGTAGGGGCAGTTCCCTGTGATAAACTGCTAGCTAGATGTTTTTTGTGTGGTCTTGGTGCTCGGTACCTTCAGTCCTACCAGTGCTGCCTGCTACAAAAGCTCCTCTCAAAGATTTACTGTTATGGTAAGTTCTTACATAACTGTACTTTAAGTGATCTATTGTTACACTTTGAATACAGCCCACATGAAAACCACCTACCTGCACTAATGAATCAAGAGGACCCACCACTGCTGCAGAGATCCCCCATCCCTCACAACTCATTGTTTATTATGATAGATCCTACCAAGAGTGCCAAAACAACAGCAGGACAGGAATTGGTATAGTGAGAGGAAGGTATCAAAATGGCAAAGTGGCCTTGAGCGACCGGATTTGTTTCCTGGTTGCAGCATCTTTGGCACAAGAAGCAGAGGTCTGTGCCCTAGGAAAGGCAGTTGCCATGTTTAGTAGTCAACCTGTGGTAGTAATCCTTACTGATTCAAATTATTGCCAAAGTGCCTTCACTTACTAGTTAGCAGACTGGGTTACCAATGGCTTTACAGACCATAGGCATAAACCCATAGCCTATCAAAAGCAATGGGAGAATATTGCTTTTTTGTAAGAACTACTCCACCACCTCAGGGTAATCCACATCTGGGGCATAATTGGGGGGGGTATACGTTTTGAGGTAAACGCTGAAGCAGATAGATTAACAAAGGAGACTTACTATAAAGAGCTGACCTCTGTGGTCTGTCATGCAATCCTGACCTGCCACCAAGTCAAACTCCTTACTGGCTAGAAGAGCGATGGCATGATGAGCCAAACCCCTTGCCTGAGGACCCCTATCTTAAAGATGACAAGCTCTGCAACCTTCAAAGTCATCTGCAATAGCCAACCCTGGGATCAATGCCTCCACCTGTGTTGCAATCATATCTGAAGGGGACACCTCCTGTGGTCCAAGACAACAGGACATGGAAGGACACAAACATTATTTTCCTATTAATATGAGGGTGGTCTTAATAGAACAAGTTCATCTAGGTGCTGGGGGGTTACATGGTTTGGTTAATAACACTGCAGCTTTATTGGACAATTGGTGGTGGCCAACCAAAAGTAAGGACATCTGAACCTATGTATATAATTGCGTTCCTTGTATATGCAGCAATCCTAGTAGAACAGAGGGGGAGCAATCCAGCTACATGTTCCTGTCTCAAGAATTTGTCACAGAGTATATATGTACTTTATAGGATCATTATCAATAGCCAAGGTAAGATTTAAACCTACTTTAATTGTAGTAGACCAATTTTCTGGCTACCCTTTAATTTTCCCTTCTAAGACAATACAACCACCACTGTTATTAACCACTGTTTAAAGACATTCATCCCTGACAACAGGGTACCTTGTGTTTTTGAAATGAACAGAGGCAGACATTTTGCAAGTGACATCATTAAAGGGATTTGGGAAGCCTTAGAGGCAAAACAGCTGCTGCTTATCCAGTATCACCCAGAGAGCTCGGGGAAGGTTGAAAGACTGAGCCAATCTATTAAAATTTCTGTAATAGAAGCATTGCAATCCAGAGGCATACAATGGACAGATTTGATACCTTGGGTTTTGATGGAGATATGAAGTCAATTGCATTAAGCAACCAGTTTTACAACATTTGAACTATTTTACAGTTGAAAGATGAACACTCCACTGTCTCTGGCCTCTGCTTCTCTTTCAGTCCCTCCAGCAATTGGCACCCTGCTTAAAGACATTGGAACTGCATGTGAAATTGAACTACACAGTTACCAATTGCATCATCAGGACACAGATCCCCCTACATGGACTCCAAAAGTGGGAGATCTTATGGTCTGGAAAACTCACTTTAAAAATAAATCTTTTCAACCAAGATACCATCCACCAACCATTATTAGGATTTTAAATGCAAATACAGCACTAGTATTACATAAAAGACTTGAGAAAATTGTTTCTATTGCACAATTGAAACCAGTACCAAAATGCTAAAAGTTTACTTTTTTGTTCTTGCAATTTTTCTTTGGTTGGCATCTGTTAAAATATGTGTGGTTAAAGTTTCCTTGTACAAATTCTATACTGAGGAATGGGAAACAGCTCCCTAAGGAAATGTCACTCAACACAATGACTACCCTTGCAGTGCAACTAATTTTACTACACATGCAGATCAAATCCTGAAATCAGAACACCTAATTGTCTCCACCCCCCTTTATGGTACACCATGGCCAAACAGTAAATGAATTGTCAGTGTTCCGCTGCCTTGTCCAGGTATAAGGTCACCTGGGGGCCATTGACTATCACATGGCATGGTTCAATTTGGCCACTAGAACTAAATCATCCCATTCCAAGGCAAAAATATGGGACTTCAGAGGAGCTGACTTTGATAAGATGGCCAACAGAGTTAAGTTAGCCCTGGCAAGAAGAAATACTGGTGAGGGGGTACAGGCAAAGTGGGCAAGCATTAAGGATGCAGTACTTGAAGCAACATCCCATTGTGTTAGAGAGAAAAGCAAGAGCAAAAGAAGGAGGGAACCATTTTGGTTCTCAAAAACGGTAGTAGAAAAAGTCAGAGCCAAAAGGCTGGCCTTCAGGAAATATAAGGGAATAAAGCAGGACAAAGATAGGGAGGCATACCAAATGTCCCTAAGGGAAGCAGGGAAGGCAGTAAGGCAGGCAAAGGCCCAAACTGAGGAAGCACTAGCATGGACAGTAAAAGAAGGGGTCAAAACTTTCTATAGATACATTAGTGAAAGGAAAAAGTCCAGAGGGGGTATTGCAAAGATCAAAGGGGACAAGGGTGAGTGTGTGGAGGAGGACCAAGGAAAAGCACCTATCCTAAATTGATACTTATGCTCAGTATTTTCTGAAGAGAAGTTAGGGCAGGGCTCACAGCTCAGCACCATGGACACAGTGGGGAGGGAGGTGTGCACTAGTCCCTTCACAAAATAAAATGTCCTACAAGAGCTCGCTAAGCTCAGGGTGGACAAGGCAATGGGAACTGATGGCATACATCCCAGGGTACTAAAGGAGCTAAGGGTGGAACTAGCAGAGCCATTAGTAGAACTGTTTGGTGAGTATCTGAGCACAGGAGAGGTCCCAGAAGACTGGAGAAAGGCTCATGTGATCCCGCTCCACAAGAGTGGTAGCAGGGAGGAGGCAGGGAACTATGGACCAGTCAGTCTTACCTCAGTATTGGGCAAGATTATGGAGGCACTCCTTAAGGAAAGGATCGTGCAACACCTGGAATCCATAGGAGCACAGGAACCAAGACAGCATGGGTTTACAAAAGGAAGGTCCTGTCAAACTAATATTATAGATTTCTTTGATTGGGTAACCAGAGTGGTGGACCAAGGGGGAGCAGTTGATGTCACCTACCTTGACTTCAGCAAAGCTTTTGATACTGTTCCATATAGAAGATTGATTAATAAGCTGGGTAGGCTCGGGGTGGGTCAGAAGTTGGTCAACTGTGTGACAAACTGGTTCACAGGCAGAAAACAGAGAGTGGTGGTAAACGTTATTCAGTCAGAAGAAGTTCAGGTACAATCGGACTCCATTAGTGATCACTCCCCGGTAACATGTCTCTGGTCAAATAGCTGGAAACCACCCCCACCTAGGATCTCCATGTGTTGCCAGCTCAAGAAGGGGGCTCTAAAACATCTCAGAAACCTACTTCAGAATATTGACTGGTCCCCTCTTGATCATCTGACATCAGTTGATGCCGCCCTGTCCTTCTTCATTAGTTCCTTCCAATCCGCCTGTGACATTTTCGCCCCCCATGTCAAACGGTTTGATAAGTCTAAATCCTCCCCCTGGGTAACTCGGACTTTGCTTGATCAAATGAAGGCACGTGATGACCTGTGGTGCAGAGCTCTTCAGTCAGGTCAACCCGCTGACCGACAACGCTATCGTGCCACCAGAAACGCCTGCACCTGGGCCATTCGGCTGGCAAAGGCTGCCTACTACCAAACAAAACTCACTGTCACCTGAGGTGATGGAAAGAGGTTCTGGGATAATATAAAGGAACTTCGTGGAAAGTCTCCTTCCCCTCCCCCACCATACTTATCCTGGATGGTACCCCAACCCAAGAACCTAAAAAAATAGCGGATGCTTTCAATATATCATTCTCAGATCTAAGCTCAATTCTCCCTCCAGACTTTTTCAGTGCTGTTGCGGGATATTTCCCGCCACCCCCCACTGCGCCTCCTTTTCATCTAAAAACTGTCTTCACTAGTGATGCCCGTGCATATATTGCCAGGTTCCTAGGTAAGTCCAGACATAGTGGTGACTCACTAGATGCTAAACTGCTATTCTTAACACTTGATGCTGTTCTAGTACCGCTCACTAAAATTTTCAACATGTCCCTCTGCCTGGGACAATTCCCAGCTTTGTGGAAAAAGGCAAGGATTATACCAGTACATAAAAGTGGTGCACGTACTTTCACTAGTAACTACAGGCCCATCTCCATACTCCCACTCTCTAAAGCTTTGGAGAAAAATAGTGGCTGATCAACTTTCCAACTATCTAGATGCACAACACCTAATTTGCCAACAACAACACGGTTTTAGGAAAGGTCACAGCACCACCACTGCCCTACTAGAACTCACCTCCTTTGTACATGGTGCTCTGGACCATGGAGACCTGGCTGGCTCAGTCTTTATAGATCTCTCCAAGGCATTTGATACCGTCAATCACATCATGCTCATAAACTCCCTCCTCTCTGTTGGCATCTCCAATGAAACTACTTGCTGGTTCTCTAGTTATCTCTCTGGCCGCACGCAACAGGTGATGATAAGAAACACCCTCTCTGCTAACCTTCAAGTCCGATCGGGTGTCCCACAAGGATCTATCCTCGGTCCACTGCTCTTCTCACTTTTCCTGATCTAGTTACCTCTGGCCTCCTCTGGGCTTCTCTCCTCTATGCAGATGATGCTGTGATTTTCAGTCGACACCCTGACCCATGATGCTTCAGAAATCCTTGCAGGGCTCTTTCTCTCAAATTGAAGCCTGGTTTTCTCTCACAAACTCGTACTCAACACAAAAAAAGGCGAAAGTGTACTGTTAGCCATCCACAACATAAGCACAGCACTACAAAATTATCTATACTTAATGTGACAGGCACCACACTGGAACCAATTTCCAGTTTCAAATATCTTGGGGTTACCCTAGACTTGCCCTTACCTATCGTGGAGCATATCGCACAACTTGTACAGAAATTAACAAAAGAATCGGTCTCCTCTACAGGCTTAGGCCATGTCTACCTCCGGAGGCTCTACGCTAGCTATCTCCAGCTCCATCCTTTCACTGGTAGACTACAGCATAATCATCTCACGGGCCACCTCTGACACAGCACTGTCCAGCATTAAACGTGTCTTTAAACAAAGCCTGCAGATTGGCCATAGGCGGTGATCGCCTTACGACACCTGTGACCTCTATCTGGCGCTCATCCCGCTAAATTTCCATGGCGGCTAGTTTATCAGACCTGTCTGCTGGCAAAATCCAGTTGGGCCTAGCCTCGTTGTCAACAATTCCTCCAAAAGAACCTTCCTGCTCGCTTCCACTAGACACTCTGACACTGCCACATTCCGTGTCCCTTTTGTAAAGACCACTGCTGGCCAAAGGTCTTTTTGCTTCAGGGCCCCACTCTGGATGAACTCAATCCCTGACTGCATTAAACCTGAGTTACGTAATCACATTATGTCTAACTCCCACTGTGACTGCAGATGAATCTCTATAAATCTCTATTGCACTAGTACTTCACAAACTGCTGTTTGTTCCATGATTGTGCCATTGTATTTTTTCGTTCATCTCTGTATGTTTCTGTCTTTCTTTGTTCAAGAGCGGATGTCTAAATTGTTTATTCCATATTGTACTGTGTTCTAATCCATTTTTTGTATGATGCGGAGCCTTTGCAAATGAGTCCCTGACTCAAAGGGTTGTAATTCCTAGACCTTAAATAAATAAATAAAAAAGAAGAGATGCAAATCACAATTGGGGTACCTCAGGGATCAGTCCTCCAGTCCTCTTCAATATCTTCATCAGTGACATTGCAGCTGGACTGGAGGGTAAGGTTTGTCTGTTTGCAGATGACACCAAGATCTGCAACAGAGGAGATGATCCAGATGGGATGGGCAGAATGAGAAGAGATCTGGATACACTGGCAAAATGGTCAGAAGAGTG
This sequence comes from Neoceratodus forsteri, assembly GCA_016271365.2. Lineage (NCBI taxonomy): Eukaryota > Metazoa > Chordata > Ceratodontiformes > Ceratodontidae > Neoceratodus > Neoceratodus forsteri. The sequence goes on along the minus strand of CM057451.1, from coordinate 669,219,584 downwards.
GCAACTGGGGTTTAATGCAAAGAAGTGCAAGATCATGCACATAGGGAAGAGAAACCCTGAAACCCCCATAAGTTGGGAGGGGAGTTGCTGGCAGTCACAAAGGAAGAAAGTGACTTGGGCATCATCATCACAGATGACCCAAAATCATCCAAACAGACCACTAAAGCAGTAGGTAAGGGTAGAGGGATATAGGGGTATCGCAAGTCGTAAGAGAGAGGTAATAATCCCTCTTTACAAGACACTGGTTAGGCCCCATCTGGAGTACTGAGTGCAGTATTAGAGACCACACCTGCACAAGGACATTAACAAAATGGAGGTAGTCCAGAGAAGGACAACCAAAATGGTGCAGGGACTGCATCAGAAAACATAGGAGGACAGAAACGGAGCTCAGTATGTATACCCTATAGCAAAGGAGGGAGAGAGGCGATATGATCAAAACATTCAAACATCTTAAGGGCATTAACAAGGTGACGAGTCTAACATGTTTCAATATAAGAAAAATAGCAGGACAAGAGGACCCAGCATGAGATTAGAGGAAGTTCTTTTTCACAGAAAGGGTGGTGGATGCATGGAACAGACTACCTCAGGAAGTGATGGATACGAATACAGTGTAGGGCTTCAAACAGGCATGGGATAGGCATAAGGGAGCAATACAGATGAGTATGAATAGATAGGCCATTGATGGAGTAAAGGCCTATGGTACATTCATAAGGTAGAAAAAATGGGCAGACTGGATGGGCCTTGCGGTCCTAATCTGCTATCAACTTCTATGTTTCTACGATATATTACAGTGGGCAGGCATTAGTGCTACCCGTTTAGGTACAGGTGGACCCAGTGAAGTTGTACAAACAGATAATCAGTGATTCTAGCTGAACCACCAGAATAGGAACCCCTGATCAAGCCACAGGTACTTTATTAAGTTCCATCATACAGGACATTAATAATAGGTGTTTACTCACCTGGTAAAGGTGGTTGTGTTAGTTGCATCCATGACATTCCAGACATTACCTCTTGGGTTCCCTACCCACCTGATAGGCTAGTGATGCACATGTGACCCAGATCAAATTTCGCAGTACACCTTGGTCCCAGGAGTCCCCTTTCCTCAGTTCAAATCTTCCATAGCTGAAAAAAAGCAATACAACCTCAGCCAAAAGAGAAAACATTCCTTCCTGTGATTCCCTTACTACAAACCCCCTAACATGAACAGACTGGAGTTCTGAGAGTGGATTTTCCATCACCTTGAGTTTATTCCCTCTCTGTACAATTCTAGACACGGCCCCATAGGGTACCGACAGCATCCTTTAGATACACATCACTATAAAGTTCAAATACTTAAAATATGCTAGCGTGTGATATTGCTGCCGTGATCGGCCTGAAGGGAGGGCCATGGAGTGTCATGGATGCAACTAACACAATCATCTTTACCAGGTGAGTAAACACCCATTGTGTTAGTTGCTATCCATGATACTCCAGACATTACCTCTTGGGTTACTTAATAATAAGCAGTTCACCAATCCTTCAGGGCGGGACAGGGCGATCAGAAAGCAAGCTGTTGTGGCATGCTGTGGATAAGACTTGATTAGCAAAATCAGTTCTTTGTCTATATGGTGACTCAAGTCTGTAATGTCTTGTGAAGGTATGTACTGAAGTCCAAGTTGCTGCCCTGCAGATGTCCTCCATGGACACATTAGCTCTTTCTACCCAGGATGTGGCCACTGCCCTTGTGGAGTGGACCCTTATTCCCTCCGGTGGAGTGAGGCTGTCTGATTTGTATGCCTCTTGTATTGTCCTTTTTAACCAGCTGGCGATGGTGGTCTTGAACGCTGCCATTCCCTGTCTGTGACCCTTCGCTATAACAAAGAGTCTCTCTGATCGGCGAATTGGTTGTGCCTTAGTGATATATTGTTTTATCGTGCTACCTACATCCAGGGGATGGTGAGCCCTTATCTCTCCCTGAGGTGGCTGAGTGTAAAAGGTTGGCAGTTCCATGGGTTGTTCCCTATGGAATGTGGACATGACCTTGGGGCGGAAGGCTGGAAATGTTTTCAAGAACACCCCTTCTGTTGTGAAGATGGTGTATGGCTCTTTACAAGAGAGTGCTCCTAACTCACTAATCCTGCGGGCAGAGCAAATGGCCACCAGGAAGCAGGTCTTTAGACCCAACCAGTAAAGTTCTGATTGCTGTGAGGGCTCAAATGGTGCTTCCCCTAGAAACTCCAGTACCATTGGAAGGTCCCAAGGAGCCAGTGGTGCTCGTGAACACGGCCGAATGGCTTCTGCTGCCCTGAGAATTCTGTGGTGTCCGGATGGTCTCCAGGCTGTGTAGGCCCCACGTTTCCTCTGGCTGCTCCTATGGCTGACAGTTGGACTCTTAGTGAAGAAGGGGATAGCCCTCTGTCCAGTCCCTGTTGTAAGAATAGCAGTATCAGGGACATGTCAGCTTGTAGCGGATCAATGTGTGCCGCCTTGCACCATTTTGTAAAAATGTTCCACTGTCTACTGTAGGTGGTCATGGTAGATGATTTCCTGGACTGCAGAATGGTTGAGATAACAGATTCATGATACCCAGTGGTTAACAATCTTTGCCTTTCAGGAAACAGGCTGATAACTTTAGGGTGCGGGGTGATGGGTGCATCATTGGATCCTGCAACAGCATATCCATTCGGAAAGGGAGGGGCCAGCTGTCCAGACTGATGGCTACTGCTGAGGCAAACCATGATCTCCGTGGCCAGTATGGAGTGACCAGGATGATCAGTCTCCGAGATAGTCTGATCTTTGTTAGCACCTGTGGGATCAGGGGAATTGGTGGGAAGACATAGGAATGATCCTGATCCCATGTCTGGGATAAGGCATCCGCTCCTAGTGACTGCCTCTCCCTGAATCTGGAGAAGTAAGCAGTGACTTGGGCATTCGACTTGGATGCCATTAGATCAATTGGAATGTGGCACCACTTGCTCTGAATCAAATTGAACAAGTCAGGGTGCAGCTGCCATTCCCCTGGGTGCAATTTCTGCCTGCTGAGCCAATCTCCCCTGATGTTCAGCTTGCCTGCCAGATGGATGGCATGAATGTGGGACAGATCTGCCTGGGCCCACTTTAGCACTTTGGCTGCTTCCCTGCTCATTGCCTTGCTGCAGGTTCCACCTTACTTGGCCATGTACACCACTGTGACCTTGTTGTCAGACTTTACTAGGACTGATTTCCCGAGGATATTTCCCCGGAATGCTTTCAGAGCATGAAGAACCGCCCTCATCTCCAGGATGTTGATAGACAGCCTGGCCTCCACCGTTGCCCACCGGCCTTGAGCGGAGTGCGTGCCCATGCATGCTCCCCAGCCCTACAGGCTGGCATCGGTCTCCAGTGACACCTGATTTGACAACTCTAGTGGGGCGCCCCTCAGGAGATGCGGGCAATGTATCCACCATCTCAATGATTCCCTGACCGAGTGTGGTAGGACTACCTTCGTGTTGAGGTTGTCCTCCGAAAGGGAACCTTGTTGTAGAATGCAGTTCTGTAAAGGGCGCATGTTTCATCTTGCCCATGGGACTAGGTCGATGCATGATGCCGTGCATCCAAGGACCTGTGCCGTTTGACCCATCGTTGGTTTGGGGTTGGCCCGAAGAGACTGAACCAGTGCGATGATCATGTCTATTCACTTGCATGATGGCCTCGCCATTCCCTCGGCTGTATTCATCTCTGCGCCAAGGTGTTCTGTGAGTTGAGAGGGGTGTAATGAACTCTTGCTGCGATTGACCACCCAGCTATACTGCGAAAGGGCAGTCAGCACTAGGTCTGTGTCTTTCTGGGATTGTTCGCTGGAGTGTGATCTTATCAGCCAGTCATCTAGGTATGGGATAATGTCCACACCCTTCTCCCATAACTGAGCCGCCAGGATGATGGACACCTTTGTAAACACCCTTGGTGCTGATGTGAGACTGAAGGGTAGGGCCTGATATTGAAAATGTTGGCCCAGTATGTGAAACCGGAGGAACTGTTGGTGACTGTGTCTGATAGGGATGTGGGTGTAGGCATCTTTCAGGTCCACAGATGTGAGGTAGTCACCTACCCAGATACTCCTCAGTGTGGTTCTGAGGGTTTCTATCTTGAACTTCAGGGTAGTTATGAATTTGTTCAAGAATTTTAGATCTAGACTCGGCCTGAGGTCCCCGTTCTTCTTTGCCACTAGGAAGAAGATGGAATAGACCCCGGTGCCCACCTCATCTTCGGGCACAACTTGGATTGCCCTGTTCTCGAGCAGGTCCCAGAGAACTTCCTGAACCTGGTGGGCTGTGGCCCTTTTCTTTGAGATGGGTGATAGTACCACCCTGTCTCTGCAAGGCCTCTTGAAAACTCTATAGCATATCCCCGAGATACGATCTCTAGGACCCATTTGTCGGAGGTTGTTTGCTGCCACTGTTGGAGGAACAATGACAGTCTTTGCCCCACTGGCAGGTAACAGTGTTGTGGGCTGACCGGGGAGGCCAGAGGGTGGTAGTCAAAATTGTTTTGGCCTCCACGTCTGCCTCTGCCTCCGAATCTGGGATTTCTGCCTCTGAAGGAGGAGATGGTACCTTGCGTGGGGCTTCTGAAATTACCATAGTGGCCCTTCTCTCGAAAGGAGTTGTTAGTGTATGTTTGCTTTCTGTTCTGTTGGAATCTTCCATTCCCCCGAAACCTACGCCGATTGGATGGTAGGTAAAGGGTTCTCTGCTTGTCCTTTGCAAGGTCTTTCCCTTCCTCTTTTTGTTTGAGGAACTCCTTTAAGCCTTCCCCAAAGAGATTGCTTCCCTTCAGGGGTAGATTTTGCAACAGAGTTTTTGATTCATTGTCCGCTTCCCAGAGTTTTAGCCATAAGGCCCGTCTAGCCCTGTTTGTTAGGGCCCCTGCCTTGGCTTCCAGTTTTAGAGTGTCTACGGCCATGTCCCCCAGGTATTTTGCTGTATCCAGAGTGCATTCTAAAAGTTCTGCTTCTCTGGACTTGGGCTCAGCTTTTTCCAATACTTATTCCAGCCAGCGAATTTGAGCTCTGGCAGAGTACACTGTTGACACTGCTGCTTTGGTTTCCATTCCTGTGATCTCGAACCGCTTTTTTAATATTTCTTCCACTTTCTTGTCAGTGGGATCCTTGAATGAGATAGTGCCACATGGCAGCACTGTTTCCTTACTTAGTGCCACAATTTGGGGGTCTATGCCATGCGCTGTGCACCACAGTGTGGCCTTTTCCTGCTGTATCGGATATATCCTGTCCATATTCCTTTTCTCAGACAGTCGACCAGGTTCTGAGGACTCCCATTCTTTTGATATTATGCCATCAATGGCTAGACAGCTTGGGAAGGTGTCCTTGACCTGCTGATTTTGCTGGATCATGGGATCAAGCTTGGACTCTGGCTTTGTAGCTTCTGTGTCGAACCCCATTGTGGATTTGATGGTCCTCATTAGCACTGGAACCAGATCAAATGAGCAGAATTTAGATGTCAACAAGGAGCAATCTGATACGATCTCCATGTCATCGTCCCCCGACTCTATGTTCCCCACATCTTCTGGAGCATCCCCGTGGTCCTCATCTGCTGGATTGGGGCAGCCGTGTTCTTGTTGATGTCCGGTTGAGGAATGGGTTGGGTGGGGTTTGGCGCTGGCATAGGCATTGGTAGAGGCCTAGCCTTGGTTAGCGACTCCAACTTCTCCGTGACCTTAAGCATAAAGTTCTGCTGACTCTCCATCATGGCGACCGTTGTTTGCTAGGTCTGGATGAAAAGGCCCCTTGATCCATCCAGGCCGATGTGTTGGGTCCCTGGGTATTGAGGTTTGTGCTGGGGGCCTGCTCTGCTGCTAACTCCTCATCCATGTGTTCGCAGGCGGGGCATCATGGACCTGGTTGTGGGGCAGGAGGGTGGCACTACAGGAAGTGCATTTCTTTGCCTTCACCATCTGGGGATGAGAGAAGGACAGAGAGGAAGAGTGTTAGAAAGAACACATATTCGAGGGGAAGTTACCTGCAAAGGTATCAGAATATGAGAAATGGCAGGACATTTGGGCTCATTAGGTATACCTAGTAAATGTGCGTACACAGATGGGAGAAAACTAATTTCCTCATATAAACCATGGCGTTTGAGTGGGCTTCCAGTGATTCAATTCATTGTCCCCACGGAAAAAGATTTTTTTGTAAGGGGTGAAATAATTAAATAATTTGCCCCTTTAATATCATAGCACGCTTTGAGACAAAACAAATAAGTTATGGTTCTGTCTAAAGGATCAAAGGTGGAGAAGAAAGAACAAATGCAGCGAGTTTAGTGCTGCATGGTTTTACTAAATAAAATGGTGGTTATGCTTTTCTTAATCAAAATGGTAGCTATCCCTCCTAGGGAAGGGAGGTCTCCCCACCTAAGATGGTGGCCCAGGGAAGATGAAGCTATCCTACTAAAATGGCGGCCGAATCCTCTGCTAGATACCTCCTGCTTATTTTGTTTTATTCTTTTTCTCCAGTCAAGTATGATTTTAAATATGGAGACGTGAGCCTGATGATTTGAATGCAATCCAGAATGGTGCTACAAGTTGCGTGAAGATTCCATAGTATGCCAGCAGGCCGCTGCCACGAGGTGCCTGAAGCGTTTGGTATGTCAGAGAACAGAAAGACTGATCGTTCCTGAGGTAATTGCGGCTTCACGAGTGGTCGCTGAAATGGGGACCGCCTCGGGAGATTCCCTGTTGCTGCCATTTAGTCCGCTCGCTAGGAGACTTTCTGTGAGCTGCTTGTAAGCTCCACATGGTCTCCGCTAGAGAGGAGAGACCACGGGAGCAGCGATCGGCTTTGTTCTTGCCTAGGCCCAAAGGATCCCGCTTGTGAGGGGGAGACTGGAGCTACAAGCTCTTCTTGAGGTGCACGATCACCTAAATAAATTAATTGGCCCATGAAGCTGTTTCAGATATGCCCAGAAAGATCCCACTTGTGAGGGGGAGACTGGAGCTGCAAGCTCTTCTCGAGGTGCGCGATCACCTAAATAAATTAATTGGCCCATGAAGCTGTTTCAGATATGCCCAAAAGGATCCCACTTGTGAGGGGGAGACTGGGGCTGCAAGCGCTTCTCGTGCGCATTTAAATAAGACAAGTGGCCCATGCAGCTGCGAACATTCTGCTTGGGAGAGGCATACCAGAAGCTGCAGGGCGCTTGAGAACTGTGCAGTGATTTTAAATCCCTGTTTCGAGTGTGTGGAGCGAGGAGAGCACCACGAGGAATCGTGCTTTGCACTCAGGTTAGGCTCTACAGCGACTGAAACTGACACTGCAATACTGTGATAAATTGTATGGATTTATTCAAACTGTTTAGTGATATCATAAAGATTTAGCAATCAAAAATGGCTGAATTAGCGATCCTTTGACCATGCATACAGAAAAAGCAGGCTTTAGTTATAAAATAGGCTATAAAGGGATTCACAGCTTACAGCATTAAAATGAATACCATTTAAAAACAGCAAAAGAGCAGTAATAAGACCTATCAGACATAGGTCAATTAATTAGTCCCACTACCTAAATAGCCAAAAACACAGACCACAGTGGTGCAAAAAAGAGAGCTAAGCCTTTTGCATAGCATGGCACTATAGATTTCCTTTTAACAATGCATTCCAAACAATTAAAAAACCTTGAGGAGATTTCACAGGCTTTTTGCCTACCTTAGTTAAATAGCTGAACAGGGACTCCTGGTGTGCTGATAGCCTCTCAGATGCAAAGGTTGAACTGAGGAAAGGGGACTCCTGGGACCAAGGTGTACTGCAAAATTTGATCTGGGTCACATGTGTATTACTAGCCTATCAGGTGGGTTGGGAACCCAAGAGGTAATGTCTGGAGTGTCATGGATAGCAACTAACACAATCAGTCAGTAGTATTTGAGATAACTGAAGGGGCAGAATCCTGCCACACAGAAACATGAATCCTTGACTTTAGAAGGGCAGATTTTGGAAAAATGGGAAAATGTCTGGAAGAGGCATTAGCTGGGATAGGGAGGAAATTAGGGGTGGAGGAGCAGTGGGCAGTGTTTAAATCCATGATAACACAGGTGACACAATTATGTGTAAAACAGGTTAGCAAGGGGAAAAGAAAGAGGAGACCATTATGGTATTCCAAGGAGGTAGCTGTGAAAGTGGAAGCTAAAAAAATTGCATTCAAACAGTACAAGAAGACACAGGCAGAAGGGGTACCGGGAGAAACAAAGGGAGGCAGGGAGGGCAGTAAAGGAAGCCAAAGCACAAATGGAGGAACGCATTACAAAATCAGCGGTATGGGGGGACAAAACCTTTTATAGGTACATTGGAGAAAAAAGGAAAGCAAAGGGGGGATAGTGAGGCTGAAAGGGGAGGACGGGAGTAGAGTGGAAGATAACAACCATAAAGCAGACAGACTAAACAGATACTTCTGCTCAGCCTTTACAGATGAGGGAACAGGAAATGGGCCAGAAAGGGGTAGAGAGGGTAGGAAGGGCACGGAAATGAATACAAGTCCTTTTCCACAGGAAATTGTCCTAAGGGAACTGGAAAAAGTAAAGGTCAGTAAGGCTATGGGGTCAGATGGGGTACACCCCAGGGTGCTGAGGGAGCTAAGAGAGGTGGTGGCAGAACCTCTAGCAACCCTGTTCAGCCAGTCACTGGAAACAGGGGAGGTACCAAAAGACAGGAGGACAACCAATGTAGTCCCCCTACACAAAAGCGGGAGCAGAGAGGAAGTGGGAAACTACAGACCAGTCAGCCTGACCTCAGTAGTGGAAAATATCATGGAAATGCTACTGAAGGAAAGAATAGTAGAACACCTGGTTGCCAATTGTCTACAGGACCCAAGGCAGAGTGGTTTTACTAGAGGGAGGTCATGCTAGACTAACCTCATTGAGTTCTTCAACTGGGTGACAAGGGAGGTGGTTCGGGGGGGCAGTGGATGTGACATACCTGGATTTCAGCAAGGCCTTTGACACCATGCTGCATAAAAGACTTTTAAACAGGAAGGGCCACATGGGAGTGGGTAGTACGGTGGTGTGGTGGGTGGGGAACTGGCTGGATAGCAGGACACAGAGGGTTGTGGTAAATGGCTGTTATTCTGCAGAGGGAAAGGTGATCAGTAGGGTTCCACAGGGATCAGTGCTGGGACCAGTCCCCTTCAATATCTTTATCAGTGACATTACAGAGGACCTAGAAGGGAGAATTTGCCTGTTTGCTGATGACACAAAGCTCTGCAACAGGGTGGACACACCGGATGGTGTGGTTAGAATGAGGAGAGATCTGCAGAAGCTTGAGGACTGGTCAAGGGAGTGGTAGTTGAGATTTAACACAAACAAAATGCAAGATAATGCACATGGGACACAAAAACTCAAGAACAACATATCAGCTGGGGGGGCAGATATAGAATGCTCCAAGCAGGAAAGGGACCTAGGGGTTATCATCACGGATGACCTCAAGGTAGGGAGTCAGTGTGACAATGCAGCAGGAAAACCAAACAGGATGCTGGGTTGCAGAGGCAGGGGTATCACCAGCAGGAAAAGGTAAGTAATGATTCTACTATACAGGACACTAGTAAGGCCACACCTCGTGTACGGTATCCAGTTCTGGAGACCTTACCTACTCAAGGACATGGGGTGGAGGCAGTTTAGAGGAGAGCAGCCAAGATGGTGCAATGATTGCATCACAAGCCCTATGAGGACAGGCTGCAGGACTTAAACATGTACTCCCTAGAAGAGAGAAGGGAGAGAGGTGACATGATTGAAACACATAAGTACCTCACAGGGAGAAACAAGGTGCAGGAAAACACAATTTTAAAAAAAAAGAGATGCTACAGGACTAGGGGGCATGGAATGAAACCGGAGAGAGGGAGGAAGGTTCAGGGGGAACATGAGGAAGTACTTCTTCACAGAGAGGGTGGTGAACAGGTAGAACAGCCTGCTGGAAGAGGTGGTGGGGGCAGAAATGATTACAGGATTTAAAGCAGCAGTACTAGATAACCAGGAAGTGATTATCAAAATTCTGTTTTCTGGCTGGAAGCATGCAGCCATAGTTCGAATTTTCATATCTGTAAATATTTTTTTCTAGCGATCTTTAGTTTTTTAGATATTTAAAATGTATTTCCATTGTTGTGGATCCACACTAAATATGGCTGCTGCCTAATTTGTAGCCACACTCCCTCATGTTGCATCACGTCTTTTGTTTACTTTTGTGGGACCCTGTGCTGCATGTTCCCACTGTCCCTGTGTAGTGCTGTGAGTCATGTGCATGTGCGGTTGGCAGCAGAGGGTGCCAATTCAGCATGACAGATGGGAGAAATGTTAACAAAAACAAAAGAAAAATGGAGCAAATTACAGGGTGATATTACAGCAAAAACAGTAAAGATTACCAGGTAAGTGCTCAAAAAACAAAGGAAACAAACTTGCAAAAGATCTGATTTTTTTTTTATCTAGTACTGCTGCTTTAAGAATACATAGGATAGGCATAAGGGGATCCTAGTAGTCGGGGGAAGGGAACAACCTAGCTCGAAGGAAGCTTGAAGAAACACAGTTACGTGCATAAATGGGCAGACTAGGTGGGCCGTAGGCCCTTATCTGCTGTCAGCATCTATGTATCTATGTAATCTCCTCTCTGCCTGTTATCAGAGCATCCCCAATTTTTTTTTTAACTTACTCATTTCATGTCCCCTGCACTCCACGGCAACCCCTTTCTTTTGGGGTCCCTAATGTGCCCCACAGTTAGCACCAGAGGGGGCTGGGAGGCACTGGCTTCCTCATGAGTGCCCCGCTCTCCATTGTTTCTTGAGCCTCCGGTTTGCCCCCCAGCGGGGTGGAGGAATCCCATCTTCCCCGCTATACTTCAGGGGAGAGCATGCACCAGGAGCCACCTCAAACCCTCCAGCTGGCGCAGGGACCCATCTACAGGTGCCGCCGTGGGGATTTTCCATTTTCTGGTCCCGCCCCCTGCAGACGTTGACACACTGAGAGGGCCAATGAGAAGAAGGTACGCAGAGACGTGCCATTGCTTAGGCCCTCATCCAACGTCTGCCCCTCTCTGTACTGCTCCCTTGTCTGCACCACCACCTGTGGTCACCCAGGTGGCAGTATAGCAGCGGGATCTGCAGCCCTCCCCTCCTAGAGAAGGAGAGCAGCCCGACAGATGCACGATCCTTCTCCCCCCAGCTGGCCCTCCAGCAATCCAAGCTTGCTACCGAACCTGGGTCAATGGTGTCGCAAGCGGCAGCGCTACTGCTGCACCAGTGGGCCAGCCCCGAGCATCCCAAATTTTGATTTTACTTTCCAATACCCTAATTTGATGAATCATGTCAAATACACTTGTGCTTTGACACTTTTGGTCTTTGCTCCATCATACGTTTGAAAAACATCTACAATTCCTTCAGGGGTATATATTCAAACCCCAGGAATCCCTCACTACTGCTGGACAAGTGCATCATGCTCTGGAATGAGCTGCCCCAGGTCCTAGAATTTTATGCTAATTAGAGAACTTTAGAGTAAAATTTGAAACTCTGCTGTGTTCACGCTCACCCCTGCCCTCTAAAATGGCAGATTTATTCCTCTGCCTGAGAGGAAGCATCAACCTGAAGTTCATCTCCACAATGCTGACTTCCTGGTTTATTTCATTTGTTAATTTTAGTATTGGTTGTTTCTTTTAGTCAGATTTCTATACTCTGTGTTAGATTTAGGGTATTTTTCTGCTGTTTTATGATTTTTTTCTCGGTTCACTTGCGATTCCAGGGAACCAAGAATCATCTGTTGAAACTCGGTTCTCATGTTAGCAGAACCACATTTTAAATCACTTTTAAATATATTTTTATATTTGGCCTGAAGTGATTTTGCCATTTTTTAAAAGAGTGGTTCCGATTTCGTTTGGTCACCACTTGCTATTCCCATTTTTCCCTTCCCAGTACCCTTTGAGGAACAGAAATGACAACTTTTTTGGTATTGGGTTTATTGTTTTAATTTGAGTTTTCAGTTTGGGCTTTTTAAATTCGAGTGTTTTAACATGTTATTTGCGGTTCCTGTTTTTTTGGTTGGAACCAAACCGCTAACCCCAAAACTGCACCCCTTTTTCCTGTGGGCTGTCAGCAATTGGCATGTCTGACAAGCCAAAAAAAAGGACAGGACCTGCTGGTTTCAAAAATTGTACCCAGTGCTTTAAACCCATGGCTAAGGCAGACCGCCACAAGTTGTGTGTTTCCTGTTTGGGTCCTGATTACAGTTTTTCCAGCTGTGAACTTTATATCAGGTTTTCCCCCAAAACATTAAAAAAAGAGGGCCAAAAAACTTGAGGATATCATAGCTTCTCAGTCTGCCTCCTCTTCACAACCTGGCTTTGGGGAGAGTCAGATTTCTCAGCAGCAGCAGCAGCAGAAGGACACAGCTGCTAAAGTGAACTCAGAGGTCAGGGTGTTAGACAGGGAGACCCCCTAAGTCTACCAAAACAAAAAGATATGCTGAGCAGGCATCAGAACCAGTGCCTGCCAAGAAAAAGCAGAAAGAAAAATATGTCACTGCCCCTCCAGCTGAAGAAGCAAAGGAGACACCAGCGGACAGAAACAAAATGCCATTGGCTAAGAACATGGCTAAGGCTTGACAATTCTTCCAGGCTTTGGAAACTATGGGAGCCTTTATTGCCATGCAGGCCCCCCCCCCCCGGCTCCACAACCTATGGTAAAGCCTGTGGTGGAGGAGGCTGATCATGTTTTATGAAGAGGAGGAGGAGGATGAGCCTATAGAGCCTGATGGCTCACTGGTTCAGGAATGTAGCTCCTCTCCCAGGCCCTCAGAGGAGTTCTCACATTCTTCCTTTGTGAGGCAGATGGCAAGCACCCTCAATCCCTCTCCTCAGGAGGCAACAGAGGATGAGGTGGAATTTGTGGACACGATGGGCCTAACTCTCACAAAGAGGGTGTTCCTGCCCATACGTAAGTCTCTGTAGATAGTCACTTTAAAAATCCTAGTGGCCCCCACTTCAGCATCTGCTATAGATAAGAGAAGAGAAATGAAATACCAATTGGACAGGCAGGGTGCTGAGTACCTTGGTTTGTTTGTTTGTTTAGATTTGTTGACCCAGTAAGCCCACTGGGCCTAGAAGTCTCTTTTTCAGGGGCGACCGGGATACAGATGGTAAGCGACTGAAACGGAACCAGATTAAGCTGTTGATGGTATTTCTAGTGAATAAGGGAAATTTGGCCAGGACATCGGGGAAATTCCCCTACTCAACACTGGGAGAGTTGCTGGCCATCGTTCCAAGATGGCCACTTCTCTGGAGCAAGCAGAGAGAGAGGATGCTGCTGGGACAGGAGTTCATGCCTCTGATCCTGTCCTTTCTACTCAAGAGGCTGTGGATCTCGCCTTCTTACTTCAGACTTTTCAAATAATGATCAGGACTCTGATGAAATTGAGGTAATGAATGACTTTAATGATATACATGAAGAAAGCAGAAATAAAACAAACAGAAATGTTGTGGCTTCACAAGATATTCAGAGGAAAGTCTCCCAGAAGTGTGAAGCACTTCTGAAAAAAAAAGGGAATGGTTAAAGAAAGCGCAAGAAATTGACAGTGAAATTCTAGCTCTGACAGTCGATTCTCCCACAGCTGACAATGAATCATACGAGCAGCTGGAGCAGGTACAGGAGAGCAACGCGAGGGAAAATGCCCCTGTCAACAACCAAATACCTGGAGGAATGGTACACAAGGATTTCTGTGAGGCTGGTAGTGAAAATGGTGTTAGCGCTCTGTGCCAAAAGACAACCTGTGTCCTAGAGAAAGAGAAAGGAAAGCAACAAGAAAAGACAGGGAAACCATGTCTTGGAGTCGGCCGACAGGCCGTAGATGGAATCAGCACAACTAAATAGCATGTAACAGAATCGGAAAAAACTTTCTCCTTTAGTGATCGAGAAAAGGAAAAAGAATGGAGAAATGTAGTTATGGATTTTCAACCTACAGACCCTCCTAAGTGCAGCAGCCATGCAAAGACTCGTGGTCACCAGAAATAGCCTTAGAAGTCGCTGGCTGGATTAAGGGCCAACTGGGACAATGGACCCTGACCCCAGGGATCCCTCATATAAGAAAATGTGTGAGTTAACTCCTTCAGATGTGGCCACCAATGCTGGCTCAACAGAGACCTCCAACGCACCCCGGGTTAATGACATTTTAATTCATAATTAAGATATAGATAAAAATGCAAATAATGAGGAATGTGTTACAGAAAATGTAGAAATCAGTGGGGAAGGACAATCCATAGAGGTTCGACTAGGGCGTAGTCCTGAGGCCTTGGGAGAACATCAGGAGGGGCCCTCTATGGCTTCCCTGTTTAGACTGGCTGATCTTTTTCACTCTAGTGGTGAACCTGCCCCAAGGAGGAACGCGGTCAGGTTGCTATACAATAGAGGGCTGGAAAATCCTCCAGATAGTTTGTTCATTGCCGGAAACTTATTGAAATCATCAATGAAATTCTTTTCATCGGAGATTTTTGCTCTAATTAATCTGGGTAATGGGAATTTTGATAAAAGTTTAAAAAATGTATCAAATCAAGATAGATTCTGGGCCCAATACCAGGTGCAGAAAAATAACCCTCTTTGGATACCTTTTCAGGCAGTCCCTCTCACTAAGCCCTTGATTAAGACCATCACTATTATGTTTACAAATTAGGGTGTCATTGTAGAGGACATTCTATTCTGGCTGCATAAAAGGTGTGAGATTTTGGGGAGGCCCACGCCTACTATGGATAGTGAGCAAATTTGGGACAGGGGATAGAAGGTAAAGGTGAAACTCTTCTCCACAAATTCAGGCCCAGTACACCTATCAAGTTCCTTCTTTTTGGGGAGAGATAGAGGGTCAATCTTCTATGTAGGACAACCCAGGTTGTACTTCAAATGTGGCTCTTGGCTGCATCTTAGCTCAGCCTGCGACACTGCTAGATGCAGTCACTGTCTGGAGTATGGTCACTTGGCCTCTGTATGCCTCAATTTGTTTAAGTGCAATCTATGTGAACGAACAGGGCATGCTTATGGTCGCTGTCCATGGGCATCTCACAATCGTAAGGATTGCCCCTCACATGAAGACCTAATTAATCAAGCCCAACATGCCTTGGCCAAATGAGCTGCAACGTTAGCTTCAGCACAAAATGGAAATCAGGGGTCAGAAAGGTTAGAGACCTCTGAAGTTCCACGTCAGGATGACCACCTTGAGACACCAGCCACCATAATACAGGAAGAGGATATAAGAGTCGAACAGGAAACCCCAAATAGGAACATACAAGAAGAAGGTACAGAAGCTAATATGCCCCCCTCCCCCTCCCCCTACAGAGGAACCTTTTAAGCTAATAGCCCTAAGAAAGTGGAACAGGCAAGGGAAAGCTATGTCTTCAACTAAAAATGTCCCCAAACCGGAACCTCCTCGGGGAACAGTGAAATTAGGGAATAAATACACTCCGCTGGAGGAGGACATGGGGGGAGACTCAGAAAATGAAAGTACAGATACCTCCTCTGCCATATCCACTACTGACACAGAGAGAGAAGGAATGAAGATTATATAGCTAAAAGGACCAGATGGAGACAAGTAGGTAAAACCCCTTAAGTTAGCTGACCTTTATGAGATTGGAGTTTTCTCTTTCCCTCCTTAAGGCATGCATCCATTAGCCATTTCTACCATTAACATAAATTGGATTAAAAGTAAGAAAAAGCTCATAGTTTTTTTTTCTGTCTTAAAAAACTTTCAGTCAGATATCATTTGCATACAAGATACCCAGTTAAAATCACATTTAGAATTTCAGCATGCTTCAAAGAGCTGTCCTTTAGGCCGTCCTTCTGGTCAATAGGGGCTGAACCCTGTGATGGGATAGGAATCATTTTTTCTAACCCCACCCTCAAAGTTTCCACATTGGTTGATGTTCACCCAGGGAGAGCTATTTGTTTAGATACTTCCTTCTTTTCTGGAAGGTTTCAAAATGTAAGACTATGCCTGGAGTTCAGTGGCCAAGCAGCCAGTCACTCCCACTCCCACTTCCTAAGCTATATAAGCAGTTCCTCTAAGGCTTACTGTGAAGCATTTTTTCTTTGCAGCTGGAGGCTATGTTGGTTTGTCCTCTGAGCTGGCTGGGGCCTACCCCACCCAGCCTGCTGTTTATGTGTGTCTGTGCTGGACTTCGGTGTTTGTTTTCCTACTTCTGGTTTGCATCTTTCCTCCGGCTGTGTGCTCCCCTATGTTTTTGGTTTTTGTTTTTGGGCCTTTCCCTGTTCTGTTTTGCTGTGTTTTGGTTTAGTCTTTTCGGGGGGCTTTTATTTTCTAAAGTCCTAGCACACTGCTACTACAGGGCTCATACTGATTGCTTTCAGTTGCAACACTCAAATTACTTGTACTGCTACTGCGAACCTAGTCAGAGCTCATGCTACTGCTTTCAGTTACCTACAATTTCAGCCACTGCTGTTTACTTTACTTACTATTATACCCAGTGCTTGTGTTTTACACTATGCTCACCACGCTCAAACTACTGCAATTATTATCTGTGTATTTCAGCTCAACCATAGCTGCTCCATGTTGCATACTTAATTCTTTTCACCTGACACAGTTTACTCTGACCCTAGCTGTGCTGCTCATTCCTGCTCTCATTCTACCTGAGTTTCATTGTACATATATGTACTGCATATATAGCATAAGGACTTCTATTGTGTTTACCTCTTGTATTATATATATTTTTTCCTTTGGTATCCTACATTTTATATCTCCTATGTAATTGTGAACTGTATGTGTATGTGCCTCAGGACCTCCTTGTGAATGAGCTTGCTCAACAGAGTCTTTCCTGCAATAAACTTGAACTAAACTTGAACTTGAACTGTCTGGCTACACCTGCTTCAAAGCATTTGTCTCCATGTTTCATTGCAGTTATAAATCTGAGGTCAGCCAACTAAGCTCCTCCTGAGGCTGTTAATATAGCTTGTTATTAAATCTTGCTTCACCGCCGAAAATCCTCAGAGTCTTTCACCTTGATTTGGCTTTGAACTGTCTGGCTGGCTTGCACCCAATTCAGTGCTGTTTAATTGCTATACAGTTTGATATGCTGGTTCACCTATCACAACTACTGCTTACTGACCTATGTGCAGGTCTACACTTGCTTACGCAGCTGTTACTTTACTATACACAGTACGCATTCATACAGAGCTCAGTCAATTGGATTGGATTTTTTATCCTTCATTTGATTAAACCAACAGAGAGGATTGTGATCTGTTATAAGCACAAAGTCAGCTCCTAGCAGACAAAACTTAAGGAACTCCATTGCCCACTTTGTAACCAGGCATTCTTTTTCAATAGTGGAGTACTTTTTGTTTCTGTTGTGCAGTATCCTACTGATATACAGAATGGGATGCTTGTTCCCATCTATATTCTGACACAGGACTGCACCTATAGTAGGCCTATCTCTTATGCTTCTGTCTGTAACATAAATTATTTCTCAAAGTCTGAACTTTAAAACAGGGCCCAAATATAACGTAGCCTTGATGACCAGAAAAGCCTCATCACAGTCTGGGGACTATTTCACATTATTTGGGTACCATTTTTTGTCAGTTCAGTGAGGAGAGTAGCTAACTGGGCAAAGCTGTGAATGAATTTCTGGAAGTAACCAGCAAGACCTAAAAATGATCTGACGTTTCTTTGTTTTAGGCACAGAACTATTAGCTATAGCTTCTATCTTGGAAATTTCTAGCTTTACTTTACCATTTCCCAAAATATAACCCAGATATCTGGTTTACTGTATACCTAATTCTCACTTGGTAGGATTAATGGTCAGACATGCATTTTTGATAGATTGGATAACTGCTGGTAGGTTTTCCAGATGGCTTTTCCAATCTGGATTGTACGCCATAACATCATCCAAGTAAGCAACACAATAAGCAATGTGAGGGGTTAGAATGACATCCATGTACTGCTGGAATGTAGCGGTTATACCATATAAACCAAATGGCATGGTGGTAAGCTGACAGAAACCAGTCAGAGGGGAAAATATAGTTTTGTCTATGGATTCTTTAGCTAGGGGGAATTTGCCAGTAACTTGGTGAGATCAAGGGTTCTAATGTACTTGGCACTCCCCAATCTCTCCACCGAATCATATGTCCTGAGCATAGAATAGCTGTCAACTACGGACACTTGATTAAGTTCCCTACAATCAAGGCAGATTCTTACACCCCCTTTTTTTTATTTATAGTCTGCACTGGTGATGACCAAGCACTTAAAACCCCAGGAGTCCCTCACATATAACTCACAACTGCAGTCAATCACCTGGAATGAGCTGCACCAGAGGTTAGAATTTCATGCTAATTAGAGAATGTTAGAATGAATTCAAAACTGTGCTGTGAGGCCATGCTCACCCCTGCATTCTAACAGCAGATTTATTTCTCTGCCTTAGGAAAGTAGTTGCCCCGAACTCTTCTCTTCACTACAGCCGATTATGGTTTATTGTTTTGGTTATTTCTTGAAAACATCTTCTAGTTATATTCTGGTAACTCTGCATTAGTTAGGGTATTTTATATGTATATATTTGTAACTTCTCCAGTTCCCAATCAGTTCCCAGGAACTGAAGAAGGTCCTTTTGTGGCACAGTTCCCACCTTCAGGGAACTGCTTAAATTTATATATAAAAAGAGTGTAAAGTGTTTAAAAAGGATACCACTTTGCAGTATTTTGATTTTCTTTTCCCTGTTCTTTTTCTTCAGAACCAAAATGATAACTGGGCTTTTTACACTTGTTTTTTTGCGATTCTTGTTGGAAAAGGAACCAAACTGCATTTCTTATTTTCTCTAACTTCTGTAATTTTTGAGAACTAGAGTGTCTTTTTTGGATCATCAGTGTTTTGGCATGACTGACATGCCCAAAAAGAAGACAGGACTCACGGGTTTTAAAAACTGTAAAATCTGTTTCCAGCCCCTGTTTAAGGTAGACTGCCACAAGTTCTGTATATGGTGCCTGGACCCAGATCACAATTTTGTCAGTTGTGAACTCTGTATTAAGTTCTGCCCTAAAATGCAAAAGAAAAAGTCTGAACAAGTAGAAGACATTATGGCTTCACAGTCTACCTCCACATCACTTAGATGCTCCAATGAGAGTCCAGCCGTTCTAAGTAAGCAGCACAACAAAGAAAAGGCTGCAAGAGATGGCTCAGAAGTCAGGGTGTCTGAACGGAGGAGCCCCGAATCCAGTAAAAATAAAAGAGCTTCTGAGCAGAAACCAGAGACAGTGCCAGCTAGGAAAAAACCAAAAAGAAAAACATTTTGCTGTCCCTCCTTCTGAGGAAGGAAAGGATTTGCCAATAGACACAAACAGAATGCCCTCAACAGAGGACATGACAAAAGCATAACAATTCCTCCAGGCTTTCTAGGCTATGGGGAATTTCATAAATATGCCTGCTGCCCTTCCCCAGGATCCAGTTCCATTCCCAGTGCCTGTGAAGGAAGATGCTGAATGTTACTACAAGGATGAAGGAGAACCCATAGAGCCTGATGGTTCTCCTGAACAAGAGTTTGGTTCCCCTCCGTGTCTGTCAGAGGACTATACCTCACACTATACTTGGATGAGGCAAATGGAGAACAGCCTCTACATCTCATTGCAGGAGACTGCTGAAGATGATGATGAGGTGTAATTTGTGGCTATGATGGGCTTAACGCTCACAAAAAAGGTTGTTGTTGCCCATTCTCAAATCCCTCAAGAAAGCCACCTGTAAAATCATATAGGCACCCACTTCAGCTGCTGGTGTAGATAAGAAAATAGAGAAAAGGTTTCAGGTAGACAAACAGGTTTCTGAATACCTATACTCTCAATATGATCACGAGGGAGTGGTTCAGACTGCCACTTGTGACAATGCCAAGGTGCATCTTCTCAGCATCCTGAGTAAGACTCTGGGAAACTGGAAAGCATAGGCAAAAAAGTTTATACCTCAGCTTCCCTGCCATTAAGGCAGGCAGCATACTTGACTTACTTTGCTCTGTACCGAAAAGCCTTCTGGGGCTCCATTTTAGCAATGAGCATGAATGCTACTGGTGACTTGGCACAGGAATTGGCTGGCACAGCCAAGACTGCTATGGATGCCACTAACTGCCAGTTCCACATGGCAGTGGACACCAATGACACTGCATCCAGGGTCACGGTACATGAGGTGTCACTAAGAAGGTTTGCATGACTTAGAACCACAAACCTTTCCCAGGACACTTAAACAAAAGCAATGGATTTTCTCTGTGAGGGAAATTCACTGGTGACAAAACCGAAGCTTACATGAAAAAGGTGGATGAATACAAGACCACCTACAACAGCAACACTGAGACAGAAAAGTTACCTGTACCTGTAATTATTGGAAATGACTTTCCAGGGTTTGCTGAGTTAATCACAGAGGGAGTAAACCCTGATGATCTGGAAGTTCAGGAAAGCAAGAAAACTCCTGAAGAAACAGTGGCAACAAAAGACTGATGGACATAAGGGGTTGATGTATAAAAATGCTGACACTAAACTGATAACGGATTGTGATTTTGTTTCTGAACAAACTAACAATATTTCTCTGCAAAGTTATTTTCAGCAGCTGGGAGTGAAACAAAAAAATGTAATGGGCTACTGTACAGAGTTTGGGTTAATCCTCAGGCACAGGACCATATAGATCATATCAAAGAAGAACAGAACTGTGTCGTTACAGATAGCACATGATACTGCTATGGCCAGTCACTTGGGGAGGGACCGCACCGTTGCCAGGTTGTTGTTCCGATTTGTCTGCCCTAGGATTCATGAGGATGTTGCTGCCTATTGCAGTTCTTGTGCTGAATGTCAAAAAGTAGGCCCAGTGACTAAAAAAGACAAGGTGCCCCTACCTTTGATAGATGTGTCTTTTGAGAGAATGTCAGTGGATGTGGTTAGCCCTTTAGACAAAGTAAAAGGGTAAACTATTCATTTTGGTAGTATGTGACTATGCTACTCAATACCTAGAGGCAGTTCCAATGTGTACCATCACAGCCCCAAAAGTGGCATTACAGTTTGCCAAAATTTCATCAGGGTGGGCATACCTAAAGAGATTATTACTAATCAGGGTAGTAATTTTGGTGCTGTATTGCTGAAGGAGTTGTACTGACTATGAGGCATCTCTGCCATAAGAACCTCCCCATGTCATCCTGAGACACGTGATCTTGTTGAGCATTTTAATCAAACCCTAAAACACATGTTAAAAGGTTTGTGAAAGGTGAAGGGAAAGATTGCCAGCAATACTTACCTTGCCTGCTTTTTGCTTACAGAGAGTGCCACAAGCATTAACAAGTGTTTCACCCTTTGACATGTTGTATGGTAGACAACCTAGATGACCACTCGTTTTAGTTTGTTTTTATTTCACATAAAACCCTTTAGGCAGAGCCTATTTTCAAAGGGTTTAGGGTCGAGTACAACAAAAACTACATTTACAGAGTCAGCTACAGGTGTATAATACAGTAAGACTACAATTAAAATTAATTGAATACAGGTAAGACAACTTATCAGTTAATGAGGTACAGTCATATCAGAACATGGGTTCATACATTAAGGCTACAGCTATAATTCAGTGAGTACAGGTAAGACAATAGCTTAGCAGTTGGTAAAGTGCAGTGATATCTTAACATGGGTTACATTTGGCATTGTAGTCAGAGGAAGTGTAGCATAACATAAAACAATTGCAGAAGCAGTGGCAGTCAACGATAGGAGTTGTATGTCCCAGGTGGGATAAGTGAGGAGAGCAGCTGGGATTTAAACAGCTCGATGGAGCAGCCAGTTTTTAGAGAATCAGGCAGGTTGTTCCATTGCTTGAGAAAAACGGTATGAAAAACAGGATTGGCCGAGAGAGGTTCTTTTCCATGAAGCAGCAGGGTGTGTCACTCCACACGCCTGGTAGAGTATTTGTTCTACACTGAGGTGAACACTGCCCTTAGGCTACAAGACAGTAGGACTTGTAATGCTCTTTTGCCTGTGACAAGAGTGTGGCAGAGCTGCCTCATGTCAAGGTTCAGCTAGTTTAGGCTGCTGCATAGAATACAGGTGTGTGTCGCTTTTTTGTCCAAGCGCAAAGTAGCATACGAACATACAAAACTGCCAGCAGAAAAAGGTAATTTGGTCTATTGAGTCTGCTCGATTTTGCAGTTAGCACCCCTACTCTGCAGCTGCCCCTCCCACCCTATCCCCATGTGACCCTCCCTTTTGCCTTATCCCAGCCCCTCTTGAAGCATCTCTCTGTTTTACAGGCCACCACCTCTGCCAATAGTGTGTTTTATTCTGCTACCACCCTTTCTGTAAGGAAATGCCTCCTCATTTCCCTCCTAAACCTTCCACCCTCCAATCTCATGACCCCGAGTGTCGCTCCCCACCTTCCCCTTGAACAGTCCCTCTGTGCCTGTCCTGTTTATTCCTCTCATGTACTTAAAGGTCTCAATCATATCCCCCCTGTCCCTCCTCTCTTCCAGAGAGTACATGTTCAACTCCCTCAGTCTAACCCTATTGGCCCAGCAGCTCTATTGAGGAGACCCCTGACCCTGGACAGCACGTTGTCACTCGCAGAGCCATATACTATTTGTAATGAGGCACTGTACAAGAAGGAACTTAATTTCTGGTAGGACATTTTTTTCTATGCCTGTATATTTGCTGCCCTACTCAATAGGTCAACATTTGCACTGAAAGATAGTGCACTGTCTAGTGTAACCCCACTAGATGTAATAAAAGAAACATGGGAAGATAACCCTGCTCAGAAAGAATCTATTACATGTTATATGTGTGCACTGAGAAAGGAACTGGCAAAATATGTCAAAATTGCTGACAGTAATCAGGCAGAAGCCCCAAAACAGGAGAAACATAGAAACACAGAATTTGATGGCAGTTAAGGACCACTTGGCCCACTCAGTCTGCCCATTTCCCTATCTAATGGATAAGCTGCAGATCCTAGTTAACCAGCAGCCTACTTCTTTCTACCCCCCCCCAGAATTGCCTTATGGCTGTCCCATGCATGCTTGAATTCAACCACTGTTTTTGACTCCACAACCTCCTCCGAAGGCCGCTCCATGCATCCACAACCCTCTCTGTGAAAAATACTTTTTACATTACCTCTGAACTGCCCCTCTCATCTTCAAATTGTGCCCCCTTGTTCTTACACACTCTTTTTTGAAATATGCTACCCTTCTTGACCTTTGTTGATTCCTTGAGGTACTTGAAAGTTTCTATCATGTCCCCCTCTCCTCCTTTCCTCGAGGCTATACACATTAAGCTCCTTTTAGTTTCTCTTCCTATGTCTTCCGGTGCAGACCCTGCACCATTTTGGTTGCCCTCCTCTGGACAGCTTCCATCTTGTCTATGTCCTTGCGGAGATTGGGTCTCCAGAACTGCACACAGTACTCCAGATGGGGTCTCACCAGCTGTCTGTACAGAGGGATAACAACTTCCTGTTTTCTACTGGTGATGCCTCTCCCTATGCATCCCAGTATCCCCCCAGCCCTCCTTACTGCCCTCTCACATTGTTTGCCCACCTTTAAGTCAACTGATATGACTACCCCCAGGTCCCTTTCCATTTTTGTTGTTGTTAGTATCTCACCCACATTGTGTACTCTTCCCCTGGGTTTTTGTTTCCCAGGTGCATTACCTTGCACTTCTTAGCATTAAATCTAAGCTGCCATACATTTGACCATTCCTCTAACCTTGCCAAGTCCCTTCTCATCCTTTCCACTCCACCTTGTGCATCAACTCTGTTGCAGATCTTTGTGTCATCTGCAAAGAGACATACTTTTCCTTCTAGTCCCTCTGCAATGTCACTTACAAAGACATTGAAGAGGACCGGTCCTAATACTGAACCCTGTGGCACCCCACTAGTAACCCCCCTTTCCTCAGAGTAGACTCTATTTACTATTACCCTCTGTGTTCTATTCTCCAGCCAATTCTTTACCCAGGCTATCATCTTGGGACCCACTCCCAGGCTGGCTAACTTGTATATTAATCTTTTGTGTGGGACTGAGTCAAATCTCTTGATAAAGTCTAGGTAGGCCATGTCCACAGCCCCTCCCTGATCTACTACTTTGGTCACCCAGTCAAAGAAATCTATTAGATTCGTCTGGCATGACCTTCCCACTGTGAATTCATGCTGCCCTGGGTCCTGTGCCCCTCTGGCCTCTAGGTGCTCGACAATTCTTTCCTTCAGAAGTGATTCCATCATTTTCCCTATCACTGAGGTTAAACTAACTGGACTGTAGTTTCCTGCTTCTGCCCTGCTCCCACTTTTGTGAAGGGGAATCACATCTGCCCTTCTCCAGTCCTCAGGTACCACCCTATCCTCCCATGATTTGTTAAAGAGGGTAGTCAGTGGTGTCACTAGTTCTATCCTTAGTTCTTTTAGAATTCTGGGATGAATCCCATCAGGCCCCATTGTTTTGTCCACCTTCAGTTTTAAGAGTTCTTTCAGAACCCTTTCTTCTGTAAATGGGCTGGTATCAACTTCTGTATCCAAAGTGTTTCTATTGTTTGTTTTAGGTACGTCCCCCTATTCGTTTGTAAATACCGAGCAAAAATATTTGTTTAGTATCTCTACATTTTCACAGTCACCCTCTGCCCACCCCCCTCCCCTTTATTAAGCCTCACTATCCCTCCCTTAGTCTTCCTTCGCTCCCTGATGTACCTAAAAAAGGTTTTATCCCCCTTCTTAACTGAGTTGGCTATCTTTTCCTCAGTTCGGCCTTTGCTGTTCTGACTGCCTTCCCAGCTCTTTTGCTTTAAGTGATACAATCCTCTGTCCTGCTCCTTCTGTGATTCCTTGTACTTTCTGAATGCTTTCTTTTCTCTTGAACCTTCACTGCCACCTCCTTTGAGAACCATAGTGGTTTCTTACATCGTTTTGTTTTGTTTATTTGCTTCACACAAAGGCTTGTTACCTCTGTGATGGCAGTTTTATTATTCCCATTGTTCTTCCACCCTCCTTCCTGCCCATTTGCTAGTGCATTCCTAGGCACTCACCCTTTCTGGCAAAGTCAGCCTCCTGAAGTCCAGTACTTTTGTCTTTGTGTAGCTTGACGCTATTGCTGTGTTTGTGTGAACTATACTGTTCGATAGTCGCTAGTTCCCAGATGGCTACCCACTTCTACATCTGTGATCCTGTCTCCATCTCCATTTGAGAGGACCAGGTCTAAGATTGCTCCTCCCGAATGGGTTCCTATACTAGTTGTCTCAAGGCATGCCCTGTAGGGCATCTAGAATAACCTCACTCTTAGAAGTGGCTGCTGCAACTGCACTCCAGTTAACATCTGGCATATTCAGATCACCCATCAGCAAATATCTCCCTTTATCTGCCTTTCTAAGTATACTTTCTATTATTTTCTTGTCCATTTCTCCCCTGAGAGGGGATCTGTACAACCCCTAGCGGATTGTGGTGCCATTGCCTGCCTCCAAATTGACCCACAGTGCTTCTTCTCCCTGTTTACCCTTTTGTTCTGTTGCTTTGATTTCTTCTCTTATGAGAGCTACTCCTCCTCTTTACCCTCCTGTCCCTCCTGTAGATAATGTATCCTAGTATGTTTACGTCCCAGTCATGGTTCTTGTGTACCATGTTTCTGTGACTGCCACAATATCCAGATGTTCCTCCTCCATCAAGGCCACTAATTCAGGAAGCTTGTTTCCCAGACTATGGGCATTGGTACTCATTGCTCTCCATTTTTTGATGGCTTTACCTTCTGTAGCAGCATCCTCCACTGACCTTTCTACCTTGGTCTTTTTCTCATTTAGTACCCTGTTTTGTAGGGGGAGGCTGGGGAGGAAGGTGTATGTCATGACCATAGGGCAAAATAAGTATTTGAGCTAAGTGAAAAGGTCTTGTTACTGTTACCCACTACAGAAAATGACCTGTTAATGAAGTGGCAAGGGCTTTATAATGCGATTGGATGTAATGGTACAGTTAACTATGAGACTGAGACCCCTGACAGGAAAAATCCTACCAAGACATACCATGCTAACCTCCTGAAGAAATGGGTTGAAAAAACACCAAAGGTTGCTTTGTTAGTATTACTAGAGACTGCAGAAAAAAGATATTGATATAGCTTTTGACAAACTAACTTCTGATTCTGTAAAGGTGAATATTTCTTTGCCCACAGAACAAACTGCAGAAATTTGTGAAGACATTTAAAAGTACTTTTACCATAGTGCCAGGCTGAGCACAAGAGGTCGAGCCTGTAATTGTGACAAGGAATGCTCGCCCTGTCAGACAAAAGACATACAGATTTTCACAAATGCACTCCGCAGGTCAGGCCCTCTGATCCCACAGTGCAAACCTCAGAGCACAATAGTGTGGACAGGTAACAGGCAAGGTAACCCTCCTGTCTGCTTTTGGGTCCAAATCACCTTTTAGCCTCAAGTTCTGGGGGATTCAAACTGTGGACCTTATGCTAGCGTGCCCAAATGTACAGACTCAGATAATATTCTCTTCGGGGGAATGCAATAAATCTTCTGCCTAAGGGCACCTAACCAGGTATCCAAAATGAACCCTTAAAACTCTGTAAGAGACCTGAGGTATATTCTTACCTTTTACCAAGCTTAGTAAAACCATCAAGCCCTTGAACAGTTGTCAGACTTAATATCCATTCAGCAATAACAAGCAAAAAAATGACTGAGGAGACCCAGGCAGTATCTTAAAGAAAATGTTTACTAAAAATGGATAAAAAAACAGTAAGATAAAATACAGAACAAATATCAAAGAGCATCACAATCACATAAAAGAACAAGGGAAAGGTACAAGTCAAAAACTCCTACCACAATACATTTAGACCTTTGCTGTCTAAGGTACTACGTCTGGAAGTGCTTAAGTTAGATCAGAGAACTGTTTTTCTATCGGAGTCCCAAAATAATATGACCTACATTTCAGACACAAGTATCAGTTTAAACTCTATGTCTCCACACCCCTTCTGTGAGTCATCTAGCTCCTCCTTTTAGAATATAAAATTGCAGACATGATTTCCTACCAGGAGGTATGTTAAATAATGTGACATCAGAAGAAGAAAAAAGACATTTCCTATATATATAACTCGTTAATTAACCATTTTTCCTTTGAACTTAGCAATCCCAGCATTTGTCATTCAGGTGTTAAACTTGATAGGAACAGCCAAATTACCCTTTCTTTCCTGACGTCATAAACTTTAGATTTTGTTTCTACTTCAAAAGCCTGAGCATGTCATAAAAGGTAATAAAATGCCCACTGGAAGGAAGGTAGTTAATTATCTGGTTCCCTTATCAGTTTTAATTACATCCTGTGGTTTCAGCTGCTGGCACCTTGTAATTTAAAGGGCCAAATCTCACAGACTGACATTTCATACACTGACCATTTATTTATAATACCAATATCATACAATAATCATAACCAGCTGGCCAAGCATCACACAGATTATCAGAGCAGTTAAGAGAAGATGTGGTATAGGAAATACAACAAATTAAAGAGTTGGGTGCTGAATGAAGAATCAGTGCCTCTCTCCTGCTGCCTCTACCGTAAGCCTGCCAGCAATACCACTCAGCAGTATAACATCATTGGAGCCCTTGGGGAATGCTACTGAAGTGAAAACTTGGACTGTCACCCTTGTCCCAGTGGCCAGGAGAAACAGGGGCATTCTGGCATCTGAGACCTGGTAGTAGGAGGTGAGCCGTGCTGAATAAAGCCTGTGTCACCCAAGCAGTGCACGTACATGTGTTGCTCATGTGAGTGGCACAAGCACCACTTGGAAAAAGAAATTGAAGGTTTCAGTGCTGGGGGCTGAAAATGCAAGTGTTTTACTATTTTATTTATTGATATATTTTGTTTGTATTAGATAACTGGGGTTGTAAGAAAAAGTGGTGAACATAAACTGAAGACTGTTCTTGGTCCTAGCAGCTTTTTACAAAATTACTGAAGAACCTTGGTTTTAAAGGAGGTCATTATTTTGTAATGTATATTATGCTGCTGGATAAAGAATTTAAACTGTAGTTGCTGTGACTGCTGCTAACTAACATATTAAGATGAAGTACTTAGTAAAAGCTACAGCATACACCTCAATTATGTTGTCTGTTATAGTATTATGGAAGGGTGTGATCAATGGCTGCTTTTGGGAGGGAAATCACTGAAATCCCTCCTGGCACGCCACCATGCCTCTCTGCCTCTCCTTCCACCCCTCCGCTAGATCACTGAGTGGTAACCACTACGCTATCCAAGCAACAGTAATTTTACCAAGCTTTTTGCACACCTTAACCTCTCTGCCACCACCACCCCTAAAATCTCTCCGGGTACACCACCACCCCTCTCTGTCTCTCCTTCCACCCTTCTGCTAGATCACTGAGTGATAAAGCAGTTTCCACTTACCCTTTGTCACCCCCTTCCTACCTATACCCTTACTCTCTTCCAGACCCTCTGAAACACCATGTGGGGACATGGCAGCTTAGTTTCACTTATACTAATC
This sequence comes from Neoceratodus forsteri, assembly GCA_016271365.2. Classification (NCBI taxonomy): domain Eukaryota; kingdom Metazoa; phylum Chordata; order Ceratodontiformes; family Ceratodontidae; genus Neoceratodus; species Neoceratodus forsteri. Next base: position 669,191,153 of record CM057451.1, on the reverse strand, counting down.
TCCATCATCCTAACACCCCCTGGTCTTGGCAAGAATCAAAACTTCACCAACTGCACCCCCCACCAATAACCTTCTCCCGGTGGGCTCTGCTACCCTACGTAACACCCCACACTATGTCCTCCTACCAGTTCAACTACCCAGATGCTCGGCTCAAGTACTAAGCACTAATACCCCCCTTTACTACCTTGACTCACTATCTAGTTGTACTCCCACAAGGATGTTAGGCTCAGGCAGTGTAAACCGCCTACCACCCTAAAGCCGCTATGACAATCTTTACCGTGGACTGCACTACTCCTCCTCCTCCTCCTGCTCTCAAGTAACATACACCCCAACCCTGGCCCCACCCAATCCCCTAGCCACTGTAATAACAACCTTGGAGCCCTACAGCTGGCTTCTATCAATATCCAGATCTTGTTACCTAAACTCGCTGATCTCCAGGTATGGGTTACCCAAAATAAATCTGACATAATATCTGTGGTAGACACCTGGCTAACACCTAAGATTCTGGACTCTGCCATTTCTCTTGCTGGGTATACCCTCTTCCATTAGGATAGGCTATGTAAAAGAGGTAGAGGGTGTGCAGTTTACATCAAGGACACACTCCAGGGTCTTGCCCTCCCCCAGTTGGACTCTGAAAAAAATTTTCAGTTCTTTGCCCTCAGGCTATTATTTGGCCCCCATGGTAAATCCCTCACCATTATTTCAGTTTACATTCCACTGCATGATCAGGCCATTGGCTTCAACTAGCTCGTTGACTACCTATCTGACCTGCCCCCTAACACAGACGTAGTTGCATTAGGGGACTTAAGTGTTACTTGGCTGGCCCCTGGGGCTGCCCCCTTCAAGGATGCCTTTACCTTGACCAATATAGACCAGTTGATCAACTTACCTACCAGAATTAACCACTGGACGGGCTCCAGTTCCCTTCTACACTGGATTATCTCTAACCAACCAGAGAGGATTTCCAGCTCAACTGTCCTCCCGGATGCTATTAGTAACCACTCCCCTGTTCTCTGCTTCTGATCTAACAGGTCCCCTAAGCCTCTGACTAAAACAGTTTTGCACTGGGTCCTGAGGAAAGGGCAGCTGGAAAACCTCCAGGCTCATCTTCTAAATTGTGATTGGTCTCCTATGGACACTGCACATAATATCGACCAAGCACTTGAGTATTTCATCACCAAATTCAATAGTGCCTGTGACATCTATACCCCCATCAAAAAATGGAAGATGAAGGGGGTTAGTAATCCCTGTATTACCCCTTCCCTTGCAAACCAGATGGCCTCCAGGGACAATCTTTGGCACCGTGCACATGCCAGTGGCAAACAGGTTGACCTTCAGCTGTACAAAGCAGCCAGGAATGCCTGTACCCGTGAAATCCGTCTAGCTAAAATCCAGCACTTTAAGGATGAGCTCTCAAACTCCTGGGGTGATGGCAGAAGGTTCTGGGATAACCTTAAATATCTGATGGGCACTCCCTGCGAATCCTCGCCCACCATTATTGAAATTGAGGGCGAGACCATCCAGGACCCTAAGTGTATTGCTGATACCTAAAACAATGCCTTCTCCAACCTTGGCAGCATTCTCTCCCCTGACTGTTTCGATACACTGACTTGCATAGCAAAGGGCAGTAATGCATGCCCCTCCCAAGGCCCCCATTTTATTTCAGGACAGTCACCTTAACTGAGGCCCAAAAAAATACTTAGGTTGGGTGCTAGGCAAAACTAGATCCAGTAGTAACTCACTTGATCTGAAACTCCTTCATCTGACCCTGGATGCAGTCCTACTACCACTCTCTAAACTGCTGAACCTATCACTCTACCATGGGCAGTTCCCAGTGCTATGGAAAGCTGCAGTGGTTACACCTATCCACAAGAGTGGTTACTGAACTCAGCCCTCTAACTGTCACCCTAGTTCCATTCTTCCTCCCCTCTCAAAAGCCTTGGACTGCATTGTCTCGGATCAACTTATGGAACACCTCAAGAAATATCAACTACAGTGCCCACAACAGCATGGATTTAGGAAGGCACATAACACCATCACTGCACTGCTTGAATACACTGGCTTTATACACAACACTCTGGACCAGGATCACCTAGTGGGGGTGATATATATCGACCTCACAAAAAGCATTTGATATGATCAGTCACACCCTATTACTCGACTCACTTCACATACTTGGACTCTTGGCTGAGGTAACAGGTTTGTTTGAGAGCTACCTTGGTGGCCAATCCCAGAAAGTCAAAATAAGTAATGCATTCTTTGACAGCCGCCATGTGCGATCTGGAGTCCTGTAAGGATTGATCCTAGGTCCCCTGCTCTTTAGTCTATTCCTCAACACCCTCCCTCAGGCTTGCTCATCCAACTTACTTCTCTATGCGGATGATGTCGTCCTTTTCCCAAGTCACCCTGACCCCCGAACAACAACTACAGAACAATCTCTTCTGCTGTCGAGGACTGGTTCTCTGACCATAAACTCCTTCTTAATTACAAAGAACGAAACCTATGCTTTTCATCAGTCCTCACAATAGGAATAAACTACACCAGTTGACCATCTTTAACAATCTTAACTCACCCTTGAACAGGTCCAGCGGTTCAAATACCTTGGTATAACCCTAGCTACCACCATGTTGTTTGTCACCCACATGGACCATTTAGCTAAGGCAGTAAACACCGTGATTGGGCTCTTATATAGGCATAGGCACTGTCTGACCTTTAATGCCCTCCGCATAGCAGTCAGCAGTTCATTATTATCCTTATGACTATGGGCTAATTATTTATGGTACTGCCATGGATACCACGATTAAAAGAATCAGCATAGCTCTTAATAAGACCTGCAGACTAGCTACTGGGGCACATAGACTCACTCATACTTGTGAGTTCTATGCTTGATCTAACTGGCTACACCTTAAGAGCCATATAAAGTATCAGTCCTGTCTGTTTGCGAAACAAAATCTGTCTTGATCTAACCCCTCCAGTCTTCCTAAAGCTTCCTAACCAGGTAACTAACCCTCACCACACCCATGGAATGTCTAACCTGGCCTACCAAGTCCCATTCTGTCACACCTCCATGGTACAGCACTCCTTCAAGTACAGGGCACCAAGCTGGCTAAATGACCTCCCACCATCATTCCGAGACCAGTCCAAGATAGGCTCCTTTAAGTACAGACTTTGCCAGTATCTCGCAACACAGTGCAGGTGTGATTGTCTGAACCAAGCTATCCCCCTCCCATTTATCGTGAAGCTGACACCCCCTTGGACCTCTATTTCTCCTCCCCCCTCCCTCTATCCCCATTCCCAGTGATCTAAGCTTCCCTATTCTGTCTGTCTTATCCTCCTTCCCATACTGGCCCCCCACTCCTATTTGACCCCCCCATCATGACATAGCCTTTGCCTGGCTGCATTGTTATTCTGTATTCTCCTTCATTTTGCACTTTATTTTGTCTATCATGCACTGTTCACTTTACCTGTGTTTTGTAACTTACCATGTGTAACCCCTAGGTGGCGCTATCCCAAGGGCTACTACCCCTGCCTGCTTGGCTAGTAGCAGGTTAAGGGGCCTGGGTACTGAAACGGGTGCCTTCACCGGGAGGACAGGGTTGTTAGTAGTAAGGCTAACCTGGGTACAACCCTCCGGGACACTGTAATCCCCCCTCTTTCCCCTCTAGTGGCCTAGACAATATGCAGCTAACACTTTCACAGTAGCCTCTATTCAGCATACAATTCCCCACACTGTTTGCCCTTACTACCAGGGCTGGTTCCACCAGTTCAACCCTGGAGACCCCCTGTAAAACAAGGTTAGGCACAGCAAATAACAGTACAGTGCTTTTGGTACAAACTGGAACCACAGTCAGATTAAATGCAAAAAGAGTTAGATCTGATTTATTCTGGGGAATTGAACAAGAGAGGGGCGTAATCAGGTTGGTTGATTCTGAAACTGACCTAGTCAGGCAATTATGCATGCACTTTTAGTCCCTGCACAGTCACACGCTCTGGGTATCCAGTTGGAAGTAAGGTGGGCTAGCCTGGAACGTTGCCCGCGGTAGGCTGGTGTCACAGCTGGTTGGGGCCCTGTGATGAAAAGAAAAGGCATGCACAACTGCACACAATTTGTAATCCAGGAGGCTCAGTTTGTGATGATTAAACAAAACAATTAAATCAGATGACACACTTTGATTGAGCTGTTGTTGCAGGGAGCTACCCTGGTGTTTACTCACGCCACCCAGTACAGGACACAGGATGGATGAAATGGAGACTGCAGAATGACTTGCTGGTTCGCTAGGAGAAGCAGGGCCCACATGATTCACTGTGGTGTTGTTCCTGTTCGTGATGTTGAGCAGGGGGCTGATCCCCAGGCAGGTGTCTCATCGATGGTCTTCTATGTGGTGTGAGTAGCTGGCTGGGCCAAAGTGGCAAGGCCCAAGCCGGGTAAGACAGTTCGGATATGAGTCCGGGAAGTCTGGATGCAGCTTCCAGCAAGCATAGCACAATTAAAAAGTGGGGAACCAAATCGTGACCCACTAACAGCATATAGAACATTTATAGTAAAGCAATCACCACACCACAATGTGGATGGCTTTCTGGCTGCAATATCAGTGTCTCTGAGCAAAACCGGGAATTCTGTGGTAAATGGATGTCCTGGCAGGCCGATCACGTACAGCAAATCTTCGGTCTTCTTCAGGTTTAAATCTGGCCACTCTTCAGTGGCTTTGTCACGCTCCAATTTGGATACAGTCTAATTACTAAACCTTTCAAAGGATTCTCTCTTGAGGGACAGCAGGCAGACAGGCCAAACTCAGCCTTTCCACCACTCTCCCACGCGAACTACGCAGGAGCAGCTGCTTGAATCACTCGAGCTGTTTACTCTTCCAACTCTAACTCCAGACTGACACATAACTGCAGCAGGCAGCTTGGGAATTTCCCTTCGGTCCAAAAGGTTCTGGTTGGTTGATCCATCAGTCTATCAAAGCAAGGGCTCCCCTTCCAGGTCCATCTATGCGCCAAAGTGCAAAAACTACAATTCCTACAGAAATTTGCTCCCACAAGACCCCTGGGGACAGACAACATTTTAGAGTCCCCAAAGGTACTGATTAGTCCTAATAGGCAGTCCAGACCAAGATGGTGGGGCAATACTGAAATGTCCATGCTGCAAAGGAAGGCAGGTTAGACAAACTACGATATTATTATTATTAAAACAGAGAAACAGTAAACAGTCACAGTTCCTAGCAGGGCTCCCTCTGCGCAATTAGCAATGGCAGAATGGAGTGATAACACTGCAGCCCGGGTGGGACTCAAGTCTGAAACTACTCGGTCCTTACCCAGATTAATTTTACACCACAAGATAGGCAGCTCTTAAAGAGATTGACATGGAGGCTAACAGGGCACTCACATGCAAACACTTTTAAATCGCTAGGACACAGAACACCAGCCTGGCAGTGGGCATTTAGGAAAGCCCAAGGAAGACTTTCAGGAACCCCCATTTGTAGGGGGTGTTACACCCTTCCCTGCTTGGAAAGAACTTGGCGTCCGCATCAAGTCTGTCATAATAGCTTGGAAAAAGACAATATATGATATATGTTATATACGTGACATTACTACAGAATACAATAATGATTGATGCATCAGTAAGCATAAACATAGCACATCACTATACTTATTCAGCGTTCTTTATTCATATACTATATTCATAATGACAACAGCTTTGCACGTTTCATAATTCAAATGTCGATGGGTGAAGGCCCAAGAGTTGTTGCCCAGGGATCAAGTGCTAAACTGATTTTTACTATGACCTACGCAATAACATTACCATACTTTTCATGTAATAGTTTCTTACACTTTGAATAACCTAGATGGGGGCCCATCCCTATCTGCTAACTTAGGACTAGACGAGGCAGGGGCGTCATGTTCTGAGGGTAGAACAATTAACTTAGAAGTGGTAGACAGGCTCAGTTTGAGTAGTGAGCTCTTCGAAATGTAAACACCCTTGTGGACAACATTGAGAGGCAAATCCACAAGTCTCCCAGGGGAGTCATAGCTAAAGCTCATCACTGGCTAACAGCTCGCCCAGACTTTCTGGGGGGAACAGACACAGGTTCTGGGCAATCAACACTGGCATTGGTTTCTTCTCCTGTAGTGAGGGATGCCTCTGCACTGATTGAAATGTCGAAGTTGGGAACACTATCAGCTCCTTGCTCGGCAGATCCTGTTTCTACAATACTTTGCTCATTATCATCTTCTGAAGAGGGCCCAGATTGCTCATTCTGAGGAGACTTTGGCACAGTTAGACTCTGTGGCACTGAAGGGGTGCTGTCAACACTTTCATATTGCTCTTCAAGTTCTATTATGTCACCAGGGAGACTTATCACATCACGTTTCTCTTTGGGTAATTCAAAGAGTTCTACTAGACACAATGAATCTGATACCTCAGATGTAATACTTTTCACCTCACTTTCAGGGAGCATTGGCTCTAAGGAGGAAGCTGGGGGGTTATGTGGACCTGAAGGCCCAGCTTCATCCCCGCAGTTATACACAGGGTTACATTGAAACAATTGACTCAGTTCATGGGAAGGGTAATAATAATTGTCACACTCACTATCATCAGAAGTGGACTGACAGTCACTGTCATTCTGGACCTGCTGGGGGAAAAGCCTTGAGTCTGTAATAACTGGGGCAGGTTGCCTCTGTTTCTTTTTAGCAGCAACTCAAGTCGCTGGCCCAGGAGAGGCAATGTCTGATGGTTCAGCATCAATGATCACATGGTCAATAGGCAGTAGTTGGTTTCTGTGCATGGTCTTGACAGCTTTAGAGTCATTCTCAGGGTGCACTTTGTACACAGGTAAATCATTCAGCTTACTGACTATTACATGTGGAAGATGATGCCACCTGTCGGTGATTTTATGCTTACCATGCAGTCCCAAGTTACATAATAGCACTTGATTCCTGGGCAACAACTCTTGGGCCTTCACCTGTCGATTATATCTCTCTTTATTAGCAAGGTTTCATTTGGCAGCCATTGTTTGAGCCAGTTGGTAAGCATGGTTCAATTGAACTTTCAGTTTCTGCACATATTGTAAATAATTCTCAGCTCTGACCCCATCTGGAGAGACTCCAAAGCAGAGATCTTCGGGTAACCGGGCTTCTCTCCCAAACATGAGGCAATAGGGAGAGAACCCAGTAGCATCATTTTTGGTGCAATTGTAGGCATGCACTAAGGTGCTAATCTGTTGGCTCCATCTGGACTTGCCTTTGGGATGAAGAGTGCCCAACATATCCAGGAGAGTCCTGTTAAAGCGTTCAGATTGGGAGTCCCCAGTGTGTGGTAAGGAGTGGTTCTAGACTTTCACACCCCCCACAGAGACAGCATCTCCTAAATCAATCTGCTTTCAAAGTCAACACATTGCCAATGTTCTTTTGGTCTGGTTCTAAGCACAAGACGTCTATGCAGACCAATTCTAGAAGGGGTGCTGGTAGTGATATTGACAAGGGGAGGCAGCCTTTTGAGGCAGGGCTTTTCTTTGGAGGCAATGACTACAGGTCTTTACATGGTGCTCGACATCTGCCCCCATCTTTGGCCAGTAGAACTGGGATCGTACCAAGTCAAGAGTTCTATCAATACCAAGGTGCCCCATGTGGTCATGGAGGGACCTCAGTACTAGCTGTTTAAAGGCTGTGGGTAGGAACAAATGTTGCTTGTCTACTTGACCACGATGATCCACTGTCTCTCTGTATAACAATTGATCATGCAACTTTAACCTGGGGCCTTCCTTGAACAATAGAGCAGTTTGCAAGTCAGGGGAATGCAACATGGACACATCTTTCCCCGCACGCAGGGCGTGAAGTCCTGGTTGAATCATGGGATCTTGAGATTAAGCCCACTGAATACTGTCATTATTGAACTGAGCTAGTGCACTAATATCTAATGCAGAGTAATGGCAATAGTCAGCTGGTATGCAGGTATCAGGAGGGCCCAAGCAATCTATGAGGCAGTCCACTGTGTTCGCAGACATTTGTTCATCTTTATCAAACTTTTGGCGTAATGCTTTGATGTCAGGTTCAGACAATCTGACCCAATTGTTCTTTGAAACTGGCCATCGTGATAGGGCATCAGCATCAATGTGGTTTAGTACTGGTCTGTATTCAAGAGCATAATCATAAGTTGTTAAGGCAGAAAGCCAACGGTGCCCAGTGGCATCCAATTTAGCTGAAGTCTGCACATAGGTTGGTGGTTATTGTCAGTCTTCACTAATATCTTTACCCCATAGAGGTACTCATGAAACTTATCAACTATGGCCCATTTTAGGGCAAGGAATTCCAACTTGTGAACCGGATAGTTCCACTCTGAGGGAGTCAAGCTCCTACTGGCGAAAGATACAGGTCTCAAGCCATCTTCATAGTCTTGATATAGCACAGCCATAAGGCCCTGCAAACTAGTGTCTGTATGCAGAACATAGGGCTTGGTAGGATCAGAATAGGCAAGGACTGGGGTGTGGGTGAGCAGGTATATGACTTCAAAGAATGCTGCTTCACATTCAGGTGTCCACCAAGTCCCAAAAGGCTCACCTGTTCAAAAATGCACTTTCTCTTGTTCTTTGCTAGCCCCCTTTTTGTATTTGTGGTTGGTAGGGGGGTAGCCTTGGGTAAGGTTAAGGAGCGGTCGAATCACCTTTGAATAGTATTTGATGAACCTGTGGTAGTAGCCACAGAACCCCAAGAATCACTGTAGCTCTTTTAGGTTATTGGGCAAGGGCCAAATGATCAAAGATTCAACTTTACTGAGATCTTTCTGTATCCCTTCTGCAGACACTATGTGCCCCACGTATTTCACAGATGTTTGAAAAAACTGGCACTTGTCTATGGATAACTTGAGGCCAAATTCTTCCAAACGATAGAGGACTTTGTACAGTCTGGTCTCATGTTCTTCTAGTGCGTATGCGAAAATAATGACATCATCCAAGTACACTAAACATTCCAGCAAATTCATGTCTCCCACCGCACGTTCCATCAATCTCTGGAAGGTGGCAGGGGCACCCGAAATCTGCTGTGGCATCCTCAGGAATTTGTAGAACCCCAAAGAACAGATGAAGGCTGTTTTTTCATGGTCCTCCGGGGCCATCGGAATCTGATAATATCCGCTGTGGAGATCCAGTACTGAGAACCACTGACTCCCATTCAGGCATTCCAGGGCATCCTGTATGCATGGCATGGTGTATTGATCTGGGATTGTACGTCGGTTGAGGGTCTGATAGTCCACACACATCCTCACAGATCCATTCTTTTTATGCACCACTATGATGGGGGATGCATATGGGCTTCTTGATTCTTGAATAATGCCAGCAGCGAGCATTTCCTGTAGGTGCCTCCTAACATCGTCTATGTCAGCTGGGGCAAAGTGTCAGGACCTCTCTCGAAATGGTCGGTCATCATGCAGGCATATGTTATGTTCGACACCATGGACACACCCCACATCCCACTCTTTTAGTGAGAACACTTGGTCTCTCTGAGCAAGTTTCCTGCTAATTCGGGTCTTTCATTCTGCAGACAAAGGGGAATCACTGAAGTCAAATAAGTCTGGGGTTACTTTCTCCTTTTCGCCAGAGTACTTGTTACTGGGTCATACTGCAGTGTCTGTGCAGTGCACTGTAGCCCATGTACATCCCCTGTTCACACAAACTTCCCTCTCCGACATGTTTCTAACTTTCACCATCATTTAGCGGGCATAGGCATGTGCAGGTAGTATACTGGGCTTAACCATCGACCCCTCTGGCAGTTTCCCCTCACCAGGGGCATCTATCATCAATATTTTATTCTTTACACCTCTCCTTAGGTGGACTTCTCCATGGATCATACATTGGGCATTGGGGGCCAACACCAAAGAGTCAGGATCCTTTTTCCACACTATCCCCATTGGCTCATCTTGGTCCACTTCATTGGGTTTCTATTGCAAGTCATACGCCCTTTTGATTAATGCTGGAATTCTTAGGGCCTGTCCAGTCCATTGCCCTTGTTTCTCATGGCAGAGTTGCGCCAGTCCCCCAAACATGTGGGTGTTTGTTTCAGTTAACAGGGGAACCCCATCATACAGTCTGGTAGGAGGGCACACCAGGGCTAGTGTCTCTACTTGTTCATGTACACCAGTTACAGTCACAGAAAAAGACAGAGCCGGACATATCCTAGGTAGGGATAAGACCTGTCACTCAGGCCCCACATATGTAGGCCATCCAGAGATTGTAATGGCACATCAGATAAATGTTTGTCATATCAGTCCTGGAATACAATGGTCATTTGTGACCCACTATCGAGCACAACCCGAGCATGGATACCATTGACAGTCACAGTAGTTTTCATTGAGGGGCCTACTATTTTGGACCAGTCTGGATAGACAGTAGCAGGGGCCTGGACAGACTATTTAGCCACAAAGAAGTTTAAATTAGGATTTCTTTATCCTTCACTGCGGTTGTTGCCAGCACCCCCCGGCCAAGGTCTCGCTTACTGGAGCTCCCCTTGAAGTCTGTACACAAGTTGATCTAAGTCTTTCTGAGACCAGCATTCTCTCTTCATATGTCAATGTCAATGTCAATGTCAATTTTATTTAAAAAGACGCCCAATCCCAAAGGCTCTGGGCGCCGCACAAAACTGTACAGTATGTCATACCGTATACATTTCATTAAAATAACATACATATAAATTCAATTTCCAAAAGCCTGCATAAATAAAAAGGTCTTCAGATGGTTCTTAAAAGCCTCTATAGTGGGGGCCTCTCTCACTTCCAACGGCAGCGAGTTCCAGAGAGCTGGAGCAGCAACTCCAAATGACCGATCCCCAGCTGATTTCAATCTCGCTCTCGGAACTTTGAGGAGGCCACTATTAGAGGAGCGGAGATCACGGATAGAGGTGGACGGTACCAGGAGATCAGAAAGGTAACCAGGGCCCTGTCCATGTAGGGTCTTATAGGCGAGAAAACCCACCTTGAACAATATTCTCCACCTGACAGGCAGCCAGTGCAATTTGCGCAATACCGGAGTAATGTGACAGAACTTACTTTGTCCAATCAAAAGCCGGGCAGCAGCATTTTGCACTAGCTGCAGTCTGCAAAGAGAAGTTCCAGAGACCCCGAGATAGAGGGCATTACAGTAGTCAAGCCTAGAAGTGACTAAGGCATGTACCAAAGTAGGGAGGTCCAGAGCCAGAACAAGGGGCTTAATCCTGGCGATATTTCTCAGATGGAAAAAACAGGAACGAACCACAGAGGATATTTGAGCCTCCATGGACAAATTCCTGTCAAAGATCACACCAAGGTTACGCACCCATGGGGAGGCCATCAATGACACAGCTCCTAGCACAATGCCAGTCACAGAGTCAGAGGCCATCCCATCACGAACTCTGTTCGACTCCACTACTAGTACCTCAGTCTTGTTAGGGTTCAGTCGCAGCCAGCTGGAAGACATCCAGTCATTTATCTCAGCCAGACAGATATTTATCACATCCACTGCATTTGATGTTCCTGGGCAAAGAGAGATATAGTTGAGTATCATCAGCATAGCAATGAAACTCAAACCATACCTCCTAATGATCTCCCCAGGGCAGCATGTATACCGAACAACATAGGGCCAATACCGAACCCTGAGGGACTCTCACACAGAAAGGAGGTAGGGTGCAGATGAGAAATTACCCATCACAACCTGCTGCCTCCTGTTAGTAAGAAATGACTCAAACCATTTGATGACAACACCGGTGAGTCCGCATAACTCCCTCAGGCGGAAAAGCAATACACTATGGTCCACAGTATCAAATGCTGAAGAGAGATCGAGGAGAACAAGAATTGTCTTGTCCCCCTGATCTCTAGCCCTGAGGAGGTCATTTTGCACTCGAACTAATGCAGTTTCAGTGCTATGTCGGGCCTGAAAGCTGACTGGAAGGGATCATACAACTCGTGGGTCATGAGATGTTCCCCCAACTAAAGTGATACCACCTTCTCAACAATCTTTCCCAAAAATGGAAGACTGGAGATAGGACGGTAATTTGCCCTAATCTCCGGGTCCAGAGAAGCTTTCTTTAAAAGGGGTCTCACCAGAGCCTCCTTCGAGGCATCCAGAAAGACACCCTGACTCAGGGAGCACCGGACAATCAGGGCAAACACTGGGCCAACAGTGTCAATGCACCTCATCAAGAAGCGCGTTGGCACGGGATCCAGTTCACAAAAGGTATACCTCAGGTTGGCCACTATCTCAATGACCTCATGAACCTCCACTGGCCTAAACTCCCCCCACCTAGAGAGAGTGCTCTTAGAACACAACTGGTGACCACTGACAGCAATGATATTACTGGCTGAGGAAACCTCCCGCCGGATCGCAGACACCCTGTCCGAGAAAAACCGAGCAAATTCCTCACAATCCTCATTCGAGGAAACTCTTCCGGGCTGAAGACAGAGTGGATGAAGAAGTCTATCAACAGTCCGGAAGAGTGAGGCTGGTCGGCTTCTCCCAGCAGCAATCTTCCGAGACAAAAATATTGTCTTCTTTTGGTTGATTGCCTCCTGATATGCGCAGTAATGCGCACACAGGACCAGTTTGTCAGCCCCCAGACGGGATTTCCTCCAGCGGCGCTCTAATCTCCGACCCAGCGTCTTCATTTCCCTGAGATCGCTATCATACCAAGGCGACCTCAGGTAAGAAGTTCTGGGTCGTACATGGACAGGTGCGAGGGAGTCAATGGCGCCAGATAGCACCTCATTATAGGCGTCTACCCCTGCGTCAACTGCTCCGATGCATGCATCGCCTACCCTTGATAGATCAACTGCCGCCAACAACCCTCAGGGGTAAGATCTTTAACGGCGGCAGCGAAATATCTCAGAAGGGAAGAATTCACGACGGAGCGCTTGAACATGAACTTCACCGCAGTGATCAGACTAAGCCACTCCGACTAACGCCAAGATTAGCGATCTCAAGTCCCAGTGAGAACACCAGGTCCAATGTGTGGCCATCCTGGTGAGTAGGCATGCCAACAGACTGCACCAGCCCCAAAAGGGACATACTCTGCATTAACTCGTCGGCGCACCTTTGACCTCTATCCTCGGCCCAAACATTGAAGTCCCCAAAAAAAATACATCTTGGGGAATCCAATGTTTCGCCGGCAACAAACTCGGCAAATTCCTGCAGGAACCCCCCCATCGGACCAGGAGGGCGATAGATGAGGAAGATCCTGCAGCCAACACCGAGTCCTCCACGAATGGCCACACACTCAAATGAACCTGGGGTTCCCACCGGGTGCACGGTGAAGTCCAGATTTGATTTAAAACAAATAGCTACACCGCCTTCCCTACGATTTTCTCTGGGGCAGTGCATCACAGTATAACCTGGGGGGACTGCAGCCTCAGAAACAGGGCCAGCATCATCCCCCACCCAGGTCTCTGTAATGCACGCCAGGTCGACCGATGAAACCAGAGTGGCAATAATAGCCGTCTTGTTTCTGATCGACCTGGCGTTGCATAGCACTGCCGTCAGAGATATTAAGGGTGATGCAGCCCTAAAGGTCACCTGGCCACTTGGCCTGGTGGCCCCCCTGGAAATAGGCACCAACCACGTCTGGCTTCTTCTAGGTGCTCTATTTATTCCAGGGTGTCTCCTGGACTTAACCACCTCAATCATTTGAACAACCTGCTCCTGGTCATCACACAGCGCATAGCAAAAAGCAATCCCACCAGTCCCACTTCCCTACAACGTCTGATAATAATATCAGATACAGGGAGGGGGATAAAAGGATGCAGCGCATGCAACTGTGAATTCTCATAAACAATTCTGGGCTCCAAGAGCCGTCTGTCAGAAACCCTACACATATCTAATTAAATAAGCCAAATGGCACATACAAATCATGCAGGCAATAACATAAAACTCTACTTTATAATAAAACTGGTAGACATACAGAGCTATTAAAACAGAATTCCCACCTCACACCTGTCCCTCATCCAGAGCAAACAAATTTCAGCTCCGAGTGGCGCTCGCACCACTCACAATGCTCGTGCCATGCTCGCGCTGGCAAGCGGCGTCCATGTTTAACCAGTGCCTCCCCACTCACAGAGCCAATCAGCTAGCAGCCCCCCTCTCACAGCTCCAGCTCCAGCTGGCAGCTCGTTTGTGCAAGTTTACACAGCCTCTCACGCTGTGTCCAGCACAAGTAGAGTGGGCAATTAAATAAGATAGTCCAGCTCAAAACAAAGCAGCAGTCCTGGTAAATAACTTCGCAGCTAGTACAACAGCTGCAACGAGTGAGCACCTTATGAGGCAGCGGAGGAAAGTGAAATACAGTTTCCTTTCCACAGTTGTAACAAATGATAGATTCCAGGTTCATCCTTGGAGAGGACATTGTACGAGGGACTGAAGCAGTAGCAAGGAATCGTGGTCCGATATCTCTTTGCAATGGTGAAGGTGATGCAACATGTCTTAACAGTTCCTTTAGGGTGGCAGTCAATTCTTTGATCTCAGCCTGGGGTCACCCTCGGTAGAAGATGCCTGAGGGTGCACTCCCACCCCCATGGCAGTCATGTCCTGAGAGGGACCAGGGTCTTTATCTGCAGTGGAGGCCTCCATAAAGGCACCCATTGGTACTTTTCTGACTTCCTTCAGCAGCTCGTCTCTCCAACGCTCAGCCCATGGTGGAATATCCTTAGTGGTCTCCATTTCAGAGAGGCCTTCCTGTGCCGTGGTCACTCGAGCTGGGCCAACCCCATAATCACAATCTCGTTCTTCACCTTCAACCTCCCTGAGTTCTTTTATCAGGTTGCAGTAGTCAGGTGGGTTATCTCTCCTATCATGGAGCTTTAATTGGATAATCTACAATTTACAGTGCTTGGTGTGCTGTAGTATGTGCCCCAGCCTCACACGGTTCAAGTCACTGGCAGCTACTCCACCCTTTCGATAAGCTCTCTGCAGGGCCCTTTTTAGGTGAGTAGCATATGCAGACAGACTTTCTCCTCTCCACTGTTTTGTACCTTTAAATTGCCTCATCAAAGTCTCCCCTGACTCAGTGCTTCTGAAATTGCCTTCCAGGGCAGACAGGCACTTTTGAGCAGACGCCTCAGGATTCATGGACCTCAGACATGTAATGGTTTTCAGGGCTGGAACCCTCAAACTTTCCATGATCCTTTTTTTTTACTTCTCAGCCTCTGCAGACTGCCACTCGGGTACCAAGGGGCAACATAGTCGACCCAGGTCTCCCAGTCATCCTCCCCCTGTGGAGGTGGAGAGGGTACCTGAGAACATCCTCAACTTGCAGGATGTGTCATGACTAACTGCAGGCACCAATGTAGGTGCAGACACTGGAGCCGGTACTGGAATGGGCAGGGGCATGGGGGAAGGTACACCCCCAGGTGGTAGGAATAATTGCTTAAAGTCCCCTACAGTTTTCCTTTCCTCCAGCAACAGCTTAGCAAATTTCTCCTCAAAAGTCTCAGATAATGGTGGGGGCTCATCCTCTAAGGGACCCCTACTATCTTTAGTTATTCTGAGCAGTTGGGGACCCTTTGGGGGTAATAGTCATTGGCACCTTAGTGCCGTCCATTGGGTCACTTCACTCCACTAAGGCCATGAGGGTTTGGGTTGTTAAATCGGCCTGCCGACCCACCACCACCACAGCGTTTTTCAAACCTTCGACTTTGAAGAGAACCCCTTCTACTGTGTCCTTACAAATACTCAAGGGAATGTCTAGTATAAGCACGGCATGATGGGAGTCAACCTCCTGCCCGATACACCACCCCAGCAATTGGTGTACAATGACTTCTACTGGTGTGGCCATATTCCGGCAACAATGATTCTAATGTCTGACCACTAAGGGTGCTAATCCCAGTGGTGCCTCCAAGATGTAACCCCTAGGTGGC
The DNA here is from genome assembly GCA_016271365.2 of Neoceratodus forsteri. Lineage (NCBI taxonomy): Eukaryota > Metazoa > Chordata > Ceratodontiformes > Ceratodontidae > Neoceratodus > Neoceratodus forsteri. The sequence continues at coordinate 669,175,288 of CM057451.1, read as the reverse complement.
GCTATCCCAAGGGCTACTACCCATGCCTGCTTGGCTAGTAGCAGGTTAAGGGGATTGGGTACTGAAACGGATGCCTCCAACTTATCTGGAATGGATATCATTAACTGCAGGTACTGTGGAACACTTTTCAGAAGGGCAGTTTTATAGGATTTAGGACACTGTTCTACACGCTGGGCCATTGGAGATCTAAGGGCTCAGCTCCAGGCAGCATGGGTAGAGATTGTGCACCTCGGATTGCATATTCAAGAGGAAATATATTATAAGACCCACCTGCCATTTCCCCAACATCCAACAGAAGCAGCTCGACCGCAGAGGGTAGTTGGTCTGGGAGGTTGGCAGGTGGTTAGGAAAGGCAAACCGGGTGTCCCAACACTCAGCACTCTCCAAACTATTACTTCCACAAACTATATAAAAACTACAACTAGGTATCTGCCTCTATCTCTGAAATCAAACAAAGGGGCAGAGGACGCTGCAGAGCAGGACACTTCAGCACAGGAGCTAGCACAACAAAACTTGCCCAAAATAGGAACCAAAACAAAAAAAGCAAAAAGCAAATCAAAAAAACTTCTGATCATAGGATACTCCATGATTCGGGAAGTTGAGACCCATCTCCAGCCACGGGTAATGGTCAGATGTCTCCCAGGTACATCAGCATGGAGAGACACTGACTACATTGCTAAAATTGTTCAGGAAGTAGAAGAAAACAGGAAGCAGAAGAAAACATTGACGTCCTGATACACATAGGGACTAATGATCTTGCCAGCTGGTCAGTTGTGGAGACCAAGGAACAACTGACCAGGCTGGGTGACAAACTATCATCCATTTCATCTGGCGTCTCCTTCTCTGAGATCCTGCCAGTCTGGGAGAGGGGGGCAGGTGGATGGAAGGTCAGAGAAGGGGAGATAGGGGAGCTAAACATGTGGCTCAAGGGCTGGTGCCAGGAAAAAGGACACAAATTTGTAGGGAACTGGCAACAGTTTTGGGAGCGAAAGTTATTTAAATTTGATGTACTGCATCTGACTAAGGAGGGAGTCAGTGCATTGGGGCAGAAGTTTGACATCTTTGCAGAATATTTAAACTAGCAAATGGGGAGAAGGGTGCAGCACCCCATACGTTGAATGGGAAGAACACTCCTCCCCCACCTCAGGTAGTGGTCAAACAGGAGTTCAGCATGTTTGCAGTTCATTTGCATCACCAGATAAGGAAAAAGGTCTGGCTCCCCATACGACGCACAGGGGAAATACCAGCCCTCACCCAACAACTAACACACCGAAATCTGGCCAATGGAAAATCATGTACACAAATGCTCGCAGTCTGGGAAACAAGATCCCAGACCTGCAGGTAATAATGACAGAGGCTAAACTGGACATAGTAGCAATTAGCGAGACGTGGTTTACCAGTAACCACACTTGGGAGACTTCAGTACTTGGCTATGTACTGTTCAGAAGACACTGAGGTGCAAAAAGGGGGTGGGTGGGTGGAGTGGCCCTTTATGTCAATGAAAATATCAAAGCTACAGAAATTCAGAATACTCATAAGGAGCCAGAAGAACTGTGGGTCACCCTGGAAACAGGAAATAGGACAGCCATACGAACTGGGGTTGACTACAGGCCTCCAGACCAGGGGGAGGACATAGACACATTACTGTCAGAAGATAGACAAAACATGACAGCTAAAGGGTAGGTTCTGATAATCGGAAACTTCAACATGCCAGATACAGATTGGTCAATACCAGCAGGAACATCTTCCAGAACTAGACACTTGGTGGATTCCCTGCAAGGAAGGGCCTCAAACAACTGGTACAACGACCCATAAGAGACAGGGCTATACTAGATCTAGTACTGACTGACAGGGAAAGAATCACAGATCTCCAGGTAGAATGTCACCTGGGGGCCAGTGACCATCACATGGTATGGTTCAATTTGGCCACTAAAACTAAATCATCCCATTCTAAGGCAAACATATGGGACTTCAGAGGAGCTGACTTTGATAAGATGGCCAACAGAGTTAAGCTAGCCCTGGCAAAAAGAAATACAGGTGAGGGGGTACAGACAAAGTGGGCAAGAATTAAGGATGCAATACTTGAAGCAACATCCCATTGTGTTAGAGAGAAAAGGAGTGCAAAAGAAGAAGAAAACCACTTTGGTTCTCAAAAACAGTAGCAGAAAAGGTCAGAGCCAAAAGGCTGGCCTTTAGGAAATATAAGGGAATGCAGTGGGCTGAAGATAGGGAGGCATACCAAACTTCCCTACGGGAAGCAGGGAAGGCAGTAAGGCAGGCAAAGGCCCAAACCGAGGAAACACTAGCACAAACAGTAAAAGAAGGTGACAAGACTTTCTATAGATACATTAATGAAAGGAAAAAATCCAGAGGGGGTATTGCTAAGATTAAAGGAGATAAGGGGATATGTGAGGAGTAGGACCATGTAAAAGCATATATCCTAAATAGATATTTCTGCTCAGTATTTACTGAAGAGAAGGTAGGGCAGGGCCCACAGCTCAGCACCATGGACAAAGGGGAGAAGGAGGTGTGCACTAGTCCCTTCACAAAAGAAAGGGTCCTACAAGAGCTCGATATGCTCAGGGTGGACAAGGCAATGGGACCTGATGGCATACATCCCAGGGTACTAAAGGAGCTAAGGGTGGAACTAGCAGAGCCATTATCAGAACTGTTCAGTGAGTCTCTGAGCACAGGAGAGGTCCCAGAAGACTGGAGAAAGGCTCATGTGATCCCGCTCCCACAAGAGAGGTAGCAGGAAGGAGGCAGGGAACTACAGACCAGGCAAGATTATGGAGGCACTCCTTAAGGAAACGATCATGCAACACCTGGAATCCATAGGAGTACGGGATCCAAGACAGCATGGGTTTACAAAAGGAAGGTCCTGTCAAACTAATCTTATAGATTTCTTTGACTGGGTAACCAGCGTGGCGGACCAAGGGGGGGAGCAGTTGATGTCGCCTACCTTGACTTCAGCAAAGCTTTCGATACTGTTCAATACAGAAGACTGATTAATAAGCTGGGTAGGCTCAGGGTGGGTCAGAAGTTGGTCAACTGGGTGGCAAACTGGTTGACGGGCAGAAAACAGAGAGTGGTGGTAAACGGTATACAGTCAGAAGAGATGCAAGTCACAAGTGGTGTACTTCAGGGATCAGTCCTGGGGCCAGTCCTCTTCAATATCTTCATCAGTGACATTGCAGCTGGACTGGAAGGTAAGGTTTGTCTGTTTGCAGATGACACCAAGATCTGCAACAGAGTAGATGATCCAGATGGAGTGGGCAGAATGAGAAGAGATCTGGATAAACTAGCAAAATAACTGGTATTTTTTTTTTTTTGTTTTATTTAGTTGTTTAACCAGGAGTAGCACACTAAGCTGAAAGCTTTTTTACAGGCACGACCTGGGAGCACAGGAAAGTTAAGTGACTTGCTCAGGGTCACACAGTATGCAAGTGGAAGCTGTGGGATTCAAACGCACGTCTGGTCTGCTGGATGTCACCAGATTTGCAGCTCAGAGCCTTAAACCACTGTGCTATACTGCCTCCCATGTAATTTTAATGCAAAGAAGTGCAAGATCATGCACATAGGGAAGAGAAACCCTGAAATCACCTATAGGCTGGGAGGGGAGTTGCTGGCAGTCACAAGGGAAGAAAGAGACTTGGGCATCATCATCACCGGTGACCTGAAATCATCCAAGCAGAACACTAAAGCAGTAGGTAAGGCTGGGGGATGTTGGGGTGTATTAATAGGGGTATCACAAGTCAGAAGAGGGAGGTAATAATCCCTCTTTACAAGACACTGGTTAGGCCCCATCTGGAGTACTGCTTGTAGTACTGGAGGCCACACCTTCGCAAGGACATTAACCAAATTGAGGCAGTCCAGAGAAGGGCAAACAAAATGGTGCAGGGACTGCATCAGAAAAGATATGAGAACAGATTAATGGAGCTCAATATGTATTCCCTAGAGCAAAGGAGGGATAGAGGTGATATGATCGAAACATTCAAACACCTTAAGGGCATTAACAAGGTGAAAGAGTCTAACATGTTTCAATATAAGAAAAATAGCAGGACAAGTGGACACATCATGGGATTAGAGAGAGGCCGATTAAGGGGTGATGTGAGGAAGTTCTTTTTCACAGAAAGGGTGATGGATGCATGGCACGGCCTACCTCAGGAAGTGGTGGATATGAATACAGTGCAGGGCTTCAAACAGGCATGGGATAGTCATAAGGGAGCAATACAGATGAGTATGAATAGATAAGCCATTGACAGAGCAAAGGCCGATGGCACATTTATAAGGTAGAAAAAGAAACGGGCAGACTGGATGGGCCTTGCGGTCCTTATCTGCCGTCAATTTCTATATTTCTATGTTTCTATGTTTCACCTGGAGGACAGGGTTGTTAGTAGCAAGGCTAACCTGGGTACAGCCCTCTGGGACACTGCAACCCGCCTCTTTCCCCTCTAGCGGCCTAGACAATATGTAGCTAACACTTTCACAGTAACCCCTATTCAGCATACCATTCCCCACACTGTTTGCACTTACCACCAGGGCTGGTTCCACCAATTCGACCCTGGAGACTCTCTGTCAAACAAGGTTAAGCACAGCAAATAACAACAATACAGTCCTTTTGGCACAAACTGGAACCACGGTCAGGTTAAATGCAAAAATGAGTTAGATTTAATTTATTCTGGGGAATTGAACAAGGGAGGGGCATAATCAGGTTGACTGATTCTGAAACTGATCTAGTCAGGCAATTATGCATGCACTTTTAGTCCCTACACAGTCACTCGCTCTGGGTACCCAGTTGGAAGTAAGGTGGGCTAGCCTGGAACGCTGCCCGAGGTAGGCCGGCGTCGCAGCTGGTTGGGGCCCTGTGATGAAAAGAAAAGGCATGCACAACCACACACAATTTGTAATCCAGGGCAAGGAGACTCAGTTCATGATGATTAAACAAAACAATTAAATCAGATGACACACTTTGATTGAGCTGTTGTTGCAGGGAGCTACCTTGGTGTTTACTCACGCTACCCAGTACAGGACACAAGATGGACAAAATGGAGACTGCAGGATGATTTGCTGATTTGACAGGAGAAGCAGGGTTCACATGATTCACCATGGTGTCGTTCCTGTTCGTGATGCTGAGCAGGGGGCTGATCCCCAGGCAGGTCTCTCATTGATGGTCTTCTATGTGGTGTGAGTAGCTGGCTGAGCCAAAGGGTCAAGACCCAGGCCGGGTAAGACAGTTCGGATATGAGTCCGGGAAGTCTGGATGCAGCTTCCAGCAAGCATAGCACAATTAAAAAGTGGGGATCCCAATCATGACCCACTAACAGCACACAGTGCATTTATAGTAAAGCAATCACCACACCACAATGTGGATGGCAGTCTAGCTGCAATATCAGTGCCTCTGAGCAAAACCGGGAATTCTGTGGTAAATGGATGTCCTGACAGGCCGATCGCGTACAGCAAATCTTCGGTCTTCTTCAGGTTTAAATCTGGTCACTCTTCAGTGGCTTTGTCATGCTCTAATTCGGATACAGTCCGATTTTTAAACCTTTCAAAGGATCCCCTCTCGAGGGACAGCAGGCAGACAGGCCAGACTCAGCCTTTCCACAGCTCTCCCATGCGAACTACACAGGAGCAGCTGCTTGAATCACTCAAGCTGTTTTCTTTTCCAACTCTAACTCCAGACTGACACACACTGCAGCAGGCAGCTTGGGAATTTCCCTTCGGTCCAAAAGGTTCTGATTATTTGATCCATCAGACTGTCAAAACAAGGGCTCCCTCTTCAAGGCCATATATGTGCCAAAGTGCAAAAACTACAATTCCTACAGAAATTTGCTCCCACAAGACCCCTGGGGACAGACAACATTTTAGAGTCCCCAAAGGTACTGATTAGTCCCAATAGGCAGTCCAGATTCAAGATGGTGGGGCAATACTGAAATGTCCATGCTGCAAAGGAAGGCAGGTTAGACAAACTATGATATTATCATTATTATTAAAACAGAGAAACAGTAAACAGTCACAGTTCCTAGCAGGGCTCCCTCTGTGCAAATAGTGATGGCAGAACGCAGCGATAACACTGCAGCCTGGGTGGGACTCGAGCCTGAAACTACTCGGTCCCTACCCAGATTAATTTTATACCACAAGATAGGCAGCTCTTAAAGAGACAGGCACAGAGGCTAACAGGGCACTTACATGCAAACACTTTTAAATCACTAGGACATAGAACACCAGCCTGGCAGTGGGCATTTAGGAAAGCCCAAGGAAGACTTTCAGGAACCCCTATTTGTAGGGGGGTTACACATGTAACTCTGTCTTTTACCTGACGTGGAATCTTTGTAAAAGGGCCTATGGCTCAAAGATCTTGTAATCCGAGATAAAATAAATAAATACATACAGTTGGTGAAAATGGTATGACCAATTTCAATTAGCAAAAGGGACCTTTTACAGATTATTTAAATGTAACTCATAAAAGGCAAGGTATCCATTTAAATATTTTGTATGAGTTAAAAAAGGAATTTGATATAATAAGTGGAAGCTGGGAAAACTAATGGAACTTTTAGAACTGAAAAAGAAATTTGTTTTAGCACACTTTGGGGGAGGGTATAGGGTCTGTTGGGTTTTTAACAAGACTGTTCAGAAATGGTATAAATCTTTTTGATGCGTTACAGCACTCTGTCAGCATCTTGACTTGTGGAGATGTTCAGTCAAATCCAGGCCCCCAAATTAGCAGTAAAGCTGCACAATCAGGAGCATACACCGAAAGGATTGTTATTGTTTTGAAAAAATATTCTGCACACTTTTCCATTGCTAATTGCAAATGTCTTAACTGTAACTTATGAAAAAAAAAAAACACTGCAGAAAAGCAAGATGGCGGCTAAGCTGGGCTGCTGTCTGCATGAGCTCTGAATGGAGCTCTAAATGATAAAATAATTCTCCTCTTTTGCCTGTATTGTTTTATAGCTCAGGAGAGATTAGTTAATGTTGGTGGTGCGCTGACTTTGCAGTTGCTTTTCATGCCTGAAGCCCCAAATTTTAATTTATGTTAGCTAGACATCAGGGTTAGGGCAATTAGCAATAGGTAGGGACAGGGAGTGAGGAGACAGTTTTTTTTTTGTTTTCAGGAAGGGAGCAAATTCATTGCCTTGGATTTTATTGAGGAGAGAATCTGGAGGAGTGATTAGTACCGAGTGCTGCTCTGGAACTAAATGACTGTCTGGTCGGGAAAGTCAGCACCTAGAGGCTTTCATGTGGCTGAAGGAATCTACTGCCACCGGACCTGACATGGGAGGTTGGTTGAATGCATAGGTTTCAACCACAAGCTCGCTGAATTCAGTGTATGGCAGCCCGCTATCGTGAGTGATTGATACTCTGTTCATCTGTTCTGTTACAGTGTTTACCTCCAGTAGGGGAGTGTGGTGCTTTTTCCAGTGTGGTTGGCATTCTGGTATTGCTGACTTTTGCTGTGCTTGTTCCGTTTGGTGAGAGCTGCACCGTGGAGTTGACCAGTGCGGCTTTACATTTGGGATTATTGGACTGTAATTTTAGGGAGTCTTGCAGTTGCCAGTCTTGGCTTGGGGAGTGTTCTCTGTTTACCCTTGGAAAAAACTGCCTACTTCGAACTTTCACCTTAGCACTGGTGAGAGTGGTGCTGGGTGGCGTTGTTGGAGACTTGGCTATGTGAGTATGTACTCCCTATGAAGTTTCTGACCAGTACTTTGGCAAATGCGGTTCCCAGTCATAAGTGAGAGCAGTTTCTGGGAATAAGCAGTGTGGGAAAAACTGCCTCCTCCAGAAGGTCTCCTACTGTGCAAATAAATCCCTTAGTGGGGCAGTACCTGCTTGAAATTAATACCCATGAAACTTTAGTGGTGAGGGCATAGTTACAGGTGATAACTTTCTCCAGTTGGGTGAGAGCGAACTGTGGATATTACTACCTTAGCAGTGACTGAAATGGGACTGAACTTTGCTTACCGTACAAATCCATAGTATATTTGGACTTCGCTCCAGAGAAGGAGCTGCAGTCAAACAGATTTCCTGGGAATTTAATTTCTGGTTCTGTTTAAACTGCTTTTAGAAAGGTTGGGATAGTTTGGGGGTTTTAGGGGTAAGAGTCAATGTGAGTGTGAATGTGTGAGGGAGTGTGGTGTGGTATAATAAGATTTTAGTTAATCTGGGAATTGCTGAATTTCTTAATATTAGAGCAGAAGTGTATTAGTTGCATGATGTATTGGTCAAGATCAGCTCCCCTCATCAGGTATTACTCCTCCTCCAGACTCCATGATCTCTGACCTTTTGAATGTTCTCCACTAACAGCTGAAGTTTATAGGCTTTGTAGAGTGCTGGGAATATCTTGTAAGGGGAGGAAACAGAGATCTGTGGAGTCTGGAGGTGGGAGTATAGTGGATTGGGGTAGTGGGATGAGGAGGCATCCTGGGATGAAATGGTCCTCCCTGCCTGGTTCCCATACTCAAGGGCTCCACAGTTGGTGGGCAGGTCACTGGACCAGCCCCATTTGTTTATCCCTCTCGGGCAGTGTTGTGCAGTGCCAGATCTATTAAGAACAAGATAGCAATTACTGCTGGTCTTGTCTGAACATCAGATCTGGCTTGCATCACCAAGACCTGGCTGGATGAAAGTGCTGGCCCTGTGTTGGAATCAGCCGTACCAGCCGGGTACTCGGTGATACACCGCCTGAGAGTGGATCGTGGGGGTGGGGTGGGGGGAGTGGTAATATGCTATAAATCAGAATTGAACCTCACAGGATTCCTGGTGAGAGCAATGAGATCCTTCAAATGTGTGGCAGCTCAAGGATTTACAGGTGTAGGTTGCAGGATCCTTCTCATCTACCGGCCTGCGAGGGATGGGAGGGAATTCCTGCAGGAAGTCATGGACTTCATCACCGATCTGGTGTTGGAGTCTCCCAGATGGACTATTCTGGGGGACTTCAATGCCTGGATCAATGACGAACTCTTGCAGTTTGGACAGGGCTTCCTCCAACTTATGTGTTCATTGGGCCTAACACAGGTTGTTACCTCTGCAACCCATATTCATGGACATTCATTGGATCTTATCTTCCTGCTGGAAATGGAGGTCTTTGACCTTATGGTTGAGCCAGTCCCATGGTCAGACCACCATACTGAGAGGTTCTCATTTGAAGCATCCACAATAGACCTCCGCCTACAGAGATGGTCCAGTATCACACGTTAAGGGGTGTCACCACAGATGGTCTGATGGTGGTATTGGACATATCAGGTGTGATGAGCATGTGTGAGGAGATGGGGGAATTGGTGGTGACCTATAATAGGGTCGTGACCGAGGCCCTCGACTTTATCTCACCTGTCCGTGTTCGACCCTTCACCTTGCACCAGAGGTCCCCCAGGTTTGATGGGACACTCAGGGAGATGAGGAGGAGAGGTTGAAGGTTGGAGCGGCAGTGGCAGAGGACTGTCCTGGAGGTGGACAAGCTTATATTGATGGCCATTATAGAGACTATCAATCAGCAATCTCCTGTAAGAAGGCAGAATTCCTGTCTGGGGAGATTGCTGTGGCAACTAACAGACCAGCTCAGCTCTTCCGTACTGTTGATAGGCTGTGCAATCCAGCCTGTCTCCAGTCCAGAGGAGCTTATTTACAAGTAAAGTGTGATGAGTTTGCTCTGTACTTTGCTGATAAGGTTGCCACCATCAGGGCAGAAATCCAGGTGACACCCTCTAATGGGCCTTGCAGTGATGGGCTTGAGGTTGCAGGCACTCAGCCTGTCTGGTTCAATTTCAACTGGTTGAAGGTCAAGGATGTTGTGAAGGTTGTCCAGGGGTTGCGGCCAACTTGCTGTAGTTTGGACCTGGATCCAAAAAACCTTCTAGTGGGGGACATTGAGGTCATTGGTCTGGTCCTAGCCAGGATAGTTCAGAGTTCTTTAGTGACAGAGTTTTTTCCAGAACCCCTGAAGGAGGTGGTTGTAAAACAACTCCTGAAGAAACCTTCACTGTACCCTGACTGCTTGGTCAACTACAGACCTGTTTCTATCCTGCCTTTCATGGGTAAGGTTATTGAGAAGGTGGTGGCAGCTCAGCTGGAGACCCATTTGACAACTCACAGCATCTATGATCCTTTCCAGTCTGGTTTCAAGAAAAGGCATAGTACCGAGACTGCCTTTGTTCAAGTGCTGAATGATCTCCTGATGGTGAGGGATCAGGTAAGTCATACCATCTTGATTCTTCTCGATCTCTCAGCAGCATTTGACACTGTGGACCTTGGGTTGTTGATGGAATGCCTGCGGATTTGCTGTAGACTGGCAGGTACAGTCCACAAATTGTTTAAATCTTTCCTCACTGTCAGGATGCAGTGAGTGGTCTTGATGACCTTTTCCTTGGCACATGTCTTCCTGCCATGTGGGGTTCTGCAGGGCTCTATCTTATCCCCCATGCTGTTCTCAGTGTATATGCTACCATTAGGGGACATTATAATATGGTATGGGCTGAGTTTTCACTGTTATGCAGGTGATACTTAGCTACACCTGAGTGGCAGGAGCTGGTCTCGGTATTTAACAGCTGCCTTGCTGAGATATAAGGTTGGATGAGGTCCAACTGGCTGAAGTTGAATCCGGGCAAGACTGAGGTGCTGGTGCTGTAACCTGGTCACAGGGACCTGAGGGAGCAATCTGGAGAGTTCTCTAGGCTTTGGCCAGGAGACTCACAATTGCTTGCCTCAGCTCGGGTGAGAAATCTTAGCGTAGTGTCGGACAGCGGTCTGACACTTAAACTTCAGGTGTTAGCCATTGTCCGAACCTCATTTTACCATCTAAGGAACACTGCTAGGATTAGGCACCTGATTCCCCTTGGTGATCTGCCAACACTGGTCCATGCTTTTATGACCTCTTGCCTTGATTACTGCAATGCCCTCTACCTAGGGCTGCCGGGGGTAGATCTTCACCGCCTGCAGCCAGTGCAGAATGCAGTGGCTAGGTTGTTGACTGGCATATCTAGGTTGTGTCACATTACTCCTGTGCTCTGCAATCTGCACTGGCTGCAAGTTAGGTGGCGGAACTCCTTCAAGGTTGGTTTGCTGACCTATAAGGACCTACATGGGCAAGGGCCCGGCTACCTGCAATACCTCCTCCAACCTTACCACCCTTCGTGCTCCCTCCGCTCAATGGACGAGGGATTGCTGGAGGTTCTGGGAGTTCATTTACAGTAATCAGGGGCCTGTACTTTTGCATATGTGGCCCCAACCTTCTGGACCGCTCTACCTCGCCCTATTCGAGAGAGTCAAAATCTGGAGCATTTTAAGAGGGAGCTGAAAACCTACTTATTTAGGATAGCACTCCCAGAATATAAATAATTTTATTGATTTATAATGATTATGTATTTTTTATTGTTACTGTATTTGTGATTTAATTGTTTTAATGTAAAGCTCATTGGTTCACAATTAGATTTGCCCTTTAGAAACAAAAATTGATTGATTGATTGATATTCATACATGCAAATATGAGAAGTCTTGTATCAAAAATGGAATTGATTAGAAACTTTGTTCTTGAACATTACCCATGTTTTTTATATGTACAGAGTCCTGGTAGAGTGGGGGATTAACTAATAGGGATGGAAAATTATAGTTTAATAAGGCAGGACTTGAACAAATGAGGAGGGGGATAATACAGTGAAGCCCGCTTAAGTGCACACCCTCGGGATATTGCAAAAGTGTGCACTTAAGCGGGCTGTGCATTTATCCGAAAAATAGCTTTTCAGGTATCAGAGCTATTTAAAAATGCTTTATTTATCAAGGTGCTAGTACTGAATGGCGTAAATATTGTTGAACACGTATCTAGCCACATACTGATAATGTTGTGCATACTACAGCATAATCAACAATCACAACAATCAGCATTTACTACTGTACTTAATTTTAAGACTGTATCCTATAGTGTACTTTCTCCATACTCCAACGCTTCTGCAAGTCACCGCTCATCTTCTTGGCTGGCATCCTCTTCGCCCTCTGGGTCCTGGTTGACTGAGTCTCTGTGGATGTTGCCTCATATCTCTTCCTCGCTGACTAGACCCTACAGTACACACACAGCATCCTCTATGGTGGTGTACACTACAAAATCGATGCTGTCATGCCCATTGGTAGAACTGGAATCATCAGTGGCATTTCTGTGCTGTTCTCTTCCTGGTTAGTGGTTCCTGTGTCGGATTGGCTGATCGCGATCCAGCCTGCAAGAAGCAATTGGTGATGGTCTCTTGTGTGATGTTGTGCCTTTGGAGTAAAATGTGTCCACTTATCGGGGCATCAACAGCTCTGCTTGCCAATTAGAGTTTAAGGTAGAGTTATAAAGGTGGATCAATGTAACCCAGCATTGTGTTGTGTTGTGTTGTGCACTTAGGGGGTGTTGGACATCAAATTTAATAGGCTTTCCTTACAAAAAATGTGCATTTAACCGAAATGTGCACTTATACAGTGTGCACTTAAGCAGTTAAATTAACATGGCAAACATAGGGAAAAAACCGGGATATTGAATAAGTGTGCACTTAAGCGGGATGTGCACTTATCCGATGTGCACTTAGGTGGGCTGCACTGTAGTATACTATCAAAAGAAATATGCTGCAAGGAGAAAGGAACTACTTGTCCCAAATGATGTCTGTGAAACAGTTGGGGTTGAAATAAATATGGCTGGAGGTAAACACATGCTTTTACTTGGCTGTTATAAGCCACTTAAATGCCTCCCCCCCAAAAAAAAAAATAACTAACAATATCTTTATTGCCGTTTGCTGAGATTCATGAATTGCTCCTGATGGAAGATTTCAATCTAGATTGGAGCAGTGAAGGAAAGTCCCAACATCTGCATAGCATAGCCCTCATGTTAGGGCTAGAGCAATTAATACATGAGCCAACCCATATTAATCCCAAGTCCCCCTCTGCTGCAGGGACACTGGATCTGATTTTTTACCAACTTTCCCCACACAAGGGAGCAGGTAGCATAGCAGATCTAAATAGTGATCACCTCACCATTTTTGTATCAAAGGAAGTTGCAATCTGGGAGTCCAGCAAGGATAATAACTTTTAGATCTACAAATCCTTTGATTACGTGGATTCAGTGACTGACTTGGACAGACAAAGGAGAAGTAACTTATAACAATCAGGATGCAGAATTATAAAAAAGCAATGTTTTGTCGAGAGATTTAGAGAGTAAGACTCAGTTGAGGGCTTTCTTTGTACTGGCCTATGAAGAGCTGTCCTGTAAATGTTAGTTTTCTTTGTTTTATTGTTATTGATAATAATGAAACACAACTTACAAATGTTATATCTTCTTCTGGTCTACCTGTGCTTCCTGACCAATACCCCATGACAGGAATTTGCTTATAATCCCCCTGACCTCAAGATTATGTACCGTTTAGTACTGCCCTCTGGGTTCATTTCCTTTAACCAGTTCCCAGTGACTTTTCCCCAACACCCAAGTACCCCAGTTTGTTGACTAGTCTTTTGTGGGGCACAGAGTCCAAGGCCTTGCTGCAACTCCTGTACAGGATTCCAATACTTGACATTTGTCCAGTGCTTATGACACAGCATTATAGAAATAAACAAGGTTCATCTGACAGGACCTCCCCTTCACAAAACCATGTTACCATGGACTCCAGAAAGTAAAGCATACACAACAGACAAGTTGTGCAATAGATAAAGGCAACAGCTAATTACAAGAAATCCTGCAGCAACCACATTCACAAGCTGAAATAAGACACCATAGGCAAAAAGCACATACCATCATATATAAACAGTTTTATTGACAAAAATGAAAATCAAATACCTAGTGCCTATTGTGTCAGCCCCCTAATGGAATGCCGGCAGAAACACCACGGCCTCTAACAGGTTTCGCTTTAACAGCATCATCAGTGAGTGCCAGTGCATTATACGTTTGTTAAAATACAAAATCTCTTAAAGATACAAACTGCAATATAACCACAACCAAATAAATACTAACATGTAAGCAAATATACAAACCACCATCTTTCATCAGAAAACAAAAGTACTTATATGTCCACTAAATATATTTAAGAGTCTATATTAAGAATTCTATGCTTAGTGCCAGAATCCCAAGTAAAATTCCCATTCCTTTTATATGTAAATATGATGGGCCTAAATAAATGTAATACTCCATAAGTTATACTGGTCTTTCACGCTGACCAAAATATAGTAGCTAATTGTTAAAGAAGATGAAGCAGTAAATAATGTCTTGCTTAAAAAGCTCCATAGATATGTAGCTGCGTGAACATTCAAAGGCAAAAATGGCTGTACCAGATCTTTGATAATATCTAGAATGTCCAAAAATAAAATATAGAAATAGATAATAAATATGTTGCTTAAAAAAATCCTTAAATGTATATAACTACATAATATTCACAGACAAGAATAGCAAAACTATTGCACATAGTGATTTCCATACTGACACAAAAAGAACATATGTGTTGTGCAGGCATATATACTTACAGAGGCAATATAATAAAACCCTATAACCAAAGAAACCCACAAAAATATAAAGACAGTAACTTCATTTTCAGACAAAAGTGCTATCACATTAAAAATTAAAGGGGTAGGGGTAAGGGTTTGAATGTGTGAAAAGTTAGAGTTTAGAAAGTGAATCACCACTGTACCAATATGCCTGCCACACACACAGTAGTGGATATGGTACTATATTGTACCTATACGTGACCCAGATTGAATAGATCAATTATATTGCTGTATCACTATATTACAGTATCAAAATGAGCCAACGTAAACTGCCCCCCCTTTTATTTTAAAACATCTAGCATTTAAAGAAGCTTTTGACTGAAGATTTATAGTAGTTGTCAATGCTTTCTGTTGCTTAAGTTAGAATACATGCATGGCCTTTGTGTTGTCTTCAAAATATGTAAAAGCTGCCATTAGCTAAGTATTTAAGTCTAGAAGGTTTATAAGCACCCTACAGGAAGTGAAGCTTTTCATTATTTTTGCAGGGATTGTAATATTTTACAAATAATTTAAGAGAGAAGACTGGCTTGCTTAGTAAATGTTGTACATAATGGGTTTTTGGAGCATTACACCTTTAGGTTGCTGTTTTGAATTCATCCCAGGTCAACAGTGACTGAAAGTAATGATCATCTGATGGTTGTTCAGTGGCCTTCGTTAAGTGGAGATCTTTGTCCGGTTCCCAGTGGACAAGTATCCACATCACAAAAAAACACCACAATTGGCACTAAATGGCTTCTTTGGTATCAGTCTCTCATGTAAGGCCAAGGATTGAATGGACACAGAGCCTGAAAACCCCTCTCACCTATGTGCTGGTTCCTCCATGACAGGATTGAGGTATGTTGGTGCTGCAGCAGAGTGAAGCTTGCTCGCACTGCCATTCTTTTTTCCTGTGCTATACCTGCCATATGGATAAACAAAGGGCTTCAGTCTCCAGCGCTGTTAGTAGAACATCTTTCACCAGTACTAAATCCATCACATGACAGAGATGTCTGCATAGTACCTGTCCACACTGTACTTGTCATGTGGATAAACAAAGGGCTTTAGTCTACAGTGCTGTCAGTCCAGCACATTTCATCAGCCACAATTTCACTGAAAAAAAAATAACAGAAAAGCATGTGTGTACAGAAAAAAGCTGCAGAATTTAATTTTATGATGGTTGTCTGAAGGCAATGTGGTCTGTACACTTACCTTCTTGTACCTTTTTGAGTGTCCTACACTAGCAGTTCCATTGCCATTTTGGTAATCTGAACACATACTGAAGTGCGGTAGAGATGATCCAATCCAAATATTGTAAACCTCTGTGGTGCTGGGAAGACAAAACACTTTGGGCAGTGTGTGTCCTGGTGTGTATGCACCCCCCTCATCTTCAGTGTTTTGAGAGCTGTGATCTGAGAGGAAGCCTGTGGACACAGAACTGGAAGAATAAGTGAAGAGAGATGGTGGGTAGCTGTAATGAAAGATGGTTCCAACCAAAGTGCCTGTGTGATGAATGTGGACCAAAACTGACACACCAGGAACATTTGGAAAACAAAAAGTGGATACACTAGAACTGGGTTAAGGAAGTAAGTGAGACCATTTGAAAATAGCAAACAGATTCATCAGTAATGGTTTGGGGGAGAGAGCTTTTTAAAAACATGCACTGGGACTGGCTTGGGGGAAGTGAAAAGGACCTTTAAAAAAACACAACAAAACTAATGGATCCACCAGGACTGAGTTGCGAAGTGGACGAGGGAGTCAAGCTACCCATTAACATTCCCCAACTCCTATGTGTGAACTCATTGGAAACTGCTGCAGAGCAGCACGCCACACAAACAAGCTGAACTTCTGTGACAATGCAGCTGTATTGTAAACAAGCTTTTGGTTTTTAATAGAATTGTGGTGTCATAAAGAACTTCAGTCAGTCATGCTTGACCCTGCTCTATCCAGGGCAGTGGCTATATTTCAGTTTGAGTACTGACACATGTTGAGGTGTAACTGTGGTAATGTTACATCTACTCATGTTGTGTAATCCTTGCTGCTATTCTCCTTCAGGAATCTCTTTAGACTTGCTATAGAGCCTGTGAGGTACTGTGAGCAGGTATTCCACATGCTATGTGAAATAATATAATATGTGCAATAATAATATTTTCATTCACACTAAAAAGGAAAGTGTTAGATTAATTAGAAAGACTGTGAAGAGCAGAACCACAACAAGGTCCTTCCCCATGTTTGCTACTCACACATTTACTGTACCTGCAAGAGTCTAAAACAGTTGAACTCAGTTGTAACAGCCACCGACTGACAACTGGCTTAACACACTTCAACTTGCTACCAGTCTGTTGTGAACACACCCCTTTGTGTTCCGTACTGTATCACATACTGGATAGTTAGGACAGAGGAAGGCAATTTACCCATAGATACTGTCCCCCACTACTCACTAGTCATAACTGTCAAGATTTCCCTTGTCCATATTATCCATACTATCCATCCATCCATCCATCCATCCATCTATCCATCCATCCATCCATCCATCCATCTATCCATCCATCCATCCATCCATCCATCCATCCATCCATCCATCTAGAGCATTTTTGAATGACTCAGCTTCAGTAATTTCCATTAATTCATATGGCAAGGAGTTCCAAAGGTTAATTATTCTTTGAATAAAGTATTTCCTTCTAATTGTTTCAGAACCATCTGTTACAGGCTGTTTATTATGACCTCTTGCGCCATACATCATGATTTTTGTTTGTAACCCATAGAGTGCTGGAGATTCCCTTCTCATACCTGTTGCTTGCCTGCTCACATAGAACAAGTTCTGAACATAGGAATCCTGCTCACGTCAGACACTCCTGGACATGCTCCTGTAAAATAAGCCATCTTTTAATTTGGTACGTGATCTCTGGGATGGAACACAGAGTTGCCAGCAAAATTAATTACCTGTACTTTTTAAAAGCATTGCATGGATGGATTAAACATAAAGTAATTAATATCTTCAGAATGTACAAGACATATGAGCAACAAATGGGGAAACACTTTTTGCTAGAGAAATTAAAAGGTTTTAGTCAAAAGAATGGCAAAGAACAGAAAAAAAGACAACAGTAAACTAAAGCTAAAATTGTCTTACCACACAGCCTTTTAACAATATGACTTCTCACACATTTCCTAGATTACACATAGCAGTAAAGAAACCTCATCTTGGCCCTTCAGAGGGACTCATAGTATTTGGAGAGGTCCTGTTTAAATGCAGTTTGCCAAGAGCCTACACAGAGCTGTTATTTCTCTTAACCCCTTCACTGCTAAGGAAATCTTGCTAGAACATTTTCTTTAAATATAGGTGGATAAAGTTTGAACAGTTCTCAATTTCTTCCTTTACATTGTTCTGTTTCATTCCTTATTCTGTAGTGCTATCTTGTGGCCACTGTTTCTCTCACATTTAAAAGAAAAGATATTGGTTAGAAATGAATACGTTTTCTTGTATTTCTACTTTAAAAGGTTTCTTATTTTTTATTTTATTCATTTTATATCATGTTCTATGGCTGTACAGTGTCTGCACAGTGTGTCTGATTTTGCATTGAAAAGTGCCAAACAGAGTCAGAAATATAGGAACATAGGAAAGTGACGGCAGAAGGGGACCACCAGGTCCATCTAGTCTGCCCGTTTGTCCAGCAGCCTCTAGGTTTGCTGCAGACTCCTCCCCCCACCCCTTAACAACCCTCTATGCCTGTCCCAAGCCCTCTTGAATCCTCCCCACTGTGTTTTCTCCAACCACCTCACTTGGTAGTCCATTCCAAGAAGACTTGGTTTGCTGGCCAAGACACCTAGCTTCACCTGAGCTCTTTCCTTCTAAGACTGCTTGAAAGGCAGAGTAGAGAAACTTACCAGAGCAAGGGAGAAGGATTAAGACTTAATTTGGCTAAGCAGATTTACTGTGTGGTGATGTTTTTATTTTTTACTCACAGGGATTGCTACTGTTTGTTGCTAACATTTCATTGCTTTATTTTTCTCTGATTCAAATTGTTGTTGCTGGTATACCTTCTTCTGCATTATTACAAGGTGTGCCTACAGGTGTGTGCTAACAGATTACTGCTGTAATCTTCTGATTCAAATTGTCTTTTGCAAGGTATATCTTCTGTTACTGCTTTATATTTCTCTGGAGCAAAGTGTTTCTTACAGGGTATATCTTCTCTGAAATTATTACAGGTGGTGCTTTACAGGTTTTACAGTTTTATCTAACATTAGGATAAGCTTTCAGGGTTACTGCATTTGTTGTTGACTGATTGTTTCTGCTCTTACCTCCTTGTTCTTTCGTCCGTGGTTCTTCTTTTAGGCGGGGAAGGGCCATGCCACCCCCATCCCCCAACCACCCACGCTACACTCCTTTTCGAAGGTACCATGGTTGTGACATTTCCTGTGGCAGAGCAGGAAGGGTGGATCAGTAGCCTCCACAAGGATCTCATTTACAGGGGCACTAGTAATTTAACTTGTTATAACAAGTTAAACAAAGCACAATTAAACCATTACTTGCATTTTTTCCTTTTTTTCCTTCTAATTACTCTGACTAGGTTACAAACCCAGCAACTTATTTGGAATGGATTTCATTAACTGCAGGTACTGTGGAACAATTTTCAGAAGGACAGTCTTACAGGATTTAGGACACTGTCCTACATGCTGGGCCTTTGGAGATCTTAGGTCTCAGCTCCGGGCAGCATGGGCAGAGATTGCACGCCTCAAATTTCATATTGAAGAGGAAATACATTATAAGAACCACCCGCCAGTTCCCCAGCATCCAACAGAAAAACCTCGACTGCAGAGGGTAGTTGGTCCAGGAGGTTGGCAGGTGGTTAGGAGGAGCAAATCAGGTGCCCCATCACTCTCTTCTCTCCAACACATTACCTCCAAAAACCATATAAACACTACAAACAGGTATCTGCCTCTATCTCTGAAATCAAATAAAGAGGCAGAAGACACTGCAGAGCAGGACATCTGCACAGGAGCTAGCACAACAATACTTACCCAAATCAGGAACCAAAACTAAACAAGACAAAGGAAATCCAAAAACTTCTGATCATAAGAGACTCCATGATTCGGGAGTTGATACCCATCTCCAGCCAGGGTGATGGTCAGATGTCTCCCAGGTACATCAGCATGGAGACACTGACCGCATTAGCTAAAATTGTTCACAAAGCAGGAGAAAACATTGATGTCCTAGTACACATAGGGACTACTGATCTCCAGCCTGGTCAGTTGTGGAGACCAAGGAACACCTGACTAAGCTGGGTGACAAACTATCATCTATTTTGCCCGGCATCTCTTCTCTTGAGATCCTGCCAGTCTGGGAGAAGGGAGCAGATGGACGGAAGGTCAGAGAAGGAGATAGGGGAGCTAAAACACGTGGCTCAAGGACTGGTGCCAGGAAAAGGACACAGATTTGTAGGAACTGGCAACAGTTCTGGGAGCGAAAGTTCTTTAATTTGATGGACTGCATCTGACTAAAGAGGAGTCAGTGCATTGGGGCAGAAGTTTGACGTCTTTGCAGAATATTTAAACTAGCAAATGGGGAGAGGTGCAGCACCCCATATGTCGAATGGGAAGAACACCCTCCCCTCAGCTAGTGGTCAAACAGGAATTCAGCGTGTTTGCCGCTCATTTGCATCACCAGGTAAGAAAAAAGGTTTGTCTCCCATACGATGCACAGGGTAATGCCAAACTTCACCCAACAACTAACACACCAAAATCTGGCCAATGGAAAATCATGTACAAATGCTCACAGCCTGGGAAATAAGATCCCAGACCTGCAGGCAATAATGTCAGAGGCTAAACTGGACATAGTAGCAATTAGTGAGACGTGGTTTACCAGTAACCACACTTGGGAGACTTCAGTACCTGGCTATGTATTGTTCAGAAGAGACCGAGGTGCAAAAGGGGAGGGAGTGGCCCTGTATGTTAATGAAAATATCAAAGCTACAGAAATTCAGAATACACATAAGGAGCCAGAAGAACTGTGGGTCACCCTGGAAACAGGAAATGGGACAGCCATAAGAACTGGGGTTGTCTACAGGCCCCAGACCAGAGGGAGGACATAGACACATTACTGTTAGAAGATATACAAAACATGACAGCTAAAGGGAGGTTCTGATAATGGGAGACTTCAACATGCCAGATACAGATTGGTCAATACCAGCAGGAACATCTGCCAGAACTAGACTCATAGTGGATTCCTGCAGGAGGGCCTCAAACAACTGGTACAGCAACCCACAAGAGACAGGGCTATCCTAGATCTAGTACTGACTAACAAAGAAGGGATCACAGATCTCCAGGTAGAAGGTCACCTGGGGCCAGTGACCATCACATGGTATGGTTCAATTTGGCTACTACATCTAAATCATCCCATTCCAAGGCAAAAATATGGGACTTCAGAGGAGCTGACTTTGATAAGATGGCCAACAGAGTTAAGCTAGCCCTGGCAAAAGAAACACAGGTGAGGAGGTACAGGCAAAGTGGGCAAGCATTAAGGATACAATACTTGAAGCAACATCCCATTGTGTTAGACAGAAAAGGAAGTGCAAAAGAAGAAGGAAACCACTTTGGTTCTCAAATACAGTAGCAGAAAAGGTCAGGAGCCAAAAGGCTGGCCTTCAGGAAATATAAGGGAACACAGCGGGATGAAGATAGGGAGGCATACCAAACTGCCCTAAGGGAAGCAGGTAAGGCAGTAAGGCAGGCAAAGTCCCAAACTGAGGAAACACTAGCACGAACAGTAAAGAAGGTGACAAGACTTTCTATAGATACATTAGTGAAAGGAGAAAGTCCAGAGGGGTATTGCTACGCTTAATGGAGAAAAGGGAGCATGTGAGGAGGAGGACCCTGTAAAGGCATCTATCCTAAATAGATACTTTTGCTCAGTATTTACTGAAGAGAAGGTACGGCAGGACCCACAGCTCAGCATCATGGACACAGGGGAGGGAGGTGAGCACTACTCCCTTCACAAAAGAAAGGGTCCTACAAGAGCTTGCTAAGCTCAGGGTGGATAAGGCAATGGGACCTGATGGCATACATCCCAGGGTACTTAAGGAGCTAAAGGAGGAACTAGCAGAGCCATTAGCAGAATTGTTTAGTGAGTCTCTGAGCACAGGAGAGGTCCCAGAAGACTGGAGAAGGGCTCATGTGATCCTGCTCCACAAGAGTGGTAGCAGGGAGGAGGCGGGAACTACAGACCAGTCAGTCTTACCTCAGTAGTGGGCAAGATTATGGAGGCACTCCTTAAGGAAAGGATAGTGCAACACCTGGAATCCATAGGGGCACAGGATCCAAGACAGCATGGGTTTACAAAAGGAAGGTCCTGTCAAACTAATCTCATAGATTTCTTTGACTGGGTAACCAGAGTGGTGGACCAAGGGGGAGCAGTTGATGTCGCCTACCTTGACTTCAGCAAAGCTTTTAACACTGTTCCACATAGAAGATTGATAAATAAGCTAGGTAGGCTCGGTGGGTCTGAAGTTGGTCAACTGGGTGGCAAACTGGTTGACTGGCAGAAAACAGAGAGTGGTGGTAAATGGTATACAGTCAGAAGAGATGCAAGTCACAAGTGGGGTACCTCAGGATCAGTCCTGGGGCCAGTCCTATTCAACATCTTCATTAGTGACCTCGCAGATGGACTAGAGGGTAAGGCTTGTCTGTTTGCAGATGACACCAAGATCTGCAACAGAGTAGATGATCCAGATGGGGTGGGCAGAATGAGAAGAGATCTGGATAAACTAGCAAAATGGTCAGAAGAGTGGCAACTGGGATTTAATGCAAAGAAGCAAAATCATGCACATAGGGAAGAGAAACCCTGAAGCCACTTATAGGCTGGGAGGAGTTGCTAGCAGTCACAAAGGAAGAAAGAGACTTGGGCATCATCATCACTGATGACCTAAATCATCCAAGCAAACCTCTAAAGCAGTAGGTAAGGCTAGGGGGTGTTAGGGTGTATTAGTAGGGTAATCACAAGTCGTGAAGGGAGGTAATAATCCTCTGTACAAGACATTGGTTAGGCCCCATCTGGAGTACTGCGTGCAGTATTGGAGGCCACACTCACAAGGACATTAACCAAATTGAGGCAGTCCAGAGAAGGGCAACAAAATGGTGCAGGGACTGCATCAGACTACTATATGAGGACAGATTAACGGAGCTCAATATGTATACCCTTGAGCAAAGGAGGAGAGAGGTGATATGATCGAGACATTTAAACACCTTAAGGGCATAAACAAGGTGAAAGAGTCTAACATGTTTAAATATAAGAAAAATAGCAGGACAAGAGGACAGCATGAGATTAGAGGAGGCCGATTAAGGGGAATGTGAGGAAATTCTTTTTCATAGAAGGATGGTAGATGCATGGAATGGCTTACCACAAGAAGTGGTGGCTATGAATACAGTGCAGGGCTTCAAACAGGCATGGGATAGGCATAAGGGAGCAATACAAATGACTATGAATAGATAGGTCACTGACAGAGCAAAGGCCGATGGCACATTTATAAGGTAGAAAAAGAAATGGGCAGACTGGATGGGCCTTGCGGTCCTTATCTGCCGTCAACTTCTATGTTTCTATGTTTCTATTCCAAGCATCCATCATTCTCTCCGTAAAGACGTATTTACATAGAAACATAGAAACATAGACTCTGATGGCAGATAAGGACCGCTTGGCCCACCTAGTCTGCCCATTTCCCTACCTAGAGGATAAGCTGCAGATCCTATTTAACCAACAGCCTATTTCTTCCTACCCCCCACAAAAATTGCCTTATGTCTGTCCCATGCATCCTTGAATTCTCCCACAGTTTTAGACCCCCAACCTCCTCAGGAAGGCTGTTCCATCGTCCACCACCCTCTCTGTGAAAAATACTTCCTCACATTGCCCCTTAGCGTCCCCTCTATCTTCAGATTGTGTCCCTTGTTCTTGCACATCTCTTTTCTGAAAGATGCTACCCTCTTGGACTTTGTTGATTCCACTGAGGTACTTAAACGTTTCTATCATGTCCCCCTCTCCCTCCTTTCCTCAAGGGTATACATATTAAGCTCCTTAGTCTCTCCTTGTATGGCTTCTCTTGCAGACCCTGCACCATTTTAGTTGCCCTCCTCTGAACTGCCTCCATCCTGTCTATGTCCTTGCGGAGATGGGGTCTCCAGAACTGGACGAGTACTCAGATGGGGTCTCACCAACTGTCTGTACAGGGGATAATAACTTCCTGTTTTCTGCTGGTGATGCCTCTCCATACATCCCAGTATCCCCAGCCCTCCCTACCGCCTTCTCACATTGCTTGCTAACCTTAAGGTCATCTGTTATGATTACCCCAGGTCCCTTTCCATTTTTGTCATTGTTACTACCTCTCCCCCATTGTGTAATTTTCCCTGGGTTTTTGTTTCCCAGGTGCATTACTTTGCACTTCTTTGCATTGAATCCAAGCTGCCATACTTCTGACCATTCCTCCAACCTTGCCAAGTCCCTTCTCATCCTTTCCACGCCTCCTTGTGTATCAACCCTGTTGCAGATCTTTGTGTCATCTGCAAAGAGGCATACTTTTCCTTCCAGTCCCTCTGCAATGTCACTTATAAAGACATTAAAAAGGACAGGACCTAGTACTGAACCCTGTGGTACCCTACTAGTAACTCCCCTTTCTTCAGAGTGGACTCCATTTACAATTACCTTCTGTGTCCTGTTGTTCAGCCAATGTTTTACCCAGGCTACCACCCTGGGACCCACTCCCAGGCTGGTTAATTTGACTACTAATCTTTTGTGTGGGACTGTCAAATACCTTGCTAAAGTCTAGGTAGGCCATGTCCACAGCCCCTCCCTGGTCTACTACTTTGGTCACCCAGTCAAAGAAATCAATTAGATTCGTCTGACATGACCTTCCCGCTGTGAACCCATGTTGCCTTGGGTCCTGTGCCCCACTGACGTCTAGGTACTCAATAATTCTTTCCTTCAGAAGTGATTCCATCATTTTCCCTACCACAGAGGTCAAATTGACAGGTATGTAGTTTCCTGCCTCTGTCTTGGTCCCACTTTTGTGAAGGGGAATCACATCCGCCTTCTTCCAGTCCTCGGGTACCACACCATCCTCCCTTGATTTGTTAAAAAGGGTAGTCAGTGGTGTCACTAGTTCTCTGCTTAATTCTTTTAGAATTCTGGGGTGAATTCCATCTGGCCCCATTGCTTTGTCCACCTTCAGTTTTAGGAGTTCTTTCAGAACCCTTTCTTCTGTGAAAGGACTGGGATCGACCCCCCTCTCCAGAGTGCTTCTGTTAATTGGATTTTCCTGATGTTTCTCTTAAACTTTCCACCCTCGAGCTGGAGATCATGGCCCCTCTTCCTGGAGCTCCCCTTCAGTAGGAATAGGTCATCTGTAGGCACTTAGTTGATCCCTTTTAGGTACTTAAAGGTCTGTATCATGTCTCCCTGCACCCTCCTCTGTTCTAGGGAGTACATGTCTAAGGCTGCCAGTCGCTTCACGTACTGCAGGTGGTTGAGGCCCGACACCATTTTAGTAGCCCTCCTCTGTACCCATTCTACTCTTTCTACATTCTTTTGTAAGTATGATCTCCAGAACTGGACCCCATACTCCAGGTGCAGCCTGACCAGCTGGGTGTACAAGGGAACTAAGACCTTATTCCTCCTGTTGGTGATCCCCCTCCCAATACAACCCAACATTCTGCTGGCTGCTGCCACTGCCCTCCCACACTGCACAACCACCTTTAAGTCCTGCGAGATGCTAATGCCCAGGTCCCTCTCCTCATCTGTCACTACAAGTGGTTTTGCCCCCAGGATACATTCTGCTTTCTCATTTTTTTTGCCGAGGTGCATGATTTTGCATTTAGCTAAGTTAAGTGATAACTTCCACCTCCTGGCCCAGTCCTCTATTTTCCATAGGTCCCTCTGCATCCTTTCAGCCCCATCCTGCACATCCACCATACTGCAGATCTTAACATCATCAGCAAACAGGCTCACTCTTCCCCCGACCCCTCTGCTATGTCCCCTGTGAAGATGTTGAAAAGCAGAGATCCCAGTGCAGACCCCTGCGGGACACTGCTGGTGACTGCTGATACTCCCAATGTCACCCCATTGACTAGCACCCTCTGCCTCCTGCCCTCCAGCCAGTTTCACACCCACCTAGTGACATCCCCCCAGTCCCAGGCATTCCATTTTGTACAGAAGCCTTCCATGTGGCAGCATATTGAACGCCTTCCTGAAGTCCAGGTAAGCCACATCCACTGACCTCCCCGGTCCACTACCGTAGTGACCCAGTCGAAAAACTTAACCAGATTTGTTTGGCAATACCTGCCCTTGGTGAAGCTGTGCTGCCTGGGATCAAGGAGGCTGTTTGCCTCCAAGTAGCTGCTGATTTTGTCCTTAAGCTGTCTTCCCATGAGCTAGCTAACTACAGAAGTTAGACTTATTGGTCTGTAGCTGTTCACTTCCTGCCTCCCCCCTCCCCTTGTGGAGGGGCAGTACATTAGCACTCTTCCAGTTCAGTGGGATTTCCCCAGAGTGTAAGGATGCATTGAACAGAGAGGTCAAGGGGGCTGCTAGCTCCTCTCCCAACTCCCTCAACACTCTTGGGTGGACCCCATCCTGCCCCATTGCCTTGTCCACCTTTAGGCCCTTGAGTTCCCTCAAGATCTCATCTTCCCGGAAGGGGGGCACCTCCAACCCTCTCCCCTCTTTTCCATCTGGCCTGGAGTTTTCCCCTTCCCATACCTCCTCCTTCATGAATACGGTGCTGAAGTGACTGTTGAGCATTTCAGCCTTCTCCCGATTCCCTTCCACCCTCTCCCCAGACTCTGCTACCAGGCTAGGTATCCCTCTATCCCCTCTTCTCCACTCACTTATATACCTTAAGAAGGTCTTGTCTCCCTTCTTTGTTGCCTTGGTGATCCTCTCTTCCATTCTTGCCTTAGCCCGTCTTACCACTCTCCCTGGCTCCCTCTGCTTTTCCCTGTAATCCTCCCAGTCCGGTTCGCTCCCTGTTGATTTGTATAGCCTGAAGGCACACCTCTTTGCCCTGATGCTGACCCTCACTTCCCTGGTGAATCACAGAGGTCTCCTTTTCTTTCTGCTTTGGCTTACTCTTTTTGAGCGGTAGTCAGTGGCACCCACTATGGTTCCCTTTATTGCGGCCCACAGGTTTTCCACCTCTCTGCACTCCCCCAACGTGGTGATTTTCTTGTGAGAGTGATCCCTCATCTTGTCAAAATTAGCATGCCTGAAATCAAGGACCTTTACCTTGGTCTGGTGGCATGAGGCTGAAGTGTGCACCTTGAACCACACTGTGCCGTGGTCCCTGGAGCCCAGGTGTTCTCCCACCGATAACTCCCTCACACCTGTTTACATTGGTGAGCACCAGGTCTAACACAGCTTCTTCCCTGGTTGGTTCCTTGACCAGCTGCCTGAGGTGGGCAATCTGGAGGGAGTCTATGATTGCTCTGCTACTGGCTGAAGCAGCAGACATAGTAACCTACTCCACATCTGGCAAGCTGAGGTCTCCCATCAATAGCACCTCCCCCTTAACTGCCATCCGAAGTATCTCTTCTGTCATCTGTTTGTCCACCCCTTCTGATTACCCAGGCGGTCTGTATACCACACCCGTACACACCACCTCTCCCATTTCTGTGGTCAGTGATATCCACAGTGCCTCGGCTTCCCCCAATCTACCCTGTATGACCGATGCCAGGATCCCTCCCCTCACATATAGTGCTACGCCTCCTCCTCTCCTGCCCACCCTGTCCTTCCTGAATAGCATATACCCCAGGATGTTTAAATCTCAGTCCTGACCTTTGTGAGACCATGTTTCCATTATTTCCACCAAGTCTAGGTCCTCCTCTGTCATGACTGCTAACAGGTCTGGGACCTTGTTGCCCAGGCTCCTGGCATTGGTGCACATGGCCTTCCAGTAAGTGATTTCCCTGCCCCCTCCTCTCTGCTTGCTAGGCCTTGTCATTTGAGCTGAGTCCATTCCTGCCTCCATTTGCTGGAATGTTTGTACTGGGGGGGACAGCCTTCCCCCTTGTCCCTGGCACCATCAGGTATCTCTAGCAACTGCCCCCCTGGATTAGTTTAAATTAAGGTGAGAGTTAAAGAACTCCTCTAGCTTCCATTAGAGCACTTTCTTTCTGTCATTGCTTAGGTGAAGCCTGTCTGGGGCAAAGAGACTGTCGTCTTGCCAGATGGTCCCCCACTGGTCCACCAGCCCATAACCCTTCTGGGCACACCATTTGAAAAGCCAGCAGTTGAACTCATCTATCCTCTGCTTCCTATCCATGCTGGCCTTAGGAACTGGTCACGCCATTGAGAACGCCACTGAGTGGAAGCTCAGGTTGCTACAAAAGCGTGATAGGCCGCAAACCTTGCTTGAACTTCCATCAGACTATGACTAGCTAGGTCATTTGTCCCCAAATGGAAGACCAGGTGTGTTCTTGGATCCTGCAGCTTCCCCCAGGAAGAGATATAATGAATGACCTCTGTGGCTGTCATTCCTGGCAGACAGCTGACCCAAACCTTGCCCCCACCCTTATCTTTCCAGTTAATACCCCTTACCATGGAATTCCCCATGATCATGACCTTGTCCTCCACCTTCCCCACTGTGTGGCCCCCCCTGGCTGATTTCCTACGTCCCTTCCCATGGAGTGTGCTGTTACAGCCCCTGGAACCTCCATGTTTGCTACTCGCACACTCCTTCTCATTCTTGCAGCCTGGCCTCCCCGGTGGTGGCCTCCCAGTCCCCCTATGTTGGGTCCTGTGCCGCTGGCAACCCACTCTACTTTTGGTCTCCCTAGCCATCTGTCAGAGCCGAGATTGTTCACCTGCACCTTCGTTGGTGCTTCCTTGGTTGTGGCAGTACGTTTGCCCTTGTTTTGCCAAGGGGCCTTCCCTGCCCCATCCAGCAGTATCTCCCCCTCAGGTGTCTGCGCAGCCCCAACCAGAGTGGACCCCTCCTTTGGTCCCCCTTCCTTGATGTGTTCACTTCCCCCCAATGCCCCCGCCTGGTCTCGTCCAGCCTGGGATGTCCCCCTGCTTGTCTCTTCTGTCACCTGGGCCCCCCTGCCCTCTTGCTAATTTCCTTACTCTGATGAGGTTGCCTAGGTGCCCCTGCATCCACTCCTTCTGTGCTTTTCAGGCCTACTTCTCCTTCTGAGCTTTTTGGGCCCTACCCCAATTTTTCCTTTCTTTCTCCTTTCCCTCCGATCATGCCCTCGGCCCCCAAGTCAACTATCTGATGTACCTCACCCCTCTGTTTGACAATTAGCTTGCCCTTACTCCCACTAGGTTGAGTACTTGCATTTCCTTTCCCAGTCCCTGTACCCCTCCCATTCCCCACTATCCTCACTCCTGCCTCAGTTTTATCCCCCTCCTCTCCACGCTTCCCTTACTCCCCATCCATGTTGCGTAAGGTCTCAAATTTATTGTAGCACTGAATGCCATCCACCTGTTTATGACCCAATTTCTCACTGCCTGCACCTCTGGGCTGCACCTTACCAGCCCCCACTGCTCTGACGCCCCCCCTTAAGCTTTGGGCAGTTGTCCCTACTGCTTACCTCCCTGACCTCTTCTTTCCTCTGGAAAGGTCCACGTTCCTCCTGTTTCCCCTGCCTGTTTGATGAGTTATATCCATTTCTCTCACCTATACCTTCCACCTGCCTCCTGTAGCCTTTCCCTCTTTCCTTCATCGCTCCCCTGAAAGCCTCCAGCTGTGTCTTTAGCCAGGTTACCTCGCTCCTGATCTGCACAAGCTGCCTGCATAGTTGGCAGCCTCCCATCCTCCAGGCCCAGTTTAGTAACATCGCCGCCCCACAGCTAGTGCATTTTACAGCCCTTCCAAAAATGCCTGTCCTGGTGGTCGGCTGCCCCCCAAACTATCCTTCTCCATCCATATCTGCACGTTTCCCCTTGGCCCGGTCTCCACCCCCAGAAGTACCACCCCTCTCACTTCTTCTTGTAGCCCTAATGGGTTGGTGTAAGGTCTCTTGTAGTACTGACTGATGAACCACCATCCCT
This sequence comes from Neoceratodus forsteri, assembly GCA_016271365.2. Taxonomy (NCBI): domain Eukaryota; kingdom Metazoa; phylum Chordata; order Ceratodontiformes; family Ceratodontidae; genus Neoceratodus; species Neoceratodus forsteri. The sequence goes on along the minus strand of CM057451.1, from coordinate 669,145,782 downwards.
GTGACCAGGTCCTAATCACTGTACAAATAGATAATTAGACTACTAAACAAATAATTAGGCTACTAAACAGATCTATCAGGTCTACAATTAACTCCTCCCTGCCCCAATCACATAAAAAAATATAATTAGGCTACTGAACAGTTCTAACTGGTCTAATAATTGTAAACAAAACCTCCCCAGGACCAATACCTAATTTAGGTAGTACAGTTTGAAGTTTTGCAGTTCTACCAGTCCCTACACAATTCACAGACATTTCAGGATTGGTTCCCTGGTTACCACTAAAATAGATTTTTTACAGCAGTTTTACTAGTCCCTACACGGTTTACAAAACTTTCAGGTTTGATTTCCAGGTTACCACTAAAATAGATTTTTTTACAGCATTAACATGCCCAAGATGATTTTGTGCCCTTGATCCCCTTGTTTACACTCCAGCCCCAGTTTAGACGTAAGGATGCACTTTCAGTACCTTGAGCTTTTGTCCAGTCTTCCTGCCTCAAAACCCCAAGGACCTCCCTCTCCACTGTGATCATCCTCCTCCTGCCAGCTCCTACTCTGCCCTTGTTTCATCCAGTTGCTAGGTTAGGGCGGGGCCTAGAAGGGTATGTAATAATGGTGGAGGTGGGGGCTGGGTGGGATAAAGCTCTCCCCAAAAACAGCAGCAGCAAATCTCCAGCCCCTTGTGCCTCCATGGGGGAAGAGGGGTCCAGACATGGACACCACAGTCATCTGTCCCCCCATGTGGATTACAGTGGAAAAGCCGATGGATGGTCTTCCTTTTTGAACTCTGGCACCTCTTTCCTGCTCTGGCCCGATTAGCTCAGAGCTCCCCACAGAGCCTGCACTTGGCTGCCAGCTTTTGTTTCTTCTCGGCGGCCCAAAGCTCTCCCCAAAAACAGCAGCAGCAAATCTCCAGCCCCTTATGCCTCCATGGGGGAAGAGGGGTCCAGACATGGACACTGCAGTCCTCTGTCCCCCTGTGTGGATTACAGCTTGGCAAAATCTGATGGGCAGTCTTCTTTTTTGAACTCTGGCACCTCCTTCCTGCTCTGGCCCAATTGGCTTAGAGCTCACCACAGTGCCAGCACTTGGCTGCCAGCTTCCGCTTCTTCCCGGTGGCCCAAAGCTCTCCCCCAAAACAGCAGCAGCAAATCTCCAGCCCCTTGTGTCTCCATGGGGGAATAAAGATCTGTGGAACCAGATCACAAAGTAGGTTAACTTTTTCCATCCCTTTTTTCCGAAAAACTTTTGGTTAAAGGTCAATACTCTACAAAGCTCCTCAGTTGTTTAACATTCTTCCATTAAATATAGACAACTGCTCTTCTGTTTTTTTTTGTTTAAAAAGAAATTATGACAATGGCTCCATGATTCTGATAAATGCACCTGTTATTAGGTCTGGAATTGATTATTTGCCTTATATGTTATGTCTGTTGATTTTATACATTTTATTGTTGTGTATTTATTGTGTAACTACTATGTAATGTTTTATTGTTTTTGTACACTTGTTGCATATGAAAGGGGCAGACATGCTCATTGTGCCTACAAGTATAAAAAATTAAATGAAATTGTGCATACACTGTACATCCATAGGCACTTAAGGTTTTGAACCATCAGCTGGGGAATAGAAATATTCTGTACTCTTCACCTAAATTAACGAGCCTTAGAGTTCTCAGAATTTCCAGAGCAAAAGATATGCATTCTCCTATGGGAACCTGTCCCCACCTCCATCTGTAGGAGGTTGACTCCTAGGCCAAGGACATAGATTTTGTTAAACAGTTCACTTGACTTCCCTGGGCTTCAGTCCCTCCTAGGTGTAAAATTAAGGGAGGCGCAGGACCCCGCCCCCTTCCATTGAAAACAAGATGCTGTCTCTCACTTAGGCTCTCATTGGTAAATGGGTTGTTAAAAGCCTGCTTGATGGCGCAGAGATGTTGTAAATCTGACATCTCGGGTTTGAGATCAAACTCTGGCTGCCAAAATGCCAACAGAAGGAGGAGGAGGCTTGAGTGGCCCATAGGATAGTTGGGTGGGAAGAGTGTCTGTGGCTGCTGTCTGTCAACACCTGTGAATTCACAGATGGAGTAATAGTGTGGCTGGGAATGGTGTGATGTGCATGTGTGCTCCTGCGCATGCCTGTTGCATGCACCTCTGTAGGCATGTTGTGCCAGCATCAGTGAGGAGAGAAAAAGAAAGGAAAAACAGCTCTCTGACTGCAGCAGTATTGTGTTAGTACCTCCCAGACCCTGCACCACTGACTGGCACTCTCTGCTGGATGTGGAATCATTGAAGGGGTCTGGTGCCATCTCAACTACCATGGGGGGGAGGGGTTAATTCATGGGGGCTTGAAGGTACAGATAAGTCCCAGAAATGGTGGGTGATGGGGCTGGGGACTGACTGACAGGTAACAGCTGGACAGAGGCACAAAATATAAATTAAAAAAACTTTTTAGGATGTGTGTGGCTCTTTGCCTTTCATCTGTTCCCATTGCCCTTTCTGACCTGAAGTCAATGTCCTTTAAAAACACAAGTTCTCAGCTCTTGGCTCAGTCACCATGGAGGTAAAGTCTGGTGCTCCCAATGCACAGTAACAGTAAACTTTAGCAGTCACTCTATAAAAGGCCGGTGCTCTTACTCTTGTTGTTCGGCACAAGCATGGTGTTTAATCGATTGACAGCAATGGAAAGTGAACAGGATCCCAGGCAGTGGACAGAGTATCCAGCTGGTAAAACTGCAACATGTCTTTAAACCAGCCTGACTAAAGTCTCATAGACCTCCAGATTTACCTGAGTGGTCCAACAAGAGGGCTTCTGATAAACAGCTTGCAGTCAGACGAATTAAAGTGGTTAAACTGATAGTGCTCAAAGTGATTACAGTTTCCTTTTTTGTTGCAGGGCCAGAGTCTTACTGCCATAGTCAGACCCAGACGGGTGTGTACAGACATCTAAGCATTTTCAGATTTCAGATCAGAAAGCATAGAGGGAGAAGGAATGGCAAATTGAGAGGGGGAGGTTAGATTAGAACATAACCAGAGGAGCCTATAGGAAATGGCAGCCTGACCCACATAACGTTTCACACAGGCCAGAAAAAAGAGAAGTCTTACTATTTTAGATATTAGGTGGGAGGGCACAAGGCAGAAGGGAGCTGCTGAGATGGCAGGAAAGGAACCCAAATGAGTATTTGGAAATGATTGACATGATGGGAGGGAGGGAGAGAGAGAAGAGAGAGATGCCCTCAAGAGGGGGGAGAAAGAAGGATGAGTAAAGGAATAGTGATGAGTGTGGGAAGGGCAGAGTAATTGAAGGACTGGAAGAGTGGGTCCAGCCTCACCAAGGTGAATTTGGAGGCAGCACTATACAACACATCTCCTTAGTCAAAAGCTGGGAGATCATTTTCCCAACAATCTCATGGCATCCAGCAAGGTGGATACAGGCTTTGTTCCAGTAATGCACTCCTGAGTTTTGGGTGAATTTTCATGTGGATTTCTTTATTTCTTTATTCGGTTTTTGGTGATCAGGTTAGTACACCAGACAATTAAATGCCTATTTTCATGCAGAACCAGAGAGGGTGCAAGACAAATCAATAACAATTCAAATACGGTCCAACCCCGGTTATCCGACCCCCTTTAATCTGAACCGCCCTATCTAATGGACATCCCTTATGTCCCCCACACCTAGCAGAAGTGCTGTAATCACAAACCTAACATTTAGTGGCTACCACTTTGTACTGTGCTGTTGCTCATGTCAGCTCCCATTTAGCACCATTTAGCGCCTGATTAGGTGACTAATTAGGTGCACGAAGGTGTAACCAGCAAGTGTTTAAGTCAGAAGCACAACAACACATATACATTCTGAGTCACCTTTGTGCTTCTGAGAATGGCAGGCAAGAGAAGATTAAGTTCAAGTTTATTGTGAAGGGATGGATTAATTGAGCAAGCTCATTTGCAAGAAGGTCCCTTGTACAGAATGAAGCAACGCATGCATAGTAAACTACTAAATCGAGATTACAAGGACACATGTTCAATATTGTAATGGGAATTCTGTAGTCTATAGTATTTACAATATGTACAGTAAAACATCAGTAACAGTGCCTTCAATAAAGGGAAACAATTGAACAACATAAAAGGTGCTGATCAAAGCATTAGAGATGTTATACAAAGAAAGGAATTCAGCAAAGTGGAATACAAGATTAGTAGCAGTGGCAGGTGTCAGTAGTGAATTTGGCAATAAGGGATTTGAACGAATTTAAAGGGATTAAGGTGTGAAGCTTTAGCGATGCTTGAAGTTTGTTCCAGGCTGTAGGAAATACATAGCTACTGGCTGTTTCACCATAAAGCAACGGGATTCGAGCCTCCCATTAAAACCCTGATTCATGCAGAGAATATGATCTGTCATCCCCTGAGACATTCACAGATGAACTGCTGACCCTTGCTGATTCCATGCCAAACCTGCGGACTGCAGAGAAAGATTGAAGAGTGGCAGGGAACCAGGGACATGAACATATATCTGAAGAAGCCACCCTTGCAATGGTTCAGCAAGATGAAACATCACACACAGACAACACTGAAGAAGAGGAGTAAGATTTGCTGCTTTGCCATAAAGTGAAAGTGAGTTGTGTGTAATGTAGCACAGAAGCTGTGGATTGTAGAGCACCTTGAGAATGGGGGAATGAGCAGTGTTCTTGCCAGAGAATACAGGGTGGGTAAATCCACCATTAGTGACATCAAGGCAGCAAAACAAAAACTTTGTGATTTTGCCTTAACAATGGAGACTGCTTCAGGGGTGGAGGATAGGAAAATATGCGGTCCTGCAAAGATAGTCAACAGGACTATGCTGTCTATATGTGGTTCAGGCAGGAGTGTGAGAAAGGGACTTCAATTTCTGGTCCCCTTCTCAAAGAAGAGGCACTCAAGTTTCACCAGAGGCTTGGCAACACAGGCCCCTTTGTTGCCAGTGAGGGATGGCTTGACTGCTTGAAGCGGCAGCATGGCATCCGCCAGTTGTGGCTCTGTGGAGAGTGACTCAGTGCAGTTGAGGAAGGGATCTCCCCATTTATTGAACACCTGCTGGGTGTCACTGAAGTTGCTGGACTCATCCCCAAGCAACTCTATAAAGTGGACAAGACAATGCTTTTCTGGTGGTGTTTGCCTGACTGAACCCTGGCACATGGCAGTGAAAGAGATGCATGCAGTTTTATTTATTTATTTTTTTGCTTGTCTGTTTCCTCCCCTGTCCTGGTCAGCCCATGCTCATGCCAGTCCTCCCAGCCCCATCCCCCGACCCCACAGGACTTACCTTCTCCCTTCTTCAGCCACAGCTTGCCTTCTGTGGCAGGGTAGCAGGGAATCCCTCAACCCCCCCAAGACTGGATCCAGTTCAGGGAGGTACTTGCTGATTGGGTACGGAACCTGCAGAGGCTGGCAGTCATCTGACATGCCCGGGACATTTTTAAACTTTTTCTGCACTCAGGCTGGAGGTGGAGCATGTAGTGCCAACAATGGCCAAGCTGTGCGCACTTCCACACGCAGCACTCCAGTCACCTGCTCTGCATCCGCCACCCCCCCTTTGAGCAGGTCACAGGGTGCCAACACCTAGCCACTGCTAGGTGTCATGCAGGTGCTGGTTTCCTTTCCCCTCCCTCCCTGGGAGAGGAGAGCTGTCCTCTGGATGCTCGATCCTCTTCCTCCCTGGCTGACCCATGGCAACCCACTTGCACTGTGAACATGAGTCACTGGTGTGGCAGGAGGTAAGGCACGATGCCTCAGTCCACCACGCTACTAGGCCGGCTGAAGTACCTGATTTTAAAAAGCAGAAAAAATGGGTGAGCATTCTGTGCTATGTGAATACGGCTGGCACCCGTCAACTAAAGTTGGTGATGCTTGGGAAGTCCAAACAACTGCATTGCTTTAACCATGTGAACATATCTGCACTACCTGTGCAGTATAAGGCACAGCACAATACCTGGATGGACAGTGACATTTTCCGCTGGTGGTTAGCAGGCCAGTTCATCCCTCAAGTCAAGCAACATGTACATGTCAAGGATCTTTCCTTATGTGCCACCCTTCTGGTGGACTACTCCCCTGCCCATCCCGATATCCCTGATGTCAGGACAAAGGATGGATTCATTAGGTGCATGTTCCTCCCTGCTAACACAACCAGTAAACTACAACCATGTGATCAGGGCATCTTGGAAATTTTCAAACGTGGATGCAGAAAAAAAAAGTTTCAGTCAGTGCTGTCTGAGAACAATGAACGGATGTCCCTAAGTGACATAATGAAGGCACTGTCACTTAAAGACATAGTCTACATGTGCACCGAAGCATGGGACACTCTGCAGCCAGAGAGTATCTGCAAGGCATGGATTAAAGGTGGGATTTGAACCTTCTGTGAAAACCCTGATTCATGCACAGAATATGAGCTGTCATCCTCTGAAACATCCACAGACGAACTACTGACCCTTGCTGCTTCCATGCCAAACCCGCCGACTGCAGAGGAGATTGAAGAATGGCAGGGGACCAGGGACATGAACATCTATCTGAAGAAGCCATCCTTGCAATGGTTCAGCAAGATGAAACATCACATGCAGACAACACTGAAGGAGAGCAGGAGGAAGATGACACCGAAGTCCTTGTACTGCCAACACACTCAGAGGCAGTTGAACTGTTTAATAAGTGCATACTGTGCACAAAGAATCAACAGGACTGAGATCCTGTGCAGATCATGCTGCTTCGAGCTATGTGGCAGAGAGCCTGTTGAAAATCATACGATGGCTTGAAGCAGAAAAGTCTTACTGACAGTTCAAATAATCACTCCCACAGCTGCTTGCCATTTCAGTTTTTTTTGTTTGTGTTGTGTTTAATGTTTCACAATAAAATCTTTTTTGGTACTCTTTTGCTTGACTACCATGATTGATATTCCAAGACAGTAATTTAATGCCACCTTGTATAACACTGTGTTTGTTAAATATTCTTTCCCCATTAGCTGGTCAATCCCCATTTCACTGCATTCACTAAAACAGTACTCCCGGTTATATGATCTCCCATTTATCTAAACTGATCGGATGTCTCCGAAGTGGTTCAGATAAATGGGGTTGAACTGTATTGGACAAAAGCAAAAATACACATTACAAATTCAGACTGAGAAGCACACAAACCAAAGGTACAACAATTGTGGCAAAATACAGAGCACAAGTTCAGCGTGAGAGCATACAAATGGTATGACAATTTAAACATAAGGGGTCAGCAAAAGCAACTTAGGCAATAAAAATTAAAGTGAACCTTTAGCGTCGATGTTGCAGGAAAACCCAAGATATCTTTGTAGCTACACTAGTCTCCCACGTATTTAAAGGAGGAATGAACCCAAGCCCTAGATATTTATCCAAGTGCTCAACCAGGTGAGTTATTTGGTCTAGTGACTTGACGAGGCAGAATGGTCTAGTGGTTAGAGTTCTTACTTAGAACTAGGAGATCCCAGGCTGGATTTTCAGCACATCAGGGACTAAATCCCACCACTCCACAGCTGGTTGATGTTGCCCAAATTCTCTCCACCTGCTGACTTTGCGATTATCAGCCTACGCAGTTGTGGGAGATGTTAGCTTGTCCCACCAGGCATAACATTTTGGCATAGCTGCACTGAAAAAATGGCTGCAATCTGCCGTAAATTGGGGAGATGGTCATAAACCAGCTTTTGCATTGAAAATACGGCACATGTGGGGAAAACTGCAGCTCCAAAAGTGAAGCCCTACTTGTGGCAGTTTTCCCCTGCACCTTCATCAATTCAGTGGGGTCTGAAAATTCAGCCTCACAGGTTTAATCCCTGCTAGAGCCAAATACTTACTGTGTGACCTTGGGCAAATCACATAACCTTTCGGTGTTCCATTGCACCCAGCTACAAAAAATGGGTAGAAGCAGAGCGCCACTGGAAACAAAATGTTCTAAATATATTGATTCTGTTCACGTCTACACTTAGGTGCTCTTCTATTGAGCATGCTCAGTCAACACAACAGTCTTCAATCTTGACTCCTCCTACCACTCAACCATGTGGTCTTTTTCTTTCATACTTTATTTTTATTCTTTTCTTAAAGAAATATACTTTTAATTACAAACAGAGAAAAATCAAAAAGAAAAACATTTTGAAATAGGATAAATCAAGAGAATTTTAACTTAGTAAAACATACTTTTTTTGGGAAGGAAATAAAATTTCAATATGCCAGTTTAATCTAGAGCCATAAAAAAGCAAAAAGAGAAGAAAAATGCTATGTGTATTCCAAGCATTTACATCCCAATGATAGCAAATAAGAAGAAATTAAAAAACCCAAAGTTTAAGGTATTTTTTCAAGTCCCATCTCTCCAGTCCTCAATCTGTGGCAAAGAAAAAGAAAGAAAGGGGAGAATAAAACAATGTTATTGCTCAAACTGGATGATACTGTGTTACTTCTATCTCCTCCTGTTCAAAATCTGAACCCAGGTCTTTTGGCATCTTAACATTCTTTTCAAAAAATGATCGTGCAGTATCTTGATTCTCAAAATAAAAAGCTTTCCCCTGAAATTGAACTCTCAGGCGAGCTGGCACTAGTAATGCAACTGGGATTCCAGCCTTCTTGAATTCTGACATACAGTAATAGACAAAAGCCTTTTCCGTCTACGTTGCGTTTGAAGACAGTGGTCTGGATACAAGTGTATCCGAGTTCCCTCGTATATCATATGTTTCTTCTGTCTAGCCATTTGGAGAATCTTATTTCTCTCAGCCAATGTTGAAAAAGTAATAATAATGTATCTTGCACCTGATTCTCTCTCTTCTAGATCCTTCGAAATACGTGAAGGACGAAATATAAATTCCAAAGAGAAGGAAGATTCCAAAGAGAAAACTGCACTAAGCACTGCTTCCACTGCCTCTTTCAGCTCTTCATTTAAAACATTGCCAGGAAATCCAATGAGCCTTAGATTGTGTCTCAATATGTTAGTCTCCAGGTGCTTGATCCTAGCTGCCTGGGCTAGTTGTTCATGCAGCGCTGCATTAACCGCCCCTTCTAAAGTAAGTGTTCGTGCCGATACTGTCTTTATTTCTTTTTTGTTGAGTTGGACCTCTTTTTCAGTAGTCTCCAGTCTATTCTCTATAACCACACATCGTGAAGAAATTTCACTCAAAGCAGTCTCAATCCGAGATGTAGACTGCCTTACTTCGGATTAGAACCCAGATAATAGGGCTTGTATAGATGCCAGTGAAGGTTTAGTTGCTGCTTTGGATTTTACACCCAATTCTGGGTGAATAACTGACACAGGAGAGCTCCCTGCTCCTTCCTCACTGAGCTGTTCCGTAGGCCCTCGGACAGGAGCGCCTTTCCTACCAAACTTTGAGGAAACAAACTTTTCCATTATTTTTGCTGAAAAAGACTGCTCAACCACACTCAAAGTTTCTTACAAAAAGAAAAGGAAAAAAAAAATGATTGTTGAGTATTTTTAGAGCGTCTTCCAGCTGTTAAACTTGTGGAGCTCCACACAAACGTGTGTTTCAAGGAAATAGCTCAACAGCACCCCCTGTGGTCTTTTTTTTTTGTACACTTTGTTTATCCTCTCCTCTCCTCTCTCTGGTCACCCGGACTCTCTCCGGAGGGACACCCGTCCTGACCTATCCTGCCCCACTCAAAGTCCCCAGCTACCTTACCAGTGGGGAACAGCCTCCACTCCACTCGCTCTGATCTTCCAACCCCCCCCGGATCTAAACCCCCTGGGGAGGGACCACCAACTCCTCCTGGCAACCTTTCTGTAATCTAGCTGGTCGACCAGGCAGTGGAAGGAGCATAATTCAGATCCAAAAAGTTTCAGATTCATGGGAATAGATTGGCAACAACCCCTTAAATATGGTGGTGATAGAATCAATGAACTACTGAAAAAAGAAAGTAGGTGAATCTTTAAATTGGGGACAGTAAAACTAGATGGGCTCAATGAACGATGAGTCCTGAAGTCCTTTCTAAAAGAAAAGAAATACTAGAAAAATTATGTTTCATATGAATTGACCTTGTATAGTGAATATTGATTTAATTTATTTCTATCTTGTTTCCTTCTCTTGCAGAGTACCTGGCAAATGAATGTCTGTGGATCCCCCAGCCTAATGAATGGTTCTTTCTACCACACTGTGGATGGAAGTAGACTTAGGGTGATCACATCTTGACGTCTTCCTGGTCCTTCTCAGATCTATCATTCTCTATCTCTCTCTCCATCTACAGGACTTGTATTGGTATTGTTATTATGCTGTGATTTAATTTCCTCGAGTTCCAGGATTACCACTACCCTATTCCCCATCCTATTTTTCTTCCCTCCCGCCCTTCTCCTCTTCTGGCTTCTTCTTTCCTCACTCCAATTTTCTCTTCCCCCCCAAATCACTTTTCCCCTGCCTCTTCTCAATTTTGTGATTACCACTTCCTATTTATATTAATATTAAAATGAAAGAATATTGTTTTGTGTATGTAATATAATATACAAATAAGAAATAAGGAATGTGGTAAAATGAATGTGTGAATAATATATGTGGATTTATATATTTTTTGTATTAATATGTTAAAATTGGGAGTATTGTGGTATGTGTATTTAAAATTTCACGTCACTTTTTGATGGTGTCAGACACTGTTTAAAAATGTTTGTGTTCTCACACATAGCCAAACCCCCTTGAAGGCTATTCAGCTGAAGCGCAGGGTTCCTGGCCGTGGATGTTCTGGCATCAATAAAATAAGCTAATTCAGCTTTGAAGAATTGCAGGTGTGCTCGTATTTCCTTGCTTTTTGCTGCACTTCAGGTGTGCAACCTTCGTAGGAGCACCCCCCTCGCAGTAGTGCACTGCTTCTTTTCTTTGAATTGGACATTTGCACCTGTTAGCAGCAGCACACGGAGAAGCTGACAACGTACGCTTCACTCTCCAGAGGGTATACGATCTAATTGTGTTTTGCTAAGAACGGACCGGGAGGCTTTCTTCAATCTTCATGGCATCCTAGAGATTTGCCCTTTTAGTGATTGCAACATGCAGAATGTATGAAGGGAATGCAGAAGATGCCAAATCAAGTTTTGAATGGGAACATTCAGATACCTGGACTACGAGAAGAAACAGAGCAAGTAACAAGCTCTTTGGAGAGGAACCAACGGCCATATCAGATGATGTAAAGACAAGCTTCCTCAAACTTGAAAAACTACTCAGAAAAAAGCTGGACACTACCTACAACATTATAACCCTTGAACAATATCTTGAAAAAGAACAAGCACCACGAGGGCTTAGAATTAATATATTACCCTCTTCTGGTTATGAGAATTTTCTGTTAAAAGAAGAATGGCTAGCAGCTGCATTCCTTTGTTCTAAAACTTTTATTGAATTAATAATTAAAGCTGATACACAGAAGCATGCATAACTTGAAATAGAGATTGAACTAGCAAAAAAGAGGTTCTGGTATTTAAAGAGACAGAAGTATTTAAAGAACTGGATGTATCTATGAAGGATAGACTAACAAAACATGAAAAAGACCTTATAATTAAAAAACAAAAGAAATTGATATGTGACCAGAATGACTATGAGAATGACAGAGTGCTGAACTAGAAGAAGGGTAATTACAGGAATAAGAGTAGAAGCAGAAATAGGAGTAGAACCAGAGTGCATTTTTCAGAAAGAAGAGGAAGTGAAAATAATAGAGACCAGAGTCCTTTTTTAGATCGGGATCAGGAACAGGACACCCAGGAATCAAGAAAAGAAGATTCAGAAGGACCAGGAGAGGAACGAGAGGCAGAAAACATCACTACAAACAAAAGGAAACCCAGGGGTCGAGGGAGAGGCTGGGGCAAGAGCACCAAATAGCGAATTTATCCAATAAAGAACTAATTGATGAACAAATTAAGCTCTTGAAACATGGTTTATCCTTTGTCCCGACACCAGCCCTAAATCCATTTCAAGTTCAAGTTGATTTGTTAAGACTTTTTCAGAAACTAAGATTAAGAGCATTTTTTTCTAGGAAACCAGCACTAGAAGACCAAGCAGAAAAAATGGGCTTTCTGGAAACTACACTGGAACAGAATTTTCCTGCAACATTTGATTCTAACTTGGAGATGAATACTGGGACTCAGAACATCATGCAAGATACTGATTATGTTATCAATATATTGGAAGGAGACTTTGAGGCCTCTTCTGGTTATGAGAATTTTCTGTTAAAAGAAGAATGGCTAGCAGCTGCATTCCTTTGTTCTAAAACTTTTATTGAATTAATAATTAAAGCTGATATACAGAAGCATGCATAACTTGAAATAAGGATTGGTTTGAGTGAGGCCCCACCTGAAGTACAGTGTACAGTTCTGGAGACCTTACCTACGTAAGGACATAGACAGTGTAGAGAAGGTTCAGAGGAGGGCAACTAAGATGGTGCATGGATTGCATCACAAGTGCTATGAGGACAGGTTGAAGGAACTGAACATGTACTCCCTGGAGGAGAGGAGGGAGAGAGGGGATGTGATAGACACATACAAGTATCTTACAGAGAGGAACAGGGTGCAGGAATACACTATTTTTAAGTGAAAAAGATGTTCCAGGACTAGAGGGCACTGGATGAAGTTGGAGGGAGGACGATTCAGAGGAAACATGAGGAGAATTTCTTCAGAGAATGGGTGGTAGACAAGTGGAACACCCTGCCAGAGGAAGTGGTGGGGCAGAAACAATCACGGGATTTAAGAATGCATGGGATAGACATAAAGGAATTCTGGAGGTCAGGGTTAAGGGGCAACAGACTTCTAGGAAAACATAAACTGAACTTACAAGCTCAAATGGGCAGACTGGGTGGGCCAAAGGCCCTTATCTGCCGACACTGTCTATGTATCTATGTAATGTGTTCAAGTCCCACTACTGTAAGTATGGACCATAATATAAAGTTGCAAAGGAATAAACTGTTTTCTCCATCTTCTGATTTTATACCGCATATATTTAATACAGCAATCTCTACCTTTGAAAGAGTTGTCCTTAGTGAAATAGAAAAAATAATGAAAAAAGGAAGGACAACCAAGGGATAGAAATTTATCTGCAATAGAGATACAGGCTCTTAAAGAATTACAGGCAGAAGATAGTATTGTAATAAAATCGGCAGATAAGGGTGGTAATATTGTGGTTCTTGATAAAAATCATTATATTTCTATTGTATTAAACTTGCTGAATGATGCATCGAACTATGAAAGACTTAAAAGCAACCCCATGTTTCAGTATAGAACTGAATTAAGTTTGTTATTACAAGAAGCAGTGGGGAAAGGGGAAATAACAGAAAAAGAAGTACAGTTTATGTGAAATGAGAATCCCATTTTAGCCTGTTATTATATACTACCCAAAATTCATAAAAATATGAATGACCCTCCTGGAAGACCGATCATTTCTTCCATAGGCTCCCTTACAAAAAAACTTGGAATGTTTGTGGACTTCTTTTTACAGAGAGAAGTAGTTGAACTTCCATCTTACACAAAAGATACTACACATGTCCTAAATAAACTTAAAGAAGTACAGTGGACAGATGACATGTTATGGCTAACTATTGATTCAGAATCCCTGTAATATATAATAACTGGTGACTCCCATTATCAACCCGTTTTTGAGTACTGTAAAAAGTCGTGAGTATCAACCTGCGGGTTGATATGACTTTTACAGTCTCACGCTGGGTTGTCTCCAGCAGTCCAGAACAATTAAACAGTGTGCAAAGAATTCAGCAGCAGTTCGCGATCAACACATCTCGAGCGCTACTAACCGTTTTCCCCCGCGAACATTCATACCTTTCCCTGAAAGCAATCGCTCTTCTAGTTTGTCCCAAAACTTGCCTTATGTTCCAGAAAATCCTCTTTTACCAGCAAGAACTCTTGTGTCTAATATGACATTTTTACACAGTCCCTAACCTTAGCTTTTAACCCCACAGATCTCCGTAGCGACCCTTGACCCATGTTGCTGTGACAACTCACTTCAGATCCTCGATCAGCTCTCCAATAGAACTGTTCCTTATAGTTTTAAAACTGTAATTTGGGCATAGTTTAAGTTGGGTTTGATGACTGCATAAACCCCTGTGTCACGGCAACCAGTAATGACCCCGATCCGTCTAAAGGACGAATCCAGGACCCATAAGGTAACAAAGTTTGCTGTGTCACTGTCATCGTTCTTTTGCACCAGTTATTATAAAAAATAAAACAGATGTGTGGGGGTGATCTGCGGTTTTTTTTTACACACCCTCAGTGTGTGAAAATATAGAAACCTCTCGAGCTTCGCTCTCGAGGTTTCTATATTATCACACACCTTGGGTGTGTAAAAAAACTGCATATCACCCCCCTACATGTGCATTATTCTCTATATACCACATGAACAGGGACTTAGCACCTGCAGATACTTTCTAGAGAAAAGGGAAAACACAGATGAAATCCCTGTAGATTTTATACTGTCAGCAACCCACTTCATTTTGAGTCACAACCATTTTGAATTCTTAGGAGACCATTATAGGCAGATAAGGGGGACAGCTATGGGTGCCTGTATGACCCCATCTTATGCAAACCTATTTTTAGGTAAACAGGAAGAAATTACAGTCTTCCAGAACTCAAACCCTTACCTAGAGAGTGTAGTACTATGGACACACTTTATTGATGACATTTTGGTTGTGTGGAAGGGGGATAGGCAGGAGGCAGAACAATTTGTAGGATGGCTAAACAATAACCATATCAATATGAAGTTCACATCCAAAACAGATTCTGATAATATAGATTTGTTAGATCTGACTTTGCAAAAACCATCACAACCTGTAATTTCTATTACCATAAAAATCACAGAAAACCTACAGCTACTAATACATTAGTTAGGGCTGATAGTGCACACCCTAAGAGTTTAAAAGATTCTATCCCCTATGGACAATTCCTGCGTCTACGAAGGAACTGCTCTGATGATATGAATTTCTGGACTGAAGCAGAAGAATTAAGAAAAAGATTTTTGGAAAGGGGTTATAAAAATGATTTACTCATTCAAGCACTAAATAAAGTATTTAATGTGAGGAGGGAAGAGTTGTTAGCTGAGAAAAAGAAGGAACTAATAAATATTAACACACCAATAACATTTGTCACTGAATATAATAATTGGTCAGGACAGATAGGGAATATTGTACACAGGAATTGGCACATATTACATTCTGATAGAAATTTAAAAGAAGTGTTAGGAGAAAAACCAAGAATTACTTTTTCAAGAGGTCAGAACTTAAAAGACAAAATAATCAGGAGTAGACTAACTAAACCAGACAAAAGAACATGGATAGGAATTAAACCACAAGGACATTTTAAATGCCAAAGATGCAATGTTTGCTGTTACTACAATACAGGACCTGAGTTCATACATCCTAAAAATAAAGAAAAATACACAATGAAGGAATTCATTAATTGCGATACCTCATTTGTAGTTTATGCTATATGGTGTGGATGTAATCAACTGTACATAGGACGTACCACTAGGGCCCTCAAACAGAGAATCCAAGAACATGTTAGAAACATAATCAATGGGAAAACAGATACTCCAGTAGGCCTGCATTTTGCACAAAAACGTAATTCAGATCCAAAAAGTTTCAGATTCATGGGAATAGATTGGCAACAACCCCTTAAATATGGTGGTGATAGAATCAATGAACTACTGAAAAAAGAAAGTAGGTGGATCTTTAAATTGGAGACAGTAAAACCAGATGGGCTCAATGAACAATAGGACATGAAGCCCTTTCTAAAAGAAAAGAAATACTAGAAAAATTATGTTCCATATGAATTGACCTTGTATAGTGAATATTGATTTAATTTATTTATTTCTTGTTTCCTTCTCTTGCAGATTACCTGGTGAATGAATGTCTGTGGATCCCCCAGCCTAATGAATGGTTCTTTCTACCACACTGTGGATGGAAGTAGACTTAGGGTGATCACATCTTGATGTCTTCCCGGTCCTTCTCAGATCTATCTTTCTCTATCTCTCTCTATCTATAGGACTTGTATTGTTATTGTTATTATGCTGTAATTTAATTTCCTCAAGTTCCAGGATTACCACTATTTCCCATCCTATTTTTCTTCCCTCCCCACCCCCTTTCTGGCTTCTTCTTTCCTCACTCCAATTTTCTTCCCCCCCCTTCTTCCCTCCCACATCACTTTTCCCCTTCCTCTTCATTTTTTCCTCTTCTCAATTTTGTGATTACCACTTCCTATTTATATTAATATTAAAATGAAAGAATATTTTGTGTATGTAATATAATATACAAATAAGAAATAAGGAATGTGGTAAAATGAATGTGTGTATAATATATGTGGATTTACATATTTTTTGTATTAGTATGTTAAAATTGGGAGTATTGTGATATGTGTATTTAAAATTTCACGTCACTTTTTGATGACGACAGACACTGTTTAAAAATGTTTGTGTTCTCACACATAGCCAAATCCCCTTGAAGGCTATTCAGCGGAAGCGCAGGGTTCCTGGCCGTGGATGCTCTGGCATCAATGAAATAAGCTAATTCAGCTTTGAAGAATCGCAGGTGTGCTCATATTTCCTTGCTTTTTGCTGCACTTCAGGTTTGCAACCTTCGTAAGAGCACCCCCCTCGCTGTAGTGCACTGCTTCTTTTCTTTGAATTGAATACAGTAGAGGGAGCACCAGAGACAGGCTGCAGGACCCAGTGCTGGGCGTGGAGGTTGCCCACTTGACCCACCTTCACCTACCAGGGACCAGGGTACTGTTCCCCATTTCCTGCGAGGCTCGGATGTGTAGTGACATCTAGCGTGTGACGGGCACACTCCCACACCCACCTGCAGGACGTCCACTGCAGCCTCAACCCTTCTCGACATGTTCTCACTAGCTGCAATGCCCACAGTCTCCACTGGGAACTGCAATGATAGTGGGAGCCACAGCCCACCCTCCCCCAGGAAAGGAGAGCAGTCCTCCGTACGCTCAATCCTCTCCTGCCCCTGCCAACCCCCGAAGACCCGAGACTCATTCCTGAACTCAGGTCACTGGCGTGGCGTGAGGTGTGGCCTCCAGTGCCTGAACCCTCAGCGCCACTGGGCCTCCAACCATGTGGTCTTATGGGTCCACTCAGCTGCTTTCAGATCTTTTGCTGGAAAGAACAGATCTTCTTTACAGCTTCAGTGTATGAATTTGGATTGTGCAAAGTTTTCAGGCTTTTTCAAAATGTATTCAGTTTTTGATTCTCCTGTTAACTCTTTGCATGGGGTCACTGTCAAAATCGCTCATGCAATATAGCGTGTGCAACTATAGTGCGTACTAAATAGCGTCTATCAGTAATAGTGTGGTGCACTAACCGCGTCTCTGCTATAGCGCCACAACTGTCAGCAAACTGTCAGCAAACTAGTTGTCCTACCTTTCACTTCTGATTCATGTCGAATCCTGTCTTGTATTAGGGGAAGTGCATTACTACCGCAATAGCTGGTGCACATGTGTTACACACTGCTACTCCCCCTACACACATAAACTTCCTGTGCAGAGCTATCGTAGCAACAAACTAGTGACAACTCATCTCAGGTAAAGCAAAAATAGTTATGGATCTTTATTAATCAACACGCACTTAAAATAAAACATTCATTAGTAGCTTTAGTAGCATTATTAGCATTGCATTTGAACTTCTAATGGGACATCATTGTTTAAGCCTGAAGCTGAAAGTTGTATGCAATTCCCCTAAGGTATTTGTTTCTTGTGCGATCTGTATATTCAGCCACAATACCAGCTATTCGTTTTGCAGTGTCCTTTTACTTTTTCTTTATTTGGCACGTACTCCCTGCAACAAACTGCTTTCGATGACAGTCGGGTTGTAATGTTGCTCTGATTTTAGGAACTCAATGAATCACCAGATTGAAGGATGGTAAGCACCAATGAAATGATTAAATTTACGGTGCCATGCTTCAACAGAATTAATAGTGCAAGGGGGGTCATAATGTACAGCGTCATAGCAATTCCAAAGTGAAATGTCAAACATTGGCCGTCTTCTACTGCCTCGGAACCCATGATGCTATTTTGGAGAGGACAAGTTGTGCTTTTAACGTTTAAAAATGCGACGCTATTTTGACTCGTGCTATACTGTCACAAGCGATAATGACATTGCACTATTTTGACTGTGCACAATTGACTCACGCTAATTTGCACACACTATTTTGACCGGATCCCCTTTGCATGTACCTCAGCTCTGGCTCACTGCTCCATCAAATGTGTCCAGCTCACTGCGCCATCAAATGTGACCATGGAACAGAGGAGGAAGCCAGGATTTAAGAGGTGCATGGTTTGCAGGTTCACCATGTCCATCACCGACAGCCATAATGCCTGTGAGTTTGGGAATTTTCCATAATATAGATAGCTGCCAGTGGTACCAGGCCATATACCTACAGGCAATCAGGGATTGTCAGTGGTGGGTGTCAAAGGTAGGCTGTGCTAACTGGTAGGCTGAGTAAATAACTATAGAGCAGCTGAATGGCTTTTGAATTGCCGCACATTTGAGCAGGAGATGCTAAGAGTTATACTAAGAAGGTCTAGACATGCAGAAGGACAAGAACCCATATGAGCATGTCTCCAGCCAAGTTGGTACATCAGTTTATTTTAAGATTTAAATTATCAAGAAGATGTTTAAATTTTACATGGTCTGTGATTTCCAGTAATGAACTTGGGAGAGAGTTCCATAGAGGGATTATTCTTTGAGTAAAATAAAATCTCCTTTTATTTGTTCTAGGGTAGGTTAATGATAACCGATGTTTGTGACTTCTAAGGTTACAATTACGCATATTACAGGACATAACCAACTGTGATAGTAACTCCTCATCAGTACAAATGTTGTGTATTAATAATAGATCACCTTGTTTTCTTCTTTGCTCCAGAGAGTACATACCCAATTCCTCCAGTCTCTTCTCATAATTTTTATTGCACATATTTAACACTGTTTTGGTTATTCTCCGTTGCACCCCCTCCAAACAATTTACATCACGTTTAAGATGTGGACTCCACAAGGGGGAACAATAATCTAAGTGTGGTCTCATATACACTCTGTACAATGGCATTATACATCCTCTGTCTCGGGAGGTGAAACTCCTCTTAATACGTCCTATTAAACTATTAG
The DNA here is from genome assembly GCA_016271365.2 of Neoceratodus forsteri. Classification (NCBI taxonomy): domain Eukaryota; kingdom Metazoa; phylum Chordata; order Ceratodontiformes; family Ceratodontidae; genus Neoceratodus; species Neoceratodus forsteri. The sequence goes on along the minus strand of CM057451.1, from coordinate 669,126,671 downwards.
TTTTTTTGATTAGATTGGTATAGTGACTCTTAAAGGATAAGTTAGGGTCAATTATTACACCGAGATCAGTTCGAGTAGTCACCGAGAGGGACAGCTTAAGCAACTCAGTCTCTCTTCCTAAGGCTGTAAATCACCTGAGTAACAGCCTAAAGAACTGAGACACTGCTGGTGGAGCTGCTGCACAGTTCGGCCTAAGGACTCCATTTAGGGCCATTTTATTGGAGCCCTGATCACTGTTGGAGCCTATTGGGAGTGCTGCATCTGAGAAAGGAGCAGAGTGACTAGCTCTAGAGCAGCTGAGTGGCATTTGAATCGACACGTTTGAGCAGGCGATCAGAGTGAGGGGTCACTGAAAAGGAGAGCTGTACACAACTCAGGCTCTCTTCCTGAAGCTGTAAATAAACTAAGTAACAGCCTAAAGAAGTGGGAAACTCACAGTGGAGCTGCTACACAGCTCAGTCTAAGGACTGTGTTAGGTGGCTACACATTGTTGTAAAATGTGAATTAACCTCTGTGTGCATTTTTATCCTGTTTTTGTAATCCAGGCTATTTTATAATATTCAGGTGGGAGTCTGAATACAAAGGGGCATCATGTGACACACACTACCCAACTGGGACTTGGCAGGAAGTCATACCTGAAGGAAGTCCTATTATGAGGATAAAAGGGAGCTCTTCTAATGTGCTCCATGCATTTGTATTCCAGCAAATGAGTGGAACAGCAAAGGAATGGAACAGGTACAAGACTGGCATCTTAGGCATCAGCAGGAGCAAGAAAGGAACAGGAGGACCTTGGCAACCAATGTGAGGTACCTGATTGCTCCTGTTGTTGCATTCACTGATGGGACAGGTGCCAGATAAGGGTAGACTAAAAGAAAGAATAGGTGCTGCAACACACCTATGTGTTCAAGAGAAATAACAGTTAACAAAAGGTGAAAAACTACAAATACCCTATCAGGGTTAAAGGTACAGAAGAGATGAGTGTAAGGTAAAGGGTAGGCCTAAACAGGGAATAGGAGCAACATTCTATCTAGGGCAGGTGTACAAGGAGATAACAGACAACCAAAAGGGAAAAAAATAGTAACACCCTATCAGGGGTAAGGGTAAATAAATGTTTCTTGAATAACACAGATAAGGGTAAGAATTAAGAATCCTGGGAGTGATGCAGTGCAGTGGCTGTGAGGCAGTGGTATTCAGAGAAACCTTCTGGAGATACTGGTGTTGTCCCATATCCATCCACCTCTCTGGGTTGAGGGAGGAGGTTGCTAGACTCCAGGCCGAGTTGGCTGGGATACGGGCAACCTCTTCCCCAACCCAGGGGCCACCATGTCTGGGACTGTTACCTCAGTGGGTGCCTATGAAGAGGAGTGGATGGACTATGGTGGGCTCTGGAAGGGGGGCTGGTGGTGGCTCAGAGGCACTTTCCTCAACTGGTTCCACTAAGTAACTCATACGCAGCTCTGGCGGGGCAGGACAGCCAGGAAGAGCCACCAATAGCTGGGACTGGGAAGGACAATGGGGATCCTCCTTAGTGGAGAATCTAAGAAGGGTGGTAAAGGACCCCAGTGGAGGAGAGGAGGAGGAGGAAGCAAATTCCAGTAGGAGACTCGACTGTGAAGGGGATTGATCTGGGACTAGGAAGGGGGATAGGGAGATTAAGTACCAACACAGAACCATGGCCAGGAAGGATGAGAAAAGGATTGTGAGGATCATAGAAACATAGACTTTGATGGCAGATAAGGACTGCTTGGCCCACCTAGTCTGCCCATTTCCCTACCTACAGGATAAGCTGCAGATCCTAGTTAACCAACAGCCTATTTCTTCCTACCCCCCACAAGAACTGTCTTATGTCTCTCCCATGCATTCTTGAATTCTCCCACAGTTTTACATCCCACACCCCACAACCTCCTCAGAAAGGTGGTTCCCATGTGTCCACTACCCTCTCCGTGACAAAATACTAGGGTAGTAGGAAGAGAGGCAAATCTGGATGTCATTGTCCACCTGGGAACTAATGTTCTCGCTAGGGACTGGGCTGGCTTGGTGCAGGGCAGGAGTTCAAGGAGCTGTAGAATTGTCTTAGGCTGTAGCACATTCAATGGCTTTTGCAGAGGTGCTACCTGCCAATGACAGAGGGTAGGGGAGAGATCACCGCACCATGAGTAAAGACTTTCAACTCATGATTGAGGGAATGGTGCAGAGAGGAAGGGTTCGACTACATTGCGACTGGGGTCCAGCCTAGAGAGATAAGAGCCTTTACACGGGTGATGGCCTGCAACCATCTGGGAGAGGAACTGCAGTCCTCAGTGGAAGGTTTAAATGTTACTTCGATGAACATTTAAACCAAACATGTAAATTTGCCGGGGGGGGTGGCAGGAGACATTGGTGAAGCAGAAACTGCCCCCTCGCAGGCTAAAGAAGGAAGTGGGAAAAACCTAAGGGGAGAGAAGCACCACAGGGGGCAGATTAATAAAGGAAGCAAGGTTGCAGAATCAAAGGGGAATAGACATGATAGCATCTGAAGGTCGTGGAGTAAAAAACAGTGGGGGAATTCAAGAACGCACGGGACAGACATAAGACAATTCTAGTGGGGGGTAGGAGGAAATAGGCTGTTGGTTAACTAGGATCTGCAGCTTATCCATTAGGTAGGGAAATTAGCAGACTGGGTGGGCCTAGCAATCCTTATCTGCCGTCAAATTCTATGTTTCTATGAAACAGAGTGGGGAATGAAGGAAGGCAAAAAGGAGAAAAGAGGGGTAATAATCAGAGTGGTAACAAAGCCTGAAAGGCCATGTGTGTTAATGCTAAAAGTCTAGAAAATAAGATTCCAGACTAGAGGCCCTCATGGCAGAGGCCGACCTGGAAATTATGGCCATTACCAAGTCATGATGTACTAAAAACCATGACTGGGACATGGCCATACCAGGCTATTCTCTGTTTAGGAAGGACAGGGTGGGAAAAAATGGAAGGAGGGTGTTGCTCTATGTGAGGAAATGCATAAAAGCAACAAGAGATACAGGGAATACGGGGGGGGGGGCAAAGGCACTGTGGGTCATCCTGGAGAAGGGGAATGGAGCCACTATTCACACTGGTATGATCTGCAGGCCTCCATCACAGGGGGAGGAGTTAAGGTAATGGTGGAAGCCACTGGCAAAATGGCAGAAAAGGGGGCGGTACTGCTGGTGGGGGTTTCAATCTGCAGGGTGTAAACTGGAACCTCTCAGCTGCAGTTCCAGCTAGCAGCAGGGACATCCTGGACTCCTTACTGGGGACATTCCTCAGGCAGCTAGTCAATGAACCCACTTGTGATGTGGCAATACTGGACCTGTTAATCACTAATGGGGGACTGTGTGGCAGATGTCAAAGTGGGCGGTCACCATGAGGACCAATGATCACCATACAGTGTGGTTCAATATAAGAATGGCTACGGAGTTGAACCACACAAAGGCAAGGGTCCTGGACTTTAGGAGGGCAGATTTTATAAAGATGGGTGAATACTTCAGAGATGATCTCTGGTAAGGGGGAGATGACCTAGGTGGGGTTGAAGAACAGTGGTTGAAGCTAAAGAGGGCTATATTTAAGGCTAGAAACCTGTGTATCAAGCAAGTGAGTAAAAGTATGAGGAAAAAGAGACTGCTGTTGTTCTCGAAAGAGTGTCTGACAAGGAAAGGGCTAAAAGGGTAGCATTTAGAAGATGTAAGGAGATGCAGAGGGAGGATGATAGGGTGGTGTAGTATCAGGAGAAACATAAAGAAGCAGGGAAAGCAGTAAGGATTGCAAAGGTACAAACTGAAGAGAGGATAGCGCAAGTAGTAACAAAAGGAGACAAGACATTTTCTTAGTATGTAAGTGAAAATTAGAGGACCAGAGGATGGATTGTAAAGTGAAAAGGAAGCAGATACTTTGCAGAGAGGAACTGGGAAAAGGCAGACATCCTGAACAAATACTTTTGTTCAGTATTCACAGTGGAAGAAGAAGGGGAGGGGCCACAACAAAGTAACAGGAGCTCTGAAAAGAGGAAGATGGACACTAGTCCATTTTCAGAGGAGACAGTCCTAAAGGGACTCACAAATTTGAAAGTGGACAAAGCAATAGGACCAGACGGGATGCATCCTAGGGTATTGAAAGAGCTCAGGGAGGTGCTGGCTTCATCTCTGGTGGTTCTATTTAATAGTTCACTAGTAACAGATGTGGCTCCAGAGGACTGGAGGAGGGCAGATATAGTACCTCTTCACAAAAGTGGCAGGGAGGAGGCTGGCAATTACAGGCCAGTCACCCTGACATTAGTGGTGGGAAAGCCAATGGAATCACAGCTGAAGGAGAGGATAGCGGAATATATTCAATGAAATGGGTTACAAGATCCAAGACAGCATGAAATCACAGGAGGGAAGGAGGTCTTGTCAAATGAATCTGATAGATTACTTTGATTGTGTGACTAAGGGATTTTATCAGGGTGGTGCGGTGGATGTGGCATAGCTGGATTTCTGTAAGACACTCAACACCGTTCAACATAGGAGACTATTGAACATGCTGGGCAGCTTAGTAGTTTGTACAAAGGTAGTAAACTGGGTAAGAAATTTGTTAGGTGATAGGACACAGAGGGTGGTGGTAGAGAGGAGAGGGTGACCAGAGGGCTGCCTCAGGGATCAGTGCTTGAACCAGCCCTGTTTAATGTCTTTATAAGCAGCATTGCAGAGGAGCTGGAGGGGAAGGTCTGCCTCTTTGTGGATGACACAAAATCTGCAATAGGGTAGACACTCCAGTGGGAGTGGGGTGGAGGTGTGTGGAAAGAATGAACAAAGACCTGAGGAATCTCGAGGAGTGGTTAAGAGTAAGGCAGCTGGGCTTCAATGCAAGAAAGTGTAAAATACGCACTTGGGGTACAGAAACCCTGTGGCAGAGTACAAAATGTGGGGGAGTGGTATTTACGACCACCAAGCAGGAGAGAGACCTGGGTGTAATCATCTTTGATGACTTAAAGGTGGCCAGGCAGTGTGGCAAGGCAGTTGGGAAGGCTGGTGGGATGCTAGAGTACATAGGGAGAGGGCTCACCAGCGGAAAGAGGGAGGTGGTATTACCTCTTTATAGATTGCTGGTGAGACCTTACCTATAGTACTGTGTACAGTTGTGGAGACCTCATCTCCAGAAGGACATAGCGAGGAGGGGGGTCCAGAGGAGGACAAGTAAAATGGTACAGGGTCTACATCAAAAGCCCTGTGAGGAGAGACTAAGAGAACACAATATGTACACCCTGGAAGAGAGAAGGGAGGGAGGTGGGGCTATGATAGAGACCTTTAAATACCTCAATGGGATAAATGAGGTACAGAAGGAAAGTATTTTTCTGAATAAAATGTGCTCAGGAACAAGGGGACATGCTAGGAAGCTGTTGGGAGGTAGATTCAGGAGAGTTGTGAGAAAGAAAGAAAGAGTGGTGGATTCCTGGAATAGTGTACCAGCCAAAGTGGTTGGGGCAAAAACTGTGATAGAGTTCAATAAAGCATGGGAGTGGCATAAGGGAATCTTATTAGAAAGGAATGAGTGGAGGGAGAAAGAGACAGAGATCAAGTAGGGTCTGTGGTGATACTGTAGTAGGGAAAAAGGGGCAGACTGGGTGGATCAAGCAGCCCTTGTCTGCTGACAAATTTTGTTTTTGTGTACTGGGTTTAGCCATACAGCTGGTGGCCATGGAGGACAATCACCAGTCCTTCAATGATATGCCAGTCCTAGATCTTTTTGATTGTTGAGAAGGAGTGAATGACGATGACGGTTTTCGCAAATTTATTTCACGTCAGTCATTCAAAAGTGAGTTTCCTCCTAGGCACAAGAATAGTAAAAGTAGATGCTAGTGATGGGAGCTTGGTTGGTTGTGGTATCATTCATGTCCCCCCTTCTGGAGGGCCCTCATGGTCGGTCACCCACCAAGAAGGTTAAACTGTTCATGGAGCCCATTGATCTGCTTGCAGAGATTCTGTCTGGGTAGCCAGTGGCTTTACCACAAGTCAGTAAATTGGCTGAGCCATCAGACTGGGTGGTGATGACTCTGCAGAGGGGGAAAGGAGTCCTCTCTCTCTCTCATGGATTCTGGTGCTGCTGGTGGCCCCATCCAAGTCAGTGGGGACAGATCTGACTGAGCTCCCTGTCATGCTTCTGCCTGTTCAGCTTACTCTTTTCATTACAACCCTCACATTACCTTCATTCTGTCAAGTACAAGCTACCCCCACACCCCCCAGCAAGGAAGCAGGCACTGATAGAATCAGCATCCCTCCTACTGGAGTTTTGTCATTTAAGATCAAGGTTGTGGCTGCCTTCTTGCTCTGAGCATCACCACCAATATTGTTGACAGCTTTCATCATCCAGTTTCTCCTATTCCTCATTGGGCTCCCATCATTGATGTGGCACTCAATGTAGGGTGTGGGAGTGCCATGGGGCAGCAGTTGACCCATGGACAATATGTCCAGGGCTGCAGTTGATATACACCATTGGTTGGATGGCCAGGCAATGCTGTGTCTCCTGGCATCAACTCCAGTCAAACACCCAACTGCACCACCCCCACCTTGCTGGTGGCTCCTCAGAAACCTATCCTTGTCCAGCTTCCACCTCCATAGCTGCCAATGGGTGCACCAACCAAAGATTCCAGACCTGGAACAGTGTTGCCCCATACTCTATCGGTAGTAGTAAGTCAGATTCAGAAGAGTTATCAGCTTGCACAGCACCCCGATTGTGAAACAACAGTCTCTCAACCAATTGGTCTGCCCCAGAGGACCATTCCTCCTTTGCCTCTTTATTGGACAGAATGTCCACTTCACTAAATACTCTCTTGGAGGTACAGAAAAGGGAAACCTACCCATTGCTGGGTATCCTGAAACAGAATTCTTCACATGGGGTAGCTTTTCCTCTAGCCATTGCCATGCTGGGTCCCATGTTTAGCATCTGGCACTGCCTGGCTTTTTGCCAAGACAGCAAGTATGTAGTGCCCACTGGGAGGCTCTTCAGGGTTTTAGACCACCCCTTTCTGGAAGATTTTGTAGCAGATACTATGTTCCTTAAGGCCAAGGTGCAGGGAGAGTTGGATAAGCCCCTGGGCAAGGAGTCCAAGAGACTGGAATACTTTGGCTGCAGTGTATGCAGTCGCATCCCTGGGTATCTGTCAGGCCAGCTGAGTGGCCTTGATGACTAAGTATAGCCACAAATTGAATGATTCTCAGATCTGTGGCCTCTTCTGCTGATAGAAAACCAGCACCACCTCATGGAAATTCAGGATATAGGGCTCTCACTGGTAAAATACCAGCTGCTGGTGGCCCTTGATACAGTCAGTGTGTTCACTTGGGTAATGGCAGTTGTAGTCTTCATAGTGTACTGGGTGTGGCTGCATCTTTCACACTGTACACAAGAGAAAATAGCATAGTGTGACAGAGCTCCCTTTTACAGGGACTGATCTGTTTAGTCTGGGGCTTGGAGAGCACCTGACTATGATTGGGAAGTCCAGTGTTACCCTGGACTCTGTTCTTCGGTCACTCTCCCTAAGCATACTACACAGCAGAGTCCTCAGAATGGAGACTCCTTTCTTGTTTCCTTTCATAGACTGCAAAGTCCAAAGCAGCAACAGAGAGCAATACCGCAGGACCAAGTCTGTCAACAAAACCTGAAGGTCACAGGACCCATGTAAAGGCAGTGCAGGCAATGTCTCTCTCATGTACAGACCTCTGGGTTCACCTTCAAAAGTAAAAAGTGATAGGAAGGGGGGCCTATCCCCTCCCTGCCCCATTTGCTGCTGCAGCTCCTGGCTGGGACTGACTCTCCCACTTCCTCCAGTAGTGGTCCACTGTGGTAGGCTTGGGGCTGTTTCTAGAATTCGAGATTCCACCACCTTTTTTATTTATGTACTTCTGGACTGTCTCTCAGTGTTAGGAAACAAGGTGCAACAGCTCCTAACATATCCTGCAATAGAGCCTGTCCCAGAAGGTGTAATGCAGCAGAGGTTCATGCCATGGTACTTTCTAGTACCCAAGCACACGGGGCTGACGTCCCATATTGGATCTGTGGGTCCTGAATAAGTTAGTCCACTAATGAAATTGTTGCATGGTAACCCTTAGTCTTGCTCCCTGGACCTTCAGGTTATGTACTTCCACATAATTATCCATATATCACACAGACGGTTCGTGAGACTCACAATGGACAGAACCTTCTACTAGTTTCAAGTCATGCTGTTTGGCCTGTCTTCATCTCCTAGAGTGTTCATCAAGTGTCTGTCAGTACTGGCAGCTTGGCTGAGATGCAGGGGCATCAAGGTGTTCCCCTGCCTTGACGACTGACTGCTACAAGTAGTTGGGTGCAGAATGTAGAATGGACCAGGGACCTGGTTGTCCCAGCAATTGGGATCTTATTGTTAATCTGAGTCCAGAGTAGCCTGTTTTTGGACTGCTTATGTGTTGTAATTTTGTGTCATTTTGGATCTTATTGTCAATTGTAATGCTTATATATTGTTTGTAAAGCACTAAGAGATGCTTGCATTATTCATTCTATATAAATAAAATTGTTTGATTGAATCTGGCTTAGTCTGATCTTACTCCAAAGAAGGTGTTTGTGTTAATTGAGGCAGAACTAGGTGCCTACCCCTTGACAGGGTTGAGGCTATCTCATTGTTTGCCCTATAATTTCAGATTGGGCAATTGCGCTTGGCCAGGTATTTTTTCACACTCGTGGGATTCCTGGTGTCTATCACAGCCATGTTTCACTGGGCCCACCGGCTCATGAAATCCATCCAGTGGAAACTGGGGCGCCAGTAGTCCCAGATGCACTCAGCTCTGGACCTGCACCAGCTAATGCTGGATACCATGCACTGGTGGCCATCCCCACCAAATCCCTTGGAGGGAATCCTGTTTGTCCAGCCGGTGTTCTCTGTTGCATTGATGACAGACACTCCCTAGTGGGCTCGGGAGTGCACTTAATAGGACACAGGACACAGTGGCATCTGGTTGCTGGGTGAATCCAGATTGCACATCAGTTTGTTGGAAATCCATTTGCTATGCTTAGTGTTGTTAGAATTTGCACCTCTGGTTAAGGGCAAGGTTGTTCAGGTAAACACTGACAACACAACCATCACGTTTTACCTAAACAAACTGGGCAGCATGCATTCCTGTCTACTATGTCAGCAGGCTCTGTAGAGGGGGTCCCTTGCCTGTTACACACAGATCTCATGGAAGTCCATGTGATGGGACTGAACAACCAGCTTGTGAACACCCTCAGTTGAGTAGAGGATGCATTATATGAGTGGTTGCTGCACCCACAGGTAATATCCCAGGTGTTATCTTCAGGAACACTGTTAGTAGACCTATTTGCCTCCTGGAAAAACAGGAAGCTGGGGCTATTTTGTGCCTTCCTGGAACAGGTTCAGAACCCTGTCGTAGTTAAAGGGGTGCCTGCTGCTGTTTTTCTCTTCCTTTCCACTTTTCCTATTCTGTGCTATCCTTTTTGTCTCCCCATCCGTGGTGGTGCAGCCACATTCTCCCTGATCCTAGGAGGTGGCCACTCCTTTAGTTTGTGTCCTCCCCACCTTTGTCACATGTCTGTTTCTTACTTGGTTTTATGTCATTCTTTCTGTGCCTTATTTCTACTTTATATTGCTGCATTGGTTTGGAGGTTTGGTTCCCCTAAAATAAAATAGTGTAATTGATCCATTCATAGAATTGTTCTTCACATATGGTGGGAAAGCATGTTGCCTTTTATTTATGAAGGTAAATTGGTGTCCCTGTTAAATGGGCTGTTGCTCTGGTCCCTAAGGCATCCTGCCTCTTATTTGGCCCACTGTAAGCAATATATTTCAAATGCCCACTTCTCAGGCTCCTGTACTGATGCCTTGCTTTAATGTCAGAGGAATGGAAGCCTTCGTTCCACTCCCTCTCACTGCCCAATTAGGTGAGTGTCAGACAGGAGAGGAGAGGGAATAAAAAGGAGCTATATTATTTCTCTCCCCAACTGGACTGCACAGCCCTGACAGCTTGTAGGGGCCAAAGCACTCTGGCACTATGCATGCATGAGAGGGATCCTTCATGGACTTCAGCTGGCCAGGCAATGCCTGAGTGCAGTTACTCACACTTGCTCCATCATGCCTCTTGAATTGGGCTGCTCAGGTGGCCACATAACAGGGAACCTTCTTGCTTCTATTGCAGCACTGTTTAATGCTGCCAAAACTATGCCCTTATCCCTGCACACCACTGCTGCTCAGGCAGCCACGTAACGGGGAAACTCCCTGTCTCTGTTGCAACACTGTTTAATGCTGCCAAAACTGTGCCCTTATCCCTGTGAACCACTGCTGCTTAGACAGCCACATAACAGGGAAACTCCCTGCCTGTGTTACAGCACTGTTTAATGCTGCCAAAACCTTGCCCTTATCCCTGTGCACTGCTGCTGCTCAGGTAGTCATGTAACAGGGAAATTCCCTGCCTCTGTGGCAGCACTGTTTAATGCTGCCAAAACTTTGCCCTTATCCCAGCTCACCACGCTGCTCAGGCAGCTACATTACAGGGAAACTCCTTGCATCTATTGTAGCACTGTTTAATGATGCCAAAACCGTGCGCTTATCCCTGTGCACTAGTGCTGCTCAGTCAGCCACATAGCAGGGAAACTCCCTGCCTCCGTTGCAGCATTGTTTAATGCTGCCAAAAACCAAGCCCTTATCCCTGTGCACTACTGGTGCCCTGGCAGCCACATGACACAGAAACTCCCTGCCTCTGTTGCAGCACTGTTTAATGCTGCCAAAACTGTACCCTTATCGCTGTGCATTACTGTTGCTCAGGGAGCCATGTAACAGGGAAACTCCCTGCTTCTGTTGCAGCACTGTTTAATGCTGCCCAAACTGTGCCCTTATCCCTGCACAGCACTGCTGCTCAGGCAGCCACATGACAGAGAAACTCTCTGCCTCTGTTGCAGCACTGTTTAATGCTGCCAAAACCTTGCTCTCATCCATGCACACCACTGCCACTCAGGCAGCCACATAACAGGGCAACTCCCTGTCTCTGTTGCAGAACTGCTTAATGCTGCCAAAACCTTGCTCTTATCCCTGCGTACCACTGCCACTCAGGCAGTCACATGACAGGGAAACTCCCTGTCTCTGTTGCAGCACTGTTTAATGCTGCTAAATCCATGCTCTTATCCCTGCACAGCACTGCTGCTCAGACAGCCACATGACAGGGAAATTTCCCGTCCTGTTGCAGCACTGTTTGATTCTGCCAAAACCTTGCACTTATCACTGTGCACAGTGGTGTGCAACCCCCTCATCACTAGCTAAGTGCTGGGTAATGAACTGACAGCAGGAGCTGTCAGTCCCTGGCAGCATCCCTCCCAGTTGCCTGTCCAGTCTTCATTCTATAACTGCCCATTGATGTTCAGTGTTATGCCCACATACCCCTAATCACTGATCCATCCATATCTATACTATCTCATTTGTGTTTAGTGGTCCCCCACCTCACTGATCCCCACCTCTCGAATGATGAACAGACCTCCTATCATTCCACTCTCTCAGGACCCTACACCTGGCCTTGCTTCCACTCACCGATGCTGCCTTCTGTCATCAGAGATGGCAACTGACACAGCCTCACCTCTTCAGCTGACTGCCATCTTAATGACTGGGAGCATGTGTACAACTACTGTAGACAGTACAAGCAGCAGGGATTTATGGTAGGGAGGTAATGCAAAATGAGCTTGATTAATTTCTCTGGGTACCAAAGATGGCAGATAGAGGCCGGGCGGTGGACATACTCTACCTGGATTTTAGTAAGGCCTTTGACTTGGTCCCCATAAAAGATTGATCAAGAAGTTGGAAGACCTGGTGCTAGGGGGAAAAATAACTAGCTGGGAGGCAAACTGGTTTGGGAAGAGAACCTAGAGGGTGGTAGGTGGGTGGAGAATACTCATGTATAGGGCAAGTTACCAGCGAGGTACTACAGGGGTCAGTGCTTAGACTGGTGCTGTTCAGCATGTTCAGAAATGACATTGGAAACAGCCCCCTTCTGGATGACACCACTCCCTGTCACAGGGTGTACACAGAGGAGGTGTTCAGAGACTTGAGGGAGGACCTTGAAAAGCTGTAAAGATGGTCCAGTATCTGACAACTAGGGTTCAATTCCAAGAAGTGCAAGGTCATGCATGTGTGGAGCAAAAAGCTTAGATTCAAGTACAAACTGGGGATAATGACCATCACGGTGTCCAAAGAAGACAAAGACCTTGTGATTGCAATTGTGAGCAACCAGAAACCTGCTATGCAATGCAGCAAGCAGTAGCAAGGGCTAATAGGATGCTTGGTACAAAAGCCGCACGTTCACCTGCAGAAGAAAAGAGGTAATTCTGCCTCTGTACAGAATCATGATGTGACTGCACCTGGAGTACTGTGTACAGTTCTGGAACCACTAGCACAAAAAAGGGCGTAAACCAACTGGAGGTGGTAGCTCAGGAGCAGCAGGGGCTCTCGTATGAGTAGAGGCTGGAGAACTTTAATATGAACTCATTTGTGGACAGCAGAGAACGTAGGGACATGATAGAGACTTTTAAGTACCTCAAGGGTATGAACAAAGTAGACCACCGTGAATGTTTCAATGCCGGTGGTAACAAGAACATGAAGGAACAGTTACAAACTGGCTGAGGGTAGGGTCCAGATGGTCATGGGACCTGTGTGGTCTCTATTATTATGAGCCACTGCAGCCAAGTTGATCCTTAGAAAATTAGACTGGTTGGATAATGTGATACTTTTTGTTGCACTAACATGGATCCTGCACATGGGGGTGTTATATCTAACATACATATACAATATATAGAATATTGTATGGGCAACCATGCACAACAAGACTATGTTTTTATGGGGTGTTCTAATGACACCTTCACTCTTGAGATCTCTGGTGTCATAGAAACCCCAAGATGGAAACTCCTGCCTTATTGTGCAATGTTGCCAATGCTTTATTTTTATAGTGTATGATTTTGAAATTGTGTGATTCACCACTTGCCGCTAACATGTTACGTTACCATTTTTTTTAGGAAACTGCATTCTGTGCATCACTGTTAAGCACCCACTCAGTCACGCTCCCCTATGCCCCAACTAGTTACACATTTCCATTTCTGTACTTTCAGAAAACATCCATTGCTGACTACAACTACTTGCGGTTTCCATTTTTTTTCTCTCAATGTGCACTGTTGGTGCTACAGCATGAACCAGCAGCATGCATTAAAAATGAAACACTGAGGAGTCAGCGGTTTTTCTAACATAACCAAAAATGAAAATATAAAACTATTGTGGGGATACTGGCATGGTGACTGAGAAGATGCTTAGCAGTTGGGTGTGGGTAGGGTTTCTTAAAATAAAAACAAGTTATGGTCTGAGTCAAAATGACTGCTAATGCAGTAACCTGATGATAAGGGATATAGAACTAAAGCGTGAGTTGGATTTTATTTGTTATATTATTGTAAGATTAAAATTTCAGATTTACAAAACAATAATAGAAAATAAAACCATAAACATTAAACATAATGCAGAAGCAGCTGTTGTTGGCTCTGGACATAAGAACACACGTACGTACACACACACACACACCTTTTACCAGACATACAGTATCTGAAAAAAATATGTTATTGCTATCTGGAGAAAGAAAGATGTTATTACTGCTCATCTACTACTGACCCTTGCCACAGTACACACTTGGAGAAGTTAGTGCATTTGCAGTTCCAAAGCTGTCTACAAAGTATTCTGCTGCAGAAGACATGGTCTGATATTATATATTTGTAAATTGTACCCTCTTGCAAAGCACTTGAGGAAACTGATGCAAGCTTATTCTAAATCAAACCATGAGATTTATAGTAGTACAGTGCCTGATATGCCAACAGACAGCGGCCTTCTCAAAGTAAATATCTTTTAATAGACAAATAGTAATCCTATGTAGTATACCAACTGTTTGCAGATGTATTCATGAGCATCCGGTGGAAGGCAGTATACAGTGGCTTTGAGTTTGCTGCAACATATCCAATCACAGAAATATAATCAGAACTCCTGTCTCTGTATGAAGGCAAGAGTCAGTTGATAAAATATGCATTCAGATATTTTATTATAGTTATTATTCATCTGGTATGTTGTAAGCACAGTGTCAAAGCCTTACAGTTGATTAGCAAACAAATATCAAGCTGTCATTATCCAGAGATAGCTGGCATGCATTACATGGGTGAGGAAGCAAAAACAAAATACTCTTTCTATGGAAAGTGTACCCAGGTTTGTACTGTTAAGTAGACTGACCCACTGGAGGGGACTGTGCAGTACAGACCTAGCTTTCATGTACCCCCGTACTTTACCAAAGTATGTTGCACTGTGACATTTTACTGGGGGCAAAATAGAACAAAGTGAACAGAAGAAATACCCCATCACTATTGAGTCTGTAGCTTCTGAGGTTGCACTGTTGTAACTGTAGCATCCTGCAACAGTTCAACCGTATCAGGCAAAGGGACAATGGAACAAATTCCTGCCTGGTCTACTTCTCTGTGATTCAGTTCCTGGTCCCAGGACTGATCAATCCCACAGAGTTAATCACCCAAAAGGAATCGAGCACTGCAGAACTGTAGAGTGCCAATAAACATTGGCTGCTTCTGCAAAGTGAAACTCACGTACCTTAACACTTTAACTAGAGGTTTAAACCTGGTGGATTCCTGTACTAGCCTTTCACTTCTCGAATGCACAATCCAGCACCGTAGATGTTAGACAGGTAGCAATTCCCTCTGAGGTAGTACTCATTTTCAGTGGGGTTCCTGCTTTTTAACATATTTGTAATATAGCAACTCAGGATAACTGAGCATAGATACAGTATGTCATTTTCACTGGGGTCCTGCTTTTCAACATTTTGACACTGTATGTATTTAGGATAGCACAGCTGTGATGCAATATCTCTTTTTCAGTTGGGGTCCTGTTTTTACATGTTTTCACAATGTATTTACCCAGGATAGCCTAGCAGAGATGCATGATCTCATTTTCAACCAGGTCCTGCTTTACCAATGTATTTCTTTCAGGACAGTGCAGCTGAGATGCAATATCTCCTTCCCATTGGGGTTCTGCTGCAGTGGGGTCCTGATTTTATCTATTTTACAAACATAATTACCCAAGATAGTCCAGCTGAAAGGCAATATCTCATTTTTAGTGGAGTCCTCACCCTGACTTTTCAAGATACTCTTTTGATTATCCCAGCGTATGAACATGACAGGTGTCATTTATTAAATGCTACCAAAGCATGATTATGTAGGATGACCACAAACACAGGTTTTGGAGGGGGGTTTGAAAATGACACATGCCAGGGTAAAAAAAAGGGCTATGTTGAAAATGTGGGTTCAGAAAGTGAAAATATTGTAACGTTATGAGTAGATGTTGAAAAATTTCAATGTGTATCCATAACTTTGTTAGTTTTCAAGATTTTGACCCCACATTTTTAATATAATATTTATATGACACCACCTTGTGAACCTGACAAGAGTCAGTATGAAATTCTGGCCAAACTGTCATTTGATGCACAAGAGTGAAACTACATTTTGGGCAGGACTTCAAAATTACCTTTGCCCCATGTTCATGAGGTGGGGTAACAAAAGGGCTATGCTGAAAATATGGGGCCAAAATCTGCACAAATGACAAATGTATAAGTAAACACTAGAAAAACTCAACAGTTCTTCATAATATTTTTGGACATTTGGACCACAAATTCTCAGCATAGTCTTTTTATGCCCCTACCCTATGATCAAGACAGAAGGACTTTTTTAAATCTTGTCGGAAAGTGAATTTTAATGGTGTGACTGTGAAAACATTTTTCGGAGGGGATTTGAGAATGACACCTGTCATGTTCATCAGGTGGAGTAACAAAAGGGCTATATTAAAAATTTGGTGCAAAATCTGCAAAAAATACAAATGAATGAGTAAACTCTGGAAAACTTCAGCATTGCTTCATAAATTCATTATTTTTTGATATTTTGACCCCGAATTTTAAGCAGTCTTTTTATGACACTACCTTGTGATCAAGATCGGTTACATTTTTCCCCCGAAGTGTGATTTGGCAGAGCGGTAGTGAAAACACATTCTGGGGGATTTGAAAAATTTCCCCTACTTGGTTCATGAGGTGGGTTAAAAAAAAGGCCAAGCTGAAAATTTGGGACAAAAATATTAAAAAATTACAACATTATGAATAAAAGTTGAAAACACATTGAAAGTCCCATCAACCAAAGTTACCTTCTTTTTTAATTGGTTTGCGTTCCACGTTGGAAGCAGTAGGACATTCCAGAGGCAGTGCAGGACCCACTGGATAGGAAAGTAAGGAGTGTGAGGTGGTGGATGCTGAGCAGTGGACAGGGTGGCTGGGTGGGTTACAGAACTTGTCAAAGAACCTTTGTTTTTTTAACAGGTTAAAAATACTACAAGGGATGGTTTTCCTCATTTCATGGTGTGTTGTTCAGTGGCACTGGGGGGTGGGGATGCCAGTGTCACATACTGTTTGGGGGAAGGAGTATTAGCTGGCACCAGGAGTTGGGCACCCTGGTATCAGAGTTTGTCCAATTGCAGTGGCAGTTCCCCCATGGTGCAGACACCTCCATCCCCCGTGGAACTGTGTTTCATCATTGGCACTGGTGAGGTGGGAAACTCTTGTGCTATCTGCCAGCTTTTCTCACCTCCGTTTTTGTTTTCTTTAAAACAAGAGTTGTCTCCATGCTCCTTCCACTCACTGATGAGGAGGAGAGAGGATGTACAGTTTTTGGAAGGGAGTGGGGAGCAGGTATGGAAAGTGATTGGGAGGAGGCAGGATATTTGGCAGCAAGCAGGTTTAGCTGGAGCTGGCAGTCCAGGATGAGAGCTGCACCTGCAACCATCATAGCTAGGTGGGAGAGGGTACTAGATGCCAGAGACTGTCATTAGGGAGAGGGAGGAAGCTACTAGACAGGTGGAAGAACTGCAGAGGGAAGAGAAAGGCACAGGGGCTGGCTGAGAAAAAGAGAGACAAGATAAGATGCATTGATTGCATGCATACCAATGATGTGATAAAACTCCACTGAGCAGGGGGAAAATGGCAAACGTTTTGGCCGTCCTCTCTCTCTCTCTCCTCCTCCTTCTCAATATGTCAACATAGCTCTACTCTGCAGCCATAGAAACAGCAGTATGATGTGTGTGGGGCAACTGGCTGATATGAGGAAGGGCTTTAACAAGCATCTTGTGTCAAAAGTTGTTGTTCCATAGTAGTGATGTCCCTACTATGGCACCGTTTTCTGTAACCTTTGAAGTGTGGTGCAAAGGCTTTTAGAGAATAAGGAAATTCATACACAATCAGAGCTAACCACATACTGTATCCCCCCAGTTTACACCCTGCTGGGTAGCACCCCCCCTTGAAGTGGTATAGTCATTCATGTACCTCAGTGTGTGGCTAAACAGTAAGCTTGACTTCTCTTCCCACCTTGATGCCAGCCATGTTAAACTCCATCCCAAGCTTGGTGTCTCGTACCACAACAAAGACTGGTTACCTTCATAGGTCCACAAAGAGCTTGTTACCAAAATGATGTCTCCCTGTCTTCAGTTAAGCAGATGCAGTCTATGGCACTGCCCCTCCATTTCCCTTGCCAGGCTGGACATCCTCTGCAACTCATTCCATCACTTTGCTACAAACTCCCCCTCCCCACACACTCATTGCTGCTCCATCTATGCCTCCCTATCCATCCTCCCTCTGCCCTCATGTCACCAGGCTCACTGTACCTCCTTCATATCCAAATACTTGTCTGGTTTCCTTCCTTCCTACCTCTCCTCTCCCAGTTAGCCCCCGCCTCCTGCTCCCTCAGTTCCAGGGATCATCGCACTTTCTCTACTCCTTTCCCAGCTCCTCTCTTGGGCAATCTATCTTCTGCTATCAATTTCCTTTACTCTGGAAAAAACTCCCTTCCTCCACCTACCTCTCCCAGTCCCTTGGCTTCCTCTAGTACCAGATGAAACTCTAACCACACCCAACTGCTCCTGTTACCGTTCCTCCTAACTCCCCCTTGGCCTTGCCTCAACCATATGTGGCTGGCCTCCGGGTTGGTCTTCTTTACCTGCCTGCTGACTGCACTTCCTCACCATCACTACTCTTCCATCTGCACAAGTTAGGCTTAAGCATGGTCCCTTGCCTGTGTTAGTTAGTAACTGCATGCCGTGGACTGTCGTGTTATCTTGCACTTGAATCTGGCATCTCATTTTGTACTGTAACTGCACTGCACTTGTCTATATAACTTTATTTTTGTACCTGCTCATTTTTGTACCAATGTAATTACCAAATGCTATGCTATTGACTTGCCTCATGTATTGTACTATGCAACTCCCATTTCCCTCCCCGGGTCATACCTGGAAATGAGCCTTGGCTCAGTGTGCCTCTCCTGCTCATGAATTTTCAAATAAATAAATACATCTCAGCTGATCTGTGATTGAAGGCTCCTTGAAACAGGCTTTCTTAATTCTTGCTAAACTAGCATTTAAGATTTTACATGGATAGAATTTGAATTTGACAGCGGCTGTCTCGTTTGGCAGATTTGTTGAAACCTGCCATGTACAGCTTTAATTCATGTTTTTTCTAAAAAAAACATTGTCTCGCTATTCCTTGAACACAGTCTAATATGGGTCAGTCTATTTTTAGTTATAGCGCACCTTCACTTTGAAACAGTTTACCTGCTACTTTCATACAGTGCCTTCCGTCAATCTATATTGTCAAGCATGAACATTTAAATGGTCTAACATTTGTTTTTGTTTTGAACAGTGTTTTTATGCATTGAATCCTATATTTTTGTAATTGTAAACCCCCTATTACCCAGTGTTACTAGAATCCCAGTAAGACCTAGTGGTAGGCAGGGAAAGCTGCTTGTGAAACTTCAGTTAAATGGATTTCACACTGTCTCACTCTGTTCTCAGTCTCAGCAGAGACTGAGGGATGACATCACCATAGAACTTTGGCAGCTGCATAAGCCACACTGGAATGTTGCAGTTGAGGTTAGTGTAGAACGTTGGGGATTTTTGAATTCAGTCTGTGTGCAGTCTGAATGAGAGACAGCAGTACAGCTGAGTGTGTGCAGGCTCTCAGAGCTTTAAGTTCTGTTTTAGAGCTACTTTTGGAAGGTGTGTGTTTCCACCTGAAGAGAAACACAGGAACTGGTAATTGAAGTGGTGGAGACCGCTTTCAATGGTTCAAGAGCCCCATCCCTGAGGGGATGGGGGAAAGGTTTTTGCTTGTTTTCCGGGGCAACCCCCCTGGGTCCGACTAAGGGAAAGAAGCTGCCTGTTCAAGTTGTGCTGAGGCACCAGAAGCTCTGAGAGAGAATTCCTCATGGAGGAAATGCATGTGGGTAACCTGCAACCAAAGGGTGAGTTTGCTCTGAAAAAGGGCCAAGTGTTTTCACCTGAACAGAAAGAAACTAAAGAGACTGTTGCTGTGAGGTCAGGAAAAGACAGCCAAGTACAGTTGGAAAGTGGGGATTGGACTGCTTAATCTGTGGGAGGTCTAGAGTAATGGACATTGTCACTTAATTCAAGTATGTTCAAGTCCAGCACAAAGATTGAAGAAAATTGGGGATTGGACTGCTTAACTCAGTGGGGGGTCTAGAGTAATGGACAATGCCACTTAAAAGTATGTTCAAGTCCAGCATAAATGGGAATCAAGACAAGTTGATGGAATGTGAAATACATTTAGCAAGAATCTACATTGCAAAGCTTTACAGGATGAGGTGTTTATTGTCCAGAGAAATGGCTAGGTATGAATTGTGGGAGCAAGAGGTGGGAGACCCCCATCAGTAGTAACCAAATTCACCTCTTCGGATTTGCTCTGAGGCACCTTTTATTTTCTCTCAGGTACTTGGCCAGTGCCTGAGAAAAGTACCCAGACATGGGATTGAAAGGAAGAATTCCCTGATGGAGCCAAGGTGCTCTTAGGTGGCTTAGGAAGCCACCAGAAAATGTTTCCATGAAGTATGGAAGGTGTCCAAGTGGCTGGCAAGGGAGCTGAGCCAGGGAAAACCCAGAACAGTGTACAAGTGTGGGCTGTGTAACCCAAACCAGCGTGCAAGTCCAGGCTGTGTGCCCAGTGGGTTCAGAGCCTGAGGGCTAAAGTGTTGAGGAAGTGTTCTGATCTCTTTTAATCTGCATTACCAGGAGTGTAGCCCCATGGGGGGCCATCTATGCTTTGTTTATTCTGTTTGGATGTGAATAAAAAGCCACACTTTAGAATCCCACTGCTTGTATTGGACATTACAGTTATTGCTTCCCGTGTTTGGAATTACTTGGGTGCCCCTGTGCAGAGTAACCAAACCTAGCCTTTGTGCCGAGTGACCTATTCTTCCCCGAACCCAGCCCACCTGGTATTTGCTGTCAGATTCAAACGGCATGCCGGCCCTGGGTTACATAATATTTCTAACTTTTTCAAGTACTGTCATATGTGGAATGAATATATGTATTGTACCTTTGGTCCACCAGATCATACCTCAGAAAAGTATATTTTACACCAGTGTAATTTTCCCAGTTCACAAAAACTAACAAACAAACAAACACTTTATCTATTCAATTTTCATTTTGAAAACAAGAATTGGAAATGGAGCAAGTTGTCTTCATTCTAAAGACTTGTGATAATACTGCAAAACTCTCATCTTTTGTGGTGCCCTTCAATAGGACATGCAAGTGTAACTTCTGAACTGTTCACAATACTTCACATGAATACTGGCATTGTGGTCAAATTATGTTTACTGATATCTCGAATGAATGAATGAATGAAGGATGAAATAAATATCTTTTTTATGCATTTTTTCTTAGCCAGGCCACTCCCTGTTCACCTCCCATATCTGCTACTTACCTGGTCCCAGGGGAGCAGTGCACTGGGGGGAAGAGGGGGAATTTCCTCTGATGGAAACATTTCTTTATGAGGTGGGCTCCCTCCAGAGTACCACTAGTCATGGTCTCTGTTGGGCCTGTTGGATACGAGGACCAGTGGGCAGTCTGGAGTGGTAGGACCTAACAGTGCAGTTGCCATTCTGTCATGCATAGTTATTTTTCTACCTAGCATTTCTCTCTCATGGATGCTGCTGACTAGGGCTCCTAGGTGTGCATGTACACTTATGTGCATGCTTGTGCACTAGAGCCAGGTTGCATCCTTTTCTCATTGTTCTCCTGCTGCACCACCACCTGTGGTTACCCAGTTGCTAGTGAAGTAGTGAAGAGTGCAACTTACCCTCCCCAGAGGTGGAGAGTGTCTGCTGGATTGCTTAATCCTCCACATGACCCTAACATCCCAGGCTCATTCCTGAACCCGTGTCAATAGGCACTGAGTGTAGTAGCATTACTGCTACACAAATGAGCCAGTATAACATCTACATATAATTACACTTTTGGTATTCCTTTATATTACAAGATTAACACTTAGTACTTTTTGAAAAACTATAGAGTGCTGCTAGGAAATCTAATCACATAACACACATCTCAGTACCCCATCTAGTAACTCTATAATCTTCATTGCTTTCACAGGTTAGGATATAAAAAAAACAAACTAGAATTAAAGCTATAATAACATTCTTAAAAAAGTAGTTTAATAATACAAAGGTACTCCAGATGTTAATTTAACCATGGGGCATGATGCACTCGGCTACTCCTCCAACCTCATAATCCCTTAGAGGGAAAATCAACTGACAGTAATCCAACCCCAGACTGTGTCTTAAAGAGGGTCTCTCTACTAAAAGAAAATGCTGAAGGCTAATAAAATTTACAACTATTATGTTTAACTTTAGTGTTTTCTGGTATTTCTTATTACTTTCTTCTCTTATTGGCCCACAAAATATTTCAGGTACTGCAGTACATAGTTCACTCCTTTTTTTCTCAAAATTCATCCTAAACAAACCTCACATTTGTGGTTTGTGATATCACAGTTTGTTGTTATGGTGAGCACTATGCTGTCATAAAGGCACATTACGAGATTAGGTGGGGCAGGCAGATGCTCTGTTGTTATGGTGAGCACTATGTTGTCATAAACAAAGGTTAACTACAAGATCAATTGTGGCTGACAAATGCTCTGTCATGGTGAGCACTATGATGTGATAAATGAAAGGAACACTACAAGCTCAGTCGGGGTCAACCAGATACTCTGTTGTCATTGTGAACACTATTATGTCAAACAAAGGTGCACTGTGAGAGCAGTTGGGTCAGACAGATGCTCTGTTGTCATGGTGAGCACTATGATGCCAGAAACAAAGGCCCACTATGAGATCATTGGTGGCAGGTGGATGCTCTGTTGCCATGGTGAGCACAATGATGTCACAAACAAAGATGCACTTTGAAATCAATTGGAGGCAGGCAGAGTCAATGTTTTCATGGTGAGCACTGATGTCATAAGCAAAACGTTACTATGAGATCAGTTGGGGACAGACAGCGTGTCTGTTACCATGGTGAGCAGCACTACAATGTCATTAAAAAATGCCAATATAAGATCAGCTGTGACAGGCAGAATCTTTGTTGTCAAGTTGGTATGTACCAGGAATCAGTGCCTAGTGGATGCATGCCAAGGGGAGTTCCTACTTCAGCTAGTCCAGGGCCCAACAAAGAAGGGGCTCTGCTGGATCAGGTGCTCACCAGCAGTGAAAGTTTTCAAAGTGTACAAGACCTGGATCCCCTTAATTCCGATGACCACAGAACCGTGGCGCTGAAGGTCTAGATAAGGACCACCAGCAATGCAAACACAGTAAGGGTATGGAACTTTAGAAAAGTGGATTTCAACAAGGTGAGGGCCACAAAATGTCACATACAAGGGCAGGGACTTGCTGGTCTCCCCCAACTGATAAATTTAACAGGATCTTGCAAACTCAAAGAAAATGGAAACGTATGGATAATGCAAGGAGTCTGGGCAACAAAATGCCAGAACTTCAGCCACTGGTCACAGGGAGGGCATGATCTGGTGGTGGTAACAGAGACAAGGGCAACCTTGAACCATGACTGGGACATGTCCCTACCTGGCTATGCACTATTCAGAAAGGTCAGGGAAGAAGGAGTAGTGCTGTTTGTTATGGAGGGGACTGAAGCAACAGAAATAGATAGCTAGGGGAAGGGGGTCAGGTGAATTGGAATCCTTTTGGGTACTAGCAACAACAGGAAAGGGAAACAAATCCAGATCAGGGTGGTCTATAGGCCACCAGGCCAGAATCAAGGGACAGACAGAGAACTGGAAGAGGCACTTAAGAGGGTAGTCAGTCGGGGGGAAGTGGTGGTAGTTGGGGATTTCAATATGCCAGATGTGGATCAGATTCCAGTGGATGCCTGTCAGGAGGCATTCCTAGAGCAATTAGTTCAGAGCCCTAGAAGGGAGGAGGCCCTGCTGAATCTAGTGTTCACCAACAGTCAGAGGATTCAGAGTGTGGCAGTCCTGGAACCACTCAGTTTCAGCAACAACAGTACAGTAGAGTTGGAGGTCCAGGTGGGGATAGACGAAAGGAAAAATGGTATAGGACTTCAAAAAAACAGACTTCAATAAAATGAGGAAAAAATTGGAAAAAAACATGAATGGCATAGTGAAGATACGGTCACATAAGAAAAGTGGGTAATATTTAAAAAGGCAATGACAGAAGCTGCAGATAGCTCAGTTCCAAAGATATATAAAGGAAAAATGGCAAAGGGGCCAGTGTGGCTCACAGCCAATGTAAAGGTGTCAGTAAGAGTCATAAGGAGGATATTTTCTAAGTATGTGGGTACATCCAGGAGAAGCGCAAGGTCCAAGGGTGTACAGTGAGACTTAAGAGCAATGAAAAGTGGGAGGAAGGAGATAAGGGGAAGGCAAAGATACTGAATAATTATTTTTGTTCAGTATTTATTAAGGGAAAGCATGGGCCACTGTCGGAATATGAGGTTAGAAGGTAGAATGGTCTAGATGACAGATTAAAGGGTGTTGTAAATGCTAGCAGGGGTGAAAGTAAATAAATCTATGGGACCTGACAGCTTACACCTGAGGATGCTACAAGATGTAGCAGGATTTATAGCAGGGCCACTTGCAGACATTTTCAGTTGCTCACTAGCCATGGGGGTGGTCCCTTGTGACTGGATGACAGCGGATTTAGTTCTGCTACACAAGAGTGGAAATAAGGATGATCCAGGTAACAGTCAGCTTGATTTGTATAGTGGGGAACATTTTGGATTCTCTACTCAGGGATAGAGATTTTGAGAAGTTTTAATTTGCTGGCAAAGTTAAGGTGAAGTCACCAACTTTGCCTTTGCAAATCTATTTCAGAATGTTTGCCTTTAGGAAATTCACCTTTGGTAACTTTGACTGGCAACTTCACCTAAACTTTGCCTTTAGTGTGCATTAAGGTGAATTTTTGTCAAACTGAGGCTTCTGGCACACAAGTGCCTGAAGGTCACATGGAAGGTTGTTTGGAGGTTACATGGCATATCTCTGTACAGGGAGTCTGCTTTACTTTCAGTTTTGCAGTGCGAGTTAGTCAATGAAGGAGTTTGGATACTGATAAATGTGAGAGCTACAGAGAGAGAGAAATCATGTTTGAGTACTTTAATAGCATATATTTGATTCTTTGAGCCTCATTATATAGTTTAACTTATTAGGAGTACTTTTTGTTTCAGCATTATTTTGTCTGTGTTTCCGTAGTTATAACTTCAGCTTGAGACATCTATTTTCCCCTTTTGTTTTGTTTCTCCCTGACTGTTCCTTTCTTTTGCTCCTTTTTCTAGTCTAGTCTTTAGTTTCTCTAAATATGTTTTATATTTTGCTTATTACTTAAAAAAATGAGTGAGGAAGAAGAGAGAGCAGGTTCATCTAAGAATGGTCATCGCAGACTTGAGGAGGAGAGGGGGAATCATGGAGGAGCCATCTGTCTTAGTTGGATAGCACCAAGTATGGGTGCAGGAGCAAGGAGCAGCATGAGGTTTGATCCAGAAGCTTCCCCTAACAGCTCCACAGCAGTAGTTCCCAGTTCCACAGCAGCAGCCCCCAGCTCCACAGCAGCATCCCCCAGCTCCACAGCAACCCCCAGTTCTGGAGCAGCAGTAGCCTCCAGTTCTGCAGCAGCAGCCCCCATTTCTACAGTAGCAGCAGCTCCCAGTTCTGCAGCAGCAGCAGCCCCCAGCTCTGCAGTAGCAGCCCCCAGTTCTACAGTAGCTGCAGCAGCCCCCAGTTTTACTGCAGCAGCATACCCCAGTTCTACTGCAACAGCAGCCCACAGTTCTGCAGTAGCAGCCCCCAGTTCTACTGCAGCAGCAGCCCCCAGTTCTACTGCAGCAGCAGTCCCCAGTTCTACAGCAACAGTAGTCCCCAGTTCTACAGCAACAGTAGCCCACAGTTCTGCAGTAGCAGCAGTCCCCAGTTCTGCAGTAGCAGCAGCCCCCAGTTCTACAGCAGCAGTAGCCTCTGTGACAGGGAGATCCTGACATTCTTTAGGACTGACCTTTCTTAAATCTGTTGCAATAGTTCTTCTGTTTCTTAGCCTAATCCATCTTTTACAATTTCTAGTCCATAAGGTTAGCCAGATGGCGTGGGCAGAATGAGTAGAGATCTGGATAAACTAGCAAAATGGTCGGAAGAGTGGCAACTGGAGTTTAACGCAAAGAAGTGCAAGATCATGCACGTAGGGAAGAGAAACCCAGAAGCCACCTATAGGCTGGGAGGGGAGTTGCTGACAATCACAAGGAAAGAAAGAGACTTGGGTGTCATCATCACCGATGACCTGAAATCATCCAAGCAGACCACTAAAGCAGTAGGTAAGGCTAGAGGGATGTTGGGGTGTATTAGTAGGGGTATCACAGGTAGGAAGAGGGAGGTAATAATCCCTCTTTACAAGACATTGGTTAGGCCCCATCTGGAGTACTGTGCAGTACTGGAGGCCACAGCTTCACAAGGACATTAACCAAACTGAGGCAGTCCAGAGAAGGGCAACCAAAATGGTGCAGGGACTGCATCAGAAAACATATGAGGACAGATTAATGGAGCTCAATATGTATACCCTAGAGGAAAGGAGGGAGAGAGGTGATATGATCGAAACATTCAAGCACCTTAAGGGCATTAACAACGTGAAAGAGTCTAACTTGTTTCTATATAAGAAAAATAGCAGGACAAGAGGACACAGCATGAGATTAGAGGGAGGCCGATTAAGGGGTAATGTGAGGAAGTTCTTTTTCACAGAAAGGGTGCTGGATGCATGGCACGGCCTACCTCAGGAAGTGGTGGATAGGAATACAGTGCAGGGCTTCAAACAGGCATGGCATAGGCATAAGGGAGCAATACAGACAAGTATGAATAGATAGGCCATTGACAGAGCAAAAGCTGATGGTACATTCATAAGGCAGAAAAAGAAATGGGCAGACTGGATGGGCCTTGCGGGCCCTATCTGCTGTCAACTTCTATGTTTCTATGTTTGGCCACCTATGGGCCCCTCTCCCCTTTCTTGACTATGCTATAGTGTCCTCTTTAATTTTCCTTTTCCCTCTCGGGTCCTCATACAGGAAAGTTATTGTGGTGACTTCCGAGCTTATGTAAACAACAGGCTGTGTTTATCATTGTTGGATTTAGTCTGTAATAGCACTATGTCACAAAATACCTTGATATATATATACCTTATGTTTATGAAACCTGTAAATGTTGAAAATACCATGGTGCTAGGTGATTTTGATAAAGGTAAAAAGTACTAGGTGACTGTGTCATAGAAATTAAGTTGGTTGTGTTGTTAAATGCATGTAAATTAGTACCACGCATTCCTGCTGTAAACTGAGCCAATCTGAAATGTCATGGTGATTTGCATATATCCCATGATGCTTTGCATTATGGAAGTATGTGTGGTGGTGTGTTTCTTTGAAACTTGGCTTATTGTCAATGCCCTTTGTGGTAACCCTTGATCTTACTTCAAGAGGGCTCTTGCAGTAGGTATTCATAGCTAGGACTAAGCCACCAGGTGTCAGGAACCCACGGAAAACGTCTAGCTAGCAGTTTCTGGTGGAGGACCACCCCCACGTCAGGTGACTACTGTCAGACAATGCCGGTATAAAGGGGCGGCCCCCCACGCCTGCCTTCCAGTTCTTTCCCACCGTCGACTTGTGAAAGTTCCTCGTGGTAGAACAGGGCTCGTCAGTACCTTCGTCAGTTGTAATGTTTTCAACTTTTTCGACCTTTTTCTTGAATTACTTGGTTTTGTCTCATACATCTGCTGTGTATGTCATCCCCAATGCCCTCCTAAATGCATAAGAACAAGTGCAACTCATGTGGTTCCCAGCTTCTACACAAAGATGGCCACTCCTTGTGCCTCTTCTGTCTAGGCCCAGACCACCTCATGGAGAAGTGCCAGCACTGCCAGAAATTAAACTCGGCTACCCGCAAACGAAGGCAGCAGTCCCTGGAAGCCCATCTCCTCAAAAAGAAAATGGCATCCATGGAAAAGGAGTTGAAGAAGCGTAGACAGACGTTAACTTCTCCCGAAGGCCACAAAAAGAAGCGTGAGAAGGAGAAGCACTGGGAGCACGATTCATCTTCCACAGGAGCGCAACTTTGGCTGGAGTCGCGGCCTTACAGGATCGCTCCTTGAAGGCTATCTTTGTGGCTACCAAGAAGGTGTCGCCCCTCCTGTTGGGCTTGCACTCGGGCCCTTCAGGAGCCTCCAGGGCAAAGGAGGCCTCAGAACCGCCAAGGCTGCTCCTCCAACCATGGTCGTCCAGTCTGAGCGGGTCTGGTAAGTTGAACTTTGGTTCCACCGACGCCTGCCCAGACGGGGCTGCTGAGTTGCTCACCTCCTCGGTTGATCGCCCAGCCCACCCCCCTATCGACAAAGGCCACCACTCCTTCACGGCCTTCCTCAGACAGGGAGTCTGATAAGTCAGACGCTGGCTCCTCCAACATCTGCCCGAACACTGCTGACAAGACGGCCGCCAGCTGCTCTGATGACCGCTCGGTCAACTTGCGTATGTCAGACTCTATCATCACACCTGATGCCCCAGGCTCTCTGCAATGGATAGCCCAATTGCCTACTGAGGTCCCCGCGTCCCCTCAGTTCACACCCGGGGAGATCAACCCTTCTTTCCAGGTTGAGGCTGATGACCTTGGGATGCTGCCTTCTGGGGTCCCCCTCCTATGCCAGATACCCTCGATGCCGGACCCTCAAAGGCTGGACCTGGTGCAGTTTGACCTGATGCTGCCCTATGGCATCCCTTTGCCCAACAGAAGACCTGTTCCTCCGTCAGGACCATCAAACCCATTCAGCAGTCTCCCTATGCTGGCCCAATGCCCGCAGGACTGGTGCCTCCTCCGTCCGGTCCACCAGCAGGGCCTTTGTCAGGACCCTTTGCTCTATCAAAGCCCCTGGCACCAGGGTACCCGATACTACAATATCTGGTGCCGCAGTACCCAGCTCCTCAGTATCCGATGCCGCAGTACCCAACACCACATTATCCAGTGCCTCAGTTTCTGACACTTCAGTACCCGATGCTGGGCTTCCTGACGTCAATCTATGGATACTCTTATTATGGGTACCCATCCTACCTGTATCCAAGCCCCTCTCCTCTGTCTCTGCAACCCCCTCCACAGCTGCTGGTGGATCTGAAGGAGACCTTGGCCTCCTGGTGGGCTGAGGCCAAGGCTCAGCTCACCAAGGAGGTTGAGAGTCATCTTCCGATGTCAGTCCCTATGCCGGACCCCTTACGTTGGAGATGGGAGACTCCCTCCCCTTTACTCGATGTCAGAGGAGAACCTTCTGGCACCCGGGGTGGGGAGGACATGCACCCCTGGGGGCTCCCCAGAAGGGTCATTCCTCCCCCTCCCAGGGAGGAGTCTTCTTCTACCTCAGAGCCATCTGACTTAGATTCTGAGTCCGACCACTCTGGTCATGGAGACGAGCCCCATACTCCAGATTGCCCAAGGCCAAGGGATCCTCCAATGTCCGCTCCAGAAGACCCTTCTTTTCTGGAGCTCTTGAGGAAGATCCAGGAGATGCATCAGTGGCAATCAGTGGAGCCAGACCTACAGTGTAGGAAGCTCGCTGCTCATCTGGATTTGCCTGAGACTGCTCCCACACTGATTCCACCCTGGATAGAGCCTCACGCCGATCTTGTTTCCACTATTTGGAAATAACCATCCACGCTAGCCACCCTTCCAAGGAAGGTGAATAGGCTATACCAGGCTCTGGAGGGTAAAGACTTCCTTAGTCCTCACCCCAAGGCAGATTTGGTTGTGATCAGTGCCACCCATGGCCGATCTGCCAACCCCAAACATCTGAGCTTGTCCCCGCCTGACAAGGAATCCTGACTTCTGGATCAGTATGGGAAGAAGATTTTTCCTCTTCAACCCTAGGCATCAGGGCCCTCAACTATGTCAGCCACATGGGGGATTTCCAGAAGTCCATCTTTAGCCAGGTGGAATCCAAGCTGGACTCCCTGCCTGATTCACAAACTAAGCAGAAACTGGGAGACCTGGTCTGTTCCACTTGTTTGGCCTGTAGTCACATGCTTCGTACCACTTATGACGTGGTGGACACAGCTGGTAGGAGCTTGGCTTTCGCCGTAGGCCTACGACATCATGCCTGACTCTGTGTGCCAGGATTGGTTCCTGAAGTACAGTCCGCTATACAGGATGCTCCCTTAAGGGGTTCGGTGCTGTACGGGGTGATGTCAAGGACATCATAACTGAACTGCAGGAGAAGGACACTGCACTAAAGTCAGTCCACACTTTGTACAGGCCCCCTCAAGGGCAGCAACATCCTTTTCACCATCAAACTCAACAAAAACAAAAGCCCAATCAAGGACAGTGCATCAACAAATTTCAGGTCCGTCCAGCAACCAAGACTCCCCCCAGCAAAAAGTCCATGGGAGCCTCGGCTGCTGCACTGCCTCACACCTCCTGACTTCCTGCCTCTCCCTCTGCCTCTGGCCATTCCAGAGGAACTGGTAGGGGGGAGATTCTCCTCCCATCTACCGGATTGGGAGAGGATAACATCAGACGCTTGGGTGCTCCAGCTAATATCTGCCGGATACTTGACACAGTTTCTACAGAAACCTCCTCAAAAACCACCCCCACAGTCATCTTACTCCCTGCAACATCTTCCTCTGGTTCCAGAAGAAATCCTATCCCTTCTGTCGAAGGTGGCGATAGAGCCAGTCCCCACTTATCTTTGAGGGATGGGTTACTATTCCCATTTCTTTCTAGTTCCAAAGAGACGGGAGACCTGAGGCCAATCCTAGACCTCAGCTACCTGAACATGTTCATGGAGTACAAATGCTTCAGAATGCTCTCTTTACAGAGCCTTCTACTGTTGCTTTGGCCGGGACAGTGACCATGTGCTCTGGATATGCAGGATGCGTACCTGCATATCCTCATATGCCCTTCCCATTGCAAATAGCTCAGTTTTTGCTTGCAGGGGGACCATTACCAGTTCAAGGCCCTCCCATTTGGTCTCTCTTCAGCTCCCCAAGTATTTACCAAATGCCTGTCGGTGGTAGTGACCCACCTGTGTACCCAGGAAGTGCAGGTCTTCCTGTACCTGGACAGTTGGCTCCTGGCAGCCCCGTCCAGGGAAGGACTCCTGCACTCCCTTTACCTTACCCTGCAGGTTTTTACCAGCCTGGGTATTACCATCAACCAGGCCAAGTCCCATTTGGTCCCTTGCCAATGCCTCCAATTTATTGGGGTGATACTGGACATGACCACAGACAAAGCCTTTTTGCCTCCGGACAGGGATGAGACCCTTCCGAATCAGGCTCGCCTTCTGTCCAGTTGCAGATGGGTCGGAGCCAGGTCAGTTCTCTGCCCCCTTGGGCTCATGGCGGCTGCCATTCTGACAGTCCCATTCGCTCAGCTGCATATGAGGATCTCACAATGGATACTTCGGTTGCAATGGGACAAAACCATGAATGATCTAGACCAAGAGGTGCTAGTGTCAGATCCCATGAGCAGGGACTTGCACTGGTGGACGGTTCAGGAGAACCTGTGTCTGGGAGTTCCATTCTGCATCGCTCCTCCTTCTCAGATGTTGACAACCGATGCATCAGGGAAGGGCTGGGGTGCCCACCTAGGGTCTCACAGGACTCAGGGCAGCTGGTCCCTGTTCGAGCAGAATCTGCACATAAATGTGCTTGAACTGAGGGCAGTCCTATGTGCCCTACAGACTCTTCTTTCCTTCATTCTTCCTGGTCATCTTCTCATCCAATCAGACAACGTGTGTGTAGCCTGGTATCTCAACAAACAGGGAGGAACATGTTCCTATCCCCTATGCCAGGAGGTGATGAGAGTCTGGTATTGGGCAACTCAGCATGACCTTCACCTGACCGCAGTTCACGTTCCAGGAGTGGAAAACACCCTGGCAGACGAGCTCAGTTGATTCTCAGCCAGGGCTCATGAATGGGAGTTAGACCAGCAGGTTGTAAACTACATCTTTCGGCAGTGGGGGACACCTCAGGTAGACCTCTTCGCCTCCCCCCAAAATGTGAAACCTCCTACCTTTTGCTCGCTCGCTCCAGGGTGAGACATTTTCTGGTGGGACACTCTGTCTGTCTGTTGGAGGGACAGATTTGTTTATGCCTTCCCTCCCATTCCCTTGATTCTGAGGGTCCTGAACAAACTCAGATCAGAAGGGGGGCTCAGATGATTCTCATTGGCCCCTTCTGGCCCAGGCAAGTTTGGTTCTCTCTTCTGCAACAGTTTTCTGAGGCACCTCCTCTTTCTGTTCCTCTGTAGCAGCAGTTCTTGACCCAGGATCAGGGGACCCTTGTTCACCCAGGCCTCAAATCACTTCAACTCCATGCATGGCTCCTGCAGACGTAGCTAAAGCCCACCTTGGAGTCTCTCTTTTAGTAGCAGACAGTTTGGTGGAGGTGAGGAAACCTTCCACCAGGTCCACCTACGCTATGAAGTGGAAACGATTTTCCATCTGGGCATTTTCCAAAGACTTAGAGCCTTTCTTGTGCCCAGCCAACAAAGTCCTGGATTACATGCGTCACCTCTTCAACCTGGGTCTCAACCATTCCTCTTTAAAAGTCCATATGGCAGCTATATCAGCCTACCACATTCCCTTTGGAGACAGGACCTTTGCTCAGTTGGAAGTCTCTAAGACTTTTCTCGGAGGGGTTCTCCACTTGAGACCCCCCCATCCGCAATCCTGCCTCTCCTTGGGATTAGAATTTTATCCTAGAGAAGCTCACACTGTCTCCCTTTGAGCCGGCTGTGGAAGCAAACTTAAAGTTCCCTTCTTGGAAGGCTCTTCCTAGTGCCCATCACTTCTGCTCGGCATATTTCCAAGCTCCAAACCTTAATATGTAAAATCCCATATTTGATTTTCCACAAGGAGCGTGTGGCTCCTTTCAACCTAAGTTTCTTCCTAAGGTGGTAGCTGAATCTCTAGCTGAATCAATCCATTGAGTTACTGGCTTTCTTTTTCAAGAATATCTCCAATCAAGGGGAGTACCTCTTGCATACTCTGGATGTTCACAGAATCCTGAGCTACTACACCAATTGGACTAAGGATCTCAGGAAGACTGATCAGCTTTCTGTTTCTTTCGCTCACAAACGAGAAGGCAATACTGTCTCTAAGCAATGCCTTTCCAAATGGTTGGCCAACTGTATCTTTTTCTGTTATAACAAGTACAACAAGACCCTTCCGGATCAGACCAGAGGTCACTCCACTAGGGGAGTAGCTGGCTCTGCTGCTTGTTTCAGGAATGTGTCTGCGGCAGACATCTGCGCAGCCACAATCTGGACATCTGTCCGTACCTTGATGAAACACTACAGTTTGGACATTGCTTCTCACCGTAGAGCAGGCTTTGGGTTGGCTGTTCTGCAGGGTCTCCTTTCATGAGACCTGCTCAGCCCTGAGGGTTAGACTGTGGATGACAATCCTCCTCCCGGCATTCTTTTTGTTCCAAACTGCTTGGGACTCAGTCCTATCTGTGAATACCTACTGCAAGAGCCCTCTAGAAGTAAGATAGTACAGTTATGTAAGAACTTACTGTAACAGTAGATCTTCAAGAGAGGCTCTTGCAGTAGGTATTACCTTCCCACCCTCTGTTCCCCAAGTCTCTTTTCTTCCTTTCCATGGGGCATATCCTCTTCTCTTTTTGTCTTTCCTCTTTTGGCCTTTGGCGGGAAAGAACTGGAAGGCAGGTGTGGGGGATCACCCCTTTTTACCGACGTTGTCTGATGCTGGTCACCTGACATAGAGGTGGTCCCCTGCCAGAGACTGCTAGCTAAAAGTTTTACATGAGGTCCTGATGCCTGGCGGCTTTGTCCTATCTGTGAATACCTACTGCAAGAGCCTCTCTCAAAGATTTACTGTTACGGTAAGTTCTTACGTAACTGTACTTTTCGAGCTTCTGCACTGAGGTTCTTTGTCTGTAGCTTGTTTTGGGTTATTTCTTTTTGAGCCTTCACCACCCAAGCAAACAAGGTAACCATAGGGATGAAGGGTTTTCACTGAGAAGTGTAGATCAGGAGGTGCTGACAAGTGCAGAGGAAGGAAATACATAGTCTGTTGCTGTAAACTGATGCATTGAAGAAGGAATATGCCATTGGTGAAGGTTATCTACTGTATTTTGAATAAACATCACACAGAAATTGTGTGTTGAAACTGAAGTTGAAGTTCGCTGTCTGGTCCATCTAGTATCCCACAACCCCTTCATAGCTTTCAGTTCTGCAGCAGTCCCCAGTTCTGTAGCAGCAGCCTCCAGTTCTATAGCAGCAGTAGTCCCCAATTCTGCAGCAGCAGTCCCCAGTTCTGCAGCAGCAGTAGTCCCCAGTTCTGCAGCAGCAGTCCCCAGTTCTGCAGCAGCAGTAGCCCCCAGTTCTGCAGCAGCAGTATTAGTCCCCAGTTCTGCAGCAGCAGTCCCCAGTTCAGCAGCAGCAGCCCCCAGTTCTCTAGCAGCAATAGCCTACAATTCTGCAACATTAGTAGACCCTAGTTCTGCAGCAGTAGTAGTAGCCCCCAGTTCTGCAGCAGCAGTAGCCCCCAGTTCTGCAGCAGCAGTAGCCCCCAGTTCTGCAGCAGCAGCCCCAGTTCTACAGCAGCAGTAGCCCCCAGTTCTACAGCAGCAGTATCCCCAGTTCTGCAGTAGCAGCAGGCCCCAGTTCTGCAGCAGCAGTAGCCCCCAGTTCTGCAGTAGCAGCAGACCTAAATTCTACAGCAGCAGTAGCCCCAGTTCTGCAGCAGAAGTCCTCAGTTCTGCAGCAGCAGCAGCCCCCAGTTCTGCAGCAGCAGCTCCCAGTTCTGCAGCAGCAGCCCCCAGTTATACAGCAGCAGTATCCCCAGTTCTGCAGTAGCAGCAGGCCCCAGTTCTGCAGCAGCAGTAGCCCCCAGTTCTGCAGTAGCAGCAGACCTAAATTCTACAGCAGCAGTAGCCCCAGTTCTGCAGCAGCAGTCCTCAGTTCTGCAGCAGCAGCAGCCCCCAGTTCTGCAGCAGCAGCTCCCAGTTCTCTAGCAGCAATAGCCCCCAGTTCTGCAACATCAGCAGATCCTAGTTCTGCAGCAGCAGTAGTAGTCTCCACTTCTGCAGCAGCAGCTTCCAGTTTTATAGAAGCAGTAGTCCCCAGTTCTACAACAGCAGTAGCCCCCAGTTCTGCAGCAGCATCCCCCAGTTCTACAGGAGCAGTAGCCCCCAGTTCTGCAGTGGCAGCAGCCCCCAGTTCTGCAGCAGCAGCCCCCAGTTATACAGCAGCAGTATCCCCAGTTCTGCAGTAGCAGCAGACCCCAGTTCTGCAGCAGCAGTAGCCCCCAGTTCTTTTTTTTGGAACTTAAATTTTTATTGGTTTTCCATTTTCCATTACATCTTACAATCAGTCTCCCTGACAGGGTATACAGAAAAGAAATACACTCGTCTTGGAATTAAAATCACTTTGACAGGACAGTATGTAAAAGCCTATAACAAAACTTTCCTTCTTAGTGCCATCTTAGTTTTATAACATCTTGTATTCAAATTTTTGCAGGCTGGACCGAGTACAGAAGATTCAACCAAGGGGTAGATAAAATACCACCCCTTTCATACCTCTCACCGTTCCTAAATGCATAACACCCTTCCTTCTTCCTCCGACTGGTGACTTCCAGCCCTTTTCCATCAGAATCTTCATCCTGAGTTATTTATGCGCATTGGAAACCCTTCTTGGTCCTGTAACGCACCTGTAACCTTCCACATAATTGAAAAAAAGATTTGTAATATCGATTATTAATCGAATCCATTTTATCAATTTCTTAAAGAAAAACGAGAAAAGGGAAAAACCCACCCACCCCTCTTTTTAAATTTGTGTGGGGGAGTCCTACAGGCTGGTTTAGAATTTATCAAGATCTAATAATTCTCAGACTGTTTGTATCTGTCACCTGAGTTGGGTAAGGTCAGGCATCTAGGGTGTAGGGCCTTCTCGGGGCCTTCTTCCCTTCAACTAACATAATTTATTTCTCCGGCTCATTTTAACAGGAGCTGGTCTAGCACCGGAGTGCCGTTCTTAATTTCTACATATTCATAGAATGGGAGCCATCTTGAATTAAATTTGTCTGTTTGCAACCTTAGTATAGCCGTAAGGGCTTCCATTTTCTTAATATTGATCACATTTGACCACCATTTTGAATATGTTACCTTTTCCGCAGAGAGCCACCTTTGCGTGATAGCTTTGGTGGCTGCTGCTATTAATATGTAGAATAGATACCTTTGGGCTTTAGTTTTAATCCCAGGGGGGTAGTCCCAGGACCACATGGGGAAAATCTGGTGAGCCATCCAATTGCAGTATTTCTTTTATGGCTAAGGTTACCTCTCCCCAGAATTCCTCAATTCTAGGGCAACTCCAGAAGATGTGATATTGAGAGCCTTTATCCATACATCCCCTCCAACATTTATTGGTTTGGGAGGCACCAAGCTTAACTGAAATATCAGGGGTGATAAAGTACCTTGCCGAAATTTTCCATCTAAACTCTCTCCATACTGGTGAATTAGTTGTTTTATGCACACCTTGCCATATAAGTAACCATTCTTTGTCTGAAATCTGACCATCATATTCTGCCTGCCATTTTCTTTCTAGAGCTTGAACCTGTAAGGCCCCTGAACCTTCCTGTAGAGTTTGTTGTATGTATGAAATAAGTTTTCTAGAGTCCCCTTTTTGGCTTCTCTGATATATGCATTTCAATGGTGGGGCTGGATCACTCTGTATAGCACCAATCCCAACCATACTAGTTATGAAGTGTCTGCATTGAAGGTATCTGAAAAAATCCTTTTGGGGGAGTCCGAATTCTTCTTGGAGCAGTGAAAAGGTTTTCACCCCCTCCCTAGTCACCATCTGGTGTAAGTTCGACCCTCTGCCTGACCATCTACTCCAGCAAGCGTCTTTGTGCATCGCTGGGAATTGTGGTAAATACTTCAGTGGAATGTATTTCAGGCAGGAGAATATCTCCCACCACTGTCTAACCTCAGCCAAATTTTAAGGGTATTTCTAGTCCAGATATTACTTAGATTTAAGGTCTGAGACCTTAACTGTCCAAGGTAGATACCTGAAGGAATCCAGGGTGCTCTTTCCTCCAGTCCATACCACCCTCCTTTCTCCGTGTCAGCATTTTCAGTACTGGGACTGTCTGTGCTGCCAAGTAATATTTTTAGCAGATCTGGTACTCCCAGTCCTCCTTTTATCTTTAGTCTCTGTTAGTAAGCTCCACTTCTGCGTGGACGACGCCCGCCCAAATGAATCTAGATAACTTTTTCTTAGTTTTCGCCATTCCCTCTGTCTATGAGAATAGGCAGCGCCGAGAATAAAACATGAATCTAGGTAAGATGTTCATCTTGATAGTCTCAACCCTGTTCATAAAACTAAGGGGTATGTTCTGCCATCTCTGTAAATCTCGAATACTCTTTCTTTTAGTACTTGATGATTATAAGAGTATAATTTATTTAGGTCTACTGGAATTGTTACTCCCAAATATTTAATTCTATCCTTAACCCACTTAAAGGGTAAAAGATTTCTTAATTCTTTATTTGGCGGTCCACCCAGGCTCAGACTCTCCATTTTTTCTATGTTCACTTTAAAACCTGAAATCTGACCAAATCTATCTAATAGCCGGAGCACTGCTGGAACTGAGGTGGCTGGGTCCTCCAAGTACAGCACTGTATCGTCTGCATATGATGAGATCTTACTTTCCGTATTATTTATTACTATCCCCTTTATGTCTGAACTTTCACGGATAGCCTGGGCCAGCGGTTCCATGGTTAGAGCAAACAACAAAGGGGACAGAGGGCACCCCTGTCTTGTTCCCCTTTTTATATCAAATCATTCTGAGCACATGCCATTGACTCTGACCTGGGCTGTTGGGTTCTGATAACACATGCTTACCCACCTAAGAAAGTTTCCTCCACCCCATTCTGGACATTACCTCCTGCATACACCCAGTTCACCCTGTCAAACGCCTTTTCAGCATCTAGAAAAATCACCACTGGGTTTGTGTTGCTAGGGTGTCTGTGCGAGACAATGTTCAGGAGTTTCCTGACATTATCCTGTAAGTGTCTGTAGGGTATGAATCCCGTTTGATCAGGGTGAACTAGGAGCTCCACACACTGCTGCAGTCTCGAAGCCAGTATGTGGGTTAGAATTTTTAGGTCCTGATTGAGGAGTGAGATGGGCCTGTAGGAAGAGCACTGAGATCTGGGTTTTTCGGGTTTTGGAATAACTGTAACCAGGGCCTCTTGCCATGATTTTGGAGTGCCCCATCTAGACTAGCATTATATATCCACCAGTCAGGTACTAACATCTTGCTAAACGATTTGTACCATTCTGCTGGTAATCCGTCAGTCCCAGGCGTCTTACCAGTTGGGAGGTCCCTGATAGCCTTAAAGGTTTCTTGCTCTGTAATTGTGGCCGAAAGTACCTCTTGTATCTTTACCAGAAGGGTTGGCAGCTTTATAGAGTTCAGAAAGGTTAAAGTTTCTGATCTGACTCTCGTCTCCAACCTGCTCTCTGTGTAAAGCTCTTTGTAAAATGCCCTAAACTGGGAGGCTATCTCTACTGGTTTGACCCAGACCTTATCTTTGTTTGCTATATCCTTATTGCTGAGATATGTCTATCAGCCTGCCTCTTCCGGAGGCGGAAGGCCAACAGTCTCAAAGCCCTCCCTCCTGTCTCGTGATATTTTTGATTACAGAACCTAAGGAGGCCCTCAGCTCTTCTATTCTCTATTTCTTGCAGCTCATGTCTGGCTTGATTCAAATCCTTCAATATTTGTTTCGACCCTGTATTTTTCTTATGCATTGCTTCTAGATTTAAAATTTTATTCGTTAGGGTCTTTTCTCTTATTTTTGCTTGTTTTTTCTTGGCTGAGGCATAACTAATTATTCGTCCTCTTACCACCGCCTTAAGAGTGTCCCACCATAGCATTGGTGAGCATTCCTCTACAGGTGAATCTTGTTCCAAGTTTGAAATTGTCTTATGTATAAGTTTTTAAAGGGTTCTTCATTTAACAGGGATACATTTAGTCTCCAAAGGGAGTTTTGTTCTCTTGGCTAAGGTGAGGTTCACGAAATTGGGCTATGATCTGATAGAGTAATAGAGTGTATCTTAGACTGTCTAAATATGTGTAGATCAGTTTGAGTGTGAGAAAAAGTCTATTCGTGAATACGAGTTTTGTGCCCCGAGAAAAAAGTGTAATCTCTTTCCTACATGTTGCTCTCCATATATCTACCATACTCAATTCCGGCATCAACGCTTTTGGGTTTTCTACTCGCTGTTCTACTAGTGTTTAGATTGCTCGACGAGCGGTCTAGCTGTGGTGAAAGTACCGTGTCGAAATCGCTTCACTAATATTATCTGCCCTGGGGTAGGCTAGCCACCTTGCTGAAAACTTCTCTAGAAAGCACTCTGTCCTACATTTGGGGCATATATATTGACTAAGTGCAGTATTTGTTATGCATTGTACATGTCGCCTGACATACCTACCCTGGAACCCTTCTTCTGTTGAGTCAATCTTTAAGGGGCTGTTGCGCCTAATAAGTATTGCAACCCCTGCCTTTTTACTTTTGGGGTGTGAGGCAGCCACAATCTGATCCACCCATCTCCTTCTAAGCTCGGAGTGCTCTATCTGTGAGAGGTGTGTCTCCTATAGAAAAGCCACATCACAACCCAGAAGCTGAAGTTCCGACAGTAACCTAGACCTTTTAACTGGGGAGTTAACTCCTTTTACATTGTATGAAATAATGTTTAGCCGAGACATCTGGTACTTGGGTGTGCTTCCACTGTGTGCCATTGGCCCGATCTACCCTGTCCATGTGTTCTCCATCCAGCCTGCAAAACCTTAAAACTAAATACGGAAATTACCAAAACTTTAAAACATAAAAAGTTATATTCAAACTTAGTACCTAATTTCGGTACTATCAAAACAAACAACATTTGAACTATATACACAATACTGATGTTGTTTTTCAAAGCTTCCATGTGAAGCCCACGGACAAAACCGTGGGGGTCTATTCGACCAAGTAGTGCCCCATAGCTGGGGCAGAGGTAGGTGGCTCTCTCGTAGGGAAACTCTCGACACCCTTTTGGACCCATCACTTCGAGATCGTACTGCAGTTATGAGTTTAGTTTCAGATTCCCTTCTAAGAGTTCCTTCTCCCGCCACCTTTTTCTTTGAATTCTGACCTTCTCCCTAACCCTGTTGTCTCCTACTCTTTTCTCTCCTCCTAGACTCCACATGCAGTTCCCTATACTCCTTAACTGGTTTCTTTCTGATGGCTTCTCTATCCATTAAAGTCCATGCCCTTCCAGCAAGTCAGACAGTGTAATAGGTCTCTTGTTTATCCCAAACTTCTAATTCCCGAATTTGCCTGGGCCTTCTTTTTACGTATATGCCCCTTCTTCTTAGTCTCTCTCCCCTTTCTACCACGGGGTACCTCCTTTTAGAGCACAGACCTATTTCCAAATTCTGCCTGTTTGGCTTTTCCAGTGATCAGAAATGTGTCTCTGTCCCTTTCTCATATTCTGCTCTGTTTCAAACTGCTGCAGAGGTCCCTAGCGCTCATTTAGATTAACCACTTTCTCCCCCCCCACCCGCGGATGGAACTGGTCATATGTGTTTATCACTCCGATTTTATTAGTATTCCTACTATTTTTCCTCCTCAACTTGCCTGCTGTTGTGTCTGCACCTCATTCCCCCCATTTTGTGTCCCTTATTTCCTCCGTTGGGCTGCCCTTTATTGATTTCCTGCGTACCTCCCCTTCCCAATACATTTTTATGGGGGGGCTGGGCACTCCATATTTCAGCGTCATACCTCTACCGTTATGGAGTCAGCTCCATTCCCTTCCCAACCCTCGCCCACTTGCCCCGATCTGATCCCTTCACAGAGGTATTTCCCATCTTTAGCTATGCTCTGTTTTACCTTAAGGGAGCTCTTCAATGTCGTCCAAGGACACATCCCCAACTGCAGTCGTTTTGCATTAATGAGAACACTTATTCATATCTATCTGTCCCGAATGTAGCTTCCGTTTTAAAGAGACCTGTCTTTTGTTTGTCCATGGAAGGTAGGGAGTTTATATATGGCCTGTCCCTCTTTCATTAAATCTGTTCATATCAATCTGTGTGTCTAGTCAGTAAATCCATGATTCATCGGGTCTTCTTACTCAAGTCCTTTATCCTGACTTCATTTTTCCATAGGTAGAGCCGGTCCTTTGTCTCCCTGCAAGCGAAGTTTTGTTCTGGTTATCAAGTCTTGAATGTCCGAGGCAGCCTCATGTGGATAGGAACCTTGATTTGCCCTCTTTCTTCCTCTGGGATTCAAAACTCTGGTCCACACCTCCGCTTTTAATTTATTCTCTAACTTCTGCATTTCCAAGTCCGGAACATGTATCTCTAAGTTTTGGAGGATTTGCGCTGCTTTCACCAGATCAGGAAAGACTTTAACCCCTGTATCCAAATGTATTTTAATTCTGGCAGGAAATAACATTTGAGCCTTTATGCCTTTCTTAAGCTTTAATTCTCTGATAACCCCTCTGACCATTTGTCTCTCTCAGATTGCAATGCTGACGAGAAATCTTGGTCAAAAAAATTGGTGCACCTTCATATCTGAGATCCCTATGTCTCCACGCCTCTTGTAGTATCCAGTCTTTGCTTTGGAAGAAAACCATTCGGACAATTATAGAACGCGGTCTAGCTGTTGGATCTTGGGGTTTGGTGACAAGGGATCGGTGGGCACGATCAATGTCCATTTTAATGTCTGAGGGGAGAGAGAGCACTGCACGCAATATATGTAGCACAAGATCGGCCGTTGAGGGGAATCCCTCTTCCGTATCTTCTGGCACTCCGTGAATTCGGAAGTTATTTCTTCGAGATCTGTTCTCAAGATCTTCTAATTTATGTTGGGTTTCTCTGTCTCTCTGCAGCAATAATAGAAGAAGTCTGTCTGACCGCTCCTGCGTTTCCGAGATCGTGGTAAGATTTGATGCATTTAGAATCACCTTTTTGTTTAAAATCTGTACTTCTTTCTTAAGGTCTGATAAAGATGAATCGATTCTGGTGACTGTAGAGAGGATTTGTTGTAGTGTTTTTTGCATCGTTTCTGAATTGGCATTTTCTATGGTCTCAGGCTCTCAGAGGATTCAGAGGCTGTACGCTCGGTGTGACTGGGCCGCAGATCCCTCCATATCCTCATCCAGTACTAGTTGCTTTAATTTTAACAGGCTACTTGACGATTTGGCGCTTTTATTTCGCTGTTGCTGCCTGCCATCTTATTTCAACCGGGAACCGATCACCATGTACCTAGGAGTTGTAGTTGTAACGGGAATTTTAACTTCTTAAATCGGCGGGAGCGGAGCTGCCAGAGTTAGCTTGCAGTCATCTCCGTGACGTCACTGGAACTATCAGTAGCCCCCAGTTCTGCAGTAGCAGCAGACCCAAGTTCTACAGCAGCAGTAGTAGCCCCCAGTTCTGCAGTAGCAGCAGACCCCAGTTCTGCAGTAGCAGCCCCAGTTCTACAGCAGCAGTAGTCCCCAGTTCTGCAGCAGCAGCAGCCTCCAGTTCTGCAGTAGCAGTAGTCCCCAGTTCTGCAGCAGCAGCAGCCTCCAGTTCTGCAGTAGCAGCAGCCCCGAGTTCTGCAGCAGCAGCTGCCCCAGTTCTGCAGCAGCAGTCCCCAGTTATACAGCAGCAGTATCCTCAGTTCTGCAGTAGCAGCAGGCCCCAGTTCTGCAGCAGCAGTAGCCCCCAGTTCTGCAGTAGCAGCAGACCTAAATTCGATAGCAGCAGTAGCCCCCAGTTCTGCAGTAGCAGCAGACCTAAATTCTACAGCAGCAGTAGCCCCCAGTTCTGCAGTAGCAGCAGACCTCAGTTCTGCAGCAGCAGTAGCCCCCAGTTCTGCAGCAGCAGCCCCCAGTTCTGCAGCAGCAGCCCCCAGTTCTCTAGAAGCAATAGCCCCCAGTTCTAAAACATCAGCAGATCCTAGTTCTGCAGCAGCAGTAGTAGTCTCCAGTTCTGCAGCAGCAGCCCCCAGTTTTATAGAAGCAGTAGTCCCCAGTTCTACAGCAGCAGTAGCCCCCAGTTCTGCAGCAGCAGCCCCCAGTTCTACAGGAGCAGTAGCCCCCAGTTCTGCAGTGGCAGAAGCCCCCAGTTCTGCAGTGGCAGAAGCCCCCAGTTCTGCAGCAGCAGCAGCCCCCGCCTTCTGCAGCAGCAGCCCCCAGTTATACAGCAGCAGTATCCCCAGTTCTGCAGTAGCAGCAGACCCCAGTTCTGCAGCAGCAGTAGCCCCCAGTTCTGCAGTAGCAGCAGACCCAAGTTCTACAGCAGCAGTAGTAGTCTCCAGTTCTGCAGTAGCAGCAGACCCCAGTTCTGCAGCAGCAGTAGTAGTCCCCAGTTCTACAGTAGCAGCAGCCCCAGATTCTACAGCAGTGGTAGCTTCCAGGTCTGCAGTAGCAGCAGTCCCCAGTTCTGCAGCATCTGCAGTAGTAGTTCCAGTTCCACAACAGCAGTAGCCCCCATTTCTGCAACACAGCAGTCCCCAGTTCTACAGCAGCAGTAGTAGTAGTCCCCAGTTCTATAGCAGCAGCAGCCCCCAGTTCTGCAGTAGTAGCCCCCAGTTTTGCAGCAGCAGCCCATAGTTCTGCTGTAGCAGTAGCCCCAGTTCTGCAGCAGCAGCAGCAGCCCCCAGTTCCACAGCAGCAGTAGCCCCAGTTCTGCAGCAGCAAGAGCCCCCAGTTCTATAGCAGCAGTAGCTCCCAGTTCTGCAGCAGCAGCAGCACCCAGTTCTGCAGCAGCAGGACCCCCCAGTTCCTCCTTCTTCTTTGCCACAACCTGAATTGCCCTTGCCCCCTGTGATATCACCACTATTGTGGGCTGATCACCCTGAGAAGTCACATGCAAGATCATCCCCTTCTGATTTCTCATGGTACAGGAAGCAGCCAATGTCCTCCTTTAAGTGGGTGTTTTGCACCACTGACTCCAACAGGGACAATGTCATTAGGTGCAACCTGTGAAATACCTTGGTTTTACGTGGGAAGAAGGGCAGCCGTATGGGCACCAGTGGGCAGCACATCCACATGGAAATTAGCCACCTGAGTCATTGGGAGGCGGGAAAGAAGGAGGTGGTGAGTGGTATTGATGGCAACAAAAATCCTGTGCCACTGGAGGACAGTGTAGAAAGAGACCACAACAGTCATGTGGGCACCTGCCAGAGGGAGGCACACATGAGTCTATGTCTGGAAGTGGCAGCCACGTTGAAGAGGAGGGCCAGGGGACAGCACCACCACTGGCACTGACATAAACTAGAGGGCAATAGGAACAACTCTGCATGGAGATGGGGGACCTCCGCCGCTGAGTTGTGTTGATGGAGGAGCACTTTAAGTGCTGCTGTCAAAACAGAAAATTCTTCTTGACGGCATGTCAGTGTTCAGTTGTGGCATTGCACCTGGCCCATAAACATATACCATGAGTACTGTTTCCTTCCATCCTGTCTTTTTCAATTCTTCTCACTGATCCTGCCTCTGTTCCACCCCATCTTTAACTATAAGAATAAGACACTCCTTTTTTCACCACTCTTTGCTGATTAGAAA
Organism: Neoceratodus forsteri; assembly: GCA_016271365.2. Lineage (NCBI taxonomy): Eukaryota > Metazoa > Chordata > Ceratodontiformes > Ceratodontidae > Neoceratodus > Neoceratodus forsteri. Next base: position 669,082,668 of record CM057451.1, on the reverse strand, counting down.
AAATATCAAAGTTTAAAAAAATGCAAAAAAAGTTGAACGGTTTTCCTGTCTTTGTCTTCTATTTGAGACAATCATTTGTAGTCTTGATTTCTGTCGGAGTGCTTCCCTGTTATAAAAAATATAGGAAAACAATAAATCTAGGTAGTAGAATGGAGCCGTTCTATAGTTGCACAGTATATAAGCCATATAATTCTCTTTTCTCTCACTACTGTTATTGTTGTAAAACACTGATGTTTATATATACAGTGCATTTTTTTATATTCTTTATTTTTCCCAGTTCATTACAGCAGGAATATGCATGTACAGTTGATACATTAAATATAATATCTGTAATTAGTTTTTATGCTTGCAGAGATGTTAAGTTTCATTATCTCAGCTCATACAGGTAAGTATTCAAAAATATCCACATTATATACTCTGTGCACTGTTCCTTAAATGCAACTCAAGGGATAAAGGAGTCATCCAGAGGTGCAATATATAAAACCCAGGGTTTCTATGTAAGTTCAAATTGGGGTACCCGGCCCATCCTGGTTGCTATAGATCGTTTCAAATAATAGATTTCAGACATAATAGTATGCCAATGGGACAGTGTGGGCACTGTGGTAGTCTGCCAAAGGTGGGTTATGGCCTTTTTACCAGCTGCCAAATAAAGGTACAACTTACTCTTATTCTGAGGGACCATGCCATCCTCTCCTATATAGAAAAGAATCATTTGGTTTGTTAAAATAAGGTCTGAATCCATTAATAATTGTAGGCTTCTTGTGATATCCTGCCAGTATTGAGTTACTTTCAGGCAAGTACAGAATATATGGGAGATATTTGCCTGTGTGTGTCCACACTCCCTCCAGCACACATCATATCTTACTGATGAGAATTTTGCAAGTTTACCTGGGGTAATAAAAAAATGCACATGGCATTTCCAAATATATTCTAACCAGTATGGGGCTTGTGAAGCTTTCATTGAATATAAATTGGTTCTAACCATTTTTCATAGGTTATTTGAGTATTTAATTCTTTATTCCACCTGGCTAAAATATCCTTAGTCGACTGTTGCCAGTATTCTCTAAGGGATCTATACACCAAGTCAATCAAGTGTATGTGCTCCTGTCCTTCAATAGCCTCCACAAGCAAGCTCATTAATGGGGGTATAGGGTTGGAAAAAGCTTTTCGAGTAGGGCTAGCTTCTAACAAAAAGTCCTGACCTGCAAATGTCGATGATGTTGTGTATGGGAGAGGTGAAACTTAGATTGCAATGTAGCAAAGGGCACCACCCCATGTATATCTAGAAATTGGTATATCGTAGATAGGCCATTCCTGTGCCACTCTCCATAAACATGGTCAAGTCGAGCTGCTGAGAAGTCTCTCTTTCACCAAGAATTTAAAATAATAGAACACTTCTGCTAGTTCCTGAAGTGCCCTTACTTCATCTTCATACCAGATTTTTTAAGTATTACGGGTCCCAAATGTAAAGTCCTTAAGATCTGGCATAGAATCCAGTGGAGAAAATATGATTGGAAAAACATCAAAAAGATCATATATATTTCCAGTGCATCATCTTTGTCGATTAAGCCAAATCAAAACTATCTTACAAACTACTGCCCTATGATACTCCCTTAAGTTCAGAATATTTAGGCCCCCTTTAGCTATGGGTAATTGCAGCTGGGACCACCTTATCCTCGGACGTTTCCTCGCCCATACAAATCTAGAAAATATTCTATCCCATGAACAGAAATAATATCTAGATGGAATAAAAGGTAAGGTTTGAAAGAAATATAGTATCTTGGGGAACACTGTCTTCCGTATAGTCTGTATTCGCTGGCGCAAAGGAAGAGAGAGGTGTGTCCATTTCCCGAACAACTTTTCTATTTCCAGAGTCAGGGGTTCCAAGTTAAGCAGTTCTAAGTGCTCCAAGTTTTGAGGGATAAGGACTCCCAGATATTTAACTTTGTTATTTCTCCATCTCAAAGGTAACTGTCTTTCAGGGTCTGCGAGGGGGAGAAATTCAAAAGCAAAATCTCTGTCTTTTGGATATTAATTTTATATCCTGCTATGTCTGAAAAAGCCTCTATCACTTTCAAAGTAGCTGGGACAGACTTTTCTGGGTCTAATAATACATCATCTGCATATAATGAAAGAATAAACTCTCTCCCTCTATTGGTATGCCCCGAATATCTGGGTGTTGCCTTACAGCTTCTGCCAGGGGTTCTATATACAGGGCAAATAACAGCGGTGATAAAGGGCAGCCCTGTATTGTCCCCCTTCCCAGAGGGACCCTAAATGAGAGCTATCCGTTCACCTTAATATGTGCATTAGGGGAAGCATAAACCCGCTGGAGAAGGGTAAAAAATTCCTTTGGGAATCCAAACTCTGCCAATGTTTTCCAGAGGAAATTCCAGATGACCCGGTCAAAGGCTTTGTCAGCATCAAGGCTGACAAAGACTGCCAGTATTCGTCTCTGATTGACATGGTCAAGCAGATGTATTGTTCTGTGGATATTATCAGAAGTTTGTCGGGAGCAATAAAACCAGACTGATCTGAATTTACCAAGTATGGCATCATCTCCTCTATCCTATGGGCCCAGATGGACATAAATAATTTAGAATCCATATTTAAAATGGATATTGGCCTATAGGATGTGACTGATTTTTTTTGTCCTTGTTTCAATATAGGGGTAATATTAGTATAATCCCATGAAGGTGGGGTAGCTCCGCCCTCCTGTATCTTGTGGAAAGCTTTCACTGATGGTGGGGCCAGCTGCCTAAAGAAGGATTTATACCATTCGGCATGCAGCCCATCAGGGCCCGGGGTTTTTAGTGTTTTACTACCTGTCACAACTCTTTAACTTCCTCCATTCTGATTGGGGCCTTCAATCTCTCCTCCATATCAATGGAAGGTTTTGGTAGAGAGAGAGAGAGAATGGAAAAATTCCTCCAGTGTAGAAGAGTCTGGGTATAATGGAGTCCCATATAACTGTGCATAATATTTTCTAAAACTCTCCATGATCTGCTCTGTATTCATGGCTCTAAAGTTATGCACAGGGTCCACTAGGTGTGTAATATATGTGGCTGTCCTATGACCTCTGTCTCTGAGCTAAATTTCTTGTCCCTTTGGGGCCTCACTCATATCTATAGGATTTCAGATAAAACAACGCCTGTTGTGTTTTCTCATCCAACAGCTTCTGCAATACTGCTTTTTTTTGATTAATCTGTGTCCTAACCTCAGCTGTAACCGGCGTGTGGGTCTGTTGTAGTTCCTTTAGTTCTTCATGGAGCTTAGCATATTGCTGTTCCCATCTTTTTTTCTTACTAGCAGCATAAGCTATAATTTCACCATGAATCACCACCTTCACTGTGTCCCATATATACAGTGCATTTGAAAAACACTATATGAAAAATGTTCTAGTGTTCCAATTTTATTTCTCCAGTCCTACAGTTGATGTTGCGCATTATGAGTCACTCACTTGAACTGATTCCCTCCCTCCACAGCCACTTTTTTCACTTTTCTCACTTCCTGAAATTTTCTCCCAAGCTAGAAATGGTTAATTGTGGTAATATACTGCTACTGCTACTATGCTGTTCAAGTTGCGTCTCTGGCAATCTGTATTGTGAGCAGTTTAGTACACACACATGCATAAGCACAATATATACATTTTTCACTTCCTGAAATTTTCTCTCAAACCAGAAATTATTAATCGTGTCGCTGCTGCTGCACTGTTCAAGTCACTGTCTGTGACAGTCTGTATTATAAAGCACTTTAGCACACACAAGCACACAATATATACATTTCTCACTTCCTCAAATTTGCTCCCAAACCAGAAATTCATAATGGTGGCAATATACCACTGCTGCTGCTGCAATACTCAAGTCACTATAATCCCAGAATTTTTCTTGACTTCGAAACTTAATATATTTGTTAGTTCCCCACCACAGCCATTCTTGTGATGCACCTCAGTGAAAATAGTGTGAAAATTACAGTATCCTGGAACTCGGTACTCCCAGAATTTTTCTCAACCCCCAGAAATTATATCAGATTACTACATGGTGCTGCACTGTTTCATTCCCCCATCACAGTGATTCTTGTAATGCAATTTAATGAAAAATTGTGTGAAAATAACAATATGCCAAAACTCGGTACTCCCAGAATTTTTCTCAACTCCCTGAAATTATAAGTCAGGCTGCTACATGCAGCTACATGATGCTATGCTGTGTCAGTCCCCAACCAAAGCCATTCTTCTAATGCTCTCTAGTGAAAACAGTGTAAGAAGAACAATATATCAAAATTTGGTTCTATCAGATTTTTTCTCAACTAACAGAAATTACATGTTTTTTTTTTCCGATTGTCTTTATGGTGCCCCACCGGACTGGAACTCTCTCAGGCTACCAGCTCACCTGCCATTCTACCACCCACTGATAACCCCAACCTCCTCAAAGTCGTTAGTTCTCCCCATGGGACCCCCAGCCCCTAGGTCCGTGCGGAGTTCAAGGGGCAGAGGTGGAGGTCCAGTTATGGATGTGTGGCAGTCAGGCACTGTGGAGCCATGACCTATCCAGGAGGCGGGGGGGGGTTTCTAAGTACGTCCCTGCCCCCCCCGAGCATGGCATGCAAGGATACCATGGTGCATGGCAACCCTGCTGGGGTCCACCACACTCAACCCACGCAGTTTTTTTGGACTGCTACCCTGCAGTGCCCCTGGTCTCCACCGGTGGTCGTTGGAACACCAGCCATCCCCAATACCCTCCCCCTGGGAAAGGAGAGCAATCCTGAGGACACTCAAACCATTCCCTCCCTGCCGCCCCCCAGCACCTGAGCTCACTCCCGAATTCAGGCCGTCGCCATGGCGCAAGGTGTGGCGTCCAGCGCCTCAACCCTCAGCACCACCGGGCTGGGAGAAATTACATGTTGGTCTGCTATATACTGCTACTTGGTGTTGCACTGTGTCAGTCCCCGGTCACAGACATTCTTGTAATGTACTTTAGTGAAAATTGAGTGAAAAGCGCAATATACAGTACTGAAATTCAGTACTCCAAGAATGTTCCTCAACTACAGTACCAGAAATGATATGTCAGGTTGAAGCCAGGTTGAGGAGCTGGTTGCATGCATTGGCAGGCAATAATATCTCACTGACAGAGGTAGGCGGCATATGGGGAGGTACAGTATTAACTGTGGTAGTAGTCTTTTGTTGATGTGTCTGCTGCATCATTGCCCACATCCACAATCTGGGTGAGACGATGGCCACGGCTTGCTTGTTGGAGGAGGAGACATTCATGACAGGATGGAAAGTGACTTGCAAATACAAGGCAGAAGAAATTATTTAGACTCTAGTGTACTCCTGGTCGTGTTGCACCTGTGAAAGGAAACAAAAATTAAAAAAGTAAAATCATTTTTGGAACATATACTTACTGTCACATTGGTGATGGCTGTGCCATAAAATGACATGAAGAAACCTGAGTCAGAGGAGGAGAAGTCATGCTTGCTGGAGCGGCAGGAAGCAGGATAGGAGACCTGTGAAGACAAGAGAAAACTATTTAGACTTTACTCAAGTAGCTCACTGAGGTGACTGCGCAATAGATATGTTATTGACTCCCAGCTTTCACCTGTGAAGACAAGAGAGAAGTCATTTTTCCTTAGTTGGTCACTGTGGTGGCCACAAAATATAGCCATTGTCTACTCCCAGTCTTACTATACCTGTCACCTGTGACAGACTTGGCCACTGTGGTGTCTGCATGATATATCTGTTGTCCAATGCCAGTCTTACTATACCTGTCACCTGTTTTGTCTCAGTGGGCCACTGCATCACTGTGAAAGGAAAACTTAAAACAAAAAAATGAGAAAAAAAGTAATGTAATGATACCAACAAATCAGTGATGGCTGTGCCATGTTCTGGCACCATGGTGCCACAGAGAGAGGCGGTGGAGGAAGAGGCAACTTAAGTCTGTGTCTTGAGGGTTGCATGGCTTTGTGACTGATTTGTTAGTCGTCCCTGTGAATTGTCAAACCTGCAGTAACAGGGAGACAAAAGGAAAGAAAGAAACAAATTTTAATGTCTTGGAAGCAGTAAGGTGGAAGACCCATGTGTGTGAGGAGTCACCACCACCAGTGAGGATGAGGAGTGTGAACACCTGTGAAAGTAACTTACTATCACAGTAGACAAACGAAGGCCTTGCTGGAATTGAGGTCTTGCTACCTTGATGGGCTAGCTGGCTGGAGGTGGGGGAGGGGTGGGTGGCTGGGGGCTTGAGTGCTGGCTGGCTGAAAGTCTGCCTGGCAATCACATTTATGCTGGATTGTCTCTTTATGCATGCGGTAGAGTTGGTGGTGGCTCATATTGTTTGTGGATGTGGACACTCAAGCAGGCCAGAGGAGGCAGCAGTGTCCTATTTGCTGGAGGAGGCATGGTCTGCCTGGTTGGCAATGGCATTTATGCTGGATTAAGAGTCCGGTTTGTCTCTGTATGTGTGTGGTGGAGGCAGTGGCCCATGTTGTTGTTTGCATTTTATTGTGCAGTGTTCAGTGATTTTCTAGTTTGTCTGTAGGCATCACATCGGAGGGGGCAGGAGGCAGTAATCAGATGGACACAGAGAACAGCAGCACAACTTGGGGAAAAGTAAAATGACATAGAAAAAAATAAAATGTGAATCATAAAGAAAAGGATTTTACTGATGAGGTGGAATGGATGGAGAGAATGCATAGCTTTTTATAAGACAAAGAATCTTCTTAAGAATGACTGAGGCAGACATTCTCAGTATTATTGAAGTTAAGTTTCAAGAAAATACAAAATCACACATGCCCACACAATGCAAAGCATCATGGGCTGCATATGCAAATCACCACAGAATGTTATGCTGGTCCAACTTTAAGCAGAATTGTATGGTGCCAAAAGGCCTCTCACACAGTTTGCAAAGGGTGCTAACAGATGACATAGACACGTGTTTCTCATGATGCTTTGCATTGTGTGGGCATGTGTGATTTTGTATTTTCTTGAGCTTGGCTTCCAACAAATGTCCTTGAATATCCTGCCTCAATGTTCTTGCAAATTCTTTGTCTTTTAAATAATTTTATTTTAATGGGTTCACCACAACATATCCAAGACACACTGTCTTAGGGTAGCTGGTCCATTCCATTGGGGTGTCAAACAGACGAGGCATACCGATGAGTCCTGGTAGGACAAAACACGTGTCTATGTCATCTGTTAGCACCCTTTGCAAACTGTGTGAGATGCCTTTCGGCACCATACAATTCTGCTTAAAGTTGGACCAGCATAACATTCTGTGGTGATTTGCATATGCAGCCCATGATGCTTTGCATTGTGTGGGCATGTGTGATTTTGTATAGCTTTTTATGCTTCATCCTCATAAAGGAAGCAACCATCACAGTCTTTCAAACTGGAGTTGTCCACACATGGCAATTCTTTATTCAGCTATGCTTCATAGAAATATAGAATCCATTGGCAAAAAAGGACCGCTTGACCCACCCAGTCTGTCCAGATGTTCCCTGCCTTATCTGTCTCTGTAGACCCTAACTGGTCTCTGGTAACCATTCTTCTTTCCTGCCTATTTACTAATATCTCCCTATGCCTGTCCTATGCATGCTTGAAGCCCCCCTCTGTGTTTGCTGACAGTGGGTTCCAGGCATCTACCACCCTTTCAGTGAAGTAGTGTTTCCTCACATCCCTCTTAAATGTCTCCCCCAGCTTCATCGCATGCCTCCTGGTACTGGTACTCTTTCGCGGTTGAAAGAGACTCCCCTCCTGCACCCTGTTCTTCCCAGTAAGGTACTTGCAGGTCTGTATCACGCCACCTCTCGCTCTCCTCTCTTCCAGAGTGCACGAGTTGCAATCCCTCAGTCTCTCCTTATAGGGCTTCTCGTGCAACCCTGCACCATTTAAGTTGCCCTCCTCTGGACTGCCTCCACCCTATAAGGACACTGATTTTAATTTTTTACCAGAAAATCTGGTAAAATTCCAGAACTGGGTCTTTATATACACTGGTAAAAACAAAGCAGTTCAAGGAATTTGCCTTTTTTTTTTACCAGAGCTGTGAATTTTCAGAAATTGTATTTTTCTATAAATTCTTTCCTGTACTGTTTTCATTTTTCTTTCTTTAATTCGATGTACACTTAGACCTCTTTTATTCTGAATATTTATACACATACCAGAAGAGTACAAGGATAGAACACCAGTAAAAAGTGATTGTGGCATTGCAGACACTGTTGACAATACTGGTTTTTCCCATCTGTAAAATGGAATTTGGCCTTTGTCAATCATGGGAAACCAGTGTCCCTTATGTCCTTTCTGAGGTGCAGCCTCCAACACTGGACATAGTACTTCAGGTGGGGTCTCACCAGTGAGCCATACAGTGGCAACATCACTACTCTCCTCCTGCTGGAGATAACCCCTACCTATGCACCCCAGAATCCCACTATCCCTATCCACTACTCTGTCACACTGCCCTGCTACTTTGAGGTTGTCAGTTGCGCTAACCCAAAGGTTCCTTTCCTGCTTAGTGACTGTCAGTACCCCCATCCTATACTCAGCTCCAAGGTTTCTGTCCCCTAGGTGTATGATTTTCACTTTTTGGTATTGAACCCCAACTTCCATGCTCTTAACCAATCCTCGAGTTTCCCAAGATCCCTGCACATTTTCTCAACCCCTCCTGAGTGTTCAGCCTATTGTATATTTTGGTATCATCTGCAAAAAGACACACCTTCCCTTCCAGTTCTTCTGCAATGTCACTTATGAAGGCATTGAAGAGGACTGGCCCCAGTATTGAGCCTTGTGGCACCTCGCTGGCCACTCTGCCATCATTAGAGGTAGTGGTGTTAACCACCACCCTCTGTTGCCTGTTAACCTGTTTCTAATCCAGTTCACCACTTTGGATCCCATCCCTAGGTTGCTCAATTCCTTTATTAGTCTCCTGTGTGGCACAGTGTCGAAGGCTTTGTTAAAGTCCAGATGGGCCACGTCCACTGCCTTCCCTTATTCTATTTCTCTGGTCACCTAGTCAAGGAAATCCATCAGATTCATCTGAAATGACCTGTCCTCCCCCCATGAATCCATGCTGCCTGTGGTCTTGCAGCCCATTGGATTCAAGATACTATATCAGTCTTTCCTTAAGCAAGGTTTCTATTAATTTTCCCACCTCTGAAGTAAGACTGACCAAGCTGTAGTTGCTAGCTTCCTCCCTCCTGCCGTTCTTAGAGGGACCACATCAGTTCTTCCCCAGTCCTCTGAAACCATGCCTGTTTCCACTGCATTGTTGAATAAGGCTGTCAGTGGGGCAGCTAGCACCTCAGTGAGTCCCTTTAGTACTATTGGGTGTATCATATCCGATACCATAGCCTTGTCCATCTTCATAGCTGCAAGTCCCTTCAGGACTCTTTCCTCTGAAAATGAACTTGTGTCCACTCCCTCCCCTCTGTTTCTGCTACTCCCTGATGGTCCATCCCCCTTCCCTCCACTGTGAAAACTGAGCAGAAGTATCTGTTCAAGATGGCAGATTTTTCTTGGTCCTATTCTGTGCAGTCTCCCCCTTTGGCTATTCTATTCCTTACTATCCCTCCCCTTGCTTTCCTCTTCTCAGTCATGTATCTGAAGAAAGTCTTAGCCCTTTTAACAACCCCTTTAGCTATCATTTCCTCTGTCTGTGCCTTTGCTTCCCTCACCACCTTTCATGCTTCCCTCTGTTTTAACTGGTATTCCTCCCTGTCTTCGTCCTTCTTGTTTTCTTATAACTCTTGAGTGCCACCTTTTTTAACTTCACAACTTTGGCCACTTCCTTAGAGAACCATAACAATCTCTTTTTCCTTCTGCCTTTACTCACTTCCTTCATGTAGAGGCTGGTTGTCTTAATTATGTCATCACTTATTTTTCCCCACTGTGTCTCTACCCCTCCATGGCAATCCCCGAGTCATTTTCTGAGGTAGTCTCCCATTTCTTTAAAGTCTTCCCTCCTAAAGTCCAGGATGCTTGCCCTTGGGTGGTTTCCCTCTGCTCCTCTCTTTGTGTTAAACCACACTGTATGGTGACCACTGATACCTAACAGACTGCACACTGTGACATCCACAATGCTGCCCTGTTTGTAATCACTAGATCCAGCAGTACTTGTCCCTAGTGGGTTCTTTGACAAGCTGCCTGAAAAAAGTTCCTTGTAGGGCATGAAGTTCATCCACCTTGGTAGAAGGCAATTTGCCAGGGCCCTACACTCATACTCTTCAGGTTCATTTTCACCACCACTGCCACCTTCATATGGCAGGAACGCCGACATGACTGTATTACGTTGAATGTTCCCTACTTTCCTTTTAATATGTTATTAAATATTAGCTTGCAGCATTTCTTTTTTTTTCTTAAGTATACTTTATTGCATTTTTATGGTAATGCAAAGAGAAAACAAAACAGTACACAAAGAATAAACAGACATAAAGCATTAAGCAAAAACAAGCACAAAACTGTACAAAAACCAAAAGCATTAATTACCCATACTCCAGCTACCCAACCCATCAGGTGCTGCATGGTGTGAAAAAACAAGAGCACACAATATGCAGTGGATTTACAATAACAAGGAAGAGAACCATTGCACATAACATTAAGAAATAAGACAAGTAATACCAAAAATCCAAACTTGGAAATTACATAGCAATTAACCAGGCATAACAAACCTAATTTTGCTAAAAAGGATTAACATTTATGCCTTAGATTGGCAATATGTAATTCTACATTTGAGGCACTGAGGTTTTCAGCATGCCATTCTGACCATGAATGAATTTTATCATCAAGTCAATGTTGGAGTAAAACTGTCTTCACAGCAGCAGAAACTAAAGCAACAAAGCATTTCTTATAACCAGAAGAAAGTGACTGATACTGTAGTTACCAATAAGCAAATTTCAGGTGTGAAGGCCTCAACCAAGTCAAAAGATGGAGCTAAATGATTTTTAATAGTAGTCCAGAATATTGTGGTCTTCTCACAGGTCCACAAAATATGGTAAAGAAATCTGACATCATGTTTACACCTGAAACAGATGGATTCTACCTGTTTATCCATTTTACCCAGTCTCTGAGGGGTAAATGGAGATTATGCAAAATTTTAAATTGTGTCAATCTGTAACAATCCTGCTTAATAAATTTATAATTATCCTCCCAAAGGTTTTACCTGTCCACAGGAGACCACTCCAGTTGAAGACTATTATACCAGTAATAAATTCTGGAGGGCTTACACGGATCAAGAGTTTGGAGGATTTTATATACTACAGTAATTGGGGTGAACCTGCAGCCTGAATCATTTCCTTAAATGGTTATTGGTTCGAATCAGTCCAAGGGAGAGAACCTAAATGAGATAAGCACCTGTGATACCTGTAAATATTTAAAATAATGTTTAGAAGTCAGGCAAAATCTGTATTGAAAGGTAACAAAATCAACTAGGTGGTTCACAGTAGAAGCCATAAGAACAGTAGTATTGGGATCTAATGGAAGAAAACTGGGGGAAATAGGATGACTGGCAATTTTAAAATTAGGGTTAAGAAATATTGGTTGAGTTAGGCTCCACATAGCAGAGATATGAAAATACTGGCAGAGCTGTGCATGAGCATGCAAAGACCAACAAATAGGAATCTTTTTTAAAGAGTGAGGAAGAGCGGGGGGGGGGGGGATATACTAAAGGGCCCAAAGGTGAATATGATAGCTCCTCAAAAGGGCTCTTTTAGTAGTAAGCCATTTGGATTCATATGGGTCAGTGTAATCCGCCAGGGTAAAGCCTCCCCATTTCAAATGCTTGGAACCATGAAGTGCTAAATAGTAAAAGTATAAATTAGGAAGGTGAAGCCCACCCCACCGTTTTTGGAAAGTAAGTTTATAGTATGCCCTCCTAACCAACTTACCCCACCACAGAAAAATGTTCAAAAGATATTGCAATTGTTGAAACCACATGCAAGATAAAATAATATTCAACATCCCTAGGGGATACAAAATATGAGGTAAAACATTATTTTTTATCATGTTTACTCAGCCCCATAAAGAAAGAGGAAGGGCAGTCCACCTATGTAAATCCTGTTTATTAGTATATAATGAAGGGTCAAGGTTTCATTTCCATAAATGTGAGAGGTATTAAGAAATATAAAGGCTCAAATACTGGAGTACCTTAGGTTCCCACTGGTGTCTGAGATCGAGAATAGCTTTTAGGTAGAGAGTTTGGGCAGACTGGGTGGGTCTGGCAGTCCTTTTCTACCGACACATTCTATGTTTCTATAAGAGTTTAGTGGCAAAACACTGGTTTTACTTAAGTTTAATTTGTAAGCATCAATTTTCCCAAAATTAGCAATTTTGGCCAAGGCAGCAGAAATAGAGGATGTTGGATGGGACAGATGTAATAAAATATAATCTGCATATACTGAAAGCTTTAACTCCATCTAGTGCAGCTGAATTCCTTGAACACTAGGGTTCTTTTTCAACCTTTAAATTAAAGGTTCAAGATATAAATTGAAAAGGAAAGGTGACAAGGGACAACCTTTCCGAGTAGCAGAGGTAATAGAAAAAGGCGTTGACAGGACCCCATTACGTAGTATAAAGGCAGAGGAATGATCATAAAGAAGGGGAACCCATCTGATAAATTCTTCAGGAATATTATAGGCTTGAAGCACCTCAAATCAATACAACCATGAAACCCAATTAACGGCTTTCTTGGCGTCCAGGGAGACCAGAGCTACAGGGGTCCAGGCCTCCTCGGAGGCCAAGATTAGGTGAAATAATTTACAGGTATTGTCACTAGACTGCATGCCACCATTTCTAGGTGGAGATTTCTACACCTGCCCTGCACAATGGCTCCTGCTGAACTGAATACCCACTCCACACTGACACTTGAGAGTGGGCAGTACAGGTGCTTGATTACTACTGAAGTCAGTACTGACTAGTCAGTGAGCTTGCTACTCCAGTAAAGCAAGGGGTCATACATGATGGTAAGGTGCCTGGTGTCTGCCAAATATGCATCCACTATGCACTGCACTTGCTGCAATCCTGCTGCCTCATATGACTTCTCCTCCACATCTTCAAGTCCAACCTGGTACAAAGCATCCCAAAGTGGATTTGTTGGGATTTTCTCTATTACCTTGCATGTTTCTCAGCACATTTCTGACAAGAGGTGGTAGCAACACTCAATCTCTTCATGTTGTGCCTTTTTTAGCATCTGTGCACCATGTACCTGTCTTATTAGAAAATCGGTCAAATTTTGACCCTGATCATGCCACCCCTCAGTTATTGATGCCAGGCCATGTTTATTTTTTTAATCATATTTTATTACTTTTGACAGTGACAGATACAAACACAGATACAAACATTACAGGCATAGGGAGTATCATTGGAAAACCAGACGTGCGTTAGGTATTCCTTGTTTCATTTATCTACAATTAATACTTTGTCTGTTCTTCCTAACTAAGCCAGTGAAATCAGGTCTTTGAGTGATTGTGTTTTCTTTTTCCTTTTTTAATTTAAAGTTTATTGTTTTAATAAAATAAAATACACAGAAATACACAAAACAAAAACCATTACATATGGTAAATGCATATACTTACATAATACCGTAAGAAGTATAATTTGTTTCATCTCGTTTAAACAAATAAGAATGCAGTTTAAAACAATATTTGATAATTCTGCTATACATTAACGCAGTACAGTTAGATCTGAATAACATTTAGACATTGATAAAACTAAGGAATGGCTCCCATATATAATAAAACAGTCTAATTTATTAATTAGTATATAGCTAATCCTTTCATTAATTGCTATATTACCTATGGAATCTAATCATTCTTTCATCCCTGTAGTTATAGGTGATTTTCAGTTTTGTAATAAAAGCCTCTTATATGACAATGCCACTGTCAAAATCCATAACTGTAAGGTTTTGGGAATATGAGATAAAAGCATAGAACTTCCCAAAATAAATGTAAGGGGAGAAAATGAAAATCGATCTTTCACAATCTTCTGGCAAAAACTATGGATTTCAATCCAATTCAAGACAATTACTGGGCAATCCCAAAACATGTGACCTAAGGAGGCATTCTGTGCACCACATTTCCAACACACATGAGTTTGTGAGTTTGTGATTTTATTAAGTCTTGACAGGGAAATGTAGTACCTATGAAGAATTTTGAACTGTGTCAGCCTTCCATTAATCTCTCTACTACATTTATATGCATTTTTCTACAGCCTTTCCCAAATGTTATCTGACATTTTAACTTTAAGGTCTTGTTCCCAGGCTTTTTTAGCTGATAATGTAATGACACTCCCACTGTCTGAAATATATCTGTACAGGAGACTAGTCCCTTTTTTCTGAGTGACTATTGTCATGATTTGTTGCCATTTATAGTCTTTCAGAAACATGCAAATTGGAGAGTTAACATAGTGAGTAATTTGTTCTCTTAATTGTAGATAAAGTCAAAAATATAATCTTGAAATATGAAATTTCTCTCAAATTTCTTGAAAAGACAAACATTTTCCCTGTATCTGTGTTAAGTAAATCTCCTACCTGTAATATCTCTGCCTTTCTCCATTCCAGATTATTAAATTGTCTGCCCACACAAGTTAAACCTGGGTTTTTCCCAGATTGGTGTAAATTCTAAAGGTAGCGGACCTAACTGAAACTGTTTGGCAAAGATCTTAAAAAGTCCAATGGAGACTGACAGAGTGATATGCGATCTTAACTTAGCTGTGAGTGGTTTAAAGAGAAAGTCTATGAGATTTTGTGGATAAGTAATTTTTTTTCTCAGTAAGTAGCCATAAGGGAATTCCAACTGTGTTATCCCTGGATATCCACATAATCATTTTCTTAAGTAGGAATGCCCAGTGGTATCCTTGCCACCAAGGGTAATTAAAACCCCCTACTTTCCAAGAAGCTCTTAATTTAGCAGTCTTCAATCTTGGAGGTTTGTTATCCCAAAGAAATCTGAGAAAGATCCTATCCATCTTTTTAAACCATTCAGTGTGTATTTTTGCAGTAATGGTAAGTGTGTAAAAGATTTTGGGTGCTAAAATCATTTTTATCGAGTTGATCTTCCCCCATAAAGATATGTTTAAGTTTGCCCATGTCACTAGTTCTTTCTGTAAATTTTCTATGTTATCTGTCAGGTTATTTTGTATTATTTTGGAAATTGTATTAAATATTCGAATGCCTAAGTAAATTAATCCTCTATTACCCCAAGGGAAATTGAAAGTACTATTTAAAAGTTCTCTTTCTTGAATCGATTCTTTTAGCATTATTCCCTCTGATTTTTCCCAGTTAACAGACAACCCAGAAAATTTGGCAAAGTAATTTAGTAGATTATTTAAAGCTATGAGGGATTTAGTTGGATTAGATAAGGCGACTAACAAATCATCTGCAAAGGCAAATGCCTTGTTTTCTACCCTTCCTGAATGTATTCCTTGAATCTGAGTGGAATGTTGTATAGGTCTTAAAATGAGTTCAAATGCCAAAATAAACAGAAAAGGAGATAAAGGACAACCTTGTCTGATAGCCCTATGTAACTGGAAAGATTCTGAAATCAATCCATTGGAAATAATAGCGGACGAAGGCTTTGAATAAATTGTATTAATCCATTGTCTAAAGGTAGGCCCAAAATTATAGCTCTCCAAAACAATTTGTAATTACTTCCAGTCTAGTGAATCAAATGCTTTGCCTATGTCTAGGGATAAAGCAATTGAGGGGTTGTTACTCTTATTTGCAGACCAGATCACAGAGAATAGCCTCCTGAGATTATCTGACGTTTGGCGACCTCTGACAAATCCTACTTGTTTTAACCTATCAATTTTTGAATTATGTTTACTAGTCTTTTTGCCAATACTTTTGTCAGTATCTTATAATCAAAATTTAGTAGTGATATGGGCCTATATCTTGCTGTATCTAGAGGATCTTTATTTTTCTTGGCCAGTAAGCAAATATAAACCTTGTTTAGGGTACCTATGATTTGTCCCAGTTGCAGAGATTCTTGGAATAGTTTTTCCAGGTATTCTATAATAATAGGGTTGTGATTTTCATAGAACTCACTGGAGAAACCATCAGCACCAGGGGTTTTATTCTTGCTTGCTGTTTGAATGACCTTTAATATTTCTGATTTTGCAACTGGCTTATCTAAGGCTTCCTTTTCTAAAATAGACAGGCATGGGAGTTTGGCTTCCAGTAGAAATTTTGTAATGTCCATATCTATATCTGCAGAAAAGGGCTTATAAAGATTTGTGTAATATGTTAGGAAGCATGTATTAATTTATTTTAGATTATGCGTTATTTTATTATTTGAAGCCCTAATCTTAGGTATCATTTTCTGGTTTTGCTGTTTCTTTAATCTATATGCAAGAAGTTTCCCTTGTTTTTCCCCTGCTTCCCAATATTGTTGTTTATTATGGACTAAAGCAAATTCAGCTTTACTGGAGTAGATCTTCTTTATTTTGAATTTTAGTTTTATTAATTTATATATTAGATCTTGATTTTTTTGAGGATCTTGTTTCAATTCATTTTCAATTTCTTTACTCATTCTTTCTTTACCTTCTACTTCTTTTTGTCTTAGTATTTTCCTATTAGCTGAGTATCTAATAATACCCCCTGATATATGCCTTGTAAGTGTCCCATAAAGTGTGATAAGATGTCTTTCTTTTATCATTGATTTAAAAAAAAGTGTTGTGTCTTTAGATAACCAATCTTTGAATTCTTTGTCTTGTAACAAGGGAGCATTAAAGCGCCACCTAAATTGTTTGTGAGGTGCCCCTTCCAGAATACATTACTTTCAATAAACCATGGTCAGAAATAACAATGGAATCATATTGAGCATCTGAGGACATATTCCATAATGATAAGGGCATGAAAATATAATCTATCCTGCTGTAAGAATTATGACAACCAGAAAAAAAAGAATAGTCTTTTCCTTGAGGGTGGGCTAATCTCCATATATCAAGAAGGGCTAGGTCTTCCACTAGTTCTTTCAAATAATTATGTATTATCTCTGACCTACCTAGCCCTATATCATTTGATCCATCTAGAACAGAGTCCATCACATTATTAAAATTCTCTCCCAAAATAATATCTTGGTCTTTAAAGGGCAACAAGCCAGCCAGTAAATTGTGAATAAAATTCAGCTTTTTGTATCAGAAGGGCGTAAAAATTACATAACACAACATCCCTGCCATATAAAGATCGCGTGATAATTTGGAACTTGCCATCTGAATCAATAATATATTCTTCTTTTACAAAAGGTAGGTTTTTATGAATCAGAATGGCCAACCCTCTTTTTTTGATGAGAAACAATTATGTGCAATTTGACCTACCCATTGTCTCTGTAATTTGTCTGCTTCATCAGATGTAAGGTGTGTTTCTTGTAAGAACACAATGTCCCCTCTAAGTTTCTTCAAGTGAGCTAAGACCTTTTTTCTTTTTATTGGGGAACCTAATCTATTAACATTTCATGTCATCAAGTTCAAAATTGACATAATCAAGTTATTCTAACAGTCTATAATTACTACAGTACCAAATATTCATAATAACAGGCAAAGGTATGTTCTCCTGTAATGTATCAGAATAGCACCAGTATCTACTTGAAGCTGCTACACACACTAAAATATAATAGTTTAGCTTTTCTGCTATCAAAAAAAGTAAATATGCGATAAGTAGTTTTTGTAATACTTATTAAACTGTAAGAGCCTAGTTAAACTAAAGTTCTTGAACAACAACAGGAAAGAACCACTAAAGAATTGTACAGAGTAATAACCCAATGTACCTTTAGTAATCCTTTGCCACCTGTGAAACTAGTAACCATCAATGCCATGTAAGATTATTTGTTGAAACACATCCTATAGCCAACCTTCTTCTAACTTAAGTCTTAGAAAGAACGAACACATTTTAATAGAAAATCAATATAATATTAGAACACCTGACAAAAACAAGTTAGTTTAGCTTATAAGAATGTATGTATTTTCATCCCTATCCCTAACTCTAAAATGCAATAAATTACATTGAGATAATAAAATCTCATGAATTAAGCAACAAGCAGTGGGCACTGGAAAAAGTATCTATTGTAATTCCATTCTGCCTGCCTTTCCTGCCCATAGTGTCCAGTCATAGATCCACCAAATATAAAAAACATAAGACACCAGCACTCTACCCCACCACTGGATGCATAACATAGTATTCTCATCAAAACTGTAAGGAATATCCCTAAAAAGTCTTATTTTATTGTGGGTAAGTGATCCATTTTATAAAGTCATTTATTTATATCCCCCCCCCAGTCAAATATATATTTATTATTCTCTCTCTCTTGTCAAATACCAAAAACTTCCATTAACAAGATATCTGATTGATGAACAGTGTCACATACAGGATAACATATTTTTTCATCTGTGCTTATTGGTGTGCCTTAGAGGTTCCAGTTTACCCAGCGAGCCAAAATAAGAGCCTTTTCTTTAAAACTCCTTGGAATCATCACCTCGGTACTTAACCCTTACACAGATATTTCTATCCATATTCAGGATACAGTGACCAAGAGTGGAGCACTGGGTCATCTGTTATCAAAAGAACACCACACCATTGAGCTATGCACAATACTTTAGATGCAAGACTTCATGAGAACACCAGCTAGAATGAAGGAATCCTCTTCCTTTTTTTTAATTTTTATAATTCATATATGTTGGAAATATAAAGATATTCTACAGGAGAGAGAATATACTAAAATTGTGACTTAACATTATATCTTGCCCTTTTCCATAGCATCCAATGCTGTGCAAGCACTACCTTCTGTTCTTCAACCTGGAAATTCTTATGAAGAGACAGCTGACAGTAAAGGATCCTTACCATATCATTGCCATATGCTCAGGCTGCATCAAGAAGAAAAGGAAAGGCACATCTTTTTTGGAAGGGAATAAAAAAAGCAAAAACAAAATTTAAGTATTAACAATATCATAACACAAGGGTAACATCTTTTTCATCCACGAGATGTCCTCCTAATACCAGTAGACATGTTAGCTTTTTTGTTTAATATACATTCAAGCAAGCATTTAATATAACTTCTTTCCCTTTTTCCTTTAAAACACTTATTTCCTGAAATAAGAGAAACCAAATGACCCACTGGAATAATAAATTCCTTATATAGCTCTTTAGGACATCTGGACTTTCTGACACAAATGAGTATACTTTGTCACTTTAAGTACTCAATACTATAGAGGGGGGTGCTCATGTGATCTGAAGAAGCCAATTCTTTTGCAAATAACATTCTTCCAGTGTTCTGCACGTTTTTGATGAAGTTTCTCACAACCTGCCGCCCCACAGCACTCTGCAACTATTGATTTTCAGTGCTTAAAGTACTACAGTTTATTCAGGTAATACAGTTTTCTTGTAATGCAGTAAAAGAGTCAGATGTTAAATTATCTTTGATGTACACAGACTGAGTAAAGAAATTTACTGGAGGGGAGAAACCAATTTCAATGTCGTCAAATTGTGGCTCTTCAGCTTTGTTTTTGTGTGAGTTTTGTTTGGAAAGTTTAGAGGATAAATCGACAAGCCAATATACAGTTTTTGACACCGGTATGGCTTTCCTATATGATTTTACAGACCATGCAAGTAATTTTAGCTTAGGATTAGACTGTAGGGTGTTGGGGGCAGAGGATTTGTGAGGAGTTTTGTTCAGAGATGAGTAAGCACGTTTACTGGACCCCTGAAAGTTATTCTGCGCATGAGTTCCTTGTTCTATGGCTCGAGATTCATAAGACTGTCTTGAGCTAGTTGTTGCTGAGTGCTGCTGTTGGTTTTCTCTCTGATTCAGAGGATTGCTGTGTTTCAAACTATTAGGCCAATTTCTATATATAAAAGACCAAGCCTCGTCTACAGTTTTAAAATCATGTGAGCCTCCTCCTTTCTGAATAATGAGAACAGCGGGGTATTTAATAAAGTATTTTACTCCTAGATGCTGAAGATTTGTTCTGACAGGTGTAAAACATTTTCTTTTCTCCATAATTTTGGCCAAAAAATCTTGAAATATAAAGATTATTTCCCCATTCCAACTTAGATGTTTCCTCTCCCTTGCCGCTCTAAGCACATCTTCTTTAACAGAAAATCTCAAAAAATTAGCAATTATTGGTCTCGGTTTCTGACCAGGTTTAGGTTTAGCTGTCAGAGCCCTATGTGCCCTTTTCACTTCTAATAGCCATCCCCATTGATAGTTAAGTAGAGCTTTAATGAATTCTTGTAGAAAATGTATCATGTCATGTCCCTCCAGCCCCTCAGGGACTCCCACAAAATGTAAATTATTTCTTCGTCCCCTGTTTTCTAGATCATCTAGCTTATCTGCTACCTGACTGAGTTGTCTTGCTTCCCCTTCTGTAAAATCCTCTAATTTAGTGACAGTTTGTTCCATAAATGATAGTCTCTCCTTGAATAAGTTCATCCGAGCTGAAATACCCTCCAGCTTATATTCTGTAGTTTTTTCTTTAATTTTTAAGTCAGATATACCTTCCTTAATCAAAACTAGCATTTCTTTAATGAACTGAAAGTCACTTCTATCTGTTTTGTCAGTTTTACAGCTTTTGCCTGAAGAATTTGAGAGTTTTTCGGTTATGGCTTTGATTGATGCAGATGAGCTGGCACCATTCTGACAGTTATGCACGAGCAGACTGTTTGCCGTTGCCAGACATTTTATCTGGAGATGACCACTGAACTTCATTCGCTTCTATAATACTTTGAAAGTGACAGAATACTTACAATTTCAGGATGTATAGACTCTCTATACTATACTGAACTACGTAGAAGGCTGTTGGCGTACAAAAACGGATTTTGACAACTTAATTTTAAAAGAATATTTTATGGCCACGGAGCTACTGATTCAAGCTGGCATGTCCTCTCTCACACATGTGGGCATTCCCAAGTGATTGTGTTTTCCTGAAGTCTGAAGAAACTCCTTCTGTTTTAGACCTACGTGTATGGTAATTTTCAGTAACCCATTAACAGACATGACATGCTTACATACATGGTAACTACATCTAATAACTAACCTAACACTATTACACATACTTGTTACCTAATATGCACAATCATTGGTATTCCGTAGGGGCTATCATCTCCATAGTCCTTGTCTTTTGTATGATAGGTTAGCCCTGGCATGGGTTTTTGGCTATTGATGTTCTTTTTTTTTTTTTTACCAATTATTTTACCAGGTGAAATACACTAAGCTGAAAGCTTGTTTGCAGGTGCAACCTGGGAGCACGAGGAAGTTAAGTGACTTGCTCAGGGTCACACAGTATGCAAGTGGGGGCTGTGGGATTCAAACCCAGGTCTCCAGATTTGCAGCTCAGAGCCTTAAACCACTGCGCCATACTGCCTCCTGGGTGTGAGGAGGGGCTACTTATAAAGCAGTTCAAGGGGCACAAGTTCCAGCAATTTGGACTATTGCTGGGTTTACAATCTTAAGGTTAGGAGACTTGGGTGTTCTAGTTATCTTCTGGGATGTCAATCAGGGCTTCTAGTTGTCCAAATTTTCGAAGATATGCTTGTGTACATGTCTCATACCATGTGCAGTTTTCTCAATTTTTAAAGTTTCCAGAGCATCCTGTAGCCACTCTTTGTAGGTTGGTGTTCTCTTGTCAAGCCACAGCTTTAAAATCTGTCTTTTGGTTACATTTGATATGAGATATATCATGCCTTCTGCTGGCTACTACCTCCTTCGTGAAAACATTGCTCATAATGCAAGTTTCTGGCGTAAATAGCTCCTCTATGCCCACCAACCTGTTGAGTTTGCTTTTGATTTCATTCCAGAAAGTTTTTATCTCTGTGCAATCCCATAGGACATGCATGAGGGTGGCTGCTTCCTTTCTGCTTTTGCAGCACAGAGGTGAGGGGATGTTTTTCATGTTAAACAACTTGTATGGTGTACAATACAGGTTATTCATTATTTTGAATTGTTGCCTTTTTAGGTCTTGGATGGATGTGGCCTGTCGTGAGAAGGACCATATCTCTTTTCATTTCCATTGTGTGGTATCTTTGCCCAGCTTCTTATTCCATCATTCTATAGTTTCTTTGGCTCTGCTGTACTGGTTGTTGAGAAGTCTTATAAACCACTGCTATATTGAGCTGTAGACTCCTAAGTTTCTGCTAAATTCAGTGTTCGGGGTTGGGGGTGTCACCTGTTGTAGGGGTTTCCTCTTCCAGTATTGCTGGATTGTGTGTTGTAGTTGGAGCAGGTAGTAGGCATCTTAGGCCTTCAAACTTTAAAGCCACTGTAGCGTTCTGAATTGGGATACATTTTTCTCTTTCCACTAAGTTTGTTACCACTTTAATTCACATATCTTCCCATGCCTTGTTTTGGATAGCCATGCTGTTGATTTTAAAACTATTGTTTCCCCAGAGTGGTTGCTCTAGGCTGAACTTGGTGGAGTACCCAGTCTCTTTATTTGTTCTTGCTAGGATTTCATAAGTTCAGTGTAGTGCCCATTTCTTGAGTGACAGAGGTACTTTACTGTACATGAGAAAATGTCCTTTTATGCCCATGGAGTTGCATATCTCCTGTTCGATTAGGAGCCACGTTGGAACGTAGGCACGGGGTTGAGGCATGTCTCTGTTGCCTGTTTGTTTATGTTTCTCATTTGTGTTGCCCAGTAGTGCAGTTTTATATCTGGTAGCTTTAGGTCCCCATTCTCTGTGACCCTTGCTAATTTCTTCAGGTTACATCTGGCTCTTTTCCCTGCCTATGTAAAGTTGTTTATTAGTTTTTGAGTTTGCTGTAACCTTTTGGTTAGGAT
Organism: Neoceratodus forsteri; assembly: GCA_016271365.2. Taxonomy (NCBI): domain Eukaryota; kingdom Metazoa; phylum Chordata; order Ceratodontiformes; family Ceratodontidae; genus Neoceratodus; species Neoceratodus forsteri. Next base: position 669,059,921 of record CM057451.1, on the reverse strand, counting down.
CTTCCCATGTAGCATGCTCATAATGAATAGCACCATTGGTAACAGGATAATTTTTATGGCTTGTATTCTCTGTCCTATTGCAACAGGCAGCTTGTTCCACCTTTCCATGTCTAGCATTAGTTTCTGGAATAGGGAATCTGGTGTTGACTGTGACCGTTTCACTGCTGGATGAACAGAGGTCTATGCTCAAGTAACATACGCTTTTGGGCTTTCATTGTAAGCCTAGCCCTGCTATTAGATTCTTCCCTGCATAAATGGTTTACTGGTAAAACGTCTGAATTATCTGCATTCAGCTGGTATCCTGAGAAGCTGCCAAATGTCCTAATGATCCTCAGTAGTTCTGGAATTGATTTTTTGTGGTGGGTGATTGAGACCATCACATCAGCTGACTAAGCTGTTAGTTTATGCTGCTCTTGTTTATACTTTATACCCATTATTTTCTCATCCTGTTGTATTTTTAGTAGGAGTGGTTCCAGAGCTAGATTAAACAGGGCTGGAGAGACGGGGCATCCCTGTTTGGTTCTGCGCTCCAGAGAAAATATTCAAGATCTTAGGCCATTCATTGAGACTGTTGCTTGTGGGGTGCTATACAGTAATTGAACCATCTTTATGAAGACCGGGGGATATGCCATATTTATCTGGGATGGTGAACACATAGGGCCATTCCACCTGGTCAAATGTTTTTTCTGCATCCAAGTTTATCAAGGCTGCTGGAGTCTTCAGATCTTTCACTATCTATGTTAAATATGCCTTTTTTTCTTTTATTGTCCGAGATGTTTCTGCAACCATGAAACCTGTTTGTGTTGCACCAATGAGTGCTGGCATGAAGCGTTGAATCCTGGTGGGCAATATTTTAGCGAAGATCTTGGCATCAATATTCAGGAGTGTGATGGGCCTGTAGCTTGTGCATTTTTTTTATCTTTGGTTTCAAGATTAGTGTTACAATGCCTTTCAGCATAGACTTCGGAAGCTGCTCCTTTTCTATTGACTCCTTTAGGACCTCTCACAGTATTGGGGCTAATTCCACAGTGAAGGCTTGGTAGTAGTCTGGTGAGAAGCTATCTTTGCCAGGGGTTTTTCCTCTGGGGATGGCATTTATTGCTGCTGCTATTTACTCCATGGTTATTTCTGCAGAGAACAGTGTTGCCTGCTCTTCTGTGAGCTTAGGTAGGTTGATATCCTCTATGAAGTTGTTAATCTCTTCCTGGGTGCCTGTGTTACTAGCCTTATATATGTTCTCATAGTAGGATCTCAATCTCTCGTTTATTTTGTGTGGATCTGTAATTATTTCACCATTGTTGTCTTCTGTGGATGTAATGAGGTTCTTGGTTCTTTCTTACTTCACCCTTAGAGCTAAGATTTTAGTTGTCCTGGGGTTTTTGTATATGTAGTGTGTTTTTGCTTTCCTGTGAGCATGTTCCATTTCTTGACAGAGGCTTTCATTGTATCTCTTTTTAGCTTTTGCCCAATTGTTCCAAGCTTTTTCTGAATTTGTGTTCTTAATTTTGTCTTCTGCTTTTCAAAATACTTCCATGAGGGCCTCTTTTTCCTTACATTGGTTTCTTTTCCTTTCGGTACAGATTTCCCTCTTATCGAGCATTTCAGGGCTTCCCAAATTGCTGTCCAGCTTATCTCTGCTGGTTGGCTATGTTGCAGAAAGTCTCTAATTGTGTTTTGAAATTTTTTTTGTGGTCATTGCTTTGTAGTAAAACAATTATTGAATTTCCAGTTTGGTGTTTTGGGCCCCTGTATGCTAGCATCAGTGTCAGACTTACTGGAACATGGTGACAGATAGTTACTGGTAGCATTTCCACCTCAATGACAATGGCTGCTTTGCTGTTTGGGATAAACCAATAGTCTATCCTTGAGGCCGTTCTGTGTGTGTGTGATTTGAGGGTGTACTTTTTGTCATTTGAATGTAAGATTCTCCCGACGTCTATCAGGTTGTTCTCTTCTAGGATAGCTGAGATGACTCTTGCACTTCTGGATTTTGTACTATCCATGACCGGGTCTAAGATCAGGTTCATATCTCCACCTATTATCCATGTGTATTCCGTTAGTTTGGTTAGATGTTCTGTGATGGCTGTGAAAAATGTGTGGTCATCTTTATTAGGAGCGTATATGTTAATTAGGGCCACCTTGGTCTTACCAAGGGATCCTGCCACTATGAGAACGCTTCCTTCAGGGTGTTGCCGTAGCATCTCTTTGGTGAAGGCCTGGTTTTTATGTAGCAGTATCTGTGTTCTGCCTCTTCTCTGGCTTTCTCCTACTCTGTAGGCCTTCCCTACCAATATTCTCCTTATCATGTGTGCTTCCAAGACTCTCGTGTGTGTTCCTTGTAGAAGTGCTATATGAGCTTTGTTTCTTTTGATGTGTTGTAGGACTTCTTGTCTTTTTTGCCTTGTTTGCATCCCTGTCACATTCCACATTATGCATGAAATGTTGTTGTCATCCATAGTTGGTGTTAATGAACATGTTTCCTTGACCTTTTGTCATATAGGTACTTGTGTTGTTTGTCAGACCCCTTGCCTCCAGTTGTGCTAATATTTTTATCCCCTCAGTGATCTGATCACTGCCCAGGAGTTCCATGATTCTGTCCGTGATCTACTAGACTGTGGTTTGACTCACATCCCTGTTGACTCCTCCCCCGGGAACACACACATGTCCATTCAGTAGGTTATGCTATTGCCATTGATTCTTAAAGAGCAGGTTCCTAATAGCTGCTTGCCACAGCCTGGTCGATGACTGACCTTTTCAGTAGTCTTTTCATGAAGTATTACGTAAAATATCCATGTTGCTCAAAAGTTATTGCACTCGTAAAATCTTATTTTGGCATGCTGGCAAAGGACTGACTTCCCCACCCCCACGTGTTGGTTTCATGCAGCTCTGCTTTGTGATGTCACAATGAAGGCTGCATGAGCTGCTTACGATTCTATGGGTCGATATTTCCACCTATTTTATACCCTTTACAGTTGGGATTTTATTAAACCAAAGCGATCAATTGACTAATAGGGACCCTATTAGTCGATCGATCACTTTGATTTAATAAAATCCCAACTGTAAAGGGTATACAAATAGGTGGAAATATCGGCCCCATAGAAGTCAATGGGGCATGCTCATGCAGCCTTTGTTTTGCAACATCACAAAACAGGGCTGCGTGGGCCGATGTGGGGGCATGGTTTTAGGACCGGGAAGTCAGTCCTTTTTTGGCTGGCATGCCGAAATAAGATTTTACGAGTTCAATAACTTTTAAGCAACATGGATATTTTACACAAAACGTCATGAGAAGACTACTGAAAAGGTCAGTCATTGACCAGGCTGGGGGAGAACAGCAACACAGATAGTAGGAAACTGCTATTTAAGGCTGTGATTTTGTTAGGAATCCAGGTAGGACTTAGCTGCTTAGGTTGTCTCAGTGCCAAGTGTTGTGAGTATATCTTCCTGTTTAGCCTGTTGTGTGATGGGACTTGGCAACTACTGACTTGTGAGTGTTCTGCCCCCCCCCCCCGGGATGCTCCCCTGAGGGAGGTTCAACTCGCTAAGCTTGTGCCCTTATAATCTTGCAAATTTTATGTGGCTAGCCAGACAGGGGGAGTCCCAGGTCCCATAATCTTTGGCTCTGTTGCCTTGGGCTTGTTAAAACTAGGGGTATTTCCCTCAGAGAGGTCAGCACCTCCATGCTAAGCAATGAACTGTATTAGGCATTACAAACAGTCCTGCTCTGCCATACTATTTTTTATTATAACTCCATGACTACAAATGTACAGTATGGAGTAAAGAAGAAAACTAAAAACAAAATCCTGTTTCTTAAAGAGCAGATGACACCTTTACAAAAAAATCTGGAAAACATAGTATTTAGACACAGTTCAGCTTGTATTTCATATATCGTGTGTAGCTTTCCCCTGTCCATTTTTTATTACTAAACAAATTCCCACAAAAACAAAATCTTTAACCCTTAGAGTTCACTTGCCTCTGTAGCTTATTCCCTACTTGAAATCACAGTGCTCTGTTGTGACATCATAATCTGTTGCTATGGGAATAACTGTGATGTCACCAGCAGAGTATTATGAGATCAGGTTGGGAAGAAGCATGGCTGGCCCAGTGATGATGAGGGTTAAGGTGCTGGATGCCACACTTCGCGGCACATTGGCGACCTGGGTTCGGGAACGAGCTTGGGTCATCGGGGGTTGGCAGGAGAGGATCGAGTCTCCAGAGGGCTGCTCTCCTCTCCTGGGGACGGGTGGGTATGAGTGCTGCAGTACCAGTGGCCCCCGGTGGAGACTGAGGGCAGCACTACTTGCGGCGTGCTCTTCAGGGTTGGGGGTGTCAGCAGACATCTTACGCATGGGAGCGGGAGAGCTCCTGTGACGTGCAGGATGTCACGGCATGTCCGCACCCCAGGGGGAACCAGAAAAGTGGATACACCCTGGTACCTGGACAGGCAAAAGTGGGCCCAGAGGACTGCCCCATGCTTAACGTCGGATCCATCCTTGCTGGTTGCTGGCTTCCCTCCACTCCCCAGCAGCCCTTCTAGACTACAGATAGAGCACTGGAGGAGTATGGCGGTCCCACCCCGGTGGGCTCTAAGCTGGGGGGCAGCGATATCAGAGGAGTTGGAGGGGAGGTTCAGGTGACAGTAGACCAGACCCAGGAGGATTTTAGGCAGGGCGGGATAGGCAGGTTTCGAGTGACCTCACTGGAGAGAGGTCTATGAGGCCAGAGAAAGGAGAATAAGGAGAGTTTGAAAAAAAAAAAGGTTGGGAAGAAGCAATAGAAGCTGATGAATTCTCAGTGAACAGCAATCCTGTTTTCATGTATATGACTTTAGTAATAAATAAGGGGGGGGCAAGAAATATAGAGCTAATGTGAAATATAAGCTGCTTTGTGTTCAGATATTATGTTTTGTAAAGTTTCTCTTGAGTCATCGGTGGCTCTTTAAGCTTGCAGACTATATTTTTCCTGTACTACTAATGACACTCTAAGTTGACAAAGAAAACTACTGATTTCCAAAAACATTGTGTTTTGTCATTGTATGTCACTAGATTTGTCTCTTAACTGTTTTTAACTTGTGCCTTATGTGTGCTTTCCCAGCTTCTGCGTATAAACTTGTGCTGATGTGACCTTCTGCGGGTCACTGCATGTTGCCTTAGTCTTTCCTATGCTGGGCCGTTAGCGCTGTGTGTGACTATAAACTGTGTTGGTGCTTTAGCAACTATGTGGGGCAGGGCTAATTCAGTTCTTCCTATTTCTACTGTTGAGTTAGTGCAGTTAGATGGATCACAGTTAGATGAATAGGGGAGAAGACTTTCTTTTGCTATATAAGTGAGAAAAGGGACAAGAAGGAAAGGATTGTTAGGCTTAAGAAAGGGGTGGAGTGGGTGGAGGATAATGGGGGAAAAGCAGAGATACTAAATGAATACTTCTGTTCTGTCTTCACCAGGGAGAAGAATGGACCAGTGCCTTCAGTAGGGAAAAGAGGAGCGGTGGGGGGACACACAGCTGCAGTGATAAAGGAGGATAGAGTGAGGGAGGGGCTGCTGGCAGTGAAGGTGGACAAATCACCAGGCCCGGACAGAGTACATCCAAGGGTACTAATGGAACTGGCTAAGGAGCTGGCAGGGCCACTGTCAGACCTATTTAATAGTTTACTAGAGCCAGGTGTGATGCCACAGGACTGGAGAACAGCATATGTAGTGCCCCTCCACAAAAGCGGTCCCAAGGATGGCCCAGGGAATTACAGACCAGTCAGTCTGACCTCCATTGTGGGCAAGCTCATGGAGACCATACTAAAGGAAAGATTGGTGGAATATCTAGAGGAGCATGGTCTCCAGGATGCGAGGCATCATGGGTTCATTGGAGGGGGGGGGATCATGTCAAATGAATCTGATTAACTTCTTTGACTGTGTCACTAAGACAGTAGACAGAGGCCATGTGGTAGACATCCTCTATCTTGATTTCAGCAAGGTCTTTGAGTCTGTACCCCACAAAAGGATGATCAGGAAGTTGGTGGATCTCAGGGTTGGGGAAAAGATGGCCTGATGGGTGGAAAACTGGCTGAGGGACAGAACCTAGAGGGTGGTTGTGGGGGGAAGAGTTATCTGACACCAGAGAGATAACCAGTGGGGTCCAGCAGGGCTCAGTGTTGTCTTCATCAATGACATTAGGGATGGCATTAAGGGCAAAATGTGACTATTCGTGGATGACACCAAGCTCTGCGGGAGAGTGAACACAGCTGAAGGGATACAGGACTTACAGGAAAATCTGGAAAAGCTGGGGGAGGTGGTCCAGGATCTGGCAGCTTGGCTTCAATGCCAAGAAATGCAAAGTTATGCATATTGGAGCCAAGAATCCCAGGACAGAGTACTACCTGGATGGAGTCCGAGTATCTGCTTAAGAGGAGCAGAAGGACCTGGGAGTGATGATCACTAGTGACCTGAAGCACTCCACGCAGTGCAAGAAAACAGCAGCAAAGGCAAACAAGATGCTGGGATGCATATCTAGGGGGATCATCAGTAGGAGAGAGGAGGTTATACTGCCCTAGTACAGGTCACTGGTAAGGCTGCATCTAGAGTATGGAGTGCAGTACTGGTGCCCACTCCTCAAAAAGGACATTAACCTGCTGAAGAAGGTCCAGAGGAGGGCTACAAAGATAATAGCGGGTCAGCAGGGTAAGGCATAGAGGAGAGGTTGAGGGCACTTAACATGTACTCCTGGAAGACAGGAGAGAGAGAGAGAGAGACGACATGATTGGGACCTTCAAGTACTTGAAAGGGATAAATAAGGTTGATAAGGAGAGTCTCTAAGCTGAGTGGCAACCATAACAAGAGGGGGCACAGTCTTAAGTTGGAGGGTGGGAGGTTTAGGAGGGAGGTCAGGAAGCACTTCTTCACAGAGAGGGCGGTGGACACTTGGAATGCTTTGCTGGAAGAGGTTATCTCATTGAAGACAGTGGACAGCTTTAAGAGAGGCTGGGATAAACATAGGGGGAAGGTAAGGATCATGGATAGGGAGGATGGCAGGAGTGGGAAGGGAGGGCAGGGACATTAGCTCAAGCTGTAGACCCTGCAATATGAGCAGACTTGATAGACCAAATGGCCTTCTTCTGCTGGCTTCTTCGTATGTTCGTATTGAGTGTGTTAGAGTTCAGGTAAATAACTAATATCTCTGGCAGCTCTCCCTAAACGGTGTCCCTGCTAATCATGCATTTGTTCCTCTGCCCCCTCTGGCATTGATTGCCCATTCGATGTGTAAGTCTCTTATGTCCCGCTATGTGCAGGTCCCTGGAAAGTTTTCCTTATATGGCTGTTGGTGGCCTTCTGGGGGTCATGTCAGCTGTGGTGAGTTTTCTCAGCGTGTGTAGTCACTGTGCCCTGTCCTGTGTCCGCTTATTTGCCCCCATGACCCAGTTTACTTACTGTTATTGGGGTCCCCGTGTTCAGCTTACATGAGTTATTTTCCGGGAGGCTTCAGCTGGTCTGGGGCTGCATTGTTTGCTGTTGGGTGTTCCGCTCATGCTCTGCTCTGTTACCATTCGCATTGGTCACTCTGTTTGTTGCCTACTCATCTGAAGAGTCTAGATCCTCCTCTTGGTGTGCATGTGGTGCCTCGAGTTGTTCTGCCTAGCTACCACCTTGAATGTGCGTGTGTTGTGACCTTTCACCTCTACATCGGGTCTTGTGTCTCCTGCTTGGGGTGGAACTGCACTGTATGGGCTGCTGTTCAACATTCGGGAGGATCTTCTCTAATGCGGCCTAGCTTTTCCCATCTGTGAACAAAGTAAGTAAATGGCTTTTAGAGGAGTGGGGTCCATGTTTGAGAGGCAGTCCTTTGTCCTAATTTGCTTTCTGCAACCAGAGGCTAACTGAAGTATAAATTCATCAGTGGGGAGGGGATTCCATTGCTGTTTGGATTTTAATGCACCACGCAGTTTTTGGTTGTAGATGGTGAATTTGTTGATCTGTGGCTGGACGTGGTAGTCTTTTGTATGGCAAGGTGTTTGAGAAGTGTTTTGCTAATTCCTCTTTAGCAGTTTCAGCAGTGTAGAACACTTGTATGCTGTTTTTAAGCTAGACCTTTAGTCTCGCTGGGTACATTAGGTGAAACCTCACGTTCACCCTGTGCAAGTCTCCTTTCATGTCTGTGAATTTGTCTCTTCTTTCTCAGACACCGGGGCTATAGTCATTAAATAGTTTTACATGGGCACCCAGATAGTTGATACTTTGTTTTTTTTTGGCTTTCTCTCGGACATATACCTTCTACTGAAAGCTGACAAAACAGAGGATCCGTAGCCAGGGTCACTGTTTAGGTGCTGTTTTTTTTTTATATAGATTTTTATGGCTTTTCTGGTTTTCTTCCCGTATTTCTCAGGGCTCTGGGCATACGGCTGTATCGCATTCTGACGGAGGCGCACGCACACCGGAAGCCAGCTCAGCCCCTTCCACCCACCCGCACTGCCACCCCCACCCACCTACATTACCCCACTGGACCTCCACCCAGGGGCGGAACTACAAGAGGGATGACAACCCACCCCCACCACCCCTGGGAGAGGAGAGCAGCCTGATGGTTTGCTCAATCCTGCTCCTTCCGCCCCCCATGCTGGCACCCCGATGACCCCAGGTTGTTCCCGAACCCAGGTCACCAGCGCAGCGCGAGGTAAGGCATCCAGCGCCTCAACCCTCAGTGCCACTGGGCTGGCCTAGGTCCCAGTTTTGGGGTCAAGCTTGTATGCCTCCTTTCTATAGAGTATTCTCCCTTTCCATCATGCAGACCAAACAAGGATTGAAGCATTTTTTGTACAGATTCCATCGGGTTTTTGCCTTCTTTGTTTTCCCGCAGCCTGTGGATTACGAGGTTGTTTCTTCTTGAGTAGTTCTCCTGATATTCTTTTTTTCAGTTTCTGTATCATTTTAGTGTCCTTTGTTCTCTCCTCCCTCTACCTCTCTAGTGCTCTCTTTAAACTTGTTATTCTGGCTTTGGCATCCTTTACTCTCATGGAATGGCTCTTGACTGTGCTTTTAATGTTTTTAATTTCAGATAAAGCATCTGTTACTGAGGTGTGCAGGGCTGCCATTTCCTGCAGTATGCAAGAGAGTTGTTCTGCAATCAACACAACTCCTTCACATTTGTCCCCTGCTGGGGAGATGGCTTTGTGTCTCTTTGGGTCTCGGCGTCGGAGTCTCCGCTATCATATCCCTCCATACTGCACACAGTATCTTTTCTGTATTTGTAACCTTTTGTTCAATTGATTTTCTGGGCAGTAGATGGTTTATTTTCTCTTTTCGACATTTGGGAGTGTGGAGCTCCGACAGGCTGCTGTCACTCACCTAGGCTGCATCACCGAAGTCCTGCCAGTCCATGTTTATAACATAGGTCCAGGGTGGCAGTCCCAAAATCTGCAGACTGCAAAATGCCAGAAATATGGGTATTTCAGTTCATGACATGAAGCATGTGTTCCATTAAAGAGAAACATTCACATACAGAGGCTGACGTACTTTGAAAACCCATGTAAAACTCTTTCAAATTAGGTATTGGGTTGGAAACACTCCAGAGATATGGACGACTGAGTCTGTTCAATATTAATACTATATTGCAATCATTTGTAGAACATTGTGATGTCATGAAGGAGCAAGCTGTTCCCAACTACACTGAGTACTGAGTCAAGTACAGCTTGTTCCTTGATGACAGCACAATGTTCTAAAAGTGGCTGCAGTGTAGTATTAGCATTGAACAGAGTCAGTGATCCATATCTCTCTAGTATTTCCAGCTACAGATGAGCCCAATACCTCATTTTGAAAAATGTTTTTATGGGCTTTCAAACTATGATTGCTGCTAGGCAAGAATGTGTCCCTTTAAAGCACAGCATGTGGTATCACCACCTGCTTCCAGCATCTGCTGTACATTCAACAGTGTCTGCCTCAGCACATGTAGAAGTGGGTTGGCCTGACTAATACAGGCAGTGTCCTCACTCACTGCCTGTGTTGCATGTTGGAATGGCCTGAGAATCATGTTCAGGCCATCCATTAGTCGCCACGGGTCTGTTGTCAGTGACCTGGGTACTCTGGCACTGTCATGGCTTGTATGTAGCAACAGATATTCAGAAATTTATTTTATTTATTTGTAGTTGTTGGCCAGCAAAGGAACACTAAGCTGCTACAGCTTGTTTCCCAGTGCATCCTGGGTGGAAGGTTGCATAGACCTGTGTTATTGAAAGGGGGAGCGCTGGCTATGACACCCGGGAAACTCTCCTATTTATCTTCGATAAGTCCCATGGGATATTTTACTTCCCCTGGACAGTGACCAGAGGTTGGCGGAAGGGACCTCCATTTTACATCTCATCCAAAAGACTGCACCTCACTGGTGCAGCACCCTCCTCATATTGCACTACAGTGTCAGTTATGGGTATTATCCCAAGTAAGAGGTGTTGGTCTAGGAACCACAACCTTCCAATCTTCTGGCCCCAGAGGCAAGAATGCTAAGAAGATGTCTTTATACTGCTCATACAAGTGCTCAATCATGTACAATATTGAGTTCCATCCAATGAGGACTTCCAGCTTCATACAGTGCTGAGGCAGTTTATTCTGTATCTGCAAGTCCCTGAGCTGGTCACAGGCCGTTCTATAATGGGCAAGGTGGGCACAGTTACAAAGGGCCACACTCAACATGGACTTGACATCAGGATATGTTAGAAACTCCTGCACAATGAGATCAAGACAGTGTGCCAGGCATGATACCCTGAGAAACCCCTCATCATTTATGCATTTCACTACATTCAAGCCATTATTTTTATTTAGTTATCTATTTATGGCTTTGTTTACCAGGTAGGTGCGCTGGTCCGAAGGACCGTTTACAGGCACGACCCAGACCAGAAGGCACAAGTACATACAAGAATCACAGTGTAGGTACAGGTAAAAATACAGAACAATAAAACAGTAATATCAAGTCAATATACACAGTGCAGGTACAGACAATAGTAGAGCGCAAAATAACATAGCAGTTACATAACAGCATTAGAATATAATGAGGACTTGCAAAGAATTATCACTTGCAATGTAACCCACATTTAGTAAAGGGGAGTTAGTCACTTCTCAACCTTGGTCAGAAGCAATTCTAGCATTTTCTGACTCAGGTGTGCTCCAGTTGCAGTCTTCACTGCCAGAGTGACATGCTGTTGAATACTTATACTCTTGCTACCATTGTTGTTGGCCTTAGTACAGTTTTTCCCCTAGGCTGAACCAACTACAGTACTATTCTGGTACCTGAGCCCAATGTGCTGTAATGCATAGGAGCTACCAGCTGTGTGGCCAATGGTCCACATAGCCATACTGAGATGTATGTATGGTTATGTTGAATTCTATAGGGCATGGATTACCATGTGTGACACATCCCATACAGTTCAGGAATGGCTCGTGTAGAGAAATATGTTCTTGCGGGAATCCTCCATTTGGGACAGACATGTGCCATCAACCTTCTAAATCCCACATTCTCCAGAGAATGACAGTAGGTCAATTGCCAGCATTTCAGCCGTTGCTGCATTTAGTTCACATGCAATAGCATGATTGGATGGGCATTCAGACTGATACTCAAACATGCTATGTAGCATAGGCTGGACCTTTCTGGGTTACCAGACAGCTGGACCCATCATGGTGGCATTGCTGTGGGGTAGTATGTGACTCCTAGGGTTCACATGTGCTGGTTGAATGAAAACAGTGATTTGGGGGGTTTTCTGTAATGGCATTACTGTGGTTTGGTGCCTCTGGGTGCTACTACTTAACCCACCACTCCTGCTGTGACCACTACTAGACAGTCTCACAGACTTCTCCTCTTCTCTGTAGTCCTCCTCATTCACCCTTCCCTACTCCTTGACAATTCCAAATGCCTTGGCTGATGATGATGAGGGAGAGGAACCTCCTGCACCAGCTTTCTTCTGGTGGTGAGTCCAGTGTAATAGGTGCCTGGACTTTAAGTGTGTGTGTTGCTTATTTGTGCTTAGGTGACTGCCCTTTTTTCCCCTATTAACTCGCGCCTGACATTAGCTGGGTCTGGTAAATAGAAATCCCAGACTAGGGATTTGTTACCGTTCATTTTACTTTGTGATGGGGTGGGACAGGAGAGGGAAAGGTGTGGAGATGCATGTTTTTGGGATGCTCTATGAACTTTCACACTGGGTGGCTGACATGTAATGGGCTCATCAGTAAGAACAACTGTTGTAGTATGGGGGAGTGGCTTTGGTAGTTGGATAAAACAGTGGTGGGCAAATCCCCGCATCTTCAGCAGCACCACCAAACCTCTTTTTCTTTTCAGGCTCCCAGAAGGGATCCAAATCATCATCCCCACAGTCACTGGTATCCTCCTCCTCCTGAGCTCTGTCCTCACATCATCACTTTCTCCAGGATCTCTGTCCCTCTTATCATCATGAGTTTGACACACATTTTTAAATGTAGTCATTTCTGACTGTACAACAGTCAGATCTCCATCCTCAGGCTCTGACTCACGCTCAAGCTCCCCACTCTCATTAGTGAATGAGAAACTGTCATCAAGATCACCAGCTTCCCACCCTTTCATTCCTCCTTTGTCTTAATCTTTTATTTACACTGTGTCCTCCTCTACTCCTCAGGCATTCCACCGCCCCCTGAGCGTCACTCTTGGACTCCGGCGGTGCCTCTGCCACATTCACTGCAGATTCTGCTGACTCCTGGCCGCTCTCCTGGCCTCCTATTCAGACTCCCCCACAAGGTACAGCTTCCAAGTTCTCCCAGAGCTGACCCACTTGCAGTGGCTTTCTGATTGGAGTGCCTTTTTTCTCGCGCCTCCTGATTGGCTCAGAGGGTAGCGCACAGCTCCCGACTGGAGTGTCTGCAAGCCCATAGTAGATATCTCTAGTGAGCTATTTTGCCAGTCCTGTACATTGAATTTTGTTTTTCTCCTGCCCCCGCACCCCCACCCAAGCCCCCTATTAAATAGTCCACTTGCCATGCCCACCTCGGCTTATTTTAACTTTTTTAGTATTTACAGTCCTCTCTCCCTGCCCACCTCTACCAAGCTAGGTCTAACTGTGTACTCCTATTCTAATTTACACTACCTGCCTTGCCTTCCTTGGCTTGCCTTACCCTTTTTAGTACTCACAGTCCTTTCTCCCTGCCCACCGCTACTAGCTAGGTCCATCTTGTCCTATTACTTTACTCTGAACACTCCTGGCTTATTCCTCTAATGCTTTGGTGTTACTACTCTAATTCTTTAGTGTAACCCATGAACTTCTCTATTAACATCTTCTTGCTCTAACCCTTTTAGCACTCAGTGTATTTATTGCAACTCAGGAAACTCTCTATTAACATTTCCTCATCTTCCCTATCTGGCTCCAGACCTTGGGTGACAAAACTTTCTATATCCTATTGTGTTGCTAATTTGAGACACCCTGCTGGCTCTGTCGGCCCTATTGTCTATTAGCCTATCCTTGTCGATAGGACTTATTAGTGGCAGTACCACACCTTAGGCTAAATCATGAGAGGATCCCCGTGGCTCCTCTTACTGATGCTTCTTGCTGTGGCACTGGTTGGCCCTATCCAGCCATTCCAGCTGCCACCATGCTCTGTTCTCAACTCCTCATTGTGTCATAGTAGCCTATCTTTTGTTTGCCTATGCGATCCTGAGTATGTCTTGATGCAGTCTTATCCCCAGCTAAGTCCTTTTGGGGGTACGCATACTGAACCCCTCATACAGGGTCCTCCTCCTGCTGTGCCTAACTTTGACAACCCTCTGAATGTTGCAGTTATATTGTTAGTTTTCGCAGTGCTAGGTCAGAATAGCTACAGTGGAAAAGCTCTGCGTGTCAGATCTAATAACTCTCACAGATGTGACAAAACTAGGATTCTTAAACTAACTTTAGCTGCTCTTAGACAATTATTACTCATCCTTCTACTGTGCTCAGGCAATGTTGAGCTCATTCCCAGCCCTGTTGACACTATAGCCTCGCCTACAGATCTAGCAAGAGTCAAAGGCATGAGCTTCTTGCATATTAATGTATGCAGCTTGTTAAAAAGCTTACTATGATCCAAGCCTGGATGAGTCACACCTCTCCTGTTGTACTAGTAGTTTCAGAATCCTGGCTTAGACCAGCTACCTCAGACAAGGAGGTCAATATCCCTAATTATGCCTTGTTTAGAGCTGACAGGCAATCCAGAGGTGGAGGGGTGGCCATTTATGTTAAGAAACAAGTTGGTGACCACCTGTCTCGACTCGTCCTCAGTCGCCAGTGAATTTGAATGCTTCTCTCAAAGTGGAGGTTTTGCAGTCCAGCACGATCCAAGTAATAGGATACTATAGACCTCCGTCTGCAGGTTTACAACTTCTGTCTCATCTATCTGTGAAGCTGGAACAAGGCTCCCTAGAAACAATCATTCTAGGGGACTGTAACCTCAATTGGCTATCTAATGCCTCAGTTCCTCTCGCATCCTTCTGTGATGATCACGGGTTAACACAACTTATCGCTGAACCAACGTGCCCTAATAAAAGGAATCCTAATAACAGCACCTTACTGGACGTTATCATGGTGAGTAAACCTCATCTCTTCACCCATGCCGGCACCTTTTTCTCTGATGTCAGCGACCACTGCTTCATTGCTGGTGTAACAGCTGCCAGCAAACCCCCTTCCACTTCAAAGTTCACTGTGACGAGATCAAGGCAAGCATTTAAACTAGCCAAGGGGGGAGGCACTGGAGAGGAGCAGGGAAATCCTGGCCCCTCCAAAAAAATCAGGTTACTAAGTGAGGTAAACACCAACATAGAGATGTCAATAGGGAGAAGTGCAGGGGTAAATGGAGAAAGTGACAAATGCAATAAGGACAGGGATGGGGCAAAAAGGGGTAAGACCATCAAGAAATGGAGGGTAATGAGTGCCAACGCCCGTAGTCTGGGAAACAAGCTCCCTGAATTGGTGGCCTTGATGGAAGAGGGATGCCTGGATATCGTAGCAGTCATGGAAACATAGTACACAGAGAATCATGACTGGGTTGTTAACATACCAGGTACACAACCTACAGGAGAGACAGGGAGGGCGGGGAGTAGCTCTCTATGTAAGGGAAGGGATAAAAGCAACTAAACAAAAGAGTAAACAAGGAGGAGAGAGGAGGCACTGTAGGGTCACCTGAGACTGGAAATGGCACCACAATCTGCACAGGGTTGCATACAGACCCCATGTCAGGGGGAAGGAATGGACAAGGATATGATAGAAGGCATACTTAGGATGACAGAGAAAGGGGAGATACTGTTGATGGGGGACCTTAATGTGCCAGATGTTAACTGGAGCACCTTTGCTGCAGCCACATCCAAAAGCAGGGCCATTCTTGATGCTCTTCAGGTGGCATGCCTCAGACAGCTAGTTTTGGAACCTACTCATGAGGGAGCAATCTTAGACCTTGTACTCTCAAATGGGGACAGTGACGGGATCTCAGATCTAGAAGTGGGTAGTCATTTGGGAACAAGTGACCATCAAACAGTGTGGTTCACGATAAACTCAGCTACAGAGTCAAGCCATACAAAAGTGAAGGTTCTGGACTTCAGGAGGGCTGACTTTGGCAAGATGGGAGAGTACCTTAGAAAAGCACTAGCAAACAGGCTAGAAGGAGGGGTGAAGCAACAATGGGGAAATATCAAAACTGCCATCACAGAGGCAACAAGCCTTTGTGTGAAGCAAATAAACAAATCAAAATGAAAGAAAAAGCCACTATGGTTCTCAAAAGAAGTGGCAGTGAAGGTTAGGAGAAACAGATAGCATTTAGGAAGTATAAGGAAACACAGAAGGAGCAGGACAGAGAACTGTACCAGTTAAGGCAGAAGGAAGCAGGGAGGGTAGTCAGAACAGCAAAGGCACAAACTGAGGAAAAGATAGCCAACTCAGTTAAGAAGGGGGATAAAACCTATTATAGGTAAATCAGGGAGTGTAGAAAGACAAAGGGAGGGATAGTGAGGCTGAATAGAATGGATGGTGGGTGGGCAGAGAGTGACAGTGAAAACGCAGGGATATTGACTGAATACTTCTGTTCAGGATTCACAAAAGAGGAAGTGGGGAAGGTGCCTAATCCAATTAACAGAAGCACTCTGGAGAGGGGGGTTGATCCCAGTCCTTTCACAGAAGAAAGGGTTCTGAAAGAACTCGTAAAACTGAAGCTGGACAAAGCAATGGGCCCAGATGGAATTCACCCCAGAATTCCAAAAGAATTAAGCAGAGAACTAGTGACACCACTGACTATCCTTTATAACAAGTCATGGGAGGATGGTGTTTTACCAGAGGACTGGAAGAAGGCTGATGTGATTCCCCTTCACAAAAGTGGGGGCAAGACAGAGGCAGGAAACTACAGACCTGTCAGTTTGACCTCTGTGGTAGGGAAAGTGATGGAATCAGTTCTGAAGGAAAGACTTGTTGAGTACCTAGAGGCCAGTGGGGCACAGGACCCAAGGCAGCATGGGTTCACAGTGGTAAGGTCATGTCAAACGAATCTAATTGATTTCTTTGACTGGGTGATCAAAGTTGTAGACCAGGGAGGGGCTGTGGACATGGCCTACCTAGACTTTAGCAAGGCATTTGACACAGTCCCACACAAAAGATTAGTAGGCAAACTAACCAGCCTTGGAGTGGGTCCCAGGGTGATAGCCTGGGTAAAACATTGGCTGAACAACAAGACACAGAATGTAATTGTAAATGGAGTCCACTCTGAAGAAAGAGGAGTTAGTAGTGGGGTACCGCAGGGTTCAGTACTAGGTCCAGTCCTTTTTAATGTCTTTATAAGTGACATTGCAGAGGGACTGGAAGGAAAAGTATGTCTCTTTGCAGATGACACAAAGATCTGCAACAGGGTTGATACACAAGGAGGCGTGGAAAGGATGAGAAGGGACTTGGCAAGGTTGGAGGAATGGTCAAGTATGGCAGCTTGGATTCAATGCAAAGAAGTGCAAAGTAATGCACCTGGGAAACAAAAACCCAGGGAAGATTACACAATGGGGTGCAGTAACAACAACAAAATGGAAAGGACCCTGGGGTAATCATATCAGATGACCTTAAGGTTTGCAAGCAATGTGAGAAGGCAGTAGGGAGGGCTGGGGGGATACTGGGATGTACAGGGAGAGGCATCACCAGCAGAAAACAAAAAGTTGTTATCCCCCTGTACAGACAGTTGGTGAGACCTCATCTGCAGTACTGCATCCAGTTCTGGAGACCCCATCTCCGCAAGGACATAGACAGGATGGAGGCAGTTCAGAGGAGGGCAACTAAAATGGTGCAGGGTCTGCAAGAGAAGCCATACGAGGAGAGACTAAAGGAGCTTAATATGAATACCCTTGAGGAAAGGACGGAAAAGGGGGACATGATAGAAACGTTTAAGTACCTCAGTGGAATCAACAAAGTCCAAGAGGATAGCATCTTTCAGAAAAGAGATGTGCAAGAACAAGGGACACAATTTGAAGATAGAGGGACAGCTCAGGGGCAATGTGAGGAAGTATTTTTCACAGAGAGGGTGGTGGACACATGGAACAGCCTTCCTGAGGAGGTTGTAGGTCTAAAACTGTGGGAGAATTCAAGAATGCATGGTACAGACATAAGGCAATTTTTGTGGGGGTAGGAAGAAATAGGCTGTTGGTTAAATAGGATCTGCAGCTTATCCTCTAGGTAGGGAAATGGGCAGACTGGGTGGGCCAAGCGGTCCTTATATGCCGTCACAGTCTATGTTTCTATGTAAGGCGGAACTTTGACTTGTTTGCTTACCTTGATTAGCTTAAATACTCCTTGCATTGGCAGGATTTCTACCTGGCAAAAATGGTCACTTCCGCGTATGACATCTTCCATGATATCTTGACAGGGGCTCTCAACAAATATGCTCCACTGGCTAAAATCCATGTAAGGAATAAAGTCTGTAGATGGTTCTCCCCTGAACTCAAGACTATGTTGCTCATAAGGGATAAACTTTAGAAAAACGCTTGTAGATTCAATACTCCTTTGGACTGGAATCAGTTTAGGAGATTAAGAAATGTCTGCACGAAAATGGTCAGAGAATCAAGGTTGCCTTCTTTCACTCGGAACTTGACTCTGCTGCCAAGAGCCCAGCTAAATTTTGGAAAACTATCAAGGACCTGTTCAGCCACATCTCTGGCAACCCCCTTCCATCTAAGATCAGCTCTGGGAATTCAACCATCACTGATAGGTTGGAGATCTTAGATTCGTTCAATAATCATTTTGCCACCACAGGCCTAGCATTTAATATTTCCCCAGCTTGCTCCCTACGCACCCAGATTTGTACCCCTTACCCTGATCCCCCTGTCTCAGACTTGGCATTCTCATTCCAACCTGCTTCACTGAAAGAGGTGGAAGATCTCCATTTGCAGTTGGACACCAGAAAAACTGCTGGTACGGACTCCTTAGATCCTTATTTTATAAAGATTGCCCACCATGTACTTGCCGTGCCGATTACCCACCTATTTAATCTATCTCTGTCTTAGGGTATTCTGCCACCTATATGGAAGACTACTTATGTCATTCCCCTGTTTAAATCAGGGGACCCCTGAGATCTTAATAACTACAGGTCAGTCCCCTCCTTCCTGTATTGTCTAAATTACTGGAGAAAATAGTGAATGCTCAGCTGCGGTCCTATCTTGAAACCATGAATCTACTAAACTCAACGCAGTCTGGCTTCAGAGCTAACCATAGCACTATCACAGCCCTTGCCTAAGTAAATAATGATTGGCAGAGGGAGTTAGACATCAAGAATTACATCTGTGCTGTATTTCTGGATTTAAGTAAGGCCTTTGACACCGTTGATCATAGCCTGCTCCTCCTCTCCCTGTGAACTATAGGCATGGACTCTCCTTCGTTGCGTTGGTTCACTGAATACCTAACAGGATGCTTTCAGCAAGTCAAAGCCGAAGGCGAATTGTCACCTTTTAAATCTCTCCAGTGAGGTGTGCCCCAGGGATCTATATTATATCCCTTACTGTTTGCGATATACATTAACAATATCGATAACTGCATACATAAGGCCAATATTCATCTGTTTGCAGATGATACTGTCCTCTACTTATGCCGCCCAATGCCAAAAGCTGCCTGTGAAGACCTCCAATCCGAATTCAATCTCCTCCAGAGCCAACTAATTCATAAAAAGCTCCTCCTTAATGCCAAAAAAATGAAAGTGATGCTTCTTTCTCCATTTACCCTCTCAATTAATCCTGTAACTACTAGTTCAGTCCCTCAGATTATCACCTTGTTAGGAGAATAGTTGGAATATATCACAAAATTCAAGTATCTGGGAGTGTGGCTAGATCACAGACTTTCCTTCACGGAACACACTGAGGATCTACTAAAAATACTAAGGCAGAGGCTGGAAATTTTCTTTAGAATTAGTAAATTCCTATCCAGAGATGCTAAGACACGGCTGGTCCAGTCCACATTTCTATTGTTGATAGACTACGCGGACTTCCTTTACAGTCAGTGTCCTACCTCTTGCTTGACAAAATTGGACACACTTTGTCACAGAGCTCTGAGATTTGTAGCGGGACTTCCCTTCAGCATGCACCACCTCTCTCTGTATATGGCTGTAGGATGGACCTCCCTTAAGTCCAGAACAGATAGAAATGCTGCACTATGGACCTTCACAGCTATTCAAAAAAAACTGACATATTATATTACCAACTGTCTTCCTCTAAGCACAGTAGGTAAATTCGCCACTCATGAAGTTACCATATGTCTCGCCTCATGGTACTGTACCTATGGCTAAATCCGCTCGCAGAGCAGCCATAAGTTTCCTGCTGCCCTCATTACGGAACAAAATTCAAAAAACTCTTACATTGTGCATCCCTGTCTGCCTCTCTGCCTTTAAGTCTCTGTATTCCCATTCTTTCAAGAAGTATGCAATTGCTTCTCCCTCCCAAGATCTGCATCAGTGTCCTCCACAGTACCTCATCCCGCCCTGCACAGTACTCAAAACCTTAAGACCTCCTAGTACTGTCCCCCATCTTCCTTAGCCCTAGACATTCCATTATCTCCGTTCCCACCCCCTGACTTGCTTCCCCCCTTATCCTCAGTCTAAGTCTCCCATCTTTAGGGTAGTAATTGCTCGTACCCTCTGGTTGAGACTATCTCTGTGCACCCTCCCTTGCTACTCACTCACATCCCTAATGGTCTCCTCCACTACCCCTTGTCTATACCCTTCTCCTATGGTACCTGTTCTCCCCACCTGCATCCCTATTTATCTCATCCTCCCCCAGCTCCTCTCCATTCTACCTGCTGATCACGTTACTTCTCACTCTTCTTCCTTCTTCTCCTCTCCTTCTCTTTCCCTCTCCTCCATTACTGTGCTCAGGTTGAATATATGTACCTGCTCCTTTTTTGCACTTCTGACTCGAATTGCTACAGGCCTGCATGTTCCATCATTTCTTGTTGACCTGTTATCAATATATATACATGCACTCAATTGCACTATCTTGTATTGTTATGTACTCTATGTTGCACCCAGGTCCATCTCGCAAATGAGCACTGCTCAACGATGTCTGCCTGGATAAATAAAGATTTTGATTGATTGATTGACTGAAGATCTGGCTCTGTGCCACTACCACCAGCAGTCACAGGAGCATCAACAACCTCCTCCTTGACCACTGTGCCTGGGCCAGAGATTTTGTTACCTTTTGGTGCTACCTACTTAAGCTCCCACCAGCATGGATGCCACAAATACGGCAAAGAAAAATTTGGTGACACTAATGCCACTGCCACTGCTGTCATCTACTCCTTTGCTACTACTGTACTGCCACCCAGAGCCCATAGAAAATGCGGTTGCAGACGTATGTTTTTTTTTTTAGCTGTAACACCCTTTTGCCCCACGGAACTTCTGCAGTTCTTTGCTGCCTCTTTGCATCTGTCCCTTTAGTAGACCAAATCTTCTCAGTCATTTATTTTTATTTACGTTTATAACATTGTAATGAAAAACATTTTTTTTTTAAACACGAGGGTGTTAACAAGAAACACATGATGGGGTAATTATAAAGTTAGTGTAACAAAGTAGCAGAACACTGCCACTTTAAGAATGAAATAATTAAAACTTACAGAAAGTGACTGATACAATTCTTTATTTATTTTATCTATTTTTTTATTGATACTAGGAATTAACACCTTTGAGCAATAAGCTCCTTTACAAAGGTCCTGCGTCATTGACATTTGACAGGTAAGATAACAACAACAGGATGAACACATATTAAGCAAACTAACAAAAAAGTGTTGCATATAAATACAGAACTTATATACAGTCATCAGCAATTTACAGTTAAGAATCAATTGGCAATAGTGTGCCAGCCATGGTTTTTTGGGATAGCTAGAGACAAACATTGTCAAAGTTATGTGCAGCCAGGATACTGGCAGTTGTCCTGGGAGGGGAAGAAGGAGGGGAGTGGGGAAAGAGTGAGACGGGGAGGAGAGGGGGAACGTGGAGGGGGGGAAGGGGCCAGTTAGAGAGGGCCTATTGGAAAGAATGTTTAAGATTAGGTCAGATGAGGTGAAGGCCACAGTTACAGTTGGTATTGTTAGAGGTTAGATGAGCCTTCAGGTCTGCTTTAAATTGGCCAAGTTTGGTGCAAGACCGGAGACCTGGGCTAAGGGAGTTGCCATTTCGGAGCTCGGTATCTGAAGGATCTTTGCCCTTGGATGGTCCAACAGAAGGGAATTTTTAACATATGAGAGTTCTCACTTCTGGTACTCTGGCTGGAGTTGTGGGGATGGAGGAGATCAAGTACCCCAGGTGTGGTGAGACCCAGAATGGACTTTTTTGGTGAGCAGGCGGGTTTGGTAACGGACTTTACAGTCCAGGTTGAGCAGTCCTCATCACTGAAAATACACAAGACTAAACTACAGAAATAAAATGAGAAATCGTAGACTAAAGACCATAAATAGTTAACAGGAAAGACTGAGGAAAAAAAATATGACAAATCTCTGCTGCTGCTCAGTCAGAAAGGCTCCTGATCTTTCTGCAGTGCCATGCTAACTGAATACACATTCCCTCCCCACAGCAGTGCTTCACTACAGACAAAACAAAAACTACTGTTTTAAACTAAATAATCATCAAAAACTGAAACAAAACACAAATCTAACACCACAAGAGAGACAAAACAACTACAAACAAAATGTGCGCAAGCCTGGGCACATCAGCTATATGACCCAAACACAGGAACCCTTTTAACCCAATCCGTGGCAATATGTACAGCCTTTGCTATGTTTTACATGAAATTATATGCAGCAGAGGATACTCCCATCCCAAACCAGATACGAGAAGATTTACACACTATCTCCCTAACATAGACTATCTAACAGCTTAACGTTATTATCCCCTATCATGGAAGAAGAGAGATATACCAAGTATTATACAGTGGGCTCCCTAAATCCATTGGCCTGATTGAATGACTGGATCTCTCATCCATGAGTAAATTCCTGTGTAACTCACGGTAAAAAGAACCAGTCACCCACATCAGGCAAAGTGACAGCTGATCAGCTGGAACCAATCCACTTCATGGCAGAAGGAAATGACTGTCAGCATTAGTGCCACTGCATGTCAAACGGGAACAGTGCTGTGAGAGAGCCTTTACATTAACAACAGCATTAAAAAAATCTACTAAAATGTCCAAGTACACAGCATCTTTTCAAATAGACAGTCCTGACACAGTGGAAGAGCTTTTCCATGGGTTCAGCAATCCTGACTCACCTGTCTCTCCAGAAAATGAAACCTCTCAGTGAGCGGCAGAACGTGAGACACCGGGTATCGGCAATCTGAGCAGGGAAGCAGCAGTACCAGATAGACAGATATTTAATAGATATTTTTTATTTATCAATCGACCAGTTCCTGGGACTCTGAAGCAACTGAAGCAGGGGCCCAGGAAACAACTGATGGAGTGAAAACGGACATTGCGCGTGCATTTGACACCCAGGAAACATCAACTGGACCCCCTGTAACAGAAAACCAAGTATTCAGGCATAGAGTGATGTCAGTGGCTTGTCAATTCAGCCCAGTAACTTCAGCCTCAGTCAATTCAGCCAGTGAATTCAGCCCGATGTCAATTCAGCCAAAGCCAATTCAATCCACTGTTAATTCAGCTCCTTTAATTCAGCTCATATGTCAAGTTCAGCTCTTTTTGGTGCTGCACTAGAATAAACATAACTAACCACATATGTAAACATATATAAACTTTATTGAAAGCATTAAGCAGCTTCAAGTAGCTGTATACCATTCATGGGGTTCATCATAACAAAGTGCTACCTGCTATATATGTGCTGCTGTCAAATAAGTCCAAATAAGACCAAGCAAACTTGCTTACAATTGTTGCAAGAGCTGAAGAAGCTACAACCGGACCTTAGTCCACAATCAATAATGACTGACTTTGAGATAAGTGCTGTGTCAGCATTCCAAGATACTTTTCCAGGGACAACAATGTTCAGCTGTTTTTTTCATTTCAGCCAAAGTATCTGGCAGCAGGTACAAAACTGTGGACTTCGAAAGCAGTATGGAGCTGATCCAGTGTTATCACTGAATGTGAGAATGTTGGCTGCACTGGCATTTGTGCCTGTACACGATGCAGTGAAAGCGTTTGAGGTTTTAATGGACAGTAAGCATTACTTCGAGCATGAGGATTTGCTACAGCCTCATGCTCAGACCACCAGGGCCACCATGACTGTCTCAGAGGTTGCCAAGAAAAAGGAGAGGTTGAACCTCAGTGGACTCAGGGAGGCTGAGGGTGGTGGAACAGAGGTGCATCCCTCCAGCTGTACCTCTCCACAATTTATTTGCTATTCTGGCAGAGTGTGATTCCTCTATAGAGGCACCCGCAGTGGAGACCAAGGAGGATGCTGGGAACCTCAACAAAGGAGACACACAGGAGGGTGGCATGGGACCCCACTGGAGAAGGAAACAACTCCTGGTGGGGGACTCCACTGTTAGGAGGGCAGAACTGGGGGAGGGAGGGGAGAGGGAAGTAAGGTGTCTCCCTGGCACCATGACTTGGAGGGACAAAGAGCGAATCCTTAGGATCACGGGAACAGCTGCACGGGGGAGGGAGCTGGATGTTATTGTCCACTTAGGGACAAATGACCTGGCTGGGAAAGGGATCAGAACAGTGGAGGAGGAGTTTTTGGAGTTGGGACAGGGCCTTAGACAAGTAGCATGCATGGTAACCTTCTTGGAGGTGCTGCCTGTCTATGGCATGGGTGAGGCTAGGGTACTCTGCACCATGGGATTCAATCAGTGGTTTAAAAACTGGTGCCCAGCTCAGGGTTTTGGATTCACTGGGGAATGGGGATTCACCTGGATGGATGCAAACCTATACTGGTACGATGGTCTGCACCTGTCCAGGAGGGGAACCAGGATCCTAGGTGATAGGTTTAAATGATTCATTGGCAAGCATTTAAACTAGCCAAGGGGGGAGGCACTGAAAAGGACCAAGGAAATCCTAGCTCCCCACAAAAAAAATCGGGGTAGTTAGTAAGGTAAACACCAAGGTAGAGACGTTGATAGGGATATGGGCAGGTGTAAATGGAGAAAAAGGCAAAGGAAGTAAGGAAAGGGATGGGCAAAAAGGGGTAAGGCCATCAAAAAATGGATGGTAATGAGTACCAATGCCCACAGTATAGGTAACAAGCTCCATGAACTGGTGGCCTCGATGGAAGAGGGATGCCTGGATAGCGTGGTTGTCACAGAAACATGATACACAGAGGACCATGAATGGGATGTCAACATACCAGGGTACACAATCTACAGGAGAGACAGGGAGGGTAGAAGAGGAGGAGTAGCTCTCTATTTAAGGGGAGGGGATCAAAGCAACAGAACAAAAGGGTAAACAGGGAGGAGAGGAGGCACTGTGGCTCACCCTGAAGACTGGAAATGGCACCACAATCTGCACAGGGGTTGTATACAGACCCCCATCTGAGGGGGAAGAAATGGACGAGGAAATGATAGAAGGCATCCCTAGGATGGCAGAGAAAGGGGATATATTGTTTATGGGGGACCTGAATATGCCAGATGTTAACTGGAGCACCTTTGCTGCAGCCACATCCAAGAGCAGAGCCATTCTTGATGCCCTACAGGGGGCATGCCTCAGACAGCTAGTGTTGGAACCCACTTGGGAGGGAGCAATCTTAGACCTGGTACTCTCAAATTGGGAAAGAGAGAGGATCTCAGATCTAGTAGTGGGTAGCCATCTGGGAACAAGTGACCACCAAACAGTGTGGTTCACGATAAACTTAGCTGCAGAGTCAAGTCATACAAAAGTGAGGATGCTGGACTTCAGGAGGGCTGACTTTGTCAAAATGGGAGAGTGTCTCAGAAAAGCACTAGCAAACAGGGAAGGAGGAGGGGTGGAGCAACAATGGGGAAACATCAAAACTGCCATCACCGAGGCAACAAGCCTTTCTGTGAGGCAAATAAATCAAAACAAAAGAAAAAAATACTGTGGTTCTCAAAAGAAGTGGCGGGGAAGGTTAGGGAGAAAAAGATAGCATTTAGGAAGTATAAGGAAACACAGGAGAAGTACGACCGAGAACTGTACCAGTTAAAGCAGAAGGAAGCGGGGAAGGCAGTCAGAATAGCAAAGGCCCAAACCAAGGAAAAGATAGCCAACTCAGTTAAGAAGGGGGATAAAACCTTTTATAGGTACATTAGGGAGCGTAGAAAGACAAAGGGAGGGATAGTGAGGCTAAATAAAGGAGACGGTGGGTGGGCAGAGAGGGACAGTGAAAAAGCAGGGATTCTGAATGAATACTTCTGCTCAGTATTCAAAAAGGAAGAGGAGAGGAGGTATGTAATCCAGTCAATAGAAGCACTCTGGATTGGGGGTTGATCCCAGACCTTTCACAGAAGAAAGGGTTCTGAAAGAACTCCTGAAACTGAAGGTGGACAAAGCAATGGGGCCTGATGGGAGTCACCCCAGAATTCTTAAAGAATTAAGGGGCAAACTAGTGACACCACTGACTAGCCTTTTTAACAAATCATGGGAGGATGGTGTGGTACCTGAGGACAGGAGGAGGGTGGATGTGATTCCCCTTCACAAAAGTGGGAGCAAGACAGAGGCAGGAAATTACAGACTTGTCAGTTTGACCTCAGTGGTAGGGAAAATGATGGAATCACTTCTGAAGGAAAGAATTGTTGAGTACCTAGATGTCATTGGGGCTCAGGACCCAAAGCAGCTTGGATTCATAGCGGGAAGGTCGTGTCAGATGAATCTAATTGATTTCTTTGACTGGCTGACCAAAGTAGTAAACCAGGGAGGGGCTGTGGACATGGCCTTCCTAGGCTTTAGCAAGGCATTTGACACAGTCCCACACAAAAGATTAATAGTCAAATTAACCAGCCTGGGAGTGGGTCCCAGGGTGGTAGCCTGGGTAAAACATTAGCTGGACAACAGGACACAGAAGGTAATTGTAAATGGAGTCCACTCTGAAGAAAGAGGGGTTACTAGTGGGGTACCGCAGGGTTCAGTACTGGGTCCAGTCCTTTTTAATGTCTTCATAAGTGACATTGCAGAGGGACGGGAAGGAAAAGTAGGCCTCTTTACAGATGACACAAAGCTCTGCAACAGGGTTGATACACAAGGAGGCATGGAAAGGATGAGAAGGGACTTGGCAAGGTTGGAGGAATGGTCAGAAGTATGGCAGCTTGGATTCAGTGCAAAGAAGTGCAAAATAATGCACCTGGGAAACAAGAACCCAGGGGAGGAGTACACAGTGGAGGGGGGGAGGTAGTAACAACAACAAAAAAGGAAAGGGACCTGGGGGTAATCATATCAGATGACCTTAAGGTTAGCAAGCAATGTGAGAAGGCAGTAGGGAGGGCTGGGGGTATACCGAGATGCACAGGGAGATGATTCACCAGCAGAAAACAGGAAGTTGTTATCCCTCTGTACAGACAATTGGTGAGACCCCATCTGGAGTACTGCGTCCAGTTCTGGAGACCCCATCTCTGCAAGGACATAGACAGGACAGAGGCAGTCTAGAGGAGGGCAACTAAAATGGTGCAGGGTCTGCAAGAGAAGCCGTACGAGGAGAGACTAAAGGAGCTTAATATGTATACCCTTGAGGAAAGAAGGGAGAGGGGACATGATAGAAACTTTTAAGTACCTCAGTGGAATCAACAAAGTCCAAGAGGGTGGCATCTTTCAGAAAAAGAGGTGTGCAAGAACAAGGGGACACAATTTAAAGATTGGGGGGGAGGTTCAGGGGCAATGTGAGGAAGTATTATTTCACAGAGAGGGTAGTGGATGCATGGAACAGCCTTCCTGAGGATTTTGTGGGGTCTAAAACTGTGGGAGAAATCAAAAATGCATGGGACAGACATAAAGCAATTCTTGTGTGGGGTAGGGAGAAATAGGCTGTTGGTTAACTAGGATCTGTGACCTATCCTGTAGGTAGGGAAATGGGCAGACTAGATGGGCCAAGCGGTCCTTATCTGCCGTCAAAGTCTATGTTTCTATGTTTCAATCCTTTTGACTGTTTCAAGGGAGGAAGAGAGGAATCTGATGGTGATTCTGATGCTTCTTTCTTGCCATCAGACATGGACCTCACTGTTGCTAGGCCTCCTGATATTTCACGTAAAAAAAAACTAGACTAAAAAAGGGGAGTAAGAGACCTAAAAATATGGCCCTTACAGATGGGAGTGGTTGAGTGACTGTTTGTTCTGGCTTCTATCAGAATAGTCTCTTTCAATGTTTGTAGCCTAAAAAGCTACAAGAGGAGGATGTTTTTTTTTCACCTTGCTGCTTCTCTCCCCGTTGATGTCCTTCTATTACAAGAAACTCACCTAACCACCCTTTTTGAGGTTCAGCAGCTTAAGCAGGGATGGATTAAAGGCCCCTCATATTGGACTTTTGGGGATGATTTAGCTGATGGTGTGGCTGTCCTGTTTTTTTCCTCGACATTTTCCATTTCACGCATCATTGATGTTTGTCCTAGCAGGGTGCTGATTCTTGACTGTACCTTTCAGGCCCATCCCTTTCGTTTAATCAATATTTATGGCCCACAAACCAAGGCTACTCATATTCATTTATTTGACCTTATTAAAGCTTATTTGTGTACCGGAAACATGTTATTTGGGGAGGGGACTTCAACTGTTCTATTTATGTTGCCTGCAGGACATCAGAGGGAAAGAAAATTTATTGTGACTCCCTTGCTTTGTCTACCCTGGTAAAGGATGTCGGTCTCACATGCATATCGCTCCTTTACATACTGCTGCTGGCTACACATATTACAGATCACTTTTCCACACTCAGATTGATTACTTTTTTTCTTCTCTACACTGTGTTCCCCATCAGGTTTCTCTTTGCCCCACAGAGCTCTCTGATCACCATTTACTGACTTGTGTATTTATCTTGAATACCACCCCACTGTCTCTCCCTTCCACTTTGACTCAGTGGAAACTGAACAATTCTCTATTCTCTTCTCTTGCTATCCAAGCGCAAGTTTGCATCCTCTTTCATGCCTGGATTTCAGTTCTTTGCTGTTATGATTCTATTTTGACATGGTGGAAAGATACGAAATTAAATGTACGTAGTTTTTTTCAGACTGTGGGGAAACGGGTGGTCTGTGATAAGTACCTTACATATTTAACTTCTAGAAATCAGTTATATAAACTGATGTCTTTGTCTGCTTCCTCCCCTATTAATTATTCTTCCCAGATTGCCAATGTCAAACGTCGCATGTTTGCATATCAGTACGAAAGTGCCCGTACTTTAGATTTTTTTATGAGGGTGGGTACTTCGACTTCCCTCTCTGTGAACCCATTTTCAGCCTACAAAGACAGAATTCAGACTACGGTTATGCACGGTCTATTGGATCGACAGGGTACTATTGTTTATGATATTCCTGGCATGATGTCTGTTGTCAGTTCTCATTTGCAACACCAGTTTTGTACATTACCACCTACACTGCCTGACTTGTCGTTTTTTTCGGCTCCGATCCCACAGCTTCCTGTACACCATGCTTCGGAACTCGTCACCTTAATTACTCAGGAAGAAGTGGCCAGTGCCATTTCTCACCTTAAGTTGCAGGTCACCCCGGGTCCTGATGGTCTAACACATGAGTTCTATAAGACCTTTCGGGATGATTTACTAGAAGTACTGACTCAAGTTTTCAATTATATCCTACAAACCACAGAAAATATCCCTGATTTTGGCATGTCCTTTCTTAAATTTATCTATAAAAAGGAAGATACCTGCTCTTTACAAAATTGGAGGCCTCTTCATCTTCTTAACACGGACTTTAAAATTTTGACTAGAATTCTCAGTACACGATTACTCCGTGTTGCTCCTGATCTTATTGACCCTGTCCAATCGTGCGCTATACTGGGACGCTCTATACACACTAATCTATTTCTCTTGAGAGAGATTTTTGAGGCCAAACAACATACCATTATTTCGGGGTTTGTCCTTTTGCTAGACCAAGCAAAAGCATTTGACTCAGTGCAACACTTCTATTTATTACAGGTCATGGAATCCTATGGTATCCCAACAATTTTTCTCTGATGGCTCACCTGCATATTTTCCCTAGCTTACTTCTCACCCATAATTAATGGTTTTGTGGGTGGTACTCTTCTCCAGATGGTTGGGATTCGTCAAGGCTGTCCGTTCAGTCCATTATTATATACTTTTGCATTGGATCCGATCGTTCGTCAAATTAGATGGGACTCTCACATTATCGGTCTAGCACCTCACCCTACTTTACCCCCAGTAAAGATTTCTGCATATGCAGATGATGTGGTGTTATTTGCCCAGAATAAAGATTCTGGAGACCGGGCCATTCGCATATTTCAAGAGTTTTCTGTGCTTTCAGGGGGCACCCTTAATCTTCAGAAGAGTGTCTCCATCCCCTTAGATCCCGAATCTACAGTAGTATCTGAAGTGGGTGGTATTCAGACTTGTATGTCTCCTCATTGTATTTTAGGGATATGGTTTAATGTCACGGATGTAGCCACCTATAGCTGGGAAAAACACCTTTGTATTGGGGAGTACAAGGTCAAACTTTGGAAGTCATGGAAATTGGGGAAGAGAAATAAAGTATTGGTTGTTAAAAAAATTATCCTTCCTATTTTTTTGTGTCTTAGTTATGTTCCTCCCCCCCACCCCGACATTTAAAAACAAGACTCTTTAGTGTATTCTTTCAGATGGTCTGGGGCAGCCTCCTCAATCCTGTTAAACATGACATAACCTATTTGCCAATACGCCAGGGAGGGCTTGGCATGATTCACCCAATAGCTTTTTTCTTTCTTTTTTCCTTTTTCATCTTTTTCTTTGAGTATGGTTCACATCCCATGTTTGCGATACCTGGATTAGCTATGCCATGCGTTCTATAATGGATAACTGGGACACTCTCCCACCTACACATTTTCGTGTATCCTGTTTCCCAGCTTATGCTTTGGATAGTTTCTGTAAGCTACGGTTTTGGAAACTTAGTAAAACATCCATTTTAACGCTATCCAGAAAACAATTATATGCTACTTTTGTAAATATTTCCAGACCAGTATTGCAGTTTCCAGTTTGTCCTTCTTCTCGAATGGACTGTGTTTTGTCCCTTCTTCGAGATACGAGAATCCCTCTACACATGTGGGATGTTACTTGACTGTGTTGCCATGGACGACTACCAGTTCGGGGGAATTTAAAACATAAATCCTCTCAGGAACGATATTGTCCTAAACCTTCCTGCATTCACATTGAGGAAACCATGTCCCATTTCTTTTTTGACTGCCCAGATGCTCTTTTATTTTGGAAAACACTAGCTAATAAATGGAAGTGGCCATTTCTTAGTAGAATCACATATCAGATTCTGATATTGGGTGACTTCTCTGCTTCTTGAATGAGATTTCATCCCAGTACTCTCAGAGTGATTTTTGCTGTGTGTAAATACTATTTGTGGCAAGCCCGATGTCAATATGTCCTACAGCAAATTCCAACCTTTCCACCCACTATTATACAACAAATGGAAAATGCTTTATGCAAGCAATAAGACACAACGAGGTGTGGGTTATCTCCTGATAAGAGCACGCCCAGGTGCGTTGTTAGGCAAGAGGCGCTTGCGCTTACTGGAAGTGGAAATCACAGCAGAGAGAGTGAGGGAAGCCCTCAGCTCCCTTAAGACGGAGAAAGCACCGGGGCCGGATAAATTACATCTTAGAGTGCTGAAGGAACTTGCAGATGTCCAGCCGAAACCCCTGGCAGAGCTTTTCACCATCTCTCTGAGGACAGGGTGGGTGCCCCAAGACTGGAAGGTGGCGCATGTAGTGCCTATCCACAAGGGGGGATCAAGGGAGGTGGCAGGGAACTACAGGCCTGTCAGCTTGACATCAGTGGTGGGCAAGGTGATGGAGGGCATTGTCAAGGAGAGGCTAGGGGGGGACCTAGATAAGTCAGGGTGCCTGGACGATAGACAGCATGGATTCATCCCGGGGAAATCGTGTCAGACAAACCTGGTGGAGTTCTATGACTGGGTGACAAGTGCCTTGGACCTGGGTAGACCAGTGGATGTCCTCTTTCTAGACTTCAGCAAGGCATTTGACTCTGTTCCTCACGTGGGCCTGTTGGATAAACTAGGAGAAATGGGGGTGGGAAACCAGATGATCCGATGGATAGGCAATTGGCTCCAGGACCGGACCCAGAGGGTCGTAGTTGGTGGGATAGTCTCTTCCCCAAGGAGGGTCATTAGTGGGGTCCCACAGGGATCAGTCCTTGGGTCCCTTCTGTTCAACGCCTACGTATCTGACATAAGGACAGGAATCAGGAGTGAGATGAGTCTCTTTGCAGATGACTCGAAACTGGGGTGGTGGATGGGGAGGAGGGGAGGGTGGCCCTGCAGGGGGACCTGAAGGCTCTGGAAAGATGGTCTAGAAAGTGGAAGCTGAGGCTTAATGCAGGGAAATGCAAGGTACTCCACCTGGGGGCCAGAAACCCAGGCCAAGTGTACACCCTGGGGGAATACTACAAGTCTCAATGGCTGAGAGGGACCTGGGGGTGGTGGTGGATGTCAAGATGAACAACTCTGAGACTTGTAGGAGGGCAGCAGCCAAGGCCAACAGGATGCTGGGATGCATCACTGGGGGATCACCTCCAGAAGGAGGAAGTGATACTCCTCTGTATAACTGCTTGGTGAGGCCGCACCTGGAGTACTCGTGCAGTTTTGGAGGCCACTTAAAGAGGATATTAACCTCCTGGAGAGGGTCCAGAGGAGGGCAACCAAAATGATTTGGGGCTTGGGGACAGGACCTATGAGGAAAGGCTCGAAGAGCTAAATATGTACACTTGGAAGAGAAAGGACCGGGGGACATGATAGAGGTCTTCAGGTACATGAAGAGGGTAAATAGGGGAGGAACAGTGAGGGTGCTTCGAAGGAAGGAGGAGGGCCACTAGAGGGCATGGGTGGAAGCTGGAGGGGAGAAGATTCAGGGGAGAAAGGAGGAGGTGCTACTTCACTGAGGAGGGTGGTAGAGCCATGGAATGCACTACCTAGGGGGCTGGTGGAGGCAGAGACAGTGGAGGGGTTCAAGAGGGGGTGGGACAGGTACAGGGGAAGGGTTCAGGAAGCAAAATCCAATGCAGCAAGAATATCCGGAACTGGGAAGGGAGAAGCCAGAGAAGGTGAGGGGGACAGCAAGGTCAGCACCCAGGGTGGGGGCTGACCAAACGAGCAGACACGAAAGACCATTAGGCCTATTCTGCTGGCATTTTAGTATGTTAGTACCTTGGAGTGTCTTATTGTGCTTATAAAATGGGTCTTACTAGTAAATAAAAAAAAAAAAAGAACAAGAAAGAAAAATCCTCAATTCTTTTTTTAAAAAAATGAGCTTTTAGCAGTGGTAATAATGAAAATAGTCCCTTGTATAAGTATTATAACTATATGATGGCCACTAGAGGGCGTTTCTCCCCCACACCAACACAGTGATTCTGACTTGTGCAGTATCTGCATACCAAACAGATAGAATATAGTTTTATTTTACTAAAAGGGAGTGGGTGGTTTTAGTGTGAGGAACCTTGAGAGAAAGCTAGCGGTTTGTGCTGCATGATGACAGTGTAACGAGAAGCGAGCTTGTTTGCCCCTGCTCCACACACATACACACATACACACACACATAGATAATCATGGAAAGTATTTTTACATTCATTAGTTTCCTAATTTTTTTTGTTTGAGGGAGTAAGCAGCAATTTTAGGAAAAGCGAGTGGGAGTGCTTCTGTGTTTGTAAGCGGAATGAAACATAGAAACATAGAACATAGAATTTGACGGCAGATAAGGACCACTTGGCCCACCCAGTCTGCCCATTTCCCTACCTACTGGATAAGCTGCAGATCCTAGTTAACCAGCAGCCTACTTCTTCCTACGCCCGCCCCCTAGAATTGCCTTATCACTGTCCCATGCATGCTTGAATTCCACCACTGATTTTGACTCAACAACCTCCTCCGGAAGGCCGTTCCATGCATCCACAACCCTCTCTGTGAAAAAATACTTCCTTAAATTACCTCTGAGCCGCCCCCATCTTCAAATTGTGCCCTCTTGTTCTTGCACACCTCTTTTTTTGAAAGATGCTACCCTCTTGGACTTTGTTGATTCCCTTGAGGTACTTGAACGTTTCTATCATGTCCCCCCTCTCCCTCCTTTCCTCGAGACTATAGATATTGAGCTCCTTTCGTCTCTCTTCATATGTCTTCCGGTGCAGACCATGCACCATTTTAGTTGCCCTCCTCTGGACAGCTTCCATCCTGTCTATGTCTTTGCGGAGATTGGGTCTCCAGAACTGCACACAGTACTCCAGATGGGGTCTCACCAGCTGTCTGTACAGAGGGATAATAACTTCCTGTTTTCTACTGGTGATGCCTCTCCCTATGCATCCCAGTATCCCCCCAGCCCTCCTTGCTGCCCTCTCACATTGCTTGCCCACCTTTAGGTCCTCTGATATGACTACCCCCAGGTCCCTTTCCATTTTTGTTGTTAGTATCTCAACCCACATTGTGTACTCTTTCCCTGGGTTTTTGTTTCCCAGGTGCATTACCTTGCACTTCTTAGCATTGAATCTAAGCTGCCATACATTTGACCATTCCTCTAACCTTGCCAAGTCCCTTCTCATCCTTTCCACCCACCCTGTGCATCAACTCTGTTGCAGATCTTTGTGTCATCTGCAAAGACATATTTTCCTTCCAGTCCTTCTGCAATGTAGCTTATAAAGACATTGAAGAGGACCGTCCTAATACTGAACCCACGTACCCCACTAGTAACCCTCCTTTCTTCTGAGTGGACTCCATTTACTATTACTCTCTGTGTCCTATTCTCCAGCCAATTCTTTACCCAGGCTGTCATCTTGGGACCCACACCCAGGCTGGCTAACTTGTATATTAATCTTTTGTGTGGGACTGTGTCAAATGCCTTGCTAAAGTCTAGGTAGGCCATGTCCACAGCCCCTCCCTGATCTACTACTTTGGTCACCCAGTCAAAGAAATCTATCAGATTAGTCTGGCATGACCTTCCCACTATGAATCCATGCTGCCTAGGGTCCTGTGCCCCTCTGGCCTCTAGATACTGACAGTTCTTTCCTTCAGAAGTGATTCCATCATTTTCCCTATCACTGAGGTTAAACTAACAGGTCTGTAGTTTCCTGCTTCTGCCTTGCTCCCACTTTGTGAAGGGAATCACATCTGCCCTCCTCCAGTCCTCGGGTACCACCCCATCCTCCCATGATTTGTTAAAAGGGTAGTCAGTGGTGTCACTAGTTCTACCCTTAGTTCTTTTAGAATTTTGGGATGAATCCCATCAGGCCCCATTGCTTTGTCCACCTTCAGTTTTAAGTTATTTCAGAACCCTTTCTTCTGTAAATGGGCTGGTATCAACTTCTGTATCCAGAGTGTTTCTACTGTTTGTTTATGTACTCCCTCTTCATTTGTAAATACTGAGCAAAATATTTGTTTAGTATCTCTGCTTTTCACAGTCTCCCTCTGCCCACCTTTCCTCCCTTTATTAAGCCTCACTCCTCCCTTGGTCTTCCTTCGCTTCCTGATGTACCTATAAAAGGTTTTATCCCTTTTAACCGAGTTGGCTATCTTTTCCTCAGTTTGGGCCTTTGCTGTTCTGACTGCCTTCCCAGCCTCCTTTTGCTTTAACTGATACAGTTCTCTGTCCTGCTCCTTCTACGATTCCTTGTACTTCCTGAATGCTTTCTTTTTCTTGAACCTTCACTGCCACTTCCTTTGAGAACCATAGTGGTTTCTTACATCGTTTTGTTTTGTTTATTTGCTTCACACAAAGGCTCGTCACCTCTGTGATGGCAGTTTTTATTATTCCCCATTGTTCTTCCACCCCTCCTTCCTGCCCATTTGCTAGTGCATTCCTTAGGCACTCAACCATTTTGGCAAAGTCAGCCCTCCTAAAGTCCAGTACTTTTGTCTTTGTATGGCGAGGAGCGAGTGTGTCCCTCAGCGGCAGCTGTAGACAGTTTCAAACTAGTGGCACGGCATTGCGGTACTGGACGAGGAAAGGAGCCGTTTGTGGTGATGGCAGTAAATAAGTGTAACAATAGTACTGGCACTAGAGTGTTGGAGGCGCTGGTCTGAGGTTTCGTTTCATTTCGTTTCGTGGCAGCATGAAGGGTGGATCACAGGAAAGCATGCGGGTCAGTTGATCCATTGCTCATCATCTGAGATGGGAGGTTCAAATTTGTTTTTGAAGTGGTTCTGTTGGGGACTTGTCTGTCTGCAGTTAAATACAGTCACCGAACGATAGTAAATGTGTGTCGGGTGTGTGGGTGGGGAGTGTTGTACAGTAGATCCGTACCCAGCTTCTTGTAAGGGTAGAGGTTGGCACAGTGATATGTGCTGTTGTCCATCCTGACTGGGTGAAGAAGTGCCAGTTGGCACAATACATGCTGATAAGGACATGGCCATGGATGCGTCTTAGCCAATCAGGACAAAGAAAATTGGAGACCCATTTTATAATGACTACTATGGAGTTGGAGCATAAACAGCTCCCGATTGCTCACTTTTCTTCCTTCTGGAATCATGTAAATTTTTTGCATTAATTGTCAGTGTTTAGCTGTTGTGAGACAATAACAATGTTCACATTCTTTTCTCTGTATCTCATTTTCATTATGAATCAAGTCAGCTCAAATCAAATCAAATCAGCTTTATTTGTATAGCTCCTTTCAGAGCCAAGGCGCTGTACATAAGAACATATACATAAAAAGATTAAAACAACAATAAAATATATCAACTATTATTAAATAAAAACTAAACTAAATAAATATGTTTTTAAACCAATTTTAAAACTATCAACAGCTGGGCATTCTCTCAACCAACGAGGTAGAGAATTCCACAGGGTTGGTGCTGAAAAAGCAAAAGCACGTGAACCTGATGTTTTCAATCAAACCCTGGGAATCTCTAGCAATCCCTCATTGGCGGAATGAAGAGGACGGAGGGGGCAGTAGGGAATCAGGAGATCTTTCAGGTAACCAGGTCCCTGGTCAAGTAGGGCTTTAAAGGTTAGTAAACCAACCTTAAAGGTGATCCGCCACCTAACAGGCAGCCAGTGCAGTTCACGGAGCATAGGTGTAATATGACTGGTTCTAGACGTCCCAGTCAAAAGCCTGGCCGCTGCATTCTGCACAAGCTGCAGGCGGCGGATATCAACCCCAGGTAGCCCTAGGTAAAGGGAATTGCAGTAATCAAGATGGGTAGTGACAAAGGCATGGACCAATGTTGGAAGATCATCCGACAGAATCAGGTGTTTCACCTGGACAATATTCCTCAGATGGTAAAAAGAGGATTTGACGACAGCTGATACCTGAGATTTTAAGGTCAGTCCCTCATCAAAGATAACGCCCAGATTACGCACCTGATCGGAGGTAGG
This sequence comes from Neoceratodus forsteri, assembly GCA_016271365.2. NCBI lineage: Eukaryota > Metazoa > Chordata > Ceratodontiformes > Ceratodontidae > Neoceratodus > Neoceratodus forsteri. Next base: position 669,023,049 of record CM057451.1, on the reverse strand, counting down.
GAGCGGCATACCACCAAGTAACAAACCTGAGGGTTGTCCAACTCCCAAACTTGCCCCCGGATGACCTGGATCCACTACCAATACCTCAGTCTTATCCGGATTCAGTCTGAGCCAGCTGGAACTCATCCAAAGTCTGATCTCAGCAAGGCAGTTGTTTAGCATGAAGAGTGCATCACCCTGGCCGGGGAGAAAGGACAGATACAGCTGGGTATCATCTGCATAGCAGTGAAAACCCAAGCTGTATCGCCTGATGATTTCTCCCAATGGTAGCATATACACTGCAAACAGCATGGGAGCCAAAATGGAGCCCTGCGGTACCCCACAAGGCAGAGAATGAGTGCCAGAGGAATATATTCCAGTGGCAATTCTCTGAGACCTGCCTGTGAGGTAAGAATGAAACCACTTGAGCACTGTACCAGACAGCCCATAATAAACCCACAGGCGTTCCAGTAGCACACCATGGTCTACAGTGTCAAATGCAGCAGAGAGATCGAGAAGGACCAGAATGGTACATGCCTTTCGATCTCTAGCCATTAGGAGATCACTCAATACCCAGACAAGGGCAGTCTCCATGCTGTGCTTCTTCCTAAAACCAGATTGGAGAGTGTCATAGACATTGTGAGTCGTAAGATGATCAGCCAGTTGCAGCGCAACCGCCTTTTCAATAACCTTACCAACAAATAGCAGGTTAGAGATAGGCCGGTAGTTAGCTAGACAATCTGGATCCAAGGAGGATTTTTTAAGGAGTGATCGAACGACCGCCTCCTTGAGGGTGTCAGGAAAGACACCCCTCTCCAAGGACTTCCAGAATATGTCAGCAAGGATTGGGCAGATAACTTCTACACATCCTACTAAGAGGGGTGTAGGGCCCAGATCCAAACTACAACTTGTTGGTCACAATGTCTGGATGATCTTTACAATGTCACTGAGCTCCAGCTGGCAAAAGTCTGACCAGTCAGACCGAGTACATGCCACTTCCCGCCGATCACCGCAGTCCCCCAAAGGAGAGGTCAGACCGATGCCAGACCTGATGCTGGCAACCTTATCTGCAAAAAACTGAGTGAACGCCTCGCATCTTGGCTGAGAAAAAGCTTCTTTGGGCTGGAGACAGATTGGATTGCACAATCTGTCCATAGTCCGAAAAAGCTGAGCCAGTCGGTTCTGTGCAGCAGAAATCTCCCTGGACAGGAATTCTGCCTTCTTATGGGTGATTTCTGATTGATAGCTATCATAATGTGCGATCAACCTAAGCCTGTCACCATCATTGCTGGACTTCCGCCAGACTCTCACCAACCTTCGGCCAATTCGCCTTAACTCCTTCAAGGAGCCATCAAACCAGGGGCTCCTTGGACGGAGGGCAAGAGGCCGAACATGAACAGGAGCAATTTTGTCCAGAGCATCTCCCACAGCTTATTATAGGCTAGTATGAGATCATCTAGACTCATGCATTCACCCGACAAACCCGATAGATCCAGTACCGCCGTTAGGTCACTGGGGTTAACACCCCTTAATGGGCGGTACCGAACCATCTCCGTAGGGGCAGACCTAATTGGGTGGGCCCTGAAACTAAACCTTATGGTGTGATGGTCAGACCAGCTGACTGGTTCCACCCCCATATCAGTGATCTCCATACCCAAAAGAAAGATCAGATCCAATGAATGTTCCCCTACATGGATCGAGGAGGTACCCACCTGTGTTAGGCCCAGCATTATCATCAGCTGGAGGAGATTTTGACCAAACTGTGAAAGTTCATCGTTGACCGAGGCATTGAAGTCACCCAGAACTATCAGTCTGGGGAACCTCAAAACCAAGTCGACGATGAAGTCTGATATCTCCTGCAGGAAATCACCACCGTCACCTGGTGGACGGTAAATGAGGAGAATCCCACAACCTACACCCTCTCCCAGGATATATTCAAAGGATCTGGTAATTCCTAATGGCACATCCACAAGGTCCAGCTCAGTCTTAAACATAATGGCCACACCCCTACGATCCAACCTTGGACAGTGTATCACCGAAAACCTGGCTGGAACTGCCAAGGCCAGTATAGGGCCTGGATTTTCATCTAGCCAGGTCTCAGTGATGCAAGCCAGATCAGCTGACCCAACAAGATCAGCTATAATAGCTGTCTTGTTTTTTATAGATCTGGCATTGCACAACACCACCAAGGCAGGATGAGTTGTCGAGGAAGACCTCGGCACCTGTCCATTAACATCGGAACCCTTGGGTATGGGAACAAGACAGGAATAACCCCTATCCTGACCCCATTTCACCCCAGGGCATCTCCTGGACCCCAAAACCCCAATCCTCCCACCCCTTTCCTGTCCTCCAATAGGCCCAGCGCTCCACCTTCGCCTACTCTTCCTGAGAATGCTCAACGCATGACACCTAAAATAGGTGTCAGATGACAATGGAGGGCATTCAAAGGGCCGTAGTTCCCTGAGCCTGGAGGAGGAATAATGCCAACCATCACTAAACCTCCCCAACACATTATAAACAATATAACAAAAGGAAAAGAAGAGAAAGGAAAACAAAAATGATAAACAAAAATAAACATAAAAGTATCAAATAACCACAAATAGTAAATCACTCCTTCACTCTCTCTCACAGAGGAGGGAGTCAAACAAAAACATAAAAAGAGGAAAAGGCAAAATAAAATCCCAACCCAAAATATAACCCCAAAATAACAATAAAACTATTTCAACAAGCATTTGTCAATGCCGAATGTTTGCTTGCTGGCATTGGCAGTGGTAGTGTAGAAGTTACAGAGCTGTGTAATAGGAATGGCAGTGAAGTATTGAACTGAAGCCAACCCAACTACCACCCTGCAGAGAGTGACATGCATTGGGGTGTGCCTTTGGGTCATCAGGCATAACGGCCACGCCATTTCACCACACCCCACCCTGCAGACACTGACAAGTGTCACGGTGTACCTTGGGGTCTTTGGCCCTTATGTGCACCCCATTCCATCAGGAAGTACGGTGAGATGGGTGCGGTATAGGAGAATGGGGTGAACTTTGGGGCCGAAGAGTCCAAGGCATACCTCGATGCCTCTCATTGTCTGCAGGGTGTAGAATGGTATGGGTGTTTACTTACCTGGTAAAGGTGATTGTGTTGGTTGACATCCATGGCACTCCAGACATTACATCATGGGTTTTAGCCCACCTGATAGGCTAGTTGATGCACATGACTCTAGGATCAAATTTCTAGTATATCCAGGTCCCAGAAACCCCTGCTCTTCAGTTCGAATCTTCCCAAGCTGAAAGTAAAGGTTAGTAACATGGCCACTACTTAGTAACAACAGTACCTATCTTGTATAAATAATGCAGAGTGAGGCGCCATGTAGCAGTGGGCCAGTGGCCCTTATTTAATTTCCTATTTTATACAATCTAACTCGACCCGTAAGTGGTTGACGGGCGACATCCTGGATGTCCATTTGCAATGCAGATTCCGTTATTTTCAGATACTACTCTTCCCTATAACCTGATCACTACTAGAGTACTGTGTCGGGAGGGTCTTGAAGTGCCATGGATGTCAACCAACACAATCACCTTTACCAGGTGAGTAAACACCCATTGTGATTGGTTAACCATCCATGGCACTCCAGACAGTACATCATGGGTAAATAAGAAGCAGTAGTGTACCCACGGGAGGGAGACAGGGTATTCTAGTAGTGAGAGGAGGAGCTGGTGGCTGAGAGAACCTGTGTGGCAAAGGAAGGCTGTAGCATGTACAGGTGCTCTAATCTGTAATACCTGGCAAACGTGTGGATGGATGTCCAAGTTGCCGCTCTGCAGATGTCCTCTACAGAAATGTTAGCCCTTTCTGCCCAGGAGGTAGCTACTGCCCTAGTGGAATGGGCCTTTATGCCTGGGGGGGGGGCGTCATCTGTTTTGCCTTGTAAGCCTCCTGAGCAGTTCTCTTGAGCCAAGCAGCAATGGTTGTCTTTGAGGCTGCTTTCCCCCTGTCTTTGATCCCTTGTGACAATGAACAACCTCTCTGTTTTGCATAGAGGTTGAGTTCTGGATATGTAGGTGGATAGGGTGTTTCCTACATCTAGGTGGTGTGGGACAGGGTTGTCTCCCAACTGAGTGTTATCTGTAAAGGTCGGCAACTAGATGGGTTTTCCCTGTGAAAGCTGGAGGAGATCTTTGGTTGGAAGGAGGGAACTGTACGGAGGTGGACCCCTTGTGCGGTGAACACCGTGTAGGGTTCTTTGCAGGACAGCGCCCCTAGTTCCCCGATTCTTCGGGCGGAGCATATTGCGACAGGAAGCAGGTCTTCAGGCTGGCCCAGAATAGGTCTACCTCTCATAGCGGTTTGAAGGGGGTGGTGCTGAGGGACTCTAGCACCAAGGGGAGGTCCCATGGTGTGACAGATGGTCTGACTCTGGGCCTCAGTATCTCGACTGCCCTTAGGAAGCGCAGTGCGTCTGGGTGAGCTCCTGGGTGGTGTCCCCCTATGGAGCCGATGGCTGCCCCGATGGCTGCGAGTTGCACTCTAAGGGATGAATGGGCTAGCCCTTTCTCTACCCCTTGTTGTAGGAACAGGAGGATGGTGGCCATGTCTGCCAGCTCGGGATCCTTGTCCTGAGCTTGGCACCACCTAGAGAAGACTGACCATTGTCTATCATAGGTAGACATGGTGGAGGATCGTCTGGATTGTAATATTGTGGAGACCACTGAGTCGTGATACCCTGCGTTCATCAGTCTCTTCCTCTCAGGAGCCAGGCTGTGAGCTTTAGGGTCTGTGGGGCCGGGTGTAGTACCGGCCCCTGGGTCAACATGTCGGGTCGGTATGGTAACCGGAGATTGGCTAATGTCATTGACAGCACTGTTGCAAACCATGCTCTCCGTGGCCAGTAGGGTGCCACTAGAATGATGGTCCACTGTGAAGATCTGATCTTGGCCAGTACTTGGGGTAACATGGGAATGGGTGGGAAGACGTACGCCAGATCTTGTGACCAAGGTTGTGAGAGGGAGTCGGTCCCTTGTGACTAATGTTCCCTGTACCTCGAGAAATACTTCTTGACCTGTGCATTTTCCGCTGTGGCCATGAGGTCCATGGATATCGGCCCCCAAGTATCTCTGATCAGACGGAAGAGTTTTGGGTGCAGGTGCCACTCCCCCGGGTGGACCTGCTGTCGACTGAGCCAGTCTGCGCGAATGTTGAGCTTGCCGGCGAGATGAACTGCACTGAGGTGTGAAAGGTGGGACTGTGCCCAGTTGAGGACTGTTGACACCTCTCTTAGCACAGCCTTGCTTCTGGTGCCTCCTTGCTTGGCGATGTACGCCACTGTCACCTGGTAATCGGAGCATATCAGGACCGATTGCCCGGCAGTGGAGGTCTGGAAGGCTCTCAGAGCATGGTACACCGCGCGCATTTCGAGGACATTGATCAACAACTGGGCCTCTGAGGTTGTCCATTGGCCCTGTGCTGTCCTGTCTCCTAGGCAGGCACCCCATCCCAGGAGGCTGGCATCCGTCTCTATGGAGGCTTGATAGGATGCCTCCAATGGCACTTCCCCTGTTCAAATTGGAACGCACTGTCCACCAAGTCAGTGACTGTCTCACTGGTACTGGCAATGGGACCCTGACCTGTAGGTTGTATTCATTTGGTGGCCCCCATGACAGGACGTAGGTCTGAAGGGGTCGCATGTGCCCTCTGGCCCAAGGTACCAGGTCGATGCAGGATGCCATGTAGCCTAGCAGCTGGGCTAGGCGTCCCATGGTGGAGTGATGGCATTGTCGCAGCTGACTTGACAACCTGATGAGGTTGTTCACCCTTGTCTGGGATGGTTTTTCCCAGCCCTGTAGTGTGCTGATCTGGGCCCCCAGGTGTTCTATCTGTTGCATCGTGACCAGCTGACTCTTGGATTGGTTTACCACTCATCCGTGTTCCTCAAGAGCCCTCAGGGCGATTTCGGTGTGGCAGAGGGAGCGCTCTCTGGAGTGTGCCCGGATCAGCCAATCGTCTAGATAAGGGATGATGTTGAGACCTTGTTCTCGGAGTCTGGCCGCCAGTACAACTGACACCTTGGTGAATTCTCTTGGTGCTGAGGTGAGGCCGAAGGGAAGGGCCTGGTATTGGAAGTGCTGACCTAGGATGTGGAATCGTAGGTATTGCCTGTGTTTTTCTCTGATGGGAATATGGAGGTATGTGTCCTTTAGATCTATGGACATCAGGAAATCTCCTACGTGGATACTGCATAGCGTGGACTTTAAGGTGTCCATTTTGAACCTCTGGGAGATAACATCTTTGTTGAGGTGCTTGAGGTCCAAGATTGGGAGGAGTTCACCTGATTTTTTGGGAACCAGGAAGAAGATGGAGTATACTTCTAGCTTCTGTTCATGTGGGGGGATGGGCTCTATGGCCCTGTTCTCGATCAGGTCCCACAGGATTTGTTTTGCTTGGTGGGCCGTAGCCTTCCTTGTGGCAATCAGGGAGGTGATGAACCTGTGTGTGAGGAGTGAATCAGATAGCTCTATCGAGTATCCTCTGGAGACCACCTCTAGAACCCATTTGTCTTTGGTGGTATGGAACCACTGGCAGCTGAAGAGCGACAGCCGTTGTCCCACGGGTGGACACTGAACCGGCTCCCGAGGGAATCTGACCGAGTAGTCATTGTCTCCCTCGTTGTCCTCTACCTCTTCCTCCGAATCGAGGTCCGCGAGGTTGGAAGGAGGAAGACTGATAGGAGTGGGTGAAGGGGTTTCGGTGCGGGGTGTGGTTACCTCTTCCTCGAAAGGTAGTGGGTGGGTATGAGGTGTCCCTTCACGATTGGTAAGACTTGTTTCCCCCCCGAAACCTCCGCCTCGCTGAAGATAGGTAGGAGTGTTTACTCTTGTTTTTGAGGAGTTCCTTCCCTTCCTCTTTCTGCTTAAGGTACTCCTGCAATCCCTCCCCAAACACATGTTTCCCTTTCATGGGCAAGTTCTGTAACAGTGTCTTGGATTCATTGTTGGCCTCCCATAGCTCAAGCCACAATGCCCGTCAAGCCCGATTGGTGATGGCCGTGGCCCTTGCGTTGTCTTAGTGAGTCCACTGCCTTGTCGGTGAGGTACTTTGCCGCATCAAGGGTGCACTTCAACAGTTCTGCCTCTCTTGACTTTGGGTTGGACTGCTCAAATAGTTCCTCTAGCCAGCGTATCTGGGCCCGGGCTGCATAGATGGTGGTAGTAGATGCTTGTGCTGCCATTCCTTCAGTCTCGAAAGCCTTCTTCAGCATGTCTTCCACCTTTTTGTCTGTGGGGTCTTTTAGTGATATGGTCCCACATGGCAGGATGGTTCTCCTACTGAGTGCCGCCACCTGAGGGTCGATGGTCGGGACGGTGCACCAGTTACTTGCCTTGTCCTCTTGAACTGGGTACATTCGGTCTAAGTTCCTTTTGTTGGACATCCTGCTAGGCTCTGTGGAGTGCCACTCTTTATTGATGATGTCTTCTATGGCAGGGCATACTGGGAAAGAATCCCTAATGGTTGGCTTCTGTTGCATCATGGGGTCCAGTTTTGACTCCGGTTTGCTTTCATCAATGTCGAACCCCATAGTGGCCTTGACTATTTTCATAAGGCCTGGGACCATATCGAAGAAGCATAGCTTGGAGGTGAGGAATGAAGTGGACTGCGGCTCCATATCTTCGTCATTGCTGTCAGCCCAGTCCTCCTCATCTGGCATGTCCTTGTCCTCTGCCGAGTCTGGTTTGTGGTTGTCTGGTACCGGCTCCGCATCCTCCAGAAGGTCCTCAGTGGGGCCCCCCATTATGTCGGGTTCTGGAGGCGGCACAGCAGGTGTTCTGTGTTGGGTGAGGGATTCCAGCATTTCCATCACCTTCAGCATGAAGTTCTGTTGGCTTTCCATCATAGCCACAGTGGCCTGTTGGTTCTGGAGTAGGAATGCGCCAGGGTCCATCCACGTGGAACCACTGGAGCCTGGCATATTTGGACCTATGCCAGTTGAGTGTTCCAGTGATATGTCATCATCGTCATGTAGACAAGCGGCGCATAGGGGGCCCTGTGCGTGGGGCAGGAGGGCAGCGCTGCAGGCAGTGCATTTCTTGGCCTTGACCAACTAGTGAGTGGGGAGACAAAAGGAGAGAGAAAAAAGGATACGTCCTGTTAGACTGCGTAGCAAAAGTTTTCAATATACATATGGGCCCATATGAGTTTCCTTAGTCTTTCTGTGCCGTGATATGGGCCGGCTGCGCATGTGGGTTGCTGTGGAGAGGGACCCGGATGGCGCCCACGAGTGGAGGTCGCTACGGAGAGGGACCACCAGCATATCAGAACAAGGCATATGGGTTGCTATAGGGAGGAACCCATATAGGACTAGGTAGTCTGCCCTCCGTGTATAGGGTCATGTGGGAGGGACACTATAAGGAGGTAATAATGGACTGCTTGATAATTGGGCCCCCTTTAGAAGCAACTCAGTTGTGGGGCTGTGAGTAGTAAAGACTTAGGGCTGATTCCAGGGCCCTAGAACAATTTTGCAGCTCCAGGCAGGAAACAGCGTTAAATCCATAAGGGTTTTAATTGTTGTTGTTGGTGGGGACCACGATCGCGATCCTAGGTGTCTTGTGACGTCTTGCTGATGATCGTCAGGAGGTCCCCAATACCCCCTCTCCCGGTTGCGTGTTGGCCTGGACCAGGTGGCCAGGGGCCTGCAAGGAGAGGGAGGCGAGAGGTAGCCCAGAGGTGGATGTGCCCGCGATTGTTTGTGGCTGCTGGAGAGCTCATTTCGTCCCCCGAAGGCTGACTAAGAGGGAGGGGGATGTGGCCTGTGTGCGTAGCTAAGGCCAGCCATGCCACTGGGGGAGGGGAGCTTCCGAAGGTCCTGTGGTGTGGCCGAACTGCCTAGCGGTGAAATACCCATAGCAGCGCTCGACTTGAGGTGCAGCGAGGTAGAGAAGGGACTGAACCCTTAGTCGGCAGCAGCGATGTCCGTGGGCGCCTGTAGTGGAGTCGCCTTCTCGGCGCTCATGACCGTGAGCGAGCAAGGGTGGGGCACCACGTGGGTAGGCCTTAGGCCTACGAGGGTTGGAATAGTGCTCCAAGTGGGAGGAATGTGGAAAAGGCCGTAGGAGCCTGGGGCTTGACCTAGGAGGTGAGAGGGGGTTGAGAAGAGGTTCTCCCTTGTAGTGCTCGGAGATAGGAGCGCCGAGCGAGCAGAATCACCATTTTGTTGCCCTCACGAGGGCGTGGGGGCTAGAGATCCATGTAGCAGCCGCCTCAGACCTCAGTCAGAGGCTCCTGGACTGTGATGCGGTCCCATCCCTGATGGCAACAGGGGAATTGCACCATACCCGACAAAAAAATGAGACCACAACACCACAGAGTTCCATCGTGAGTGAACAACAAAAAGACGAGCATGCAATTCCACCGTAGGGCAAACAATAGGAAAGGCGGCTTTAGACATCACAGCGACATTGAGAGACATTTCTGAGCTACAAAACCAGCGCTAGTCTTTCTCAGAATAGTAGGGGGACAGAAGGGTGTCCCTTAACGCTTGGATACTGCAAGAAAACACTTCTCAAACAAAACAGCAGCATAATCAAGGTTCTGTAGCCCAATTAAACATAAGAAAAAACACAGTTCTGCAATTACACTTTGCAATCTTATTTCTTTAAAAAAACAACAAAAAACGACTGCATGTATTGTATTTTCTTTCTGAAAAAGACAGTAGGTCCAGTAGCTGAATATGAAAGAGGCCTACCTTCCTAAACAGAAAGCAGCAGGGAATCCTGGTGTGCTGGTAGCCTGATCAGAAGCATGATTTGAACTGAAGAGCAGGGGTTTCTGGGACCTGGATATACTAGAAATTTGATCCTAGAGTCATGTGCATCAACTAGCCTATCAGGTGGGCTAAAACCCATGATGTAATGTCTGGAGTGCCATGGATGGTCAACCAATCACAATGAGCATTACAGGCAAGAATCCCAAGTCACATCCCTGATGCCTGTCATTCTCTACAGGGTTGGGTGTTACGGTTGGAAACCCTAATACCTCAGGCATTCATTGGTATTTTCACTCCAAATTTTCAACATGGTTTTTTTGTGACCCCACCTCATGAACAGTGGCAATATCAGTTTGTTAGCCAAGCTGCTTATGCACAGCGACTATGGCATTTAGCACCACAGGTGCAAAAACACAATTCCGAACAGGATGTAAAAAATGACAGCTGTACTGTTCATGGGGAGGTGTAAAAAATGGCAATGTTGCAAATCTGCAGTAAAAATATAAAAAAAACTGGTGAAGTCATGAGCATGCATAGAAACTGTGCAGCGCACACCCGTAATGTAATTAGTTTGGGGATTTTTTACAGCAGATTGTCAACACAGGCATTTTGGGACCTCCGATCATGAACAGTGTCACTGTGATTTTCTTTATCTGTCCCGAACAATGATTTCCCACAGCGACCACGCATCTCTGCGCTGAAAGTGTGAAAACACATTTCGGCCATGTTGTGAAAAATGACAGCTGTACTGTTCATAAGGAAGTGTGGAAAAATGCCACTGGTGAAAATCTAGACTGAAAATATTACAAAGTCATGAACTTATGAGGGTGCGTGGAAACTTCGAATGCTCACTCGTAACACAGTCATTTATGGACTTTTGTCACCAAATTTTCAACATAGCCATTTAAGACCTCTGCTCATGAACAGTGTAACTGTGATTTTCTTAATCTGTCCCAAACATTGCTTTGCACACCGACTGCACCATTGTGTGCTACGTAATGTGGAAACACATTTTGGGTGACATGTGAAAATGACAGCTATACTGTTCATAAGGAAGTGTAATAAAATGGCAATGTTGAAATCTGGAGTGAAAATATTGAAAAGTCGCAAACTACGATGCGTAGGGCTGCATAGCATGCTCGGAAAACAGTCATTTTTAGGAATTTTTTCACCAAATTTTCAACATACCCATTTTAAGACCTCTGCTCATGAACAGTGTCACTGTGATTTTCTTAATGTGTCCCATACATTGATTTCACACACCGACTGCGCCATTGTGCGCTACCTGGGCAGAAACATGTTTTGGGCAAGATGTGACAAATGACAGCTGTACTGCTCATAAGGAAGTGTAATAAAATGGCAATGTTGAAGATATGGATTGAAAATATTGAAAATTCGTGAACTTACGGTGCATAGAGACTCTTAGCATGCGGCTACGTAAAACAGTCATTTTAGAAATTTTTCACCAAATTTTCAACAGAAGCCATTTTAAGATCTTTGCTCATGAACAGTGTCACTGTGATTTTCTTAATTTGTCCCATACATTGATTTCGCACACCGACTGCGCCATTGTGCGCTACATGGGCGGAAACACATTTTGGGTGAGATGTGAAAAATGACAGCTGTACTATTCATAAGAAGGTGTGGTAAAATTAAAATGTTGAAAATCTGGAGTGAAAACATTGAAAATTCATGAACTTACGAGCCTCGTTGGAACTGCGCAACACACGCTCGTAAAACAGTCATTTTTTTGAATTTTTACACCAAATTTTCAAAACAGGCTTCTTGAGAGCCCACCTTATGAACACTGGCAGTTTTGTTTCATTAATCATTCTGGAAAGGTGATTTCATGCAGTGGCTGCGAAATCATCCTTCGGGCCCGAGTAATGCCCTGACAGTGACAGCATTCATGAGAAGGGGTCCCAAAAACCCCATGTTGAAAATTTGGTGCGAAAATTCCAAAAAATGCCTGAGATATGCAATAAAGTTGAAAAAACCCTATCTATCCCATTATACAGCTTACCGGCATTTCCCCTGTGCAGACGTGTTCCCGGTCCACCAAAGATTGTGGCGCCGAGGTCCGGAGGTAAGTATGGGGTGAGGGGGGGTGTGGGGAGGCAGGGTGCGCAGTGGGTAGTGCACGGGTTGTAGGGGCACAGAGAGAAGCGCAGAGGGACAGTTTTTTGTTTCCAGGTTTGTTTGTTTTTTAAAATGATGACGCGGGACGCTTGCCACGCTGGGGTGGGCTCCCAGCATGGCACAAGGATGGCTGGTTGGGGGGGCATGGAGCCGATGGGGGATTGGGCACTCCCGTCGGCCATAGCATCAGTTGCCATGCTGGGGTGGGCTCCTAGCGTGGCACCCTGTACTCTGGGGGGGGAGGACAGTGGAGCCGACGGAGGATTGGGCACCGCCGTCGGCTATGCGATGAGTTGCCAAGCTGGGGTGGGCACCCAGCGTGGCATGTGGAAGGCTTTTGGGGGGGCGCAGCACAGGCGACTGGGGATTGGGCACCCCCGGCTGTACAGTGTGTGCGTGGGGGGGGGACGCATGCAGTATGCCTGCGTGTGTGTGTGTGTGTGTGTGTGTAGGGGGAGCGCGCATGAGCAGGCGATATCTTATCACTGTTCACTGAAGCGTAGCTCCCCCTTTCAACTGTACTCCACTGCATTTTGGAGCTTGTCTTAGACAGCTCCAGCATGCATTGGCGGACAGGGGCCGCGCCTGCCAACACACTGACTGAATTGGAAGAGGGGGTGACACACCTCCGAAAACTCGGATGATGGCTCTATGTTTCTTGCACATGTGTGCAAGCAAACATAATAATTACCAACAATTTTAAAATTAATAAATCCAAACTAAGAACTTCAAGCAAAATCAATTACAAATATAACAAATAGTAGTAAAGTCGAGGTTTCAGAAGTCCAAAAAACAGTCCCAGAGTCTCTTTTCCTTCTTAAATTCAAAATGAAAGCAGAATCAACTCTCACTTGATTCAATTCATGAGTCCCAGAAGGAAAATATTTTTTGGCCTTAGAGTCTCTCACACCCCAGAGCCATAACCCAGTTTATAAATGCTTTCCCCAACCGCAGTTCGATAATGCAGGTTGGGTAAATAAAATTCAGGGTACTCTCACCACCCAGTCCGAATTGCAGAACAATCAAAAACATGAAGAAGAGTGAAGAATGAGGCTTGCCACAGTTCACATATTACTGTAATATCTTCCTGACACAATCAATCCTAAGGGAGTAAATCAAAAGATCTATCTGCCAACCCTGACCTACCCCGAGGCAGATAAATAGTCAGAAGAAACACCTCCACCTAAACCACCGGAGCTGCCCAACCTTAGACAGGCAGCCCACGGTAGCTCAAAGGGACTAGCCAGATGCCCACCCTTCGGTCAACACCCCCAGCCCCCACAGAGGAGTTCCCTAGACCCAATGCCCACCTCAGGGCAAGCCGGTCTGGCTCACCAATCCACCAAAGATGATAAGAATTTCCCTGTCAGCACGCTCAAGTAACTGCAGATAGCCTGATCTTTCCACTGATGTGGCAACTCCTTCCACAGCCCGCGTTGTTCTTCCACTTCCAGCTGGAGTCAGGTCAGTCAAAACTTCAGCAATCGATACACCATTCCAACGTGTATCTGCTTATTGTATGATGTCGGACCCTTTGTTTTACTTTGTTATTACATGTATATGCTTGATGTTATGTTTCTTTTGCTTAATAAAACTCCCCTACTCTTTTTTGATAAGTGCCATGGGATCTTTAACATCCACCTGAACTACCACCAATCCAGGCAGATGGGACCTCGGTTTAACGTCTCATCCGAAAAATGCTCGCACTTCTGAGCATATGTGGAAACTGTGCAACGCATGCGCGGAACATAGTCATTTTATGGACTTTCACCACCAAATTTTCAACATAGGCATTTTAGGACCTCTGCTAATGAACAGTGTCACTGTGACTTTCTTAATGTGTCCCGAACACTGATTTCCCACAGCGACCACGCTATTCTGCGCCGGCAGTGCAAAAACACATTACGGTCAGGATGTAAAAAATGACAGCTGTACTGTTTATAAGGAGGTGCAGAAAAATGGCAATGTTGAAAATCTGCAGTGAAAATATTACAAATGTGTGAAGTTATGAGCGTGCATGAAAACTGCGCCACGTACACTCGTAACACAGTCATTTTATGGACTTTTGTCACCAAATTTTCAACATAGGCATTTTAGGACCTCTGCTAATGAACAGTGTCACTGTCATTTTCATAATGTGTCCGGAACATGGATTTCCCACAGTGACCATGTTATTCTTCGCCAGAAGTGCAAACACACATTACGACCAGGATGTGAAAAATGACAGCTGTACTGTCCATAAGGAGGTGCAGAAAAATGGCAATGTTGAAAATCTGGAGTGAAAATATTGCAATTCACAAAGTTATGAGCGTGCATAGCAACTGCGCAGTGCAAGCTCGTAAAAGTCATTTCTTGGATTTTTTCCGGCAAATTTGCAACATAGACTTTTTGAGAGCCCACCTCATGAGCACTGGCACTGCCATTTTGTTAATCGGTCCCGAAAGGTGATTCCGCGCAGTGACCGCAAAACTACCTTTGGGACTGAATAATGCCACGACAGTGCCTGAATTCACGAGGAGGGGTCCCAAAAATCCCATGTTGAAAATTTGGTGCCAAAATTCCAAAAAATGCCTGAGATATGCACCAAAGTTGAAAAAACCCTGTTTATGCCATTATACAGCTTACCGGCATTTCCTCAGTTTGCGGTCGACTTTGAAAAGTGCAGACGTGTTTCTGGTCCACCGAAGATTGTCGCTCCGGACTCCATGAGTAAGTATGGGGTGGGAGGGTGGGGAGGCAGATTGTGCAGAGGTTGGGTGTGGGTTGGGTAAGGGCTGCTGGACTCGACGAGGGACTGTTTTTTGCTTTACAGGGGGGGAAAAAAAAACATTGCGGGACTTTTTTTTTTCAGGGACATTTAACGTGGACATTTGGCACCCTGGGGTGGGCTCCCAGTGTGCCAACCTAGTGTTTTGTTGGGGGAGCAACTGTAGCCAAGGGAGATTGGGCACTCCCGTTGGCATATATGGGGGGGAGCAATAGCCAAGGGGATTGAGCACCCCCAGCCTGAACCTTCTTTTGTGGTGGGGGACGGCACTATGCCGATGGGGAGTGGGCTCCCCCCTCGGCAAATGAAACTCGGACGGGGACTGAAACTGACAGGGATTGGGGCCTTCATTGGCAAACAAAGACTGTTGGGGAGGCGCATGCTGCCGAGGGGGATTGGGCACCCCTAGGCACTGGGGGCCGCATAATACTGTTTGTGAACGCGGCGGTAAGCGCATGCACGCAAGCAGACATAAAAAATGAGCCCCAAAATTACAACATCAGAAATTATCTTTACATGGCATATAGAATGATGAAAATGATGTATACCCAAAGTGAGTAAGTGTATCACACTGATGAAAGTACAACTAGCTGGAGATACTGTATATTCCTAACGTACTCTCAAGAAACTATTATGTTATGACCTTGTTGTAACAAGATTTTATACATGATAATATCAACTGTCAGTGTACGTGCCAGATAAAAAGAGTGCTAGTCAGGGACCCTCAAGAAATTGAGACTATGCAGCCTAATATGTACAGATTTCAAGAAATTGTCAGTGTATAATCGATAATACATATGTAGAAACAGTCCAAGGAATCTAAAAAAAAATTCTTAGGAATTACCCCCCTCCGGGGAAAAGTAACTATTTAAAATGAAATATGTGTACATGAATCCTAATAACCATCAATTGCACCCATCACTACAACAGTTACCCCTCAAAAAAATTACACCTGTCATGAACCCCAAAGTAAATGAGACACATGTCCTAATCAGTACAGAGTGTAAAAACATTACAATATATACTCAAATTACAGAACTTGCAGAAGGAAGTAAATATCCACTATGAGTCCAGAGTCCTAGCCACAATGACAACATAATGTCATGTACCTGAGCATAAGTTTACCTCAATATCCCCACACTATTCACATCCACTATACCCACATAACCACCCATCTCAAATACCCATGTTAAAAATTCAATGTGCCACACTTCTTCTACCCTTACAACACACACATAAACATATTCACAAACCCACACACATAGACGTGCCCACAAACCCATGCACACATTCACACAATATTAATGTGAAAGGCCAACCTGCAGATAATCAGTTAAGAGGGATTGTATAAGAGTCAAAGTCCAAGGCTCACTGAAAACCTAAAACATGTATGTCCATCCTTCGAAGTAAAGGTCCATGTAAGTTTACATGTAATGTATCATAAATCCAACATCAATGTTCAAGCCATCTTGCACCGTATAAAGAAGTAACATAAGTCTGATCTCACAAGCGCGTCTCTGTTGTGTACTGTTGAAATGTCCTTTCAAGACCATCACAGACATATCTGAGACTGAGTGGTCATCCTGAGAGAAGTGTTGTGCCACTGGTTTGTCAGACGTCTTCCTATTAATATCACACCTGTGTGAATTCATCCTTTTGCAGAGCTGCCATTTCATCTCCCCTACATACCCTATGAGAGCACATTTCCTGCTTTGAATAAGATAAACAACATTGCTTGATGCACATGTATAATTACCCAGTATCCTGAATTGTCTGTTTTGTGAGGTAATCACACAGTCTGAGGTGGAAATGTGCTCTCAAGTTTTACATCTGTGTTTATTACAGGGTTGTGTGCCATATGATGTCATGGCACTCTGTTCAGGTTCAAGTTTACTCCTAATAATCTGGTTGACTAAACTGGGAGTTTGTTTAAAAGATACTGTAGTAGTGGCAGTTCTTGAAAAATACAACTAAGGGTTTTATCCTCACTGATTATGGGGTGTAGGTCCTTAATAATCTTACGTAGAAGTTCAAGGTCAGGATGATTCGTGACTACTAAGGGTTCACTGTTAGTAGTGGTCCTTTCATTATATTGCAGTAGGTGTTCTCTTGGTACTTGTGTAGCATGTCCCACTGCTCTGTCAATTTCTCTGGGAGAGTGTCCCTGCTCAATAAAGGTGTTTTTCAGCATAACTGAATATTTATCTCTGTCTTCCCTATTTGAACAGAGACGGTGGTACTGAAGTGCTTGACTATACTGTATATGACAGACTTTTTAGTGTAACTTGGATGATTACTTGTCTTGTGTAAATATCTCTGTCTGTCTGTTGGTTTCCTGTAAATACATATATGTAGGGTTCCATCCTTGATGGTGACAGTGGTATCCCAAAAATGTATTTATTTATTTGCTTTTGTTTACCGGGTAAGCGCACTAGACAGCCAAGTGCCTATTTTCAGGCGTGACCTGGGAGGGTTACAAAGGAACAATACATGAACATCAGGCATACAGGTATAAACAAGGTTAACATACATTGGGTTCAGGCAACATGATAAATCATATGAATAGGGTGCATAGAATAAAGCACTTTAGAGACATTCGATTAAGGTACAATGATTGAGGTACAGAGATCACATTTGACCGAGCACAGTGAGTGGAAATCAACTGTGGGATAGCATGGATAACTACGTGAATAGACATGAGCCGAGTCCAGGAAAAAATAGGCGACAGTGGACTCCCAATGATCTTGAAGAATACCAAGGTACACGGCAGCAGGATAAGTCAGAATCAAGGGGGTAAGAGGAGAATCAGGTAGATTACCATCCAGGACCAGGCACTACAGGGTAATAGAGCACCCGAGTCCAGCAGGGCAAAGTGCTGGTTTTGCCACAGACAGTCCACCTGGAAGGTAGGTACCAGGAGAAGCAAATTTAGGCACAGAGATACTTGGTGGCTGATTTCTGGAAGCCCCATAGGGAGGTGCGAATGCAGGCTGGCAGGGAGTTCCACAGCTTCGGTGCGAAGGCAGGGAAGGTCTGGTCACCTGTACGAGTGCGGGTTTTTTCGAACCAGGAGGACCTGAGAGTCATGGTCATTTACACTGGTGGCAGAATATTCCAGGGAAAGCTTAATGGTTGGGTGGAGATTAAGTCCCTGATGAAAATCCTTACGTGTGTCAGTGCCTTCTGTCAAAATTGTAAACAAATCATCAATGTAACAGAAGTAAGCGATTGGTCTGTGTGTACAGTGCCTTAAAAAGTCCTCCTCCAAATTGGCCATAAAGAGATTAGCATGCTTTGGAGCCATCCTGATGCCCATTGCTGTTCCCATAGTTTGAACATAATGTTTCCCATTAAAGCTAAAGCTGTTATGTGTCAGAATGAATTTAGCAAGTTCCCCCACGATGTCAGGGTTGATGTTGTGGTCCAATCCTCTCTCATACATGCATTTACAGCATGCTGAAATGCCATCTGTATGCGGTATATTAGTGTAGAGGGATATTACATCCATCATGGCTAAAAGGTTATCAGGTGGTAAGTCCTTAAAACCAGAAAGTTTATGAAGGAAGTGAGTAGCGTCCTGAATGTAACTGTCCCTTTGTATAACCAGCGGTTTTAAAATAGCTTCTACAAAACCTGAGATTCCCTCTGTCAGGGTTCCACTGTGAGGATTTTGTCATGCAGAAAACCTGTGACATTGCACTTCATCCTGGAGGGCTTATCTGTATATCAAGAAGATTTTTTTAGTTACTGGAGCAACATAAACAAAACGATATATAGAATAATACACGGGGTGATGTGTTTAATGAGAATTTTATACACACCAGAGGTGTGGGATGCTACATAAACCCCAAGAGTGAGGTTTATCAAGGTTTTACACCCCACCCCATGTTTTGTTTTATATAATTGCTGGGTAGCATTTTCTCACCTTGAAAACACTACACAGCAATTACAGAAAACAGTCTGGCTAGTAGATGGTATTGCTGTTTCCAAGTGCAGTGTTGTGACTGGAGTTTTTATTTTGTTTACTCCCTGTCTTTGTCTTTCTATTGCTGTCTTTATCACGCTTTGTTTTTCTTTTCGTTCTTTACAGTATAAGTGGCAATGGAAGTGCTAGCACTGTTGAAACTCTTAATTACAGCAGTTTAAGTGGCAGTGTGGACTGCCTGCACTGCAGCACCTCAATCTCAGCCAGCAGATGTCTGGCTCCCCCTCAATGCATGGCCCCTCATCAGCACAGATTGCAGCAGTGCAGACAGGGACCGTGTAGACCGACAGACCGTGGGTGGCAAGTGATCAGGACCGTGCTGTTGTGGTTTCATAAACATGGCTTAAATCTTCTAAATTCTTCCCTCTACTGAATGTAACTCTTGGGGGTTATGAAACAAATTTGGGATACTTACATGTTTTAAAAGGGACCAGCTGCTTGTGATGACATTGTTAACCTTCAGTGCCAATGCACTGTACCTAAAGACACATGTTAAGGGGGCCAAATTAATTTTGATGTTTTGGTTTGGGTTGTAGAAAGTATTCGCTTTCTATGTTTGTAGCTCTCAAAAGTGTCTCATCTAAAATGGGTTTGGAATAAGCCATCATACAAAATCTGGAGTACATATCCCTAGATTGAGTTTGGAAGTCTTGCCAACATCAACAGTTGTGAGGTAATCTCAAGGGGGGCAAGCTGGGTAAGCTTTTGGCTAGCATCAAAGGTCATATGTACAGTTTTTTTTGTGTTGACCCAAAGTTGGTTGAACTGGAACCAGCACAGAACATTATGAAAGTCTTGCTGGAGCAAGACTTCCAGAGATACAGTCAAGGGACCAGAGGTGTAGAGAATCGTGTAATTCACATACATGTGAATATTCAAGTTGGCACAGGCAGAGGGGAGGTCATTTAGAAAGATGGAGAAGAGGACTACACCCAGAATGGAGCCCTATGGGATCCCAGCCTGGACAGGAAGGGCGGAGACATGGTGCCACCTACTGGTACTGAATGTTGGTGGTCCAAGAGGTAGGAATGAAACCAGTCAACAGCAGAGGCCATGAGACTGGCTGAACTCAGCTTATCCAGGAGGAGTGAGTGAAACATTGAATCAAAGACTTTGATCAAATCAATGAAAATGACTGCTGTGATGTGCCTTTGATCCATCCTCGAGAGGATGGAGTCGGTTACGCTAAGTAGGGAGGAGATGGTTGAATGATCCTTCCTAAAGCCAGATTGGATGGGCAAGAGGAAGTTGCAGGAGTGGAGGACGTCCACAAGCCATGAGTAGACTAGTTTCTCCTGCAGCTTTGCAAGAGAAGGGAGATATGCGGAAGTTGCCTGGAGTGTAGAGATCACCCTCTTTGTGGAGGGGGAGAACCTTGGCAATTTTCCAAGACTGAGGCACAGTGCAATGAGTGAAGGAGATATTTAGGAGGTG
Organism: Neoceratodus forsteri; assembly: GCA_016271365.2. Lineage (NCBI taxonomy): Eukaryota > Metazoa > Chordata > Ceratodontiformes > Ceratodontidae > Neoceratodus > Neoceratodus forsteri. The sequence goes on along the minus strand of CM057451.1, from coordinate 669,002,994 downwards.
AGTAAGGGCGGAGGCAAGAGCAGGAGCTGACAGATTGAGAAGTTTAGCGTCCAAGTCACCGGGGCTAGATTTGGTAAGGTTGAGTGAGGAAAGGGTGAGCAGGGTCTCCTGGGGAGTGATGGGGGGGAATCAAACCCTGGAAGGGGTGAGGTAAGGAAAAGAAAGGAGAAGAGGGAGAGGAGAGGAGCCAGGAGGTGGGAGGGAGGGGAGAGCACAAGTGGTAAAGAACTAAATGAAGAGAGCATTAACAGAGAGAAGGTCAGACACTAGTTAATCATTAACCATGAGGACCTGGGAAAAAGGACTGGGCTGGTGTGTCAAAAAGGGAGTGAATCACCTTCCAGAATTTTTTTTTTGGAATTAAGATCATGAAGTTTGGCTATGAAGTAGAGGGACTTGGCAGTATGAACAGCCTTCATGCAAGAGTTCCTAAGCACTCTGTAGGAGGAAAGGTCCGAGAGGGAGCAAGATAATTTATACCTGGCCCAGGCTTGGTTGCGGGTGTTGCACAAATCGATAAGACCAAAGGTGATCCAGGGGTGGTGAGAGGATTTAATACTGGATTTCCTGATGGGGGCATGCTTGTCCCAGATGGAAGTAAATATTGAGTGAAAGAGGGAGAGTACCATATCAATGTCTGGGGCAGTGAGCATTGGGGGCCCAGTCAGTTGCAGCCAGGTTGCTCAGGAGAGCTTCTTTGTTCAGCTACCAAAGTGACCTGGACAAGATGTACTTTGGGGAGTAGGAAGGAAGCTGGACTTTCCTGACACAAAATGTTATGCAGTGTTCGCTGAAGGCATATGGCAATATACCTGATGCAACAGTACGGTGGGGGTGTGAGGCGAGAACCCAGTCCAGGAGGGTATGGTTTGATGAGTGGGATTGAGTCGGGTGGGTTTTGTTATGAGCTACAAAAGGTTAAAGAACTCAATCCTGTGGGTGGTCGGCCTGAGAGTCAGGGAAAGCTGATTAAAGTTGAAGTCACCTAGGAGGATGAGCTCACCAGCAGAGGAGTGTGAGGAGAGAGCGGACAGTGAGTCCACCAGGAAAGAGGAAGCAATTATAAATGAGGCATAGAAAACACCAGAAAAATGGATAGGGAGAACAGAAAGGAAAGTTTAGCTAGCAGAAACTTGTGGGAAGAGAGTTCAGCATCCCTGAGAGTCATGGTGCAGGAGAGGTTCTGGTGGAAATATAGGGCAACCCCTCTCCCCATTTACTACTGCCCTGCCTAAAGAGGTGGTAGTCTGGAATGGCTATGCTGGAATCAAGAATCCTGGAACAGAACCTGGATTCTATGATACAGAGGAGGTCTGGAGAGTGATGAGAGACCCATAAAGTGAGGAGATCCAGTTTAGGAAGGAGGATCCTAGCGCTGAGGTGGAAAACACTAAGGCTTCAAGGAATGGGGGGGGCAGGGTTGAATTCCACATTGCTAGCAGGGAGGAGAAGGAGGGTAAGGAGGTTAAGGAGGTAGAGAATGGGGTAGGACTTACATCCCCTTGGCTGGGGGGGGTGAACAGGGAACGGACAGGATGGAATGGTAAAGGAACCCCAGGTTAAAAAAGAGAGAAGGAAGGAAGGACATTAGGATGGATGAAGAAGGAGGGAAGGGGAGAGGAGAGAAGGTGAGGGGAGGAGGATAGGTGAGGGGAGAAGGAAAGAGGAGGGTGGATGGTGGAGACAGAGTGGGAGGGAAGGGGAAGGAGATTGGGGGAAGGAAGGGAAGCAGGAGAAATCAGATGACTAGGATATTATCAATAAAGTGATGCCAGTGCACCACCTGCCCATAAAATCTGTTCATGGCATCATTTAATATATATAGCTATATATAAGTTGGCAAACGAAGGTGCCATGGTGGCATCCATAGCAGTGCCATGTTTCTGTAAATAGATGTCACCATCAACAGTGAAGAATATTTTGCTCAGAATAAAATTGGCAGCATCAAACAGAAAGGAAGCAGGGGGAGTGCTGACATTTACATTTCTACACAGAAAGTAATCCATGGTGCTAAGGCCTAACATATAAGGAATGCTGGTATACAGTAATGTTATATCCAGGCCAATCCATAGCAATTCAAGCTGCCAGATTACATCTTTCAATTGCAACATTAACAAACTCTGAACAGAGCCGATACTGGTGTGTAGAACTTTTAGGAGCTCTTACTGGAGAATGCCTTTAGGAGTGCCATTGGATGAAGTGTGGCAGTAGGAGTGGTGTCGGTGTGCCCTTAGGAGTGCTGGTGGAGTATGGCAGTAGGAGCATGCTGCCAGATGGAATGTAGCAGTAGGAGTGATGTTGGTGTGCCCTTAGGAGTGCCAGTGGAGTATGGCAGAAGGAGCATGCTGCCAGATGGAGGGTAGCTTTAGGAGCAGCACCGGTGTGCCCTTAGGAGTGCCAGTACAGTATGACAGTAGGAGCGTGCCGCCAGACTCAGTGTAGCAGTAGGAGCAGTGCTGGTGTGCCCTTAGGAGTGCCGGTGGAGTATGGCAATAGGAGTGTGCCACCAGATGGTGTTAAGCAGTAGGAGCAGCACTGGTATGCACTTAGGAGTGCCAGTAGAGTATGACAGTAGGTGCAACGGTGCAGTGTGCCATTCACAAGATAGCAACAATTACAGAACTGCGCATGTGCAATACTCGTGCATGCACAGTTTGAGTAATGCTGTCATCTTGTGCATGGCAGTCGTCACTTCCACACATGTAGAAGAAAAAGTAGAGAGCTGGGAAGGAGGTGTGTTTATGTGGCCCGTGGAGGGAATGGGCTGCATAAACTGCAATACTGGAAGTGCGTTGTAGCACTGTGGAAGCACACTGGACAGCGGTGCAGTCATGTTCTTCGACAGTGCTACTAAACATCTTATGATGGCATAACATCTGCAAAGCTTTGCCCACGCAGCCGTAAAAATGTATTGGTTGGGCTATAGGATCTCAAATTTACTAAGCTGGTTGTAAAAGATAGTCAACAAACTGATTAAAGTCAGTCCTGTAGTCTTTACAGTCAGTGTTATACATAGGTTGTTTTTTAGATATAAAGTATGCACACTTGCACTAACATGAACTGTTCTGTACATCTTTTTCCCACTAACTCCTCTTTGCACCCCTCCCCCACCTCTGTCTATTATCCTTGTCAAGCGAGCTAGCTGCAGGTCTGCTTTGCATAGCCATGCCAGTCTTGCTTCTTTATCATGTTATGTTGATTGCCCTTTAGCAGATCCAGACAACTAAAGCAGTAACCAGTGAACATACATACAAACATACGAAGAAGCCAGCAGGAGAAGGCCATGTGGTCTATCAAGTCTGCTCGTATTGCTGGGTTCACAGCTTGAGCTAATGCCCCTGCCCTCCCTCCCATCCTCCCTACCTATGATCCTTACCTTCCTCCGATGCCTATCACAGACTCTCTTAAAGCTGCCCATTGTCTTCAACAAGATGATCTCTTCTGGTAGCGCATTCCAAGTGTCCACCACCCTCTCTATGAAGAAGTACTTCCAGACCTCCCTCATAAACCTCCCACCCTCCAGCTTAAGACTGTGCCCCCTTGTGTTATGGTTGCCATTTAGCTTAAAGAGACTCTCCTTATCAACCTTATTTAACCGTTTCAAGTACTTGAAGGTCCCAATCATGTCCCCTCTCTCTCTTCTGTCTTCCAGGGAGTACATGTTCAGTGCCCTCAACCTCTCCTTGTATGCCTTACCCTGCTGACTGGCTATTACCTTTGCAGCCCTCCTCTGGACCTTCTCCAGCAGGTTAATGTCCTTTTTGAGGTGTGGGCACCAGTACTGAACTCCATACTTTAGATGTGGCTTTACCAGTGACCTGTACAAGGGCATTATAACCTCCTCTCTCCTACTACTGATCCCCCTAGATATGCATCCCAGCATCATGTTTGCCTTTGCTGCTGCTTTCTTGCAGTCCGAGGAGTGCTTCAGGTCACTAGTGATCATCACTGTCAGGTTTTTCTCCTCTGATGCAGAGACTCAGACTCAGACTCCACCCAAGCAGTACTCTGTCCTGGGATTCTTGGCTCCAATATACATAACTTTGCATTTCTTGGCACTGAAGCCAAGCTGCCAGATCCTAGACCTCCTCCCCAGCTTTTCCAGATCATCCTGTAAGTATTGTATCCCTTCAGCTGTGTCCACTCTCCCACAGAGCTTGGTGTCATCTGCAAATAGGCACATTTTGCCCTTAATACCGAGACTTGAGGCAATTTAAATGTTTGTACCTAGCTGACTGTTAGCCACAACCCCTGACGAAGAAGCAGAGTGCCTTGAAGTGCCAGGGATCTGGCTTTTGCACTGTCAACATCAAAATTACATCATGGATATGTTTGTTATTGAATCAACCTATTTTTGCAGTAACTTTGATTTATGTGTGCTGGTTTTTGTTCTGTGCTCTACTGTGTATTTGCTGTTTGGAACCTGGCCGCACTGATTTCCATCAGCACACTTCTTTGTGTTGTTTGTTTGCACCTAGCAATGGAACACAGCAGTACCTCCTGCAGTAAATTTGAAACATAGAAACATAGAAGTTGTCGGCAGATAAGGACCGCAAGGCCCATCCAGTCTGTCCATTTCTTTTTCTGCCTTATGAATGTGCCATTGGCCTTTACTCTGTCAATGGCCTATCTATTTATACTCATCGGTATTGCTCCCTTATGCCTATCCCATGCCTGTTTGAAGCCCTGCACTGTATTCATGTCCACCACTTCCTGAGGTAGGACATTCCATGCATCCACCACCCTTTCTGTGAAAAAGAACTTTCTCACATTACCCCTTAATCAGACTCCCTCTAATCTCATGCTGTGTCCTCTTGTCCTGCTGTTTTTCTTACATTGAAACTTGTTAGACTCTTTCACCTTGTTAATGCCCTTAAGGTGTCTGAATGTTTCAATCATATCACCTCTCTCCCTCCTTTGCTCTAGGGTATTCATATTGAGCTCAGTTAATCTGTTCTCATGTTTTCTGATGCAGTCCCTGCACCATTTTGGTAGCTCTTCTCTGGACTGCCTCAATTTGCTTAATGTCCTTGTGAAGGTGTGGCCTCCAGTACTGCACGCAGTACTCCAGATGGGGCCTAACCAGTGTCTTGTAAAGAGGGATTATTTACCTCCCTCTTACGACATGTGATACCCCTACTACTACACCCCAACATCCCTCTAGCCCTACCTACTGCTTTAGTGGTCTGCTTGGATGATTTCAGGTAATCAGTGATGATGACGCCTAAGTCTCTTTCTTCCCTTGTGACTGCCAGCAACTCCCATTCCAGCCTATAGGTGGCTTCAGGGTTTCACTTCCCTATGTGCATGATCTTGCACTTCTTTGCATTAAACCCCAGTTGCTACTTTTCTGACCATTTTGCTAGTTTATCCAGATCTCTTCTCATTCTGCCCACCCCATCTGGATCATCTACTCGGTTGCAGATCTTGGTGTCATCTGCAAACAGACAAACCTTACCCTCCAGCCTTTCTGCAATGTCTCTGATGAAGATATTGAAGAAGACTGGCCCCAGGACTGATCCCTGAGGTACCCCACTTGCGACTTGCACCTCTTCTGACTGTATACCATTTACCACCAGTCTCTGTTTTCTGCCCATCAGCCAGTTTGCCATCCAGTTGACCAATGTCTGACCCACCCCAAGCCTACTCAGCTTATTTTTTTTATTTTATTGAAATCTACAATTACAAATACCTTTGAGCAGGAACTGCTCGTTTACAAAGGTTCCACGTCGAAATCAATCTTCTATGTGGAACAGTATCAAAAGCTTGTCTGAAGTCAAGGTAGGCAACATCAACTGCTCCCCCTTGGTCCACCACTCTGGTTACCCAGTCAAAAAAGTCTATGAGATTAGTTTGACAGGATCTTCCTTTTGTAAACCCATGCTGTCTTGCATCCTGTGCTCCTATGGATTCCAGGTGTTGCACTATCCTTTCCTTAAGGAATGTCTCCATAATTTTGCCCACTACTGAGGTAAGACTGATTGGTCTGTAGCTCCCTGCCTCCTCCCTGCCAACACTCTTGTGGAGAGGGATCACATGAGCCCTTCTCCAGTCTCCTGGGACCTCTTCCGTGCTCAGAGACTCACCAAACAGTTCAGATAATGACTCTGCTAGTTCCACCCTTAGCTCCTTTAGTACCCTGGGATGTATGCTATCAGGTCCCATTGCCTTGTCCACCCTGAGCTTATCGAGCTCTTGTAGGACCCTTTCTTTTGTGAAGGGATTAATGTTCACCTCCTTCCCCAGTGTGCCCATGGTGCTGAGCTGTGGGCCCTGGCCTACCTTCTCTTCAGTGTATTTCTTTTTGCCAGGGCTAGCTTAACTCTGTTGGCCATCTTATCAAAGTCAGCTCCTCTTAAGTCCCATATGTTTGCCTTGGAATAGGATGATTTAGTTTAGTGGCCAAATTGAACCATACCATGTGATGGTCACAGGTCCCCAGGTGACATTCTACCTGGAGATCTGTGATCTTTTCCCTGTTATTCAGTACTAGTTCTAGGATAGCCCTGTCTCTTGTGGGTTATTGTACTAGTTGTTTGAGGCCCTCACCCTGCAGGGAATCCACCATGTGTCTAGTTCTGGCAGATGTCCCTGCTGGTATTGACCAATCTGTATCTGGCATGTTGAAGTCTCCATTATCAGAACCTCTCCTTTAGCTGTCTTATTTTGTATATCTTCTAACAGTAATGTGTCTATGTCCTTCTCCTGGTCTGGAGGCCTCTACACAACACCAGTTCATATGGCTGTCCCACTTCCTGTTTCCAGGGTGACCCACAGTTCTTCTGGCTCCTTATGTGTATTCTGAATTTCTCTAGCTTTGATATTTTCATTGACATAAAGGGCCACTCCACCCCACCCCTTTTTTGCACCTCGGTTTCTTCTGAACAGTACATAGCCAGGTACTGAAGACTAGTGTGATTACTGATAAACCATGTCTCACTGATGGCTATTATGTCCAGTTTAGCCTCTATTATTGCCTGCAGATCTGGGATATTGTTTCTCTGACTGTGAGCATTTGTGTACATGATTTTCCATTGGCCAGATTTCTGTGTGTTAGTTGTTGAGTGAGGTCCGATGTTTCCCCTGTGCGTCATGTGGGGAGGCGGACCTTTTTCCTTACCTGGTGATACAAATGCACTGCAAACATGCTGAACTCCTGTTTGACCACTAGCTGGGGGGAGGAGTGTTCTTCCCATTCAACGTATGGGGTGCTGCACCCCTCTCCCCATTTGCTAGTTTAAATATTTGGAGATTTTGTCACAGTAGCTCATTGTACTGTAGCTCATGTTTCTGTTTTTATGCATTCAACAGTTGGTATGAGTGTGACGTCCTGTATGGTGGTATTATCTCCAGACATGGCGGCGGTATATCCATACATATGTTCCAAGCATAAAACCCATAACAGTATATTCAGTCTATGGATACAGGAGCCAGGTTCAGTACTAGAGGAAGTAATCTGTTGAAACAAACAGAAAAGATGGATGGAGGTCATATCTCTTGCTTGCATGATATAGAAGAGGAGACTGAATGGGAAATAGGGCATTTTTGTACAAGGTAATGACACTTCTGTTTCAGTTCCTGAATTTTAAGTACTGTTTGTGCACCCTGACAGGCTATTACTGCAAGAGATCAATTTATGGTATAACTATACTAACATGGAGGAATATGCTGAATTAGGTTGTGCCCCGAGAGGGTTGCGTGCAGATAAAAGACCTTCAGCAGGACTAAGCAGTTTTGTACACAAAGCTGAATGGGAACAAGCAGCAGATTATTAGTCGCAAAATTTGATAAAGATCTTAATAAAAGAAGATAAATACTATTACGTAAAGGTTCAGGAAGAAATTAAGGACATTCCCTAGTGTTTCAGCAACCCCATGTCAAAGTCATAATTATTTGCCCAGTACATGATGGACTCTAAATATTTAAAATCCACAACACAAAACATGGGTTGCCATGCTTGTTTTTAAGTTACATTGGTGATACTTTATCTTTCTTCATGGAAAAAAATCCGGAAGGGGTTAGATTGTTTTATGTTGTTATAACATCAATATTTTAGATGTTAACATGAGTGTGAAAGAAAATGTTAAACAAGAACACATCTGCCATGGTGCTTGCTTCATATTTTCTGCAAATGCAAAAATGAAGAGTAAATTACCAATACTATGACACCCTCTTGAACCGATATTCCCAAATAAAGAGGTTAATATGTGTATGTGTTTATACATAAAAACATTTCAGACCCATGCCATTTTCCTAAAACTTTTTTGATAGATGTAGAGTATGGTTATGGATCTAGAAACAGAAAGAAATATAGGGATTGCCATGCTTCTGTTGGCTATATCTGCTTTCACAGTTGCAGTTTCAGAGGTGGTCAGCTCAGGACAAAAATTATTTAAACATCCCAATAAAAATTATAATTTGCAAGAATGCTATTCAAATAATTCAAAAGTTCATGCAGAATGGCAAGGACTTTAACATAAAATAAACAGCATAACCAAAGACAGACAGATATTTAGGTAAAGCACCCTGAATGATGCCAACTGCTGCAATTGTGGGAGCTAATTTCCTTGCTGACATCCTGTATATATATTCTTAGCTGAACATGACATAATAGGAAAAATCATTATTCTGTTAATGCTTCCATATATTTAAGAATGTACTTGTGCCAGAAAACGACACTGAAAACTTTTTCGAGAGCATCAGAAAATGAGAATTTTAAACACCAGGGAACATCTTTAAAGAGGTACAGCAGAGTTTATCGGAATACAAGGATCTGCCTTATTTTAAAGAATGAGAACAGCACTTAAAGCAGTAGTAGTAGACCTTCAGAGCATGTAAATGTTATCTGTTTCCTTGTCAACAGACCACTCTTTTTGTGTAGCTGTTGGGGTATTTGTGTTTGCTTTGGTTTTGTTTTCACTGTTCACACCAGCCTCTTTAACTAGCCTGCGGAGTCTCCATTTTCTGGTTGTTGAAATCCCATTGTCCTTGAGAGCAGCAGTAGCATATGAGAACGTGATGTGTCATCACCCTTTAGAATCCACAGTATGCCTGCCTGCCTACTTAGAATTCAACAAAAAAGTTGCAGCAAGGTGTAAAATACCACATTTACCTTCACTTATCTTTACAAACTCTCTTAGATGAAATGCAAGTTTTTCTTCCTTTAAACTGCATTCAGTCTGTGTGTTTCTGAGAGTTTTTTCAGGTTATGTGTACTGTCTGCATAGAGATACATGGTGTAAATGGGTGCCATGGCATTATGTTCTCATATGCTAATGCAGCTCTCGGGGACAATGAGATTTCAACAACCAGAAAATGGAGACCCCAAGGCTAGTTGCAGGGGCTAGTGTGAACAGTGAAAGCTAACTAGAGCAAACACATATGTCCTAAAAAGAGTTATCTGTTGACAAGAAAACAAATAACATTTGCATGACATGAGGGTGTACTACACCTTTAAAGGGGAACTGTTGTCTAAAGGATTTCTTAATGTCTGAAAGCCCATAAAAAGCAAATTTGAGAAAGCCACTATGTTTATCTGTGAGTCTTTGCAGTCCAGAGTTATTCATATGTAAATCAGCCTATAATTAAGAGCTGGGGGCAGCCATGTGTTTTAGGCTTCTGACAGGAAATAATGTCATCAAGGGTCTTGACCCTCCTTTAACTGTAGATATCTAACAGGTTCAATAGGAAATCATCTGTTTTATTAAGTGTATTTTAAGGTGTTATTATAAAACTTTCTATATTTATGAGATTTGTTTTGTATATGCACTGAAACTGGTGAGTTATCACCTCTACATTTCAAACTGCTAGTAAAAATAATCCATCTTTAGCATTGCTTTAACCTCTAGGCTATACTGTCAGCTGATTATCAAAAACTACACATCTCAAGGCTGGCTCTGTGGTGCCAACAGTTATTGGTGCCCCATATCAGGATTTCTAAACCCTGGCTATGTTCATGTCAGAATGGATTTCTAGGGCTGCCACAGCACAAGCTTCTGTCTTTTTCTGTTCCCTCTCTTACAGCCTTTTCTCTTACAACTTTGGGAGTGAACTCAGGTCTACAAGATGCAGCCTGGGAGAGTTGAATATGTATTTGCTGGAGGAGAGGAGGGATGGGGGATATGACTGAGACCTTTAAGTATCTGAAGGGGATAAACAAGACCAACACAGGAGGGATTGTCCAGATCAGAAGGGGGAGGGACATGAGAGGGCATGGACTGAGACTGGATGGGGGAAGATTCATTAGGGAGAAGAGGAGGCATTTTTTCACTGAAAGAGTAGTGGACAAGTGGAACACCTTACCAGATAACATAGTGTCCTGTAAGATGGTGGGCAGTTTCAAGAGGAGTTGGGACAGGGTAAGGGATAGGGATACAGGGAAGAAGGGGGCAGGAGGGGCAGCTGTGAGATGAGGTACTAGCTGCACACTCGAGCAGACTCGATAGACCGGGAGGCCTGTTTCTGCTGGTAATTTCGTATGTTCATATGTTCATATGCAAATGTGGCTATGTACCTACTGGCCCGGCATTATGGGGCCAGCCTTGAAATGTGTAGTTTTTGATTATCAGCTGGCAGTACAGCCTAGAGATTAAAGCAAAGGGCTGTGAACCAGCTGTGCTTATCCAGCAGAATGGATTTTGATTCCAGCATGCTCTATTTGTTTATTGGTGTGACCAGAGCAAGTCACGTAACCTCCCTGTGCTCCCAAAACATACAAGTTCCACGTTTGTTTGCAGGAAAACTCCATTGAGCATGCTCATTTACAAGAAGGTCCTGGTAGGATTATGTGGTACAACAGGACATATAGGATATAATACAATAAATTGGCATGCAACACAGTTACTAAAATAAAGGAGTCAAGCATACAGTTTGAGCATTGAGGAGACAACTGTGACAAAACATACCTGGGAACAAGCTGTAGCTCAGTGTGCCTTTCCTGCACAAAGACAGTAAAAACAATCTGAGCATGTGTTATGACTCTGAAAATATTATGATCTTTCTATCCAGATCTGACTTGAAATAAAAATAGGATACACTTACTTGTTTATTAATTGCAAAAACACATAGATGGACAACATTGTTAAAACATGCATAACCTGAAAATCATTATGTAAATATAGAATAATATGGGGTGGTGTGTGTAATGAGAAGTTCACACACACCCGAGGGGTTAGATGCTCATAAGCCCGAGAGCAAAACTCGAGGGTTTATGTATCTAACCCCAGTGTGTAATTCAAGTTGAACACACTACCCAATATTTTATTTTATATAATTGCTGGGTTTCCCTTTTTCGCCTCAGCAATTATATAAAATAAAAAGCTCCCAGTGTATCCTACGGTCGGTTTCATTTTAGTCCAGTGCGGAAATTTGCCGTATTTTAAACCTGTTTTTTTTCCCCTTTCTGCAGGTCTTAGTGTGTTTCCAGGGTATATGGGGGAAAAAAGAAAAGAAAAGAACTTACCGCTGAGTTCTTGTGGCAGTTCTGTTTCAGGCGAGATGGAAGCGGTGAGCGGTCTCGACTGGTCATGTGCTGTTGCCTGAGCATGCGCACAGCGAGGGAAATCGTGCGCGTGTAAGCCGTTATAAACACTCCTTTATAACGACTAATTCATACGGTTTCCCTATGGGAAAAAGGGAGACCCATTTATTATATATAGGATAAAGTATGGGTCTTGGTGTGTAACGATGAATTCACACACGGAGGGTTTGATGCTAAATAAACCCGAGGCGAAGCTTTCGAGATGTTTATGCATAGCAGCAAACCCGGTAATGTGTCAAGTTCGAGCATCAAGATATTTTATTTTATATAATTGCAGGGATTTCCTTTTTTCCCCACAGCAAGTATATAAAATAAGAAAGGTGGTCTGCTTTAGTGTGAGTGCATGCTCCACTGGTCGCTCGCTCGCTTTTGTGATTTTTTTTTTAAATACTTTAGTTGGAGCCAACATTTTGAGGGTACTTCCCTCATTTCTATTACTGTCTGCTTGCCAGCACTTACCGCAGAGTTCATGCGGTGGTCCAGAGAGGAAAAGACAACATGGACAGAAGTTAGAAGAAACAGCTTCAGAGGCTGGGGTGCCTGCGCAGTGCGAGGGAAGTAACGCGTGTGTTCACCATTATAAACGCTCCTTTATAACGGTGAATTATGCCATAGTTTCCTTATGGGAAAAATGTTGTCCCGGTTATTATATATAGAATAACATATGGGTGGTGTGTGTGTAACCAGACTTTTAAAATTCTGGTTTTTATACCCACCCACCCATATGTTATTTTATTTAATTAATAGTGATCATTTTATCCCTTTCAGCACAGTTCAGTAAGTGCAGTACTTCTTTCAGAGATAGAGACATACACACACACACACACACACACACACACACACACACACACGTCCTGTCTCTCCCTTTTGTTTTATTTTTTAGTTTCTGTGTGTGCAGGCTGAACATCTTGTCCAACATGGCGGCTCCATTACCGAGCACCGGTACTGGCATGCAAGCTTTGCCTCACACTGTTAAGGCAAGTAAGATTTTAAATATTTTTTAATATCTATCTAGTTGATCTTGCCTTGAAAATGAAAAAATCCATCTGGTTGATCCTGCTGCTCGTACCCTTTGAGAGTGTCTTACACTCCACAGCTATGCTGACAGACCACAACTTTCTGGAATGCCATTCCCACTGTAATGTAATCAAAAAAAAAAAAAAAATATACAAAAAGAAAAAAACAGAACAAAAGGGAGGGATAGGCTCGTGTGTGTGTGTGTGTGTGTGTGTGTGTGTGTGTGTGTGTGTGTGTGTGCATGTGTAAGTGTGTGTGTGTGTGTCTCTCTATCTCGGAGAAAGTGCTGCACTAACTGAACTTTGCTAAAAAGGAAAAAACACAATCACCATTAATTAAATAAAATAATATACAGTATGGGTGGGTGTAAAAACCACAATTTTACAGCTGGCCTGCCAGTGCAGTGGTAGTGCTACCACTCACGACACCAGTGAACCAGGTTTGGGAACAAGCCCGGGAAGCTGGAGAGCTGGCTGGGGGGAGAAGACTGAGCATCCCAGGAACAGCTCATCTTCTCCAGGGAGGGAGGGGTCAGTGACTCAGTGCTTGACTAACCCCAGGCAGAAGTCAGGAGCATATCAAGTGCTGAGGCAGACACAGTGGGGAGGATGTAACGGATGTTGGCACTATGCACCTTGACGTCAGGCACACGTGACGTCCACAAGAAAAGGGAGAAAATGCCTTCCAGCTCCAAGGAGACAGAGTGCTGGTGCTAGACCCTGATGTGCTTCCACCTGCCTGGCCACCTGAACCCAACAAAACAAGGAAGTGTTTGGGGTGTATGAGTCCCACCTCATCCCCGCATGGGGGGGAAAAACTTTGGCTCCATGGGGAACAGGATGGACCAGGTAAGGTGGATAGCAGGGGCAGACTTCACTGGCGCTCCCAAGGAACCAGAGCTGGAGGGGTGTAGGGGGAGATAAAAAGAGAAATAAAAAAAATACACAATTTTACACACACCCTCAGTGTGGGATGCTTTTATAAACCCTGAGGGTGTTTATGTAGCATCCCACACCTCGGATGTATATAAAATTCTGGTTACACACACCCACCCATATATTATTCTATATTTTAATAATGTGTTTCAGGTTATGCGTGTTTTAACAATGTTGTCCATCTATGTGTTTTTGCAATTAATAAGTAATTGTGTCCTAATTTTATTCTTTATAAGTCAAATCTGGATAGAAAGAGCATGATGTATTCAGAATCATAACACATGCTCAGATTGTTTTTACTGTCTTTGTCCAGGAAAGGCACACTGAGCTACAGCTTGTTCCCGGGTGTGTTTTTTCACAGTCTCCTCAATGCTCAAACTGTACGCTTGACTCCTTTATTTCAGTAACTGTGTTGAATTCAAATTTATTGTATTATATCCTGTATGTCCTGTTGTACCACATAGTCCTACCAGGACCTTCTTGTAAATGAGTATGTTCAATGGAATTTTCCTCCAAATAAACTTGAACTAGAACTTGTGTTTTGGGAGTACAGGGAGGTTAAGTGACTTGCTCTGGTCACGCAAAATAAAAAAACAGAGCATGCTGGAATCAAAACCTATTCTACTGGATAAACAAAGCTTATTCACAGCCCTTTGCTTTAACCTCTAGGCTGTACTGCCAGCTGCTAATCAAAAACTACACATTGTAAGGCTGGCTCTATGATGCCAGGCCAGTAGGTATGTAGCCACATTTGCATCTTGTAGACCTGAGTTCACACCTGAAACTGTAAGAGAGGGAACAGAAAAAGACAGAAACTGGTGCAGTGGCAGCTCCAGAAATCTGTACTGACAAGAACACAGCCAGGGTTTAGAAATCCTGATATGGGGCCCCAATATCAGTTGGCACCACAGAGCCAGACTTGAAATGTGTAGTTTTTGATGATCAGCTGACAGTTTAGCTTAGAGGTTAAAGCAATCCTGAAGATGGATTAATTTTACTAGCAATTTGAAATGTAGAGGTGATACCTCACTAGCTTTAGTGCATATACAAAACAATTACTATAAATGTAGAAAGTGTGCAATAACACATTAAATACACTTAATAAAACAGGTGATTTCCTATTTAACCTGTTGGATAGCTACAGTTAAAGGAGAGCCAGAACCCTCAGTGATATAATTTCCTGTCAGGAGCCTAAAACATATGGCTGCCCCAGCCCTAGATTACTGGCTGGTTTACATATGAATAACTCTGGACTGCAAAAACTCACAGATAAACACAATGACTCACTCAAATTAGCTTTTTATGGGCTTTCAGACAGTAAGAAATCCTATTGATGACAGTTCCCCTTTAAAGGAAACAGGACATTATTTTTACATAATTAACTGCACTTTCATCTTCCTTTCCATGCCAGTTATGTAGTCTGATATGCTTTGACCAATTTTTGATAAATAATAATCTAGCGTTGTAACTTCAGATATACACAGAGCTCCACTCTTCTCACCAGCTACTGCTATTTCTTTTCATGTTTCTAAGATGTTCTGTGACATCAATAACACCATTCCATGCTATTCATCCGATGGCCTGGAATGCTGTTATTGATGTCATAGAATGTTCAGACAGTATGAAAAAAGAAAGCAGCAACTGCTAAGCAGAGAATGATTCAGGGCAGTTATAAAAGCATCAAAATTAAATTATCTGTTTAAGAAAAAAAGGTCAAAAACATATCAGAATATTGAATAGACACTTAAAGGACAACAGGCCCTATGCATGAATGGTGTGGAGTGGCTACGTGCATATATCTGGGGCTAGTAGCTACCCCAAACCAACTATGCCCCCTGCGCAGAATGCACAAAGGGGGGGCATGCAGTAAATACATGCCCGATCCCCCAGCCATGTGATGAGCAACGCACTGGGGATGGGTGAAGGGCAGGCCAGCATTATGCACCATGCACTAAGGTGCATAGTGCTGGCCATGGGAGTGTGTAGGAGGTCATGGGGTACACAAGGGAGACCAGCCATAAACCCCCTATGCACCTCATGCACACCCTGCAGGACTGAGCTAGCAGCCCACCAAAGCACCAGGGCCACAGGTCACGGCCGCCTGATGCCATCCACCCACCCCTGCACACAGTGGTGTGTGTGGGGCACCCCTCAACACCCACAACACCCTTACCCCTCACAGGGGCACTGAGTCATGGCTGCCATCCACCCACCCCAGCCACCACATGCCATCACCCCTCCCCACTACCAGAGAATGTGCCCCACCACTCCCCGTTGGAAGGCATGCCCCCCCGTCACATACACCACATCGGTGCTGATGGCAAGGGCTGGCAGTATTGCACCCCTTCCATCCACCACAGCCACTGACCCTCAGACATCTGTGGGGTGCACTGCCAATGTGCACCCCACTGTGCAAGGGATACACTGGCGGACCCATACTGGGCATCTGATTGGATGCCCAGCTGGGTCTGTGACTCCACCTGTGCCTGCCCTGTGCAGACCTGCATGCCATGGGGGGGGCAGTATCATGGACATGTAGCTGGCAGTTGTGAATGCCGGTACCGGCGCACCTGTCCGTGGGTGTGCAGCTCCGTGGGTGGGATACGTGCATTTCGCACATACCCTATGCCCTATCATGAATAGGACCCAACATGAGGGCATCTAGAGGTTTTAAAAAATGTTTCCTGTCACTTTTAAATCATGTATTGAATAAATTTGAAAAGGAAACCATTGCTTGCAAGAAAACAAACATTTGCAAGAGATGAGGAAGATTATTTCAAAGGGGAGGTATTCAGTTGGGCTGGGAACACTCTGCCTGCTCAGCAAGTAGGGGGCACAGCAAAGGTTGTAATTTTAGACATTCTGAATCAACAAACAGACAAAATAAGGGAAAAAATCAGTTTCTATTGTTACATCTGGGCAGTTTTGATTGACAGTGCAGACTGTGATTCAACAGGAGAAGAGGAATCTCAGGTCACAACTTGGAGTACCAAGAACAGTGTCTCTTGTTTTTAGAGATAAGAACTGGAGCTCAGGACCAAAGGAAACAAATCAACAACATTAAAAAAACAAAAAACATAGAGGGAATAAACGGTGCAAGAAAAATTGAAAACAGAGTGGTAACATGGAAATCACTGATGGAGAAAACAGCTGGGAAGTAATACATTTCTCACAACACGTTTTAACAAAACACTAAATCAAGGTGCTACAAAAGGGATTAAGTTTTATTTCCTGATCAAGAATAAATAATTTGTAGTTGTTTAAAATCTTTAGAAAATCAAATGTGAACATTTTCTATGCTAACAAAATGGGGAGAGACAATAATCAGCAGCTGTCTCTGATTGATGACATCAACGATTGCAGTAGAGACAATTTGTCTGTGTTAATCCTATTGCTTGAGAGTAGTAATTATTCCCCCTCTGAGGTGAACCCAGAGATTTCAACCAAATTGAGTCATTAGAGACTGATAACATTTTGGAGGTTCTTGATCAAGAGAACACAGCAAACAGTGATACTAATGAGGGGGGCTTGAGAAGTGATGTCACTGATAGACATTAATTGTCCAAACTTAAATTTTGCCCTGTAACAATCTACAATTTTGTTATTTAAAAAGAAAATGCTAAATGAAGCTGAAACTTTGCACAGTTTGAGCCGGGAATAACAGGACGCATTAGATAAGTAGACTAAGCCAGAAAATACAATTGTGAGTCTGACATGGGTGGGAATGGGGTCCTCTTAGATAAAGTAGATTACGTCACCGAGGCCAAAAGGTTGCTCAGTGATGAAAACACTTACGTAAAACTTGACATGAATCCTGTTGAGCTTTTTAAATTGGAGTTATACGAATTGGTAGACAATGCCTTAGAATGCCATCACACAAAAAGAAGCAGATTTTTGTAGAGTAAAACAAATCTAGTATTGACAATATGTTATTACTTGCCTAAAATGCACAGAAGTATTACCAGCCCACCAGGAAGGCCTATTGTCTTGGGTGTGGGATCTCTAACTGAGAACCTTAATTGGTTTGTTGATTATTTTCTATAACCAACTGTAGTAAATTTGAGATCCTACACCCAAGACAGTACACATTGATAATGCAATTGAAAGATGCAATTTGGCAGCCTGAATTCTTATGGATTGGCCTAGATGTAAAGATGTTGTGAAGTTTTAATTCGTCGTCGAAGTTAAGGTGATGTTGCCAAATTCACCTCCACAGATAATTTTGTGAAGTTTTTCTATTTAATAGGAAATTCACCATTGGTAACTTTGTTTGGCTCTAGCAACTTCGCCTGAAACTTCTTAGAATACACCAAGGTGAAGTTGGGTCAAAATGAAGCTACTGATACACAAAAGTCTCAAGATCAGCAGGTCCCAGTCCTCCTCACACTGCAAGCTGAAGACCCTATGCTGCCTCCATGCCCTGTGGTACCACCACCACAGGCTGCATCCACTCATCAATCTCAGTCAGGAGCAATATTAACATCTACTGTACTTGTGTCTGTGATCCAGTTACACTCTTCACTGTTAGTGTGACATGTTGGCAAATACCCAGTGTTGCTACCACTGCAATTGGGCTTAGTACAATTTTCCCCTGGCCAGAGTCAAATACTACCCCAGGTACCTGTGCCCAATGTGCAGTAATGCACAGAAAGGAGCTACCAGCTGTTTGGCCACTGGTCCACATATCCATACTGGGGACCTATTATCCAGATTAGAGACATTGCAAAGTTTTATTCCATGGGTGAAGTTTCAGCAAAGTTGTGGAATTCACCTCCATGGATACATTCTCAAAGTTTTCCTAAGCAATATGAATTTTGACCATGCTGACTTCACCTTTCTTTTTTTTTTTCTCCTTGCATGGGCCACATTGGGACCTCCTTCTGCTCCACTGCCAGTGCCCTGTTACCATCTGGCCAAGATCCTGTTAGCCATCCAACGGGACCACCAGCCCACTTCAACACATTACTGTGACGCCATCTTGGCTTACCCTCTCCCAGGGCCAGGTACACCTTCAGCTCCTCCACATTTCTATCCTGCAGACATCTGGCCACCCATGGTGGAGATGAAGACTGGTGGTGTCTCCACTGGAGGATGGCACAGATCCAGTGGTGGATGTGGTGGGCCAGCAGAGACTACATCTACCCAATACTGTGCCTTCATTTTCCCTGTTCTAGTGCCCTGCCCCCCTACTGGGAGCACGTAGTAGAATAGACTATCCATGTGCCCAATGCAACCAATCCAAGACTGCACTCCCAAGGCCCCTCCCTGAAGCTGTGGATCTGCTGCACCACCACCTGTTGTCGCCCAGGTGGTGGTAATGCAGTGGGATGAAGCACCCTCCCTCCCAGGAGGAGAACAGCATCCTGTGGGATGCTCTACCTTTCTCCCCCGAGTTGCCCTTCCAATGGCCCAGACTCATTCCTAAATCCAAGTAGCCAGTGTCATGAATGGTAGCTCTACCACTTTGCTGGCAGCCCTGACTTCGCCTTTCAACTTCACATTAAAAAGCAAAGGTGAAGTTTAGCGGAAAAAAGGCTTGATCACACGGGAGAGCTTTCTTCAGGTCAAATGGTCTTTTCCCAGGGCAGGAAATGTAGTTTCTCAGTTGTAGACAGACTGTGTGAGCTGTGTGTGGTGTGTGGAAAGATTACAGAAGCAACACAGTTTGAATTTATTTATTTTTTTATTGGGTAGGTGCACTGATCCAAAGAACCGATTTCAGGCATGACACGGGCGATGGCACAAAAGGACACAAATACAATGCATCAAGTACAATACAGAGCACTAGGAAAATATTAGGAAGTACAACAATAGGTTTGTACAATGAACAACTACAAGACTAGATTTATATCATGAACAAGGAAATAAAGTGAAATGTATTAATAGTTAAAAATACTTAATTTTCAATCTCTATGTTTATTTTTCTGTTCATTAGTCCCTAACTACTTGTTATTTTGAACAATTTTTGAACTTCTTTTTTCTATCTCTCTGTCTGTCTGTCTGTCTCTCTCTCTCTCTGCTTCATTTTTATGTTGGCTCGCACATGCGCAGCCAACATATTGCAGTAGTAGCAGATTTGGAGGCACGGTCACTGTTGGGTGAATGCAGGACACACATCATTAAGTGCATCCCTCATTCCCCAATAAGCCTGCATGCTGGATCCACACCATGCATACATAATGTGGTGAGCACATGTAAGGAAAGGTCCACTGCAATGCGAGCAAAGCTCGTCATATGCAGCGGACCTCCTGACGTGCTTTCCCTAGTGACAAAAAAATTTAACATGATGGCACACTACCTGCCATGATGCTGACTTTGGGGGTGCCCAATCCCCCTGTTGGCATGCCCTGCCCCAATGTATGTGCCGATGGGGGAGCCCACTTCCTGTCAGCATAATGCACCACCTCATTTGTTATGTGCCGAGGGGGGTGCCCAATCCCCCTTGGCTCTTGCCCCCCTGCTTTTGTTGTGCACCGATGGGGGTGCTCAATCACCCATCGGCTACAACATCCCCCCAAAACACTTAGGTGCATGCTGGGAGCCCACCCCAGCATGCCAAATCCCCTGAAAAATTAAAACCATCCCTGATTTTTTTTTTTTGTAACCCTGTGAAAGAAGAAAGCAGGTCTCGTGGTCTCCCTGCCCCCTCCCACAACCGCACCCACCCTCTGGCACCCTGCCTCCCCACACCCCTCACCCCATACTTACCTCTGGAGTCTGGCGCGACGATCTTCAGTGGACCAGGAACACTTCTGCACTCTTCAAAGCCGACCACGAACTGAAGAAATGCCAGTAAACTGGATAATGGCATAAATAGGGTGTTTTCAACTTTGGTGCATGTCTTGGGCATTTTTTTTTATTTTTGCACCACATTTCAACATGGGGTTATTGGGACCCCTCCTCATGAATTCAGTCACTGTCATTGTGTTATTCAGTCCCGAAAGGTGATTTTGCAGTGGCTGTGTGGAATCACCTTTTGGGACAGAGTAGTGAAATGACAATGCCGCTGTTCATGAGGGGGCTCTCAAAAAGCCTATGTTGCAAATTTGGTGAAAAATCCCCAAATGGCTGTTTTACAAGCGATGCAGTTGTTTATACCACTCTTAACTTCATGAATTTGTAATACTTTCACTCCAGATTTTCAAAATTGGTATTTTTCCACACCTCCTGATGAACAGTACAGATGTTATTTCCCATATCCTGGCTGAAATGTGTTTCTGCACGTCCGGAGCAGAATAGCGCGGTCGCTGTGCGAAATCAGTTTTTGGGACAATTTGAGAAAATGACGGTGACACTGTTCATGAGCAGAGGTCCTAAAATGCCTATGTTGAAAATTTGTTGCTGAAAGTCCATAAAATGACTGTGTTGCAAGCATGCATTGTGCAGTTTCCATGCACCCTTGCAACTTTGCAAATTTGCAATATTTTCATGCCAGATTTTCAACACTGGCATTTTTTCACATCTCCTTATCAACAGTACAGCTATCATTTTTCACAGCCTGCCCAAAATATGTTTCCGAACCTGTGGCACACAATGGCATGGTCGCTGTGGGGAATCAACTTTTGGGACAGATTAACAAAATCACAGTACCACTGTTCATGAGGGGAGGTCCCAAAATACCTATGTTGAAAATGTGACTAAAAAACTCCCCAAAATAATTGGGTTACGGATGTGTGTTGCACAGTTTCTGTGCATGATCATGACTTCACCAATTTTTCATATTTTCACTCCAAATTTTCAACGTTGCCATTTTTTTATGCCTCCTCGTGAATAATACAGTTGTCATTTTCTACATCCTACCCAAAATGTGTTTTCATCCATGTGTCACCAAATGGCATAGCCGCTGTACAAAACCACCTTTCAGCTAACAAACTGATTTTGCCGGTCTTCATGAGGTGGGGTCACAAAAAGCCCATGTTGAAAATTTGAAGTGAAAATACCAACACATGCCCGTGGTGTTAGGGTTTCCAACTGTAGCACCCCACCCTGTAGAGATTGACAGGCATCAGGGGTGTGACTTGGGATCATCAGCTGTAGTGCTCATGCCATTCCATCCCCACCCCCACCCTGCAGCCAGTGACAGACATCGTGGTGTGCCTTGCAGTGTTTGGCCACAAAGTTCACCCCATTCTCCTATACTGCACCCACCTCAGCATATTTCCTTATGGAATGGGGTAAGTATAATGCCCAAAGACCCCAAAGCACACCACAACACTTGTCAGTGTCTACAGGGTAGGGTGAGGTAAAATGGCATGAGCGTTATAGCTGATGACCCAAAGGCACACCTCAATGCCTGTCAGTCTCTGTAGGGTGGGGATGGGATTGGTGTCATTTCAGTACTTTACTGCTATTCCTATTATGCATCCCTAACTCCTGCACTACCAATGCCAATGCCAGCGAGACAACATTCAACATTGACAAATGCTTGTTTTTTTTATTTCAGTGCCTCAAATCAGTCTCCATGCATGAGAGGAGCTGTTTGTAATCCCCTTTGTTGAGTATTGCTGGAAAAAAGTGCTTGATAATAGTGTTTAGCACTTTTATATATTTTACTGAAGGCTACAAATTTGCTGCAGTGTTTTCATGGTAGTGTAGTTCATGCTCTAAGGAGGGACTACACACCCAGTCTTCCAAACACCACAGCAGAGCTTATTTTAGTTTTGGGCACTGATATTTCCAAGTATCGGAGGTGTCAGAAGGGATTTTAAGAGGTTTCAACCTATTAAACAGATTACAAGTGTTTTTAACTTTTTTGCAGGGCTGTGAACAAGTGGTCACGTGACCCAGTTCATTTCCTGGTTTTGGGACATAAAAGTCTCACCCCACAGCAAGCAGTTTGGATAAAATCAGTCTCCTTGCATGAGAGGAGCTGTTTGTAATCCCTTTTGTTGGGTATTGCTGGAAAAAAAGTGCTTGATAATAGTGCTTAGTGCTTTCTATATATTTTACTGAAGGCTACAGTGTTTTCTAGGTAGTGCAGTTTATGCCCTAAGGAGGGACTACACTCCCAGTTGTCCAAACACCACAGCAGAGCTTATTTTAGTTTTGGGCACTGATATTTCCAAGTATTGGAGGTGTCAGATGAGATTTTAAGAGGTTTCAACCTATTAAACACATTAAAAAGCTTTTTTAATGTTTTTGTAGGGCTGTGAACAAGTGGTCATGTGACCCAGTTCACTTCTTGGTTTCGGAACATAAGAGCCTTGCCCCACAGTGAGCGGAGTGGGCTCATGCGGGGCAAGTGCGTGGCCTCCCATGCGAAGACATGTACAGAGACACGCACATCTGTGCATGTCAAGCATGTCCAGACAGTAAGGAGGCCAGATAATGTAAGTGACACCGTTTAGAATATTTTATTCAGTGGGGAGCATGGAAGATATCACCACTTTATTGTCTAATATGTGCACTCAGGGGAAATTAGCCAAGTGCAATAAATGTTCCACGTTTTATCTGCCCAGTACTGAGGCTATGGAAGTACTGGACTGTAGGAAGTGTGTCCAATATGAGGTAATTTTATATAAATTAAATAATACAGCAACAGAAATAAAAATCTAAAGGACATCTTAAAATTAGAGCAAGATGGTGATATTCTTAGTATTAATACTACCCCTAGTTAGGCCCAGTGGCACTGAGGGCTGAGACAGTGGTCACCTTACCTCACGCTACGCCGGTGACCCATGTTCGGGAATAAGCACGGGCCGCCGGGGGTAGCAGGGGTGGAGAAGGATTGAGCATCCGATGGACTGCTCTCCTTCTCCGGGTTGGGGGATCCTCAGTAGTTGGTGCTTGCCTGCTCCCTAGTGGAGGCTGGGGAGCAGGGCATCACACTATAGCAAGTGGAGAAGGTGGAGCAGATGCCAGGAGGGAGCGCGTGTGGATGCGTGTATGCTCACCTCTACAGGTGTCATTGTACACCACAACTCCTGGGATGTAAACACTAGGAAAAAGGAAGAGTCATGGCACTATGGTGGAGGACGCCTCACAGGCTCTGCTCCAGGCCAGCCACGGCGTTGGCCCACTGGATCCGGTCCTTGGTGGGGGTTGGGGAACCCTGTTGGCCCTGCAAGGGGGGGTAAACCCTGGGAGCTCGGGTCAGCACCAGGTGGTGGATGCTGGGGGATGGGGCTGGGGGCTCCCTCTGGATATCAGCTGGCCAAGGAGTCAAAAAGTAACAGCAAAAAAAAAAAAAATACTACCCCTAGTACTTTATTAACATCAGTCCCCCGTGCAAAAATATTGACTTACATAGCTGACACTAAAATACCAGGCCCCAGCACACAGTCCCCATATAAATCACCAGTTATGTCGAGAAAACGTAATAAGGAGGATAACCCAACAGATTATGAGGCCAACGACCAAGTAAACACTGCTGTAAATAAAAAAGAAAAGCATAGTGAACCAGACGGACATGATGATTGGTTCTTAGTAAAAAAGGGAAAAGGAATTAAAAAGGGTTAAAGAGCTATCATCCCACAAGATATATCTCAAAGCAATAGATTTGATTGCCTAGTTGATGAACTATTGGAGCAGCCCACTAATGAACCTGGAGCTATTGAAATGATAGTTATTGGAGACTCTATAATTAGTAAATGTGACACTAAAATTTGCCAAAATAACAAAGAGTATCAAATAGTACTGTGTTACTCAGGTGCCAAAATAAATGATATCCAAAAGGAAATACCAAAGTTTATTAAACATTTTAATACAAAGAAAATTGTGACAATTCATATAGGCATTAATGATGTAGGCCACAACCATGAAAAAGATATTTGTATAGACCTTTTGGAAACAGCAAAAGGTCTGAAACACCTGGGGGCAGAAATAATTATATCAGGACTTTTACCTGTACCTAGGGCTGTAAATGAAAAAAACAAAACAATAGCCAGAATAAATACACATTTGGAAAACTGATGTAGGAACGAAGGTATTGGCTTTATCAACACCTGGAATAGATTTTATGGATGAAGAAATTTGTTTGGAAAGGATAGTTTACACCTAAACAAGGATGGGGCAAATCTCTTGCATTCTTTAATTAAACACAAAAAGGAACTAGTCAATTTAAACTAATCACTAGGGGAACCTGTACACCTACTTTAAATAGTAATGTTGCAGCCAGGGATACAACCTCTAAAAACAGAGTTCAATAAAGTGTCTTCTACTGTAAGATACCTTGTAGGTCTTATAGTGAGACTCTCCTTGTTGCATATGGTCACCTCCCCCCCAATAACACTGGGTGACAACTGGGGATGGTCATCCACCTACGAGGTCCCCGACTACACCTTCTATAATATCCTTGTGATCTCCGAAGTGCACTGCAGTGTTACTTGCTGTCTAGATCTTCTGTGCCTTATGTATACAAGCAGGGTAAAGCGGACCCGTGCTAAAAAACTCCCAGGTTGTCAAGCGCATAGGAGGTGCTAGCTCCCCTGGCTCCTCCTACTTGCACTACTACTGGCCGGTGATATTGAAACCAACCCTGGCACATTAAATCTGACCCACAAAATCCCTCCCGTATGGGGCATGGGTAAGGGGCTAAAAATAGCTCATCTTAATATTAGGAGCCTGCTACCTAATCGTGATGAGCTATTAGCATGGGTTGCACTCTACAAACCTGACATCCTAGGAGTGACGGAGACCTGGCTGAAACCCTCTGTCCCTGACTCTGCCTGTGAACTCACTGGGTATGAATTCACCCGACTGGACAGAACTGGGGGCAAGGCGGGGGTGGCATACTAATCTACCATAAGAGCCGCTTAAATATACAAATTGCTGCCACCAGGATTCAGCGTGTCCCCCTGTGAGTTGCTATATGTGCTACTGCTACTTGGGGATGCAAAGAAACTGCATCTGGTGTGCACCTATAATCCTCCAAGAGGTGGGCTACCTGGATTAACTAACCTCATGGACAAAATTGGTCCCAGAGTCAGGGATAACGAACTCATAATCCTGGAGGATGTAAACCTTAACTGGGATAATGGTAATGTTAAGCAGTTTGAGCCTCTGCTTGCTAACCTTGCCCTGACCCAGCTCATCCAGGAACCAACTAGGCAGACAGCAAATGGATCCTCCAGCACCTTACTGGACTGGATCATGTCTAACCATCCTGACAGGATCTCATCAGCGGGTACATTATCTGACTCCATCTCTGACCACTCACCGGTTTTCTGTGTATGGAAAATTCCAACCCCCAAAATTCCACACAAAATTATGCATGTCAGAAACTACTCTAGATACAATACTGAGGGGTTCCTGCAAGACCTAAGAGTTACTGACTGGTCTGGGGTGTATGGTGCCACTGACTCCTCGGCAGCAACCTCTTACTTTCTCTCCATCTTTGGGGCCTTGCAAGACAAGCATGCTCCCAAGGTCACCCATAGGGTGAGGGGCTCCGCTACCCTCCGGTTAAATGGGAATTTCCTAGCCCAGATGCGGGAAAGAGATAAGTGTTGGGCTTATTCCAAAGGTACCAGTGATCCCATGATTATTCAAAGGTACAGGCACCTCAGGAACAAGTGCAAAAAGGCCATCAGGGCAGCAAAGAGTGACTTCTGCAAGTCCGCCCTACTAAGCTCTGCCAGTAATCCCAGGAGGTTCTGGAGAGATATTAAATCCCTTGTCAGTGGATCCTCCCATCCGGGGGTTACGGACATGGTCATAAATGGAGTCTCCTGCAATAATCCCCATACTATTGCCAGCTCCCTAAATAATCACTTCTCTGACCACTCTGCCTTCACAACTCTCTTCTCACCTGATGAGGCTGTGTCCCACCCCTTCCCTCCACTCTGCTGGAGGGTCACCCTCCTCATCAAATGTTCCACCTCAGGGCTGTATCAGTTCAGGACTTGCAGAAATGCCTAGCTGGCCTCTCCCAGTGCTCCAGTCCTGGCCTAGACAACCTGGAGCCTAAACTCCTTAAGCTTGGTGCTGCACACATTGCCTCACCAGTAGTCTTTATCTTCAACCTATCCCTTGGTCTGGGGACCATCTCAGACATCTGGAAAGAGGCGAGGATTGTCCCTGTACTGGAGCAAGGAAATCCCAAACTACCTGACAATTATCGACCGATTGCCATTCTCCCAACCCTTAGCGAGCTCCTTGAAAAGGTAGTGGCTGAGCAGCTTTCGGAATATATCCACTCTCATGAACTTCTGTCCCCAGCCCAGCATGGCTTTCATAAGGGACACAGCACCACCATAGCCTTAATTTCGGTTACATCAAGTATCCGGACAGCCATGGACCAGGGCAAATTCTCTGGTGCAATATTTATCGACCTGTCCAAAGCCTTTGACCTCGTTGACTACAAACTGCTTGGTGCACAGTTGTGGTCGCATGGCCTCTCCCCCCATGCCATGAAATGGCTAATGGGTTATCTACATGGCAGAAAGCAGCGTACCTGCTTCAATAAAGTCCTCTCCGAGCCCCTACCGGTGACCTCCGGAGTGCCTCAAGGCTCGGTACTGGGTCCCCTCCTCTTCTCCCTCTTCATCAATCAACTACCCATGGTTACTACCAGCTGTAGTGCCACCATGTATGCAGATGATCTGGTAATCCTGGCTCACTCCCAGAATGCCACTACCTTAAACCAGAACCTGACCGATGACTTTAACAGGGTATTGTCATGGGTTACTAGTCACAAGCTGGTCCTGAACCTGAAAAAGACACAGGCTATGCTCTTTGGCTCAATGGCTAAAATCAAAGCCTCATTGGCCTGCTGACACATCGCCAGCGCAGATGGATCATCACTACCCATAGTGAGCTCCATCAAATATCTGGGGTTAACACTTGACCCCCAACTTGACATGGGTAATCATATCCTTAACATCTGCAGGGTGGCAAACTGCAAACTGGGTCTGGCCTATAGGGCCAAGTATAACCATACACCGGCAGCCAGGCTTGCCCTAGCGAAGGGTGTGCTCCTTCCCTCCCTCAGCTATGGGCTGCACCTATTTGCTCACTCTCCAAAGACACATCTCACCCGGTGCTACACTGCTACAATAACATTTGTCATTTTGCCTTGGCTGCCCCCCGACTCACCCACCATGTGAGCTATATGAGAAACTCTGCTGGTTCTCACCAGCTAGTTACCTTGATTTTGGTTTGGGATGCCTCTCTGGGAAAGTGATCAGAACTAGCACCCCCAAGGGGCTGGCCCGGCTTCTGCCTAAACTGAATCCACCCCTACCAACCCAGGTCTCTCACATCAGGGATGCTCAAAGTCCCTCCTACCCAGACCCTCATGGGGATCAGGACTTTGCCAAAGTGCACCAGACTTTGGAATTCGCTGCCTGTGGATATCCAGCTGCCCCTCCTATCTGAGTTTTTGAAATTCCCTGTGGGGTTTCCTAAAACTAGCATTAGAGTGTGACTGCCTCAAACCTCCTAGAGTAAAGTGTCAAATTGTTTTGTCTGAACCTCCCCAGGGTGTCTCCATTGAATTCCTGGAGATATTTTCCCCACTGTATCAATGACTTCACTACTCCTGCCTAAAAGCCTTGGGCATTTTTACACCCATTATTGCTCCATGGTCATAGGCTAACCATGACATATTGCACCTTGGTCACTTGGTAGAAACTTGTACTACCAAGTGTTTCTATTTCTGTCTAACATGTGCATATTTAGAAAAATGTGATGAGCTGTATATACCTGTCCGCGATCCAACTAGTCTAGGGGGTGTATACAACAATGTTATAAGTTATATTATGACCAATCCAGTCCTTGAGCTATGCTCCACTCCTATGTATGATGACCTGTTATATCTGTCAGTTGAACTAGCTAGTCTAGAGTGTATAATCAGAAATGTGCTTACTACTGTATGTTTCCCCTAGCGTCAAATGATGTATTTCCCACGTTTGTTTACTGTGACAAAAAACTGTACTCTCTTTGCCATGTCTCCTTGACTGTTGTTCCTGATGTTGTACTCTCCCGGGTAGTTCCTGAAAATAGGCATAATACTTGTCTAGTGTACTTACCCGGTAAACAAAAGCTAAATAAATAAATAAAGTAATGTGCGAAATCTCAAAAATTTCATGAATTCCAAGTGTTGCTTTTTTCAGAAAAGATTGACGTGGCACTAATAATGGAAACATGGCTTGACAATAATGACAACTGGGGAAATCACATTCCTAGATATAGTGTTATTAGAAAGGATAGAGAAATTAAAAGGGAGGTGGAACAACCATTTATCTAACAAACTAAAGAACATAGACATCAATGAAAATATCAAAAGTACCAACAGTGATACCGAAATGGTATGAGTCAAATCTTAAATAACTCACTGAAGAAATATATTTTGGGCCTGTGCTACAGACCACCAAACACAACTAAAGCTGTAGACGATTATCGAAGAAATAATTACCGCATTGCATCTGGGTACAGTCGCATTAGTAGGAGACTTCGACTACCCTGACATTGACTGGGTGAAAAAAAATGCTGCCAATAAACGTAGCAGGGAATTTCTTGAATTATGTATGGAAAGCAGTCTGACCCAAAATGTAACAGACCCGACTAGATTAACTAATACCTTAGACCTGGTCATTACATCAGAAGATGCTATTATTACTAAGAGTATCACCAAGCCTCCAGTAGGAACTAGTGATCACTCTACAGTGTTTTTCACTTTAGAAAATAATATGCTAACTATAAAGGGCTGTACAGAGTTTTTCCTTTACAGAACTGCAAATAAGGAAGGCGTCAGCAGGGACCTGAGAAGCATTGACTGGAACAAAGAATTGGATGGAAAATCAGTTAATGAAATACAGGAATGTACTAAAACTGCAATACACAATACTGTGGAAAAACATGTAAAACACATAAATAAATACAATAGTAAAGGCCACAAGCCAACGTGGTTAAACAAAAGCAGTCTGAAACTCATTAAAAAGAAAAATAAAGCATACAGTGTATGTGTTAATAACAAGACCAAGGTGAACTGGTATACGTTTTAAACAATACAATGAAAGTGCAAAAAAAAAATTTAACAAAGCAAAGAAAAAATCTGAGCTGCATCTAGTGAAAACTGCATCCAAATCAAACTGTAGACCATTTTTAGTTTTATAAACTCCTTAACAAAGGAAAAGAAGAATTAATCACCATTATTAAGGATAAGAAATGTATAGCAGACCTGAACCGTACTGCAAATATATTCAATGAATATTTCTGTTCAGTTTACTCTGAACAAGCAGCCAATAATTCGAGGCCAACAAATGATAGTCAATGTGGGACTCATATCATCACAAAAGAAGAAATACGGCAGGAAATTAACAACTTAAAGGAATATAGTGCACCTGGACCTGATAACATAACTCCATCTATGTTAAAGGAAACATAAACAGGGGTGCCCGATCTTGACCCCAAAACCACAGCAGTGTCAGTTACTGTTTTACTCACAAAATGCTGCGGTCATTCTGCTTGTGAAGTCTGTCACTTCTGAGTCAGTACGGTTTAAACATCACGGTACAGTGTAAACAAATCCCTCGGTCTGCATTGAAACCAGACAGTCCTGTAGCCTCCTAAGATGGCGGCTACATCTGTACGTGGTGATGTAATCTAAGCAACATCGCTCCCGAGAGTTACTGTATTCTGTATGGGGACCTTATAAAGTATATATGATAACTTCATTAAAAAAGTGCTGCTGCAGCAAATCCTATACTGTGCAGGTGTGACAACCTTATCACACCTGTACTATATAAGATTTGATGCAACAACTTGCCCCACAATAAAGTTATCATATATACTATTGAGAACCCCATACAATCACAATAACTTCTGAGGGAAGTGATGTTGCCACAATATCACCCGCGTGCAGATGTAACCACCATCATAAAACTACAGGGCGTATCATTCAACCACAGATGAGGACTGTTTACTATAACGTTAAACCATAGTGACTCAGGGTGACTGAACTCTATAAAGGACTGCAGCATTTTGTGAATAAATAAGTAACTAACGCTGCTAGATTTTCTTGGCTGCATTTTTTCGGCATTGTTTACGAGTACTTTAAAACTAATGAAATCCCATATTTGGCAGCCCCTACAAATATTATATGAGAAGTCATTAAATTCTGGTTTGTTAATGGAGGACTGGAGAAAATCAAGGTTGACACCTATTTTAAAAAGTGGATCAAAAGCAAATGTTGCTAATTATAGAACAATTACAACAGAACAAATTGCAACAGAAATGGAGCAAGAGGGAGGAGGGAGGAGAGGTACCTAGGGTACACCAGGGTGTCACATCAGAAAAAGGATAAAAAGGCCAGTAAGGTGGAGGGGACGGATGATGCTATCTCTGCCAAAAGGGTGTGGTTAGCCCTCAAGGCCCTAAAGAAAGACAAATCTCCTGGGCCGGATGGCATTCATCCCAGAGTACTATGGGAATTGGTGGACATACAGGCTGCACCCCTGGCGGAGCTCTTCAACAGGTCACTTGAGACAGGGAGGGTACCTAGGGATTGGCGAGAGGCACATGTGGTGCCAATCCATAAAGGGGGTAACTACAGACCCATCAGTTTGACCTCGGTGGTGGGAAAATTAATGGAGAGTATACTAAAGGAACGATTGGGGGTGTACTTGGAGGAGGTGGGAGGTCTGGATAGTCAGCAACATAGGTTTGTGCCAGGTAGATCATGTCAAGCCAATCCTGTGGAGTTCTATGAATGGGTAACATCAGAACTGGACAGGGGAAAGCCTGTGGATGTATTATTCTTGGATTTCAGCAAGGCATTTGACTCTGTCCCCCACAATGGTCTGGTGGAGAAACTGATGGGGTTGGGAGTAGGCCCTTTGATGGTCAGATGGATTGAAAACTAGCTAGCTGGATGCACCCAGAGAGTAGTGGTCTGTGGAGAGCTCTCGAACCCTAGAGAGGTTGGTAGTGAGGTACTGCAGGGCTCGGTCTTGGGTCCGATCCTGTTTAATGCATACTTATCAGACATCAGGGAGGGTATAGGGTGTGAAATGAGTCTCTTCGCTGATGACTCCAAGATGGGAGCAGTAGTTGAAGGAGAAGAGGGGAGGTTGGCCTGCAAGGACCTGGACACCCTGGAAGCTGGGGTCACACATGGAAATTAAATTTCAATATCACCAAGTGTGAGTGTTACATCTTGGTGGGAAACCCTAAATACAGGTACACCCTGGGAGGGCGCTGGAGGCCTCAATAGGGAAAAAGACCTAGGGGTCATGGTGGATGCATGTATGAATAACTCTGAGAAGTGCGGAGAGCAGCTAGCAAGGCAAACAGGATATTGGGATGCATCATAAGGGGAATCACCTCTAGGAGCAAGGAAGTGATTCTGCCAGCTGTACAATGGACTGGTTAGACCACACCTTGAGTACTGTGTACAGTACTGGAACCACATGAAGAGGACATACAGCTCCTGGAGAGGGTACAGGAGGGCAACTAAGATGATACGAGGGCTGGGGTTTGACGTATGAGGACAGACTTGAGGAGCTCTACCTGTTTTCATTGGAGGAGAGGAGAGACAGGGGACATGATTGAGGTCTTCAAGTACCTCAAGGGAATAAATAGGGCAAACATGGAGGGATCTTTAGACTAAAGCAGGAGGTATCACCAGAGGGCATGGTTTGAAGTTGGAAGGTGGAAGGTGAGGGGAAAGGAGGAGGTTTTCACTGAGCGGGTGGTGGACCCTTGGAATGCACTGCCTGGTGAGCTGGTTCAGAGATCCATAGGGAGGGCTTCAAGAGAGGGTGGGACAGACACAGAAAGTGGATGTATCAGATGATGACCTGTCCCAGGGGGGTGGGGATGGATGATAGGGGTTTCTGGAACACAAGGGGGGGGGAGGGTCTCGGCACCCAACTAGGGATCTGAGGTTCGAGCAGACTCGATAGACCGTAAGGCCTAATCTGCTGGCAAATAGTATGTTAGTATGTAATTAGTCTCACTTCAATCCCTTGTAAAATGCTAGAAACACTATTGAAAAATAGAATAGTTGAACAGCTTAATGAGGACACTTTATTCGACAACAACCAACGTGGTTTTAGAAAGGGATGCTCATGCTCCACAAATCTCATATGCTTTTAAAATCATGTGAGCAAAATGTTAGACAACGGTACCCCAGTGGGTGTTTTCTTATTTGACTTCAGCAAGGCTTTTGATAGGATCCCACACTGGGTCATAAATCAGAAATTAAATAAATATAATAAAGATATCATTAGATGGATATTAAACTGGTTAATGGACAGGTCCCAGAGAGTTTCTATTCAAGGTCATTTCTCTGCTGAGGGTACAGTCACTAGTAGGGTCCTGCAAGGATCAGTAATGGTGCCAATCATTTTCCAGATATTGATTGCTGATCTTGATGAAAACATAAGTAACACAATAACTAAATATGCTGATGATACTAACATATGTGTCCCATGCAGCACAACTGAACATATAACATCTTTACACATTGATACTGATGTCATTGCTAAATGGACAAAAAATTGGGGGATGAAACTGAATAATGATAAAAGCTGCATCGTACATATGGGCAGGCGAAGCCTGAAACATCGGTACACCATAGATGACACATCTCTGACCCAAAATATCTGTGAAAAAGACTTGGGAATATTAATTGACAACAAACTAACGTTTAAAGAACAATGTAGTTCAGTTATCACAAAAACTACCAGAACTATAGTTGCAATAAAAAGAAATATTAGAAGCAGATATGCAGAAGTATTACTACCATTATATTTATTGTACGTCAGACCGATTTTGGACTATGGTAGTCAAATATGGAGTCCCTACTTAAAAACTGATATCAATAAATTATAAAGACTTCAAAGGAGATGCACAAGATCGATAAAATCATTAACACTCTTCACATACCAAGAAAGACTGAACAAAGTAGGACTACGTAGTATAGAACTCAGAAGGCACAGGGGGATATGTTGCTTTACTTTAATATTCTAAATGACCCAGTCCTGATGACAGATTTAAATACTGAATACAAAAATGATCAGATTGAAACTAGGGGTCACCCATTACAGATTAAAATTGAAAGATACAGAACAAACAATAGGAAATATTTCTATACTATGAGAGCGGCAAATCTTTGGAATAGGCTTCCTTTACTATAATATTTAGTACAAGTAAAGAAAACTTCAAAATAAATCTTGACAAGTACATAGCCTCAAATGGGAACATGGAGTTCTACTCCCTGTCTTAAAGGAGCTATTCATAGGTGTCTGCCTTTTCTTGCTCCTACCAACCTAGTGAAACCTAACGAAATTAACTGAATGTAGCAGCAGAACATTCACGGAGTCCGTGGACCTGGCGATTGGGGTGTCCGGACCTGTGGCAGGTCTGGGGCCATCTACCTTAAACAGTCACAGTTTTTTTGTCAGGGCTCCCCCAACAAACCATACCTCAGAGTTGCCCAGGTCCCAGTAAAGCAGCAGCAGTGGCTCCAGTCCTGAAGCATCAGGAAGAGGAGCTGCAGTATCATCAGCACCATCCCCCCCCCAAGAAGCCAGGTCCATCACAACCATGCCAACTCCACCACTCATATCCCAAGACCTCCCCTCTCTAGACATTTTTCACAAGTGACCTGAGTGACCACGGTGTGGCCACTTGTATGCTTGTGGCAAGTGGGTCCTCGGGGGGATAATGGGGAGCCACATTGGCACTGGGAGCAGAAGACCCACTTAAGACTGCAACACCATGCAGAGTGAGAGGCCAAGCTTGAGGAAGCAGCAAGTGGGGTGGGGAGGATGGTGGCCCATCCGTGCCTGATTGTGGCAGTGGTGTACAGTGGCATGCAATGTCATGTATGTGCCATGGTAGGGACGGACAGAAGAGAAAGCTGTGCCCCCTGTTGTTCCAGCTCCTCCTCATGTGGAAGTACTAGCAACGCCCTAACCACCACGAGCAGCAACATCAGCTGAACTGGCCTCAGCACGTGAGGAAGTGGGGCACCTCTGCTGCCAGCTGACTGAGGTCCAGCAGGACATTAAAGTGATTCTCGCAAACCAGGAAAAGCTGCTGGCAGTCCTGGAGGAGGTCCACCATGGTGGTGTGGGTGGCAGTGGCGACAGCTGTGGGGCTATTTGATCTCTTTCTTTTATTAATATATTCCTTCCTGTTTCAGTTCCTTTATGTCCTATTCCTCATTCCCCCATAAAAAATTTAAATACCAAAAAAACTAAAAAGTATAAAAATACAAAGAAGATCTATCCTATTCTCTTTATACTTTTTCCAACTTTGCAGCTTTCATAATCCTTTGTCCCCCCAAAAGAAGAAATCCCGAAACAACAAAAGAAGTTGAAAAATATCAAAATAATTCTGTATTTTCTATCTGTCTGTTATACAGTACAAGCCACTTAATCGGGACAGGGTTAATGGGGATGTTCACTTTATTGGGACATCCCACTAGGAACCAATTAAGTGGCCATGTATTCCTATCGGCAGTGTTTCTGCTTAAAGGAGATGGGGGAGCTGTTTAACTGGGATGATTCTGAACCATCCTGTCCCATAATAGCTGCTGCTAATCCCCACTAATCCTTATTTGCTGCTTAACACGTAACGCGTCCCAATGAAGTTTTTGTCACCTACTTAACACCCTAATGGGAACAGTAAATGCCCTGTCCGACCATATTCAGAGTTTGCTGAATGAAAATGGAGCCAAAATAGAAAGTAAAAAGTAAACAAACTAACCTGCATGTATGCTGTCCTCAAACCACACTTGAACCACACCCTCCCACACAGCTCCAGTACAGTGGTGGCATTGCATTTGGTGGACTTACTGCAGCCCCCCCAAAAAGCTAACCAACATAGTAGCCCCTGCATGTACAGTATGCTGCTCCGAGCTCTGAGCTCCATGGTGACCTGGAGGCACCCTGTGACAGTTTACGGCAAAAAGTAATGTAGCCTCTGCACATATGCTGCTCCCGAAGCGCACAGCTCTAGTACAGCTCCTAGTTCTGATCTCCATGGTGACCTGAAACAGATGCTCAGTGACAGTTTGTGGCAAAAATTAAAGTAGCCCTTGCACATATCTATGCTGCTCCCGTAGTACACAGCTTGAATACAGCTCCGATTTGCTTTTCATGGACTTCAGTTGTGGATCCAGAAATTAAACTAGAAACTTGCCCTGCATATATTCTGCACCCGAAGCACACTCTTCCCCCACTGCTGGAGTACAGCTCCGATCTCCACTGTGCCTGAGTTTGCAGCAGTGAGAGGTAAAGGTGTGTGAGTGTTTGTATGTGTTTTCGGCATTTCGAGAGCAATCTGGGGCAACTTGCGACTTTAAAAAAAAAATCAACTTCTTTTAATTGGGATGACTGCTTAAACGGGATGAATAAGTCACCACAGAGCTGTCCTGTTTAAGGGGCTTCTACTGTATTTCTTAAATTCCTACCTACTGTATATGAACTTTCACATCTGTATCTGCCTGTCTCTTTTTCTTAATTTTTCTCAACTACCAGAATAAATATGTCATACTTTGGTACATGTACCGCTACATGGTACTATGCTGTGTGTTTGTAGACTGCCCCAACACTGTTGTGTTCAGCTATTCATTTAAAGTGAAGAGTGCCAGAATCACAGACTACATAAATTCTCTTCTCTCGGAATTGTTCTTGAGTGTGGTAAAAAGTAGAGCAGGCTTCTACATCATGCTGTCGCACCTTTGTTCATACTGTAAGTTTAACTGGAAATCCTAAATGCTTTGCTGCTGCTATGTGCTGCTGCTGTTGAGAAAATACAAGAAAAAAGTGGATGAGAAGGAAAAGTTCACTACCTTGTCTTGGAAAATTCTCCTGATATCCAGAAATGAGAAGCTGAAATGAGAAGTTGCTGTGCTGGTGCTGCTACATGCTGCTGTTGAGAAATACAGGAAAAAAGTGGATGAGAAGGAAAAGTTCACTATCTTGTCTTGGGAAATTCTCCTGATGTCCTGAAATGAGAATTTGCTTTGCTGCTACTGCTACGTGCTGCTGTTGATTGATAGCTGGTGCAATTGTACTGACACACCAGCAAAGATAAGGATGTTTTTTTTTCTTTCATCAGGTTCTGTGGGTGTGAGAGGGTACTGAAACCATTGTCTTTGTACACATATTTTGTCACTGTTTCTCGCCTTGCAGGGATTTAGCATAGTGATTCACTGCTGCTGCTGCATGGCTGTGGTGCCCATGATTATTTGATTTCGGACTCTTGCATAGCATGAAAAGGGAAGTATTTTTTTTTTCTTTTCCTAAAATCATTAGACAATAGCCATACAGCAGGAATTATTTGTTGTCTTTTCCTAGTCCTCTCATTTCAGGTATTTCACATACGTGCAATAAATTGGACATTGCACAGTGACGCAGCACAGTCAGTTGGTGGAATGTTTTGCATGATGATGCATGGCAGAGGACATGCTGACTGTACACAGCGTACAGTGCTGAAGGACGATAAGCTCCAAGCGGCAGTATTAATTTAGTTATTTATTTATTTATTGTCTTGGGTAACAAACTTTGAGCTAGGAGCTCATTTACAAAGGTTCCACGTCAGTCACAGGAATTTGAACAAGTACACTAAGACAGGAGCTACATACAGAAGGAATGCAAGTGGTTAAACCATACAAATACGAGAAAGTTCGGCATTTACAAATGAGCTTATTTCATAAACTGTGATTTACAAATTTACATAAGTTTACATAAGTTTCAATAAGTAATGCATCAGTTACAGATCAATGATACTAGCGTGTTTCACTGATCCTGACTTGAGGTAAACAGAGAAGGGAGGAAGAAGAACATCCTAGGGGGAGTTCTTAGGCAACAGGGGAGGTAAGCAGCCAAATATTGGCAGTTGTCGAAGAGGTGCAGTGTAGGAGTGGTGTTTAGCGAGAGAGTAGGAGGGGTGATAGGTAGCCAAGAAGTAAGAAATGGGGAAGTAGGATAATAAGGGCTCTGGTGGTGAGCACGTGGATGATGAACAAGTGGGGGGAGCAGGAGTACTGGGGATAAGGAAGATTAGTCTGAGCAATCACATTCACTTTGGGTGGTCAGGTAAAGTGTTAGTTCTCTTTTAAATGGGCCTAGCTTAGGAATGTTTGTGATGGCAGTGGGCAATTCGTTTAGCCACAGTGGGGCTTTATAGGAGAAGGACCGTTGAGCAAGTGCTGTGTGATGAAAGGGATTATGTAGCACCTTTATA
Organism: Neoceratodus forsteri; assembly: GCA_016271365.2. Taxonomy (NCBI): domain Eukaryota; kingdom Metazoa; phylum Chordata; order Ceratodontiformes; family Ceratodontidae; genus Neoceratodus; species Neoceratodus forsteri. The sequence continues at coordinate 668,965,362 of CM057451.1, read as the reverse complement.
GCCTTGCCTCTGGTCAGGTGTGGATTTGGAGCCAATTTGAGGAGCAACTGGATGGAGTTGGGGGTTAAGCCTTGGAGTGATTTTTTTACCAAAAAGGCAGGCATGGCACTTTATCCTCCCCTGGAGGTTTAGCCATTTGGTCTGTGCATATAGGTCACAAGTATGAGTATGGCTGCCTGCACCTAGAACCAACCTACAGGTCTTGTTTAGGGCTGTTTTGACCCCTACTCAGGGCAGTTTCAGTGGCTGTGCTATACACAACTAAATCTTAGTCTATGATGGAGAGAATACAGCTATTACCAGCAAGGGATAGGGTTTCAGTTGTCGGACAATGTCAGTGTCTGTAGAGCAGGCCAATTCTAGTGTTGACAGTTCTGTTGATCTGATCTATGTGGTGGGAATAAGAGAGGGAGCTGTTGAAGGTGATACCAAGGTACATTAATGTGGATACCTGGTCAAGGGGTTCAAGTTTGCTGTTTATACTGGATCTTATACTGGAAGATAGAACGGGAGAAGGCATTACTGCCCATTTTATTGTTCCCCGCATAGTGGGCTCAATATTATCGATTTAAGCATATCAGTTGATCTATTTCTCTTTTAAATATATCCATACTATCACTCAGGACAACATACTGTGGAAGAGCATTCCATATTCTTGCTGTTCTATATATAAAGGAATAATATCTTACGTTGGTCTTTACAGTATCTAATTTTATTTGAAATTTATGTGCTCTTAGACCTTCCGGGTTTAATATTGTGAGTTTGCTGGATTTGTTTTTGTTACGGGGGTTGGAGAATAACATTTCTTTAGTCTTTTTATAGTTTAAAAGGAGTTTGTTTTGGCTGAACCATTCCTCTATTATGGTGAAGCTATGTTGCAGCTCATTGCTGAGTAGGTTGTCATGGGGGCTGCTGGAGAAAATGGCGGCATTGTCTGCATAAAGCAAAGTTTTGACTGGACAGATACTAGGAAAAGAGTTGAGAAACAGGCTAAATAAGAGGGGTCCCAGAATGGAGCCTTGCAGAACCCCAGTGGACACCTTCCCGATATCAGATAGGGTATTGTTTATTTTTACTTGCTGAGTTCAGCCAGCTAGGTAGCTTTTGAACCATCCAATGGTATACGGAGATAGGCCAAGTGCAGGTAGCTTTCTAAGCAGATTGTTGTGGTTAACGGTATTGAATGCTTTAGTTAGGTCAACGTAAATCGACCCTACTATTTGGCCAGTGTTGAGTTCCTCACGTATGTAGTCCATATATTCCACAAGTGCAGTGGTGGTACTATGGGCCTTCTGAAATCCATGCTGCTGGGGCCACTGGACATTGTACTTATTCAAATAGTCAACTAGTTGGTCTGAGATGATACATTCAAGGTTCTTAGACAGCGGGCATAGGATGGATATTGGCCTGTAGTTCAAATGTGTTGCATGATCACCACTTTTGTGCACTGGTGTCAAAACTGAGATTTCCATCTCTCTGGGAACTAGGCATGTTTGAGGGATAGTTTTAGTATTTTTGTGAGTGCAGGTAAAACTTTGTCTAGTGAGAGTGCAATCAATTTTAAGTCAATAGTCATTACTGTGCCTGTTTTTTTTTTCCAAAGGTATGCTGTAGGTATTTTCTTTGCTTCAGTAGGGGAGATTTGTTTGAAATAGAAGGGGGGGTCCACTTAGGGAAACATTGGAATCAGATAGGGAACCCTCTAGGGTGCCTCCTTTGTTATTAAAGAAGTCTGGGGGAGGATGGAGCTAAGGTCAGAGAAAGCAATATTAAAAGTGTCCGCTACAGTTTTTAAATCCTGTGTGATATTCCCTTCAACTAGGAGCATGGAATGGGAGGCTTTGCTGTATTTCCTGTGAGGTCTTTCAGATTACTCCAAAGTTTTTTACCATCTGCCAACATTTTATTTAGGCAATCATTGTAGTACAGGGCCTTGGCTAGTCTGGTCTCTCGGGTGCAGTTGTTCCTAGCTGTCCTTTACCTTTAGAAGTCAGCCAGTTTGAGAAGCAAGAAGGTGGCTCCAAATGCTGATGTGCCACTTGTAAAAAGATAAATCCAAAACAACAAGAGACCAGGCGCCATCCACCAAGAACTCCAGACTGAGAGAGTTAAATGGCTGAAGTGTTTTAATGCAGGTTCATACATAAAAAAAACAGCAAAAAAAACAGCAAAGTGCTATGTAGGTGTGCAATCCACTTGTGCTAGGTCCGACCAGTTTTGCACATGCGTGCTTCCTAAGGGATGGCCTTAACCTGAATAGTGTGTGCTTAAATAATGCTAAATATTAAAGGAAGCCTAGCAGAGACTAGGTGAAACGTTAATTTGTCTGCTTGTCCTCCACATAGCATTTGCTGCACGTTGGATATTAAACGCTGGAACATTTTTGAAGCGTTCTGCCTTTTTTCTTAAGCTGTGTGGGTGCTTATTTGTGTATATTAAATATTAAAGGTGCAGTGTACCCATTTGTGCTACAAGAGTAAAAAAATAATGAAGGTTAAGGTTAAAAAAACACTATAACCAGCTCATAATATTCACATATAACTGGCTATAGCTGTGCTCTATAAATTACTATATTGGGGCTAAAAATTAACACTGAACATATTCTTTCTGGCAAAAAAGGATATAGAATTGGTGGCAATATTTTTATGCCACGTATGGCCCAGAAAAAGCTCTGGTTGTCATGGCAGCTTTCCGGATGCTTAACAGTGGGCTAGATGGGGAACAAGGCAAGCATTACATTATTTCAAACCGTACTTAATTTCAGTGTGGCTTAATAATAAAAAAAATACACAATACTAAGGGCTGACATCAGTGCATAACAGGAAAAAAAAAAACATCACAATGCAAAACTGAGTCAAACTATTACTAATTTATTTTTGGTGTTAGTGATTCATTTTCTATTTCTTTTTAAGAAAGGCATAATGTCAAGATATTCATTCAAACCTGGGGGAAACAATAATCCCAACTGGAAAATCCAGAAAGCCTCTCTTCAAAGTAACATATTGTCCATGGTCCCCCTTCCCAGGGCTGAGTGATACTTTTTCTATGTCACAGAAGGAGAAATTATGTGGAAGTGTTTCATGGCTGCTCATAACGTGTTTGGCTAAAGTATTTTTTTTCATTTCTACACCTTATGTCACTAAGATGGTCACAGACCCTAGTTTCAGTGGGTGAGTGGTTTTCCCAACATAAAAAGCATTGCATTGACAAGTGGCCAGATATACAACCCCTGTAGCGAAACAGTTTGTAAACTGTCTAATGCAGAAAGCATCAGCTGAGTTCACTGATGTGAACTCTTTGGTTTTGGATATTGCACCACAAAATTTGCAATGGCCACAAGGGTGGCAACCCACTGGTAGTGGTGGTGGTGGTAGCCACTGGGACGAAGATTTAGAGACTGATGGAAAGAATGAACCAGCATGTCAGATAGGTTCTTACCACGTTAGTACACAAACCTGGGGGGGGTGTTAAAGCTATTTCTCTTAATGCAGGGTCAGTAGAGAGAATGTGCCAATATTTCTCAATTATTGCCCTGATCTTTTTTGAATTTGTTCCATATGTGGTAATGAAAATGATCTGTTCCAAATCCTGCAGCGGCCTAACTTTATATTCCAACAAACCTGAATGTGATGTATTGTGTGTTGCTTCCTGTGCAGAGATGAATATATCCTGACTGTAGCCCCTCTTTCTAAATCTTTCAGACATTTCATTCATTCTTCGCAGAAAATCCGATTCACAGGAGCAGTTCCTTGTAACCCTATGGAACTGTGAGTGAGGTATGTTCCTGATGGTGTGGCAAGGGTGGCAGCTGGGAGCCAGCAGCAGGATATTCCTGCCAGTACTCTTGCAGTACAAATCAGTAGATATAGTTCCGTCATCATTTTTGTAGATACACAAATACATAGATACATAGATACATAGACAGTGTTGGCAGAAAAGGGCCCATGGCCCACCTAGTCTGCCCATTTGAGTTTGTAACTTCACTTTATGTTTTCCTAGAACTCTGTTGCCCCTTACCCCTGACTTCCAGAATTCCTCTATGTCTATCCCATGCATTTTTAAATCCCATGATTGTTTCAGCCCCCACCACTTCCTCTGGCAGGGTGTTCCACTTGTCCATCACTCGTTCTGTGAAGAAATTCTTACTCACATTTCCTCTGAATCGTCCTCCCTCCAACTTCATCCCATGCCCTCTAGTCCTGGAACATCTTTTTCACTTAAAAATAGTGTATTCTTGGACCCTGTTTCTCCCTGTAAGATACTTATATGTCTCTATCATGTCCCCTCTCTCCCTCCTCTCCTCCAGGGAGTACATATTCAGTTCCTTCAACCTGTCCTCATAGGACTTGTGATGCAATCCATGTACCATCTTTGTTGCCCTCCTCTGAATCTTCCCTACTCTGTCTATGTACTTACGTAGGTAAGGTCTCCAGAACTGTACACTGTACTCCAGGTGGGGCCTCACTAATGTCGTGTATAGTGGAATTATGACCTCCCTTTTCCTGCTGGTGATGCCCCTGCCTATGCATCCCAGCAAGGTGTCAGCGTGGCTCAGTTGGTAGCACATCTGCCTCTGGACCAGAACATTTTGGGTTCTTGTCCCACGCTGGGATTGAACTTGCACATAAAAATCGCTGGCATCCGAGTGCAGTATTGGGGGGTGCTGTACTGCTGGGGTGTGCCGTTCTTCGGACGAGACGTTAAACCCGAGGCCCCTTCTGCCCATCCTGGTGTTGTCCTGGTGGGTGTCCAGGTGGAAGTAAAAAAACCCAGGGCACTCTTCGCAAAGAGCAGGGAACATTCCCGGTGTCCTGGCCAACATTCCCCTTCCCATAAACCGGTTCATGCAACTATCCAGGCTGTGTGTGGGTGATGATGTGTGATATGGCTACCACCACACATTCAGTCACTTCACTACCAGTCTAGCATTGCTTGTAAAGCGCTTTGGGATACTGTGTATGAAAAGCACTATATAAATACTGATTATTCTTCATCATCATATTTGCTTTACCTGCTGCCTTGTCACACTGTTTCCCTACCTTGAGGTCATCAGAGATGATAACCCCAAGATCCCTTTCCTGCTTGGTGCATGCTATATCCTCACCCCCCAACTGATGTATTGTGCCAGGGTTTTTCTACCCCATATGCATTATCTTGCATTTCTTTGCATTGAATTTCGACTGCCAAACCCCTGACCATTCTTCAAGTTTCTGCAGGTCCCTTCTCATTCTGTCTACACCTCTGGTGTGTCTACTCTGTTACAGAGCTTTGTGTCATCAGCAAACAGTGAAATTCTGCCTTCTAGGTCCTGCGCAATGTCACTGATGAAGATGTTGAATAGGACTGGTCCCAGCACTGATCCCTGTGGTACCCACTAGTCACTCTTCCCTCTGTGGAGTGACAGCCATTTACCACCACCCTCTGTGTCCTGCCGCCCAGCCAGTTACCTACCCACCACACTACTGTCCTGCCCCACCCATATTCCCTAGTTTGTGCAATAGTCTTCTATGTGGCACAATGTCAAAGACCTTGCTGAAGTCCAGATGTGCCATGTCCACTGCCCTCCCCGATCCACCTCCCTAGTCACCCAGTCAAAAAATTCAACGAGGTTGGTCTGACGTGACCACCCCCTGATGAAACCATGCTGCCTTGGGTCCTGCAGTCCATTGACAACCAGATGTTCCACCAATCTCTCCTTCAGTAGTGCTTCCATGATCTTCCCCACTACTGAGGTGAGGCTGACTGGTCTGTAGTTCCCCACTTCCTCTTTGTTCCAACTTTTGTATAAGGGGACTACATCTGCTGTCCTCCAGTCTTTGGATACCTCCCCTGTTTCCAGTAATCGGCTAAAAAGGATAGCCAGAGGTTCAGCCACCACCTCTCTTAGTTCTTTAAGGACCCTGGGATGCACTCCATCTAGCCCCATTGCTTTATCAACTCTTATTACTTCCAGTTCCTTCAGGACCCTTTCTCGTGTAAAGGGACTTGTGTCCATTTCTGCACCATTCTCATCCCTTGTATCTCTTCAGACCCATTACCCTCCTCTTCCTCAGTAAAGACTGAGCAGAAATACCTGTTCAGTATGTCAGCTTTACTGTTGTCATCCTCCACGTGGCCCCCATCCTCCCCCTTCAGTCTCACTATCCCTCCCTTTGCCTTTCTTTTTTCACTTATGTACCTGTAAAAGGTTTTGTCCCCTCTACCCACTGATTTTGCAATGTGCTGTTCTGTCTGAGCTTTGGCTTCCCTTACTGACCTTCCTGCCTCCCTTTGCTTCTCCTGGTACTTCTCCCTATCCCCTTCTGCCTGTGTCTTTTTGTATTGCCTGAATGCAATCTTTTTGGCTTTCACTTTCTTTGCTACCTCTTTGGAAAACCATAATGGCCTCCTCTTCCTTTTCCCCTTGCTAACCTGCTTAATGCATAATTCTGTTGCTCTTGTAATCCCCGTTTTAAATACTGCCCACTGTTCCTCAATCCCTGATTCTTGACCCATTCCCCTAATGCCTCTTTCAAGTATCTCCCCATTTTCCCAAAGTCTGCCCCCCTAAAATCCAGGATACATGTTTTTGTGTGGTTTGGTTCTGCTCCTTCTGTGATTTCAAACCACAATGACTAGTGGTCACTGTTCCCCAGGTGCTCCCCCACTGTTACCCCCATCACACTGTCCCTGTTTGTGAGCACAAGGTCCAGTATTACCTTCTGCCGAGTTGGTTCCATGACCAGTTGCTTGAGGAAGGCACCCTGAATGGAGTCCAGGATAAATCTGCTCCTAGTTGATGCTGCTGCTGGGATGCTCCAGTCCACATCTAGAATATTGAAGTCTCCAACCAGCACTACCTCACCCTTGTCTGCCATCCTTTGGATGGCTAGCATTGGCTCCCTATCTGTTTCTTCCTCCTGTGCTGGTGGTCTATAGACCACACCTGTGCGGATGGCTGGCCCCATTTTCCTTTCCAGCTTAACCCATAGTATCTCTCCCCCATTTTGTTCCTTCTGGATCTCTGTGGCCCTTATGTCATTTTTCACATACAGTGCCACTCCTCCTCCATTCCTACCTGCTCAGTCTCTTCTAAATATGTTGTAGCCAGGAATGGCCATCTCCCAGTCATGGTTATTATTACACCAGGTTTCTGTGATGGCCACAATGTCCAGGTCTGACTGCACCATGACAGCCTCCAGATCTTCCATCTTGTTGCTAAGGCTCCTGGCATTGGCACACATGGCTTTCCATGATTTGACCTCCTTAGACTGTTTAGCTATTCTATTCCAGCCCCTTCCCTGGTTGTCCTTTATCCCTGGTTCTCCTTGCTGTCTGCACTTCTGCTGATTTTTGTCCCTTTTCTGCCTATCCACCTCTTGGGTGCTAATCTCCATCTTCTGCACACTGCTTTGTTGAGATATCCACTCCTCTGCTTTACTGGTTCCACTGCTAGCTGTGGGGAGTGAGCAAGTAGGTACCCTCCTTGCTGGTCTGCCACCCCCCCATGGCTAGTTTAAATGCTTGTCAATGTAGCATTTAAACTTAACATTGAGTGCTTGGATTCCCCTCCAGGATGGATGCAGGCCGTCAGGCTTGAGACAAACCTCCATCCCTCCAGGTGGGTCACCAGTCACCAATGAATCCAAACCCTTCCTCACAGCACCAGTTCTTCCAACCATGAGTTAAGTTCCTGGTGCATGCACCCTATGCTCTCCCATGCCTCTCCGCAGGTAGTACTTCTGAGAAGGTGACAGAAGTAGCTACTTGCTGAGACCCTCCCCAATTTCCTAAACTCTTCCTGAACTTCCTTTGGCTCCCATTTGCCAGGTCATTAGTACCTAGGTGGATAATGACATCCAGCTCACCTCCCATCTTGCCTTCCCAGCGATCCCAGGATCTTCCTTCCATCCCTCCATGCTGTGGCACCTGGTAGGCACCTCACCTCTCTGTCCTCCCCCTCCTATGTTCCTAGCTGGATCCCTCTTATGATGGAGTCTCCCACCAGGATTTGCTTCCTCCTCCTCTGGGGTCCACTGCTCTCCCCACTGAGGTCACCTCCTTGGCTAACCTCCACATCCTTTCCTTCCACTTCTCTGGGTATCTCTATTTGGTTGCCGCCGTTTGCCAGTGTGGCATATGAGTTCTTGAGTGGAACAGGATCTGGGATGTGCCTCTGCCTGACCATCTTAACCCGCCCTGAGCCCACTGTCATCCAAGTGCTCCTCATTCTCGGCATCCTTTGAGGCAGCGGCATTGGACTGGGTGGTTTCTGGATAGGGGTGATGGTACTCCTGACCCAGTTTACTTCCGCTCTGAGTCTGGCTACCTCATCCCTCAGTCCAGAGAGATGTATGCAGATAGGACAGCACCTCAGTGTCCAGAAGGTCTGCCTGAATATGGCTGCCCCGCAGTCACTGCATTGCACCACTCCCCACATTATACTGCAATTATACTGCTATTCCACTACTTGTCTGTTACTGAAGCTCTCCTAGTTCCCTTTTTATTAATTTACTGTCCTAAAAATCCTGCCACTGATCCTCAGATACTTTTCTTTAAAAAAAATAAAATAAATAAATAAATGAGTCAAAACACTTGTTGTGCTGAGGGTGGGCTTCTTCCCCTTATGCCCCTCCTACTCCTAATCAAGGAAATTGATCTGTTTTAGATCACTCTGTATGGAAAATCTCAAATTAAAGTTTGAGTTATGCTGGTACTGAATGAATTCCATAAGTTCTTCTGCTGTGCCTCTCCACACCATCAGGACATCATCAATATAGTGGTGCCAGAGTTCGATCCTCTGAAAAAAATGGGTTATTAGCCTCATCATATATTACATTTTTTTCCTATTGTCCCAGGTAAAGGTTCACATAATTAGGGGCAAATGTGGCCATTTTCGACTACAGTGCTGCTCCCAAATCTTCCTTAACCAGATTGTACTCCCTTTTCAACTCCTTCTGCCCCTTCACTCTTGACTCTCCTACACGATCATTGTGACCTCTATCAATCTCTGTCCCTACCTTCACTAGCTAACAGATGCCTCTCCCACTGCACCAAACTCACCTCTAAATATTGGTTCAGTTCTCTACCCCCTTATCTATCCTTCTCCCTCTCTGCCCCTCTCCCTTCCACTCACTCCCTAAGATCCACTGACTCGCGCACTTTGGTGGTCCCTCGCCATTCTAGTCTCATACGACAGTCTGCATTTGCACACCACTTCCCTAAACTCTGGAACTCCCTACCCCTCAAATCCAGCACTCCTCCTCCTCTTACTCTCTATGTACAGCCCTCCATAATTACCTTTCCTCAAACTGTACAGGCTTTACTAGTACTTAACTGCACCTATCTCCCATGCTGTTGACGGTACCCTCAATCACAACTACTGACCTCTCTTTCCCTAATATGTTTTAGATGCTGTACTCCCTCCCAGGCCCTACACTCCTTTTCCCCCCTTTCTCCATTTCTCTACACCATCGCCTAACAATCCATCTCTCCCCTCACCCCTCCACTCTTCCTTCCAGCACTTATATCACTCCCCCTATTCTGGGTGTGACATGTACATATAACTTGTTGTTCTGCACTTCAAATTGTATAAAAACAAATGTTGATGTCTGTGACACTTGGTCAGCTGGTTATGATTATTGTATGATGTTGGTATTATAAATAAATGGTCATTGTATGAAATGCCAGTCTGTGAGATTTGTCCCTTTTAAATTACAAGGTGTCAGCAGCTGAAATTACAGGATGTATTACACTGACCAGGAGATCTCTGTAATGTAATTAACTTCCTTGAGAAATTGCATTTTGTCGCCTTGTTATGACTGCATGCTTTTGAAGTTGGAAACTAAATATACATTTTATTACATCAGGAAAGAGCATCATTTAGCTGATTCTTGTTGGTTATCTCACACCTGGATGATGGACTGCAGGGTTGTAAACCTCAAAGGAACTGGTTGATCAAAGACTCATAATTTGTGAAATGGATTTTTGCTGATGTTCACATTATTTAAAATATCTCCTGGTAGGAAATCATCTCTGTAATTTTATATTCTAAAAGGAGGAGCTAGATGACTCACAGAAGGGGTGTGGAGACACAGAGTTTATACTGATACTTGTGTCTGAAATGTAGGTCATATTATTTTGGGACTCCGAGAGAAAACAGTTCTCTGATCTAACCTAAGCACTTCCAGAGGTAATACCTTAGACAGCAAAGGTCTAAATGTATTGTGGTAGGAGTTTTTGTTTTGTACTTTTCCCTTGTTCTTTTATGTAATTGTGAGTTTTTTGATATATTGTTCTGTGTTTACATTTTTCATAATTTTATTATCTTTTAGTAAAGAACCTTTTCTTTGAAAGACTGCCTGGGTGTCTGTCAGTTCCTTTTTGCATGTGACGTATAGGTGGTTAAGTCTGACAACTTTTCAACAGCTTGATGGTGTTACTGAGCTTGAGTAAAAAGGTAAGAATATACCTAAGGTCTCTTATAGAGTTTTAAGGGTTCATTTTGGAGATCTGGCTTGGTGCCCCTGGCGAAAGATTGTACTGCAGTCCCGAAAAGGGTACATATCTGAGCCTGTAATTGGGTATGCTAGCATAAGGTTCACAGTTTGAATCCCCCTAGAACTTGAGACTAAATGTGATTTGGACCCAAAAGCAGACAGGAGGGTTACCCTGTCTGTTACCTGTTCACACTATTGCACACTGAGGTTGGCACTGTGGGATCAGAGGGCCTGACCTACAGAGTGCGTTTATGACAATGTCTACTTACTGTTCACTGTATATTGTAATTGTATTTTTGCTTGTATGTCTTACTCCATGTACCCTCCCCCCCAGGTTGCACCCAGAGATGAGCAACTTATTGTTCAGTGTGCCTTGCTGTTGAAACATTTCAATAAATAAATAAATTAGCCTTGTGCCTTAAGTGGTCCCTATCGCCCATGAGATCTGTGAGTGATTGGGTAATTCAGCCGTTGCTAGGATTCTTCTGCTTCCATCTTTTTTATGGGGGCACAGATGTCACACACTGCATTGAAGGTATCAGTGAAGTGGTCCAGTGCCTGGTCAACATCTTGTAGTGTGTCAAGAGGGGACCAATCAAATTGTGTTAGATGGGCCTTGAACAAGCTCAGCTGCCCTTTTTTGTAAGAACCAATTAGTGGTTAAGTTAGGAGTTAATTTGGTGACTTTATTGGACCAGAGGCAGGTGACTAGGGAATGGTCACTAAGTGAGTCTGGGTGGTCTGTGACATCTGTGATCCTACCATGTTGGCTAGTAATAACCCAATCAAGCAGGGTTTTTGTACCAGTATGGTAGTTAATCCTTATAGGGACATCGACCTTTTGGGAGAGGCAGATACTGCATAAGGAGTCCTTGAAGCAGGCTGCATCCTAGGAGAGCCAGTTGATGTCAAAATTACCCAGGATTACAACCTCCCAGGTGCTATGAAGGTCTTTATGAAGTTGATAACCTTATTGAAGCCAGGAATCTGTTTCTTAGGGGGTATATAGACTGTGAGTACGGTTAGCAATTTATTATGGCAACCAAGTAGCATCCTAATGTGCCTCAGAGCTAGTGTTTTTTGGTTCTAGGGAATGGCTCTGGAGGGTGTCTTATAGGTAAACAAGACAGCCACCACCTCTTTTGCCTATTCTATCTTGTCTAAAGTGGATGTAGCCATTAAAGGATATGGCTGAGTCAGAGATTTTGGGCGAGAACCACATTTCTGATATTGAGAGCACATCCGGATTGTGGGTGAAGACCCAGGCTTAGAGCTGGTCAGTCTTAGGGAGGAGACTACAGATGTTAATGGAGGCCAGTTTTAATCCTCCATTACTGGTTTCCCAGATATGCATTGGTCTACGAGGGCCAGGGTCCGGGTGAATGTTGCCAGAAAGTAAGAGGAGCAGCAAAGTGCAATGTAGGAGATAGGTTTTAAGGATTTTTTGTCTTACAGCCTTGGTGTGTCAGAGTTTGTAGCTGCCTTTAGAATGGGATAATGTAGTAGTTAGGTTGAACAGGTGGGACAGGATAGAAATTCCGGCAGGGGTTTTGGGATGGCAAAAGAGGTTACTGGCCAGAGGTTTGTTTTTATAGTTATTGGTAGCAAGACCTCCCATTGAGCCATAAGTATTGCTCGACAGTAAATACATATCAGGTGTTGCATTGCTGCCTGCACAGTCATTATCCATGGGGTCACTAAGCAACATGGTTATTGATAGCATGTACATGAGAAGACGCAGGTTAAGGTGTGACATAGTGATCTTTGGGTGTAGTGGGGAGTGGGTATGTGCTTATGATGACTATGGAGTCCTATTGCCATCTAGGGTGGAGTGGTTTATACTGTGGGCGTTGGCAGTGATATCCAGGGTGATTGGTGTCACTCTATTGTATTATGTTTCTGTGTTGTGCAGGTTGTAGTAAATTGGAGCAGCAGCTTCCACCCTAGGATGAATGGTGGGACAGCACTAGGTGGTCCATAATTACAAGAACTGATGCACAGCAGGGACGCAGTTAGAAGAATGGGAGTTGGTAAGGCAATACCAAATCATAAGAGAATAAAAAGAATAGAACTGCACTAGAGGGAGCAGTAAATGTGATAAGAAGGGGTAACTAATATGGCAGTTTTGCAGTGGGGAGCTAGCACAAGTGATTGATGATACAGTAGAGTAGTTTATATAGATAAACAGGTATGAGTCATGATACAGGTGAAGATTAATGTCACATAAGGGGAAAATGTCAAAGAAGATAATATTGGGACTAACTAAATCACAACAAATGCCAGAAATAATTGGTGCTCTAGAGGTATAAGGCACAGTAGACACCTAATGGAGTGATTTGTTGGAAAAAAACTACGAGCAGGATTCACAAAGCTTTTGAAAGACCCGCAGCTGCAGGTAAACTGCTGTGCAAGTGGGTTGCCACTTGCGGAGCCACAGGTTACCCGCAGTGGTGGATATTCACAAAGGTGGAGCTGGATTATGACCGGCTCCACGGGTTATGGCCGCTTGCGGGTGGTGTCACCAGGGTGATGGCCGCAGCCACGGGAATGGGCTACGGCTGGTGAAAGCAGCCGTAACACTCTCCGCAACTGCTGTGGCTGGGAATCGCAACCCCCGCAGCTGTGGGCGATTGCAGTCTGCATCAGCAGTTGCAGAGTGGGACTTTGAAATGGAACGCTTCGTGAATCCTGCCCTATGTGTTTTAAATGTTTTCCAAAGTTTTTTAGGCAAAAAGATACAGAGCACACTTAACACCAGCTGTTTCCCTCACACTGCACTGAATATAGCCTGTGCATGGCAATACAGCTCATTGCAGCATTATGTGACATCTAATTCCATGAATCCTTGCAAATTTCCCCTTAGAGCCACAATTCACATGTGAAGTTAGCATTTTCGCCATTCACGAAGTTCTCCTTTAAGGCAAAGTAGGAATTTGCCTTAAAGGAAAACTTTGTGAATTTGGTAAAATTCTCAGATTTCTCCATGAAGCAAAGTTTTTGGACTTTGCCCACCACTACCTGGATGTGACATCACTGTGTACCAGCATTCCTCATATGTTAGGCCTTAGGGCAATGAATACTTTCTGTGTAGAAATGCAAATGCCAGCGCACTACCTGCCTCATTCCTGTTAGATGCTGCCAAATTTATTCCGAGAATGATTTCCTCACTTTTGATGGAGAAATCTATTTGCAAAAATGTGGCATTGCCACCTTCCTCGCCAAACTATATCTAGGTTGGTGGGAACAGCTATATGTAATGAATAATGCCATGAACAGTTTTTATGGGCAGGTGCTGCACTGGCATCACTTTATTGATAATATCCTAGTCATCTGGAGTGGGTCACTTGAATCAGCAGAAGAATTTGTAAAAGAAATTAACCAAAATGATATGAATCTCTCTTTTACAGATAAGATCCATGGGAAAGAGATGGAATTCCTGGACCTCGAGCTGTCAACAAATTTTGGAGAATAAATTATCACCACGGGGTTTAGAAAACCAATGGCCAGTAATACTGTATAATTACTGGTGGCCCTATTTATCAACCCGATTACAGGTACTATCAAATGCCATAATTACCCGAAAATGAGTTATTACGCCATTTTTAAAAACTTTTCTTTCACTAGCACAGTTGTAAGTTGCCACTCATTTCTGCCATGTCACTTCATTGGCCCAAACTCTGAGTGTGGGCAGCCTGAACAGAATAAAAAAAACATGGCGGCTCAACCCACCGCTTACCAACAAACTGCTATTTTCTCTTCACACTCCCAAGCTTTCTCTAACTTTTTACTATTTATGTGGCTGATCCTGCTTACTTAGTAAGATCCAGAACAGTCTGTATCTCAAGCTGGGGAAGAGTGACAGCAGAGGGCTGGAGTGAGTAAAAAAAAAAAAAAAAGTCCATTTGAGAGAGCACGAGACAGACTGTGTGTGTGTGTCAGAGAGAGCTTATCAGCATATCAGAAACTGTCTTCAAGGCTAACTACTTGCACCAGCAATTATAAAAAAGGGTAGCACCCATGTAGAGCGCTTATTATTGTATTGAGCACTACACTTTTGAGCGACTCAATAATACCGCTTTCACTCAGAGTGACTGGCATAGAAGGTCGCTATATCCTGTATAGTGAGTATAGCAAGGAGCTGTACTTGCTGCTACAGGATATAGGATCCTGTGTGTCTGATTCCCACTGAGCTGCTTGCATAGCATAGTGGTGTACACCACCGCTTTCGATGCGAGTAGACCCGGGTTAGGGTCTGGCTGTAGGCTAAAATTTTGTTTTTGTTTAAAAATGAATAACTTGCCCCGTGGTCCGCACCCCCCTTGGAGTTGGTTATTTTAGTTTGGGGGCGCGGGTGATGTGCAGCCCCCCCCCCACATAAAACAAATGTTTCTGTGTGTGGATTTGAAGTATTGTAGCGACCTTCGCTATTTGCAAGGTTGCTACAATATCAGGTGCTCTTTAGACCACAGGCTCTTTTGTGGTCACTTTATGTGACAGGCAGTCTTTCAGACTTGCCTTTATCACATAAAACCTCAAAAATAATGGATAGTCAAATGTGTATTTAAAATTTTGTTTTTCACGCTGTCGGTGTGTGATGACCACATAAACCTCTCAAGCTTCGTTCTTGAGGATTATGGGTCATCACACACCTGGGGTGTGAAAAAAAATTTATAACACACACTTCCTTATCCATTATTCTCTATATTGCATGCTACAAGTGTCCACTCCCTGACCTGAATGTCTCTATCCCACATGATCAGTTTTTGTGATTATGTTACAACTGTTCACATTGGGAAGACTTCCAAACTCAATCTAGGAAAATGTACACTAGATTTTGTATGAGGGATTATTCCAATCCCATTTTAGATATGGCACTTTTGAGAGCCACAAGCATGGAAAGGGTATCCCTTTAACAGCCCAAACCAAAACATCAGAATTAATCTGGACTCTTAACATATGACCTTGAGTACAGTGCATTGGCATTGAAGGTTAAGAATGTCATCACAAGCAACTTGTCCCTTTTAAAACATTGCAGTATCCCAAATATGCTTTATGACCCCACAAGTTACGTTCAGTAGAGGGAAGAAATTAAAATATTTAGTCACTCAGCCATCTGAAAACTGAAAAAAGATTGTTACCCACCTGGTTGCCACAACACCCCAAATGCTTTTTCATCTGTGGTAATTGTACAGCATGTAAAATTGTCATTAGTGGCAGACAATTTGTTAACTCTGAACTGGGAATCAAAGTGGATATAAGAGAGTTTATCTCTTGCAGTGCCGATTCTGTGATTTACATCATTATTTACCCATGCCCACATACTTATGTGGGACATACAATATGTCACGTTAAAGAAAGGGAACTGGCGCATATTAGGAATATCTAACAGGGAACTTGTGGTGCCTCAGTAGGTCACCATTTTTATGAGTTCCACAATCAAGATGTGGGGGTAGCAAAGTTTGTGGGGATAGAGTATGTGCCACCGAGAGAAAGAGAAGGTCACAGAGTCCATCTCCTAATGCAAAAAGAATCCAGATGGAGCTATACATTGTGAGATTTGCAGTCCTTTGGGTTAAATAAAGATCTGCACTACAGTGTGTTCCTCTAGCTGCAGAATTATTGTCGTAGTATGTATATATTTTTATGTTCATGCAATAACTAAAAACATCTTCTTTCAATATCTTTTTTGATTAAGGAATAAAATGCACAACATGGAATGATCATTTGGAATTGTATTCAACATTGTTATCTGACATTATTTCTTTTGAACCCTTTGCTTAGTGTGACATCATGATAATTTATTCAGTATTAATTAATTGTAAAAAATGAATTTGTAATGATCAGTAATAGTATGGCATATTATACTTAATCTTTACTGCCAACAATTCAGTGTTCATGTCACTAGATAATGTTTTATATTATTATATGTAATTAAGTACTGCACAGATTAAATTTAAATGTATTCAGTCCTGTAGCCTTTACAGTCAGCGTTATACATAGGTTTGGTTTTTCAGATATAAAGTATGCACACTTGCACTAACATGAAATGTTCTGTACATCTTTTTCCCACTAACTCCTCTTTGCACCTCTCCCCCACCTCTGTCTATTATCCTTGTCAAGTGAGCTAGCTGCAGGTCTGCTTTGCATAGCCATGCCAGTCTTGCTTCTTTATCATGTTATGTTGATTGCCCTTTAGCAGATCCAGACAACTAAAGCAGTAACCAATGAAATGAGACTTGAGGTTATTTAAATGTTTGTACCTAGCTGACTGTTAGCCATGCTTCCCTGACGAAGAGTCAGAGTGCCAGGGATCTGACCTTTGCATGCTCAACAATGTGAATATGTGGAATAAACCTATTTTTGCAGTAGTTTGGGTTTATGTGTCCCTTTTTCCCCGTATTCTATATGGTAACTAGAAGCTCTAAAACATTTTTAAAACTAGGCTTGATAGCTTAATGGCCCAGTGTAATGTGTTATACTACAGCTCAGTTGTGTGTGTGTGTGTGTGTGTGTGTGTGTGTGTGTGTGTGTGTTGGGGGGGGCAGTCTAGATGGGCTTATATACGTCCTTCTGTCTCATAGACCTTAGCATGAACCATAGTAGTATGAATTGCAATGGTAAGTCTGACCAGGCTTAAAGCCTGAAGTAAAATTGTGAAGGTTAAGAAGCACACACTGTTCATGGGCTAAGAAGTATTTCAGTCATGAACCCATGAACCTAAAATAAGAAATAATGATGTTATGGTTAGGAGGTGGAAGATTAGATACTCTGGATCTATACTGTCTCTACCTCAAAAACCTAGTAACTGGGACAGTGCCTACATACAGTAGTTGTCCTGCATTCCAATGTGGTCTTTACAATGTCACTAGTACATTGATACTGGTGGACCTGCAGAACTGCAGCAGTCATGCAAATGCATGCTGTCAGGAATATGTCTGCAGTTTGTTGCATACCGTCACCAAGGCCTGTGCCCATTATGTAAAGTAACCTGTTAAAACTGAAATCAAGTGTTTGTGCCCTGTTTGTTCCTATCTGTTGCAGACACAGAGACAGAGTTGCCCTGCAGTGGAGTGTATGACCAGTAATGGTAAATTTTGAGGGAACACCACAAAGTAAGATTGAAATGCATTACAGTGCACAGTGCCCTACTGTACACACATTTGGTCCCCACAAGTCATCAGCTCAGTTCCTCCCCAGTGAGTGGATCAGCCCTGGAGAACCATTATCTGTCAGTGTCCTGCTCAGATGCTTCTGAACTTTGAGTGCCCTGTTGCACTCTTCAATTATCTCTCGAGGTTGAGGTACCTCATTATGTTTGTTACTTTTACCCATTCCCCAGGAACCAAAGAATCAGCCTGGCCCCCTTGGAGAAGTTGCTGGATGTACCATGAAGGCCCTGGTATGGCACCATGGACTGCTTGTTATCCCACCACTGGGCAGCCCATTATCCTCAACACCATCCTTTGTGGTGGGCAACTTGATGTACTGCACTTGTTTTGTTGTAATGAATGCCTCTGTGGAGGCTCAAAGATGACAATATCAAAGATTGAAGTTTCACATTTATCTACAGGAGAGGTACAGCACAGGCAGCTGCAGAGCAAGCTTTCCCACATTTACTAACTGAAATATCTCAACCCTATCATGGACACAGAGAGACACACTTCTGACTCCATGCTTTTTCATGCCTTAATCTATCTTGTGAGACTGCCAACAGTAAGTGTAAATCGTGACAGTGACTTTTGCGCCCACTGGAAACTAGAATGAGAATCACTGTAGTTCATTTCATAGGCCATTGAACAACCACGTGATGATAATGTCTTTTGTTCACTACTAGCTTGGACAGATTTAAACCAGCGGCCTACAGTTAAAAAGGCTTCGGAGCACACTGTTAAGCCATTAAACTATCCAGTTTTCTGAAGCAGACACTTATTCTCTTGGTAATGTTATCTGTAGTTTGCTTTAGTCTGGTGTGACGCATAGCCCCCTCCCCCAACACACGCACATAATAGCAGGCTCAGCTACGAGTCCTATGGGAAACAGTAGTATCAAGGCTTTTTCCTTCTGAGTCACCTTATGAAATGTTAAATGTAACCTTCTGCCTAAGCTAATCTTGCCAATGGAATCAGTTTCATTGGTCTCCAATGCTCTTTAGGACTTTTGACAAGTTTTGCACAGAAAGAACAAAGAGCAATCATTAAGCCCCTGTGCTGTTTGACTGCTGTCAGTGCTGTTTTTTTCCTGTGGATTGATTGGACAGGTTCTGATACTCAGGGGAAGAATGGCTTGAATGATTTTCAGGGCTTAATGAGATTGGAGCACACATCTTTGAAAAGACAGAATTAGCTCCTCTATTAAAAGATTTACAGCCTGGATTTGAAACACACAGCATTAAACCAGAAAGAGACAGATTCCCCACCCCAGCTCCTGGATTGCTGTCCCAGCACAGTATAGGAAAAGGACAGTTGGATTATCAGTTCTGCGTTCTCAGGAATGCTGTCTCATTCATTTTTTTATGTGTATTGGAGCTGATTTCATGTACAGTTTCTCTCCCTGAAACATGTATGTACATTGTGGTGGTATAGTACACCTTGAATTCCCCCTCCCATCATCTCTTTCCCCTCCATTAATTGGGCTTGGTGAGAAGAGTCCCCCTGTTCCGTGATCTTCCACTCCATGACTACCCTGGGTAGCTGAGGGAGACTCACCACCCACAAGCTGTTTTTCTACTTACCCCACCTCCCTGTGTATTGCCCTCATCGGCTTATCAACACCTTTTACTGTCACTGTATCTCTTCTCACAACACATTCCTGCTTTCTAAATTAGCCCTTTATCTTTGCTCAGCTCAATGCTTCCTCTCTGATACTGTTCCAGATATCTGCTTTACTTTTGCCTTCATCTCCTCACATTGCCACACTTCTTTTTCACTCTTGCAGCCTTCTCCTGTTTCTGTTTTCCTAGTGTGCCCTTCCACAACCTTGCTGTCCCCCATTCTCTTGGCCGCTGCTTTCCTTTCACCATTCTCCCTGCCAGTTCTGCTCTTGTTATCCATGGGTCTTTACTCCAATGCCTTTCTGCTCTCTCTCTCTTAAGGTGCCATGTCCAATGCTCCTCTTGACTCTACCACTTCCTCTTCTTTAAGTACCTGGATAGCCTCCACTCCCTCATGTTGTGGCCACATAGCCAGTCATGAATACTCTGAACACCTTTGCTCACTCTTGCATGTTCCTCCATCCTTCCAAACACTCCTCCCCATCCCTCATATACCACTGCAGGCTTTCCCAACACAAGCCTCCACAGCACAGAGATGATTATGTGAGGAAATCCAGGGAAGTGAGCAGAGTGGTAAGGGCTGCGAAGGCGGCTAGGGAAAGGAGATTAGCACAGGGGATTATCGAAGGGGAAAAGGATTTCTTCAGATATATCAGGGAAAAGAGGAAGACCAAGGATCAAATCATTAGGATCAGAAAAGTCAGTGGGTGGGTAGATCACAGAATCATAGAAATCTGCCGGCAGAAAAGGACCGATTGGCCCATCCAGTCTGCCTGTAACCGCCCACAGGAAGACCCCTTCCCTCCTTTACCAGCCTGCCCTCTGCCCTCTAGGCCCATATGCATATCCTAGGCTCTTTTAAAGTTGGCAACTGCATCCACTCCCACCACCCAATCCGGCAGCCTGTTCCATGGATGTACCACCCTCTTGGTAAAAAAATTCCCCCTGATGTTCCCTCTGAATCTGCCCCCCTCCAGTTTGTAGGTATGCCCCCTAGTGGAATTGTTCTTACTCAGTTTGAAGATGCAGTCTGCCTTCACCCTCTTTATGGCCCTCAAGTATTTGAATGTCTCCAACATTGCCCCCCTCCTCCAGTGTGTACAGGTTTAGTTCTCCCAGTCTCTCCTCCTATGACTTCCTCTGTAGCTCCCACACCACTCTGGTTGCTCTTCTCTGGACCGTCTCCAGCCTGTCCTTGTCCCCTGCAGGTATGGCCTCCAGAACTGGACCCTGTACTCCATGTGCAGCCTGACCATGGTTTTGTACAGTGGCAGGATCATCTCCCTCCTCCTGCTTGTAAACCCCCCCCTGTGCATGCCAGCATTCTTAGTGCCATTCCTGCTGCTCTGTCGCACTGGCTCCAGACTTTCAGATTGTCTGAAATGGTTATCCCCGGGTCTTGTTCCTGTTCTGTCTCTTCCAGCCTTTCCCCTCCAAACCGGTATTTTGCTTTTGGGTTATTATGCCCTATATGCATAATTCTGCACTTTTTTGTGTTGAACTGTATCTGCCACCTTTCTGACCACTCCTCCAATCTGGCCAAATCCTCCCTTATATCATCCACCCCCTCCACCCTATCAACCCAGTTACTACATATCTTCATGTCGTCCAAAAATCGCCCCAATTCCCTCTTTTACATAAAGGGTAACCCCCTCTTTTTCCTTTCCTGTCCCTCCTGTATAGAATATACCTAGGTATTTCAGCCTCCTAGCTGTGGTTTTCAGTCCACCAGATCTCCGTAACTGCAACTAGGTCCAGGTCATCCTTCGCCACTATTGCCTGCAGTTCTCCCATCTTATTACCCAGACTCCTGGTGTTTGCCAGCAGACTCCTCCACCAGCCCCTCCTCTCTCCCCCCTGTCAGCTTCTCGTGCCCCGATCTGTGGGGGAGATTGAGTTAGGCCAGTTCCTCCCTTCCCCGCTGGACTACACCTAGCTTTGCCCTCCCCCTTTTTGAGTTTAAAGCACTCCCTAGTATTTTATCTATATAGCCCTGTAGCTTCCTCCTCAGAATTCTAGCCTCCTCCTCATTTATATGCAACCTGCCCCTTGCATACAGACTGTGGACCACCCATGTGCTTCCCAATCACCTGTACATTCATAGCCTTCCCTCCTGCACCACTGCCTTAGCCAGTGGTTGAAATCTTTGATTCTCAATTGCCTCACTGTACTGGCGCAGAGTACTGGCAGGACTTCTGAGAAAGCTATGGTGTCCATGATCCCCTTGCACCCTCTACCTAGTTCCATAAATCTCCTCTGTACCTCTACCACCTCCTCCCTGGCCAGGTCATTTGTACTAAGGTATAAAACTAGGTGAGGATTCCCCCCCAGTCAGCCTAATGCAATCCTTAATTTTTGGGAGTGCCCTACTCACCTCCATCCCTGGCTCACAGAAGACTGACCTCCCCTTGAAAGCCACTCCCTTTCTTAACCAGTGGATCCCTTTAATAATAGAGTCCCCATACACCATCACTGATTTTTCATGTGCTGACCCCAAGGGTGCCCCTGTTGTCCTTACCTGGCTGTTTCTCTCTTTCCTCCTGACTACCCCTTGGTCCCCTCCTGCCTCCACCACTTCCTTCACTGTCCCTTTGTCCCCCTGCCCTGCTGGATGGTCCCTGGCCTCATGCTCCCTCCCACCCTCTCCCTGGATGCCTGTTCTTCTTCAGTCTCCCCTCAGGATGCCCTCTCCTACCTCCTTCCCTTTTTCATCCCTGACTGTTATAACCTGTCTCCCCAAGCTGTCCCTCCCTTTTCCATTGATATCACCCTTCCTCTTCACTTCCTGGACTACCACAGCCTGATCCTTTCCTGCTCCCAACTTTTTCTGCTTTTGCTGGCTCGTCTTCTTATCCCCCACAGCTTCAATCTCATTCCCATCCTCTTGCTCCATTATCTCTGTTAAGGGCCAGTATCTGTTTGAGCCTGCTGTGTACCTAAGTTCGTGATCATCGGCACACCTTCCCATTGTGTCCCTGTCCCCTGACCTGTTTTTCCCCTCCATGACCCCCTCTGTGACCTGTCCCCTCCACCCCCTGTCCACTCGGTCGGCCTGCCTCCTATCCCCTACTTGATTGTCTTCTGTAAGTCTTCTGATGATGTCCCTTTTTGTCCAGGACAATTCTTTTTTAGTCATGTTAGCTTGGCTTCCAGTCTCCCCAGCCTTTGACAAACTGGTCATGTCCCCAGTCTCCACAGAGTGCTCATGAACACTGCCGTGCACAGTTATTACAGCCCATGACCCTCCCTCCTCTGTGACCCTTTTCCCTTCCTTCCCCTCTCCATCATGCCTCAACCCATGATGCTGCCCCTAACCATTCCCTAGGCTTGCCCTCGCATACCTCTCCATCCTGAAGCCTTTCCCTTCTGTCTGCAAAGCCATTCCCCCCCTCCCATTTGCCCTCTTGTGTCATGTTCCCAGTGACAGTTACCCCTCCTTCACCAGTTTCCCCTTCTTTACCAGACCATGTCTACAGTTTAGCAGTTTGTCCTTAGCTCACACTGCCTTAACATATGATTTCCTCCTTTACCAGATCCTGCCTACAGTTTAGCAATTTGCCCTTAACTCTCACTGCCTTAACATATGATTTCTTAATCAAAAAACAATGACAGTGACCAATGCGCCCTTCTTGTCCAAAATCCAAGGACAATTTAACCCCTCAACTCTGTTAGCTGAGCTACTACTCAGCCTGCTAGTTCTCACTCAGACACTGTATCAATACCCCCTTGATTGGAGCATCCCCCCCCCCGTACTCCTCCCCCCGGTGTTCTTATGACCAATTGTTTTGTAGCTGAGCCCTTCCCCTTCAGTCTACAAGCCCTGCCTCTGTGCCTTTGAGTATTTAATTAAGGTAGGAGAAGGGGGCGGGGGAGTGCTCACTTCCAAATGCAAAAACAGTTCTTTCTGCCAACTCCTTCAGTCCTGCAGCTGGGTGCTGTTGTCAAGCCCAGCTACAACAGTTCCTGATGCCTCATGGTCTGCTCCTCCTGCACCGCTGATGCGGCCGCCTTCCTCCTCCCTCCACGCCGCTGGTGTGACTCCCTGCTCTGCCACTGCCCTCCGCCGATGCAGCAGATTCTTCCTCTGCTGCTTCCTTTCCACCAATCCCAATGTTGATAAGGGAGCAGAGAAGGCAGTATTCACAAGGGAGAAGGATGGGCCCATACTTGAAGGGAAAGATGAAATGGGAAGGAGGGGTGAGACAACCACGGATGAGGTTATCACAGTGGAAAGGGTGCTGGAGGGTCTTAGGTTCCTGAGGGTAGACAAGGCACCTGGGCCAGCCAGAGTTCATCCCAGGGTGCTGAGGGAGCTGGCAGAGGTCCTGGCAGGGCCATTGGTGGACCTGTTCAACACCTTGCTAAATACGGGATGTGTGACCAGGGATTGGAAGGAGGCGCACTTGATACCGCTCCATAAGAATGGGCCCAAGGATGAGCTTGGGAACTACAGACTGATGAGCCTTACCGCATTTGTAGGACAACTGATGGAGGCTATCCTCAAAGAAAGGCTGGTGCAATTTCTTTAGGCTAATGATCTACAGGATGACAGGCAACATGGGTTTGTCACTGGCAGATCCTGCCAGACAAACTTGGTTGACTTTTTCGACTTGGTCACGAGGGCACTGAACGGGGAATGTGTGGTGGATGTACTCTACCTGGATTTCAGCAAGGCCTTCGATTCAGTGCCACATGATAGGTTGACCTGCAAGCTGAAGAATCTGGGAGTAGGGAGGAAACTAGTTAGATGGGTTGAAAACTGGCTGGGTGAGAGACAGCAACGGGTATTGTTGGGGGGTGAGGTATCAGAGCCCAGGGCAGTGACAAGTGGTGTCCCACAGGGCTCTGTACTGGGACCAGTCCTGTTTAACATTTTCATTGTGGACATAGCAGTAGGGATCAAGAATAACATCAGTCTCTTTGCAGATGACACCAAGATCTGTGCTGAGGTGGATGGGGAAGGGGAGGCAAATTACTTCAGGAGGATTTGGCAAAACTAGAGGAATGGTCACACACCTGGCAGCTTGGGTTCAATGTCAAGAAGTGCAAGGTGATGCATTTTGGAGCCAGGAACCCAGGATACAGTTACTGGTTGGATGGTGTACAATTATCCACATCCAAGGAGGAGAAGGATCTGGGGGTGCTGGTGACTGGGGAAATGAACCACTCAGCACAGTGCAGGAAGGCAGCGGCAAAGACAAACAGGATGCTAGGGTGCATAGCAAGGGGGATTACATCTAGAAGTAGTGAAGTCATATTGCCCCTGTACAGGTCCCTGGCGAGGCCGCACTTTGAGTACTGCATGCAGTTCTAGCATGCTTACTTAAAAAGGGACATCAAACTACTGGAGGTGGTGCAACACAGAGCAGCAAAGATGATCCAGGGGTTGGGATATACCTTATGAGGAAATACTAAGAGAGCTCAATATGTATACCCTGGAGGATAGAAGAGAGAAAGGGGACATGATTGAGACCTTCAAGTACTTGAAGGGGATGAACAGAGTGGGCACCAGGGGTGGGTTCACTCTCAAAGGTGGAAGAGAAACCAGAGGGCACTCCCTGAAGTTGGAGGGGGGCAGATTCAGGAGGGACATGAGGAGGCGCTATTTCACTGAAAGGGTGGTAGCAGGGTGGAATGCACTGCCTGAGGAAGTCATATCATTGCAGACAATAGGGATCTTCAAGAGGGGGTGGGACAGATGCAAGGGGAGAGTACAAACTGGGATGGGGCAGGGTAGAGGGAGGAAGAAGATTGAGGTTGGGGGGGCAGCTGCAGTCTATTGGACTGATGTGCTGCACACTCGAGCAGACTAGACAGACCATAAGGCCTGTATCTGCTGTCAATTTCATATGTTCACATGTTCGCATGTTTGTATCCTAGAATATTAAGGGAACTACGGGAGGTGCTGGCACCATTGCTGACAGCATTGTTCAATGAGTCACTTGATATAGGAGTGATTCTGGAGGACTGGAGGAGGGCAAATGTAGTCCCTGTCCACAAAAGTGGCAGTAGGGAGGAGGCTGGAAACTATAGACCAGTCAGCCTCACCTCAATAGTGGGAAAGATTATGTAATCACTACTTAAACAAAGGATCATGAAACATCTTGAAGCCAGTGGAGCACAGGATCTGAGACAGCATGGATTCACAGCAGGAAGGTCATGTCAAATAAATCTAATTGATTTCTTTGACTGAGTGACTAAGGTTGTGGATTGGGGGGAGCGGTGAGTGTCGCCTACCTGGATTTCAGTAAGGCCTACGAAACCATTCCACATAGAAGGCTTGTGAACAAGCTGGGCAGCCTGGGAGTGGGTAACAAGGTGGTACACTGGGTTAGGAACTGGTTGAGTGATAGAAGACAGAGGATCATAGCAAATGGTGCTCAGTCTGAGGAAAGGTGGGTGACCAGTGGGGTGCCACAGGGATCATTCCTGGGCTCAGTCCTGTTTAATGTCTTCATAAGTGACATTGCGGATGGGCTGAAGGGGAAGGTGTGCCTGTTTTCAGATGACACTAAGATCTGCAACAGGATGGACACTCTGGAAGGGGTGGCAAACATGAGGAAGGACCTAGATAAATTGGAGGAATGGTCTGGAGTGTGGCAGCTGAGATTCAATGCAAAAAAGTGCAAAATCATGCATTTGGGGCACAAGAACCCAGGGGAGGATTACATGTTTGGGGGGGGGACTGATGGTCACCAAACAGGAAAGGGATTTGGGAGTAATTATATCTGATGACCTAAAGGTGGCCAAACAATGTGCCAAGGCTGTGGGGAGAGCCTGTGGGATGCTGGGGTGCATAGGTAGAGGTATCACCAGCAGAAGGAAGGAGGTAGTGATGCCACTGTACAGATCATTAGTGAGGCCTCATTTGGAATATTGTGTCCAGTTCTGGAGGCCGCATCTCTGTAAGGACATAGATAGGGTGGGGGCTGTTCAAAGAAGGGCAACAAAGATGATGCAGGGCCTGCACCAAAAATCATATGAGGAGAGACTGGGAGACCTCAATATGCATACCCTGGAGGAGAGACAAAACAGGTGAAGATATGATAGAAACCTACAAATATCTAAAAGGCATAAATAGGGTACCAGAGGGTAGCATCTTTCAGAAAAGGAGATGTCCAGGAACAAGGGGACATGACATGAGGTTTGAAGGGGATAGACTAAGGGGTAGCATGAGGAAGTAGTTCTTCACAGAAAGGGCGGTGGATGCATGGAATAGACTGCCAGTGGAGGTGGTGGGGAAAACACAGTGGGTGATTCTAACAGGCATGAGACAGGCATAGGGGAACCCTAGCAATGGGAACGAGGAGGTAAAGCTGGAGATCAAGTAGGGTCTGTAGCTTTTACAGGAGGCAGGGGAAATGGGCAGACTAGATGGGCCCAGTGGACCTTATCTGCCATCAAGTTCCATGTTTCTAATGAAGATTGCCTGTGTTAACACTGGTTCCATGTGAAGTGCATGCAAAAAAATCAGCGCGGCAATGCAAAGCGCTGTAATTTTGGCACATCCAAAAGCAGCGATAAACATTATTACCGCATGTAATTTCACCGCAAAGTTGAGGTGTTCACTGTAGTGCAGCAGCATAGCGGGCAAGGCTTAGGCTGGCAAGAGCAAGGCAAACAACAACTTAAGTTGGGCACTTGCCTGGGACCCTGGGCAGCAGAGCAGTACTAGTCAGCAGGCAAAGGAGGAAAGAATGGAAAAACTGCATCACTGGTGTCATTAGATAGTAGTAGCAGTGCCATGGACCCCGTCCCCGCCACAAAGACACTCTTTAGTCAGTGACCACTAGTCGCACTCGCAGATTACTTACTTGGACAGACTATACATCATCGGTTTGCAGCTCACCTCTCTCTGTCTCCAACTCTCCAGTCCACGTCAGACAGTGTCTGAGTCAGTCCGGTTTTAAAATTAAAGAACCAGGTTTTCCCTGATTGGGACTGACTCTCTGTACCAGTGGGACCACACTCACTGTCTGACTCTGACACACACTGAGTCCCCAAGGGGTCGATCTTAACATTGTTTTACTAGCCCAAACAATAGTGCAAATTGACCAGGGCTAGTGCATCTAACACTCTACTTGCCCGTCTTGATTAGTGCAGATTTTTAGGGCTGTTAATGAAGTTAAAAAAGTCTCTACTTTAGCATTCTCTAGTCCTCATGCTAATCTCTCTCAATGTTCCAGATGGCCAGGTGTAATTAACTGCTCATTAAAAGCTGCAATTATCTGGCAGTTCAAGAGAAGGATCCCACAAAAGACTCAATGTGAGTCATTATCACTCCACTGTTAAGATTGTCAGCTAGTGTCCAGGGTGTGATCAAGGGTAGAGTGCTGTTAAGTCACTAGGTTACAGTTTTCTGAGTGTGTCTATGTCTAACAATTTGTCTAATATTATTAAGACCAGTGCCCCTCATTTCTCTACATTTTGAGTGTTTGTATTCAACATTTCAGTGACAAAATACAAAGAGGTATACAGGATCGGCCCTGCAGGTGGTGGGTTTTACCCCAGCCTCACCATAACTTCCCTCTCCCCTCCAAATCTCTTAACTCTGTTCTTTCCCTGGACACTACTGCAGACCAGAATCTGAAGTGACCATCCATAGATCACTAGCTGTCATTACTGGCAAGTGTAGGGGGTCCCCAGCTCTTCCAAATGGACCATGCCAGCCATCACCATCCATACAGTTCCACCCTTATCCCACTTAGCATGTCCTTTCAGCCTAAAAACAAAGCTTTGGATCATGTATGGTACAAAAATAAACCTTGATAAAATACATAATTTGAAACATTGAAATAGGCATTCCTTGGGTGCTTAGATCATCCTATACAAAAATAGAAATAGTATAGTGTTAAGCCTGTGTACTGTTTCCCCTGGGCTGATGAAAGGACAATGGTAAAGAAAAATCTGTTATTGTTGGGGCAGAGCATATTAAAATCAATGCTTTTATAAATAAAAATTCATAGTTTTCTATTTCCCAAGCCCCTTAGGTTTGTCTAGCCCCCACCCCAAAGAAATCTTAGATGTGCTCCTGGCTCACTTGAGACTGCACAAAAACTTTCAAAAGTGCAGGTGTCCAGTTGACTATAGGGTGGGGGCTGAGAGTGTCTTTTTCTGCCTGACTCTGTTCATTGCCATGTGGGTGGTGGTGACAGTGTGGTGAGGTGCATGATGATGTTAGGTGTTGTGTCCACAGAGCTAGGACTGCTTGATTGAACATTTGCTGTTGTGATATCCTCTCTCTGTTTGGTGTGTGTGTGTGTGGGGGGGGTGCATAAAGAGGAAGAGAGGATGCCATGGTACAAAACAATGGGGGGGGGGGCTCACTGTCTGTGATGGATGACATTGCAGTCTTTTTTTTTTCCTGCTGGGGAACTGGAAGCAATGTGGGAGCAGGATAAATGTGCAATAATCAGCATATTTCTTGGCTTTGCTTGCATGGTTTCTTCTAAAAGTGATCAAAATTCACCATTATAATTAAGGGCTAGTGCAACCGTCTGCAGGCTAGTGCAATTTTGAATCAACATGCCCTGTTGGCTAGTGCAAAAAAGGTTAAGGTTGACCCCTGACTAATAGCCACGCTGCTTAACAGCTGATCACTTACCCATGAAGCAGATCAAAAAGCACCACAAACTGATTCTGACAGGTCTGTGGGAATCTGGGCTTGTACTGGAGAAAGTAAGATTTGTGATGTGAATGCATTATGCCAAAATGTACCATTAGTGCTACTAGGTTTGCACTTATTTTGCTGCGCTTTAATGCTTGTGCTGAAATGCTTGTGTGGAGTTGATGTGATACCGTTAACACTCATGGCATCAGTTGGAAATTCCTTTCCTATCCTTACTGCCATTTGCATCTTCTGTCTAACTGAGACCTGGCATTCCCGCTCTACACTCTCTTCTCACTTATGCCACCTCTCCTGGCTATCCTCTCCTTCAACACCCCTGCAGCTCTGGTTGTGGAGGTGGTTTCCTGATTATTGTCTGTGTCAAGTTTGAGTTATCTTCACTCATCTCTCTGACTTCTCCTCTTTTGAGCATCTCTCCCTCTTTCTTTCTCTGCTGTCCAACGTAAAGTTCTCTGTTATCTATTGCCAACCTCAGCGAGAGTTCAACAAGTGAGTTCCAGGCTCTATGGCTGCTAGTTGACTTTTTATGTAATTTTATGCGTGTTTTATCCTGCTAGGAATTTTTTTCCCTGACTTTGGTGGGGCCAGCTTCTAACAAGGGACCCTAGGTAACTGGCAGACCAGGAATTTCCTGGCCAAGCAAAATGAAAATGGACAAGGGGTAACATATGGAGTTACTAAGGTGCATTTGTTTAATTGGTGGTCCCAATGCACCTTTGTTGTGATTTTCTTCAATCAATCAATCTTTATTTAATCAGGAGATTCACTATTGAGAAAGTCTCATTTGCAAAGTTGTCCTGGGTATACAATACAATGATAAAAAGAAACATATACAGAGGATAAACATGACATGGAGTTACAGAATAAACAAAATAGAAGGCACTTTATACAGAAGTTAAAAAAATGTACAAGGCTATACAAACGTTTTTACAATATATAGAAACTACTGAGGGAGAAGGAACAGAGAGGAAACTGAGACAAGCAGCGGAAGGGAGAGACCAGTGGGAGCTTAAGGCTTGGAGCATTTGCAATATCCTTTAATAGGTTGCTGAGCAGGGCTTTGAAGATTGACATGTTGACAATTTGTGAGAGCTTTAGTGATTTTTTGATCTTATGCCAAGTGGAGGGAAGGATATAGCTTAGGGGAGAGGAACCATAACGAGTTCTGATTCTAGGGATGTCAAGTGTGATTCAGGAGTATCTTCTCAGGGAGTAGATTCCATTAGAATAGGCTAAGAGCATAGAGATATACTAGGGGAGCTTGCCTGTTATGGCTCAGTAGACCCATATAGCAGCATTTTTCAGTCTTCTGGTGTGTAAGGAGTGCCAGCCGAGTTCAGCATAAAGTAAGCAATGATGAGTACAGTGGGGAGAGTTAGTGTTGAACCTAAGGGCTCTATGATACAGAGTGCCAAGTTTGGAAAGGGAGGCAACAGGGCAATGCCTGTAGAGGATATCACCGTAGTTCAGAAGAGGAAGAAATGTAGATTGTACTAGTCTTATTTTAGCATCATACTTGAGTAAATGCTTAATTCGGTAGAATATGCGTAATCTCTGTCTGAGCTTTTTGGCTAGTTCGTCGATATGAAGGGTGAAGGAGAGCCTATTATCAATCCAGAAGCCTAAGTATTCGAACTTTTCAACTGGCTCTAGAGATTCCCCCTGGAGGGTTATGATGTGGGGCCTAACTCCTGAGGACCTGGTGCCAGCTGGGTTTGACCGGGGGGAGAAGAACATAATTTAACATTTTTTTTGCGTTAAGCAGTAGGTTGTGCTGAAGCAGGTGGAATTCTTGTTGAAGGTTTGAACAGGCCATGGCAAGGGAAGGATTAGCTGTATAAAGTACGGTGTTGTCTACAAATAGTTGTATGTTGGCTGAGGAGATATTGAGGTAGATGTCATTGATATAGATCGTGAATAACAGGGGCCCCAGGATGGAACCCTGTGGGACCCCTCTCATAAGGGTTTTAAGCAGGGAAAGATCGCAATGCGCTTTGACCTGCTGTTGTCTACCTATTAAGTAAGAGGAAAACCATTTAAGGGAGGAATCACCAAGGCCAATATTTCATAACATGTGCAGGAGTAGATCATGGTCGACAGTGTCAAATGCTTTGCTTAAATCTAAAAAAAGGACACAACTGTACTTCTTGGTGTCAAGTGATGTTTGCTAACCATTTGTTACCTTGGCAAGTGCAGTGATGGTGCTATGACTGGATCTAAAATCAGACTGCAGTGGGTTCAACAGGTTGTTTGCCTCAAGGTAGTCTCTAATTTGAGTATTAACTAATTTTTCTAGTAGCTTGAAGAGGGTTGGCAAAAGGGATATAAGCTTGTACATTAACTGCTCAGGTCACTATGGTCACCTGATTTAAAATGAGGGACGATGTGGGCCATTTTCCAGTTGTGGGGAATGATCCCTTCATTGAGGGACTTATTGAAGAGATGGGTAATGGGGTGGTCAGTATGTGATGACCAAGTTTTAAAAAATAGGGGTCAATTTGTTCAGCCCCTGCACTTTTGTTAGCATTGAGGCCAAGCTGCAGATTTGCCACCTATTTGAAGGTGATGGGGTGAAGCTAAAGGTGTTCATATGGGAGGGTACCCTCATGGGGAGACTTGATGTGTCTGAGTTGAGGAGTGAAGATTACTGGCAGGGGAAGAGTCAAAGGCCAGACCAGTTGTAGCGAAGTGGTTATTGAATAGGTTTAGGATATCATTTTTCAGGTGGTTGAGGTATTTATCATACTTCAGTGTGGTTGAAACTAAAAAAAGGGACTTTTGTGCAGTGGGCAAACCAGAAGTGAGAGAAGCACTGCTTCCAGTCCCCCCACTACAATACTAGCAGCACCTAACAGCTAAATCCCAGCAAGAGTTTAATAAGTGAGTTTCAGGCTCTGTGGCATATAGCCAACTTTTTATATAATTTTATGCATGTTTTATCCTGCTATGGATTTTTTCACTGACTTTGGTGGTCTGGCTTCTAACAAGGGAGCCTAGGTAATTGGTGGACCATGAAGTAACTGGCCAAGCAAAACTGAAAAAAGACAAGGGGTAACATGTGGAGTTATTAAGGTGCATTTGTTTAATTGGTGGTCCCACTGCACCTTTGATGTGACTTTCATCATACTTAAAAGTGGTTGAAACTGAAAAAGGGGACTTTTGTGCAGCAGGGGAACCAGAAGTGAGCAGAGTGCTGCTTCTGGTTTTCCCCTATTTAATTTATTCTCTGTGTGACCATTGGCAAGCACACCTGAGGTGACACTGACACGGCAGAGGCAAATGGTGTGTCTGCCGTGTCAGCCATGATAGGCTGGTAGCCTGCTAGGACCTTTGGTTGAAGTAACAGCAAATCATGGGGGATTATAAAAGTACATTAACTCCTAACATTGACAAAACAGCTGAATCTGATTGTAAGGAAACAGAATGAGTTGAATGAAAATCTTGCCGAATGAGTTAAAAAGAAGAGATGGATACAAATTTTATATGTATGAGATGTGAGTATATGCATGGATTATAAAAAGAGATAATAAAACTTAAGCAGAAACTTGAGCTACAAACTGAAATTAGAAAAAATTAGCATTTTGTGCATAGTACAAATTCATTATTGCAGCCTAATGAGGAGGTAAACAAATGCAGAGAAGAGCAGAGCATAGTAGACAAGGGTAGGGATAAGAGAAAGCAGAGATCTGGGGAGAATGTTGATCAAAATGAAGAGATAGTACCTGGAAATAATTGGTGCCTGATACAAAATGGCCAAAAAAAAAAAAGAGAAGGGAGGATTATACTAAAGTTACACTAAGCAGTTCCTTTTAAACACTTGGTAATTTACAGAAAGGTTGACAGGAAGGGGATATTGGACATAAAAATTCTGAACAGAAGGAAGAAGAAATCAGAATTACAAGTAATTTGATGGTGATGGATAAGGAAGTGGGATAAACACACAATCTTACAAATAAAGCAACAATAAATAGGAACAGTGCTCAAATCAGTGAATCCAGTTCTAAATCAACAGAGAAGGAAAAGAATAAGGTATTGCAACCAGGTGTTAAAAAAAAATAAGAGATATAGTGATGATGGGAGACTCACTCCTGAAGTACACTAATAAAACAATTTGTCAAAATAGGAAAGTGACCACAGTGGTGAGTAGTTTATCTGGAGTGGGAATACAATATTTAAAAAACAATCTCCAAGGATTATTACATAAAGTCAGGGAACTCCTTGTTGTGATATATAGATAAGCACTAACAAAGTGGGTAGAAAAATGATTATGGAGGTCCGGAGACAATTTGAACAATCTGGCAAAGAACTGAAGGAAAAGAACTGTGATGTGGTTATTTCAGAAATTCTCCTGGTACCTCGGGCTGCTAGGGCAAGAATAATTGAGACTTTCAGACAAAATGGATAGTTAAAACGATGGTGTGACAGGTAGGGCTTTTACTTTGCTGAGAACTAGAGAAGATTTGAAAATGGGAACAATCTGTATTCTGCTGATGGTTTGCATTTAAATTAATTAGGATAGAAAACATTGGTTGAACGAATAAATTGAGCAATTGAAAAACATTTTCAACTAAAGAGCCAGGGGAAGGAGGGAGGAGATTCTTATGATGCAATGGAAGAAAATATTAAAATTAGTAAAAATAAAAACGTGGAGACTTGGGAGTTATTGGTAATTAATGCCAGGAGCATAAGAAATAAAATAAATGAGCTTGAATATATTCTTTATAATGTAAATGTGGCATTAGGTGCAATAACTGAAATGTGGTGGCATACTGAAGCATGGGGTCTGTAGCTTGTTGGATAGCAATTGTTTCATAAAGATAGAGAAAACAAGAAAGGGCTCATGGTAGCGATATATATTAAGA
Organism: Neoceratodus forsteri; assembly: GCA_016271365.2. Lineage (NCBI taxonomy): Eukaryota > Metazoa > Chordata > Ceratodontiformes > Ceratodontidae > Neoceratodus > Neoceratodus forsteri. The sequence goes on along the minus strand of CM057451.1, from coordinate 668,931,624 downwards.
ACGGAATTGAGGCTGCACTTATGGAAAATCAGGAGAACAGTAAGGAAGTAGAGCAGTTAAGGATTAGATTGACCCCTGCATCCAATGAAAAAATCATTATAGGGTGTGTTATAAGTAGAGACCTGTGTTTTTCTTAAATAAGAAATAAGAAATTCAAGGTATAAAATGAAATAAAATGAAGGAAAAAAAAACACATGAAAAAAGTTAATAAATTGCTTTTTTTTGTCAAAAAGTATATAAATGCCTACACCAGTTGCTATTTAGGTTCCGTTGTTACCACAGAGACAGTCCGCAAGGAACTGGCAGTGGAACTGTTTGATTCACAAATGCTTTCAAGACCATAGCATAATGCTGCTTAATACAATGTAGTATACTAGGAATGTGATTTGTAGTGTGTACAAGGTCATTTTGCGGTATTTTATGAATGCAAATGTGATAACAAGAAATAAAACTACAATTTGAATGAATAAAAAGAAATAAGACAAAATGCCAGAAAAATAAAAAGAAAAATTAAAAAAATAAAAAGAGTTTCATGGGGCTGTAGTCATAGGGGTATCCGATCAAGACTGTAACAAAATAAACACGCGGTCAAAAACTGTACCTTCATAACAGCGTGTGAGGTTTCAGAGATGGCTTATTTATATTAGTGCAGTTTTTCACTGCACCTGTTTTCTGGTGTCCACAAGGCGTGATTTTTGACCACGCTGTTTTACTGTCTTGGTTTCGACCTAGTCCCATGTTATGGGTCACCTTCCCTAATGGCTGAAAAAACAGTTGATTTTTTAAGCACAATAAAAAAAGTTGGACATAACTAATAAAATGATACTAATGGGGGACATCAACTTCCCCGGTATAAACTGGGAAAATAAAATGGCTAGTACATCAGAAGAGATACAGTTTCTTGATATACTAGATGCTTTATGTTTGGAAAAACTATGTTAACAGTAATACTAGAGGGGAGCACATATTAGATTTCGTTTTGAACAACATGGATGATGATACAGTATATACAATTGCAAAATTAGGGAACCATTGGCAGGAAGTGATCACTGTATGTTTCAATATTTAATTAACATTAAAAGAACAAATCAGCAGGGAATTACTAAAATGAAATGCTTTAACAAGGCCAATTATGTAGATATTATACACCACCTGAGAAAATGGAATTGAAGGGAAGAATTCAAGGGACAAAATCTGGATAAGATACACACCCAAAACGAAAGAGCTTTGATGCGATCTGATGCCATCTCCTGGAGCTGGAGATCCCAACCAGTATGATGATGCCTGGCTGCCAGCATCTTACTGTGGGCCACAAAGCCTATATATACACTGACCCCAAGGAAGCTGGAAAATTGGCTGACGAACTTGAGGCTGAGAGAGCAGTGAGAGAGGGGGATGCATCCTTGGACTCTGATGAGATAGACACTTGAATTTCTGATCATAAGTGATTTATTGCCAGTGCTGTTTGTTCAGCCCTAGTCTCTGCCCCAAGACAGAGTGGAAGCAGACTTCCTTTTTATGTTATTTGCGTGCATGCACAAGAAACATGTTGCGTCAGCTTTCTCCACGAGCAGATTGTGGAGGCATGGCACTGTTGTTCCCAATACCCCCACAGCCTGCAAAGGCTTATCCCCCATCCCCCAATGCCGTGACACACTGCTGCTGATACTAGTTCAGCTAGCGTGCCACAACCTTCTAAAAAAGTAGCCGCTGCAATCAGGGGCTGCCTCGTCATTGCAGCGTCAGCCATCCGCTGCAATGAGGGAAGCCACCCGTCATTGCAGGGTGGGATGTGAAACCCCAGATATTGTTTGTGAATATGGCGGTGGGTTGCCACCGTGTTCACAAACAATATAACCCCCTCCTCCCCCTCATCATGTTTACTTGCCGTCAGCATTCTGTCACCCCCCCTCCTGGTTTTGTTCCTGCCGATGGGGTGCCCAGTCCCCGTCGGCATAATGATACCCCCCATTTTGTTCCTGCAGGTGGGGGTGCCCAATCCCCATCGGCATGTATTCCACCCTCCTTCTCCTTGAATGTTGTCGATGGGGGAGCCCACTCCACATTGGCATAATGTTGTCCCCCTTCTGTTTGTGTAGCCGAGGGGGTGCCCAATCCCCCTCGGCTCCTGCAGCTCTCCTCCCCCTTCCTTGTTTTCCGACGGGGGTGCCCAATCTCCCGTTGGCTATCACACCCACCCACCCCACACAGGTGGCACACTGGGAGCCCACCCCAGCATGCCAAAGCACCTGTTAAACAGGAAAACGGTCCCCAGATGTCTTATTTTTTTTTTCACCCTGTAAAGAAGGAAACGGTCCCTCGGAGCTCTCCCAGGCCCCTCTTCCACAACTCGCACCCACCCACCCACTGCGCACTCTGCCTCCCCCACACTCCCTACCCCATACTTACCTCTGGAGTCTGGCGCGATGATCTTCGCTGGACTGGGAACACGTCTGCACTCTTCAAAGCCGACCGCGAACTATGGAAATGCTGGTAAGCTGTATAATAGGGTTTTTTCAGCTTTAGTGTATATCTCGGGCATTTTTGGGACTTTTTTCACCAAATTTTCAACATGGGGTTTCTGGGACTCCTCCTCATGAATTCTTGAACTGTCATGGCGTTAATTGGCCCTGAAAGGTGGTTTTGTGGTCACTGTGTGGAATCACCCTTTGGGGCCGATTAACAAAGTGACAGTACCAGTGTTCATGAGGTGGGCTCTCAAAAAGCCTATGTTGCAAATTTGGTGGAAAAAATCCAAAAAATGACTGTTTTATGAGCGTGCGTTGCGCAGTTGCTATGTACACTCGTAACTTCGTGAATTTACATTTTCACACCAGATTTTCAACATTGGTATTTTCCCAGACCTACTTATGAACAGTACAGCTGTCATTTTTGCCATCCTGGCCAAAATGTGTTTTCGCACTTCCTGTGCAGAATAGAGCGGTCGCTGTGGGAAATCACTGTCCAGATGGATTAAGAAAATGACAATGATACTGTTCATGAGCAGAGGTCCTAAAATGCCTATGTTGAAAATTTGGTGATGATAGCCCATCAATTGACTGTGTTACAAGTGTGCGTTGTGCACTTTCCATGCACCCTTGTAACTTCACAGATTTGTAATATCGTCACACGAGATTTTCAACAGTGCCATTTTTTCACACCTCCTTTTAAGTAGTACAGTTGTCATTTTTCACATCCTGACCGAAATGTGTTTTCACAGTTCTGGCGCAGAATAATGTGTTCACTGTGGGAAGTCAGTGTTCGGGACAGATTAAGGAAATGACAGTGGCACTGTTCATGAGCAGAGGTCCCTCTGTTGAAAATTTGGTGACGAAACTCCATAACATGACTGTGTTACAAGAACTGTTTCCAAGCACCCTTGTAACCTCACAAATTTGTAATACTGTCATGCCACATTTTCAACTGTGGCATTTTTTCACAACTCATTATGAACACTACAGCTGTCATTTTTCACATCCTGGCTAAAATATGTTTTTGCACTCTGCCAGACAATAGCACGGTCACTCTTGGAAATCAGTGTTTGGGACAGATTAAGATCGACCGAGTGAGAGGGGGGAGTGACCGAGCTCAACTGAGCTCTGTCGGGACTGCTGTTGATTTGTTTGTGGGCAGACAAAGGCCCCAACACAAGAGCCCACTATAAAAGGGCAACCTGCAGCACTGGGAGAAACAGAACGTGAGAGCAAGTGAGGGAGGGGGAGTGAGCAAACTCACCAAAGCGCTGTCAGGACTGCTGCAGATTTCTTTGTGGGCAGAAAAAGGCATCAATACAGGCAGGGGCCCAATACAAAAGGCCAGCCTGCAGCAGTGGGAGAAACAGTACAAGTGAGTGAGCTCTATCAGGACTGCTGGGATTTCTTTGTGGGCAGAAAAAGGTGCCAATGCAGGCAGGAGCCCTGTACAAAAGGGCAGCTTGCAGCACCAGGACAAACAGAATGAGCAATGAGAGAGGGAGACTGAGCAACCTCAACGGAGCTCTGTTGGGACAGCTGCGGATTTCTTTGTGGACAGACAAAGGTGCCAACGCAGCCAGGAGCCCCATACAAAAGCGCAGTCTGCGGCGCCAAGAGAAACAGAATGAGCGAGTGACAGAGCAGTAGTGAGTGAGCTCAATGGAGCTCTAGTGTGACTGCTGCAGATTTCTTTGTGGGCGGAAAATGCAGCAACGCAGGCAGGAGCCCAGTACAAAAGGCCAGCTTGCAGCGCTGGCAGAAACAGAAAGCAAGAGTAACAGAGGGGGAGTGAGCGAGCTCAGTGGAGCTGACTGCTTCAGGTTTATTTCTGGCCAAAAAAAGCCACCAATGCAGGCAGGAGCCGAGTACAAAAGGGCAGCCTGCAGTGCCAGGAGACACAGAATAAGCAAATGAGGGAGGGGGAGTCAGTGAGCTCAACAGGGCTCTGTTGGGACTGCTGCAGATTTGTTTGTGGGCAGAAAAAGGCAGCAATGCATGCAGGGGGCCAGTACAAAAGGGCAGCCTGCAGCGGCAGGAAAACCAGAATGAGTGAGTGAGTGAGCTCAACAGAGCTGTATTGTAACTGCTGCAAATTTCTTTATGGGCATAAGAAGGCAGCAAAGCAGGCAGGAACCCAGTAGAAAAGGGCAGCCTGCAGTGCCGGCAGAGCAGAATGAGTGAGTGAGAGAAGGGGAGTGAGTGAGCTCAACGCAGCTTTGTTGGGACTGCTGCAGATTTCTCTGTGGGCAGAAAAAGGTGCCAACAGAGGCAGGAGCCCAGTACAAAAGGGCAGCCTGCAGCGCCGGGAGAACCAGGCTGACTGAGTAAGATGGGGGAGTGAGCGACCTCAACGGAGCTCTGTCAGGACAGCTGTGCATTTCTTTGTGGGTAGAAAAAGCCACCAACACAGGCAGGAGCGCAGTACAAAAGGGCAGCCTGCAGCGCCTGGAGAAACAGAATGAGCGAGTGAGAGAGGGGGAGTGAGCCACCTCAATGGAGCTCTGTCGGGACAGCTGCGGATTTCGTCCTCAGCAGAACAAGGTGCCAATGCAGGCAGCAGCCCAATACAAAAGAGCAGCCTGCAGCACCAGAACAAACAGACTGAGCCAGTGACAGAGGGCCACTGAGCGAGCTCAACAGACCAACGCAATCAACATTTGGCATTGACAAATGCTTGTTTCCAAGACTGTTTACCCTATCAGGGAAATACATTTGGCACAGACTCTATTATCTGCAAGCTTATGTTGCGACTGCATTAAGGTTTGATTAATTAATTGATTTAGTGCCTTTTGTTTGGGAGCATTTCCATATATTGAGATATTAACTCCCATGTGGGGCTCTCAGTTTTACCATTAACGTTTGTGTACTGTCAAGATGGCCATTGATGTTTTGATTTTTCTTTTCTGTGGAGAAGCGAGGATTCGCATTCCTGCTAGTCAGCCATTTTATAGAGAGCTGACTTAGGCTGTTAACTTTCTCCACAGATAATGACTGAAGACGGAGTGGCATGCAAGCCTTTGACAGGCACCCTTTGCTCTCTCTTCCTTTATTTCAACACAGTTAAGTTTACCTGTTTCAACTTAATTTTAATGTGGGTAATTTTACACTAAGGATAGAATATTGATGTTTTTAATCGGATGGGGAGGGGTGTACTGAGAGGAATAATTTTATTAAGTTTACCTGACTTTACCACAAAGGCTTAATAGCTGTTTTCTGTATTCTTGGATTTTATTTGATTGGATGACACCAGTTTAAGGCATTGGCAACAACAGCCAAAGAGACTATTTTTTGTGTTTGACAATATTGCCATTACCCCTTATCTTGTACCAGAAGGAGCAGTGACTCAACTATCCTAATGTCAATATATTCAGTTTGGTCTGATGTATTGCACTGGTCAGGATGTATGTTTGAACTGTACCAGTATAAAACTTATAAATAAAAAGTAAAAAAAAAAAAAAAAAATAGATAAGATGTGGGAGGCATTAAAAGTAAAGCTGACTAACTGTTTGGAAGAGTTTATGCCACTTTGGAGGAAGTATAATAAAGGGGTTAAAATTCCTGCATGGTTCACAAAAAGAATTAAAAATTTATTTATTTATCTATCTATTTATTTATTTATTTATTGTTCGGAAAAACCTTTGAGCCAAGGGAAGGCTCTTTTACAAAGGTTCCACGTCATGAGACAGATTACAGACATAGGAAACACTATACATTACATAGAGAATAAAGGATGGGAAGAGGTGCTATGAGAATTTAATGCACACCCGAGTTGTGGGATGCAACATAAACCCCGAGGGCAAAGCATCCCACAAGGAGGGTGTGCATAAAATTCTCCTAGCACCCCCTTCCCCATCCTTTTATTTTTTTATAATACATTGGGCAGCAATTTTTTCAGGCAGGATCAACTAGATATAAAAAAAACTATGCTGAAACTCATGTTGTGGCAGCTCTGCGGTAAGCGAGAGATGGAGCTGCCATGTTTTTTAAACTGTTACGTCCGCCCACACGCAAGACAAGCACCAATGAGGGAGTGGCATACTTTGATTGAAATGGCTCGTGAATGCCGTAACAACCAGCCAGTTGTTATGGGAAATATCAACTGGTCCAGCCCATAGGAAAAATTGCTGACCAGTTATTATATTGAAACTGTCTTGAATTGTTATAAATACTGTTGGAGTGAGACAGTTCAAGAGGCTCAATAGAGGGCATGGCGAGCCAGGATTAGAGGGGTGAGGAAAAGAACCCTCTGGGAAAAGCGGGCACAGAGGCAACAGCTGAGATCAGGGGACAGTGATGTCTCTTCCTGGGGTCGAGGAGGAGAGGGAGGGGAGGGAAACAGGAAGCTGCCCCTGGCAGTGATCAGGAGGCATTGTCATGGCACATGGTGGTGAGAGGGGCTGGTGGATGGAGTGAAAGGAGGAAGAGGGCTAGGAGTGGTAGCAGAGGGCCGGTGGCAGCACCTCCTGGGTGGGGTGGTGGGAGAGCAGTGAGCAGTCTGCAGCTAGATGCTTTGTCGTGATACTGAAGGTCAGGTGGAGGCCAGGAGGGCAGGCAGTACAGACTGGGGGTGGGTGGTCTTCAAGAGGGGAGCCGAAGGAGGGGGACCAGTGGGCTGAGTAGGAGGAGGAGGAGGAGAGCAGTGGATGGAGTGGGGAGGACAGGGCCGGGTGGGTGGGGGAGATAAGGGCAGAGTAAAGGAGGTTAAGCAAGGGAGGTAGTCAAGGCTGAGTAATGGGGACTGAGGTGCAGTCCTGTGTTAATTTATAGTAGCAGACAGCAGAGCTGGGCCAGGGCAACCAATGGGCTTCAAATCAGCCTTCGGGGAAACAGATGCACACAGAGCTTGAGGTCAGGTAGTGCTTGAGGTCAGATTTGAATCTGAAAAGGCTGGTGGAATTACGAATTACCTCAGGGACCTCATTGAGCCATTGTGGGGGTCTGTAGGAGAAAGCACCCGCCCGAGAGCTGTGCATCAAAATGGCACCGTGAGAGCCCCCTGCGTTCTACCTATGGTGCTATACTCAGAGCCTGGCAAGGAGAATATGCCAGATACACATGGGGGTGCCTTCCCTACCAGTGCTTTTCTGCCTAGGAGGCAGGTGATCAATGTAATCCTGCACCCTAGAGACAGGAGGTTGGACTGTTCATAGAGTGAGCAAGTATGGGTCAATTGACTGGCATTCAGGATGAGCCTGCAGGCATTGTTCAGAGCTGTTTGTACCCTCTTGAGCACAGAGTATGTGGCTGCTCTGTAGACAACCAGGCCATAATCAATGGTGGATAGGATGGAGCTCATGACCGAGAGGCAGAGGACTGCCGAGGTAAGGTATTTTCTGTGCCTGTATAGCACTCCCAGTTTGGTGTTTACTGCCTTGACCACCAGGTCAACATGTTGAGCAACAGATAGGGTGCCATCCAGGATGACCCTCAGCTATTTGAAGGAGTGAACCTGTTCTAGGGGAGCTAGGACATTGTTGGAGATGGCGATGTTGAGGAACCTTTTCTTGAGCTGGAGGCTGGATAGGAGCATGGTCTTGATCTTTTTGTAATTGAGTAGTAACTTGTGCTCACAGAACCAGTCCTCTACTTTGCTGAAGAAGTGCTGAAGTACAGATTAGAGAGACTCAATTTGTGAGTTGCTGTTGAGCATGACTGCATCATCTGCATAAAAGATTATCTTGGAGTCACAGGCTTTTGGGAGATTATTTAGAAATAGACTGAAGAGAAGGGTTCCCCTGATAGACCCTCGGGGGACCACCAGTGAGACTTCCTTGGGTCCTGACACAGTTTCTCTTAATTTAACATGTTGGAATCTGGGAGACAGGTAGTCTTGGAACCAACGCGTTGCATTGGCAGCCACCCCCAGATTCCATAGCTGGGTCAATAGAAGGGTATGGTTAATGGTGTTGAAGGCTTTTGTTAAGTTTATGAACACTGACCCGACCAATTTGCCTTCATCCATAGCTCTGTGTACATAGTCAGTGTGTGCCACCAGAGCAGTAGTAGTACTGTGCCTCTGTGCTGGTTGGGGCATTGCAGTTGATATTTGTTGATGTAATCAGTGAGTTGCTCCACAACAATCTTCTCTAGGGCCTTGGATAGAGGGCAGAGGATTGAGATTGGTCTGTAGTTGGAGACATTGGTCCTATCCCCGCTTTTGTGGACAGGAGTGACCAGTGCTTGCTTCCAGGCTGCTGGGAGTTGCATCAGAGTCAGGGATTTGTTAAACAGTTTAGTTATGGGTACCATGAGTACATCAAGAGTAAGAGATACCAGCTTCATGTCTACTCCATCACTTCCCATTCTGGTCTTCCCAAGCACTTTCTTTACATAGAATGCTGACTCCTTGACAGTTACTCTCTTGAGGTAAAAGTCCGGGTGAGAGTTACTGGTTGATTTGTTAGTGGAGGGAACCTTGTCGGGATGTAGGTAGTCAGGATGGAGGACCGTGCTTAAATCAGTGAAGGCGGAGTTGAAAGACTCCACAATGAGGAGTGGGTCAGAGGTTGGAGAGCCGTTAAGTTGAGTAGCTGAGGGTGTTTCTTTTCATCCTTCCCCAGGAGACTTTTTATGAACCTTTTGCTGTCACACCAGCTTTTATCAAGCAATTTCTTGTGCTGGTCAGCTTTGGCCCTCCAGATTAGGTGCTTGCAGTGGTTTTTGGCAGCCCTGTAAAGCTGGTGGTCATGTTCATTCCCAGAGGCCCTGGCTTTTGACCAGAAGTTGTCCCACTCCTTCATCTTGGCTAGGAGCTCACCGGTAATCCAGCCATTGATGGATCCATGCACTTTTCTCCTTTTTATTGGTGCGTACTGGTCACAAATATTGTTGACACCATCGATGAAGTAATTTAGGGCCTGGTCCAGGTCTGGTAATGTGTCGATGGGTGACCAGTCATTGAGAGAGAGGGCGTTTTTGAGTAACCCTAGCTGTCCTTTCTTCAGGACCCTGCTCTCAGTTATGATGGGGGTCTGCTTTTGTACCTGTTGGATCACTTGAGGGTGACAGGGGAGTGGTCACTCAGAGTGTCTGGTAACACCATGACCTCTGATATATGTGATGGGGAGTTTGTGAGAATCCAGTCAACTAGCAAGCTCCTGCCAGTTCTGTGGTTCCTTCTGGTGTGTTCAGAGACTTGCTGTGTTAGGTATGTGCTTGCCCCGATATCCTTGGGGGGGGTAAAGTCGGCGTTGTCCCAGTTTATGTTGAAGTCCCCTGTTATTAGCAAATCACTGTCCTTAGGTAGGGAAGCCACAGCATCCAGGATCTTTGGTAGGCTGTCCCTGGTATTTTTTGGGGGGCAGGTATACCGATGCAACATTCAGCAACTTGCCTAGCTACCCGACCTGTATTTTCACCACAAGGAGCTCATGGTCAGGGGCCATCCTGCAGATGGGGAGGATGGAGCAGTGGAGGGAGTCCCTGGTGTAGATGAGACAGCCCCCTCCCTTCTTGCCTTTTCTGTCACTCCTGAATGCTTGGTAGCCTGCTAGTGCTGTTTTGTTGTTTTATATATTGTCCATCAGCCATGTCTCAGTAAGGCAGACTATGTCCAGCCTGTACAGGGCCATCCAGGCTTGTAATTGTGTGAACTTGACAGTGAGGCTACAAATATTCATGGCAGTGATTTTTAGTCCCTTTGTCTTGCACCCCCCCAGGCTTGGGTAGAGATGGAGGGCCAGGATTCTGGTGTACATTCCCAGATAGGAGAGGAGCATTAGGATAAGTTTTTTGTCATGAGGCAGAGGGTAATTGAGATATGTGTCTTGTGTTTCCTCATTTTGCCAGGGAATGGCTCCTCTATTTTCAGTTGGGAATTGATATGAGGTGGCAGCCTGTAGGAGCCGTGGTTGGCATTGAACGCATTCTCCTCAGTTGTAGTTCGATGGGTGTGACAATCAGGGTATGCCCCCTCTGAGGAAGATGCTTCTGACTCTGTTGGCCAGCAGCCTGTGCTGAGGCAATGTTCAGGGTAAGCTGGTGAGGGGGTTGGTGTCTCGGAGGATGCCAGGGCCAGCCGTACCAAATGTGACAATAATAAGCAGGAGGAGTGTGCAGCCCATATTGGTTTAGCCCTAGATAGGTGAAAGACATGTGCTGTGCTTGCAGGGCAGAGGGATCCTGTATCGATGGGCATTGCTAACACATGGTTTAGGTGTCCCTTTAAGACATTTGGGAGGATCAGGGGATGGCGCTGGATCCAGTGGGTGGAGTTACCATGGATTTAATAGAGGTCTGGGCCAGAGATGGTGGGTGGGAAAAATTACTTCTCTGAGTGTTGGAGCAGTGCTGGGGAGCTTCTCTGGGGCAGGAGCAATGTCTTGGAGCTGGCCGAGAGAGAGAGCATCAGTCCAGCAAGGGCTGCAGGAGGCCCAGTGGTTCTTTTTGGAGGAGCGTAGCTTGGTGCAGCAGGAAGCTGACTCGGGGTGCAGGGCTGGTGGCAGTAGAGAGTCAGGGACTGCAGCAGAAGGAGGTGCTGCTTCCAGGCACTGTGATGGCTTCAGTGATGCACAGTCATGGGCCGCTGCCCAAGGGGGAAAAAGCGATAAGTAGTAAGAAAGGATCATATTGTCTGGCTAAAGAATGTGGTACACCAGACTCATGGGTAACTATAAACTAGAAGAGGGGGTGGCAGGTGGGCAAGTGTCAGGCAGGATCCCCAGGAAGAGAAGCTGAATGAGCTTACCCCCCCATACCAGCAGCAAGGGACTTAGGGAGAGGTCAGGAGGGAATGCTAGAAAGGGAGAGCAAGTAGGGAGAGGGGTGAAGGAAGTGGGGTGGAGGGTGATAACCTTGAATGCTAGGATTCTAGGGAACAAAACAGCAGAGTTACAGGCTCTCATGGCAGATGGGAAGGTGGACATGGCAGCCATCACCAAGACATGGGCCACCCATTACCATGACTGGGACCTGACAGTACTGGGGTGTATGTTATTTCAGAGGGACAGGGTAAAAGGGAAAGGGGTGGTGCTGTATGTGAGGGAAGGACTGAAGTGTGTCAGGGAGGAAGGGGAGGAGGGCAGCATGGATTCATTATGGGTGCAGATCCAGGACTCCAAAAACAGGACCCTCAGGATGGGAGTGGTGTACAGGCCACCCTCTCAGACTGAGGAGTTAGGCAGGGAACTAGCAGAACAGATCAGAAGGACCTGCGGGAGGGCAGCATGGTGATTGTGGGGGACTTCAACCTGCCGGGAGTGGGTTGGGGTACCTCAGCCACCATGAATAGGAGGGAGCAGGTACTTCTGGATGCCTTCCAAGACAGCTTTGTATTGCAGATGGTAAACAAGACAACCAGGTTAGTGAACACCCTAGACCTCATGCTGGTGAATGGTGAGTTTGTGAGGGAGCTGGGGTGGAAGAACCGCTGGTGGGAAGTGACCACTGTCACAAATGCACTCTGCAGGTCAAAGCCCTCTGCTGCCATAGTGCCAACCTCGGAGTGCAATAGTGTGAACATGTAACAGACAGGGTAACCCTCCTGTCTGCTTTGGGTCTGAACCACCTTTAGCCTTGAGTTCTGGGGGGGATTCAAACTGTGAACCTTATGCTAGCATACCCAATGTACAGGCTCAGATATGTACCCTCTTCAGGACTGTAGTACAATCTTGCACCAGAGGCACCCAGCTAGGCTTCCAAAATGAACCCATTTAAAATTCTACATGAGACCCATGTGTTCTTACCTTTTTCCAGCTTAGTAACACTATGCAAGCCCTTACAGCTGTCAGACTTAATATTGGTTTAGCAGTGATGTGCAAAAATGACTGAGGAGACACAGGCAGTATCTGAGAGAAAATGTTGTTTACTAAAAATTATAAAATAAGTAAAATAAAATATAGAACAAATAGTATGAGCTCACAGACACAAAAGAAAATGGGAAAATTACAGAACACAGACTCCTACCACACTACTTAAGATCTTTGTTATCTAAGTATTACCTTTTTAAGTGCATTTAAGTTAGAGAGAACTTTCTGTCTCAGAGCCCAAGATGATATGACCCATTCCCCAGATACAATGTTTCATTTCAGGGATATCTCCCTTCCCCTTCTGTGATGTCAGTTAGACCCTCCCGTGGAGTTAATTCATAACAAAATTATCTACAAGGATGTATTTTAAATAATATGAACATCAGCAAAAACCATTTCCCGCATATGACATCCTTTGATCAAGCATCTCTCTTTGATGTCCCTCTGCTGATTTCTTGTTGCCAGTGTGATCTTAGGTTTTATGACTTATGACAAAGTTCTGTAACCAAATCGGCCTTTTCCTGCAGGAACCATAAAAGTTTACGAGGCTTATATCCTGGCAGCTGGTCCAGTTCTAATTAAGATAAAAACAGGAAACCTTTAATCAGGTTTCTCTGGTCTGTTTAATGACATCCTCACTGACACTTTGAAAGTTAAAGACCAAGTTTCACACACTGCTGGCTGGGGGGGGTAGTCAATTTCATACACAGACCATTTATTTGTTTTACAGATATCATACAGTAATCATAAGCAAGGGGGCAGAGTGTCACAACCACCACTCAGTGTGGTTCAGGATAAACATGGGGAAAGAGGGAGTAGAAGTGGGTACAAGGTTGTCAGACTTCATGAGGACTGACTTTGAGAGGATGAGGGAAATAGTACAGGGATATCTGGCCAGGATTCATCCAAATATGGACACTAACCAGAAGTGGGAGGTCATTAAACTGGGAATTGAGGAGGCAACCGCAACATGCACAAGGGTCCAGAGTAAGAAGGCTAGGCCTAAGAAGCCTTGCTGGGTGAACAGGGTGGGGGGGGGTCATGGAAAAGGTAATTAAGAAAAGAGCCTCCTTTAGAAGGTACAATAAAACAGGGAGAGGGGAGGACAAGGAGGAAAACCTGAAGGAGTCAAGGGAGGTGACAAGGGCAGTCAGGGCAGCCAAGGTGTCCAGGGAACTCAGGCTAGCACAGGGCATCAAAGAGAGGGAGTAGGACTTCTCCAGGTACATCAGGGAGAAAAGGAGTGGTAAGGACCAGATAGTAAGGATCAAGAGGGATGGGGGGTGGGTGGAAACAGGGGCAGAACAGGCGGGCGTTAAATGAGTACTTCTGCTCGTATTTACGTATTACTAAAGAGAAAGGGGAGCTATACTCAAAGGGGTGGGAGGGTGGGCAAGGGGGAGGAGGTGACAGATGGGAAATCCCAGTGGGCAGTGTACTGGAGGGCTTGAGGGCACTGAGGGTGAATAAGGCACCTGGGCCAGATGGTATACACCCCAGGGTGCTAAAGGAGCTGGCAGAAGTCCTGGCAGAACCCTTGCCAGACCTGTTCAATGCCTCTCTGGACTCAGGGAGTGTACCTCAGGAGTGGAGGATGGCACATGTGGTACCCCTCCACAAGAGCAGGAGCAAGGATGAGCCAGGAAACTACAGACCAGTGAGCCTCACATCCATCGTGGGAAAGCTGTTGGAGACAATCCTGAAGGAGAGGCTAGAGACTGATGGGCTGCAGGACAGCAGACAGCATGGGGTTGTCTCAGGCAGATCCTGTCAGACCAGTCTGGTGGAGTACTATGACTGGGTAACAAGACAATTAGACAAGAACCATGCAGTGGATGTCCTGTACCTGTACTTCAGTAAGGCCTTTGATTTGGTGCCACATGGGAGGCAAGGAAATAAGCTGGAAAGCACAGGGGCGAGGGTGTAGGTGGAGGGATGGGTAGTGATCTGGCTGCAAGGGAGACAGCAGAGGGTGGTGGTGGGAAGGGAGTTCTCGTCTCTCAGGGTGGTGAGAAACGGGGTGCCACAGGGCTCTGTACTGGCATCGGTGTTGTTTGGGATCTTAACAGCAGACATCTCAATAGGCATCAAGAGCAAGATCAGTCTATTTGCAGATGACACCAAGATGGGAGCAGTAGTGGATGACTTAGGAGGGTGGCAGAGGTTGCAAGATGATCTGGCAAAATTGGAGGCCTGTTCGGACGCTTGGCAGCTGGGGTTCAATGCCAAGAAATGTAAGCTGCTACATTTCAGTACAAAAAAAAAAATAAGGAGGAGCTACCAGCTAGCCAAGATAGAGGAGGAGAAGAATCTGGGAGTGATCATAATGAGAGCAGTGAACAACTCAGCAGAGTGTAGAAAGGCAGCTGCAAAGGCCAACAGGATGCTGGGTTGTATTGCCTGAGGTATATCCTCCAAGAGGGGGGAGGTGATCCTGCTGCTATATAGGTCACTGATTAGACCACACCTATGATACTGCATGCAGTTCTGGTGACCATACCTGAAGAACGACATTAGGTTACTGGAGGCAGTGCAGCGAAGGGCAACAAATATGATCCAGGGTCTTGGGGACTTACCCTACGAGAGCAGGCTGAGGGAGTTGAGCATGTAGTCCCTGGAGGAAAGGAGGGATAGGAGGGACATGATTGAAACCTTCAAGTACATGAAGGGAATAAACAAGACAGGCACGGAAGGGCTTTTCACATTAAGGAGGGGGAGGGAAACTAGTGGCCACAATCTGAGACTGGAAGGGGGAAGGTTCAGGAGGGAAATGAGGAGACACTTTTTTACACAGAGGATAATGTCTGGGTGAAGTGCATTGCCAAAGGAAATGGTATCTTGTAGAACAGTGGGCTGCTTCAAAAGGGGATGGGACAAGGTAAGGGGGGGTCACTGGAGGAGGGGGAGGGATGGGCAGCTGCAGTATAATGGCTGCTAGCTGCACAATTGAGCAGTCTTGATAGACCATAGGACCTTTATCTGCTGGCAATTTCTTATGTTCATACGTATAAAACTAAAGTAAGAGAATGTAAGAAACAAATCAAGAAGGCTAAAAGGGAGCCAGCCCACCGGTGCAGCAGAAAGATTCACTGCGGTGACATGGGCACCCTGGGTTTGGGAATGAACTTGGGATGCTCAAGGGCTGGCTGGGGTGGGGGTGGCTTGAGTTGAGCAGCCATTGCCCACACACCACTTCCGAGGGGGAAGGGGGTGGTGTGACTCCGGTTCGGTGTTCCCGGGTGATCACGGGATACACCATTACCAGAGCACCAGCTAGTGCTTCACTAGGGGAGGGGGCAGATGCATGATGTGAGTGTGTTGCAGCATCCATTTGATCTGCACCCCACTGGCAATAACAAAAAAAAAGAAAAGTCCTCCGATGCATGAATGACACCTCCCACCCATGGCAGCCTTAGGTCCCTGCTGCATCCTTTACCTAGCACCCTTGGAGTTAAAGAGGGCTGTGGCTCTGGGGGCTCCACCCTGAGGGTAATACAGGGGGCACTGAGGCGGAGGACACCAGGGGTCTGCACATGGGGGTGTAGAGGCTGAGAGGGGAATGTCAGACATATAAAGCATACTAAGTTAAAAAAAGAAGCCTAAAAGGGAGTTAGAGCAAAAACAGATGACCAACACAAGAGACCATAAAAAAATCCCTTTATAATTATATAGGCAGCCTCAGAAAACAAAAAATCAGGTTGGCCCCTTAGTTAAAGAAAATGAAATAATATCCAACTGTAGGGATATGGCAGAGGTTTTTAATATTTTCTTTATCAGTGTACATCAAAACAGAGAGAAAACTGACAAAATACAGGGACTGTCTAAAAATACAAATAACATTAAAGTTACAGCTCTTGAAGTTATGGAAAGGCTACAGAAACTAAATCCTACTAAGTCTTTGGGTCCAGATAGGCTACACCACAGGTTTCTAAGGGAAATGGCAGAGGTGATTGCTGAACCTTTGGTGGTTATCTTTCAAAAATCACTTGATAGCCTGGTGGCACTGAAGGTTGAGGTGCAGGACATCACACCTCGCGCCATCCTGGTGACCCATGTTCAGGAGCGAGCATGGGCCTCCAGGGGTCGGCAGTGGAGGTGAAGGATCGAGCATCCTAGGGATGGCTCTTCTTCTCCGGGGGGGGGGATCCTTTATATATATTATAATATAAACTCTATTTATAAAGCGCATTTTCCAAGATCAAAGCACTGAACAAAAAAAATGAAAACATCTTCAAAGTACTTCACAAAATCAGATGAATAAAATCAGACATTCCAATCAAAAAAAAAATAATCAGGAGCAGCATTACTTAATAAGTTCTATCAGCTGGCACTGTCAGGGAAAGCTAAACTAAATAAATGAGCCTTGAGGGCTGACTTAAAGATCTGGATGGTCAGGCACTCCTTCACCTGATGAGGTAGAGAGTTCCACAGGATAGGGGCCACATACACAAAGGAACGAGCCCCAGATGTCTTCAAATGCACCCTGGGAATCTCTAGCAGTCCCTCATCAGTGGCTTGACATGGTCAGGAGGGGCAATAGGGACAAAGGAGATCTTTCAGATAGTGGGGTCCTTGCTCATGTAGGGTTTTATAGGTCAGCAATCCAACCTTGAAGGTGATCCACCACTGTACAGGCAGCCAGTGCAGTTGTCAGTGCATGCCTGGCCCCTATCAGAGGCTGGGGTAGCATATTGATGCTGCTGACTTAAGGGTCACAGGCAGGGCAGACGTCTGACAGGATGCTCATGGGAATGTGCATGCTACTGTACTGGCGTCATTGCATACTCTGCCCCTGAGGGGGTGAAAAACTGGAGGGAAAGAGCTCCTGGCTGGATGATGGAGGGAGCTTGCAGATCCCACCCCTGAATAGCCATGGCACTGACCACACTGTATCCGGTCATAGGTGGGGTTTGGAGTGCCCTGCTGGCCATGCCAGGGGGGTAAGCCCTGGGGGTAATGGTCGGTGGACATCAGGGGACAGTACTGGGGCTTCCTCCTGATTGAGGGCCATGGAGCAGGAGCATAAAATAACAGCAAAAAAAAGAAAATCACTTGATAAAGGGAAGGTGGTGGAGGACTGGATGGTGGCACATGTCCAAGTTTATAAGAAGAGAGATAGGGCTGATTGTGGGAACTATAGACCAGTAAACATGACCTTTTCAATCGGGAAGATATCACAGACTTTAATTAAAGAAGAGTTAGAGCAATTCCTGAATAATACAGGGCAACATTATTCATTACAGCATGGGTTTAGGAAAAATAGATCCTGTTTGACCAGTCTGTTGCACTTTTTTGAACCTGTTAGCTTAGCCCTGGACTTAAACATCCAAGTTGATGTCATATATTTGGATTTCGCCAAAGCTTTTGACATGGTCTCACATTCTGAATTACAAGGGATCACAGAAGGAACAGGACAGAGAACTGTATCAGTTGAAGCAAAAGAAAGCTGGAAAGGCAGTCAGAACAGCAAAGGCCCAAACCGAGGAAAAGATAGCCAACTCAGTAAAGAAGGGGGATAAAACCTTTTATAGGTACATCAGGGAGCAAGGAAGACCAAGGGAGGGATAGTGAGGCTTAATAAAGGGAGGAGGGTGGGCAGAGGTGACTGTGAAAAGGCAGAGATACTAAACAAATATTTTTGCTCAGTATTTACAAAGGAAGAGGGAGGTACCTAAAACAAACAGTAGAAACACTCTGGATACAGAAGTTGATACCAGCCCATTTACAGAAGAAAGGGTTCTGAAAGAGCTCTTAAAACTGAAGGTGGACAAAGCAATGGGGCCTGATGGGATTCATCCCAGAATTCTAAAGAACTAAGGGTAGAACTAGTGACACCACTGACTACCCTCTTTAACAAATCATGGGAGGATGGGGTGGTACCTGAGGACTGGAGGAGGGCAGATGTGATTCCCCTTCACAAAAGTGGGAGCAAGGCGAAGCAGGAAACTACAGACCTGTTAGTTTAACCTCAGTGGTAGGAAAATGATGGAATCACTTTTGAAGGAAAGAATTGTTGCGTATCTAGAGGCCAGAGGGCACGGGACCCAAGGCAGCATGGATTCACAGTGGGAAGGTCATGCCAGACAAATCTGATAGATTTCTTTGACTGGGTGACCAAAGTAGTTGATCAGGGAGGGCTGTGGACATGGCCTACTTAGACTTTAGCAAGGCATTTGACACAGTCCCACACAAAGATTAATACAAGTTAGCCAGCCTGGGAGTGGGTCCCCAAGATGACAGCCTGGGTAAAGAATTGGCTGTAGAATAGGACACAGAGAGTAATAGTAAATGGAGTCCACTCTGAAAAAAAGGGGGTTAACAGTGGGGTACCGAGGTTCAGTATTAGGACTGTCCCCTTCAATGTCTTTATAAGCCACACTGCAGAGGGACTGAAGGAAAAGTATGTCTCTTTGCAGATGACACAAAGATCTGCAACAGAGTTGATGCACAAGGTGGGGTGGAAAGGATGAGAAGGGACTTGGCAAGGTTAGAGGAATGGTCAAATGTATGGCAGCTTAGATTCAATGCTAAGAAGTGCAAGGTAATGCACCTGGGAAACAAAAACCCAGGGGAAGAGTACACAATGGGGGTGAGTTACTAACAACAACAAAAATGGAAAGAGACCTGGGGTAGTCATATCAGATGACCTAAAGGTGGGCAAGCAATGTGAGAGGGCAGCAAGGAGGGCTGGGGGATACTGGGATGCATAGGGAGAGGCATCACCAGTAAACAAGAAGTTATTATCCCTCTGTACAGACAGCTGGTGAGACCACATCTGGAGTACTGCGTGCAGTTCTGGAAGCAATCTCCATAAGGAACATAGACAGGATGGAGGCTGTCCAGAGGAGGCAACTAAAATGGTGCAGGGTCTGCACGGAAGACATATGAAGAGAGACTTAAGAAACTTAATTGTATAGCCTCGAGGAAAGGAGGGAGAGGGGACATGATAGAGACTTTCAAGTACCCTCAAGGAATCAACAAAGTCCAAGAGGTAGCATCTTTCAAAAAAGAGGTGTGCAAGAACAAGGGCACAATTTGAAGATAGAAGGGGTGGCTCAGAGGTAATTTAAGGAAGTATTTTTTCACAGAGAGGGTTATGGATGCATGGAACAGCCTTCCAGAGGAGGTTATGAGTCAAAAACAGTGGTGGAATTCAAGCATGCATGGGACAGTCATAAGGCAATTCTAGGGGGTGGGGGTAGGAAGAAGTAGGCTGCTGGTTAACTAGGATCTGCAGCTTATCCATCAGGTAGGGAAATGGGCAGACTGGGTGGGCCAAGCGGTCCTTATCTGCCGTCAAATTCTATGTTTCTATGTTTCTATGTTACTCTGACAGAATTTGAGATTAATGGAAATATCACAAGTTAGATTTATTCTTGGTTGGAGAATGGGAGGCAGAGGGTAAGCTTATGGGGATACTATCCAGATTTGGCTAGAGTGACAAGCGGTGTCCCCCAGGGATTGGTACTGGGGCCTGTGTTGTTCAACATCTTTGTATCCTCTATGAATTGCTCAAGTGGTGCCGTGGTCATGTAAATTCGTGGATGACACCAAAGCGTGTGCAATTCTTAGTGAAGATGTCATCAAGTTACAAGAGGATTTAAATATTGTAACCATTTAACCATGGCTTCCTTACTAAAAGATTATTCTCTTTTACCCTTCAGTGAAATTCTGGTTAAACTAAACATAAGCAAAAAGCACATTGTAAATCTTTTTTCCATAAAATTTGCCCTTATTTCACACTCTGACCCATTTCCTTAGATTAAGAACTATCTTGATGTTCTACATAGACTCATAAATGCTAGTAGTTATTTATATCCTATTGCTAACATTTATAACATTTGACTTTCCATCAAATTCTCTGATACTCCATTTCAACCATCGTACTGGCTTCAGGAATTGGACAACAGTTCTCAGGACTGGACAAAGATTTGGAATAATATCTATAAATACATCCCTTTAGACAATTTGAGACTGATGCAATTTAAAATTTTACATTATGCTTATACGACACCTTGTATATTGTTTAGAAGTGGCTTATTGACATCAGACAAGTGTTCCCGATGCAGTTTGTACACTGGAACACTGAGCTATGTGTTATGGAGCTGTCCACTAGCTCAGCCTTTATGGAAAGACATAAAAATGAGGGTTACAAATAAATTAAACATACAGAGTGCATTTCATATGGAGGGATGTATCACTGAAAATTATGACACCCTACCTGATAAATCTGATAAAGCTATGATGGCTCTAATTGCACTATCTACCCAACAGACTATCCTGAAGCACTGGCTAGACAAAGACATCCCCAATTTTAAGGAATGGTCTTCAAATACTTTACATAATTTACAACTTTGTAAAATAATTGCAAGTCTCAATAACAATCTTCATACTTATCAAAGGCTTTTGGGGAAACTACAGCTTATTATTAACATACACTTTGAGAGTGAACCTTTATATCCATACCCACGGTTATGTCTATATCTATTTTTTTATAGGTGGAATCTTGCGTATTGGTTCATTCATCTATTTACTTTGGCATTAACTTGTGTTTTTATCCTTTACCTTTACGGCTTTAGTATATCAGATGACTACTCTTTTGTTGTTTGTTTTATTATCAAGTTATTAGTATATATGTATAAGGCAATTTAGTGTATATGTATGTTTACTCCGATACTACTTCACCCATTTTGGTAGGGTAAAGAATGAACCTGCTATATTTAATAGAGCTTGGCCTTCATGAATTGGGTGGGAGGAGGGGTAATCATTGTATTTTATAAATACTTTTCTTTTTGTTTTTGCTTTTGGGCTTGCTTTTAGCTGACCTATGTAAATTTATAGTTTGCATATTTTAATTACTTTATTTTGTTTTATGTATTTATTATTGAAAATAAATAAAGAATGGAACATTAAAAATACATTGTAGCCAATTGGGCTAATAGTAAAAAACTTAAATTCAGTATGGACAAATGCAAGGTAATGCATTTTGTGTCTAAGAAAAAAAAAAACAAGTACTTCTTAAATGGGAGAGAAATATCAACTACTGATGGGGGGATGGACCTGGGTGTACTAGTTATAGATAAAGTGCAGTTTGATTGTCATTGTAAGAATGTATCAAGTAAAGGAAACAAAATACTTGGCTGCATAGGCAGGAATATTAGGAGTATGGAAGGAGATGTGATAACACCCTTCTATGGGTATACCTTTAGATGGGTGACTTCATTTGGGTGCCACAACCAGTTCATCTGTCATGCTGGTGAACTGGATTTCATGGTGCTCAGCAGGGATGGTGCTGTAGGGGTGTCATACCCCTAGCCCCATACACTTCTGATGTGGTGGTGGATAATAGAAGTACGGGGTGCAAGCCCCATAAAGCGGTGGTAGGTGGCGCAACCCCGAAATACCCAGACATGCCTGACATTCGGTGCAATGGGGGTTGGTTAGCACAATGGTCAGGTACAATGTTCACTGTCAGCATTGTGCTGGCACCCTAATGACCTTTTCCTTGTCACCGTGACATGGGTGAACCCTTTCTATACTGTCCTGGTCAGGCAGTAGAGTGCAGTGGATTAAGGCTCTGAGCTGCAGATCTGGAGACCTGGTTTGGATTCCACAGCCACCTAGGTGCATACAGTGTGATCTTGAGCAAGTCACAACTTCCTTGTGCTCCCAGGTCACATCTGGAAACAAGCTTTGGCTTTGTGTGCTACTCCTGGTTAAAAAATGTTCCCTTTCTCTTCCCTTTCCTCCTTCCCTACAGAGATGTGGTAATGCCCTTCTATGCCACTCTGATCAGGCCGCACATGGAGTACTGTTTGCAGTTCTGTGCACCACATGGAAAAAGAGACATAAGAATTTTGGAAGAGGTCTGGAGGAGGGCGACTAACTTAGTCTTTAACATCAAATACAGGCCATATGAGGAAAGATTAAGGGAGTTGGGTATGTATGCCTTTCAATACAGAAGAATGAGAGATCTTTGTATGGTTTATAGGACACATGGAAACAATGACCTGTGAGAATGCATGGGACTCACTGAAAGGCAGAATGGTAGAGACATGGGGAGCATGATTTATTACTGAAAGGAGAAAATTACAAAAAAAATAAAAGAGGAACATGGATCAGTCAGAGAGTGGTTTCACTTTGGAACAGTCTACGAAGTAATGTGGTGCACAGTTCTAATGTTAGCCGGTTTAAAAATCACTAGATGTAGTCATGAAAGGAAGTGAATTAGTGGAATACATTTAATATTCATAAGTCACTATGAGTAACGCTAATGGACTTGCAAACATCCTATGAATCCTATGAAACCAAACTCTAAGCTATCTGCCCCCCATTCACCAAACTTTATGTCTTGCTTACCTCATCATCATTGCTGACCTCAGTATTCAAGTTGTGACATCTCCTCTTTTTATAATCAAATTTTATTAAGTTTTCTGATGCATACAATGACACAACAGTACAGAAACATAATGCAACATAGACGCAACAGCCTGTGACAGACAATGATTGGACAGTATAGAAACATAGTAACATAGATTTTGACGGCAGATAAGGACCGCTTGGCCCACCCAGTCTGCCCATTTCCCTACCTGATGGATAAGCTGCAGATCCTAGTTAACCAGCAGCCTACTTCTTCCTACCCCCACCCCCTAGAATTGCCTTATGACTGTCCCATGCATGCTTGAATTCCACCACTGTTTTGACTCAACAACCTCCTCCGAAGGGCGTTCCATGCATCCCCAACCCTCTCTGTGAAAAAATACTTCCTTAGAAATTACCTCTGAGCCGCCCCCTTCTATCTTCAAATTAGCCCCTTGTTCTTGCACACCTCTTTTTGAAAGATGCTACCCTCTTGGACTTTGTTGATTCCTTGAGATACTTGAAAGTTTCTATCATGTCCCCTCTCCTTCCTTTCCTTGAGGCTATACATATTCAGCTCCTTAAGTCTCTCTCTCATATGTCTTCCGTTGCAGACCCTGCACCATTTTAGTTGCCCTCCTCTGGACAGCCTCCATCCTGTCTATGTCCTTACGGAGATTGGGTCTCCAGAACTGCACGCAGTACTCCAGATGGGGTCTCACCAACTGTCTGTACAGAGGATAATAACTTCCTGTTTTCTACTGGTGAAGCCTCTCCTATGCATCCCAGTATCCCCAGCCCTCCTTGCTGCCTCTCACATTGCTTGCCCACCTTTAGGTCATCTGATATGACTACCCCAGGTCCCTTTCCATTTTTGTTGTTAGTATCTCACCCCCATTGTGTACTCTTCCCTGGGTTTTGTTTCCCAGGTGCATTACCTTGCACTTCTTAGCATTGAATCTAAGCTGCCCTTGATTTGACCATTCCTCTAACCTTGCCAAGTCCCTTCTCATCCTTTCCACCCACCTTGTGCATCAACTCTGTTGCAGATCTTGTGTCATCTGCAAAGAGACATACTTTTCCTTCCAGTCCCTCTGCAATGTCGCATAAAGACATTGAGAGACGAGTCTAATACTGAACCCTGTGGTACCCCACTAGTAACCTCCTTTCTTCAGAGTGGACTCCATTTACTATTACTCTCTGTGTCCTATTCTCCAGCCAATTCTTTACCTAGGCTGTCATCTTGGGATGCACTCCCAGGCTGGCTAACTTGTATATTAATCTTTTGTGTGGGACTGTGTCAAATGCCTTGCTAAAGTCTAGGTAGGCCATGTCCACAGCCCCTCCCTGATCTACTACTTTGGTCACCCAGTCAAAGAAATCTATCAGATTTGTCTGGCATGACCTTCACACTGTGAATCCATGCTGCCTTGGGTCCTGAGCCTCTCTGGCTTCTAGATACTCAACAATTCTTTCCTTCAGAAGTGATTCCATCATTTCCCTACACTGAGGTTAAACTAACAGGTCTGTAGTTTTCTGCTTCTGCCTTGCTCCCACTTTTGTGAAGGGAATCACATCTGCCCTTCTCCAGTCCCGGTACCACCCCATCCTCCCATGATTTGTTAAAGAGGGTAGTCAGTGTTGTCACTAGTTCTACCCTTAGTTCTTTTAGAATTCTGGGATGAATCCCATCAGGCCCCATTGCTTTGTCCATCTTCAGTTTTAAGAGTTCTTTCAGAACCCTTTCTTCTGTAAATGGGCTGGTATCAACTTCTGTATCCAGAGTGTTTCTACTGTTAATTTTAGGTACCTACCCCACTTTCTTTGTAAATACTGAGCAAAAATATTTGTTTAGTATCTGTGCCTTTTCCCAGTCACCCTCTGCCCACCCTCTCTCCTCTTTATTAAGCCTTACTAGCCCTCCCTTGGTCTTCCTTCGCTCCCTGATGTACCTATAAAAGGTTTTATCCCCCTTCTTAACTGAGTTGGCTATCTTTTCCTCAGTTTGGGCCTTTGCTGTTCTGACTGCCTTCCCAGCTTCCTTTTGCTTTAACTGATACAGTTCTCTGTCCTGCTCCTTCTGTGATTCCTTGTACTTCCTGAATGCTTTCTTTTTCTCTTGAACCTTCACTGCCGCTTCTTTGAGAACCATAGTGGTTTCTTACATTGTTTTGTTTTGTTAATTTGCTTCACACAAAGGCTTGTTACCTCTTTGATGGCAGTTTTTATTATTCCCCATTGTTCTTCCACCTCTCCTTCCTGTCCATTTGCTAGTGCATTCTTTAGGCACTCACCCATTTTGGCAAAGTCAGCCCTCCTAAAGTCCAGTACTTTTGCCTTTGTATGGCTTGACTCTATTGCTGTGTTTATTGTGAACCATACTGTTCGATGGTCGCTAGTTCCCAGATGGCTACCCACTTCTACATCTGTGATATTCTCTTCATCTCCATTTGAGAGAACCAGGTCTAAGATTGCTCCCTCTCGAGTGGGCTCCAATACTGGTTGTCTAAGGCATGCCCCTTGTAGGGCATCTAGAATAACTCCACTCTTTGAAGTAGTAGTAGAAGTCAATGCAGGTACAAAAAACAAATCCTGTTTCTGAGTTCAGAAGGATTCTAGCCTTGCTTGTAGAGCAGAAAGCAGCTAACTAAAAGAAGCTACATTTTCTTAATAATTTAACACTTATATCTTAGCAGGAGTCAGTGTCTGTTGCATTTAAGCAAACAGATACTTTATTAGAAGTAGAAGGGGCCTTATTTAGGGTTTAAAGAAAGAAAAGAAAGAAAGCCAGTGTGTGTTCTGTGCTGGGAAGGGTTCTGTATTAGTTTACTTTGCTAAACCAGTAAGATGAAAGAGAGCTTAATTGGGGGTGTGGCTTAGACACTATAAAAGCAGGTGACTCAAATTACAATTTCCTGTTGCTAGCCTTTTTTCTTACTAATTGCCCTCCATCCCACCCACCCTAATCCAGTTCTACTTTTATAGCCACTGGATTTGACTGTCAACAGGAACTTCCTGTTTGGCAGTAGAAAGGGAAGGATCATAGAGAAACATTAGTTTTGTCAACCATAAAGGAAAAAAGTAGCTCACTCCCCCCAGCTGCTGGTGGTCTGACACTGAGCAAGGAAGAACGAGGCTACTGAAGAATATAGGAAGTTACTGTCCCAGAACAGGAAGGGTGAGAGTTGTAAGGAGAGGACAGAGTAAGCATACAGAGAAACAGGAGAGGGGACACAAAATAAGACATGATAGGAGTGGTGCAATGCAATGGCTGTGGGGCGGCAGTGTTCCAGGAGACATTCTGGAGGCAGCGATGCTGCCCTATTTTCAGGCACCTCTCTGGACTGAGGGAGGAGGTTGCCCATCTCCAGGCTGACCTGGCTAGGATTCGTGAAACCTCCTCCCCCACCCAGGGACCACCAAGGCCAATGTCACTACCTCAGAGGTTGCCAAGAAAGAGGAGAGACTGGACCAGGGTGGGCTCAGGGAGGGAGAGGGTGGTGGAACAGAGTTGCATCCCTCCAGCTGTACCACTCCACAATTCATTCATGCTTCTGGTAGATAGTGGTTCCTCTATGGAGGCACCTGCAGTGGAGACCAAGGAGGATGCTGGGAACCTTCACAAAGGTGACCCACAGGAGGGTGGCATGAGACCCCACAGGGGAAGGAAACAACTCCTGGTGGGGGCCTCAATCATTAGGGGGTAGAAATGGGGGAGGAAGGGGAGAGGGAGGTAAGGTGCCTGCCTGGCACCACGGCTTGGAGGGACAGGAAGCGAATCCTCAGGATCATGGGAGCAGCTGCACGAGGGAGGGAGCTGGATGTTATTGTCCACCTAGGGACAAATGACCTGGCTAGAAATGGGATCAGAGCAGTGCAAGAGGAGTTTGTAGAGTTGGGGAGGGGCCTTAGACAAGTAATGCATGCAGCAACCTTCTCAGAGGTGCTGCCTGTCTATGGAAATGGTGATGCTAGGGTACTCCTCACCAGGGAATTCAATGAATGGTTGAAAAACTGGTGTGTAGCTCAGGGTTTTGGCTTCATTGGGGACTGTGGAGCCACCTGGAGGGATGTAGACCTATGCTGGTGTGATGGTCTGCATCTGTCCAGGGGTGACCAGGATCCTAGGTGAGAGGTTTAAATGCTTCATTGACAAGCATTTAAACTAGCCAAGGGGAGGCACTGAAGAAGCAGGAAATCCCAGCCTTCCCCACAAACAACAGTAATTAGTGAGGTAAACACCAAGGTACAGAAGTCATTAGGAGCAGGCCAGAAGTAAATGTAAAAAGGCAAAGGCAGTTAAGGACAGGAATGGGCTAAAAGGGTAAGGCAATCAAAAGTGGAGGGTGATGAGTACCAATGCCGTAGTCTGTGTAACAAGCTCCTGAACTAGTGGCCTTGATGGAAGAGGGTTGCCTGGATATTGTGGCAGTCACAGAAACATGGTACACAGAGAACCATGACTGGGATGTCAACATACCAGGATACACAATCTACAGGAGGGACAGGGAGGGTAAAAGGAGGAGGAGTAGCTCTTTATGTAAAGGAAGGGATCAAAGCAACAGAACTAAAGAGTAAACAGGAGCAGATGAGACACTCTGGGTCACCCTGGAGACAGGAAATGGCACCACAATCCACATGGGGGTTGTATACAGACCCCCATCTCAGGGGAAGGGAATGGACAAGGAAATGATAGAAGGCTTCCTTAGAATGGCAGAAAAAGGGGAGATATTGTTGATGGGGGACCTGGATATGCCAGATGTTAACTGGAGCACCTTTGCTGCAGGCACATCCAAGAGCAGGGTCATTCTTGATGCCCTACAAGGTGCATGCCTCAGACAGCTAGTACTGGAACCCACTCGGGAGGGAGCAATCTTAGACCTGGTACTCTCAAATGGGGACAGAGAAAGAATCTCAGATTTAGAAGTGGTTAGCCATCTGGGAACAAGCGACCACCAAACAGTGTGGTTCACGATAAACACAGCCATACAATCAAGCCATACAAAAGCAAGAGTATTGGACTTCAGGAGGGCTGACTTTGGGAAAATGAGAGAGTGCCTCAGAAAAGCACTAGCAAATAGGCAAGAAGGAGGGGTGGAGGAACAATGAGGAGTTATCAAAACAGCCATCACAGAGGCAACAAGCCTTTGTGTAAAGCAAGTCAATAAAACACAATGAAGGAAAAAGCCGCTATGGTTCTCAAAAGAGGTGGCAGGGAAGGTAAAGGCAAAAGGATAGCATTCAGGAAATATAAGGAAACACAGAAGGAGAAGGACAGAGAACTTTATCAGTTAAAGCAGAAAGAGGCTGGGAAGGCAGTCAGAATAGCAAAGGCCCAAACCGAGGAAAGGATAGCCAACTCTGTTAAGAAGGGGGATAAGACCTTTTATAGGTACATTAGGGAGCAAAGAAAGACCAAAGGAAGGATACTGAAGCTTAATAAAGGGGAGGGAATGTGGGTAGAGGGTGACAATGAAAGAGCAGGGATGCTGAACGAATATTTCTGCTCAGTATTCACAAAGAAAGAAGAGGGGTAGGTACCTAAACCAAACAAGAGAAACACTCTGAAGACGAGGGTCGATACTAGTCCATTCACAGAAGAAAGAGTTCTGAAAGAACTAATAAAATTGAAGGTGGATAAAGCAATGGGGCCTGATGGGATTCACCCAAGAATTCTAAAAGAACTAAGGGTAGAACTAATGACACTGCTGACTATTCTCTTTAACAAATCATGTTAGGTTGGGGTGGTACCTGAGGACTGGAGGAGGGCGGATGTGATTCCTGTTCACAAAAGTGGGAGCAGAACAGAGACAGAAAACTACAGATCAGTTAGTTTGACCTCAGTGGTAGGTAAAATGATGGAATCACTTCAGAAGGAAAGAATTGTTGAGTACCTAGAGGCCAGTGGGGCATAGAACCCAAGGCAGCATGGATTCACGATGGGAAGGTCGTGTCAGATGAATCTAATAGATTTCTTTGACTGGGTGACCAAAGTAGTAGACCAGGGAGGGGCTGTGGACATGGCTTACCTAGATTTTAGCAAGGCATTTGATACAGACCCGCACAAAAGATTAATACACAAGTTAGCCAGCCTTGGAGTGGGTCACAAGGTGGTAGCCTGGATAAAAAATTGGCTAGACAACAGGATGCAAAGGGTAGTAGTAAATGGAGTCCACAGTGAAGAAAAGAGGGTTTCTAGCGGGCTACCGCAGGGTTCAGTACTGGGACCAGTCCTTTTTAATGTCTTTATAAGCTACATTGCAGAGGAACTGGAAGGAAAAGTATGTCTCTTTGCAGATGACACAAAGATCTGCAACAGGGTTGATACACCAGATGGAGCGGAAAGGATGATAAGGGACTTGGCAAGGTTGGAGGAATGGTCAAATGTATGGCAGCTCAGATTCAATGCAAAGAAGTGCAAGGTAATGCACCTGGGAAACAAAAACCCAGGCAAGAGTACACAATGGGGGGTGAGATACTGACAACAGGAAAAATGGAAAGGGACCTGGGGGTAATTATATCAGATGACCTAAAGGTGGGCAAGCAATGTGAGAAGGCAGTAAGGAAGGCTGGGGGGATACTGGGATGCATAGGGAGAGGCATCAATAGTAGAAAACAGGAAGTTGTTATCCCTCTGTACAGACAGTTGGTGAGACCCCATCTGGAGTACTGTGTGCAGTTCTGGAGACCCCATCTCAAGAAGACATAGACAGAGTGGAGGCTGTCCAGAGGAGAACCAAAAATGGTGCAGGGTCTGCACCAGAAGACATGTGAAGAAAGACTAAAGGAGCTTAATATGTATACCCTTGAGGAAAGGAGGGAGAGGGGGGACATGATAGAAACTTTCAAGTACCTCAAAGGAATCAACAAAGTCCAAGAGGGTGGCATCTTTCAGAAAAAGAGATGTGCAAGAACAAGGAGGCACAATTTGAAGATAGAGGGGGGACGACTCAGAGGTAATATGAAGAAGTATTTTTTCACAGAGAGGGTTGTGGATGCATGGAACAGCCTACCTGAGGAGGTCATGGAGTTAAGAACAGTGGGAGAATTCAAGAATGCATGGGACAGACATAAGGTGGTCCTAGTGGGGGGTAGGAGAAAGTAAGCTGTTGGGTAATTAGGATCTGCAGCTTATCTGTTAGGTAGGAAAATGGGCAGACTAGGTGGGCCAAGCGGTCCTTATCTGCCGTCAAATTCTATGTTTCTATACAGTAAGCTACTGTACACTATATAAGTCTTTCAGTCTGCTAATGGGAGTCAGTCTGTCTTGTCCCCTTCAGCTAAATTGATCTACTAGTTATGGTATAAAAATGAGCCCCTATTTATGACATATAGGAGCCATCTGTTCCATCTATTACACCTCTTCTCCTTCTGCTGTCTCACTGCATATATTAGGGTTTCTATGACTTATGTGACATTTACAAATGTGATCCAGTCTCTATGGTAGGAGTCCCCACCATAATCCAACATTTAGTAATACACTTTTCAGCCATTGTAATAAGAATCTCCAGGAGATGTTTAGTTGTAGGCTTTCCCAGGCATGGTTAATAAAGTGTGAAGAGGAACAGGTGTTCAGTGAGATGATTTTGCAGAGAAAAAATTGAGGTAAAAAGTGGTTAGACATGGGCAGGCCCAGAAAATATGATAATGTTCTGCCTGTTCCTTTCCACATTGCTTCCAACACTGGCTATTTGGGGTTGTCTTTCTGTGGACCTGCTGGACTGGTGCTAAGAAATAATGAACAAGCACTTAGAAACATAGAATCTGTAGGCAGATAAGGACCACTTGGCCCACCTTCTGCCCATTTGTCCCTCCCTACAGTATTACTGTAGACTCTAATTGATCTCTAGCTCTTTCTGCCTCCACTCCCATTCCTTTCCACTAAGTTACCATTATGCCTATCCCATGTATTCTTGAAACACCCCACTATCTTCATTCCCACCACCTCTCCTGGAAGGCTGCTCCAGGAATCCACCACTTTCTGCGTAGAAGTACTTCCTCACATCTCTCTCAAGCTTCATAGTATGTCCCCTTGTTCTTCAGCTCCTTTTTCACTGAAAAGTACTTTCCTCTTGTACCTTATTTGCCCCTGTGAGGTATTTAAAGGTCTTTATCATATCACCCCTCTTCCTCCTCTCTTCCAGGATATGCATAGTGAGATCCTTTAGTCTCTCCTCATGGCACTTTTGATGCAGACACTGTACCATTTTAGTTGCCCTCCTCTGGACTGCCTCCACTCTGTCTATGTACTTCTGGAGATGTGGTCTCCAGAACTGGATACAGTACTCTAAATGGTGTTTTATCACTGCTCTTACACAGGGGCAACACCACCTCCCTCTTTCTGCTTGTGATACGTATGCACTCCAGCATTCCACTAGCCCTCCCAACTGCCTCATTGCATTGCCTGGCCACCTCTAGGTTATCCAGTGTGATTACCTTTAGGTCTCTTTCCTGTTTGGTTGTCATCAATACCACTCCACCCATTTTGTATTTTGCCTCTGGGCTTCTGTGCCCTAAGTGCATTATTTTGCACTTTTTCACTTTGAAACCCAGCTGCCATATCCTTAATCGCTCCTCGAGTTCTCTCAGGTCTCTGTTTATCCTTACCATCCCCCCTGGAGTGTGCAACCTGTTGCAGATCTTGGTGTCATCTGCAAAGAGGAAGACATTGCAATCCAGCTCCTCTGTAATGCCACTTATAAAGGCATTAAAGAGGACCGGTCCCTGCACTGATCCCTGAGGTTCCCACCCCGGTCATCTTCCTTTCCCCAGAGTGAACACCATTTACCACCACTCTGTGGAATAGGTGTCTGCTTCTTCATGAAGGACCACCACGGGGAGAACAGGGCATCATAGTCCATTGGGGTAGGATCATTATAAACCGGTGGATAATGGTAGGCCAGTGCTGAGTAGGGAAAAGGCAGCAGTGAGTCTGGCTGGGCCGGCATAGGGTACCCTGGTAGGGGGCCAGCAGACATCAGCTGTTGGGCTGGTGCTGGGCCCGCAGGTTGCACCTAGTACAAAACTGGCACCGAGCCCACAGAATGTGGGAGAGGCAATACAAGTGCCAGGCTCAAAGGCTGGGGCAGTGGCAGAAATGGTGGCAGCCCAGCAGGCGTTGGTTGGGGACACCTGGGAGTAGAATCTGCAAGTGCCAGGAGAGGAGATACGGGCATCCGGGGAGAGGGAGACTTCCCTGGTGGATGCAGAGGCAATGCCAGACTAGAGGAGATGGTGGTAATCTGCTGCAGGCGCTGCCTAAAAGGGGTGGAGTTGGACCCCATAGAGGGGCCAACATAGGCAGTGCCTTGGCCAGGGGGATGATGGTAGAGGAGCTGACTCTAGTAGCATCCACACTGGCCAAGCCTCCTGGCTGAGAACCCATAGAGGTAATGGGCCTGAACATCAGGAGCTGAGGAGCAGTAGTCAGAATCCTCTGCCCCAAGGAGCCGCTGCCCGTGATAGTGATAAGGGTCAGTGGTGGGGCCACTGGCAGTCCTGCGGGAGTATGGAAGGTGGGGCCAAAGGGACTGACCCCTGTGGGAGGACGACCCCAATGTGGTTGAGGGCTTGTGCGGTGACTGCAAGCGGGAAGCAGACTAGTCCTGGTCCTGATGTCTGTCCCAGTGCTTGTGCTTCCTGCCAGATTTCTTCTGGGATTGAGAAGAGGATGAAGCTCCAGAAGACTGGGCTAGTGAAGCTGAAGAGCTCCTGGTCTGCAGCTCCTTTTCCATTGTGACCTGCTTCTGCTTGATGAGATGGCTCTCCAGGATTTTCAGACGACATCTCCAAATGGCCTGGTTGAACTTCTGGCAGATCTGGCAGGCTTTGGTGTCATGGCTGGGGCCTAGGCAATGGATACAAGCAGAGTGGCCATCTTTTTCAGGACTCTGTTTGCTATATGCACACTTTGCGAAGTGGTCAGAAGATGAGGCAGGTGGAGAAGGCATGAACTTGATGATGGTAACACTGAAAAATCGATGTTAATGCTTCAGGCAAGCATGGGTAAATGGCAGTCGACTGTAGCTGTGACATCCTCTAAGGTCCGATGAGTGCGCGCTGATGGTGGGAAAGAACTGAGGAGGGTGTGGGGGACTACCTGCCTTTATAGGATAGGTCAAAATCAGAGAGTGATGTTGGCGGTGGGTGATCCCCCGTGGTAGACTGCTAGCTAGAATGTTTCCATGTGGTGCTGGCACCTGGTGGCTAAGTTCTACCAGTGTTTGCCTTCTGCAAGAGCCTCCCTCGAAGTAAGATAAGTAGTTCTATGAAGGGAGACAAAAAGCCAAAACTGTGCAGTGTGGTGGACAGAAGGCCCAAGACACCTGATCAAATGTCTTCTCTGTGTCACGACTGAGGGCTAGAAGTGGGGCACCTGCAGAGATTGCATGATGAAGGATTGAAAGGGATCTCTTCACCCTGCGCATGTTTTGTTGGGGTCTGACAAATCTCATCTGATCCAGGTCTATTAGGCGGAGTAGGAGGGTGTCTATTGCTGTTTCACCAATATGGACATAAAGAGCTTATAGTCAGTATTCAAAACTGAAATCGGTCTATAAGACTCACAACTATCAGGAGGCTTCTCTGCCTTGTAGATAACAGGGATCAAAGCATGGCTCCAGGTTGGGGGTGGGGATCGCTCCACCTAACAGGTCATTGATCACTCTGAGGAAGACAGGGGAAAGGTTCTGGGAGAACTTTTTAAAAAATTCTGTTGGGCAGTCATCTGGGCTTGGACATTTCTCCACTTTCATACGTCTGATTGCCTTCTGCTGTTCCAAGTCAGAGACAAGGGCAATCAGGGCTGCCTGAGCATCAACAATTCAAGAGAGTCACTCCACAAAAGTAAATCCATTCAGCCAAAAGATGCACTCTTATTGAAGTAGATTTTAAAGCTTTATTAGCTATTTTGCAGTGAGAGTGTTCATACAGACCCCACTGCCACTTGCCCCGGTGCTTTGGGTCCAAGCAACCGTTCGTCAGGGGGCACCTGGATTTACTTTTGTGGAGTGCAGACTCCCTTGGATTGTTGCCATTTGTTGGGCTTGCTGCCCTTGTCTGCACCCCTCCCAACCTGGGCTGTTCACTGTGAAATCTTTGTGGACCTGCTTTAGCAACATCCTGCAACTGAGGGAGGTGCACCTCATCCAGAAAAGCAGGGAGACTTTGTCTAATCAGGTACAGCATGTGAGAAGTATAATTTTTGATAACAAGCAGAGAAACACTATATTATGGAGTCTATATCTGGAGACTAAGTTAGGATCAGGGTGTTAAACTTTAGTGATCATAGAAAGTTGTGACATCCATGATGACACTCTTGTCTCCAACATTCTCTCAGTTTGAGTCTCACTCCCTTGAACTCTCCCACCCACTTTCTTGACCACACTTTTGATCTTATTAAATGTAATCTCTCTCTCTCTGTCTCTCACTTCCATACTCAACTGTTAATTTCACCCTTGCTGAGCCTTCCATATTCTGTTTCATTTTCTTAATATTGTTCATCCTCTAAAGCTGCCATCTGCTCCTGCTATGATTTCAAACACCTCATTTCCCATTGTTCCCCTCTGGCAGCGGGTCAGCCTTGACCCCTCCTTCTCTGGCCACTCTTCTTTCACCAAGTGCTCTCAGATCTACAGGGATTCCTGTATTTTAAGGGATTTTTACTACAAAAATGGGATACGGGAAGGAAATCTTTTATTTTTAAAATATCAGGGGAAATGGACAAACACTACGGGAAAATGCCCATTATGAATCTCATGGCTGCCAAGATCCAGACAGAGCCCTCCAATTGGTGCTCAGTTTGCTGACTTTGCTACACTAAGCAATTCTGTTGGTCCACTTGCAGCCTGTTTCTCTGTGGTAGTAAGGTAATGTGTTGGCAGTGCATCTTTATGAGGATGAATTCAGATCTTTTGATCAAGAACCAGTGAGCTGCTGCATGATCCAAACACCTGCCGTGTGGCCCCACTCAAAACAGCAACACCGTTGAGTCAGCCAAGCTGCATCTCAAGTGCCACTGTTCTGGACTGGCAGAGAGCCTAAGCCACTGAAGATAAACTAGCCTTCTTGTGGGCAGCCTCAGGTTAGTCAATTTTAAACTCATTTTAAGTGCAAAACGAGTCAGACAAAAGACTGACCACTTGATGATGATGATATGCTTTGGGGGGGGCAAGAAAGAGTGCTTAAGTGTTGCTTGAGGGAAGCAGCGCCTCAAACCACCAAGGCAAACAAACCTTCTGTTTTGCAAATTTGTCTGTTTTAAACCCATGAAGTGCAAAAAGTGAGCCAGACAAGAGACTCTATGATGGTGGGCTTTAAAGGGTGACGGGGACACAAAGAGTGCTTAAGTGCTACTTGGCTTGTTTGGTGTACAGAGCAGAGTTGTGTTTTTAAAAAGATCACTAAGGCTGCACTTCTTCTAACCAGCCTAGAGGTTGAAGTTATTTGAAAAAAAATTAGATGGTGTTTCTATTTAATTGTGAGCCTGGGTAAGTTTGGGGGTGTCTTCATCAAGATAAGCAGGAATTATGAATTATATGTGTGAGATCAGAAGGGACCCATAGACCCTGGTCTGGCCTAAGGTTAGTAAAATAAATGAAAAATAAGGTAATATTTGTTTTTACCTCTGAGAGTTCAGTGCACAAAACTGTGTGTTTGTGTATATGTAGGGGGGTGCTTAAGCATGCCAATGAAAAACACAATACACTGAAACAGTGTTTATTAATGGAGCACTACAGGTACACAGAGCTGTAGGCCCAATGCACGATTGGTGTGCAGCGACTATGCACGCATATCTGGGGCGAGTAGCTACTCCACACCCCCTGTGACCCCGGCATGGCATACATAAAGGGGGCACATGCAGACCCACTGCACCCGATCCCCCATGTCTGCAGACAGCTCCGCGATGGGGACGTTCCGGGGGTGTGCCAGCACTACGTGTATTCACTAATCCATGTAGTGCTGGCCACATGGGTGCAGAGGGTGGTAGTGGGTACACCAGGGAGACCATGCTATAACCCACAGCATGCCCCCATGAACACAGGTATTCAGTCACTGGGGGACCAGGACAGTGTACACTGTGCTGCTCCCGACTGCTTGGCAGCAGGAGGCGGCAGGGGCAGCTGGATGGGTGAGCACCCAGAAGGTTTGTGAGGCTGCACTGGGACTGGAGGGTGCTGTGCTGGTCCGGGTGAATGCTATCTGCATGCACAGCCCCAGACCCATGCTACCCTATGTGTGAGATCCACTATGGGTCCCATTTGGGGCATGCCATTGGATGTCTACCTGGGACAACTCCTCCCCTGACCACCCTGCAGAGTCCTGTGTGTTGGGGGAGGAGCTGTGGATAGGTGGTCAGCATTGGTGAATGCCAGTATGGGTGCACCTGTCCACGGGGTGCAGGGGCAAGGGTGGGGTATGTGCATTTTGTGCATCCCTATGCCCCTTTCATGCATTATAAGCACAACACAAAATGTATCAGTCTGTGATTAAGGGGTAAATTTGAAGTTAAGGCATTTCATACTATAACTAGAATACTGTATAAGGGACTGTATTATTACAAGGTTATAATACCTTCAGGAGGTTCTGGAGACATGTGAACCTTGATAACTGAGCTTTATACATTCCACCATGTCCCCAGAACCTCAAGATGGTATTATATTGTTACACATAAAGTTCTTATAGTTGTAGAGTTGTTATGTGATACGTTGTAGGTGATTTTTTATATTTAAAATAAATAAGAACACATGAAACAGCCTGAACATTCGTCCTAGTGATTTTATTGACTGGCATAATGACACCAATTGCGTACTTACATTGATTTGTGAATACAGGAAAATCGACAGGAATTTCATCCCAGTTTTACCGGGAAAATACAGAGAAAATTAGGGTGCACTACAGGAAAATGCTTTGCCTGATCTGGGAGCACTGGACTGTTGAGTCCTACAGTGCTGTCTAATTCCGTACCATTGACCAGTTGGTTTATCTTAGTATCTGCTCTCTTTATCATAACTCAAGGTCCTCCTGGTACTCTGATCCCTTCCAGTCTCTCAAGTGGTATCTGCTGATGCTTTCAGAAGCAGTGGAGCATCTATCAGTTCACAGTTCATTTAAAAGTTTTGGAATCCCATGATTCACAAAAGAAATGTTCTCAGGTGTGCAAAATCCAGTTTTCTTACCACTTTGATTTATAAAGGCACTGGTAGCCTCTGCACCCTTCCTTACAACTGATTGTCTTCTTCAGTCTCCTTCCTCTAGCCACTTACCTTTCTCCCCACTGGTGCAAGCATTTTGCCTCCTTTCTATGCTCAAACATTGACCTCATCAACTCCATCATTCCTCCTCCCACTCCCACTGCCACTTCATGCCTGACCTTTACTCTTCCTCCCTATATCCCCAACTCTCTGCTTGCCTCCTCCAAGTTCCTTTGAGGACATTGTCCACATCATTCATTCAATTAAAAAGATGACAACTGTCATTGATCCTAGGGGGGAGGGAGGTGAGCACTACTCCCTTCACAAAAGAAAGGGTCCTACAAGAGCTTGCTAAGCTCAGGGTGGATAAGGCAATGGGACCTGATGGCATACATCCCAGGGTACTTAAGGAGCTAAAGGTGGAACTAGCAGAGCCATTAGCAGAACTGTTTAGTGAGTCTCTGAGCACAGGAGAGGTCCCAGAAGACTGGAGAAGGGCTCATGTGATCCGCTCACAAGAGTGGTAGCAGGGAGGAGGCAGGAAACTACAGACCAGTCAGTCTTACCTCAGTAGTGGGCAAGATTATGGAGGCACCCTTAAGGAAAGGATAGTGCAACACCTGGAATTCATAGGGCACAGGATCCAAGACAGCATGGGTTTACAAAGGAAGGTCCTGTCAAATTAATCTCATAGATTTCTTTGACTGGGTAACCAGAGTGGTGGACCAAGGGGGAGCAGTTGATGTCGCCTACCTTGACTTCAGCAAAGCTTTTGACACTGTTCCACATAAAGATTGATAAGTAAGCTGGGTAGGCTCAGGGTGGGTCAGAAGTTGGTCAACTGGGTGGCAAACTGGTTGACGGGCAGAAAACAGAGAGTGGTGGTAAATGGTATACAGTCAGAAGAGATGCAAGTCACAAGTGGGGTACCTCAGGGATCAGTCCTGGGGCCAGTCCTCTTCAACATCTTCATTAGTGACCTTGCAGATGGACTAGAGGGTAAGGCTTGTCTGTTTGCAGATGAAACCAAGATCTGCAACAGAGTAGATGATCCAGATGGGGTGGGCAGAATGAGAAGAGATCTGGATAAACTAGCAAAATGGTCAGAAGAGTGGCAACTGGGATTTAATGCAAAGAAGTGCAAGATCATGCACATAGGGAAGAGAAATCCTGAAGCCACCTATAGGCTGGGAGGATTTGCTAGCAGTCACAAAGGAAGAAAGAGAGACTTGGGCATCATCATCACTGATGACCTGAAATCATCCAAACAGACCTCTAAAGCATTAGGTAAGGCTAGGGGGTGTTAGGGTGTATTAGTAGAGGGTATCACAAGTCAAGAGGGAGGTAATAATCCCTCTTTACAAGACACTGGTTAGGCCCCATCTGGAGTACTGCATGCAGTATTGGAGGCCACACCTTCACAAGGACATTAACAAATTGAGGCAGTCCAGAGAAGGGCAACAAAATGGTGCAGGGACTGCATCTGAAGACATATGAGGACAGATTAACAGAGCTCAATATGTATACCCTTGAGCAAAGGAGGAGAGAGGTGACATGATCGAGACATTCAAACACCTTAAGGGCATTAACAAGGTGAAAGAGTCTAACATGTTTAAATATAAGAAAAATAGCAGGACAAGAGGACACAGCATGAGATTAGAAGGGCCGATTAGGGGGAATGTGAGGAAATTCTTTTTCACAGAAAGGGTGGTGGATGCATGGAATGGCCTACCTCAAGAAGTGGTGGCTATGAATACAGTGCAGGGCTTCAAACAGGCATGGGATAGGCATAAGGCAGCAATACAAATGAGTATTAATAGATAGGCCACTGACAGAGCAAAGGCCGATGGCACATTTATAAGGTAGAAAAAGAAATGGGCAGACTGGATGGGCCTTGCGGTCCTTATCTGCAGTCAACTTCTATGTTTCTATGTTTCTATGCCTTCTTCTCAAGCCTCCTCATGTTAGCCTACACTTTCCTTTTATATTGTTTCAATTATCACCCTTCCTTTGCATTCAGAACATTCCCTGGCCCTTTTAAATCTGCCTCTGTCAGCCATCTCCTCAGAATACCCATTCTCAGTTCTGCTTGTCTCTGCAATTATCATCATGTCTCTGACTATTCCTTTATCAACAAAATCTTTAAGAAGTTTTTCCTCCCTCCTCTTTGACCACTTTTCTGACTATAGCTGTCTTGATCACTTTCTTTCTGGTTGTTACCCTAACCACAGCAAAAGAGCTTGAATCCATGTTACTAATGTTCTCCTCCTCTCATTTGACAAAGAATCTCTCACCCTTCTTACCTTTTTGGATCTCAGTGTGGCTTTGATACCATTGACCACTCTGTTTTCTTGGTCACTCTAACACTATGCTAGTTTCTGTCTGGTCTCTTACTGTCCTGTTTACCGCTATGTCTTTAACAACTCCTGCTTTGTCCCCGGTACGAACTACATCTCATATAATGTATTCATCTGCACCTTAGAAGAAGGAATTAAGTGATCAGTTTGCCTCTTTGCAGATGACACTAACTTTGTCACAGGGTAGATGCCAAGAGGCGGTCAGAGACATGAAAAGGGACCTAGAAAAGCTGGAGGTGTGGTTAAACGTATGGCATCTAAAATTAAATTTAAAGAAGGGCAAAGCTGCATGCACATTGCAAGGATAACCTGAAGACAAGTTATTGGCTAGGGGGTGAAAAAATCACTCTGACCACTAAAGAAAGGGATTTGGGATCATCATCACTAGTGAGAGCATCAAGTCACTGACCCAGTGCACCAGAACACTAGGGAAGGCAAACAGTATGCTGGGATGTATACGGAGAGGGTTCTCCAGTTGGAAAAAAGAAGAAGTAGTATTGCACCTCTGTGGATCACTGGTGAGGTCGCACTTGGAGTATAGTTCTAAAAGATAAACACCACATAGAAGGGGCAGGCTACAAACGTGACACAAGATAAGCAAGAAAAATCAAATTAGGAGCATTTAGCCAGCCAGAATATGTACTTGCTGGATGCCAGAAGGGAGAGGGAGGACATGACAGAAATCTTTAAGTATCTGAAAGGGATAAACAGAACTGAGTATCACAAACTGTTTAAGCATACTGTTGGATTAGCAGCTGGGAAACACAAGTATAAACTGGAAGGGGTTGGCTGGGGAAGGATGTAAGAAAGTACCTCTTCACAGAAAGGGTGATGGATAGATAGCACCGTTTGCCAAGGGAGGGAGTAAACCCCAGATGGTGACAGGTTTCAAGACAGCATGTGATACCTATAAGAGGTGGTAACAAATAAGACAGCAAAGGGCTGGGGAGAGGGGGAGAAAAGGTATGAACTAAAAAGTGTAACAAATTTTCTGTCCAAAATAATGTTTGAACTACTACTAATTAACTTAATTACTTTGCCGTGATAATGATAATTTTGATTGTCTACTAATACGAGCTCAGAAACATTGTAGTAAATGAGTAAAGAAGGCTGCACTGGCCGATTGCACAAAAGAGTTAAATCTGTCTACAAGATCTGTTTTTAGCCTTATGTGTACAGGACCTGATTTTAACCTTAGCTTCTGGTTTTGTACTTTAGTTTTTTACATTGGTTGCACTAAAATAGTCTAGTCTTACATTTGTCTCACTTTTAGTCTTTCATTTAAGCCAGTTCTATACCAGGCTTATTTTGGGTTAGTGGTCTTATTATTCAATAGTTAATGAAGTGTACTCATTAAGGAATAACTTCAATGATTATTGTGCTTTCCAAAACTGTGTATGGAAGTGAATTAGGAAGGGGTATGGTGATTTAGATATTGTTTGTGTATTGAAAATATTTAGATGTCGTACATGACTCTGTATTTGTTTCTTTTATTTTGGTTACTTTTATTTTATTTTAGTTTGTGAATGATCTTTTCAACCCCCTCCACTCTCTCTGTTGCTAATTTTGTATTTTACTTTTTGTAACTGGCCACACTTAGTACTTTTTAAAATTACTTACCTACCTTGTTCTGTTCACTCCTGGATAATGCAGTCCATTTTACTGTGTATGGTATGCTCCACTTGAATCTGTCATCATGGCACTGTGCTGCTTGCTCCCCACTGCTGAGTACACCATATTGAAGGTGAAGAATTGCCATTAAAGACATATAAAATTAAATGGATATTATTATATTAAATTACCTCAAAGTGGCATTGATGTGTGTCAAGGTCATAAGCAGGGCTAGTTGTATGCTTGGGTGCATAGGGATGGCCATCATTAGGTGGAGGAGGAAGGTGGTGCTGCTACTGTATCACTCTCTGGTGCACCCCCACCTGTCGTTGCAACTCAAAAAGGACATGGAAACTGTGGCAGTGGTATAGATGAGGAAGGAAGCAGCCACCAAGGCAATAGTATGTCTGGTGGAAAGAGCCCTAAGCTCCTTCAGCAACTCCTTATCAGCCAATGTACAACAGAGGTCAAAGCAGGATGTTATCCACCTGGCGATCAGCTGTTTTGCTGCTGGTCTGTCAGACGCAGCTTTGTTCTAAATTACGAACAGCTGGTGAACCTCAACCTGATCTCCAGCCATGTGCTCATTATAATAAAAGAGTGCTGTCTGCACATCCAACGCATGGAGTATGCCCATGTAAATGCATAATTTTCTGCTGTCTTCATTAGTAATTTTTAGTCAGCCCGGCCATTCAATTGAATCTAATTACAGTTCAGTACCTGCTTATCACCGGCTATAAATCCCCATTCAGTGTGCAATTTTGGCAGATCTCTTAGTTCCTGTTCTTGTAGTCTGTTTACTCTGTGGCATGATGATGGAGACATGCAAGAAAAAGAAGGAGCTTTTTCTTGCTGAGAAGGTAAAGACTCTTAGTGTTCTGTCTAGTCCTTGCACCTCGCAAACCAAGGTTGCTCAGCAGCTTAGTGTTTCCAAGAGCCAGATTTGTCAGCTCATAAAAAACATCCAAGGTGCTCCATGAATTTAACACAAATGGCAACTTCTCCAGGAAACGTAAGAGGGAGGTGAAAGACACAGTGGTGGAAGATGCTCTCCTCTGCTGGTTTGAGCATGATTGTGCCTCAGACATGTCAGTTTCCAGTCTGTTTTACAGGAAAAGTCCAGGAAACTGCCAGCTGCTACGGGAAAGGTAACGTTTGAGCCTAACAAAGGCTGGCTCTGCCATTCAGAGTTACCTTTATTACTGTCTGATAACCCCCCAGTCTATGTTTATAATGCAGATGAAACTGGGATTTTTTTTATCATGCTACCTCTGATGGTACCCTGATTTTTAAATCAGACAACATATCGAGGAGCAAGCAGGCAAACGATTGCTTCACAGTAATGGCATGTGCCAACATGGATGGCTTCCACAAAACAAAATTGCTTCTCACTGGAAGAACTCATAACCCTAGATGTTTTAATGGTGTGAACTTCAAGAGGCTGCCTGTGACACACCATGCTAACCAAAACGCATGGATGACCACAGAGGTTTTCACAGAGTGGGCAAAGGATTTCAATAAAGAAATGAGATGGTGAAAGAAACACACTGCTCCTCACAGATAACTGCACTGAACACCCACACATTGAACTGTCCCATGTCAGGAAAATTTTCCTACCCCCTAATAAAACTTCCCTGATCCAGCCAATGCAGCAGGGCATAATCAGGATTCTAAACAGCCTGTACAAATGTAGAATGCTGTCTACTGTGATTACAACATTCAATAATGGAAGTGCTGTGTCTGCCACTGACCTTGCAAGAAAGTTGTCAGTTCTCGATGCCATTCACATGCTGAGTCAGGCTTAGTCAGAGGTAAAGCCACAGACTATGCAGACTACTTTTAAAGTGATTTACCAACTTCCCCTGATGTCATGTTTGCAGATCACCTTCCCTTCATTGAGTGATGCAAAGCTCAGCTGCCCTGAAGTTAAGTATTAAATACATTCAGGTGTTTAGTTTTTTAACATTTTTGTGCTACAGTTGTCTCTGCATGTTTTTCTTCTTTGTTTGAAGTTCGCACGTGAGCAGTGCATGCATGAGTGACATCAGCACAGGGAAGGTGTTCCCACTGCACCTTTCTCACTGCTCGTTCATTCATCTTTCCTGGATCCAGCCTCAGTGAGTGCAGATCCAAAACTGAACTGCCAAAAATTACAGCACTGATGACTGAAACTGTTTATTATATTGGCAGCTGTTATACTTGCTTTTGGGACTGCAGAAGTGGTGATTTCTCCTGATTTTCAATTTTACTCATCTGACTAAGCTCTGTGTCCTAGGTCCATCGGTTCTAGGAACATCACAATCTACATTGTTTGAGTACAGTGTTACAGTTTTAATAAGTGCTGCAAGTACATAATTAGAACAACAAGTCTTTATAAAAAATAACTTTTTTTAACTGAGTGGAGTTGTAATCTGTAGCATATTGGGACACAAAAGGATGACTTTTGTTTATTTATTTATTTATTAGCTTTTGGTAACCGGGTAAGTGCACTAGGCATCAATCCTGCCTATTTTCAGGCACGACCCGGGAGAGTACAAGACGGAATACAAAATAAGCACACATTGTACAAGTTCATACATAAAACAACAACATGGTGCAACAATATAATACAGGTAAGAGTACATTTTACCACTAGGACAATTCCCAGCCAGGGGACCTAGTGGAGATTAAGTCTAGGTGCATTTGCAGTTACCAAGGGTGTAAGGTGAGAGAACAGTGAGCTCTTAAAGACACTGTGGGAGGCAGAATTTTGACCTGTAGGGTAGCGAGTTCCAGAACTCAGGAGCAAAATAGAGAACGCTTGTTCACCCATTTTT
The DNA here is from genome assembly GCA_016271365.2 of Neoceratodus forsteri. NCBI lineage: Eukaryota > Metazoa > Chordata > Ceratodontiformes > Ceratodontidae > Neoceratodus > Neoceratodus forsteri. The sequence continues at coordinate 668,888,069 of CM057451.1, read as the reverse complement.
GTAGCACAGGGTCTAAGAGAGAGCATTGGGATGGAGGAGGACCTAAGGGTGCGGGAGTGGGTGACCGGGATAAGAAGGTCAGCCAGAGAGTCCGGACATGGTGGTCTAGTAAGTGAGTCAATAAGACACCCGAGGGAGTAAGCCCTGTGTCCCTGAGGTGAGAGCCAGTTTAGGCTGGAGTAAAGGAGGCAATGATGAGTTAGGCGAGGGGCAGATAAGGCAAACCTACAAATATTGTTGCAGGAAGTGTCCCATTTACCAAGCACACTGGCAGAGGCAGGGAAAAGAACTGGGAGTGCATATATGAGCTGTGGAAGAAGTACACCTCTAGCTACTGATATTCTAGCTGAAGGAGTGAGGGAGTGGCGAACATGGTAGGCAGCTCCAATTTTTTGCATTAACAGCTCGACAGACCTCGTTAACATGGGCGGTAAAGTCAAGAGCAGGGTCGAGTGTAACCCCAAGATATTTGACAGAAGAGGTGTTGGAGACCAAGGTACCATCACTGCAGTGAACCCGGAGCTTAGGAGCCTCAGAGGGAAATTTCTTTGGAGATCCAAAAAGCATAGCCTGTGTTTTGTCTATATTTAGGATTTGGTGGTTGTCCGAGAGCCATAACTGCAGGGACAGGAAGTTATGTGACAGGTTGTGGTTGATTTCGTCCATTGATTTAGATGAGGAATAAAGAGCCAGGCCATCGGCATACATGAGCAGGCTACTGTTATTAGAAGGACTGGGAATATCATTAATGAACATAGAGAAGAGGAGAGGACCAAGTATGGACCCATGTGGAACACCACGGGTGATAGGTATGGGGGAGGAGAGAGCTTTATGAAAGGCAACAGACTGGGTTCGATTATCCAAGTAACTGCAGAACCGGGATAGGTAGGGAGTCAGTTGCTCCTATGTAATGAGTAACCAGGGTGAAGTGGGTGGTAGACCATGTCAAATGCTTTTGAAAGGTCGATGAAAACTGCACCAGTGAGTAGGCCCTTGTCCATGTCACCTTTGACATCGCTGGTTAGTTGGCTCAGGGCAGTGGTGGTACTGTGCCCCACCCTAAAGCCATGTTGGTAAGGGGTTTGGAGTTTGAACTTGGTAAGGTGCTCAGAGAGCTGATGATGGACTAATTTCTCTAGGAGCTTGCCGAGAGTGGGGAGAAGAGAGATGGGGCGGTAGTTGGAAAGTTGTTTATCATCTCCCTTCTTAAATATGGGTACTGTTTTAGCCGTTTTCCAGACCAGGGGGACTGAGAAAGTGTAGAAGGATAGGTTGAAGAGCCAGGTAATGGGCCTAGCAAGCCAGGTAGCAAACTGTCTAAGTATCCCAGGATGAATACTTGAACTGGTCAGATCTATAAATTGAAGTAAGCTTTTCAGTATTGGTACATGAGGTCTGTGTTAAATGGATGACTTTTTCAACAGTTCAGAATTGTAATGTGCAGCAAGAGTATAAGCACTGAGCTGCACAGTCCAGTCCCAGGAGAACAGTGCAATAAACTGTGTATTTTTGGCAAGTGCTGCTTCCAGTGTGATTGCTTCAGTAAACTGTCTTTGCTATTGCATTTCTGATTGTCACCATCATTATAGACAGTTTATATTTTTTATTGTGCTCCTGTGTTTTCTTGGGCTCATTTGATGTTCTCATGCAAGCACCATAACACTGTTCACCATCTGAGTCACATCTAGGCCTTCTTCTTCAGTGATAGGGTCCTTTGGTAGCTTGTTGGGTAGCTGTTGCTCCAGGATTGAGTGTTTGACCTTGGGAATGAACGTCAGAATCCCCTGCTCCTGCTTCTGAAACAGGGGATGTTGATTGGCTCCATTTTTACATCCCTATTCTTGCCCCATTGCCTTTGATGTTTTGGTTTCCCAGTCTGCGACTGTACCCTTGGGTCCAGCTGATCCAATCCGTTTTGTACTGATGCGGCGCTAGAATTACTTCAGCTTGTAGTCCCTTTGCTCTCTGGTCTATTAGGGGATCCCCTGCTTCCTATTACAGGGAACTGCACTGAAAGCTGTTTTTCTTTAACTTGAACTTACTGAAATAGCTGCAGTTGCTAGCCAACACTGAATCATTACTTTGAGCTCATTACTAACTCTCAAGTGCCCCCCCCCCCAAACTGCCAGTTCACTGAAGGGAAGTGGAGTGCATGAAATGGGCATGGATGCCCAATACACTATAAAAGATAGTGTATGGGCATAGTTACACAGACAAGCCTATGCCTTCATCAAATCTTCTAAGACAGTTAGGGAACCACTGGAACTTCGTTCTTGAGGTTTTTGGTTGCTGTAGAAACCTCTGGATGCAGACACAAGCTTCCTGTGTATGGCTGCCCATACATTATCCACTATAATATACTCACATATAGTTGCAATCATGTCTGATAAAGAGTGAAGTGTTTAGCGGTTACTCAGGATAGTAGCTGTAGAGTGGTGAACATGGGAGTGGATCCTAATCAGAAATAAAGCAATAAAAATAAAAGTTAAATAATCAATATTGTGTGTGCTTAAGTGTGTTACAGTATTTCTAAACAAACAAAAGCAAGCTGAGATAAACCATTGTCTAACAGAATGTTGTACATGGAAGCATGCATTTGAAGGGTGTTGCTACTAATCGCTATGACAAGGAGATCCAATTCCCATCTACTACATATCCCACGATGTCGCTCGACCCAAGGGCAAAATCATTCGCCTATCAGGCATCCAGCTAGCTCAGCTCTCTTGGCAGCGACATAGCGACCGCTCCAACACTCTGCCTCTTCAAGTCCAAGCTGCGCCTCTCACTGCTTGTATCCTGCGATTGCCCATCTTAACATTTCCACCTTTCCAGCTGCAAATGCCCCAGCACCCAGCACTTACAACCAGTCTTTGCACCCCTAGCACCTTACCTGTCATATTCCCTCAACAAGGCTCCCTGGCTGCACTGTCTCCCACCCTCGCCCACCTCCCCCATGTCTCTCACTCCTGCCCCGCCCCAACCACCTCCCATACTTCCCCTTACCCCTGCACCTCCTTCCCCCGATCTCCTACGCTCCATTTCCCCCACCACCCTTTCCCTTGTCTTGCTCATAGCTCAAGTCTTTGTACTGGTTATTACATGTCTGTAAGTCAATGACTATATGTTTGTAACTAAAAATGATGACTGTTGCACATGCTGACATGGAACCTTTGTAAAAAAGCCTCGGCTCAAAGGTATTGTAATCCTAGATTGAAATAAATAAAAATAAATAAATAAATCACGACCGATGGTGTATTTGTTGGGTGTTGCATTTTGCTTAGACACACAGTCATTGTTCTTTCACCGCTCACTGTTAGTTTCAGTGCAGTATAAATGAAGTTTAATTACCCTACATGTCTCAAAAGCACCATGGCCATATACTAGAAACCCTGCACTTTCAGTGTCATGCCAGTGCAGGGACAGAGTTTCTACCATCTTGACTAGCATGTCAGTGAGACATGCTGTTTGGTAGTATGTGTCAGCTGTGGCTGGTTGGATTACATATTACAAATTCAGAATCATCAGATTCCTATCCATTTTTTTTTAAATTCTGTATTTTGGTAAATATGACCAAAAATGTATTTTGAAAAACCTTACAGTTGTGGGATCAGAATCGTCATAATACTGATACAACATCCACAAATCTCCAAACCATTAAAATTAAAGGGAGCCATCTCCTCGCATTCTCCTCCCTCTTATCTTTACTGACATGGTTATTGGACTGGCTACAGTTCATTGATATAGATACATGAAGGTAGCATTGCATGTTTCCTGGAACGGTGGTGACATTGTGCACCGCTGCTATAAAAAGTTCAGTACACTGTAGTCAGAATATCAAACAATCAACCCCATGGCTCCCTCTCAATCAGCTAAGTTCCATGCAGTTTTTATTTATTTAAAAGTTTTACCAGGAAGGCATACTGAGCAGACTACTACTTGATTCCAGATGCATCTTGGGCATATGGGGGTAAGGGATAGTATATACAGAGTACAGTGTACAGGCACAACAGGTAATACAACAAGAGCTGTTAATACAGTTGGTAGCTGCACAAGGTTGAGACACTCAAACTCAGCATTCACCAACACTTTGTTTTTGGCACTTAAGGAGAGGCTAAGAACTAGTGACAGATCATTCTTTAGACACACGAACAGATGGAAGAAAAATGAGCTTTGAGGAGGTTGTTGAGGCGCTGTGAGGGGTGGGCATGCTGAATGTACTCGGGAAGGGAGTGCCACAGTTTAGGCATGCGGTATTTAAAGGCAGCCTGTCCTGCAGCCGTGGACATGTGTGGAATGGCCAAGGAACGAGAGTCACTGTTCCTAAGTGAGTACACTGGAAGGGAAGGAGTTGACAGGACAGGTGAGGTCGGGAGGTAGAGAATTGGCCCAGAACTTAGCTGTGATCCTAGTACAGTGGTATTGTCTCCGGTCCTGAAGAGATGGGACGTCAAGGATGTAGTGGTGGGTGGAGGGAGGGGAGTCAAAGGCAAAGTGACAGAAGGAGTGGAAGAGGGGATCCAGTCTGGATAGGGTGGACTTGGGAGTGACACTGTAGACTACGTCTTCATAGTCAAAGATTGGGAGGATAATTTTCTGCACAATAGCACAGCGAGTCAGTAGCGGGATGCAACCATGGTTGCGGTATAAGGCACCCAGTCTGGGGTGCAGATTTTTGTAGATGATGTCAACAAAACCAACCCCCCCATAACCTAATACCACCTAGTTCATGAGTCAACACCCTCCATCAGTCCTCTGAAAGCCTTTGAATGAGGCAGCTGCAATGACCATTTACCCTGTCACCCCAGTCCCTCTTAGTCCATGAATCAACCCAGAAATGCAAGACAGACCTCCCCATGCTCGCCTGACCCAAATGAGGAGTGGAACCCTTCCCCTAGATACTGCTGAATTGCTGCATATCAAGCATCTTAAAAAAAAAGTATTACTATAGCAGTACCATCCGATGACCCTCTATTTACTCTGATACCAGTTCACACCCTTAGTTCATAATACCACCTACTTCCAGAAGCCCTGGTTATCACTAGCGACCTAGCTGGAGGGCTGGCCCACAGCAAGGAAACCCTGTGATTAGCAACCACCAGACACCTTAATGTATGGTGAATGGTGATAGACAGACCTGGGACTCCCTTTAGATTGTTCACCTGTCAGATCAGTAGGGTGAACCGGGGCTTCTGGGAGTTAGAGGTATTATGAAAGTGGTGAGCCTGTAACAGAGCCATTGGGTAGTTGTTGGACAACACTACAATAATATTAAAAATGTTTTTATTTTTTGCTAAGCCACAAGTCAACAGTATCAGAGTGAAGATGAGGCTGGCCAGGGTGGGCAGACTATATTGGGGGGGGGATCTAGTATGGACTTTACTGCTTAGTGTTGGGGTCGACTCACATTCTTTTCTTTTTTTAGATTTTTTGCCCTGGATTTTCCCCCTATTTTCTCTTGGACCCTTGTTCTGGCTGCACATGAGTGTGGAGGTACACACATGCCATGGTACTGGGATGCCTTCCCACTACTTTGCCACCCGTTCACCTGCACTGCCCGCAGACCTCCATTCGGGGGCAGTGGAACTATGATGGATGACAGAGTCCTCCCTGGGAGAGTTGCGCAACCCTGTAGTTGCTCACTTCTGCTTCCTCCTAGCCAGCCTGGTGGTGCTGAGGGTTGAGGCACTGGATGCCACACCTTGTGCCTTACCGGTGATCTGGGTTTGGGAGCAAACCCAAGTGCCTGAGGTGGGCAGGGGAGGGAGAGGATCAAGTGTACGAAGAACTCCTCTCCCGGGGATGGATCCAGGGCTTCTCCAGCACAGTAGGGACCCCTGGTGGAGACCGGGGGTACTAGTAGCATAGGAGCAAAACACTAGGGAGGAGCGTGGCAGATGTCTACGGTAGCCATGTTGACATCACTGCATGGCTGCGCTCCTGGGGAAAAATGACATACAAAATCCCTGGCTGAGGATAGGTGAAGGCGCCTCCTGCGTCCCGATCACACTCCCGCTGTCATCTCTCTCTCCAGAGCTGCCCCCCCCCACTCCAGCTCAGCGCATTTGTGTTCAGATAGAGTGCCAGGGCATAAGGCGGTCCTATCTTGGGGAGTTCAGAGCTAAGAAATCCGCTGGGCTGGGTCAGCCTGGCAAGAGAGAGCTTCAGACAGGGAGGTAGAGTGTCACAGGCACCGGGAGGCAGCTGGAGAGAGTTCCTTGGGTCCGGCGAATAAACAGTGTTAAAAAGAAAAATCCTGTCCCCCCTTGCCAGCTCTCTGACAACCCAGGCTCGTTCCCGAACCCAGGTCACCGGCATGATGATAGGTAAGGCGTCCAGTGCCTCAGTCCTCAGCACCACTGGGCCGGCGGTCGACTCACATTCTAAGGTGGATAGGGCTACAGGAGGTGTACTTATAGCAGCTTTCTCAGAGAGAAGGCTTAGTGGGGATGGATAGAGGGATTCACTTGGTTCTTTATATACTACTAGATTTTATTTGTACTTGGCAGCTCAGCAGTTTGCAAAGTCTATGCCAGACTGGATCTGCAGTGACACCTCTCACCATTATACAGTACCTACCTACAAACAGCAGCATAAGCCCACATGGACCTGATCTATCTCAGTAACCACCATCCATGACAGTACAAGTTAGATAAATGCGTGGGAGTCACACACACGCACTGTAACGTCTATGACAGATGCAGAGCATAGCATACTCACCCCCCACTGTCTAATTTAATTAGCACATCAATATCACAAGCACCACATGAGGCAATATATATACGCCAGATGGAGTGCAGATCATAGCACAAACATTAATAACCCTGTCACTCTACAGAGAATATCACAACACCCCCCATCCCTCCCAGCCATGAAGCTTTCAGGAGACAGCAAATATAAACAAAATGTGACTGTGATCACTCATAATGATACCCACCCCACCTCATCATTACTATTCCCCCCACCCCCACTACTAAACTTTTCACCCAAACCCCCAGTTTCCAGCAGAAAATCATTTTTTGAAGTGGCCCTGAGTCCAAGATGTGTGACACACAGCAGCACCACATCAACAATGGTGGCATAGCATAGCATGCCACTGAAAGCAACTAGAAAGACTTTTTGAAGCAGGTCTGGTTTAAACCACTCACCAGCAAGATTGCTGGTTTTCAAAGTGGGGCAGGCAAGGAACAATGCCTATCACGGACAATGGGCACTGGTAGTCTGCATCTGCTAATGTATGCAACGCTATGCATTGGAGAGAAGGGTGTCAAATACATGCTGCAGAAACAACACAGCCACATGAGATGTAGCCCATGATTAGGATAGGTGATAATTACATCGCCCCTCTCCCCTGCAGTCTGACTGGATGTCTCAACCAAGAAATGTTAAGAAACACTGGCAATTTGTTTAATAAATTTAAGAAGTTCAAAGCATTTACATTCCTTTTTTTTTTAAACAGTGATACTCAGAGCTAGCACCATGAATGTCACAGCATTGGTCAAGTAACATTTCTGAGTATGTGACAGTTTTGAATTTGTAACACAGCTAGATGCAGAATTAGAAAATCATCAAGATACAGTAAATTCATTGTGTAACAAGAGGACATTATGTTATAAAAATATTTCAATTATTTTTTTCAGCATAAATGTACACATTTTACTTATTTATTTACTTGAATTTTGATGATTGGGTAAACCCACTAGGACAAACATATCTCTTTTTCAGGGGCGACCTGAGGAAGTACATTTCCAACAAGAGCAATTCAGGATAGTAGTTACAGAAAGGTTAGTAGAGTAACATTTTACATAAACAGTCATACAATAATAAGTAGATTTATACAGATCCAGACAAGTGAGGGCTGGGATTACAAAATTGGAGATTACTATATGGCAAAAATGCAAAATGGCCTAGGTGTTAAAAGTAGGCCAAGGAGATGCAATAAACATTCTACGGTAGAAAACTTATAAACATTTACTGTTTACTATTACCAAGCAAAAGTTTCAAAATAAGCCCACATCACGCTATAATCATCGTTGTAGAACAGTATTTATGAAGTTGTAAAAACTTGTGCCAACAGCACAAAAACAGCAAGAAACAAACAACAAAGCAGTATATAAATAACTGTAATCCCCAGCCACTTTTGTCAGCTAGCACCCCCAGTAAAAGAACCAGTGCCAAAATCATGCCATGAAATTTGCTCTAGGCAGAATTACTCAACTGATACCACCCCTAGCTGTGGAGTGTATACCAGGCTCATTATCTAAAGGGAAGGGGGGGTAAAATACTAACAATTGTACCTTTGTATTTACAACCAGGTCCTGGGGACAGGATGCTAGGTGTATGCTAGACTGAACTGCTGAGGGGCCCCATAACATTCACACAGAAACAATAAGCTGAATGTCCAAAGCAGTAACTGGGATTGTGCAGTATGGCTTTATTCACATATGTTATTTTAAAGCACAGGTAGATCAACAATGGTTGTCAGTGCAACACAGGTACACTCTTTTTCCAGAAACACCTTGCTAGGCAGTACAGCTTTCCACAAAACATCTCTATCCATTTTCCCAAAGGGTATGCTCCTGGTCTGAACCACATATTTGAGCTACTTTCAAAACATTTCCATTTCCAAAGTGTATGCTCATGGCCTGAACCACATTATTTAAAATCATTCTGGGCACTGGCCTTTGCCCAGGGGACCTTGGTGCCCATCAACAAACCAGTTAGCCCTGCATTGAAACTCCAGATGGTGTTCCTCCTACCGTTTGCCCCAAATATAGTGTCTGCAATTCCTTCAGGGTTACATCTAAAGAAGCCTTCAATGCCAACTGAATTGCTAGACTCCTGAACTTTACTTCAAATTAGCACCCTGAGGTGAAAATGGATCCTGTCCGGTGTGATCTATCCTTATCTTGGGCACACACACCCCAGATGACCTCCCAAGAGAACATCCTCAAATTCTGTACTCACAGATTAGTTGCTCCTTTCTCCCGGTCATGGAAAATAACAACAGAAAGGCACCTTTTCCTCTCTGGTAGCTTGTCAGATTCCATGCACAGTCCTTCTCTAAGGCAGCTGTAAACTTCAGGACCTTCAGGAGATTACCCTTGGAGTCACAAGACATTGCAGTCCCTCTCACTCCCCTTGGAGTGGAAACTAAGAGTCCTGCTGGCAAAGGTTTTCCACCACTTCACAGGCAAGCCGAGGATTTTACCAAACTACTAAGAATCATACTAAGAAAAGAAAGAAAGAAGCTGAAAGGCAACAGAGCCCATAGTGCTTCATTTCTACATATAGTATTTTAAAGCAAAACCTGATTTCATATATCCATCTAGTCTATTTTTAAATGTGGACTTATTTTCACTAACAATGTTATTTAGGGGCAATTTGTTCTATGGCCCTACAACCCTTTGTGAGAAATAGTGGGCTCTTTTCTTTGTTTTACATTTGCCTCTGGCAAGTTGGAGTGGATGACCCCTAGTATTGACATGAACCTGCTTAAATTCCAAGCCGCATAATCCAGTTAAATAGGGATTGTGTATAATATCCCACGTAAATAGTAGATCACCTCTAATTCTTTGATTTTCCAATGACATAAGACTGAATTTGAGTAACCTGTCCTCACATGACAGGGCCTTGTTAGAAGTAACAGACTTTGTTATTCTTCTCTGAACTCTTTCAATTCTAGCCATGTCTTTACATTTGAAGGGATTCCATAATTGAGAAATATAATCAAAGTGAGGTCTTACATAGGATCTATACAGTGGAAGCAAAATGTCAGGATCTTTAGATGTGATATTATGGCGTATTGCCCACCAGATCTTATTGGCTTTACTAATAATATTGGCAATATGAGTATTGAAATTCATGAATGTATTAACTGTAATCTCTAAATCTCTCTCGCTAGTTTTTGAAGTTAATATTTTATCGTAAAGAAGGTATTAATGTTTAGTATTTTTTTTTTTGCCAAAATGAAGAACACTGCATTTTGATGGATTAAAGTGAAGATTCCATTTAACAGACCACTCCTCTAATTTATTTAGATCTTCCTGAATGACTGAATGGTCTTCTGTGGATACACATGTTAGTAATTTTACAGTCATCTGTGTATTTGACAATATTACTTTTAATATTGATGGATAAATCAGATATAAATATCTGAAAGATTAGTGGAGCCAAAACAGATCATTGAGGGACCCCACTTTCTGCCTTTATTCAGCCAGAAGTGTGACCATCAATAGTCACTCTCTGTTTCCTATCCAACAGCCAGTTTGAGAACCACTGAGTAAATATAGGATTGATCTTATACATCTGAAGCTTCTGAACTAAAGCCCAATGAGGAGCTGAGTCAAAGGCTTTTTTAAAATCTAGTAGGATAACGTCACAGGGTTTGCCTTTATCTAAATTATCACTTACAAGGTCATAAAAGCTTACTAAATTAGTGGCACATGATCGACCCTTAATTAACCCATGCTGGGTTTGATCTAAATTTATTATGTCTAATGACAATTCGTCCTTGATTATATGTTCCAACATTTTGCCAAAAATACGTTAGTCCAATAGGGTGATAGTTATCAGGTGAACTCTTAGTACCCTTTTCAAATAATGGTGTAACATTTGCTAGTTTCCATCCAGAGGGAACCGCTCCACTACTTAAACTTTTATCAAAAATAATTTTAAGAGGGACAGTAAGATGTTCTTTTATTACCCATATTAAGTCCCCAGAAATTCTGTCAGGGCCTGGTGATGATCCTTTTTTGATCTCGCTTAATTTCGTTTTAATGGTATCCAATGGGATATCAATATTATAGACTGAATGACAAACTGAAGTTGAGGGATTGCCAGTATTGGTGTCATTAGAAAATACCTTGCAGAAATGTAGATTAAGAAATTCAGCTATTTCTTTTGGATGTTGAAGAATGGAGTCAGTAGTGGCAATTGGACCTACTCTACATTCTTGCTTTTTTAAATAATTAATATAACTGTATAACATTTTACAATTCCCTTTTTGTGCATGTGATGCCAATGATCTTTCCATCCTAACTTTTGATTTTTTAATTTCCTTTTCACAGGTTCTTTGTATATTTTTAAATGCTGTTAGTGTTCTAACACATTTAAAAGAACAGTACTTTTTGTACAGTTTTTTTAATTAGTTTGAGTAATCTACTATCTAGCCATTTTGGGTGTGAGTATGTTTTTCTTTTATAAATTCTTGGAATGAATTTGTTAGTGGTATCTATTACAGTAGAAGAAAAGTTATTCCGTATAGTATCTATATTGTTGTAGTTCAAAAGAGAGGACTAATCAATTTTTGACAAATACTTATTAAGTGCCATTACATCTGTTTTATGAAAGGCACACAGTTCTGTAACATTATTTGATTTTAGGAATGAGTTGCAGAGTTTAAAACTAACAATGCAGTGGTCACTAGAACCCAAGGGAGCCAGGGCACAGCATTCTTTAATTACGGCAGAATCACTACCCAAAACAATATCCAGTAGGTTAGGGCCTCTAGTTGGAAGGTTACATGTTGAGTTAGACTTAATTCTTCACATAGAGTTAGAAAGTTCTTAGCCAATTTGGACTTTGCTGAGAAGTTAACCCAGTCTATATCACCCAAAGTTAGGTCGCCCATAAACAGTATATTTTCTAACTCAGCAGCAGTTTCTGTTTCAGAAATTATTTCATTTAGCTTGTCAAATTTAGAATCAGGAGGCCTATAACATAGGCACAGAATAAAATCAGTCTTATTGTGTTTTTTGAAATTCAACCAAATAGTTTCTGTTAGTGTTGAGTTAACTCTAATTTTATTGGAAATGTCATGAACTAATATTTTCGAAGAAACAAATATTGCTACTCCACCCCCTTTCTGATTCGGTCTGCTTAAATGAAAAAGGGAGAGACCAGGAATGACTGATTCCCAAATCTGATCAGATGGCCACCAAGTCTCAGTAATACCAATAATATCTGGATTTTCAGTTTCAATTCATAGTTGTAATTCATCTAATTTATTGCCAAGGCTACGGGCATTTATTAATAGTAGCTTTAATGCCTTGTTCCTTACTTGTTTAATATTTGCCGGCAATTGAGCAGAAAGGACATTTTTATCTGATAGTTGTGTTTCCTCCGTAGATATTAGTTTAAAGTAGGGTGAAAAATGACCAGGGCTCCCTTTTCAGAGCCCCACTGCAGACCTCCTGCCACTCTAACACTCTAATTCAGACTAACTGAACATTCTAAACTTCCCCTGATCAGCTGACTCAAAAATGGTTATGCTGCTGTGAGAGTTCTAAATGACATAATCATCCCTGTCTCAGGCTAGCTGAGTAAACAATGATGTCATTATGTAGGAAGCCTCTAATGAGCTCTCTACCAGCTGTCTTTTCCTACCTGCCTAATACTAGTACTAATGGGATTCTAGTAACCCCAGGGGACTGGGTGGTTACACTCTCCAGAACCAGACACACTGTCTGTCTGCAGCCAGGTTACGGTCCAGTACCAGGCCATCCTACCTCTGTGCTCCCTACAGAGAGGGTTGATCAGGTCCTCCTCTACCATGTGCTAGGCACAGGTAGCTAACAATAAAGGATGGTGGCCCACTGAAGAAACTTCAACTCCTGCCCTACAACTATCTATGGATTTTCAGTGGCTCCAAGAGATTGCCTGAAGCATGTCCTGACTGACAACACTGGTTACCCCATCCAGATTCAGGACCACCAACCTGCCTTCCCCCTAGCCCTCTAAGGAAACGCTATCTGACCTATGCTACCTACCAGGTTTCCATACCCCAAAAACATTTTATACCAGAGGAACTGCAGCCCACTTTAGAAACATGTAATTGGCATTACATTCCCTAAATCTAAGAACTACAAACTAAACCTGCAAAGCAGAAAAATGGTTAGCATTGTACTACACAGTTACACAAAGCCCAGCAACTTTAAAAAGGAGGACTCCGAAGAGCCCTAAAAATCCTCTTCTTGTCTTCTTTCAGGAACACCTGCAAAAGAAAACTTTGCAAAACAAATTCTGCTAACAAAACACAATCTGTTAACCACACAGCGACCAAACCTCCCACTGCAGATACTACACAATCCCCAAAAGTTATTTTTTAAAAGGAATTTTCTATGAAAGTACAAAAATCAGAAATAAAAGCATTTACAAAAACATTCTGGAGAAAGGAAACCCTACAAAGTCTGATGCTCTAGGAGAATGTTCAGAGTGCTCAGGACACTATACATAGAGACTCTCCTAGTCTGAAACCTGCTGAAACACAGTTCTTGGACAGGCACGAGACCTGCTAGCACTGCAGTCCAGTTCAGGAATGTCTATTAATGAATCAAAGTTCCTGGAATATCCTCATTTGCGTGCAAAACAGTCAAATTAAAATGTAAAGAAGAAAAAAGGTATGTCTCACCAGATTCTAGGTGAAAGATGTATGTCTACATCACCTCCCTGGACCTGCAGCCTGATGATCTTCTGCTGCTGGACAAATGAAATCTTCAGATCAGGTTCTTTCATGCCTCCTGCTGGACCTGGATGGGAAATCTTCTCCCTCTGCTGGGCTGATGAACCTGGATGCTGCTGCAGACAAACCTGGATTACCAGAAGAGATGCCTCTCCTTCTTGGTTGCTGCTGCTTCAGTGGCAGATTGCTGATCTGGCATTGCTGCATTCACTTGGCATGCTGGCATGATTACTGGTGAGTGGCACTTTTATGGATAGCACTGCTCGGGGTGTGGAGCAAGAACTGTTTCTCCATCCAGACAAACCACTCTGACATTGTAGAATGTCTCTTGGCCGGCTGTGTCCACAGTTCTCACAGTCTATAGACAGAGTCCTGCCAAGCTTCCAAAACTGTAGTCTCTCATGACATACTTTAATTTACACAAACTTGTTTACTTTTGGATGCAGGTTGGTACTAGCTTCCTCCCACAACCAGGCATGCCTGTTTTTCTCAATTTATTCCCAAACTTTTCTAGGAAAGGATGGATATGTCTGTCCATATTTGGCCTCAGTCCTACGTCTAATGACATATCCTTCCTTGCTGCTTTTCACTAGGTCTAAACCAGAAGTACGGCTTGGGGAAGGTCAGTCCTGGTTAAGCCAGTTTCAAAAACTCAGTGCAGAGTAAAAGCAGTCCACCTCTGCATTCGATTGCATGTTGCTAGAGCCCTACTCTGTCTCTGAAGGCTCCACAGAAGTCAAGGCTAGTGGTGACTCTTGGTGGCCCACATTAGTTGCTTCAACTTCCTCCATTTCCTCCTGTTCTATAAGCTCTGCCCAGGAGCTGACATTGGCTTTGCTCCTGAAAGCATCCATCCTTCACTGCACACAGAGGCAGTTGCTTCCCAACACAGAGCTTCGTCTACCTCATCCTCACCCACGAAGGTTGGGCTTGGGCCTTCTACCTACGGATCTACAGATCCTGCTTCTGCAGTGTCCAACTCCACCTTCTCCATCGTGGAAAACTCCATTCCTTCCTGCCCTTGCAAGGTATCCTCACAGACGTTCTCCAAGAATTCCTTGACAACCTTGGTGGGGTCCCCCTGACTGCAACCAGCCTGCTGCTGTTCTGATCTAACCGAGTCCCCTGCCAGTGTCCATGCAGGGGCTAAGTGGACGTTTTTGGCTTTTGCAGTTACTGTACTGTACCACCTGCTTTGCACATCCCATTTTTTTTTTCAACTGTCTGTACTATGTGGGATTAATAGAATGTTCCTTCCTGACTTCAAAGAGATGATGCACACATTAACCAGAATGTTTGCTAAGGCCACATCAGATGGTGCTGCTTCACAGTTGTAAAGTTTTTTGAAATGAGCTAGCTCTTTCTCTTGTGCAATCCATGCACTGGCATCTAGTGGGTAGTGGGGAGTATTAGATGCCCTTTTTCTGCAAACAAACACACAAGTCCACTATTACTATTTTGTATTTAAAGCTGAGTTTTGGCTTGAACACACATTTTGTTTACTTTTGCTATGTTGTTAAACAGGCTGCCTGGCTTGCATTTTGTTTCACAATTTTTGCACAACTAGTTGAAACTTTGCTGCTTCTGAGACACTGGCTCAACATGATGCTTACTGCTTTGTTTACATTGCTGACTATGCCCCAAAATGTTGGCAATACTTTAACTTTTTTCTTCATCGCACACACAGTTCACTTCGCTGGAACATTTTCTGATCTTGTATTTTACTGTTTTATTCTGTGCACCATTTCAATCTCACATTTTGCTCAAATTCAGCACATCCATACATTTACTGCATGTGTTTGGACTTGTAGATTAGTACTGCCCTCGATTTTGTTATCAAACACAGTCACTGCACACAGTTCACCTTTTAAATCTCATATTCTCTCTCTGATTTTACTTTGCTGCACTGCTTTACGGTTCTCTGATTTGCTCACAGTTAATTTTACTTTGCTTTTTGTACTCACTCAGGCAGTAGCTGGTTCCCTCATCAGATGGTAAGCGGCCTGCTGCTGGTTTGTATGGACCTTTCCGGTGGATCGAGCTGGCAGACCCATGGATCGGTTGCAGAGTCACTGCAATCACTACTTCAGTGGTCAGAAAATAGGTTGAGACCAATTTTAAACTGTAAAGTTCAAAAAGTGGTGTTTTTAAACAGTCCTTTACTCTCGTTGATTCCTCCTGCTGCTGTACTGCTCGAGTACTCCTCAGCACAGAGAGTCAGGCAAAGGGTGAGGCTTGGCTCGCTGGACCAATCACATGATGCCATGAAAATGAGCTTCTTTCTCTCTCTCTAATGCACTCCTTCATGATGAGTGCGAGCAGGGCAAATTTAAAATGCAAACTTCACTTTTTTTTCTGGGTTGGCAATTTCAGTGGGGCAAAGCACTTTTATGCATTTCAACAGTTTCTTGCACATTTTTGTTAGCGACTCCCCCAGTTTTCACTGTAAACACTTGAAACTTTCTGGGCACATAGGAATTAGGGTTATTAAAGTCCACAAATACTTTTTGCTTGAAATTTGTAACTTTTAAACAGTTCTTAAAGCATATTAATTGGCAGGGCAAGGGCACACATTGCTCATCTCAACAGTTCATTTTGAAGCAAGTTTAAACACACAAACAGCAAATTTGTCCGCTTTCTTCCTCAGGACTTTAGGCAGCAAATACTTTTTGATGGCATTTTCCTTGGCACAGACTTTGCTTTTCTTGGCAATGATCTTCTGTTATGATGCACTGCCACCAGGCAGAAATATCCTAGACATACTCTCAGCATTTTTCCTCTCACCCAAAAACATATCCCGGATGAGCCCCCATGTATTTGTAACTCCCCCAGCCACTTTTCTCAGCTGGCACTCCCCATTAAAAGAACCAGTGCCCAAATCATGGCATGCAATTTTCTCTCAGCAGAATTACTCACTTGATACCACCCCTAGCTGTGGAGTGTATACCAGGCTCATTATCTAAAGGATGGGGGTGTGGGGTACAATACTAACAAATGTACCTTTGTATTTACAACCAGGTCCAGGGGAGAGGATGCTAGTCATATGCTAGATCAAATTGCTGAGGGGCCCCAATAACATTCACACAGATGCAGTAAGCTGAATATCCAGAGCAGTAACTGGGATTGTGCAGTATGGCTTTATTCACAGATGTTTCTTTAAAGCACAGGTGGACCAACAATGGTTGTCATTGCAACACAGGTAGACTCTTTTTCCAGAAACACCTTGCTAGGCAGTACAGTTTTCCACAGAAACATCTCCATCCATTTTCCCAAAGGGCATGCCCATGGCCTGAACCACATGCTTGAGCTACTTTCAAAACATTTCCATTTCCAGAGTGTATGCTTGTGGCCTGAACCACATTATTCAAAATCATCCTGGGCATTGGCCTTTGCCCAGGGGACCTTGGTGCCCACCAGCAAACCAGTTAGCCCTGCATTGACTCTCCAGATGGCGTTCCTCCCACCTTTTTCCCCAAATACAATGTCTGTCATTCCTTCAGGGTTACACCAAAATAAGCCTTCAGTCCCCACTGAATTGCTAAGGACTCCCAAACTTTACTTCAAATTAGCACCCTGAGGTGAAAATGGGTCCTGGCCGGTGTGATCTAGCCTCATCTTGGGCACACACACACCCCAGACAACCTCCCAAGAGTACATTCTCAAATTCTGTATCCACAGATTAGTTGCTCCTTCCTTCCAGTCATGGAAAGAACCAGAGAAAGGCACCTTTTCTTCTCTGGTAGCTTATCAGATTCCATGCACAGTCCTTTTCTAAGACAGCTGTATACTTACAACTAATAAGGCTAATATACTATATAATAATATATAATATAAGAGAAGGCTTCTTTGATGTAACCTTGAAGGAATGGCAGAGACTATATTTGGGACAAAGGTGGGAGGAAACGCCATCTGGAGTTTCAACGCAGGGCTAACTAGTTCGTTGATGGGCATCAAGGTCCCCTGGGCAAAGGCCAGTGCCCAGGATGATTTTAAATAATGTGGTTCAGGCCATGAGAATACACTCTGGAAATTGAAATGTTTTGAAAGTAGCTCAAGTATGTGGTTCAGGCCATGAGCATACCCTTTGGGAAAATGGATAGAGATGTTTATGTGGAAAACTGTACTGCCCAGCAAGGTGTTTCTGGAAAAAGAGTGTACCTGTGTTGCGATATCAAACCATTGGATTGTCACCTGTGCTTTTAAGTAACATCAGAGAATAAAGTCATATTGCACAATCCCAGTTACTGCTTTGGACATTCAGCTTACTGCTTCTGTGTGAATGTTATTGGGGCCCCTCAGCAGTTGGGTCTAGCATATGCCTAGCATCCTCTCCCCTGGACCTGGTGGTAAATACAAAGGTTCATTTTTAGTATTGTACCTCCACCCTCCCATCCTTTAGATAATCAGCCTGGTATAAACTCTAAAGCTAGGGGTGGTATCAACTGAATAATTATGCCAAGAGTAAATTGCATGCCATTATTTGGGTACTGGTTCTTTTATTTCGGGGGTGCCAGCTGAGAAAAGTGGCACTTATATTATTTTTTATCTAAATACTAATAGCACATTATTTCAAATGAAAATTTATTTTCAAATGGAAGTGAAAATGAGTCTGATACCATCATTGTCTACAAAAGTGAGTGTGATGGTGTCCTGAGAATTGAGGGTAGATTCAGTGCCACCCTCACTCCAATAAATATTGCTAGCTGACTACTGCCATAAATGTCAAGCTTCCCATTAGAATATATTTTCTGCATAAATCCCCTCAATATACACCATTTTTCTTCCTCTGTGAAATTACTCTACTAGCTTTTGGCAGCCATCTTGATTGTTACTAAGATAAGTGAAGTTTAAGTCCCTTTTACAGTCTAGTATATGTTGCTAGGCAACACTGGGCTTAGAACAGTCTTATGTAAGTCAAGACATTTTTTATGTGGACACGCAGCAAACATTTTGTTAGGAGAGCGGCTTTTGAGGGGTGTGACCCTGTTAGTCCAATGCAGAGTGGTCTGCAAGGGGCTCATCAGTGTCATCCCAATCATCAGCCAGGCTGATCATGACAGTATTCTGGCTTGCTGGGCAGAAACATAGAAGATTGTGAATGAGCAAGCATACATAACAAGGCAGTTGTGATCGAGAGGTTTCCGTGGTAACCAGAGACTTCAAGGGCGTAGCTTGAGAGGTCCGTTACCACGGAAACCTTGAGATCTTACAACTGCCTTGTTTGTGTATGCTTGCTCGTACACAATATTTTATAGTGTATGGGCAAACATAATCAGTGCTCCGTGATCCCCAAACAAGTCTACCTCTTAAAATAGAAGTAGTTTATCAAGTGTAGCTGACTTCCACATCACCGTGGGCTGCTCACTTGAAGATGTGCGAATGCGTTTGATCTTGTTGTGCTGCACCGGTGACGTACTCAGTGCAGCACAACAAGATAGTGATGCACTGAGGCAAGCACAACAACGCTGTTGGAAGCATGGATTTCCATGCTCAATAGCATTCCACCATACACTTTATCATGTATTTCAAAGTAAAGAGCTGATCCAATCATAGATTGGTTCTTTTCTTTGATCTACAGCACCCAACAAGCACAATTGATCTGTCATGATCAGCCTGCTGAGGAATTACACCCTGTAACAAAGAAAACTGTCCATTGATGTCTGTTGCTGGCACCACTGTAACTGTTCACCTCACCCAACTCTCCCTCTCAGCACCACAAACCCAACCCCCCCCACAAACATAACACTGACGCTGGAGGTGCCCAATTCCCCAGTGTCACCACCTGAAATAAAGAAAATCACCCCTCATAATTTTTTATATACCCTGTAGAAAAGAAAACTGTCCATTGATGTCTGTTGCTGCCCTGTTCCTACTGTCCCCCCACCCAACCCTTCCATTCAGCACCCACCACCCCACTGCCACAAACATAACACTGACACTGGGGGCACCCAATTCCCGAAGTGTAGCCACTTGAAATGAAGAAAAACATCCCTTATCATTTTTTTAAAACCCTGTAAAAAAACCTGCCCATCGTTATCTATTGCACTGTTACTGTCCCCCGACCCTCCACTCAGCACTCACCATTCCACTCCCCCACCCACAAGCCCTTACTAACCCACCAGGAGTCCAATGCTGTAATCCTTTTTGGACTGCAGACATGTCTTCACTTTTCAAAGATGGTCCACGAACTGAGGAAATCAGGTATGCAGTTCAATGTATTTCAATGGGGTTTTAAACTTAGTGGCATAACCTGGCCGTTTTTGAAACTTTTGCCACAAATTTTCAACATGTCTTTTTTGGGACCCCAAATCATGAACAATGACAGTGAAATTAGGCAATACTTCTAGATGTTGTTTTTGCTTGCACATTCTTGATACCTTTACTGATGGCTGTTTCATGTTTATTGTTCACTGTGTCCTAATCCTTTTATTTATTGTAATGAGCACTAATTGTTTCAATTACTTTTGGTATTGCCTGTTTCATTGATTATACATTATTGTCAGTATTTTAGTTAGTTTGTACTTTACTACTACCTAAATTATTTGCTGTTGCTTAGATACTTTGTTATCTTTTGCACTCTTTGTTGATTGTATATTTTTGACTGCACATTCTTGTTTACTTGTTGCTACCTGCTATTGTACTTTCCTGGATCATGCCTGAAAATAGGCATTTTTTTGTCTAGAGCATTTATTGTTCACTGTGTCCTAATCTTTTTATTTATTGTAATGAGCACTAATTGTTTCAATTACTTTTGGTATTGCCTGTTTCATTGATTATACATTATTGTCAGTATTTTAGTTAGTTTGTACTTTACTACTGCCTAAATTATTTGCTGTTGCTTAGATACTTTGTTATCTTTTGCACTCTTTGTTGATTGTATATTTTTGACTGCACATTCTTGTTTACTTGTTGCTACCTGCTATTGTACTTTCCTGGATCATGCCTGAAAATAGGCATCTTTTTGTCTAGAGCATTTACCTGGTTAACAAAAGCAAAATAAATAAATCTGTCTAGAAAGGTGATTTTGTACTTGCTGCATGAAATCACCTTTCAGGCAGGAGTTGACATTTTTTTCTGCCCTTTTTCTTGAGGTGGGGTCATAAGAAGGCTATGTTGAAAATTTGGTATAAAGATATTAAAAAACAACAAAGGTATGAGCCTACATTGAAATTTGTGAATGCAGGCTTGTAACTTTGGAAATTTTCAATATTTTGACCCCAAATGTTCAACATAGCTATATCTTTACAGCCCCTCATGAATATGAGAGCTGTCATTTTTCAAATCCTAACCAAAATGTGTTTTCACACTTATGGCATGAAATCACCTTTTCGGCAGGATATGAAAATATTCTCCACCCTTGTTCCCGAGATGGGCTCATAAGAAGGCTAAGTGGGGTCATAAGAAAGCAATGTTAGTAGTTTGGGGTAAAAATATGAGAAAAAGTTATGAGTCTACGTTGCAATTTTTCAATGCACACTGATAACTATGGTAATTTCAATATTTTGACCCCAACTTTTCAGCATAGCCATTTTTTCACACCATCTCATGAATGTGACAACTGTCATTTCTAAAATCCTACCCAAAATGTGTTTTAACACTTGTGGTGAAAATTACTTTTCAGCCATTGTTTTATAAATGACACCTGTCATGCTCAGAAGGCATGGTCATAAAAAGATTATGGTAAAAATTTGGGGTAAAAATGTAAAAACCAACTAAGTTATGAAGAAATGAATTGTTCCAACATTTGCTCATAACTTTACTTTTTGCAGATTTTGGTCCCTAACGTTCAAAAAATCCTCCCCTCCTGAACATGGCAGGTGTCATTTTTCAAATCCCCTCTGAAACTTGTTTCCACAGCCGCACAGCAAAATTACATTTCAGATGGGATTTTAAAAATTCCACTTGTCTTGATCATAATGTCAGGTCATAACAAGACTGTTGAACATTTAGGGTCAAAATGTGGGAGTCCACTTAAAAGTAAGTATTGCCTCTCAGCTGCCCTATCCTGGGTAATTACAATCTAACAATGCGTCAAAGCAGGACACCACTAACAAGCATTTGTCAATGCCGAATGTTTGCTTGCTGGCACTGGCATTGGTAGTGTAGAAGTTACAGAGCTGCATAATGGGAATGGCAGCGAAGTATTGAACTGAAGCCAACCCCACCACCACCCTGCAGAGAGTGGCAGGCATTGGGGTGTGCCTTTGGGTTGTCAGGCATAACGACCACGCCATTTCACCACAGCCTACCCTGCAGACACTGACAAGTGTCACGGTGTGCCTTGGGGTCTTTGGCCCTTATGTGCACCCCATTCCATCAGGAAATATGGCGAGATGGGTGCGTGTGAGAATGAGGTGAAGTTTGGGCCGAAGAGTCGAGGCACACACTTGATGCCTCTCACTGGCTGCAGGGTGTGGGTGGGGATGGAATGGTATGAGCATGACAGGCAAGAATCTCAAGTCACACCCTGATTGCCTGTCATGCTCTACCAGGGTAAGGCGTTGTAATTCGGGAAACCCTACACGCCTCAGGCATTCGTTGGTATTTTCACTCCAAATTTTCAACATGTTTTTTGTGACCCCACCTCATGAACAGTGGCAATATCAGTTTGTTAGCCGAAAACTGCTTTTGCACAGCGACTATGGCATTTGGCACCACAGGTGCAAAAACACATTCCGAACAGGATGTGAAAAATGACAGCGGTACTGTTCATGAGGAGGTATAAAATGGCAATGTTGAAAATCTGCTGAAAATCTTAAAAACTGGTGAAGTCACGAGCGTGCGTAGAAACTGTACAACACACACCTGTAATGTAACTAGTTTGGGGATTTTTACAGTAGATTGTTAACACAGGCATTTTGGGACCTCCGATCATGAACAGTGTCAGTGTGATTTTCTTTATCTGTCCCGAACAATGATTTCCCACACTAGCAACACGCATCTCTGCACTGAAAGTGCGAAACACATTTTGGCCATGTTGTGGAAAATGACAGCTGTTCTGTTCATAAGGAGGTGTGGAAAATGCCACTGGTGAAAATCTGGACTGAAAATATTACAAATTCATGAACCTCTGAGGGTGCATGGAAACTGCATAGCGGTGCTCCTGAAAGTCATTTTTGGGAATTTTTTCACCAAATTTTCAACATAGCCATTTTAACACCTCTGCTCATGACCAGTGTCACTGTGATTTTCTTAACGTGTCCCATACATTGATTTCTCACACCGACTGCGCCATTGTGCGCTACATGGGCAGAAACACGTTGTGGGCTGAGATGTGAAAATGACAACTGTACTGCTCATAAGGAGGTGTGGTAAAATGGCAATGTTGAAAATCTGGAGTGAAAATATTGAAAATTTGCGAACTTACGAGCGTGCATAGGAACTCTGCAACGCACGCTTGTAAAACAGTCATTTTAGAATTTTTCACCAAATTTCAAATAGCCATTTTAAGACCTCTGCTCATGAACAGTATCACTGTGATTTTCTTAATGTGTCCCCTACATTGATTTTGCACACCGACTGCGCCATTGTGAACTACATGGGCGGAAACATGTTTTGGGTGAGATGTGAAAAATGACAGCTATACTGCTCATAAGGAGGTATGGTAAAATGGCAGTGTTGAAAATCTGGAGTGAAAATATTGAAATTTCGCAAACTTACGAGCGTGCGTAGGAACTGCGCAACGCACGCTTGTAAAATAGTCCTTTTTAGGAATTTTTTCACCAAAATTTCAGCATAATCATTTTAAGACTCTGCTCATGAACAGTGTCACTGTGATTTTCTTAATGTGTCCCGTACATTGATTTCGCACACCAACTGTGCCATTGTGCGCTACATGGGCGGAAACACATTTTGGGTGAGATGTGAAAAATGACAGCTGTACTGCTCATAAGAAGGTGTGATAAAATGGCAATGTTGAAAATCTGGAGTGAAAATATTGAAATTTTGTGAACTTACGAGCATGCATAGGAACTGCGCATCGCACGCTCGTAAAACAGTAATTTTTAGGAATTTTTCCACCAAATTTTCAAAATAGGCTTTTTGAGAGCCCACTTTATGAACACTGGCAGTGTCATTTTGTTAATAATTCCAGAAAGGTGATTTCGCACAGTGGCTGCAAAATCACCCTTTGGGCCCGAGTAACGCCATGACAGTGCAAGAATTCATGAGGAGGGGTCCCAAAAACCCCATGTTGAAAATTTGGCGCAAAAATTCCAATAAATGCCTGAGATATACTACAAAGTTGAAAAACCCCTATCTATCCCATTATACAGCTTACCGGTATTTCCTCAGTTCGCGGTAGGCTTTGAAGAGTGCAGACGTGTTTCCGGTCCACCGAACATCGTCGCTCCAGACTCTGGAGATAAGTATGGGGTGAGGAGGGGTGGGGAGGCAGGGTGTGCAGTGGTTGCGCAGGTGGTGCAGACACTGCGAGGGACCGTTTTTGCTTTTCAGTTTGTTTTTTTTTAAGGATGATGCGGGACGTTTGCCACACTGGGGTGGGCTCTCAGCATGGCAGAAGGATGGCTGGGGGGGCATGGAGCCGACGGGGGATTGGGCACCCACTCGGCCATGGCATCTGTTGCCATGCTGGGGTGGGCTCCCAGCGTGGCACCCTGTACTCGGGGGGAGGTAGACAGTGAAGCTGACGGGGGATTGGGCACTCCCATCGGTGACAGCATGGGGGGAGAGACAGTGGAGCCGACAGGGATTGGGCACCCTGCTGGCCATTACATCATTTTGCCACACTGAGGTAGGCTCCCCAGCGTGGCACCTGGATGCTTTGGAGGGGGTGGAGCTGACGGAGGTTGGGCACCCCGTTGGCAGTACAATGTGGAGGGAGGAAGGCACATGAGCACACAGTGTGCATGCGCTTGGCGTCTGCAGGTGTGTGTGGGGGAGAGCTCTGCTCACTCAAGCGGAGCTCTCCCATTCAACTGTATGCCACTGCATTTTCCTGCTGTCATAGACAGCTGCAGCAGTGATTGGCGCTCTGTGACCGCACCTGCAAATACACTGACTGAATTGGAAGAGGCTGACACACCTCTGGAAAACTCGTATGATGGCACTATGTTTCTTGCACATGCGTGCAAGCAAACATAAAAATTAAATATTGTATCTCATCTGCCCTGTCCTGGGTAAATATATAGTAAAAATGTGTACAAGCTAGACCCAGTATAACAGCAATGCCAGCGGTGAACATTTGGCTTTGACAAACGCTTGTTTTGTTTGAGCAACAGTCTTATATCAAGAACTTCTGCTAGACCACTTCTTAAGTCCTAAGACCACATATTTAAACTTACCAGTAAGTCCAGTTTTGTGCAATCCCTTGCAGGTTCATAAAATAACCTTTTAACAATTTATCAAAATTCTTTATGTTTTATGCCGTGTAATGCTGTGACAGTTAAAGAGGTCAGAGCACCTGCTTGTGTGCAGCTGCCTCTGTCTCTCTCATTCTCACTTGCTGTCAAGGTCAGGGCTCTGAGCAGAGGTGGGTGAGTGATGTGGCACACTGACTCACCTATCAGAGTCGGAGGAATAACAGCCGGGAACCCGAGAGAGATTTCAAATCTCCCAAACACTTTATCCGGGCACACATTCTTGAGTTGTTAACGCCAACTATCAGGCCCCCAGTGATGATCAGAGCTGAGAGTAAGAAAAGTCCACAGGGGATTTGTTGAGGTGCTTGTGTTACTGGTGCCATCTTCATACTAGTGGGAGGACAGCTGGCTAAAGTGGGAGGGGTGCGGTAATAGGATCAAGGAGGCAGTGGTACATTTAGATGGGAGGGAGTACAGCTTAACTACCACAGTTTAGAGAAAGGATTTGTCGATTTCTGATTTGTTTTCTGTTCTTATAAGGAGAAACAGGGTTTGCTGGCCATTTAAATTGGGGCGGTATGACAGCTACACAACTCAAATGTAGAATGGGAAATTAATTGTTTGCTTCTTACAAGTGTAACGGGGCTGCTGCCCAGTACAGCACCTGCTTGTGTGAATTTATGTGGATTGGGAACCAAGGGTTGCTGACTGCTTGCATATTTATTTATTTCAAAAGTTTCAGCAGGAAAGGCATACTGAGTTGCTAACAGCTCATTTCCAGATGCTTCCTGGGTGTGAGGGGAAGTGGAGATAAATCAAGAGGTGGAAAAAAAACTAAACAGTAATAACAATACAGTGGATTCTGCTTAAGTGCATACCCAATTTGTCAGGCCAAAATGTGCACTTAAGTGGAATTTGCACTTATCCAGATTTACATTGTAAATAAAGGGCCAGCATAGAAAAAGATGCAAACACCAGTTTGTCATACTAGTCTCTAATGTGGTATTATGTCACTTAAAATCATCAGTTAGCTCTTTTTAAATGTATGTATGTAAAGTTTTATATATACAGAGATATCACCATTAGGGTTGGAAAAAAACCTATTTACAAGGCATACCTGTCAGTATATAGAGTCCTAATAGTTACAGTAATAACAAAATACAAAAATTAAAAATGTAGATAACAATATGTTACAACATATTAAATACACATTGGACATGACAAAACAGCATTTCAATAATTTCCAGTGGTGAAATAAGTACAGATTAGATTTACATTTTTGCATTAATGTTTTTAAAAATTTAGATACGGCAGGGTCTCTGAGCTAGTGTCATGCTTCCCACCCTCTTGCTTCACTGACAGCTGATCTGTATTCCTTCCCCCTGACTGCTCACATCAGGCAGCTGTAAACCCTGTACTATGTCTAACAGGGGCTGATTGGGACCACAGGAGGTCAGGAGATCAGATCCGTATGCTCTGTATACTGAAACATGAAACAGCCAGGAGCCACAGTGGGCATTCCATGTTGATGGTTCCTGCTTTTCTTCTCTCACTTCTATCACTCATTGTTTCTCACACTCCATTGTTTCTAACTTCCTCCTTATGAGACTTGAGACAGGCTGTTAAAGGGGCACTGTCAGCTTTGCCCCTCGTTTTATGTTCAATTCCCATCTGACATTCTGAAGACACACAAGTGTAAGAAGGTGACTGTAGAATGCATCTAAATAAAACAAAAGGTAAGCAGCTAACCAATTTTCATAATTTGCAGACTATTTACATTACTGGTGTCCCGACTGTAAATCTCCATGCCCCCGGAAGCCGTTCCTCACTGAGAATGTGCATCTACTGGGACCGCTGTCCCGACCAGCAGATTTTAACATCGGCATGCCAAAAAACAGTTAATCCATAAGGGAAGGGTATTCTGAGTCGTTCAATGTGTTTGCAAATAAAAACCGAGGACTCGTTCTGGCGCAAAATACTTTTAAAAGCTGGTGCAGCTTGGAAAAAGATCCTGCGCATGCGTGAGAAAGTGCCACTACTGCCTGTAAGTCCAATCTAGTTGAGGTAGACTAGGGCATGTGCCCTAAGAAAGAAGAATTTGCCTCCCTGGTCTGTATGAACTTGAATTTATGTCTGTCAGGTACTTGATGAAAGGTTTGGAAGTGAGACAAGGAAATCAGCTCCCCCTGCCTAAAGAAGTCTGTGAGCTTGCAGGTCTTCAAAGTAGCCCAGAATGAAGGCACAATGGAAGTATTGTCAATTCTAAAATGGGGGTTACCAATAATCGGCTGATCCAGGGCCTTGTACCAATTCAACGAGAGATGACTCTGCACCTGATGAAGCGCTCTAAGGGACCATCCAATCAGAGTATTCCTGAGTGGTTTAGGAATGTACAAAGGGGTCACATACAAGAGCGAGGGCAACAGACAAGAGTACTTAGACACTAAGTGTTCATCCAACTCCAGCCGGAGGGGAGAATACACCATTGGTCTTAAAGGCTTGGCACTTTTGACCCAACAGGCAAGCTTACTAATATGATGGGCACAATAATATGTGAAAAACTAGGGAGTAGCTAGCCCACCCTGGATTTTGGGAGCTGTGAGTTTAAAGTAGGCTTTCCTCACCCCTTTCCTTTTCCAGATAAAGGCATTGAGGGCTTTCTGAAGCCTTGTGAACCACACTTTAGGGAGGAAACACCCCAACATACCCAAGGGGTATAGTAGACGAGGAAGCATGTTCATCTTGACAATGCTGATTCATCTCCACAAAGAAAGGGGGAGTGCTCCCCACCTATCCATGTCTGTTTTAAGGGTTTTTAATAAGTTGGACAAATTCTCTGTAATCATCGATGTTATTTCTTTTGTCACTTTAATACCTAAGTACATGAGGGGCTTGGTTTCCCAGGATAAATTATAAGGCACCAGTTGAGCTTGATTGAACCTATTATTTAGCGGGAAAATTTTTCTTTTGGAATAGTTCAATTTGTAATATGATACTTTGGAAAAGGCCTCAATTTTCCTTAAAAGCACGGGAATCACCTATGGATCTTCCATATGCAAAAGTAAGTCATCCGCATAAGCGGAAAGCACATATCTTTTTTCCTCAACTCTGATACCTTTAATCTCCTGTGAAACCAACAACCAACAAATCAAAGGTTCTAGGTAAAGATTAAATAAAAGGGGGAGCAATGGGCATCCCTGCCTGGTGCCATGACAAAACAGGAATCATAGAATCATGGAATGGATTACGAGTTCTAGAGGCAAGCCTATTATGAACTCGCCACCCTTTTACTGGTGGAAAAAAGTTTTTGACTTTCCATATATTCATCTAATCTAGTTTTGAAACTGGACATTGTTTCACTCTTCACTATCTCAGATGGCAGATTGTTCCAGGTACTAGCTATCCTTTGTGTGAACCAGGAATTACGCTTTTTAGTCTTGTTGGTGTCTGCTTTTACTTTATATTTATGAGATCTCATGTTATTAGTATTTGTTTGTTTGGATATATCAATTGTTTTAAACAATACATCATTGTGCATTGCTTTATAGGTCAAACATAAGTCACCTCTCAATCGCCTATAGTTCATTGAAAATAAACCTAGGTTTTGTAGTCTATCCGAGTAAGCTTGGTCCCTTTGATTTCTGAGTTTTTTTGTGAATTTTCTTTGTATACTCTTAATTGATTTTTGGCCCTCAATAAATTAAAGAGAATACCATTGCACCAGACCCTGGCCGTGGGAGATGAATACAGTAGCCTAACCCACTTAAGATATCTATCCAGTAGGCCAAAGTGGGCTAGAGTTTCAAAAAGAAAGTCCCAGGAGACCTAATCAAATGCCTTCTTGACATCCAGGGAGACAAAAGCATTAGGTACTTCTGAGTCCCTGGACATCAAGACCAGGTGCAGTAACTTCCGCATATGGTCTCCTGAGCACCTCCCAATCATGAAACCAACCTGCTCATTGTGATGCTTGGCTAGCTGGTTATGATTATTGTATGACATTGGTAGTATAAATAAATGGTCAGTGTATGAAATGTCAGTCTGTGAGATCTGGCTCTTTTAAATTGCAAGGTGTCAGCAGCTGAAATCACAGGATGTATTACACTGACCAGGAGATCTCTGTAATGTAATTAATTTCCTTGAGAAATTGCATTTTATGGCATTTTTATGACCACATGTTTTTGAAGTGGAAATCAAATGTGACTTTATGCCTTCAGAAACAGGACATCATTAAGCTGATTCCTACTGGGTTTTTTGAACACATTGGTGCCAGTGTGGGATTGCTAAATTCAAAGAAAACATGTGTAATTAAGGAGTTATATATAGGAAATGTCTCATTTCTTCTGATGGCACCTTATTTAAAATACCTCCTGATAGGAAATAATTTTTTATAATTTTATATTCTAAAAAGAAAAACTAGATGACTCACAGAAGGAGTGTGGAGACACAGAGTTTAAACTGATACGTGTGTCTGAAATGTTGTTATATCATTTTAGGACTCTAGGGAGACACAGCTCTCTGATCTAATTTTAAAATGCACTTCCAGAGGTAATACCTTAGATAGCAAAAATCTAAAATGTATTGTGGTAGCAGTTTTGCTTTGTAATTTTCCCTTGTTCTTTTATGTGATTGTTTGCTCTTTGATATATTGTTCTGTGTTTACATTTTTCATATTTTTATCATCTTTTAGTAAAGTACATTTTCTTAAGATACTGCCTGGTCTCCTCAGTCCTTTTTTGCATGTTATTACTGACAACTGTTCAAGGGCTTGATGGTGTTACTAAACTGGGAAATGGTAAGACTATACCTAAGGTTTCTTATAGAGTTAAAAGGGTTCATTTTGGAAGCCTGGATGGGTGCCCCTGGTGAGAGATTGTACTGCAGTCCCTGAAGAGTGTATGTATCTGATCCTGTTCATTGGGTGTGCTAGCATAAGGTTCACAGTTTGAATCCCCCATGAACTTGATACTAAAGGTGATTTGGACCCAAAGGCAGACAGGAGGGTTACTCTGTCTGCTACGTGTTCACACTACTACGCTCTGAGGTTGGCACTGTAGGAGCAGAGGGCCTGACCTGCTGAGTGCATTTGTGACAGATTCGGTTGGCAGCAGTGCGAAAGTATTGGTAACACAAGCTTTAACTGTTCAGTGTGTCAGCTTAATACTGTACAGTTCATTTGCAAAATAAGGCAGTGATTTATTTTAAAAAGAGAAAACAGAACAATATCATTTTGCTTACAGTCAAAGTTCCTACCTGTTTTATTTTTTTTCAAAGTGCAAGTTAGAGTAGCCGTAGTTAGGGAAGAAGATGGCTTCCAACTACAGTGAGTACACTGCCGACTACCTGAAGCAGTTGTGCAAGGACAGAAGAGTCCTGTATGAGGGGAGAGCCACGAAGCAGAACCTTGTGGATGCTCTGATGGCCGCTGATGCCAAGAGTGTCTAGTAACAGACTGTGACTGTAAAGGACAAAACCTTGGGCATGGAGGGGCCAGCAGCTAGTGAAGTGTCCAGATCTGGTGAGGAGGACAGCAGGGCCAGTGCAAGACAAGGGAAGGTCACCAGCATTCTGGAGCCAGAAGCAATCAGGCTGCAGATGGAGTTCCAGAGAGAAGTGAGAGCAGTGAGCTGCAGAGAAGAAAGGGGAGCAAGAACAGCGAGAAGCTGACCGTGAAGACCATGAGTGCCAGCGAGCCACAGAGGAGAAGAGGAAGTGAGAACAGCAAGAAGCTGAACGTGAACAGTAAGAGGCAGACCGTGAAGAGTGTGAGTGCCAGAGGCAACATGAACTGGAGAAGCTATGACTCCAACCACCAGCAAAAGAACAGGTAAGTGGCTTGGTTTTAACTGGAACTAAAGGACTGGGTTACAAATTAAATTCCAAATTGATAGCTAAATTTAAAGAGGGGGAGGATATGGTTGCCTTTTTAAATTCCTTTGAAAAAGTTTGTATTCAGGCAAATATTCCTAGAGGGTCCTGGAGCTTTCAGCTATCCCTACTACTTACCAGGAAAGCTCAGGATGCATTGGGTCAAATGGACAATGAGGACAGTAATGATTACAGCAAACTTAAAGCTGCACTTTTAAAAAAGTTGATTTAACTGCAGAAGCGTACAGAGCTAAATTCCATAAGCTCAGGAGAAGCCCTGACATGAGCTACGAGGAATTAGCCATGAAATAACATCAATGTTTAAAACATTGGTGGGAAGGAATTGAAGCAAACTCTGTAGATAAAATTGAAAATGCTATAGTGTTAGAACGTTTTTTTGGGGCATGCCCAGCAGAGCTGAAAACCTGGCTGGAGAACCGAGATCCCAAAACAGTGCAAGAGGCTGTTGAACTCTTGGACCACTATGCCAAGAGCAGATCTGCTCTGAGAGTGAATGGAGCAGGCGTGGCAGCACAGAAAGGGAAAAGCATGCCTTCAGGGCAGCTAAAACCCTCACTGCCTCCACTGAAACCAGTTAGCCCCAGGTTTCAAAGAAAAGATTTTTCTGAGAAAAGAAATGGATGTTGGGTTTGTAAAGAAACTGGGCATATTGCCAGACAGTGTCCCAAAAGGATGAGCAACATGCAAAGTGGGGCTAGGAAAGAAGTGTGTTGTTTGTGTGTCCCTGGAAGCATGCCTGTGAACATGAGGGAACACATGCACCCAGTCACTGTGGATGGTGTACAGACACAAGGGTTAAGAGACACAAGGGCATCCCTGACATTGGCAAAAGGGGATCTGGTAGAGCCTGGTCAGCTTATACTCAATATATATATGTAACTGTACAAGGCTTCACTGGGGAGGAGAAAACATTGCTACTTCGCTAGTGTTCTCCTAGACTGGGGTGAAACAGGGGGAACTGCAACAGGTGGCTGTAGCCAAAGCTTTAGCAGTTGACGTCATCCTTGGCAACAATCCCAAACAGGGGATGGTGTGTGCAGTTACCCGTAGCCAAGTGGCAAGGGAAAATTGTAGTTCCCTGAACCCCATAGAAGCCACTGTGGAAACCACTGGGAGGCTGGTCCCCCAGCCTCTGTCTCCTGATATGGAGACTAATGAAAGGGGGGCAGAAATGTTCCCAGTAGCAGTTAACCAAACAGCTATGGAGGGTTATTTCAAAGAAGGAGGGGTGAACCATTGTCAAACGGTTAGGGGATGATAGTGAACCAGAGTGCCCTGATGCTAGAGCTAGGGACCATAGTTTAGATACTGATGGGGACCTGTCATATGCCTTGGGGATGTGTAAGAAGTTTTCAGCAGCTCAGAAAAGTGACCCTAGTCTAGAGAAGCTGAGGGCTTGGGCAGACTCTGATGGAGGACAAGGAGGTGAGGGAAAACATAAAGTTTATTGGGAAAATGGACTGATGTATACTCAGGATGCTAAGACAGAGGGAGGTTTAATAGGCAGGCAGCTTGTCATTCCCCAAAGGTACCGTGAGCAGTTGCTTAAGATTGCACATGATATTCCCTTGTCTGGTCATCTGGGAATTACATGCACTACGCAGTGGTTGGCCCAGAATTTCTATTGCCCCAACTTCACCCAGCAGATGAAGGAGTATTGCCGGTCTTGTCACCGGTGCCAAGAAATAGGAAAGGTGGGTAAGAAAACCCAAGCCACCCTAATTCCATTGCCCATAGTGGAGGAGCCATTCCAGAGGGTGGGAATGGATATTGTGGGGGTCTTTAAATACCCCCAGATCCTCCAGGAAGAGGTTCATCCTGATTGTGGTGGATTATGCCACCCGGTATCTAGAGGCAGTTGCCCTGTCCTCACTGAGGACAGACAAAGTGTCAGAAGCCTTACTTGGGATTTTCTCCCATGTTGGGTTTCCACAGGAGGTTATCACTGATTAAGGGGGCTCCTTCATGCCGGACCTGATGAAATGTTTGTGGGAGAAGTGTGGGTGGTGCAGAGGTGCATGACATCTTATCATCCACAAGCCAATGGGCTTGTGGAAAGATTTAACAGTACCCTGAAGTCAATGCTCCAAGCGTTTGCTTGAATAGCATGGGGAGGGACTGGGAGAATACCTTTCCCACCTGTTGTTTGCAGACAGGAGGTGCCCCAAGAGTCGACAAGGATTTTCCCCCATTCGAGCTCTTATATGGACGCCGGCTACGTGGGCCTCTAGACTTGATCTGGGAGGACTGGGAAGGCAAGCACGCCACCCAGGGAACTCCCATAGTGGATTACGTCCTTAGGTTTAGGGAAAGGCTGAAGGAGCTTATGGGGACAGCCCAGAGCAACCTGGCAGCTGACCAATGGAACCAAAAAGTGCGGTATGACCGCAGAGCCAGAGCTCTCTCATACACGGTGGGTCAGGAAGTCATGGTCCTTATGCTGGTCTGGAAGGACAAGCTGCAGACTGAGTGGGCAGGACCGTACAAAGTAGTTAGAAAGGTAAATGACATGAACTATATCATAGAGTTACCTGACAGAAGACATACAGAAAGAATGTACCATGTCAACATGATGAAGCCGTATGCTAATAGGGCTGACATGATGTTTGCAGTGTGTAGTCCTGGGGAGGGGATGGATGAAGGAGAATCCCTTCTGGACTTGCTGGAAGAAAGCAAGTGAGAGTCCTCTGTGAAGGCAGTTAAATTGCCACCCCAGCTGGTCACAGACAAGATCCAGGAAGTAAGGGAGGTTTTAGCAGACTTTTCCCCACTGTTTAGTGCCAAACCTGGACTAGCCCCCTTAGTGACACATGATGTGGGGACAGGGATGCAGGTGCCCATTCAGTGGACAGCATATTGGGTGTCAGAGGCTGTCCAAAAGGACATTAGGAGGGAGGTGGAGGAAATGCTGGATTTAGGGGTAATCCAGAGATCCCACAGCCCCTGGGCCTCACCCATAGTCCTTGTGTCCAAGCTAGATGGCTGTACTCATTTCTGTGTGGACTATCATGGACTGAATGCAGTCACAAAGTCAGACATCCACCCTATTCCCCAGAGAGACCAACTCCTGGGCAAGTTGGGAGGGGCAACCTACCTTATGACTATTGACCTGACAAAGGGCTACTGGCAAGTAGAGTTAACTGACAGAGCTAGGGAGAGGTCAGCCTTCATAACTCTGATAGGCTTATTTGAATTTAAAGTAATGCCTTTTGGAATGAAGAACACCCCATCCACTTTCCAGAGGTTGATGAACCAGGTGTTAAATAGTGCTGAGGAGTACGCCGTGGCATACCTGGATGACATTTCCATCTTTAGTGCTAGCTAGGAGGAACACCTGTCCCACCCTAGGGAAGTGCTGGGCAGGATACAGAGGGCTGGGCTCACTGTCAAAGCTGAGAAGTGCCAGGTGGCCATGGCTGAATTGGCATACCTCGGGCATGTTGTAGGCTGGGGACAGCTCCATCCTAACCAAGTAAAAATAGAGGCAATCAAGGCATGGCCCAGACCAGAAATGAAGAAGCAGGTTAGAAGTTTTCTAGGGACAGTAGGGTACCCAATTTCAGTGCCCTGACTGCTCCCTTCTCTGACCTGGTAAAGAAAAAGATGCCTAAATACATTACCTGGGAACCAGCCTGTGAAAAAGCCGTTACCAGACTGAAGGAGGCACTGTGCAGTGCTCCTGTGTTGAAAGTCCTGACTGTAGCAGACTCTTTATAGTCCAGACTGATGCCTCAGATGTGGGTATTGGGGCAGTACTGAGTCAGACATCCAGCCAAGGGAAAGATCACCCGGTAGTGTACCTGAGTAAAAAGTTACTTCCCAGGGAGCAGACTTACTCTACTGTGGAAAAAGAGTGTCTTGCCATAGTGTGGGCCCTAAAGAAGTTAGAGCCATACTTATACGGGCAGCATTTTGAGGTATAAACTGACCTCAACCCCCTGGTTTGGCTGACACAAATGGGGAAAAACTAATGGTAGACTATTAAGATGGAGTTTTGCCTTGCAAGGGTATGACATGATGATCTTACATAGGGCTGGAGCAACCAGTCAGAACACAGATGGCTTGTCGCGTCTATATGAGGAGTGAACTGACTTGTGGAGCTCATGCCATGCAGGGGATAGAGCCCCCAAATTCAGTCTAGGTGGGGAAGATTGTGATGCTTGGCCAGCTGGTTATTTTATTTATTTATTTATTTATTTATTTATTTATTTATTTATTTATTTAACTCATATATCGGATTTACAACCTTTGAGTCAAAGACTCATTTACAAAGGCACCTCGTCACAGGGAGGGGAACAACAATTTGTGAGGCAAGACAGAGTGGAACAATACAGGTGAGATACATACAGTATACATTGCAGAATGTTTCAGCGAAAATAAACATAGACAGTTTAGCGAAGCACATAACAGTAATTCATTGGTGGGTCCTAGCAGGTCATGCAGGCAATAGCCAGTGGAAAATGGCCTGGGGTAGGCTATCGAGTGAACTGTTGGACCTGTATCAGTTTGGGGGCACACAGCAGGCCCTACAGCAGGCACATACATTTCCGAGTGCTAAGTAGGTGCTTGCGTAGGGCAGCTTTCAACTGACCAATTTTAGGGGTGTTTGAGATGTGCATGGGATGGAGTTATACCAGGACAGTGCTCTGTGATAAAAGGATCTTTGGGCAAGGGAGGTCCTGGCTCTAGGTACCTGGAAGGTGGCTTTTTTGGCGGCCAAGCGGGAAGCACGCTGAAGCTGTGCAGTGACACCAGGGGGACACAGCCCAAGAAGAGTCTTTTTTGCCAGTATACCGGTGTGATATTGCAGGCGTTCTTCCAGATTGAGTATGTCTGGTGGTATAGAGTCAGCATGTGTGGGTTCTGCTTTGGGCACTGTCAGGAGCCTGCAGGCTTTGTTGATGGAGGCCTGGATTTTGGTGAGGGCAGTGGGGTCAGCGGCTGCATAGATGAGGAGGCCATAGTCAACTAATGACAAGATGGAGGAAGTGATAGCCAACCGTAGGGTGAAGTCAGGGAGGCAGTCCTTGTGGCAATAGAGGAGCCCAATCCGGGTGTTCATGGCAGAGGATAGAGCACTGACATGGGCATGGAAGGAGAAAGCTGAATCAGAGGTGATGCCCAGATATTTATATGTTGATACCTGCTCAAGGGGGTGGAGGGTGTTGGGAAGGATGGAGAGGGGGCATTTTTGGAGTTACTTCGGCGGTGTGCAAAGATCATTGACTTTGTTTTCTTGAGATTCGGACCAGGCGATGGTCGAGGAACCATTTTTCAGCTTGGCTGAAGGAGGATTGCAAGTTGCTCTGGAGAGTGACCGGGTCGGGGTGTGAGGAGAGAAGGACTGCATCATCTGCATATAATAGCAGCTTTCCTGAGCAAGAGCTGGGAAGGGTTTTCAAGAAGAGACTGAACAATATGGGGCCCAGAATGGAGCCTTGTGGGACTCCAGAACATACAGGCAGTGCCAAGGATAGGCTACCATTTAACTTGACGTGTTGGGATCTACCACAGAGGTAGCTGGAGAACCAGGCTAAAGGGCCGGATGATAGTCCCATTTTACAGAGAGTGTCTAGCATTAATGGGTGGTTCAAGTGTCGAAGGCCTTGAGCAGGTCAATGAACACTGCCCCAGCCATCTCCCTGGTATCTAATGCGGAGTGTATATGGTGGGAGAACTCCAGTAGAGCTGTGGTGGTGCTGTGACCTGGGCAGAAACCTTGCTGTTCAGGGCACAGAATGTTGTGGCTGGATAGATAAGTTACAAGTTGTGTGGATACTATTTTTTCCAGTGCTTTGGTAGGGGGGGATGGAGATAGGTCTGTAGTTATTTGGTACAGTACGATCTCCATTTTTATGTATAGGGATGATTTCAGCCTGTTTCCATGCCCTCAGGAATTGGCCGAGACACAGGGATCGATTGAGGAAGTCCGTGAGGGGGCCTAGCATGACATCCAATGTTAGGTGGAGTATCCAGGAGTCGAGGGGATCACCGCTCGGGTTGTGGAAGGAGAGAGCATTTTGGAGGATTGGCTTCACGTCCTGTGGAGAGATAGTTCTAAAGAGAAGAGGGGGATGAGTGATAACTGGGTTGTTGCTTACCGAGATGGGGTCAAAGAAGTGGGACGGAAGAACTGAGCTTAGATCAGAGAAAGTTTCGTTAAGGCAGTTGGCACTAAGGCAAGGGTCCAAGCATAGCACCATTTATGACCATCTGAGAGGGAGGAGGAGCAGGTTGTCCCGCTTAACTCCTTCACATTATTCCAGAAGGTGCAGGCATTGCCCCAGGAGGAGGTCAAGGTGGATTGGCAGTGGCTGGCTTTGGCTTTTCTTATGGCCCAGGTGCACTGGTTCATGAAGCACGCTATAGCTTGCCTGTCTGCTAGTTTGCCAGTCTCGACAGCAATGTGCCATAGGTTATCATGCTGCTTCAGTTGTTGGATTGGGGGGACATCCAGGCAGCTGAGTGTCTCTTAGTACAATTAATGTGGGTGACAGGGGTGAAAACATCACAGGCCTTGCAGAAGGCATTGGTGAGGAAAGCAAGGGCAATGTCTATATCCGTTGTGAGGAGATTGGGGAACCAAGTTGGGAAAAGCCGCTTAAGTTTATGTGAGAC
Source organism: Neoceratodus forsteri (assembly GCA_016271365.2). Taxonomy (NCBI): domain Eukaryota; kingdom Metazoa; phylum Chordata; order Ceratodontiformes; family Ceratodontidae; genus Neoceratodus; species Neoceratodus forsteri. The sequence goes on along the minus strand of CM057451.1, from coordinate 668,850,782 downwards.
ATCTGGGGTGAAAACGCGACGGGGTGGTGGAAAGTAGTTTTGAGCATGGGGAGGACCAGTGGCTAAGGATTAGCGAGTGGTCACTGAGGGAGTTGGGTAGTACATTAACATTCTTTATTTTGTGAGGGCGGTTAGAGAGCACAATGTCTAGTAGCTGCATAGTCCCACTTGATTGGTTAAATCTGGTGGGTTGAGTCACTAGTTGGGATAGGTCAAGGGCTGTGAAGTTATCTTTAATTTGTGTTGAGGTAGCGCCGAGCCATTTGATGTTGAGATCTCCCACTATGAGCTGTTCAGCCTTGTGTGGCAGGGTAGTGAGGTGGTCAGTGAGGGAGCGGATAGCTTGGCTTTGTTCTCATGGGGGTACATATGCTGTAGTGAGGTAAAGAGGGCCACGGCCTGGGTCAGGGGTAATTTTTAAGGTGATGGCATGAGCCCCATGGTCGAGTTTTGGGGTATGCAGGACATGACCCAGGAGGAAGTTAGGTAGACTGCGCATCCCCCCTGCGCTTACCCACATGATCTTCTCTGAAGAGGGTGAAGACAGGGAGAGAGACCGTCGAGACTGGGGTCTACGGTGAGAGCCAAGTTTCCACTATGGCAAGGATGTCGGGCTTATGTTGGGAGACCCAGCAATGGAGTGCAGCAGTCTTTTTAGGTAGGCTGCAGATATTCATGTAGGCAATGCGGAGGCCATGCCCTATGGGGGGGCGATGTACCAGGTCCTGGGCCTGGGTTGGGGTGGACATTCCCAGAGAGCAGGAGGAGTAGGATGGTGAGCCAGAGTAAGAGACTGTGGCGGTAGCGGTAGTGACGTCTGGGCAGTTGGGAGGATTTGCGGGGGACAGAGCAGGGGATGGGTAGGGAGTTAAAGGTGGGTAGGGCTAGCACAGAGGGATACCACCTGCTACTGTGGGCTGTGGTGGGTATGGATACCAGGGGGGTGAGACGGGGTGGTTAGGCGATCCAGTGTGTGCGGGGTATTGATGGAGAATGGAGGGTAGATGGAGGGGTTAGAGGGAGTGGGGGGGATGAGAAGCTAGCATAAGCACATATATCGGGTGTCAGGGAGATTTTGGACTGTGTTTTTTCATAACAGGGTTGGGATGATAAGGAGCAGCATGAGTAATCCAAGACCTAAAAGAGTCATTTTGTTATATTGCTGTTTGAGAGATATGTGGGAGGACTTAGGCAAGCAGGGTCCCCCTAGTGTTCAGCCAGTATAACCTGCAGATGGGAAAGTGGGCTGATTGGTTCTACAGCCTCACGTGATGCTACCTATAAAGTGGAGAGCCGACCAAGGGTGGTGGGGGTGGTGGGGAGCCGGCACACAGTGCCGGCGGGGTTTAAACTCAGCGCCTCCAACAGTCCTGTTTTCCTTTCTCTGCGCATACCTGTGGTCTGGGGAGGGTGCGGCAAGTGAGCCGATTCCTGGCTTGGGCTTCTGGTGCTGGGGAGGGCGGGCTGCTTCCTCTGGCCCTCGCGACCCACAGCAAGATATGTGGTCCAGGGGGGTGCGGCAAGCGAGCCGATTATTGTACGATATTGCTAGCATAAATAAATGGTTAGTGTATGAAATGTCAGTCTATGAGATTTGGCCCTTTTAAATTACAAGATGTCAGCAGCTGAAATCACAGGATGTATTACACTGACCAGGAGATCTCTGTAATGTAATTAACTTCCTTGAGAAATTGCATTTTATAGGGTTTTTATGACCTCATGTTTTTGAAGTGGAAATCAAATGTGACTTTATGACTTCAGAAACAGGACATCATTAGGCTGATTCCTGTTGGTTTTTTGAACACATTGGTTCCAATGTGGGATTGCTAAATTCAAAGGAAACATGTGTAATTAAGGAGTTATATATAGGAAATGTCTTATTTCTTCTGATGGCACCTTATTTAAAATACCTCCTGATAGGAAATCATTTTTTATAATTTTATATTCTAAAAGAAAAACTAGATGACTCACAGAAGGGGTGTGGAGACACAGAGTTTAAACTGATACTTGTGTCTGAAATGTTGTTATATCATTTTGGGACTTTAGGGAGACACAGCTCTCTGATCTAACTTTAAAATGCACTTCCAGAGGTAATACCTTAGATAGCAAAAATCTAAAATGTATTGTGGTAGCAGTTTTGCTTTGTAATTTTCCCTTGTTCTTTTATGTGATTGTTTGCTCTTTGATATATTGTTCTGTGTTTACATTTTTCATATTTTTATCAACTTTTAGTAAAGTACATTTTCTTAAGATACTGCCTGGTCTCCTCAGTCCTTTTTTGCATGTTATTGCTGAACGGATATTATGTATGACAACTGTTCAAGGGCTTGATGGTGTTACTAAACTGGGAAAAGGTAAGAATATACCTAGGGTCTCTTATAGAGTTACAATGGTTCATTTTGGAAGCCTGGCTGGGTGTCCCTGGCGAGAGATTGTACAGCAGTCCCCGAACAGGGTACGTATGTGAGCCTGTTCATTGGGTATGCTAGCATAAGGTTCACAGTTTGAATCCCCGGCAGAACTTGAGACCAAACATGATTCAGACCTAAAATCAGACAGGAGGGCTACCCTGTCTGTTACTTGTTCACACGATTGCACTCTGATGTTGGCACTGTGGGAGCAGAGGGTCTGACCTGCTGAGTGCGTTTGTGACACTCATTGCTAACAAGACCACTCATAATAGGAGCAAACCTATTAGCCAAAATCTTTGCAAGTATTTTAAGACCTGAATTAGGCAGAGATATCGGGCAGTAATTCTCAGGGTACAGGGGATCCCTCCCAGGTTTCGGAATAAGCGTTATCAATGCTTCTAGAAAATTCAATTCCGAAGTACCATTATCACACTAATAATTGTAGACCTCTGACAGGACCGGGACTAACACTGTTTGGCAAAACTTGTACAAGTTGTTAGGTATACCATCCAGACCAGGGGATTTGTCTAAAGGCAATTGTTCTATAGGCTGTTGTATTTCTCTGGGAGTGATATGTTTCCCTAAAAGGGCCTCATCCATGGCAGATACCGTTGGCAGGGTAACAGCATTAAGATAATGGGCTATATCCCTCCATTGGGCAAGTAGTAGGGTCCATCGAGTATAGATTTTGGAAAAATGTTTCAAGGCCTGTAGCTAGCTCCTGGGGTCAGTGATGACCAAGACATCTCGTGATAAACAAAGGCCTGGGATAGACCATGAGGCTTCCACCTGCTGAGTACGAATTGTCAATAGCTTACCTGCCCACTCTCTGGATTCAAGGTCTTTAAGTTTTGTCATATGCAGTGACAGTTCAGCCTTCTGAGCTAGCAGTTCCACATACCAAGTCTGTAACCTATGTAGCCTAGCCCACTCCTCATCCACAGATTGCCTACTAAGGACCTGCTCTAAAGCTTAAATGGAATTCAGCATCGTCTTCACTTGGGCTATGTATTGGCATGATCTAGTTGCTACCAACCAAATGCACTCACCTCTGAGAGATAGCACTTGAGGGCTGCCCACATAAGATCTATCTTCCCAATCGACCCCTTATTTGTCTCCAAAAAAAAAGGAAATAAAATCAGCTATATGTTTGAGAGAGGCTAGCCTCTGTAGCAACTGGATATTCATGTGCCACAGGGTGTCCCTTTTAATCCCAGGCCCAAGTAAATAAGTGATACCCATGGGAGAATGATCTGATATTACCCTGACATGGATAACTGCATCAATTATCCCTGGCAGGGCAAATGCAATTACTAAAAAATAATGTATTCGAGAATAGGAACAGTGGGGAGGGGAGAAAAAGGTATATTGCCTTTCTGAAGGATTCAATATATGCCAAACATCTAGTAGGTCTGCTCCATCCATGAGCTCCTTCAAAGCTCTTTGAGCTGGGGATAAGCCACACCGTCTATGCTCTGATCTATCCATATCTAGTTGGGGAGTGATATTCCAGTCTCCCCCCAATATCATTTAGCTTAACTGGTTCCATGACAATTAGGTTCAAGAAGCGAGTAAAAAAAAAGGGGCGAGTCACTGTTTGGGCCATATATCGTACCTAGCAATATTGGCTGGGTTGCTAATAAGCCATGGATCAAAATATAGCGGCCTTCTGGATCTCATAGCTCTTCAATTAACTTAAAGTGGACTGTTTTAGCTATCAGGATGGCTACTCCACCCCAACTTGTAGAAAGCCCAGATCCAAAGACCTGACCTACCCAAGTTTTTGCAGTAAAGGAGAATCCTCTCTCCTGAGATGCATTTCTTGCAGACAGGCAATCCCCGTCTTGAGGTGGTGCAGGTGCTTCAATATCATCTGCCATTTACATCTGTCCTGGGCCCCTTTTACGTTTCAGCTCACACATATGTATCGGCCTCCCATACTTTATCCCTTATTATGTATACACAGCACTGTTTAGCATAAAACAGATCCCCTTTACAATGCACCCTTAAGTATCTAAACAGATATGCAGAGACAGCACACTGAGTCCCCCCCTTCCTCTCTGAAGCCCGTAAACATTAAACAGAGTATCGAAGGAATCTTCCCTCATACCAAATCCCTCCCCCCGATAACACAATAATAAACTACACATAAGTCCCCAACAACAACAAAACCACCCCTGGTTCTAAGCAACCACAGTACCACTCATACACTGTCAGGTGATGTTGTAGCGCAGATCTAAAGAAAGTCAGCAATTCCACCACAACCCCCCAGCAAGCACATAAAATCATACTGCTATGCTTGTAGCAGAAACAGTGCCCCTCAGACTTAAGAATCTGCCTGGATACAGATACCCCATAAGCCAAGGATCAATTATTGGACCCCTCACAGCATTTCTAAAGTGAAAAGAAGGAAACCAAGTGCTATCATTGTTAATGTATGCTGACCAAACACCTCTGGTACAGGGTCCCTGATAACTAAAAATTTCTAACTTAAGGGGCAAAGGCACTCTGGCAAAATTAGTAAAAATAGAAAAGAGAAAATAAAGGAATCACACACTTAAAAGAGCCCTTTGTGCAAAGGATACCCAGTCCAAAAAAGAGAAAAAAAGTTCTGAAGTTGGTCTTCGTGCTTCACCCCTTCCCCCCGGTATAACCCATGGTGGGGCTAGTGTCCCAAAGTCCAACAGATGGTGTACAGATCTGAATACTCAGTTAATCTGGTGTTCATTATGCATTCCTTGGCATAACACAGGATTCCAACCACCCATTCTCTAGCACCATTGGGACAGCCTCAGAATGCAAACAAACTGAAAAGTAGACTTGGAGTCTTTATCTTCCATTAGATGATTTCTGTAATTTAAAGGCTCTCACAAAAGTGCTAGTCCAATCAACACAAGTTCCATGAACATCCCCAGCTTTCAGCATTTCAAAATTCCAGCACGGCAATCTGTGCAAAAATCAAATTTCTAGGATCAATTGGAAAACACCGTAATGTGTAATGGGATTAATGTACCTTCTGGTCATCTTGAGCACTCCATATCCGTATACTTAGACACAGTCACTTCACTTCACTTCACGCTAACCTGAATAAATCACTCCCTTACACCTCACTTGAAAAGGTCTGGGAACAGGGTTTTGAGCTCTTTCGTAGCGTGTTCTGGAGACTCAAATGCCAGCCATCACTCCTCATGCTTGACTTGTAAAATTGCAGGGTATTTAACATGAAAAGGTTTCCCTGCAGCAATTAGCTTGGTTACTGTTGGATGCAGCTCCTGTCTTTTGAGTCTTACAGACTGCAGGAGGTACTATGTGATGCAAATTTTCCTGCCTTCCCACTGAATTTCCTGGAGTTCCTTAACTTTCATCAGGATATGTTGTTTATCCAGGAAGTTCAGTAACTTGAATATTAAAGGCCTTGGTGGGAACTTGGTGGTGGTGGAGGGTGCAAAGCACGGTGGGCCCTCTCAATAATGTAAGATTCACCATTCAGTGAGGGTCCAGCAATTTTTTCACAAAACTTCTGGAGGAACTGGATTGGAGAATTGCCCTCTTCCTTCTCTGGGATTCTGATGATTAAGAGGTTGTTGCGCCTACTGTACTCCTCTAAATCCTTTAGCTTCTCTTCCAGCTTTTTTATCTGTCTGCTTGTGCTGATGGCATCTTTCTCAGTCTTCCCCTGCTTTTTCTCCAAAGCCACTATCCTTGCCTCTGAGTCCCCCACTCAAGTTGTTTAGGAATCCACTGAGGATTTAATTTGCTGAAAATCTGCCGACATTGTAGAAAGAGCTTCCTGCATCGGCTGCATAATTTCCAAGAATCTCTCCTCGGAGAGAGCTGTCTGAGCCACAAGCGATTTAGGTAGGCTGCGGTCTGCTGTTTGAGGCACTTCGCAGCCTTATCTTTTTCCGGTGTTGGGGGCGGTGAATGCTGGGGCAGTGCTTTCCTCATACACACCTCCATTCTTTGACCAGATTTGGTGGGTGATGCTTTAATCACGAAAATTCAGCTCAGTATAGGGTTTTACACTGAATTGCTTGTGGAGAGGGAGCGGAGCCATGGAGTTATGCTGCCACTTCTTAGACCGCCATCATGTGACCCCGACCAGGAGAGTAGATTTTATAAAGATGGGTGAATGCCTCAGGATGACCTGGTTGGGGGGTTACATGGGTGGGGTGAGGAACAGTGAGAGAAGATAAAAGGTGGCACAGTGAAGGCAACAAACCTCTGTGTCAAGCAAGTGAGCAAAAGTGAAGAAAAAGAGACTGCTATGATTCTCGAAGGAGGTGGCTGAAATGGTAAAGGCTAAAAGGGTAGCATTCGGGAGGTATAAGGAGATGCAGAGGTATGAAGATAGGGAGGTGTATCGGGGAAACAGAGGGAAGGAGGGAAAGCAGTAAGGAGCACAAAGCACAAACTGAAGAGATAATTGCTCAGGTGATAACAAAAAGGGACAAGACATTTTCTAGGTATGTAAGTGAAAAGAGGAAGACATGAGGAGGGATTGTAAGGTTAAACAAACTCTGGCACAGCCACTATGGCTGCAAATGCATTAACTAGATAAGGATGTTTTATGGACTTAAACATAAACATGAATTGCATTTAGTAAGGACGATGGTACCATTCCACATATGACTTGTGAACAAGCTGGGCAGCCTGGGAGTGGGTCACAAGGAGGTAAACTGAGTTAGGAACTGGTTGAATGATAGATGATAGAGAGTCATGGTAAATGATACTCAATCTAAGGAAAGGAGTGTGACCAGCAGGGTGCCACAGGGATCAGTCCTGGGCCCAGTCCTGTTTAATGTCTTCACAAGTGAAATTGTGGAGGGGCTGGAGGGGAAAGTGTGCCTCTTTGCGAACGACACTAAGATCTGCAACAGGGTGGTCACTCTGGGAAGGGTAGAAAAAATGAGGAGGGACCTATGTAAACTGGAGGAATGGTCCAAACTATGGCAGCTGAGATTTAATGCAAAAAAGTACAAAATCATGTATTTGGGTGGCAGGAACCCAGGGGAGGATTACGGGGGGAGGGGGGAACTGATTGGTCACCAAACAGGAAAGGGATATGGGGGTAATCATATTGGATTATCTAAAGGTGGGTAAACAATGTACCAAGGCTGTGGGGAGAGCCAATGGGATGCTGGGGTGCATAGGGAGAGGTGTCACCAGCAGAAGGAAGGAGGTGGTGATGCCACTGTGTGGATCACTGGTGAGGCCTCATTTGGAATATGGTGTTCAGTTCTGGAGGCCACAATTCCGCAATGTAACTTTAAATCACAAATGGGTTAAACGGTTCTATTTTAGACCGGTATTCCTCTCCCCTTCTGCTCCCACTGTTTAGGCTAACTGAATGAAACCTGGAAATATCTAGGCTAGGATGATGATTCACCTGCACAAGTTGCTTCTCAGTACACATCACTGACTTTTTAAAATTTTAACTTCTTGTTGAAAATAGCAGCTTGCCACAGTAATACATAAGCTAAAGTGATGTCACCTACCAGGAGTTATAAGACATACTGTAGCCAACTTGGCTTGAGAAAAAGTGAACAAGGTCAGGACCTCACAGCGATTGAGGTACATATGCAGCAAATAAGTCCAGATGCACTAATTTACCCTACAAGGGTTAAGTATCATAGGCTGCATAATACACAAGGCTTACAGTTATGAATCTTCACATGGTTTGACTGGTTTGGGTTTTGCTGTTTATAATACAGGGATGAATAGCTAGACAAACATTTTTTCAATGACTACCAAATGTGGTACAGTTGCAGATGTTTTGCAAAGGTATAGCAGAAATTATGTCTATGTGGTATTGTTATTATAGAATTGGGTCACATTTTCATAGAGACAGATTACATTTGTGATACATGATTGCCCCTTTGTGAATCCCTGCTGCTCTCTGTCACTGAAATCACTGTTAGACTTGTGGCTAACTTATATCTTAAAGTAGTGATTCTAGAATTTTACCCGGAACCTGCATTTATTAATTTAAAAAAAAATATTTTGAGGGGGTGCCTGGTTATGGATTATCCCAATATTTAATTTCAGCATTTTAGTGGAAACTTTGCACTCTGATTTTTTTTATTCTGAATTTTTTTGCAGTACGTTGTCTGTATTTATATTAATGCTGTTGGCATTCCTGGTAATGTACAAGGGCAGGGGACTGAGTTGTGATTGGGTTTGAATAAGGAACACACATATTCATTACATTGCTTTGCTATCTCCACTGGATTGTTTTACTGTTTCCCCTTTAATATTAATATTACTTTTTTTTTTTTCGTTTAGGCTATTGATGTAACTGCACAATTGCTTGCTGTTGCTTTTGTCTACATCTGTTGTAAGTTTAAGTTCCATTTTCTTTTTGAAATGGTTACTTATGCTTTTATGTTTCTTTTAAAATGTTGAATATTCTGACCATGTGGTTATGTCATAGCTTTTTTTTCAGATATTTTATTGCATGTTTAACATTTTTTGTTGAATAACTTTCTTCACATCCTCATTTAGCTATCTTGCTTGTCATTATTTGTTATTATATTCCTTGATCATTTAATGTAATTATTGTAAATGATAATATGTTGCCCTTTATAATCTGCCAAATGTCTTTCTCTGTTTTGTTGATTTAAATTTTATGCCAGTCAGTTTCTTTGATTTTTTTGGCTGTTTTGATTTTTACTACTGCATCTAGGGCCCTTTCCCTTCTTTTTTGTCCTTTTCAACTATTTTCTATATTTAGGACCTACATTTTACTTGAGCTTTCATCCTTTCACAAGTATAACAAAAATGCATTTCAGTGCTGCTCACTTGCTTTATACATATTATACCCCTCCTTGCTTTAGCTTATTTTATGCACACTTTTTCTTCTGTGTTTGTTTCCTTTTTTATTTCTTTTTCTTTGTGATCCTGACTTCTATAGAGATACATATTTTTGATTTAAATTGACAATGGGTTGATTCCATGGATTTTGACTATTTGAGCAGTACTTGTTAATGGCATTGTGTTACTGGTACCCATATTATACGTAACATCTTAAAAATTGATGTCAACATGAATGTATAATGCTCAAGTACCAGCTATTTACTAACATAGAAACATAGAAGCTGTTGGCAGAAAAGAACCTCCTGTCCCACCTAGTCTGCCCTAAGGTCCCTACCTACTGTGCTGCCATGGACCATAACTGATCTCCAGCCTTAACCCCTCCTCCCCGCATACCAGCCCTGTTACCAAGGTCCCCTTATGTGTATCCCATGCATGTTGGAAACCTGTTACCATTTTGGTACCCATTACCTCTGCTGGCGGGCTGTTCCAGGTGTCCACTGGCCTCTCTGTAAAGAAGTATTTCCTCATATCCCCTCTAAGTCTCCCCTTGCAACTACATATCATGCCCCCTTGTCCTTGAACATCTCTTTCTCAGCAGAATTGAACCTTCCTGTACCTTATTGATACCTTTGAGGTATTTGAATGCTTTTATCATGTCTCCCCTTTTCCTCCTTTCCTCTAAAGAGCACATATTTAACTTCAAGGCTTTCCCCATAGTGCTTCTGGTGCAGGCCATGCACCATTTTGGTTGCACTTCTCTGTACTGCCTTCACCCAATCTATATCTTTCCTGAGATGGCTGGGACCTCCAGTACAAATGATTGCAACAGCAACAGCAAATAGGGATCATAGTAACATCAAGAAAGGAGAAGCCTAAAGAATATAAAGTCAATTCATTTAACATTGAACATAGAAGCAGTAGGCAGAAAAGGACCTCCTGGCCCACCTAGTCTGCCCTAAGGTCCCTACCTACTGTGCTGCTGCCATGGACCATAATGTATCTTCAGCCTTACCCCCCCATGCACCAGCCCTGTTACCAAAGTCCTCTTATGTGTATCCCATGCATATTTGAAATCTGTTACCATTTCAGTACCTATTACCTCTGCTGGCAGGCTGTTCCAGGTGTCCACTACCTTCTCTGTAAAGAAGTATTTCCTTGCATCCCCTCTAAGTCTCCCCTTCCAACTACATATCATGCCCCCTTGTCCTTGAACACCTCTTTCTCAGCAGAATTGAACCTTACTGTACCTTATTGATACCTTTGAGGAATTTGAATGCTTCTATCATGTCTCCCCTTTCTCTCCTTTCCTCTAGAGAGTACATGTTTAACTCCCTGAGTCTTTCCCCATAGTGCTTCCGGTGCAGAAACTGCACCATTTTGGATGCCCTTCTCTGTACTGCCTTCAGCCAATCTATATATTTTCTGAGATGGCTGGGACCTCCAGAACAAATGTTTGCAACAGCAACAGCAAATAGGGATCATAGTAACATCAAGAAAAGAGAAGCATAAAGAATATAAACTCAATTAGTTTAAATGTTGAATCAGTTCATGAGAAGTTTGCATCGTGGTCTGCATTTGTAGTCTAATGCAGTTGTAGCCATTAAAGTGTTGCATTCCCTTCTCTCTACAGATATCTTGCATTCATCCCTGGCAGTAGAAATGTCTTCCTGTGGTTTACCCAGGCACTTAAAACAAGCAAGAAAAAAAGCTCCTACTTTTTAAGAAAAAAACAGCTTTGTTTGTTTAGACAGCTGTGTTGTCCAGTAGTAGGTATCATAGAGAGAGAGAGAGAGAGAGAGAGAGAGAGAGATAAGGAGTTGGCTTTGTGTGGCTGCAGAGGTAGGGAAGAGAAATGAACCTGTTTTTCAAGGAATGTAATTTGATTTCATATGTCACCTTACATGCATGATGTATCTTACAGCTGAGGTCTTAAGAGTTGGTGGCAAATTAATTACTCCATACAGGTAAAGGGATTCAGCGTCATCCCCAAGAGATGCAAATTGGACATGTCACTCTATCAATCATTTAAAATAACGCAAGTTTTGTTTCACATTCTTATTATGAGGGAAGCAAGTAAAAACAACCAGCATGGTTAGGAAACAAAGGAATTCACACCTCTGGATGAGTGGGGGAGGGGATACCAGCAAAATAAGTTTTTCAGTTAGCAAATGGTAGTAAATTAAGCACTGAAAATTAACAAAGAAAGAAAAGACCCATAAAACGCTATGGAGGAGGTTTCAACTTGCAAAAAAAGGCAATACTGGGGAGGGCTCAATTAACTTCTCAAGCCAGAGGAAAAACAGTGCTGTCCAGCTGCCATAGACACACAGGCAGTGTAGTAATGAGGCTTCAATGGAGGACATAATTTTTAACACTCTATCATGTTGTTTGGTAGGTAATTTATGCAGGATGTCCTTTTCTCAAAGCAAAATGTCTGCAGGGCTACACCCACTGCAGCCATAAAATGGAAGGTGGGACTATGCAGAGGGGGTCCAGGAAAAGGCAGACCTTCTGATCAAATACTTTTGTTCAGTGTTCACAGAGGAAGGAGAAGGGGAGAAGCCACAAAAAAAAGTAACAGGAGCTTTTGAGGGATGGAGATGGACACTAGTCCTTTTTCAGAGGAAAGAGTCCTGAAAGGACTTGCAAATCTGAAAGTGGGAAAAGCAATGGGGCCAGATGGGATTTATCCAGGGGTATTTCGGGATCTCAGGGAAGTACTGGCTGCACCTCTGACATGTCTATTTAACAGCTCACTGGAAACAGGAGTTGTTCCAGAGGACTGGAGATGGGCAGATGTAGGCCCACTTCACAAAAGTGGTAGCAGGGAGGGGGCTGGCAATAATAAGCCAGTAAGCCTGACACTGGCCATGTGAAAGTTAGTGGAATCACTACTGAAAGAAGGGATTGTGGAATATCTTGAATCCAGTGGATTGCAAGACCCAAGGCAGCTTGGTTTTACAGTGAGTGTCTGTGTGTGTGTGTGTGGGGAGGCCTGTCAAACAAACTTGATAGATTTCTTTGAGTGACCAAGGAATTAGATCAGGGTGAATGTTTCAGTAAGGTGTTCAAAACTGTTCCACACAGGAAACTAGTAAGCAAGCTGGGTAGCTTAGGAATGGGTTCAAAGGTTGTAAACTGGATAAGAAGTTGGTTAGCGGACAGGCAATGGAGGATGATGGTAAATAGAGTTCTCTAAGAGGAAGGGAGAATGACCAACAGGGTGCCTCAGAGGTCATTATTGGGACCGGTCCTCTTTAATGTCTTTATAAGTGACATTGCAGAGTAGCTGGAAGGGAAGGTCTACCTCTTTGTGGATGAAACCAAAATCTGCAGTAGGGTGGACACGGGGGGGTGCGGGGTGGAAAGGATAAATCGAGACCTGAGAAAAAACTCAAGGAGTGGTCAAGGATGTGGCAGCTGAGTTTCAATGTGAAAAAGTGCAAAATAATGCACTTAGGGCACAGAAACCTAGGGACAGAGTACAAAATGGGTGGAATGATATTGACGACCACCAAGCAGGAAAGAGACATCGAAATATAGAAATTGATGGCAGATAAGGACCGCTAGGCCCATCTAGTCTGCCCATTTTTCCTGCCTACTGGAAAAGTCTCAGACCCTACTTGATCTTCGGCTTTACCTCCTTGTACCTATTGCTAGGATTCTCCTATGCCTGCCCAATGCATGTTTGAATTCCCCCAAAGTGTTTGCCCCCACCATCTCCACCGGGAGTCTATTCCATTCATCCACCACCCTTTCTGTGAAGAAATGCTTCCTCACATTACTCCTTTGTCTACCCCCTTCCAACCCCATGTCATGCCCCCTCATTCTTGGATAGCTCCTTTTCTGAAAGATGCTACCTGCTGTTACCCTCTCTATGCCTTTTAGATATCTGTAGGTTTCTATCATATCTCCCCTGTCTCTCCTCTCCTCCAGGGTATACATATTGATGTCTCCCAGTCTCTCCTCATATGACTTTTGGTGCAGGCTCTGCACCATCTTTGTTGCTCTTCCCTGAACTGCCTCCAGCCTGTCTATGTCCTTATGGAGATGCGGCCTCCAGAACAGGACACAGTCTTCCAAATGAGGCCTCACCAATGGTCAAATCAAATCAAATCAAACTTTATTTATAAAAGGCGTCTTTCCAAATCCAAGGCGCCTGTACATAACATAATAAAATCAATAAATAATTAAAACAATATTAAAATTAATCCAATGCTGCAACATTTAAAAATCATTGTATGCAATGCTAAAAAGATGTGTTTTTAATGCCCCCTTAAAGCTTTGGACAGTCGGTAATCTCGCACCTGACGAGGTAGAGAATTCCACAGGGTTGGGGCCATAAGACTAAACGATCTGGCCCCAGAGGTCTTTAAGCGAACCCTGGGAATCTCTAGCAATCCCTCGTCAGTGGATCGGAGAGAGTGGGAGGGGCAGTAGGGACAAAGTAGATCTCTTATCTGTACAGTGGCATCACCAACTCCTTTCTTCTGCTGGTGATACCTCTCCTATGCACCCCAGCACCCACTGACTCTCCCCACAGCCTTGTCACATTGTTTGACCACCTTTAGATCATCAGATATGATTACCCCCAAATCCCTTTCCTGTTTGGTGACCATCAGTATATCCCGCCCCATCATGTAATCCTTCCCTGGGTTCTTGCACTCAAATGCATGATTTTGCATTTTTTCACATTGAATCTCAGCTGCCACACTCTAGACCATTCCTCCAGGTTACCTAGGTCTCTCCTCATTTTTCCACCCCTCCTGGAGTGTTCACCCTGTTGCACCCTGCAAAGAGGCACACCTTCCTTTCCAGCCCCTCTGCAACGTCACTTATGAAGACATTAAACAGGACTGACGCCAGAACTGATCCCTGTGGCACCCCACTAGTCACCCACCTTTCCTCAGATTGAGCTCCATTTATCATGACCCTCTGTCTTCTATCACTCAACCAGTTCCAAACCCAGTTTACCACTTTGTGGCCCACTCCCAAGCTGCCCAGCCTGTTCGCCTGTTTTCTATGTGGAACAGAATTGAAGGCCTCACTGAAATCCAGGTAGGCCACATCCACTGCTCCCCGAACCACGACCCTAGTCACCCAGTCAAACAAATCAATTAGATTTGTTTGACATGACCTTCCAGCTGTGAATCCATGCTGTCTCAGATCCTGTGCTCTGCTGGATTCAAGGTGTTCCACAATCCTTCTTTAAGTAGTGATTCCATAATTTTCCCCACTATTGAGGTGAGACTGACTGGTCTATAGTTTCCAGCCTCCTCCATACTCCCACTTTTATGGAGAGGGACTATATTTACCGTCCTCCAGTCCTCTGGAATCACTCCTGTATCGAATGACTCATTGAACAGTGTTGCCAGTGGTGCTGCCAGCACCTTCCATAGTTCCCTTAGTATTCTAGGATGTATCCCATCCGGTCCCAGTGCCTTGTCCACTTTTAGTTTTGTGACTGCTTTTAGGATTGTGTCTTCCATAAATGGATTGAGACCTGGGGGTAATCATATCTGATGACCTAAATGTGGCCAGACTGAGCAACAAGGTGGTTGGGAGGGCTAGTAGGGTGTTCGGTGCATAGGAAGAGGTATCACTAGCAGAAAGAGGGTGGTGAAGTTGCCTCTTTATATATCACTAATAAGATTCTACCTAGAGTACTGCATCAGTCTGTTTGCTGATGATACCAACGTAGGTGCGATGGTGGATGACCTAGGGGGATGGCAGGGGTTGCAGAATGATCTGGCAAAGCTTGAAACCTGGTCAGACACCTGGCAACTGGGGTTTAATGCCAAAAGTGCAAGGTACTGCATTTTGGGAATGAAGAACCCAAGGAGGAGTTACCAGCTAGGGGGGGTGCAGCTAGCCCAGACAGGAGGAGAAGGATCTGGGTGTGCTCATTACAGGGTCAATGAACAACTCGGCATAATGTAGGAAGGCAGCAGCTAAGGCCAACAAAATGCTGGGTTGTATTGCAAGGGGTATATCCTCGAGGAGGGAGGAGGTGATTCTGCCACTGTATAGGTCATTAGTTAGACCACACCTGGAGTACTGCGTGCAGTACTGGCGCATATCTGAAGAGGGACATTAAGTTACTGGAGGGGGTGCAGCGTAGGGTGACAAAGATGATCAAGGGGCTGGGGGACTTATCATACGAGAGGAGGTTGAAGGAGTTGAACATGTACTCACTGGAGGAGAGGAGGGACAGGGGTGACATGATTGAAACCTTTAAATACATGAAAGGAATAAACAAGACGGGTACAGAGGGGCTGTTCAAAGTAAGGGAGGGGAGGGACACCAGGGGCCATTATATGAGACTGGAGGGAGGAAGGTTCAGGAGGGAGATGAGGAGACACTTTTTACAGAGAGGGTGGGCTGGGTGGAATCGTTACCTGCAGAGTGGTATGCAGTAGAACAGTGGACTGCTTCAAAGGGGATGGGACAGGACAAGGGGAGGGTTAATGAAGGGAAGGGTGGAAGGGAGAGGCGGCTGCAGGAATAAGGGTGCTAGCTGACATTCGAGCAGACTTGATAGACCTCTAGGCCTTTATCTGCTGGCACATTTCGTATGTTCGTATCTAGTTCTGGAGATCACATCTCCAGATAGACATAGACAAAGTAGGGCGATCCAGTGGAGGTAAACTAAAATGCTGCAGGGTCTGCATCAAAATCCCTATGAAGTGAGACTAAAGGACCTCAATATGTACATCCTGATACAGAGGAGGTAGAGGGGATACAATGGAGACCTTTAAATACCTCATGCGAGTAAATAAGGTACAGGAAGGAAGTATTTTTCAGAAAAAAAAGTGCTCAAGAACAAAGGGACATGCTATGAAGCTGGAAATGGGTAGATTCAGGAGGGATGTGAAGAAGTACTTCTTCTCAGAAAGGGTGGTGGTTTCTTTGAACAGCTCTTCAGCAGAGGTGGAGGGGATAAAAACAGTGGTGGAGTTCAAGAATGCATGGGATAGGCAGAAAGGAATATTAGTAGAAAGGAATGGGGTGAGGGAGAAAGAGCCAGGGATCAAGTAGGGTCTGCGGTGATACTGCAGGTAGGGAAAAATGTACAGACTAGATGGGCCAAGCTGTCCTTATCTTATCTGCCTTCAAATTCTATGTTTCTATGTTTCTGTGATAACAGGATTGCACTTACAGAGCACCTACGTTTTAATAAATTCACGGTGCAGGGATATTATTTGAACAAAGAAACATGGATGAAGACGGCAAAAAAAGACCAGTGGTGCATTCAGTCTACTGAGCTCCCTATTTAGCCCTAGGACCTAATATCCTTCCAGGGTCCTAGCCCTCCCCATGCTCTGCTCCATTCTCCTCCCTGATACTGCCAACCCATGCAACCACTGTACCCTTCATTCTGACCCAATTGTGTTTGAAACCACTAATGGTTTTTGCACCCACCACTTCAGCTGGCAGACTGTTCCATGGCTCCACCACCCTCTCTGTAAAGTAGTGCTTCCTCATGTCCCTCCTGAATCTTCTGCCTGTTAGTTTCCACTCATGCCTTCGTGACCGTGAGTTACTATTCAAGCTAGCTAGTTCCCTGCAGTTCACACTGTTAATTCCTTTTAGGAACTTAAAGGTCTCTGTCATATCTCCCCTCTCCCTTCTTGTCTCCAGTGAGTACATGTTCAGTGCCTTGAGATGCTCCTCACAGGACCTGCCCTGTTGGCCCTGAATCATTTTTGTTACCCTGTGCTGCACTGTCTCTGGCCTTTCCATTCCTTTCTGAGGTGAGTATTCCAAAACTGGGTGTACTACTCCAGGTGTGGCCTCACGAAGTATCTTTATTGGGGAAGTATTACCTCTTCTTTCCTGCTATTTGTACCCCTCCTGATAAATCCCAGCATCCTACTTGCCTTACTGTATGCCTTATTGCACTGGCTCAATTGCTTTAGGGTATCACTGATTATAACTCCAAGGTCTCGTTTCTCAGACGTAGTACTAAGTCTCACCCCTCCCATCCAGTACTCTGTTTTGGAGTTCTTGTTCCCTAGGTGCAATACCTTGCACTTTTTGGCATTGAGTTTCAACTGCCAAACCCTACACCACCTTTCTAGCTTTTGTAAGTCTCTTTGCATTTCCTCTATGCCCTTATTACTATCCACCCTCCCACAGAGCTTAGTGTAATCTCCGAAGAGAGAGTCCCTCATCAATGTCATGAACATATTCAAGAGGACTGGACCCAGCACAGGTCCCTGTGGTACCCCACTCATGGCTTCCCTCTTCTGACTCAACCCCGTTGACCAAAACTAGCAACTCCAGACCCAACATGGGGGTGCTGAGTACTTTCTTATAAAAACAAAAAAAATAAACATCCAACATTTCATGCTTATGGTGCTCTATCAAGAAAATTATAATAATAGTTGCTGTGTAGTTGTTGGGCCTAGATAGCTCAAAGGTTAGGATAATATTCAGTTGGTGATGGTGCCCAGCACTGGGAGAAGAGTTCAGTGTTAGCAATGATTGTAACAGTGGGTTTTCCTGCAATAGTGTCTTAACTATTTTTTCAAAAAGTTTTTTAATGAAGATTGATAATATTGAGATTGTCTTTAGCAGTCAGGATCCTCCACAGAACCACCTTTAAAGATAGGCATGACATGAACAATTTTCCACGTGGCTTGCACGCACACCCCAGGAGTGAGTTTTTTCACTTCCACAATGCACACAGTCAGCAGAAGAATCCAGCATTTAGTTGTAGGGGTTACACGTGAACCCACAACTCCCAGTGTGATATTTTGTATTACCTTAGAAAAATAAAACTGTCCTGGAAGATCACTTCTAAGTTAAAACTAGTTGGTAAATTATATGCGTGCATGGTCTTCCATCAATCAGTACATTTTGTTAAGTGCCACTGAATGCAAAATGGCCCTTATGTTAGATTTTGTGAACCACGATAAATGTTAAGGCAGACCTAAATTACCTACAGCCAGTAATTAACACAAAGCCAGTAGTTATTAGGACCTTATGAATGGGGCTCTATATGTCTTATGATCACTGTTTGTCATCAAGTTGTGTAGAAACAAGTGAGTTACTTATGCAATGACTGCAGGTGCTTTAAACTTGCAGCATGAGTGTATCTGTTAAATATAACATGTTAGAAAATGGCAATAATTAATTCTGAAACCTGATCGGCTGAGACAGGCTCCAAGCTGGGCATTTATTTTTCAATAGATGCCCAGCTTAAAATAAGAGCCAGTCCAAGTGCCACTTCACCAGGTACCCTTGTGTACTGGTGCCCAGCCTGGTTTCTTATTGGCTGAAAGCACCCGGCGAAATTTCAAATCCCCGCCATATTTTTCTCTCGCTTAGTGAGAGCTACTGCCCCCCCCAACAACACACACACACTCCTTTCTTCAGTCCAAGAAAAAAAAGATAGCTCACACTCCGGATACTTTGTGGTCAGGAAGAGTGATAAAACATCAATTTCACACAGCCGTCTTCTTATACAATGGCACCACTCTCCCGATCATGCCTCTTCCAGTTCAGCTCAATGAAAAAGCAGTCGTTAGTCCATTCGGCTCAGGCTAGCAAGTGCCTACAAGAAAACAGCTCAAATACCAGAGTTCCCACAGTTAGTTAACCTGCTGCCTCAAATTTAAAATAAATTAATAATTTACATGGGAGATCTCCCTCAGTATTGCAGATGCAGCTATCAATCAGTTTCACGTAAGGTCAGTTGCGCGCTTAAGACAGGCATCCTCCAATGGCTACTGGATAAAAAAAAAAAACAGTCTTGCACAAAAGAAGACACACGATATCCAGACACTGCTGGAGTGAACATTTTCTGCACACTTCTTTTGGGGTGTGTGTGTGTGTGTGTGTGTGTGTGTGTGTGTGTGTGTGTGTGTGTGTGTGTGTGTGTGTGTATGTATGGGTGTATGAGTGTATGGGGGGGGTGTCAATAGATTAGAATAGCTCTGTGAGGAGAACCAAGAGGAGCTGGAACAGCCTTTAAAGAAATTGACTATTTTTCCAAAAAAAAACAATTCTACTGCTTCTATTCATCTTTAAACTTATTTCCTTTGTTATTTTATTGAAATTACTAACATGCCCATTTTCTAAGCCCAATAATACCCTCCAGGGTGGGCATTATTGGGAAAAAACAGACCTTCCAGGGAGTATAAGGCCCTCTGCCTGCGGGGTAGGGCCTCATTACGTCCCTGGGCAGTCCGGTATTTCCCAATAATGCCCACTCTGTCGGGTATTATTGCTTACTTGTTCAATACCATTTGCTAACTTTCTGTCTTGAGTTTTGTAATAAAAACATATCTACAGTAATAACATACTAACTTTGGTCCCTATGCACTGTTTGGCTTGGTATCCAATCAAATCAGATCAACTTTATTTGTAAAAAAGCACAATTCTAAGTTTGTCCGAAGTGCTTGTACAACATTAATAAAAACATAAATAACAATTAAAACAATCAATTTAAAACCAACACCACAGTGTCTAAAAAGTGCATACACTATTTAATTTTTTTTCATAATCGCACAGCTGATACAATTTAAATAATCATTCGGAGTTCAACTGATATCAGGAAAGGCCAGGCTGAATAAATGTGTTTTTAGAGTGGTCTTAAAGCTCTGGATGGTCAGGCACTCCCTAACCCAATGAGGTAGAGAGTTCCACAGTGTAAGGGCCACAAAAGCAAAAGAGTGGGCCCCCAAGGTCTTAAGTTGAACCCTGGGAACCTCTAGCAGTCCTTCATCGGAGGAGCAGAACGGGCAGAGGGCGCAATAGGGACATAGGAGATATTGTAAGTACATAGGTCCCTGCTCATGTAGGTCTTTGTAGGTCAGTAACCTGACCTTGAAGGTGACTGCCACTGTACTGGCAGCCAGTGCTGTCCGTGGAGCACAGGCGTGATATGCATTCTGCACCAGCTGCAAATGGCAGACATCAACTCCCAGAAGCCCTAGGTAAAGGGCATTGCAGTAATCGTGGTGGGAGGTCACAAAGGCGTGGACCAAGGTTGGAAGATCGTCGGGCGGGACCAGATGTTTTACCCAGATGATATTCCTCAGATGAAAAAATGAGGTCTTGACAATGGCCAACACCTGAGATTTAAGCATCAGGCCATCATTAAAAATAATGCCCAGATTCTGCACCCAGTCAGAAGTCATCAGCTGTACACCTGTGAGCCAAAGCCCGGAGGGCTGTCCAGCTGGTGATCCAATACTCTGACAACCTGGGTCCACCACCAACACCTCAGTTTTAGCCAGGTTCAACCGCAGTCAGTTGGCACTCATCCAGTCCTGGATCTTGGCGAGACAGTTGTTAAAGACCGAGAGGGCTCCATCCTGTTCAGGCACAAAGGACTTGTATAGCTGAGTATCATCTGCATAGCAGTGAAAACTCAAACTGTACCACCTAATAATGTCTCCCAACAACAGCATATACACTGCAAACAACATGGGTGAAAAAATGGAGCCCTGAGGCACCCCGCAGGATAGGGGGAGAGGGGTTGAGGAATAAATCCTACCCTCGAGGAATGATTGAAATCAACTGAGGACTGTACCAGATGGTCCACAGATAAGCCACAGAAGCACCAACAACACACCATGGTCCACAGTGTCAAATGCTGCAGAGAGATCAAGGAGGACCAAGATCGAACGAGTCCTTCGATCCCTCGCTAGTAGGAGATCATTAAGTACCCGAACAAGTGCTGTCTTAGTACTATGTCTCTTTCTAAATCCAGACTGAAGAAGATCACAGACATCATGGATGGTCAAATGATCATCCAGCTGCAACGTAACCACCTTCTCAACAACCTTACCCACAAAGGGCAGGTTAGAGATGGGTCTGTAGTTAGCCAGACAGTCCAGGTCAAGGGAGGATTTTTTAAGCTGCGGTCACACAACCGCCTCCTTCAGGGGGTCAGGAAATACCTCCATCTCCAATGAACTCCAGACTATCTCAGCTAGGACCAGATTGATTTCCTCAACACACCCCCACAGGAAGGCATGTTGGACTCGGCTCCAAACTACAGCAGGTTGATCACAAAGTCTGGATGATCCTCACAATGTCCATGATCGCCGGCAGGCCGAAGTCAAACCAGGTAAACCAGGTGCTTGCAACCTCCTGCCGACCTCCGCAACATCCAATAGAGGGGTAAGGACAGATTCCAGATCTGATGGTGGCAACCTTATCTGTGAAAAATTGAGCAAACTTGTCACACTCATTGTGTGACAGTACTCTTCCAGACTGAAGCCAGATTGGATTGTACAATCTGTCGACAGTCTGGAAGAGCTGAGCAGTCAATTTTGCACAGCGGCAATCTCCCTGGACAGGAACTCTGCCTTCTTATCAGTGACTGTTGATTGATAGACTTTATAATGGTCAATCAGTCTAAGTTTGTCCTCAGCCAGATCTGTTTTCCACCAGTGCCTCTCCAACCTTCTCCCCACTCTCCTCAACTCCTTCAGGGTCCCATCAAACCACGGGGACCTTGGGTGAAGAGTGAAGAGGCAAACACGGACAGGAGCTATAGAATCCAGGGCCACTGTTACTGCCTTATTATAGGCCAGTACCAGATCCCATGGATCCAAGCATTCACTTGGCATACTCAATAGGTCCAGTACCACCAATTAGACCATCTGAGGTCACATCCCTTAAAGGGCAGTACCAGACCATCTCCATAGGGGCAGGTCTATTAGGGGAAGCCACAAAACTGAAGCCTATGATGTGATGATCTGACCAACCGACTGGTTCCACCACCAAGTCGGAGATCTCCATCCCCAGAAGGAACACCAGATCCCGTGAGTGACCTTGATTGTGGGTCACAGAAGTAATTACCTGTGTGAGGCCCAGCAAAGTAATCAGTTGGAGGAAGTCTTGACCAAATTGCAAGTGTTCATCATTGACCCAGGCATTGAAATCCCCCAGAATTAACCATCTGGGGGATTCCGATACCGTGTTGATGATGAAGTCTGTGACTTCCTGCAGGAACTCCTTCCCATCACCAGGTGGATGGTAAATGAGAAGTATCCTGCATCCTACACCCATGGCAACGATACACTCAAAGGATCTGGTTGCACCCACTGGAACATCCATAAGGCCCAGTTCCGATTTAAAACAAATGGCTCTATCCCCGCCCCTATGATCCAGCCTCGGGCAGTGTATCATGGTATGTGTGAGAAAAGATGCAAACTAAGCCGAGTAACAGTGCACCTTGCACTTGACTGCAGATGAACCCCTAGGGCCAGGTTTCCCCTATCCCTGGCTGGCCCGATGTGCTCCAGGCAAGGGGAGGGACCAGCTGGAGGGAGGGGTGGAGAAGGGGCAGACCTGAGCCAGACAATGAACTATCAATTGGAAACTGTAGCTCATCTCAGAATAGATCCCCTGTTCTATGTAAGGACTGCTGCTTCCAAGAGGCACTGTTAATTTTATTTATTATGCCCCACAGCCATGATCATCACCCTAGCCCTTTGTGGCATTGAGGAGGGGTTGGGTCCATGCAGCAGGGCACTAACTAGTCCTCAGGACCTGTCTGGTGGGAGCTCACCTGTTATAGCAGCCCTCTGGCTAGCATAGCAAGCTCCTGTTACCCTCCTAGGGTGAAAATGTCATCATGCATGCCTTGCTCTGCTGGCCCATCATTGATTTGCCCACTCCTTGCATCCTGCTCCGACTGGCCACACAGCTGTGCAGGTTTATGCATGATAAGGGCACTGGAGGGCAATGCAGGGGTGTAGGGGTGTTAATCCATCCATGGCTGTGCAAAGGACACCCAAGATATAAGGAAAGGGGAAATTGTTTAACAAGGAAAGCACACAAAGCTGGAGTTTGTTTCCTGGTGTGACCTGGGTGCCCAAGGAAGCTGTGTGGCCAGTCGGAGCAGGATGCAAGGAGTGGGTAAATCAATGATGGGCCAGCAGAGCACGGCATGCATGATGACATTTGCACACTACCAACCCAGTACTGTGGGAACAGGAGCTTGCTATGCTATCCATTGCAATTCTCTCAAAAGGCACATATATCAAGGGTAGGGGCACCTTGTCTTTTTTAGTTACTGGGGCTACTTTCTGACACTTAGCACAAGAACTGCAATAGGTAGCAACATTTTCATGAATTCCAGACCAGTAAAATCTGTACAGCAATCTGGCAAGGTTGTGATCCCTCCCTGAGTGACCAGCCATAGGACTATCATGCACTATCTGTAACAACTCAAACCTATACTTATGTGGTATAATCAGTTGTTCTATCAGGTCCTGTGTCTGAGGTTTAAACCAAACTCTGTACAGTAGCCCACTACATTTTTTAAACATAGGTTCACCCCATTTTGATTTCACCCCCAGCTGCTTAAAATAACCATGGAGAGAAAAAACCTTTAGCTTGTTCTGAAAGAAAATCACAATCAGTGATCGGTTTAGTTTCAACATTTTCATATGTTAATCCTTTATGTCCATCAGTCTTTTGTTGCTATTGTTTCTTCAGGTGTTGTCTTTCTTTCCTGGATTTCCAGATCTTGGAGCTGTGCTCAAACAAGTCTGAATCAAAATCAATGAAAGGAAAAGAGTCCCCACCATTCAAGATTTTCTTTGCTTGAGCTCTTGTCACCACAGCTGTTGAAACATCAGGATTTATTCCCTTTTTGATTAACTCAGTAAATCCTGGAATGTCATTTCCAATAATCAGAGGTACAGGTAACTTAGGTACTACCCTCACTTTCATTTGGTGTGACACACCATTAATAGTCAAAATCACTTGGCTGGTGGGATAGTATCGAGTGTCCCCATGGATGCAGATGACACCAGTACCTTTTCCTTTTGGACACTGTTTTTCCTAGCACTTCAATATGCACTAGGGTCTGTTTGCATCCCAAATCTATAAGTCCATTTACAGTCTTATCTCCCACCTTCACATCTGTTAAGTCCTTGCCCCAATTTGCTAAGGACAGATCTACTCCAGTGTCACTCTTCTTATGGCAATTTCATGCAATATGACCTGGCTTATTACAGTTATAGCAAATAATGTCTTTGGGCACAGATTTGTTACCCCCACTAGAGTTCTTATCAGACATGGAGTTTAAATGGGAAAAGAGTGTCTTACCAGTGCTTGGCTGTTACCTTGCTGCTGTGGCATTTGTCTGGTCATTTGGTCATCTTTGGCCAAAGAAACAACCTTTTCCCCACTTTCTGGTCAGTGTTTCTTTACTCAAAGCTACACATCTGTAGGCAGGATGTTGAAGAATTGCTCCCTTGCAAATGTGTCGATGATCTGTGGGACTGTTTTATCCTCTAGTTGGATCGAACCATTTTATCAGGAGTTTTCTGAGTCAGGTGAAGGCTTCTCGAGAATTGTTGACTGAGTTGTACTTCAGAGATCGAAATCTTTGCCTGTAGGTCTCTCTTGAGATGTTGAATCTTTTCAGGATTTCGCTTTTCACCAGGTCATAGTTTTCTGACAGTGCAGTGTCCATATTGCTGTAGGCAAGTTCAGCTTTACTTTTCAGGTAAGGTACCAGTCTGATTGCCCATTGCTGCTTTGACCACCGGCAGACTGTGGCAACCCTTTCAAAAAGTTGTCAGGTATGATTCAATATCATAGGAGGGGCACAACTTTGTAGGTTTAGTGTATTTCAAGTTGTCTGTGTCTTGCTGCTCATCTGGAACTGTGCCAGATCCTCCAGCTTGGACTTCTTTCTCTGCTAGTTTGGCTGCCATTCTCCTGGTAACCCCTCCTGGGCTTGCTGCTGCAGAATCCATACCTTTCTTCTATGCTTCCCTGGTATCAGGTCTAGTACCCATGCACATGACATTTCTCCTCCCCTCCACTACTGCCTTCCCAACTACAAACTCTCTCGACAATGGTCTTGGGTCTCCTAGAGGCACCTGTCCTGCTAACCCCCCCCCCCGGGGCACCTGTCCCACCACTCCCCCTCATTGCAAATTGACTTATTGTTCTGAGTGTACAACATGATGTTCTCTATGACTATGCATCCTGCTGGTTGCTGCAATGGACCTCTCATAACTAAATGTAACCTGTTGTGTATATGCTGTTGTTTTCTCTTCTGTCTAATAACTGTATGTCTACTGACATAGAGCCTTTGTAAAGGAGTCTCTGATTCAAAGGTTTGCAATTCTGATACAATAAATACATAAATAAATAAATACATAAATAAACTCCTGGCTTAGAGTATGCACAGCGTAAATCCCACTTAGGCTGACACCATCTGTCGTTGAGGCACAGGTCAGGAAGCATAGGAAAACCAGGAGCAGTTGTAAAAGGTAACCTGTGAAGTGGGTGCATGAGGAAGGCGCCGTCATTACAGCGACACCTTCCTCATACAATCACTAGCGACAACAGGTAGGAGTGACCAGATGAGAAATTAGGCCGAACTAGGCAACAGGATGTCACTATACGTATCGCCGGGAGGTGGGAAGAGCACGCGGCGTGGGCTGGGGTGGAGAGGCTGTAGGGGTGGCGCTGTGGTCATCGGTCGAGCTGCAGTGTGGCATCAGGGATTGGGCAATGGCTGGGGTGGCTGAGGTACTGGGTTTGGGTCCGGTGCTGGTGCGATTTTTGTGCACCGGCCCGATCCTTTTTTACTACTCACCCCTGACATGCACCCTGGGTTGAGAATCATTAAGTAGGTGCGGTGAAGCCCCCTGTGGGAGGGTGGGCTGGCCCCTGAAAATGTGTGAAAATATGTCCTGATGCCATTGTGCTGGTGCACCAGGGTTGTCAGAGTGCCAAAAATGTGTTCGGCACTCTGACTGAGTGATAACGGTGATTGCCTTTAGGCGTTCACCGTTATCACATAGACCGGTTGTAAAATTTGCAACAAGTGATTTATTATTAATAACAGTAAAATGAAAAAATAAAATTGCTCAGTGAAACTATTTACAAAGGCAGTATAAACAGAAAAAGTCCATCTGGGCTTCTTCTCACCTTCCAATTTCAGTCTCTCTCAATCTCTATATCTGTCTTTTGCAAAACGTTGCAGCTCCTTTTTATGTCTGTGCAGGAGCTTGTTAAGAAAATAGCTTGCTTCTCACACAGTTCTTGTAAGTTTCAACGAGTGCAACAAAAAGGACATAGTGACTCAGAACTGACCTCTTGCTTACAGCTTCTCAGAGAGTTTGCAAACCGATTAACCACTTGAGTTCCAAACAGCTTTTTGCAATCATTTCAGCAGAATAACTATATACATTTCAACAGTAAAACTATATACATTTCTACACAAAGGGATCCCAGTATTAGTTACATTTCCACATAATGATTCACATATATTTTTATACCAGCAGATATGCAAGGGGAGAGAAAAGACAGAACAGCAAGAGAAGGTAGAGAGATAGTGAGAGGCAGAGAATTGCAAGACTGTTAGGGTGATCAAGTCCTAGGTTTCATGAGAAAATCTGGTTGCGCAACCAGACAGAGAAGAGACAGAAAAGGAGAGAGTAGAACAGACAGATCCTTGCATTAAAACTCTTTCTCCATAACAACTGAGACAGGGCCATGTTCAACCATGTCACAGTGTGCATCATGTTGTTTTACACATTTCCCAGCTGCACTTATCCACCTAAGTGATGGAGGGTACTCCCCACAGCTAATTAGCATGGTGTTGGGGGACTGGTTGTTGCTGCAAGAGACCCGCCCCATGCACTCTGTGCATGGTGCAGAGGGTGCACCTCTGTACGGGTAAAGGAGCCTAATGCATGTGTAAGTAGACTGGATGGTGTTGGGACCTATGAGATAATTGCCTCAGTATTTGCAGTGGATGTTGGTGCGTGCAAAATCAGTCTAACAGTGCTGGCAGTAAGTATTTGATTTGAGAACAAACAAAGTGAGACAGGCCATCAGATCAAAAAGGAAAAAAAAAACATGCTATCAAAGTGCAATGTTGTGAGAGTGTGTGGCGAAGTTAATCTCAGGTGCTAGAGTGAAAGAGAAGTAGGCCAAGCCATACCTAGGGTGAACAAGGGGAAGTGGAAGTGTTTAGGGACTGAGGCCAAGCAGTGTGGTATATCCCACAATGGGCTACCTCTGCACCATGAGGAAGTGGCACCACCAAGTGGTATTAGGCCTACAAACCCCAAATCTTCAGATCCATATGGATCAGTACATGCCTAGATTGTGCTAAAGTTCTGTATGCCATTGCAGGGCCCACCATAATAATCTGCTCAAAGTTACTGTATTATCTGAGCTCAGCTCTAGCTCAGACACAGAGTGTACTGGCCTTTGCCTGTGAAGATGATCCTGTGGCTCAGCAGCAGAAAAATATCAGGTGTTGAGCGGCTGAACAGGAGGCCTATTTTGCTGCACTGTCCCCACTTGAGATGGTGATGGTGGTGCCCCCATTGTTAACTAGGATGAGGTGGCCATGCCATGTTGTGATCTGTTTAGGAGTAGTGAATCGGACATCAGGGCTATGCTGCCTTATTTGCCCTACTACTATGTCCTGGCATAGGTCCTGAGGGTGTTCCCACTAAGACAACCACCCCACCCACTTCTTGGGCCAAAGCATCCTGCTCAGTGTCAGCCCAGCTACTGCCAGTGAGAGAAAGGGGAAGGAAGACTTATCTAGTTGACTGCTCCCAGCGACAGCAGCCAAACAGGAACCCAGATTCTGTTTGCCTCCATTGGGCTGACGTTTGCAGAACATTTCTGTTTCGTGTTGAAGCAAGTGATGACTGCCCCCAGTATGTGGAAGCACATCACTACAGCTGCCACCAGAGTCAGGAGGCACAAAGCAACTGACATCTGCTCCCTGAGTGGGGAGGTGCATCTCAATATCTGATGAAGAGGTGTACCTGCTTGGCATCTACTCCAAAGAGATAGAGTAATATAATATCCTTGATCTTTCTGTGCTATCTCCCACTGGCAATGGTCACAACTAATGTTCTAAAGGCTGACGTTTCCTGTGTGCCCAGAAGCTCCAGCCCAAGGAGGAGAAGATGCCAGCTGATGGCAGGTAGACTTGAAGAATGAAGACGACACATGACGAGCTGCCCCAGTAAATTGCAGCAGGATTTTTATTCTTTTATTATTGACTGCTGGATACAACCAGAACTTAGCCCCTGGGATTTATCAAATGGTATTAGAAATATAGAAACATAGACAATGATGGCAGAAAAAGACCAGAGGTCCATCTAGTCTGCCCATGTTCCCTAGATCCCTGGAACATTCCTTGGAACCTATTGGTCCTATTCCCTCCCACGGTGTACCACAGAAATGTATGCACCTTAGATGGACAATTATGGTTCAGTTGCCTCAGTTCTTTTTTGTTTAAAGTCAAGCAGTAGTGTGTGCAGTATTTGTGATTTTGATTTGCAGGGCCAGAAGAAAAAGAAGCCATGGTTCATTCTGGAGCATCAAGGCTTATGAAATGTTGCTGGCATGCTATTTTTCCCCAGTAGTTCCAGAGTGGGAAATTACATGTTTTTCCATGTCTTAGGGGTAATTGCATTGTGACAAATGTCTACTCTGCTGTCATTGGACTGTCATGAATTCATACTCATAAGCAACTGGACGCACAAATGGCTCCTTGAATTTTAATGCTGCCACCATCTGGCTGACTACGAGGGTATCTCAATCTGGTTCTAGTCACAGAAACAGAAACACAGACAAAGGTGGCAGAAAAAGACAATTGGTCTTTCTAGTCAGCCCAGTTGTATACCCTATCCTACCCCAAGACGTAATATCTGGATGAGATTTTGACCTCTCCTTTGACCCCTGCCTCTCAGCGAACCCTCTGAGTGACTATTAAGCCCTTCACATTGCCCCAACCTTGCTTGAAACCATTAATGTTTTTTGCACCCACCACCTCTGCTGGTAGGCTATTCCACAGCTCAACCATTCTTTCTGTAAAATAACATTTTCTTTCGTCTCTCCTGACTGCCTTCCCCCACCAGCTTCCACTCATGACCCTGTGTTTTTTTTAACTCACGTATGGTTTTATTGGTTTACCTGGATGACATATCCATTAAAATATACTACAATGGTACATAGCTTAAAACTGCAATTGTTGATGCCTAATATAATCATATCCTTAAAATTATTAGCTCAAATACAAAGAGGCTGGCAAGACCAAGTAAAGGGACTATATAGTAAAACAAAAAAATATAACACCGGTATTAATAAGGCTCTGTTTGGAAGGGTTAATGACTGTGTTAGTGTAAAAAAATTAAGATGACTGTTAAAAATGTCCTTGATGTATATAAAGTACTCTTACAGCCATCCCAAGAGCCTTAGTCATGAAGTTGTAAAGAAGGTGCCAGCTGTCACAACCCCACTCAGCAGGTCAGGCCCTCTGCTCCCACAGTGCCAACCTCTGAGTGCAGCCTTGTGAGCAGGTAACAGAAACAGGGTAAATCTCCTGTCTGTTTTGTGGGTTTGACTCAACCTTTGGTCTCAAGTTCTGGAGGGATTCAAACTGTGAACCTCTTGCTAGCGTACCCAATATACAGGCTCAGATAATTCTGCTCTTCAGGGAAATGCCAGATATCTTTCGCCTATGGGCACCTAACCAGGTGTACAAAATTAACCCTTAAAAACTCTATGAAAGACCTCAGATAAACTCTTACCTTTTCCCAGTTTGGTATATCAGTAAGCTTATGCACAGTGTCAACTTTAACCATATATGCTTCACTTGTTGAAGAAAGAATTTCGAAGGCACATCAAGCAGTCTCTTTAAAATAGAGGTTTACTTTAAAATAGATAAAAATGTAAATACAAAACAATATATCACAAAACATACAATCCCTTAAAAGAACAAGGTTTAAAAAATGCAAATTCCTACCAACAATACACTTAGACTTGTCTATATAATGTATTCTTATCTTCTTATAGTGCTGATAGATGTTGTAGCTCATAGAGTCCAAACAAGAATGTATCTAAAGGTCAGTCACAGCACAATTAAAAAAAACTGTCTTGAACCTGCCTTCTCCATGATGTCACCCAGCTCATAGAAACATAGAAACAGCTCTTCCTCTGTTTATTAAAAATCATACAATCAGGATGTCTTATCATTCAGAAGGTAAATTAAATGAGGTGACATCAGCAAAAACTCGTTTCCCCATATGACCGCTTTGATCTAGTGTGTCTTCTTGCCCTTCACAGACATCACAGAACTTGTACAACTTGGCAGTTTTCTCACCTAGTTGTAACATAGTTTTTCCAGCATCAGTTAAAATTAACTGCCCTTCCTGAGGACATCACAAAATGGATATTTTAGTTCCTGACCTTCAAAGAAGCACAGCTCAACAACAAGACCATAAAATGCGAGTCTTTGGAAGTTAATCCCATCACAGAGATCTGCTGTTTAACATATATCCTGTCCTTTGCCAGGAGCACATGATGTCTCAAGAGAGACATTCAATAACACTTTTTTATTACAAAAATCATACAGCGATCTGAAACAGCTGTCCAAGTGTCACAATCCTCCCCACTCAGACTGAATTGGGGGCTGTATCCCTTGCATGGGATGAGCTTCCCAAATCAGTTCACTCTTCATAGACATGAGACAAACCATCTGAGTTCTGATTTTTTGCTCCAGCCCTATGTAGGATTGTTATGTCATACCCTTGCAAAGCAAGACTCCATCTAAACAATCTACCACTGTTTTTTCCCATTTGCGTCAGCCAAACCAGGGGGTTGTGGTCAGTCTGTACCACAAAATTCTGCCCATATAAGTATGGCTCTAACTTCTTTAGGGCCCACACTATGGTAAGACACTCCTTTTCCACAGTAGAGTATGCTTGCTCCCTGGGAAGTAACTTTTTACTCAGATACACTACAGGGTGATCTTTTCCTTGGCTGGATGTCTGACTCAGTACTGCCCCAATACCCACGTCTGAGGTGTCAGTCTGAACCATAAAGGGTTTGCTATAGTCAGGACTTGTCAGAACAGGAGCACTGCACAGTGCCTCCTTCAGTCTGGTAAAGGCTTTCTCACAGGCTGCGTCCCAGGAAATTTTCTTCGGCATCCTTTTCTTTACTAGGTCAGATAGGGGAGCAGCCAGGGCACTGTAATTGGGTACAAATTTTTTATAGCAGCCTGCTGTCCCTAGAAAACTCCTGACCTGCTTCTGCATTTCTGGTCTGGGCCATGCCTGGATCACCTCAGTTTTTATTTGGTTAGGACGGAGCTGTCTCCAGCCTATCATATGCCCAAGGTATGCCACTTCTCCCATGGCCATCTGGCACTTCTCAGCTTTGACAGTGAGCCCGGCCCTCTGGATCCTGCCCAGCACTTCCCTAAGGTGGGACAGGTGTTTCTTCCAGCTGTCGCTAAAGATAGCAATGTCATCCAGGTATGCCATGGCGTACTCCTCAGCACCATTTAACACCTGGTTCACCAACCTTTGGAAAGTGGCCAGGGCGTTCTTCATTCTGAAAGGCATTACTTTAAATTCAGATAAGTCTATCGGAGTGATGAAGGCCGACGTCTCCCTAGCTCTGTCTGTTAACTCTACCTGCCAATACCCCTTGGTCAGATCAATGGTCATAAGGTAGGTCACCCCTCCCAACTTGCCCAGGAGTTCATCCGTTCTGGGCACTGGGTGGGCATCTGACTTCGTGACTGCATTCAGTCCATGATAGTCCACACAGAAATGAGTAGAGCCATCTGGCTTGGGCACAAGGACTACAGGTGAGGCCCAGGGGCTGTGGGATCTCTGGATTACCCATAAATCCAGCATCTCCTCCACTTCCCTCCTAATGACATTTTGGACAGCCTCTGACACCTGATTTGCTGTCCGCCGTATGGACATCTGTGTCCCTGTCTCCATATTGTGAGTCGCAAAGGGGGTTAGTCCAGGCTTGGCGCTAAACAAATGGGCAAAGTCTGCTAAAACCTCCCTTACTTCCTGGATCTTGTCTGGGGCCAGCTGGGGAGACAATTTTACTGCCTCCACAGAGGACTCCCACTTGCTTTCTTCCAGCAAGTCCGGAAGGGGGTCTCCTTCATCCGTCCCCTCCCCAGAACTGCACACTGCAAACACCATGTCAGCTGTATTAGCATATGGCTTCATTATGTTGACATGGTACATCCTTTCTGTCTGTCTTCTGTCAGGTAACTCTATAATATATTTCACGTAATTTACCTTCCTAACTACTTTGTACAGTCCTGCCCACTCAGCCTGCAGCTAGTCTTTCCAGACCAGAATAAGGACCATGACTTCCTGACCCACCATGTATGAGCGAGCTCTGGCTCTGCGGTTGTACCACACTTTTTGTTTCTGTTGAGCAGCTGCCAGGTTGCTCTGGGCTGTCCCTATCAGCTCCTTCAGCCTTTCCCTAAACCTAAGGCCATAATCCACTAAGGGAGTTCCCTGGGTGGTGTGCTTGCCTTCCCAGTCCTCCCAGATCATGTCTAGGGGCCCATGTATCTGGCTTCCATTCAAGAGTTCGAAGGGTGAAAATCCTGTTGACTCTTGGGGCACCTCCCTGTATGCAAACAACAGGTGGAGAAGGTATTTGTCCTAGTCTCTCCCATGCTGTTTAGCAAATGCGCTGAGCATTGACTTCAGGGTACCATTAAATCTTTCCACAAGCCCATTGGCTTGTGGGTGATTCGGTGTCATGCATCTCTGCACCACCCCACGCTTCTCCCACAAACATTTCATCAGGTCCGACATGAAGGAACCCCCTTGATTGGTGATAACCTCCTGCAGGAACCCAACATGGGAGAAAATCCCAAATAAGGCATCTGCCACTTTGTCTGTCCTCAGTGAGGATAGGGCGACTGCCTCTGGGTACCGGGTGGCATAATCCACCACAGTCAGGATGAATCTCTTCCATGAAGAGCTGGGGGTATTTAAAGGCCCCATAATATCCATTCCCACCCTCTGGAATGGCTCCTCCACTATGGACAATGGAATCAAGGAGTCTTGGGTTTTCTTGCCCACCTTCCCTATTTCTTGGCACCGGTGACAAGACCTGCAATTCTCCTTCACCTGCTGGGTGAAGTTGGGCCAGTAGAAATTCTGGGCCAACTGCTGCATAGTGCATGTGATTCCCAGATGACCAGACAAGGGAATATCATGTGCAGTCTTGAGCAACTGCTCACATTACCCCTGGGGAATGACAAGCTGCCTGCCTAGCACCCCTTCCTCTGTCTGCACAGCCTGAGTATACATCAGCCCATTTTCCCAGTTAACCTTATGTCTACCGTCACCTCCCTGTGCTCCGTCAGAGTCTGCCTAAGCCCTCAGTTTCTCTAGACTAGTGTCACTTCTCTGAGCAGCTGCAAACTCCTCACACATTCCCAAGGCATGGAACAGGTCCCCTTCTGTCTCTAAACTAGAGTCCCTAGTACTAGCATTAGGGCACTCAGGATCACTGTTATTCCTAACCCTCTGACAAGGGGTCACCCCTCCCTCTTTGGAGTAACCCTCTGTAGCTGAGTGGTTAACTGCTACTGGGGAAATTTCTACCCCCTTTTCATTAATCTCCATATCAGGAGACACAGGTTTGGGAACCAGCCTCTCAGTGGTTTCCACAATGGCTTCTGTAGAGTTCAGGGAACTACAATTTTCCCTTGCCACATGGCTACAGGTAACTGTGAAGCAAGCAGGGGTCATGAGGGCCTGGGAGAAGCCAGCCCTCCCCAGCTGGAGCATCGCGTAGCACCCCCCTGGGATTCAGCATCAGTGAAGCAAGCAAGGGTCGTGAGGGCCTCGGAGGAGCCAGCCCTCCCCAGCTGGAGCATCGTGCAGCACCCCCCCCAGGATTCAGCATCAGTGAAGCAAGCAGGGGTCATGAGGGCCTCGGAGAAGCCAGCCCTCCCCAGCTGGGAGCATCGCACAGCACCCTCCCAGGATTCAGCATCAGGTACAGGATTTACCAGAATGCCGTGTTTACAGCCCAGTGCCATTACAGGGAATCTGGAGAGTGTTTGTTTGATTTTGGCACTAAAGCTACAATTTACAAAATCAGCATAAAGGACTCTGTCAGCGCACAAATACAGATAGTTTATTTTGGTTAGGAATAGAGCCTGCAGCACCAGCAGTTTCTACCTCTGCCAGCAATGTACTTTTAGAGCCGCAGCACTAAGCCCAATTCGATTACTTCAGTGGGCAGTTTAATCAGAAATGCACCTTAAGTGCTCTAAGTAGCCTACAGTGCATGTAAATAGCCACACTAATCTGAAGCATACCTGCATTTGTGTTCTCGAGTATTGCTCCTTCTCCTCTCTGTTGCTTAAATCTCTCCCCCCTCTCTCTCATTTCTCCCACAGTGAAGCAAGCAGGGGTCATGAGGGCCTTGGAGGAGCCAGCCCTCCCCAGCCGAAGCATCGCGCAGCACCCCCCTGGGATTCAGCATCAGGTAAGGGATTTACCAGAATGCCACGTTTACAGCCCAGCGCCATTACAGGGAATCAGGAGAGTGTTCGCCCCGCTGGCGCTCTGTGCCAGCTACTCCACCGCCCCCACCACCACCCTTGGTAGACTCTGAAATTTATAGGCTGCTCCATGTGGTGTAGTCTTCCACCACAGCCTATCAGCCCACTCTCCCACTAGCAGCTTATCTGATCCCCCTCACTAGTGGCCGCTATACTCAGCTCTTGCAGACACAATGTTAACACTTTTTTTCTTGATTCTATCCCTGTCATTCCCACTAGTTGCCCTTCCCCCAGCTACTTACCCACAACAACAACCTATCCCCCACTATCTACCCCTGCATAACTCCTCCCACCTCTTGCTCTACCAACACCCTACTACATCTGCCCCATGGCCCCTTGCACAATTGGGTCCTCAGAGCATCCATTCTGCCTTCTTCTTTTCACCCGGGGCAAACTGTCCTCTGTATGGCTGCCTTCTGCTGCACTCCAACTACCCCCCTCGATCCCATTTCCTTCCATAGGCAAAAATCTCCATGGCACAAAACCAAACAATTACTTCTGCTTCTTCTCCTACTGGCAGGGGACATCGAAGCTAACCCTGGACCCACCCCTTCTGCTCCAACTACCCTATCAAACCCTCCTGCTCAAATTACCCTCCCCAGAGGTCTCAAACTGTTGCACCTTAACATCTGCAGCCTTCTAAACAAATGAACCATGCTGCAGCCCATAGTCCTATCACTACACCTAGATGTCCTAATCATATCCGACACTTGGCTAAAACCCCATCACACAGACGGTGAGCTAGCCATCCCTGGCTATTCGCTTACTAGACACGAACGGCAGGGCAAGAAAAGAGGTGGAGGCATCTCCATGTTTATTTCCACTAGGATACAGTTCACACCAGTCCAAATTCCCTCACTATCACCAGAAATAGACACCCTTGTAATCAAAATTTCACTTCCACACTCAACCCCAGTTTACATTGCAGGCTCCTGTTGTGCCCCTGGCACCCCCCTGCTCAGCATCCTAGACCACCTAGATGCTCTAAAGACATCAGCCTCAGCTGGTGAGCTCCACATCCTTGATGATTTTAATTTAAACTGGCTAGTCAAAGACAGTGTCAAGTCGCGTACCAAAATAAACACTCAAAATCTCACACAGTTAATCACTCTTCCCACTCACCTAAACCATAAAATGCAAAACCACTCTCTCCTGGACTGGGCCCTTATCTCACACCCACATAGGATCATTAATGCTGGGCTGCTGCCAGACTCCCTTAGTGACCACTATATGCTCTACATGGTCAGGAAAGTACACAGGCCTACCGCACCGCCACCAAGGACGCTGCTCACAAGATCCTGCAACTCCCTAGATCTACCATCTCTTCTACACAACCTAACTCACGTAGATTGGTCATTTATACCGACGGCTTCCTCCATTGACTGTGCACTCAAAACTTTCAAGGCCACATTCCTTGTAGTATGGGACTCCCATGCTCCTCCATGAAAAAATAGGGTCAGAGGCTCCCACCTGCCCTGGGTCTCCACTGCTATCATTAGCCAATGACATATCAGGGACCAGGCATGGAGAACATATAAGAAATCGGGCACCCAATCCTCCCTCCTGCGTTACCGTGCCCTCCACAACTCCTGCACCAAACTTATATGCCAAGCCAAAAAACACTATTTCATGACAGCTTTCAGCTCTAACATCAATCAACCAACACATTTCTGGAAGAATCTAAAATCTCTCCTCTCACCCCAACCCAACCTCCGACCATGACCCTAACTATCCAAGGTGCCTCCATCTCTGACCCTGGTGACATAGCCTCTGCTTTCAATTCCTTCTTTACCAGTTGCACGGACTGTCTCCTATCAACTATCCCACACCCATCCATGCTGTGCACCTTCCCGAATATGCAGCCCACCTCCCAGCTGCACAGTTTCACTTCCGGTCTCCCCTGCCGATGTGTTAAAAGAGCTGTGGGCTCTCAACCCTAACAAAGGTAAATGCCCCACAGACCTGGACGCCAAGATGTTACATTTGTCTGCCCCCACCATAGCTGCCCTGATAGCCGACCTTTTCAACCTCTCCTTCTCCCTAGCCAAAATCCCAGCCAAATGGAAGCAGGCAATTGTCATCCCCCTTCCCAAAGGTGGTGACCCCTCCTCACCAGGAAATTACAGCCCCATCTCCGTCCTACCAATACTGGCCAAACTACAGGAACATCTTGCTCTCGCCCAACTCTCCTCCTATCTAGATGCCTCCTCTTTCTTCACCCCTTACCAGTCGGGTTTTCACAAATCACACTCAACCATCACCTCCCTAATAAGGCTCACAAATGACATTCTCACAGGCATGGTTAAGGGGCACATCACCTCAGCCATTTTTATTGACCTGGCTAAAGCTTTCGATACCGTCTCCCATTCACTACTACTAACCAAACTAAAAGTTGTCAGACTCTCTGGCCCTGCCACCAGCTGGTTTCACACCTACCTGGCAGGCAGGCAGGCAACAATCCGTAAAAGTCAGTCTGCACACCTCTAGTCCCCTGCCAGTCACTACTGGCATCCCCCAAGGATCAGTCCTGGGCTCATTACTATTCTCTGTTTTCTTAAATGATCTCCCAACAGCCTGCCCAAAAACCTCCATCCACATGTATGCGAACGACACTGTCCTTTACACCACAGGCCCCACCACTAGCAAAGTGACCAACACAATACAACCAGACTTCAACAGGGTGCAGCACTGGTTCTGCTCAAATCAATTGTTCCTAAACCCCATGAAAACCATCTCATTAACCTTCGGCACACAGGCAAGACTCTCCCACCTGGTCACTCGCCATGCCTTCCATACCTTGGATGGGGCCCCCCCTGGAGGTCTGCACCTCCTTCAGATACCTCGGGGTCTGGTTAGACCAGCACCTTGATTTCTCCACACACATCGAATCTATTCACAAAAAACTCCACTCTAAACTTGGTGCCCTATACACCGTAACAAGTATAGTATCCCCACACAGTCCAGGAAGGAAATAGTCCAAAAGATGATTCTCCCTTCACTCGACTACGGTGACATAATCTATAGAGCTGCTCCTCCATCCTCTCTAGCAACTCTAGACACACTTTTCCACTCCTTCTGTCACTTCTGCCTCGACTGCCCTCGAATGACTCATCACTGCACCCTATATAGCTCCCTAGCCCTGCCCTCATTCCAGGCCCACAGACAGATCCACTGTGCAAGGACTATAGCCAAATATTGGTCACAGTCCCTTCCCCATTATCTCATGTCTGCCCTCTCTACTCAGCCCACCCCTACTTATTCCCTCAGAAGCGCAGACCCTAAGCTCCTCCATGTCCCATTCATGTGCTCAACCAAAGGCCAATCTGCCTTCAAATATCGCATGCCCAAAATCTGGAATGCTTTACCACCTGACATCAGGCTTTCAACTAACTCTCAGCAACTAAACCTTCACCTCAGTGCCCATTTTACTAGCAGCTGTACTTGTGCCTAGATAGATTCGAGAGAGCCAACTCTGGAGAGTCAGTCCCTGTCTCGACTGGCCGTATTGAATATTCTGTAATCTCTTTTCCTTTCCCCTCCTGCTTCAATATGCGTATAGCCTGTTGTAAGATATATTAAGCCTCTAGTAATGTATTTATGCAAGTCCTTGTAACATGTAATGTACTTGATTATTTGTTTCCTAATTGTTCCCTGCCCCCAGGATGCATCTGGAATCGAGCAAGTAACTGCTCAGTATGTTCTCCTGGTTAAACTCTTAAATAAATAAATAAATAACTACACACACCATCCCCTGTTTGAGACTGTTGCCAAGGATGACATCCACTGCTAAGATTTTGGCTACAGCCACCTGTTGCACAGTTTCTTCTGTTTCACCCCAGTCTAGAAGAACACTAGCGAGGGGCAATGTTTTCTCCCCACCAGTAAAGTCTTGTAAAGTGACATATTTATTAGATATAAGCTGACCAGGCTGTACCAGATCCCTTTTTACCAATGCCATGGATGGCCCTGTGTCCCTTAACCCTAGTGTCTGTACACCATTCACCATGACTGGGTGCATGTGTTCCCTCATGTTCACAGGCATGCTTCCAGGGACACACAAACAATCCACTTCCTTCCTAGCACCACCTTGCATATTACTCATCCATTTGGGACACTGTCAGGCAACATGCTCAGTTTCTTTACACAGCCAACATTCATTTCTTTTCTCAGAGAAATCTTTTCTTTGAAATCTGGGGCTAACTGGTTTCAGTGGAGGCAGTGAGGGTTTTAGCTACCCTGAAGACATGCTTTTCCCTTTCTGTGCTGCCATGCCTGCCCCATTCACTTTCAGAGCAGGTCTGCTCTTGGCATAGCAGTCCAAGAGTTCAGCAGCCTCTTGCACTGTTTTGGGATCTCGGTCCTCCAGTCAGGTTTTCAGCTCTGCTGGGCATGCCCAGAAAAACTGTTCTAACAAAATCACATTTTCAATTTTATCTACAGACTTTGCTTCAATTCCTTCCCACCAACGTTTTAAAAACTGACGTTGTTTTGTGGCTAGCTCCTCATAGCTCATGTCAATGCTTCTCCTGAGCTTACGGAATTTAGCTCTGTATGATTCAGCAGTCAATTCAAATTTTTTTAACAGTGCAGCTTTAAGTTTGCTGTAATCATTACTGTCCTCATTGTCCATTTGACCCAATGCATCCTGAGCTTTCCCAGTAAGTAGCAGGGATAGCTGGAAGCTCCAGGACTCCCTAGGAATTTTAGCCTGAACACAAACTTTTTCAAAATAATTTAAAAAGGCATCCATATCCTCCCTCTCTTTAAATTCAGCTATCAATCTGGAATAAAATTTGTAACCCAGTCCTGTAGTCCCAGTTAAACCCAAACCACTTACCTGCTCTGGTGCGGGTGGTTGGAGTCATAGCTTCTCCAGTTCATGCCACTTCTGGTGCTCACGCTCCTCATGGTCTGCCTCTCACTGTTCATAGTCCGCCTCTCACTGTTCTTGATCTCTCTTCTCCTCTGCAGCTTGCTGCTGCTCACGCTACTCATGCTCAGCCTCCCACTGTTCATGGTCCCTCTTCTCCTCTGCAGCTCACTGTTCTTGCTCCCTCTTCTCCCCCTGTAGCTCGCTGTTCTCACTTCTCTTCTTTCAGGAACTTCATCTCCATTCTACACAACTCAGTCTGCAGCCTCAGTACTTCTGGCTCCAGAATGCTGGTGACCTTCTCCTGCTGTTGTGGCCCTTCACTGGCACTGGGCCTGCTGCCCTCCTCATTGGATCTGGACACTGCACTGGCCACTAGCACCTCCATGCCCAAGGTTCGGTCTTTTATAGTCACAGTCAGTGACTCAGTGCTCTGGGTATTTGCTACGATCTGGGCATCCATGAGGTTCTGCTTGGTGGATTTCACCTCATACAGGACTCCTCTGTCCTGGCACAACTGTTTTATGTAGTCTACAGTGTGCCCGCTGTAGTTGGAAGCCATCTTCTTCCCTAACTACAGCTACACTACCTTGCAGTTTAGAAAAAAATAAAATAAAACAGGTAGGAACTTGACTGTAAGCCAAGTGATATAGTTCTGTTTCCTTTTAAAAAATAAATCACTGGCTTTTTTGCAAGTGACTGTACAGTATCAAGCTGACACACTGAACAATAAAAGCTTGTAATAACAAATGTATGCACACTGCTACCAACCAATCTGTCACAACCCCATTCAGCAGGTCAGGACCTCTGCTCCCACAGTGCCAACCTCTGAGTGCAGCCTTTTGAACAGGTAACAGAAACAGGGTAACCCTCCTATCTGTTTTGTGGGTTCAAATCAACCTTTGGTCTCAAGTTCTGAAGGGATTCAAACTGTGAACCTCTTGCTAGTGTACCCAATATACAGGCTCAGATAATTCTGCTCTTCAGGGAAATGCAAGATATCGTTCACCTACGGGCACCTAACCAGGTGTACAAAATTAACCCTTAGAAACTCTATGAAAGACCTTAGATAAACTCTTACATTTTCCCAGTTTGGAATATCAGTATACTTATGCACAGTGTCAACTTTAACCATATATGCTTCACATGTCAAAGAAATAATTTCGAAGGCACACCAAGCAGTATCTTTAAAATAGAGATTTACTTTAAAATAGATAAAAATGTAAAATGTAAATACAGAACAGTATATCACAAAACATACAATCCCTTTAAAAACAAGGTTTAAAAAGTGCAAATTCCTATCAACAATACACTTAGACTTGTCTATATAATGTATTCTTATCTTCTTATAGTGCTGATAGATGTTGTAGCTCATAGAGTCCAAACAAGAATGTATCTAAAGGTCAGTCACAGCATAATTAAAAAACTGTCTTGAACTTGCCTTCTCCATGATGTCACCCAGCTCCTCCTCTGTTTGTTAAAAATCATACAATCAGGATGTCTTATCATTCAGAAGGTAGATTAAATGAGGTGACATCAGCAAAAACTTGTTTCCCCATATGATCCCTTTGATCTAGTGTGTCTTCCTGCCCTTCACAGACATCACAGAACTTTTACAACTTGGCAGTTTTCTCACCTAGCTGTAACATAGTTTTTCCAGTTTCAGTTGAAATTAACTGCCCTTCCTGAGGATGTCATAAAATTGATATTTTAGTTCCTGGCCTTCAAAGAAGCACAGCTCAACAACAAGACCATAAAATACAAGTCTTTGGAAGTTAATCCCATCACAGAGATCTGCTGTTTAACATATATCCTGTCCTTTGCCAGGAGCACATGATGTCTCATGAGAGACATTCAGCAACACTTTTTTATTACAAAAATCATACAGCGATCTGAAACAGCTGTCCAAGTGTCACACCAACCAGGATATGAACCTGAAAAGGAATACTTCATGTCTTCTGTAACTCTAAAGCAACATTCAGATAAAAAAAAACAAAAACAAACAGGTAACCCAGTGGTACATTGCTACCCCTCCCTCTTCTCTATTATTACATTATGTGTACAGAGAGAGGTCACATTGGCTCCTATTGGGGGTCTAAAAGGCACCCCAACTACATATCTAAAGCTGCTTCTGCCAAGTGCCACAGTCACCACACCTCTCCAAATTGTTCCATATTTAAATATATACTGCTGGTATTACGCTCCTTCCTTTCTATCTCCAGTACCTTTGTTGGCCACTGGGCCACTGTGGAGGCTTAGGGGTAAGCCAGTTTAAAGTAATGCACTTAAGTGCTACCACTCTCAAAATTTGGACTCATTTTCAAATCGCATTACGGCAAGACAATAATGCTGGGAAACCCAAG
Source organism: Neoceratodus forsteri (assembly GCA_016271365.2). NCBI lineage: Eukaryota > Metazoa > Chordata > Ceratodontiformes > Ceratodontidae > Neoceratodus > Neoceratodus forsteri. The sequence continues at coordinate 668,808,947 of CM057451.1, read as the reverse complement.
ACCAGATCCAAAAAGGAAAAGGGGAAGGAGATGCCAGTTAAATCTGAATCTCAACATGGACTGAGTACCAGAAGTCCTGAAGGACTGGGCATTCCCAATTTATTTATTTAAAAGTTGATACCAGGGAAAGGCACACTGAGCCAAGGCTTGTTTCTAGGTGCAACCAAGGGGAACAAGATATACAGACATGGGGGGGCATACATGGAAACAGGAGTATAATACAATTAAATGCATCCACATTCAGTTGAAGAATAGAGGTAACAAGTTTTGTACAAAGTATTACAATCATGACATTGTCGGTGCAGTTGCAAATATTTACATGTCATAGCAATAAGGTAAGGAATAGGAGCATGACACTCTGTAATGGTGGAGGGAGCAGAGATGAAGTACCAAGGAGAAGCAGAATATGGAGAAACAGGTCAAAGGAACAGGTGAGCCCATTAAGTTGGGTAGGGTGCGAAACATTGGGGAGAGGGAGGGAGTTGGGAGAGGTGGAGGGAGGGTAGAATGAGAGGAGGAGCACATGCATGGGGATCAGAGGGTGACTCAGAGCTGGGCTTTGAGGGCAGAAAAGATAGCGGCATGGCAGGAGGTCCAAGGGAGTTGGTTCCAGACATGGGGGATGTGATAAGAGAAAGTCACCTTGCTCGAGCATGAGTGCAGGAGGGAAAATGTGCAAGGCAGTATTCTGAGGGGCTAATTGGAGAGAGATGGGAGTTTAGGTATGATGGGAGAGTCCCAAACCAAAATCTCCAGATGAAGGAGAGGATATGCAACTGTTGCCTTGTTGTAAGGGGCATAAGGGAGAGAGAGGAGTATAGGGTACAGTGGTGAGGAAGGGGGGGAGAAGGTGGCAAAATGGCAGAAATAATTCAGTAGGGTATCCAGTCTGATGTAGCAGGAGCAGAGCTATAAACAATATCAGCATAGTCAATAATAGGGGGAATGGTTTTGGTAACTAAGTCGTGCCTAGTATCCATGGGAAGGCAATCTTTGTGCCGATAGAGGGCATCTAGTTTGGGGCAGAGTTTGGTGCAAATGGAATCAATGTGGGTTGAGAAGTTGAGGCTGCAATCCAGCCAGACCTCTAGGTATTTGAATGAATTGACTGACTGGAGGGAAGAACCATTGAGGGTGGTGGAAATGGAGAGGTTTAGAGATTTGGACTATTTTTGCCCAGAACTAAATAGCACTGAGACTGTTTTACTAGAATTTAGTTTTAGTTGGTTTCTGAAGAACAAGGACTGCACTTTGTTGAAGTCCCTCTGAAGGCAGGCAGTGACATCTGCAGCAGATGGGCTGGAGTAGAATAGCATGGTGTTGTCCATGTACATATGGGTATTGGAGGGGGAGCAGACAGAGGGGAGGTCATTAATGAAAACTGAGAATAGAATGAGACCCAGGATGGAACCTTAGGGGGCACCAGCTAAGACTGGGAGGGGGATAGAGGGAGGTACCTACAAGTGCAGATTACTGTCTGTGTTGGAGATACAAAATGAACCAGCCTGTGACTGCAGGGGCCAGCCCAGAAGAATGAAGTTTCTGGACTAGAAGGATATGAGAGACAGAGTCAAAGGCCTTAGCCAGGTCCACAGAGATGGCTGCAGTGACATGGCCTTTATCCATGGTTGATTGGATTGTATCAGTTATGCAGAGAAGGGAGGAGACAGTGGAATGCTGTTTCCTGAAGCCGGACTGGTAAGGAGAGAGGGTGTTGATAGCAGTTAGGTGTTCCAGGAGCATAGAGTAGATAAGGGATTCCTGGAGCTTGGCAAGGGCTGGCAGGAGTGATATGGATCTGTAGTTTCTTGGTAAGGTGGGGTCACCACCTTTGTGTAGTGGGAGCACTTTGGCTAATTTCCAAGCTGAGGGGATGGAGCTGGTAGAAAAGGAGAGGTTTAGGAGATGAGTGATGGGGACTGGAATTGTGGGGTGGAGATACGGAGAAGCTTTGGATGGAGATCATCAGGACTGTGCTTTGTGGGGTTTAGAGACATTAGAGCCTTGTATATTTTTTGGGGGGGAAATAGGGGGGAAAGAGAAAGCAGGTCCGGCTGTGGGGGGGTAGGTAGGGAGCATGGGGTGATCAAGGAGGGCACAGGTAGTAAAGAATTTGTTGAAAGCCTCAGCAATAGTGACATGGTCAGTGACTGTTGCACCCTGTATGTTTAGAATTTGAGGGGCATGAGCAAAGGGGGCGGTCTATAAGGTTGTGGAGGGTTTGCCATAAATTGGCTGGGCAGCCTGAACTAGCCTGAAGCTGAGACTTGAAGTAGCTAGATTTGACTTTTTTTATGGCCTGGGTGCAGGTGTTTCTGACAGATCTATAGAGCTGGAAATCAGAGGGTAGTAGAAAGACCTTGTATTTCACCCAGCTTTTGTCTTGTGACCTACAGAGGGAGAGGAGGTTTGGCATTATCCATTGAAGGTGATGACGCTTAACCCTGGCCTTTTTTAGGGGGGCATGAAAGTTCCATATCTGGGTAATGGTATCAATGAATAACTGTAGAGCTGTGTCTACATTTAGAGCTGAGCACACAGGCGACCAATCAGCATGTTATAAATCCAGTAGGAGGGAGCTGGAGTCCAGGTTGCAAGTAGGGTGAAGCCAAATATATTTGGGGGTGGTGTTGGGTGTAGAAATTTTTTTTGTACAGAAAGTAATACAGTGATCACTAAGGGCATCAGAGAATACTCCGGCATCAGAAATGTGGTGAGGATGGGAGGAGAGCACCCAGTCGAGGAGAGAGTGCTTAGAGGAAATGGAGTTCAGGTGGGTAGGCTCAGAGATCATCTGGGAGAAGTTTAATGATTCATGTTTTAGGATGGAGGGTTTGGCTGTGGGGGAGAGCCAATCCAAATTAAAGTCACCTAACAGCCGGCCCGGTGGTGCTGAGGGTTGAGGCACTGGACGTAACACTTCGCACCACACCGGCGAGCCGGGTTCGGGAACGGACTCGGGCTGCCAGGGGTCGGCAGGGGGAAGGAGGATTGAGCATCCCCACAGATGCTGTCCTCCTTCAGGGAGGGATACCAGGGGTGTGTTTAACACACTCGACGTCCGATAGAGCCGGTGGAAGCACCGACTCTCGGGGCAAAGGCAGCTTCCATTGGGGGAGCCGAGGAGGGGAGGACACCATCAGGCACTTGGCAGGCATGTGCATGCACATTCTGCCTGATCCAGGCATCCTCAGTAGGAGGGAGAGGGAGGGACAAGAAAAAAAGTGGAAACAACCCTCGGCGCTCCTGGGTGACGGCCGCTCCAGCCTTCCAGTCTGCATCATGGGCAGACCCCGCTGTGCAGGTGATCCATGGAGGAAGAAGTAGGTAGGAGCCACCAAGAGGCACTCTAGGAGCAGACTCTATGAGGGATGGGAGACACTGAGCGACCCGATTCAGTGGAATGGTGAGGGTGACAGGAGGGAAAAATATAAATTAAAAAAAAAAAGTCACCTAACAGGATGAGCTCACTGTTACTTGAGTATGAGGAGACAGAGGAGATGCACTCGACCATGGAGTTGTGGGGAGTTTTGGGAGCGCAGTATAGTACTGTTAAGTAGATGGGAAGGGAGAGAAGGATTATAAGAAGCTTGTGGGAGGAAAGCTTGGTGTCTCTGAGGGAGATAGAGCAGGACAGTGAGTCTCTGGTGTAAATAATCATGCTGCCACCTCGCTTACTGTGGTCCTGGTGGAATAGGTTATAGCCATAAATGGAGAGGGGAGAGTCTGTGATCCTTGCAGAGCACCAAGTCTCAGTTACACACAGAATATCAGAAAAGTGTTGGGTGGCCCAGATTTTTAGGACGTCCATTTTAGGAAGGAGGCTCCTGGCATTTAGGTGGAAAATGTGAAAGCCCTGCAGTTGTGCTGGAGTCTGAGAAGGAGGGGGACCAGGGCTGAATTCAATATCCCCGAGAGGAGAAAGAGGAGAAGGCAGAGGGAAAATTGGGGGGCGGGGTATTTGGACTTTTTGGGGAAACAAGAGTAGGGGGTGGAGAGGAGAGGCAGATACAGCAGAGAAGGACCTCAAGATTAAGAGAAGGGGTAGAGAGTAGGCTATAGTGGAGAGGAATGGGTAGCCAGGAGGTACACCGAATGTGGGGGAGGGAGGGATGTTGAAGTGGGGCAAAACAGAGAGAGAGTGAAGGAGAGGTTTGGAGAGGGAGGAAGTAAGAGTGTGGAGAAGGTGGGATGAAGGAGGAGGGAGAGGAAACGGGGGGAGGACTGGAGAGGTAGACCAAATTGGGAAGTGGAGAAGAGGGGAGTGGCACAATAGTGGGCAGAACGATGGGGATAGGCAGAAGAGTAGAAAACAGGGAGTGAGTAGGGAAGAGTTATGCATGATGGGGCAGTGAGGGGAGTGTAGGAAGAGGTATGAAGGGTATCTAGGTAACAGAGTGCTAGAGGGAGAAAAGCCTGTGCTGTGACTGTGGTGGACCAACTATGGTTAGTAAAACTAAGTGGGGGACTTGCAACAGTGCTAGCTAGCTCAAATTGAGAGAGCTAAGCAGGGGGAATTTGGCTGGGTGAAATTAGCGGGAGAGGAGCTATTTAGTTTCAGGTGGAGGGCAACAGCAGCTACTAGTGGTAGAGAGAGATAAAAAACAAGTGGAAAAGTGGGCAGATAGTTTCCTACCGTCATGTGATCTATAGACACTATAAGTTACAGGGCAGCTAGGGGGCAGGCAGAGAGTCGCTTTGTAAGTGGCGACGGGGAAATCCTCAGCTGCTGCTTTGAGCATTCATCTCCGGTTGTTGTACCTGTGGAGAAGCCCAAGGGGAGGGGCCGGTGTCTGGTTGACAGGGTACCAGGGAGAAGTAGCTTTAGCTTGGCGGCTACAGGAGAACACTATGAAATGTTCCTGGAGATAAGTCCTGGCAATCCATGGGTAATGTATAAATATTAGGATTAGTCCTTTACTGTGATGCCTCTCCTGATGTGTTTCACAAGACAAAACTCTTTCCTTCCCCAAAAACTTGAGGGATGGGGGGGGGGCGCAAAATGAAGAATATCACACTAGTAGACAGATCTTTGTTTTTCAAATTCTTATTCTTTTATTTTATTTTCCAGCCCAAATCCTCTACGTTTCACCAATGAATATTGCCTTCCTCAGGGGGTGCCTTTACAAACCTTTAAAAACATAAATACATATATGGTGATAGGTACCCTGAGCACCTCCACAGTTATGCCAGCAAGCACCTGTGAAGCTAGCCTGGAAATGTTTAGCAACAACTGGAGTTTGAAAAAAGCAGATGAGCACTTTCCAGTTAAACTCCCACCAGGTCAGGGAAGCAGTAATCAATCAATCAATCAAGATTTATTTATAAAAGGCGCCTTGCCACAGTTCAAGGCATCTGTACATACAAACACATCAACAATAAAATCAACAATAAAATCACAGATTATAAATATATAAAACCATAAGTTATCACAATAAACCAACTATTATTAAAATGACGGCAACATTATGTTTCATTGCAGAATGCTAGACCAAAGAGGTAGGTCTTCAGTTCAGTTTTAAAACTTTGGATGGTCAGGCATTCTCTTATCCAACGAGGTAGAGAATTTCACAGGGTAGCAGCCACAAATGCAAATGAGCCAGCCCCAGATGTTTGCAAACACACCCTGGGAATCTCTAGCAATCCCTCGCCAGTGGATTGGAGAGACTGGGAGGGGTGGTAGGGAGAAAGGAGATCTTGCAGGTATGAGGTCCTTGGTCATGTAGGGTTTTCTAGGTCAGCAAACTGACCTTGAAGCCAGTGCAGTCCATGGAGCACAGGTGTAATATGACTGGTCCTAGAAGTACCAGTCAAAAGCCTGGCAGCAGCATTCTACTCCAGCTGCAGGTGGCGTATATCAGCCCCCGCTAACCAAAGGTACAGGGCATTGCATTAGTCAAGGTGAGTGGTCATGAAGGCATGGACCAACATTGGTAGATCCTCAGGAGGGATCAGGTGTTTCACCCAAGCGATATTCCTCAGATGGAAAAAAGAGGTCTTGACAACGGCTGACACCTGTGATTTCAGGATCAAACCATCATCAAAAATAACACCCAGGTTCCACACCTGATCTGAGGTGGTAAGTTCAACACCCTCGAGCCAAAGGCCCGAGGGTTGTCCAGCCGATACACCCCACCTTTGATGTTCCAGGTCCACAACCAACACCTCAGTCTTGTCCGGATTCAACTTTAACCAACTAGCACTCATCCAATCCTGGATCTCGGATAGGCAGCTGTTAAAAACCTGCCAGCCTAGACTGAGGCAGCATAACCATTAATCCAGGGGAATCTGGAGTCCACTTTTCTGCTCCCATTTAAGCCATGTATTGTCTAAATGGTTCTGACAAAATTTTATACAGTTCAGCCAAGTAGCGAATTTTGGCCTGGAGCCTGACAACATGGTACAGAAAGTCCTCCAAGCGAGTACATTCCCTCCACAGGGAGGAAAAATGTCCCAATGACATTATAAAATGTCGGACGTATCCCCGTGTTTTTGACTCACAATTCCTGCTAAATGGTTTCTCGTAGTTTACCTGGTGTCTCTATCATATTGCCCCTCTCCATTCTGGCCTCCAGCAAGTAGATGTTCAGTTTTCTGATGATCCTCATAGGACCTGCCTTGTTGGCCCTGAATCATCTTGGGTTCCCTATTCTCACACTCTGCCAGTAATGCTTCTGCTCCCATAACCCCCTTGGTGTTGAATCTCACCTCTTGCCTTTGGGGGGGTGAGCAAAGACTAGTCCAAATGTGGGAAACCAGGGGCATGAATCCTCCTTGGAGTGCACATCCTGGGCTCCTTTCTCCACTGAGGCAGCTTCTCTCCTCATTCACTCTGCTCAGACCCAGCCAGTGGCTGCTCTCTCAGCATAAGGAGCTGTTGGAACACTTACCCAGAATTCCTGACTGCTGTATGTAAATCAGCATTTGTACTCCTTTACCCACTACTGAAATAGTGGTCAGCTAATAGAAAGCTCTCAGCTGGAAGCAAAAGCTCAGACACAAAGGGCACCTCTAGGAGGCATACGCCAAGAGCAGTCCAGCCCCTAGCCTTATTGTCTGCTGAGCTTCACTGATCTTCACCGACTGCTGTACCCACTACTGAAATAATGGTTGGCTAATAGAAAACTCTCAGCCAGAAGCAACCAGAAGCAACAGCTCAGACACAAAGGACAACCCTAGGAGGCATACGCCAAGTGCGGTCCAGTCCACTGTCTGCAGAGCTTCACTGATCTTCACCAACTGGGAGAGTGACCAATCATGGAGGGAAGGCAGACTCTGACAGGTGAAGAAACAGGGATTCCTTGACAGTGGTTCTACCTGAATCCTCCTTGGAGTGCACAGTCTGGGCTCCTTTCTCCACTGAGGCATCTTCTCTCCTTGCTCGCTCTGCTCAGACTCAACCAGTGGCTGCTCTCTCAGCATAAGAAGCTGTTGGAACACTTACTCCAAGCATGCTTAACATAAAAACAAGTTTCCTTTCCATACTATAAGTTCTGTGTGTACTTTGGTTTTATGTGCAGTTGATGTAACAAGGTCTTGGTACATCTAAAAGACAGAACATCACTGATTGTTCTTTACGGGTAGCAGAAACAAAGGTTCTGCCCACCCATCCTACCCCATAATCCCACCCACCCCTGGGTCATCCTCCTTTATAGGGTCTACATGGTCCTGCCCCCTTCCTACATCTCCTAATTACAAAGGTCGGGCATACATACAATACCTGTATTTCTATTTCGTCCTGAGCCTCACATTTACTTTTATATCTCCACTACCTTAGACTTGCCTGCATATTTCATCCACAACCTCATACTTCCTGCCCACACATAGGCACATCAGGGGCAAAAACAAAGACAGCCTCCCCAAAAAAGCCTCCTTCTCTCTCTTACCATCACTTTCTTTTGTCCGCTGCCATCCGTCCTCCATCCTAAATAACAAACCTGCAACTCTCCTTTCGTCCGCTTCTCTCTCACAAGTAGTGACCATCACCTCTTCTTCCATCCACTTCTCAAAAAACTCATAATGGACTATGTCCACTGCAGGTACTGTGGGACTCTATTCAACCGAACAATTGTGTATAATATAGGACACTGCCCCACATGTTATGCTCTGAGACATCTAAGAAACCAGCTCCACACCTCTTGGGCTGAAATCACCTTTCTTAGAGTAAAGATTCAGGAGATGATATAGCACTATACTCCACCAGCCCCTAAGCACACACCCCAGCCATGGATACCTCTACCACAAAGGGCAACTAAACATGGGGGCTGGCAGACAATCAAAAACCATCAAGCTGCAAGATCATACCATAAGGCAAGCAATCTGATAAAAATGTCAAACAGATTCGAGCCACTGTCAGCCATGCCATTCGTTGAGGCAGAGGGCACAGGGAGCCCAGACCTACTGCATGGATCATGTGAGCAAAAAACAAGCTACAGGAAGACACAGGACATAACTGCTGATCGCATACTAGTCATAGGGGACTCTATGATTCGGGGAATGGAGTCTCACCTACAACAGAGCAAAAATACAGAAGTTACAGTCAGGTACCTTCCAGGATCATCAGTGCACAGAGATACTAACCGCATTGAGAAAATCATATGGAACACAGGGATAAAACCACACATTTTAGTCCACCTAGGCGCCATTGACCCAGCCAGTCATTCAGTGGAGGAGACCAAAAGGCATCTGATCTCTCTAAGTGACAAACTTTCTCCTATTTCATCCACTGTCTCATTCTCTGAGATTCTTCCAGTATGGGAAAAAGAGGAGCTAGCAGAAAGAAGATCAGAGATAAATACATCTCTGAGCTCAACAACTGGCTCAGAGACTGGTGTGCAGAGAGGGGCTACAAATTCATAGGGGACTGAATTACGTTCTGGGAAAGGCAGTTCTTTTGATATGATGGCCTGCACCTGACCAAGGAGGGCACCCGGGCACTAGGCCAGAAATTTGATGTTTTCATTTCTAATTTAAACTAGTTAATAGGAAGTGGGCAGCAGCACCCAGGGAACCACAGGGGACAACTGTTGCCACTCCCCAACAATCTCCATCACCTGCAAATATACAGAAAAAGGGAAGCTCCACAGTGATCAATTCTAACCAAGGAAGGCAAGCATTGTGCATTAACGCTCGTAGCCTGGTGAACAAAATCCCCGGATCTAACCACCATAATGGCAGAACTGGACTGGGTCGCACTCACAGAGACATGGTTCACTGAGAACCACACCTGGAATGTAGCTATCCCAGGATACACACTATTCTGAAAAGACTGCAAAGGTAAGAAAGGTCAAGGGGTAGCAATGTATGTAAAAAACAGCATCAATTCTATGGAAACCCAGGAACACAGCAGCGATGTGGAAGTCCTCTGGGTCACCCTTGGAGCAGGAAGTAAGTACCCTATCTGAGTTGGGGTTATATGCAGACCCCCAGCCCAGGATAAAGACTTGGACAGGGAATTCCTGGAGGCCATCCTACAGAAGGCAGACAAAGGAGAACTATTGTTGGTCGGTGATTTCAATCTACCGGATGTGGATTGGCTGTCACAAACGTCCTCTATGGAAAGGAGCAGAGAATTCCTTCTAGCACTAAAGGGAGCAGGACTAGAACAGTTGGTGACCATACCAACATGAGAGGAAGCCATCCTGGGCCTCGTGCTCTCAAATAGCGACAGCATCTCTGACACAACGGTGGGCAGCAATCTGGGTACCAGTGACCATAGGACCATCTCAAGGCATAAATTAATGTCAGAGACTTGAGTAGCAGCCTTTGCTAATCAAAGTAAAAAATGATAAGCAATTGGTCGAAGTTGATTAGCAATTACTAAAAATTGATATTTTTGCTCAAAACCCCATAAAATGTACTTATCTTGCTCTATATTGCTAAAATACACATTTACACAAGTTTATGAGACTGATATCTGTTTTATTTAGCCATTTCCAGAGAAATACAGCAATTGTGCAGCAGCACATACATTTTAAGAACCGAGATAGGATGTCTGCCAAAGGAGACCGCGAATTTGTGTACGTGAGCGTGATCATGAGTCGTGACAAATTAAACATAAATTTAAAATGAACCCCTGGCCCAGCATAAAAACTCTACCTGGGACTGTGATTGACCACACAGTTAGCAACAAGGATTGGGTGCGATCTATTTGCTACTCTTCTCCACCAGGCATGTAGCCAGTAATTCTGGCCTGTTTTTGGGGGGAGGGACCTGGGGGTTGTCCACCATCCGCAGCTGCCAAATCACCAGGACATCTTGGTTTAGCACTAAAAAACATGTCTACAGCCCTGTCTGGGTTGAATTCAGCTGGAGGGGAGCCTTGCTTTTTAATGCAAATCAATGTTTCTACAGTTTCCTCTGCCAGACTTGCTCTCTGGTCAGTTTTTACCTTGTTCATAGTTGAAAAACACCTTTTTATGTTTGCTTGCACGCATGTGCAAGAAACATAGTGCCATCATCTGAGTTTTCGGAGGTGTGGCACCCGTCTTCCAATTCAGTTAGTGTGTTTGCAGGCGCGGCCGCAGTTCTTTAATGAATGCTGCAGCTGTCTATGACAGCGGTTGAAAATGCAGTGCCATACAATTGAAAGGGAGAGCTCCGCTTCAGTGAGCAGCACTCCCCCCCTCCACATGCACACATGCATATTGCGTACTCATGCGTTCCCCCCTCATGCACACACTGTATGGCTGACGGGGATGCCCAATCCCCTGTCGGCTCCATGCCTCCCCAAAAAAGCTTTCCAGGTGCCACACTGGCAGCCCACCCCAGAGCCAAACAGCCTTCCAGCTGCCATGCTGGGAGCCCACCCTAGAGTGGCAAACGTCCCGCGTCGTCTTCCTAAAAAAACAAAAACCTGTAAACAAAAAAAGTTCCCTCAGCGGTCTCCCTGGCCACCCGCGCCCACCCTCTGCACATCTTACCTCCCCACACACCCCCTCACCCCATACTTACCTCAGGAGTCCGGCACGACGACCTTCGGTCGACTGGGAACAAGTCTGCACTCTTCAAAGCCAACCGCAAACTGAGGAAATGCCGGTAAGCTGTATAATGCAATAAATAGGGTTTTTTCAACTTTAATGCATATCTCAGGCATTTTTTGGAATTTTGGCACCTAATTTTCAACATGGGGTTTTTGGGACCCCCCTCATGAATTCTGGAACTGTCATGGTGTTAATCGGGCCCAAAGGGTGATTTCACAGTCACTGCACGAAATCATCTTTTGGGACGATTGATGAAACAACAGTGCCAGTGTTCATAAGGTGGTCTCTCAAAAAGCCTATGTTGCAAATTTGGTGAAAAAATTCCTAAAAATGACTGTTTTACGAGCGTGCATTGCACAGTACCTACGCATGCTCGTAAGTTCGCAAATTTTTAGTATTTGCACTCTGGATTTTCAACATTGCCATTTTACCACACCTCCTTATGAGCAGTACAGCTGTCATTTGTCACATCTCACCCAAAATGAGTTTCTGCGCATGTAGCGCACAATGGCGCAGTCGGTGTGCGAAATTAATGTATGGGACACATTAAGAAAATCGCAGTGACACTGTTCATGGGCAGAGATCTTAAAATGGTATGTTGAAAATTTGGTGAAAAAATTCCTAAAAATAACTGTTTTACTGGCATGTGTTCAGCAGTTCCTCAACATGTTCGTAAGTTTGCGGATTTTCAATATTTGCATACTTGAATTTTCAACATTGCCATTTTATTACACTTCCTTATGAGCAGTACACCTGCCATTTTTCACATCTCACTCAAAATGTGTTTCCACACATGTAGCGCACAATGGTGCAGTCAGTGTGCGAAAGCAATGTTTGGGACAGATTAAGAAAATCACAGTGACACTGTTCATGAGCAGAGGTCTTAAAATGGCTATGTTGAAAATTTGGTGACAAAAGTCCATAAAATGACTGTGTTATGAGTGAGCATTGTGCAGTTTCCACGCACCCTCGTAGGTTCATGAATTTGTAATATTTTCAGTCCAGATTTTCACCAGTGGCATTTTTCCACACTTCCTTATGAACAGTACAGCTGTCATTTTTCACAACATGGCCGAAATGTGTTTTCACACTTTCAGCGCAGAAATGCATGGTCGCTGTGGGAAATCATTGTTCAGGACAGATAAAGAAAATCACAGTGACACTGTTCATGATCGGAGGTCCCAAAATGCCTGTGTTGACAATCTGCTGTAAAAAATCCCAAACGAATTACATTACGGGTGTGCGTTGCACAGTTTCTACGCACGCTCATGACTTCACCAATTTTTTTAATATTTTTTCTGCAGATTTTCAACATTGCCATTTTTAACACCTCCCCATGAACAGTACAGCTGTCATTTTCACATCCTGTTCAGAATGTGTTTTTGCACCTGTAGTGCTAAATGCCAAGTCGCTGTGCAAAAGCTGCTTTATTAACAAACTGATATTACCACTGTTCATGAGGTGGGGGTCACAAAAACCATGTTGAAAATTTGGAGTGAAAATACCAATGAATTCCTGAGGCGTTAGGGTTTCCGACCATAACGCCCCACCCTGTAGAGAATGACAGGCATCGGGGTGTGACTTGGGATTCTTGCCTGTAATGTTCATACCATTCCACACCCTGCAGCCAGTGAGAGGCATTGAGGTGTGCCTTGGACTCTTCGGCCCAAAGGTTCACCCCATTCTCCTATACCACACCCATCTCACCGTATTTCCTGATGGAATGGGGTGCACATAAGGGCCAAAGACCCCAAGGCACACCGTGACACTTGTCGGTGTCTGCAGGGTAGGGCGTGGGGAAATGGCGTGGCCGTTATGCCTGACAACCCAAAAGCACACTCCAATACCTGTCAGTCTCTGCAAGGTGGTGATGGGGTTGGCTTCAGTTCAATACTTCACTGCCATTCCTATTATGCAGTTCTGTAACACCCACACTACCAATGCCAATGCCAGCAAGCAAACATTTGGCATTGACAAATGCTTGTTACCATTGCATTAGACACAGGAAATACTCTCGACACATTGACAGGCTTCAACAGATTTGGATAAGAATTTTGGAAATCACATGCCAGCTTTGACCAGATAGCAGAGGCAGAAAGATTGATGAAACTGGTTTGAGCAAAAATCTTTAACTCTTGCCATCCTGCAAGTAACAGAGTGCTGTCACAGTCAGGCTGGAAAAGTGCTGAAAAGTGGTCAGCTACTGCAGTAATGTCACTGTTACCATACAGCTCCAGTTCCTTTCTATCTGCAGCTGGCAAAGTCTGGTATCTAACACTTTTGCATGGTTATAGATATTACTTTCATCAGTCAAACAGAACCTTTCTTCGCAATAGTTCTCAATGTTTGTAATGTATTTCTTAGTTTGCTGTTTTAAAGTTTTAACAACCTGGTCACTAAAATGTGTTAATATCACACTCTTGTATGTGACTTGGGCACATGCTCCTGAAAGAACATCCGATCCATTTTTTAAGAGAATGTCAAGTTCACTGCCACCTATGGGACCACTCTGCTTGGCATGGTCAGGAGTGTTTCTCAAAGTTTCAACAGAACTAAGTAGCTCTGGCATTTCAACTACTTCTTTTTGAAGTGCTGGTGAGAATCTGGCAAGTGGTTGAAGCAGCTATTCAAAATACAAAAGGTGTGCCACCATTTGGAATTTAGTCATGATTCGCAACACTCCCTTGGCTTTGGCCTGGTCTTGAGTTGGGTCTGTGTCCATAGATTCTAAATGGGCACAAATTATGGGAAATGATTTGGTAACAGCATGGGCGGCAAGAAGTTTATGCTGCACCCAACGTGTGCCATGGGCCTTCTTGGGCTTTTCAACTGACATCTCCATGGCCTGGGCAAGGGACTGTAACTCTTTGAGTCTCTTACAACTTTTCTGATAGAGATAAAACAGTTGGGTCAGAAAGTTTGAAATCGTTGAAATAGGTGTTATCCAAAGCGTCTTTTATGGCCAGTTCTAATCTGTGTGAGAAAGAATGAACACCAACTAACCATGGTAGGTCTTCCCTTAAAAGAGCAGCAAGACCCTGTCTTACATCCGTGTTGACAGATGCCCCATCAGTCCCAAACTCAGCCATGTTTTTTATGTTAAGGCCACACTCTGTAAAAATGTCTAAAAGGAGATTTTTCAGTCCCTGATTTGTGCCATCTGATACAGCTTTCATTCATAAAAACTTAGCCTCCACTTGACCATGGGATTTACATAAATTACGTAAACCAGTTCCTTTTCAATTACACCACTGTCAGTACTACCGTCCATAAGCACTGAAAAATAATTTGCATTTTTGACAGTTGCCAGCAGGTTTTCTTCTAGGTTCTTCCCAATACACATCATGAGTTCTTTCTCACTAACAGCGTTAATGTATTTATTGCCCAAATGAACTTCATGGCACTTCTTTTGTTGTGCTGTAGCTTCAAACTTTTTAATAGGGATGTCCTCTTTGGCCATCATATACAGTGTTGTATTTGGTGGCCGAAAATAAGTACCTGAAACGCATCAGAGTCTTGGTAGTAGGAAAAACGTGCACCCCAGAAATTTAGGCCTTCTCTGTTTACTTCCATACAGCTCAGACACAAGGGGAACACTGAACTCAACATAGACAGTAAGATTCACAGGCTCACAGGAAGTACATTTCTTAAAGCTGTACTGTCTAACATTTCTTAAAGCTGCACAACACATAACATACAGGATCTCCATAAGCCTGCCTAGAATAATTCTGTGCTGTTCCTCTGCATTACTGAAAGCTCTCCCTGCAAATAAATTAAAAAAGTTTTAAGTCTCAGTCCAAACCCCTAACTTCCCTCCCGTTTTAAACTTATCAATTGTGGTATGGCGATATATATCAAGTAGCGATCTTGTTCTACCAAATTTCAAAATGTTAACAGCTTTCTTGTGCTGCCCTGTCAGAAGATGTTTCTGAATGGTGTCAACTTTTAGCTGGGGGCCTGTAATCCCTGCAATTAATGCCTCACTGATGTTCCTCAACCCACGTAGCTCATCTCTGTACTCACAGCACAATTTGCAACTAACACACACTGTACAGTCTCCCTCACTGCTAATCTGTAGCCTGTTTTTTTCTGGATCATATTTTTGGTGCCATTCCTCTGCAGTTGCTAATTTAACTCCAGCCATGTTGGACTGTAATTATTAAAAAGTTTAAAGTTAGCTAAACAAGGTGTCACGGTGTGCAGCTACTAAATTAACACACGATGAGGCTTTTCCTGAAAAAAAGAAAATGGCAGCGAGCAGATGTGTGACCTCCGGCCCCCCGGCCCAGTCGCTGGCACTTCTCAGACCAAACCCTGTTCCTAAGTGGGGCAATTCCTCCCATTGTGACTGTGCTGCAGGCAGTGAAGTCACTACATAGCAGGGCACATTATTTAAGTTTTTGTGGGCTTTCTGCCACAATAAAACAAGTAGTGTGTCCAAATCAAAGTGCAAGGACACAGTTAGTGCCTTCCTCTAAAAAGCAGGGGCAACACAATGCAGTTCAAGTTAAAATCTCTGCAGCTGCAGGGCATGACAACACTTAATTTTTCATTTTCTGCCCAGAAAAAGTGCAGACAGTGAGTAAGGGGTATAGTTTTTTTCCTGCCAAAGCAGGGCACAAGTCTTTTTAGTCACTGCATGGATCTCTGCAAAGCAGGGCAGGCACATAGTCTATTCTGTGTGTTCCCTAGTTCACTGCAAAGAGCAGGCACAACACTTAGCAGGGCACATTTTCTGGTCCCCTTGGATTCTCTGCAAAGCTGCAGGGCATAACTTAGTCTTTTTCTGTTCCCAAATTGTTCACTGCAAGTGCAGGGCACACGTCATTGACAACATAAGCACTGGGCACATAATTCTTAAGTGTCTGGTTCCCCTCATCTCTGCAAAACATTACTTAGTCTTTTTCCCAAATGTTCACTGCAGATGCAGGGCACACAACATAAGCAGGGCACATTCAATATTGGGCACAGTACAGATCTTTGCAAAGCAGGGCACATTAACTTAGTCTTCGTCTGTTCCCAAATGTTCACTACAGACGAAGGGCACACAAGCAGGGCACGTTAAATAAGTTCTGGTTCACTCAATCTCTGCAAACTGCATGGCACATTACTTAGTCTCTTTTTCTGTTCCCAAATTGTTCACTGCATGTTGGCACACAAGCTGCAGGGCACACAGATCTATGCAAAGCAGGGCACATTAACTTAGTCTTATTCTGTTCCCAAATGTACACTGCAGACATATAAGTTCTGGTTCCCCCAATCTCTGCAAAGCAGGGCACATAGTCTCTTTTTCCCAAATTGTTCACTGCATGTGGGCACACAACTAGCTGCAGGGCACAGATCTCTGCAAAGCAGGGCTCATTAACTTAGTCTTATTCTGTTCCCAAATGTTCATTGCAGACAAAGGGCACACAAGTCAGGGCTCATAAATAAGTTCTGGTTTCCCCTCTGTAAAGCAGGGCACATTTTCTTTGTCTCTTTTTCTGTTCCCAAATTCACTGCAAAGTCAAGAGCAGGGCACACAACTAGCAGTGCACATTACTTCTTGGTTACTGAGATCTTAAAGCAGGCAGGGCTGCTTACTTAGTCTTGATCTGTTCCCAAATGTTCACTGCAAAGACGCAGAGCACACAACATAGTAGCAGGGCACATTAAGCTCTAGTTCCCCCATAATCTCTGCAAAGTAGGGCACGCAGTCTTTTTTTCTGTCCCCAAATGTTCACTGCAGTTACATTCACTGTTTGTTCCCAAATTCACTGCAAGCAGGGCACAAGCTTAAAGTTCAAGGCAGGGCACCTCTTCCTTCTCTTGTTCTCTCACCACCCACAGTCCAGTTCTAGGCCTTGCTCATTCATTGCCATTATGCCATCCCCTCATCTGTGCCCTGAAGTCTGTGTGCCCTTCTTCCCTCCTCCAGGCTCCCTGACCAAATGAAAATGTTTTACTTGTTTTTTTACTGCTCCTAGATTCTGCTACGCTCCTGCTTTTCTGTGCAGTCACCGAACCTGCCCATCCTACCGTGCCTTGCCTCATGATGTAGCCACATGCTCTCCACTCCATCCAGGTCACTCCTGTGCTGTCTTGCGGTCTCAGCCAGGCCTTCTCCCTCCTGCTCCTCCTCGGTGCAGCCGCCACTCCTCCTGGCTCTGGCTTGTCTCCGACCACTTGCAAAACAAAAAGACACAATTTAAGTTAACCAGACAATGGTGCAACTATGATAAAAAGAAAATTGAAATCAAATAAAGGAAACTCACATTTGGACTCCTGCTCAACCTCCTGACACCTGCCTCCTCTTCTGGGTGCATGCAAAAGGACTCAGTCACTTTTCTTCTGTGTGGAGACCAGGTGGGGGGAGCAGAAGCATCACTGGAACAATCAGGGAACAGCTCAGAGTTCATGGGGTGGGGCACAGAGGAGGAAGTCAAAAAATGGATACCACGACAAAAAAAAAAATAAATGTAAGTAACAGTGCCCAATAAGGCACTATTACAGGACCCAGGACCAATTGGCAGTGAGTAGCAATTACTGCTAATCATTGCCAGATCTGACTCGCTTTTTACCGTTCTTGAGTGGCAAATTGCAATGTGAACCCGCTTATTTGCCTTGCATCTGAATCACCATCACCAATAAGGAGCAAGTCAGCCACAGCAAATTCAGGGTCCTGGATTTCAAGAGGCTGACTTTACTCAAATGAGGGCTTCCATTAAACAAATACGTAGCAAGGAAACAGGGGACAGAGTGGAAGAGGTGGAAAGCCCTGAAGGAACCTTTACTCAGAGTAACTGCCCAGTGAGCTTGGCAGAAGACTCCAGGAGAAAGGACTGCTGTGTGACTGAACTTCTCTGCTGGGACTAAAGTAGAAGAACTTTTGTATTTAGACCTTTAATTTAGGTTAAAAAAACTAACATACAAAACAAAACAAAAAAAAAGTGTGTGTTTGGGTTAACTGAACTGAATGGGTAACTGAAAAGTCATCTAGGTGTAAATCTCAGGTGACTGAAAGGACTTAACTGTTGTGAGGTTTAAATTACTTGTAGAAAGATCTGGTAAGTAGGGGAGTGGCTTAGCTAGAAGGAAGCTACATTTAAAGACTGCCTTAGAAAGATTCTGCAATAGCTTGGCAGAAGACTCCAGGAGAAAGGACTGCTGTGTGACTGAACTTCTCTACTGGGACTATATTGCCCTCCTTCCTCCCCCACCCAAAGCTAGTTCTATTTTATAGGCACAGGATTTGACTGACAACAGGAACTTCCTGTTTAGGGGCAGGAAGTGAGTGATCACAGAACCACCAAGGACCCACCATCCTAGAAGGGCAAGAGTAGCCTCCGGCCCCTCTAGTTGCTGGAGGTCTGCCTCTGAACAAGTAAGCGGTCTACTGAGAAATATAGGATATCTTGTCTCAGAACAGGACAATCAGGAGCTTAAAGGGCACACAGGCAGAAAGTAAAGAGAGAGAGAAAAAACAGAGGAAAGAGTAAGGATTGCAAACAGTTAAGGGGCCAGAAATAAGACATGATTGGAGTGGTGCAGTGCAGTGGCTGTGGAGCAGCAGTCTTCCGGGAGATGTTCTGGAGGATGCGGTGTTGTCCCATCTGCAGGCACCTCTCTGGGCTGAGGGAGGAGGTTGCTCATCTCCAGGCTGAGTTGGCCAGGATTGTGGGACCTCCTCTTCCATCCAGGGACCACCAGTGCCACTGTCGTTGCCTCAGAGGTTGCCAAGAAAGAGGAGGCGTTGGACCACAGTGGGCTCAGGGAGGGTGAGGGTGGTGGAACAGAGGCACATCCCTCCAGCTGTACCTCCACAATTCCTATGCCATTCTGGCAAAAGTGTGGTTCCTCATGGAGGCACCTACAGTGAGACCAAGGAGGATGTTGGGAACCTCACAAAGGAGACCCACAGGAGGGTGGCAGGGGACCCTGCAGGGGAAGGAAACAACTCCTGGTGGGGACTCCATTGTTAGGAAGGTAGAACTGGGGAGGAAGGGAGGAGGTAGGGTGCCTGCCTGGCGCCATGGCTTGGAGGGACAGGAGGCGAACTCAGGATTGCCAGAGCAGCTGCACAGGGAGGGAGCTGGATGTCATTGTCCACTTAGGGACAAATGACCTGGCTAAAGAAAGGGATTAGAGAAGTGCAGGAAGAGTTTGTGGAATTGGGAGGGCCTTAGTCAAGTGCATACACGGTAACCTTCTCGGAGGTGCTACCCATCTCATGGCATAGGAGAGGCTAGGGTGTTCTGTACCATGGGATTCAATCAGTGGTTGAAAACTGGTGGGAGCTCAGGGATTTGGCTTCATTGGGGACTGGGGTCCACCTGGAGTGATGCAAGCCTATACTGGCATGATGGGCTGCATCTGTCCGGGAGAGGAACCAGGATCCTAGGTGATAGGTTTAAATGCTTCATTGGCAAGCTTTTAAACTAGCCAAGGGAGGCACTGCAAAGGAGCAGGAAAATCCTAGCCCCCAAACAATCACGGTAGTAAGTGTGGCAACACCAACATGGAGGTGTCCATGGGGAGGGCAGGGTAAATGGAGAAAGTGACAAAGGCAGAAAGGACAGGGATGGGGCAAAGGTGAGGCCATCAGGAAATGGAGGTAATGAGTACCAATGCTCTGTAGTCTGGGCAACAAGCTCTTGAGCTGGTGGCCTTAATGGAAGAGGATGCTGGATATCGTAGCAGTCACAGAAACATGGTACACAGAGAACCATGACTGGGATGTTAACATACCAGGTACATAACCTACAGGAGAGACAGGCAGGGGAGAAGAGTGGGAGGAGTAGCTCTCTGTAAAGGAAGGGATAAAAAGCAACTGAACAAAAGAGTAAACAGAGGAGAGGAGGCACTGTGGGTCACCTTGAGACTGGAAGGGCACCACAATCTGACACAGGGTTGTGTACAGACCCCATGTCAGGGGAAGGAATGGACAAGGATATGATGGAAGGCATTCTTAGAATGGCAGAGAAAGGGAGATACTGTTTATGGAGACCTGAATATGCCAGATGTTAACTGGAGCATTTGCTGCAGCGACATCCAAGAGCAGGGCCATTCTTGATGCCCTACAGGTGGCAGGCATTAGACAGCTAGTTTGAACCCACTGGTGAGGGAGCAATCTTAGACCTCGTACTCTCAAGCGGGGGCAGTGAGGATCTCAGATCTAGAAGTGGGTTGCCATCTGGGAACAAGTGACCATCAAACAGTGTGGTTCACGTTAAACTCAGCTACAGAGTCAACCATACAAAAGTGAGTACTGTGGACTTTAGGAGGGCTGACTTTGGCAAGATGGGAGAGTGCCTCAGAAAAGCACTAGCAAACAGGCTAGAAGGAGGTGTGGAGCAACTATGGGAATTATCAAACTGCCATCACAGAGGCAACAAGCCTTTGTGTGAAGCAAATAAACAAATCAAAATGAAAGAAAAAGCCACTATGGTTTTCAAGAGAGGTGGCTGTGAAAGTCAGGAAGAAAAGATAGCATTCCAGAAGTATAAGGAAACACAGAAGGAGCAGGACAGAGAGCTGTACCAGTTAAGGCAGAAAGAAGCAGGAGGAAGTCAGAATAGCAAAGGCCCAAACTGAGGAAAAGATAGCCAACTCAGTTAAGAAGGGGATAAAACCTTTATAGGTACATCAGCGAGCGAGAAAAGACAAAGGGAGGATAGTGAGGCTGAATAGAATAAACGGTGGGTGGGCAGAGGGACAGTGAAAAGCAGGAATACTGAACGAATATTTCTGCTCAGTATTCACAAAAGAGGAGGGGAAGTGCCTAATCCAATTAACAGAAGCACTTTGATAGGGGGTCGATCCCGTCCTTTCACAGAAGAAAGGGTTCTGCAAGAACTCAAAACTGAAGGTGGACAAAGCAATGGGTCCTGATGGAATTCACCCCAGAATTCTAAAAAGAATTAAGGAAGGAACTAGTGAAACCACTGGCTACTCTTTTAATAAATCATGGGAGGATGGTGGTACCCGAGGACTGGAGGAAGGCGGATGTGATTCCCTTCACAAAAGTGGGACCAAGACAGAGGCAGGAAACTACAGACCTGTCAGTCTGACCTCTGTGGTAGGGAAAGTGATGGAGTCACTTCTGAAGGAAAGAATAGTTGAGTACCTAGAGGTCAGTGGAGCACAGGATCCAAGGCAGCATGGGTTCACAGCGGAAGGTCATGTCAGACAGATCTAATAGATTTCTTTGACTGGGTGACCAGTAGTAGACCAGAGGGGGCTGTGGACATGGCCTACCTAGACTTTAGCAAGGCATTTGACACAGTCCCACACAAAGATTATTAGTTAAATTAACCAGCCTGGAGTGGGTCCCAGGGTGGTAGCCTAGGTAAAACATTGGCTGGACAACAGGACACAGAAGGTAATTGTAAATGGAGTCCACTCTGAAGAAAGAGGCGGTTACTAGTGGGGTACCGCGAGGGTTCAATATTAGGTCCAGTCCTTTTAATGTCTTCATCAGTGGCATTGCAGAGGACTGGAAGGAAAGTATGCCTTTTTGCAGATGACACAAAGATCTGCAACAGGGTTGATACACAAGGAGGCGTGAAAGGATGAAAAGGGACTTGGCAGGAGGAATGGTCTGACGTATGGCAGCTAGGATTCAGTGCAAAAAGTGGAAAATAATGCACCTGGGAAACAAGAACCCAGGGAAGAATACACAATGGGTGGGAGGTAGTAACAACAACAAAACAGGAAAGGGACCTGGGGGTAATCATATCAGGTGACCTTAGGTTAGCAAGCAAGTGAGAAGGCAGTAGGGAGGGCCGTATACTGGGATGTATAGGAGAGGCATCAGCAGCAGAAAACAGGAAGTTGTTATCCCTCTGTACAGACAGTTGGTGAGACCCCATCTGGAATACTGTGTCCAGTTCTGGAGACCCCATCTCCGCAAGGACATAGACAGGATAGAGGCAGTCCAGAGGAGGGCAACTAAAATGGTGCAGAGTGTGCAAGATAAGCCGTATGAGGAGAGACTAAAGGAGCTTAATATGTATACCCTTGAGGAAAGAAGGAAGAGGGGGGGACATGATAGAAACTTTCAAGTACCTCAAGGGAATCAACAAAGTCCAAGAGGGTAGCATCTTTCAGAAAAAGAGACTTGCAAGAACAAGGGACACAATTTAAAGATAGAAGGAGGGCGGTTCAGGGCAATGTGAGGAAGTATTATTTCTGCCAGAGAGGTAGTGGATGCATGGAACAGCCTTCCTGAGAAGTTGTGGAGTCTAAAACTGTGGGAGAATTCAAGAATGCATGGGACAGACATAAGGCAATTCTTGTGGGGGGCAGGAAGATATAGGCTGTTGGTTAAATAGGATCTGCGGCCTATCCTGTAGGTAGGGAAATGGGCAGACTAGATGGGCCTAGCGGTCCCTATCTGCCGCCAAAGTCTATGTTTCTATGTTTCTATGCACAAAGCAGATCTCTAAATCAAGAAAAGGGAGGAAACCACTATGGTATACCAAGGATGTAGCAACAAAAATTAAGGATAAATGGAAAACATTCAATAGATTCAGGGATACTAACAATGAGGCAGATATCTAAGTCTACAAAACGAAGCTAGAAGAAACAGGGAAGGCAGTAAGGGCAGCCAAAGCCCAGACAGAAGAAAGAATCGCACAAGTAGTGAAGAAGGGTGACAAACCTTTTTTATAGATACATCAGAGAAAAAAGGAAAACTAAAGAAGGCATTACAAGAATAGCAACCAAGGATGGCAAACAGGCAGAAAATAATGAAAAATCAGAGATTCTAAACAGTTTCTTCTGCTCAGTCTTCACAAAAGAAGACAATGGCAATGGACCCAAAATGCAGAACACAGGCGGACTCACCATAGAAGCAGATGCTGGACCATTTACAAGAGACAGTATCCTAATAGAGCTTCTCAAATTAAAAGCACATAAAGCAATGGGCCCAGATGAAATCCACTCTAGAATTTTGAAGGAGCTGGCAGAGGAAATTGCAGGCCCACTGGCAGAATTAGTCACACAGTCTCTATTCAGTGGGGAGATACCTCAGGACTGGAGAAGGGTCACCATGGTACTATTGCACAAAAGTGGAAGCAGGGAGAAGGCCGGAGACTACTGGCCAGTGAGCTTGACCTCGGTAGTGGGGAAGCTTATGGAGTCCCTACTTAAGGAAAAAGTAGTGAAGTTCCCTACAGAAACAGGGCAGCTAGATACTAAACAGCATGGATTTACAGCAGGATGGATAAGTCAAATGAATATGATTGAATTCTTTGACTGGGTCTCCAAAATAGTGGACCAGGGAGGAGTGGTAGATGTAGTCTATCTAGATTTCAGCAAGGCTTTTGACTCTGTCCCCCATAGAAGATTGGTCAATAAGCTAGAGCACTCCAGGGTAAGGCACAAAATAGTCTAGTGGGTTCAAAACTGGCTCCACAATAGAACGCAGATGGTCATAGTCAATGGAACACTGTCTAGCGAGGGGAGGGTGATCAGTAGTGTGCCTCAAGGATCTGTCTTTGGCCCAGTCCTCTTCAATATATTCATCAGCGACATTGCTGCTGGCCTGCAGGGTAAGGTATGCCTGTTTGCAGATGAGACAAAGCTCTGCAGCAGGGTAGATACAACTGAAGGAACGGCAGCAATAGAAGCAGATCTAAAGAGCCTAGAAGCATGGTCTAGGGACTGGAAGTTGAACTTCAACGCCAAAAAGTGGAAGGTCATGCACCTAGGTAAAGGAAACCCAAGGAAAACATACACACTTGATGGTGAACAATTAACAGAAACAAAACTCGAACAGGACCTCAGAGTGCTTATTTCTGATGATTTAAAAGTGGGTAGACAATGTGAAAAGGTGGAGCAGAAAGCTAGTAGCATCCTTGGATGTATTGGCAGGGGCATTACATGTAGGAAGCGAGAGGCCATACTCCCTCTGTATGGGTCCTTGGGAGGCCACATCTCGAGTACTGTGTACAGTTTTGGAGGCCACACCTAAAAAAGTATATAGACTGCTTGGAGGCTATACAGAGGAGAGCTACTAAAATGGTACAGGAACTGCACCAGGAACAATATGAATCCAGACTACGGCAAATGTACTCCCTCAAGCAAAGGAGAAACAGGGGGGATATGATAGAAACCTTCAAATACATAAAGGGCATAAATAAAGTACAAGCAGAAAACCTCTTTCATAGAAATGAGATAACGTGAATGAGAGGGCAAAGTTTGAGACTAACAGGGGGTACGTTTAAAACTAACTTTCGTAAGTTCTGCTTCATAGAGATGGTGGTGGACCTTTGGAATAGCTTACCACCAGAGGTTGTGGAAGCCAAAACAGTCACTGCTTTTAAGATAGCGTGGAACAAGTACTGTAGTAATCTCAGATGAAGAACAGAATAGGGGGGTAGGCAGCCTGGGCAGACTAGATGGATCATACGGTCCCTTCTGCTGACACGTTCTTATAAGTAAGCTTGCTGGGGGGAGATCTAGCACTGAGGGTAGGCATCCTAGTGTCATGCCTTAAATTAAAGACGAACTTATGTATTGTGTATGTTTAAATTTATTGAGGGCATGTACAATCAATCCCCACTGCTGGATTGCAAGGATTGTGATCTGTAATTGGAGGAGAGATGGTGCAGCTGCCTTGGCTGGTGTTTGCTGGGATGCTGGGAAGTTTAGTGCTGATGCCTCTCATCTGCTTGCTGGGCAGCATCATGCAGATGAAAGGATCAAGCCACTCTGATAGGAGTGTCTCATTCCTTTCAACTACACAATGTTTCTGCCCAGCAAGCAGAGAACATGGTCATGATCAGCCTTGCTGTTCATTGGTCTGTCACTGTCATGCCCCCTCCAGCCTAAGCTGCACTGGACCTGACAGTGATAGGCTTCTGAAACCCTGTTATTGTGGCCAGATGTTTGCTGTGCATGGGCAAGAAAACATAATAAAAACTGTCACTTATTTTTGCACCATAAATGTGTGTCAATTACATTATTTGGTTAGTGGGTGAGTGCCTAGAAATTAAGGGGGTCATTCTCGAGGCAACAAAGTCATGCATGTGAATGGTAACCAAAAGAAACAGGTTCAAGAAACCAATATGGTCCTCTTAAAGGGTCAGGAAGGCACTGAGGGCCAAAAACATGCCTTCACCAGGTACAAGGAGAAACAGGGGGAGGAAGAATGGGGGGAATACCACATGAGAACTGGGAAGCCAGTAGGGCAGTCAGGGATACAAAAGCAGATAAACAACTGCGTATTGTGGAGGGGGTTAAAGGTGAGGAAAAAACAGTTCTTCAGATGAATTAGGGAAAAAAGAAAGACAAGAGGGGCAATTGTTGGGCTAACAGAGGGATGCAGGGTGATAGAGGAAGACCAGAAAAAAGAGCTGTTCCTAATGACTACTTCTGCTCTGTATTCACAAGGGAGGACAGCGGTCTTCTGTCAGAGAGTGACATAAAGGTGACTGTAAGGGGATTCCAGAGATGAGACAGTAGGTATTTACTAATGAAAGGGTCCAAAAAGAGTTGGCAGCCCTAAAGATAGATAAGGCACCTGGGCTGAATGGAATGCACCCGAAGGTGCTCAAGGAAATGGCATTGCAACTAGCTGAATCCCTGGAAGGGCTATTCAGTAGCTCAGGTATGACAGGAATAGTTCCAAAGGGCTGGAGGGTAGTGGATGTAGTTCCTCACCACGAAGGGGAGACACAGCTTAACCAGGTAATTACAGACCTGTCAGTCTTACCACTGCTGTGGGTACTCTGATGGAGAACTAGTCAGAGGAACTTTAATCAATCAATCAATCAATCAATCAATCAGCTTTATGTTTAAGCACTGTTCCTATTATCACAGCACTGCACAATTAATAAAATCCAACACAGTAATACGTAATATAAAATAAAACAAATAATCATAAAAAAGCAGATTATCATAGATTTAAAATATTAAAAATCTAAACAGAACACTAGCTTATATTTAGCTCCGGAAAAGCTAGTTTGAACAAGTGAGTCTTTAATGCAGTTTTACAACTCTGGGTGATCAGGCACACTCTGATCCGACAAGGTAGAGAATTCCACAGGGTAGGGGCCACAAATGCAAAGGACCAGGCCCCAGAGGTCTTTAAACGGACCCTGGGAAACTGTAGCAGTTCCTCGTCATCGGAGCGGAGAAAGTGGAGGGGGCGATAGGGATGGAGAACGTCTTGCACGTAGCCCGGACCCTGACTGTGTAGGGCTTTGTAGGTCAATAGCCCTACCTTGAAGGTGATCCACCACTGAATTGGCAGCCAGTGCAGGCTGCAGAGCACAAGAGTGACATGGCAAGATCTTGAAAGGCCAGTCAACAACCTTGCAGTCGCATTCTGCACCAGCTGCAATCAGCAGATATCAGCCCCTGGTAGCCCTAGGTATAGGGCATTGCAGTAGTAAAGGCGAGAGGTGACAAAGGCATGGATCAGTGTTGGAAGATCACCAGGTGGGACCAGATGCTTGATCCGGGCAATGTTCCTCAGATGGAAAAAAGAGGTCTTAATGACAGCAGACACCCGAGATTTTAACATCAGGCCACTGTCGAATGCAATGCCAAGATTTCACGCCCAGTCAGAGGTAGAGATCTGGTCACCCCTGAGCCAAAGTCCGGAAGGTTGACCCACTGACAGCCCCAACCCATGGTGACCAGGGTCCACAACCAGCACCTCGGTCTTCTCTGAGTTCAACTTCAGCCAGTTGGTACTCATCCAGTCCTGGATCTCGGCGAGGCAACTCTTAAATGTCGAGGCAGCTCCACTCTGTTCAGGCGCAAAGGACATGTAGAGCTGAGTATCATCTGCATAGCAATGAAAACTCATCCCATACCACCTTATAATGTCTCCCAATGGCAGCATATACACTGCAAACAACAATGGGGGACAGCACAGAGCCCTGTGGAACCCCACATGACAGGGGGAGGGGGCAGAGGAAAATATCCCAGACACCACCCTCTGAGTCTTACCAGTGAGGAAGGATCCAAACCATCTGAGGACTGTACCAGACAGTCCACAGAGAGTCCACAGCTGCTCCAGCAGCACCCCATGGTCCGTGTCAAATGCTGCAGAGAGATCAAGGAGAACCAAAATCATATGGTTCCCGCGATCTCTCGCTATCAGGAGATCATTAAGCAACTGAATCAGAGCCGTCTTGGTTCTGTACCTCTTCCTAAACCCGGACTGGAGAGGGTCGTAGACATTATGAGATGTTAAATGGTCATCCAGCTGCACTGCAACCAACTTCTCAATAACCTTACCCACAAAAGGTAGGTTAGAGACTGGTCTGTAGTTGGCTAAGCAGTCAGGGTCGAGGGAAGATTTCTTCAGGAGGGGTACTACTGTTGCCTCCTTCAGGGAGTCAGGAAATACCCCTGTTTCCAACGGGCACCAGACTATCTCAGCAAAGATCAGGCCGATGACCTCAATGCACCCCACTAGTAGGCGCGTTGGGCCCAGATCCAGACTACAGCAGGTTGGGCGCATACCCTGGACAACCTGCACAATGTCCTCAATCGCCAATCAGCTGAAGTCGGACCAGGTGGACCAGGTGCTTGTCATCCTGTGCCGACCACTGCAATGTCCATTTCAGGACACTGAGTGGATCTCTGACCTAATGGTGGCAATCTTATTGGCAAAGAACCGAGCAAACTCATTACACTTCACTTGTGAAAAGACACTCCGAGGCTGGAGACAGGCTGGATTGCACAACCTGTTCACAGTCCGGAAGAGCTGAGCAGGTTGGTTACTTGCTGCAGCAATCTCCTTGGACAGGAATTCTGCCCTCTTACAAGAGAGTGCTGATTAATAGTCTTTATAATGAGCTATCAACCTAAGCTTGTCAACCTCTAGTCCAGATTTCCGCCAGCGTTGCTCCAACCTTTGACCCCTGTGCCTCAGCTCCTTCAAAGTCCCATCAAGCCAGGGGAACTTTGGGCGGAGGGTATGGGGGCGAACACAGACAGGTGCTAGAGAGTCGAGGGCATCTGTCACTGCCTTGTTATAGGCATGTACCAGCTCCCCCGGCTCTCTGCATACACTCGACACACCTGGTAGGTTCAGCACCACCATAAAACTTTGTGGAATATCTGGAGAGAAACAGACTCTATGATAGTAAACAGCATGGGTTTGTGGCAGAGAGATCTTGTCCAACCAGTCTGATAGTATAGTGGATAAGGGTCATGATGTGGATCTACTGTGTTCTGATTTTAGGAAACTGATGGGGGGCGGAGGTTCAGAAGGGATGTGTTATTTTACAGAGAGGGTGGCTGAGCCATGGAACAGTCTGCCAGCTGATGGGGTGAGTGTCAAAAATACTAATGGGTTCCATCACAGCTGGGATAGAGTGAAGGGCTTAGTATTTACTCTGGGTGGCAGCAGTACAAGAGGGAGAATGGGCGTGGATAGTGTGGGCTAAAACCCTGTATAGACAACAGGTCTTGGGGTATGATAGGGGATTACGGGTAGACTGAGTGAACCAAGGGTCTTTTTCTGTCACCATTGTCTATGTTTAGATCCTCAGTTTTCTGCTATTTGGCGAATGTTTTGGCCATAGTGGGATAGTGTTTGGCTGCTGTCCTTTCTAACTTGTCCCCCATTTATGTGAACTAATAGTGGTGTACAGTATGCAGCTTAAGGGCTGAGCTGAAGACTGGATCTTTTCCTGTTGAGACACCTCCCTCTACCCTCTTCTTTGCCTTCTGTTGTGGACTTTTTTTTTAAATTTTTTTTAATGCTGGACTTAATTCCCCAGTCAGTGGCTTGCCATTGCTTACGGCAAAGAAAAATAAAAGACGTGCAGGACTTTTGCCATCCTTCCCATTTCTCCCAGGACTGTTCTTCTGTTGGAGTTTGAGCTAAGCTGCATTGTTGCCAAACAGGGCAATTTATTTTATTTAAAATTTTGGTAACCGGGACAAGCACGCTGAGCCGAGGCTTGTTTCTAGGTGCAACCCAGGGTGGGGTTACACTACATCAAGGAACAGATAAGTTGACATAAGGGTGAATACAAAACACAAGGCATCAAACTGGAAGAGCATGACAAAAAAAAATGGCTGATTAAATAGGCGGCATTACAACAGAACAAAAAAAAAAATGAATATGCCAATAGGCAAGTTTAGTGTTGAGTTTATAGACAAGCAGCTGACGACTGGAGAGGGATGCAGGGAGTATGCAAGGGAAGGAGAAATGGGTGGGTTAGTGAGTGGAGTGGGGAGTATAGAGGAAGGAGCAAGTGGGGGAAGAAGGAGGTGTAAGTGCAGTTTGAGGGAGGAATAAAATGGAGAGTTGCGGAGTTGGGTGGGGAGATGATTCCAGAGGAGGGGGAGTCTGTAGGAGAAGGTGGATTGGCCTGCAAAGGTGTGGGAGTGAGGGAGGGAGAAATAGCGGGGGTCTCTGGTGCACAGATCAAAGGAGGAGGGGGCTGCAGGGGCCAGCATAGCGAAGAGATAGGGGGGAAGCAGACCAAACCAAAATTTGGTGAGGAGAGTCAGTGAATGGATAGAGTGCCTATGGGATAGATGTGTGATGCCAAGGAAGGAGTAGAGATTGCAATGATTAGTGCAGGGTGGGGGTGACTTGGAGTTGGAAGCAAATCAGCAAAACAAATTCAGGAAGGTATCTAGCCTGGAGAGAGAAGAAGTGGGGGCCGTACCATAGACAACATCAGCATAACTGACAAACCTAAAACTGAGATAGGTAGAATGGCAAAGATAAGGAAGAGTGGGGTTAAAAACAGGAGGGGAAGGGAGGGAAAACAATGAGATAGGAGGGGAGCTACTAGAAGGGGAGGTTACAAAACTTGGAAGACCATGTGCACAAATGCCCACAGCCTAGGAAATAAAATCCCAGACCTAGTGGCCTTGATGGCAGAGGTGGACCTGGACATTGTCACAGTTACCGAGACATGGTATGTGGGGAAACTGAACATTGTTTAACCAGGAGTAGCACACTAAGCCGAAGCTTGTTTCCAGATGCGACCTGGGAGCACAGGGAAATTAAGTGACTTGCTCAGGATCACACAGTATGCACCTTGGCACCTGTGGGATTCAAAACCCAGGTCTCCAGATCTGCAGCTCAGTGCCTTAACCCAGTGCGCAATAGTGCCTCCTGTATATCATGGGGAACTATGAATGGAATATAGCCATACCAGGTTACACTCTATTTAGAGGAAGACAAGGTGGGAAAAAAGGGTGGAGGGGTGGCTATCTACGTCAGGGAGGGAATTAAAGCAACTGAAGTTCAGGGAATGCAGGAGGGAGTTGAAGCACTATGGGTCGCCCTGGAGACAGGAAATGGCACTGCCATTCATGCTGGTGTGATCTACAGACCTCCAGCAAAAGAGGAGAAGATGGACGGGGTACTAGTGGAAGCCATCCACAAAATGACAGCCAAAGGTGAAGTGCTGCTGGTGGGAGACTTCAATTTGCCTGATGTGGATTAGAGCACCCAGGCTGCTGCCACAGCCAGGAGCAGAGGTATCCAGGATGCCCTATAGGGGCATGCCTCAAGCAGCGTGTGGCAGAACCCACCAGAGAAAGAGCAATATTTGGACCTGGTACTCACCAATGGGGACAGAGTCACCAATGTAATGGTGGGTAGCCACCTGGGGTCCGGTGATCATTGTACAGTGTGGTTCAATGTGAGAACAGTGGAGAAGTCAAACCACATGAAAGAAAGGGTCCTGGATTCCAGACGGGTCAGCTTTGCAAAAATGGGGGAATGTCTCAAGGAAGCCCTGGCAGGGGAAGAAGAAGAAGGGGGTGATGTAAAGAAACAATGAACTAACCTTAAGGAAGCCATAGCATAGGCAACAAGCCTTTGTGTTAAACAATTAAGAAAAACAAAGACAACGAAAAAAAACCCACTATGTTTCTCAAAAGACGTGGCCTGGAAGGTAAGAGAGAAAAGGCTAGCTTTCAGGAGGTGCAGGGAAGCACGGGGGGGTGGGGTGGAGACAGGGAACTGTATCTGGAAAAGCAGAGGGAAACAGGGAAAGCAGTCAGGAATGCAAAGGTGCAAACGGAGGAAAAAATAGCTCAGGCAATTAAGAAAGGAGACAAGATCTTTTTCAGGTACATTAGTGAAAGAAAGAGGACAAGGGGTGGGATTGTGAGGTTAAAAAGGGAGGGAGGGGGAGTGTGTAGACAGGGACCTAGAAAAGGCAACAATCCTGAACAAATATTTTTGTTCAGTATGCACAGAAGAAGGGGAAGGAGAAGGACCACTATTGGGTGATAGGGCACCAATGGGAGAGAAGTGGACACCAGCCCATTTATGGAGGAGAGTCCTAAAGGAACTCTAGAATCAGTAAGGGGACAAGGCTATGGGCTGGATGAGATACATTCCAGAATATTAAAATAACTTATAGAGGTGCTGGCAGCACCACTAACAGCCCAATTCAACAAATCAGTAAAGACAGGAGTGGTTTCAGGGGACTGGAGGAGGGTGAATGTAGTCCCTCTCCACAAAAGTGGAAACAGGGAGGCTGGCAACTACAGGCCAGTCAGCCTGACCTCAGTGGTGGGGAAATTAATGGAGTCACTGCTAAAGGAAAGGATTGTGATATTTCTTGAATCCAGCAGAGCACAGGATCTGAGACAGCATGGATTCACAGTGGGAAGGTCTTATCATACAAATCTGATAGATTTCTTTGACTGGGTGACCAGGAGGTAGATCAGGAGGTGTGGTGGATGTAGCCTATCTAGATTTCAGCAAGGCCTTCGACACCGTGCCACATAGGTGGTTGGTACATAAGTTGGCCAGCCTGGAAGTGGACCCCAAGGTTGTAAATAGGGTCCGAAACTGGTTGAGTGACAGGACACAGAAAATGGTGGTAAATGGCGTTCAATCCGAGAAGAGGGGGGGGTGACTAATGGGGTGCCATAAGGATCTGTGCTGGGGCCAGTCCTCTTTTTTTTTTTTTTTTTTTATTTGTCTTTTTATTTTAGTTTATACATGACTGAGGAATACAGCATTTAAAATACAATATGCCATATCAGAGATATGTAAAAACAGGTATACCATAAAATTTAAATATCAGAGTACATCTTTTCAGCTTATCGTGTTAGCAATGCACCTATGTCTGTTAACAATTCTCATATTGGGGTCTCTGCATCTGTCATGGGTAGAGGCTTATTTATTGAAACATCCAAAATGCATTGTTTCTGAGGTGACACACTCCCAGGGACTCTTCAGTGCTGTTGCCATAAAGTGTAATTCAGATGATGAGTGTTATAGGGAGACCACTGTTGATATTGTAGCCCATGCATGTCAGTCTAGAGTTTCAGCAGTTTAATTTCTCATTGCCAACTTACAAACAGTGAACCAATTCCTTATAAAAACAGACAAAAATTCTGGTTAAAATATAAAGTAGCGGTCCAATAAGGATCAGCAGTGCACAGATAAAGCTCCTGCACCCCTCGGGACAAAGCTGGGCAATGTTCTAGTTGGTATACCACTCACTTTTGCCATTGAAGGTCACAGATTTCAACTCGGTCCATCAGCCTAGCAAACAGCTGGTCCAGGACATAGACTTACCTTGTCAGGGCTCTCCAGGATTCCCCCTTTGGAATAGTTTTTGTGTGCCACAACCTCATAATGGCTTTCTGGGGTGTGAGAATAAGCAGGGTCACCTGTCTGTAGGTGGTCTGGTCAACCCTGACCCCCTCTGGGGTTACAAATATCAAGATGTATATTGGAGTTAACAGGTTAGCACAGTCATAAATGGTAATCAATACTTGAGTTACCTCTCACCAGTAAGGGGCCAAGGGCCCACAAGACCACAGAATATGGCTCTGGTCCACCTGCTGGCACCCACATTCACTCCAACATTTCCCTAGAGCATCTCCTGAGTACTTTGCCACAATGACTGGGATGCAAAAGAAGCGGGTCCGAAGCTTCCATAGAAACTCCTTCCAATATGGAGATTTATGTGCTTTATAAGCTGGGATGCAGACTGATTCCACCTGTGAACTAGGAGATCAGCCTTCAACTCCTGTGACCATTTCACTCTGGTTGTCTCACATGTGTCACTTGGCCTCTTTCTCTAATGGCTTTGTATATATGACTAATTAGGTGCTCAGTGAAGGTTTCAGTGGAATGGGACTGAATCAGTGTGATTAAGAGCGATGGCCACTGCGTTATGCTGACTAATTCATCCTCTGAGGACTGCAGATATGATTTTAATTGCAAATAGTTATGAAAACTTCTCTGTGGGAGGTGATATGTGGTCTGAAGTGACACAAATGAGAGGAGCCCAGCTGGACTCACCAGCTGGGAAACAAACTCAGGCCATATTGATGCCACCTAACCAAAACTTTGTCAAGTTGGTTTAGGGTAAATTGTAGATCACATGCAAATAATATAATAATAATAATAATAATAATAATAATAATAATAATAAAATGTATTTAGTTAAGTGCCTTTCAAATGTTCAAGGCGTTGTACATAAAGCATAAAAACACCAGCATATCAATGCATACAATAAAACAATACAGCAAATATAACAGATTAAAATAACCAATTACGGTATAACAGGGAATGCCTTATCCCATAAAAAGGACTTTAAGGCCCTTTTAAAACTTTCTACCGTTGTACTCTCTCGGAGCTGACGGGGTAGAGAATTCCAGAGGGAA
Organism: Neoceratodus forsteri; assembly: GCA_016271365.2. Taxonomy (NCBI): domain Eukaryota; kingdom Metazoa; phylum Chordata; order Ceratodontiformes; family Ceratodontidae; genus Neoceratodus; species Neoceratodus forsteri. The sequence goes on along the minus strand of CM057451.1, from coordinate 668,775,357 downwards.
GGAGCCGCGAAACCAAAGGCACGGGCTCCAGAGGACTTCAAATTTACCCTCGGAATCTCCAGCAACCCCTCATCAGCTGAGCGAAGCTGTCTCAGAGGGGTGTAAGGCACCAGAAGCTTTTTCAAGTAGTCAGGACCAAGACCGTGTAGGACTTTGTAGGTCAAAAGACGCACTTTAAAGGTGATCCGCCACTGTATTGGCAGCCAGTGCAGAGTGCGCAGCACTAGGGTAATATGAGACCTTCTTGAAGCCCCAGTCAACAAACGTGCTGTTGCATTCTGCACTAGCTGCAAGCAGCGGATATAAACCCCATCAAGCCCTAGGTACAGGGAGTTACAGTAATCAAGATGAGATGTCACAAAGGCGTGGACCAAAACCGGCAAGTCACCAGGTGGAACCAGGTGCCTAATCCTGGCGATGTTTCTAAGATGAAAAAATGCAATCCTGACAACTGCAGACACCTGATAACGAAGGGTCAGACCAGTGTCAAGCTCCACACTCAGGTTACGCACCCGTTCAGAGGTAGGGATCTGGTCTACCCCTAGAATTAATCCAGAGGGAGACCCCGCCCCTAAGCCCTCAACCCTGCGACCGGGGTCCACCACCATAACCTCAGTCTTTCCTGGATTCAACTTCAAACCACTGGTATTCATCCAGTCTTGGATATCTGCAAAGCAGTTATTCAACACCGAGATAGCACTAGCCTGGTCAGGTGCAAAAGACAGGTACAGCTGGGTATCATCAGCATAGCAGTGAAACCTCAGCTCATACCGTCTTACAATGTCTCCGAGGGGTAGCATGTATACTGCGAATAACATGGGGGAAAGCACTGAACCCCGAGGTACCCCACAAGGCAGAGAGAAGGCCCCGGATGAATGTAATCCCAAGACCACTCTCAGCGTTCTACCCTCGAGGTAAGATGAAAACCATCTGGGACCACACCCGATAGTCCACAAATGGACCTCAGACGTTCGAGCAAAACCCCATGATCCACAGTATCAAAAGCTGATGACAGATCAAGGAGAACCAAAATAGAGTGGTGTCTCCGATCTCTCGCCATCGGAGATCATTGAGCACCCGAACCAGAGCAGTCTCAGTGCTATGCCTCTTACGAAAACCAGACTGGAGAGTTCATGTATAAACTATGGATGGTCAAATGGTTATCCAATTGTGCATACAACTTTCTCAATAACCTTCCCACAAAGGGAGGTTAGAGATCGGCGGTAGTTTGCTAGGTCATCCGGGTCTAAAGAAGCTTTCTTCAGAAGGGGAGTCATCACCCCTTCCTTCAGAGAGCTAGGGAAAACTCCCGTCTCTAAAGGGCACCGGATAATCCGAGTAAGGACCGGGCCGATAGACTCACTACAACCCATAATCAGGGAAGTAGGGCTCGGATCCAAACTACAGCATGTTGGGCGCATCTCACGGACAATCCTCATAGTGTCTGCGAAATCCAATAGATTGACCTCAGGTGTAGGCTCTCAGCCCGTGAAATGTTTCCGAGCGATATGGAGCCACTGCCAAAATGGTTCTGCTGTACATTGTGAAAATTTGCTAAGTGGGAGGCACTGTTGGGGGGGGTTCAAAACAAATAGCCATTATGGTCAAATAGGTCATTTAATGTTAATTCTATCTGTTTCCAGTGTGCGTCATATTGGGGATTTAACCAGCATAATAAAATACGAATTTGGGAGGCAATCGCATATTGTCGTAGATCGGGCACATTAATGCCACCCTTGTCCCTAGACAACTCTAAAATGGTGTATCTATCTCGGGGGTGCTTGCCCTTCCAAATAAAGTGGGAAATCATTCTATCCCAGGCTTGAAAATAAGATTTGTCAGGGAATATGGGCAAAGTTTGCAAAAAGAATAATATGCACAGTAATATATTTTGCTGTATGGCCTTCACCCTACTAAAAAAACTTAATGGAAGCTGGGGTCATCTTGAAATGTCTTCTATTAGTTGTTTGGTCAGGAGTTCATAATTAAGTAATTCTGCATGCATTAGGATCTTAGTTAATTTAACTCCTTGATAGGGAATTGCTAACCTCTTCCACATAAAGGGAAATGCTTTCTTATGAGTTTGAGAAGGTTCATAGTTATATAGAAGGACCTCAGTTTTTTTTGGTCATTTATTTTGTAGCCTGCTAGGGCTCCAAATAATTCTAACTGTTCCCAAACTTTAGGAATAGATTGGGCTAGTGAGGTAAGGGTTAGCAGAATATCGTCTACAAAAATGTCTATTTCAGGGCGTGTTTTGATGGTCTTCGCTAAGGGCTCTAAATACAGGGCAAAAAGCAAAGGGTACAGTGGACATCCCTGTCTGGTACCCCGGGAGAGTGTAAAAGGGTTTGACAGGGAACCATCTAATTTCAGGTAAGCTTGTGGGGTGTGATATATATTTTGTAATTGTGTGATGAGTTCTCTTGGGAAACCAAGTGTGGCAGGGTCACCCATAAAAAGGGCCAGGCAACCCTGTCAAAGGCCTTCTCGGCATCTAGCCCCAGAAGGACTAATGGTATTTTTCTGGTGTTTGCATAGTCTACCAACAAGTATGTGTGGTGCACTGCGCCCTGGGCCTGTCTACCCTTAATAAAAATGACCTGGTCAGGATCGATTAGAGATAGCAACAGAGTTTCAAGTCTACGAGCAATAAGGGCCATATATAGTTTATAATCGTAATTAAGCATTGATATTGGGCAGTATGATGCAGGTTGTCTAATATCCCTTTGGGGTTTAGGGGTGGCCGCTATAATGGCGTACTCCATGAAGGCAGGGGATCACCCTCCTGGACAACATGATAAGCTGATACCAGTGAGGGTAGGAGCAGATCTTTAAAGAAATTGTAAAATTCAAGAGGGTAGCCATCTGGGCCTGGCACTTTAAGCGTTTTCCCCCTTTAGAGGGCTATTTCCAGTTCTTCTCTTGTAATTGGTGTTAACAAGGACTTAGCTTGTTTGGGGGTTAATTTGGGGCCAGTCCTCTTTAATGTCTTCATAAGCAACATTGCAGAGGTTCTGGTGGGGAAGGTATGCCTCTTTGCAGATGATACTAAGATCTGCAACAGGGTCAACACTCTGGGGGAGCTGAAAAAATGAGAAAGGACCTAAACATGCTTGAGGAGTGGTCGAGAGTGTGGCAGATAGGATTATGTGCAAAGAAGTGCAAAATCATGCATGTGGGGCACAGAAATCCAAGAGAGGAGTACAAGATGGGGGTAGAGGTACTGACTACCACCAATCAAGAATGGCTTGGGGGTAATCATATCTGAGGACCTAAAGGTAACCAAACAATGTGAGAAGGCTGTGGTGAGAGCCAATGGGATGCTAGGGTGCATAGGGAGAGGGACCACCAGCAGAAAAAAGGAGGTGGTTATGCCACTGTACAGATCATTAATGAGATCTCATCTGGAGTCTACATCCAGTTCTGGAGGCTGCATCTCTGGAAGGACATAGACAAAATAAAGGCAGTCCAGAGAAAGGTAACAAAAATGATGCAAGGTCTGCACCAAAAGTCAAATGAGGAAAGACTAGAGGACCTCAATATGTATTCCCTGAGAGAAGAGAGAGAGGGGGGATATGATAGAGAATTCAAGTACCTCAGGGGTATAAACAAGGTACAAGAGCATAGCATTTTTCAGAAAAGGAGGTGTACAAGAACATGAGGGTGTGATATGAGGCTGGGGGGGTAGACTCAGGGGCAACATGAGAAAGTACTTTTTCACAGAAAGAGTAGTAGATGCTTGGAACAGCCTCCCTGTGGAGGTGGTGGGGGCAAAATCATTAGGGAAATTCAAGAATGCATGGGATAGACATAAGAGTACTCTCACAATAGGGAAGGGAGGGTAAGCTGCAGCTTAACTAGGGTCTGTGGTATTGCATTAGGTAGGGAAAAAGGGCAGACTAGGTGGGCCACATGGTCCCTATCTACTGTCACCTTCTATGTTTCCATATAATCAAAGACAGGAAGTATCATCTTGGACACTAACTGGCGGTAGATAGGTGGGGGAGGCAGTTTTTGTTTTGATAGAGTATACTGAGTTTGGGTGAGAGCTTGGTGTTGATGGCATCAATGTGGACTAAATAATCCTGGTGTGAGTCCAGCCAGACCGCAAGATTTTGTATAAGAGGACATTGCCGAGCAGGGTACCATCCAGGGTGGAGAATGGGGAGAGGGTTGTTTTAGCTAGTTTTTGTGCGGTGCCAAAGATCATGGTAACACTGTTTGAGATGCTGACTTTCAGGTGGTTGGCTAGGAACCATGACTGCATCTTATTGAAGTCCAGCTGGAGAGAGGCGTGGACTTTAGAGATGGTGGACCCAGAGACAAACAGGATGGTGTCATCCACATACCTATGCGTGTAGAAGCTGGATCAAATGGAAGGTCATTAATAAACACTGAAAACAGGATATGGCCCAGGACAGACCCCTGAGGTACGCCTGCTTGGATGGGTAAGGGGGGGAGGAGCAGTTGCCTACTTGCACCAATTGCTGCCTATCGCCAAGATACGATTTGAACCAACTGATAGTTTGCGGTGCTAGGCCAGATGCTAGGAACCTGGTGACCAGGAGGGGGTGGGAGACAGAGTTGAATGCTTTGGCCAGGTCCACAAAGATTGCAGCAGTTATGTGGCCCTGGTCCATGGCTGAGTGAATGTAATCAGTGAGGTGTAGCAGGGATAAGATAGTTGAGAGGTGTTTCCTGAATCCAGACTGGAAATGAGAGAGGAAACTGGAGGAGAATAAGAAGTCAGACAGCCTAGAGTGGATGAGAGATTGTTGTAATTTGGAAAGCACAGGGAGGAGGGAGATTGGTCAGTAGCTGCCTGGGGAGGAAGGATCCCCACCTTTGTGTAGGGGAAGTAGTCTAGCAAACTTCTATGCCTGGGGTGCAGTGTCAGAGAAAAAGGAGAGGGTTAGGAAGTGGGCCAGAGGTAGGCTATTGCAGGGGCAGAGAGGCAGAGGAGTTTAGGGTGAGTACCATCTGGGCTGGATTTGTTAGGATTTAATGAGTATAGTGCCTGGAGGAATTACTGTGGGGAGACAGGCAGGAAGAGAAAGCCATCCTGTGAGGGGAAGGAGGAAACCAGGGTGGGGAGTGGTGGTTGGGAGGGAGCAGGTGGTAAAAACTTATTTAGGATTTCAGTGGCTGAGTGGGTCAGAAATGAATAAGTCATATAGCTTTAGGAGAGGTGAGGCCACTTGCGCAGGGGGTCAATGAGAGGTGGATTACTCTCCAGAAGGAGCTGGGTGATGTGGAGTTGGTTTGCAGGTGCCTTTTAAAGTAGTCGGACTTTGCACGGTGAATCGCCTTGGTACAGGTGCTCTGGAGAGATTTGTAAAGCTGCCAAGCCTAGGGGGATAGTGTAGATTTATAGTGCGACCAGGCTTGGTCCTGGGCTTTGCACTGGACAATGAGCATAGCCGTAATATAAGGAAGGTGATGCGTGACCCTGGCATTTACCAGAGGGGCATGAGAATTCCAAGACAGTGTGAGAGTGGATATGAAGTGGCGGAGGGCTGAGTCCACATCGGGCGCTGAGTAGACAGGGGTCCAGTCAGTGTGGGCCAGGTCATGTAGGAGGGCAGCAGTGTCAATCAAACATGGCAAGTCGAACTTGATGTATTTTCAGAGCAGATTGGGTGAGGTGTACCTTTCTGATGCAGGAAATGATGCAGTGGTCACTTAGGGTATCTGACAGAACACCAGAGTCAGTGATTCAGTGCGGGTGGGAGGTGAGAGATCCAGTCAATAAGTGAGTGGTTAGGGGAATGGGGATTAGGTAGGTTCGGTGACCAGTTGGGTTAGGTTGAGGGATTCTATTTTAAGGAGAGAGGAATTGGAAGAGTGGGAGAGCCAGTCCCAGTTGAATTTGCCAATTATGATGAGTTCTCCAGAGGCTGTTAGGAGGACTATAGAAGATATGCATGAGACTAATGAGTCGGCAGCAAGCTGAAGGAAGGCGTATAGCACTCCAGTGCAGATGGGGAACATTCAAAATATCAAAATTTATTGGAAAGTAATAGAGAGTAAACTCTCATTTTCAACTACGTCCATACATAAATAGTAAACAGACATATCACATACACAAAATAATAATCAATTTGTAAAACATACACGCATACAAGCATCATAGTCAGGTTTCAGTTAATAATCCATAACAATCACATCCATGTAATAAAATATTTCTTATACGATTCTTAAAACTTACATATGATATTAGTGAAGTCAAATTAAATTTCTTCTGAATAAATGCCCAAGCATATGCTAAGATATTATTACCATATTTAGTTTTACATTTGAGGAGTAAAAATTCTGGTAGACCATTAGATCTCAGTAAATAAATACTAGTACTTTTAAGGTGTACAGGTTCCAAAAGAAATATCGGTAATGTTCTTAATACAAATCTGTAAACAAAAAACAACCAATGAATCTGTCTTCTGGCAGATAGGGATTGCCACCCCACAGCTGCATACAAGCTACAATGGTGTGTCCTCCACAGAAGCCCAGTAACAAATCTGAGGGCACTATGGTATAGTGGATCAAGCACCCCCAAGACTGCATCAGTAGCCCTCATGTAAATGCAGTCCCCATAATCAATATACGACAAAACAATGAACTGACAACTTGTTTACTTATAGAAAACTAAAGCTAGCCCTATTTCTAAAAAATGATAATAGGCTCTTTAGTTTAACATAAAGTTTTTCAGTATGCAGTTGAAAATTCAGAGACTCATCCAAATATTTACCCAAATATTTATAACAGGATGACCTGCAAATTTCAGTTCCATTTGCTGCTCTAATAATCAGCCCAGTGTAATCAGTTTTGGGCTTACTGGTAAATAATACCCATTGTGCCTTTGCGGTATTCAGCAGCAGCCGCAAATTTATAAGCTCATGCTGGACCCTAGCGAAGTCACTCTGGATAGTATTCATACCCACTGAAAGATCTTTATTTTGGGTATATAAAATGGTGTTGTCCGCATATCAAAAAAACTTTGGTTTCGACTGAAGCACATTTTGGCAAATCATTAATATATATAAGGAATAAAAGGGGCCCAAGTACTGATCCCTGAGGATCCCTTTACTGATGGTACCATAGTCAGAACAATATTCCCCAACTTTAACACATTATAATCTAGTTGTCAGGTAAGAAGAAAACCAAAACAATGAATTTATACCTAAACCCAGGGTTTTTAGTTTGTTCAGTAAGATGTTATAATCAGCTAAATCAAATGCCTTAGATGGGTCTAAACAAATTGCTGGAACTTGCACACCTTGATCAAATGCTGTCAAAAAGTTGTCAACAACCCTTCCAGTAATAAAGGTGGTGTTATGAACTTTGCAAAATCCAGATTGGTAAGACTGTGGTAAATGACGTGGAGGGGTTGACCTCTATTTGTGTTAAATTTAAAGCAGTAAATTGATTCAATAAAGTAATGGGGGGTTTCAACATTCAACACTGAAGGAAGGGATAAGAGGGCGAGGATTAATTTGTGGGAGTCAGGGCTCAATTTGTATAGGGAGACAGAGTATGATAGAGACTGTCAGATGCCCTCTGCCTGGCTGCCATCAGTTCTGTTCCATCCCTAGTGGATTATGGTATAGTAATCTATGGATCTGCATCTGACACTGCTCTTAAAAGAATAATGCTCTCCCTCAATAAAGCATGTTGCCTCATAACAGGAGCACCAAAGCTAACCCGTACCTGAGATTGTTACAGTCAAGTGAACTGGCTAAACTTTAAGGGTAGGCTTGACTATCACACCTGCCTATTGGCCAGAAGCTACCACCTCACTCTCCCTCCTCGGTCCAGCAGCTCATCTCCCTGCACCTACCCATTGTTCTACTAGGAGCTCTGATAAGGCCCTTTACCTAGTCCCTTTCTGTAAGACATCCATAGGGCAGCGAGTGTTCTTCTATAGGACCCCTGTCCTGCTTAATGGCCTGCCTCCTCTGGTTTCCCTCTTCAGTTAAATTGAGCCCCTTTAAAACTAAACTTCCCCAGCACTTACTCTCTGCGAATAGTTGTGACTGCTCCTAGCTGTTACTGGTCAATATGGGACTGCTTATGGTTTGTCCCTCAATTTCCTCCGCTCCTCCGCACCTTATCATGGTCTAATTTCTCCCTGCCTCCCCACTCTGTTGTCCTTCTGCCCTTTACTCATCCTTTACCTGCACTCCGGGCCTGCACTCTTTCCTATTCCTCCTTCTCTACACCTTACATCCCTCTGCTCAACTTTTCTCCCTACCCACCCCACCCAGCTGTCTCACAACTCTCCTTAACTGACTTCTTTCTGGCCTCCCCTTTATTTTCTTTAATTTCTTATCTGTTTACACAGTTAGCTAGCACTGCCTGCACCATGTTTGTTTCATTATCATGTACTCACACCTCAGTTATGATGCACTTATGTATAATGCTCTGCATTACTTGTATACTCTTATCTTATGTATTATGTACTATATTAATATCCTGTAATGTCTCGTATCCTGTCTGTTTTAAATCTACTCACCGTGTTTTTCTTTGCCATGCACTCTGCCCTCATTTATGATGCATTTATGTATAATGTACTGCATTAATAGGATAACCGTATCCTATGTATAATGTACTATATTAATGTGCTGTCATTTTTTTGTAATCTGTTTGTAAATCTGATGTGGAACCTTTGCAAAAGCGTTTTTGACTCAAAGGGTTGTAATTCCAAGACTTCAATTAATAAAAAAAATAAATAAATTGAGGGCAAGCCCTCCACCTCGCTTACCACAGTCTTGGCAGAAGACTGAGTAATCGAGGATGGAGGAGGGAGGAATTGGTGATCTTCACTGAGAGCCATGTTTCCGAGATGCAGAGTACGCAGGAAGAGTGTTGGGCTATACAACATTTTAAAAGGTCTAATTTAGGGAGAAGGCTTCTTGCATTCATGTTGAGTATTTAGGGACCTTTAGGGGAAGTGGAGGGATGGGGAGAAACAGGAGGACCAGGATTTGTTTCCATATCCCTTGAGAGGAGAAAGATGAGGAGGAGAAAAGAGGAGGCAGTGGGGCGCTTATGCCTCCTGGAATTAAACATTGGAGTATGGAGAGGGATGAGAGCACCAGAGGGGAGTGTTATTACATGACGTTTGGGGAGGGAGTTTAGGGCACTAAGTGGATGAGAGGACATGTGGTGAAGGCGGAAGGAAAGGAGAGCCGGGGAGAAGAAGGGATATCGGCCAGGGGTAGGCGAGGGGGAGGGAGGTGGGAAGATGCAGGGGGAGGGGGGAAGGAGGGGAAGGGAAGGAAAAGGAGAAGGTAACAGAGGAGGAGGAGTCATCCAGCCATTGAGTCGTAGGGGAGGGAAGGGAGGGAGAAACTCAGAGGGGGTGATGGCTAGCAGGGGCTAGGAATAAAATTGAAAAAGTGGAAAGTCCAGCTGGTAAGAAAATGTGTTAGGACTGAGCAGTGGGAGTGAGTGGAAAGAGGAAGAGGCTTGAGGAATAGAATGTGGGCAGGTAGTGTTGAAAGCATGGGTTTCAAGTGTAGCCACTGCTGGTAGAGGTGTGCTGTGAGATATAGCAGATTGGAAGGCAGTGAGAATAGGTGTGCGGAGGGAGGAGTGAGCTGCTGAGGAAGGCAGTGAGGGACGTAGTCTTGTAGCTGGGAATCTGATTGGCTACAGGAGAAGGCAGGTGCAGAGGGTTGACTCAGGAAGTACTGTGTATAAATTCTGGATACCCACTATGGATGGGAGTGAGGGGGGTGGGTTAATGCTAAGCAGTACTTCGACAGTGGCACTGCCCGCTAAGCTGCAAATGATGTGCTTAGCTTAGCATACCTGGGCGAAGTCAGCAGAAGGATTTCTTGAGGTGCTGCAGGCTAGGGGAGGGCTGCTTCCTGCACTGCCCTCATGACCCTGGCATCTGGTGGAGCTCTGGAGTGGGGATCCAGGGAGGAAAGCAAGTAAGGTGAGTGGGAGATAGGAAATATGAGATAGGATTAGTTTCTTTTTTGTTGACCGGGTAAGTGCACTAGACAAATCCTGCCTATTTTCAGGCATGACCCGGAGGAGGGGGATACAGAAGAATGCCAACTGACCTTAAATTAGATTAAGCTGTTGGTGGTATTATTTTAGTGAATGAGAGAAATTTGGCCAGGACACCGGGGAAATTCCCCTACTCTTTTCGATAAATGCCATGGAATCTTTAACATCCACCTGAACTACTACCAAGCCAGGTAGACGGGACCTCGGTTTAACGTCTCATCTGAAAGACGGCACCTCAGAAGTGCAGCACCCCTCTCATGCTGCACTACAGTGTCAGTACTGGGATATTAACCCAAGTGCCAGATGTGGGAACTGAACCCACAGCCCACTGATCTCCCAGCCTCAGAGGCGAGTGTGCTACCTGCTGAGCCACTGACACTGACAGTTGGGGGAAGGGGGGCTAGAACAGAGGTCGAGCACAGAGTGGGATAGGGGTTTATGGTAAGCTGCAGAGAAGTCAGACACAGTGAGCAAAACAACTGTAAGGCAGAGCCACTGGAATTTAATAATTGTACAGCTTAATACTGAGAGAAAAAAAAATGCTGAGTAATACAGACAGAACTGCTGGAAATTATACAGCCTAATACTGAGAGGAAAAAATGCTGAGTGATACAGGCAGAACTGCTGGAAATTAAATAATTGTACAGCCTAATACTGAAAAAAAAATGCAACACTGAGTGATATAGGCAGAACTACTAAAATTAAGCACATGTAACAACCAGATATTGAGGGAAAAAACACTGAGTGAATCATTGAAAAACAATCAATATAAGTCTGCCGATAATTAAAGCAGCCAAAGAATTCGGTAGGAGCAGAACTTGGACGAGATAGTAGGCTTAATAACTGGCATGCAGTAGTCCCTTTAATGATGGTGCTCCTGTGTTCAGCTGTTGGCGCCAAGCTACAAACGTGCTTAGTGTACCTGGGTGAAGTCAGCAGGACAATTCCTTGAGGTGCTGTGGTCTAGGGAGGGCTGTTTCCTGTGCTGTCTAATGACTATCTCTCTCCCAATTTTCCAGCATTTGCGGAGATTTTCAATAAATTACTTGAATTCTATTATTTTCATGTGGGCAGACTGAGCTAGCTTGGTGTGGCAAGGTGGCCTGAAGTAAGCATTTAACAGCCCCCCTTTTGAGTCTTCCTGGCCTCATCTAGAAGGAGAAGATGGGTACTGTCTGACATCTTGCATTTCAATGAAAGATCCTTCTTGTGTGATCCACTAAAATACTATATTTTCTAAAAGACAGTGCTTTCAGCTCTGATTGTGTTTGTTGGGACTGCCTTAACTGGCCTCTCATTTCCTTTCTTCATCCTGTGACAGAGGGTAAAATGGGTGAAGACAATTATTGGATTTCACTTTCTGGAACTGTCATGCTTGTTATAATTGTCCCATCTGGTTTAAGATGGTGTGCTAGAGTGGCTGCGAGCAGCTGTCCCCTTCTTGGACTGGTGGGACTCTTTCATCTATATGGTGAATTATCTGGGTCAGACTTTGCACTTTTCTCAGACCAGATGACATCCACCAGATTAGATCCTATGAACTTCTACTTATTTTGAACTGTCTACATTTCTTTTATTTTGAACTGGAAGTGCAAAGGGATGGTCGTGTATGTTTAGTATAGCTATTGTTATGTATTTATTTATTGTGTGAATGGGGAGTGTGAGGCTAAGGGTGGTTTTATTTGGGTGGTTGTGGTAATTTCATTTTTGGTTTTAGCTGGCTAGTGTTTCATCTGGATTTGTTTCGTGGTGTTGGTTTTAGTCATGTGCCATTCATATCAGCACCTCTGGACACTTACATTTTGTAACTGCTCCTCCAGCCCCGGCTCTTTATGGAGCTGTCTACAACTGCTGCTGGTCACTGGGGATTCTGGGAGGGTGGAGCAATGACTGGTTGCAAGTCCTGGAGGTAGATGTCACAGTGAAGCAGATCAGAATTGTCAGGCGTAACAGATGCACCAGATCAGGGAGGTTACAAGACAGGTGTCCTCCCTGTTCTAAAGGAGCCCCCTAGAAATAGAGGGTTGATAGTGAGTGAACTAGCTGCTCTGGCTTTTCCCCATCAGGATCTGTTGTGCAACACCAAGTCCTCGAGGAATAAAACAGCTGTGATTTCCGATTTTATCACGATTCATAGGTGACCTGGTGTGTTAACAGGCCTGGCTGGTGACAACTCAGGCGAGTTCTGGAGGTGGCAGTCGCGACAGGTTCTCTGTGGTACATTGCCTGAGTCAGGAGCATAGGAGTGGCATGGTGGCCATCTGCTTTAGCTCCTGTCTGAGACTGCAGCATACCTATTGAAGGAAAAAGGTTTTGAATGTGTGACCATGAAGGGAGATGAAGGTGTGAGGTAAGGATACTCCTAGTGTAGCATCCTCTGGGATGGAAAACTGGACTTCTAGAGGAAGTTGTGGATTTCATCATTGACTTTACAACACCCCAACCTGATTTTGTTGGGGATTTCAATGCTTGGTCAGATAACAAAAGATCACATATTTCTCAGCAATTCCTCCAACTGATGAATTCATTGGGTCTCTCACACAGGTGGTTACTTCTGTTACCCATTACATGGCCATAACTTGGACCTCATTTTCTCTCTAGGGCTGAGTACTTGGAGGGTCGGAGGGGTTCAGTGAGGTGCTCAGTTCACCAGACAACACAGTTTTTGGCAGGGGCCCCCGTATATCTCTCCTTCCAGTGGACATGGTCCTGTATCAACCTTAAAGAACCTGGAGCCTGGCAAGCTCCTGGTACTACTAGACATCTCAGGCATGGTGCCAGTATGCAAAGGTGGTTTGATGGCTGCTGTGGGTGGGATTCTGTAATCTTGGTGGCTTCAGACTACCTCACATCAATCTGCGTCTTCACATTGGTCTCCTGGTGTAGCTCAGAACTGTATAGTGATGAGCTAAGGTGATTAAATGTGATAGGTGTGTTCCTGAAGAAGGTCTAGCTCAAGAACGACTGGCTCTGAGGTCCCATTATAAGAAATATCATAAAACAATATCTCTGAAAAGGTAACAACAGACCAGCTCGACTCTTATGCTCTGTGAATAGGTTCATAAACCCTCCCTGTCTGCAGTCAGAGGAGCTCTAGCTCTCAGGCGATGAGTTTTTATGCCAACGTTGTCCCTATATGCCACCATCACAAAGAACTTTTATTTAGATTTTGTGCTGTGGTTACAAAATGTACAAGGACAATACACACACTGTGTGTGTTTACTGTCTGGGCATGTTCCACAATGAGAGGGCCTGCAAGATCTGCCAAGGCTTCAATCAGGCCACAGGGAGATGCTGGAAGAAAGCTCTAGAGACTTTCATTGCCATTAAGGCCATGGAAGCACAAGTGAAGGCTGCAGGCTCCAAACTGGCTTTACTCTTTCAACCACCTGCCTCGGGTAAGGAAGTACCAAGGCAGTCAATGATTGTATTGCTGCCAAGGTTGGAGAGGAAGAAGGAGAATTCCAAAGGCAAGGAAAAATCATTGCTGAAGCTCTCCTCCTCTTCCAACCACCATAAGCATAGAGACAAAACTTATTTAGGATTTCAGTGATGTTGAGTGGGTCAGAAATGAGTAAGCCATTTAGCTTTAGGAGAGGTGAGGCCACTTGCACAGGGGGGGTCAATGAGAGAGTGGATTACTCTCCAGAAGGAGCCAGGCAATGTAGAGTTGGTTTGCAGGTGCCTTTTAAAGTAGTCGGACTTTGCATGGTGAATCGCCTTGGTACAGGTGCTCTGGAGTGATTTGTAAAGCTGCCGAGCCTAGTGGGACAGTGTAAATTTATACTGTGACCAGGCTTGGTCCTGGGCTTTGCACTGGACAATGAGCATAGCTTTAATCCAAGGATGGTGATGCCTGACTCTGGCATTTACCAGAGGGGCACGAGAATTCCAGGACAGTGTGAGAATGGATATGAAGTGGTTGTCGGCTGAGTCCGCATCAGGTGCTAAGTAGACAGGGGTCCAGTCAGTATGGGCTAGGTCACATAGGAGGGCAGCAGTGTCAATCAAACATGGCAAGCAGAACTTGATGTATTTCAGAGCAGATTGGGTGAGGTGTATCTTTCTGATGCAGAAAATGATGCAGTGGTCACTTAGGGTATCTGATAGAACACCAGAGTCAGTGATTCAGTAGTGCGGGTGGGAGGTGAGGATCCAGTCAATAAGTGAGTGGTTAGTGGAATGGGGATTGGGTAGGTTCGGTGACCAGTTGGGTTAGGTTGAGGGATTCTATTTTAAGGAGAGAGGAATTGGAAGAGTGGGAAAGCCAGTCCCAGTTGAATTTGCCAATTATGATGAGTTCTCCAGAGGCTGCTAGGAGGACTATAGAAGATATGCATGAGACTAATGAGTCGGCAGCAAGCTGAAGGGAGGCGTATAGCACTCCAGTGCAGATGGGGAACATTCAAAGTATCAAAATTTATTGGAAAGTAATAGAGAGTAAACTCTCATTTTCAACTGCGTCCATACATAAATAGTAAACAGACATATCACATACACAAAATAATCAATTTGTAAAACATACACGCATACAAGCATCATAGTCAGGTTTCAGTAAATCATCCATAACAATCACATCCATGTAATAAAATATTTCTTATACGATTCTTAAAACTTACATATGATATTAGTGAAGTCAAATTAAGTTTCTTCTGAATAAATGCCCAAGCATATGCTAAGATATTATTACCATATTTAGATTTACATTTGAGGAGTAAAAATTCTGGTAGAGCATTAGATCTCAGTAAATAAATACTAGTACTTTTAAGGTGTACAGGTTCCAAAAGATATATCGGTAATGTTCTTAATACAAATCTGTAAACAAAAAAACAACCAATGAATCTGTCTTCTGGCAGATAGGGATTGCCACCCCATAGCTGCATACAAGCTACAATGGTGTGTCCTCCACAGAAGCCCAGTAACAAATCTGAGGGCACTATGGTATAGTGGATCAAGCACCCCCAAGACTGCATCAGTAGCCCTCATGTAAATGCAGTCCCCATAATCAATATACGACAAAAACAATGAACTGACAACTTGTTTACTTATAGAAAAACTAAAGCTAGCCCTATTTCAAAAAAAATGATAATAGGCTCTTTAGTTTAACATAAAGTTTTTCCATATGCAGTTGAAAATTCAGAGACTCATCCAAATATTTACCCAAATATTTATAACAGGATGACCTGCAAATTTCAGTTCCATTTGCTGCTCTAATAATCAGCCCAGTGTAATCAGTTTTGGGCTTACTGGTAAATAATACCCATTGTGCCTTTGCGTATTCAAGCAGCTGCAAATTTATAAGCTCATGCTGGACCCTAGCGAAGTCACTCTGGATAGTATTCATAGCCACTGAAAGATCTTTATTTTGGGTATATAAAATGGTGTTGTCCATATAAGAAAACTTTGGTTTCAACTGAACCACATTTTGGCAGATCATTAACATATATAAGGAATAAAAGGGGCCCAAGTACTGATCCCTGAGGAACCCCTTTACTGATGGTACCATAGAACAATATTCCCCAACTTTAACACATTATAATCTAGTTGTCAGGTAAGAAGAAACCCAAAACAATGAATTTATACCTAAACCCAGAGTTTTTAGTTTGTTCAGTAAGATGTTATAATCAACTGAATCAAACGCCTTAGATACGTCTAAAAAAATTGCTGGAACTTGCACACCTTGATCAAATGCTGTCAAAAAGTCATCAACAACCCTTGCAGTAACAAAGGTGGTGTTATGACCTTTATGAAATCCAGATTGGTAATCTGACAATCCCCCATGTTTTACTTAAAAAGCTGGATAACTATTTATAAACCAGCTTTTCAAATATTCTTGCAACTGGTAACAACACTGAGATGGGGCGATAACATCCTGGGTCTGTTTCATTGGCCCTTTAAAAATAGGAATAACATGGGCAGTTTTCCATTCAGAAGAGACTACAGCTAGCTTTAAAGATAAATTAAAAAGATGCGTTAAGTAATATGCCAGAACTGGGGCACCTGCTTTATAGAAAATTGGATATATTTTATCACTACCTGCCCCTTTTTTAACATCCAGTTTATTACGTTCAGTTAAAATATCTTACTCAGTGACCTTCCTAAATGAAAAAAGCTGCTTATTACCACCGTTTAAAACATTAGTTTCCAATATGCTTTTTGCCTTATATGGGTACATTTTATCAAAAATACTACCTGCTTCCAGAAAATAATTATTAAATGCATTAACCTGGTCAGCAGGATTGCAAAGGAGTAATCCTTTATAATTCAGAACTTTAGGTAAAAGTGACCTGCTAGCCTTCCCTTGTATGGATCTAATTCCAGTCCAGATTTTCCTACTGTCATTTGAAGGATTAAAAAAATGTTGATTATAGAATCTACTTTTAGTCTCTCTAACCTCTCAAGTATATTTATTCCTAAAAATCCTATAGTTCTGCAGGTCTATATTCCCTTTTGTTTCCTTAGCTTTTTCCCAAAGGTGATCCTTAATATGTAATAGCCTCTTGAGATGACTGTTAAACCAAGGTGCAGGAATTGATTTAACCCTTTTTTTGGAAAGGGGGCATGTTTATCTACTAGATTTAGTAAAATTTGTTTAAAACATTCCCATGCAGTGTCTATATCAAGACAATGAAGGACCAAAGACCAATTTTCATTAGCTAGATCAAAAAACAAAAGCCTGCTCACAGAACCTAAAAACATTCCATGAAATTATAATTCATGCTGTGTTGGTAATTTTAGATTGTTGCCTTACATAGACGACATAACAATGATCACTAATGTCAGGATCAAAAACTGAAGACAGATATTTATCAGGAGGAGGAGTAGTCAAAATTAAGTCCAATAAATGACTTCTATCCAAATGAATTTTACTAGGACGAGTGGGTTTGTCAACAATTTGTGTTAAATTTAAAGCAGTCAATTGATTCAATAAAGAAATGGGGGTTTCAACATTCAACACTGAAGGAAGGAATAGGAGGGTGATGATTAATTCGTGGGAGTCAGGGCTGGGTTTGTGTAGGGAGATGGAGTATGATAGAGACTGTCGGATGCCCTCTGCCTGGCTGTCACTAATTCCATTCTATCCCTAGTGGATTATGGTATAGTAATCTATGGATCTGCATCTGACACTGCTCTTAAAAATAATGCTCTCCCTCAATAAAGCATGTCGCCTCATAACAGGAGCATTAAAGCTAACCCATACCTGAGATCGTTGCAGTTAAGTGAACTGGCTAAACTTGAAGGGTGAAGCTTGACCATCACACCTGCCTGTTGGTCAAGAAACTACCACCTCACTCTCCCCTTCCTCGGTCCAGCAGCTCATCTCCCTGCCCTACCCTTGTTCTACTAGGAGCTCTGATAAGGCTCTTTGCCTAGTCCCTTTCTGTAAGACATCCCTAGGGCAGCGATGTCCTCCACAGGACCCTGTCCTGCTCAATAGCCTGCCTCCTCTGGTTTCCCCTCTACAGTTAAATTGGTCTCCTTTAAAACTAAACTTCAGAAGCACCTACTCTCTGTGAATAGTTGTGACTGCTCCTAGCTTTTACTGGTCAATCTGGGACTGCTCATGGTTTGTCCCTCAATTTCCCCCTGCTCCTCCCACCTTATCTTGGTCTAATTTCTCCCTCCCTCCCTCTCCCACTCTGTTCCCCTCCTGCCCTTTACTCATCCTTTACCTGCACTTTGGGCCTGCAGTCTTTCCTATTCCTCCTTCTCTACACCTTACACCCCTCTGCTCAACTTTCTCCCTACCCACCACCCCCTAGCTGTCTCACAACTCTCCTTAACTGACTTCCTTCTGGTCTCCCCTTTTTTTTCTTTAACTTCCTATCTGTTTACACAGCACTGCACTAGCACTGCCTGCACCATATTTGTTTCATTATCATGCACTCCACCCTCAGTTATGATGCACTAATGTATAATGCACTGCATTACTTGAATACTCTTATCTTATGTATTATGTACTATATTAATTTCCTGTAATGTCTCGTATCCTGTCTGTTTTAAATCTACTTACCGTGTTATTCTTTGCCATGCACTCTGGCCTCATGTATGATGCATTTATGTATAGTGTACTTCGTGTACTGCATGGGCGGTCAGTATACCGTAGAGGTTAGAGGAAAGAGGTGTGAACGAGCTTGATACATCCAGCAGACCAGACCTGAGTTTGACTCTCATGACCTCCACTTGCATACTGTGTGACTCTGAGCAAGTCACTTAACCACCCAGTGCTCCCAGGTTGCCCCTGAAAACAGGCACTTGTGCCTAGTGGGCCTAACCCGGTTACCAAAGACTAAAAATAAAAAAAATAGTATAACCGTATCCTATGTATAATGTACTATATTAATCTCCTGTAATTTGTTTGTAACCTGTTTGTAAATCTGATGTGGAGCCTTTGCAAAAGAGTTTTTGACTCACAGGGTTGTAATTCCAAGACTTCAATGATTAAAAAAAATAAATAGAGTGCAACCCCTCCACCTCGCTTACCACAGTCTTGGCAGAAGACTGAGTAATCGAGGATGGAGGAGGGAGGAGTCGGTGATCTTCGCTGAGAGCCATGTTTCCGAGATGCAGAGTACGTCAGGAGAGTGTTGGGCTATCCAATATTTTAAAAGGTCTAATTTAGGGAGAAGGCTTCTTGCATTCATGTGGAGTATTCAAGGAACTTTAGGGGAAGTGGAGGGATGGGGAGAAACAGGAGGACCAGGATTTGTTTCCATATCCCCTGAGAGGAGCAAGATGAGGAGGAGAAAAGAGGAGGCAGCAGGGTGCTTATGCTTCCTGAAATTAAACATGGAGTATGGAGAGGGGTGAGAGCACCAGAGGAGAGTGTTATTACTTGACATTCGGGGGATAGGGTGCTGGAGTGGATGAGAGGACATGTGGTAAAGAGCGTGGGGAAAGAAAAGGAGAAGCAGAGAGGGACGAGAAGGGGAGATTTGGCCAGTGGTAGGCAAGGTGGAGGGAGGTGGGAAGATGCGGGGAAGGGGGGAAGGAGGGGAAGGAAAGACTGTATCATAGAGCTCTGAGATTTATAACAGGCCTCCCCTTTTCCATCCACCACTGTTCACTATATGCAGCTGTGGGTTGGCCCTCCCTTCAACACAGGTGGTATAGAAATACAGCCCTCTGGATGCTCCGAGCCATCACCAATAAACTCCCGCAATACATTGCTGACTGTCTCTCACTAAGCCTGATTGGGAATTATGCTTTGAGAAGCCACTTGCTGGTTTCCCTGAAAGTACCTAGGGTCAGTACCCGCTTTGGAAGAGCAGCCATAAGCTTTGTCCTACCCACGCTTTGGAATAGGATACAGAAATCGCTGAGACTTAGCTCCCCTGTTAGTCTTGCTATGTTCAAGACCCTGTACGCCAAAACATTTGTGGAGCTCTGTAACTGTTTCCACCGTTCCTAGTTGTCCAGATGATGTTTCTGCTCAATCTAAGTCCTTCCTGTTAAACTAAGTGTTCCCTTACCAAGATTACTCCCCCCTCACTCAGTCCATTCTAGTCCCACTGGTACTACTGGTTCACCTCAGTCCATTCCAGTCCCACCGGTACTACGTACCTACTGCAACACCCCCCATCGCCCACTCTTATGCCCTGATACCACCTGCTTAGTATCCCAGAATCTTTCTGCCAGCATCCCTGCCTCCTGCGCATGTGCTTTTCCATACCTCAGGTACTCCTTTACAGGCTATGAACATGTTATTAATGGATAGGATTATAAAGGCATCTCTGTATATATTAGTTACCTTTATTTCTACACTGTATATGTTTTGTTGTATACGTCTTGCTACGGTTATTTTATGTATATTTTACTTGTACTCTATTCTGTACCCTTGTCCTTGCAACCTGCAGGTCCACCTTGTAAATGAGCTTGCTCAATGGTGATTGACTGGGTAAATAAAGATTTTGATTGATTGATTGATAAGTCAGAGCCTAGTGAGATGCTGCTTTTATAACTTCTTCCTAAGTATAATTATATTGTAACAGGATTTACAAGAAAATGTAAACTTTGGTGAAAAAAAATCTTATTTTTCTTTCCTTATGGAGGGCTGTTATTCCTTTGTTTGACAAACTGGGGCTTAGAAGCCCTTTTTAAAACCTTTATTCCTTTATTCTGTCCAAAACAAAAAGAAAAGCAAACAAAATGTTTTATTTGGCACAGGAGACTGACTGTCTCCTAAATCCACACCATACGTTTTCTTTACTTAGTAGCGACCAGTAGTTTTACTACCGTCGTACTACTTTATATCATAAAATATGTTTTTATTTTAGTAGCAGTGGCTGAAATTTACATTATTTAATCAGCTGCCAGCTGAGAGAGCAAAGAAAACTGTTGTGGAAGTAGCGAGAGGAGAGAGAGTAAACGTGGAACTTTTTAAGCTCCTCAGTCTTTCTCTGAAAGGTGTCTCCTCTCTCTCTCTCTCTCTCTCTCTCTCTCTCGCTCTCTCTCTTCTCTCTCTCTCTCTCTCTCTCTCTCTTTCTCTCCCTCCTCTCCCCCAGAAAAAAGCAAATGGGTCTAAGAAAAATGAAAGTTTACTCCACAAGTGAACAGTAAGGTCCAAAGTTTGGACCTGGTGGCTGAAATTTACATGTGCCGCCTTGCTCCAAAAACAGGGAGCTATGCGTCGGCTAAAGGAAGGGAGATAGCACAATTAAGAGCAAAACTCTTCTAATTCTTTTTTCTATCTGAAATGCTCTCTCCTTCCTGATACAGACTCCCAGTCGGCTAGGTACAATACAACTTGGACCGGCAGCTGCGATTTAAAGAGGGAGTCAGGCCAATATTTCTAGCATCAGTAAATTCAGAATTTGGATCAGCATATCCCCAGTCAGCATCAAGTTGACATAAGGGTGAATACAAAACACAAGGCATCAAACTGGAAGAGCATGACAAAAAAAAAATGGCTGATTACATAGGCGGCATTACAACATAACAAAAAAAAAATGAATATGCCAATAGGCAAGTTTAGTGTTGAGTTTATAGACAAGCAGCTGACGACTGGAGAGGGATGCAGGGAGTATGCAGGGAAGAGAAATGGGTGGGTTAGTGAGTGGAGTGGGGAGTATAGAGGAAGGAGCAAGTGGGGGAAGAAGGAGGTGTAAGTGCAGTTTGAGGGAGGAATAAAATGGAGAGTTGCGGAGTTGGGTGGGGAGATGATTCCAGAGGAGGGGGAGTCTATAGGAGAAGGTGGATTGGCCTGCAAAGGTGTGGGAGTGAGGGAGGGAGAAATAGCGGGGGTCTCTGGTGCACAGATCGTAGGAGGAGGGGGCTGCAGGGGCCAGCATAGCGAAGAGATAGGGGAGAAGCAGACCAAACCAGAATTTGGTGAGGAGAGTCAGTGAATGGATAGAGTGCCTATGGGATAGATGTGTGATGCCAAGGAAGGAGTAGAGATTGCAATGATTAGTGCGGGGGGACTTGGTGTTGGAAGCAAATCAGCAGAACAAATTCAGGAAGATATCTAGCCTGGAGAGAGAAGAAGTGGGGGCCGTACCGTAGACAACATCAGCATAACTGACAAACCTAAAACTGAGATAGGTAGAATGGCAAAGATAAGGAAGAATGGGGGTAAAAACAGGAGAGGAAGGAAGGGAAAACATGGAGATAGGAGGGGAGCTACTAGAAGGGGAGGTTACAAAACTTGGAAGACCATGTGCACAAATGCCCACAGCCTAGGAAATAAAATCCCAGACTTAGTGGCCTTGATGGCAGAGGTGGACCTGGACATTGTCGCAGTTACCGAGACATGGTACGTGGGGAAACTGAACATTGTTTAACCAGGAGTAGCACACTAAGCCGAAGCTTGTTTCCAGATGCGACCTGGGAGCACAGGGAAATTAAGTGACTTGCTCAGGATCACACAGTATGCACCTTGGCACCTGTGGGATTCAAAACCCAGGTCTCCAGATCTGCAGCTCAGTGCCTTAACCCAGTGCGCTATAGTGCCTCCTGTATACCATGGGGAACTATGAATGGAATATAGCCATACCAGGTTACACTCTATTTAGAAAAGACAAGGTGGGAAAAAGGGTGGAGGGGTGGCTATCTACGTCAGGGAGGGAATTAAAGCAACTGAAGTTCAGGGAATGCAGGAGGGAGTTGAAGCACTGTGGGTCGCCCTGGAGACAGGAAATGGCACTGCCATTCGCGCTGGTGTTATCTACAGACCTCCAGCAAAAGGGGAGGAGATGGACGGGGTACTAGTGGAAGCCATCCACAAAATGACAGCCAAAGGTGAAGTGCTGCTGGTGGGAGACTTCAATTTGCCTGATGTGGATTAGAGCACCCAGGCTGCTGCCAGAGCCAGGAGCAGAGGTATCCAGGATGCCCTATGGGGCATACCTCAAGCAACTTGTGGAACCCACCAGAGAAAGAGCAATATTGGACCTGGTACTCACCAATGGGGACAGAGTCACCAATGTAATGGTGGGTAGCCACCTGGGGTCCGGTGATCATTGTACAGTGTGGTTCAATGTGAGAACAGTGGAGAAGTCAAACCACATGAAAGAAAGGGTCCTGGATTCCAGACGGGTCAACTTTGCAAAAATGGGGGAATGTCTCAAGGAAGCCCTGGCAGGGAAGAAGAAGAGGGTGATGTAAAGAAACAATGAACTAACCTTAAAGGAGCCATAGCATGAGCAACAAGCCTTTGTGTTAAACAATTAAGAAAACAAAGACAACGAAAAAAACACTATGTTTCTCAAAAGACGTGGCCTGGAAGGTAAGAGAGAAAAGGCTAGCTTTCAGGAGGTGCAGGGAAACACAGGGGAGGGGGGGGGAGACAGGGAACTGTATCTGGAAAAGCAGAGGGAAACAGGGAAAGCAGTCAGGAATGCAAAGGTGCAAACGGAGGAAAAAATAGCTCAGGCAATTAAGAAAGGAGACAAGATCTTTTTCAGGTACATTAGTGAAAGAAAGAGGACCAAGGGTGGGATTGTGAGGTTAAAAAGGGAGGGGGGGGAGTGTGTAGAGAGGGACCTAGAAAAGGCAACAATCCTGCACAAATATTTTTGTTCAGTATGCACAGAAGAAGGGGAAGGAGAAGGACCACTAATGGGTGATAGGGCACCAATGGGAGAGAAGTGGACACCAGCCCATTTATGGAGGAGAGTCCTAAAGGAACTCTAGAATCAGTAAGGGGACAAGGCTATGGGCTGGATGAGATACATTCCAGAATATTAAAATAACTTATAGAGGTGCTGGCAGCACCACTAACAGCCCAATTCAACAAATCAGTAAAGACAGGAGTGGTTTCAGGGGACTGGAGGAGGGTGAATGTAGTCCCTCTCCACAAAAGTGGAAACAGGGAGGCTGGCAACTACAGGCCAGTCAGCCTGACCTCAGTGGTGGGGAAATTAATGGAGTCACTGCTAAAGGAAAGGATTGTGATATTTCTTGAATCCAGCAGAGCACAGGATCTGAGACAGCATGGATTCACAGTGGGAAGGTCTTGTCATACAAATCTGATGGATTTCTTTGACTGGGTGACCAGGGAGGTAGATCAGGGAGGTGTGGTGGATGTAGCCTATCTAGATTTCAGCAAGGCCTTTGACACCGTGCCACATAGGTGGTTGGTACATAAGTTGGCCAGCCTGGGAGTGGACCCCAAGGTTGTAAACAGGGTCAGAAACTGGTTGAGTGACAGGACACAGAAAATGGTGGTAAATGGCGTTCAATCCAAGAGGGCGGGGGGGGTGACCAATGGGGTGCCATAAGGATCTGTGTTGGGGCCAGTCCTCTCTCTTTTTTTTTTTATTTGTCTTTTTATTTTAGTTTATACATGACTGAGGAATACAGCATTTAAAATACAATATGCCATATCAGAGATATGTAAAAACAGGTATACCATAAAATTTAAATATCAGAGTACATCTTTTCAGCTTATCGTGTTAGCAATGCACCTATGTCTGAAAACAATTCTCATATTAGGGTCTCTGCATCTGTCATGGTGAGGCTTATTTATTGAAACATCCAAAATGCATTGTTTCTGGGTGACACTCCCAAGGACTCTTCAGTGCTGTTGCCATGAAGTGTAATTCAGATGATGAGTGTTATAGGGAGACCACTGTTGATATTGTAGCCCATGCATGTCAGTCTAGAGTTTCAGCAGTTTAATTTCTCATTGCCAACTTACAAACAGTGAACCAATTCCTTATAAAAACAGACCAAAATTCTGGTTAAAATATAAGTAGCGGTCCAATAAGGATCAGCAGTGCACAGATAAAGCTCCTGCACCTACGGGACAAAGCTCGGGCAATGTTCTAGTTGGTATACCACTCACTTTCGCCATTGAAGGTCAAAGATTTCAACTCGGTCCATCAGCCTAGCAAACAGCTGGTCCAGGACATAGATTTACCTTGTCAGGGCTCTCCAGGATTCCCCCTTTGGAATAGTTTTTGTGTGCCACAACCTCATATTGGCTTTCTGGGGTGTGAGGATAAGCAGGGTCACCTGTCTGTAGGTGGTCTGGTCAACCCTGACCACCTCTGGTGTTACAAATGTCAAGATGTATATTGGAGTTAACAGGTTAGCACAGTCATAAATGGTAATCAATACTTGAGTTACCTCTTACCAGTAAGGGGCCAAGGGCCCACAAGACCACAGAATATGGCTCTGGTCCACCTGCTGGCACCCACATTACCTCCAACATTTCCCTAGAGCATCTCCTGAGTACTTTGCCACAATGACTGGGATGCAAAGGAAGCGGGTCCGAAGCTTCCATAGAAACTCCTTCCAATATGGAGATTTATGTGCTTTATAAGCTGGGACGCAGACTGATTCCACCTGTGAACTAGGAGATCAGCCTTCAACTCCTGTGACCATTTCACTCTGGTTGTCTCACATGTGTCACTTGGCCTCTTTCTCTAATGGCTTTGTATATATGACTAATTAGGTGCTCAGTGAAGGTTCCAGTGGAATGGGACTGAATCAGTGTGATTAAGAGCTATGGCCACTCCGTTATGCTGGCTAATTCATCCCCTGAGGACTGCAGATATGATTTTAATTGCAAATAGTTATGAAAACTTCTCTGTGGGAGGTGATATGTGGTCTGAAGTGACACAAATGAGAGGAGCCCAGCTGGACTCACCAGCTGGGAAACAAACTCAGGCCATATTGATGCCACCTAACCAAAACTTTGTCAAGTTGGTTTAGGGTAAATTGTAGATCATATGCAAATAATATAATTATAATAAAATTTATTTAGTTAAGTGCCTTTCAAATGTTCAAGGCGTTGTACATAAAGCATAAAAACACCGGCATATCAATGCATACAATAAAACAATACAGCAAATATAACAGATTAAAATAACCAATTACGGTATAACAAGGAACGCCTTATCCCATAAAAAGGACTTTAAGGCCCTTTTAAAACTTTCTACCGTTGTACTCTCTCGGAGCTGATGGGGTAGAGAATTCCAGAGGGAAGGAGCCGCGAAACCAAAGGCACGGGCTCCAGAGGACTTCAAATTTACCCTCGGAATCTCCAGCAACCCCTCGTCAGCCGAGCGAAGCTGTCTCAGAGAGGTGTAGGGCACCAGAAGCTCTTTCAAGTAGTCAGGACCAAGACCGTGTAGGACTTTGTAGGTCAAAAGATGCACTTTAAAGGTGATCCGCCACTGTATTGGCAGCCAGTGCAGAGTGCGCAGCACTAGGGTAATATGAGACCTTCTTGAAGCCCCAGTCAACAACCGTGCTGCTGCATTCTGCACTAGCTGCAAGCGGCGGATATCAACCCCATCAAGCCCTAGGTACAGGGAGTTACAGTAATCAAGACGAGATGTCACAAAGGCGTGGACCAAAACTGGCAAGTCACCAGGTGGAACCAGGTGCCTAATCCTGGCGATGTTTCTAAGATGAAAAAATGCAATCCTGACAACTGCAGACACCTGATAACGAAGGGTCAGACCAGTGTCAAGCTCCACACTCAGGTTACGCACCTGTTCAGAGGTAGGGATCTGGTCCACCCCTAGAATTAATCCAGAGGGGAACCCCGCCCCTAAGCCCTCAACCCTGCGACCGGGGTCCTCCACCATAACCTCAGTCTTTCCCGGATTCAACTTCAAACCACTGGTATTCATCCAGTCTTGGATATCTGCGAGGCAGTTATTCAGCACCGAGATAGCACTAGCCTGGTCAGGTGCAAAAGACAGGTACAGCTGGGTATCATCAGCATAGCAGTGAAACCTCAGCTCATACCATCTTACAATGTCTCTGAGGGGTAGCATGTATACTGCGAATAACATGGGGGAAAGCACCGAACCCTGAGGTACCCCACAAGGCAGAGAGAAGGCCCCGGATGAATGTAATCCCAAGACCACTCTCTGCATTCTCCCCTCGAGGTAAGATGAAAACCATCTGGGACCACACCCGATAGTCCACAAATGGACCTCAGACGTTCGAGCAAAACCCCATGATCCACAGTATCAAAAGCTGATGACAGATCAAGGAGAACCAAAATAGAGTGGTGTCTCCGATCTCTCGCCATCAGGAGATCATTGAGCACCCGAACCAGAGCAGTCTCAGTGCTATGCCTCTTACGAAAACCAGACTGGAGAGGTTCGTATAAACTATGGATGGTCAAATGGTTATCCAATTGTGCATACAATTTCTCAATAACCTTCCCCACAAAGGGAGGTTAGAGATCGAGCGGTAGTTTGCTAGGTCATCCGGGTCTAAAAGCTTTCTTCAGAGGAGTCATCACCCTTCCTTCAGAAACTAGGAAAACTCCCGTCTCTAAAGGGCACGGATAATCCGAGTAAGGACGGGCGATAGACTCACTACAACCCATAATCAGGAAGTAGGGCTCGGATCCAAACTACAGCATGTTGAGGCGCATCTCACGGACAATCCTCATAGTGTCTGCAATCCAATAGATTGAACTCAGGTGTAGGCTCTCAGCCCATGTGAAATGTTTCCGAGCGATATGGAGCCACTGCCAAAATGGTTCTGCTGTGCATTGAGAAATTTGCTAAGTGGGAGGCACTGTTGTGGGGGTTCAAAACAAATAGCCATTATGGTCAAATAGGTCATTTAATGTTAATTCTATCTGTTTCCAGTGTCGTCATATTGGGGATTTAACCAGCATAATAAAATCTGAATTTGGGAGGCAATCGCATATTGTCGAGATCGGGCACATTAATGCCACCCTTGTCCCTAGACAACTCTAAAATGGTGTATCTATCTCGGGGGTGCTTGCCCTTCCAAATAAAGTGGGAAATCATTCTATCCCAGGCTTGAAAATAAGATTTGTCAGGGAATATGGTCAAAGTTTGCAAAAAGAATAATATGCACAGTAATATATTTTGCTGTATGGCCTCCACCCTACTAAAAAAACTTAATGGAAGCTGGGCTCATCTTGAAATGTCTTCTATTAGCTGTTTGGTCAGGAGTTCATAATTAAATAATTCTGCATGCATTAGGTTCTTAGTTAATTTAACTCCTTGATAGCGGATTGCTAACCTCTTCCACCCAAAGGGAAATGCTTTCTTATGAGTTTGAGAAGGTTCATAGTTATATAGAAGGACCTCAGTTTTTTTGGTCATTTATTTTGTAGCCTGCTAGGGCTCAAAAATTCTAACTGTTCCCAAACTTTAGGAATAGATTGGGCTAGTGAGGTAGGGTTAGCAGAATATCGTCTACAAAATGTCTATTTCAGGGCGTGTTCTGATGGTCTTCGCTAAGGGCTCTAAATACAGGGCAAAAAGCAAAGGGTACAGTGGACATCCCTGTCTGGTACCCCGGGAGAGTGTAAAAGGGTTTGACAGGGAACCATCTAATTTCAGGTAAGCTTGTGGGGTATGATATATATTTTGTAACTGTGTGATGAGTTCTCTTGGGAAGCCAAGTGTGGCAGGGTCACCCATAAAAAGGGCCAGGCAACCCTGTCAAAGGCCTTCTCGGCATCTAGCCCCAGAAGGACTAATGGTATTTTTCTGGTGTTTGCATAGTCTGCCAACAAGTATGTGTGGTGCACTGCATCCTGGGCCTGTCTACTCTTAATAAAACTGACCTGGTCAGGGTCGATTAGGGATGGCAACAGAGTTTCAAGTCTATGAGCAATAAGGGCCATATATAGTTTATAATCGTAATTAAGCATTGATATTGGGCAGTATGATGCAGGTTGTCTAATATCCCTTTGGGGTTTAGGGGTGGCGCTATAATGGCGTATTCCATGAAGGCAGGGATCACCTCCTGGACAACATGATAAGCTGATACAAGTGAGGTGAGAGCAGATCTTTAAAAAATTGTAAAATTCAAGAGGGTAGCCATCTGGGCCTGGCACTTTAAGTGTTTTCCCCCTTTTGAGGGCTATTTCCAGTTCTTCTTTTGTAATTGGTGTTAACAAGGACTTAGCTTGTTTGGGAGTTAATTTGGGGCCAGTCCTCTTTAATGTCTTCATAAGCGACATTGCAGAGGGGCTGGTGGGGAAGGTATGCCTCTTTGCAGATGATACTAAGATCTGCAACAGGGTCAACACTCTGGGGGAGCTGAAAAAATGAGAAAGGACCTAAACATGCTTGAGGAGTGGTCAAGAGAGTGGCAGATAGGATTCAATGCAAAGAAGTGCAAAATCATGCATGTGGGGCACAGAAATCCAAGAGAAGAGTACAAGATGGGGGTAGAGGTACTGACTACCACCAATCAAGAATAGCTTGGGGGTAATCATATCTGATAACCCAAAGGTAACCAAACAATGTGAGAAGGCTGTGGGGAGAGCCAATGGGATGCTAGGGTGCATAGGAGAGGGACCACCAGCAGAAAAAGGAGGTGGTTATGCCACTGTACAGATCATTAATGAGATCTCATCTGGAGTCTACATCCAGTTCTGGAGGCTGCATCTCTGGAAGGACATAGACAAAATAAAGGCAGTCCAGAGAAAGGTAACAAAAATGATGCAAGGTCTGCACCAAAAGTCATATGAGGAAAGACTAGAGGACCTCAATATGTATTCCCTGGAGGAGAAGAGAGAGAGGGGGGATATGATAGAGAATTCAAGTACCTCAGGGGTATAAACAAGGTACAAGAGCATAGCATTTTTCAGAAAAGGAGGTGTACAAGAACATGAGGGTGTGATATGAGGCTGGGGGGGTAGACTCAGGGGCAACATAAGAAAGTACTTTTTCACAGAAAGAGTAGTAGATGCTTGGAACAGCCTCCCTGTGGAGGTGGTGGGGGCAAAATCATTAGGGAAATTCAAGAATGCATGGGATAGACATAAGAGTACTCTCACAATAGGGAAGAGAGGGTAAGCTGCAGCTTAACTAGGGTCTGTGGTATTGCATTAGGTAGGGAAAAAGGGCAGACTAGGTGGGCCACATGGTCCCTATCTACTGTCACCTTCTATGTTTCTATATAATCGAAGACAGAAAGTATCATCTTGGACACTAACTGGCGGTAGATAGGTGGGGGAGGCAGTTTTTGTTTTGATAGAGTATACTGAGTTTGGATTAGAGCTTGGTGTTGATGGCATCAATGTGGACTAAATAATCCTGGTGTGAGTCCAGCCAGACCGCAAGATTTTGTATAAGAGGACATTGCCGAGCGGGGTACCATCCTCGGTGGAGAATGGGAAGGGGGTTGTTTTAGCTAGTTTTTGTGCAGTGCCAATGATCATGGTAACACTGTTTGAGATGCTGACTTTCAGGTGGTTGGCTAGGAACCATGATTGCATCTTATTGAAGTCCAGCTGGAGAGCGTGGACGTTAGAGATGGTGGACCCAGAGACAAACAGGATGGTGTCATCGACATACCTATGCATGTAGAAGCTGGATCAAATGGAAGGTAGGTCATTAATAAACACTGAAAACAGGATATGGCCCAGGACAGACCCCTGAGGTACGCCTGCTTGGATGGGTAAGGGGGGGAGGAGCAGTTGCCTACTTGCACCAATTGCTGCCTATCGCCAAGATACGATTTGAACCAACTGATAGTTTGCGGTGCTAGGCCAGATGCTAGGAACCTGGTGACCAGGAGGGGGTGGGAGACAGAGTTGAATGCTTTGGCCAGGTCCACAAGATTGCAGCAGTTATGTGGCCCTGGTCCATGGCTGAGTGAATGTAATCAGTGAGGTGTAGCAGGATAAGATAGTTGAGAGGTGTTTCCTGAATCCAGACTGGAAATGAGAGAGGAAACTGGAGGAGAATAAGAAGTCAGACAGCCTAGAGTGGATGAGAGATTGATGTAATTTGGAAAGCACAGGGAGGAGGGAGATTGGTCAGGAGCTGCCTGGGGAGGAAGGATCCCCACCTTTGTGTAGGTGAAGTACTCTAGCAAACCTCTATGCCTGGGGTGCAGTATCAGAGAAAAAGGAGAGGGTTAGGAAGTGGGCCAGAAGTAGGCTATTTCAGGGACAGAGAGGCAGAGGAGTTTAGGGTGAGTACCATCTGGGCTGGATTTGTTGGGATTTAATGAGTATAGTGCCTGGGGGAATTACTGTGGGGAGACAGGCGGGAAGAGAAAGCCATCCTGTGAGGGGGGAAGGGAGGAAACCAGGGTGGGGGGAGTGGTGGTTGGGAGGGAGCAGGTGGTAAAAAACTTATTTAGGATTTCAGTGACGCTGAGTGGGTCAGAAATGAATAAGTCATATAGCTTTAGGAGAGGTGAGGCCACTTGCACAGGGGGGTCAATGAGAGAGTGGATTACTCTCCAGAAGGAGCTGGGTGATGTGGAGTTGGTTTGCAGGTGCCTTTTAAAGTAGTCGGACTTTGCACGGTGAATCGCCTTGGTACAGGTGCTCTGGAGAGATTTGTAAAGCTGCCAAGCCTAGGGGGATAGTGTAGATTTATAGTGCGACCAGGCTTGGTCCTGGGCTTTGCACTGGACAATGAGCATAGCTGTAATATAAGGAAGGTGATGCGTGACCCTGGCATTTACCAGAGGGGCACGAGAATTCCAGGACAATGTGAGAGTGGATATGAAGTGGCTGAGGGCTGAGTCCACGTCGGGTGCTGAGTAGACAGGGGTCCAGTCAGTATGGGCCAGGTCATGTAGGAGGGCAGCAGTGTCAATCAGACATGGCAAGTCGAACTTGATGTATTTCAGAGCAGATTGGGTGAGGTGTACCTTTCTGATGCAGGAAATGATGCAGTGGTCACTTAGGGTATCTGACAGAACACCAGAGTCAGTGATTCAGTGCGGGTGGGAGGTGAGGATCCAGTCAATAAGTGAGTGGTTAGGGGAATGGGGATTAGGTAGGTTTGGTGACCTGTTGGGTTAGGTTGAGGGATTCTATTTTAAGGATAGAGGAATTGGAAGAGTGGGAGAGCCAGTCCCAGTTGAATTTGCCAATTATGATGAGTTCTCCAGAGGCTGTTAGGAGGACTACAGAAGATATGCATGAGACTAATGAGTCGGCAGCAAGCTGAAGGGAGGCGTATAGCACTCCAGTGCAGATGGGGAACATTCAAAGTATCAAAATTTATTGGAAAGTAATAGAGAATAAACTCTCATTTCAATCACGTCCATACATAAATAGTAAACAGACATATCACATACACAAAATAATCAATTTGTAAAACATACACGCATACAAGCATCATAGTCAGGTTTCAGTTAATAATCCATAACAATCACATCCATGTAATAAAATATTTCTTATACGATTCTTAAAACTTACATATGATATTAGTGAAGTCAAATTAAGTTTCTTCTGAATAAATGCCCAAGCATATGCTAAGATATTATTACCATATTTCATTTTACATTTGGGGAATGAAAATTGTGGTAGAGCATTAGATCTCAGTAAATAAGTACTAGTACTTTTAAGGTGTACAAGTTCCAAAAGATATATCGGTAATGTTCTTAATACAAATCTGTAAACAAAAAACAACCAATGAATCTGTCTTCTGGCAGATAGGGATTGCCACCCCACAGCTGCATACAAGCTACAATGGTGTGTCCTCCACAGAAGCCCAGTAACAAATCTGAGGGCACTATGGTATAGTGGATCAAGCACCCCCAAGACTGCATCAGTAGCCCTCATGTAAATGCAGTCCCCATAATCAATATACGACAAAAACAATGAACTGACAACTTGTTTACTTATAGAAAAACTAAAGCTAGCCCTATTTCTAAAAAAATGGTAATAGGCTCTTTAGTTTAACATAAAGTTTTTCCATATGCAGTCGAAAATTCAGAGACTCATCCAAATATATACCCAAATATTTATAACAGGATGACCTGCAAATTTCAGTTCCATTTACTGCTTTAATAATCTTCCTGGTGTAATCAGTTTTGGGCTTACTGGTAAATAATACCCATTGTGTCTTTGCGGTATTCAGCAGCAGCCGCAAATTTATAAGCTCATGCTGGACCCTAGCGAAGTCACTCTGGATAGTATTCATAGCCACTGAAAGATCTTTATTTTGGGTATATAAAATGGTGTTGTCCGCATATAAAAAAATCTTTGGTTTCAACTGAACCACATTTTGGGAAATCATTAACATATATAAGGAATAAAAGGGGCCCAAGTACTGATCCCTGAGGATCCCCTTTACTGATGGTACCATAGTCAGAACAATATTCCCCAACTTTAACACATTATAATCTAGTTGTCAGGTAAGAAGAAAACCAAAACAATGAATTTATACCTAAACCCAGGGTTTTTAGTTTGTTCAGTAAGATGTTATAATCAGCTAAATCAAATGCCTTAGGTGGGTCTAAACAAATTGCTGGAACTTGCATACCTTGATCAAATGCTGTCAAAAAGTTGTCAACAACCCTTCTAGTAACAAAGGTGGTGTTATGAACTTTGCAAAATCCAGATTGGTAAGACTGTGGTAAACGACGTGGAGGGGTTGACCTCTATTTGTGTTAAATTTAAAGCAATAAATTGATTCAATAAAGTAATGGGGGGTTTCAACATTCAACACTGAAGGAAGGGATAAGAGGGCGAGGATTAATTCGTGGGAGTCAGGGCTGGATTTGTATGGGGAGATAGAGTATGATAGAGACTGTCAGATGCCCTCCGCCTGGCTGCCATTAGTTCCGTTCTATCCCTGGTGGATTATGGTATAGTAATCTATGGATCTGCATCTGACACTGCTCTTAAAAGAATAATGCTCTCCCTCAATAAAGCATGTTGCCTCATAACAGGAGCACCAAAGCTAACCCGTACCTGAGATTGTTACAGTCAAGTGAACTGGCTAAACTTTAAGGGTAGGCTTGACTATCACACCTGCCTATTGGCCAAGAAGCTTACCACCTCACTCTCCCCTCCCTCGGTCCAGCAGCTCATCTCCCCTGCCCCTACCCCTTGTTCTACTAGGAGCTCTGATAAGGCCCTTTACCTAGTCCCTTTCTGTAAGACATCCCTAGGGCAGTGAGTGTCCTTCTATAGGACCCCTGTCCTGCTTAATGGCCTGCCTCCTCTGGTTTCCCTCTTCAGTTAAATTGAGCCCCTTTAAAACTAAAATTCCCCAGCACTTACTCTCTGCGAATAGTTGTGACTGCTCCTAGCTGTTACTGGTCAATCTGGGACTGCTTATGGTTTGTCCCTCAATTTCCCCAGCTCCTCCCCACCTTATCTTGGTCTAATATCTACCTGCCTCCCCACTCTGTTGTCCTTCTGCCCTTTACTCATCCTTTACCTGCACTCGGGCCTGCACTCTTTCCTATTCCTCCTTCTCTACACCTTACATCCCTCTGCTCAACTTTTCTCCATACCCACCCCACCCAGCTGTCTCACAACTCTCCTTAACTGACTTCTTTCTGGCCTCCCCTTTTTTTTCTTTAATTTCTTATCTGTTTACACAGTTAGCTAGCACTGCCTGCACCATGTTTGTTTCATTATCATGTACTCACACCTCAGTTATGATGCACTTATGTATAATGCACTGCATTACTTGTATACTCTTATCTTATGTATTATGTACTATATTAATATCCTGTAATGTCTCGTATCCTGTCTGTTTTAAATCTACTCGCCGTGTTTTTCTTTGCCATGCACTCTGCTCTCATTTATGATGCATTTATGTATAATGTACTGCATTAATAGGATAACCGTATCCTATGTATAATGTACTATATTAATGTGCTGTCATTTTTTTGTAATCTGTTTGTAAATCTGATGTGGAACCTTTTTAAAAGCGTTTTTGACTCAAAGGGTTGTAATTCCAAAACTTCAATTAATAAAAAAAATAAATAAATTGAGGGCAACCCCTCCACCTCGCTTACCACAGTCTTGGCAGAAGACTGAGTAATCGAGGATGGAGGAGGGAGGAATTGGTGATCTTCACTGGGAGCCATGTTTCCGAGATGCAGAGTATGCAGGAAGAGTGTTGAGCTATCCAACATTTTAAAAGGTCTAATTTAGGGAGAAGGCTTCTTGCATTCATGTTGAGTATTCAGGGACCTTTAGGGGAAGTGGAGGGATGGGGAGAAACAGGAGGACCAGAATTTGTTTCCATATCCCTTGAGAGGAGAAAGGTGAAGAGGAGAAAAGAGGAGGCAGTGGGGCACTTATGCCTCCTGGAATTAAACATGGAGTATGGAGAGGGATGAGATCACCAGAGTGGAGTATTATTACGTGACGTTGGGGAGGGGGTTTAGGGCACTAGAGTGGATGAGAGGACATGTGGTGAGGCGGAAGGAAGGAGAAGCCGGGGAGGAGAAGGGATCGGCCAGGGGTAGGCGAGGGAGGGAGGTGGGAAGATGCAGGGGAGGGAGGAGGAGGGGAAGGAAAGAGAGGAGGTAACAGAGGAGGAGGAGGTCATCCAGGCATTGAGTCATAGAGGAGGGAAGGGAGGGAGAAACTCAGAGGGGGTGATGGCTAGCAGGGGCTAGGAATAAAATTGAAAAAGTGAAAGTCCAGCTGGTAAGAAAATGTGTTAGGACTGAGCAGTGGGAGTGAGTGGAAAGAGGAAGAGGCTTGAGGAATAGAATGTGGGCAGGTAGTGTTGAAAGCATGGGTTTCAAATGTAGCCACTGCTGGTAGAGGTATGCTGTGAGATATAGCAGATTGGAAGGCAGTGAGAATAGGTGTGCGGAGGGAGGAGTGAGCTGCTGAGGAAGGCAGTGAGGGACGTAGTCTTGTAGCTGGGAATCTGATTGGCTACAGGAGAAGGCAGGTGCAGAGGGTTGACTCAGGAAGTACTGTGTATAAATTCTGGATACCCACTATGGATGGGAGTGAGGGGGTGGGTTAATGCTAAGCAGTACCTGACAGTGGCACTGCCCGGCTAAGCTGCAAATGATGTGCTTAGCTTAGCATACCCAAGCGAAGTCAGCAGAAGGATTTCTGAGGTGCTGCAGGCTGGGGAGACTGCCCTCATGACCCCTGGCATCTGGTGGAGCTCTGGAGTGGGGATCCAGGAGGAAAGCAAGTAAGGTGAGTGGGAGATAGGAAATATGAGATAGGATTAGTTTCTTTTTGTTGACCGGGTAAGTGCACTAGACAAATCCTGCCTATTTTCAGGCACGACCCGGAGGAGGGGGATACAGAAGAATGCCAACTGACCTTAAATTAGATCAAGCTGTTGGTGGTATTTTTTTAGTGAATGAGAGAAATTTGGCCAGGACACCGGGGAAATTCCCCTACTCTTTTCGATAAATGCCATGGAATCTTTAACATCCACCTGAACTACTACCAAGCCAGGTAGACGGGACCTCGGTTTAACGTCTCATCTGAAAGACGGCACCTCAGAAGTGCAGCACCCCTCTCATGCTGCACTACAGTGTCAGTACTGGGATATTAACCCAAGTGCCAGATGTGGGAACTGAACCCACAGCCCACTGATCTCCCGGCCTCAGAGGCGAGTGTGCTACCTGCTGAGCCACTGACACTGACAGTTGGGGGAAGGGGGGCTAGAACAGAGGTGGAGTGCAGAGTGGGATAGGGGTTTATGGTAAGCTGCAGAGAAGTCAGACACAGTGAGCAAAACAACTGTAAGGCAGAGCCACTGGAATTTAATAATTGTACAACTTAATACTGAGAGAAAAAAAAATGCTGAGTAATACAGACAGAACTGCTGGAAAGTATACAGCCTAATACTGAGAGGAAAAAATGCTGAGTGATACAGGCAGAACTGCTGGAAATTAAATAATTGTACAGCCTAATACTGAAAAAAAAATGCAACACTGAGTGATATAGGCAGAACTACTAAAATTAAGCACATGTAACAACCAGATATTGAGGGAAAAAACACTGAGTGAATCATTGAAAAACAATCAATATAAGTCTGCCGATAATTAAAGCAGCCAAAGAATTCGGTAGGAGCAGAACTTGGACGAGATAGTAGGCTTAATAACTGGCATGCAGTGGTCCCTTTAATGATGGTGCTCCTGTGCTCAGCTGTTGGCCTAAGCGTAACGTTAGTGTACCTGGGTGAAGTCAGCAGGACAATTCCTTGAGGTGCTGTGGTCTAGGGAGGGCTGTTTCCTGTGCTGTCTAATGACTATCTCTCTCCCCAATTTTCCAGCATTTACGGAGATTTTCAATAAATTACTTGAATTCTATTATTTTCATGTGGGCAGACTGAGCTAGCTTGGTGTGGCAAGGTGGCCTGAAGTAAGCATTTAACAGCCTCCCTTTTGAGTCTTCGTGGCCTCATCTAGAAGGAGAAGATGGGTACTGTCTGACATCTTGCATTTCAACTAAAGATCCTTCTTGTGTGATCCACTAAAATACTATATTTTCTAAAAGACAGTGCTTTCAGCTCTGATTGTGTTTGTTGGGACTGCCTTAACTGGCCTCTCATTTCCTTTCTTCATCCTGTGACAGAGGGTAAAATGGGTGAAGACAATTATTGGATTTCACTTTCTGGAACTGTCATGCTTGTTATAATTGTCCCATCTGGTTTAAGATGGTGTGCTAGGTGGCAGCGAGCAGCTGTCCCCTTCTTGGACTGGTGGGACTCTTTCATCTATATGGTGAATTATCTGGGTCAGACTTTGCACTTTTCTCAGACCAGATGACATCCACCAGATTAGATCCTATGAACTTCTACTTATTTTGAACTGTCTACATTTCTTTTATTTTGAACTGGAAGTGCAAAGGGATGGTCGTGTATGTTTAGTATAGCTATTGTTATGTATTTATTTATTGTGTGAATGGGGAGTGTGAGGCTAAGGGTGGTTTTATTTGGGTGGTTGTGGTAATTTCATTTTTGGTTTTAGCTGGCTAGTGTTTCATCTGGATTTGTTTCGTGGTGTTGGTTTTAGTCATGTGCCATTCATATCAGCACCTCTGGACACCTACATTTTGTAACTGCTCCTCCAGCCCCGGCTCTTTATGGAGCTGTCTACAACTGCTGCTGGTCACTGGGGATTCTGGGAGGGTGGAGCAATGACTGGTTGCAAGTCCTGGAGGTAGATGTCACAGTGAAGCAGATCAGAATTGTCAGGCGTAACAGATGCACCAGATCAGGGAGGTTATAAGACAGGGGTCCTCCCTGTTCTAAAGGAGCCCCCTAGAAATAGAGGGTTGATAGTGAGTGAACTAGCTGCTCTGGCTTTTCCCCATCAGGATCTGTTGTGCAACACCAAGTCCTCGAGGAATAAAACAGCTGTGATTTCCGATTTTATCACCGATTCCTTAGGTGACCTGGTGTGTTTAACAGGCCTGGCTTGGTGACAACTCCAGACGAGTTCTGGAGGTGGCAGTCCCGGACAGGTTCTCTGTGGTACATTGCCTGAGTCAGGAGCATAGGAGTGGCATGGTGGCCATCTGCTTTAGCTCCTGTCTGAGACTTGCAGCATACCTATTGAAGGAAAAAAGGTTTTTGAATGTGTGACCATGAAGGGAGATGAAGGTGTGAGGTAAAGGATACTCCTAGTGTAGCATCCTCTGGGATGGAAAACTGGACTTCTAGAGGAAGTTGTGGATTTCATCATTGACTTTACAACACCCCCAACCTGATTTTGTTGGGGGATTTCAATGCTTGGTCAGATAACAAAAGATCACATATTTCTCAGCAATTCCTCCAACTGATGAATTCATTGGGTCTCACACAGGTGGTTACTTCTGTTACCCATTACATGGCCATAACTTGGACCTCATTTTCTCTCTAGGGCTGAGTACTTGGAGGGTCAGAGGGGGGTTCAGTGAGGTGCTCAGTTCACCAGACAACACAGTTTTTGGCAGGGGCCCCCGTATATCTCTCCCCCCAGTGGACATGGTCCTGTATCAACCTTAAAGAAACCTAGAGCCTGGCAAGCTCCTGGTACTACTAGACATCTCAGGCATGGTGCCAGTATGCAAAGGTGGTTTGATGGCTGCTGTGGGTGGGATTCTGTAATCTTGGTGGCTTCAGACTACCTCACATCAATCTACGTCTTCACATTGGTCTCCTGGTGTAGCTCAGAACTGTATAGTGATGAGCTAAGGTGGTTAAATGTGATAGGTGTGTTCCTGAAGAAGGTCTAGCTCAAAGAACGACTGGCTCTGAGGTCCCATTATAAGAAATATCATAAAACAATATCTCTGAAAAAGGTAACAACAGACCAGCTCGACTCTTATGCTCTGTGAATAGGTTCATAAACCCTCCCTGTCTGCAGTCAGAGGAGCTCTAGCTCTCAGACGATGAGTTTTTATGCCAACGTTGTCCCTATATGCCACCATCAAAAGAACTTTTATTTAGATTTTGTGCTGTGGTTACAAAATGTACAAGGACAATACACGCACTGTGTGTGTTTACTGTCTGGGCATGTTCCACAATGAGAGGGCCTGCAAGATCTGCCAAGGCTTCAATCAGGCCACAGGGAGATGCTGGAAGAAAGCTCTAGAGACTTTCATTGCCATTAAGGCCATGGAAGCACAAGTGAAGGCTGCAGGCTCCAAACTGGCTTTACTCTTTCAACCACCTGCCTCGGGTAAGGAAGTACCAAGGCAGTCAATGATTGTATTGCTGCCAAGGTTGGAGAGGAAGAAGGAGAATTCCAAAGGCAAGGAAAAATCATTGCTGAAGCTCTCCTCCTCTTCCAACCACCATAAGCATAGAGACAAAACTTATTTAGGATTTCAGTGATGTTGAGTGGGTCAGAAATGAGTAAGCCATTTAGCTTTAGGAGAGGTGAGGCCACTTGCACAGGGGGGGTCAATGAGAGAGTGGATTACTCCAGAAGGAGCCAGGCAATGTAGAGTTGGTTTGCAGGTGCCTTTTAAAGTAGTCGGACTTTGCATGGTGAATCGCCTTGGTACAGGTGCTCTGGAGTGATTTGTAAAGCTGCCGAGCCTAGGGGGACAGTGTAAATTTATAGTGCAACCAGGCTTGGTCCTGGGCTTTGCACTGGACAATGAGCATAGCTTTAATCCAAGGATGGTGATGCCTGACTCTGGCATTTACCAGAGGGGCACGAGAATTCCAGGACAGTGTGAGAATGGATATGAAGTGGTTGTCGGCTGAGTCCGCATCAGGTGCTAAGTAGACAGGGGTCCAGTCAGTATGGGCTAGGTCACATAGGAGGGCAGCAGTGTCAATCAAACATGGCAAGCAGAACTTGATGTATTTCAGAGCAGATTGGGTGAGGTGTATCTTTCTGATGCAGAAAATGATGCAGTGGTCACTTAGGGTATCTGATAGAACACCAGAGTCAGTGATTCAGTAGTGCGGGTGGGAGGTGAGGATCCAGTCAATAAGTGAGTGGTTAGTGGAATGGGGATTGGGTAGGTTCGGTGACCAGTTGGGTTAGGTTGAGGGATTCTATTTTAAGGAGAGAGGAATTGGAAGAGTGGGAAAGCCAGTCCCAGTTGAATTTTCCAATTATGATGAGTTCTCCAGAGGCTGTTAGGAGGACTATAGAAGATATGCATGAGACTAATGAGTCGGCAGCAAGCTGAAGGGAGGCGTATAGCACTCCAGTGCAGATGGGGAACATTCAAAGTATCAAAATTTATTGGAAAGTAATAGAGAGTAAACTCTCATTTTCAACTGCGTCCATACATAAATAGTAAACAGACATATCACATACACAAAATAATCAATTTGTAAAACATACACGCATACAAGCATCATAGTCAGGTTTCAGTTAATCATCCATAACAATCACATCCATGTAATAAAATATTTCTTATACGATTCTTAAAACTTACATATGATATTAGTGAAGTCAAATTAAGTTTCTTCTGAATAAATGCCCAAGCATATGCTAAGATATTATTACCATATTTAGTTTTACATTTGAGGAGTAAAAATTCTGGTAGAGCATTAGATCTCAGTAAATAAATACTAGTACTTTTAAGGTGTACAGGTTCCAAAAGATATATCGGTAATGTTCTTATTACAAATCTGTAAACAAAAAACAACCAATGAATCTGTCTTCTGGCAGATAGGGATTGCCACCCCATAGCTGCATACAAGCTACAATGGTGTGTCCTCCACAGAAGCCCAGTAACAAATCTGAGGGCACTATGGTATAGTGGATCAAGCACCCCCAAGACTGCATCAGTAGCCCTCATGTAAATGCAGTCCCCATAATCAATATACGACAAAAACAATGAACTGACAACTTGTTTACTTATAGAAAAACTAAAGCTAGCCCTATTTCTAAAAAAAATGATAATAGGCTCTTTAGTTTAACATAAAGTTTTTCCATATGCAGTTGAAAATTCAGAGACTCATCCAAATATTTACCCAAATATTTATAACAGGATGACCTGCAAATTTCAGTTCCATTTGCTGCTCTAATAATCAGCCCAGTGTAATCAGTTTTGGGCTTACTGGTAAATAATACCCATTGTGCCTTTGCGGTATTCAGCAGCAGCTGCAAATTTATAAGCTCATGCTGGACCCTAGCGAAGTCACTCTGGATAGTATTCATAGCCACTGAAAGATCTTTATTTTGGGTATATAAAATGGTGTTGTCCTCATATAAGAAAACTTTGGTTTCAACTGAACCACATTTTGGCAGATCATTAACATATATAAGGAATAAAAGGGGCCCAAGTACTGATCCCTGAGGAACCCCTTTACTGATGGTACCATAGAACAATATTCCCCAACTTTAACACATTATAATCTAGTTGTCAGGTAAGAAGAAACCCAAAACAATGAATTTATACCTAAACCCAGAGTTTTTAGTTTGTTCAGTAAGATGTTATAATCAACTGAATCAAGCGCCTTAGATCGTCTAAAAATTGCTGGAACTTGCACACTTTGATCAAATGCTGTCAAAAGTCATCAACAACCCTTGCAGTAACAAAGGTGGTGTTATGACCTTCTAGAAATCCAGATTGGTAATCTGACAATCCCCATGTTTTACTTAAAAAGCTGGATAACTATTTATAAACCAGCTTTTCAAATATTCTTGCAACTGGTAACAACACTGAGATGGGGCGATAACATCCTGGGTCTGTTTCATTGGCCCTTTAAAAATAGGAATAACATGGGCAGTTTTCCATTCAGAAGAGACTACAGCTAGCTTTAAAGATAAATTAAAAAGATACGTTAAGTAATATGCCAGAACTGGGGCACCTGCTTTATAGAAAATTGGATATATTTTATCACTACCTGCCCCTTTTTTAACATCCAGTTTATTACGTTCAGTTAAAACATCTTACTCAGTGACCTTCCTAAATGAAAAAAGCTGCTTATTACCACCGTTTAAAACATTAGTTCCAATATGCTTTTGCCTTATATGGGTACATTTTATCAAAAATACTACCTGCTTCCAGAAAATAATTATTAAATGCATTAACCTGGTCAGCAGGATTGCAAAGGAGTAATCCTTTATAATTCAGAACTTTAGGTAAAAGTGACCTGCTAGCCTTCCCTTGTATGGATCTAATTCTAGTCCAGATTTTCCTACTGTCATTTGAAGGATTAAAAAAATGTTGATTATAGAATCTACTTTTAGTCTCTCTAACCTCTCAAGTATATTATTCCTAAAAATCCTATAGTTCTGCAGGTCTATATTCCCTTTTGTTTCCGTAGCTTTTTCCCAAAGGTGATCCTTAATATGTAATAGCCTCTTGAGATGACTGTTAAACCAAGGTGCAGGAATTGATTTAACCCTTTTTTTGGAAAGGGGGCATGTTTATCTACTAGATTTAGTAAAATTTGTTTAAAACATTCCCATGCAGTGTCTATATCAAGACAATGAAGGACCAAAGACCAATTTGCATTAGCTAGATCAAAAACAAAAGCCTGCTCACAGAACCTAAAAACATTCCATGAAATTATAATTCATGCTGTGTTGGTAATTTTAGATTGTTGCCTTACATGAGCCGACATAACAACGATCACTAATGTCAGGATCAAAACTGAAGACAGATATTTATCAGGAGGAGGAGTAGTCAAAATTAAGTCCAATAAATGACTTCTATCCAAATGAATTTTACTAGGACGAGTGGGTTTGTCAACAATTTGTGTTAAATTTAAAGCAGTCAATTGATTCAATAAAGAAATGGGGGTTTCAACATTCAACACTGAAGGAAGGAATAGGAGGGTGATGATTAATTCGTGGGAGTCAGGGCTGGGTTTGTGTAGGGAGATGGAGTATGATAGAGACTGTCGGATGCCCTCTGCCTGGCTGTCACTAATTCCATTCTATCCCTAGTGGATTATGGTATAGTAATCTATGGATCTGCATCTGACACTGCTCTTAAAAGAATAATGCTCTCCCTCAATAAAGCATGTCGCCTCATAACAGGAGCATTAAAGCTAACCCATACCTGAGATCGTTGCAGTTAAGTGAACTGGCTAAACTTGAAGGGTAGGCTTGACCATCACACCTGCCTGTTGGTCAAGAAGCTTACCACCTCACTCTCCCCTTCCTCGGTCCAGCAGCTCATCTCCCCTGCCCCTACCCCTTGTTCTACTAGGAGCTCTGATAAGGCTCTTTGCCTAGTCCCTTTCTGTAAGACATCCCTAGGGCAGCGAATGTTCCTCCACAGGACCCCTGTCCTGCTCAATGGCCTGCCTCCTCTGGTTTCCCCTCTACAGTTAAATTGGTCTCCTTTAAAACTAAACTTCAGAAGCACCTACTCTCTGTGAATAGTTGTGACTGCTCCTAGCTTTTACTGGTCAATCTGGGACTGCTTATGGTTTGTCCCTCAATTTCCCCCTGCTCCTCCCACCTTATCTTGGTCTAATTTCTCCCTCCCTCCCCCACTCTGTTCCCCTCCTGCCCTTTACTCATCCTTTACCTGCACTTTGGGCCTGCAGTCTTTCCTATTCCTCCTTCTCTACACCTTACACCCCTCTGCTCAACTTTCTCCCTACCCACCACCCCCTAGCTGTCTCACAACTCTCCTTAACTTCCTTCTGGTCTCCCTTTTTTTTTCTTTAACTTCCTATCTGTTTACACAGCACTGCACTAGCACTGCCTGCACCATATTTGTTTCATTATCATGCACTCCACCCTCAGTTATGATGCACTTATGTATAATGCACTGCATTACTTGTATACTCTTATCTTATGTATTATGTACTATATTAATTTCCTGTAATGTCTCATATCCTGTCTGTTTTAAATCTACTTACTGTGTTATTCTTTGCCATGCACTCTGGCCTCATGTATGATGCATTTATGTATAGTGTACTTAGTGTACTGTATGGGCTGTCAGTATACCCTAGAGGTTAGAGGAGAGAGGTGTGAACGAGCTTGATACATCCAGCAGACCAGACCTGAGTTTGACTCTCATGACCTCCACTTGCATACTGTGTGACTCTGAGCAAGTCACTTAACCACCCAGTGCTCCC
Source organism: Neoceratodus forsteri (assembly GCA_016271365.2). Lineage (NCBI taxonomy): Eukaryota > Metazoa > Chordata > Ceratodontiformes > Ceratodontidae > Neoceratodus > Neoceratodus forsteri. The sequence goes on along the minus strand of CM057451.1, from coordinate 668,731,693 downwards.
AGGTTGCCCCTGAAAACAGGCACTTGTGCCTAGTGGGCCTTACCCGGTTACCAAAGACTAAAAATAAAAAAAATAGTATAACCGTATCCTATGTATAATGTACTATATTAATCTCCTGTAATTTGTTTGTAACCTGTTTGTAAATCTGATGTGGAGCCTTTGCAAAAGAGTTTTTGACTACAGGGTTGTAATTCCAAGACTTCAATGATTAAAAAAAATAAATAGAGTGCAACCCTTCCACCTCGCTTACCACAGTCTTGGCAGAAGACTGAGTAATCGAGGATGGAGGAGGGAGGAGTCGGTGATCTTCGCTGAGAGCCATGTTTCCGAGATGCAGAGTACGTCAGGAGAGTGTTGGGCTATCCAATATTTTAAAGGTCTAATTTAGGGAAAGCTTCTTGCATTCATGTGGAGTATTCAAGGAACTTTGGGAAGTGGAGTCATGGGGAGAAACAGGAGGACCAGGATTTGTTTCCATATCCCTGAGAGGAGCAAGATGAGGAGGAGAAAAGAGGAGGCAGCAGGTGCTTATGCTTCCTGAAATTAAACAAGGAGTATGGAGAGGGTGAGAGCACCAGAGAGTGTTATTACTTGACATTCGGGGATAGGGTGCTGGAGTGGATGAGAGGACATGTGGTAAAGAGCGTGGGGAAAGAAAAGGAGAAGCAGAGAGGGACGAAAGGGAGATTTGGCCAGTGGTAGGCAAGGTGGAGGAGGTGGGAAGATGCGGGGAGGGGAAGGAGGGAAGGAAAGACTGTATCATAGAGCTCTGAGATTTATAACAGGCCTCCCTTTTCCATCCACCACTGTTCACTATATGCAGCTGTGGGTTGGCCCTCCCTTCAACACAGGGGTATAAATACAGCCCTCTGGATGCTCGAGCCATCACCAATAAACTCCCTAATACATTGCTGACTGTCTCTCACTAAGCCTGATTGGGAATTATGCTTTGAGAAGCCACTTGCTGGTTTCCTGAAAGTACCTAGGGTCAGTACCCGCTTTGGAAGAGCAGCCATAAGCTTTCCTACTGCAGCTTTGGAATAGGATACAGAAATCGCTGAGACTTAGCTCCCTGTTAGTCTTGCTATGTTCAAGACCCTGTCGCTAAAACATTTGTGGAGCTCTGTAACTGTTTCCACTGTTCCTAGTTGTCCAGCTGATGTTTCTGCTCAATCTAAGTCCTTCCTGTTAAACTAAGTGTTCCCTACCAAGATTACTCCCCCTCACTCAGTCCATTCTAGTCCCACTGGTACTACTGGTTCACCTCAGTCCATTCCAGTCCCACGTACTCAGTACCTACTGCAACACCCCCCCATCGCCCACTCTTATGCCCTGATACCACCTGCTTAGTATCCCAGAATCTTTCTGCCAGCATCCCTGCCTCCTTCGCGTGTGCTTTTCCATACCTCAGGTACTCCTTTACAGGCTATGAACATGTTATTAATGGATAGGATTATAAAGGCATCTCTGTATATATTAGTTACCTTTATTTCTACACTGTATATGTTTTGTTGTATACGTCTTGCTACGGTTATTTTATGTATATTTTACTTGTACTCTATTCTGTACCCTTGTCCTGCAAACTCACCTTGTAAATGAGCTTGCTCAGTGGTGATTGACTGGGTAAATAAAGATTTTGATTGATTGATTGATAAGTCAGGAGCCTAGTGAGATGCTGCTTTTATAACTTCTTCCTAAGTATAATTATATTGTAACAGGATTTACAAGAAAATGTAAACCTTGGTGAAAAAAAATCTTATTTTTCTTTCCTTATGGAGGGCTGTTATTCCTTTGTTTGACAAACTGGGGCTTAGAAGCCCTTTTTAAAACCTTTATTCCTTTATTCTGTCCAAAACAAAAAGAAAAGCAAACAAAGTGTTTTATTTGGCACAGGAGACTGACTGTCTCCTAAATCCACACCATACGTTTTCTTTACTTAGTAGCGACCAGTAGTTTTACTACCGTCGTACTACTTTATATCATAAAATATGTTTTTATTTTAGTAGCAGTGGCTGAAATTTACATTATTTAATCAGCTGCCAGCTGAGAGACAAAGAAAACTGTTGTGGAAGTAGCGAGAGGAGAGAGAGTAAGCGTGGAACTTTTAAGCTCCTCAGTCTTTCTCTGAAAGGTGTCTCCCTCTCTCTCTCTCTCTCTCTCTCTCTCTCTCTCTCTCTCTCTCTCTCTCTCTCTCTCTCTCTCTCTCTCTTCTCTCTCTCTCTCTCTTCTCTCCCTCCAGAAAAAAGCAAATGGGTCCTAAGAAAAATGAAAGTTTACTCCACAAGTGAACAGTAAGGTCCAAAGTTTGGACCTGGTGGCTGAAATTTACATGTGCCGCCTTGCCCCAAAAACAGGGAGCTATGCGTCGGCTAAAGGAAGGGAGATAGCACAATTAAGAGCAAAACTCTTCTAATTCTTTTTTCTATCTGAAATGCTCTCTCCTTCCTGATCCAGACTCCCAGTCGGCTAGGTACAAAACAACTTGGACCGGCAGCTGCGATTTAAAGAGGGAGTCAGGCCAATATTTCTAGCATCAGTAAATTCAGAATTTGGATCAGCATATCCCCAGTCAGCATCAAGTTGACATAAGGGTGAATACAAAACACAAGGCATCAAACTGGAAGAGCATGACAAAAAAAAAATGGCTGATTACATAGGCGGCATTACAACATAACAAAAAAAAAATGAATATGCCAATAGGCAAGTTTAGTGTTGAGTTTATAGACAAGCAGCTGACGACTGGAGAGGGATGCAGGGAGTATGCAAGGGAAGGAGAAATGGGTGGGTTAGTGAGTGGAGTGGGGAGTATAGAGGAAGGAGCAAGTGGGGGAAGAAGGAGGTGTAAGTGCAGTTTGAGGAGGAATAAAATGGAGAGTTCTGGAGTTGGGTGGGGAGATGATTCCAGAGGAGGGGGAGTCTATAGGAGAAGGTGGATTGGCCTGCAAAGGTGTGGGAGTGAGGGAGGGAGAAATAGCGGGGGTATCTGGTGCACAGATCGTAGGAGGAGGGGGCTGCAGGGGCCAGCATAGCGAAGAGATAGGGAGGAAGCAGACCAAACCAGAATTTGGTGAGGAGAGTCAGTGAATGGATAGAGTGCCTATGGGATAGATGTGTGATGCCAAGGAAGGAGTAGAGATTGCAATGATTAGTGCGGGGGGGGGAACTTGGTGTTGGAAGCAAATCAGCAGAACAAATTCAGGTAGGTATCTAGCCTGGAGAGAGAAGAAGTGGGGGCCGTACCGTAGACAACATCAGCATAACTGACAAACCTAAAACTGAGATAGGTAGAATGGCAAAGATAAGGAAGAATGGGGTAAAAACAGGAGAGGAAGGGAGGGAAAACATGGAGATAGGAGGGGAGCTACTAGAGGAGGTTACAAAACTTGGAAGACCATGTGCGCAAATGCCCACAGCCTAGGAAATAAAATCCCAGACTTAGTGGCCTTGATGGCAGAGGTGGACCTGGACATTGTGCATGATCCGAGACATGGTACGTGGGGAAACTGAACATTGTTTAACCAGGAGTAGCACACTAAGCCGATGCTTGTTTCCAGATGCGACCTGGGAGCACAGGGAAATTAAGTGACTTGCTCAGGATCACACAGTATGCACCTTGGCACCTGTGGGATTCAAAACCCAGGTCTCCAGATCTGCAGCTCAGTGCCTTAACCCAGTGCACTATAGTGCCTCCTGTATACCATGGGGAACTATGAATGGAATATAGCCATACCAGGTTACACTCTATTTAGAAAAGACAAGGTGGGGAAAAAAGGGTGGAGGGGTGGCTATCTACGTCAGGGAGGGAATTAAAGCAACTGAAGTTCAGGGAATGCAGGAGGGAGTTGAAGCACTGTGGGTCACCCTGGAGACAGGAAATGGCACTGCCATTCGCGCTGGTGTTATCTACAGACCTCCAGCAAAAGGGGAGGAGATGGACGGGGTACTAGTGGAAGCCATCCACAAAATGACAGCCAAAGGTGAAGTGCTGCTGGTGGGAGACTTCAATTTGCCTGATGTGGCTTAGAGCACCCAGGCTGCAGCCACAGCCAGGAGCAGAGGTATCCAGGATGCCCTATAGGGGCATACCTCAAGCAGCTTGTGGCAGAACCCACCAGAGAAAGAGCAATATTGGACCTGGTACTCACCAATGGGGACAGAGTCACCAATGTAATAGTGGGTAGCAGTCTGGGGTCCGGTGATCATTGTACAGTGCGGTTCAATGTGAGAACAGTGGAGAAGTCAAACCACATGAAAGAAAGGGTACTGGATTCCAGACGGGTCAACTTTGCAAAAATGGGGGAATGTCTCAAGGAAGCCCTGGCAGGGAAAAAGAAGAGGGTGATGTAAAGAAACAATGAACTAACCTTAAGGGAGCCATAGAATAGGCAACAAGCCTTTGTGTTAAACAACTAAGAAAAACAAAAACAACGAAAAAAAACCCCACTATGTTTCTCAAAAGACGTGGCCTGGAAGGTAAGAGAGAAAAGCTAGCTTTCAGGAGGTGCAGGAAACACAGGGAAGGGGGGGGGAGACAGGGAACTGTATCTGGAAAAGCAGAGGGAAACAGGGAAAGCAGTCAGGAATGCAAAGGTGCAAACGGAGGAAAAAATAGCTCAGGCAATTAAGAAAGGAGACAAGATCTTTTCAGGTACATTAGTGAAAGAAAGAGGACAAGGCGTGGGATTGTGAGGTTAAAAAGGGAGGGAGGGGGAGTGTGTAGAGAGGGACCTAGAAAAGGCAACAATCCTGAACAAATATTTTTTTCAGTATGCAAGAAGGGAAGGAGAAGGACCACTAATGGGTGATAGGGCACCAATGGGAGAAGTGGACACCAGCCCATTCTGGAGGAGAGTCCTAAAGGAACTCTAGAATCAGTAAGGGACAAGGCTATGGGCTGGATGAGATACATTCCAGAATATTAAAATAACTTATAGAGGTGCTGGCAGCACCACTAACAGCAATTCAACAAATCAGTAAAGACAGGAGTGGTTTCAGGGGACTGGAGGAGGTGAATGTAGTCCCTCTCCACAAAAGTGGAAACAGGGAGGCTGGCAACTACAGGCCAGTCAGCCTGACCTCAGTGGTGGGAAATTAATGGAGTCACTGCTAAAGGAAAGGATTGTGATATTTCTTGAATCCAGCAGAGCACAGGATCTGAGACAGCATGGATTCACAGTGGGAAGGTCTTGTCATACAAATCTGATAGATTTCTTTGACTGGGTGACCAGGGAGGTAGATCAGGGAGGTGTGGTGGATGTAGCCTATCTAGATTTCAGCAAGGCCTTTGACACCGTGCCACATAGGTGGTTGGTACATAAGTTGGCCAGCCTGGGAGTGGACCCCAAGGTTGTAAATAGGGTCAGAAACTGGTTGAGTGACAGGACACAGAAAATGGTGGTAAATGGCGTTCAATCCAAGGCGGGGGTGACCAATGGGGTGCCATAAGGATCTGTGTTGGGGCCAGTCTCTCTCTTTTTTTTTTTATTTGTCTTTTTATTTTAGTTTATACATGACTGAGGAATACAGCATTTAAAATACAATATGCCATATCAGAGATATGTAAAAACAGGTATACCATAAAATTTAAATATGAGTACATCTTTTCAGCTTATCGTGTTAGCAATGCACCTATGTCTGAAAACAATTCTCATATTGGGGTCTCTGCATCTGTCATGGGTAGAGGCTTATTTATTGAAACATCCAAAATGCATTGTTTCTGAGGTGACACACTCCCAAGGACTCTTCAGTGCTGTTGCCATGAAGTGTAATTCAGATGATGAGTGTTATAGGGAGACCACTGTTGATATTGTAGCCCATGCATGTCAGTCTAGAGTTTCAGCAGTTTAATTTCTCATTGCCAACTTACAAACAGTGAACCAATTCCTTATAAAAACAGACCAAAATTCTGGTTAAAATATAAAGTAAGCGGTCCAATAAGGATCAGCAGTGCACAGAATAAAGCTCCCACCCTACAGGACAAAGCTCGGGCAATGTTCTAGTTGGTATACCACTCACTTTCGCCATTGAAGGTCAAAGATTTCAACTCGGTCCATCAGCCTAGCAAACCGCTGGTCCAGGACATAGATTTACCTTGTCAGGGCTCTCCAGGATTCCCCCTTTGGAATAGTTTTTGTGTGCCACAACCTCATAATGGCTTTCTGGGGTGTGAGGATAAGCAGGGTCACCTGTCTGTAGGTGGTCTGGTCAAACCTGACACCCTCTGGTGTTACAAATGTCAAGATGTATATTTGAGTTAACAGGTTAGCACAGTCATAAATGGTAATCAATATTTGAGTTACCTCTCACCAGTAAGGGTCCAAGGGCCCACAAGACCACAGAATATGGCTCTGGTCCACCTGATGGCACCCACATTACCTCCAACATTTCCCTAGAGCATCTCCTGAGTACTTTGCCACAATGACTGGGATGCAAAAGAAGCGGGTCCGAAGCTTCCATAGAAACTCCTTCCAATATGCAGATTTATGTGCTTTATAAGCTGGGACGCAGACTGATTCCACCTGTGAACTAGGAGATCAGCCTTCAACTCCTGTGACCATTTCACTCTGGTTGTCTCACATGTGTCACTTGGCCTCTTTCTCTAATGGCTTTGTATATATGACTAATTAGGTGCTCAGTGAAGGTTCCAGTGGAATGGGACTGAATCAGTGTGATTAAGAGCTATGGCCACTCCGTTATGCTGGCTAATTCATCCCTGAGGACTGCAGATATGATTTTAATTGCAAATAGTTATGAAAACTTCTCTGTGGGAGGTGATATGTGGTCTGAAGTGACACAAATGAGAGGCCCAGCTGGACTCACCAGCTGGGAAACAAACTCAGGCCATATTGATGTGCCACCTAACCAAAAACTTTGTCAAGTTGGTTTAGGGTAAATTGTAGATCATATGCAAATAAATATAATAATAATAATAAAATTTATTTAGTTAAGTGCCTTTCAAATGTTCAAGGCGTTGTACATAAAGCACAAAAACACCGGCATATCAATGCATACAATAAAACAATACAGCAAATATAACAGATTAAAATAACCAATTACGGTATAACAAGGAACGCCTTATCCCATAAAAAGGACTTTAAGGCCCTTTTAAAACTTTATACTGTTGTACTCTCTCGGAGCTGATGGGGTAGAGAATTCCAGAGGCAAGGAGCCACGAAACCAAAGGCACGGGCTCCAGAGGACTTCAAATTTACCCTCGGAATCTCCAGCAACCCCTCGTCAGCCGAGCGAAGCTGTCTCAGAGAGGTGTAGGGCACCAGAAGCTCTTTCAAGTAGTCAGGACCAAGACCATGTAGGACTTTGTAGGTCAAAAGACGTACTTTAAAGGTGATCCACCACTGTATTGGCAGCCAGTGCAGAGTGCTGAGCACTAGGGTAATATGAGACCTTCTTGAAGCCCCAGTCAACAAACATGCTGCTGCATTCTGCACTAGCTGCAGCGTGGATATCAACCCCATCAAGCCCTAGGTACAGGAGTTACAGTAATCAAGGCGAGATGTCACAAGGCGTGGACCAAAACCGGCAAGTCACCAGGTGGAACCAGGTGCCTAATCCTGGTGATGTTTCTAAGATGAAAAAATGCAATCCTGACAACTGCAGACACCTGATAACGAAGGGTCAGACCAGTGTCAAGCTCCACACTCAGGTTACGCACCTGTTCAGAGGTAGGGATCTGGTCCACCCCTAGAATTAATCCAGAGGGAGACCCCGCCCCTAAGCCCTCAACCCTGCGACCGGGGTCCACCACCATAACCTCAGTCTTTCCCGGATTCAACTTCAAACCACTGGTATTCATCCAGTCTTGGATATCTGCGAGGCAGTTATTCAGCACCGAGATAGCACTAGCCTGGTCAGGTGCAAAAGACAGGTACAGCTGGGTATCATCAGCATAGCAGTGAAACCTCAGCTCATACCATCTTACAATGTCTCTGAGGGGTGGCACGTATACTGCGAATAACATGGGGGAAAGCACCGAACTCTGAGGTAGCCCACAAGGCAGAGAGAAGGCCCCGGATGAATGTAATCCCAAGACCACTCTCTGCGTTCTCCCCTCGAGGTAAGATGAAAACCATCTGGGACCACACCCGATAGTCCACAAATGGACCTCAGGCGTTGACAAAACCCGCGATCCACAGTATCAAAAGCTGATGACAGATCAAGGAGAACCAAAATAAAGTGGTGTCTCTGATCTCTGCATCATCGGAGATCATTGAGCACCGAACAGAGCAGTCTCAGTGCTATGCCTCTTACGAAACCAGACTGGAGAGGTTCGTATAAACTATGGATGATCAAATGGTTATCAATTGTGCCACCACAACTTTCTCAATAACCTTCCCCACAAAGGGAGGTTAGAGATCGAGTGAGTTTGCTAGATCATCCAGGTCTAAAGCTTTTCTTCAGAGGAGTCATCACCCCTTCCTTCAGAAACTAGGAAAACTCCTGTCTCTAAAGGGCACGGATAATCCGAGTAAGGACGGGCGATAGACTCACTACAACCCATAATCAGGGAAGTAGGGCTCGGATCAAACTACAGCATGTTGGGCGCATCTCACGGACAATCCTCAAGTGTCTGCAAAATCCGATAGATTGACCTCAGGTGTGAGCTCTCAGCCCCATGTGAAATGTTTCCGGCGATATGGAGCCACTGCAAAATGGTTCTGCTGTACGTTGTAAAATTTGCTAAGTGGGAGGCACTGTTGGGGGGTTCAAAACAAATAGCCATTATGGTCAAATAGGTCATTTAATGTTAATTCTATCTGTTTCCAGTAGTCGTCATATTGGGGATTTAACCAGCATAATAAAATCACAATTTGGGAGGCAATGCATATTGTAAGTAGATCGGGCACATTAATGCCACCTTTGTCCATAGACAACTCTAAAATGGTGTATCTATCTCGGGGGTGCTTGCCCTTCCAAATAAAGTGGGAAATCATTCTATCCCAGGCTTGAAAATAAGATTTGTCAGGGAATATGGGCAAAGTTTGCAAAAAGAATAATATGCACAGTAATATATTTTGCTGTATGGCCTCCACCCTACTAAAAAAACTTAATGGAAGCTGGGCTCATCTTGAAATGTCTTCTATTAGCTGTTTGGTCAGGAGTTCATAATTAAATAATTCTGCATGCATTAGGTTCTTAGTTAATTTAACTCCTTGATAGCGAATTGCTAACCTCTTCCACCCAAAGGGAAATGCTTTCTTATGAGTTTGAGAAGGTTCATAGTTATATAGAAGGACCTCAGTTTTTTTGGTCATTTATTTTGTAGCCTGCTAGGGCTCCAAATAATTCTAACTGTTCCCAAACTTTAGGAATAGATTGGGCTAGTGAGGTAAGGGTTAGCAGAATATCGTCTACAAAAATGTCTATTTCAGGGCGTGTTCTGATGGTCTTCGCTAAGGGCTCTAAATACAGGGCAAAAAGCAAAGGGTACAGTGGACATCCCTGTCTGGTACCCCGGGAGAGTGTAAAAGGGTTTGACAGGGAACCATCTAATTTCAGGTAAGCTTGTGGGGTATGATATATATTTTGTAACTGTGTGATGAGTTCTCTTGGGAAACCAAGTGTGGCAGGGTCACCCATAAAAAGGGCCAGGCAACCTGTCAAAGGCCTTCTGGCATCTAGCCCCAGAAGGACTAATGGTATTTTCTGGTGTTTGCATAGTCTCCCAACAAGTATGTGTGGTGCACTGCATCCTGGGCCTGTCTACTCTTAATAAAACTGACCTGGTCAGGGTCGATTAGGGATGGCAACAGAGTTTCAAGTCTATGAGCAATAAGGGCCATATATAGTTTATAATCGTAATTAAGCATTGATATTGGGCAGTATGATGCAGGTTGTCTAATATCCCTTTGGGGTTTAGGGGTGGCCGCTATAATGGCGTATTCCATGAAGGCAGGGGATCACCATCCTGGACAACATGATAAGCTGATACAAGTGAGGGTAGGAGCAGATCTTTAAAGAAATTGTAAAATTCAAGAGGGTAGCCATCTGGGCCTGGCACTTTAAGTGTTTTCCCCCTTTTGAGGGCTATTTCCAGTTCTTCTCTTGTAATTGGTGTTAACGAGGACTTAGCTTGTTTGGGAGTTAATTTGGGGCCAGTCCTCTTTAATGTCTTCATAAGCGACATTGCAGAGGGGCTGGTGGGGAAAGTATGCCTCTTTGCAGATGATACTAAGATCTGCAACAGGGTCAACACTCTGGGGGAGCTGAAAAAATGAGAAAGGACCTAAACATGCTTGAGGAGTGGTCAAGAGTGTGGCAGAAAGGATTCAATGCAAAGAAGTGCAAAATCATGCATGTGGGGCACAGAAATCCAAGAGAAGAGTACAAGATGGGGGTACAGGTACTGACTACCACCAATCAAGAATGGCTTGGGGGTAATCATATCTGATGACCCAAAGGTAACCAAACAATGTGAGAAGGCTGTGGCTAGAGCCAATGGGATGCTAGGGTGCATAGGGAAGGACCACCAGCAAAAAAAGGAGGTGGTTATGCCACTGTACAGATCATTAATGAGATCTCATCTGGAGTCTACATCCAGTTCTGGAGCTGCATCTCTGGAAGGACATAGACAAAATAAAGGCAGTCCAGAAAGGTAACAAAAATGATGCAAGGTCTGCACCAAAAGTCATATGAGGAAAGACTAGAGGACCTCAATATGTATTCTCTGGAGGAGAAGAGAGAAAGGGGGGATATGATAGAGAATTCAAGTACCTCAGGGGTATAAACAAGGTACAAGAGCATAGCATTTTTCAGAAAAGGAGGTGTACAAGAACATGAGGGTGTGATATGAGGCTGGGGGGGTAGACTCAGGGGCAACGTCAGAAAGTACTTTTTCACAGAAAGAGTAGTAGATGCTTGGAACAGCCTCCCTGTGGAGGTGGTGGGGCAAAATCATTAGGGAAATTCAAGAATGCATGGGATAGACATAAGAGTACTCTCACAATAGGGAAGAGAGGTAAGCTGCAGCTAACTAGGGTCTGTAATTGCATTAGGTAGGGAAAAAGGGCAGACTAGGTGGGCCACATGGTCTATCTACTGTCACCTTCTATGTTTCTATATAATCGAAGACAGAAAGTATCATCTTGGACACTAACTGGCGGTAGATAGGTGGGGGAGGCAGTTTTTGTTTTGATAGAGTATACTGAGTTTGGATTAGAGCTTGGTGTTGATGGCATCAATGTGGACTAAATAATCCTGGTGTGAGTCCAGCCAGACCGCAAGATTTTGTATAAGAGGACATTGCCGAGCGGGGTACCATCCTGGGTAGAGAATGGGGAGGGGGTTGTTTTAGCTAGTTTTTGTGCAGTGCCAATGATCATGGTAACACTGTTTGAGATGCTGACTTTCAGGTGGTTGGCTAGGAACCATGATTGCATCTTATTGAAGTCCAGCTGGAGAGAGGTGTGGACGTTAGAGATGGTGGACCCAGAGACAAACAGGATGGTGTCATCGACATACCTATGCATGTAGAAGCTGGATCAAATGGAAGGTAGGTCATTAATAAACACTGAAAACAGGATATGGCCCAGGACAGACCCCTGAGGTACGCCTGCTTGGATGGGTAAGGGGAGGAGCAGTTGCCTACTTGCACCAATTGCTGCCCTGCTCATGGATCGATTTGAACCAACTGATGATTTGCGGTGCTAGGCCAGATGCTAGGAACCTGGTGACCAGGAGGGTGGGAGACAGAGTTGAATGCTTTGGCCAGGTCCACAAGATTGCAGCAGTTATGTGGCCCTGGTCCATGGCTGAGTGAATGTAATCAGTGAGGTGTAGCAGGGATAAGATAGTTGAGAGGTGTTTCCTGAATCCAGACTGGAAATGAGAGAGAAACTGGAGGAGAATAAAAGTCAGACAGCCTAGGTGGATGAGAGATTGTTGTAATTTGGAAAGCACAGGGAGGAGGAGATTGGTCAGTAGCTGCCTGGGGAGGAAGGATCCCCACCTTTGTGTAGGGGAAGTACTCTAGCAATCTTCTATGCCTGGGGTGCAGTATCAGAGAAAAAGGAGAGGGTTAGGAAGTGGGCCAGAGGTAGGCTATTTCAGGGACAGAGAGGCAGAGGAGTTTAGGGTGAGTACCATCTGGGCTGGATTTGTTGGGATTTAATGGTATAGTGCCTGGAGGAATTACTGTGGGGAGACAGGCGGGAAGAAAAGCCATCCTGTGATGGGGAAGGAGGAAACCAGGGTGGGAGTGGTGGTTGGGAGGGCAGGTGGTAAAAACTTATTTAAGATTTCAGTGATGCTGAGTGGGTCAGAAATGAATAAGTCATATAGCTTTAGGAGAGGTGAGGCCACTTGCTGGGGGTCAATGAGAGTGGATTACTCTCCAGAAGGAGCTGGGTGATGTGGAGTTGGTTTGCAGGTGCCTTTTAAAGTAGTCGGACTTTGCACGGTGAATCGCCTTGGTACAGGTGCTCTGGAGAGATTTGTAAAGCTGCCAAGCCTAGGGGGATAGTGTAGATTTATAGTGCGACCAGGCTTGGTCCTGGGCTTTGCACTGGACAATGAGCATAGCTGTAATATAAGGAAGGTGATGCGTGACCCTGGCATTTACCAGAGGGGCACGAGAATTCCAGGACAATGTGAGAGTGGATATGAAGTGGCTGAGGGCTGAGTCCACGTCGGGTGCTGAGTAGACAGGGGTCCAGTCAGTATGGGCCAGGTCATGTAGGAGGCAGCAGTGTCAATCAGACATGGCAAGTCGAACTTGATGTATTTCAGAGCAGATTGGGTGAGGTGTACCTTTCTGATGCAGGAAATGATGCAGTGGTCACTTAGGGTATCTGACAGAACACCAGAGTCAGTGATTCAGTGCGGGTGGGAGGTGAGGATCAGTCAATAAGTGAGTGGTTGGGGAATGGGATTAGGTAGGTTTGGTGACCAGTTGGGTTAGGTTGAGGATTCTATTTTAAGGATAGAGGAATTGGAAGAGTGGGAGAGCCAGTCCCGGTTGAATTTGCCAATTATGATGAGTTCTCCAGAGGCTGTTAGGAGGACTACAGAAGATATGCATGAGACTAATGAGTCGGCAGCAAGCTGAAGGGAGGCGTATAGCACTCCAGTGCAGATGGGGAACATTCAAAGTATCAAAATTTATTGGAAAGTAATAGAGAATAGACTCTCATTTTCAACTGCGTCCATACATAAATAGTAAACAGACATATCACATACACAAAATAATCAATTTGTAAAACATACACACATACAAGCATCATAGTCAGGTTTCAGTTAATATTCCATAACAATCACATCCATGTAATAAAATATTACTTATACGATTCTTAAAACTTACATATGATATTAGTGAAGTCAAATTAAGTTTCTTCTGAATAAATGCCCAAGCATATGCTAAGATATTATTACCATATTTCATTTTACATTTGGGGAATGAAAATTGTGGTAGAGCATTAGATCTCAGTAAATAAGTACTAGTACTTTTAAGATGTGCAAGTTCCCAAAAGATATATCAGTAATGTTCTTAATACAAATCTGTAAACAAAAAACAACCAATGAATCTGTCTTCTGGCAGATAGGGATTTCCACCCCACAGCTCCATACAAGCTACAATGGTGTGTCCTCCACAGAAGCCCAGTAACAAATCTGAGGGCACTATGGTATAGTGGATCAAGCACCCCCAAGACTGCATCAGTAGCCCTCATGTAAATGCAGTCCCCATAATCAATATACGACAAAAACAATGAACTGACCAAATGTTTACTTATAGAAAAACTAAAGCTAGTCCTATTTCTAAAAAAATGGTAATAGGCTCTTTAGTTTAACATAAAGTTTTTCCATATGCAGTTGAAAATTCAGAGACTCATCCAAATATATACCCAAATATTTATAACAGGATGACCTGAAAATTTCAGTTCCATTTGCTGCTTTAATAATCTTCCTGGTGTAATCAGTTTTGGGCTTACTGGTAAATAATACCCATTGTGTCTTTGCGGTATTCAGCAGCAGTCGCAAATTTATAAGCTCATGCTGGACCCTAGCGAAGTCACTCTGGATAGAATTCATAGCCACTGAAAGATCTTTATTTTGGGTATATAAAATGGTGTTGTCTGCATATAAAAAAACTTTGGTTTCAACTGAACCACATTTTGGCAGATCATTAACATATATAAGGAATAAAAGGGGCCCAAGTACTGATCCCTGAGGACCCCTTTACTGATGGTACCATAGAACAATATTCCCCAACTTTAACACATTATAATCTAGTTGTCAGGTAAGAAGAAACCCAAAACAATGAATTTATACCTAAACCCAGAGTTTTTAGTTTGTTCAGTAAGATGTTATAATCAACTGAATCAAGCGCCTTTGATAGAGTCTAAAAAATTGCTGGAACTTGCACCTTGATCAATGCTGTCAAAAGTCATCAACAACTCTTGCAGTAACAAAGGTGGTGTTATGACCTTCTGAAATCAGATTGGTAATCTGACAGTCCCCCATGTTTTACTAAAAAAAGCTGGATAACTATTTATAAACCAGCTTTTCAAATATTTTTGCAACTGGTAACAACACTGAGATGGGGCGATAACATCCTCGGTCTGTTTCATTGACCCTTTAAAAATAGGAATAACATGGGCAGTTTTCCATTCAGAAGGGACTACAGCTAGCTTTAAAGATAAATTAAAAAGATATGTTAAGTAATATGCCAGAACTGGGGCACCTGCTTTATAGAAAATTGGATCTATTTTATCACTCCTGCCCCTTTTTTAACATCCAGTTTATTACGTTCAGTTAAAACATCTTGCTCAGTGACCTTCCTAAATGAAAAAAGCTGCTTATTACCACCGTTTAAAACATTAGTTTCCAATATGCTTTTTGCCTTATATGGGTACATTTTATCAAAAATACTACCTGCTTCCAGAAAATAATTATTAAATGCATTAACCTGGTCAGCAGGATTGCAAAGGAGTAATCCTTTATAATTCAGAACTTTAGGTAAAAGTGACCTGCTAACCTTCCCTTGTATGGATCTAATTCTAGTCCAGATTTTCCTACTGTCATTTGAAGCATTAAAAAATGTTGATTACAGAATCTACTTTTAGTCTCTCTAACCTCTCAAGTATATTTATTCCTAAAAATCCTATAGTTCTGCAGGTCTATATTCCGTTTTGTTTCCGTAGCTTTTTCCCAAAGGTGATCCTTAATATGTAATAGCCTCTTGAGATGGCTGTTAAACCAAGGTGCAGGAATTGATTTAACCCTTTTTTTGGAAAGGGGGCATGTTTATCTACTAGATTTAGTAGAGTTTGTTTAAAACATTCCCATGCAGTGTCTATATCAAGACAAAGAAGGACCAAAGACCAATTTGCATTAGCTAGATCAAAAACAAAAGCCTGCTCACAGAACCTAAAAACATTCCATGAAATTATAATTCATGCTGTGTTGGTAATTTTAGATTGTTGCCTTACATAGACGACATAACAATGATCACTAATGTCAGGATCAAAACTGAAGACAGATATTTATCAGGAGGAGGAGTAGTCAAAATTAAGTCCAATAAATGACTTCTATCCAAATGAATTTTACTAGGACGAGTGAGTTTGTCAACAATCTGTGTTAAATTTAAAGCAGTCAATTGATTCAATAAAGAAATGGGGGTTTCAACATTCAACACTGAAGGAAGGAATAGGAGGGTGATGATTAATTTGTGGGAGTCAGGGCTGGGTTTGTGTACT
Source organism: Neoceratodus forsteri (assembly GCA_016271365.2). Taxonomy (NCBI): domain Eukaryota; kingdom Metazoa; phylum Chordata; order Ceratodontiformes; family Ceratodontidae; genus Neoceratodus; species Neoceratodus forsteri. The sequence goes on along the minus strand of CM057451.1, from coordinate 668,715,983 downwards.
GAGATGGAGTATGATAGAGACTGTCGGATGCCCTCCGCCTGGCTGTCACTAATTCCATTCTATCCCTAGTGGATTATGGTATAGTAATCTATGGATCTGCTTCTGACACTGCTCTTAAAAGAATAATGCTCTCCCTCAATAAAGCATGTCGCCTCATAACAGGAGCATTAAAGCTAACCCATACCTGAGATCATTACAGTCAAGTGAACTGGCTAAACTTGAAGGGTAGGCTTGACCATCACACCTGCCTGTTGGCCAAGAAGCTTACCACTTCACTCTCCCCTCCCTCGGTCCAGCAGCTCATCTCCCCTGCCCCTACCCCTTGTTCTACTAGGAGCTCTGATAAGGCCCTTTGCCTAGTCCCTTTCTGTAAGACATCCCTAGGGCAGCGAATGTTCCTCCACAGGACCCCTGTCCTGCTCAATGGCCTGCCTCCTCTGGTTTCCCCTCTACAGTTAAATTGGTCTCCTTTAAAACTAAACTTCAGAAGCACCTACTCTCTGTGAATAGTTGTGACTGCTCCTAGCTTTTACTGGTCAATCTGGGACTGCTCATGGTTTGTCCCTCAATTTCCCCCTGCTCCTCCCTCCTTATCTTGGTCTAATTTCTCCCTCCCTCCCCCACTCTGTTCCCCTCCTGCCCTTTACTCATCCTTTACCTGCACTTTGGGCCTGCAGTCTTTCCTATTCCTCCTTCTCTACACCTTACACCCCTCTGCTCAACTTTTCTCCCTGCCCACCCACCTACCCTAGCTGTCTCATATCTCTCCTTAACTGACTTCCTTCTGGTCTCCCCTTTTTTTTCTTTAACTTCCTATCTGTTTACACAGTTATCTAGCACTGCCTGCACCATATTTGTTTCATTATCATGCACTCCACCCTCAGTTATGATGCACTTATGTATAATGCACTGCATTACTTGTATAGTCTTATCTTATGTATTATGTACTATATTAATTTCCTGTAATGTCTCGTATCCTGTCTGTTTTAAATCTACTTACTGTGTTTTTCTTTGCCATGCACTCTGCCCTCATGTATGATGCATTTATGTATAGTGTACTTAGTGTACTGCATGGGCTGTCAGTATAGCCTAGAGGTTAGAGGAGTGAGGTGTGAACGAGCTTGATACATCCAGCAGACCAAACCTGAGTTTGACTCTCATGACCTCCACTTGCATACTGCGTGACTCTGAGCAAGTCACTTAACCACCCAGTGCTCCCAGGTTGCCCCTGAAAACAGGCACTTGTGCCTAGTGGGCCTTACCCGGTTACCAAAGACTAAAATTAAAAAAAATAGTATAACCATATCCTTTGTATAATGTACTATATTAATCTCCTGTAATTTGTTTGTAACCTGTTTGTAAATCTGATGTGGAGCCTTTGCAAAAGAGTTTTTGATTCAAAGGGTTGTAATTCCAAGACTTCAATGAATAAAAAAAAATAAATAGAGTGCAACCCCTCCACCTCACTTGCCACAGTCTTGGCAGAAGGCTGAGTAATCGAGGATGGAGGAGTCGGTGATCTTCGCTGAGCGCCATGTTTCCGAGATGCAGAGTACGTCAGGAGAGTGTTGGGCTATCCAATATTTTAAAAGGTCTAATTTAGGGAGAAGGCTTCTTGCATTCATGTGGAGTATTCAAGGAACTTTAGGGGAAGTGGAGTGATGGGGAGAAACAGGAGGACCAGGATTTGTTTCCATATCCCCTGAGAGGAGCAAGATGAGGAGGAGAAAAGAGGAGGTAGCAGGGTGCTTATGCTTCCTGGAATTAAACATGGAGTATGGAGAGGGGTGAGAGCACCAGAGGAGAGTGTTATTACTTGACATTCGGGGGGGGGATAGGGTGCTGGAGTGGATGAGATGACATGTGGTAAAGAGCGTGGGGGAAGGAAAAGGAGAAGCAGAGAGGGACGAGAAGGGGAGATTCAGCCAGTGGTAGGCGAGGTGGAGGGAGGTGGGAAGATGCAGGGGAGGTGGGAAGGAGGGGAAGGAAAGACTGTATCATAGAGCTCTGAGATTTATAACAGGCCTCCCCTTTTCCATCCACCACTGTGCACTATATGCAGCTGTGGGTTGGCCCTCCCTTCAACACAGGTGGTATAGAAATACAGCCCTCTGGATGCTCCGAGCCATCACCAATAAACTCCCTCAATACGTTGCTGACTGTCTCTCACTAAGCCTGATTGGGAATTATGCTTTGAGAAGCCACTTGCTGGTTTCCCTGAAAGTACCTAGGGTCAGTACCCACTTTGGAAGAGCAGCCATAAGCTTTGTCCTACCCACGCTTTGGAATAGGATACAGAAATCGCTGAGACTTAGCTCCCCTGTTAGTCTTGCTATGTTCAAGACCCTGTACGCCAAAACATTTGTGGAGCTCTGTAACTGTTTCCACCGTTCCTAGTTGTCCAGCTGATGTTTCTGCTCAATCTAAGTCCTTCCTGTTAAACTAAGTGTTCCCTTACCAAGATTACTCCCCTCACTCAGTCCATTCTAGTTCACACGTACTACTGGTTCACCTCAGTCCATTCCAGTCCCTGGTACTACGTACCTACTGCAACACCCCCATCGCCCAATCTTATGCCCTGATACCACCTGCTTAGTATCCCAGAATCTTTCTGCCAGCATCGCTGCCTCCTACGCGTGTGCTTTTCCATACCTCAGGGACTCCTTTACAGGCTATGAACATGTTATTAATGGATAGGATTATAAAGGCATCTCTGTATATATTATTTACCTTTATTTCTACACTGTATATATTTTGTTGTATATGTCTTGCTACTGTTATTTTATGTATATTTTACTTGTACTCTATTCTGTACCCTTGTCCTTGCAAACTGCAGGTCCACCTTGTAAATGAGCTTGCTCAATGGTGATTGACTGGGTAAATAAAGATTTTGATTGATTGATTGATAAGTCAGGAGCCTAGTGAGATGCTGCTTTTATAACTTCTTCCTAAGTATAATTATATTGTAACAGGATTTACAAGAAAATGTAAACTTTGGTGAAAAAAAATCTTATTTTTCTTTCCTTATGGTGGGCTGTTATTCCTTCGTTTGACAAACTGGGGCTTAGAAGCCCTTTTTAAAACCTTTATTCCTTTATTCTGTCAAAAAAAAAAGAAAAGCAAACAGAATGTTTTATTTGGCACAGGAGACTGACTGTCTCCTAAATCCACACCATACGTTTTCTTTATTTAGTAGCGACCAGTAGTTTTACTACCGTCGTACTACTTTATATCATAAAATATGTTTTTATTTTAGTAGCAGTGGCTGAAATTTACATTATTTAATCAGCTGCCAGCTGAGAGAGCAAAGAAAACTGTTGTGGAAGTAGCAAGAGGAGAGAGAGTAAACGTGGAACTTTTAAGCTCCTCAGTCTTTCTCTGAAAGGTGTCTCCCCCTCTCTCTCTCTCTCTGTCTCTCTTCTCTCTCTCTCTCTCTCTCCTCCCTCCCTCCCCTCCCCTCTCTCTCTCTCCAGAAAAAGCAAATGGGTCCTAAGAAAAATGAAAGTTTATTCCACAAGTGAACAGTAAGGTCCAAAGTTTGGACCTGGTGGCTGAAATTTACATGTGCCGCCTTGCCCCAAAAACAGAGAGCTATGCGTCGGCTAAAGGAAGGGAGATAGCACAATTAAGAGCAAAACTCTTCTAATTCTTTTTTCTATTTGAAATGCTCTCTCCTTCCTGATCCAGACTCCCAGTCGACTAGGTACAATACAACTTGGACTGGCAGCTGCGATTTAAAGAGGGAGTCAGGCCGATATTTCTAGCATCAGTAAATTCAGAATTTGGATCAGCATATCCCCAGTCAGCATCATGCCTTAAATGAGATCTCTGAGTTACTTTGTTTAAAAGTTGCAAGTAATTTTGTAACCCTAAATTTACTGTCTGTTCAAAAAAAAACCAGTTTCAGTAAAGTCAAGAGCTACTGCTGATGTCACAATCAGAACGCACAGCCTAGTCCTTCTTGCAAGCTACCTTACAAGACTTATTTCTCTCACATTACATAAAACTGCAGTTGTATTAAACATCTAGAAAAGGAAAGCTGACAATGGATGAGTCAGGGCATGCATTTCCATAATGTGCAGATGCAATGTACATTACTTAAGAATGTGACTGGGGGGTATTGGAATACAGCGGCAAACATGGCTTTAGAATGACAAAAATATGTGCAATTTTTATAATAGTGCAGCAATGAGATTTCAAAATGTCACCAGACTACAACTGTGGAATGCAGCAATGACACAATCTCAGAAAGTAGGTGGAACACAGAATTCTGGAAAGTGGCAGAGATGCTAAAATTTTTAATGTGGTGGTGTAACATAGTTTTAGAATGTGGCAGAGATACACAATTTTTAAATGCGGGAGACACATAGTTGTGAAAAGTGGTAGGGATATGTAATTTCACAATGTGCCTTGGATGGATTAATTTGTCATGTGGTGTAATGATGCAAAATTTCAAAATGCGGTTGGTATGCTTGATTTCAGATTCTGGTGGCAACATTCAATTTCAGAATGCGGTATGGACACAAAATCTCAGAAAGTGGTAGTGACGCAGTTTCAGAATCTGGTAGCCACATGTAATTTCAGAATGAGGCAGGGATGCATAATTTTAGAATGTGACTTGGACATGCAATTTTGGAATGTGGCAATGACACTCATCTTCAGAATGTGTTTGGTATCTGCAGTTTTGGAATATGGTGGGAAACAGGAATGCACATTTTCAGAATGTGACAATGACAGGCACTATTGGAGCATGGAAGTTCACACACAATTTCAGAATGTGGCAGGTAGGTGCAATTTTTGAAGAGACATGCAGTTTCAAAATGTGGCATTGATGCACAAATTCAGAATGAGGTGGTGATGCACAGTCATGCAGTTTTGGAGAATGTGGCGGTGACGCACAACTTCGGAAAGTAGAGGTGATGCATGACTTCGGAATGTGATGGTGACACACGATTTTGGAATGTGGCGGTGATGCACGACTTTAGAAATTTCAAAATAAAATGGTGTGTCCTGCCACATTCCGACAGTGTACATCCTTACTTATATTTCAGAATTGCCAGTCCCTACTAAATTGTTCGATGTGTGTCCCTGTCGCATTCTGAGACTGAGTGTCCCACCACACTGCGAGATAGCACATTCCTGCCACATGCCAAGATTACATATCCCCCCCAACATTCTAAAATTGTGCACCACTTTGACAGCCTATACCTTGGTTCATTGCTGCATTTCAGCCATCAGCTCTGATATCAGCCTTTTTGTTTTAAACACTGAGTTGGGGGAGAGTGTCACTGGAGCATAAGTGTTCCTACACTAAATCATCAGCCTCTCCTTCTAATATTTTTAAGACATAAAAACAAATTATAAAACATGAACCACATTTAGGGAAATATAGCAGGCGACTTTTGGTAACATGCCAACAAGTGCCATACCACCCAAAACCATAATATAAAGGTCTTAAACTTCATTACAAGACCTACAACCTGGAGAAACCTTAATCACTACATTCTCACACAAACAGCTAGCTAAGAAATTTAAGTATTTCCTAACTGAAAAAGAACACCAACGTACTATTTTAAATGCAAGAGGTCAAAACATCATATACAGAGTGCATATTACATGTTTTGTGGCACTACCTTAGGGATTTTCATTCATGAGTTGCTTTAAAGTATGAAATTAATTTCATGTTGTTTTTTTTATTCTTCCTATTGCCAAGGCAAATTTTATACTGTTTTCCCTACATGCTATTAAATAGCCTTCTCGTTTTTGTTTTGCACATATGCACTTTAAACCACACCTCGCTAGGTGTTTCAGCATCGAATCAAAGTCTGACTGAATGGAAGTGAAAAGGAATTATAAATAGAGAACTCGTATGAAATTTAGAAGAGATAGTAAAGAACTACACTAGGTGTCCAACCTAGGGAAGGGTGGAAAAAGATTAAAGAAGAAAAGCATTAACTGTTGCACATCAGGTTTTTGGAAGCTGAAAGACAAGGAGATAGGAAAGGGTTCCATCAGTCAAAATGTGAGGGTGTAGCCTATCTCCGCCACACACCTCCCTGCTTAAGAAAACAAAATAGTTCTAAAAACCTTATATTGTTTTCTCAAAAAAAAAAACTCTGTCAGAAATAGTCTGCTGTAGCAGTAGAGTGGGAGGTGGGTGGTTGGAGCTTTCTCCCATCCACTATGAAAGCTTCACCCCAGGGTCCTTTAATCGTAAGTATAAGAAAGATGCAAGAGAAAAAGATCATCATACAAACGTCCTTCATAAATACATACCCTGTGGCTTAATTCTAACAGATACTCTCTAGTATCTTAAAGCTATACATAACAGTTTCCTCATTTTGTTTCACAAATCCTCATTCATTGCACCATGATGGGACATATGTAAAGTTTCTGATCTATGTCTGACCACGGAGCTATAGGACTGTAATGTCAAATACCACCTCATTATTCTAGTATTCTTATCCTTCATCTGGTGGATCCAACATAAAGGATTGTGGTCTGTAACTAAGGTGAATTTGGTTCCCCATGAATAAAACCTTAAGGCTTCTGTGGCCCATTTAGCTGCCAAAGCCTATTTCTCAACAGTAGAGTATTTGTGTTCCCTGTCTTGTAGTTTTCCAGAAATATACAAAACCGGGTGTTCTTCACCATCAGTTGTATGGCTCAACACTGCCCCTATTCCTGTCTCCGATGCATCTGTATGCACCTCGAAGCCTACCTCAAAACTAAGACTCTTCAATACAGATGATGAGCAAAGTGCTGCCTTGATGATTTGGATGGCCTCATCACATTTTTGGTCCCAATGTGCATTATTACCACACCATTTCTTTGTTAAATCTGTCAGAGGTGTGGCAATTGATGCAAAGTTAGAGTTAAAGCGTCGGCAGTACCCAGCAAGTCCTAAGAACGATCTTACGTGTTTCTTTGTTGTGGGGACAGGACACTTCACTGCTGCTTCCAGTTTATCTATCTCAGGCTTAGCCTGCCTGTTGCTTAATACAAAGCCTAGATAGTGGGTCTCAGTCATGGCTATCACACATTTTTGGGGGTTGATGGAAAGCCCTGCTGATCTTATAAATTTTACTACAGCAGTCAAGTGTGCCAGATGGGTACTCCGGTTAGGACTGTATACCACCACATCATCCAAGTACGCAGAACAGTATTCAGTATGCGGGGCTAGTATACAATCTATGTAGCGTTGAAAGGTAGCTGGAGCTCCATGTAACCCAAAGGCATTGAGATAAATTCATACAACCCCACTGGGGTACAAAAGGCAGTTTTTTTCCCTTGACTACTGGTCTAATGGTATCTGCCAGTATCCATTGGTCAGATCCAATGTTGTGATGTACCCAACATGTCCTATGTGGTCTATGATGTCATCAATATGGGGCATGGGATTTGCGTCAAACTGGGACACTTGATACAACCTTTGGAAATCTAAACAAAGGCGAATTCCACCCTCTCTCTTTGGGACTATCACTATTGGTGACCCCCAAGCACTAGTGGACGGTGTTATGATACTCAGCTTTCTTAATTTGTCAGTTTCCTTTTTGACTTCCACCCTGATTTTCTCAGGTAGCCAGCAAGGCTTCTGCCTAATGGAAGGGGACTCAGTCCTGATATAGTGTTTGACCCCTATTGCCCTTCCAGGCATGCTCGTGAAGGTTGTGGGAAAAAAGTTGATCAGACTCTCCACTTCTTTTCTTTGAGTGTCTGTCAATGCAGGATTGATTTTCATCTCTTTGTTTCCCTCATTACTTTCTAATCTCTTGTGAGTAGTATCTAGCTCGGATTCTTTTTCTGGCATCACTGTCAGGCCCAAGTGTATTGCTGCCTGCTCTTCAGGTTTTGTATGCCACTTTTTTAGCAAGTTGGCATGGTAGATCTTTCTACCCATACGCTTGTCTGGGATCTCAGTCTTGTACATGATGGGGACTGCCTGACGTATCACTGTATATGGGCCTTGCCACTTCATGAGAAATTTCTGTTCTGAGGAGGGCAATAACAACAGTACCTTTTCCCTTGGGGTAAATGTCTTGTCCTCCACCTTCATATCATATTGCTGCTTCTGTACTATTTATGCTTCTGCACAATTTTGATGGGCTTAGGTGACATATGTGATCATCCTCTTTCTCAGTTGTCCCATATAATCAACAATATTTATATGACGTGTATCAGTCCCTTCTTCCCAAAATTCTTTAACAACATCTAATGGACCTCAGGGATTACAACCATATAGCATTGCAAATGGGGAATAACCCATTGAGGCCCGAGGAACTTCTCTATAGGCAAACAAAAGAAATGGCAAAAAGGTATCCCAGTTCCTCCCTTCCTCCTGTACAAACTTACGGAGCATTTGTTTCAATGTCTGATTAAACCTTTCTGTTAAGCCAGCAGAGCGGGGGATGGTAAGGGGAGGTTCTAACAGCCACTATTCCTAACAGCCTGTAGAGTTCTTTTAATAAAGCCGCATTAAAGTTCACACCCCTGTCAGTAAGTATTTCTCTTGGGGTGCCCAGGCCACTGAAAACTTTAACCAATTCCTTGGCTATCCTCAGTGTAGTGACCATGTGCATTGATATGGCCTCTGTATATTTTGTGGCATAGTCTACTATCACCAAGATAAATTGGTTTTCCTTATAACTTTTTAATAGGGGCCCTACAGTGTCCATACCTATTCTTTCAAATGGGTTAGTAACCAAGGGTAGGGGCATAAGGGGCACCATGTCTTTTTTGCCTATCTGGGCTACTTGTTGGCACTCTTGCACTCTTTACAAGACTGGCAATATTTGGCTACTTGGTCTTGTAGCCCTGGCCAATAAAACCTTTGCAGGATGCATTTCAAGGTGAGATCTCTACCTGCATGGCCAGCCCATGGGAGATTAAGCCCTAAGAACATCAGTGACTCCCTATACTTGTCAGGCACCAGTAACTGGTCAACACTTTTTCCAGTGTCAGAATTGGTACACACCCTGTATAGTATGTCTTTATTCAACTTAATCATGGGGGCCCCTTTTTTTTTTTCCACTTGCCCAGTTCCCATGGCTTTCAGAGGAGGCCTCATACCTCCTCCTACTCTGTCCACCAGGGCAATCCCCCCAAGGCATCCCCATCCCCAGTTTCACCTTGCTCGTAGGGCCAGGGTATTTATATTTTTCCCTGATTTTTTTCTCCCAACCCCTAGGATGCCAGCACAAAGGACATACGTCCAGGCTCAGCGACGTGCTGACGCACGTCATCAGTCAAGTGCCTAACAGCGTCCCCCTTCCCCGACTCCATGAAGCACAGCCACCAATGCCCCGAAACCCTGTGCTTCCACTGGCTTCAGGAGCATCGGGTGCATGCAGCACCCCCGGTATCCCACCCCCCGAAGGAGAAGAGCATCCGTTGGGATGCTCAATTCTCCTTCTCCCCGCCGACCCTCAGCAACCTGAGTCTGTTCCCGAACCCAGATCGCTGGCGTTGGGGGCCCGTTTTGACGCTGTTTGACCAACCTGTGAATAAAAAGGTTTTATAGAGACATCACTTTTTTCAGCAGCAGTATCAATACTATTGAACACAGACTGTATTTTTGTGTCAGGAAGTCCATTTACAGTCTGGTTCCATTGCTTTTGTTGCGTCCTCTTCTGGTTCCATGATTTTTTATCTTTACCAGGATACTCAATAATATCCCCTTCAAAAGGGAAAGTATCCCCCAAAGTTTGTTCCCTTTTTGCTTGAGCCCTAGTAGTCATGGCAGTAACCACACCTTTCTCAGGAATTAAAGTGGAAAAGTCTGGAAAATCATGACTTATTACCATAGGTGCTGGAAGACTGGGCACCAGTCCTGCTCTGACCACTTGGTTCTGTCCTGCAATGTCTACCACTATAGCAGCAGTTGTCTACCACTATAGCAGCAGTTGAATAGTGTTGAGTGCCCCATGAACACATATGATTTTTATATTTGAACCTCTTGGTTGTACATCAGTCAGAAGTTCTGGGCAAATCAAAGTGTTTTTACTGCCCGTATCAGCTAGACCCATAACAGTTTGATTGTTAATAGTAATGTCCTTCAAAAAATAGCCATAATTTAACAATGATAAATGAGTTGCATCAGCTCTTGGGCAGGTACAGAATCTGGCAATATGTCTTTCTTCTGACAATTCCAGCAAATAATTTCTGGGTTATATGGTCTAGCTCCATGATTAGGTCTCCCGTCTGTTCTCCTGGTATACTCAGTGGGTGGTTTGTTAATATTAGAAGTAGATGCATTCCCTGTTTGGGGGGCAGGTGCAGTGGGGTCTGTTCTGTACCCTTTCCTTAGGGGTTGCCATGCAGACAAAAAATCTTTGGCCAGTTTAATAGCAATTTCTGCAATCTCTGGATGAATGCTCTCTTACCCATAATTGTAATTCAATGGGTAGAATCTGTAAATACTGCTCCACTGCTAATGTCTCTATAATTGCCATGGTAGTTTTCCCTTCAGGCTACAGCCACTTTAAACACAGTTCCCATAATCTAGTAAAGGTTTCCCTAGGGGTGTCATTAGGGTGATGTTTCAGGGAACAAAACCTCTGCCTGTAGGTCTCTGCATTTATATCATACCTTTTCAATATTTCTGTTTTTACCAAATCATAATTTTCAGCATGTCTGCTGCCAATATTGCTGTACGCTAACTGTGCTTGCCCAGTAAAGTACAGAGCGAGGCATACTACCCACTGTCTCTGGTCCCACCCACATTCTCTGGCAACCCTCTCAAATGTAGTTAAGTACACTTCAATATCATCAGTCAGTGCCATTTCAGTCAGTTTAATGTCTTATGGATTATTACATGCTGTTCCTGCCCCCTGTGGTCCTTGTCCAATCACTTGGAGAGCTCGCAAGGTGTCCTCCCATCTCTGGTCTTGACACCTCCTCTCTAGCTCTCTCTTTCAGTTGTCTCATTCTCTTAGTCTCTCCATTTTGATTTGCTTTACTGCCAACCATTTTAGCAATCCGCTGATGTCTTCCAGTGGTGGTTCTTCATTCTGTGGTTCCTCAATTTCCTCCTCGTCGACCCCTGCACCCATCACCCTTATCTCTGTCTTCTTCTTCATCCTTCCAAACTCCAGGCCAGTAAGAAGTTTCTCTCCAGTCCTTAACACCGGGGCTCTGGTATGTACACCTGGCAGGCCTTCCTCCTCTTTCAGACCTTTCGTATCCAGTGATTTCTGGAGATCTGCCATCCTGCTCTTTGCCCCCATGTCTGGATACCAGGGCTGATATCTGGGTACTGGTCTCCTCCTCGTTTCTCTGGACAACCAGTACTATCCCACTTTTGACACCAAGTTGTCACAGTGTTTGGAAATAAACATCAGACAAGGCAAATTTACAGGATTTAAAACACACCTTGGTGTGAATTTTATTTTTCAAAAACTTGAAAAATAATAAATGAAAACAAAAAAAATGGAAAGAATATCACTACTTAGCATCAGTAGTTTCTTCCAAAATACCGTCTAGGACCTTGGAGCTTCTAAGGTGCAATTCATCTGCATTCATCAGCTTGTCAGCACAAATCAGAGAACCTCTCTCCTGCACTCTCAAGGCTGAACTGCCTTTCTGGACTTAGCGGAGAGCTTTTATACCTGTTTGGTGGGGTCATCTGACTAGACCCTTAACTAAAGATACAGAAAAAAAACTATCTGGGTTAGTTTAACTTTACAGTGTGACCCACCATAACTTTAATAGAAAATTACAAGAAATTTATCAGAACATTAGTCACTCAAATATATTTGGAAGGGGCTAAAATATGCTTTCATATACTTAATTGCATGGTAACTAACATTAGACCCCCACTTAGTTACCTTGAGTGACAGGGAAAGGAGTATAAAAGTGGGGCTGTAGAGGGCACTGCTCTCTTATAGGAACCTACAGTTACAAGTCAGGAGCCTGGTGAGACACTGCTTTTATAACTTCCTCCTAAGTATAATTATATTGTAACAGGATTTACAAGAAAATGTAAAGTTTGGTAAAAAAAAAGTATTTTTCTTTCCTTATGGAGGGCCCTTATTCTTCGTTTGACAAACTGGGGCTTATAAGCCCTTTTTAAAACCTTTATTCCTTTATTCTGTCCAAAACAAAAAGAAAAGCAAACAGAGTGTTTTATTTGGCACAGGAGACTGTCTTCTAAATCCGCACCATGGGCAGGATTCACAGAAGGGATGTACCCAGCACATCCGAGATGCACTGGGGCATCTCCAAAATGCACCCAAGGGCAATTCAGGCAGGGTGCCGATACACGGGTGCATCCCCAATGCACCAGTACATCCCCGATGTGCCGCATAACACCAGTAATGCTATGCGGTGCATCCGGAGGGGATGTGATGGGGGGGCGTGCCCATGCATACCGGGTGCAGCACCATCCACAGCCCAATTCCATGGCGCAACCCTGGGGTAAGTCCAGGGATGCTCAACAGAAAGATAAGTTTAGAAAAACTAAACTTATGTCGGTGGCCATTTACAGGCAGGCTGCCGCACTGCGGGCAGCAGCACAGGTGCCCGCCCACCCTGGCAGTCTAGTGAGCCCCCCCAGCCCCAAGCCACCATACAATGCTGCCCCTGGCATCAGTGAAGGACATGGTGCACCCCCCTAGCCCCCATACAATGCCGGCCCCTGTGGTGTTAACAGTGATGAAGCCCCCATGCCTCCGTACAAAGCGCACCCAGTGGCAGTAAAATATTAGCAACCCCATGCCCTTGTATGATGCCGCACCTGGTGGTTGTGGCGGTAAAGATGACCACCCAGCACCCGGTATGATGCGCTCCCTCGGCAAATGAAATGATGAACCCCCTCCAGCCCTAAGCCCTCGGTAATGCCACCTCCGCGGCAGTCTGCCAGTGCAGTCCAGCTCCCCAGGCAACTCAGCCACTCCTCTCCCCACACCCCAGCAGGGTCCACTGTCAGGAGGGCAGCTCAGCCACCCACATGCTGCCAGCAGCCACCGACAGAGCTGTCTGAGATGACAGCTATCATGCAGCCTGGCTTGGGCTGGGCTTGTATGACTGCTGTCATTCGGGCTGGCGCTGTATGTGGGTAATTGGCTACCAGCAGGACCAACTGAGAATGGCGGAAAAAATGAGTTGAGGGGTGCCAGAGAGGCTATTTCTCAACTCTTCATGGGAGGTGTCCCGAGAAGCAGGAGGTTCATTAAACCTCCCAGGAGCAACATCATGGAGTGCTGAGGTCATCTTTACTACAACAGCCCAGCGGGTGTGACGTAAATGGAACGTAGAGGGCCATCTTACCTCCGCCAGGTGCGGCCAGAGTGGAGGCATGAGGGCTCTATTACTCTTAACGCCGCCATGAGTGGCATGACTTGGGCTGGGGTCAGGTGGGAGAGGGGTGGTGGACACGGTTCGGCACATTCTGCTGGGGCATCCCAGCCGGCGCTATGCAAATGGAGCTATAACGGCATGCTAATGGCCCTATTGCACCATGCATGCCTAATAGCCTCATTTGCATGCCCCTGGCTGTGAATCGCATTTTTGGGCGTAGGGCATCCTGAGATGCCCTGCCCCAATGGGCTCACAGCCAGACATGGGGGATGCACAGGGGCATCCTGGGATGTTCCGGGGCATCCTGGGCTGGGCGTACCTGTGCTATTTACAGAGGGGTTGTGCTAGGGGCATCTCCCTGTGCCTCCTCTGTGAATCACCCATTTTACACTCAGTGCATCTCCCTGCGCCGGGGCAGCCGAGATGTGCTGGGCGCATCTTCTTTGTGAATCTTGCCCCATACGTTTTCTTTACTTAGTAGTGGCCAGCAGTTTTACTACCGCCACACTACTTTATATCATAAAATATGCTTTGATTTTAGTAGCAGTGGCTGAAATTAACATTATTCCATCAGCTGCCAGCTGAGAGAGCAGAGAAAACTGTTGTGGAAGCAGCGAGAAGAGAGAGGGTAAACGTGGAGCTTTTTAAGCTCCTCAGTCTTTCTCTGAAAGGTCTCTCTCTCTCTCTCTCTCTCTCTCACACACACAAAAAAGTAAATGGATTCAAGGAAAAATGAAAGTTTACTCCATGAGTGAACAGTAAGGTCCAAAGTTTGGTCCTGGTGGCTGAAATTTATATGTGCCACCTCACTCCAAGAACAGGGAGCTATGCGCCTGCTAAAGGAAGGGAGAGAGCACAATTAAGAGCAAAACTGTTCTAATTCTTTTTTCTATCTGAACTTCTCTCTCCTTCCTGATCCAGACTCCCAGTAGGCTAGGTACAGTCCATTACAGTACAACTTGGACGGGCGAGTGTGATTTAAAGCAATAAATCAATTTCATCTGTCGGCTCTGATATCAGCCTTTTTATTTTAAACACTGTCTCAGGGGGAAGAGTGTCACTGGAGCATAAGCGCTCCTGCACCAAATCATCGCGCTCTCCTTCTAGTATCTTGAAGGCATAAAAACAAATTATAAAACATGAAACAAATTTGGGGAAATATAGCGGGTGGCTTTTGGCAACATGCCAACAAGCAGCATACCACACAAAACCATAATATAAAGGTCTTAAACATCATTACAAGACCTACAACCTGGGGAAACCTTAATCACTACATTCCCACACAAACAGCTAGCTAAGGAACTTAAGTCTTTAAGTATTTCCTAACTAAAAAAGAACACCAACATACTATTTTAAATGCAAGAGGTCAAAAGGTCATATACAGAGTGCATATTACATGTTTTGTGGCACTACCGTAAGGATTTTCATTCATGAGTTGCTTTAAAGTATGAAATTAATTTCATGTTGTTTTTTTATTCTTCCTATCACCATGGCAAATTTTATACTGTTTTCCCTACATGCTATTAAATAGCCTTCACGTTTTTGCTTTGCACATATGCACTTTAAACCACACCTCACTAGGGGCCAGATATTCAAAGGGTAGCGCCGGGTGCAAATCCGTTGCGCTGGACTAGCCTCAAAATTACGCCTGACTGCTATATTTAAAAGGACATTTAGCGCTAGCGCTAGGTGTTAGTGCCAACGCTAAATTATAATGAATGCAAGGGAGGGACTGAGGGGAGGGGCCCTGAATGCCGGTGCACTGGCATATTCAAAGGTATAGCGCCGCGCTACAGGCATTAGCGCAGCCTGTAGCGTGGCGCTGAATACCGCTGTGAAAAGGCCGGCGGTAATGTGGTGGCAGTGCCCCCACCAAAGCACGATTCCCAATCCCCAGTATCTGCCCTATGATGTTATGTCCTTGTAGTCTAGAGGTCCCCATCCCCAGCACATATCTAGACCCCGTAGAAAATAAATAGAATATCTTTTCTCTGGTAGTCCTAGTGGTCCCCACCCCCAAGCACATATCCGACCCGTGAAAATAAATAGAATATCTTTCCCTGGTAGTCTAGTGGTCCCCCACCCCAAGCACATATCCACCCCATAGAATATAAATTCAAGTCTTGTCCTGGTAGTCTAGTGGTCCCCCACCCCAAACACATATCCCGACCCCCATAGAAATTAATACATTTCTTTTCCTGGTAGTCTAGCAGTTCCCCACCGGCAGTGACACCCGCTCATCCCATTACATTCCAGGAACAGAGCCGACGACCGGCTCAGCCCTGCGTCTTACCACCACGGCTGGCTGCCGACTGGGGTAGGAAGGGCTCCATCCTACCTCGATCGGCGGCGGCTGTGGTGGTGAAGGAGAGCTGAGCAGTCGTCGCTATAATAGATAACAAACACACCCAGGTGAACTAGACTGAGAAAAAATGTATTCTGGTCGAAATGTTTGAGATAAGTTCATTCCAGATGTGTTAATTTCTCGAGGTGGAACCCCTCTTCCCCGGGGGCACCATTTCAGAGGCCATTTCATTTATATTCTCGGGGTCAAAACGATGTCTGGGCCAAGGTCGGACAAAAATATATTATTCACATTAGAGGAGGTCGGAGTCATGCAGGGGTTGGGGACCACTAGACTACCAGGGACACTGACATTTTTTGTTTCAAATGGGGTCGGGATGCGTGCTAGGTGGTGGGGGACCACTAGACTACCAGGGATATTACTCATATATTAAGAGAAAACAAGACGGGAGTCATGCGGGGGGGTGGGGAGACCACTAGACTACCAGGGAAATGGATTAGTGTTGATTCAAAATCAGGGTCGGGATACATGCTCGGGTTGGGGGGACCACTAGACTACCAGGGAGTGGAACCCACACACCTGGGAACAGGGACCATGATTGCTGAGAAGGACTGCCTGGCCCAGCCTGTTTGTCCAGGTCCCTATATAATGGATAGCTGCCCTGCACAGCCCAGTGACCCTACAGTTGACATCCCCCCACTTCCAGCAGGATTGCCTTATGACTGCCCCATGCATTGCGTCCCCCCACTGTGTTTCACCCACTACTACAGTGGGGTACCTGTGTTGTTGGGGGAGGCATCCTCTAGGGCATGTATGGCCATGGGCAATGTGTCTGTTTAGCTATCGACATAAATATATATATATATACACATACATATATGCAGGTACTGCTTGCACAGCTGAATGGGTGTGTTGTATGCACTGACTGTGCCTGCCAGCACACAGTTCCTGCTGCTTCCAGCTTGTAAGTCCATTCTGACCAACAGGGGATGCTGTGAGCATGCCTTGGCCTGCAGCAGCCAGCCAGTACTTCCATTCCGACCAAAAGGGGGAGCTTTTTGCTCCATGCTGTAGCACTGGGCAAACTGCATGGTAATATATGCTAAACAGCACTTAATGAGATGCAAATGTTCTTGTTTGCCCACAGATTACCTAGGCAGGTTCATTTGCATGGGAGCTTTGAATATTGCTCCTGTTTGCCCCGGGCTAACCAGTTTGCACCGGACTAATGTGAGCACTGTGCAATCAGGTTAGCCCCTGGTAAACCTCACTTCAGAATAGCACACTAAGCACAGTTCTGCAGTGTGTGACTTACATTGTTATTTGTAGACTGCAGTAGCTGTGAGACATTTCTGTGCAATCACACACAATGTTCCCCACCTGCAACACTGGTTTGTTACAGAGTCTAATGAGCTGCTGTTGCAGTTTGCACTTCCTTGTTGCTATATTCAGTGCTGTTTTATTCCCGGGCTATTTTTGCCCTGCACTCCCAGACCAGTTTGCCCGGCTTCCTTAGACTGCTATATTCAGCAGGATTAGCACCAGGCTATTTCCTTTTGAATATAGCTTGCTTTGTGCTCCGGGCTAAGTTTGCCCGCCGGGCAGTGCTAATTTAGCCCCGGGGCAAAGTTTTGAATATCTGGCCCTAGGTATTTTGGCATCGAACCAAAGTCTGACTGAATGGAAGTGAAAAGGAAATATAAAGAGAGAACTAGTACGAAATTTAGAAGAGATAGTAAAGACCTACGCTAGGTGACCAACCTAGGGTAGGGTGGAAAAAGAGAGAATAAAGAAGAAAAACGTTAGCTGTTGCTCAACAGAAGTTTTTACAAGCTGAAAGACAAGGAGATAGGAAAGGGTTCCATCAGTCAAAATGTGAGGGTGTAGCCTATCTCCGCCACAAATACACTGAACAGAACCGGACCAAGCACTGACCCCTGTGGGTAACTTCTCTTGTCCTTGAGTGCTTTTCTCCTACCATCACCCACTGAGTTCTCCTCCGTCACCAGTTTGCCACCCACCTGATCAATTTTTCCCCTGCCCCCATGTCTGTCAGTTTTGTAATCAACTCTTATGGGGGACTGAAATCTAGTTACACTATATCTACCACTTGGCCCCCATCAATGGCCCTAGTGACCCAATTGAAGAAGTTGATCAAATTTGTTTGACAAGACCTCCCTGCCATAAACCCATGCTGTTAGCCATCCTGTAGTTCACTTGCCTTAAGGAACTCGACCAACCTTTTCTTTAGAATGGTTTCCATCATCTTGTCAACAATTTATTTATTTTCTTTATTTAAAGTTTGATAACTGGGTAAAATGCAATGGACCACATGGCCCTTTTACAGGCATGACCTGGACAAGAAAAACACAGTTTACAGAAATACAGTATACACAGTTAACAACAGTGTTACATGATAGACTTATGAGCACAGATCAGAGTAGCTAACAGGGAGAGCACAGGAAGATTTGTTGTTGGTAGATAGTCCTGAGCTCATTACAAGGGGTAGGGCAGAGGTAGGGAAACAGCAAAGGAAAGGAACCAGGGTTAAAGTGGGAGAGCAGGAGGGCAAACGTAGAAATGCAAGGGGGACAGGCTGCGAAACACGGGCAGATATTCCTGAGCTTGTCTCGAGAAATAAAGCAGAGGAAGGGAGGCAGCAAAGGAAAAAGACCGGGGTCAGCAGGAGGGAGCAAAAAGGCAAAGGAAGAAATACCAGAGGCACAGCATGGGACACATGGACAGCCATGTATACAGATGCCCGCAGTCCGGGAAACAAAATCCCAGACCTGGCAGCCTTGATGGCAGAGGCAGACCTGGACATAGTGGCAGTTACCGAGACATGGTCCACTTGAAACTATGACTAGGAGGTAAATGTACAAGGGTATGCTCTTTACACAGGAAGGATAGGAAGGGTAAAAAGTGGGTGGTGGCCCTCTGTGTCAGAGAAGGTATTAAAGCGACGGCAGTGCAGGGTAGACAGGAGGAAGCCAAGGCACTATGAGTCACACTTAAGCCAGGAAATGGTGAAGCAATTTGCACAGGAGTGATCTATAGGCCTATGGCACAGAGGCAGGAGGTGGATAGGGCAATAGTAGAGAAAATACATAGGATGGTGTCAAAGGGGGAGGTACTGCTGCTGGGCAATTTTAACATGCCAGATGTGGACAGGACCATTCCAGCAGCTGCCTCAGCCAGGAGCCGAGATATCATAGAATCCTTCCGGGGGCAGGCCTCAGGCAGTTGGTTCAGCAGCCCACCAGGGACAAGGCGACTTTAGACCTTGTACTGACTAATGGGGACAGGATCGAGGAAGTAGGGAAGCTTCTGTGAGTGGAGTAACTGCTTCAGGTAATTCTGTGTTCTGTTTCTGAGTTGCAAACGTAGCAGTACACTGCAAGTGTTGGAGTTACCTGAGCTGTAGTATTTGTGTCCTTAGTTTTTCATCCGGCAGTGTGGGCATTGCTGTAAGACAGGGGTCGATCTTAACACTGTTTTACTAGCCCAAACACTAGTGTAAATTGACCAGGGCTAGTGCAGCTAACTCTCTACTAGCCCGCATTGACTAGTGCAGATTTTCATGGCTGTTAGTGAAGTTAAAAATGTCTCTACTTTAGCATTCTCTAGTCTTCATGCTACTCTCCAGTGTTCCAGATGGCCAGGTGTGATTAACAGCTCATTAAGAGCTGCAATCATCTGGCAGTTCAAGAGAGGGATCCCACAAAAGACTCAATGTGAGTCATTATCACTCCACTGTTAAGACTTTCAGCTAGTGTTCAGGGTGTGATGAAGGGTAGAGTGCTGTTAAGTCACTAGGTTCCAGTTTTCTGAATGTGTCTGCGTCTAACAATTTGTCCAATATTATTAAGACCAGTGCCCCTCATTTCTCTACATTTTGAGTGTTTGTATACAACATTTCAGTGACAAAATGCAAAGAGGTAAACAGGATCGGCCCTGCAGTTGGTGGGTTTTATACCAGCCTCACCATAACTTCCCTCTCCCCTCCAAATCTCTTAACTCTGTTCTTTCCTTGGACACCACTGCAGACCAGATTCTGAAGTGACCATCCATAGCTGCCATTACTGGCAAGTGTAGGGGTCCATAGCTCTTCTAAGTGGACCATGCCAGCCATCACCATCCATACAGTTTCACCCTTATCTCACTCAGCATGTCCTTTCAGCCTAAAAGCAAAGCTTTGGATCATGTATGATACAAAAATAAACCTTGATAAAATACATAATTTGAAACCTTGAAATAGGCATTCCTGGGGTGCATAGATCATCCTATACAGAAACAGAAATAGTATAGTATTATGCCTGTGTACTGTTTCCTCATGGCTGATGAAAGGACAATATTTAAGAAAAATCTGTTATTGTTGGGGCAGAGCATACTAAAATCAATGCTTTTACAAATAAAAATCTCAGTTTTCTATTTCCCAAGCTCCTTAGGTTTGTCTAGCCCCAACCCCAAAGAAATCTTAGATGTGCTCCTGGCTCACTTGAGACTGTACAAACATAGAAACATAGACTTTGACGGCAGATAAGGACCGCTTGGCCCATCTAGTCTGCTCATTTCCCTACCTACAGGATAGGCTGTAGATCCTAGTTAACCAACAGCCTATTTCTTCCTACCCCCCACAAGAATTGCCTTATGTCTGTCCCATGCATTCTTGAACTTCTCCCACAGTTTTAGACCCACAACCTCCTCAGGAAGGCTGTTCCATGCATCCACTACCCTCTCTGTGAAATAATACTTCCTCACATTGCCCCTGAACCGCCCTCCTTCTATCTTTAAATTGTGTCCCCTTGTTCTTGCAAGTCTCTTTTCTGAAAGATGCTACCCTCTTGGACTTTGTTGATTCCACTGAGGTACTTAAAGTTTCTATCATGTCCCCCTCCCTTCTTTCCTCAAGGGTATACATATTAAGCTCCTTTAGTCTCTCCTCATACGGCTTCTCTTGCAGACCCTGCACCATTTTAGTTGCCCCTCCTCTGGACTACCTCTATCCTGTCTATGTCCTTGCGGAGATGGGATCTCAGAACTGGACACAGTACTCCAGATGGGGTCTCACCAACTGTCTGTACAGAGGAATAACAACTTCCTGTTTTCTGCTGCTGATGCCTCCCTATACATCCCAGTATACCCCCAGCCTCCCTACTACCTTCTCACATTGCTTGCTAACCTTAAGGTCATCTGATATGATTACCCCAGGTCCTTTCCTTTTTGTTGTTGTTACTACCTCCCCACCCATTGTGTATTCTTCCCTGGTTCTTGTTTCCCAGGTGCATTATTTTGCATTCTTTGCATTGAATCCTAGCTGCCATACTTCTGACCATTCCTCCAACCTTGCCAAGTCCTTTTCATCCTTTCCACACTCCTTGTGTATCAACCCTGTTGCAGATCTTTGTGTCATCTGCAAAGGCATACTTTTCCTTCCAGTCCCTCTGCAATGTCACTGATGAAGACATTAAAAAGGACTGGACCCAATACTGAACCCTGCGGTACCCCACTAGTAACCTCTCTTTCTTCAGAGTGGACTCCATTTACAATTTCCTTCTGTGTCCTGTTGTGCAGCCAATGTTTTACCCAGGCTACCACCCTGGGACCCACTCCCAGGCTGGTTAATTTGACTATTAATCTTTTGTGTGGGACTGTGTCAAATGCCTTGCTAAAGTCTAGGTAGGCCATGTCCACAGCCCCTCTCTGGTCTACTACTTTGGTCACCCAGTCAAAGAAATCTATTAGATTCATCTGACATGACCTTCCCGCTGTGAATCCATGCTGCCTTGGGTCCTGTGCTCCACTGGCTTCTAGGTACTCAACAATTCTTTCCTTCAGAAGTGACTCCATCACTTTCCCTACCACAGAGGTCAGACTGACAGGTCTGTAGTTTCCTGCCTCTGTCTTGGTCCCACTTTTGTGAAGGGGAATCACATCCGCCTTCCTCCAGTCTTCGGGTACCACACCATCCTCCCATGATTTATTAAAAAGAGTAGCCAGTGGTTTCACTAGTTCCTCCCTTAATTCTTTTAGAATTCTGGGGTGAATTCCATCAGGACCCATTGCTTTGTCCACCTTCAGTTTTAGGAGTTCTTGCAGAACCCTTTCTTCTGTGAAAGGACTGGGATCGACCCCCTATCAAAGTGCTTCTGTTAATTGGATTAGGCACTTCCCTTCCTCTTTTGTGAATACTGAGCAGAAATATTCATTCAGTATCCTGCTTTTCCACTGTCCCCCTCTGCCCACCCACCGTTCATTCTATTCAGCCTCACTATCCCTCCCTTTGTATTTCTACGCTCGCTGATGTACCTATAAAAGGTTTTATCCCCCTTCTTAACTGAGTTGGCTATCTTTTCCTCAGTTTCAGCCTTTGCCATTCTGACTTCCCTCCCTGCTTCCTTCTGCCTTAACTGGCACAGCTCTCTGTCCTGCTCCTTCTGTGTTTCCTTATACTTCCGGAATGCTATCTTTTCTTCCTGACTTTCACAGCCACCTCTTTTGAGAACCATAGTGGCTTTTCTTTCATTTTGATTTGTTTATTTGCTTCACACAAGGCTTGTTGCCTCTGTGATGGCAGTTTTGATGATTCCCATTGTTGCTCCACACCTCCTTCTAGCCTGTTTGCTAGTGCTTTTCTGAGGCACTCTCCCATCTTGCCAAAGTCAGCTCTCCTAAAGTCCAGTACCCTCACTTTTGTATGGCTTGATTCTGTAGCTGAGTTTAACGTGAACCACACTGTTTGATGGTCTTGTCCCCAGATGGCAACCCACTTCTAGATCTGAGATCCTCTCACTGCCCCGTTTGAGAGTACGAGGTCTAAGATTGCTCCCTCACGAGTGGGTTCTGAAACTAGCTGTCTAATTCCTGCCACCTGTAGGGCATCAAGAATGGCCCTGCTCTTGGATGTCGCTGCAGCAAATGTGCTCCAGTTAACATCTGGCATATTCAGGTCTCCCATCAATAGTATCTCCCCTTTCTCTGCCATTCAAGGAATGCCTTCTATCATATCCTTGTCCATTCCCTCCCCCTGACATGGGGGTCTGTACACAACCTCTGTGTGGATTGTGGTGCCCTTTCCAGTCTCCAAGGTGACCCACAGTGCCTCCTCTCCTCCCTGTTTACTCTTTTGTTCAGTTGCTTTTATCCCTTCCTTTACATAGAGAGCTACTCCTCCCCCTCTTCTCCCCTGCCTGTCTCTCCTGTAGGTTATGTACCCTGGTATGTTAACATCCCAGTCATGGTTCTCTGTGTACCATGTTTCTGTGACTGCTACGATATCCAGGCATCCCTCTTCCATCAAGGCCACCAGCTCAGGGAGCTTGTTGCCCAGACTACAGGCATTGGTACTCATTACCCTCTATTTCCTGATGGCCTTACTCCCTTTTGCCCCATCCCTGTCTTTCTTGCCTTTGTCACTTTCTCCATTTACCCCTCCTTCTCCCTATCGACTCCTCTATGTTGGTGTTTGCCGCACTTACTACCATGATTATTTGGGGGCTAGGATTTCCCTGCTCCTTTCCAGTGCTTCCCCCCTTGGCTAGTTTAAAAGCTTGCCAATGAAGCATTTAAACCTATCACCTAGGATCCTGGTTCCCCTCCTGGACAGATGCAGCCCATCATGCCAGTACAGGCTTGCATCACTCCAGGTGGACCCCCAGTCCCCAATGAAGCCAAATCCCTGAGCTCCACACCAGTTTTTCAACCACTGATTGAATCCCATGGTGCGGAACACCCTAGCCTCTCCTATGCCATAGATAGGCAGCACCTCCGAGAAGGTTACCGTGCGTGCTACTTGACTAAGGCTCCTCCCCAATTCCACAAACTCTTCCTGCACTTCTCTAATCCCTTTCTTAGCCAGGTCATTTGTCCCTAGGTGGATGATGACATCCAGCTACCTCCCCTGTGCAGCTGCTCCGGCAATCCTGAGGATTCGCTCCCTGTCCCTCCAAGCCATGGTGCCAGGCAGGCACCTTACCTCCCTCTCCCATTCCTCCCCCAGTTCTACCTTCATAACAATGGAGTCCCCCACCAGGAGTTGTTTCCTTCCACTGCAGGGTCCCCTGCCACCCTCCTGTGGGTCTCCTTTGTGGAGGTTCCAAGCATCCTCCTTGGTCTCCACTGCAGGTGCCTCCATAGAGGAACCACACTTTGACAGAATGGCATAGGAATTGTGGAGAGGTACAACTGGAGGGATGCACCTCTGTTCCACCACCCTCACCCTCCCTGAGCCCACTGTAGTCCAACCGCTCCTCTTTCTTGGCAACCTCTGAGGCAGCAGCAGTGGCACTGGTGGTCCCTGGATGGAAGAGGAGGTCCCACAAATCCTGGTCAACTCAGCCTGGAGATGAGCAACCTCCTCCCTCAGCCCAGAGAGGTGCCTGCAGATGGGACAACACCGCATCCTCCAGAACGACTCCCGGAAGACTGCTGCTGCACAGCCACTGCACTGCACCACTCCAATCATGTCTTATTTCTGGCCCCTTAACTGTTTTCAATCCTTACTCTTTCCCTGTTTTTTTTTCTCTCTCTCCTTACTTTCTGCCTGTGTGCTCTTTAAGCTCCTGATTGCCTGTTCTGAGACAAGAATATCCTATATTTCTCAGTAGACCACTTACTTGCTCAGAGGCAGACCTCCAGCAGGTAGAAGGGGCCGGAGAGCTACTCTTGCCCTTCTAGGATGGTGGGCCTTTGGTGGTTCTGTGATCACTCACTTCCTGCTCTCAAGCAGGAAGTTCCTGTTGTCAGTCAAATCCTGTGCCTATAAAAATAGAACTAGCTTTGGGAGGGGAGGGAAGGAGGGCAATATAGTCCCAGCAGAGAAGTCCAGTCACACAGCAGTCCTATCTCCTGGTGTCTTCTGCCAAGATATTAGCAGAATCTTTCCAAGGCAGTCTTTAAATGTAGCTTCCTTCTAGCTAAGCCACTCCCCCTACTTATTAGATCTTTCTACCAGTAATTTAAACCTCACAGCAGTTAAGTCCTTTCAATCACCTGATATTTACACCTATAACTGTTCAGATACCCATTCAGTTCAGTTAACCCAGACAAACACACACACACTTTTTTTGCTTGTTTTGTATGTTAGTTTTTTTTTTACCCTAAATTAAAGGTCCAAGTACAAAAGTTCTTCTACTTTGGTCCCAGCGGAGAAGTCCAGTCACACAGCAGTCCTTTCTCCTGGTGTCTTCTGCCAAGATATTAGCAGACACTTTCTAAGGCAGTCTTTAAATGTAGCTTCCTTCTAGCTAAGCCACTCCCCCTACTTACTAGATCTTTCTACCAGTAATTTAAACCTCACAGCAGTTAAGTCCTTTCAATCATCTGATATTTACACCTATAACTGTTCAGATACCCATTCAGTTCAGTTAACCCAGACAGACACACGCACACTTTTTTTTTGTTTTGTATGTTAGTTTTTTTTTACCCTAAATTAAAGGCCCAAGTACAAAAGTTCTTCTACTTTAGTCCCAGCAGAGAAGTCCAGTCACACAGCCAGTCCTTTCAAAAGTGCAGGTCTCCAGGTGACTATAGGGTGGGGACCAAGAGTGTCTTTCTCTGCCTGACTCTGTTATTGCCCTGTGGGTGGTGGTGGTGACAGTGTGGTGAGGTGCATAATGATGTCAGCTATTGTGTGCGCAGAGCTAGGACTGCTTGATTGAACGTTTGCTGTTGTGATAGCATCTCTCTGTTTGGTGTGGGGGGGAGCAGAAAGAGGAAGCGAGGAGGCTGTGGTACAAAACAATGGGGGGGGCTCACTGTGATGGCACTGCAGTCTTTTTTCTGCTGAGGAGCTGGAAGCAATGTGGGAGCAGGATAAATGTGCAATAATCAGAGTATTTTTTGGCTTTGCTTGCATTGTTTCCTGCGTAAGTGATCACAATTTACCATAATAATAAAGGGTTAGTGCAATCATCTGCAGACTAGTGTAATTTTGAATCAACTTGCACTGCTAGCTAGTGCAAAAAAAGTTAAGGTTGACCCCTGCTGTAAGAGTAAAAGAGGTCCGCCGAAATCGGTTAGGATACCTTTGTGTGGGGATTGAGAGGTCTTGGTGGGGAAAGGGATAGGGCAGATTGACTCTCACAAGAGTTGGGATAAGGGGCAAACACTGCCGCAGGGGGACAAGGAGCAAACACTGCCGCAGGAAGGGGAAGATGGGATGGGGACTGGCGGAAAATCAAGGAGCACAAAAGTAAGGAGGGGGGTGTAGGGGAAGGCTCCAGAGGGGATACAGGAATCCCAGATAGTGACAGAAAGGGGCACAAGAGTAACCAGAGGGGATGGCAGGTGATTAAGTATAAAGGTCCAAAGCCTGCACAGAGGACAAGGGAGGAGAGAGCAAGGGGAAGACCATCAGCCATAGGAATACTGGCAGTGGACCAAGAACAAAAAAAATGATTTGCCCCACTAGCAGTGCAAATTGGGGGAAGATCGGGAAAATGGAGTTGAAGAGCACACAGGGGAAATAGGAAAGGCAAGTACAAAGGAAGGCTCACAAAATTGGAAAAGGGGATGCCCAATCGATTAAGAACAGGCAAGCCCAAAAAGGGGGACAGTATACTCGGCTCCAGAGGAGCTAAAGCTGGATGGGTGGGAAGGCCCCAGAAAAATCAATCAGGGCAGGGGCAGATAGAAAGGAGGGGAAAGGTTCACAGATGGAGGGGCAGAGGCAGGCAGCCTGGCAGAAAGCACCTGTTGGGGGCACAATGCTGGGGGGGGCACAGAGCAAAAGCATTACTTCTAGAGGCAAAATGAGCAAAAGAGGGTAATGAAAATAGGATAGAAAATAGGATACAGGGGTTGGGGGAAGGACGGAAGGGAGATGTAACCAAAAGGAGGTGGAGAGCAGGGTCGTACTGGTTGAGGACTCTATAATGAAAGGAATTAGGTGGGGGGACAGGGGGGACAAGAACAGCACAGTATGGGTTGAGTATCTGCTGTGCATGACAGAGGCTAAGGTCATTCACTATATCCCCTCAAGGGGGAAGCAGCAGGGTGAGAAAACGCACCTGCTGTTCTACCTGGGAAAAAATGACCTGGCGGGAAGTAGCCTGACGGAAGAGCAGGCAAGATTCAGAGCTCTTGCTAGATACTGTAGCAGCCTGGGGTTCAGATCTGTGGCTTTTTCAGAGGTGTTACCTGTACCAAGGGCAAGCACTGATAGGAAGATGAGGATAAGGGAGTTCAACAAGTGGCTGGTGGTGTGGTGTGAGCAAATGGGGTATGGGTTAGTAGGGGACTGGGGATCTACGTGGGGGGACGAGGGCCTGTTTGCACTGGACCGACTGCACCTGAATAAGGAGGGGGCAGCAGTACTAAAAAGCAAACTAGGAGAATTAATAGTGGATACCTACAGTTTAAACTAGGTTTTTTTTTGGTGGGGAGTCTGCTCCACAAGAAAAAAAGTTTGTAGTGCTACCAGCCCCCCAGGATAGCACTACATTGTTGGGCAAGAGAGAGAGAGATGGGAGAAGGGGGGAACAAGGGAGGAGGCTGGTGGAAGGGATTAGCAGCAAACACCAGGAGTTTGGGAAATAAGATGGTGGACCTGGAGGCCATCATTAAGGACGAGGGACTAGATATAGTTGCAATAAGTGAGACCTGGCGGATAGAGCATCACACCTGGGAAACAACCATTCCAGGTAATAGACTGTTCAGAAGGGACAGGGAGGGCAAGAAGGGGGGACGGATTGCCTTATACATCAGGGAAGGCATTAGTGTAACTGAAGAGCAGGAGGAGGAAGGGGAAACTGAGCTGCTGTGGGTAACACTAGGTAGGAAGATGGATGAATTCCGGTGGCTGGGGGTGGTATACAGGCCATCTGTGTAAGGAGAGGAGGACGATAGATGGCTAACTCAGGCAATCATGAGGCTGGCCCAGAAAGGAGAACTGCTACTGGTACGTGACCTGGACCTCCCAGGTGTATAATGGGAAATCCCAGATGCAGCGTCGGCAAGGAGCAAAGAGGAATTAGACGAGCTGCAGGTGGTATTCCTTCAATAGCTGGTCAGGGAGCCAACGAGGGGAAGAAACTTGTTGGACATAGTCTTGACTAATGGGGAGAGTGTGGAGGAGGTGAGGATGGGAGAAGCCTTGGGCACCAGCAACCACAGCATGATATGGTTCAGGGTCCGGGCAGGGAGGGAGACAAGTAAAACCAGTAGTAAGTAATTAGGTTATTATTGATCGGTTGACGAACCATTACAACATCTACAGATTAAAAATACATTAAAAAACTACAATAGTTGACATATTACATAATACACATGCTCTATTAAAATTTTCACCAATGCCATAAATTAAATATATCTTGTACATCCAGTTAATTAGTAAATGGAATGCTGTTAGACTATTAATCTTAGAGTCTATGTGTGGTGATTAAATAAATCATAATTTCCTGCTATTTATTTTACTTGCTAGGTTTAATCACACTACAAAAGATTCTCTGAGTTAGGATGACTAATTGTAGCACTGTTTGAGACATAACCTGCTCAGACACCCCTGGGAAATAGCCTGCCTCCCTGAATACTACATACTTCGTTCAGTGGACCATCAATAAACCCAACGTATGGCAACACCAAGACACAGGAATAAGGCCTCCTAACCGAAAATCAGGATTGGTGCATAAAGCTACTCTGTCCCAATATGAGGTAACAGATCATTGTCATATGTCCCTAACTGGGCCAGCTTGTACTACCAGCTTAGGCCTAACATAAATGGAGCCAAACATGGATACCCCGCAGCGCATGCTGCCCCGTATACCTCTAATGACTCCAAAGTCGGGCACTGTCTGCCAGCCTGTACTCCAGGCCACAAATACAGGGTCAAAAGAACTGGACCTGTGATTACACATCAGGTCATTTTGCTTCATGTCCATACTCAGAATTCGGTACTGGGCCCCATAATATAACTCAAATATGCCCTACTACTATTGGTTACCGATATCCATTTCTCAGAGGAATTAGCATTATCAGTTCAGTCTGTGCTACCCCAGGTCTTCCCAGGCTATCACCCCTAACTTTCCATAAAATACCACCACATAACTCCTCATAAATCAAAGTAAAACACCCAAGCAATATTATTAGCAGCAAATAAAGACTTTCTAACCACATCAAAGCAACAGAAATTTCATCATTTCAATTTATGGGTTACAGTAGCAATGATAGAGATTAGTATAAATTATTCTAAGCTGTTGATTATAACCCAAAAAATCAAACGATATATTCAACAGCTTAAACTAAGCAAGGACACCTCTTATAGACAGAACAAAGACAAATACATATATATATATATATATATATATATAAGCATTTGAAAAGGTACATTGCAGAAAAGGTTCAGCTCCTCTAATTCTTTTTTAATTTAAATACTGTGTGGTGTAAAAGTTCCTATTATTCAATTTTCGGCACAAAAATACCTAGGGGGTATAATACCCAAAGGATCCTACCAAGATAAAAGCAAAAAGATCACCATATGGCAACTCAGTGCTGTGCTCACAGAATATGGTCAAGTCGGCAGTTCAAACCAGTCATCTGAATACAGTACATATCCCCAAAGACCGCAAATGATTAATGTTGAGTAATTCACCTTCTGCAAGAATTTCATTCTAGACCATTTTTGCATAAAAAAGAGTTCAGCTCCATAACAAGGAGTTCCATGGTTTCAGTGAGTGACCTAAATTTTAATTCCTACTTTAAATAGGCATTCATTAGCTAAGGTCAGTAGCAGTTATAACCACACTTTAATTAAATAAACCACCTGGTTCAATACCGTTAGCACACAAAGTTTACTCAGGCAGTGCAATGGCTCTAAACCGCTGCATATCTTACCAGAACGAGTCTCTTCAAATATTGTTTAAAAAGGTATACCTGCAGATTGGTGTCCTTTTTTGGTCTCCATCAGTGCTTTAAAAAGCACATGCATTTGGTGCTTAAGTCATTTCATACTAACACTGAAGCACCAGAACACCCTCCCACCTGAGAGTCATTAGACCTTCAAGAGGCCCACCATCTCCTGAAGATAAGCTTATTTCATTTCAGCCTTGCACCACAGATTTAACTTGCTGAGGGTCTTTCTTCTGAACTGCACTCTCCCAGTTTTCTGGAACACAAAAGTCCACCTGAAAAATAGGGAAAAAGAAATTGCTCCACTGAACATAGCATTTAGGTAGATTGAGGAGTCTTTGGCCCCCCAGGCAACATTAGCATACCTGTTTATAATAATGAAAACACCCTCATGCACTTGTAATGCAGTTCAAAAGTCTCCTGTCTTTGTCTGCCTCTCACTGTCTGGATCAAAGCAGACTCCAGTCTGTTTTCTGTTCGAGGCCTCCCGGAACCAATTACCATTATAGGGCTCCTTGTAGAGTACACGCTGCACTGCAGTGTATTAATTAAAGCCCAGCGGCTGCTTCATGGTTCAGGCACTCCAAGTACAAACTCTAACAATGAGGGCCTCAGCCACAGATGCCAAGGCAAACGCTGCTGAGCTCATGTCCCACCGTGGAGAGAGACATATCTCCCCATGGTCAAAAAAGTATTTTATCAAAATATACAGAGCCAGAATGAAACAACAGAAGCTCAATTCAAATGGGCCATAGAACGAATGAATAAAAATCTACTAAAGCACAAATGTCCAGGAAGCTGGCCGGCAGCATGCTCACAGCGAAAATGCCCCAGACGGAAGAGCATTTTGCATTCAATATGGTAAGGCAAATACAAATTTAACATGAGTTTCATTCATCAGTTTTAAGTAAAACAGAAATACCTGTAGATTTTAATCAAAAAAGTTACTAACGCACATCAGAGTCATAGTTGCTGCAGGGAGCGGAGCAGCATTGCATCCATTTTGCTGCTCTGCCCCACCAGTAAAACCAGTACAACAGTCATGGACTTCAGACACACAGACTTTGATAAGATGAGAAAGATAGGGAAAACATGGAAGGTACGGGCACTATAGGGACAGTGGAGGAATTATGGGATGTTATCCAGGGAAGGGGTTCAGGAAGCAGTGGAAATCTGCATAAAAAGGTCCTGAAGAGCAGGAGACCACTCTGGCTCACTAGGGAGGTGGTGGGGGCAGTCAGGGAAAGGAGGATGGCTTTCAGAAAATTTAAGAGGACGCTCAGAGAGGAAACTAGAGAGGAGTACAGGGAGAAGAGGAGTTTGGCAGGCAGGGAGGGAGATCAGAAGGGCAAAAGCGGCCACTGAGGAGAAAATAGCCAAAAAGACCAAGAGGGGGGATAAAACATTTTTCAGATATGTGAGGGA
This sequence comes from Neoceratodus forsteri, assembly GCA_016271365.2. Taxonomy (NCBI): domain Eukaryota; kingdom Metazoa; phylum Chordata; order Ceratodontiformes; family Ceratodontidae; genus Neoceratodus; species Neoceratodus forsteri. Next base: position 668,685,112 of record CM057451.1, on the reverse strand, counting down.
GAGGATAAAGGCAGGCAGGGGATTGCTATACTGAGGGGGGAAGGAGTGATAAGCTTGGAGCAGGACTACGTAATGGCAGAGGCATTAAATAAGTACTTTAGCTCGGTATTCACAGAGGAGGAGGAAGGCAGGGGTCCGATGTTAAAGTCTAAGGGGAGGAAGGGCAAATGGGTGGATCAGAGCCTGTTCACTGTGGATAGGGTCAGGGCACAGCTAGCTAGACTAAGGGTGGACAAGGCAATGGGGCCTGATGGGTTACACCCCAGAGTGATCAGGGAACTGAGGGAGGAACTAGCTGCACCCTTGACAAGGCTCTTCAACCTGTCTCTGGATATGGGGACGGTGTCAGAGGACTGGAGGAGGAGGGACATGGTACCCTTGCACAAGGGAGGTAGCAGGGAGCTGAAGGAGGACTACCACCCAGTCAGCATTACGTCTGTGATGGGGGAAGGTAATGGAGGCATTAATCAAGGAGAGGGTGGTGGATTACCAGGGGGAGTGTGGCTTGCAGGACAGCAGACAGCATGGCTTCACCAAGGGGAAATCATGCCAGACCAACCTAACTGAGTTCTTTGATTGGGTGACTCAGGTAATCGACCAGAGAGGGGCGGTGGACGTGGCCTATCTGGACTTCAGCAAGGCCTTCGACACCGTTCCCCACAGAAGGTTGGTGAGCAAGATGGAAAGCATGGGGTTGGGAGGGAAAAAAGCAAGCTGGGTGGAGACATGGCTAGCAGGGAGAACTCAGAGGGTGGTACTAAATGGGGTGCACTCCGAGATGGCAAGGGTAAGGAGTAGGGTGCCACAGGGAGTCAGTTTTGGGTCCATTCCTCTTCAACATCTACATCAGTGATATTGTGGAGGGTTTGAGAGGGAGGGTGTGCCTATTTGCCAATGATACAAAAATCTGCAACAGGGTGAACACCCTGAAGGGGGTGGAGGACATGAGGAAGGACCTTAAGACACTCGAGGAGTGAGTCAGGAAGTGGTAGTTGAAATTTAATACCAAGAAGTGTGCTGTGATGCACCTAGGGAGTAAAAACATGCAAGCAGGGTACACACTGGGGGTGAATCAAAAAATTAAAACAGGAAAGGGATCTGAGGATCATAGTCTCCTCAAACCTTAAGGCAGGGTTTCAATGTAGCAGGGAGGCAGGAAGAGCAAGTAGAATGTTGGCATGCATAGGCAGGGGCATTACCAGCAGAAGGAGGGAAGTAATAATGTCCCTTTACAAAGCTATGGTGAGGCCGCAGCTAGAGTTCGGGGTTCAGTTCTGGAGACCACACCTCTGCAAGGATATAGATGCATTGGAGTGGGTTCAGAGAAGGGCAACAAAGATGGTGCAGGGTATGCAGGGGAAGACATGTGAGCAAAGGTGTAAGGAGCTGAATCTGTGCATGCTAGAAACAAGAAGGGAAAGGGGGGACATGATTGAAACCTTTAAATATGTAAAGGGACTAAATAAAGTAGGAGAAGGGGGTCTGCTGAAGAGGAAGGAGGGAGCCAGAACTAGAAGGCACAGCCTCAGAGTGCAAGTAAATAGATATAGGGTCAATGTGAGAGGGTGATTCTTCACAGAGAGGGTGGTGGAGCCCTGGAACAGACTGCCAGTTGGAGTGATGGGGGCTGGAATGGTGGAGGAATTTAAGAGGGCATGGGACAGGCATATGGGGCTGAGTATAGGGGGGAGTGCAGGGCAGGGGGTATGTGAAAGGGGAGGGATGGGCAGACTACATGGGTTGGAAATGTTCTTTTTTGCCATTAAGCTTCTATATTCTATGATTCATGACCACCATACAGTCTGGTTCAACATCAGTACAGTGACACAGGAGAGTCACACAAAGACAAGGGTACTGGATTTCAGGAAGGTGGACTTTGCTAGGATTGGGAGAGGCATTAAGGAAGCCCTGGCAAGAAGAGATCCATGGGTAAGGGTTGAGGAGCACTGGGCACACCATAGTGGAGGCAACAAATCACTGTATCAGGCTGAGCAACAAGGGAAAAAGAAGGAACAAACCACTATGGTTCGTAAAGTAGGTAGCAGAGAAAGTGAGGGAAAAAAGAGGGCTTTCAGCATATACAAGGAGACTCCAAAGGATGAGGAGAGGGCAGTGGACCTAGAGAAGCAGAAGGAGGCAGAGAAAACTGTTAGGTGCACAAAGGCACAGAGGAGAGATTAGCACAGACAGTAAAGGGGGACAAGACATTTTATAAATACAGTAGTGATAGAAAGAAGGTCAAGGGAGGGATTGTAAAGCTCAAAGAGGAGGAAGGGATGTGTGTAGAGGGGGACCCGCTTCACTGCTGAATGAATACTTCTATTCGGTATTCACGGTAGAGGGGAAGGGACAGGGACCACAGCTAGGCAACAGCAACAATGAGGGAAGAGAACAGAAGACAGAGTCCTGGAGAAACTCACAAAACTGAAGGTGGACAAAGCTATGGGACCAGATGATATGCACCCCAGGATATTAAAGGAATTACGGATGGCGCTACCAGCACCTCTAGCGGCCCTGTTTAGAGAGTTGCTCGATACAGGGGTGGTTACAGAGGACAGGAAGGGGGCAAATGTAGTCCCTCTTCACAAGAGTTGTAGCAGGGAGGAAGCAGGAAACTATAGGCCAGTCAGCCTCACCTCAGTAGTAGGTAAGCTCATGGAGGCACTGCTTAAGGAAAGGATCAGGGAACACTTGGAAACCATGGGAGCACAGGATCCAAGGCAGCATGGATTCATGGTGGGAAGGTCATGTGAAACAAACATAATTGACTTTTTTGACTGGTGACAAAAGAGATGGATCAGGGAGGGGCAGTGGATATCAGCAAGGCCTTCGACACTGTACCGCACAGGAAACATAGAAACAAAGAATTTGTCGGCAGATAAGGACTGCTTGGCCCACCCAGTCTGCCCATTTCCCTACCTACTGGATAAGCTGCAGATCCTAGTTAACCAGCAGCCTACTTCTTCCTACCCCCACCCCCTAGAATTGCCTTATGACTGTCCCACACATGCTTGAATTCCACCACTGTTTTTGACTCCACAACCTCCTCCGGAAGGCCGTTCCACGCATCCACAACCCTCTCTGTGAAAAAATACTTCCTTAAATTACCTCTGAGCTGCCCCCATCTTCAAATTGTGCCCCCTTGTTCTTGCACACCTCTTTTTTGAAAGATGCTACCCTCTTGGACTTTGTTGATTCCCTTGAGGTGCCAAAGTTTCTATCATGTCCCCCTCCTCCTTTCCTCGAGGCTATACATATTAAGCGCCTTAAGTCTGTCTTCATATGTCTTTCAGTGCAGACCCCTGCACCATTTAGTTACCCTCCTCTGGACAGCTTCCATCCTGTTTATGTCTTTACGGAGATTGGGTCTCAGAACTCCACGCAGTACTCAGATGGGGTCTCACCAGCTGTCTGTACAGAGGATAACAACTTTCTGTTTTCTACTGGTGATGCCTCTCCCTATGCATCCCAGTATCCCCAACCCTCCTTGCTGCCCTCTCACATTGCTTGCCCACCTTTAGGTCATCTGATATGACTACCCCAGGTCTCTTTCCATTTTTGTTGTTAGTATCTCACCCCATTGTATACTCTTCCCTGGGTTTTGTTTCCCAGGTGCATTACATTGCACTTCTTAGCATTGAATCTAAGCTGCCATACATTTGACCATTCCTCTAACCTTGCCAAGTCCCTTCTCATCCTTTCCACCTCACCTTGTGCATCAACTCTGTTGCAGATCTTTGTGTCATCTGCAAGGCATACTTTTTCCTTCCAGTCCCTCTGCAGTAGCAAGCTTATAAAGACATTGAGAGGACCAATCTAATACTGAACCCTCGGTACCCCACTAGTAACCCCCTTTCTTCAGAGTGGACTCCATTTACTATTACTCTCTCTGTGTCCTATTCTCTAGCCAGTTCTTTACCCAGGCTGTCATCTTGGGACCCATCCCTGAGCTGGATAACTTGTATATTAATCTTTTGCGTGGGACTGTGTCAAATGCCTTGCTAAAGTCTAGGTGAGCCATGTCCACAGCCTCTCCTGATCTACTACTTTGGTCACCCAGTCAAAGAAATCTATCAGATTCATCTGGCATGACCTTCCCGCTGTGAATCCATGCTGCCTTGGGTCCTGTGCCCCTCTGGCCTCTAGATACTAGACAATTCTTTCCTTCAAGTGATTCCATCATTTCCCTATCACTGAGGTTAAACTAACAGGTCTGTAGTTTCCTGCTTCTGCCTTGCTCCCACTTTTGTGAGGGAATCACATCTGCCCTCCTCCAGTCCTCGGGTACCACCCCATCCTCCCATGATTTGTTAAAGAGGGTAGTCAGTGGTGTCACTAGTTCTGCCCTTAGTTCTTTTAGAATTCTGGGATGAATCCCATCAGGCCCCATTGCTTTGTCCACCTTCAGTTTTAAGAGTTCTTTCATAACCCTTTCTTCTGTAAATGAGCTGGTATCAACTTCTGTATCCAGAGTGTTTCTACTGTTTGTTTTAGGTACCGCCCCCTCTTCATTTGTAAATCCTGAGCACAAATATTTGTTTAGTATCTGCCTTTTCACAGTCACCCTCTGCCCACCCTCCCTCCCTTTATTAAGCCTCCTATCCCTCCTTGGTCTTCCTTGGCTCCCTGATGTAATTATAAAAGGTTTTATCCCCCTTCTTAACTGAGTTGGCTATCTTTTCCTCGGTTTGGGCCTTTGCTGTTCTGACTGCCTTCCCAGCTTCCTTTTGCTTTAACTGATACAGTTCTCTGTCCTGCTCCTTCTGTGATTACTTGTACTTCCTGAATGCTTTCTTTTTCTCTTGAACCTTCACTGCCACTTCCTTTGAGAACCATAGTGGTTTCTTACATCGTTTTGTTTTGTTTATCTGCTTCACACAAAGGCTTGTTACCTCTGTGATGGCAGTTTTATTATTCCCATTGTTCTTCCACCCTCCTTCTTTCCCATTTGCTAGTGCATTCCTTAGGCACTCACCCATTTTAGCAAAGTCAGCCCTCCTAAAGTCCAGTACATTTGCCTTTGTATGGCTGTTCTATTGCTGTGTTTATTGTGAACCATACTGTTCGATGGTCGCTAGTTCCCAGATGGCTACCCACTTCTACATCTGTGATCCTCTCTCCATCTCCATTTGAGAGAACCAGGTCTAAGGCTGCTGAACAAGCTAGGTCGCCTAGGGGTGGGCCCCAAAGTAGAAAAACTGGGTTAGGAACTGGTTGAGGGATAGGCAGCAGAGGGTGGTAGTAAATGGGATCAAATCCGAGGAAAAGAGGGTGACCAGCAGGGTACCTCAAGGATCAGTCCTGGGGCCAGTCCTTTTTAATGTCTTCATAAGTGACATTGCTGAAGTGCTGGAAGGGAAGGTTTGCATATTTGCAGATGATACCAAGATCTACAACAGGGTAGACACTCCAGAGGGGGTAGAAGGAATGGGGAAGGATCTGGGAAAGCTGGAGAAATGGTCTGAAGTGTGTCAATTAAAATTTAATGCACAGAAGTGCAAAATCGTGCATCTGGGGAGAAGAAATCCCATGGAGAGCTACAGGATGGGGGGGTGTTCACAGTCACTAGGGAAGAAAGGCATTTAGGGATAATCATCTCAGATGACCTAAAGGTGGCCAAACACTGTAATAAGGCTGTGGGGAGAGTTAGTGGGATGATGAAGTGCATAGGAAAGGGTATCACTAGCAGAAGAAGGGAGGTTGCAATGCCGTTGTACAAAACGCTGGTGAGGCCTCACCTAGAATATGGTGTTCAGTTCTGGAGGCCGCATCTTTGCAAGGACATAGACAGGGTGGAGGCGGTCCAGAGAAGGGCAACCAAGATGGTATAAGGCTTACATCAGAAAACATACGAGGACAGAGTGAAGGACCTCAATATGTGTACACTGGAAGAGAGGGAACGGGGGGGCATGATAGAGACCTTCAAGTATCTTAAAGGCTTGAACAAAGTGCAGGTGGGTGGCATCTTTAGTACAAGAGCTGGACAAGGACAAAGGAGCACAATATGAGATAGGAGGGGGGCAGGATAAGGGGGAATGTGAGGAAGTTTTTCTTCACAGAAAGGGTGGTGGATGCTTGAAATACCCTACCCCAGGAGGTGGTGGGTGCTGCCACAGTGGGGTGATTCAAACATGCATGGGATAGACATACGGGAACACTAGTTGTGGGAAAGAGAGATGAAAGCCAATGACCAGTAGGGTCAGCGGCTGCTGATGTAGGCAGGGATTATGGGCAGACTAGGTGGGCCTTGCAGTCCTTATCTGCTGTCAACTACTATGTTACTATGTATAGACAAACATACACTAATATAAAATTGATGTCAAGCTGACTGGTCTGTAGTCCCCTGGTCTTGTGAAGCATACCACATCAACTGTCCTTCACTCACATGGCACCACATCTGTGTCCAAAGAGCAATTGAACATGCCAGCCAGGGGTGCTGCAAGAATTATCACCTGCTCTCTCAGTACCCTCGGGTGCATGCCTGCAGCCCTGGGGGACTTGTCCAACTTAAGGGTGTTAAACACTTTGAGGAATCTGTGCTCTGTAATTATGGGATTGTAGGAAAATACGAGTCTATAAGCCATAGGCCAAAATGACACGCCGTATACTTAATTCAACATTTTTAATTTCTTATTACCCATGTACCCATCCAATGAGGTTTTGAATGTACTCAAAGACTTACTTGGAATAACCTCAGTAGGTAGCGCATTCCAAACATTCACCAGTCTCTGACTGAACCACGCACCCCTTTTAGATGACCTATAAAATTCCCCGTTGAGCTGAAGACAAAGAGACTGATTTTCCCTAACAGTTGATTTAACTTCCAGGCCAGTGCACTCCCATAGAACAGGACCATTAAAGGCCCTATATACCAATCATAGGTCTCCCCCCAACCTTCTATAGGAGAGTGAATAAAGGTTCAGGTCCTGCAACTTATCCCCATAAGTCTTATATGAAAGATTCTTTATTGTCTTTGTGACTCTTCTTTGCGTTTTTTCTATAAGACTCTTGTTTTGCGCACTGGCCCGGCGGCACTGAAGATTGAGGTGCTGGATGCCACACCTCACGCCACGCTGGTGACAGTTTGGGAACAGACTTGGGTCACTCAGGGTCAGCTGGGGCGAGGAAGGATCGAGCATTTGCTGACAGCTCTCCTTCCTCGGGAAGGGGGGACAGTGTAGTGCACCGTAGACAGACACCCAGCGGTGGATGGGTGTTGGCACAGGCACGCTACCCAGAATGGGGAGGGCCCATGTCCAATGCGTTAGACTGCCTCCTTGGAGGTGGAGACAGTCGCCCCATCCATTGTATGTTCATGGGACCTGGGGCTTAAATGGAGAAAAAAGATGGAGCTGGCAGGCTCCATGATGGCTGGCTGCACCTGCACCAACCCCCAGCAATCTGAATGTTGGCTTCCAGGGGTGGTGGGAGGCCGGTGCCCCTCACCACCGGCCCTTCATGGGGGGGTAACCCATGGGGTATGGCTGGGTGGTATGAGTGCAGGGAAGTCTGGCTGGAGAGACGAGTCTCCTCTGAGGGAGAAGCCGGGGCCGGAGCCGCCTGCCCGCTCTGAGGAGCAGAAAAGTGTAAATAAAAAAAAAAAAAGACTTTTGTTTTGTTTAGTATAAGGTGCCCATACTTGCACACAATATTCCGAGTGAGGGTGAGTCAATGTGCTATACAAGGGCAAGAGTACCTCCCTATCTCTACTCTTAATACTTAACATACATCCCGCTATCCTGTTGCCCTTACTCACAGAATCTTTACACTGCTCATCAAATGGCAGATCGTCAGTAATAATAACTCCCAGACCTCTCTCACTTTTTGTAACTGAAAGCTGTTTTCCATCTAAAAAATATGCTGCCGTCCTGTTCCTACGGGCAACATGCATAACCCTTCACTTGTCTGCATTAAAGATTAGTTTATTATAGGCCCAAAGACTCAGTTTATCAGTTTCATGCTGAAACTGACCAATAGACTTATCGCTATCCATGACTTACCCTATTTTAATGCCATCTGTAAATCTGGCAATCCAGGCTTTATTTGACACTGTCAGGCATGTAATATGCATACCAGAAAGGGTAGGCCCGTGCACCAAACCCTGCAGTATGCCACTCATTACCTCTGCCCAACCAGACATATGACCCACCACACTAACTCATTGTCTTCTACTCTCCAACCAAGAATACACCCAACTCACAATATTATTCTCTAATTTCATATCATACAATCTATCAGTCAGCAGGGAGTGAGGCACTGTGTCAAATGCCTTGGAGAAATCCATGTATAGAATGTCAATTGTTAAACCAGCGTCTAATGCCTTACTAACTGGTAACTTTTATAATTGTCTCCTTACTCCTCCCCACTGACCCCCCCCATCCCTCTCTTCCCCTATGGAATTGGTCAGTCCTTCTCCTTGTTGAAGACTGAGCAAAAGTATTAATTTAATACTTCAGCCTTTTCTCTGTTATCCTCCACCCACCCCACCCTTTTCTTCAGTTTCACTATGCCTTCCTTTGTTGAACTTTTCTGACGGAAAAATCAGAAGGTCTTGACACCTTCTTTAACTCCCTCAGCTAACCGAAGCTCCATCCCCAACTTGGCCTGCCTTACCACCCTACTAGTTGACTAACTTCTCTAGGTAATCAATCCTGTCTTCTTCCCTCTAGGTCGTTCTGTCATTTCTAAATGAAGCCCTTTTTTCCCTCACTGCTTTGCCTACCTCCTCTGTAAACCACAGCAGCTTCCTCATCCTAATCATCTTTTGCCTCTGTTTAAAGCAGGTTGCGGTGACAGCCTGGACCCCCTCCTGAATCAAGGACCACCTTTCTTCCATTCCCATCTCCTCCCTGAGTGCTGTGAATCATTTCCCCAATATCATCCCAATGCTTGCAAAGTCTTCCTTCTTGATTTCAAGAACATGTGTTTTCATGTCCAACACTTCTCATCCCAGATCTATCTGAAACCACACTGACCAGTATCACTCCCTCTGTGGGGCTCAGAATCTCTGATGCCTCTGACTCGATTGCATTTGTTAGCACTAGGTCCAGGATGTCCTGATCTCTTGTTGGCTTCTTCACCCCTTGGGTCAAAATCCCATCCTGCATAGAATAGAACAGCTTTGTGTTAGTCAGTCACTTCATATACTGCCCACTGAAAAACCATGCAGTTCATGGAGGAAAACCTCTTAACTGTAAACCAGACATTGTTTGCCACTTCCCGGTGACTTAGTCCTCTCATACCGACAATCTCTACACAGATAGTACCCTTGTTTCCCTCCCTTTCCTCCCTTACCAGTTTGAGCTGTGTCACAACAGACTGTGTCTGTGAAAGACAAACTGTGAGTAAAGCCTTTCAAAATTAGGAGGCATCCATGCTGTGTTCCAGCTGGAAAATTCACTGAAAGTTGTGAGATGAAAGCAAACAGCCTGTTCTTTCTGTCATGGAAATATCTTTGCAGATGAACACCATGGTAACTGGGGTTGTTCAGCACCTCACAAACTTATATCTTGACACCAGTGCAGCACACTGCAACAATATAATTATAATTATAAAAACCAAGTGCAGTTTAATTGGATGGGAAGAGAACGCTGATATTGAATATCATATTGAGCAAAGCAGGATCTCTCTTGGGCACTCATGAATCGGATATTAGAAATCCAGTTCTCAGTTCCAAAGTATACAGTACTGACTAAACAAGCAGCAACAACTGCCCTGTTACTTGCTTAAGCAAATATTGTCATTTGTGAGTCATTGTTTATAAGGGGCTTGGGAAGTTACAATGGCAAAGTAAGGTTTTTGTGTGTCTCTTCATGAGAGAAACAAAAAAGAGGATATTTTTGGTAGGTAAATACATGATACCTTCATAGCACTAAGGAAAAGTTAAAAATACAAGTTTTCAAGGCTTAGTGATGCTTCATCAGGGATGTACCCCATAAAGAGGCAATAAGCCTCCCCTCCCTGCTGTAACCTTGACAAAGTCTCCCTAAGCACTGCTCCAATAACTCGCACTACCCCGCCTTCCCTCACTGCTTTAATTGTGTAAACCTGGCATGGTACCCTGTGCATTACTGATACACTGTGTTACCTAAGTTTGTATTATGAAATATGTATATGCTTTATTGATACACTGTGTTACCTATGTCAATATTATGAACTGTGAACTACATCCTCTGTATCTCTTGATCTACTATATTGTGTATATCTGTATTGTGAATCTGACGTGGAGCCTTTGGAAATGAGTCTCTGACTCAAAGGTTGTAATTCCAAGATTTTTAAATAAATAAATAAATAAGCTTTGAAAGTTGGTATCTTTACCTTTTTGTTAGTCTACTAAAAATATCATATTTACCTAACAAAATGATTCTCTATTTGTTTCTCTTGTGGTTTTATGTGGGCTAACACAGAACACCCTAATGTGCATTACTCCAAACCATGCACGTGCGCTCTAAAGATTCAAACACAGTGCAAGGTATTTTGGGTATGCAAATTCCTGTGTAGGGCAGGCTGATGAGGCTTGATCAGAACAGCCATCTCCTTTTTAAATGTTATCTGTTTGATCTGGCATATGGCATGGCTACTGAATAATTGTGTTGTACCTCCAGCTGTCATTTTACACAGTGTGTGCTGTAATTTGTTTGTTATATGTAAAGCACCCTGAGCCCTTGGGATAGAGCTCTAAATAACTAAGATTTGCCCTACCTAGCCTTTTAAAGCAACAGTGCCATGAAATTGCACAATAATATCACCATACCTTTTTCACTATAAAAGATTCTAGGCATCTTCCAGTTTCATTGGTGATAATATTTCCCAGTTCCACCAACATTTGAATAGTTTATAAATGTTTTAATTTATTTTTTTCTCAAGAAAAAATGATGGATGCTATGTTTGGCTTTGGAATACTATTATAGACCTGGTAAAGGTTAGCATCGAGAAAATGGTGCACAGCAAAGGAGCTAGAAAGGTAGATCTGACTGGTATGCTAATATTTTTAGTAATTGTAGCTGATACTGGCTTTTTGGAAAACCATTTTTCATTGTACTACTGCTTTAAACAGCGTGTACTTCTGATTCCATATAGTCTGAAAATGACCAAATACAGGCACGTGTTTTGTCCTGTAGGGACTGCTCAGTGTACTGCAGTCATTATCTCAGCCAAATATCAAGTCAGACACAAGAAAATGGGCATTTAGTATATTCGGCAGCAAAATACTGAAGAGGCAGTTTGCAGAGCTGAAAACGGATACAAGGAGGAAAGAAAAAGCCAAATTGTTTGGTTGTATTTTTGTTCTCAAGCTGCATCCTTTTATAAATCTTATTCACTTCTTGCAAACTGCCTTTTTAGAGTGCTACCTCTGAGTGCACTAAATGCCTGGTATCCTCTATGCTGACCTGGTACTTGGCTGAGACAGCGACTGCACTGCACAAAGGGGTCCCAACAGGACAAAAGACATGATACCCCATGGTGGCAACCCAAGCCCCATCCTCTACTAGCCCCACTGATCCTGTTGGTGGGGATCCAAATGGTGTACAACCTGAGGATACTGTCAATCATCATCCCGGTGACAATGTTGTTTTTATCTGTTTTTCTTCCCTCACACCACTCTGGCATCAGACATTGGCCTCTGTTGGCTATGCCAGATGCAGCACAAAGCACACCCAGTGAGGTTTTTCTGTGTCTGCAGTTCATGATGCCACCCTCCCCAAGCTGTTTCATGTTGCCCTCAGCAACCTTCCCCAGCCCTGGTCGCAAATGATCTTGACTCTTTATGTCAGCTCCTGAACCAGGATCACTAGCACAGAAGCATGCTATGCCAATGGGCAGACCTTACAAGCCTGTTGAAAAGGCGATATCTGTTCTGGTGAAGACTTCAAAGCATGCCCTGCACAATGATTTCCATACCCATGATGCCCTGCATTGGGAATGATGCTTTAGGGTGTATGTTTGTGATATGGAGAGATGCACAGAAACCAAACAAATTGGTTATTTCTTCTTCCATTGAACCCTTTTACTGATTATAAGCACTACTCTTCCTGCAAACTGCTTCTTGAGTATGCTAACTCTGAGTGTACTAATTGCCCAACTTACAACTGGAAGTAAGTAATACACCCTACTGATCTAGGTGAGTCACTCTTCCGTATACAGCACTGTGATGAAATATTCACTCAGTAAGCTGTTAGACTTTACTACCTTTAAAAAGCTTTATCTCAATGAGCCACCTCACAACTTGTTGCTACTGATTTGTTTTTTCTGATGTTATCAGCTCACTTCACGATATAATTACAAAAGGTTCTCTCATTGTTTTCCACGCTCTCCCAGGGAGCCAATGAATCTCAGTTTTTGAGTTATCACAGGAGGTTTTATGGCTGTGTATCAAAGGCAATTTTAAAGAGAAAGAGAGACTGACAAAGAGAGAGAGAAAGATAGAGAGAAGAGAGAGAACACCTTCAGTGAGGGTTTAAATTGTTCTCAATTCAGCAAGCAATTCATTGCTCTGCTATGTGGTTAACCTGGATTTGACTCCCAATATCAGGCCTTCTAGCTCAGTTGGAAAAGGAAGGAGTGCTATCGCTGAAGTTACACATTCCTACTCCAGAGAAGGCTGGCAATTGATGACCACTTGCCCAGTACTCCCCTACTGTTTGGTTACAGAGCAGTGTTGGCATTGGATATGTACAAAATAAGACATGACGGGGTGTGTCTTATGGTGATATAATCGCATGCCTCCAGTGAATTGTCAGGCACAAGGCACAGCTGAGTTATCATCAGTGACACCCTCAAGCAATTGAGCCAGTGCAACAAAGCCTATGGTAAGGGAAGAAGGATGCTGGGGTGTATAGGGAGGGGTATTGATAGCAGGAGGAAGGAGGTAATACTACTTCTTTATAGCTCTTTAGTGAGGCCACACCTGGAGTACTGTGCCCCATTCTGGAGCCCTCACCTCAGGAAAGATAAGAAGAGACTAGAGACTGTGCAGCACAGGGTAACAAAAAAAAAATTCAGCACCAACAGTGCAGATCTTATAAGGAGTGTGTCAAGGCACTGAACATGTACTCACTGGAGACCAGAAGGGAAAGAGGAGATATGACAAACAAATAAGGTGAACTGCGAGGAATTATTAGCTTTAAAAGGCAGAGATACTAAACAAATATTTTTGCTCAGTATTTACAAAGGAAGAGGGGGAGGTACCTAAAACAAACAATAGAAACACTCTGGATACAGAAGTTGATACCAGCCCATTTACAGAAGAAAGGGTTCTGAAAGAATCTTAAAACTGAAGGTGGACAAAGAAATGGGGCCTGATGGGATTCATCCCAGAATTCTAAAAGAACTAAGGGTAGAACTAGTGACACCATTGACTACCCTTTTTAACAAATCATGGGAGAATGGGGTGGTACCCGAGGACTGGAGGAGGGCAGATGTGATTCCCCTTCACAAAAGTGGGAGCAAGGCAGAAGCAGGAAACTACGGACCTGTTAGTTTAACCTCAGTGATAGGGAAAATGATGGAATCACTTCTGAAGGAACGAACCGTTGAGTATCTAGAGGCCAGAGGGGCACAGGGCCCAAGGCAGCATGGTTTCACAGTGGGAAGGTCATGCCAGACAAATCTAATAGATTTCTTTGACTGGGTGACCAAAGTAGTAGATCAGGGAGGGGCTGTGGACATGGCCTACCTAGACTTTAGCAAGGCATTTGACTCAGTCCCACACAAAAGATTAATATACAAGTTAGCCAGCCTGAGAGTGGGTCCCAAGATGATAGCCTGGGTAAAGAATTGGCTGGAGAATAGGACACGGAGGGTAATAGTAAATGGAGTCCACTCTGAAGAAAGGGGGGTTACTAGTGGGGTACTGCCGGGTTCAGTATTAGGACTGGTCCTCTTCAATGTCTTTATAAGCAACATTGCAGAGGGACTGGAAGGAAAAGTATGTCTCTTTGCAGATGACACAAAGATCTGCAACAGAGTTGATGCACAAGGTGGGGTGGAAAGGATGAGAAGGGACTTGGCAAGGTTAGAGGAATCTTCAAATGTATGGCAGCTTAGATTCAATGCTAAGAAGTGCAAGGTAATACACCTGGGAAACAAAAACCCAGGGAAGAGTACACAGTGGGGGTGAGATACTAACAACAACAAAAACGGAAAGGAACCTCAGGGGTAGTCATATCAGATGACTTAAAGGTGGGCAAGCAATGTGAGAGGACAGTAAGGAGGGCTGGGGGGATGCTGGGATGCATAGGGACAGGCATCACCAGTAGAAAACAGAAAGTTGTTATCTCTCTGTACAGACAGCTGGTGAGACCCCATCTGGAGTACTGTGTGCAGTTCTGGAGACCCAATCTCCACAAGGACATAGACAAGATTGAAGCTGTCCAGAGGAGGGCAACTAAAATGGTGCAGGGTCTGCAGCAGAAGACATATGAAGAGAGACTAAAGTAGCATATATGTATAGCCTCGAGGAAAGGAGGAGAGGGAGACATGATAGAAACTTTCAAGTACCTCAAGGAATCAACAAAGTCCAAAAGGGTAGCATCTTTCAAAAAGAGGTGTGCAAGAACAAGGGGCACAATTTGAAGATGGAGGCAGCTCAGAGGTAATGTAAGGAAGTATTTTTTCACAGAGAGGGTTGTGGATGCATGGAACGGCCTTCCAGAGGAGGTTGTGGAGTCAAAAACAGTGGTTGAATTCAAGCATGCATGGGATAGTCATAAGGCAATTCTAGGGGGTGGGGATAGAAAGAAGTAGGCTGCTGGTTAACTAGGATCTGCAGCTTATCCATTAGGTAGGGAAATGGGCAGACTGGGTGGGCCAAGTGGTCCTTATCTGCCGTCAAATTCTATGTTTCTATGTTCAAGTTCATGAGGGTACGAGTGGGAATGACAGGATGGAGGTTACAGAGGGACGTGAGGAGTGGAGCCAATGAACAGTCTACCAGCTGAAGTGGTGGGTGCTAAAATGGTTAATGGTTTCAAGAATGGCTAGGACAGTGTGAAGTGTATAGTGGTCACTTAGGGTGATAGAACTGAGAAGGAGGGAGTCACGTGATGCAGAGCGCGTAGCGGCTGTGTTCTCCGCGAGCTCCGCTCTCCCAATCGCGATTTACTTTATTTTTCCCCAGCCAGAATCACCGGAACGTTTTTCCTGCACTATAACAGTGTGAAATCATTGGGAGATTAGTTTTATGGAGGTAGAAAGGAGAAAAAATGCCTCCCAAACGTACGCCTCCGGCGACTCCTGAAAAGGCCGCCAAGAAGTCAAAGGCCTCGGCTTTGCAGTCAGCCCAGAGCCCCGGGGAGTCTTGCCTGATGGAGGAACCTCTTACTTTGGCCAGGTTCCTGGAGGAATTTCGCCCATTTCAAGGTATGGTGAAGGATATAACTAACAGATTAAAGCCTTACATCTGCACTTCGAGGGATTTAAACCGCAAGGCCACTGATAATGCAGTTCAATTAAATCATTGGAAGGGTGCAGGGAGAAGATGGACTGGAGCTGGTTATGTTAAATCGTAAAGTTAACAAACTGGAGCTAAAGATGGAGACTTGGAAGGCAGAAGCCCGTAACAATGTGGTAGTCATTGGGCTACCTGAAAAGGCTGAGGAGCACGGAGCTGTTAAGTTTTCCAGAAGTTTGTGGAAAAAGTGGCTGGGCCCACACCATTTGGTCCGTCTTATGTTATTGAAAGGGCGCATCGAGCCCTACACCCTCCCCCCCCCAACGGGCCACCTAGAACTTTTATATTTCGATTCCTGAATTATCAGGAATGTCAGCTTTTCATGGCCGAGGCCAGAGATAACAAGGAGCTGTATTGGGAAGAGGTTAAATTCAGAGTGGTGCAGGATTTACCGTTTTCTGGGAGGCAGAAAAGATCAGCCTTTCATCCTCTGGTCAAGAAATTGATAGCTGCTGAGATTAAGTTTCGAATGATATACCCTGCGAAACTTCAGGTCAACATTCGTGATGAATGGAAATCATTTGAATCCCTGGACCTGGCGACTGAGGCATTGCAAGCGGCCTTTCCTGCATTGTTCAAGGTTCCTTGAATTTACAGAGGCGATGAAGGACTTTCTGGGATCAACTCCTAGGAGACTGTGAACTTTATTCTTGGGACCAGATGTTTAATTTCTATTGTAATATACCCTCTTATGCATATATGTTTTCTGGAATATTGGTTTTTTGAGGGTTACCCGCCCTGGATGTTTCTTGTTATGCCCTTTTATGGCACTGCAGGGCGGATGACAATGCACTTCAACTTTACTCAGGCTGGCTGTCTCTGGGTTAGGTTTTTGACCCCTCTAATCTTTATTTTTTAAGTTGGAACATTGGGGTCTTTCATTTAAGGAAGGTACTGGTTATGAGGGAGTGCCAGTGTGCTGCATATTACAATTTTTCTGGGAAAACAAACTGTCTCTTATTTAATCAGTTCTGGATATTTATAATGAAGGTTGTTTTCTTGGGGAGTCTTTTTCTTATAGGACATGTGTTTTGCTGATCACATATGCTGTTATGCTATAACATTGTTTAGGCCGTGGGGCTAACGTTCAACATTTAAATAACTGCTCCCCGACCTTTTCTCTTGTTTATTAATACATGTATGGGGTTGAGGGAACGTTCAAGTTTTGAAATTTGGGGTTAGTGCGGGTAAAGCCAATCTGTTTGTATTGATATATTGTAGCTGTTCCCTCAATGTTAGGGGCTGGTTATTTACATCGGGTCGGGAGTGGTGGGGTGGGACATAGGGGAATGAGTTGTGTGTCCTGTGATCATGGACCATGAAAATGTGAATGGTTTGGGGGGCTGGGGGTGGGTGGTTTTTATGATTTTTGGGGAATTGTTATATAGGATTATGTTATTTGAGGGTTTATGGGGAGGGGATTTTTATTTTTATTTTTGAGGCACTATGGGCACTTGAATACCGGGGGTTTGGTCATATTAGCTTTTCCGTTCTCAAGGCAACAAGGAATTTCCGTTCTAGTTCGGTTTTTATAGGTTCGAATGGGGACTGATATATTTGTCAATTTTCTGACTTGGAATGTCAAGGGGCGCGGCTTAAGGAGAAGCAGTATAAGATATTGAAACATATAGAAGCCATTAAGGCTAAAATTGTGTTTCTGCAAAGCGCACCTAATGCAGTTAGGCGGGTGCCATGAGGAGGTTACAAATTGGTGAGGTCTTTGCATCTCAGAGCACACACAGAGCCGGGGTTGTGTTATTAATACATAGGTCAATCCCGTTCAGCCCTATACAAGTGGTCCAAGATCATGAAGGCAGATATGTATTAGTAAAGGGAAGTTGTAAAATACTGAAATCCTGTTGGGTTGGTATATGGCTAGCGTGGATACTCAGGACTTTGTGGACCTATTAAAGCTCTTTTGCCTTTTAACCATCTCCCGATGGTTCTGGGTGGAGACTTCAATTTAATTCTGGATCCTTGATGGATAGATCTGCTAGACCACATGTATATTACACTCCGGCCTCCCGAGCAATGAAAGATTTGCTCGATCAATTGGGATTAGCTGATATTTGGAGGGTTCTCCACCGGAATCTAAGGAGTACTCTTTCACTTCCTCCGTTCATGGGACCTCATCTGGTTAGATTACATATTTCTTTCGGTCTCTTCTTGGTGGAGTGCTGGGTTGAATACTATACCGGTCCTATTTCCGATCATTGGCAGTAGCTGCAACTATCTCCTTTCCATCCCTTATAAAGAAAGGGAATAGGTGGAAAGTAAATAATCAGATTCTAAGGATACCTAAATTGACTAAATTTATATCCGAACAGATTGACAATTTACCTTAATAATCTAGACGACAATGTCCGTCCGGATATTTTATGGGGAGCACTCAAGGCCTATTTAAGGGGGGTCCTAATTGCTATAGCGGTTAGAAGGAAAAAGGAGAAGGAAAATACAATGACCGAGTTATTAGCACGTATTAAAGCATTGGAATCTAACATTTCAACTTATGCACGGGATGAGGACATTGAGGAATTAATTAAGGTGAAGGATGCCTATCTTAGGTTATTGGGGGAACAGGCAGAGTTAACATTAATCAAAACTAGAGCCAACTATGTTGACCAGGGGGAAAAGTCCAGGAAATTATTGGCTAGGCGCATTACACAATTCGAGTCCTCTCGTTTGATTGAAGGGATACTATCAAAGAGGAGGTTGTGTCAAGACTGCTCTGGATGAAATGGCTCAGATTTTCCGTCAATATTCGAATTTATATAAAAGATGGAGACCCCACCTACCAACCTTATGATTTTGTCCTTTCTGGAAGGCTCGACCTTCCTGTATTGGATGAAGCAGACAGGAATTTTCTCATTGCTGATATAACCCAAGATGAAATAGAACTTGCTATTAGGAAGTTATCCTCAGATAAAACACCGGGTCCTGACGGGTTCTCGTCCAATATTTATAAGAAGTTTTCTTCCCAGCTAGCTCCTTCCCTTCTCAGGTTATTTCGATACATTCTCTCTGGACAGGAGACAGATGGATTACTTTCGGAGGCGCTTAGATACATAGATACATAGACAGTGTCGGCAGATAAGGGCCTATGGCCCACCTAGTCTGCCCATTTGAGCTTGTAAGTTCAGTTTGTTTTCCTAGAAGTCTATTTCCCCTTACCCTGACCTCTAGAATTCCTTTATGTCTATCCCATGCATTCTTAAATCCGTGATTGTTTCAGCCCCCACCACTTCCTCTGGCAGGGTGTTCCACTTGTCCACCACCCGTTCAGTGAAGAAATTCTTTCTCATGTTTCCTCTGAATCGTCCTCCCTCCAACTTCATCCCATGCCCTCTGGTCCTGAAACATCTTTTGGCTTAAAATAGTGTTTTCCTGCCCTGTTCCTCCCTATAAGATACTTGTATGTCTCTATCATATCCCTCTCTCCTCCTCTCCTCCAGGGAGTACATGTTCAGTTCCTTCAACCTGTCTTCATAGGCTTTGTGATGCAACCCATGCACCATCTTTGTTGCCCTCCTCTGAACCTTCTCTACCCTGTCTATGTCCTTACGTGAGGTATGGTCTCCAGAACTGTACACTGTACTCAGGTGGGGCCTCACTAGTGTCTTGTATAGCGGAATTATGACCTCCCTTTTCCTGCTGGTGATGCCCTGCCTATACATCCCAGCATCCTATTTGCTTTACCTGATGCCTTGTCACACTGTTTCCCTACCTTGAGGTCATCAGAGATGACAACCCCAAGATCCTTTCCTGCTTGGTGCATGCTATATCCTCACCCCAACTGATATATTGTGCCAGGGTTTTGTGCCCCATATGCATTATCTTGCACTTCTTTGCATTGAATTTCAACTGCCAAACCCTTGACCATTCTTCAAGTTTCTGCAGGTCCCTTCTCATTCTGTCTACACCCTCTGGTGTGTCTACTCTGTTACAGAGCTTTGTGTCATCAGCGAACAGTGAAATTCTGCCTTCTATATCCTGTGCAATGTCACTGATGAAGATGTTGAATAGGACCCGGTCCCAGCACTGATCCCTGTGGTACCCACTGGTCACTCTTCCCTCTGTGGGTGACAGCCATTTACCACCACCCTCTGTGTCCTGCCACCCAGCCAGTTACCTACCCACCACACTACTGTCCTTCCCACACCCATATTCCCCAGTTTGTGTAATAGTCTTCTATGTGGCACAGTGTCAAAGGCCTTGCTGAAGTCCAGATAGGCCATGTCCTGCCCTCCTGATCCACCTCCTAGTCACCCAGTCAAAAATTCAATGAGGTTGGTCTGACATGACCTCCCCTGGTGAAACCATGCTGCCTTGGGTCCTGTGAGTCCATTGACAGACCAGATGTTCCACCAATCTCTCCTTCAGTAGTGCTTCCATGAGTCTTTCCCACTACCGGGTGAGGCTGACTGGTCTGTAGTTCCCTGCTTCCTCTTTGTTCCCACTTTTGTATAAGGGACTACATCTGCTGTCCTCCAGTCTTTGGGTACCTCCCTGTTTCCAGTGATTGGCTGAACAGGATAGCCAGAGGTTCAGCCACCACCTCTCTTAGTTCTTTAAGGACCCTGGGTGCACCCTATCTAGCCCCATTGCTTTGTCAACTCTTATTACTTCAGTTCCTTCAGGACCCTTTCTCGTGTAAAGGGACTTGTGTCCATTTCTGCACCATTCTCACCCCTGTACTCCTTCAGACCCATTACCCCCTCTTCCTTAGTAAAGACTGAGCAGAAATACCTGTTCAATATGTCAGCTTTACTGTTGTCATCCTCCACGCTGCTCCCATCCTCCCTCTTCAGTCTAACTATCCTCCTTTGTCCTTCTTTTTTCCTTATGTACCTGTAAAAGGTTTGTCCCCTTTAACCACTGATTTTGCAATGTGTTCTTCTGTCTGAGCTTTGGCTTCCTTTACCTTCCCTGCCTCCCTTTGTTTCTCCTGGTACTTCTCCTATCCCTTCTGCCTGTGTCTTTTTTGTATTGCCTGAATGCAGTCTTTTTGGCTTTCACTTTCTTTGCTACCTCTTTGGAAAACCATAATGGTCTCTCTTTCTTTTCCTCTTGCTAACCTGCTTAATGCATAATTCTGTTGTTCTTATAATCCCATTTTAAATACTGCCCACTGTTCCTCAATCCTGATTCCTGTCCATTCCCTTAATGCCTCTTTCAAGCATCTCCCATTTCCCAAAGTCTGCCCCCTAAAATCCAGGATCGTGTTTTGTGTGGTTTGGTTCTGCTCTTTCTGTGATTTCAAACCACAATGACTGGTGGTCACTGTTACCCAGGTGCTCCCCACTGTTACCCCCATCACACTGTCCCTGTTTGTGAGCACAAGGTCCAGTATTGCCTTCTGCCGAGTTGGTTCCATGACCAGTTGCGAAGGCACCCTGAAGAGAGTCCAGGATAAATCTGCTCCTAGTTGATGCTGCTGCTGGGATGCTCCAGTCCATCTGTTATATTAAGTCTCCAACCAGTACTACCTCACCCTTGTCAGCCATCCTTTGGATGGCTAGCATCAACTCCTATCTGTTTCTTCCTCCTGGGCTGGTGGTCCTATAGACCACACCTGTGCAGATGGCTGGCCCAATTTTCCTTTCAGCAACCCACAGTATCTCTCCCCATTTTGTTCCTCCTGGATCTGTGTGGCCCTTATGTCATTTTTCATACAGTGCCCTCCTCCTCCTCCTTCCTGCCTGCTCTGTCTCTTCTGAATATGTTGTAGCCAGGTATGGCCATCTCCCAGTCATGGTTATCATTACCAGGTTTCAGTGATGGCCACAATGTCCAGAATCTGACTGTGCCATGACAGCCTCCAGATCTTCCATCTTGTTGCTAAGGCTCCTGGCATTTGCACACATGCTTTCATGATTTGACCTCCTAGACTGCTTCACTGTTCTACTCCAGCCCCTTCCTTGGTTGTCATTTATCCTGGTTCTCCTTGCTGTCTGCCCTTCTGCTGAATTTTGCCCTTTTCTGCTTATCCACCTTTTGGACACTAATCTCCAACTTTCTCACGCTGCTTTGCAGAGATAGCCACTCCTCTGGTTCACTGGTTCCATTACTAGCTGTGGGGGTGAGCAAGTGGAGGTACCATCCTTGCTGGCCTGCCCCTTTACTAGTTTAAATGCTTATCAATGTAGCATTTAAACTATGATTGAGTCTTGGATTCCCTCCAGGATGGATGCAGGCCGTCAGGCCAGACAAACCTCCATCCCTCCAGATGGGTCCCCAGTCACCAATGAATCCAAACCCTTCCTCACAGCACCAGTTCTTCAACCATGAGTTAAAGTTCCTGGTGCATGCCTCTATGCTCTCCTTGCCTCTCACAGGTAGTACTTCAGAAAGTGACAGAAGTAGCTACTTGCTTGAGACCCTCCCAGTTTCCTAAACTCTTCCTGAACTTCCTTTGGCTCCCCATTTGCCAAGTCATTAGTACCTAGGTGGATAATGACATCCAGCTCACCCTCTGTCTTGCCTTCCCAGTGATCCCCATATCTTCCTTCCATCCCTCCATGCCGTGGCACCTGGTAGGCACCTCACCTCCTGTCCTCCCCCTCCTGTGTTCCCTAGCTGGATCCCTCTTATGATAGAGTCCCCACCAGGATTCCTTCCTCCTCCTCTGGGGTCCACTGCTTTCCCCACTGAGGTCACCTCCTTGCCTAACCTCCACATCCTTTCCTTCACTTCCCTGGGTACCTCTATTTGGTTGTCCTCATTTGCCAGTGTGGCATATGAGTTCTTGAGAGAGAATAGAATCTGGGATGTGCCTCTCGCCTGACTGCTCTAACCCTCCCTGAGCCCACTGTCATCCAAGTGCTCCTCGTTCTCGGCATCCTTTGAGGCAGCTGCATTGGACTGGGTGGTTCCTGGACAGGGTGATGGTACTCCTGACCCAGTTTACTTCCGCTCTCTGAGTCTGGCTACCTCATCCCTCAGTCCTGAGAGATGCATGCAGATGGGGCAGCACCTCAGTGTCCAGAAGGTCTGCCTGAATATAGCTGCCCCACAGCCACTACATTGCACCACTCCCACATTATACTGCAATTCCACTACTTATCTGCTACTGAAGCTCTCTTAGTTCTCTTTTGTTTATTTACAGTATTAAAAATCCTGTAACTGATCCTCAGATATATATTTTTTAAGAAAAAAACCAATAAATAAATAAATGAGTCAAAACACTTGTGCTGAGGTGGTCTTCTTCCCCTTATGCCCTCCTACTTCACACCTCTTATACCCTGTGTTTAGCTCCTGTCAATCAGATTTATCAGGGCATATAATTAATAGTTGGGGGAAGGGGTGGGAGGGGCAACAAAATTTGCAGCAATTAAAGACAGCACAGAATTACCACCACTATTTTTAAATTTTCAACAGCCCAAAAACAATTATAAGTAAAGACAACACAGAAAGAAAGTATAGTGTCACTACAAGCCTACAATCTAAGTTTAAAAGAAAAATACCAGTTACCAGTTACTCTGAAGCACTGAATTGAATATGTTTCCTTCCTTCACCTTCTGGCTTCTTCTGAGAAGATGAACTTCTTATAGTCTTAATTCTTAAACCCAATAGACCTGCCACGGATCCGGCTAGTTATAGGCCTATTTCTTTGTAGAATTGTGATTTAAAAATACTAGCCAAACTACTAGCGGATCGTATTAACAGAATATTAACTAAATTAATAGGTAGTGAGCAGGTGGGGTTCATCGAAGAACGCGAGTCCTGGAATTAGACCATTTCAGGACATTGGCACATGTCTTCTCGGCTTCGAGGAGATCAATCCCGATGGCTTTGGTCTCCTTGGGACGCTGAGAAGGCCTTGATAGGGTTTATTGGGGTTTCCTGTTTGAGACTATGAAAAGGTTTGGTTTCCGGATA
The DNA here is from genome assembly GCA_016271365.2 of Neoceratodus forsteri. Classification (NCBI taxonomy): domain Eukaryota; kingdom Metazoa; phylum Chordata; order Ceratodontiformes; family Ceratodontidae; genus Neoceratodus; species Neoceratodus forsteri. The sequence goes on along the minus strand of CM057451.1, from coordinate 668,661,783 downwards.
GATTTGTGGATTGGCTTAAAGCGCCTATTCTAGTCCAAATCTGCCAGGGTTACTTATAATGGAGCTATCTCCTTCCGTTTCAGCTTTATGTTGGTAAAGGCAGGGATGTCCTTTATCCCCCTTGCTATTTAATTTATATTTGGAGCCGTTGATCAGGAAAATTGTTCAGGCCAATGAGATAGAGGGGATTAAGATATTGGGACTACCAATCAAAGTCACTGCATTTGCAGATGACCTTCTGGTATACGTTTCGAGGCTGGCTAGATCTATTCCGAGCCTGTTAAACCTAATTAACCATTTTAGTTCGGTAGCAAATTATAAGCTTAATCAGGACAAAACAGTGGTTTTTCCCCTTAATAACAGGATATTCAAATGGGAAATAACGGAATTAGGGTTGGAATGGAGTCCTGAATGTCTTAAATATTTGGGTCTTCTTTTGACAAGGAGTTCTATTCGTATGCGCCAGTTAAATTTAGACTCCCTGGTTCATACTACTGACCTAGACCTTAAGAGGTGGGTTAAACTCCGTTATCTCTTTGGGGAGGATAAATATAATTAAAATGAACATATTCCGAGACTCTTTTACCCATTGAGTAGGTTGGATATTTTCCTTCCTACGTCATGGTTTAAAAAACTCCACGTCATGATTGCTGATTTTGTTTGGAATCATAAAAAGTCCAGAATGGCCTACCATAAACTAGTGGCCCCTAAAACTGTTGGTGGACTAAGACTACCCCATTTTGGTCTCTATTTCTGGTCGGCCCAATTGAGTAAGTATGGAAGGTGGGCTTTGGGTGAGGACTCCTTGTCCACATCGGATTATGTTCCTCTGTGGGTCAAACTTGAGATGGCTCTTATTAAGAAATGTGCTATCAATCCTGTAGCCCTTTTTTATTTGACTCCCAAAACACTTCCCTCCGTGTTGAAAAGATCCCCTATAGGGCTGGCGGTGAGAGCCCATAATCAGCTTTGTGGGTTCCTCAAGTACAAGCATGTCAAAGATTGGGAACAACCGGTATGGGGGAACCCACGGTTTTTGATCGATAATAATACCATCAAATCAAGGTGGTTGAAAATACCGGAGGACTGCTCCCTCAAGGATTTTTTTAGTGTGGAAGGTGATTTAATTCTGGCTCTCACAATGATAAATAGACTTAATTTAACCTCTAAGGATATTTTCAAGGTCTATCAGCTTAGGCATGTATTGCTTCAGAAATTTGGAGGGAAGGTTGAGCAGTCTTCCCAGATCTTGTTCTTGACTAATATACGCCCACTGATAGGAATCCCTCATACGATCTCCAAGATTTATTCTGTCTTATTTCATTGGGCATACCCAGTAAACTTTGCCCCATGTTCTTATTGGGCTGATGTATTCCCTAATATTGTGCTAGACTGGTCAGGGATATGGCATGCATGCCACAAGTATATTTGACATGATCAATTGAGGCTCATACAATTTAAGGTATTGCACAATATTTATTATTCCCCAGAAGCTAAAGATTTGGAGCTGCTAAGGATCCCAAATGCTTTAGATGTCTGGTGATGCTAGGAACCTCTTACATATTTTTTGGGAATGTCCCAAAGTTGCTCCACTATAGCAGGAGATTAAAAATAAATTAGATCCCCTATTAGGTCTGGATGAGATGTTTAGGCCCGAAGTCTGTCTGTTGGGAGAAATGACGGCTTTCCCGATCAGGAATAGGAAATATTATATGGTCTTGATTTCTGTTATAGTCAAAAAGTTGGTCCTTCGCCATTGGAAGGATAAGATGGGTCTCTCTTATTCCGAATGGCTGGCAGAGCTTCTGGCTTTTTTGAGAACTGAAAGAATGATAGCTACCCTGCATAATCAATTGCCCCTTTTTGACAGGATTTGGTCCTTGTTTTATGCTTGTTATCTAGGCTAATGTTGATCTCACCCGGTTTCTTTCTTTATTTTGGTTATACTTTATTTCCTAGTGCCTCGGACAGAGTAGAAAGTTAAAGATGGGGGTGAGGGGGGTGGGATGTTTCTGGGAGTATTGTTTTTCGTTTTGTAGGTGTTTTGGGGGGGAGTTTTGGCAGAGTAACATTCACCTTGTCTGTAACGAGAACCTTATAATCTGTATGTATGTTTATTTTTCATTTGTTCTCTTTGGATTAATCTCTGCTTAAAATAAATAAAATGTTAATGGAAAAAAAAAAAAAGAACTGAGAAGGAGAATAAGGGATAGGAGAGGAGAGGGAGGGCTAGGACCCTGGCGGGACAATAGGTCCCAGGGTTAGATATGGAACTTGGGCAGACTGGATGGACCATTGTTTTTTTTCTGCCATTATTGTCTATGTTTCCAAATGCAACTTAGAAGTGCAATTACATCACCATAATGGCATACCCTGGAGTGCCTTATTGCACTTATACAGTGGCATTTAAATATTTGACTTAAAGTAGCAGTGCAACAGAACTGGGCAAAACATTTGAACCTACCCCTTTTTTTCACTATAAAAGATTCCAGGCATCTTCCAGCTTTATTTGGTGGTTCAATTTTCTAATCTCACAAAAAAGTGAGTATTTTATAAATGTTTTAACTTAGTTTTTTTTTCTCAAGAAAAAAAGACAGCCACCAGTTTTGCAATGAAATAGCATTGCAGACCTGGCAAGGGTTAGGATCGAGAAAATAAAATGATTCATGGTGTATAGCATTGGAGGTACCTAGACAACTACATTTGAAAGTATACTGATAGCTGTATTAATTGCAGCTGAAGCTAGCTTTTTGGAAAAACATATTTGTTGCACTGCTGCTTTAAAATGAGTTTAAATCAGAATTATTTTAAAAAGATAAAAATAGGACCTTTCATTGAAATATGCTTCTATTTTAACTTTGAAGACATAAAACAGTCCATATTATGGTAACATTAAAAGACAATGACTATAAACTAAAAATGCAAAACCTTATTTCTTCAGATAATTCATCTAAATTGATGAGGACTGAGTGGGTTCTGCCTCCTGTTGGGAAGAGATAGAATGTGCATGTTTTCACAAAAAGAAAGCAGGGCTATTTTCACCACAGGGGCCCTCTATCCAGAAGGTCTTAATGACAGGTGGGATTTATTACCCTATCTGAAGAAATAAGGTTTTGTATTTTTTGTTTATGACATTTTGTAACTGTATTTACTGAAATCTCTTTGTTTGTCTTTTTCAGGTTTACCTGTTGTTATCATGGACAGCCTTTAGTAACTATGCTTTTGTACTCTTAGAGAGGACTTTCTTACAGTTAAAAGCTTTTTGTCCCTGCATGCAGCATCAGTACCTACTTGCTACACATTATATCTATCTATCTATATGGATATATATATATATATATATATATATGTATATATAAAATATGTATATATTCTGTTCTATTTTTGTTATTTAGGTATATTATTACATAGAGATACATTTTTTCTCACTATTTCACAAGCATTTGTCACAGAATATTGCTTGTTGCCTACTATAATTTATTCTGGTTATGTTATATTTAGTATATACGATCTATTATGTGCATGTAGCTTTAAGAATTCTGTTATTTAAGCAGCACCTGAAATGTAACTGATCATTCCCCTTGAGAAAGAACCCACAGGGGTTTGAAGTGCTGGGGATTTCTTGTGCTCTGTTTTAATAAAGCATCACTCTGCAGCACTATTTTAGAGCTTTCCTCTCATTTTTTTTCCAGCGCAGTTTCTTTCTTTTGCTAATTGGCATTTAGATAGGATAGAGAGAATGTTGGAAAGTGAGCAGGGAGAGCTGGGGGCACTGGTACACCTGAGTATCAATAATCTAGCAAACCAGTCATTGGAAATGGTGAAGCAGAACTTTCATAGACTGGGGACAGATTGACAGGACACTCAACCTCCCTGGCCTTTTCTGAAATCCTCTGTGTGAGGCAGGGAGGAGAAGCAGGATAGGGTTAGGAGGGAGGTAATAGAGTTTAACGGATGGCTAAGGGGATGGTGTAAACATAAGGGGTGCCACTACGTGGGGGACTGAGGGGATTTCTGGTACAGGAGGCTCTTCAAGGGTGATGGACATCACCTGACAAGTGAGGGGGACCTGCGCACTGGGGAAACATTTCAATGTCTATATCAGACATTTAAACTGACTATGTGGGAGACTGGGTCTAGGCGAACCTCAATGGCAGGGAAGAGGAAGGGGATCCTACCTAGAACTCCCCAAATCTTGAGGCTTGTAGTGACAAATCAGGTACAAAGAAAGCTGTGACCCATAATGATCTATGTGAAGGGACTTTGGAGAGGAGGAACCCAAAGGGTGCAAGCACCAAGAAAAACAAGGGGATGCAATGACATGCAAAGCATCAAGGGTAGTAGCAAAGCAGGATCAAGGGTCAGATTAAATGGTTTTTACCTTAATGCCAGGAGCCTATGAAATAAAAACAGTGAGCTCCAGGTGCTGATGGCAGACACTGAGGTGGGCATTGTGGCCAGAACAGAAACGGGGGCTTCAGAAAATAATGACTGGGAACTGATGGTCCCAGGGTACTCAATGTTCAGGAGGGATAGACGAAAGGTATGTCAAGGAGGGCATAGAGGTGACAAAAGATAGATGTATCTAGGGTAGTAATGAGGAGACTGAGTCATTGTGGGTGCAACTCACGACAGCCTCAGGCAAGAAACTGCACTTGGGGGTGATCTATAGACCATCAGGGCAAGGGGAGAAGAGGGACAGAGAGTTTAGGAAGAACTGGAAAGAGGGATAGTTAAGGGGAAAATAGTGGAAAATAGTAGTGGTGGGTGATCTGAACCTACCAGACATCGATTGGGATGTTCAAGTGGCCAGAATCACCAAAAGCCAGGTCTTGCTAGATGTGTTCCAGGACTGTAGGCAGGTACAGTTAGTTAAGGAGCCCACCAGGCAGACCTCAATTCTTGATGTGGTGCTCACCAACTCAGAGGTGGTAGGAGTTACGGGAGTAAGAAAGCTGTTAGGGAACAGTGACCATAGCTGTATTTGGTTCAAATTGCCCCTACAGTCTGGTAAACCACAACTGAGAACTGAAGTTCTGATTTTAGAAGAGCAGACTTCAATAGGCTGAAGTAGCTGGTCAGGGATAAGTTAGTAGGGGTAGACAAGATAGATGGGGTGGAAGAGAGATGGGGGAATTAAGGGGCCATTCTTGGGGCATCTGAGGTATGCATGAGAATGGTAGCCAAAAAGAACAGGTTTAAGAGACCACTATGGTTCTCGGTGAGGGTCCGGGAAGCGGGGAAGACCAAGGATAAGGCCTTCTATAAATTTAAAGAAAAGCAGGAGGAGGAAGAATGGAAAGAATGTTTGCTGAAAAATAGGGAGGCAAAGAGGGTGATTAGGGAGGCAGAAGCAGACACAGAGCAGCATATTGCAGATGGGATCAAGAGCATAGAAAAACAGTTCTTCTAGTATATTAGTGAAAAAAAGGAAGAAAGGAGGGGAATGTGAGGCTAACAGAGGGGGATAGGACGATTGAGGTGGATGGCCAAAAGGCTGCCATCCTTAATGATTACTTTTGCTCAGTGTTCACTAGGGAGGATGGTGGGCCCTTGCCAGAGAGTGTGGCATCAAAGCAGTCATTAAGGTTGTCCCAGAGATGAGGCAGCCAGCATTTACTAGCAAAAGGGTCCTGAAAGGGCTGGCAACCCTAAAGATTGACAGGCCCCCGGAGCAGATGGGTTGCATCTGAGGATACTCAGGGAACTGTCAGCAGAACTGGCTGATCCTCTGGAAGGTCTGTTCAACGACTCTCTAAAGACACGGGTGGTTCTGAAGGATTGGAGGGTACATAGTTTCACTTCATAGGGAGGATCATGGAACAAGTAGGGCACTACAGACCTGTCAGTCTTATCTCTATTGTAGGAAAAACGATGGAGTCACTGGTCAAAGAGGATCTCATGGACTATTGGAGAGCAGTGGTCTCCAGGATAGTAAGCAGCATGTATTCATGGCAGGGATGTCTTATCAGACTAACCTGATAGTTTCCTTTGACTGGGTGATGAAGGAATTGAATAGGAGTCATGCTATGGATTTGATCTATTTTGATTTCAGCAAGGCTTTCGACTCGGTACCCCACACATGCTTGCTGAAGAAGATGGAGGATCTAGGTGCAGCTGATGTCATAGTAAACTGAATAGGTAACTGGCTAAAGCAGAGGCAGCAGCAGAAGGTAGTGGTCAGTATGGTTACATCGGAAGAGAGGGAGGTCATGAGTGGGGTTCCACAGGGCTCTGTCCTTGGTCCAGTCCTCTTCAATATGCTCATCAAACACATTGGAGAGGGGATCCAGGGCAGGCTATGCCTCTTCACAGATGACACTAAGCTCTGTGGTAGGGTGGATAGCAACAAGGGGATAGAGGAAATGCAAAAAGACTTACAATAACTAGATGGGTGGTCTTAGGTTTGGCAGTAGCAATTCAATGCACCTGGGGAACAAGAACCCAAGGCTGGGTACTGGATGGGTGGGATAAGGTTTAGCACTGCAAGTGAGGAACAGCACATTGTAGTTATCATCAGAGACTCTCTAAAGCAATCGAGTCAGTGCAACAAGGTGTATAGCAAGGCAAGTAGGATGCTGGCATGTATCGAGAGGGGTACAGATAGCAGAAAGTTATAGGTAATACTTCCCTGATATAGATCCTTGGTGTGAACACACCTGGAATACTGCACCAAGTTCTAGAGTCCTCACCCCTGGAGGGATGAGGATAGGTTAGAGGCAGTGCAGCAAAACGCAGGGCAGGTCCTATGAGGAATGCCTCAAGGCACTGAACATGTACTTGCTGGAGACCAGAAGGGAGAGGGGAGATATGATAGAGACCTTCAAGTTTCTAAAAGGAATTAACAAGTAAACTGCGGGTAACTCTTTAGTTTGGATACTAGCTCAGAGTCACTTGGATATGAGTGGAAACTAACAGAAGAGGGAGCTTCTGGAGGGACATGAGGAAGTACTATTTTATGGAAAAGGTGGCGGAGCCATGAAACAGTCTGCCAGCTGAGGTGGCAGGTATGAAAACTGTTGGTAATTTCAAGTATGGCTGGGACAGAATGAAGGATATAATGTTTGCTAGGGGTGACAGAATCAGGGAGGAGACTGATGGAGGTTGCAGAGGGTTAGGACCATGGAGGGACAGTAGGTCCCAGAGCTAAATAGGGAACTTGGGTAGATTCATGGACCACTGGTCTTTTTCTGTTGTCATTGTCTATGTTTCAATGTAATAACAAAACAGTTGTCATCAGATAATGAAGCTCATACTCAAATACCCCTTTTGTGCAGTTACAAAACAGTATTATCAGATAATGATAAGCATACTTTGGTACAGTAGAAGCCACTTCATTGGGACGCCCCCGTAGCAGGCTTTTCATCCCAATTAAACAGCCATCCCATTTATCAGAAGCCATTAAAATAGCTTATGATTCACACACTGCAGCTATGTCGAATAATCTTTCTAGATCACTGCCCACCTCCCTTCCCGTACCTTGCATGCACACACACACAGAGGACAATGTACCTGGAGTTCTCTTTCTCGCTCCTCCAGCAGACTGAGTCTGAGAAACAATCACATCATTACTGTCCGCTCGAATAGTAAATTACATTTATAATACATTTAAAAGACAAGGCTGTTACTCATGCTCATGTTCGTATGTGGGAGGACTTGGGTCTCACTCTAGTAAATGTCCAATGTTTATGACTCAGAGACTGTTCAGCTGTTCAGTTGGTGTTACAAAAAATAGCAAAACACAGCTCTAACTCACGCTCTGGACTTGGGTTCTCTCTCTCTCTCTCTCTCTCTCTCACTTTCTCTCCCTCTCTCTCGTCAATGTCCGTGACTTGGAGACTGTTTGGACTGTTCTGCTGTTCAGTTACTGTAAAAAAAAAAAAAATAGCAAACATGGCTTTAACTCATGCTTGAATCAGGAGAATTTGTTCTTGCTCACGCACTCTCACTGTGATTACTGCTATTTACACCTATGCAAGTTTAACAAAAGGTGATGAAAAGATTAACACAAGAGTGTATCAGAGGGATTAGTGTGGAATTAGTAAGTAAGTAAGTAAAATATTTTATTCATATAAAGATCAGATGAATTAGGATTGTTTCGATTGAGCTGAAGCTCATTTACAATGAGGTCCTAGGGATTACAAAACAGTTAGACAATATTCTAAAAACAAAAGGAACACACAAAACAATGAATAAATATAAACATTCAATTAGCATGAGAGGACAACTCAGGGCATGTATGTCAGGACAAAAGGTGTCCCTTATCTATGGTGTTGCTACATATGCTACTGTGTCTAAGTCAAGTTTTCATGAGTGGGATGTTACCTACAATAATATTTTTCACCACACACCCTCCTCTAACTGACTGAAGCACCACTGGCTCCTCTACGATGAACATAGATGGCTTCCACCAAATGCGTCCAGGCTCTACTCACTTGGTTCTATCACTGACAGCATTATAAGATCACAGATCCCCAAGCCACTTGAGGATTTTTTTCCCCCATCAGTCATCTTGTTATGGCTTATGCTCTGCTGACAGGTCCCTTGTTCATGTCCCCAGACACAATACTTCCAGGGGTGCCAGAGTCTTTGCCTGTCATGTGCACCAATACTGGAACTCCCTCCCCTTAACTGTTCACCAAGCTCCCTCACACTTCTCTTTTAAAAAAGAGCTACGTGATCATCTCACTGCCTCTAACAAATGTTCCTTTAAGCCCCCTTAGTCCCCCACAACTCACTTTCACTATCATAAACCCCTTGACACAAGTAGGCTCCTCTCTCTGCTCAGCACTTTTGTAATGCCTATACAAACTAAATTTAATAAGCTGTCCTACACCTTGTCCTTGCCTAATCTACCCTAACCCTATTCCCTTCCCACCAGTTTTTCAGCAGTCTACTCCTGTTCTTCCCTCATTTCATACACATAGAACATAGACTTTGATGGCAGATAAGAACCGCTTGGCCCACCTAGTTTGCCCATTTCCCTACCTAGAGGATAAGCTGCAGATCCTATTTAACCAACAGCCTAGTTCTTCCTAACCCCCACAAAAATTGCCTTATGTCTGTCCCATGCATTCTTGAATTCTCCCACAGTTTTAGACACCACAACTTCCTTAGGAAGGCTATTCCATGCGTCCACCACCCTCTCTGTGAAAAAATACTTTCTCACATTGCCCTTGAGCCGTCCCCCCTCTATCTTCAAATTGTGTCCCCTTGTTCTTGCACATCTCTTTTTCTGAAACATGCTCCTCTTTTGGACTTTGTTGATTCCACTGAGGTACTTAAACATTTCAATCATGTCCTCCCTCTCCCTCCTTTCCTCAAGGGTATACATATTATGCTCCTTTAGCCTCTCCTCGTATGGCTTCTCTTGCAGTCCCTGCACCATTTTAGTTGCCCTCCTCTGAACTGCCTCCATCCTGTCTATGTCCTTGTGGAGATGGGGTCTCCAGAACTGGATGCAGTACTCCAGATGCGGTCTCACCAACTGACTGTACAGGGGTATAACAACTTCCCGTTTTCTGCTGGTGTTGCCTCTCCCTATACATCCCAGTATCACCCCAGCCCTCCCTACTGTCTTCTCACATTGCTTGCCAACCTTAAGGTCATCTGATATGATTACCCCCAGGTCCCTTTCCATTTTTGTTGTTGTTACTACCCCCATTGTGTAATCTTCCCTGGGTTTTGTTTCCCAGGTGCATTAGTTGCACTTCTTTGCATTGAATCAAGCTGCCATACTTCTGACCATTCCTCCAACCTTGCCAAGTCCCTTCTCATCCTTTCCATGCCTCCTTGTGTATCAACCCTGTTGCAGATCTTTGTGTCATCTGCAAGAGGCATACTTTTCCTTCCAGTCCCTCTGCAATGTTACTTATAAAGACATTAAAAAAGACTGGACCCAGTACTGAACCCTGCGGTACCCCACTAGCAACCCCTCTTTCTTCAGAGTGGACTCCATTTACAATTACCTTCTGTGTCCTGTTATTCAGCCAATGTTTTACCCAGGCTACCACCCTGGGACCCACTCCAAGGCAGGTTAATTGGACTACTAATCTTTTGTGTGGGACTGTGTCAAATGCCTTGCTAAAGTCTAGGTAGACCATGTCCACAGCCCCTCCCTGGTCCACTACTTTGGTCACTCAGTCAAAGAAATCAATTAGATTTGTCTGACATGACCTTCCCACTGTGAACCCATGCTGCCTTGGGTCCTGTGCCCCACTGGCCTCTAGGTACTCAACAATTCTTTCCTTCAGAAGTGATTCCATTACTTCCCCTACCACAGAGGTCAAACTGACAGGTCTGTAGTTTCCTGCCTCTGTCCTGCTCCCACTTTTGTAAAAGGAAATCACTTCAGCCTTCTTCCAGTCCTCAGGTACCACACCATCCTCCCATGATTTGTTATAAATGGTAGTCAGTGGTGTCACTAGTTCTCTGCTTAATTCTTTTAGAATTCTGTGGTGAATTCCATCAGGCCCCATTGCTTTGTTCACCTTTAGTTTTAGGAGTTCTTTCAGAACCCTTTCTTCTGTGAAATGACTGGGATCGACCTCCCCTCTCCAGAGTGCTTCTGTTAATTGGATTAGGCACCTCCCCCACTTCCTCTTTTGTGAATACTGAACAGAAGTATTCATTCAGTATCCCTGCTTTTTCACTGTCACTCTCTGCCCACCCACCATCCATTCTATTCAGCCTCACTATCCCTCCCTTTGTATTTCTACGCTCCCTGATATACTATAAAAGGTTTTATCCCCCTTCTTAACCAAGTTGGCTATCTTTTCCTCAGTTTGTGCCTTTGCTATTCTGACTACCCTCCCTGCTTCCTTCTGTCTTAACTGGTAGAGTTCTCTGTCCTGCTCCTTCTGTGTTTCCTTATCCTTCCTAAATGCTATCGTTTTCTCCCTAACCTTCACCGCCACTTCTTTTGAGAACCACAGTGGCTTTTTCTTTCATTTTGATTTGTTTATTTGTTTCACACAAAGGCTTGTTGCCTCTGTGATGACAGTTTTGATATTTCCCCATTGTTGCTCCACCCCTCCTTCTAGCCTGTTTGCTAGTTTGCTAGCTTCACACAAAGGCTTGTTCCCTCTGTGATGGCAGTTTTGATGGTTTCCTATTGTTGCGCCACCCCTCCTTCTAGCTTGTTTGCTAGTGCTTTTCTAAGGCACTCTCCCATCTTGCCAAAGTTAGCCCTCCTGAAGTCCAGAACCCTCACTTTTGTATGGCTTGACTCTGTAGCTGAGTTTATCATGAACCACACTGTTTGGTGGTCACTTGTTCCCAAATGGCTACCCACTTCTAGATCTAAGATCCTCTCACTGTCCCCATTTGAGAGTACGAGGTCTAAGATTGCTCTCTCATGAGTTGGTTCCAAAACTAGCTGTCTGAGGCATGCCACCTGAAGGGCATCAAGAATGGCCCTGCTTTCAGATGTGGCTGCAGCAAAGGTGCTCCAGTTAACATCTGGCATATTAAGGTCCCCCATCAACAGTATCTCCCCTTTCTCTGCCATCCTAAGTATGCCATCTATCATATCCTTGTCCATTCCCTCCCCCTGACATGGGGGTCTGTATACAACCCCTGTGCAGATTGTGGTGCCTTTTCCAGTCTCTAAGGTGACCCACAGTGCCTCCTCTCCTCCCCTCCCTGTTTACTCTTTTGTTCAGTTGCTTTTATCCCTTCTCTTACATAGAGAGCTACTCCCCCCACTTCTGCCCTCCCTGTCTCTCCTGTAGGTTGTGTACCCTGGTATGTTAACATCCCAGTCATGGTTCTCTGTGTTTCTGTGACTGCTACTATATCCAGGCATCCCTCTTCCATCAAGGTCACCAGATCAGGGAGCTTGTTGCTCAGACTATGGGCGTTGGAACTCATTATCCTCCATTTCTTGATGACCTTACCCCTTTTTTCCCCATCCCTGTCCTCATTGCGTTTGTCACTTTCTCCATTTACCCCTGCGCTTCTCCCTATTGACATCTCTATGTTGGTGTCTACCTCACTTAGTACCCTGATTTTTGGGGGGCTAGGATTTCCCTGCTCCTTTCCAGTGCCTTCCCCCTTGGCTAGTTTAAATGCATGCCAGTGAAGTATTTAAACCTATCACCTAGGATTCTGGTTCCCCTCCTGGACAGATGCAGACCATCATGCCAGTATAGGCCTGCATCCATCCAGGTGGATCCCCAGTCCCCAATTAAGACAAATCCCTGAGCTCTGCACCAGTTTTTCAACCACTGATTGAATCCCATGGTGTGGAGCACCCTAGCCTCATCCATGCCATAGACAGGCAGCACCTTCAAGAAGGTTACTGTATGTGCTATTTGTCTAAGGCCCCTCCCCATCTCCACAAATGCTTCTTGCACTGCTCTGATCCCTTTCTTAGCCAGGTCATTTATCCCTAGGTGGACAATGACATCCAGCTCCCTCCCCTGTGCAGCTGCTCCTGTGATCCTGAGGATTCGCTCCTTGTCCCTCCAAGCCATGGCGCCAGGCAGGCACCTTACCTCCCTCTCCCCTTCCTCCCCCAGTTCTACCTTCCTAACAATGGAGTCCCCCACCAGGAGTTGATTCCTTCCCCTGTGGGGTCCCATGCCACCCTCCTGTGGGTCTCCTTTGTGGAGGTTCCCAGCATCCTTCTTGGTCTCCACTGTGGGTGCCTCCATAGAGGAACCACACTTTTCCAGAACAGCATAGAAATTGTGGAGAGGTACCGCTGGGAGGGATCGCCTCTGTTCCACCACACCTCACCCTCCCTGAGCCCACTGTGGTCCAACTGCTCCTCTTTCTTGGCAACCTCTGAGGCAACGGCAGTGACTCTGGTGGTCCCTGGGTAGGAGAGGAGGTCCCACAAATCCTGGTCAACTCAGCCTGGAGATGAGCAACCTCCTCCCTCAGCCCAGAGAGGTGCCTGCAGATGGGACAACACTGCATCCGCCAGAACGTCTTCCGGAAGACTGCTGCTCCACAGCGACTACACTGCACCACTGTCATCATGTCTTTTTTCTGGCCCCCAACTGTTGTTTGGAACACTTACTCTTTCCTCTATTTGTTTATTTTATTCTTTTTTTTTCTTTTTTCTTTTTTCTTCCCCTACTTACTTACTGCCTCTGTGCCCTTTGAGCTCCTGATCTTCCTGTTCTAGGACAAGAAGTTCCCATATTTCTCAGTAGTCTCCTTACTTGCTCAGAGTCAGACCTCCAGCAGCTGGGGGGATGGAGAGCTACTCTTGCCCTTCTAGGATGGTGAGTCTTTGGTGGCTCTGTGATCACTCACTTCCTGCTCCCAAACAGGAAGTTCCCGTTGTCAGTTAAATCCTGTGCCTATAAAAGTAGAACTGGTTTAGAGTGGGGGGGTCAAGGGGACGGAAGGAGGGCAATATAGTCCCAGTAGCGACGTTTTAGTTATACCAGTAGCTCCTTTCTCCTGGTGTTCTGTCTGTTCTCTGGCAGAAGCTATCCAGGGCAGTGCTTAAATCTGGTTTTAACCTGGCTCCTTCTAGCTAAGCCACTCCCCCTACTTTGCAAATCTTTCTACACTTAGTTAATTTCACAGATAACAATTCCCTTCTGACACCTGTGATAAACACCTAGATAAGTACACAGATAACACAGATAACAGATGACAATTTACTTCAACTACCTCTGACAAACACACTCTTTTTTTTTACCCTAAATTGAAGGTCCCAGTACAAGATTTCTAGTTCTTAGTCCAAGTAGAGAAGTTTTAGTTATACCAGTAGCTCCTTCCTCCTGGTGTTCTGTCTGTTCTGTCTGTTCTCTGCACCTATACTGCCTTGCCATTTTTCTGCTCTCATAACGTCAGTGTAATTTTTCTCCCCTGAATCAACATTGCTAAAACCTTATTTGTATTTGATTGTTTGTTTGCTTTATTGTCTTCCTGTCTTCGATTAACATTATCATCGTTAATCACATTTCCATTCCTGGACATTATCTGTTTCTGCTGTACCAAATAACTAATGTCATATATATTTGTAATGAAATGTTTGAATGTTTTTTACTGTACTCTCCTGGGTCATGTCTGAAAATAGTCATTGCTATGGCTACCTGATTAACAAAAACTAAATAAATAAGTAAAATGGCAGCAACGTCCCATTTAACCAGTGACAATATCCATAGGATAACATGGCCACTAAATCAGTGCCCGGTAGGATGTCCCAATAAAGCAGACGTCCCGATTATCTGTGTCCCGATTAAGTGGCTTTGACTGTAACAGCTCTTGTTCAATTACAGAAAGAGTTGTGGTAAGATGATGATGCACATATGCTAGTACCCCTTACTGTCCCGTTACAGACCATCCTTGTCATCAGACAATAATGCACATACTCTGGCACCACTTCCTGTCCAATTACAAAACTAGGTTGTCATCAGATATGTAGCCCCCCTTCCCCCTCATCTAGCAGCATAACTTATCATTGCAGGTGGTCCAGGGGGCATGGGAGAGGACTACATAAGCGCAACACTCAGAGCCAGTGCACCACCAATATAGATAGGAAATAATGGCTATCCTACCTCTCAAAGGCTTCATCCCCATGTACACTCTCGATCTCACCTCCAAAACCTGGATTCACCCCGAACTCTGACCACTGGGCACAGGATCTCCAGTCTGTAGCCTCCTGTCTCTTCTGAACCCCTAAGCCCCTCAATCCCAATCCCACATGATGGACACCTTCTGAAATTACGACTTGTGAAATAAATCAGATACAAGGGGGATTTCCACTTAATTTACCCTCCTTTCAACTTAAATAAAGAAAGAATTAGTCCAGCCTGGTGGCACTGAGGGTTGAGGCACTGGACACCATACCTCGTGCCACGCCGGTGACCCATGTTCAGGAATGAGCGTGGACCACTGGCATTTGGCAGGAGTGGAGAAGGATCGAGCATCTCAGGGACTGCTCTCCTTCTCCAGGGAGGGGGAGCGATCAGCTATCGGTGCTCTCCTGGCTCCTAATGGAGGCTAGGGGTGGCACACTGATGCTGCCTATGTGGGGTCAGAGGCAGGACAGATGCCTGACGGGATGTGCATGGGAGCATGTACATTCTGATACCGGTGTCATTGTGTACTCCATCTCTGAGGGGTGTACACTGGAGAAAGAAAAGATGCTCCAGCTGGATGATGGAGGGTGCTTCACAGGTACCACCTCTGAATAGCCATGGTGCCAGCTACACTGGATCTGGTCTTCAGCAGGGTTTGGGAAGCCTCGCTGGTCTCACTAAGGGGGAGCCATGGGGGTATAGGTCAGTGCTGGCTGGTGGATATCAGGGGATGGCACTGGGGGCTGCCTCCTGAGCTACGGCCATGAGTTAGGTACATAAAAAGTACCAACAAAAAAAAAAAGAAAGAAAAAATCACTACAATGTTTTTCCCAACCAGCTTCTTTATTTGAGCTCCTGCACCCCAAATGATTCCAGGAGTACAGGGATCCCATCTTTCACTGGATAAATAAAGCAGCTCCATGGGGTTATTTGAACTTTTTACAATTTACCCAGGCTGGACATTTTGAGCAGCATAGATGGTTTACAGGCAGTGCAAGCAGGGAATCTTCACTCTGACTTTTTGGATGATTTACCCAAGGAACCTCCCTACTTGAAAAACCTACAGGCTCTTGGCTCACTGGTTCTGGTAAGCCAAACTTCTCTCCCTCTTACTTCTATGGGTTACCCTTTTCTCAATCTCTATCTGGTCTGGCATTGGTTGGCTGCCCTATCTCTGGTATGGAGATGCGCGCTGCTTCCTCCACCTGGCCCCTGGACCTTGGCCCAAATCTCGAAGGGTACCAGGATTTTTCCTCTCCGACCAAGGACCTGTAATCCAATTTCTCTCACTTTACATGAAACTTAAACCTGCCAGTTCTCCCAGCCTCATGGCACCAGTCCCCATGGCTAAGACTCAGCTCCCTCTCTCTCTTCTCTCAACTGGTGCAGCAACTCTCAAACCTGGCCCTGCTCCAGTGTCTAAGCTACCTTATTCAGGCTACCCTGCCATGGGATAGCCCTGAGTTCTACCACTGCCCCAGGCTCCCCAAGCAGCCCACTCCTTCACAGATGGCACCCAAAGCTCCTCCCTGCACTTCCAGATGACCAATTGTGAGGGTACCCAGCCTCTGGCCCACATTCCTGCCAACACATCCTGGGCTGTGGTAAGCTCCTGCCAGAGGCAGTCCCCAAGGCTTGTCCTAAGACCTATGACTCACCTGACCCTTTAATGCCAGTGCCCCAGGACCTGCCCCTCCATGCAGGTCCCCTGAAATGGGTGAAGGGCTCCCTGGCTCCCTCTACTCTCCGACCACCATACCACTCTGGGTGCGGGGGAGAACCACTGCCACCAGCCTCCCTCCTGTGGGGACCCTGCCACTGCCCCCACAGCCCTGGTGGCCCAAGCCACTACTCCATGCAATCACATGGGCTCCTGCCTATCCTGGCATCCTCCTACCACCTGTACCTCTCTTCTCCCAATGACACAGGCACCTGGCTAACCATCCTCCCCACAGAGCTGCCTTCCTGGCTCCTTGACATCACGTCACTGCAGAGGCCATCCCTATCTGCCACTGTTGGGGGGGGTCCTCCACAGGCTCTCCAGGACCACCGAGCTCCCTTCCTGCCTGCCTACTCTGCTTCACCAGCCATCCCCCTAAAGCCTCAGGCCTAGTGTCCGGGCTGGAAAAAGCCCCAAAACTTCCTGTCTCCTGCTTTATATACCCTCCCTAACCTGCCCACTGCTGCCACCTTGAGGTATCCAGCAGGGATTAACCCTCCAAAGTACTAATAAATTCCATAACTCTGGGGGAGGGTAGGAGGAGGAAAGGGATTCCTAATGGAAGCATAAGCCCCTCCTGTAAGGGTGGTTTACATTCTTCCCCAACCCAGAAAATCATTCCCTCCTGGTAATGATGGCAAGGGTCTGGTGATGGTCTCCTCCCATCAAACTGGGTATGTGCACTCCCCAGCCTTCTAAGAGTAGACACACCATACCTGGCCACAGGCACCTCCCAACCTACCTGTCTAAACCCAAGCACACCCTATCAACTAAAACCTACCTGCGTCAGGAGATAATCTTAAAACTGTTAGAAAACCTTCATTATTACTTTATCAAACAGATAACCATGATCATTGTTTCCATAGTGATTTGACTTTAACATTAAACATTTTAAACAGTAACGAGGTCATTTCTAAAACTATAGCTACACTCCAATATATCTCCCACGAGTAAGAAACAGGTTACTCTGTGTACAATTCTCCAGATCGCTCACTCACTCACTCACTCACTCACTCTCGCACCAGTCTCCGCCAACTTCCACACCAACATTTTTTCCATGATCATAACATTTTTTAATAGTAAACATTATTTTAAGTCCCATTTTTTTTCCATAAAGAATAACTATATTTTATTTATTGAAATGTTTCACCAGGAAAGCATACCGAACAACAAGTTGCTTGTCTCCCGGTGCGACCTGGGGGGAAGGGATGCAGAGAGGATGAACAGTAATACATTCAAGGTGCATAAGACAACAGTTACATACAGTGAACATACAGTAGGCAACCTAGTTTATGGGGGAGGGGAACAAAAGGACATCACAGGCATGTACCTAATACTGAAAATAAATACTAGTAGTTAGAGTAACGTGGCTATAGACAGAACAAAGAAATACAGCAATGGGGACAATTACAATGAGGTGCAAAAGTATTAGCAAGTGCATGCGGTATAGATGTTTCTTAAAGTGCCAAGGAGAGTGGGGGATTGGGCAAATGGGTATCAAGAGCAGTGAGAGAAAGGGGGAGGGGAGTGAGGAGGGAGGGAAAGCCGAGCCCAGGGATCCCTCCAGGATGTTGAGAACCCTCCATGGGGGCAGGGACGGCTAGAAGAGATGGGGGATTTTGGGAGGCGCCAAGGGGAGAGGGAAACTGGGCAGGTAGGTAATCAAGTGCAATGAGTGAAAGGGGAAGGAGGAGGGAAGGAGAACATAACCCAAGGGACCCATTCAGGATGCTGGGAGGAAGGGGGAGTTGAACCCAGGGGCCCCTCCAGGATGCTAAGAACCCTGCGAGGGGGCAGGGAAGGCTAGACGAGATGGGGGGATTTAGGGGAGCGCCAAGCAGAGAAAGGAATTGGGCAGGTAAGTATCAAGTGTTAAGGGTAAAAAAGGGGGAGGAGGAGGAGGAGGGGAAGGAGAGCTGAGCCCAAAGGACCCCATTCAGGATGCTGAGAATCCTGCAAGGGGGCAGGGGAGGCTAGAAAAGATGGGGGGAAGGGAAGGAAAGGTTAGGTTAGGAGTAGATATAGGTTAGGGGTGAGTCTAGACATATGCGAGGACGTGGTTTAGGGAGGATCATGGCAGGAGTAGCTAGAGGAAAGATAATTGTTAAGGGCAGAGCTGGTGGAGTAGGAGGAGGAGGAGTGATGAACTTAAGGAGGGAGGGAGTTCCAAATTTGGGGGAAGCGGTATGAGAAGCCTGACTGACCAATGAGGGTGGAGTGCAGAAGGATCACCAAAGTACATGAGTCGGTAGATCTAAGGGAATGAGAGGGAGGGGAAGGGGTGATAAATGAAGAGGAGAGATGGTTAGGAGTTCACCCAACCAGTGTTTGGAGGTAAACTTAGCACAGTGGGAGAGGCGTCTGTTTGTGAGAGAGGGGAAGGACAGAGCATGATAGAGATAGCAATGATGAATGTGAGAAGGAACATTAAGGGCAAAACGGCAGTAGGAGTGAAATAGGGTGTCCAATCTGGTCAGGGAGGATTTAGGAGCAGCACCATACGCTAGACTACAGTACGTCGCAGTAGTTGAAAATGGGGAGGATCATCTTCTGGACAAGTTCACGCCTAGCTGCAGGAGGGACTCAACTACGGTTCTTGAACAGGGCACCAAGCTTGGGGTGCAGTTTTTTCAGGATGGCATCAGTATGTTCAGAAAAGTTGAGGTGTTGGTCCAGCCAAGCCCCAAGGTATCTGAAGGAGGAAGTGTCCTCTAAAATAGTCCCATCCAGGGTGTGGAAAGAAGGCAGGCTGGGGAGCCTAGAGAGTCTCTGCCTAGTGCCAAAGGTCATGGAGACAATCTTCTTGGTATTGAGGAAGAGGTGATGGTTAGCAAACCAGAGCTGAACTTGGTTGAAATCATGCTGAATGTAAACTCATCAGAACTTGAGCCAGAAGCATACAAGGCAGTATCATCTGCATACATGTGGATGGAGGAGGAGGAAGGGGAGCAGACTGATGGCAAGTCATTTAGAAAGATTGAAAATAACAAGGGACCAAGCACTGAGTCCTGTGGGACTCCTGTGGTGATCGGGGGGGGGGGGTGACACCAGAGATCCTAACTGATTGAGTTCTACTAGTGAGGTAGGCCCTGAACCAGCTAGTGGCTGAATAGACAGGCCAGATGGTGAGAGAGAGTCCAGGAGAAGGGAGTGGGAGACCGTGTCAAAAGCCTTGGCAAGGTTGACAAAAATGGCTGAGTTGATAAGGCCATTGTCCATCCCGGTGAGGATGAAGTCAGTAAGCCTGAGCAGGGAGGTGGTAGTGGAGTGTTTTTTCCTGAAACCATATTGGAACAGGGTGAAAAAGGAGGAGTTAGACAGATAGGAGGTAAGTTGGGAGAGAACCAGGTGTTCTTGGAGTTCAGCGAGAGTAGAGAGGAGAGAGGTGGGGTGATAGTTGCTAGGGGAAGAGGGGTCCCCGCCTTTAGGTAAGGGGAGGACCGCAGCATGCTTCCATGAGGTGGGTACTGAACCAGTAGAGAAAGAGAGGTTTAGAATGAGAGAGAGGGGGTAGGCAATGGCAGGGGCTGAGAGAGAGAGGAGTTTGGGGTCAAAGTCATCGGGGGCATCCTTTTTTAGGGGTTGGTAGTGAGCAGGGCATTTAAAGCATCATCAGTGGTGATGGTGGAGAAGGAGAAGGAGGTGGGAGAGGATGAGGGAGGGGTTTCAGTATTGGAGGAGGTTGGAGGGGGGAAGTAGGAAGGGAGGGACTTTAGAAGCTCAGCGGCACATGAGGTGTAGTAGGAGAGAAATTCCACTGCCACTGCGCTCGGGTCCACCACAAAAGTGTTTTTTTTTATTTTAACTGCAGGGGAGGGTGGGTAGGACTGGGGTGTAAAGATGGCATGGATCACCTTTCAGAATTTTGATGGAGTATTTATGCTTGTGAGGAAGGCCATTTTAAAGTATTCAGACTTTGCTAATCTCATTGCCTTGGTACAGGTGTTTCGGAGCATACGGTATGTGGCAAAGTCACTATGAAGCTGAGTTGATTTATGAAGCTTCCAGGCATGATTTCTAACCCTGAGGCAGTCACCATGTCCTGCTCCATAGAGCAACTGTCCTGGCACAGGTCATAAGTCTGAAATCCAGGAGGCCTAAGTTGCAGGCCCCCCCTCCTGGAGGGAAATAATACTCTGGGTCTGGCTTGGTGGTCACATCTCCAAAGGAATCTCAGTCCAAAATGTAATACTTGATCCATGTCCCAGCCAAGTCCTGTACCAAGGCAAGATGTTTAAATAAAGTCAGACCAGACCAAATCCCTGTGTAACACATTGTCTGCGCCTGCTGTATCAACTGTTGAGATGGGGCACCTCCTCCTCCAGGGCGATTCTTCAAATGTTCCATTTGTTCTTTGAAGATTCACTCTTCCCTCATCTCCTCAATAATGTCCCATATCCTCTCGGGCACATTTAGGTAATTCATATGGGGATACTCCACACGCAGCCTACTATGGACCCACCTCTCTGCCTGACTCCATTCTGGCAGGTCTCTGACACTGGTCTTCCTGGCTTGCTCAACTGATAACCATATCCCCCTTTGATATCTGATGTTCAATGGGTCACTGGGAATTAAGCCATCCATATGGGTCCGGAGGGTCTGGGCCCGGACCGGGAGCTGTGGGGTACAGTCTGCTAAGGTGATCACTAGGCGATGGTAAGGCTTGGGGATTGTCCTACTCACTTGGTAATCCTGGAACTGGAATTTTCTTCCAATGAACTTCTCCTCATCCAGCTTGTCCAGCTCCTCCAACTCTCTTTGGTCGCCAGCACTCTCCTGGGGTACTGTTGGTGCAGCAACAGACTCAGAACCAAGGCCACTGGGCTTTATCTTAAACATGGCTCCAGATGTAGGCTCTGACTTAGCAGACAGAGCTGGTGGGCTACCGTTGGACAAGGGCTGAGGCAGGGAAACCCCAGGCTCTGGGGGATCTCCTGCTGGTTTTCTGAGGCCCCTGCCCCTCCCTCTGCTACTGGGATAGCCGTTAGCCAGCGGCAAGGAACGGGGCACATAGCTGTGCCCCCATCACCTCCTTACCTTTGTTTATCTGCACTTTCCTCTTCTACTGTCTCCACAATGACATCTGGGGAAATACTTGTGATCTCATCCACATGGGCATGAACACTTTTCCCCCAAGTTGTCTGTCGACAGCCCTTGAGTCACCACTAGCTGGTGACTACAGTACATAGGAGCTCGCAGTGGAACTGGGAGGAAGCCCCAAATTTGGAACCGGCAGCATTCCTGTGCAGTTCTTGCACACAAGCAAACTGGCAACGCCTTCCCCCCGATATGCTAGGTATGTTTTCAAGAGAAGTTGTAGGGAATTTGACCCTAACGCTTTCCTCACAGATCTCCAACAATCCAATTGACAACATTTCTACTTAGCCCCTAAGGTGGACAAGGCCTATGAGATATTTCAAAACTCTATACTTGATGCTATTAATAGGCATGCACCGCTAATAAAAATTCACACCAAAAAGAAGCCCTGCCCCTGGTTTACGGACAATCTAAAAACTGCATTGCTTAATAGATTTGCCTTATGGAGAAAAGTTTGAAAAACCAAACAAACAGCCGACTCGGCAGCATTTAGAACCGCTAGAAACTCCTGTACCAAGCTAATCAGAGCCGAAAAGGCAAGATATTTCCGTAGTGAACTTGAATCCTTCTCCAACTGTACATCTAAATTCTGGAAAACACTTAAGGAGTTAGAGGGTTACAGGCCGTCTAATACTCTTCCACCAAAAATCTCCTCTAATGGCATTTCCACCATGGACAAACTAAAGATCCTTGACCTTCTCAAAAACCATTTTGCTACAGCGGGGTTAGCGTTCGACACCTCCCCTGCTAATGTCCTTCATGTTCAGCTGTGCAATCAGGACTCCGTTTGCCCATCTGCTGCGATTCCTACACATGAATCTGTTTTCTCTTTTGACCCTGTATCAGTAAAGAATGTGGAAGATCTTTTGTTGAATTTGGATATACGGAAGAGTGCAGGTTCAGATCAGATTGAGCCCTTCTTCCTAAAATTAGGCAATTACATCTTGTCGGCTCCTATTACTCACCTTTTTAATGTGTCTCTGTCCCAGGGCGTTCTCCCTTCTATCTGGAAGAAGATGGCTCATGTTATACCACTGTTTATGTCTACAGACCCAAGCAATTTAAACAATTACCATGCCATATCCCTGGTCCCCATTCTGTCCAAAATGCTAGCAAAGTTAGCCAATATGCAGCTTACACACTATCTCGAGAACAATAATCTCCTTAACCCAGTGCAGTCAGGACTTAGACCTTGTCATAGCACAATTTCAGCACTTGTCAAAGTTTCTAACAACTGGCAAAATGCCTTGGATGCAAAAAATCACATATGTGTTTTGTTCCTAGACTCAAGAAAAGCCTTTGATATGGTCAACCACGACCTGCTCCAAACTGTTCTTAGAAATATTGGGTTGGACCCTCTGGCCTTGGCTTGGTTCACAAATTATCTCTCCGGTCATTATCAAGGAGTTAAGGTGGATGGAAGCATTTCCCCACCAAATTCCTTGTTAAGGGGTGTGCCGCAAGGGTCTATTTTAGGCCCGTTGTTGTTCGCAATTTACATAAACAACATTAATACAGGAGTTAAATCTGCCAACATTCACCTGTTTGCCGATTATATGGTTTTGCACTTAGATAGACCTACCCCAGAGTTGGCTTGCAAGGATGTCCAAGAAGAGTTTAACACCTTACAGAAAAATCTGCGCTTGAAGCTATTACTTAATGCAAAAAAAACAAAGGCAATGCTCTTCTCACCTCCAACCAATGCAGTAAAAACATGTACCACTGGTTTGGCTCCTCAGGTTACTACATTACTGGGTGAGTCCCTTGAATTTGTAGCGAAATTCAACTACCTGGGTCTTTGGGTTGATCATAAATGTTCCTTTTGTGGACCACATTGATGAGCTTTCAAAGAAATTAAAACAGAGGCTTGGCCCTTGTTATAGGATTAAACATTTACTTACATATGATGTGAAAGCCAGGCTGTTTCAAACTACTTTCTTGCCACTTTTGGACTATGTAGACTTCATTTACTGTCATGCCCCGAACACTGCCCTGTCCAACCTTGACACTCTGTATCATCGTGCCCTTAGATTTATTACAGAATCACCACATTCTACCCACCATTGTACGCTATATGCTAAAGTAGGATGGTGTTCATTCAACTGTAGATGGCACAAAAATGTAGCCTTCTGGATCTTCAGAGCTATAATCCACAAACTTCCACAATATATTTCTGATTGTTTGCCCACCTCTACTGCTGGATGTTATTCCCTAAGAAGTCTTTTCTACATTTCTCTTGTTGTCCCCAAGGTCAGATCGTGGTTTGGTACAGTGGCTATAAACCAAGCCCTCCCTGTCATATGGAATAACATGCAAAAAACTTTGAAGCTTGTAACGTCAGTAAAGATGGCCTTCTTTAAGACCTTGTTTTCACGTTCATTCAGGGAGTCCTGCAATTGCTTCCTCTAATTGCCCCCTAGTCATGTTTATGGACTTACTTCATTTTAGACTTGTTCCTTGTACTATTTCTCTACATCTCTGATACTCATTCAAGCTAGTGCCTCTCCCCCCACCTTACCTTACCCCTACCTTACCTTCTTTGGTATCCCCCGGTCCTTGGTTTTCCCCTAATCACTCCATGCTGTTTCACTGCCCGCTCAAGTTTTCCCCCTTTGTATAGATTGTATTTATCTCATTTGTTGTACATAGAGCTTTGATGTATTGGATGACAATCTCTCCTTCTGCTTCTTGTACTTTATGTATTGCACTTTTGATGACCTGTTGTGGCCTTTTATTGTATTGTATGTCATTTTGTATATGTGTATCTGTCCAGGTCCACCTTGTAAATGAGTCTTCCTCAATGGTGTTTCACCTGGCAAAATAAAGATTGATTGATTAATTGATACCCACACCTCACACATCGATCAGTAACTTGCCCTTTTCCCCAGCTTTCCAGAGCCAGGAGAGCAGTGAGGCAGGAACCGTGGCCAGTGGTTCCTCCTTGGAGGGTCGCTTATGCTGCATTTTCGCCCTTGCCAGACACTATCCAACACCAATCCATGGGGCTGACTGCTCAAATCTCTCTGCCATGCCTCCCAATACCCACAATAAGGAACACGCTTACTTTTTTGGCGGTACTGTCCATTTGCTTTGGTGTGAGTGCGTAGTAACCCACTCTCACTGTTCTGTTCACTGGCTCTCTTTCTTTTTTTCCTCTTGGCTCTGCTCCCCCCCATCTCTTTCCCAAAAGTGGCGCTTCTTCTGCACCTGCTGTAGCTTCTCTTCTACCATCAACCAATCGGAGTTCACCTGAAGATCACATGACCAGCTAGTCATGTGCACACACCACACCAGGCATGCTGAGACCTACTTCTGATTCAGGCCTACCCCACAACTACTTGTTTCTGTGCAACAGGGCCTAACTAGGTCGGGAAGCCTACCAACACATTGGATCTAAGGACACTGGGTCTGGCGGGGTTTCAGGGTACAGGGAACATCCCAGACAAGAACCCACATGTAACTCTTCCTGTCCCGCTTGTCTAGGGGCATAACTTATCATCACAGGTGGTCCAGGGGGCATGGGAGAGGACTACACAAGCACAACACTCCGAGCCAGTGCACCACCAATAAAGATAGGAAAAAATGGCTATCCTACTTCTCAATGGCTTCATCCCCATGTGCAGTCTCGATCTCACCTCCAAAACCTGGATTCACCCCCAAACTCTGGCAACCAGGAACAGGATCTCCAATCTGCAGTCTCCTGTTTCTTCTGAGCCCCCAAGCCACTCGGTCCCAATGCAGCATGATGGACACCTTCTGGAATGACAACTTATGAAATGAATCAGACACAAAGGGGATTTCCATTTCATTTACCCCACTCCCAACTTAAATAAAGAAAGAATCACTACCACGTTTCTTCCCAACCAGCTTCCTTATTTTAGCTGCTGCACTCCAAATGATTCCAGGAGTGCAGGGGTCCTGTCTTTCACCAGATAAATAAAGCAGCTCCATGGGGCTATTTGAACTTTTTACAATTTACCCAGGCTGGACATTTTGAGCAGCATAAATGGTTTATAGGCAGTGCAAGCATGGTATCTTCACTCTGACTTCTTGAATGATTTACCCAAAGAACCTCCCTACTTGAAAAACCCACAGGCTCCTGGCTCACTGGCACTGGTAAGCCAAACTTCTCTCCCTCTTACTTCTATGGGTTACCCTTTTCTCAATCTCTGTCTGGTCTGGCACTGGTTGGTTGCCCTATTTCTGGCATGGAGATGTGTGCTGATTCCCCCACCTGGCCCCTGGACCTTGGCCTAAATCTCAAGGGGTACCAGGATTTTTCCTCTCCAACCCAGGCCCTGTAACCCTATCTCTCTCACTTTACATGGAACCTAAACCTGCTGGTGCTCCCAGCCTCATGGCCATGACTCAGCTTTCTCTTTCTTCTCTCTACTGGTGCAGCGACCCTCAAATCCGGCCCTGCTCCAGTGTCTAAGCTACCTTATTTGGGCTATCCTGCCATGGGAGGGCCCTGAGCCCTTCCACTGTCCCAGGCCCCCCGAGCAGTCCACTCCTCCACAGATGGTGCCCAAAACTCCTCTCTACGCTCCCAGATGACCAGTTGTGAGGGTACCCAGCCTCTGGCCCACATCCTTGCCAACACATCCTGGGCTTGCAGTAAGCTCCTGCCAGAGGCACTCCCCAAGGCCTGTCCTAGGACCTGCAACTCACCCAGCCCTTTAATGCTGGCTCTCCAGGACCTGCCCCTCCATGCAGGTCCCCTGAAGTGAGTGAAGGGCCCCCTGGCTCCTTCTACTCTCTGGCCACTCTGCCACTCTGGATGCGGGGGAGAACCACTGCCACCAGCCTCCCCCTGTGGGGACCCTGCCACTACCCCCACAGATCTAATGGCCCAAGCCACTACTCCACGGGATCACATGGGCTCCTGCATATCCTGGCATCCTGCTACCACCTGCACCTCCCTTCCTACGATGATGCAGGCACCTGACTGACCATCCTCCCAACAGAGCTTCCTTCCCAGCTCCTCGATGCCACATAGCTGCAGAGGCCATCCCTATCTGCCACTGTTGGGGAGGGGTTCCCCCACAAGCTCACCCGGACAGCCAAGCTCAGTTTCTGCCTGCCTACTCTTCTCCTCCAGCCACCCCCTCCAACCCCAGGCCTAGTGCCCAGGCTGGAAAAGGCCCCCAAATTTCCTGTCTCCAGCCTTATATACCTTCCATAACCTGCCCACTGCTGCCACCTTGAGGCATCCAGCAGGGATTAACCCTCCAGAGTACTAATAAATTCTCTAACTCTGGGGGAGGGTAGGAGAGGGAATGGGGTTCCTAATGGGAGCATAAGCCCCTCTTACAAGGGGGGTTTACAGATAATTAAACATGTACTCTAGTACCACACTGTCCAGTTACAGAACAGTGCTGTCATTAGATAATAACGCACATATGCTGACACCACCTATTGTTAAATCACAGAGTAGCATTGTCATCAGATAATGATGCATATACTCTTCTTTGTTTTATTATTTATGTATTTCAACATTTTTACCAGGAAAGACATACTCAGTTGGTAATAGCTTGTTTCCATATGTGGGAAGAGGGGACAAGATAATAGACACAAATTATGGAATATAAAATACCTAGAATGGAATAAGTATGTCAAAAATAAACAGGACAATTATGCCTAAGAATAAATTGACAAAAGTAAGTCACCATGCAATAAATTGTGGAACTGAACAAAAGAACAATTAAATAGTTAGAAACTTAACAAAATAAGAAACTGAGAGAATGACTGATACACTGATACACTGATGCACATACTCTAGTACCCACTACTGTACAATTACGAAACAGCTTTGTCATCAGATAATCATGGGTATACTCTGTTATCCTTTGTTGCCCAATTACAGAGCAACATTGTTATCAAATAATGATGTGAATACTTTAGTACCCCCTACTGCACAGCTGCAGAACTATGTTGTTTGCCTATTGTGATAGCTCAGTGGTAGAGCACCGGGACAGTGTTCCGGGGGCCTGGGTTCAATTCCCAATAGATCATAATATTTCTTTCTCAATACAATTTGTAATTTGTACACACAGCTTCATTTACTCCCCCCAAAGACAAGATGCATGAAAAACTGGTTTCTTAAAATACGGAGTATCATTTAAATGTGAGCCTATAGCTCAGTGGCAGAGCAGCAAAATAGTAATCTGGGGGGTTTGGTTCATTTCCCAGTAGGGCACATTATTTCTTTTTCACTACAATTTATGTTGTAAAAGGGAAATTGTTAGTAGGAGTCACTTAATTAGTTCCAGCTGAGGCTTGTTTGTTTGAATGCGACTTCAGTAGGAACTGCATCGGATCTGCTCTAAGTTAGAATTCATATACGTAAGCAATAACACCCTACAGGGTGGACATTATTGGCAAATACCAGACCACCCAGGGGCATAATGAGGCCCAACGCCGCAGGTAGAAGGCCTTATAGCCCCTGGAAGGTCCAGTATTTCCTAATAATATCCACCCTTGAGGGTATTATTGCACTTAGAAAATGGGCTTATATTATTCTTTTTTTTAAATAATGATTTAACAAAAAAGTGTATAATATAGAAAAAAAAACAGAAATGTTGGGTTCAGTAAAATAATCCCTTTACCTGTTTAGTGCCACTAGAGGGTGCTGCTGTTTTTGAGATCACTTTTTTGTGTAAGATTGGAGTGTCACCTTTCCAGGACTTTGTTAGTTTATCATTCACCCAGAACATTGTTTTAATTTTTCATCTTGCCCCCATGAGTTTACTATTCGTGGTATGGAGATAAAAATTGTTTCAGTTGCAAGAGTGTGAGCGGGGAGTGAGTGGCTGCTCCATGG
The DNA here is from genome assembly GCA_016271365.2 of Neoceratodus forsteri. Classification (NCBI taxonomy): domain Eukaryota; kingdom Metazoa; phylum Chordata; order Ceratodontiformes; family Ceratodontidae; genus Neoceratodus; species Neoceratodus forsteri. The sequence continues at coordinate 668,633,597 of CM057451.1, read as the reverse complement.
AGCGGGAATGATACGGTGTCCTGTCACATGCGATCAGGAGACACAGAAGTCAACTGCTCAGTTCTGCAGAAAAAAAGGGCACTTTGTTTAAAAATGTGAAGGCTGCTGTTGTGGGGGCGATCTGTGGCAGTCGGGTATAACAAGTCATTTGAGAGAGGTGGTTTTGTGTGAGTGGCTGCCCTGTGGAGTAGGAATGGTGTGTTGTCCTGTCACACATGATCGGGGTACAGGGATGTCGATGGCTGAGCGCTGCAGAAAAAATGACATACTTTGTTTAAATATGTGAAGGCTGCTGTTGTGGGGGTGATTTCTGGCAGCTGGGTATAGCGAGCTACTAAGAGAGGCGTTTTTGTACGAGAGACAGTGTATGGCAGCGCGAGCAAACAGCAGAAGTGAATTTTGCTATGACAGAGAGGCATGTGCTGCTGTTTTGAAAGTCACGCTGCTGACTGCTGGTAATGTGAAGAAAGCCGATTGGTTTGTTGGCTTCCTTTTTCATATTATCTTTTTTTAAAGTGTGGCTAGTCTTTAAATTTAAAGTAATACAGATTGGAGGGGGATTGGGGTGGACTTGGCAACCCACCAACTTGCTGACCAACTCTCTCGCTAAGCGAGAAAAAAAATGGTGGCTGGTCAATTATGAAATTCAAGGTCCCAATAATATGCAAATTAATGGGGCACCTTGAATTGGCACTTGTTTTTAGCTGGGCATCTATTGAAAAATAAATTCATGCTTGGCATGGCCATTCAGCTAATCAGCATGCATTATTTTTCAAGCGCATTTTCTAAAGATTGATACACAACAAAGACAATCATTGGTGAATGTTTTGGGTGTTTGAAGGGATGGTATCTGGAAGAGGGGTACTGCTTTTCAGGGGACTGGGGGCTTCTGAGACAGGAGGCTCTGCAAGGCAAGGTACATTTTATCTATGTTTCTATTTGTGTGGCACCTTTTCAAGAAGGCTCAGGGAACCTTACAAAAATAACAACAAGAAATAATATCAAAACTGTGCACAATAATAAACATAGCAGTCAACCACTAAAACTGATCTAGTTGCTCTTCCTTAATGGTTATGAGGTCTAACCTTGTATCAGAGGGTATGGCCATCACCTAACAAGAGAGGAACCAGTGTGCTGGGGCAGATGTGTGATGTCTATATTAGTGGCCAGTTAAACTGACTGCAGGAGAGGCTGAGCCTAGGAGAACAACAGAGAAGGGAGAGGAAGTGGGTAATCCATCTAGCTAGGGCTTCTCTGAATATGGGGCTAGTAACATTGGGGAGGAAAGCAGTAAGGCAGAAGTTCATAAAATGTTAACAGAAAATGCCAGGAAGGGAGGGCTCACTAAGCCAGCTAAAAAAACAAACAAAAAAACAACAATAAATTAAGGAGATTGGGGGAGGATGATTGGAGACAATCGGTAACAAAAGGTAGGGGTTTGGGAACAAGATGGAAAGTGGTCTACCTTAGTATCAGGATCTTGGGAAACAAAATAAGTGAGTATCAAGCGATGATGGCAGATGCAGGGTTGGATTTCATAACCATTACGGAAACTTGGGCCACAAGGAATAATGAATGAGACATGGAAATCCCAGGCTACACCATGTATGGGCAAGACAGGGGGAAAGGTAAAAGAAGATGGGTTTGCCTTCTGTGTCAAGGAAGGTTTTGAGGCAGTAGAGGAAAGGTCCATCAGGAGAGGGGTTGGGGAAATGAACTGTTGTGGGTTCAATTTATGGTGGCATCAGGTATGAAACTCTGCATGGTGGTAGTCTATAGACCACCAAGACAAAGGGCTGAGAACAATAGGGAACTAGGGACAGAAATAGAGAGGGGATCACAAAGTGGGAGGTGGTGGTAGTGGGGGATCTCAATCTGCCATACACTGATTGGGACATTGTAGCAGCTAGGAACACCAGATGTCAGACCCTGCTAGATAACTTGCAGAACTGCCCACTGGTGCAGTTGGACAAGGAACTCACAAAGCAGACTTCCATTCTCGATGTGGTGCTCAACAGTTCAGAAGTGGTAGGCAGATGCGAGGTGGGGGACCATTGGTGTCCAGCGATCATAACACCACAGTCTAACCATTATCTCCCTTCACCCATCTCAAGGCCGTTTACTAGAGCACTGGAAGGGTTAAGCCAGACCCTGAAAAATGTTCTCTAGTGGGCCCCGCTTGGAGACAGGGGGCTTGATTTTCAAAGTCCTGTGAATGCCACAAGCCCAAGGTATGACAATTGTCTGGCACATGGGGCTTGTGGCGGTCTCCTGGCCAGCGATCAGAATTTTCAGTCCTGAGTGCCAAATGCCACAAGTTAGACTAGCATTTCCCTGGTCTTACTTGCATCATTTGGGGAACCCCTTTTATGGGGCTTGCACCAAATCTTTGACGCAAGTTGCCGTAAATTGAGGAAACTGTCACAACTGCACCCAATGTATTAAAATAAGGTGCAGTTGCGCATCACCCTTTGAAAATCGAGCCCAGTGTGTCTGGAGTTAGTACCTAGAGCTTCCTGACACAGCCAGCAGCTGGAAACTCAGGCAGGGATATTTATGGCCCTGCTCTTCCCCCTTTACACTATAAGAGGGGAAGGCAAGCTGTGGGTTCAGGGAGAAAGAGGGATTCAGCTGGAGAGTTGGCATCTAACACGCTTATGGAAAAGGACTATGGAAAACTGGTGACAACTGAAGATGAACTAAAATGCGAGGATAATGCCCTTTGAAGCTGTGTGTCATTGGTCAGCTTAAGAAAATGCATCCTGCTTGATCCTAGCTTCCAGTGTAGACAATGGTTTGTGAGTAGTCTCCCATTTGTGGTACCTCTAAAGTGTGCATTGGTTGCCCTGTTCCTCATTCTCCCTGACCCGTGGTGGCAAGGTAAAGGTAGAGGTATTGGTATTTCATGGTGTTAGGAGGGTGGCCCTCTAGATGAGAGATGCCACCATATACCTGTAGATGCAGGGGGATGCCCAGCCCTTAAACTATGGTTTGAACTGACCCTCAGTACCACTAAACCCTTATTCAAGACTGTAGTTCTGGATTCCAGAAGAGCAGACTTTAACCAGATGAAGGAAGTAGTCTGGAACAGGTTAGTTGGTGTACAGAATCGGTGGAGTAGAGGAAAGAGGGAGAGAAATAAAAGGGGGCATTCTCGAGGCAACAGAGTCATACTTGAGGATGGTTACCAAGAGAAACAGGTATAAGAGACCAATATGGTTCTCGGAAAAGATTGGGGTAGCAGTGAAGGTCAAAAAGAAGGCCTTCACCAGGTACAAGGAGAAGAAGGAGGATGAAGAATGGAGGTAGTACCAAATGAAAACTAGGAGGGCCAAGAGGGCAGTCTGGGACGCAAAAGCAGAAAAAGAGCTGTATATTGCAGAGGAGGTCAAGGGCAGGGCAAACAGTTGTTCAGATATATTACTGAAAAAAGAAGGATGGGAGTGGAAATTATTAAGCTAATACAGGGAGGCAAGGCAACAGAGGAGGACAAGTAGCAGATAGCCATTTTTAATGACTATGTCTGCTCAGTATTCATAAGGTAGGATAGAGGACCTTTGCTGGAGAGTGGTGTAAAGGCTGCTGAAAGGGAAATGTGACAAGGTTGAATAAGATCATGTCCTTTTTATTATGCAGAAAGAGTTAAAAGCAAGGATCTGTTATATCCTCTCCTTTTGCCTCTTGTCTGTCAGATTGAGCAATCACATTTTCTTGTGAGACCTAGGAACTGACCACTCTGACGGTCTCAAGATTCCCCCCTCCTCGCTACCTCCCTGCCTTCAATTGCTGTTTCCTTTTCCCATTGTATATCTGCAGTTATAAAAATATATGTGAATCTTTGTGTGAAACTGGGATCTCCTGGTTGGAAAATGTATATAGTTATATTGTTGAAATGGTTGCAAAAAGCTATTTGGAACTCAGGGGGTTAACTATGAGATGCAGTTTGACCTCCACAAACTCTTTTGCAGAGTTGTCTAGAGGAGATTAGTTCTGGAACACAATGGTCTATTCTGTTGCGCCTGCAAGGAAAGAAACTGACAAAGTTCTGATACATTCTGTGAGAAACAGGAGGTATCTTAACAAGATAAGGATGCAGACGTTAATTGTCAGGCAAAGACTTCTTATAAAAAGCAATCTTTTGTTAGAGAGAGAGAGAGATTTGAAATTGAAAAGAAACCTTCAGATGATGGAGATTGCTTTCTCTGTTTGTACTGCCTTTGTAAATGGCTATCCTGAACAATTTTACTTTTATTTTACTGTTGTTGATAACAATAAAATGCTACTTGAAAATGTTATAACTGTTCCTGGTTTTCTTATGCTTCCTGACCTCTGCCTCCACAACAGGGAATCCCAGAAAATAAGGCAACAAGTATTTACAAGTGAAATGGTCAGAAAAGACCTTGCAGCCCTGAGGATAGACACAGCGCCAGAGCCACATAGGATGCATCCAAGGGTGCTCATGGAATTGGCATCAGAATTAGCTGAACCCCTGGAAGAACCATTTAACAGCTCAGTTCAGACAATGGTGATTCCAAAAGACTGAAGGGTAGCAGATGCAGTTCCACTCTACAAGGACTGGAACTAAAAGAAACCAGGTAACTACAGACCTGTCAGTCATACCTCCATTGTGAGTAAACTCATAGAGACACTGGTCAAAGAGAACCTAGTGGACTACCTGGAAAAAATGGGCTCCAGGAAAGTAAATAGCACAGGTTTGTGGCAGGGAGGTCTTGCCAGATCAACATGATAGTATTCTTTGACTTGTTAACTAGGGCAGTGGATAAGGGTCATGCAGAGAATTTACTTCAATTTCAACAAAGCATTCGACTCAGTGCCTCACAGAAGGTTGCTGAAGCTAAAGAATCTGGGTGCAGCAGAGGTCATAGTTAGATGGGTGTGAAGTTAGTTGGAAGAGAGACAGCAGAGGGTAGTGGTAAATGGAATTAAATCTGAGGAAAGGGAGGTCACCAGTGGGGTGCCACAGAAATCAGTTCTGGGTTCAGTCTTTTTCAATTATGTTCATAGCAACATAGGAGAAGGCATTCAGGCAAGATGTGTCTCTTCACAGATGACACTAAGTTCTGTGATAGGGTAGACAGTGAGAAGAGGTGAGAAAATTGCACAGAGGCCTGCAAAAGTGGGAGAGGAGGACCAAGGTTGAATAAATAAGAATAAGACAAAAAACAAACATAGGCACATAAACTCTGTCAGCAGAAAAGGACCAGTTGGCCCATCTAATCTATTCATTTTCCCTGCCTATTCTGACATGTCTGACCCTGTTTGGTCACTAGTGTCCCTTCCTCCTCCCTTCCTATACCCAATTTGCCCCTATGCCTATCCCACGCATGGCTGAAGCTCCCCACAGTCTTTGCCTCCACTACCTCTTCTGGCAGGTTGTTTCAGTCATCCAGGCTATTCCAGTCATCCACCACCCTTTCCGTGAATAAGTATTTCTTCACATATCTTCTAAACTTCCCCCTTGTCTTCATGTTCTGCTGCCTTTTTTTCTCTAAAAGAGACACTCCACCTGCACCTTGTTCATCCCTGTGAGGTACTCATAGATCTCAATTATGTCTCCTGCTGTTCTCCCATCCTCCAGGGAGTACATGTTGAGTTCCTGCAGCCTTTCCTCATATGGGTTGGTTTTCATTCAACCCTTGCACAGTTTTGGTTTCCCTCCTGTGTACTGCCTCCACATTGTCAATGTCCTTACAGAGGTGCAGCCTCCAGAACAGGACACAGTACTCCAGGTGGGGCCTCACCAGTGAGCAGTGGCGGAGGAGTGTACCAAAAAGTGGGGAGTCAAAATTGCTTAGAACATCTCAGCCAGGGGCACTGTTCAATTCAATATCTGACCCTTCAGCTACAAAAGTGAGGGGTTGCCTGACCCCCTGGCTCCACCACTTATGCCAGTGAGTGATACAATGGAAGCCCCACTGCCCTCCTTCTGCTAGAAATTCCACTCCCAATTCACCCCAGTATCCTAATAGCCTTTCCCACTGCCTTGAGGTCATTAGATATGATGATCCCAAGGTCTGTTTCATGCTTGGTGACTGCAAGTACATCTCATAGTAACATAATAGATGACGGCAGATAAGGACCACTAGGCCCACCTAGTCTGCCCGTATTCCCTACCTGCATCAGTGACCTCTGACCCTACTTGGTCATTGGCTTTTACCTCTTCCCCACATCTAGGGGGTTCCCTTATGTCTAGTCCATGCATATTTGAATCCCCCCCACACTGTGTTTTTTATTTATTTATTTTATTTAAACATTTGATAATCGTGAAAGGCACAATGAGCCGAGGCTTGTTTCCAGGTGCGACTCTGGTATAGGGGCAAAGGGATTATAGTCCACAATACAGTTATAAAACATATAAATAATGTTTGCAGGAGTATATAGTATGCAGAGGATAAGTACAGGGTATATACATATGGGTACATTTTAAAGGCAGCAGTGCAGGCATAGCAGATACTTTTTCAAAGGACACAAATAATACATACTGTTTGAAATTAGGTAGCGATTATGATATGCATACAAGGTATTACAGTACAAGATGGTACAGGACAGTTAACAGCAAAATAGTACATTGGTAGATACAATACGTGGGGAGCACCCACCACTTCCTGGGGTAGGCTATTCCAAGCATCTACCACCCTTTCCACGAAGAAGAAGAACTTCCTCACATTTCCCCTTATCCTGCCCCCCTCCAATCTCATATTGTGCCCCTCATCCTTGCACAACTCTTGTACTGAAAGTTGTCACCCACCTGCACTTTGTTCAAGCCTTTAAAGAGCTGGTGACACGTTCAGGAGAACTTTAACAAAACCTAATATTTAGACACAGTCCAGCTTGTATTTCCCATTAGTGCTGTATTTCTCCTCCTCATTATTTAGTACTGAGGTCATCTGTATGAAAACAGGATCTTTGCTCCTGAAGAGTTTGTCTGGTCCTGCTGCTTTCTCCCTACCTGAAGTCATAGAGCACTGCTTGTGCTATCACAGTTACTCCCATAGTAACAGACTGTGATGTCACAACAGAGGATTACTACTTGAAATAGGGAGTAAGGTATAGAAGCAGATGGACTCTAAAGGAACCCTAAGCGACAAAGATCATGTATTCATGCAAATTTCCTTTGTACTAAATCATTTGGAGGAGAAATATATAAAATATAAATGGAATGCAGGCAGAATTGTTCCTAATTATTATGTTTTTCAAAGTTTTCTTTGAGGTGTCAGTAGCTCTTTAAGATACTTGAAGGTCTCTATCATATCCCCCGTTCCCTCCTCTCTTCAAATGTATACATATTGAGGTCTTTTAATCTGTCCACATATGTTTTCTGATGCAAGCCCTGCACCATCTTGGTCACCCTTCTCTGGACGGCCCCCCCGCTGTCTATGTCCTTGCAAAGATGCGGCCTCCAAAACTGAACACCGTATTCTAGATGAGGCCTGACCAGCGTTTTGTACAATGGCATCACCACCTCCCTTCTTCTGCTAGTGATACCCCTTCCTATGCACCCCAACATCCCACTGGTACTTCCAACAGCCTTGTTACATTGTTTGGCCACCTTTAGGTCATCAGAGATAATTATCCCTAAATCCATCTCTTTCCTGGTGACTGTCAGCAACCCCCCCATCCTGTAGTTCTTTGCACAGGATTTCTTCGCCCCAGGTGCATGATTTTGCATTCCATATAGGTCACATCCACTGCTCTCCCTTGATCCACCTCCCTAGTAACCCAGTCAGACATGACCTTCCTCCGTGAAACCTTGCTGCCGTGGTCCTGCAGCCCATTAACCTCTAGGTACTCCATGAGCCTCTCCTTTGGTAGGGTCTCCATTAATTTCCCCACCACTGATGTGAGACTAACTGGCCTGTAGTTACTAGCCTCTAGCCTCCTCCCTGCTGCCCCTTTCTGCAGAGGGACCACATCGGCCCTCTCCAGTCCTTTGGATCTACCTCGATCTCTAATGAGGTGCTGAATAGTATTGCCAGAGGTGCAGCTAGCACCGTGCTTAGTTCCTTTAGGACCTTTGGGTGAATTCTATCCAGCCCCATTGCCTTATTCTCCTACCGAAAATGGACTTGTGTCCACTCCCCTTCCCCTTGGTGCTTGCTGCTACACTCTGGCCCCCTTCCCCCTGTGAAGACTGAGCAGAAGTAATCATTTAAAATTTCAGGTTTCTCTTGCTCTTCCTCTACCTAGTCCTCCCTACCCTTCTGATTCTCACTATTCCTCCCCTTGTCTTCTTATTTTCATTCACGTACCTGAAGAAGGTCTCATCCCCTTTTTTGACTTCCTTAGCCATCCTTTCCTCTCCTCTGTGCATTAGCTGCCCTCGCCCTCCTTCCTGCATTCCTTTGCTTTACCAGATATAGCTCCCTGTCTACTTCCATTTGGGTCTCTTTGTACTTCCTAAATGCTGTTTGCTTCTCCTTCACTGCCTTTGCCACCTCCTTAGACAACCATAGCAGCCTCTTCCTCCTCCTTCTCCTTCCCTTGCTCACTTCCTTCAAATAGCATGTTGTTGCCTTGGCTATTACCTCTTTTAACCCTTCTCCATTGAGTCTCCATTCCCCTCTGACCTGCTTCCCCTTCGAGGTATTTACTGAGGCAGTTTCCCATTTCTTTAAAATCTGCCCTCCTGAAATCCAGCACCCTCATCCTAGTGTGTTTTTCTCTTGGCTAATCTGTATGCCAAACCACACTGTTTGATGATTGCTTGTACACAGGGGGCTACCCACTGTGATGTCTGCAGTGCTGTCCCTGTTTGTAAGTACCAGCTCCAGTACTGCCCCATCTCTACCAGCTGCCTGAGAAATGCCTCTTGTAGGGAGTTGTGTACCACTCAGCTTCTTATTGTATATGTGGTCAGAATGCCCCAGTCTACATCCAGCAGATTAAAGTCCCCCCAAATCAGTACTTCCTCCTTGCTTGTCATTTTGCTAATGGCTTCCACCCCCCAAAAGCTCTAATTCCTACCCCTCTGTCTGTGGTCTGTACACCACCCCAGCTGTAGGTTGGCCCATAATACCTCCAATTATTCCTTATCCCCCCAATGCCCTATATCTCAGTTGCCTTTATACCTTCCCTCATATATAAAATGACCCTCCATGCTATGCTATTTAGTACTATGCTATGCTATTCAGTACTACACAAAAATAAAGAAATAACAGGATTTTTTAAAATAGACATGAATAATGGTTTGCCCCTGGATAATACAGATATTTGGGTGTTGTACTGGACCCGTATTTGGCATGTGAGTGACTTATCAATCAGGTTACTGCTCATTTACACAAGGGATGTAGGATAAAGGATCCTTTGACAGATGAAACCCAGAATATGATAGCAGCATCAGCTAGAGCAACATTTCTTACATGAGGCCACCGTGGCCACATGTGGCCACCAACACAATTTTGCGCAGTCACAGAGCTCTTTAGAGCTTCAGTTACAAAGCAAATGGAATGGGCAAATTCTCCCTTTTAAAACACATAAGAAGTACGTTTAAAGTGAAAATATATCAGGGAATTACTGTATAATATATGAAAAGAAACATGCTATATCGGGGTGACTGGGTATAGCAATGGATTGATTTGGGGAGGTGATAAGAAGGATTGATGCCACCAGTAAGTTCTGGTGGCCGTACGTTGAGGCCACCAAAATTGATGATTTGAGAACCACTGAGGTAGAGTGCATCTAAAACTTAGGACTCTATCACGCTATCTGCAGGTTTGTTCTTAGTGCAAACAGACTTGAGCACGATTGCAGCATGTACTGTATTCTAAATTCCAGTGGTTTCCTTACTAGAACAATTGTAGAAATGAAAGGAAAAGTGTGACTCTCACTGGGATTTGAACCCAAAACCTCAGCAATCCATGCTTTAGCTCTTAATTAACTGAGCTATGAGAGTTCAACCAATTAAGGCCCCTGAGGTTTCCAATGTGAATCACACATACATTCTTTTCTGGTGTTGCAATGAGCAACCAGAAAGTCTTTTTATAGACTCAAATAACTCCTCCTCAATCTCTCCCAAGTGCAGTATATGCCACTGTGAGACACATTTAGAAATCCAATTGTAGAAATGAAATGAAATGAACAGTGTGACTCTCACTGGGATTTGAACCCAGGACCTCTGCAATCCATGCTTTAGCTCTTAACCGACTGAGCTATGAGAGTTCAGCCAATTAAGGCCCCTGAGTTTTCCCATGTGAATCACAATACATTCCTTTCTGGTGTTGCAATGAGCAACCAGGACGTCTTTTTACAAACTCAAATAACACCTTCTCAACCTCTCCCAAGTGTAGTATATGCCACTGCAAAGCAAATTCAGAAATCCAATTGTAGAAATGAAAGGAAAAGTGTAACTCTTATTACTCTCTTACAAGAACAAGACATGCTTAGCCTGTGACAATCAGCAGTATTTAAAAGCATTAAAAAAGACCAAGATAGCTATGAAATGAGCTACTAAACATGAAACAAATAATTGTCTATTAAGATAAAATAAATGTGTCACTGGTTCTTTCCCTGAACAAAACAAAAATTGGACAAAAATAATTTTCATATTTGTCACCCTATGTTTGGAATCATGTACCATGAAATGTCAGGAATTCTTACACCGTGCATATTTTCAAACATTCAGGCATGCTTTAGTGGCTTGTGGTTGCTTTTAAATAAATTTGTCCTGGTGTTTATTTTGTATATCTGTTTATACTTTGTGTATATACATTTTGTAATTGTTGTATTACATCTATCCAGATCGTGCCTCTAAATGGGCCATGTGGCCCAGTGTACCCATCCAGTGACCAAATGAATAAGTAAATAAGTAAAATAAATACAAATAAGGTTTGGCAGTAGAAATTCAATGCCAAAAAGCAAGGACCAAGGGAACAAGGACAGACAATTGGAAGTGAGGGATTAAGGTGGCCACTGCTTCTAAGAAAAAGGACCTGGGCATCATTGTACATGACTTCCTTAAACAATCTAACAAATGTAACAAGGCCTACAGTAAGGTAACCAGAATGTTGGGATGTACTGGGAGGGGATTTGACCACAGGAGGAAAGAGGTATTAGTGCCTCTCTATAGATCACTGGTGATGCAACACCTGGAGTACCGTGCCCAGTTCTGGAGTTCTCACCTAAGGAAAGACAAAGGCAGGCTGGAGACTCTGCAGAGCAGGGTAACCAAAATTATTAAGGGCCAGCAGGGCAGAGCCTATGAGGATTGGCTTAGGGTACCAAGCATGTACTCACTGGAGGACAGGCAAGAGAGGGGTGAAATGATAGAGAGACCTTTAAGTTCCTAAAAGGAATAAACAAAGTAGACCAAGAGAAACTATTCAAAGGAATGATAAATCTAGAACATGGGGACATGAGTAGAAGCTGGTGAGGGGGAGATTCAGGCAACACATAAGAAAGTAGAATTTTACAGAGAGAGAGAGAGTGGTTGAGTCATGGAACAGTCTAACAGCTGTGGTATTGGGTGCCAAAACCATTAACGGTTTCAGCAAGTCCGGGACAGATTGATAGTTAGGGGATAGCAGTAACAGGCAACAGGTCTTTGTTGTCATCAAATAATAATGCACTTACTCTAGAACCCCTTACTGTCCAGTTGCAGAGCAACATTGTCATCAGATGCACATACCCTAGTGCCCCCTACTGCACATTTAAAGAACATCCTTGTCTTTAAATAATCATGCATGTACTCTAGTACCACCTACTGTACAATTACAGAACAGCATTGTTGTCAGATAATGACGCACATACTTTAGTACTCCCTGCTGTGCAATTACAGAACACTGTTGCCATCAGAAAATGATGAATGGGGGTGCTAGAGAGCTAGCTACCTGACAAGACATATTCTGCAACAGCTCCGATGGAACTCTGCTTAAAACTTCTAAAATTTCTATCTAACATCAACCTTTTGTTGAAATACTTATAAAATAGTTTAACCTACCTTGCAATAGGGTACCCAAAAGACATTATGGAAGGCAACCTCAGAAACAACAACCAACTACACCACAGGCTCAGAAGCAAACCCTGGAACACTCAAGAACTGGTACGGCTGGAGAAATAGGAGATAAGCCACCATGGGAGACTGTCCTGAGAGCCGTAGGAGATATGGACAAAAAAATGAAAAAATCCTGGACTGGATGGGATGGCAAGATGCCAAAACTGAAAGTGCTATGCAAACAGCCAAAGAGGCTGAAGATAGATCACTGCAAACCCAAATGACAGTGGCAAAGCTCATTACGGAGAACTCCCATCTCCTTTCCCAACTAGAAACACTGGAAAATGGAACCAGAGCTATGAATGTAAGGACTGGCTGGCCTCCCAGTGAGAACTGAGGGTGATGACTTACTGTAGTTTCTGCGAGTATGGATTATGGGGTCAACACCTGATGGAATGGATTTGGATCCAGCGGAGCTAAAGCAGGCCTATCAGGGGAATGTACATGCTCAGCAGCTCAACAGAAATACCTCTCAGACTGTCCTACTGGTGTCCACGGAACCAGAAGTCAAAGATAAACTTTATTGCATGGGTCAGATTAGAGCATCCTTTACAATCAGAGGGACATGATATCAGACTTTTCCAGGATTGGTCCTACATGATTCGTTCCCATCAGAAGGAGCTGTTTGACCCACTGCGGCAGCAACTTAAAGCACTTCATGTAGTGCACTCTCTCCTGGTCCCAGCTCATCTTAAAATCACCCAGGGGGTAAGATTTTTCAATTTACAGATCCAAAGGAGGCTAGGGCCTGGGTGAATAAAATTGTAACGAGTTTAGGAGAGAACCAAGGGAGGAGATGGCAGAGGAATCTGGTACAGACACACAGACTTAAGTACTGAACCCTGAACTGCATTTTCTTTTATTTTACAAGTATAGTTTTGTTCCTGTTTTTGGTCTTAAGGTTAGGATTGTTGCAGGGTTCTTCAGTTCAGTTTGTCTGGTGAATGTATCCTGATCCTAAATCTTTCCTGCAATATTCCTGCCCAGGAGGGTCATATCACACTGCACATTATATTTTGGTAGGACGGTATGTATTATAAACTTTCTGAAAGTTTTCCTTTAGTAACTTTATTATCTACTTAACCATGAAGGCATAGTCTCTGTGCATTTAAGGTACCAAAATGGTGTCTTTGCTGTCATTTTGGCCCAAAGACCGTCACGTCCTATTAAGGAGGCTGAAACTGTAGACCATGTTCTTCCTGTTGGTTGATGTTAAATTCTTTAAGTCTTTCACTTATTAAGGTACTGATGTCTGTCCTTAGCCACAAAATGTTCTTTAACATTACTGTGTGTAAGGTTTTTCGCAGGTTGGAGTTTGCTGATTGTGTAACCAAGTTTATACTTTGTACAACATGAACTGTTAAATCAGTGACTAGTTCAGATCCTGTTTTACTGTTTGAACCATGAATTGCTCTCTATGCAAACAATATTTTTTCTTTCCACAGGTTTTGGCTGGTGGGCATATTTGTTTACATTATGGACTTTATCAACATTCAGGAAATCCCCACATGTGGTATACTTAATAGATCTTTAATCTGGGTGTTAAAATCTGTGTGTTTACAGTGTTATGTAAGGCTATATATGTGATCTCTTAATGCATTTGCGTAACGGTCTGTTCATTTTAAAATGAATAAACTATCAGTTAAAAAAAAAGATACAGATATTCTAGTACCCACTTCCGTCAGTTTTGGGAGCAGCGTTGTCATCAGGATGCATATACTCTTGTACTCTCTACTGCTTAATTACTGTGCAGTGTTGTCATCAGAAAATGATGCACATACTTTATGGGGGGGGGATATTCAGAGCCAGTCATATGCCCACGCAAAATGGGGTGCCGTCCCCCAAAAAATGGTCTGGCCAGCTCTGGTATCATATTCAAACAGATTGCATGATCTGAACAGACTGAGTGACCTGTTTGAATAGTAGACCCTGGATGTGTGGCGCACAGCAGGGGTCACCATGTTCAACACAGCGCAACCAGGGTGAGGGGCTGAGGACCACTCAGAGGGGCACTGTATGGCACACACTGATGTGTAGGTTTAAATGAAGTTTTTAGGTGATCCCTTGGTTCCTTTTTTATTCACATTATCTTTTTTAATATTGAGGGAGAGTCCTAAAGAATCCAGAACATATAATCCAACTATATCTGTTATAGGACTCCTCTACCTCTTAAATTGACAAAGCTGAGCAATAATAGGAAAGTAATCCAGGAGTACTTGAGAGCAACTCAAATCTGGTAGGATGAATTCTTTAACCTTACAGTCAAAATGAGTTTTAAACCAACAAAAGTAAAAAGTTGTAAATAGAAAACTAAAATGAGCCTTCTCTCTTTCTCCACAGAGAGTAATTATTAAAGACATAGTCTAAAGCTAACCTAAGTAAGAAATGTGAACTTTTAAGGTAAATGACTCACATGGGGTTAAGATTCTGATTTATTGGGGGTAAATTGGGGAGACTTAGTGAAATAAAAATACTAGTTAAAATATAATCATGTCCCTCCCACCCCGCTTATTTTAATCCATAAACTCTTTGTAAAATCTGTCTTTATTTCTTGAACCCAGATCCTGGATTAAAGTCTGTGATTTGAAAAAATATATATATAAATTTGAAAAACAAAATCCTTTCCTAGACAGGTATGTTCCCCCGTGTAAAATTTTCAATAATAATACTGAATCTCAGTTTTATAACACATGAATACACATGTACTACTTATGTTATACTTGTTTTGTATCATTTTAGATATAACAAGCCTAATTATGTTCTGAAGAAGGGACATTAAGTCCTGAAACGTACGTCAACAATAAAATAACACGAAGGGCATGGTAATTCACACAGCAAAGAAGTATGTGTATAAACTGTGAACAATCATCATATGGAATAAAACAGAAACTGTGGAAGAAAAGTATTGAGTTAATTTATTCTACTTGGTATTTCAAGAGGTAGAGAAGTCCCACAACAGATATAGTTGGAACCACTGATGTGTGCCACTGCCCCATGGGCAATATTCAGCCCAAATATGCATAGGAGTCCATTGGGCGTGCACGGCACAACAGGGCCATTTGCATGTCCATTATGGGCTCATCTGCATGAGCATGTTGCCATGGAGTGTGATGGGCCAGTCCCCCCAGCCCCAATCTTCATAAGACTAAATAAATCCCCCGTAGAGCCTGGTAGTCTAATGGTTCCCCCCTCCCCAGCCCCAATCTTCATAAGACTAAATAAATCCCCCGTAGAGCCTGGAAGTCTAGTGGTTCCCCCTTCCCCAGCACCGATCTTCGTAAGAATGAAAATAAATCTCCCGTAAACCCTGGTAGTCTAGTGGTTCTGTTTATTTATTCAGTCTGGGATTACAAATTACCTTTGAGTGCCAGACAGCTCATTTAGAAAGCTTCCTCATTAGAGGAAGGGGTTACAGACATACATAGGAGGAACTAACAGAGTGAATACTGAAAAAACAACATATACAACAATTTTCATTATTACAGTGCATAATGAATATACAGCAACATTAAGGTAGAGGAAGTGAGGGAATAGAGTGAGGGAGGGTAGTAAGGTTAATAGCCCAGGGGGGAGGTAGCAGCAAGAGGCATTGTCAAGATTTCATATAAGGGAGACAGGGAGTGGAAGGGAAAGAGCTGAAAGGTGAGGGAGCAGGCATTGGAAAGGGTGGTGTCAAGGAGGCTAGTAGATGCTAAGCAAGTGGAGGTGACAGAAGGTGAGGTGGTACGGCAGTGGGAGGGAGAAATCGAGGAAATGTGTGCCTGTGAGTTAGGAGATGCAATCGTAGGAGCTTTCAGTTGAAAGATGATGTTGGAGCATGTGTTTGAACTGGCTGAGTTTAGTCAGGTTAGCCAGTTCGTTGTGCAGCCCATTGAACCAGAAAGGGGCTCTGAAGAGAAAGGAGTATTGGCATGGGGTAGTGTGGCACTTTGGGACAAGAAGGAGTTCGGTTGTAGAAGTGTGAGTGTGTTGCATCTTGAGAGATTTGTTAATTAGGCATCTCACACCTGGTGGCATTATCCCGGGGAGCACCTTTTTTGTCAGAAGGCATATCTAGTATTTAATCCTCCCACTTAGCTGGAGCCACCATCGCCAGCCCCGATCTTCATAAGAATAAAAATAAATCCTCTGTAGACTCTGGTAGTCTAGTAGTTCCCCCCTCCCCAGCTCTGATATTCATAGGAATAAAAAATAAATCCCCCATTGACCCTGGTGCTCTAGCGGTTCCCCACTCCGCAGCCCCGATCTTCATAGGAATAAAAAATAAATCCCCTGTTGACCCTGGTAGTCTAGTGGGTCTCTCCTCCCCAGCCCTGATCTTCATAAGAATAAAAATAAATCCCCTGTAGACCCTGGCAGTCTAGTGGTTCCCCCGTGCCCAGCCCCGATCTTCATAAGAATAAAAATAAATCCCCTGTAGACCGTGGTAGTCTAGTGGTTCCCTCAGCCCCGATCTTCATAAGAATAAAACAAATCCCCTGTAGATTCTGGTAGTCTAGTAGTTCTCCCCTCCCCAGCCCTAATCTTCATAGGAATAAAAAATAAATCCCCCGTTGACACTGGTAGTCTAGCGGTTCCCCCATCCCAGCCCCGATCTTCATATGAATGAAAAATAAATCCCTATTTGACCCTGGTAGTCTAGTGGTTCCCCCCTCCCCTGCCCCGATCTGAATAAGAATTAATAAATCCCCGGTAGTTAAGTGGCCCCCACCCCATTAGGCAGTGACCCACTCCCCCCAACCCAACTGGGGCTGGCGACTGGCACAGGCCTCCTCACACCATCCCAGCCAGTCACTAACTAAACTGTCAATGGGCATGTACAGTACATAGTATGTGCCCATTGGTTGGGTACACACTCATTGATTGGGTCAACCAATGGACGCGTACTATGTACTGTACATGCTGATTGACAGTTTAGTCAGTGGCTGACCATGGTGGCGTGAGGAGGGCTCTGCCAGTTGCCGGCTCCAGTTGGGCTGGAGGGGAGCGGGATAGTGGATCACTGCCTAAGGGGCTGGGGGGTGCCATTTGACTACTGGGGATTGGGGATTTAATTCTTATATGGATCAGGGCTGGGGAAGGGGGAACCACTAGACTACCAGAGTCAATGGGGGATTTATTTTTTATTCTTATGAAGATCAGGGATGGGGAGAGGAGAACCACTAGTCTGCCAGGGTCTACGGGAGATTTATTTATTATTCTTATGAAGATCGGGGCTTGGAAGTGGGGGAATCACTAGACTGCCAGGGTCATTGGGGGATTTATTTTTTATTCTTATGAAGATTGGGGATGGGGAGGGGGCAACTACTAGACTGCCAGGGTCTACGGGGATTTATTTATTATTCTTATGAAGATCAGGGCTTGGGGGGGAGCCACTTGACTGCCAGGATCTATGGGGGATTTATTTTTTATTCTTATAAAGATGGGGCTGGGGATGGGGAATCACTAGACTGCCAGGGTCTATAGGGGATTTATTTATTATTCTTATGAAGATCAGGGCTTGGGATGGGGAACCACTAGACTACCAGGGATACGGGGGATTTATTTTTTATTCTTATGAAGATCAGGGCTGGGGAGGAGGGAACCACTAGACTGCCAGGGATATGGGGGAGTGGGAGTTTTTTTTTACTATTAACGTAGTGCTCGGGGCTTTGGAGGGACTGCTGTACCACCAGGGTTCCCTGCTCTTACTAGTGTACAGCCAGGTCTGCGCACTAGTTATTGCAAGGTTCCAGAAGCATAAATCTGCACCTCTACTGGAGGCTGATTTGTGCTTCTGAACCATTTCAATATTGCGCTGTGCTGCATATGCATGGGAACCCCTCATTTACATAGGTGCGGCACAATATTGTGCACATCAGTGCTATCGGGGGTGTGCCACACATCTGTGCCCTTTGAATATGGGTACACCCCAACAGCTGGTGCATTTCCAGATTTGGTTGGTGCATTCTGGGATGCCCAAATCTTTTGTAAATGTGGCATTTATTTATTTATTCAATTCAGACATATACCTTTGAGCACAAGTGCTCATTTACAAAGATTCCTCGTAATCAGTGTATTACAACACAACAAGAAGAGCTTACAGAACAGTACGGGTAGTAACAGGGCAGCACCTTTGGGCATAAATGTTCATTTACAAAGGTGCCTTGTCATCAGTACCATCTACTGTCTAAGTAAGAGCAACTTTGTCATCAGATAGTGATGCACATACTCTAGTAACCCCTATTGTCCATTTACAGAGCAGTGCTGTCATTAGATATGAATGCATAAACTCTAGTGCCCCCTTCTGCCCAATTACATAGCAGTGTTGTCATCAGAAAATGATGCACATTACCTAGTATCCTCTACTGTCTGATTACAGAGCAGTATTGTCATTAGATAATGATGCACATACTCTAGCACTCTCTACTGTCCATTCACAGCATAGTGTTGTCATTAGATAAGGATGCACATATTCTAGTACCCCCTACTGTCCAATTACAGAGCAGCATTGCAGTCAGATGATGATGTGCATATTCTAGTACCTACTGCTATTCAATTGCAGAGTGGACATATCATCAGCTACAGAGGCACATACTCTGTTACCCCCTTCTGTGCAGTTACAGACCAGTTATGTCAACAGATGCAGATGTACATGCACTTGTACATCTGCTGGCCAATAACAGAGCAGCTTGGCCTTTGGATGCTAGGGCTGTACCTCTGGGCCATCTGTGCAGCTGGCATTAGTGAATCTAGGACTTTTAAACTACTGTCCATTCCTATTTTACCGAAGAGAAATTGTTTTCTGTCAGGAAGTAGTTGGTCTAGTGGTTAGAGTACTGGTTTGGATACCAAGAAACCACAGATTCAAACTCCACTAAAGCCAAATACTTAAGTGTGACCTTGGGCAATTCATGTCTCTCTGCTGCAGTCCACCCACCAGCAGCAGAAATGGGTGGAAGCAGGACAACACTGGAAATGAGATACTTCATTTCATCTTCGCAATCCTAGGTAAATAAATTGCAGAATAAATAAGTAAACCAGACTTCATTTGAAAAATAAGACTACTTTTATTAACTTTGTTGCCCCTCCCATCTCTCATCTGACTTAGGACTTACCTTATTACCATCATTACCCACCACCTCCACCACCATTCAAGTCTGTTGCTAATGTATTCTCCCTCAATAACTGCAACTCACTATCTCTGAATGTATTGCATTGTGAGTAGTATAATAATATTTGTGTAACGTATGTGAACTCTGCATGCCTGAAAAGACTTGCTTGCTTCTGTTGGAGGCTGAGAAACTTGCTATACTGCAGAGAACAAACTAGAATGCATTTGAGGAACTGGGAACCTGGTAAGACATAATATTGTTGGGGACTTGTTAGGAAGGTAAGCTACATTTTCTACAGAAAGTTTCATTTTTTCTTATTGGCAGTAAGAAGAGAATTACAGGATTCCATTAAAGTGTAGTAATTTTATAACCAGAGGGGGTGAAATACAACTGAAGTTGCTTGATTCCTGTGCTTGAGACCTAGGATTTGGAAGGGTATTTGTGCAACATTTTAGAAGTGTCCTGCTGGCTGAGCAGTGAGTTTATCCCTGGTTTTAGAAAAGGGTTTGTGTATTAGAATCAGACATAGCAAAGTGTCTACATTGAAAGGCCTGCTTACATCACAGGTGTCACTAGTTAATCAATTGATTCTGGGTGGGGCTTTTATCACTGAGCTGTCTTAGACAAACTACACAGTGAGAAGTCAGTCAGAAAAGACTTGTCTGCTTCTGTTGGAGGCTGAGAAACTTGCTATGCTGCAGAGAACAAACTAGAACGCATTTGAGGAACTGGGAACCTGGTAAGACATAATATTGTTGGGGACTTGTTAGGAAGGTAAGCTACGCTTTCTACAGAAAGTTTCATTTTTTCTTATTGGCAGTAAGAAGAGAATAGCAGGATTCCATTAAAGTGTAGTCATTTTATAACCAGAGGGGGTGAAATACAACTGAAGTTGCTTGATTCCTGTGCTTGAGACCTAAGATTTGGAAGGCTATTTGTGCAACGTTTTAGAAGTGTCCTGCTGGCTGAGCAGTGAGTTCATTTTTATCCCTGGACTCAGTAGAGTGGTTTGTGTAGGAGCAGTGGTCTAGTAAATTGTGGTGTTGGTTGACTTACTGTAAAGGGCAGTACTCACCAGGGTGGTGGAGCAGTGGTGTATTTGATTGTTTCTAACAGTCACCAGTGGTTGTGGCCTACCCACCCACCCACCCTTCCCTCACCCGCCCACCCCAGGCATGGCATTTCCTTTATAGCCAAGGTTCTGACATCACTTCCTCAACAGGTCTTGGGACAGAACTATCATATTGTTAATAACCCAGCACAGTGCATAAAGGGTAAGTACACACCAAAAAAATATATATGTATTTTATATATTACTCATTGTATATTATAAGGAAGAGGGACATGTGGGGAGTGGTGCAATTCACTGGCTGTGGGGCAGCAATTTTCTGGGAGACATTCTGGAACCTGTGCTGTTGCCCTATTTGCAGGCAACTGTCAGCTCTGAGGGAGGAGGTTGCTCACCTCCAGGCTGAACTGGCAAGGACTAAGGAGGCCTCCTCCACCCAAAAAGCACCAGTTCTACAACCACTGCCTCAGAGGTTGCCATGTGTGAAGAGTAGATGGACCACAGTGGGTTCTGGGAGGGTGAGGGTGGTGGAACAGAGGTGTAGCCCCCTAATTGTACCTCTACACAAATAATATGTCAGTCTGGCAAATCAAGGTTCCTCTATGATGACACCCTCAGTGGAGACCAAGAAGAATGCTGGGGACATCAGCAGGGGAGACCCACAAAAGAGTGGCAAGGCACACCACAGGGGAAAGAAACAGCTTCTGATAGGGGACTCAATTGTTAGGGGTGTAGACCTGGGGAAGGGAGAGGAGAGGAAGTAAGGTGCCTACCTGGTGCCATGGCTTGGAGGGACAGGAAGCAAATCCTCAGGATTGTAGAAGCAGCATCACAGGAGAGGGAACTAGATATTATTGTCCACCTTGGGACAAATGACCTAGCTAGGCATGAGATCAGTGCAGTGCAGGATGAATTTGTGGAGTTGGGGAGGGGTCTCAGACAGGTAGCAAGCATGATAACCTTCTCAGAGGTGCTGCCAGTCTATGGCAGGTGTGAGGCTAGGGTGCTGCACATCATGCAGTTTAATGAATGGTTTCAAAACTGGTGCAGAACACAGGGCTTTGGCTTCATTGGGGACTGGGGGTCCACCTGGAGAGATGAAGGTCTATACTGGCATGATAGTCTGCATCTGTCCAGGAAGGGAAACAAGCTCCTAGGTGACAGGTTTAAAGGCTTCCTTGGCAAGCTTTTAAACTAGCCAAGGGGGGAGGTGCTGATAGGAAACAGGAAAGTTCAAGCCTCCCCCCACAAAACATGGCAGGTAGTAGGGTAAACACTGAGGTACAGAGCTTGACAGAGGGCAGGACAGGGGCAAATGGAAAAATAGACAAAGGCAATAAGAGCAGAGATGGGGTAAAAAAGGATAAAGCCAACATTAAATGGAGGGCAATGAGTACCAATGCCCGTAGTCTGGGAAACAAGCTTTCAGAGCTAGTAGCCCTGATAGAAGAGGAACACTTGGATATTGTGGCAGTCACAGAAACATGGTACATGGAGAACCATGACTGGGATGTCAACATACCAGGGTACACAATCTACAGAAGGGACAGCGAGGGTAAAAGAGGAGTTGGAGTAGCTCTCTACATAAGGGAAGAGATCAAAGCTACAGAACTAAAAAGTAAAGGGAGAGGACAAGAGGCACTCTGGGTCACCTTGGAGATAGGGAATGGCATCACAATCCGTACAGGGGTTGTATACAGACCCTCATCTCAAGGGGAGGATATGGACAAGAAAATGATAGAGGGCATTCTCAAAATGGCTGAAAAAGGGGGAGATACTGTTGAGGGGGGACCTGAATATGTCAGATGTTAACTGGATGACATGGACTGCAGCCACATCCAAGAGCAGGGTCATTCTCAATGCACTACAGGGGGCATGCCTTAGACAGCTAGTGGTGGAACCCACTCGGGAGGGAGCAATATTAGACCTGGTACTCTCAAATGGAGAGGTGATCACAAATTTAGAAGTCAGTAGACATCTGGAACAAGCAACAACTGCACAGTGTGCTTTTACAATAAACACAACCATGGAGACAAGCCATACAAAGACAAGGATACTGGACTTTAGAAGGGGCTGACTTCAGCATAATGGGTGAATACCTGAGGAATGCATTAGCAAATGGCCAGAAAGGAGGGGTGGAAGAACAATGGAGAAAAATCAAAACTGCCATCATGAAGGCAACAAGCCTTTGTGTGAAATAAATAAATAAAACAAAGTGGAATAAAAAAACACTATGGTTCTCAAAAGAGGTGTCAGGGAAGGTTAAGGAGAAAAAGGTTGCATTCAAAAAGTATAAGGAATCACAGAAGGAGCACAACAGGGAACTGTATTAATTAAAGCAGAAAGAAGTGGGGAAGGCAGTCAGAAAAGCAAAGGCCCAAGCCGAGGAAAATATAGTCAACTCAGTTAAGAAGGGAGATAAAACCTTTTATAGGTACATTAGGGAGCATAGAAAGGTTAAGGGAGGGATAGTGAAGATTAATAAAGGAGAGGGGAGGGAAGGGGAAGTGGGCAGAGGGAGACAGTGAAAAGGCAGAGATACTGAATGAATACTTTTGCTCAGTATTCACAAAAGAAGAAGAGGAGGAGTTACCTAAACCAAACAATAGAAGCACTCTGGGTAGTGGGGTTGACGTCAGTCCATTTACAGAAGAAAGAGTCCTGCAAGATCTCCTAAAACTCAAGGTGGACAAAGCAATGGGGCCTGATGGGATTCACCCTAGAATCCTATAAGAACTAAGGGAGGACCTAGTGACACCACTGACCACACTTTTTAACAAATCATGGGAGGATGGGGTGGTACCTGAGGACTGGAGGAAGGCAGATGTGATTCCCCTTCACAAAAGTGGGAGCAAGGCAGAAGCAGGAAACTACAGACCTGTTAGTTTGACCTCAGTGGTGGGAAAATGATGGAATCACTTCTGAAAAGAAAAGAAATTGTTCAGTACCTAGAGGCAGCGAAGGGCACAGGACCCAAATCAGCATGGATTCACAGCAGAAAGGTCATGTCAGATGAATCTAATCGATTTCTTTGACTGGGTGACCAAAGTAATAGACCAGGGAGCTGTGGATATGGCCTACCTAGACTTTAGCAAGGCATTTGACACAGTCCACACAAAAGATTAATAATCAAGTTAGCCAGCCTGGGAGTGGGTCCCAGGGTGGTAGCCTGGGCAGCAAACTGGCTGCACAACAGGACACAGAAGGTAATAGTGAATGGAACACATTCTGAAGAAAGGGGGTTACTAGTTGAGTACCTCAGGGCTCAGTACTGGGTCCAGTCCTCTTTACCGTCTTTATAAGTGACATTGCAGAGGGTCTGGAAGGAAAGGTATGCCTCTTTGCAGATGACACAAAGATCTGTAACAGAGTTGATACACAAGGGGTGTAGAAAGGATGAGAAGGGACTTGGCAAGGTTGGAGGAATGGTCAGACATATGGCAACTTAGATTCAATGCAAAGTGCAAAGTAATGCACCTGGGAAATAAAAATTCAGGAGAAGAGTACACAATAGCAGGAGAGGTACTAACAACAACAATAATGGAAAGGGATCTGGGTGTAGTCATGTCAGATGACCTAAAGGTGGGTAAGCAATGTGAGAAGTCAGTAAGGAGAGCCAGGGGGATACTGGGATGCATAGGGAGGGGCATCACAAGTAGAAAGGGAAGTGGTTATCCTCTATACAGACAGTTGGTGAGACCCCATCTGGAGTACTGTGTGCAGTTTTGGAGACCTCATCTATGCAAGGACATAGACAGGATGGAAGCAGTCCAGAGGAGGACAACTAAAATGGTGCAGGGTCTACATCAGAAACCATATGAAGAGAGACTGAGAGAGCTTAATATGTATACCCTTGATGAAAGGAGGGACAGGGGGACATGATAGAAACTTTTAAGTACCTCAAGGGAATCAACAAAGTCCAGGAGGGTAGCATCTTTCAGAAAAAGAGATGTGTAAGAACAAGGGGGCACAGTTTAAAGTTAGAGTGGGGACGGCTCAGGGGTAGTGTGAGGAAATTATTTTTCACTGAGAGAGTGGTGGACGCATGGAACCGCCTTCCTGGAGAGGTTGTGGGATCTAAAACAGTGGGGGAATTCAAACATGCATGGGACAGACATAAGGCAATTATAGTGGGGGGTTGCAGGAAGTAGGCTGTTGGTTAACTAGAATCTGCAGCTTATCCAATAGGTAGGGAAGTGGGCAGACTGGGTGGGCCAAGTGGTCCTTATCTGCTGTCAAAGTCTATGTTTCTATGTTTTTGTTTCTATGCCTGCAACCATGTATCAAGGTCAAACTTACAAAAGAGACATTAATATCAATGGGACACCCAGTAAAAAAAAAAATGGAACAAAACAAAAAAAAAGGTCATAGGGTGTACTAGACTCCTCAGTGCTTGCTATGAGAATTTGTTTTCGATCTCAGTCCTCTATACCCACCTCCATATTGCCTGGTCACTCTGCCTGTGCCACGCTACAAGGTTGGACTTCAAGGCTGCTCATGCTTCGCCTCTGAGGAAGGTGTGTTTGCAGAGAGCTGACTCTGCCCCCCTTCCCAACTGAACTGCAGTACATTGCTTCCATGATGCAGATACACTAAGATCTCCGAGTTACAGAGTTATGATGCAGGATTGATCTCCTGTCACCTGCATAACAGCGAAATACAATGCCAGCCACACCACTAGGTTAGCCTGACAGGGACTATTTTTTTTTTATAATTTAGTATGCTTTATTAAAGTTTCAAAAAACATACATATTCATATCAAGGCAGTTACAGTGGACAATACAGTAGAAATTGCATAGCAAAAACAGTGGATACTTCTACTCCTCCTCTCTTCCCCCCACCCTCCCCCAAAACACCCCCAATAGAAACTGCATAGCAGAAGCAGTGGATACTCCTACTCCTTCCACCCCCTTCCCCACCTTTCCCCAAACCACGCAGTTATACACACTGTCCTCCCACCCCCACCCAGAGAGCCATAGTTAAAATGAGAACTCCTAAGGGTCCACCTTGAGAGGGTCTATATGCTAAAAATGCAAGCAGTGATAACAGAAGAAAGGTGGCTAACAGTTATTTAAGGTAGGCAGAGACACTCTTTAATAAAAGTAACGGGAACTAGACACATAGGGGATTCCCTGCAGGGGGAGGGCCTCAAACAACTGGTACAGCAACCCACAAGAGACAGGGCTATCCTAGATCTAGTACTGACTAACAAGGAAGGGATCACAGATCTCCAGGTAGAAGGTCACCTGGGGGCCAGTGACCATCACATGGTATGGTTCAATTTGGCTACTACATCTAAATCATTCCATTCCAAGGCAAAATATGGGACTTCAGAGGAGCTGACTTTGATAAGATGGCCAACAGAGTTAAGCTAGCCCTGGCAAAAAGAAACACAGGTGAGGGGGTACAGGCAAAGTGGGAAAGCATTAAGGATGCAATACTTGAAGCAACATCCCATTGTGTTAGACAGAAAAGAAAGTGGAAAAGAAGAAGGAAACCACTTTGGTTCTCAAATACAGTAGCAGAAAAGGTCAGAGCTAAAAGGCTGGCCTTCAGGAAATATAAGGGAACACAATGGGATGAAGATAGGGAGGCATACCAAACTGCCCTAAGGGAAGCAGGGAAGGCAGTAAGGCAGGCAAAGTCCCAAACTGAGGAAAAACTAGCACGGACAGTAAAAGAAGGTGACAAGACTTTCTATAGATACATTAGTGAAAGGAGAAAGTCCAGAGGGGGTATTGCTAAGCTTAATGGAGAAAAGGGAGCATGTGAGGAGGAGGACCCTGTAAAGGCATCTAACCTAAATAGATACTTTTGCTCAGTATTTACTGAAGAGAAGGTAGGGCAGGCCCCACAGATCAGCATCATGGACACAGGGGGGAGGGAGGTGAGCACTACTCCCTTCACAAAAGAAAGGGTCCTACAAGAGCTTGCTAAGATCAGGGTGGATAAGGCAATGGGACCTGATGGCATACATCCCATGGTACTTAAGGAGCTAAAGGTGGAACTAGCAGAGCCATTAGCAGAACTGTTTAGTGAGTCTCTGAGCACAGGAGAGGTCCCAGAAGACTGGAGAAGGGCTCATGTGATCCCGCTTCACAAGAGTGGTAGCAGGGAGGAGGCGGGAACTACAGATCAGTCAGTCTTACCTCAGTAGTGGGCAAGATTATGGAGGCACTCCTTAAGGAAAGGATAGTGCAACACCTGGAATCCATAGGGGAACAGGATCCAAGACAGCATGGGTTTACAAAAGGAAAGTCCTGTCAAACTAATCTCATAGATTTCTTTGACTGGGTAACCAGAGTGGTGGACCAAGGGGGAGCAGTTGATGTCGCCTACCTTGACTTCAGCAAAGCTTTTGACACTGTTCCACATAGAAGATTGATAAATAAGCTGGGTAGGCTCGGGGTGGGTCAGAGGTTGGTCAACTGGGTGGCAAACTGGTTGACGGGTAGAAAACAGAGAGTGGTGGTAAGTGGTATACAGTCAGAAGAGATGCAAGTCACAAGTGGGGTACCTCAGGGATCAGTCCTGGGGCCAGTCCTCTTCAACATCTTCATTAGTGACCTTGCAGATGGACTAGAGGCTAAGGCTTGTCTGTTTGCAGATGACACCAAGATCTGCAACAGAGTAGATGATCCAGATGGGGTGGGCAGAATGAGAAGAGATCTGGATAAACTAGCAAAATGACAGAAGAGTGGCAACTGGGATTTAATGCAAAGAAGTGCAAGATCATGCACATAGGGAAGAGAAACCCTGAAGCCACCTATAGGCTGGGAGGGGAGTTGCTAGCAGTCACAAAGGAAGGAAGAAAGAGACTTGGGCATCATCATCACTGATGACCTGAAATCATCAAGCAGACCTCTAAAGCAGTAGGTAAGGCTAGGGGGTGTTAGGGTGTATTAGTAGGGGTATCACAAGTCGTAAGAGGAGGTAATAATCCCTCTTTACAAGACACTGGTTAGGCCCCATCTGGAGTACTGCGTGCAGCGTATTGGAGGCCACACCTTCACAAGGACATTAACCAAATTGAGGCAGTCCAGAGAAGGGCAACCAAAATGGTGCAGGGACTGCATCAGAAGACATATGAGGACAGATTAACAGAGCTCAATATGTATATCCTTGAGCAAAGGAGGGAGAGAGAGGTGATATGATCGAGGCATTCAAACACCTTAAGGGCATTAACAAGGTGAAAGAGTCTAACATGTTTCAATATAAGAAAAATAGCAGGACAAGAGGACACAGCATGAGATTAGAGGGGGGCCGATTAAGGGGGAATGTGAAGAAATTCTTTTTCACAGAAAGGGTGGTGGATGCATGGAATGGCTTACCACAAGAAGTGGTGGCTATGAATACAGTGCAGGGCTTCAAACAGGCATGGGATAGGCATAAGGGAGCAATACAAATGACTATGAACAGATAGGCCACTGACAGAGCAAAGGCCGATGGCACATTTATAAGGTAGAAAAAAGAAATGGGCAGACTAGATGGGCCTTGCGGTCCTTATCTGCCGTCAACTTCTTTGTTTCTATGTTTCTATGAGGAGGAAAGCAGGAAGCCTGCTTCCAAAGCAGTGACAACAGCTTACCTCTATTCATGAGGGAGCTCTATTAACGTGTGCAATTTCTCCCATCTGGACCTGCATTTACCCGGGGAACCCCAAAGTCTGGCAATGGATTTCTCCAACCTGAGATTACATAACAACTCATTTATCCATTCCATATAAGACACCACCAATTGGTCCTTCCAATGCTGCAGAACTACTTTCTTAACAGAAAGGGGTATAAGAGCCATGTGATGTCACCTTTATCTGGTGGATATCATAGAATAATCCCCAACAATGCAGATTTGTGGCATAAACAGGGGTTGGAGTCCCAATATGGGGTCCATCCTAGCTTTTATAAGGTTCCAGAGGGGGCAACTTTGGGGCAGTGCCAAAAAATGTGAAGAGGCGAACCTTATTCCAAGCCACACCTAAAACAAATGGGCTGAGGGAAGCTCCCCATATGATACATTTTAATAGGTGTAAGGTACAGATTATGCAGTATAAAAAATTGAGTCAGCCAGAGTCTATCAATAGCAGTATATCTATAAACTTCATTCCACACCTTTTCCCATACAAAAGGTGTATCGGGGAAGTTTTCAGTCCAATAATGGTTCTGACTCAGATTAGGCGGGCTCATTTTGGAGAGAAGGGCTAGCGCCAGTTGAGATATAGCATGGGGTTACCAGCCTAAATTACAGAAATCCGATAGGGTGTCTGCATGGTTAACATTCCATGAAGATGGACAAAACCATTTAACCAGCATATGACAGATTTGGTACACTGTAAAGATGTACTTCGCAGGAATATGATATTGCACTAACAGGTCTGATGTGGTTTTAATTCTTCCCAGGGACATTAAGTCGCTAACTGCTGTCTGTACACCAGTGAACAGCTACCCAGGTACCAACATGCATCCCCCCAATCTAAAGTTGGGGTTCCCGTATGGTGGCTGGGAAACATCTTTCTGGTAGTCATACGAAAGTGATTTGCAAAGCTGACTATGGACCCTAAGGGAAGTACTGTATATATGGTGGTATTATTCAAAGGTACTGGAAGATGTTTGGATGCAGTTTAGAGCAGGGAGGATTGGAACTATTTTAAGCCAGTTCAACATGTGGCATTCAATTTGAAGCCATGCCGGGGTGTACTGTGGGGCGTTTATAGATGAGGGGGCTGTTAACCAACGGAAATATTTAGCCATATGGCTGGCTAGATAACACATGAAAAAGTTGGGGAGTTTAAGGCCACCCTGCTGCCTTGGGGCACTTAACCAGACATAAGACATCCATGGGGGTTTATTGTGCCAAATAAATTTAGAAATAATCCTATGGACTTTTTTAAACCAATTCAGGGGAACATACATGTTAAGCATGTTAAGGGGATAAAAAAGACAGGGAAGCACATTCATTTTAATGATGCTGATCTGACCCTGGAGAGAAAGAGAAAGAGGAGACCATCTATCTAGGTCCTGTTCGATAGAGATCAGGAGGCTATCAAGGTTAAGCTTTTTCATAAGGGAGTGTGTAGGTACCAAAGTAATACCTAGATATTTTATCCGAGGAGACCAGGTCATGTCAAAGGAGGCAATTTCTGCTTGGAGCACGTACGGATTGAGGGGCATTACCTCTGTTTTACTCAAATTTAGCTTATAATTGGATAGACTACTAAACTCTTTGATAATACCTAATGCATCAGGGATAGAGGTAACCGGATCAGTAACGTGGAGAAGAATATCATCCGCATATGAGGACAATTTGAGATTAAAGGGACCCACTGTAACACCCTTTAGAGAGGGGGAAGAATTCAGCTGCCGAAGAAGGGGTACCAAATAAAGAATAAATAACAGGGCGGATAAGGGACATCCCTGTCTGGTACCAGACTGCAGGGGGAACGTGGAGGACAATACACCATTACAGTATACCTTGGCACTAGGTTGGGAATATAACGCTTGTACCCACCCTATAAAAACAGAGGAAAGGCCTAATTTAGCTAGAGTTTCAAATAGAAAAGGCCAGCTGACTCTGTCAAAAGCCTTCTCTGCATCCAGAGAGACCAATGCCGTAGGTTTACTGGACTGTCCAGATGCAGAGAATATATGGGATGATTTATGAATACGATCCGCTGAGGAACGACCTCTAACAAAACCTATCTGTTCCTGACTAATCAGGACTTCCCAAACATTTGCCAAGCGGGTAGCCAATATTTTGGCACAAATCTTTATATCATAATTCATTAACGAGATAGGGTGATAGCTAGTTACTCTATTTTTAGGTTTACCAGGTTTAGGCAAGACTATAATAGTGGCCTCCATTAAAGTTGGATCCGAAACACTGTGTTGACAGATATAGTTGAACAGCAGGAGGAGGAGGATGGAGGCCAGCTCTTTCTCAAATATTTTGTAACAAGTATATGGGAAACCATCCGGGCCCAGAGCCTTATCCCTAGGCAATGAACAAATAGCCTCTATGACTTCGGACAAAGTGATAGGCCTAGACAGGTAGCTTAGCTGATCAGGGTGGAGAGTAGGGAGAGAGATTTGGGCAAGATATGATTGAATGTCTGCAACCGAAGGAGCACTAGCGGAAGGACTGTAAAGCTGTCGGTAGTACTCCTCAAACTCCCCAGCAATCTCTCTAGGAGTGGTAAGCAATACATTAGTATCTAGAGAGGACAAGGAGATGATTAGGCGTGATTCTTCTTGCTTTTTAAGTCTTAATGTTAGCAGATGACCGGCTCAATCACCCTGCTTGACATATTTAGTTTGAGTCTTAAAGATGGCATATTCCCCCTTTTCACGCAGGAGGTCTTCATATTGATGCCGGAGGCATATTAGATGCTCCCTGTCTATATCTGAGGAGGACTGGGGGAGGGAGGCCTCAAGCGACTGAATACTATCCAGTAACAACTGGGAGAGTGCCTCTCTTTCCCGCTTTCGAGTAGCAGAGAGCCTGATAAATTCCCCTTGGAGCACACATTTAAGAGAGCTCCATATCTGGTTAACAGCGGGGATAGAGCCAGCATTATGTAACATAAATTGGGAAAGAAGGCCACTTATATGGGTGACTACCTCTTTTGAGGAGAGTAATTGAGTATTTAATTTCCACACGGTGTCTCTCGTAAATGTAGGATGGATGGCGCCCTCAAGTCAGAAAGGAGAGTGGTCCAAGAGCACTCTGGGTACGATAACACAACCAGTCAAACCAGATAAAATGGGGTGATTTACCAAAAAAATCAGTTCAGGATAAGGATTTGTGGAATGGGCAATAATAAGTATATTCTCTGGTGTCAGGATTTAAAACACGCCAAGGGTCATAAAGGCCAAGAGTCTCCATTAAAATTATGCAGGGACTGTGAGGGGTGAGGTTAGTCCCCTATTGGAAGACTTGTCTACCTGGGGATCATACATAAGATTCCAATCACTGACTAAAATAATGGGCAAATGACAGAAGGGAGCTAAAATAAGTGAGAGAGTGGCAAAGAATTCAGGAGAATCTCTATTGGGTCCATACACTACCCCCAACATCACTTCAGCGTGGTCTAACACCCCTCGTAATAAAATGTACCTGCCCTGAGGATCACTTATCTTATGCAACTCTTGGAACTGAGTCCCTTTGGCAATCAATATCACTACTCCACTCTGTGAGGTTGAGTTACCTGCAGCATACACAGAGCCAACAAAAGACCGTCGGAATAGAGTATTCTCCTCTTCCAAAAGATGCGTTTCTTGGAGACATGCCACCTGGCATCACATAAGGGCCAGATGTTTTAGAATCGGATATTGTTTAACCAGAGAACAGGTCCCTTTAATATTCCATGAAAGTATGCGCATTCAGATATTCTACTATGAATTCTTATACTGATCCTGAAAAAAGTAAGGAGGTCCCAGTCAGTACATTGGTTTAGATCAGCTCTCAAGTACCCCTCCCTCCCACCCCAAACAGTAACATGAATAAGAAAGAGAAACCCTATCACCCCTACCCTCCCAACCACCCCCTTCAAAACATATAAAGTAAGCCCAACATTATGAGCCCAGGAATAAACATCCCCAGTCCATACGACTGATCTCCACAGTTCTAGCTTGGTGTGATGTTAATCATGCTTCCTGCCGAGCAC
The DNA here is from genome assembly GCA_016271365.2 of Neoceratodus forsteri. Classification (NCBI taxonomy): domain Eukaryota; kingdom Metazoa; phylum Chordata; order Ceratodontiformes; family Ceratodontidae; genus Neoceratodus; species Neoceratodus forsteri. The sequence goes on along the minus strand of CM057451.1, from coordinate 668,601,765 downwards.
TCCCCCTGTCCAAATCCCAGTTCCACAACAATAACCTACCTATTACAACACTCTGAAACTAGTGAACAACTCTTAATTAGTAATAACTAAACTATAGGCCCACATTAGGGCATCCCAAACAGAAAAATAAAAATATATAAAATTAAGAACGCTGGTTATCCACCTCAGAAATAGAACATAGCTGGGTGGACCCAAATTAGAGTGAAGCGTAGCCATTTAGTGGACTAATAATTCATACAACAGAAATTTAACAGCCTGCCAATAGATAAACAAAACAATGGGGGGGGGCAGTGCATGAAATCTCTCAAATCTGGCCCACATTATCCCCAAAATGGAAACTAAAATGGTCCCAAAAAAGAGCAGGTTTAGGATTAGTAAGGCAAGGGCTGGATTAACATAGTCCATAATAAGATTCAAACCCAGACACCACCTTCACACACAGTTAGAGATATCTGGCATCTAATAGTAGCCTTCCACTCGGTAATGTCTTTTCTGGATACCCTGCCATCTCACACTGAATTGATGGTACTAGGTGATTTTAACGTATATTGGCTAAGTAAGGATGCCTCCCCGCTCCATGATGTTGCCATAGCCCAAGACTTTTCCCAAGTGGTTACCTCCCCTACCCATCATGACCTACACACTGGGTCCTCCTCCCTGCATGGCCCTGTCTTCACCAACCGTCCACACAAAAACACAAGTGTCTCTGTCCTCCCAAATGCCTTTAGTGACCACTCACCATTTCTCTTCTCCTGGTCCTGCAAAGCCCCTAGACCCCCTTCTAAACTAATGACCCAACACACACTAGGCCCTGGTAAACTGTCTGCTGTTAAAGTGCACCTCAGGGCCTCAGATTGGTCTTTCATTACTAACATCCCTGACCCGGATATAGCCCGTGATCTCTTCATCCAGTCCTTCAATAACATATGTGACAAATTTTCACCCTTCACTAAAAGAATGGTTAAAGGCAATAGTGTGCCCTGGATCTCTGATCGACTCATAGCCTTGTTGCAGGCAAGAGACTCTTTGTGGCAATGCTCCATTGACTCTGGCCTCCCACGTGACAGACATAAGTACCAAGAGGCTCGGAACAAGTGCACTTGGGCTGTTCGCAAAGCCAAAACAGAGTATTACAAATCCTCTCTAACTTCCTCTTGGGGCTCTGGATGTAAGTTCTGGAACAACATTAAGGAAATCTGTGGTAAGGACCCTAACCCCATTCTGACGCAGGTCAGAGTTGACGGCTCTTTGACCACTGACCTGTCCCATATTGCTGTCACCTTCAACAATGCATTCACTAACCTTAGTATTGTGCTCCCCCCAAAATGTCTTTGATCCTCCAACAGCTAATGCCACTATCACCACTCTTGTAGCTCCCCCTTTTTACCTGCACTGTATCACTACTCGGACTATGGAGCCATATCTCAAAGCAGCCCTTAGCCACTCCTCACACAGCTCTGACTCTCTGGACTCTAAGATCCTTCATCTCATCCTCAATGAGGTTCTCCACCCCCTGACCCACATCTTAAACCACTCCCTTTGCCTTGGCAAATTCCCTTCCAAGTGGAAATCTGCCTGCATCAAACCAATATTTAAAGCCGGGGATCATTCCAATATAAATAACTACCGCCCTATCTCCATACTCCTTCCCCTCTCCAAGGCATTGGAGCAGATTGTATCTGATCAGCTCACGGAGCACATTAACAAATACAACCTCCTCTGTAAGCAGCAGCATGGCTTTCACAAAGGACACAGCACCACCACTGCCCTTCTTGAATTTACCACACATATACACTCTGCACTGGATAAGGGACACATAACTGGTGCTGTCTTCATTGATCTCACTAAGGCATTCGACACCATCAATCACTCCCTTCTTCTAACCACTTTGGCGAACTTGAGTCTATCTCAGGAAGCCGTGGGGTGGTTCACTGACTACCTCTCGAACTGATATCAACAGGTCAAAATTGGAAGCACAGTCTCTAACAGACTACCTGTCCTCTCTGGTGTCCCCAAGGGGTCCATGCTGGGACCGCTACTTTTTAGCCTTTTCCTCAAAGCCCTCCCCGAGTCCTGCCTTGGCAATCTATTACTATATGCAGACATTGCAGTCATTTTCTACTCCAGCCCCGACCCAATGTATCTTCACCGCTCCCTCCAGTCCTCCTTCAACCATGCTGAAATCTGGTTCTCGGCCCATCGCCTTATTCTTAACTATAAAAAAAAAAAGTTATGATTTTCTCACTCTCACACCCACAGAACACCAGAAAGGTGCTCTACCCACAAGTTCTAACTTCAAATCTGACTCCTTTGGAGCATGTGGACTCCTTTAAATACCTGGGCATCACCTTGGACCCAGGTCTTAACTTCCAAGAGCACATCCACCACCTATCCAAGGCCATAAACTTCAGGCTGGGGCTTCTACACCGCTTCAAACACTGCCTTACCGCTGATGCCCTCAGGCTCGCTATCTCCTCCTCGGTCCTCTTGCTGCTTGACTATGACCTATTGATATATGGGGCAGCATGCACCTCTTCCCTAGACAGACTCCATATCTCTCTAAACATAGCCTGTCACCTTGTATTAGGTCGTGACCGTCTTACACATACCTGCGCACTTTATAGTGCTACCAACTGGTTTAATCTCAACAACAGGATTAAGTTCCATACCTGTCTGCTAGCTAAAAAAATCATCTTAGGCCTCTCTCCCTCTGGACTCACCCCTCTAATCCATTCTATCACAAAGGTCAAGTTTACCATAGCTCAGCTCACCATCTCTTCTCGATTCCCTCTAGTCGTAACTCACAATTCCAAAGATTGTTCAGCTACAGGGCCCCTGTGTGGATGAACAGCCTTCCCTCCACCCTGTCAAATGAGCAGAGTATTGGACATTTTAAAACCCTCTTTAGGGCCCATCTCCTGTCTTCACATCACTGTGACTGCAACTGAACCCTGGCCCTCTACCTCCTCCTTGTTCTATGACAATGGCCCTAGCCTGCTTCTTCTCCAAAAGTGTCCAACCTGAGTCGCTCTTATGATACAATATGCACTGTGTAAATTACTCCTTTCAGTTTACCCAAGTATTTTGAATGTTAGACTAGCTGATTCCCTGTAAACAAACTATCTTTCCCTGTGATCTATCTCTGTAATCACTGTATTGTCTGTCTGTTTATAACCTATGTTACGTGGAACCTTTGTAAATAAGTCTGTGACTCAAAGGTACTCTCCAATTCTGTAATAAATAAATAAAAAAAAAATAATATGAAGAAGCTGCAGTTGCCCACTAAAATCACAGGGTGTCCCCATTGCTGGCAAATCAGAGCAGGCCTTCATTTAATTAAATCAGGGAATAGGATTTTACATTTCTCAGTGGCAGCCTCCAGAGTCTCAAAAGATTCTAAGTGGCCATCCTTGCAAACCTGAAGAGTTGCAGGGTACCTTACCCTGAATTTAATACTTGCTGAAATCAGCTTACTGACCAGAGAATGGAGAGCAGAGCGTTTCTGACGCACCGAATATGATAAGTCTTAAACTATGCAAAGCTTTTTCCCTGCCCACTGAATCTCAGAAGTGTCTTTTAGTTTAGACAAGATATGCTGCTTGTCTAAGAAATTCAGCATTCTGAAGAGAAATGGTCTTGGGGTGATCCAGCAGGAGGCATGGGCCTCAAGGAGCAGTGCGCCCAGTCTATGATGTAGATAGGACCATTCAGAGAAGGCCCCACTAACTTAGTGCATAGCTTTTGGGCAAAAAGAATAGCAGCAGCGTCTTCTTCCCCTTCGGGTAGCCCCAGGACTACTAAATTATTAAGCTGTGAGCGGCCTGCCAAATCTTCCAGATGCTGTTCTGTTTTCTTGAGCCTCTGATGCAGCGCGGTTACTTCAGGCTTCTCCAGTTGTCCAGGGATGATATGTAGGCCTCATTATCTGGGGTTCAGGTAGTAAGTTGCTTGAGAGAGGCCAGCATCCCTCTAAATTCTGAGGCCAGGATTTGTAGGGTCTCTTTCATGGGTGCTAACTCTTCAATAAATTTGGCCTCCGTAAGCATAGTCATTGGGCTAGGCTGCGGGGCTGAAGCAGCAGGTTGAGCTTTGGCTCATTTTGCAGCCTTATCCTTTGTAGACATTGGTGGTGGTGTGTGTTTGATCCTGGGTGATTTCATCTCCGCATCCATTATTAGGGATAATTAGTGGCACAGAACTAGTTTGGGGGATACCGCGCACCAAATGATCTGTAAACACCCAGCGCAGATAGCAGTAAACCATCAGGAAAAGCAGCAGAAGAACTGGTAGAGCAGGGGAGCCATTGAGCACACGTCTACCAGGCAGCCATCACACCGGAAGTCCGGGACTATATTCTTTTTTGTTTGTAGCAAGCAAATGTTGTTGTGCTTGCCAAAGGTGCTGCATTGACAGCACTGGAGACTGAAGCCCTTCAATTATTCACATGACACGTAGAGCATAGGCAATTGCAGCACCAGTTGCCTTTCACAGCCTCACCAATATGCTTCAATCCTGTCTTGGAAGGACCCCATGTAAGTGAGAGGGTAGCACAGACTCCTTGCCCATTCAGTGCTGGATCTCTCATGTGAGATTGCCAAGGGCGTTAATTAATGCCAACTGTGTTGGCAGCTTTGTGATGTGGGCACCTGTCCAGTGGGACTGGACAAAGACTCACTATAACTCCTTTGACATGGAGTACTGAGCAGCCACCAAATGATAATGGCTTCTTGGCCACCACCAGCCTTGGCCGGATTGAAACCAGTGATCTAGAGGTGAACAACTCCTTAACCTATTACCAGTCCACAGAGTCATCAAGTCCCTTTACAACATGGATTTTCACTTATAACTCTCATTCATTTTACACCATAAGTAAATTTTGGCTTGGTTCCCGCAATGATGGGGTCCGCTGATCTAACAGTGTCTTCATGAAACATGCATTACTAAGAAGAAATAAAGCAAGACAAGGTAGGGTCGGAGAAACGAAGAACCAACAAGATGAGAAACACATAATATTGATAAAGAACAGGTTCAAGAAGTCATATACCACCTTATACCTTGGAAGAAGTGGCAAAAAGAAAAAAGATCTGGCAGAGCCACTACGGCTGTAAATGCATTAACTAGATAAGGGTGTTTCATGGGCTTAAACAGAAACATGAATTGCCGTTGCATACACTAACTGAATCAAAGTACGGTACATTGAGAAAGGGCAGATATAAAAATAATGCCACAGTCTGTATTACAGTTACCTATATGTTTCACATTTTATTCTATGCACTGTTATAGCAATCAACTCAATAGAACTGGGCCATCATATACATGAAGGTACTGTACCTTAATTGCAAACACTCTGAGACAACTATACGTTGTGACAAGGTGGAAGATAAACACAATGTTGAGACATGTTTAGGAAGACATTTGATGTGTTTAATTGTTTTTTTAGAGATTACTATATAGTACACACACATAATTAGTATAATATGAAAGTGCATATACCCAAATGTCAATGTCAATCTTACACATTTCATTACAAGTTGTTCTCCTGAAGGAAGATCTTACTGTACAAGGCCTAAAAATGGGCGTTAGGTAAAAGTAAACTGGGGTAGGTGTGTTATAGAGGGCATTGCATATTTTATCTTTTATTGCCGCTCCACCTCAGGCACACACAATATGAAAATCAACAACCCCTTGATATGAAGCAACAGGAATTAGTTAGTACAAGGACAGTAACAAGTAGGAGACTGAGTATGTGGGTAGACAAGCATGAGTGTGGTAAGTCAAATAACATTTCAAAAAGTCTTATTATTATAATTCATTTTTTACAAATGAATCTGCACAGTTGACAATTTTTGTAAAACAATAATAACAATGGGAGTTATTCCACATATGTCCACAGGTGCCACACATGCAGGTGGAGGGATTTGCGGCCTGGATGCATCAGTCTGCCCTGCCCCTGAGTCAGAAGATCATGGCAGAGAGGCAGAGGTGCTGGGGGTTCCATCGATAGCTGTTGAAGCAGAGGGAACCAAATCTGATGAGGCCAAAGAGGTGCTATTAGAATCATGTGAAACCCTTCCACCTGTAGCTTCAGGAGAACCCTCTGAAGCACTGGGAAGGGAGGAAAGGCATACAAGAACCTCCCTGTCCAGAAAAGAGATGGCGCATCTCACCAGAAAACACCACACCCGGGAATGAGTGAGGAAAAATTGGGTAGTTTTGCATTGGATGGGGAGATGAAGAGGTCTATCTCCAGCCAACCCCACAGGTCGAATAAGCTTTGACGACCTCTTGATTTAGCTCCCACTCATGAGCCCTGACAGTGGTGTGGCTGAGACTGTCTGCTAGGAGATTCCTGACATCCGGCACATGGACAGCAGTCAGGTGGAGGTCATCCTGGACTGACCAGTACCACACTCACATCACCTCCCAACATAGAGGGTACGAGTGAGTACCTCCCTGTTTGTTCAGGTACCAGACCACAGGCATATTGTCAGTCTGAACAAGGAGTGTTCCCGGACATAGAAGAGGCTGGAAGGCCTGGAGGTCATACAACACTGCCCTCATTTCTAACATATTGATGTGTATGGATGCTTCCAGCTGAGACCTTGTTCTCTTGGTCTGATAGTCTCCTAGATGGGCTCCCCAGCCTTGACATGAAGCATCCATTATAAGGGTCATGGTAAGAGCAGGGGGTTGAAAGGGAAACCCCCATGGAGAGATTGGACAACTCCTGCCACCAAAGAAGATCCTTTTTCATCTACCCGGACACTAGGACCCTGTGGTCCAGGTTGTCCAGCCGCTGATCCCATTGAACAAAAAGAGTCCATTGGGTCACCCTCATATGCAGTCTGGCTAGAGGAACTGTAGGGATCACAGCTGCCATCAGCCCAAGGAGATGGAGGACCACCTGAGTTGTGGTCCAGTGTCAGTTGGCCACTAATCTGGCCTGTTCCTGAAGGGTCTCCACTCTGTCAGACTGTGTGGAAGGCTGCTTTTTCCAGGACAGTATTAACTGCCTGGCACTAGGGGAAAAGGAAGTTTTAGAGCTTAATTAAACAGGCTGTACCTGTGTAGAGGCGTTTTGACCCCCTGCTCCTCGAGGGGAACTAAACAATATAAGTAGTGCTTCAGGAGAGCTGCTTAAGCACTCTTGAGTGTTGGCTGAACTGCCATTTTAAAGGCAGTTCATATACATTGTTCTGGCCCCACAGGGAGGTGGTTTGTGCAAGCGAGTGTTGCCATAGCAATGGGTGACATCTCGCTCCATAACTATTTAATGCTCAGCTCTAGCGAGCTTTTAGAAACAGACTGTGTGGAAGGCTGATTTTTCCAGGACAGTATTAACTGCCTGGCACTAGGGGAAAAGGAAGTTTTAGAGCTTAATTAAACAGGCTGTACCTGTGTGGAGGCGTTTTGACCCCCTGCTCCTTGAGGGGAACTAAACAATTGAACAGGCACTATAAGTAGTGCTTTGGGAGAGCTGCTTAAGTACTCTTGAGTGTTGGCTGAGGCAGTTCATATACATTGTTCTGGCCCCACAGGGAGGTGGTTTGTGCAAGCGAGCATTGCCATAGCAACGGGTGACGTCTCGCTCCATAACTATTTAACGCTCAGCTCTAGTGAGCGGAGTCAAGTGCGGAGCAGAGGCAACATGAGCAGAGGCCAACGGCATCAGATGTGGAAGCAGAGGAAGCAACTGAGGATTAAGTATACAGTTCAGTTAAATAGAAATATATATGAAGGGTTAGGAAGGAGTAACAAAAGAAAGCAAACATCTGATAAAGATGATAATGGATACCAATATTGTAAAATTGGAGGATGGTACATTGGGATTGAGATGTTTGGAATGTAAAATGATTAGTACAGATGTAGCAAATGAAGTGTTAGTATTTACTTGTGAACATTATAATCTTATCAGAGAATTACAAAAAAAGTTGGAGGAAGTTAAACAGCAATTAATAGTAAATAGAGATAAGATAGTGACTAAAAAGGATAAACATATTATACAAATAAATTAGAATTGTGAAGATGTTAAAATATGGGGAGTCAAGGAAAAGAGGAAGAGAAAAAGATAAGGAAGGAGATTGGATTGTAGTGGACAGAAAAGCAAAAAAAAAAAAAGGCTGCAAGAAGGCAAACAATTAATTTTTCAGTAGAGTGCTGAAATATATTTGAGCCCCTGATAACACTAGATGATGAAAGAGGTAGTAAAGACATTGAATATAGTTTAGAAACTAATAATGAAACAGCAAATAAAGAGGATGCAGTGATTGATAAAATAAATGTATTAGAGAATGAAGAGTTGAATATTGGAAGTAGTGATTCTGATAGCAATCAAAGACAGGGAAATAGAAAAGGGGGAAAAAGGAAGGTAAAGGAGTAGTTGAACAAAATGGAGGTAAAAATCAAGAGAGAAATAATGAGGAAAGTAGGGTCGATGAGATTCAGAAGGATGGAAATGGTTGCATTGATATAACGAGTAAACAAGATTGTATGATTGATCGGGAAGAGATAAATGGCTCAGGACAAATGAAAGACACTGGGGATTGTGAAGAACAAATGGAGCAAGAAAAAAGGTGAAAAACATCTATTTATTGGGTGATTCAATATTGAAATTTACTGATAGATGTACATCAAAGGACAATAAGGAGATTATTACAACAAGTTATTTCTCGGGTGCAAAGATAAGAGATGTGAAGAATATGCTCAGTAACATCATAAGAGAAAACGATGGTACAGCAGTATTGATATTGCATTTAGGGGTAAATAATATCAGAGACCAAGAATTAAAAGAAATACAGAAATAATTTGAAGAGATTAAGATGGAGGCTGAGAAATTAAAATGTAAAATTTACTTCTCGAAGATCTTACCTGTGGTAAAACAAACTAATATAAGAAATGAAAAAATAAGAAAAATAAACAATTGGCATAGACAATGGACATTATATAATGAGATGGATTGTATAAAACATTGGGAAGATTATACTGAAGAACCCTCCTACTTTTGTAAGAGACGGACTTCACTTAAGTAAGAAAGGTAGTAGAAAATTGGGGATGGATATTGTCGGTAGTAGATAATAATTTAAACTAAAGATGAAGGGAAGATGGGAAACAGAAGAGTTTACATCTGAGGGAAAAAAAAATTGGGAAAGTAGGACAGATAAGAAAAACAAATAAAATAAAAAAAAGGAATGTCCATATGGCTAGTGAATGCTAGAAGCTTAAATGCAGAGAAAAAGGCTGAGCTGGAAGTTAAGTTAATTAATGAGAATATAGATGTGTGTATGGTGACAGAGACATGGTGGGACTCAAAAGTACAATGGAACAAGAATATAGAAGGATATAAGTTATGGGTCTGTTCATGAAAAGGGGTTACCAATGCCCACCATACAGTGCATACCACATTTTAAAAAAATCAAGAACTGTCAGACACATGTTTTTGACTAAATCTGAATGCTGGCTATATGGGCAGATAGATAACATAACTATAGAATTCTAGGGTATCCATATTTTTTTTTGATGGGGTATCCTACTCCATTTTGCTGCTTTTTTTACCTGAAAAAGTGTGACATGCAAAAACACATGTTTTACTAATTGTTTTTGCAAGCTTTATTTACTGTTTTCCATTATTAAAGTAAGTCCACTTACTAATATGGAGTTGTGTTTTTTATTATCTGTACTCTTTAGCCCATTGTAATGCTCCATTTTTAATTTATGCAGCTTTGTATTTAGTGTGGTGAATGTAACAGTTGGTGTCACAGCACATTACATTCACCCACATGGCCCTAATCTGTAATTGTGCTATTAGCACTTTAAAAGATTTTCTGGCTTCTCTCCTAGTTTTCCTCCTTGTGATAACTGACTGTGTTACTGCCTGATCTATCTTTCCCACAGAAGGGACAGCAACCTTTGACCATCACTGTACTTGGGGTCACATCAGGCCCAATGTTTACCCGTCAGTCTGTGACAGTTGCAAAGTCATCACCTGCCCATCAGAACCAAGGAGCAACCATAGAGGGAGGAGCCGAGTTGTGGTTTAAAACCCATTGTTTGCACATGGCTCCTCCATTTGTAGGGCTACATTGCATGAAGATAAGCACTGCATGCAACAACGAGGGGTTGCAGTTACATTCACCACAGGTAGACTTTGGTTACCATCATTCACTGATTGTTGGGCAAATTTTCAGAGAGCATATTTCAGTGACAACTGCATGTCTGAGGAAAGTGCTGGGCATAAATTGTAATAAGGATTATTCAGCGTATATGGGGTGGAGAGTTAAAATGGATTTTCTTTGTGGTGTCACTCGTTACATTCACCACGATATGTGTGGCGTCAACCTTCATACCTGCCAGTACTGTTATTATTGTCAAATTGCTCCAGGTTTTGTAACACTATGTCAGTTATTAGTAGTAGCGTGATAGCCATAAGGCATGTTCAGTAAATTTTTTATAACTTGAAACAAATGTGTGGTGTCACTTGTTACATTCACCATGTTATATGGTGTTAAGCATCACACTTGCCAGTAATGTAATTGTTGATTTTTTTCATGTTTTATAACAATATGTCAGTCAGTAATAGTAGTATGCTATTTGTTAGGCAAGTTTAGTACAGTTTTAGTAAGTCAAACATTAGTGTGTTGTCACTTGTTACATTCACCACGGTATGTGGTATCAAACATCACACCTGTCACTACTGTTATTATTGTCAGATTTCTCCAGGTTTTGTAACACTGTCTCAGTTATTATTAGTAGCATGTTGGCCATTAGGCATGTTCACTAAACTTTGTAAAACTGAAACAAATGTGTGGTGTCACTCGTTACATTCACCACAGTATGTGGTGTTAAGCATCACACTTGCCAGTAATGTAATTGTCAAATTTGTTCATGTTGTATAGTAGTATGTCAGTCAGTAGCAGCACTATGTTAGTTGTTGGGCATGTTTAGTATAGTTTTAGTAAGTGAAACATAAGTATGGTGTCACTTGTTACATTCACCACGGTACATGGCGCAAAACATCACATTTGCAATTAATGTAATATAATTCTTATAAATATTTGTTTCTCAAGTTTTAATACAACTCATTACATGCTTATTAAAGTTTTTACTACTAAAACACATGTTTTGTGTCAGGTGCTACATTCACCACAGTGTGTGGTGTCACTTGTTACACTCCCCACAATACAGTTCTTTTATCTCAGGAACCTGTGGGGCTTTTATCTCCTATTATGTTTACTTTTTCATACTTGGGTCATAATATCTTGAAATGCATCACAAATGTAATCTAGAAATAATTTGAAAATTTGAGCCTCATGTCACACTTTGGTAACTCCTTTTCATGAACAGACTCTTATATTCCAGAGATAGAATGAATAGAAAGGGAGGAGGGGTGGCAATGTATATTAAAGAAGGAATAAATAGTAGTTTGTATAAAGAAATTGAAAAGGAAAAAAATAGAATCTTTATGGATTCAAGTAATAAATGGGATAGAAAATAAAATTTTCTTTGGATTATATTATAGGCCACCCAATAGTAAGAAAGAAATGGACAGAATAATAAATGAGGAAATTGTACAGATAATTTCAGAAGGTAATGCTGCTATAACAGGAGATTTTAATTATCCGGACATTTGTTGGAAGAAATATAGGGGTATAAATGCAAACAGTAAGATATTTTTGTCATTCTTGCATATGGTAGGATTAGAGCAAATGATATACAGACCAACCAGAGAAGCTACTTTAGATTTATTGTTAACAAATAGGTCAGACCTTATTTAAGAAATAAAAATAAGGGAACAATTGGGAAATGGTGATCATGCTAGGGTAACTTTTAATATTAAACAAGAAATTATATATATAAGGGGTAAAACAGTGGTGAAAAATTATAACAGGGCAGATTTCAATAAAATTAAGAGAAAATTAAAAGAATGGGATTAGAATAAGAGTTTGGATAGTAAAACGGCAAATCAAATGTGGGAAGAATTAAAAAATAAGTTACTAAAATTAGAAAGGGAGTATGTTCCAGATAAAGAACTGTATAATAGGAGAGGAAAAAAAACTATATGGTGTACTAATAAGGTATTAAAATCTTGCCAGAAAAAAACAACAAGCATTTAAAAGAATGAAGAAACTGGGAACAGATGATATGAGATCACAATATAAAATTTGTTTAAAAAAAGTAAAACAGAATATAAGGAAAGAAAGACTAAAACTGGAGTCTAGATTAGCATATAGAAAAGATAATGGGAAAAGTTTTTATACATATGTAAATCAACAAAGGAGAGATAAACAAGGAGTTGGGCCATTAAATAATGAAGGTAAGGAAATAAAAGATGCTAGTGAAATGGCAAATACATTTAATACATTTTTTGTGTCGGCCTTTGAAAGAGGAAATGATATAGAGAAAATTATAGTAAAAAGGAATTATCAAAATTTAGAAATAGAAACAACAAAAGAAGAAGTGAAAAGATTAATAAATAAGGTTAAAATACATAAATCTGCAGGACCTGATTTGCTACATCCCTGATATATTAAGGAAGTGTTGCCTTGGATTTCAGAAATACTGGTATGAATATTTAATAAATCCTTCAAAACAGGGGAGGTACCGGAAGACTGGAGGAAGGCGTATGTTGTGCCTTTATTTAAAAAGGGAAAGAGGCCAGTGGTTTCCAACTATAGACCAGTAAGTCTTAAGGCAATCCTTGGAAAAGTCTCTGAGAGTATCCTGAAATCAAAAATAGAAGAATGCCTATAATTATTAGAATATAAGTATGAGAAATAGCATGGATTTAAGAAAAACAGAGCTTGTAGTACAAACCATTTGTACTTTTATGAAAGTATTAATACAAAATTAAGTAAAAATATACCTATAGATGTAATATTTTTGAACTTTCAAAAAGCTTTTGATAAAGTACCCCACAATAATTTGATAAAAAAATTAATACAAATTGGACTGGATAATCGTATTATAGTATGGATGAGAAATTGGTTGAGTACTAGAACTCAAATTGTAAGAATAACAGGTGAACTATCTGAAGCTATTAAAGTAGAAAGTGGGGTCCCACAGGGGATCCGTGTTGGGACCTATTTTGTTTTCACTGTACATCAGTGACTTACACCAAGGAATTATAAATCAAGTAGTAAAATTTGCTGATGACATTAAGTTGTGAGGACCGGTAAAAACATCTGAGCAGCAGGAGAGATTGATAGGAGACTGAAAAAAGATTGAGATGTGGGCAGAAAGAAATGGTATGAAATTTAGAATGGAAAAATTGGGGGTAATGCACTTAGGCAAAAGAAGTGGGAGTAAAAATAAGTATGAATTAGACGTAAAGGAAATAAATGAAGTTGACGAAGAAAGGGATTGTGGGACAGTAGCTGATAACAGATTACATTTCAATAAACATCGAACAGTGGCTATACAAAGGGCAAATAATATGGTGAGAAACATTAAAAAAAAGTTTTATAAATAGATCAATAGCGTGTATGGTGCCAGTATATAGAACTTATGCTAGGCCATACTTGGATTATGGGTCTCAATTATCGAATCCATATACAAAGATGGAAAAGAAATGGGTTGAAGGAGTACAGAGAAGGTATACTAGAATAATAGGAACAATAGGGAGGTTAGAATATAGTGAAAGATTAAGAAGAACAGGACTATGAACCTTGGAAAAAAGGAGAGGGGGGGATTTAATGATGTTATTTAAAATTATAAATGATAAAGAATTAAAGGGTGAAATGAAATCAGAAGTGCAGGAAAAACCAGAGGGATTAAGAAGATGTAAAAAGCAGATTAGGTTGGAAACTGTAAAAAAGAATGATGAATATTATTCGTTCATAAATACAACAGGGAGAATATGGAATATACTACCAACTGATGTGGTAAATAGTAGAACATTGACAGAATTTAAGGGAAAGATGGATAAATATATATTGTAAATTGGATGGTAGAGTGCCCACTGAGGTGGGGACAGTTTATATGGACAAAATGTCTTCTACTGTTCTAAAACCAAGTATAAGTACCAAGTATAAAGGAAGAAGGCCCAGCCCTGGACCATATCCAGCACTGCCCCAAATGAACTATAGGTGCTGGGAGGGGAGATGTGGGACTTAGGATAGTTGACTGTTATTCCAAATCTGGAAAAGAGGTCCAGGGTGAAGGAGAGGGACTCTCTCAGACTGCTGTGCGATGGGGATGACAGAAGCTAGTCATCCAGACACAGGCACACTTAGATGCCTCTGTGGCATAGGGCTAAAGCCACCACTGCTAGGCACTTGGTAAAAACCCAAGGTGCCGAGGATAGGCCAAAAAGGAAAGCCTTGAACTGGTAATGTTCCCAATGGAAGGCAAACCAAAGAAAGCGGCGGTGGACCTGGAAGACAGGGATGTGCAGGTAAGCATCCTGTATGTTCAGCGTACAAAGCCAATGGCCCTTATGGAACAGGGGTAGACATTCCTGGATGATGAGCATGTGAAACCTCTTGTACTCAACGTACAGGTTGAGCATGCTTAGGTCTAAGATGGGTCTTAGGTCACCCATCTTTTTGGGCACTAGGAAGAAATGGAAGTAGAACCCTCTTCCTATCTGTGCTGGAGCCATGGCCTATATGGCTGACTTTTGCAGAAAAGCCTGGATCCCGTCCCCTATTAGAGACAGGTGCCATGGAGGATAATAAGAGAGGCCTGGGGGGTTGTCTGGAGGCCTGTCTAGGAATGCTGTGGTGTGACCTCTTGCCATTAACTGAAGGACCCAAGAGTCCATGGTTATGTTCTGCTACCCTGGAAGGTGGAGGGCAAATCTCCCCCCCACTGGTTCCCCTAGAGGACCTGGAGGAGGTGGGGGTCCCCTATGAGTCAGGAGGGGTCCCCTATGAGCCAGGAGGCTTGGGGAGGGAGCCAGCAGCTCCTCTGGGGGGCTTCTGGGACTTGGCAGGGGGAGTTGGAGTTCCTGATGCTGGATACCAGCATTTGGCCTGGTGTTTGGAAGGGGCCTCTTTGGTCTGGCATCTCTGTTGCTGATGAAAAGGCTGTTTGCCTTTGTAACCCCCTCAGTACATGAAGCAGACATTATGGATGGATTTGCCTTGGTCCTGCAATTCAGTGATAATATCATTGGCGTCACCTTTGAATAACATGGATCCCCTGAAAGGGGCATCCAAGATGGAGGTCTGGACGTCTTGTGCCAGGCCAGCAGTCCTGAGCCACAAATGTCACCGAATGCAGACAACAGTGGCTGTGGTGCAAGCAACTGAGTCTACTGTGTCATAAGTGGCCCAGAGGACATGATAACAGGAGATTTTAGCCATTCTCACTGTCTTGGCAATCTTGGCCTTAAGCTCCTGATCCTGAATAGCTTCCAGCTTGGACTCGAGTGAGACCAGGGAAGATTTCTGGTAGGAAACCATATGAGCCACATAATTAAGGGACCTGAGGGCACAAGTGGATGAGGAATGTATCTTGCGACTGAAATTGTCCATCTGCTTAGACTCCTTATCAGGAGACATACTCAAATGTTTAGGTTTAGAGGACCAGTCATGGGCAGCTGTGATAACAACTGAGTCTGCTTTAGGATGGCCAGTAAGGTGTGTGACCCCATCAGGGGGGTGATACATCCTATCTGCCTTTTTTGAAAGAGCCAGAATGGAGGAAGGCTGTTGCCAGATAGTGGACATCAGGTCTTCATGGGGCCCAGTAAAAGACAGTATGGGCATAGGAGCTGTGTCAGTCATGTCTAGATGCTCCACAAGCCTTTTCTGCTTTGGATCCTGTTCCAGGATAGCCCAGCCACGGGCATTTTGTATAGTTATGAGGAGTTCTGCAAAGGAAGGGTCTTCCGGAGGGGTCTTCGGGGACTCCTTAGGCTGTGGCTCTATAGGTGTATGCATACCAGAGCTGGAGGAAGAGTCAAAATCAGAGTCCAAAGAGTGCCTTCTGGAGGTCTGAACCCTTTTTAGAGGAGTGTCCTGGGTTTTATCCCTGACCTGGTGTCTAGAGGAGCCTTCTCTGGAAAGGTGGGAATCTACAGGAGAGGCTGATCTAGGGTTCGGAAAGGAGGTGGGAGTAGAAGCTGCCACAGGTTTCCGATGGTCAAGGTCTGAGGCTAGTTGAGTCCTGGCCTCCTGAATCAGGGTCTGAAACACTGCCTGGATATCAGCCTGAGGCTTCTGTGGAGGCAGAGGCTGAGGAGGAGGTGGTGGAGAAGGAGGCTGGTATAATGGATAGCCCGGCATCTGATATTGAGGGTATCCATTGAGCCTGATGGAGTAGGAAAAGCCAGAAGGAGCATACCCTTGATTAGACATAGCCCAGCATCTGGTACCCCGGTACATAATGGGGTTGATGACCAGGCATTGGATACCCTGGTGAAGGGTACATTGGGTATTGTGGGGGGATAGCCTGGAACATTGTCTATAGGTCCAGCCAGAGGTGGCGCTGAAGGCACGGCAGGAGGTGGGGCCGAAGGCCCAGCAGGACTAGGCATTGGACCCGTAGGGTCATTCAAAGGGGCTGGCATTGGATCAGGCACAGGAATGCCCGGCACTGGCAGATTCAGCACCTGGGAGCCTGACAGAAGGCTGTCCAGCATTTGAGGAATGGACAGAGTGCCAGACATACACTGACCCAGTAAAGGTCACTTGGCAAAGGGTCACTTGGCAGCGGGGTGTGAGTAAAACCCAACAGAAGACCTGCTGTCATCTGGGGAGCTAGAGTCCAAGATGGCAGAACCTGGTTGTCCAAGGGGGCTTGGGATGAGGCGGTCAAAATGGAAGGTCCCTGGAGGAATTAACAATAGACCCAGTGGGTAAATCAGGAAGAGAATGACCCAGCGAAGTAAGGGGAACCTCCAGATTAGTGCCCACCTGTGGCTCTTGGTCTTCAGGCAAGCCTGGAGAGTCTGGTTGGGTCAGCAGAAGCGAGAAACCCTCTAAAGACTGTTGTGTGTCTGGCAGCTGGCTCAGCTTGATGTCGGGAGTATCCTGCGACCCGATGGGAGAGCCTCAGCTGTGCGGTCCACAGAGGAACCAGGGAGCAACTTAGCTGCAGCCGTGCATGAGAAGGCAGTATAGCACAGTGGTTTAAAGTTCTGAGCTGCAAACCTGGAGACCTGAGTTTGAATCCCACAGCCCCCACTTGCATACTATGTGACCCTGAGCAAGTCACTTAACATCCTTGTTCTCCAAGGTCGCTCTTGTAAACCAGCTTTTAGCTTAGTGTGTCTCTCCTGGTTAAACAAAACCAAAAAAAAAAGTCAGAAGAGCTAAAGGACTGGGCCATGCAGACAACAGTGGAGCTGGAGTCTAGCTTACCAGCTGTGACTGTGCACTCCTCGGTGGGGCCAGGGAGCACCTTATTGATCTGGCTGCTGGCAATAGACCCTGAACAAGATATGGGCTTAAGGAGCACAATAGGGGTTCCATCGTCCAAGAAGAGCCCTGACTGCTCTGTGAGTAAAGCGGGCAGGGAGGCTGTGGTCTGATCCGTTGGAGCAGTAGGAGATCTGGCAGTAGAGGTACTTACTGAAATGGAGGCCCCTCCTGTGTCAGTGATGCCCGATGGTCGCCGCCAAGTAGATAGAGACCTATCCCAGTCTCGGTGCCTCTCCTTGTCCTTTTTCTTCTTTTTGGGTTCTGGCATTGGAGATTATTTCTCCCACAGATTCTGCAGCTCCTTTTCCATCAAAGCTAGGCACTTCTCCAGCAAGTGGTCTTTGAGCTGTTTCTGGTGCCTAATCCATGTGGCTTGGTTGAAGGATTGGCAGGGTGCACAGTCCTTGACCCAGTGTTTGGAACCTAGGCAGATCATGCAGTGGAAATGCTCATCCGCATGCAGGATCTGGGAGCCGCAGGACTTGCACTGTAAATTTGTCACTGTTATTTGCTTCCCCTTTCTTCTGTATATCCTTCAAGATCTCTGTATTAGACCTGCTTATATTGTATTTTACTATGTAATTGTTTGACCTGGTGTTCTGTTCTCTTTTTATGCTTAACTGGATGTTTGTGTGCATAAAATAAAGATTGACTGATTGATTAAAAATTGGACTGACAGACCTGAACCACAGTAGTTCTGTAAAAATCCAGACTGGCCATATTGGGTGCAACTTGTACAAATACTGCTGGTCCGGTCACTCTGGCTGCACTTTTCAGTCTGACTTTTTCGTATCTGGTCTGCTCCTGGAAGTCTGTTTTTCAATCCTTCCTTGCATGGTGGAAAATGGAACTGTCAGGACCAGACTATCTAGGTAAAAGCCAGACCAGATCATCTGGAGTGAGTGGATCAGCAATATTTGCTCAAGCTGTGCCCAGTTCAGATTTTACAGCTCTGGCCTGGGTCTGGTGATCTGGTTTTTACCCATACCTCACTACATGTGGCTTAGTGACATACTGAACATATGGATGCAGAGTCTAACCCATTGAAGGTTGAAGTTTCAGAAAACCATTATGCTAAAAATACCAAGACTCACTCAATTTCTGATGATCCCCCACCCACAAGTCACACTTAGTCCTCTACCAAAGTCATGCTGAAATATTGGTGCCTATACATCCACACCATTGCTGCTCTTGAGTGCTTTATCGACAAGTTTAACTCGGCCTGCAACATCATTGCCCCTCTAAAAATG
Source organism: Neoceratodus forsteri (assembly GCA_016271365.2). Classification (NCBI taxonomy): domain Eukaryota; kingdom Metazoa; phylum Chordata; order Ceratodontiformes; family Ceratodontidae; genus Neoceratodus; species Neoceratodus forsteri. The sequence goes on along the minus strand of CM057451.1, from coordinate 668,583,152 downwards.
AGGAAAATCAAAGGAACCAGCAAATCATGGATCGCACCACAGCTGCTTGAGCTCATGGGGATCAGGGATAACCTGTGGCATAGGGCTGAGAGCACTGGGTCCCCCTGTGACATACAGAAATACAAAGCAGTTCATAACAAGTGCACTAAAGCCATCCACCTTGCAAAAAGATCTCACTTTAAAAGTGAACTGGACAACTCTTGGCGTGACAGCCGCAGATTCTGGGACAATATAAAAACCCTAACAGGCAAAGCAAGTAAATCACCACCATCTCAAATAAATTTTGAGGGTGCGATAACCCAGGATCCCAAAACTATCGCAGATGGCTTCAACAAGGCCTTCACAGACCTTAGTGGGGTCCTTCCTCCAGACTATCTCCTACCTGTGCCTAGCTCCGCCATTAGTTGTACTGACATCCCACCAACACACACAGCACCTCCCTTCTACTTGAAGGTAATCTCTACAACTGAGGCAAAAAAATACTTGGACAAAGTACTCAGGAACACTAGATCCAGTGGGGACTCGCTTGACCTAAAGATTGTGGCTCTCACCCTGGATGTGTTACTCTTCCCTCTAACCTGGATCCTAAATCTCTCACTAACCACTGGCATTTTCCTTCAATGCTGGAAAGCTGCGGTGGTCACCCCGGTCTTTAAAAGCAGGGACACAACCTGCTTGGCCAACTACAGACCAATTTCAATTCTGCCTCCCCCTCTACAAGGCATTAGAGAGGATAGTATATGATCAGTTAGGTACGTACCTTAATAAGTGCAACCCTCAATGCGAGGAACAGCATGGCCTTCGGAAGGCACATAGTACTTCAACAGCATTGGTTGAGTTTACCGGTCATATCCATGAAGCACTTGACCGAGGTCTCTTCGTGGGGGCCACTTTCATCGCCTTCACCAAGGCTTTCGACATGGTCAACCATGACTTGCTTCTCACACAACTCTCTAACATTTGTATAGCCTCTGTCTCTCTAGACTGGTTGCAGAGTTACCTCTCTAACAGGACCCAGCAGGTCAAGATTCTTGACTTTCTATCCAACCATCGGCATGTCAACACAGAGGTGCCCCAAGGTTCCATTTTGGGCCCCCTACTGTTCAGTCTGTTTCTAAATTAACTCCCCAAAGTCTGCCAGAATAAGATCCTTCTATATGCAGATGATGCTGTTCTCTACACATGTCACTCTACTCCGGAAGAGCTGGAAAAAGGCATGCAAGACAACTTTACTGCTGTGGAAAAATAGTTCCTTCAGTCTAAGCTCTTGCTCAACTACACTAAGACTAAAACAATGTTGTTTGCCTCCCAACAAAACCATCATAAGTCACATCACCTCAATATCTACAATAACAAGTTTGATGCGCTCAAAATGGTCACCACCTTTAAGTACCTTGGTGTCTATCTTGACAGCTCTCTCTCCTACAGCCAGCACATAGACCATGTTGCCAAGGCAGCTAGTGCCAGACTAGGTCAGTTCTACCAGCATAGGCAGTGCCTCACTGAAAGTGCCATCAAGCTTGCAGTTAACAACTCCATGCTCTCTATCATAGATTATGGACTGGTAGTCACCAGAGCCGGTACCGATACAGCACTTGGGCAAATCAAGATTGTCTTAAACAAAGCCTGCAGACTAGTTCTGGGTGTGGACTGTTTAACTCACACTTGTGAACTATACTCAAGCACTGGTTGATTAAACCTGAATAACAGAATTCAGTACCAAGTCTGTCTATTAGCTGAAAAATCCACCCTAGGTCTTGCTCCTCCTGGAGTGAGGTAACTGCTAAGAAACTCCACTTCCTCCAGACTAACTAAGGGGTTGAGTAACCTTCATTATCCCATTCTGCCAGACCTCACTAGGGCAATGGTCCTTCGAATACAGGCCCCCTGATGGCTAAATTCCCTTAACTCTGAGCTGATTGAGGAAATGAAAATACACCCATTTAAGGCCAAGCTGCTGCAGTACCTGGCCACTCTTAGTAACTGTGACTGTGTCACCTGTGCATAATCCTACTGTTATTGATAACTTATCTGTCCTGCATAGCACCCATCTCCCCCTCACTTCCTCCCCTGCCTGCTGTGACCCCACTGAGCACTTACTCCCACGTCCCCTTTTTATCACCCCCACCTTCCTGCTTTATCTTCACAAATGTTAATCCTCCAATTTTCACCCCCTCACCCCAGTTTCCTCTCACTCACCCCCCACTTTAAAACATTTTCCCTTATCCCTCTCTCCCCCCACATTATCCAGCCCTGCCCTATCACCTATTTATGTAACCCTGGGTAGATTCCTATCCAATCCCACCCCACTGACTACTCAACCCCCTTATTCTATCACCCACTTTGTCTCTGCCCCACCCTCCCCCTGCTGTCATCTATTCTGTCCTCCCCCTCCTTTGGTCACCACCACTTCTGACCCTCCATAACTCTACCTGTATGCTCTAAAGCTCAGCTACCACTATAAATTACTTGTCCACCTTAGGTATGCTCTTATTACTGTTGCAATAAAGTTGACACCTCCTACCTGATGTATTTTAACTGTACTTGCTTGAATCTGTATCTGTATGTACCATAATGTACTTGCATGCTGTATATACCCCTATCTGTTTTGTAATGTCTATGTACCTTGTCTATTGTCTTACGATGTGGAACCTTTGTAAATGAACTTTTAGCTTAAAGGTGTCATCCTAGATTCCAATAAATAAATAAATAAAATTAAGCTTTTAATGCCATCATGCCTCTTCTGCTGCCATGAGCTTCCCCATCCATGAAGTCCCATTCTGCTTGTGGCAGCCCCCAAAACCAGGTAATTTTCCAGAGAGCAGCTCTTTACACCACACCAACTAAATTACTGCTAAACTCCTTATTTTTAAACATTTTTTTGAGAAATTTTTGTTTTACTATATCCATGGTCAGGAAAAATGATTTTGTAAAAGAAACCAAAGCCTCCATTTATCAGTTAATTTAATCACAATACAGCATGTTATGAACCGATCAGATGCTATGTGTAACCTAAGTCAAACAAAAATTAGACACGCACATGCCTACCTATTTGCAAGTAAAGCAAAGGTGGTTACTGTCATTCAGTTGTAAACACCTATAATCACAAATTGCAGGTTAAGAACATTCAGTAGAATATAAACAGAAGCACAGAAGTGCTTGCCTGAGAAAATGAAGTTGGTGTATTATTTGGAAACAGGCACCACTGGGACTCTTTGCTATGGAATGTCCTGCAAAGCAGCAGAATGACTGCTCTTAGGACGGTGGTGTCAAATGGCTTAATGAGGTGTTCATACGGGCTGAGGGCACTGCAGAGCTGATTTGTTATGCAGAAAGCTCCAGGAAGTGTTTAACCCATTCTACTTCCAATAGCTTTCTATGATGTCTGTATTATCCATTGGTAATCTGACACAGAATGGCTGTCAGAAGATAATGAGTTAACTTTCTGTGGGCTCAATTAACTCCTCAAGCCAGAGGAAAAATAGTACTCTACAGCTTCCTATACACACACAGGCAGCGTAGTAATGAGACTTCAGTGGAAGAATCTATTTTTAACACTCTTATCATATATTTTTTTTAGCAAATATGACATCAGCCCTTTTCTGAATGCAAAACATCTGCTGGGCTATGCCCACAGCCATAAAAAGAAAACAAACATTTTTAGAATTTGAGAATCACTTTCATTATTTCTTGTAAGAGTCACAGGTCTGCCAGCTGGTCCTCATGGCTCATATCCTACCAAGTCCATGGCCACCTTGGTTGCTCTCCTTTGGACTTTTACAATCATGTCAATAACTTTTCTCAGATATGAAGGTCAGAACTGCACATTACTCAAGGATAATACAAGAGCATTATACAAAATATAATGCATAGACAACTGAGTGTTATGAAGTTTTTTTTACACACTTGAGGTGTGTGATGTCCCCAAACCTTGAGAGAAAAGGTTGAGAGGTTTATGTGGTCATCACACACCGAGGGTGTGTAGAAAAACTTCATAAGCACACAGTCACTTATGTTTTATTTTTTATAGTAACTGGTGCAGGGACATGAGGACAAAAAGGTTTTTTTTCTGACAGTTTCAGTGAGTGGTGAGAAAACAGAAATGGAAAGTGGAGTGCAAGCGCTACAAATGCCATGATAACTGGGTATGCCATTGTCCCCAGTTATTACGGCATTTGATCCCACTGATAATCAGGTTGATAAAGGGGTCACCAGTTATTACAATATCTTTTGATCTGCTTATGAAGTTCCTGTTGATGCATACCATGATTCTTTTTGCCTTGTTAGTTCCTGCCATACATGGTTATTCCCTTTCAAATGTGTTACCAATTGCTTACCCCAGCACTTTTTCTTGTTGACTTTCGGTAACCATTTCAGTAGTATTTTATTACAGTATACTTTCCAAAGTGCTTGAGTGGGTGACCATTGGCAGGAACTAATAGTTGTTGATGGCCATGGAGGGTTTGCTGTAGTCCCTTTGGTAGTGGTTACAGGTACACCTATGTTAAGTATTGGGGCCCATATCCTGGGAAGTAATGGTGCCCTTGTGAGCATAGAAAGTGCTTTGGGACGAGAGTCCTAGTTTCTGCAGGAAGGTAGCAGCTTCTGCAGAGAGGTTAACTCCTTGAATAAAAGTAAGAGACCCTGTGAAAACCAAAGAAATGTGCAAAGTGTAAAATCCCCCATCTATGATATGAAATGAGAAAGTATTTCAAATGAGAATACTGTGAAAAATAAGATTTGTGTACAAATTGTGGGCTGGTTGTGACATCAGTAACTAAGCTGTGAGCAACCTCAGTGGAAAGTAAGTGAACAGAGAAAAAAAAAGAGCCTAGAGAAATGTTTACCATGATCAGAGAAGCAGTTTGTAACCATGCTGCCTATATAGTGCTGTAAAGTGCTTTAACATGCCCACAACTCTGGAAGCCATTCCACAGTACTAAAATACTATACATGCCAATAACCTGAAGTGTTTCAATAGACTCCCTGCTGCTTGACTGTTATTTTGGAGCAGACAATGAATTTCATTCCTGCATGCAAGTCTGGTGCCTCTCTAAGCTGTGCTCCGTGTTCCTTAAAAACACAACTAATGTGATCTATGGCTGGCCCCCTCTTAAAAATGGAGGGCTCAGTAGTAACCTTAGCCAGGCTGAGGACTGATGGCTTACATTTACACAGGCATGACAACGTTTCAAGTACAAGGTAAATCCCAGTGCAGGGGGGATAGGGCCGGGAGCTCACAGTTGCTACCTGAGTTACTTACACACCTGGCATGATGGCAGAGAGCATTATGCCCAGAAGAGACTGAAAATAACTATTCTGTGACTTTTATACTGGAGGGCAAGGTGCGGTTTACCAGCCATAAGGATTCTGGCATGGAGTTCCATACAGTTGGGCATCTGTGACAAAGGGTGTGGGATCTATGAGTCATATGTGTGTGCAGGACCACCAGCTTGAGTGCCCCAGTGGAGCATAAGGATCCAGGACAGGACTTGTAGGTAAGGCTTATGTGCAGATAAGAGGGGAAAATGCCTTTCATGCACTTCAAGGAAAATGGAATGAAGTGCAATTCCCTCCTGTCACCCAGAGACAGCCAGTTTAATGCACTGTAGAGCTTACAGTGGTGAGTGTTGTAAGGGCAGTCAAGTATCAGCCATGCTAGCCTGTTGTAAAGCACATCTAATTAGGACAGTCTGGACATTGAAGCACCACAGTGGAAGATGTCCATGTAGTCAAAGAAGAGAGTATCGCAGATTGGATTATTTTCTCTCTGTAATCCTAGCGCTGTAAGGATTTGTTTCTGAACAGGAAGCCAATCTTTGGGCCTAAGATTTTAACAAGTCTGTAGACATGGGTGTTCCCTTTGAGGAGTTAGTCAAGCCAGAAAACAAAATATTTTTATCCACCAACCACATCCGTGGGGGTCTGCCTGTACTAGTAATGACCGAACAGAACAGGCATAGCTCTTTCGTTTGTGAGGCAGACCCAAATACCATAGCTTTTGTCTTCCCACATTTAAATTAGGGTTGCTTGAATACCCTAAAATGTGGTCCAATATAGGATAGTCTAATATTAAAGTAATTAGTATTCAAAGCTGAAGTCCAGGTTTACTGTCTGACGTCACTGGATGCGGATTTGAATATTCTAACATCTGACTATCCTAATATCCTAAACCAGTTCTCCCCTGCAATTAGATAACCTCCTGACCCCAAAACCACCCTGTAAGCCACACCTCCCTCCCTCCTCCCCCATTGCAACCGAAAAAGTATACAAAAATTGAAGATGATCCCATGGTGGAGCGACTTGCACTTGCTTTCTTCTCACTGTATCATTGCTGCCAGCCCTCCACCACACCCTTACAGAAAAAACAAGCCCCCTCCGGATTTAATATGACCCACCACCCAACACACCCACTAGCCCCACCTCCCTCCTCTCCCCAATAGCACTCAAAAATGTATACATTACAGCTATAAGAAAAGAACAGAAGATGGTCCCATGGTTGAGCGGTTTGTGCTCCTCTTTCTTCATTCCAGTCCTGATGATGAATGAAATTATTACTTGGTATGAAAGAACAGAAGAAGGCCAGAGCCCATCGAGACTGTTCCCCACACTATGTGGGACATTATTTATCTATTATCCCTCAACCAAATATCTAATTTGTTTTTAAAGACAGTGGCACTAGTTGCCTCTACCAATTCTTGTGGCAAGGTGTTCCATACAATGGATGCTCTTATTGGAAAAAAGTTTCCCCTTTTGCTGGTTTTATAAGTTTTTACTTCAAGCTCTTTATTATGCAGTCTTGGAACATGTCTCCTTTTGGAGAGTGTTAGACCACATTTTCCCATTAGATCTGGTGAATTTATTAAATTAAAAACCATAAACATATCACCTCTTAATCTTCTAGTTTCAAGAGAGAAGAGACCAGAAGCTTTTAATCTGTTCTGATATTCCAAGTTTGTTAATCTTGGAATCATTCTAGTTACTCTCCTTTGAACCTGTTCAAGAATTGCTATGTCTTTTTTTTGTTTGGATTCCAGAAAGGGAGCCATAGTCTAGATACAGTCTAATATATGCCCTATACAATGGAATAAGGCATTGTACAGTGCGATTAACAAAAGTGCGTTTTATTTGCCTCAAAAGTCTGTTGGTCATGCAAGCACTTCTAACACAGTGATAATTTGGTGTAAGTTTATTATTAACATATGTCCCTAAATCTTTTCACAATTTGATGAGTGAGGTGGTAGTCCATTTATATAATATATCGTTTTTGGATTATTTACACCGAAATGCACTACTAAACGTTTGTCTTGATTAAACTGCATATGATTTTCACTTGCCCAAAGTGTTAATTTTTCCAAATTCTTCTTTAATGCAGAAATATTTTCTTGATTATTAACCTTGCCCCCCAATTTAGTATTGTCTGCAAATTTAACCATGAAGTTATTTGGCCCTGTTTGTAAATCACTGATAGAGAGATTAAACAATGTTGGTCCCAAGACCGACCCCTGTGGTACACCACTTGTCACACTACCCGAATCAGACAAGATATCATTAATTCTGACTCTCTGAAAATGATTTGTCAACCAGTTTAAAGTCCAGTTGACAATATCAGGTGCCAAACCTAGATTGTGCATTTTAGTAATGAGTTTTTCATGTGAGATTTTATCGAAAGCTCTGCTAAAGTCCAAAAGAATTACATCAGTAGGGATACCCACATCTAGTAGAGTACTTATATTATTGTACAATGATATCAGATTGGTGGTGCAGGAATACTTGGGAGTAAACCCATGCTGATTTGAATCATAAATTCCTAATTTTTTACAATCTTGATCTATTAGAGACTTCATTACTCGTTTCATTAATTTACAGCCACTGAGGTCAGGCTAATTGGACGATAATTTTGCACTGAACCTCTATTGCCTTTTTTAAATATGGGAGTAACTATTGCTGAACGCCAATCATTTGGTACAATGCTTTCTTGTAAGGATTTGTTAAAGGTAATTGACAAAGGTATAAAAATATTTATGGAGGTTTCGATCAGTAACCATGGATGAATACCGTCTGAGCCCGGACTAGTATTTTTTTTTTAGTTTTTTGATAGCCTGTATAATGTCAGTTGGATAGAGCCTATGATAATCTACTTGGTGAACTTTACATGTACTAATAGGTGATTTTTGAGAGAAGACAGAACAAAAGTACTTATTAAAGAGATTCGAGGTTTCTATATCAGATAGAGAAGCGCCATTGGTTATAATGGGACCAATGGTCCTTGATACACCTTTTTTACTATTTATATAGGAGAAAAGAGATTTGTGACAATCTTTTGTGTGAGCTAGTTTAAATTCTAGCTTATTTTTTGCCAATTTAATATAATTTTTTAAGTTTTTCACAGATAGTCTGTATTCATGTAATAGAGTAGTTTTAAATGGAACAGAACTATTCTTAAGTTTCCTAAAAAGTTAAATTTTTATTTTAATCTGATTTTTAATTGTCTTGTTGAACCAACGGGGGATTTTTCCTTTATTATTAAATTTCCTCTTAGATGGAATAAAGGTATTTTCCAAATAATGTGCAATGCTTTTAAGAAAGTCCCAAGCTTGTTGACATCCTCCAGTGCAGAGTAACACCTGATTGACTGGCATGAGGAGGAAGGTGGGGGCTAGTGGGTATGGTGGATGGGTGGCCATATAGAATCAGATTTGGGAGGGTTCATGTTTTTTTTTCTGTGAGAGTGTTGGGGGGCAGCAGCTATGATATAGTGGGGGGAGACAAGCACAAGTTACTCCACCATGGGATCATCTTCTATTTTTGTATACTTTTTGAGTGCTATGGGGGAGTAAAGAGGTGGGGACTAGTGGATGTGCTGGGTGGGAGAGTCACACTGAATCAGTAAAGGGCTTATTTTTCTGTGAGGGTGTGTGGGGAGGCAGCAGCTAAGATAAGGGAATAACAAGCAAAAGCCATACTGATGTGGGGTGGTTTATTAACATTTACAGCTATTGGTGGACTTGGGGGGAGGAGAAGATAGTCTGTTAGTTACAGAGTGGTTTGGTTGGGGGTTTAGTCAGAGGTTAGGTGGATTGTGCAGGGTGCGGGGACTGTTCATTGTCAGATGCCAAACTGAATCAGATTTTTCCAATCCAAATCTGATTTGGCATTCAAAAATTTAGGATTTGTGGTGGCTTTATCCAAAAATTCAAAATCCTAATTTTTTTGCTGAAATCCGAGATGTCCGTTTTTTCCTTAAATGGATAGCTGAGCAACCCTAATTTAAATACAGTTTTGAGTGAAGGAGAAAGGCTTGTAGGTCATGAAACCCCTTTTGAAGAGTAGTTTGCTCTGCAGGATGTTGGCTCCAGAGGCTTAGAGCACAGTTTAATTTGTGTACATCTGATATTTCACTCTTTCAACATGCTGACCCAGGTCTTTTATGTACAAAGCAAACAGTAAGAAGCCAGGTACTGAGCCTTGTGGTATACCTTTAATTACTTGATGGAGGGTGGGCTCAGTGCCATGTACCCTGATCCTTTGTTTGTGGTTAGTTAGATATGTGCTACACCGACTGGCTTCCTCTGATCTTATGTGCAGTTCAGTTAGTCTGGTCACTAGTGTTCTTTGGTTCACTGTGTTGAAGGTCTGAGCCCTGGTGTGCCCACATCTAGAGTACTGTGGAAGGTTCTGGAGCCCAACGTGTACACACTGGAGACTAGGAGGGAGATGGGAACATGATGGAGACATACAAAAGGTGTAATACATGCTCAGAATTACATGTGCATGCTATCTATAGTAAATAATAGGTAATGAGAAAGATTAGAAAGATAAAGTAGAAGGTTAGCAGTCTCAGGTTTTTTGAAAGTGATTTGCTAGATGGTCTGTAACCCAAATTTTAGTAGTCTAGTGATCCATAGCAACCAGGAGGTTGGAATACTAAATTTACACCAAACAAGAGTTGCTCGCAGGATGAAATCTGTTAATTGTCTGTGTCACAAATGTATTATAAAAAGATCCTTCGAAACTGAATAGACAAAGCCACACAGAAAAACAAATGAGCATTTTGTTGCTGTACTTAGATAAAAATAGAGGGCCCCATACACAGTCATAATTTAGTGATGCAAAGTGGTAGCAATGACCACTTTGCACCATGGTTTCTAATTGTGCCCCTTTGTGACATATACAAAGGGTTCACTAGGTTTTCTCTGTGCTGCGAAAATGGTCACTGCAGCAGTACAGGGAAAGGAGCGAGGCTGACATATAAATGAGCTGCTAAGCTATGCTTAGAAAACTGAAGGCCCTCAGTCTGCAACATGGTACAACACTGCCATCCCTCTAAGCAGTGTGTGAAGCAGTTCTATGGGGGGTGCAGGTGTGTGATGGTATATGGAGGAATTGTCATATGATTATGATCAGTAAGGAACCTCTAGTTTAAAGTGAGCTTGCACAGGAACAGGCTAGGGAGAGTAGTTCCACTGGCCACCAGGGATAGTTATACAAAATCAAACATACCCTAGTAATGTAAATCATCATGGGAAGTATATGCAAATCACCATGAAATAATTCAGATTGTCTACTTTAAGCAGGAGAGCATAGTGCTAAATGGCCTCTAACACAAAGGCATTGTTTGCATGAGATATTATTTTTGGCCAGGACTGTAAAACAACAGGCCGGGGGTCTAGGGGCTGGCTAGTCCTCTAGAACCTATAGAAATGTGTATGTTCTCTGATGCAAACTAACACATTTCTGTTACGTTTTCCTTGGTTTTATTTACCACTTCCATTCCAGTATTGTGTGTCCTCTTTTTGATCCCTCTTTGGTCCAGACAGCCAGTGAACCTTGCTTGTCAAGGGGTATGCATTTCTGCACCCATGAGTGAAGCCTAGCAGTAGGCACTAGCACTAAATCAGTAATTTATTAATCACAAGTAGTAAAACAACTCGCTGCTTTGCTCTGTGTCTCTCCTTCTTTAGTCACAGCAGCTTTACCTGCCCCCTACACACAACGCACAGGAACAGCACAAAGTAAAGCCCATACAGCTCAGCACAAGGCAAGTTATAAGTTAACAAGCTAAGCTGTGCTTGTGCTAAGTGAAATTACAATTTATCCAGCTCTTTGCTCCCCAGCTGACCCCTCCTCCTACCTACTGTACCTCGGCTCTTGCCGACATGATTTTTTCAGTCCTCCTTTGCAGTCAGTCACAGAACACAAGACTTGATCTGGTAAAATGCGTGACATCAAGTTCTTCAAACTGAAAACACAGCAACAGCTCGCCCGTGAACATGCATGACAGTAGGAAGTTAATTAAAAAAACATTGATTCACCACTAAACTATTTTGTAAGCCATGATTACCTTTGATTTTTTCCTTCTCATTTTGAGAGAAATACAGTTTAGTCTATTGAGCATTTCCCAGTGGTGCATGCGGTATAGGCATCTGAGGATGAATCTTGCCATCTTATGGTAAGCTACATCCAGTCCTTCTAGTAAGTAGAATAATATGGTTATACACATTTAAGCCCAGTAGTCACTTATGAGGAGGATTTTAAACTATTTTTAAAAACGGCTTTATACTTACAATGTTAGTGCGTCCAAATTTCTGCCTTAAATCAGTTTTTTTGAAGTGTTTTCAAACCCCCATCCTGTACACACGCTGGAATTTCACAGAGCGATGCCTGTAACCATGCTGTTCATCAGAGGGCTGTGCATTGTGGAGGACCAGCAAAGAACGAGAAGAACACAGCAGCTTGTACGCATTTGTAAGGGAAACCGTGTTTAGCCTAAACCGTTTTTAAAACTGGGTTATAGACTACATATTCACCAAGGTATAAACTCGATTAGTTCAGCTGCCTGCCTTTCTCACACATGTGACATTTACTACCAGGCTAACTGGCTCCAGCTATCTGGCAAGCTAAAGTATCAGACCTGTATTCTAGCTAAGAAGACATCACTGGGCCTTATGCCCCTTGGAGTCCAATAAATATTGACCCTGCAGCATATCCACCGCCTAACTAGAAGATCGAACAGTCTAACCTTTGCAGTACCTTGCTGCTGGACCTCTCAAGCTCAGCATTTTTACCTTGTCAGAGCCTTCACCTGGTTCAACTTGCTACCTACAGAAATATCCAACATTGCCATGATTGGTCCCTTTCAGTGTAAACTACGTCAACATCTTGTGGCTAGTGCCTTCTGTGATTGTTTCTTATAATTCCCTCCAGGCATACTACCCTCAAGCATCCCTCCTCACTGCCTCAGCTCCTCCTCCTCTCCTACCCCCCATTACAGGGTATAGGATGAATCGGTTTCCTCTTCCTTTTCATCCCCTCCATTCCTCCTCCCTTGTTATTTCCCCATCTACCACATACCCAACGCAATGCCCTCCCTATTTCTCCCCTCCTCCCTCTCTCTGTCCCATACCACCCTCTCACCACCACTCTTCTTTCTCTTTTCCCACTAACTCACTCCTAACAAAAGTTCACTGAGCTGCCTATGACTTGTACTGTATAATTAACTCGCAACGCAATTCCTTGACAATGCCTTTGGTTGCTATTATTGTAACCTTACTTGTCTTTTTTTTTTTTTGTAAGTTCCACTGTAATGATCATGTTATGTTTTGTACCTTATTGTCCTTATTGCCTTGATGTGGAACCTTTGTAAAAGAGCCCTCGGCTCAAAGGTGTCATCTGAAATACAAATAAATAAATAAATAAATAAAAATAAATTAAAGACGGTTTAAGTAGGGTTGCAGTGTGTCTGCAAACCATGTTATCCGTGTCTTGAACCATGTTAAGCCCTGTAACACGATTTAAGATTGCCAGTATGTACAGGGCCTTAGTATTAGACCCCAATTCACAGATACATAACCGCTAAGTGCATTCCTCTCCACTCGTGTCTGTTACATTATTGCCTAGGCAGAAGTATGCTGTCTTTTAGCCCTGGACTGTTCACCACCTGCACATAGCATCAGTAATTAATTCATCCAGAACCATCCTGGCCAATATGCCTAAACAATAAAGTAACAAACAGATCTTAAGACAAGGTAACTAATAATTGACTAAATAAGATATTAGCAACATAAGTTCTTTCGTCCTGTCTCCTGATTAGGTATCTTCCCGATTAATTTTAGGGGAGAGAAGGATCCTTGTCCCACTTGTACTCTGTTGGATCCACTTGGACTCCTCTGATTTAACAAGATTGCCCTACTTAAATGCTAAGTAAGTGCAGAAGTGAAAAAATGTGACATAGAACCCCCACATTCAAAGTTAAACAGCAAGCATATAATCCCCCCCACCCCGCACCTTTACCAGTTCAGGTATTTTACACACAAAGCTCTGTAACAGAGTAGACACACCAGAGGGTATAGACAGAATGAGAAGGAACCTGCAGAAACTTGAAGAATGGTCAGGGGTTTGGCAGTTGAAATTCAATGCAAAGAAGTGCAAGATAATGCATATGGGGCACAAAAACCCTGGCACAATATATCAGTTGGGGGGTGAGGATATAGCATGCACCAAGTAGGAAAGGGATCTTGGGGTTATCATCTCTGATGACCTCATGGTAGGGAAACAGTGTGACAAGGCTGCAGGTAAAGCAAATAGGATGCTGGGATGCATAGGCAGGGGCATCACCGGCAGAAAAAGGGAAGTCATAATTCCACTATACAAGACACTAGTGAGGCCCCACCTGGAGTACAGCGTACAGTTCTGGAGACCTTACCTACGTAAGGACATAGACAGGGTACAGAAGGTTCAGAGGAGGGCAACAAAGATGGTGCATGGATTGCATCACAAGTCCTATGAAGACAGGTTGAAGGAACTGAACATGTACTCCCTGGAGGAGAGGAGGGAGAGAGGGGATATGATAGAGACATACAAGTATCTTACAGGGAGGAACAGAGTGCAGGAATACTGTATTTTTAAGCAAAAAAGATGTTCCATGACTAGATGGCATGGGATGAAGTTGGAGGGAGGACGATTCAGAGGAAACGTGAGGAAGAATTTCTTCACAGAATGGGTGATGGACAAGTGGAGCACCCTGCCAGAGGAAGTGGTGGGGGCTGAAACAATCACGGGATTTAAGAATGCATGGGATAGACATAAAGGAATTCTGGAGGTCAGGGGTAAGGGGCAACAGACTTCTAGGAAAACATAAAGTGAACTTACAAGCTCAAATGGGCAGACTGGGTGGGCCATAAGCCCTTATCTGCCGACACTGTCTATGTATCTATGTATTTACAATGCACCCCTGCCTCAAATTGTCTATGTTCATTAAATCTGCCCACAGCTAGGACCCGGTTGTGTAGTCTGGTCTGTGGTCTTATGGAACTGAGGCATGAATCTCAGGTGGGGAGGGCATGCCTCTTCCAGAGATCAGTCCAGCCATCATCCAATTTGGCAGATTGGGACACAGACCCAATGAAACATAAAAATTGTCTGCAGATAAGGACCACTAGGCCCATCCAGTTTGCCTGTAAGTCCTGTACTTGATTACAGCTTTTGACCCTCCCCCCACTTAACCTTTATGGTTCCCCTATGCCTGTTCCATGCATGTTTTTTTTTTCATATAGGTGTTTATCTCCTTCTGTGCCCTCAGCTGCCCCTTCTAACCAACTCCCCCAGCCCCATCACCCCGGTCTCACCGGGACTTACCCAGAGCACACAAAGTCGCAGAGTGCAGACCCTGCAAGGGGTCAGTCTCATCCTGCAGCTGGGGGTGTTTTTCCTCCATTTTTTCCCTTCCCCGTTGCTGGGACGCACATGTAGGATGTGCATATGTGGAGGTGTGCGCGCATCCATGGAAGTCCCGCAGCACCCTCCCTTCCATGGTGTTCACAGTCCCACACTGCCACCAGGCCTCCACCTGGGGGTAGTTGTTCGGTGGGAGTGCCAGTCCTCCCTCCCTGGAAGAGGTGAGATGTCCTCCAGATGCTCGATCCTCCCCCCCCAAACCCCTGCTGGCCTGTGCTCATTTCCGAACATGGGTCACTGGCGTGGCACGAGGTGTGGCGTCCAGTGCCTCAATCCTCAGTGCCACCGGACTGTGTCCCATGCATGTTTAAATCCAACCATAGTGCTCGCTTCCACCTCCTCCTGTAGCAGACCATTCAATGCATCCACCACCCTGTCCATGAAGAAAAACTTCCTCACATTCCCTCTTAACCTGACACTTTCCAATTTCATGTCATGCCCCCTAGTTCTTGTACTCCTCCTGTTTTGGAAGATACCCCCCCCCGCACCCTGTTTATGCCCCTGAGGTATTTAAATGTTTCTATCATGTCCCCTCTCTCCCTCCTTTCCTCCAGTGAGTACATGTTGAGGTCCCTTAATCTCTCCTTGTAAGTCTTGTGCTGCAGGTCCTGTACCATCTTAGTCACCCTTCTCTGGACCGCCTCCAGCCTGTTAATGTTCTTTCGAAGGTGTGGCCTTCAGAACTGCACACAGTATGCCATGTGAGGTCTGAGCAGGGTTTTGTATAATGGCATCACTACCTCATGCCTTCTGCTGGTGATACCCCTTGCTATTCACCCCAGCATGCCACTGGCCCTCCCTGCTGCCTTTGTACTCTGTTTTGACATTTTCAGGTCATTTGAAATAGTAACCCCAAGATCTCTTCTCTTTGGTGACTGTCAGCAACTCTCCCCCCCAATCCTGTAGCTCTCCCCAGGGTTACTGTGTCCCAGGTGCACAATTTTGCACTTTTTTGAATTAAACCTCAGTTGCCACTCTGCAGACCATTTCTCAAGCTTCCCAATGTCCTTCTTCATTTTCTCCACCCCTTCAGGAGTATCCACCCTGTTACAGATCTTTGAGTTATCTGCAAACAGGCCGACCTTTCCTTTCAGCCCATGTGCAATGTCACTGATGAAGACATTGACCAGAACTGGTCCAAGGACTGATCCCTGAAGTACTCCGCTGGTCACCCTCCTCTCCCCAGATTGTACTCCATGTACCATCACCCTCTGCCTCCTGTCCATTAGCCAGTTCCTAACCCAGTTTACCACATTGTCTTCCATGCCCAGACTACGCACCTTGTTAACCAGCCTCCTATGTGGGATGGTGTCCAAGGCTTTGCTGAAATCAAGGTGGGTGTTGGAGTACTGCGTGTAGTACTGGAGGCCACACCTTCACATGGACATTAACCAAACTGAGGCAGTCCAGAGAAGGGCAACCAAAATGGTGCAGGGACTGCATCAGAAAACATATGAGGACAGATTAACAGAGCTCAATATGTATACCCTAGAGCAAAGGAGGAGCGAGGTGATATGATCGAAACATTCAAGCACCTTAAGGGCATTAACAAGGTGAAGGAGTCTAAAGTGTTTCAATATAAGAAAAATAGCAGGACAAGAGGACACAGCATGAGATTAGAGGGAGGCTGATTAAGGGGTAATGTGAGAAAGTTCTTTTTCACAGAAAAAGGTGGTGGATGCATGGAATGGCCTACCTCAGGAAGTGGTGGATATGAATACAGTGCAGGACTTCAAATAGGCATGGGTTAGGCATAAGGGAGCAATACAGATGAGTATGAATAGATAGGTCATTGACAGAGCAAAGGCCGATGGCACATTCATAAGGTAGAAAAAGAAATGGGCAGACTGGATGGGCCTTGCAGTCCTTTTCTGCCGACAACTTCTATGTTACTATGTTGCTAGGTAACATCCACAGTGCCCCCCTGATTTACTTCCGTCATCACCCAGTCGAAGAAGTCTATGAGATTTGTCAGACACGATCTACCTGCTGTGAACCCATGTTGCCTAGGGTCCTGGGCACTGATTGCTTCTAGATGTCCCACTATCCTTTTCTTAAGTAGTGCCTCCATGATCTTCCCCACTACCGAGGTGAGGCTGACTGGCCTATAGTTGCCCGCCTCCTCCCTACTGCCTGATTTATGTAGAGGGATGACATGTGCCCTCCTCCAATCCTCTGGCCCCACTCATGTGTTATGTAACTCGGTGAACAATGCTGCCAGAGGTTCTGCTAGCTCTCTTCAGAGATCCCATAATATCCCTGGGTATGTGCCGTCTGGTTCCATTGTTTTGTCCACCTTCACTTTAGTGAGTTCCTGCAGGACTCTCTCCCCTGTGAATGGACTGTTGTCCACCTCTTCCCCACCTTTGGCATCTGATGCTCAGCTGTGGTCCCTGTCCCTCCCCCTCTTCTGTGAATACTGAACAGAAGTATTAATTCAGTATTTCTGCCTTATCCTTGTCTCCCTTCTTACACTCCCCTTCCTCCCTTTTAAGTCTTACAATCCCCCGGTTTTCCTCCTTGCGCTGATGTACCTGTAGAATGTCTTGTCCCTTTTCTTTACTGCCTGCACAAAACTTTCCTTAGTCTGTGCCTTTGCTCTTCTCACCACCCTCCCTGCTTCCTTTAGACACTCTCGGTACACCTCTCTGTCCTCCTCCCTTTGGGTCTCTTTATATTTCTGGGACCCTGGCCTTTTAGCCCTTACTTTTTCTGCTACCTCTTTTGAGAACCATAGTGGCCTTTTCCTTCTCTTGCCTTTTGATACCAATCTGATGCATTTGTTTGTTACTTCTACTATGGCTCCTTTTAGGTTCTCCCACTGCTCTTCCACCCTCCCATCCCGCTATTCTCCAGGGCACTTTTGATAACGCTCCCCATTTCAGCAAAGTCTGCCTTTTTGAAATTGAAAACCTTCACCCTAGTGTGACTTGACTGAATCCCTGTTTGTATGCTGAACCACACTATGTGGTGATCACTGGATCCTAGTTGCCCCTCCACCTGTACATCAGTGATTCTTTCCCGGTTGGTCATTACTAGATCAAGAATCGCCCTGTCTCTGGTGGGATCAAGCACCAGCTACCTGAGTCCTGCCCCTTGTAGGGAATCCATGAGGCCTCTGCTTCTGGCTGCAGCAGCTGCCTGGGTGGTCCAATCCACATCTGGCATGTTGAAATCTCCCATCAACAAAATCTCACCTTCCATTGCCATTTCGTGTATTTCATCCTCAAGGTCCATGTCTACTTCTTTCCCCTGACTTGGAGGGCTGTATATCACCCCTGTGTGTATTGCTGTGCCATTTCCTGGTTCAAGGTTAACCTACAATGCCTCAACCCCCCTCTGTCTACCCTGTGTCTGTGTTGCCTTTATACCCTCCTCGACATACAGGGCAACTCCTCACCCTTTTTTGCCTCCCCTATCCTCCCTAAACAGAGTATAGCTTGGTATATTTACTTCCCACCCATGCTTGGCAGTGTACCAGGTTTCAGTTATTGCTACTATGCCCAGGTCTGCCTCAACTATCACAGCCTCCATGTCTGGGATTTTATTTCCCAGGCTGCAGGCATTTGTCACCATGGCCTTCCAAGTATTACTGCCTGTCCTCCCCCCACTCCAGGTTTTGGTCCCCTGCAGTTTCCTCCACTCCGTTAACTTTAACATGTGTCCCTGGTTTCTTTGCTTCTCCCTTTCTGCCTGGCCAGGTGACCTTGGCAACATCATTCTGATGTCTCTACCATTGGGGGTGGTCTGCTAGAGTTTGCCTGTTCTTGTTGGCCCCCCCAGCTAGGTTTAAACACTAATGGCAGTCTTGAGTTTATCATGGTCTACCAAGTCTCCCACCCCCTACACATATGGCTACACATGTTGGCCTGCTTCACCCCCTGCTACTCTTACCCATCAATTAACCCCGTATTTACAGATCATTGATCACAGGGACTGGGGATGATCGCTCATGTTAATGAGCTCTTCCAGCATCAAATTTGCATTCCAGACCAAAGCACCAGCAGTTTTTGAGGACTCAGAAATTCTGGCACCCAAGTGCATGTTGGCTACATTAGGTGATTGTGGTCACTGCTTCATGGTTGGGGCTTATGCAGTTTGCATCACAGTGGGGAATAGGCAGTTTGTGGGGGTTGTGTTGCCACATCGCAGGGTCTGGGGCCAAAGGAGTACCTCATATTGTTGTTGAGCAGTTACTGGAACCATTACTTTCATTTTTCTTTTATCTATTTATGTCACCAGGAAAAGGCTCTATTGAGTAAGCTGACTTACAAGGAAATCCTGGGTAAGACAGCATACATAGGTTGGAAGCAATGATATAGAATACAAAGGTATACATGAGATAGAGCTGTTGCCTATTCAGCTTTACATTAATACGAATATGTAAGGATCCAGCCCAAGCCAAGTGACAGTTGTTCTCCATAAGCAAGCAATAAGACACGGTGAGGTGTGGGTTATCTCCTGATAAGAGCATGCCCAAGTGCGTTGTTAGGCACGAGGCGCTTGCGCCGAGTGCCTTATGCACCTGGGTGTGCTCTTATCAGGAGATAACCCACACCTCGGAGTGTCTTATTGCACTTATAAAATGGGCAGCAGATTTATAAAAGTGGTTTTGAAGAAGTTAATAAAGTTTTAAAAGTAAAATGGCATTTTTTTCTCTTTTTTTGGAGTTTTAAACAAAATAGTCCCTGTTACTGTACAATGTGATCTGTGCATCTGTCTCTCTCACCCCTCCAAGTCTACACACAAAGTACTAATCAGTGATATGTTCCTTTTTTTTTTACTATATGTTTGTTTACTAGTGCCTGTTTCTGTCTACCAGTTTTTGTCCAGATGTGCTGCCCTCCCCCTGCCACACACACACACACAAAGAAAATTGTTGTCTTTGTTATGTAGCTGAATTTTTTTTTTCAACGTTTTCTGCTGTTTATTTATTTTTTCTTTGCTGAGCGGCCTCCGTGACTGGAGATGTATCTTTTCAGGGTGACTGGCCAGTTTTACTGGAAGCGAGAGTGTCCTACTGCAGCTGCTGTTGTTAGCGCTTTTCAACTACACACTATTACGACTCTACAGTATGAGCGCGAGTGCAAGTGGGATGCCGCCGATGCCTTTTTGTTTGCTGTTTCATCCCACTCATTTTAAATTATTTATTTAAACATTGTGGATGCCTGGAACTGAGCAGCAATGCTAAGGGAGAGGGACTGAAAACAGCGGGGAATAACGAGCAGAAAAAATGGAAGTGGCTCAAAGGAGGACATGGCAAATGGCAGCTATGGAAACAAAAATTACAGGTATAATTTAATTAGTATACCTGATAAATGTGTGTTGTCTGGAGTTTGGCCAGGATGAGGTGTCTTATCTGTGGACGGTATGGGGGAGGGTAGAGTCAGGTTTGTGAAGGACGAGGGAGCGGGCAGATGGGAGTTCGGTTACTCAGTCACAGGGATGTCGCGCTGTGAGCTGTGCCAGCTTGTGTTTCTGTTTTCGGCTGGCACAGCTCACTGATTTTGTGGTGTTGTGGGGCTCGGGACTGGAGGGTAGTACCGGTTGGCTACTATATCATCTGATAAGGACAAGGCTGAGATGATGTAGTAGCCAATC
This sequence comes from Neoceratodus forsteri, assembly GCA_016271365.2. NCBI lineage: Eukaryota > Metazoa > Chordata > Ceratodontiformes > Ceratodontidae > Neoceratodus > Neoceratodus forsteri. Next base: position 668,562,815 of record CM057451.1, on the reverse strand, counting down.
AGGATGGTGGATTTTTTTAGCCCATTTTATAACCTTTATTAAGCCATATCAACAGAATGACATACTGTACAAAGCATTAACACATACTAAGGGCAGAAATCTTCTAAATGTTCTTAGCAGGTTCTGAGCATCTCTATCCTCCTGTGTGTGGCTAGACTTATACATTTCTGGAGCTCTCCTAAACTAAGATTCAGGTAGACATTTTATATTCTTTATTTCTATAACTAAGCTTATTCTTATCAAAAACTGTCAGGGTCACAGCTATAGGTGTCTTCATAGCTTGAATTGCCTGATACATTTAACAAACAATGATGTCAAGTCTTATTAAACAATTGTTCATTTCAATAAACAATAGTTCATTTCATGCTAAGTGGTAAGCAACATACAGATGTTCACATATCTCAAAAGGAAAGTAACACCTTCAACTTTCTCAGACCTAACTCTAACTAAATTCACTATATTCAGGAAAGAGACTGTCTCTCTTATCTGTGAGTGTGAAGGCTACTGGTTAAATCACTTTACTTGGCAATTTTCTTCAGGCAAGAACTACATGAATAATAAATAGTAATAATAAATCTTTATTTGTACAGAGCCTTTCTTAAAACCAAGACGCCTTTACAACAACTGCACATAAAACAAAATAAACACTGATCCAATAACTGCTAAATTCATAAAATACAATAAAATATCATTATCAGAGGTAAGCTTTTAACAATAGATGGGTCTTAAAGACCTTTTTAAATTCCTCAAAGGACGCACACTGCCGAAGCGGATGAGGTAAAGAATTCCAGAGGGCAGGGGCTGCATACATAAAAGCATGGGCCCCCAATGATTTTAAAGAAACCCTCAGAATCTCTAGCAACCCCTCGTCCACCGAGCGGAGCAATCACCTAGGGCAGTAAGGTACCAGGAGCTCTTTCAAGTAGTCCAGGCCCAGTCTATGTAGGGCTTTATAAGTCAGAAGACCGACTTTAAAGGTGATCCACCACTGTATTGGCAGCCAGTGCATATTGCGCAGCACCAGAGAAATATGACAGGTACAGGGAGTACCTGTCAATAACTGGGCCACAGCATTCTGCATGAGCTGCAAGTGACGGATATCAACCCCTGGTAGCTCTAGATACAGGGAGTTGCAGTAATCAAGGCGCGAGGTCACAAAGATGTGGACCAATGTAGGCAGATCACCGGATGGAACTAGGTGCTTAATCCTGGAGATGTTCCTCAGGTGGTAAATGGATGATTTGATGACTGCCGAAGCCTGCAATCGCAGTGTCAGCCCATCGTCAATAATCACCCCCAGGTTCCGCACCCGTTCAAAGGTAGGGAGCTGGGTGCCACCCAGGAAAAGTCCTGAGGCCAAACCAGCTTCCATCCCCTCTATCCGGCGACCCAGGTCCACAATCATCACCTCCGTCTTCTCCGAGTTCAACCTCAACCAGCTCAAATTCATCCAGTTCTGGGTTTCAGTGAGGTAGTTGTTAAATACTGAGACAGCTCTATCCTGGTCAGGTGCAAAAGATAGGTAGAGCTGGATGTCATCAGCATAGCAGTGAAACCTCAGCCCATAACTTCTTACCATGTCTCCGAGGGGCAGCATGTACACTGTGAACAACATGGGGGACAACACCGAACCCTGAGGAACCCCACAAGACAGAGAGAGACTGGGCTGGAGGAATTAGTCCCTGATACCACCTTCTGAGCTCTGCCAGTGAGGAAAGATCTAAACCACCCGAGCACTGTACTAGACAGGCCACAGATGAACCTCAGGCATTCGAGAAGTACCCCATGGTTCACAGTGTCAAACGCTGAAGAGAGATCGAGAAGAACCAAGATGGAATGGCTCTTTTGATCTCTTGCCATCAAGAGATCATTGAGCACCCGAACCAGTGCCATCTCAGTACTATGCCTCTTTCGGAAACCAGACTGGAGTGGTTCATAAATTTCATGGATGGTCAAATGGTTCTCCAGTTGTACGGCCACTACTTTCTCAATCACCTTCCCCACAAAGGGGAGGTTAGAGATTGGTCTGTAGTTAGCATGGCAGTCTGGGTTCAAAGAAGCTTTCTCAGGAGGGGTGTTACCACCATCTCCTTCAGGAAGCTAGGGAACTCACCCATCTCCAAGGAGCACCAGACAATCCGTATTAGGACCGGGCTGATAATATCACAATGACCCTTTATTAGGGAGGTTGGGCCCAGATCCAAACTACAGCATGTAGGGTGCACACTCTGGACAACCCGTATGACATCAGTGAGCTCTGGATGGTCAAGGGAACTCCAGAAGAGCCTAGGGACAGTGACCAGGTGCCGATCCACAGCTTCTCCCATAGAGGATGCAGGCTGGAGTGCCACCCTGATGTTAACCACCTTAGCCACAAAGAAGCAATCAAGCTCTTCACACTCAACCTGTGAAAAGACTCTTCTAACCTGCAGACAGGCTGGGTTGCACAGTATGTCTTACAGTTCAAAAGAGCTGAGCTGGTTTGTTCTGAGCAGCTTCACTCTCCCCAGACAGGAACTGTGCCGTCTTACGGGAGATTACAAAATGATAGACCTGATAATGTTCCATCAATCTAAGATGGTCGGCATCAAGGGTGGATCTCAGCTAGCAGCATTCTAATCTTTGTCCTTGTTGCTGAATCTCTCTCAAAGTCCCTTCAAACCATGGAGACTGAGGGTGAAGGGGGAGAGGACGAACATGGACGGAGCAATGGAATCCAGAGCTGAGGAGATGGCTTTATTATAGGCCAAAACCAAGTTGTGTAACACATCACAAAATGGAGAACCTATACAAAATGGAAATCTACAGCAGCAATACTGGTCTGTCAATTAGCCGAAAATCAATCAATCAAACTTTATTTAATATATTGCACTTTCTCATTTTGAATCAAGGTGATTTACAAGCAAGACAGTAACACTTTAAAATAACATATTAGCAATAAAACAAATTAAAAACAAGAATACAATTTTATAATGATATAACTACTGAAACTAACTCTAGTCAGGTTGGAAGACCTGGTGAAATAAAAATGTTTTTAGCTCCTTCTTAAAAGATTCTACAGTGGTCAACTCTCTTATTGGATGATGGAAAGAGTTCCAGAGGGTTGGTGCCATATATGAAAAGGCACAAGCACCAAATGTTGCCAAATGAACCCTTGGAACCTCTAAAAAACCCTTGTCAGCTAAGTGGAGGGGGTGGATTGGGCAGTAGGGCTGAAGGAAGTCTTGCAGGTATCCGGGCCCCTGACCGTGTAGGGCTTTATAGGTCAGCAAGCCTACTTTGAAGGTGATCCACCACCTAATAGGCAGCCAGTACAGACAGCGTTGCACAGGTTGGCAGAGTGGTCAACAATCTGGTTGCAGCATTCTGCACTAGCTACAGGTGGCAAAGATCAACCCCCGATAGCCCCACATAGAGGGCATTGCAGTAATCAAGCCACGAGGTCGCGAAAGCATGAACTAGTGATGGCAGATCACCCATCAGTATGAGGTGTCTAATTCTGGCAAAGTTCCTCAGATGGTAAAAGGAGCAACAAACCACAGCTGACACCTGAGACTTAAGTGTCAGACGGCAGTCCAGAACCATGCCAAGATTTCTCACCCCAACTGAAGTGAGCAACTGGGAATCCCCAAACCTAAGCCTGGAGACTCGACCAGATTGCCCACTCACCTCCAGGTGACCAGGTTCCACCACTAGTACTTCAGTCTTGTCCAGATTCATGGGCTGGCAGTATAGCCTAGAGGTTAGAGGAACAAGGTGTGAACAAGCTTGATACATCCAGCAGACCAGACCTGAGTTTGATTCTCACGAGCCCCACTTGCATACTGTGTGACTCTGAGCAAGTCACTTAACCGCCCAGTGCTCCCAGGTCGCCCCTGAAAACAGGCACTTGTGCCTAGTGGGCCTTACCCAGTTACCAAAAGACTAAAATAAAAAATAAATAAATAAAAGATTCAACCTCAGCCAGTTTGCCCTCATCCAGTCTTGGATCTCGGTGAGGCACTGATTAAAAACCAAAACTGCTTCTTGCTGCTTTAGTGCAAAAAACAGTTATTGCTGAGTATCATCTGCATAGCAGTGAAAACTCAGCCCATACCATTTTATAATGTCCCCTAGCAGTAGCATATACACTGCAAAGAACATGGGGAAAGGATAGAGCCCTGCAGAACCCCACATGGGAGGGGCAGGGATGCTGAGGAAAAAATCCCCAACACTACCCGCAGCTTCATCCCAGTAAGAAAAGATTGAAACCAGTTGAGGACTGTACCAGCCAGTCCACAACAGATCCACAGGTGTTCCAACAACACCCCGAGGTGCACGGTGTTGAATGCCACTGAGAGATCGAAGAGGATAAGAATGGAATGCCTACCTCTATCCCTCTCCACCAGGAGATCATTAAAGACCTGCACCAGGGAAGTCTCAGTGCTGTACCTCTTTGTGAAACCCAACTGGAGAGGGTTGTAGATGTCATGAGCTGACAAATGGATCTCCAGTTGAAGGGCAACCACTTTCTCAATAACCTTTCTCACAAAGGGAAGGTTAGAGACTGGTCTGTAGTTGGCCATGCAGTCCTGGTCCAGTGATGGTTTCTTTAGGAGTGGTCTGACAACTGCCTCCTTTAGGGGCCCAGGAAAGACCCTTGTCACTAGAAAACACTGGACTATCTTGGCTAAGACTGGGCCAATGACCTCAGTAAAGCCCACTAAAAGGCACATTGGGCCTGGGTCTAAACTACAGCAGATTGGCCTTAACTCCTGGATGACCCTCATAACATATACGACTGCCACCTGACCAAAGTCGAACCAGACAGACCAGAGGCCCACAACCCCCAGCCCATCACCACATGCCACACTAGAGGCCACCGACTGGATTTCTGACCTGATGGAGGCAGCCATATCAGCAAAAAACAGAGCAAGCTCATCACACCCTTTTTGTGAAAGACTCCCTTGGACTGAAGACAGGTATGATTACAAAGCCTGTTGACAGTCTGGAAGAGTTGAGCTAGCTTGGTAATTGCTGAATCAATCTCCCTGGACAGGAACTCTGCCTTCTTATGGGAAATTGCTGATTGATAGTCCCTATAATGAGACATCAATATAAGCTCATCCTCCACAGATAGGGATCTCTGCCAGCATCGCTCCAACCTTTGACCCCTCATATTCAACTCCCTGAGAGTCCCATCATACCAAGGAGATCCCTGGTGCATAGTAAGGGGTCAAACACAGACAGGTGCAATCAAGTTGAGGGCTTCTGTCACAACCCTGTTATAGGTTGCAACCAGCTCCCCAGCTCGTGTCAAACACTCATCACATCTGATAGATCCAGCACTGCCATCAGACCCTGTGGGGTCAAATCCCTTAAAGGGCAGTACTGGACCATCTCCATAGTGGAGGGTCTTTTTGGGGGGCATCAAATGAGAACCTCACAGTATGGTGGTCTGACCATATGACCGGTTCCACCATGAGATCCATGATCTCCAGTCCCAGTGAGAAGATGAGGTCCAGGGAGTGGCCATGTACATGGGTTGCAGAGGTAACAACTTGTGTTAGGCCCAATGAACACAGTAGTTGAAGGAAGTCTTGCCCAAATTGTGAGAGTTAGTCATCAACCCAGGCATTGAAGTCACCCAGAATAATACATCTGGACAACTTCAACACCAGTTCGATGACAAAGTCCGCAACTTCCTGCAGGAATTCCTTTTTGCTTTCTGGAGGATGGTAGACAAGAAGGATCCTGAAACCCCCTGTATAGCCACACACTGAAAAGACCTTGTTGTTCCCACTGGGAAAGCTGTGCAGCTTAAGTTAGATTTAAAACAGATTGCCACCCCATGATCCTTTCTCGGGCAGTGCGCTATGGAGTACCCAGCTGGAATTGCCAATTCTAATACTGGACTGGCATTTTTGTCCAGCCAGGTCTTGGTAATGCAAGTCAGATCAGATGTTGAAACAAGAACAGCAATAATAGCCATTATGTTCTTAACTGATCTGGCATCACATAGCACCGCCCGAGAAAGATAGGCAGATGAGGCTGGACTGGCTAGCTACCCACTAACTGTAGAGCTCTTGGGTATGGGCACAAGGCAAGGAGGACCACTTCCCTGCACCCATTTCACCCCAGGGTGCCTCCCTGATCCCAACACCCCAATCCATCCCCCCAGCCCTATTCCCTGTCATAGGCAACAGGCAAAAACAGGCACTTTACAAGACAAAATTCAATACATTTATGGTGTGACAGTTTACAGTGAAACAGTCCCCTCCTTGTTGCCTTGTGAAGGCAATGCAGTTTTTACAATTGAGTATCAGGGAATAAAGGCTTCTATTTGAGTATGATGCACCACAGGTTGTGTAGTCAGAGAGCGAGACAGCATCTTGAGAACATATCTTATGTAAATAAGAAAATCATCCCCAGGGGATAATAAGGTATCAAGGCTATGTTTTGCCTGATCCATGAAATGGACTACAGCCACCAGGTGGTCAGTTTTTCATTACATAAGGCTCTGCAGTTCATAGGGGGTTCTACAGGTCAAATATATAGTAAAGTATTCCATGTGATGAGGATGTATGAAGGGGGATGGGGTGTGAGAAGATCAGTCTATGTACAAGTAGCTTCAACACTTGTGTGGCCAGGGGCAGTATTGTAGGCATCAGGCTGATTATGCTGAGGAGCTCTTAACAAAGTGTTCACTACTATAACATTAACATGCCTTTTTTAACATATTTTGGCTTCACGCTCCCTATTGTACTGTTCACTATATCTGCACTGTTCTCACTGTTTGTAATCTCTGTACCAAGATGTGGAGCCTTTGCAAAGGAGTCTATGACTCAAAGGGTTATAATTCTGATTGTGATAATAAATAAATAAATAAAAAAATAAATATCTTGCCTAAGCAAGATTGTATAGTCTGTTGATGGGGAAATTTGCCAGCATTTTATTTTTCACACATTCAAGATCTCTCCTGAGCAATTTCTGGTTCGGACCACTTTTTTTGTATTTGAACTAAAAAATGTTCTGGTTCGAGAACCAGAAAAAGTGGTTCAAACTACTAATTCTAGTTCGCGAACCAGAAAACTCTGCACTGCCACTTAACTCAGAGTTCTCTAAATGCAGTGACTGCAAGTCAGATTTGGAATGTACAAAATTCCATCGGCTATTGGAAGGCTGAAGAAAAAGCATGTACACCATCTTGCACAACGCTATTTTAAAGACACCCAAATCTCTGAAAACTTGTCTCTTCTCATGAAAAGTACTGGAATCCCCTAGCACACAGGTTTTATTAGTAGGCAAGAGCACAGAAAATATTTAATATTGAGGGAACATTAAATTATATCTGCATACCTATATGATGCTCCCTGGGTCTGAGACCTGCAGGAGAAAAGGTTAACCTATGCTGCAATGTGCCTTGAGTTCTCATGGGTAATAGCATACAAACTGATACAATGCCCGAGGATCATTAAGTTGGGAAATGGAGAAAATTGCACTTTTCCTATTGTATATTCAACTTACTTTTTTACATTCTACAAAACTTGCTTTTCTTGCACAGATGCCTTCAAGCACATGCTTTCTTAATTTTACAGGGCCATAATCCACTCACCTTACTTAAGAGCAGCACACTAAAGCGATACAGAGGGGTCCTGTAAATGTCTCTTGGTGTGACTTATTATTCTATATTATGTGTCTCACTTCTTAGGGAGTTCAAACTGATTCGGTAGGATATAGTAACACAAGAAAGTCATGCTATAACCCAATGCAAACCAGCTAGGAAACATTACATATGTTATGTATTTTTTCTTTTCAGTAAGCATTTCAATTAAATATACCAATTAAACAGCATGGTTTGTTTTCGCTTGTAAAAGCAGCTGTAGTAAAATCCTTTAGCAACTTCCACTGAGGATACCTGTTGTTACCTGGGTACAAGGTGGCAGCCATGCTGGGCTAGCCATCAGGGATAGCAGAGCAATCAGTCATTTATTTTATCTATTTTATTCTTTTTTATTTGTTATCGTTTGTCTGGTAGTGCAGTTTGTTTATCTTTTGCCTACCTCTCATCACTTTCTTCCCCCTGTTTTGTTTGTAAAGTGTTTTGTAAATTTATCTCAGTAGCTTTTAGTAGTAGCTAGTTAGGGCATTTAAGTGAAGAAGTCAGAATAGGCTCATTTTTTGGGATTAAGGGACAGAGCATTTGGAGTCACTAGCCTGTCATTTTGTTTTTGCCAGTGTTTCTCCATGTAACATATCATTAATGGAGTAATTGGACTATTTTCTTACTTGTAGCCCAAATAGATAGGCTTGTTTCCATCAGCTGAGCTGTGGTGCCTAACCTGCTTTGGGCGTTTGGTCTGGAGCTATTGTAAGTGGAGGCGAGTTGGAAGAAATGAAGAGGATCTTCAAGTGTCCAGGTTTGGCTGTTGCTAACGGTGGACCAGAGGAGGAACTGTTTGGTTACTGGCATGAGGCTGAACTGTTTTGCAGGAAAGACTAGTGGAACATGCACCGTTTGGAAGAATTTCATCGATGGGCTGGTTCCAGAATTTCTGTCTGGTTTTCCTCTGTGGATTAAAACTCCTTTCTGTACAGTTTTGAGAAATCCCTGAGTTGGGGACTTATCTCAAGGGGCTTATTGTTGGCATTTGCAGGGGGCCTGCCTGGATTATTGGGGTGGTGGCTGCTGGATTCATGAGTCAGGCAGGAGATTGGGGACTATGCTCACTGGAGAGTGGGCTGGGTATTCCTGATACTCCTAGGCTTCCTGGAAGGTCAGTCGGTGGGCTGGTGTAGATAGGAGCTGAAGCACTGATCCACTGAGATTTCTGGTGGTGGCTTATCACAAGGTGCTGGTGGGCCCCCGTATTCTGCCATATTTGACATCTCTGACCCTTGGAATTGTGAACTTTCAGAGATGTTTCATCTGGATTTGAACATTTCTGAACCTGGGACACGGTCAGACCTTCTTTTCTCTATATTTGGGCCCATATTATGGGTAGTGAGAGTGCCTGTTAAACTGTTCATTTTCAAAGTAATTTGGTGGTCTTCATAAGAGTGATGTGAGAGGTAGCCCTTGGAAGACTGTTTAATCATTTTCTGAAGAGGTGGGAGCACTTCAGGTTTACAATACAGAGCTTTGAGATTTCTAGTGACTTCTCATTTCTGCCTACTATTCTACATGCTGCTATAACATTAGGAAAATTTTTACATTGTAAACTGTGATTTTGGTGGGGGGACTTTTGTGGTGAGGTTTATAGTTGTTTTAGTGGATTAGGTTTGGGATAAATAGTGTGTGATTATGGTTTTGAGCTTATTTAAGAGTGTGTTTGATAGTTACGTGAGTGACGGGGTGATTGATTTGTCATTGATTGGCTGGTGACTGCTGCTGCTACTCATGATGTGTTGGGAGGGTAAAATGATGGTCAGGTGCTAGTCCCCCACCAGGCTTGGTGACTCCACCCTTTTGCCTGTCCCCTGCTGTCAGTGGAGGCTTATAGGGATTATCGTGCCTCAGGGATTGTTAGGGATTGTCAGGAGAAGGAAGGGGGGTGCTGGGCCTGGTGAGGGAATGGAGAGGAGTGGCTGGATAGACGTAGTGGGGACAAGGAGACACCCTGGGGTGAAATGGGTCCAGAACAGGGGCCCTCCCTGTCTGGTTCCCATACCCAAGGGTTCTGCTGCGTGCAGGCAGGTAGTGCAGTCTTCTTCGATGGCCCATTCTACTCAGACGGTGTTGTGTAATGCCAGGTCTATTAAAAACAAGACTGCTATAATAGTTGTTGTTGGAATATCTGACCTGACGTGCATCACCGAGACCTGGCTGAATAAGAATGCGGGCCCTGTATTGGCCTCAGCTGTTCCAGCCAGGTATTCAGTGATACACCATCCGAGGAGGAATCGTAGGGGAAGGGGTGTAGCCATTTGTTTTAAAGTGGAACTGGGCCTTGTGGATGTGCCAGTGGGGTCCACCAGATCCTTTGAGTGTGTCGTGGGTGCAGGTGTGGGGTGCAGGATATTGCTCATCTACCACCCACCTGGGGGTGGGCGAGATTTCCTGCAGGAGATCACGGACTTCATTGTCAATGTAGTGATGGGATCCCCCAGATGATTAATTCTGGGGGATTTCAATGCCTGGATCAACAATGAACTCTCTCAATTTGATCAAGATTTTCTCCAGCTTATGACTTCATGGGGCTTCACACAGGTTATTTCCTTTGCAACTCACATTGGTGGTCACTCATTTGATCTGGTGTTCCTCCTGGGGATGGAGGTCTCTGATTTGGTGGTGGAACCTGTCAGTTGGTCTGACCATCACACCATAGGGTTCAGTTTCATGGTTCCCCCCAATGAACCTGCCCCTATGGAGATGGTCTGGTACCACCCTTTGAGGGGGGTGACCCCAGAGGGCCTCATGGTGGAGCTAGACCTATTGAGACTGTTGAGTGAATGCATGGGTCCAGGGGATCTTGTACTAGCCTACAATAAGAAATTGATGGATGCCCTGGATTCCATTGCTCCTGTTCATGTTCAGCCACTCACTCTTCGCCCAAGGTCCCCCTGGTTTGATGGGACCTTGAAGAAGTTGAGGAGAGTGGTTTGAAGGTTATAGAGGGCTTGGCAGAAGTCTGACCTGGAGGTTGACCACCTTAGCTTGATGGCTCATTATACTAGCTATCAATTGACAATCACCCATAAGAAGGCAGAATTCCTGTCCAGGGAGATTGCCACCATGCAGAATTGACCAGCTCAGCTCTTACGGACTGTTGACAGACTGTGAAATCCAATCTGTCTGCAGTCTGGTGGAGCCTTGTCACAAGAAAGATGTGATGAGTTTGCTCGATTTTTTGTGGATAAGGTGGTCAGCATCAGGTCCAGTATCCACCCAGCCTCCTCTATAGGGTGTGTAGGAGGTTGGCAGGAGGTTGTGAGCACCCAGATTGTCTGGTCCAACTTTAGCCAACCGGACCTCATGGATATTGTAAGGATCACTCAGACTTTGTGGCCAACCAGCTGTAGTTTGGACCTGGGCCCAATGTGTCTTCTTTTGGGATGCATTGAGGAAATCAGTATGGTCCTTGTTGAGATAGTCTGGAAGTCATTGGAGAAGGGAGGGTGTCTTTCCAGATCCCCTGAAGGAGGCAGTTGTATGACCACTCCTAAAAAAACCCTCCCTTGACCTGGACTCACTAACTACAGGCCTGTCTCTAACCTGCCTTTTGTAGGTAAGGTTATTGAGAAAGTGGTTGCTCTGCAGCTGGATGATCATTTATCCATCCACAATGTCTATGACTCTATCTAGTCCAGATTTAGGAATAGGCATAGCAATGAGACGGCCCTTGTTTGGGTGCTAAATGATCTCCATTTTGGTCCTCCTTGGTCTCTTGGTGGCATTTGACATTGTGGACCATATTGTGCTATTGGAGCAACTGCGGTTCATCTGTGGACCATCAGGTATGGTCCTCTGATGGTTCCAATCTTTCCTTGAAGGTAGGACACAGAGAGTGGTCTCAGGAATCTTTTTCTCTGATCCTCTTCTCTTATCCTGTGGGGTACTGCAGGGCTCCATTTTGGCACCCATGTTGTTCACTGTGTACATGCTGCCATTGGGAGACATTATTAGGTGGTATGGTCTGAGTTTTCACTGCAATGCAGATGATACAAAGCTGTACATGTCCTTTATACCCGGGCAGGGAGATGCTCTCTCGGTGTTTAACAACTGCCAAGCTGAGATCCAGGACTGGATGAGTGCTAGTTGGCTGAGGTTGAACCTGGACAAAACTGAGGTGTTGGTGGTGGACCCAGACTGTTGAGAGGTGAGTGTATTGGCAGGAAAACCCTCTGGCCTTTGGCTAGGGGGTGCCCAGCTCACCACCTCTGATAGGGTGCGAAACCTGGGAGTTATTTTTGACAATAGTTTGACCCTAAAATCACAGGTGTCAGCCATTGTCAAGATCTCTTTTTACCGTCTGAGGAATATCACCCAGGTGAAACACCTGGTTCCTCCTGAGGATCTTCTGACATTGGTCCACACCTTCGTGACCTCTTGCCTTGACTACTGCGATGCCCTGTACCTAGGGTTTCCGGGGGTTGATATCTGTCACCTGCAGCTGGTGCAGAATGCAGCTGCCAGGCTTTTGATTGGTACATCTAGGACCAGTCATATTATGCCTGTGCTTTGTGGACTGCAATGGCTGCCAGTGCGATGGCGTATCACCTTCAAGATCAGTTTGCTGACCGATAAAGCCCTACATGATCAGGGACCTAGCTACCTTCAAGACCTCCTTTTTCCCTACTGCCCTGCCCGACCACTCTGATCCACCAACGAGAGATTGCTAGTGATTCCCAGGGTGCAACTTCAAACTTCAAATCTGGGGCCCGTTCATTTACATTTGTGGCCCCTACTCTGTAGAATTGTCTACCTCATCGGATCAGGGAGTGCTTGACCATTCAAAGTTTTAAAACAGAACTGAAAACGTACCTCTTTGGTCTAGCATTTCCAGAGGAAGATTAATTTTGGGTTGGACTGTCATCTTGCTACGATCTGATAGTTGTGTGTATTTTAATATACAGATGGTTTTATATTTTAATTAATTGTTTGATGTATTTAATTGATTTTATGTATAGGTTCCTTGATCATTGGAAAGGCACCTTTTTATAAATAAAGTCTGATTTGATTTGCTCACCCCATTGTCCTATACTATACCTAGCTTAAGTTACTTATAGAATGGGGTGAGCATTAGGGTTCATAACACCAAAACACATCCATCATGCCTGTTCCTGCATGCACAGTGGGGGTGTGGTGTTACCCTTGTCAACCCTATAGTTGAATTTCCCTACTTGTGATGTTGCAACCCTAATGGTGCATTAACACAGTTTTTTTGCAATGATTTTCCCTTCTTTTTGAGAAAGCGTAATGTAACTGGTATGTGGTTGTGGGCCCTGCGCTCTCTTCACACTGCCTTGAATATGTAATGGTATCCTTTTCTTAGAGGGCCCTGCACTACCAAATATCCATAACTGTAGAGACAATGTAATGAACCCTCATGTCACTGTGGGAGTGCAGGGCCAGAACACTGCATAATAGCATGCCCCCCCACTCCAATTTTTTTGCATAATGGTATGCATATGTGGGAGCATGGGTCCTCTGGGCCCTGCGCTCCCATTTACACATAAGTACAGAGACATACCGCAGACCTAGAGACATGAAAAGGAACCCCTATAACATAAATTTGGCAATATGTCAGTAACCGAAGCAAATATGGAAAATTCCACTGCTGTTGTAATCATGACTTGGAAACCTCCACACATGCTTAGTAGTGGCGAGTAGCAAAAAATTTGCATCTTGAACCGTTTTCAAGATATGGGCACTGAAAGGCAGCACAATGTTATACTATGGGAAATTGCACAACTTCGGAGTGCCGTAACCATGGAACCATTGTATATTTTTTCACCAAACCAGCAAAAGCCACATCTGTGGGACAATTGCTTGCCACCCTGCAAATTTCAGTCAAAAAGCCCTAACCATTTTGTGCTATGATGTGGAAAAAAAATGTATGATTTGGGGCTGGTTTTCAGCTGTACTTTCACGAAAGTGATGGTATTTTCTTGAAAGTACCATTGGTTTGCATTGTGGAACTTTCATGAAAGTACTGAGGGACTGTTTTGAAAGTTCCCCCATGTCAACCAATGGTACTTTCACAAACCTACCTGATACTTTCACGAAAATACCAATACTTTTGCGAAACTACCTGGTACCTGGTGCTTTAGCAAAAATACCTGATACTTTCATGAAAGTACCAGTACTTTTGCGAAACTACCTTGTGCTTTTTGCTAAACTACCTGATACTTTCGTGAATATATACAGTGAAGCCCACCAGAATGAAGTGCACACTGCAGAATTCTGCAGTACAGTTACTGCAGCAAACAATGCAACTTCAATGGGAGTTAATCCCTTTTGCCATGCAGTAAATCTGTGACACTGCACTTCATTCTGGTGAGTTTATTATATATATATATATATATATATATATATATATACACACACGATTACATTATCTCAAAATTATGGTAAATAAGGGTACAATTATACTATGTCAAAAGTAAGAAATTCATTGCAAAAACTTTGTTAATGCACTAGTTAGGGTTAAAGCAACAAAAGTAGGGAATGTGGCATTAGGGTTTCCAACCCTAACACCCCACCCAGACTCTGCAGTCATCAATAGGAAAAACCACTACGGTTTCACCTCACTTGCCTCTTTGCAAATCAGGCGTGGGGCACGCCTTGGGATTGTCGACCCTAATGCTCACCCCATTCTCATATACTGTACCCATCTCAGCTTATCTACTGATAGAATAGGATGAGCATAAGGGAAAAGGGTGTCTGTGTTTCTTTTCACATAACTCAACAGATATCCTTTTGTCTGAGCCCTGGACTGGATTCAGCCAACTGTTCATTAACTGCATTTTGACCTTGGCTATAAATGAGAACTGAAATCTGAAATTCTTTAAATTTAACCCTTCCTTAGTCAGTTTTTAGTGGAAAAGCAGGGTCAGTCTACACTGGTACATTATTAAAGATATCTTTACTCTCCAGGGAAGAGATTTCAAACTCAGAGGCACCTGTTTCTGAAACCTGCCCCCATATCTGCCAGAACATATGTAGGCAAAACATTCTCTTCACACATGGTCTGACCTTTTTTTCTGACCGACCAGTGCAATGTGCCCAAAAGCAATGGGTCTAGTATGGTTGCCCGGCATAAGTTTTCCCGACTCTATCTATTTCCCTCAATTGTATTTGCCGACGTGATGTTTTCCTGAACATTGCTTGCTCAACTGGCATATTTCTCAATATGAGCCAACCAAGTGTACACCACATTCAATAATGCACAAATGACAAGTGCACAAATTAAAATCAGTCTAAAACATTTGTAAGTTCTTCATCTCGGCACCATGTTATGTGCTCTGACTCTCAGATTTTTTTTATGTCATAAGTCAGATGTAAGCTGTGGCATAGCACAGCACAGCAGGTGCCTTCTTCCATGTTTTACAACATGCAGGTACAATCAATTACAGCACAGGAGCAGGCAACCTGCAATTACTACTAATTAAAGAAATGGCAGACATTTTGTTCTCCTGGCTCCTAACTCCTAGCTACAGGGATTTAATATCGAGGAATAGATGAGATGGGACACAGTATTACCTTGGTAAGCTCATTTTTTATTTGCCTGCTTGCGAATACCAGCATCATTCCCCTGTATGTCGGCAATACCAGCATCATTCACATGTGTCAAAAGCTGCCTTCATTTAATTTGTTGTTTGCAGATTGCCGTTTTTATTTACATGTGTCAAAAGCTTTACCGATGCTGCACAGGTAATGTCGGGGAAATGTCAAGCAGGATTTTATTTAGTGGGGAAAGTCTATGATGGCAAATCGGTGCCGGTACAGTGCTTGTCGGGCAATGTCATGCCAGGCAATTGTACGGATCCCAAAGCAATGCCCTTCATCTGTTGGTATAGCTCAAGGGTTTCCAACCTTTTTGTGCACACTGACCTGACTGTTTAGTGGATATTACTTCTATGGGGATGTTTATAAACAGTTTGGACAAATATCTTCTTCAAATTGGGGGTTGAATTCACCCTGCTATTGCAGGGAAGATGGTCTTGATGGGCTTAGGCTTACTTCCACCTTTAACAACCGAGTATTACCAAGTATTACCTCCAGAGCAAATGTCAATAGTAGCAGGGATCCCTTACCTGCAACAATGGACAGAAAGTGGTGGGATGGAAGGTGGAGGTTAGGTTTCTTACACAAATGGTGAATGGGGTATGGAGTTTGAGCACAGAACTTCTAGCCAGAGACCAGATTTGAATCCCATATTCACTATGTGACCCTGAGGACATGGAGGTGTGGGGGGTGATAAGAGAGGGGAGCTGTGAATAAAAGATCCAGGTCTGAATCCCGTTTCATATTTATAATTTTCCTGCTCATTTCACAGACCCCCTATGCCTTGCTCAGGGACCCCCAGGGGGCCTAGGACCCCTGGTTGAAAAACCCTAGTATAGCTCATCATGCTTTTCTTTCCAGTTTGCCTATATAATGTGATTCCTGTGCTTTTGCTTGCATTCTCATTTGTCTATGTGTTGGTGAATGCTGAACTAAGGTATTTAGCAGTAACTAGTTTTCCCACTGAGCTGCATCTGCAAGGTTTCACTGCAGTTTCATAATTATGAGGCAGACTTGAATTAACCACTATTAGAGTGTCATTTTCACTCTGTAGATCCCTAATTTTTTCATCTCTTTCTAGGAGTTTCTGTTTATTATCCCTCAGCGAGATTTCCAAATGATTAATTTTATTATACATTGCTAGGCAGGCTATATACAATTCTTGCATAGTCAATCCCTTTTTATCATTACCTTTTGCTACTTCTTTAAAAAATTCAGCTACAAACGTCCAGGAATCCGTCTTATGCATCCCATCCAAGTTGGGGGCCCATGACTAACTACATAGTTGACTACAAACTTTTTAAAATCTGTATTTACTAACACATTGGATTAAAATTCTAGTGTATATCCTTTCTCTGGGTTTTACTGGTATTCCTGAAGTTCCTGTAATATACATGTCAGTTTACCCAACTGAACTGTCTTTCCTATACATTATTCATTTTGGTTAAGGTGGTTACAGTCCCTACCTTATCAACATTTATTCTACACGGGATCAAGCTCACCTATTGTAGATCCCTTATGTATAGTAACCAGCACTGGAGCGGTACCAAACTTACACATCACGTTGGGGTCATCAATTTGTTGCCTATTCAGCTTTACATTAATAAGAATATGCAATGATCCAGCCCAAAGTAATGGTTAGCCTCCATAACCTTTATTAAGACATATCAATAGAATGACGTGCAAAGAATAACAACATACCAATGGCATAAATCTTCTAAATGTTCAAAGCAGGTTCTAGATTCATCTCAATCCTCCTGTGTGTGGTGAACCTTTATACATTTTCTGGAGCTCTCTTAAACTAAGATTCAGGCAGACATTATATATTCATTATTTCCTTAACTAAGCATATTATTATCAAAACTGTCAGGGTCACAGCTACAGGTGTCTTTATACCTTGAATGGGATACATTTCACAAACTATGACGTCAAGACTTAGTAAGCAATATTTCAGTGGCAAACAGCTTACAGAAGTTCATGTATTTCAATAAGAAAGTAACTCCTTTAACTTTTTCAGCCCTAGCTCTAATTAAATTCACTATATTCAGGAAAGAGATTGTCTTGCTTATTTATGAGTGTGAAGGCTTCTGGTTATATCACTCTACTTGGAAATTTCCTTCATGCAAGGACTGCTTAAAAACAAGTTGTATAACACATCACAAAATGGAAAACCTATACAAAACAAAATTCTACAGCAGCTATATTGGTCTGTTAGTTAGGCAAAAACAAGCAGTTTACAAGGCAACATTTGTCATATTTACAGTGTGACAGTTTATAGCGTAACAGACCAATATTCACAAATTAGAAGTAAATTCACTGGGCTGGATATTCAAACTGCGCTATTTTGTGGCGCAAGCCCTTGCACTGCACAAAATAGTTGCGCAGGGGTGTGTCCAGAGCGATATTCAAAGGAGTTGCACCCTTGAGCAACTCTTTTGAATATCACCCCCTGGCCACAGCCACTGTGCATGGTGCAGTGGAACTTGCGCCACCACAAGTGGTCAGAGTGGAGCATTCAACTTGCGGTGGCACAAGTACCATTGCGCCATGCGCAAAATCCCCATATTCAACGGGTGACATGCAGATAGGGCCATAATTCATGCAAGGCATGGGGCCGGCCATTTGCATCTGATTATGGCCCCATTTGCATGCCATTAGCATGCAGGTGCACCGATCCCCGAGGACTTGCGCCTGGCACCCTGCCAGGCAGCAGCCGTCGGGGACCGACGCCCCCTGCAGCCCGATCGCGGGCGAAACAGTGTACAATCCCCACCACCACCCACTGGCCCGATCGCGGGCATAGTTTAATCCCCCCCCACCAGCCCGATCGCGGGCAGGCAGCAATGTCTCCCCAACATATCCCTGGTGGTCCAGTGGACCGAAAAGTCGATCGCGGGCAGTGGTTGTCTAATAAACCTCCCTCCTTCCGAATTCATCCCTAGTGGCCCAGTGGACTGAAAACCCCAATCGCGGCGGTAGTCATTATGAAGCGAACATAGCCCTGGTGGCTAGTGTCCCCCCACCCACCCATGAAGCCCTCACCACCTCGCCTCAGCAGCGGCGGGGCAGCATCCCACCCACCTGCCGCCGCTGACTGACTGCTCGATAGGGCTGCACCCTATTGGTGCAGAGCAAGAGCTATCGGGCGCAGTAGCCCATACCACAGAAGACAGACCAGTTTTGTGAATGAATGAATGTATTCATTCACAAATCTGACTGGTCATGGTAGGTATGGCTGCATGCCCATTGGCTCTTGCTCTGCACCACGGCATGCAGGCCCTACCGGGCAGTCAGCCGGCGGCGAAGCGGCAGGCGTGGTGTGATGCTGTTGCCTCGCTGCCGCCGGGGAGCAGGGTGCTGGGGCTTCGTGGGTGTGTGGGTGGGGGACACTAGCCACCAGGGCTATGTTCGGGGGTTTCTTAACGACTACCACCAGCGATCAGGCTTTTCAGTCCACTGGACCACCAGGGATGAATTCAGAAGAGGGGTTTATAGACAACCACTGCCCGCGATCGGGCTTTTGGTCCACTGGACCACCAGGGATGAATGTGGGAGGGGGTTCTTACACAACCACTGCCCGCGATCGGCTTTTCGGTCCACTGGACCACCAGGGATACATTTGGGGGGGGAGCCACATTGCTGCCCATGATCGGGCTGGTGGGGGGTGGTGGTGGTGGAGATTCTACACTGTTTTGCCCGTGATCGGGCTGTGGGGGGGCACAGGAACTGGGTTGGGGGCCAGCCACAGGTGGCATCTGCTGTGTTGCACCCTGCAATGCAGCAGCTCACCTGTGGGTGATCCTCGACTTGATCCTTTCTTTTTTGCTCAAAGTGGTGCAGGCGCAGGTTGGGGGTTGCACCTGCACAACTCTGCACAGCCCGGCTGAATATCCGGCTGTGCAGTTTATGCATGGTTCCTCCCCCTCCAGTTCAGCATGCATTCATTTGCATTGCGCTGTTGCTCAGCATGTTTTCTGTGGCGCAACTGCCTCCTGCTGAATATGGCAGAATGGAGCAAGTTCGGACTTGCGCAGGTGCAACCCTATTGCGCATGGCGCAACCCTTTTGAATATCTGGGCCACAGAGTTCATATAGCTGTCTGATATGTGTGGTGCAATGATATAGAATGCAAAGGCATACATTACATAGCACAATATACAAAAAATAGAAGTAAATTCACTGAATTCAAACAGCTATCAGTAAACACAGAGGGGGCAATGCCATACAACAATAACCAATTTTGGGGGGGATTAGAATAAGTTAAAGAACAGCTGACACCTTCAGGAGAACTCTAACAAACATAATATTTAGTCATTGTACAGCTTGTATTTCACATTAGTTCAGTATTTTTCCTGCCGATTATGTATTACTGAGGTAATTTGCATGAAAACATGATATTTGCTCCTTTTCCCTACCTTAGTTCATAATGTACTACTTGTGACATCACAGTTACTCCCATGGCAACAGATTGTGATGTCATAACACAGGATTATGACTTACAGTAGGGAGTAAGTTGTAGAGGCTGATGAACTCTAAGGGATAAAGCTCATGTATTCATGCAAATTTCCTCAGTAATAATCAGGAAGAGAAATCTATAGACTATACACAGAATGCAAGCTGAATTGTACCTAATTATTATATTTTTCAAAGTTTTCTTTGAGGCATCAGCAGCTCTTTAAGTATAATTTAACCACAAGAGCTGATCTCAGAACATAATTTTTCAATAACTGCCTTAAAGGTATTGAGTTTGACCAGTGAAGTTAGTTTAAAGAGGTTTGTAATGAGTTCCACACTGTGGGATTAACACAACTGATTGCAGATTTTCCTAGCTGGGTAGCATGTTTTGGAATGTTCAGGATCATGTGATTATTTTTTTCTGAGGGAATCACTGCTTTGGGGTAGGTGGAAAAGTTTCGTAATATATCTTGGGAGATCATTTAAAAGTATCTTGTATGCCCATGTGTACAGATTCAATAGTCTTCTGGTAATTAATGAGGACCAGCTGACTGTGGCATACAATACACAGTGGTGAGTCTTGGGCACTCACTCTGTTATAAACCTAGGTGCCCTGTGATGGAGCATGTCTAACTTGAAACAACAAGTAGCAGAACAACGGCTGCAAATTAGGTCAGCATAGTCCATAATCAGTAGGAAGGTGACTTGGACCAGATCTTTCCAGACATCAGGTGGAAAGCAGTGCTTATTTCTGTAGTAAAAACCAAGTCTAGCCCACAGTCTTTTACATATTGCCTCTATATGGGTTGAGAAGGACAGTTTTGTTGTCAATCCATATTTCTAGGTATTTGTATATCTCAACTACCTCAAGTGTATCTCTTAGTTACATAGTGATGGCTGGGGCTGATGCACATTGTGAGGCAGCGTTGTGTGAGGTAAAGAACAATATCTTTGTTTTTCAGGCATTTAGTAGCAGTTTAGAGTGGAAAAGGTTGAATTCTAACTTATTCAATGCAATTTGAAGGTCAGTGCAGACGGTGCTAACATTGGGCCTTGAGATGCACAAGGCCATGTCATCTGCATAAAATGTAATTTGGCATCAGTGATGGTCTCTCCTAAGTCATTAATGTATATCATTAAAAGTAATGGACCAAGGACAGATCCTTGAGGGACACTCTCTAAGAAGGGGGGTAAATGAAGAATAGAGACCTTCAGCTTTGACCTGTTGTAACCATCCAGTTAAGTAGTTGGAAAACCATTGCAATGGAGCAGGGTCTATGCCTGTCTTATACAATTTTTGGATCAGGATGTTATGATCAACAGTATCAAAGTGCAACCCCCTAGGTGACGCCATCCCAAGGGCTACTACTCCTGCCTGCTTGGCTAGTAGCAGGTTAAGGGGACTGGGTAATGAAATGGGTGCCTCCACTTGGAGGTCAGGGTTGTTAGTGGTCAAGCTAATCTGGGCACAGCTCTCTGGGACACTGTAACTCCCCTCTTTCCCTTCTAGTGGCCTGAACAATATACAATAATTACTTTCACAATGACCCTTATTCACCAGGCAATTACCCACACTGTTTGCACTTACCACCAGGGCTGGTTCCTCTAGCTTGACCCTGGGGACCCCTGTAAAACAAGGTTAAGCACAGCAAATAGCAACAGTACAATACTTTTGGCATAAACTGGAACCACAGTCAGGTTAAATTCAAACAAAGTTAAATCTGATTTATTCAGGGGACTTGAACAAGGGAGGGGCGTAATCAGGTTGATTTGCTTAAAAGCTATATTAATCAGACAGTTATGCATGCAGTTCAGAGTCCCTACACAGTCACACACTCTGGCTACCCAGGTAGGAAAACAGTGGGCTAGCCAGGAACGTTGCAGCTGGTTTGGGCCCTGTGATGGAAGAAAGCAACATGCACAACACACACTATTTGTAATCCAGAGCCACAGGGCTCATTTCATGAATGAAAAACAACAAGACAATCAGATGACAACACTTTTAGATTTAACTGTTGTTGAAGGGAGCTACCCTGATGTTTACTCACGATAACCAATACTGGACATAGGCAGGATGAAATCGAGACTGCAGGCTGTTGAGCTAGAGTGCCCAGAGAAGCAGGGCCCACACGAATCACCAAGGCGTTGTTCCTATTCAAGGCATTGAGCAGGGGGCTGATCCCCAGGCCAGTCTCTTGTTGATTACTTTCTCTGTGTAGCAGGTATTCTGGCTGGGCCAGTGTAGCAGGGCCCAGACAAACAGAAATGGATACAGATTCAGTCCGTGGAGCTGGATACAGCCTCCAGCAAGCAGACCACAGTTCAGACACACAGTGGGGAACCAAATCACGACCCACCATAAGCACACAGCACATTCAATCAATCAATTAAACTTTATTTAACCAGGCATAGACACCATTGAGCAAGCTCATTTTCAACCTGGTCCTGGACATCAACAGTTTACAGGCATGGGTAGACAAGCACAAGAGTACATGAGGAAGGTCATACATGTCATAAAATACCAGATGACAATATTACATGCAGTTAGCAAGACATCACAATAAAAATTATTAGCATGTATGTATATACCAGATGAGAGTGAGAGTGAGAGAGAGATAGCGGGAGGGAGAGTAAGAGAGATAGAGATAGAGAAGGAGAGAGAGAGAGGGGAGAAGGTAAGGAGAGAGGAGGGGAGAGAGAGAGAGAGAGGGGAAGGGAGGGACAAGTGCTGGGTGCCCCCTAACTAGGAAACTAGGCGAACTAAGTGCCAGAATAAATGCAAAAGAAACTGGTGGTTGCGGAAGCTAGGTCATCTAAATCAGTTGCAGGTTTCTTTCAGGTATTCAGTTAGCTTTGCTTTGAAGGTGAATGAACCAGGGAGGGTATAAAGTTTTAGAGAGCTTTGCATGGTATTCCATAGAGAAGGGAAGGAGAAAGTGATTGCAGCTGAGCTATAAGATGTTGTACTCTTGGTGTCTGAAGGCAAAGTAAGGAGAAGCATCTCCAGCTGTAAGCACCCTTGGCACACTCAAAGAGGCTCGAGATGTATGCCGGAAGCTTATCAGACAGTGCTCTGTAGAGCCAGAGAAGAGCATTTCTTTTCCTCCTTGTAGGGAGGGAGGACCATCCCAGCTCACAGTAAAGCAAACAATGATGGGTGCAAGAAGGTAG
The DNA here is from genome assembly GCA_016271365.2 of Neoceratodus forsteri. Classification (NCBI taxonomy): domain Eukaryota; kingdom Metazoa; phylum Chordata; order Ceratodontiformes; family Ceratodontidae; genus Neoceratodus; species Neoceratodus forsteri. Next base: position 668,539,981 of record CM057451.1, on the reverse strand, counting down.
GTTAAGGATGAACCTCAAGGCCCTGTGGTAGAGGGTGTCAAGCTTATTAAGTGCTGAGGAGGGACAGTTATCATACAGGAAGCTGGCATAGTCCAGGAATGGCATGAATGTACTGTAGATTGCACTAGCCTCTTCCTGGCATCTTTGGTGAGGAGGTGTTTGATGCAGTAGAATATGCCTAAGCATTGTCTTAGTTTTTTGGTGACCTCATTCAGGTGAAATAGAAAGTTAAGTTTATTGTCCAGCCAGAGCCCCAGATATTTAAAGTTGTCCAGTTTCAAGGGGTTCGCCAAGTAGAGTTAGGATCTTGTGATTGCAAGAGGGGCCAGGGGCTGCCTTAGGCGAGATAATCATGGCTTTAGTCTTTTTAGCGTTGAATATGAGCTTATGTTTAATTAGATTATGCTGGAGAGAAATAAAGTCTTGCTGTAAGTCCTCATATGCCAAGTCCATAGTGGGGTTGACGGTGTAGAGGACAGTGTCGTCCGAAAATACAGTAGGTGTACATTAGCTGTGCACAGATGTGAGTCAAGGTTGTTGATGTAGATTGCAAATAAGATTGGGCCCAAGATGGAGCAATGGTTTTAGAGGAGACAGGTCTCCTGAGGCTTTGACTTGCTGGTATCTGATAGTAAGGTAGCAGGTGAACCATTTAACGGTGGCACTGTTGAGACCGATGTCACTCAGAGCACTAAGCATAATGCTGTGGTCCACCGTGTCGAAGGCCTTACTGAGGTCAAGGAAGAGAGCAAACACATATTTCTTGGAGTCTAAGGCCGTTTGCCAGTCTGTGGTTACTTTGGTAAGGGTAGAAACCATGCTGTGCTTAGCTCTAAAACCCGATTGAGCCGTGTTTAGCAGATTCTGTGAGTCCAGACACTCCCTGATTTGGGTGTTAACAATTTTTTCAAGTAATTTTGAGAGAGTGGATAATAGGGAGATTGGCCAGCAGTTGTTCATGTCGCTTGGGTCCCTGGATTTAAACAAGGGGATGATGTGTGCAGTTTTCCATAGATTGGGTAGCGTGCCTTGCATTAGGGAGGTGTTAAATAGATGGGTAATGGGGGTGGTCAGGTGACGGTAACCAGTTTTTAGGAAGAACGGTTCGATGTTGTCTGCACCAGCACTCTTTTTTGTATCCAGCACCAATAGAAGGTCCTCAACTTGCTTGAAGGTAACAGGTCAAAAGCTGAAGGCAGCGGAGTGGCACTGAATAGTGTTAGCATTGGGTCTAGTGCCAACAGTGATGTCCCTGTGTGGACTCAGTTTGCTGATTGGGGAGGTGTCAAAGGCTAGCCCCGCAGTAGGGAAATGATCATTGAGGTGTTTTAGGATCTCAGCTTTGTCAGTAAAGACATTGTCCCCAGACACTATTTTGGTGGGGAGGGAGGCTACAGTGGTGTGGCCTTCAACCTCTTTTAGGATGTTACAAAACTTGGCAGTGTTGTTTTTATTATCTTCCAGCGCTGCTTGGAAATAGCTGACTTTTTCAGATCTAATAAGTTTAGTGCAGGCATTTCTGGCGGCGAGAAACGCGAACCAGTCGGCTGCTGAATGAGATTTCCTGGCTTTTTTCCAAAGGAGGACTCTATCCTTAAGAATTTTCTTCAGTAATGGGAAGAACCAACCAAATGGTCTGTTTTTGGAATTGAAGAGCCTTGGGGGGGCTGTGTTTGTCTAGTAAATCCTTTAGTAGTTTGTGGAAGATGATGAAAGCCTCGTTGACTGAAGGGGCTAGGTAAAAGTCCTGCCAAACAATGTTGCCCAGGTCCTGCAGGAATGTGGTTAGGCAGAATCTTTTCAAGCATCTCTTCAATTTAGTATTAGGGGCTGACTTTACCTGAGGAGAGTGTCTAATGCAGGCAATGGTGCAGTGATCACTTATGTCGTTGAAAAACACCCCGGTATGTGTAATATCGTTTGGTTTATTAACTAGCATGTAAGGAAATTCCACTGTACCAGGCAAATGGCTCTCAGGTCGCAATTACAGAGTCTCTGCACAAGCTGGGAGTTCAGAGGTAACTGGAAGTCCTGACAGGCCGATCGCATTCAGCAAATCTTCAGTCTTCTTCAGGTTAAAGCCTGGTCACAATTCAGAGGCTTAATTCGCTCTCCAAATTCGGACTCAGTCCAAAAAAAGTACAAGTTCCCTCTCAGGAACAGCAAGCAGGTATGCAGGCCAAACTCAGGCCTTTCCACAGTTCCCCATGCGAATCCACTATGGATTGCTGCTTGAACTATCTCCAGCTGTTACTTCTTCACTTCCCAACTCAGATCTAACTGAAACTGAAAGCAGTGTGGGACTTTCCCCAAGATCTAAAAGGTTTGGTTGGCTGATCTGTCTGTCAGTGACAACAAGGGCTCCCCCTCCAGGTTATTTTAGGCATCAAAAGCCCAAAACTACAATTCCTACAAGTTTGGGCCCCACCAAGCCCCTGTAGGCAGGCTCCATTTTAGAGTCCCAAATGTAATGATTGACCCATTCTGACAGCCCCGGCCAAGATGATGGAAACAAACAGAACTGTCCATGCTGCAAAGAAGGCAGGTTAGAACAAACTGCAATATTATTAGTACTCGATAACAAATGATCAGCAAACAAGCACATCTTCTAACAGAGCTCCCTCTCAGTTTAAGTATGACTGCAATCCAGGCAGCTCTTAAAGAGACAGTACACAGAGGCTATACAGGCACTCTCTGGCAATACATTTAAACTGCTAAAACACAGGACACCAGCCTGGCAGTGAGCATTTAGGCAAGCTCAAGGAAGACTTTTCAGGAACTCCCATTTGTAGGGGGGTTACAAAAGGCTTTAGTAGTAGCTAGAAAATAACTCCTGTGGATTGTTTATGGTTGACAGCCCCTAACCAATCATTAGTGAAATTGGCTGGGGCAGAGACAGTACTATGTTTAGGTCTAAAACTAGATTGAAGGGGAGTTATTGTATTTGGTTGCTCCAAGAAAACTCTTAATTGGGTGTTAATAGGTTTTTCCAGGAGTTTTGCTGAAACAGAGAGAATGGATATTGGTCTGTAGTTGTTGAGAATACTGGCATCTCCGGATTTGAGGATGGGTGTGATGTGTGCTGTTTTCCAGAATAGGGAAACGTTGTTTCTAGAGAATGATAGAGTAGAAAGATGGGCAATGGCCACCATAAGCTGTGTGAAGCTAAGTCTAAGAAAAAAAGGGTCCAAGCCAGCAGCGGCCGCACTTCTTTAGAATCTAACCCTAGCTAGAATTGCTCCATGGCTATGCAATTTTGCGGAATACAGTGGAAGGATTTGGCATGTTGCAGCTGGGAACCTATCAAATGCCAAGCCAGCTGATGCAAAATGTGAATCTGTTTCTTCCTGGACCCCACCTTCTCCTTTGCTGGGCAGGCTGGCCTGTGATAGGGGAACATATTAGTAAATTCTTCTTTCAGGACTTTCCTGGCCTCCTCAACCATTGGAAATGTTTGGGTGCCTGACCACAGCCAGACATTCAGGCAAGCAGAGTACATTAGTTGAAACCTGGATCCCATCTTATGAAGCCCAGCTTTGACATTAGCAAAGCTGTTTCTCATCTCCCTCACTCCAGGGCTAAGATCATTAAGCAGTTTTATGGTGTGCACCTGATATGTAAGCATAGGCATTGCTCTGGCCTGTTTTTAGACAAACAATTTTTCTTGAAAACTCAAGAAACATAGAATGAGCATCCTGGGTCTGTCATGGAAAGCAGGCTTCAGGGCAAAGTTCCAGTGTGCCCACTCAATCTGAAAGTTTTGTCATCCTGGGGGAGGCCCAAACAAGTCAGACAACTGTTGTCCATGTAAGCAGAGGGATCCAGATTCTCACATCCCTCCTGGAGCGTGAATACCAGTCTATTATTTCTCCAGGAGTAGTTCTCCTGATATTCAGTGCATTCCTGAAGCTTCTTGATGTGCCATATGTTTCTGATTCTCTCCAGGTGCTCACTCTCCAAAGCATCTTTGAGGCTAGAGATTTTAGCCTCTGCATCAGTGATGTGGTGGGTGTTGGTTGCAACATTAGTTTTAATTTCTTGAAACTCACTCAGCATTTCCTTGACTGAGGAGCAGAGGGCCAACATCTCCTCCAGGAGCCTTGTGAGCTGGTTGGTTATTGCTGCACGCCTGGCATAGGATCACTTTTGAACTTTCTTAGGAGCTTGTTTTAAAGATTCAGGGCTGCCAAAGTCTTCAAAGTTCATCAATGGATCCTCCATCCATTTAGTAGTCAGCAGGAAAGTTTTGCTGAGTTAGTTCAAGTTAAAATGGAGTATTTAATTGTTTTCAGGTGGTTCTTTCAGGCTGCTTCCTACCACCAAGGCTGCATTATGTGATTCCTCCTTTTGTTTTAATTTTCCCATGGTTTTACTGACATGCATAGCGCAGATGCAGCTTGCTGCAAAAGTAACACTAAGGTACATATGACTGCTAACCATCTCTTATGTAAGGTCTCCAAATTTCCATCTATAAGTTTCAATGTTCTTCCCAAAGGCTACAACCTGGCTGTTTGGGACATTCAAGCTGAGTTTCATCTTGATCATGGCTGAAATAAGGTCCAGTTTTCTCTGTAAACCCTTTTTAGATCAGAGAAACTGAACAAGATCGTCTGCATTAGTGCTAGTGGCTCAGCAGGTTGCACACTCGCCTCTGAGGCTGGAAGATCAGAAGGCTGCGGGTTCCATCCGCACACCAGACACTTGGGGTAAAATCCCAGTACTGACACTGTAGTGCATCATGAGGGGGATGATTCAGTCCTGAGGTGCTGTCTTTTGGATGAGATGTTAAACTGAGGTTCTGTCTGCTTGTTCTGGTGGTTGTTCAGGTGGACATTAAAGATCCCATGGCACTTCTCGAAAAAGAGTAGGGGAATGTTTTATTAGAAGAAAATTAGTACACAAGTATCAAATTATACATAAAATATATAAAGAGAAATATAAAACAAATAATAAACAAGACAACCCCTTAACAAAACAAAAATTGAAACACATCTAAAGTATCAAAAATCAAAATGATACTGTAAGAAACTAAGTGCAATTGTTCCAGTAGGTATGGAAGAGAGAAGGTGGCAATGTTTTACTTTCACTTTCATATATATTACATAAATTATGAACCCCCTGAGTCAACACCTGCGTTGATGTATAATCCTTCTGTTGTAACAAAAAAGGCAACTATGCTTGCCACAACTAAAACCTACATAAAGCAAAAATTAAACACAAGGTACTTGGGTGATAATGTGCTAATGCAGGGGGAAATAAACCAAAGACAAGAATTTCATAGGTAACCAAGGTAAAATGTTTGTCCTACCATTTATGCAAGAGGAGAGTCCAAAAGGACTGATTATGAGGGCAATCAAAGAAAAAGTGTTGCATCGTTTTGAGAATGCCAGAACAAGATTCTCGAGGACACATTCTCGCCTCTGTGGATTTATGTGTCAAAAGTGTTATGGACTCCCAGCTGTCCATGGCGAGAGAGCCAGGTGAGATCCCAAAGTTGCAGGGGGATTCTAGAGTCAGTTAACTGCAAAAATACAGTTGCTAAAAGAAAAAGAGTAGAGGAATTTCCCCAGTGTCCTGTCCAAATTTCCCCCATTCGCAAATAATACCACCAGCAGCTTAATCTGGTTCAATTGCAGTTGGTTACCATCTGTATCTCTCCCCTTCCCCATCCCAGATCTCCCCTGAAAAAGGGATTTCTAGTCTCAGTGAGCCTACCCAGTCAACAAAATTCAATAAATAAATAAATAGGTGAAAGCAGAGCAAATACATGGGCCAGTCTTTGGAGAATCTGCTATAACAACATACAGGTCGATCGGTAATTGGTTAATGTATATGCAAAATAGCGTGGGGACCAGGACACTTCTCTGCTTCACATCCCTGTTTGTTGGGGATGTATTCGAGAGCTGTCCCCTGGTCTCCACCCTAACCTGAGCCCGTGGGTCTGAGTGTAGATCTCTTATCATACTAATGAGAATAGGTTCAATATCCCATTCCCACATTCTACACCACAGAATACCTCTTGAAATTGAATTGAATGCTGTGGTGAAGTCTATCAAGTCTGAATACAGTACTTGTGTTTGCACATATACAGTACATATTCTTCTATAAGGTTCAGCAACATATAGCAGTCATCAATGGTTGAATAACAGCTCTGAACCCTGCTTGTAATTCATAAGGCCATGAACCTGTTAATTTCCTGCAGGGACCTATTTAATATACTTTTTGAAAACATCTTAGAATGCATATCCAACAGACTAATGGGTCTTTACATTTCGGGGTTGTCATACTCCCCCTTTTAATACACAGAAACAATTTCCACCCCTCTCCAAGAAGCAGGGACAAATGCTGTTTTTTTGTTGTTGTTGTTGTTAACCAGGTAAGGTCCACTAGGCAGAAGTGCCTGTTTTCGGGGGTGACTCAGGAGCTTTGTGGTGGTTATGTGACTTGGTCAAGGTCACACAGTATGCAAGTGGGGGTTGTGGAAATCAAACCCAGGTTTGCTGGATGTACCAAGCTCACTCATAGCTTGTTACTCTAACCTCTGGGCTACACTGTCAGTCCTAGCCTTCCACAATACTTTTATTACAAAAGACTACAGAACGATTGCTCAGCCATGCAGAAAAGAAATCTCAGCAGGCACTTGTTCAGGAACTGGGTCCTTTTTTTGTTTAAGTGAATAAACAGCCATATAGACTTTACTCCTTGTTATACTAGGCAATGTTTCCCTAAACACAGCTAGGTCTCGCCAGGGCAGGGAATTTATTTGCTGAGTAAAAAAAAAAATTACACAAATAATGTTTCATTCAAGTATCAGGAGTGATGTAAGTATCAATATCTTTCTTTAAGTTGTGGTACCATGGGCAACAATTAGCTAAAAGGTTCAGGGATAATTTTTATTTAGAATGCTAATCATTTTCTCCCACTGGTGGTGATGATGATATATTCTTTTCTGTTATCCTGTAAAAAGTTGTTATATTGTTTCCTCTCCTGATTTAGTTCTTTAAGCCATGCCCTGGTACCGTTCTTCTTTGTTTTTCTTACTAACTACCTAAGTTTGGCTTTTTCTTTTCTGCAGCCTTTATCAAACCATCTAGTTCTGTACATAATCATTCCTAGCATTATATTCTTATACAGTAATTGCTTTAATTTATCAAGTAGTAAGTATGATCTGACCAAATCTCCATTGCCCCATGCTCTGCTAACTTTTCAATTGGATTTTCACAACAAAATTCCCAAATGAGGATGACCTCTCTTACATTTTCTTCTAGTAGCTCATCTGAAGTAATTATTTTCTTATTCCTAATCTCCATAAATAACAAATGGTTCCCCTCATCCAGCACCAAATGGCTATTAAAAATTCTTATTCGGTCTCAGTGCAATAGAGGAGCAGTCCCTCTTGGATCCAGATTCAATCAGCTATGCCTCCTGCTAGATTATACAACCTAACCACAGAACCAAATCAACAACTGAAACACCAGCTGCAGACATGCATGTTATCTGACCACTTTCATCACCTTTTAATCTTTTTTTTTTAACCAGGAGAGACACACTAAGCTGAAGCTTGTTTACAGGTGTAACCTGGGAGCACAAGGAAGTTAAGTGACTTGCATCTTCCATTTAACAAGTATAAGTTTGCTTCTTTCATAATTTCTATTAGGATGTTACCTGCCTGGTTAGTTTTCAGATCTTCACTTGATGTAGCCAGATTTATACTTGGGGTGTATGTGGGAGGGGGAGGGAGAGGTTAGTTCAGTTCAATATTGTGTTATTTACAAAGCCATCAAAGTTGCCAGTTCTGGTATTCATATTGTCTACTATTAAGATTTCTACATCTGTGAGTTCCATTCCCATATTTCTAACATTTTCTCTTCACTGTACCAAAACTGTATCTAAATAATATTATGAGTCAACAGGTGGAATATAGATAATAAGTAATATAATATTAACAGAGCAAAACTCCCAATAAAAAAAGATAGTTTTTCTCCATAATTAATGTTTCTGCCTTTTTTTAAATAGCGTATTCTGAAATATGAAGCAAGGCTACCTGAGGATCTATCAAATCTTGAAGTTTTGTTTCTTGGCATCTGATGTATTTCATAACCATTCAGTACAATGTCTTTCTCTATGCTATGCCAAGTCTCCTGCAGACAGATCATCTTATCCGAAGTCAAATAGGAAACCCTTCACTATCTGTCAATATTAATTCTAATCCAGCAACATTCCAAGACATCATGACATTTTCTTGTCCAGTATTCAACTCTACAGGTCCAGCCTTACTCCGGGGGCTGTTCCTTTTAGTTACCAGCACAGGAAGGAGTCATTTCTCATAACCTGCTGAAGCAAGGAATCATTTGAAATGCATACATTTGTTTTTCATCTGTGTTTACCTCTCTTTTTGGTAGGCCTAATTCTTCCTCTTTTGGGTTTCTAGCAAAAACAGTCTCTGCACACATTCTGTTATCAACAAGATACAGAACCATACCATCCCAAACTACTGTTTTAGCCAGAATCCTTTCTGCTACCTTCTTGTTTTTCACAATTATGTCAAACTGTTCTCCTTAGAAAATTCCCCCTCTTCTATTGCCACTTTATACTGTCTCTATGTAGTAGAATTTGCAGATAGTGGGCAGGATTCTCAAAGCTTGCAGAAGGTGCAAAACCTTTCCTAAGTCCCCAAAACTTCCTCAGCCATGGAAAAAATGGGAAGTTTGCTCCAAGTGCTATTCACAAAACCCTCTGCAGCTGCAGGAAAAACCATTATGGACTGTGGAAAAAAGTGCAGCTGCGGAAGTCCCTCAGGACAAAAAGGTGTGAGATAAGTAAGGCACAGCTCCTGAAAGGCTATTCACAGCCATTTTTTTTTCTGCAGCTGAGGAAAGAATGTTACACACAGTGGAATGAGGTGTAACTCTCCCTCAGCACACTGCAGTAGTGCCCCAACAATTGGAATCAATTAAGGTAGAGGTGTACCACAGGTAATAGCATCTCAGACAGTATAGCAGTGGCTGATGTTACAGCACCAAAAGCACACATTGCCATGATATGGCACCAGACCCAATGCAGCCCATGACAGAGCCCCACAAGCAGTAGAGCCTAACCAGCCAGCAGCAAGTACTACCCCCCCAGGCCACTGGCACATGCCAGGGAGGGACTATCAGCAGGGACTGTCAGCCACTGTGGTGCCAAGGTATCGCTGGTACCTGTGGTGCTGCTGTGGTCCCAGTTGAGGACTGGTTGCTGGTCTCTGTGAGTGCTGTCAGCTTCATATTATGGCAGCAATGTTAAAGTCTGCTGCTTCAGCTACATAGATTTACTATTGCTGTGCCTCCTCAGTCATTTCCACAGCTGTGGATTCGCAGCATTTGCGGGATTCCTGCAGCTGCTGCAATTCCACAGCTGTGGGACTTTTTGCGGAATTCCCTCAGCTGCAGGATTTTCTTTAAGAATATCATGCAACTGCATTTCCGCAGTGCTGCAAGCTTTTTTCCTGCAGCTACGGAGTTTTTGCTGTTCTTTGAGAATCCTGCCCTGTGTCTAAACAAGTTACATGAGGATTTGGTCAGAGTCTTTGAATCTTCCCTGTATATTGGCTGGCAGTATAGCCTAGAAGTTAGAGGAATGAGGTGTGAACGAGCTTGATACATCCAGCAGACCAGAACTGAGTTTGATTCTCACAACCTCCACTTGCATACTGTGTGACTCTGAGCAAGTTGCCTAACCTCCCAGTGCTCCCAGGTCTCCCCTGAAAACAGGCACGTGTGCCTAGTGGGCCTTACCCGGTTACCAAAGACTAAAAAAATATATTATATATATATAAAGGTGATATCAAAAAGGCTGCATGTCACAGGATTATTAAGCTTTTCTTGACTAGGATGCTTCACAGCATTAAATTGTGAGTTGGTGACCTATTCAGGAAACCATTTTTTATGTTATGATAATTCAAACTCTGAACATTTATCCGTAAATAGCTGGCCACCCTAGGAGATTCAAACTAAACATCAGTGAATTCCCTACAAACATCAGAGTAGCCCAGAGACTGCAGAAATAACTTCATCTTCATTTATGTGTAGGCCTAGAGCTGCCTTAAAAAGGTTTGCTACCCTTTTTTTTTGGTTAAAAGTGGGCAGTTCTCATAATCTATATTTCAAAGCTCACATATGTGGAGTAAGGGACCATTCTGCTTAGGGAAGCTGTTCACATTCTCAGGATTATTAATCCTTTGATGTTTTGACTCGCTATAATTAAAAGGGGTAACTTCTATCCAGTGCATTTTGAATCTCTGCAGTTTTCTCATCCTGTAGGGTATTAACTTCCTCAAAATCTCAGTCGGGCTCTCTTGTAATTTTTTTTTATTGGACACATGATCCTGTCCAACTATTCCATTAAGGGCTGAGTTCAAAACTAGAGCTCCATTACACATTCTGGTTTTTTTTTTACACTTTCATCTGACCCCACATCAGTATGAACTTTGAGAATAAAGCAATTTCACTCTTCTTTTAAAGTTCTTGTAGGACATTCGTTGGTTTTGCCAAATTACCCATTAAATATCTTCCTTCCTAAAACAAAGTTCGGTGACCTGCAAAAGATCAGCTACTGCTGTTGTAAGTCTTAGCTTGTGGCTCATTCCCATCTAACCAAGTTTGTTCTTTTACAATTTCTTTCTCTATAGTTATATTCTTTTCGCATAGGTAAAAACCATCTGTCGGCAGCTTTCTACCTTCTATTTGTGTGTTAGTGGCTTTAACATTATTTTTTAATTTTTTTCCACTTTATTCTCATTAAACAGCTCAGGGATATGCACACTGCTAAACTCAGGCCTGTAGGTTATGGGGTTCCATGTCAAAACCGTGCTATCTGAAAAAGCGTGGTCAAAAAACACACCGTTCGCTCCATACAAAAAAACATGGTAAAAAAAAAACACAACACATAAATATACAACCTAGCACACTTCCTTTACCTTCTTATTAAAATATATAGTTGGCACTTCATAAGTCCAGTATATATATTTTTATAATAAACTAAAGGAAGTACACTGGATTATATAGTAGCACTTTCACTGTTTCTTCTTGTGCAGTTATCATGGCACAGTTTTTCACCTTACTTTTTTGGATCCGTGGTCTTGATGGGATACCAGTTAGAAATATAGAAACATAGAAGTTGACAGCAGATAAAGACCGCAAGGCCCATCCAGTCTGCCCATTTCTTTTTCTACCTTATAAATGTGCCATCAGCCTTTGCTCTGTCAATGGCCTATCTATTCATACTCATCTGTATTGCTCCCTTATGCATATCCCATGCCTGTTTGAAGCCCTGCACTGTATTCATATCCACCATTTCCTGAGGTAGGCCATTCCATGCATCCACCACCCTTTCTGTGAAAAAGAACTTCCTCACATTACCCCTTAATTCGGCCTCCCTCTAGATTCATGCTGTGTCCTCTTGTCCTGCTATTTTTCTTATATTGAAACATGTTAGACTCTTTCACCTTGTTAATGCCTTTATGGTGTTTGAGTGTTTCGATCATATCACCTCTATCCGTCCTTTGCTCTAGGGTATACATATTGAGCTCCGTTAATCTGTCCTCATATGTTTTCTGATGCAGTCCCTACACCATTTTGGTTGCCCTTCTCTGGACTGCCTCAATTTGGTTAATGTCCTTATGAAGGTGTGGCCTCCAGTACTGCACACAGTACTCCAGATGGGGCCTAACCAGTGTCTTGTAAAGAGGGATTATTACCTCCCTCTTCTGACTTGTGATACCCCTACTAATACACCCTAACATCCCCCTAGCCTTACCTACTGCTTTAGTGATCTGCTTGGATGATTTCATGTCATCGGTGATGATGATGCCCAAGTCTCTTTCTTCCTTTGTGACTGCCAGCAACTCCCCTCCCAGCCTATAGGTGGCTGCAGGGTTTCTCTTCCCTATGTGCATGATCTCGCACTTCTTTGCATTAAACCCCAGTTGCCACTCTTCTGACGATTTTGCTAGTTTATCTAGATCTCTTCTGATTCTGCCCACACCATCTGGATCATCTACTCTGTTACAGATCTTGGTGTCATCTGTAAACAGACAAACTTTACCCAGTAGTCCATCTTCAATGTCACTGATGAAGGTATTGAAGAGGACTGGCCCCAGGACTGATCCCTGAGGTACCCCACTTGTGACTTGCATCTTTTCTGACTGTATACCATTTACCACCACTCTCTGTTTTCTGCCCGTCAACCAGATTGCCACCCAGTTGACCAACTTCTGATCCACCCCGAGCCTACCCAGCTTATTAATCAATCTTCTATGTGGAACAGTATCAAAAGCTTTGCTGAAGTCAAGGTGGCGACATCAACTGCTCCCCTTGGTCCACCACTTGGTTACCCAGTCAAAGAAATCTATGAGATTAGTTTGACAGGACCTTCCTTTTGTAAACCCATGCTGTCTTGGATCCTATGCTCCTATGGATTCCAGGTGTTGCACTATCCTTTCCTTAAGGAGTGCTTCCATAATCTTGCCCACTACTGAGGTAAGACTGACTGGTCTGTAGTTCCCTGCCTCCTCCCTGCTACCACTCTTGTGGAGCTGGATCACATGAGCCCTTCTCCAGTCTTCTGGGACCTCTCCTGTGCTCAGAGACTCACTAAGCAGTTCCGATAATGGCTCTGCTAGTTCCACCCTTAGCTCCTTTAGTACCCTGGGATGTATGCCGTCAGGTCCTATTGCTTTGTCCACCCTGAGCTTATCGAGCTCTTGTAGGACTCTTTCTTTTGTGAAGGGACTAGTGCTCACCTCCTTCCCCCCTGTATCCATGGTGCAGAGCTGTGGGCCCTGCCCTACCTTCTCTTCAGTAAATACTGAGCAGAAGTATCTATTTAGGATAGATTCTCTTACATGGTCCTCCTCCTCCTCCTCACACGCCCCCTTTGATCTTAGCACTACCCCCTCTGGACTTTCTCCTTTCACTAATGTATCTATAGAAAGTCTTGTCACCTTCTTTTATTGTTTGTGCTAGTGTTTCCTCGGTTTGGGCCTTTGCCTGCCTTACTGCCTTCCCTGCTTCCCTTAGGGAAGTTTGGTGTGCCTCCCTATCTTCATCCGCTGTGTTCCCTTATATTTCCTGAAGGCCAGCCTTTTGGCTCTGACCTTTCTGCTACTCTGTTTGAGAACCAAAGTGGTTTCCTTTTTCTTTTGCACTTCCTTTTCTCTCTAACACAATCGGATGCTGCTTCAAATATTGCATCCTTAATGCTTGCCCACTTTGCCTGTACCCCCTCACCTGTATTTCTTTTTGCCAGGGCTAGCTTAACTCTGTTGGCCATCTTATGAAAGTAAGCTCCTCTGAAGTCCCATATTTTTGACTTGGAATGGATGATTTAGTTGTAGTGGCCAAAGTGAACCATACCATGTGATGGTCATTGGCCCCCAGGTGACCTTCTACCTGGAGATCTCTGATCCTTTCCCTGTTAGTCAGTACTAGATCTAGGATAGCCCTGTCTCTTGTGGGTTGTCGTACCAGTTGTTTGAGGCCTTCCCCTTGCAGGGAATCCACCATATATCTAGTTCTGGCAGATGCTCCTGCTGGTATTGACCAATCTGTATCCGGCATGTTGAAGTCTCCCATTATCAGAACCTCCCCATTAGCTGTCATGTTTTTTATATCTTCTAACAGTAATGTGTCTATGCCTTCCCCCTGGTCTGGGGGCCTGTAGACAACCCCAGTTCTTATGGCTGTCCCATTTCCTGTTTCCAGGGTGACCCACAGTTCTTCTGGCTCCTTATGTGTATTCTGAATTTCTGTAGCTTTGGTATTTTATTGACATACAGGCCCTCCACCCCCTTTTGCCTCTTTCTCTTCTGAACAGTACATAGCCAGGTACTGAAGTCTCCCAAGTGTGGTTACTGGTAAACCATGTCTCGCTAATTGCTACTATGTCCAGTTTAGCCTCTGTCATTATTGCCTACAGGTCTGGAATCTTGTTTTCCAGACTGTGAGCATTTGTGTACATGATTTTCCATTGGCCAGATTACGATGTGTTAGTTGTTGGGTGAGGTCTGGTGTTTCCCCTGTGCATCGTATGGGGAGCTGGACCTTTTCCTTACCTGGTGATGCAAATGAACTGCAAACATGCTGAACTCCTGTTTGACCACTAGCTGAGGGGGGGAGGGGTGTTCTTCCCATTTGACGTATGGAGTGCTGCACCTCTCTCCCAATTTTCTAGTTTAAATATTCTGCCAAGACTCCCTCCTTAGTCAGATGCAATCCATCAAATTTAAAGAACCTTCGCTCTCAAAACTGTTGCCAGTCCCCTACAAATTTGTGTCCTTTTTTCTGGCACCAGCTCTTGAGCCACAAGTTTAGCTCCCCTGTCTCCCCTTATCTGACCTTCCGTCCATCTGCTCCCCTTTCCCAGAATCTCAGAGAAGGAGATGCCGGATGAAATGGATGATAGTTTGTCACCCAACCTGGTCAGGTGTGCCTTGGTCTTCACAACTGACTGGCTGGCGAGATCATTAGTCTCTATGTGTACCAGGATGTCAATGTTTTCTCCTGCTTCCTGAACAATGTTAGCAATGCGGTCAGTGTCTCTCCATGCTGATGTACCTGGGAGACATCTGACCTTTACCCCTGGCTGGAGATAGGTATCGACTCCCCGAATCAGTTAACTGGCTTCTTATTTGATATTTCTAACTTAATTATGGATGATTCTTTTGGTGGATGTATAACAATATTATATCATCAATGCTGGCCCCATTGACTACAATACCTTCTCTGGCTGTCTCAGTTTCATTAAATGAGAGCTACTGGGAAGTTTAATTACAGGGTTGGAACACAGTTTGGTACTCCAGTACCCTGATCCCCCCTGCAGTCAAATTATACATTAAACAGTTTCTCTACCTTATTACTTGTAAATTTTTATTGCTGTATGTGTGCAGCCGGCATTTTGCAAAAGGGAGAACTGGCCACTGGGAGATCACAGCTGCAAATTCTGTGATATGCTGATGCAGCTTTGCCCCTTCCCTTAGTGTGACCAAATGTACGGAGATCAAATAGTCTCCATATCTTGCATGCCCATTGCTATTTTTACAAAATTAGCCTAAATGTCATGTGTGTGCCAGGCATACACATGGCATTTAGGCTATTTCTGTAAATATAGCACAGGAATTTCCTGGAAGATGGCCACTGCACACTAACCCGCTGTGGAGGAGTGAGTGAAGCAGGAGTTGTACAACGCATTATATATTTCTAGAAAAGGTATGCCACCTGTGATGTTTCCCATACCTGTCTAAGTGTGCAGCTCTTTTCAGACTGACTTGTGCCGTCTTGTTTGGTGTGGCCCCTCTGCTGCCGTCTTCTCTTTTGTTTGCAGGGTGGAGTGCCAGGGAGGAGTAGCCCACCATGGATAGAGGAGATAGAACGTGCTGTGGAGCATGATTGTCAGCAGAAGAACTACACAGATTGGAGCATGAGGTGGTGAAGTGAGAAGGGAGAAGGAGCAAGAGGGCAGAAAAGAAGCAAGAGTCAAGAACCAAAAGCCAAGTGGTAAGTGCCAAGAGCCAAGAGCCAAGATCTGTGGACTTTTTGAACAACTTTATGAACAACTGTGTAATTTTGTAGTTTTGTGGGTTTTTTTGTGGATTTGTATAATTACTGTGTATCTATTGTAGTTGGGTAGATCCATTGGAAGTGGGACTGAATCTGGGTCGATGCAGGTTATAGACACTAGTTTTACTTACTCAGCGCTGTACAATATCTTGAGGTCTCAATAGTGGCTAAATAGTGGCTGGATAGTTTAGTAGCCCATTAGCTTGTGGCTTATATCAGCTTTTAGATGCCCGGGAAGCACGGGTCTACTGATTTTACTTTAAATACACTTTTTTTTTCACCAATGATTTTTATAATACGAGATGTTTAAAGAAACAAGTAACCTGATTGTGATTGAGACACTGATTTAATAGGTACGTGTAATTAGGGTATGATAGGCACATGTGTGGCATTCTGAGGATCGCAGAGTCTGGTAGCAGTTGACCACGTGCACTCAGGTCCTTTTTTTACTTTGTCTTCTTACTGAAGCTAGCTTATTTTATTTTAAGTCACTTTTTATCCACCTCCTTTAAAGTAGTTTCATTCAGCTGACTACTTATTTTCTTTTTTCATACTTCCCAACCACTATCTGGATCAGAGCTCATCTAAGGCTGTTGTTTTGAGCTCCTTGGAGGGTCTAATTACCTGCTATATTTGCTTCATTTTGACGTCAGAAAACTAATATACGGTTACTCGACAACTTTGTTACATCTGATTCACCCATGGTATAGTAGTTTAAAACTCTTAACTTTAGCAGATTGTCTTTGGAAAAAACAGTTGAAGCATAGCAGAGGACCTTCCTGGGGAATTTTGTATGCTCGATTGTTTGGGTGTTTGGCCTCGTGGGCCAGGATTGGGAAAATATGCTTTGCCTAAAACAACCTTTGTAAGTTTCAATTTATTTTTATGTATTACATATCTGTGTAATCAACTGCAAGGAGTTCCAGACTATAGTTTTAATGCCTATTGTTAATTGCTGTCTGATATTAGTGAGTGCTTGTTTTGTTTCTCTGTTTGAAAATACTTATGCTGACCTACGCTGACTCGTAGAGTACGTTATTAGTAATCAGTAGCTATTTACTGATTCAGTTGATACTTACTGATTGTTAACTTACTGTCAGCTGCCTAGCTTTCAGGGTTGCCACCTTTGGACAGGCAAAAACGGATCCTAAGCTCCATCCCTAGCCCCACTCCTTTTCATGACTCATCATGCATTGTTCCTCCTAGAAGTCCATTTGTTATATCAATAAAAAACAACGCTTAAAGCAGCAGTTCAACAAAAATGTGAAGATACTATACTGTACCTGTTAAAATTACTTTCCTAGGTTCTTCCTAATTATTTATTTACTTATGTATTTATTTATACTGGTTTACCAGATAAACATACAGTGATAAAAAAAAATCTCATTTACAGATATGATCTGGGGGGAGACAAGGGAAATACTGTAAATAGCATACAATAGTATACATACCTTATATCTTTTTCTGGCTCCATTTCCTGTTCATGTCCACAGTACTATTTAAAAGCCAAAGAAGTGACTATACTTTTTTCTTAAGGAAATAAAATAATTTTAAAACATTAAAACATTTAAAAATGCCTAAATTCTATTAGAGATGAAATGTTTACTAGCAAATGAAAGTGGTAAGGACAGCTGGCTCTGTTACTGTTACAAAAGGTGGGGGCAGCTGTGCTGCTATGCTACTTTAAGATGCAGTGGAAAGATTAGGTTAAGTAAGTGCTAATGGTGTTAATGACCATACTTTACACCTCCCAGGGTGACTGCATTCACAAACAAAAGGCTACTTTGACAACAGAACTTGTTTGTAACTTGAACATGTAGCTGAAACAATGAGTGATATGACAACATTTATTTCAAAAGTATGTGAGCACTCAAAATGTCTCAAAAACCTGACCAGCACAGAGCAAAACCGGATTACCTGATAGGAACCCTGAAAACCTGACAACCAGGAAAAAAACCTGACAGGTGGCAACCCTACTAGCTTTTAGTATTATAATGTATTATATACAGTATATATTAACTCAGCAAATGAGAGGTAGAATATATTTGAGATATAGATTTTAGATTCTGTTCTTCTATATATTATTTTATCTGTAAATTGTTTTGATTTAGATGGCAGAGGTGGAAAAAGCGTCGAAAGCAGCATATTAATTTAAAAACTTTCCCGAGTGTGGGTAATAAGATTTTATGCATCAGTTGAATCACAGCACAGCTACTGTAATTGCTACACTCACAAGGGTCTGAATTAAAGAGAAGCTCCTGTGACTTGAACAATTTTCGGATATTATCTGGTCATTTTACTCCTGCGGTCATTCTCTGGTTATCTTTCTACTCTGGTACTAGTGGCTTTAAAGGCTATGAGGACTTAAGGTGTTGGACTTTTAGCTCTACACTACAGACTCCAAGGTCTAAGGTTCTAAAGTTTTGGGGTTAGAGGCCTCGCTGGGCTATTGTGCAATATTTTGTAAATAATTTGTTATCTCATAGAACCACACCAAAGCTTATCATTTTAGGAGACTTATGATATTTATATATTTATATAATTATTGCACATAACCTTGCACATATCTTTGCACATATTTTTGCACTGCCTTGAATCTTTGCTTGATACCCTGTGCTGTATACAGTTATCAGTTTTTTGAACTGAGGTTCTTCATAAGTTTATTAAGAGAGTATTTTGTATTAAGTGAGATTCTGTATAGCAGAACCTGGATTCTCTCTGTCAGGGAGGTAAGAGGCAAGTGGAGGCCAACACTTTACCCTTTCTTTTCTCTTGAGAGAGGGAGCTAAAGCAAGTACGGTTAATACTAGGCTGCAAAGGCTCCAGAATGAGGAACTGTCCCCTTTAGAGCAGGAACTTCCTTGTAAAAAACTGATAGCTCATAAAAAGCAGACGAAAATTACTGATCATTTATATAGGGTTAATGGCAGTTCTAGCAGAACTTCAACTCCATGGTCTCAGAAATTTGGAAATTATCCTGTTGTTCTGATTGAACTGAGTAGAGAAGAAAGTCAAATTGACATCATTGAAGAGGGACTGAACCCTGCTCAGGGTATGGCAGATTCTGTAATTGTAACACTGGAGTCAGGAAGTATAGAGGAGAATATAAGTTACTCTATTACTGGCTCACAGAAAACTGAGAGCTTAGAGCCCCCTGAAATTGTAAATAATAAATAGGCTTCAAGTTCAATAATCTATGATCTATAGAATATTATCAATGGACTGAAAGAGTGTGAAGAAAAGATTAATGGTGTTGGTTATCAGGAGCAGAGACAGATGGGCCGGGAATGCTCTACTGATAACCATACTGATAATTATTCTTTAAGTAAGGAATGGGATTTAATTTATGTCTCTGATCATCCTGATTAAGATTTAGTCTTGCTCTGAAGGAACCTGGTTTATGCTAACTTAATCATAATGGACCAATTGATAATTAATAGAGAACTTATGGAGAATTTAAGAATAGATGTAGCTTCTAATTAGGGCAAAGACTGACAAATATTGAATAATTTGATAAAAATTAGTCATGTTAATGAAAGCTCAGAGGCCGCTGATGGGGCTGTACAACTAACTGAGTCTAATGTTAGTTTAATCAGACCAGATTTTAGTTGTATTAACTTCCCTGTGAGCTTGCCTTTCAATAAAACCAGTAAGAAGGGTTGGGGGACAAGAAAAAGAGGGGAAGTAAGATTAAGGGAGTTTTCAATGACAATACTAAATACAACCCTCAGCAGCCTCAGAAAGTACAAGGTAAGGAAACAGCAGTTGAGGAACAAGTAGATTCCCTCCCCAAAAGGGAGGAGGACACAACAAACAAAGATGGAATCAAAGATGGAATTAATGTTAATGTTTCAATTATAGGACAAGCAGACAGTGAGAATGGTGTACAGAATGTTATTCCCAATCCAGTGGATGGGAAACTAATTACACATTTAAGGTTGTTGGAATCATAATTTAATTTGCTAAATCAGCAGTTAGGGAGACCACTTCAGACAGTAGCTAGTATAGAACATTGGGGGACTACAGAGGGAATATCTCTGTCAGATGAAGGTAAAAAAAGATACTCTTTAGCTCAACAAAATAGCAGTGTGGAAGAGAAGGATAACAGGAGGAATGATAAACTTAATGATGTAATAAATGAGAATAAACCCCTATTAAGACTGATTGGTCCAGCTGATTGGAGTGGATTTTTGATATCTTTTTCCAAAGCAACAGTTGTACAATTTCTTAGCAAAGAATTAGGGCTGAGTTTGATATCTAATGATATATTTGAACTGAAAGAATCCCAGTGGTCGAAGCTTATATTTATACTTTGTCTCTCTCCATGGACTGCTAATTATGTCTGGACAAACAGTGACCCCTTAAAGAAGAGGGATTGTTTATAATGTATCCCAGTAGAGAAAGTTTTAATTATAAACCAACAGCAACAGATGGAGGTCACATGAATGATCTGTTACAACCTCGAATCAGTCTTTTTGGAATGGATATAATGGAGAAAGAGACTCATACTAAATTGACTGGGACTATTAAATATGTATCATTTTTTTTGAAAATACCCTTTAGAGACAAGGAACAGTTTATTACTAAAAGAGAGATGGGAACATTCAAATAGATATATGCATTAGCTCTCAAGACCTTGCAGATAAAATTCTTGCAAAATGATACATTGGATATGCTAGGGTTAAATATCTGTGGTAGTGAACTCCTAGCTGTAGATCCCATAGTAACAAAACCAGTAAGGGAAATTGCTCAGATAGAACTCCCTCTGAGTAATTGATTTCTTGTTATTGCAGATTATCAGGTAATTGACTTAACTCTGTTAGCAGCCTTGAACCTCAGTCCAATTTAGAGTACACTAGGTTTTTAACCTGGAATGTTGAAGGGAACATGGGTTGTGAAGGAAAATAAAATTGAGGTAGTTTCCAGCTATGTCTACTTAGGGATTGAATTTCACTGAAGTGGAATATAGAGTTCTCTATATAAAGCTTTATTAATGAAACATAAGAAAATTATTGGAGCCCTGATAAGGTTTAACTATAGATTTGGTGGATATACAGGCAGGCCTTTTCTCAGGGCTATTGAAGTGAAACTGGAAACATGACTGCTTTATGCTAGTGAGATCTGGGCTTTTGAAAGTAAAAGCTTGACTGTTTGTTGTCAAATTTGTATAAAAATGTAAGGTGTTTGCTTAGGCTTGGGCACTCCTGTCCTGCTGCTTATTTGCGCTTTGAGCTGGGTCTTATTACTATAAGAGCAAAAATGGATACTAGAAAGTTAAATTATTGGATCAAGCTTACCAGTTCCCCCGAAGATAAACTGACAAAAATATGTTATAAATAAAAGCTTTATTGGTATAACTTAGGATACAGGGGTATATTTTGGTTTTCCAAGATTGTTACACTACTTGAAAGATATTCGTTAATAAATTTGAAGAAGGCAGTTGATCAAGGTATTACTTTGAGTTTTAAATATAGTAAATATATAAGGAAAAAGATCCAGAATTACTGGAATAACGAGGATCTAAAAGCCATTTCTGTCTTCGGATACTCCAAATGGTTTAGTAAGAACAACTTCTGTTTTGGTTATAAACCATATGTAGATACGTTGGATAATAATAAATTGAGAACAGCATTTGCTAAATATAAATTTGAGCAGTTTCCTAGCAATGTTCTGCTAAGTAGATATAGTAAAGACAAATCTATACCTGAAATGTGTGATTGTTCAGATGGGGCAGAGAGGATTTGGTCCATGTTCTTTGGTCTTGTACTTATTACACCAAAGAGAGACTGTATTGGTTGAGATATTTTAATATAATTAGGTACCAGCTTGATAAATCCCTGTTAACTACAATTTTGTTACACACCGCAGATAGGTTGACTATTGAGAAATTAGCAAATTATTTTGTTGCACTAGGGAAAGTGAAACAACGAATGAAGGTACTGGTGTGAAATTTTTGAGTATGCATGATGGGAATAATATACTTGAAAGAAGTGCAATAAGACAGTGAATTTATGTGCTAGAGTAAAGGATATAAAGTATGTAGAGAATTAATTTTAAAGTTTAGGACAACAGTGAGCTTTTTAAAAAAGTATGTCATGCATATCTCTATGTTGTACTAATTTATATATATATATATATATATATATATATATATATATATATTATATTTGTTTGGTGTATTGTATTGTAATGTATTGTATTGTTCTGCATTGTATTGTACTGTCTATTGTGTAATTTTCTTTTGATGATGACTTTATAAGTCAAACAATAAACTTCAAACTGATAAAAAATGTATAAATATAACGCTGGTCATGCTAGATACAGAATGGAGACTATCTCCATACATATGGGCACACTACAGAAAGGGGCAAAGCCATGTCAGTGTATTGCAGTATTTGCAGCTGTGATCTCCTGGTGACCAGTTCTCCCTTTTGCAAAATGCCGGCTGCACCCATACAGCTATAGAAATTTACAAGTAATGAGGTAGGGAAAGTGTTAAATTTATATTTTGACTGCATGGGGGGCTCGGGGTACTGGAGCACTGAACTGTGTTCCAACCCTGTAATTAAGCTTCCCTGTAGTTCTTCTTTAAGCATAATTATGAACTGTTTCATAATTATGAGGCTAGATACATACTGATTGTGCATAACTTTTAATATGTTCTGACTAAGATAAGAGTGGAAGTTTTGAAGGTGGCACAAATTTCTTCAATAGAGTCCCTTTCTGAACAAAAGAGAAATCTTCCTTAGTCCTTTCAGGGGACAAGTTGTTAACCTTTGTCCTGTCCAACAGGTTTCTGAATGATATCTCCTTATTTGCTTTATCCAGGTAGGTCTTTAAGACCCTCTATTATAAGGGAAGGAAACAGGAAGGGAGCATTGTTTAACCAGGGCTAGCACACTAAGCTGAAGCTTGTTTCCAGATGCGACCTGGGAGCACAAGGAAGTTAAGTGACTTGTTCAGGATCACACAGTATGCACCTAGGCGTCTGTGGGATTCAAACTCAGGTCTCCAGATCTGCATCTCAGAGCCTTAACCCATTGCGCTGTGCTGCCTCCTGCTTAAGTTCTTTAATATGTGTCCAATGCACTTCAAGAAGTTCTCCCTAGAATGGCTTCCTTCTCATCAAGCAAAGGATGGAAACTACTGTAATTATGCTTCCTCCCTCTTCCTTTTCCTACAGTTTCAGGCATTATCTCCCTATCAAATGATACGATTTTAACCTCTAAGTTTAAATCAATTAGGAAATCTGAGGATTTTACCACCTAATTTGAAATCAAATCAACTCCATTTTTTTTCTCTTGCTTAGCAAGAGATACTGGCACTCAGTGCTCTGTACTTCAGTGCCAGCTCTCCAAATAAGGTTCTACTGTACTAACAACAGTTATCTATAACTTAAGATTATTGTTTGTGTGTAAAATTTTATAACTTTGTATTGGGCTGTATTTTTATCATGTTTTAATACTATTTGTAATAACCTTGATGTGCACAACATCAAGATTGAGCAATAAAACTAGAAACAGTGCCAGCTGCCTGACGAACCACTCGGCTCATTTCTCACTATTTTTTTTCTTCATTTTTTATTAACATTTCCCTCTTCTCCCATGCCCCATCACTGTCCATAGTGCTGTCTCTCCTCCAGCTGGTCACCCACTCTATCTGAAAATGAATGCCCCCCCCCCATTTTTTTCCCCTCAATTAGCGAGCAAGACCAGACAACCCCAAGCACACACACAAAACACAACACCGACAAACGTGCCCCCACCACCAGATACTTGCAACAAAGTCACTTCCCCACTCCACACAGAGCCAAAAATGAAGCAAAAGAGTCTGCCCTATGTACAAAAACACACACATTAATTTTTCAGAAAAGTGCGGTCCAGACAGATGGGTACATTTTCAAACCGCATCCCACCTCCATGCTGTTCCTCTGTAGCTTCAGTACAGTCCATCGGTCATGGGAAAATCATGAGAACCACTCCAAATTTCATTACCATTTTGTAGTCCCCTTCCCCAGCACAGTGAAGGCATTTTTTCCTTGTAAAAAAAAAAAAACTGCAGCTTTAATCGAAAATAGTAGAAGAAGAATCAGCATTATATAGCGCTTTTCATACACAGTGTACCCCAAAGTGCTTTACAACCAATGATAGACTGGTAGTGAAGTGACTGAATGTGTAGTGGCAGCCATATCGCACATCAAACCCACACACAGCCTGGACAATTGCATGAACCAGTTTTATGGGAATGGGAATGTTGGCCAGAACACTGGGAATATCCCCTACTCTTTGTAAAGAATGCCCTGGGTTCTTTTACTTTCACCGAGACACCCACCAGGACAGGTAGACGGGACCTTGGTTCAAAGTCTCACCCAAAGGATGGCACACCCCAGCAGCACAGCACCCTTCCAGTACTGCACTCAGGTGCCAGTGTTTAAGGTATGAGTCCAGTCCCGGTGTGGGACAAGAACCCATGACCATCTGGTCCAGAGGTGGATATGCTACTAACTGAGCCACGCTGACACCTCGCTAGCAGGTCAAGTGCTCAATGCTACTGTGGGCTGCAGCCTGCTCACACTTACAGAGAAACACCAGGAACAGTTTTTTTTCCTAAAACAAAATCAGTTACCATTCTTTTCCCTCTGTTTCCCATACCATAGCCACTGTAGTCCACTCCGGTGGCTTACCCCGCCTCCATACAAATTCAGAACTCAAGCTGTCACGTCCCCTTGCCCCCTGACCACCCCTCTCAACTACAGAGTGGACACTTTAAAGCAAAGTACATCACTTCTTCTATAGGTCGCACTACAGGACAGGGGGGACATAAATTAACAGAATGACTGGGGGGCAACAGCACATGGAATGGAACAAAAAAACTGAGGGACTCATTTACCTAAAAAATTATTTTTGTAGACTTTCTATTCATTTTGAAAGTCTTTTCCTGTACTATTTTATTACTTAATGAAAATTTACACTGAAGCCCATTTTCTAAGTGCAATAATACCCTCCAGGGTGGACGGTATGGGTTATACTGGACCTTCCAGGGGCTATTATGCTCCTGGGCAGTCCAGTATTGCCCAATGCCACCCACGCTGTTGGGTATTATTGCTTGCTTAGACACTTCTGAATGAATTTTACTGAGAGGCTTCTTAATTTTCTCTGGGACATATTTAACACTATTTCTATATCTACTTATAGTGAGGCCTTAGTCCCCCCTTAACATGCTCTGTAATTTTGTTATGATTTTTTATCAAGAGTTATTCCCATTCCCCCATCCTTCTTTTCTTTGCCTACATTTATTTTCTTTGGAGACACAAGTGATGAACCTTTTTTCCAGTTTCTGTTTTCTTGTGCTAACCATAGTCAAATTCTAAAGATTACTTTAAAATTGTGCAGTATAACATATACAATAAAAAGGAGTATAGTAATTAGCACTATAAATGTCCCACATTTTCATGCACAGTGGCAAAAAGTCTCTGGTGAAAATTAAATCAAATGTGACAGCAAAACCCCAACTGAGACCAGGAATCCTCTGCCACAGTCCATATCATGATCCTAAAATAGTTCAAGTGTTTCTTGAAAGGTTTATTTCAGGACCTTTGCATGAAACTGTCCATCCAGGCCAGGAAAATACCCTCCTCCTTTCACCTCTTATTTGATTCCAGCACCTCGACCTTGAACTCATGCCAGATACAGGCAAATCCCTTAGTTTCAGAAAAAAATATCAAAAAGGGAGATTTACTATATAAACTGTATACCAAGTTCTTGCATCACTAGAGGTTTAATCTATATCCTGACATAATATGCTTGAGCCCACAAAAAAGAATTACATTAAAAATGCAAGTCCTAGCTACTGTAGCTCTGATAACAGTTATACAAAATATTGCACAACATCCACCGAGATATAATCAGTGTCAGTGGCTCAGTAGGTAGCACACTCGCCTCTGAGGCCGGGAGATCAGAGGGCTGTGGGTTCAGTTCCCACATCTGGCACTTGGGTTAATATCCCAGTACTGACACTGCAGTGCAGCATGAGAGGGGTGCTGCATTTCTGAGGTGCTGTCTTTCGGATGAGATGTTAAACGAGGTCCCATCTGCCTGGATTGGTGGTAGTTCAGGTGGATGTTAAAGATCCCATGGCACTTATCGAAAAGAGTAGGGAATTTCCCCGGTGTCCTGGCCAAATTTCCCTCATTCACTAAAAATACCACCAACAGCTTAATCTGGTTCAAGGTCAGTTGGCATTCATCTGTATCCCCTTCCCCCGGGTTGTGCCTGAAAATAGGCAGGATTTGTCTAGTGCACTTACCCGGTCAACAAAAACTAAATAAATAAAATAAAACAATACTTTCTTGCAAAAAGAACTGCTACTCACATTTCGGTACCTAAAAAGAATTCAAAGCTAGTAGCCTCAGTCAGCATCCAGTAAGAAAGTATGCATTAGCTTGTATCAGCCGTAACAGCATCAGGTGGCCTTTCTGCTCTATTTATTGTAGGTTAACTAGGATCTGCAGCTTATCCGATAGGTAGGGAAATGGGCAGACTAGGTGGGCCAAGCGGTCCTTATCTGCCGTCAAATTCTATGTTTCTATGTAACCCAGCTCAGCTACAGCTCAAAATTTGTTTCAATGAAAAATATTTTGCTAAGGTCCACTTTACTATAAGAAAACATCACTTGATTCTGGCAACACATGCCCCAGTCAAATCTGCAGGTAATATATGCCAAGCTGTCCACCAAAACTGTGACTGTTTCACTACATGCCACAGTTAAATTCTTTATTTTATTTTTTTACT
Organism: Neoceratodus forsteri; assembly: GCA_016271365.2. Classification (NCBI taxonomy): domain Eukaryota; kingdom Metazoa; phylum Chordata; order Ceratodontiformes; family Ceratodontidae; genus Neoceratodus; species Neoceratodus forsteri. The sequence continues at coordinate 668,513,595 of CM057451.1, read as the reverse complement.
TATTTCAAAAGTTTCACTGGCAAAGATATACTGAGCTGAGTAGCAGCTCATTTCCAGATGCATCCTGGGGGAAGGGGAAAAGGAGATGAAAATATAACAAATCCGAGCATTTACAGTAAAAGATATAGAATATATACAGGCAGGAGCGGAACCATAAATGCAATTTATGCAATAAGAGGCACTAAACAAAAAACAAAAGGGCAGTGTAACAATTTTGAGTTATGACTGGAAAGAGCAGAGGATACTATTTAAGTGATCCAGGAACTATGCGGGAAGAGGTAATGAAAGTTAGACAACATTTTGGAAGTAGGTAGCAGATAAATACATTGCCTGATCATGTGCAGACTAAAAACTAGCAAAACTTTAACAATAACGTGGAATCTGTTTGTTTTTTAAGAGCTTAGTGCCAACTGGTTTTAAGTTAGAGTTCTAAACATAAATGTAAATCAGATAATATAAATATAGAAATGTTTAACAAAAGTCCTTGGCTCAATGCATCTAATCCTAACTTCAGTTCTTAGAATGGTATATGTCTGTCTTTTCCACCAAGATATCAGTACTCCTGCATCAAAAGCAGACCACGCTCTCTCTTCAGAGCCAGACGGCATACCTAATTTCACATAAGTCATTTTCTCCAACAGCACATAGCATTGCCTAGCAAAAAATAAGCCACCTGTCTGAAGTCAAGTCACTCTGCTGTCTGCACTGAGCTCATTTGACCTGTCTCCGATGTCCTCTTGCTGCTCTGTTGCTCCAGAGAGACTGTCTCTTCTTATCTCACTCTTCACTCTACTCTCAGCAGAATCTCGATCCCACTTCTGCTCCAGTGAGACACCAGCCCCACTTCTAAAACCTCCAAGTATACACTTACAGAGACTTCACTGGTGTTTTAGCTGTCATTCCTAAAGAGAGAGAAAAAAGGAAGGAAACAAGTGCTATCCTAGATGCAGTAACTAAGGTTTCCAGATGTGATTCAGACAACAATGGCATACCATTCATAGACCAGAAAAACATCTAATAATGCAGACTGTTGCTCTCTCTCTCCCCGGTCCTCAACCACACAGCTCCTCCATCATCGTCTTCCTCTTTTCAGAATACATGGTGCCAAAGGGACTTTCACCAGCACCTTTTAGCATCGAAGTCTTCAACTTACAGTTCGCAATCAGACATTGCTATCCAGCTCATTTATAACTGGATTCCATCTCCTGGGATTTGGAGAAAGACGTGTGTATATAGAATCTACCTGGTTCAGTTCTTCACCAAAGCCTCCAACATTCCAATGTCTCTAAATAAAGAGTGGGACACATAGTGGAAATTAAAAGGCATTGCCTGTGGTTTGGAATGGCAGTGACTGACACATACCACGCACTCCCACCACATGGTTAAAACCGTGCATGTCCAAGCATCCCTTGGATACTCAGAATTTTTCTAACTGGCCATGCAGTGGCTTTGCCTGCTCCTTCCTGCCCCTCCCTTACCTATGCCACCATGTGGCTGCCTCCAGGCATCCATCTTGCTTGTCCGCTGCCTCCTGCCACTTCTGTCTGCCTCTTTGCAGTTTTGGGGCTCTGAGCATTGGTGCTGCTCTGCTCTGTCCTTGGCTGCATTGGCTAGGTATCTTCTTGGTGAAAGAAGCACTGCTCAGCCTCATGCCCACTCTTGCTGGCTCCATGGATGATCCAGCTTCGACCCCCCATTTTGTTTTCTATAGCTTTTCATTTAGGGGAGTGGATGAGTTCAGTAGCCCACATTTCCCCAAGCCACTGGTGGCTAGTTTCATTCTGCTATCCCAGGGTTTATTTCTGCAGGAACCAGAATTACACTCCATTTGCTTGCTCGCCTCTTGTTGTTGCCCCTCTGGCTGGCTGCTCCTGGGCCCTAGTTCCCTCCTGTAGGTAAACACATATGCCTTCTTGACTATAGCAATCTTTCTGGCTATTGCTTACTGCTTGTCCAGCATGACTCAGGCACTCCATCTCTCACTGCTGTTCTGTATTTTGTAGTTAAGCCTCAGTAGCCCAATCACCTTTTCTCTGCCATGCATTACCTTCCCTTTGGAATTAGTTGGCACGCATCCTCTATTATGTTTCTTTTTTTTTTTTTAGTTTATTCTCCTTTTGGGGAACCCCAGCCCCATCACCCTGGCATCCACCAGCCAGCGCAGTACCCCAGGGATTACCCCCCCCCAGTGGGGTCGGCAGAGGGGGCCCTTCCCCTACCGAGACCAGATCTGTTTACGTTGTTTCTAGCCAGGTGTGGGGCCTGTGAGCTCCCCCTCGTCATCTTCCGGGAGCTGTTTTCTTGTTTTTTCTCCCTCTTGTGGGAGAGTGGCATGCAATGACACTAGTGACTGAGCCCAAGCACACTCCCATGAACAAACCAGTCAAATGTCTGCTGCCCCCCCACCCTCTGTGATGCAGCTCCGTGCTGTCGAGCCCCAGCCTCCACCAGGGGTCAGGTGAGCACCAGCTACTGTAGTCCCCCCCCCCGGAGATAGAGAGCAGTCCATAGGATGCTCAATCCATCTCCTCCCAGCTGACCCACGGCAACCTGTGCTCGTTCCCGAACACGGGTCGCTGTTGTGGTGCGAGGTTTGGCATTCATTGCCTCAACCCTCAGCGTCACCGGGATGGCCTCTATTATGTTTCTTCATATCATTCAGTCTTAGGCACATATCATACAGTCTCAGTCCATATTCAGTCAGCATTTCACGCCTTCAGTCAGTCACTTAATCTTGCCTTTGTTTCATTTCTATTTTCTGTACTCAACAGCCATCAGACTTTGCCATCAGCTTCCAGCTACTCCTCTGCACTCGTACACATGCCAGCCATGACCACAGAATGGCTTCCAGGGGTCCTTTGCCCTCTAAACTGATGATCTCTCTCTCTGCTCCCATGAAGTCAGCCTCCTGAAGGTGGGTCCCTCAACTCAGGTGGGATCCTTATCTTTCTGCTCTTTGGGTGAGAATGTCCCATGCTCTGGGGGGAAACTTTAGCCATGCAGATCAACTCAATTGCATCTCTTGATGTAGCATTTAAGACTTCAACTACCAGAGGGTGGGGCCACTAAGTCCTCGGGGGCTCCTTTAGCTGTGCAGACCACATTCATATACCAAAGGGCTAAAGCTTCCTAATGTACCAAAAACACACTCGAATGGTCTCCTCTGTCTCCTCCGCTGCAAGCTTTGAAGACAGACCTGAAGGTGTTTATAAAGTCTCAGTAAATGTATTAATATGACATACATCTCTCAGCAATGCACCTGCTATAAACTGAGAACCTTAACCGTCAGCTCTCTCGCTCTTTCAACGCAGCATACAACTATAGTCACTTAGATATTTAGCTCTATCATCTTAAATACCTAAGTGACTATAGTGGTATGCTGCATTGAAAGAGCAAGAGAGCTGACGGTTAAGGTTTTCAGTTTACAGCAGGTGCATTGCTGAGAGACACATGTCCTCTTAATACATTTACTGAGACCTTATAAACACCTTCAGGTCTGTCTTTAAAGCTTGCAGTAGAGGAGGCCATTCGAATGTGTTTTTGGTATATTAGGAAGCTTTAGCTCTTTGGTATATGGACTAGCCAAGCAACCACAAATTGAATGTCTGCCTTTGAATATTTGGTGGCTCACATCCCACTACAAATGTACCATTTTTGGTTTACCAACTGACATACAGAACAGAGGTATTAAGAAGGCGAATTTCACCAATTTCAGTACAGCACCTGGTTATTGATAGCGAAATTTTCATTTATTGCTATACCTAGCGAAGTTACAGCAATTTCTATTCACAAATATAGGCAAATTTGGTAAAAACGTAGTGCACCTTACTCTATGTGGATTTACTATTTTCAAGACATTTCTTACTGATAGCCTGCACTGAATTGTACTTTACTGTTTGTTTCAAAGACACGCTGTGTGTTTTAGATACAGGATGGTACTTTTTATTAAAATGAGATATGCTCTGTAAATAAGAAGAGAAAGTCTGCACTTCTGAAATCTATTTATGGAAAATGGACAATATTAAATAAATATTTATAAGTGGATTTCTTTTCCAGTTTTTGGTGTTGGCGTTTATACAGGTGTGTGGAATTGGAGGTACCTGTGTCTCTACCTAATCAGTGATTCCACTTTTAAATGCATTGCGTGCACTAACTAGAAGGGCTTGGGAGCTGGGAGAACTGTTTTTTTTCTGGTTTGTGATGGTATCACACACTGCCATCAGGACAAAGGGACACTCATGCTACCCACCCCAACTCTGAATGTGGAATCAGTGGTCCCATACAATTGAATAAGAATGCCTCCAACCAAATCCTGATGGTAGAAGTGTCTGAAGGGTTTGAGAATGTGAAGGGGCTGAAGGTAAATCCAGTAGTGCTGTCGGTACAGGTCCATGTCAATTTGAGATGAATCAATGTACAAGTAAGGAACATAACAGAGCATCCAGTAACCACTGGGTAGAGAGAGACTTTGCCTAAAAGGTATTGTGTGTACACTGTCATTAAGTCCAAGACTAGAGGGCATCAATCCAACCAGATTCAACTTCAGTACTTCCCCGTTACTGGCCAAATTGTACCATCGAATAACCTAGAAGTTAACTACCGGGACACAAGTTTTCTCTACCCAGAAATGGGATGTGGGCTGCATGACAGGATTCACCCTATCTGCGGTGCCCTGCTTATCCTAGAAGTTTGGCCTCCATCCACACTTTGTGCTGAATCCACTAGTGTCTTGTTCACAGTACAGTTTTGCTACCATTTGCACTTTATTGTACAATTTGTTCTTGTTGCTGTTTATTGTTAACTTGTGCTGTTTTGGTTATTGTAACCTATTTATTGTAACTTACTGTTGTACTCTTCTCCTACCCCCCGACGCATCTGGATATAAGCTATTTCAGCTCAGAATGTTTTTCCTGATAAACCCATCTGAAATAATAGTAATAGAAGAATATCTCATTTGGTTACAGGATCAACATCCTTTCCGAGAATAGTCTCGGTGCCTTGCTCCAGATTACATAGATGATGTTTGGTGCCCATTAATGATAGAAGGCATCCTTAGGATGGCAGAAAAAGGGGATTTTTTTTTTTGCTCCTTCTGCTCCCCCAACCAGCCTCTCCTTCGAGCCTCCTAAGGTCCTTCCGTCTGCCTGTCTCCCCCAACGCTGACCCTTGCCTCACATTGCAACCCCCGGAGGTAGCCTGATATATACCTTTGCCAGGTGGGTCCCCGTCCTCTGAGAGGGAAGGCACTGGTGGGGCCGTCCAGTGCACTTAGGCAATCGGCTCCGGGTGTCACTGAGGCAGGTCAGTCATGAGAAATGACAGCAGCAGGGGGCAGGAGACCATCATCTGGCTTAGCCAGGGAGCTATTTCCTGGGTTTCTTCCCAGAGACTGACGTGCCACTGACATCAAGGTGAATGCCGACGTCCATCATTCCCCCCAGCTATCTGAACCCTGACATTCTGCTGTGCTCCCGGCCTCTGCCAGAGGCCAGCAGGTGCCCGGTTTGCATCCCCACCCTCCCCCCAGAAAAGGCAAGCTGTCTGTGGATGCTCCTTCTTTCTCCCCGGCCAGCCCTCCAGCGACCCGAGTCCGTTCCCGAAACCGGATCGCCGGCGTCGCAAGCGGAAATCCAACCACTGGGGAGATATTTTTGATGGGGGACCTGAATATGTCAGATGTTAACTGAAGCACCTTTCCTGCAGCCACATCCAATAGCAGGGTCATTCTCGATGCCCTACAGGGGGCATGCCTCAGACAGCTAGTGCTGGAACCCACTCAGGAGGGAGCAATCCTAGACCTGGTGCTCTCAAATGGGGACAGGGAGAGAATCTCAAATTTAGAAGTGGGTAGCCATCTGGGAACAAGTGACCACCAAACAGTGTGATTCTTGATAAAAACAGCCATAGAGTCAAGCCATACAAAAGTGAGGGTACTGGACTTCAGGAGAGCTTACTTTGTCAAAATGGGAGTGTCTCAGAAAAGCACTAGCAAATGGGCAAGAAGGAAGGGTGGAGGAACAATGGGAAAACATAAAAACTGCCACCACAGAGGCAACAAGCCTTTGTGTGAAGCAAATAAACAAATCAAAATGAAGGAAAACACCTCTATGGTTTTCAAAAGAGGTGGTGAGGAAGGTTAGGGAGAAAAAGCTAGCATTCAGGAAGTATAAGGAAACACAGAAGGAGCAGGACAGAGAACTGTACCAGTTAAAGCAGAAGGAAGTGGGGAAGGCAGTCAGAATAGCAAAGGCCCAAACTGAGGAAAAGATAGTCAACTTGGTTAAGAAGGGGAATAAGGTGCCGGCCCGGTGCCGCTGAGGGTTGAGGTGCTGGAATGCCACACCTCGCACCACGCTGGAGACCCAGGTTTGGGAACGAACCAGGGTCTCCAGGGGTTGGCTGGGGTAAGAGAGGATGGAGCATCTGGAGGACTGCTCTCCTCTCTTGGGTGGGAGGGCATGTCATCCCGCCTGTCACTCACCTTCTGGTGGGGGCTAGAGAGCAATGCAGGCTAGGGAGGCAAGAAACTGGTTGGCGTGGCATGCACATGCCCCCACATGCGTGCACAGCACCTTGTGTGCTGGAGGGAAAAAGGTGGAAGAGAAAATGGCAGTTGGGGGCTCTATAAGGATCCTGACCTACTCCACTGGCACGCTGCCTGACCTCCCAGATTTGGATTGTGTTCCAGGAGGGTCCTCCTCCCTGGCCCCGCCATGGGAGGGTAATCCATAGAGGGGTCTCAGGGATGGATGGAGCAATTGGGCTGGCAGGAGTGGATTGAGTAGGGACTGAATTCCTGCTCCCAGCATGCCCGGGATAGAAAAATTATGAATTAAAAAAAGAAGGGGATAAAACCTTTTATAGGTACATTAGGGAGTGAAGAAAAACCAAGGGAGGGATAGTGAGGCTTAAAAAGGAGGGTGGGTGGGCAGAGGCGACAGTGAAAAGCAGGATACTGAATGAATATGTCTGCTTAGTATTCACAAAAGAAGAGAAGGGGGAGGTACCTAATCCAATCAGTAGAAGCACATTCACAAAAGAAAGGGTTCTGAAAGAACTCCTAAAATGGAAGGTGGACAAAGCAATGGGCCCTGATGAGATTCATCCCAGAATTCTTTTTTTTTTTTGTCCTTTATGTTCATTGCATTTATAACAAAACACAAAAATAGTAAATTACATACGTCAGACATTGAATCATACATAGGATCCATCCAATGGAACAGTAATAGGTAGTCTAACATATAGGTAATGAATATGGGGGTATACCTCTTGAAATTACAGAAATATAAAGCGAGTAGCTACACCCTACAAAAGCACAGAGGTCAATCCTAATATATTAAATCCCACAGCATTAAAAGTACAATTCAGCCGGTAGAGCTGATGTGACCTCTCTCCAAACATACAAAAGTCTCAAACATGTTAGCAGTGTTGCAGGGTAGATGTATTGTCAATAAAAAAACATTGTAATCCAAAGTTAAATACCCATGTATCAATTCTGCACTACAAAACCAGACTGGGGACTATAATAGAAGATATAAATACAGTAGACTGGACTTGTGGGAACAAATAGTAACCTATAAAGCTTTCCTAACATATAGAAATAGCCCCCCCCAAAAGTCCAGCTGAACAATGTATAACAGTCACCAATATATACTCTGGGCAGAGCAGCCAGCAACAGACCAGTTCTAATACTCCCAGAACTGTAGGCCAGAATTGCTCACAGCTTCAGGAGCCTTCATTCTCTGAACCAGGTTCCGACATCTCTTCCCTGCTTGCCTCGATTAATTCCTTCTCGATCTGTTGTACCCTGCGACCCGCGTCCTCTGGGTCTGTAAATTGGTAAGTGTGACCCGCATAGTATATTCTGAGGTGGGCTGGCATCAGTAATAAGTGTGAAACCCCCAAACTGCGCAGCCTGGCATGGACAGCATCACATTTTTTTCTGGCAGGACTAAATGCACTGTTGTCCCTTGATAGATTAGGCCATCTGCCGAGCGTGCTGCCTGCAGAAGAGTGTCCCTTGTACTGATCCCATCCATCACCAGCAATATCGTCCATGGATTGTCCTGTTGAATAACCGCCGACTGGGGAGAGATCCGATATGCCCTGCAGAAATAGTCAGCCAGTTCTAAAGGTAGGTGAAGTGCTCTGGGAAGTCATTGTTTTAGAAATTGAAGAGGGTCAGCATCCTCCAAACCTTCTGCTAAACCAACCAGTCAAACGTTAGAGGCTCTTTGAGCATTCTTGAGAGCTTCTAGTCTATATCTCAGCGGCTATTTTCCTGCACTAGTTTAATGGAAGTACTTAGCGCCCTGGTTGCCTGTGACTCTGCTGCAGCCACAGTTTTATTAGCAGACTCAATTTTTATATCCTCTTACCAGTTCTTTGGAGAATAGTTTCTATTTTGCTATCAATGGCCTGCATTGATAGCTGCAGGGCCTTCCATGGTGGCTGCTGAGCTGCTTGGTTGGGCGTAGAGGTTGACGCCTGTGTCTCTGTCGATGACTGGGACTTCAAGCCCCCAGGTCCTCCCTTATTCATACTCCCCATGGCTGTATTTGGTTTCAAACTGCTCCGCTGGAGGTACTCTACCTAATGCTGCAGAAAATTTCCAGCAAATCACCTTTCCAAATGAAGATTTAAGGAATTAAACTCTATACAATACAGAGCTATGCTAGTTCTCATCTTCTCAGTAAGGTGCTCCTCAGTGCCCCCCCACCAGAATTCTAAAAGAACTAAGGGGAGAACTAGCGACCCCACTGACTACCATTTTTAACAAATCATGAGAGGATGGTGTGGTACCTAAGGACTGGAGGAAGGTGGATGTGATTCCCTTTCACAAAAGTGGGAGCAAAGCAGAGGTAGGAAACTACAGACCTGTTAGTTTGACCTCAGCAGTAAGGAAAATGATGGAATTATTTCTGAAAGAAAGAATTGTTGTGTGCCTAGAGGCCAGTGGGGCACAGGACCCAAGGCAACATGGATTCACACTGGGAAGGTCATGTCAGACAAAACTAATAGATTTCTTTGACTGGGTGATCAAAGTAGTAGACCAGGGAAGGGATGTGGACATGGCCTACCTAGACTTAGCAAAGCATTTGACACAGTCCAACACAAAAGATTAATAAAGAAATTAGCCAGCCTAGGAGTGGATTCCAGGGTGGTGGCCTGGGTAAAAAATTGACTGGACAACAGGACACAAAGGGTAATAGTAAACGGAGTCCAGTCCAAAGGAAGGGGGGTTACTAGTGGGGTACTGCAGGATTCAGTACTGGGTCCAGTCCTTTTTAATGTCTTTATAAGTGACATTGTGGAGGGGCTGGAAGGAAATGTATGCCTCTTTGCAGACAACACAAAGATCTGCAACAGGGTTGATGCACGGGGTGTGTGTGGAAAGGATGAGAAGGGACTTGGCAAGGTTGGAGGAATGGTCAAAAGTATGGCAGCTTAGATTTAATGCAAAGAAGTGCAAAGTAATGCACCTGGGAAACAAAAACCCAGGGGACGAATGCACAATTGGGGGGGAGGTACTAACAACAACAAAAATGGAAAGGAACCTGGGGGTAATCATATCAGATGACCTTAAGGTAAGCAAGCAATGTGAGAAGGCACGAAGAAGGGCTGGGGTGATACCGGGATGTACAGAAGAGGCATCACCAGTAGAAAACAAGAAGTTGTTATCCCTCTTTACAGACAGTTGGTGAGACCGCATCTGAAGTACTGCATGCAGTTCTGGAGACCCCATCTCCACAAGGACATAGGCAGGATGGAGGCAGTCCAGAGGAGGGCAACTAAAATGGTGCAGGGTCTGCACCAGAAGCCATACAAAGAGAAACTAAAGGAGCTTAATATGTATATCCTCAAGGAAAGGAGGGAGAGGGGGGACATGATAGAAACTTTCAAGTACCTAAGTGGAATCAACAAAGTCCAGGAGGGTAGCATCTTTCAGAAAAAGAGACGTGCAAGAACAAGGGGGCACAATTTGAAGATGGAGGGGGGAACTGCTCAAGGGCAATGTGAGAAAGTATTTTTTCACAGAGAGGGTGGTGGATGCATGGAACAGCCTTCCTGAGGAGGTTGTGGGGTTAAAAACAGTGGGGGAATTCAAGAATGCATGGGACAGACATAAAGTAATTTCTGGTGGGGGTAGGAAGAAGTAGGCCATTGGTAACTAGGATCTGCAGCTTATCCAATAGGTAGGGAAATGGGCAGACTGGGTGGGCCAAGCGGTACTTCTCTTCCATCAAAGTCTATGTTTCTATCTCCAAGAGTTAGTGGTTACAGGGATCATTCAAGAGCTAAGGAGTCCTTATGCCTGTTCCACTGTCATGTTCTAGAAGAATGCATCATAAGCCCTAAGAGGAGAGACTGAGGGTTCTCAATATGTACACCCTAGGAGAAAGGAGGGAGAAGGGGTATAAGATAGAGACCTATAAGAACCTCATGAGGAGTGAACACGGTGCAGGAGGGGAGTATTGTTCAGAAGAGCAGGTGCACCAGGACAAGAAGGCATGCAATGAAGCAGTAAGGGGGGAAATTTAGGAGTGGTGTGAGGAAGTACTTCTTCAGTGAAAGAGTAGTTGATGCATGGAACAGTCTTCAAATAGAGGTGGTGAGAGCAAAAACAGTGGAGGTCTGTAAGCATACACGGGAGAGGCACAAAGGAATCTTAGTAGGAATGCAGGAGGGAGGGAAGCAGCTGGATATCAGATAGGGTCTGCAGTGATAGTATAAGCAGTGATAAATGGGGCAGATTGGGTGGGACACTTACAGTGTCAGCGGCTCAGCAGGCTGTACACTCACCTCTGGGGCTGGAAGATCAAAAGGTTGTGGGTTCCAGACCCACATCCGGCACTTAGGGTAAATCCCAATACTGACACTGTAGTGCATCATGAGGGGGGTGCTGCACTCCTGAGGTGCTGTCTTTCGGATGAGACATTAAATCGAGGTCCTGTCTGCTTCTTCTGCTGGTTTTTCAGGTGGACGTTAAAGATGCCATGACACATCTTGAAAAGAGTAGGGAAATTTCCCTGGTGTCCTGGCCAAACTTCCCCAATTCACTAAAAATACCACCAACAGCTTTATCTGGTTCAATTTCAGTTGGTCATTTCTGTGGTAAAAATTCAGGTTGCCCTCCCTCTTAACCAGAGGAATGTAATTTATGAAGTTGGATCATACAAAATCAGGACCAAAATTCAGATGTGGTGAGCAGACTGGATGAACTCCACTTGAACCACAGTTGCTTGTGCAAAAAATGTGTTTTTTTATTCTTTCAAACAAACACAAATAATGGGGAACATTTTGTAGTAATCCTGCTTCCTCAACCCCTCGTGTTTTCTCTAGACAAAAACATATAGACAAAATTACTCTCACATTATTCATATTTTTTCAATCTCTATGATTTTCTCAGATAAATTCAACTGCCTGTCTCCATCATCCCTCATATATATATACCAAATAGTCAATTATATATCCAATGCCATCTTAGTAATGTTGATTTATATAAATAAACAATTCTTTATCTAATAGATGTTATATTTCCACTGTCATCTGTAATCTATTATATTTCATCATATTTCTAGTATCACATTTAAAAAATCTTTTAGTAAAGTTGAATTACTCCATATTTCCACTTATATGGCCTTTGTGCATGTTCCACAGTGTTCAAATTGTCACATCTTATAACGTCTCTTCTACCTAAACAGGCATTCACCCACCTCTTTTTTAGAGGACTCTAAATATCTTCTGGATGGATTCCAAAATGTTTTTTAGTTCATGCCACTGTTCACTTCTGTGAGTCAAGTCTATACGGGATATGGATAACAATATTCTAATTTACTTATTGTAATGATACCTTTTTCAAATCCCTCTCATTAAATTTTATACTCTCTCACCTGTCCTATGGTGGTACTTATATCTTCCACCTTATTAGTACTATCGTTTTCATTTTCTTTCATCCAAAGAAATATCCACACAAAAATATTTGTAAACCATCTTTAAGAAAAGTTCCTTTCATATTGTAATCTTCTGTATCTTGTCTTGTATTAGAAATTTCTTATTATATTCAATTTAATTGAATTGAAACCGGTGTTTCTATATCTCACCTAATTGTTTTACTCAATATCCTTTCTCATCCTCTTGTTTTTCATCGCTTCAACAGGGTTTTATCTGAAGTTAAAATATAACATTTTATGTAAATCCACATATAGATAAAGTAATGAAAGGTTTGTCTCTAAATTCTGTGTCTTCACTGTTTCTCACCTAGTCATTCCTTTAAATTTCATTTCTGGCTTCTCTACTTTCAAATTGCTTGCACAGCATTTTTATCTGAAATCATGGAACAAAACAAAACACTGAGTATGAACTCTACACGCTAGACCTACTCATAAAAATTCCTCTATATGCATCTATGGTCATCATTGCTTCCAATGTTAAGGTTCTAATTCATGGTACATACTTATGGAGATTCCTTATGCAAGGCTATGTGGCGGCTCCTCTGTGTGTAGTGCCACCATAGCTCACTCCTGCACAGTTTAAATACTGCTAGGCGGTTGGGGGATACGACACCACTCCTGATGTGACCACTCTGTCTCCACCTACTGTGTGGACTGTCTCAGCAAAAACTCAGTCAAGGCACACTAAACCTATAGCACTGTTGGATGGTAGAGTGGAGGAGCTTCAACAGTGCTACATGAGTGTGCAAGATAGCAGTTCAACCCCCACTAAGGGCTATATGCCCTACAACATTTTATAGAACAAAAAAAATGTTTCTTTTTCCTTTCTACACTATCTGAGTGAATTACTCAATGTGCAATGTTATGTGGGACTATTGAGAACAAAAAACAATGTAGGAAGATCGGCGGTGCTCAGGGCTGTTAGATTGACAACAAAGTTGTATCCATGTGTTACTTTAATTAAATCAAAATCTATATGAATATAGTTACATCAGCATTAGGTGTTATATTCAATCAAAATATTACAATATCAAGGTTGAATTTAATTGATTGTGGATACAATGATTCAGCTTTCCACTGCTATCAAAGGTACCAGATCTATTTCTATTATCTAGTGTACCTCACAGGTATCCTTAAGTATCTTATTGGTAAGGATGCTAGTCACATTCCTCATTTAAACCAAATCTTTCATTCATAGTGTCCAAAGTAAAGATCCAGTAGACTTACTTCTTGCACAGGATGTCCTCCCATGTTATATTTTTATGCTGCGGTTCAATTACATGCTCCAGGTCATCCACGCTCATCCACTATGGCATACCCAAGTATATCCACTGTGATCTGAGACAAAACATTGAGACAACTGATACAGGAAATGCTGTCTTTCTGCAGAATTCAGAAGTCCAGGACCACGTCATATCACCCTCATGATGGCCCTCAACCTAAATGGTTTAATCAGATGTTATTGAATATGCTGGACACTTCTGAGCCTCAAGACAAATGAAGGAGAAAGTCAATACTTCAGTGTGTGCCTACAACTGTACAAAGAATGATGCCACTGAGTTCTCTCCCTACTATCTGATGTTTGGTTCAGAAGCAAGGCTGCCCATTGATTTGTGTTTTGGAGTTTCCATTGATGGGACTCACCCAGAGACAGTTGCAGTATGTATAAAGACTCAAAGATCAGCTACTCACTGCCTATCATTTAGTATCTGAGACAGCTGGAAAGAGGAATGTGGCCACCAAAACCTGCTATGACCATGAAATATTTGAGGCAAATGATCTACAACCTGGAGTCTGGATGTTAATGAGAAATCTCACCCTGTTAGACAAGCACAAACTTGCTGATTGATGGGGAAATATTCCTTTTGTGACTATTGAGTACCTTCATAATCATATACACCTGGAAGGTGTGCTGGAAAAAAAAACTATGTGTAAGCAGCCCCTCGACTTACCTTGGCTGCTTCCGAGGCCCTCTGGTCTCACCTGGACACACCTATCTGGGGGCCAGCCTGGGTTCACTAGTGGACAGGAGAAGAAATTTTGTGGTGCCTCCACCTGGGCTAGTGATATGGGATACCTATGGATAAACTGGCAGTTACCAACCCCCCCACCAGGAAAATGTAGTAACTGCCCCCACAGTACCTTCCCCACACAGTAAATGCAAATAATAATCAGCAATACTAAAATGTACCATAAATCAACTTTCTGTTTTATTATTGGGAGGGGATGAAAAAGGGAGAAAATAGCACAAGAGTAACAAAAGCAACAATGAATGGTATCCCACCCTACTCTCCACCTCCCACCTGCGGGTGCACCCGGCTCTCCCTCCAAACGGCCATAAAATACAGTTTGTCGTGGTTGGTACCACACTGGGGGTACTGAGATTCTGGGAACCTGGGAGGGTAACAGTCTCTAACTTGAACAAAACACTTTCATTAGAGCCCAAATAACTTTTAAGCACAGCAACATAGCAACTTTTGACTTTAATGCCTAGGACTTGACCCCCTTGTCCTAACTAGCTAAATAAGAATTCCCCTGAGCTGCAGCCCAGAGATACGAGCATATGAACATATGAAGAAGGAAGCAGAAGAAGGCTATTTGGTCTATCTAGTCTGCTCATATTGCAGGGTCTACAGCTTGAGCTACTGTCCCTGCCCTCCCTCCTTCCCCACTCCTCCCACCCTTCCTACCCATGATCCTTATCTTCCCCCATGCCTATCCCAGCTTCTCTTAAAGCTGCCCACTGTATTCGACTAGATGACCTCTTCAGGCAGCGCATTCCAAGTGTCCACCACCCTCTCTGTGAAAAAGTGCTTCATGATCTCCCTCATAAACCTCCCACCCTCCAGCTTAACACTGTGCCCCCCCACCCGTGTTATGGTTGCCGCTCAGCTTAAAGAGACTCTTCTTATCAACCTTATTTATCCCTTTCAAGTACTTGAAGATCCCAATCATGTCCCTTCTCGCTCTCCTGTCCAGGGAGTACATGTTCAGTGCCTGCAATCTCTCCTCATATGCCTTACCCTGCTGACCAGCTATCATCTTTGTAGCCCTCCTCTGGACCTTCTCCAGCAGGTTAATGTCCTTTTTG
Organism: Neoceratodus forsteri; assembly: GCA_016271365.2. Taxonomy (NCBI): domain Eukaryota; kingdom Metazoa; phylum Chordata; order Ceratodontiformes; family Ceratodontidae; genus Neoceratodus; species Neoceratodus forsteri. The sequence goes on along the minus strand of CM057451.1, from coordinate 668,498,550 downwards.
AGGCGTGGGCACCAGTACTGAACTCCATACTCTAGATGCGGCCTTACTAGTGGCCTGTACAAGGGCAGTATAACCTATTCTCTCCTACTACTGATCCCCCTAGCTATGCATCCCAACATCTTTGTTTGCCTTTGCTGCTGCTTTCTTGCACTACATGGAGTGCTTCAGGTCACTAGTGATCATCACTCCCAGGTCCTTCTGCTCCTCTGATGCAGATACTCGGACTCCACCCAGGCAGTACTCTGTCCTGGATTCTTGGCTCCAATATGCATAACTTTGCATTTCTTGGCATTGAAACCAAGCTGCCAGATCCTGGACCAGCTCCCCAGCTTTTCCAGATCTTCCTGTAGGCCCTGTATCCCTTCAGCTGTGTCCACTCTCCCTCAGAGCTTGGTGTCATCTGCGAATAGGCACATTTTGCCCTTAATGCCATCTCCAATGTCATTGATGAAGACATTGAACAACACTGGCCCCAGCACCAAGCCCTGCGGGACCCCATTGATTACCTCTCTGGTGCCAGATAACTCTCCCCCTACAACCACCCTCTGGGTTCTATCCCTCAGCTAGTTTTCCACCCATTTGGCCATCTTTTCCCCAACCCCGAGATCCACCAACTTCCTGATCAACCTTTTGTGGGGCACAGAGTCAAAGGCCTTGCTGAAATTAAGATAAAGGATGTCTACCACCTGGCCCCTGTCTACTGTCTTAGTGACATAGTCAAAGAAGTCAATCAGATTTCTTTGACATGATCTCCCCCCCATGAACCCATGCTGCCTCTCATCCTGGAGACCATGCTTCTCTAGATATTCCACCAACCTTTCCTTTAGTATGGTCTCCATGAGCTTGCCCACAATGGAGGTCAGACTGACTGGTCTGTAATTCCCTGGGTCATCCTTAGGACCACTTTTTGGGAGGGGGACTATATGTGCTGTTTTCCAGTCCTGCAGTACCATGCCTGACTCTAGTGAACTATTAAATAGATCTGCCAGTGGCCCTTCCAGCTCTTCATCCAGTTCCTTTAGTACCCTTGGATGTACTCTGTCCAGGCCTGGAGATTTGTCCACCTTCAGTGCCAGCAGCCCCTCCCTCACTCTATCCTTCTTTATCACTACATCTGTGCCCTCCTGCTCCTCTTTTCCCTCCTGAAGACACTGGTCCGTCCTTCTCCCTGGTGAAGACAAAACAGAAGTATTAATTTAGTGTCTCTGCTTTTCCCCCATTATCCTCCACCCACTTCACCCCTTTCTTAAGCCTAACAACCCCTTTCTTCTTGTCCCTTTTCTTAGTTATATAGCGAAAGAAAGCCTTCTCCTCCTTCTTAATTCTGTCAGCTATCTGCAGCTCCTTCTGTGCCTTTGCTCACTGGACTTTCTTACTTGCCTCATTAGCCAACCTTACATAATTTTCCCTAGCCACCTCTCTCTTGGTCTTCCCGAATTTTCTATAGGCCAATCTCTTTCCCTTACTGCCTGGGCAACCCCAGAACTGAACCAGCTGGACTCTTTGGCCCTTGTGTTCTTCCACCTGAGCCTAACGCACTCATCTGTGGCAACCAGTATTCCTTCCTTAATGATGAACCATCTTTACTTACAGCTTGAAGATTCAAAGGGGGGGGTTGCAGAAACTTGTTTCAACAGTACCGTGCTGGCATCAGAAGTAGTTGGGGGTGCACCACAGCAACAGGGCTGGCTGAAGACTTGAAGAACACTGGACTTCACCTGTCAGGCCTTTGTAATCTTCACCTCTAAGGCCTGTATGGACAGTGTTCACCTGACAGGCCTCTTGACATCTTCCTCTCTGGCACCTCTTCGGTGGTCTGGGGGCTGAGCAGGCTTGGTCCCCAAGACTTCTCTGTTTGGCTCACAGCTTCTTCCACAACTCACTTACAGCTGGGCTTTGGCTCAGTCTAGTCCCAGCACACACAAATACTCTGCTGGCCATGGTTTATCCATCTCTAATTACTCTGGCCCCTCTGTGGAGGAAACACTGGCTGCACAAACTCTCATCTTTGCTGCACAATTTTTTTATTTCAAAACTGCACAACTTACAGTCTCTGCTCTCGAACTGCATTCCAAGCTTTCTCTGGCTGAAGACTCCGGCTTTTCTTTTTCTGCAGCATAATTCCAAAATCTCTTTCTCTGTTTTCTGCCAAACAAACTCCAAATTCTCTTTCTCTGGGCAGTAAAATCTCCAAAGTCTCTCTCTGTCTCTCTGTCTCTGTCTCTGTCTCTGTCTCTGTCTCTCTCTCTCTCTCTCTCTCTCTCTCTCTATCAACCACTCTTTAGGTGCTCTGCCTATTTAGCTGGGGGCCAAACAGGCCATTGGGCTCCGGGTGCAAGTCATGGGCTGATAGCTCATAGCAGTCTGTCCTGCACTCTGTTCTCTCTCTGGACTCCCAAGGAATCTCTCTTTTTGGTAGGCTTGCAGTCCCTTTTATAATTTGGGCAGTGTCTTTCCTGATTGACTGCAGTGCTCCCGGGCATTTTGGATGCCCTCTGACACTTTACCCAGCAGCAACCCTGCTGCAGAGTCTTATTGGGCAGCCATATTTGTTTACATTTTCCCCAAAACCATGCAGTCCTTGAATATTTAATTGCTAGCCCCACCAGGGGCAGAAAACCTTTCCCTCCATGCCTCAAGATGTTATATGCTGACCCCAGCTCCACTGCCTGCTCTGGAGCGAGGAGCCTTTTTAAATATTCCTATATTAAAATTGACTAAACAGAGCCATGACTCTTTTAAACTCGATGGCCACACATGTTCATATGGCACATGGTGGCCATATTTGCTATTTACATTCAGCGGTCCCATTTTTCTGCTTCTGGGACTGCCAAAATGCCTACCAAAACCTTGCCTGGAAGTGAAGAAACGTGTTTTTTAATTCATCCCCTTTTCTCTATGGGGCAAAAAATCCAAAGATCACCAGTGGCCATAGCCGTGGAGATAATGGGGTACCAGGAACCAAATCCCACCAGAGCCACTGACCATGGTATCAACGGGGCAGCAATAGGGCCAGAGCACACAGTTAAGCCCCAAATGGGAGGGGGCCTTACATATGCATAGGAATCATCTCCTTCCAGTGGCACTGTTTGACCTGCCTGTGATTGCTCCAGCACCCAAGCACCCCAGAGGACCTACAGCTTGTGCTCATGCCCAGCAGAAATTGGCTTGATCTGCTATGGGAGTCATGGATGAAAATGACTTTATTAATGCTGATGAAGCACTGACTCATTGCCATTCTCTTGCGGACATTCCCAGCTGGTTTAGTAGTGCTCTAGGTACCACAAGCACATCTGTTGGTGATAAATCATTGGAATGTCAAGAGCTCCTGTTATCAACTTTGGATGAGCCCGTCACTGGTAAGGGCACTGGCCTCACTGAGAAGGACCCCCTTCTAATGGACCTCCCTCTCCCTGGGCCCTCTGCGTAGTGTGAACAAGAGGGCCTGACTAACAACAATAAATGTGATAAAGTTGGAGACTCTGAGCCTGAGGTGGTACCTGTTGCCCCTACCAGATGTACCATCCATCCAGTTTGATCATGTTCAGGCTTAGTTATGATGCACCTAAGGCTACTATTGGCATTTCCCTTCCTGTGGTGCATAAGGGCATTTATGTCACCCCCAGTCTGTTCTCAGGATAAGATTAACTGGAGCCTCTAAACTACCTCATATTGACTAGAATGATGTTGAAATTTTGCTAGTCAGGAGGCATTGGTCTATAAAGCTCTGTTGCATGATATCTTAGACTAGAATTCAGGTGTCCAGACTACCCATTACTGTAAATATGTGTGTGGTTGCAAGTTAGGAATGTGTCTATCACTCTGCTAATGGCTGTGGGCAGCCATTTCTTCAGCAAGGGGAGAGTGTAACCCCCCCTTTCAGAGTTGGAACATTTGCCTGACTAAAACTGCCCCCTCCCCCAAGGATTTCTGCTGTGACATTAGGCTCAGTTATGAAAGATCTCTGTCAGAGCATTAGTCCTCAGACTTTGTTATAGTGAGCATCCCTCAAGCATGGAAAAGATATTGAGCCTCTCCCAAATATTGAAATAATCCTGAGCCTCTCCATAGAAAAATAGTATACTTTGCACAGTACACCAGAAATAAAGTAAAACTCCTTTGAGTAGTTTGTTCTCATTTTATTCAGCTTATTGTAACTCTCCCCCCACTTGTATCACCCTCCCAGGCCAGCCTACTTGCTCTGCTATTTTGAATCTTGAACCATTGTTACCTATTGTTGCAGTACCTTCATTTATCACACTTTGTTTTGTGTCTGTGTCAACTTTGTCTGGAATAACATTCCTATCCACCTCTTCTCTCCCCCTCTTACCCAGCTCTTAAGCAACTTCTCAGGTATTCTTGTGCTTCCTCCTGCTCTTGCTTCTAGTATGTCTCTGCATAACCCTTGTATTTTGGCTGTTCTGGCATCAGTCTAATTGGTAAATTGTCACCTCTCATTATTTATTCATTGCTCTTATTTGTTTGCACTATTATTCATTTTATATTGCTTGACTGTTTTGTAGTTACTTTTTAAATTGTATTCACTTCCTACCCTTCCCTGGGTACACCTGAAATGAGCTTTGGCTCAGTGTGCCTTTCCTGGTAACCTATTTGTAAATAAATATATAGATTCACTTACTAATATCCTCTTTCAGTTTGTCTCATCCTTCACACAAAATATCTAAAACTCAAAATGTATATACAGTACTTTTTCAGACTTACTTGAGCCTCCCCTGGAACAGGCTGGGACCTCCCTGGGGAGGCTGGCCTCACTATTTGAGAAACCCAGTGTTAGAGCAGTGGTTGTGGCAGTGTGACACAATTTTTTTCTTTGGCTGCAGGTTTCTTCCTGCACATAGCAGATGAGGTTTATTTATTTAGCTTTTGTTAACTAGGTAAGCACACTAGACAGTCAAGTGCCTATTTTCAGGTACGGCCCGGGAGAGATATAAGGTAAGGCAATATGATACAGAGTCAAGGCACAGTAATCAATGTAAAAGCAGTCAGATAAAGGCAGCAAAACATGGCAACAGTATGGTGTAAGAGCAGGCAAGCAGGAACACTTGATAACAGTACAGAGTCAAAGCATGACAATCAGCAAGCAACAGTCAAAGCATACAGATAAGAGCTAGTAACAAGTATAACAAACACTTAATCCATGGATAGGGTTCTTTAATGTCACATGTGGGACAAGGCAAGGGGGCAGCGGATTCATGGAGTGGTTATCCCCAGGTACTCCTTGCGAACCGTGCATTTGCCAAGTGACACTGGGCCAGGGCCCATCCCAACATAGTGAGGCACTAGGTACAGGAGCAGGAGGATGCTTGCTTCAAGCAAGCCCAGAGGAAGGACCTGAAACTGGAGTGTGTGGGGACAGACCTCACATGGACAGGGAGGAGGTTCCATGTTCTGGGAGCCAGGGCAGTAAAGGTGCGATCCTCTGTATGGGAGCGAGTTTTGGGGACCATGATGGCCTGGGAGTGGCTGGACCTCAGCTGGTAGGGTGGGTGGACAGGCTTGAGCAGTTCAGCAAGGGCCAGCAGTGTGGATGTTCTAACAATTGTGCTGATGAGGTTTCCCATGATGAAGGTATGGTGGTTGAGAGGGGAGAGCCACCCAAGCTGGAATAGAGCTGGCAGTGGTGCATAAGGCAGGGGGCTGACAGAGCTAAGCGACAAATGTTATTGTATGCAGTGTCCTATTTTGTGAGCCAGGTTATTGGAGTGTTCAGGAAGGAGGGGAGCCCATAGCAGAGAGTAGGGAGTAGAACTCCTTTTGCAAGGGCAAGTCTGGCAGCTGGGGTGAGGCAGCTTTTGACTCGATAGGTCAGGCCCAGCTTGGAGTTTGTGGGCTTGCATGAGTTGCATATGTGGAGGGAGAGGTCAAGTTGAGGATCAAGGGTTATCCCCAGGTACTTGAATGAGTCAGTTTGTTCCAGAGAAGTGGAAAATGATAGGAAAAGACAGATTGGCCAGCAGCAAAGTGAATGATGGGGAATAGAGAAGGAGCGAGGGTCTCTGTGTCATAGGGAGTTAGTTGAGGTGATTGCCTGAGAAAGGCAGGAGGAGAGGTAGGGGGGCAGAGTTCCCAACCAGAACTTGGCAACAAAGGAGGCGCAGTGAAGCATCCTTCTATGAGACAGTAGTACAAAAGAGAGAGCAGAGTAGAGGAGACAATGGTGAGTGAGGGAAGGGGGGCAGTGGTAAAACAGCAGAAAGAATTAAGGAGTATGTCCAGTCTGGAGAGTGAGAAGTGGCTGGTGCAGTGCCACAGACCACGTCAGCATAGACAATGATGGGCAGAATCATTTTAGATACCAGCTCTCGATGGATGTGGAGTGGAAGACTGTCCTTATGGTGATAGAGGACTGTGAACCTGGGTTGGAGTTTGATACAGACAGAACCTATGTGGGTGTTGAAGTCTAAATGTTTGTACACCCAGACCCCAAGGTATTTTAAAGTTGAGACCATTTCTAAGGGGAGCCATCCAGAGTGGAGAAAACTGGGGTAGACTGGAGGGAAGCCAACTTTTTTCTTGAGCCAAAGGTCATAGCAATGGTTTTCTTGGTGTTAAGTTTCAGCTGATTTGATTTGAACCAAGTCTGCACTATATTAAAGTCTTGCTGGAGAGGGAACTGCACGCTGATGGATGAAGGAGCGGAGGTGAAGATGATGGTATCATCTGCTAACATGTGTATGCTGGATGTGCTACAGACAGTGGGGAGGTCATTAATAGAAAGGGAGAAAAGGATGGAGCCAAGGATAGAGCCTTGGGGGACTCTGGTGAGGATGGGGAGGGGGGGAGGAAAGAGCATTGCCGATTTGGACAGATTGCTGCCTGTCAAGAAGATAGGAGTGGAATTAGTTTACTGTAGGGTCAGCAAGGGCAGCAGATTTTAATTTCAGTAACAGGAAGGAGTGGGATACTGAATCAAATGCCTTTGCTAGATCTATGAAAATGGCACCTGTGATATGACTCTGGTCCATAGCAGAGAAAAATGGAGTCAGTGACCCACAGCAGGGAGGAGATGATAGAGTGTTGTTTTCTAAAACCAGACTGGACAGGAGAGAGAGTTATTGGAGGCAAGGAACTCAGAGAGCCTAGAGTGAATGAGTGACTCCTGGAGTTTGGCTAGAGAAGGGAGGAGGGAAATATACAGGTAGTTCCCAGGAGTAGTAGGGTCACCTCATGCATTTATTTCTGAGTGTTTTGTAGGTTTGTAGCTCTGGTTGGGTTTGGGACACTTTGTATTACTTTCAGGCTTTATCCCTGGCCCTACATTTGGCAAGTAGGTCAGGTGCAATCCAGGGGTGATGGTGTCATTTTACTCTAGCTTTCTTTAGCGGGTGTGGTGGTACCAGGTGCTGGTAAGAAAGCTAGTGAAGAGGGAAAGGGTAGAGTTGACATCCTAGGCTAGGAATACTGGTTCTCAGTCTATATCACAAGCACCCAAACTTCACTTCCAAGATGCCTACTGCATTGTCTTTTCCATCTGCACCAAACATCCTGAAAGCTTCTCTCCTTCTTGATGCTTAAAGAGTGATAGTTACCAGTTGCCAGGCTTCTTCTTTCTCCAAAGATATGTCTAGTGTGGACAGGTAGTCCAAGGGTTAGCACCAATGTAGCCCTGGAAACTTCTAAAGCTTGCATGTCATCCAGTGCCGGTCCTCATAGGCATTCTCTCATATGTGCTTTTTTCTGTATCTGAGCACTTGAGGTCTTGAATCATCAGAGTGGTCTGCAAAATCTATATGCCAAACTCATTCTCTCCAAGAGGAGTAGGCTTGATCCAGAAAAGTGTTTAAGCCTCAGGTATTCCTTGTAGTCTCGATGTGGCTTATATAGTTTCTCCATCGGACAACTGACTGCATCCATTAGTACCTCTGTTGGTGCCACCACTGATCCTGAGGATACCAACCCTTCTAATCCTGCTCTGTTTTTCCTTTCTGGCTGAGCCAATCCCTTGCTCACCTCAGGCTGGGGTCACTGTCAGGGGTGATCCCCCTGCTAAGAATCTTCAACTTATACTTAGTTCCTTGTGGAAAAAAAGCATCTGAGTAACTCCACCGTTTTCAAGTCCTTGTCACTCAACATGGTGACACACATGGGTTTGATTCCTACATCATATAAAAGAAGCTGTGCCTTAAATTTTCCAATTGCTTTGATGTCATTTAGAAGTGCTTCGACTACATCATCTTTGCTGTATCCATACATACAGCACACACTCTACCAGCAGCTTCCTCTTGGGGTACAAACACTCAATATGAGATCATCCCTCAAATACCAGGAAGGCCATCTTGGATTTCAGAAATTTTGAAGGGGGTATACCAGACTGCTGTCCAGTAACACTGGGGGTTATCATGGGTATCCACATGGTAACCAGGATACCCCAGCAATCAACTTCCACTAGTTTCTGTTCCTGGGGTATGCTTGGATCTGTACTTAGAATGCTACTAGGTCATTGTGGCTATAACCATGGCTACCGCTGCATTGTAGGCTCAACAAAGTTGAAGATTCTCGGACCTTTAGTATCCTAGGGCCAGATATTGAAAAATTGGCAAAGCAGAGCACAAAGGACTGTGCTGCACTTGTCCATTGCCCACAACCCTGAGGATGCTATAATCAGTTAGCTAGCACCCCAGGACTATCCGACTGAATCTAGGGGCATGTCAGCACAATGCTAAGTCAAGTAGCACTGCCCCAACATGGATCCTGGCAGTGCAGGGAAAAGTGCCCCCAGACCCGATACTGCCAGTTGCTCCCAGCATGCTACTCAGATGGCACCATGCAAATGATCCCATTGGGTGTACAAGGCACTAAGGGGCCACTTGTATGTCCATTATTGGCATGTTTTCATGGGAAGGGGTGGCTGGTTTGTGCCCCTGTGACCAGACCCACCTCCACCCTGATTGCCCAGTCCCTTAAAAGTGGACATATCCCCTGGTGTCTTAGTGGCAACCCCCACCCTCTGATCCCTGTCCCCGGTAAAGGTAAAGTATTCCCTGGTGCCTAATGGTCCTCCCACCTTCTGATTGCTGTCCTGCATAATGTAAAACATTTCTCTGGTGTCTAGTGGTCCCCCGCCCGCCAATCGCCATCCCATGTAATGTAAAACATTTCCCTGTTGTCCAGTGATTCCCCACCCTTCTATTACTCTCCCATATAATGTAAAACATTTCCCTGGTGTCCAGTGGCCCCTCCATCCTCCAATTGCCATCCTGTATAATGTAAAACATTTCCATGGTGTCCAGTGGTTCCTTCACCCTCCAAACACCATCCCGTATAACGAAAAATGTCCCTGATGCCTATTGCTCCCCCTTCTGATCCCCATCCCATGTAATGTAAAAATTTCCCTGGTGTCCAGTGGTCCCCCACCCTCTGTTCACTGTCTTGTGTAATGTAAAACATTTCCCTGGTGTAGAGTGGTCCCCCATCCTCTGATCACTGTCCCATGTAATGTAAAACATTTCCCTGCTGTCCAGTGGCTCCCTCCACCCTCTGATCACTGTCCATATAATGTAAAATACTTCCCTGGTCTCCAGTGCCCTCCCCCACCCTCAGATCACTGACCTGTTATATGTAAAATATTTCCCTGATGTTCAGTGGTCCTCTCACCCTCTGATTGACATCCTGTATAATGAAAAAAATTGCCCTGATGCCCAGTGGTCCCCCCACCATTTGATATCCATCCCATGTAATATAAACATTTCCCTGGTGTCCAGTGGTTCCCCCCACCCTCAGATCACCATCCTGTATAATGTAAAAAAATTCCGTGGTGTCCAGTGATCCCACGCCCTCTGTTCACTGTCCTGTATAATGTAAAACATTTCCCTGGTGTCCAGAGGTCCTCCAGACCCTCTAATCACCAGCCCTGTATTATAACACTTATTCTCTGATGTCTAGCGATACCCTCCACTTCACCAGTCCCCATCCCCATACTAACAGAAGTTTTCCTAGTGTTCTAGTGGCCTCCACATTGTGGGCATTGACCAACCCACCCTGCAACCCTCTTTACGTTACTCACTGGTCCTGTAGGAGCCCTTACAGTGACCAGCACTGCCCTGCTGTCACCACCTCAGCCAGCTGCTGCATGCGATGACAAAGATTGCACATCCCCTCTACTGTAAAGGGAATGTGCATACCATCTGTACAAAATGGGGGGAGTGATACTAGCAATGACTAAGCAGGAAAGGGCCCTGGGGTAATCACATCGTATGACCCGAAGGTGGCCCGGACATTGTGACAAAGCATTCGGGAGATCTAGTGGGATGCTGGGGTATATAGGTAGGGATATTACCAGCAGGAAGAGGTGTTGCCACTTTATAGGTCTTTGGTAAGACCCTTCCTGGAGTACTGTGTCCAGTTTTGGAGACCACATCTCAGGAAGGACATAGACAGGGTAGAGGCCATCCAAAGGAGGGCTACCAAGATGGTACAGGATCTACATCAAAATCCTATGAGGAGAGGCTAAAGAAACTAAACATGTACACCCTGGAGGAGAGAAAGGAGAGTGCTGATATGATTGAGACCTTTAAATATCTCACGGGAGTGAATAAGGTACAAGTGGGAGGTATTTTTTGGAGAAAGGGGTACTCCAGAACAAGGGGTCATGATATGAAACTGGAGGGGGGTATGTTCAGGAGAAATTTGAGGAAATACTTTTTCACAGAAAGGGTGGTGGATGCCAAGAACAGTCTTCCAGTGGAGGTAGTCAGGGTGAAAACAGTGGTGGGATTCAAAAAAAGCTTGGTATAAGCAAAAGGGAGTCATAAAGGAGAGGTAAGGGGTGGAAAAGAAAGTTCCACAGCCTTCTGTAGAAGGGTCTACAGCGTAAGCAATGTAACAAAAAAGGGTAGACTGCATGGGCCATGCAGCCCTTATCTGCCATCAGTTTCTACATTCTATGTTTCTGTGTTTCTATGTCTGGGATTGGAGGTTGGGGGACCACTAGGCACCAGGGAAATTTTTTCATTATATGGGGCAGCAATCGGAGGATGGGGGGGACTGCTTGGCACCAGAGACATTTTTACTTTCACCGAGGATGGGGATCAGAAGATGGGGGTGCCACTAGCCACCAGAGAGCAGGTGTGCTCCCCCAAGCACCAATATATATCCTAATATCATAGCCAGGGGGATTTCTGTTGTCAGTCCCTCACCCCATGAGACTGACGGGTGCCATTCCTACTGCCTCTCAGAAACTTTAGCCCTTTTCAGTTTGGCTGGATTGTATTCCCCGCTTCCACTCATGTGCAGTTTTTATTTCTTTTGGCATTGATTTATATGTTGTTACTACCTAGGGCTGTTTTATAATTCATGTTCCCAACTTTAAAATGTATTTTACATGTGTATTATATTGCTGAACCTCGTGTGTTGTACATTCATGCATATATGCTGTATTTGCTCATGTATTGTTCTCTCTCCTTGTACTGTATGTGCCAGCTACATGGCCCAGATCGTACCTGAAAATGATCTCTGGGACCAGAGTACCTACCCGTTTACCAAACAAATATAATTAAATACTGTAAATATGGTTGGTGGCTGCAGTGGCTCTGCTGGCCGTTAGGGTTGTCCAGAGTAAGTCAGGCTTCTTCTTGGCGGTAGGTGGCATGCATTATTCCCTTTGCATAGTGTTACTGTGCTGAATATTGCACTGTGCTGAGATTCCTGTCCCCACCACTCCCTTTGCCCACTACATACATTATTTGTTTGCATGTGCACTAACCCTTTTGGCACATGCAACAGCCCCCTTTGGATATTGCGCTTGGGCACAAACCAGACAAACAGGGTGCAATCAATTTGCCTACTGGGCAAAAAAAAAATTAAGTTTATTTTTTTATTAGATTTCAGCAAATACAAAATCTGAAAAACTTGCAATGATACTGCATAAACTTAAGAAATAAATAAGTTCACTAATAAAACATACATTAATAAAAGGTAACGTATACCAACAATTACAAATGTATCATTGGCGAAGTACATTACGGAAGTCAGGTGACTGAAGAAGCGTTTTTAAAGTTGAAGAACGACTCTCACATTACATTAAACAGATCAATTGTATTTAGTGATTGGTAGCTAATGCGTTCGTTATTGGCTATGGTTCCCAAGGAGACTATTAATTCTCTAATTGCAGTTACCTTGTTCTCTTTCCAGTTTTGTAGGATTAACCTTTTATATGCTAAGGCCAAGGACAAAACCCAGACTTGATGAGGTCTGTATAGATGTTGAAGTGAGGAGGCGTCACCTACAATAAAGATGAGGGGGGAGAAAGGTATATACATTTTCAGAATCTTTTGACACAAAGCATGAATTTCACCCCACCTTGATCCTATTCTGGGACAAAACCAAAAAAAGATGTCCTAAAGTAGTTTGTGGGGCCCCATATTTCCAACATACATGTTGGGCCTTTTTATCTATTTGGTTTAGTCTCTGTGGTGAATAGTAGTATCTATGTAGTATTTTGAATTGAGTTAGCCTCCTATTTACTTCCCTACGACATTGAAAGGCATTTTTGCATACATTTGCTCAAGAGTGTTCAGGGATCGTACGCAGTCACTACAGTGACAACGTTACAGCGATGTCGTTGATGCTGACAACATTGACACATCACGGTAAAGTCTGCTCGGGACTCCGGCACTCTTTCCTGAGGTCCTGCACCCCCTCCCTGAATCAGCTCTGACTCAGAGTTAATTATATTAAGTTAGGGGTGCATGGGGCACAGCTCCCCTCAAAAAAACACCTTTGTCCTCCCACGGCACAATGCCGACTGCAATTGCAGTCAACATAGAGGTGTCAGGTAATCATCAGCTCAACAAGAAATTGTCAATGTGGCGTCATAGATCCATTAGGGATGATCAAATTGAAATCCGATTCCCATGCGGATTTGGCAGAAAATGTAACTGACATATCGCAGTCTGAAATAATTTTATATAGTAAACTTGTTCCTCTTCTTACGTGAGCTACCTTCAAAATCTGGTTCCATTTGGAATCAACTGAGAAGTCATATGATGTTTGATCAGTGTATTGTTTAATTTTGTTATGCAGTTGGAGGAACAACCAGAAACAGACACTAGGGATAAGGTATTTTTTTCTAAGATCAGTACAAGATAGCAGTTCTTTAGGATTTGTATCTAAACAGTCTTTAATTCAAGTTATCCCTGCTTTATGCAAACCAATGTATTTAAATTGTCTTCCATTATGTGTGAATCCAGAATTATTCCAAACTGGAGTCAGCTCATGTGGAACTGGGTCAAGTTGTAGTTTAATTATTAATCACTTGTGTAACCAAATTGTCAAGGATAGAGTTGGATGGGTTTTGAGGTGGGAGGGAAGTGACCTAAAGAAAAACATCTATTAAATTCCACTGCTATTGTTAAACCAAAATGCTGGTTGTTTTAACATAAATTTCCAATGATAGTCTTGCCATCAAGGGTATTTAAAACATCCTACTTTCTATGGGGCCCTTATTTTTTGAATGCTTAGTCTAGGGGGGTTGTTTTCCCATAAACACTTAATAAATCTTGTATCAAATTTTTTATATCAATCATTATTCATTCATAATGGAAGATTGTTAGGTACATAAAATATTTTTGTTGCAAGGATAATTTTCTTTGAGTTAACCTTTCCCCATTGTGAAAGATTCAGTTTTGACCATTTCTCCAACTTTTTTCCAGTATATTATTTTTATTTATTTATTATGCTTTTTGCCCCCGCTACCTGTGATCCAGCACCTTAGCCTGGTCACGGACCCTAACCTCCACCTCCACATTAGACCCTACCCCTTGGATACCCCCTGGCTTGCCCCCCAGGGTGGGGTGTGGCACCGACCCCCTTAATGGCGCAGGATGATGGAACTAAGTCCGAGGGTTGGTTCTGGAGGCTAATGAAGGTCAGGACAGGCTTCATCTAGGGCCGCAAGCAGGAAGTGTTTTTTTGGTGCTGTATGTGGGGGGCGAGTATGTGCAATGACGTCCAGCATCCGTCCCACCCCTCTGACTGCATTCAGATGTCAGTTGCTGCGGTACCCCCGGCCTCTGCTAGGGGTCCGTCAAGCACCGGACATACACCCGCCCTCCCCTGGAGAAGGAGAGCTGTCTCTAGGACACTTGATCTTTCTCCCCCGGCCAGCCCTCCAATGACTCGGGTCCGTTCACAAACCTGGGTCGCCGGCGTCACAAGCAGAAATCCAACTGGTGCACCGACGTGCCGCCTTTTTCCAGTATATTAATGAGCAATGTGAGTTTGTAGTGGACAGTTTTGAGAAGGGAGTTGAAGATGTGAATAGCTAAATACAGTATTTCTTTATCTCCCCATGGAAAATGAAAGGCATTAGAAAGTCTTTCTTTTTTGTAACGAGAAATGATTAGCCTTATTCTCTCAGATTTCTCCCAATTGACGCACAACCCTGAAATTGAGCTGAAATGATCTAATACTGGGTTTAGAAATGAGACCGAGTATTAAGGTTGTGATAGGGTTAGCAAAAGGTCATGAGCAAAAACAAAGATTTTATTTTCTATTTTTCCCATTTTAATGCCCTGAATTTGGTTGTTAATATTAATATGTTCTAGCAGGGGTTCTAATGATAGAATGAAAAGAAAGGGTGAAAGCGGGTAACCTTGGCATGTACCTCTATATAGCTGGAAAGGTTTAGAAATTATTCTGTTAGTAATTAAAACTTCTTTTGGGGAAGTATAAATAGTTGAGACCCATTGTTTAAAAATGAGACCAAAATTGAAAAAATCCAGAACACTTTATAAATAGAACCAGTCCAAAGGAATCGAACACCTTCCCAATATCTAGAAAGAAAGCAATTGAATGTGTTTTTTGATTTCTGGCTGTCCAAATGACAGAGAGAAGTCTGTGTAAATTATCTGATGCATGACATCCTTTAACAAATTCCACTTTTTCTTTGCTTATTAGATTCTGTATCATAATTATTAGCCTGTTTGCTATGATCATATTGTAACTTGAAATTTAAAGGATATATGGGGTGATAGTTTGAAGTCTCTAAAGGATTTTTATTTTTCTCACCTATCAGACATATACTGTATATGTATCATTAAGGGTACCTGTTATTTTTTTTGTTGTAGAATGTCTTCATAAAGTTTACATAGATAGTCTGTTATTATTGTATTGTTGTTTATAGAATTCAGTGGAAAAAGCGTATGATCCTGGGGTTTTCTGAGAGCATGCTGTCTGAATTACTTGATTAATTTCTGCTCTGGAAACAGATTTGTCTAAAGCCTCTTTTTCTATTTCTGATAATCTAAGAAGATTAGTAGTTTGTAGGAAACTGTGAAGATCAGAGTTACAGTGGGATCCCAAGGATTTATATAAATTTGTGTAATATTCTTGAAAACATTCATTAATTTCTTGATATGAGAAGGTTCAAGCTAACTAGATTTCAATCAGTTACTTTCTAAGAGCAATACACTTGATTCAGTCTTGACTGATAACGCTGATGGATTCCGAACTTATAAATCTTTCCTGAAGGCCGATAATGATTGTTTATAAATAATAATTCACTTTTATTCATTTTTATGTTTGTTTATGTTCTATTCAGCCCACTTATATTTTTAATTTGTTTGTGTCATGTTTTGTGGATCACAAGGAATACCTTCAAAACCCAATTTGGATAATCCCCTTAACTGTACTTACAGGAGTCATCTCTGGTTTCACACCTTTCGCTAATAAACAATATGTTTACTTATGGTACGGGTAGTAGTTCGACCTTGGTCTACCACAGAATCAAAGGTGGCACCTTGGGTATTTAACTTGGTGCAGGTATCTGTGGTTCTTATTCCTCTAAGTTACAGTTAAGTCTATATTCCATCATCTATTCATTTTGACCTTATACCACATTCCCCTTTATTTTTCTTTATTTTTCTTTTCTAGGGGCTCCCTATTCAAAAGTGCACCATGCAGTGACTTGCACCAGAACAAAAGAACAGGATATTCAGAAAGTGTGCCATGAAAAGCGATCAGGCACACATGTGGAAGATGTGCGGTGTGACAGGTGACTTGAGACAAGCGCAGTGCATACGGAATGGCTCAATGTGAAGCCACTTGCGTGGCATGCAGAGTTGCAATATTCAGCCAGGATATGCAAATAGCTGCATTGCACAGTCGGCGCCCAAACAGCACATTAGCACTTCATTACTGGAATGTATTCAGGCCATTTGCATACCATTGGCATGCACAGTTCCAGCTCTGCAGGACAGCACCACCTCTCTACAAAGGTAATCAGGAGGTAAAACTGCGCAGGACCTAGAAGGCAGAATTTCCCTGTTTGCTCATGACACAAAGCTTTGTAACAGAGTGGGCACACCAGAGGGTGTAGACAGAATGAGAAGGGACCTGCAGAAACTTGAAGAATGGTCAGGGGTTTGGCAGTTGAAATTCAATGCAAAGAAGTGCAAGATAATGCATATGGGGCACAAAAACCCTGGCACAATATATCAGTTGGGGGCGAGGATATAGCATGCACCAAGCAGGAAAGGGATCTTGGAGTTATCATATCTGATGACCACAAGGTAGGGAAACAGTGTGACAAGGCAGCAGGTAAAGCAAATAGGATGCTGGGATGCATGGGCAGGGGCATCACCAGCAGGAAAAGGGAGGTCATAATTCCACTATACAAGACACTAGTGAGGCCCCACCTGGAGTACAGTGTACAGTTCTGGAGACCTTACCTACGTAAGGACATAGACAGGGTAGAGAAGGTTCAGAGGAGGGCAACAAAGATGGTACATGGATTGCATCACAAGTCCTATGAGGACAGGTTGAAGGAATTGAATATGTACTCCCTGGAGGAGAGGAGGGAGAGAGGGGATATGATAGAGACATACAAGTATCGTACAGTGAGGAACAGGGTGCAGGAATACACTATTTTTAAGTGAAAAAAATGTTCCAGGACTAGAGGGCATTGGATGAAGTTGGAGGGAGGACGATTCAGAGGAAACGTGAGGAACAATTTCTTCACAGAACGGGTGGTGGACAAGTGGAACACCCTGCCAGAGGAAGTGGTGGAAGCTGAAACAATCACAGGATTTAAGAATGCATGGGATAGACATAAAGGAATTTTGGAGGTCAGGATTAAGGGGCAACAGACTTCTGGGAAAACATAAAGTGAACTTACAAGCTCAAATGGGCAGACTGGGTGGGCCGTAGGCGCCCTTATCTGCTGACACTGTCTATGAAATGCAGCCTAGCAGGCAAGTGAGTAGTCATGTTTGTGAGTGGGTGGACTGCAGTGGCCTGAGTACAGTGCTACTACCCATGGCCATGTATGTGCCCTAGGTGGTCACACACATAACACTGGAAGGGTCCAATGTCTTTGAGGCATGCCCCCGGCTGCTTTCAGAGCTTGGTGGTGCTACCCCTAACCCACACTGCCCACAGTTGTGCAATGTTCACCACCAGAACACCACAGTGAACCACTGCAGGGCCTCTGTGGCATTGTCACACTGCATGATGGCATCAGTGACATGTATGTGTTTCCTGGTGGTATGGGTCTGGCACGGGCATACTGTGTGCATCTATGGTGTCCCACCGTGGGTGGGTGCCACTGGGCAGTCCCTGACCCAAGCCATGCTGCCACCATTACCACTATGCATCCTGACAACCATTGTCCCAGACATCACCATGGGTGCATGCCACCACCGGGTGACACTCTGATGGCCACAGGGGTGCAGGCCATGGCACCTAGTACATGTGCTGCATTGTAGCTGTCTGCTACTCTTGTGTGCTAGGGGGAATGTCTAACTGTGCTAGCATGTGACAGCTGGGCATCTATGATCTGGGTATGGTGAGGGGGGGTGGCAGATTGGGCAGTGCCAGTGATGTCACCCACCAGTGTCCAGCAGGTGCCTGGTGAGCCGGCACAGCACAGCTGTGGCTTTGAGTACTACCATCCTGGCATGACTGCTGTGTGAGGGTGCCTGGAGCACATCATGGATCACCTGCAAGAGTTGTCTCAGTATCACCTGTCTGCAGTTCCGCAGTCTGCCTGTGGGTGGCTGGCCGATTTAGGGCAGCCCTTTGCTTGCCTAACTTTGCGCGGCACAAGCACTGCTCAGTTTGGATGAATATACACATGCACGGCATATTCAGGAGCCCACCCACTTTTTCTGTACCACATACATTATATCTGTGCAATCACACATTCCGACATGAGTGATGCATTTGGCCCATTTGAATATCACGCTTCCACACATTTTCCAGGATGCGTCGTGCATCTCCATTTTGTGCTGTGCATCTCTCTTGAATGTGTGGGCCACAATATAGATTTTTTTTTAAATATCTGATTGGTTTTCTTGCCAATATAAAGTTTGCTGTTTAATAGTATAGTATAGTTTAGTATAGTATAGTCGATTACAGTATACAGTATTATAAAATGGGCAAAAAAAATCTTGACTTCTGACTGTCTGGAAGTCATTCCAAGCCGTGTCCTTATCAGGACATAACCATTCAATGGGCACTACTTGTGCCAACCAAACCGCAGCACAATATAAAATCAATCCGGGCCACCCCACTCTCCCACTGCTCTCAGCTCCAATGTTACTGAACCAGAACAGCAACACCGGGAGAGCGCTCACACAGAACCATAAAACTCTTACCCTACCATCATTTTACTGGCCCCCCAATAGTCTGTCACATACAAGATGAAACCTGACTGCAAAACCAGAAATCAGTGACGAGCAGTACATTAAATAAAAAGGTAACCAAATGACATATTCCACATACCTTTACATAACTTTCTAGCAGGCCACCGATCGCAGCTCTCCCACTAATTTCTCAGCAGTGCAGCAGCTTGTCTGCAGTCACCGCTCTGTTGCCCGGTTTCTCAGCTTCTTCGCTGAACACTGCATTCAGTGGCACGGCAACCCCTCCCCCACATCATTTTTTTTTAAACAACAGAAGACTGACCTGTGTTGCTTACTCTGGTTAAAGCCTAGGGTTAAAGTCGACTGCAGAAAAGTCAACGAATCACATGCCACAGCTTTCAAATCTGGTACGGTTCCACTCCTCAATTACCGATCCAGCGACAGTGAGCGTTGTAGCAGCATAGAAATAAAAAATAAAAAAAACAGACAGTCCTCCACCACTATTTGTATCCATAGTTAAAAAAACAAATAACATTTCCAGTATGAGTGACCAGCAAGCAGCTGCAAGCATGATCTAGGAGCGCTCTCTCAGCAGCGCTAAGTACGGCTGCTGCATTGAGATATGGTAAGCCTTAGAAAAATGGGTGGGTCAGCATTTGCAGGTACCAAACACACCAGAAAACAAAATGACTCTGACAGAGGGGTGTAATGGTAGTAAAAGCACCAATGATGGAAAAATAACATTAGGGATATATCATGAGCCCTGTACTGCTGAAGAAACACTTGTGACAGTACTTTAAGAGGGGGACTATTTTTTACTATTCCACCTATTAAAACCTCCTTTTTTATCTCTTTTACTTTTTTTGTTCTTCTTTCCTTCTTAAATATATACTTGGGGAGCCCATTTTATAAGCGCAATAACACACTTTGAGGTGTGGGTTATGTCCAGATAAGAGCACACCCAGGTGCATAAGACACTCAGCTCAAGTGCCTCATGCCTTTTAACACACCTGGGCATGCTCTTATCAGGACATAACCCATGTTATTACTTACATGTAGTATATTTATAGTGTTGAACGTATAGTCACAGTTGCAGCATTTTAAATGTCTACAGTCTAAGTAATTATTACATTATTTTACAAGGTTATAGTATTTGTGTACAACTATTTTGTTCTTACTTAATTATATCAACATTTGCCATAAGTTTAGCATTTTGGGTCTACATTTCTGTGTATAACAGTTCACAGACTTAGAAGTTAGGATGTCTGCGCTGAACATAGCAATTTGGAATGTTAAAGGGCTTGGTTCTCCAATAAAGAGAAGAAAGGATCTAAATCATCTTAAAAAACATAGAACGGATCTAGGTTTCCTCCAGGAAACAGATTTGTTATCTGAAGAAGCCAAAAAACTGCAAAGGCAGTGGGTAGCCCAAGTGGAACATAATTGTTTTTCCTCAAGAAAAGAGGTTTGGCTATTCTAATCAAAAAAGGGATTCCCTTTATTAAACGGCACTCAGACAGGAATTAAACATAAGCAGGCTCTTAATTTAGGGACCAGAGCCCAAAATGGGAAAAAGAGGCATTAGCAGTAATGAGGTAATTAGCATAAATTGGTTGGTTTATCGGTACCCTACTATTCCCAGCCTGCTTTAATACAGGTCAGCACTTCTGTATCCTTTCAGGTGTTCTGTAGAAACATACTGTAGATGCACCTCCCCTCAAAGATATGTGAGACTCAATAGCTTTATATCTGACCCTTTTCTGTTAGAACGGGGCACTTGGCACGGTTCCCCCGTCTTCCTTGCTTTTTGTTCTTTACTTAGAACCCCTAGCAGTCCAGTTATACGCCACATCCTCCATAACTGGAGTTCCCATAGGTGGAAGGGACTATAAGGTCTCATTATTTGCAGAGGATCTGCTGTCAATGTTAACATCCCCTGAAGTTTCCATCCCAGCAACATGGGGTATTCTTACTAACTATGGTGTACATTCAGGGTATAAACTTAGCTCACAGAAAACTGAAGTAATACTGTATAATTATATCCCAACCCCCTACCTCAAAAGAACCTTTCTGTTTAAATGGCATATAGTCTTTTGGTACCTAGGAGTAAAAATTACAAAATGGCTACAACATCTCGAGCTCTTAAATTATGACCCCCCCCCAACAGCAAATCACAGCAGACCTTTCTAAATCGTCACAGCTCTATGTTTTTTTTCCCAAAGAGTGGAAATTGTACACCAACACATCCTCCCTAGAATACTGTATTATATACAGACCATGTCAATAATGCCTGGCAACCGATACTTTAAGGCATGTCACAAAATAATATCAGGCTTTATCTGGAAGGGGAAACCCCCCCAGATTTGGCTATCTGTTCTTCACCTAGCCTGAGACAAGGGAGGAGTTAACCTACCAAACTTTAAATGGTATGCCCTGTCCACACACCTTTGAATTATATATACATGGATTGCCTCATCTATGCAACCATACTGGAAACAGATCAAATTTATTTTAAATGACATCCATGACTGGGATAAGTATTTGTTCAGTAATCATCCCAGTGGTGGCCACTTGTCTCGCTTTTAGCAATATACAGCGGTAACATTTTGCCAGTGGCTTACCTTATCTAAGAGGGAGTATTTTAGAAGACTGAGACTTGGAATCCCAACACCCAGGATCCCGAACCTGACATCCCAATGCAGCTATTGCCCAATGGACCACCATCCCAACCACGGAAATCCCGACAGTGGAACTTGCCATGATGTGGAGTTGATTATAATATTTTCTGGGATTGCCGGGGGAGGGGGGCAGAGCCCCCTGCCAGCCCACAAACATGGCATAAGTCCAGTGTTGGGCTTTCTGTGGTTGGGATGGTGGTCCATTGGGCGATAGCTGCATCAGGATGTCGGGCTCGGGATCCTCGGTGTCGGGATTGTCAGTCTCAGGATTCCATAATATATCCACTTAAGATAAGCCTACTACTAGTCTACCACTATCATCTTCATGTACATGTGCTTGATACTGAATACCCTTCAACAAGACTGACAGGGCTTTACAGAGGTGGAACCACTTGGGCCTTTGATTCACCTTTCAACTCCTCGATACCCAAGAAGTCATTCCCTTTGCCTCATTACAAGTCGCTTTTCAGCTTCCTACTTTGGACCACTATTGTTACCTTCAGTTGTGATCCTATATAGTGGAGAGGGGGGCAGAATATAGTTGCCTACCTAATAAAACCCCTAAGCTGGTCCAGCTCCTCACCTCCTATCTTCAAGGCCATACCTGGGATCACATAATTGATCATTCCTATAAGGCACTGCAGGAAGTCTCTACTGAATCTAACTTTTATGTGTTACAGGAATTGAATGCAAAATTGCACACTACCCATACAAATGAAAAATGGTCTCGCTACGCCAATACTGCTTATCATCTGACTTCTGGTACATATTGGTAGGAGTACTCTTGGAAGTGCCGCTACAGCTTCTTCCGAACTCTGGACATTGTTGCAAAATATAATGATGGAATTCCAGCCACATGCTGAAGAATATACATCCAACCTATAGCAAATGCCACACATATCTTTTGGGATTGTCCATGTCTGCTATTATTTTGGCAAACTGTCATACAGGAGCTGGAAGCCACATTTGATTGCACTGAGGAGGTGACTCCTCTCCTCCTCCTGTTAGCAATTCCACCAGAGCACACTACTTTGCATAAAACTAGTTTATGTTTAATTCCAGTCACTACCCTTGAAGTGAAAAAGGCAATTACCAGATGTTGGCACAAAACTAAGATTCCTACCTTTGATCATTAGAGATCCATCATGATAGAGGTTTGCATTATGGAGCGAATGACATATACATTTATGGATAAATTACCACAATTTGAACTCAGGTGGTGGATCTGGGTACACTGTCAACTTATGAACTATCCTGATTTTATACCATAAGATTGAGCCCCCAAACATTTTTTTTGCTTGCTTATTCTACCCTACCAGTTTATCGTCTACTTTCTCCTCACTATCTATGTCTTCACTGTTATGATATTTCATATTCTGTCTCTTATTTTTCCTGAGTAAAATTGAAGGCATATTAAATAATCTTAATGGAAGACATTCTTTGATGACATATCTATTTTTAATGCTAGCTGCATAATGATGTTTAGTGCTTAAACCTTCTCCAACATGATTTATATATTGGTTACCTAATTGGTTTTGTAATGTATATATTAGAGATATTCTGGAGTTTCACTTTCATATGAAGAAAGTGTTAGTAAGAATTTACCACAGAAATTAAACCTTTATTTGAGATCTTGTGTGTGTATTGCACATCTTGCCAGTTTTGATAGTTAACTTTTGGATATATATTACTTGTACCATGTGTCTTGTTACTTGTCTGGCTTACTCTCTTCATATCCATTACAAATAAAGTTGTTTTTTTTTTTAAAGAAGAAACATACTGTAGAGTTTCTCAGTTTTTTCCTAATCTGACCATTTTTTTCCCTGCCTGTTCTTTTCAATGCATACCCTACTTTATCTCTGGCTACCCCCCCTTTCCCGACTAAGATTTCCTTGTACCTATTCCATGCATGCTTGAAGCCCACCACTGTTTTTGCCCCCACGCTACTGCTAGAAGTCCGTTACAGGCATTCATCACATTTTCAGTGAAGAAGTACTTCTTCACATCCCTCCTAAATGTCCCCCCTTCTAGCTTCACTGCATGACCCCTTGTTCTCTTGTACCTTCTCGCCTGCAAAATACAAATACTCCCCTCCTGTACCTTGTTCAGCCCTGTGATGTATCTTTCAGTCTCCATCATATCCACACACTCCCTCCTCTCTTCCAGGGTGTACATATTGAGATCCTTTAGTCTCTTCTCACAGGGCTTCTGATGCACCCCCTGCACCATCTGAGTTGCCTCCACTGGACAGCCTCCACCATGTCACCATCCTTCTTAAGATGTGGTCTCCAGACTTGGACACAATACTCCAGGTGGGGTGTCATCAACAGTCTATACAGTGGCAACACCACCTCCCTCTTTCTGATGGTGATACTTCTCTCCCTATGCTCCCCAGCATCCCACTGGCCTACCTACTGCCTTGTCACACTGCTTCACCACACACATATATAGAGAAAAATGGATGAGGTGTTCTATATTATCAGTTGTTTTATACGCCTGAAGTGTGTAATACCACATAAACCACGAGTGCAAAGAATGAGTGGTTTGTGATGGTATTACATACCGAGGGTGTGTAAAATAACAAATAATGTAGCACCTCGTACTTTATTTTATGTAATTAATGCTGGTCCTTTCCGTTGGTCCTTTCTGCAGCATTTTATTTCTGTGAGTGCGAGATGGTGGTGGCTTTCACTTTCAGTTTGACTGACTGACTGACACACCATAATAATCAGTCAGTTATTACAGAATGCAACCTGATTATTATGGTGTTCAAAACTGGTGTCAGTCCAGTCAATAAATGGGCTCACTTGGCAAACTTTTAAACTAGATAAGGGGGAGGTACTGATAAAAGGCAGGAAAAGTCAAGCCTCCCCCCACAAAACATGGCAGGTAGTAGGGTAAACACTAAGGTACAGAGCTCAACACAGGGCAGGACGGGGGTAAATGGTAAAATAGATAAGAGCAATAAGAGCAGGGATGGGGGAGAAAAGGATCAAGCCAACATTAAATGGAGGGCAATGACTACTAATGCCCGTAGTCTGGAAACAAGCTTTCTGAGCTAGTAGTTTGATGGAAGATGAACAATTGGATATTGTGAGTCACAGAAACATGGTACACCAAGAACCATGAATGGGATGTCAACATACCAGGGTACACAATCTACAGAAGGGACAGGGAAGGTAAAGAGGAGGAGGAGTAGCTCTATACATAAGGGAAGGATCAAAGCAACAGAACTAAAAAGTAAAGGGGAGGACAAGAGGCACTCTGGGGGTTACCTTGGAGATGGGGAATGGCATCGCAATCCGCACAGGGGTTGTATACAGACCCCCGTCTCAAGGGGAGGAAATGGACAAGAAAATGATAGAGGACATTCTCAAAATGGCTGAAAAAGGGGAGATACTGTTGATGGGGACCTGAATATGCCAGATGTTAACTGGAGGACATGTACTACAGCCACATCCAAGAGCAGGGTCATTCTCGATGCCCTGCAGGGGGCAGACCTTAGACAGCTAGTGCTGGAACCCACTCGGGAGGGAGCAATACTAGACCTGGTACTCTCAAATGGAGAGAGGATCACAAATTTAGAAGTCAGTAGACATCTGGGAACAAGCGACCACTGCACAGTGTGCTTCACAATAGCACAACCATGGAGATAAGCCATACAAAACAAGGATACTGGACTTTAGAAGGGCTGACTTTGGCAAAACGGGTGAACACCTGAAGAATGCACTAGCAAATGGCCAAATAGGAGGGTGGAAGAACAATGGAGAAAACAAAACTGCCATCATAGAGGCAACAAGTCTGTTAAAACAAATAAAGAAAACAAAGCGGAGTAAAAACCACTATGGTTCTCAAAAGAGGTGGCAGGAAGGTTAAGGAGAAAAGGCTGCATTCAAAAGTATAAGGAATCACAGAGGGAGCACGACAGGAACTGTATCAATTAAAGCAGAAAAGAAGTAGGAAAGGCAGTCAGAATAGCTAAGGCACAAACCGAGGAAAAATAGCCAACTCTGGTCAAAAGGGGATAAAACCATTTATAGGTACATTAGGGAGCATAGAAAGGTTAAGGAGGGATAGTAAGATTAATAAAGGAGGGGGAGTGGGCAGAGGGAGACAGTGAAAGGCAGAGATACTGAATGAATATTTTTGCTCAGTATTCACAAAAAGAAGATGAGAAGCAGTTACCTAAACCAGACAATAGAAGCACTCTGGGTAGGGGGTTGATACCAGTCCATTCACAGAAGAAAGAGTCCTGAAAGAACTCCTAAAACTCAAGGTGGACAAAGCAATGGAGCCTGACGGATTCATCTCCCCAGAATCCAAAAGAGCTAAGGGGGACCTAGTGACACCACTGACCACACTTTTAACAAATCATGGCAGGATGGGGTGGTACCTGAGGACTGGAGGAGGGCAGATGTGATTCCCTTACAAAAGTGGGAGCAAGGCAGAAGCAGGAAACTACAGACCTGTAAGTTTGACCTTAGTGGTAGGGAAAATGATGGAATAACTTGAAAGAAAGAATTGTTGAGTACCTAGAGACCAAGGGCACAGGACCCAAAGCAACATGGATTTACAGTAGGAAGGTCATGTCAGACTAATCTAATTGATTTCTTTGACTGGGTGACCAAAGTAATAGACCAGGAGGGGCTGTGGATATGGCCTACCTAGACTTTAGCAAGGCATTTGACACAGTCCCACACAAAGATTAATAATCAAGTTAACCAGCCTGGGAGTGGGTCCCAGGGTGGTAGCCGTAGTGAACTGGCTGCACAACAGGACACAGAAGGTAATAGTGGCTGGAACACATTCGAAGAAAGGGGTTACTAGTGGAGTACCTCAGGGCTCAGTACTGGGTCCAATCCTCTTTAACATCTTTATAAGTGACATTGCAGAGGGTCTGGAGGAAAGGTATGCCTCTTTGCAGATGACACAAAGATCTGTAACAGAGTTGATACACAAGAGGGGTAGAAAAGATGAGAAGGACTTGGCAAGGTTGGAGGAATGGTCAGACATATGGCAACTTAGATTCAATGCAAAGAAGTGTAAGTAATGCACCTGGGAAACAAAACCCAGGAGAAGAGTACACAATAGCAGGGGAGGTACTAACAACAACAAAAATGGAAAGGGACCTGAGAGTAGTCATATCAGATGACCTAAAGGTGGGTAAGCAATGTGAAAAGTCAGTAAGGAGAGCCAGGGGGATACTGGGATGCATAGGAAGGGGCATCACAAGTAGAAAAAGGGAAGTGGTTATCCCTCTATACAGACAGTTGGTGAGACCCCATCTGGAGTACTGTGTGCAGTTTTGGAGACCCCATCTACGCAAGGACATAGACAGGATGGAAGCAGTCCAGAGGAGGGCAACTAAAATGGTGCAGGGTCTACATCAGAAACCATATGAAGAGAGACTGAGAGAGCTTAATATGTATACCCTTGATGAAAGGAGGGACAGGGGGACATGATAGAAACATTCAAGTACCTCAAGGGAATCAACAAAGTCCAGGAGGGTAGCATCTTTCAGAAAAAGAGATGTGTAAGAACAAGGGGGCATAGTTTAAAGATAGAGGGGACGGCTCAGGGGTAATGTGAGGAAATTCTTTTCACGGAGAGAGTGGTGGATACATGGAACAGCCTTCCTGAGGAGGTCGTTGGGTCTAAAACAGTGGGGGAATTCAAACATGCATGGGACAGACACAAAGCAATTATAGTGGGGGTTGCAGGAAGCAGGCTGTTGGTTAACTAGAATCTGCAGCTTATCCAGTAGGTAGGGAAATGGGCAGACTGCGTGGGCCAAGTGGTCCTTATCTGCCATCAAAGTCTATGTTTCTATGTTTCACTAGTAATTATATATACAGTTATACATGGGGGGAGTGTGTAATGAGAATTTAATGTACACCCAAGGTGTGGGATGCTACATAAACCCTGAGGGTGAAGCCCAAGGGGTTTATCAAAGCATTCCACACTGAGAGGGTGTATTACATTCAAGTTCTGCACTCCCAGCAGCAGAGAGAATAGCCACGCGGTAATGGCAGTTGTGGTCAGGCTGAGGGAAAGATTTACAAAGCCGTAAATGGAAAAGGTCAGTTTGTTTTTAAGCAAACCTGGGAAGAAGACAACATCTTTTTGACAGTGTGGATATTAATTTGTGGTGTGAAGAGTGTGGTCAGTGCCCACTGCCAAGTAAAGGAAACTGTAGGTTTACGTTGTGCTCTGTGGAGTTGTCCGCGCAGGATTGTTTGGCACGTGCAGACAGTGAAGGAAACTCAACGCGTGTTCATCATTATAAACTGCGGGTTCTAACAGCGAATTATAACCAGATTTCCTTATGGACAAAAACTGATGCCAGTTATTACATCCAAATTATAGTGATCCCTGGGCTGTTCTTAGTGCCCTTCTAGGATCAGCCACTAGCAGCAGACTGCCTCTAAACCACGCAGTTACCATACAGTAATTTAATGGCCCTCCTGTACTGGAGGCACTGCCCTCTTTCCACTGGTGCCAGTGCAATACCCTTAGGTCTACCTAAGGAGTCTCCTGTGCTTAGTGGGTACCCAGTCATGGAAGCTCTATGCCACTGTTTACGCCCCGGCAGCCTCAGAAAATTAAAACAATACCTAGCCCAGCTAGACTGGTCCCCTATCCAGCACACCCCTGACATTGACTCAGCTCTTGACCACTTCACAAATGCCTTCTGTAAGGCTTGAGACCTTTTTGCCACCCTCACCAGGATCTGCTCCAAAAAATGCAATGCCCCATGGATCACCCCACCTCTCCTCCAGAGACTCAAAAACAGAGATAATCTCTAGCACATTGCTGTAGAATCTGGAAAGGCATCTGACAGACAGGCCTACAATGCATAATGCAATAAGTGCACTTGGGTCATTAGGTGGGCCACGGCAGAGCTCTACCAGACCACCCTCACTTCCATTTGGGGTTCAGTCCGGACCTTCTGGGATAATATGAAAGAGCTAAATGGGAAGTCCCGCTCCCCCCACCATCTCAGCTCTCCATCAATGGCACCCCCACCACAGATCCACTCCTCATAGCCGATTGCCTTAACACTGCCTTCTCTGACCTAAACTTGGTCCTCCCCAGCAGCTTCTTTGACCCAATCCCCACCTCTCTCCCTCTGGTCCTGCATCACCCACCATTCTACCCATTCACCCTATCCCCCTAAGAAGCCAGGCCACACCTGATAAAAGTCTTAGGCAGCAATAACCCCAGCAGTGACCCCCTCAACTCCAGGATCCTTCGTATGGTCTTGGACGAAGTCCTAGTCCCCCTGACTGACCTTCTAAACTGGTCTCTATGTCTGGGTCAGTTCCCAAGTGCTTGGAAAACTGCTGAAATCACATCCATACATAAGAGTGGGGACCGATCCATCCCCAACAATTACTGGCCGATCTCCATCCTCCCCCCACTCTCTAACACCCTTGAAAACATGGTGCTGATCCAGCTCTCTGAATACCTAACCAAGTATGACATTATGTGCCCAGAGCAGCATGGTTTCTGCCCAGGACACAGTACAACCACGGCTCTCCTGGAATTCTCCCAGCACCTGCATGCTGCTCTCGACTCTGGCAGCTTTGCAGGAGCAGTGTTCATTGACCTCTCCAAGGCCTTTAACACTGTTTGTCATCCCCTTCTACTCGACTCTCTCCACCAACTTGGCTTCTCTGGTGGTCCCATTTCCTGGTTCTCTAGCTACCTCTCTGCCAGATCCCGGCATGTCAAGATAAGCGGCTCCCTCTCCAGCACTCTTCCCGTTCGCTCCGGGGTCCTTCAGGGCTCCATCCTGGGTTCAATACTTTTTAGTCTCTACCTCAACACCCTCCCCAGCTCATGTACTGGTAAAATGCTCCTCTACGCCAACAATTCAGTCCTCGTTGTCTCACATCCCAATCCCACCTCCCTCCAATTATCCCTCCAGCAAGCTTACAACTAAGCCGAAAGGTGGTTCGGTGACCGCAGACTGGTCATTAACCTAAAGAAAACCAAATCAATGCTCTTCTTCCGCCACCAAAATAAAGCTAAAAATACCCCCCTCTTGATTATCCCTAGCACTTTGCACCTGCTAGAACAAGTGACCACATACAAGTACCTAGGCATCACGTTCGATACTGCCCTCGCCTTCCACACCCACATTAATGCCCTGTCAGCCGCCATTAACTCTCGGATTGGCCTGCTATACCGGCACAGGGACTGCCTGCCTCAGGTTGCCCTCAGGCTGGCCATCACCTCCTCCATCTTGTCCCTCGTGGACTATGGCTTGCCCATTTATGCTGCAGCTGACAACACTGCCCTCTCCAAAATCCAACTCTCCATCAATAAGGCCTGTAGGCTCCTGACCGGTGCCCTCAGCCAAACTCACACCTGCCTTCTCTATGCTACCACCAATCTTCTCAACTTTGAGGAGAGACTGCTCTACCAGACCTGCCTTCTCACTAAGAAATCACTGCTAGGACTCTTCTCCCCCCCCCAGGGGTCTCCACCTCCCTACAGCAGCCATCTTCGCCCGTCACCACCTGTAGCTCTGTTAAGGCCACTTTCAAGGTGCCCAGAACCAAGACCTCTCTTGCCCAGAGATCCTTCCTCTACCGAGCCCCCATCTGGTTCAACTCCCTCACTAGCTGCATCTCCAACTGGCCAAAAATTGGCTCCTTCAAAACAGCCCTTCGGAATCATATCTTTAATATCCACTGTTGTAGGTGCAACTAACCCCTGTTGTAACCTGTGGTTCCCGCCCACCTTGTCCCCTGGCTCGACAACATCCACTGGACAGCCTCTCCTTCCCCCAGACCTACCCCTTCCCTACTAGGTCCAAACAAGGATGTAACCCACTATCTTCTCTGAGGACCTACTATATCCATGAGTGTAACTCACAATTTTGTAACATTATGTAACCTAAGTAACATACAAACTACTACATTATGTAACCTAAGTGTATCTATGTTAAATGTTCCTTTTACTGCACCTGTAATGTTATCCTCTGTTTTAATCTGCACTGTAATAACTGTCTTGATGTCTGCCCCACCGCGACGATGAGTCTCTGACTGAAAGGTTGTAAACCTGATTTGTAATGAATAAATGAATGAATAAATGAAACGGTATAGGCCAGATGACAGAATACAGTTGGTTGGAGGTGGTGCACTTAAGCAATAAGTTCACAGTGCTTTGCTGAAACAAATCTACTAACCCAAATGAAACTTCAGCTGAGGTAGCTGTAACTCCCAGCCAGATGACATAGTCCATTAAATGCTTCCCAGCTTTGATACTGGTTTCATGTGCATGGCAAGCTTGGAGTTAACTCAGACTAGGGGATCTTCCTAGCAGTGCAGGAGGAATAGCAGTTTGCAGTAAGTCCTTTGGCTGGTCTCTGTCTCCTGTCTCTCTCTCTCTCTCTCTCTCTCTCTCTCTCTCTCTCTCTCTCTCTCTCTCCTCCCTCCCTCTCTCTCTCTCTGTAGCGCTCTACTGTCTGTGACAGCATGCAGAGTTGCAGGGCTATGGCTGTCCCATCAATGAATGTCAGGCCTCTCCTGACTCCTGCAGTCGGTTGCCAAATCCTGAATTCACAGGGCAGCCCCTTCTGTGGCAGTTTCTGTATATCTGCTCCACAAGGCACATCCAGACATCTGGACCCACGGGGTGGCAGTAACCATTACCTGGCTTTGGTACTGATCAGTCGTTTCAGTTGCAATCTCCAGCTTCAATGCAGCTGTAGTCTGTGCAATCTAAGCCTGCCCATGAATGCACCCTTCCATGATCTCTTTTATTCAGGTCAAACAACTCCTTAAGCTAGACAATAAAAAAAGTGCTGGGGCTGATAATTTCCAACCATTCTTCCTTTTGATGGGGTACTCCATTCTGGTCACCCCATAACCCATCGTTTTAACCTCTTTCTAAAAAAATAATGAATTACCCAAACTCTGGAGAATTGCATGCATCATCCCCTTATTCAATTTGGGAGACAAAGATACCCTAAATAATTACAGGTCTGTCTCTAGTCTTCTGTACATGCTCTGGCTAAACTACTAAAAAAATTGATTAATGGTCAGCTGCATGAGCATGGTAATCAGTTCAGCGCTCCTTCTCACTCAGGTTTCAGAGCAATAAATAGTACCTCCACTGCTTTAGTCAAGGTAACTAATGACTGGCCGCCTACTGTACTTGACCAGAAACTTATCAGTGCCGCCATTTTTCCAGACCTTAGAGAAGGTTTTGGCACAGTTGATCATAGCATATTATTGTTCAAGCTCTCTGGAATAGGTATCAGTTCCCCTGCCTTGTCCAGGTTCTGAAATTACCTAACTGACAATAGCAGATAAAAGTGGAAGGTCCTACCTCAACATGCTCTCTCTTATGCAAAGGAGCCCCACAAGGGTCAGTCCTTGGGCTGTTACTATTTATGATCTATTCTGCACAAATGACCTCAGGGCAAATGAATGCTAATTTGCATTATTACGCTGATGATACTGCTCTGTATATTTCTAAACCCACTACAGCCTCAGCAAAGAATGACTTACAGGCTACTTCTGATGCACTACAGCATAATCTGTTTGCCTCTAAACTGCTACTCAGTGCCACTAAAACCAAGATTATGGTATTCACCCCACTGTCAAATGGTCTCCCAACACCCCTTTCTTCAGCATCTCTACCCTAATGGGTGACAAATTAGAGCTCATGGATACATTTATGCATCTGGGCCTATGGATAAATTATAAGCTATACCTGAGTAAACACATCAACATTTTATGTGAGAAATTACATCCTAGACTGAGCTTCTACTTCAGGAACAAATTCTACTTCACTATTTTAGGATAAATGTAGTCAAACGTTTAAGTTTTTTAATATTTAGACCTATTGATTTTTGTGTTTTCATTCATCTTAAATACAGGGATCCATTTTATAAGTGCAATAAGACACTCTGGGGATGTGCTGCCCTGCCCATGCATTAGAAATGTCCAATGCACACCCCACCATGTCCTACTGCTCATGTATACACATCAACATTTTATGTAAGAAATATATCCTAGACTGGGCTTCTGCTTCAGAAACAAATTCTGCTTCACTGCTGAGGCAAAATTAAAAAGGTTAGCACAAGCCACATTTTGCCACTATTAGATCATGGTGACCTGATATATGGAGGTTCTACCACTTCACACATAGCCATATTAGATGTATTATACCATGGTGTCCTCTGCTTCATACGCAGTCTGCCTCCAAGGAGCCATCACTGTACCTTATATTTAGCTGTAGGCTTGCCCTCTCTAACCACCAGAAGATTAAAAAACATCTACTTTTGGTCCTATTAGTTATTTATTTATTTAAAAATTGGTAGCTGTGAAAGGCACACTGAGCCAAGGCTCATTTTCAGGTGTGACCCAGGGGACAAAGGATGATGAGTACAGAAAGAACAATTACAGATGTATCCCTTTCCCAAAAGGGGGCTTGCCTTTGACTCTCTGGAACACTGCTGCTGCCCTCCACTGCACTGCTTCTTCATACACTTTGGAGTCACGGGAGGGACCCTCCGCAGACTTCAGCTAGTGCAGAACACGGCAGTCTGGTTGCTGATGGGCCTTTCGAGGTCCAGTCATGTGAATCCGGTCTTGCAGGCTCTGCACTGGCTCAGTTGGAGGTTCCTTTTCAAGGTGGGTCTTCTCACCTTCAAGGTCCTATACAGACTTCGTCCGGGTTACCTGTCAGAACTCCTGACACCAGTGACCTCTGGCTGCTCCCTCCGTTCCTCTTCAAGGAGCCTCCTGAAAGTTCCCAGGGTTTGGCTCAAGTCCTCAGGAGATCATGCATATAGTGTCTCTGAGCCGACCCTGTGGAATTCATTACCACCTTCTGTCCAGAAGGCTCCCTCAGTTGAGGTGTTCAAGCAAAGGCTGAAGGCCCACCTCTTTGTCCTGGCTTTCCAGTTTCTTGAGTATACCCTGTCCCTGCTGGGATAGTCTGAATCCCTTTTTAATCTATTTTAAATTGTTTATATTTTTATTTAAGCATTGCTATTGTATTATTTATTTATGTAGTTTCTTATTATGTTTTGTTTTAAATATTGTTAGGCACCCAGAGCCTCTGGGATTGGGCACCCTATAAATAAAATTGTCTTGCCTTGCCCTTCACTCTGGTCCCAGTCCAGATTGCAGCTGCGAGACCTGGGGCTGGACTGAATACTCATTTTTTTCTGCAGGCTTGTTCAGTGCCCTTCTCGCCATGGCCAGCACATCACCTCCTCTTTTCACTCGACCGGCTCCTAGATTGTCTTTAGGGTGGGGCAGCCCACAGCAGGGAGGCTGCTCAGTTTTGAGCAGCTCTCAAAGCTGCATAACATGCAAAATAACTAAAATTAATGTATTCTGTCCCTGGAAACTGACATCAGTTTGGGTCTCAGCTCTGCAAAACAGCTTTCAATTGCAAGCTGGCTCAGAACTTGTATGCATGCTTTTCCCCAGGAACTGACAGCTACTGAGAGCCAGTGGTTTAGCATAATGAATAATGCATGAGATGCTAGCCACTGATAATTAATCCCTGGATTTCTGCACAAGGGGGAGATGTGCAAATAGTGTAGATTTGTCTGAAACAAAACCTCTGAGGAGAGCGTCTGTGACCAGCTCTCACTTGCTATCCCTGTCTGACTAAAACGTTTGTCCAAAGCAGACATAAGACTCCTGAAAATGGGGACTGATGCAGCTAGAGGACCAAGCCTTGGTTCTAGTACCAAATTAGAACAGGGGTTGCCTTAAAAACTGTTCTGCATCTGGGAAGGTGGTGAGCTGCTGCCTTCTGCGGCTGTTAGGATTTTATCCTGAGAGGGGATCAAACCAGCTGAGGTTCTGAGTGATGGCCCACCTGTTGGCACGGGTGAAGGCAAGTCCACTTGTGGAGTGGATAGGATCATCCTCATCTGGAACATCATGGCCTGCACCCCTCACCACTGGAAGTACGTTGGGTCCCCAACACCTGTACCCAGGTTACAGAACAGAGGTCCCATCATACAGAGTTTTTGTGGCCCACACTGTTCACCACTGAGAGCACATTAGGTCTGCCACACCTATATCCAGCCTACATACAAGACTATCCAGCCATTATCTGCCTAAGCAGGTTGATTTATAGAGGTGAGGCTGTTGGGGGGGCAGAGTGGCAAGATGGCTGTGGTGTTGCTGTGCTCCTCATTGTGCCATGTGGTTTGGGCATTCTGTTAAACTTTTTTACTTCTGTATGGTACTAAATTTGATGAATGAAACTCATTTTACATTTGCTCCTGACTTTTAGTTATGCATTTTTTCAGTAATTTGCCGATAAGGAATTGTTGTTTGGTTGAGAGATACGTGGTTGACTGTGCTAGCCTGAGTTTGGAGAAACTTCCTTCCTCGTGTTATCCAGCGATAGTGCTCCTTTCTTAAACTCTGTAAGTCTGTTTGTCTAAACTGGATAGCTTTGCATGACGATGTGGCAATACCTTTCTTCTACTGATTTTCAGAACTCTACTGAAATTTGGAACCAGGATGGCCATTGAACAGAAAGGAGGAAGCTTGGGATCACTGTGGCACTTCAAGTGCTGACAGGCTGGTTTAGCCTTTTCAAAAGGAATGCTAGTGGTGCCTTGGGGTTGGGGATATTAATGTTTGTTTTGTTTGATCACCCAAAGTTACTGCGCCTAGTGGAGTGTTTTGAATATTTTAACTCAACAGGTGCTGTATATTGTCAGAGACAGGAGACTGTTGGAGGAGCACCCCGGATTGAGGAAGGAGTTTTTGCATTGTATTATGGACTCCAGGATTAGGGAGACTGGGATAATCCTTCAGGAAAGCTGATAGAGAACTCACGAATGACAACAGCAAACCAAACAGTCAGGGGAGATTTGTGGTAAGAGACCAGAAAATGACTCCTGTCTGTAGGGACTGGTTTGAGAACTCTCTATACTGAGGTACTGTTTTGAATCTACTTTTTTTTCATCATATTTGCCTCAGTGCTTGGTGTTATAGTGCATACTGTATATTCATGACTTTTGAACAAAGAAAGTGGACTCCCCCATTTGAAGTTACTGTGTAAAAAGTGGCTTTTTGACACTTCATGGCCAATGATTGTTGTAAACAGCACTAAAGCACGTAGTTGTGAAGGATACCAAATTTGTTCTCATAATTAAATGTAGTTATCGTTAGTGGTGGGCGAAGTGGGTTCAATTTGCTCCGTGAAGTGATTTGCAGAGTGAAGGCGAATTTGCGGAGTACTCTGCAACGCGAAGTGGAGTAATTTGCATTATGATGGGTAACGCGAAGTCCATTGAAAACAATGACTTCACGTTACTCTGCCTTCCCAGACCACTACTCCACCAATTTTAAAGGTGAAGTGCATTGAAAACAATGTACTTCACCTCACTTCGCCTTGTTTTTAAGCTCCAAAGGTGAATTTTGCAGTGATTCATGGGATTTCAGGTCACATGGGCTCTATATTGTTCTGCATTGCCTCAGTTCGGGTACTGTGTGTAGGAAGCTGTAGGAGACAGTCTGCTCTGAGAGCTCTCTGTGATTCAAACCTTCTAAAAGCTGTTAAAAAGGCCTTTTTGAGTAATTTTTTTTGCTCAAACTTTAGTTCATCGATTGTAGGAAACCCTCCTGTGCTCATATCATCGAGCGTTTATTGTTTGTGTGAGGATTTTGAATGTTAATGTACTACACTGAGTCTGTGTAGTAAGAGACAGTGTAAGTGTGCTTTGGGGAAGGGGCATATCTGTGGTGTAGGTAGATTTAAGTTGGAGAAATAGGGAGTTCTTTGTTTTTTTGGTTATATTTTAGTTCTATAACTGACTGTATTAATATACACGCAATACTATTGTCAGTAATTGTTAAAAATGTTTTGCTGTCTGTGTGTTGTGTGGATCTGGTGCAGCAGTTCATAATTTCAGGTTGTTTAAAATATGCAGTATATTACGTGAAGTTTTCAATTTGCTATGCATTACTTGTAGACAAATTGTGTGTGAGTGTGTGTGCGGTGCATGACATCAAATAATAAACCTTTTATTGTGCCACAGTGTAATTGCAGGTGCAGCCGTGTGAACCTGCTATCCACTGCAGCTGTGTGATTTTGTACTGCCATTGTAGTATCCTTTCTTTGTTTTGCTGCTTGCACTGCTGTAAAAATCTGCAGTTAGTGCCCCCCCACCAAACTAGATGTCAGCGTGGCTCAGTTGGTAGCACATCCGCCTCTGGACCAGAAGGTCGTGGGTTCTCGTCCCACACCAGGATTGGACTTGCACCTAAAAATCGCTGGCATCCGAGTGCAGTATTGGGGGGTGCTGTACTGCTGGGGTGTGCCGTCCTTCGGATGAGACGTTAAACCGAGGTCCCTTCTATCCATCCTGGTGTTGTCCTGGTGGGTGTCCAGGTGGAAGTAAAAGAACCCAGGGCACTCTTTGCAAAGAGTAGGGAACATTCCCGGTGTCCTGGCCAACATTCCCCTTCCCATAAACCGGTTCATGCAATTATCCAGGCTGTGTGTGGGTGATGATGTGCGATATGGCCGCCACCACACATTCAGTCACTTCACTACCAGTCTAGCATTGCTTGTAAAGCGCTTTGGATGTATGAAAAGCGCTATATAAATACTGATTATTCTTCTTCTTCTTCTTCAAACCAGCTAAAGGAATTATTTTCCAGATTGGATTGTTTGTGACTTCAGCACCACTGGTTAGTTAAGATGTTGTTGAACTTGTGACTTTGCATCTGTATCTGTTGCTGAAGCCACATTTGTTTTCTTGGCTTCACATCCAGTGTCTTCCCCACCCAGAGTGAATGTTCCAAAATCTAAATTTGTTTAGAATATTGTTGTTGATCCCTCCCAAAATGTCCGCAAAGAGACGTGCAAGCAAAGCTGTTTCTCACCATGGCACTGCTGCCAGTGGCAAGATTGTCTGTGGTCGTGGTAGTACGCAGATGCAGAAGTGCATTGCTGATGTGAGGAAAGGTATTTCTCCTGCAATGTTTTTTACAGCCCAATCAGTAGCTTCACTCATAGTTGGAGGAGATGATGTTGTCCCAGCCAGTGGTATTAGTACAGTTGCTTGTGGTGGTATGAGTACTGCTGCCTCAAGTTCCACTTCTGACCAGTTTACCATGTCAAAAAATATAGTGCAGTGTGAAGCAGTATGAGTGAGTGGCAGTGTAGATGATGTCATACTTCCCAGTAACATCCTAGTAACTGAACATGAGGATTCTGATCATCATGTCAACGACAGCATACAATGTGACATTTCTTCCACTGCGGTTCAGGTCATGCATTTTCCATGCAGTGATTCACAGTGTGGTGAAAAAATATCAGGTGATGGTAGTGTTGATGATGATGATGTTGCTGTGGTTGCAACATGCAGTCCACTTGCCAGCATCCAAGCAGAAGATGTGGGTGTGGGTGATGTTGATGAATATGATGATGATGTAAGTGACCCCAGTTGGGTACTGGAGAAAAAGAAATTCAAGGTGACTGTGTCTGGGTCTGTTTGCATTAATCCACCCCCCGTAAAAAGTTGTGATTTACCAATTTCAGGTGATGGTGACGATGAAGATGATGATGATGATGATGATGATGATGACCCAGTAATAATGATAGGTAGTCATGGTGGTCAGTTTCAGTCAAAGTGTATCCTGCCCGGAAAATCACATAGCACCCCCCCACTTCATGGCTTAAAAAAAAATGGAGTCCAATAAGCAGCATCAGGGGCATGTTAAAACTGGAGCATCACAATCCCTTGTTTGGGATTTTTTGAGCAAGATGCAAATGATGAGTCAGTTGCAATCTGCAGGTTTGCCATGCGTGTGTGAGTCGAGGTAAAAAGGGGAGCCATCTGGGCACAGAAGGACAGCATACACATCTTAAGAACAGGCACATGGCACTGTGGACCCAGTACAAAATGGCAGCTAATACCACAGTGGGGCGTTCACCTTCATTATCAACCATAACAAGCATGTTATCCCCTTCCATGACTGTTAAATCAAGTAGGAAATGAAATGTGTGCAGTAGTGATGAAATAAGAGCAGAGGATTACTACAGGCATGATGAGGTGGAGGAGCATAATGATTTTGAAATGTTGTCCAGTGCTGGTGAGAGTAGCAGTTTTGGTGGTGGTGGTGGTGGTGAATGCAGTATGTCTAGTGCAAGTGGTACATCAACCCCGGTTGGTAAATCTGTCAAAATAACTGCATTTGTGGGTTTGTCATCATCACCTGTGCAACCATCTTCATCAAATGTCCACACTCCACCCCCTGCCATTTGCAGAGCAGAACCATTTGTCATCACACCCCATGTAAAATGTTTAAGTTAGCACACGTTACAGAGTGTTTTTGTGCATAAGCTGAAGTACCCACCCAATCAAACAGTGTCATGTGAACTTAATGCTGCTGTTGCTGAAATGCTGGCAATTGATCTTTTGCCCTTCTCCTTTGTGGAGAATTCTGGGTTCCAGCCGTTTGCGGCATGTGCCTATCCAAAATGGAAAGTCCCATCCAGGACATACTTTTCAACCCGTGCTGTCCCTGACTTGTACCGTACTGTGTCCAACTCTGTAAGACATGCCCTTCAACGTTCCTTCTCTCCATTCATCCATTTAAGTATGGATATGTGGACAAGTGGCAAAAAAGTGAGGAGTTCATATCTGTGTATAACTGCACATTGGGCGCAGGTGCTGGGCATTATTTGCGCTGTTGGTAAAGTGAATAATCAGTGCAGTAAGGTGGAGTGTCATGGTAGCAATCTTCCAGGAATTCGACAGCATGCAATGATTGCCATGCGCAATGTGACCTGTTCACACACCGGTGGAAACATGTTGGACATGGTACTGACTGAAATTGACAAGTGGCTGAACCCCCTGTCCCTGAGAGCTGGGTTCATAGCAAGTGACAATGGGTCAAATGTGGTGAAATGCATCACAAAAGGTGTCTTTGTTCATGTTCCATGCATGGCCCACTGTTTAAATTTTGTAGTGCAGGAGTTTCTGCAGCACCCTAATGTAAAGGAAATACTGACAGTTGCATGCCATATCTGTTCTCACTTTTCACGATCTGCAAAGACCTGTGACCAACTTCGGCAGCTGCAGATCTGAAACAGCCTCCCTCAGCACCGCTTGAAGCTGGAAGTTGTCACCCGATGGAACTCCACTTTGTACATGGTATAGAGGTTGTATGAACAATACAAAGACATCTCAGAATATCTTGTCATGCACGCTAGCTGTGACATTCCGGGGCCTCCATGTCTATGACGACTGAACAGTGGCGCCTCATGGACTCTGTATTAACAATTTTGCAGCCTTTTGAACATGCTACACAAGCAGTGAGTGGTAAGTCTGCCTCCATTAGCCAATCAATTCCACTGCTGCAGGTGCTGAGGCAGACATTGGTGAATGTACAACATAGCCTGGATGTTGCCAGAGACAGTGCTAGCAGCATGTTGCTGAAATACATGCTGATAGTATTCGACCAGAATCGTCACATCTTGAGCATTCAGCGTAGAGAAAACTTTGCAATAGCAACAATGCTGGACCCACGATACAAACGTGGAATTGCCTCAGCACTGGAGGGAGGGCCTGAACAGGTAAAAAATGTCAGTGGGCAACTGGTGTGCTTGGTTCATGGGGCACAGAAGTCACATGCCAAGGTCAGCAAACCTCAGCATCATAATCAGGCTGAAGGTGAACCTGGAGGAGTATCAAGCATATCCTGTAAGGGGAAGGGGACTGCAGTTGCAGGTGGTCTGTCATCCAAAGCAGTTGGCGTCAAACCACTTTGGGAGGTTTTGTCCCAAGTGAGGATTTGTGATATAAATGATTCCGGAGAACAGGATGATGCATCAACCACTGGACTTAGTGCAGCACAGAGAATGGTTGAGTCGTATTTGTCTGAAAACAGGCATCTGTCAATAACTGATGATCCTCTTTTATACTGGAGTGGAAAGGTCAGTGAATGGCCAGAGCTGACTGCAGTGGCATTGAAGTACTTGATATGCTCACCCTCCAGTGTAAGTGTCGAGAGGGTATTCAGCTCAGCAGGTGCAATAGTTCGGGATCATCGTACAAACCTCTCTCCTGCAAATGCCAAGTTTGATAACATTCATAAAAATGAATGAGAGACACACACCAGCTCAGACTGCAACCTCAGTATTCGTACCCCGGCCTAGTCATGGTTTTGGTGATGTAGAAATGGAGCATCCTGGTGGCACTGTCAGTGGCAGCATGAAATGGCCCACCACTGACGTAGATGATGACACAATGGAGAAAGAATTTCCCAGTGGTCAGACTTCAGACATAGATGACTGTGAGGACAGCTTTCTTTATGAAGATGATGATGAGGTTAATGTTGGCAGGTTTTAACTTAAGTTGTTAAAAGGCTGTCACATTTGTTGTATGATACATGTTTTCTTTTCCATAAGGATAAATGAGTGTCCCACTTAGAGTGACTCAAATTCCATATGTCACGTCACATTTGTACCAGAGAGCACAATATATCCTGGCCCCTGTACCACCACTATAAGACCGCTGTTAGCCACTGCCACCACAGGGAATGACTCTGTGTGCCCCTCTGGACCACCACCATAAGACTACTGTCAGCCACTGCCACCAGAGGGAATGACTATGTGTGCCCCCCAGACCACCACCATAAGACCACTGTTAGCCACTGCCACCAGAGGGAATGACTTTCTGTGCCCCCTTGGACCACCACCATAAGACTGCTGTTAGCCACTGCCACCACAGGGAATGACTTTGTGCCCCCCCTCCAGATCACCACCACCATAAGACTGCTGTTAGCCACTGCCACCACAGGGAATGACTTTGTGTGCCCCTCTGGACCACCACCATAAGACCACTGTTAGCCACTGCCACCAGAGGGAATTACTTTCTGTGCCCCACTGGACCACCACCATAAAACCGCTGTTAGCCACTGCCACCACCACCAGATGCAGGAAGATGTCAGAGGGAATGTCATCATGTGCCGCAGCTATGACCACCAGTACGCACCACCAGTGTCATTCTGACAATGTTTTTCCATTACTTTGACCATGCCAAGGCAGAGGGAGTCAAACAGAAGACCACATCCATCAGCCACAGGCACAAGGCTTCTTACTATTAAAACTATAAAGTGAGTATGTGTACTAATGTTTTTTATCCTGTTCAACTTCCTTTAGCTGTATGTTTTGTTTTCTGTTGCTTTTCTGAGCTGCAATGGTCACACATATGGTAAACTTATTTTGTTTTTTTACAGGTTAACAACAAACGACTCTCCTTCACTGAAAGTCGGTATCAATGGTACAGCAACAGTACTGTTCACAGGAACCTATGGAATATCCATTTCCAATCCATACTGGTAAGCGTATATATTTTATTTCATCTGTTCCTTTTTTTTTTCATAAGAGTGCAACAAATCTGACTGACAATTCATAAACTAGGTGACATGTGTACATCACAAAAAATATTTCTGCAGTATATCATGCACTGTATTCCAAATTTGCAGCTGTGCAGCCATGATAGTGTTGAAAAAGTTGGACCCAGGTTGTGTTACTTGACAAGATGTGGTTTTGAGATGTAACTTGAGTTGAGATGCAGAGACACCGACACTGTGTATTTATTACACAGCCTGGTACTAAATTAAGTTGTGATCTGCTGATTGCAGTGGGACATCTTGCTATCTGTGTTAATCCAGATACCCGTAGAACAGCCACAGCTTAAACATAATGGCCCAGATATTCAAAAGGGTTGCGCATGGTGCAACACTGTTGCGCCATGCACAACCCACTGATGCGCCCTGGCGCGATATTCAAAAGGGAAAAGTGTGCCGCATAAATCCCGGTGTGCTGGGCCATCATTGTATTCGGAGGTTAATAGGTAGGGGCGTTCTATGCATAACCTGCACAGCCTGATATTCGGCCCGGGATGTGCAGAGTCATGCATGCGCAACCCCTACCTGCGCCTGCACAAAGTTAAGCCAAAAAAAAAAGAAACAAGTGATGGCCACCCACAGGTGAGCTGCCACATTGCAGGGTGCAACACAGCAGCTTCCACCTGTGGGTGGCCACCCGAGTTCCTGCCTCACCTGGCGGTGCCCCCCCATGCCACATCATGGGCATCCGTGTAGCAAAATCCCCCCTTCTATATCCCTGGTGGTTCAGTGCATCGCTATGTGCCCGATCGCGGGCATTTGTGTAGAAGAATAAGCCCCCGTCCAATATCTCTGGTGGTCCAGTGGACCTCTATGTGCCTGATCACACATTGGTATAGTAACCCCCCCATCCAATATCCCTGGTGGTCCAGTGGACCGATCACTGCCCGATCGCAGGCATCTGTACCTCATAAAATACCCCTACTACCCTGGTGGTCTAGTGTACCCCCTACTCACCCACCCACTGAGCCGCTCTCCCCATCAGCCAGCAGGTGGCAGCACCCACCACCTGTCACCCCGCCCGTCGCTGACGGCTCAGTAGGGCTGCCCATTGGTTCACAGTGTGAGCCAATGGGTGTATGCAACCATACCAAATAACACAGTCCAGATATGGAATGAATTCATTCACATATCTGGACTGAGTATGTGAGATGGCTGCACGCACTGGCTCACACCATGAACCAGTGGGCGGCAGCCCTACTGAGCTGTTAGTCAGTGGGGCGGGGCGGCAGGTGAGTGGTTCTGCCGCCCACCGCTGATAGGGGAGGTGGTGGGGCTCAGTGGGGGTGGGAGGAGTACACTCAGACCACCAGGGTAGTAGGGGTATTTTATGAGTTACAGATGCCCGCGATCGGCAGCGATCGTCCACTGGACCACCAGGATATTGGACA
Organism: Neoceratodus forsteri; assembly: GCA_016271365.2. Lineage (NCBI taxonomy): Eukaryota > Metazoa > Chordata > Ceratodontiformes > Ceratodontidae > Neoceratodus > Neoceratodus forsteri. The sequence goes on along the minus strand of CM057451.1, from coordinate 668,455,456 downwards.
GGGGGAGGTTCTTTTAGACGAATGCCCGCGATCGGGCTGCAGGGGGTGTTGGTCCCCGACGGCTGCTGCCTGGCAGGGCGCCAGGCACAAGTCATCGGGGATCGGCACACCTGCATGCTAATGGCATGCAAATGGGGCCATAATGAGATGCAAATGGCCCCCTGTGCGCCTTGCATAAATTATGGCTCTATTTGCATGTCCCCTTTTGAATATCGCAGGTGCTGTGCATGGCGCAATGACACTTGTGCTAGTGCATTTCCATGCTCCACTCTGGCCATTTGCGCTGGCGCAGTGCCACTGTGCCATGCACAGTGGGGGTGGCCAGGGTGCGATATTCAAAGCTGCTGTGCCATAGTGCAGCTCCATTGAATATTGCCCAGGTCACACCCCTGCACAACAAAGTTGAGCTGTGCCCAGGCTTGCGCCACAGCCTGGCGCAGTTTGAATATCCGGGCCAATGTGTTACTGCTGCAATCAAGTTGTAATAAGTCCTTCATTTCTTTTTGTAGGAAACGTCCAGATTCTTTGTTGTGTCATAGTTGTCTTATCAAAAGAAGTTCTTCAACATCAGGCCCCCCCCCCCCCGGGCTGAGGCAGACATGCAACACACAGAAGTCATTTCAGTTGATGACCATGACCGTCATTACCAACCAGACTCGAGAAAGATGGAGAAGAAATCTATGAAGAAGTAACCAAATAAGAACCCATTAATGAGACCTGCCTGCAAATATGCTTCCCTTCCCCCCCAAAAATACTTACCTTTATTGGCTTGAGAGTATTCCATATCCAATTTTAACATAAAAATTTCTCATCAAGCACTGGAATGTACACACCAACAGTATCTGTGACCTGTGATACAAAACAATACAATGAGTGCATATATATATATATATATATATATATATATATATATATACACACACACAGTATGTCAACCCCCCACCTAGAAAATACAACCATATAGATACATATATCAACTCACCAAGGCTACTATTAGTGTACACTCAAAGGGCACCCTTCCATCCGGTTGAGGTGATCGCATTGGATTTGTGGGAATCGCAGCACACTTTGGACCAGCAACAGTTCTCTCACGGTCATCATTTCTGATGGAACACTGAATGGATTCATGTCATGTTATCCCTCCTTCACATGTTTTGGCAAGACACTGTGCATCATGAGTACATCATCCTCACAGAGTATGTAAACTTTCTGGACACAAGACAGATGCATTTTGGGGATGTAGAAGAATTCTGGGGACTCTGTGTGACCACTGCACGCATGAGTGACTGCGCAATAAATTCTGGGGGACTCTGCATGTGGTGTAATGCTCCCATTTCACTTCCTCAACACTTGGCAATTTTCTGGACACAAGACAGATGCATTTTGGGGATGCAGAAAAATTCTGGGGACTCTGTGTGACCACTGCATGCATGAGTGACTACGCAATAAATTCTGGGGACTTTGCATGTGGTGTAATGCTCCCATTTCACTTCCTCAGCTCTTGGCAATTTTCTGGACGCAAGACAGATGCATTTTGGGGATGCAGAAAAATTCTGAGGACTCTGTATGACTACTGCAAGCATGAGTGACTGCGCAATAAATTCTGGGGACTTTGAATGTGGTGTAATGCTCCCATTTCCTCCTCAGCACTTGGCAATTTTCTGGACACAAGACAGATGCATTTTGTGTGTTGTGATTGTGAGCACATAATGTCATACTTAAATTATAAATTAAAGCAGCAGTGCAACAATGTGGTGACAATTTTGACCTATACTTTTTTATGCTATTTTACATTGCCAGTTACTAGTTTCCTTCTGACTTGCATGATAACCTTCTTTGCACAGTTTGTGTCTGCTTTGCTACTTTTTCTCATGTCTGAAAAAAAAAGGAGCACACCTTTTAATATGTCTCTGGCCAGATTTTCATCACTATTTGCAGCTGCTTTTGAATAAATATTGTTCTGTGAGGTCATAAAACACTGCCTGCTGCATAACTGTTAATTTTACAACAGAAGTAATATATAACAACTGATGGAGAAAAACAGCGGAAAATACTGACAAAGACCTGGTCCGCACAGTATTAAATGGAGTGCTCCTTTTATTATTTCAGACATGAAAAAAAGTACTAAAGCAGACTCAAATACTGGAAAAAATAGTATCGTACAAGTCAGGATGTAAGTAAAGTGGCAATGTAAAATAGCATAAAAACGTATAGGTCAAACTTTTCAACAGATTGTTGCACTGCTGCTTTAAACAGATTCACCAAGTTACATAGTTATGGTATTGCACCTGATATATAGGAGCCGAACCTACAGGGGAATCTTTGTTGCTACGCATGTCCTTACATAGTGCAATACTTTTCTGGCAAAAACGTTCATGATTTTGGTACACCGGGTCCTGGAGGACTTCCCGTTCTAACGAGCCACCCCAGTTCCGCCTTTGCGCTCAGCAACATTATGATGTGACGCCAGGGAGAACTCAGGGGTGCACTCCATTATACTGAATGGCCAGCTGCTTTCAGAATGTATTTTTTATGTTATAATGGTCAGTTTGTGGTGAAACATGGTCACATTTTGACTAACAAGAGCCATGTTAGTGGAAACATGTCCACGTTTCACCACAAACTGACCATTATAACATAAAGAAACATTCAGAAAGCTGCCAGCCATTCACTATAATGGAGAGTGTCCCTGCTCTCTCCCTGGCATCATGTCATAACGTTGCTGAGTGCTGGGGTGGAACTTGGGCAGCTCTTCAGAACGAGAAGTCCTCCTGGACCCAGTTTACCAAAATTATGAGCGTTTTTGCCAGAAAAGTATTGCAGTATGTAAGGACATGTGGAGCAAGAAAGATTCCCCTGGAGGTAAGGCACCCATATATCGGGTGCAACATTGTAACTTGGTGAATCTTTTTTAATATCTATTTCAAATAAGAAATATTTCTGGAGCCTCAGTAATGTTTACTTTGTGTCGGGACTCGTGATTTGAAGTGTTTCGCAAAAAACATGACTGAGCAGTGCAAGTATGTTGTGCTAAACTGCATGTGTGTCGTCAGTGTTCTTTCTTGTGTGTGCAGACATTGACCAACTTCGTGCAAACATTTATATGGTGTGACTTGTTGCAGTATCTCAAGAATAAAGATAAGAAAGAATATATGGCATATATTTTATTTGTACCATCAGCACCAGCGGAGTAAGTGATATGATATTTTTTCAGAAGTATTAGGTCACTGTGCACCTCAGTCACTCACAGTGCACACATGACTTTGTGGAGATCATAGCACAAAAAACACATGCTCTCCTAAAAGTCATGTGTGCAGTATGTGACTAAGGTGCACTCTGGCCAGACACCTCTAAAAAAGTATCATATCACGTAGTCCGCTGATGATGATGGTGGCAATAAAATATACGTTATTCTGCTTGCTATCTTTGTACCATTAAACACTGCAACAAGTCAGCAATATATGTTTGCAAGAAGCTGCACAATGTCTGATGTCACACACACACACACACACACACACACACAGAGGAAACAACACTGACTGCACACATGCAATTTAGCACATCATACTTGCATTGCTCACACCAGCTTTTCCACAACCACTCCACAACAGAAAGTAAACATTATTGAGGCACTGGATTATAATAACAGGGTAATAAGGAACATGTATGGCTGTATGTGAATGCATATATTTAAAGGGAAGCAACAACAGGAGCTCCTGCCCCCTGCTAGGCTTACCCTCCAGTTAAGCCTTTTAAGTATGTTGCAGAGTTTTTCTTACACTGCAACATACTTTATTTTAATAAAGAAAAGTCAGCGACCCCGAAGGATGGTGGACGCTATGGGGGCTCCATTATGTGTAAAGGAAAGGTGTGGTAGAGATGCACCATGTGCTTCAATACTTTTGTATTGAAGCGCATGATGTGTTGCCATTGCACCGTTACACATAATGGAGCCCCCATAGCATCTGCTATACTTCCGTGTCACTGACTTTTCTTTATTAAAATAAAGTATGTTGCGGCACGAGAAAATGCTGCAACATACTTAAAAGGCTTAACCGGAGGGTAAACCTTGCAGGGGGTGGGACCTCCTGTTGCTGACTGCTTTTCTTTTAACTAATACTGTGTGGCCTTTCCTCTGTCTGTTATTAAACATAAACAAAACACAAACCACTACAGCAGTGGGGGAAGGCGTGCAGAAAAAAAAGCTAATGGGGGATCCCATGATGTTCCAGCAGCAGATGGAGAATCGACACTATCTGTAGCTGGTGTTGCTCGATCTGCTCCACCTGCTGCTGGACAGCACCCACCTCACATTACTTTCCTCCAACGCAGCCCACAAAAGTGCTATGTCTGCCTGCATTGCAGGCATTGTGAAGGGGTTCACTGGTGTGGGGGGAAAACCAGGTAGTGGTGGTGGTGAGGGTGGTGCTGGTGGCAGTGGTGGGGGTAGTGATGGAGCAGCTGCTGCTGTGACCCTTCTCCTGCTGCAGTGACACACAACAGCAGCACCCTCTGCCACTGCCACAGAAGGGCCAGCAGGTGGAGGCCTGGCACATTTGGTGACAGCCTGCCATTCCAACCTGTGGTGGTTCAGCATATGTGTGTGCTGGCCCCAATCCCCAGATGTGTCTCTTGGGGACCACGGTGCACCTGCACACCACAAAGCAGACACACCACAATGCTGCTGTCCCCCCAACACATTGAAAAACTGCCAAACTATGGTGCTGGGGGGGGACCAGGCACAGGAGGGCAGATGTAGTGTCGGCAGCACTGTCACACACCTGGGGCTCCACCTGCTGCTGTGGAGGTGGTGCTCCTGGAGCTCCTGCAGCTGCTACTGGTGGTGGTGGTGGTGGCAGACTTGGTGGATGTGGCGGTGGCACTGGTGGTGCTGCTGCTTCTGGAGGGAATGAGGTAGGACCAAACAGTCTGGAATGGTCCTATGACCCCCATGCATGCACACTCCCCTCTGGCCACGGGCCACAGACTGTCCCTGGTCCATTGCACAAAACACTCCTTCCCTCTCCGACACATGACGCGACGAGCGACTTCACACACACTCACAGTCTCACACACATGCACACACACAGTCACACACACACACAAAAAAAACTTATAAAACAAAGAAATTGGTCACCAAAAAGAACTGACAAAACAGTACAAAAAAAACCCCTAAAGAATTAGCTTTTAAAAAAGCTTTTGGGTTTTCTGAAATTTGCTCAAGAAAGAAACTAATAACGAACTCTCCTCTCCTACACAAAATGTTTCCTCCTTCTACCTCTGCAAAGGAGAAAGGGAAAGTATCTGCTTGTATGACTCTTTTCCTTCCTGCCTGGCTAAAGCATGTGACATGCAGTGCTGTAAGCCATGTGATGTGTGGGGGGTGGCCTGCCTAAAGTGCCTATATTGTTGTCATTCCGCCTTACAATGCAAAGTCATAATAACAAGGTGAAGTGAGCACTTTTCAATGGTCACTTCACGTAGCATTATGATAACAAGAAGTGGCTACTTCGCATTCACTTCACCTGCAGATTTTAAATTTGCTGCATCTCTAGTTATTGTGTCACAATCTGTCCAATAGAAAGATGGAAAACTGTTGACTTTTTTGACTCAGGAATAGCACAAGCTTGGAAATGTTTGGGACCCAACTGAAAGACATATTAAGAGATTTCATAGTAGATGTTTAATTCTTTTATTCTACTTTATCTTGTGCTTTATTGTTTTATGGAGTGTGAAATGTTTCTATATATGATTTAAGATTTTTTTTTCTTTGGGTCACTGGTGTACAAGAATGTGATAGTTGAATTTAAGCCCTTGTGATATCTAATGTTCAGTTAACTGTTTCAGGTGTCTTTAATATGTCAATTAGAGATCGGCTACAACTGAAGAGAAGATACTTAAAATTAAATAGTTAAAGGAAGAGGATTTTAGTGAATTAACACTGGTTAAGTCAATTATTTATTTAGTTTTTTTGTTGACCAGGTAAGTGCACTAGACAAATACTGCCTATTTTCAGGCACAACCCGGGGGAGGGGGATACAGATGAATGCCAACTGACCTTGAACCAAATTAAGCTGTTGATGGTATTTTTAGTGAATGAGGGAAATTTGGCCAGGACACCGGGGAATTTCCCCTACTTTTTCGATAAGTGCCATGGATTTTAACATCTACCTGAACTACCACCAATCCAGGCAGATGGGACCTCGGTTTTAATGTCTCATCCAAAAGACAGCACCTCAGAAGTGCAGCACCCCTCTCATGCTGCACTACAGTGCCAGTACTGGGATATTAACCCAAGTGCCAGATGTGGGAACTGAACCCACAGCCCTCTGATCTCCCGACCTCAGAGGTGAGTGTGCTACCTACTGAGCCACTGACACTTAACAGGATACAATTGACAATTAACAATACAATTAACAGGATACAATTGAATTGAATTACGAAGCAAGTATTTAATACAATGGTTATGTCTTTAATTGGGGGTAGTTTGAATGTATTTAGGTTATGCCATAATTCTGTTCAGGGCAAAGGAGAGAGTTTTTGTAGGACATTATAGGCTACAGATTATGATTTGCTAATTCTGGAAACTCTAGAGCAAATTAATGTAATTAGGACTGAATGCTGCATACAGGGGGTGGATCTGTAGTTGTCCCATGCCCACATATCCATGAGATACTCAGAGTCCCAATTTTCTAATATTGGTGGTTTAGGACCATAAAGGACCTAATTAGAAGCCTCTCTGGGAAGCATGCCCATAAGAAGTTTCTGCTTCTCTCCCAAAGATGCCATTGAGCAGAATGCCAACAGGCTTTTAGAACGGATGGCATTTCTAGCCACAGATTCAAATATAAAGTGAATAGCAGTATGTTCAGTATTCAAAACTCTGCAGAACAATGTTAAATTCATGAAGCAGAAGCTTCTTGTGGTTGAGAGCCATTGTATCGTGAACTGAGCAAAATTCATAAACATCTCCCCTTGAAAAAGTCTGAATTTGTACAGGTAAAACGTTAGAGTTGTGAAAATACAGATGATTTTGAAAGAAAAACACTTGGTTTGTGGTTGTATTAACCAAAACATCACAGTCCCCCTATAGTACTTTCAGCACATGAATACAGGAGCCTTCAGTAGGATTGCATAAGGAACAGTATATCCAGCCATTGCCCAAACTCTTCATACCATGGTTTAATAGTTTAGTCTGTCTCTGCAGCACTGGAGCACAAGCTGTCTCTCAACAACATGCAGCACCAATCTGCTTCAGCATCCTATGCAGACTGTCTTTGGTCTGTAACAGCCCTTGCTGTTCAGTCAGGAACAGTAGCTCTCAGTTCATAAGTCAAGCTGTCAATCACCGTACGCCATTCTGGGAGGTCTGTCACCTGAAAGCGATTGGGGCTGAAAAGGCTCCTGAATTAATGAAGTACATCACACGTCCAGAAGTCCTTGGGCTCTCATCACACACAGTCTGACCCTGATTGGTCACTCAGTCATCTTCTGACCCATCACCATGCCTGTTCAGGTCAGAGGAAAAAAGATGGTATTGATTTGCAGTCCAAAAGTGATCTTTAACAAAAGTCCTTGCTCATGTTCTGCAGCTGAAACAAGAATTTTTTTAGCCCCAAATCAGTATTGTGCTGGTGCACCTTCATGGCTGGTTCTGTTGGGTCAGTGATCAGGAGAGTCCCAGTCCAGTCAGGAGTGCAGATGCAACAGCTTCATCAGTGGGGACTGGCATCTTTGATGTATGTGAGAAAGGGAACCATAAAGGCATAGCCCCCATGAGGGTTGCAGATATTTAAATAAAGATCCTGTTTTATGTTTAATTCCCTGTCTGAGTGCTATCTGTGTTAACGTGTAAGTTGCATGCTTTGTAAGGATTGTTACAAAACTGAACTAGTTCATGGGTGGGCTGATCCTGTGTGGAGGTAGGTATGTACTACATACCATGGGGTCGTACCATGCTTACACCAGCCCTATCTTAACTTTTCTTCAGGTGATAGCACTGAACTCTTTATGATCTTTAACTTTAGATTTGTACCTTCCCAACCGGGGGACTAAAGGACCCAGACACTTCAACCTTGTTGAGCCTACAAGGCAGCTATAGCCACGGTTACTCCCACAGCAACCTTGTGGTACTGTACTTGGGGATCCAAGCACACCCCAGGAACAGAAACTTACAAGTTGAGGCTGACTGCTGGGATCTCCTGTTTATTATCTGGATACCCATGAGGATTCCCAGTGATGTTGGACAGCAGTCTGGTACTCCCACCCCTCATAATTTCTGAAATCCATGATGGCCTTCTTGGAGGTTGAGGGATGGTTTTGTATTGAGGATTTAGATCCAAATAAGATGCTGCTGGTACAGAATGTCCTGTACGGATACAGCAAAGATGATGTAGTGGGATCACTTCTGAAGGGCATCATAGGAACTGGAACATTAAAGGCACAGCTTCTTGTGTATGATGTGGGCACCAAAACCATGTGTGTCACTGAGTAGAGTGAGAAGGACTTGGAATTTGTGGAGTTACCCAGGCACTTTTCTCCACTTAAGTAACTAAGGATACGTGGTAGATCCTTGGGGGGGGCACCCCTGAAGTGACCTCAGCTGAATCCAGCTATGGAATGGAAAGAGTGAGCAAGGGATTGTAACACCCAGGAGGAGAAAACAAAGCAGGATTTGAAGGAAGGGTTGTACCCTTAGTATCAGAGGAAGCACCATCAGAATCACTAGTGACTGCAGTCAGTTGATGGATGGAGAAAGAACATAAACCACATCAAGACTACTAAGAATATTATTTATTTATTTATTGAAATGTTTGACCAGGAAGGCACACTGAGCAACAAGTTGCTCATCTCCCGGTGCATCCTGGGGGAGAGGGAACATGGAGGGAATATACAGACAACATAGTACAAGTACAATAAAATGCTATAACAGCAATAACAGTAAGCACTTTTGTTGTGATCACTTTAGGGTTACAAAGGTTACATACACTATAAGTGCATCTAATACCCCAATAATAAGACAAAGCAAGAAAGGTCATTACAAAAGTAGTTAATAAATAAAAGAAGATAACTTATACTATTAGCTTTGTTTAAAACCAAGGTGGTAAAGCTCATATATACAGCAGATAAGAAACCAGGGAAAGGGCAGGGAGTAAGTGGGACAAACAGGGGAGGGAGAGGTAGGAGGGGGGCAGTAAAAGTGGGGACAGGGTAGGATGGGAATTAAGGTCTGAAGGAATAAGGAGGGAGGGAGGGGTAGGAGAGGAGAAGGAAGAGAAGAAGGGAACTGAGGGGAGGTGGAGGGAGGTGGAATAGGCAGCAGTTAGGGATAAAGTGTCTGAATGGGTATATGGATGGGGAAAGTGAGGAGGAGGGGAGAAGCAAGGGTGATTAAACCACAGGTACAGTTTACCAAAAGGGAGGTGGGTGGGTATAAGGGATGGAGTTAGATGAAAGCGAGTGGCGAGTCTGGATAGGATTAGGCCCTTCTCTGGATTCAAACCTTGTCACCTTGGGTTGAACTAGTTTGGCACATGGATTGAGCAGGCCACTCTGATGGTTCAGGACCTTACATGCTCAGACGCAGGAAAAAAAGCAAATTTTTGGATGATGCAGTAGCACGACATTTCAACAAACTTATTTTGGTGATTCAGTTAGAGCGACTCCATTAGAGCACATGCAAACACAGCGACCACGTCAATACAGTAAACAATAATTTGCCCGAATGCAACTTTACAGCGATTCCTCAAGGCAATGTGCACCTCGGAGTTAGAATCCATTAGCTAGAGGGGGTTTGGGGGCACAGCCCCCCATGGGGAGTGCGGGGGGTGCAGCCCTCTGCAATACAAGAGACCGGTGATTAGCCCACCATTGTCTGCAAGAAGAGCAAAGGATGGTGGAGGTATGGCATGAACAAATTGTTTCTGGGACAGCTGTGGGAACAAGCCATCATCGGTACCGTTACCTGACAGAGAAACTGAAGCAGGTTGTCGGGGAATATGCCACGTGTTCCTGGATTGAGTATTTAAGGGGATTGGCATACAATTTCTAGCTTCAGCTGTAACAAAATGAGCTTGCTTGATGTGCACTGATATTGCCAGTCGCTGAAATTAAGCTGTTGGTGGTATTTTAGTGAAAGTGGGAAATTTGGCCAGGACACTGTGGAAATTCCCCTACTCTGTGCCAGTAGGGGGACCCTGTCGCTGTGTGAGGCAGTCATTCTGACCTCGACTGTGGAGGAGGAAGGTGTATTGCAAGGGGCTACGATGGCCCAGAGTTCTGCAGAGCACAGTGTTCCATTGAAGGAGGGATCCGCTGAGGTGGCTGCTGGGAAGAACCTGAGGGATGGCCAGCATATCGCCCGAATCAGCGGTCCCCTGGAGGATTCTGCAGTTTTGCCATTGAGTCTAGCAGAAAAAAGGTGCTGCTTGGAGTAGGAACTCCTCCGGGTTAGTGAATTATTGGCGCAGGAGAATCGGAAGCTTGATTTGGAGGACGACCGGAAGAGGAAGCGTTCCACGATGTCACTGGGTGCCTCTGAGGCAGCGGGGCCTAGTAAGCTCCATTCAGCCATTAAGTGGCAAATTTCTGGAAGTGGTGTGGCATCTGCGGCTTGGGGGGACCTTGTGGATGTGTCCTGGTCTCCAGAAAGAGCATTACGGGAGGTGGGCTGGATTCCGGTGTCAGGTGAAGCGTGGAAGCCGGCTGGGGAGGATGCAGCTCTGCCTGATGATGCTCAGATAAGTACTGTGCTGACTGTTCCTGTCCAATCTTCTTCTATTTTGAGTGCTGTTTCCCCTGTTTCCCCTGATCCTCCATTTACTTCTCAGCCTGTCCTTCCCTTGGGTGTGATGCGAGGTGAGGTGGCTGAAGAGCCGGCTCTTTCTGCTACAGCTGTGCAGCGGCCGGCTCCAGATCCCATGGAGAAGCCTACTTATGCTAGCCATTTTCGGCAGACTGTGGAACTGGCTAAACGGTGCAATGCTATTCGTTTCCGCTGTGTGGGTCCCAGAGACAATCCCCCTGATAGATTTTATGTTGGGAAGATGCTTTTGAAACGCAGCATGGGGTTCTCCCCCTCTGAAGTCTATGCTCTGATTCATGTCCCTGGGGAATTTATTTTTGATATAAGTTTTCGCACCCCTGCACTTTTGGAAATCTTTTGGAGTCGTTATTTGAATCTAAAGACTAACCCATTATGGTCTGACTTTATTGTGTTACCTCTCTCAAAACAGCCCTTTAGGGTCATTATGATCCTGTTTAGGAATGAAGGTGTTAATATGGTTGATATTGTGAACTGGCTCTCTAAAAAATGTGATATTCAGGGAAATCCTGTTCCTATCCTAGATGCTGAGGGCTTCTGGAATGGGGGCTGGAAATTTTGTGTAAAGCTACGTTCCACCGATTCTGATTTAATACATCTCCCTAACTGTTTTTTCCTGGGTAGAGATAAGGGCTTCCTTTTCTACCCGGGTCAACCCACAGTCTGCTTTAAATGTGGGTCTCGGACTCATATAAGCACCTCTTGCGAGGTGCTCAAGTGTTCTCATTGTGGGGAGACTGGTCATCCTAGTGCCCATTGCTTTCAGACATCCAGATGTAATCTCTGTGATGAGGTTGCCCATACTTTTAAATCTTGTCCTTTGGCTGCTAAAAACATGGCTGAAGCAGATTTTGGGGTTCAGGACCATTATATCCGGGTGGCTGTGCGGCTTGGCCTCTCTTCAGGGGGAAGATAGCTCCCGGTGCCTCTGTGGCTGGTTCCCCGCTAGCTGAGAAAGCCTTGCCTGAGGAGCCCGATTTGGTTTCTGATGACATTGATTTAACTACAGTTGTGTCTTCCAAGGTGCCTGAGCCAGAGATTGTGGGGGTTGCTGGCCCTGCTCCACCTTTGCCTTCAGGTTCAGGCCCCTTGGATGAAGGTTTTATCACAGTTGGTAGTAAAAAAGGGAAGTCAGTTAAAGGGAAAAGTAAATTGGCTAAAAAATCAGTTGTCGCGGTTTCAGCTTCTCATATAGCTGACACAAATATTTTTGAGGTTTTAATGGAAGATCTGGAGGAGGTGTCAGAGCTGGTTCAGCCTTCTGTGCTTCCTTCTCAGCCTGAGCCTCTGGAGCCTTCCAGAGACCATTTGGACCTTAGGCCTCGAGACTGTAAAAGTGGTAGAGTAACTAGGGCATCCAGTAAGGTGAAGTGATGTTATCCCTTTTGCATTCCATGGCTCCCTTTCACTTTCGGGTGGCATCCTTTAATGCAAACAGCATTAAGTCTCCCGTTAAGCATCAGAGCACTTATTCTCATTTTTTACATGAGAATTTGGATTGTCTTTTCTTTCAGGATGTTCGTTTACACTCTCCTGAGGAGTTGGCATCTGCCACTACTGGTTGAATGTGGGGGGACTGTTTTGGTCACAAGGGAGGTATCTGTGCAGTGGGGTTGGGATTTGTTTTTTTCTATCTCATATTCAGGTGATTCATCATGTAGAAATTTTAGAAGGCAGGGCCTTAGTTTTGGATATTAAATGGGGTTCTCTGCCTTTCCGTTTAATGAATATTTATGTACCACAAACTAAATTTAATAGGGTGTCCCTTTTTAAATCACTTTATCCCTTTTTGTGCACTTCTTCTATGGTTATTCTAGGTGGTGACTTTAACTGTTCTTTACCCTCCCTGGTCCCTTCTGCTAGCAGGAAAAAGGTGTACTGTGATGTGGCTTGTTTATCTCAACTTCTTGCAGATACAGGTTTGGTTGCTGCTTTTGGGCCTTCTACTGATGGGTTTGGTAATACCTATTTTTGTGGTTCCAGAGCATCCCGGATTGATTATTTTTTCCTTTCTCCAGGGGTTGCTGTGCAATCACAATCTTTACAGGAAGTGGCTATGTCTGACCATAAATTGCTTAAATTAGCCTTATGTGATGTTTCAGAGGTCCGAAGGGGGCCGGGCCTTTGGAAATTAAACACTGCATTGCTAGTTATCCCTTGTATGGCTGATGGGCTTCATTCCCTTTTATTGGCACGTCAGTCTGTGTTGTTTTTATATGATGACTTAAATACTTGGTGGGGGAAACCAAAAATGAAGCCAGGACCTACTTTAAAGTCATCGGTCGGCTAAATAGGAGGTTGAAGCATCATGAGCTTCGTTATCTTAGAGGTCGACTTCACTTTTGGTCTAATCTCCGCCAGCACCTTGGGTCTGACTCTTGATAGGATCAAGAAGTTGAAAGTGGAGTTGGCACGGCTGCAGTCACAGGTTTTACAGGATATGGAGCGGAAGCATAAGTATGGAGTTTGTGGTAAGAAGTGGGAAACTTTACCCTTTGAAGCTATGAGACTTGTTAAGGGATTTCGGGGTATGCTGTATTTGAATACTACAGAGGGTGGGTGAGTGACAACTACTGAAGACATTTTGGAAGCTATACATACTTATGCTTCTGCCTCTTTCCGGAGTAGATCACTTTCGGAAGCCTCTATCTGTGACTGGTTCTCTTGCAGACCGGTACCTGTCTTGGCTCCTGACAAGCAGCATAATTTGATACAACCCATCACAGTGGAAGAATTGAGAACTGTTATTTGGTCTTTGAAACCAGGCATTACTCCTGGTTCTGATGGGCTACCTCATGAGGTCTATAAAGTACTGTGGGAAGTCTTGGGTACTGAATTTTGTGAGGTATTGAATGCAGGACTGCAGGCTGGGGCTCTTCCTCAGAGTATGTTGCAGGGCGTTTTGCTGTTACTTTATAAGAATAAGGGTGATCGAGGGGATTTGGATAACTGGAGGCCTTTGTCTCTCCTAAATACTGATTACAAGATTCTGATGAAGGTACTATGCGTTCATTTACGGGGGATTTTGGGTTCCTTGCTACATCCATCACAGTTTAGTGGGGTACCTCATAGGAGGGTTCAGGATGCCCTGATTCTTCTTAGGGAGCTTCTCCATAAGGGAACATCAGGGGAAATCTTTGGGCATCTGGTCTGTTTAGATAAAGCAATAGCCTTTGATCAGGTAGAATATAATTATCTCTGGGAGACCTTGTGGAGGTATGGTTTTCCCTTACAATTCGTAGGATGGTTACAGACTTGCTATAAGGGTATTACTCTACTACCGAGTGTGAATGGCTGGTAAGGAAGGGAAATTGAGGTACATAGAGGTGTTAGGCAGGGTGTCCGCTTAGCCCCTTACTTTATGTGCTTTCCTTAAACCCCTTCTTGCATGCCTTAAATAGGACGGATGATATTATTGGTCTGTCAGTGGGCTGTGTGGATTCGCAGATTGTCTCTATAGCGCATGCGGATGATTTAGTTTTAGTTTTATCAGATAGGGCTTCTGCTGTTGCGGCACATCTGCTGTTACAGTTCTTTTCTGACATGTCTGGCTCCTCCATAAATACACTTAAGAGTCGGATATTACCTTTGGGGTATGATGCCACTGATGTGGCCGTGATTTGGGATATGCCTATTGATTCTGGGTATAGAAGGATTCTTGGGGTTTATTTTGGGGATACTGATGCCCATAGGTACAATTGGGATAGGCAGTTGTTGGAGGCCCGTGTTAGAGTGGTGCTCTGGAATAAAGGCCGTATGTCTAAAGCTAAATGGCTTTACCTTATTAAGACTTTTTTGTTGCCATATTTTTTGTTTATAGCTGCGGTTTTCCCCCTTCCCCTTTCTTTGGAATCGTCTCTTTACAGTGTGTTTTTTCTTTGTTTATGGGAAAGTAGGTTGAACCCGGTGCAGAGGGGTATTACATATTTACCTATTGGTGAAGGGGGTCTATGGATGTTAAGTCCAGTGGTGTTCCTGCATAGTGTTTTCCTTTTTTATAATTTAGTTCCATTACTTAAAAGGAACAATAAGATCTGGTCCCCGTGGGTGGCTGATGGCATTGGTCTCCTTCTGGAGCAATGGGATTCTGCTTCCTTTTTGGCTCATCAGGTTCGGCTGTGTACCTTGGTAGCTACTTTCAGGTGATGTCTCAGAAATTAAAATCCTGGCATATTGTTAAACAATACCCTTTTCTTCAATCACGGCAGCAATTTTACTATGGTATATTGCAGGATTTCTTTTATGCGGATCCCTGTTTTCGAGATTTGTCTGTTTCTGAGCAACATTCTAAGCTGCAATTGTTGGTTAGTAAAAGAGTCCCTAGGTATATGTGGGATTTTTTGTGGCTTTGTCTTCATAAACGGTTGGGGGTCAAGGGTAACATGAAGCATAAAGAGCTCTCAGAGAGATTTTGTCCTAGGGAGGAAACTTGTTTAGCGGTAGTCGAAACAATGCAACATTTCTTTTTTGACTGTCCCTTTGTTGTGTCTTTCTGGTCCCACTTTCATGCTGTGTGGCCGTTGAACTCTTTCCAGGGTTATTCATCTGAGATCTGGGTGGAGGGGGTTCTTCCGGGCTCATGAGTTATTTATGATTCTGTCACAATTTGTCTTTTAATGGGTTATATTGGCTTTCAACTTTGGCAGGCTCGGTGTAGTCTTACACTTAGGCAGCAATTACAAACTGAACATCAGGTTGTATTCAATATTAGGAAAACAGTACTTAGTTGGAGGATGCAGGAAAGGGGGAAAGTGCACCCCGATCTGTATAAACTGTGGTGGAGGAAAATGAACTGGCTTGATACAGGGTAGAGGTTTGTTGTGGGGAGTAGTATTTCTGGTGTTAAAAACAGACACCTCTGACAATGAATTTTTGTATTGGATGTCTGCTGTCTTGAATAACAAACTCCCCTACTCTTTTAGTGGGGATGGGATGGGGGTTATGTACAAATACAGAATATTTATGTTTGTGCTCTATGTATGTTGTAATCCTTATTTAGGTTTTTTGATTTCTTTCCGTCTGATTTTGTATGAGTATTACAATTTTGTATATTTTGTTTTAAGTTTTGAATAAAAAATTCCCCATCTCTTTTAGTGGGAGGGAGAGGGGCTTTCTTTCTGTCTTGGGATTAGTTTTGAGTTCTATTTTTGTATTAGGCAGCCTATTTGGATATGTATGAATATAATAATTCTTTGCTTTTGTTTTGATTTGTATTTTTCTTTTGTGTGAAGCAACACTGTGTTATCTTGTTTTGATATTGTTGTTCTACTAAAAAGTTCCCCAACTCTTTCAGTGGGGCTGGGATGGGGGTTATATCCAACTACAGATTATTTATGTTTACAGTTTTATGTATGCTGTAATACTTATTTCTGGTTTTGATTTCTTTCATTATGATTTTGTATGATGTAATACAATTTTGTATATTTTGTTTTAAGTTTTGAATAAAAAATTCCCCTACTCTGTGTGAGGGGGCGCTGCGACTGGTGCTGCGATGGCCAGTCCCCCACTGCTGGTGAAGATAACGGATGTCTGCAGGGCCGAGGAGCAGGTCTCCTCCCCGGCCCTTTTGCCCTTAGAGATCGTGCTGTCTGAATGTAATAGACGGAATGCTTCCTTACTGGAGGAATATGTCCCTGATGGCGATGTTGCTGATCGCATAGACAAGCAGTCTGCCCAGGAACCGATAGCTCCTGACTCCTCGATAAATGATCTTTAGGACCAATTGCTGCTGGAAGAATTGCAGTTCACTGAAAGAAGGAACCATTAACAGGCGGAATTACAAAAACAGGAAATGCTATGACAGACGGACTGGGAGGTCCGGGTGCAATGTGGAGCTGATACAGAACAGCACCAGATCTCGGAATCACGGCCTGAGTACCATGTAAAGCCATCTACTAGTGACGGTGTTGACTCTGGCTCTCCAAAAACAGGTACAATCTTCTTCATTTAATGAAACGTCAGATGGGAGCAAACTTTTGTGTTCACGTGGCAATAAGGGTAAAGTGATGGTGTCTTCTGATTTAGACAACAATGCCAATGATATTGCAGGGGCAAGGTCTCTCCCCTTGCGACCGGTGACTTTTTCGATAGGGGTGTCTTCGGGGGTAGCAGGTCATGGTTGTGTTCAAACTGAAAAAGATAAGAAAAAGAAGGGGAAAAAGGGATACGGCGTCCATGCTAAATCAATGGATGAAATCTTGGCCACTAGATCTGATGGTTCAGACTCTGATTGGGTCGCCAGTGCTATACAAGGAGCTGGCTGGGTGAATCGCTCAGATGGTAAGGGATGGGATGCTAACTTTACAGTACTGCCAGAAACAACACCTCCTTCGGTGGAGATGTCTGAGGCTGTTTTCACTACCTCCCCGACTGACTCAGATAATATTACTCCAGGGCAGGCTGCAGGAGCTTCAGATGTGGGTGATTGCTCAAATGATGAGAATTTGAATATTCTCGATGACATTAAACTTCTGGAAGGAGATTTACACTCTCAGGCCCCTGAACATAAGGACCCCCACTTCCGACTCTAATGCTACCTCAATAAATAAACCTCAGGCACCACAGAGTGACTCTTTGCCTCACCCTAATGTATGCCATTCAAATGTTGCTCAGCATTTATTTCCAGATAATCAGAGAAGTTTAACTGAGCCTGCCACTAGACGTAATGCTGTCAGTCTCCAATTTCAAGGAGACATGAATGATATCCCTGACAGAATTTTTGTGGGCCATGCCTTCTGAAAACCAGTATGAAATATTTTGCATACGAGATTTATGCTTAAATTCATATGCCGGGAGACACGATTTTTGACAAGTTTTAAACATCCTGCTGGTTTGGATCGATTTTGGAAGCAATATCAGGTCCTTTAATCCACTCCTTCATGGAAATCCTTTTTGGCAATACCCCTGACAAAACCCAGTTTTAAGATCATAACTGTTCTATTTTGCAATGAGGGGGTCAATGTTGCTGATATCACTTATTGGCTTAAACAACATTGTATGGTGAAAGGATGTCCAGAACCCATCCTTGATCAGGAACATCTGTGGACTGGGGACTGGAAATATTAAATTCTGTTGCGGCAGAAAATGGGGTCCATAAGCATTTACCTAACTGTTTCTTCCTGGGTAGAGACAGATGAGTAATATTTTGTCAAGGCCAGTCTAGAGCATGCTATAAATGTGAGGACGTGGGGCACATCAGCAATGCTTGAGAAAAACAAAGATGTGGGCTATGTGGTGAGTTGGGACATGTTGGAGCTCATTGTCAACAATCCCCTAAATGCAAATTATGTGATGAAACAGGTCATACATATTGGGACTGTGTATGGGCTTCACATAACAGTATAGATCAGACAATTAGAGCTGAACATAATGTGTACGTAGCAAATGCTCAGAAAGAAAAAGCACGACTACAGGAAATTATGATTCCGACTGCCCCTACGGTGTTTCTAGCTAGGGAAGAAGAAAGGATTATGAATCATACTGAAAGTCATTGTGAACAACAGGCTGATCAAGTCGGGTCTTGTGTGGTCCCTCTGTCTGACCAGCAGGAATCAGTTTTCCCACCTACAACTGATGCCCAACACAACCCTGTACTCACTGACATACAATAGAAAAATCAAGGATGGGGACTGTACTAATAGAAATACAGCTATGTCTACACCAGTGATTGAACCGGACAATGTTATTGCAAGTGAGGGACAGATGAAGCCACCTGACTCCACAGACCCTCCCTTTGTGAGAGTTACGAGATCCAAGGCTAATACTAAACATTTACTGGAAACTGGTGGCACTACTTGTATGGCTTCTACTTCAGTACAGAATCCTTAAACTGTCCTAATGGATGTGGATGATGAGGATGGTGACAAAGATTCAGATGTTTCTTCAATAGCATCCTCTCAGCCAGACGTTGCCTGTGATGTACTAACTAAAGAAGGTGCAAAGAAACCAAAAAAATGGAAGAAACATAAGTGAAGTTTTCTGTTTGATGTTCCTTGGGTTTATTTTTTCCCTTTCACAAATACATTATGGATCAGTTGTTATTTATTACATCTAATGTGAATAGTATTAAATCACATGAAAAACGGCAAATCACACTTGGTAGCTTACAGGAAGGGGATGGCAATGTTTATTTCTTGCAGGACATGCGATTGCATAATCTTTCTGAACTGACACAAGCTCAAAAGGATTGGAGATGGAGTCCATCTTTATGGTCAATAGGAGACCATATGTGCTATGGGGTTGGAATTCTTTTTCAAAATGTTGAAGTTAAAATATTTAAAGTATTGGATGTGCATCCTGGGCGCGCATTATTGATTGGTGTTCAACTGAACGATGTCATGTATCAATGTATTAATGTTTATGCACCACAGTCCAAGGCTCTCAGAGCTGAACTATTTCGGTTGATAGAACCCTTTTTACATACATCGAAATTGATTCTGTGGGGTGGGGATTTTAATTGTGGGCTTAGTGCTAAGGATTGGGGTCGCAAGAATGATAAATTATATTGTGAGACCAATGCCTTGCTGTCAGTTCTTACTAAACATTCTTTGAAGGATGTTTATGACATACTGAAAAGGGACTCATGTCATACCTTCTATAAAGGTCCTCTTAGTACAAGGATAGATTTTTGGTTTACAACAGATAGGGTATCATGTAAAGATGTCAGAGTCATATCTTTGGAGACTTCTGACCATCTTGCATTACAATTGATGGTGGGTTCATCTCATAAAATTACTGTAGGTAGAAGTTATTGGAAGATGAACTCTTCCAAACTTCAGGATGAATTTTACAAAAATAGGATACAGGATTTATTCACTCTTCACTTGAGTCTTGATTTTCTTTATGACAGTCCAATTGATTGGTGGGAGGATACCAAAAGGGGACATAAAGGAATTGATGATTGTCTTGACAAACAGGGCAGCATGGAATAAATATATCTCGTATCTGAGTTTAAGGGCAAAATATTTAAAGCTACTGTCACAACCTATTGAAACAAGTAGAGAGCGAGGTGCTATTTTATCCCAATTGAAAGAAGATATGAAAGCTTACATTACAGAAAAGAATTATCAAATAGGTCTACAACAGAAATTCTTAACTAAGGGGTAACAGTGAGTTGGTTAATCCTTATGATCACAATGCTAATGGTAAACATTATACACTGTTCACTTTATTATTGACTGACAATGGGAGACTAGTGAATGATCAAGGTAATATTCAACAGAAGATGCAAATATATGTTTATAACAAATTCTCCATGACCTCTGATCAACCCAGGAAAGAGACTGAGTTATGGGGTATGGATGTTCTTGTCATACCTGCTGTTGATAAGGAATCCTTGCTCCAACCGATCACTTGTGAAGAAATTAAAACAGCAATTAATGGACTGTCATCGGGTACTACTCTAGGATTGGATGGCATACCAAATGACTTCTATAAAATCTTTGTAGATATTTTAACACCTATCTTACAAAAGTTATATGAAACTATACAAAGAGAGAACAGACTCAAAGTGTGATGGAAGGTATCATGATCTTCTTATATAAAAAAGGAGACATCCAAAATATTTGAAATTGGAGACCACTCACTTTGCTTACTTCTGACTATAAAACTTTGACTAAAATAGTGACAGTAAGACTAGCAAGGATAGCACAACATGTGATACTTCCAACACAAACTTGTGCACTTCCTGGACGAACAATTTATCAAAATTTACAACACATAAGAGAAATCACTGAACATGGCTTAACTTTTAACACTACAGGATATTTGTTATCCACTGATCAGGAGAAAGCTTTTGACACCATTAATCATAGCTATCTCTGGACAGTACTACAGGCATATGGTATACCATCACAAATGGTAAACTTCATTCAGCTTCTCTATGATTCAGCTCAAGAGACTCCATTGATTAATGGACACTTGGGAATTCCTGTTTGCATTAATAGAGGAGTCAGACAGGGTTGTCCTTTAAACCCTCTTTTATATATTTTTGGGCTAGATCCAATATTGCGTTTAATTGAGAATTCAGGAGATATAGCTCCAATGATTAGTACTTCTGGCATAAGATATAGCAAAGTAGTGGCTTATGCAGATGATTGTGTTCTGACGGTAGCTTCAGTAGAAGATGGAAAAAAAGCTTTGGCACTTTTTGATGACAAGCATTTTTATACTGGGATAAGATTAAATTTGAGTAAAAGTACGATACTGCCTATGAGGAAAGTACCTTTGGAATTTGACTTTCCTATTCCTAAGACAACAGAATCCATAAAGATTCTGGGGTTATGGTTTGGTACTATGGGCACGGGACAACTGAATTGGAATATGGCTTATGATTTGGCTATGAAGAAAGTTCAGGCCTGGAAGTCTTGGAAAATGACACATAAGAAACGGGTTTTTCTTTTGAAAGCATATATTGTGCCTCTCTTTTTGCATGTATCACACATATATCCGTTACCCCATGGTACTCACACAAAAATGTACAGTTGGTTTTTTTCCTTATTATGGGGCAGCAAAACTCAACCCAGTAAAAAGGGTGCATACTTATCATTCATGGAAAGAAGGGGGACTGGGTATGTTGCAACCAATAGTATTTTTCTTCACTAATTTCTTTTATACTAATGTAAGACCATTGATTTTGGGTACTGAGTCTGTGGGTACAAAGCTAATGCAGGACTGGAGTACAGGTTTTTTAACAGCCTAGGGAAGGGGGAAATGGCACCCCACAGATAAATTATTACCTTCCTACGTACAGACTGCTTTAAAATATATCAGAACCTGGAAAATTGAGCTACTTTGGTTTTTAACTCCGTCAAAACAAACATTATACACTACTTTGGTTGTGAAATGTTATTATGAAACCCCAGTTTTTGATCGCAATGAAGGGGTCAGTTGTAGTCAAGTACTGGAATGTACCGCTGAACCTAGAATCCCTAGAAAGATGCAGGATGTGGTATGGTTGTGTGGGCATGGGAGACTGAATGTGAAGGGGAACCATAAACATAAGTGTATGGCAAAAAGAATATGTTTGGAAATAGGATGTGAAGGTATGATAGAAACTATGAAGCACCTGTTTTTTGATTGTATTATGATAAAAGGCTTTTGGTCTAATTTGGCATCCATATAGGATGCACCACCATTTGCTAATATGATGTACAGAAACAGAATTTGATGGCAGATAAGGACCACTTGGCCCACCCAGTCTGCCCTTTTCGCTACCTACTGGATAAGCTGCAGATCCTAGTTAACCAGCAGCCTACTTATTCCTACCCCAACCCCCTAGAATTGCCTTATGACTGCCCCATGCATGCTTGAATTCCACCACTGTTTTTGATTCCACAGCCTCCTCGGGAAGGCTGTTCCATGCATCCACAATCCTCTCTGTGAAAAAATACTTCCTTAAATTACTTCTGAGCTGCCCCCCATCTTCAAATTGTGCCCCGCTGTTCTTGCACACCTCTTTTTTGAAAGCTGCTACCCTCTTGAACTTTGTTGATTCCCGTGAGGTACTTGAAAGTTTCTATCATGTCCCCCCTCTCCCTCCTTTCCTCGAGGCTATACGTATTAAGCTCCTTAAGTCTCTCTTCATATGTCTTCCAGTTCAAACCCTGCACCATTTTAGTTGCCCTCCTCTGGACAGCTTCCATCCTGTCTATGTCTTTGCAGAGATTGGTTCTCCAGAACTGCACACAGTACTCCAGATGGGATCTCACCAGCAGTCTGTACAGAGGGATAATAACTTCCTGTTTTCTACTGGTGATGCCTCTCCCTATGCATCCCAGTATCCCCCAGCCCTCCTTGCTGCCCTCTCACATTGCTTGCCCACCTTTAGGTCATCTGATGTATTACCCCCCAAGTCCCTTTCCATTTTGTTGTTGCTAGTATCTCACCCCCATTGTGTACTCTTCCTCGGTTTTGTTTCAGGTGCATTACCTGCACTCTTAGCATTGAATCTAAGCTGCCATACATTTGACCATTCCTCTAACCTTGCCAAGTCCCTTCTTATCCTTTCCACCCAACCTTGTGCATCAACACTGTTGCAGATCTTTGTGTCATCTGCAAAGAGACATACTTTTTCTTCCAGTCCCTCTGCAATGTCACTTATAAAGATATTGAAGAGGACTGGTCCTAATACTGAACCCTGCGGTACTCCACTAGTAACCCCCCTTTCTTCAGAGTGGACTCCATTTACTATTACTCTGTGTCCTATTCTCAGACAATTCTTTACCCAGGCTGTCATCTTGGGACCCACTCCCAGGCTGGCTAACTTATATTAATATTTTGTGTGGGACTGTGTCAAATACCTTGCTAAAGTCTAGGTAGGCCATGTCCACAGCCCTCCCTGATCTACTACTTTGGTCACCCAGTCAAAGAAATCTATCAGATTCATCTGGCATGACCTTCCCGCTGTGAATCCATGCTGCCTAGGGTCCTGTACCCTCTGGCCTCTAGATACTCAACAATTCTTTCCTTCAGAAGTGATTCCATCATTTCCCTATCACTGAGGTTAAACTAACAGGTCTGTAGTTTCCTGCTTCTGCCCTGCTCCCACTTTTGTGAAGGGAATCCATCTGCCCTCCTCCAGTCCTCGGGTACCACCCATCCTCCCATGATTTGTTAAAGAGGGTAGTCAGTGGTGTCACTAGTTCTACCCTTAGTTCTTTTAGAATTCTGGGATGAATCCCATCAGGCCCCATTGCTTTGTCCACCTTCATTTTTAAGAGTTCTTTCAGAACCCTTTCTTCTGTAAATGGGCTGGTATCAACTTCTGTATCCAGAGTGTTTCTACTGTTTGTTTTAGGTACCTCCCCCTCTTCATTTGTAAATACTGAGCAAAAATATTTGTTTAGTATCTCTGCCTTTTCACAGTCACCCTCTGCCCACCCTTCCTCCCCTTTATTAAGCCTCACTATCCCTCCCTTGGTCTTCCTTCATTCCCTGATGTACCTATAAAAGGTTTTATCCCTCTTCTTAACTGAGTTGGCTATCTTTTCCTCGGTTTGGGCCTTTGCTGTTCTGACTGCCTTCCCAGCTTCCTTTTGCTTTAACCGATAGAGTTCTCTGTCCTGCTCCTTCTGTGATTCCTTGTACTTCCTGAATGCTTTTTTCTCTTGAACCTTCACTGCACTTCCTTTGAGAACCATAGTGGTTTCTTACATCATTTTGTTTTGTTTATTTGCTTCACACAAAGGCTTGTTACCTCTGTGATGGCAGATTTTATTATTCCCATTGTTCTTCCACCCTCCTTCCTGCCCATTTGCTAGTGCATTCCTTAGGCACTCACCATTTTGCAAAGTCAGCCCTCCTAAAGTCCAGTAATTTGCCTTTGTATGGCTTGACTCTATTGCTGTATTTATTGTGAACCATACTGTTCGATGCTCGCTAGTTCCCAGATGGCTACCCACTTCTACATCTGTGATCCTCTCTCCATCTCCATTTGAGAGAACCAGGTCTAAGATTGCTCCCTCTGGAGTGGGCTCTAATACTAGTTGTCTAAGGCATGCCCCCTGTAGGGCATCTAGAATAACCCCACTCTTCGAAGTGGGTGCTGAAACTGCACTCCAGTTTACATATGGCATATTCAGATCACCCCTCAGCAATATCTCCCCTTTTTCTGCCATTCTAAGTATACTTTCTATCATTTACTTGTCCATTTCCTCCCCCTGAGAAGGGCGTCTGTATACAACCCCCGTGCGGATTGTGGTGCCATTACCTGTTTCCAAATTTACCCACAGTGCTTCTTTTCCTCCCTGTTTACCCTTTTGTTCTGTTGCTTTGATTCCTTCCCTTATGTAAAGAGCTACTCCTCCTCCTCTTTTACCCTCCCTGTCCTTCCTGTAGATAGTGTATCCTGGTATGTTTACGTCCCAGTCATGGTTTGGTGTGTACCATGTTTCTGTGACTGCCACAATATCCAGATGTTCCTCCTCCATCAAGGCCACTAATTCAGGAAGCTTGTTACCCAGACTACGGGCATTGGTACTCATTGCTCTCCATTTTTTGATTGCTTTACCTTCTGTTGCAGCATCCCCCACTGACCTTTCTACCTCGGTCTTTTTCTCATTTAGTACCCTGTTTTGTAGGGAGAGGCTGGGATTTTCCTGCTGCTCATCAGTGCTTCCCCCCCTGACTAGTTTAAAAGCTTGCCAATGAAGCATTTAAACTGATTGCTCAAAAGACTTGTTCCCTTCCTGGACAGATGCAGACCATCCTGCCAGTATAGGCTGGTGTCCCTCCAGCTGGAACCCCAGTCCCCAATGAAGCCAAACCCCTGTACTCTATGAAATATTAGTACAAGGTCAGTTACATGGACATTGGAACATATGGAATAAGCATACTGTTTCTGTGATATTGGCATGTATTAAATGGGTTATCTGGCAAGTTAGATGTCAGAGGGTATTACAAACGAAGAAATTCTATTGCAGGATGTCTTATTAAAATTGCAGGTAGAAATAGAAGAAGTTTACACATATAAGAAAAACACTATGGGTACTATTCTCTGTGAACAATTATAGGAAAGAGTTACATGGGTTGGATGACAGCACTCTCGCATAAAATATGGGTTTTTGGCATATTGTTGTATTCTCAGTCTTTTGTTATTATTGATCATTGTGTTAGCTACTTTAGAGTTTATTGGAATTCACTGTTTGGTGTTTCTTTTCAGACTGTATGTTAATTTAAGATTGTTTTTGAATTTTGCAATAAAATTTTCCCCTACTCTTTTCAAAAAGTGCCATGGGATCTTTAACGTCCTCCTGAACAACCACCAGAAGAGGTAGATGGGACCTCGGTTTAACATCTCATCCGAAAGATGGATAGAGTCACTATAATGATATGAAGCCAGATGATGCATATAAGAAATGGTATGGGATGCCATCAAGCTTTAACGGTTTCCAGGACTAGTGCCATGTCCCCAGACTACCTATCCACACTGGACATATCTTTGGAAGCAAGAAAAGCCTGGAACGATTCTTATGCAATTCCCTTTATAAGCATCAAGAAGGAGAGAAGCTTTCAGAATTTTTGGTGCAGATGGAAAAGACAATGCAGTGGGCATATTGTATGTGAAGCTTGGCTGCTTCTGATATGAACAGAGTATGGGAGAAATGGGTACTCAAGGGAGCTGTATATTTAGAACAGATTCTGATGAAACTTTGGCTGAGGGACTAAATGGAAAAGCTACCAGTCTATGGACCTGGTCAGCGTGGTGACGGAACAGGAAGAAAGGACAAAGGATCTGTAACAGTAGCTCCTTAAGGGCATCTCATCAAGTGAGCCACATCTATGAAACATAGATGTCATCGGTGTTGGACCTATCTGGAAACCTTTACCTAGTGGGCTGCTTATAATAATGTGCATCATTGGTGCCTATATATTGTGGGTGGCCTCAAACCTCCTCAAGTCTGCCTGTCTGCCATAGACTAAGAAACAACATCAGGCCAGACTGAAGAATGTTGAAGCCCCAAAAGAGAGTGATAATGACCAGCCAAGAAAACCCAGTACATGGTTAACATGGTAGAAATTATAGAAATATAGAAACATAGAAATTATCAGCAGAGAAGGACCACCTGGCCCATCTAGTCTGCCCATAAGCCCTTGTACTGGATTACTGCTTCCAACCCACCTGCTGCGGTACCTCGATGGTTTCCTTATACCTGTCCCAAGCATGCTTGAATCCATCCACAGTGCTCGCTCCCACCACCTCCTGAGGCAGACCATTCCATGAGTCCACCACCCTCTCTGTGAAGAAGAACTTCCTCACATTCCCTCTTTACCTCCCACCTTCCAATTTCATGTCATGCCCCCTCGTTCTCGTGCTCCTTCTATGTTGAAAAATGTCTCCCCCCTGCACCTTGTTTATACCCTTGAGGTACTTGAATGTTTCTATCACGTCCCCTCTTTCCCTCCTCTCTTACAGCGAGAACATATTGAGGTCCCTTAATTTCTCCTCATAAGTCTTGTGTTGCAGCCCCGTACCATCTTAGTCACCCTTCTCTGGACCATCTCTAGCCTGTTAATATCCTTACAAAGGTGCAGCCTCCAGAACTGCACACAGTACTCTGTGTGAGGCCTGACCATGGTTTTATATAATGGCATCACTACTTCCTTCCTTCTGCTGGATACCAGTCTGATGCATTGGTTTGTTACTTCCAGTAAGGCTTCCTTTAGATGCTTCCACTGTTTTTCCACCCCTTCCTGCCCCCATTCTCTCCAAGGCTGTTTTGACACCCCTCCCTATTTCAGCGAAGTCTGCATTTTTGAAATCCAAAACCTTTGTCCTAGTATGACTTCAGTGAGTCTCTGTCCCTATGCTGAACCACACAATGCTGTATACACTGGATTCCAGTTGCTCTTCTACCTGGACATCTGCGATTTGATCCCGGTTTGTCATTACTAGATCTAAAATTGCCCTGTCTCTGGTAGCATCAAGCACAAGCTGCCTTAGTCCAGCCTCCTAGAGTGAATCAAGGATGCTTCTGCTTCTGGCTAGACCCCACCAAACCAAGGGGAAAGGCAGGAAAGTGTGCTGTGGCTCACTGGAGAAGGATTCCCTCAAAGATCTACCATTACTAACTGTCCTATCTTCTTCAGGGATATCTCTCACAAGTGAGCCACACCTATGGAACGATTTCCAAGTAGTAGGCCAGGGAGACAGTATAGCGCAGTGGTTTAAGGCCCTGAGCTGCAAATCTGGTGACATCCAGCAGACCAGACCAGGGCTTGAATCCCACAGCTTCCACTTGCATACAGTGTGACCCTGAGCAAGTCACTTAACTTGCCTATGCTCCCAGGTCACTCCTGTAAATAAGCTTTCAGCTTAGTGTGCTACTCCTGGTTAAACAACTAAATAAACAACGGGAGGAAGGTTGGCAGGAAAACATACAAGCCAACTAAAATGTAGATCAATGTCCCACAGACCAAGAAGAATGTTGAAGCCCCAAAAGGGAGTGATAATGACCAGCCAGGTGACCCCAACAAACCTTAGAGGGCAAGGGAGCAAGACACCCAGAAGCCCCATCTGATGATGCAAAAAAAAAAAAAGCATTGATGGTAGACACCCACCATGGTCAGCATGTAGACATGGATAATGGGCATAAACAAGGGACATCAATAGGGCCAGGTCCTGGGAACAAACCACAATGTTGACAGGAAACTCAATGACAAAGAAAGCCATGGAGATGAAGCTGATCAGTGACCAAGGACAAAACAGTCAGTGAGGCAAAGCCACATGACCGGGCCCAAAAGAGACAGACACTCCACGATCATGAGGCCAGAGGCCAGAGACTGAGTGCAATGGACCAAAGGACATGCAGAATGGCCAAAAACTATAACCGCAGAAAAGCAAACAATAGCGCTCAGGGAAACAGCCATGTAACAGTAGATGTCAACAAGGCAAAGTCAGGCAAGAAGAGGGACTCCAACAAATGAAGATTCCATTCCAAACAGCACAAGAAAATGTCGATGAAGCAAAGCCAGGCAATGCAGCTGCTGGTAGCCGTGAACTCCACGAGGCCAGGCAGTGAGGCCAGGAGCCAACTGAGGCATCCCAAAGGAATAGCTGGACTGGCGCAGAAAGCCAAGATGCAGGCAAAGCCAATGATGGCAACATGCAAACAGCCCTGTACACAGGAGGGACAGGAAATATAATAAGCACACCGCCAAGGGAAGACCCAGCAATGGCCAGTCAAAAACAGAGACATCTTTTTTGTTTTTGTTAACTGGGAGAAAGACACTAAGCTGAAGCTTGTTTACGGGTGTGACCTGGAAGCACAAGGAAGTTAAGTGACTTGCTCAGGGTCACAGAGAATGCAAGTGGTGACTGTGGGATTCAAACCCAGGCCTCCAGGTTTGCAGCTCAGAGTCTTAAACTACTGAGCTATACGTCTTAGATGCCAACGCTGATCCAGTCAATGAACAATGAATTGTTTGCCACAGTTTGCAGTGGGGGAGGAGCAAGTTACACTTCTGGAAGCTTCTGTGGGTGATGTAACTGCTTCAGGTAATTCTCTGTTCTGTTTCTGAGTTTAAATTGATGTGAGCTTGGATTGTTTGCCACAGTTTGCAGTGTGGGGGGGAGCAGGCTACACTTCTGGAGGAGGAGCAAACGGGCCACAGCAAAGGATGGCAGGAGCACAGTTTGGAGGGAAGTGAACTTTAACTTTTATTTATTTTTTTTATCAGCAAGGGCATACAACAGCCAAGGATTTGCTTCTATTTACTGTGAGGGGGTTGATTGTCTCGTGAGAGACCAGGGGTGGGCCCAAACCCTCCCTCCCTGAGCTCATCTCTATTTATAGTAAGGCTGCTGCCTCCAGATTGGAGGAGAAAGGTACTTCCCTAACAATCACAGGTATCAATGTAACATTATGGTCCAAGCTGTGCAACAGAATTAAATGATCAAGGAAGATATTATATCTTAATGATATCGAGTTAGGATATAGTACTAGATTGGGGGGCATGGAACTAGGTAAGTAAAGAGTACAGAGTTACTAGGGGATTGGCAGGCAGGCAGGCTTCAAGAGCAGAGGCTGGAGTGGGGATGGGCACTGGGTTGGGGAGGGTGAGCAGGAACAATGCAGGAAGGGATGTAGGATGGATAGTTAACTGCAATGGATGTGGGGCTGCCATCTTCTTAAAGATTGCAAGGTGGACAGGGGGGATCTTGGTGTGCAAGCAGCTTGTGCAGCTAAAGGAGGAAACTGCATAGCTGAGGAGGGAGCTATGTGGAAGACAGGAAAGGGGATGAAGGGGCCAGCTGGGAACAAGGGACCATAGGAAGGCATACTCAAATGGCACACACTCTAGGCTCAGGCACAGAATGGAACTGGTAGAGGGTAGCAAATGGGTCAGCACCACTGTCCCCTCATAAGCCACTAGAGGAAGGGGCAAAGGAGTGGACAATGGTCCAAAAAGGGTTAGATGTGGCCCTGGGAGGGAATGAAACTGGAACACTCAGTACAAAGGAGCAGGGACAATCCAAGGAGAGATAAGAGAGGAGAGCAACAGGTTCTCTGTGCTTGCTAGTCTGAAGGAGCTGGAGGACATGAATTTCAAGGGGAGGCAATAGGAAAGGGGAGGAGAAACACAAAAGAGGTTATTGGTCTGGCTGATGATAGGGTCAGAATGCCAAGGGATACATGTTGGATAGCAGAGGCTAAGGGGGGGGTGGGATGGAGGAGTCATTAGCGAAGGTTGAGCAAGCAGATGGTGGGCAGAGGTTGAATGAAGGAGATAATGTTGGTGAGGATGGGGAGCTGGGAGGGCAGATAAAAGGGACAGGCAGTGAGGATGATAGTGGGTCAGCTAGTGATGTGACATGGGTGGGTATCAGGAGTGCATCAGAACTTAAGAAGGCTTCAAGGGGGACGGAGGAATAGGTAGAGCAGGAGGAAACAGGGGCATGGGGAATGAGGACTCACATAGGGACTGTGGCCTGCAAAGAAGAGGCCAGCCAGGAGGCAAGCATGATGGAATGGAAAAGTTCATTGGATTGGGAGACTGATATATAGGAGTGGGAGGGGAGCACATGGATCATGGGAGACAGGAGGGAGGGCAGAAACACTATGCCAGTGAGATAAAAGAGACACTCCCTGGAGAGAGCACAATGGAGGAAGCAGAGACAACAGGGAATCATGACAGTGCTGAAGGGGTAGGACAGCAGGATAAAAGGCAGATTATGGGTGAGAAAACTGGGGGGCTGCAGGGATTAGAACAGAGGGTCATCATACTGGGTGACTCAATAGTGAAAGGCATCAGATGGGGGAGCAAAGGAGCCAGGAAGAGTTCTATCTGGGTGGAATGCATACCAGGTATGATGGCAGGTAGAGTAGGACAGCATGCCATTAAATGTGTGAGAAGATAGGGGGTGAAGCCCCACATAGTGGTGCACTTCAGCACTATGATCTAGAGGGCAGCAGAGTGGAGGAAATGCAGGACAGTTTCAGGGATTTGGGCAGGTTATGCAGCATCGAGGAGCAAACAGTTGCATTTTCTGAGATCCTACCAGCACCCAGGGCAAGCACAGCCAGGAAACAGAGGATCATAGAATTTAATGCATGACTGGCAGAGTGGAGTAGAACTATGGGGGTTTGATTAGTAGGGGGTTGGGGGCAACATGGGATAACAAGAACCTCTACTCACCAGATAGGCTTCACCTGAGCAAGGAGAGTCCCTGTGCCCTGAAACAAAAACTGGGGGAGGTCAATATAGCTAAGTATAATTTAAACTGACTAAGGGGGGGTGGCTTAACACTGGGCAGCAGCCAGAGCCAAAAGGAGAGGAATCAATGCGCCTACCCCCTTAGCTAGCAAGGAGGGGAAGGGGCAATCAAAACTCAGAAGAGGTAGAGGGGAGTATTGGCGTAAGCAAGAGATCCGCTGGAGGGTGGTGTCACTAAATGCAAGGAGCTTGAGGAACAAAATATCTGAGCTCCAATCATTAATGGCAGAAGGGGAGGTGGATATAGCTGCCATCACCAAGACATGGGCCACCCAGCACCATGACTGAGACTGTATCGCTGGGATAGGACAAAAGGGAAGGGTGGAGGGGTGGCTTTATTTGTGAGGGAAGGGATAGTGAGCAGTATGGAGGAAAGAGTTGAGGGGAGGCCAGAAGCCTTATGGGTTCAACTGCAGAACAATAAAGGTAAAAGGGTCTGGCTGGGGGTTGTGTACAGACCACCCTCACAGTCAGAGGGCGTCGATACAGAACTGGCAGATCAGTTTCGGAAACATGTGGAAGGGGTGGCACTGTGGTGGTCAGGGATTTCAATCTAACAGGGGTGGATTGGAAAACCATATCTAGCACAAGTTCTAGGGAGCAGGTCATTCTGGAAGCCTTCCAGGATGTATTCCTGTCACAAAAGGTAGAGGAACCGACAAGGATGGGAAACATCTTGGATCTTGTGCTGACAGAAGGAGACTACATACAGGGCGTATGGACTGAGGATCCCCTAGCAAGTAGTGACCACCGAACAGTGTGATTCTCCCTGGATATGGGTAGGGAGCATACATCTACAGAAACCATGACAGTGGACTTCAAAAAGGCTGACTTCTGCAGGATGGCTGACATCCTCAGGGGGCATTTGGCCAGCATCACCCCTGACATGGATACCATCCAGAAATGGGCCATCCTGAAGGAAGGCCTGTTAGCGGCCACATACACCTGTGCAAAGAAACGCAGTAAGTAGGCAGGGACCAATAAGCCATGTTGGTGGTCAAAGGAGGTGCAGATAAGGGTGAGGGAGAAAAAGACGGCCTTCAGAAGATGGAAGGGGTCCAAAAGAGAGGAGGATAAGGAGGAGTACACAAGGAAAACAAGGGAGATGAGCAGGGCTGTGAGGGCTGCTAATGCTTTAAAGGAGCTAAGGCTAGCAGAGGGGATTAAGGAGGGGGACAAGGACTTCTTCAAGAACATAAGGGAGAAGAGGAACTGCAAGGAGTAAATCACCAAGATAAAGAAGGATGGAGGCTGGGTAGAGGCTCTAAAACCAGACATTCTAATAATCTCAGAAACTTGTCTAAAGGGCACTATCCCCAACCACTCAGTCTCCATTCCTGGCTACTCACTACTAAGGCAAGACCGTGCTTGCAGAGGTGGTGGTGTGGCCATTTATGTTCTAGCCTCCATCCAATATTCCATCATTTACTCATCCTCCAGTCCTGAGACCAATGATATCCTAGCTATCCATGTGAACCTCCTCTTCACTCTCCCAATCTTTGAAGCCAGCATATACTGCTGCCCAAATGTCCATCCTTCAGTAGCACTAGACCTCCTAACCTCCATCACTTCTCTTGCTCGCTCTGGAGAATTATTCATCCTAGGTGACTTCAATATAAATTGGTTGTCACCTAAAACTACCAAAACTAAAAAAAAAAATAGGAGTCCTATTCCTCTACCAATTGATCTCCGAACCCACCCACCCAAACCACAAGACACAACAACACTCCTTGCTTGACTGGTCCCTTACCTCCCACCCCCACCGTGTCATCACCTCTGGCATCCTCCCCGATGCTCTGTGACCATATTCCAATATTCATAGGAAAGTCCACAGAACTAAATCACCACATAAAACCATACAACTATGCTCTTTCAAGTCTCTTGACCTTGAACTTCTCTTGAGTGACCTTGCCACTTCTGATTGGTCCCCACAACCTCCTTCCCCTCAGTTGATAATGCCCTTGTCTATTTCAAAGAAGTCTTTCTTTCAAACTGGAACTCCTTTACCCCACTTAAACAGACCAGAGTCAGAGGTAACCACTTACCTTAGATAACCCCTGAACTTCTGGCCTGCCTCAGATCTAGAGATCGAGCCTGGAAGTGTCATAAAGCTACTCAGCATCCTAGTGACCTCACAAGCTACCACACGCTCAGAAACGCTTGCACCAGGGCTACAAGGTTAGCCAAGTCCGAATATTTCAAATCTGTCTTCATCACCAACATAAATTCCCCTTCAAAGTTCTGGAAGGTGGTCCACACCCTATTTACACCCACATCTCGCCCACCGCCCTCGGTACTTAAAGTAAATAGCTCACTAGTGTCTGACCCATCAGCTGTAGCTGCGGAATTTAATTCCTACTATTCCTCCTAAACCACTGAGCTTCTGAAATCCTTCCCCTCCCCTCCTACCCTTCTCCCTCCCCACCCTTTACCAGTGTGCCCCATCCAGCACCATCCTACCTTCTCTTCTCTTTCATTACTTTAACCCCAAACAATGCCCTAAGTGACCCCCTCACCATCAACCCCTTTAAAGGTGCCTCACCTGATGGCCTTGACCCAAAACTCCTCTCCCTCTCTGCTTCAGCCATTGCCTACCCCCTCTCAGTAATCTTAAATCTCTCATTATTTACTGCCTAGGTCACCTTTTCATGGAAACATGCTGTTGCCTTCCCTCTACCCAAAGGGGGTGACTCCTTATCCCTTGGCAACTATCTCCCCACTTCTCTCCTCC
The DNA here is from genome assembly GCA_016271365.2 of Neoceratodus forsteri. Lineage (NCBI taxonomy): Eukaryota > Metazoa > Chordata > Ceratodontiformes > Ceratodontidae > Neoceratodus > Neoceratodus forsteri. The sequence goes on along the minus strand of CM057451.1, from coordinate 668,421,689 downwards.
CTACCCTTGCCAAGCTCCAAGAACACATTGTTCTCTCCCAACTTGCCTCTTTTCTCTCTGACACCTCCTTTTCCACCCCTTTCCAGTCTGGTTTCAGGAAAAACCACTCAACCTCCACCTTTCTCCTACTGCTCACAGACTCCATCCTAACTGGGATGGACAATGGACAAATTACCTCTGCCATTTTTGTCGACCTGGCCAAGGCCTTCAACACCATCTCTCATTCCCTTCTCCTCGACTCACTCATGGCAGCTGGCCTATCTCCCTCTGCCACAAACTGGTTCAAGGCCTACCTTATTGGCAGAATCCAATCAGTTAAGATCTTGGATGCCACTTCCCCTCCACTCCAGATTAGCACTGGAGGCCCCTCCTATTCTCCATCTTCTTAAATGACCTTCACTCTGTTTGCTCCCCATCCTCTGCTATACATATGTATGGCGATGATACCGTCCTGTATGCATCTGGTTCCTGTCCTGATGAGGTTACAACCAACTTACAGCAAGACTTTGACAAGGTTCAGCTCTGGTTTGCTAACCATCAGCTTTTGCTCTATGCCTAGAAGACTGTCTCCATGACATTTGGCACAAGGCAGAGACTCTCTAGGCTTCCCTCCCTACCCACTTTCCACACCGTCGATGGGACTTTACTTGAAGACACATCCTCCTTCAGGTACTTAGGTGTCTGGTTGGATCAACACCTAAACTTCTCTGGACATATTGATGCCATCCAGAAAAAACTGCACCCCAAGCTTAGTGCCCTGTTCAGGAACCGTAGCTGAATCCCTCCTATGACTAGGCATGAACTTGTTCAGAAGATGATACTGCCCATTTTCAACTACTGTGATGTAGTCTGTGGTGCTGCCACTAAGTCCTCCCTGGCCAGACTGGACACCCTCTTCAATTCCTTCTGCTGCTTTGCCCTGGATGTCCCCCCTTGCACCCATCACTGCGATCTTTATCATGCCCTATCCTTCCTGTCTCTTACAAATAGGCAACTTTTCCACTGTGCTAAATTACCCTCCAAGCTCTGGTTGGGTGAGCTCCCTTCTTACCTCACCTCCCCTCCTCTTTTATAACACCCCCTCCACCCTCCCATTCACTTAGATCATCCGATTCCCGCACCATGGTTCTCCTCCGTAGATCCACCCATATCGGCCAATCCAGTTTCCCTCACTGCCTCCCAAAAATGTGGAATTCCCTCCCACCTCAAATCTGTCACTCATCCTCTGCCTACTCCTTCAGCTCTGCCCTCAATAATTACCTTGCACTTAGCTGCTCCTGCCATGTCCCTATCTAATTCCCTCCTCTAAGCCCTGGAAAAACCCTACCTCTCTACCCTCACCTTCACTTACCACCTCAAAGGACTTGTATCTCTGATCTGCTACCTTCCCCAACCATCCTGAAGGAGTCTCTCTGGTACACTGCATTATCCCATTCTCTCTGGTCCCACCAGTCCCATTGCAGGGTTCCTCACACCCTGAGGGGGGATTCAGGGATATGACACTTCCCCCTCTCTCCACGTCACCCCTTCCTTTTCTTTCACATAAGTCCTTGTTTACTTATTACCTGGCACTTATTATTATCCACTCTTTCTACATGTTATGCTCAACTCTGTTGTAACACTTTTTGTAACACCTGCCTTACAACTGTATGCTATTCTTGATCTTGTAAATTGAATGTTTAATGTCTCATTCCTATTGTACCCCTTTCCCCCTGGTCACTCCGGGAGATGAGCGACTTGTTGCTCAGTGTGCCTTCCTGTTGAAACATTTCAATAAATAAATAGAGAAGGGGATTAAACAGGCAGAGGTGCTCAATGAGTACTTCTGCTCAGTTTTTACCTGGGAGAGAGATAGGCCAATATCGCAGGGGCAGGGCAACACTGGCATGGGAGGAGATAGGATAACGAATGGGGAAAGCCCTGTGAGCAGAGTGCTTGAGGGCCTTAAGTCACTGAACACAGACAAGGCTCCAGGGCTGGATGGGCTACACCCTAGAGTCCTCAGAGAGTTGGCTGTGGTCCTGGCAGCACCACTGGCAGACTTGTTAAATACCTCCCTGCAGATGGGGTGTGTGCCTCAGGACTGGAGGATGACACATATGGTACCCTTGCACAAGAGCAGTCCCAAGGATGAGCCTGGTAACTATAGACCAGTCAGTCTGACATCCATTGTGGGTAAGCTCATGGAAACAATCTTAAAGGAAAGGTTGGTGACTTTCTTGGAAATGAATGGTCTTATGGACAGCAAATAACATGGATTTGTCTCTGGGAAATCATGTCAAACAAAACTAGCTAACTTTTTTGACTGGATGACAAAAGAACTAGACACTGGTCTGGCCGTAGATGTCCTGTATCTGGATTTCAGCAAGGCCTTTGACTCGGTACCGCATGGCAGATTAACTAGTAAATTGAGGAACCTGGGAGCAGGGGAGAAACTGGTTAAGTAGGTTGGTAACTGGTTGGGAACAGACATCAGAGGGTGGTTGTGGGGGGGACTCTCAACTCATAGGGCAGTTACCAGTGGGGTCCCATAGGGTTCAGTGCTGGGGTTGGTGCTGTTTAACATCTTTATAGCAGATATAGCAGTTGGAGTTAAGAGTAGAATCAGTCTATTTGCAGATGGCACCAAGACGGGGGCAATTGTGGATGGGGTAGATGGAGGAAAAGGCCTCCAAGAAGATTTGGGAAGGCTTGAGTAGTGGTCAGACACTTGGCAACTAGGTTTCAATGCTAAGAAGTGCAAGGTCATGCACTTCAGAGCGAGGAATCCTGGGTACAGTTACCATCTGGGAAGGGTTCAGCTGTCCATCTCTGAGGAGGAAAAGGATTTGGAGGTAATGGTTACAAAGACTATGAACCACTCGTCTCAATGTAGGAAAGAAGCTGCAAAAGTCAATAGAATGCTGGGGTGCATTGCTAGAGGAATCACCTCTAGGAGGGAGGAAGTCATTCTGCCACTGTACAGGTCACTGGTGATGCCACACTTGGAGTACTGTGTACAGTTCTGGAACCCATACTTATAGAAGGGCATCATGTTACTGGAGGGGATACAATGGAGGGTGACTAAAATGATCAGAGGTATGGAGGGGAAGCCTTATCAGGATTGGTTGAGGGACCTCAACATGTACTCATTGGAGGACAGAAGGGAAAGGAATGATATGATCGAAACCTTCAAGTACTTTAAAGGGCATCAACAGTGTTAGTACAGAGGGCATGTTTCGATTAAAGGGGGAAGGGGTTACTAGGGGGCACAGCCTGAACATGGTGGGGGGTAGAGTCAGGATGGAGATGAGGAAGCATTACTTCACAGAGAAGGTGTTAGGGGGATGGAATGTGCTTCCTGAAGAAGTGTTAACTCTTAAAACAGTGGAGAGCTTTAAAAGCGGGTGGGATAGGAGTTAAGGGCAAGATAGAGGCCAGTGGGAAGATAAGGGGGAAGAGGGGGGCAATGGGTGAGGGAGCAGCAGGAGTCTAACCACTATGCTGCACAATCAAACAGATGTGATAGACCATTTGGCCTGTATCTGCTGGCAGTTTCATACATTCATATGTAGCACATCAGTGGTAAACCTCCAAGAAAAACCAGAGTGAACCACCAGCCCCGGAGAAATAGGGGCCAGGGAACAAGATTAGGAATGGACTGAGGCATCCCAGACGGTGGCCAGACCAGCCGCAAAGCCAGGTAAAAGGTAAAGCTGATGGCAGAAAAACATGAAAACAGCCATGTGCACAGCAGAGGACTGCACATGTAGCCAGTATGATGATGAGGCAAAGCCAGGTGATGAGCAGCAGAAAGGAAGAGTGCTAAAAAATGGCATACCTCTACCAAAAAATGGCACCATTAATGGGGCATGGACAAGCACTGACAGGGCCAAAGGGAGTTATGGGCCCCACAGAACCAGGTGGCTGGGCAGGAAGCCAAGAACCAACTGAGGTGCCCAGAGGACAGTCAGACTGAGCAGAGCCAAGTCAAGGGCAGAGCCAACAACAGAAACATGAACACAGCCATGCTCAAGGCAGCGAACTGGACAGAGAGTGGGAATGCTGGCAAGACAGAGCCAGGCAATGACCAGCACAAAGTGGAATGCCAAAGACACTGACCACAGACCAAACAGCAAAGCTAGTGCCAAGTCAAAGCCAGGCAATGGAGCTGAAGAGATCCATGAGCCCTGCAGTAACTGGGGGTTGGGTTATCAAGCCAGAAACTGACCTGGTATGTGAAGATGGTCTGAACAGCTGTAAAGGCCACACATGTGACCAATACTCACCACTTCAATAGTACAGTGCAGCCACCAGCAGAGACCCATACCAGAAAGGGTGTGAAAATGAGCCAGCAACGGGAAACAAGACAGCAGTGGGAGACTGACAGGAATCAATAAAAGCAGAGACCATCAACAGACAACATCCAGTGATGACTAAGCAGCAGGCAGCATCAGCAGCATAGGAACCAAGACATGTGTTGGATGCAGAAGAACAGGCCCACATCACTGAAAGCAGGAGATGAAGGCCAGCGAAGTGCCCAGCAATGAAGTCCAAGGACTGAGTTTTTCAGTCTGATGTGAAGTAGATGCTGGAAAAGGAAAGTCCCGAAGAGGTTTGGGGTAACCCACGTTATATAGGCACTGACGATGCATGTCATCATAGGTGGCCAGCTATAGGAAAAGTTTCCAGATAGGTCTAATGCCAATGGTGTTTATGTTCCATAGTGTGGCTCACTGGAGGAATATGTCCAATAAGAAGATCGACTACTTTTTATGAGTGCCCCACTGATTACTGCTCAGATGGCTATTACCCCAGTTACAGGAAGTGCCCCCATATTAGTTCAGGAAGCCCCTGGGACCCCAGAACGTATGGTATGGACTTACAAGTTGACCTGTGTTGGCTACAGAGAAGACAAAAGATGGACAGCCATAAGATAGAGGGCCACCAGTAAACGTAGCAACAACATAGATTTTCCCAAATAGCCAGAGACTGATTATGATATAGGCCAATCCCTGCAGAGAGATTTTTCCATCCAGAGCCCAACCAGAGAGAGGGGGAGGAGAACTGGTAGTAGTAGTAGTAGTAGTAATAAGTTTTATTACTATCATAATGTAGGAACAGGGATACATGGCTCAGCTGAGCAGTAGCTCATTTTCAGTTAGGTCACAGGGTATATTGCAGAAGCAAGTTAATGAGTTTAAAACATTTTATATATATCCAACAAGACATGTAAGTCCCATTATGCTTTTCTGAACAAGGAATTAACATTTCAAATATACACAACTATAGAAGCAATATTTACACATATAAATATTTGACCATTCCACAGTAGCAATACATATAGCACCATCGACTTGTCCAAGCCAAACCATAATCTCATGGCAGATAAATCAAAGTAAAAGTTGTTTACTTTATGAAACTCCATAGTTTCCTACCAAGGTTAGATCTTAAACAGATATTAAATTATCCCTTTCTGCCTATAACATAACCATACTTTAGTATCTGAGTATCTGCCTCAGAGGAGGAGAAGAACCTGAGAGTGATGATCACTAGTGACCTGAAGCACTCCATGCAGTGCAAGAAAGCAGCAGCAAGGCAAACAAGATGCATGGGATGCATATCTAGGAAGATCAGTAGTAGGAGAGAGTAGGTTATACTGCCCTTGTATAGGTCACTGGTGAGGCCGCATCAAGAGTATGGAGTACTGGTGCCCACTCCTCAAAAAGACATTAGCCTGTTGGAGAAGGTCCAGAGGAGGGCTACAAAGATGATTGCTGGTCAGTAGGGTAAGGAATACGAGGAGAGGTTGAGGGCACTGAACATGTGCTCCCTGGAAGACAGAAGAGAGAGAGGGGACATGATTGGGACCTTCAAGTACTTGAAAGGGATATGTAAGGTTGATAAGGAGAGTCTCTTCAAGCTGAGTGGCAACCATATCATGAGAGGGCACAGTCTTAAGCGAGAGGGTGGGAGGTTAAGGAGGAAGGCCAGGAAGCACTTCTTCACAGAGAGGGTGGTGGACAATTGGAATGCTTTGCCAGAAGAGGTAATCTCATTGAAGACAGTGAGCAGCTTTAAGAGAGGCTGGGATAGGCATAGGGGGAGGGTAAGGGTCATGCGTAGGGAGGATAGGAGGTGTGGGGAGAGGGGGCAGGGACAGTAGCTCAAGCTATGGACCCTGCAATATGAGCAGACTTGATAGGCCAAATGGCCTTCTTCTGCTGGCTTCTTTGTATGTTCATATACTAATTTATGACAGCCCTTGACAACAAGGTAAAGGTTTGGTAACCTGTTGGATTAACCAAGATTTGATTTTTCCCGGAGTAAAATTTCTGTCTCTGGGTCTCAAAAAGTAGTGGATTGAATTCCACAGTGTCATTCCTAAATAATATAAGGAGGACCTTCCCACTTCCAGATTACTATCTATTTTTATTTATTTATTGAGGTATTCAGAAAACCTTTGAGCAATAGCTCTTTTGCAAAGGTTCCACATCCATAGGCAAATATAGATGTTTTAAACAGCAATGTCATGAAACAGTTACAAAGACGTATGTGCTACAAAACATAGAACAATTTGGTTAACAACATCAGTTGGGGTATTGCTCAGCCAGACATAAATAAAACAAATACATAGTTAATATTTACAAAAAACTGTACTATGGTACTCCAGAGCATTAGAGAGGGGGAGAGCAGGAGCTATGTTCCAGAGGAACAGTTAAGTAAGGGGAGATAGAGCAGGTAAATGGAAGCAACCATCAAAGGAGGCTTGTTGAAAGAAGAAGAGTGGTGAGGGGATGGGCAGGGATGGGGAGGAAAGCAAGAGGGCAGGAGTGATCTAGGAGTTGGGGAGAGGGTGGGGTGATGTTAGAGGAGGGCAGGAGGGGAGGACTGGGGGAAGGGGCACGGGGGGAAGAATATAAAGACCAGTGGCATGCTGGACGAAGCATGGGTAAGTTGTGGGTAGGTAAGCAGGAGTGGAGAGGGTCTTCAGGAGCCCAACTGACACTCGCACATGTTCTTGGAAATAAGGTGACATTTGAGTTCAGACTTGAAGGCCTAGAGACTTGAAATGTTTTTGGTTGGCAGTGTGCGGGATTCTCTCTTCTGGTACTACATGCATTTTTATCCCTGCACCTGCTTCCATGTGCAACCTCTTTTTTGCCTTTTAAGACTAGAAATGTTATTCAGGACCCCTGGGATATCACTGAGCCGGGGGGGGGGGCTCTGTAGGAGAAGGAGCATTGACCTTGCATCATTTTTCAGAAAGGCACAGTGAGAGCATTCTGCGTTCTACCTCTGGTTGTGTACTTGGTATTTGCTAAGGAGAAAGTTTCAGAGATGTATAGGGGACTTTGCCAAGTAGAGCCTTCTTGCCGAGGAGACATGTTTGGAACTTGATCCTGTTTCCAAGAGAGAGGGAGACAGTTTGTCTCAGTGTATGTCGAGCAGGTGTGTGTAAGATGATCAGCATCAAGTGCGAGCCTACATTCCTTGTTGAGGACGATGGTAACTTGCTTAAGTGCTGTATCCAAGGCTGTCCCATAGACCACAAACCCATAATCTACAGTGGATAGAATAGAGCTGGTGATGGAGAGGCAGAGGGCAGCAGGTGTTAGGTTCCTTCTGTGCCTGTACAGCACTCCAAGCTTGGCATTTACAGTCTTGACCACAGTGTCTATGTGCTGCGCAAAGAAGAGGATTTTGTTGATGGTTACCCCCAAATACTTGAAAGAGTGGACCTACTCCAGTGGAGCCATGTCATTCTTTAAGACAGTGAGGGTAGGGTACCTCCTTTTGAGTTGGGTGCTTGACAGGAGCATTGTTTATGTTTTCTTATAGTGTAGCAGAAATCTGTGAGCACAGAACCACTCCTCAGTCTGTCAGAAGGAAAACTGTAATTCACTCTGCAGAGGGATGAGTTAAGAATTGCTATTGAGAATGATGGCGTCATCTGCATATAGAATAAGTTTGCTGTCACAGGCCAAAGGAAGTTCATTCAGAAAGAGACTGAAAAGTAATGGTCCCAGAATTGACCATTGAGGTACCCCAGAGCTATCTCTCTGGCTTCCAATATGGCATGTCCCACCCTGACCCTTTGGGACCTGTGCGGCAGATAGTCTTGAAATCAATGAACAGCATTTATAACCACCCCCAAGGTCTGGAGTTGCCTTAGGAGGAGGGAGTGGTTGACCATATTGAAGGCCTTTATTCAGTCATTGAAAATGGATCTAACCAGCTTGCCTTCATCCACAGCCTTGTGGACAAAGTCCGTGAATTCCACTAGGGCTGTTGAGGTGCTGTGGTTCTTCCAAACCCATGTTGCGGGGGGCAGAGTAACTGATATTTATGGAGACAGTCATTTATTTGGTCTGCCACAATCCTTTCCAAAGCTTTGGATAGAGGGGGAAGAGGATAGAAATGGGCCTGTAGTCATTAATGCTGGACCTATAGTCACTCTTGAAAACAGAAGTCACCAGAGTTTGTTTCCAGACTGAGGGGAATTTGGCTAGGATGAGTGACTTGTTGAAGAGTTTGGTTATGGGAACAATGAGCTCATCGAGGGTGAGGACTGCTAGTTTCATATCAAGCCTATCACTACCTTGTCTAGTTTTTCCAAGGACCTTCTTGAACAGAGCATTGCTTCTTTAACTGTCACTCATTTGAAATAAAATTTCAGGCATTCAAAACTGGTGGGATTGATGCCAGGGTCCACTTCCACTGGCTTCAGGTAGTCAGGCAGAAGGACTGAGCTCAGATCCGTGCACAAGGTGTTGAAAGATTTGGTAATAGTAGAGGGCTCTGTGGAGATTGATCTGGTGATATTGAGCATCTGGGGAGGTACCTTTTCATCCTTTCCAAGGTGGCTTCTAAGGCTTTCCCTGAATTTTCTCCCATCTCCCCAACTCCTGTTCGACCAGTCCTTATGCATGTCTTTTATGTCACCGGAGGCTCTTGCCTTCAGCCGGAGATTATCCCTCACCCTCATTAGGGCAATGAGCTCCCCAGTAATCCACCCATTTTGGCAGCCACGAGTCTTTCTTTTCTTGACAGGTGCAAACTTATTGCACACTACATTGGAGCTATCAGCAAGTTATTTAATTGCAAGGTCGATATCAGGCAGTTTATCAATGCGTGACCAATCAATAAGGGAAAGGGCTGCTTTAAGAGGTCCTAGCTGCCCCTTTGTCAGGACCCTGCTTTTGACCACGATACGGGGGTTCTTAACTTTATTTGACCACCTGTAGCTAATAGGGGAGTGGTCACTCGTGAGTCAGATTGCACAGTGACCTTGGTAACCCTGGCGGGCATGCTTGAGAGGAGTCAATCGATGAGTGAGTTGTTACCTGACTTGTGGTTTGTTCTGGTGGGAACCATAACTAGCTGTGTGAGGTAGGAGATGGCCATGATGTCCTTCAGGGAGTTTGACTCTTTGGTGAGACAATTTATATTGAAATCCCCAGTGATAATGAGTTCACAGTCCTTTTTGATGGTTGCTATTGCATCCAAGACCTTGGAGAGACCCATGCTGGTCTTCTTGGGAAGGAGATAGACAGAGACAATGAGTTTTGCGGTGTTGACTGAAATGGAGTTTGATAGTGAGCAGTTCATAGTCATCAGCCCACCCTGTGATGGGGAGAACTGTCCCCTGAAGTGAGTACCTGATGTAGATAAGGCAACCACCTCCTCTCTTGCCCTTTCAGTCACATCTGAAGGCTTGGTAGTCAAGGAGGGCAATTTCATTGTTTTAGATCTTATCCATGAGTCATGTCTCAGTTAGGCAGATGACATTAGGGGTGTGGAAGGCCTTCCAGGCCTAGAATTGATCAAATTTTGCAAGCAGACTGCAGATATTCATGGCTGCTATGTTTATGCTTTCCTTCTTGTTCCCACCTGCCCCTAGGGGGTTTGGCAGCCTGGGGTTGGGATGTACATTGCCTGACAGGAGAAGTTGCAACAATAAAGCATTCCTAGTGGTGAAACTGAGTGTAATTAAGGATTTTCCCTTCCAACGTTTCCATTTGCCATGGTATGGCAGCTCTCACTTGAGAGGGGTGGGAGGCAGGTATATGGCAGTAGTACCACTGTTTGTTGCTCCATTGGGTGCCACCATATGTGTCTGTAGGTGTGTTATCTTTAGGATGTCACCATATATGGAGGTACCCTGTGATACCTTAGCCTGAGCCACTGATCCAAGACCGGTGACAGTAGTCAAAGGTGGAGGTGGGGCAGTCAGTTGTTAATCTGGGCTGAGTCCTGTGAGTAGGTAGAGAAGAGCCAGGAGTATCATGTCAAACATTTTTGCTCCAGAAAGTATGGGGTAGGAATCCCAGGTCCAGAGGGGACAGAGGGTGGCTTGGGTGCCTGAGTTCCAGAAGGAGGGAGCGGCATGCAGGCTTAATTTAGTGGTTAAGGCTGACAAAAGGAGGGTGGGGTGGAACAGGTACATGGAGGGCTACAACTTAGGAGGCTACTGCAGCTAGTGCTTAGCGCTAGAAGGTGGTAGGGGGCAGGTGTCTAACTGTGAGCAGTGCTTAGGTCTTAGGAGGGAGGGGTCAGGAGCTGCCCAAGCACTGGCACAAGGGCAGAGAGGATATGCCCCTTTAAGAGGTGGAGTCCCTTTAGGACAGGGTTTCTCAAATGGTGAGGCCAGCCTCCCAGGGGAGGCCCCAACCTGTTCAAGGGGAGGCTCAAGCAAGCCTTAAAATGTACTATATTTAAATGTCAAGTTTTGGATGCTTTGTGTAAAAGGATGCGGCAAAGTGAATAATGGCATGCAAATATATGTACAAAATGGGTAACCAGGAAAGTCGCACTCGGTAAACACTTGTTTCCTGGTGTGACAGGGGAAAGCTGAATGGAGGATACAGTCCTTGAAAACTGTGCAAAGCAAAATTAAAAATAATGCAAATGAATAGGAACAAGATAACAGTTGAAGCATTATACTGGCTGCAGAAGAGACAAATACAAAAGCTGAGTGAGAGGTACTAGGAGCAAGAGCAGGACAAAGCAAAATGGTCCCTGAGAAGGTGTTTAAGAACAAGGTAAAACTGACAAAGTAATCTGACTCATGGAGGTACTGCAATGAGGGGTAAATAGGGTCCAAAACTCAGTGGGCGATAGTCTGACATAGGGAGGGGGGTTATACAGAGGAGAATAATAAGTTCAATAAAATGAGAATGAACTCAACTACTGAAAGGAATGTCACTGTATTCCTTGTATAGTGTGCAAAGTATGATAGTTTTTCTAACTGTGGGGAGGCCCAAAATTATTTCTATATTAAGGGGAGGCTCAACATCTTTTCCAAGGCTTGGGGGAGGCTCACTATGACAAAGTGTGAGAACTACTGCTTTAGGATAATCCACAGAGGAGATTGCACTTGGATAGGAAAGCAAGAAAGGTGAGAGGTGCTAAGGTGAATTTAATAGAGGTCAGGGTCGGGGCCAGGGAGGGAGGTGGGACAAAATATATGAGTAGACAGAAGGCAGCAGTAGAAATCAGCTGAGTAGGGAGACCTGGTGCTCCGAGCAAAAGTCTGGAAACAGGCTTGAGAGAGAGAGAGAGAGAGAATCAGAGCCTTCCCTCTAGTGGTCCTGGCCAATCAGCAGCATACAGCAAACACCGATAGGAGTAGGGGGGAAGCCACACCTGGGTTCCCTGAGCGGCAGTCCTTAGCATGGGGGACAGTGGCTGGAGTTGGTGCCATGGTCCCTGAGGCTGGATGGGGTGACTGGAGTGCCTGGTCAGGGATGGCCTCCTGGATGCCTGAGCGGTGGTCCTTAGTGTCCTTGGCACAATGAACACCAGCCCCATTGCTGTTCTTAACTATGGAACTATGGGAGTGACTGCCTTTAACCATGAGCCACTTCCTAGAGAAAGTCCCCAGGTGGGAAAAAGTCCCTACCAAATGTCAGAAGACCCACAAGGGTGAGGCATCACCATCACAACTCACTCCTGCAAATAATACAGCATTAGCATCAGTGACATAGTATCTGCATCCACTGAGGGAAAGGAAACTGAGTAGCTATGGGGCCGATCCTAAGGTGGTAAACTAGGTGAGAAGTTGATTAAGGGATAGGTGACACAGGGTGGTGGTAAACAGAGTTCACTCTGGAGAAGGGAGGGTAACCAGCAGGGTGCCTCAGGACTCAGTACTGAAGTGACTTTGCAAATGAACTGGAAGGGAAGGTCTGCCTCTTTGCAGATGACACCAAAATCTGCAGTGGGGTGGACACTCTAGGGGTGTGTGTGGAAGGAATGTGCAGAGACATGAGAAATCTCAAGTAGTGGTTGAGGGCATAGCAGCTGGATTTCAATATGAAAAAGTGCAAAATCATGCACTTAGGGCACACTTAGGTCACAGAAACCCAGAAGCAGAGTACAGAATGGGAGAAGAGTTACTGATGCTAATTAAACAAGAAAGGGACCTGGAGGTGATCACATCTGATGACCTAAAGGAGGCCAGGTAGTGTGACTAGGCAGTCGGTAGTGCCAGTAGGAAGCTGGGGTGCAGAGGGAGAGGTATTATCAGCAGGAGGAGTGTAGTGGTGTTGCCACTATATAGATTGCTTGTGAGACCCTCCTGGAGTACTCTGTCCAGTCCTGGAGACCACATCTCTGGAAGGACATAGACAGAGTGGAGGTTGTCCAGTGGAGGGCAACTAAAATGGTGCAAGGTCTGCATCAGAAGCCCTAAGTATGGGAGACTAAAGTACCATAATACGTACACTCTGGAAGAGAGGAGGGAAGAGGGGGACTATGATAGAGACCTGAAATACCTCATGGGGTAAATAAGGTACAGGAAGAGAGCATTGTTCAGAAAAAAAGATGCACAAGAACAAGAGGACATGCAATGAAGTTGGAGGGATGTAAATTCAAGAGAGATGAGAGGAAGTAATTCTTCACAGAAAGAGTGGTGGATGCCTGAAACAGTCTTCCAGCAGAGATGGTGGGGACAAAAACAATGGTGGGATTCAACAGTGCATGGGATAGGCATAGGAAAATCTCAGTGGAAAGCAAGAGAGGCCTTGCAAAGTTGGTGAGTTCTACTAAACTGTGAGTACCTCATCAGAGCCTTGGTCTTGCTGTACTTTTAATTAGATAGGTAGTTAGGGCTGGTAGGGTACTGGGAGCACTGGGCATTGGATTGTGCCATGTGGGACAGCCTGTACAGATGACCTGTAATTGGGCCATTGGGCCTGGGTTTGCAAAACAGTAAAGGCTATTATTTTGTATGCATGCTTGTTTGCTTATCCACCATATGCAACTGCTGCCTCATCTACTCCAAGCATCAGATCTACCACATCCAGTAGCTGTCAACCTTTTGTCACTGAAATGAGGGACACAGGCACTCAAAATGAGGGGCAATGAGGGACACTGACTCTCATAATGAGGGACACTTTCTCAAACATGGAGATAAAAGTTCAGAACACTGTGGATACCATTATCTGTACGTGAACAAAGTTTATTTTTTATTTAGCATCTTAGAATATTATGGAATTCTGCTTTAAAGCTTGAATCTAAAGAACCTTTCCTGTGTGGACAGTACCTTTTGTACCAGGGATGTGTGAGGGACAAAACTATTTTAAGGGGTAAAATGATAGAAGTCCCTCATAATCAGGGACTGTTGAGAGGTATGGCTTACCATGATTCAACAGCTGTCATACCCATCAACATTGCAGGGAGCTTCCTAGGGATTTTGGGATAGTTAAAATGTGTCTACCCAGTCAACAAAAATGATAGCTAAATTACAACTAAACTTGTGGGCACCAGTTAGCTGAGACTTGTGAGACTGAGGGGATGAGGGTGGAGGGATCACCAACTCATTTGTTTATTGATTATTAGCACTTACCCTTTCCTTCCCCACCTCACTAGAGCAATGCAGCCACCAGCAGAGACCCATACCAGAAAGGGTAGGAAAATGAGCCAGCAGGTGATCAATGAAAGGGGAGACCATCAACAGCCAGGTTCCTGCTTACCCTACTATACAGATATATATATATATACAGTATATATATATATATTCACATTATAGTGGCGCGGTCACGCCACTATAGTTAGGGTTCAGCAGTCACTTACACTTGGTGGCCGAACATGTGGCTGCTTGGTGAAAAATTATTAAGGCATTCAAAAGTTATGCCACTTTTAAGTTCCCATTATAAGTCAATGGGAAAATTTATATGGATGTTTTGCGAACAAAGAATGGGGCTCTGGCCATCTCATCCCACCTGGCGATCAAAGAATTTGCAGTCTCGTGGTTCAAGAATCTTTATCCCCGAGGATTTTTAAAATTCTTGGATCGCGAGGTCCACCATCTTGTTTTCGATTTTTTTACTGGAAAAAACACAAATATCTCGGCTCAGGGGTCACTTCTGAAGTAAAACTTGGATGGGTTTTACTCAGAGGACCCTGATCTAGTGAGCAATGCCATTGACTTGATAGAAATTGGTCTAAAAATAGAGTTCTGAGCTTTTAAAATCTTAGTTTGTGGCTCGCAAATGATCTTTGATTGAAGTCTGCAAATTCATTGATCGTGAGATTTTTTTTGATCGCGATCATGCATCGCTAGCGAGGGACAAGATGGCTAGATTTAAAAAATGTTTTCTCAGTCCAGGGGTGCCCTAGAAACTTAAATGAGGCTGAGTTTTGCTCAGGGGGCTTCGTTCTGCCCCATCTGGATAAAAAAAATCTTGTTTCATATTTCCATGGTAGTCTAGTGCCTCCCTCATGATAGCATATATAACAATCTCTAGTGGCCCCCCAATGTTCATAATTTTTTTTTATATCCCTGGTAGTCTAGTCCCCCCCCATGTGTATAAAATAATAATTGTAATTCATATCCTTGGTAGTCTAGTGCCTCACCCCATCATCATAAAATATATAACCATCTGCAATTTCCCGGTAGTCTGGTGGCTCCCCCAATGTGTATTTTATAAATATTGTTTTTTTAGATCCCTGGTAGTCTAGCGGCCCCCCTTCATCATAATAAAATAGATAAGGATTTAATTTCCTGGTAGTCTAGTGGCCTCCCACCCCCCACCCAGCTGTGCCAGCCCACCAGTACCCCGCCCTTCCCCGCGGGTGGCAGCTGGCCATGGAGGTGCGAGGTGGGCTGTGCCAGTCACCAGTTAGGGAAGGGTGGGGGTGCTGAGTGAGCTAACGCAGGCTGGGTGGGGGTGTGGGGGCCTATGAACTACCAGGAAATTGAAATCCTTATCTATTTTATTATGATGAAATGCTTAAACTACCAGGGATAAGAACAATAATTAGAATTTAATACAGATCGCAGGGGCCACTAGACTACCAGGGATCTAAAAAAGCAATATTTATAAAATACACATTGGGGAGCCACTAGACTACCAGGAAATTGCAGGTGGTTATATATTTTACTATGATGGGGGGGGGTGCTAGACTACCAGGGATATGAATTACAATTACTATTTTATGCACATCAAGGGGAGCACTAGACTACCAGGGATATAAAAAAATAATTTCTGAACATTGGGGGTCCACTAGAGATCATTATCTATTTTTTTATGATGGGGGCGCTAGACTACCAGGGATATTTAAAACTTGATTGTTTTATTCAGATGGGGCAGAACGAAGCCCCCTGAGCAAAATCCAGCTTCCTTTAACTTTGAAGGGCACCCCTGGGCTGAGAAAATACATTTTTAAATCTGGCCATCTTGTCCCTCGCTCTTTGTTCATAAGCGAGCAATTGCTTTGATCACGACCCTGCAAATTCTTTGATCGTGAAATTCTTTGATCGCTATCGTGCATCATGAGTGAGGGACGAGATGACCAGATTAAAAAAAAAAATTCTCAGCCCAGGGGTGTTCTAGGAAGACAAATGAGGGTGAGTTGTACTCAGGGGGCTTCGTTCTAATGAACCATGGTGGTGATTTACTGCAATTTTTTGAACTTTTTTAATTAGAACAGTTTTTATTCTTTGGTCATGACCCTGCAAATTCTTTGATCACGAGCCTGCAAATTCTTTGATTGTGAGATTCTTTGATCGCGAGGGAGGGACAAGATGGCCAGATTTTTTATAATGGAATAGATAGGGAAATTTTGCCAATCTTTAAGATTGAATATCTTGGCAAAGGTTTGGTCTTTTTACTTAAAATTTGGAGGGTGTTTATGACATGTGCTGTAGATGTGAATTATGGTGTTTATATGTCCGAAATTTTTTTTCAGAGATATTGTGTGATGCACTTTACATGTTGCGGACAGTGTTTTGGATTGTGCTGGTGGCTTGAAATTGATAGGGTACCTAGCCCTAGCCTTAGTGTCATGGATGTAGTTTTCAGTTGTTGCGTTTGTTAAATGTCAACAGGTGTGGAACTGTGCCACTCTGACAAATGAAAATTTCAAATTTTAACATGTTATATCTCGGACACGGGTTGGTCTTTTTACTTGAAAGTTGGAAGGTTTTGACGACATGTCCTGTAGATGTCAATAGCGTTGTTTATGTGTTGGACAATGTATTTGTTGTGGAGATATTGTGTGGTGCAGTTTATATTTTCTGGACAGCATTTTCCATTGCTCTACTAGAGTAACATTTGTTTGGTGGCTGGTCTTGGTGTTGTCAATGTACTTTTTAGTCATTGGGTGTGTAATGTGGCCCGACACTTACAAGTTGGTGGGAGCACGGGACCCGAAGGGTTACAGTTCTTAGGACCTTATGATTCTGATTCACCAAGAGAAGGGGAGTCCCTTACACTATCTGACAAGGAACTTAAGGCCATTGTACAAGATAGTTATGATGAAATAACCTGATGTTAAAACCTCTAGTTAATACCTTATAATACTGAATGTTTTGATTGTAGTGAATGTTATAAATCTAACTGAAGTCAAGATGTAATTTAGTATGTATTTTATTATTTCACTGTTGCTTTCTGTTTTCTTTATCATTAGCTTTGGCCTGAAGATATATGGAGGCTGTATATGTATAGTTTGTATTATAATATTTTCAGTGTTACTCCTACAACTTCAGATCCAGTATGAGGGAGTTTTAAATTAATATTTCATTTTAAACAACTGACTTGTTTAATTAAGAATTGAGTGCTTTCTGCATGAAGATGGTAGTTTATAGATAGATACGTGTTAATAGCAATATTGCTCCTCTAATGCATTGGCCTAAAGACCATCCAAATATGTATTGTATATATAATATACTTTCAAAATGCTAATAAAAAAATATGCTAACTTTTCCAGTCTTAGAGCCTTCTATATTTGGTCATCCTGGGGATAACCTAATATGATGTGAAGATTGCACATGGATGGTAATCAATGTTAAGAGTCTTTATATGTCAATCAGGCATAGAGACAGTCTAAATGCAGCATTGTATTTTGTATCTGAGAATCAAAATGTAATGCCATATACAGTAGATTTATAATGTCATCACTGGAGTATATTTTGCTGCATAGTCATTTCACATTTAACAATGGCATACAGACCAGAGGAACAGTTAAGCGAAATTAGATGTGACTTTTTCGAGGAAAAGTACATTTGGGACCCCACTCAGAATTCACACATAGAGGACATTGTCATGTGGAATCATTTTATTGATGATTTGTATGCAGAGGATGCATTGACGATGTGCATGCAGATAATGATGTGTGATGGTGTGTGTGCAGAGGAGCACAGAAAGAAAGGACAGATGTTATGATTCATTTGAATTCAAATGACTTGAATCTAAAATTTACAGTGACACCTGATAGAGTTACAGTTAATTTTTTTGGATATGTGTTTAACTGAGATCCCATGTGAAAAAATCAATACAAAGGGATTCAGAATAACAGTGGCAACATATTACAGGCTACCAGCTGTCACCATCCTAGCCTAATTGCTTCAATATCATAATGCTAATTCATAAGATTAGGGTTTAATTTATCAAATTAGGAACACTATATGGTACAAGCAAAATAATTAAAAGTACACTCGTTGCAACATGGATACAATGAAAATAACTTAAAAACTGCTTTTATAAAGCTTAAATTTTGAAAGAAGTAATTCTTGACTGAAAA
The DNA here is from genome assembly GCA_016271365.2 of Neoceratodus forsteri. NCBI lineage: Eukaryota > Metazoa > Chordata > Ceratodontiformes > Ceratodontidae > Neoceratodus > Neoceratodus forsteri. The sequence goes on along the minus strand of CM057451.1, from coordinate 668,403,680 downwards.
ATAAAAAGATAAGAGATGTTTCAAATAAACCCATCACATTTGTAACACAATATAATGGGGTTACTAACAGAGTGATCAATACTATTAGAAAATACTAGAATACATTAATGGGTGATCATGTTTTGGTGAATATAGTTGGTGAGAAGCCCAGAATATCTTTTAGTAATCTGGGTGACATTGTCCCCCTTAGCAATTATACTAAACCCAAACAAGAAATCCCAGTATGGTTTAATAAACAGCCAAATGAATTGTATGATTGCATGAGATGTAGTATCCTGGAAAAAAGTGTGTACACCCTAGTAATGTATCTAAAAATGCTGAAATGTATTCATTCCTTAATTGTTCAACAAAATCTGTTGTGTACACTTTGTGGTGTAGGTGCCCTCATTTATACGTAGGTCACACGTTTCACAAGACTGCAGGAATGCATATAGTCTATTAGACATCAACATGAAGACAAGACAATCAGATTACACTGTAAAAAATCATCACAGTTCAGATTCTAAATTTTTACACTTTGTGAGAGTGAATCATATACCTCTTCTCCGTCGCGGTGGAGATCACACAAATAAATTATTAAAGTGTGACTCCAGATAGGATCTTTATATGAAATAATGGACTTACAACCATTTTTGAATTAACTCTGGTTTTTATTTTTTGTTTTGCTCTGAATTGCTGTCCATATGGTACATATTGTATATAAAATAAGTATTCTACTAATTAAATATCTTTGTGAGGTTAGTATTGCTATGTATACCATAAGAGTGCAAATAAAAATAAAAGGTTAAAGCTGTTAACTGCAATGAAGAGGTGGCTCCTGTGAAAACAACATCTGAAATCATGTTATTTGCCTAGTAGTTGCATCTCACTCACACTGATCACAAATGCTAGGAACTGCATAGCATAGCTCTCGCTGTCACTTTCACTCTGTGATTGAGCTGTACAGTTCAGTGCTGCAACCCAAACAGCTGCACAAACTGTATAGAAACTTACAAAATCTTATTACCTCAATTAGTTATAAATATAATCCATTGCACAAGAAGAATAGAAGAAATCTGTATTGTGATTTGCATGGCTGATTTTTCATATAGTTCCCATGTGGCTTCCCAAAAACAGTTAGTTAACTCCTTAAAAAAAACCTCCGGCTTGTTCCTTTCAAAGAATTTGTATTTTGTTGTATTAACTCATCTCCCTCTTTTTTCCAAAATAAAAATATTTGTTCTCCATCTCCATGCACATTTGCTTATTTACCATATGTGATTGCTACCTAATCTACTCCAAGGGTCCAAGAGTGGTTTACCAGGTCAAAGTTAATAATGAATGTAAAAAAGACAAATGTAATGCATCTTATTGTAAACAAACATAAAACCCCTTCCAATTTACAAATATATGCATCAGACCAAACTTTGATAGAACATGCAGTTATCTACTGTTATTAAGGTGTTATTTTTGATCCTCTATAGACCTTTAGAGGCCGTATTGAGATGACCATTAGTAACCTAAAATAAGAAACTAGGAGCATTAAGAAGAACTACAAGTTGTCTGAAATTTCTGGATAGGAAAAATATTGCTGAACAACTTATCATACCTGTCCTAAAATATTGAGTGTTTATGTATAGATCAGTGAACAAACAACTGTTAAATAAACTTGATAAAATGTATTACAGGACAGCTAGCTATGTTCTTTGTTGTAATTTTATAATGCATCATTGTGCTCTTTTGGCTGGACTAGACTGGTTGCCTCTCAGCCTAGATTATACAATTAGCTGGTTAACAATTATCTACAAATATAAAATGAATTATCCTAGTTACAATATCAATAAGATTCTATTTCAAAGTACATCAGACACACAAAGATATCCGGTTTGGACTGTACACCAAAAATAAAATATATCAAGATAAAAGAATCAATGGATAAGGAGACATAACTCTTCGATCTCAAGCAGCACTACACTAGAATGCTTTGCCACACTTAGTACGGGCTAAAATTGACCGTGGAAAGTTTGTATATGCAATAAGAAATTGTTATACACATACTTGTAGGTGTATGAGATAATTCTTGGGAGATAATTGTTCATCCCCCCATTCAAGATTAGCACTAGTCTGTCTGTATTTTATATATTTTTATAATTAATTGATTGTGTATTATTGCAAATGTGTTTATTGTATTTGTATTTTATAATTTATGGAACTTTAGGTAGTGTATAGGACTGTCTTGCAAACTTGACTGTTAAAGTCCAAATGGCATATCTATTCCTGTATAAAAATAAAGTTTTGCCATACCATTCCAAGCATCAGGCCTACAATGATTCAACAACTACTATACCCAGTATCATTATGGAGCACTTGCTAGGCATTTAGGGATAGTAAAAATGGGTCTACCCAGTCAATAAAAATGATAAATAAACTGTAATAAAACGGTGGTGTTCCAATTAGTTAAACATTGTGGGACTAATGGGGATTGGGGGTGGTAGGATTGCCAACTCATTTGTTTATTGAATTCATAAGTCTTACCTGTTTCTTCCCCAGATCCTTCTTCCGGCCTACCCCTAACACATATTTACCCTTTGTTCGCATTTTACTTCTATGTACTACTGTTTATTGACTGGTTACTATGTTATTGCACTGTAAGGTTGGGATTGAGAGAAAACTGCTAACTATACTGTTTTCTGACTGGCTCATTGGTGCAGCAGCAGGAGCTACTGCTCCTGACACCGATGACCCAGGTTAGTGCCCCAAGCCAGGGTTGTTATGGAGTTGGTGGGGTAAGAGAACTGAGCATCTGATAATAGACAGCTCTCCTCCTCCAGGGCAGCAGGATTATGAAAACCAGCAAGAGTAGGACCCCTAGTGATGGCTGATGTCAGTGCACCAGGGACTGATGTAGATGCAGACAATGGCTGAGCAGTAAACATCAGCACGTTCGGTGTGGGAGCCCATCCAGCACTGCCAAAACACCATTGCATATCCACTTCACAAGGGGAACCACAAATATGGAAAGCCGCCACCAAGCCACAAGGAGATGACACACTGCCTGCCCCAATATCTGCTCCGAATCCATCCTTCCTGCTCCTGGACCACCCACAGCTTCACCTCCATCAGGTTCAAACAGATTGTGTAGGGGAGTTGCTGAGGTGGAGAAGGCAACCCTGTCCCAAGGGGCAAGCCAGAAGAGCATGATCCTGGAGTGTTGCAGATTGCCTGCAGTGCTAAGAGGCCAGACAGGAGGATTTCAGGAGGATGCACTGTGGAAGCTGAAGGAAGCCCTGCCTGGGGGCAGACAAGAGAATAAACTGAATTGAAAAAGTATATATATATATATATATATATATACTGTTTTCTAGTGGCTAACATCCTAAGTGTCATCAGGTATTTCAAGGGGCTTCTCTAGGTGGAAGCACCACATTACTAAATAAATGTGCCCCATTAATAACACCCTAACTCAAGACCACCCCCAAGGTTAAAAGACCTAAGCTTCAGCCAATTAATGGGAGGATGGAGCTGCATGCCTTGTAGGACTGGAGTGAGGAGGAGTGAGGAGTACTGTAAAGCCCCTCCTAGGGAGGGAGGCTTACCTGACTGCATTCCTGCTGCCTTCCCAAGGTCCTGGGCTGTTGTCTCCCTCCCACTCAGGTGTGTGTGTGTGTGTGTGTGTGTGTGAGTGAGAGAGAGCAAGTGCAGCTCAACCATCATCTTTGGCACCTCCTGGGCCTTTGTCTTTGTAGTTGCAGCCACATTCTCTTCTGCTCCAGTCCCCCAATCTGACAGTGGGGACTGCAGGTTTCCTGGACACCACTTGTTCAGTGCCTCAAAATTCAGCTACCATCTCGAGCAGGAGCACATGTTGTACAGGCTCCTCACCAGCACTTCCCACTCTTGTCCCTGCCAGCACGCCTGACTAGGACCCATCGCACTCACATCTGTCAGGTGACCTATTCGACAACAGCCCAGGAGGGCTGCAACAGTGTCCTGGGGCAGCACACTAAAGGGGCACAGCATAAATCATAAAATAGAAGACTTTGTAGCCTGCCAGTGAGGGGAGCACCCATGGAACACTACAGCTGGAACTCTCCCGACATTGCATAGAAGTGATGTTTATTGCTACAGCTATGGTGAAGGTGGACATATTCAATGACATTGTCAGTCAGAAAACAACTTTCAGAGGGTCGCAGACAAGCTAATCCATGTGAAATTGGCAACAAGCACTGCCAGGTCTTTAAACTTCAGTGGGCCTCAGTACAGGAGTGCTCTGGTGCCCTTGCAGCAAGTCACTCACCAACAACCATTGCTAAAGCTACTGCTTGTATCAAGAGCAGTGTTTCAAATACTAAAGCCAAAATGTCAAGAAACTAAGATGAGATTATTGATCCTACTGCAGATGTGGAAGCAGGAGTGGATAGACAACCCACTCGAGTACTCCCAAGTCACTATAGTGTTCAAAGACAATTGTGATAAGTATCTGTCTCACAAAAAGTTGGTTCTTTGGAAGGCTTGGACATGGGGGCCTCATCGAAGTTTCATAGGCCTGATTTGTATCTGGACCTCCTTCCTAGTGAACATTGCTGGAACTCCTTCTGCTGTGGAGATGTGTGCCCTGGTGTAGCCATGGACAAATACGTATGAAAAGATCCCAATTATTGTAGGAACCAATGCCCATATGTTCTACTGCCTGGGTCAGTTGTGCAAAGAATTTGAAGCCCAACAAAGAAAATCTCCAGTGCCCCTCTATGGATTTGTTATACAGGCTTACACTAGCAAAGCTACTGTCCTACCCGAGGATGAATCTGTGTGAACTGTTTGGCACCAAGACCAATCTGAAGTGGTGTTAACCCTCAAAGCAGAGTGTGCCGTCAAGGGAATAGAGCACCTCAAGGGATCTTGCTATAATCAATTGCTAAGTTTGGATGGACCAGAGAAAAGCCAGTTTGCCAGAGAGGCTCATAGTCAAACCTAGCATACTGCCAGTTACAGCTCATGTGTATGTCAGTCAAGTAACCATTCATGTGACAAATATAACAGGCTTACCAGTGACCATCTGAAGGGGGAAAACACTCACCAGGGTCTATTGTGCTGATCTGGCAATGCAACCACAAAAGAGAGATAACCTCACTCCAGGAAAATTAGATCATCCAGTGTTCAAGTTTGGAGACCCCTCTTTGCCGCAGAGTGGCAGAGCAGAACTAAAAAGAAGGTGGCCCAGTGAATAGAAGTTTTCTCCATGAAGGATTGGGAATTTGGTGTGACAAGGGTGTAGAGCACTGCATTTAGGTCACAGATGGGAAGCACTTGCAGAAGATGCTGGCCGCAGGCATCATTCAAGAGTCTAGAAGCCCCTATGCATCACCAATTTAACTGTCAGAAAGAAACATTGGGCTGTCAGAATGTGTGTGAACTACAAGACTCTAAACAAAAGAACTGTACTCAACCAGTACATTATGCCATGAGTCCAAGCTGCCCTAGATTGCCTGAATATAAGTCAATGGTTCGGTGATGGATTTGAGATCCGGCTACTATAAAATCCCCATGACTGTTCTTCTAAATGACACAAGGGATCTCAGGGGTGCTAGCCACCTTCCAACAGCTGACAGAAAGAGCAGTGGTTGACATGAACCTGTTGGAATGCCTTGTATACCTGGATGAAATTATCATATTTGGGAAAATCCTGGAAGAACAAAGTGCTCAGCAGACTGGAAGAATAAGGACTCAAACTGTCCGTCGACAAGTGCCACTTCTTCAGGACTTTGGTCAAGTATGTGGGTCACATTGTCTCCCAATATGACATCCATATCAAATCCCAACTACATTCAAACTGTTACAGCCATGACAAGACCCATCCGACTGAGAGAACTGCCAAGTTTCTAGGGATTCTTCAGCTATTACTGCAAGTTCATTAAAGACTACACTGTGATCGTCAAGCCTCTGCAGGACCTGACTCAAGGGTATCTTCCTGCCAATCAAAAAAACAACCCAAAAAGCAATCTAGCACCACAGTCCACTCCTGAAAAAGTTAACTACAGAGTGCATGAACTGTTTGGCTCCAGATGGGCATGAGCTTCTGATGATGCATTTGAAGAGATAATCTGGCAGTTGACCAGCACCCCCATGTTGGCCTATGTGGACCCAGAAAGCCATATGTGTTGCACACAGATGCCAATCTCAGTGGTTTGGGAGCAGTGTTGTACCAAGAACTCCCACAATGACTCTGGCCAATAGCTTATGCCAATCACAGTTTGTCACCATCAGAAGGAAATCATCTAGTCCACAATGGAATTTTTAGCACTCAAATGGGCAACTGTCAATCAGTTCCATGTGTACCTGTATGGGGCCCATAACCAGTTCACACTGATAAGAAAACCCTCACCTATGTGCAAACTACAGCAAAATGCAATGCTGCAGGCCATCTCGGGTTGTCAGCCCTCTCAACATATGATTATTGTGTGGAGTATCACCCCATAAAAAGCAACATTGACACTGACATGCTGAAATCTGAAAGACTGCCATTCAAGTTTTGTGCAAAAGATATGACCCAAAAGAATTTCCAAACTCCAGTGAACCACCTTGCCTGGTGGACAGCCTGGGCATCCCATTAGCCTGCATACCTGTGGCCTGTTGCAATAAGTGTTCCTCAGTAAACCCACTTTTTCAATTCAATTCACTTTATTTTTAGAAAGGCCCGATTTCTACCAGCAATGCTCTAGCCTTGGGCCCCACTCACCTCAACTCCCTCAAGGCCTCATCAAACCACGGGGACCAAGGGCGAAGGGTGAAGGAACGAACATGGACCGGAGCAATGGCATCCAGAGCCTCTGTCACAGCTTTATTATAGGCTTGCACCAGGTTCTGTGGACCCACGCTTGCACTCGGAAATCCCAATAGGTGAGGTATCACCATTAGACCATCTGGGGTCACACCCCTTAAAAGGCAGTACCGAACCATCTCCACAGGAGTAGGCCTATTGGCGGAGCATGGAAATTGAACCTTATAGTGTGATGGTCAGACCACCCAACAGGTTCCACCACCAAGTCACCATTGGTGATCCGGCCAGGACTCACACCCGGCCCCTTGGGGAAGTACATTGAGGACCCCTACGGCTCCAGGGCAGCCCAGGTGAGTGAGACAAGAGGGGCTGTTACACTATGATTTGTCAAAGTGAATCATCCTTACACGTCCCTGCTACTGAGAGAGTGGAATAAACTGTAAGTGCATGAAGGCGTGATTTACCTAGAGCCACACAGCAATGATGGGTCAAGTCTAAAACAGTTGTTACTGCCATTCAAATTCAGAAAACTGGCTCTCAAAGCCCTGCATGATAAGTTGGGACACTTGGGGGTTAACAGAAAGTTGGACCAAGTTAGAAAGAGGTTCTTTTGGCCCCAGATGAGTACAGAGGTGGAGAACTACTGCAAACAGTGTATGAGATACAGTCAGTGGAAAACCTACCTGAGCAGCCCCTTTGGTGAGTATTACCACAAGTGCTCCTGTGGACTTGGTATGCATTGACATTTTCAGTTTGGAACAAAACAAAAAGAAATGGGCCAACATCCTAGTGGTGACAGACCACAACTCCAGGTATGCCAAAGCATTTTCCGCATAAGACCAAAAGGCCACAACTGTAGCCAAGATTCTGATTGAAAAGTACTTTGTTCATTATGGAATTCCAAAGAGAATTTATTCTGACCAGGGTTGGGATTTTGAAAGTCTGCTGATCAAAGAGTTGTTGCGTCTCTGGGGAATTAGGAAGTCATGAACCACTCCCTACCACCCTCAAGGCAACCCACAACCAGAAGGATTCAATAGGACCTTGTTAAATATGTAGGGTACATTGTACCCTCACAAAAAATCATACTGGAGTCAACAAGTGAGTAAGCTTATCCATGCATACAATTGCACTTACAATGATGCCATGGGGCAATTCCCATATCTGCTTACGTTCAGAAGGGAGGCCAGGCTCCCAGTGGATTTTGCATTTGGAGTTTCATCTGATGGAGACAATTTGGAGACATACCACAAACATATTCCAAGACTAAAACAGCAGTTGGACAATGTCTACAGGCTGGCTGCAGAATTGTCTACCAAGAGAAACTTGGCAAACATTTGCTTCCCATTGAACACATATGCAGGATGTGCCAAATCTGGACAATACCCAAGTACTCCCCCAGAGAATGGAAACCTGAGGTTCTCATAGACACAAAAGCAAAACTGGCTTGTCTACCCCAACCTAGATAACTGTCCTCTCATGCCTCCAGAATGGCCTTTACCTAAACCACCGTACAATGCAACAGATTCGTCTGATGAACAAGACCTTGTTTGGTATTACTGTATTCCACTGTGGACATTTCCCACTGTTAAATGCTTCCGATGATTGGTGGATGCCAAATACTACAGAGGAGCAGCTTTAAGAAACTTGGAAAATGACAACACAATTGTAATAAAGAAAACAGACAAAGGAGGCGGTGTAGTCATCATGGATAGGGAAAAATATAAAAGTGAATGCTTGAAACAATTAAAAAATAGAGAATACTGTCAAAAAACAGACCAAAGTCTGGTAAGAAATATCTTAGAAAAAGGATTAGAAAAAGACTACATTACAGAATGAGAACAAAGAGCACTTCTAAGGCAACACCCTATTAAGCCTGTTTTTTTTTATATTTTACCTAAACACCATAAAAAACTGACTGATCCCCCGGACACCCTGTTATAGTGGGGATAGGATCTTCATTAGAAGCATTATCAGTATACATTAACTACCATTTACAACCTCTAGTATTAACTAGCCAATCCTATCTGAAAGATAGCAAAGACACTATATGGCTATTAGAAAAAATAAACAAAGACAAGATTTTAAAAGATGGATATATTCTAGTGACACTGGATGTCAAAGATCTGTACACCAGCATCTCACATACAGTAGGCTTAGAAGCATTACAAGAAAAACTAATGGAAAGGGAAACTAACACTAATCCACCAAATGAATATATTACACAGCTTGCTGAACTTGTTCTCACTAAAAACTACTTTAGATTTGACAACCAACATTATTGCCAATGTAAAGGCACAGCAATGGGGTCACCAATGGCCACCAGCTATGCAAACATTGTAATCGACAGTTTCGGGACAAAATACAGATGCAGTACTACTAATAATTTTAAAGACAATATCTTATGTTGGAAAAGATATACTGATGATTGTTTTTGTATATGGCAAGGACCAGAAAGAGAGTTAGAAGACTTTCTTATTTATATTAATAATAACTGTACTGACTATTTAAAACTTGTGATGACATATGACAAAAGTTCAGTAATTTTTTTGGATCTGACAATAACAAACAAAAACATGACTTTAACATTAAATGTGTACAGAAAACCAACAGACAGAAATGTGTTACTACATGCTAAAAGTTATGAACATACGACTTTGCCAGCAGAAATAGGCCACCTGGTCTATCAAGTCTGCTCAAGTGTACAGCTAGCACCCTCACCTTGCAGCTGCCTCACCCCTTCTCAATTACCCCCCACACCTTGTCCCAGCCCCTTTTGAAACTACCCACTATCTTACAGGCTACTACCTCCTCCAGTAGAGCATTCCATTCTGTCACGACCCTTCTCCGTGAAAAAGTGCCTTCTCCTTTCGGTCCTAAATCTTCCCCCGTCTAAGACCATGCCCTCTCGTGTCCCTCCCACTCCTCAGCCTGAGTATCCCCTCAGTGCCCACCTTGTTTATCCCCTTTACGTACTTAAAGGTCTCAATCATATCCCTCTGGCCCCTTCTCTCCTCCAAGGAGTACATGTTCAACTTGCTCAGCCTCTCCTCATATGGTCTGTCCTCCAATCCCTGGATCATCCTGGTTGCCCTGCATTGTACCCCTTCCAGTAATTTCACATCTTTCTTCAGATATGGGCACCAGCATTGCACACAGTACTCAAGGTGCGGCCTGACCAGCTCCCTGTAGAGAGGCAGGAACACCTCCCTTCTTCTGGAGGAGATACCTCTCACGATACAACCCAGTATCCTGTTGGCTTTCGCTGCCGCCCTCCTAACCTGCTCTGTATTGTTTTCACAAACAGTTTGTTATTAACAGTATCCCCATGGCCAACTTATTACAGTTAAAAGAAACTGTACAAGTAACACTGACTACAAAGATGCTGCAGACAAACTAGTGGACTGTTTCAGAGACAGGGGCTATAAAGAAAATACATTAACAAATGCTAGATAATGAAGTGACAGTGTGGAAAGAATAGATCTGTTAAAAGAGACAGTGAAACAAGATACAACGATGGATAGAATTACAGTTTCAGTTGACAACTCAGATAGTTTTGACACAATCAGATCCTCAATATTTAAACTTCGATACATTTTAAAATCCAACTATATTGGAGAACAAATATTTAAAGAAACAACATTAGTAATATAAAAGAAATCCATTGGAGATAGATTGTGCCATGCTATGTATAAAAGCCATGAACAGAAACATACATTTTTGAAGGAATAAATAAAATCACAGATAATTACCCATGCAGCAGGTGCCAAAACTGTAATACTACATGAAACCAAAATGGTGTCAAATCCATACAGAGATGAACATGTGGAAATTAAACAATTCATAACCTGACAAACAGAACAGGTTATTTATCTTTTAAAATGTCCTTGTGCATTATATAAGACAAACATCAAGAACACTGAAACTTAGATTTAATGAACATCGTAGCAATATTAGGAGAGGAGACCTCGATTCTGTAGTGGCTTGACATTTTTACTGAACATAAACACAATGTGTCAACGTTTAGATTTGTTGGATTGGAAAAGGTTGAAATACCACCTAGAGGTGGCAACCTTCAAAACTGCCTCTTAAAAGGATAGGCTTTTTGGACTGACCGTTTTAGCACATTAGATAAACGATATGGCATAAATGATGAGATTGTGTGGTCTGAATTTGTAGATTGAGACTATTTGTTATGTCACAGGATCGGCCTACTTCATGTCCAACACCGCCTTTGGTAAAGACTGATCACTGTATACAGTCACTAATTTGAGTGAAATTGTGACAGTGGCCACCATTATATGCACAATTTGGGACATAGGTGGGTCAGGACATGGGGCCACATTATCCAAGTGGATTCAGTCTTCTGATTTTGTGTTGTTGTTTTTGTACTTTAAATTTAAAATAATTCATTTTTTATAGTTTTACTAATCAAATGTCTACAAATTGTATCTTTATTAGATATTACTGAGCTATAACAATCCACTGTGATATCCACATTTTTACCAATTTAGCAAATATTTGGGCTGAAATAAAACCAAAAAAAGTACGAAAACAAATATGGTCCCTAGTATCCACACTAAGACTGTAATTAGCTCTACTGCACATGACTAAAGAAAATCTTAAAAAACACTAGGAGAAAATGGGCCAAAACTTGGAAGCACCATATAACCAACAGCAGTCTTATACGCAGATTAATTGGGAGAAGCTACACTTTGAACACCCGTATAAAAGAAAATGCGTAGTTAGAAATGGCATCCACAATACAGAAAAGACAGAAGGGGATAAAAGCAGGATGCTAAGAGACTAGGTAAGAAAACACTAAGCACCTAGTTAAGCATTAAGTCGAAGATGTCTCTAGAAGGTTAAAAGCAAGGTTAGGTTTCTTCTACAGAAATAGGCCCCTTTTCCCCCTTGAAACTCGAAACAAGCTTGTACAGGCCACTTTTCTCCCCCTACTCGACTATGGCGATGTAATCTATTCCTCCACCACTCTTGCAAATCTAAGTAAACTGGACATCCTTTATCACCGTGCGTTACGGTTCATTACCAACTCCCCTTACCGTTCGCACCACTGTGACTCATATGCAGCTGTTGATTGGACATCCCTTACTACTAGACGCCTGCTCCATGCTGGGCTATGGACTCTTAAACTGCTCCTGCAGAAATTGCCAAGCTATCTCTCTTCCTTTATTAGTATCTCACATAGTGCATACTCGTTAAGAAAATCTGACTTTATTATGCTTGACATACCAAGGACGTGGACCTCCTTTGGTAAACATGCTATTGCATATGCCCTTCCCTCCATTTGGAACCAATTACAAACCGTACTGAAACTAACTAGCACAGTTTAAATAAACTTCTACAAATCGCTAAGTTCAGCCAAAATAAAAGACACCTGTAATGTCATTAAGTCTCTTCCTTCCCCATGTGTGCCATATTTATCCACTGGTAAGGTATAATTGATTTGTCATATTAACTGCTTTCCCTTCCCCTTCTACTCCTGGCTTTATCTTTGCTTACGCTCCACTGCTACTCTATCAAATCACTCCTCCCCCCCATATCAGTTGTAGACTGTTGTTTGTTCTAGCTGCCAAAATACTGTATATGTATTGCACACACCAGTCATCATGTTTCATTTATCAGTATGCAACCTGTAAGTCGCTTCCCTGTCTCATATCAATGTTTACCACCTGCGGTCACCCTATGTGGTACCCTTGTATGTATATCCAGCCTGTATCATGTAATGTGCATTTCATGTATATACTGTTATTACCTATCTGTGTTTGTACTTTAAGTGTTTATGTCACAGGACCTCCTTGTGAATGAGCTTGCTCAATGGAGTTTTCCTGCAATAAACTTGAACTTGAACTACAAATACAAGTTTTTTACATTAAGAAAGCTTTTACGTAACACTTTGACATATTGTAATGTTCAGAAAGATGAAACTGAAAAAAGCAGCAAGCGTGCTTGAACATTGCGACCAAGCGAAGTGCAGAACATGACACAGTTCTATAAGAAAGGTTGATTGAAAATGTCCTAAGGCAAATGCTTGTCTTGACAGGAGTGGAAACGATAAGCGCTTACTGTTTGTTTTAACAAGGGAAATAAAAAATGAATGTTTAGTTGGATACTGGAACCATTTTGTGTAGCAAGTAAAAAACAAGGCACATGATTTATGTATTACTGAATGGCTGGTTGAAAATCCATTACTTAAAATGCATGCTTTAGCAAAATCATAATAATAATAATAATATGCTTTATTTATTATGCGCCTTTCAGGCATCAAGGCGCCATACAATAAAAGAATAAAATCCAACAAATTCAGCCACATAATAAATACAATTTAATAAATAGTACATCCATAAGATTTTTCCCAGAGAAAAGATTTCAGAGCCTGTTTAAAACTCCCCACGTTCATGGACTCCCTAATCCAACAGGGTAGAGAGTTTCAAAGGGAAGGGGCCGCAAACATAAAAGCATGGGCCCCAGCAGATTTTAAAGTCACCCTTGGAATCTCTAGCAACCCCTTGTCGGCAGAGCGGAGGGGTCTCACAGGGTGGTAAGGAATCAGGAGTTCTTTCAGGTAATCAGGGACCAATTCATGTAGGGCTTTAAAAGTCAGTAAACCGACTTTGAAGGTGATCCACCACTGAACTAGCAGCCAGTGCAGTTCCCGCAGCACCGGTGTAATGTGGGAAGATCTAGGAGTTCCCACCAACAACCGTGCTGCAGAATTCTGCACCAGTTGCAAGTGGCGGATATCAACCCCTGGAAGCCCAAAGTAAGGCGAGTTGCAGTAGTCAAGGCGCGAGGTCACAAAGGCATGGATCAAAGTTGGCAGATCACCGGACGGAACAAGGTGCTTGATCCTGGCGATGTTTCTTAGATGGTAGAAAGATGTCTTAACCACAGCTGACACCTGAGGTCGAAGTGTCAGCCCAGCATCCAATATCACCCCCAGGTCTTGAACCTGTTCAGAGACCAGTAGCTCAACAGCCCCAAGACACAATCCAGATGGTGAGCTGGCCACTGGACCCCTATCTGGTGATCCAGATCCAAAACCAACACCTCAGTCTCCCCTGAGTTCAACTTCAACCAACTGGACCTCAGTCAATCCTGGATTTCATTGAGGCAGCTATTAAATACCAAAACGGCTCCTTCCTGGTCGGAGGTAAAAGACAGGTATAGCTGGGTATCATCTGCATAGCAATGAAACTGCAGACCATACCGTCTCACAATGTCTCCGAGGGGAAGCATATACACCGCAAACAACATGGGGGACAAAATGGAGCCCTGAGGAACCCCACAAGGCAGAGAGGTGGGATCGGAAGAAAAGACCCCCGAAACCACCCTCTGAGTTCTTCAGGTGACGTATGAGGTGAACCATCTGAGGACCACTCCAGAAAGCCCACAAATATATCTCAAGTGCTCAAGAAGGTCCCCATGGTCAACAGTGTCAAATGCTGAGGACAGATCTAATAGTACCAGAATGGACCGTTTTCTCTGGTCTCTCTGTCTCGCCATCAGGAGATCATTGAGCACCCGAACCAGTGCAGTCTCGGTACTGTGCCTCTTTCGAAAACCTGATTGCAGTGGTTCGTAGATGTTATGGATGGTCAAATGGTTCTCCAACTGGGCCGCCACTACTTTCTCGATCACCTTCCCCACAAAGGGGAAGTTCGAGATAGAAACATAGAATTTGACGGCAGATAAGGACCGCTTGGCCTACCCAGTCTGCCCATTTCCCTACCTGATGGATAAGCTGCAGATCCTAGTTAACCAGCAGCCTACTTCTTCCTACCCCCACCCCCTAGAATTGCCTTATGACTGTCCCATGCATGCTTGAATTCCACCACTGTTTATGACTCCACAACCTCCTCTGGAAGGCCGTTCCATACATCCACAACCCTCTCTGTGAAAAAATACTTTATTAAATTACCTCTGAGCCGCCCCTTCTATCTTCAAATTGTGCCCCCTTGTTCTTGCACACCTCTTTTTTTGAAAGATGCTACCCTCTTGGACTTTGTTGATTCCCTTGAGGTACTTGAAAATTTCTATCATGTCCCCCCTCTCCCTCCTTTCCTCGAGGCTATACATATTAAGCTCTTTAAGTCTCTCTTCATATGTCTTCCAGTGCAGACCCTGCACCATTTTAGTTGCCCTCCTCTGGACAGCTTCCATTCTGTCTATGTCTTTGTGGAGATTGGGTCTCCAGAACTGCACGCAGTACTCCAGATGGGGTCTCACTAGCTGTCTGTACAGAGGGATAATAACTTCCTGTTTTCTACTGGTGATGCCTCTCCCTATGCATCCCAGTATCCCCCAGCCCTCCTTGCTGCCCTCTCACATTGCATGCCCACCTTTAGGTCATCTGATATGACTACCCCAGGTCCCTTTCCATTTTTGTTGTTGTTAGTATCTCACCCCATTGTGTACTCTTCCCTGGGTTTTGTTTCCCAGGTGCATTACCTTGCACTTCTTAGCATTGAATCTAAGCTGCCATACATTTGACCATTCCTCTAACCTTGCCAAGTCCCTTCTCATCCTTTCCACTCCACCTTGTGCATCAACTCTGTTGCAGATCTTTGTGTCATCTGCAAAGAGACATACTTTCCTTCCAGTCCCTCTGCAATGTCGCTTATAAAGACATTGAAGAGGACCGTCCTAATACTGAACCTTGCGGTACCCTACTACTAACCCCTTTTTCAGAGTGGACTCCATTTACTATTACTCTGTGTCCTATTCTCCAGCCAATTCTTTACCCAGGCTGTCATCTTGGGACCTACTCCCAGGCTGGCTAACTTGTATATTAATCTTTTGTGTGGACTGTGTCAAATGCCTTGCTAAAGTCTAGGTAGGCCATGTCCATAGCCCTCCTGATCAACTACTTTGGTCACCCAGTCAAAGAAATCTATCAGATTTGTCTGGCATGACCTTCCGCTGTGAATCCATGCTGCCTTGGGTCCTGTGCCCCTCTGGCCTCTAGATACTCAACAATTCTTTCCTTCAGAAGTGATTCCATCATTTTCCCTACCACTGAGGTTAAACTAACAGGTCTGTAGTTTCCTGCTTCTGCCTTGCTCCCACTTTTGTGAAGGGGAATCACATCTGCCCTCCTCCAGTCCTCGGGTACCACCCCATCCTCCCATGATTTGTTAAACAGGATAGTCAGTGGTGTCACTAGTTCTACCCTTAGTTCTTTTAGAATTCTGGGATGAATCCCATCAGGCCCCACTGCTTTGTCCATCTTCAGTTTTAAGAGTTCTTTCAGAACCCCTTTTTCTGTAAATGGGCTGGTATCAACTTCTGTATCCAGAGTGTTTCTACTGTTTGTTTTAGGTACCTCCCCCTCTTCCTTTGTAAATACTGAGCAAAAACATTTGTTTAGTATCTCTGCCTTTCCCAGTCACCCTCTGCCCACCCTCCCTCCCTCCCCATTATTAGCCTCACTATCCCTCCCTTGGTCTTCCTTCGCTCCCTGATGTACCTATAAAAGGTTTTATCTCCTTTCTTAACTGAGTTGGCTATCTTTTCCTCGGTTTGGGCCTTTGCTGTTCTGACTGCCTTCCCAGCTTCCTTTTGCTTTAACTGATACAGTTCTCTGTCCTGTTCCTTCTGTGATTCCTTGTACTTCCTGAATGCTTTATTTTTCTCTTGAACCTTCACTGCCACTTCCTTTGAGAACCATAGTGGTTTCTTACCTCGTTTCGTTTTGTTTATTTGCTTTACACAAAGGCTTGTTACCTCTGTGATGGCAGTTTTTATTATTCCCCATTGTTCTTCAACCCCTCCTTCCTGCCCATTTGCTAGTGCATTCCTTAGGCACTCACCCATTTTGGAAAAGTCAGCCCTCCTAAAATCCAGTACCTTTGTCTTTGTATGGCTTGACTCTATTGCTGTGTTTATTGTGAACCATACTGTTCGCTGGTCGCTAGTTCCCAGATGGCTACCCACTACTACATCTGTGATCCTCTCTTCATCTCCATTTGAGAGAACCAGGTCTAAGATTGCTCCCTCTCGAGTGGGCTCCAATACTAGTTGTCAAAGGCATGCCCCCTGTAGGGCATCTAGAATAACCCCACTCTTAGAAGTGGCTGCTGCAACTGCACTCCAGTTAACATCTGGCATATTCAGATCACCCATCAGCAATATCTCCCCTTTTTCTGCCATTCTAAGTATACTTTCTATCATTTCCTTGTCCATTTCCTCCCCCTGAGAAGGGGGTCTGTATACAACCCCGTGCGGATTGTGGTTGGCCAGACAGTCTGGCTGCAGTTTGACTGTAGACAGTCTGACTGTAGTTGGGCAGACAGTCTGGGTCCAATGAAGCTTTCTCCAACAAGGGTGTCACGACCACCTCTTTCACGGAGCAGGGATATTCACCCGAGTCAAGGGAGCACCAGACTATCTGTGCTAGAACCGGGAAAATGACCTCCCCACAACCCAAAATAAGGGATGTAGGACCCGGATCTAAACTACAGCACATGGGGCGCATCCGTAGGACAATCTGCATAACATCTACGATTTCTGGGGGTTGAAGGTACTCCAGGAAAACGGAGGGGTAGCGACCAAGTCCTGATCACTAACAGCTCGCATAGAATGTGTCAGGAGGATCTCTGACCTGATGTCCATCACCTTATCAGCGAAGAACCGAGCAAGCTCATCACACTGTAATTGTGAAAACGCTCTTCGGAACTGGAGACAGGTTGGGTTACAATCTGTCCATGGTTCCTGAAAGAGCTGAGCTATTCGAGTTCTGGGCACAGAAATTTCTCTGGACAGGAATTCTGCCTTTACGAGAAATTTCTGACTGATAGAATTGATAATGTTCTAGCAGTCTAAGATGATCGGCATCCAGGCCAAATTTCCACCAACAACGTTCTAAGCTGCGTCCTAGTCGCCGCAACTCCCTCAAGGCCCATCAAACCAAGGTGCCCGAGGTTGAAGGGAGAGAGGGCACACACGAACTGGAGTAACAGAATCCAGGGCAGAGGTGATGGCGTTATTATAGGCCAAAACCAATGCCTCTGGATCATTGCAATGCACAGGAAATTGTGATAGGTCAAGGACCGCAGTAAGGCCATCGGAAGTAATATTCCGCAAAGGGCGGTACTTGACCATCTCCACAGGGGTCGGCCTACAAGGTGGGATGCCAAAATTGAATCTCACAGAGTAGTGGTCAGACCATCCAACTGGTTCCACCCCCACGTCAGAAGCCTCGATCCCCAGAAGGAAAACCAGGTCAAGGGAATGGCCAGAAACATAGAAACATAGACTTTGACGGCAGATAAGGACCACTTGGCCCACCCAGTCTGCCCATTTCCCTACCTATTGGATAAGCTGCAGATTCTAGTTAACCAACAGCCTACTTCCTGCACCCCCCACTATAATTGCCTTATGTCTGTCCCATGCATGTTTGAATTCCCCCACTGTTTTAGACCCCACAGCCTCTCCAGGAAGGTGGTTCCATGCATCCACCACTCTCTCCATGAAAAGAATTCCTCACATTCTCCCTGAGCCGTCTCCCTCTAACTTTAAATTGTGCCCCCTTGTTCTTACACATCTCTTTTTCTGAAAGATGCTACCCTCCTGGACTTTGTTGATTCCCTTGAGATACTTGAAATTTTCTATCATGTTCCCCCTGTCCCTCCTTTTATCAAGGGTATACATATTAAACTCTCTCAGTCTCTCTTCATGTGGTTGCCCTCCTCTGGACTGCTTCCATCCTGTCTATGTCCTTGCGTAGATGAGGTCTCCAAAACTGCACACAGTACTCCAGATGGGGTCTCACCAACTGTCTGTACAGAGAGATAACCACTTCCCTTTTTCTACTTGTGATGCCCCTCCCTATGCATCCCAGTATCCCCCTGGCTCTCCTTACTGACTTCTCACATTGCTTACCCACCTTTAGGTCATCTGATATGACTACACCCAGATCCCTTTCCATTATTGTTGTTGTTAGTACCTCCTCTGCTATTGTGTGGCCAGCTTTATGTGTAGCAGTGGTAACCACCTGTGTTAGGCCCAGTGAATCCATCAGCTGGAGGAAGAGTTGTCCAAATTGTGAAGTTCATCATCGATCCAGGCATTAAAATCACCCAGAACCATCAGTCTGGGAGACTCAAAAGCCAGATCGACGTTGAAGTCTGCTACTTCCTTAAGGAATTGCTTCCCATCTCCAGGTGGACGGTAGATGACAGCAATTCGATAGCCCACACCTGCTGCAACAGCACATTCAAAGGAGATGGTTTCTACCACTGGAACACTAGTGAGTGCCAATTCAGTTTTAAAACAGACTGCAACCCCAACCTCCCTGCGGTCCAACCGCAGGCGGTGTATCACTGTAAACCGGCTGGAATTGCGGCCTCCAATATTGGGCCTGCATTATCGTCCAGCCAGGTCTCGGTGATGCAAGCCAGGTCTGCCGAACCAACAAGATCAAAGATCACAGCAGTCTTGTTCCGGACAGACCTAGCATTGCACAACAGTGCCTGGGTTGGACAAAACTCCTGAACTGCCCCAACTACCTGACCATCACCAATGATGGTGTCCTTGGGCATGGGGACCAAACAAGATGGTCCACACTCCAAGCTCCACTTCACCCCAGGGTGTTTCCTGGGCTTAACCATTCCTATGGGAGCACCCCGCTCTCCAGCCTCCACTGTTCACACCCACCCCAACCCCTCCTATAGGCAATTCCTAAAGCATGGCAATGTTAATAAATAGAAAAAGCCAAAGGAGGGGAAGAAAAAAGCGGAGGAGCAAAGAGCGGAGGCTGAATAGCACACGACCAGAGGGATACAGGCAAACACATATCCCAGGCCAGTAATATCGTATCCCTAAAAATCCACCACACTTGAAGTTCATCTCCCGTCACTCCACAAATACCTAAAAACCAGATAACTAACAATGACTTAACTTCTTATCATACTCTAAATTATCCCACTAAAACAAAAATGAAAAACAAAACCACATAAACAAACGAAATAAAACAAAAACCAATAAAAATATAAGGAGAAAGGTTTCATAATCCACCCCCCAGGTTAGTCTCTCACACTAAACTAAGCAGAGGGTGAAGTTATAGATTTTCACTGGGCCCTCTCACTGCCCGAACTGATTTCCAAATATAAAGACTTGATGACAGGGAAAACACAAGTTGGAGATACATAAAACAAACAAACAAAAAAAAAAAAATACTTGCAATCCATACAGGGACCAGAAAACAAACACATTAAATCCAGTCAAACAGAAATAAAAATGTCATGGTGCCAAAACAAGAATTCAGGGAAATCAGAAAACTGAAAACAAAATTGTCCAACTGGTAGCGCTTCTTATCCATGAAACTTGTAAAACTGATTGAAGACATGAGTCACATGTTAGAGACATCGAATTTAGAGTGTACGAACAACAAAAGTGTATATAGTGATATTGAATAAGTTATGATAAGGGCAATTTATATTTACCAGGTAACCTCTATGGAAGAAGCAAGTTGCATCCCAAAAAGTTATTATAAAAGATATACAGAGTTACACCAAAAGGTAAAAAATACACCAGTATTCTTTTTAATTTATTAAATTAAATGAAAAGAAATAAAAAAGAGACAACATACAACAAGTTTAATGAATAAAATATTTATTTATGTTTTTTGTACATAAAACAGCTCTTGGATGTCAAATACTTCAAATTAACCAAATGAAAACCATAACAGGACTCTTGATAAGGCAATAAAAACCATATATCTGAGGAATGGGAATTACAAAACAAAATGGGTTTAGATACTCATTAAAACACGTAATCAACGAATATGCACAATAGAAATAAAAAATATATTATTATGTTGTCACAGAAAAGTAAAGTTATTTTTCTCAACACTATAAAAAAGAGTGAAAAATATCCACTTTGGACCATATTTGATAAAGGTGGCAATACATCTGTATATATACTGTTTTCTTATGCCTTACAAAATGTATTATATGTGGTAACTAGTAATTGCCTTAGATTGGATATAGTGGCATTGTAAATTCTCTTAGCATTGATAACAAAAAAAAAGTACATGCACTTTGTTTTATTTATCATATCTATGCTGTATATAAAAATATGAAGGAATAAATAAGTAGTTTTGAAACTAAATGAAGTTCCCCCACATAAGGGCATAAACAATAGGTATTTCAATGCATAACCTTAAAAATCTTTGATATATTTCTTAACTAGATCCTGATGAAGCAGTAGGTTAACTGTGAAATGTTGATTCTTATAATTCTTATGTAGAAATACAAAAGAAAAAATATTTGTTTCTAAAACCAGTTCCCAGTGAGTGGGTCTGTTATTCTCCAATTCTGTTTGTGTGGATGCCAAATATGCCACTAACACAGTTGAACCTCCATCCAGAGCCTTTTGAACTTCCAGTTAGACCAGCTACCCCTGAACTAGAGCATGTGGAAGATCACATAGATTCTGTCCAAGAACAAGATGTTGCAAATGAACCAGCTCACTCTAAGGAACCTCATTCAACACCCAGAGGGGGGACATGCACCTCCAGTTGCCCAGAAACCAGTAGAAGTCCCCTTGTGACATTCAGAAAGACCTGTTAGACCCATTTTGAAGCTCAGTTATGACACCCCTGGTACCTCCACAGACCTGTCTCTTAATGTGCTGCATCATGAAATCTGTATCATACCCTGATCCATGCCCCTATTGTGTTCGATAGCTGTAACTTATAATGTGGGAACGCAGAGTACTGGAAATGTTGGTCAGACAGGAACCAACTTTCTATATAAAAATGTCTGTAAAGCTGTTGCTAATTCTGAACCTATTAATAGTGTTATGTTGGCATGAATCCTGTGAATAACCTAGCTAGGATGCATTTGTCTACGTAGAACTGTTAGTTGTTGCATGTTTGTGTCTTTCAGATGAGCATTGGATGGAACTCGTGGAATTGCCAGGACAAAAATTCATGACCCAGGGGAGAATGTAACCCCCTCCTCAGAAGAGGGTGCTTACCTGACTGTCTTCCTGCTACCTTCTCGAGTCCCGGCCTGCTGCTGCTAACTCTTCCATCTCCCTCATGCTTGACCACATGTCTGGCAGTGGGAGAGAGGCAGAAGATGCAGCAGGACCATCATCTTCAGTGCCCCTGCACCCTTTGTCTTTGTTGATGTGCCACAGCCTCCTCCTCTCTGGCCCCCAATTTGGCAGTGGGGACCGGAGACTTCTAAGACACCTCTTCTTCAGTGCCATGAAGCCCAGCCACCATTTTAAGCAGGAGCACATGCTGTAGGGGCTCCTCACCAGTGCTTCCCATTCTTGTTCCTGCCAGCACGCCTGACTAGGACCTTCCACACTCACATACATCAGACGACCTACCAGACAACAGCACAGGAAGGCTGCAACAGTATCCTGGGGGCAGCACACTAAAGGGGCACAGCATAAATATTAAAATAAAAGACTTGGGAGGCATGGCTCCATTGGTGCAGGGCTATGGCCATGTTGGCAGCCCCTGACCCCAAAGCTCAACCAATAAGGGGGCTAGGAAGCCCTAGCAACAGAAAAAGAGGATTGTGGAGTAGCACACAAGGACCCTCCCCACTACACTGACATGCTAGAAGAGCCAACCAAAGTGAAGGACATGGCAAAAGGACTGATGGGCAGCCCTGCCTGTCCAACAGAACACTGAATTGAAACAAAGAAGTTTCTGGGCTCTTGAGGAGCTTGTGTCAGTCTAAGAGGGACACTGAAGTGTTCAGACATGCTGCTGCTAGGACCAAGTGAGAGGCCTAGCCAGGCCAACCATCCTTCAAGCCTTCACCAGGGTTCATCTAGTAAACTTAGAGACTGTACCAGATGAGCATATGTGAGAGGAAATTGCTGAGAGTGTGAGCCTGTGGCCCATTGCTGTATAGCGAAGCTGCTGAGTTGTACCAAGCAGATACAGAGACCTGCATCCTACTCAGGTTGCTCCAGAGCCAGGTAAGAGGCCTGCTAGCCCTTATATAGTGGGTTAGATTGAGGAACAGGGAACAACAGGGCACATGCCCTGAGTACATGGGTACTGTCAATATGGAGGGGTGTCGAACTGTGGGGGTCGCTCCTGTCTAGGCTCTTTGGGAACAGGTAAGTCACTGCATAGTGCTCTTGTGACTGAGAACTGAGTCAGAAGGGATGTATCCTGAGAGTAGAGCCAGGGTGACTGTATCTTGACAGGTGTGAGTCAGAAGGGCTGTGCTGCTGCAGAACATCTGAGAGAGTCTGTAGGTTTCATCCCCAGGCCATTGAGACCTATTCTTGATTGTTGTCTGACGCACTGCTATGCGCTGTTCACCACCTCCACTGAACTGTTGCATCCATGGGTCACATGAGTGCTGGCATGGCTGGCTGGGGTTTTTGTACTTTTCCAAATTTGGGATTACAAGCTCAGTTTCAAGCATTCTCTATCTGGATTTCACATTCTTTAAATTGTGCTAGCACAATAAGTCCTATTGGGGGGTTAAATTGTAAGCTTCCTAACTTTCATTATCTGCACTACAGGAAGATCCCAGGCAACGTAGCTACCAGGCCTGTACCAGGACTCTAGTTTAATACTTGAGTACCCACAGTCATTGGTATTTGTGTCATACTTGAAACTGTAGTTCTACTACTGGTACCAGTTAGAGTTTACCTCACCCTGTGTAGAATAATTCATCTTTTTGTGCCCCTTGATTGGGTGTGTGCTTTCTCAAACTATATGGGATCTGAAAGGTTGGCAGTGACCCACAATATAGGGCTGTTAGGGAGCATTGCTACAAGGTGGGAGTGTTCATGGTGACTTGCAACTGCTTAACCCTCCTTTTCTTCCAGCTGCCAGGCCTGTGTTCCTAAATAAAAGTATATTAACTGGCTAAATTATAATTCTATGTGTGAACCCAGTCTGTATAATCTAATAGTTTATTGTTAAAGCTCACAACTGTCTTAGTGGTACCCAGGGAGTGGTCCAGTCCAGTGTAAGGAGATGGGTAAGTATTGCATCCCAGGGAGTGGCACTGTACACAACATCTGGCCCACTTATTCTCGCTGGGTAGAGGCACCATACTATTTATTATTTGTTCTGGGACCAACCCCACCACCACCACAGGAGGAAAAAACTAATCCAACCCCCTCAACCAGGTGGGCCCTGTACAATCACCAGGCAGGGATATGAACTCAGACACGGTGTCCTGGGGTACACATTTTACTGCTGAGAGGTTGAGAGGCATACTGCATGCAGCCTCCAACCCAAATAATCTCCATCTCCCCTCTGGTGTCCCTGCTTTACCTGCCTGTAGGAAGAGAGGTGGGGTTATGAGATGCTAAAGAAATTCAGTGTCTTCCTGCCATGTTCATCTACTGGCAGGAGGGTGGAGGCACACAGGCCATGCCCCCAAAAATACAATTGTCATCTTCCTGCTGATTTTTCAGTTTCATCTCCAGCAGGAGAAAAGGTTTTAGAATGCAGGTCCCAAAGAAAGTAGCCCCATCCCACTCACCCCCCTGCCCTAGCTTTAAAAAGTTATGATTTTCTGTATATTTATGTGTGTGTGTGTGTGTGTGTGTGTTGTCCTTCCGGATGCCATTTAGCAATACCATTCTGTATCTCTACTTTTGGCACTGTCAGCGGTGTCCAACATAACTGTACTTTCTGCTTGAAACACTGAGACATTTCAAGGCCATCTCCATATTATAGTTTTTTATTATTATTATGTTGTTATTTATAATTATTTATTTATTATTTTTAGCTATGTCAGTCTCAGGTAAGATTTACAACAGCTGCAGTAGTAAACGTTTGCATTGTGTATTACAACATTAATTACAGCAAAGTTTACATGATCGTAGTTTACATACATTGTACATATTTTTATATGTAAAGCACTCTCTGGTCTGTAGCCCTGTTTAGTTTCTTATTAGCTTAGCAACAGCTGCGTATGGTACTTTTAGAGACTGAAGCCTCCCGGGAGTAATGGGATAAAAGATTGCTCTCAAAATGGAGCTTACAGATGCTAGGGGCGATGGGTTTGATCGAAGATTTACACACTGAAGGGAATGCATGCTGGTCAGACTCCCTAGTGATTATATGTGGTTAATGTATTTTTATAAAAGCAATAAGTTTTATAACTGACAGTCTTTATGTAACTGTATGATTACTGTGTTGTGAAAGGCCACCTTGTGTGATACGCCTCCATTATAAGACAGTAGTTATAAAGACAGAGAACTGAAAAATGCTGCCTTTCCAGCCTACTCTTCCTCAGTGCATGGCAGTTTTCACACTGCTGCCCATAAAGCATTGTACTGAGGACATCCAGTGCTGATTAAAACTGCTGCAAGTGTGCTCACTGTGAAGATAGTAAAGACTAAACACATTATTTGTTTTAGACAATGAAGCACAACCTTGCAACTTGTAATGTTCCTCTGACTTTTTTCTTTAATGTTCCCTGGCTACCTAAAATCTCTTGGTTTGATATGCTCCTGCTTGCTTCACTCCACCCAAGATTTCCTGCTGGCCATCCTAAGATCTCATATGTAGCAATCAGAGGACAGGGCATTCTTAATAGTGACCCCAATGATCTGGAACATATTGCCCTACCACCTTAGAAGTGCCCCCTCATCTGAGGCATTTAAGAAAAGGCTAAAATATTATTTATTTTCCCATGTCTTGAACACTAACTGATTCTTTATAGCTGAGTTTCCATTTTATGTAGTATTATAGTGGTGTGGTAGCATCACTATAGTTAGTTGAGTAGGCTGTTTAATGTTAAACCTCTAAGTTTGCACGTTAATAACTTCAGCCCCATTTAATGGATTTGTACAAAAATGTGTATGCTCAGTTTTAGGGGCACGATCTCTTGACATGCCAAGAATTGTTCCAGTCAGATGTGTGGATTCTGAGATCTGAATAATGAAAAAAAGTGGAAAAAATGTTTTTTTTGGGGGGGTTGTGTTCTGTCATCACCTAATACCTAGACAGTTTGGAATTTTGGTCTGCAATTTTCCAGGTAGAGGAGGCTTGGCCCAGAGTGATTCCTTTTAGTGATTGGTGAAAAAATATGAATCCATTGCAGAGTTATAAGGATTTGAAATCCTGGTTCTGAGCATGCTCAGTATGCTGTGTTGGATGGCTGTTTCCAACAAAAAAATAATTTGGGCATACAAAAATGATTCTATTTCATATGGGAGGTAATCCTGTTTCATGAGAAAAAATATTTTTTCGTATGGCAGCCATCTTATTTCTGTTTTGTTTTTGTTTTGTTTTTTTCAACAAAAAAAAAATTAAAACCCATAAAAGTCATAGAAAGACACCAGCATGTGTATCTTGCTAATTCAGACCCCACTAGCTGGATTCTGATTTTGGTTTTTGGAAAAATGACCCAAATATGTATTTTTAACATGTTTTAATACTCTTTCTTTATTAGACAATTTTTTTATATGGCCATATGAAACAGGAATAGGGCCACACAAAACAAGATTGCCTTCATATGAAAAAAAACGTGAACTTAGTTTTTTTGTCACATTCTCACAAAAGAGGATTCATTCATACAAAAAAAAGAATTTAGACTTATGTTTTTTCGTATGAAGGAATCTTGTTTCTTGAGAACAACACAATCTCATGAAAAAGGATTCTTTCATATGAAAAAAAATATTTTGACTGATTTTTTCCCCTTATTTCAACTTAGCTAGATCTAGCTCTGTCAATATTGCAGTTAAGGGACAATCTATATATCAAAAGAAAGGTCTTACTGAGTACTGCAACACTTCTAATGGGCACAAGGAATGCCGCTGACACCGACACTCTGACTAGACAGGTTGGGTCAGGGCAGGTCCACCCAGCTATATTTTGGAGGGAAAGTGAAGTACGACTATGCCAACCACCTGGAGGTGGATTTTCCGGGTGACACCTGGCAAGCGGCCATCGGGAATTTGGGGGAAGGGAACCCAGGCCAATTGTCACTAGCTGGAACATACAAGAGAGAGGCATGAAGCTGACTCAAATGCAAAATAACAGCAACATTTACACTAAATATCTAAACACTATAAGATCTGTACCATCAACTAAATTATAACTATTGCTCTAAATTCTATGCTCTAAAAAGATCTGTAACATCAATTAAATTATAACTATTGCTCTAAATTAATTTTGAATGCATCAGGCTTTGCAGTCCATTTAGAGACCAGCCACCATTTTGTGAGTCCTTTAGGGGGAAAGGCAAAAAGTTCGGGAGACCCTTTTTCTGTCCAGGACAGTTCCACTCCAGGAGGGACACTCAAGAAGTAGAAGAAGGAGAAAGAAAAACACCATACAATGATACTTGTCATCGACTTTGGGCCTGTTGTGACCACTGGTACTCGTTACCCCTTCCTGGGCGAAGAGTAGCATTCCACTGAGGCAATGAGGATTATCGGCATCAGGTCGCAGATGGACCACCAGAACAGGTCACCCCTCGAGGAGAAGAACTGAAGAAAGACACCAGCCATCAGACCACACCTGGGATGCTGAATGAAAGAAATAGAAGGAACTTTCTGGAAGGATTGTTGAAGATGAAGCTGGTCTGGAGCAACAGGGCTGGGACACACTGGGGACCTCACGCAGACTGGCATGCTGGCACAATAAAGTTCTTTCAAACAACATTTGTGGTGGTGGACATTTCAACAAAGCTGTTAAGTGCACTCAGTTCACAAGACTGGGCACCCTGACATTGGGGCAGTAGGGCTGTTGCACAGTTCATGAGGCCGTTAGGCAGTCTCTTGGTGGCACCCACATACAAGGCAGTGAACAATTCAGTTGAAGGCAGAAGCTGCCATAAAGTGATTAAATTGTCACAACTGCACTAAAGGTGCTAAAATTTGGTGCAAGTTGCATCAAACTATTAGGCACAGCTGTGTCAAACTTTGCATTTGACGTAGGACTTGATGCAAGCCCTGGTCCACCTTCTAAAATCGGGCCCTCTGTGTGCAACACAGTCACAGCTGCTGGTGGTGCAGTTTTGGGATGTTATAGTTGTCAACCCCCCCTCCATGCCCCTGTCTAGGGGCATAAACTTTCTTTCACAGATGTTCCAGGGCAATGGAGAAGGGGGCACCCTCAAGCACTAACACTGAGGCAAATGCACCTCCTAGTTAAGGCAGGGAAATTATATCCTACCTCTCTGTTCCCTTGTATAGTCCTTAAACGTACTCTCTGCTGCCACCTTGAGGTGTGCAACAGTCAGTTTCCCCCAGAGCACTAACCCATTCCCTAGCTCAGGGCGGGGGTAGGAGGGGAAAGGCATGCCTAAGATGTGAATATAAGCCCCTCTTTAAAGGGGGGCTTACATAGTATTGCCTCAACTGTTAAACAACTGGTAATATCTCACACTCTGTAAACAATTTATCACTTTGTGTCTTAACTTTCTGTTTACTTGCCACTTTACAGTGGCCTAGGTTGTGCCTGTAAAAGGACCTCTGATCCCCTGTACCTAGTCCGTCACCAAATGAATAAACTAAAATAAATACAGAAACATCCTATTCTTCAAAACCTGCCATGCACAAAGCTCAGACTTAGCAGCTAAGTCACAAAGCAAATGATGGTTGCCATGTGTTTGTGGTAAAAACTATAATCACCATCAATTTCTGGGCATGCCATTGTGCCAGTTGGATGGTGTAGTGCCATGGCCTGAGTTCATGACATGAGGCTTTACCAACCAATTTGTCCTCCCACCCACTTGGCCCATTCTTTTAGGCTCAGCTGTATGTCTCAAAGTTTTTTTTTATTTTTGTCCCTCACAAGTTGTCAGTGAAGGGTCAGTAGCCCCTAAACAGTCTTGAGACTGTTAACTATTCCAAGATTGAAGAGTTCTAAGAAGGGAGAAACGTGTCTGTGTCTTCTGTTCTGAGCCTTTGCAGATTGTGTGAGAGGGCATTTGTCACCGTACACTGTTACTGTACTTAAAGCAGAATCAGTCTAAAATTCTTCTTTGAAACCTGGCTTTATTGCCAGTGCCCTTCCTGGGTAACCCTTGCCTCAGTGCTTTTGGGCTGAGGGTTTTTGTTCTTTAGATTACCTTCCTATTCTGGGCTCACCATAACCCAAACCCACAAGACCATCATAGAATTAGTTCCCCCGTCCTCTGGGTTGAGATACAGATGAGGCACACTGATGAGTGTTGAGAATTATGAGACTCATGTCTGTGTCTTCTGTTCTCAGCCACTGCAGACTGTGTTAGAGCAGAAGCATTGTTACAGTAGGGCTGGGCCTCCAGGGCTTGGGCCCCAGAGGCTTTGTCTTGGCCCATGAACCTTGACATGCCTGGTGCTGCTCAGTTCTCTATTTTTATTTTTTTTTAAAAGGCCAAAGCTACATTCTGAACTTCCTATTCCCTGTGCGGCAGTGGCAAGCAGCAGAGGCTCCAGCCAGTGTGAGTGAACGCAGCATGTCTATATGCTCTGCCTCCAGCCAGCCCAGCCATTCATACACATGAACAACACACAGCATCTGGTCTGTGTCAGCCTGTCACCACTCATGTCAATGATGTGAGTAAATTTAACTCTGTCAAATTAAAAAAAAGTCACCGCCACTGGTCCAGGCATGGGACATCAGTCGTACTTGGCTCACTCCCCATTGGCTGCCTTCATGAGCACTGCCACCAAGTGCACTAGCACGACTAAGTGCTAAAAGAAAGATGATGTAATTTGCCAGTGATTTGCCACCCACTACTGCCACCAGTAGTAAGATGCATCCGCCATCCACCTACAGGTCACCCAACTCAGCCATCCAGTCAGGATATAGAAGTGATGGTGTGTGGGTACTGGTCACGGTCCCCACAGGCTCAGCTGAGTTGGAGGATTGACTAATCAAAAGATAAGGAAGATTCTACCTCGCCCGTATATAGAACGACACCAGCAATGGCACCAATGGCACAATCACTGCAGCATGTTCATTGAGACAGATGAAAGGGGACATAAAGGGAATGACCATCAGCAGCACCACAAAAGTTATTCCAACAGCATCAGGGCTGCTTCAGTCATGACCGCAGACAAGGGAAAGAAAAGGTAAGGGCTGCAGCCAAAACAACAACGGCAAATGAAAACAGCAACAGATTCCCCTGAGCTATAATCATGGGATCTGCGTGTAACTGAGATCAGTGCGACACGCTGTATTAAAATTATCAGGCAGTATTATTTTGTGCTGATGTTTACTGACTGCACAACCTGAAGTGAAATAGCTTGTTCTGTTGTGCTCCCTTGAATGTCTAAAGGGAATTGCTGAGTCACACTTTCAGAGCTGCACAGGACTTGTTGCTTGCCAGCCAGGTTATATTTTTTCCTCCCAGTTGGGGGCAGGGCTGATGGGATTGACCTAAGTAAAAGACTTCAAGATAGTAGGCTCTCTTATATAAGAAGCATTTAAGTTTACAACACATTATTACATTTTTGCTGGTTTGAAGCTGATAACTGAACTGCATTCAGAAAGAGCAAATATGTTCATGGAGGCTATCAGTGGCACAGCAGCTAAAGTTGCCTGCATGTGAGCACTGGTTGTTAATATAACTTGATCTTGGTTTAAGGACCAGATATCCTTGATAAGCAGCTGTTCCAAAAACAAGTACAATATGTGACAGATCAAAAAGTGGGCTCTCCATGTCCCCAGGACCCAAATCAACCACGAGAAAATGACTCTCAATTACTTCATCTCCAAAACATGGAACTCCTTGTCTCCTGTATCATTCACGTAACAGCAAAACTTTATCCAACTTTAAAACCATACTACAAAAAGAATTAAGCAACATTTGTAATTGTAACTAAATTGAAATTGACTGTCTAAGTAATCCTCTAACAGTGCAACAACCTTCCCTGGATCAGCATCTGCTGTCTTGGCTCATACATTG
Source organism: Neoceratodus forsteri (assembly GCA_016271365.2). Classification (NCBI taxonomy): domain Eukaryota; kingdom Metazoa; phylum Chordata; order Ceratodontiformes; family Ceratodontidae; genus Neoceratodus; species Neoceratodus forsteri. The sequence continues at coordinate 668,373,053 of CM057451.1, read as the reverse complement.
TGTTTGTACTCCTATCTGTCAATCTCAATACTAATGTAATGACTTTGCCCATCTATATGTAAATGTTGAAGCCATTTTAATGTACTTTCACAGGACAACTTTGAAAATAGGCCCATGGTGGTCCTAAAGGTTTTTATCCTGTCTAAAAATAAAAATGTGTCTGTCTGTCTCTGTCTATGTATCTATCTTAGATTTTATTTTAATATGTTCGGTGCCCAGAGCCTCCAGGATGGGCGTCTTTTTAAATAAAATTTGCCTTTCCTTTCTATCTATCTATTCAGGAGCATAGATGTAGGGTGACATGTTTCATCAACTGGAAAGATCATATATAAACAAATAAGGAATATGGGTGACAACATAATCACACTCCTCTCTCTGAACATAAAAGGTATACAAACAGAGAACAACCTTAGCAGGTTCTGCAACATTTAAAGAGGTGTGGAGCGAGAATTGTCTTATTATGAGAGAGACACACACATATGAAGGTAGAAAATGCCATAAGGATGTGCAGAGACTAGGTAGGCACTGCTTTGGGAGCAAGGCTTAGTAGCAAGAGGGGAGGAGTCTTCATTTTAATTCACAGGTCCATGAATTTCACAGTGACCAGTTTTGGCAACAAAATGGGAGTGCATCTTGTTGGTGCAAGGATTACTTGGTATAACCAAACCTGTATTAATAAACACTTATGGCTCAAATGTAGATGCCCCCGAACTCTTCACTGAATTAGAAGGTCAGCTACTTAACAACCGTGACCTCACGATTCTCACTGGTGGGGACTCAAACCTAGTCCTGGACCCTTTGTTAGATAGCACCAATCTAACCAGAACAAGAACACAGGTATCCAGGGCAATAGAAGGGACAATGAATGAAAACAGACTAATCAACACATAGGATCTCCTCTACCCAATAGCAACAGAGTTTACATTCAGGTCTGCAGTATATAGTTTGGGGTCCAGGATAGATTACTTGCTGGTACCAGACAAAGTGACCCCTGGTCTTATGGAAGCCTCAGTTTTTCCAATGTCACTGTCCAACCACGCACCTGTGAAAATAACAGTTAAGCTGGGGGAGCCCCACCTTTCTGTTGAACAGTTTGGGATGTGCCTCCAGTCCACTGCATGAGGGTGAATACCCATACTGTATGGTTACCAGCACCAGGAACTTGGGCTGATACCTAATACTGACACGGGGGGGGGGGGCAGTAAGATGAGCTGCAGTGCTGCTCTGCTCCATGTTGCTCTAACTTTTTCTAATCTTGTTTAACTCTCTTTTGGGAAATTTCCCTACCGAAACTATTGAATTAACCAAAATCAAAATCAAATCAAATTTATTTATAATGTGCTTTTCCAAAACCAAAGCGCAAAATACAGAATAAAAACAAATATACAATAAAAACATTTAAATAACAGATAGCAATAATAAATTAAATATTGTCCCCAAATGCCAGACCAAAGAGATATGTTTTTAATGAGGACTTGAAAGTCTAGGTGGACAGGCACTCTCTAATCCGACGAGGTACAGAGTTCTACAGGTTCGGTGCTACAAAAGAAAAAGCCCTAGCACCTGATGTTCGAAGACGGACCCTGGGAACCTCTAGCAATCCCTCGTCAGCAGAGTGGAGAGGGCAGAGGGGACAGTAGGGCTGAAGGAGGTCTTGCAAGTAACCCGGTCCCTGTCCGTGTAGCGTCTAATAGGTCAGCAACGTGACCAACATTAGAACCAGAACATTAGCGTAAAACAAATAAACTATTGGATTTAATGTATGCCTGTTGGTTTCAACTAATAAGCCCACTTTGTTTGCTCAGAGAGTATAGTGTGTTTAGAGTACCTGGAGGGCTTCCCAGCATTTCTTGGGCTGGTTTTAGCAGAGCTGCCAGGCTTGGGTTGGCGCATCATAGAAGGTGCAGTTTGTTGGGTCAACCAGTAAAGTTTTCTTTGGGGACTGACTGGCCCTCTGTTGAGAGGAGTGAGAACTTGTTCAGCAGAGAACTGGCAATCTTGAGAACTTGGTTCAACTTGATGCTGAACCACAAGGTCTGGAGTTTTGGAGAGTATGATCCATTTCTGGAGAGAATTATGGCAGCACTACAAGTGCTTCAAGGTGTTTCTTCCACTTTATACAGGTATGCTAACGTTGCCAAGGGGATGGTGGTTACTATATTTTGATTTTAAAGAAAACATCCTGTGTTCAGTGGCATGCTTTTTCTTTCTTTCAGGCCCCACAGATGGAAATGGGCTGGCTGATATGAAGGACAGATTCTAAGCCTGCTAGAAGGGAGAAAGAGATGAAGAAATTTGAAGGAGCTGTTTGTTGTGGAAATAATGGAGATAGAAACTTGAGAAATATTGATTAGGGACTCTTTAAATGAGAACTGCCTTGAATCTGCAAGCCTGTGTTTCCAGTAGAAGAAAGGTTTCTAATACTGGTTCACATTCTGTTTTTTTTTTCCGTCTGTACTGGTGTTTTAGTAAATCCACTGGGAGTTTCTGCTTTTCACTGTGGTGGACAATACCATTTTAGAACTGTATGATGTACTTCATGTCCTCGTTAAAGAACTTACATTGTTTTCACAATGCATTCATGTTCCACTCTGGAACTCTGTGGCCCAAAAGAGGGACATAAACTACATCATAGATCATACAGTTCTAAAACGGCAATTGCCAGCAGTATGTTAATCAGAAACAGCCACTTTGTTTACTAAAAGCTCAGTAAAGACAGAAAAATGACAGAACGGGTTCAAATATATGAAAAAGGCATCTACTGGGAAAATGACTTACAGGTTCAGTGCAGTTCTCCTTTAAAAGAGCAAACATGGGCATGTACCCTGAAGTCCTGCTTGTACTTTAACCCCCACATATGGTCCTTATGAATGGTGTTTTTTTCATGCTTTACTCTTTAACAAGGTGATTCTCTTCAGAGTTTTTTTTTTGTTAACCTGAAAGTGCTGTTTTAATTATTTCATTGGCTTGCAAAAGAGTCCATCAAACTGGTATTTTTTTAACAAGAAGTTTATGCAAAGAACATAAATATAAATGTAGTTTTAGAAAAAATCCTCACCCTGCTTTTGCCAGCTTAGTTAAATTCTTGAGACTCTGGAACTTTAAAATGTTATTTTAATTAATTATTTATATATTTATTTTTGCAAGTTAGTTAAAGTGATCAGAAACTATTTTATATATGAACATTATGAGACTTTCATGAATTAGCAGCACACTTTCACACTTTATTTAGCTTTATATTTAAAATATTTTTGTGTCTGACCAACGTGTCAATAACTTTGAATGTACCCTGTACTTTTATGTGCCTCTGATATTTCAATGTGTCTCAATACATGTAAGTTAAGAAGATCTGTTGGGCAGCCTGGGAATGGGCCCCATGGTGGTAAACTGGGTAAGAAACTGGTCAAAGGACAGAACACAGAGGGCTGAGATAAATGGAGCTCATTCTGAGGAAAGGAAGTTAACCAGTGGGGTGCCACGGTGTTCAGTTCTGGGGCCAGTCCAGTTCAATGTCTTCATAAGTGACATTGCAGAGGGTCTAGAAAGAAAGGTATGCCTCTTTATAGATGACACTAAGATCAGCAATGGGGTAGACACTCCAGAAGGGGTGGAAAAAATAAGGAGGGACATAGGTAAACTTGAGGGATGGTCAAGAGTGTGACAGCTAAAAGTCTGCAAAAAAAAGTGCAAAATCATGCACTTGGGGCACAACAACCCAGGTTGCCCACCTCCAGGCTGAACTGGCAAGGACTAAGGAGGCCTCCTTCTCCCAAAGAGCATCACTTCCACAACCACTGCCTCAGAGGTTGCCATGTGTGAAGAGCAGATGGACCACAGTAGGTTCTCGGAGGGTGAGGGTGGTGGAACAGAGGCATAGCCCCCAGGTTGCACCTCTACACAAATCATATGTCAGTCTGGCAAATCAAGGTTCCTCTATGATGACACCTTCATTGGAGACCAAGAAGAATGCTGGGGACATCCACAAGGGAGACCCACAAAAGGGTGGCAAGGGACACCATAGGGGAAAGAAACAGCTTCTGATAGGGGACTCAATTGTTAGGGGTGTAGACCTGGGGAAGGGAGAGGAGAGGGAAGTAAAGTGCCTGCCTGGTGCCATGGCTTGGAGGGACAGGAAGCAAATCCTCAGGATTGCAGAAGCAGCATCACAGGAGAGGAAACTAGATATCATTGTCCACCTCGGGACAAATAACCTAGCTAGGCATGAGATCAGTGCAGTGCAGGATGAATTTGTGGAGTTGGGGAGGGGCCTCAGACAGGTAGCAAGCACGGTAACCTTCTCAGAGGTGCTGCCAGTCTATGGCAGGGGTGAGGCTAGGGTACTGCACACCATGCAGTTTAATGAATGGTTGCAAAACTGGTGCAGAGCACATGGCTTTGGCTTCATTGGGGACTGGGGTCCACCTGGAGAGATGAAGGTCTATACTGGCATGATGGTCTGCATCTGTCCAGGAAGGGAAACACGCCCTAGGTGACAGGTTTAAAGGCTTCCTTGGCAAGCTTTTAAACTAGCCAAGGGGAGGTGCTGGTGAGAACAGGAAAGTTCAAGCCTCCCCCAAAAAAACATGGCAGATAGTAGGGTAAACACTGAGGTACAGAGCTTGACAGAGGGCAGGATAGGGGTAAATGGAAAAATGGACAAGGGCAATAAGAGCAGGGATGGGGTAAAAAAGGATAAAGCCAACATTAAATGGAGGGCAATGAGTACCAATGCCCATAGTCTTGTAAACAAGCTTCCAGAGCTAGTAGCCCTGATGGAAGAGGAACACTTGGATATTGTGGCAGTCACAGAAACATGGTACACAGAGAACCATGACTGGGATGTCAACATACCAGGGTACACAATCTATAGAAGGGACAGGGAGGGTAAAAGAGGAGGTGGAGTAGCTCTCTACATAAGGGAAGGGATCAAAGCTACAGAACTAAAAAGTAAAGGGGGAGGACAAGAGGAACTCTGGGTCACCTTGGAGACAGGGAATGGCATCACAATCCACAAAGGGGTTGTATACAGACCCCCATCTCAAGGGGAGGAAATGGACAAGAAAATGATAGAGGGCATTCTCAAAATGGCTGAAAAGGGAGATACTGTTGATAGGGACCTGAATATGCCAGATGTTAACTGGGTGACATGGACTGCAGCCACATCCAAGAGCAGGGTCATTCTCGATGCCCTACAGGGGCATGCCTTAGACAGCTAGTGGTGGAACCCACTCGGGAGGGAGCAATATTAGACCTGGTACTCTCAAATGGAGAGAGGATCACAAATTTAGAAGTCAGTAGACATCTGGGAACAAGCGACCACTGCACAGTGTGCTTCACAATAAACACAACCATGGAGACAAGCCATACAAAGACAAGGATACTGGACTTTAGAAGGGCTGACTTTGGCATAATGGGTGAATACCTGAGGAATGCATTATCAAATGGCCAGAAAGGAGGGGTGGAAGAACAATGGAGAAAAATCAGAACTGCCATCATGGAGGCAACAAGCCTTTGTGTGAAACAAATAAAGAAAACAAAGCAGAATAAAAAAACACTATGGTTCTTAAAAGAGGTGTCAAGGAAGGTTAAGGAGAAAAAGGCTGCATTCAAAAAGTATAAGGAATCACAGACGGAGCACGACTGGGAACTGTATCAATTAAAGCAGAAAGAAGTGGGGAAGGCAGTCAGAAAAGCAAAGGCCCAAACCGAGGAAAAGATAGCCAACTCAGTTAAGAAGGGGGATAAAACCTTTTATAGGTACATTAGGGAGCATAGAAAGGTTAAGAGAGGGATAGTGAAGATTAATAAAGGAGAGGGGAGGTGGGCAGAGGGAGACAGTGAAAAGGCAGAGATACTGAATGAATACTTTTGCTCAGTATTCACAAAAGAAGAAGATGAGGAGTTACCTAAACCAAACAGTAGAAGCACTCTGGATAGTGGGGTTGATGCCAGTCCATTTACAGAAGAAAGAGTCCTGAAAGAACTCCTAAAACTCAAGGTGGACAAAGCAATGGGGCTCACGGATTCACCCTAGAATCCTAAAAGAGCTAAGGGAGGACCTAGTGACACCACTAGCCACACTTTTTAACAAATCATGGGAAGATGGGGTGGTACCTGAGGACTGGAGGAGGGCAGATGTGATTCCCCTTCACAAAAGTGGGAGCAAGGCAGAAGCAGGAAACTACAGACCTGTTAGTTTGACCTCAGTGGTGGAGAAAATGATGGAATCACTTCTGAAAGAAAGAATTGTTGAGTACCTAGAGGCCAGAGGGGCACAGGACCCAAAGCAGCATGGATTCACAGCAGGAAGGTCATGTCAGATGAATCTAATCAATTTCTTTGACTGGGTGACCAAAGTAATTGACCAGGGAGGGGCTGTGGATATGGCCTACCTAGACTTTAGCAAGGCATTTGACACAGTCCCGCACAAAAGATTAATAATCAAGTTAGCCAGCCTGGGAGTGGGTCCCAGGGTGGTAGTCTGGGTAGCAAACTGGCTGCACAACAGGATACAGAAGGTAATAGTGAATGGAACACATTCTGAAGAAAGGGGTTACTAATGGAGTACCTCAGGGCTCAGTACTGGGTCCAGTCTTTAACGCCTTTATAGGTGACATTGCAGAGGGTCTGGAAGGAAAGGTATGCCTCTTTGCAGATGACACAAAGATCTGTAACAGAGTTGATACACAAGGGGGTAGAAAGGATGAGAAGGACTTGGCAAGGTTGGAGGAATGGTAAGACATATGGCAACTTAGATTCAATGCAAAGAAGTGCAAAGTAATTACCTGGGAAATAAAAATCCAGAGAAGAGTACACAATAGCAGGGAGGTACTACGACAACAATAATGGAAAGGGATCTGGGTGTAGTCATATCAGATGACCTAAAGGTGGGTAAGCAATGTGAGAAGTCAGTGAGGAGAGCCAGGGGATACTGGGATGCATAGGAGGGACATCACAAGTAGAAAGGGGAAGTGGTTATCCCTCTATACAGACAGTTGGTGAGACCCCATCTGAGTACTGCGTGCAGTTTTGGAGACCTCATCTACACAAGGACATAGACAGAATGGAAGCAGTCCAGAGGAGGACAACTAAAATGGTGCAGGGTCTACATCAGAAACCATATGAAGAGAGACTGAGAGAGCTTAATTTGTATACCCTTGATGAAAGGAGGGATAGGGGGACATGATAGAAACGTTTAAGTACCTCAAGGGAATCAGCAAAGTCCAGGAGGGTAGCATCTTTCAGAAAAAGAGATGTGTAAGAACAAGGGGGCACAAATTAAAGTTAGAGGGGGGGACAGCTTAGGGGTAATGTGAGGAAATTCTTTTTCATGGAGAGAGTGGTGGATGCGTGGAACTGCCTTCCTGGGGAGGTTGTTGGGGCTAAAACAGTGGGGGAATTCAAACATGTATGGGACAGACATAAGGCAATTATAGTGGGGGGTTGCAGGAAGTAGGCTGTTGGTTAACTAGAATCTGCAGCTTATCCAATAGGAAGGGAAATGGGCAGACTGGGTGGGCCAAGTGGTCCTTATCTGCCGTAAAAGTCTATGTTTCTATGTAACAGGCACACATGACAACAGGGACCATGATGGCAGAGCAGACTGCCAAGCCCAGCCAGTCTGCCCAGTTCCCTATTGCATGGATATGCTGCAAGCCCCAATTAACCCACAGCCTATATCCTCCCACCCCCACCAGATGTGCCTTTTGCCTGTCCCATGCATTCTTGGGTCCCCCCACTGTGTTCCACCCACACCTGCCGTGGGGTGCCTATGTTGTTGGGGTGGGGCATCTACAAGGGCACATATGGCCAGAGGACCGTGTGTGTGTCTATATATATATATATATGTATGTGTATCATATATACTGTATATGTATGTGTCATATATATATATATATATATATATATATATATAGCTATGTATCACATAGTTATCACTCCCTCCCTCTCTCTCGTGATATATATATGTACCTTGTGTTGTACTGCTTGTTGTGATGCATGGGCAGGTTGTCTGCTCTGCTTGTACCTGCCAGCACACAGTTCCTGCTGCTTCCAGCACACAGTTCCTGCTGCTTCCAGCCTGTGCTTCCATGCCGACCAACGGGGGACACTGTGGGCATGCCTTGGCCTGCAGCATCTGGCCTGTACTCTTTTCTAGAAACATAGAAGTTGATGACAGATAAGAACTGCAAGGCCCATCCAGTCTGACCATTTCTTTTTCTACCTTATAAATGTGACATCAACCTTTGCTCTGTCAATGGCCTATCTATTCATACTCATCTGTATTGCTCCCTTATGCCTAGCCCATGCCTGTTTGAAGCCCTGCACTGTATTCATATCCACCACTTCCTGAGGCAGGCCGTTCCATGCATCCACCACCCTTTCTGTGAAAAATAACTTCCTCACATTACCCCTTAATCGTCCTCCCTCTAATCTCATACTGTGTCCTCTTGTCCTGCTATTTTTCTTATATTGAAACATGTTAGACTCTTTCACCTTGTTAATGCCCTTAAGGTGTTTGAATGTTTCGATCATATCTCTCTCTCCCTCCTTTGCTCTAGGGTATACATATTGAGCTCCGTTAATCTGTCCTCATATGTTTTCTGATGCAGTCCCTGCACCATTTTGGTTGCCCTTCTCTGGACTACCTCAATTTGGTTAATGTCTTTGTGAAGGTGTGGCCTCCAGTACTGCACTCAGTACTCCAGATGGGGCCTAACCAGTGTCTTGTAAACAGGGATTATTACCTCCCGCTTCTGACTTGTGATACCCCTACTAATTCAGCCTAACATCCCCCTAGCCTTACCTATTGGTTTAGTGGTCTGCTTGGATGATTTCTGGTCATCAGTGATGATGATGCCCAAGTCTCTTTCTTCCCTTGTGACTGCCAGCAGCTCCCCTCCCAGCCTATAGGTGGCTTCAGGGTTTCTCTTCCCTATGTGCATGATCTTGCACTTCTTTGCATTAAACCCCAGTTGCCACTCTTCCGACCATTTTGCTAGTTTATCCAGATCTCTTCTTATTCTGCCCACCCCATCTGGATCATCTACTCTGTTGCAGATCTTGGTGTCATTTGCAAACAGACAAACCTTACCCTCCAGTCCATCTGCAATGTCACTGATAAAGATATCGAAGAGGACTGGCCCCAGGACTGATCCCTGAGGTACTCCACTTGTGACTTGCATCTCTTCTGACTGTATACCATTTACCAACACTCTCTGTTTTCTGCCCGTCAACCAGTTTGCCACCTAGTTGACCAACTTCTGACCCACCCCAAGCCTACCCAGCTTATTAATCAATCTTCTATGTGGAACAGTATCGAAAGCTTTGCTGAAGTCAAGGTAGGTGACATCAACTGCTCCTCCTTGGTCCACCACTCTGGTTACCCAGTGAAAGAAATCTATGAGATTAGTTTGACAGGACCTTCCTTTTGTAAACCCATGCTGTCTTGCATCCTGTGCTCCTGTGGATTCCAGGTGTTGCACTATCCTTTCCTTAAGGAGTGCCTCCATAATCTTGCCCACTACTGAGGTAAGACTGACTGGTCTGTAGTTCTCTGCCTCCTCCCTGCTACCACTCTTGTGGAGCGGGATCACATGAGCCCTTCTCCAGTCTTCTGGGACCTCTCCTGTGCTCAGAGACTCACTAAACAGTTCTGATAATGGCTCTACTAGTTCCACCCTTAGCTCCTTTAATACCCTGGGATGTATGCCATCAGGTCCCATTGCCTTGTCCACCCTGAGCTTATCGAGCTCTTGTAGGACCCTTTCTTTTGTGAAGGGACTAGTGCTCACATCCTTCCCCTCTGTGTCCATGATGCTGAGTTGTGGGCCCTGCCCTACCTTCTCATCAGTAAATACTGAGCAGAAGTATCTATCTGACCAAAAGGTGGAGCTGTATGCTCCATGCAGTAGCACCGGGCAAACTGTGTGGTAATGTGTGCTAAGCGGCAGTTAATCGGATGCAAATGTACCTGTTTGCCCACAGATTACCTAAGTAAGCTGATTTGCATGGGAGCTTTGAATATAGCTCCCATTTGCCCCTGGCTAACCAGTTTGCCCCAGGCTAATGTGTTAGCACTGTGCAATCAGGTTAGCCTGGGCAAACTACATGTCGGCATAGCACAGTTCTGCAGTGTGTGGCTTGCATTGTTGTTTACAGCTGTTGTAGGTCTTCTCTGTGCAATCACACATAATATTCTCCACCTGCAACACAGGCTTGCTCCAGGGTGTACTGGGCTGCAGTTGCAGTGTGCACTTCCCTGTTGCTATATTCAATGCTATCTTATTCCTGGGCTATGTTTGTCCTGCACTCCCAGACCAGTTTTGCCCGACCTCCTACGCATACTATATTCAGCAGGGTTAGCACCAAGCTATTCCTTTTGAATATGGTGGGCTATTTGGTCCGGGCAATGTTTGCATGCTGGGCAGTGCTACTTGAGGCTTGGGGCAAAGTTCTGAATATCTGGGCCAGTGTGTCCTAGAGGAGTAGCAGGGAAGCTAATTGTGCTATTGTAACATAGGTATGTTCAAGGAATCCTCTGTACCTGGGTATTGGGCATTTTTTTACTGTGATTTCTTTGGACCAGGATAACTTCCCCAATTTTTTGGGTTGAAACATATGCATGGGTCTTTACTTTCCTGTTATATAAAGTGGTCCCAGAGGGAACGTATTTCAGCTAAATATGGCCTGCACTTTATAAGCTCAGCACACTTTGCATCGTTAATTATGATTAACTATGGATGATGATAAAGTGACATGAATTGTTACCCTCATTAACAGATCTACAGTATGTGGGCTACATATTAATATGTCATGTATTACTTTTCTTTGTTATACTGTTCAGAGTATGAGAGTAGGAGATCTTGACACCCCCCTCCAACCAGGGCTGCAAGGTCTCCTACAACCTGCCCCAAATCCTTACCCAACCAGAGGCATGATTATCAGTACATTGGCTGTTCCATTCAACTGAACAGCTCTAGCCAAATGCTACTGTGCCACCAGGGCACCAAGCCGGCTTAATGAACTTCAGGTAATACAAAAGACACCAACTAAGCTGGATCCTTTCAAATGGGAACGTCTAAATTTACTCCTACCTGGCTCCAAATATAGCTGCTTCTCCTGATGAAACCCCGTTTCGTGCACTGTCACTTGCCAACTGCATCCCTACCCAACCCAACACTTGCACCATCTGATCGTGATGCTTCTACCTCCTAAGGTCTCCTCTTACATATACACATGATGCCAGCACCTTACCCACCACATGGTCTCCTCACGCATGTGCCTCTCTGTTTCAATGTGCCGTAAAAGTGCACAGACTTAACCTCTGACAATGCCCAGATGGGCTGCTACCTTTGTATATCTCCTAGTGCCTATGTTATGCTTTGTATTATTTGATCTGTTGAATGTTAACTTTTGTTCAATCTGTATTGCCAAAACAGTACTTATGTTACTCATTCTGTTTTGTTATGTCACTGAATCAATATTGTCCAGCCTTTGTTAATCAGTTTTTAATACTGTCTTTGACGTGGTGTAAACAAATCATTATTCTGACGAGAAACCTTTGTAAATGAGCATTTCTGCTCAAAGAAGTATTTCCGAACTTTGAAATAAATAAATAAAATGTGCTATCAGTACTAGTTCATATTTTTGCCTCACTGTGATTGCAATATATTTTCATCATATTTTAGTGTAATTTGTAATGGCCCATAAAGTCGATCAAATAAACCATTGAGACTGAAACAGTTAAGCTGGAAGCAGATGACTATAGACCTCCCTGTTGGCAATTTAACAATTTCATATTAACGCATGAACAAAGCAAATAAGAGATAGTGGATTTCATAAAAGAATGCCTGACAAGGAGCCAACCTATGGACATCCCATGGTCCACAATATGGGAAGCCCTAAAATGTGCCCTGCGTGGGGAATTTATAGTCATGTGTTCAGCCCGCAAACACCAAGCTGTGAAAAAAAGAAGTAAACAAATTGCTAAAATAAAAGAAGCAGAGAAGAACCTGCATGCAAACAACACAGAATCATCCTGGCAGAGTGGATAGATGCCAGAAAAAGCTACACTGAAGAGCTGAGAGAGTGAGCTGAATTTGTCTATAGAAGAGCAAAGCTCAATTATGTTGCCAGTGACCCAAAAATCACTAAGACACTAGCCCTACTGCTCATGCAGGAGAAGGCCAAGGCAACAATCTCAGCTATCATGACCAAAAATGCACAAGAGGTCACAACAGATAGGGCAAGAATAAACATGGGATTTGCTACTTTCTGCTAAACAAATCTATAGCTCAGACGTCAAGGGACTGGAAGATTTGACAGATGCCTTTCTGGAGAAGATCCAGTTACCTAATTTAGTGCAAGAACAGGTGGAACAGCTCAACAGTCATTACAGTAATGGAGATTAAATATATCCATAAAACTCTCCATAAGGAAAAAGCTCCTGGCAGTGATGGGTTTTCCCCGGAGTTTTATGCCTCCTTTGCAGAGGAACTGGCTACCACGGTACTGCAAGTGTATCATAAAGCAGGGGAGACAGTGGCTCTCCTTCCAACAATGATGTCTGGCATTATCACTTTACTTCCGAAACCTAGGAAAGATTACATGACATGCTCAGGATATTGCCCAGTCACCTTACTCAACGTAGATGCTAAAGCATTTGCAATGGTATTGGCCAATAGAACCCAGGGAGTTCTCCCTACCTTAATCAACACATTCCGGACCAGCTTCATGCCCATATGCCAAATTTCAGACAACCCCAGAAAGCTGCAGAAAGTGAATGCTGCACAGTTCTGATCACTCTCAACGCTGAGAAGACAACCAACAAGGTCAAGTAGCCATACCTCTTCAAGACTCTGGCAAGGTATGGCTTCCCACCAGCATTTATCAACATGGTGCGGCTCCAATGCAATAAACTGAAGGCAGCAGTCTGTACAAACAGCTGGCTATCACAAGAATTCAAAATAAAAATAGTGATGAGACTGGGCTACCCCATGTCTCCAGCATGATTAAATCTCATCCTGGAGCATTTGCTTAGAAAGATTCAAGCAGACTGCAGAATAGAAAGAATCCAAAGCACAGGGAGGAGCACAAGCTCCTGGCATATGCTGCCAACAACCTATTATAGCTGAGTAACCCATTCACCTCAGTTCCTCCCCTATTAGATATTATAAAACAGTGAGGCTTGTTCTCAGACTACAGACTGAACATTGGTAAATCTGAAATACCGCCACTGAACCACAAAGTAACTAAAACTATAGTCACCAGCTCGGGGATGGCTTGGAACACCACTTCGATACAGTGTTTGGGAATCACACTTCATCCCACAGCTTTGGACACAGTGAACTGTAACATAAAAAATATTGCACAAGAGGTTGAAATAGACATGGAAAGATACTGTAGCACAAGATGCCACTTTTGATGGGCCGGTGCATTGCCTCCATAAAAATTAATATTCTATGCACAATTCTTTTTGTGTTGTCCATGTCGCATGCTCCTGGTCCGGTTAAATGACTGAAAGATGCCCAGCGCATGATCGCTGCATTTATCTGGGTGCACAAAATACCACACTGCTCTCTACAGAAATTATCTGGCCTCACTGCAAAGGGGAGCCTCAAAGTCCAGCTATCACAATGTACTACTGGGCCATGCAATTGTCCAATGCAGCTGTTTGGTACTACATGAAAGAAAAAATACAATGCACATCCTGGATACCAGAGTGGTTTATCTAGAACTCAAATTATGTGAAGCAGCGGACATCAAACTAACAGCTACTACTGTAGGGACCAGTCTCACCAAATATTTCTGACTCCCCCATGGGATACTACCAGCGCATTTTGGCTAAAGTCTTCAAACTCACCAGTTCATCCCTCCAGCTCAGCGCAGACCAACCCCTATGGGGTAAAGCCAATTTTCTCATTAGTGGAGCCAAAATAAACTTCAAACATTGGAAGTTAACGGGTAATGCACAAATGCAGGACATCATTCAAGAAACTGGATAACTTACATTCCCTTAAGTACAACAACAGTACTGACTGAAACCAATGGATGCCTATAGAGTGACCCAAGTACAACATGTCCTATCACAGCATTGGAAGCAAAGGTCCCTGCATGATACACTGAAGGAATGCAGAAAAGCATCAAATCACACCTCAAGAATAGGCACTTGCTCTCTAAATGGTTCAGCATACTTATCTCACACATTCACGAGGATGCAAATGAAATGAAGCAGTAGAGTAGAGAACTGGGAAGGGATACCGCAATTGGGACTGGAGGAAACTATGGAACTTCTCCAGACAAGCAGCTTTACTCATTGACCTAAAAACACAATAATTTAAAATCTTGGGTAATACTGGATGGATTACACAACCAAGAAGTTACATAAAATGGGGATGCTTCCTTCCATCAAGTGTTGTAAGTGTGACCACCCAGATGGATCACTTATGCATCTTCTATGACACTTCCCCCAATGGATTACTTATGTATCTACTATGGTACTGTCCCCTCATAAAAACCTGGCAAGAAATTAAATGGAAAATTAGCTCATTACTAGGATTATTAGCATTATTCAAACCTGACATCTGCAGCTTAGGTAACACAGGCCACGCATGGGTTACAAACAATATAGTGTATGTATATATATATATATATATATAATTGCAAACATGGCCAAGAAACAAACCTTTTGTTTTTAGCTTAATTAAAGACTACTGTCATGTAAGGAATGGCTTACAGATGCAATAGAGTGTTTGAGGCTGGAAAGGTTATCATACAGATTACACAATGCAGACCAAGCATACCTGAGGAAATTCGGTCCCCAAGAAGCTTTGATATCAATTCTCGAAGGTTAAAAATGGACCAGACTAGTCACCTGATCAGCTACCAGAATAGTGATAACCCATGCGCAAGACAAACCCCACGCACTGTCTACATCACTCCCACCCCCAGTTATCTAACAGAGTACACACCTTAGCATAGAGTATACATCAGTCACTAGGTACAGACCTAAAATTCCAAAGGAAGGTACTATGTGTGTAAAGAAATTCAGGCTCTAGAGCCACATAGGAACAGTAAGTTATACTTCAGTTGTTTACAAATGTAAGGTTCAATTTGTTATACAGTATATGTAGTGTCTGTCTTTAGTATGCACTATTGAAGAAATGTATTT
This sequence comes from Neoceratodus forsteri, assembly GCA_016271365.2. Classification (NCBI taxonomy): domain Eukaryota; kingdom Metazoa; phylum Chordata; order Ceratodontiformes; family Ceratodontidae; genus Neoceratodus; species Neoceratodus forsteri. The sequence continues at coordinate 668,357,881 of CM057451.1, read as the reverse complement.
ATTTATTTAAAATCTTGGTAACCGAGATGGGCATGCTGAGCCAAGGCTCGTTTTCAGGTGCGACCAAGGGGAACTGTACATAAGGAATATATAGAGGAACAATATACAATATACAAGTATGATATGCATATAAAAGGAGACTTGCAGGGCTTCATTGAGATAGTCAAATCATTTTAACATACTAACATACTAACTGCCAGCAGATTAGGCCTTACGGTCTATCGAGTCTGCTCAAACCTCAGATCCCTAGTTGGGTGCCGAGGTCCCCCCCCTCTTGTGTTCCAGAAACCCCTATCATCCATCCCCACCACCCTGGGCCAGGCCATCATCTGATACATCTGCTTTCTGTGTCTGTCCCACCCTCTCTTAAAGCCCTCCACTGTGGATCTATGAACCAGCTCACCAGGCAGCGCATTCCAAGGGTCCACCACCCTCTCGGTGAAAAACTTCCTCCTCTTTTCCCCCCTCACCCTTCCAACTTCAAACCATGCCCTCTGGTGATACCTCCCTGCTTTAGTCTAAAGATCCCCTCCATGTTTACCCTATTTATTCCTTTGAGGTACTTGAAGACCTCAATCATGTCCCCCCCCGTCTCTCCTCTCCTCCAATGAAAACAGGCAGAGCTCCTCAAGTCTGTCCTCATACGTCAAAGCCCCTAGTCCTCATATCATTTTAGTTGCCCTCCTCTGTACCCTCTCCAGGAGCTGTATGTCCCTCTTCAAGTGTGGTCTCCAGTACTGTACACAGTACTTAAGGTGTGGTCTAACCAGTCCATTATACAGCAGCAGAATCACTTCCCTGCTCCTAGAGGTGATCCCCCTTATGATGCATCCCAACATCCTGTTTGCCTTACTAGCCACTCTCCTGCACTGCTCAGAGTTATTCATACATGCATCCACCATGACCCCTAGGTCTTTTTCCCCTGTTGAGGCCTCCAGCGCCTCCCCTCCCAGGGTGTACCTGTGTTTAGGGTTTCCCTGCCCAAGATGTAACACCTTGCACTTGGTGATATTGAAATTTAATTTCCATGTGTGAGCCCAGCTTTCCAGGGTGCCCAGGTCCCCTTGCAGGGCCAACCTCCCCTCTTCCCCCTCAACTACTGCTCCCATCTTGGAGCCATCTGTGAAGGGACTCATTTCACAACCTATACCCTCCCTGATGTCCGATATGTATGCATTAAACAGGATCGGACCCAGGACCGAGCCCTGTGGTACCCCACTATCGACCTCTCTAGAGTTCAAGAGCTCCCCACTGACCACTACTGTCTGGGTGAGTCCGGCTAGCCAGTTTTCAATCTATCTGACCATCAAAGGGCCTACTCCCAACCCCGTCAGTTTCTCCACCAGACCATTATGGGGGACAGAGTCAAACACCTTGCTGAAGTCCAAGAATAATACATCCACAGGCTTTCCCCTGTCCAGTTCTGAAGTTACCCATTCATAGAATGCCACAAGATTGGTTTGACATGATCTACCTGGCACAAACCCATGTTGCTGACTATTCAGACCTCCCACCTCCTCCAAATACACCCCCAATCGTTCCTTTAGTATACTCTCCATTAATTTTCCCACCACTGAGGTCAAACTGATGGGTCTATAGTTACCTGGTACTTCCCTTGACCCCCCTTTATGGATTGGCACCACATGTGCCTCTCGCCAATCCCTAGGTACCCTCCCTGTCTCAAGTGACCTGTTGAAGAGCTCCACCAGGGGTGCAGCCAGTATGTCCACCAATTCCCATAGTACTCTCGGATGAATGCCATCCGGCCCAGGAGATTTATCTTTCTTTAGGGCCTTGAGGGCTAACCACACCCTTTTGGTGGAGGTAGCATCATCCATCCCCTCCACCTTACTGGCCTTTTTATCCTTATCCTGATGTGACATGCCTGGGGTACCTCTCCCTCCCTCTTGCTCCATTTCTGTTGCTCCCCTGATCCCACTCACTACCGCTTCTATACCCACTGTGCCTTGCTTTGTAGATATCCCATCCCCCTCCCTAGTGAACACAGAGGCGAAGTACTCGTTTAATACCTCTGCTTGATCCCTCACCTCTTCCACCCACCCTCCTTCTGATCTCAAACTGCTGAGATGGCCCTTAGTTTTTCTCCGCTCCCCAATGTACCGGAAGAACCCCTTTTCCCCTCCATGTATCCCCCTGTGCCAGCCACTGCTCTTTACTGGATTTTGCCCCCCTCACCATCCGGGTGACTTTTCTAGATGCAAGATGGTACATTTCCTTTTCTCTGTCCCCTCTTGTATGGTTCAGTCCTGGCCTGTATTCAACAGCATAATCATAGGTTGATAAAGCAGGGAGCCACCGGTGCCCAGTGGCGTCCAACTTAGCTGAAGTCTGTACATAGGTTAATGGGTTATTGTCGGTCTTCACCAATATCTTTGCCCCATAGAGGTACTCATGAAACTGGTCAACAATGGCCCATTTTAGGGCAAGGAACACCAGTTTGTGCACTGGATAGTTTCATTCTGATGCGGTCAAGCTCCTGCTGGCAAAAGCCACTGGTCTCAAACCATCCTTATGGTCTTGATACAGCACAGCTCCTAGGCCCTGCAGACTAGCATCCATATGCAGCACATAGGGCTTGGTAGGGTCAGCACAGGTGTGGATGGGGGCGTGGATGAGCTGATATATGACTTTGTGGAAGGCTGCTTCACATTCAGGTGTCCAGCAGGGCCCAAAAGGTTAACCTTTTGGAAGTATACTTTCTTGGGTTTTTTGATAGCCCCTTTCTTGTATTTAGGGTTGGTAGGGGGGTAGCCCTGGGTGAGATTCAGGAGCAGGTTAGCACCTTGGAATAGTCTTTTATGAACCTGCGGTAGTAGCCACAGAACTCCAGGAAACGTTGTAGTTCTTTCAAGTTATGGGGCTGGGGCCAAGTAGTCAGTGACTTGACCTTACTTGGATCAGTCTCTATCCCTTCTGCAGACACTATGTGCCCCACATACTTCACGGAGGTTTGAAAAAACTGGCACTTGTCAATGGACAGCTTGAGGCTGAAGTCTTCCAATCAGTCTAGGACTTTAAACTGTCGGGTCTCGTGCTCCTCTAATGTGCGTCCGAACACAATGACATCATCTAGGTACACTAGGCATTCCAGCAAGTTCATATCTCCCACCGCACGTTCTATCAGTTGCTGAAAGGTGGCCGGGGCACCCGAAATCCCCTGTGGCATTCTCAGGAATTTGTAGAACCCCAAAGGACAGATGAAGGCAGTTTTCTCACAGTCCTCCATGGCCATCAGAATCTGGTAATATCTGCTGTGAAGATCAAATACTGAGAACCATTTGCTCCCATTCAAGCAATCCATGGCATCTTGCATACGGGGCATGGTGTATTGATCTGGGATGGTGCACAGGTTCATGGTTCAATAATCAACACACATGCTCACTGACCCATTCTTCTTATGCACAACCACAATGGTAGAGGCATGTGGGCTCCTTGATTCCTGTATCACGCCAGCAGCGAGCATTTCCTGCAGGTGTCTCCTCACATCATCTATATCCACTGGGGCGAGGCATCTGGATCTCTCTCAAATGGCTGGTCATCATGCAGGTGTATATGATGGTCTGCACCCTGGACACACCCCACATCCCATTCTTTTAATGAAAACACTTGGTATCTCTGGGTGAGTTTCTTGCTAATCCTAGCCTTCCATTCAGCTGGCAGCGGGGAATCACTAAAGTCAAATAAGTCCAGGGTCACTCTCTCCTTTTGGCCAGAGTACTTGTTGTTGGGTAATACTGCAGTGTCTGCACAGTGTACTGTAGCTAGCATGCACCCTCTGTTCACCCGGACCTCCTCATCTGACACATTTCGAATCTAGACCATCACTCGTCACGCGTAGGCATGGACACGGGCAGGCAAGATGCTGGGTTTAACCAATAATCCTTCTGACAACTTTCCATCACCTGGTGCATCCAACATTAATATTTTGTTCTTTACATTTCTCTTTAGGTAGACTTCTCTATGGATTGTGCACTGGGTGTTGGGGGCCAATACCAAGGAGTCAGGTTCCTTTTTCCACACTATCCCTACTGGCTCATCTGGGTCCTATTCATTGGGTTTCTGTTGTAAGTCATATGCCCTTTTTACCAAGGCTGGAATTCTTAGGGCCCGTTCAGTCAGTTGCCCTTGTTTCTCATGGCAGAGTTGTTCTAGTCTCCCAAACATGTGGGCGTTTGTTCCAATAAACAGGGGAACCACATCATACAGTCCGGTGGGGGGACACACTAGGGCCAGTGTCTCTACTTGCTCCTCTACACCAGTTACAGTTGCAGGAAAAGACAACCAGAAGCAGACATATCCTAGGTAGGGATAAGACTTGTCACTCAGCCCCCCACACATGTAGGCCTTCCAGGGATTGTAATGGCACATCAGATAAGTGTTTGTCATACCAGTCCTGAAATACAATGGTCACTTTCGACCCACTGTCAAGCACAGCCCAAGTAGGAATACCATTCACAGCCACAGTAGTCTTCATTGAAGGGCCCACTATTTTGGACCAGTCTACAGGGACAACAGCAGGGGCCTGGACAGACGATTTAGCCACAGAGGGGTTTAAGTTCGGATGGCCGAAGCCTTCACTGCGGTCATTTCGTGCTCCCCTTGAACACTGACTCATTTTCCGAAGCTCTCCTTGAAGCCATTTCACCACTTTCTCTAAGTCCTTCTGAGACTGGCATTCCCTCTTCATATGGCCATCCTTGCCACAATTGTGACATCCTTGGGGAAAACTTAGCAGGGGGTGCTGGAGCATTGACGGGAGATTTTGATCTGACTTCTGCTGGTAGTGTACCATGTCTCAAAAGTTCCTTTACGGTGGCAGTCAATTCCTTGAGCTCAGCCAAGAAGCCACCCTCAGTAGAAGATGTCTGAGGGTGCACCCCCACCCTCATAACAGTCACATCCTGAAAGGGGCCAGGGTCTCTGTTAGCAGGGGATACCTCAGCGAACGCACCCGGTTGTACTTTTCTGATTTCCTTCAGCAGCTCCTCCTCCCACCATTTAGCCCATGGCGGGACACTCGTAGTAGTCTCCATTTCGGAAGGGCCTTCCAGTGCCATGATCACTTGGACTGCACTCACCCCATAATTACAATCTCCCTCTTCACCTTCTACCTCTCGGAGTTCTTTTATCAAGTCACAGTAGTCAGGTGGGTTACCTCTCCTGTCCTGGAGCCTTAACTGGATGATCTGCAATTTAGAATCCTTGGCATGTTGCAGTATGTGCCCCAATCTCACATGGTTCAAATCACTGGAGGCTACCCACCATTCCAGTAAGCTTTCTGCAGAGCTCTTTCTAGGCGAGTAACATACACAGACAAACTTTCCCCCTTCCATTGTTTGCTACCTTGGAATTTCCACATCAAATCTCCCCGACTCAATGCTCTCAAAATTGCCTCCAAGTACAGATAGGTACTTCTGAGCAGATGCATCAGGGTTCGTGGACCCCAAAAATTTAATGGCTTCAAGGGCGGGGCTCCTTAAACTTTCTATGATTCTTTTCCACTTCTCAGCCTCCGCACACTGCCACTCAGGGATCAAGGGGGCAACATAGTCGATCCAGGTCTCCCAATCATCCTCCCTCTGGGGGGTGGGGAGGGTGCCTGAGAAGATTCTCAGCCTTTGGGAGGAGTCTTGACTAATGGCGGGTTCAGATATAGGGGCCAGATATAGGGGCCAGCATTGGCATGGGCACAGAAGGCAGGGCAGTAACAGGTACTGGAGTGGGAGGGGGTGTTGGGCAAGGAACACCCCCAGGTGGCAGGAATAGTTTCTTAAAGTTCTCTACGGTTTTCCCTTTCTCCAGCAAAAACTTAGCAAATTTCTCCTCAAAAGTCTCAGATAATGGTGGGAGCTCATCCTCCCCAGGGTCTTTACTGTCTTTTGTTATCACTCTCCAGGTGGCTAGGACCCCTTCTGAAGCAATTGTCTGTGGCACTTTAGAGTTGTCCACGAGGTCACTATGCTCTACCAAGGCTATGAAAGTTTGGGAGATCAAATCAGCCTGTCGACCCACCACCACCACAGTGTTTTTTAAACATTCAACTTTGGAGAGTATTCCCTGTACAGTGTCCTTACTGGTACCCAGGGGAATATCCAGTATAAGCAGAGCATTTTGGGGGTCGATCTCCTGCCCAGTACACCACCCCACCAACTGGTGTACAGCCATTTCTACTCAGGTAGCCATTAATCTTTAACAATAATTTGTCATTTTTGGCCACTAGAAGGCACAACATCCCAGCGGTGAGCCTCCAAGATGTAACCCCTAGGTGGCGCTATCCCAATGGCTACTACCCCTGCCTGCTTGGCTAGTAGCAGGTTAAGGAGCCTGGGTAATGAAACAGGTGCCTTCACGCAGAGGTCAGGGTTGTTAGTGGTCAAGCTAACCTGGGCACAGCCTTCCGGGACACTGTAACCCCCCTCTTTCCATTCTAGTGGCCTGAACAATATACAACAATCACTTTCACAATGACCCTTATTCATCAGGCATTTACTCACACTGTTTGCACTTACCACCAGGGCTGGTTCCTCTAGCTTGACCCTGGGGACCCCCTGTAAAACAAGGTTAAGCACAGCAAATAGCAACAGTACAATACTTTTGGCACAAACTGGAACCACAGGCAGGTTAAATGCAAACAAAGTTAAATCTGATTTATTCAGGGGACTTGATCAAGGGAGGGGCGTAATCAGGTTGATTTGCTTAAAAGCTATATTAATCAGACAGTTATGCATGCAGTTCAGAGTCCCTACACAGTCTCATACTCTGAGTACCCAGGTAGGAAAACGGCGGGCTAGCCAGGAATGTTGCAGCTGATTGGGGCCCTTTGATGGAAGAAAGCAAGATGCACAACACACACTATTTGTAATCCGGAGCCGGAGGGCTCAGTTCATGAAAGAAAAGGCAACAAGACAATCAGATGACAACACTTTTAGATTTAGCCGTTGTTGCAGGGAGCTACCCTGATGTTTATTCATGATACCCAATACTGGACACAGGCAGGATGAAATTGAGATTGCAGGCTGTTGAGCTGGAGTGCGCGGAGAAGCAGGGCCCACACAAATCATCGAGGCGTCGTTCCTGTTCAAGGCATTGAGCAGAGGGCTGATCCCCAGGCCAGTCTCTCATCGATGACTTTCTCTGCGTAGCAGGTATTCTGGCTGGGCCAGTATAGTAGGGCCCAGGCAAATGGAAATGGATACGGATTCAGTCCGTGGAGCTGGATACAGCCTCCAGCAAGCAAGCAAAACACAGTTCAGACATACAGTGGGGAACATACCTCTCAACTGTCCCTGATTTTCAGGGACATCCCTGATTTTGCCTCAGAAAGTTCTCCTGTCCCTCCTAAATTTGGCATTTCTGTCACTGAACAGTAGGGATTTGAATCACAAAATAATGCCAGCCATTGGTGTTACAGTCTAGTTCTCATTAAGAAAATGCTATTCATACTAAGAAGCATGTTGTACACAACTTCTGGAACTAATATTACTATTTTTTCAGATGTGTCCCTGAATTTGGTCATTTGTCCCTGATCATTTTAAGCCTTGTTCCCTGATTTGTGATGAGGGAGGTTGAGAGGTATGGTGGGGAACCAAATCATGACCCACTATAAGCACACAGCACATTCACATGTAAGGAAATTCCACTGTACCAGGCAAATGGCTCTCCGGTCGCAATTACGGAGTCTCTGCACAATCCGGGAGTTCAGAGGTAGCTGGAAGTCCTGACAGGCCAATTGTATTCAGCAAATCTTCGGTCTTCTTCAGGTTAAAGTCTGGTCACAATTCAGTGGCTTAATTCACTCTCCAAATTTGGATTCAGTCCAAAAAAAGCACACGTTCCCTCTCAGGGACAGCAGGCAGGCATGCAGGCCAAACTCAGGCCTTTCCACAGTTCTCCCGTGCAAATCCACTATGGATTGCTGCTCGAACTATCTCGAGCTATTACTTCTTCGCTTCCCAACTCAGATCTAACTGAAACTACAAGCAGTGTGGGACTTTCCCCAAGATACAAAAGGTTTGGTTGGCTGATCTGTCTGTCAGTCACAACAAGGTTATTTTAGGCACCAAAAGCCCAAAACTACAATTCCTACAAGTTTTGGCCCCACCAAGCCCCTGTAGGCAGGCTCCATTTTAGAATCCCAAATGTACTGATTGGCCCATTCTGCAGCCGAGGACCAAGATGATGGAAACAAACAGAACTGTCCATGCTGCAAAAAGGCAGGTTAGAACAAACTCCAATATTATTATTACTCTAACAAATGAGCAGCAAACAAGTACATCTTCTAACAGAGCTCCCTCTCAGATTAATTATGACTGCAATCCAGGCAGCTCTTAAAGAGACAGTACACAGAGGCAATACAGGCACTCTCTGGCACTACATTTAAACTGCTAAAACGCAGAACACCAGCCTGGCAGTGAGCATTTAGGCAAGCTCAAGGAAGACTTTTCGGGAATCCCCATTTGTAGGGGGGTTACATGTGCATTTTATGAAGCATACTGTTTATTGCACTGCACTTGATGTTTGTTATATTGATTTATGAATAGTATTGCTTGTAACAATTTTTGATATGATCGAACAATCAAATATTAACTAACCAACCAGTGTGCAGCATAGATGTGCCTGTCTGGTAAGCTGCTACAGTAAAGGCCACGTTCAGGATGTGACAACCTATGGATAAGTGAGTCAGTGTCCCAGGATAAAAGCATAAATTAATATGGTACTATTGGTACCACTCAAAGTTTCTCTGGAATTGAAGGAGAAAAGTTATGCTCTAATGTCTGCATGGGGGATTTAAGGAGAAAAGTTACACTCGAATGTCTGCCTAAGATTGGTAAATTTATACGCAGGGGTGAACAACAGTGCCAGGAAGAACAGAGTCGCGGAAGGTTTATACAGTAATGGAACAAACTTGTAATTAATAGCAATAGAATGAAAGGTTGCATTTGGAGACATTACCAGAATGCTTCATGTTTAAAGCCCACCATAAACATCTGGTTTTGTCACTGGATTTGCACATTATAGTCCCTCAAGAGAATGAGGATTCTTAACTGATACCTGATACAAAGATCCACAGATATCAGAGAGCATGTTTCTCTAGGGAGAGAGAGAGTATCAAGAATTCTGAAATGGGTACTAAGAATGCTGAATCTTGATTGGTCAAGAGCTGCTTTCAGCCGGGCCGTTATTCCAGCACAACGCCTCGAGTGAAAGTAGCTCCTGGCAAAATGGACTCTGCACCTTGCAAATATCCCTATGCTCAACTGCCAACTGCTTGTCTCCGTATAACACGTACTGTACCTCAAGTAACAACTCTTATCTCCCTCACACATTCTCCAGTCCCGCACTCAAGAACAGCTGTCTGGTACTTTTTTTTTCCCTTCTTTTTAATCTGCTGACCGCAAACGCTACTTCCCTTCACCATGCTCGGCTCTGTCTCGGAGACCAGATGAGAAACGAACCGCAAAAGAAAAAAAAAAAAATTAATGTAAAAAAAAAAGAAAAGACAGATTAGCTGTAGTCAAGAGCAACCAAACCAAATGCAGTGAGACACGTATGACCATGGCCATTGATGGGAGTGGGAAAAGCGTGCCTCTCGCCAGATCACCATGACCTTCTTGTTGACTTCTTGTGCAGCTGAGCAGGAATTGATCTAGAAAGGGTAGCGAGGAGCAGCGGCTGCGGTATTCAGTGGCAGGAAGCAATCTTTCTCATCTTCTGGCCATACACTTTCTGGGAGGGAAGCTGAGGTATAATCATCTGTGAGGCTGCAAGATGGTGGGGGGGTCAGACAGGGGTCAGCAGTGGGAGGAAGTGGGAGGCAGGCTGGGAAAGCAGAGACAGACGCAGGGTGAGGGCGACACTGAAGTCAGGACTGCCCTAGTTTTCTTGAAGATTGCCCATACCTGCTGCCTATCTGTAGAACTGGTGTCACCTACTGGCCAGTGGCCAACACCACAATATACGTACACTATTTGTTTTTTCTTTTTTCAATTTATTGTGATATTTTTTTCTGTTTGTTTTTGGAAATTTAAAACACAAAGACTTTCTTTGAAAATATTTTTTATTTATAATATTGGACCCATTTCATAATTACAATAAGGCACTCTAGGGGGTGCGTTACGGTGTGCTAACAGCCCATCTCGGGTGGTGGAAGCACTTGGGTTCATCTCGTGCTTCAACCACCCGAGGCAGGCCGTTATCCCACCAAAATCACTGCCTGTCATGCCTTATTGCTTAAATATTATCTGTGTTGACCATGTATAGTATCTGAAGAGTGATCTTGTATAAAAGCCTGGGCACACAACTGTCACTAAAGTTGTCCATCTTTCACAGCAACTTGAAGTCTGGGTGCCTTGATTCCCATAGCCTGATACTGCTGAACAAGAACCACTGCTGCTAAGGGTAGTACAGATGATTTTTAAATAAATTGGGAACTGTATGTTAAATAAAGTATCAAAACCTGTTTCCATGCAAGGAATAGGGGTCTTAAGACAATAGACTCTAGCGAACTGTTCAGGGTTCACTGTTCCCAGTGAAAATAAGAACATGAGAGATTACAGCTGCAAAACAGCAGGGACTGGATCCAGAAGGGATGCCAAGAAATACTACTTTACAGATAGGATGATTGCAGGGTGATACAAGCTACCAGGAATGGTTGCTAAAGTTAAAACCATAGAGAGCTTCAAGAGGGGTTGGGACAAGTACAGGGATTGCAGTAGGCTGGAAGGGGGCCAGGGAGGGGGAGTGGTGGGACAAGAGCCTAAAAGGGGCATGTACTTCCACCTTGGGCATACTTAATAGACCAGAAGGGCAGGCCTTCTTCTGCTGGCTCAATTATATGTTTATAATAGATTGCTTAGCCATATGCAGTATTGCAGTTTCTGAGTTTGCCAAGGTACCCTTCCATCCCAGGGCACAAATAATGTCAGGACCCTCATTATCTACAAAAGAGGTCCCAAGAGGCAGCACATAGAAACATAGAAACAAAATCTGCCAGCAGATAAGGAACACTTGGTCCACCTAGTCTGCCCATCTTTCCCTTTCTATAGTATCACTGCAGATCCTAGTTGATCTCCAGACCATTCACCCCCCACCTTCCCTAAGATTCCCATATGCCTATCCCATGCTTTCTTAAACCCCAGCACTGTTTTTGCTCCTACCACTTCCACTGGAAGATTGTTCCAGGAATCCATCACTCTTACTATGAAGAAGTACTTCCTGACATCTCTCCTATATCTACCCCCCTTCAGCTTCTTATCATGCCCCCTTGTCCTTGAGCACCTTTTTTTCTGAAAAATACTTCCCTACTGTACCTTGTTTACCCCATGAGGTATTTAAAGGTCTCTATCATATCCCCCCAGTCTCTTCCTGGGTGTACCTATTTGGGTTTTTAAGTCTCTCATCATAGGGCTTTGATACAGACTTTGCACCATTTTAGTTGCCACCATCTGGACCATCTCCACTCTATGTCCTTCCAGAGATGTGGTCTCCAGAACTGGACACAGTAGTCTAGGTGGGATCTTGCTAGTGATCTATACAGAGACAATACCACCTTCCCCTTTCTGCTGGTGATACCTCTCCCTATGCACCCCAGTCTCCCACTAGCCCTCCTGACTGCCTTGTTGCATTGCCTGGCCACCTTTAGTTCATCCAATATGATTACCCCCAGGTCTCTTTCCTGCTTGGTGGTCATCAGTACCACTCCTCCCATTTTGTACGCTGCTTCTGGGGTTTTATGCCCCATGTGCATTATTTTGCACTTTTGTGCATTGAAACCCGGCTGCCATAGCCTTGGTCACTCCTCAAGTTTTCCTAGGTATCTTCTCATCCTTTCCATCCCCACAGAGGGCCCATTCTATTGAAGATTTTGGTGTCAACTACAAAAAGGCAGCTCTTCCCTTCTAGCTCCCCTGCAATGTCACTTATAAAGACATTAAAGTGGACCAGTCCCAGCACTGATCCCTGAAGCACCCCACTGGTCACACTCCCTTCCTCAGAGTAAACTCCATTTACCACCACCCTTGCCACCTCTCCCCTGATCAATTTCTTACCCAGTTTACCACCTTTGGACCCACGCCTAGGCACCTCAGGTTACACCCTATGAAAGGAGTCCCTGTAACTCAAAACAACACATGCCAGTCAAACCAGTTTTCTTTCACTACCTTGAACCCAGTGCCTTCCCTATAGGCCAGCTTAGCTAAGCCCCTTATTGTGACAATGTCAGGGCTTAGACCGTCGCTGTGCATATGGAGATGTAAAGTATCAATCTAACTTCTGGATTTCATTAAAAACAAAATAAAAGTTTGGAGCTGTTCCAGTTTCAGAATTAATCCTTTGTTACATCATCAAAGGGTCATTCACAAAAATTTAATAATAAAAGGTCTAAATACGTCTTTATGCACTGGTGCAGGAATGACTGTACATTTGAACTTAACATTTAACAGTCTGCAAATAGAGTTCATTGTGCAAAGCACAAGTTAAATGCCACAATGTACAGTGTTAGAGTCCATATGTTCCTGAAGATATGGTAATAGAACTCATATGTCCTGCAGAAGTTTTTGAGTGCAAACCACTGCCACCCCCAATCATCATGCCTACAGTATGTCAGCACATGTTAAAAAACTGAACTTCATTATTAATTAGTACATGTGTAGAGCCCTCAATGGGCATTTTCCAGTTTATCAGAACTGGTCAATATTTTAAACTATGCAGATTCGCTGTACAATAAATTTGAAACAAAATGCTAGTACTATTCATACCTGTGCAACACTCAGTTAATTTCTGGCGTAGAGAACTACACTGTTCAGGAACAAATCTTGTAGACTCATCAAGAAAAACTGTGCTCCTGAGAGATGAAGTACTACATGTGGGATGCTACACCTGCAGGGATATAGCCTGCTAAGTCCCCATGTGCCTTGTGAAATCGGCCCTCATGCTGCAAGAGACTACTACCTTGCATTAATTGCCAATCCTGGAGAAGACTGGCCAAATTTAGACATGTATTTGATAGCTGCATACACAACCCCACATCTAATAAATCAATTGCAATTAACAGAGATCTCTGCCTTATGCAAATTTAGTAAACTTGTTTAACGTTAACAGTAACCCACATTTCAAAGTACAGTACCACCTTAGTTTTCAAGAAAAAATATATTGCTGTCACAAACTATCTCCCAGTCTCCCTTGTCTGAGAAGCCTTCTTGTTGTTGACAAGTAAAGTAAATGTTGATGAGTTCTAATCTTTTCCCAGCTTTACCTGGGTCTGAGTAAATGAAAGTCTTACCCATGTATGTAATCTTGCAGGAAACTGGAATGTATGCGTAACCCTCAGTATGCACAGGCAGCTGCACCTCGCATCACAAGCCTTACACCTCTGTTGGGTTGCAAAACAGATGTCTGGAAAATAATACATTTCTACTTCATTGTCTGGGAAGAGTTAGCCTTTGGTTTTGGCTGCACCAAGGATGAAGTCTCTTATGTGAGGGCATCCCTTTCACTACCAGAATGGTTTGTGGTTGTTCCAACATCATTGAACGTCATTTTGGGATGCTCCTATAACTTTTTTACACCTGTCCCAAAATGTCTAAATTTAGCAAGTTCTTCATAAGCTGCATCACAAAACCATTCTGATCTACCACTTCAAGTGATTCTGACACGCTCAGTACATGTTGGCTAGCCATCTGCATGCCATTTTTCATATGATCCATGAGGAGCCTGATCAATTTCTTCTCAGCAATAATCCTGTAACTGCCATTGCAGTGCTGTTGGTGGTTTCGTTCGCTGCATTGGCAGTGGTGGTCACATTCTCCATTTGTGTCTCCACTGTGGCAAACCATAGAAACATAGAAACATAGAAACATAGAAGTTGACGGCAGATAAGGACCGCAAGGCCCATCCAGTCTGCCCATTTCTTTTTCTACCTTATAAATGTGCCATCGGCCTTTGCTCTGTCAGTGACCTATCTATTCATAGTCATTTGTATTGCTCCCTTATGCCTATCCCATGCCTGTTTGAAGCCCTGCACTGTATTCATAGCCACCACTTCTTGTGGTAAGCCATTCCATGCATCTACCACCCTTTCTGTGAAAAGAATTTCCTCACATTCCCCTTAATCGGCCTCCTCTAATCTCATGCTGTGTCCTCTTGTCCTGCTATTTTTCTTATATTTAAACATGTTAGACTCTTTTCACCTTGTTTATGCCCTTAAGGTGTTTAAATGTCTCGATCATATCACCTCTCTCCCTCCTTTGCTCAAGGGTATACATATTGAGCTCTGTCTAATCTGTCCTCTATGTCTTCTGATGCAGTCCCTGCACCATTTTGGTTGCCCTTCTCTGGACTGCCTCAATTTAGTTAATGTCCTTGTGAAGGTGTGGCCTCCAATACCTCGCATAGTACTCAGATGGGGCCTAACCAATGTCTTGTACAGAGGGATTATTACCTCCCTCTTACGACTTGTGATACCCTCACTAATACATCCTAACATCCCCTAGCCTTACCTACTGCTTTAGAGGTCTGCTTTGATGATTTTAGGTCATCAGTGATGATGATGCCCAAGTCTCTTTCTTCCTTTGTGACTGCTAGCAACTCCCTCCCAGCCTATAAGTGGCTTCAGGGTTTCTCTTCCTATGTGCATGATTTTGCACTTTTTGATTAAACCTGTGTTGCCACTCTTCTGACCATTCTGCTAGTTTATCCAGATCTCTTCTCATTCTGCCCACCCCATCTGGATCATCTACTCTGTTGCAGATCTTGGTGTCATCTGCAAACAGACAAGCCTTACCCTCTAGTCCATCTGCGAGGTCACTAATGAAGATGTTGAATAGGACTGGCCCCAGGACTGATCCCTGAGTACCCCACTTGTGACTTGCATCTCTTCTGACTGTATACCATTTACCACCACTCTCTGTTTTCTGCCAGTCAACCAGTTTGCCACCCAGTTGACCAACTTCTGACCGACCCCGGCCTACCTAGCTTATTTATCAATCTTCTATGTGGAACAGTGTCAAAGCTTTGCTGAAGTCAAGGTGGCGACATCAACTGCTCCCCTTGGTCCACCACTCTGGTTACCCAGTCAAAGAAATCTATGAGATTAGTTTGACAGGACCTTCCTTTGTAAACCCATGCTGTCTTGGATCCTGTGCCCTATGGATTCCAGGTGTTGCACTATCCTTTCCTTAAGGGTGCCTCCATAATCTTGCCCACTACTGAGGTAAGACTGACCGGTCTGTAGTTCCCCGCCTCCTCCCTGCTACCACTCTTGTGGAGGGATCTCATGAGCCCTTCTCCAGTCTTCTCTGGGACCTCTCCTGTGCTCAGAGACTCACTAAACAATTCTGCTAAAGGCTCTGCTAGTTCCTCCTTTAGCTCCTTAAGTACCCTGGGATGTATGCCATCAGGTCCCATTGCCTTATCCACCTCTGAGCTTAGCAAGCTCTTGTAGGACCCTTTCTTTGTGAAGGGAGTAGTGCTCACCTCCCTCCCGCTGTGTCCATGATGCTGAGCTGTGGGCCCTGCCCTACCTTCTCTTCAGTAAATACTGAGCAAAAGTATCTATTTAGGATAGATGCCTTTACAGGGTCCTCCTCCTCACATGCTCCTTTTCTCCATTAAGCTTAGCAATACCCCTCTGGACTTTCTCCTTTCACTAATGTATCTATAAAGTCTTGTCACCTTCTTTTACTGTCCGTGCTAGTGTTTCCTCAGTTTGGGACTTTGCCTGCCTTACTGCCTTCCTGCTTCCCTTAGGGCAGTTTGGTATGCCTCCCTATCTTCATCCTGCTGTGTTCCCTTATATTTTCTGAAGGCCAGCCTTTTGGCTCTGACCTTTTCTGCTACTGTATTTGAGAACCAAAGTGGTTTCCTTCTTCTTTACACTTCCTTTTCTGTCTAACACAATGGGATGTTGCTTCAAGTATTGTATCCTTAATGCTTGCCCACTTTGCCTGTACCTCCTCACCTGTGTTTCTTTTGCCAGGGCTAGCTTAACTCTGTTGGCCATCTTATCAAAGTCAGCTCCTCTGAAGTCCCATATTTTTGCCTTGGAATGGGATGATTTAGATGTAGTAGCCAAATTGAACCATACCATGTGATGGTCACTGGCCCCCAGGTGACCCTCCTACCTGGAGATCTGTGATCCCTTCCCTGTTAGTCAGTACTAGATCTAGGATAGCCCTGTCTCTTGTGGGTTGCTGTACCAGTTGTTTGAGGCCCTCCCCTGAGGAATCCACTATGTGTCTAGTTCTGGCCGATGTTCCTGCTGGTATTGACCAATCTGTATCTGGCATGTTGAAGTCTCCCATTATCAGAACCTCCCTTTAGCTGTCATGTTTTGTATATCTTCTAACAGTAATGTGTCTATGTCCTCCCTCTGGTCTGGGGGCCTGTAGACAACCCCAGTTCTTATGGCTGTCCCATTTCCTGTTTCCAGGTGACCCACAGTTCTTCTGGCTCATTATGTGTATTCTGAATTTCTGTAGCTTTGATATTTTCATTAACATACAGGGCCCTCCTCCCCCCTTTTGCACCTCGGTCTCTTCTTGAACAATACATAGCCAGGTACTGAAGTCTCCAAGTGTGGTTACTGGTAAACCACGTCTCACTAATTGCTACTATGTCCAGTTTAGCCTCTGACATTATTGCCTGCAGGTCTGGGATCTTATTTCCCAGGCTGTGAGCATTTGTGTACATGATTTTCCATTGGCCAGATTTTGGTGTGTTAGTTGTTGGGTGAAGTTTGGCATTACCCTGTGCATCGTATGGGGAGACAAACCTTTTTCTTACCTGGTGATGCAAATGAGCGGCAAACACGCTGAATTCCTGTTTGACCACTAGCTGAGGGGAGGTGTTCTTTCCATTCGACGATGGGGTGCTGCACCTCTCCCCATTTGCTAGTTTAAATATTCTGCAAAGACGTCAAACTTCTGCCCCAATGCACTGACTCCTCCTTAGTCAGATGCAGTCCATCAAATTTAAAGAACTTTCGCTCCCAGAACTGTTGCCAGTTCCTACAAATCTGTGTCCTTTTTCTGGCACCAGTCCTTGAGCCACGTGTTTAGCTCCCCTATCTCCCCTTCTCTGACCTTCCGTCCATCTGCTCCCTTCTCCCAGACTGGCAGGATCTCAGAGAAGGAGATGCCGGACGAAATAGATGATAGTTTGTCACCCAGCCTAGTCAGGTGTTCCTTGGTCTCACAACTGACGGCTGGCGAGATCGTAGTCCCTATGTGTACTAGGACATCAATGTTTTCTCCTGCTTTGTGAACAATTTTAGCAATGCGGTCAGTGTCTCTCCATGCTGATGTACCTGGGAGACATCTGACCATCACCCTGGCTGGAGATGGTATCAACTCCCGAATCATGGAGTCTCCTATGATCAGAAGTTTTTGGATTTCCTTTGTGCTTGTTTAGTTTTGGTTCCTGATTTGGGTGAGTATTGTTGTGCCAGCTCCTGTGCCGAGTGTCCTGCTCTGCAGTGTCTTCTGCCTCTTTATTTGATTTCAGAGATAGAGGCAGATACCTGTTTGTAGTGTTTATATGGTTTTTGGAGGTAATGTGTTGGAGAGCAGAGAGTGATGGGCACCTGATTTGCTCCTCCTAACCACCTGCCAACCTCCTGGACCAACTACCCTCTGCGGTCGAGGTTTTTCTGTTGGATGCTGGGGAAATGGCGGGTGGTTCTTATAATGTATTTCCTCTTCAATATGAAATTTGAGGCGAGCAATCTCTGCCCATGCTGCCCGGAGCTGAGACCTAAGATCTCCAAAGGCCCAGCATGTAGGACAGTGTCCTAAATCCTGTAAGACTGTCCTTCTGAAAATTGTTCCACAGTACCTGCAGTTAATGAAATCCATTACAAATAAGTTGCTGGGTTTGTAACCTAGTCAGAGTAATTAGAAGGAAAAAAAAAAAAAAAAATGCAAGTAATGGTTTAATTGTGCTTTGTTTAACTTGTTATAACAAGTTAAATTACTAGTGCCTTGTAAATGAGATCACCTTGTGGAGGCCCCACTGATCCGCCCCTTCCTGCTCTGTCACAGGAAATGTCACAACTGTGGTACCCTATAAAAGGAGTGTAGCGTAGGGTGGTTGGGGATGGGGGTGGGTGGCTGGGCCCTTTCCCTGCCTAAAAAGAAGAACCACGGACGAAAGAACAAGGAGGTAAGAGCAGAAACAATCAGTCAACAACAAATGCAGTAACCCTGAAAGCTTATCCTAATGTTAGATAAAACTGTAAAACCTGTAAAGCACCACCTGTAATAATTTCAGAGAAGATATACCCTGTAAGAAACACTTTGCTCCAGAGAAAAATAAAGCTAAAAAATAAACCTATTATTTAGAACATCCCTTTTCCTGTTCAAGTCATGGATGGCTTGCAGGAGTGCCATATTTGCTGGTTCACCCTCTAGGCCTGCCATGTAACTCAGGCTGACCACTTCTGTCCGTTCCATCGGCTTGCCTGAGCATGTCATACTGGAGTCCTGAGGCACTGTCAGCCAAGGCTTTCCCACTGCCACATTTTGCACACAATACTCAACATGTGGCCTGACCAGTGAGGCATACAGTGGCAGTAGTACCTTTTCATCTCTACTTTTTATGTTACGCATTACAAAGCTCATAATTTTGCTAGCTTGACTTGCAGCTTTTTGACAATGTTCCATTGAGGAGAGATTTTGAGATACTATTACACCTAGATCTCATTCTTGGTTGGTAGTTGGTATTTACTTTCCATATTGGGTGTAGACTGCATTTTTATTGTGTATTCCTAAGTGCATTATTTTACACTTTTCTAGGTTAAGATATAACTTATTACATTTCACCAATTCCCCCTACTGATTTATTTCCTCTTGGAAGTTGCTTACAGAGATTCCATTGTTTACAAAGGCTCCCAATTTAATATCGTCAGCAAACTTACTGCACCAGCTATTAGGTGTTGTGTGTATTGGTATTATATATGTGCTAAAGAGTATCGGGCCAAACACTGATGCCTGTGGTACCCCGCTAGTGATGTCAAGCCACAGGGATGCATGGCCAGCCACAATAACCCTTTGTCTCCGACCATCTAAACAAGAGTTAATCAATTTAATAAGACGAGAGTTAACCTTAAAGTTCTGCAACCTAGTAATAAGGAGTCCATGTGGCAAGGTGTCGAATGCCTTTGAGAAGTCCATGTAGAAATCATCAACTGATAAATTCACATCTAGTGCACTACTGACAGGGTTAAAGAGTGTAAAAGATTGGTTAAGCAAGACCTTCCCTCTCTAAAGCCATGTTGATAAATGTCTAGTTTTCCTGTTTTGGTCATATGTTTATTTATTGCTTCTTTAACGATCCCTTCCATCATCTTTCTAATTGCAGATGTAATACTTATTGGTCTGTAGTTTTTATATTCTCCTCTGCTACCCTTTTTGTGAATGGGTGTAATATATGCGTCCTTCCATGCTTTGAGAAGTACCCCTTCTTTGAATGATGAATTAAATAATGATGTTATAGGTCCTGTTACTAGGTCTGCCAGTTCTTTCAAGAGGGCTGGATGGAAACCATCTGGGCCTGGTGATTTGTTAGGATCTTAGTTCAATAGTGATGTGTATATCTGTGCTTCATTTATTTATATAGTTGTGTCTGTTACATTTGTTTCAACATTCGGACCTATCTTAATAATTTTGGTTCCAAAGTGTTCCTCTCATTGCAAGCTGTGGAGTGCTACCACCAAAAAACTGAATTGAAGTTCAAAAAATGTAACTTTTAATAGCTTGATCAGGGATCAGCAGAGAGCTCACACTGGAACGTCAGATCACATCGGCTACTGGCTCTGCCCCAACATAATTTTTTTTAAATGGGAAACTTTTGAAATGATTAGGGCTGAAAACCTGAATTTTCATTTATCTGTAATGAAAATAAGGACATTTAGGGGTACTTGAGGGGGAAAGAAATGTTTGCTATAGAATTAGAGGGTACAGAATGAAGGCATTAAAGGTTAAAAAGGGCCTAAATCATCATGAAACAGACTAAGGTGGAACAAAAATTCATAAAACATTAGTTTTGTAGCCCTAAACACTTGACTTTTTCATACAAAGCATAAAAAAGCAGATCCACACAGAATCTGTGACCCCAAAATGTTATTTTTTAATCAAACGCAGCCTTGATTAGCAGCAGTTTCATACGAACTGATTTCTAGCATGGAACATTTATGGAAGGAAGATACTAGTGGTTGTTCCATTAAAGAGCACAGGTGACATGGTAAGTGCCTGGGGGGGGGGGGTTCAGTACACCACATGACAGTAAAATTCTTCTCTCTTTTGGAGGTGATGAGAGGGAATGTTTGCAAGGGGGTGTATGACCAAATGAGTAGGTAGTTTTGCACTGGCTCCCAGGTTATCAGGTCTGAGAATCCCAGTCTGTTATCACAGCTAGAAAAGTGTTTCGCAACATACAGCAAAGAACGCAGCAGTGAATCACAAGGCAGAACTCATGAATCATTAGGTCACCTTGAAGAGACTGTAACACTTTAACCAATGGAAGTGTTAGTAATGAATATCTATTGTAAATGCGATCACTGTTGAGCAGGGGATTCTCTAGATATAGCCAAAAATGTAACAACGAATCACAAAGCACAGCTCATGCATAACTAGGTCAACATGACCAAGATTCTAATTCCCTCAAGCAATGTTATTCATGCATAAGTATACATTTGATCATAGTTTGATGAATGGTTCACCAGAAAGACTCAAAACTGTAACATGAAATCACTAGTCTATACTCATGCATAATAATCAGGCCACTATGTCAAGACTGCAATATTCTCAAGACTTGTTATTAATGAATTGTCCTACCAAGTTTGATCATGATTGATTGAGCAAACAAATGCAACAGCAGATCCATACCTAATCCAGACTCCTGCATTATTAGGTCACTGTACTGGAGAATTAAATACCCTTAAGAAACAGCAATAGCAAAAGACAATACCTAATCTGATCGCTACTGGATAGTACAGTTAGGAGTTATTCTAGGATAGTTAAGACAACAAGAAAGCACAAGCCCATATAAGTTGTCTCCACTGCTCAGTGGAGGTAACAGCAGTTACCAGCTTAAATTTGTTCATCCAACATAGCTTTAAATCTGTCAAAGCTTGGTGCAGTAACCACTTATTCAGGTAACTGATTCCAGAGCCTAACTGATCTTGATACAAAGCCGTGCTCCGCATTTCAGTTTTGCACTGCATCTCCATGATCTGATGCTTGTGTACTCTCAGATCATATTTTTCTCTTTGTACACAACTCTTAAATCATTTCTTAACACCTCAACCTTTAAAATTTGGTATAATAGTAGTACCCCCCCCCCGCTCGCCTAATCTCCAGTGGCCATAGACCTAGTTTATCTAGTCTTTGTTCATATGGTTTATCCCTGTAACCAGAAATTAACTTGGTAAATAATCTCTGTGGTTTTTCAATCATTTTTTTGTCTTTTTTCATATATGGGTTCCAACTTTGGGAACAGTAATCCAGGTGAGGTCCTATATAGGATTTGAACAAAGGAAGTAGTGCAATCTTGCTTCTAGAGAAGAAGCTTCTGTGTAAGTGTTTCTTGATTTAACTTGAGGGAGCACCCCAACCAATCAAGCACTCCTTTTCCCTGCATGTGAGATGCCCTAATTATGTAAAGAGTGTCTCACACAGCCAGCCAGGTAGCACAGTGGCAGGGTGCCCACTCACTACTCTGGTGACCAGGTTTGGAAAGTGGACTTGGGTTGCAGGAGGCCAGTTGAGGGAAGGAGTGATAAGGATCCCATTGGACAGCTCTCCTCCTTTATAGCTGGGGTCTCTTATCCTCTGCAGCCCAACTGTCGCCCATCGAAGGCTGTGGGGAAGTGCATACAGAAGCTGTCTTAGGGTCAAGGGCTGCCACAGACATGTGGTCACACATAATGGTGCATACATACACCAGGTCATTGTGTGCTGGCAGCCCCCAGGGGAGAAAATGGTGGAGAAGCCACAGGAACAGCAGGATGGCACCCATCCCCTCACAGGCCCCACACTGAGGACCAAGCACGCACCTCAAAGACCATATCCTGCCCCTCTTGGGAGTAGGCATGCTCCTCAGGGACCCTGCCATGAGGGATAATCCATGGAGTGCAGGGTAAGAACCTGTCAATGGTGGGTGACTGGGCTGGGAGCGATCCAATGGGGGCCATCCAGAAGCTGGAGGAGGAATTGTATGCTGATAAAAAGAATGTCTCATGCACAGGGGCTCCAGAAATTGGCATATTCAGGGGAGGTTTATACTTTTTTTTTAAATATCAGATCGGCCTTGTTCAATAATGTATTTATACAACCTCAATTTTTTCTCTCTTAGCAGTGTAACAGTGATCTCACATTCTTAGGGTGTCTGAACCTTCAGTTTACAGTTCTTACACCCTAAGAATGAGTGTGAGACCACTTTTACACTGCCAGCAGTTCTATTGGTGGTATATATATATATATATATATATATATATATATATAGAACATATCACCCTGTATGCCGATGATACAGTAATTCTTGCCACACACCAGGACCCAAAGAAATTGCAAGAAAATCTCCAACTCGGCTTCTCCTCGGTTGAGAATTGGCTCACAAAGCACAAACTCATCCTTAATCAAAAAAAACAAAGGCCATGATCTTCAGCAGCTCCCATAATAAACATAAACACTTCCAATTCTCCATTATCACCAGACAAGGTGCCGCACTGGAACAGGTAAAAAACTTTAAATACCTCGGGATCACCCTTGACCCTCACCTCTCCTACACTGCCCACATTGACCATGTTGCCAAAGCCGCTAACTCCCAGCTAGGCCTGCTATTCCATCATAGGAAACACCTGACACCTGAAGCCCTCACTGTCGTTGTCCAAAGCTCCATCAAATCCATAATTGATTATGGCATTATCATTTACGGCTCTGCTACAACCACCGCACTCAAACGTGTATCCACCGCCCCTCAACAAGGCCTGTCGACATGTCACTGGCTCCCAACGCCTAACTCACACCTGTGATCTCTACTGTCAAACTGGATGGTTGAATCTTGCCAATCGAATAAAACACCAAACTTGTATTACTACTAAGAAAATCTTGCTGGGCCTTGCCCCCCCCGGAGTCTGTGCCCTCATACAACTGAGAATCCACACCCGACATACCAGGGGATCGAAACCTCAGCTTCTGCAAGTCCCGCATTGCCGCACAACACAAGGCCAAAGATCCTTTGCTTACCAGACCACTAGTTGGTACAATGGTCTTCCCAGCAACATCTCAGCTTCACTATCACTCAGCACTTTTAAGACTCATCTCCGCCTAACACTGACTGCCTCCAACTTCTGTGACTGTTGTGGCTAAACATATCTTTTGGTTCCATAGCTGAAGATGCCCTTTTGGACCCACATCTACTCACGCACTTTACCAGCACCCCCCTTCCTATCTTCACCTCCCCTGTTGGCCCATGACAAATGCCACCCGGCTGCACTACCTCTATTCTTATCCGCCTTCCACCTCTCCTCTCTCTGTCCCCCCAACCTATCTCCCCTTCTCTCCCATCCACTTAGTCTCCCTGATTTCACCCTCCTCCTTTCCCTTTCTCTTCCCCAAAGTTTCACCTTATTGTTCTTTTTTCATCTACAAGACTATGTGTTTTTTTTTTTTAATTTTATAAACTGTTATCTTTGCTTATGATTGTCTCAATTGTACCAATGACGTGGAACCTTTGTAAAAGAGCTTTGGCTCAAAGGTATTTGTAATCCTAGAACAAATAAATAAATAAATTATATATATATATATATATATATATATATATATATATAACACGAAGAAGATAATCACACACTGGAAATCACAGGCCATTATTGACTTTAGTAATACAACATGACATGGTGAGGGATGTGCTAAGATACCAACACACCAACAGGTGGTAGTGAGGCCCAATTTTGCATGCGGAATGCCTTACAGTCCCAGGAATTGTGGGTATCCCACCATACCTCACACCTTGGGGTGTCTTATTGTGCTTCAAAAATGGGCAACCAGGCAAATAATCAATACAAAATAAAGAAATTGCACACAAAAAGTAAAATGGTGTGAAATGGTATCTCTGCAGCTGAGTGCCACTAGGGACTAATATGATAGGATGGTGTGTAGCCAGTGACTGTGTGGTGGCAGAGCCAGCTAAGTTTTCTTTTTCTCCTTCTCACATACAAATAAAAAGACACCACAGGTTTTTTAATTTTTTGTCTTTAATCATATACTTTTGACTATTTTTAGTTATTTCTAGTGTATAAGAACAAACAGCAGAGTGTACCGATTGGAGGGAGCGTTAATCTATCTAGCCTGTCCATTGCCTTTCAGTAGTGGTTGCCAAAGACCCTACCTTAGTAAAGTATTTGCCTAGCCTGTAGCTAAATAAGTTTTAATCTTAAATATGCGTAATCAGAGTTGAGAGTGCAATGAGAGTTTGTTACTACAATCAGTGAGTTGTCAGTTTGTATTACCATCTGCACTGGAGTGATACGTTTAGTGCATGATCAGAGACTGGTAAGTTTGTTGTAGACTAAGGGAGCAGGCGGGTCAGTTGGGAGTGGAACCAGGATCACAGTGTTGACACAATAGTTTATTCAGTGGAAGAAAGGAGAAAGAAATCATGTAGAGGAAACAAAATGAAAACAAGGAAGAATGTTGAAGAGAAGTTAAGTGAACACTGGCCGACTGATACAACATACCCAATGTATTTAAATTTGTTTTTCTAAAGAAACTGCCATGACCTGCAGAAGGGCTTTGTGTAGCCTGAAAGCTTCTGTTTTGTAAATCTCTTGTTGGTCCATTAAAAGGTATCAAATCACCCACTTTGCTCATCTTTTTCTACAAGAACCAATAAGGCTACAAACAATTGTCTACATCATGGAAGATACCGGAATCCGCCAACTCAGATGGCAGCTTCATAACATCAGGAAGAGAGAAGCTCAGTTAGATAGTGACCTAACCCAATACAAAATAACAAAATATTGTCCCTAAGGGTCTCACTATCTAGTCCACTTAGAACCACTTACGATTCAAAATATGCTGAACAGTTCTGACAGAAGACTTCAGAAAAACTGAGAGATCACCTCATTCTCAGACTATACTCTAAGAAAGTTCTTTTGAAAAAAGACTTTGAAAAGATTTCTGATACGCTGGAGTGAAGGACAGTTAAGTCAAAACAAGGCATCCAAAAACAGTTCCACCTGAACTGCCAGAAAATATTAGAGAGCTATATTCGGCAAGAACAATAAACTATGCATGCTGCTAAACAAGAATTAAATATGAAATGTATGTGTAAAGTCTGAGTCTGATGATTGATCGATGCCCATGGTTGCTTGGTAAAAATGAGTATTTAGTAAGGAGTTTTGTTATATCATAGAAAGTAATTTATTTTTATTATTTTAGTTTTTATATGTTAACCTTTCCTATAAACAGGACCATCTTGAAAATGGGTCTTTGACCTAATGATGTGTATGTAGGATCTTTCCTGTATAAAAATAAAAGTTTTACTACTACTACTACTAAATACCCTCCAATGAGCCAGAGATTGCAGCAGTAGAACAGAGGAAGGCAATAAAACATGAAGCAGCAAGGTAATGCAGCTGAACATCTCTCTGTTGTTAGTTTGTCCAAACATACACTGACCACTGTAGAATTATCTGTTCTCTCTAAGGGGTTTTCATTCTGCACAACAAAGGACCTTGACAAAATACAGTTCTGTGGTGCACTAGAGGAATACTACTGTCGACTGCAACTAGAATAATTTTTTTCACAACAAAGAAGAAACCCTAGAAATCATCACTCCATCAGAAAATAAAAATGAATCATTTGCTTTTCACCTCTCCCGAGTGGACACAATGCCAAACTGTATGCTTACATTCAAAGTTTTCATCAGAGTCAACTGCCAGATCCTTAACAAACAAAAATGAAACATCTATAACTTGTCACCATTAGAAAGAAAAGCAATGCAGTTACTGAAATCCAACCATAAGATGGTTATTAAGAAAGCTGACAAAGGCTCTGCAGTTGTGATCTTAAACCATGAAGATTATGTTAATGAAGCAAACAGGCAACTAACAGATCACATCTACCTCAGGGAACCGCCTAGTGATCTGACTGCACAATACACAAAAAAACTATGGGACACTATTAAATTATTTTCTAAGCATACCCAAGACAAAATAACTGATCTCATCCCTGGTGAACTTAAGCTAGGCACATTCTACATGCTATCCAAGATCCATAAATTGGGGAATCCAGGGAGACCTATATTTGGCAATGGTACCCTGACAGAAGGGATCTCTAGATTTCTAGAAACCATCGTAAAACCAGGTGTTATAGAAAGAGGCAGCTATATTCAGGACACTACACAGTTCTTGCATACATATTCTTTTAGAGATTTACTGCCTAATACCATTTTAGCCACGATGGACGTGAACTCCCTCTACACCAATATCCCGCATACTGATGGAATTTCAGCCTGTCTTAATCTATCTACAAGAGAAGGGACAGCACCATGACATCTGCCTAAAATTAATTGCCAGGCTTATCACATTCATTCTGCCCCTCAACAACTTGAGTTTCAACACCAAATGGGCACCGGCATGACTCCACAACATGCCAACCTTTTCATGGTCAATTTGGAAGCGGATTTCCTGAAACAATGTAAAATCAAACCACTTGCATACTTATATTGATATATTTATAATTTGGACAGAAGGTACTCACACACTTAAAGAATTTCATCAGGAACTTAACCTCCACCCATCCATTAAACGTCCTCCGGATTACTCTGACATCAGCATCAATTTTCTTGGCACCACAGTTACCATCGAAGATGGAACCTTACAGACCTGTATCTATAGAAAACCAAAAGAAAGACAGAGATAGCTACACAAAAACAGTAATTACCCATGGCACACTAAAAAATCTACAAAGTACAGTTAAGCCCTTTGATACCACTGAATCGGTTTGACCGAGGATAATAGAGTTAAACACCTTCTCACACTGAAAAGAACATTTAATGAACAGGGACACTCCTCTAGAGAACTTGCTAGAGCTGTGGAACATGCCATGCCTATGCCAAGACAACTACTACAAAATAAAGAAAAGACCACCATCAACCGGACACCCCTGGTTGTTGTATACAACCCTAATCTGGAGCCCCTACAAAAAATTAAGGACCTACAACCAATATTCAGTGAGGATGACACCTGGAAATGTATTTTCCAGGAACACTTTTACTGTCTTTCAAACAACCACCTCACTTATCCAACCTGATTGTCAGGAACAAACTTATACCTGACCAAAACAGCAGAACACTAGGAGGCACCAAACGCTGCAAGATTCCTAAACGTAAAACATGTGAGCACATTTCCCCTTCAGACTTTATCGACACCACCCAAAACAAGCAATTCAAGATACAGGGGAGTTATATATTTGGATCCCAGAATGTTGTCTATTACATCCAGTGCAAGAAGTGTCCACATGCAAGTTATGTGGCATAAACCAGGCAACCCTTTGAACCTGACTGAACTCACACAGACATGACATAAAGGAGGAAAAGACTGAAAAACAGTGGGACACTTCTGTCAGTCTGATCACTCCATCTCTGACCTCTCTGTCCTGGTTCTCAAAGGACACTTCAAAAATACACAAGAAAGGTGGGCTCATGAGCTCAGGTTTATTTATTGGCTAGACACTAAAAACAATGGATTGACTGTAGACCTTAGTTTCAAGACCCATTACAAAACTGAAACTGGCAACTGCCTTTCTCTTGCTTCAGGTGCATGTGCATTTCCTGTGCATATATTGACATACATTATCTCTTACATTTCATATATATTTTTAGTGTGTCTTATACTTGAACATGGTTTTACTAATATGTTTGATCATACTTTTTGTCTGCTGTGTTCACGTGGATATGTGTGTTTATGCAGTAGAGATGTATATATAAGTGCTTTTTTATTTGTCTCTCTCTCTGTCACACACACACACACACACACACACTGGGCCGGATCTTCAAAGGAAAAGAATGGATGCATGCATTTGGCAGTAATAGGAATTGCTGCATGTGGCAACACGCATCAAAAAATTCGGCAGACGGTATTCAGAGAGACTGCCTGCGCCAATGAAGATTCAGTCTGCAGCAAAGAGGAATGTACCAGGGATGTGCCCAAAACAAGTGTGCGACATTGCGCATTGTGACTTGCATCAAAAAAAGGCAGCAGCAACCCCTTAAATTGGATTCCAGAAGCAGGAAACTGTGAGGCTGCATCTTTCTAAGTCCCCAGCCTTTACACCAGGGAGAAGGTGGTCTAAGCACACTAAACTATAAAAAGGGGCCCAAGCAGAGTGACAGACAAGTGTCAGGTAGGAGCTAGCAGTCTGCAAGCCACAACCTGACAGTGACAGAGGATGACAATGTCAGCACCCATAGCCCTACTGGGCACTATGTTGGCAGCAGAAAGGTGGTGGAGGCACAGGAGGCACCGTGATGGCAGGATGCAGGGTAATTGCATACCACAGCAGCAGAGGAGAGCTGTCAGGAGATATGCTGTATTTGTGATCCATGTAAGAATGTCATTTGAGGAACTCAATGAGAAGCATTGCATAGCCCATTACCACCTGACTAAGGGCACCATCAGGATGCTGCGAGCAGACCTCATCAGCAATCACCTCACCTGAGGGACACCGCATTCCCTTGGGTGATACTGGGAGCAGTACCTAACATACAGGAGGAGGACCTGTCACAGGACACTAATGATGTGAGGGGAGGCCCCGACATGGCATACAAGCAAGCAGGTGCAGCTCCCTGGAGATAGTTGCACTGTGTCCAACAAGTGGCCATTACTGGTGAGGTGCCCCTGGTGGACCTTTCAGCTTACTGACGTGGGAAATGGACTGAATGTAATACACATCAAAGGTGGTGTGGCGTGATTCTGAAAAGTGGAACATGCCAGCCGAGGAAAACACAATAGCACAGTGGATGTGTCTGGCAGCAGGGTGTGTTGGAGACTTATGGATGACAATTATGGACTGGTCACAGGCATGGCTAATGGGGAGATGGCACTACTGTGGTTGATCCAGTTACTGTGTCGTGCTGTGGTACCCAGGCATATCAATGGGGACACGCCTGTCAGGGGAGGCCACACATCCATAGGCATAGCTATTCATTGGTGAGTGAACAGGGACAACATTAGCATGCTGTCTCACATGCTGTGAGTACCACACAGGTCAGGGGTACACATGTGCAACTGTGAATGTGCAATAGGCAATGGTGCAGGCTAACTTGTTGGGGTGGGAGCTGCTGAGCATGACTGTAACCACAGTAATGTGCAGGGTGCTGGGAGTGGTGACAGTTGTGGTGTGTGGTGTTCATATGCATGCAGGATCTGCTGTCAGGCTGTTGCAATGGCAGCATGGTGTACACATATGCACACCCACTGTACACAGGTGTGGTGCTTGCATGTGTTGACCCCTGGGGTCAAGGGCTGTTGGGACCACCATGCAAGG
Source organism: Neoceratodus forsteri (assembly GCA_016271365.2). Lineage (NCBI taxonomy): Eukaryota > Metazoa > Chordata > Ceratodontiformes > Ceratodontidae > Neoceratodus > Neoceratodus forsteri. The sequence continues at coordinate 668,328,314 of CM057451.1, read as the reverse complement.
ACCGATCCCCATTGGAGGACAGTGCCTGTCCCATACCCTGCAGCAGTGGGTCTGAAGAACATGCAGGGATACAGTGGCAGATGACATTTGTTCCACACAGGCTGCCAACACAGCCTACACAGGCAGCTGCACTACTGATGTACAGCTGCATTGTGAAATTACACATCTGTTGTTGCAATCTGTGACTTGCATCAATATTTACTGCATGACACAATTGCATATAGTGTCACCACGCTGCATGTGAACACGGAAGTGCATTACCGTGTGGATGCTCTGCATGGGCCCTGTAGGTAAGACATGACAGACAGCCAGGCAGACCTGTAAATGTGTAAGTAGTGCAGCAGGTGGCTACAAACAGTAAAGAAACTATCTAGAAGTTGCAGCCAGGCCCAAAGTGTTAGTACAATGACCACTCTAAGTGGAAGGGTACTGAACTTCTCTCCTGAGGAGACTGCGCTGTACATCAGCCTGGTGCAGCAATGGGGAAGGTATTTACTGCCACCGGGCAGTAGAAGACACACCCTAGTAAGAGGGACCATGTCTGGCAGCAGATAGGGGCCAGACTGGAGAAACTGTCAGGTGTGAGGTGGACACCCCATCAGCTTAAGCACCAACAGCAGAACATGGCCCGGAGGAACTTGGACCTGTTGCAATGGCTGAGGGGGATGGCCAGAACCATCGATGTGGCTATGAGGACTGAGCACATGTCAACTGAAGGTAGGTATCAGTAATGTAATACACAGATAATATGATTAAAGTGTATCAATATGTCAGAAGCCACACTGGCAGTGTGTGGCATGCTTGTGTTTCTACAGGTGACCGTGACAGATGTCGTGAAGTCCAGCATGCTGACAGAGGATGCGAACAGGGCAGTGGTTCCAGCCAGCCAGCAGGAGCAGGACACAGTGGCCAAGGTAAGTGCTGTAATCACTAGTGGCAAACATGCATGCAGAGGTGTAGGTCATGAGCGCCAATGTAAGGGGCCACACACCCTATCTCGTCGGGCTACATACATATGTACCCATGTGTAGTGCCACAGTGGATAGTACTGTGCGTGCCATCGCTTGGTGTCCACTGTTGTGTTGTACACCACAGGTCATGCAGGTGTGGTGTCCCACCGTGTAGTCCCATGGGTGATGTGTAAGGAACCATCACACATGGGAGAGGCACAGCATGGAACTATAGCCACGTGTCGACTGGGATGTGGGCATGCAATGCCCCCATACAATGGAACGTGCATACCGTATGTAGATGGTGGTATGCATACACAGGATGTGGGCTAGGCAGGTACCAGGGGTGCCATTTAGGGGCCGGGGGAGCACTTGCCCTCCCCTCCCCTGCATTGCAGCCAGGGTAGAGTTTTTTTCTGTTGCAGTGTCTTTTTTTTAAATAAAATGTGCCATTGCCTGCCACTCCACTCATTCGACCCCCCCCACCACCACCATCACCACCACCGCAGGCAAAGAAACACAATCGAGGCATGCTGGACCGGTCCCAATGGCTCACAGCTCCTTCCTGCAAAAAAAACTGCTAGTACCAGTGTGCATAGCACTAGCTGCACCTTAGTGTGCATGCACAGAGCTAGGACTTAGCTACGGTCTACTGTGACTGGCTAGGGAGGCCAGGGGGTGGAACAGGTCACGACGTCAACCCGAAGTCACTTGTAAGCGGAAGAAGCCTGCCTGATGAGTGCGAGCAGGGGCAGAGGTGGGAAATGGATGGTCATCGGTCGGAAGACTGGAGTCAACAAGAAGAGTTTCTATTTTCAACTAACAAGAGTGAGCGATGGACTTAGAGAGGCATAGACGAGTCGAGTCCGAGTCAGGTTTTTGTTTGTCTGTTGATCGGGCGGGTGGACAGCCGCAGTCGGGGCCCCAGGCACTGCAGACAGACAGACAGAGAGGAGAGCTGAGCTAAGTAAGCTACCACAGAAATCGGAGGAAGGAAAAGAAGACAGTAAAAGACGGTAATACTGATGTTCTACGTCTGGCAGACATTTGAGCTAATATGCTATTGTTTTATTTTAAAACAAATTTTAAAAAATAAAATAGAAAAACAATTATTTGCTTATTAGTTGGTGAGCTCACAAGTGCAAGGTTGACCTGGAAATGAGTTCTTTAGTGAGGAATCCTTAAATGTGCCTTAGGCTTTGTCAACATCTCTGAAGTGGCCCTCTGAAGCAGAATGGATTTGAAGGGTAAAGATTAAGCCCCCCCTGCTCTGAGCCTTACTGTACATTGTATTACTAGATACTGTATGCCCTGACCCACGGGAGAGGGGAGGTCACTCAGAATATTGCATACAGCCATTAGTTCAACAAACAGCAGGAACTTCATTCCCCACAATACAGGCAGTTAAGTGATCACGATTCCAAGATACTGTGCCCCCATCGATATGTATACAAATGTGTGCATGGTGATTATTTAAATTTGGTTTGATTCACAGAAGCAACATGTGCTTGTTGATGATGGAACTTTTTTTAAGTTCTCTCTCTACTCCTGTACTCAACAAGTCTTAATTGATTTATAATATCATAGTATAGAAAGATATCCTATCCATCTGTGGCTACACAACTTTTTTTTTGCATTCAAAATTTCTTGATTAGGGCAGGTTCATAGGCTGACCCAGTGGCTCAGCAGTAGCCCTGGCTACCACCCACCATGCATGACAGCCCACTGGCTCAGCAGCAGCCCTTCCACCTGCATGCCAGCCCAGTGGTTCAACAGTAGCCCTACCACCTGCCTTACCAGCCCAGTGGCTCGGCACTAGCCCTTCCACCTCCATGTTAGCCTGGTGGCTCAGCAGTAGCTCTTCTACCTGCCAATGCCGGCCCAGTGTCTCAGCAGTAGCACTTCCACCTGCAATGCTGCTAGCCCAGTGGCTCAGTAGCAGCCCTTCCACACCAGCCCTGTGGCTCAGCAGTAGCCCTACCACATGCCATGCCAGCCGGTGGCTCAGCAGTAGCTCTACCGCCTGCAGAATTGACCTGACTTGAAAGCAATTCTGCTTTCACTCAGCACTCTTTATTTTCCCTTATACAGAATCATTTATTTTTTTTAAATAAAAGAAAACAAATCCATCTCACAAATTGGCAAGACAGATAGAGGGAAGTTTATTTCCCTGATCCAGCAGTCCAGATTGAGCAGCCCCCCCCCCCCCCAGAACACCACCATGATGTCAAGTCACCTTCTGATGTTTTTCATATCATGCCAGCCTTTTGCAAACCTTGCCTGATCATAATGGAGGATTGCTGGCAGTATTCCCTCCGATCTCCCCACCAGCACCTTAGCCACCACCTTGTAGCTCATGTTCAGCAGAGAAAGAGAGCAGCAGGAACCACACAAGGTAGGGTCCTTCCCTGGCTTCAGGAGGACTGTGACGGTTACCAGGCAATGCAATGGGTACAGTCACACTAATTATAGATCCTCCAGCACCATTGCCTGCATAGGCAGGTTGAGGTCCTCCCAGAAGAACTTGTAGATATCAACTGGGATCCCATTGGGACCTGGCACTGCAAGTTGGAGTGACTTTACTGCTGTTTCCTCCTTTTTTGAAGTAACACCTTTCTCCAGTCCTTCTCCGTCTGCGACAGAAATCTTTGGGAAGGGCAAGGTGTCAGGGCTAGGAACACTGTACAGACCTTCTGAGATGTATAGCTTCTGATAAAAGCTAGTAAATGCTTCCTGTATAGCTGACTGGTCCACTACTGGTTCCTCATACTTCTGTAGTAAAATGTTTTTCTCTGCCACCTCCCATCCTAGGTGTCAGGTCAAACACTCCCCCTCTTCGTCTGTGTCAAAATATTGCTGACCCTGTGATAGGAGGAGGTTTCCCTGTATCTGCCGTGATATTATTTAGTACAATTAAATTAGAAACATAGAAATCAGATGGCAGAGAATGACCCCATTGATCCATCCAGTCTGCCCCTAACCCATCCCCATAGGAAGCCCTGGACCTACCTCTTTACACCCCATCCCTGTCCCCCCACCGATAGAGATTCCAGTCCCTGTCTTACTTCCAGGTTTATCCTCTTCCTTCCCCTATTTATGGCCAGTGTCTTAGTAATACATTCTTATTTTTTTTTATTTTTATTAAGACTGCAACTAACAACACAACAGATGTGTAACTTTTCCTACCCGATCCAGATTTGTTCCAGTCCAGCCTAGCTTATGGTGGCCATGGTCTACGTGCCCCTGACCTCGCCCCATTCAGCAACTGGCCCTGCCCCCACTCAGCCCATGGCCCTGCCCCCACAGCCACTCTGACTGATGGTTGTTGCCTCCCCCCGTTGAAATCTGAAATGGTACCCCTGGCAGGTACACATGTTGTGCATGTGTTACAGCCCAGAGCATATGCACACAATGCCATGCAGGCCATTGAACACAAATGCTTACCACAGGGCCAGTGCCCATGGAGACCTGTGAAGGGGAGGGCATGGCCAGTGACATCACCATGCAGCAACGGTGGACACCTGGTCAGCTGGTGGATGTGTGGCCCTGACTTGGGGGTGCTATAGCAGTTCGCAGGGTAGGTACCTCACCGCATGCATAGCCATGCTGTCTTGAGTGCCATAGTCCCATGGATGGTGTGTAGCTGAGGGGCAATGGGGCCACAATGGCACACACTGCATGTATACAGATGCACAGTCCAGGCCACCACAGGGCAACACACCAATTACAGTACAGTATCCTGGCCTGTAGTATACAGTGCATGCAGCATCCACAACAGCCAATCATCATGCCATAACCCATTGCTGTTGGCGGTACATCCCACATCACACTTTCCATCATGCCAGTGGTGGCTGCAGCCACAACAAGTACAGTGGGTGTCGGTTCACTACACACCTGTTGGCATGTATATGGAATGCTACAGTCAGGCCTGCAGACATGAGTCATCTCTGTCATGTGTGTGTAAGGTGTACACACAAGCCCACCACAGATGTCTACGGTGTGCCTTGGGGTGCTGAAGGTGGATGGGCCATGACGTATGTGTCTGCTGCCAGTTGGCATGTGTGCCACCTGATCCATTATCCACCCCCTATAATACACATGCCTTTCACCAGAACAGCACACAGTACCACTGTGTGACATGCCAGTGGAATCACATTTGGGTAGTGTGTTGCACGGTGCTGGTACACAGCCTGGCCATTACAATGGGCGCACCTCATGGGCCAGCTACATCCCCCCCCCCCCCCAATAGGTTGGTGGCTGGTGGCATACATAGACATATTCATCAGGCTGCTGTTGTGTAACAGGACCACAATGGATCTACCTCACTGTAGCCACTGCCACCTACTGTTCAGCACCAGGTGCATGTCCATATGCATATATGATGCTGTGTTGCAGTCCACCTGCACCCACACCCCTTAGTGGAAGACCAGTCAACAACCCTGTGATAACAACCCCGTGAGAGTATGTTGGCCATGACCACACATCATGCTCACTGGATGTCACAGCCATCACTGTCATGGGCCCACATCCCATAGACACCCCCAGGCAACTGCGTGATGTGTTGCGCCTGTCCTCTGTTGTATGGGACCTTCAGACACCCTTTGCAAGCCTTCTGTAACTATCATGTCAATACTGCTTGCTTAATGTGCAGTACCATACACCCAATGTTTCCATCGCTAGTCGTGTGGTTGTGTCCACCATCATCAGGTGCTGGAAATAGCTGCATGGCCACAGGTGGATGTCTACGCACATGTTCTATGTGGATGTGTCTGTAAATGCTACCATGGGGCATTAACCCATGTATTCCTTTCCACTACAGGTGTCCAACAACATGTGGCCGATAATAGGGCACAAGATATGCCCAGGGTTAGGGGGAGGGTCAGGGCCATGCGTGGACAGAAGAGGGAGGAGGCAAGGTCCTATGTAGAGAGGACACATCGCTGGCACAGGGCCGCAAGAAGACTCCCATCATCCAATGAGGAACAGGAGGACCAGGGCTGCTAAGTGCTTTATGGAGCCATAGGGTCTGCTGCAGCTGCCACAGACACATCTGGTGACAGCCCCATGGTGGATGTTGTTGCTGACAATACCTTTGCTGTGGGAGGGCCAGCAGGTGGGCAAGTGATCCAGCAGGGGGACATGGACAATGCTGTTGAACGGGTGCAGGATAATGTTGAAATGGCAGAGGTGGTCACCCCAGAGGGTCCCAAGGCAGAATATCAGGAGATTGTCCAGGATGATAAGGAGGCAGCATGAGCTGGCTGCAGTGCAGGACCAGGAACCTCAGCCCCAGATCAGCTGTCTTGACCGTCTGCAGCACATGGACAGGGAGTTAGATGCAGTCATGCAGGACATGTCGCACATACAGGACTCAATCACTGCCTTCACGCACAGCCTGCAGGACATGCTGGACATGTAGGGGACCTGTCGGTCTTGATGTCACAGGATCCCTGTTTTGGAAATGTGGCATGGTGTCCAGATGCTGATTTTATACGTGTTATGTGTCTGGATGTGCTGTGTATGTGCATGTTATATGACTGTCCCTTGTAAATAGTTTGATGGTATTGTTGATGTATGTTTCATAATAGTTGTATGTTATTGTTGATTTCTGTTCCTATGTAGTTTGCTTTTATTGTTTACGTTTATTTAAAATGATGCTATTTGCACGTTTGCACATGATGTTGTTGATTCTAATGCTGCTAATACGTTTTCATCATATATCCAATGACTTGTACCCCTACCCTGTTCATACAATAAATCCTTTTCCATGATTGTACTTCGCAGTGTGTGGCCGAGTCTTCTGTGATGGGATCCCTGTTGACTGATGCAATGTTCCCGTCTGTGCCAGTTGTCCTTTGTGTCCTGCATGTATCCGGACATGTAGTACATGTAATATCCAGCTGTGGTGGCACACTTAGGCATGTGTCATGCATCTCTGACGTATCCACTGGAGGTTTACTGAGGCCTGCTGGGTCATGTATGCGCTGATGCATCAAATGCAGTGTCCAGCCATGTGGGGGCCTGTCAGGCCTGCCCACACCTCAACATGCTTACATGGTGTGTGTTGTGAAGCCACATGGCAGCCCATCCCGTATCTCACCATGGGTGTGTGTGGATCCCTGGGTTACTGCCATACACAGACACTGACACAGATAGCCACATGACTGTAGTTACCCCCTGGCCCTGTCAGAGTGCATTGGCACTGGACACATTAATGCTGCCTGCATAGCACATGTGTATGACCTGTTCCCCACTGTAATATCCATACTGATGTGTATCACGTCACAGCTGACATGACTGTCACCCTATCTGTACCTGTGTCCACTGTATTATACTGTCCCCACCAGAGTGCACAGTACACCAGGCAAGTGTCAATATGCATGTGTCCTGTATCTGGACTCCATTGGGCATCCAGAGAGACCTGAGCCCTTGTCATATGAGGAGGGAGCACAGCCTCGCCCTGAAGTCCCACACCCCTTCTCCCACTACTGGTGGTGGGGTCACCCTACCACACCCACCCCCCAATGCCCATGCATGCCATTGTGGGTGCAGGCATGTGCTGTACTGTGTCTGTAGACGGGGCTGAGTAATATGCACATATCAATGGTGAAATAACTTTAATGTACTGCATTGGTTTGTACACAAAGTGCAACATGTACCACTGTCACACTGTCTATTGCACCGTTGCTTGCATGTTCCTATCACGCACAAGGACAACTACACCCCTACTGATCCTCATACAGAGAATATCCACAACAGCCATTTGGTGTACCCTTCAGTCAGGACCATGCATTATCCATGTTTGCTATCCATTGACCCTGGATGGTTGTCCATAACACACACTGCAACTAGTGATGGTCAGTGTGCCCTGGTCCCACACAATGTGTTACGTGGGCGTGTCCTTCCATTTTGGTTTCCTGTCTGACCTGCGTGGGGCTGGCACAAGCTGTGCTTGCTGCCTCATGGATGAGGGGACATCACTTCCAGAGACTGTGACAGTGGCATCTGTGGGTGGCCCCTGTGTGCCTGTCTGCTTGCACTTCCTGACCCTTTTCTTTTTTGAGGGACCGGTGGGTCTCCTTGTGCCCCACACTCCCTTCCTGGCCCTGTGACACCACATTCTGTACATACCCCTGCCCTCCATCTGTGTCCTGTTTTGCATGGGACAGCACTGCCCAGGGAGCCTACAGTGACAGCAGGTGCTAGGTGTACTATTAGGGAATGAAGTGCTGCTGGTGGTGACAGGGGCATGGGTTGGCAGGTCTGCAGTGTGTGTTGCACTTCCTGGAGGGGATATCACAGGTATGGGAATGGCCATGTTGTTTTGGTTATTGCCTGGCATTGGGGCATGTTCCGCATGCAATGTGTGCCCTGGGCTATGTTTCAGTGTGGGTGGTGTTGCTGCTGTGTCCATCACCTGCGCATTCACACAGGACTGTGATCAGTGTCACAGCACTGCAGTCATGTCGGTATCCTGTGAACACGGTGACCACAATTGAGAGACTGCAAAAATGGTGACTCAGTCACAACTCCTGTGTTCTGGGTTACCTGGCAGGGTAGTGACAGGATACCATGGTGGGCAAAGAAGGTGACAGGATGTACACGCGCATGAGTGGGGACTGAAGGGACCACACCGCGTGAGGGGAGGGAGGTTATGTGGGAGGTAGAGTGGCAGTCGGCTGCTGAGCTGGCCGTGTGGGGTGGTGGTGAGGGTGGTCGACTGGGGTTGGGATGGTGCCAGGTTTGGTTCTGGGGTGGGCATCGCTGTTTGCGTCGGGGCTAAGATTTTTTTTTTTAAGTTTTACACCCCCAACATGCACCCTCCTGGAGTTGAGAATCTTTAGTTAGGAGGATGCAGGTGGCGGCCCACATACTGCTACAGTCCTGTCACTGCCTTTGAGTCACCATAAGTGTACATCGCCGTCATTTATTTTCGGCAGTGTACCCTCACCCAAATGGCAATCGCCGTTTGGTGATTGCTGTTTTGACATGGAACTTGCTATGTCTGGCACTGCTGCTGTGCTAGTGACCTCTCTATTACTTCTGTCTGAAGTGTCTGATGTGCTATTGACCTTTCCATTACCTCTGTCTAATGTGCCTAATGTGCTAGGGACCTCTCCATTACAGATGTGGTGTGATCTATGGCCTGCACCTGTCCCGCTATAGCAGTACATATGCCTTGCATGGCCAACACTGTGTCAGCCATCCCTGCTGTGGTGTCCTGCGTGCCACCCTGTATTGCATTACTGATGCCTGCCAGGTGTTCTTCCACACACTGATGGTGGCCCTCTAGGCATGTCCTGATCTCCCTCAGCTCCCTCGTTCCCTCCTCCTGTCCCCGCACCACTGATTCACAATATATGTCAAAGGTTATTGGTGGCAGGAACTGCTGATCTAGACTGCTGGCAGTCTCATCAAGTCTGGCCTCCAACTCCTCCATGGTGAAAGGGCTTAGGTTCTGGCCTATTTCGTCCACTGTGTCCCCAGTTACATAGGTGTCTCTGGCATCCTCTAAGTCATGTTCTCCCTCTTCCACTGCTGACATCACAGCTGTGCCCACTCCATCAATTTCGCCTGGCACATCAGGTGTTTCAGGCACCACCTCATCCTCCTCCATCTGCATAGCTGTGTCACTGGCTGTGCTGCTCCCATCCTCTTGACTGGGGCCACCTTGTTCTGTGTCTAGCACCAGGACACTCCCGCTTGCCTCTGGTGTCACTGCATCGGCTTGTTCAGGTGTGTCATCTGTGGGGAAATATAAAATGTTATATTGATCATCCATCCTCATTTTGAGTATTTGAATCAGGTACATCTAATCCCTAGGCCTTGCTGCTCTGTGCACCCTGTGGCTTGCCATCCCTCAGGCACTATGTTGGTAGAGTGTGCTGCAGCATTGTCCAATCTCAGCTCGTGTCATTCACTGTCATTAGCAGCAATACTACAGCTATTAACACGTTGACCCTAACACATCCAATGTGCATGCCAGCCCATATCCTCCTTGGGAAAACCCCCCCTGCCCAGCAATCACCCTGTCTGGGCACATACAGATCTGCAGTGTCAGACACCTGCAGAATCTGGATTTGTGTCACATTCACCGTTGCATTACTCAGCCTGTGAAGCATGGCAGGCACGTCCCCCATATCACAGTGCATGATCTACAAGGGCATGTTCTCTCCTTTGCAATTTGTTGTGCCCATGTCACTGTGTACCACGTGCCCTGACAAGACCGCACCTTGCTGTCACATGCAGCATTACACAGTGTTGGGCATTACAATGCCCTGCTGTGCCACTCAACCTGTGCATCCCGGAACTGTGCAGATGCGCACGGCTACAATGTATGGTGGCATTTCTTAGTGCAACCCCTAGGTAGCAGGTTAATGGGTCTGGGTACTGAAATGGGTGCCTCCACCCGGAGGTCAGGGTTGTTAGTGGTCAAGCTAACCTGGGCACAGCCCTCCAGGACACTGTAACCCTCCTCTTGCCCTTCTAGTGGCCTGAACAATACACAATAATTACTTTCACAATGATCCTTTTTCACCATGCAATTACCCACACTGTTTGCACTTACCACCAGGGCTGGTTCCTCTAGCTCGACCCTGGGGACCTCCTGTAAAACAAGGTTATGTATAGTACTCTTGGCACAAACTGGAACCACAGTCAGGTTAAATGCAAAAAGGTTTAGATCTGATTTATTCAGGGGACTTGAACAAGGGAGGGGCATAATCAGGTTGATTGGCTTAAAGGCTAAATCAATCAGGCAGTTAGGCATGCACTTCAGAGTCCCTACACAGTCACACACTCTGGGTACCCAGATAGGAAAAAGGTGAGCTATCCAGGACCATTGCCTGGGGTAGGCTGGCATCACAGCTGGTTGGGGCTCTGTGATGGAAGAAAGCAACATCCACAACATACGCTATTTGTAATCTGGAACCAGAGGGCTCAGTTCATGAAGGAAAAGACAAAGCAATCAGATGACAACACTTTAGATTTAGCTGTTGTTGCAGAAAGTTACATTGATGTTTACTCACGATACCCAATACAGGACACAGAAATCGAGACTGCAGGTTGTTGACCTGGAGTGCCAGGAGAAGCAGGGCGCACACGAATCACCGAGGAGTTGTTCCTGTTCAAGGCATTGAGCAGGGGGCTGATCCCCAGGCAGGTCTCTCGTTGATGGCTTTCTCTGTGTAGTGGGTAGTCTGGCTGGGCCAGTGTGGCAAGGCCCAGGCCAAATGGTGATGCAGACGGATTTAGTCCGTTGGAGCTGGATGCAGACTCCAGCAAGCAGAACACGGTTCAGCACACAGTGGGGAACCAAATCACAACCCTCTAACAGCATACAGCACATTTACATGTAAGAAATTCTACTGTACCAGGCAGATTGCTATCTGGTCGCAATAACAGAGTCTTTGCACAAACCAGGAGTTCAAAGGTGGCTGGAAATCCTGACAGGCTGATTGCATTCAGCAAATCTTCGGTCTTCTTCAGGTTAATGCCTGGTCACAGTTCTGTGGCTTAAATTGTCCTCACAATGTGATTTCAGTTTGAAAAAACTTCAATTTCCCTCTCAGGGACAGCAGGTAGACAGGCGGGCCAAAACTCAGTGCTTTCAAAGTTCTCCCATGCGAATCAATGCAGGATTACTGCTCGACTATCTCAAGCTGTTACTCCTTCACTTCCCAACTCAGATCTGAACTGTAACTGCAAGCAGTCTGGGACTTTCCCCAGGATCCAAAAGGTTCGGTTGGCTGATTCTTCTGTCAGTCACAATAAGGACTCCCTCTCCAGGTTCATTTAGGCACCAAAAGCCCAAAACTACATTTTAGAGTCCCCAGAGGTACTGATTGGCCCATTTCAGCAGTCCAGGACCAAGATGGTGGAGATAAACAGAAATGACCATGCTGCAAAGAAGGCAGGTTAGACAAACTGCAATATTGTTACTATTCTAATAAATGATCAGCAAACAAGTACATCTTCTAACAGAACTCCCTCCCAGATTAATTATGACTGCAATCCAGGCATCTCTTAAAGAGACAGTGCACAGAGGTTACACAGGCACTCTGGCAATACATTTACACTGCTAAAACGCAGGACACCAACCTGGCAGTGAGCATTTAGGCAAGATCAAGGAAGACTTTTCAGGAACTCCAATTTGTAGGGGGGGGTTACAGTAGTCACCATGGCCACTGTGGCCAGTGCACCACAGCTGCACATGCCGTGGATCCCCCACTGTGAGCATGTACAGGCATGTGTGCATACCATGTCCACAGGTACACTGTTCTGTACTACACATATCTGTACACCACTGTCTTACCCATGACACGTGTGTGACGTGCATTGGTCGGTCATATGTTAGCATGTGTACCATGGTGCATACCCTGCTGCAACCCATGCACACTGGCATGCAGAACTCCATTTACTACTTTGTGTCATCCCTGTGACCTTCCCACACCACCATGCCGGTCCACTCTGCTCAATGATGCCCTCACATGACATTTGCCTGCAGTTCTCTACACCCATGGGACACATACTGCCAGCTGTTGCATGTGCATCCCACCCCGGGCATGTGCTCAATGTCCACAGCTGTGGGAGCCGCCCATGGCCCTTGCAACACTGGCTCAAGACCTGTGTGCTTCCCCATACTACTGTATGCCTGTATTGTGGTTCACACTGCTGTGGGCTCTGCACATGCAGGCCATGGTACAGTGCATCTTGCTTTGGCCCATACTACACTGACAGGACCCTTACACATGGTTACTCACATGCCTGCACCACACTCATACATTCACAGGCACACGCCAGCACATACCTGGGTGTGCTTCACTTGCACATGCAGGGCACAGCATGTCTATGGTGGCCATGTATATTCCCTTTTGACTGGTACATTGTACAGGTGACACACCACCACAGTGACATCTGCCATGCCGTGTGCCACAGCTGGTTTAGGGTGGTATTACTTCTGTGTACTGTCCATGGCTGTGTGGCCATATTGAAGTTCATCTCTAGTATTGATCTCTGTTGCCACACAACACCCAGTTTGTTTGTGACGTGGATTTTGATATACCTGTGGTGCTCTGTAGGTGGAATGTATGCAGGTCCATGTCCCCCTTGATGGTATGGCTACTCAGGTGGGATGCTACCCACTCCTCCTTGCTGGTCAGGTTTTTTTTCTGTCTGGCACCACCATGAGGGGCAAGTGCCCTCCTCCTATTGTGTGCCAGTTTGTCCTTGCACCTCTGCTGGATATCATTGTAACATTCTGCCAGTCATGGATCTTGTGTCTTGATAATGCCACTGCATTGACCTGTGTGGCCACCTCCTTCCAGGCTTGCTTTCTGTGGTCCCCCAGTTCCTTGCCTCCACCCCTGGGCTGCAGTAATTCGGCCTGGGCATCTACCTCAGTGATTAAGATGTCTGTCTCCTCAGAGGTGACATTTTTCTTCCTCCTCTGCCTGGCACTTGTGTCCTGTGCCATGAATTCCCCACTGCCTCTGTCACTCTCCTGCGACATGTCTGCACTTGCGATATGTGTCGTTTCCACCATTTATGCCCTTTTATATGGTGCAGTTGCAACCTGCATATTTTGTTGGCGGTGTTTGCCATAAGTGATGCCTCTTCTGGAATATGGTGCAACTCGCATGTTGCAATTTTCTTTGGCACAAACTGCGATTTGTGGCATCTTGTGCAGCTCTAGCCACACTTTAAAACTCTGGCCTAGTGTGTTTTTAGGGAGGCTTTTAGAATATAAGCATATTTATTTATTTATCACCCCTGAAAAAGGGACCATTACGGTCTCAGTGGGCCTACCCAGTCACCAAAATTTAAATAAATAAAAATAAAAATTTGAATTTTGCTGACCGGGTAGGCCAACTGAGACAAAGCTGTCCCTTTTTAAGGGGCAACCCGGGGAATATAAGCATTCCATACATAAGATAAACATTGCTATGCAGTGGGGGAAACAAATTACACTTATAAGTACAGGAAATTAAAATATCTAATGCACAGTGATACATTGTGACTTATGGTTATATTCAATGGCCCAGGTATTCAAAAGGGTTGTGCTATGCACAATAGGGATGTGCCAGCGCAAATCCAAAAATGTGACATTGTGCGATATTCAGCTGGAGGCAGATGTGCCCCCCAAATCACAATGTGCAAGAGCGCAATGGTAATGAATGCATGCGCATCTGAAGGGGGAGGAACCATGCATAAATGGTGCAATGCGATATTCAACAACATGCACCATGCTCAATAGGGGAGCAAACGGAAGTTACGTGATAGTGAAAATGATCCAAAATAAAAAGGAACAAGAGAGAGGCGCAAGAACACTACAGGGAAGACACACTTGTTGGTGAACTGCAGGCAGCCATACAGACACACAGAAACTGGGAGCAGGACAGGACAGGAGCAGGACAGAGCACCTGGAACCACCAGGAACAAGGAAGGTGTGGGGAGCCTGTGCCACAGCGCAGGACAAAAGGGGGAAGTGCCACACAGCACTGAGGGCACAGACAGTGGGCAGTACGGCCACTACAGGGAGGTGTTCCCGGTGCAGGGGGAGTAGCAGCAAGAACAGCGGGGAACAGTAAAACAGCTGCCGGGGTAACAAGCCAGGGACATGGCCAGTGCCACCATCCAGATGGAGGCAGTTATAAGGGGATGAGAAGGCAGGCAGCAGGGGGCGTGGGCGTGGAAGGGCCCGTCGGCGGTATGCCCCCAACAGGCAGTACTGAGCCCGCACCAGCTTCGAGCTGTACACTGATACTGAGATCATGGGCCAGTACCACCTGAACCGGGTGATTCTGAGGTGGCTCTGTGAGCTGTGCAGTGATGTGATGTAGGCACCCACATGACGGAGCCATGCTCTGTCAGTGGAGACCAAAGTGACAGCTCTCATGTGCCTGCTCGCCACGGGTACATTCCAGAGACCAACAGGGGACACGACAGGCATAACCCAGTCGGCCGCATCATGCCTCCTCACCGAATTCCTCAGCGCACTGCTGCCACATGCTGCAGAGTACATCTGTTTCCCCAGCACACCGGCAGAGCGCACAGCAAACATACAGGAGTTCCACAGAGTAGCATGTATGCCTGGCATGCTCAGGGCAATAGACTGCACCCATGTGGCCATCTGCACGCCACCTGGCCCCGAAGGGGCGACAGTACAAGCATCAACTGCCAAGTGGTGTGCGATGCCAGGGGGCACATAATCCATGTCTGTGCCACACACTCTGGGGGAGCACATGATGCCTTCATCTGGCACCAGTCCACACTGTGCCACAGGTTCGAGAGTGGGGACATCCCCCACTGGCCACCTAGTGGGTGAGTATGCAAATCACGCAGAAAGACATGGAGCTTGGGAGGGACATAGTCAGAGGTGACATGTCGTACTGGCCAAGATGGCCCATGGCAGGGCGATGCTGATCACCAAACTAATGTCCACCCTCTACACACAGGTGACAGTGGATACCATCTCTGTCCCTGGCTGCTCACACCATACGGGCAGCCCGTGACCCCATCGCAGCAACGCTACAATGAGGCACATGCCACCACAAGCAATGTCATCGAACGGGTGTTCGGGATGCTGAAGGCACATTTCCATTGCCTGGACACATCTGGCAGTGCTCTACAGTACAGCCCCTCAAAGGCCTGCAGGCTATTCCTGCCCTGTTGCATCCTGCACAACATGGCCAACTACTGTGGGATAGCCATAGAGGCTGAAGAGGGGGACAGCAATGGGAACGATGAGGACGCTGATGAAGATGGTGATGGGCAGCCCCACCTTGGTTGAAGGGACCACCAACTGATCCGGATGGCACAGCTGCACCGGGACACCATCACAGAGGAGAACTTCAACCAACCCAGGTAAGTCATGGGGCCATGCGCAACCACCAGTGGCAAGGGCACAACCCACAAACACGCATGAACAAACCCCAGGGGTGCATGTCGTTAAGGGAATTGGCCGAGCATGGAACCACACACGCCAGCAGGGATGGGCAAGGTCTAACACGGCACGCTGTCACACACACACACACCCCCCACAAGACATGCACAAAGGGTAGGAGGCACACCGACCCCAACCGCCACCCCTAGCCACACACACGTCCACAGACCACCACTCCCAGTGCCTGTCATTGTGCATGTGTCAGATGCTGGGCACCATTGCACAGTGGCAGACAGCACAATGCAGGCATCATCATGCACACGCCACAGCGGACAGCAGCCAGGAGGGTGTGCAGATGGAACGTGTGTGTGTGTACAGGGCTGGGTACCCCACCCATGCATTGCATGTTGAACAACACAATGCACACAGGGCAGCATCAGACAGAAGCCATGATGGAAGACAGGTCAGTCATGCGCCACAGTGCCACGGCCACCACGGATGCATGGGTGGCCCCGCCGAGACCCGCCAGCAGTGACAGGTTGACCAATGGCCTCATGAGGTGGCACCGACGGTCCCCAAGGGGTTCCGCTGCGTAAATGCGACTGTGCTTGTGCAGGGGTCTGCAGCACACTGAACATGCCTGCACCAGGTGTGCTCGGGATGCTCATAGCTGAACCCAGTGTCTACAAGGAGGGTGTTGCACGATGCCGAGAACAGGGGGTGGACATTGCACTGTGTGGTGTCTGCGATGCATGGGCAAATAACTGTGTGCCCACTGTGGCCATGGCAGCTGTGATTGTCTGTGTCAGCCTGTCAATGGCAGCGGTCACATCTTCCCGCATCCGGTCCATCCCTGCCAGGAGCAGAGCAGTGTCCCTGCTGTGCCGCTGCTCTGCCTGGCGCAGAGCCACGCTGAGTGCATCCACCACTGTCACAAGCCGCAAATGGTGATTGACTGATTCTTGGAGTATGCGGGTGTGCTCTTCTAAGAGGTCATCTGCCTGATCAGCATGCTGTCCCTCACGGTATTCGTGGCCCTGATGCACACCAGGGTCAGGCCTAGGCATGTCCACAGGCAGTGCACTGATGCCACCCCTGACACTGTACCCCCATGGCCATTGGCCGACTGCTGACACTGCCCCTCTGGCTGCCGCTCTCCAGGGCTCAACGGTGCTGCCGCAGTGGCCGCAACAGCCCCACTGTCCTGGACACACACCAGTGCTGCCCCACTGGTGCAGACAGGCACAGGCTGGGACTGTGATGTCACGCAGGCCTCCACGGTGGCATCACCCACGGCCATGCCCATGATGTCACCTGCTGTGTGGCCATCCTGCGGCCCACACGTATCACTGTCCATGAAGTGAGCTTCATCATCATCAGTGATGGATCCGGCACCAGCCCAAGTCTCAGCATGCTGGCATCCATGGACGCTGGCACACTGGGACACAGGGAGGGCCTCCCCTGCACCTGCTCCACCAACATCAGTCCGGACAGCCAGGCGGGCCCACTGTCGCCCTGACCCTCGGACACCTATGGAAGTGGACGGACCCTCCTCTATGTCCATGGTATCACCCTCAGTGGACAAGCCCACCACCGCTGACCCATGTAGACACTCAGTAGCTGTAAGGGAACACAGTAGCATTAATGTATCTGCCCTACCCTGTCCTCCCCCCCCATTGACAGACCAGGACCTACCATGCAGTGACGGGCTACCACCCATCTGGAATCCACCACCTGGAACACCCTCGATGGCACAATGCCACATGCTGCCAGCAACCCGCTCTTCTTGTGGGGTCAGGCGTTGCACGGACGGCTGTCCCCCACCGGTCGCAGACCATGCTGCCCTGATGGCAGCCACCTTATCTTTAATCCACTGCCTGTCCGTGCCCATCTTCTTTTTGCACTCCTGCACGGACCGCTGGTGGCTGCCATGCAGGTTCACGGCACACGCCACCTCTTCCCATGCAGCAGCTCGGGTTTGTGGTGTTCCCCGCTGTCCACTGAGCAGCGGCTCCTGGTCGAGGTAGGCCTCAAACAGGGCATCTGTTTCTACCTTGGTGAAGTTAGGCCTCCTCTTCCTCCCACGTCTCTGTTCCTCTTCCTCCACCTCACGATCACTCATTCTTTATCCTGTGGAAATGACAGGTGTTACCTGTGACTGTGCAGTCCCACGCATGTCCCACACACCACAGTCCACACTCCCAAACAGCATGCAACTCACCACAATAGACTGCAATATCAGACTATGGACACTGCAGCCCAATGTCGCATTTTTATAGCGCAACACATGCAAATGAGGTGAGGCACAATTATAAGTGGATGCAAATGCAGTATCTGTGCCATTGAATGGCTGATTAGCTGATTTGCATATGCCTGCTGAATATCACACTGTTGCGCTTTGCACAATTGTGTTGAACATGCTCAGGCAAGGGTGCATTTCTGTGACATGAACAGTGGACACCAAATGGCGCATGCCTGGGGTGATGATGCTGACGCCTGCCGCGCTGCTGATGTGCTGTGCACGGGAGGCAATGCAGGACACGGCCACCATTGTGCCAGTGGCGCTACTGCACTGTTCACATGTATGGTGATCTGGCACTGGGGCACTGTAGGTGCACTGGGGCCACAGCATGGTAGGCCGCTACAGGAAGTGGCACACAGGCGCCCTACCGCGCTGCACGAGGTGAGTACCAATCACTCTGTGGCAGTCCGCAAGAAGAGACCCTGACCCTGTGTCGACCTTTGCCCCCTAGGCACCATGCGTCCGCATGGATGCACCTCTATCACGCTGTTTAGTGACAGCGCGATGGGGAATGACAGCGCAGTACTGCGCAGTATCCGCATGCGGCGAACGTGCACTACAGAGCACCATCTTGACACCAAAACTGTACAGGATGGCAAGGAGAAGGGCGTCCATCTGGAGCCAACTTGAACTGGCCAATCTGGTCCAGTTAGTGGAGCCCCATGCCGCTGCCCTATTTGGGGAGGCACCCCTGGACAGGGCCAGGAGTGCAGTGTGGGAGGAGGTGGCGGTGGCCCTGGAGGAGGCCACAGGCATGGAGAGGATGGTGGAGCAGTGCAGGCACCGCTATGGTGACCTGCAGTGGCGGGACCCAGACAGGCTTGCCCGCCTGCGGGCACGTGCCAGGAGGGGCATGGTGCCACAACCAGGTAGGCGCCCCATCCATACACTGTTAACGTCCATATGGGTATCACGGTGGCATGTGTCCAGCACATGGGGGGCCGTCCAGTGTTGGCCATTGTGGTGGTATCGGGGTTGGGGGAGGATGGGTATGGCTGTGTGGGATTGCGCACACACAGGGGCGGGGGGACTTTGCTACTGGATTGTACTGATGTTCCTCTCTCCATGTTTGCACCCTAGGCCCAGAGGAACACCATTGGGTGAGGGAGGGGAGACTGCACCGAGATGAACAGCAGGCCAGGAGGGCGGCCGAACAAGACAGGCACAGGGACCAGCCTGATGATGGTGAGTGCCTTACATCCATGATTACTATTGCATGCTGTGTAACAGGGCGGGCGTCGGTGCATGGCCACCATCCATTGACACCACTGCCATGCACGCAATTTGGTACAGTCAGCACTGTCCAGTGGCACTGCATGTCTGGGAGTGTGTCAATGGTGATCCATGCATGCACCGGGTACATGGCTGTGCCACTGCCTTCGCACCGCATAGCTGCGTCAGTGAACAGCCACGGTGGTGCTGTGCAGAACTTGGCCGGTGGGTGTGTGCAGCGGTCCACATGGCTGTGTGCACCTGAGTGGGCAGGTCTTGTGGACACGATCACTGTGGGTGGTCACACACAATCACAGAGGCATGTCCCATGGCCGTATGCCATGCACAGTGGGTGGGCTGCATGGGGCTGTGCATTCACACCTGTTGGCTCTTCTCCCTTGTCCTAGGTGGATGGCAACTGCATGAGATCAGGGTGGTGCTGTGGGAGATTCTCCAGGTAGCCAGGGCATCACTGGAGATACTGGAACGCATCGACAGGCTCGGTGTCCGATGGCGTCATGGCGGGAGGAGAAGCCAGAGCGGGGAATAGGGCTCCCACTGAGCTTGGTAATGCCCCTGATTTCCCCTACCCCCCTGGATACACCCTCACACCCCTCCTTCCCTCTACCGTTTGTTCACCCCTGCCCCTTACCCACCCCCACCTTGTTTGTGGCCCTCCCCCCAAACCTTTGTAAATACTTGTATATAGTTTTGTTTGCTGTTTTTAAATACATTTCCTTTGATATGCCTACTGTGGTGGTCTCTGATTTTCAGCGGGCTATAGGTGCTCAGCTGCAGTGGTGTGCATGGCGTCAGGGGTGGTGCAGTCATGTGCGTGTGTGTGTGTCCGTGGGGAAGTGAGTGTGGTGTGGGGGTGGCTATCAGTCACTGTCTCTGGTGTGTGTGTTGTTCCCTGTGCACTGGATGACTGTGTGCAGTGGTCCACGGTGCATGCTCTGTGTCCATGGCACACCTGTCAGACTGTCCATGGCCTGTGCAGCTGACACCCTTGCATGTCTGTGACCTGCACAGTCCACTGGCATGTCAGTGGTGGCTGTCCATGCAGAACAGCCACTGTACCGGCACAATGCCGGGTTGCCTCCTGTCACTGGTGTGGTGCATGTCTGCCTCGGGTGACACTGTGGCCTCTGCTGTTGTTGGCCCACCTCCATGCTGTTGCTTGTGTGTGTCACAGGGGCTGTGCATGACTGTCTGTCACTTGTGCTCCAGGCAAATGCTGGTGGCATACAGCTCCACGGTGCCTGCACAGGGTGGCTGGCACTCCTGTGCCATAGAGGAGTGCTGGCCATGTGTACACAGTTTCCGTGGCCACACACTGGGGGCTTGGTTGCCCCGCTACTGTGTCCCTGTGTTAGTGTGCCCTTGGGTATGGGTGGGTGTTTGTCCATGCACTGTGTTGCTTCCTGCGTGGTGCATGCTTCCGTGCACCACTGTGGGTGTCTGCGCTGGTTGTTGCGGCCAGTGCTGGGTTGGGGTGTGTCCTTGGGAGGGTGTGCAGAGTGCTGTACCACTGGTGGTGGGGTCCAGGGCATGCCCTGTCACGTGTGGGGTACCTCGTGTGCCGACACATGGTCGGTCTCTCAGCTGTACCTCAGGGGGGACGTGCATGGTGGCAATGTGTATGCAGTTGTTGCATCGCTGTGTGCTGCCATCCGCTGATGGGTGCTTGTGGTGGGGCTGCCTTGCATGGTTCTGTGGTGCACAGGGTTGCATTGTCACAGTGGGGGTGGTGGCATGCATGGGGTGTCCTGCACTGGTGGATGATGCTCCTGGGCAGGGTGTCTGGGGATCACAGTGCTGGGTGTGCTCTGCATTGGTGGGATGGTGTGGCACGGGGTGGTCGGCCCTCCTTTTGTGCCGGTCACAGCTTGCCAGGGGGTGTGCTGGAGCACCATGCCCCAGCTGTGGGTTTGTTGCTGGTATCCATGAGCCGGTGGTTATTCTGGCTCTCCACCGATTGTGCAGTGCATGGGGTGTGGGGGGGGGCGATGTCTGTTCTGTTGTATGCTCCTCTGCCCATCTGTGGCATGGGTGGTGGGCCCCTGCATCCTGTCCCTGCACATCCCTGGTTGTGCTGTTGCACTGCTGCCCTGCTCCACGGGGCACCCTGGTTGCGCTATGGTGCATCTGGACTGCTCCACTGAGCATCCCTGGTTGTGCTATGGCACATCTGAACTGCGCAGCTGCACATCCCTGGTTGCACTATGGTGCAGGTGGCGCGATATTCAGTCTTGTGCCGCAGACGCATCTTGACCTGCACAGTTTTTGAATATCACGCTTCTTGCGCATGGGCGCAGTGGACTTGCACTTACTCCTGTTGTTGCGCACTTTTTGGGTGCAGTTTGAATATCTGGACCAATATATCATACAATAAACAGTCAGGACAAGGAATCCAAAAATAGATGAGCTTAAAATAATTATACAGGATTCGAGTACTAGATAGATCTAGTAAAGGAAGTGTGGTACATACACATAAATATTGTCTATTGCACATTTGATACATGTATCTAGGAGAATTAAAGAGAAAAAAAAACCCATAGGTGAGGAGTTGAAATTGCCTTATAATTACGGGCGAGCATTATTTCTATGGGCTCAGCCAGTTGATATTCACTGTAATAACTCACAGGTTATTACGGTGAACACGCGCTCTGTCACTCAGAATCTAGCGCTCTGTCATTGGGTATCATCCTGTACGTGGGCGGGCTCAACAGTTCTTCAAACATGGCAGCTCTGTTTCTCCATTAACGAGGAGCCACCACAAGACGACAACACCTTTTCTTTACAGTTTATATTTATCTATCTGGTTGATTCTGCCATAAATTATCTTTTTTATTAGTTTTTTATAAACAAAAAAAGCTTTATCTGGTTGATCCTGCTATTTGTCACTTTTGGGTTAAACTGCGAGCAGGAATGGCACCGTAGCTTACAGCCAGCAGCGCTACTGAAGTGCGCTGGAAATCACAATCCCAACTACTAACTTAAAAAAATAAAATAAAATAAAAACAACAAAATTCTCCTGCAGAAGAAGGGCCAGAGAGGAAGAGAGACACTGTGTGTGTGTGTGTGTGTGTGTGTCTGTCTCTGTCTGTCACACATGGTCACAGGACTGGGGCTGGGAAAAAAATGCTCACCAGCAATTATATAAACTAAAGGATGGGGAGTGTGCATATGACAATTTAATGCACACCCTCGATATGGGATGCTTTAATAAATGCCTTGGGCTTCGCCCTCGGGGTTTAGCATCCCACACCTCAGGTGTGCATTAAATTCTCATATCACACACTTCCCCATCCTTTATTCTATATTTAACAGTTTATAGGCCTCCTGATATCACATTCCATCCATTGAGAGGGGCCTACATTTCTAATCTGATTTGTAATCACCTAGTGTTTCAAAGCCTGTCTTTTTCTGTCTCTGCGCATATCCAATTATTTACTTCCTTATCAACAGAACTATCACACGCATGTGTAAGTTTTATTTATCCTTTCTACTCAATGTATTTAAGTTTGCTATTCTGAAGAAACTGCCATGACCTGAAGAAGGGATCTCTGTAACCAGAAAGCTTGTGCATTGTAAATCTCTTGCTGGTCCAATAAAATGTATCAAATCATCCACCTTGTTCATCTTTTTGATACAACATCTAACATTTTCTTCTTCAAGTGTGGCTACCAGTTTAAAAATGGATGTTCTAATGTGGCACTGTAATGCCACTTGTAATGGGGCAAGGCTGGCACTAGGTTGCTTTTTTGCCAGTGGGTGTTGAGACATAATTGCAACCCTCGTCTCGGGCGAAGGCTTACCCAGACTGCTTTTGATGATGCCCTCCCAACTGCTGCTGAAGTCTGCCATGGCTCTTTTGTCTCTTGTTCACCCACATGTGTGGTGAGGTGAGAGAGAGCTACTGTTGTGCTGAAACTTTAGCTTCACCATCACAATCTTCACCCTCTGGTCCTCGGATCCTGGCAGAGGGGACCAGGGAGCATCTAGGATGCCACCCTTTTCTTTGGCACCATGGTGCACCATGAGAAAGCCATTATATAGAGTGGGAGCATGTGCGCCAGGGGCTCCTCCCCAGTGGTCCCACTCTCATCACCGTACTAACATGCCTAACTCACAACCCACTGCACTCCTAACACTATAAAATGAACCGGATGACAACCCAAGGATGCTGGAACAAATCCCTGTGCCAGCAAGCAGTTTGAGGGCACAGAAATGAAGCAAAAGTAAAGATGTTTGGGGCACCAGGCTCCATCAGACATGGCCACAGCCATTTTGATTACCCCTGACCTCACCAGCCATCAAGTCAGAGTACTAGAAAGCCCTAGCAACCACAGCAAGGGATTGTGGGAGGCTGATAAAAGCCAACAATCCTAGAGTGCTCACCACAGTTCATTCAGAAAATTCTCTGTCAGCCTTATCCTCTCTCTCTTCAGAGACTGTTCCAGATGAGTTCCTATGAGAAGAAATTGCTGAGAGTGTGAGCCTGTGGGCTACTGCTGTATACCTGAGCTGCTGAGCTGTACCTAGTGGAGAAAAAGACTTGCATCCTACCCAGGTTGCTCCAGAGCCAGATAAGGGGCCTGCTAGCCCTTATCTAGCAGGGTGCATATGGGGAACATGAAGTCATGGGGTTTGTGCCCTGAGTACGTGGGTACTCTCAATCCAGAGGAGAGTCAGACCGTGGGGGGCACTCCTGGGGTCTGAGCTCCTTGGGTACTGGGAAGATGCTGCATAGTGCTCCTGTATCCTGACAGCTGAGACAGAAAGGCTATATCCTGAGAGCTGTGAGCCAGAAGGGCTCTGCAGCTGCAGAATGCCTGCAGGAATCAGAAGTGCATCATTCCTAGGTCACTGGGCCCTGTTCCTGACCGCTGCTCACCTTGATGCTGTGTGCTGTCCCCTGCCTCAATTTAACTGCTCCATTCGTAGGTCACATGAGTGCTGGCATTGCTGGCTGGGGTTTTTGTATGTTTCCAACTTTGGATT
Source organism: Neoceratodus forsteri (assembly GCA_016271365.2). NCBI lineage: Eukaryota > Metazoa > Chordata > Ceratodontiformes > Ceratodontidae > Neoceratodus > Neoceratodus forsteri. Next base: position 668,303,959 of record CM057451.1, on the reverse strand, counting down.
ACAAGTTTGGTTTCAAGCATTTTCTGTTTGAATTTCAAGTTCTCCAAATTGTGCTAGCACACTATGGCCTGTTGGGGGTTTAAACTGCAAGCTTGCTTATTTTCATCAATTGCACCACTGAAAGAACCTGAGCAACATAGCTGCAAGGCTTGTGCTGGGAATCTAGTTTTAATTCCTGCGTAGCCAGAATCACTGGTTATTGTGTCATACTTGAAATTGTAGTTTTATTACTGGTACAACTGAAGAGTTACCACATCCAGTGTAGTATAATTCTTCTTTTTGTGCCCCTTGATTGGGGGGTGCTTTATAGACTGTGTGGACTATGGGATGGTGATAGTGGTCCACAGTACAGTGACTCCCAGCGAGCTTTGCTATAGGGTGGGAGTGACAAAGATAACTTGCAATTGTCTAACTTCTCCTTTTCTTCCAGCTTTCAGGCCTGTGTTCTTAAATAAAAGCACTGTTAATTGGCTAAACTTTACTTTTGTATGTGTACCCCCTTTGTATAACCTGATTAAACTGTATGTTGGTGAAGGCAACAATTGTCTTAGTGGTCCCCACAGGGCGGTCCAGTCCAGTGTAGAGAGGTGGGTAGGTACTGCATCCCAGGGGATGGTATTACACAGAACATCTGGTTCACTTATTCTCTCTGGGTGAAGGAACCATGCTATTTATTATTTGTTCTGGGACGAACCCCCCCACCACAGAAGAAAGAATGAACTCAACCCCCTCAACCAGATGGGCTCTGTACAGTCACCAGGCAAGGGTGTGAACCCGGACACAATACCCCAGGGGGGGGGTCACACATTAGAGGCACTGCTGGGATCTCCTTTTGAACATCTGAACACATCTGGGGCTTTTCCAAAGACTTTTTGCCACTCCCCCCCCCAAAAAAAAATGTCTGCGAAAGTGAAAATGACTTTTCAAAAGGTAGAGGACTGATGTGTGTTGAAGGGTTTGGACCCTCAGAACACACTTCTGGAGAGGAATGGGACCAAGGAGCTGGACAAGGGGTCAATCTTGGAAATGTTGGAGGATGCCCTGAAAAATTGTATGAACATGAAAATTCAGACAGTGACTAGAGAACCAGGTATTCCAGTTTAGAAACATAATTGTGCAAACTGAGGACTTAGGCATCGTGAATGTGCCTGCCACAGTGACACCTGAGGAGTCTCAAGAGATCTGTGTGATGATAAGCAAAGGGAGCCCTGTCAGCCCGAAACCCCCTTCACCATGCCTGAACTCTATGGGGGATTCAAGACCAAACTAGAACTGTTGCTGGCTAGTGAAGGGAAGATCATTAAGGATGTGCAGAATTTGTTGTCACTCCAGGCAACCTCTGAAGAATCTGGGCTAGCTCGCCCTGCTGGTTCAGAATATTATAGATGTCTAAGATTTTTTTCTGGTACCATCTGTAACAGGGTGCCCCTGTTAAATGTGATTAAATGAAATAAAGATATGACCATCTTTCCCAAATTTTCTTTTCCTGCTTTCCTCTTGTCTTTCTTTTCTTCTTCCTTTTCTTTCTTTTTGCATCAGGGTGGCCAACCTGGCATTCTCTAAACAACTTTAATATTCCTTTAAAATCTTAATAACCTTTTTAGTGCACATCTCCAAAATAATTCTTGACTTGTTTAAAAACAGTGTCCTTTATGATAAGAGCTGCCCCTAGTTGTGTATGTGGTGCTGTGCGCTATTATGCTGGTACCCTTTAACCCAGTAAAGCACATGATGCAAGAAGCACCGTGCTGCAAGCCCAAGGTTGGGCTGTGTAAATAAAACAAACCATTTGTTGCAGTAAAACTGAAAAGCTCTTTTTGTGAGTTTGAATTTAGAAGAGCTGCCTTCTGCAGCAAAAGAAATAGCAGCTCTGCACTGTGCATTGGAGCAGGATCACGCTCCAATGTACACGCACAGCTTGCGGCTGACTCGAAGCAGGATGCTTCATCTTTAAAACTAAAAACGCCACCCTGGGTGGTGAAAGTGCAAGACATAAGCCCATAAAAGGACATGAAGGGCAGAAAGGGAAGCCCCATAGTGTCACCGATTTAAGAGCTGTCGTTTTTTTGTAAAGGACAGCCCCAGAGAAGGAGTATCTGGGAGCTGTCAGAAGGACAAATTGAAATGTGTAGCCAACGGCTGACATTTCAGCTACCGAGTTGCATAGAAAAAGATTGTGTTAAGTGGAAAGGGCTCTCAAAAAGGGGTGCAGAGCCCTGCTTGAATTTAAGTATGCAGTTGCACACCGTTGTACTGCATTATAACAAGACAGAATGTATTTCTTCCTTTTTCTTGCTTAAATAAAATATGCTTTAATGGTAGGTCTCCTGGTCTGGCAGGGAAAGGTAAATAGGCAAATCATTTGCCATTCCCCTGTCCAGACTGGGTATTCCTGCATATTACCAAGTTTAAAAAAATATTATTATTCTTTACCTGAAATCCTGATCATGTCAAGTTAAGTCAATCTTTATTTATAAAAAAGCGCCTTTCCAGAACCAAGACATTTGTGCAACAATAAATAATTAAAACACAGCAACTAAAACAATGAATTAAAACCAATCAGTAATAGCGGCATTTAAAAATAAGGGTAGGCTATGCTAAATAAATAAGTTTTCAAGAACAGATTTAAAACTTTGGAAGATCAGGTAATCTCGAACCCAATGAGGTAGAGAATTCCACTGGATTGGGGGCGCCATTAAACTGAATGACCTGGCCCCTGATGTCTTCAAATGGGCCCTGGGAATCTCTAGCAATCCCTCATCAGTGGATCAGAGCGAGTGTGGGGGGACAGTAGGGGTGAAGAAGCTATTGCAGGTAACTAGGTCCCTGATCATGTAGGGCCTTATAGGTCAGCAAACTGACCTTGAAGGTGATCCGCCACTGAACTGGCAGCCAGTGCAGTTCACGGAGGACAGGCATTATATGACTGGTCCTAGAGGTACCAGTCAAAAGCCTGGCCACCTCATTCTGCACCAGCTGCAGGCGGCGGATATCAACCCCCGGTAGCCCTAGGTAAAGGGCATTGCATTAGTCAAGGCGGGAGGTGACGAAGAAGGCATGGACCAGAGTTAGAAGATCGTCAGAAGGAACCAGGTGCTTCACCCGAGTGATATTCCTCAGATGGTAAAAAGAGGCTTTGATGACTGCCAACACCTGTGATTTAAGGGTCAGGCAGTCATCAAACATAACGCCTGGGTTCCACACCCGGTCTGAGGTAGTTAGCTGAACATCCCCAAGCCAAAGACCTGAAGGTGATCCTGCCAACATACCTGCCTTCCGAAGGCCTGGGTCCACAACCAACACCTCAGTTTTTTCTGGGTTCAGCCGTAGCCAGCTCACAGTCATCCAGTCCTGGATCTCAGTGAGACAGTTGTTAAAGACCCAGACAGCATCACTCTGGCCAGGCACAAAGGACATGTACAGCTGAGTATCATTTGCATAGCAGTGAAAACTCAAACCGTACCACCTAATAATCGCTCCCAACGGCAGCATATACACCGCAAACAACATGGGTGCCAAGATGGAGCCCTGAGGCACGCCGCAGGATAGGGGGAGTAGTGCAGAGGAAAAAGTCCCAGAAACCACCCTCTGACTCCTACCCTCGAGGAAAAATTGAAATCATCTGAGGACCATACCAGACAGTCCACAAATGAACTGCAGGTGCTCCAACAGCACACCATGGTCCACGGTGTCAAATGCCACAGAAAGATCTAGAGGAACCAAGATGGAATGGATCTTTCGATCTTTCGCTATTAGAAGGTCAATTAGTACCCGGACAATGGCTGACTTGGTACTGTGTCTCTTCCTAAATCCGGACTTGAGAGAATCATAGACTTCGTGGCTAGTCAAATGATCATCCAAATGCGATACAACCACCTTCTCAATAACCTTACCCACAAAGGGTAGGTTAGAGACAGGCCTGTAGTTAGCCAGACAGTCTGGGTCCAAGGAGGCCTTTTTAAGAAGGGGCTGGACCATGGCTTCCTTCAGGAGATCAGGAAAGATCCCCCTCTCCAAAGACAACCAGACTATCTTGGCAAGGACTGGGCTAATTTTATCCACACAGCCAACTAAGAGGCGTGTGTGGCCTGGGTCCAAACTACAGTTGGTCGATCACAGCAATTGGACGACCATCACAGTGTCACTGATTGTGGGCAGGCCAGAGTCAGACCACACAAACTGGGTGTCTGACATCTCCTGCTGACCACCACAACTCCCATTAGAGAGAGTCAGGAGGAGATTGGACCTGATTGTGGCAACTCTATCCATGAAGAACCAAGCAAACTCCTCACATCTTTCTTGTGAAAAAACACTTCCAGGCTGAAGACAGATTGGACTGCACAATCTGTCCATGGTCTGGAAGAGCTGGGCTGGTCGATTCTGCCTGGCAGCAATTTTCCTGAACAGAAACTCTGCCTTCTTATGGGTAATTGCTGATTGATAGACCCCATAATGGTCCATCAAACTAAGTCTGTCACACTCCAGGCCCAACTTCTGCCAACACGTCTCTAGCCTTCATTCCACTCTCCTCAACTCCTTCAAGGTCTCATCAAACCAAGGAGACCTGGGGTGAAGACTGAGGGGACGAACACGAACAAGAGCAATGGAATCCAGGGCCCCAGCCACCGCCTTATTGTAGGCAAGTACCAGGTCCCCGGGATCCATGCATTCACTCGGTAGACCCGATAGGTCCAGCACTGCCATCAGGCCATCCATGGAAACACTCTTCAAAGGGCGGTACAGGACCATCTCCATAGGGGACGGCCTATTAGGGGGGCCATGAAACTGAACCCGATGGTGTAATGGTCAGACCATCCAACTGGTTCCACCACCAAGTCGGATAGCGCCATCCCTTGGAGAAACAACAAGTCCAATGAATGACCACCTATATGGATCGAGAAGGAAATAACCTGTGTGAAGCCCAGCGAGTCCATTAGCTGGAGGATGTCCTGACCAAACTGCGAGAGTTCATCATCGACCCAGGCATTGAAATCCCCCAGAATCAACCATATGGAGGATCCCAATGTCAGGTTGACAAAGCAGTCCACGACTTCACACAGGAAAACATTCCTATCTCCTGGTGGGTGGTAGATGAGAAGAATCCCGCACCCTGCACCCTCACCCATGATACATTCAAAAGAGTTGGTGGTCCCCACTGGTACCTCCACCAGGCTCAGTTCTGATGTAAAACAGATGGCAACTCCTCCACCCCTATGATCCAGCCTCAGACAGTGTATCACCGAGTACCTGGCTGGTATAGCTGAAGTCAGTACTGGGCCAGCATTCTCATCCAGCCAGGTCTCGGTGATGCACGCCAGGTCCAATGACCCAACAAGATCAGCAGTCTTGTTTTTAATGGACCTGGCATTACATAACACCATCCAAGTAGGATGAGTCACCAGTGAAGGTCGAGCTACCTGCCTGCTATAAGCACAGCCCTTGGGTATGGGAATCAGGCAGGGAGGACCCCTCTCCTGAACACATTTTGCCCCAGGGTGTCTTCTTGTCCCCACTATCCCAATCCGCCCACTCCTTTCCATTCCGACACCAGGCCCAGCCCCCACCTTCCTCCTCCTCACAATCCCCAGAGCCTGACACCATCTATATACCTCTGGGGACAGTGGGAAGCACCTAAAAGGATGGAGGTCCTTGAACTTGAAGGGGGAATAATGCCTGACCGTCCTGTAGCTTCGCAGCACATCTTCACACACTCAACAAGCACCCAATATAAACTACCACACCAACATCACTTAATCCACACCACACTTATATACCCAACCACTCAACTTTCCAATCATACACCCACACACCATACACACACCAAATGGTACAGCACCAAAATAAATTCAAAAATGCAACAATAAACAATGATTAACAACAATACATCAAATAAACATAAAATATCAAGAAAACACAACAGGTAATGAAGTAGTGGGTTAAATGAAAAGGAGTTGCTACAACTCTCCAGCAAAAATTTACAGCCTCTGGGAGCTCTCACCTCACCAGAGAGATAAAAGAAAATGTCTCCCCAATTCTATCTCTCGCTTAGATCGGGTATACATTAAGTCAAATTATAAACTGTTTGCTTCTGAACAGGACACTCTCACTGCCCGCCAGGCAAAAGAAAGAAAGGGGTAGAAAGTAGCTGTCTGACAGTATGTCTGGTAACAATCCTCTGGGCTGTAGATTCCTGAAAGGCCTCTGGACTTTCCAAAAAGGATATTAATCCACAACTCCTCTGTGTTTCCAAACAGGGCTTCACTCCATTCCGAGCCACCACACTGTCCCCCAAGAAGAATGCCGCCGGGACATCAGACCGCGGGTAAGTCTCGGCGTGGGACAGGCTCAACAGTCCGTCCCCATCATTTGGGGAAACTCCCACTATAGGGCTGTCAGTCCTGGTAATGACTGCTCTTGTAGGACTCAGGAGAGATAAGGTCACTGCAGGTGGGAGGAGCTATGCTCCAAATGAGGTGCAAACACTCTAACTAAAGGTTTAGATGATCTAAAACTGATATTTTAGGATATATTCACAGAAGGAATATAGCATGAATGCCTGTCTTGTTTGTTTGTATAAAGAGTATCCTAGATATACTTAGACAGGACCTAGAAATGGTCTATTCATGTTAACTAGGAGATAACCTGATTATGAGGTCACCCTGGGAATTCCTATGAAACCTGCCACCAGGCGGCTAAGAAAGTGTGTGTGGGTCAGTATCTTCTGACCACCGAGGGAGAAGGAGCTAGTGTGAGTGATTACACACTGTGTTGGATATTTAATCTACAGAAGAAAGACAGGAGTCTCCAGGATAAATATTTCCTGATGTTTTGAATAGTGTGATGGACTAACATCCAATTTTTCTTTCTGTAAATGTCTTGTTTTTTTATTTTTATATTTTTGCAAAGTTTGCAAATAAATTGATAAACACATTTATTGTGTTTTATATGTACTAAATATACTGTCTGGTGTCTATCATTTATCCCATGCTTCTACACCATCCCCACCCTGGAAAAGATGATTATGAAACCTGGATAGTCTATGCTGTCCCAGTGCTACATGAATGGCAATGCAGCAAGGAGGAAAAGTGTAAGGGACTGGCCAAGAGTTTCAAGTGGCCAGCACTGGACACCATCTGGTCCTTGCATGTTACTGACCCAGAGGACCACACAGATGAATACCTTGCCACCCTAAGCAGTGTGCTTGGAAGGATGGAATCCTGTGATGACCTGCAGTGAAAGTTCAAGACCCCCAAACAATGCCTGGGGAAGCACGTCTCCACGTATGTGCACCAACCCGAGAGGGCCTTACGGAAAGTGTACCACAGAGGTGGAAGAGTCCAAGGACCTGAACAAGGTGTGACTCAAACAAGTGCTGTAGCCACCTGATTTTCATAGTTGCTGTTAAAGTAACACTTAAAAGAGAGACTTGTTGATTTACCCTCCCACTGAGTCCTGCTGTGGGGAGGGGTTAGATAGGCTGAGGAACTAGATGAACAGTGGGACCCCTGCCTGCTTCCACCACCAGTGCCCAAGTGTCAGACAGTGGGGGCTCCCTTGATGTCACAGAGCTCCAGAGACTGACTAAAGAAATGAAAAGTGTTATAGCTCAACCTGGCATGACCAACCCACTTCCCCCAGGAAGTGTGAAACCCCTAGTTTCCAGCAGACCTGTGTCAAGCAGTGTGGTGTTGATTGCCTCGAGTACTGGAATGTGAGCCTCAAATGCAACATCACTGGAGGAAGTCCATACTCATCTAATTGAGCAAAAGAAAATGACTAGAAGAATCAATGAACCACCAAGTCTTGTGATTGCCTAGGACCCCTGCCTGGGAGGGGGCACCCATGGAACTCTCTGGCTGGACCCCCCCCAACAGTCAGTGTGTAGAAGTGATGTTTATTGCTACTGCTGTGGTGAGGATTGGCATATCCAATGTCAGTGTCACTCAGAAAGCAACTTTCAGAAGGTTGCAGACAGGCTAATCTGAGAAACATTGGCCACAAACACTGCCAGGCCTTTTTAACTTCAGCAGACCCCAGTCGAGGAACGCTCTGGTGCCCTGGGAATAAGATGTTCACCAGTTACCATTGCCACCCTCTAAAAATACCACTAACACCTTAATCTGGTTCAGTGTCAGTTGACATTAATCTGTATCCCCCCCCCCCGGATGAGGCTGAAAATAGGCAGAACTGTCCAGTATTCCTTTCCCAGTTAACAAAAACTAAATAAAAACAAAACAAAGCTGCTGGTTGTGTCAAAACCAATGCTTTATAAACTAAAGCCAAAGTGTCAAAGAAGTGGGCCAAGATTGTGGGTCTCACTGCAGATGTGGAAGCTCGAGTGGAAGGATGGACCACCTGAGTACTCCTGGATAGTGGCTCCCAAGTCTCTATAGTGTTCAAAGACTATTATGATAATTACCTGTCTCACAAAACTTGGAGCTTTTGTGAGGATTGGATGTGTGGGGTCTCAGTGAAGCTTCATAATCCCATCTAGGCTGATTCATATCTTGATCTCCTTCCTGGTGAATATAGCTGGAACGACTGCTGTGGAGACATGTGTCCTGGTGTACCCGTGCACAAATATGTACGAAAAGATCCCAATCATTGTAGGAACCAGTGCCTATATGTTCTACTGCCTGGGTCAGTTGTACAAAGGGTTTGAAGCCCAACAAGGAAAAGCTCCAGCGCACCTCCATGGACTTTTTAGACAAGCTTACACTCGCAAAGCCACTGTCCTGCCTGAGGATGAATTGCCAAGATTAATCTGAAGTGGCGTTAACCCCCAAAGCAGAGTATGCCATTAAAGGAATAGTACACCTCAAGGGATCTTGCCACAAGAGAAGGAATAGTTAATTCTACTTGCTGTGGAGAGAGTTAGTGCAGAGAGGATTTTTGTAAGTTTTGCTATTGTTTTTTAAACTGCAGGAGAGAAGGATTAGTTAATTCTACTTGCTGTGGAGAGAGTTAGCGTGGAGAGGATTTTTGTAAGTTTTGCTATTTTTTTTTTTTATTTAGCTTAAAGTGGAATTTAGCTTAAAGGTTTCTGTGGCTGGAAGTATTGAACAGGACATGCCCGGACTAGCCCACCCACCACAAAGCCTTTAAATTCTCACAGAGCCATCAAACTGCAGGAGAGAAGGATTAGTTAATTCTACTTGCTGTGGAGAGAGTTTGTGTGGAGAGGATTTTTTATAAGTTTTGCTATTGTTTTTTAAATTGCAGGAGAGAAGGATCAGTTAATTCTAGTTGATGTGGAGAGAGTTAGTGTGGAGAAGATTCTTGTAAGATTTGCTATTTTTTTTTTTATTTAGCTTAAAGTGGAATTTAACTTAAAGGTTTCTGTGGCTGGAGGGACTGTAAAAGCTCTTCCACCCACCCCTTCCAGCAGCCTTTCTTAAATACTGAAATGCCACTAGGGGTTGGGTTTGATGGCTATGAGGGAAGAGCTTGGGGAGCTGCAAACTGACCTGAGCCCTCAGGGCAGGTCAGAAGGGAGGAAATAAGGAACAGCCATATGAGCTAGTTCTTAAAGATATATATAATTTATGAGTAGGACTGTGGTGTATAGTTAGTACTGTAGATCTTATGAGTAGGATTGCGGTTTCTAGTTATTACTGTAGTAGGCTGTCTTAGGCTGCTTGCAAGGGTATTTGGTATTACAATTTTAGTTAGAGGCTGGGCTAGGATTAGTTAACTCTACTTGTTGTGGAGAGACTTAGTGTGAAGAGAATTTTTGTAAGTTTTGCTATTTTATTGTTTTTTTAAAATTTAGCTTAATGGTTTCTATGGCTGTGTTATTTGAATTAAGCTTAAAGGTTTCTGTGGCTGTGTCTTTTGAATTTAGCTTAAAGGTTTCTTTGGCTATGTTTTTTGAATTAAGCTCAATGGGGGGGGCACAACGGTCGCACTCAAAGCTGGGGAGAGGGTCCTAAAGAGGACCTGGGGTAAATGTCTAATTTCTGGACCATATGTGTTTGTGAGACTTGGGAATGCTATTGGTGAGTTTGTAATTGTATTCATAAACAACTGCAATCAGTATAGAGAGACTGTATTTCGCTGTCCTGTATAGGTAGTGTGAACCATGGGTAGGACTGTGGGGTGCAATGGTTGTGGGGCAGCAGTGTGGATGAACATGCTGTGGAGGTTGGGAGGGTGCCCAAAATGCCACAGGCTAGGGAGGCTTGAGGAAGAGGTTCAGTGGCTTGGCAGGGAGCTGGAGAGGTTGGGGGTGAGGGGAGGGTTGCGTTGGTAGAAGGGCTGACATCTGAGAGCATCGGGGGCACCTCGGAGAAGGAACAGTGGGTCAAGGGAGGGGTCAGGGGGAGGGGCAAACTAGACAGGAATCCAGCTGATGAAGGGTGGACTCTAATCGGGCCTAGCAAAAGAGGAGCAGCAGTTGGCAGGAAGGAGGACAAAACACATAGTAATGCAAAGAGGGTAGGGAACACGTTTGCTGTACTAGTGACACATGGGGAAGAGGACACAGGAGGAGACTGCACAAAAGATAGTACTCAGAAAGAGGAGGGCATGAGGGGCATTACTAGTGGTGAGATTGAGCGTGGCATAGTAGGGGGAGGGCTAATACTCACAGAGGTGAGGAGGAAGAAGGAGGTTGGCAGTGAAACAGGAGGAGGGGTCTTAGTTGAGATGGGCAGGGGGGAAGATACTGGGGCAAATGGAAAAAGCACCATCTTGAGTGGCCCCGGGAACCTGGGTGGGGGTGGCGGTGGGCACAAGGAAAGAGGAGGTGGGTGTACTGGTGTTGGGGGACTCCATACTCAAGGGAATCAGATGGGGCAGCAAGGGGGAGATGCACAGTCAGATATGGGTGGAGTCCATACCAGGATTAAAGGCAGGACAGGCAATCCTAAGGTGTGCAAGGAGGGGTATGAGGAAACTGCACATTGTGGTACATGTGGGGACAAATGACCTTGCGGGGGAAATGGTGGAGGTAATAAGGGAGAGGTCTGAGGAAGTGGGAAGGTTGTGCGAGGAGACTGGGGAGTCTGTGGCCTTCTTGGAGGTGCTCCCAGAACCCTGAGCAAGCACAGTGAGAAAGAAGAAGATTGGGGAGTTGAATGCATGGTTGGTAGAATATTGTTGAACTAAGTGGTACGGGGTTGTGCGTGGCTGGAGCAGTACCTGCGATAATAACAATCTGTTTGCAAGGGATAGGCTACACCTGAGTGGGAGGGAAGGAGGTATTAGCAAAGACTTGGGAGGTATACTGACAAAGGTGGATTTAAACTAGATGGGGGGTGGCAAGTGGACAGCAGGTAGGCAGGGATCTGATAGAGTAGAGGTACAGCCTACCCCCAGGCTAGCAGGGAAGGATTCTGGGTGGCCAAAAAGGGAGGGAAGGGGTAGAAGGGAGGAGACAGAGGGTGATGAAGGGAAGGGGGGCAGGATGGAAGGTGGTCTCGCTGAATGCGAGAAGCTTAGGCAACAAATCAGCTGAGCTTCAGCCACTCTTGGCAGTGTGGAGGGTGGATATTGCAGCTGTCATGGAAACATGGGCAACCGAGCACCGGGACTGGGCTCTGGCAATCCTAGGGTACAAATTATACAGGAAGGGCCATGGGGGGGCAGTCTATGTGAGGGACAGGATCAAATGCACTAGGGATGAGGGGGAGGAAAGGAGAGCAGAGGCAATCTGGCTGTAGCTCCTAGACAAGGGGTAGGAAACTGAAGTTTGGGGTAGTATACAGGTCACCATCCCATTCTGAGGAGTTTGACAGGGAATTAGTGGGACAAATCAGAAAGGTATGTAGAAAAGGGAAGCTGGTCATCGTGGCGGATTTCAACTTGCCAGAGGTTGACTGGAGCATTCCGGTCACCTCCAGTGCTAGGGAACAAGTGCTGCTGGATGTGATCCAGGAGGGTCTCCTGATGCAGTTGGTCAGTGTAACTACTAGGCTGAAGAACACTTTAGATCTGGTATTGTCAAATGGGGAGGCAGTAAGGGAAATAAGGGTGGAGGACCCACTAGCCGACAGTGATCACCAAACAGTGTGGTTTAATATCACGATGTGCAGGGAGCCAGAGAACTCAGCAACTTGGGTGGTAAACTTCAGTGGGGTGGATTTTGGGAGGATGCGGGAAGCACTGAAAGTGAAACTGGAGGGTGTAAGGCAGAAGATGGACATGGAGCAGAAATGGGATATTATTAAATGGGGAGTTACAGAGGCAATGGAAGCCTACACCAAGACACAGAGTAAGAGGAGCAGAGCCAGAAAACCATGCTGGTTGAACAGTGAAGTAGTGGAGGCAGTGAGGCCAAAACGAGAGACGCACAAGGGTATAGGAGGACGGGGAAGGAACGGGACAGGGTGGAGTATGCAAGATGGTCCAGGGAGTTGATCAGAAAAGTTAGAGAAGCCAAGGCCCAGAGGGAGCTGAGATTAGCGCAGGGAATTAACGTGGGGGGGGGGACTTTTTCAGATACATCAGGGAGAAAAGGAAGTGCAAGGAGACAATAGTGAGGACAAAAAAGGGTGGGGAGCGGATGGAAAAGGGGGAGGAATGGGCAGAAGCACTGAATGAATACTTTGCTCAGTGTTCACAGAAGAAAAGGGGACAGCTACCACCATGGGCTGGGAGGGTGGGGACGGGGAGAGGAGGTGACAGATGGAAGGATTGAGGGAGGTAGAGTCCTAGAGGGCACTGAGGGTAGACAAGGCACCAGGGCCAGATGGTATCCACCACACGGTGCTGAGGGAGATGGCAGCGGTGTTGGCGAAACCATTTGCTGATCTGTACAGCGCTTCACTGGAGTTAGGATGTGTGCCACTGGACTGGAGGATGGCACATGTAGTGCTGTTGCACAAGAGTGGACCAAGAGATGAACCGGGTAATTATCATCCAATAAGTCTCACCTCCATAGTGTGTAAAGTCATGGAAACAATACTAAAGAAAAGACTGGTGAAGTACCTGGAGGACAATGGCCTCCAGGATGTGAGGCAGCATGGGTTCATTTCGGGGAAGTCCTGTCAAACCAACCTGATACAATACTATGACTGGGTGACAGGTGAACTGGATAAGGATCATGCGCTGGATGTTCTTTACTTGGACTTCAGCAAGGCTTTCAATTCATTGCCTCATGGGTGGCTTGGGGTGAAGCCAACTGGTGTAGGGGTAGGGGCAAAAATTACAAACTGGATTACAAACTGGCTGAGTGGGAGGCTGCAACAGGTGGTGGTGGGAGGGGAGCTCTCAACTCCGAAGCCAGTGACGAGTGGGGTGCCACAGGGCTCTGTGCTGGGACCAGTATTATTTGGTCTCTTCATATCAGACATTGCACACAGGGTGGTGAGAAAGGTAAGTCTGTTCGCAGACAAAACCAAAATGGGAGCAGTGGTGGATGGAGGGGAGGGATGGAAGCAGCTGCAGAGGGACCTAAGCAAGCTAGAGAAGTGGTCAGAGAAGTGGCAGCTGGGGTTCAATGCAAAGAAGTGTAAGGTTCTACACTTCGGGGTGAAGAACCCAAAGACAGAATATTGTCTGAGGGGGAGTTAAGCTGGGGATCACTGAGGAGAAGAAGGATCCAGGGTAATGGTAACAGGGACCATGAACAATACTACCCAGTGCAGAAGAGCAGCTGCAAAAGCGAACAAAAGGCTGGGATGCATAGCAAGGAGGTTTTCATCCGGGTGAAGAGAGATGATCTTGCCCCTCTACAGGTTGCTAGTAAGGCTACACTTGGAGTATTGTGTGCAGTTTTGGAGGCCATACCTGCAGCGTGATTTCAGGCTACTGGAGGGGGTGCAGAGGAGGGCAACAAAGATAATATGTGGAACGGAGGGGAGAGACTAGGAGAGCTGACTGGGAGACCTGAATATGTACACCCTGAAGGATAGAAGGGATGGGGGGGACATGATAGAGACATTCAAGTATCTGAGGGGAATCGATAAGGATGTGGCAGATGGGCTCTTTAAGCTAAGGAGAGGGAGGAAGGGATACCAGGGGGACAGGGTAAGAATAGAGGGGGAAAGATTTAGGAGGGAAATGAGGAGACACTATTTTATGGAGAGTGTGGTAGCAAAATGGAATGCACTACCAGAATGGGTGGTATCATGTAATTCTGTGAACGGCTTTAAAAGGGCATGGGACAGGGAACAGGGGAGAGTGAGAGTGGGCGTGGGGGCGGCAGTGGGATGACAAAGGGAGGGGGTGGGACAGCTGCAAACTAGGGCTGCTAGCTGCACACTCCAGCAGACTTAGATAGACCAGGTGGTCTGTTTCTGCTGGCACATTCGTATGTTCATACAATCAGCTGCTTAAGCCTGGCTTACCATCACAGCTGGGCTCATGGAGGGAGCCTGTCTTCAGCTTGGTTCTCCCTCTCCCCTGTCTCCAGGTTCCTGCTGCTGTTCAGAGCCCCAGACTGTTGTTATGCATCTGCTGACTGCTCCACCAATCGTGTGTTTTCGTGGGTGGAACCTCAGCAAGATGGCATGATTTTAGAAGGGCGTCCGTCTTTCTTACTGCACAAAAGACTTTAGCTTGGATTGCTATCACAGCAGGGGTCTTTGAGGGAGCCTCTCCCATTTTGGTTCTTCCTCCCCCCGCCTTCAGGCTCCTGCTGCTGTTTGGAGCCTCAGGCTGTTGTCACAAATCTGCTGACTGCCCCACCAGTTGGGTGATTTCGTAGGTGGTACCTCAGCAAGACTGCACAATTTTCAAATGGTGCCCATCTTTTTTGCTGCACTGAAGACTTTAGCCTGGATTATCATCACAGCAGGGCTCACAGAAGGAGCCTGTCTCTATCTTGGTTCCCTCTCCCCCTCGCCTTCAAGTTCCTGCTGCTGTTAGGAGCCCCAGACTGTTGTTTTGCATCTGCTGACTGCTCCACCAATTGGGTGGTTTCAAGGGCAGGATTTCAGCAAAATGGTGTGATTTTTAAAGGGCGCTTCTCTTACTTGCTGCACAGAAGACTTTAACCTGGATTACCATCACAGCAGGGCTCACAGACAGAGCCTGTCTTCAGCTTGGTTCTCCTTCCCCCCTGTCTCCAGGTTCCTGCTGCTGTTCAGAGCCCCAGACTGTTGTTATGCATCTGCTGACTGCTCCACCTATTGGGTGTTTTCTTCAGCAGAACCTCAGCAAGATGGCATGATTTTCAAAGGACGTCCATCTTTCTTACTGCACAGAAGACTTTAGCCTGGATTTCCATCACAGCAGGGCTCACAGAAGGAGTCTGTCTCCATCTTGATTCTTCCTCCCCCCTGCCTTCAGGCTCCTGCTGCCATTGAGTCCCAGACTGTTGTTATGCATCCGCTGACTGCTCCACTAGTCAGGTGGTTTTGTGGGTGGGACCTTCCTCCTCCTCTTTATTTTGCTGGAGCATCGTTGGCATTCCTTCCACACTCTGGCCCTTCTGAGCGAAGGACCATAGTGCTAAGGACATTGAGGAGTCCACCTGGAGTAAGTCATGATTCTGCCGTTAGACCATCCACGCTGCTCCAACAGACTCCCACCGTTTACCTTTGTTGTTCTACTGACCACACAGCCAGCACAGGCATGCCACTGTGCTTGATTGTTTAGTTCACATCTACTTTACCAGAACTGGTATGTTGTTGTTATAGTCTACTGCCCTTTAACTCCCTACAGTACCAAATCTGTTCTTTCCCTTAAGGACACCAGTCATTCTGCATAACACCTATTTGTTATTTCTAGCTTCCTCCCAACTAAATTTTACTGGGCTGTGTGATTTCTTAATCTGCGCAAAGCTTACTCACATATACCTATTTAGTAACTCCACTGGTTCTAGAAATACCATAGTGTTTTTGTGATCCCTAGTAATACGCTGTCTTGGTTACCGGTTATTTTTGCACTAATCGGTTCTTTCATGGTTGAGGTTCCCTGCATTTGGTCTGCCTTCTCTTATATTTGTACTTCTTCCTGGTTTTCATTTTTGACTTATCTACAAGCTATTATTGTTTTAGGTTTAATGCTGATTTCAGATTAGAGCTGTTACAATCAATTATATTCAACCAGTTGTTTCACTTTTGTTTCTGTGTGGTGCTTTTGTATTGCTGCTGGTTTCTCACTCCACTACCATGCTTCTTATCCTCTTCTGCCTCCTTCACTTTCAGCTACTGCTCACCTATCCCCACCCCTTCCACACCCCAGCTACCCTCCCTCATTCCTCTCCTGCCCTGTCTCCACCTGTCCCTCCCACTGCCCTCCTCTCCATCATCCTCAACCACTATCCATCCTGCACTCCTCTCCTCTCCTCTCTTCTCCTCTCCTCTCCTTCCCTCCCTCAACCTGGTGTTTCTGCACAATGCCCTCCACTCTGCTCATCATCCCTCCTCCCCCTGCTCTTTTTCTCACTCCAGTGGGAGGAAGTCCCACTCCATACATCTTCTTATTCTCCTGCTCCTCCTCCTGGGTGGTGACATGGAGCTCAACCCAGGTCCCTTCTCTCCCTTCCCCTCTGCCTCTGCTACTGTGAAGGGCCTTAGCATATTTCACCTTAAGGTTAGAAGCCGTCTCCCTAAGCTCATCCGCCTCCCTATTTGGGCATTCCAGCACTCTCCAAACATCCTCTGTATTACTGAATCCTAGCTGTCCTCCAGGATCCCAGACACTAGTCCGACCCTTCCCAACTTCTATCTTTTCAGGCAGGATAGAGAAAAACATGGTGGAGGATTAGCCATTTATGTCCAATAAAGGCTCTCTTGCAGTCTGGACTTCATGGAGGTTACACCTCCACCCATGAATTTCTCCATAATCAGGGCATCTTTCTCTTCATCTGTCCCTAACTTCATAGGGTCTTTCTATGCTTCGCCCAAGATGTCACCTGCCTCTCTGATTGACTCTCTCTCTCTTCTCTAACATTACATTACCTCTTATTCCTCCATTGGTGAACACATTCTCCTTGAGGACTTTAACATTAATCGACTCTCCCCTTCCCCTAGATCCACCACCCAGAAGACTGAGTTCTTAAATTTGTCCCAGGTTATCTTTGAACCCACATGACTCAATCCCCATTCCTCCAGCTACTCCCTGTTGGACTGGGTTATGTCCTCCCACCCCCACCCCATTGTGGCAGCAGGTATTTTACCAGATTCCTTCAATGACCACTGCATGACATAGTGTTTGTCAAGAAAATCCAGCATCCCCCTTAGCCCCAAAATATATCTAGTCTAGGTGCCTCCAGTCACTGAGCATAAATGCTCTTGAGTGACCTAGCTGCTACAGACTAGCCAGCCATCTCACTGGCCTCTGATATTAATGTGGCCCTCTCTCTTTTCATTCCTAATTTTCCACAGTCTGGAACTTACATGCCCTCCACAGGAAATCTAGGGTCAGATCTTACCATCTCCCCTGGATCTCCACTGAAATTACTGATCAATGCAAATCCCACAGTTTAGCCGGGGCACACTATAAATTGTCCCACTCCCTTCGTGATCTTCAGGACCCTGAAAAACAGATGCACAAAGGCCATCCAGGCTGCAAAATCCCTTTATTTCAAAGCAAACCTCCAGAGTAACGTTAGTTCTCCCACTGAATTCTGGAAGGTAATCCATTCTCTTTATGCTCCCCTGCTCTGCCAGTCCTCATACTTAATGGTTTACCCATGTCTGACCCTGCCTCTGTTGCTGCTCACCTCAATGAGTTTTTTACCATAAGTGCTCTCCCCCCTCTCCTGCTGCTAACTCCTTTCCTTCCCCTCCTGTTCCCCTCTCGTCTGCCTCAATCCTCCTCAAGTTTCCAGGTTTCCATTTTCCTTCTGTCACTACACAGGAAATCCTGCTTCCCTGTTGTCCCTCAGACTGTAAAAGTCTACCCCCGATGTGCTCAATCCCAAACTCCTCCACCTCTCAGCTCCTGCAATTGCCGCTCCATGTAGCCACCTGCTCAACCTCTCATTCTCCCTCTGTTCCTTTCCTCAGTCCTGGAAGATTGCTAAAGTCCTTCCACTTCACAAAGGGGGTTGCCCCCTCTTCCCTGGTAACTTCCATCCCATCCCTCTCCTCCCCTCTGTCACCAGGCTCCAAGAAAGGTTAGTCTACTCCAGACTCCTAGAGTACCTTACCTGTTCGTTTCCTTTCCTCATGTCAGTCTGGCTTCTGGAAATGCCATTCTACTTTCTTCTCCCTGATACGAGTCACTGATTTCATCTTCTCAGGGATGGATCGGGGCAAGTTATGGCTGCCATTTTCATCAGTCTGACCAAAGCCTTCATCTCAGTATGTCACCCACTCCTCCTGGACAAACTGAGCTCTGCTGATCTCTCAGCTTGCGCAGTTGGCAGATTACATTTCTGCATAACAGTTGGTACAGGTTGGAGGTACCTTCTCACCAATCCTTCCTATCAAGGCTGGTGTCCAGCAGGGTTCCATATTAGGCCTTATCCTGTTTTAAATTTTTTTGAATGACCTCCCATCTGCCTGTGCCAACTCACATATACACACGTATGCAGATGACACAGTTATCTTCATCTCTGGTCCCTCCAACATTTCTGTGGAAAACCTGCTTCAGCAGGATTTTCACAATGTCCTGTGCTGGTTCAGCACCGACCATCTGCGACAACACAAAAAAAATGGTGTCCTTGACCTTTGGTACCAGCCAGAAATTGGCTTGGCTCTCGAGAATTCCAGTCTTCTGCATGCTGAATGACACTCCACTTGAAGCAGTGCAATCCTTCAAGTACCTCGGCATGTGGATAGACAACAAGCTTGACTTCTCAACCCACATTGATGCCATTCATGTGAAACTGCGGCCCAAGATGGGTGCCTTCCCCTACTCGTCTGCCATGAGCTGCTCATCAAAATGGTGCTCCCAGTTTTTGACTATGCCGACATGGTCTAGAGTACTGCCCCATCCACTTCCTTAGCCAGAATGGACACCCTCTGTAATTCCTTTTCTTACTTAGTGACACACTCCTCTTTGTACTCACCAGTACTCCTCCCTTTCCATCATCCCCCTAACATCTTGTCACCAGTTACACTGTTCCTTCTTCATCTCTAATACTGATTTGGTTCCCTTCCTTCCTACCTCTAATCACATCTCTCCTCAGTTAGGTCTGCTTCATGCTCTCTCCACTTCAGGGACCAGCAAACCTTTTCCATTCCTCGTCCCTGTTCCTCTGCTGAGCAATCCACCTTCTCTTATTGCCTTCCAACCCTCTGGAACCTGCTCCCCTCATCCCTCTACCATGCCACCACTTTGGCCTCTTTCAGGCACCTGCTGAAACTCCCTCCACCCTTGACCTGCTCCTGCTTCCCTAGGAGGGTCCTCCCTGTCTTACACTGGCAGCAGTAGGTTCTGGTTTTCTCCCTATCTAAACTTGTTGCCTAGTGGACTGCCTGATCATTTTGGATAACATATATGTGGCTAAATTTCTGTCATGTCTAGCATGTGCACTTGGCATGATACAAGTATGCATATTTGTACTTTTATCTGTTCCAAGATGTACCTGCACATTTTTATACTTTAAAGTTTTGACTACATTTTACCTCGGTAACTTGAATTGCACAGTAATTTGTTTGTTATGCCTCCTGTTTCCCTAGACCTGGAAACAAGCCTTGGCTCAGTGAGCCTTTCCCAGTCACCAATTTTCAAATCAAATCAAATCAATCAATTAATAAATGAAATAATGTTAGATGACCCAGAGGAAGCCAGTTTGTCAGAGGGGCTTGCAGTGAAACCTAGCATACTGCCTTCTAAAGCTCAAGCTTATGTCTGACAAGTAATAGTTTTATGTGACAAATGCAACAAACTGACCATCTGAAGGTGACGGACCTTCATCTGGGTCTGTTGTGCTAATCTGGCAATGCAGCCACAAAAGAAAGATAGTCCCATTCCAGGACAATTATATCCTTCATTGTTCGAGGTTGGAGACCCCTCTTTGCCTGCAGAGTGGCAGAAAATAATTCAATAGAAGTTGGCACAGTGAGTCCCAATTTGCTCCCTGAAGGAATAGGACAGTGGGTGTGCCAAGGCTGTACAGCACCACATTCAGGTCACAGATGAGAGGCCTTTTAGAGAAAGATCAAGATGACTGGTCCTCACTAACATGGGTGATGTTGGAAAGCACTTGCAGAAGATGCTGGCAGTAGGCATCATTCTGGAATCTAGGAACCACTATGCATCACCATTTGTTGTTGCCAGAAAGAAGATTGGGGCTGGCAGAATGTGTGTGGTCTACCAGAGTCTAAAGAAAACAACTGTACCCGACCAATACACTATGCCATGAGTCCAAGATGCCCTAGATTGCCTCAGTAGTTCAATGTGATGGACTTGAGATCTGGCTACTGCTATTAAATCCCCATGGCCAAGCAAGATTGAGAAAAGACTACATTCTCCACCCCCTGAGGTTCTATTAGTTCCTCTGAATGCCACAGGGTATCTCAGGGGTACCAGCCACCCTCCAACAGTTGATGGAGAGAGCAGTGGATGACATGAACCTGATGGAATTCCTTGTGTACTTGGCTGACATAATCATATTTGGGGAAAACCCTGGAATAACATGAAGACTGGTTGGTCAAAGTGCTTGACAGACCAGAAGAGTATGTCCTCAAACTGTCTGTTGACAAGTGCTAATTCTTCAGAACCTTGATCAAGTATGTGGGTCACACTGTGTCCCAAGATGGCATCTTTACTATTCCTGCCAATGTCCAGGCCATCACAACCATGCCAAAACCCACCCAGCTGAGAGAACTGCAGAGTTTCTTGGGATTCTTTGGCTATTACTGCAGACTCATTATGGGTTGGGAGCAGTGTTATATCAAGAACACCCATGATGACTCTGGCCAGTGGCTTATGCCAGTTGCAGCCTGTTGCCATCAGAAAAAAATTATCTCTTCCACAAGCTGGAGTATTTAGCACTCAGATGAGCAACTGTGAATCAGTTCCATGAGTATTGGTATGGGACTCACACCACAGTCTGCACTGATAATAAACCCCTTACCTATGTGAAAAGAACAGCAAAATCGGACACTGCAGGCCATCGCTGGTTGTCAGCCTGCTCAACATACAATTACTGTGTGGAGTATTACCCCTGAAAAAGCAACATTGATACCAAAGTGCTATCCAAAAAAAACCTCCCAGGAGTGCCAAGGCTAGAATGGATTAGAATCCCAGAGACTGCCATTCAAACTTTGTGCAAAAGATATGACCCAGAAGAACTGGAAAACTCCAGTGAACCAGCTTGCCTGGTGTGCAGCTTGGACACATCATCTAACTGCATACCCATGGTCTGTTGCAATGTTGTGTCCCTCACTAAACCTATTTTGCCATACATGAGGCCACAAGACTGGAGGAAAGAGCAAATGGGCAACCTGCAACCTGAGATATTGTGAAAACTCTACAACAAGGGGGATACCTAGAATTTGTGGAAAAGTGAATCATCCAGACACCTTCCTGCTACTGTGAGAGTGGAACAAATTGAATGTGCATGAAGGGGTGATTTACAAAGAGTCACTGAGCAATGATGGGCCAAGCTTAAAACAGTTGTTACTGGTAGTCAGGCTTAGAAAGCTGGCTCTCAAAGCCCTGCATGATGAGTTGGGACACTTATATTGACATAATGTTGGACCAAGTTAGAAGAAGGTTCTACTGGCCTAGAATGAGCATGGAGGCAGAGAGTTATTGTAAACAGTGTATGAGATGCATCCAGCAGAAAACGCTGGCCACCCGAGCAGCTCCATTGGTGAACATTACCACAAGTGTGCCTATTGACAGGGCTTGCATTGACTTTTTGAGTTTAGAACCAGACAAAAAGAACACTGACAACATTCTGGAAGTGACAGACCACTATTACCACTATGCCCAAGCATTTCCCACAGAAGACCAAAAGGCCACAGCCATAGCCAAGATTTTGGTTGAAAAGTACTTTGTTCCTTATGGACTGCCAAAGAGAATTCATTCCAACTAGGGTTGGGATTTTGAAAGTTTTGTTGATCAAAGAGTTGTTATCTCTAGGGAATTAGGAAGTCATGGACCACTCCCTACCACCCACAAGGTGATCCACAACCATAAAGATTCAATAGAACCTTGTTAAATATTTTGGGCACTTTTGGACCCTTGCAAAAAATCAAACTGAACTCAACAAGTGAGTAAGCTCATCCATGCATACAATTGGACTTCCAGCAATGCCATGGGGCAGTCCCCATATCTGCTCATGTTCAGAAGAGAGGCCAAGCTCCCAGTCGACCTTACATTTGGAGTGTCATCTGTTGGAGGCAATTTATAGACTTACACTAAATATGTTCGAAGACTAAAACAGCAAATTGGACGATGCCTATAGGCTACTGCAGAATTGTCTACCAAGAGAAACTTGGCAAACAAAATCAGATACAACAAACATGGAGACAGTCTTGGTTCAGAACTGTGGTTACCCGGAAAGCATAACTTTGTAGACTGGTGGGGCAACATCCCCTATGTAGTCACAGAAAAATGTGTGGACTTGTCAGTGTACAAAATTTGCCCAGAGGTGGATCACCAGAGAAGTAAGATTTGACAGTGACCCAGTACTCACCCAGAGAATGGAAACCAGGGGTTCTTGTAGACACCAAAGCAAAACTAGCCAGTCTACCCCCAACCTAGATAATTGTCCCCTTGGACTTCCAAAAATGCATTTGCCTTAACTAGCACCCAATGCAACAGATTTATGTGATGCAGAAGATTACCTTGTTCATTCCAATGTGGACATTCCCCATCTGTAAATGCTTCAGATGATTAGTGGATGCAAAATGAAAAAGGATGAAAAAGGGAGGCAGTATAGCGCAGTGGTTTAAGGCTCTGAGCTGCAAATCTGATGACATCCAGTAGACCAGACCTGGGTTTGAATCCCACAGTTTCCACTTGCATACTGTGTGACCCTGAGCAAGTCACTTAATTTCCCTGTCCTCCCAGGTCACACCTGTAAAAAAGCTTTCAGCTTAGTGTGTCACTCCTGGTTAAACAACTAACTAAAAAAAAATACTCCACCAGTGCAGTTAAAGCCAGATGCAGAACCTTTTGAACCACCAGTTAACCCAGCAACCCCTGAACTAGAGCATGTGGTTGCTGCCCAGTAGCTCAGTGGAAGCACTCAGTACTTCCATGCTGGCAATCTGGGTTTGAAAGCATGCCTAGGTCTGCTGGGATCAGGTGGCTAGGCTGGGGAGTGCTACCAAAGGGAGGGTTAACCAGCCTGGGAGGGAGATGGACAGGCACCAGAGCAGCAGCATCCCCTCATGGCAAGCTGGGGAGCTTGCTCCCTCACTAGGGGTGGTGCATGCCTAGAGCATGCTGCTGCTGTTGAAGCTGACAGAGACTGCATTTTCCGTTGTGGAGTGGTCAGGAGAGAAGTAGGGAGGAAACTGTTGGAGGAAAATTGGAGCCCTGCTCACTTACCCGTAACCCACAAAAATGCCCTGGGACACCTTGGCTGGATTGGATGAGTATCTGGATGGGATGATGGCCCTCCCCTCTTCATCATGCCGTGGAGGAGTAATTCATGGGGATCGGGATGAAGGTAAGTGCCAGAGGGAGGCAGGCACCAGTGGTGTGGGGGCAGAGGCTGAGGGAGCCGCCCAGGTGTCCTCGGAGGATAAAAAAAAAAACAGACCATGAGTAAGACCATGCAGAATCTGATCAAAAGCCAGGTATTGTAAATGAACCAGCTCCTTGTCAGGAACCTGATTCACCACATAGAGAGGAGGGTCATGCAACCTCTGCTGTCCAGGAACCAGAAGAAGTCCCATTGTGATGTTCAGAAAGATCTAGTTCCTAGCTGAGGCCCACGAGATAGCAACTCTCAGGGTCTGGCTTAACCCTTCAGATGCTCACTGCTAACCTTCCTTGTGCTGAAAGAAATGCTACAGATAGCATAAATGGCAAGGGTAGGGTGAGTGGCACTATTTATAAAGGAAGATGTTGAGGCCACAGAATCAAATAATCTGGGGGATACTGAGGGGTAAGAAATTCTGTGGATAAAGGTAACCATGGGTAGGGAGGAACAAATCAAAGTTGAGGTGACATACAGAACTCTATCCCAGGCCCTTGATGTGTACAAGAAATTAGGTGAGGTCATATAGGGGGCAGCAGGGTCTTAAGGGGTACTGGTGGTAGGTGACTTTAATATGCTAGATAGAGACTGGAAGGTCCCAGTCGTGGTAACCAGACCTGGTGCTAATGAAAAGTGAGCAGGTACACAGTGCAGAAGTACAGAAACCACTTGGGCCTATTGACCACAGGAAGGTGTGGTTGGAGGCCTAATTGGGAGCCAACTAAGGGAGGAGCCAAGCTATAGTGTGGGACTTAAGAAAAGTGGATCTTACAGTGATGTGGGAAGTGCTAGTGGTAGCATGATGAGAATAGAATAGATTAAGGGGGAATAAATAGCATTCAAGATAGGTGTTGCAGAAACTGCAGCCTGTTGTATTGGAAGTGTAAGCAAGGGGAAGAAAATGAGTGGGCCATTATGGTTCACACCAGAGATGAAGGAAGCAGGGAGAGGAAAAAGTGCATTTGGAAAACACAATGGAAGCCAGAAAGAGTACAGAGAGTCATACCTGAGAGAAACTAGGAAGCCAGCAAGATGGCCAAAAATGCAACAATCAGTGTGGAACAGAGAATAACACAATTCTTCGACACATTTGGAAGAAAAACAAAGTTAGGGAGGATATAGTAAGGCTAATTAAGGGGGAGGTATGGGAGGAAAGAGACAGAGGAAAGGCTGAGATACTGAATCAGTATTTTTGTTCAGTATTCACCAAAGAGGAGGAAGGGGTGACTTCTGGTTCTGACACTGAACAATATGGTGGTGCAACAGAGAGTTCTTACCAGATCCAGCATGAAACCTAACCACATACTACCAAACAGGGCTCTCAACAGAAAGGTTTTGATTGGAAATGCAGCAGGAACATGGGGCAGTCACAGAAAATGCAACAATCAAGCCCCCAGTCAGACAAGCAGTGATGCTCCATGGCCCATCACAGGAGCCTACAAAACTTTCCCTTCAGGGTCTCTGACTTCACGGTGGGTTTGGAAGCAGACAACGATAATGCAGGATCCTTAACAGACTCCATAAGAAATAGAGGCAATACTTCAGCAATTCTTAAAGGGGAAGTCTCCCATAGTTTCACACCAATATTTTCCCAACTTCTTATGTGTAACCATTGTGTGTCTCCTCCAGTTACCAGCAGTAATATTGCAGTCCAAATCTATAAATAAAAATATACAGCCCCCAAAAGTTATCAATGTGTTTGTCCTCCATTTTACCATCAATGTTGCTGGAGGAGGATGTCATCAGAGCAACAGATAATGGTGCTGCACTAAATGCAGTTCCAGCAGTAAACCAAACCCACAATGTTTGGTTCCCCACTTGAGTAATGGAGGAACCCTTTAAGTGTTGTGCACATCCTGAAGTGCAGGTCTAATAGGGACTAGGACCATGTAAGTATGATGCAGCACTGATTTGAGGTATATACAGTATTTATATAAGGAAGTGCCTATATGTGCTGTGTTACTGTTTCTGTTAGCAAAAACTGTTTACCCAATAAATGTATCTGGGTACAACAAGAGTTTTAAGCGGTATTATACAGGTGTTGCATTATGTTGTGTGTGTGTGTGTGTGTGTGTTAGCATTCTCTGTTTTGATTGACACCAGCAGTGAGAAACAACCTTGCAAATAGGCCCCTTTCCCTTTGTAACTAGGCAGTCAGTGATTGGATGGCTGCTGCAAGGCAATAAAGAATTCAGCTATAACAAGGAATAGGTTACCAGGAAAGCATCAGGTGCAGCATATGGAAGAAGGATAATCTAGTGGTTAAAGCACAAGCACTGGGGAACTCTGGTTCAAATCCTACTAGTGTCCCTTACTCTCTAACCCTTAAGAAGTTCCCCTAACCTCCTTGGAAACTGTGATGGCCCCTTAGGTCCATGACTTTACAAGTGCCCCAAATCCCATTATAAATCATTAGCAGTGATGTGAGAGCTACAGCACTTCACTTTCAAGGTACTAAGGATAAGCTGTGGCTGCCCCCCCCCCACTTTGTAATGCCAGCATCTGAAGTAGGGTGTCTCTCACAAATCAGATGCTACACCTCAGCTGTTGTAGGTAAAGAAACTAATCAGTCTCAGTGTTTGTAGTGCTCTGTATTTGCATAGTTCACTCCTCCCATGTCATATGCATTCTGTGTCCTGGAATTTCCAGTCAGAAACTCAGATTTAAGGAGCATTTGAAATGTAAAACAATACGCTTTATAAAGTAAATGATCTAGCTCTCCACTTTCAGGCTGCTGAAAGGGGATGTGTATAAGTCAGTCTTGTGTTAACCTTTGGCAGACTGCCCAGGCTCACCTTGTAATGAATCTTCTCAAGGGTGTTCACCTGGTTCAATACAGAGTGACTGACTGACTGCTTGACTGATTGATTGGTTGATTGACTGATTCAGTCTACTGCTTTCTACAACATGTTACAACTGTCTCACAGAGAGAAATGAGCAGTACAAAGAAACAGCTTTTGTTTCCTGTGAATGAAATACCGTTAGATGTATTATTTGCTCTACACATACAGTATTAAGGCTACAAGTACTACTCCCTATGTGAGTTGTATGACAGAACTGCCTTAAGCAATTGCAAACTTAAACTAAAATCAGGCTAGACAGCATTGATACCCTTATGTTTTGTTCTGCACTGTTGCTGCAGTGACATCATGGAATGGGAGGGGCTGTATTACAAGTGACTTATTTGCATGTAAATGGAGGCTTGCTTGACATTTTACTACCTTGTGTCAGAGTCTCAAACTCTAGATAAGTGTTGCAACTGAAGAAATGGCTGATCTCTTATTGACATATGTACAGTACTTGATGTAATGTATAATAAATACATCAGACCTACCCAAATCATAAATATACAGGAGTCTTCTCCTTTAAGACTTTACAAAGAATAGACGTAAATGTATCGGAAACTAAAAAACATTAATCGCCTACCACAAACACACTCCCTTATGGTAAAGAGCCAATTATTGTCAGTATTAGATTATGGCTGTATAATATACTCAGGTGCTGGGAGTGGAGTGCTGAACAGGTTGAAAGTAGCTTATAATTTAATTTGTCATTTCATAACAGGCCTTCTGTTTAAAGCTCATCACTTAATATTAATTCCCAAAGAGAATACGGCACACAGGAGCAGAGTGCAAGTAAAAAAAATTAATTTATTCAAGCATAAATTCCAGGTTTTTCACAGCTCCTACTCCAAGTACATCAAATATGCAGACAGACAAATGAAAAATCCCAGTGCTTCGACTCTAAACTCGAGTCACCCCCGATGAAGACTCCAGTGAGAGTCGAAGCGCAAGGGTTTTTCATTTGTCTGTCTGCATATTTGATGTACTTGGAGTAGGAGCTGCAAAAAACTTGGCATTTATGCTTGAATAAACTGAATTTTTTACTTGCACTCTGCTCCTGTGTGCAGTATTCTCCTTGGGAATTAATATTACGTATTGGGTCTGGCTGGCCCTTTGTATAAGCACCGGTCTCCTGCTATCCAGCTCACACCTTGTGTTTGAGGACTTAAAACTCATCACTGTCTGCTCCACCAGGTTGCACAACTACCCTCACTGGATGATAAAGATAAAAAGTTCAATCTTTTTCTATAAGGTCATTCTGGGACAAGTCCCATATTCTATAGGGGAGTTATTTCCACTACTGCTGAAAGTATGTTATATCAGATCACAGGATTTAATCTTGCTTAAGGTACCCTTTTGAAAGACCCATTTTGGGCAAAGAGCTTTTGGTTTAAGTATTTGCAACCACCTACCACAATCAGTTAAGTCGATTAGATCCATACCTGTTTTTAAGAAATATTTGTCATGTATTTTAGATGCCCAGTCTATATGCAGTTGTAAATAATAGATGTGCGTGTATACAATTGTATGTATTGCATGTTGTGTTGTAATATGCTGGTTGCACTTGAAAAAGGGCAGTTCTGTTCAATGTGCTTTGCCAGGGTAAATAATAAAATAAAATTAAATTAAATTAAAAAGTTGGACCAGAGGCTAGAGTCACAGAATCGGCAGTGGTGGAGCTTCATGATGAGAGTGACAGTCTAGGCAGAGTTGTAAAGTTTCTATGCAAACGGGAGTGAGAATTGATGGAAAGGGCAGAGGATGGTGAGGCCAGAGCTCAGTGAAAAAAACTCCTGCTGTTTGGGTTCCCAGAGGACTTAAAGCAACTTGATATAAACTCTTTTCTTGAAATATGGCTGCAACAAGAAGTCAAGCTGCCTGAAGGCTACAAGAGTGAAATAGAATGAGCGCACTATGCTCTGGGGCCAACACTAAAACCAGATGCACCACTCTTCATTATTCTAGTAACGTTTTTGAAATATCTAGTAAAGGAAGAAGTCATGCGAAAGACCTGGTCAAAACCAGATCTGAATTTTAATGGGAAAATAATTTTTGTCAATTAGGACTTTCCCCTTGAGTGCATGAAAAAACTGAGAATTTGACTTAATGTCATGAAACAGTTCAAGGAAAAGCAGGTCAGAGCAAAAATCCATTGACCTTACAAACTAGTAGTGCATGAGGAGGCAGGAGTCAAAGTGTACGAGACATTTCTGCAGGCTGGGAAAATACTGGAGGTGCATAACACCAAGATGTCAGAAAACTCGGAAGAGACTTACAAGAGAGAAATATCGAAGATGGTGTGGGCACTTGTCAGAAGAGGGAAGGGCAGCACTAAAGGCAAGATGACCAGATCTGGTCTTCCAATACACCTCTGTATGGACTTGAAAAAAATTATACAAGGGGCAGAAAAAGGTTCGACCTGAGAAATGCTGGACTGTAATAAAGACATAGTGAGTATAAGACTGGGTTCTATTTAATCCCTCAGATTGAGCCCTCAGTATATTAAACCCCTTCCATAGCCATGACTCAGAATAGTCAAAACCAGTAACTTGCAAAGGGCTTCTGGCTGCTAATGTCCAGTGTGCAGGTGACAATGAAACTCTTCCCGTTAAGACAGTAAGCATACTCCTCACACATTGCCCTGCTCCCCTGCAACTCTAGTGGTAAAAACAGAGACAATCTAAAGTAATGTGCCTACTAGTGCAATCAAATTTCACCATACACAGCTCACAGGGGACTGGAAACTGCAAGCTGAGTAACTAGTGAAGCAGGGCTGTGTCCAGTGTTTAAAGCACCCGCAACAGCAGGCTCAATATGGCTGAATGAAATTTATAAGAAGAAGGGTCAAAAATAAAGACAGTCAGGAAGAGGTGCCTACACAGGTGCTCCCATTGAAATGCCCAAATCATCAAGGCTCAAAGAGGAATCAGGAACAACCAGGCTGCATGGCAAGACCGCATGGCAAGAAGATCAAGATAGCGGCAGACTAAGAGGAAGAAAAATGCAATGACATACATCTCCCCTGCACACGGGTAAGATGGATAGTCGACCAGAGCATATGACCATCCAAGTCATCTGGAAGTTTCCCAGACAGATAACATTACTTAACACTATTTGGAACAGCTGGAGGATGAACAGGGGAAGTAAAACTGAAAGGGCACAAAGGATGGGAGACTTTTGATCCGAGATGCCCTTGGCCACAAACTGAGGGAAACATTACAGTTCATAGTTTTGAGTTTGAAGTTCAAGTTGTGTTGTGTACTTGTACTCACTTCATGGTAGGGTATTGTGTGTTATGGGGGTGAGAGACTTAACTGCTCTGATTGTTGTGAAATAATAAAAAAACAAAACAAAAAGGGGGTTATAAGCCCCATCTGAACAAAAAGTAATAAAGGGGTAGTAAAAAGCACCCCACCCATATTATAAATGTTAGTGTGTTGGATTGGAAGGGAGGAGTGGATTGGTTTTACCAGCATACTAGAGGACTTGTACCACAAGGTACTATATTTCATGAGGGCAAGGGACCTCTGAGAAGGAGGGAGCTCCTCCCTTAAGCCAGTTGGATTACATTAGTACACCTGAGGACACCTGACACCCACAGGAGAGAGTGTTGGGACAAAGAGCACCATCCAAAATTCCATGTTGCCACCCCAGTTTTTGTATTTATATGGGGAAAAGTTTGAGTTTTCACCAGTTTTATATGTTTTACTTTCTTAACTGAATCATATTATCTATTTTAATTTACTGTACCCATAGGTTTTAGTATGGCACAGGAAGAATAGGTTCACATCAGGGGATTCACCACATAGCCATTCACCAAGAAGCTTGGCCCTGCTTGGTTTAAAAGCTCATAAACTTAGAAATAGAAGGGGAGAGACAATGACACTAAAAGCAAGGACATACAAGGAAGCTTGTTTGAAGATACAGACAGAAAGAAAATGGGGACGAATTTAAACATCATATCCTACAATGTGAATGGTTGGAATCAGTAGTGAAGAGAAGCAGAGCTCTGAAGATGCTGAAGGGAGCACAGTGTGATATTGTCCTTCTTCAGGAGACCAAACTGTCCCACAAAGAACACCTGAAACTAAGAAGGCAGTGGGCAGAAGAAGTAATGGTGGCCTCAAATGAAGTTAAAAGCACAGCTTGAATGGCAATTCTACCCAAAAGAGGGCTGGCATGAGTCATTACTAACAGGTATACAGATTAGGAAAGGAGATTAGCACATATCTCCCTCCAGCTATGGCAACAGCCTCTGCATATAGTAAATGTTTATAGCCCAACCCCAGTGATGCCAATGTTTTACAGATATGTTTTTCAAAAAATAGTGAATCTCCCACCAGGTATTTTGGTCCTCAGGGAAGATTGGAATGCAGTGGAGGATGTAGAGATGGACAGATCCTTGGGGTAAAATCAGGGGGCAAAGCAGCTGAGAGAACTTTACGAAACTTGAGAGAGCAAATGGGACTTACACATGTGTGGAGAGAATTAAATCCCAAGGAGAGAAACTACACCTTTTACTCCCCACCCCCACCCCCATAACAGCTACTCCAGGATTGATAGGTTATACCTATCAAAATCAGACATAGCCTTGGAGAAAACAGCAGAGATAAATCCTATAACCATTTCCGATTATTTCCCTGTCACTTTGGACCTAAAGTTGGGCCTTGAGAACACAGAACCCAATATGGAGGCTCAGAGTAAGCTTATTAAATGATGAAATATTCAAAAATACAGTAACCCAAGCGATCACTACATATTTGAACTTTAACACAGAGAAAAATTCTGCACCCAAATACATCAGGAATGGAGTAGACAGTCATGAAAGGGCATACTATTTCATATGCCACATATACGAAAAAGCAAAGACAACACAGAAACTAACAGACAAATTAAGTAAACTAGAACTGAAGCATAAGCACAGATGAACCCCTGAAATCCTGAACCAAATAGAGATCAGGCAAGAGTTAAATAACCTGCCTCACGCCAGAGTAGAAGCTCAGTTACAGTTCCTAAACCAAACCTATTATGAACAGGGAAATAGGGCTAGCAGGCTATTCACTTTTTGACCGACAAAACAAAAACAAACAACAAAACAAAAAAAAGAGGTGGATAGATATATCCCAAAACTTAAAAAGGGGGTGGAGGGAGCAATGAGAAACACATATTATCACCCTAGGGAGATTGCAGTAGAATTTCAAAATTTCTATCAAGTACTTTACAATAAGAAAAGGGGAGAGAAAAAGAAGCTAAATGCAGGAATTTTTAGAAACCGCACAACTACCTAAATTAAGCTAGGAACAACAATGTCTACTAAACAACAGGATTTAATCAGAAGAGATTGCTGATGTGATTAAAAATGTGCCCACATATACATTTCCTGACCCCGATGGGTATAGGCTAGAATTTTATTAAAATCTTTATCCCAGACCTGATCCAGATTCTGAAAACCACATTCAACAACATTAAAGAACAAACTCTAGTCAGAGGTGACACAGCTGCAGCTGCGCTTGAAGGCACTCGCTGAGCTCATGGCGAAACAGTCCACCATGCCCATGATGGCCACCGGCACATGTGCTGCTTATCCTGCACATGCACTGAGTTATGGTGAACATCTTGGGCACAGCTGGCTTTACTGGATGTGACAGTCATAAGAAACAGCACACCCACGGGGGGTGGGGCAGGACAAATGGCAATGCACAGAGTGGTGTGCTCCAACCTGCAGAGTGATCATGATGCGACTCCAGCTTTGTTGATGGGTTGGATCCAGTCGTTCATTTTTGAAGCACAGCTTTATTGCACAGTGTTCACAGCTCACACCTCATAGTATACCTGAATCAATAATTTTGTTAACATCTGAAACTAATATCCAAATAATGCAAGATTCATATTGTGTTTCACAATTACCTCCTGTGTATTCTTGAATAATTTGGTGGATATTTAAATCACCAATTGTAGTCCTAATATTTTTGTGCAGCTGTACTTAAATTCATGTTGAAGTCACCAATGGCTATCCATTCATGTTTTCCCACAGTTTATCATAACAGGATGATATTTCATTTATCCCACATCATACATGCCTGGAGGTAAGGAGGTAACAGTTGCTGTTAAGTATTTTGCTTTACCAAAAATAAAATTTCTTGATAGCAAGTCAATATCCTGGCATAGTTGCTCTTCTTTTATTTTAACTGTAATGAAATTATTCTATACATAATGTAGATAGCCTTCTTCTCCTCTCTTGTTGGTGTATCTCTTCAGAATACAGTGTAACCAGAGAGGTTTATTTCACTGTCCAGAATTTTAGGGGTTAACCAAGATTCAGTACTAGCAAATATGTTTCAGTTATGCTGAGTTACACAAACATTAAATGACTCCATCTAGCTGTCCGATTATTGATGTTTAAAGCTTAAATGCTTTATTTTCATTACATTCCCCTTTAACTATAAATGAAATAGGTTAATTAGTAACCCGGAATTGGGAGAAAATGCACTGCTGTCAACAGTAAGAAATGAAAGCAGAAAAGTTTTAGTGTTCTTATTTGCAGTTTCTGCTTCTCCTCTTTCAACGTATAAGCTCTGCTGTCAATAAAGTTAGAAACAGAATAATACATAGGTGTGTGGGCATTACAAGTGAGTAATCCCATTGAGAGGTTCCTGGGACATGGGAACCTTGAAAGTGAAACTCGAGAGGGTCCCATGTCCACAGAACCTCGAGATGGGAGTACTCACTTATAATGCCCACACTGTTATGTGTTATTTTTTGTAAATTATGGATCTGATAAAATTTCCCGCTCTGAATTTTTTTTTCAGACAGCGTTTACAACGGCTGCCCAAGAACTTCAATGAAGACTCGGTAGCTCAGTATACATCTCCTCTCCCCCACCCTCCATCATGTAACATGTCCTACCTGCTGTTTTTACAGGAGTCTAAGTGCAGGATCAATGAAATGATGCAGGATCTGCCAGATAATGCTTTACATGTGGAACAAAAATAAACAAAGCGATTCTGGTGAAAGTGAAGGGTATGGACTTTTCATGGTTCGAACTGCTCTCGCTAAGTGAGAGATGGCCACCATGTTTAGGAAACTGTTCTGCCTGCCCACAGACAAAAGATGACCAATCCCGAAGCACAGTTTGAAAATATCAGGTCATGAGTCTAGTGACCGCAGTTGGCTGCATAGCAACCAGCTCTGAGTCCTGCGCTTGCACAGTTCTGTTTAACTGATAATACTACCATTAAGAGCTCCAAACTATAGTATTACCAGCTCAGAACAATAGTATTATCACTTAGAATTGGTAGTATTATCACTTTCAGGCACTAGTATTACAGGGAATTCTTTGTATGGCTTACTGCCCTATTAAAATGGCATATCCATATATTACAACACAATTGTAAATGCAAGCAGCACTCCATCTACCACATTCTATTCAATATATTCTCCCATTTTTGAGTATTCAATCTGATGCCTAAAGATGTTATCCCCCCAGGAGAAGTATTTTGCCAATTTAAGACAATACAGTCGAACTGCAATGTGTTACTGCTCCCTTCAGCAACTACCCACTAAGATATAGCATTGGCATTCATTAAAATAATAATAACCAAACCTAATAATAAGGGACTCATTTTACATACCATCCCTATACCTAATAAACTAATAATTACAATAATAAAACCTAATCTTTCTTGGAATAAAAATAAGATCAAAATTAAGTAAGACAAAAACAACTTGCTAACAACTAACAATTATTAATCAGAAACAAAAAACATCTAACACGTTCAGTGCACAAACTTCAATTCCCACAGAACAATCATGTGGGGTACCTGGCCCTGACTCTAATTTTCTTCGGCTGACACCAGCAAACTCTGTACTCTGCCATCATAAGATGCTGCCACATCTGGCACTGATGTTTTAAATAGCCCTGTTCTCCACTCGCAGTGGACCTATCACTACAGCTAATAGACTTGAGAAAGAGCTTGATGACGAGAAGCAGGTGTGAACAACTGAAAGTCCTTAATGTTCTGGCTGCACCAAAGTGCACTGTGCAGATTCTGAAGCAGCAGGGATTGACAAGCAGACTACAACTGTAGCAGTAAAATGTGGCATTTACAGGAATACAGTTTATAACACAACCCAGTCTATTAGTAAACTCTGAAATTTAGTAGCATACAGGTGCAATGATGAGACCCCTCAAAAAATTAGTCCTTTCAGGTTGGAATGGGGGACAAATGCATACAAACTCTAGTCAGAGCTGACAGGGTTGCAGCTGCACTTGAAGGTGCTCACTGAGCTCATGGTGGAACAGTCTGCTGTGCCCAAGATGGCCACTGGCACATGCACCCCTTACCACACATGCGCACTGAGCTCCAGCAGCCATCTTGGGCACAGCAGGCTTTACCAGACATGACAGCCATAAGAAATAGTACACCTGTGGAGGGGAAGGGGGGCCAAACAAATGGCAATGTACAAAGTGGAGTGCATCAACTTGCAGAGTGATCATGATGCATCTCCAATTTTGTTGTTAGGCCGGATCGGCCCTTCATTTTTGAAGCGCTGGCAAGACCACTGCAGGCTCCACCCACTGCAGCTGTAAAAAGGGGACAACCCACATTCATGGCAGGATGCAGTGTCATCAGTACTTTTTAAACTGGGGAAGAACCTGCTAACTTGCAGCTCATGTAGGCCCATATCCCTCCTTAGTCAGGACACAAAGAGTTTTGCGAAAATACTTGCTAATAGGCACCAGCGGGTGGTGGGCTCCATAATACACCAGGACCAGAGTTTATCCCCCAAAGGCATGTACATGACAACATAAGAAAGTTGTTGATTGTGGTTTCCTCCATGGATGGAAGGAGAAACTCAAGTATGGTCCTGGCAATTGATGCTAAAAAGGCATTTGATCACCTTTATTGGAACTTTCTAGAAAAGACGATGGAGGTCTTTGGGGTGATAGGGGAGTCTCTGCACTGGTTCAAATGTCTTGATGACAAGCTGACAGCAAGGATCAAGGTGAATGGTGTACTTTCAGATAGTTTTCTTATACAAAGAGGAACAAGGCAGGGATGCCCACCTTCACCCCTACAATTCGCCTTGAGCACAGGACCCCTAGTTTCCATGGTTAGAGCTGCACCAAACATCCAAGGGATCAAGATAGGAAGGGAGGAGCTGAGAATTACGCTCTATGCAGACAATACCTTACTGTTTATAAAAGATCCAGTGCTGAACCTCTCTCCGCTGCATCAAATTTTGGAGGAATATGGGTCAATTTCTGGGTTTGAAGTACTTCATTTGGGGACTTAGGTCGCTTGGGTTGAGGACAAAGCAGAAAGTATACCTATTTAACATTTTAACTACAGCAGCTACAAAAGCTATTACTCAAAAATGGTTGCATCTACCTCACCAACAATTCAAGTATGGGTAACAATATGTAAACAAATACTGCAGATGCAATGGTTAACAGCCAAACTCAGACTGCAGATAGTAAAAATGAAATAAATCCCACTGGTTACCCTTCTTTGATTACATAGAGCAACTTGAGGGAACCCCTGTGCTGGAGCAAAAGCAGCAAATCTCTATTGTCTCACAGCCAAAAATAAGAGAAAATATTTATTTACTTATTTATTTATCTCTTGAATTTTGGTAACTGGGTAGGCCCACTGAGACCAAAGGTCCCTTTTTCAGAGGCAACCCGGAATTAGTTACAGGCAAAAATAACCATTTTACATTGATAGTAAGATAAATCACAGAACACATGAATTAACAGCCAAATAAATCACAGGCATTTTACAGAGAATAAATGATTGAGTTGCCAACAATAATGTTTGATGGGAATGAGCTGCTACACCCTGAACTTAATTTATTATTGTACGTTATTTGTTCTATCAATTTCTGTATGTCCTGCCTGATATGAAGTGAATATGTGATTAGTAGTGCACAAATATGTGACATTTGTAGCATCTGGACTGGTAATTTAGTACTGTATTGTACTGTGATGTCAAATATGTGTCTATTGTATGGAAAATATGAACATTAATAAAATGTAATAAAAAAAAGAGAGAGGAGAAAGGGCCACTAATGCATTGTAGAGTGGGGACAAAAGGGGAGATGGGGACACCAATAGCAACCTCCCCACACACACACACACACACACACACACACACATCACAGTTAAGGATACTGGCGGGACTGAGGGCATTGAGAATTGATAAATCAAAGGAGCCTGATGGGATGCTTCCATGGATACTTAAGGAAACAGCAGTGGTGTTAGTGACGCCTCTTGTTGAACTTTTCAACTGCTCGCTAAACACAGAGGTGGTCCACAGGGATTGGAGGACTGCTGATGTGGTTTCCCTTCTCACAAGTGGCAGAAGCTATAGAAACATAGAAGTTGATGACAGAAAAAGACAATTGGTCCATCTAGTCATCCTGTAATAAAGATCAAAAAAGACAGCTGCAGGAGCTCCCTCCAGACTCTGAGCAGGACAGCCAACAAACTAACTACAGCAGCTAGGCTACACAGTGTACACACAAATATGAGTAGCAGCATTTATCCCACAGACCAGCAATCTATGGAGTGAGTACTGCTATTCATATATGTGTCTTACTAAGCAGTCTACGGGGCGAGTACTGCTATTCATATCTGTGTCTTACTAAGCAGTCTGTGGGGTGAGTACTGCTATTCATATATATGTCTTACTAAGCAGTCTATGGGGTGAGTACTGCTATTCATATATGTGTCTTACTAAGCAGTCTATGGGGTGAGTACTGCTATTCATATCTGTGTCTTAATAAATTATTTTCTAACTGTATGCCAAAGTCTTGGTGGTTTTATAACTCCAGTATACTGTTTCTGCTCCATAATACCTTGCCCTACACCCAAGATCTAGTGTCTTTATGGGGTTTATGCCCATGCTACCCACCCACTATGTTCCTTGCTTTGCTGCTACTCCCCCCACCCATGGTGAGTACTAAACCCCTAATTCTGTCCAAGCCCTGTCTGAAGCTACTAATGGTGTTGGTGCTTACCACCTCAACCAGTAGACTGTTTCTACTGTTCAACCACTCTCTGTAAAACAGAACTTCCTCACTCCCACTCAGGTTCCATTCGTGTCCCCATGTTCTAGATTCACTATTCCTGTTGAATAGTTCCTTGCAGTTTATCTTGTTCTTTCCTGTCATATTGCTCCTCTCCTGTGTGGCCTCCAGCAAGTACATGTTCAGTACCCTAAGCTGATCCTCCTAGGATCTGTCCTGCAGGCTGTGAATCATTTTTGTTACTCTGCATTGCACTGTCTCCAGCCTGTCACAGTCTTTTCCCAAGTGAGGGCTCCATATCTGTGCATAGTACTCCAGTTGTGGCCTTACCAGTAATCCACAGGGATGTAGTAATACCTTCTTTTTCCCGCCTGATGTATATAGTAGAGAAAGTGCCAGGGGCCACAATGAGAGAAAGACTGATAGACTTTCTGGAGGTTAAAGGGTTGCAGGATGACAGGCAGCACGGGTTCACAAGGGAGCAGTCATGCTAGATAAACCTGACTGAGTTCTTCAATTTGGTGACTAGGGTGGCCGATAAAGGACAGATAGCATATTGTATATTGTACTACTGTCAGCTAGCTTCTGTCTTACCTTGTACACCAGTTTTGCTGCTGTATATAATATATCACAATAATCTCACTTCTGGCACTTGTAGGATATGTATCTATGCACCTCTGTAAGCTGCTGTTAGTCACTGTATGTACTTGTTCCTAAGTAATAAGTTGCTGCTATCTCTGTATGTACTGCAATATATTGTTGATGAACTCAATGTATTGTTGACTTGTACTCTCCCGCGGGTCGCATCTGAAAATAGGCAGCTTTGCCTAATATGCTTACCCGGGTTACCAAAAGCTAATAAATAAACAAATACTATACCTGGACTTTAGTAATGACTTTGATTCAGCCTTGTCCAGGAGACTGGCCAAGAAACTGAGGAACCTGAACCAATAGAAAGATAAGTGACATGGATAGAAGCTGGATGAAAGGAAGGATGCAGAGAGTCATGGTGAATTGGAAGTTCTCTGATGTTAAAGTGGAAACAAATGGGATACCATACATGGTTCAGTCCTGGGGCCCATCCTCTTTAACATATTTACCTATGACAAATGAGTGCATGTTCAAGACAATATCTCCTGCTTTGCAGATGACACTAAGATCTACGCGAGGGTGGACACTGAAGCTGGGATCAGTGCTCTAAGGGGAAGACCTGGGAAGGCTGAAAACAATGGTCCAAGATTTGGCAGCTGAATTGAAATGCAGAAAAATGCAAGTTACTGTAATGCACATCAGGAGCAAAACCCCAAAAACAGAGTACCTGATGGAGGGAGTAGTATAAGGAAGCAAAGCAGAGGAAAAGGATCTGGGAGTGATAATATTGGACAGTATGAAATCTACAGTGCAGTGTAATAAGGCAGTGGAGAAGGCTAACAGGACACTGGGTGCCTAGGAAGTGGAAACAGCAGTAGAAACAAGGAGGTGATCCTTCTCCTGTATAAAACCCTGGTGCTCCCACATCTGGGTACTATGCAAGGTACTGCAGCCTATACCTATGGAAGGAATGTGAGAAGATGGAGTCTGTACAGAGAAGGGTGACTAAAATGATCCAGGGGACCGGAGAGAAGAAAATGAGGAGAGTCTCAGTGACCTCAACATATATGACCTGGAGGCTAGAAGGCAGAGGGGGAATAGTATTATTATTTATTAGTCTTTGATAACCAGGTAAAGCCCACTAGACACAAGTGCCTGTTTTCAGGGGCAATCTAGGAGCACTGGAGAGGTTAAGTGACTTGCTCAGAGTCACACAGTATGCAAGTGGAGATTGTAGGAATCAAACCCAGGTCTGCTGTATACCAAACTTATTCACAGCTCGTTACTCTAACCTCTAGGCTATACTGCCAGCCCCAATATGATATGATAGAGACATACAAATACCTGATTAACAGGATGGAATGCAAGGAACTGTTCATCTGAAACAAAAAAACACAAGCACGAGGGGGAATTCTCTTAAACTGGCCAGGAAAGATTCCAAAAGGATACCCGCAAGCACTTTTTCAAAGAAAGGGGGATGGGCAAATGAAACAGACTGCCAGAGGAAGTGATTTCGCCAAAAAAGTGGGGGAATTCATACAAGGATAGAACAGGAAAAGCCATAATAAGGAGTTATGGGGCAAAGGGTGGTGAGGATGGCTACTAGGAGAGTAGGTAGGTAGAAAGGGGAGACTGGATGGGGAGGAAGAGGAAATTGTTTAACCAGGAATGACACAGTAATCCGAAGCTTGTTTCTAGGTACTACCTGGGAGAACAAGGAAGTTAAGTGACTTGCTCAAGGTCACATAGTATGCAAGCAGTGGCTGTGGGATTCAAACCCAGAGCTCCAGGTTTGCAGCTCAGTGCCCTAAACCGCAGCGCTATATTGCCTCCTATGGATGGAACAGATGGGCCACTGGGATTTTTCTACTGTCAAATTCTATGTTTCTATGTTTCCTTTCCAGTTCCCATCAGAATGTAACTTTTTTCCATTAAGGGATTTCTTGCTGGGTCTCATTCTGGCTCCATAATGACCACAGGTTCTGTCCAGACTCCATAATGACCACAGGTTTTGGCCAGCACCTCTCTTCAGGTCTAGCTCCCCACTGCCTGCCCAGGGAAATATACAGTATATATAATGCTTACTGGGGCAAAAAAATCACAGCACATGATCTAAACTTTTTTATATAAAAACTATATAAATAAAAAATTACATGAGCAGTTTTAATTATTCTGATACTTTAAAAATTTCTAACCGTAATCATATATGTAATTAGAAACTAACGGAGTGTGTTAGAGATGCTATTAAATGATAAATTAGGAAGTGTTAAAGCATTAAAAAACAGTTAGTGTCTGTTCCAGTTAGAAGCAGGCAGCAATCTTTTCTAGTTAAATACAGTATGTTGAATGCTTCAGCAAAATAAGGTCTAGTCAGGTATTTTATTGGCAGCTAATGATCATTCCACTACTCAGTGCCTGAGCCAATGGCTCATACTGTGATCTGGGGATTACAGCAATGACTAAAAGGTTTAAAGGGGAAATTGTTTAATCAGGAAAGGCACACTAAGCCAGAACTTGTTTCCATGTGCATTCTGGAAGCACAAGGAAGTGAAGTGACTTGCTCAGGTTTACACAACATGTAAGTGGGAGCTGATGGGATTTAAACCCAGGTTTCCAGCTCAGTGCCCTTAACCACTACGCCACAGGCTTTGGACTGTGTACACAATGACCTACTACCCAGTGCTGAGCCAAAGGATTATACTGTGGTCTGAGGAATCCAACAATGACTATAGGGTGTAAGGCTTTGGACTGTACACTGCAAACAAAACTCCAGTACTTGAGACAGATGATTATACTGTGGTCTGGGGACTCAATCAATGACTAAAGGGTTTAAGGCTTCAGACTGTATGCTCCCACCAACAGCTCTGTGCCTGGGCCAAAGGCATATTCTGTGATCTGGGGACTCAAGCAATTACTAAAGGAGTTTAGGCTTCTGACTGTGTATAAAAGAACAAACAGCCCAGGCCTGAGGGTGTGGGAATGTACATGTCAAATAAGCCACAGCTTACATGTTTATCGAAGAATGAGCATTCTATGCCCTGTACAATGTTTAAGGTTACTCCTACTGTCTGACACTCATCCCTTCTGGTGTTAAAATATGAATGCTGTACTTCTTTTGAATTAAGAGTAATACTAAAGGAGACATGAAAGAAAAAATGTGATTAAGCGACTTAGTAGTATATGCCAGTATATATTTGTTAACAGTATGTCATCACCAAAACTTTTCTGTTTGTCATGTCATGACCAGCTCCAGATGGAAGGATTAGACCACTTTTGAGAGAAAAGAAGGGACAGTCATGAGTGACACCCTGTCATTATGAAAAGCCAGAAAAGGCTCCCTATATGACAAGGCCTGTAGTTCCCCCACCCTTCTGGCAGAGCGCATGGCTGTTAGGAAAACAGTTCTAAGGGTCATCCAATAGGGAGACTGTGTGAGAAATGGTGGCTTATTAAGACCCTCAAGAATCAAATTAAGTTGCCAAGGGGTGCATGTGGGGCGGACCCTGGGTGAGGCAATCTGCACCACCCTTAGCAATCAAACCACATTGGGATGTAAACCAGTATTCCCCACTTTAGGAAGAGGCCCACGCATAGCTGTGATGGCCGACACCTGGACTCTTAAAGAGGAGTAGGCCGGACCTTTGTCAGCCCCATCATTGAGAAAATCAAGAATCTGAGGTAGGACCACCACCGAAGATGACAGGCCCTTTGCAGTACACCAGTTACAAAAGAAAAGCCAGTGTCTCTGATAAGTCTTAGTTGTGTAAGACCTGTGGGACAACAGTAGATGATCAACCACCTTGGGAGGGTACCCTTCCCTCAACAGTCTTGTCCTTTCAACATCCAAGCCATTAGCTGAAGAATCTTGAGGTTGTGGTGCAGAACTGGCCCTTGAATCAATAAGTCCAGATGTTGAGGCAGAGGCCAAGGAGAATCAACCAACACTGTCTGCAGTAGGGAGTACCATGACCTCTTTGGCCAGTCTGGAGCCACCAACAAGACTGTTGCTCTTGTGTGTCTGATTTTAAGAAGGACTTTTGCAATCATTGGAACTGGGGGGAAAATATAAGCCCTTCTGAAGTTCCATGGCACTGCCATTGTGTTGACCTCTTCGGCTTGATTGTTGGGGAGACAAGAGTGAAAGCAGGGCAGTTGGGTGTTGTGCCTGGAGGCCATCAGATCCACCTGGAACAGTCCCCACCAGCGAGCCAGGGTCTGAAATACCTGAGGGTTCAACTGCCATTCTGCTTGGCTGAGAGTCACTCAACTGAGCCAGTCGGCCTGCGAGTTCAATTTGCCAATCAGATATGTGGCCAGGAGCATTGGCAGATGCTTTTCCACCCATCGTAAGGACTGTAGCACCTCCCTGAGTATCAATCTGCTGCGGGTTCTGCCTTGCTTGTGCATGCACACCATGGTGACTCGATTGTTGGTGTGGATCAGCACCGGTTGTCCGACCACCCATGGAGCGAAGAACAACAGGGCCCTGTATACTGCTCTCATTTCCAGGGTGTTGATAGGGTGATGGGCTTCCTCTGGGGACCACATTCCCTGAGTGACATGATGACCCAGCATGGCTCCCCATCCTAAGAGGCTGGCCTCCATCATATTCACTACAGTTGAGGGTGATGATAGTGGTACCCCCTTGTACAGATTGCTGTGGACCTTCCACCAATCGAGGCTGGTGAGTATGTCTTGTCTGGTGCGAGTATATACTCGAAGTCCTGGGAGGACTGATCCCAGTTGTCCAGGACATACCTCTGGAGCAGGCGAATGTGGAGCCATGCCCATGGTACCATGGCTATCATTGAAATCATGAGACCCACCCAGCAGCTGAAGCTATGTATCTACAGACCGATGGGGCTATGATCATATGGACTTCAGCAGGTTGAGCACGTTTGCCACCTTGTCTTCCATTGGGAAAACCCTGCCCACAATGGTATTGATCATGGCTCCCAGGTAGGTTATTTCTTGCATCAGGGTAATCTGTCTCTTGTCCCAGTTCATGATCCAGCCATGCCACTGGAGGCATTGCACAACTGTTTCTGTGTCCCTCTGGGCTTGAGCCAGTGATCTAGTTTGTATGAGCTAGTCATCCAAATATGATATGATGTGTATACCCCATTTGCGTAGATGTTCTGTGATCACAATCAGTGTTTTTTGTGAAAACTCTCAGTGCCAATGCCAGGCTGAATAGGAGGCAAGTATACTGAAAGTGACCCCATTGATCTGGAACCTGAGGAATCAATGGTGACTGGGGTAAATGGGAATGTGTAGGTAGGCATCTTTTAGGTTGATCGATGCCAGGAAGTCCTCCAGCTGGATGGCCATCAGAGTGAACTGAAGTGTCTCCATCTTGAATTTTTTTGTAAACCACGAACTTGTTGAGAAACCTCAGCTCAAGGACTGGGCGGAGTTCTCCCATCTTCTTTGGGACCATAAAGAACATAGAGTACACCCCAGGATCCCATTCATTTTGAGGTATGGGAGCAATGGCCTTGTTCCTGAGGAGATTGCGGAGAATCTGCTGGATAGCTGTCACTTTTTGGAGATCCTGTGATGTTGGAGATATCATCAGTCTGTGAGGAATTGTCTTTTGTGTGATTTCTATGGTGTAGCCTTGAGACACCAGTTCTCACAACCCATTTGTCGCTTATGGTGATGGACCATTGGTCGGCGAATAGCTGCAGATGACCCCCCATGGGGGGGGATTATCCACTGGGGTCATCCTTATTTTATTAGGTTTTTCCCAATGCACTTCCTCCAGATCTGTTGCTGTGGATGCCTCCATGTTTTCTGAAATTGCCTTTGAACTTGGACTGAGAGGACTTGACTTGAAACATGACTTTGCTGCTTCGCCCTTTAGGGAATAATTATGTGCCGACTTGTTCTGGCCTCTGGTACCTTTGAATTTTGGATGAAAGGGTGACTGGAGGGGAGGTACAGATCCTTCTTTTCTACCATCTGTTTTGCCCCTGCTCTGTCTCTGAGGTACGGAGTCAGGGCCTCGCTGAAGAGGTGACCCACCTTGCAAGGGAGCTTCACGTTGGACTCTGCATCCGCTTGCCACAGCTTGAGTCAGAGGG
The DNA here is from genome assembly GCA_016271365.2 of Neoceratodus forsteri. Taxonomy (NCBI): domain Eukaryota; kingdom Metazoa; phylum Chordata; order Ceratodontiformes; family Ceratodontidae; genus Neoceratodus; species Neoceratodus forsteri. The sequence continues at coordinate 668,259,905 of CM057451.1, read as the reverse complement.
CCCATCTGGCACAGCTGGTGAGGACAGTAGTCATAGTGCCAAACCTCAGAATATCTGAGGAGGTGTCTGTTAAATACCTGGCAGCCTGTACTGCACAATCAGCTTGCCCTGCCAGTGGTGACTCCTCAGGGAGTTCCTCAGCGATGGCCTCCACCCATCGCAGCAGGGCTCTGCTGGTATACCAGGCTGCCGTACCTGCCGACAGGGCCATCCCCATCACTTCATGAATTTTCTTCAGTGTATCTTCCACTTTTTTTGTCCATGGGGTCCTTAAGAGCTGTGGTGCTCTTGACCGGTATGACTGTGCACCTTGCCAGGGCTGACACGAGTGTGTCCACCTTTAGGGCCATATTATTTATTTATTTATTTATTTTACTTCATATATTGAATTTACAACCTTTGAGTCAAAGACTCATTTACAAAGGCACCTCGTCGCAGGGAGGGGACAGTCAACTTGTAAGACAAGACAGTGGAGAACAGTACAGGTGAAATACATGCAGCATACAAAACAGAATCTTCAAAGTGCCAAATAAACATGCCAAATTGTTTTTTGCACCTGGGATAGTGGATACAGCCTTTCCATGGCTCGCTTCTCCAGCAGCATGGATGGTTCAGCCACCTCTAATTCTTTGTCTAGAATGGAGTGTAGTGCGGCGCAGATGGAAAAGACCTGTCCCGTGAACTTCGACTGTGAAGACAGGCGTGTGTCAGTTGAGGTCTGTGGTGCTTCTGGCTCCTCCGGGACCTGTAGGATCTCCCAGATCAGTTTAATCAACTCCGCCACATCTTCCTGTGGGCATAGCTGTCCTGTAGCATGGCTGGGGTCCTGTTCTGACTGGTCCTCCTCTGAAGATTCCTCTGCTCCTTCTTTCTGCCTATGCCATGTCCTATGTGGTTGTGCAGTTGGGTCCAACCCCCTGCACTTGGCCGGCCTCTTCTGTGGCTGCTCCTAAGGAGGCTTGTTTTGCAGCTTTTCCAGCCACTGGAACAGGTGTCCCGCCTGTTCTGTATTGAAGGTCCAGGGCTCTGTGGACAGTGAAGCCTCTCTCTGGGCCAAGATGACCTCCATCCTGGGACTCTGTGGTGTCACTGCCTCCGATATTATACAGACTGCACACAGGGCCTCTTCCATATGCTCTGGGAGTGCAGAGCTGCATTCTATGCAGGCAGGTATGGCAGGAAGGCAGTGCGCTCTGGAGGATCTGTAGAGAGGAGAGAGACAAAACTGTGTCAGGTACATGGTGGTACAACTGCCTGCAACAACAGTAGAGAATGAACTGCAATTGTGGCACAGAAATGAGTATAAGGGATCCCTGTCTCTTTAAGAGGTTGGATTTCGCTACATTCAAAATGGCTACCAAAACACACTAGGGCACCATGTTGGAGTTCCTCTTGCCATTCTAAAGCATCAGATCCCTTTTAAAATAGCAGCCGTTGCCTGACCCTACCAATATGGCCACCGTTCTAGTGAGATTCCATGAGCGTTGTTGTCTGGTGACCAGAATCTCACATGGTTTTCCTTCTGGGTGAGGGACAAGTGCCCTTACAGCTGTAACAGCTAAATTCAGCATTTTGCTTGGTGCAGGGCAAAAAAGGAAGATGCTCGACTGTTTGGAAGGGGTGTCGCTACTCCCACTGGGTCTTGTGAGAGCCACCATCTTAGACTGTAGCTCCAAGGCCTGTGGATGTATGGTGGTCATAGGAATGTGCGGGGGAGTCCAAGAAGAAGGCAGAAATGGTGCGAGCTTGTCTGGACCCCCTAACATCAGGCGAGGGAAAATGTATCTCCATGGGCCCTAGCCAGAGCGGTGCCAAGGCATCGGCAGCCCGGAAATCCAAGGACGGAGCCTACAGGATAGCTGCAGCGCAGCTCTGTATTGTCAGTAGTGCCTCAGTATGCTGAGGGTGAAGAAAGGCTGGGGGGGAGTATTAGGTACAGATGGTGCTTCTCCACCCTGAATTAAACAGAGCTACACATGCAGCTGGTGAAAATAATGACCCTGCCAGAATCCAACATACAGACTTCTGATCTGAAGGCAGACACAGTACCACTGCACCACAAGGACAGCTCTGCAGCTCCTGCTTGCTAGCTCCCTCATGCTACTGAGGGGCTAGACGCTATGTCCTGCCAGCAATGCATCAGGAGCAGACGCTGCCTGAGGGTGCACTCTGCATTACAGTCATGTTGGGGATGCTACTGAAGGGTCCCTAACTGAAGCAGGGGGTGTCAGCCAGATGCTACTGGAGGGTCTGGCTTCACCTGGTCCCTGCTTCTGCAGTGCTATGATTCTTCTTCTTCTTCTTTCTTTTTTTTTTTTTTTAAAGGCATAATATAACCAGAGTTGAGCAAGCCCTAGGTAGCAACACGCTTTGCCTGATGACGTGTCCTAACTAGATAGCGATCACAGGGTTCAGAAGGAGTAAAATAGTTACCTTAATATGGGAGCAATTTAGATCGTGGCCAGCATCTTCAGATGCACGGAGTATACTGCTATGTCTGCTTGGAGCAGGGGGTTTGGCTGTTGGCAGACCAAAAAGATTTATGATTGTGCATCAGTCAATTGGATCATGGAGAATACCCATTTGTGATTATTTGCAGCACTGAAAAGGTTGCAGGGGATAATTGCAGTTAACACTCTAATTCCAAAGATGGCTGTTTATGTAGTCTTGTGAGCCTACTTTCTGTTTGTGGCAGATAGGAAGTGCAGTTTGACTCCGAGCGATGATGTTTTAGTATTTATGTCTGCTGGTTGGTGTGCTGCTGGTAGTGATTCCCCCCCCCCCCACACACACACACACACACACACACAGTGGTTAAATTGGAAATGCTTAGGTGGAGAAACTTTCACCTCTAGATTTGTAGGTGTGGAACTACTGTCATCCCCAGGTGGTAGAGCTCTCCTATAGTACTCAATGAATAAGATGATAGAGGTGAAGAAAGTCTCATGCAGTGTTACAAGGGGTGGAGAATTGAATGGGGGGGGGAGTTCACAAAACAATCTGAAGGTGCAAAACCTTCCCTAAGTCCCCAAAAGTTCCATAGCAGTAGAAAAAAAGGGGACATTGCTCTGAGTGCTATACACAAAACATCCACAGCTGAAAAAAAAATACACTACGGACTGTGGAAAAAAGTGCATCTGCAGAAGTTCCTGAGGGAAACAAGTCATTCATAAGTATGGCACATCCTCTTAAAGGCTATTCTCAGCCAGTGTTTTTCTGCAGTTGTGGAAAAAATGTTACACGCATGAGAGTGAGGTGTAACACTTCTTGAGCAAAATGCAGTGCCCCAACAATTGACATGCAATTATAGTGGAGGTCAGGCACAAGTAATAGCAACCAGCGTGTGTACAGCAGTGGCAGTTGTTACAGCACCACTAGCATACATTGTCATTTAAAGACAGCAAACAATGACCACCAGACGCAGTGCAGCCCATGAAGAAGCCCCATAGGCAGTAGAGGCTGAACAGCCTGCAGTGAGTGCTGCTGTAGTAGGCAACAGAAACACTCCTGAGAGAGACGCAGCCATCAGTTACAGACAGCCATTGTGGTGCATGGTTTTGCTGGTACCAGTGGTGTTACAGTGGTCCCAGTTGAGGGAATGGTTGCTGGTCACTCTGTGGGTACTTTCAGCTACATCTATGGCAAGACTGTCAAAGTCTGCTGCTCCAGCTAAAATGGATCACCTGTTGTTGTGCCTCCTAAGCCTTTTCCGCAGCTGCAGATCCACAGTTGCAGATTTTTAACACTTGCTGAATTTTCTCAGCTGCTGAATTTTCGCAACTGCTGTTTTTTTTATGGATTTCCACACGTGTGCAATTTTTCATTCGGAATATCCTGCATCAGTGTTTCTGCAGTGCTGCAGGCTTTGTTCCCGCAGCTGCGGGATTTTTGGCTGTCTTTGTGAATCTAGCCCAAAGTCTTTTCAGTTGAACTAAGTGCACAGTATGCTGTTCTGATACCTTCATTCACCAGCTGTTGCTGACAAGCTAATTACAGCCTGATCAATTAAAGGGGAAGTAAACACTGCAGGGGTCACTCAAACTGTGAAAGCACAAGACAAAACTACTCAAACGAGGTACTAGGCTTAGCTGTAATTGTCAGGAGTCCTGAGTTATGACTATCAAATTATCTGTAAATGAAAGCAAAGCAGCAGCCATTTCATGTGATCTTAAAACAAGAAGTGATGTCACTGAGGGCCAGCTCTATGTTGTTAATTACAACTTGCCCCTCAGTGACATCATTTTCTGTCCCAGGATCCCATAAAATGGTTGCTGCATTGTTTTGATTTACAGAGTATTTAGATATTCATATCTCAGGACTCTTGACACCTACAAGGAAGTTCTATACCTAGTGTGAAATAACTTTTTATGTGCTTTCACAATTTGAAAGAACCCTGCAATGTTTACTTCCCCTTTAATAATCTCTCTCACTTTGGCCTCAACAAAGATAATATGGGCAGTTTACCTTTTAAAAAAAGATGGTTCAAATCTATTCTCTACTTCACTACAGGCATCATTATTCACACAGGCTAGTTTGTAGTTTTGTGTGGGGGCAGAGAAAAGAAGAGACCAACCTTATTACTCATGTTCTCTGAACGGTGTGATTGTAGCATGGCTGTTAGGGGATATAATCAATATAAACTCACTGTGCAGATTCACTACTGATTATAACAACTTCAAGGAACCAGCGCTGTATAATACTGATGCTGTGGAACTTTAGAGAACATGGGAAAACAACTGAAATGAAAATGCTAGTGTGTCCAGACCCCTTACAAAAGCCACAAAGTCAAAATATTTCTGACACAATGTGACAATTTGGCATGATAAGCCTACAGTAAGATAAACTAGCATACAGAGTCAGTAGTGCTAGAGAGTAAAGCATATTGTGCAGTTCTACAGCAACAGTATTATACATCCTCGTGCCTTGATGTTTTTACGATCACTAGTGAATCTGCATACTGTCAGTATTGATTATATCCCACTCACAGCCATGCTACATTTACACACTTCAAAGAACACATGTAATACAGTTTGTCTCTTCTTGCCTTTGCCTCACACAAAATTACAAACTAGCATGTGTGAGTAAATGATGCCTGTAGTGAAGTACATACTAGATTTTAAAAATCTTTTTAAAAGGTAAACTGACCAGATTATCTTTGTTGAGGCCAAAGGGAGAGAGATTTTTAATTGTCAGGCCATAATTAGCTTGTCAGCAACAACCTGTGAATGAAAGTGTCAGAACAGCACACTGTGTGCTTAAGTTCATTTGAGAAGACAGTCGGTTCCCCACTCCCTGTAACACTGCATGAGAGTTCCTTCACCTCTATCATCTTTATTGAATACTATAGCTGAGTTCCACTACCTATAGATAACAGTAGTTCCACACCTACAAATCTAGAGGTGAAAGTTTCCCCACCTAAGCATTTCCAATTTAACCACTGTGTTTGTGTGTGTATGTTGGGGGATATCACCAGCAGCCCATCAACCTACATACTAAAACATCATTACTCAGAGTCAAACTGTACTTCCTTTCTTCCACGGATAGGAGGAAGGTTCACAGGAATACATGAACAGCCATCTTTGGAATTAGAGTGTAAACTGCAATTTGTATGTGTTGATATGTGATAAACAGAAATGCTATGATGATGACGCATACTGGCACTAAATATATACTGGTGTATACTACTAAGTCGCTTGATCACATTTTTCCTCTCATGCCCCCTTTAAATGCATTAACTCATTTTTTGCTTTTCTGATGCAGTTCCTGAAGTCCAATATCACAGTACAAAGGGTCTTGATAACAAATACAGACATGTCTGCAATGGGGGAGGAGCAGCAAATAGGCACTAAAGGGTTCTTTCTTGCTTACAGATTTTGTTTTTCTTGCTACACTACTGAGCCAAAGGCTTATACTGTGGTGTGGGGACTCAAGCAAGCAATGAATAAAGAGTCATAGGGAGAGGCATCACCAGTAGAAAACAGGAAGTTGTTACCCTCGGTACAGACAGTTGGTGAGGCCCCATCTGGAGTACTGTATGCAGTTCTGGAGACCCCATCTCTGCAAGGACATAGGATGGAGGCAGTCCAGTGCAGGGCAACTAAAATGGTGCAGGGTCTGCACCAGAAACCATACGAAGAGAGACCAAAGGAGCCTAATATGTATACCCTTGAGGAAAAAAAGGAGAGGGGGGACATGATAGCAACTTTCAAGCACCTCAAGGGAATCAACAAAGTCCAGGAGGGTGGCATCTTTCAGAAAAAGAGATGTGCAAGAACAAGGGGGCACAGTTTGAAGATAGAGGGGGGAACGGCTCAAGGGCAATGTGAGGAAGTATTTTTTCACAGAGAGGGTGGTGGACACATGGAACAGCCGTCCTAAGGAGGTCGTGGGGTCAAAAACAGTGGAGGAATTCAAGAAAGCATGGGAGAGACATAAGGCAATTCTGGTAGGGGGTAGGAAGAAGTAGGCTGTTGGTTAACTAGGATCTGCAGCTTATCCAAAAGGTAGGGAAATGGGCAGATTAGGTGGGCCAAGCACTCCCTATCTGTCATCATAGTCTATGTTTCTATGTTTGAGGCTTCATGCTGTACACTCCACCAACTACCCAGTGCCTGAGCAAAAGGTCATACTGTGGTGTGGAGACCTCAGCAGTGACTAAAGGGTTTGAGGCTTCTGACAGTGTACACAATCACCCATTACTGAGCCAAACAGTTCTACTGTAGTCTGGGGATTCCAGCAATGACTAAAGGGTTTGATGCTTCAGACCATATATACTCACCAACAGCTCAGTGTCTGAAACAACATCATGTGCTGTGATCTGGGGATTCCAACAGTAGCTAAAGTTAAGTATTCAACTGCACACCTCACAACTGCAAACCACAGTACTAACAAAGTACAAGCCTCTTAATGACCTCTCATTTTTGGAGAGGGAAAGACTGTGGAGAAGAGTCAGCCCTGTTGCAGGATTATTTGCAAATATTATGGCATCTACCTAGGGTCATTTCATTCATCACTCACTGATGCAGCTGTTTCTGATATTGGAGTGCACTTCAGTCACCAGTCTTCCTCCGTACACTGACACTAGCTCATCCCCTCTCCCCCAGTTAATCAGTTATTACTCTGCACTCCTCATATTATTGTTTTATTGCTCACAGTTTAATGTTCTTTTGCCTATTTCATAATTTACTGCATGGTAATTTTACAGTATGCTAATTTTTATTCTGAGGTGTTTTCTTGTAATTTGTATGTATTGTTTTAATTATTTCCATATTGCTGTGTTATTTTTATGTTGGCCTGCACACACTCGCAAGCAACATCTTGTGGTAGTAGCACATTTCAGAGGTGTGTCAGTGTTGTGACCAATGCAGGGGATGCTTTAGTGGGTGCGTCCCTCAGCTGCCAATCAGTGAGCATGCTGGCGATGACAGAAAACTTCAAAGAGAGCAAGATCTTGAAAGAAATGTCACACTGCAATCACAAACAGTTTTGTCATTGCAGCAGCACCTTCCCCACCTCCCTCACAATCTTGTCAGCTCCTGGAGCTGAGCACTCTGTCCCTGGGCCTGCTCCAGGAGCAAGCAATCTGCTCCTGCCACCGAGCACTCAGTGCTGAGCTTTGCTTCAGGAGTAAGGCATTTGTTTAGTGTGCATTTCCTGGTGAAACATTTCAATAAACATGGTGGCTCCTGCCGCCCACCACACACTCCCCAGAATGCCGATATCAGGGTGCCCAATCCCTGTGTTGGCATGCATCCCCCTCCCCCCATTAACATGGCACACTGGGGGCCCACCCCAGTGTGCTGAAATCATGGTTTAATGTTTCTGACATTGGGATGCCCACTCCTGGTGTCAGATGTGCCCCCTCAGCCCAAACTCATCTGTGTTATTTGCCAACATTGGGGTGCCCAATCCCTGTGCCAGCATGCACTCCCCCACACACACGGTTGTGGCACACTGGGAGCCCATCCCAGTGTGCCTAAATGCCGTGCCCCCCCAGCCCAAACCTGTCTGTGTTATTTGCCGACATCAGGGTGCCCAATCCTCATGTCGGCATGCACTCCTTCCCCCACACACACTGTTGTGGCACACTGGGAGACCACCCTAGTGTGCCTAAATGCTTTAATTTTTTTCTCTGTAAAATAAAGAAAACAGTCCCCAAAGTTTTTTTTACCTGTAAATAGAAAGCGGTCCCATCACTGTGTCCCCATACCCATCTCCCCTCTGAGCACCCACCTCCCCGCACTCCCCCACCTCATACTTACCTCTGGTGGTCGGGAGCAGCAATCTTCTCTGGTTGCATCTGCACTCTTCAAAGCCGGACTGTGAAGTGAGGAATCTGGTAAGCGCTGTATAATGGGAGTCAATGGGGGGTTTCAACTTAGGTTGATATCTCAGCCATTTTTAGGAATATTAGCCCCAAATTTTCAATATGGGGTTCTTGGGACCCCACCTCATTAACATGTCACTGTCACTTAGTTTCTCAATCCCAAAATGTAATTTTGCCATCACTGCACTGAATGACCTTTCAGGACCAATTAACAAAATAACAGGACCACTATTCATGAAGTGGGGTCTCAAAAAGCCCATGTTGAAAATGCAGTGAAAAAATTCCAAAAAATAACCCTTTTATGGGCGTGCATTGCGTATTATGTACACACGCTCGTAACTTCGCCAATTCTTAAAATTTTCACTCAAGATTTTCAACATTGCCCTTTTTTCACACCTCCTTATGAACAGTACAGCTGTCATTTTTCACATCCTGCCCAAAATGTGTTTTCGCACCTGTGGCGCAGAATGGCTATGGGAAATCAATGTTTGGGACAGATTAGCACAATCACAGTGTCACTGTTCATGAAGGGAGGTCCCAAACTGCCCATGTTGAAAATTTGGTGGAAAAATTCCAAAAAATGATTGCATTACGGGCGTGCGTTGTGCAGTTTCTATGTATGCTCTTAGCTTCTCCAATTTTTCACGTTTTCACTCCAGATTTTCAATATTGCCATTTGTTCACACCTCCTCATGAACAGTACAGCTGTCATTTTTCACATCCTGCCAGAAATGTGTTTCCGCATCTGTGGCGTCGAATGGCACAGTCGTTGTGCAAAATCACCTTTCAGGATTGAGTAATGAAATGATACATAGATACATAGATACATAGACAGTGTCGGCAGATAAGGGCCTATGGCCCACCCAGTCTGCCCATTTGAGCTTGTAAGTTCAGTTTGTTTTCCTAGAAGTCTGTTGCACCTTACCCCTGACCTCCAGAATTCCTTTATGTCTATCCCATGCATTCTTAAATCCCGTGATTGTTTCAGCCCCACCACTTCTCTGGCAGGGTGTTCCACTTGTCCACCACCCGTTCTGTGAAGAAATTCTTTCTCATGTTTCCTCTGAATCGTCCTCCTCCAACTTCATCCCATGCCCTCTAGTCCTGGAACATCTTTTCACTTAAAAATAGTGTTTCCTGCACCTGTTCCTCCCTGTAAGATACTTGTATGTCTCTATCATATCCCTCTCCCTCCTCTCCTCCAGGGAATACATGTTCAGTTCCTTCAACCTGTCTTCATAGGACTTGTGATGCAATCCATGCACCATCTTTGTTGCCCTCCTCTGAACCTTCTCTACCCTGTCTATGTCCTTACGTAGGTATGGTCTCCAGAACTGTACACTGTACTCCAGGTGGGCCTCACTAGTGTCTTGTATAGCGGAATTATGACCTCCCTTTCCTGCTGGTAATGCCCCTGCCTATACATCCCAGCATCCTATTTGCTTTACCTGCTGCCTTGTCACACTGTTTCTACCTTGAGGTCATCAGAGATGATAACTCCAAGATCCCTTTCTTGCTTGGTGCATGCTATATCCTCATCCCCAACTGATATATTGTGCCAGGGTTTTTGTGCCCCATATGCATTATCTTGCACTTCTTTGCATTGAATTTCAACTTCCAAACCCTGACCATTCTTCAAGTTTCTGCACTTCTCATTCTGCCTACACCCTCTGGTGTGTCTACTCTGTTACAGAGCTTTGTGTCATCAGCGAACAGTGAAATTCTGCCTTCTAGGTCCTGCGCCATGTCACTGATGAAGATGTTGAATAGGACCGGTCCCAGCACTGATCCCTGTGGTACCCCACTGGTCACTCTTCCCTCTGTGGACTGACAGCCATTTACCACCACCCTCTGTGTCCTGCATAGTGCCACTGTTCATGAGGTGGGGTCCTGAAAAGCCCATGTTGAAAATTTGGAGTGCAAATACCAACCATAGCGTCCCATCCTGTAGAGACTGACAGGTATCGGGAATGTGACTTGGGTCCTTTGGCCATAATGCTCACTGCATTCCACTCCCATCCCCCACCCTGCAGCCATTGACAGGCATCGAGGTGTGCCTTGGGGTCTTCAGCCCTAACGTTCACCCCATTCGCCTATGCTTCACCCATCTCAGCTTATTTCCTTATGGAATGGGGTGAGCATAAGGGACAAAAACCCCAAAGCACACCACAACATCTGTCAGTGTCTACAGGGTGGGGTGAGGTGGAATGGCATAAGCGTTATGGCAAATGGCCCAAAGCCACACCCCCAATGCCTTTCAGTCTCTGCAGGGTGGGGTGGGGTTGGCGTTACTTCAGCACTTCACTGCCATTCTTATTATGCATCTCTCTAACTCCTGCACTAGCACAGCATGAGATTAGAGGGAGGCTGATTAAGGGGTAATGTAAGGAAGTTCTTTTTCACAGAAAGGGTGGTGGATGCATGGAAAGGCCTACCTCAGGAAGTGGTGGATATGAATACAGTGCAGGACTTCAAACAGGCATGGGATAGGCATAAGGGGGCAATATAGATGAGTATGAATAGATAGGCCATTGACAGAGCAACGGCTAATGGCACATTCATAAGGTAGAGAAAGAAATGGGCAGACTGGATGGGCCTTGCGTTCCTTATCTGCCGTCAACTTCTTTTTTTTTTTTGTGTTATATTTTTATTGGTTTTCTATTCCAATACAGCATATACAGATCTTACAAGCACTGTGATGTATCAATTGCTCCTATGACTAGTGCACATGTATACAGTATCCCTGATCAGCACAGTCCATAGTACATTATGTTGGGACCCAAGGTCCTGTCATATTGGAAATTTTAAAAATAAGCAACTCCTAACATTTAAGAAATGAGGTGTACATCTTACCCTATAAATCCTTTGTTATGACCCCATGTGTCTAAATTAATATCCAAGATTAAAATTCTATGCTAACAAAAAAAATAACATATAATACATTCAAGCTAAGACTTGTACTTATAATTTTGATACAGTAGTTAGTTTATCCTATATGTTTTGATTGTTTAGGGAAATATATCTCTTAAAGTATTATCAGCATAAATCCCACAAGGACAGGGTAAGGTGGGCCCAAAAGTCTTCTGTGTCTATGATAGCCAACCTTCTCTCAGGATTGTTGCCTCTCCCACCGATAGTGTCCTCAAAAGGACATCCCAAACTTCCAAGAATCGCTCCTCTTCCTCCTTTAAGGACATAAGTTAACCTGTCCAGCGTTAATGCTCTCAATACTAACATTTTCCACTGTGTATCCGTGGGCACATTCTGGGAAATCCACAAATTTCGTATACCCTGGTGAGCGACTGCTAAAAGGAGCCTGATTCTCCTGTGATGTAGATCCCGTTCCCCCCCCAGCATCCAACCCCGAGTAGCAACGAGCATGGGGAAAGCTCCACCTCGTGACCTTCTATCTTAGTTATCTCATTAGAGACTCCTTTCCAATATTTCTTTATCCCTGGACACTGCCAGTAGTAGTGCATCCATGTGCCCCTAGCTTTACCACATTTAGTACAAGTGGGGGAGACAGCAGGGTGGAACCTACTCACTGTGCTTAGTGGGTAGTAAAGTCTGTGGAGAAATTTAAATTGTATTTCCTTAAATTTGTCGCAGGTCAGTAATCCCATGTGGGATCTCAGCAGTAGTTCCCAATTGGCCTCCGTGATTTCCATCCCCAGATTTTTTCCCACCAAGTTTTCACCTTTTGGGTTTCTCCCTGGAAATATGCCCTGTTTCATTTTGCTGCCCTCCCTATTAACCCTTTACCTTGTACTTTCGCCCCTAGAATCTCCCTTTCAACTGGGTAGATGATTGATGGTTTATCTTCCCCTCTGTTGAGGCTTTTCCAGTAATTGTGAAGCTACTCAGGCAACTTTTAGAGTGTACTTTTTAACTTAAAAGTAAAAAACAAAATGTTTTTTATTTGCGTAGTGATGCAGAGCTCTGGAGAGTTGCGATCATCACCTTAGCTGCTCATTAGCTCCCCCTTGATGTCAACTTCTATGTTTCTATGTTTCAATGCCAGCAAGACAACATTCAGCATTGACAAATTCATACATATATTGTACATTGTACCTTGTATCTGCTCTGGTCTCTTCTCTTTCCCCCCTCCCCAGGACGCACCTGGAATCAAATTGATACCTGCTCAGTATGAATTTCCTGGTAAAACTTTTGAAATAAACAATAAACTTGAGTTTCAGAGCACTCCATAGCATTAAATCATCACTGATCAGAGTCACAAACAAGCTATTTTTGGTGCAATACTAAGAAATGTTTCTTCTATTTTTCTGCTGCTCCCTGTGCTTTTGAGGCAGCTGAGACTCACAGAGGGAAGCCCAGGTGTGCAGGCAACCATCAACCTAATGGCAGAGGGGGTTTCTGTGTTGCTTCCCTCCATTCCCTTGATGCCCACCCTCCTCCCAAATGGCTGCTTGCAAAACCTGCATGTGATGAGTTGATTTGCATGCATGTAATGTGTTCTCGATGGAGGAGCAGGCTCCCCCACCACAGGAGGTGCGCCCCACTGTCTGGTAAGCATTGTCATGGGCTGTTCTCTTCCCTCATCCACCATAAGAGGTGCCCCTCCCTGTCTGAAAACCCCTGCCCTGGGAAGTACTCCTCCTGGCCTTTGATAAGGGATGCCCTGCCCTGTCTTGGAAGTGCTTCTCTCCAGTCCAGCACAGAGTGTGCTCCTCCCTGTCTTGGAAGTTCTGCCATGGGCAATGCTCCTCCAAGCCCACCATGAAGTGCCCCTCCCCATCTGGGAAACGAGCCCTGGCCCCTGCCCCTGCCTGCCTGCCTGTGAAGTCATGTGCTTGTCTGTGCTTCTCCCTGGCCCACTATATGGGGTGACCCTCACTGGACCACCAAATAGGGTGCCCATACCTGTCTGAGAAGTGCTGCTCAAGGGCACTTCACCAGCCCCTCATAAGAGGTGCACTTCCCTGTCTAGGAAGCCCTGCCCTGGGCCAGTGCATCTCCCTGGCCCATCATAGGGGTGCCCCTCCTTGTCTGGAAAGTACTTCCATGGGCAGTGCACCTTCCCAACCCAGCAGCCTGCTGCTAGCTTTTGGAAGACAGAAATCTTGCTTGTAAAGCAGAAAGCAGCAAACTAAAAAAGCTACCATTTTTCTTACTAATTTAACATTTCTATCTAAGCAGGAGTTAGTGCCTGTTGAGATTAAGCAAACATACTTTATTAGAAGTAGAGGGGGTCTCATTTAGGGTTAAAAAAAGAAAAGAAAGAAAGTCAGTGTGTGTTTCTGTATTGAGAAGGGTACTGTATCAACTTACTTTGCTAAATCAGTAGGAGGGGAGAGAGAGAGAGAGGTTAATTGGGGTGTGGCTTAGGCAGAATAAAAGCAGGTAACTCCAATTACAACTTCCTGCTGCTAGCTTTTGGAAGACTGAACTCTTGCTTGTAGAGCAAAAAGCAGCAAACTAAAAATGCTACTGTTTTTTTCTTTCTAATTTAACACTTCTATCTCAGCAGAAGTCTGTGCCTGTTAAGATTAAGCAAACATATACTTTATTAGAAGTAGAGGGGGTCTCATTTAGGGTTAAAAAAAGAAAAGAAAGAAAGTCATTGTGTGTTTCTGTGTTGGGAAGGGTACTATATCAACTTACCTTGCTAAATCAGTAGGAGGGGGAGAGAAAGAGAGAGAGAGAGGTTAATTGGGGGTGTGGCTTAGGCAGTATAAAAGCAGGTGACTCCAATTACAACTTCCTGCTGCTAGCTTTTGGAAGACAGAAATCTTGCTTGTAGAGCAGAAAGCAGCAAACTAAAAAAGCTACCATTTCTCTTACTAATTTAACACTTCTATCTCAGCAGGAGTCTGTGCCTGTTAAGATTAAGCAAACAGATACTTTATTAGAAGTAGAGTGGGTCTCATTTAGGGTTAAAAAAAGAAAAGAAAGAAAGTCAGTGTGTGTTTCTGTATTGAGAAGGGTACTGTATCAACTTACTTTGCTAAATCAGTAGGAGGGGAGAGAGAGAGGTTAATTGGGGTGTGGCTTAGGCAGAATAAAAGCAGGTGACTCCAATTACAACTTCCTGCTGCTAGCTTTTGGAAGACAGAACTCTTGCTTGTAGAGCAAAAAGCAGCAAACTAAAAATGCTACTGTTTTTTTTCTTTCTAATTTAACACTTCTATCTCAGCAGGCGTCTGTGCCTGTTAAGATTAAGCAAACAGATACTTTATTAGACGTAGAGGGGGTCTCATTTAGGGTTAAAAAAAGAAAAGAAAGAAAGTCATTGTGTGTTTCTGTGTTGGGAAGGGTACTATATCAACTTACCTTGCTAAAACAGTAGTAGGGGGAGAGAAAGAGAGAGAGAGAGAGGTTAATTGGGGGTGTGGCTTAGGCAGAATAAAAGCAGGTGACTCCAATTACAACTTCCTGCTGCTAGCTTTTGGAAGACAGAAATCTTGCTTGTAGAGCAGAAAGCAGCAAACTAAAAAAGCTACCATTTTTCTTACTAATTTAACACTTCTATCTCAGCAGGAGTCAGTGCCTGTTGAGATTAAGCAAACAGATAATTTATTAGAAGTAGAGGGGGTCTCATTTAGGGTTAAAAACAGAAAAGAAAGAAAGCTAGTGTGTGTTTCTGTGTTGGGAAGGGTACTGTATCAACTTACTTTGATAAATCAGTAGAAGGGGAGAGAGAGAGGTTAATTGGGGGTGTGGCTTAGGCAGTATAAAAGCAGGTGACTCAAATTACAACTTCCTGCTGCTAGCTTTTGGAAGACAGAAACCTTGCTTGTAGAGCAAAAAGCAACAAACTAAAAAAGCTAGTTTTTCTTACTAATTGTCCTCCATCCCATGCCTCCACCCTCCCACCCTAAGCCAGTTCTACTTTTACAGCCACTGGATTTGACCAATAACAGGAACTTCCTGTTTGGCAGTAGGAAGAGAAGGATCATAGAGAAACATTGGTTTTGTCAACCCTAAAGGAAAAAAGTAACTCTTTCTCCCCCCTGGTGGTCTGACTCAGAGCAAGAAAGAAGGAGGTTACTGAATAATACAGGAAGTTGCTTTCCCCGAACAGGAAGGGTGAGAGTTGTAAGGAGAGGAGAGAGTAAGCATACAGAGAAACAGAAGAGGGGACACAAAATAAGTCATGATGGGAGTGGTGCAGTGCAATGGCTGTGGGGCATCAGAGTACCGGGAGACATTCTGGAGGCTGCAATGCTGCCCTATTTGCAGGCACCTCTCTGATCTGAGGGAGGAGGTTGCCTGTCTCTAGGCTGATCTGGTTAGGATTTGTGAAACCTCCTCCCCCATCCAGGGACCACCAGGACCACTGCCGCTACCTCAGAGGTTGCCAAGAGAGAGGAGAAGCTGGACCAAGGTGGGCCCAGGGAGGGAGAGGGTGGTGGAACAGAGGTGTATCCCTCCAGCTGTACCTCTCCACAATTCATACGCTGTTCTGGTGGATAGTGATTCCTCTATGGAGGCACCTGCAGTGGAGACCAAGGAGGATGCTGGGAATCTCCACAAAGGAGACCCAAAGGAGGATGGCATGGGACCCCACAGGGGAAGGAAACAACTCCTGGTGGGGGACTCAATCATTAGGGGGTAGAAGTGGGAGAAGAAGGGGAGAGGGAAGTAAGGTGCCAGCCTGGCACCATGGCTTGGAGGGACAGGAAGCGAATCCTCAGGATTGTGGGAGCAGCTGCATGACAGAGGGAGCTGGATGTCATTTTCCACCTAGGAACAAATGACCTGGCTAGGAATGGGATCAGAGCAGTGCAAGAGGAGTTTGTAGCGTTGGGGAGGGTCCTTTGACAAGTAACGCATATGATAACCTTCTCGGAGGTGCTGCCTGTCTATGGCAAGGGTGATGCTAGGGTACTCCTCACCATGGAATTCAATGAATGGCTGAAAAACTCGTGTGGAACTTAGAGTGTTGGCTTTATTGGGGAATGGGGAGCCACCTGGAGGGATGCAGGCCTATACTGATGCAATGGTGAGCATGTGTCTGGGGGGGTCCAGGATCCTAGGTGATAGGTTTAAATGCATCATTGGCAATCATTTAAACTAGCCAAGGCGGGAGGCACTGAAAAGGAGCAGGGAAATCCCAGCCTCCCCCACAAAACACAGTAATTAGTGAAGTAAACACCAAGGTAGAGAAGTCATTAGGGAGAAGGACAGAGGTAAATGCAAAAAAGTAAAGGCAGTGATGGAGGATGGGCAAAAGGGTAAGGCCATCAAAATTGAGGGTGATGAGTACCAATGCCCATAGTCTGTAACAAGCTCCCTGAACTAGTGGCCTTGATGGAAGAGGGATGCCTGGATGTTGTGGCAGTTACAAAAACATGGTACACAGAGAACCATGACTGGGATGTCAACACACCAGGATACATACTCTACAGGAGGGACAGGGAGGGTAACAGAGGAGGAGGAGTAGCTCTCTATGTAAGGGAAGAGATCAAAGCAACAGAACTAAAGAGTAAACAGGGAGCAGATGAGGCACTCTGGGTCACCCTGGAGACAAGAAATGGCACCACAATCCGCATGGAGGTTGTATATAGACCCCCATCTCAGGGGGAGGAAATGGACAAGGAAATGATAGAAGGCATCCTTAGAATGGCAGAAAAAGGGGAGATATCGTTGATGGGGGACTTGAATATGCCAGATGTTAACTGGAGCACCTTTGCTGCAGGTACATCCAAGGGCAGGGTCATTCTTGATGCCCTACAAGGATGCCCCTTGTATGCCGCCTCAGACAGCTAGTATTGGAACCGCTCAGGAAGGAGCAATCATAGACCTGGTACCCTGGAGAAAGAATCTCATATTTAGAAGTGGGTAGCCATCTGGGAACAAGTGACCACCAAACAGTGTGGTTCACGATAAACACAGCCATAGAGTCAAGCCATATAAAAGCAAGAGTATTGGACTTTAGGAGGCTGACTTTGGGAAGTGAGAGAGTGCCTCAGAAAAGCACTAGCAAACAGGCAAGAAGAAGGGGTAGAGGAACAATGTGGAGTAATCAAAACAGCCATCACAGAGGCGACAAGCCTTTGTGTGAAGCAAATCAACAAAGTACAACAAAGGAAAAAAATGCTATGGTTCTCAAAAGAGGTGGCAGGAAGGTTAAGGAGAAAAGAACAGCATTCAGGAAATGTAAGGAAACACAGAAGGAGCAGGACAGAGAACTTTATCAGTTAAAGCAGAAAGAGGCAGGGAAGGCAGTCAGAATAGCAAAGGCACAAACCAAGGAAAGGATAGCCAACCCTGTTAAGAAGGGCGATAAGAACTTTTATAGGTACATTAGGGAGTGAAGAAAGACCAAGGGCGGGATACTGAAGCTTAATAAAGGGGAGGGAATGTGGGCAGAGGGTGACAGTGAAAAGGCAGGGATACTGAGTGAATATTTCTGCTCAGTATTCACAAAGGAAGAGGAGGGGGAGATACCTAAACCAAACAAGATTAACAGTCTGGAGACGGGGGGTGGTCAATACCAGTCCATTTACAGAAGAAAGGGTTCTGAAAGAACTACTAAAATTGAAGGTAGACAAAGCAATGGGGCCTGATGGGATTCACCCAGGAATTCTAAAATAACTAAGGGTAGAACTAGTGACACCAATGACTACCCTCTTTAACAAATCATGGGAGGATGGAGTGGTACCTGAGGACTGAAGGAGGGTAGATGTGATTCCTCTTCACAAAAGTGGGAGCAGGGCAGAGGCGGGAAACTATAGACCAGTTAGTTTGACCTCAGTGGTAGGGAAAATTATGGAATCACTTCTGAAGGAAAGAATTGTTGAGTACCTAGAGACCAGTGGGGTACAGGACCCAAGGCAGCATGGATTTACAGCGGGCAGGTCATATTAGATGAATCTAATAGATTTCTTTGACTGGGTGACCAAAGTAGTAGACCAGGGAGGGGCTGTGGACATGGCCTACCTAGATTTTAGCAAGGCATTTGATGCAGTCCCTCACAAAAGATTAATACACAAGTTATCTAGCCTTGGAGTGGGTCCTAAGGTGGTAGCCTAGATAAAAAATTGGCTGGACTACAGGATGCAAAGGGTAGTAGTAAACGGAATCCACAGTAAAGAAAGGAGGGTTACTAGCGGGCTACCGCAGGGTTCAGTACTGGGACCGGTCCTTTTTAATGTCTTTATAAGTGACATTGTAGAGGAACTGGAAGGAAAAGTATGTCTCTTTGCAGACGACACAAAGATCTGCAACAGGGTTGTTACACAAGATGGAGTGGAAAGGATGAGAAGGGACTTGGCAAGTTTAGAGGAAAGGTCAACTGTATGGCAGCTTAGACTCAATGCAAAGAAGTGGAAGGTAATGCAACTGGGAAACAAAAACCCAGGGGAAGAGTACACAATGGGGGGTGAGATACTGACAACAATAAAAATGGAAAGGGACCTGAGGGTAATTATATCAGATGACCTAAAGGTGGACAAGCAATGTGAGAAGGCAGTAAGGAAGGCTGGGGGATACTGGGATGCATAGGAAGAGGCATCAATAGTAGAAAACAGGAAGTTGTTATCCCTCTGTAGCAGACAGTGAGACCTCATCTGAGTACTGTGTAGTTCTGGAGACCCCATCTCCACAAAGACATAGACAGAGTGGAGGCTGTCCAGAGGAGGGTATCAAAATGGTGCAGGTTCTGCACCAGAAGACATATAAGAGAGATTAAAGGAGATTAATATGTATACCCTTGAGGAAAGAAGGGAGAGGGGACATGATAGAAACTTTCAAGTACCTCAAGGAATAAACAAAGTCCAAGAGGGTAGTATCCTTCAGAAAAGAGATGTGCAAGAACAAGGGGCATAATTTGAAGATAGAGGGGATGGCTCAGAGGTAATGTGAGGAAGTATTTTTCATGGAGAGGGTTGTGGATGCATGGAACAGCCTTCCTGAGGAGGTCATGGAGTCAAGAACAGTGGGGAATTAAGAATGCATGGACAGACATAAGGCAGTCCTAGTGGGGGTAGGAGGAAGTAGGCTGTTGGTTAACTAGGATCTGCAGCTTATCCGTTATGTAGGAAAATGGGCAGACTAAGTGGGCCAAGCGGTCCTTATCTGCCGTCAAATTCTACACTTCTATGTTTCTACCATAGGGGTTCTCTTCCCACTATAGGTTGTCCTTCCCTGTCTAAGAAATCCTTCCCTGAGGCAGTGCTTCTCCCAGCCCACCATAGGGAGCTTCCTTCCATGTCTGAGAAGCCCTGCCCTGGGCAGTCCTCCTCCTCCTCAATCCACTATAGAAGTGGCTCCTCTATGTTTGGGAAGTAGAGCCATGGTCAGCGTGGTCAGCACTCCTCCCAGCCCAACATGGGGGTGCACCTCCCTGTCTGAAAAGTGCTCCAGTGGACAGTGCTCCTTCCCAGTCCACCATAGGGGATACTCTTCCTACTACAGGGTGTCCTTCTGTGTCTATGAAACCCTGCCCTGTGTCAGCACTCCTCCCAACCTAACATGGGCATGCCCCCTCCCTGTCTGGGAAGCCCTGCCCCTGGCCAGTGCACCTCCCCAGTACACCCTAGGGAGTGCCCCTCCCTGTTTTGGAAACAATGCTCTAGGACGGTGTACCTCCTCGATCACCATAGGTGGTACCCCTCTCTATCTGGAAAGTGCAGTACTCCTCCCTGGCCCACCATAGGGGATGCTTCTCCCTACCTGGGAAGTGCTGTCCTGTAGCAGTGCACCTCCCTGGCCCACAATAGGGGTGTCCTTCCCTGTCTGGGAAGCCCTACCCTGGTTTGTAACCCTCCCTGTCTGGGAAGTAGAGCCCTGGGCTGTACTCCTCCAAGTCTTGGCCACCTTAGAACTGGTCCATGTTTGCTCCTGAACCTGCATTGCTGACATGACAGCAAAAGATGCTGCCGCTGTGTCATTGGATGGCCCAGAGAACTTTCATTTTGGTTTTTGGTTTTGCCTCAGTTTTTCAATGGCTTGTGACACTGAGGACCAGTTCGCAGTCATTCCTAGAAGGACTTTCAGGGACAATAATATCTTGTGTCTGGTTCTTCCTAGCTAGGTAGGAGCCACCCTGGGGCACACAGCAACTTTTAAAACAATCCAGATTGTTTCCAGTCACTGACCTTCACACTTAATATTCAGTTTTGTTACTCTTATATCACAAAATATATAGCCCCCCTCCCCCAGTTTGGGCTTACCTTCCTGGGGGCTATAGCTCTGTGTTGTACTCCATCAATGGCTCTGGTGGGATTCAATCCAGGCGCTCTGCTTTATCTCCATGGCGGCTGCGCCTTTGGGTCTATTTCTTGGCCCCAGTGCAGAAGGGAGCCAGGGTCTGGAAGATGTTTTACACCTTGGACGCCAGGGAAAGATGCTTGGCTGGACCGGGGAGCAGCAGGGAATGGACTGCCAAATGTAAACATTAATGGCTGCCATGCACTCTCTGCACATGTGTGGCAAGGAGCCTTAAAGGAGCTATGGCTCCAAAAAGTGTTTCTTGTTTTGGGCACTAGTAAAAAGGGATTCCTGGCTCCAGGGCAGGCAGCAGAGCTGGGATCCATTAAGGAAGCATCTCTGGGTATGGAGTTTGGGTGTTTACCCTTAAAGTAGGCTGTTATTAAAGAGTTAAGAGCTGTCCAATCAGGCAGCTTAAAAATAAACAATAATGGTGACACCCATAGAGTTTGCCTGCAGCTGGGGCCACTGGGAAGGGTGACAGGGCACCAGTGTGAACCCAGAAAAGCAAAAGCCAATGAGCTTAGGAGGTCTGGGACTCTATAAAAGTGAGTGCAGAGCCCGCCAAAGGGAGATTCCCATAGAGATCGAGGGGGTGAGACTGCTGTGGAATACCCAGCCCTAGAGCAAGCTGTGGGTGCATTAGATGCCCCTCTGAGCCACAAAAGGCAGATCGTCTACAACCTTATTTAATAGCTGGGATAAAGGAACTGTGAATTTGCATTCCCTGGCTGGGATTCAAACCTGCACTGAGCCTTATAGTGTGCTGCTTGAACATATAGAGACTGTTTCAAACTGTTTGGACTTTGGTCGAAAATATATTTGTGCTGAGCTTGAGACTGTTTGGGAGCCCAGCCGTGTGTTCAGTGATAGAAGAAACTGTATATCCAGTGGACATCCAGGGTGATTTTAGCCTGCCCAGACGCTTTGAACCAACGAAAGGCCAGAAGAGGTGAAGGCGGTGAGAGACAAGAAGAGGAGGAGAAGATGTTGAAAGGCCTGTCAGGCGAAGACTTAAAAGACATTAGAGGCAAAGCTGGGAAAGGCCTGACAGTTGAAGGTCCAGCCTGCTGCATATCCCAATTCAGCTGCTGTGGTGCACCATGCTACTGCATCCTGATACCAGAATGGTACTGTCAAATTGTGTTTCCTGTACTCTCTGAAACCACCAGAACTGTAAGTACCTCTGGACTGCAACCCCCAAGGAGTGAACTGCATTTTAAGTAGCTAGCTAGATAGGTACAGGGGGGTGAAGTCCTGGGCAGGACTTTGCAATCTTCAGGATATGCCCAGGCAGAAGTGTTAAAAATTATTTGTTTATTGGGTTGCAATTCTATAGGAGCCCCTGTTGCAAAGTTCTTCAGTCCAAGTCTAAAGACTGTTGTTACCACTGTATCCCAACATCCTAAGTGCACCAGCTCTGTGTCACTGGTTGACTACCAGCAACCTGGTGAGGTAACCACTACAATGGACAGTTATAATCTTTAGGGTCCTGGGGGAAGCTGGGTGCACCCACGGGTGGGGGTACTGGGACTGTGTTGGGTACAGCTGTTTCAAAAGTTATTTATGCTGTTTAACTCCGTTCTTTCCCCTTTCCTGATAATAAATCTGCAGTTAGTTTATGCTACAAGCTAGTATTCCTGGTTATTGCTCAGAGTGTATTGCTATTGTAACCCCTAGGGGGCGCTATCCCAAGGGCTACTACCCCTGCCTGCTCTGTCGTTAACAGGTTGAGGGGCCTGGATCCGATGGCGGGTGCCTCCACCCAGAGGTTGGGGTTTGTACAGTCTGAAATGACTTTGTTACATCCCTCTGGGTCACTGCAACCCCCCTTTCTTCCCCTAATGGCCCTCACAAGTCAGCCACAGTACTCTTGCCATATACGCCTACTCCCAGGCTTGGTTCAATCAGCTTACTCTGGGAACCCCCTGTAAAGTAAGATGCAGTTATACAATAACCATCTGTACAGTAATTCAACATAGACACACAGTTCAGTCAATATACCTTTGCAAAACAACCAATCTGATTTATTTAGGGGGAATAACAAGGACTGGGGGAGATAAGGTTAATTAGCATACCACTCTAATACATATATATATGTCTATATCTATCTAGGGCACTGTGCACAGGCCAATCCTATAAGTCACTGTCTCTGGGTACCCAGGCCATAGAAGGCTAGTCTCTCAATTCAGCTGGTTGGGGCCCTGATGCAGGAAACAAGCGTTTGATTCCTAAAAGGATTAAGTAGAGCTAGCAGGCTGAGTTTGTGTAGCCAATAAAGCCAAGCAAATCTTGTCCTCACTATAAACATCTGACAGGGAGCTACCCTGATTTAGTACTCTCAACTCCAACCAAAAGAGCGCTCTCACACCACTTGCAGGACCGAGCCTGGAATTCAGACACTTCTCCACACATTTATATGAAGAGCAGAGGGGTACCATACCAGGCAGCTGCTGTATAATCCCGATCGCTTTCTCTACAGAATACCAGGCCCAACGACGCAGCTTCACTTGTTCTGACAGACCGAGCACGATTGAAGCAGATTCTTCAATCCTCTACAGGGTAAGCTTGGTAGGTAGCTGTACACTTGCACAGCCTTCTCTGACTATGGCCTAGCGGATTCAGTCCGAGCCGTACGGCAATACAATCGCCTGACTCTGGTCTTCCACACACACTTCCCACGTGAAAACTCAACGGCGCAAGAGCCCAGAGCTCCTTCCTCACTCTCAGCCACAACGACAATAACTTGGGCATTTTTGGGAAGGGAACTCAGTTCGGGCGCCACCCGATCCCATTGGTAGGATGCAAATACCAGTTAATCTCTACTGCCCTCATTGGTGCAAACAAGACGCCATAGTCCAGAACATCTCTTCCCAGAATGGCTAACTGTATCCCCATTAGTCAGCCAGCTCCAATTAGAGTCCCGATTCTGGTTGGTCGCTTCTTACTCCATTTTAGATACCCCCTGGCTCCCATTGGACCCCTCAAACTGTTCTGGTCCAAAATGGAGGTACACAGCACACAGAGTCCCAGCTGCAATAAAGGCAGGTTAAATAGACTACATTTTTACAGTTGCACTACATATTTCCCAGCAAACAGTTACATCTTTCAATTAGGCTCCCTCTGCTCTCCTCGCGACTGCAGAAATGGAGCGATTTGAACGGCAGCTCGAGTGGGATTCGAGCAATGAACCCACAGTCCCCCCTATGCAAACTAATAAAGCCTGCAAGCAAGCAGCTCTTAAAGAGGCAGTACCAGAGGCCCCAAAAGCACTCACAGCTCCCACATTTAAACGCCAAATGCCCCTCAGGCAGGAGCACTTAAGCAAGCTCGGGAAGAATTTTAGGAACCCCCATTTGTACGGGGGTTACACTATTGTGAAGGAAAGATGCTGTGGGGGCAGTTATTGTATATTCCTGGCTCAGGGACCTTGTGTTTTACTCATCAGGTACCCCATATCACTACCCCAGGTGGAGGCACCGTGCCATTTTTCTCCAGGTATTATATCCTTTATGTGTGGTTCATAACTCAGTGCTTGTGCTACGTACTGTACCTGAATAATGTAGATTTGAGTTTGGATACAGAGGCCAGACCAGTAAGTAAAACAATGCTTCCAAGGTATTAGTTGTATGGGGTGATTAGTGCTTAGTTACTTCGGCATAGACATAAGTAAGTCAATGATTATAGTACATGATGAACTGGATGGTATATGCAAAGTGTTTAGATGCTTGAACAGATGAGTAACTTGTTATGACTTGATGTTTTGGCCTTTCTCTGTATCCCACCATAGGAAGGATGGTTAGTTAAGTCAGATGAGACCCCAAAAAGAATAATGAATATCGTACGATTATCTCCTCCAACTCCGGAGAGTATGGCCAGTAGCATGCAGGAGAGGAAAAAAACCCTTGGGGGAAAACCTCTAAGGACCCATGGCTACCGACCTGCCCATCTTTCTTGGCATACTAAAGGAGAATAACCTAAATTAAGTATATTAAAATATCGGCTAGTCCGATTTTCAGAATTGTAGATGCTGATCCAGCTGAGCAGGAAGCTGAAATCGAGTACTGATATTAGAATGACGGGTGAAAAGGTAGTACAATCTTCTAGTGAAACCTAGTCCAGGAACTCCATGATCAGCATAATAATTTAAAGTGACGAAAGTAGCATTAGTTGAGCAATCCCAAGGCGAGGAAGTCTTCTCCAAGAACACGTATCCAAATGACAAGCACTCTAACCCAGAATATGAAAACTGGAAGTTGCTGATCCGATAGCAATCTCTGCACACGTGGGCTTTGGTGAGGAAGCACAGAAACATAGAAACATAGACTTTGATGGCAGATAAGGACCACTTGGCCAACCTAGTCTGCCCATTTCCCTACCTAGAGGATAAGCTGCAGATCCTATTTAACCAACAGCCTATTTCTTCCTACCCCCCCCCACAAAAATTGCCTTATGTCTGTCCCATGCATTCTTGAATTCTCCCACAGTTTTAGACCCCACAACCTTCTCAGGAGGGCTGTTCCATGCATCCACCACCCTCTCTGTGAAAAAACTACTTCCTCACATTGCCCCGGAGCCATCCCCCCTCTATCTTCAAATTGTGTCCCCTTGTTCTTGCCAATCTCTTTTTCTGAAAGATGCTACCCTCTTGGACTTTGTTGATTCCACTGAGGTACTTAAACATTTCTATCATGTCCTCCCTCTCCCTCCTTTCTTCAAGGGTATACATATTAAGCTCCTTTAGACTCTCCTCGTATGGCTTCGCTTGCAGACCCTGCACCATTTTAGTTGCCCTCGTCTGAACAGCCTCCATCCTGTCTATGTCCTTGTGGAGATGGGGTCTCCAGAACTGGATGCAGTACTCCAGATGGGGTCTCACCAACTGTCTGTTCAGTGGGATAACAACTTCCTGTTTTCTGCTGGTGAGGCCTCTCCTTAAACATCCCAGTATCCCCCCCAGCCCTCCCTTCCACCTTCTCACATTGCATGCCAACCTTAAGGTCATCTGATATGATTACCCCCAGCTCCCTTTCCATTTTTGTTGTTCTTACTACCTCCACCCCATTGTGTAATCCTCCCATGGGTTTTTGTTTCCCAGGTGCATTATTTTGCACTTCTTTACATTGCATCCAACCTGCCATACTTCTGACCGTTCCTCCAACCTTGCCAAGTCCCTTCTCATTGTTTCCACGCCTCCTTGTGTATCAACCCTGTTGCAGATCTTTGTGTCATCTGCAAAGAGACATATTTTTCCTTCCAGTCCCTCTGCAATGTCACTTACAAAGACATTAAAAAGGACTGGACCCAGTACTGAACCCTGCGGTACCCCACTAGTAACTCCTCTTTCTTCAGAGTGGACTCCATTTACAATTACTTTCTGTGTCCTTTTGTCCAGCCAATGTTTTACCCAAGCTACCACCTTGGGACCCACTCCCAGGCTGGTTAATTTGACTATTAATCTTTTGTGTGGGACTGTGTCAAATGCCTTGCTAAATTCTAGGTATGCCATGTCCACAGCCCCTACCTGGTCTACTACTTTGGTCACCCAGTCAAAGAAATCAATTAGATTCGTCTGACATGACCTTCCCGCTGTGAACCCATGCTGCCCTGGGTCCTGTGCCCTACTGGCCTCTAGGTATGCAACAATTCTTTCCTTCAGAAGTGATTCCATCACTTTCCCTACCACAGAGGTCAAACTCACAGGTATGTAGTTTTCTGCCTCTGTCTTGGTCCCACTTTTGTGAAGGGGAATCACATCTGCCTTCCTCCAGTCCTCAGGTACCACACCATCCTCCCACGATTTGTTAAAAGGGGTAGTCAGTGGTGTCACTAGTTCTCTGCTTAATTCTTTTAGAATTCTGGGGTGAATTCCATCTGGTCCCATTGCTTTGTCCACCTTCAGTTTTAGGAGTTCTTTCAGAACCCTTTCTTCTGTGAAAGGACTGGGATCTACCCACCTATCCAGAGAGCTTCTGTTAATTGGATTAGGCACCTCCCCCACCTCCTCTTTTGTGACTACTGAACAGAAGCATTCATTCAGTATCCCAGCTTTTTCACTGTCCTCTCTGCCCACCCACCGTCCATTTAAATCAGCCTCACTATCCCTCCCTTTGTCTTTCTATGCTCCTTGATATACCTATAAAAGATTTTATCCCCCTTCTTAACTGAGTTGGCTATCTTTTCCTTAGTTTGGGCCTTTGCTATTCTGACTACTCTCCCTGCTTCCTTCTGCCTTAACTGGTACAGTTCTCTGTCCTGATCCTTCTGTGTTTCCTTATACTTCCTAAATGCTATCTTTTTCTCCCTAACCTTCACCGCCACCTTTTTTGAGAACCATAGTGGCTTTTTCTTTCATTTTGTTTTATTTACGTCACACAAAGGCTTGCCTCTGTGATGGAAGTTTTGATGTCTCCCCATTGTTGCTCCACCCCTCCTTCTAGCCTGTTTTCTAGTGCTTTTCTAAGGCACTCTCCCATTTGCCAAGGTCAGCTCTCCTGAAGTCCAGAACCTTCATTTTTGTATGGCTTGACTCTGTAGCTGAGTTTATCATGAACCACACTGTTTGGTGGTCACTTGTTCCCAAATGACTACCCACTTCTAGATCTGAGATCCTCTCACTGTTCCTATTCGAGAGTACGAGGTCTAAGATTGCTCCCTCAAGAGCAGGTTCCAAAACTAGCTGTCTGAGGCATGCCACCTGAAGGGCATTGAGAATGGCCCTGCGTTTGGATGTGGCTGCAGCAGAGGTGCTCCAGTTAACATCTGGCATATTAAGATCCCCTAGCAACATTATCTCCCCTTTCTCTGCCATCCTAAGCATGCCTTCTATCATATCCTTATCCATTCCCTCCCCCTGACATGGGTGTCTGTATACAACCCCTGTGTGGATTGTGGTGCCATTTTCAGTCTCTAAGGTGACCCACAGTGCCTCCTCTCCTCCCTGTTTACTCTTTTGTTCAGTTGCTTTTATCCCTTCCCTTACATAGAGAGCTACTCCACCCCCTCTTCTCCCTTCCCCTTCCTGTCTCTCCTATAGGTTGTGTACCCTGGTATGTTAGCATCCCAGTCATGGTTCTCTGTGTACCATGTTTCTGTGACTGCTACAATTTCTAGGCATCCCTCTTTCATCAAGGCCACCAGTTCAGGGAGCTGGTTGCCCAGACTATGGGCATTGGCACTCATTACCCTCCATTTCTTGATGGCCTCACCCCTTTTTGCCCCATCCCTGTCCTTATTGTGTTTGTCACTTTCTCCATTTACCCCTGCGCTTCTCCCTATCAACATCTCTATGTTGATGTCTACCTCTCTTAGTACCCTGATTTTTTGGGGGGGCTAGGATTTCCGTGCTCCTCTCCAGTGCTTCCCCCCTTGGCCAGTTTAAATGCTTGCCAATGAAGCATTTAAACCTATCACCTAGGATCCTGGTTCCCCTCCTGAACAGATGCAAACCATCAAGCCAGTATAGGCCTGCATCCCTCCGGTTGGACCCCCAGTCCCCAATGAAGCTCTGCACCAGTTTTTCAACCACTAATTGAATCCCATGGTGTGGAGCACCCTAGCCTCACCCGTGCCATAGACAGGCAGCACCTCCAAGAAGGTTACCGTGCATGCTATTTGTCTAAGGCCCCTTCCCATCTCCACAAATGCTTTTTGCACTGCTCTAATCCCTTTCTTAGCCATGTCATTTGTCCCTAGGTGGACAATGACATTCAGCTCCCTCCCATGTGCAGCTGCTCCTGTGACCCTGAGTATTCGTTGCCTGTCCCTCCAAGCCATGGCGTCAGTCAGGCACCTTACCTCCCTCTCCCCTTCCTCCCCCAGTTCTACCTTCCTAACAATGGAGTCCCCCACCAGGAGTTGTTTCCTTCCCCTGTGGGGTCCCATGCCACCCTCCTGTGGGTCTCCTTTGTGGTGGTTCCCAGCATCCTCCTTGGTCTCCACTGTGGTGGCCTCCATAGAGGAACCACACTTTTTCAGAATGGCATAGAAATTGTGAAGAGGTACACCTGGAGGGATGGACCTCTGTTCCACCACCCTCACCCTCCCTGAGCCCACTGTGGTCCAACTGCTCCTCTTTCTTGGCAACCTCTGAGGCAATGGCAGTGGTCCTGGTGGTCCCTGGGTGGGAGAAGAGGTCCCACAAATCCTGGCCAACTCAGCCTAGAGATAAGCAACCTCCTCCCTCAGCCCAGAGAGGTGCCTGCAGATGGGACAACACTGCATCTTCCAGAATGTCTTCCGGAAGACTGCTGCTCCACAGTCACTGTACTGCACCACTCCCATCATGTCTTATTTCTGGTCCCCTAACTGTTGTTTGGAATACTTAGTCTTTCCTCTGTTTGTTTATTTTTTTTCTCTCCCTACTTACTTACTGCCTCTCTGCCCTTTTAGCTCCTGATCTTCCTGTTCTGAGACAAGAAGTTCCTATATTTCTCAGTAGTCTCCTTACTTGCTCAGAGTCAGACCTCCAGCAGCTGGGGGGGTGGAGAGCTACTCTTATCCTTCTAGGATGGTGAGTCTTTGGTGGCTCTGTGACCATTCACTTCCTGCTCCCAAACAGGAAGTTCTTGATGTCAGTCAAATCCTGTGCCTATAAAAGTACCCTTTGGGTGAGGGGGTGGAGGGGAGGGAAGGAGGGCAACATAGTCCCAGTAGAGAAGTTTAGTTATACCATCAGCCTCTTCATCCTGGTTCTCTGCCTGTTCTCTGGCAGAAGCTGTCTAGGGCAGTGTTTAAATCTGGTTTTAACCTGGCTCCTTCTAGCTAAACCACTCCCTCTACTTTGCAAATCTTTCTACACTTAGTTAATTTCACTGATAACAATTCCATTCAGCCACCTGTGACAAGCACCTAGATAACTCCCGTAACTTTGCAAATCTTTCTGCACTTAGTTAATTTTACAGATAATTCCCTTCAGCCACCTGTGACAAGCACCTAGATAACTACAGAGATAACACAGATAACAGATACACAGATAACAATTCACTTCAACTAACTCTGACAAACACACTAACATTTTTTTTACCCTAAATTGAAGGTCTCAGTACAAGAGTTCTAGTTCTTAGTCCCAGCCGAGAAGTTTAGTTATACCAGCAGCTCCTTCTTCCTAGTGCTCTGCCCTGATGACAGCCACAGATGGAGAGGGTGTAGTGTAAACCTCCAGTCTGGTGAGTGCGAAGGAGGCAGAGTGAAGGAGCAATAGATGTCTGCATGGTTAGGTAACATAAGGTTTGATGGATCTCCAGGCCCCGAGGGGTGAAGCAGTTTGTGGAAATGGGTGAGAAAGTCAGTGATAGGCTTCCAGATCTTGCGCGATAGAAGCAGGTAAATATAAGCTCTTGAAGTATCTGGGTGGAACTGTATGGAGGTCAGCATTGTATTAGAATGTCTAATCAATTCAGATGTAGGTCCATAGGGAGCAAGGAGCTCCTGAAAGGCTAGCAGATGGCATGCAGGTGAAGTATAGAGTATGTGGAATTCCAGGCCCAGATGCTTGCGAGGCGTGAAGTAGACATAGTTGAACCTCCAGGCTTTTGCTGATGGGGAGGCTTATGAGTTTACAGAATGGCAGAAGGCTTGAGATGAAGGCTGATGAACTAACGACGGAACCACTATTAAGTCGTATGGCACCGAAGAGGTTAGGTTTAATGCTTAAGCCATGATACAGAAAGGCTTAATGGAATAGAGCTGAGCTGAACATCCTGGCAGAAACTGGAGCAGTAGTAGATCCGAATTAATGAAGCATCTCGGTAGGAAGCATTCAAGGGAGTAAAGGGGAGCTAAGCCCAAACAAATGAGGATGTGCGGCTGGACCCATAGGTCAGCTGATAGGAGGTACGAGATGTAGGAGGTACGGCTGACCACACGTAGGTCAGCCGGTAAGTGAATAGAAAATGGTAGCTAAACCCCATGAAGGCTAGCTTGCACAGCTGGACCACACATAGGTCAGCCTGTAGGGTAAGTAGAGTGGCAGCTAAACCCCACAAAGGCTAGCATGATGGTTGGACCACACGTAGGTCAGCCGGTTAAGTGAGTAGAGTGGCAGCTAAACCCCACGAAAGCTAGCATGCACGGAAGGACCAAAAGTAGGTCAGCTGGAAAGTGAGTAGTAGCAATAAGTCCAAACGAAGTGAAGTAACATGGGAAGTATCCAGGGACAGTGAGGTAAATCCTAAAACATAGTGTGATAGAAAATCCATAATGGAGCACAGATGGATCCTGAACAGCTGGAGAGGTTCGAACAGGCACGGTGAGAGCTGAAGCATCCAGAACTTGATTGGCATGGCTGAAAACAAGACATCCTGAAGTGTGTCCAATCCTGATGGAGAAGCTTGGATGATTGTCTGCAGGTAGGATCCAGAGCAGGGCGCTGAATGCAATGATGAGGCACATAGCAGAAGTGCTTGGCAGGAGTCCAGAGGCTGAAGGCATGGAGCAGCCAGGCCCATACGTGGGTAGGATGAGCAGCTAGACCACACGTGGGTCAGCCAAAGGAAGAAGTAGAAAGCAGTAATCATGCCCCACGAAGGCTAGCAGCCAAAGGACCCTCACATAGGACGACAAGGAGGAGAAGGCATGCCAGACTAGGCCCCCGCATGGCCGGCAGTATGGCCTGACCCCACGTAGGTAGGCAGATAGAGACAGAGGCAAGCTAGACCCCACGTAGGTTAGTGTAACGTGGTGCTGCCATGGAGGGCCATCTGGGTAGACTAATATTCCAGGGCTGAAGCCGAAGGGAAGCTTGGTGAGTTTGTAGTATACATAGCATAGCCCTGTAAAGGGTATCCAAGTCAGAGGGCAGAGTAGCAGAGCAGAAAGAGTATGGATTCTGGAATAGGCAGCAGTATGCAGCAGAAGAGAATGACTGAATCTACCTCCAGTCAGTAGAACTGGAACCTAGCACAGTGCCCTTCCAAATTGAGTGTCAAATAATTGATTGCAGTTTCCAGAATGTAGCATAAGTGCCCCCCAAAGTCTCCACGAAGTCACAGAGCTAAATTGGAGCCACAAGGAGACTAGAAGTTTGTAGACAATAGTTGGGTAAATTTAAAGTGAACAACTTGGGCAGGATGGAACAATGGGGATGGGCTGCTGCGCGTAATAAAGGAGCGAAGTAGCATTTTATTATAGCAGGAGATCTGCATGACAATTCTGTAGGGATATTACTGTATGCAGTAGTATTTTAGAGGTGCTAAATGTGCTGCAAATCACACTAGTATGACGCATAGATACTGCACCATGTGTAGAAACTTGTCACGCTGTCGTATGCTTCATTGCTGTGACTTTCGATCATAGTGCTGAGGGAGCAACTGAGGTCTGGCCAAGAACAGCAGAATTCATAGGCATTGAAAAGTACAGAATGGTAGCACACTCCCGTAACCCGAAGGCACATGCTTCCAATGCTGAGAATAGTAATGGTTGACATCCCATGGTGAAAGAGAACTGAACTGTCTGCAGGAGAGCGCTATGAGAGGCTGCTGCAGCTGCATACTGGCAAAGCAGCGAGGAGGATCCACAACGGAGAGTCCAGTAGCCAGAAAACAAGCGATGTCCTTAATCCACACAAAGTGTCAGCATGGAGCGGTGGCTGCAAGAAGAAGTAGAAGGCAACAGTGAGGAACATCAGAGCTGGAAGCAGTAGCAGGGAGCAGAGCACAGTGGTAGCTGATCAGCGCCATGGAAAGAGAGAGGGGAGTATAGGAGAGGCTGCAGGCTGCATGGTGGCTAACCCCCTCAAAAAGAAGCACAAGGGGAAATAAACAAAGGCAAAGGAGCAGGAAAATGGGGAGAGGGAAACAAGAAACCAGAATGAAGAGCAAGAACACAGGGGAACAAGCAGGTTGGGGGGAGAGGAAGGATGAACAAGAAGCAACCACAACCCCACAGTACGCCAGCGAGTCCGACTCGCTCTAAGCAGAGCAGCAGGACTCTGCTTGTTTATGTAGGATGTGGGAGAGGAGCTCTTCCTCCACATAACTACAGGCATAGCCTTTCAATTAGTGAACCCAGGCTGGCTCCTTCGGAAGGTGAGTACAGTGTGGGCTTCGAGGGCCCCCGGGCAGGCAAGATGAGTTGGAAGGCTGTTACATATACTTTTACTTCATTATGCCAAACTCATATGTAAACACCCTGCAAATGTGGGGTTTATATTCCACTTTAAGGCACCCTTCCTCCCCACCTCCCCAGAGCTAGAAATGGGTTTAGTGCTCTGGGGATATTGCCTGGATGCCTCAAAGTGGAAGCAGAGAGTAGAAAAAGGGTACACAAAGGGACTGACAGGAAGTAGCAGGCCTTTTCCAGCCCAGGCATTAGGACTGAGGTTGGAGGGGGGAGGCTGGAAGAGTAGCATCAGGACCAGAATAGGTGGGCAAGTGAGGGAGCTCAGCAATCCAGGAGGGCCAATGGGGAAACCCCCCAAGTGGAGTGCAGTTAGGATGGTTTTATGTGCCATGGCCAAAGAAGAGTGGGCGTATGGAGCTCTGCTGGAGACACAGGTAGCCAGGTCCTGCATTGTGGAGGACTAGGGCATTAGGAGGCTTTAGTAAGCCTAGCAGAGAGATGCAGGAGCCGTTAGGAAGCCCGTTTGTGTATACCCAAGTCACCAGGGCTGAGAGGGCTGTGACAGGGCCCTCTCAGGAGGGAAACTGGTGGCAAAGGTTCCCCTCATTCGCAGTGTGGTAGGGTGGTCTGGGGAGTCAAGGGAGCTAGGTAGCCTTTCACCCAAATGAGGGGGCTGTTTGAAGGGACAGGTCCTGGGGTGCCAGTCCAGTTAAAGTCTGGGCAGGTCACAGACCAACAAAGTGGTAGACCTTGGAGGGTGGTCCCCGTGCTGGAGCTTATCTCAAGCCTAGGAACTGTAGCATGGATTGGGCCTGGCAGGGATTCTCCATAGGAAGTAGGTACCAGCAGAACCCCCCCGGAGTGAATCGGGGGCCATAGAGTGCTGAGGTGGAGGTGAGTGATCCTGGGAGGAGAGACCTCAGCAACGTACATCAGTGCTAGCCATTTGGAAGGTGGGTCAGGGCCTGGGTCATCAGGAAAATTCCTGGATGCCCTTGTGGCATGGGTCAACGTCCAGGGGTCCCGGTGAGGAGGGCAGCTCACTTTCCTATGCCAGTGAAAGGGGGGCAACCAGTGCCAAAGTAAAAGGGACCCGCACAGGAAAAAAAAGGAAAGTTGGCTTACCGGATCCTTTATATGCCAGGAGATTGCAGGCATCTGTGTTCCAGGGTCTTGGGTAAATCACCTGAGAGTAGAAGCAGTAGAAAAGGATACTCCTTCTGGTGACTGCTAAAATCTGTGGTTCTGCTGTTTATTAGGTCCAGCACAAATTATACAAAAGTTATAGACCCATAAAGCTGTTTATTTATTTATTCAAGAAGAATGGTGGCCCCTGTATTGCTGGAATCATTTGATATGCAGGTGAAAATAAAAGCCAGTTGGGGAGAAACAGTGGTTTGTGCCTTATTTGACTGTAGGGGGAGGCTAATGAAATGAAATATCCCCCCCCCCCTTCATATTTGCATTCTATTAATTTTTCATGAGTTACATTCCAGGGGCAGAATCCAGTCTGGTTGGGCTGCAAAGGGCTTTCTGAGACCGCCATCAGTGAAGATGGAAGTCTCGGTCTGGTGGCTGGCTCAGGGAGGAGATCAGATGCTGAGATGGAGGAGGTAAAGTGCACAGCTTGAAGATGGCATGCATGTAGGAGACATTTGTTTTCCCTGTTTCAGAGGTGTACAAAAGGTCTCCAATGTTAGCGCTCTGAGTGCTCCTTTCTTCCTGCCTGGAAAACCTGCAAGTGAAAAGTATGCCCCTAGACAGGGCGAGGGGGTTACACTGTGGGGGGGTACTCATCCGGGATGTTCCCTGAATCCAAAAATCACCACCAGACTCCAAGCCTTGCAGTCAGCGGTATGTCAGGCTTCCTGGCCTGGTTGGGCCCTGTGGTGCACTACTAAATTGCTGTGGGGTAGGCCTGAAGCAAGCATTAGGCCTGGCCTGCTGGTGTGGTGTGTGTGTGTGTGAGAGAGACTTGCTGGTCATGTGACCCCCAGGAAAGGTCCTGATTGGAGGATGGGTGAAAGGGAGCTAAAGTACCTGCACAAAGAAGTGCCACCTTGAGGAATCAGAGTGAGTGGAGCAGAGTGAGTGAGACCAGCAGTAGCAGAATGCTACAGGAGAGTAACAATAGCGAGAGCAGAGTAAGAGAGACTGTTTCTGGAGCTCATTATTCAGAGCAGGCAAGTGATCTGGACTGCATATTTTTTAAAGCAAGAGAACTGTGAGCTCTTAGTGACTGTGGGACTGGGAGGGAAGGACAATCAAGCACAGGCATCCAAATGAATTGGCAGCAGGTGGTAGCAGGTGGAGATGCAGAGAGATCTGAAACAATCCCTCAGGAGGAACCCCTGGCTACAGTTCCCGCCTCACTTCTCTCCTAGCTCCGGAAAGCCGGGTGGAAAATGCAAGGGACATAAACATTGTGTGAGGTGTGGATTTGGGGGGGAGGTAGTAACCAGGTTGCCTATATGCCCCTATTGCTTAAGCAGTCCACCAGTGCCATGTAGGGAGATGTTTGCGCCCATTTCCACTGCCAGCTTTTTTATCCCATGGTCACCAGCCAGTGAGGATTCAGAGGGGTGTGAGAGACTGTCCCTAGGAGATAGCACCTGTGTCCAGGTGGAGGAAATAGCACACACAGTTACCTTCTCAGATGTGCGCCTGTCTATGGCAAAGGTGAGGCTAGGGTGCTCCACACCATGGAATTCAATCAGTGGTTGAAAAACTGGTGCAGAGCTCAGGGATTTGACTTCTTTGGGGACTGAGGGTCCACCTGGAGGGATGCAGGCCTATACTGGCATGATGGTCTGCATCTGTCCAGGAGCAGAACCAGGATCCTAGGTGATAGGTTTAAATGCTTCATTGGCAAGCATTTAAACTAGCCAAGGGGGAGGCACTGGAGAGGAGCAGAGAAATCCTAGCCCCCCAAAAAATCAGGGTACTAAGTGAGGTAGACACCAAATATAGAGATGTCAATAGGGAGAAGCACTGGGTAATGGAGAAAGTGACAAACGCACTAAGGACAGGGATGGGGCAAAAGGGTAAGGCCATCAAGAAATGGAGGGTAATGAGTACCAATGCCCATAGTCTGGGCAACAAGCTTCCTGAACTGGTGGCCTTGATGGAAGAGGGATGCCTAGATATCATAGCAGTCACAGAAACATGGTACACAGAGAACCATGACTAGGATGTTAACATACCAGGGTACACAACCTATCGGAGAGACAGGAAGGGGAGAAGAGGGGGCGGAGTAGCTCTCTATGTAAGGGAAGGGATAAAAGCAACTGAACAAAAGAGTAAACAGGGAGGAGAGGAGGCACTGTGAGTCACCTTAGAGAGTGGAAATGGCACCATAATCCGCACAGGGGTTGTATACAGATCCCCATGTCAGGAGGAGAGAATGAACAATGATATGATAGAAGGCATACTTAGGATGGCAGAGAAAGGGGAGATACTGTTGATAGGGGACCTTAATATTCCATATGTTAACTGGAGCACCTTTGCTGCAGTCACATCCAAAAGCAGGGCCATTCTCGATGTCCTTCAGGTGGCATGCCTCAGACAGCTAGTTTGGAACCTACTCGTGAGGGAGCAATCTTAGATCTCATACTCTCAAATGGGGACAGTGAGTGGGTAGCCATTTGGGAACAAGTGACCACCAAACAGTGTGGTTCACGATAAACTCAGCTACAGAATCAAGCCATACGAAAGTGAGGGTTCTGGACTTCAGGAGGGCTGACTTTAGCAAGATGGCAGAGTGCCTTAAAAAAGCACTAGCAAACAGGCTAGAAGGAGGGATGGAGCAACAATGGAGAACCATCAAAACTGCCATCACAGAGGCAACAAGCCTTTGTGTGATGCAAATAAACAAATCAAAATGAAAGAAAAAGCCACTATGGTTCTCAAAAGAGGTGGCAGTGAAGGTTAGGGAGAAAAATATAGCATTTAGGAAGTATAAGGAAATACAGAAGGAGCAGGACAGAGAACTGTACCAGTTAAGGCAGAAGGAAGGAAGCAGGGAGGGTAGTCAGAATAGCAAAGGCCCAAACTGAGGAAAATATAGCCAACTCAGTTAAGAAGGGGGATAACACCTTTTAATGGGAAATATCAGGGAGTGTAGAAAGACAAAGGGAGGGATAGTGAGGCTGAATAGGATGTAAGGTGGGTGGGCAGAGAGGGACAGTGAAAAAGCAGGGATACTGAATGAATACTTCTGTTCAGTATTCACAAAAGAGGAGGTGGGGGAGGTGCCTAATCCAATTAACAGAAGCACTCAGGATAGGGAGGTTGATCCCAGTCCTTTCACAGAAGAAAGGGCTCTGAGAGAACTCCTAAAACTGAAGGCGGACAAAGCAATGGGGCCAGATGGAATTTACCCCAGAATTCTAAAAGAATTAAGCAGAGAACTAGTGACACCACTGACTACCCTTTTTAACAAATCATGGGAGGATGGTGTAGTACCTGAGGACTGGAGGAAGGCAGATGTGATTCCCCTTCACAAAAGTGGGACCAAGACAGAGGCAGGAAACTACATACCTGTCAGTCTGACCTCGGTGGTAGGGAAAGTGATGGAATCACTTCTGAAGGAAAGAATTGTTGAGTACCTAGAAGCCAGTGGGGCACAGGACCCAAGGCAGCATGGGTTCACAGCGGGAAGGTCATGTCAGGCGAATCTAACTGATTTCTTTGACTGGTTGACCAAAGTAGTAGACCAGGGAGGGGCTGTGGACATGGCCTACCTAGACATTAGCAAGGCATTGGACACAGTCCCACACAAAAGATTAATAGTCAAATTAACCAGCCTAGAAGTGGGTCCCAGGGTGGTAGCCTGGGTAAAACATTGGCTGGAAAACAGGACTCAGAAGGTAATTGTAAATGGAGTCCACTCTGAAGAACGAGGGGTTAATAGTGGGGTACCGCAGGGTTCAGTACTGCATCCAGTCCTTTTTAATGTCTTTATAAGTGACATTGCAGAGGGACTGGAAGGAAAAGTATGCCTCTTTGCAGATGTCACAGAGATCTGCATCAGGGTTGATACACAAGGAGGCATGGAAAGGTTGAGAAGGGACTTGGCAAGCTTGGATTCAATGCAGAGAAGTGTAAAATAATGCACCTGGGAAACAAAAACCCACTCTGAAGAAAAAGAGGTTACTAGTGGGGTACCGCAGTGTTCAGTACTGGGTCCAGTCCTTCTTAACGTCTTTATAAGTGACATTGCAGAGGGACTGGAAGGTAAAGTATCCCTCTTTAGAGATGACACAAAGATCTGCAACAGGGTTGATACACAAGAAGGCATGGAAAGCATGAGAAGGGACTTTGCAAGGTTGGAGGAATGGTCAGGAGTATGGCAGCTTGGATTCAATGCAAAGAAGTGCAAAATAATGCATCTGGGAAAGAAAAACCCAGGGGAAGATTACACAATGGGGGGGAAGGTAGTAACAACAACGAAAATGGAAAGGGAGCTGGGGATAATCATATCAGATGACCTTAAGGTTGGCAAGCAATGTGAGAAGGCAGTAGGGAGGGCTGGGGGATATTGGGATATATAGGGACAGGCATCACCAGCAGAAAACTGGAAGTTGTTATCCTCCTGTACAGACACTTGGTGAGACCCCATCTGGAGAATTGTGTCCAGGTCTGGAGACCTCATCTCCGCAAGGACGTAGACAGGATGGAGGCAGTTCAGAGGAGGGAAACTAAAGTGGAGCAGGGTCTGCAAGAGAAGCCATACGAGGAGAGACTAAAGGAGCTTAATATGTATACCCTTGAGGAAAGGAGGGAGAGGGGGGACATGATAGAAATGTTTAAGTACCTCAGTGGAATCAACAAAGTCCAAGAGGGTAGCATCTTTTAGAAAAAGAGATGTGCAAGAACAAGGGGACACAATTTAAAGCTGGGGGTGGCTCAGGGGCAATGTGAGGAAGCATTTTTTCACAGAGAGGGTGGTGGATGCATGGAACAGCCTTCCTGAGGAGGTTGTGGGGTTTAAAACTGTGGGAGAATTCAAGAGTGCACGGGACAGATATAAGGCAATTTTTGTGGGGGGGGTTAGGAAGAAACAGGCTGTTGGTTAAATAGGATCTGCAGCTTGTCCTCTAGGTAAGGAAATGGGCAGACTAGGTGGGCCAAATGGTCCTTATCTGCCGCCAAAGTCTATGTTTCTATGAAACCCAAAGTGAATCCCTGGATGTGATAGTGGAGGCTGTTGAAGAAGAGGGTGTAGGTACACTAGAGATGGACAAAGGTGATGGGGAGCTCAGCCATCTGCCCAGCTCTCTGCCACTGGCTACCAGCTTTCCCACTGGCAGAGAGAGGGGCAGGGGACTCAGACAACTGGTTGGGGATCCTCCAGGCACAGGGAACCCTCACCACAGCCTCTGTCTGTCGGTAGCCTACAGTCTTTATCCAGTAAATCAGAGCCTGTCTCAGATGCCAGCTGCAAAACTAGACCCACAGAGAGTGACCCTGAGTCTGAGCCTGCACCAGTTTCAGCCAGAGGAAAGGTTGGTGAACCACAAAAATTAAGGGAGCTGGATGAGGAAAAATATGTCGGCAGTCAGTTCCAGTTCCAGGACCACATGGTGATCAGGGCAATCCCTAGGCCCTACAATTGTCCAGTTATCACCTTTGGTGAAACCACCCCACAGCTCCTGGTCTGGTCTAAGACTCTCCAGACCCAGATGGATGGGTTAAACCCAAATGACCAACTGAATCTAAAGTATCAACAGGGGATATGGCTACCAATGGGACAAGCCATGAGAACCAGCGTGAGGGACCTGCCCGAGTGGAGTCAGACCGAAAGGTGGGTTCACAGGAGGCTGCAGGTAGAATATCCCTATCTGAACTATCCTTATGTGCCAGAAAGAATTTGGGACATTATTGAGGAGATGAGGGAGGACTGGACTTTCAAGGAGTAGTTGGAGAGGTTGAAGAAGCATCCAGGAGGAGAAAGTACCCCATCTCAACAGTTGTTCAGCAGGCACGGTCAATGTGCTGCACAGGGACCTGGTCTGGACAAACCATTTTCAAACATTGTGCAATGGTCCAGGACTTAACTGGGACTCGAACCAAGTATTACATTTTGGACCTTTAGGAGAGGTGACCACTGAGCCAGACCCAGCATATTATTATTTCCTTCCAGGTGGGGGACCTGCAACCTAGGCCTCTTGGTCTGAGATTTGTGGACTGTGCCAGGGCAATTGCTCCATGGAGCTGATATGGTGACTTTGATTCAGTTTTCTAATCAAGCTCTTAAATTGAAAAAAAAAACTTTTATGGTTACTGTTTTATGATCATGATAAAGTACATTTATATAGACTGGTGAGAGAATGCGTGTGTGCATGTGTGAGTGAGTGAGTGAGTGGTTTGGGGTTTGTACACAGAGAAACTTATTTTAAAATTTTGGTGGGAGGTATCTAGGGGAATGTCTGGACAGTTTCTGCCTCATTATTAATGTTAGCAAAAGCTTAAGGAAAATCTTCTGAAATACTTAATCATTATGAAAAGTGACTGCTATTACTGTTTAAAAAAGAAATAATGATGGTTGTGACTAGCGCTTTAAATTTATCTCCTGGTGCAGGTAGGGCTTAGGAATTCATTTTTAGGGTATGGTTTGGGCTAGCTAGGCAGCTTGGGTGGTGCTGGGTGGCCAGGCATGGTGTGTTCAGTACCAGAAGGTTGAGGAGTGCACATACTCAGCCTGATGGGAGAGGACCATCACTGGACCCTTGCCATCATTCTAGGAGGGAATGATTTCCTGAGTGGAGGAAGAGTGTAAGCCCCCTGCAAATGCAGGGCTTATATTCCCACTTTTAGGCACCCCCCCCCCAGAGCTAGGAAATGGGTTTAGTGCTCTGGGGGATATTGATCTGGATGCCTCAAGGTGGCAGCAGAGAGTAGAAAAAGGATATAAAAAGGGACTGACAAGAAGTAGCGGGCCTTCTCCAGCCCGGGCATTAGGCCTTGGGCTGGAGGGGGGAGGCTGGAAGAGTAGCATCAGGACCAGAATAGGTGGGCAAGTGAGGGAGCTCGGTGGTCCAGGAGGGCCAGTGGGTAAACCCCCCCAAGTGGAGTGCAGTCAGGATGGCTTCATGCACCATGGCCGATGAAGAGTGGGGTATGGAGCTCCAATGGGCACACAGGTAGCCAGGTCCTGTGTTGTGGGGGGCTAAGGCATCAGGAGGCTTTAGTACACCTAGCAGAGAGAGAGATGTAGGAGCCCTTAGGAAGCCTGTTTGTGTATACCCAGGTCACCAGGGCTGGGAGGGCTGCGGTAGGGCCCTCTCAGGAGGGGAACCAGTGGCAGAGGTTCCCCTCATTCCTGGTGTGGTAGGGCAGCCTGGGGGTCATTTATTTTTCTGGACTTCATTTCACTACAAATTTAGTGTAGAACTGTAGATAACTGTTATAGTGCATTTTTGTTGTACATATCCACTTTTATTTGTGTTATTTTGTGACAAAAATTTTCCAAACGTTTTTGTTGTAATGTATGATAATTATTTAAATATTTAGTAAAGATAGTTGTTTTGTTTAATAAACCTGCCTGAGTGAGATTTCTATATTGTGTGTGATTGTGGGATGTTTGAGTAATAATCTGTTACTAAACTGTTATTGCTAAGGGGTGCCATCATAAGCTACCAAATCAAACAAGGGTCTGAAAAGGAAAAGTCAGGGTTAAAAATAGGGGGAATACAAAAGTCTCAAGGAAACATCTGTGGGGATTTGAACCAGGTTATTGCACGCCTTGAGGGTGAAGGCAGAACCAGGGTTATAGCGCTATCCCAAAGAGGATATAATGCCAGGATCTCCCCCACTTTGTGTAACAATCAAGAAGGGTTCATATCTGGCTACAAGACTCAAGACTAGTATTGTACCCTGATCCAGAGTAAAGAGGGGACCCTGGGACTTCATAGTGAGTGTTCAGTTGTGAACTCAGTGAGCACTATAGAAGGACATGAAGAGGGTATCCACTCTTTCCCCATCCCTGTCACAGATTGCACTTAGGGGTGGGCAGTATGAGCTCAGTGGACCTGACACTCAGGAGTGGGTTCATGACATATCTGGTGTGCAGTGGTGGGATCCGAGAGATCTGGTAGCAGTGAGATTTGAGAGATATTGGTAGCACAGGCATAACATTTGGATTTGAGGCCAGTGTATCAGATTGATAAAATGAAAAAATCCACATGCAATCAAGGCAGAGATTTGGAAAAAAATTATTTGGTTACAGTATAAAATTCCCTACCTGTTTTCTTTTTTTTTTTCGGTGTAAGCTAGTGTAGTAATAGTTGAAGAAGATGGCTTCCAACTATAATGAGTAGGGCTGGGTGGACTGTTCCATCCAAAATCCGGACCTCCGGATCGAACTCTGAATCCACAGACCCGGATAAATACAGACTTCACCACAGAAGTCTGGTTCTAGGTCCGTGGAAAGTAGGTCATTTTTTCTACATGCCTAAATTTAATGTAGTTGTAGCTAGAGATGCCAGGTGGAACAAAGAGTGAGGAGAGGAGGGTGGAACCGAGCCAGAAGCCGGAGGGCCACAGTCACAGTCACATGGTGGGAAGAGCTGAATGCGGGCTACAGTTGCTGTGGTCAGTCGGTGACTCTTTCTCTGATCAGCTGTGTCAGTCTGTTGTTCTGAGAATGTGGAAATACAGTAGGCAATTGAGCCATGAAGAAAAAAGCAACTATGTGGTAAAGTACTGAGATTCTTTTATGTACTTTAAAGTGTATTCTTGTTTAAAGTGTATTCTTGGTTTCACTGTGGCTGTCTGTGCACAGGCCCAGGGCACAGGCATGCTGGCAAAATAAATGTTCACTTGTGCCATCCAGAAGAGGAAAGAGAGAGAGAGAGAGAGAGAGATTAGACTACTGGGGATCAAAGAGAAATGTTATAGTCACAGAAATCACAAATAAAGTGTGTTCTTGGTTTCATTGTGGCTGTCTGTGTACAGGCCCAGAACATGGGCATGTTGGCAAAATAAATGTTGACTTGTGCTATACAGAAGAGGAGCCAGAGCAAGAGAGATACTAGACTACTGGAGGGGGCAAAGAGAAATGTTATAGTCACAGAAATCACAAATAAAGTGTGTTATTGGTTTCACTGTGGCTGTCTGTGTACAGGCCCAGGGCATGGGCATGCTGGCAAAATAAATGTCGATTTATGCCATCCAGAAGAGGAGATAGAGAGAGAGAGAGAGAGAGAGAGAGACTAGACTACCAGGGGCCAAAGAGGAATGTTATAGTCACAGAAATCACAAATAAA
This sequence comes from Neoceratodus forsteri, assembly GCA_016271365.2. Classification (NCBI taxonomy): domain Eukaryota; kingdom Metazoa; phylum Chordata; order Ceratodontiformes; family Ceratodontidae; genus Neoceratodus; species Neoceratodus forsteri. The sequence goes on along the minus strand of CM057451.1, from coordinate 668,217,077 downwards.
GTGTATTCTTGGTTTTATTGTGTCTGTCTGTGTACAGGCCCAGGGCATGGGCATGCTGGCAAAATAAATGTTGATTTGTTTCATCCAGAGGAGAAACAGAGAGAGATTAGACTGCTGGGGGCCAAAGAGTAATGTTATAGTCACGAAAATCACAAATACAGCGTATTCTTGGTTTTGACTTGTGCCATCCAGAGGAGAAAGAGAGAGAGAGAGACTAGACTGCTGGGGGCCAAAGAGTAATGTTATAGTCACAGAAATCTCAAATAAAGTGTATTCTTGGTTTCATTGTGGCTGTCTGTGTACAGGCCCAGGGCATGGGCATGCTGGCAAATTAAATATTGACTTGTGCCATCCAGAAATGGAGACAGAGAGAGAAAGAGACTAGACTAGTGGATGCCAAAGAGAAATGTTATAGTCACAGAAATCAAAAATAAAGTGTGTTCTTGGTTTCATTGTGGCTGTCTGTGTACAGGCCCAGAACATGGGCATGCTGGCAAAATAAATGTTGACTTGTGCCATCCAGAAGAGGAGACAGAGCAAGAAAGAGACTAGACTACTGGGGGGCAAAGAGAAAAGTTATAGTTGCAGAAATCACAAACAAAGTGTATTCTTGGTTTCACTGTGGCTGTCTGTGTACAGGCCCAGGGCATGGGCATACTGGCAAAATACATGTTGATTTGTGCCTTCTGGAAGAGGAGCGAGAGAGAGAGAGAGAGAGAGAGAGACTAGACTATTGGGGACCAAAGAGAGTTTTTACAGTCACAGAAATCACAAATAAATTAAACTTGGCCTCAGTGTGTCTGTGCAGTGTGTGTATACACTGTACAGGGCAGGCAGGTGAAATAGTGCTTGCATCTGTTTGTCTGTCTCTATCTCTGTCTCTGTCTCTGTCTCTCCCTGCACACTGAACGTCATGGGCCTGAGCTGGATATTCCACCAGTACAGCCCAGACTTGAAGCAGCTAGCAGTTATTGCTTTTATTTAGCAGTTTTACTGTAATTGTTATACAAATCATGCATTAAATTGTTTCCTTTTGAGCCTCTGTGTTAAATATGACTGACTTTAGCCACTTTTATGCACTTTTTCACATTTATTTCAAATATTTGTCAATAAATCAGGACTAATCAGAATAAATCAGTACTTCACCGTATTCTGGTTCTTATTTAATAAGGGTCAGAACTTCGCCAAGTTCTCCCAGCCCTAATAATGAGTACACTGCAGACTACCTAAGGCATTTGTGTCAGGAAAGAGGGGTCCAGTACGAGGAGTGAACTAAAAAGCACCTCGTGGGGGCTCTTGTGGCAGCCAATGAGCTAGTGGCTGCCCAGAATCTTGAGTCATGGCCAGTGACTGAAAAGGACCAGAGCCTGGGTGTGGGGGTGCCAGGGTCCATCACAGAGTCCAGTCACCGGGATGAGGGCAGTGAGACCAGAGGGGAACCCAGAACCACAGCAGCAGGGGAAGGTCACCACAGAGATGGGGCTAGAAGGGATCAGGCTGCAGCTGGATTTGAGAAAATTGGAGCTAGAATTTGAACAGTGAAAGTTTGAAGCACAGCAGCAGGGGGAGTTCAAGCAGAAGAGGTTTGAACTGGAGTTGCAGGAAAAAGAAAACCAGCACAGGAGAGAGGCAGAAGAAAAGGAAAATTGGCTTCAGAGAGAGGCTGAGACAGATGAAAAAGAGTGCCAGAGGGAATTCGAACTGGAGAAGTTAAGACTCCAATGACAAGTGGCAGGAATAGACATGAAACTCCAGGGCTAGGGTATAAATTTAGTTCCAAATTAATAGTGGAATTTAAAGAGGAGGAGGATATGGATGCATTTTTTACTTAGTTTGAAAAGGTCTGTATCCAGGCCAAGGTTTCTAGGGAGTCCTGGAGCTTTCAGCTATCCCTGCTGCTTATGGGTAAAGGGCATGATGCGCTAAGTCAACTGGATAAGGATGATAGCCAAGACTATGAGAACCTTAAACTGCTTTACTTAAAAAGTATGAACTGACTCCTGAGGCCTACGGGGTTAAATTCCGTAAACTCCAAAAAAGCCCTGACATGAGCTTTGAGGAACTCACCACAAAGCCACGTCAGTTTTTGAAACATTGGTCGGAGGGGGTGGAAGCAAACTCTGTGGGGAAAATTGAGGAGGTTGTACTTTTAGTGCAGTTCTTTTAGGCTTGCCCAACAGAGTTGAAAACCTGGCTAGAGGACTGAGATCCAAAAACAGCACAGCAAGCTGCTGAGCTCTTGGACCACTATGTCAGGAGCAGGCCTGCTCTGAAAGGAAGTGGAACAGGTGTGGCAGGGCTGAAAGAGAAAAGCACGCCTTCAGGGTAGCTAAAATCCTCACAGCCTCTGCAGAAATGGGGAAGCTCCAGGTTACAAAAAAGGGATTTCTCGGATAAAAGAAATGATAACTGTTGATTTTGTAAACAGCCAGGGCATCTTGCTAGACAAGTGTCCTAAAAAGGCATAGAATGGACAAGGTGGTTCTTGAACAGAGTTGGGTGCACTGTGTATCCCTGAAAGCATGCCTGTAAACATGAGGGCGCACATATACCTGGTTACTGTAAATGGGGTGCTGACCCATGGGTTAAGGGACACGCCTGCTTCTCTTACGTTAGTAAAAGGGATTTGTTTGGGTCTGAACAGCTTATACCTAATCAGTTTGTAATAGTAAGGGGATTCACTGGGTAGCAGAAAACTCTGCCCGTTGCTAGTGTTCTCTTGGACTGGGGTGAGACAGGAGAGATGCTGCAAAATGTGGCAGTGGCAGACAATGTTGCCCTGGATGTGATTATAGGGAACAATCTCCAGAAGGGTGTGGTGTGTACGGTTACCTGCAGTCAGACGGTATAGGCTGATTGTAGTTCCCTGAACCCCATAGATGCCCCTGTATGAAAAAATGGGAGGCTGGTTCCCCAGTCTATGTCTCCTGAAATGGAGGCCGGTGAAAGGGAGGTAGGACTTCCCCAAGTTCACAAAACAGCAACAGAAGGTTACTCTGAGGAGGGAGGGGTAACAAATGGTCAGAAGGTTAGGGATAGCAATGAACCTGAATGCTCTGACGCCAGAGCTATGGACCTCAGTTAAGGATCTGAGGTCCATACCTTGGGAAAATGTGAAGATTTTGCAGCTGCTCAGAGAACTGACCCTAGTTTGGAGAGGCTAAGGGCTTGTGCAGAATCTGATGGGACAGAGGGCGGTGACAAAAGACATAGGATATTTTGGGACAATGGACCGCTGTATACACAGGACGTAAGGACAGAGGAAGGGGTGATGGGCAGGCATAGAAACATAGACTTTGACAGCAGATAAGGACTGCCTGGCCCACCTAGTCTGCCCATTTCCCTACCTAGAGGACAAGCTGCAGATCCTATTTAACCAACAGCCTATTTCTTCCTACCCCCCCCCCACAAAAATTACCTTATGTCTGTCCCATGCATTCTTGAATTCTCCCACAATTTTAGACCCCACAACCTCCTCAGGAAGGCTGTTCCATGCATCCACCACCCTCTCTGTGAAAAAATACTTCCTCACATTGCCCCTGAGCCGTTCCTCCTCTATCTTCAAATTGTGTCCCCTTGTTCTTGCACATCTCTTTTTCTGAAAGATGCTACCCTCTTGGACTTTGTTGATTCCACTGAGGTACTTAAACATTTCTATCATGTCCCCCCTCCTCCTTTCCTCAAGGGTATACATATTAAGCTCCTTTAGTCTCTCCTCATATGGCTTCTCTTGCAGACCCTGCACCATTTTAGTTGCCCTCCTCTGAACTGCCTCCGTCCTGTCTATGTCCTTGCAGAGATGGGGTCTCCAGAACTGGACACAGTACTCCAGATGGGGTCTCACCAACAGTCTGTACAGGGGGATAACAACTTCCTGTTTTCTGCTGGTGATGCCTCTCCCTATACATCCCAGTATCCCCCTAGCCCTCCCTACTGCCTTTGCACTTTGCTTACCAACCTTAAGGTCATCTGATATGATTACCCCCAGCTTCCTTTCCATTTTTGTTGTTGTTACTACCCCCCCCCCCATTGTGTAATCTTCCCCTGGGTTTTTCTTTCCCAGATGCATTATTTTGCACTTCTTTGCATTGAATCCAAGCTGCCATACTCCTGACCATTCCTCCAACCTTGCAAAGTCCCTTCTCATGCTTTCCATGCCTTCTTGTGTATCAACCCTGTTGCAGATCTTTGTGTCATCTCTAAAGAGGGATACTTTACCTTCCAGTCCCTCTGCAATGTCACTTATAAAGACGTTAAGAAGGACTGGACCCAGTACTGAACACTGCGGTACCCCACTAGTAACCTCTTTTTCTTCAGAGTGGACTCCATTTACAATTACTTTCTGTGTCCAGTTGTCCAGCCAGTGTTTTACCTAAGCTACCACCCTGGGACCCAGTCCCAGGCTGGTTAATTTGACCATTAATCTTTTGTGTGAGACTGTGTCAAATGCCTTACTAAAGTCTAGGTAGGTCATGTCCACAGCCCCTACCTGGTCTACTACTTTGGCCACCCAGTCAAAAAAATCAATTAGATTTGTCTGACATGACCTTCCCACTGTGAACCCTTGCTGCCTTGGGTCCTGTGCCCCACTGGCCTCTAGGTACTCAACAATTCTTTCCTTCAGAAATGATTCTATCAATTTCCCTACCACAGAGGTCAAACTGACAGGTCTATAGTTTCCTGCCTCTGTCTTGGTCTCACTTTTGTGAAGGGAAATCACATCTGCCTTCCTCCAGTCCTGAGGTACTACACCATCCTCCCATGATTTGTTAAAAAGGGTAGTCAGTGGTGTCACTAGTTCTCTGCTTAATTCTTTTAGAATTCTGGGGTGAATTCCATCTGGCCCCATTGCTTTGTCCACCTTCAGTTTTAGGAGTTCTTTCAGAACCCTTTCTTCTGTGAAAGGACTGGGATCGACCCCCCTATCCAGAGTGCTTCTGTTAATTAGACTAAGCACATCCCCCACCTCCTGTTTTGTGAATACTGAGCAGAAGTATTCGTTCAGTATCCCTGCTTTTTCACTGTCCCTCTCTGCCCACCCACTGTCCATTCTATTCAGCCTCACTATCCCTCCCTTTGTCTTTCTACGCTCCCTGATATCCCTATAAAAGGTTTTATCCCCGTTCTTAACCGAGTTAGCTATCTTTTCCTCAGTTTGAGCCTTTGTTATTCTGACTACCCTCCCTGTTTCCTTCTGCCTTAACTGGTACAGTTCTCTGTCCTGCTCCTTCTGTATTTCCTTATACTTCCTAAATGCTATCTTTTTCTCCCTAACCTTCACCACCACCTCTTTTGAGAACCATAGTGGCTTTTTCTTTCATTTTGATTTGTTTATTTGCTTCACACAAAGGCTTGTTGCCTCTGTGATGGCAGTTTTGATATTTCCCCATTGTTGCTCCACCCCTCCTTCTAGCCTGTTTTCTAGTGCTTTTCTAGGGCACTCTCCCATCTTGCCAAAGTCAGCCTTCCTGAAGTCCAGAACCCTCACTTTTGTATGGCTTGACTTTGTAGCTGAGTTTATCTTGAACTATACTGTTTGGTGGTCACTTGTTCCCAAATGGCTACCCACTTCTAGGTCTGAAGTCCTCTCACTGTCCCCATTTGAGAGTACAAGGTCTAAGATTGCTCCCTCATGAGTAGGTTCCAAAACTGGCTGTCTGAGGCATGCCACCTGAAGGGCGTTGAGAATGGCCCTGCTTTTGGATGTGACTGCAGCAAAGGTGCTTCAGTTGACATCCAGCATATTAAGGTCCCCCATCAACAGTATCTCCCCTTTCTTTGCCATCCTAAGTATGCCTTCTATCATATTCTTGTCTATTTCCTCTCCCTGACATGGGGGGCTGCATACAACCCCTGTGTGGATTGTGGTGCCATTTCCAGTCTCTAAGGTGATCCACATTGCCTCCTCTCCTCTCTGTTTACTCTTTTGTTCAGATGTTTTTATCCCTTCTCTTACTTAGAGAGCTACCCATAGAGGCAGCTTGTCTTTCCCCAGGGGTACCATGAGCAGTTGCTCAAGATCGCTCATGATATCCCCATGTTTGGACACCTGGGCATTGCACACACCATGCAGGGATTGGATCAGAATTTCTATTTGCCCAACTTCACCCAGCAGATGAAGGAATTTTGCAGGTCTTGTCACTTGTGCCAACAAATAGGGAAGGCAGGCAGTAAAACCAAAGCTGCCCTAATTCCCTTGCCCATTGTGGAGGAGCCATTCCAGAGGGTAGGAATGGATATTGTGGGACTTTTGAGTACCTCAAGCTCCTCCGGGAAGACGTTTATCCTGATGGTGGTCGATTATGCCACCCGATACCCAGAGGAAGTTGCCCTCTCCTCACTTAGGACAGACAAAGTGGCAGACACCTTGCTTGGGATTTTCTCCCATGCCGGGTTTCCACAGGAGGTTATCACTGATCAAGGGATACCTTCATGTTGGAACTGATGAAGTGTTTGTAGGAGATGTGTGGGGTGGTGTAGAGACACATGACACCTTATTACCCACAAGCCAATGAGCTTCTGGAAAGGTTTAATGGTACCCTAAAATCAATGCTCCAAGCGTTTGCTGAACAGCATTGGAGGGACTGCGTGAAATACCTTCCCCACATGTTGTTCGCATACAGAGAGGTACCCCAAGAGTCGAGGGTTCTCCCCCTTGGAATTCTTATATGGATGTAGGGTGCGTGGGACCCTAGATATGTTCCACAAAGACTGGGATGGCAAGCACGCCACCCAGGGAATTTCCACAGTGGAGTATGTCCTTAAGGTTTGGGAGAAGCTGAAGGAGCTTATGGGTGTGGCCCAAAGCAACCTGTCAGCTGCCCAACAGAAGCAAAAAAGTCTAGTAAGTAAATATTTGTTTGTTAGGTGCCCAATCCTGGAGGCTCTGAGCGCCATTACATAAAATTCAGGGACACAAATAAATGTGCAATAAAATCACAGCAATCAATAAAATCAAACAGTCAGCACTAAATTATGTTTTCAGGGTATGCTAACTTGAATAAATGAGTTTTTAAGCCCCTCCTGAATACCTCCACTGCAGGGGCCTCCCTAAGAGATCACTGAAGTGAATTCCAGAGAACTGGGCTGGCCACCCTGAATGAACAATCACCTGAGGTTTTCAGCCCAGTTCTCGGAATCACAAGGAGGCCGTGCTTTGAGGAATGGAGGGAGCAAGTCAGAATGGCTGGAGTGAAGAGGTCTGACAGATAGCTAGGGCCCAGTCCATATAGGGCATTATAGATGAGCAAGCCCACCTTGAAGAGAACCGGACACCTGACCAGCAGCCAGTGCAGACCCCACAGGACCAAGAACACATGCCAGAACCTAGGTAGTCCCATCAGTAACCTGGCTGCTGCATTCTACACTAGCTGCAGTCAGTGGAGGTTCCCTCCACTGACCCTGAGGTATAGAGCATTACAGTAGTCAAGTCTTGATATCACAACAGCATGCACCAGTGATGGCAGGTCTCTAGGCGGGATTAAAGGCTTAATCCGAGCAATGGTCCTCAGATGGTAAAAACTACTTTTGATGATGGCCAACACCCGAGCATCAAATGTCAGCCTGTCGTAGAAGATCATGCCCAGATTTTGCACCCTGGAGGACACCATCAATAGTATTGACCTCAGAACTAAGCATGTTGTCATCCTGGAGGTGCCCTCACTCTGCCCACAACCAGGCTCAATCACTAGTAGCTCTGTCTTGCCAGGATTAAGCCTCAGTCAGTTAGAGTTCATCCAGTCCTGGATCTCAGTGAGACATTTATTCAGCACTTCAACAGCACCACTTGTCCCTGGTACCAAGTACATATACAGTTCAGTATCATCTGTGTAGCAGTGAAAACTCAAACTATGCTGTCTGATGATCCTCTCCAGGGGCATCATGTATACTGAGAACAGCATCAGTGACAGGATCCAGCCATGAAGGACTCCACAGGTTAGAGGCAGGAGGGAAGAGGAAAAAGTCCCCATCTTCATCCTTTGCCTCCTTCCTGAGAGAAAGGACTCAAACCAGTTGACAACACCGGTGAGTCCACACCACTCTCCAAGGTGATCCAGCAACACAATGTGATCCACAGTATTAAATGCAGATGATAGATCAAGGAGAATGAGAATTGACCTTCCCATTGCTCTCTGGCCATAAGGAGATAATTACGTACCTGGACCAGTGACATCTTGGTGCTGTGCCTTGCCCTGAACCCGAACTGGAATTGCTTGTAGATGTCACAGGTCTTCAGGTGTTTCTTGAGCTGTAGAGCCACTATTTTTGCAAAAACCTTCACTAAAAATGGGAGGTTGGAGACTGGTCTATAATTCACTAGGATGTCGAGATCAAGAGATGGCTTTTTCAGAAGTGACCTCACCAGCATCTCCTTCAAGGCATCGGGGAAAACCCTCTCTGAAAGCGAGCACCTAATTATCCCAGCGAACACTGGACCAATGACCTCAATGCATCCCACTAGTAAACATGTCAGGCCCGGGTCCAGTTCACAATAAGTGGGCCGCAGCTTTAAAATCATCTCAGAGACCTCAACCACCTCCACCAGTCAAAACTATGCCCAGGCAATAGGAGTGTTCCAGTTCCAACCGGTCCCAACCCCGTGGGTCTGGTCCAGATCCACTGGCGAGATCCCAGCCCGAATAGAGGACATCCTGTCAGCAAAAAATAGAGCAAGCTCTTCGCACTGTACTGTTGAAAATGTTTTTTTGGGCTGTAGACAGAAAGGATGGAGAAGCCTGTCTACAGTCCGAAAAAGCTGAGCTGGTCTATTTTTCTCTGTAGCAATCTCCCAGGACAGGAATTCTGCCTTCTTATGGTTGATTGCCCTTTGATAGTCACCATAGTGATTTCTCAAAGCCAGTCTGTCCTCCTCTAGCCAGGTCTTCCACTAGCAGTGCTCCAATCTCTGACCCATGGTCTTCATCGCCCAGAGAGCCCCATCAAACCATGGGGGTCTCGGGTGAGAGGACCTAGGTCATATATGGACCAGTGCAATGGTACAGAGTGCTTCAGTTACAGCCCAATTATAGGTTGCCACTGATTCACCCAAGCCAATTGCACTAGCAGCACTGACACTGGAAAAATCAGCCACTGCCATCAGTCCCTCAGGGGTCAAACCCCTTAAAGGATGGTAGCTGATCATCTCAACAGGGGAGGGACCATTGGGGGAGCCCTGAACGAGAACTTCATGGTGCAGTGATTGGACCCAATGACCTGATCAATCTTAAGGTCAGTGACCCCGAGACCCAGTGAGAATACCAGGTCCAAGGTGTGGCTGGGCTGGTAGGTTACAGAGGCAACTGCCTGTGCTAGGCCCAGTGATGTCATCAACTGGAGGAGGTCAGATCCAAGTTGCAAGGATTCATTGTCGATCCAAACATTGAAGTCACCCAGAATAAGCCATCTGTCGGACTCCAGCACCCTGTCGATGATGAAGTCTACTACCTCCTCCTGCAGAAATCCCCCTCCCAACCCCAGAGGGCAGTAAATGAGGAGAATTCTGCAACCTGCACCTGGACCCCCACACACCACCACACATTCAAATGACCTGGTAGAACCCACCAAATGCATCGAGAAGCTCAAGTCAGATCTCAAACAGATGGCTACACCCTGACCCCTGCAATCCTTCCTTGGACAGTGAACCACAGAGTACCCAGCTGAGACCAATGCTTTTAACACAGGCCCCACATCATTACCCAGCCAGGACTCTGTGATGCACGTCAGGTCGACCGAGGAAATCAAGTCTGACATAATTGTGGTCTTGTTCCTCATCGGCCTGGCATTGCAAAACACTGGCTGAAGATAATCAGTGTCAGCTGAAGGCCCTCTAGCTACCTGCCTACACTGTCCGGCAGGAACCCTGGGAACGGAGGCCAAACATGTCAGGTCTCTCTCAAGGCCCCATTTAACCCCAGGATGCCTCCTATTCCAAACCACCCCAATCTCTCTCACCTCCATTGAGCTCCTGGCACCCCACCACCACCCCCCCAGTGATTCCCACCTCCCTACAATGCCTTACAGCAACAGCAGGGATGGGGAGGTTGCAGAAGAGGTGGAGGTCATGCAGCAGAGTGCCTGAATAGCTAAACCGGAGGGGCCCTGAATTCCTGCACATAGCTTTTTTATGGTAAACACAGAATAAATACTAAAATGGTCAAAAGACCAAAAATAAAATCCTAAATACTCAGTTATACTCCATTCACACTCTAATACAATAAGACTCTACTCAGACACTCCACATTCACACCTTACCTGCTTCCCACAACCCCAACCACAGCCCACCCACTGAAATAAAATAGAGTTTATTATTCAAAGTAAGGAGAGATTCTGAGTGCAAAAAGAGTTTGTGATCCCATTTCCGGGGAAAAACCAGTTTAATAAAACAGAAAGAAATGGAAACCTTGATGTCAATGAAAAAAGGGGGAGGGGCTCCTGATGACAGTTCTTTACTTCTGACACAGCTCCCTCTCACTGAGCTGAGACACAGTCCAAGTCTTTAACAAGAACCAGTTAATGGAAGGAGAGTTGGAAGAAACTCTTCAAGGGGAAAACAGGCACAAGGGAAGTGCAAACCCCAGCACCCTCTCACTATGCAGGGCCAAGAAGTTCAGGAAGGACTAGCAAAGACTCACCAGCCATGACAAAAGTCCAACTTCACCCTCTGGTGCTTCTCTCACTAGCACCAGAGGCAGTCATAGCAGTATTCATTCTGTGTAAAATACGCCAGCAAGATGAATTTTATGGCCCAGGTCTCCATGTAGCTTCCTGGCTGGTCTTGGCTATCCACCTGCTGCCACAGTAAATACAACCAGTTCATGAATTGTCCAGCACCCGAAGTTCATGGAAAAAGGCCCACCATGCCACACCATGAGTCCCCAGTTCAATTCAGTATGTAGCCACCCCACCAATTTGGGGGCTTACATTTGGCCCATTGCTCTCATTTCTACTCATCCTCAAGCTCCTCTCGGCTGCCTACTGTTTCCTCCCTGGTGTTTTCCCCTCTGCAGCCCAAATCTTTTTGTGCCCTTGTGCCTCCAACACTAGCTCATCTTGGGCCCCAAACTTAAGCTGTGCCGCCCCGATGGTTTGCTTTGGTACTCCAGTGCCATCAGGATCGTGCATGTGCAAATCTTTGCCTTTGATCTCCCGACTGCTCGGTTTGTAGTCGAGCAGGAGAGTGTTTGGCAGTCCCAGTCCCCGTGTTAGGCAGAGTGGGGACTGGTGACCCAAACAAGGGCCAAGAGAGCCCTCTCTTTAAAATAAAGAGATCCACGGAGTGCTAGTGATTGGGGCTCATGAATATTAATGAGTGTTCTGAATGCACTTGGGGAATGATTATTTTTTGGCAACTGCAGCAGGGACAAGAAACATAAAATAAATAAATAGCAGTAGTTGCCAAGGACATTTGGGGAAAACTCTTAAAAAGGGGGAAAATGTTAAATTAATAAATAATTATCCTGGCTGCACCAGTATTGGGACTCAGATAAATCGGTGTGCTTAAAATATTGGCAGCAGTGACAGGCTATGGACTGAAATAAACAGCTAAAGTTGGGCAATTATATCAAGGACACAGGTGGCTATTGAACTGTGGGGCAAGTGGGCAAATATATTGATTATTCTGGCTGCACCAGGACTTTATTTGGGACTGTGTTAAATCTGCTTTAGGGACTGTGTGTTTAGCAGCCATTACAGAGCAGCAACAGCCAATCGGAAAGCCGGGATTTGTAAGCAAGGACTTGTGGGACTTTTGCCAAAGCTCATGGGAAACATTTAAGTGCTTATGGGGAACTGCAGGGACCTAAATTCAGGTGCCAAAACATAAAACCAATTGTGCATTGAGGGAGGTTAATGAATAATTCATTTTTGAGATTGACAAGCCTTTCAGCCACTCAGAGCCGGAGCAGCCAATAGCTTCAGCCAATAGGAAGCCTCAGAAAAGCCCAATAAAATACAGTTTTCTAAAGATTGGAGAGAGAGTAGAACGTGAGCACCCCACAGGGTTGGGGGCTCAGGCCCTCAGCAATCCAAAGGGGCCTAGTGATCCAGTGTAAGCCTCTCCACAGGGGAGAGGAGTTTTCATCTTTGCCAGAAAATAAATCAGTGGCAGCCTAACCAGAATCTGCTAACCTGGGGTTTGCCAGAAAATGTCCTCCAGGGGCTAGTTTAAATCCTTTCCACATTTAGAAAAAATGTGGGTCCTGCAACTTGATGCCAAGCCAGCTGTGAGAGAGCTGAACCTGCCTCAGCAGTGAGATGTCTGACGTCTTCAGGAACCTCAGAGTAAGGAGAGCCATTCCTGTGAGGATGCCTGAGTGAGTAAACTTGTATCTGTGAGAATTCTTTGAAAGAAAAAAGCTTAATGCGCAGCCAACCCCTAAAGAACTATTGAAACTGTAGTTTGTCTGCACCCTGTGACTGATCGGTTTTCAGAAAGGGTGGACAGTTATTAGTTAAGTGACTGTGTATGGTCCAGCATATATAAATGTGTTTGAATTGAAAGAGCCCAAGTGTGCTGATGTTAAATTGTGAGTTAAAGTGAAAGAGCCCAAGTGAGCTAATGCTGAATAGTACGTTTTAATTGAAAAGAAGCTAATGGAACTAATGGAACTGTTATTGCCAAGAGTGCGGTTTGTTTTGGAAGAAGATAAATGTACTAGAAGAAGTCCTTGAATTGGACAATTGCATTAAATAAGTAAATATGCTGAATGCATCTCTGGGAAAATTATAAATGTGCTAGAAGTCCTCACATGGGACAATTGCATTAAAATAAGTAAACTGGACAATTGCAATTGTCCAATTTAAAACCTGGCTGAAGCCTGTTGTTCCCGATAAATCATTCTCTCTTTCTGGGTATAATTTACTTAGAACTGACAGGAACAGCAAAAAGAAAGGGGGCAGGGTTGCAGTCTATTATAAAAATGTGTTATAAATTCCAGTAGTGAAGGGTCCTTGGAAATTGATTGGTTGTTGCTATGGATATTGTTACGTGGAACAAAACAACTTATTATGAGATGTCTATATAATCCACCTAATATTGGTCTAGAAGGGTTAAAGCAATATCTTGAAATAGTGGCCCCGCACAAAAAATGACATGACACCATATGATTTTAATTTGACTTGGTCCTTAAAGGTAAACCTAGGATTGGAGTCTTTATTATCTGCTTATGATTTATTACAGTTTAAGGTTCTCCTAAGCTTCACTAAACAGGCTGACAACTTCCTTACAACTGCCAAACTTTAACCTTAACCATGTGACTGTTCTGCAGCTGAAAACAGGAAGCCCCCAGTGTCTGCTGTCCACCCTTCAGATTCAAGTCAGATAGACTCTGAGCACCCTACTCATACCTACTCTGCGCTGAGATCATCTAATAATAATGCCTTGCTTAGCATATGCTTCCTTCTTCCCTCCTTGGTGTGCTAGAAATCTAGGTGCCCCTCCCCCTAACAGGGGTGTACTACTTACCATAATCTACTCACTAACCCTACTCTGGATGGTCAGGCTCATTGACCCATGCCCCCCTGAACCAGTGAGCAATCTACATAATATCCCCCCACACAACTTTCATAGCAGTAACCCTATCTCAAGTATATCTACTGTCTTAACAGAGCATGAGATCATAAAAAAGGGTGTATGCTATGATCTGCTTTACTATTTGAGCAGGACACATCGAAGACACCTCATCTCAATACCTAGCACTAAACTGCTCAGGTTACTAGTTGTGCTACTTCTCCTGTCAGGAGATATCCAACCTAACCCTGGCCCATAAACGCCCAATACCTTGGTAGCATCTCCCCAGGACCCTCAATGGGTGGTCACCAAGTCTGAAGATAGCACACATGAACATATGTAGCCTTAGACCAAAAATACATGAAGTCCAGGCCTGGCTGGACCTCTACAAACCGGATGTACTAGCCATCTCGGAAACCTGGCTAAAAGCCCACATCCACGACCACGAGATACAAGTCGTGGGCTACAATAGCTACTGCAAGGACAGAAAATCCAAAAAAAAGGGGTGGGGTTCTAATCTATGCTAAGGATGACCTCTCCGTGTCACCTCTACCCCTGCAGACTGATCCTGCTACTGAGGGAGAAAGCATATACATCCGGATAACCCTAGGGCACGTCAAACAACTAACAATTGACTGTGTCTACCACCCACCAAAATCAGCCCTCAAATCCCTTGAAGCCATCACAAATGCAACGGCTATCAAGGTAACAACGGAGCAACTAATCCTGGGTGACTTCAACATAAACTGGGCCCAGGACCCTGGTCATGCCTCGAAGTCCCTTACCCATGAAGTAGGTCTGACGCAGGTCATCTCCGAACCGACCAGACTTAATTATAAAACTGGGAACCACACCACCCTGGACTGGGCTCTGATGTCTAACCCCACTAATATACAGTGTGCGGGCACAATGGCAGACTCCCTGAGTGACCATTCCCCAATCTTTTACATATGGAAAAACAAACCACCCAAGGTCCAACCTAGAATTCTCTCTGCCCGAGACTTCTCCAAGTTCTCTGAACTACAATACAATCGCTACCTAGGTAGCCGGGACTGGATCACCATAAATCTTCTCCCAACTCTTACTGAGGCTTTGCAAATGTAACCTTCCCCACCCCTGTCCTTTTACCAAAACAACGACAGGTGGCATGCTGTTGGCATTTGGCAGCAATACTTGGTGGGGAGTGTATATCTACGGGTTCAGGGAAGGATGAGGCTACCTGGCACAAGAGGCCTAGGTTTGACTACTCTGCACAGGGGCACCCAAGTAAATCCAACTACAGGAAGCAATAACTGTACTGTCCAGAACCAGAATTGGGATTTTTCAGTGTGGCTTTATTTATTAACTCACTGAACATAAACAAAGCTCTGTATGGTCCCCCACAGGGCTACGTAACTGTAATGCAGATTAGCGGTTAAACACAGCGGTCCATTTGAGGAATGAACACTTTACAACAGTTGTCTGGCTTTGGACCCACCAGGCACTCAGCCCGGACTTCACATGCGCATTGGATACACAGCCCGACTGGTCCGGCTCCCCTGCCGGCCACTCTACTGACGGTCTGCTTGGTGAATGAACCCAAACTCTACTTGGAAAGACATCCCATCAAACAAGGAGGCTACCAAACTGTGGCTCCCCACACCACTTGAAGTCTGCGACTCCTAGAAAGATTTTGTTTTCGTACTTCCAATTCGAAACTCCCATCAAACAGGGAGACTCCCATCCTACAAGGAGTAATTTTCCCATCCTGTGGCTCCCCCACACCACTTAGAGTCTGTGACTCCTAGAGAATTTTCAAGTTGCAACCCGCGCTGGGCACCCACCCCATCACTGCCACGCATGAGGCGTAGTAGTAGCAAAACAGAAGAAATCCTGTAGAGGTGGACCTGGTTACTAAAGATGGGGATCTATCCACCTCCAGCTCCCACAGCCCATGCTCGGCCATTTCTCTGAACACACAGAAACTTCAGGATTGTAAAAATGTAGATTGCATGGTGGATGAACTGATGCACCCCCTCTACTGTGAACTCTAAATCCATTTAAACTTTAAACTGACTGCTCCATTTTTTTGTCCTAGTGTATGTAGTGCTCCCAAACAGCAGTCCCCAATAACATTTCCTGACTGAAAACAGTTGTTTGCCCCTTAAACTGGAGCCAAACACTCACCCATCATTGCAGGTGCCCCACAGGCGAAGTCCTTTAACTTTTTCTGTCATACCCAAACAGACAAAGTAATTTCAGGCAGCTTCTTTCCTTGGTGGGAAAAGGGGATTGCCCCCAGGACCCACAGAGACCTTTTCCTACCCCCCGGAGGGAGGGGGGCACTGAGACCGAGGGGACGGTCTCCACCACTTGAAGAATGGTGAAACACAGAAAAACTTCCTTCTGTGTGGAGGCAAAACTCAAACTACAGTCTGATGCTTCCTTCTTGCTCAAGGACAAACGGAAGACTCGCTTTTCAAATTCCCAAGGTTCTAGAACTACTCTGAGCTGAAGATTCCAAATGTGGCTCATGCAGCTGTAACAATTCTATAATGATGTCATCTCTCCAGTCTCAGCTGTGACTGAGGACAGAATGAGACAGTGTGAAACCCATTTAACTGGAGTTTCACAAGCTGCCTTCCCTGCCTACCACTAGGTCTTACTGGGATTCTAGTAACCCCGGGTAACAAAGGGGTTACACAAAACTTCCAGGATGAACTAACCACAGCGGCCAACCTCTTCGCTCCAATGAACAGACTGAGGGCTAAAGGCAGCTGCTACAAGTGGATCTCTCCCTCCCTCAAAGTCCTAATGGCTACTTGGGGAAAAAGCCTGGAAAAAGTTTAGGCTCTCCTCCCTTCCGGCTGATCTCGCAGAATACAAAGCCCTAAAAAACAAAGCCAAGAGAGCCATAAAACTCGCTAAGAGAGATTACTTAACACACCTCCAGAAAACCAGCCTGGGCAACCCCAAGCAATTCTGGAATCATGTTAATGATCTGATCAAGGGCAGCGAAAAGCCTGAATCCTGTCCCATGGAGATTACCGGTCAGCTCACAACTGACTCTTCTCAAATATCGGCTGCCCTTAACAGGCACTTCTCAGACCTCGAGGCCTACAAGACATGCCTGTCTCCCCAGACTCTGCCCCCTACCTCAGATGAACCACCTCACATGGAAAGACCCCCATTTCACCTGAGACTGGCTAAACACACTGAAGTCCTAACCCTCCTAAGGAATCTGAAACCTAAAGGGTCAGTGGGACCCGATGGTATCAACCCTCGGCTACTCAAGGCAGGAGCTAGCTCCTTATCCTGGCCCATAACCATGCTCCTCAATCGATCACTGAGGGAAGGAGCAGTCCCTGACCTGTGGAAACACAGCAATGTTGTCCCTATTCACAAAGGGGGGCTCAGGGAAAAACTCAGCAACTACAGGCCCATCTCCCTCCTCTGCTCACTTGCTAAGGTGCAAGAAAGAGTAATCTACAATCAACTCAGGGACTACCCGGAAGCTCATCAGCTCCTTGCCCCCTCCCAACATGGATTTAGAACAAACCATAGTACTGACACTGCCCTCATTAACTTCACGGATGAAGTACTCAGGGCAATGGACAAAGGGATAACCACTGGTGCAGTCTTTATAGACTTATCCAAGGCATTCGACCTCGTCAACCACAATTTGCTGCTACAAAAGCTGCAAAATGTAGACCTAGACAATCATGCCCTGAAGTGGTTTTGGAGCTAGTTATCAGGCCGGGCACAGAGGGTCTCATGGAAAGGGATCATGTCTGACCCGCTACCCCTAAACCAGGATATACCTCAGGGCTCAATTCTAGGCCCCCTCCTGTTTGCCTTGTTTACCAACGACCTGCGTACCCACTGCGGGGAGAGCTCGGTTGTGCAGTATGCTGACGATACTGTCATCTTCCGACCCCTATGTGACGTGGTTGCCCTAGACCCACTACTCCAAAAGGATCTCACTTCACTAGAGACTTGGCTATGTAAGAACAGAATGGTACTAAATGCCGACAAGACCAAGGCAATGCTATTCGGGCCAAGATCCCTGGGACTTGACAGGTCCTCATCCCTCTCCTTAACTTCACTCTCTGGCAAAGCCATTAACATAGTTCTCTCCCTTAAATACTTAGGCCTCACGTTGGATCAGAATATCACATACAAGGAACATGTGGACCAGGTCACCAGGACCCTACATCCAAAACTTGGCACCCTGTACCGACTCAGGGACCAGCTCATCCCTGAAGCCAGGCTCTCCATTGCTACTAGCGTCCTTTTACCCAACCTGACCTTTGTGGCCCCTATAATACAGGGCATGGCAAAGCAAGAGATAACCAGGATGCAAACCCCATACAATAAAATAGCTCAAGCTGTGACCTTAGACTAACCGACGCCACTATCAGACACTTTGGGCTAATCTTGGCCCACATTGGTCACCGCTTCAACACCCTTTTGCTTGTCCAGGCCTACAAGCTTCTCAAACCCCACACTGCGCCAAGTATTGCCGGGACCATAACCCTTAAATACAACCCAAGGAACCTAAGGACCTCAGATAGAACACTATTAGAAGTCCCTAGGGTAAGGACAAACGCTGGCAGAAGATCCTTTTCCTCCCAAGCAGCCTGCCAATGGAACAAGCTCCCTCCCCAGGTCCAGGCCTCCTCCTCACTCATGAACTTCCGCACCAGGCTTCAGTCCCATTTGCTGACCTCAAGCGCATGCCACTGCCATGGCACTTAAGGCTTCTAAGGTACTCCCCTCCTCTCCAACTCCCCGTCTCCTAGCTGAACCTACCTACTACCCGCCTTATACAAACTGCTCACCAGAGGTCATGTGCTACCTCCTGAATAAACTATATGCAAAGTACTACCAATTTTATACATGTCGTAATGATAACCATGCCTGTAGCCATGTCTGCATCCACTGTTTTTCTTTTACCATGCCTGTATCCACTGTTTTTATTGTAACCACATCATGATGTAACTGACAATACCTCAAATGTTCTTTATGTCCTTGTTCATTCTTATAACTTGTATTGTTATCCCGGGTCACCCCTGATAAAGGGACCTTCGGGACTCAGTGGGCCTACCCGGTCACCAAAATTTAATAAATAAAATAAATAAATATTACAATGTGTAAATGACCCTACTCTTCTTAATTCACACTCCTTAAACCATACAGTCTTGGATTGGAGCATAACCAATAGAGAGGGTTGTATGACTTCCTCAGGTGTTTTGCATGATGCAGTTAGTGATCATAAGGCAATATTTGCTGTGTTAAATTTTAGCCGTTTGAAAGTCCCTCTTCATTTGGCCCAGGTTCTTTCCTTTAATAATGTCAACTTGGACATTCTCTGTGCTTATTTATCTCAGATTAATTGGTCATATCTGGAATGTATCCCTGCTATTGATTGTGCTGTGGATTTATTTTGCAGTCAACTTCTTCCAATTTAGGAGTCTTTGTTCCCTATGCATACAAGGAGGTTAAGTGGTGTCCCCAGCCCATGGTTTACTCCGGCCATTAGGGCCTTGATTAAGGAGCATAATACTGCTTGGGCTGTACATAAGATTAATATCTCTGTTTTACTTCTTAACAACTACCACTGCATTAGAAATAGGATTTCTGAGTTGGTACGTAAAGCAAAATAGATTTTTATAGGGACAGGTTTCAGTCTAACTGGTCAAATCCTAAAAAAATTGGGGAAAACATTAATTCCCTACTCTCTCCTAAATCAACACCTTCAGTTAGGAACCTGGCAGTAAATGATGTTGATATTGTTGACCCTATTGAGATAGCTAACCTTTTTAATAATAAATTATCTGCTCTGTCCAGTTTTCATAGAAGTGGAAAATGTATGGTTGATTGGAGTTCCAAATGTGCTTCTCCAATGCTGGACAGACCTGAGTTTGTATTTAAGAAGGTCTCTGAGATCGATGTTTATAATTTGCTGATTACTTTACCAGATATATACAGTAATTATGGGAGTGGGCTCCTCTGGTCCTCGAGCCCCCTGGATCTAAGTCCTGCGTGACAGGACTGCAGACACCCCTCGGCGACCTTTCTGCAATCTAGACAGGTGACTCAGTGAACAAAGGGAGCACAAGAGGCAGGCTGGATGACCCGGCAGTGGATGTGGTGGATGG
The DNA here is from genome assembly GCA_016271365.2 of Neoceratodus forsteri. Lineage (NCBI taxonomy): Eukaryota > Metazoa > Chordata > Ceratodontiformes > Ceratodontidae > Neoceratodus > Neoceratodus forsteri. The sequence continues at coordinate 668,197,430 of CM057451.1, read as the reverse complement.
CTACTGGACCCTTCTTCGCCTACTAGGGGACGGGGTGTTTCCGTGATTTCCTTGTGTTTCTGAGGGTGCAAATGTGCAATGTCATCCAGCACAGTGTGGGTGTGCTCCCGCACCCACCTGCAGGATGTGCCTCAACCCCCATACCCCATCAGCATGCTCCATGCCTGCCGTACCTCCTGGAGACCACCAGGAGCCACCAGAGCAGCACGGAGCCAATAACCCTCCCCAGGAAAGGAGAGCTGCCAGCCAGTAGCTCAATCAAAGTCCATGCCCTCTACCTCTGCCGACCCCCGGCACCTGAGTTCACTCCTGAATCCAGGTCACTGGTGTAGCGCAAGGTGTGGTGTCCAGCACCGTAACCCGCAGTGCCATGGGAGTGGGCTTGATGGCTATGTTTTAAAGTTGACTATTCCCATTATTGTTAAACCTGTATGCTATCTCTTTAATCTTTCATTGCAATCTGCCAGTTTCCATCTAATTGGAAACTGGCAAGGGTTGTACCAATCTTCAAGAAACCTAATGCAGCCTTTCTTGAGGATTTTTGCCCTATTTCAATTCTTAATCCATTAGGTAAAATGCTTGAAAGGATTGTTGCTTGCCAAATCAATGAATACCTTACCTCGTTGACTTGCTTTCACCTAATCAACATGGTTTTCGTAAGCACTATGGAACAGGAACTGCCTTAGTCAGGTTAACGGACTCCGTCCTAAAGGGCTTTGAGAAAGGCCCAATAACTGGGGTAGTGTTCATGGACCTGACCAAGACATTCGACCTTATGGAGCATGATTTGGCATGCTCAAAGTTGAATAGCCTGGGGATTAGTGAGGCGGCTGTTTCTTGGGTAGAGAACTATTTATCTCAGTGTGCTCAGTTTGTTAATGTAGGCCCTGCAGTATTTGATACCTCCTTGATTAGTTGTGGCATTCCTCAGGGGCCCATTCTGGGACCCTTATTATTTTCTCTATTTGTTAACGAACTTTTTCCTTTTTGTAGGACTTGTGAAACAATATTTTACGTAGATGACTTGATTCTTTTCTGCCAACCTAGTTCCTTCTCTGAGTTAACAGGTGCCCTGAGTCATGATTTTAGGTGCTTTTACACACAGGTTTTCAAAATGGAATGAGCGTTACCTGTGTGGCACCGTTGTACCCTGTTGCATTCTTGTTCCTTTTTACACCTTGCCAGTATTCCAGCATCCCCCCACCTCCATTTGTTTCGGCTCCCCCAGAGTTTGCTGCCCTATTATGGCTGTTTCTGCAGTGTTACCAGAATGGCTGTTTTACACTGCCAGACGAAACAGAACACATTGGTGCAAACCGCGAAAAGCAGAGATTGCGGTTTGGACGAACGTTCACCAAGAGAATGAAACAGATGCACTTTACACACAAGGGATGTAACAGAATACTGTTTCAGTAACAGTCATTCCATTACAGAAGCCTGTGTGTAAAAGCGCCTTTTGAGGGAGTTTGTCAATGGTTTCTGGACAATGCTTTAGTCTTAAATTCTAACAAAACCAAATCCACTATTTTGGTACTCCCCTTATGCTTAGGGATAATCCTGTTTTATCCTTAAAGGATTTAAATGGTTTGATTATTAAACAAATGTACCAATTTAAGTACCTGGGGGTCCTTTTTGACACTTTCTCTACAGGTTCATACAGTTGCACGCACTATAAATCAAACGTTAGATCTGTTGTATAAATTCAAGAATTACTTTTCCCTTGAAGTTAGAAAATCTATTGCAGTAGGGTCACTGTTACCTCATTTTGATAATGTTTCAAGCATCTACTTTAACCTTGGAAGCAAGGAGCTGCATGCATTGTCGGTTGCTTACAATAATATTTGTTTTATTTTACAGGCACCACTGCGAACTCATCATCATGTTTTGTATTCTAATTTGGGGTGGCTGGCTCCTATCCCTAGAGTGGAATATTTTTATGGTTGTCTTATTTTTAAATGTGTTTTTCTTAAATCCCTGTTTCCAATGTCGGATCATCTTAAACCCCAAGCTGTTCTTCTAAGTCTACGCTCCTCTAATGGTATTTTGTTAGATTCAGTGTTACCCTAACTTAAAATACAGTAGGGTCCCGAGTTTTCTCTATAGCTGCCCCTCTATATTGGAATGCATTGCACTTAGCTATACGCTAGGCTACATCGATACTCAAATTTAAAGTAAAATTGAAGCAATGTTTATTGATGAAATCTTTATGTAACATTTTTTGTAATAACTTTTATCTCTGTATTTTCTTGTTTATTTGTCTGTTTGTAATTTTGTATTCATTTTTTCTGGGTCAGGCCAGAAGAAGGGCCTTTAGTCCAGTGCTCTTAACCGGTTAACAAATAAATAAAACATTTTTTTTTTAAATGTGCTGAATGTTTAAGAAATATAAATGTGCTAAATGTAATGCAACCAGACTAGTTACATAGCAAGCACTTTTGGCCAGAAGAGAGGCTCAGTCTTCAGAAAGTCAAAAGTGTTGTTTCTGTCTTCAAGTTTTAGAACCTCTGCAGCCAGTTTAGGTGGTACTGGCTGTTGGCTTGCATGCAGTTTAACCTTCGTGGATAGTTCCCGTTTCTGGAAGCATTCAATTCTAACCTGCTTAGAGAAAATCCTTCTGTGAGTAAATGCAGGGCCTCCCCTGCTCCATCTAAAGAGACTGTACATGGTTAAACTGTTTAATATTTCAAGCCTAAGCCTTAATCTTCCTAATTACCCAGCCAACATACAATTGCACCACCAATCAGGCCTGCATTTCTTATGGACTTTGGTTACTGAGTACTCAGTTTAAGGTTAGGATTGCAGGGTCTCATACCAACTATGGGGACTGGTACCAGTGTGGGTGTTTAATGAAAACTTTGTCAACTGATTTATTGCAGCCAATTAGATAGCCACGGCTCTGAATATTCACAGAGGTTACATAGAAACATAGAATTTGATGGCAGGTAAGGACTGCTTGGCCCACCTAGACTGCCCATTTCCTTACCTGATGGATAAGATGCAGATTCTAGTTAATCAACAGCTTACTTCCTCCTACCCCCACTAGCATTGATTTATGTCCGTCCCATGCATTCTTGAATTCTCCCACTGTTCCTGACTCCACAACCACCTCAGAAAGGCTGTTCCATGCATCCACAACCCTCTCTGTGAAAAAATACTTTCTAACATTACCTCTGAGCCATCCCCCCTCTATCTTCAAATTGTGCCCCCTTGTTCTTGCACATCTCTTCTTCTGAACAATGCTACCCTCTTGTACTTAGTTAATTCCATTGAGATACTTGAAAGTTTCTATCATGTCCCCCTTCTCCCTCCTTTCCTCAAGAGTATACATGTTAAGCTGCTTTAGTCTCATCTCGTATGTCTTCTGGTACAGACCCTGCACCATTTTGGTTGCCCTCCTCTGTACAGCCTCCACTTTGTCTATGTCTTTGTGGAGATGGGGTCTCCAGAATTGCATGCAGTACTCCAGATGGGGTCTTACCAACTGTTTGTACAGAGGGATAACAACTTCCTGTTTTCTACTGTTGATGCTTCTCCCAATGCATTCCAGTATCCCCCAGCCCTCCTTACTGCCTTCTCACATTGTTTGCCCACCTTTAGGTCATCTGATATAATTACTCCTAGACCTCTTTCGATTTTTGTTGTTGTTATTATCTCACCCCCCATTGTGTACTCTTCCCCTGGGTTTTTGTTTCCCAGATGCATTACCTTGCACTTCTTTGCATTGAATCTGAGCTGCCATATATTTGACCATTCCTCCAACCTTGCCAAGTCCCTTTTCATCTTTGTCACCCCAGCTTGTGTATCAACCCTGTTACAGATCTTTGTGTCATCTGCAAAGAGACATACTTTTCCTTCCATGTGCTCTCCAATGTCACTTATAAAGACATTAAAGAGGACCTGCCCCAGTACCAACCACTGTGGTACCCCGCTAGTTACTCTCCTTTCTTCACTGTGGACTCTGTTTACTACTACCCTTTGCGTCCTATTGTCCAGCCAGTTTTTTATCCAGGCTACCACCTTAGGACCCACTCCAAGGCTGGCTAACTTGTATATTAATCTTTTGTGTGAGACTGTGTCAAATGCCTTGCTAAAATCTAGGTAGGCCATATCCACAGCCCCTCCCTGGTCTACTACTTTGGTCACCCAGTTAAAGAAATCTATTAGGTTTGACATGACCTTCCTGCTGTGAAACCATGCTGCCTTGGGTCCTATGCCCCACTGGCCTCTAGGTACTCAACAGTTCTTTCCTTCAGAAGTGATTCCAACATTTTCCCTATGACTGAGGTCAAACTAACTGGTCTGTAGTTTCCTGCCTCTGCCCTGCTCCCACTTTTGTGAAGTGGAATCGCATTTGCCCTCCTCCAATCCTAAGGTACCAGCCCATCTTCCCATGATTTGTTAAACAGAGTATTTAGTGGCATTACTAGTTCTACCCTTAGTTCTTTTAGAATTCTTGGGTGAATCTCATCAGGCCCCATTGCTTTATCCACCCTGAGTTTCAAGAGTTCTTTCAAAGCCCTTTCTTCTGTGAATGGACTGGTATCGACCCCCCCATTCAGAGTGTTTCTCTTGTTTGGTTTAGGTACCTCCCCCTCCTTTTCTGTTGTGAATACTGAGCAGAAATATTCTTTCAGTATTCCTGCTTTTTCACTGTCACCCTCTGCTCTCATACCTTCCCCTTTATTAAGTCTCTGTATCCCTCCTTTGGTCTTTCTTCACTCCCTAATGTACCTATAAAAGATTTTATCCCCTTCTTAACAGAGCTGGCTGTCTTTTCCTCAGTTTGTGCCTTTGCTATTCTGACTGCCTTCCCTGCCTCCTTCTGCTTTAACTGACAAAGTTCTCTGTCCTGCTTCTTCTGTGTTTGCTTGTATTTCCTGAATGCTATTCTTTTCTCCTTAACCTTCCCTTCCACCTCTTTTGAGAACCATAGTGTTTTTTTCCTTCATTTTGTTTTGTTGATTTGCTTCACACAAAGGCTTGTTGCCTCTGCGATGGCTGTTTTGATTATTCCCCATTGTTCCTCCACCCCTTCTTCTTGCCCGTTTGCTAGTGCTTTTCTGAGGCACCCTCTCATTTTCCCAAAGTCAGCCCTCCTAAAGTCCAATACTCTTGTTTTTGTATGGCTGGATTCTATGGCTGTGTTTATTGTGAACCACACTGTTTGGTGGTCACTTGTTCCCAGATGGCTACCCACTTCTAAATCTGAGATCCTTTCTCCTTCCCCTTTTGACTGTACCAGGTCCAAGATTGCTCCCTCCCGAGTGGGTTCCAACATTATCTGTCTGAGGCATGGCCCCTGTTGGGCATCAAGAATGACCCTTCTCTTGGATGTGCCTGCCATTTTAAAGATGCTTTCTAACATTTCCTTGTCCATTTCCTCCCCCTGAGATGGGTGTCTGTACACAATCCCTATGCGGATTGTGGTCTTGTTTCCTGTCTCTGGGGTGACCCACAGTGACTCATCAACTTCCTGTTTACTCTTTAGTTCTGTTGCTTTAATCCCTTCCCTTATATAGAGAGCTACTCCTCTTTTACCCACCCAGTCCCTCCTGTAGATTGTGTATCCTGATATGTTGACATCCCAGTCATGGTTCTCTGTGTGACATGTTTCAGTGACTGCCACAATATCCAGGCATCCCTCTTCCATCAAGGCCACTAGTTCAGGGAGCTTGTTACACAGACTGTGGGCATTGGTACTCATCACCTTCCATTTTTTTATGGCCTTACCCTTTTTAGCCCCAACCATGTCCTTACTGCCTTTTTCTGCATTTCCCCTGTCCTGCTCCCTACTGACTTCTCTACCTTATTGTTTACCTCACTAACTACTGTGTTTTGTGGGGGGAGGCTGGGATTTCCCTGCTCCTTTTCAGTGCTTCCCCCCTTGGCTAGTTTAAATGCTTGCCAATTAAGCATTTAAACCTATTACCTAGGATCCTAGTTCCCACCCCCGCAGACAGATGCAGACCATCGTGCCAGTATAGGCCTGCCTCCCTCCAGGTGGCTCCCCAGTGCCCAATGAAGCCAAAACTCTGAGCTCCACAACAGTTTTTCAATCATTCATTGAATCCCATGGTGTGAAATACCCTAGCATCATGCTTACCATAGACAGGCAGCACCTCCGAGAAGGTTACCGTACGTGCTACTTGTCTAAGGCCCCTCCCCAACCCTAAAAACTCCTCTTGCACCGCTCTGATCCCATTCACAGCCAGATCATTTGTCCCTAGGTGGACAATGACATCCAGCTCCTTCCCTTGTGCAGCTGCTCCCACGATTCTGAGGATTCGCTTCCTGTCCCTCCGAGCCATGGTGCCAGGCTGGCACCTTACCTCCCTATCCCCTTCCTCCCCCAGTTCTACCCCCCAATGATTGAGTCCCCCACCAGGAGTTGTTTCCTTCCCCTGTGGGGTCTTGTGCCACCTTCCTGTGGGTCTCCTTTGTGGAGGTTCCCAGCATCCTCCTTGGTCTCCACTGCAGGTGCCTCCATAGAGGAACCCCTCTTTGCCAGAACAGCATATGAATTGTGGAGAGGTACAACTAGAGGGATGCACCTCTGTTCCACCACCCTCTCCCTCCCTGAGCCCACCTTGGTCTGACCGCTCCTCTTTCTTGGCAACCTCTGAGGTAGCGGTGGTGGCACTGGTGGTCCCTGGATGGGGGAAGAGGTTTCACAAATCCTAGCCAGGTCAGCCTGGAGATGGGCAACCTCCTCCCTCAGACCAGAGAGGTTTCTGAAAACGGGGCAGCATCACAGCCTCCAGAATGTCTCCCAGAACACTGCTGACCCATAGCCATCGCACTGCACCACTCCCATCTTGACTTTTTCAAGTTCAAGTTTTCAAGTTTATTGCAGGAAAGACTCCATTGAGCAAGTTCATTCACAAGGAGGTCCTGAGGCACGTACACAAGCCGTTCACAATTACATAGACAGCAGATATAAAATGTAGAACAACAAAGAAAAAAAACTATATAATACAAGAGGTATACACAATAGAAGTCCTTATGCTATGCATGCAGTACATTCCAGCTTTAACCTTGCCCTAAATTATGCAACACATTTCAGCTTAATAAGTAGAGGGCCAGTTGGTACGTAGGAAATTGACTTGGTGTTGGGGGCCTAGTAGCACCTACATATGTCTTTTAATTTAGAGATAGCTAGTGTTTTGTAGGAGTTTATTGATACAATGCTGGTTAGCTTCAGCATGGCTTGTAGTTGGTTCCAAATGTTTGGGAGGGCATATGAGACAGCTCTTTTGCCAGCTGTGGTACGTGTCCTGGGAACATCTAGTAGGATAAGGTCGGATTTCCTTAGGGAGTAGGTGCTATGCGAGATGTGTATGAGAGACGTTAAATAGACAGACAGTTTGTGGAGTAGTAATTTGAGGGTCCAAATGCCAGCATGCAGGAGGCATCTGGTGGCAAGAGAGGTCCACCCAACTGCTGCATAAAGATCACAGTGGTGGGTCCTGTATGCAGAGTTAGTAATGAAGCGAAGAGCACGGTGATTAAGTATGTCCAGTTTAGTTAGGCTCAAGGTTGGGGAGGAGATAAAGATAATGTCTCCATAGTCAAGCAAGGGAAGGAATGTTGCTTGGGCAAGTCTTTTTCGGGTCGTGAGAGAAAAGAGGGTCCTATTTCTAAAGAAGAAACCCAAGCGTGCTTTAAGCCTCTTTGATAGATCCTCGATGTGGTCATTGAAGGAAAGCTTGTTGTCTATCCACATACCTAGATATTTAAATTTAGGTACGACTTCCAAGGGTTCACCTAGGAGGTAACTATGAAGTTTTTAGGTGGGGTAGGTAGGGCACCAGACAAGACAAGTCTCGAGAAAATCATTGTCTTGGTTTTTTTGGCATTTAAGAGAAGCTTGGCATTGATAAGGTTGCTTTCTAACTGGATAAAGTCAGCTTGGAGTGCATCCCTGACTTCAGTTAAGGATGAGCCTGATGCGTACAAAACCGTATCATCTGCAAAGAAATGTATGCTAGAGTTCTTTATGTGGGAGTCAAGGTTGTTGATGTACAGGGAAAAAAGGATTGGTCCTAGGATGGAGCCATGAGGGACTCCTCTGGCAATTGGAAGGGGGCAGATAGTAGGCCATCAGCTTTGACTTTTTGTATCCTTTCTGTGAGATAACTGTTAAACCACTGTAAGGTAAGTGGAGTGGTACCTATGTAGGCAAGACAGGTGATTGGAAAGTGATGGTCTATAGTGTTGAAGGTCTTACTGAGGTCTAGAAAGACTGCACCAGTAACCTTCTTGGTGTCCATAGCATGGATCCAGTCATTAGAGACTTTAGCCAAGGCTGAGATGGTACTGTGCTTCGACCTGAAGCCAGATTGGGCTGGGTTTAGGAGTGAGTGTGCTTCGAGGTGATTTTTTTAGTTGGTTGTATATAAGTTTTTCCAGCACTTTGGAGAGAACAGGCAAGGTAGAGATAGGACGGTAGTTGTTTAAGTCACAAGGATCTCCTGATTTGAAGAGAGGAAGAATATGGACAGATTTCCAGCAGGATGGAACAGTGGCTGTGGTAATAGAGAGGTTGAAGATGTGGAGGATGGGGGCTGTGAGCTGGACATAGCCTAACTGCAAGAAAAATGATTCAAGGCCATTGTCCCCTGCACTTTTCCTGGTGTCAAGGCTAAGAATTATGTCTTCGACTTCTTTGTAGCTAAACAGGCACAACTGGAAGGGATGAGGTGGAGTAGCATGTGTAGTATCTGGGCTAGTGTTACTATTCACTCGATTAGCGTATGGGGAGGAGTCGAATGCCAACCTGGCAGTGGCAAAGTGAAGGTTAAGTTATTCGAGGATTCGCAGTTTATTTTCGACCATCCCATCCTTGGCCAGAATCTTGGTGGGAAGGGAGGAAGCAGCAGGATGGCCTTCAATGGATCTCAGTGTCTTCCAGATTTTTGGGGAGTTCCCTTTGGCCTGCTCCAGAGTGGAGATGTAGAAGTTTGCTTTAGTAGCATGTATACTTTTAACACAGGCATTTCTGGCAGTTCTAAACACCTGCCAGTCTGCCAGGTCCTTTGTGTGCCTGGCCCTAGCCCATAGCTTGTCTCTATTGGTAAGTGCAGATTTGAGCTCTTGGGTAAACCACGGATGCGAGATTTTCCACACCCTCATTTTAATAAGAGGAGCATGCTTGTTAATTAGGGTGGTGAGGTTGTCATTTAGAACAGAGAGGGCGGCATCAGCAGATTTGGCAAGATATAGGTCTTGCCACCTGATCGTAGCTAGATCGGTTAGGAAGTTTACTGAGTTGAATTTACGGAACGAGCGTTTGATTCTGAATTTAGGGTGCTGCTGGGTTTTAGATTGGAATCTTGTACATACAACAATACTGTGGTCACTCATGTCATTATGGAAAACTGCAGAATGTGAGATTTTATGGGGATGCGAAGTTAAGATGACATCTAAGAGTGAGCTGTTGGCAGAGTTAGAAGCATTGATTCTTGTGGGTTCAGTTACTATCTGTGTAAGACCCAGCTCATCACAGATGGCTTTTAGGGAGTGGGATTTACTGTAGCAGTGAGCCAATCCATATTGAAGTCCCCTAAAATTATTGTCTCCATGTTAGCGGCCAAAGTTATGGATTTCAACACGTTAAGAATTTCTGTGCCTCCTGACGGGGGTCTATAGCCACCAATGATTGTGATGCACTCTGAGGATGGAAGGCGAAGTTTAAGCGAGACAATCTCGTATTCCTTGGGCTTAGTTTTACAGGAAATGCTGCTAACATCAAATTTTGATTTGGCGTATAGAACCACTCCCCCCCTTAAATCCCTATCAGCCCTAATGAGCTTGAAGCCCGGTATAGTAATTTGTGGATCAGTGTTGGTCTTTTTTAGCCATGACTCGGTAATTATAATCAGATCTGGGTCAGTGTGGGCTGCCCAAACTTGAAGATGATCAAGCTTTTTGAGCAGGCTTAGAATATTGACCATCATCAGTTTCATCCCAGGAACAGCTGCAAACTCCGACGGAGAAGTGATTTGAGTTGGGGGACCTGGATTTAGTTCGACATTGCCTGAACAGAAAAGGAGAATTAGAAACATTTTCTTGAGGGCATTTATCAGGTAGAAGTGGGCTCTTTTCGTATGGGTTCTTGTGTGGTGTTCAGTCATCGAGGTACGTCTAGCCAGGGCATAGGAGATGCTGACATGGCCATTCAAGGCTAGCAGGGGAAGTGCACAGAAATACATTGGTGAAGGGAGGAGTACCAGAGGAGAGGGATGAGAATTAAAATGAAAACCTGACAGATTAAGAGTAGGGAAGCAATATGAAGATGCAGCAGGAACTATGATTGTGGGTTCCCAGGCTGGGATGACTTCTGACTTAGCATGGATCAGTGCTTTATGAGTCATAATTTTTGCCAGGATTAGAAGTAGAATGATAATGCAGGCCATATTGCCCATGATTGAGTACAGTGATTTGTGTAGAAAGACCAAGAATCCCTGTAGTGGCAGGTCTGTATAACCTGCTAATGGAAAAAAAAAACTTCCATTACACAGTTGAAATGTGCTCAGTTCTATCAAAAATCAATTTGTAAAAAGTGCCAGGTGGCTGAAGCAGGGGAAAAGTCCTGGCCAATCAGAGCGGGTTTGCTGGAAGCACCCATGTTCCGATTGGCAGCGCTGTCCTGTACCTTCCAAGGAGCTGCAGATGGGCATCCTGGTCTCGGTCAGTGGCTGGCTGGGTGCTGGCCGACCATGGGGGAGCTGAAGCAGCCTCGTTCAAGAGCAGGCAGCTGAAGAGAAGAAAAAAGAGCAGGTCTTAAATAGCATAGAGGTTAGGATAGGTTAGATTTGAGCAGTTTAGTAAGACAAAAGGTAGTTAGACTTTTCGGCGCCAAGGCAGAGTGCTTGGATGGGGGGGCTGCAGGAGGAGCACTGAGACAGAAGAGGTGTAAGCACTTTAAAACACTAGTAGAAATTACAATCCAGCTAATACAGTTGAAAAACTTCTATTACACAGTTGAAATGTGCTTAGTTCTATCGAAAATCTATTTGTAAAAAGTACCAGGTGGCTGAAGCAGGGGAAAAGTCCTGGCCAATCAGAGCGGGTTTGCTGGAAGCACCCGTGTCCTGATTGGCTGCGCTGTCCCGTACCTTCCAAGGAGCTGCAGGTGGGCATCCTGGTCTCAGTCAGTGGCTGGCTGGGTGCCAGCCGACCGTGGGGGAGCTGAAGCTGCCCCATTCAAGGGCAGGCAGCTGGAGAGAAGAAAAAAGAGCAGGTCTTAAATAGCATAGAGGTTAGGATGGGTTAGATTTGAGCAGTTTAGTAAGACAAAAGGTAGTTAGACTTTTCAGCGCCAAGGCAGAGTGCTTGGATGGGGGGTGCAGGAGGACTTATTTAGTATCCCTTCCCCTGTTGCTTTGTATGCTTACTGTCTCCTCCTACTATGTATTTTTATACTTACTTTCCTATTGCCTATGTACCCTTACAATGCTCGCCCTTCCTGTTCTGGGACAGGAACTTCCTGTAGTCTACAGCAGACTCCTTCTTCCGTGCTTGGATTCAGACCTCCAGCAGCCGGGGGGAAGAGCTATTTTTTAGGTTCCTACAAGGTTGGTGAAACTAATGTGTCTCAGTAATCCTTCCCTTCCTACTGCCAAACAGGAAGTTCCTGTTGTCAGTCAAATCCAGTGGCTATAAAAGTAGAACTGGCTTTGGGTGGGAGGGTGGAGGAGTGGGAAGGAGGGCAAGTAGTAAAAGAACTGTAGTTCTAGACTGCTGTTACATGCTCTGACAGCAAAGTTCTCTGTCAAAAACAGCACAAAGCTGTAATTGGAGACACTTGCTTTTGTACTCCTAAGCCACACCTCCAATTAGCCTCAGCCTCTGCTCCTGACTCAGTAAATTAAGCTGATACAGCCCCCTTCCTCAAAGAAACACACAGTGACTTTCTTCTTTTTTTTTTTTACTTAAATGAGACTCCCTTCTTCTAATAAAGCATCTGTTTGTGTAATCCAAACAGGTGCTGCTGAGATAGAAGTGATTTATCAGTAAAAGAGCTGAAGTTCTAAACTGCTGTTACATGCTCTGACAGCAAAGTTCTCTGTCAAAAACAGCAGGAAGCTGTAATTGGAGACACCTGCTTTTGTACTCCTAAGCCATACCCCCAATTAGCCTCAGCCTCTGCTCCTGACTCAGTAAATTAAATTGATACAGCCCCCTTCCTCAGAGAAACACAGTGATTTTCTTATTTCTTTTTACTTAAATGAGACCCTCTTCTTCTAATAAAGTATCTGTTTGCTTAATCCAAACAGGCACTGCTGAGATAGAAGTAATTTATCAGTAAAAGATCTGTAGTTCTAGACTGCTGTTACTTGCTCTGACAGCAAAGCTCTCTGTCAAAAACAGCAGGAAGCTGTAATTGGAGACACCTGCTTTTGTACTCCTAAGCTCCTAAGCCACACACCCAATTAGCCTCAGCTTCTGCTCCTGGCTCGGTAAATTAAGTTGATACAGCCTCCTCCCTCAGAGAAACACACAGTGACTTTCTTCTTTTTTTTTTTTTTGCTTAAATGAGATCCCCTTCTTCTAATAAAGTATCTGTTTGCTTAATGCAAAGAGGCACTGCTGAGACAGAAGTGATTTATCAGTAAAAGAGCTGTAGTTCTAGACTGCTGTTACATGCTCTGACAGCAAAGTTCTCTGTCAAAAACAGCAGGAAGCTGTAATTGGAGACACCTGCTTTTGTACTCCTAAGCTCCTAAGCCACACCCCAATTAGCCTCAGCCTCTTCTCCTGACTCAGTAAATTAAATTGATATAGCCCCCTTCCTCAGAGAAACACACAGTGACTTTCTTCTTTTTTTTAACTTAAATGAGACCCCCTTCTTCTAATAAAGTGATTTATCAGTAAAAGAGCTGTAGTTCTAGACTGCTGTTACTTGCTCTTACAGCAAAGTTCTCTGTCAAAAACAGCAGCCGGTTGGTGGGTGATATAATTAAAATGTGATTTAAACATGTAATTGCTTGATATTGTTCCAAACCAAATCAGACCAATCAAACTAAATGTAAATAGTGTAAATGCCTAACCTCTGTTCCTGCTTTACCCATCCTAACCCTTCCCATGTAAATAAACTGTTTATTGTTGTTTTGCAGATACCTGTGCCATGAGCATATTATTAGTATCCAGCTTCTAAATGGTGAAAGGTATCTAATGTGGGGAAGTGTAAATGAGACCCCCTTCTTCTAATAAAGCATATTATTAGTATCCAGCTTCTAAATGGTGAAAGGTATCTAATGTGGGGAAGTGTTATCTGGTCATATCTGGGGTGTCTTGTGATTAATGCGGGTGGGTACAGCATCCCAGAGGGTTGTACCAGGTTAAAGCTAGCCCACTTAAAGTTAAACTCTGGGTGGAGGCACTGCACAAATGTAATATCTTGGATAAGAACCTGTTAAAAGTAAATCTTGGGAACCCAGGCCCCACAACCTTGTACGGGCCCACAAGGCAAGGGTAGTAGCCCTTGTAGTAGTGCCACCTAGGCATTACAGGTAGCAGAAGAAGACACTGGAAGGGCAAAACACCCCCGTTTGAAGCTGGACTGAAGCTTTACTGCTACAGCAGTTGGAGAAAGGCAATTTGACCACTGTCCTGCAACACCCTCAGTCCATTTGAGCTAGGCGTCCTGAAACAAATGTTTGGTATAACCGCAGAGTCAGAGCTCATGCGTACAGTGCAGATCAGGAAGTCATGGTCTTAATCCCAGTCCGGAAGGACAAGCTGCAGGCCAAGTGGGTGGGACCACATAAGGTAGTCCAGCAGGTCAATGACATGAACTATATTGAAGAACTACCTGACAGGAGACATACCCATAGGGTGTACCATGTGAACATGATGAAGCCATATGTAAATAGGGCTAACATGGTGTTTGCAGTGTGTAGTCCTGGGAAGAGGACAGACGAAGAAGAACCCCTATTGGACTTGCTGGAGGAAAGCAAGTGGGAGTCATAGAAAAAGCAAAACACAGAAACACAGACTTTGATGGCAGATAAGGACTGTTTGGCCCACCCAGTCTACCCATTTCCCTACCTATTGGATAAGCTGCAGATCCTAGTTAACCAACAGACTACATCCTCCTAACCCCCCACCAGAATTGCGTTATGTTTGTCCCATGCATTCTTGAATTCCCCCACTTTTTTTGACCCCACAACCTCTTCAGAAAGGCTGTTCCATAAGTCCACCACCCTCTCCACGAAAAAATACTTCCTCACGTTGCCCCTGGGCCATCCCCCCTCTATTTATTATTTATTTATGTCTTTGATAACCGGTAGGTGGGCTGATCCAAAAGGACTGATTTCAGCCATGACTCGGGCCAAAACAGGATGGCAGCAAAACAAATAGACATCAGTAATTGCACAAAAGTGCATATCCAAGCAGTAATACAGGTCCATGTACAGGGCACAGAAACAAACAGGATACAGAAAACTGAAGTTTGGTAACAGTACGTAGTTCTAACTGTACAGAGCAAATGGTTCAGTACAAATAAACAGAAAAAAAAGGTTTATATACAATGGCTGAGTTGTAATATCAAGCTATACATTTTTATACAGTGGCTTAATTGAAGTATAGGATAACATCATACAAGATGCAGCAGTTTTTCAATCAGGTACAGCCTTGATCGACCCTGAGAAATATGAGAGAAATGACCACCAGAAACATATTTGAGTGCAGTCAGGACTAGGGAGTATGGGATGGAGGATGGCGAGATACTCTATCTTCAAATTGTGCCCCCTTGTTCTTGCACATCTCCTTTTCTGAAAGATGCTACCCTCTTGGACTTTGTTGATTCCCTTGACGTACTTAAAAGTTTCAATCATGTCCCCCCTCTCCCTCCTTTCCTTGAGGGTATACCTATTAAGCTCTTTCAGTCTCTCTTCGTATGGCTTCTGGTGCAGACCCTGCACCATTTTAGTTGCCCTCCATTGGACTGCCTCCAAACTGTCTTTGTCCTTACGGAGATGGGATCTCCAGAACTGCATGCAGTACTCCAGATGTGGTCTCACCGACTGTCTGTACAGAGGGATAACAACTTCTTTTTTTCTACTGGTGATGCCTCTCCCTATGCATCAAAGTATCCCCCCATCCATCTTTATTGCCTTCTCACATTGCTTGCTTACCTTTAGGTCATCTGATATGACTACCCCCAGGTCCCTTTCCATTTTTGTTGTTGTTAGTACCAGCGCACACACGCACACACCCACTGTGTACTCTTCCTTGAATTTTTGTTTCCCGGGTGCATTACTTAGCACTTCTTTGCATTGAAACTAAGCTGCCATACTTTTGACCATTCCTCCAACCTTACCAAGTCCCTTTTCATCCTTTCCAACCCCCTCTTGTGTATCAACCCTGTTGCAGATCTTTGTGTCATCTGCAAACAGGCATGCTTTTCCTTCCAGTTCCTCCACAATGTCACTTATAAAGACATTAAAAAGGATCAGTCCCAGTGCTGAACCCTGCGGTACCCTGTTAGTAACCTCCCTTTCTTCAGAATGGATTCCGTTTAGTACTACCCTCTGTGTCCTGTTGTCCAGCCAATTTTTTTTCCATGCATACTTTTTTTTTTTACTCCCCCCCCCCCCGGGTCATGGTGTACACATGCATGTACGTGCATGGAGGAGCACGCACATGCCAGGATCCGATGGCCCCTTTAGCCCATTCCCAGACTTGCATCACCGCTCCTGGTCACCTGCACTACCCACTGGACCTCCACCCGGTGGGAGAAGGACTATGGTGGAGCGGGCATCCACCCCCATGGAAGGCAGAGCCATAGCTCAATCCCATTCCAACCCACCTTCCCCCCCAAGCCGGCACCCCGGAGGCCCGAGGTCATTCCCAATCCCAGGTCACCAGCGTGGCACGAAGTAAGGTGCCAGCACCTCAGCCCTCCACGCCACCGGGCCGGTGTCCAGCCAATTTTTTTACCCAGGCTACCACCCTGGGACCAACTCCCAGGCTTGCTAACTTGTTTATTAATCTTTTGTGTGGGACTGTGTCAAATGCCTTGCTAAAGTCTAGACAGGCCATGTCCACAGCCCTTCCCTGGTCTACTACTTTCATCACCCAGTAAAAGAACTCTATTAGATTTGTCTGACAAGACCTCCCCTCTGTGAATCCATGCTGCCTTGGGTCATGTGCCCCGCTGGCCTCTAGGTACTCAGCATTTCTTTCTTTCAGAAGTGATTCCATCATTTTCCCTACCACTGAGGTCAAACTAACAGGTCTATAGTTTAATGCCTCTGCTTCGATCCTACTTTTGTGAAGGGTAATCACATCCACCCTCCTCCAGTCCTCAGGTACCACACCATCCTCTCATGATTTTTGTTAAAAAGAGTAGTCAACGGTGTCACTAGTTCTCCCCTTAGTTCTTTTAGAATTCTGGGGTGAATCCCATCAGGCCCCATTGCTTTGTCCATCTTCAGTTTTAGGAGTTCCTTCAGGACCCTTTCTTCTGTGAATGGACTGGTATCGACCCCCCTATCCAGAGTGCTTCTATCAATTGAATTAGGTACCTCCCCCTCCTCTTCTTTGTGAATACTGAACAGAAGTATTCATTCAGTAGCACTGCTTTTTCACTATCACCTGACATTCTCTGTACACCCACCCTCCCCTTTATTAAGTCTCACTATCCCTCCCTTGGTCTTTCTTCGCTCCCTAATGTACCTATAAAAGGTTTTATCCCCTTTCTTAACTGAGTTGGCTATCTTTTCCTCAGTTTGGACCTTCGCTATTCTGACTGCCTTCCCCGCTTCCTTCTGCTTTAACTGATACAGTTCTCTGTCGTGCTCCTTCTGTGGTTACTTATACTTCCTGAATGCTATCTTTTTCTCCCTTACCTTCCCCGCCACCTCTTTTGAGAACCATAGTGTTTTTTTTACTTTGTTTTTTTTTTTTTATTTGTTTCACACAAAGGCTTGTTGCCTCTGTGATGGCAGTTTTGATTTTTCCCCATTGTTCCTCCACCCTTCCTTCCTTCCTGCCCTTTTGCTAGTGCATTCCTTAGGCACTCACCCATTGGGTGAAAGTCAGCCCTCCTAAAGTCCAATAAAAAGGGAAAGGGAACATTGTTTAACCAGGAGTAGCACACTAAGCCAAAGCTTGTTTCCAGATGCGATCTGGGAGCAAAAGGAAGTTAAGTGATTTGTTCAGGATCCCACCGTATGTACCTAGGTGGCTGTGGGATTCAAACACAGGTCTCCAGATCTGCAGATCAAAGCCTTAATCCACTGCGCTATACTGCCTCCCTTAATACCTTCAATACCCTCGCTTTCATATGGCTTGACTCTACAGCTGTGTTTATCGTGAACCACACTGTTTGGTGGTCACTTATTTCCAGATGACTACTCACTTCTAAATCTGAGATCCTCTCTCCATCCCCATTTGAGAGTACCAGATTTAAGACTGCTCCCTCCCGAGTGGGTTCCAACACTAGATAAGGTAAGCCCCCTGTAGGGCATCAAGAATGACCCTGCTCTTGGATGTGGCTGCAGCAAATGTGCTCCAGTTAACATCTGGCATATTCAGGTCCCCCATCAACAATACCCCCCCTTCTTCTGTCATTCTAAGAATGCCTCTATCATTTCCTTGTCCATTTCCTCCCCCTGAGACAGGGATCTGTATACAACCCCCATGCGGAATGTGGTATAATTTCCTGCCTCCAATGTGACCCAGAGGGCCTCCTCTCCTCTTCATTTACCCTTTAGTTCTGTTGCTTTGATCCTTTCCCTTACATAGAGAGCTACTCCTCCACCTCTTTTACCCTCCCTGTCCCTCCTGTATGTAGCCCCAGCACTTTATGCCAATGAGCTAACCCCCCCCTTGCCAGCTGCCTCTGATACCAGGCAAGGTGCCGGGGTCCTGCTACGGTGACAGGGGTTTATTCATGGAAATAGTGATAACAGTGTGGTGCCTTCACCCAGGGTAAAATATAAGTGGGCCAGATATCTGCTTAGCACAGCTCCCTGGGATACTGTGTTTACCCACCTCCCCAACCAACCACTCTGCACCCTGTGTCCCCCAATAACTTGTTCCGCCATAAACTATATACCTCAGAAGTAAGCACATGCAATGGATTTCACTAACACAACAGTTGCAAAAAAAAATTCACAGCTTTATTCATGGGAGGAGGAACAGGGAAGGGGATATTTGGATATTAATTTATTTAGTTTTTGTTGACTGGGTAAGTGCACTAGACAAATCCTGCCTATTTTCAGGCACGACCCGGGGGAGAGGGATACAGATGAATGCCAACTGACCTTAAACCAGATTAAGCTGTTGGTGGTATTTATAGTGAATGAGGGAAATTTGGCCAGGACACTGGGGAAATTCCCCTACTGCATGCTAGAGGTAGGGGGACCTGCTGACTGACACAGCGTTTTTTCATTTGGAGCACGGCTTGGCGTGGAGCTGGGCGTCTTACCTGCTGAAGGCAGGAGATCTGCAGATAACGTGATGGAGGAGGATGGGAGTAATATGTTGAGCACTGCTTTGTGCAATCCAGGGGAGCTTCCTGGAGATGAGTGTGGAGTGAACCACACTATGGGAGAGTTGGGAGATGCGGGAAATCAACGGACCGAGACAACAGATACTTTTACAACACAGCCCGAGGCAGCTGGCAGCCCGTAAGCTGAGCAGGCCAGCGAGAGGCACACAGAGCACCCACCTGTGGTGATGGAGGGTTTGATTGCTTCTGATGTGGCTATGTTGCCTTTTGCATCAGGGGAGGAGTGAGACACACCATGGAAGTTGCAGGCAGCGATGGGGGGCTTCCCAGCCAGGGACTGAAGCAAGGAAACAGCCCCGCTAGATGCAGGATGAATGAAGAAGGACAGCAGGTGGATACTGGATGCTGAGTGGATTACTTTTTCCTCTGAGGATGTGGCTGCTCAGGAGCCTTCAGGGACAGTGCAGCCAGTGGAACTGCAGGTGGAGGCAGGTGTTGCCTCAGTCGGTGAGACTTTCCCATCTTTTACTGCAGGGGTAGACTCAGGGGCCCCTACTGGGACAACAGAGGTCCCCCCCCTTCCTCTCCTCAGAGAGAACACTTTAACAAAGGTTCATGCTTTTCAGACCTATTTCACAATAATCGCTTGGAACAAGCCCCCAGATGGAACGCTGTCTGCCTTAGGTATGGGGGGGGCTTCAAGAACAGCCTGATCGGTTTTTTGTGGCACGCAGGCTCATCAAAGGATCCATGAATTTTCAGGCATCAGACATTTATGCCCTTATTAACATTCAGGGGGAGGAAACTTTTGATATAAGTTTTAAATCATTTGTGGGTCTTGACAAATTTTGGCAGAAGTATGATTCCCTTAAAACTACCCCTTTATGGACTCCATTTTGGGCTATTCCTATCATGAAACCACTGTTTAAAACTGTGCATGTTATGTTCAGAAATTAAGGAGTAAATGTGGGGGACATTCTGTATTGGCTGGAGAGTAAATTCACTGTATTGGGTCCTTCTGAACCAGTCATTGATGGGGAGGGCATTTGGACAGGCAGTTGGAAGTTTAAAATAAAAATGCATATTGTGGGGGATTTGGTTCAACGTGTTCCAAATAGTTTTTTCTTGGGGAGGGATCGAGGTGTCTGCTTTTACCCAGGCCAACCCAAGGCATGTTATAAATGTGGGAGCCCATGCCATCTCAGCAGTGCATGTGATAAAATCAAATGTGCCTTATGTGGGGAACTTGATCACGACAGTAGTACCTGCCATAATGTCTTCCGCTGCAATCTATGTGATGCCCAGGGACATGCTTACCATCAATGTCCATATGCGGGCCAGAACAATTCAGGAGGCCTAGATAAGGAAACCCTGATTTCAGATGCCCAGGACCGATTTAGACCATATACGGAGGAAGCAGCCTCCCGTGACCCTAATCCTCCTGGTCCGGATCCTCCAGTTTCAATTCCTCCTGAGGGGGAGGTATCCAGCTCCTCCAGCATATTTCCCGAGGCTGTACAACCACTAGAGGGTCAGGGGCACATTGCTTCTATCATGCCCATTCTAGCCCCCCCCCCCCGCCACAGAGGTTTCAGGCACTTCACCCAAGACGTGACTCGGTCTCATGCAAAAAAACTTGTTCTACCACCTCTCACCACAACGCATAACACTTTTCAGGTTCTGCAAGATGTGGATGGGGACTCTGAATCTGATTTATCGGTGGCTTCAGGGGTTCTGTCTGGGATGGAGTGTGATGAAGAAGGAGGTTCTGAATTGCTGGTCTCCAAGAAGAAGTTGGGGCGGAAGCATAAAAAGGACAAGTCTTAGTCCTGCTCACTGGCTTTTTTGACGGTAGCTTCCTTGAATTCTTGCAGTCTCAAGAATTCAAAAAAACATCTCGGGTTTTTACATTTTTGTAAAACCTTATCTGCAGAAATTATTTTACTGCAGGAGACGTGTCTCTATACCCTTACAGACGTCAATTACACCAGGAAATTGTGGCATTCTGGACCCTCTTTTTGGTCCTTTGGTCCTGATGTTGCAGATGGGGTGGGGATATTATTCTGCCATCCTTTTGTTCAAGTTACTGGCTTGGTAGACATAGTTCCTGGGAGGGCATTGCTCCTGGACTGTATCTGCCAAGGGTTTTTTCTCCATATCATCAACATTTATGCACCCCAGGTTAAATCAGCCAGGATTGCCTTGTTTACGGAAATACAGCAGTACCTGTCTACCCCTAGGCATATTATCTTAGGGGGTGATTTCAATTGTGGGTTGGATATTAGATTTAAGGATCAAATGCAGCATAAGATGTATTGTGGTTCTCATGCTTTGTTTAAATTATTGTTGTCGGCCTCCTTGACAGATGCTTATAGAACACTTCATTCTGACTCGGGGTCCACTTATAAATGTGGCAGCCTTGCAACACGGATCGATTTTATTTTTTCTTCCAGATATTTACTACCTTACACTTTTTTCTTGGCCCTGTGCGAATTTTCAGACCATTTATTATTACAGGCAAGATTTTCACTGTCTAAGATTCCACCAGCCTTTCCTGCCTTGCCGGCTTGGTGGAAACTGAACCCGGCAGTTCTCGCTACTGAGCGATTCCAGTTATGTTTATTGCAGGCATTGGACAGAAGGCGTTCAGTGGCTGGGATGTATGATTCCTGGGGTGATTGGTGGATGGATGCTAAAATGGAGTTTCATCTGGCCTCTAAGGCTTATCATTTTCATACCCAGTCTACAGATTATCTTACCTATTTAAAACACAGAGCACAGTTTTATAAATTAATGTCACTTCCCTCGGTTTATGATGTTCAAATACAGGAACAAATAGCTGTCCTCAGACAAAGCATGAGGAATTATCATTATGGGAAGGCTTGTAAGATTCCTGATGAATTATCTTATGGGCTTAAGTCTTCACCAAGTCCGGAGCCTTTTTCAGCTTGCAAGCAAGCATTAGATGGTAAACTTATGGAGGGTCTCTATGATTATAGGGGGATCCTATGCACAGCGGACAGTGACATGCTGCACATAGCCCGGGTTTTTTTGCAATCCCAACATGGTAAAGAATTCCAGCCCACTATTAAATGGGAGGACTTGTTTACTTTTCTCCCACCTATTATTACTCCCTCTGAGTCTCTTAACATAGAAACATAGAAACATAGAATTTGACAGCAGATAAGGACCGCTTGGCCCACCCAGTCTGCCCATTTCCCTGCCTACTGGATAAGCTGCAGATCCTAGTTAACCAGCAGCCTACTTTTTCCTACCCCCATCCCTAAATTGCCTTATGACTGTCCCATGCATGCTTGAATTCCACCACTGTTTTTGACTCCACAACCTCCTCGGAAGGCCGTTCCATCCATCCACAACCCTCTCTGTGAAAAAATACTTCCTTAAATTACCTCTGAGCCACCCCCTCTATCTTCAAATTGTGCCTTATTCTTTCACACTCTTTTTTGAAAGATGCTACCCTCTTGGACTTTGTTGATTCCCTTGAGGTACTTGAAAGTTTCTATCATGTCCCCCTCTCCCTCCTTTCCTCGAGGCTATACATATTAAGCTTCTTTAGTCTCTCTTCATATGTCTCCGGTGCAGACCCTGCACCATTTTAGTGCCCTCCTCTGGACAGCTTCCATCCTGTCTATGTCTTTGCGAAGACTGGGTCTCCAGAACTGCACGAGTACTCCAGATGGGGTCTGACCAGCTGTCTGTACAGAGGATAATAACTTCCTGTTTTCTACTGGTGATGCCTCTCCTATGCATCCCAGTATCCCCCAACCCTCCTTGCTGCCCTCTCACATTGCTTGCCCACCTTTAGGTCATCTGATATGACTACCCCAGGTCCCTTTCCATTTTGTTGTTGTTAGTATCTCACCCCCATTGTGTACTCTTCCCCTGGGTTTTGTTTCCCAGGTGCATTACCTTGCACTTCTTAGCATTGAATCTAAGCTGCCATACATTTGACCATTCTCTCTAACCTTGCCAAGTCCCTTTTCATCCTTTCCACCCCACCTTGTGCATCAACTCTGTTGCAGATCTTTGTGTCATCTGCAAAGAGACATACTTTTCCTTCAGTCCCTCTGCAATGTAGCTATAAAGACATTGAAGAGGACTAGTCTAATACTGAACCCTGCGGTACCCACTAGTAACCCCCTTTCATCAGAGTGGACTCCATTTACTATTAGTCTCTGTGTCCTATTTTCTCAGCCAATTTTTACCCAGGCTGTCATCTTGGGACCCACTCCCAGGCTAGCTAACTTGTATATTAATCTTTGTGTGGGACTGTGTCAAATGCCTTGCTAAAGTCTAGGTAGGCCATGTCCACAGCCCCTCCTGATCTACTACTTTGGTCACCCAGTCAAAGAAATCTATCAGATTTGTCTGGCATGACCTTCCTGCTGTGAATCCATGCTGCCTTGGGTCCTGTGCCCCTCTGGCCTCTAGATACTTGACAATTCTTTCCTTCAGAAGTGATTCCATCATTTTCCCTACCACTGAGGTTAAACTAACAGGTCTGTAGTTTCCTGCTTCTGCCTTGCTCCCACTTTTGTGAAGGGGAATCACATCTGCCCTCCTCCAGTCCTCGGGTACCACCCCATCCTCCCATGATTTGTTAAACAGGGTAGTCAGTGGTGTCACTAATTCTACCCTTAGTTCTTTTAGAATTCTGGGATGAATCCCATCAGGCCCCATTGCTTTGTCCACCTTCAGTTTTAAGAGTTCTTTCAGAACCCTTTCTTCTGTAAATGGGCTGGTATCAACTTCTGTATCCAGTGTGTTTCTACTGTTTGTTCTAGGTACCCCCCCTCTTCCTTTGTAAATACTGAGCAAAAATATTTGTTTAGTATCTCTGCCTTTTCACAGTCTCCCTCTGCCCCCCCTCCCCTTTATTAAGCCTCACTATCCCTCCCTTGGTCTTCCTTCGCTCCCTGATGTACCTATAAAAGGTTTTATCCCCCTTCTTAACTGAGTTGGCTATCTTTTCCTCGGTTTGGGCCTTTGCTGTTCTGACTGCCTTCCCAGCTTCCTTTTGCTTTAACTGATACAGTTCTCTGTCCTGCTCCTTCTGCGATTCCTTGTACTTCCTAAGCTTTCTTTTCTCTTGAACCTTCACTGCCACTTCCTTTGAGAACCATAGTGGTTTCTTACATCATTTAGTTTTGTTTATTTGCTTCACAAAAGCTTTGCCTCTGTGATGGCAGTTTTTATTATTCCCCATTGTTCTTCCACCCCTCCTTCCTGCCCATGTGCTAGTGCATTCCTTAGGCACTTACCCATTTTGGCAAAGTCAGCCCTCCTAAAGTCCAGTACCTTTGCCTTTGTATGGCTTGACTCTATTGCTGTGTTTATTGTGAACCATACTGTTCGATGGTCGCTAGTTCCCAGATGGCTACCCACTTCTACATCTGTGATCCTCTCTTCATCTCCATTTGAGAGAACCAGGTCTAAGATTGCTCCCTCTCGAGTGGGCTCCAATACTAGTTGTCTAAGGCATGCCCCCTGTAGGGCATCTAGAATAACCCCACTCTTCAAAGTGGCTGTGGCAACTGCACTCCAGTTAACATCTGGCATATTCAGATCACCCATCAGCAATATCTCCCTTTTTTGCCATACTAAGTATACTTTCTATCATTTCCTTGTCCATTTCCTCCCCTGAGAAGAGGTCTGTACTCTAACCCTGTGCGGATTGTGGTGCCATTGCCGGTCTCCAAATTTACCCACAGTGCTTCTTCTCCTCCCTGTTTTCTCTTTTGTTCTGTTGCTTTGATTCCTTCCCTTATGTAGAGCTACTCCTCCTCCTCTTTACCCTCCCTGTCCCTCCTGTAGATAGTGTATCCTGGTATGTTTATGTCCCAGTCATGGTTTGTGTGAACCATGTTTCTGTGACTGCACGATATCAGATGTTCCTCCTCCATCAAGGCCACTAATTCAGGAAGCTTGTTACTCAGACTACGTGCATTGGTACTCATTGCTCTCCATTTTTTGATGGCTTTACTTTCTGTTGCAGCATCCCCCACTGACCTTTCTACCTCGGTCTTTTTCTCATTTAGTACCCTGTTTTGTAGGGAGAGGCTGGGATTTTCCTGCTGCTCATCAGTGCCTCCCCCCTTGACTAGTTTAAAAGCTTGCCAATGAAGCATTTAAACTGATTGCTCAAAAGACTTGTTTCCTTCCTGGACAGATGCAGACCATCCTGCCAGTATAGGCTGGTGTCCCTCCAGGTGGAACCCCAGTCCCCAATGAAGCCAAACCCTGTGCTCCACACCATTTTTTCAACCACTCATTAAACTGCATGGTGCAAAGTACCCTTGCCTCACTCATGCCATTTACAGGCAGCACCTCTGAGAAGGTTACTGTGTGTGCTACTTGTCTTAGGCCCCTCCCAGTTCTAAAAGTCCTTCTGCACTGCTCTAATCTCATGTTGAGCCAAGTCATTTGTCCCTAGGTGGACAATGACATCCAGCTCAGACTCCCGTGCAGCTGTTCTAGTGATCCTGAGGATGCGCTTCCTGTCCCTACAAGCCATGGCACCAGGCAGGCACTTTACTTCAGTTTTCCCTGCTCCCCCCAGTTCTATCCCCCTAATAATTGAGTCCCCCACCAGGAGCTGCTTCCTTTCCTTGTGGCATCCTTTGCCTCCCTCCTGTGGGCCTCCCTTGTGACAGGCGTCCTCAGCCTCCTTAATCTCCTCCGTGGGTGCATCCATAGGGGAGCTGTGCTCCCCCAGAATGGTGTATGGATTGTGGAGTGGAACAACTGACTGGGTGTGCCTCTGTTCCACCCTCCTCACCCTCCCTGAGCCCACTGTGGTCCAACTGCTGTGCTTTCTTTGCAACCTCTGAGGTAGTGGTGGTGGCTCTGGTGCTCCCTGGATGGGGGTTCCTTCCTACCATCAAGTCTGGCCTGGGGAAGGTTCTCTTACTGCTGTCCAGTGTGGCCTGAAGACGGGCAACTTCCTCCCTCAGGGCAGAGAGTTGTCTGCAAATAGGGCAGCATCAGCCTCCAGAAAGACTCCCGGAAGACTGCTGCCCCACAGCCATTACATTGCACTACTCCCCACATGACTATGTACTTTTTTTTTTTTTTTGTGTGTGTGCTTGTGTGTGTGATTGGTTTGTTATATAGAAATATATATATATTATTATATATATATATCTTATTTTAGATAGACCAATTACCCTGGAAGAGGTTAGATCAGAAGTAGCGCATTTGAAGTCAGGGATCTCACCTGGCCCAGATGGTTTAATTAATGAATTACACAAACTCATAACGGATGATATCAGCGCTATCCTGACTTCTGTTTTCAATGAGATTCTGGATTCTTCACAGATGCCAAGTGGATTCTCGGATGCCTTGACTGTTTTCTTATTTAAAAAAGGGGTTAAGCACCGCATTGAGAATTGGAGACCAAACTGTTTATTGAATACAGATTACAACATTTTTTCAGCAATCTTGTGTCATCGGCTCCAACAGGTTGCTTCTTTCTTAGTACATCCAGTGTAAACATGTTCCATTCCAGGTAGACACATCCATCAGAATTTGGCCCTACTACGGAATGTGTGTGAGTTTGGAGGGTTGGGGAAACCGTCTGGTTATTTACTTTCCTTGGACCAGGCTCAAGCCTTCGACAAGGTGGCACACAGGTTTTTATTTGATGTCCTACGGCGGTATGGGTTTTCCACTAAAATAAGAACCTGGGTGGCACTTTTATATAGCAATGCCCAAAATTTTCCATTTGTTAATAGATTAGTAGGGGAAGGGACTGATTTCTATAGGGGGATGCACCAGGGCTGCCCACTCAGTCCCTTGTTATATACTTTTGTTTTGGACCCTTTGGTTTGGGAACTCCATCATCCCCACATTCAAGGTTTAACCCCATCTCCAGAGGTTCTGCCACAGTGTTTGGTGGTCTATGCGGATGACATGTGTTTTCTGCTTTGTGACACAGCTGAAGGACTAGTTGCATTACATGTAATAGACCAGTTTGGTTGGCTTTCAGGAACATCAGTGAATTATGAGAAAAGTATTGGCGTTTTTTTAGGTGAAGGGGTTTTTGATTCCATGATTGGGTGGATAGCTATTTCTACGGGGCCCATCAAGATTTTAGGTTGTTTCTTTGGGTCAGGAGATTTAAATGATCTTAATTGACAATCTTGCATTGTGATGGATGAAAAGAAGGTACATTTACAGAAAAACTGGTCATTTTCTAAACAGAAACGTGTATTAATAGTCAAAAAGTTTTTACTTCCTTTGTTTCTTCATTTGAGTTCAGTTTTTCCCTTACCTAGGCACCAGGAAACCTGTTTATATAGTATTTTTTTTTCAAATGTTGTGGGGCAGCTGATTGAACCCGGTAAAGTGGGATTTCACATATCTTCCGATTAAGGCTGGTGGTCTCGGTATGATTAATCCGGATGCTTTTTATTTTTCTTTTTTTAAACTACATTTAAAGAAGTGTCGTCCACTGACTCTCATCCATGGGATGTCTGGACTCTGTTTTTCCTTCAAGATTTTTTATCAAGGTGGTCTACTGTAGCACCTATCGTGAAAACTAATTATAAAGTACCTTCCTTTTTGCCAGTAGTGGTAACTAAACTTCGTATGTGGAGGGTGGCAAAAGATGAGGTTTTTAGGCTTACTTGGAAAGGTATATGTCAGAGTATAATGTCCCAGAATTTATTAGTCCAGGTTGATTTTCCCAGGTGCTACACCACGAAAACACACTTAGCTCTTAAAGTGCTGACAGACGGGAGGATTCCTGGTCAGATGTGAGATGTCACTTGGTTAAGTTGCCATGGGAGGTTAGGGGTTAAAGGGAATTTAAAACATAAGGCTCTGGCAGAAAGGAACTGCATTCGTTTTGAATGCGTGGGTATAGAAGAAACCCAGACTCATTTTTTCCATAATTGTTCATATACAGTACAGTTTTGGTCCGCTTTGTCTGTAAAATGGGGTTGGGGGATGGCATATCAGATTATATATGAATGCTTGGTTTTAGGGGAATATTCAGGGTATTTTTCCTGTTTTCATCCTATTACCCTTAATGTAACATTTGCTTGTATCAAGTTCTATCTTTGGCAGGCAAGATGTTCTCTTTCCATACAGCATACGTGTATTTTACCCATGGTGGTGATCACTCAAATTGAATCGGCTTTACGGATACAAAAGGACTTTGAATACCATCATGTTCCGATTTCTTTATTTCACGAATACTGGAAGCACGTCTACTGGATTTAATATGGTCTGTTTTTTTTTTTTGTTTTTTTCTCTTATTTTTTTTTTGTTTGATATTTACACAGTGACATTTCTATTTCCAGTTTCTATTTGTTTCTGTTTCTAATGAGTACCTGTATTGTTTTGTTTTTGAAATAAACAATTCCCCTACTCTTTTCGATAAGTGCCATGGGATCTTTAACATCCACCTGAACTACCACCAATCCAGGCAGAAGGGACCTCAGTTTAACGTCTCATCCGAAAGACGGCACCTCAGAAGTGCAGCACCCCTCTCATGCTGCACTACAGTATCAGTACTGGGATATTAACCCACGTGCCAGATGTGGGAACTGAACCCACAGCCCTCTGATCTCCCGACCTCAGAGGCGAGTGTGCTACCTACTGAGCCACTGACACTAATATACTGACTGATATAGGGTAACTGTGAAGGTAAAAAAAGGTTAGTGCAATATGCAACTTCAACATATGGTCCCACAGGCCAAGCCATCCCTCACTGGTACCAGTGTCCCCAAATTGTCTCTAGGGACACCCACTAGGTGCAGGCCTGATCAGTGCCATGGGTTGGACGGTTGTTTTGGCCCTGGAATTTTGTTAGAAACTAGTAGAATGAATAACAGAACAGTTTCCCCTTTTCCCTTCAGGGAACCAGGTCCTGGGTACTCATGGTTAGTCAATCTCAGCACCAGAGGAAATGGAGCTCCTTGAATCAGTGCAGCAAAGCAGAAAACAGGCCAGCCAGGATCCCTCCATCTGGATGGAACTTGCTCAAGGATCTTGAAGCTGGTCACCTTGATTGTAGTTTTGGATGCTTGTCACCTTCAGCCTCTTCTGGCCCAATGCAGAGCACTGTGGCAGGGCAACACCAACCCCAGAGGCCCAGACCTGGGAGTGGCTCCACAGCCCAACTCCCACAATCGGTCGCAGATGCCAGATGCCCTAGCACCCCAGTATGCACCAGTGACCTCCTGAGACAGTGAGCCCTGCTTGGAAGGGGTTAGCAAGTTCCCTCCATGTCCAAGAGTGAGGATTCCCTAACAGTGGAGGTCCTCCTGCATTCCTTGCACTGAGTTCTCAGAAAATAAAATTTCTTAGGCAGTCTCTTCACTAAAGTTCAGTGCCAATTAGCAGGGGTGCTAGCCTCAGGTTCAGTAAGTGCAAGTGCAGTTCAGCGGGGGGGCTCAGGAATAACATCCACTGTACACCAATCCACATTTTTCCAGTTTAACAGTGCCCACCTTTTCTTCGGCTGCAGCTGGGACTCAGCTCTCAGCCACTTTAACCAGTTCACACAGGCCACACACAGCTTCTGCTAGCACCTCGATGACCAGAGATGCTCTGCCCCTTCAGAATTCAAATTGAAGTCCTAAACACAGGCAAAATGGCTTATCATTCCTGGCTGTGACACTCTGCCAATCTGCACAGCCCTTTCAGCAATTTTGACTTTTCCGCGCAGGGTTTCTGCAGCATTTAGTCTCTCTCATTAACCACAAGCAACTTCTCTATACCTGGGGAATAACAGTCCAGTCTCTTTTCCTCTTTCCCCTTCTCGATCAGTCTAGCAGCAAGTACCTGGGGAACCAGAACCTCAGCACAATTTTTCTTCCTGCTGTCCCCTTTCCAATCCACTTCTGCTGACAAACAGCTCTCAAAACTGCGGCCTGAGGAAGGCCCTGAAGCGCAATGTCCACTCTCTCAGCACAGTCCTGACTCTTACAGAGCTCAACCACAGACTAAAGAAATCCCAGAAAGTCCACACTATATCAGTCAAAAACCCCACACTCTGATTGGCTGTTGAAGCCTTTCAATAATAAATAACCACGTGATCAATATTTCTTGCTCGTTAATTGGTGCATGATCTAGGCACCAGAATAAGTCCCCTTTTTTTCCCAGGAGTCCCTTTGTGTCCAGTTTGGGCACCTAAATCGCTGATTGGCTTCAGATACGGGGTCAAATCTCATAAACATGTCAGCTCCCATACAGTTCCATGGAGTCCATACAGTTAGACACAGCTTCCCCCCTTCCAGAGTCTGGTGCAACCCAAAACAAACCTTTCGGTGCACCAATGCCCCACTGGAATGTAACCCCAACTACTTCCTGTGAAACAAGCCCAATCTCATTGCAATAGCCCCAACAGTTTAGCTATTATTGCCACCAAAACTATGTTCCCCCAGGTAGCAGGCAGCACTCATCAATATTCATGATGTCGCTCATTAATATTCCTAACCCCAGAGTGACCCCACTGTTTAAACTCCCCTGGCAGTGCAGGCATGGGCTTCTGCCCAATTCTGTTCAGGTCTCCGGTCCCCCAGAACACCTGGAGGGGAACTGGGAGCACAGACCAGCTCTCTGCTTCAGACTGCAGTGGCGGTCCGCACACCAAAGTGCCAGGAGCACATACATGAGTGCCAGCCAAACTCAGCATGTCGGCAGCTCATAATCAAAGGATTACACCCCACAAGGGCAGAAAAGCAACATACGGGTGGGGAAATGGGGGAAGAACTCAGGAGCATTAGCAAAACTGGGGCAAATGGGGCAACTGCAGTTAAGCCCCCAGAGGAGGGTTACACTGTCCCCCCTCAAAACACTTGTCTTACATGAAGGGAAAGATACCCCAAACACATCAACATTAATAACATTTCTAATTATACACCTAGTTCCTATCTAGTATGTAATAACCATGGGAGCATGCAGACTCAAAGCATTATACACATCTTGGCAAATCATCTTTCCCTGTTTAAGCCCTTTGGCCACATGAAAAGTGGCACCCATCAGATTGACCTATTAAGTATGAAAACCATACAGAGTACACTTCTTTCCCTTAAGCCTGCTAGGTACCCTGGTCACCTCCCTCTTCTCCTTCTGATCACCTTTCCCTCA
Organism: Neoceratodus forsteri; assembly: GCA_016271365.2. Taxonomy (NCBI): domain Eukaryota; kingdom Metazoa; phylum Chordata; order Ceratodontiformes; family Ceratodontidae; genus Neoceratodus; species Neoceratodus forsteri. The sequence continues at coordinate 668,166,847 of CM057451.1, read as the reverse complement.
GACCTAGGGGGGTTTAGCATCAACAGGGCACATAACCACCTTCTGTAGGGACCTAGGAGTAATGTAAACTCTCTTATGCACTACAAACAAAGGTAAGTCTGTAGGAACCCCAGGGGCATCATTCATCAACTTAAGGACAGGCTGTACTGTCCTCCCTGTCCTTCAAGGGGTCTCCTGAATACCTGCACCCTTACCTACCCTTGGGTCAGCGATGATTTCCTCATCTTCTTCACCCTCCTCTTGTTCCTCAACTAATGGGGTGAACGACTCTAACACTTCACCCACATCAGGTACAACTCTAGGGGGACTAACCTGGGCTCCTTAAAGGGCACAGTCAGATCCGTATTCAGTTCTGATGTGGGCCCTTTAAAAGACACATCCTTCCCCTCATCTTCCTGATCCTCAGAATCACCCTGCAACCATTCCCTGAGTGTATCTGAAGGGGAGCTGCTCCTGTACCACTCAAGTGTCTCAGCTGGACCAACATTCAAGTCCGGAGTAGTTCCTTCCAAGGGGCATGACCAGAACAAACTTCCCGACCCTACCCACTCTTCTAGGTGTATCCCTTGTCAGCGGTGATCCCTGGAACAACCTGGCCAACTCCCTGGTAGGGTAATTACTGTATGGGGTCTTATAATCCTCCTCCCCCTCAGCCCCATCTTCGGTGTCTCCCTCAGCTGAGACCTCCCCACCCCAGGCAGGCCCAACCCCTGTGGCATAACTGTCTCTCCGCCTCTGTCTTCTGCATGCAGCAGTTTGAGTGGTGGGGTGTGATGAAAGATCTTCTACAACTTCCTCTACATTCACCACTTTGTCACCAGTAGGCAGCAGATAGTTACAATGAATAACCTTGTGTCTTCAAGTCTCTCCCTCAGGCCGAATCTTGTACACTGGTAGGCCTGCAAGCTTCTCTGTTGTGACATATGGGTTTTTTCCCCATCTGTCAGTGATCTTATGCTTTCCTGGTATGCCCAACCGGCGTAGTAGCACTCTGTCTCCTGCTCTCAAGTCTTGAACTTGCACTTTTTTACCATAGCGTTCCTTATTCATCTGGTTCCTCCTAGTGGCCATCTCTGAAGTGAGCCAGTATGCATCATCTAGTTGTTGTCTCAGTGTTTTCACATACTGCAGATAGTCTCCTGCTCCCGGGCCATCTGAGGAGACTCCATAACACAGGTCCACTGGCAGATGGGCTTCCCTCCCAAACATGAACTGGTAGGGAAAGAATCCAGTAGCATCACTTCATATGCAGTTGTAGATGTGGACCAGAGTACTCACCTGTTGACTCCATGTGCACTTGTCCTGGGGATCCAAGGTGCCCAGCACATCTAACAGGGTCCTGTTGCATCTTTCAGGTTGGGTTCACCTTGGGAATGGTAAGACATGGTTCGGGACTTTCTAATGCCACACAACAAAAATAGTTCTTTGATGGGCCAGCTGTCAAAATCACAGCCCTGATTCAAGTGAATCCTCTGGGGAGCACCATAGTGCATGAAAAACTTCTCCACCAATATTTTGGCCACAGTGGAAGCTTGTTGATCCTTGGTGGGGTAAGCTTGAGCATATCAGGTAAAATGGTCAGTAACAACTAAAACGTGGCAATATTGCATGAGTCAGGCTCTAGCATAAGGAAGTCTATGCATACCAATTCCATAGGGCCACTAGTTTTGATGTTGACTAATGGAGCAGCCCTCTGGGGGAGAGCCTTCCACTTTATACATCTCATGCAGCTCTTGCAATATGCCTCTACATCTACCCCATCTTTGGCCAATAAAATCGACTCCTAACCAGGTCCAAAGTGCATCAAGTTCTCAAGTGCCCTATATCATCATGCAGGGCCTTCAACACAGTCTTAACATGCTTTTCTGGGAGTACCAGTTGCTCTCGTGGGGCCCCCTGCTAGTCCAGGGTCTCTCAGTACAGCAGCCCCTTCTAATTACGTAGCTTAGGCCATTCACATAACAGTAGCCATGCCTGAGGAATAATGGTGTCCATTGTGCCTGGCTCCCCTGTCGTTTCAACACTTGCACGATCTGCTCGGTGACTGGGTTGGCCCTTTGATCCCATTGTAGGTCTTGAGTAGTTAATTGTGGGAGAAATCTGACATCTAGGGTGGCCAGCCAGCAATAGGCAACCAAAAGACAATCTCCTGAGGCCCCGGATAGTCTACCAAACAATGGGTGTCTTCGGTGGGAAAGATCTCTTCGCCATCATGCTTCTTGCACAAGACCTTTTCAGCTTGCTCTGAGATGCATACCCAGTTTGCACTCTCATCATTACAGGCTTGGGGGTCACCTGGACAAAGCATGCACATCTATATGGTTCATGCCTGGGCAGTACTCCACACAGTAGTCATAGGTGGAAAAGGCTGACAGCTACCTATGACCAGCTGTGTCCAGTTTGGCCATGGTCTGCACATAAGTAAGGGGATCATTTTCCATCTTCACAATGATCTTGGACCTATATAAACAGTCATGGAACTGATCAACTATAGCCCACTTCAACGCCAGCAACTCCAATTTATGGACAGGATACCTCCGCTCTGAAGGGTTTAAACACCAACTGGTGAATGCAACTGGACATAAACCTTCAGGGTGTTCCTGATACAACACAGCCCCCAATCCACTAAAACTGGCATCGGTATGAAGGACGTAGGGTTTCCACGGGTCCGCATAAACTAGCACCGGGGCATGGGTCGAACAATAGATGATGTCCTCAAAAGCTCTATAACAGTCCCTATTCCACCTCTCGCCGAATGGTTCAGATGGGCGGAAATAACTGCCAGGTTTTGCAGAGTTCCCAAGCATGGCAGATTTCTTGCCTTTGTTAGTGGATGGGTACCCCTGTAGCAGGTTCAAAAGGGACTGCACCATCCAGGTGTAGTCCTTTATGAAGCTTCTGTAATAGCCGCAGAAACCCAGTAACCACTGTAAGTCCTTCAGGGTGCGTGGCATAGGCCAGGTGGTAAAGGCCTCAACCTTGCTGGGGTCAGTCTGTATACCTTTCTCCAAGACGATGTGCCACATATACTTGACTGAAGTCCAGAAGAACTGGCATTTGTCAATGGACAACTTCAGTCCAAACCCTTCCAGGTGGTCTAACACTTTCATCAACCAGGCCTTGTGCTCTTCCAGGGTTTTCCCCAAACATGAAAACATCATCCAGGTAGACCAACCACTCCAGCAAGTTTATATTCTTGATAGCCTTCTCCATCAGGCACTGAAAGATGGCAGGGGTGCCAGAGATGCCTTGGGGCATTCTCAGAAACTCATCAAATCCAAGGGGACATATAAAAACCATCTTCTCCTGATTCTGAGTGTCCATCGGAATCTGGTAATAGCCACTCTGTAAATCCAAAACTGAGAACCATTGGCTTCAATTTAAACAGTCCAATGCATCCTGCACTCAGGGTATAGTGTACTGATCTTGGCACCATCCACTTGTTCAGGATGCGGTAGTCCACACACATTCATATGGCCCCACTCTTTTTCCTCACCACCATGATGAGCGACTCATAGGGGCTCCTTGATTCCTGAACAATCCCTGTGGCTAGTATCTCCTGCAAGTACCACCAGACGTCATCGATATCAGCTGGGCCTGACCGCCTTGACTTCTCTAGGAAAGGCTTGTCATCAGTGGGTTGTATCTGATGCTGCTCTCCACTTACACACCCAACATCCCACTCATGGAGGGAGAAAACATATGTCCGAGCAGCCAGCTTTTCCCTCACTCTCTTTCCATTCCTCCAGGATGGGGGAGATGCTCAGGTCAAACAACTCTGAATCAAGTCCCACTGAGGTGCCTTGGCTTGCTATAGCAGTATACACTGCAGTGTCAGCGCAATACATTTGAGCAAGTGTTCATCCTTTCCTTTCTGCACCACCACTTTCTTATCCATGACATTCTTCACTTGCACATTCACCCTTTGAACATATGCTTGTGCTTTGGCTGGCAAAACGCTAGGCTTGACTAACAGTCCCACCAGCAATCCATGTTCATCCAGAGCATCCAACATCAATATCTGGTTCCTGACATCCTTCTTCGGTCTCACTACACTGGCAATGTTGCATTCCACATTTGGCAGGTGCACAATTTCATCTTCGTCCCTTCTCCACACTATTCCCACTGGATCCTCAGACTCCTCAACAGGGGATTGCCCCTTTCTTCAGTAGGCCTCCCGGACCAGAGGGTGTAACAGGTGCTCCTCTCCACTTTGTTTTATTTATTTATTTATTTTTTATTTATTTAAATCTCAGATTACAAATACCTTTGAGCTAGGGGCAGCTCATTTACAAAGGTTCCACGTCAAAGGAAAGGATTACAATAAGGTTGGGAGCTATAGACAACATTCTCTCTTTGTTCAGCCACTCAAGCATGACATAGCCGGGCCAGACATCCAAACATATGGGCATTTGTGCACTCCATCAAAGATTTTAGCTTCACAGCAAATCAAAGCTAAGGTCTCTACAGTTTCACTAACTCCATCCACTTTAGCAGGGAACACCATCCATACCTTGACATAGCGGAGACAGGGGTATGCCTTTTCACTGAGCCCCACATGTGCAGTCCCTCAAGCGGCTGTATTTCCATGTCATATAAATGCTGATCATATCAGGATTTAAAGATGATGGTAACCTGGGAGCCCCTATCCAGAACAGCCCGGGTGGGGACTCCGTTGATGGTGATCTTAGTCTCAGTTGTCGGCCCCACTAACTTCCGCATATCTACTGCCACTCTCAGGTTGGTTCTGCCAGAAGAGACTGTTGTGTGAGCCATGGAGCTGGACATGCCAGGGGCCCCAGTGCACTCCTTTACTGAGCTGTTCAGTAGTTTCCCTGCTTGCGGGCTGTGCTAGTGGGTGCCCTATCTCTATTAGATGAGTGGTCTAAAGGTGCCCTACACTCCTTCTGTATATGGCCCTCACCCCCACACCTATAACAAATAACAGGTTCCCGGGGCAGTGGCCAGTGTGGTGGTGCTGGACAAGCCCCAGGCCTTCCCACTGGGGCACTCTGAGCTGCGTGATTCCATTCTACAACCTGCTCATTTCCCTGGGCAGCAACCAGCACCCCCACCTTCTCTAACTCAACCACCTTCCATACCAATTCCTCCACTTGAGCCTTAACCCCTGTGTCGGAGGGGGGGTGCCTGGACAGGGATCCCAGTGCCAAATGTGGTTGAGCCTACATTAGGGACTATACCGCTCATCCTGGGGGCTTCAGCAGAACTTCAACCCATAACTAACTTAGCCGAAGTGACTACATCCTTGTATTCCCTTAATAAAGTCTTTAATTCCTGCACCTCACCAGGGGGCACCTCTCATTCCACCTGCATCATGGCCGTGTATACCCCATACATTCCCCAGTAACTCTGCTCCTCTTCAGCCTCCCGGACCTCCCATTCCAAAACTCAATAGGGAGGGGGGGTTATTTTTCCTGTCTGGTAAATGTAAGTGTAATACTAGTAATGGGGAATAACAAGCGACCTTCACTACATGCTCCAACCTGATCCAATTTAGATCTTGGGCTGCTACCTCCCCCTTTCCGGAATACCTTCTGCAAGGCCCTCTCCACCTGGGCCAGGAAAGCAGACAACACTCCCCCACTGCCTAGTGGTTTTGAACATCCGCATGAGGTCCTCACAGGTTTCAGGGCTCCTAGATATGTTTTCCAAAGCTGAGATATATACCTGGGCTGGGACTTCAGGATCTTTGGCTCATAAAGAATGTATAACCTCTAAGGCTGGACCCCGTAAACTCTCCACTAATCATTTTCACTTCTCAACTTCAGAACACTGCCAGTCTTGAACTAATGGGATGGCATCCTCCATCCAGGCCTCCAAGTCATCCTCACCATTCAGGGTGGGTTTTACCCCTGAAAACATTCTTAACTTGTGGTACAACTCAAAGGCCACAGGCATGGAACCAGGCTGGGATCTTGCAGACTTTGGCACCTTAGGAACAGATCCCCCCATCTCAACCCCCTCCACCCCAGAACACAATGAAGGAGGTGATTACCAGTAGAGCTTCAGCCAATCCCTCCACCACCAAAATCCCAGGCATCCAACTGGCTTCTATGGGTTGAGTACTCTCTATCATAATAGTCAGTGTACCTCTAGCTAAATCAACATTTTCCCTTGAATTTTTACTTTTCCAATCTCTTTATGGTGGGTACAAATTTCTCAACATCCCCCTCTTCAAACTCGGGGGTACCCCCAGCAAAAGAAAAGACTTCTGAGGATCCATTTTCATTCCCCTACTTCATTCCACCAGCCTCATTTTATCCTCCTCAGTAGGCCTGAACTTAGGCTGGGGCAGAGTGGGCTTAAGACCCAAGGGCCCCTCAAGGGCCTTGATATTCTGATCTCCCTGTGCAGACATGGCTGGTCAACAGGACATCCCAGTGGTGCCTCCAAGATGTAGCCCCGGTGCCGTATGCCAATGGGCTACCCCCCTTACCAGCTGCCTCTGATACTGGGCAAGGGGCCTGGGTCCTGCTACAGTGATAGTTGGGGGTTCATTCCCAGAAATAATGATAATAGCGTGGTGCCTCCACCCAGGGTAAAGTATAAGTGGGCCAGATATCTGCTTAGCACAGCTCCCTGGGATACTATGCTTACCCACCTCCCCAACCAACCACCCTGCACCCTGTGTCCCCCCCCAATAACTTGTTCCACCATAAACCATATACCTCAGAAGTAAGCACATGCAATGGATTTCACTAACACAATAGTTGCAAACAATAAATTCACAGTTTTATTCATGGGACGAAGAATAGGGGAGGGGATACTTGGATATAGGGTAGCTGTGAAGGCAAAACAAAGGTTAGTGCAATATGCAGCTGCAACATATGGGCCCACAGGCCAAGCCCTCCCTCACTGGTACTGGTGTCCCCAAATTGTCTCTAGAGGTACCCACTAGGTGCAGGCCTGACTGGTACAGTGGGTTGGCTGGCTGTTGGGGCCCTGAAATATTGTTAGAAACTAGTAGAATGAATAACAGAACAGTATCCCCTTTTCCCTTACAGGAGTCAGGTCCTGGGTACTCATGGTTAATCAAACTCAGCACCAAGGGGAAATGGAGCTCCTTAAACTGGCTGGCCAGGATCCATCCGTCTGGATGGAACTTGCTTGAGAATCTTGCAGCTGGTCACCTTGATTGTAGTTCTGGATGCTTGTCACCTTCAGCCACTTCTGGCCCATTGCAGAGCACTGTGGCAGGACACCAGCCCCAGAAGGGTCAAATCCGCGAGTGGCTCCACAGCCCAACTACCACGACAGGTTACAGATGCCCTAGCACCCTAGCAAGTGCCAGTGATCTCCAGGGACAGTGAGTTCCACTTGGAAGGGGTTAGCAGTTTCCTCCCTGGCCCTGAGTGAGGACTCCCTAATGGTGGGGGTCCTCCGGCAGTACCTGCACTGAGTTCTCAGAAAAGAAAAGCTTTTAGACAGTCTGTCCACTAAAGTCCAGTGCCAATTAACTGGAGTGCTAGCCTTAGGTTCAATAAGAGAAATTGCAATTCAGCAGGGGAGCTCAAGAATAACAACCCCCTGCACACCAGTCCACATTTTTCCAGTTTAACAGTGCCCACCTTTTCTTTGGCTGCAGCTGAGACTCAGCTCTCAGCCACTTTAACCAGTTCACACAGGCCACACATAGCTTCTGCTAGCACCTCAATGATCAGAGATGCTCTGCCCCTTCAGAATTCAAATTGCAGTTCCAAACACAGGCAAAATGGCTTATCATTCCTGACTGTGACACTCTGCCAATCCACACAGCCCTTTCAGCAATTTCGACTTTTCAACACAGGGTTTCTGCAGTATTCAGTCTCTCTCTCATTAACCACAAGCAACTTCTCTATACCTGGGGAATCACAGTCCAGTTTCTTTCTTTCTTTCCCCTTCTCGATCAGTCCAGCAGCAAGTACTTGGGGAACCAGAACCTCAGCACAATCTTTCTTCCTGCTGTTCCCTTTCCAGTCCACTTCTGCTGACAAACAACTCTCCAAATGGGGGCCTGAGGAAGCCCCTGAAGTGCAATGTCCACTCTCTCAGCAGAGTCCTAACTCATACAGAGTCCAACCACAGACTGAAGAAATCCCAGAAAGTCCACACAGTATCAGTCGAAAACCCCACACTCTGATTGGCTGTTGAAGCCTTTCAATCATCAATAACCATAGTGATCAATATTTCCTGCTCATTTATTGGGGCATGATCTAGGCACCCGGAATTAGTCTCATACTTTTCCCAGGAGTCCCTTTGTGTCCAGTCTGGGCGCCTAGATCATTGATTGTCTGCAAATACGGGGTCAGATGTCATAAACATGTCAGTTCCCATACAGTTCCATGGGGTCCATACAGTTTGACATAGCTTCCTCCCTTCCAGAGTCTGGTGCAACCCAACACAAATCTTTCAGTGCATCAACGCCCACCAGAATGTAGCCCTAACTACTTCCTGTGAAAGAAGCCCACTCTCATTACAATAGCCCCAACAGTTTAGCTGTCACTGCCACCAAAACCATGTCTCCCCAGGCAGCAGGCAGCACGCATCAATATTCATGATGTCATTCATTAATATTCATAACCCCTGAACAGCCCCACTGTTTAAACTCCCCTGGCAGTGCAGGCACGGGCTTCTGCCTGATTTTCTTCAGGTCTCTGGTCCCCCAGAACACCAGGAGGGGTACCAGAACCACAGCCCAGCTCCCTGTTTCAGACTGCAGTGGTGGTCAGCACATCAAAGAGCCAGTAGTGCATACACGAGTGCCAGCCAAACTCAGCATGCCAGCAGCTCATGATCATAGGATTACACCCTACAAGGGCAGAAAAGTGACATACAGGAGGGGAAATGGGAGAAGAACTCAGGAACATCAGCAAAACCAGGGCAACTGCAGGTAAGCCCACAGAGGGGGGTTACGCATAGATTGTGTTCACTGGTATGTTGACATCCCAGTCATGATTCTCCATGTACCATGTTTCTGTGACTGCCACGATATCCAGGTGTCCCTCTTCCATCAAGGCCACTAGTTCAGGACTTCTGGTGACATCAAAGACCACGCAGCAGCCTAGAGAAGAGCTCTCCCCTCACCAGGGAATAATAATATAAAAAAAAAAACAACAGAAAACTTTCAAATATTGACAAAAATGACCTCAAAAGAATGAGGCGATGGCAGGCATACAAGATCACAAACAGAAAACCAGAAAAAATTTGATGATGGCTCCAGATACAGAGCCCCAAGCTCTGATTGCAGCCACAGCAATTCCCCCATGAGCGGAACAGGCCGGGAATACGACACCGACCATGAGGAAGCAAAATTCTGGACCCAGTCTCTACCTCCTTACCTTGCCACCACCCTCATAGCTCAACCTCATCCCTCATACTTTCTCCGGAACTCCGACTCTTGGCTTCTCGCCATCCATCACATGTCCTCCTCTAAAGGTCAAAATGCTTTCAAGTACCGTATGCCTAAAGCATGAAACTCCCTGCCAAGAGACATTAGACAATGCAGCAACACCCAGCAGCTAAATTCCCTACTCAAGTTGTACTTCTTCTCCTCCTGCTCGTGCACTTAGTCCTGCAGGATGACTCAATTGTTACAACCCCACCCTTACTATGACCAGGTGCAAGTTAGCATACTCTGTATGTAACCCCTAGATGGCGCTATCCCAGGGGCTACTACCCCTGCCTGATTTGCCACTAACAGGTTGAGGGGCCTGGATCCAATGGCGGGTGCCTCCACCCAGAGGTCAGGGTTTGCAATAGTTAAACTAACTTGGTCACAGCCCTCTGGGACACTGCAACCCCCCTTTCTTCCCACTAGTGGCCCACACAATATATCAGAATTACCTTCACAGTATACACTTACCCCCAGGTCTGGTTCCGGCACTGGGACCTCCTGTGAAATGAGATACAGTGCAACAATCACAGTACAGTACTTTAACATAGACAAATACCTCAGGCAGTATAACTTTGCTGAAACAAGCAGCTCTGATTTATTTAGGGGGATATAACAAGGACAGGGGGAAATCAGGTTAATTAGCTTATCACTCTAATAATCTACCTATGGCTCTGTGCACAGGCCTATCCCTATCAGTTACTGTCCCTGGGTACCCAAGCCCTAGTGGCTAGTCCAAACCGTGGCAGCTGGTAGGGGCCCTTTCACACAGAGAAAAGGAGAATTAAACAGTCAGCAGTACAGTAATTCCATTTGGATTTAATGTGGCAATTCAACAGGGAGTGACCCTGAATTAGTACTCACGACCTCCAAATAAGATAGGGTCCTTCAATGTCAGCAGGGCTCACTTGAGGTACACAAACCTCTTCACACATCCATATAAAAGAAGCACTATACCAGGCAGGCTGCATCTGTATCCGATCGCAATTACTGCACAATACCGGGAGAACACACAGCAGATTCAGTTCCTGACAGACCGAGTGTAATTTTCAGCAATTCCTCCAGTCTTCTACAGGGTGAGCCTGGTTTCTACTCTTCAGAGATCTTTGATTCTTTTCACAGGACGGATTCAGTCTAACAAGCTGTTACACAAGCTGCAGACCGGAACTCTGGGCCTTACACCGTTTTTGACTAAAACTGCACACTGAAAAAGCACAGGGCTCCTTCCTTCTTCACTGCCAAAGCTCAACTGAAGCTCCAACCGACAAAACTGGGCACTTCCTTTGAGTTCCTCCCAGTTCTTGACTGATTGGCTGTCACTCACAATAGACTGCTGCTGTTGGTCCAAAAAGGCACTGAAGTCTAAACTACATCTCCCAGAGTCACTGCCCATACAATCCTCTTGTGGCTGGCTCAGATTATGAGTCAAGTTCTGATTCGTTCAAGGCACCATTTTAGAGCTAGCTTACCCATACTGATTGGTCCAGTTCAGCAGTTCAAAACTAGAATGGGGAACTAGCAGACACAGTTCTGACTGCAAAGAAAGCAGGTTAGACGAACTGTAATTTCATTATTACTCTAAATAATTTCTGGCAAACAGTTACATCTTTCAGATAGGTTCCTTTGCACTCCTAGTGACTGCAAAATGAAGTGAATTGGCAGCAGCTCAAGTGGTACTCAGAAGCACACAGTCCCCCATACAAACTAATTATGTCTGCAAGCAGACAGCTCTTAAAGAGACAGTACCAGAGGCTCTAAAAACACTCACTGATAAATGGCTTAAATGCCAAACACCATTCAGGCTTGGAGCACTCAAGCAAGCTCCTGGAAGTCTTTTGGGAACCCCCATTTGCAGGGGGGTTACATGTATTTCTCTTGCTGCTGCATTTTAGACTCCGAGCAATACTTGCAATGCTAAGTCTTCCCATGTCATCTTAACTGCATAATGTCTGAACCTAGTACGATCTCCGTATTGCAATTCATCTGTATATCCTGTGACATAGTTCTCACTGTTTTCCCCTACCCCCTACACCCAGGACGTATCTGGAATCGAGCGTTGCACCGCTCAGCATGACTTCCTGGTAAAACTTTTAAATAAATAAATAAATAAATAAGAGATCTTAACCAGAAACAGATTTAAAAATCTGCTTAAGGAGATAAAAGCATCCCACTGTGGGAACAGGTATGGAATTCAGAAAAATGCAGGAAAAATTTACACAAAGTCGAACAGAGGTTGGGGGAAGTGGAAGAGAAAGTCGGAGCAGCTGAGAAATGAGGTGGGCTGCTGGGCAGTGCGGTGGGCCTTTTGATGCAGCACATTGAAACTCTGCATAGTACATGCCTAGATCTGGAGGCAAGATCGCGCAGAGATAATCTTCAATTGTCCAGACTGCCCGAGGGCACAGAGACTGCAGATGTAGAGTTGTATCTCCAGAAGTCTTTTCCTCAAATCCTAGATTTGCTAACTTTTCTCGACATAAGAATTGAAAGGGCCCATAGGGCACTATACAAGAAACCCACAGACCCTAATGCATGACCCAGGTAGCTTTTTATGAAATTTGTGTGCTACCTGGTTAAAGAGACACTGTTAAGAACAGCCAGCCAAAAAGAGTGGTAATGTTCAAAGGACAGAAGCTGTTTTCAAGCAGGATTACCACCCCTCCCCCGAGATCCATAGGCAGAGACTTCATTACCTGGATCTCATCCATTTGTTGAAAGAGAAGAAAATTAAATTTCAGATGTCTTACCCGGTGTTACTCCGTGTGTTTTGGAACGAGGGCATCAGGTCATACTCCACACCTTTAGAAGCTGAAGCAGTGCTCAAGGAGCATGGTGTGGCCTACACACAGAGAAGCAGGGTCTCCGGAGTGATGCAGCAGCAACAGGGAGGAACCATGGACAAGCAGCAACATGTGAGAGGGACTGTACCGACTGATGGCAGAGACACTGTGGATGATGAAGGAAATAAAGGAGATTCTGAAGATGCTCTCCCAGCAGAGCACGGCTCAAACTACAGACTAGGACATTTGAAGAGGTGCTGAGAGATGGATCTGTTCGGTGAAGTGAGAGATGCAAGCGAGAGCAGGAGGCAGAATCAGAAGACCATACCCACTAAGGACTATAACAAGGACTAAAGCAATCCAGTGGCCTTAAGCTAAGTACCCAAGGGAGGAGGAGGGCCTGGGGGAAAAGTATTGCTAAACAGAAAGGAAAACTACATAAGGGATAAAGAAAGGAAAGGGGGGGGAATGAATGAAGCAAGCAGGCTTCCGGGGGACTGAGGTAGGTCATGGGGGGGGTTACAACCTGTACAGAGAGGAGAGAGGATCATTAGAGGGGACCAAGGCACAGGGGGACGAAGTGAAAGTAAAGATGGTGGCCAGTTGTTACAGAGAGATCATGCTCAATGAGAGAGAATGGGGGTGAACAGACCTGTAGGAAAAGATAAGTCACAAAAATGAGCTACAGCACCTGAAAGTCCATGGGAAGAATATATAAGACCAGGAGGGCACAGCATGGATTTAGAACAGACCGGGGGAGGCAGAGAGGCAATATCATTAGAGTTAAGAAGGGGGGAGTGAAGAGGAAACTCGATGGGGGTAATTTTTGTTAAGGGGGGACTGCACCAAAAAAGGACAAGAAGGGGGGCCGAAATTGTAGCAGAAGAGAGAATAAGTAGAGGCCAGAGGATATGGGCTCTAGCATACAGGACAGGTATCAAAAACTCAAGAAATAAAGGAGTATATGTACCGGAAATATTGTGGTAAAGTGCATGCTGATTAAGCTATGGAGATGAACAATTAGAATGTGGTATTTGCAAAGTCTCTTCTGTTTCATTTTTAGTACATAGCCACATGGATCACAGAGGGAATGTGACCTTCCAGGAAACTGGAAGCTTCCAGCATCTAGAAGCCGTGGCACGAAGATTTTGTGAGGACCCTGGAAGACTACAGACAAATAACTCAGTTGGGTGAAGAAGCCATGACAGCACTACAATGAGGAGGTAAGGGGGACCGGGGGGAGAGATCACAGAGGGAAGAGGTAGGGGAATCCAGACTGGGGAACTTTAAGAAATGAGGGGGGAGGATAGATAATTAGCGTGGGGGACCACACAGTGCTAAAACCTACATTGGCGATGGTGAAACTGATAAAGAGGGAGTTAGAGGAAACATCAGCAAAAAAGAAAAGGTATGCTGGTAAAGAATGCAGAAATGAGGTCTGTAAAGATATGTGATGCAGAATGTAAAGAACTGAAGACCGACACGACTCCCTAGGGAGGGGAAGGGGGAGGGAGGCAAGATGGTGGCGGTATGTGTGAGTTGCCTGAGTTCTGTTTGTTATATTGAGTTCTGAGCTTCAATTTAGTTTCATTTTTTCATAGTTTTATCGATTTATTATAGTGTTTTTCTTTGTTTGCCACATTTGTGCTCGCTTGCATCTGTGTCCGAGTATGCGAGTGAACGCTGATATGCCGCCTAGTAAACACTGAAGTGCAGTGTTTCACAGTTGGGATTCTGACTGGTCTGATTTTAGCACAAGGCGCTGAGTGTTTTACCAAGCAAACTGAGAGATAATAGGTGCTGCGGGTGGCCCTGGCTTCTGATAGACCTTTAATGCAGAATTTTGTGACTTGGTACCCGGTCGACTCGTCCTGGAAAACTGCTGAGGGTTTGGATTTGGTGAATCTCTGAGGAGTCTGTGATTCTGGGTTTCTATATTTGCTGGACTGGCTCTCAACGTTGCTGGCTTACTTTTTGGTGTTGCTGGTATACTTTCCATGAGATTTGTGGGATAATTCCTGGAATTCTGAAAAGGAGTTTATGGCCTCGGAGCTTAATGATCCTGACAGCATTTCCTGGGACTGTGACTTGGGTTCGAGAGTGGAGACCTCCTTTTCTTTCATATTTCTTCAATTTTGCAGAGGGAGTGCTTGAAGTGCTGTTATTAAAGGTGGATTCTGCTGGTCGCTGGCAGCCTCTAAATATTGTCTGGGTGGTGAGAGCGCCCGGAGCTTGGGGGCAGCAGACGAAGTCCTCTCCCTGTTTTGGGATTCAGTGACATTAGTACTGAGGTCATAAAGAAATATTATCCTCTTTTGACTGTTTAGGTGGAAGCTCATCCTTGCTCAGTGTGGGTGACTTGTATGTTTTTTTTTGGCCATTTAGGGAGGAATCACAGGGATTTTGGCCGGAGGGCCTTTCTCTCTCTTGTGGTTATTGGTTGAGGGATCCCAGTGGCTGGTGGGCAGCCGGGACTACAGATTCCCCTCCTAGAGAGGCCTGCTTTTCCCGTGGGTTTCCACTTTTGTGGAGGTGGGAATTTGCTTTCTCCTTTTGGGCTTTGACTCCTGAGTGGGGGATTGTGGCTATATTTTGGGTTGTTCTGAAGGAACTCTGGGGGTTAATGGTGGTGTGGATTTCTTTTGGGGTTCCTATGGTTTCTCTGTGGTGGGAGCTATCACTTCCATCTCAGGGCCCTATTTCAGATTACAGCCCTTCAGCCCAATCTTAGCTTCATGTCTAGGCCTGAGTCTTGAGAGTACAGCTTAGAAGAATTGGAGAAGATTTGTTTTTTCCCAGAGGAACTTCTTGGTGATTGGATTAAGAGGGGGTGAGTGCCCCTCTTGCTGCTTGCCTGGATCTTATCTGGAGGAACTTTTCAGTGTTTGGATTAAGAGGGGGTGAGAGCCCTCCTGTTGCCACCTGGATTCTATGTTTCTGCATGGAAAGTCGCTATTTGTCCTTTGACACTGACTCATTGAGATTACTACGTGATTTGTATTTATGATTTGTTTTAGAATTTGAGGGAGGGTGAGAGCCTCTGGATTTTTGGTTTTTTGGATTTCATTTATTTGGATATTTTATTTTTGATCGATTTTATTTGATTTATTTTTCTTTGTTTTATTTTATTTTATTCTTTTTATTTGGGTTACTGATTTGGGTCTGGTTTTATTATGTGTAGAGGGTCTGCCACCACGGTCGTACGCTATTCGTCCTCCACTCTCCATGCCCTCCGCACTTTCTCCCCTGTGTCATTACAGTTGTCAATTTACCAGCGCTGTAGAGCACTGGGAATTCAACGTAAGGGGAGGAGGGGTTTTAGGGGATGTGGACAGTGGAGGCCGAATGAGTGGGAACATCGGATTGGGGTTGTAGGGACCAGAAGACTGGGGCGAAATGGATTCTAGAGCGAGGTTATCCTTATCTAGTTCCCATACCCAAGGGCACCATTACTATTAAGGGTACTGGGCAAGTGGTCTGTTCCACTCCAGTGGCCCGTCCAACCCGAGTGGTGTTGTGCAATGCCAGATCCATTAGGAACAAGACTGCAGTTACTGCGGATGTTGTGGAGTCCATGGATCTGGCTTACATTACCGAGACCTGGCTGGATGGTAATGCTGGTCCAGTTTTGGAGGCAGCAGTTCCAGCAGGGTACTGGGTGTTACACCGTCCAAGGTTGGACCATGGGGAAGGGGTTGTGGTCTGTTTCAAGACTGAACGGGGACTCACAGATGTACCAGTGGAGGAAGCTGAGTCCTTTGAGTGCACCGTGGTGGCATGTGTGGGTTGTACAATCATTCTCATCTACCATCCACCAAGGGATGAGAAACATTTTCTACAGGAAGTAGCCGACTTCATCACTGACATGGCATTTGAGTCTCCCAGGCTGATGGTCCTGGGTGAGTTCAATGCCTGGATCAATGATGAACATTTGCAGTTGGACAACACTTCCTCCAATTAATGACATCTTTGGGTCTCACACAAATGGTTACTTCTGCCACGCATAAGAGTGGTCACTCCTTAGATTTAGTTTTCCTCCTGGGGATTGAGGCTGCTGACATGGGGGTGGAACCCATCAGTTGGTCGGATCACTACACTGTGGGCTTCAGTTTTTGCACCCTCTCTTGTAAGCCTATCCCTGTGGAAATGATTAAGTACCACTCTTTACGAGATATTAGCTCTGTGGGCTTGGCAGCGGTGCTTAACCTATCTGAGTTTTCTGAAGTGAGCAATGATCCTGATGCCCTGGTGCTGGCCTATAATAGGGCCATCTCCTCAGCTCCTGATCAAATTGCTCCTGTCCGTGTTCATCCTCTCCCCCTTCGACCTCGGTCTCCATGGTTTGATGGAACCTTGAGGGAGATGCGGTGACAAGGACAAAGATTAGAGCATTGTTGCCGGAGAATTGCCTTTGATGCCGACCATCTTAGATTGATGGAACATTACCAACTCTATCACTCCACAACCTCTCGTAAGAAGGCAGAATTCCTGTCCAGAGAGATTGTGGCTTCTCAGAACCAACCAGCTCAGCTTTTTTGAAATGTTGACAGACTGTGCAACTCAGCCTGTCTCCAGGTTCGAAAAGCTTTTTCTCAAATAGAGTGTGATGAGCTTGCTCACTTCTTTGCGGATAAGGTGGCCAGCATTAGGGTAGTGCCCCAACCTGCTCCCTCTATGGGAGAAGCCTTTGATCAGCGTTTGGTTGCTCCCTCCAGCCTCTCCTGAAGTCCTTCGACTGGCCTGAGTTCATCGATGTCATGAGGATTGTCCATAGTATGCACCCTAGGTGCTGCAGTTTAGATCCGGGCCCGACTTCCCTGATAAAGGGTTGTCTTGATTCTATCGGCCCAGTTCTAGCACAGATAGTCTGGTGCTCTTTGGATACGGGTGAGTTTCCTAGCTCCCTGAAGGAGGCAGTGGTGACATACCTCCTGAAGAAAGCTTCCTTGGACCCCGACTGCCATGCAGGCCAATCTCTAATCTTCCCTTTGCTGGGAAGATTATTGAGCAAGTGGTGGCTGCACAATTGGAGAACCATCTAACCATCCATGACATCTATGAACCCCTCCAGTCTGGTTATCGAAAGAGGCATAGTACCGAGACAGCACTGGTTCAGTTGCTCAATGATCTCCTGATGGCTAGAGATCAGAAGAATCATTCGATTCTCATTCTTCTTGATCTCTCATCAGCCTTTGACACTGTGGACCATGGGGTACTTCTTGCATGCCAGGAGTTTATTTGTGGTCTGTCGGGGACATTCCTCACCTGGTTTAGAACTTTCCTCACTGACAGAACTCAGAGTGTGGTGTCCGGATTAAATTCTTCCTGCCCACTCTCTCTGTCATATGGGATTCCCCAGGGCTCGGTGTTGTCCCCCATGTTGTTCGCAGTGTATATGCTGCCCCTCTGAAACATTGTAAGAAGGTATGGGCCGAAGTTTCACTGCTATGCAGATGATACCCAGCTCTGCCTGTCTTTTGCACCTGCCCAGGATAGAGCTGTGTGGGTCATTAATAGCTGCCTCACTGAAATCCAAGGCTGGATGAGTTCAAGCTGGCTGAAGTTGAACTCGGAGAAGATGGAGGTAATGGTTGTGGACCCAGCTCATAGGGTAGAGGGGATGGGAGTTGGTTTATTCTCAGGTTTATTTCTGGGATGTATCCAGCTCCCTACCTCTGAATGGGTGCAAAATCTGGGGGTGATTTTTGACAACGAATTGACACTGCGTTCATAGGTGTCGGCAGTTGTCAAACTTTCCTTTTACCATCTTAGGAACATCCCCAGGATTAAGCACCTTGTTCCGCCCATTGACTCCATACATTGGTTCACGTTTTTGTGACCTCACGCCTTGATTATTGCAACTCCATTTATCTAGGGCTTCCTGGGGTTGATATCCATTGCTTGCAGCTGGTGCAGAACGCTGCAGCCCAGTTATTGACGGGTACATCCCGTGCCTGTCATATTTCGCCAGTACTACGAGATCTGCACTGGCTGCCGATTCAGTGGCAGATCACCTTTAAAGTTGGTCTTTTGACCTACAAAGCCCTACACAGACTGGGTTCGGACTACTTGAAAGAAAATTTGGTTCCTTACTGCCCTAGGCGATCTCTCCGCTCAGCGGACGAGGGGTTGCTAAAGATACCAAGGGTCTCTTTAAAATCATCAGATGCTTATGCTTTTATGTTTGCTGCTCCGACCCTCTGGAATTCTCTACCCCATCCACCTCATCAGTGTGCGACTATGGAGGAGTTTAAAAAGGCCCTAAAGACCTATTTATGGTCAAAGATTAATTTTAATTAATGACTATGAATTGGAGCGCAGATTTATAAATTTATAGATTATTTATTGACTTGTACTTATTTATTGTTTTTAAATTATTGTAAGGCGCCTTAGTTTTAAGAAAGGCACTATGTAAATAAAGTTTCATTTCATTATGAATCCTGGGAGGATGAGTGGTCTGTGTTACATAGTACTGTGGATTTTAAGTCTCCTAATGTGTTTGGACTCTGGAATAAGAGCTCTGACACATGGGAACCTGGTAGTGGCCCCTGGGAGCAGGGGAGAAACAATCACTACTACTCTGAGACCTGGAGGAGGGGGGAGAAGGAGTCATACTAACATACTAAAATGCCAGCAGAATAGGCCTAATGGTCTTTCGTGTCTGCTCGTTTGGTCAGCCCCCACCCTGGGAGTTGAACTTTCTGCCCCCCTTGCCCTCTCTGGCTTCTCCCTTCCCAGTTCCAGATATTCTCACTGCACTGGATTTTGCTTCCAGAACCCTTCCCCTGTACTTGTCCCACCCCCTCTTGAACCCATCCACTATCTCTGCCTCCACCAGCCCCCTGGGCAGTGCATTCCATGGCTCCACCACCCTCTCAGTGAAGTAGCATCTCCTCCTTTCTCCCCTGAATCTCTCCCCTCCAGCTTCCACCCATGCCCTCTAGTTGCCCCCTTCCTTTGAAGCACCCTGACTACTCCTCCCCATTTACCCCTTCATGTACCTGAAGACCTCTATCATGTCCTCCTGATCCCTTCTCTCTTCCAATGTGTACACATTTAGCTCTTCAAGCCTCTCCCCATAGGTCCTGTCCCCAAGCCCCAAATAATTTTGGTTGCCCTCCTCTGGACCCTCTCCAGGAGTTCAATGTCCATCTTTAAGTGTGGCCTCCAAAACTGCACGCGGTACTCGAGGTGCGGCCTCACCAAGAAGTTATACAGAGGGAGTATCACTTCCATCCTTCTGGAGGTGATCCCCCAATGATGCATCCGAGAGCCCTGTTGGCCTTGGCCGCTGCCCTCCTACAAGTCTCCTAGTTGTTCATCTTGACATCCACCACCACCCCCAGGTCCCTCTCAGCCATCAAGACTTGAAGCATTCGCCCCCCAAGGGTACACACTTGGCCCGGGTTTCTGGCCCCCAGGTGCAGTACCTTGCATTTCCCTGCATTGAACCTCAGCTTCCACTTTCTAGACCATCTTTCCAGAGCCTCCAGGTCCCCTTGTAGGGCCACCTTCCCCTCCTCCCCATCCACCACCGCCCTCAGTTTTGAGTCATCTGCAAAGGGACTCATCTCACTCCTGACAACTGTCCTTATGTCAGAGACATAGGCGTTGAACAGAAGGGGCCCAAGGACTGATCCCTGCGGGACACCACTAATGACCCTCCTTGGGGATGAGACTATCCCACCAACTACGACCCTGTGGGTCTCCGGTCCTGGAGCCAATTGCCTATTTATCTGATCATCTGGTTCCCCACCCCCATTTCTCCCAGCTTATCCAACAGGCCCCCGTGAGGAACAGAGTCAGATGCCTTGCTCAAGTCAAGAAAGAAGACGTCCACTGGTCTACCCAGGTCCAAGGCACTTGTCACTGAGTCATAGAACTCCACAAAGTGTGTCTGACATGATTTCCCTGGGACAAATCCATGCTGTCTATCATCCAGGCACCCTGACTTTTCCAGGTCCCCCCCAGCCTCTCCTTGACAATGCCCTCCATCACTTTGCCCACCACCGATGTCAGGCTTACAGGCCTGTAGTTCGCTGCCACCTCCCTTGATCCCCCCTTGTGGATAGGCACTATATGCGCCACCTTCCAGTCCTGGGGCACCCACCCTGTCCTCAGAAAGAGATGGTGAAAAGCTGTGCCAGGGGTTTCGCCAGGACATCCGCCAGTTCCTTCAGCACTCTGGGATGTAATTTATCTGGCCCCGGTGCTTTCTCCGTCTTAAGGGACCTGAGGGCTTCCCTCACTCTCTCTACTGTGATTTCCACCTCTGCTACCTCGTCCCCCTACTTAGCCTTCTTCCCTCCTGCCAGTGATGCCTCCCCCTCTCCCCAGACCTACCGATAGGTAAGGGCTCCCCCCCTCAGTATTACTGTCTCCTCCCATGTATGATGCAGCCCCCCATTTTCCTTGGTGAAAACTGAGGTGAAGTACTCATTTAGTACCTCAGCCTGCTCCCACGGGTCTTGTGCCCATCTCTCCCCTGTTTTAATCCTGCCAATCTGCCCCTTCACTCTTTGTTTTTCCCCAATGTATCTAAAGAACCCCTTGTTCCCTCTCCTAGTTTCTCTGGCCAAGTTCTGCTCCTTCCTGCCTTAGCCACCCTCACCACCCTAGTGGCCCTTCTAGCCATCAGCTCGTACTCCCCGCAATCCCTTTCTCTCCTTGAGCACTTGAATTGCCTGTAGGCAGCCTTCTTTCCCCTCACCACCTCCTGGACCTCCCTGGTCCACCAGCAGGGTTTTTGAGCCCTACCGCATTTTCATCTTACTCTTGCACAGGTGCCGGTAGCATCTTGCACCCCTCTCCTGATGATTTCCCACCTACTGTCAGCGTCCATGTCTGGCCCAATCACATCAAAATGCTCCTTAAGGATCCTTCCTATTTCCTTAAAATTCACCCCCATGAAGTCAGTTACCTCCGTCTTTGTGCAGCCTTCTACCCCTCCTAGGTCCAGGCAGAACCAGACCGTGGCATGGTCGCTCCCCGCCAATTGGTCTCTTACCTCCAGGCTCCCAATCTGGTCACTGTCTGCCAGGACCACATCCAGTACCCGCCCCTCCCTGGTTGGTTCCCCCACCTGCTGAGTTAGGAACGCATCCTGAAAGACATCCAACAACCTCTGTTCCCTGGCCACCGAGGATGTCATAGTCTCCCAGTCTGTTCCTGGCATGTTTAAGTCCCCCAACACCACCACCACTCTTCCCCTGCCCAATCTGCAGTGTCTCCCAACATCTGCCACTAGACTCTCCTCCAGCTCCTCCGCGAGCGCAAGGGGTCTATACACCACTCCTATTTTTACTCTCTTGCCCCCCCCCTTGTTATCAAGGTGACCCAAATCGCCTCCACGGTTCCCTCCGCCTCCTCTACTCCCCCTATGCCAATGCAGTTTTTGACTATTCATTATGAGTTTAGACGCTGAAAAGTTGTTTGACAAGGTGGCTTGGCAGTATCAATATGGGGTCCTTTCCAGGTTTGGATTTGAGACTGAGTTTATAGACACAATCAGGAAAATCTACACAAACCTACAGTCGCACATTAGAGCATATGGCCACTAATCTAGGAGAATAAAAGAGAGCTGGAGAACTAGGCAGGGATACTCTCTGTCCCCCTATTATTCACATTATACTTGGAACCTTTGGCTCAGAAAATATGCCAAGAAGGGGGGATAGAGGGACTTATGATAGCTAATAGGGAGCAAAAAATAGCACCATATGCAGATGACATCCTGGTTTTCTTGACATCCCCAGATAGTTATATCCCAAAATTAATGAAGACCATAGCTGAATTCATGAAAATAGCAGGATAAACTCTGAACTAAATCAAAAAAGAGATACTCACATTCCATTACATCCCCACACAGGAATTTAAAAATGAATACCCAATGAAATCAAATCTACAAATTATGAAATATTGGGGATAATATTAAGGAACTCTAACCAACACATATTTCAGGATAATTACATACCCTTCCTAAAAACAATAAAAGAGGATATAGTGCGGTGGAATTCGCTCCCACTTCCACAGTGTGCAAGAATACAGACAACAAAGATAAACTTGTTGCCCTGGTTCCTGTATTTGTTCTAATGCGCACTGGTTAACTCATTTGCTCCCAGTAGCTATTTTGGGTTCATTCCAGCAATGGATAGTTCCGACGCCATATGGGAACAAATTAGTTTTTAATCTCTCGGCACAATGGCTAAAAGGCATACGAAAGCAACTGCAAACATTTATATGTGCTAATAAAAGATCAAGGGTCAGACAAAGTCTGAGAAACAAGATCACAGACATGCAGGCAATAATGACAGAGGCTAAACTGGACATAGCAGCAATTAATGAGACGTGGTTTACCAGTAACTACACTTGGGAGACTTCAGTACCTGGCTATGTACTGTTCAGAAGAGACTGAGGTACAAAAGGGGGTGGAGTGGCCCTGTATGTCAATGAAAATATCAAAGCTACAGAAATTCAGAATACACATAAGGAGCCAGAAGAACTGTGGGTCACCCTGGAAACAGGAAATGGGACACCCATAAGAACTGGGGTTGTCTACAGACCCCCAGACCAGGGGGAGGACATAGACACATTACTGGTAGAAGATATACAAAACATGACCGCTAAAGGGGAGGTTCTGATAATGGGAGACTTCAACATGCCAGATATAGATTGGACAATACCAGCAGAAACATCTGCCAGAACTAGACACATGGTGGATTCCCTGCAGGGGGAGGGCCTCAAGCAACTGGTACAACAACCAACAAGAGACAGGGCTATCATAGATTTAGTACTGAAGAACAGGGAAAGGATCACATATCTCCAGGTAGAAGGTCACCTGGTGGCCAGTGACCATCACATGGTATGGTTCAATTTGGTCACTACAACTAAATCATCCCATTCCAATGCAAAAATATGGGACTTCAGAGGAGCTGACTTTGATAAGATGGCCAACAGAGTTAAGCTAGCTCTGACAAAAAGAAATACAGTAAGGGGGTACAGGCAAAGTGGGCAAGCATTAAGGATGCAATACTTGAAGCAACATCCCATTGTGTTAGAGAAAAGGAAGTGCAAAGGAAGAAGGAAACCACTTTGGTTCTCAAAAACAGTGGCAGAAAAGGTCAGAGCCAAAAGGCTGGCCTTCAGGAAATAGAAGGGAACACAGTGGGATGAAGATAGGGAAGCATACCAAACTTCCCTAAGGGAAGCAGGGAAGGCAGTAAGGCAGGCAAGGGCCCAAACCGAGGAAACACTAGCATGGACAGTAAAAGAAGGTGACAAGACTTTCTATAGATACAATATTGAAAGGAGAAAGTTCAGAGAGGGTATTGCTAAGATCAAAGGACATAAGGGGGCATGTGAGGAGGAGGACCATGTAAAATCATCTATCCTAAATAGATACTTCTGCTCAGTATTTATGGAAGAGGAGGTAGGGGCAGGGACCACAGCTCAGCACCATGGACACGGGGGGAGGGAGGGAGGTGAGCACTAGTCCCTTCACAAAAGAAAGGGTCCTACAAGAGCTCGATAAGCTTGGGGTGGACAAGGCAATGGGACCTGATGACATACATCCCAGGGTACTAAAGGAGCTAAGGGTAGAACTAGCAGAGCCATTATCAGAACTGTTTAATGAGTCTCTGAACACAGGAAAGGTCCCAGAAGACTAGAAAAGGGCTCATGTGATACCGCTCCACAAGAGTGGTAGCAGGGGAGGAGGCAGGGAACTACAGATCAGTCAGTCTTACCTCAGTAGTGGGCAAGATTAAGGAGGCACTCCTTAAAGAAAGGATAGTGCAACACCTAGAATCCATAGGAGCACAGGATCCAAGACAGCAAGGGTTTACAAAAGGAAGGTCCTGTCAAACTAATCTCATAGATTTCTTTGACTGGGTAACCAGAGTGGTGGACCAAGGAGGAGCAGTTGATGTCGCCTACCTTGACTTCAGCAAAGCTTTCGATACTGTTCCACATAGAAGATTGATTAATAAGCTGGGTAGGCTTGGGGTGGGTCAGAGGTTGGTCAACTGAGTGGCAAACTGGCTGGTAGGCAGAAACAGAGAGTGGTGGTAAATGGTATACAGTCAGAAGAGATGCAAGTCACAAGTGGGGTACCTCAGGGATCAGTCCTGGGGCCAGTCCTCTTCAATATTTTCATCAGTGACATTGCAGATGGACTAGAGGGTAAGGTTTGTCTGTTTGCAGATGACACCAAGATCTGCAACAGAGTAGATGATCCAGATGGGGTGGGCAGAACGAGAAGAGATCTAGATAAACCAGCAAAATTGTTGGAAGAGTGGCAACTGGGGTTTAATGCAAAGAAGTGCAAGATCATGTACATAGGGAAGAGAAACCCTGAAGCCACCTATAGGCTGGGAGGGGAGTTGGTGGCAGTCACAAGGAAAGAAAGACACTTGGGCATCATCATCACCGATGACCTGAAATCATCCAAGCAGGCCACTAAAGCAGTAGGTAAGGCAAGGGAGATGTTAGGGTGTATTAGTAGGGGTATCACAAGTCATAAGAGGGAGGTAATAATCCCTCTTTACAAGACACTGGTTAGGCCCCATCTGGAGTACTGCATGCAGTACTGGAGGCCGCACCTTCACAAGGACATTAACCAAACTGAGGCAGTCCAGAGAAGGGCAACAAAAATGGTGCAGGGGCTGAATCAGAAAACATATGAGGTCAGATTAACAGAGCTCAATATGTATACCCTAGAACAAAGGAGGGAGAGAGGTGATATGATCAAAACATTCAAACATCTTAAGGGCATTAACATGGTGAAAGAGTCTAACATGTTTCAATATAAGAAAAATAGCAGG
The DNA here is from genome assembly GCA_016271365.2 of Neoceratodus forsteri. NCBI lineage: Eukaryota > Metazoa > Chordata > Ceratodontiformes > Ceratodontidae > Neoceratodus > Neoceratodus forsteri. Next base: position 668,141,858 of record CM057451.1, on the reverse strand, counting down.
ACAAGAGGACACAGCATGAGATTAGAGGGAGGCCGATTAAGGGGTAATTTGAGGAAGTTATTTTTCACAGAAAGGGTGGTGGATGCATGGAACGGCCTACCTCAGGAAGTGGTGAATATGAATACAGTGCAGTGCTTCAAACAGGCATGGGATAGGCGTAAGGGAGCAATACAGATGAGTATGAATAGATAGGCCATTGACAGAGCAAAGGCCAATGGCACATTTATAAGGTAGAAAAAGAAATGGGCAGACTGGATGGGCCTTGTGGTCCTTATCTGCCATCAACTTCTATGTTTCTATGAAGTGTCTTGCAAGCTAAAAAAGCTCCGGGGGATTGGCAGTCTCAGACACGGGAGCATACTGGGCAGTGGTGCAGATTCGTTGGGCTTTACAATGGGGAGATACACAGCAGGACATTCACTGGAAAGTGATAGAATGGGCAGAGTGCTCACACAGACCACTAGAATCCATAATATTTCAGCCCAAGCCAACTCAATTGATCAAAGAATGCAAACCTGAGGCATTAAAAGTCACAATACAGGCCTTAGAGCACTTTCAAGCCCACTGCAGGGTAAAGAGAGAGAAATGGAAATATACCTGGTGGCAATGGAACTCGGAATTTATGCCAAGGTTGGGAAACCCATGGTTTAGTAGACATGCAGAGAGGGGCCTGAGTCACGCGAAGCTAATGATGAGGAAGGATAATATCCTCATGTTTGAGGAATGTAAACAGGCCTTTGCCTGGACAGTCAGATAGCTTGAGATATCCACAAATCTGAAATTATATCATGGCCCAAACACGGAAACATCAGAAGGAACAGCTGGAGGGGGAGGAGACTATGACTGTGAAACAACTATTAAATATACATACACGGAGGTGACTATGACTGTGGAACAACTATTAATATACATACACCGAAGGGAACCATTTCCTTAATATATACATTTTTAAATACACCAGAAGAGGATGCAGTCAAGCATATCAAGGACAAATGGGAACAGGAGGCAGGAATACAGATGTCCAGATGAGAGTGGGATAGAGTATGGGGGATAATGCATAAAATAACATCAGCACCTAGATGGAAGGAATTTGCATGGAAAGTTAAAACCAGGTTCTTCACAACCCCCCTCCCCATGTTAAAGCCTGCTGGGTGGGAAATTGGAGATAGCAACTGTTGGATACACTGTGGAGAGGGCAAGGCCACACACACACACACATATATGCATTTTTAGAATGTCCAGTACTGGACACACTACTATGAGAATTTAAGGTAAAATTGCAAACCCTATTTCAAATTACTACCTCCCTGAAAGCACAACATCTCATTTTGGGACTACCACCCAGAGAAGTGCAGGGAACTAACGCTCTCTACTTATGGGAAATCTGTGTGACTGCGCTGGGAAAAACAATAACAAGGAAATGGCTCTTCCAAGACCCCCACAACCACCACCGCCACCATTCAAGAGTGGGTAAAAATAATAAATGAGATCCAAGAGATGGAAAGACTCACATATTCAATAGGAGATAGAACAGAGAAATATTTAGAGAGATGGCCGAATGGGTTATACTGATGGAAGAGGACTAGTAAAAGTGGGTGAATGAGACTGGTAGGGATTGGAAATGTATAGAATTAAAGGGAGGGGGAAGAAAAGAACAGAACCCAAGCATCACCAAGGCAATGTAAGGGACAAGGTCATGCCCTCACAGAAAATAAATGAAAGTAGGGCCACCACACATGTGCTTGAAAGAATACAGGATAAGCCAGGCTGTCTTGGACATCCGAAGGGACCCAAAATAGTGCACCATAGGAGAGGGGCTAGTTAGGCTTCCGTATATCAAGTACGGATACACGAACAAGAGAGTGGGAAGACATGCTCAGGACAGAGTTGGAAAAGTGCTGTAGTTACAAGTGGACAGTTAAAGTCACACAGTGTGTTTTGCTAAGATTCACTATAAACAAATAATATCTTAGAGATAAAAAGAATACAACATTGAACTGATAAGAAAATGTAAGAAGTAAGGATTCAGATCAAACAAAATATTAAGTGTAAGAATGTAAAAGGGAAAAGTGAATGTCTCAGCTGAAATCTAAAGAATATATGTGATTGTACTTGTAATGACTCTTGCACACTAAAGAAAAAAAATATAAAAAAAGGCCACTTGTTCAGGAAGCTTGTTAGCTAGACTATGGGCATTGGTACTCATCACCCTCCACTTTTTGATGGCCTTACCCCTTTGAGCCCCATCCCTGTCCTTACTGCCTTTACCTTTTTCTCCATTTACCACTGTCCTGCTCCCTATCAACCTCTCTACCTTGGGGTTTACTTAACTAACTACCCTGTTTTGTGGGGGGGGGGAGGCTGGGAACTTTCTGCTTCTTATCAGTGCCTCCCCCCTTGGCTAGTTTAAAAGCTTGCCAATGAAGCATTTAAACCTATCACCTAGAAGCCTGTGTCCCCTCCCGGACAGATGCAGACCATTGTGCCAGTATAAGCATGTATTCTTTCAGGTGGACCCCCAGTCCCCAATGAAGCCAAAGCCCTGTGCTCCACACCAGTTTTTCAACCATTCATTGAATCGCAAGGTGCAGGGTGTCACAAATGCACTCCAAGGGTCAGGCCTTCTGCTCCCAAAGTGCACAACTTCGAAGTACAATATGTGAACAGGAGACAAACAGGGACACCCTCCTGTCTGTTTTGGGTCCAAGCAACTACCAGTCTCAAGTCCTGTGGTCAAATATGAACCCTTTTTCACTAGCATGCCCAGGTAACAGGTCCAAATATCACACCCTCTTCGGGGAAAGCAGTGCAATACTTAACCCAGCGGGCACCAAAAAGGAAACCAAAAAGTTTACTAAAATTAAAAATAGTAAAATACAAAACACAAAACATATATACATCAATGTTACAGTCAGGAAAGAAGTGGAAATTACAAAAACAAAACGCCTTGAAATTGAATTATTAGTTCTAACTCAGTTTTCAGTTGGGTGTTACCTATTCTTGACAGAAGTGCCCTTAAGTCCAGAACACAAGTGTGTGTGGTCTTTCAAAGTTGGAATAAGAGTGAGCCTCAGTCCCCTCAGATTGCTTGGCAATATTCAAAGTTAACATCCCAACCTCCTTGTGATGTCACAACACATGAGGTCACTGTTAGTCCTGTAATTCATTTGTAACATGACAAAGTATACCCAAAATGGTTTCATCTTACTGCTTCTTGAAATCTGCAAAGATAGCCATATCAAATTATACAGACAGTCTCTCTTCATCAAAGCATACGTTTATACCAGCATTCCCCATTTGATATTCAGAAAAACATCCTGCAAAACACCTCTCTTAACTGTGAGGATTTTCACAGGTATCTGTCAAAGTTGGCTTACCTCCTGATGTCATAAAAATGCAGTCTTTTATGGCTAGTTTCCTAGGTTCAGAGCAGTTGTCATTTTACAACTGTTATAGCAGCTAACCCAGGCCCTGACATGTAGGTGTCAAAAAGGAAGCTCTTTATTAATTTTTCCACTGGATCAATTTTACTACAGCCAGCTGTTCCACAAGCAAGGGCCTTTGGGGTCAGAATGTCAGGCCCCTTAAACTGCAAGTCTTTCCCACGGGCCTACTGACCCAGCCATGTCTCATAAGCAGAAATTCAAAGAAATATATATTTATCAAAATTATACACTTAACTAGTACACGGTTATCATGTTTCACAGAGTACCCTAGCCTCACATATGCCATAGACAGGCAGCACCTCCGAGAAGGTTACCATGCATGCTACTTGTCTAAGGCCCTTCCCCAACTCCACAAACTCCTCCTGCACTGCTCTGATCCCATGCCCAGCTAGGTCACTTTCATTGGGACCAGTCTTTTTTAATGTCTTTATAGGTGACATTGCAGAGGGGCTGGAAGGAAAAGTAAGCCTCATTGCAGACAACACAAAGATCTGCAACAGGGTTGATACACAAGGTGGGGGTGGAAAGAATGAGAAGGGACTGGCAAGGTTGGAGGAATGGTCAAAAGTATGGCAGCTTCAATTCAATGCAAAGAAGTGCAAAGTAATGCACCTGGGAAACAAAAACCCAGGAGAAGAGTACACAATGGGGGGAAAGTACTAACAACAACAAAAATGGAAAGAGACCTGGGGGTAGTCTTATCAGATGACCTAAAGGTAGGCAAGCAATGTGAGATGGCAGTAAGGAGGGCTGGGGGGATACTGTGATATCCAGGGAGATGCATCACCAGTAGAAACAGGAAATTGTTATCCCTGTGTACAGACAGTTGGTGAGACCCCATCTGGAGTACTGCATCCAGTTCTGGAGACCCCATCTCTGCAAGGACATAGACAGGATGTAGTCAGTCCAGAGGAGGGCAACTAAAATGGTGCAGGGTCTGCACCAGACGCCATACAAAGAGAAACTAAAGGAGCTTAATATGTATACCTTCAAGGAAAGGAAGGAGAGGGGGACATGATAGAAACTTTCAAGTACCTCAAGGGAATCAACAAAGTCCAAGAGGATAGCATCTTTCAGAAAAAGAGATGTGCAAGAACAAGGGAGCACAATTTGAAGATAAAGGGGTGACGGCTCAGGGGCAATGTGAGGAAGTATTTTTTCACAGAGAGGGTGGTGGACACATGGAACCACCTTCCTGAGAAGGTCATGGGGTCAAAAATAGTAGGGGAATTCAAGAAAGCATGGGAAAGACATAAAGCAATTCTAGTGGGGGTAGGAGGAAGTAGGCTGTTGGTTAACTAGTATCTGCAGCTTATCCAATAGGTAGGGAAATGGGCAGACTGGGTGGGCCAAGTGGTCCTTATCTGCCATCAAAGTCTACGTTTCTATGTAAATGGAGATTGGAACCTTAAAAATAATGCCCTCTTGACAAGCTTTGAAGTGGTTAGGGATACAGATACAACAGGGGCATGGGGCATAAAGTGATAATCTGAGTTAGGAGCCGGCTGATGGACAGGAGGTAGAGGGTGGTGGTAAATGGGATCCAGTCTGGGGAGAGGGGGCTGACTAGCGGGGTACCTCAGGGATCATTCCTGGGACCAGTCCTGTTCAATGTGTTCATTAGTGATATTGCAGAAGGGCTGGAGTGAAATGTCAGCCTATTTGCAGATGACACCGAGATCAGCAACAGGGTGGATACTCCAGAAGGGGTGGAAAAAAATGAAAAGGGATCTGGAGAAACTTGAAAAATGGGTAGAGGTGTGGCAACTAAGGTTCAATGCCAAGAAGTGCAAAATAATGCACCTGGGAAGAGGAACACTGGGGAGAGACACCGGTTGGGGGGAGGGAGGAGCTGTCAATCACCAAAAAAGAAAGAGACCTATGGGTTATCATTTCTGATTACCTAAATGTGTCAAAGCAGAGCACAAAGGCTGCAGGGAAGGCCAGTGCCATGCTGGGGTACATAGGCAGAGGTATCACTAGCAGAAGGCGGGAGGTGGTAATGCCATTGTACAAAACACTAGTAAGGCCTCACCTGGAGTACTGTGTGCAGTTCTGGAGGCCACACCTGTGCAAGGACATAGACAGGGTGGAGGCAGTCCAGAGAAGGGCTACCAAGATGGTACAGGATTTGCACCACAAAACATATGAGGAGGGGGCTGGCTCCGTGGTGTTGAGGGAAGGGGTTCACTCAGCATGCTGGTAACCCAGATTCACACCCCAAATCCGGATCCCAGGAGTGGAGGCTGGCAGGGAGGGGTATCATAAGAATCCATTAGACACTTCCCTCTTGGGGGGTGGGTTTCACCTTGTGCCCTGTGAGTGGACTGGCAATGTACTTGGGGGATGTGATGCTTTGACGTGCCCTCCATACACGCCCACCACAGGTTGCCCCGTACTTGTGGAAGTCTGAGAACTGTGCAGGTGGTGCACAGAAAATGTTAAAAGTACACCCTGACTGACTGGATAATGAGCGCTTGGTTACTGCTGCCTAAAGCCCCGGAGTCAGCCCAGAACCAGCCCCACAGCTCCTAGAAAACATGCCGCTGGCTGCCAGACCCTTCCCCCTTGGAAGAGAGGGACCATCCCAATAAAGGGATATGCCGGGGTTTCCAGTTAAGGCTGCATCTGGGGCTGATAGTGGTGGTGGGGGTCGGAGGGTGGTAGGGAAGGCTCTGGCACTCTGAAGGAGTGACCGGTCGGGGCGTAGAGGGAGAAGCATAAATAAAATGAGCAAAAAAAAAGTATCAGAAGAGACTAAGGGACCTCAGTATGTACTCACTGGTGGAAAGGAGGGCATGGGGGACATGATAGAAACCTTCAAGTACCTCAAGGGCATACACAACATGCAGGGAGAAGATCTCTTCCAGTGCAGGAGGAATACAAGAATGAGGGGGCATGATATGAAGCTGGAGGGGGGGTACATTAAGAGGAAATATGAGAAAATATTTCTTCACAGAGAGGGTGGTGGACTCATGGAATTATCTGCCACAGGAAGTGGTGGGTGCAGCTCAATGAGGGGTTTTAAACATGCCTGGGACAGGTACAAGGGAACCTTGAGGTGGGAGGGAGTGATGAAAAAACACTGACCAGATAGGGTCAGAGACTACATACATATGTAGGGCATATGGCCAGATTGGATGGGCCTGGTGGTCCTTATCTGCCTACAACTTCTATGTTTCTATGAATATATCAAGTACCAAGGAAGACAGTCAGTGGAAAAAAAGATCAAGGGAAATACAAAATGAAGAGGAGGCAGATTGGTGCCTCATAGACAGAAGGAGAAGGGCAAAGAAAGGAAGAAGGGTAATGAACTTTGAGATTTCAGTAAGGCATTCAGCACCATTCCACATAGGAGACTCGTAAGCAAGCTGGGAAGCCGGAGTGGGTCCTAAGGTGGTAAACTGGATGAGAAATTGGTTGGGGAATAGGAGACAGAGGGTGGTGGTAAACAGAGTTCACTCTGAGAAAGGGAGGGTGCCACAGGTATCAGTACTGGGATTGGTCCTTTTTAATGCCTTTATTAGTGACATTGCAGTGGAGCTAGAAGGACAGGTATGCCTCTTTGCAGATGACACTAAAATCTGTAATAGGGTAGACACTTTGGGGGTGGTGGAAAAAATGAATGGTGATCTAGGAATGTTAGAGGAACGGTCAAGGGTGTGTCAGCTAGGTTTCAATGCAAAGAAGTGCAAACTCATCCACTTGGGACACAGAAACCAAGGGGCAGAGAACAAAATGGGGGGGGGGGTAATATTAACCACCACCAAACAGGAAACGGACCTGCGAGTAATCATATCTGATAACCTGAAGGTGGCCAGGCAGTGTGGCAAGGCAGTGGGGAGGTGGGGAGGGCTAGTGATATGCTTGTGTGCATAGGAAGGGGTATCGCCAGCAGAAAGAGAGAGGTGATGTTACCGCTGTATAGATCATTGGTGAGACCTCACCTAGAGTATTGTGTCCAGTTCTGGAGACCACATCACCAGAAGGCCACAGACATGATAGAGGTAATCCAGAGGAGAGCAACCAAAAAGGTGCAGGGTCTGCATCACAAGCCCTATAAGGAGAGACTGAAGGCCCTTAATATGTATACCCTGGAGGAAAGGAGGGAGAGGGGGTATGAGAGAAACATTCAAACACCTCACAGGTATAAGCAGAGTGCAAGAAGGAAGCATTTTTCAGAAAAAAAATGCTCAAGAACAAGAGGACATGCTACAAAGCTGGAGGGGGGAGACTCGGGAGAGATGAGGAAGTACTTCTTCACAGAAAGAGTGGTAGATGCCTGGAACAGCCTACCAGCAGAGTTGGTGGGGTCAAAAACAGTAACAGGCTTCAAGAATGTATGGGATAGGCATAAGGGAATCTTAGAGGTAAGAAAATGGGGGTAAAGCCAAGATGAAGTAGGGTCTGTGGTGTTATAATAGGTAGGGAAAATGAGCAGACTAGGTAGGCTAAGCAGTCTTTATCTGCCATCAATATCTATGTTTCTATGTTTAATGGGTCAAATAGTGTTTCAGCATTAATAAACCTCGAGGGAGATAATCTAGGACTAATAAACAAATCAGAGGGTAGTATAGAGAATTTAAATGAAAAAGGAACTGATACCCTGACAAGCCAGAAACAGAAAAGCCAAGTCTATGTTCTGGGTGATTCTATTCTAAAGTATACAGACAGATACACAGCAAAAGAAAATAAGTACTATACAACCACATGTTCCTTTTTTGGGGCAAAGATAAGGGACATTGAGGACATCATACCCAATATCGTAAGGGAGAACACAATCAAACAATTGGTGGCCATCCATGCAGGCACGAACAATATTGGGAAACAAAATGTGAGTGAAATTGCAGATGAATTTAAAAGTTTGGTAATTATAAGCTCAATATTTCCAAGACAGAGCTAATGCCCATGAACTCCTATACATTTTCTGCGGACGTTTCTTCTCTAGGACTTAATTGGGTCAAAGACAAACTAAAATACATGGGGATATTTCTCTCCTGCTTAAATATCAAGATGAAACAATACAATCCTCCCCCCCCAATTGTTTAACCAGGCGAGACACACTTAGCTGAAAGCTTGTTTACAGGTGCAACCTAGGAGCACAGGGAAGTTAAGTGACTTGCTCAGGGTCACACAGTATGCAAGTGGGGGATGTGGGATTCAAACCCAGGTCTCTAGATTTGCAGCTCAGAGCCTTAAACCACTGCACTATACTGCCTCCCCAATCTAGATAAAATTATTACTCAATTCAAAATAGATCTCACTCATTGGGCCTTACTTCCACTCTCCCTATGGGGTTGCATAAACGTATTGAAAATGAACGTTCTCCCCCGGATTCTCTATTCCTTACAAATGATAAATCTATTTCTCCCCAAAACTTGGTTTACACAAGTCCATAGACTCTTATCTGACTTTATATGGCTTGGTAAAACACCTCGGAGGGCTGTCTTTAAACAACAGAGGAGTAAAGTAATGGGAGGCTTTCTTCTTTACTACTTTTCTATCAACTGTTCAACCCTCACACATTGGTGGACGGCCAGAGTATGTGTCAACCAGGTGAAATACTATCCCTTATGGCTTCAGATAGAAAGATCCCTCTGCGCACCACATGATATAGCCCTGAATACTCTTATATACACTCTTTTTAAGAACTTACCTAAAAATCTCTGTGACTAACCTATTGGGACAACTCCCCAAATAAATGCTCAATTTTGTGCCACCTTCCAACTATCTATAATAAGACATGTCTCCCAACCCATTCTTTGTAACCTTAATTTTAAGATTGGGGGCTCTTCTCTGTCATATAACTTTTGACCAGGAAATACCCAACTTAGGGTCCTAGATCTGCTTTAGAACTACAGACTGATGTCATTCCAAACAGCACGTACACAATTTAACCTCCTCACAACTTTCTGCTTTAAATACCTCCAACTACAACATACATTAGTACAGCATTTTGGACTAGGGTTATGGGAACAGAATCTAGCAGGCCCATTTCTCCCTGCTGTTTCTAATCTAACCTCATCTCATCTTATCTCATCCCTCTACTGCCTTCTGAGGGATGGCATGGAAGAATTGCGAGGAACACCATACTACCTTTGGGACCACCTGCTGCCCCCAGATTCCTCAACAAGTCGTCCATGGTCTAAGATTTGGACACAGCTCTACCAAGATGTGAAATGGGTTAGATATCGCATATTGCAGTTTTATGTTCTCCATGATATGATCTATACCCCGGCCAGGCTCCACAGAATGGGGAGACTTCCCTCTACTCTTTGCTCCAGGTGCAAGGAACATCCTGGCACCTTACTGCATATCCCCTTTATGGACCACCATTAAATCTAAACTCGATCCACTGTTAGGCCTCTCAGAAGCCTTTAATCCAACAATCTATATAATAAGGGATTATAGGGAACTTCTGGTCGGTAGCTGATGCAAATATATGGCACTGATATCATTATGTGCTAAAAAGTCATTATCCAATTGTTTAACCAGGTGAGACACACTAAGCTGAAAGCTTGTTTACAGGTGCAGCCTGGGAGCACAGAGAAGTTAAGTGACTTGCTCAGGGTCACACAGTATGCAAGTGGGGGCTGTGGGATTCAAACCCAGGTCTTCAGATTTGCAGCTTAGAGCCTTAAACCACTGCGCTATACTGCCTCCTAATTATGTGACATTGGTTAGACCAGAATATCCCCACCTGCACAGAATGGCTAAAAGAGATACTCCTCGCTCTCCAGGCCAAAAATATTATTGCCCACAAGGCCAAAAAACCACAGTATTATCAAAAAGTATGGGCACCTCTATACACATTACTAACTATCTAAGAAATAGAACACTGACTGCACTAAACCTCAGAAACCCAGCATAACACAAACAGATGATACTTTTGTACTTTTCCAGCAACCACAATCAGGAATAGCAAGTCTCAGAGTTCCAGCCACGCGCATCTGGAGTAAGTGGGTGGAAGGAAGGAAAAGTAAGTTGAATATGTTCTTGTTTTCTTATGTCACAGACAGATTTATATATAACAAGTAAACATTATCTGCTAATTACAAGACTCAGATGTTAAAGAAAATGTGTTGACAAGTACAATTCTTCCTTATGTCTGTAACGATTGTGAAAACCTTCCTGAAAAATAAAGCATACTCATTTTGAAAAAAAAAAAGAATTTAAAAGCTTGGTTGGAACTACAAGGCAAAAACTGTGAAATAATCGTTTTTGAAATATCAGTATCTAGAGCAGAAAATAAGAAATACGAACATAAAAAATATTAACAACTGGTTTCGGAATTGGTGTTTAAAAAACAACTACAAATGTCTCCTGCACTGAAAGCTATTCGTAAATCAGAATCAGTTGTTTGCAAATGATGGACTTCATCTAAATAAAAAGGGGAGCCTTATGTTGGCTAATGGTATCAGAAATAAAAACAAGCATTTGTCAGTGTCGTAAGTTTGCTTGCTGGTATTGGCAGAGTCTGCCCATTATTTCTACTTTATGAATGTGCCATAGGCCTGTACGCTGTCAATGGCCTATCTATTCATACTCACCTGTATTGCTTCCTTATGCCTATCCCAAGCCTGTTTGAAGCCTGCACTGAATTCATATCCACCACTTCCTGAGGTAGCTGTCCTATGTATCCACCACCCTTTATGTGAAAAAGAACTTCCTCACATTACCCCTTAATCGGCCTCCCTCTAATCTCATGCTGTGTCCTCTTGTCCTGCTATTTTTCTTATATTGAAACATGTTAGACTCTTTCACCTTGTTAATGCCCTTAAGATGTTTGAATGTTTCCTTCATATCAAATCTCTCCCTCCTTTGCTCTAGGATATATATTTTGAGATCTGTTAATCTATCCTCATATGTTTTCTGATGCAGTCCCTGCACCATTACAGTTGCACTTCTGTGGACTGCCTTCATTTTGTTAATGTCCTTGTGCAGGTGCGGCCTCCAGTACTGCACGCAGTACTCCAGATGGGGCCTAACCAGTGTCTTGTAAAGAGGGATTATTGACTTACGACATGTGATACCCCTACTAATACACCCCAACATCCCTCTAGCCTTACCTGCTGCTTTAGTGGTCTGCTTGGATGATTTCAGGTCATCTGTGATGATGATGCCCAAGTCTCTTTCTTCCCTTGTGATTGCCAGCAACTCCCTTCCCAGTCTTTAGGTGGTTTCAGGGTTTCTCTTCCCTGTGTGCATGATCTTGCACTTCTTTGCGTTAAACCCCATTTACCACTCTACCAACCATTTTGCCAGTTTATCGATATCTCTTCTCATTCTGCCCACTCCATCTGGATCATCTACTCTTTTGCAGATCTTGGTGTCATCTGAAAAACAGACAAACCTTACCCTCCAGTCCATCTGCAATGTCACTGATGAAGATATTGAAGAGGACTGGCCCAGGACTGATCCCTGAGGTACCCCACTTGTGACTTGCATCTCTTCTGACTGTGTACCATTTACCACCACTCTCTGTTTTCTGCCCATCAACCAGTTTTCCACCCAGTTGACCAACTTCTGACCCACCCGAGCCTACCAAGCTTATTAATCAATTTTCTATGTGGAACAGTATTGAAAGCTTTGCTGAAGTCAAGGTAGGCAACATCAACTGCTCCTCCTTGGTCCACCACTCTGGTTACCCAGTCAAAGAAATCTATGAGATTAGTTTGACAGGATCTTCCTGTTGTAAACCCATGCTGTCTTGGATCCTGTGTGCCTATGGATTCCAGGTGTTGCACTATCTTTTACTTAAGGAGTGCCTCCATAATCTTGCCCATTACTGATGTGAGACTGACTGGTCTGTAGTTCCCTGCCTCCTCCCTGCTACCACTTTTGTGGAGTGGAATCACATGAGCCCTTCTCCAGTCTTCTGGGACCTCTCCTGTGCTCAGAGACTCACTAAATAGTTCTGATAATGGCTCTGCTAGTTCCACCCTTAGCTCCTTTAGTACCCTGGGATGTATGCCATCAGGTCCCATTGCCTTGTCCACCCTGAGCTTTGTGAGCTCTTGTGGGACCCTTCCTTTTGTGAAGGGACTAGTGCACACCTCCCTTCCCCTGTGTCCATGGTGCTGAGCTGTGGGCCCTGCCCTACCTTCTCTTCCGTAAATACTGAGCAGAAGTATCTCTTTAGAACAGATGCTTTTCCTTGGTCCTCCTTCACACACTCCCCCTTATCCCCTTTGATCTTAGCAATACCCCCTCTAGACTTTCTCCTTTCAATAATGCACCTGTAGAAAGTCTTGTCCCCTTGTTTTACTGTCCGTGCTAGTGTTTCCTTGGTTTGGACCTTTGCCTGCCTTACTGCCTTCCCTGCTTCCCTTAGGGAAGTTTGGTATGCCTCCCTATCTTCGTCCCGCTGTGTTCCCTTATATTTCCTGAAGGCCAGCCTTTTGGCTCTGACCTGTTTTGCTACTGTTTTTGAGAACCAAAGTGGTTTCCTCCTTCTTTTGCTCTTGCTTTTCTCTATAACACAATGGGATGTTGTTCAACTATTGCATCCTCAATGCCTGCCCTCTTTGCCTGTACTCCCTCACCTGTATTTCTTCTTGCCAGGGATAGCTTAACTCTGCTGGCCATCTTATCAAAGTCAGCCCCTCTGAAGTCCCATATTTTTGCCTTGGAATGGGATGATTTAATTCTAGTGGTCAAATTGAACCATACCATGTGATGGTCACTGGCTCCCAGGCTGTGATCCTTTCCCCGTTAGTCAGTACTAGATCTAAGATAGCCCTGTCTCTTGTGGGTTGTTCTGCCCGTTGTTTGTGACCCTTCCCCTGCAGGGAATCCACTATGTGTCCAGTTCTGGAGGATGTTCCTGCTGGTATTGACCAATCTGTATCTGGCATGTTGAAGTCTCCCATTATCAGAACCTCCCCTTTAGTGGTCATGTTATGTATATCTTCTAACAGAAATGTATCTATGTCCTCCCCCTGGTCTGGAGACCTGTAGACAACCCCAGTTCATATGGCTGTCCCATTTCCTATTTCCAGGGTGACCCACAGTTCTTCTGGCTCCTTATGTGTATTCTGAATTTCTCTAATTTTGATATTTTCATTGACATAAAGGACCACTCCCCCCCCTTTTGCACAACAGTCTCTTCTGAACAGTACATAGCCAGGTACTGAAGTCTCCCAAGTGTGGTTACTGGTGAACCATGTCTCGCTAATGGCTACTACACTATGTCCAGTTTAGCCTCTGTCATTGTTGCCTGCAGGTCTGGGATCTTGTTTCCCAGACTGCGGGCATTTGTGTACATGATTTTCTACTGGCTAGATTTCAGTGCGTTAGTTGTTGAGCGAGGTCCAGTGTTTCCCCTGCATGTCATATGGGGAGCCACACCTTTTTCCTTACCTGGTGAAGCAAATGAACTACAAACATTTATTTATTTATTTTTATTTATTTGAAGTATCGGATTTACAACCTTTGAGCCATCGGCTCATTTACAAAGGTACCTCGTAACGTGGAGGACAGTAAAAAACAAAGAGGGTACAATTACAAAGGAATAGCCATCATGTATAGGTTACAGACATTGTTTACAAACATTATATATAGTTTTGGAGACATATATTTACATAAGCATAGTAAAAAACATTGTTACCATGAGAGAGCATCCGTTACAATATAATCCATCATATTCATGGACCAGAGGTGGATTAGACATTGTTGTAAGAGACTGCAGTCCATAATGGACTTTGTCAGAGGTATGGGCCCTAGTGGGCATGAAAGCGCAGGCTAGTTGCAGTTACAGGACTGGACATTGAGGAGGTGGTTTCGGAGAGCGACTTTGAAAGGGGCAATGCTGAACTCACTAGCTGAGGGGGGAGAGGTGTACTTCCCATTCGATGTATCAGATGCTGCACCCCCTCCCCATTTGCTAGTTTAAATATTCTGCAAAGACATCAAACTTCTGCCCTAATGCACTGACTCCCTCCTTAGTCAGATGCAGTCCATCAAATTTAAAGAACTTTCACTCCCAAAACTGTTGTCAATTACCTACAAATTTGCATCCTTTTTCCGGGCACCAGCCCTTCAGCCACATGTTTATTTATTTATTTATTTATTTATTTATTTATACATCAGTTTACAACCTTTGAGCCAGCGGCTCGTTTCCAAAGGTACCTCATCACAAAGAGGACAATATAAAGCACAACATTTCATTACATCATTGTAGGTAACAACATTTTTTTTTTTTTTTTTTTACATCATAGCAGGCAACAGTATGGCAGATATATACTATAAATGACTTTGTTTACAATAACAGTGTAACAGGTTAGGTATTGACAGGTATAACAGTTATTCGGATAAGATTGAGAGGAAAGCAAGCTTTGGTTGAGCAGACAAATTAGTCTTGAGCTGGGACTGCTAGGTTAGTAAGAACAGGTGGCTTTGGGACAGGGCAGGTGATAGTTAGGGGGGGGGCATGCCACTCTAGGAGTTTTGTCAGTTGTTGATTGAGAAGCTACTCAGAGAGTTTTGTCGGGTACAATGAGCTTGAACACCTACGGCCGGGGACAAGCACAGCAACGCATGTTAAATAGCTGACTTCTAAGTGCGGTTTTAAAACTGGAGATTGAATGGATATCGGTGATGGAACTGGGGAGAATATTGTACCAGGTAGGGGCTCTGTAGTAGAAGGACCATTGACCATGTGTGGTCCTGGTTCTTGGGATGGACAGGGTGGCCCTGGAGGAGCTACGAGTTTGGACTAAGGGTTGAGCTAGGTGAATAGAGGCTGTCAGACCGGGAGGGGATAGACCAAGGAGTGTGTTTTTTTCGTTAGGAGGCAAGTTTGATATCTGAGCCATTCATCCAGGTTGAGCAGCTTTGTGAAGTCATATAGCTGGCAGGTATGGGTTAATCTGGTGGCTCCCGTGATTAACCTACAGGCCTTGTTCAAGGTGTGTCGAAGTTTATTGAGGGCAGTCATATCCGCGGCACCATAGACAGGCAGGCCATAATCCACAAGGGACAGGATTGAGGAGGTGACTGCTAGTCGGAGGGCCTCGGGGAGGCAGTGCTTAGAAGGAGAAGGATACCTAGCCTGTATTTGCAGTAGAGGCTAGAGTATCAATGTGGTCGTGGAAAGTGAGTGCAGAGTCAAAGGAGACCCCAAGGTACTTGTACAGGCGGACTTGCTCGAGAGGAAGATTAGAGCCAGGGAGTATAATGGAGTGGAAATTACTGAGTTTGTTTTGGGGATGTGCAAAGAGCATGGATTTGTTTTTTTTTTTCAGATTAACTACAAGTCTGTGCTTTTTGAACCAGGCTTCAGCATCATTGAAAGCTAGTTGCAAGGTATCTTGAAGAGAGATGGGGTTTCGGTAGGTGGCGAAGATAACGGCATCATCTGCGTACAGCAGGCTTTTTCCCGTGCAAGCACTGGGCATGGTATTGAGGTATAGAGAGAAGAGAAGTGGGCCTAGAATGGAACCCTGGGGGACTCCGGATCGGATGGGACATGTATTGGAGAGGGTCCCAGTAATTCTAACACGCTGAGAGCGGTCCGACAAGTAGCTGGAGCACCAGGAGACTGGGCCGGCGGCAAAGCCGATGTGATAGAGGGCATCCAACAGTAGGGGGTGGGAGACAGTGTCGAATGCCTTTGAGAGGTCAATAAACACTGCCCCTGCTAGTGAGCCCGAGTCAAGGGAGGAATGCAGAAAATTTGAGAACTCAATAAGGGCAGTGCTGGTGCTGTGACCTGCACGAAATCCATGCTGTTCATGGCAGAGGATGTTGTATTTGGTCAGATAATCTGTGATTTGGGTTGCCACCAGTTTTTCAAGGGCTTTGAAGAGGGGTGGAAGGATGGAGATAGGCCGGTAGTTCCCGGCTGAGGACCTGTCACCTCCTTTGTGTATGGGCAAGACTGAGGCTGTTTTCCAGCCAGAGGGGAATTGACCCAGGCAGAGGGACTTGTTGAGCAGGGTAGTTAGGGGCGCAAGGACCTGATCCAGGACCCGGCGGAGGATACTGGGGTCCAGGGAGTCGCTGCCAATATAATTGCTCTTTAGAGCTTGAAGCAGGTGTGGCCTAGCTTCCTGGGGGGTCACCCTGCGTAAGTGGAAGCTAGGATATTGGAAGTCAGGGGCGGGTAGGGTTGAAGGAGGGTCAAAGAAGTCTCTGGGGAGGACCGAGCTGAGGTCTGTAAATGATGAGTTGAGGAAGTTGGCTATGTGGGCAGGATCAGTGGAGACAGTGCCTTCGATGGTGATCTGGGAGGGGTGAGGAGAGCGCGAGCTCCCATTTAGTTGCTTAATGTTGTCCCAAAACTTACTGCCGTTCCCCCAGGAGGAGGTAAGCGCCGCCTGATAGTGATCGGCTTTTGCTTTCCTGATGGCCCATGTGCATTTGTTTCTAGCAGCATTGTAGGCCTGTCTGTCCGCAGCACGGCCTGTTTCATTGGCCAGGTGCCACAGGTTATCCCTGTGTTTTAGTAGTTGCAGCAGGGACTGGGTAATCCAAGGGGCATTGCGGACTTTGGTCCGGACTGCTGTCATGGGAGCGAAAACGTCACAGGCTTTGTTGAAGGTTTGGGTGAAGAAGGTAAGGGCGTCGTCAACATCAGAAGCCTGGTGTATGGGAGACCAGTTAATTTGGGCAAGATGTAGCTTAAGGCCTTTAAGCCCACCTGGTCTGAGGCACCGACGAAGAGTGGGATGAGCCGTGGGTTTGGGAGTGGGGGTGGCCCAGTGGAAAATGATAGGAGAGTGGTCACTAATAGAGTCTGGAAGGACCTGGGTATCATGGATTTGTAGAGGGCGGTTTGTGATGACCACGTCTAGCAGTGTGCTGGTACCTTTCTTTGTGTTAATTATGGTGGGTTGGGAGACCAGTTGGGACATGTCAATGGCTGCGAAAGAGTCACGGGTGGAGTTGATGGATGAGCTGAGCCAGTTAACATTCAGGTCACCTACAAGGACTTGGTCAGCTGTGTGAGGTAGGGTTGAAAGATAGTCAGTTAGCGAAGCCAGTGCCACAGTTTGGTTTTCAGGGGGAATGTAAACAGCAGTGAGATAGAGGGGACCCCTAGAGGGGTCGGGAGTCAGCTTGAGGTTAGGCCTGCACTCCATGGGCGAGAACAGGGGCAGGGAGTGTCAGTCCGTGAGAGAATCCTGGTGTATATCGCACAACCCCCTTCTGCCTACATGATCCTCCTGTGGAGGAGTACCCAGAAATAGTGACAAGCGAGTCTGGCGTGGATTTTGATAGCCAGGTTTCCACCACCGCGATGACATCAGGCCTATGTGAGGTGATCCAACATTGGAGGGTCTCAATTTTTTCATCAGGCTGCGTATATTCATAGACGCAATGCAGAGCCCGGGTGACCCTGTAGGAGGGTTTGAGGGAGCTGGGCCAGGGTTCGGATGAATGTTGCCTGTCAGAAATAATAGTATAACCACAGCCCTGGCCAGGGGACAGTAGAGGGTGAGCTTTTGATATGTATGTCGTGAGGAGGGGGGGTGCTTTAGGGCACACTGGGTGGGCAGGGTTTTCCAGGCTGTGAAAGTGAGGTGGATAAGTCTCAAGTGGGCACCTGGGGAGGTGGTAATAGGGAGAGGACTGGGGGGAGGGTGTTGATGACTGGGGCAGATGATGAGAGAGGTGTGGCAGGGCTAGCTCCAGAAAAATAGTAGGATCAGGTGCCATTGTGCCGGGGGGGGGTATTAGGTTGGAGAGACAATGGTGCCAGGGTGAGGAAGAAAGGGAGGCATTGTAATAAGAGGGCTAACATATTGCTTGTGGTTGCAGCTGGGTGGTAGGTTGAAGTTGTTTTTGCGTCACTCAGCAAGTGTGGATGCCACTTTGGAATAGTGGTAGTGACATGGACTCTGGGGGCCAGGGTACCAGGTTCAAGACCAACTCAGGGCAGTTTAGCTCCCCTGTCTCCCCTTCTCTGACCTTCTGTCCATCTGCTCCCCTCTCCCAGACCAGCAGGATCTCAGAGAAGGAGATGCCGGATGAAATGGATGACAGTTTGTCTCCCAGTCTGGTCATGTGTTCCTTGGTGACCAGCTAACAAGATCGTTAGTCCCTATGTGTACCAGGATGTCAATGTTTTCTCCTGCTTCCCGCACAATTTTAGCAATGCAGTTAGTGTCTCTCCCTGCTTATGTACCTGGTAGACATCGGACCATTACCCCCAGTCAGAGGTAGGTATTAACTCCCCGAATCATGGAGTCTCCTATGATCTGAAGTGTTTTGGGTATCCTTTTTGCTCTTTTTGTTTTGGTCCCTGTTTTGGGCAAGTTTTGCTGCACTAGCTCCTGTGCTGCAGTGTTTTGCTCTGCAGTGCCCTCTGCCCCTTTGTTTGATTTCAGAGATGGAGGCAGATAGCTGTTTATAGTTCTTATATGGCTTGTGGAGGTGATACATTGAAGAGCATTGAGTGATGGGGCACCCGATTTGCCCCTCCTAACCATCTGCCAGCCTCCCGGACCAACTACCCTTTGTGGTTGAGGTACTTCAGTTGGATGTTGGGGAAATTTGGGGCGGTTCTTATAATATATTCCACCTGAATATGTGATTTGAGGTGCGCAATCTCTGCCCATGCTGCCTGGAGCTGAACCGTTAGATCTCCAGTGGTCCCGCATGTAGGACAGCATCCTCAATCCTGTATAATTGCCCTTTGGAAAAGTGTCCTGCAGTACCTGCAGTTAATAATATCCATTCCAGATAAGTTGCTGGATTTAGAACCTGGTCTGAGTGATTAGAAGAGGAAAATTAAAGCAAAAGTTTGATTTTTTGATTTGTTTGTTTGTTTGCTTTTGTTTAATTTGTTATAATAAGTTAAATTACTTGTGCCCCTGTAAATGAGGTCACTGTGTGGATACCCCTCTGATCTTCCCCTTCCTGCTTTGCTACAAGAAATGGCATGACTCTGCTACCCTATAAAAGGAGTGTAGCATGGGGTGGTTGGGGATGAGGGTAGGTGACTGGGCCCTTCCCCTGCCGAAAAAGAAGAACCATGGATGAAAGAAATAAGGAGGTAAGAGCAGAAACAATCAACCAACAACAAATGCAGTAGCCCTGAAAGCTTAGCCTAATGATAGATAAAACTGTAAAACCTGTAAAGCACCATCTGTAACAATTTCACAGAAGATATACCCTGTAAAAAACAGTTTTCTACAGAGAAAAATAAAGCAATAACAGAAGATATACCTTGCAAAAAACAATTTAAATCAGAGATTACAGCAGTAATCTGTAAGCACATAGCAGTAACCAACCTGTAGGCACACCCTGTAATAATGCAGCCGAACATATACCCTGCAACAGCAATTTGAATCAGAGAACAATAAAGCAGTAAAATGTTAGCAACAAACAGTAACAAACCCTGTGGGTACAAAAGAAAATAATAACACACAGTAAATCTGCCTAGCCAAAAGAAGCCTTAATCTTTTTCCTTGCTCTGATAATGTTCCTTACTCTGTCCTTACAAACAAACCTAGAATAAAAGAGCCCAGGTGAAGCTAGATGCCTTTACCAGCAAACCTAGTCTTCCACTGGCACTGAAGTATTAAACTAATGCCAACCCCTACCCCCACCGTTCAGAGACTGACAGGCATTTGGGGGTGTGCCTTGGGGTCTTTGGCCCTTACACTCACCCCATTCCATAAGGAAATAAGCTGAGATGGGTGCAGTAGAGGAGAACAGGGTGAACATTAGGGCTGAAAACCCCAAGGCACACCTCAATGCCTGTCACTGGCTGCAGGGTGGGAGTGGACTAGCATGAGCATTACGGCCAACAACCCAAGTCACCCCCCCATGCCTGTCAGTCTCTACAGGGTGGGGCATTATGGTTGGAAACCCTAATGCCCCAGGTGTTTGTTGGTATTTTCACTCCAAATTTTCAACTTAGGCTTCTTGGGACCTCGCCTCATGAACAGTGGCACTATCATTTCCTTACTCAATCCCGAACAGTGATTTTGCACAGTGACTGCACCATTCTGCTCCACATGTGCAAAAACATGTTTGGGGCAGGATGTGAAAAATTACAGCTGTACTGTTCATGAGGAGGTGTGAAGAAATGGCAATGTTGAAAATCTGGAGTTAAAATACTAAAAATTGATAAAGTTATGAGCGTGTGTAGAAAGTGTGTAATGCACGCTCATAACGCAGTCATTTTTTGTAATTTTTTTCACCAAATTTGCAACATGGATTTTTTGTGACCCCATCTCATGAACAGTGGCACTGTCATTTTGTAATTTGATTCCAAAAGGTGATTCTGCACAGCAACCGTGAAATCACTTTTCTGAACCGAATAACCAAATGACAGTGACGGTGCTCATGAGATGGGGTCCCAACAACCCCATGTTGAAAATTTTGGGCCAAGATTCCTAAAAATGGCTGAGATATCAACCTAAGTTGAACCTCCCCATGCCATTGACTCCCATTATACAGCTTACCATCATTTCTTCAGTTTGTCGGTCAGCTTTGAAGACTGCAAATGTGTCCTGGTCCATAGAAGATCACTGCTCCTGACCTCTGGAGGTAAGTATAGGGTAAGAGGTGGTGGGTCCACAGAGGAGGGTGGGGAGAGGAATGGGGAGACGATGAGGATCATTTTCTTTACAGTGGAAAAAAAAGACTTTGGGGACAGTTTTCTTTATTTTACAGGTTACTAAAAATATTTAGGCACACTGGGGTAGGCTCTAGTGTGCCACAATAGTGTGTGCATGTGGGGGGCATGTTGACATGGGGATTGGGCACCCGATGTTGGCACTTGAAATATTCGGTGGGGGGTCATCTGACTCCGAAGTGAGCATCCCAATGTCAGAAACATAAATAAAAAATTATTTTAGCACACTGGGGTGGGTTCCTAGTTTGCCACATTAATAGGGGAAGGGGGTATACATGCCAACATGGGGATTGGGCACCCCGAAGTTGGCTTTCCAGGGAGTGTGTGGTGGGCCGCATGAACTGCCAATGTGGAAAGCTGTACTGTGGCTCACTTATTTATTTATTGAAATGGTTCACCAGGAAAGGCACACCGAACAAACAAGGTGCTTACTGTGCATTGTAATGTGCATGGCCAGAGTCTTGTCAGCTGCTGCCAACAGAGAGAAGGTACTGTGTGCCTGGTTGCGAGGGAGGGGGAAGGTCTCGCTGCAGTGAGGAAACTGTCCCTCATTGCAGCGGCAGATTTCTTTCAAGTGCGGTCCTCTCTCTCAAACTGCTGTCATGGACAGCTCACTGATTCATTGGTGCCTGAGGGACAAGCTCCATAAAGCATCAACTGCATTGAGCAGAAACTCACACACCTCTAAAATGTTGCACTGTCCTAAGATGTTTCTTGCGCATGCACACAAGCAAACATAAAAGTAAGTGTTTTAACTAAAGATGAAGGCAGATCAATTAACTCAAAAGGATAAAGGCCAGCCCATTGGAATTAATAAAAAACATAGCTCAAGAGCATTCAAAGTTTCTGTTGATTAATGCATGTAGTTTGAATATTCTTACAAAACAGAACTGGAAATCATAATGAAGACAGGAAATATTGATGTGGCTGCAATAACAGGAGCCTGGTGGAACAAGGATGTTCTATGTGGAAAAAATATTGAGGAATATGCACTATATCATTGTGATAGACCAGATAAAAATGGTGGTGGGTTTGCAATTTATATCAAAAACACGGTTGACCATCATGAACTAAATTCAAACACCAAGTGTGGAAATGTAGAATCCGTGTGGGTGCAAGTAAATTTAGGTTCAAAAAAGCAATTCACTTTAGGTGTTTGCTATAGGCCACCAAAAGCAACGAAACCTATAATCATAATCTAATAAATGAAACTGACACTATGGCTGTTTAAGGTAATATTGTGGTGATGGATGATGTAAATTTGCCTGACAACAACTGAAAGAGTATGACTACACAAAGTGACTTAGAACAAAACTATATGGATATGATTATAAATCAAGGACTTAAAAGAGCTGGTGACACATTCGGGAAAGCTATAACAAAACACAATATTTAGACACTGTCTAGCTTGTATTTCCTATTAGTTCTGTATTCCTCCTCCCCATTAATTATCACTGAGGTCATCGGCACGAAAACAGGATCTTTGCTCCTGAAGAGTTCATCTATTCCTGCTGCTTTCTACCTGAAGTCACAGAGCGCTGCTTGTGACCTCTTAGTTACTCCCATGACAACAGACTGTGATGTCACAACAGAGGATTATGATTTGAAGTAAAGAGCACTCTAAGGGACAACGAGCATATATTCATACACATTTCTTTAGTAATAAATTATGGGGAGGAGAAACATATAAAATATAAATGGAATGCAAAGCAGAATGGTACTTTATTATGTTGTTTAAAGTTTTCTTTGAGGCATCAGTAGCTCTTTAAGC
Organism: Neoceratodus forsteri; assembly: GCA_016271365.2. NCBI lineage: Eukaryota > Metazoa > Chordata > Ceratodontiformes > Ceratodontidae > Neoceratodus > Neoceratodus forsteri. Next base: position 668,119,051 of record CM057451.1, on the reverse strand, counting down.
AGATGGTTACATCACCCACATGGGGTAATACTATACTGGATATGGCACTAACAGACTTGCCAGAAAATGTTCAAAAAGTAAATGTTAGAGAAGCACTTGGAAATAGCAACCATTATATGGTAGAGGGGTATATTGAGATGGAAATAAAGAGGAACATGGGCTGTACAGTACAGTGATTATGAACTACAAAAGGGCAAACTCAGGAAAAATAAGGGACAAACTAACTGGGACTAGAAAGAAGCCTTTGGAATTAAAGATTCAAATGGTTGCTGGGTAATCTTAAGACACAAAGTACACCAATTTTTGCTGTTATCCGGGTGTTGTACTATCTTCTATGGCTGTTCTCTGCCAATGTATTTTGTAACCAGTTCCACTGCATTATGCTCCTGATTGTTGTCACTGCTGTACTGTGTTTTTGTACTCTGCTGTATTGACATATTGTACTCTCCCAGGTCATGCCTGAAAATAGGCAGGTTATGTTGCCTAATGCACTTACCCGGTTACCAAAAGCAAATAAATAAATAAATAACTTGAAAGAAAACCTTACAATTGTAAAGGTGTAAGTCAACCATGGTACAACAGCAGGGTTAGAAAACAGCTGAGAAGGTAAGTCAGAGCTTATAATAAAATTAAGTAAAGCCAAACTGATTTGAACATTAATAAACACAGGAGTGAGTTAAAAAAAGCAAAAGTATAATTAAAAAGGAAAGGACAAAGACAGAGTTCCAGATTGCTAACAGTAGACAATGCAAAATCATTCTATGCATACGTAAACAGAAACAAGGATTCAGCTAAGTCTGTTGGCCACTTAATGAAAAATAATGTAGAAATAGAAGATCTAATGGAAATGGAAAATACATCTAATGATTATTTTAGCTTCATCTTTTGTCCTAAAATAAATAGCACCATAGGAAAAATAGTGGCTATGAAAATAGCATTCATGTAATAACCCTGGCAACAGTGGATGTTGCAGAAAAACCATTGCACAGACTGGATACTATCAAAGCAGCAGGACCAGATGGTTTACATCCTAGGTACTAAGAGAGATAGCAAAGGAAATGGCAGATCCCTTAGCATTTATTTTTAGTAAATCCTTCCAAACAGGAATTGTGCTGGATGACTGGAAAAAAAAGGCTATAGCAGCACCTATACACAAGAAGGGTAGCAAAATGATTTTTACAGACTATCAGCCTATCAGTCTAAATTCTGTGCCAGGAAAGCTGATGGAAAACTGAAACAAGATTTAGAAAATGAAACCAGAGAAAAAGGTTTCAGATGTAATAGGTCATGCACAACAGATATGTTTTCATTTTATGAGGTGGTAAATTCCAATATAAGTAATAAAGTACCAATGGGTATAATATACTTGGAATTTCAGAAGGCTTTTGACACTGTGCCACATGATATACTGATAAATAAATTAAAGGCAACCAACATTAAGAGAAATGTTGTAAATTGGGTGATAGACTGGCTACATAGGTGATCACAATCAGTCAGAATAAGGGGAGAACTATCAGAGGAAAGGTCAGTCACAAGTGGGGTCCCGCAGGGTTTGGTACTGGGGCTGGCTCTCTTTTCTTTCTTTCTTACTGACCTACACTTAGATATAAACAGACTAATTGCAAAATTCACTGACAGAACCAAAATTGGTGGTGCAGTGGAAAGCAAGGACAGCAGAGCAATCATCACAAAAGATTTGCAGAAAATAGAAACATGGGCCATAAAATGGCATGAAATTTAATTATGACAAAGGTGGTGTTATCCACATGAGAAAAAACAATAGAAAACAGGACTCAGGTTAAATAACAATATCTTGAAGCAGGTTGAAACTGAACAGGATTTGGGGATCACAATAAACTAGGATTTGAGATTTAACACACTTTGTAACAATGTAACAGATGGCAACAAGACATATTAAAAACCTGAAACATGCCTTTATAACCAAGAATGAGCAATGTGGCATCTCTGTGTATAAATCATACATTAGACCAATTCTGGATTATGGTTCGCAAATGTGGAGTCCATATTATATTAAGGGAATTAAACAGATACAAAAGGTGCAACACAGAGTGACACAAGATGGTATCAGGACTTAAAACTTACAGCTACCAGGGTAGATTGAAGGCTATTGGTTGTTTTTCTTTGGAGGAAAGAACATAGGTGATATCCTGGAAATGTATAAAATAATACATGATGAAGAACATATGAGTGCCATGAATTAGAGTTACATAACAATGAATTGAATCTAAGATCTCATAATAAGCAAATATATTTAGAGAATAAAGCAAACAAGAACAGGCAAGGTTGCATTATGCAAAGAGGTGGAAGGGTATGGAACAACTTACTGCGGGACACTGTGGAAACAGAGACTTATACCACATTAAAAAACTGTTGGATAACATTATACTTGACAACAGAAGGGAAATTTTGACCCATTAACATGGGACACAGATTTATGGGCATAACACCTTCTACTGTCTTGTCTTTAGTGTATCTATAGCACTTAGTATGCATAGGAATTAGCAATATAAAGACAATACATTAATGCAAAAATTAGTGTATCAATACATAAACACTGTAGCAACATGTCACAGCCATGTCGACATGACACCAAGCTTTCATTTAAAAAAAGTCAGTTTGTAGCCCGAATAGTTCCAAAGTCATCCCATAATGATAATTTTGTTGACAAGGGCTACCTTTAGAACTGTTTGAGGCAAGAACTTCAGTTTTTATAACTGAAAGCCTGAATGGCCGTGTCATGTTGATACAGTTGTCATGCATCAATGCACATCACATCAGGGGCCAAATATTCAAATATGGACAAAAGCAGAGAGGAAAGGTTTCTGCAGTGCTTGCTCTTGCGCCTGACCCAGAGGTTGCAATATTCAGTCAGATAGTACAGTGGTGTTATCCGATTGAATATGGGGCTGTGTCAGTGCAATGCTAAGTTGTGTAGCGCTATCCCGACATGGATATGGACAATATGCAGGGAACTGCACCCCCAGACCTGATAGCATTGGAAGACACGGTGCAATATTCAGTCAGAAAATGCAAGTGAGCCCCTTGGGTATGCAAGGCACTAAGGGGCCATATGCATGCCCATTATGGGCTTATTTGCATGGGAAGTATCAGCAAGTTTGCACCCCTCTGTGGCCAAGCACTACATCAGGCATGGTGGTGAGTGCCCCCCCGACATCCCAAATGCCCATCTCCTCAGTTTACATGTACTCCCTGGTGTCTAGTGGCACCCCCACCGGCACCCTCTGATCACTTGCCACCATGTTAGGAATGTCTCTGGTGTCTAGTGGCACCTCCCATCCTCTGATCACCTGCCACCATATTAGTACTGAGTGCCTTAGTGTCCAGTGCTACCCCCACCCTCCAATCACCCACACCAGAGTAATACAGATGTCCCTGGTGTCTAGCGGCACCCCCCACCCTCCGATCATCTGTCCCCATAATCATGCAGTTTTCCCCTCATGTCCAGTGGCACACCCCACCCACCAATCACCTTTCATCTGTCCCTATACTCATGCAGTTTACCCCGGTGTCTAGTTGCACTCTGCCCTCCGACTCCCCGGACTGACATGCTGAGTTAGTCCTTGGTGTCTAGTGGGACTCCTCTCCTGCCGATCAGCCATCCTTGTGCTACCCTGCCTCCCCGGTACCAAGTGCCCTCCCCATATCGTCTGTACTGAGCACACCACCCAGGTCACACCCCAACCATACCTAAGTAGCTGTGCCAAGAGGAGGGTCCAGTACAGTGACCAGGATAGCCCTCCTCTCACCTCCTCATCCAGTCACCACATAAGATGATAGGGAGTCCATGTATAGTCTACAGCATACTGTAGACTGTGTGCATGCTCCCTGTCATCCCATACAGTGTCCTGCCAAGGAGGTGAGAGGAGGGCTGTTCCGGTTACCATATCAGACCCTCCACATGGCACAGCTACTGAGGTATGTGGGGGGGTGGCTGGGTGGTCTGCTCAGTGTGGGTGGTGCGGTGGGAACCACTAGCCACTGGGGAGGCAGCATATTACCAGGACAGGTTTTCAGTAGGAGGGGTCCCACTAGACACCAGAAACTAACAAGGCATGTTGGGTCAGGAGTTGGAGGGTGAGGGGGTGCCACTGGACGCCAAGGACAATGACATGCTTATGGGGACAGGTTATCGCTGGGTGGGGGATGCCACTGGACACCAAGGAAAACTGAATGATTACAGGGACAGGTAATCATAGGACAGGGGGTGCCATTAGACACCAGGGACATCTGTAGTAATACAGCAGTGGGCAATCAGAAGGTGGGGGGTACCACTAGACAAGAAGGAGGAACATCTAAATGGTTATGGCAATGAGCGATCAGAGGGTGGGGGTGCCACTAGACACCAGGGTATCTATCAAGTCAATGGGCTGGGGTTGGGGGCTGAGGGGGACCTTTCAGTTTCAGTACCACCACCCACCACAAGGACCTTGCACCCTGTTAGGTCAGGGTTTGCAAAGACTGTAACTTGCAACCATTCGGGTGGCATTAACCACCTGTGCAAACCTCTGAATTTGCTTCTGCACCTATATGCAGGGGAGGACCCCCTCATCTGCATGGGTGCAGCAGTAAATTAGCGCTGAGGTGCTAACAAGTTTTGCCCACACTGGTAGGGGTCTCTGAATACAGACCTCACCCACAAATTGGGGACAAAACCCAGTTAGCATGTGCAAACACCCATCAGAACCCAGGCTAAGTTTTGAATATCTGGCCCCAGATGTCAAACTTTTAAATGCCGGTGGACAATGCTTGATATGATATTGGCCATGGCATTGGAAGATACTAGTGGTATTCCATTCAGGAGAATGAAAGCCTTTTTTTCTAGTTATTAGTGTTAGTGCCATTTGTATGTCTGCACCAGATCAACCGCTATATCGGCTTACATTTCCTATAACTGAATGTTTCAAAGACTGAATTGAATTCTTTGGGCAAGAAGAGGATCATCCTGTTTTTAATCTATTTTTTTTACCCAGTTTTCACTATTTCTTCCTCACCTCCACCTGTACCCCTATCTGTCTCCTGCAGTTCCCACATTCCAGTCAAGCACTGTCCTTCTCTGCTGCCTGCTGATCACCTCTACAGTGGGCCTTCTCCATGAGGAGTGCAACTGCAGAAGATGACTCTTGGTATGTTTGCACAGGGGCCATCAGAAATGATAACTGCTTGGTGCACTTGCACACAACATTAGGATTGGGGATGCACATGCTGGGGGTATTTGCAGCATCCCTGCCACATGTCATGGACATATGGAGGGCTCTTACTATCATATCTCCCTCACCCTCTAGCATTAGTTGGGAGTCAGGTAGCATCTGATGCACCTCACCCTTCCTGAGCACATCATGCATCTAGTCAAACTTCACTAAGCCTTCTGCATGCCCAGTGGGGGTTGGGTATACCAGGCTTGGGATGCAAACCAAAATCCCCAAAGTGGTTAGTAAGCATTTAGCCACTAGGTAATGGGCTTGGCCACAATAAAAGCATTCTAAATCAAAACTCCACCCCTTCTATATATCCTTTCTTAACTCTGACCACTCATCTGTCTCCTCTGTTCACAGTCTGCATGTACTTCTTGACCGCAAGCTATCATTCACCTCCCTCCCTTAACTCCAATAGCTGAGAAGCTTCCTGTTGCCACCTTTACAACATTGCCCACATCTGGCACTACCGCCACCACAGGAAAATCTTTATTAATGCTATTGACACCTCCTACAGTACTTTAGCTATTGCACCTTCTTCATCTATGCATCTTCCCAACATACAGCCCACCAGACTCCCAGTCATCAAACATGTCACTGCCCAGTTTCTCACCCATATCAATTATCCTGATGACATTTGTGGAGTGGGAAAAACATTATGTTGACATACGTAGTCAGAATAACATCACAATGACATATTGTACTTGGAGTGAGGCTAACGTCATCAGACTGGTTTCTAGTATATCCCCTCTACAAAATTTTATGTATTTATTTATTTATTTCAGTTTTGGAATTAATACCTTTGAGCCAAAGGCTCATTTACAAAGGCTACAAGTCAAATGATACAAAACAAAAGGACAAGGTACATACAAGTGAACAAGAAGTCAACATCGAGTGCTAAGTGCTAAAACAACAAGTGCAGTTTAAATCCAAAGTTTCATTCGTAACAGTAAATACATGCTTTACAAAGATGAGTAAATTACATAAAACAGCATTACAAGAGTGTGGTACAGAACTTAGGAGAGTTCACATGGCAGTCCAGGGCAGAGGGGCCCGGGCTACCAAGTGGTAGGGAGGTAGAAGCAGCTAAAATAGTCTTGTCAGTAGAGATGCCGGGCTGGAGGGGAGGGTGAATGGGCTGAGGCAAAAGGAGATGAGATTGGAAGGGAGAGGGAGTGGAAAGGTGTCCAAGGGCTTTGGTAGGGCAGGGTAGGGGGTGGAGAAGGATAGAGTAGAGGGTGGGTGGGTAGGTGGTAGGGGGAGGAGAGAATGGTGGTCAGGGATTAGAGGGGGTAGATGGGGTGGAGGTGCTGAGAGGCATGGAGGAAGGGAATGTAGGTAGCAGGGACAGGGTATTGTTATCAGTTAGAGTGGCAACGGCATGATTACTTGATTACCTATGCCCTATGATTAAAATGTGATTGTAAGGTACTCCTTCTTACTTACAAGAGCCTTCGTGGCCTTTCCCCACAAAATCAGATTTGAGTTCTGCTTAGGTCTTTGAGATCATTGAGTACTGCCTGTTGTATACTCTTTCTTATTAGGGTATCTACTCTATGGTACAGCAAGGTTTACTGTGTTGCATTGCTGACCGTTATATTTCCTGTGAACTGTATCTGGAATGGTTTGAAATGTGGATGGATGCAAATGACATATCACTATTGGAGCAAAAAGGGGTTGCAAACAGAGTCTTTGTTTGCAACCATCCCTCCCCCAATGATCACCACAGCATACAGCCACCAACCCAGCAGAATCCCCAGCTTTATGCCAGCTCCGCTGAGCTGCTACTCAAGTCCAGTGGTGGGCAGAGCTTCATCTCCTCTTAAGAGTTGCTAGTACTCACAAGCAGGCTTCTGTGCAGCAGGTCAACGTGCTGAGGACTGTGAAATAAGGGCATCTACCATGGTGGTGGCCGGCGGCCAGAGACTCTGCACAACTATAGCCAGACTATAACACCGTAAACTCTCAGTTCCGTTCATGTGAAAATGCTGTTTCTAAATGTGTAAGCATGTATGTCTGCAGGTAGGGAGTGTTGTATAGGAGAATTGTTGCTGCCTTCTGGCCCACACCACACCTAAAGCATGTCACAATACATCTTGGAACAAATAGCTTGGCCAATTACACGGTTGAGGAGGCCAAAAAACACTTAGAGGAACTGGTCAGCGAATTGTCTTCCCTTTCGTCCGAGCTAGCCTTCTCAGAAGTTCTACCAGTGTGGAAAGAAGGAGGAGGCACCAAGCGAGTTAGGGAGGTTGAAGTAGGAGAATTCCACATATGGCTGTGCGAATGGTGCCAGGACAAAGGATACCACTACATAGGAAACTGGCAGAACTTCTGGGAAAGAGGACTTTTTAAATATGACTACCTGCACCTGACTAGGGAAGGTGTGCAAGCACTTGAACAAAAATTCAACGTCTACGCAGGTTATTTAAACTGAATAAAGGGGAGATGGTGACTGCACACACCCCGACCATCGGTGGGTAGTCATCCCTCCCAAAAACACCGCAGACACATACAACCCCAGGAAGGGAAAGGGAGACAACACACACTTTGACCGCTGGAGTGTCGGTCATCACTCCCCAAGAAATCAGTGACTTGCATAATCGCTCGGGTAGAAGCAGCAAATTGGTGCAGTCCAGGAATGGGGTGCAACCACATACAGAAGGGGAGGCACGTTCCTGGAAGGGAATGGTTGCAAATGCTAGGAGCCTAGCAAATAAACTACACGATCTCATGGCCATAATGGAAGTGGAAAGGTTGCACTGGGTTGCTGTGACAGAAACCTGGTTCATAGAAAATCATGGTTAGGACATAGCTATACCAGGATACAACCTGTTCAGCAAGGACAGGAAGGGTAAAAAAAAGTGGTTCCATGTCAGTACAGCACAAATTATTGCACTCATACAATTTGAGCGAAAATCACAGAGCGCCAGTATATACGGCAAACCTGCATCTTGGCGAATGCTCAATTTGGTAATTTCGATATCAGCACATGGTTTCATTTAGCAATTTTCCAGAAGTTTACATGTGCTGTCCATAAACCACTCACTGCTGTTTGCGAGTAAACTCAAGACTCTATTGGAGGCGAACATCAGGATCCTGGCAGCACCAACCCCATTGTCCCACAACACAAAATGCTCACCTTGGGTCATTCTTGCATATCCATATCCATATGGCAACACAACCTCATCTGCCATACCAGGTGAGATGGGACACATTCCTTCAGACTGCCAGATGCGCTGCACAGTCCGTCGCAGCAAACGGATGGCAGGCAGAGTTCCTGATATTGCCTCTGGAGCCTCAGTGGTGCTTTCAACCCTTGCTCTACTGTGTCATGCAGGGGTTTGCCCTCTGCACTTCTCATGGGGGTTGTTCCCTCGTACCCCCTATCTTAAGGATTACCACACCATGTCATACCGGGATCGTGGGGATTGTCTATTTACACAGCAGGTAAGTAGATTTAATTCTCTGTAACATTCCACAAGGATCATGTGATGTATTAACCTGCTTCCCTCTTGTGCTCTACTTGAGCCATCGCCCGTACAGCACAGGTGCTATATTTCAGTTGTAGCCCCTTTTGTAATGTGCTCCACAGACCCGTTTGCTGAACTTGTATGATCGCTATAATAGTCGCCCAATTGTACTCGCTATATTTGCAGCGCTGTAATGACGTGATACCAAAAAAAGGGGGGAGTACCTATTTACATATGGGAAGAAATAAAAGCCACAAGGGTGCAGGGATCCCCTGAAGAGACCAAGTCACTGTGGCTAACAGCTGATGCAGGTAAGGGGACAACCTTCAAAACTGGCATCGTTTACAGGCCCCCAAATCAAGGGGAAAAAGGGGACAAAGACTTAACAGAGGAAATGTACAAAATGATTGACAGAGAAGTGATACTGGTGAGGGACTTCAACCTCCTAGATATAAACTGGAGAACACAAATGGCAGCAACAACAAAAAGCAGAGACTTCTTATTGGACCTACAGGGCACAGGACTGGGTCAGCTTGTTAAAGCCCCAACAAGGAGAGATGCAGTTCTCGACCAGGTCCTCACAAACTGAGAGGGTTAAAGAAGGTGATGTGGGGTGCAATAGGGGAAACAGGAAGCACTGTATGGTCAGTTTCCAGGTGAACAGAATGGAGGACAGCTGTCATTCAAAAATCAAGGTGATAGATTTAAGAAGGTTGACTTTCAAAAAAAAAGACCCAGCCTAAAAAATAACTTAATTGAAGCAGAAGAGGAAGAGGCTGAGATCATGTGGAGGAGACTTAAGAGAGCAATCAAGATGGCCATGGACCAATGCGCCAGGAGGGTCAGCAAGGCGAAAAGAAGAAGAAGAAATCATCTATGGTTCTCCAAAGCAGTGGCAACCATAGAAAAAGAAGGTGTACAAAATAAACCAAGAAACTAAGAATGAAAACGACTGGAATTCATACACAGGAAAAATGAGAGAAGCAAGCAAAAGGATAAGAAAGGCCAAAGCCCAGACAGAGGCAAAGATAGCGGGGGGGGGGGGGACAAGACAGGTGACAAATCATTCTTTAGGTATATCAGGGAAAGAAGGAAGACAGAAGGGGGTATAGTGAGGAGTGCTACGGGGAAGGGAAGTTAGCAGAAGATGACCTGGAAAAAGTAGAAATCTTAAATAGGTACTTCTGCTCAATGTTTACCAAGGAGGATCTAGGAAATGGCCCAGCACTCACAAAACACAGCACCCCTGGACCAGGGGTCAATGCTAGCCCCTTCACGGAGGCCCAAGTAATGGAGGGGCTGAATAAACTGAAGGTGGACAAGACCATAGGGACCAGATGAGATACATCCCAGAATCTTAAAGGAACTGGGGAAGGAGCTGGCAGCTTCATTGGCAAAACTATTCACCAAATCCTTGGTGAGCAGAGTGGTACACAAAGACTGGAAAAGGGCAACAGTAGTCCCACTCCACAAATCAGGCAGCAGGAAAGAGTCAGGAAATTACCGACCAGTAAGTCTCACATCTATAGTGGGAAAATTGATGAAGACGCTGCTCAAACAGAGGATTATAACACTCCTCGAAGCCAGCTGGCAGCAGCACCCCAAACAGTATGGATTCAATCAATCAATCTTTATTTAACCAGGCAGAACACCTTTGAGCAAGCTCATTTACAAGATGGTCCTGGGAGAACAATAGACAGTTACATCGATCAGTGAAGATTTACAGGTGAACCTAAATTGGTAACACATTTGTTATGCATAGAATACACAAAGGGAGTGTCACACATGGATACATAAACAAAAAGATGCATGAGCATAATGCATTATACAAGGGGTTACATAGGATACAAGTAAAATTACTAAGGAAGTGTACATGGTACCTAGGTGAGTTCACTGTCAAGGTTACAACATATCATTTCATAGGATACACAAGGAGGGAGACAAGATAGCTAGAGTAAAGGTACTTAAGTGCTGAGGGAGGTGAGTAGCTAGGAAGGGGTTAGGAGTGAGTGGTGGGGCGGGGTAGGGAGAATCGAGGGGAGTAAGAGAAGTTTAAGACAGTTAGTAGGTGGACATAGGTCACTGGACCAAGAAAGGAAAGTAAGGGTAGCGGGGAGAAAAATAAAGTGAGAGAAGAGATGAACGGGTGCATTGAATTAGGATTTTTATTTATTTCACAATGCGAATTAATACCTTTGAGCACAAAAAGACTCTTTTACAAAGGTTCTAAGTTGAGCAAGACATACAAAATGAACAGCATGACAAACATCAAATTAACAGAGAATAACATAGGAAACTCAGGATTACAACATTTCAAATGCAAAGTTACCAAGCAGAGTCTGTTTTACATTATGGACAGGATCTAATAAGACCCATAACTTTCTAATAAGTGCCAGCCAGTACCTTCAAAGCAGCCTGAAAAGGCTTAGTCAGGATGTTGACAGAAACAGTGAGGGATAAACTGGTTTATGAGTAGGAATGGAGGAGTGCAGTGGCTGTGGAGCAGCAGTCTTCAGGGAGACGTTCTGGAGGATGCAGTGTTGTCCCATCTGCAGGCACCTCCCTGGGCTGAGGGAGGAGGTTGCTCATCTCCAGGCTGAGTTGGCCAGGATTCGGGGGACCTCCTCTCCCACCCAGGGCCATCACTGCTGCCTCAGAGGTTGCCAAGAAAGAGGAGCAGTTGGACCACAGTGGGCTCAGGGAGGGTGAGAGTGGTGGAACAGAGGTGCATCCCTCCAGTTGTACCTCTCCACAATTCATATGCCATTCTGGCAGAGTGTGGTTCCTCTATGGAGACACCCACAGTGGAGATCAAGGAGGATGCTGGGAACCTCCACAAAGGAGACCCACAGGAGGGTGGCATGGGACCCCACAGGGGAAGGAAACAACTCCAGATGGGGGACTCCATTGTTAGGAGGGTAGAACTGGGGGAAGGATGGGAGAGGGAAGTAAGGTGCCTGCCTGGCACCATGGCTTAGAGGGACAGGGAGAGAATCCTCAGGATCGCAGAAGCAGCTGCACGGGGGAGGGAGCTGGATGTCATTGTCCACCTAGGGACAAATTACCTGGCTAGGAAAGGGATCAGAACAGTGGAGGAGGAGTTTGTGGAGTTGGGGAGGGGCCTTAGACAACTAGCAAGCATGGTAACCTTCTCAGAGGTGCTGCCTGTCTATGGTATGGGTGAGGCTAGGGTGACCCGCACCATGGGATTCAATCAATGGTTGAAAAACTGGTACAGAGCTCAGGGTTTTGGCTTCACTGGGGACTGGGGATCCACCTGGAGGGATGCAGGCCTATACTGGCACAACGGTCTGCATCTGTCCAGGAGGGGAACCAGGATCCTAGGTGACAGGTTTAAATGCTTCATTGGCAAACATTTAAACTAGCCAAGGGGGAGGCACTGAAAAGGAAAAGGGGAAATCCTAGTACCCCCCCAAAAAAGCAGGGTAGTTAGTGAGGTAAATACCAAGATAGAGACTTTGATAGGGAGAAGGGCAGGGGTAAATGGAGACAAAGACAAAGGCAGTAAGGACAGGGATGGGGCAAAAAGGGATAAGGCCATCAAAAAATGGAGGCTAGTGAGTACCAATGCCTGTAGTCTAGGCAACAAGCTCCCTGAACTGGTGGCCTTGATGGAAGAGGGATGCCTGGCTATCGTGGCAGCCACAGAAACATGGTACACAGAGAACCATGACTGGGATGTCAACATACCAGGGTACACAATCTACAGGAGGGACAAGAAGATAGAAGAGGAGGAGGAGGAGTGCAAAATAATGCACTTGAGAAACAACCCAAGGGAAGAGTACACAATGGGGGGAGGTACTAACAACAACAAAAATGGAAAGAGACCTGGAGGTAGTCATATCAGATGACCTTAAGGTTAGCAAGTAATGTGAGAAGGCAATAGGGAGGGCTGGGGGGAATACTGGGTTGTATAGGGAGAGGCATCACCAGCAGAAAACAATAAGTTGTTATCCCTCTGTACAGACAGTTGGTGAGACCCCATCTGGATTACTGCATTCAGTTCTAGAGACCCCATCTCCACAGGGACATAGACAGGATGGAGGCAGTCCAGAGGAGGGCAACTAAAATGGTACAGGGTCTGCACCAGAAGCCAAACAAAGAGAGATACTAAAGGAGCTTAATATGTATACCCTCAAGGAAAGGAGGGAGAGGGGGTCATGAAAGAAACTTCCAAGTACCACAAGGGAATAAACAAAGTCCAGAAAGGTAGCATCTTTCAGAAAAAGAGATGTGCAAGGACAAGGGGGCACAATTTGAAGATAGAGGGGGGACGGCTCAAGGGCAACTTGAGGAAGTATTTTTTCACAGAGAGGGTTGTGGATGCATGGAACAGCCTTCCTGATGAGGTTTTGGGGTCAAAAACAGTGGGGGAATTCAAGAATGCATGGGACAGACATAAGGCAATTCTGGTGGGGGATAGGAAGAAGTAGGTTGTTGGTTAACTAGGGTTTGCAGCTTATCCAATAGGTAGGGAAATGGGCAGACTAGGTGGGCCAAGCAGTCCTTACCTGCCATCAAAGTCTATGTTTCTCTCTTTCTACTCCTGTGCTTAATGTACCCTTTGTCATGATGTTTTAATCAGGGAATTGAGCCGAGGAGCAGTGGTGGCGGGGTTGGGGCCAGGTCACACTATGGAACTCACAAGGATGGACAGAAGGTTAATTATGAGGAAGGTGGACAAAATAAGAGGAAATATAAAACTAAACCTGGATAAAGCAGGTACATTTCTGTGCTTTTGATTATCTTTTTTAGCTGGGGTACTGAGCAGGAGTATAATTTAAAAAGTGTAAAGAGTATCAATGAGGAAGAATCGGCCAGAGGAGTTGTGATGGGACTTTTCTGAGTACCACTTGCCATAGACAGAGAGTCACTGCCAGCTTGGAGCAGCTACTACATTGGTCGACCTTTGCAGGAGCATGAAATGCGAGCAGGTGACATTTGAGCACTTTTAAGTGAATGAAAATCTGTGATTTTAGATTCATTTTGTGTTTTGCTTGTCAGAGGATGCTTTTATTAAGTATAAAGTAGACAGACTAGGGGGAGGGCTTCACCGGCCACCAACTCGTCGCTAAGTTACAGTAAAAAATGGCAGCAGATCAATCAAGATTCAACATTCTAACTTGCAATTTGATTTCTGTAATCAGGTTACTTGGAACTAGCACTTTTAATACCCAGGCTCTGTTGTCTGATAGACACCCACCTTGCCAGGGCTATCAGCCAATCAGAGCCGGGGATTTTCTTAGACCATTTTCTAAAACAGCATATTGCACCTTCCTAAACCAGGCATCTATATGTTCTTGCCATTAGGCTGCTGCTGATTGGATCTACATTCCTATCTTTGCACTCAACTGATGTTATATACTCTGAACTTTGTTCTGTATAGCAATTGTTTGAACACTGAAATATAATACGTTGAATCTATAACCTTACATAGAAACATAGAAGATTACAGCAGATAAGGACCACATAGCCCACCTAGTCTTCCCAAACATCCCAATTTCCCCACCCACCTTGTTCTTACTACCCCTAGTTGTCCTGCAGTTTCCCCTTCTCCTGCCTTCTACGTAAAATTCCCCTGTGCCTATCCCAGGCTTGCTTAAGCCCTTCCACTGTCTTTGCCCCCCCATCTCCCCTGGGAGGCTGTTCCACTCCACCACTCCCCTTTCAGAGAAGAAGAACTTCCTAACATTTCCCCTGAGCTTCCTCTTCCAGCCTCATTGAATGTCCCCTTGTCCACAAGCATCTCTTATGATGGAAGATGCTTCCCACCTGCACTTTGTTTATATCTGAGAGGTATTTGAAAGTCATGTCACCCCTCTCCCTCCTCTCTTCCAGTGAGTACATGTTAAATTCCTTGAGTCTTTCATCATAGGGTCTTTGATGCAGGCACCTCACCATTTTGGTTGCCCCCCCTTTGAACCACCTCCACCCTGTCTATGTCCTTTCTAAGGTGGGGCCTTCAGAACTGGATGCAGTACTCCAGGTGGGGTCTTGCCTTCAGTATTGTTTTGTATAACTTCAGTACTATCTTATCCCAGTGTTTTTCTATTTTATGTACCTAACCCTGTCTTTAATGGAGTACTTTGTCATTCCTGTTACCTTACTGTAAAACCACCTCTGTTGTATTCTCCCAGGCTGTGCCTGAAAATAAGCAACTGTTTTTTATCTAGTGCACTACCTGGTAAATAAAAACTAAATACAAATCGGTGGAAAAACAAGTAAGCGTTTTTCTGTCCATAACTGGACCCCAAGCTTATGGACTGTTGAAGAATTTAGAAGCCCCAGAAAAAAAAAACAAAAGACAAACCCTATTTATAGTTTGTTCAGACTCTAACAGGACATTATAAGCCAAGACCACTGATAACTGCAGAGCGCTTTTGATTTTATCACCGGGCTCAGAAAGACAGTGAAACAATAGCTGATTATACTGCAACCTTAAAACAACATTCAACAAACTGTGAGTCTGGAGTTTTTCTGAGCGGAGCACTCGGGGACAGATTAGTGTGTGGTTTAAAAAGCAAATCAATACAAAAACGTCTATTGTCTGAAAAAGTCCTGACTTTCCAGTCTGCTTCAGAAATTGCTGTAGCCATGGAATTGGCCTCAAACAATGCACAGGAGCTGGCAGGGAAGACAGCGTTCCAGCCTGGTGGTGTACACAAAGCGTGGGGCTGTGCAGCTACTATAGCTAAAAGTCCCCCAGTAGTAAATATATTGAAAAAGGAGGGATATCCAGAGCAATTCAGAGGAGGAAAGAATACAAACATGGGAAGTCAGCAAGCTTGTTATAGGTGTGGTGGGATACATTCACCTAGCATCTGCAAATTTAAAAATGAAAATACCACCAGGGTCTCAAAATTGGGCATAATGTACACAGCTGTAAAACCAGGAGGGCACCAGTTGTAGCACACTGTGTAGAGGAGCGTTTGGCAATAAGCAGCATCACTGAAGATGACTGTTTTGGGCTATTTACAGTGTGCACAGCAAGTGAAGGTGAAAAAGGGATAAATTATAAAAATGCATTTACATGGGACACCTGTGTATATGCAGCTGGACACTGGAGCAACAATAATTATAGTTCCAGAGACAGTCTGCAAACAAAATGAGTCCCATAGGGGCATCACCAGCAGGAAAAGGGAGGTCATAATTCCACTATACAAGACACTAGTGAGGCCCCACCTGGAGTACAGTGTACAGTGCTGGAGACCTTACTTACGTAAGGACATAGACAGGGTAGAGAAGGTTCAGAGGAGGGCAACAAAGATGGTACATGGATTGCATCACAAGTCCTATGAGGACAGGTTGAAGGAATTGAATATGTACTCCCTAGAGGAGAGGAGGGAGAGAGGGGATGTGATAGAGACATACAAGTATCTTACAGGGAGGAACAGGGTGCAGGAATACACTATTTTTAAGTGAAAAGATGTTCCAGGACTAGAGGGCATGGAATGAAGTTGGAGGGAGGACAATTCAGAGGAAACGTGAGGAAGAATTTCTTCACAGTACAGGTGATGGACAAGTGGAACACCCTGCCAGAGGAACTGGTGGAGGCTGAAACAATCACGGGATTTAAGAATGCATGGGATAGACATAAAGGAATTCTGGAGGTCAAGGTTAAAGGGCAACAGACTTCTAGGAAAACATAAAGTAAACTTACAAGCACAAATGGGCAGAATGGGAGGGCGGTAGGCTCTTATCTGCCAACACTGTCTATGTATCTACGTATATTCCTTTGTAGAGTACCTAACTGCAACTCAAAACGTATTCATCAGAGGAAATTCCTTTACTTGGAAAGATAAAAATGCAAGTTACATATGGAGAGCAGGCGACTGTTTTAGCAGTGGTTATAGCTAAGGGAGCTAGGCCAGCATTGCTGGGATGGAACTGGTTTAAACATAGCTGACTACACACTGGTGAAATATTTTTCAGGTAGCACAAAGTGTGACTTCACAAAGCAAAAGAGATTTTGTTGTACCATAAAGCAGTCTTCAAGCAACATTTAGGACCCAAAAAGAACTTTAAAGCAAAAATAAAGTTGCGACCTGGAGCAGAACCTCTGATTCATAAGCCATGGCCTGTGCCTTATGTTCTTCGTGAGGCTATGGAAAAAGAGTTAGCAAGGTTAGAGGCCAACAGCATAATTTCCAAAGTGGAGTGAAGTGGATGGGCAGCACCAGTTGTGGTAGTACCTGAATTAGACAAGTCCCTTCACATATGTGGTGACTAAACTGATGTACAGATGAAGAGATGTATCCATTTCCGAATGCTGAAGATTTATGTGTCACTCTGGTAGGTGGGATCTGTTTCACAGAACTAGACTTGTCAAATGCGTATCAGTACCTTGAACTAGATTCAGATTCTGAGGAGCATCTGACTATAACCACCCACTGGGGATTATACAGATACCACAGATTACCATATGGTGCTCCTAGTGCTCCTGCTATTTTCCAGTCAGTAATGGACCAAAGTTTGCAAGGACTGAATCATGTGGTGTGCTTTGTAGATGATATTTTGATCACAGGCCAACCAAAGAGGAACATTTAAAGATTCCGGATGGAGTGCTTACCTGGCTTGAGTCTTATGGGGTCCTGGTAAAGCTGGAAAATGTAAGTTTTTACAGCCCAGTGTGGAATATCTGGGACATGTGGATGTGGAAGGACTGTACTCCACTACAGAAAAGGTTACAGCCATAGAGAAAGCACCCAGGCCTGCAAATGTCACTGAGCTTTGATCATTCCTTGGATTACTGAACTATAATGTATGTTAGAACGCTGTTAACCTTAGGAAATCATCATTTCCTAAGGTTGTTAACCTATCGATGTGACGTAGATATGTTGTTAACCTATCGATCCTACATCACATCGATAGGTTAACAACAGCGAGTGGTCTGCGAATGTGCGCGCTTTTTTCCAACAGGGAACCGACTGAAGGAAACCCACGGGAAGGACTGAAGGGCATGAGCGGTGACTTTTAAAAAACATAAGCCATTTAATTTTTGATAGTGGGACCATACACTATAAAATAATGTATGGTCCTCTATCGCAACCGGTCAATTTTATCGTGTTCGGTTGTTATGGCGACAGAAACCTTCCTCGAGCCCGCCTCGAGGTTTACGGGTCGCCCTGGCAACCTCTTGACTGTTAACTGACCAGTTAATGATAGAGGACCATACATTATCCTCTATATAGTGTATGGTAGAATGTTGTTATGGATAGAAATCCATAACTAGAATGGAGTTGTTATGCTGCAGTAGCTATGTCATCACAGCTGGTATGCTGCACTAGCTATGTCACTACTGCAGCATAACCATTTAGAATGTTGCCACATAGTTGCTTTCCACAATCCAGTTAAGCTGGAAGTTGCATTTTTTTTTAAACTTGAACTTGCAGAAACATCTGCAGCACACTGTGTCAGTTAAAAAAAAGGAAAACGGTAACATTTCTGTTCTCTCTTGTCTTCTCCAGCTGGTTTTGTGTGATTTTCTATGCTGTGACTGCCCATACACTATAAAAGATTGTATATGAGCAGTCATACACAAACAAGGAAATTCTTGTATCTTGAGGTTCCCTTGGTAACAGAGTACTTCTTGAGCTGCGCTCTCAGGTCATCTGTTATCAAGGAAACCTCTTGATACAAGAATATTCTTACAGTGTATAGTGGAGTGTTGTTCTGTATAGAATTCCATCCCTTTCAAAATGCTGTTCTACCACAGTTCCAAGGTCATGAAATGCTGTTCTGCCCTTCTGGGGTTGAACAGCATTCTAGAATCTCTAGAGACTGCATGAGTCAGTTTCATTTTGAAAGCAAAAGAACTCACAAAACACATTTTTCACACCATACTATACACTATAAAAAATACAGGATGAGCAACTCTATGCACAACCAGTGTGCTTTGCCACTTCGGGGTTCTGATTCCCATGGACCTCTCGAGCTTCGCTCTCAATGTCAGAGGGAATCAGAATCCCTTTGTGGCAGAACACACTGGTTCTTCATAGTTGCCCATCCAGTATTCTCTATGTTATGTATGACTGCTCATACACAATTCTCTATATTATGATTGTTTTTTGGAAGGCCTGGCAACTACCCTGAAACCTTTACATGAACTATTACTGAGGGATATGCCTTGGAAGTGGTCAAGTGAATCTAAAGCGGCATTCAAAAAATGCATACAGAAATGTTTAAAAGTCAAGTCTTAGTGCATTATGATACAAAGAAGCCACTGAGGTTAGCCTGTGATCCCTCACCATATGGGTGGGGGCAGTTATATCCCATGTAACAGAAGATGGTAAAGAAAGACCTACTGAATTTGTAACAAGACCCTTATCCAGTAGTGAAAGGAACTATTCGGAAATTGAAAAAGAGGCACTTGGGTTAATTTTTGGAGGATGTACATTTCACAAATAGCTGTATGGTCATAAATTCACACTTATTACTGACCCTAGGCCTCTGATGGCAGTTTCGGGCCCAAAGTCAACAATGCCTACACTAGCAGCTGTAAGGATGCAAAGATGGACATTAAAGAGCAAGTGCTTAGCAAGGATAAATATCTTAAAAAAATGAAGGTTAACGCCAGACCAGTGGCACTGAGGGCTGAGGTGCTGGACACCTTACCTCGCGCTACACCGGTGACTCAGGTTTAGGAATGACCTCGGGTCATCGGGGAGCTGGCATGGGGGGGAGGGAGGGAAAGGGATCAAGCAGCTGCAAGGCAGCTCTCCCCTCCTGGGGTGGATGCCCACACCCTCCGTAGTTTCTCTTCCACCAGGTGGAGGTCTGGTTGGAAGCGTAGGCATGAGGAGGGGCAGTGATAGCTAAGGGTGGGGTGGAAGGGGCTGAGCTGATGCCAGGCATGCGTGTGCACCTCCCTGTGCATGCACGTGTCTGCCGGGGTCCTGCATCGAGGAGAAAAACAGGATAAAAATACATAAAAGTATATCTGAAAAAACATGAAAGTTTGGAGTCTTTAGATGCTTCTGTGATCATTGGGTTTGCTTTCATTTGTTATTTTAATTATATTTTCATCATTTTATTTGTATTTTGCCAACTACTAGTGAAAAAAGAATCCAATGGAATATTTGTATTATTATGACAGAAAAGTTTTACTGGCAAGGCTGGTAGTGTATTTCATTAGGATACTGCAAACCTGCTTTCAGGTTTCTATAGAGAAATAGCACTTTTTGCCACCAAAATATGTATTTAATTGAAATATATGATCTTTGAAAGTCTGTGATGTTTTGTTATAATTTAGCAGGTGACATTTTCTTCATAAGCAGATTTCACTTGGAAGAAGAAAAGAGAAGCCAATTATTGTTATAAAAATTATAAAATCATAGAGATGGACCACGACAGTGCAAACATAAAAGGCACAATTTGTTCCTGAAAGAAGTATTTATTTCTTTTGAAAAGGCAGAAAAATACTTTTAGTTTCTCATTGAAAAACACTAGGCTTCTAAGTAGCTGGCAGTTTCTGACATCACAATGTCAGAATTCTTTTGAATTCTTTTTATTAGCAGTGTGAAAAGCAAAGGCTAAAACAATCTTTTTTCACTGAACAAGCTAAATATTTTATTATAAAAGTAGGAAGTAATTACTAACACTTCAAAATACAATAAATAGAACAAACAGTTGTTTATTTATTAGAAGTATACCCCTGCTCTTTTGCTTGCTTATTGGTACAATATTGAATATCGGAAATCAGTGGAATAGTATAATGTGGATGCCCTATCCAGGTTGCCATGCAAAGGACAGGCAAACCCAGCTGAAG
The DNA here is from genome assembly GCA_016271365.2 of Neoceratodus forsteri. Lineage (NCBI taxonomy): Eukaryota > Metazoa > Chordata > Ceratodontiformes > Ceratodontidae > Neoceratodus > Neoceratodus forsteri. Next base: position 668,098,556 of record CM057451.1, on the reverse strand, counting down.
AGTGCTACACTGTAAACTGTCGCACTGTAAATATGGTGAATGTTGCCTTGTGAAGTGCTTGTTTTTTCCTAATTAACAGTCCAATATGGCTGCTGCAGACTTCCATCTTGTATAAGTCCTCTATTTGTGATGCGTTATATAACTTGTGTATGAGAAACTCTGTAAACACAGTATAGTACTTGCATGAGGGAAAATTCTGAGTAGAGTGACATAATTAGTAGCCTTCACACCTGTAGCTAATGAACAGGGCCACTTGAAAATTGCGGAAAAGATTACCCAAAATTGTGGAGCGTTTTGCAAAAATTGCTGGAAATTGCGGGGGTTATACTATATACCCTGAGTGCTTCACAATAAATCTTTTAATGTTTTCTGCAGCATATATATTAGTCAGTATACATTGCTAAATGAATACACTGACACCTGAATATGTTTAAAACATAAAGAAAAGTTTATGTTCCTAAAAGAATACTAAATTAATAAGCTATCGTAAGCATTGCCTATCTTCCAAAATTTAAAAGCATCTTCCTCATACAGTGCTAAACAGATTCTATAAAGTGAGCCACAGCAAATTGATATTAAATTAAGACAGAAGAAATATATATATTTTTTGTTTCTGGCTATAGAATAATGAAGCCTAATCAACAGCTGTTTACAGTGCTGTGCCAGCTATTCACCCACTTTGGTACAAGAAAAAATAAGCAGATAGAGTGGTGAATAATTGAGTTTTAGTAAAATGTTGTTAAAGTGTTTAATGCACATAATTTGTATTGTAGGTACTGTACACTGTTTTTGAAATCATATATTTAAACATTAAATCTGGGGGTTATTGGGGCTGGCAGTATAATCTAGAGGTTAGAGTAACAAACTGAATGAGCTGACGACATCTAGCAGACCTGGGTTTGATTCCCACAACCTCCACTTGCATACTGTGTGATTCAGTGCAAGTCACTTAACCTCCTCAGTGCTCCTGGGTTGTACCTGAAAACAGGCACAAAAAATGTACAAAAATACCAATATATGTTTACTGCATCATACAGTAGTAAGGGTACCCGATAATTTACCTTTGTTTTACTCTGGCTGCAATTATTTTATTTAGTTAAATATATATGTTCAGATACATTTTGCATTTTATAAGCTTATTTTTAGACTTTAGTCAGGTTTTTATTGTAGTCTTTGCATGTGAGCATCTAGGAAGTAGTTGCTAAGAGTGAGAGTACTGTTAGCAACTAGCTTATTCAAGTTTAAAATTGACAAGGCTATCCAAAAATCCTTAGCTGTTTGAATCAAAACTAGTCTGAATGAAAGTATGCTCACAAGGAAAAACTTGCCCTGCCACTTACAAAAAGGCTTCATAGTTAGCACTACATTTAAGGGAATGAGATAATTTACACCTTTTCTCCCATCTTTTATTTCAGTTTGTGTGGCAACAAAAAGTTTTCTGATAGATTGCTTCAACACAAAACAAATGTTAAGTGTTTAAGTGTACTTATGCTTGGCCGGTGGATTTTGAAACCAAACAAGACAAGGATTCAAAAGAAATCAGAGTCACATAAAACCCCTGACCTACCTTGCACCGCATTATTTTGGCCAAACTCAAGTCTGCATGCAAAATTGTCAATATGTTCGAGAGTATTTTATTAAAAATGGTAATTCTTTTTACATAGTTCAATATAAAAACTAAAAAATTGCAAGAAATTGCAGAACATGTCTTTTTTTGCGGAGAATGGTGAAAATTGTGGATTCCGCAAACAAATTGCCGGTGCAATTTTCCAGTGGCCCTGCTAATGAGACAGTTTCAAAGTGAATTGAATTAGAGGTAGGTCTGAGAAAGTTAGTGTTATTTTCTTATTGAGATATGTGAGCATCTTCATGTTGTTTAAGATTTAGAGTGAATGAACTATTGTTTATTGAACTGAACTACTGTTTAATAAGTCCTGACATCCATAGTTTATGAAATGTATTAGATCATTCAAGTTATGAAGACACCTGCAGCTGTGACCCTGATAGTTTTGATTAGAATAAGCTTAAAAGTACTATACTGGACTACTGTGTGCAGTTCTGGAGACCCATCTCCCCAAGGACATAGACAGGATGGAAGCAGTCCAGAGGAGGGCAACTAAAATGGTGCAAGGTCTGCACCAGAAGCCATACAAAGAGACACTAAAGGAACTTAATATGTATGCCCTCAAGTAAAGGAGGGGAGAGGGGGGACATGATATAAACTTTCAAGTACCTCAAGGGAATCAACAAAGTCCAAGAGGTTAGCATCTTTCAGAAAAAGCTATGTGCAAGAACAAGGGGGCACAGTTTGAAGATAGAGGGAGGATGGCTCGGGGCAATGTGAGGAAATATTTTTTCACAGAGAGGGTGGTGGACACATGGCCTGGCCTTTCTTAGGAGGTAGTGGAGTCAAAAACAGTGGGGGAATTCAAGAATGCATGGGACAGACATATGGCAATTCTGGGGGGGGGGTAGGAAGAAGTAGGCTGTTGGTTAACTAGGATTTGCAGCTTATCAAATAGGTAGGGACATGAGCAGACTGGGTAGGCAAAGTGGTCCTTATCTGCCGTCAAAGTCTATGTTTCTATATTTCTATGAATATCTGCCTGAATCTTATCTTAGGAGACAGCCTCAGAAAATGTATAGGGGGACCTGCTTGTGGATGTTTAGAAGATTTCTGCCCTTGGTATGTCTTTATGCTTGTATGTCATTATATTGATATGTCATAATAAAGGTTGTGGAGAGAAACTGCACTTGGCCTGGGCTGGATCCTTACATATTCTTATCGATGTAAAGTCGATAAGGCAACAAGAGGCAGATATTTTCTTCTTTTCCTATGTTAGGGATTATCTGTGTTATCAAGGGATATTCACAGATGGGATGAGTAAGGATCCTATTTTTTCAATGGTGTGGGAATTCACTCTAAATTGCTGGCCTGGTTTTGTGACTGATGAGACACTACGTCCTTATTTGACAGGAAGAGATCAGTTGTCAACAGAGCCAGGCTGTATGCTATGGGGACTGCATGTTATTGTACTCCAGGTTACAGGACAAGATTGTTGGAGGACTCAAACAGTGAATACCCAGGGATGTACACAATGAAGGCCCTAACAATGAGTTATGTCTGGTTGCCAGGGTCAGACAGAAACATTGAGCAGAAGGTGCGAGGCAAGGCACGTTTGTTTATATGGTGCCCAATCTCTGAGGTTCTGGGTGCCTTACATAAAAACAGGTAGGGTGATACAAATAAATACAAAGCACAAATAGCGTGTAGAAATATTAAAACAATAAATAAAATACTATAGTATCTAAGATTAAGCTAGCACTGTTAAGTCACCTTCATCAGGGAAGGCCAAGGAAAATAGGTAAGCCTTAAGACCCTTTTTAAACATCTTGACTGTCGGGGCCTCCCTAACAAAAGCTGGAAAAGAGTTCCAAAGGGCCGGTCCAGCAACACTGAAGGAACAGTTACCGGACATTTTTAGTCTGGCCCATGGAACAACAAGGAGACCCCTGGTCAAGCAGCAGAGGGACTGAACTGAGGTGTTAGGAAATCAGCCAGATAGCCAGGGCCCAGTCTGTACAGGGCCTTGTAGGTGAGCAAGCTCACCTTGAATATGATCCTCCACCTGACAGGCAGCCAGTGCAGAGCTCGCAAGACTGGGGTCACATGACTAGACCTGGGCAGGCCCATCAGCAACCTGGCCACTGCATTCTACACCAACTGCAGCAGGTAGAGGGGCCCTCCAGTGACCCTGAAGTATAGAGCATTTCAGTAATCATGCCTGGATGTAACAAAAGCATGTACCAGTGATGGCAGGTCTTCAGGCAGAACTAGGGGTTTAATCCTGGTGATATTCCTAAAGTGGTAAAAAACACTTTGGATCACAGATGACACCTGAGCTTCAAGTGTCAATCTGTCATGCAGGATAATGCCAAGATCCCACACCCTAGGGGAGGCCAACAATGTAGCACAATCCTGTAGCCACTCCGGAGGCACTCCCATCATGCCCGGAACCCAGCTCAGTCACTAGGACCTCCATTTTGTCAAGATTCAGTTGCAACCAATTGAAGTACATCAAATCATCAAGCCAGACAGTTGTTAAACACTTCCATGACATCCTGTGTTCCAGGGGCAAAGGACATATATAGTTGGGTATCATCTGTATAGCAGTGAAAACCCACACTGTAAAGCCTAATGAGATCCCCCAGGGGCAGCATGTACTCCGCAAATAACACTGGTGACAAGACAGAGCCCTGAGGCATTCCACATGACAGGAGCTTTGGGGAGGAGGAGAAATTCCCCATCATTACCCGCTGCTTCCTGTCAGAGAGATAGGACTCAAACCAGTTGATGAAAGTGCCGGTGAGTCCACAATACTCTGTAAGGCAATCAAGAAGCACAACGTGAGCAAGTGTCAAATGCTGATGAGTGATCAAGGAGCAAAATAATTGACCTGTCTCCTCTCTCTCTAGCCCAGAGGAGGTCATTTTGCACCCTAACTAATGCTGTTTCGGTGCTATGCCTGGCCCTGAAACCTGGCTGGAATGGCGCATAAATAGCAAAGGTCAGGAGGTGCTCCTCAAAATGCTGCGCCACTATTTTCTCAATAACTTTTCCTAAAAATGGAGGGTTGGAGATTGGACGATAATTCGCCAGGACATCAGGGTTGACAGATGGCTTCTTCAAGAGGGGCCTCACCAGAGCCTCTTTCAAGGCATCCAGAAAGACTCCCTCCAACACTGAGCACCAGACAATCCCAGTAAATACCAGGCCGGTGGTTCCGATGCATATCATCAAGAAACGAGCCGGGGCCAGGTCCAGTTTACAATAAGTGTGCCTGAGCTTCAAGATAACCACAATGACCTTGGCTACCTCCAATGGTGTAAACTCACCACAGACAAACAGAGCGCCTCTGCTCCCCCCAGGCGGATCACTGCAAGGGAAAACTTGCCTCACTGACAAGATCCCCACCCGGATCGAGGACACCCTGTCATAGAAAAACTAAGCAAACTCATTGCATAATGCAGTTGAAAATGCTTTTTTTGTCTGTAGACAGGCTAGATGTAAAAATCTGTCCACAGTCCAAAAAAGCTGTGATTGTTTGTTCTTCCCTGCAGCAATCTCCCTGGACAGGAACTCTGCCTTCTTATGTTTGATTGTCCCTTGGTACTCATGCCCCCCCCCTTCTTGGGTTACAAGTCCCATAGATCTACTGGCAGACAGGGAAGGCGGCTTGTAAGACACCAGTTAAATGGGTTTCACACAGTCTCACTCTGTCCTCAGTCTCAGCTGAGCTGGAGGGATGACATCATATAGAATTCTCGCAGCAGCATAAGCCACATTGGAATGCTGCAGCAAGGGGTTAGCTTAGAACGTTGGAGATTTTTAGTCAGTCTGTAGCAGTCTTCAGCCAGGCTCAGAGAGAGTAGAAGGTGTGCTATAGGTGGCAGCCCCTCAGAGCTTAGCTCTGCTATAGAGCTACCCAGAGGTAGAGAGTGTGTGTTCTCGCCCTAGATAGAGACACAGAAGAAACCTGATATAGTGGTAGAGACCGCTCCCCGGCTTGTTCCAGTGCCCCATCCCTGGAGGGATGGGGGAAGAGACCAGCGATTTCAGAGGCAATCCCCTGGCCCTGCTGAAGGAGGAAAAGCTGCCTGATGATCTGTAGGGCAAGTACTGAGGTACAAATATGTGTTTTACTTTGCCAGAAGCCATGGGGCACCTGCAAACCAACTGGTGAGTCTGCTCTGTTATAGAGCCCATGTGTTCACCAAGACAGTGTGTAAAATATCTGCTACTGTAGGGTCAGGGAAGGATAGTCAAGTACAGTACTTGAAGTTTGTGTATGACTTAAAATGCATCTAAACAGTGGGGGTCTACAGGGATGGACATAGCCACTTAAAGAACATTACAAGTCAGGACACCAGTTCACCAAGAGTAGAGTGTTAAATGTGATATACGTTCCGAGATAGCATTCTACAACCAGAGAGGTTCACAAGAAAGGTATTGATTCCAAATGAATGGCTGGGTATGGATTTGGGATCGAGAGGTGGGAGACCCCCATCTGGAGTAACCAGATTTACCTCCACGGGTTCACTTTGTGCGCCTATAGCTTTCTTCCGGACACCTGGCCAGTGTTCACAGAAAGTACCCAGACGTGGGATTGAGGATGATGTTTTCCCTTATGGAGCTAGGAAGTGCTCCTGGGTGGTAGACGGAGCCACCAATAAATATCCATGCCATATGGAGAAATGTCTCAGTGCTGGCCGAGGTGCCACGCCAGGGAATCCAAGAGAAGAGTACTAGTTCGGGCAAGAGCCCAGTGTGTTCAGAACCTGAGGGTTACAGTGTTGTGAAGATGATGTGTTCTAGTCTCTGTTAATCTGCATTACCAGGGAGTGTAGCCCCATGGAGGTCCATTTATGCTTTATTATTCTGTTGTTGTTGTGAATAAAAGCCACACTCTAGAATCCCACTTCTGATTTGGATATTTCAGTTATTGCTTCTTGTGTCCAGATTACTTGGGTGCCCCTGTGCAGAAGTTTCAAACCTAGCCAAAATGCCAAGCAACAGTTTTCTCCCCGAACCCAGGCAGCCAGGTCGTGGGTTACAAAATGGAGGCACCGCACCGTGCTAATAAAACAGAAAAATAACATCAACCCAACCCCTGGCTGGTTACACTCATAATAATGAATATGCAAGGCCATTTTGTCTTCCTCTGACTGTGTCTTCCACCAGCAATGCTCCAAATTCCAATCCCTAATCTTCGTCACCTTGAGGTCCCCATCAAACTAAGGGGATCTCAAGTGAGAGGATCTGGGTCATATACGGTCTGGTGCAATGGCACTGAGCAACTTGGAAACCACCTTATTATAGACGGCCACTGTCTCACCCATGCCAACCACACATGCAGCATTTACACTAGATAAATCAGCTGCCACCAACAGTCCTTCTGGGTACAATCCCCTTAAAGGGCAATAGCTAATCATCTCACTAGGGGAGGGACTTTCAGGGGGGCCCCAAACAAGAACTTCACTGTGCAATGATCAAACCATGTGACCTGATCAGTCTTGAGATTCATCACAACAGATCCAGTGAGAAAACCAGGTCCAACATGTGGCCATGGGGATGGGTCACAGAAGTAACTATTTGTGTCAGGCCCAGTGATGACATCAACTGGAGGAGGTCATGACCAAATTGCGAGGATTTGTCATTGACCCAGGCATTGAAGTCCCCCAGAATCAACCATCTGGGGACTCCAATACCCTGTCGATGATGAAGTAAGCAACCTCCTGCAGGAAATCTCCTCCTGACCCCAGAGTGCAGTAAATAAGGAGAATCCTGCAGCCTGCACCTGAACCCCCATGCACTGCCACACAGTCAGAGGACCTGGCTGATCCCAGTGGGTGCACGGTGAAGCCAGGCTGTGGATTGTACACAATGGTTTGGAGCATGCCACCAGTGGCACCCCTTCATACCTGGAAATGGTTGACATGATTCTGGCAAAGAATCCATATTGATTTCACTAAAAAAGGCAAGAAGTACTTCTTCATCAGTGTGGACATTGGGAAATGTAAAAGACAAGATTGCAGTACCTCAAAAGCCAGTAGTGCGCACACCAGATTCTGTCATTGAGGTAGATTAACTTTTGAATCCTACAGCACAACCAGAAGCAGTTGCATCAGAATCTTCATAAGCGAGTGTTCATACTAACTTAGATGTGTCGCTAACAAATGATGGCGATGAGTATAACTTTGAAAGACATTATCCAGGAAGAGCTCATAAATCTCCAAACTAACTAAATCTGTAAAAGTCACATTAGAGAACATGTTTCCAATCACAGGGCAGAATAATCCCCTGAACAGACTGATGCAACAGAAGGGTGGAGCTGCTTATGGTAGAGCTATGCACAACAAAGAGGTTAATGAGATGTTATGATTACTAAATCTGTTATAACCTAAGGGGCATGGAGGAATAGGATTAGTTTGTAAGATGTTGTTCTAGGTTGTCACCTTTGACTGTTTCAGGAGTGTAATGCATGTTCAATATTTTTATGTGATTCTAATTTTTTTTCTGTTCTGGTTCTATATTACAGTACCCGACGCATGCACATATAAACTACAGAATGTGGACTGTGGAGGATGGGGGTGGTGAGGGACACCTGTGAGAGAAAGATACAGGGAAGGACTTAGGGGCTTTTCCAGGGGATTGTACTTTGCATTATGGGGTCTGAAATTAATTGACTCTCAAGTAAAGAAGGCCTCATGTTGCTCTCCTGCAGGAGACACATCTTAAGCAGAAGGAGTATAAAAAGCTGGTTGGAGGTGGGTGGGGGAATGCTATGCTGCCCCTTATAATTCCCATAAAAGCAGAGTGGTGATCTTGATGCATAAGGCATTTCCTCTTTGGGTGACTAAGGTGGTAGTTGACCCTCATGAGGGACACTACATCTTCATATAGGGGATGCCCTATAGACAAACTGTCTCCATGGGAGTATATATGCACTGGCTTTATATAATCAAGGTTTTTATCAGAAGCTTTTCAATATTTCACAATTTGTAAACCTGACTATGGGGTGGGGGGCGGGGTTTAATTGTGTGTTGGAGCCCAGCCTGGACCATTCTGGGGGAATAGGACATCATGAAGGGGTATTGGTAACTGGAAAAAGGGGGTGCTGTGTTTGGATCTGTTGGATGCCTGACATACAACTAATCTGGGGGCAGGAAGTTTAACTGCTGTTCCAATGCCCTGGGGACGTGGTCCAGGCTGGACTACATGGACACATTTATATTACAAAGGGTTTGTATGATGCTGTTAAGGAGATCTCTCATAGCCTGATCTATATCTTAGATCATGTCACGATGTTGTTTCGGATGAGGGGCAATGGGGAACAGATGAGAGGGCCAAGATGGAAATTCCCAACCTACCTATTGGCTAAGAAAGAGCTTAAGAAGTATTTGTAGGAGCAGTTGGCCATATAGATACATATATATTATATATATATATATATATATATACACACACACACACATATATATATATATATATATGTGTGTGTAACCCCCCCCTTTTGGGTGCTTACCATAATTGCCTGGTTTTCCCATTCCTTCAGGTGTCCCTGTAGTCTTGTGATCAGTCCTGGTTCCCCCCAAAACTCTAAAGCATAGATACATAGATACATAGACAGTGTTGGCAGATAAGGGCCTATGGCCCACCCAGTCTGCCCATTTAAGTTTGTAAGTTCAGTTTATGTTTTCCAGGAAGTCTGTTGCCCCTTACCCCTGACCTCCAGAATTCCTTTATGTCTATCCCATGCATTCTTAAATCCCGTGATTGTTTCAGCCCCCACCACTTCCTCTGGCAGGGTGTTCCACTTGTCCACCACCCGTTCTGTGAAGAAATTCTTCCTCACGTTTCCTCTGAATCGTCCTCCCTCCAACTTCATCCCATGCCCTCTAGTCCTGGAACATCTTTTTCGCTTAAAAATAGTGTATTTCTGCACCCTGTTCCTCCCTGTAAGATACTTGTATGTCTCTATCATATCCCCTCTCTCCCTCCTCTCCTTCAGGGAGTAAATGTTCAGTGCCTTCAACCTGTCCTCACAGGACTTGTGATGCAATCCATGCACCATCTTTGTTGCCCTCCTCTGAACCTTCTCTACCCTGTCTATGTCCTTACGTAGGTAAGGTCTCCAGAACTGCACAGTGTACTCCAGGTGCGGCCTCACTAGTGTCTTGTATAGCGGAATTATGACCTCCCTTTTCCTGCTGGTGATGCCCCTGACTATGCATCCCAGCATCCTATTTGCTTTACCTGCTGCCTTGTCACACTGTTTCCTGCCTTGAGGTCATCAGAGATGATAACTCCAAGATCCCTTTCCTGCTTGGTGCATGCTATATCCTCACCCCCCAACTGATATATTGTGCCAGGGTTTTTGTGCCCCATATGCATTATCTTGCACTTCCTTGCATTGAATTTCAACTGCCAAACCCCTGACCATTCTTCAAGTTTCTGCAGGTCCCTTCTCATTCTGTCTACATCCTCTGGTGTGTCTACTCTGTTACAGAGCTTTGTGTCATCAGCGAACAGTGAAATTCTGCCTTCTAGGTCCTGTGCAATGTCACTGATGAAGATATTGAATAGTACCGGTCCCAGCACTGATCCCTGTGGTACCCCACTGGCCACTCTTCCCTCTGTGGAGTGACAGCCATTTACCACCACCTCTGTGTCCTGCTGCCCAGCCAGTTACCTACCCACTGCACTACTGTCCTGCCCACACCATATTCCCCAGTTTGTGCAATAGTCTTCTATGTGGCACAGTGTCAAAGGCCTTGCTGAAGTCCAGATAGGCCATGTCCACTGCCTCCCTGATCCACCTCCTAGTCACCCAGTCAAAAATTCAATGAGGTTGGTCTGACATGACCTTCCCCTGGTGAAACCATGCTGCCTTGGGTCTTGTAGTCCATTGACAACCAGATGTTCCACCAATCTCTCCTTCAGTAGTGCTTCCATGATCTTCCCACTACCGAGGTGAGGCTTACTGGTCTGTAGTTCCCCGCTTCCTCTTTGTTCCCACTTTTGTATAAGGGGACTACATCTGCTATCCTCCAGTCTTTGGGTACCTCCCCTGTTTCCAGTGATCGGCTAAACAGGATAGCAAGAGGTTCAGCCACCACCTCTCTTAGTTCTTTAAGGACCATGGGGTGCACCCCATCTGGCCCCATTGCTTTATCAACTCATTACTTCCAGTTCCTTCAGGACCCTTTCTCGTGTAAAGGGACTTGTGTCCATTTCTGCACCATTCTCACCCCTTGTACTCCATTCAGACTCATTACCCTCCTCTTCCTTAGTAAAGACTGAGCAGAAATACCTGTTCAATATGTCAGCTTTACTGTTGTCATCCTCCACACAGCCCCCATCCTCCCCCTTCAGTCTCACTATCCCTCCCTTTGCCTTTCTTTTTTCACTTATGTACCTGTAAAGGTTTTGTCCCTCTACCCACTGATTTTGCAATGTGTTCTTCTGTCTGAGCTTTGGCTTCCCTTACTGACCTCCCTGCCTCCCTTTGCTTCTCCTGGTACTTCTCCCTATCCCCTTCTGCCTGTGTCTTTTTGTATTACATGAATGCAATCTTTTTGGCTTTCACTTTCTTTGCTACCTCTTTGGAAAACCATAATGGTCTCCTCTTCCTTTTCCTCTTGCTAACCTGCTTAATACATAATTCTGTTGCTCTTGTAATCCCCATTTTAAATACTTCCCACTGTTCCTCAACCCCTGATTCCTGCCCCATTCCCCTTAATGCCTCTTTCAAATATCTCCCCATTTTCCCAAAGTTTGCCCGCCTAAAATCCAGGATACGTGTTTTTGTGTGGTTAGGTTCTGCTCTTTCTGTGATTTCAAACCACAGTGACTGGTGGTCACTGTTCCCCAGGTGCTCCCCCACTCTTACCCCCATCACACTGTCCCTGTTTGTGAGCACAAGGTCCAGTATTGCCTTCTGCCGAGTTGGTTCCATGACCAGTTGCTTGAGGAAGGCACCCTGAAGGAGTCCAGGATAAATCTGCTCCTAGTTGATGCTGCTGCTGGGATGCTCCAGTCCACGTCTGGAATATTGAAGTCTCCAACCAGTACTACCTCACCCTTGTCTGCCATCCTCTGGATGGCTAGCATCAGCTCCCTATCTGTTTCTTCCTCCTGGGCTGGTGGTCTATAGACCACACCTGTGCGGATGGCTGGCCTCATTTTCCTTTCCAGCTTAACCCACAGGTCACAGGTAGGTTAAGCACAAGTCTGTTTGTGAATTCAGCCCCGTTGGGCTTGAATCCTGGGCTGCGAGCACCGGCATTGTTTCAGACTTGCTGGCGACTGCGCATGGGCTAGAAAGTGCTTTAATGGTTCCAACAGCCATTTGCGGTCACATTAGAGGGAATTCCCATGGTTCCTGCCCCTAGGGTACTAAGTGGAGACTGGGGACCAGAACAAGGGGTAGAGAAGCTGCTGCAGTGTTTTAAAATGAAGTTTGAATGGGGGTGTTGGGAGCTTATGAATATTAATGAGCACCTCCATGAATATTAATGAGGATGCTGCCTGCACCTGGGGGGCAGTACATCGGCAGCAGTGACAGGGAAACTGTGGGGAAATATTATTTAAGAGTGGGTTTGTTAAAAAGGGCACAGTTGGGGTTACAAGTCTGTGGGGATTTTGCTAATCAAACAGATTTCTCTTGACTGCACCAGAACTTTATATACGGGGCAATTTGAGAACTGCCAGGGACTGTATGGGAGCAGCCATATTTGTGAAGTTTTGACCCCTAAAGATAGCCAGTGAGATAACTAGGCACCCAAAACTGGTTCAAAGGGACTTCTGGGAGAGGGAGCTTCATTAATTCAGGTGCCTAAAACATGACCCAATGAACAATCAGGGAATATTGAGCACTATGGTTATTGCTGATTTATTTATTTATTTGTTTGTTTGTTTGTTTTTGGTAACCAGGTGAGGTGCACTAGACATAAAGATGTCTATTTTCAGACATGACCTGAGAGGTTACACCACGGAGAAAACATGACAATGAAAGATTGGCAATACAGCACAAGTTAAAAGGGGAAATACAATAACAGATGAAACTACAGTCATTACAAGTAACATTAACAACACAGGCAATATAGTCAAACAGAGATTATAGCAATGCAAAATCAGGTACAAGTAATAAGTGCCATTTAATATAAAAAAAAACTTTGTATTAAGCAAGTAGAGCAATCAGCAGATAGAGATAGAGAGCAAAGGGAGAAGTAAGGGTGACTGAGACCTATGAGAGGAAGAGGATCAGCAGTTGAGGACAGGGACAGGTAGGGAAACAACAGATGGGGATAAAGGGCAGGTAGGGAGCTGAGAGTTGGGGATAAGGTAAGGTGAACTAAGGAAGGGGGCATAAAACCAACAGTAGTAGATAACAGGCGGGACTTAAGGTGGATTAAAGCATGTACAAGGGGCAAGTTTGGTAAGGTAATCCAGATGTTGCTTTTTAAAGAAGTCATGACTTGTAACTAGCTGGACATCCAAGGGAATGGAGTTCCAGTAACGAGGGGCAGCATGGGAGAAATCATGGATACCCTTGGCTGTTTTGCACCTCGGTACTGATGAGCTTGAACAGCCAGTCAGGAGACTGGAATCTCGAGTGAAAACCAAAGGACTTTCTGGGTGCAAGTCAGTCCGTTCCCAGGCTCTTGTTGAGTCAGGTGGATTCTGTATGAATGGAACTGGACTGTCAGAGGCCTTGTTCAGGTCTCAGTTGTGGATTGTTACTGCAGAAAGTGAGTTTAAAGAGGAAAGAGAGTGAGAGACTGGACTGATGTTGAAACTCTTCAATTACTGTGAATTGTGCTGCCTTATTGAATAAAACAGCGGTTGCAGATACCCTGCACTGTGCATGGAACAGAGCTGATAGAACTGTGCTGTCTGTTGAGAAGTTAAACAGCTTCTGCAGAGAAACTGCTTTAAAGATTGGACTCTGATAACCACTTTGAAGCGGCAAAGTGTCTCAGGTGCAGGGTGCTAGTCAGGTTCTGTGAGTTTGCTGTGTGGACTGAATGAGGTGGCTGAGAGCTGTGTCCCATCTGAAGCTGAAAGGAATCTGTTATGGACAGTTAGTGCTGAAAGCACTGTAGGTGAGCAGGGACTTTGCCTAGCTCTGAACTCCTGCTGATTGCTATAGTCTGAGTGCAAACTGAAGGCTAGCATCTGTTGACAAACCGACACTGTTGTTTTAGTTGGAAGAACTGCCTAACTACCAGTGACTCGTGGATTCAGTGCAAGGACTGCAGAGGGCTCTTACTGCTTGAAAGTCCTCACCCAGAGCCAGAGGGGGAACCAGTTAACCTTTCTCAAGTAGGACCTGCTGTCTCAGGAGGTCTCCGACACTTGCTGGGATGCTAGGGTACCTACGACCCTTGTGGGGAGCTGGGCTGTGGAGCCACTCCTGGGTCTGGGCCTTCTGGGACTGGTGTGGACCTGCCATCGAGCTTTGCAATGAGCCAGAAGCATTTGAAGGTGACAAGTGACTAGATCTTCAATCAAGGGGACAAGCTGCAAGACATGCAAGCAAGATTCCATCTGCCAAAGAAACCAAAACATCCTGCTTTCTGCCCTGTGCTGCACCATACGGGCGGAGCTCGACATCCCAGGATGCCCGATAGTCACATCTCCAGACATCTTCTGAGTCCTGCAAACCATGAATACTGAGGACCTGGTTCCAAGATCTGCAACAGGGAAGTGTGAGTCTAATTCCAATATTTTCTCAAGTTTTCAGGGCCCAAACAGCTGGCCAACCTGCGGCAACGTCCAGGCCTGCAACTGGTGGGTACCCCAGGGACTTCTTAGGGTGTAACACTGGTACCAATGGAGATGGACAGCTTGGGGTGGACTGGCCTATGGGCCCTTATGTTATTGTTCACCAGTTTTGCTACTAACCTTTCTTTTATTCCACAGCTATCCCTCCTCCAGGTACCCTTTTCCTAGCCCTACCCCTAATTAAGCTGTGAGTTGGTTGTTGAAATTGCTGTGTCCAGAGAATTTCATTACATTCTGCCTACTAGTAGGTTTATGATATTTTGGTGGGAAAAGGATGTTGGGAATCCAGTCTGCAGGGTGGCTGGTCAAGGAGGTGGGTAGGTGCAGTATCCCAGGGGGCTGTACCAACCAGTTACCAGACCCACTTACAAATTGCCTGGGTGGAGGCACCACACTATTATTTGTAACTTTGGGAAAGAACTCCCAACTGTCACCATAGTCGGACCCAGGTCCCTTAACCTATACGAGGGCCAGCAGGCAGGGGTAGTAGCCCATTAGCACACAGCACCTGGGCTACATCTTTGGAGGCACCACTGTGATCTCCTGTTCACCAGTCTTACCTGCCATGGAGAACCAGAATGGCGAGACCCCTGTGGGGTCCCTGGCACTTAAATCTATTCCACCATGGCCCACGTTTAGGCCTATGGAAGGAGATAAAATAAGGTTAGTGGAATGGAGTGGGGGCATGAAGATGGACCCCTGGAAGTCCTTCTTGTTGCTGGAGGTACCCCAAGCCATGAACGAGGGAGACATAGAGAAGTATGCGTCCACCATATCCAGACTGGGTAAAGCAAAAGTGCGAGGGCAAATGCTTGATTCGGATAATGGTACATTGACTGTGCTAATGAAAAGTTCTAATGTGTTGGAAGTTTTTGGTGGCAGCAGGGCTGTCTGAGGCTCTTCATTATCGTGACCTCTTTTAGCATAATGTCCTTGGGGGAAGGGGGATGGGGATCTGAATCTGCTCCAAGGCCCCCCCAAGACTGAGCGATCTCAGCCTGGCCATATGCCAGAGGCCTTTGAGTCGTACCGTATATTGAGTATGTTTTAGGTGTTAAATGCCACCAAAATAGCGAAGATGACTTGGAGACCTGGATGGATTGTGCCACCCCTTTAGCCCAGGATTGGCAGTGCTCTGAGCTTGAGAAGCGGAAATGTTTAGTAGAGAGCCTCCGATGTCCTGCCGTAGAGGTCATCCACTCTTTGCGAGCCCCAGACCCTGATGTCCCAGCCTAGGTATACCTGATAGCTTTGGAAAGTGTATTTGGTAGCCCAGAGTCCTGTGAGGATCTCATATGGAAATTCAAAACCACTTGCCAGTGGAAGGGGGAACCTCTGCCTGCTTTCTTGACCCAGGTGGAGACAGCCTTACAGAGGGCATTTAGAAAAGAAGGAGTGGCAGCTTAGAATCTGAACCATATGAGGTTAGAGCATGTAGTGAAGTTTGCTTGTCATTCCACCCTGTTGGTGTTACAACTACACCTAGCTGCTAGAAAGAGCAACCCCCCTCCTTACTGGGCCTTATTGTGAGAGATCAGGAAAGCTGAGGAAAAGCAAGGGCAATGAGGAATGCAGAGGGCCTCAGCGGCCACAACACAGATAGGATTGGAGGTGCCCTCTGGTGAGATACAGGAATTAAAGACCCTACTGAAGGAGTGTAGGGATGTAGTTATCTCGGCTAAATTGATAATGAATCATGGATCAGCCAAGCCTCAAGGGATGAATAGAATGGTCCCCAGTGTAGGCCCAATGACATTTGGTGCCAGGTCCCCTATGCAGGTGCTGACTTCCAAGGTTGGGATCATGGCTCAAATGGATGAGTTAGCCCAGAGGGTATCCAAACTAGAGAGAGTGGGCATGCCGGTTTCGGTCCAGGGTAGTGAATGGGCTGTGGAATGGAGCTCCATAGCATTAAGTGCCCCAGTGGGAGTGTCAGGAACACACCCTGTGGCACCAAATAGGCCACAGTCTCGGAAGCCCATCATATGGCATCGGTGTGGGGGCAAGGGCCATGTGAGAATGAAGTATAGGATGCTGTTGAACTGTACCCTCGCAACGGATAGGATGCCCAAGAATTCCAGCCAGAACCAGGGGAAACTACAGAGGGGCCTGGTAAAGGGACAAACCGGGGCCCCTGGCAGGTCCAGCTCCATGGCTCACATAAGAGCCTCAGCAGCTAGAACTACCATATCAGTTTCAGTCAACATGCGCAAGCTAGTGGGACCATTGACTGAGACCACCATTATCATCGATAGAATTTCCACATGGGCTGTGCTTGATAGTGGTTCACAAGTTACCATTATTTTTAAATCCTGGTATGACCAGCACTTGCCAGAAGTCAAACTGAAACTGCTTGAGGGACTACACTTGTGGAGACTTAGTGAAAAGTCATATCCCTACCTTGGTTATATCAAGGTGTGGATGGCCTTTCCAGCTAGAGTGACTGGTGTAGAGGAAGCTGTAGAAACCCTGGCTTTGATCTGCCCTGAGTCTGGGATATATGATGGAGTGCCTGAGCTGGTGGGTATGAATGCAGATATGTTTGAACGTTTGGCCCAACTGTGCCAAGCCCGAGAGGTCAAAAGAGAGGGCAAGGAGCACCCACTTCACCCACTGATCAGAGAGGTCTACAGAAGAAAGGGAAAGCCCCCCACTGAGGCGCCTGATGACTCCATAAGAACAGTGTGGAGACAAGATGGGGATGAAATTGTGCTACCGCCCAACATGGAATGTAATGTTGCTGGAATAGTGAGACTGAAGAAGGCTGTGACTAATTAGTTATTGCTGTTGGATGCCCTGGAGGAGCACGGCTATCCATGGGATTGTTGGTAAAGCCCAGTGTTCTGCCAGCCAAAGCGCATGCTTATGTTAGAAGGGTTGTTGCACAGGTGAAGAATGTCACAGACCGGGAAGTGGTGGTGAGGAAAGATCAGACTTTGGCAAGAGTCTACTGCACTGATACGGTAGTGCAACCTACTGCAGTGAAAGGGGCGACACCACGGGGACTGATCCTGGATCATTTGACTTGTGTGACTTCCCCATACTGGAGGACTAGAAAGAGAGAGTGCGGGAGAAGCTGGCCACCCGCACAAAGGTATTCTCTCTGCATGAATGGGATGTGTGGTGTGTGAGTGGAGAGCAGCATCACATATGTCTTACTGATGAGAGGCCCTTTTGGGAAAGATCTAAGCGGCTTGTCCCGGCTGACATCGACAACGTCTACTGGCACCTTCAGGAGATGATGGCCACCGGGATTATTCAAGAATCAAGGAGCCCATCTGCATCCCCTATTGTAGTGAGAAAGAAAAATGAGGCCATATGAACGTATGTAGACTATCGCACATTAAATAAATGGACTGTGCCAGATCAATATACAATGCCCAGAATACAGGACGCTCTGGATTGTTTAAACAGTAGCCAATAGTTCTCGGTCCTGGATCTGCGGAGTGGCTATTATCAGATCCCAATGGCCCCCCAGGACCAGGAGAAGACGGCTTTCATATGCCCCCTTAGATTTTACGAGTTTCTCTGGATGCCATAAGGGGATTTCGGGCACCCCAGCTGCCTTTCAGCTCCTAATGGAGAAAGCCGTGGGAGATATGAACTCACTGGGGTGTTTGGTCTACCTAGATGATATTATTGTGTTCGGAAAGACCCTGGAAGAACATGAAGCCCTGTTGCTCAAGGTATTAGATCGCCTGGAAGAGTTTGGCTGAAGCTGTCTATTGATAAATGCCAATTCTTTCAGGCCTCAATTAAATACATTGGGCACATATTTTCTGTGAAGGACATCCAGACCAATCCCTGTAAGATCGAAGCCCTCATCACCTGGCCTAAACCCCAGACTTTGAAAGAGTTCCAGCGTTTGCTTGGTTTCTGTGGATACTATCAAAGATTTGTGAAGGACTACACAAAGGTAGTCCAGCCCCTATTGAATCTGTTACAGGGGTATCCACCCACAAACAAAAGTAAGAAAATCACCTCACCTAGGGCCAAAGCTAATCACACTAGCTACTTTTGAACATCAGAAACTTTTGTCTCCTGATGGAACAAAGAGTGTGACCAGGCTTTCGAAGATAACATCTACTGTACTGTCTAACACACGCCCCGGTGCTTGCATATGCAGATCCGCAGAAACCCTACGTTCTTCACGCTGATGCCAGTTTCAGTGGCCTGGAAGCAGTGTTATATCAAGAATACCTGGAGGGCTTGCTTCCAGTAGCTTTCGCAAGCTGAAGTCTGAATCCGTCGGAGCGGAGATACCCAGTAGACAAGCTAGAGTTTTTGGCATTAAAGTGGGCTATTGTGGATCAGTTCCGTGAATACCAGCATGGGCCAATATCGCAGTGAAAACGGATAACAATCCCTTTACTCATGTGCAGACCACTGCTAAATAGGATGCAGCTGGTCATAGGTGGTTGTCAGATTTGTCCACCTATGAGTGCTGCATGGAGTATCGTCCCGGTATGAATCATGTGGATGCTGACACTCTATCAAGATGCCCTCCAACTCACACTACCGAGCATGCTAGTTGGGTGAAAATTTCAGAACAAGCAGTGAAGGCCCTATGTAAGAAGCACGATGGCGAAGAAACATTCCCTGTAGAGGATGCCACCCGCCTGATGGAATGCTTGGGGGCCTCGGGAAATTGCCTACCCACTGCCTATTATCACCTGGCCACCTTAGATGTGAGATCCTTCTCTCAATTGACCACCGAGGACTTGAAAAGGGAACAGAGAGCCAGTCCTGTCACAGGAGAGATAATTTGAGTACTTCAACACTATGGGGACCAAACTCAAGTGAACATCCTCTATCCCCCAGCTAGACTTCTGTTACGAGAATGGCCAAAGCTACGGTTAAAGAAGAGACTGCACTACCGGAAGATGCAGGACCATCAGGGGGCACCCCATGAGCAGTTGGTGTTACCAGAGAGGCATAAAAAGACTGTGTTAAAAAACTTGAACGATGATATAGAGCATCTGGGTG
This sequence comes from Neoceratodus forsteri, assembly GCA_016271365.2. Classification (NCBI taxonomy): domain Eukaryota; kingdom Metazoa; phylum Chordata; order Ceratodontiformes; family Ceratodontidae; genus Neoceratodus; species Neoceratodus forsteri. Next base: position 668,079,220 of record CM057451.1, on the reverse strand, counting down.
CTGAGCACACCCTAGACTTGGTCAAGAGCCGGTTTTACTGGACTAAGATGGGAACAGATGTGGAATCCTTTTGTAAAAGCTGCAGGAGATGTATACAACAGAAAGCACTTCCCCAAAAGGTGGATCCATTAGTCAACATCCGAACAAGTGGCCTCATACAGTTGGTGTGCATTAACTTCCTTACACTAGAACCAGATTCACGTAACATCTCAAACATACTGGTAGTCACCGATCACTTTACAGGGTATGCCTAAGCTTACCCCACCAAGCGAGCTTCCACTATGGCCTAAATATTGGTGGAGATATAATTCTTTGTGCACTATGGAGCCCCCCAGAGGATCCATTAGACCTGAGCCGTGACTTCAGGAGTCGACTTATAAAGGAACTCTTGTCATTTTTGGGACATCAGAAAGTCTTGGACCACCCCGTATCATCCCCAAGGTGACCCCCAACCTGAGAGATTCAATTGGACTTTGTTTGACAGGTTGGGCACCTTGGATCCCCAAAACAAGCATGCTTGGAGTCAGCAGGTGCACACTCTGGTCCATGTCTACAACTGTACCCGAAATGATGCTATGGAGTTCTCGCCATACCAGCTTGTGTTCAGGAGGGAAGCCCGTCTGCCCATGTATCTATGCTTTGAAGTGTCCACCGATGGTCTTGGGGCAGGAGACTATTTGCAGTATGTGAGGAAGCTAAAACAGCAACTGGATGATGCCTATCACCTTGCTTCAGAATTGGCCACCAAGAGAAACCAAGCTAATAAAGACCGTTATGACAAGAAGGTGCGAGTGCAGGATTTGGAGGCAGGTGATAGAGTGTTGCTACGACATCTAGGCATACCAGGAAAACACAAGATTGCTGACTGATGGGGAAGTACCCCCACATGTTGTGTTGGACAAGTTGGAAGGGCTTCTGGTATATAAGATCTGGCCTGAGGGAGAGACTCGAGGGCACAAAGTCATCCATGGGAATCACCTGCTGTCCATTGGCAAGCAAATATTGGACACTGAACGTGCCATGGAAGATCCTGCTTCACCCCCCACTACTCGAGCTGCTGCATGCAGGAGATGGAGGCATGAAGATAATGATGTCATAGGGGCTGGGTCTACCCAGGATGAGGGGGTATCAGAGGAGGAGGAGAGTACAAATGATGAAATTGAGGGGGAAGACAGTTGTACCCCCCCCCGGAGTTTCTACCCTACCTGAATTAGCCAGGTTGTTTCAGGAACTACCCTTGACAATGGTAGATATGGCTGTACCCAGGGAATAGGGTGGGGATGGAGAGGCTGCTGTCGCTATGCTTCTTGAAGGGACCACTCTGGACTTAAACACTAGTCCAGCCGAGCCCTTTGAGTGGTATTGGAGCAGTTCCCCTCAGATATGCCCTTTCGGAGAACCCATATTGGAACTGAATACTGATCCAAATGAGTCCTCTGAATGGCCACAGGGTAACCCTGAGGAACAGGAAGGAAAGGAGGAAGAAGCACCAGGACACCCTGCCCCAATAGATACTGAAGGTACTGGTCAGCGTGGGGATGACAGGGAACCTGCCCCCGAACAGGAGGTGGCTGCTAGGTCTGAGATCCAGGAAACCACAAGGAGGTCAAGTAGGATGATTTGACCAATACTAAAACTAACATATGATGCCTCGGGGGTCCCCTCGGATCTACCTTTATTTGTGGTTCACAAAGGAGTATACATTACTCCTAGGTCCCTGCAGAAAGTGGTTATGTGCCCTACAGATGCTAAACCCCCCTAGGCCTGAAGGGATGGTGGCCAGGAGAAGGAAAGGGAGGTGAATCACTTCTGAAGGAAAGAATTGTTGAGTACCTAGAGGCCAGTGGGGCAGAGGACCCAAGGCAGCATGGATTCACGATGGGAAGGTTGTGTCAGACGAATCTAATAGATTTCTTTTGACAGGGTGACCGTAGTAGACCAGGGAGGGCTGTGGTGCTGGCCTACCTAGATTTTAGCAAGGCATTTGATACAGTCCCACACAAAGATTAATACACAAGATAGCCAGCCTTGGAATGGGGTCCCAAGGTGGTAGCCTGGATAAAATTGGCTAGACAACAGGATGCAAAGGGTAGTAGTAAATGGAGTACACAGTGAAGAAAGGAGGGTTACTAGCGGGTACCGTAGGGTTCAGTACTGGGACCAGTCCTTTTAATGTCTTTATAAGAGACATTGCAGAGAACTGGAAGGAAAATATGTCTTTTGCAGATGACACAAAGATCTGACAGGGTTGATACAAAGATGGAGTGGAAAGGATGAGAAGGGACTGCAAGGTTGGAGGAATGGTCAAATGTAAGGCAGCTCAGATTCAATGCAAAGAAGTGCAAGGAAATGCACAAGGGAAACAAAACCCAGGGAAGCGTACCAATGGGGGGTGAGATACTGACAACAGTAAAAATAGAAAGGGACCTGGGGGTAATTATATCAGATGACCTAAAGGTGGGCAAGCAACATGAGAAGGCAGTAAAGAAGGCTGGGGGGATACTGGGATGCATAGGAAGAGGCATCAATAGTAGAAAACCGGAAGTTGTTATCCCTCTGTACAGACAGTTGGTGAGACCCCATCTGGATTACTGCATTCAGTTCTGGAGACCCCATCTCCGCAAAGACGTAGACAGAGTGGAGGCTGTCCAAAGGAGGGCAACCAAAATGGTGCAGGGTCTGCACCAGAAGACATACGAAGAAAGGCTAAAGGAGCTTAATATGTATACTTTTGAGGAAAGAAGGGAGAGAGGTGACATGATAGAAACTTTCAAGTACCTCAAGGGAATTAACAAAGTCCAAGAGGGTAGCATCTTCCAGAAAAAGAGATGTGCAAGAACAAGGGGGCACAATTTGAAGATAGAGGGGGGACAGCTCAGGGGTAATGTGAGGAAGTATTTTTTCACTGAGAGGGTTGTGGATGCATGGAACAGCCTCCCTGAGGAGGTCGTGGAGTCAAGAACAGTGGGGAACTTCAAGAATGCATGGGACAGGCATAAGGCAGTCCTAGGGGTGGGTAAGAGGAAGTAAGCTGTTGGTTAACTAGGATCTAAAGCAAGTGGAAGGGACTGCACTAGGGAAACAAGCAGTGCATGGCTTGAAAAGCGAAGCAAAAGCAAAAGGAAAACCAGCACCTGCTTTTAAAACTTGGACAGTTTTGTCACTCAACCTCCTTAAAGTGGAAGAACCAGCCGTAGGTGGTCGTATTCACAAAGTCTTTAATAATATATTACAAAAGTACAAACTCACTCTTAAAATGTCCAGAGACTATACAATCCCTCCGAGATAGGACTCACCGACACGGTTTTATTGAGAGTTTATGTGCTAAACGCATCAGGTGACGCTATTGAACTTACCTCAGTGCTTGCTCTTGCTTGTGGATACCTAGTCGAACTGTTTCTTGCTGCTTGGATTGAATGACTTTATGGATTAATGGACTTTTGCACAAGGAATTTCATTAGTCCTATCTCGGAGGGATTGTATAGCTCTCTGGGACATTTTAAGAGTGAGTTTGTACTTTTGTAATATATTATTAAAGACTTTGTGAATACGACCACTCTTACGGCTGGTTCTTCCACTTTAAGGAGGTTGAGTGACAAAACTGTCCAAGTTTTAAAAGTAGGTGCTGGTTTTCCTTTTGCTTTTGCTTAACTAGGATCTGCAGCTTATCTGTTAGGTAGGAAAATGGGCAGACTAGGTGGGCCAAGCGGTCCTTATCTGCCGTCAAATTCTATGTTTCTATGTGAGAGAGTACACAGGAAGAACTAAATCAGGAGGAGTGTACTATGTGGGCACAAGGGTCCTGGTGATGATACACTAAACATATGGGTGCCACCGTTTCTGCTGGCCATTAGCCTAATCAGGGGCACAAATTACTGTGCTGTATATAAAGTCTCTCTGTCCTGCCTGGTTATTGTATTATAGCTAGGATTCAGGTGTACAGTTAGAGATGTTATTGTGTGTTGATGTTAAACCTTACCTGTTTGGAATTTTTATAGTGCTTTACTCTTAGGCTTGACATGGAAGTCAAGCATTTAAGGGGGGTAACCCCGTTTTGGGGGCTTACCATAATTGCCCATTTTTCCTGTTCCTTCAGGTGTTTCCGTAGTCTTATGGTTGGCCCTGGTTCCCCCGAAACTCTAAAGCACAAGTCTTTGGTATCAGCTCTGTTGGGCCTGAGTCCTGAGTTGCGAGCTCCAGCATTGTTTCGGACTTGCCCACGCCCGCACATACGTAAGGAAGCACTTTAATGTTTCCGACCACCATATGCAGTCAAATTAGAGGGCTTTCCCATGGTCCCCATTCCCTAGGGTACTAAGTGGGGACTGGAAACCAAAACAAAGTGGTAGAGAAGCCACTGCAGTGTTTTAAAATTAAATTTGAATCGGGGGCTCTCAGTTTATGAATATTAATGAGCACTCCATGAATATTAATAAGGATGCTGCCTGCCACCTGGGGGGATTGTACTGCGGCAGCAGAAACAGGGAAACTGTGGGGAATTATCATTTAAGAGTGGGTTTGTTGACTTCCGGTGACGTCATGCTCCTGTCTGCAGCCTGATACAGGAGGCTCCGCTGAGATCAACCTAAAAAACCTCTTAAATACAGCTAATTTAATAAAATACTAAACAGATTAGACCTCGGAGGTTGTAAAATGCCAAGAAAGAGTGAGCGTCTGAAAACTAGATCACCAGATGCACGGGATGATGAGGGATTGCTGGAGGACGGTTCCGAGAGTAAGGGCTCACAGGCCTTATCTGGCTCTCACTGGGGCACCGTAGCAGGCAGCCAAATCCCCTTTTTCACCCTGCAGAGACAAATGGCTCAAGTGCTTGCTGAGCTTAGAGACTTTCGTAAAGAAATGCGATCCATGGCCACGGCACTCCGTACCAACAAAATTAAGCTGGAGAAGCGCCAAGAGGCCACCAAAACTCAAGTCACGGATACCGACAAGAGGGTGGTTAATGCCGAGTGAGCTATCATGCAGCTTCATCACAGCATAAGAACTCTATAGGATAGGGCCGAAGACACGGAAAGCAGAAACTGCCACAACAGTATCAGGATCTCCGGCATTCCAGAGGGAGCTGGGGGCACCAATATGCTTCAATTTATTCAAACAACCCTCCACGATCTTCTAGCACTACCAAACACCCTGTCGCTAGAAATTGACAGAGCCCATCAAACCCTGGGCCCAAGGCCAACAGCAGAAGCTCGCCCACAAACAGTCCTGGTGCATTTTCTGAGGTACCAAGAAAAAGAATGTGTGCTCCACACAGTCTTGAAAAGTAGATCTGTACTCCTCTCTGGCCTCAGACTGTATTTCGAGGATGACTATGCGCCAGAAATCATGGCAAGACAAAAGACCTATATCCCTGCTATAAGAGCCCTCAAGGTCAGCCAGCATCAGATTTAGAACCCCCAATCCTGCAAAACTTACTGTCTACTTTAAGGATGGCCCCCTTACCTTCAAGAATGCAGCAGCAGCTTTACATGAGTTGAAGACCAGGAAGATTGAGGTCCCACAGCAACGAATCAGTTCAGGCACATCCATCACCTCCAAGTTGTCTCAGAGGGTGTGGAAGAGCGAACAGCGAGAGTCAAGGCGCAGCCAGGGAGTGAAGGTGATCCAAAACATCACTGACGCACTGAAGGCCAGACAGATGACTCCCAAAATGAATCGACCGGAGAGCCGGGATGCTGAAGGGTGAAGACAGCAAGTAACAAAGCTTTGTATTCAATTTGTCCCTATTGAAAAAGGGGATTTTCTGAGCCCTCCTGCAAAGTTACAGGCACACCACTCTAGATTTGTTTGAACTGGGAATGGGACTGGGGGATGATTATTGCCTTACTTCCTGCTCATCCTAACAGTCAGTGCACAGTTAAAAGTGCAGAACTTGCTGGGTGTTCTGTATTTGGAACTGGGACCCTGATCATTGGCACCGGGTTGGATTCCCCATGCTTTCTGGCCCTGCCCTTCCTCCAAAAATCACCAGCGTCTCTTCCCTCTGTTCTTTGTACTGCTTCCCCCTATCATCTGTCTTGGGGGGAGCTTGCAAATGATGGAGGGGTTGGATGTCCCCAGGGCACACTCTGAGGGGTTGAGCTCTCCATACTCCAGTAACTGACTTCCTGCCTAATGATAGTTTCGGAGGTCCAGTCTAGAGCTTGGGAGCCCTACATACCGGGCTTAATGGGGCCACGTGTAACACTGCTGAAGGCTCATTTCATGCTACACCACCTCACAGCCATACAGGTATCCTGTCCATTGCTGGATTTTTTCCACCCTTTACATCCTTATTACACTATGTTGGGTGCCGGGGGGGGGTCTGGGGGGAGGGCAGTGGGACAGTTTAGCCACGCGCTGATATTAGATGGTAACAAGAGGCAACTTGACAAGGGCTCAGACAGGATTGGCTCATCTTTGTAATGGGCCTCACAAAAGGGCTGGCAGTATAACCTAGTGGTTAGAGTAATGAGCTGTGAGCGAGCTTGGTACATCCAGCAGACCAGACCTGGGTTTGATTCTCACAACCTCCATTTGCATATTGTGTGACTCTGAGCAAGTCACTTAAACGCCCAGTGCTCCCAGGTCACCCTTGAAAACAGGCACTTGTACCTAGTGGGCCTTACCCGGTTACCAAAAAGAATACAAAAAAAAAAAAAAAGAAGGGAAGTGTGGATTTGGAGCGTGGTGGGGGGCTGCACTCGAAACTTACCCAGCGATTATATAGAAAAATACATAATATAGAAGGCTCTGGGTGTGGGCCCTCCTGTGGGCCCTGATGTTCCATACAAAGTACTTATTAACCCACGATTGACTGGGCCAAGACCAAGACCCCACATGGGAAAGCTAATGATTTCAATGTTGCCTGGCCCCCCCCCAACCCCTGTTTCATGTTGCGCTGCATGCCTGACTCAGGCGTCTACCTGGGGAGAGGCATTCTACCCTCATCTACTTCTGCCTATATGAACTGGGAGTCGGAGGTTCCCCCTCCTTTTTACCCTCCATATGCGCACCTGCACTTAATCAGAGAGGCCAGACCTTGTGGTCACAGCATCCCTGCCTTTTGTTATAGAATAACTTTTGAATACACCTGAATTTTCACCCTCCACAGATTACCTGTGCTACACTGAGTTGATCGCAGTGCACCACCTTAGACGTCCCACCTTCCTTTTCCCTTTACTCTAGAGGACACTAAAGGTGTCCAGAGGCCTCTCAGTCCGAGATGGTACCTCGTGGTAAGGATTTATTCTTACCTCAGAATCAGGTCATGATTCTGACAAATGGAAGTGCTAATTCACCATTTTCTGTGTCAAGTGCCCAGTTGGTCTTCCCACAGGTTCACTTGTTTTTAGCGTTGTTTGTAATTCATGTTGTTATCTGTCAATGTTCTTTGATATGCTGCAGTTGTTCTCCTAAAAAAGTCAACAGGTGTTACTTGAAAGGATTTGAGACTAACAGACCAGTGCTTGTAAGGGGTGACCCCTCTGATAACTATGATTCTCAGTATTTAAGATGTCTGTGCCCCACTTGAAACTACCGTCCCTGAATATTAACGGATTAATCTCACCAATCAAAAGGTCACGAGTACTCTCATACTTCCAAAAGAGTAAGGCTGATCTAATATATCTTCAGGAGACCCACTTAAGTGCTCCAGAGCATGCAAAGCTGGCTAGACTAAGCAGGGGAATGGTGTTCCTCTCCTCCATTCAGGGGTGCAGACGTCAAGGGGTTGCTATCGTGATACCCCCACACACTCCATTCCAGCACGAACTGACTTGTAAGGATCCGGAGGGTAGACTAGTTATTGTTCAAGGCACAATAAAAGACAAGCAGGTCACTTTTGCCAATGCATATTTCTCCCCAGCTCTCCCTATACCCCAGCTGAAGATGCTAGTGGATAGAATAGTACAGAACACAAAGGGAACGCTCCTGCTTGCAGGGGATTTCCACCTTGTACCGGACTCCGCCCTTGACTCCTCTCCTTTTCAAAAGGTTAATTACTGAGGTTGGGTAGTGTAATGTATGGGGACACCTTCACCTGTGCATGAGAAACTACTCTCACTACTCCTCCACCCTCCAAACATATTCACGCATTGACCAAACCTACACACAAGTGGAAAATCTGGGACTCGTGGAGGACACCCGAATGGGTGACATCATCCATTCTGACCATGCCCCCTGGTATCCACCTGGGATATGGGTCTCCAAATTAAGAACACACTCTGGAGGCTTAATCGTTATTATCTCTGCTCCCGACAGTTCCGAGAATACATCTCAGACAAAATAACTGGGAATCTTAAAGACAATACCCCAGCTGACTCATCCTCAGCCATACACTGGGACACCATAAAATCAGTTCTCCAGGACCACATCCTACAGCACACTACGGAGCTGAATAGACAACTAAGGGAATGGAAGGCTAAATCGGAGGACTCCCTTCACTTTTTACAAATGGCTCACAAACAGGAGAATGCCTCAGTACTGCCTCAGCTACAGGAAACTAAAGTTGAGTTGGACCATTTAGTTCAGCAACGGACAGAAATTGCTCTAACTTTCTTAAGGCAGAGGTACTATGAGGTAGGCCCCAGGGCCACAAGGCTGTTGGCTTATCAGATTCGTAGACGAAAAAGGCATCTGCTAGCTCCACTCTTAGGCACCCAACTGGGGAACAGCCTTTAACTAAAATTCAGGACATAGCAGAGACCTTCACCTCGTACTACTCTACCCTTTACACCCCAAAACACACACCCTCGGACCAACAGATTACAGACTATCTACAAGAGATTACAATGCCCTGGCTCACCACTACTCAGGGAGAGGCATTGACCTCCCTAAAACAGAGCTTGAGCTCATGGGTGCAATTGCCACAGCAAAAACTCTTAAATCCCCAGGACCGAACGGATATGGGAGTGAATTTTATAAAGTGACTAAAGTACAAATTTGCCCTAGACTTTGCATTATTCATCTAATCTTGAGGAATCCTCCGCCATCTTGGTCGTATGCGACCATTTCAGTTATACCCAAACTGGGTAAAAACCTGCAGTTGTGTAGTTCATATAGACCAATTTCAGTTTTAAATGTAGATTACAAATTATTTATGCATATATTAGCCCACTATATATACCAATTTCTACCCCTACTAATCGATCAGGACCAAACAGGAATTGTGAGGGTCTGCTTCAATACTGACAATATCAAACGTACCCAATACATTACCCATAAAATGGAAACCTCTAATACTCCCTCGGTTCTTATAAGCCTTGAGGCAGAAAAAGCGTTTGATAGGGTTGCATGTCCCTTCTTAAACAAGGTACTAAATAAGCTGGGATTCCCACGACCCCTAGTTACTGTCCTACAGCCATCTGTATCTGTACTGCCATCACAGAGGTAACGAGCCTTTGTGTGAAGCAAATAAACAAAACAAGACGATGTAAGAAACCACTATGGTTCTCAAAGGAAGTGGCAGTGAAGGTTCAAGAGAAAAAGAAAGCATTCAGGAAGTACAAGGAATCGCAGAAGGAGCAGGACAGAGAACTGTATCAGTTAAAGCAAAAGGAGGCTGGGAAGGCAGTCAGAACAGCAAATGCCAAACCCGAGGAAAAGATAGCCAACTCAGTTAAGAAGGGGGATAAAACCTTTATAGGTACATCAGGAGCAAGGAAGACCAAGGGAGGGATAGTGAGGCTTAATAAAGGGAGGGAGGGAGGGTGGGCAGAGGGAGACTGTGAAAAGGCAGAGATACTAAACAAATATTTTTGCTCAGTATTTACAAATGAAGAGGGGGAGGTACATAAAACAAACAGTAGTAACACTCTGGATACAGAAGTTGATACCAGCCCATTTACAGAAGAAAGGGTTCTGAAAGAACTCTTAAAACTGAAGGTGGACAAAGCAATGGGGCCTGATGGGATTCATCCCAGAATTCTAAAAGAAACAAGGGTAGAACTAGTGACACCACTGACTCCCCTTTTTAACAAATCATGGGAGGATGGGGTGGTACCCGAGGACTGGAGGAGGGCAGATGTGATTCCCCTTCACAAAAGTGGGAGCAAGGCAGAAGAGGGAAACTACAGACCTGTTAGTTTAACCTCAGTGATAGGGAAAATGATGGAATCACTTCTGAAGGAAAGAATTGTCGAGTATCTAGAGGCCAGAGGGGCACAGACCCTAGGCAGCATGGATTCACAGCGGGAAGGTCATGCCAGACAAATCTGATAGATTTCTTTGACTGGGTGACATAAGTAGTAGATCAGGGAGGGGCTGTGGACATGGCCTACCTAGACTTTAACAAGGCATTTGACACAATCCCACACAAAAGATTAATATACAAGTTAGCCAGCCTGGGAGTGGGTCCCAAGATGACAGCCTGGGTAAAGAATTGGCTGGAGAATAGGACACAGAGAGTAATAGTAAATGGAGTCCACTCAGAAGAAAGGAGGGTTACTAGTGGGGTACCGCAGGGTTCAGTATTAGACCGGTCCTCTTCAATGTCTTTATGTTTACATTAAGGAAGGACTGAAGGAAAGTATGTCTCTTTGCAGATGACACTAAGATCTGCAACAGAGTTGATGCACAGGTGGGTGGAAAGGATGAGAAGGGACTTGGCAAGGTTAGAGGAATGGTCAAATGTATGGCAGCTTAGATTCAATGCTAAGAAGTGCAAGGTAATGCACCTGGGAAACAAAACCCAGGGAAGAGTACACAATGGGGTGAGATACTAACAACAACAAAAATGGAAAGGGACCTGGGGTAGTCTACATCAGATGACCTAATGGTGGGCAAGCAATGTGAGAGGGCAGCAAGGAGGGCTGGAGGTTACTGGGATGGCATAGGAGAGGCATCACCAGTAGAAAACAGGAAGTTATTATCCTCTGTACAGACAGCTGGTGAGACCCCATCTGGAGTACTGTGTGAAGTTCTGAGACCTAATTCCGTAAAGACATAGACAGGATGGAAGCTGTCCAGAGGAGGGCACTAAAATGGTGCAGGTTCTGCACCGAAGACATATGAAGAGAGACTTAAGGAGCTTAATGTATAGCCTCGAGGGAAAGGAGGGAGAAGGGGACATGATAGAAACTTTCAAGTACCTCAAGGAATCAACAAAGTCCAAGAGGGTAGCATCTTTCAAAAAAAGAGGTGTGCAAGAACAAGAGGGCACAATTTGAAGATAGAGGGGCGGCTCAGAGGTAATTTAAGGAAGTATTTTTTCACAGAGAGGGTTGTGGATGCATGGAACGGCCTTCCGGAGGAGGTTGTGGAGTCAAAATCAGTGGTGGAATTCAAGCATGCATGGGACAGTCATAAGGCAATTCTGGGGGGTTGGGGTAAGAAGAAGTAGGCTACTGGTTAACTAGGATCTGCAGCTTATCCAGTAGGTAGGGAAATGGGCAGACTGGGTGGGCCAAGCGGTCCTTATCTGCCGTCAAATTCTATGTTCTATGTTTCTATGTTACAGAATATCTGCTTGGCCCCCCAGGCCTGTGTGAAAATAGATGGGCATCACTCCAAATATTTTCACCTGAAAAGGGGAACCAGGCAGGGGTGCCCTCTGTCCCCCATTTTGTTTGTGGCCTTTATAGAGCCATTAGCACAGCATATACGTGAAACTAACAACATCAGCGGGGTGGCGGTGGAGGATTCGGAACACCGCATTGCATTATATGCTGATGACGTCCTGCTGTATCTCCAAGACCCTGAGAAAACCCTCCTAATAATAAAACAAATGCTAGACAGTTTTAGTCAGGTTTCAGGGTACAAGTTAAATTTAGCCAAAATGGAAATCCTCACCTTTCACTACTCCCCTTTCCCACACATACAGAGTATTATTCTCTGTCGATTGAAATTAATAAAACTGAAATACCTGGGCATATATTTGTCCAGACCACTGATGCCATATATAAAAACAACTATTCCCCCTTCACTACAAAGTTAAAGGCAGATCTGGCCTCATGGTCTACATTGCCCTTGAGCCTATCCAGAAGAATTGATCTAGTTAGGATGGTCACCCTTCCTAGAGCATTATACCTGTTTCAGAACATTTCTATTTTCATCCCACAGAAAATATTCAGGGAATGGAACCACCTTATTTCAAAGTTCATATGAGCTAACCAGAGACCCCGGGTCTGCCTAAAAGTACTCACCTTATCACACCAGGATGGGGACTATCACTTCCAGACTTACAATTGTACCACCAGGCAGTGACATTAACTCATCTAATGGCAAGACAAAATAGGACAACTGTACCGCACTGGATGCAGATCGAATGGACCCTCATGAGCAATGATGAGTATTTTCCATCCCTGTATCAGCAGGTAATAGAACCGGGGCCCCCACACCCCTCAAACCCATGGCTAAAACACTACCTGAAGACCTGGCAGTCTACTAAAAAAGCACAACAGCTAACTCCCTTTCAGGCCCTAATTTGCCCGATCTCCAGCCTTAGTGGCTTTCTTCCAAACAGACTAGACTATGGCTTCCAGAACTGGGAGAGATAAGGATTAAAATATCTTCCTCAGATTGTGACTCAGGGGAAGCTTTGGGCCTATGATGTAATCCAGAGACGGTTTAATTTACTGCATTGGGATTTTTACCGGTACCTACAACTAAGACACTATTTTGAAGGCCTACCCATGGCAACCTGAATGCTTGAGAGATACCCCTCCCTACTACATACCCAGGTCCATCTTAATGTTTCCACAGATAGGGCCCATATGGTATCAACATACTACCAGGTACTGAACACACAGGAGAGGTCCCTCATAGAAAACATATGACTTCAGTGGCAGGAGGAGTCTGGTTGCCCTCTCTCACCAGAGGACTGGCAGCGTGCCTGAAGCTACACTGCTCCAGCTACATGGCTCATGTTACCAGTTCACACCAGTGGTGTGAATATGAATGGAAGAATCTTATCAGATACTTCAGAACCCCAGTAGTAACCAGTCACTACTCCTCTAAAGGTTCAGCAGCCTGCTGGCGGCAGTGAGGAGAAATTAGGGCAACACACACACACACACATTATGTGGTCCTGTCCCAAACTCAAACCATTCCTCCTGCAGCTACAAGACCATTTGCAAGAACTATTCGGTCCCCACCTCTGATTAACTGAGGAGCTGTACCTCTTCCTCTTACTCCCCAAAGATTACAGAAATCACACCACTAGATATATCTTGCATCTCCTTACAACAGCAGCCAAAAAGGTGGTCACCAGGGCCTGGCTGACCACAAAAACACCCACAATACAAGACTGGTGGGCTATTACATAGAAACATAGAATTTGACGGCAGATAAGGACCGCTTGGCCCACCCAATCTGCCCATTTCCCTGCCTACTGGATAAGCTGCAGATCCTAGTTAACCAGCAGCCTACTTCTTCCTACCCCCATCCCCTAGAATTGCCTTATGACTGTCCCATGCATGCTTGAATTCCACCACTCCGAAGGCCGCTCCATGCATCCACAACCCTCTCTGTGAAAAATACTTCTTAAATTACCTCTGAGCCGCCTCTATCTTCAAATTGTGCCCCTTGTTCTTGCACACCTCTTTTTTTGAAAGATGCTACCCTCTTGGACTTTGTTGATTCCCTTGAGGTACTTGAAAGTTTCTATCATGTCCCCCCTCTCCCTCCTTTCCTCGAGGCTATACATATTAAGCTCAAATCTTTCAAATGGAATGGATAACCCATAACTGAATGAAAGAGAAGAGAGCTTTGCTTCCAGATGGACCTGTGGCAAATATACTATATGCTAAAAGATGATTCATTTGTTCCATGACTATGAACTATGGAAGGATGTTACGAGCTGGTCCCCCACCCCGTAGCCAGATCTTAGTATACTCATTGCTCACCCTTGCCCGGGTAGTCTAATGAACACCCAAAACATGTAAAGCAACAGAAGCATCCTTCCCATTCACCCACCCCCACCCCTTTTCCACAGACCCAGGTATGAACTGGGAGCCCGAGGTGCTAACGTTCAGAGATAGGTCTCCCTCCTTTGCAGCAGTACGGAAGGGTGATGGGCAAGGATATGCACTGCCCCATCAATAAAAGTTGCAGGAGATAAGCATTATATTATAACCCAGAATGGGAGGTAGTTAGTAAAACTCGCTGCAGTGAACACATTGGAAGAGAGAAGGGACTGGGGGGACATGATAGAGGTCTTCAGGTACATGAAGGGGGTAAATAGGGGAGGAGTAGTCAGGGTGATTCGAAGGAAGGAGGAGAGGGCAACTAGAGGGCATGGGTGGAAGCTGGAGTGGGGAAGAATCAGGGGAGAAAGGAGGAGGTGCTACTTCACTGAGAGGGTGGTGGAACCATGGAATGCGCTGCCCAGGGGGCTGGTGGAGGCAGAGACGGTGGAGGGGTTCAAGAGGGGGTGGGACAGATACAGGGGAAGGGTTCTGGAAGCAAAATCCAGTGCAGCGAGAATATCCGGAACTGGGAAGGGAGAAGCCAGAGAAGGCGAGGAGGGCAGCAAGGTCAGCTCCCAGGGTGGGGGCTGACCAAACGAGCAGACACGAAAGACCGTTAGGCCTATTCTGCTGGCATTTTAGTATGTTAGTATGAAGTAGAACCCAGGGGCTATAACTGAGAAAGTAATGCATGGAGGTTCTAACAGCTATAAGATGTTATACACCTATAAGACAACCTTTTCAGAATGCACCAGGATGATGATCTGTTACCTCTGGAGGGAGTATCTCCCTATTCTACCTTAAATGGAGTATAATGTACTTTTAAGGTGAATCATTGCCCCCCTTCCCTTCTCTGTCTGTTCAAGCATTCAACAGAGTTGGACTGCACCACCTGACTGACTCTTTTAAGTTATTATATATCATGTTTAAGTCTCTCACATCCTACAATAGTATACAAATGAAATGTAACAACTGCAACCTTTCAACTGTGTGTGTATGTATATGTTGGAAATACCAATAAAGATGAAAAAAAAAATGAGTGGGTTTGTTAAAAAGGGCACTGTTGGGGTTTCTGCCTATGGGGATTTTGTTAATCAAACAGATTTCTCTTGGCTGCACCAGAACTTTATTGGTAGGACAATATGAGAACTGCCAGGAACTGTATGGGAGCAGCCATATCTTTGAAGCTTTGACACCTAAAGACAGTCAATGAGATGACTAGGTGTCCAAAACTGGTTCAAAGGGGCTTCTGGGAGAGGGAGTTTCATTAATTCAGGCACCTAAAATATGCCCCAATGAACAATCAGGAAATATTGATCACTATGGTTATTGCTGATTGATGGGCTTGAACAGCCAATCAAGAGACTGGATTCTCAAGTGAAAACCCAAAGACTTTCTGGGTGTAAGTCAGTCTGTTCCCAGGCTCTTCTTAAGTCAGGAGGATTCTGTATGCATGGAATTGGACTGTCAGAGGCCTTGCTCAGGTCTCAGTTGTGGATTGTCGCTGCAGAAAGTGAGTTTAAAGAGAAAAGAGAGTGAGAGACTGGACTGATGTTCAAACTCTCCAGGTACTGTGAATTGTGCTGCCTTATTGCAGAAAATATCTATTGCAGATACCCTGCACTGTGTATGGAATGGAGCTGATAGAACTGTGCTGTCTGTTGGGAAGTTAAACAGCTTCCGCAGAGAAATTGCTTTAAAGATTGGGACTCTGATAATCACTTTGAAGAGGCAAAGCATCTCAGGTGCAGTGTGCTAGCCAGGTTCTGTGAGTTTGCTGTGTGGATTGAATGAGGTGACTGAGAGCTGTGTGCCAGCTGAAGCCAAAAGGAATCTGTTATGGGCAGTTAGAGCTGAAAGCACTGAAGGCGAGCAGGGATTTTACCTAGTTCTGAACTCCTGCTGATTGCTATAGTCTGAGTGCAAACTGAAGGCTAGCACCCGTTGACAAACCGACACTGTTGTTTTAGTTGGAAGTACTGCCTAGCTACCAGTGACTCATGGATTCAATGCAGGGACTGCAAAGGGTTCCTACTGCTTGAGAGTTCTCACCCAGAGACAAGGAGGGAACCAGTTAACCCCTTCCAAGTGGGACCCACTGTCTCAGAAGGCCACCAACACTTGCTAGGGTGCTAGGGCACCTACGACCCTTGTGGGGAGCCGGACCGTGGAGCCACTCCTGGCTCTGGGCCTTCTGGGGCTGGTGTGGACCTGCCATCGAGCTCTGCAATGGGCCAGAAGCGACTGAAGGTGACACACGGCTAGATCTTCAATCAAGGGGACAAGCTGCAAGACCTGCAAGCAAGATTCCATCAGTCAAGGAAACTGAAACATCTTGCTTTCTGCCCTGTGCTGCACCAAACAGGTGGAGCTCCACATTCCAGGACGCCTGATAGTCATGTTTCTAGACGTCTTCTGAGTCCTGTAAACTGTGAATACCCAGGACCTGGTTCCAAGATCTGGAACAGGGAAGTGTGAGTATAATTCAAATATTTTCTCAAGTTTTCAGGGCCCCAACAGCTGGCCAACCTGCAGCAACATCCAGACCTGCAACTGGTGGGTATCCCAGGGACTTCTCAGGATGTAACACTGGTACCAGTCGAGATGGGCAGGTGGGGGTGGACTGGACTACAGGCCCTTATATTATTGTTCACCAGTTTTGCTGCTAACCTTTCTTTTATTCCACAGCTATCCCTCCTCCAGGTACCTTTTTCCTAGCCCTACCCCTAATAAAGCTGTGAGTTGGTTGTTGAAATTGCTGTGTCCAGAGAATTTCATTGCATTCTGCCTTCTAGTAAGTTTATGGTATTTGGTGGGAAAAGGATGTTGGGAATCCAGTGTGCAGGATGGCTGGTCGGGGAGGTGGGTTGGGGCAGTATCCCAGGGGGTTATACCAACCAGTCACCAGAGCCACTTACAACTTACTCTGGGTGGAGGCACTGTGATATTATTTGTAACTTTGGGAAAGAACGCCCAACTGTCACCATAGCAGGACCCAGGGCCCCTTAACCTGTATGAGGGCCAGCAGGCAGGGGTAGTAGCACATTGGCACATGGCTCCTGGGCTACATGTAAGCAAGCAAATGTGGCTACGGCACTGTCTAAAATCCTGTTCTGGGAGGTGGGTAAAGCCTTAATGAGGGGAGCAACAATTAGCTGTATCCAGCTATAAGTGGAAGAGAAGGGAGAGACAAGCAGAGCTAGAGGAGAAGCTCCAGACCTTGGAAAAGAGGGTTGTTAATGATTGGTCAGCAGGGATACTGGGGGAAGTGACAGCAGCTAAGGAGGCCCTGAATCTGTTGGTAACAGGAGAGGCACAAACGTCTCCGTATTTTGCCAGGCAATGTATCTTTGAGTGGGGTAACAAGCTGTGGGGGTTGTTAGCTAGGCTGGTTTGGGGCAGGAGGACCACAGACCACAGCAGTGATTCCAGCAGTTAAGGGGTCTAACGAATGCCTGCTGAATGATGGGGGGGGAGATAAGAGCTCCGTTCAGGAGGTTCTACCAGAAATTGTATACGGCAGAGTGTCAAGGGACGGAGGTTCTGATGGAGGAGTTTTTGAACAGCCTGCACTCCTAAGGTTATCAGATGAGCAGAGGGAGGCACTGGGAGAGAGGGTGATAAGGGAGGAGATCAGTAGAGCAATCAGTTACCTCCAGAGAGCTAAGGTTGAAGGACCAGACAACTTTATAGCAGAATACTACAAGCACTTAAGGGATGCTCTAGTTCAGCCAATGGTGGATATGCTGGGGGAGATGTTAACAGAGGGGGGCTCCCTACCTCCTGTTATGGGGCTGTAGTGTGTGTGTTCTGGCAAAGCTGGATAAAGATCCAACAGAATGTTCATCTTACCAGTCTGTATCTCTCCTGAACTGTGATCTTAAGATTTATGCTAAAGTGCTGGCTAGGTGTTTAGAGGTTCTGCTTCATGGACTGGTCCACGCTGATCAGATGAGTTTTGTGAGGGGATGGTTATTCTACTATAATATGTGGCAGTTGCTGAATATAGTGCACTGGAGAGTTTGGTGCCCAGGGCAATGGTGATGCTGTCCATGGATGCCAAAAAGGCTTTCAATCACATAGAATGGAGATACCTATTCTGAGTTCTGGAGGTATTTGACTCAGGGGACGAAAACATTAATATAGTCCAGGGACAAATACATTAATATGGTCTGTTTAATGTATAAGGCTCCAACCATGCAGATTTTAGTAAATGGGAACTATCAGAAAATATAGTCCTTCAGCGAGGCATGAGGCAGGGCTGCTCCCTCTCCCCACTTTTGTTCACCTTGGCCACTGAGTCCCCGGCCATTCAGCTTCAGGGAAATGATCAGATTAGTGGGGTACAAACAGGGGAGGGTAAGCACCATAAGATTATTTTGTATACTGATGATTTGCTTCATTTGTTGCCCAGCCTGAAACTTTGGTTCTGGCAGTCCTGGAGGTAGTTGGGAAGTTCACACAGTTCTTGAGATACTGGCTAAGTTTGTGTAAATCAGAATTGATGCAGATAGGGATAGGTCCGGGGGGAGACAGGCTGTGAAGCTGGAGATTTAGGGTGCTGAAAACAGTTACTATGTACATGGATATAAGGGTGGAAAAAAACATGGGGGGCTTTATGACCTAAATTATAGGCCCATATTCAACACAGTTTTGGCAGATCTTGAAAGGTGGAGGGTTCTACCCCATCCTGGTTGGGATTAATTACTTTTTTACAAATGAATGTTCTACCACAACTTCTGTATATTATGCAGATTCTCTCTATGGGCCTCACGAGAGAGGATATTAAGAGAATGAAGAAAGGTTTCACTTAATTCATCTGGCAAAATAAAAGACCTCATACTAGTTTGGTGAGGCTGAAGGGCACCACGGAGCCGGGAGGCCTTAACCTTCCAGACCTGAAGGGCTGTTTTCTTTCAGTACAACATAGATTATATATATATATATATGTGTATATATATATTTATACAATACGTGTTTTGGGATAAATGACTGTATAAAAAGTAATATCTCTGCTCCCCTGTGAAGATATCATTGTTATCTCAATGTTCCTATACGTCATGCTGTTATCTCCACGCTCCTATACGTCATACTGAAACTGCCATTCTCACAGTCACAGCTTTCACTTTTGTTCTCCAGTGTAGCGTGACCGAGCGCTATTAGTACTGCTAATCTGCTGCCATACATTTAAAATAATGTCCAATCTCTCTAAATAGTAACACAATTTGTATATCAACACTTATCTGGTTGACCCTGCCGCTCTGCTCTTCGGTAGTAAGACTTTCACTTTCCTGCCGTATTTGTTTCGCTAAATACTGCTTTAAAAACACTTATCTGGTTGATCCTGCTACATTGCGCTTCAGCAAGCATAACAAGAGTTTCACTTTCCCCCAGAGTTTCACTTTCCCCCAGAAATGTAGCATGACCAAGCGCTAGTAAGAGACTCCCATAACTCGCTCCCAGACCTTCATAGTAAAGCAGTCTCCATGAGGTAAGTAAGAAAAAAATGTGGACTTCTGCTCATTTAACTAGAATTTCTCCACAAAAAGCTGCCGACTGTGCGAGGAATGAGAGAGACTGAGGTCAGCAGCTTGAGAAGAAGACAGAAGCGGAGTGTCTGCTGCTACAGCAACACACGCTCACTCTTCCTCTGCTGCTGTGAAGCCCTGCCGTGCTCTACTCAGTACAGTCGGCAGCTTTTTGTGGAGAAATTCAGTTAAAATGAGCAGAAGTCCACATTTTTTTTCTTACTTACCTCATGGAGACTGCTTTACTCACGAAGGTCTGGGAGCGAGTTATTGAGTTCTTACTACGCCGGTCACGCTACATTTCTGGGGAATGAAACTTTATTATGCTTGGTGAAGCGTAATGTAGCAGGATGAACCAGATAACTGTTTTAAAGCAGTATTTAGCTAAACAAATATGGCAGGATCAAGTTAACATTTTTTTTAATGAAACATGTCATCAGTTCTCTTGATGGGGAATAATTCAGAAAAACAGTGAAATTATCAATATGGCTGCTAGTGAGCTAACAAAACTCTGAAGGACAGGATCAACCAGTCACATTTTAAATCCTTATTTAAATGATTATTTATGTAAAAATAATGGCAGGATCAACCAGATAAATTTATTTACAACTACAAAAATCCACCAAATACTTTTTTTCCAAAACACATACTGTAGCTCATCTTTGTGTTGGAGCCTCTTGAGGGGTATTGAGAACTGTGTTTGAAGAGATTCTATCACATGGCCCAAAACACATATTGTATAAACAGAACATGACATGGTCCGACTGAAGATATCATATTTATCTTCACTCAAGACCAATGACATCAAGATATCTCACTCGTGGCTTCGCCATTCGTGAGATATCATGATATCATTGGCCCCTCGTGAAGATAAACATGATATCTTCAGTCAGGCCATGTCATATCCCCTATATAGATATATAAATATATACTGTATAAATATATATAAGGGATATACAATGGTGAGCTGTCAGATAAATGATTTATCTACACAAATGCTGTTTGACCTCGGGTAACCTCACAAGTGGCGTAAGTCATGAGTGAGATGTCCGAGGTCAAACAGCACGAGTGTAGATAAATCATTTATCTGACAGCTCACCATTGTATATTTCATTTATGCAAAAGGGATGCTTTCTGTCAGTGCAGGGATATTTGCTTTTGATTATCTTTTTTTGCATATGTTTGTCAAAAAAGTGAACAAAAAATTGCATATTCTGCTCTTTTTAGCTAATTATAAAAAATCTATAAAGTATCTATAAATGAAATATCACTCATTTTGAGGATAATTTTGTGCTGCACGACTTTCATGCTCACAGCACTATGCTATCTTTTTTCATTTTAAAGTTATTTGCATTTGAATATGGTTAGTACCGGTACTGAGGCTGAACATTCTAAATGAGTTCTGGAGTGATTGTGACATATCTACTATGCATATAAATCTGTGATGATGTGTCTACTGTGTGTATAAATGTAACATTTTGAATTTATCTCATAGTAGCTCAGATTTATCTCATAGGATTTATGTCCACGCCTATTGTATATATATATATATATATATATATATATATATATATATATATATATATATACAGGACTGGGTCAACAGTGGGGGAGAGGCCAGTTGGGTGGACCTGGAGGAGGACATGGGCACTGGCCATTTATCTGTTTATCTAGAGCTGGGGGATAGGGGATAAGAGAGGCTATGGGGTAGCTAGCGGAAATAACTCTACAGTAAAATATACCTTGGAAGTGTGGGAGGAAGTCAGGAAGCAGAGGATAGGAGGTGAGGATCATACCTTCATGGTTTCTGTGGCAAGTAACCCAGCCTTTCTGCCAGGCTTGGAAGATGGGGGATTCAAACAATGGGAGGCCAGGGGGGTGAAGTGTTTTGGAGACCTCTACAAACAAGAGGGGATTAAAAGTTCTGCAATGGTGCAGGAGTAGTTCCATCCCCCTCCAACACATCTGTATCAATATTTACATGTGGGGGCCTATAGTAGAAGCTTGGGGAAGGAGCCAGTGAAGTCTTCACCTCTGCTCTGTATGCCCTGGAACATGTGGCTTTGGGGGCCCGGATTTCTTCTAAAGGGATTATAGCCATGGTGGTGCAACCGGATTGGGCATGTTTCCTAGACCACACAAAGACAACTAAAGGTCACTGGGAGAGGGATCTGAGGAGGCAGAGTACCACTGAAAATTGGGCTGCTGTGTTAAAGGAAAACTGTGTAAATTCACTGTCCCCCATCCCCGAAAAGCCTACCGCCCGATCCAGCTTTTTATGTAGAAAAGCACATTTTTCCTTTGCTGCTACTTACTTTATTTTTATTGCAAAAAGTCCGTGAACCGGGAACATGGCTGACACGGGGGTTCCATTTACTGTAGAGGTGTGGCACCACACTGCTCACTTCAATACATTCAAGAAGTGTGGCACTGCACCTTCACAGTAAATGGAGCCCCCCAGCATCTGCCATATTGCCAGTTTACAGACTTTTTGCAATAAAAATAAAGTAAGCAGCACAAGAAAAACATGCTTTTCTACATAAAAAGCTGGATGGGGGGTAAGCTTTTCAGGGGAAGGGGCAGTGAATTTATACAGTTTTCTTTTAAAATCCCGTATGGAACTGTTGATGTGCAATAAGTATAAGGAGCTGCAATACAAATTTATACATAGGTCATATTGCACACCTAGTGTGGTAAATAGATTTAATGCCACAGTTATATTTAAACCCATATCCCCCCCCCCCACTTGTGGTAGATGTGGGAAGGAAAGAGGCACATATCTGCACTACATCTGGAGTTGCACAAAGCTGCAGCCATTCTGGGTAGAGGTGGAGTAGGAAATTGCGCATATTGTTTCCAGACCAATAGAACAGAACTTGGTTTCACTATTTATTTTTTTATTTATTTAAAATTTTGATGACCGGGAAAGGCACACTGAACTGAGGCTCGTTTCCAGGTGTGATCCAGGTACAGAGTGTACAGTAAAGAGCAAAGAGAGTATCATATGGTGAAGAATACAAAACAGTCTGTACAGTCAATATTTACAAAGAAATAAGACACATATGCATAAGAAACAAAATTGCGAGCATACAGAGTAACTGAGTGAGATGGGCAGGGATTGCAGTCCGGGGCTAGGGTAAGTGAGTAGTGACTGTAGGTGGCTTTGGAAGTGAGCTGGGACTGTTGGTGCATTTAGGGCAGGGTGGGGAGGGTAGGAGCTTGAGGAGTTCAGAGAAGGCAGGACAAGAAGGGACCTGGTGGAGTTCAGAGGGAAGGTTGTTTTAGAGATGGGGGAGATGTTAGGAAAAGGCAGCTAGGCCATTGAGAGTGTATGGTCGGGGGAGGTGAAAAGTGCGAGTGTCCCTGTGGCGAAGTGGGTAGGTTAGTGAGGTGGCTGGTGTGAGGAGGGAAACGAGGTAGGGGAAAGGGAATTGAACCAAAATTTAGCTATGAAGGAGGCGCTGTGGATGACTCTCCTGTGGGAGAGCCGAGCAAGGGTGAGTGCAGTGTAGAGTAGGCAGTGGTGAGTGATTGGGGAGAGGTGGTGGTGAAGCGTCAGAAGGAGTTGAGAAGGATATCTAATCTGGAGAGAGAGAGGATGCTGGGGCCATTCCGTAGACAATGTTGGCATATTTTATGACAGGTAAGATTGTTTTACGTACGAGCTCGCAGCAGGTGGGTATAGGCAGGCTGGCTTTATGGCGATAGAAGATGGTGAGCTTTGGCACTATTATTTGGGATAGAAGACATGGGAGAGAAGGGATAGTAGCCTTATTCCAGAGTGGTCTGGGTACTACTGGTCTTGACAAGACAATGTATTCAAAATACCTGAGTCTCCAGTGTGAATCCTACTTTGACCCCGTGGAAGACCCTAGTGTTGCAGGCTGTGGCACTGGAAAGACTCATATATGTTTTGTGGGAAAGGGAGGAACTTTTCCTATGAACTGGGGCATCTTCTTGGACTCTCTGCCCATGGCTGAGGATACTCTCCTCCAGGAGGGAATGTTATGAGGAACAGATGCTGCGGGCTGCCAAGGACTTCATGGAGGTGTCCAGGCCACCCCATGCCTATAATCTGGTGGGTGACTGAACCCCACAATACAGCTTACTGTACTAGGGTACTGTATTTATATGGATTTAGCTGTGTTCATTTTTTTATTTTTATTTAAGGTATTGTGTTTTTATTTCTTAGTGTTGTATATTGTGTATATGTGTTTAGGTTGTGGTTGTCATGGTACTCTGAGTTTGTATATCCTATGTAGTTTTGTTTATTGTATGGAATTGCTGTTTATTAAACTTTAATACTGATATGAACAAAAAAAGATGACTCCTAAAATACCCATAACAAACATGTAGCCTATAATCATAATTAATCATTTAAAATGATCGGTGTACGTCACCCAAAACTTGCTTAAAGTACCTCACATTACAAATGGATGCATGAATGTGTAAACACACAGATAACACATAATGCAGGCTGATGGTATTATATGAATGCTAATACAGAACGGTTTATAATTACCAGCTTGTACCCCAAAAAATTGTCCCTTCTTTTTAGAACAGCCAATCAGAACCTTAAGAAATTGGTACTCAAAAAGTGATACTGACACAAAAAAAATCTCCAACAACCCGATTCTCAGTACAAAAAAATGATTATAACCTTATAGGAAATCGGGGATAATATATCCCATGCCATATAACCTTTCTTATCCCCAGATTTTGTATACTGAGTGGCTGCTTGATTGCAATGCATTTTATACTACAGGGCTGGATAAGACCATTTTTACAAAAAAGTGAGAAAAGGAAAAGTCATAACTCAAAATCTGCACCTGGCATAAAAAATATTAGCTGCACAATTCTGATGTAAAAATTGTAACTTTATAGGAAGTCAGATCAGAGTAAATATATTCCTTACCCTATAGCCCTTTGTGTCCTCAGATTTTATGTTCTGAGTGGCTGTTCAATTACAAAGCAGTCTATATTACAGGGCTGGATTAAAACTTGTTTCAAAAAAGCAATGTGAAATTTATGTCTGTGTAGGCCCCCTTAAAATCTACCCCAAGTCTGAAGTGTTCATTTGGGATGTAGGAAGGAAGTCTGTGGGCCCATCAGCGGGTGGAGCCATTGCCTAGGGGCAGACATCTTGTGCATTTAGTTGCTTTAACCCCTAGTGGCATGTGCATGAGTGACCCAGCAGGAGTGGGAGTCTCCAAGTGGAATCACCAGAGACGATGCCTAGATGTCAGGGGGATTTGCGTCCATTCCCAAACCTGGGTCATCGGGTGGCAGCACCTTCATGCCACTGGGCTGGTGTACCACTGTTCTTTATTGTTGCTGGGTACAACTCTGAGAAACCACACAGGTGGACATTGATGTACTGTTTATGTGAACTAGTGTTTACACACCCTAGTCATACAATCACCATCACTGCAGTGTAGGTTGGAATCTCACTGACCACTTGCAACTTTGTATTTAATTCCTTAACCAATTGCAACATCTAGGCTACTGTAAGTCTTGGTGGTCTTCTCTCTAGTTTGTTACTATTCTCTGATAAAATTGTACCTGCAAATGCTTGCATTCCACATCAGCTCCACTTTAATTCTAGTTTCCTTACTGTATTGTTGGAGCCTATCAACACATTATCATACCTGACAGTCTGACTGTAGAGCAGGCAGGAATTCTTTTCTTTTCCTAATCACAAATCTGTAATGGGGCAAGCATGCCTGTGCTTTGGTAAATATATTTATTTATTTGCTTTTGGTAACTGGGTAAGTGCAGTAGACAAAAATCCTGCCCATTTTCAGGCACGACCCGGGAGAGTACAATTTAACAATATAACAGTTTAACAATATAACAATGTAACAGTATAACAATATAACAATATAACATATAACAATATAACAGTGTAATAATACAATACAGCATTGACAAACAAACAGTTTCAGAAGGCTATCTTGAAATACCAGAGCAGAGGCAGCCACAGTAGATTAAACACCACATGGATACTGCAACAGTAGTGAGGTTTTTGCAGCAAACAATTTTTACAGAAAGGAAGCTTAACGTTATTGTAGCACTCAAATATTTACAGAAAGCAAGGTTAACAAACCATCAGGACTAGCAGAGGGAGAAAAAACAGGCAGGTAGGCACAGCTTTCAAACTGATACATAATAGTGAAGAAAATTACATAATAGTAAAGTAGACAACACTTTAGGCCCAGCTGAGGGGGAAACAGACAGTTAATGACTCTA
This sequence comes from Neoceratodus forsteri, assembly GCA_016271365.2. NCBI lineage: Eukaryota > Metazoa > Chordata > Ceratodontiformes > Ceratodontidae > Neoceratodus > Neoceratodus forsteri. The sequence continues at coordinate 668,053,536 of CM057451.1, read as the reverse complement.
AAGCTGAAGTCAAAATCCAAAAAAAGGGCAAGGCCACAAACAAGGACTAAACAGAGAGACAGTGCAGAGGTTAGGTGCAGTCACAGTTGCCAAGAGCTATGAGATGGGAAAATAGAGCATGCTTAAATGTAGGATGAGATGTGGAATTCTTGACATGGATGGGGAGTGAGTTCCAAAACCTTGGGGTAAAGTAGAAGAATGCTTGCTCACCCATTTTCGTGGAGCAAGATAGTACAGAGAGTAAGGGGGGAGGAAGAGGACCTAAAGGAACGAGAGTGAGAGACTGGGTTAAGCATGTCCCCCAGAGTGGAGGGACGAGGAGATCTGGTTAAGGAGTCAACAAAACACCCTAGTGTGTATGAACAGAGGGCAACTGGAGACAGCCAGTTTAAGGCAGAATAGAGAAGACAGTGATGGGTTAGACAAGGAGCAGATAGGGCAAATCTACAAATATTGTTGTAGGATGTGTCCCATTTGCGAAGAACCCCCGCATTGGCATGAGATATAACAGGGAGGGCATATAGCAGTTGTGGGAGAAAAACACATCTCGCTACTGAGACTCTCGCAGCTGGAGTAAGTGAGTAACGCACCCTATAGGCTGAACCAGTTTTGGCATTTACCGAGCTATAAATTACATTAACATGCGCAGAAAAAGTCAAGCTGCTGAGATTGCTTTTCATCACTAGTATTAACAGTCAAGAAAATCCTCCTTTCTGGTGATGCTGAGACTAACCCTATCCCTGGCCACCCAGTCCTGTATATGAAAGCAATAAGACACGACAGGGTGTAGGTTGTTGATTAATAAGAGCATGCCCCAGGTGCACTGTGAGGCACAAGGTACTTGCGCTGAGTGACTTCAGCAACTAGGAAGTGCTCTTATAAATCAATAACCTACACCATGAAGTATCTTTTTGCTCTTATAAAATGAGCTATAAATATGGTTGTTACATTTAAATAAAACTCTGAGCATAAGATTAAAGATTTAACAATAGTATTTAAATTTATTGAAATGAATTGAAAAAATAGTCCCCAAAGTCGGGGGTTGGGGGTGGTGGACAAAACAAGAAAATGGACTTAGACTCATATTTAATTTTTAACTGTTAAATGTGAGTCAAAAAGAACAAAATTCTGTGGTTTGACTGTCACCAAAACAACAAAAAATCTACTTGCTGTGCAGTAAAGAGCATTTTCTTCTTTAGGAATTGATGCAAATGTCACCCTCACAATAAAACAAAGTTCTAGTTAACCTTGGTTTAATGTCATTATAATAGCGATGAACTCGCACTGTCTCGATCTGTAACAAACAGCTTTTTTATTTGAAGAGGTTAATAAACTGTACATGACACAGGAAAACACAGTTTTTTTAAATTTTTTTTTTTTTTCTATCTACATTTTTCCCCTGTTCCAGTGGGGGTTGGCAGATGACTCCGGCCCCTCCCTTGGAGGAGCTCAGTCTCCTGTCCCCAATTCTCATCACCAACCCACCCAGTATGTCCCCCAGAGGTTGCACACACACACACACACACACACACACACCCGTGGCAGGGCAAAGGGCATTGACCCCCCCCCCGGAGACCAACATCTTAGACTCTGAGGGTCGGCACAAGAGCTACAGGGACATCATGGAGTCTGCCAGCTCCAGGTTTCCACTTTTCTCCCCTCCCTTGTTGCCATGGCCACCAAGTGCTTGTGGAGGCATGCACACACAGTGATCCACGGCACCCTCCCTATTTTTGCCATTCCTGTCTGCACTACCCTTGGGCCTCCACCCAGCGCAGCCTAGCAGTGGTTGCAACTGGGTCCCCAACCCGGAAGGGGACAGCAGCTCAGAGGCGACTCAATCCATCTCCTGGCCTCCCTCCACCAACCCCCAATGACCGAGGCTTGTTCCCAAACCCTGGTCGCCAGCATGGTGCGAGGTGTGTCTTTCAGTGCCTCAACCCTCAGCACCACTGGACCAGCTGGTGTGTCTTCAGGTTCTTCTCCCTCCAGTCTTCTGTCCAAGGTTAGTATATTGCTCCAGCACTTTCTTTCATCAGCAGATGCGGCCCAGTAATGTTGGAGACTTGATTCCAACTGGTGCCCAGTAACGGACATGATTTCACAGGATTCAAGTCCTGCTGATGACAGCAAATGAACAGCAGTGGCCCGTACACTGTGATTAGTGTAACAGGTACTTAATTTTGCCTTTTCACTCAGTTTGGGAATCATGTTAGCAAGGAAATTTACACCTAATGGCTCCCAATAATACTAGATTTCAGTGTCAGATGTGAGTGGCTCCTTAAAACGTTTGGGATTGAGGTAGAAGGCTGGAGGGTTTGGAGGTAACTTAGATATGTATTTCTCGAAAGAGGCTACGGGGCACAGAGGATTGTTAGATAATTCAAAAATGTAGCTTCTGCACTGCTCTTTGTTGGGCTCATATATTTGCTTGTGGTTTTTTGTGCTTTCATTGAAATGTTATTAAAGCTATGTAGCGAAGCCCTTGTTTGTCCTGCTTTGTTGTGAAGTTGTCAGGTTTTAACTGTCTTAAACCCTCTCATCCCCATCTGGCCATACATAGTTGTATGTTCAACCACACATTGTTTAAAAGTCTGATGGCAGTTGATGACAGAACTGCAAAGTGTTTCAACTTCTGTAGATCAGCCTGTGAAATTGTGGGGGTGGTGTTGGTTGGTATCTTTTTTTCTTTTCTGTGGCATTTGCAAACAGCTTTCAGCATATTGTTTGCAGGTTTGAAATTGGGTGAGCTAATTATATTTATGTAGTAACCAATCGCGGGAGTACTCAGGTATCTATTCAGACCTGCTCTTAGACTGAGTAAGCTACTGAGGCTATACCCTTTCCCATCCCCCTGACGTACTTCAGCAGAAAATCTCCTCCATATAGCACATATTTCTTCTTCTGTGGCATTTTTTTAAATCTATGCTTAAGTTTCTGGCTGTGGAACAAGCCTTAAAAATGTTGACAGCCCATGTAGTCATTTTTTTTCTGTTTTTGTTTTTGTTTTTTGTGTTGTACTCATCTTTCTGTGCTTCTAAAATGTCTGATTGTTCAGGTAACAGTTGAGGAAAGTTACTCACATTTTTGTTTTGTTTTTTCTTCTTTTTGGGTGGCCCTTCAGCTACTTCTTGTGGTTTCTGTATGCAGCCATCTATTTTTTATGATTTCTTCTAAGGACATTTAAAATTGAGATGATGGAATGTCTGACATTTTACTTTCTCAGTTGGCTCTCTGACAGGTGTCAGGTGAGAAAAGAAATGGCTGACAGGAGTTCCATCTTAGAATTCAAAAAATGTCTGTTGCCCAATGATATTGCTGCCTTTTCACCTGAGGTAAAGGTAGTAAGAAAGTAGTGCCACCTTCCAGTGTGTTGATCTGTACGGACACAGCTGTTAGCCAATCAGGACTCAGAAAACTCTCTACCCATTTTATAAATAGGGGATGTGACATGGCCCGACTGAAGATATCATATCTATCTTCACGAGAGGCCAATGATATCATGATACCTCACGAGTGGCGAAGCCACGAGTGAGATATCTTGATGTCATTGATCTCGAGTGAAGATAAATATGATCTCTTCAGTCAGGCCATGTCATGTTCTGTTTATACAATATGTGTTTTGGGCCACATGTGATAGAATCTCTTCAAACACAGTTCTCAATACCCCCTCCAAGAGGCTCCAACACAAAAGATGAGCTACAGTATGTGTTTTGGAAAAAAAGTATTTGGTGGATTTTTGTAGTTGTAAATAAATTTATCTGGTTGATCCTGCCATTATTTTTACATAAATAACCATTTAAATAAGGATTTAAAATGTGACTGGTTGATCCTGTCCTTCAGAGTTTTGTTAGCCCACTAGTAGCCATATTGATAATTTCACTGTTTTCTGAATTATTCCCCATCAAGAGAACTGATGACATGTTTCATTAAAAAAAATGTTAACTTGATCCTGCCATATTTGTTTAGCTAAATACTGCTTTAAAAACAGTTATCTGGTTCATCCTGCTACATTAAGCTTCACCAAGCATAATAAAGTTTCATTTCCCCAAATGTAGCATGACCCAGGTAGTAAGAGACTCCATAACTTGCTCCCAGACCTTTAGTTCTTAAGAGGGTAAAAATGGACTTTGAGTGACCGAATTTTCTCACAGCTGCCGATCAGTATTGAGAGAGACGAGCTGTGGAGTTTCACAGCAGCAGAAGGGAGAGGAGCGTGTGTTATAGCAACAGACACTCACGCTACCTTCTGCTTTCTCCGGCTGCTGACCGGCCTCTCTCATTCTCGGTACAGTCGGCAGCTTTTTTGTGAGAAATTCATAAATGAGCAGAAGTCCACATTTTTTCTCTACTTACCTCATGGAGACTGCTTTACTATGAAGGTCTGGGAGTCGAGTTATGGGAGTCTCTTACTAGCGCTTTGTCATGCTACATTTCTGGGGGAAAGTGAAACTCTGGGGGAAAGTGAAACTCTTGTTATGCTTGCTGAAGTGCAATGTAGCAGGATCAACCAGATAAGTGTATTTAAAGCAGTATTTAGCGAAACAAATATGGCAGGAAAGTGAAAGTCTTACTACCGAAGAGCAGAGCGGCAGGGTCAACCAGATAAGTGTTGATATACAAATTGTGTTACTATTTAGAGAGATTGGACATTATTTTAAATGTATGGCAGCAGATTAGCAGTACTAATAGCGCTCGGTCACGCTACACTGGAGAACAAAAGTGAAAGTTGTGACTGTGAGAATGGCAGTTTCAGTATGACGTGTAGGAGTGTGGAGATAACAGCATGACGTATAGGAACATTGAGATAACAATGATATCTTCACAGGGGAGCAGAGATATTACTTTTTATACAGTCATTTATCCCAAAACACGTATTGTATAAATGTATTTATACAACACCAATAGTGGTAAATTTTCCCCAATAAATCTGTTTATGCAATAGGAGTGGGCTCAAAACTCATTGAATAAATCCATTTATCTTCACAGCTGAATTTATCCATATAGTAGTTATGTCGCAATCACTCCAGAACTCGTTTAGAATGTTCATCTCAGTAGCAGTACTAGCCATATTCAAATGCGAATAACTGTGAAATGAAAAAAGATAGCAAGGTACTGTGAGCATGAAAGTTGTTCAGCACAAAACTATCTACAAAATGAGTGATGTTTCATTTATAGATACCATACAGATTTTTTTATAATTAGCAAAAAAGAGCAGAAAATGCAATTCTGTGTTCACTTTTTTGACAAACATGCAAAAAAAGATAAACAATCAAAAGCAAATGTCCCTGCACTGACATCAAGCATCCCTATTGCATAAACGAAATATGCAAAGGTGAGCTGTCAGATAAGTGATTTATCTACACTTGTGTTGTTTGACCTGTTTGACATTTATCTGGAGGTTAGCTATGTCACAATGACTATCCTTAACCTAAGGACCAATCAGAGAGTAGCTTTCACAATGCTGATGACATCACAATAGCCGTGTCCTGCTCTGAAGCTAGCTGCTAAATTCAAACAGTAGCAGTGAACTCTACACAAACAGCTGATTTAAATGGTATAACTTATAAACTGATGTTGTATACAGTAAATCGAATACACAACTTGCCACTTGTGAGTTATGGTCCTGCCCCCTCACTCATGAAGATAAATCACATATTTTGAGTAAAGCCATTGTGTATCACCTATAAATCCCACCCTGAGTCAGCCTGGTCTGGAGCTTTGGGCCTAAAACAAGTCCACATGAACATACAGCCTAGCACAGGTAGGGACAAGGGGCAGACTGGATGGGCCTGAAGGTCCTTTTCTGCTACAAGCAAAAGGAAAGATGAGCCTGCCAACTTCAGCTGAGTCAGCCTGATATCTATTGTATAGTGAGTGAGTTGCTAGAGGCCATATTGAGGGAAAGACTGACGGACTTTCTCAATGTAAATGGGTTACAGGATTAAAGGCAGCATGGGTTCACCAAGGGGAGGTCATGTCAGACAAAGCTAACAGAGTTCTTTGAATGGGTGATTAGGGTGGCTAAAAATGGACAAGCTGTCCACATACTGTACCTGTACCTGTACTTCAGCGAGGGGAAGGATGGGAGGAAGGGGATGGGGGCAAAGTGGAGTTACTGAACCAATATTTTTGTTCAGTATTTACCAGGGAAGAGTAGGAATCTTTACCAGAATGTTGAGTGGGAGTTAGTTAGTTAGTTTATTTATTTATTTATTTATTTATTTATTCATTCTTTGGTAACCGGGTAAGTGCACTGATCCTGGGGGCCATTTTCAGGCATGACCCGGGCCAGCTAGTGGCAACTAAAGTACATAGGCATAACAGGTAACAATCGCAATACAAAATTCAGTGCTCGTAATAAATACAGTACAGTAGTATTCACTGGTAGGATACCCAGAAATACAGTACAGTACAGGTAAAAGCAAATCCAGATCACTATAAGGTACAGACATGTAGCAAATTGGAGTGTACAAGTAAAGTATACACGCCAATTCTATATGCGTGTAGGCAGACAGTGCGAACTTGGGTAGAGGTTGCAGAGGGAGTAAGCTGGGGATGGATAAAGACAAAAGAGATAGATTGTGTGGTGGGACAAAGGGAGGTAGGGAGAGTGAGAAGTGCCAAGAGGCACATTTCAGGCATGATGAGTGCTAGCAAGAGGGGCAGTGACTGCTGTATTTGTCCAGGAGCCAGGATTTGAGTTGCATTTGAAAATTTGGTGAGTGTCTGATACTCTAATGGGGTGGGCAGACCATTCCACAAGGAGGAGGCCACACTAGATAAAGCTCTCCTGCCCATACCAGTGAGGGTTTTGAGTACTTGGAGGGAGGGCAATGAAGAGGAACATAGGTTCCTGCTGGATGTTCTGAAATTGAAGAGGCTGGTGAGGGGAGAGATGTTGACAATTCTAGTGGTGGAATCCACTAGGCAACCAAGGGTGTAGTCAAATCGCCCCTGCAAGGGGAGCTAGCCTAGTGAGCGGTAAAGATCACAGTGGTGAGTGGTGTAAGAAATGGACAGGGCAAACCAGCAAGCATTGTTGTAGGCTACCATGAGCCTAGCCTGGAGGGTGGTCGAGATTCTGGAGTGTATGGGAAAGCAGTAGTTGAAGATAGGGAGTCGGTTGCCAGTGACTATGGCAAGACAAGCCTTGTTGGTCTGGTAAGACTTTAGGCAGTAGGCGGCACCCACTTTCTGATTTACCCTCCTGACTATGCTGTTTACGTCATCGCTGTATGTGAGTTAACAGGAGGAAGGAAGGGAGCTCTATCAATCAGGGAAGAATCACAGAAGAAATAATTCTATAGGGGCTGAATGGGTTAGACAATTCAATGAGAGTAGATGGGCTACACCCTTGGATACTCAAGGATGCAGCTGAGGTATTAGCAGCTCCATTAGTAAATATTGTCATTTGCTCAGTAAATGCAGGGGTGGTCCCCAGGGACTGGGGACAACCAGTGTGGTCCCTCTGCATACGAAATTAACATACAATCATGCCAGCAGATTTAGGCCATAAGGTCTATCGTGTCTGCTCTCAAACTCAGCTCATAGCCGAGACCCTCCTGCCGTCCCTCCCCAGACTCTTCTCCCCCTGCCATGCACTCCATACAACTCTCATCCTGTCACCTCCCCACCCTCACCTTTCCCATGAACCTGTACCACCCCTTCTTAAAGTTTCCCACTGATTTCAGTGAGATCACCTCCTCAGGTAGTGCGATCCGTGGCACCACCACCACCCTCTCCGTAAATTAGTACCTCCTCAGTTCCCTCCAGAATTTCCCTTCCACCAGCTTACTGCTATGTCCAGTGTCAGTGGCTCAGCAGGTAGCACACTTGCTTCTGAGTCCAGGAGATCAGAATGCTGTGGGTTCTATTCCCAATCCAGGCACTTGGGTTAAATCCCAATATTGACACTGTAGTGCAGCATGAGGGGGTGTTGCACTCCTGAGGTGCCGTCTTTCAGATGAGACATTAAACTAAGGAACCCTTCTGCCTGTTCTAGTGTAGTTCAGGTGAATGTTAAAGAAGCCAAGGCACTTCTCAAAAAGAGTAGAGGAATTTCCCACGTGCCTTGGCCAAATTTCCCCCATTCACTAAAAATATACCACCAACAGCTTAATCTGGTTCAAGGTCAGCTGGCATTCATCTATATACCCCTCCCCTGGGGCGTGCCTGAAAATAGGCAGAATTTGTCTAGTGCACTTACTCAGTCAACAAAAGCTAAATAAAATAAATAAATAAATATCCCCTCATAGTCCCTTTCCCTTTCAGTCTAAACAAACCCTTCCTGTCTACCCTGTTGATACCCCTCACATATTTAAAGGTCTCAATCATATCCCCTCTGTCCCTTCTGTCCTCCAGGGAGTACATGTTGAGCTCCCTCAGCCTCTCCTCATAAGTCCTGTCCCCCATCCCTCGGATCATCTTCGTCACCCTCCTCTGGAGCTGCTCCAAAAGTGTGACACAAAAACTGCACACAGTACTCTAAATGAGGCCTCACCATGATTTTGTACAGGGGTAGGATAACCTCATCCCTTCTCTAAGTTATCCCCCTGGCAATACAACCCAGCATTCTGTTTGTCTTTGCTGCTGCCCTCCTACATTGTTCTGGGTGGTTCATTTTCCCTGTAATATCCACCCCCAGATCCCTCTCTTCCTCCGAGGCAGACAACTACAGCCCCCCAGCTGATAGCTGAACCTTGGGTTCCTAGCCCCCAAATGTAGTACTCTACACTTCTTGGCATTGAAACATAGTTGCCAAGTCTTGGATCACTGGTCCAACCTTTCCAGATCTTCCTGAAGTGCCCTACTTCCTTGTTCACTGTCCACCACTGCTCCAAGTTTGGAGTCGTCTGTGAGCAGACTCAATTTACTCTCAACCCCCTCCACAATGTCTGCTATGAAAACGTTAAATAGTACTGGATCCAGAACAGATCCCTGTAGAACTCCACTAGTGACTCCCTTGGGCAATGAGAGTTTGCCTCCTACCACTACCCTCTGCTGCCTATTACCCAACTATACCCCAATCCACTTGACCATCCTATCTCCCACCACTAGGCTTCCCAGCTTGCTCAGCAGCCCCCCATGTGGGACTGAATCAAAAGCCTTGCTGAAATCCACATATAGGACATCAACTGGCTGCCCAGAGATCTCATCACCCAGTCATAAAACTCAACCAGACTGGTCTGACAAGTTCTCCCCTTGACAAATCCGTGTTGCTGCGGATCTTGAAGGCCATTTATTGCCATAGAAGCTTCATCATCATCATCATCATTATATTTATTCTTAAAAAGTACTCTTACAATCACAAACATAAAATCAGCATATACATAAAAGCCACAACCTCATACACATTTAAAATGTACATGAAAAGCAAGCTTGGTTGCATAGCAGCAGAAGGAAGTATGAGCCTGGCAACTATCGACCAGTCAGCTTGACGTCTATATTGAGTAAGTTGCTGGAGGCCATACTGAAGGACAGACTGCTGGATTTTCTCAAAATAAATGGGTTACAGGATGATAGAAATCAAGGGTTCACTAAGGAGAGGTCATGCCCGACACACCTAATAAGGTTCTTCAGCTGAGTGAGTGGGATGGCTGACAAAAGACAGGTAGTCGTCATACTGTACCTAAACTTCAGCCAGGCCTTTGACTCGGCCCACTACAAGAGGTTGGTCAATAAACTGAGGGATCTAGGGATGAAAGAACAGAGAGCCATGTAGTTAGAGAGCTGGTTGAGGGGGAGGACTTAGAGGGTAGTACTAGTTGTATGATTTCTTCCTCATTTGTTGTTTCCCCTGTTTGTAACTGCTCGCCACCGGTGTTGCTGTAATATCTGTGATATCTATTTTAGTCTTGTTCCTTGCATTAAATCATGTGATGTTATTTGTCTCCTGACTTGCTATTGCCCCTGTATGTAACTCTGTATATAACTGTAACTCTGTATTTAACTCTCCTGGGTCATGCCTGACAACAGGCAGTTTCTTGTCTAGTGCATTTACCCAGTAAACAAAAACTAAACAAAAAAATGCAAAGTACTTTGATGTTTAAAAGGTCACAAATGGGGTATCACAGGGCTTGGTCCTGGGCACCGTCCTTTTCAACATATTTATTGGCAACATAGGGGTGGGTATACAAGAGAAGACCTGCCTCTCTGAAGACAGCATGAAGATTTGCATAAGGGTGGACACATGAGGAGATTAGGGCACTAAGGGAGAACACTGAGAGACTGGTTAAATGGTCTAAGATCTGGCAACCAAGCTTCAAGTAACAAAATGTAAAGAAATGTACATCAGGAAAAGGAACATGAGAATGCAATACTCATTTTATTTATGTCTTTGGTAACCAGGTAAGGCCCACTAGGCACAAATGCCTGTTTTCAGCGGCTACCTGGGAGCACTGGGGAGGTTAAGTGACTTGTTCAGAGTCGCACAGTATGCAAGTGGAGGTTGTGAGAATCAAACCCAGGTCTGTCTGCTGGATGTAACAAGCTTATTCACAGCTCATTACTCTAACCTCTAGACTATACTGCGAGCCCCAGTTTGGAGGGGTACTGGAAAGCACAGCTGAGCAGAAAGACCCAGGGGTTATAATCTTAAATAAATTGAAACTGGCAGTGCATTGCAAAAGGGCTGTGAACAAGGCAAATAGGATGCTGCGGTACATTCTGAGGGGAGTCAGCAGAGGCGAGCCTCCCACTATACAAATTTCTGGTGCGACTGCACCTGGAGTACTGTGGAAATTTCTGGAATCCATACCTACATAAGGACTGTGAGAGTGTAGAGGCACTACAGAGAAGAGTGACTAAAATGATTCAGGGAATGGGGGGAAGGCATATGAAAAAGGTTACAAAACTTTGACGTGCACACTAGAGACCAGGAGAGAGAGAGGGAGATAGGACAGAAGCTTACAAGTACCTGCATGAGATAAGATGGATTTCAAGGGCATTTTCACCTTAAGCAATAACACAGGCACAAGGAAGAATTCATCAAAACTTGCAGGAGAAAGACTCAAGAAAAATGTCCAGAAGCACTTTTTCACCAAAGGAGTTGTTGCTAAGTGGAATAGACTGCCTGAGGAGGTAGTGCAGATTAAATCAGTGTGGAGGGGGGTCAAGGTAGGGCAGGACTGGCACATGGCCATCGTACTGTAAGACGGAGTGGGTAGTCATATTTGGGAGAGATGGCAATGAGGGCTTTCACAGTGTAGCTAGGTAGGGTGGGCAGAGTGGATGGGCCGGTGGGCCTATTTCTGTCGTCACTTTCTACAGTATTTTTCTATGACTATGTTCATGAGGTACAAAAAAGGAAGGAATTGCGAGTGGAGTCTCACAACATTTGAACTTAGCAATTAGAAAACGTTTTTTCAGCGCATTATTTAACCCCCCTTGTAGTGGGATCACAGCCCTAACTACATTAATAGACTTTGTACCAACAGATTGTAGTAACAGAAAAGTACCGTAATTATAATGGGTAATCTAAACCTTAATTCGTGTGACAATAAAGCTCATGATTTTGAACCTTTTCTCAGCAAATTCAATCTAATGCAATTAATTTTTAGTTCCCACAAGACACGACTGTAAAAAAAAAAAATGCAGACCTTCCTTTATTGGTATCTGTGTAATAGGCTGGGTAGAATTGCTACTACTGACCTATTTTCTGACTCCACTAGCAATTACAATCCTATTTATTGCCTTTGGAGGATCAGTCAGCGCTCCCCCCAGAGTCATTAACCTAAGGGTCTTCTCTAATTTAACTCCTGCACTCCTGCGTAGTGAGCTCAGGGAAACTGATTTGGTGTGCCTTAATCACATTACAAATATAAACTTAGCATCCGAGTTATTTACCAAAAAGTTTACCGAATTGCAAAATAAGCATGCCCCTTTCATTAAACTGAGGCTTTGTGGAGTCGTTGCCAACTGGATCACCAGTAAGCTATTATTGTATAAAAACAGAAACATATAATTTGTCAGCAGAAAAAGGCCCTGTGGCCCCATCAAGTCTACCTAACCATACCCATCTCATGTTGATTGTAAGGGCCGCAGCTGCCCTTCACTGTTCGTTTCCCCCCTTCCCTTTTACCAATGTCTTGACCAGCCCAGTATGTTTGTCTAACCCAAGTTTGAACTTCCCCACTGATTCTGCACAGACTACCTTCCTTGGTAGCTTATTCCACCCCTTCATCATACTGCATGAGAAATGCCTTATGAAACCCCTCTTCAGTCTCTCACTTGCCAGCTTCATTTAATTTCTCTGGTGCTTGTGTTCCCACTCTGCACAAATAACTGTTTACTATCTACTTTTATTTATCCAGTGAAAGCACTTGTATCTCTTGATCACATGCCTCCTTGCTCTTCTTGCTTCCAGAGGGTACATGTTGAGATCCTTCAACCTCTCCATGTAAGTCATTTTTTATTGACCCTGGATCATTTTGGTTACTCTTGGCTGCACCATCACCACCCTGTCCCTGCTTTTCTTCAAGTTCGGGCTCCCAGATTATCCACAGTACTCAAGGCGAGGACAAACCAAGAACCTGTACAGTAGCAGAAGAACCTTACTCCTTAGGCTACTGATCACCATTGCTATACAGTCCAGCATCCTACTTCCCCTCCCCACTGCCCTGCTGCACTGCGCTGATGCTTTCAAATTGTCTGATATTATTAACCCCAGGCCCCTTTCCTCTGTCATACTTTGCACAGCTACCCCCCCCATTCTGTATTCTATTTTCAGATTTTTTGCCATTATATGCATTACCTTAAACTTCTTAGAGTTGAATTTTAACTGCCCTACCCATGACCACTTCTTTAGTGTTTCCAAGTCCTCTTTTATATTTCTTACCCCTTCTTCAATATTCGTTTTTCTGCAGATCTTAATATTGTCTGTGAAGAGGCTGAGCTTCACCTGAATTCCTACCCTAGTATCACAGATGAAGATAATGAGGAGGACTAGTCCCAATACTGATCCCCATGGCACACCATTGGTGACCCCCTAGACCACTGAGAGTTTCTCATTAAGGACAACCCTCTGGGTTCCGTAATAGTAACTCAGCCAATTTCTTATTTATCTAGAGATCTTTCCCTCACGCACAGGTCACCCAATGTTTTGACCCACCACCTGTATGGGACAGAGTCTAAAGTTTTGCTAAGTCAATATACAACATATCCACTGCCTTATCTTGTCCACCCCCTTTCATCACCCAATCAAAGAAGTTGAGCAGACTTGTCTGTTAAAATCTCCTCCCTGTAAACTAATGCTGTCTGATACCATGAGGTCTGTTTGCCTCCAGCAAGCCCACTAGTCTCTCCTTTATTAAGGTTTCAAGTAACTTCCTCAATATAAACTTCAGAGTGATAGGTCTGTAGTTCCCTGGTTCATCCCTACTTCTGCTGTTGTGAAGAGGAACTACATCTGCTGTCCTCCAGTCCCTATGTACCACCCTCATCTGCAGTGAGCTGTAAAGAGCTCAGTCAGTGGCATAGCTAGGACCTGTCCCATCCCATTTAGCACACAGGTATGTAATGCCCATCTAGGCCCACTGACATGTCCACCTTACAGTAGGTATGTTTAATCCCCTCAGCACCCTTGCCTCTGAAATCAGATCCTCACTGAATCCCCTCCCCCCCATGCCTTCATGACACAGTCAGTCATTGGGCCCTTATACAGCATTGAGAATACCAATCAGAAAAAGTGGTTCAGTATGTCCGACTTCCCTTTTTCTTTCTCAATGCGCCTTTCTGCCTTCTTTAATCTAACTACCCCTCCTTTGTTTTGTGTTTCTTCAATATGTACCCAAAGAACACTTTGCCCCCCTTCTTCATCACCTCAATTATCCTTAACTGCCCTTACAGAAATATAGGTGTGCTGTGTAATGCACGCCACATGCTTTATTGTGCAATGTTTACATGCAGCTCATATACACAAAGTGATCCTAAGCAAATCAGGTCTAAAAAGCTAATCAGGGTCGCATGCTGCAAGCTTGACATGTGCGCAGCAGGTAAGCTGGTGTGAACATCTTCTAAAAATTAAATCAGGTTCGCATGTTGCACGCTTTAAATGAGCGCCGCAGTTAAGCTGGTGTGAACATCGTTTAAACATCACATCAGGTTCACATGTTGCATGCTTGCCATGAGTGCAGCAACTAAGCTGGTACAAATCTCATTTAAAAAAAAAACACACTAGTTTCTATTTCTTATACTACTGCTAGCAATTAGTCATTAAAAAATATTTTTATTTGGATTCCTATAAAAATTAGTGTAACCCCTAGGCGGCGCTATCCCAGGGGCTACTATTTTATCTATTTTATTTATGACTTTGATAACTGGGTGAGTGCACTGATCCCAGGGACCATTTTCAGGCACGACCCAGGCCATAACACATGGCGCAGAGTGACAGTGGAGTACAAGGTAACAGTAATACACATGAAACAGATTTGATGCAAGCAACAATAGTAAGCACAATATTCAGGTTTGATGCATAGGTCCATTTGAGAACAATGAATACAAGGTTTCAATATCGGACATGAGGAGATTTGGTACAAAACAAACAAATCGTTAGGTACAGTGTACAAAGTGTGACTGCATAGTCCAGTGAGCAAGTAATATACAGAATACTCAGTAAAATAAATATATATATATATATAAACAATATGTACAGGCAAGGAAGTCAAATATGACTGTTGAAAATACAATATAACAGTTGCAGGCAGGGGAGTTGACTAGTGTGGATAGGTGGGTAACCCCTGTGCTGGGGAGTTGAATAGTGTGGGTTGGTGTCAGACCCCAGGGAGCAGCGGCAGGATGAGTTTGCCAGGAACCAGACATTAAGGCAGGAGCTGAAACTGGAGTGTGTGTCAATGGAACAGAGTTCAGCCGGTAGTTTGTTCCACTGCAAAAGGGCAGCTGCAGACCAAGCTCTGCTACCCATGTTGGTGGATACCCTAGGAACAGCTAGAGGGGGAGTACAATTAGAGCGAAGGTTGCAGAGGGGTGTCCAGTTTTCAGAAGGGCAGTTAGGGGGGATTTTGCAGCCGTGCGGATGACACTGTCTACCATGCAGCAGAGGGCTAGGTCAAAGCGACCTTGTAGCAATAGTCATCAAAGGGTATTATAGAGGGTACAGTGGTGGGTGGAGAACGGGGCCAATAAAGCAAAGTGGTAGGCGCTGTTGTAGGCAGCGGAGAGTTTAGCCATAGCAGAATATGTAAGGGGGCGTGGCTTTTAGTTTTGGCCAGGAAGGGCTTAGATCCAAACAGCATGGATTTAGTTTTTTTGGCATTTACTAAGAGGAGGTTTTTTGAGAACCAGCTGTGGGCTGCAGCATAGTTGTGTGAGAGAACTGAGGAAATTGCGGCCATGGATTTGTCGCTGTGGAAGAGGACAAGGTCATTGGCATACAGGAGAGAGTTACAGTTGAGGCAGTTGAAGGAAGTGCATTAACAATAAGGAGAAAAGGAGGGAGCCAGGATTGAGCCTTGAGGGACCTCCACAGAGACAGGCAGGGTGAAGGAGCAGGTTTGACCAATACACACAAACTGTGAGCGATCAGTAAGGTAGCTAGTGAACCAGCTTGTGACTTTCTGAGAACAACCAAGGAGGCTAAGCTTGGAGGTAAAGAGAGCATGGTCAACCACGTCAAAAGCCTTTGAGAGGTCGATGAAGACAGTCCCGGTGGCTTTACCATTATCCATGTTAGAGAGGATGTGGTCGGTCAGTAGAGCGAGGGCAGTGGTGGTGGAACGATTCTTGCGAAAGCCATGCTGTTGGTTGCATAAGATAATGTATTTGCTCATGTACTCAGTGAGCTGATTGTGGACTGCTCTCTCGAGTAGTTTACTGAGATGAGGGAGGATGGATATAGGCGGTGATTGTCAGAGGATTTGGGGTCACCAGATTTAAGAATGGGGATAACCTTAGCTATCTTCCATGGGTCAGGCATGGATGAGGTGGAAAGGGCAAGGTTAAAGATGAAGGTGAGTGGCGTGGCAATTGCTGGAGAGATCAGCTTAAGGAAGATTGGAGATAGCCCATCAGATCTGGAGGAGCCATGGTTGGGTAGACTTTTGAGTAGCTTCACTGTGTCATGTATGGAGAGGGCTTTAAAATAGAATGGGGGTATTTGCAGGTGAGTGGCAGAGCTGGAGGAGGATGGCAGTGTTTCAGGTATTAGGGCTGAGCTTTGAGGTTGGGCAGTTGGCAGATTATTTAGGTACATGGATAAGTTGGTGAACTTACAGTTGAAGACACTGGCCACATCGTGAGGGTCGGTCAGCAGCCCGTCCTGGGAGTTGAGATGTGGTGCAGCGTAGCTGGGGCGGGGTTAGGAGGGAGCTGATTGAGTCCCAGAATTTTCTAGGGTCTCCAAGGTTGGCCTTTTGCAGATTGCGGAAGTGGGTCTGTTTCAAAAATTTGGCCTGTTGTTTACATTTGTTCCTCATGTGCCTGTAAGCATCCCAGAGGGCAGGAGAGGGGGTTGCTTTGAAAGTGGACCAGGCGCTGTCTCTGGCCTTCATAAGGGTTAGGAGGTCTTTAGAGACCCAGCATGAGCACCTGCCTCTGACTCATCTGGTGGTGACAGGGAAAAAGCGATCCTGGAGTGTTAGTAGAGTCCGGGTAAACGTGGAAACTGCCGTGGCTGCATTGGAAAGGGAAAAAAGCATGGACCAGTCCAAGGACTGGGCCTCCTCGAGGAAATTTTTGGAGACTGGGCAGCTGAAATTTCTGAGAGATAGGTATTTGGGTGGGGGCACTTTAGTTTGGAAGACCAGAGGAGATAGGTTGATGAGTGATCACTTATAGAGTCAGCCATGGTGCCAGTGTGTAATGCTCGGTCCTCCCTGTTTATGAGGATCCAGTCTAGTAGAGTCTGGGTGGCTGAGCGTGGATTAAGTCTGGAGGGGAGAGTGATTGCCTGCACCAGGTTGTGCTGCTTTAACAGGGATACATAGCCAGGCTGGTGGCAGCTCAGCCAGTTTAGATTAAAGTCGCCAAGAAGGATAGATTCCCTATGGGGAGTTAGAGAGCTCAGGCCTTGGAGGAGGCTGATGAGTCCAATGGTTCTGGTCACACAGGGATTGTAGCAGCAGCCAATGTAGAGTTTCTTGCAGGATCCCAGGGTCAATTTGGAGAGTAGCCATTCACTAGCCCTGCCTGCTTGGCTAGTAGCAGGTTAAGGGGCCTGAGTTCTGAAATGGGTGCCTCCACCCTGAGGTCAGGGTTGGTAGTGGTCAAGCTAACCTGGGCACAGTCCTCCGGGACGTTGTAACCCCCCCCCTTTCCTTACTAGTGCTGGAACAGTACACAGTAATCACTTTCACAATACCCCTGATACACCACACAAGTCCCCACACTGTTTGCACTTACCACCAGGGCTTTCCTCTGGCCTGGCCCTGGGGATCCCCTGTAAAACAAGATTATACACAGTAAATACAGCAGTACAGTACTCTTGCACAAACTGGAACTACAGCCAGGGTAAATGCAAAAAAGAGTTAGATTTGATTTATTTAAGGGACTTGAACAAGGAAGGGACGTAATCAGGATAATTTGCTTAAAGGCTGTATCAATCAAACAGTTATGCATGCACTTCAGGGTCCATAAACAGTCACACACTCTGGGTACCCAAATGGAAAATGGTGGGCTAGCCAGGAACATTGCAGCTGGTTGGGGCCCTGTGATGGAAGAAAACAACATGCACAATACACACTATTTGTAATCTGGAGCCAGAGGGCTCAGTTCGTGAAAAGGAAACAACAAGACAATCAGATGACACACTTTTAGATTAGGCTGTTGTTGCAGGGAGCTACCCTGATGATCACTCACGATACCCAAGACTGGACACAGGCTGGATGAAAATTGAGACAGCAGGTGGTTAAACTGGAATGCCAGGAGAAGCAGGGCCCACATGAATTGCCGCGGCATCATTCCTGTTCAAGTGTGGAGCAGGGGGCTGATCCCCAGGCAGGTCTCTCATCGATGGCTTTCTCTGTGCAGCAGGTAGTCTGGCTGGGCCAGTGTGGCAAGGCCCAGGCCAAATGGAGACAAATTCGGATACAGTCCATTTTGGGCTGGATACAGCTTCCAGCAAGCAGAATACAGTTCACACAGTGGGGGCCCAAATCACGATCCCCTTTCAATATACAGCATATTTACATGTAAGGATATTCTACTGTACCAGGCAAACTGCTCTCCGGTCATGATCGTAAAGTCTCTGCACAAACTGGGGATTCAAAAGCAGCTGGAAATCCTGACAGGCCGATCGCATTCAGCAAAATATTTGGTCTTCCTCAGGTATGAACCTGGTAAAAAATCAGTGGCTTACTTCGTTCTCACAAATTTGGATTAAGTCCAAAATAATTCTCTTCTCTTCTCTCCCTCTCAGGGGCAGCAGGCAGACGTGCAGGCCAAAACTAAGCCCTTTCACAGTTCTCCCATACAAAACTACTGCCCAATTCACTTGAGCTGTTCTCATTTCACTTTCCAACTCAGAACTGACTGAAACAGCAGACAGCTTGGGGATTTCCCTCAGATCCAAAAGATTTGGTTGGCTGATCTGTCTGTCATTCACAACAAAGGCTCCCCCTTCAGGTGCAAAAAGGTGCCAAAAGTCCAAAACTACAATTCCTACAGATTTTGACTCTAGACAGCTCCTGTAGTCCTGCTCCATTTTAGGTCCCACCAGTCCTGATTGGTCCAATTTGCAGTCCAGGACCAAGATAGTGGAGATAAACAAAACAGTCCTTGCTGCAAAGAAGGCAAGTTAGACAAACTATATTATTATTACTACTGTAATGAATGATCAGCAAACATTTACATCTATTAACAGAGCTCTCTCTGCGCACTTAGCGATGGCAGAAATGGAGCGATTACCTGGCAGCCCGGGTGGACTCGAGTATGACAGCACTAAGCTCTCTCCCAGATTAATTATTACTGCAATCTAGGCAGCTCTTAAAGTGACAGTACATAGAGGCTACACAGGCACTCTTTGGCAATAATGATTAACTGCTAAACGCATTTAGGCAAGCTCATGGAAGACTTTTCAGGAATCCCCATTTGTAGGGGGATTACACCTGGTAAACTCATTAATTCTGATCCTTTTCCAAGTCGTTTAATGGTTTTTGATTTTTATCATTAAATCACTTATCATTTGTAAGGTTTGGTTTGCTTACTGCATTAAATGCCTAGGATTTAGCCAGTCAACATCCCCCATTCCAGATGTACGAGGAGGGGCCTCTGTGTTGTGAAGCCTATCCTTTTTGTTTTGGACCATGCAAATCCCTTATGCATATTTAGTGCTACAAATGTGTTTCTCCATGGCTGTTTCATCTCACTTACTTTCTCTTTGTGTAACCCCTAGATGGCGCTATCCCAGGGGCTACTACCCCTGCCTGATTTGCCACTAACAGGTTGAGGGGCCTGGATCCAATGGCGGGTGCCTCCACCCAGAGGTCAGGGTTTGCAATAGTTAAACTAACTTGGTCACAGCCCTCTGGGACACTGCAACCCCCCTTTCTTCCCACTAGTGGCCCACACAATATATCAGAATTACCTTCACAGTATACACTTACCCCCAGGTCTGGTTCCGGCACTGGGACCTCCTGTGAAATGAGATACAGTGCAACAATCACAGTACAGTACTTTAACATAGACAAATACCTCAGGCAGTATAACTTTGCTGAAACAAGCAGCTCTGATTTATTTAGGGGGATATAACAAGGACAGGGGAAATCAGGTTAATTAGCTTATCACTCTAATAATCTCCTATGGCTCTGTGCACAGGCCTATCCCTATCAGTTACTGTCCCTGGGTACCCAAGCCCTAGTGGCTAGTCCAAACGCAGCAGCTGGTAGGGCCCTTTCACACAGAAAAGGAGAATTAAACAGTCAACAGTACAGTAATTCCATTTGGATTTAATGTGGCAATTCAACGGGAGCGACCCTGGTAAAGTACTCACGACTTTCCAAATAAGATAGGTCCTTCAATGTCAGCAGGGCTCACTTGAGGTACACAAACCTCTTCACACATTTATATAAAAGAAAGCACTATACCAGGCAGGCTGCATCTGTATCCCGATCGCAATTACTGCACACACCGAGAACACACAGCAGATTCAGTTCCCGACAGACCGAAATGCAATTTTCTGCAATTCTTCCAGTCTTCTACAGGGTGAGCCTGGTTTCTACCTTCAGAGATCCTTTGATTCTTTTCTAGGGACGGATTCAGTCCTAACAAGCTGCAGACCGGAACTCTGGGCCTTACACGTTTTTTACTAAAACTGCACACTGAAAAGCACAGGGCTCCTTCCTTCTTCACTGCCAAAGCTCAACTCAAACTCCAACCGACAAAACCGGGCATTTCCTTTGAGTTCCTCCCAGTTCTTGACTGGATTGGCTGTCACTCACAATAGACGCTGCTGTTGGTCAAAAAGGCACTGAAGTCTAAACTACATCTCCCAGAGTCACTGCCCATACAATCCTCTTGTGGCTGGCTCAGATTATGAGTCCAAGTTCTGATTCGTCCAAGGCACCATTTTAGAGCTAGCTTACCCCACACTGATTGGTCCAGTTCAGCAGTTCAAAACTAGAATGGGGAACTAGCAGACACAGTTCTGACTGCAAAGAAAGCAGGTTAGACAAACTGTAATTTCATTATTACTCTAAATAATTTCTAGCAAACAGTTACATCTTTCAGATAGGTTCCCTTTGCACTCTAGTGACTGCAAAATGAAGTGAATTGGCAGCAGCTGAGTGGTACTCAGAGAAGCACACAGTCCCCCATACAAACTAATTATGTCTGCAAGCAGACAGCTCTTAAAGACAGTACCAGAGGCTCTAAAACACTCACTGATAAATGGCTTAAATGCCAAACACCATTCAGGCTTGGAGCATTCAAGCAAGCTCCTGAAGTCTTTTGGAACCCCCATTTGCAGGGGTTACACCCTTCCTGGCCTGGGAAAGCTTGCGTCCGCGTCAAGCAAGTACCCCATAAGTTTCAACTGCAACCATATACATTTGCATTAGGCTCACATGTAATCATCAGTCAATATATCATTTTACCAAGAACACATTTCTGAAACATTGCAGTACGTCACTCTTTACACAGTATTACATACACATTGTACCATAACTCAAGTTATTATCTCTTGTACATGAAACCTGAAGAGGGGCCTTCCTATCAGTTACCTTGGGCTGGATCGGGCAAGGGCACCATATTAGAGGGCAACACAAGTAACTTGGAGTTAGCACTGATGCTCAGTTTGGGCAATGAGCTAGGGACACATACACTCCTTTATGGACAACATTGAGAGGCAAGTCCACAGGCCTCCCAAGTGAATCATAACTGAGTGCACCACAGGCTTTACAGCTCGACCAGTCTTTCTAGGGGAACTGTTATAGTCTCTGCACTCTGAGCCTCATTTTCAGCATTGTCCTCACTTGTCAGGAGTCTCCATGGGGGTAGAGGCTAGAACTTGGGGCACTTTCAGCTCCAGGAGTTACAGTTTCTGAGTCCACAACATTTGGCTCGCATGGAGGCTTTCAGACACTGGCAGTGGACTGTCAGGGCACTCAAAATACCTTCTTGTTCGGTGTATCGCAGTCTGCCCCAATCTATCATTTTCCTCCCTAAGCTCAAACAGTTCAACCATGCACAATGATTCCATTTCATCTGATCTGATGCTTTGCACTTCACTTTCTGGGAGCATTGGCTCAGGGATGAAGCTGGGGGCTTAGACAGTCAGAAGGCCCAGCTTTGTCTCCAGTATTGACTAGGGGATTGCCCCGAAACAATTGACTCAGTTCGTAAGAAGGATAGTATTCAAAGTCACTCTCACTTTCTTCTGATATGGACTGACAGTCATGCTCAACTGGGACTTGTGGAGGGGAACACTTTAACTTTGCTTCTGTAGGTGCAGACTTTCTTGATCTTTTCTTAGCAGCAGCTCTAGTCACTGGTCCAGAGGGGGCATCTTCTGGGGGCTCAGACTCAATCAGAATTTGTCCAATGGGCAGTAAATGATTTCTATGCATTGTTTTTACATCTTTTGAATTATTCTCAGGCCTTACTTTTGTACACTGGCAGATCATCTAGTTTGCCCACTACAATGTGAGGGAGATGGTGCCATCTGTCAACAATCTTGTGCTTGCCATGCAGTCCCAGATTTCTTAGCAATACCCGATCTCCTCCTGGAGTTCCTGTGCTTTCACCTTTTTATCATACCTTTCTTTGTTGGCCAGATTTCTTTTGCAGCCATGGTTTGAGCCAGTTGAGTACGCATGAGTTAGCTGGGCCTTTAACTTTGCACATACTGTAAATAGTTGTCAGCTTGAACCCCATCAGGAGAGACCCCAAAAACACATCTACTGGTAGTCGAGCTCTCTTCCAAACATCAGGCGGTGAGGGAGAACCAGTGGCATCACTTTGGTGCAGTTATAAGCATGTACCAGGGTGCTAATTTGTTGGCTCCATCTAGGCTTGTCCTTTGGGTGCAGGGTGCCTAGCATATCTAGCAAAGTGCGTTGAAACGTTCAGGCTGTGGGTCCCCTGGGTGGTAAGGAGTGGTTCTGGACTTTCTCACTCCCCACAGAGAAAGCATCTCTTTGATCAGACGACTCTCAAAGTCTCTCCTTGATCAGAATGGATTCTTTGTGGAGCCCCATAGTGAACAAAAGTTTCTACAAGTACTTTGGCTACAGTGGATGCTTTCTGGTCTTTGGTGGGAAAGCTTGGGCATATCTCGTGAAATGGTCAGTGACCACCAGCACATTACTGATATTTCTTTGATCTGACTCCAAACTCAGAAAATCAATACAGACCAGCTCCATGGGTGCACTGGTGGTGATGTTAACAAGGGGCAGCCCTCTGGGGCAAGCTTTCCTCTGTAATAGCGACTACAGGATTGAATGTGTTGCTCCACATCAGCCCCATCTTAGGCCAATAGAATCTGGATCTCATCAAGTCAAGTGTTCTGTCTATACCAAGGTGCCCCATGTGGTTGTGCAAGGACCTCAGTACTGAGTCTCGAAGGCAGTGGGCAGCACTCAGTTGTTGTTTGTCTACTTGTCCCCTCTGTCTACTGTTTCTCTGTATAACAGTTTATTGATCAGTTTCAACTTAGGACCTTCTTTGTATAACAGTGCAGTTCTCAAAATCGAGTGGGCGTAATTTGGACACATCTTTTCCTGCATAGAGGGCTTCTAAAGCTGCTTTGATCATGGGATCGCGGGATTGAGCCCTTGAATACTGTCATTGTCCAGCTGAGGCAGTGCACCAATGTCTATTGCAGAAAAGTGGCAATAAGCAGCAGGTATGCAATTCTCAGAGGCTCCCAAGCAATCCACCATGCAGTCCACTGCGTCCGTGGACATTTGTTCCTCCTGTCAAACTTCCGCAGAGTGCCCGAATGTCAGGTTCTGCCAATCGGACCCAATCATTCTGGGAAACAGGCCTCGGGAGAGAGCATCAGCATCTATGTGGTTCAGACCTGCTCGTTATTCGAGCATAGTCATGTAGATAATGCAGAAAGCCACCTATGGCCAGTGGCATCCAACTTAGCTGAGGTCTTCACATAGGTCAAAGGATTATTGTCAGTTTTTACTAGTATTTTAGCCCCATACAAGTACTCATGGAATTGGTCAACAATAGCCCACTTCAAAGCTAGGAACTCTAACTTATGTACAGGATAGTTCTTTTCGGATGGGGTCAGGCTTCTACTGGCAAAGGCCACTGGTCTCAGGCCATTCTCGTGCTCTTGGTACAACACAGCCCCCAACCCTTGCAAGCTAGCATCAGTGTGCAGGACGTAAGGTTTTCTGGGATCGGCATAGGCCAGCACTGGAGCATGGGTAGGGTGATATATGATCTCATGAAAAGCAGTCTCACAATCAGGAGTCAGCAGACCCCAAATACTTCACTTGGATGAAAATACACTCTTCTCAGTCTTGAGGGACGCTGACTTTTGGTATTTTTGTGGGTTGGGGGATACCCTTGAGTAAGGTTAAGTAAAGGGCGGATCACTCTTGAATAGTCCTTGATGAAGCGCGATAATAACCACAGAATCCCAGGAATCTTTGCAGTTCTTTTAGATTTTGGGCTGTGGCCAGGTGGTCAAGGCCTCAACTTTACTTGGGTCGGTCTCTATTCCTCGGTGGATACTATGTGTCCCACATACTTTACTGATGTTTGAAAAATTGACACTTATCAATGGACAGTTTAAGGCCAAAGTCCTCCAGTCGGTCCAATACCTTAAATAATCTGCTCTCATGTTCCTCCAGTGAGCTGCCAAACACAATAACATCATCTAGGTATACCAGGCACTCTAGTAAGTTCATGTCCCCACTGCACGCTCCATCAATCGTTGAAAAGTGGCTGGGGCACCTGAAATCCCTAGAGGCATCCTCATGAATTCATAGAAGCCAAGCGGACAGATAAAGGCAGTCTTCTCACGGTCCTCTGGGGCCCATCGGGATCTGGTAGTACCCACTGCGGAGATCCAGCAGAATGACCACTTGCTCCCGCTTAGGCAGTCCAAAGCATCCTGAATGCGGGCATTGTGTACTGATCAGGGATAGTCCCGGTTTAAGGTGCGATAATCCACACACATCCTTACTGTTCCATTCTTTTCCTCACTACCACAATGGGGAAGCATAAGGGCTTCTGATTCTTGTATTACACCAGCAGCTAACATCTCTTGCAGATACCGTCTCCACATCATCTATGTCAGCAGGTGCCAGGCGTCGAGACCTCTCACGAAATGGTCTTTTCGTCATGCAGCCGGATATTGTGCTCAGCTCCTTGACGCATCCTACATCCCATTCCTTTAAAGAAACACCTGGTCTCTCTGGGCAAGCTTCTCACTGATCCTCACTTTCCATTCAGCTGGCAGCGAGGTTGCTCAAAATCAAACAAGTCAGGCGTTACTCTGTCATTCTTCCTTGAACTCTGCTGCTGGGTAGCACTGCAGTGTCTGCACAATGCACATTAGCCAGGATGCAACCTCTGTTTACTCGAATGTCTCTTTCAGGCACAGTATGAACTTGGACCATTACCCTTCTGGCATAAGCATGGGCTCTAGCGGGCAAAATACTAGGCTTGACCAGCAGTCCCTCTGGCAATTTTCCATCGCCTGGTGCATCCAACATTAATATTTTATTCTTAACATCCTTTCTGATATGGACCTCTCCTGTAAGGTACACTGGCATTTGGCGCCAGGATCAGAGACTCAGGATCCTTCTTCCATACAATTCCGACCGTTCCTCTGGTTCTGTATTTTCAGCATCTCTCTGTGCCTCATAGGCCTTCTTAATTAAAGCCGAACTCTTAAAGCTCTACTAGTCTTTGACCCCTGTTTTCATAACACAACTGTGCCAGCCTTCCGAACATATGAGCATTTGTTCCAATCAACAAAGGGACACCATCATACAGTCCAGTGGGGGACACACTAAGGCTAGGGTCTCTACGTTCGCCACTCCAGCCACGGAGGTGGGAAAGACAGCCAAATTCGGATATACCAGAATAGGGGTAGGCCTTCTACTTAACCCCATACATGCAGTCCTTCTAATGGTTGTAAGTTAGTCTGACAAATGCTTCTGATACCAATCTTGAAACATAATTGTCACTTGGGAGCCACTGTCTAATACAGCTCTTGTAGACACTCCATTCACCTTACAGTGGTCTCCATGGAGGACCCACTATTCTGGACCAGTCTGGAGAGGCGGTGAGTGGGGGCCTGGGCAACTGACCTTGCCACAAAGGACGTGAATTAGCATTTTTGGTGCCCTCACTGGGATCATGTCGTGCACCTCTTAACCACTGATTTCTTCTCCGAAGCTCTCCTTGTAGCCTATATGCAACTTTGTCAGTGTCTTTTGGGGACTGGCATTCCCTTTTCATGTGCCCATCTTTCCCACAATTATAGCAAAACATACTTTCTGGAGTTTGAGCTGGCCGAGGCGCCACACTGGGAGCCAGGGCGGGGGTATTACTAACTGGAAACCTGGGTGCCATCTCTGTCTCTGGCGTGATAAGCATTTGGAGACATCGTCAGTTTCTCCACTTCCATGGTCAAGGAATTGAGTTTGGAGCTGTTATCAGCAGGAGATACATGGGTGGGTACCCCACCCCATAGCAGATGCAGTCGGATATAGGTCAGGGCCCACGTGCTTGCAGGCGTGGCCTTCATAAAGGGACTGTTTTGAATTCCGGATCTCTCTCAACAGTTTGCCCCATTGTGGCATATCTTTTCCTTGTCAGAGCACTCATTGACTGTCAACCTCTGCTGAACTTCCTTGATGGGTCACCCTCAGTCACTCGGGTCGTAGCCACAGCTGTTGGTGCAGGTACCTCCCGAGTGCCTTTCTCCAACTCCTCGAATTTCTCTCATTAACTCATCATGGAGGGTGGGGATTCCAGTCGATTTGCTAGGCGTAACTGGAAGCAACAGCAGTTCTGAGAGGGGCAGACTCAAGGTTCTGTCCAGTCTGGTTCGGTCCAGTTCAATCGCTGGCAAACTACCCTTTCTGAGGCATTCTTGCAACAATTTTCCACCGAGAGACATACACAGACAACAACTCCCCTTGGTACTGTTGTGCATTTCTACTCTCCACCATAGGTCCTCATCAGAATCTGGGCTCCCATACACATTCTCCAAGGCCTCAAGATAGGCCTGTGCAGTCGCTTCAGAGGTTACTGGCCCGTTTAGCACGGATGGTAGCCAGGGCAGGACCTCGGAGGCTCTCACTAACCCTCTTTAAGCTCTCGCCTTCCGAGCATTGCCATTCCTAGCACTTGGGGGCAACATAGTCTATCCAGGTCTCCAGTCATCCTCCCTTGGGGGTGGGGAGGTGCCAGAGAAGATCCTCAACCTCTGGAAGAGTCGTGACTAATGGCAGGTGCAGAAATAGGAGTCTGCATTGGTTCAGCCACCATTACGGGCACTGGAGCAGGAGAGGTGTTGGGAGGAACACCCCAGGTGGCAGAATAGTTTCTTCAAGTCCTCCACAGTTTTCCCTCTCCCAGCAACCATTCAGCAAATTTCTCCTCAAAGTTTCAGATAGTGGTGGGGCTGATTCCCCGGTCTTACTGTCCTTAGTTATCACTCTCCAAGCAGTGAGGGCTCCTCTGGGGTAATGGTCTGTGGCACTTTGGAGCTATCTATGGGATCCTTAAACTCTACTAGGGCCAGGAAAGTGTGGGTGAGCAGATTAGCATGCCGACCCACCACCACAGGGTTTGTAAACCTTCCACCTTGAAAAGTACTCCTGCACAGTGTCATGATTGATACCCAGGGGATGTCCAGGATAAGCATAGCATTTTGGGGTCGATCTCCTCCCAGTACACCACTCCACCAGCGGTGCACAGCCACTTCTGTCGAGGTACCCATTTTTTTCTTAACAGTGGTTTGTAAATATGGCCACTAGGACACACAATCCCAGCGGTGCCTCCAAGATGTAACCCCTAGATGGCGCTATCCCAGGGGCTACTACCCTGCCTGATTTGCCACTAACAGGTTGAGGGCCTGGATCCAATGCGTGGTGCCTCCACCCAGAGGTCAGGGTTTGCAATAGTTAAACTTACTTGGTCACAGCCCTCTGGGACACTGCAACCCCTTTCTTCCCACTAGTGGCCCACACAATATATCAGAATTACCTTCACAGTATACACTTACCCCCAGGTCTGGTTCGGCACTGGGACCTCCTGTGAAATGAGATACAGTGCAACAATCACAGTACAGTACTTTAACATAGACAAATACCTCAGGCAGTATAACTTTGCTGAAACAAGCAGCTCTGATTTATTTGGGGATATAACAAGGACAGGGAAATCAGGTTAATTAGCTTATCACTCTAATAATCTACCTATGGCTCTGTGCACAGGCCTATCCTATCAGTTACTGTCCCTGGGTACCCAAGCCCTAGTGGCTAGTCCAAACCGTGGCAGCTGGTAGGGCCCTTCACACAGAGAAAAGGAGAATTAAACAGTCAGCAGTACAGTAATTCCATTTGGATTTAATGTGGCAATTCAACAGGGAGCGACCCTGAATTAGTACTCACGACCTCCAAATAAGATAGGGTCCTTCAATGTCAGCAGGGCTCACTTGAGGTACACAAACCTCTTCACACATTTATATAAAAGAAAGCACTATACCAGGCAGGCTGCATCTGTATCCCGATCGCAATTACTGCACAATACCGGGAGAACACACAGCAGATTCAGTTCCTGACAGACCGAGTGCAATTTTCTGCAATTCTTCCAGTCTTCTACAGGGTGAGCCTGGTTTCTACTCTTCAGAGATCCTTTGATTCTTTTCACAGGACAGATTCAGTCCTAACAAGCTGCAGACCGAACTCTGGGCCTTACACACGTTTTTGACTAAAACTGCACACTGAAAAGCACAGGCTCCTTCCTTCTTCACTGCCAAAGCTCAACTCAAACTCCAACCGACAAAACCGGCATTTCCTTTGAGTTCCTCCCAGTTCTTGACTGGATTGGCTGTCACTCACAATAGACTGCTGCTGTTGGTCCAAAAAGGCACTGAAGTCTAAACTACATCTCCCAGAGTCACTGCCCATACAATCCTCTTGTGGCTGGCTCAGATTATGAGTCCAAGTTCTGATTCGTCCAAGGCACCATTTTAGAGCTAGCTTACCCACACTGATTGGTCCAGTTCAGCAGTTCAAAACTAGAATGGGAACTAGCAGACACAGTTCTGACTGCAAAGAAAGCAGGTTAGACAAACTGTAATTTCATTATTACTCTAAATAATTTCTGGCAAACAGTTACATCTTTCAGATAGGTTCCCTTTGCACTCCTAGTGACTGCAAAATGAAGTGAATTGGCAGCAGCTCGAGTGGTACTCAGAGAAGCACACAGTCCCCCATACAAACTAATTATGTCTGCAAGCAGACAGCTCTTAAAGAGACAGTACCAGAGGCTCTAAAAACACTCACTGATAAATGGCTTAAATGCCAAACACCATTCAGGCTTGGAGCATTCAAGCAAGCTCCTGGAAGTCTTTTGGGAACCCCCATTTGCAGGGGGGTTACATTTGTCACTCTGTATTGAGCATATACACTATGGCCATGCTCAGCACTCTTTGTGCTGAGTAGGGTCTTGGAAGCATGCACCATACTTCACATTTTGTCCCTGAAATGAGGGACATGAACACTCAAAATGTGGGACAATGAGGGACACTAACCCACATGATGATCAGGACACATCATGAAATATGGAGACACAGTATCTCAGAACACAGTGGAAACCATTACATTAGCACCTGAGAATACATTTCTACCAGTAAGCATTGGTGCCATTTAGGTAGGGCAGAGGCAGTTGTCCTCCCCATATTTGTATCTAGGTTGTTCATATGCTGTGGCAATAATGGCATTACATTTGGATTTAATCTTTTCCACAATAAGTGCCCACCTGGCCTGTGTGTGCTCACGCTACAGGTACTCTCCAGACTCGACTGTGTCTGCATTGTGTTGTCCACTCTCTCCACCTATTAACGGTGGCACAATCACATCAGATGAGGACAAGCTCCAGCCAAGAACAAGTGCATGAGTCTTGCAAGTAGGACACTGTCTTTTGTGCCACAGAGTAGACAGACTGCACACTACAGCTTGGAGGAGTTGGTGAGCACTGAACTCTTAATAGCAGTGTTGCAGCAGCATATTTTTGTTGGTCTACTCTTAGTGAGTCTCCACCTCCTCTGGTGGCTGAAGGGGCAGAGGGTGAGCTAGAAGCTAACTAAAGACTAAGCTACCTGCTTACTCTGCTAGGCTCACCATGCAAAATAAAAAAAATAGCACAGACCTCCATGGCAGCAAGCTAGGCTTAGCAGCAATGGTGAAAGCTGTGTGGGTGGCCTTCATAGGCCTTGATCAGAGCAGTGCGGCAGCAGCCACAGCAGCAATCAAGCAAGAAGCAAGCAACCCAGATTGGATGGATTCGGACGGTGAGGTGACTTAGTCGCAGACCATGCTGGGGACCTGTGATGGTCGGTTCTAGCATCCAGCTCCTGGCAGAAGAAGAGAGGGGGAGCAGACTGAAAACTGGGCTAGTGGCACACTGTGCCAGGCTGCAGGTTCTGGCCACATGGCCAGGTGAGTAAAAGTAATTTTTTTTTTTAAGGGGGATTAGGGAAGGAGGAAGGACTGAAATATTTATTTGTTTTTCATGTTTCTTCACCTTTGGGCGGCTTCATGACCCATAGGGGATGGATATTGAATGGAATGGAATCGGGGAGAAAACTCAGGAAAAAGTTATTTTTTGGGGGGGCAGAACTTCAACCAGTAAAACAATTGGTTAGTAACTGGGTGGGTTCAAGCCCAGATCTGAGGCACTGCTCCGAGGTATAGACAGATGAATCTTACACATTTTCATTTTTCCTGATTTATATATCACTTTTCAGTCAAAACAAATAAGTTGTACCTTTTAGAGATATTGGGCCCAATTCTGGAAGGGTGGTGCAGGTTGCCACTGAATGCAACTTGTACCATCAACACCTGGGACACTGACCCTGCGCCCTCTAGAAGGGGCAGGGTCTCCGTAGCAAATTCCTGCAACTTGCGACATGCGGCAAGGTACGCTGCACAGAGGGTGTACCTGGCCAGCATGTCGCAAATGCTTCCGCAGGTCACAAATGCACCCCCCCCGCCCAGCAAGTTACATCCTACACCCCCTGCCCCACCAGCCATCGGTATGTGCCCCGCAGCTGCTGGCCACAACAACTGGCCCCGAATCCCATAGCAACAATGCGCGCAGGGCTGCCCACACCCCCCAGCCCCAAACCCACATTGAGAAAACACTCCCAGGGCGCCGCCGGTATCTCCCCACCTGTGCCCCAACCACTGAGTCACCCACTGCAAATGCGGCAGAAAGCCTGCCCTGGTAGTCTAGTGCCCCTCCCCCCACAATCAACAGAAATAAAATAAAGTCCGTCCATGCCCTGGTAGTCTAGTGGCCCCCCAAACATCATAAATAAATCATGGTCCTTCAATGCCCTGGTAGTCTAGCCCCCCGATCAACAGAAATAAAATAAATATTAATTTCTGAGCGAGTCTGTTCAGTATGTGGTGATATTGGACTCAGTCAGCAGCTGGCCGTGGTGATGAGAGGTGGGCTGTGCCAGTCGCAGGCTGGGGACGGATGGGGGTGCTGGGTGGGCTGGCACAGCTGCGGGAGGGTGGGGGCCACTAGACCACCAGGCATGGACAGACTCTATTTCATTTCTGTTGATCATGGAGGGAGGCGCTAGACTACCAGGCATTGAAGGACCATGATTTATTTATGAATTTGGGGGACCACTAGACTACCAGGGAAGGCTTTATGAAGCATTTCGGTGGGCGACCCTCAGTTCAGGGCACGGGTGGGGATGGCAGCGCCACCTGCGGGCATCTGTCAACGGTGTTTTGGGGGCTGGGTATGGGGGGCCCTGTGGGGCCCCATTGGGATGTGCTGGGCATGGGGGAGGGACACCGTGCACTAATCACTGGACAGCCGACGGTTACAGGACCCCTGGAGTATCCAGAGTTGGCACCAGCAAAGCTGGTGTAACTTACATTGCTGGATCTCCTTCGGGGTTCTTGTAGAATCGATGTGGGCACTTACTGGCTGCCCTTCTAGAATGGGACACAACTGCTGATGTAAACCCCCTAGCACCATGTCGCAGGGGGTTTATGCGGCGTAACAGCTGTTTGGTGCAAGTGGCCCGTGACATGTCGCAGGCCACTTTGTAGAATCGCGCTTGTCACAACTGCTGACGTAAGTTGCTACATGCACCATTCTACTTAGCGTAACTGCTGTTACGCCAGACGTAACCCTTCTTGAATCTGGCCCCATTGCAGATATTCTAGAGCTGTCCCTTGCATTCATGGACAGTTGAGCAGTATGGCATGCACAGACTATTTGAGCCCCCACTATAGTCAGGCTTCCAAATGAAGCTGACCTCCACATCTCCATGCTCAGGCTCATTATGACAAAGGCCAAAAGAGACTGCAGGGATGTGCACCATGGAAATGAATGGGGGTATATTTTTATTACTATTATACAATATTGATAGAGAGTTGGAGATTAATGAAGGTCACTGCTCAACTAACAAGGGCCTTGTTAGTAGAACAGTGGCCTTCATTGTTCTCCAACTCACCATCATAACGTATAAAATAGTAACAGCTGAGACAGCAGCGCTAAGCCGCACAGTTACAGACCAGGTTCTTGCTGCCTTATCTCCCAAATTGGATGCCTTAACTGGAAAACTGGTGGACTTGACCTCTCAGGCAGCTGGACAGGCTCAGTGGCTGGACAAAGCTGAATGTTGAATATCAGATCTGGAGCACCGTCATTCTGCCATGCCAGGAGGGGTTGAGCAACTGGATAAGGAGACTGCTGTTTATTCTGAGCAATTAGAATATCAGGAAAACTACCATTGCAGATTGAATCTGTGACTTCTTGGCCTACCAGTGGGTAAGAAAAGGGACAGTGTTTTCAAACTTTGCACAGAAGCCCTCCCCAACCTGCTGGGTTCTTGGCTGAAGATGGAAAGAACACATCAGGCCTTGGCACCTTGACCACCAGATGGTCAGCTCTCATGACAAATTATTTTTCAACTACATCATTTTCCAGATAGATAGGCAATTTTAAATGCTTACCAGGCCAAAAAGGAACTGGTATACGATGGTCATCGTCTCTTTATCAGCCAGGATTTCTTTCAATGGCTGCAAAAAAAAGAGGCAGGCATTTGCACCAGTGCTGAACACTCTCCGTGAACGGAAACTTGAATTTTTCTTCATGTATCCAGCTGTGGTGCATGTTAAATTGGAAGGTGCTGCCTTCTCTTTCTATGAGCTGGACAAGGTTCAACATTTCCTGGAAGACTGGGACCATAAGAATGGGTGCTGAGTTTTTTTGGTTGGGGTTGGGACTAATGGAGTATCTGGACTTCTGGGGTTCCCCCTGAACCTTGCTGGGCCATTAGCCTGCTGTGCCATCTTATTCTTTTTTAGAAACTGTTTGCCTGCAGTTTTTGCTCCCCATTGTCTGTGTGATTTGTAGTTTTTTCCTTACAGATTTCCTCATCCCCCCCTTTTTTTTCTATTTCTCTTTTCTCTTTTTACGGGTTCTCCCTCAAAGCATCAAGAGTGCATGGCTGTGATGTGAGGAAGGACCATCATCCCCTGTGTGAGCTGCTCCTTGGGACAGCTGCAATTGGCATGATCTGCCCTTATCTTCCTCCTGCTGTCTGGACAATCTCCTATCTCAGTTTTCTTGATTGGATTATATGGGGTCTCAACTGGGTTGCAAGTATTCATTTTGTTTTATGGGATATGGGGAGGGTTTGAAAGGGCCGTGGAACTTGTGTTTACACTGACATTTACAAGTACATGCTTCAAATATGCAGTGATCAATATGAACAGGGAAGATTAAAAAGTGCAGCATTAAAAGTAGTGCCTGTGAAATAGGTAAGAGCACAGTAATATATCTGGACAATGAAAGTGACAGTCCACATAAGTGGAAAATGGTAAGAGAGGTAATACAGGGTTTGATCACAAGCTTGCAACAGGATTTGTAAAACGAACAAGTTGCACTTAATGTTTATGGGTGTGAATGCAAGAAATGTAATGGGGAAAAGATGTGGTGACCTGGAAGCTCTCTCTTCCCACATTCTTGTTCTTCCATTTGGCAGTTATATTGGTATAATTGGTAGTTCTTCAGACTGCTGTCAATTAATTCAAATGTTTGCAAAGACAGCACAGGCTCAAATGCAAAATGGAAATATGATTACGGATTGTAGATATGCTACTATGGGGGATTTTGGGTTCCCTTTCGGTGATTCTTTTACCATAAGTAGCACCAGTGGGCCTCCAACACTGCCCCCATTAGTCAGTGGTGGTAGATTAGCATCTAAGGAGGATAAAGGGCTCTCTTTTGATGGTTTGCATAACATAAGAGATACATGTGAGCCTCAGTCTTTGTACCCAATTTCAAATACACAGAAACAAATTCAGGGAGAGGGCAGCAATTTTGGTTCTCTAGTCTGCTCTTGAGGACTGAGGGGAAGGGTGGCGAGCGTTGATTGCTGGCCTTGGGAAGGGGAAACTTTGGAGATGGTTTTAAACCCTTCTTTTCCTCCTGCTTATTGTGTTTAGCTTTGTTCTGAAATGCAGGCATGGGGGGGGCAAGCTGGGCAAACTTGTTTTGGATGGCTTGGCGTTGATTGTTGGGGCCCAGTGGGAAGGGGGTGCAAGAGCCCCAATAGACTGAGAATGATGGGGCGGCCCAATTTCCATGGTTTGTGCTTGGTCTTCCAACCCCTTCTTCCAGTTCTGAGACCCATGTTCTTGGGGATTTCGGGGGTGGGGGCAACCTGGTGGTCTCTGGAGGTGGTCCTTGTATTGAGGCACTGTTGGGAATTTTCCCTGCCATAGTGGCCAGTGATTGTACCTGTTTAACAGTTCAAGTAACTATGTTAATAGTTGGACATTTTTGTAGTTCTAAAGGGGTAGGGGAGGGAGGATATGCATTTGTAGGGTAAGTCTGTAACCTATAGTGTTTTTCCCATTTGGGTCTACCTGTAGCTGGGGCTGACTTCTATTGAGGGGATGCCCTGTGCGCTGGTGGATATAATGGATAACTGGATGTATCTTGTACTTGTTCTTTGGTTAAATATGTCCTTGTGTTGATGTGGTTTTTCACATGTTCTTTGATTTTCAATGCTACCTTTGCCTATAGAGTTTCTCAGTTTTATGGATTATTTTGTTTACTGGTTCTTTCCCATCACACACTGTGCTTGCAGCTCCCTATGCCTAGATTTGGGGTTAGGGATCTTTACTTCAATCAATCAATCAATCAATATCTTTATTTAGACAGGCGGAACACCATTGAGCAGGGATCATTTACAAGATGGACCTGGTAGTTTAAACAACAAGGTCACAATACAACAATTTGGCATAGGCGTAGCAACATTATTAGCCTTTGTACAGTCATTACAAAAGAGAATGGCATGGCTTGGCACAGTGGTGTACAATAATTTACAAATAGCAATGTAAGATTTAACACTGAGAACAGAACAAGGCAGCATAATTTACAGGCATGGTACCAAAGGTAGTCAGCATACCACTATGTAGAGCAGTAGTCTGTATTATGTATCCGTGTTATACTGTGTACCAATCTATATTTCTGTAAGATGTGGAGCCTTTGCAAATGAGTCTCTGACTCAAAGGGTTGTAATTCCTAGACCATCAATAAATAAATAAATGTGTGAGTTCTGTGCAAGGCAGGTCTCTGATAGATAGTAGAGTACAATATTATATTGGATGAGGTCTAGACCAGCAAAGCATTACGTGGCCTAATAGAAGACTATAAATGAAGGGCACTGAGGGCACAGGAAGCGCCAAGAAATAGTTGGGATGTTGGTTGTCAGTTGGGTTGCCCTGGGTCTATGCCAGGTTAAGGGTCTCCTTCCCCCAGGGCTTTGCTTGTATCTTTATGGTGTGATATGACCACATTGCCCATTTGTTCCTGGAATGTCCAGGGTATCTCTTCCTCTGTTAAATGTACAAAAATTTATACAGTGCTCAAGAGGTGCAGTGTGAGGGTGGCCATGCTTCAGGAGACACATGGCACTGTGAGTGAGCATAATAAACTAGTTCAAGAGTGGGTAGGCCAGTGTTATTCCACCTCCTTTAATGGGCACAGAAGAGGGGTGACTATTCTAATACACAATGGGTTAGCATTTGTCAAGGAAAGGGTAGTCACAGACCACTCCAATGGTAGGTATGTTTTTGTTAGTGGTACAATCCAGGGGAAGCTATTACTTTTGGGAATATTTATGAACCATCCAAGAGAGACCTGGTCTTTTATGATCAAATGTTGTCCCTTCTACAGAAAGAGCAATTCCCAGAGTTAATTCTAGGGGGAGATTTCAACTGTGTTTTCAACCTGCTCCCAGACAGATCTGCTGCTGACCCTTGGCAGACCAAGCAGCGGAGAAGTGGGGACTGGGTTTAACCAAGTTGGATTTGGTGGATGCATGGAGGGATGCCAACTCGAGAGCTAAGGAATTCACCTTCTATTCCTGTCCCCACCATACCTGGTCATGTATAGATTATATAGTGGTTTTGAAAGGTTGTTATAGGAGGTTGCAGTCAGTATCTATTAGCCCAATCTCACTCTCTGATCACGCCCTGGTATTGGTGACAGTGAGCCTACAGTAGATGAGTTGTGGAAGGGTGGGGGGAGATGGCACTTTCCCACTTATATGTTAAATAACCAAAAACTTTAGGAATTTCTTTTAGACAAATGGGAGTTTTACTTAGCCACCAATTCCCCTTCAGCTACGACTCAGTCGGTTATGTAGGAAGCTAGGAAGGGATTTAGGAGTGGGGGAGGTGATCGCCTATATGGACGCTATGCATAAACAGAAGTTGCAGAAACTGCACTAACTCAAAGAGGCTGCCAAACAGCTTGAGTTGGTGGCTTTTCAGGAACCCCAGGATTCCATGCTTAGAGACCTTAAGATAGCTAGGGAGGCTATTAATAAAGAGCTTAGTGGTGGTGCAAATCGGGCCCTTATATATGCCAGTCAGCAAGTGTTTGAGTGGGGTAATAAACCCAGTTCGCTATTAGTGCAGTTGGTGAAGAGGAGGAGCAAGCCCACCTAGATTTCTGCAGTTCAGGAGGAAGAGAGTTTAGTGACGGTGGAGGCTGCTCAGATTCTGCAACGGTTTGTGGATTTTTACTCCGGCCTTTGTACTGGTGATGTGGTTGAGGGTCGTGATGTCATGGCAGACAATTTTATGAGTCTCCTGGGGTTAACCAGACTCTCTGCAACCAAGAAGGAAATGTTAAATTCCCCGCTGACTATAGAGGAGATTAGACAGGCTGCTTTTAGTATGGCTGGGGGAAAGGTGGTGAGACCAGATGGGCTTCCTACTGAATTTTATAGATCGCCGGGTGATTCAGTCTGGACCCACATCTTAGATATGTTCTGAGAAGTGAGGGAGGTAGGAGAGTTGCCACCTGCTTGTGGTTTTGCAACTATCACCCTGATACATAAGGAAGGAAAGGACCTGTTGCTTTGTTCTGCTTATAGGCCAATTTCCCTTTTGAATAGTGATATTAAGGTGCTGGGGAAGGCCCTGGTCAGGAGGCTAGATACTTGTCTCCCACCCTTGGTGTGGGAGGACCAGCCTGGTTTTATTAAGGATAGGCACTCATATCAAAATGTGCAGTGGTTATTGAGGGTGGTGGAGATGGTGTCTTGGCATCCAGGGGGGGCGCCTTTGTGCTCTCCCTGGACGCTGAAAAGGCCTTTGATAAGGTGGAGTGGGATTATTTGTTTAGGGTTCTGGATAAGTTTTGGACTCAGTGACTGATTTGTCATATTTGTTAAACTGTTGTACAGTACAGTAACCTGAAAGCAAATATTTTGGTGAACGGGGAACTTATTTGGGAGTTTAAGCTGGGAAGGGAAGGGATACATGGCAGGGATGCCAACTGTCCCCTCTCCTGTTCACTTAGATGATCGAGCCTCTCATGATTCTGATCAAAGAGGTTGGGGACATTCAGGGGATCCAAGGGACTTGGGGAATCCAACAGAAAATCTCGCTTTATACAGACGATGTCCTGCTGTACTTGTCGCAACTGGCCATGTCGCTTCCCCCACTGATCACCCTGATTGAGGAGTTCTCCTCATCTTCAGGTTACAAAATTAATTTTGACAAATCAGAGCTGTTGTGTCTGGGAGGGATGGCTGTGCAGGACCTTGCCCACTTTCTGTTTCGAATTGTCTCTTCTCACATTAAAGGGAACAGGAAATTTGTGCTAATTGGCTGCTGTTTATAAACTTCTTATTCTCAGAAATAATGTGCATTCTCCCAAAGTATCCATATTTAACAGTACCTGAATAACAAGTGATAGGTAAAACTCTAGTTTACATTGTTTTGTTTTTATGGCCAGCATTCTGTTACATTTCACTTCATGGAATCACTTATGTGGAGTTTTTACTATGTCACAGTTTGTGTACAGAATTCTAATTATGAGCTGATGACCTATCAGAACCCTGTTTAAAGTTCTGTGCACAAACTATGACATAGTTAAAACTCCAAATTATTGGTTCCATGAAGAGAACTGTAATAGAATGCTGCCCATAAAAACAAGACAATGCAAAATACAGCTTTTTATATCACTTTTTATTCAGGTACAGTTAAATATGGATAATTTAGGTGAATGCATATACTTTCTGAGAATAAGAACTTTATAAACAGCTGCCAGTTAGTTAGAAATGATTTCCTGTCCTCTTTAATTATTTGGGAATCCAGGTGGGTAAAACACTAGACTCCCTGTACAGGCTTAATTATATGTCCTCCTTGAGAGAATTGTTGGAGATCTCTGCTGGTGGCAGGGCCTTCCATTGTCCTGTCTTGGAAGAATAAACTTAGTTAAAATGAATATTTGCCTAGACATTTGTACCCTATCTAGATGCTCCTGATAGGCCTCCATAAAAGAGACCTTCAGATCCTGGAAAAGGCTTGTAGCAGTTTTATTTGGCAGCAGAGAGAGCCGAGGATTAGCCTTAGTCAGTTAAAAAAGTCTCCCGCTAAAGGTGGTTTAATTATTCTGATTTCCATCTGTATCACCTGGGGGCACAGGCCAGACTGGTTTTGGATTGGATTAAGGGCCCACAAGAGGTGGTATGGGTTTCACCAGATCAAGAGGGGAGGGATCATCGCATCACGGCCTACTTGGGGCAGATGGGGCTGCAAGTTTACTGCTCGAATGGCCCTAGACATTTTTTAGTAGTACACCTTTTTGGAGGCTTGGGACCATACCCATAAATTCTTAGGAGATGTCTCGAGGGGCACTATCTTGGCATCGATTTTTTACAATCCTGAATTTCTTTCAGGGCTGGAGGATCCGGTATTTCAGAGGTGGAGTCTGCTGGGATTGGTTGTCTTACATAGATACATAGATACATAGACAGTGTCGGCAGATAAAGGCCTATGGCCCACCCAGTCTGCCCATTTGAGCTTGTAAGGTCAGTTTGTTTTCCTAGAAGTCTGTTGCCTTACCCCTGACCTCCAGAATTCCTTTATGTCTATCCCATGCATTCTTAAATCCGTGATTGTTTCAGCCCCCACCACTTCCTCTGGCAGGGTGTTCCACTTGTCCACCACCCGTTCTGTGAAGAAATTCTTTCTCATGTTTCCTCTGAATCGTCCTCCCTCCAACTTCATCCCATGCCCTCTAGTCCTGGAACATCTTTTTCACTTAAAAATAGTGTTTTCCTGCACCCTGTTCCTCCCTGTAAGATACTTGTATGTCTATCATATCCCCTCTCTCCCTCCTCTCCTCCAGGGAGTACATGTTCAGTTCCTTCAACCTGTCTTCATAGGACTTGTGATACAATCCATGCACCATCTTTGTTGCCTCCTCTGAATCTTCTCTACCCTGTCTATGTCCTTACGTAGGTATGGTCTCCAGAACTGTACACTGTACTCCAGGTGGGGCCTCACTAGTGTCTTGTATGAGCGGAATTATGACCTCCCTTTTCCTGCTGGTGATGCCCTGTCTATACATCCCAGCATCCTATTTGCTTTACCTGCTGCCTTGTCACACTGTTTCCCTACCTTGAGGTCATCAGAGATGACAACCCCAAGATCCCTTTCCTGCTTGGTGCATGCTATATCCTCACCCCCCAATTGATATATTGTGCCAGGGTTTTTGTACCCCATATGCATTATCTTGCACTTCTTTGCATTGAATTTCAACTGCCAAACCCCTGAACATTCTTCAAGTTTCTGCAGGTCACTTCTCATTCTGTCTACACCCTCTGGTGTGTCTACTCTATTACAGAGCTTTGTGTCATCAGCGAACAGTGAAATTCTGCCTTCTAGGTCCTGCGCAATGTCACTGATGAAGATGTTGAATAGGACCGGTCCCAGCACTGATCCCTGTGGTACCCCACTGGTCACTCTTCCCTCTGTGGAGTGACAGCCATTTACCACCACCCTCTGTGTCCTGCCACCCAGCCAGTTACCTACCCACCACACTACTGTCCTGCCCACACCCATATTCCCCAGTTTGTGTAATAAAAGTCTTGGGGACCTTTATGGTAGACATGGTTTTTTTTGACCTGTCCTGAACTGGTGGAATGTTTAGAGCTGCAGTCCTCTCAGGTCTTTTGATACATGCAGGTGCAGGATTGGGCGAGGTGTCTGGACCATCTCCAGCCACAGAATTCTTACCTTTTTTGCTCTGGAGAGCGGGACCTACATGCCCAAGCGGTTCCTAAGGGAGGTTTGGCTAAAACGCCATCATAACATCAGAATGGGTCTACCCGATACTTCTATGAAGGCTAAGACACTTTGGGAGTGGGACTTAGGAGGAATGATTCTGGAGGGGGCCTGGAAGGAGTTATGCTAATCTCATATTGGTCTGAGCATATGTAATTATTTTAAGGAAGCCCAGTTTAAGTTCTTGCATACGTTATACCTCCCTCCAGTGGTGGTAAGTAAATTATCACTTGGTGTCTCACCTTTATGTGGGAAGATTTTGCATGGAGCGGGGTACTTACCTGTATTGTTTCTGGCAGTGTTCTGTCCTTCACAAGTTTTGGACAGATGTGTCTCAAGCCATCTCTCATACAATGCAGATCAGAATTCTGGTTGATTCATGGGGTTTGTTATTTGGAGTAGTGAAGTGGGGCTCTGAGGACTAAGATTTCTATCCCAGACCTACCCGGCTTATGTTGGTTGTGGCGAGGCATTGTATTCAAGCCACTTGGGTTTCCCAGGCTCACCCCACAGTGCAGATGTGTAAGGATTCCCTCCATGCCATGATCCAGTTGGAGTACCTAACTTATGATCTGAAGGGATGTTCTGACAAATTTGAACAGCAATGGGGTCGATACTCGATCTCCCCTGTCCCCTATGGAGCAGGCAGTGATTCAGCTGGGCTAAAGGATATGTACTGGTGTTAAGTGGGTCCAGCCTCTCATGTTTTTGTCTTCCTTGATGTGGTCACTATCACCTGCACCCTTAAATCTTTTACTTTTCTCCTTGGGCACCTATTGGTTTGTTGGATAAGCCTGTGGTTTGAGTAGACTTGGGAGCTGTAACTGGTATTATGGTAATGGATGTATATTTTTTCTGTTTTGGCTGTGTGTGTGATGGATATTTGATGTTATTAGATTTTAGAAATCTGATGTTTGATGTTTGTTATCTGTTAGGATGGTTAACTTTTCTTTTATTCTCTCAGTGTTAAGATGTACTTTTGTATCTACGGATGGCCTTTTTATTATGCACTAATGTGTTGTACATGTGTTTCATGTTTATGTCTGTTTTTTCTGAAAAGTTCAATAAAAAGAATAACAACAATCATATACTAACACACAAAAAATGTTTTAAAATTATACTGAAAAAGATCCTTATTAGCTAATCAGATTGCAGATGTACTGTCCGTTTTTTCTGCGATAACTAGACAGTAGACTGAATAATGGAACAGTGGCTCTGTATTCTGATTGGTTAAGAACAATAATGGGACAGTAGCTTTGCATTCTGATTGGCTGCTGCATGTGTACTTAGCCAGTCAGAGAGCAATCCCAGTTTGCCCTCCCACTTCAACATGCAGCAGCCAATCAGAGACTCTAGTAATGCTACAGCGCTCCTGTGAGAGACAGTTCCTGCTTTCTCATAGATGCATTGCAGTGCGATACACAGATTTTGCAGTTTAAAGTGTTTTTTCCCCCCAGTATAATAGCAATAATACCAATAGTGGTCTGGGTTGCCTCAATAGTAACTGAACCAGGGGGTTAATACACTACTCGGACTTCAGCCTTGGTGTTTATTACCCGTGGTCCAGTTGTTGCCTTGTAAACCCAGATCACTATGGAACTGTCGCTGTAATAAACAGAAAAAGGCTGCCCCAAGAGGCAGTATAGTGCAGTGGTCTAAGGCTCTGAGCTGCAAATCTGGTGACATCCAGCAAACCAGACCTGGGTTTGAATCCCACAGCTTCCACTTGCATACTGTGTGACCCTGAGCAAGTCACTTAACTTCCTTGTGCTCCTAGGTTGCATCTGGAAACAAGTTCTGGCTTAGTGTGCCTTTCCTGGTTAAAC
Source organism: Neoceratodus forsteri (assembly GCA_016271365.2). Classification (NCBI taxonomy): domain Eukaryota; kingdom Metazoa; phylum Chordata; order Ceratodontiformes; family Ceratodontidae; genus Neoceratodus; species Neoceratodus forsteri. Next base: position 668,011,430 of record CM057451.1, on the reverse strand, counting down.
AATTTCCCCTTTTATCCTCACAGTGACGGACTGGAGAAAAATTGTAATGGACATATACCAGCTAGTAAGGTTGATGGCTAGTCTTAATGATAGACTAACCAAATTTAATTTGAAATGACAAAGGAGGATGTGATACATGGCCCAAACAGATGAGAGTTTTGTCTCATGAAATGTGAATCCTGCAGAGGATGATGGGGCGAGGAGGGGAGGGAGGGGAAATGGTTAATGCTTTATGGATAGATAAATTGACTTGAGCAACATAAAGTAGACTGTGGAGATGTCTGAGGAATGTAAGAAGACTGTTACTTGATGACAGACATTATTAAATATTTATAAATCGAACCTGTGATTTAAATGTTAAGTTGCAACTGCCTAGCAACATACCTTCAAATCTTCTGATGTAACAGCTGTGTGTGCATCTCTTAATAAAAATTATATTAAAAAAAAAAAAAAAAAAAAGACCACCCCATGGCCCAGAGGAAGCATGCCACTCTTCATGCCAGAGGTTCGGAAGCGAACCAAGGAACCAGGGATCAGGTGACCAGGCTGGGAGGCAGCACTGCTGATGGCAGCATGCCCCAGCCATGGGAAGTGAGGTGGCACACTTCAGTGCTGCAGTAGTTTCTGCTAGTGGACTGGGGAGTTTGATCTCCTGGCAGGAGCACACAGAACACACTCAAGGCGGGACCACCATGCCCTTGCGTGCTGCCTGGGGTTGTTGGGAAAAAATTCAGAACAATATTGACTGTGCAGGGTGATGGCCAGCCTCTAGTAGGCCCTACACCACTGACCAGTCATCCTCTTTCACTCATGAGCCATGAGGGATGGAGGATGGGATAAGTACCTGGGGAAAGAGGGCGGCAGTGCTATGGGGGCTTGCCAGTGGGGACAAGTCCAATGAGGATGAATAAATAATGAAAAATAAATAAATAAACTGACAAATTACTGAAATGTTAACATAGAAACATAGAAACATTTCAGTAATGGGGCCAGATGGAATTCACCCCAGAATTCTAAAAGAATTAAGCAGAGAACTAGTGACACCACTGACTACCCTTTTTAACAAATCATGGGAGGATGGTGTGGTACCCGAGGACTGGAGGAAGGAGGAGGTGATTCCCCTTCACAAAAATGGGACCAAGACAGAGGCAGGAAACTACAGACCTGTCAGTTTGACCTCTGCGGTAGGGGAAGTGATGGAGTCACTTCTGAAGGAAAGAATTGTTGGGTACCTAGAGGCCAATGGGGCACAGGACCCAAGACAGCATGGGTTCACAGCAGGAAGGTCATGTCAGACAAATCTAATTGATTTCTTTGACTGGGTGACCAAAGTAGTAGACCAGGGAGGGGCTGTGGACATGGCCTACCTAGACTTTAGCAAGGCATTTGACACAGTCCTACACAAAGATTAGTAGGAGTGGGTCCCAGGGTGGTAGCCTGGGTAAAACACTGGCTGAACAACAGGACACAGAAGGTAATCGTGAATGGAGTCCACTCTGAAGAAAGAGGGGTTACTAGTGGGGTACCACAGGGTTCAGTACTGAGTCCAGTCCTTTTTAATGTCTTTATAAGTGACATTGCAGAGGGACTGGAAGAAAAAGTATGCCTCTTTGCAGATAACACAAAGATCTGCAACAGGGTTGAGACACAAGGAGGAGTGGAAAGGATGAGAAGGTACTTGCAAGGTTGGAGGAATGGTCAGAAGTGTGGCAGCTTGGAAACAATGCAAAGAAGTGCAAAGTAATGCACCTGAGAAACAACAACCCAGGGGAAGATTACACAATTGGGGGGGGGGGGGTTGTATCAACAACAAAAATGGAAAGGGACCTGGGGGTAATCATATCAGATGACCTTAAGGTTGGCAAGCAACGTGAGAAGACGGTAGGGAGGGCTGAGTGGATACTGGGATGTATAGGGAGAAATATCACCAGCAGAAAACAGGAAGTTGCTATCCCCCTGTACAGACAGTTGGTGAGACCCCTTCTGGAGTACTGCGTCCAGTTCTGCAGACCCCATCTCCGCAAGGACATAGACAGGATGGAGGCAGTTCAGAGGAGGGCAACTAAAATGGTGCAGGGTCTGCAAGAGAAGCCATACAAGGAAAGACTAAAGGAGCTTAATATGTATACCCTTGAGGAAAGAAGGGAGAGGGAGGACATGATAGAATGATAGGTAGGGAAATGGGCAGACTAGGTGGGCCAAGTGGTCCTTATCTGCCATCAAAGTCTATGTTTCTATGTAGAAATTGATAGCAGAATAAGAACTGCTAGGCCCACCAAGTCTGCCCATTTTCTTTATCTGCTTCAAAAAAACACAGACCCTACTTGATCTCTGGCTTTGTACTCTTTCCTATCGCTAGGGTTCTCCTATGCCTGTCCCATACATTTTTGAATTCCCCTACCAAATCTGCCCCCACCACCTCCACTGGGAGGCTGTTCCATGTATCCACCACCCTTCCTGTGAAGAACTTCCTCACGCTACCCCTTAGTCTACCCCCTTCCAGCCTCATGTTATGGCCCCTTGTTTTAGAACATTTCTTTTTCTGAAAGATGCTTTCCTCCTGTACCTTATTTATGCTCTTGAGATATCTGAAGGTCTTTATCATATTCCCCCTCGCTCTCCTTTCCTCCAGTGTATACATATTGAGGTCCTCCAGTCTCTCCTCATATGACTTTTGGTGCAGTCCCTGTATCATTTTTGTTGCCGTTCTCTGACCTGCCTCCACCCTGTCTATGTCCTTAATGAGATGCAGCCTCCAGAACTGGACACAGTACTGCAGATGAGGTCTCATTAATGATTTGTACAGTGGCATCACCACCTCCTTTCTTCTGCTGGTGATACCTCTCCCTATGAACCCCAGTATCCCACTTGCTCTTCCCACAGCCTTGGCACATTGTTTGGCCACCTTTAGGTCATCTGATATGATTACCCCCAGATCACTTTCTTGTTTGATGGCTGTCAGTAACCCCCCCACACACATCACGTAAGCCTCTCCTGGGTTCCTGTGCCCCAAATGCATGATGTTACACTTCTTTGCATTGAATCTTAGCTGTCACACTCTTGACCGTTCCTATAATTTACCTAGGTCCCTCTTCATCTTTTCCACTCCCCCCCCAGAGTGTCTACTCTGTTGCAGATCTTAGTGTCATCTGCAAAGAGGCACACCTTTCCTTCCAGACCCTCTGCAATGTCACTTATAAAGACATTATGTGTGATTCACAGCTCAGTGCTTATGTAACATATAGTTGAATATGTTTGTTGGATACAGAGGCCATCATTAAGAGGACAATGTTTACTATGTAGTAGTATAGAATGATTTGTGCTTAGGTACTCGGATGCTTGAACTGAGTAGATTGATAATATTTGATGGTTTTGGCCTTTCTCTGTATCCCACCTGTAGGAAGGAAGCTTGGTTTAGAATAATGAAGCCCCCCGGTGGGATAAGAGTGCCGCAGAAGGAGAAGGTGTTGGGGAGGATGGTGGGACTGCGACTCGCTCTAAGCAGAGCGGACATCAGTGCTTAGGTTTAAATAGGCTGAGGGGGAGGAGCTGTTCTCCCACATAATACCGGGCTACCCTTCAATTATGTGTGGTTCATAGCTCAGTGCTTATGTAACATATAGTTGAATATGTTTGTTGGATACAGAGGCCAGCATTAAGAGGACAATGTTTACTAGGTAGTAGTATAGAATGATTTGTGCTTAGGTACTTGGATGCTTGAATTGGTTTAGAATAACGAAGCCCCAAAAAGAATAAATAATATCAACGATTGTTCTGTAACTGAATGCTGAAGAGTCGTGCATGACTGCACCTAATAATAGGAATAGACGATCACCTCCTCCAACTCCAGAGAGTATGACCAGTAGCACTCAGGAGAGGAAAACCCCCCTTGGGGGGAAACCTCTGACGACCCATGGCTACTGATCTGCCCATCCTTCTGGGCATACTAAAGGAGAGAGATCCTAATTAAACAAAATTAATCAGCTAATCTGAATTCTAATAGTAGAATTTAATCCAAATAATTGGAGCTTAAGCAAGAACTGAATTGTAAATGTCCAGAAGTAATTTTCTCCTAATAAACTCCGAGTCCGAGAATCCATGTACAATTCGGAATGATGGAGAGTGGATATTGAAGGACCGTCTTCTGTACTTCAGTTGATAGAGGGCATAATCCATGAATTTGTATGATGGTGGAGATGAAGTTGATAACTGATGAACTTAATGCAGGAGACCTGAAGCAGATAGTTGAATCCAAGCTTTATCATCAACGAGGCAGGACGAATAGAAGTAATACAACTTCCAGTTTTCTAATAATAGAGGGCTTGTATAATACGAGGAATGAGAGAAGGTTTGAAGCCAGGCTATTGAGTGATGAATCCAGTTCTGATAAATAAGTATAGTCCTTAGGAACTGATATGAAAGCAACGGCTGTAGAGTTGAGCTGGAATAATGGCAGGCTGTATAGTAATCGGAGACTCTGGTGCAAGGTTATGAGCATCCAAGTAGTATAATATGGCAAGCCCAAAAGTAAGTAAGTCAGTTGGACTGCTAATCTGAAGTGAGAGGTAGAAGGAGCAGGATTGCACCGATGAGGCAGACAGAAGGAACAGAACATGGCAACCAGCCCCTGAAGAAAGTATAGCTGAATCGATAGCTGGTGATACAGGAGAGAGGCGGCTGATTCCAGTAGGGGAAGCGTGGCCAGACCTAGGAATGTCTGCTGGCAGAAATCGAGCGTGATAGATATTCCCTCGATGATGCGCAGGAATCCATCAGCAGGAGAGGTACGAATCGCATGGAAGATACTGAGTCTGAGATATGGCAACTGGACGAGAGGAATAACATCGAGAACTGAAGGTATGCAAAGGTCGAGGCATGAAAACCAGACGAGACTCGAAGAACCCTAGATGGAGATAACTGAAGAGGCTGAATCCAATGAAGTAGCGTTGTCACAGGTCTGAATTCGGAAGAGCATAAGCATGATAACGAAAGTCTGCAGGAGATGCCAACCAAGTCCTGGAAAGGGAAGCAGCAGGAATTCCATGGCTGAGGCAGCAGGCAAAAACATCCAAGAACACATGAGGAAGAATAAACAACAGACGAAATCCATGAAAGAAGCTTCTGGTTGGCCGACACAGCAGCAAGTAGGTGCAATAAAATGAGGATCTCCAGGCCTTGAGCAGGGCGTGGCAGAAGAGCAGAAACAAGAAACCTTCCAGCCGAATGGCGAAGACAGGTCGTAAAGGCTGTGAATCTCCAGACCTGAGCAGAGCAAGCAGGCAAGAGTAGAAGTAGATAAACCTCCCAGCCCAAAAGGTGAAGGCAGGTCGTAGAAACAGACGAGGAGTAGTAAACCTCCCAGCCCGAAGGCGAAGGCAGGTCAGAGAAGCAGGTGATTAGTGTGAAACCTCCCAGCCTGAAGGTGAAGGCAGGTCAGAGAAGCAGGTGATTAGGAAACCTCCCAGCCCGATGGGCGAAGGCAGATCATAAAGCACGCGAGTATAGTGCAGCAAAACATAGGAACAGACGACCTCCAGGCCCGTAGGGCATAGGCCAGACCAAATGCGAAGACTGAAGGATGAGCTGCATGCAATGCAGAATGACGTGTCCTGGTAGGTAGGGATCCCAGTAAATAAGCAAACACGGGCTAGATGGATGCTAGCTCAGGAGGAGCACAGTGGATTGTAAAGGCAGATTAGTCTGAATGACCAATAAGCACCGGAAGGGCAAACAGGTAATACGAGCAATGAAGGTAAGAAGTGAACCTGAACATAATGTAGTAAGCAAGCTACATGATGAAAACGAGAGCATGGAAGCTGGGCAAACAACTGAAGAGTAAATGATGACTGTCAAATAGCAAAGGGGAAACCATAGTAAGGAGCTCCTACATAGCTTGCTGAAACAGGTGGCAGGATTGCTGAGAACGGCATAGCCAGGTTGCAGCACTCAAGTAAATGCCATGGCAGACGTAATGCTTGCAAATCCAGTTTGAAAGGTATGGTGGAGAAGGACTGATTGAAATACTATGTCGACAACATCAAAGGAGGCATGCATAAGGGGCATCAGTAGGAACAGTGACAGGCAACTAGCCCACAAGGAGCAGAATCAAATCAGGCAATCCAGGAATGGAGTGGGTAGACAAGCTGAAGAGTAGCAAGGTGCAGTCAGGGAGGAAGCTGTAAACAGAAGGCCAAGCCCCATAGCCACAGGTGGAATCAGAGCACTGGCTTTCAAATCATAGTAAGGGCCAAAATAGCACAGTCTGAATAAAACAAATATAGATGTGAGAGGAGGAGATGGTCAGGGCCTGTAAGTTGAGAATTGTAAATATGTAGCCACCTGAACTGCTGGAAGAAGTCTAGAACGTATGAGACAGGTACATGGTGCCTGGAGGTTAAAACTGTCCCAAAGGCTGAGGGCTTAGCAAATGTCAGTGCCAATTTGTGAAAGAGCTCCATTACAAGTACAGCAACACCAATCCAAAGGTTCCAGTCGGTTATGAATGTGAAGCGGATAGAACGGTAGAAATCACCAAAGTACACAGGGCAATTTAATATGAATGCTCAAGTTCATCCACGAATAACAGCATCTTGTGTGAAACATGGCGCTATGCTTAGTGATAGCAATGGAGAGGTATGCGTATGGAGGCACCAAGACCGAGCAGCAGAACAGGGGAGCAACAAATGGAGGCAGCAACAGATCCTGCTCGATGGAGATCCTGAGAGCTAGAAATGCCCAGACACAAGCATGAAAGAGTGATAAAAGTCCATATCACTAACCATGGGTCGATGTCTGTGCAAGGCACAATTTATAAGTTGGGAAGTCAGGCAAGGCATACCGGTGAGGTGCAGCTGAGGAAGCAGGAATGAATCTAAAGGAAGTCAGCTGCTCAGGCAGGCGCGGCCAAGCGCTGGTAGAGATGTAGGCAGGAGCCACTGAAGCAGGGAACGGAGGCAGGAGCACCAGCTCAGCAGCAGTGCTAAAATGCCACAGGTAAGGTGGTGAGGACGAAGCGAGGTACAACATCCAGAGAGCATCGGAAAATGTCCCAGCCAGAAGTAAGTGCAAAGAAAGGCTACCTGTGGTGACTCTAGTCATCCACAGTTACTCAGGGAATGAAGGTCCAGCGAATGGCTGATCAAGTGAGCGGTTACCAACAGACAAACGCGGTGCATGGTAGCGGCTGCTCAGAAAGGAGGAAATGGCAGGGAAAGGCAAGAGACAGATGAGCAGAATAGAGGAAGGTAAACAAGCCCTGAAAACAAAAGCAAGACACTGGGGGGACACAAGCAGACAAAGAGAAGGGGACCAGGACAGAACAGAGCAGCAGCCGCGCCAGTACCACAAACTAGCAAGTGCGACTCGCTCTATGCAGAGCAGAAGTCAGCTGTTAGGTTTAAATAGTCTGAGGGAGGAGCTCTTCCCCACATAATACCGGCTACCTTCAATTGAATAGGACTGGCCCCAGAACTGATTCCTGTGGCAGCCTGTTGGTCACCCTCCTTTCCTTAGATTGAGCTCCATTTACCACCCCCTCTGTGTTCCATCCTCAACCAATTTCTAACCCAGTTTATCACCTTAGGACCCATTCCCAGGCTTCCTAGTTTGTTTACAAGCCGCCTATGTGGAACAGTGGTGTCGGTGTGTTGCTGAAATCCAGGAGAGCACAATTTACTCCCGCCTTTTGCTCCTCCACAACCCACTCTCACGTCAACATGCTCCCATGTCAACCCACTCCTGACAACTCGCTCCTTCCCTGCAACCAACCTAATTCCCATGGCTCGCTGGAGAAAAGTTAGATTCAGAAGTGTGTTCACTGAGTCATGCAATCCATTCCTAATACACCTTTGGGAACACATTTTCCTTTGTATCACAGTAGTGACCCTGCTAATATGCAGTGAATGGCCTTTTGAAATTTTTAAATGCACAGTAAATATTTATTACCCTCTTGTGCTTTCCAGTTGTCTATTCCCTGATGTGGCCAGGTCCGTGTACTGAGGCCAACTGAAATATTTTACTACATAATGGTTGTACTACATGCTGCCTTCCTTTTCTATAGCTTTTCACTATTATATTTCTCTTGTTGCTCTACAATCAGTATTGTGTGGGTCACACCACTCACAGTAACTTCTTTGACCCTTTATTTCTACCATGACTTGATTAACATTATTTCGACTTTACCTCATAGTCCCTCCCGGCTGCAGCTTCAGTACTGCTACAACTGCATCTCTCAGATCCTCCACTCCTGTCACCCTTGCTGTACACTACACTACTAAGCGCTTTGCACCAATCTTTTTACACCACCCTTGGTTTGATTCTTCTGGACTGCCACATCTGTACAGACGGAGCAATCCAACTATGCTTGGCCACACTACAAAACAGCATCAAAATAAAGGCAAGGAGAGGGGGGAGCAAGCAAAACAACAAACTCAATAACAAAATAAATAAATAAAACAAATACAGCCTGCATGAGCCATGTGGAGCAAATAAATAACAAAAATCAAAGAAAATAAAGCTCAAGCAGGGCACAGAACTAAATTACAAGCATTTGTCAATGCCGATGTTTGCTTGCTGGCATTGGCACTGGTAGTGTAGGAGTTACAGAGCTGCATAATAGGAATGGCAGTGAAGTATTGAACTGAAGCCAACCCCACCACCACCCTGCAGATACTGACAAGCATTGGGGTGTGCCTTTGGGTCATCAGGCATAACGGCCACGCCATTTCACCACACCTTACCCCGCAGACACCAACAGGTGTCACGGTGTGTCTTGGGGTCTTTGGCCCTTATGTTGACCCCATTCTATTAAGAAATATGGTGAGATGGGTGCAGTATAGGAGAATGGGGTGAACTTTGAGGCCAAGAGTCTAAGGCACAACTCGATGCCTCTCACTGGCTGCAGGGTGGGGTGGGGGTGGAATGGTATGAGCATTACAGGCGCATAATCCCAAGTCACACCCCTGAGGCCTGTCAGTCTCTACTTGGAACGCCTCAGGACGTTCATTGGTATTTTTCGCCAAAATTTTCAACATTGTTTTTTGTAACCCCACCTTATGAACAGTGGCAATATTCAGTTCGTTAGCTGAAAGCTGATTTTGCACAGTGACTACGCCCATTTACCCACAGTTGTGAAAACACATTTCAACAGGATGTGAAAAATGACAGCTGTACAGTTCATGGGGAGGTGTAAAAATGGCAATATTGAAAATCTGGAGTGAAAATATCAGAAAACTTGTGAAGTCATGAGGAGCATAGAAACTGCACAACACACACCCGTAATGTAATTAGTTTGGGATTTTTACAGCAGATTGTTAACACAGGCATTTTGGGCCTCCACCATGAACAATGTCATCGTGATTTTCTTAATCTGTCCCAAACAGCGATTTTCCACAGTGACTATGCATTTCTTCGCTGGAAGTGCGAAAACACATTTTGGCCATGGTGGAAAATGACAGCTGTACTGTTCATAAGGGAATGTGGAAAATGCCAGTGGTGGAAATCTGGACTGAAAATATTACAGATTCATGAACTTATGAGGGTGCGTGAAACTGCTCAATGCTCGCTTCAGACACGGTCCTTTTATGAACTTTTGTCACCAAATTTTTAATATAGCCATTTTAAGACCTCTGCTCATGAACAATGTCACTGTGATTTTCTTAATCTGTCCCAAACATTGATTTTGCACACCAACTGCGCCATTGTGCGCTACATGCGTTTTTTGTTTGACACTAATATTATCAATTTATATTTAAATCATCATTTATATAGTCCTGAGGTTTTTGAAATTTCTTGGGCCTTATATCTAGCTAGAGAGTACAGCTGGGTGACAGGTCCAGCTAGGTTTTACACATCACACAGTGTGCACTTATGTCTTTAAGACAATTTACTGATAAATTCTTGTCTATAATGCAGACATTGAAACTTCATGAGCCCTATAACAATCTTAGTTTGTCTTTAATCTGGGTGGGGGGTTGCCTTTCAGTAATCACATCCTTATACTAACTGTGACACTCCTAGCTTGATTTAGGAGTTATCTGCTTCAGCAGTGTTATCTTATGTCAATTAAATTTATATGCAGTAGGATTCTTTGTATGTGTGTTCCACCAAGCACTTTTAACTCAAGGTTGCTTCTGGCTGAAGGCAGTATAGTACTGTTAAACTTCTCTGACATCATCTTCTGTTTTTTTTTGTTTTGTTTTTTTAAATGAGTATTTTAAACCAATGGGGATTTTTTTTTCTGTTTTTCTCTGCATTATCTAGCTGTTATAAGTATTGTGTTTTCTAAACAACGCCATGAGCTTCTGAAGAAGGACTGGTTGGTTCAAAAGCTAGAGCACTTTGTTCTTGTTGTTACATCTATGTTGGTCCATTAAAGGGTAAATAATCATTTGCATCAAGGACATCAGAGCAATTCTGCTTCATGTGAAATAATGAAATGTACGGGGGGGAGGAAAATTTGCACTAGAGTTACAAGAAAATGCAAAATCAATATGATAGCACTGCTACTGTGTCATCTAAAGTCCATCATTTGTTTTTTGGTTTTACGTTCGCTTGCATGCAAGGAACGTCTTGGGAGAATGGGACACATTAGAGGTGTGCCTGCCCTGTGCAATCCCCTGCTCTGTTGAGCAGGTGTGGCAGTCCTGCACCAATTGCTGCAGTGCTGTGGCAAGACAGTGGTGGTCTTCTCTTCAAAGAAACCACCAGCTGTATGCTTGGAGCGCATCACGCCCCCAAATCTTTGCTGTCATGCTGGGAGCCCACCCCAGAGTGGCAAACGCCTGCGTCATCTGCCGACGGGGTGCCTAATCCCCCATTGGCTCCACCTTCCCCAAACAGTTTCTCTGCTGCCATGCTGGGAGCCCACCCCAGCGTGGCAGATGTCCGTCGCTCTGCTGACAGGTGCAAACGAATCCGCCCGGCTCCACTGCCCCCCAGCCATCCTTCTACATGCTGGGAGCCCACCCAGCATGGCAAACATCCCGCGTTGTCAATTATAGAAAAGAAAACCTGTAAATTAAAAACGGTCCCACGCAGTCTCCCGCCTCCTCCCACAACCCGCGACTCCACCCACTGCGCACCCTGCCTCCCCACACCCCTCACCCCATACTTACCTCCAGAGCTTTACGCGACGATCATCGCTGACCGGAACACGCCTGCACTTTTCAAAGCCGACCACGAACTGAGGAAATGCCGTAAGCTGGCTAATAGGCTAGATGGGTTTTTTCAACTTTGTCACATATCTTAGGCATTTTTGGGGATTTTTGCACAAATTTTCAACATGGGGTTTTTGGGACCCTTCTCATGAATTCTGTCACCGGCTATGGCATTATTCGCCTGAAGGGTGATTTCGCAGTCACTGCGCGAAATCACCTTTTGGGCCCGATTAATGAAACAGTGTCAGCATTCATAAGATGGGCTCTCAAAAAGCCTATTTTGAAAATTTGGTGGAAAAATTCCTAAAAATGACCGTTTTACAAAAGTGCATTGCGCAGTTCCTATGCAGGCTCATAAGTTCACGATTTTCAATATTTTCACTCCAGATTTTCAACATTGCCATTTTATTACACCTCCTTATGAGCAGTACAGCTGTCATTTTTCACATCTCACCCAAAACATGTTTCCACCCATGTAGCGCACAATGGCGCAGTCGGTGTGTGAACTCAATGTATGGGACACATTAAGAAAATCACAGTGACACTGTTCATGAGCAGAGGTCTTAAAATGGCTGTGTTGAAAATTTGGTGAAAAAATTCCTAACAATGACTGTTTTATGAGTGTGCGTTGCACCGTTCCTATGCACGCTCATAAGTTTGCGAATTTTCAATATTTTCACTCCAGATTTTCAACATTGCCATTTTACCAAACCTCCTCATGAGCAGTACAGCTGTCATTTTTCACATCCTGCCCAAAACATGTTTCCGACCATGTAGCGCACAACAGCGAGTCGGGTGCAAACTCAATGTATGGGACACATTAAGAAAATCACAGTGACACTGTTCATTAGCAGAGAGGTCTTAAATGGCTATGTTGAAAATTTGTGAAAAATTCCTAAAATTACTGTTTTACGAGCCTGCATTTGCAGTTATACGCACGCTTGTAAGTTTGCGACTTTTCAATATTTTCACCCAGATTTTCAACATTGCCGCTTTTTACTCACACTTCCTTATGAGCAGTACAGCTGTCATTTTTCACATCCTGCCCAAATGTAGTTACCTGGTAACGCATAATGGTGCAGTCGGTGTATGTAAATCAATGTATGGACATATTAAGAAAATCACAGTGACACTGTTCATTAGCAGAGGCTCTAAAATGGCTATGTTGAAAATTTGGTGAAAAATTCTAAAAATGACTGTTTTACGAAGCAGTGTTATGCTGGTCATACGCACGCCGTAGGGTTTGCAAATTTTCAATATTTCACTCAGATTTTCAACATTGCTATTTTACCAACACCTCCTTATGAGCAGTACAGCTGTCATTTTTCACATCCTGCCTGTAAAACGTGTTTCCGCCCATGTATCGCATAATGGTGCAATCGGGTGCGAACTCAATGTATGGACACATTAAGAAAATCACAGTGACACTGTTCATGAGCAGAGGTCTTAAAATGGCTATGTTGAAAATTTGGTGAAAAAATTCCAAAAAATGACTGTTTTACGAGCGTGCGTTGTACAGTTCCTACGTACGCTTGTAAGTTCGCGAATTTCCAATATTTTCACTCCAGATATTCAACATTTCCATTTTACCACACCTTCTTATGAGCAGTACAGCTGTCATTTTTCACATCTCACCCAAAACGTGTTTCCGCCCATGTAGTGCACAGTGGCGCAGTCGGTGTGCGAAATCAAGGTACGGACAAATTAAGAAAATCACAGTGACACTGTTCATGAGCAGAGGTCTTAAAATGGCATATTGAAAATTTGGTGAAAAAATTCCTTCAGATGTTCTGCAATATTACTAATGAAGACATTGAACAGAACTGGCCCCAGGACCCGATCCCTGCAGCACCCCACTGGTCGCCCCTCTCCCTAGACTGCATACCATTTACCACCACTTCTGCCTCCTGTCTGTTAGCCAGTTTCTAACCCAGTTTACCACCCTTTCCCCATGTCCAGCCTCCCAGCTAGTTTATCAGCCTCCTATATGGGATGGTGTCAAAGGCTTTGCTGAAATCAAGGTAGCGTTGTCTGTTGCCCCACCCTGATTCACTTCCTTTGTCACCCAATCAAATAAATCAACCAGATTTATCTGACATGATGTCCCCACTGTGAATCCATGTTGTCTATGGTCCTGGGTTCCGATGGTATCTAGATGCCCCACTATCCTTTCTTTAAGCAATGTCTCCATGATCTTCCCCACTACTGAGGTGAGGCTGAATGGCCTATTGTTCCCTGCCTCCTTCCTGCTGCCGGACTTGTGTAGAGGATCACATGTGCCCTCCTCCAATTCACTCATGTTGAATGAGCTCGTGAACATGGCTGCCAGAGGTACTGCTATCTCCCTTCGCAGTTCTGTTAATATCCTTGGGCTTATGACATCTGGTTCCATCGCTTGTCTACCTTCAATTTAGTGAGCTCCTGCAGGACTCTTTTGTCCACCTCTTCACCCCTTAGCAACTGCTGCACGGCTGTGGCCCTGCCCTCCCACTCTTCTGTGAATACTGAACAGAAAGACACAGTGGATGTCTTGGGAGGAAGGCATGAAACTGTCACTTCCAAATACCTAAACAGCACATACAAGCAAGCAACATTCGCATTGACAATACTTGTTATGTGACTGCAGAAACAAGATGCTGTATGTCAGCCATGTGTCTGCATTCCCACACTATCCTCCTCACAACTCTCAAACAAAGCCACTGGTGCTTACTGAATTGAGAAGAGTTACATGGATTTCAGAAATTGTGCCAGATACACTTTATTGCCTCATCCACTCTTTGTTTCAACCTCCACCCCCACTTCTCTTTGAAGCAAGCATGAAGGCTAGTTCATACTAGCACATTCAGATACTTTATAATTCACACTTCCTTTCAAATCAGGGAAAGGCATGTTGTTGGTCTATTACACTATGAAAACAAGCATTTGTCAATGCCGAATGTTCGCTGCAGGTATTTGCAGTGGTATTTGACACTTGGACTTGGCTTAAAAAATCAGTGACAAGAAGTACAAGCATTTGTCAATGCCTAATGTTGCTTGCTTCTATGTGCTGTTTAGGTATTTGGAAGTCACTGGAGTGCAAATATTAAAACAGTCATTTTTAGAAGGGAATTTTTTCACCAAATCTTCAACATAGCCATTTTAAGACCTCTGCTCATGAACAGTGTCACTGTGATTTTCTTAATTTGTCCCGTACATTGATTTCGCACACCAACTGCGCCATTCTGCGCTACATGGGCGGAAACATATTTTGAGTGAGATGTGAAAAATGACAGCTGTACTACTCATAAGAAGGTGAGGTAAAATGGCAATGTTGAAAATCTGGAGTGAAAATATTGAAATTTCGCGAACTTACTTGAGCCTGCGTAGGAACTGCGCAACGACGCCTGAAACAAGTCATTTTTTGATTTTACACCAATTAATGTGAGTTTTTTGGGATTCTTTCTCGATCGATAGATACTGTCATGGCGGGTATTCAGGCCCAAAGGGTGATTCCGCAGTCACTTCGCAGTCACGGCGTGAAATCACCCTTCAGGCCTGAATAACGCCATGACAGTGACATCATTCATGAGAAGGTGTCCCAAAAACCCCATGTTGAAAATTTGGTGCAAAATTCCCAAAAATGCCTGAGATATGCAATAAATGAACTCTCATCTAGCCCATTATTATTATACAGCTTACCGCATTTCCTCAGTTTGCGGTCGTGGCTTTGAAGAGTGCAGACGGTTCCCGGTCCACCAAGATCATCGCTAGCTGGAGTCCGAGGTAAGTATGGGTGAGGGGTGTAGGGAGGCTGGGTGTGCAGTGGTGGTTGCGGGTTGTGGGAGGGGTTGGGAGACACGCCGCGGGACCATTTTCGCTTGCAGGTTTTTAAAAAGACGCTCATGGGTCGTTTGCTACGCTGGGTGGGCTCCCGCATGGCACAAGGACGTTAGTGGGGCATTCAGCCAGCGGGGTATTGGGCACCCTCGCCGGTTATAGATGGTTGCCACGCTGGAGTGGGCCCCAGCGTGGCAAAAAGGATGGGGGCATTCAGTGGGATAGGGATTGGGCACCTCCGTCGCCAAAGGACTGCTTGCCACGCTGGGGTGGGCTCCCAGCATGGCACCTACTACTGGGGGGCGCAGCTCAGCCGACAGGGATTGGGCACCCGTCGGCTATACAGTGTCGGGGCGCCACGCCTCATGTGTCTGTGGGGAAGCTGTGCGTGAGCAGCCGATATCTTATCGGTGCTCACTGGAACGTAGCTCCCCTTTCAATTAATGCCACTGCATTTTGGAGCGTGTCATAGGACAGCTCCAAAATGCATTGGCTTACAGGGGCCGCGCCTGCCAGCACACTGACTGAATTGGAGGAGGAGGAGGTGACACACCTCCGAAATCTCCGTTGATGGCACTATGTTTTTTGAACATGTGTGCAAGCAACATAAAAATGCCAGTTCATGGCAATTCAGAGAAAAAAAAAAATATTTTGAAGCTGTATTACCAGACTAAGTGTGCAGTTTAGTGAATTACCACACGGGTGTGTATATGACGGTACTAAAAGGTGCATTAAAGTGCTTCAGTCATGAAAACCTCCCCCACTGGCTGCTGCTGAAATGCATAACAATATGTTCTTTGTGCATTCTGGCTGTTCTTTGCTTCAGCTGCAGGTAGTAGCACGCCAAGTTCATTTGCACCGTTTTAGCAGCGGGAGTTCACATTGACAGAGTCTAGTAAGAGAAAATGCTTGGAATTACACATACAATCGAAGTCTGAGTTTTCACATCAAATGCTGAGGTATTTTTTTCTGGAGGATTAGAACCCATGGAGTCCATGAAGGTGTGCTTTGGAGAGCTGGTGTGTGTAAGGACTGTTAGGCACCCACATTTTTGTAGTCCTGCTGTGGTAGGGAACAGTTTATTAAAGTAATGATGTGTGGCTTGTCTCTAAGCTAGACTACGACTACAGCAATCTATCAGGTAACCAACACAGTTGATCTGTGTTTGTGTGTGTGGGGGAGGGGGGGAGGAGCTGCTCACTGAAGAGTAGCTCCCTCTTTCAACTGTATGCCACTGCATTTTCAACTACTGTCATAGACAGCTCCAGCAGTGATTGGAGAACTGTGACCACGCCTGCAAACACACTGACTGAATTGGAAGATACTGACACACCTCTGAAAAACTCAGATGATGGCACTATGTTTCTTGCACATGCGTGCAAGCAAACATAAAAACTAGTGCCGTGAATGAAATAAATAGCAGCGGGAGTGAATTGATGGGAGCTGAAATGAGGAGGAGCGAGTTGACTCAGAAGTGAATTGATGGGATCCAAATGTCAGGGAGCGCATTGTCATGTACCTGAAATCAGGTAGACCACATCCACTACTCCTCTCGATCCACTTCCCTGGTCACCCAGTCAAAGAAATCTATCAGATTTGTTTGACATGATCTTCCCTGGCCAGAATCCATGCTGCCTCGGATCCTGTGCTCACTGGATTCAAGATTTCACAGTCCTTTCTTTTAGCAGTGATTCCATTATTTTCCCACCACCAAGGTCAGACTGACTGGTCTATGTTTCCAGCCTCCTCCCTGCTCCCACTTTTGTGCAGAGGGACTACATCTGCTCTCCTCCTGTCCTCTGGAACAACTCCCATTTCCAGCGATTTATTGAACAGGGCTGCCAATGGTGCCACCAGCACCTCTCTAAGCTCCTTTAATTTTCTAGGATGTATCCCATCTGGTCTCATTGCCTTGTCCACTTTCTGTTTTGTGAGTTCCTTTAGAACTCACTCCTCCATAAATGGACTGGTGTCTACCTCCCTCCTCTTTACTGCTCCTGCCACTTAATTGTGGTCCCTCACTTTCCTCTTCTTCTAGGAATACTGAACAAAAATATTTGTTCAGGATAGTTGCTTTTTCCAAATCCCCTTCTGCACACTTCCCTTCTTCTCCCTTAAGTCTTACAAATCCCACCCTTTGTCTTTCTCCTTTCACCAACATAGTATAAAAATCTTGTCCCCTTTTTTACTGCTCATGTGTTGTTTCTCTATTTGCACCTTAACACTCCTGACTGCCCCTCCCTGCCTCCCTCTGCTTATCCAGATACACCACCCTGTCCTCCTCCTTCTGTGTGGTTACATGAGTACAAAAGCAAGTACTAAATAACAATTAAAAATGTACATGCTAACATTCCTTAACAATGGAGCAAAGTCACTTATGAAGCTTGTACATATTACAAATACGGAGAATTCACATCTGGCTATTATAGTCATTCATAATAAATAAGATAATCATTAATAGGACTTTATACCACCACTCTAGTAACTGTGACACTCCGTTGACTGTTTACTGCTGCTATTTGTTACAGATTTGCACTGACTGTTTCATGCTGCTGTACATTACATGCTGCACTTTATATTTAATTTGTTGCTATCTGCTGCCTCCTGTGCACTATAATCATGCACACTAAGGTCACCTCACACACAATTTGCCCAGTTCTGTACCTTTTGTTTTGTATCACTTAATTTATATTGTAACTACTTACTGTACTTTGCATCTTTTGTACCAGTTTTCCTTTTACCCTGTATGTGCCATCTTTAAGGCATGGGTTGTACCTAAAAATGGTCCCTGAGATCAGTGTACCCACCCAGTTAACAAACAAACAAATAAAAAAATATATGTATTTGTCCTATGATTTATCCTAATCCCCCCAACACATCTGTAAATGAGATTCCCTATGTAGCTCTGTGTTTTTCTGTTGGACTAAATAACTTAAATAAAATATTGCCCTGCTGTTATGTAGCTATGTACTTCTTCTTCTGCTACTGCTGTTACCAGGGTATGCTTATGAAATAGATATTTTCTACCTTAATTTGTTTTTTTGCCTTGGTGTAATAAAATAAATAACGACAAGATAAACCTTTCGACTAACAATTTATGATTGAACCCCGACAGTTATTTTATTTACTTTATTTATCTATTTTCAATTTAATTATATTGGATAGTCAGACTTTATTTATTTATGTTTTTGTTTACTGACTAAGTTCTCTGGACAAAAGTGTGTTGTAAAGGAATGACTCAGGAAAACAAAACAGCTAAAAACAATATGACAAAAAAAATGAACACTCATCCTATTCCAAAAATCATTCAAAGCATTTACATTTGTAAAATCAAAACACATATTTTTAAACCTAGTTTTAAAAGTTCCAAAAGTTCAAATATGTCTAACTTTGATTACAGTATCATGCCTTCTTTAGCTCAATTTCACAACTGAAAGAACTTAAGCACTGGGTGGTCAAGTGACTTGCAGGCAAAATGCAAAAGGGCTTAAATCAGTCCATTTAAATATTTATAGTCTCTGCCCTAACCTGGATGACTGTACTGCCTTGGTAGGTCACTATAACCCTGACATTATTGACCTGACTGTGACCTGGCTTTAGCCTTCAATCCCAGATGCTGCCTGCACCTTCCTTGGCTTCAATCTTATCAGACTAGAAGGTCTGCTTTTATATTATAAAGCCACCTAAATATTTCCTTGATACAGCATCTGCACCCCCCCTTCAGCATGTGAGTTCTTGCACGTGCTACTGCTTCTGGGAAACATCAAGAAAATCCATCTGAGCCAAGCCTATAGGCCCCTTTACACACAGTGGTCTGTATCTGTATGACCGGTACAGACACACTGTTTCTTTCTTGGTGTGTACAGGCATTCCCTGCCACAACCAAAGTGAGCACTTCCTTAAAATGCATTCCCTGTTCTCCTGGGTTCAGCAGCTTCTGTTGCAATTTGTTCCATCCTGCCCTGCCCAACAAACATGGCTTTCCTCTCATTTTGGTGAACTGGTAGCCTCCACCTCAGTTACACCACCTTCTGCCAACAGATATAACCAAACTTTGGATGGCCATTCTTCTGGATTGCACCAAAAAGTTATAAAATTCAAAACAGAATTCATTTAGGGAGGATTTTTCCTAATGAATTCTGTTGAAAACATTAAAAAAAATTGTATTGAACTCATAATTTTTTTATGTCATCAAGGAAGAATGGCAGCCCAAAGTTCCATTAATTTGAAGTGATAGCACTGGACCCTGGATGGCAGGAAACACCACCGAAAAACAGGAAGAGACAAGCAATTGAAAGAGGAGCTATGTGTACAAGGTGGCAGAGAGTGCAGCGGGAGAAGTGTAACAAAACTGTAACAAAACTGAGCAGCACAAGTAAGTGCTGTGTAAAGATGCCTTATAACTCCCCAACTGGCAGACTTAATGACCTCACCTACCTGGTTCAAAGCGAGTTGCAGATAATGGGTGTGTGACAAACCTACCCACCCATGCCCCAACCAATGCCCTTCACCCATGTCAACTCCTTCACCATGTCCTTACACCCACATTTGACCCTGCACAGAGGTGCACATCCCAGACACCGGGACCCTCTGAGCCAAGCCACCAGTCCCCTGGATCAAGCTAAGGCAGACTGCTCGAACCCCAGGTGTAGTGTGTGTTCTGTCATACCAAACTTCAGTCCACTCCTTTCCCTGTATGAGGAAGGAATATGTTTTCCAGTTTGCTTCAACTAGATTAAGCATGACTTTCTCAATGACAGGTACCCAGTGGTTCACAAACTATACTCTTTTTATTAAAATACACAACCAGTCTGTGTATTGTGCTAAATAATAACTTTTTTATTTACACAATATATTTACACATTGGCTAAAATAGAACAAAAGTGTTTACAGAAGAAAACATTGAAAATAAAATTAGTTAAACCATAAAAACACAAACTTAGCTTTCCTATAGCCAAGTCAAACTTAAAGATGAAGATATGGAAAAAGAAGAGCCTCTTGTTTTCAGAGAACTAGCACACACGACTGAGTCCTCTCCCTTGCAGTTTCATATGATACCATCGGTCAGATGTGTAGACTACACACTGGCCCCCTTCTGTCATCATGAGGTAGGATCTTTATAGAGACAGCTCCCACATCTCAGTACATGACTCTTGCAGATAAACACATTATGGTTGAAACAGGATGATACCTAAGTTCCTGCTTTACCACAAAACAAATACACTTAAACAGCCCTGCAGTTTGCCATGCTTCTGGCCTCAAATGAGTGTCAACAGTATCACTTTTCCTGGGGTTTCACCCTGCCAGTAGACTCCCACAAATGGATACATTTCCTTTCCCAATAATGGTAATTGTTTGTTATTGACTGAACTGCACCCTGTCCTTGTCTGTTTAGTGACTAGTTTTACTATATTCAGATGCAAACTGTTGTGAATCCATATTGTAGTCAAAATGTATATGTATTGCTAACTACTGCACTAAGTTTTTGCTGTTATGTATTCTGTTTCAAAATGTACTGTCTGTATCTTCCTTATACTGTATTCTTGTTTTATAATTTCATATAATTAATCCCAGGTCGCCCCTGAAAAAGGGACTCCCTGAGGTCCAGTAGACTTACCCGGTCAACACAATTCAATAAATAAATAAATACATAATTTCTTCAATGATCCTCCTTGTAAACCATTTGATAAACAGCAGGACCATTTAGCCACATGTGCAAACTTTTAGAGTTTGACCTGACTGAACTTCTGGTATTTGCTGGGGCACTTCAGTCTGCCAATTAATTGTATTAAAACATTAGCATGCCACCCAAGGAAAAGGCCTATAGCAGGAAGAACCTCCTTCCATGTGAAAACAGGGACTTTTGTTTAGAAAACTTTAGAAACCATCACAGAATCATACAATATTCATTCCAGTTAGCTAACTGTTTTAAACATTAGTATGCCACAGGGTGACTTTAATCTAAAGTGGTCTGGGAGATATGCTAAGCAATATGAACCTCTGCTTGCTGAGCTTGGTCTCAAACAATGAATTTCTGACCCTACCAGGCTCTCCCCTAACAGGGGTCAGCATACCCTCCTAGATTGGATCTTGACAAGTACAGTTTAAAAGATTTCCTCTGTCTAGGACCTTCCCAAAAGATGCTATCACATATCATACCCTCACTTACTGTAGCTGGAAAGCCACATTACCTAGAATCCCTCCCCCCGATCATTCTGCTTAAGGACTTAACCAAGCTAGAGCTTGGTTCCTTTCATAGTGACCATGCCCTCTAACTGGTCTGCTGTATTGTCTTCTGTGGATGCCTCAGTTGTTCTTATCAATTTCCTAGCCATTTTCTCCTCTCTGCAAGAAAAGCATGCCCATCTTACCAAAAGGAGAGTAAGAGGCACTGTCACCAAATGACTTCTTAGCAGCCTGTTGTCCCTTCTGAAAACTAGGGACAAGTGTTGGGCTAGTTTTAAGTCTACCCATGCCTTGACTGACTTTCATGAGTACAGGCAACTTTAAAATGTCTGTAAAGACACCATATGTGCAGCTAAGAGTGAACTTTGCAAATCTACAATATTGGCCTCAGCTAGAGACTCCCAGAATTTCTGGTGGAACGTTAAAAGTGTGGTTGGTAGCTAACTCACATAGCACCCTACTGACCTGCTTCAGGGGTTGGAGGGGTAATTGTAACAACCACAGTATGATTGATAATTCATTTAACAGATAGATCTCTGACAGGTCAACCCTGACTTCTGTTTTCAATCCCTATTGCTCAGAATAAGCCTGCTTCCTCTCCTTGTTCCTTCCCCCCACTGTTACCCTAAAACTGTGACAGTGGGTGAGATTGGCAGACGTCTGGGTAGTCTGTCTCCTTATATTAATGCTGGCCTTGATAACATGGAGCCAGAACTCATCTGACTGGGTACCTCCTTCTTTGCCATATGTATCTACCACATTTTTAACGTATCCCTACTCACTGGCATAGTTCCTGATATGTGGAAAATAGCCAGGGCTGTTCCTATACTGAAACAAAGTGACCCAAAATGTACTGAAAACTATATTCCTATAGCAATCCTGTCAGCCGTCAGTAAACTCTTGGAGAAAGTTGTGGTATCCCAATTAATTGTGTACCTCTACAAATATGAGTCACTGATCCTGAAGCAGCATGGTTTCTGGAGTGGGCACAGCATCAACACTGCCCTTGCTCAAATCCCTTCTGAGATCAGGGTTGCTGTGGACCATAACAAGCAAACAAGAGCAATCTCTGTTGATCTCTCCAAAGTCTTTGATATGGTCGACCATAAATTTCCTTGCTCCAAGTTATGCTCCCTAGTCTTGTCTGACCACGCATTAGCTTGGTTCACAAACTGTTTGCAGAGCAGACATCAAATGGTCAAATTCAACAGGACATTATCAGAGCTGACTCTTGTTATGACTGATGTTTGGTATCACGTTTGCACAGTGAAAGGAAAACAGTGAAGACCATCACAGTGACAAAATCAACAGTTCCAGCCTACCAGTGCAGTGGCAGGGTGTCCATCCATGTCGCTGATGACCTGGGTTAGGGAATGGACCCAGGACATCAGAGGGCCGGCTGGGTGAGAAGGATGGAGCATCCTAGGGACTGCACTCCTTCACCATGGGGGGGGGAGGCAGAGTGTCTGACACAGTGTGGACCCCTGGAGGAGGCTGGGGGTACTGCTGAGCTGGCGCCTTCACTTCTGGAGGGCAGGGTGGATGCTGGATGTCATTGCACATCCCCACCCTGGGAGAAAAAGCATTAAAAAACTGCTGGCCACTGCATGATGGTTCCTCCTGGCTCCCAGTTCTGATTGTTCCTCCTGGCTCCCAGTTCTGATGGTTCCTCCTGGCTCCCAGTTCTGATTGCTCCTCCTGGCTCCCAGTTCTGACTGCTCCTCTGGCTCTTCCCAGTCAACCTATTCTGGCACTTGCAGCCCAGCTAGTCTCAAACCCCCACCCTGGGGAAAAGCCAGGGAGGCATGGTCGGGGGGCGCCGCCTGCCGACATCTTCTCCTGTCCTAGACGGGTTGGTCTGGTGCTGTGGCCCCACCCTGGGGTGTAAGCCAGGGGGTATTTCATAGGGGCACCAAGGTAAGTCCAGGGAATGGAGCAGGGGTTGGGTAGGCAGGCAGAATAAATGCAGCTTGCAAAATATATATATATATATATATCAACAGTTTGCTGTGATGGTCCGCTGGTTTCCCAACTCTGCTGTCTCTGGGGAATTTGATCCTCCCTGGACCAACTCCAACTTGAAGTTGGTAACCTATAGTGCGGGGGCAAAGCCCCCCCCAAAATAAACACTTCTGTACAGTGACGGCACAATGCCAATTGTTGCTGTTGTGCCATTGCTGTAATGATGACTGGCAAATTTCCTGTCGCTGAGACAACATAGAACCCTAATAGTCCCCCAAGGTTCTATTATTGGATCCATTATATTCTCCCTGTTTATAAAAGACCTGATCCGGGTGCCTGTCCACTGCAGTTCCACTCTATAGGCTGATGATCTACTACCTAGTTCACATGAAATTAGGACCATTAACTCCCAAAGGAATGAAGACTTCTGCTATATCCAATCCTGGCTCATGTGGAATAGTATAGCCCCAACCTAAAGAAAAAACAGTCTATACGCTTTGGATTCAGGGCTAAAGTTAGATTATGTCCTGAGCTCCTGGATATGTCCTGATGGCTTCTCTATGGTTACAGCCCATTCCTTTAACTATAGTGGAGTCACCCCAGACCCTCAGCTTCATTTTCCACTGCATATCCCCAATGTGTAGGGCAGTAAACAGCAAACATGGCATGGCATGGCTTATAAGACTAAGTGTATCCTCGTTCTTGCAGCACGACTTGCCCTAGCTAGAGAAGTGCTGATCTTACCCTCAACTACAGGCTCATTACTGTCTTCCTTAAGCCAGAGCTGTTTTATATTTTTAAGACTGTATTTATTGATTATTATAACTGCACTGTATGTTGTATTTTAATGTATTTGTGTTTCACAGTTTGTTTTATTATCCTGTACTACTATGCCTGTTATTGTGTAAGGTGCCCAGAGCATCCGGGACTGGGCACAATATAAATAAATATTACCTTACCTTATTGCAAAGTATTGTTTTGAGACAAACAAAGAAGACATACATACACATATCCCAGGTTGACCCCGGGCCCACATCCCCAAACTGGATGTGGTTACTATATACATCCCATAACTATTTACATACACAGTTTTCATGTAATACACCAGCCAAATTCACTCTGACTTACTAATATAAAGTTGGAGTCTATCAACTCAGAGTTGGCTATGAACCTAATCATCTTCCAGGTCAATTATCCCTCTTTTTTACTGACCTTAATTTCTAATTGCTTTAAGTCAGTTAGGCAAGGCTTTAAAACTGTGTCCCTAGGAGACAGAGAGAGAGAGAGAGAGAGAGAGAATCCATCCTAACCCTTCTGGTTTGGCAGACTTAATATAACCACACTAAGAACTATCTAAGGAGAGTAAGGCACATCTCTGGGAGGAGTACTTAAAGGCACGAAATTACACACATCAATAAAAATCAAAGTCCCTTTTATCTTTTTCTTAAGTAATAATTGCTAGCTAATCCCAATCAGACAGATCTGAGTTTGAGCACTCTTCAGTTGCATTGAGTACACTGCCTCTAATGCCCTCCACCTTTTATCTAGATTTATTTTTCTATCTTCTATTATCATCTGTCTTTTGAGTCTAAGATATGTAACAGATCTCTCATCCAATGATCATAATTATAGAAAAGATCGCTTTTCCAATGTCTTAGGTCAAATGCCTTAACCAGGGCAGACATCAATGCCACATGATGCTTAGCTGACTCTCTCACAACTGATTTCATATCTCTCAAAACATAGATCTCTGGCTTAATATGCTCCGAATAGTTTAGTAATGGATCCATGTTGTGACCAATTTGAACCCATAAGGAATGTATTTTGGGACAATCCCATATCACATGTAATAAATCCCCTGGTTTCATGCCACATCTAAAGCACATATCTGTCTGTCTGAGTCTTCTAGAACACAGCTTAGAAGGGGTGTAGTAGATATTTGAAAAAATAAAAAATTGCATAGTCTTGTATTTCGGTATGGGCAGGAATTTAACACTCTTCCAAATCTCTTTCTAGTCAGGCCTCGGGGGGGGGGAGGGTTATATTTTCTCCCAATATAAAACTTGAGCCGAGGAGTCTGAGCTCACAAATCTAACAGCACTTTATAAACTTTTGAGAGAGGGTGCTGAGAATAATCAATCTCCCTCAAATTATCTCAAGTGAATGGACTCTGCCCAACACCTTTATTATCTCTTAAAAATTGCTGCACCATATTTGTAATCTGAATCTTTCTAAAAAAGTCCCATTCCCCAGTCTGCGGTGGGAGGATCACCTTATCACCTACTATAAAATCTGTCAGGGTTCAGTCAGATAATTGTGAAGCCCAATGCTCATTGATTATTTGTCCCCCCAGCTGACGATTAGGGTTTCCCAGTATGGGCTGATCCTGAACTCTCATTTGGATTCTCCTCTGTGTGGGATTTAAGAAATTCCACCATGCCGCCATTGATTTAAAAATTGATGTCTGCCTTCTCCTTTTAGGTAAGCCCTCTGGATCTGAGAAAAGCAATGCTGCTGGGGAAAGTTTCAGGTCCTCCAGAATTTGTCTCTCAATTTGCAGCCAGGTCAGGATGTATCCCCCTTCTTCTTGGGCTCTGTACCACTGTCCCATTAAACCTAATTGTCCCGCAACATAATGTAAATGTAAGTCTGGAAGTTTAATACCTCCCAAAAGATGGGGAAGGCATAGGGTAGCATGTTTTCTCCTGAGGGGTTTTGAATTCCACAGAAATGTCAAGATTACCCTCTGGATTTTAATAAACCTTCCTTTAGGAATATTATAAGGTGGCAAATGAATCGGGTATAGCAATCTGGGCAGAAGGTTCATTTTAATCAGTCCCAGTCTGGCAGTGAAGTTCAGGGGGAGTTTATTCCACCTTAAAATATCAGTTTTAATTACAGACAGATTATCCACATTTGCTTCCACCCCATTCTCTGCTTTAGCCATAATCCAGATACCCAAATATTTAATCTTAATTGGGGCCCAGTTAATTTGCAAATGTTCAAAATCTGCTCTATACGTATAAGGGGTAAGAGGAAGAACCTACGTTTTGCTTAAATTTAATTTGTAGTTAGAGACCTCAGAGAATTGTCTAATAATTTCCAGGGCTTTTTGGAAGCTCTCAGCCGGTTTGCATAAATGTAACATTATATCATTGGCAAAAACCGAGAATTTAAGCTCCATCCCACGAACCTCAATCCCTTGCACCTCAGGCTCCATGTGGAGTGCTCTTAATAAAGGTTACAAGTAGATATTGAACAAGATTGGTGACAGGGGGCATCCCTGTCTGGTCCCATTCATCCGAAGGAACTCTTTAGAAAGATAACCATTGCACAGAACCCTAGCAGTGGGGGCAACATAAAAGTTTTTAAGACCTCTGAGAAGGCCCTCTGGGAAGCCCATTTTCTCCATCATAAGAAATAGAAAAGCATGGGAAACCCTATCAAATGCCTTCTCGGCATCAAGTGCAATCAAAGCCATAGCTGACTTGGAGTTAGAGGCCCTGTAAAGGATATGATGCAGCTTCCTTAGTGCATCATGCGTCCCCCTACCTGGCATAAACCCTACTTGATCCTGACTAATTAATAAAGGAGCAACTTTTAAAACTCTGTTAGCCAGGATCATTGTGAGCACTTTAATATCTTGATTTATTAAAGCTATGGGTCTATAATTGTCAGGCAAATCCCTAGGTTTATCTGGCTTTGGGATAAGTGTAATACAAGCTCGATACAGGGGAGGATGGGGAACCCCAACTTGCATGATATTCAAGAATAAATCTTTCAGGAGAGGGTCAAGGGAGTATAATCAATAAGTGAACTTTATCAAATTTAGCCAAGAGACCATCAGGCCCTGGTGTCTTACCACTTGGCAATGCTTTAATTGCTGCCATAATTTCCACTTCTTGAATTGGGGCTGCCAAAGCCTGAGCCTGTTCTTGGTCCAACTTAGGCAAGGGTATCTTATCCAGAAACCCTCTAATCTCTTCTTCTGAACTAGTGACCCCCTCTTGATAAATCCCAGTATAATATTCTGCGAAAGCATCAGCCATTCCCTGAGGGTCTGTAATAATGGTCCCTCTAAACTTCACTGCCATAACTGTTTGATCCACCTCCCATTCCCTAATTCTATTAGCTAACAAACAGCCCGGCACATCTCCCTGCAATAAGTATCTAGCCTTTAATCTTTCAAGCCAGCAATCTATCCTGACAAACATCATGCTTCTTATTTCATCTCTTAATTCTCTAAACTCATTATCCAGTTCACTAGAGGAACCCTCCAAAGGGAGTAGTGACTTAATGGCCGCAGTTAAAAATTCTTCCCACGCTCTATTCATCCTGTTACTCCTAGCAGTATATTCCTGAGCTGTTCCTGCATAGATTACTTTACAAGCAGGCCAAGCAAGTTTCTTATCCAGGAGTGTCGGTATTTGGGTCTGGATAATCTCCACCAGAGCTTCTTTAATTTAGACACAGCTTTATCAACCATTAATACCGCATCATCCAGCCGCCAATGGAATGGTTTTGGGGGAATGGTATCTATCTCCCAAAACATCTATACAGGGGAGTGGTCATAATACTCTGTTAAGAATAGTCAGTTCCTTGACGCCCCTTAATGCTGCCCCATTGACCAAAAAAAATCAATTTGGGAATGGGAGTTATGCACACCAGAATAAAAGGTCATGTCGGTATCCCCTTTAGTATACACCCTACAGGGGTCTACTATGCTGTAACTTCCAAAAATCTATTTAAAGCTACCTGTGCCACAGAAGGTGGTCTTTTAGAAGGAGGATTCCTGTCCATCCCATTATCCAAACAAAGATTCCAGTCACCTACTAAAATAAGTGGGTGGGAAGGAGAGTAGCAATATCAACCTCCAGTGAGGCAAAAGTCAGGTTTAGAGGGTATAGGGCCATAAACTGAGGCAAAAGAAAATGAATTTCCCAAGATGGTACCCAACACATAAATCCCCCGACCATCCTCTCGTGTCCTAATTTGAGAAATTACATATAGGCGAGCCTTCCCTACTAGTATCGCCACACCCCCGATGCTTTTGCATTCCTTTCTCCTATTACTTGGCCCACCCATATTTTCTTCAATAGATGTAATTCCTCTTTCAATAAGTGGGTTTCTTGCAGTGCAGCTATTTGAACCCCCAATTGATTGATATGTCGTAATATTACCAGTCTTTTCTTCCTCTTCCTGAGGCCTTTAACATTCCATGTGATAAATTTAAGCAATACCATTATTAATGACAGTACCCCTGCTTTTCATCCTTTTACTTTTTGTCCACCCTCTTATATACACCATGAATTCTCACTCTTCCCTTTCCCCCAGTAACCCCACCACTATAACCCCCACTCCTCCGATCGCCCTCCTTGATCAGATTGAGACGTGAATGAGCTAGCCCTGAGGTGTCCCTGTACCTCCGAATCCCCTTAAGAAATCAATAGACCCCACCCATAGCAATACATCCCACCTTAGGCTTCTTGAGTTACCAAATACCCCTACTGATTAAAGGCAGAAAAACTCCAGAAGCCCAGTAAATGCATCTCTCTCCCCACAAGAGTTCACTCCCTCTATAGTATCCAGTAGTAGTAGGGAGACTGCACTCCACACCATATTTAGTCCACGCCACAGAATCAGAGGTCCAGGAGCATAAAAACACCCCGACTTCAAAAAAATGCGGCAATAGAATGAACCCCCCCGTGTCAACAGTGTCCCTCACCTCTAGCTTCCCAAGTTTCCCCCATTCTTCTATTTCAGGTATAACAGATAAAAAGAAAAACAGCAAGCCCCTGAAACCAATAATTAATCATTCAAGAGAAGATGCCCTAATATAACTAATAATCTAGTGTAGGTTTGTTCAGTAGCACAGAGTTACCAAGACCCCATTTTCCTCGGGGCAAAGTCACTCCCTGTGTCCAGGAAATAGCAAAAAAAAAAACAGTCCACACTAAAATGTTTTGAGCCCACTTAAACTGTTCTGCATTGCACAAAACTTCAGGTTGTCTGTTATTAACTCTCCATCATAAAACAAAATTTTAACTCCCTGAGGTGAAAAAAAAGAATTTTTAGCGGACTGGGGTCCATTTGACCCTAGAAATAATAAATAATGAGCCCTTTTCTAACAGTACCACACAAAATAAATCCAGGTTAGTCAAACCAATAGAAGGGCAAATCCGATCTCCAAAGCGTGGAACAAAGTTCAAGTAGATCGAACACTACCTACCTTTATAGCTCTTCCCGATCCACCCTTCTCTCACTCACCGCTCTACAAAGGTCAATCCTACTGGCACCTTGAATCTTCAGGTTGCAGATTTAAACAAAGCCAGTAGCTCCACCCGCAGGCCTTCTGCCACATCAATTGTCAATACATACCTCCTATCTCCAGTCTGCAACCTCACAATCAGTGTGGCTGGATGTTGGATTCTAAACTTCACCCCTGCCAGATATAGCTTCTTCTTACTCTCAGCATACTCCTTCTGCTTTTCTCGAACCGAAGGTGTCAGATCTTGAAAAAGCCAAATAGAGGCCCCATTCCATTGTAAATTTTTATTTGCTTTGGCTTAAACAGAACATGGTTTTTTTCTTTATAATTCAGAAAGCTCATCATAAGGACCCAAGGTCTTGCTCCAGGTGGGGGAATCTCTCTCAAAGAGCAAATTGCCCTCTCAATATTATATGACTCTCCAAAAGGTGTAGGACCAGACTGTTTCAAAAGGAGATCCTGCATGAATGATACACAGTCCGATCCTTCCGTCTTCTCAGGAAGACCAGTCATAATCAGATTATTCCTCCAACTGCGTGACTCCTGATCTTCCAACTTCCTAACTTGTTTTTTAAGAGTAATCACCTCATGGTCTACAGACACCGACTTTCTTTCCTGGGAAGCAACCCTGGCTTCCACATCCCCCACCTGCTGTGTTAGAGCCTTCAGTGCTGGTTTTAAAGTAGAGATGTCAGCCATTAAGCCTTGGAAGAGATGTTTAATTTCTGAAATATCCTCCGAGGATGCATGCCCCCCTCGCTCTTCAGTCGGCTGGCCATCACTTTCCTCTGGGACCGGAGAGTGGGGCTTCGAGCATTTTACAGCCAGCGACCTTGCAGCCAGAGGCTCGGGGCTTCCACATTCCATCTCGGCCATATTGTTGGCCTGGCATGTCTTTGCTTATCGTAAGTACAATGCTTAATTATATTTTCTTGGCTTGCACCCAAAAATGCTGAACCACTTTAGGAGTCTGAATTCCCAATTGAAAGTGAAGTTGTGAGGTCCAAAGTAGTTATTTTAAGATGTAATATTCGGCACGGCCCGGGAGCAACCTTCGGGATGTCTTTTCCCCACTAGCTCATCATGTGATCCAAATGAGTGTATGTCAGCTCACCCAGCCCCTCTCACAGCCCACCTCTGTAGAAAATTAGGTTGGCTTTCCCAAGTGAATAGTTGTATATTTGCCCTGGACTGTTGTGTTGATAATCAGAACTGTTACATACTCCCCCCCACCCTGGTTCAACAGTTAAAAATTGCTAACTCATAGCCCCTTTTATCGAGTGATACCTCCATGTTTGCAGTCCCTAAAACCTATACAGCTATGGAAGTCCAGGGCCTTTGTTGTCTGTGCACACTGACTCTGGAACTCCTTCTCACTACTTGTTCATAGTGCTCCCTCTCACTCTTTTCAGAATGTCGTTCTGAAAGCATCTGAAGGCTGACTCAACCTTCCCCTACTACCACTGAATATGAACTCCTGTCTTATCCTGACTTGCAAAGGATTATGGTCATATACTTTGAGCTACACTAATTTTTGACTCTAATTTATTATAACCTATTACTGCATTTACTGTAGTTGCTATTGAACTGAACACATTTCTGCTTTCAGATGTTCTGTAACAAATGTTTGCCACTTTACTCTGTAAGCTCTCAGGCTGTACCTGAAAATAGGCACTGCAATTGTCTAGTGTGCTTACCTGGTCAATACAAATTAAATAAATTATCATTGTTAGGTGGTCTCCTGTCTTATGCAGCAAGCAGCAGGACTGCCACTAGGATAAAGCAGGAAGGAGGAACTATGCTAAAATGTTTTGTTCTGAAAGCAAAGGTTTGCACCATGCAAGAATCAGAGCAGGGACAGATTATATGAAGAAATTGTTCAAGGAATCTCCTTGCAAATGTGCTACAGATGGTCATGATCCCATCTTTACTCTTTTTTTATTATATGCTTCCCTTCCTTCATACAGTTGTGTGTTGTTTCTGCCAAAATCAAGCTCTATGTGCCTTGTTCTTGATATTAACAAGAAAAAAAATATAACACGTAAATCCACCCAGTTCAGGTTCCTGTGATGATGATCTCACCATGCCTGTTTTAAAGGCTTTTTAAATTGAAACATTTCTATAAAATACTACTGGGGAGGGGACCTCCCATCCTCCATGACTACAGGAAGGGGTTTTATATACATTAAATTATACATATAGACATGGTTAACCCCAACCTACAGTACCATTTGCGCTTTCACATCAACATTTAATAGGATGTGTTTTCAGTGGGACATTTTTGGTTTAATATAAGATGACGATTACCTTTTGAACTTTTTGCCATGGTGCATGTTGGCCCCTTGTAAAATCAGCGTGTTACCCCGACAAGTTTCTTTGCCTTTTGCTCTGGGTTTCATGAGATGCAAGGCTTGCTTGCAAATCTTTCTACATTTCTGACCTCTGGAGCATATCTTTGTAAAAAGAACACAGGAATGTGTGTCATGTAATTTGCCCAGGTCCTTCATTATATTAATACTGATTGCCTTTTTAGAGCACAATTGCAATTAAATTGCTGTCACCATAGCAAACAGCACAGCAGGCGATATGTTCTAGTGTGTTAACATCAGCTAGCTTCTCATCCATAAGATCCCTCTTGGGATCTAATTACTGTATGCCACAATTACTGATTGACTGAGTGATCTATAGCAAGTCACCTAACCTCCGTGTGCACAGTCCACCCAGCTGGAAAATTGGGTAGAACCTGGGCCCCACTAAAAATGAAGTGTTGCTTCTCAGCTGGGCTATGCTGGGTAAGCAAATTATGGGGGGGGAGGAGAATAAAATCAAACAAAAAAGGCAGCAAAAATTAAAACTACATTATTTTTAGAACTAGCATGACAATGGTCAGGTTGTGCTTGAAAATAGGCATATTTATGCCTCGGGCACTTAACCGTGTGAGTGAAAACAAATAAATAAACCCCAACAGTCCAGACACTTTGGTAAACCTATTCTATTATTGCTTATAGCTCCTACATACACCCTCCCCAAGCTACAATCACTGCTCCCACCATGAACTCTGTATTGCCTTTTGCACAGTGCAAATTGTTCTCCTTCAGTAAATTGTAGTGTACTTATAAAGCATCATTGCCTTTACACACTTGCTAATTTTTACAGCTTATTTACCTATTATTTGTACTTTTGTACTTCATTGTTCTACTCAGACTCTCACTCTCCCTCCCCCAGGACACTCAGTATGTCTTTCCTGGTAAAACCTTTCGAATGAATGAATGATGAATAAATAAATGAATGAATAAAAATAAATAACTATAACAATAAATATAACGATAGAATAATGATAACAGAGGCCCGATTTTCAAGTATTTCTCTCATGTTATACCTATGTGGTCAAAATTGTAATATCGTGGCCCTGAGTTTCAGTTTTAAATTGGAGCATTTTGAATCAATTGCTGGAGGACTGTCCTGTGAGACGACATAGTGCTGTGAGACAGGCAACAGCCACTCATTCTTATTTTAAATACTTATCCTAATTATTATTATGTGTGACCGTCTGTGTGGAGGAATACCTGCTCCTGTATGAGGCAGGAAGCAAGAAGATGGACTGGTAGTTCTCATGGAGCACCACGAACTACTGTGCTAGCAAGGGGTAATTGTTTTTACATCTAGGCAGCTGTACTTTACCCTACACCTCACTGGTACTTTGCACAAGGAGTGTAAATTGAATTTTAATATATTTTACAGACTCCCCTGATTGGGAGACAACTGTGACCCCAGTAAGCCTTCTGGGTCATGGATGCAGTTAAATCTCACCCCTCTGTGAGCAGGACATTTTGAATCAGTTGCTGGAGGGCTGTTCTGTAAGATGGCTTAGTGCCGAGAGACAGACAACAGCCACTCGTTCTTATTTTAAGTACTTATCCTAAATATTATTGTGTGTGACACTCCATGTGGAGGAATATCTGCTCTTGTATGAGGCAGAAAGCAGGACGACAGACTGGAAGTTCTCATGGAGCACCACAAACTACTGTGCTTTCAAAGGGTAATTGTTTTTAGATCTAGACAACTGTACTTTACCCTACACCTCACTGGTACTCCGCATGAGGAGTGTAAATTGAATTTTAATATATTTTATAGACTTCCCTGATTGGGAGATGCAGTTAAATCTCGCCCCTCTGCAAGTGGGGCATTTTGAATCAATTACTGGAGGGCTGTCCTGTGAGATGCCTTAGTGCCATGAGACAGACAACATATATTTTACAGACTTCCCTGATCAGGAGATGACTGTGTCTCTGGGAAGCCTTCTGGGTCACAGACACAGTTAAATCTCACCCCTCTGTGAGTGGGGTGAGCTGAGTGGGGCGTGCGTGGTGTCATGCATGGAGACACATGTCAAGACACATATGTTTGCATGTGTCGGGCATGTCCAGTGAGTATGGAGATAGGAGGCCACAGATCTTGTAAGTCTGCGATTTTTCTGTATTTCTGTGCTATTTTCTTAAAGCAGAAACAATATGATAAGTATAGAAAAAGTAAACAATAATTTTTATAAAATGTGTAAAGAAAGTATGACACCACAATGTGCCAAATGTCATATGTACTCTTTGGTCAATAATCAACAAAATATATCGCAGTAGTGTGAGAAATGTGTACAATATGAGACAGTGTTATACAAACTACATAACACTCTAATGGAGTTACAAAACCTAAAGAAAGTAATGAATTTAGAACAAGACTGTGGTATAATAGGAGGGGAGCTGCACATTATATAACTCACAGTCACTAAATTCACCCTCTGTTTCCAAGAAAAGAACTGGGGAGGAACTACGTCAAGAAAATGAACAAGCAGGGACATCGGTGAACTGCAATAAAAAACTCAAACAAACCACCCAGGACTTAAATAACGAATGGTACTTAGTAAAGAATGGTAACAGGTTAAAAAAGGGGGGAAGAGCAGTCACAGCACAGGAAATAACAACACAAAACAGATTTAGTGTATTAGCTGACAACCCCTGTGAAACCCTTGGATCATTACCTGGTCAGTCTGACCAAGTTGAGGTGATAGGCAACTCCATTGTTAGAAAATGCAATGCCACCATTTGTAAACAAAGTAAATAACAAAGTATAGTACTTTGTTACCCAGGGGCAAAAATACTAGTCATTCAGGGTGTAATACCAAAGGTGGTCATAAGATCTGATAAAAAACGAATGATAACAATCCATGTTGGAATTAATGATGTGGGTATAAGCCATGAAAAAGATATCTGTCAGGACTTAATTGACACAGCAAAAATAATTATATGACAGGGAACACAAGTTATTATTTCTGACCTCCTACCTGTACCAAGGGCTGTACACGAAAAAAATAAAACCACAGCAAGAATCAATGCTAGACTTAACAACTGGTGCAACACTGAATCATTTGAATTTATTGAATCATGAGATAGTTGTTATGGCAAAAGGAATCTGTATAGCAAAGATGGTCTTCACCTGAATAATGAAAGTGCTGAAGTACTAGGAAATTTGATCAAAACTAAAATGGAGACAACACATTTAAACGGACTTGGGTGGGTCACTCAACATGGTAAACTTGCACTGAATAGTATCAGAATACCTAGCAGGAATAAAACTATCAGGTTTTTACTTAGTAACATGAGAAGTCTTTCTATAGATACATTAGTGAAAGGAGAAAGTCCAGAGGGGGGATTGCTAAGCTCAAAGGAGAAAAGGGGGCATGTGTGAGGAGGAGGACCCCATAAAAGCATCTATCCTAAATATATACTTTTGCTCAGTATTTACTGAAGAGAAAGTAGGGCAGGGCCCACAGCTCAGTACCATGGACACAGGAGGGAGGGACATGAGCACTACTCCCTTCACAAAAGAAAGAGTCCTACAAGAGCCCACTAAGCTCAGGGTGGACAAGGCAATGGGACCTGATGGCATATATCCCAGGGTACTTAAAGAGCTAAGGGTGGAACTAGCAGAGCCATTAGCATAACTGTTTAGTGAGTCTCTGAGCACAGGAGAGGTCCACAAAGACTTGAAAAGGGCTCATGTGATCCTGCACCACAAGAGTGGTAGCAGGGAGGAGGCAGGGAACTACAGACCAGTTAGTCTTACCTCAGTGGTGGGCAAGATTATGGAGGCACTACTTAAGGAAAGAATAGTGCAACACCTAGAATCCATAGGGGCACAGGATCCAAGACAGCATGGGTTTACAAAAGGAAGGTCCTGTCAAACTAATCTCATAGATTTCTTTGACTGGGTAACCAGAGGTGGACCAAGGGGAGCAGCTGATGTCGCTACCTTGACTTCAGCAAAGCTTTCGACACTGTTCCACATAGAAGATTGATAAATAAGCTGGGTAGGCTCGGGTGGGTCAGAAGTTGATCAACTGGGTGGCAAACTGGTTGACGGGCAGAAAATAGAGAGTGGTGGTAAATGGTATACAGTCAGAAGAGATGCAGGTCACAAGTGGGGTACCTCAAGGATCAGTCCTGGGGCCAGCCCTCTTCAATATCTTCATTAGTGACACTGCAGATGGACTGGAGGGTAAGGCTTGTCTGTTTGCAGATGACACCAAGATCTGCAACAGAGTAGATGATCCAGATGGGGTGGGCAGAATGAGAGAAGATCTGGATAAACTAGCAAAATGGTCAGAAGAGTGGCAACTGGGATTTAATACAAAGAAGTACAAGGTCATGCACATAGGGAAGAGAAACTCTGAAGCCGCCTATAGGCTGGGAGGGGAGTTGCTGGCAGTCACAAAGGAAGAAAGAGACTTGAGCATCATCATCACCGATAACCTGAAATCATCCAAGCAGACCTCTAAAGCAGTAGGTAAAGCTAGGGGATGTTAGGGTGTATTAGTAGGGATATCACAAGTCAAAAGAGGGAGGTAATAATCCCTCTTTACAAGACACTGGTTAGGCCCCATCTGGAGTACTGCGTGCAGTACTGGAGGCCGCACCTTCACAAGGACAGTAACCAAATTGAGGCAGTCCAGAAAAGGGCAACCAAAATGGTGCAGGGACTGCATCAGAAGACATATGAGGACAGATTAATGGAGCTCAGTATGTATACCCTTGAGCAAAGGAGGGAGAGAGGTGATATGATTGAAACATTCAAACACCTTAAGGGCATTAACAAGGTGAAAGAGTTTAACATGTTTAAATATAAGAAAAATAGCAGGACAAGAGGAAACAGCATGAGACTAGAGAGAGGCTGATTAAGGGGGAATGTGAGGAAATTCTTTTTCACAGAAAGGGTGGTGGATATATGGAACGGCCTACATCAGGAAGTGGTGGCTATGATTACAGTGCAGGGCTTCAAACAGGCATGGAATAGGCATAAGGGAGCAATACAGATGAGTATGAATAGATAGGCCACTGACAGAGCAAAGGCTGATGGCACATTTATAAGGTAGAAAAAGAAATGGGCAGACTGGATGGGCTTTGCGGTCCTTATCTGCTGTCAACTTCTATGTTTCTATGTAAACCATAAAGGGCTGTACCGAATTTTACTTATACAAAACATCTAATGCGGAAGGTAATAATAGTGATTTAACAAATATCGAGCGGCATAAGGCATTAGAAGGAAACTCTATTGATGAGTCCTGGGACTATGTAAAAACTATAATACATACAACTATGGAGAAACAGTAAAATGCATAACAAAGACAATAATAAAGGCAGGAAACCAAAATGGGTATGTAAAAGTATTGTTAAATTAATAAAGAAAAAAAACAATGCTTATGGACAATATAAGAAAAATAGTTCAGTTTCTAATTGGATGTATTTTAAAGCAAGACAGAAAAAATGTAAAAACAAAATTAATAAGGCTAAGAAAAATGATAAAGTTAAATTAGCAAATACTTTAAAAAGAAACAAATAGCAAACAGTTTTACAGATACATAAATTCATTAAAACAATTCAAAGGGGAACTTACAAATATAATAGATAATGATGAGCGTATAACAGATCCAGTGAAGACAGCTAACATATTTAACACATATTTTTGTTCCGTATATAATGGACAAACTCCACTACTTCCAAAAACAAATTACAATATTGAGTTAGGGACCCATGAATTTCATAAGGAGGAGATATTATAACAAATTGAAGACTTAAAGGACCATAGGGCTCCTAGGTTAGACACCATCACTTCACTGATGCTAAAATTAATGAAGAATAACATCTGGATACCTCTTAAAATCATAGATGAAAAATCACTAAATTGTGGTTTAATACCATCTGATTGGAAAAAGTCAAAAGTCACACCTATTTTCAAAAAAGGATGCAAGACTAGCACTGTCAATTATAGACCAATAAGTTTAACATCAATTCCATGCAAAATCCTAGAAGCAATGATCAAAAATCAAATCCTGGAACATTTATTTTGTATTTATTGATTGATTTTAATATTTGATGTTATTATGATATAATTGTATTTATATGTATTACTGATTTATATTTGATGTTGTGGTTTTAATGTGTTCAGCGCCTTGGTATGCTGAAAGGCGCTATACAAATAAACGTATTATTATTATTATAAACCATCTCCATGTTTGACATAAATCAGCATGGATTTAGGAAGGGTCACTCATGTTCAACAAACCTTATTTGTTTTTATGATCACATTAGCAAAATGTTGGACAAAGCTATTCCTATGGATGTTGTTTTGTTTGATTTTAGCAAAGCATTCGATTTAGTATCACATTGGGCATTAATGAGAAACTAAAAAAATACGGTATTAACATATACATCATAAGATGGATTGATAACTGGTTAAGGGAAAGATCACAAAGGGTAACCATACAGGGTCATCTCTCATCTGAAGGAATAGTAGCTAGCAGGGTCCCCCGGGGGTCAGTGATGGGACCAATAATCTTCCAATTATTTATAGCAGATTTGGAAGAAAAATTCTATAATAACATTATAAAATATGCAGATGACACTAAACTGTGTGGGCTGTGTAACACCATTGACCAAATAGAATCTTTACTAAAGGATATTGACTCCATCGCTTCCTGAACAGCAAAGTGGGGGTATGAAACTGAATACTGATAAGTGTTGCATTTTACATATGGGAAGGCAGAATCAGCTACATAACTATACATTAAATGATGAGGTAATTTCAAATAAAACAACTGAGAAGGATTTAGGCATCATAATCGATAATAACTTTGTGTTTAAACAGCATTGTACCTCCTTAGTAGCCAAAGCTAATAGAACTATAATAGCAATAAAAAGAAACTGAAGTTTTATTGCCCATTTATCTATCCTATATCAGACCTCTAATGGATTATGGTAGCCATTTGTGGAGTCCTTATACAAAGACAGAAATCAATAAATTGGAAAGAGTTCAGCATAGATTTACCAAATCAATTAAAGCTCTGAAACACTGTACTTACAATGAAAGATTAAACAATCTAGGTCTCCATACTCTACAATTAAGAAGACAATGAGGGGACATGCTTTTTTATTATAATGTAATAAACAAACCTTTGATAATGATAGACCTGAATATTGAATACAAATCTGATCAACTTGGTGAAGGGCCACTCACCACAAGTAAAACTTAATAATTTTAGAACAAAATAAAAGAAAATACTACTACACAGTATGATCAGCTAACTTATGGAACAGACTTCCAGTGGAAGTAATACTAAGTTCATACAAATAAACTTTTAAATGAAATCTAAATAAACACATAGCTGCCGGGAGGGAATGTGAACTATTACATCCTGTCCTAAAGGAGCAGATTTTGAGCTTTGGTCTTTTTTGTGCTATAATCTAAGTGAATCTAAGTGAAAGAATGAATTTTATTTTGGAAATAAATTCCTTTAGAACTGTATGTTTTAGTGGATTGCGGGGTTAATTACACTGAAGAATTCTAAACAGCAAAGGAACTTTTGCCCTTACAGTTTAGAAGAACAGTTCCTTATTTAATAGACCAGTGGATAGTATCGGAAAACTTGCAGACTGTAAACATTGCAGGTCTGCTGTGCATGGTTGTCTTTCAAATTATTATTCTGTTTATCTCTATATTTTCCCATGTACCCCACCCTGATATTCAGAATTATCAGAGATGCACATTTGCTGGCTAGGAGATTGGGTTAGTGGCTGCATTTAGAGCCAAACCAATACTGCTCTGTGATTAGGTGGTAGGGTATGCACGAACATCAGGCACCCCATGACCTTTGTCCATGGGAACCTAGTGCTGCATTTACAGCTGACTTCAATACTGCTTTGTGATTGGCTGGCAGGGGGTGCATGAATCCCAGGCAGCCCATGATGTTCCTCCCTGGAATCATGGTGCTGCATTTACAGCTGACACCAGTCCTGCTATCTGATTGACTGGAAGGGGGGTGCAAAAATGCTGGGCAATTCACAACCTCCCTCTCTGGGATACTACTGCTGCATTTACAGCTGACACCAGTACTGCCTTGTGATTTGCTGGTAGGGGTGCAACAATGATGGCAGCCCACAACCCTCCCTCCCTCCCTCCCTGAGAGCCTACAGCTTAATTTACAGCTGACACAAATACTGCTCTGTGATTGGCTGGCAAGAGGTGCATGAATGCTGTGAGCCCACAACCTTCTCCCTACTGCTCTGTGATTAGCTGGCAAGGGTGCTTGAGTGCTGGGAGCTCATGACTTTCTCCCTGTGGCTCACGTCTGTGACATATCAGTCCCATAGCAACTCCATCATTGGCTCCTAGTTATTGTACAAGAACCCTGATTTCCAGGTGGCTGAGCAATGTGCTGCTGCTACTACGTGTGAGATTGACTGTACAAGTCTTGCAGTTACTTCAGTCTGATACCCTTCCATATTTGATGGAACTGCTAATATGCCTCTTGTTTTGCTGTTCATATTCTTACCATCACTTAGAATATTCAACTAGTTGTAACTTATTTATGCATCTCTGTACCACTTGCTGCTGTTGCCTGCCCTCCCCTTGGGACCTCCTTGAAAAGCATTTTAATTATTTAGCTTTTTTTTTTTGACCAGGTAATTACACTGGACAAAGTGATCATCTATTATCAGGTACAACCTGGAAGACTACAGTAAGGTCAGCACATCATAAAGTAGGCAGAAAATAAAAATAATACTGTTATTTAAGACATGTTGCAAAATGGTCTTAATAATATAAAGCAATATAGACATTCTGTAAATACAACTAAATTACGCTATCCTCATGGAAGACATTTTAAATAAATAAATGTATAACTTTCTTATTTTTTTATTCAGTTTAAACAGGAGGTTTGCCTACAACCAACTGAAAAGAAAGGGCAGATCATCAGTTCAAGGAAGCAACCAAAATATCAGTGATGAAAAGACAGGTGTCTGCAGTATTCTATTCCCAGAGCAGTGAAACAGTGTAGCCTTGAAATGAATAGGGGCACTGCTCCTCGCGCACTCCATGAACTGTTTTAGGATGCCATGTGAATAATTTTGCTTTGCTGTTAGACACATAAGAGAGGTGCAGATGAGAGGATTCAGACCCCAGACTGCTCCCCTATAAAGGCTCATTTAGGACTGGCAGTATAGCCTAGAGTTTAGAGTAATGAGTTGTGGATGAGTTTGATACATCCAACAGACCTGGATTTGATTTCCACAACCTCCCTTGCATACCATGAGACTCTGAGCAAGTCACTTAACTTCCCCAGTGCTCCCAGGTTACCCTGAAAACAGGCCCTTGTGCCTAATGGCCTTACCTGATTCCCAAAGGATAAAAAATAATCCATGTGGGAAACACCCTAAAAGGCTTCTATGGTATTCTTCCTTGCATCTCACGAGCCTCAACAGCAACCTAAGGTGATGAAGGGTGGACAGATGACTTAGACATATCCCTGATCAACTCTGGAGAAAGACCGTATAATATACGCAGTGTTGTTCATAAAACAACAGAATCAGGCAAGTGCAGTTCAGTTTTTTGCACCATGTATACTGCACCCCCAAGTTGGCCCATAAATATGACAGCTCTAAATTGTACAGGTGACCTAAATGCCACATTGTGGAGAGCACATTCCAAAACTTGGGGTGGGAATATCCTATGGTGGCAAGATACTGGAAAGGGGTGGCGGATGTCCTATCAATCTGTCTCAACTCTGATTACAGAATTTCCATAAGAACAGTGATACTGGGCTATCACCCACAAGATTCTAAGCATGCTAGTTATAGTTCTCCCTTGGCGTTAGGCCTGGCAGTGGGAACAGTTGTATTAGCATGACATTGGAAGACAGAACCCCTCCCCCAGAGCACAGTGGGAAACTCCATGTTAGACTGTCTAAAAATAGAAAAAACAGTATAAGATAGAAGGTGACCTGGATAAATATAACAAAATATGGTCTCCACTAGAGCAAGTGCTTGAACATGGGAAGTTTCCTGGGTTAAGTAATCTAATCCCCCCCTCCCATCTCTACCCTGTGGGGTGGCAGGGTCCTTTGATCCTGTTTCAGACTAATTCTGAAACACGTGGAGCACCATAGCCACAGTAATGAAATGTGTGAACTGCTAATGAAGGGACAGAATTTTGAAGCAGAATGTTCTTTTTCCATTCATTGACTATGCACTGTTTTGTACATTTCTTAACACTGTAATTTGGTTCTTGCATATCATGTACTGACTGGAAGCTTTCAATAAAAATAGTTTTTGAACTAAAAAAAAAACTGTTTCTTGCTGCTGGGTATTTAAAGGAACAATGCCAATCTTTCAGGGCCCGAAAAGACATTCTAGCTGGAACAGAGATTTGAATTTCTCTTAAACACAGAGGGCCAATGCCCCTCATCAGACCAGCGGCAGTTCAATGCACTGCCTTGCTGGCAACCTGGTTTCAGAAGTGGACTTAAGCATTCAGAGTGGGCATCGGGGCTAGGCAAGAGCTCTACCGATGGATGAGCTTCCCAGCCCAGGCAAGAGAGAGGCCCCTTCTGGCACCACAGTTACTCCTGTGGCAGATGATCAGGGGGTTTGCTCCCCCAAGGAATATCACTGTTGCAGCTGAGACTACTGCTAAACTGCTGGCCCCTCTAGGGGGTGGAGGAGGAAAGGCAGAAAATGGGGTTAAAATCCCACTGCCACTAGGATGATGAGCAGCAGTACCTTGGGCCCTGCACTGTGAATCCCTACCAGAGATACAGTGGGGCTAGCAGAGGATGAGGCTGTGGAGTGCGGCCAGGGGTACACACCCAGGCCTGTGGACAGGGCAGGCAACAGCGGCAGATAATAAGTTTAATTAAAAAAAAATAGGACCCGATATACAGTTGCAGTCAGTGGTGGCATTGCAAATTTGGTGTTCAAAGATGCCCCCTGCTGTGCCACCACCAAAAGCTGATGTGCACAAAATACAAATAGCCACTGATCGGGGGGAAAGAGGTATACTTGGCAATTAAGGGGCCAATCCACAGAAGCTTCCCAGCCAGTTTGCATATATGGAGGGCTGGGAAAACCCATGGAGTGCCCCCTCTTAAATTATGTACACCATTGGGGCACTCTGCAGCATCCACACTTGTGGATGTGTGCCCCATTCTGTACCCAATCCTGAGGCATAAGTATTGTTATGCGTGTGGCCAGGATTGGAGTGGGCTATGGGGTAAGAGATGGCATGCACCCCATCCACTAAGAAATACCTGCAGTGTGGATGGCTGGCAAAGAGGGTGTATGCTATGCCACCAAAGGGGTTGTAGTAGCAGTTATGTGCCCTTTGTCCAGACACCGGACCACTGAAGGAGCCTGTTTAGTGGGCTGACCACATACACTTGACCTTCTGAACCATAAGGGAGGACTAGGGGTATACTAGCTGGTTGCCAACTTGCCATCTTTAAATACCAGTTTTGTTGATGGGGACACGGTAGTCCAGGAGGATTGCCATATCCCATCTGTCCCTGCACCCTGCATAGGCAGGGATCCATTGGTGACCAGCACCAGCATCCATTTGGAGGCCTGTGGTCTGCACCAGCTATGTTCACCCTGCCACCCCTGCCAAATACCCAGCTCCACACTAGTGGAGGCAGGGTTGTGCATGCTGGCAGGTGTGCCTCCCAAAGCTGTGGGAAGTGCACCCCAGACATGGGCAAATCGCATGCATCTGGATTGCCTTTGAGGACTCTAAGTTGCAATACAAATCACCTGGCCAGATTTTAGTGGGCTCAAGTGGGAGTTACACCTGCTCACAAGCTGACTTGTGACACCTACATAGTTCTGCCAATGCATAAAATCAATTGCATGGAGCTATACCATGGGCTGAACCTGGTGTGCAGAATTTTTCCCCACCCCCACTTGCCCCTCACCTTTAGATCTGCCTCTTGACCACTGAATTTCTAATTTTACTTCTGTTCTGGAGTCCTCCCAGGTGATTCCTCCTGCATCCCAATCCTGTTTTAGTCT
Source organism: Neoceratodus forsteri (assembly GCA_016271365.2). Classification (NCBI taxonomy): domain Eukaryota; kingdom Metazoa; phylum Chordata; order Ceratodontiformes; family Ceratodontidae; genus Neoceratodus; species Neoceratodus forsteri. Next base: position 667,967,655 of record CM057451.1, on the reverse strand, counting down.
CTCTAGTCCGGTAATAATACGCTTTATTTCAGAAGTGCCTTCAGTTATCAAGGTGCTATACAAAGAATAAGGAATTATAATAAAACTCAGAAACACAATGAAATAATCAGAGGACCCAAAATTAAACTGTGCCATCAAAAGCAGGAACGGTAGGAACCCCGTCCCTAATGTCATTTTCTACTGCCAAATTTGGACTCTTACAGCCTTATGATGGCACTGGCCTCTTTCTGGCACCACCAGAACTGGTGGCTGTTTTGAGAAACCCCTACCATCTGCTTGTAGTAGAAGAAAACAGCGTGCTCCAATTGCTCAGATGGTAAGGAATTTTTGGTGCCCTATAATCCACAGCTAAGCATGTCAAACAAATTGTAATGAAAAAGAAATAGTGACATAACTGGAAATTGAATTCTTACCCTCAGAGTGCAGACATGGTCTATGGTACAGCTCCCTTTTGGTAGCTCAGGTTTTTGGGTCCCCTATTCCTTTACTGATCCATGGTACACCTCATTGTTTGCCTCTTCTTCTTGTGGAATTCCCCATTTTCCACATGTACAGTGCGCAGTGTGCTTGCACTTTAATTTGTTCCAAGTTCATATCAAGGGTGTCTGCACTTTGCGGTCTGTTCCATGTAATGCAGTACTGCATTATGTTTTTCTGTTTCCTCCAATAACCTTTGCCCCGGGTTGCACTTTGAAATGAACTCCCATTCAGTGAGCCTCTCCCGGTTACCAATTTTTAACTAACGAACGAACTAACTAAATACATAATGCTCATGCTCTCTCTCTCTCTCTCATTTGTTTATTTAAATGTTTCACCAGGAAAGGCACACTGAGCAACAAGTTGCTCATCTCCCATTGCATCCTGTGGGGGAGGGTAATAGGGAGCAACAGGATACATTTTACAATACATACATCATGAACATACAACATACTTGATACAATAAAAAGAGAGTCATGACAGATTAACAGTGCAAAAAATAAGCCAAGGAATATACCTTGAAGTGCTGTAGAATACAGTTGTAATCAACACCAAGGGACAGTGATGTGCAACCTCATGCGAAGCAGAGGATGGAACAGTGGCAAGCAGCAGAGGAAGGATTAGAGGCATTTAGCCACAGGTGGAATTCACAGCAGAATGTTTTGAAGGGCTAAGGAGATGGAGTGGAGGGAGCAGGAGTGGTGAATTGGGGAGGCAGAGCATTCCATAGCTTAGGAAATGATGAGTGAAGGCCATTTGTCCTACAACAGTAGATCACCGAGGAATTACTAGCAGATGACAGTCATATGACCTAAGGAATGGACCGTGGGGGAGCATAGATAGAGATGAGGTAAGACAGGTGGGGAGTTCCCAAACCAAAATGTTGATGTGAATTTGGCACAGTGGAGGAGACAGCAATTTTCTAAGGAGGAGAAGGCCAGGGAGTGGTAGAGAGTACAGTGATGGGTGCGAGAGGGGGCTTCGAGAACGATGCAACAGAAGGAGTTAAAAAGGGTATTCAATCTGGTTAAGGAGGACTTGGGATTGGCACTATATACTACATCACAGTAGTCAAAAATAGGCAATATCATCTTCTGGACTAGTTCACTCCTGGCCAGTAGTAGGAGGCAGCTACGGTTCCTGTATAGCATGCCAAATTTGGGGTGCAACTTCTTCAGGATGGCATCAGCATGATCAGAGAAGCTGAGGTACTGGTCAAGCCAAACCCCCAATATCTGAAGGAGATGGAATCCTCAAGGATCGTCCCATCTAGGGTATGGAAGGTGGCAGGAGGGAGCCAAGAGAGTCTCTGCCTAGTACCAAAGGTCATTGAGATTGTCTTCTTGGCATTGAGGAGAGTTGATGGAGGTAAACCAGAACTGAACTTACTGAAGTCATGCTGAAGTCTGGTCGCAACATCAGTGGGGAAAGGCCTGAGTGAAGAGAACCACATCATCAGTGTACATGTGGATTGAGGTGGAAGAGCAGACTGAGGGAAGGCCATTTAGGAAAATGGAGAAAGGATAGGGCCCAGGACAGAGCCCTGGGGTATGCCAGTGTTGATAGGGAGGAAGGAGATACAGTTTCTGCTATTTTGACAGACTAAGTTCTTCCCACAAGGTAGAGTTTGAACCAACTTGTGTCAGAGTCTGTTAGGCCAGCCGAGGAGAGGGAGTCTAAAAGAAAGGGGAGACAGTGTCAGAAAGCCTTTGCAAGGTTGACACAATGGCTGAGGTGATTTGACCACTGTCCATCTCTGACAGGATGGTATCAGTGAGTCTAATCAGGGAGATAGCGGTGGAGTGATTCTTCCAGAAACCAGACTGGAATGGAGTGAAAAAGTTAGACTCTGAGAGACAGGAAGTTAGATGGGAGAGAACTAGATGTTCCTAGAGTTTAGCGAGGGTAGGGAGAAGAGAAATAGGGTGATAGTTAGCAGGAGTGGAGGGGTCACCTCCCTTAGGCAGGGGAAGGATGGTGGTGTGCTTTCAGACTGAGGGATAGAAGCCATGGTGAAGGAGCAGTTGAGTAGGTCAGAAAGTGGAGTGAAGATAGTTGGAGCCGATAAATATAAGCTTAGGACCCAGGCCATCAGGTGAGCTGCCTCTGGATGGGGTGAGGGAATAAAGCCTCCAAAGTAGCTGTAGGTGTAATTCTAGAAAAGGAGAAGGAAGAGAATGGAGAGGGTAAGATGGGAGGAGAGATAGGGGCAGCGGAGTGGGGGAGGTAAGGAGGATAGGAGAGCAGAAGTGCAGGAGGTGAAATACAAATTGAATTCATTTGCCACGCAAAGGTGATCAGCAGTTTGGATATTGTTTATTTTAAGAAGTGGTGTTGGAGAGGAAGAGGGGGGAGAGAAGAGGGAGTGAATCACCTTCCAGAATTTGGAGGGTTTATTTATATTTGACTGTAAAGTAGAGCTGAAGTAATTAGATTTCGCTAAGCGAGTGGCTTTTGTGCACTTGTTGTGTAGGGACTGGTAGTTGTCATAGGCAAGACGGGAGCAAGGTAGCGTTGTATGTTTTCCATGTTTGGTCCCTAACTCTATGACACACTAGGAGTTCAGGGGTGATCCAAGGGAGGTGGTTTCTCTAACCCTTGCATGTCGAAGTGGGGCATGTTTGTTTCAGACCTCAATGAATTTAGCTTGAAAATAGATGTACACTGCATCTATAGAAGGAGATCTTTATCAGTTCCCAGTTGGTATGGGCCAGGTCCTGTAAGAAGGGATTGAGGTTTAGCAATTTATAGGATCAGAAAAGCAGTGATTTTGGGGGGGCTTTAGTTCGGCATATTTTATGTAATATGAAAATCATATGGTGATCACTTACGGCATCAGGTAATGTACCGGATTTGATTATCCTATGGGGGTGAGATGTGAGGGCCCAGTCAATTAAGGAGTGATTACTGGACTTATAGTTCATACGGGTTGGCTCAAGGATGAGTTGTGATAGGTTAAGGGCAATTATATTGTTTCATGTTTTAGTAAGGGATGTGAATAACCAGCCCACTACATCTCCACTTAACCCGGCCCCTTGATTGTTACCACCTATACCCCCCCTTTTTTCCTGCTAATCCACTACCTTTCTTACCCTCAGACTCCTAACATATATGTCCCTAGCCCATCTACCGTAGCATCCCTCCTAGAACTGCTGCAGTCCTGTACCTCTCCCCTCCGCTTCATATTTGCCCCTTAGGTTTGTATATGTCCTGACCAATAATATGCTGTGCTGTTTGAAAATGTTTTAATATGCTGGCTGTTTCAGAATGTTTTAATTCCCCATCTCATACCATTCTCCCTATCCTTGTTAACCCTGTACCTGAAATACTTGTTATTGCTCTGTGTATTTTTTTATTTCTGTATAATTATGTCTATTTATTATCTGTACATAAAAGTGTTATTCTTGACCTTGAGTAACGCAGGTCCACCTTGTAAATGAGCCTGCTCAGTGGTGTTCACCTGATAAATAAAGACTTGATTGATTGATAGATTGATTGATATATATGTTTTACCTGAGCAGTGTAGGAGATAATGGTATCTGTGAATTCAGTGATGATGGGGGGGTGGGAGGCCAGGGCGACAGTAAGCACCTGCAACATAAACGAGAACCGAAAAAGGAATGGAAAGTTTTAGAATTAGTGCCTCATAGGTTTTGGGGATGGAGGTGGCTAGAATGCTTGTGAACAGAATGGATGACAAGAGATATATATATATATTGCCACTCCATGGCCCCTGATGGGCCGATCTTGACGGGATATAGAGTATCCAGGGATGGAGAGGGCAGAGTCTCCTAGCTTGTTATTTAGCCATATTTCAGAGAGGATGATGATATCAGGGTAAGTGAGGAGACTATAGGCTGAATTAGATAAATTTTAGGGAGCAGGTTGTGTGTGTTTAATAATGAAAATATTATACTCTTTCTATCCAAATTTGACTTTGAAAGAAAAATAGGACACCATTACTTGTTTATTAATTGCAAAACACATAGATGGTCAATACAGTTAAAACATGCATAACCTGAAATGCATTATTAAAACAGTATTTTATGTCTTTTGATGAAGTTAAAAGTATAACAGTTTCTTACTGAAATATTTTGGATGGAATGGGATTTTCTACTGTAAAGGAAAAAATAAATCTGGTTGATCCTGCCACCCATACCCTTTGAGCGTGTCCACACTGCCATAGCTATGCCAATGGATCACAACTTTCTAGAATGCCATTCCCACTGTAATGTAAAGAGAAAGAAAAAAGGAGAGACAGGCTGTGTGTGTGAGGTGTGTGTGGTGTGTGTGGTGGTGGTGTGTGTGTGTGTGTGTGTGTGTGTAGTGTGTGTGTATGTGTGTGTGGGTGAAGTTTGTGTAGGTGAAGTGTGTGTGTGAAATGTGTGTGTGTATATCTCTGACAGAAGTGCTGCACTAACTGAACTGTGCTGAAAGGGAAAATATGATCACCATTAATTCAATAAAATAATATAAGGGTGGGTGTAAAACCAGATTTTGCACACACACCTTGGTGTCGGGATGCTTTTATTAACCACTCAGACTTTGCCATTGGGGTTAATGTAGCATCCCACACCTTGGGTGTGTGTAAAATCTTGGTTACACACACACATATTATTCTATATTTTAATAATGCAGTTCTGATTATGCTTTTTTTTAAACAATGTTGTCCATCCATGTGTTTTGCAATTAATAAACAATGGTGTCTTATTTTTTTTCTTTTCAAGTAATGTAAAAAAAGAAAGAAAAAAGGGAGAGACAGGCTGTGTGTGTGTGTGTGTGTGTGTGTGTGTGTTATCTGTGTGTGTGCATGTGTGTGTGTGTGGTGTGTGTGTTTGGTGTGTGTGTGTGTGTGTGTGTGATGTGTGTGGGTGTGTAGTGTGTGTGTGTGTGTGTGTGTGTGTGTGTGTGTGTGTGTGTATCTCTGACAAAAGTGCTGCACGAACTGGACTGTGCTGAAAGGGAAAAAATTATCACCATTAATTAAATAAAATAATATATGGATGGGTGTAAAAAACAGAATTTTGCACACACCCTCAGTGTGGGATGCTTTTATAAACCACTCGGACTTTGCCATCAGAGTTAATGTAGCATCCCGCACCTCGGGTGTGTGTAAAATTTTGGTTACACACACACATATATATTATTCTATATTTTAATAATGCAGTTCAGATACACTTTTTAAACAATGTTGTCCGTCCATGTGTTTTTGCAATTAATAAACAATGGTGTCCTATTTTTTTTCTTTTCAATTCAAATCTGGATAGAAAGAGCATAATATTTTCAGAATCATAACACATGCTCGGATTGTTTTACTGTCTTTGTCCAGGAAAGGCACATAGCTACAGCTTGTTTCTGGGTGTGTTTGAGAGCACATGAGGTTAAGTAACTTACTCTGCTCCACAATATACAAGTAGAGCATGTTGGAATCAAACCCATTTTGCTAGATGAATGAAGCTTGTTCACAGCTCTTGCTTTAACCGCTAGGTTGTACTGACAGCTGTTAATCAAAAACGACACATTTCAAGGCTGGTCCCATGACGCCAGGCCAGTAGGTATGTAGCCACATTTGCATCTTGTAAACCTGAATCCACACCCAAAATTGTAAGAGAAAAGGCTGCAAGAGAGGGAACAGAATAAGACAGAAGATAGTGCTGTGGCAGCCCCAGAAATATGCGCTAACATGAACACAGCCAGGGTTTAGAAATCCTGATACAGTATGGGGCCCCAGTACCTGTTGACACCACAAAATCAGCCTTGAGATGTATAGTTTTTAATGATCAGCTGTCAGTATAGCCTAGAAGTTGAAGCAATCCTAAAGATGGATTATGTTTACTAACAGTTTGAAATGTAAGGGTGCTAACTCACTAGTTTCAATGCACATACAAAACAGTTATTATAAATGTAGAAAGTATTGTAATATCACCTTAAAATACACTCAATAAAACAGACAATTTCCTATTTCCATGCAGCAAAGTGTGGATAAGTGTATGGGAGTCTGAGGGAGTCCGAAGGAGGTAGTGGAAGTGTGAGATATTGCTTATTATTTTATGTGTTGTTGAGGCTTCCAAAGTGTAATGATGTGGAGCCTTCGGGCTTGTACTCTGTGGGTCTGTATGTTGATGGGTGTCCTGGTGTGTTGTGATAATTTGGTATTACTAAATGTGCCCAAGGGGGTTGGTGAAAAATTTGTTATTGGTGATTTTGCAATCTCTAATTCTATGGTAGTTGATAATTTGACTGTTGCACCTATGCAATTATTATTGAACAATGGATTGGAAGTTAAGTATGTTGGGTCTAGGGGTGTCATGGTTTCATTACACTATGGAAGGTCTTTCATGCGTAAACTTAGCTATATAGTACAAATTCCTTTTCATTGCTTAAAGTAGATGATATTGAGTCGAATCCAGGGCCCTAACTTCTAACACTACCTTTAGTTCTCAGGGTTTGTACTCACTCCTACCTTCACTAGTAGTCATGGTTTTAAAATTGTTCATTTAAATGTCCGAAGCTTGATTCCTAAGATTGCTGAAATCGAAAAATTGATTATTATCAACCTGATGTTGTAGCACTCTCAGAGACATGGCTGAAGCCAAGGGTTCCCATTAATGCGTGCAGCATTACGGGGTATAAACAGGTTAGAGCTGATCGTAAGGGTAATAAAACAGGAGGCGGTGTATTGATATACTATAGAAAACATCTGCAAGTGAATAACCTTAAATCAAGTTGTGAAGAGGATTGTGAAACTGATTGGTTACTGTTACAGTTTGTTTTAGGGGGTAAGAAAAATCTTATTGTGGGTTGTTTATACGACCCTCCTCAGTGTGGACAGGAAGGTCTAAAATATTATTTAGAGATTGGTTCCCTTTATTTCAAGCATTGTGATGCCATTATTGTAGGAGATATGAATTAAAATTGGTTAGCTAGGGATACCCTGGTGTTGGAATCTTTACTTCTTTCGTATGAATTAGCTCAGTGTATTCGTGAGCCCACTTGTCGAAACTCACTTATACTGAATCATTCAATACTTGATTGGGTTCTTACTAATAAGGATAGTAGAATAGCTGACTCAGGAGTTTTGGCTGATTCATTGAGCGACCATATGGCAGTATATTGTGTAATGAATTTTTGACATCAAAAACTTCCCCCATGTTTGGTTCAAGCAAGATCATTTAAGAATGTTAACACCCCATTACTACACTCTTATTTAGGTGCCATTGATTGGTCTTTTTTAGAATGTATCCCAGATGTTGATGTAACACTGGATTATTTCTGTTACCGTATATACTGCGGCGTATAAGCGACCGCGTATAAGCCAACCCCCCCAAACTGCCTCACATGGTTTGCATAAAACCCACTGACCCACGTATAAGCTGACATCGATTTCAGTGATACCGATAAATTTCAGTAGGCTCCCTCATTCACATCCTCAACGCCTGCGTTCGGTTGATCACACATAAATAGCATTTGAGCATAAATAGCGAGTAAAAGGATGTACAGAATTGTGACTCTTTAAAAGCATGATCAGTGTGAGGACAATGCCAACAGGAGGAGTCAACCTGAATCTGGGGGTTGTATCAGTGGTAGAGAAGATCTCATGGCAGACATCTAGCTGTTTTAGGGATCGCAGTATGGGATGTATGGGTACAAGAGTCCCAAGCTTGTAATATGGAAAAAATAACAGGATGAGAAGAAAACCTAGAGGTAGAGGAATGCCCCAAAGCACACTATGTTTATTTTCAAAGCAAGGCATTGCACATACATGAAATCGTGGAGGAAACACTCACTGTTAGGTTACTAATGCTCACCTCTATCTCTCTGGCAACTCGACTAGTGCTTATGATATCTTGCTGGACAAGGAGTCACCCAGCCCTGGTAAGCCCACCTGCCTAATTTGTTGGACAGTTCTTTAACTTTACTTGTTAGCTGAATAGCTGCAGATCGTTTTTTTTGGGGGGGGCCGCCATTACCGTATGTTTCGCCGTGTTACTAGTGCTTGCTATTAAGTAATTGCCGATTTGCGATTTTAACATGGATCCGGAACAGCTAAGGGCAAGCTAAGGGCAAGCAGCTCTATGGAATTAATGATGTGTAATTAGTGACCCACGTATAAGCCGAGAACCATGATTTAGAACTCCAGAATTGGTCAAAAAAATTCGGCTTATACGCTAGTATATATAGTACTCCCAATTCAGAAAACCTTGCTCCCTTTGCGTACTCTATGACACCGTGATGGTCATACTGGTTAGTTTTCTCCAGCCATTAGGAAATTATGTGTGGTTCATAGCTCAGTGCTTATGTAACATATAGTTGAATGATGAATATGTTTGTTGGATACAGAGGCCAGCATTAAGAGGACAGTGTTTACTAGGTAGTAGTATAGAATGATTTGTGCTTAGGTACTTGGATGCTTGAATTGAGTAGATTGATAATATTTGATGGTTTTGGCCTTTCTCTGTATCCCACCTGTAGGAAGGAAGCTTGGTTTAGAATAATGAAGCCCCAAAAAGAATAAATAATATCAATGATTGGCTGTAACTGAATGCTGAAGAGTCGGCATGACTGCACTTAATGATAGAATAGACGATCACCTCCTCCAACTCCGAGAGTGTAAGCAGTAGCACTCAGGAGAGGAAAACCCCCCTTGGGGGGAACCTCTGAGGACCCATGGCTACTGACCTGCCTGTCCTTCTGGGCATACTAAAGGAGAGAGATCCTAATTAAACTAAATTAATCAGCTAATCTGAATTCTAATAGTAGAATTTAATCCAAATAATTGGAGCTCAGGCAAGAACTGAATTGTAAATGTCCAGAAGTAATTTCCTCCTAATAAACTCCGAGTCCGAGAATCCATGTATAATTCAGAATGATGGAGAGTGGATATTGAAGGACCATCTTCCGTACTTCAGTTGATAGAGGCATAATCCATGAAATCGTATGATGGTGGCGATGAAGTTGATGACTGATGAAGTCAATACAGGAGACCTGAAGCAGATAGTTGAATCCAAGCTTTGATGTCAATGGGGCAGGATGAATAGAAGTAATACGACTTCCAGTTTCTAGTAATAGAGGGCTTGTATAGTACGAGGAATGAGAGAAGGTTTGAAGCCAGGCTATCGAGTGACGAATCCAGTTCTGATAAATAAGTCTTTAGGAATTGATATGAAAGCAGCGGCTGTAGAGCTGAGCTGGAATAATGGCAGGCTGTATAGTAATCGGAGACACTGGTGCAAGGTTATGAGCATCCAAGTAGTATAATATGGCGAGCCCAAAAGTAAGTAAGTCAGTTGGACTGCTAATCCGAAGTGAGAGGTAGGAGGAGCAGGACTGCACCGATGAGGCAGAGAGAAGGAACATGACATGGCAACCAGCCCCTGAAGAAAGTGTAGCTGAATCGATAGCTGGTGATATAGGAGACAGGCGGCTGATTCCAGTAGGGGAAGCGCAGCCAGACCCAGGAATGTCTGCTGGCAGAAATCGAGCATAATAGATAGAACCTCGATGAAGTGCAGGAATCCATCAGCAGGAGACTTACGAATCGCATGGAAGATATGGAGGATGAGATAGTCAACTGGACGAGAGGAATAACATCGAGAACTGAAGGTATGCAAAGGTTGAGGCATGAAAACCAGAAGAGACTCGAAGAGTCCTAGATGGAGATAACTGAAGAGGCTGAATCCAATGAAGTAGCATTGTCACAGGTCTGAATTTGGAAGAGCATGAGCACGATAACAAAAGTCTGCAGGAGATGCCAACCAAGTCCTGGAAAGGGAAGCAGCAGGAATTCCACAGCTGAGGCAGCAGGCAAAACATCCAAGAACACATGAGGAAGAATAAACGACAGATGAAATCCAGGAAAGAAGCTTCTGGTCGGCCGACACGGCAGCAAGTAGGTGCAATAAAATGAGGATCTCCAGGCCTTGAGCAGGGCATGGCAGAAGAGCAGAAACAAGAAACCTTCTAGCTGAATGGCAAAGACAGGTCGTAAAAGCTGTGAATCTCCAGACCTGAGCAGAGCAAGTAGGCAAGAGTAGAAGTAGATAAACCTCCCAGCCCAAAGGGCGAAGGCAGGTCATAGAAACAGACGAGGAGTAGTAAACCTCCCAGCCCGAAGGTGAAGGCAGGTCAGAGAAGCAAGTGAGTAGTATGAAACCTCCCAGCCCGAAGGCAAAGGCAGGTCAGAAAATCAGGTGATTAGTACGAAACCTCCAAGCCTGATGGGCAAAGGCGGGTCAAAAAGCAAACGAGTATAGTGCAGAACACATAGGAACAGAGGACCTCCGGGCCCATAGGGCACAGGCCAGACCAAATGTGAAGACTGAAGGACGAACTTCATGCAATACAGAATGACGTGTCCTGGTAGGTAGGGATCCCAGTAAATAAGCAAACATGGGCTAGATGGATGCTAGCTCAGGAGGAGCACAGTAGATTGTAAAGGCAGATTAATCTGAATGACCAATAAGCTCTGGAAGGGCAACAGGTAATACGAGCAATGAAGGTAAGAAGTGAACCTGAACATAATGTAGTAAGCAAGCTACATGATGAAATCGAGAGCATGGAAGCTGGGCAAAATGACTGAAGAGTAAATGATGACTGTTGAATAGCAAAGGGGAAACCATAGTAAGGAGCTCCAACGTAGCTTGCTGAAGCAGGTGGCAGGACTGCTGAGAATGGCATTGCCAGGTTGCAGCTCAAGTAGATGCCATGGCAGACGTAATGCTTGCAAATCCAGTTTGAGAGGTATGGTGGAGAAGAACTGATTGAAATACGATGCCGGCAACATCAAAGGAGGCATGCATAACAGGCATCAATAGGAATGGTGACAGGCAACTAGTCCACAAGGAGCGGAATCCAATCAGGCAATCCAGGAATGGAGTGGGCAGACAGGCTGAAGAGTAGCAAGGTGCAGTCAGGGAGGAAGCTGTAAACAGAAGGCCAAGCCCCATAGCCACAGGTGGAATCAGAGCACTGGCTTTCAAATCATAGTAAGGGCCAAAATAGCACAGTCTGAATAAAACAAATATAGATGTGAGAGGAGGAGATGGTCAGGGCCTGTAAGTTGAGAATTGTAAATATGTAGCCACCTGAACTGCTGGAAGAAGTCTAGAACGTATGAGACAGGTACATGGTGCCTGGAGGTTAAAACTGTCCCAAAGGCTGAGGGCTTAGCAAATGTCAGTGCCAATTTGTGAAAGAGCTCCATTACAAGTACAGCAACACCAATCCAAAGGTTCCAGTCGGTTATGAATGTGAAGCGGATAGAACGGTAGAAATCACCAAAGTACACAGGGCAATTTAATATGAATGCTCAAGTTCATCCACGAATAACAGCATCTTGTGTGAAACATGGCGCTATGCTTAGTGATAGCAATGGAGAGGTATGCGTATGGAGGCACCAAGACCGAGCAGCAGAACAGGGGAGCAACAAATGGAGGCAGCAACAGATCCTGCTCGATGGAGATCCTGAGAGCTAGAAATGCCCAGACACAAGCATGAAAGAGTGATAAAAGTCCATATCACTAACCATGGGCCGATGTCTGTGCAAGGCACAATTATATAAGTTGGGAAGTCAGGCAAGGCATACCGATGAGGTGCAGCTGAGGAAGCAGGAATGAATCCAAAGGAAGTCAGCTGCTCAGGCAGGGGCGCGTCAAGCGCTGGTAGAGATGTAGGCAGGAGCCGCTAGAAGCAGGGAAACGGAGGCAGGAGCACCAGCTCAGCAGCAGTGCTAAAATGCCACAGGTAAGGTGGTGAGTGACGCAGCGCAGGTACAACATCCAGAGAGCATCGGAAAATGTCCCAGCCAGAAGTAAGTGCAAAGAAAGGCTACCTGTGGTGACTCCTAGTCATCCACAGTTACTCAGGGAATGAAGGTCCAGCGAATGGCTGATCAAGTGAGCGGTTACCAACAGACAAACGCGGTGCAATGGTAGCGGCTGCTCAGAAAGGAGGAAATGGCAGGGAAAGGCAAGAGACAGATGAGCAGAATAGAGGAAGGAAACAAGCCCTGAAAACAAAGCAAAGACACTGGGGGGACACAAGCAGACAAAGAAAAGGGGGGGGACCAGGACAGAACAGAGCAGCAGCCGCGCAGCAGTACCACAAACTAGCAAGTGCGACTCGCTCTATGCAGAGCAGAAGTCAGCTGTTAGGTTTAAATAGTCTGAGGGGGAGGAGCTCTTCCCCCACATAATACCGGGCTACCCTTCAATTGAATAGGACTGGCCCCAGAACTGATTCCTGTGGCAGCCTGTTGGTCACCCTCCTTTCCTTAGATTGAGCTCCATTTACCACCACCCTCTGTGTTCCATCCCTCAACCAATTTCTAACCCAGTTTATCACCTTAGGACCCATTCCCAGGCTTCCTAGTTTGTTTACAAGCCGCCTATGTGGAACAGTGGTGTCGAAGGTGTTGCTGAAATCCAGGAGAGCACAATTTACTCCCGTCTTTTTGCTCCTCCACAACCCACTCTCACGTCAACATGCTCCCATGTCAACCCACTCCTGACAACTCGCTCCTTCCCTGCAACCAACCCACTCCCATGGCTCGCGCTGGAGAAAAGTTAGATTCAGAAGTGTGTTCACTGAGTCATGCAATCCATTCCTAATACACCTTTGGGAACACATTTTCCTTTGTATCACAGTAGTGACCCTGCTAATATGCAGTGAATGGCCTTTTGAAATTTTTAAATGCACAGTAAATATTTATTACCCTCTTGTGCTTTCCAGTTGTCTATTCCCTGATGTGGCCAGGTCCTGTACTGAGGCCAACTGAAATATTTTACTACATAATGGTTGTACTACATGCTGCTTCCTTTCTATAGCTTTTCACTATTATATTTCTCTGTTGCTCTACTAATCAGTATTGTGTGGGTCACACCACTCACAGTAACTTCTTTGACCCTTTATTTCTACCATGACTTGATTAACATTATTTCGACTTTACCTCATAGTCCCTCCCGGCTGCAGCTTCAGTACTGCTACAACTGCATCTCTCAGATCCTCCACTCCTGTCACCCTGCTGTACACTACACTACTAAGCGCTTGCACCACCTTACACCACCCTTGGCTCTGATTCTTCTGGACTGCCACATCTGTACAGACGGAGCAATCCAACTATGCTTGGCCACACTACAAAACAGCATCAAAATAAAGGCAAGGAGAGGGGGGGAGCAAGCAAAACAACAAACTCAATAACAAAATAAATAAATAAAAACAAATACAGCCTGCATGAGCCCATGTGGAGCAAATAAATAACAAAAATCAAAGAAAATAAAGCTCAAGCAGGGCACAGAACTAAATTAAACAAGCATTTGTCAATGCCGAATGTTTGCTTGCTGGCATTGGCACTGGTAGTGTAGGAGTTACAGAGCTGCATAATAGGAATGGCAGTGAAGTATTGAACTGAAGCCAACCCCACCACCACCCTGCAGATACTGACAAGCATTGGGGTGTGCCTTTGGGTCGTCAGGCATAACGGCCACGCCATTTCACTCACACCTTACCCCGCAGACACCAACAGGTGTCACGGTATTTTTGGGGTCTTTGGCCCTTATGTTGACCCCATTCTATTAAGAAATATGGTGAGATGGGTGCAGTATAGGAGAATGGGGTGAACTTTGAGGCCAAAGAGTCTAAGGCACAACTCGATGCCTCTCACTGGCTGCAGGGTGTGGGTGGGGGTGGAATGGTATGAGCATTACAGGCGCATAATCCCAAGTCACACCCCTGAGGCCTGTCAGTCTCTACTTGGAACGCCTCAGACGTTCATTGGTATTTTTCGCTCAAAATTTTCAACATTGTTTTTTGTAACCCCACCTTATGAACAGTGGCAATTATCAGTTCGTTAGCTGAAAGCTGATTTTGCACAGTGACTACGCCTTTTGGCGTCACAGTTGTGAAAACACATTTCGAACAGGATGTGAAAAATGACAGCTGTACAGTTCATGGGGAGGTGTAAAAAATGGCAATATTGAAAATCTGGAGTGAAAATATCAGAAAAACTTGTGAAGTCATGAGTGAGCATAGAAACTGCACAACACACACCCGTAATGTAATTAGTTTGGGATTTTTACAGCAGATTGTTAACACAGGCATTTTGGGCCTCCACTCATGAACAATGTCATCGTGATTTTCTTAATCTGTCCCAAACAGCGATTTTCCACAGTGACCATGCATTTCTTCGCTGGAAGTGCGAAAACACATTTTGGCCATGGTGTGAAAAATGACAGCTGTACTGTTCATAAGGGAATGTGGAAAAATGCCAGTGGTGGAAATCTGGACTGAAAATATTACAGATTCATGAACTTATGAGGGTGCGTGGAAACTGCTCAATGCTCGCTTCAGACACGGTCCTTTTATGAACTTTTGTCACCAAATTTTTAACATAGCCATTTTAAGACCTCTGCTCATGAACAATGTCACTGTGATTTTTAATCTGTCCCAAACATTGATTTTGCACACCAACTCGCCATTGTATGCGCTACATGTGCTTTTGTTTGACACTAATATTATCAATTTATATTTAAATCATCATTTATATAGTCCTGAGGTTTTGAAATTTCTTGGGCCTTATATCTAGCTAGAGAGTACAGCTGGGTGACAGGTCCAGCTAGGTTTTACACATCACACAGTGTGCACTTATGTCTTTAAGACAATTTACTGATAAATTCTTGTCTATAATGCAGACATTGAAACTTCATGAGCCCTATAACAATCTTAGTTTGTCTTTAATCTGGGTGGGGGTTGCCTTTCAGTAATCACATCCTTATACTAACTGTGACACTCGTAGCTTGATTTAGGAGTTATCTGCTTCAGCAGTGTTATCTTATGTCAATTAAATTTATATGCAGTAGGATTCTTTGTATGTGTGTTCCACCAAGCACTTTTAACTCAAGGTTGCTTCTGGCTGAAGGCAGTATAGTACTGTTAAACTTCTCTGACATCATCTTCTGTTTTTTTTTGTTTTGTTTTTTTAAATGAGTATTTTAAACCAATGGGGATTTTTTTCTGTTTTTCTCTGCATTATCTAGCTGTTATAAGTATTGTGTTTTCTAAACAACGCCATGAGCTTCTGAAGAAGGACTGGTTGGTTCAAAAGCTAGAGCACTTTGTTCTTGTTGTTACATCTATGTTGGTCCATTAAAGGGTAAATAATCATTTGCATCAAGGACATCAGAGCAATTCTGCTTCATGTGAAATAATGAAATGTACGGGGAGGAAAATTTGCACTAGAGTTACAAGAAAATGCAAAATCAATATGATAGCACTGCTACTGTGTCATCTAAAGTCCATCATTTGTTTTTTGGTTTTACGTTCGCTTGCATGCAAGGAACGTCTTGGGAGAATGGGACACATTAGAGGTGTGCCTGCCCTGTGCAATCCCCTGCTCTGTTGAGCAGGTGTGGCAGTCCTGCACCAATTGCTGCAGTGCTGTGTATGACAGTGGTGGTCTTCTCTTCAAAGAAAACCACCGCTATGTGCTTGGAGCGCATCACGCCCCCCCAAATCTTTGCTGTCATGCTGGGAGCCCACCCCAGAGTGGCAAACGTCTTGCGTCATCTGCCGACGGGGGTGCCCAATCCCCCATTGGCTCCACCTTCCCCCAAACAGCTTTCTCTGCTGCCATGCTGGGAGCCCACCCCAGCGTGGCAAATGTCCGCATCGTCTGCTGACAGGGGTGCCCAATCCGCCGTCGGCTCCACTGCCCCCCAGCCATCCTTCTGCCATGCTGGGAGCCCACCCCAGCATGGCAAACATCCCGCGTTGTCAATTATAGAAAAAAGAAAACCTGTAAATTAAAAACGGTCCCACGCAGTCTCCCCGCTCCTCCCACAACCCGCACCCACCCACTGCGCACCCTGCCTCCCCACACCCCTCACCCCATACTTACCTCCAGAGCTTGACGCGACGATCATCGCTGGACCGGGAACACGTCTGCACTCTTCAAAGCCGACCACGAACTGAGGAAATGCCGGTAAGCTGTATAATAGGCTAGATGGGTTTTTTCAACTTTGTCACATATCTTAGGCATTTTTGGGGATTTTTGCACCAAATTTTCAACATGGGGTTTTTGGGACCCCTTCTCATGAATTCTGTCACCGTCATGGCATTATTCGGGCCTGAAGGGTGATTTCGCAGTCACTGCGCGAAATCACCTTTTGGGCCCGATTAATGAAACAGTGTCAGCATTCATAAGATGGGCTCTCAAAAAGCCTATTTTGAAAATTTGGTGGAAAAATTCCTAAAAATGACCGTTTTACAAAAGTGCATTGCGCAGTTCCTATGCAGGCTCATAAGTTCACGTATTTTCAATATTTTCACTCCAGATTTTCAACATTGCCATTTTATTACACCTCCTTATGAGCAGTACAGCTGTCATTTTTCACATCTCACCCAAAACATGTTTCCACCCATGTAGCGCACAATGGCGCAGTCGGTGTGTGAACTCAATGTATGGGACACATTAAAAAAATCACAGTGACACTGTTCATGAGCAGAGGTCTTAAAATGGCTGTGTTGAAAATTTGGTGAAAAAATTCCTAAAAATGACTGTTTTATGAGTGTGCGTTGCACCGTTCCTATGCACGCTCATAAGTTTGCGAATTTTCAATATTTTCACTCCAGATTTTCAACATTGCCATTTTACCAAACCTCCTCATGAGCAGTACAGCTGTCATTTTTCACATCCTGCCCAAAACATGTTTCCGCCCATGTAGCGCACAACAGCGCAGTCGGTGTGCAAACTCAATGTATGGGACACATTAAGAAAATCACAGTGACACTGTTCATTAGCAGAGGTCTTAAAATGGCTATGTTGAAAATTTGGTGAAAAAATTCCTAAAAATTACTGTTTTACGAGCCTGCATTGCGCAGTTCATACGCACGCTTGTAAGTTTGCGAATTTTCAATATTTTCACTCCAGATTTTCAACATTGCCATTTTACCACACTTCCTTATGAGCAGTACAGCTGTCATTTTTCACATCCTGCCCAAAATGTGTTTCCGCCGTGTAACGCACAATGGTGCAGTCGGTGTGTGAAATCAATGTATGGGACACATTAAGAAAATCACAGTGACACTGTTCATTAGCAGAGGCCTTAAAATGGCTATGTTGAAAATTTGGTGAAAAAATTCCTAAAAATGACTGTTTTACGAGCGTGTGTTGCGCAGTTCATACGCACGCTCGTAGGTTTGCAAATTTTCAATATTTCCACTCCAGATTTTCAACATTGCTATTTTACCACACCTCCTTATGAGCAGTACAGCTGTCATTTTTCACATCCTGCCTAAAACGTGTTTCCGCCCATGTATGCATTAAATGGTGCAATCGGGTGCGAATCAATGTATGGACACATTAAGAAAATCACAGTGACACTGTTCATGAGCAGAGGTCTTAAAATGGCTATGTTGAAAATTTGGTGAAAAAATTCCAAAATGACTGTTTTGACGTCGTTGTACAGTTCCTACATACGCTTGTAAGTTATGAAATTTCAATATTTTCACTCCAGATATTCAACATTTCCATTTTACCACACCTTCTTATGAGCAGTACAGCTGTCATTTTTCACATCTCACCCAAAACGTGTTTCCGCCCATGTAGTGCACAGTGGCGCAGTCGGTGTGCGAAATCAAGGTACGGGACAAATTAAGAAAATCACAGTGACACTGTTCATGAGCAGAGGTCTTAAAATGGCTATATTGAAAATTTGGTGAAAAAATTCCTTCAGATGTTCTGCAATATTACTAATGAAGACATTGAACAGAACTGGCCCCAGGACCGATCCCTGCAGCACCCACTGGTCGCCCCTCTCCCTAGACTGCATACCATTTACCACCACTCTCTGCCTCCTGTCTGTTAGCCAGTTTCTAACCCAGTTTACCACCTTTCCCCATGTCCAGCCTACCCAGCTAGTTTATCAGCCTCCTATATGGGATGGTGTCAAAGGCTTTGCTGAAATCAAGGTAGCGTTGTCCACTGCCCCACCCTGATTCACTTCCTTTGTCACCCAATCAAATAAATCAACCAGATTTATCTGACATGATGTCCCACTGTGAATCCATGTTGTCTATGGTCCTGGGTTCCGATGGTATCTAGATGCCCACTATCCTTTCTTTAAGCAATGTCTCCATGATCTTCCCACTACTGAGGTGAGGCTGAATGGCCTATTGTTCCCTGCCTCCTTCCTGCTGCCGGACTTGTGTAGAGGGACCACATGCGCCCTCCTCCAATTCACTCATGTTGAATGACTCAGTGAACATGGCTGCCAGAGGTACTGCTATCTCCCTTCGCAGTTCTGTTAATATCCTTGGGCGTATGACATCTGGTTCCATCGCTTTGTCTACCTTCAATTTAGTGAGCTCCTGCAGGACTCTTTTGTCCACCTCTTCACCCCCTTAGCAACTGCTGTACGGCTGTGGCCCTTGCCCCTCCCACTCTTCTGTGAATACTGAACAGAAAGACACAGTGGATGTCTTGGGAGGAAGGCATGAAACTGTCACTTCCAAATACCTAAACAGCACATACAAGCAAGCAACATTCGGCATTGACAAATACTTGTTATGTGACTGCAGAAACAAGATGCTGTATGTCAGCCATGTGTCTGCATTCCCACACTCATCCTCCTCACAACTCTCAAACAAAGCCACTGGTGCTTACTGAATTGAGAAGAGTTACATGGATTTCAGAAATTGTGCCAGATACACTGCATATTGCCTCATCCACTCTCTTTGTTTCAACCCTCCACCCCCACTTCTCTTGGGCAAAGCATGAAGGCTAGTTCACACTAGCACATTCAGATACTTAATAATTCACACTTCCTTTCAAATCAGGGAAAGGCATGTTGTTGGTCTATTACACTATGAAAACAAGCATTTGTCAATGCCGAATGTTCGCTTGCAGGTATTTGCAGTGGTATTTGACACTTGGACTTGGCTTAAAAAAATCAGTGACAAAGAAGTACAAGCATTTGTCAATGCCTAATGTTGCTTGCTTCTATGTGCTGTTTAGGTATTTGGAAGTCACTGGAGTGCAAATATTAAAACAGTCATTTTTAGAAGGGAATTTTTTCACCAAATCTTCAACATAGCCATTTTAAGACCTCTGCTCATGAACAGTGTCACTGTGATTTTCTTAATTTGTCCCGTACATTGATTTCAAGTCAACTGCGCCATTCTGCGCTACATGGGCGGAAACATATTTTGAGTGAGATGTGAAAAATGACAGCTGTACTACTCATAAGAAGGTGAGGTAAAATGGCAATGTTGAAAATCTGGAGTGAAAATATTGAAATTTCGCGAACTTACAGTCTGCGTAGGAACTGCTGAGCGCTTGCAGCTCGTAAAACAGTCATTTTTGAATTTTGACACAAATTTTCAATGTGGTTTTTGGACCCTTCTCATGAATGATGTCACTGTCATGGCGGTATTCAGGCCCAAAGGGTGATTCCGCGGTCGCCATGATCACGGCGTAAATCACCGCCAGGCCTGAATAGCGCCATGACAGTGACATCATTCATGAGAGGTGTCCCAAAACCATGTTGAAATTTGGTGCAAAATTCCCAAAAATACCTGAGATATGCAACAAAGTTGAACCCCCATCTAGCCCATTATACAGCTTACGGCATTTCCTCAGTTTGCGGTCGGCTTTGAAGAGTGCAGACGAGTTCCCGGTCCACCGAAGATCATCGGCGGAGTCGGAGGTAAGTATGGGGTGAGAGGGTGTAAGGAAGGCTAAGGTGTGCAGTGGTGGTTGCGGTTGTGGGAGGGGTTGGGAGGCATGGCAGCGGAACCATTTTAGTTTTGCAGGTTTTTAAAAGGCGTCATGGGACGTTTGCCACGCTAGGGTAGCCCCAGCTAGCTGGCACAAGGACGTTAGGGGGCATTCAGCCAGCGGGGTGTTGGGCACCCGTCGGCCATGGCATTTGTTGCCCACGCTGGAGTGGGCTCCCAGCGTGGCAAAAGGATGGGGGCATTCAGTGGACGGGGATTGGGCACCTCCGTCGGAAAGGACTGCTTGCCACGCTGGGGTGGGCTCCCAGCATGGCACCTACTACTGGGGGGGCGCAGCTCAGCCGACGGGGATTGGGCACCCGTCGGCTATACAGTCGTCTTGGGCGCCACGCCTCATGTGTCTGTGGGGAAGCTGTGCGTGAGCAGCCAATATCTTATCGGTGCTCACTGAACGTAGCTCCCCTTTCAATGTATGCCACTGCATTTTTGGAGCGTGTCTTAGACAGCTCAAAATGCGATAACCAGAAGCCCGCCTGCCAGCACACTGACTGAATTGGAGGAGGAGGTGACACACCTCCGAAATCTCGATGATGGCACTATGTTTTGAACATGTGTGCAAGCAACATAAAAATGCCAGTTCATGGCAATTCAGAGAAAAAAAAAAATATTTTGAAGCTGTATTACCAGACTAAGTGTGCAGTTTAGTGAATTACCACACGGGTGTGTATATGACGGTACTAAAAGGTGCATTAAAGTGCTTCAGTCATGAAAACCTCCCCCACTGGCTGCTGCTGAAATGCATAACAATATGTTCTTTGTGCATTCTGGCTGTTCTTTGCTTCAGCTGCAGGTAGTACAGTACGCTCAAGTTCATTTGCACCGGTTTTAGCAGCGGGGAGTTCACATTGACAGAGTCTAGTAAGAGAAAATGCTTGGAATTACACATACAACGAAGTCTGAGTTTTCACATCAAATGCTGAGGTATTTTTTTTCTGGAGGATTAGAACCCATGGAGTCCATGAAGGTGTGCTTTGGAGAGCTGGTGTGTGTAAGGACTGTTAGGCACCCACACATTTTGGTAGTCCTGCTGTGGCAGGGAACAGTTTATTAAAGTAATGATGTGTGGCTTGTCTCTCTAAGCTAGACACGACTACAGCAATCTATCAGGTAACCAACACAGTTGATCTGTGTTTGTGTGTGTGGGGGAGGGGAGGAGCTGCTCACTGAAGAGTAGCTCCCTCTTTCAACTGTATGCCACTGCATTTTCAACTACTGTCATAGACAGCTCCAGCAGTGATTGGAGAACTGTGACCACGCCTGCAAACACACTGACTGAATTGGAAGATACTGACACACCTCTGAAAAACTCAGATGATGGCACTATGTTTCTTGCACATGCGTGCAAGCAAACATAAAAACTAGTGCCGTGAATGAAATAAATAGCAGCGGGAGTGAATTGATGGGAGCTGAAATGAGGAGGAGCGAGTTGACTCAGAAGTGAATTGATGGGATCCAAATGTCAGGGAGCGCATTGTCATGTACCTGAAATCAGGTAGACCACATCCACTACTCCTCTCGATCCACTTCCCTGGTCACCCAGTCAAAGAAATCTATCAGATTTGTTTGACATGATCTTCCCGCTGTGAATCCATGCTGCCTCGGATCCTGTGCTCCACTGGATTCAAGATTTCCACAGTCCTTTCTTTTAGCAGTGATTCCATTATTTTCCCCACCACCAAGGTCAGACTGACTGGTCTATAGTTTCCAGCCTCCTCCCTGCTCCCACTTTTGTGCAGAGGGACTACATCTGCTCTCCTCCTGTCCTCTGGAACAACTCCCATTTCCAGCGATTTATTGAACAGGGCTGCCAATGGTGCCACCAGCACCTCTCTAAGCTCCTTTAATTTTCTAGGATGTATCCCATCTGGTCTCATTGCCTTGTCCACTTTCTGTTTTGTAGGTTCCTTTAGAACTCACTCCTCCATCAAATGGACTGGTGTCTACCTCCTCCTCTTTACTGCTCCTGCCACTTAATTGTGGTCCCTCACTTTCCTCTTCTTCTAGGAATACTGAACAAAAATATTTGTTCAGGATAGTTGCTTTTTCCAAATCCCCTTCTGCACACTCCCCTTCTTCTCCCTTAAGTCTTACAAATCCCACCCTTTGTCTTTCTCCTTTCACCAACATAGCTATAAAAACTCTTGTCCCCTTTTTTTACTGCCTTCGGTGTTGTTTCCTCTATTTGCACCTTAACACTCCTGACTGCCCTCCCTGCCTCCCTCTGCTTATCCAGATACACTACCCTGTCCTCCTCCTTCTGTGTTTCCTTGTACTTCCTGAAAGCCAGCTTTTTCTCTCTTCCCTTCCTGGTCACTTCCTTTGAGAACCATAGTGGTTTTCTTTTTCTCTTGCCTTTGTTTATTTGCCTAAAGCAAGGGTTTGTTGCCTCCACTATGGCTCCTTTTAGATGGGCCCACTATTTCTCAATCCCTCCCCCCATCCTTCCTCCCTGCTAGAGCTGTCCTGAGACTTACCCTCAACTTTGCAAAGTTTGCCCTCCTGAAGTCCAGAACCCTCACTTTCATGTGGCTTGACTCTGCCCCATACTCATATTGAACTACACCGTGCAATGATCACTGGACCCCAGGTGTCTACCCACCATGACATCTGCAATTCTGCCTCCATTTGTGAGTACCAGGTCCAAAACCACACCGTCCTGGGTGGGCTGTAGCACTAACTGCCTGAGGCATGCCCCTTCCAGGGGGTCCAGTATGTCTCTGCTCTTGGCTGAGGCAGCAGCTGGGATGCTCCAAATTAACATCTGGCAGACTGAAGTCACCGACCAGCAGCACTTCCCCTTTAGTCGCCATCTTATGGTTGGCTTCCACTAGCACCTTGTCCAACTCCTCCCCTTGTGCTGTTAGTCTGTAGATCATGGCCGTGTGATTAACAGGGCCATTGCCATCTCTAGGGTGACCCACAGGGCCTCTGCCCCTCCCCCTGCAATTCCTGTACCTCAGTTACTTTTATACCCTCCGTGAGGTAAAGAGCTACTCCTCCACCCTTTTTATCCTCCCTGTCTTTCCTGAACACAGTATAACCTTGTAAAGCTACATCTTAGTCATGGTTCCTATATACCATGTCTCGGTAACAGCAATAATGTCCAGATCAGCTCCCATCATCAAGGTCACCAGGTCCGGGATTTTATTTCACCAGTTGCAAGCATTCACACAGATGGATTTCCGTATTTATTTACTTCCTCTCCTGACATCCTCCCTTTTATCCTCAAGCCTTCCCACATTACCTCCCCTGCCTTTAATCCCCTTTCTCCATTTCTCCATTATTCTACCCTTTCCTAGTTTAGTTACCATTGGCGATTTCCCAACCTTTGGGTTTCTCCCTTCTGTCTACACTAACCTGTGGAGGTGGGCAGCTTGATTCTCCCTGCTTCCTTCCACCCTTCTAACCCAACCCCCCGGCTAGTTGAAATGCTTACCAATAAAACATTTAAACTGCTCACTAAGGACAATAGTCCTCTCCCTGGATGGATGCAGGCCGTCGCCCTTCTTCAGGCCCCCATCCCTCCAGGTGGGTCTCCAGTCCCCAATGAAGCTGAAACCCTTCTCTCTGCACCAGTTCCTCAACTATGTGTTGCATTCCCTGGTGCAGAGATTCCTAGCCTTCCCCTTGCCATGGAAAGGCAGCACCTCTGAGAAGGACACAAAGCTTGCTGCCTGCCCAAGGCCCCTCCCCAACTCCCCGAACTCCCCCTGCACTCTTCCAATCCATGTCTTGTCCCTAGCCAGGTCATTTGTTCCTAGATGGACAATGACATCCAGCTCCCCCTCTCCTTGCTGCCACCCTATCGATCCTCTGGATCCGCTCTCCATCCCTCCAAGCAGTGCCACCCAGCAGGCACTTAACCTCCCTCTCCACCCCACTACCTGTCCCTAACTCCACTCCTGGGAATATGGAGTCCCCCACCAGGAGTTGCTTCCCCCCTCCTCTGGGGTCCTCTGCTACCCTCCTTGAGGTCTCCTCCCTGAAGAACCTCCACATCCGTCCAAGCCACTACTTTAGGTGCTTCTGTGAGATTGTCCCATCCTGTCAGTGTGGAGTAGGAGTTCCACAGTGATATGGGATTTGGGATGTACCTATGCTCCACCTCCCTACCCCTCCCCGAGCCCATCATTGTCCATCCGCTCCTCCTTCCAGCATTTTCTGAGGAAGTAGAGGTGGACTTGGTGGTTCCTCAGTGGGGGAGTTGGTCCTCCTAACCCAAGCCAACTCTGCCTTGAGGCTGGCAACCTCCTCCCTCAGCCCAGAGAGGTGCCTGCAGATGGGGCAGCACCACAGTCTCTAGAAGGTCTCCCTGAAGACTGCCACCCCACACTGGCTGCACTGCACCACTCTCATCATGGTTACTCCTTATCACTAGACTTTATTTATGTATTGAAAAGTTTCACCAGGAAAGTTACACTGAGCAACGGGATGCTTGTCTCATGGTACGTCCTGGGGGAAGGGTAGTGGGATACATAGTTACAAGCATACAGTCGCAGAAAACAGCAAGGACAATGCAAGTGAAGATTTGCGGTACATTGTTACAAGCATACATCCTCAGTAAACAGCAACGACAATACAAGTGAAAATTTGCGATACAGTGGTTTTGAATACAGATTATGACACAACAGTATAACATTATATTTACTTGCATTAGGAAAGGAAAGGGTGAACCTGGGCTAATCTAAACAGGAAGGAATTTGAAGGAGTAGATGGGGAGGAGGAGGAATGGGGAGAGAATAAGTGCGAGGAAAGCAGTTATTGAGGGTTGGGCAGGGAAGAGCGAGGGAGTAAGTTGAGCTAGTAATGGGGGAGCATATAGTTACAGAGCTCAAGACACAATGCAATAAACCCTGCAATTGCTGGGACACTCCCGCAGATCACTACCATTCTAGGTGAGCAGTTGGACTACGTACCAAAGTTCAAGTACCTGGGGATCTGGTTAGACCATAGACTTACTTTCACAGATCACTTAGAAGAACTGGCAAAGAAACTTAGACAAAGACTTGGTCTGTTCTTTAGGATTAATAATCTCCTCACAAGAGACACTAAACTGAAACTGGTTCAAACTACCTTTCTTTCCCTATTGGATTACACAGACTTTCGATATAGTCAGGGACCTGAAGGTACCTTAGCCAAACTCGATACACTTTATCACAGAGCCATAAGATTTATCATGGGTCTGCCATACTCAACCCACCGCTGTGCATTGTACACGGCAGTGGGATGGTCATCCCTTGCTTACAGACGGCAAAAAAATGCTGCGGTTTGGACATACAAAGCTATCTCAAATAAACTGCCCCAGTATATCTCTGTCTGTTTACCTTTGTGCACTCTGGGGAAGTATGCCCTGAGAAGCATCTCATGTATCTACCTTTATGTTTACAAAGCAAAATCTCGCATTGGCAGAGAAGCCATCAGCTTTGTGCTCCCTCAACTGTGGAACAAGCTGCAAAAAACTTGAAATTAACTCACCCCATCAGCCTAGCAGCTTTTAAATCTCTATATCTACATCATAATAAGGAGTCCTGTGCCTGTCTACCTTAAATAGTGATTCCTATAAGTCCAAGCACACAATCTCATTACTACTGTTAAAAGACTGATCACATCTATAGTCGACTCTTCCCTCTCCCCTTTTTCTACCCCCATATCTGTCCCTTCCACATTCCATTGACCCTGGTTCCATCTCTAAATTCTCCATACTGTATCACTATATATCTTTTTAAATTAGGCTTTATTTGTGTTCGGTGCACCTGATATGTATATTTCTTTACTTTTATGAAAAATTGTGTCCTACCCAAAACTAGCTGTATCTTCTGTTCCGAACATATACTACTGTCAATGCTACCTGCTGATACTTTGTATATACTGTATTATTGTATCTCACTTTATTTGTATTATTACTATTTTATTGTGTGTTGCATCCCATGTATATTGTCCCTAGTTCCTTGTTAACAAACCCAGGTCCACCTCGAAAATGAGCTTGCTCAACGGTGATCGCCTGGTTAAATTAAGACTTTGAATGAAGACTTTGATTGATTGATTGATTGAAGACAATGCCTGGGAATTAACGGCAGTCGCAGTTTGGGATTAGATAATTTGTTAGCGAAGAGGAGAGAGAACCAGCAGAGGAAGAGTGGTGAATTTGAGACGGGAGCTGGTTCCATAGTTTGGGGAGGCTGCCTGTAGGAGAAGGCCAGTTGACCAGAAGTTGTGCCCCTATGAGGTATATGCAGAGTCTGCGAGTCAACTGATCTAAGGGAATAAAGGGTGGGGGGTGGTGGATAGGACGGCTGAGATGTAGGAAGGGAGAGCTGCAAGGCAGAATTTAGAGATGAATTTGGTGAAATGGAATGAGTGTCTGTTTGCGAGGGTGGTAAAATTTAGAGAACGGTAGATGATACAGTGGTGAGTCAGAGGTGGAGCATCCAGCGCAAAATGGCAGAAGGAGTTAAAGAGGGGGTCCAGTCTGGTTAGGGAGGACAGTGGGGTGGCACTGTAAACTATGTCACAGTAGTCAAATAAAAGTAATATCATTTTCAGTACTAACTCATGCCCTTGCCGTCAGTGGGATACAGCTATGGTTTCTATAGAGGGCATCAGGTTTGGGCCGAAGTTTCTTTAGAATGGCGTCAATGTGTACTGAAAAGTTGAGATGCTGGTAGAGCCAAACACCGAGGTATCTAAAGCAGGAGGTGTCCTCAAGAACTGTCCCATCAAGAGTGTGGAAGGTGGGCTGGGAGGTAAGCCTAGCCAGTCTTTGCCTAGTGCTGAAGGTCATGGAGACTGTCTTTTTGGCATTAAGGAAGAGTTGGTGGTCTCTAAGCCAGAGTTGGACCTTTATGAAGTCAAACTGAAGTCTGGTAGTGACATCAAAGATAGATTTGCCGGTAGTATAGATTACTGTATCGTCAGCGTACATGTGTGTATGCTAGATGACAAACAAATCTGAGGGAGGTCATTTAGAAGGATAGAGAAGAGGAGCGGTCCAAGTATGGATCCCTAGGGGACTCCAGTGGTAATGGGCAGGGGAGGAGAGGTGGCATCGGCAATGCAGACCAATTGTGACCTGCCGGACAGGTATGCTTTAAACCAATCAGTGGCTGTGGTGAAGAGCCCAACTGAAGTGAGGCTGCTCAGTAGGCGAAGGTGGGAGATGGTACTGAAGGCTTTGGCCAAGTCAATAAAAATGGCTGAGGTAATTTGGCCATTTTCCATACCATGAAGATGGAGTTTGTCAGCCTAAGCAGGGATGTGGCAGTGGAGTGTTTTTTCCTAAAGCCAGACCGGAAAGGAGTGAAGAAAGCAGAGTCAGCGAGATAAGAGGAGAGTTGCTCTTGAACAAGATGTTCTTGGAGCTTGGATAAGGAAGGAAGGAGAGAGATAGGATGGTAGTTACTAGAGGAAGAGGAGTCACCACCCTTAGGAAGAGGGATCACGACAGCATGCTTCCAGGCAGTTGGGACAGTTGAAGATGTAAAGGACAGGTTTAGTAGGGGAGATAAAGGGTAGGCTATAGCAGGAGCAGACAGGAAGAGAAGCTTAGGGTCCAGGCCATCAGGAGAGGAGCCTTTAGCTAGGTTGATAGACAGCAGAGCTTGTAAGGCAGCAGCCGGGGAGATAGGAGAAAAGGAGAAAGGGGTAGGAGAGGGGGAAGCAGAGCAGGATGGGGGGGTTAGCAGGAGTAGGGCTTGGGGAGGTAATGGGAAGGGAAGAAGGGGAAGAAGGAGAGAGGGGGATAGGAGGAGGGTAGGAAGAAGAAGGAGGGCATAATGGGGTGGGGGAGGGCACGGGGAGTTGCCCGCCGAGGTAGAGTGGGGACAAGGGAGCTGAGTGGGTGCCTGTGGTGCTGCCAGAAGTACCAAGGCACAGGTAATGAAGTGGGGGTTGAAGCACTCAGCTACAACCAAGGGTTCAAATATGACTGCTTGATTTATCTTGAGGATGGGGGTAGGGGGCATGGTAACAGGAGAAAAGAGGGACTGGACAATCTTCCAAACTTTTGAAGGTTTGTTAGTATTTATTGTGAAGTTAGAGTGGTAGTGTTCCAATTTGGCCAGACGGATAGATTTAGTACAAGCATTGCGTAGCTCCCTATTACATTGGTGATCCCTAGGGCAATCAGTTGCCTTATGTTTGCACCAAGCTGAGTCTCGGGCTCTTTGGCAAGCCAAGAGCTCTGGGGTAACCCAAGGAAGGTGATTACCTCAGACTCTTGTTTTACATAAGGGGGCAAAGCGGTTTCATATGAGGAGGAACTTAGCACTGAAGCCCAGGAGTGGGGCATCAATTAAATGGTGAGAAGCAAGCGAGAACCAATCTGTGGTGCTTAGGTCATGGAGGGGTGGATGTAGGTCTAACGAGGTGTAGGAATGAGTTAGTAGGATTTTGTGTAGAATCTTAGGCCTGTGTATCTTGCGTACCACATGTATTATTTGGTGGTCTCTTAAGGCATCCGGTAGAAGGCCTGATGCCACAACCCTGTGTGGGTGGGATGTGAGAACAAGGTCCAGTAGAGAGTGGTTTGGGGTTTTGTTGTTCAGGCGGGTGGGTTCATGAATTAGTTAGGTTCAGTGCCTCAATATTTGAGCAGGTTTTGGCCTTGGTAGAGGACAGCCAGTTGATGTGTAATCACCCAGGACACATAGCTCACTAGAATTGGCAAGGCCAGTAAGTTTTGTGATGAGGTCAGTGACTTGGGAGGGGTGTTGTCCAGGGTCCCAGTAGACTCTGGCAATGAATAGAGGGGAGGAGTATGGTAGCGAGAGGTTGAGGTGGATAACCTCATGTGAGGATGTGACAGAGGCTGTGAGTACATTTGTAAATTTGAGTGTTGTAGAGTTATAAATGGCCACACCTCCACCGTGGCCTTCTCTATCCATACGAATTAGGAAGAAGCCAGGAATGGAGATAGCTTGGTCAGAGATGTGTACAGACAGCCAGGATTCAGAGGTAATAATGATGTCCGGCGTATAATCATGGACCATAGTCTGCAGCAAGGGGAGTTTGTTTATGATGCTGCGGATGTTAAGGTGGATGATTTTTAATCCTTTTGGGAGAGCTAGAGGGGGGAGAGGGGTGGGGAGTGGGTAGGGGAGTTTGTGGTGGGCGGGCCAGGGTTTGGGTGATCGTCCCCCACTAGTAGAAGTAGAAGCAGGATAGCAAGGAGTTTTTGTTGTGGTTATTTTACAGTTTATAGGGGAAATGGGATGCTTGTATGTGTACAGGTTCTTGCTGGGGGGAGTAGAGGTGATCCCTAGGATCATGACAAGCAGGTCGGACAAGTCTGTTAGCGAGGGGCAAGGTAGTAGGGGGCAGTGAGAGTGGAGGACGTGATACGGGGTAGGTGTGTGGGACAGCGTTCCAGAGTATCGAACTGTGGATGAGTCGGGCTGGGTGACAGATATGCCTTGCAGAGGTATGGTCGGGAGCAGAGGACATTGGAGAATAAATAGCAATATTATCAAGGCTGGAGTCAGGTGGTGCAGAGGGCGAGAATAATTTGGCAGCATAGTAGAAGAGGACAAGGATTAGATAAAGCAGGGTGATGAGGTGCTTAGCAGTGTGACGGCTGTATTATAGCACGCAAGTTAGCTAGTTTAGTAGATCAGCCCTCTAGTGGTGGGATTTTATAAGAAGCCAATGGGGAAGTAGGCTAATTAGAAAAACTTGTGCCATACCTTGCAGGCTTGCTAGCCGGGCTTGAGGTCTCAGGTGGCGCTCCAGAGATGCCGTCCGTCCGGGAGGCCGAGTCTTCCGCAGCGGCGAAGCTTGGGAGCCCTGGTCTAGGGTGGCTCGGCTGAGGAGAGAGAGAGAGAGAGAGTGGGAGTTTAAATGCTGGCAGCAAACAAAAGGGCAGACAAGACAATGGGAGTCCAAATTTGCAAGACAAAGGGAAGAGGTTTGGGCACCAAAATGTCTGGAGACAGAGCAAGAAATTCAGAGAAGGGCTGTTATCACTTAAATCTTTTTTTTGTACTTCTTTTATTTCATTTCAGTCTTAAAACATCACATTATTTTCCTCTTTTTCCATTTTTACAATAGTATTCAGTTTTTCAGATGTTCATTACAAACTGTTCTTGTTAAAAAAAAAGAGCACAAGCAATTACATTTGATTACAACTTGACTTTGAAAATTAATAGAAGCAAGTACAACTTTGTGCAGGGTTAACTTATTGCAGGCTGTTACATGTTTCTCTTATTCTTATTGAGGTTACTTAGCAGTTAGAGGGCTTTATTATTGCCCTTCCCAATTACCACTTGAAATTCTTGGACAAAATATAACAATTTTAAAAGTCCACACACTCATTATTGCCTATCCCTTCCTTTTTCTTTTTTTTTTTTTTTTTATTATTTTTTTTTTTTTCTTTCTTTTTCCCCGAAGAGCTTTAAACTAGTTTTTCATGATACAGTTCCCACCTTGTCCACCTTGCCGTGTAGACCTCTGATCAATCCTGGAGACCCATAGATATCTGCTCACTATGTTGAATTTGAAGGATTAATGCCTTCCACTCTCCAATCGTAGGAGAGTCTATTTGGCACCATTTTTTTGGTTATTGTTTTGTAGGCAGCAGCTAATAGTATTGCCCATAGATATTTTTGTGTTTTGTCTATTATCTGTAGCGGAGGGATTCCCAGGATCAAACTTGGGGGGTCAATTCTGTCTTGTTTATTTAAAATGCCTTTTATATGTTCTTTTATACTTCTCCAAAAACCCTCCAATACAGGACGATCTAGGAATATATGCTTATGAGAGGCACAATTCTCTCCGCATTTTCTCCAGCACTGGGATGAAACTCCCAGGCCTCCCAACACGGTAGCGGAGGGCAGTAGGAAATATCTCACCCTCATCTTCCAAACAAATTCTGCCCAAATTGGGGAGGAGGTAGTCGCCCAAGTCGCCCTCCAGATCCTCTCCCATTCTCCATCTGTTATTGGGTGATTAAGCTCCCGCTCCCATTTTGTCTGCATTGCAGCAATGACATGTCTGGCACGGTTTCTTAGTGACTTATAAATAATTGTTATTGCCTTCTCACCATATTGAGAGGACCATATTTGCACCCAAGGAGCAACTTCCTCAAATATTGTGACTTCCTTTTCTTGTTGCTTAAAATGCTTTGTAATGAAGTCCCTTGCCTGGTAATAGAATAATCTGTCCTTTTCTGTCCACCCAAATGTGCTCTGGGCCTCCTCGAAGGACAAAATGTTTGCCCCTCTCTGGAGTTGCCATGGGGCTTCTAATCCATTTTTAATTTGATTTTTATACCATTGGTTATTAAATGCTTGATTCATTATAAACCATTTATACTTCCAGCAATGATGCTGACATGCTTTATGTTTTAAGCCCATCTGCCAGGCTCTAAGAATGCTCGCTGTTGCAGGAGGAACCCACCGTGCCACTGCTCTAAGATGTTGCTGGGAAAGAGGCAAGATGGAGAGGATCCGCACGTCTCTCTCCAAATCAATTGACTTCCACCTTGCTTGATAAGTTTTGTTTCCCCATAGTATCGCTAACCGCATCTGCAAGGCTACCCAATATTCCCGAAGAGAGGGAAAGGCTAGCCCTCCTCGATTTTTTGGGAGAGTAAGTTTGAGGAAGCCCACTCTTGGCCTTTTATAGTTCCATAAGTATCTGTTTATTAATTTTTGCCAGGATAAAAGTTCCTTAGCAGTAATAGTGCAGGGGACACACTGAAATAAGTATAGGAATCTTGGGAGTATATTAATTTTTAGGGCTAGATTCCTTACATAAAGTGTTGCGGGGAACAAGGACCACCTTCTTAAGTCATGCTTTATGTTTTGAACTAATGGATCATAGTTGTGAACCGCCAACTCCCTTAAGTTCTTGGGTATTCTGATCCCTAGATATCTTATAGTTTGTTTATCCCATTTAATTGGGAATTTCTTTTTTTGCGACAAAGTCGGGACATAGTTAAGAGCTAAGGCTTCTGATTTGTTTACATTGAGGGTGAATCCCGACAAATTAGCAAAATGCTTAATTAATTTAAATAGAACTCCCAATGACCTATCTGGATTAGTGACATAGACCAGGATGTCATCTGCGAAAAGGGCCAGTTTTTGGTCTCTTCCCCCCATCTGAACACCCTGTAAGTCAGGGGCCTGTCTCAGGCTTTGGGCCAATGGCTCTATGTAATAAGCAAAAAGGAGGGGGGAAAGGGGGCACCCCTGCCTAGTTCCTCTTTGTAATTGGAATTTTTTTGAAATGTGGCCATTCACTCTTATGTACCCAGTGGGGTTTCTGTAAAATTTAAAGATAGTATCTACCAGTGGGGCCGGAAAATTATACTCAAGTAGTACTTCTTTTAAGTATCCCCATGACACTTTGTCAAATGCTTTCTCTGCGTCGAGACTTAGTAAAATTGCTGGAATTTGTTGTTCTGTAATCCGTTCCATAATGTAGACTGTGCATCTCACGTTATCCTGGGCTTGGCATCCCAGGATAAAGCCACATTGATCCATATCTATTAAGGTTGAGGCGTATTTAGCTAGTCTTTTGGACAGTATCATGGCCAAGATCTTATAGTCCGTGTTTAAAATGGATATGGGGCTGTATGAGGAACATTGTGTAGGGTCTTTACCCTCTTTTTGGATAACCGAAATTATCACCTCGTCCCAGGATGGAGGGGTCTCCCCCTTTCGGTAAACTACTGTGGAGAATAGCCTTGTAAGTAGAGGAGTTAGCGTTTTGGAGAAAGTTTTGTAAAACTCTCCTGGGAGCCCATCGGTTCCCGGGCATTTGCCTGTTTTTAGAGCCCCTATCGTTGTTTTAATTTCATCGGGAAAGATTGGGGTCATTAAGCTTTCCCCTTGTTCTCGTGTTAGGGTTGGGAGTTTAAGGGCTGCTAGAAATTTCTCAGTTTCTCCTTTGGTGGGGGCTAATTTTTCTGTATACAATTCAGAGTAATATTGGCGGAAGGCCTCAGAGATATCTTGGGTCGTGGTACTAAGAGTTTTTTGAATCGGGTGTACAACTTTTACAATTGTGGCTTTGGCCTTACGGGCTCTTAACTGACCTGCTACCATTTTTGTGAAGCCGGGACCCCCATCATAATATCTGTGTCGCAGATATACCAGTTTCTGCTCTACCGCATAATCTAATATATTATTGAGCTGCTTCTTGAGCATGTTTAGGTCCTTAGTTCGTTTTTTACTTTGCCTTATCTTCTGTTCCTCCTTCATTATTTTTATTTTATTTTCCAGATTAATCCTCCTCTCCTCTCTTTGCTTCTTTTTATGCGAAGAGCTCGCAATAACCTTCCCCCTCACTATCGCTTTTATTGTGTCCCATAAAATTGCATCTGTTACTCCCTGGTTATCATTATCTTGGAGTGCCTGGGTTATTGTGTTATTTATCGTTTCTTGGGCCTCCTTGTCCCTAATTAGCGACACATTGAGCCTCCAGAACGTTCTTTTTTGGGGGGTTTGTGATTGTACCTTACAAAAAATGGGTGTATGATCTGAAAGTACAAAGTCTCCCTGCCAGATTTGAAGGATATTACTCAGTTGCTCTTTTTGTGTTATCAAGTAATCTAAGCAGGAGTATGTATCATGTGCCTGGGAGTAGAAGGTATGCCTTCGTCCCTGCCCCAGAAGGTGCCTCCAGGGGTCTTCAAAGCCCAACTCCTGCATCAACTTTTGGACTTTCCTACCCACTTTGCTTGCTCTGCTTTGTATAGATCCACCGTTTGCCCCAGTTAAATCAAGATTAAAGTCCCCCCCACATAGCAGCCTACCCTCTGCCCAACCCGCCAGCTTGGTTAAGAATCCTCGGTATATTGCAAATTCCGATGCTGGTGGCATATACACTGAGGCTAGCATAAGCTGTTGGCCCTCAAGTGAACCCTTTAACTAACACGTACCTTCCCTCCTTATCAATTACTCTGTCTGTAATTTCAAAAGGGGTACCTTTTCTTATTAACACTGCTGTTCCCCTGCGCCTACCTCCCTTGTACGATGAGGCCACCACATGGGAGAAACCAAATTTCTCGAGTTTTTTATGCTCTGCGTTGGTAAGGTGGGTCTCCTGCAGCATTATTATATTTACTCCTTGCCTTTTCATTAATTGCAGTATCTTTGCTCTCTTAATGGGGTTTGTAACACCGTGTACATTGTAAGTGCACACTGTCCAGTTCAGCTTCATATCATCCATTTAAATAACAAGGTTTTGTTCTACTTATATTTTGCAGGTTTCTCCCCTGGTGGTTACCCCATGTCTTCCCCTGCACTGCTATTTTCTTGTAAGTTTCTGTCATGCCTACTAAACTTAAGCACCCTGCATTATGTAACTCAAACAAGTCGTTACTAAAATTCTGAAACATTTCGACAATAACTTTCGAACAACTTTTAACTAGGGTTCTTCCAAGGTTGGGGGCTATGTATCGTTATTAGCCCCTATTCACTCCTATTTACTAGGAGAGAGTGGGAGGTAATTTACCCTACCGTTTCCGGAGGACCCCCCCCCCAGAGCCCCGCTGTCGATGGGCTCCTATCCGAGGTACCTAAAAGAGCCTGGAACCCTCGTTTGCTCCGTGCCCGGCAGGCCCATGTGAGATCTACTTTAGGCCATGCTGTTTTGCAGAGGAGCGGCCGGACTAAACTGCTAAGTCGTGACCCCTCTTTTCCAACCATTTCAACCTTTGAATTTTACCTCCCCCTCTCATTTTGGTTGAGCTCACATTTCTCTTTCTTTCTCCTCCCCCCTCCCTTTTCTTCTTTCTTTGGGGAGGGAGGAAAAAAAAAGGAAGGGGAAGGCGAGACTATGGGAAGGGTGGAGGGGTGCAAGGTGGTCCGCAACGAACTGCTCCCGGCAACTCAGAAGCCAGTGCACTAAGTTGCCTCAGACACCTCCCTCCCAAAGTACTAAGGCCACTGCTTAAGACTTTCATTTCATTCCCCCCCCCAGCTCCCCCCTCCCCTCTCCCCAAGGATCCAATAAAAGAAGAAAAAAAACTCCTTTAGTTTTGTTGGTTACAGTCCGTCTGGAAGGGGGAAAAAAGGAATAAGCCAATGTGTAGAGTACTATATAGTTGTTTAAGCTCTCCTTTGATGTTCAGTTTTGTTTATTGTGTTCTAGTTAATATTTCGATTCCCCAATTTTATATCATAACTGGGGTAAATGTTATACTCATCTTGGATTGCGGTTGCATGGCCGAAACAGCGAGTAATTCAGGAACAACCCTGCTCCTAGTAGAGAATGAGAATGTGGCCTCCCTTCCTCGATCTCAGGTTGTGGTTTCTCGTTGCGCAAGCTTTCTTTCGAGGAGCTTCTGAATGCTACACAACAGCTCTGCGTGCGTCTTCTTATTTATTCCCCCCGTCTTCCTGTCAACCGCACGTCGTTTTCCACGTTCCCAGGTTCTTGAATCTTGGTTCCTAGTCTCCTTAACTCCGATGTTACGCTTCACAAGAGCTTCAAGCGCCTCCTCAGCTGATGCATAAATCTTCGTTCCATCCTCCCAGAAAATCCTCAGCCTCGCTGGATATGGGGTATGAAAACGTATGGATTTTTCTCTGAGGGCTCTGAGAATGGGCCCATATTTAGCTCTTTCCACCTGAACCTCGGTTGGGTAATCATGATCCAGGTAGAGCCTATGCGTTAGATATCGTATGTCCTTTTGTTATCACTTAAATCAATGTAATTTTTCTTTACACAAACAATTTAGGCTTAAATTAACAGGCAGTAGCTAGGCAGATTTAAAATGCAGGCTTTAAATTATCTTAAAATTTAATTTTGTGCGCTAAGAGTCAAGAAGGTAGAGGTAGAAGTTTTGGGCCAGTCGGAGCAGGCCCAGAATGGTGCTCACGATCTGATTGGCCGGTGGTAGTTGCCATACCTTGCAGGCTTGCTAGCCAGGCTTGAGGTCTCGAGCGGCAGTTTCAGAGATGCCGTCTGTCCAGGGGCCGAGTCTTCAGCGGTGACAGAGCTTGGGAGCCCTAGTATAGGACGGCTCGGCTTGCAGGCTTGCTAGCTGGGCTTGAGGTCTCGGGTGGCAGCTCCAGAAATGCCATCCATTTAGGGGGTCTAGTCCTCTGTGGTGGAGCTTGGGAGCCCTGGTCTATGGCGGCTCAACTTGCAGTCTTGCTAGCCAGGCTTGAGGTATCGGGTGGTGGCTTCAGAGATGCCGTCTGTCAGGGGGGCCATGTCTTCCACAGTGGTGGAGCTTGGGAGCTCTGGTCTAAGGTGGCTTGGCTTGTAGGCTTGCTAGCTGGGCTTGAGGTCTTGGGCAGTGGCTCCAGAGATGCCATCCATCTGGGGGGGCTGAGTTTTCCACAGTAGCAGAGCTTGGGAGCCCTGGTCTAGGGTGGCTCGGCCTTACCCGCTACCCTTAAAATATATATTTACCACTCCCTGTTACAATAACTGAACCACTGCCTACAGGCTAACAATGCCCCAAAGCACTATTTGCCCACACTCCCTGTTGGGCTAACATGTAATGTACTTATTTTAGAATTCAATGCTCATATTAGGCTGTTGCCTAGTCTTCTCTATGAAAGTATATGAGTTATTCTCACTTATGCTACTGTTGGTTTGTAATGATGTACGTTACGTCTATGTTTAATGTCTGGGTCACTCCCGTAAACCACAGAGGACTCTGTCCAAAGGCAAGAGGGGAAACAGCAGGAGGTAGAAAGTACTGGAGGTGTTGGTGTCCATCAGTAAGGTAGTGCAAAGTATGTGGGGCACAAAACATAATGTGTCTACAGTAGAAAAGACAGCTAAACTGTGCCAGATATGACTTTATTTAATTGTTACTTAGCTGAGGCTACCTTAAATAAAGAGATTCTAGCAAAATCCTACAGGTATCTAGGGTACCACCTCATAGGCATCATCAGTAGTGGCTGTGTATAGCTCTACAGAGCATAATTTATTTAACATGGGCTTGTATCCCCTGTTTTAAGGTAACCTACAAACAATTCAACTCACAGCCATGAGGAGGGAATAATGTGGTGGGATGTGGGAAGAGTGCAGGGGGTGTGGGACGGTGGTAATCCAGGGGGTGCTTTGGAAGTTGGGCCTCTGCCTCAACATTAGGAGATTCTAGGCCATGAGTGCAGAACTGGAAGCTGCAAGGGCTGAAATATGCCACTAGAGGACTGCAGCCCTATGGACCTTGTAGGATACCACTTCCCCAGGGACCACCAAAGCCTACACAGGCCAGAGCTAGGGACTGGACAGTTCTGGTGATGGGAGGAAGGTAAAGAGAGTGGGTGGAGTGGTGAAGCTTGTGTGTTGGATTTGATGGGTAAGGATTCACTGCTGTTGATTTCATGCTACTCAGTATATATTGCTCTCTCTGTAATGTAACCTGTGCCTATTGCTTCAGCCTTGTATTGTCTGCCACTGTATGGCCCGAGTCACAAGTGAAAATGGTCCTTTGGATCAGCTTGCCTACCCGGTCACCAAAAACTTAAATAAATAAATAAATAAAGCTTATCAACCCAAGCTGTGCAAAAGCAACAGTCTCACAATACTGTAGACAGCGGAGACCCAGCTGACCCTCTCCAGGGAGGATGGATCCAGCAAGCCTGATAGGGTGGCACTGTACAGGGAGGACTAGCCAGAGAAGGAAGAATACCCCAATGAGGGAAGGAGAAAGGTATTTATAGTGGGGTACTCCATAGTGAGGGGGACTGGGAGAGAGGTGGATCTAACACCTAATAGCCAAGTGGTGGTGCGCAGCTTCCCAGGGTGACAGCAGACAGATTCATGGCCAGGGTGGAGGAACTCACAGCAGAGGCATAGGCAAAGTTAGATCTGATAATGCTTGTAGATACAAATGATCTGAGCAGAAGGAGCTTGGAAGAGGTGAAGACAGGACACACACAAAACAGGCTCACACTCTTAAAGCACAGACTCCAGATCTGGAAGTAGTGCACCAATTAATCTTTACTGGTTGGAGATAAACTGATAACATAGGTAGCATTTAGCTATCAGAGATCAACCATGAGGCTCCAGGGCAGCTCTAGGGCTCACCTAGAGTGCTCTCCATGAGGAACAAGCACTGTGTGAGATGTTATAGTTTACTGCATGACAAACTGGAGTAATCTTGCCATTGGATTACACTGCAGTCCTGCAGAATCCAGCAAGATATCTCAGCAGAAACTGTGACAGGAGCACTTGAATCTGGCACGCGGCACTGTATCTGTGTCCCTGGGCCCAGGCCTGTCCCATCTGAGATTCCTGCTTCCACCTGTGTCCCAGCCCAAAGGCCTAATGGGAACTTCCCCCCTTGCCCCGGTCCCCCGATGTCATCAGTGACCAGACTTTCCCATTCTTTTCCTACTCCTATATGGCAGAGTAGTACTCACAGTCAGGTGTTACAGGAGTGGCATACACATCTTGCACATCTTTAGCTCTTCTATGGACTACAGTCTAAGCCAGAAAGCCCTCAGGATACTTTCCTTAAGGGAGAACCCCACAGTCTTCTTCCTCCTTGAAGGTACATCTTGCAACAACCTTGGAAACCTCTGTGCAGAGTTTTTTTTTTTTTTTTGTTACTGGTGTTCTGCCTCCAAATTGGGACCCTTGAAGCTCTCCACTAAATATGTCAGGGCCCCAGGCAGAAGGGGAAAAAGTGGTCTAGTAACACAAGCACTCCCCCTGGAAGAGGGAATGGTTATTTTACATATGTAAAGTCCTATATGTGAAAAGAGCATACAGATATACATACACAGACTCCCCCACATAAAGACACAGATACTTAAACACATATTGCACATACATACTGTACACACATACAAATATACTGCATATACATACAATGACGCACCCATACACCTGTAACCTGCCTATTTCAAAAGAAGGTTACTATGTGGCTTTTGATTTCTAAAATCAGTTTGCACGTGACGCTCTTCCCCTGATGCTCAGGATGCCACTATTCAATTCAATTCAAGTTTATTACAGGAAATTACTCCATAGAGCAGGCTCATTCACAAGGAGTTCCTGGCTACATTGACAACAAGAAATACATATATAAAATTACACAGACAGATTAATTAGAACTAGTACACTAGCTAAGAAAAAAATGGGATTGGGGTATAGGTAGTAAGGGTACAAAACAGTTACACTGACTAATACATAGGAGGGCACTAGCTAATACATAGGAGGCCATTAACTATAGGGGAGAAGCAGTATGGCTAGAAATTTGCTACACATGTAGCACAGAACAACTATCTTTGAAAAACAGAAGAAACAGAGGAAAGTGCGTGGAGTTAAGCAAGCAATAATGCATGAGAGGGTGGGCGGTATTTGGCAATACCGGACCGCCCAGGGCGGCGTCAGATTATAGCCCCTGGGCGGTCCGATATTGCCCATACCGCCCACCCTGGAGGGCATTATTGCGCTTAAAAAATGGGGTTGTTTTGAAAAAAAATAGACAGAGTCAGGTTTTGCAATTTAAATAATACATAGTTTTTATTTTTTTAACTTAATAACTTGAACTGTGTCAAACAAAAAAAATAGTCCCTTTTTGGGATACTTGAAATAAACGTAAATGGTGTTGAACCACGTTCTTTTAAACTTTTAATGTCAGGGTGTGGAGAAAATAAGAAATTGGTGAGGGTTTAATTCATTTCTAGTAGGTAGTGAATTGGTTTGGGCTGTTAAAAGTGCAGTTGGAGGGCTAAAATATGTTGTGTGTTTTTATCACTGAACCATCTGTAGGTGGCAGACTGCTGCAATTGCTCTTGTTTGTCTGCTGATTTCTTTCCTGTTCTGGTGCTTCTGTTGAGGACTGTTCTTTAGGATTTCCATTTGCTGCAGTTAGGATAGAGCTCCAGGCTTTCTGATCAGACATGGATGGTGCCCAGTACGTTGTGAGACTGTTCAGATCGATGGCCGGTAACTGCAACGATTTCCTTACTGCTGAGTCCTGCTCATGAGAGAAGCTGCACTGCCGTGGCGCGTATACAATGGTTAGTATACCGCTGAGAAAGATTTGCTTCCTCACTTAGTTTTGGCATCAAGGAGCCCAAGTAATTATTTCCCATTGCTTCTTTGGCATACCAATAGAGCTGATGGTTCAGTTTTTCTTGTGGGAGTCGTTTCGGGTGCAGATAGAAACTTTTTGCATCAGGTGGACACTTGTCAAGCTATTTGAGGAACGAGGTTACAGGGCACAGTGGGTTGTTTTTCTGTTCGAAGATGAAATCTCTTGTGATTTCTTTATTTATTTCTTGAGGGGTTTTATGGTTTTTGTTTCCTGGTTGTGGCTTAAAGTGATGTAGCGATTGCCTGCTTCGTCTTGTTTGACTACAAAACTGCCCCTTGTTAGCTCTCTGAGTCATTCTCTGCCACGCCTGGCCATGTGTAGTTGTACATCAAACCACGCTTTTTTTTCAAGGCCAGGTGCGGTTTCAGGATCCAGCGCAGGGCTGCTCTGTAACTTTTGGAGGTCGGCTTCAGTTATTGCAGGGTAGTGTGTGGAGGTATCTTTATGTTGTTTGCATAAACGTTTCAGTACAGCTTGCAGGACGTTGTTGGAGGACTTAAATATTGGGTCCGCAATTATGCTTACGGGCCTCCTGACCTCCATGGTGCCCAAGTGGCGTTTATCCCTGCTTGAGAGCAGTAGCCGGTTACAGAATACTCGTGCCGCTTAGGAAGCGGACCTCGGCGAAGAAGCACCTGAGGTATTCATTTAACATTTCAAACTGAATTGTTTGCCAATTGATTTGTATTTTGTTGTGTTTTGCCCATTCCTCGAAAACGGATATGGCCCACTTTGTGTTTTTAACAGTATTTTGCTCCTGACGTTCATTTTCTATGCTGTCTAACTGTTGTTCACTGAGCGCTTGGAAACGGTCACTTACTTGTGGTTTTTCTTTTACAGTCAGCTTATTTTGGCTTCCGTTTCAGATTCCTCATCGTCGGTAAGTACCCTGTGTCTTTTTAATATGTTTACGATGTCAAAATTGATTGGGAACTGGTCTGACATTTTGCCCTGACAGCTAATTTTTCCCTCGCCTCACCAAGTTTAAAAAAACTGACGTTGCAGCACTTTGATATGCCAGCTGGTGTTTTGGTCAGGTGGCCAGGAGTTTTTCCTTGCTGGTCATCTATTGAAAGTTAATGTACCCCTTTGTCAGGGGTGCTGGCCAATCAGATGACAGCAAGGAAAAACCCCATTTTCTAAGTGCTTTATAATTTTCAGTGAGGAGCGCAGTGTGTCGGTTAGTAAGTGAGATTAGAGTTGAGCGGTCATTTGGGTGAGTGGGGGTCTGGGCAGGGATGGAGTTGAGGGTAGTTGAGGGGTAGGGGCTGTATGGTAGCGGGAAAGGTAGATGGCAGAAGGGTGGAGGGGCACAGTAATTGGAGGGTGTGTGTGGGGGGCTGCTGTGGGTGGGGGCAGAAAGGTGGGGGGACCAGATAGATGATGGAGGGGGGAGGGACAGGGAGAGAGGACGAAGGTGAGAATGAGTTCATGTATCGGTTCATTTTTTGGTGCAATGGCAAACTGCTTTGAACGCTTTCTTGACCAGGGCCTTGAAGCAGTTTAGTGAGACAAGCACAGTTAACCTTAATGTGGTTTGCAGCTGATTCCATACTGATGGGAGTACAAAGCTGATAGCACCTCTACCCTGCATAGTGCGTGTCCTGAGGATGTCCAGGAGAACAAGCTCCGAGTTATGTAGAGAGCAGATGTTGTGTGTCCTATGCACTAGTGAACAGATGTACTGTGGCAGCTTGCCCGCTATTACTTTCAGTGTCCATTGACCAATGTGTAGCATGCTCCTAGTTGCTAGGGAGGTCCATCCAAATGATGAGTATAGGGAACAGTGGTGCATCCTGGATGGCGCATTAAGTATGAAGCGTAATGCTCAATGGTATAGGGTGTCAAGTTTGTAGAGGTGAGTTGCAGCGCTACAGTTATAGATAATGTCACCGTAATCTAACAGTGGTAGGAATGTGTCCTGTACCAATCTTCGCCTGATGTCTAATATAAATAGGGATCTATTCCTGAAGAGGAACCCAAGTCTAACTTTTAGTTTTTCAGCTAGACAGTCGATGTGAGTATTGAATGATAGTTTGCTGTCCAATCAGACTCATAGATACTTAAATTGATTCACAACCTCGAGGCTGTCCCTGAAGATAGTTGTAATGGGTGGCACCGTGTTCTGCGCACTAAGTGAAGAGGCCACATGGGTTGAGGAGAAAAACATCACCTTGGTCTTCTTGGCATTTAGGAGAAGTTTTGATCGTACCAGGTTGAGCTGCAGTTGGTTGAAGTCAGATTGTAATTCGGTGCAGGCTTCATGCACCGATGGCTTAGAGGTGTAGAGGATCATATCATCAGCAAAAAAGTGCAGTTTAGATTTCTGAATATTTTTAGCCAGTGAGTTAATTTAAATAGTGATGAGGAGGGGCCCCAGAATGGAACCCTGTGAGACTCCTCATGTGATGGGCACTGGGTCTGAGAGGGCTCCATCTGCTTTGATCCCTTGCAGCCTACCTGAGAGGTAGCTAGAGAACCATCTTACAGTAATATCATGCAATCCCAAGGATGTGAGACAGTGCAGGAGGAGGGTATGATCTACTATGTCGAATGCCTTGCTTAGGTCGAGGAACACGGCACAAGTGGTTTGTTTGTTATCAGTGGCAGAGAACCAGCCATCAGTCACCTTGGTCAGGGCTGAGACTGTGCTGTGATTCTGCCTGAACCCGGATTGGAGTGAGTTAAGTAGGTTAGAGTGCTCCAGAAATTCTTTTATTTGCGAGTGTATTAGTTTTTCCAGCAGTTTGGACAGGACCAGTAGAATAGAGATTGGTCTATAGTTGTTGAGATCGCTCCATTCCCCAGATTTAAATAATGGGAGGATATGTGCTGTTTTCCAGCTAGAGGAGACAGTGGCTGTGGTGATGGATAGGTTGAATGTTTGCATAATTGGCACCACTAACAGATGGCTCCCTGTTTTTAGAAAGAATGCTTTGATCCCATTGGCACCAACCTCTTTCCTAATGTCTTAATGCTAGAGACTTCCTTGAAGACCTGAGGCATACTGACTGGTCTCAGGTCATGGCCACCAATG
Source organism: Neoceratodus forsteri (assembly GCA_016271365.2). Taxonomy (NCBI): domain Eukaryota; kingdom Metazoa; phylum Chordata; order Ceratodontiformes; family Ceratodontidae; genus Neoceratodus; species Neoceratodus forsteri. Next base: position 667,924,339 of record CM057451.1, on the reverse strand, counting down.
ACCCCTCAATGGCCCTTGACAACTTTCTAAAAGCGTTCACCCCACTTCAAGACAGGCATGCCCCCCCCTTACAAGAAGGAGAGTGAGGGGCACTGCAACTAAATGGCTCCATGGAGGCCTGTATACTGTCATGAGGCAAAGGGATAAATGCTGGGCAAGGTATAAGAGCTCACTGTCCAGCACGGATCTCCAGAATTACAGGCAGCTGAGGAACTCATGCAAGAGATCCATTCGCTCAGCAAAAAGTGAATACTGTCAGTCCATCCTGCTCTCCACAGCCAAAAATCCGAGGACTGTCTGGCAGAGCATTAAGAAAGTGGTGGGTGGGGCCACGAGAGCACAGGTCACTGACATGCTCATTGACGGAGTTAACTGCAACAACCCCCTCACTATTGCCAATGCCTTCAACATTCAGTTCACAGACTTGCCTGCTTTACCCAAACTGCCACACTACCCTGCTGGCCAGGCCTCCTCACTCAGAGGGACAACCCCCCTACTGCCCTTTTACCTCAAGGCAGTAACAGACATGGAGGACCAGAAGCTCCTTGCTGGTCTATCCCCATACACTGGAGCTGGGCATGACTGCCTGGAGCCCAAGCTGCTGGAGGCTAGGGCATCAGTACTAGCCCGGCCCATAGCTCATGTCTTCAACGCACCGCTCACCTCAGGCATAGTCCCAGACATCTGGAAGATGGCCAAGGTGATACCTGTACCCAAGCAAGGGGACACAAAAGACCTCAAGAACTACCGTCCCATTGCAATCCTCTCAGCGATCAGCAAGCTCCTGGAAAAGGTAGTCACCTCTCAGGTCACACACTACCTACAGACCCACAACCTTCTCTCCCCTGCACAACATGGGTTTAGAAAGGGGCATAGCACCTCCTTGGCCCTAGCAGTTGTTACCTCTGAGATCAGGTCTGCTGCTGACTGAGGTGAACTGACCGGGGCCATCTTTGTTGATCTCTCAAAAGCCTTTGATCAGGTCAACCACACATTACTGTGCTCCTCTCTCCTGTCGCTTGGTTTCTCCTCCCCAGCTCTTGAATGGATCAGTAATTACCTCACGGGCAGGTATCAGTACACCAAATTCAACAAGGTCCTGTCTGAGCCTGCCCAGGTTAACTGCGGAGTCCCCCAGGGCTCTGTCCTGGAGCCTCTCCTGTTCTCTCTCTCTTCATAAATGAGCTACCCTTGGCTCCGGCTCTAGGGTCCTCAGTTCTGTATGCAGACGACCTAGTCATCATGGCCAAATCCCAGGACATCGCTACCATTAACACCAAACTAAACTCGGACTTCGACCACATCCAAACTTGGTTGCAGGACCATAAACTTGTTATTAACCCACAGAAGACGCAGGCCATGCTATTTGGCTCAGCAGCCAAGTTAAAAGCTGCCCGGATTCACTACAGATCTCGGGCTGATGGGTCACCACTGACTGTCGCAGGCTTGGTCAAGTACCTGGGGTAACCCTTGACCCGCGAGCTGGATATGAACCTGCACATACGAAATACATGCAAGGCCTCAAACTGTAAGCTGGATCAGGCTTACAGAGCAAAAAGCTGTCTAACTCCAGCTGCCCGTCTTGCTCTAGCCAGGGGAGTCCTCCTACCCACGCTTTGCTACAGACTAATCACCTTTGCCCATATTGTAAAAACTAGTCTAGTAAAGTGGGACTCAGCGTACAACAACATATGACGTTTTGCGCTCTCAGCCCCCCACCTTACTCACTGCTGTGAGCTTTACACCCGGCTTGAGTGGCTCCCACCGGAAACTCACCGCTCTTATGTCGTGGGCAACTTCATTGACAATATTGTCAGAACTTCCACCCCTCAAAACCTTGCTGAGACCCTTGTTCTTGCTACACCTTCCCTACAACCTGTGATCCAGCAGCTCCCATGCCCTCCTGGTACCTAAAACCTGCACACAAATGGGTGACTGAGCCTTCGCTGCATATGCGCCCAAGGTTTGGAACTCTCTTCCAACTAGCACTCGCTCCTCTCCCTCGCACCAGAGCTTCAAAGCCTCCCTCTGGGGTTTTCTCAAAATGGCTGCCACCTGTCTCTGCACTAGACAAACCCTCTCAGCCTGAGATGCCCCAACTAACTGAGATGCTACCTAAACATTACGTCTTGGGCAGAGCACAACTGTGCTCATACTCCTCCTGTTCTCACAGCATATATAACAAGCATTTGTCAATGTCGAATGTTGCTTGCTTGTATGTGCTGTTTAGGTATTTGGAAGTGATAGTTCCATGCCTTCCTCCCAAGACATCCACTGAGACTTTCCATTCAGTATTCAGAGAAGAGTGGGAGGGGCAAGGGCCACAGCAGTACAGCAGTTGCCAAGGGGGTGAAGAGGTGGACAATAGTCCATTCAAAGGCAAGAGAGTCCTGCAGGAGCTCACTAAATTGAAGGCTGACAAAGCGATGGAACCAGATGGCATACGCCCAAGGATATTAACAGAACTGCAAAGGGAGATAGCAGTACCTCTGGCAGCCATGTTCACTGAGTCATTCAACATGAGTGAACTGGAGGAGGGCACATGTGGTCCCTCTACACAAGTCGGCAGCAGGGAGGAGGCAGGGAACAATAGGCCGCTCAGCCTCACCTCAGTAGTGGGGAAGATCATGAGACATTGCTTAAAGAAAGGATAGTGGGCAGCTAGATGCCATCGGAGCCCAGGACCATAGACAACATGGATTCACAGTGGGGACATCATGTCAGATAAATCTGGTTGATTTCTTTGACTGGTGACAAATGAAGTGAATCAGGGTGGGGCAGTGGACAACGCTTACCTTGATTTCAGCAAAGCCTTTGACACCATCCCATATAGGAGGCTGATAAACTAGCTGGGTAGGCTGGGCATGGGGGAAAGGGTGGTAAACTGGGTTAGAAACTGGCTAACAGACAGGAGGCAGAGAGTTGTGGTAAATGGTGTGCAGTCTAGGGAGAGGGGGCGACCAGTGGGGTGCTGCAGGAATTGGTCCTGGGGCCAGGTCTGTTCAATGTCTTCATTAGTAATATTGCAGAACGTCTGAAGGGAATTTTTTCACCAAATTTTCAACATAGCCATTTTAAGACCTCTGCTCATGAACAGTGTCACTGTGATTTTCTTAATCTGTCCCAAACATTGATTGCGCACACCGACTACGCAATTGTGCGCTACACGCACGGAAACACATTTTGGGCAAGATGTGAAAAATGACAGCTGTACTGCTCATAAGGAGGTGTGGTAAAATGGCAATGTTGAAAATCTGGAGTGAAAATATTGAAAATTCGTGAACTTACGAGCGCAAGTAGGAACTGCGCAATGCATGCTCTTAAAACAGTCATTTTTAGGAATTATTTCACCAAATTTTCAACATAGACTTTTTGAGAGCCCACCTTATGAACATTGGCAGTGTCATTTCGTTAATCAGTCCCGAAATGTGATTTCACGCAGTGACCGCAAAAATCACCCTTTGGGCCCAATTAATGCCATGACAGTGCAAGAATTCATGAGGCAGGGTCCCAAAAACCCCATGTTGAAAATTTGGGCCCAAAATTCCCAAAAATGCCTGAGATATGCAATAAAGTTGAAAAAACCCTATCTATCCATTATACAGCTTACCGGCATTTCCTCAGTTAAGTGAGTCGGCTTTGAAGAGTGCAGGCGTGTTCCCAGTCACCGAAGATCGTTAAATGCCAAGCTCAGATGTAAGTATGGGGTGAGGGGGTGTGGGGAGGCAGGGTGCGCAGTGGGTGGAGTGCGAGGTTGTGGGAGGGGCAGGGAGAAGCGCCGAGGACAGTTTTGTATTTACAGGTATTTTATTTCCTAAGACGACGAGGGATGTTTGCCACGCTGGGTGGGCTCCCAGCATGGCAGCTGGAAGGATGTTGGTGGGGGCAGGAGCCAATGGGGAATTGGGCACCTCCGTGACCATAACATCATTTTGCCCACGCTGGGGTGGGCTCCAGCGTGGCACCTGGGCAGCAGAGGCGTGCAGCCGGCAGGACTGGGCACCCCTGTTGGCCCATAACATCATTTGCCACACGGGGTGGGCTCCTAGTGTGGCACCTGGATGCTTTGAGGGCGTGGAGCCGCGGGGATTAGGCACCCCCGTCGGCCGTCAGTGTGGGGGGAGGCGCATGAGCACGCGGTGTGCGTGCGTCTTGGCGATGTGTGTGTGTGGAGGGGGAGCTCTGCTCACTGAAGCGGAGATCTCCCTTTCGACTGTATGCCACTGCATTTTCCAGCTGTCATAGACAGCTGCAGCAGTGATTGGGGAACTGGGGCCCCGCCTGCAAACACACTGACTGCATTGGAAGACGGGTGTCACACCTCTGAAAACTCGGATGATGGCACTATGTTTTTTGCACATGCATGCAAGCAACATAAAAATGGACCATTTAGGCCAACCGGCAAAACAGGGTGAGCACTATAACTGTGCACTCCTTTCTCTCGCACTGGGCCCATTCTATCCCAACTGTGACTCCTCCTTATTCTAACTGCTAGCCTTACAACTTGCTGACTGGAGTGATGAATTCACACTGCACTTCTTCCTACTGACTGCAATGTTTAATACTGTATTGTAATACCTGTTTTTGGTATTGTTGTCTTACAATGTCCCTGTGTTCTGGTCACTTTATATTAACTCTTCACTACTATTTGCCTGATGAAATCTGATGCTTGTAAAGTCCCTGTTGTGCTAATTCTATGTAATGTAATCCTCCACTTGTATTTGCCTGATGTTCATGTATGTACCTTGTAATGTACCTTGTAATTTCCTGGGTCGCACCTGAAAATAGGTACTTGGCTGTCTGTGTGCTTACCCGGTTAACAAAAGCAAATAAATAAATTAGGAGTTGTCTGACATCCTTGAATGTGACAGGGGAGAGTTGGAAGGGGTCATGTGACAGCATGGTCTGTTGGCAATCTGGGGTAGGGGGACTAATAGGCAGCCCAGCAACTGGCGAAGAGTCGAAGGCTATATCTGCTGTGGCGGCGAAATGGGCATTCAATAGATCCAGTATGGAGCATTGGTCAGTGACCAATGTACCTTTTGAACTGACTTTTAGTGGAAGAGATGGGTGGATTTTGTGACCTTCAGTCATCTTAAAGGTGCGCCAGATTTTAGCTGAGTTACCTTTCGCTTCTTCTAGGGTTTCAATATAATAAGTGGCCTTGGCAGACCTTATGAGCTTGGTGCATTCGTTTCTGGCTGCTCTGAAGTCCTGCCAGTGGGTTGCAGATTTAGACTGTCTTGCACGGGCCCAGAGTTTATCACATCACAAAAGTGTGGCTTTCAGTTCAGGGGAGAACCAGGGGTGTGAAAACTTTCTGATTCTACATTTATGGTACAGTGCATGTTTATTAGCAAGGCCTGTGATAATAGTGTTAAAGACAGTGACAGCAGATTCAACTGAGTTGGTCAGATAAAATGTTTGCCAGTCTACATGTTCCAAGTCTGCAAGGTAATTGTGAATATTAAACTTATGGAAGCTTCTGCTGATGATGAATTTTCTGGCAGGAGTGGCGTTTGGCATGGGCGCGTGCGCAAATCACAATATTATGGTCATTCACGTCGTTATGAAAAACCATTGAGTACTCGATTTTGTGTGGATGGTTTGTGTGGATTAAGTTGAGAATGGAGCTGTGGTCTTTGTTTTTTGTGTTTGTCCAAGTAGGTTCAGTGATAAGCTAAGAGAATCCATGCTCATCACATAAGTTTTTGATGGTATTTGCTTTAGGGGTAAGCCAGTCGAGGTTTAAATCCTCAAGGATAATGGTTTCATTGGTGCTGGACTCTGTAATGTCCCTGAGCTTTGACAGTATATCCAAACCACCTGAAGGAGGTCTTTAGCAGCCCACGATATTGATTACTTCAGTAGATGGGAGCCGTATTCCTAGCACCAGACATTCAAATTCTTTGAGCTTGGATTCCGAAAGTAATTCTGTGGCACGAAGCTTAGTATTAAGGTAAATAACTACCCCACCTTCCCTTGTGGGCCTATCTATTCTATAGTTATTGTATGATGGAAGCACAATCTGTGGGTCAGTGGTGGAGCTGTTTAACCAGGACTTAGTGATGAGTAACACGTCCGGGTTGGTATGGGCAGCCCACATTTGTATTTGATTGACATTTTTTAGAAAGCTACAGGCATTAATTAGCATGAATTTAATGCCTGGGGCAGATGCAAAATCAGCCGGAGAGTTTATGCTGATTGTGGTCCGGGGTTTAATTCCACATTACCAGAGCATAGGAGCAGTAGCAGGATTATTCTTTTCAGGGCTGCAACGAGTACGGCTAGCTCATTCTTCCTGGGTGTCCTGCTGCTCAGGACAAGGTCATCACAGAGGTGGTGGCAGAACAAACCATAAATTAATATTCAGAGCATTACATGCAGCCAATTTCTATAAATAAATATCTAATATAAGCTTCAGTCAGTGCTGGGGTAGCTTAACACAGGGACTCTCACTCCCCATCAGTCTGTGCAAAGAAATAGGTATTAAGATGCCTTTTAAAGGCCTCTACCAAGGGGGCCTACCTCAGGGCCCTTGGAAGGGAGTTCCATAGGACTGGGCCCACCACTTTAAAGGCCCCAGTCTCCTAAGGTTTTAAGCCTGGTCCTGGGAATAACAAGAAGGCCCTCCTCAGTGGCGCAGAGAGGGAGTGAGGACGTGTAAGGATACAGGAGATCAGACATGTAACCTAGGCCCAGTCCATGCCAAGCCTTATAAGTTAGTAACCCAACTTTAAAGGAGATATGCCACTTAACTGGAAGCCAATGCAGTTCACACAGTGCCAGGGAGACATGGCTAGATTTCGAAAGGCCAGTCAGCACCCCTAGCAGCTGCATTCTGCACAAGCTACAGGTGTCGAAGTGCACCTCCACTGACCCCAAGGTACTCAGCTTTACAGCAGTCAAGCCACGAGGTCAAAAAAGCATGCACCAGTGTGGCCAGGTCATCAGGGGGGGCCAAGGGATTTCATCCAGGAGATGTTCCTTAGATGGTAAAAGTCAATCCAGATGACTGCCGACACCTGAGCCTCAAATGCCAGCCCCTCATCCAGAATGACTCTTAGACTTCTTACCCTAGCCGCAGCCACCAGCCCAGAGGAGCCAAGCCAAAACCTGTCTCTATGTTGGCAGCTGATACTCTTCCCCTATGACCCAGTTCAACCACCAGTACTTCAGTTTCATCAGGGTTAAGTCTCAGCCAGCTTGATGACATCCAGTCCAGGATCTCGGCCAGGCACTTATTAAACACATTGACCATGCCAGATGTCTAGGTGCAAAAGACAGACAGAACTGAGTATCATCTGCATAGCAGTAAATCCCAACTCCATACTATCTAATAATCCTTACCAGGGGCAGCATGTACACCACAAACAACATGAGCGACAGGACTGAGCCCTGGAGTACCCAACAAGGCAAGGCAATTGGGAACGAGGAAAGATTTCCCAACACTGCCCTTTGTGTCCTGCCCGTGAGGTAGGACTCAAAGCAGCAGATGACTTTGCCAGTGAGTCCTACATGCTCCTTGAGCTTATCCAGTAACGTACCATGGTCCACTGTGTTAAATGCTGAGGAGAGGTCAAAGAGAATGAGAATTGACCACTCTCCCCTATTTTTTGCTGTGAGAAGGTCACTGTACACTCTGACCAGTGTGGTCTCTGTGCTATGTCTTGACCTAAAACCAGACCGAAGAGGCCCACAGATGTCAAAGGCTGTGAGGTGTGCCTCGAGCTGCAGCGCAACCACCTTCTCAATAACCTTGCCCAACAAGGGCAGGTTAGAGACAGGTCAGTAATTCGCCAGGATGTCCAGGTCCAAAGATGACTTCTTCAGAAGGGGCTTCAACAGTGCATTTTTCAAGCAACCGGGAAGATCCCCTCTGACAAGGAGTACCAGACATTCCCTGCAACCACTGGGCCCAGCTTCCAGACACAACTCACTAGTAGTCGAGTCAGTCCTGGATCCAGTTTACAAAATGTTGGCTGCAGTTCTGAAATCATCTCACCCACCTTATCCATCATCACTGGTCTGCACTTTCCGCATGGCCACTAAATACTATTGAGTTCCATTGGCTCAACCCTGTTGAGCTGTAATGGACCACTTGGTGAGATCCCAGCCCAAAGAGAGGACACTCTGTTCAATCTGTCCAAAAAGAACCAAGCAAACTTCTCTCATTTAGCAGATGAAACAGTTCTCACAGGATCCAGACAGGCCATATGAAGAAGCCTATCTACGTCTGGAAAAGCTGAGCTGGTTGGGTCCTTCCAGCAGCAATCTCCCTAGACAGGAATCCTGCCTTCTTATGGGTGATGATCCTTTCTTACTCGTCAATTTGTCCTCCTGAGCTCTGGATTTCCTTCAACAATGCTCCAGCGTTTGCCCCTTTGTTTTCAACTCTCTCAGTTCACCATCATACAACAGCAGGCCAAGGCGTGAATCCAATGGGCATACATGAGCAGGTGCCACAAGGTCAAAGGCCACCCAGAAGGCTGTATGATAGCCACCACAGCTTCCTCTGAACACATGGCACATGCTGCCAAGACATCCAAGGTGTCCAGCACTGCCAAGAGTCCCTCTAGTTGAAGCCCTTGCAAAGGGTGGACTGGACAACCTCCACAGGTGGTGGACTACAAAGGGGGGCCCTGAAGGTGAACTTGATGGTGCAATGATACAATCAGCTGATCAGATCAATCCTTCTACCTCAAGCCCCAGAGAGAATAGCTGGTCCAGGGCATGGCCATGTTGGTGGGTCACAGAAGCAACTGCTTGTTCGAGGCCCAGGGCTTCCATTCCCTGGAGGAAATCTTGTGCAAAACGCAAGAGTTCATCTTCGATCCAGGCATTGAAATTGCCCAGAGTCAACCATCTAGATGAATGCAACACCCTGTTGGTGATGAAGTCCATGATTTCTTGCAGAAAATCCCCCTTGTGACCCAGTGGCCAGTAAATGAGCTGAATCCTGCAACTTGCACCTGCACCCCACGCACAGTCACACATGCAAAGAATGAGGTATCCCCCACTGGGTGCACCATCATGTCCAGCTCAGATCAAAAACAGATGCTCCCCCCCGTGGTCCATCCTCAGGCAGTGCACCATGGAGAACCCAACTGAGATGGCTGCCTCCAGTATCGGGCCAACATCTCACCAAACTAGGTCTCTGTGTAACAACAGATCAACAGAGAAATGTGATATGAAGTCCATTATAATAGTGGTCTTATTCCTTATTGATCTGCCATTGCATAGCATTGCCCAAAGAGAATGCTCAGTGATGGCTGGTCCACTCAGTCTGGTGAGCTCCCTGGGTATGGGGATTAAACACGTCTAGCCTCTCCCCAATCCCCATTTTGCCCCAAGGTGTCTCCTGGTCCACACTGTCCCAATAACAACCCCCCATTAGCTCCCCCCCAAGTCTCTTGTCCCCACTCCATGCTTCCTACTGATTCCCCACCTCCTTGCAGCATCGATAAGCTGCACTAGACAAGGGAGGGTCACAGAATGGGCCCAGATTCTGGAGCAGAGATGGGGAGAGCTGAGCCTAGGAGTCAGCACAGGACAACACATCCCCAGAACAAATAATGTACTAAACCAAAAATAACCTTTCTCTTAAATTTAAATCCACACACAAACCCCCTTCCCCACATTCACCTTTTACTCTAAATAAAGTTCTTCACAACATACAAACAAGTCACACACACCCTCACACACCATCTCTCCTTACACAGTGTTGTCTAATCCCATACACTCCCAACTTGGTGGCCCCTGTCCCACCAAAAGAGGGCTAGCTAGTTCACTAGAAAGTGCCAGAGTTGTGCCAATATCAGATCCCAAGATGCTTTGGCACCAAAGACACCATTCTCCAGTTGCAACCAGCTGGAGGGGGTTTGCAGTCTTAGGACATTGGCAGGATCCTGGGTTTGGAGTGACACTGGGACCCTCCAGTTGGGTCTCTGGAGGCTCAGTTCCCACCTGGGGTCTGAGAGCGGAAACAGTAAGGGCCTGTTGGTGGCTCAACCTCAAGGAAGGCCACCAGATTTTTGCACCAAATGTACCATTACAGTAACAGAAGCAATCTCGAAATTCCGGGTAGAGGAACCAAATACTAACAGTCCAACCCACAGAAACTGGGGAAGACCAGTACAGGAGGTGGCGCCATGACATCTGCACCTAAGGGTAAGTTGTGATGGGCTGGGTAAGCCTCAAAATCTATGACCATGCGGTGCTGAGACATTGAATCCAAGGGCAAGGGGTAAGGTACAGCAGCCAGTTTACCACAAACACTTTTGGTGCCCATACTTTGGTACTCTGATCCAATATTCAGAAGGGTTCACCCCTTCCCATGCTATCTCTGTACAGGGCTCTGTAAATTGCAGTGCCTTTATGGACAAGGGCACATCCTGTGTTCCATTTCCCTTGTGTCTGCAAGGGGATCAGTATGACCAATACAAAATATAAATATATTTTACTGCTGTTAAATTGTGCCTGTGGCTTACTGGTTCAGGATCTGTAAATATGGATATGACGGGGCCCTTGGCAGGATTTCAGTTGGGGCTCTGATCATGTACTCCCCTGTCACTAACTGCTGTTGTGCACTGCACCTTGTAAATAAATGTTGGTGTTTTGCAAGCAAGCTTATGCCTCAACTCTGGCACACTGTTTTCTGTCTTATAGGCATGGATATGGTTAAGGGAACAGAGTATAAAATGAATGAAAGCATGCCAAATAATGCCGTTGCTGTTTAAAGTTAATTTATTATCATCCCAAGTTGCCTAACCAGGATTGGTATATAGTGGGGTGTAAAATAAAATCTTTTTTAACCATTCGAGGATTTGATTGTCCACGGCACAGAGAAGAAAAATATGAGAAAGGCCAAAGCAGTGGAGACCACGCAGTAGTGTCATGCTACTCCAGGATGACCAAAAGAAGAGGGTTGCAGAGGGTCTCCCCATGAGGGGCACAGTGTAGCATAGCCAATCAGCTCCACCGGGGTGATGCTGGGATAATGCCCCAGTGCTCACAGCTATTGAGTTTGAAGCCAGACCCAGAATGATGTAGGCAGGGGGTAGCTCCTGATGAGAAGTTACCATACCGACACCCTTAGATCACCCCTGGGTCATGGCCCACCCCCTACCTCTCTCGGGAAATTGAACAGGCAACCAGTGTGGGGGGGTGGTGTCTGCACACCTACATTTATAGATACATTAAAAAAAAAAAAAGTATCACACCATGCACACATGTGGGATTTAAAAAGGAGATCAGTTGCTTTCATAAGCTGGGCGCTATCAAGTATTATACTCTTCCCTTTACTGCTACTGGACTTGTTAATCACTGTCGTAATCCATCTTCACTGCTCACTTTGCCTCACCCCGGTCTTCAAGCTCCGCGTGTGCCACTGTAAGAATATTCTGCCCAGCTGGCAACAATATAAGCAGGTCAGTTTCCACTCTGCAGCGCAGGGAAAAGATATTAAAGTAATTGCCCATGTAACTGCAAGACCTAAACGGCATTCATTTCTTGTGAACCGTGGCCCATGAGTGCAGAAGCTGTGGAAATTAGACAGAATTACAGTGCTGGCATTTTCTTTAGCAGCTTACACAAATTAGTCTCTTAATCAGGATCAAGCGGAGCTGCAAAGTAACTGGAATGGAGGAGAAGCCTCTGACAGTGTAGCTTTTCCTCTTTACAGCAGGGGAGGGTATTTTTAACCAAATTAAAACAATCACTTGCAGGGCAGCAAAAACACAATAACAGGAATAGAAAGCTTGGTGGAGAAACTTTTAGTTACTGCTGCCAGTTGAAGGGGAGGTGGATATTCCATACTGTACAGTACTGTATTTGTTTTACCAGGAGAAACTCCACTGAGCAAAGTTCATTTTCAAAGAGGTCCTGCGATGAAAGAGCACAGAACACTGTTGTAATTGTACAGAAATTGAGATCTTGGATTAAACCTTTTGAGTACAAGCTCACTACCTAGGTTCCATGTCAAGAGTGATACAACCCGTGAAACAATGGGTTAAATACAGACATCAGAATAGACTAATGTACAAAGAAGTACACCATAGGCATTAAGGACCTGTTAGATTACTGAAATAGCAAAGGTGATGGTACCTAGAGATAATGCAATAGCAATACAGTGTATTGTATTCTGAGAATATAGTACATGGCTATGTAGCTCAGCACTTAAAAATATAGAAACATAGAAGCTGTTGGTAGATAAGAACCTCTTAGCCCACCTAGTCTGCCCTATATTCCCTACCTACTCTGCCACCACAGATCCTACTCGATCTCTTATCTCCCCCCCCCCCCCCCCCTTGCCATACTTCTTTTTTTCCCCATTATTTATTTATTACTTTTTGTGGTATCTCTCCCACACCCCGAGGCCACAGCATACGCATACGCGTACATCCATGGAGGCACTCGTACATGCAAGGATCCGGTGGTCCCTTCTGTCCCTCCCTGACTTTCGTCGCCACACTGTGCTGCCTATGCACCCACCAGACCTCCACCCGGTGGGAGCAGGACTACAGACGGGTGGGCGTCCACCCCTTGGAGGGGAGAGCCGTAGCTCAATCCCACTCCAACCCCGCCCCCCAAGCCGGCACACTGGTGACCTGAGGTAGTTCCCGAACCCAGGTTGCCGGCATAGCGTGAGGTAAGGCACCAGTGCCTCAGCTGTCTGCGCTACCGGGCCAGCCCCCTTGCCTTACTTCTAAGGTCCCCTTGTGTGTATCCTATGCATGCTTCAATCCTGTTATCATTTTAGCACCCACCACCTCTGCTGTGAGGCTGTTCCAGGCATCAACCACTCTCTCCATGAAGAAGTATTTCCTCACATCTCCTCTGACCCCCACCCCCACCCCACAGCTTCATAGCATGACCCCTTATCCTGGAGCATCTTTTTCTATGGAAAATGTTATCTTCCTGTACATGTAAGGCATTTGAATGTTTCAATCATAGCCACCCTTTCCCTCCTTTCCTCTAGAAAGTACATATTTAGTTCCTTGAGTTTTTCCACGTAGGGCTTTTGATGCAGGCCCTGTACCATTTTGGTAGCCCTCCTTTGTACTTCCTCCACCCTATCTATGTCCTTCTGGAGGTGGGGCCTCCAGAAGTGGACACAGTACTTGAGGAGGGGTCTTACCAGTGGTCTATACAGGGGTAATACTAACTCCCTCCTTCTGCTGGTGATGCCTCTCCCTATGCATCCGAGCACCCTGCTAGCCTTCTCCACTGCCTTATCACACTACTTGGCTACTTTCAGGTCATCAGAAATGATTACCCCAGGTATCTTTCCTGTTTTGTAGTTGCTAATCCCTCCCCACTCAAAAGGTACGTTGCCCCTGGGTTTCTGTGCACCAAGGGTATGATTTTGCACATTTTTTGCATTGAAATCCAGCTGCCATTCCCTTGACCAATCTTCTAGCTTTATCAGATCATCCCTCATTCTTTCCACCCTCCTGGTGTGTCAACTCTGTTGCAGATTTTTGTGTCATCCTTAAACAGGCATACTTTCCCATCCAGCCCTTCTGCAATGTCACTAACAAAGACATTGAAGAGAACTGGGTCTAGTACTGACCCTTGTGGCTGCCTGCTTATCACCTTGCCTTCTCCAGAGTGGACCCCATTTACCACCACCCTCTGACTCCTATTGCTTAGCTAACTTTTTATTTATTTATTTATTAAATTTTGATGACTGGGTAGGCCCAATGAGCCCCGAAGGTCCCTTGTTCAGGGGCGACCCGGAGAGACATTACATGGAGCCGAAAATGCAGAGAAGAGATTACAGAGAATATACAGGTAAATTAATAGATTATAGTCATTCTTGGCATTGATACAGAGCAAATGGTGTACCAGGTGTTAATTGTTGTGAAACCAAACAGAAACCCTAGCACAAAGGTTACCTAGTGTATTTCAAGGCAATCTGAAGCCAAGGTTGTACAAATGCGAGGGTTTAGATAGGAAGGGGGGGTGGGCCTTTCAGGTGTTCAGACAGTTCAGGTGCTGGCAACAAGCATGTGGGCCTTGAGCCTGGTGTGGAAGTTCGGGAGAGTGGATGTTTCCTACGAACATACGAAATTTGCCAGCAGATAAAGGCCTAGAGGTCTATCAAGTCTCTTTCGAATGCAGCAGCTAGCACCTCATTCCTGCAGCTGCCCTCCCTTCCACCCTTCCCCTCATTAACCCTCCCCTTGTCCTGTCCCATCCCTTTGAAGCAGTCCACTGTTCTACTGGATACCACTTCTGCAGGTAACGCATTCCACCCAGCCACCACCCCTCTGTAACAAAGTGTCTCCTCATCTCCTTCCTGAACCTTCCTCCTCCAGTCTCATATCATGGCCCCTGGTGGCCCTCCCTCCTTACTTTGAACAGCCCTCTGTACCAGTCTTGTTTATTCCTTTCATGTATTTAAAGGTTTCAATCATGTCACCCTGTCCCTCCTCTCCTCCAGTGAGTACATGTTCAACTCCTTCAACCTCCTCAGTGCGATAAGTCCCCAGCCCCTTGATCATCTTTGTCACCTAAGCTGCCTCAGTAACATGTCCTTTTAACATATAGGCACAGTATACCGAGTACTCAGGTGTGGTCGCTGTGACTCCCTCCTCCCTCCTGGGAATGTACCCCATCAACTAGCATTTGTTGGCTTTACAGCTGCCTACCCATTGTGCCAAGTTGTTCATTGACACCTGAAACAAACACAGATCCTTCTCCTCCTCTGTCTCTAGGCACACTCCCACCAGCTGGTAACTCCTCTTGGGTTCTTCATCCCAAAATGCAGCACCTTGCACTTTTTGGCATTAAACCCCAGTTGCCAGGTGTCTGACCAGGTTTCAAGCTTTGCCAGATCATCCTGCAACCCCTGCCATCCCCCTAGGTCATTCACCACCGCACCTACCTTGGTATCATCAGCAAACAGACTGATCTTGCTCTTGATGTCCCATGATATGTCTGCAATGAATATCCCAAACAACACTGGTCCCAACACCAAGCCCTGTGGAACACCGCTCGTCACTGCCCTTGGGTGTGAGAGCTCCCCACCCACCACCATCCTCTGTTGCCTTCCCTGTAGCCAGTTTCCTACCCATCTCACCAGCTTTGCACCCGCCCCTGTGCCTACTAACTTCCTTCCCAGCCTTCCATGCGGCACAGAGTCGAATGCCTTACTGAAGTCCAGATACAGGACATCCACTGCATGGCCCTGTCCAGTTGCCTAGTTACCAGTCATAGAACTCCACCAGGTTGGTTTGGCAGGATCTGCCACATGTGAAGCCATGCTGTCTGCTGTTCTGTAGTCCTTGGCCTCTAGGAGGGCCACCAGCCTCTCTTCAGGATAGTCTCCATTAGCTTACCCACGATGGATGTGAGGCTCACTGGTCTGTAGTTTCCCAGTTCATCCTTGGGGCCACTCTTGCGGAGAGGCACCACATGAGCCATCCTCCAGTCCTGAGGTACACACCCCGAATGTAGTGAGGCATTAAACGGGTCTGCCAAAGGTCCTGCAAGGACCTGTGCCAGCTCCTTCAGTACCCTTGGGTGGATGCCATCTGGGCCTGGCACCTTGTCCACCCTCAGTGCCTTCAAACCCTCTCGAACTCTGCCCTCCATGATTTCCCATCTGTCACCCCTTCCCCCCTGTTTCTGCCATTTCTCCCACCTTGGGTGTCACCCCCCTCTTCTCTTTAGTAAATACTGAGCAGAAGTACTCATTTAGTGCTTCTGCCTTATCGCACCCTGCTTCCACCCGACCCCCTCCTTCCTAATCCTTACTATGTGGTCCTTACAGCTCCTTTTCTCCCTGATGTACTTAAAGAAGTCCTTCTCCCCCTTCTTAATGCCTTGTGCCAACCTGAGTTCCGTAGATGCTTTGGCTCCCCTTACTGCCCTTGTCACCTCCTTCGATTCTGTCAAGTACTCCTCCCTATCCTCCCCACTCCCTGTTTTCTTGTACTTCCTAAAGGCAGCTCTTTTCTTCCTTACCTTTTCCATGACCTCCTTGCTCAACCAGCTCGGTTTTAGCCCTAGCCTTCTTGCTCTGGGCTTTGCAGCAGGTTTTGGTTGCCTCCACTATCCCCAGCTTTATGAACTCCCACCTCTGGTTAGTGTCCATACTAGATTGAATTCTGGCCAGGTACCCTTTTACCACTTCCCCCATCCTCCCAAAGTCGGCCCTCCTGAAGTCCAGCACTCTTGTGCCAGATTCCACTCCTTCCTTGCCCATATCCAATGTGAGCCATACTGAGTGGTGGTCACTCCCTGACAGCGGTTCCTCCACTGTAAGTTCTCTCACAAAGTCCCATTTGCCAGCACAAGGTCAAGGGTATTCCCTAACCTGGTTGGTTCACTGACCATTTGTAGCAGGAAGCTGTCCTGGAAGGCATCCAGCAGTACCTGCTCCCTTCTGTTCCTGGTTGTTGGGGTACTCCAGTCCACTCCTGGCATGTTGAAGTCCCCCACAATCACCACACTACCCTTCTTACAGGTCCTCCTGATCTGTCCCGCTAGTTCCCTGTCTAACTCCTCCGTCTGAGATGGTGGCCTGTACACCACTCCCATTCTAAGAATCCTATTCTTGGAATCCTGGATTTGCATCCAAAGTGACTCCAGTACTACCCTCCTCCCCTTCCTCCCTTACACACTTCAGTCCTTCCTTCACATATAGTGCCACCCCCTTCTTTCCCAATCACCCTGTCCCTACAAAATAACCTGTACCCTGGTACAGACAGGTCCCAGTCATTGTATTGGGTGGCCCATGTTTCTGTGATGGCTGCAATGTCCACCTCTCCCTCTGCCATGAGAACCTGTAACTCTGCAGTTTTCCTCCCAAGGTTCCTTGCATTAAGGGTAACCACCTTCCACCCTTTCTCCCCACTCCCATCCTGCCCCCCTTTGCTAGCATCACCAATAGTACTTGCCATTTGTCCTTTGTCACTGTTATGGGGGGTAAGCTCATATGGTTACCCAACCTGTGGTCTCTGCATATCTCTTCCCCAATTGCCACCCCCCACTCCTAGTTTAAATTCCCAACTTCCTCTATGTACTCCTCCATCCTCTGTTTCAGCACTTTCTTTCCCTCCTCACTCAAGTGTAGTCTGTCCTTGGCATAGAGACTACTGTCCTCCAGGTCCCTCCCACCCCCAACAGCCCATACCCTTTAGCACAACACCAGGTTCTTAGCCATCCGTTAAATTCCTCTGTTCTCAGCTTTCTTGTTGTGCTTGCCTTTGGCACCGGAAGTATCTCTGAAAAAGTTACTGATCTTCCTGGGGGGAGCTTGTTCCACAGGTAGGGGGCAGTGAAGGCAAAATACTTGCCTCCCGCATTGGTCTGGGTCCTGGGGGTTTCTAGCAGCATCTGCCCTGAGCTCCTCAGGGTCCGAGGGTTATCTTTGGTAGTGATTGTAGCTGCCAGGCTGGGTGGAGTGGACGGACGGAGTAGTTTGTAAGCCAGGTAGTGGAGCAGGTGTTGGAGGCAAGCATCAAAGGTGGGCCACTGTAGTTTGGCGAGTGTGTCACAGTGGTGGCTTCTGGGGTGATGCTGGGTAGCAAATCGTGCTATCTTGTTGTACAGGATTTGTATTCGGGTGACCTCCAGCTTGGCCATTCCTTGTATTACAAGGGCACCATAGGTCAGCGTGGGGAGCAGGATGCTGGTTGCAATGGATAGCTTTGCTTCAGGTATAAGCTGGTCCTTTAATCAATACAGGATGCCCAGTTTGTGGTGGATGGACTTGGTCACTTGTTCCACATGGTTCTTGTAGGTGAGACCTAGATCAAGCTTGAGCCCTAGATACTTCAGGGATTCTACTACCTCAGTGCTTGTCCTGTTGTGTGTGGTAAGCTGTAAGGAGTTGGTCCTGTCTTGCCCCAGGGATCTGGGTCCGAGCAGCATGGCTTTTATTTTGCCTGCGTTCAGGACCATTCTGTTCTTCCTTAGCCAGGCCTCCAGGGACTTTAGATCAGTTTGGAGTGCGTGGCCAATTTCTGCTAGGCTCTCCGAGGAGTGGTATATGACTGTGTCATCTGCATATTGTACGACTGAGGCCCCCCCACAGTGGAGATTGAGGTCATTCGTGAACAGAGAGAAAAGTAGAGGACCAAGGATTGAGCCTTGTGGCATGCCTTCCTTAAGGGGTAGGGGTTCTGATAGCACACCCTTCCAGATGACCCTCTGCCATTTTATTACTTTTGGACCTACTCCTAGGTTGCCAAGCATGCTCACCAATCTTCTATGTGGAATGGTGTTGAAGGCCTTACTGAAATCCAAATCGGCCACATTTACCGCTTCTCCCTGATCCACCTCTCTGGTCATCCAGTCAAAAAACTCAATCAGGTTTGCCTGGCAAGACCTCACCTCTGTGAATTCATGTTGCCTTAGATCCTAAAATCCACTGCTTGCAAGGTATTCCCCAATCCTTTCCTTTAGTAGAGATTCCATTACTTTACCTACTACCGAAGACAGGCTGACAGGTCTGTAATTCCCTGCCGCCTCCCTATTTCCTTTATTGTGTAGTAGGACCACATCTGCCCTCCTCCAGTCCCCCGGAACCCCCCCTGTTTGCAGTGATAGGTTGAACAGAGCTGTGAGAGGTGCAGCCAGCATCTCATTGAGCTCCCTTAGTATCCTAGGGTGCACCTCATCCAGTCCCATTGCTTTGTCCACTTTTAATTGCACTAGTTCCTTGAGGACTCTCTCCTCTGTAGAAGGACTAGTGTTCACCTCCCTTCCATTAATGCTCTAATGCCCTTGTCCCTTATCTTTGACACATCACCAACCCCTTCCTCCGTAATCACTGAACAAAAGCAATTGTTCAATATGTCCACTTTTTGGGGCCTTTTCCTCCCAGTCCCCCCACCCTCAGCCAGGGGAGTAATTATAGGGGGGGACGGGGGGCACAAGTCCCCCCCAACATTTTAGGTGAGCACATTTGTCACCCCCAACTTTCAGGTCATATGATGTTCCTGCCTGCTGGTGAGCTGGGAGGGACACAGAAGCCTGCTGTTCTGTGGCGGAGGGTTGGATTTTACTGGTGGGTTGGGTCAGGTCCTGGGAGTGAGCGCCCCAAGAGAGTGCAGCGAGCTACGGCAGCCAGACAGTTAGATGGCAGAGGGGGGACCAGTGCTAAGCAAGTGGCCTGGCCAGAACCAGGAGGAGAAGAATGAATTGTAGCAGGGAAGGAGAAAGTGATGGACCACATCACACCCAGAAGTAGCATAAGCACGTGCCACCATCAATAGTGAGGGGTCGGGAGGAGCAGGTGGGAGACTGACTGCTCACATTGAGGAAAAAAACTGTGGTACTACCATTGATGTGTTTGCCTGCTTGGTGCTGCTTCACTTACCCTCTCCTCCTGACTGTGACTGTCATGTACTGCGACTCTGCCATATCTCGACTGGATGCCTGTGGAGGAGCTGCTGCTTTGCTTTCCAGCCTGGGAGTTGGGGGCCTGGGGTTTTATTTATTTATTAGAATTTCAGATAAATACCTTTGAGCCAATGGCTCTTTTACAAAGGTTCCACATTAGTATACAAAGAATAGAAGTACAGTTTGTGTGAGATTAGCAGGCAAGCAGTTTTAATACAAAATTAAGTACAGGGTATACATGGTCTAAAAGCTACAGCTATAAATATCAGTTAGAACAACACAATCAGGCATACATTGAAGAACGATGAGTCACAACAAATAATACTGTATTTACATTAATTAAAGCTGCCAGAAGGGCATTGTCAAATGGAAAGGTAGAGTGGAAAAAATTGAGTTGCTGCCAATTGTGCCAGGTAGCGTAGGAAAGTGGAAGAGAGAGTGGGTATAGAGGGGTTACTGGGAAGGAGGTAGAAGGAGAGGTGGGTGGGAGGCAAGGATTGGGGAACAAGTGCAACATAGGGTGGGGTGAGCAGATTAGAAAAGGGAGCGAAGAAGGGAGTTGAAGGAGGGTAAGAGAGAAAGGTGGTGGACCAGGGCTAGGGAGAGATGCAGGGGGTAGATATGGGGAAGGGGAGAGTGGTGGCAGGCAGAGGTGTTGATAGTAGAGAGGTGCGAAGAACCGAAGCGACTACCTGGGAGGTTAGGAGAAACAGTCACAGGTGGCTCTGGACACAAGCATTTGACATAGCTTGTGTTTGAATGAGCAGTGTCTAAGTTGGTGAGTTCACTGCCCAGGGAGTTAAACATCTTAGGGGCTCTACCTGCAAAAGACCGCTGGACTTGGGCAGTGCAACAGCGGGGAACAGCCAGAGAATTAGTAGCTTCTTGTGTAATGGGGGTGGTTGGCTGGGCTTAAGAGAGGTTTTATGGCATGGGATCAAGTGGTTCAGGGCTGTGGGCATCAGTGAGTGACTGTGGGGGTCAGATGGCTGGATCAGTCGGGGCGTCAGTCGGTCTGAGCCTGCAGTGGAAGTTTGGAAGGCAGAGCAGAGGACAGAGGAATATGGACTGCTGGAGGCTGATGCAAGCAATGATGAAGCAACAACTACCTGGGAGGTAGGACTGACTGGTGGTGCTGCAGTGCAGTGGGTGGGGGTGAGCACTGATTGGGGGGGCAGCGAGCCAGCAACATCATCATGCCGCAGGGGCATTTACTCACAATGCTGTATACAGAAAATTTGCAAAACAAGGCACTGACAAACAAACAGAGGAGGTAGTGAAAGGGAATTCCAGTTTGCACAGGGCAGTTCTAAATTGTCAGGGGCCACACTCTATTGGCCATTTGATTTGGCACCAGTCAGGGTCAGGGAGTGCCTGGGAAAAGAAGCCTGCTGCAATCTGTGAGGCATTCTCTTTACTGCTGTGTCTGGAGTGGGCCAGTGGCTCTACCAGTAGACTGTGACCAACACAAATAGCAATCAGCCAAAAACTGCTCAACTTGAGCTAACATAGCTCTAATAGTCCACACAAGGCAAGGGTTTAATTATGTTTATTGGTGGTCTGTTCTGCTTTGCTGTGTTGGTTGTGTCTGTACTGTCTACAGTCAGTGTCTGATTTAAAATGCTGTGCTGGCTAGTGTCTCTACTGTGTGCCACCTGAGCCTGACTGTTGCCTGCTTTGGCAGGGGCAGGGATCTGCTGGCTGGGGGGGGGGGGTTATACGGTTAGCCTAGCATGCAACTCCAGTGTTTTCCTCTGTATTACCAAAGTTAAAGTAATTTCAATGGGATTGCGCAACTGGATGAGATGTATACTTGTGTGACTTCAATGCATTGTGGCTGTTCACCTCTCTATCCAAGGGATATACTATCCTGTAGGGGTATGATGCAAGGAACCCTAGAGGAGGGTTCCCTCCCATAGGTGCTGCAGGAATAATTTCCTTGGCTAAAGGTAGCTTAGGAAAAAGTCCACGGGAAAGAGAGATGAGTCACTGGAGGAGGAGGGGTGGTCAGTGGGGCAACAAAGAAAACAAATGAGGACTGGCCCGGAAGAGGGCCTTTTAAGGCCTGGTTGGGGGAGTGGTTTGTTGCTCTGCCCATTGAACTCCAGCCAGCCCTCAGCCATCAGTTTCAATGGGCTTGTGCAACTGGATGAGATGTATGCTTGCATGACTTCAGTACATTGTGGCTGTTCACCTTGCTATCCAAGGGATATACCACCCTGTAGGGGTACGATGCAAGGAACCCTAGAGGAGGATTCCCCCCCATAGGTGCCACAGGAATAATTCATTTGGCTAAAGGTAACTTAGGAAGAAGCCCAAAAAGAATGCCCAAAAGGGTGTCGAGCATTGAAGAGGCGAGAGATCAGAATATATCGAGACCAGAAGTTAAGGTGATAGACGTAGATGGGAAGGACAGGAGAAGAATGAGATATGAAGAGAACGATGAATGAAATAAAAGCAGACAAGATGCAGAAGGGCAGACTTCCTAAAGAGAGAAGGAACATCCGGGGCCACCATCCGATTCCCTCCAACAACAGAACTAAACTACGGAACCTAAGGAAACTCCAACCCTATCTAATATTATGACCATTGGCAAGCAGGAGAGGAAAAAAAACCTTTGAGGAGGAAACCTCTGGGGATCCAAAGCCTAGGTCATCTTCCCTCCAGCTGAAGGATGTTTTGATTAGTGATGGCTCAGCTACTGCAATTTAGAGTCGAGATCGAGTGAGAAGGAAAACATTCCAATTTAGAGGAAGCTCTCACTCTGTCCTTTTAAATGGACAACTGTTGAGGGTTACGAGCAATGTCTCTGCAACTAGATGTTCAAAAGCAAGAGGAGAGAGATGACTGCTAAGGCACTCAGCTGGCCAGTGCGAGCCTGTGAAACAGACTAGTTGAACCAGAGGTGGTCCTGAAGGAGAACTGCATAGAGGATGCCTCTGAACCCACTTGGGCAACCAAAGGGGGTCTGACGATGAGAACCCCACACCTCACAGCTGGATGGCATAAATTCTACATCCAGAGGTGTTGCCAAGATGAGGGATGACTGAAGGTCCACCCAGAGCAAAGACATTCTCACTATGGGCCAGGGAGAAGGATCCTGCTCTGAGCTTTGCATGCTCTAGATGCAGACTTCGTGGGTGCAGAGCGAGACTGTCAGCTGCAGGTTAGCCCCTAGCCAAGGAGCAATGGACACGGAAGGTATGTCTCCAAATGGAGAGCAGTTTGATGAGGTAGCATAAGACCCAATGAGAAGTATGCTTGATTAATCGATGTGAATGAGTAGACCCTGAGATAGGACTGAGTGAAGGAGAACCAGACTAATATCATGAGAAAGCTACCCATGATTGGTAACCACGGGAGTGCATGCCAATCGGGTTCATTGCGAGCCAAATTAGGAATGGATGGAAATGCATGAAGGTAGGAGCAAGAGTGGCCAGGTGAAGCCGGCGGCTGATGGTGAGGTAAGTAGTAACAGGAGGACATCTGAATAGGTTTGAATAGAAAGAGGGAATAGGGTCGGAGGAGGAGGAGGAGACAAGTAGGCAGGGCAATATGCTGGAGGGAATATTAGGCAATGTGAATGAGTAGGGTATGGTGGTATAGCAGGATGGCAGGATAGGGAAGCCCCCAAAAGAAAGCAGAGGTCAGAGAAAGAGAGGAATGGAGGATGAAGGGAACAGGAGGAGGAGGGTGAGCACTCACCATGGGGAAGCACATTCAGGGATGAAATTAAGAAAGCACATCATGGTATAACCAAGAGCAATGAGTGGCAAAGGCCAGGGAGAGCAGAGGCAGGGACAAATGGCAAATCCCAGAGGAAGGCTGCAGAGCACGCCAGCCAGGCATGCAGTCCAGTCAGATTAATAGTCCTATGATGTGAAACAGGATGGGTGGCAAACAGGTTGGGTTGAGGTTGAGGAAAGGAAGGGTAGGAGTTCCAGGAAGAAAATGAGGTATAAGGAGAGGTAAGAGGAGACCAGACGAGAACCAACAGTAGGAGTCGCAGTCCCCATAGAGAGCAACTGCCCCTTTAAAAAGGACCCGGGAACCAATAAGGGAGATCGGGATCTGAACCACAGGGCAATAACAGTAGATGTGGTCCAAACATCAAGACAGGCCATCAGAAATGAAGTCCTGGAACAGGTACGAGAGGCCAGGAGATGAGCATTGACCAGAGGGAGAACAGAAGTCGAGAGGAGCGAAGTAAACATTGTCCCCCAGCTCACAGGAACTGCCGAGGAGCTCAACAGCACAGGGCACAGGAAGTCAGCTGTGGAGAGAACTAAAGCAGAGGAGTGAAGCATCCTCCATAGCAGTGGGGATGAGCACAGTGGGAAAAGGGGACAGAGAGAACAAAGGAAGACGGATCGAGGGAGAAGGAGAAGCAGGGACTGTACAAGGGAAAGCTGGGCAGTGGAAACACCAGCACTAACCCGGAAGAGGGAAGGCGACAGAGACAGGAGCAGCAAATGGAGAAAGAGAGAAGGGGAAATGAAACTACAAAAAAGGTACCGGGGAAACAGAGCAAGGAGGAGGGATGGGAAAACCAAGGTGCTACAGACAGCCACTGAGCAGCGAGATAGGAGAAGGAACACAGGCAACAGAAGGGAGGCCACATAGAGCCACTGTGGGGAGGTAGAACTGGCAAAAGGGGCTATTCGGCATACCAGACCAGGTCAGGAACAGGAGGTATGCAAGTGAGGATAAGTGAATACTGGACTGGAGGAGACATGGGGAACGGGGGTCGGGTGGGAGTGAGGGAGAGAGAGAGCCGCAGGCCAGTGGCAGTGAGCAGTAGGATGAACAGCAGAGAAATGGAATGGAGACAGCAGTCGGAGGTGCTGCTAAAGTGCAGTAAGCAAAGAACAGGCAAGAGAACAGGAGAAGAGATATGAGGAGCAGTGCCTTCAGCCGCAATGAAGAAAATGAATGAGGACTGGCCCTGGGGATGTCCTTTTAAGGCCTGGGTGGGGGAGTGGTTTGTTGCTTTGCCCATTGAACTCCAGCCAGTCCTCAGCCGTCAATAAAAAAAAAAAAAAAACTTACCTTGCAGGTGGGTCTGGGTGGATGATTCAAAGGAGTCATTATGGAGAGGAAAGTGGAGGGAGAAAGAGCTGTAGATCAAGTTGGGTCTACGGACCATGGTGATAATGTAGGTAGGGGAAATGGGCAGACTGGGTAAATCAAGTGAAGCAGTCCTTATCTGCCATCAAATTTTATGTTTCTGTGTTAAAATGAATTAACAGCTGCACAAAATAAAAAATGACAAGCATTTGTCACTGCCAAATGTTTGCCGCTTGCATTGCTGTTGTGCTGGTGGGTCCTGCTAGCTTGTGCACATTTTTAATATATATTTAACCAAAATAGACTAAATGAAATGTAATATGTGATATGTAATTTGCAATTGGGTTCTGATGTCTGCTGCATTTCCCAGAATAGTAGAAGTGAGATGCAATATCTCGTTTTTTTATTTTATTTATTTTTATTTAGTTTTTGTTGACTGGGTGAGGCACACTAGCCATAGAGATAACTATTTGCAGGCACAACCTTGGAGGTAACAAAGTCAAGAACATACAATACAGAGAGAGTACAAAAAATGAGGTAAATAATACAACTTTCCATGATGGCAGAGACAAATAACAATATAGGAAATACAGTCTTGACCTAGTTATACAATGTCATTCTTAGAAAATGCAGGCACATAAAACATTGAAGAGTAGTCGTAGCATTGAGGGTATAATGTAAGGTAAAAACAAACAGTAGCATGAATAGGAGGTAGGGATCAAAGGGAAGATATCCAGCTAAGCAAAAATGCAATGATAAGTGCACACAGTAATGAACAATAAGGAATGAGTGGCAGTCTGGCGGAGTACGATTTTCAAATACTAAGGGAACCAAACAATGGCAGATACACACGATAGTTTAGTACCAGGTAAGTGCAAGCAAAGAAAATGAGCAGAAGGATAAAAGGGAGAGGAACTATTTGGGTAAAGTCAAAATCAACAGAAAGTTTAAGGTAGGAAGACATGTCAGTGAAGCAAAATTAGAACGGGTTAGGTAATCTGGATGAGGATAGGGCAGTAGTAAGTGGACTAGATAGAGGAGGACCAGGAAGGATCAAAGCACAAGCAAGGGACAGATTTGGTTAGGAAATTTAGCAGCTCCTCTTTAAATATAGCATAAGTCAGCGAGTGATGGATGGCGAGGGGAAGAGAGTTCCAGTGCTTCGAGGCAGCGTGAGAGAACGCGCAGGTACCCTTTGAGGTTTACATTAGTGTTGTCCTGCTTGTATAATGTATTTATGTATTCACTCTCAAAGGTATGTTGATAGAAATAATGGTATTTTTACATAGATAATTTACTTTTTGCTGGGTAGCATAGCACTCATGATCCAAGGCTTGCTGAGAGTGATGATGCCCCCCCCCCCAACCTTTACGCCAAAATTACTCCTCTGCCCTTAGCCTTACTATCCCTCTTTTGGTCTTTCCCTTCTCACTTATATATCTAATGAATGTTTTATTCCTTTTTTTACTGATTGGGCAATTTTCTCCTCCATTTGCACAGTTGCACACCTAACTGCTCCTCCTGCCACTCTTTCCTCCTTCTATGTCCTCCTGTACCTTCTAAATACTAGTTTTTTGGCCTTACTTTCCCTGCTAGTTCTCTAGAGAACAATAGTGGTCTTTTTTTTCTCTTGTACTTGTAAACCTACTTGACACTGAGATTTGTTGCCTTTTCAATGCCCGCCTTTATTTTTGCCCATTGTTCCTCGACCCCCCCCCCCCAGATTCTCTATCCCTACAAGGGTGTCCCTGAGGCATCCTCCCATTTTCTTAAAATCAGCCCTTCTGAAGTCCAGGACCCTCATTTTAGTGTGGCTCGATTCTGGCCCAGTTTTTATATTGAACCACACTGTACAATGATCATTGGTCCCCAGGTGGCCACCCACTGTGATGTCAGCAACACTGCCCCTCCTTGTCAGACAACAGTGGGCTCAGGGAGGGTTAGGGTGGAGGAGCATAGGCACATTCCCCAATGGTACCACTATGAAACACCTAAGCTGCACTGGACAAGTGGGAAAGTCCCACAGAGGCTGTACAGGTAATTGCCCCAGTATTGACAAAAATATTCAATTGGAGTTTGGCAGAAGGAATTTTTCCAAAAAACTGGAAGAACGCAAAGATTGTTCCTGTATTTAAAGGCGCAGGGGACATATTTCAGCCTACAAATTATAGACCAATAGCCCTATTATCAAGGATATCAAAAATTCTAGAGAGATTTGTACAGGTACAGTTAGCTGATTTTTTGGAAGAGTATTCCTTGCTAACAAAGTATCAATCTGGGTTTTGTAAAGGCTTTTCCACAGGCACCGAGCTCACCGACATGATTGATAACATAGCTTCAAAGATGGAAAATGATTTGTTGGTGGGCACGGTGTTCGTGGATTTATCAAAGGCCTTTGACACAGTATCTCACAGGCTTTTGGGGGAACAGCTTGCAGAGATTGGTTTAATTAAGGAATCATATAATTGGTTTACATCCTACCTAAAAAATAGAACACAGCAAGTAAACATAAATGGGGTGCTATCTGGTAAAATACCTGTACAGAGAGGAGTCCCACAAGGCTCCATTTTGGGGCCAACACTGTTCCTGATTTATATAAATAAATTAGTAGACATAATGAAATGCTCAAAGATAAGTCTATATGCAGATGATACTCTGCTGATTGCGGATGGATGTACACTTGGAGAATTGGAGGTTAAACTACAGGCAGATTTTACCAGACTATGTACATGGTTGACCGAATCGGGATTAATAGTAAATAAAACAAAACTTATGGTTTTTCATAAAACTTATCAAATGCTGAATAAAAGTAAAGAAATAGTAACTATAAAAACATTACAAAATGAAGTATTAGAACAGGTATCGGAATATAGATATTTGGGGGTATGGATTGATGATGTCTTAAAATTTGATAAACATATTTTAGATACAATATCAAAGGTAAATAAAAGGTTGGAAGTGTTCAGACGGACTAGTTTTTGTATGAATAAAACAATAAGGGAAACTGTAATAAATCAACTTCTTTTACCAATACTGGAATATGGCAACCATGTATATGGCCTGGCATCAAAAGGCCTGCTACAAAAAATCGACATAATGTATAATAGAATGGTTAGATTTATAACGAGAAAGGATTATAAAGTCCTTCATTGTGACCTACTAGAGGAACTAGGTTGGCTCCCGCAGGAAGCCAAAAGGCAGATTGCATGGGCAACATAGATTTACAAAGTGCTAAACCAGAAACAGCCAGATAAAGTGATAAATTGGAAATGAAAACGTATGTTCATAATTTGCGAAATTCAAATCTAAGAAATGTTGCTTTTCCTAAACTCAAAAATACATTTAGTGTTCTGCGTTTCCCAGCAATTGTAGATAGAACATGGAATAAGTTAAAATCAGTCATAAATAATTTAAAGATGTGAAATCACTCTCATCAAGTCTAAAGTTAGAACTAAGAACTAGGTGTGAATGTTATGGCTAGATATAGGGAACTTAAAATATATCAAGAATAATGATGTGCAATATTTGTATCTTTGTTAACTGTTGATTATGTGTATTGTCATATGATTTTTGTATTAATTCATTTGTATTGTCTATGAATGGGTTGTCTAGTCTACATCGTTGTTTATGTTATAATTATATTTGCAACAAATTGCTTTTTTATATAACAGGAGCATCTTGCAAACAGGACTATATCCTAATGATGTAAAAATTGTAAACAACGTTCCTGTATAAAAATAAAGGTTTTTACTACTTACATAGTACAAGAAATTCAAAAAAAACTTCAAAGAAACATATCAATTAAAGTAAAAAGTTTTATACAAAACACTAAATACAGGACATATCTAACTTCATTTTACTTCAATACTGTTTTGTACAATTATATTATTTCATTTATGTCCTGTAACAACAATGAAGCATAACATTAAAAAGGCAAACATATTTCAGTGCTTGTGATCATTCTCCTAAATTTAAACGAAATATCTGGGATCCACAAAAAAGCACTGAAGATGGATAGCGCATGTTGGAACAAGTAAACACACAGGAGAAATAAAGTTTATTAGATTTGATTCACTGTAGTAATCACCCCTTGTGACATTTTCATGGCTTCACAAGTCTCCTTAATTTCTAGGTGATCCACAACCAGTTCCACGTAGAGACTTAGAGTGACAGAGAGAAAGAGAGAAAAACACATATCTGAACATAAGTTTACATCAGAAGCAAATTCAAACACAGTTATCTCTTATTCAAAAAAGGCTTTAGATCCCACTGCTCATTAAGTGCATCTGGTTTGGCAGTTTGTAGCCTGTAGATTCACTGACTTTCTTTTTGTAGTAGTACATTGACCCTCCCCCCCCCCAAATATCTGGGTGCTGGCACAAATTCAGTTCCCATAAATTTCAAGTCACTTGGGTCTGATGCATGTTTATTCCTCATTCTTACCTGCCCCCAACTGCATCCCCCTCACTATGGAGTCCCCCATCAGTATTCACTTCCTCATCCTCTGGAGTCCTCTGCCACCCCACCCTTGGGGTCGCCACTATGGAGGACCCCCACTTCCACCCTGAACACTACTTTGGGTGTCTCTGTGGGACTTTCCCACTTGTCCAGTTTAGCTTAGGTGTTTCATAGTGGTACCAGATGGGGAATGTGCCTATGCTCCTCCACCCTAACCCTCCCTGAGCCCACTGTTGTCCAGCCGCTACTCCTTCTGGGCAACCTCCATGGTAACGGTCACAGGCTATGTGGTCCCTGGGTGGGGGAGTAGGTCTTCTGAACCCCAGCCAACTTGTCCTTGAGTCTGGCAACCTCCTCCTTCAGTCCAGAGAGGTGCATTCAGATGGGGCACAACGTAGTCTCCAGAAAGTCACCCTGAACACTGGAGCCACTGCACTGCACCACTCCCAGCATAATTGGTCTTCCTTTGCCTGTTTTTCTGTTTTGCCTCCTTTAGCCCCCTTTTACCCCTTGCCCACCATTGCTTGAACCTAACTCACCTATACCCTGCCCCTTTTGTTTTGTTCACTCTAAACCCTTAATTAGTGGCAGTGCAACTAGGCCTATTGCAAGGCTAACAAGATGCTAGGCTGTATGGGGAAGGGTACTGATAGCAGAAGAAAAGAGGTAATACTTCCCCTCTACAAAACCCTGGTGAGGCAACACCTAGAGTACTGCGCCCAGTTCTGGAGTTCTCACCTCAGAAAGGATAAGGATAAGTTGGAGACAGTGCAGTGCAGAGTACCAAAAATGATTCCGGGCCAGGCGGGCAGATCCTACAGTATGAGCAGTGTCTCAAGGTACTAAATATGTACTCACTGGAGACAAGAAGAGAGAGTGACTATTATCTTTCAAGTTCCTTAAAGGAATTAACAAAGTGAACTGCAGAGAACTATTTAGCCTGAATACCAGTTCGCGGTCACGTGGACATGAATGGAAATCAAAAGGAGGTAGGTTCAGGAGGGATGTGAGGAAGTACTACTTTACGGAAAGGATGGTGGAACCTTGGAATAATCTGTCGACTGAGGTGGTGGGTGTGAAAACAGTCAGGGGAATCAAGCAGGGCTGGGACATAGTGAAGGGAATAGTGGTTACTGGGGGCAACAGGACCAAGGAGGAGAAAAGAGAGATGAAGGGGAGGGTTAGTACCCCGCAGGAACAGTAGGTTCCAGGGATTTTAGGGAACTTGGGAAACTGGATGGATCTCTGGGTCTTTTTCTGCTGTCTTTGTTTATGTTCCTATGTTTCTAATTACTCCTACCCCAGATAGGGTAATTCACCTATACCCACAATGTTTCCAGACCCTAACACGTCAAACAATAATAAAGACGCTGTTTCACCAAGTTTCCCTACAACTTACCACACCTATGTTGTCTCAAAAAATCTCTTCAATTCCTATCTGTGACCAAAACACACAGGCATAGATTCCCAAAGGCTGATGTAGGGCTTTCAAAAGACCTGTGTCAATCCCTGCACTGCCCCGAACACTTTGTCACACAGTGCACCCAATTCTCTTAGGTCGCGCACCTTTGCGACACTTTACCCTTTTTACAGTAGCTTGTGCTAATACTTGGCACAAACCCTGTAAAATGGTCAAGACGATAGACCAGCAAAGCTGGTCTAACTTGCTACATGTGGTGCACAGGGAGCTTGTGGACTGAGAATCCTGATTGCCGCCCCGGGAATGCCACAAGTCCCATGCGCCATGCGTTCGGCACACCCGGGGCTTGTGGCATTTAAATCCTTATGAGAGTCGAGTCCACAGACTCTGCTTTGAGGCAAAAGAGACACTATAAGTAATACAGTCTATGCAGTTTTTTATTTATTTATTTTAAATTATTTAACAAGGTAAACTTACAGAGATACAAGGATAATCTTGCCTTGTTTACAGATGCAATCTGGCAGAGGGAGTACTTGGAGGGAGAAAGAAATATATAAACACAACATGTACATACAATAATCATAAGCAGAAAAAAACAAAATGCTATAATAAAATATAGACACAGTATGTACATATGAAAACTGCATACAGTATTATGATAAAAATGTTAATATGTGCACAACAGCAGAATTGGCAGGAGAATTAGGGAGCTAGAGTACGCTGAGTAAAATGTTAGTCAGTGTTAGGTACATTGACCTAATATCAGTTATGAGGATACAACTTTAGAGAGCAGGTTGACTTTCAAGAAAACAATTGATTGCAGTATTGACAGTAGTGTGTATGAAAAATGAACAACTTGTACAGCCATACAAATCAGTAAATATGGGTGGGGATAGGAGGGAGGGAGGGTTGCACTGGCATCTACATGAAGTCTGGAGCTGATCAAGCAGCTTTTGTGAAGGGGAAAGGTTACTTTGCCCGGGGTGATGTTAGGCTGTTCCATTTTGCTGGGCCTGAGAAAAACAAGGTCCTTCTACTGAAGTATTTTGGAATTTGTGTCTGTACTAGTATCCAGCAAGGCAGCCTTGGTTCACCTTAAAGAATTTGGGAGGGGGGACTGTGGACAGGGATTAACAGGGATGTCAGCTATGTTGGGGCTGGAGAATGGCTGTACTTTGCTAAAGGAGCATATCACATGGTAGTCCCCATGGGCTAAATATATATATATATATATGTGTGTGTGTGTATATATATATATATATATATATATATAGTTCTACCAGGTCATTTGAGTGTGGTCGTGTGGGGGGCCCTGGTGCAGGCTACAGGATCCTTCAGATATACTGGCCACCAGGCGGGGAGAGGGAATTCCTGCAGTAGATTAGGGAGTTTGTTGCCGGCCTGGTGTTGGAATCCCACAGATGGAAGATTCTGGGGGATTTCAATGCCTGCATGGACGACGGACTTTCATTATTTGGTCATGACCTCCTACAGGGCATGGAAGCTCTGGGCCTGTCTCAGGTTGTTACCTCAGTGACCCACTCACATGGGCATACATTGGACATGGTGTTCACACTTGGTGTTGGGGTCGATGACTTCAAGATTGATCTGGTCATTTGGTCAGATCATAGCACCATGAGGTTTAAGTTTGGGGCCCCCCTGAGGGTCCATCTTCTGTGGAGATTGTTCGGTACCGCCCTTTGTGGGGATTGTCCCCAACAGGACTACAGGCAGTGCTTGACCTATTGAGTGTGGAGACTGCATGCACGAAGAATGCAGGAGAGGCAGTGGCAGCCTGTAACAGGGCTGTTACTGTGGCCTTTGACTCCATTGCACCCATCCATGTCCGGCCCTTATCTACTCGCCATAGGCCCCCCTGGTTTGATGGGGGACGCAGGGAGTTAAAGATAAAGGGTCAGAGGTTAGAGTGGTGGTGGAGGAGATCGGGACTGATTGAGGACAAATTGGTTTTGAGGTCACATTATGGAAGACTATCAAAGGGCAATTTCCCAAAAAAAGGCGGATTTTCTGTCAAGGGAGATTGCTGCAGCAAGGAGCAGACCAGTTCGGCTTTTCCGTACGGTAGACGGGCTGTTGCACCTGACTTGTCTCTGTACTGGGAGAGCTAGTTCAAGCATGAGGTGCAATGAGTTTGCTCTGTTCTTTGCTAACAAAGTGTCCTCTGTCAGGACTGAGATCTCCTCCAGTGCTTCTCAAAGAGCTTGCAGCATCAGACCAATGAAGTGCCAGGGCACCCCTCTTATATGGGGTGAGTTTGATCCAGTTGGAGTGGTTGAGGTAGTTGAGATAGTCTCAAGACAGTAACCCGTGAGGTGGGCGCATGGGGAAGGGCGCCGTCCGTAACGGCGATTCCTTCCCGGCGCAATCCCTCACGGCGATGGGAAGGCGACCTGATGAGGGTGGGTGAACTGGGCGACACGATGTCACTATGTGTCGCCGCGAGGAAGCCAACCACGGCAAGCGTGGGCTGGGAGGGGCTGTAGGGGGTGGCACTGCGGTGGATGGCCTAGCTGCATTGTGGTGATGGGGGTTGGATAGTGGTTGGGGTGGGTGACGTACCAGGTTCTATTTTATTGTGCCCAGCCCAAATCTTTATTTTTTTACTGCTTTCACCCCCCTCCCCAACATGCACCCCCCCCCTGGAGTTGAGAATCCTTAAGTAGGGAGGTGCAGTAAAAAAAATCTCCTGGCACTGTTGTCCTGTGCACCGGGGTTGTCAGAATGCTGAAAACGTTTTCGGCACTCTGACTGTGCAATAACGGTGATCGCCTTTAGGCTTTCGCCGTTATCACATAAACCCTCTCAAGACTGTGACCAACCTATTGTAAGCTAGATCCAGGTCCAACCCGACGTTTGGTTGATTGTGTGGGCCTGATTGGTCTTGTGGTTGCTGAGCTCATTCGGTGTTCCATGTGGAGTGGGGTCTTTCCAGAAGCATTGAAAGAGGCCTTGGTGAGACCCCTTTTAAAGAAACCCTCTTTGGTGTCTCACCAACAAGTCTCAAATCTCCCATTCTTAGGAAAGGTTTTAGAAAAAGTGATGGCCATTCACCTTGAGGCCCATCTCACTTCCTCTGCCACTTTTGAGTGCTTCCAGCCTGGGTTTAGACCTGGGCATAGCATAGAGACTGCCCTGGTGAAGGTGCGGAAATGATCTCCTTATAACGAGAGATAGAGGAGAACGTACCATCCTTGTTCTTCTGGATCTCTCGGCCGCATTTGACACTGTGGACCATGAGATGTTACTTGATCGATAGTGGAAGTGGTGTGGACTAACTGGCAATGTCATCAGTTGGTTTAGCTCCTACCTAACGGGCAGAGTGCAGAGGGTGACGATGGGGTTATCCTCATCTAGCCTGATGCCTCTGCACTGTGGAGTTCCACAAGGTTCAGTCCTGTTGACTCTGTTGTTCACGGTGTATATGCTGCTCTTGGGAGATGTTATCAGGCGATATGAGCTGGGTTTCCATTGTTATATGCTGATGATACCCAGCTATACCTGTCCTGTGCGCCTGGAAACCAGATGGTAGCCTCTATGTTTAACATCTGTCTGGCCGAGATCCAGTGCTGGATGACTCATAACTGATTACACCTCAACGCAGACAAGATGGAGGTGCTGGTGGTGGATCCTGGTCATCGTAATG
Organism: Neoceratodus forsteri; assembly: GCA_016271365.2. Classification (NCBI taxonomy): domain Eukaryota; kingdom Metazoa; phylum Chordata; order Ceratodontiformes; family Ceratodontidae; genus Neoceratodus; species Neoceratodus forsteri. The sequence goes on along the minus strand of CM057451.1, from coordinate 667,890,374 downwards.
GAAGGGGGTGGGGGAATGATCTTGATTTGAGACTGGGAGATGCTCCCTTGATTCCCTTCTATTCAGGTTAGGGATCCGGGGCATGGTCCTAGACGATGGTTTGACACTTGCTGCTCAGGTGTCAGCCATCGTCCAAAGTGGCTTTCATCATCTGAGGAACATTGCCCGGATCTGAGCCCTGATACCGGCAGATGACCAGGCCACCCTAGTGCATGCCTTCATCATGTCTAGGTTGGATTACTGCAATGCTCTGTACCTGGGGCTACCTGGAGGCAATATCCGCCATTGCAGCTGGTACAGAATGTGGCAGCAAGGCTATTAATGAGTGCATTGAGATCTGACCACATCATGCCTGTTCTCCATGGTCTGCACTGGCTGCCAATAAGGTGGAGGATTGCCTTTAAGGCCAGGTTACTAACCTATAAAGCCTACACGGCTGGGAACCAGACTACCTACAAGATCTTCTGGTCCCTCACTGCCCAGCTCGCTCTCTTTACTCCGCCAAGGGTTACCTCCTTGTGGTCCCCGGGGCTAGGTTGCAGCAGTCCTTGGATAGGGCCTTTTCTGTTGCCTTACCAGCCCTGTGGAACTCACTGCCAGGCTACCTGAGGAAGGAACCTTTGGTGGAAACCTTAAAGAAAGAGCTGAAGACATTTTTATTTTGCCAACCATTTGATATTATATAATATAATTAGAAAATCATATAACTTACTGACTGCCCTGTTTTTAAGGTAGATAGATATATTAACTGTTTTAGTTTACTCTGCAATGATTATTGAAGTGGTCTGATGATGTTTTAAAACTGTACAGTGCTCTGAGCCCCCAGGAAGGGGTGCTTTATAAATAAAGTATCTATCTGTCTGTCTATCTATCTCTTTATCTATCTCTCTATCTATCTATCTATATATTATAGTTAGGGTTGAGTAGCCTGTTTAATGTTAAACCTAACATTTTTGAACATTAATATCTTTGCCACCCTTTGATGAAATGAGCTGAAATTGTCTATGTGTGGTCTAGGAGGCAAGGTGTCCATGTCTGAAAATTTTTATGATGGAAGCTTGTGCGGTCTCTGAGATACAACTGTGTCATTTCTAGAAAAAAAATACATTTTTCCTATACTTAACATTGTTTTTTTTTTTTTTGCTCTCATCTACAGCCTACATGGAAAGGAATTTCTGCCCCAAATTTGCAGGGAACATGTGATATGTCGCAAGGTAGTGCCTTTGACAGGTCTGCTGAAAAAATATGAAGGGATTCCAGAGTTATAAGGCTTTAAATGTAGGTGTTTCATGATTTTTTTTTTCTGTGTCACACTATTTTTGCTATCACGGCATCAAAAAAGGTGTCATGGCATCAAAAAAGGTATCATGGCATCAAAAAATGTGTCACGGCACAAAAAAAGGTATTGCAGCATCATTTGTGGTTTCACGGTAGAATAAATAATGTTGCGCCACTAAATGAATTTGCGACACTACTTTTCCAGCTATTTCTGTTTCTTTGTCACTTCATTGCAAACAAATGGCTTGCACTTATGGACTGAAATGTTCAGGGTACAAAGGGCTTGCCCAACAGATGTGCCTTTTGCTGGTTTGCTGACAAAATTTTCATCTGTTGCACAGTTATAAGATTTTGAAGTTTTGTGATTGCCCATAGGATAGGGTTGCAATAATTGGGGTACCTTTTGGAAGCTATATCTTGAAAACGCTTTGAGATATGGACTCACTGCAACGAGTAGCTTGGTACACCTTTAGGTGTACCAAGCTGTTATGCATGTTTCGAGGCCTTGTTTACAGGTGCAGGGGACATTTTTATGAATGGGCCTACAGTGAGTGTGATACTGTGCCATGCACTCACAACATGACATCTGTACTGGTTTGCCTACATGAAAATGAGGGACACTTGCAATATGCATGCATGGGAACACATGGAGATATAACATTATGGGTTGATGGCACAGCAGGGCCCCAAGGGCGCTGTGGTCCCACAGGGAAATGATGATTCATTATAATCTCTCTCTCTCAACTTATGGATAGATGGGAACGCAGGGCCCTTAAATGAGGGACAATTACAATATGCTGCATGGGAACACAGTGCCGGCGGGCCCTGTGCTCTCACTTGCACAACGTTTCCTTTTCTGTGTCGCACTTTTTTGCTATCACGGCATCAAAAAAGGTCTCACAGCATTATTTATGGTTTCATTGTAGAATAAATAATGCCATACCACTTAATGAATTTGTGACACTACTTTTCCAGATATGTCTGTTTCTTTGTGACTTCATTGCAAACAAACGGTTTGCACTTATGGGCTGAAATTTTCAGGGTACAAAGGGCTTGCTCCACAGATGTGCCTTTTGCTGGTGTGCTGAGAACATTTTCATCTTTTGCATAGTTATAAGATTTTAAAATTTTGTGAATTCCCATAGGATAACATTGCAATGGTTGGCGTACCTTTCGGAAGCTGTTTCTCAAAAACGCTACAAGATACGGACTTGCTGTGACGCGCAGCTTAGTACACCTTTTAGGCGATTCTAAGCTGTTGTGCATGTTTCCAGGCCTTTTTTACAGGTGCGGGGGGAAATCTTTATGAATGGGCCTACAGTGACTGTGATACTGTGCCATGCATTCACAATGTGACATCTGTACAGGTTTGCCTACACAAAAATGAGGGTCACTTACAATATGCATGCATGGGAGCATATGGACATTATGGACTGATGGCACCGCAGGGCCCCAAGGATCCTGTGGTCCCACAGGGAAATGAGGGTTTGTTACAATCTCTCTAAACTTATGGATAGATGGGTGCGCAGGGCCCTCCGGACCCTGCGTTCCCATAAGCAAATGAGGGACATTTACAATATGCATGCATGGGGGCCCTGTGCTCCCCCATGCACATATGGATACCATTGTGGACTTATGGGAGTGCACAGTAAAATAAAGATGCTATTGTACTATCTCAAAAAGTAAGGAAATGAACTGCAAAAAACGGTGTTAATGCTCTAGTTAGGGTCAAAGCCACAAAAGTAAGGAAATATGTCATTAGCGTTTTCAAAGCTAATACCCTGCACACACCAACAGGCATAGGGGGATACCTTGGGATTGTTGGCCCTAATGCTCACCCCATTCTCCTATACTGTACCCATCTCAGCTTATTTACTTATGGAATGGGGTAAGCATTAAAGCCAATGACCCCAAGGTGCCCCCGGATGCCTGTTGGTGTGTGCAGGGCAAGTGTGGTGTATTAACTTTGAAAACCTTGGTTCCATGTGAGGATAGCGATAATGGAAGAGCAACCCACAATACGGCATGGGCAACAGGGCGACTGCACAGTTGGCTACCAACGCAGCACAGCGAGCATCACAATAGCAACTGCAGGAGTGTAAAAAAACCCCGCAACAACACCACCACCTATGGGAATGCATGCAGACAGGGGAAGGGACCCGGTGCAGGAGATGGGAGGGAGTGGACCCCGCAGATGTGAGGAGGGGGCATAGAGTGTGAAGGGCAGGGGAGCATGGTACACAACAGCCCTAGGAGCCAGGAAGGGGGGGAGAGACACCGTGTACATGGCAGGCAGCAACAGGGGCAGGAGGGAGAGGCATGGGCACATGCTAGGGGGGCATGAAGGCACAGCAGACAGGGACACCACAGCGGTGCAGGTGGGTGGCAGATGCCAGGGACTCACGGACCAACGGAGTCAGGAAGCACACTGTGGAAGCACGGGAACTGGTGCGCATGTAGGTGCCACTGGGTGGGACCACGGCAGTGACAATGGGGGCAACATGTTGGCAGTGTACGCAGCTGAGGTAGGCACAGGCAACAGTGGCAGAGGACAAGCGGTGTTACAGAGGGAGGTGTCAGGTGACGCACAACAGGCTACACCTGTAGCTGGAAATTATACGCCAGGCCACGTAGGTAGTCGGTCATGCTGCGGTGGCTGTACCCCCCCAACAATGGCCTCTATGTGGTGCGTAAGGGCATGGTAATGCTTGAGCTTGCCCGCTGTAGCCACCCCAGAGACAAGCTGCTCCAGCCGCAGCTCGCTCAGGTGCTGTTCCTCCCGGAAGCAATCAAGGAACCGCCACATAGAGGGGGGGCAGGTGCCCAGCCATGTGCCAAAGCCCCTGTGCCACCCCTCCACCGCACTGTTTTTTCTGACGAGGCCAGCATGCGTGGCCTCATACATATTCCATGCCTCCAGCATGTAGATAGGTCTCTGCCTGCTTGACTGACCAATGGGCCTGCTGACCCATGTGTCTTCCAGATAGTCAAGCACAGGCTGCAGGAGGACATCATTGTCCCTGTAGAATGCACTCTCCCACAACACCTCATAGGCAGTGAGGACATCAGGCACAGGGATGAATGCAAGGGACAGGAGCATCCGCTGAATAGCGACCAAGAAGAGCAGGGCATTGCTGTACCCTGCACCACACCACCTTACAAAAATGGAAAAAGCAGCCGCGGATGGTCACCCCGGGAAACGCCGCACTCAGTGCCCGCCATGCTGCCCTCTCAAAGTTGAGGAGTGCCATCCATGGCTGTGCACCACCCAACAGCCACTGGACCTCGGTGAAGGCACGAATATAGCTCTGCTCCCTGCAGGAGCATGAGGATATAGACTGCTGGCATGACTGCGTCAGACTGGACCCCATGAACCGTGTACAGTTGCCTGAACAGAGGGCGATGTCATGCGGAAATATCCCATCAAGAAACCAGTCCCTGCTGTCCCCCAGGAAGCACAGGGATTGGTGGGTTGCAAATATCAGCATCCTGTTAGTGGTCTGCCCACTGTCAAGCTGGAGGAACAGCTCTCCCTGCCTAGTGGTGACATACTCCTGCGGGATTGTGAGTGCCTCCACCATGGGTGGCACCAATGGACAACCCCTTGCCACCTGCCTGGCATGCTGCATGGTGTGCTTGAGGAGTGACATGCCTGGCAGCCAGCCAGCAATGGCATCTGGCACCCCTGAGGTGCACTGCACAATCACCTGTGTTGTGGACTCCATGCTTGAGCGTGCACAGTCCCTGACCTCACCCACCACCGCCCTGACGCCAAGGTCACCAGCATCTGGTACATGGTTGTGGGGGTGCCCATAGTGGATGATGCGGTCCTCCACTGTGTGTACCCATGCGGGACACTCAAACCTGTGGTACTGTGCACAGCGCCAACATACTTTCCCATGGACTTCCTTGTCCCAGCGATAGGCATAGCCCGAGAGTGTCAATAAGGGTTTTCCCTTTTGACTCTTCAGGAAGGTCAGCATCTCTGGCTCAATGGTTTTGTAGCCATTTTCGCTGACAGCTACCGTTCTGTGTTGTGCTCCATTTGTAGTGTGGCATGGGTGGTCCATGTGCATGGCCCCTTCCACGTGCACAGTGGGCTGGCAATAAAAGCGTGCATCCGTGGAGGCGTGAACCATGGCTGCAATGGCTCTGCAAACTACTGTTAGCGTCACTGCCATGATGTCCCACCGGTGCTGATGTGGTGGCCTGCCTGGACAATGGACGGAGGAGCAGAGTGAGTCACATGAGCGTTCCTGTTGCTTGCTGCACCCCCCACCATGCCGTGGCACCCAGTGCCATTCCGCCTTACTATGCTGTCAGCTGGGTGGTTGTGCCATATCTGGGATTCAAACCCATACGGTCCAGCCCAGCCGTGTAATGCTTTGTCTGACTAACAGCCTGTGCTATGATGGCATGTTGGGGGTGGAGTCAGCTCTGCTTCCATTGTTGCCTGCCTACCATTGTTGCTGCATAGGGGTGGGGTGGACTGCTGTTGCCACTGTCGTCATGCCGTTGGGGGGATGTGTGCTGGGTGCTTGGTTTGTGATGGGGCTCTGGGACCGAGCAGTGTGCCAGGTGGCACCCTTGGAAGGGCTCCCTGTTGCAGTGGTCACCCTGTGGCTGGCTGCTGTCCACTGTGTGCCCTTGGCATGTGCGGGGCACAGCTGTGGCTTGTGGTGTGGTGTGTGCGCGCGTAAATATTTGCTATTTCCCCAGTCGCTATTGTGCGGTTGCTGTTGTGCACAGTTGCTGTACTGCCACAATCACCAGACAAGCACAGGGCTATTATGCAAAGTGCTCACAGGACCATTCCCCATCATGTACTGTTGCAGTAGTGCCATATTCTGACATAAGCCACATTCTCCCCTATGCCTGTCGGCATACTGCATGTGCCGTGATTCGGGTGGCTGACCTATCCTAGCTATGTTAATGGGCTACCAAAACCTTAACACCACATTTCCCTACTTTTGTGGCTTTGACCCTAACTAGAGCATTATCACAGTTTTTTGCAATATATATATATAATAATAATATAATATAATATAATATTTTTTATTTATATTGTGCCTTTCAAATGTCAAGGCGCATTCCAGTAAAATGAGACAAAATACAGAATACAAAAACAAAGATACAAAAGAAATATTATAAAACACACACAACAATTAATAATCAGTCAAACCATATGCCTTTTCCCATAAAAAGGATTTAAGAGCCTGTTTAAAACTCCCCACGGTCGTACACTCCCTTATCCGACGGGGTAGAGAATTCCAAAGGGAAGGGGCCGCAAACATGAAAGCCCGGGCCCCAGATGATTTTAATATAACCCTTGGAATCTCTAGCAACCCCTCATCAGCTGAGTGGAGCGATCTCACAGGGCGGTAAGGGATCAGGAGTTCTTTCAGGTAATATAATATATATATATATATATATATATATATATATATATATATATATATATATATATTCTTTACAAAAACTTCATTAATGCACTAGTTAGTGTTGAAGCGACAAAAGTAGGGAAATGTGATGTTAGGGTTTTCAACACTAACACCCCACCCCCACCCACCAGACAGCAATAGGAAAAAAACATTATTGTTTCACCTCTCCTGCATCTTCGCTAATCAGGCATGGGGTGTGCCTTGGGGTTGTCAACCTTAACACTCACCCTATTTGACCATGAAAGAGGCTGAGATATGTTGAGTATATGAGAATTGGGTGAGCATTAGGGCTGACAACCCCAAAGCACACCTCATGCCTGATCAGCAAAGGCGCAGAAGAGGTGAAACAGTAATGTTTTTTCCTGCTGCTGTCTGGTGAGTGGGGGTGAGGTGTTAGGGTTGGAAACCCTAACACCATATTCCCCTACTTTTGTTGCTTTAACCCTAACTAGTGTATTAATGAAGTTTTTGCAAAGAATTTCCTTACTTTTTGAGATAGTATAATTGTATCCTCATTTGTCTGTGGGAGCACAGGGCCCTCTGGGCCCTGCGTTCCCTTCCCTCCTTAGATGCATATACACATGTTGCACTGGAATTTGTAATAAAACAGGGATGAAATTGACAGCATAGCCTTCTTATTACCTCCCCTCATGAACCTAGTAATGAAAATGCTGAAATCCTCACAAAAACATGATTACGCACCACTGCAACGCCATTGCATGCTACAGGTGCAAAAACACAGTTTGGCCAGGGTTTGAAAAATTACATCTGTCACATTCATGAGGTGATGTAAAAAGATGTACATGTTTACAATTTTGAGTCAAAATATTTAAAATTGCAAAAGTTACGAGGGAGCGTAGTAAAATGTCAACGTATGTGCATAACTTTGGCATTTTTACATATTTTAACCCCAAAATCTCAACATAGCCTTTTTATAACCCCACCCAATGAACAAGGACAGCGAAAATTTTCAAATCCTACCCAAAAGATAATTTTGCCAAGCGACTGTGAAATCGCCTTTCTTGCCGGATTTGCGTACTTCTATATTGAGGTGCTTTCTGAGCATACTGAGCATGCTCAGAACCAACTTATGAACATTTTAAATCAGAATAACTTTGGAATGGATTAATATTTGTTCACCAAACCAGCAAAAGGCACATCTGTGAGTCAGCCCCTTTCTACCCTGAAAATTTCAGACCAAAATTCCAAACCGTTTGGGCTGTTGCCAAATTCAAAGAAAATCTCATTCAAACCCATGGGGGAAAAAAACTACAAAAATTAACTTTTTTCACCATCCATATCTCAGAAACCACACATTGGACCAGAATGAAAGTTGGTACATTCACAGATCTACCACACGAGACCATGCACGCAAACCTTCGTGCAAAATCCCCATCAAAACATCATTCTGCACCACCGCAGCATAATTCCACAGCAGAAAAGACATTTTTTGCAAGATTTGAGAAATGACAGCTGTCACATTCATGAGGTGGTGTAAAGAAATGGTTATATTGATAATTTGTGGTTAAAATATAGAAAATTAACAAAGTTATGAGACAGCATAGCGAAATGTCAGCAGATGGGCACAACATCGCCATTTAGCATATGTTGACCCCAAATTTTCAACATACCCATCCTATGACCCCACCTCATGAACAAGTATGGTGACAATTTTGAAATCCCGCCTGAAATGTGATTTCATCAACTGACTGCGAAATCGCCTTTCAGGCAGGATTTGTGAAATGACATCACCATTGTTCATGAGGAGGGTCTCAAAAAGGGTATGTTGAAAATTTGGTGTCAAAATATGCAAAATTGGCAAAGTTATGCACCAAAGTTGAAAATCCCATTGGAATACATTGATTTCCCATATGAAAAAATGTATTTTTATGTGAGTCATCATACGAAACAAGATCTTTTTTCATATGACGCTGATACGAAAAAATAATTTCAATGTTTATAAAACACATTTTATGGATATTTCTCGAACAGTAAAGTGCAGAATGCAGCTAGGGGGACCCAATAAGCAAGCTACTTGTGTTGGTTCCTTCCCAGAATATCATTTTTGGGGGGTTCCAAATTTGAATTTCTCAGGCAAAACTGAAAACAAGATGGCGACCATATGAAAAAGGATTTTCTTCAAACGAAAAAAGATGACGTCATACAAAAAAAAATTCTTTTTTTTCCATCAAACAGGTATCTTGACATGCTTACTGAGCAAGCTCAGACCCAATTTATGAAAATTTTCAATCAGAATAACGCTGGAAAAGATTAAGATTTATTCACCAAACTAGTAAAAGACACATCTGTGAGACAGTCCCTTTCTACCCTTAAAATTTCAGACCAAAATTCCAAGCTCTTTGGGCTGTAGCCAGATTCAAAGAAAATCCCTTTCAAACCAATGGGAAAAAAACTACAACAAATTTACTTTTTTACTATCCAAATCTCAGAAACAACAAATCAGACCAGAATGAAACTTGGTACATTTAGAAATCTACCACACGAGACCATGCATGCAAAATGTTGTGCAAATACATTAAATGGTTGCAAAGATATTAAAGTGCAAACTTTCAAGTTTAACATAGAAACCCCAATTCAACCCTAACTGTAGGATATATCTATATATCTATATAAAGTCCAGCTCTGGTTTCACACAAACCAACTATCCCTCAATGCCAAAAAGACAGTCTCCATGATTTCCATATCTTCGATGGGATCACGCTAGAGGATGTCACTTCCTTCAAATATCTAGGACTCTGGCTTGACTGTCACCTTGACTTTTCTGGGCATGTGGATGCCATCCATAAAAACCTGCTTCCTAAACTAGGTGCTCTATTCAAGCACTGTGGTTGCATCCCCTTACAGACCCATCACGAAACAGTCCAGAAAATGATTCTCCCAATTTTCCACCATGGTGACATAGTATACAGCTCAGCACCTAGGTCTACCCTAACCAGACTGGACACCTTCTTCCACTTCTTCTGCCTGTTTGTTCTTGACTGTCCACCCTGTACCCACCACTGTAAGAAAGGGGGGGATTATCCACTAAACTGTTTAGAAAAGGGATAGAAAGAAATACATTTTTACATTTTACTAGCCACCACCCCAGACATGTCTTGAAAAATATCCCTAAGGGTCAATTTATTAGGTTAAAATGCAATTGTACAGAAAATGATCAATACCAATAAAATGCAGAGGACTTAAAAACTCATTTCTTACGGAGAGGGTATAGAAAAGAATGTGTAGATCAAGCTGCTGCTCTAGTAAATGGGATTGAGAGAAAGGAATTGTGTATACCTACAAAGAAAAAAGTGCAGTTTGGAACTGGTGACATTATTTGTTTGTCAGTAATTTTAGTACACAGGCATACCAAATTCAAACAAGCATTTGTCAATGCCGAATGTTTGCTTGCTGGCATTGTCATTGATAGTGTAGGAGTTACAGAGCTGCATAATAGGAGTGACAGTGAAGTATTAAACTGAAGCCAACCCCATCACCACGCTGCAGATAGTGATAGGCATTGGGGTGTGCCTTTGGGTCATCAGGCATAACGGCCACGCCATTTCACCACACCCTACCATGCAGACACCGACAAGTGTCACGGTGTGCCTTGGGGTCTTTGGCCCTTATGCGCACCCCATTCCATCAGGAAATATTGTGAGATGGGTGCGGTATAGGAGAATGGGGTGAACTTTGGGGCCGAAGAGTCCAAGGCACACCTCGATGCCTCTCAGGGCTGCAGGGTGTGAGTGGGGGTGGAATGGTATGAGCATTACAGGTGACAATCCCAAGTCACAGCTCTGATGCCTGTCATTCTCTACAGGGTGGGGTGTTATGGTCGGAAACCCTAACGCCTCAGGCATTCATTGGTATTTTCACTCCAAATTTTCAACATGGGTTTTTTGTGACCCCCACCTCATGAACAGTGGCAATATCAGTTTGTTAGCCGAAAGCTGTTTTTGCACAGCGACTACGGCATTTGTCACCACAGGTGCAAAAACACATTCTGAACAGGATGTGAAAAATGACAGCTGTACTGTTCATGGGGAGGTGTAAAAAATGGCAATGTTGAAAATCTGCAGTGAAAATATTAAAAAAACTGATGAAGTCACGATCATGCGTAGAAACTGTGCAATGTGCACCCATAATTAGTTTGGGAATTGTTTACAGCAGATTGTCAACACAGGCATTTTGGGACCTCCGGTCATGAACAGTGTCACTGTGATTTTCTTTATATGTCCCGAACAATGATTTCCCACAGCGACCACGCATTTCTGTGCTGAAAGTGTGAAAACACATTTCGGCCATGTTGTGAAAAATGACAGTTGTATTGTTCATAAGGAAGTGTGGAAAAATGCCACTGGTGAAAATCTGGACTGAAAATATTACAAATTCATGAATTTACGAAGGTGCGTGGAAACTGCGCAATGCTCACTCATAACACAGTCATTTTTAGGAATTTTTTCACCAAATTTTCAAAATAGCCATTTTAAGACCTCTGCTCATGAACAGTATCACTGTGATTTTCTTAATGTGTCCCATACATTGATTTTGTACACCGACTGCGCCATTGTGTGCTACATCAGCAGAAACATGTTTTGGGTGAGATGTGAAAAATGACAGCTGTACTGCTCATAAGGAGGTATGGTAAAATGGCAATGTTGAAAATCTGGAGTGAAAATATTGAAAATTTGCGAACTTATGAGCGTGCGTAGGATCAGCGCAACAAATGCTCGTAAAAAAGTCATTTTTAGGAATTGTTTCACCAAATTTTCAACATAGCCATTTTAACACTTCTGCTCATGAACAGTGTGACTGTGATTTTCTTAATGTGTCCCATACATTGAGTTTGCACACCGACTGTGCCATTGTGCGCTACATGCGCGGAAACACATTTTGGGTGAGATGTGAAAAATGACAGCTGTACTACTCATGAGGAAGTGTGGTCAAATGGCAATGTTGAAAATCCAGAGTGAAAATATTGAAAATTCGCGAACCTACAAGCGTGCGTAGGAACAGCACGCGGCTAAGTAAAACCTGATCATTTTAGAATTTTACCAAATTTTCAACATAGGCTTTTGAAGCCCACCTTATGAACACTGGCACTGTCATTTCGTTAATTGGTCCCAAAAGGTGATTTCGCGCAGTGACCGCGAAATCACCCTTCGGGCTGATTAACGCCAAGACAGTGACAGCATTCACGAGGAGGGGTCCCAAAAAACCCATGTTGAAAATTTGGTGTCAAAATTCCAAAAAATGCCTGAGATATGCAGCAAAGTTGAAAAAACCCTATTCATTACATTATACAGCTTACCGGCATTTCCTCAGTTCACGGTCGGCTTTGAAGAGTGCAGACGTGTTCCTGGTCCACCGAAGATCGTTGCGCCGAGCTCCTGAGGTAAGTATGGGGTGAGATGGGGGTATGGGGAGACAGGGTGCGCGAGGGTGGGTGCAGGTGGGGAGGGGGCAGGGAGACTGCGAGGGACCATTTTTTGTGTTTTCAGGGGTTTTTATTATGACGGGGCGTTTGCCATGCTGGGGTGGGCTCCAGCATAGCAATCTGACATAGGACATTTGCCACACTGGGGTGGGCTCCCAGCGTGGCAGCTGGAAGCGTTGGGGGGCAGTGGGTCGGCGGGGTTGGGCACCCCGTAGGCCATTCCGACTGTTGCCATGCTGGGGTGGGCTCCCAGCATGGCACTCGATATCTCTTGGGGGGACTGTGGAGCCGACTGGGGATTGGGCACTCCAGTCGGCCAAACACATGTGTTACTGCTGGGGTAGGCACCCAGCGTGGCACCTGAAAGACTGTTTGGGGGAGAGCACTTCAGTGAGCACTTCCCTTATCTGATCATGCTCACTGAAGCGGCTCTCTCCATTTCAACTGTAAGCCACTGCATTCTCAAGTGCTGTCATAGACAGCTGCAGCATGCATTGGGCAACTGTGGCCGTGCCTGCGAACACACAGAGGGAATTGGAAGAGGGGGTGCCACACCTCCAGAAACTCGGGTGATGGAACTATGTTTCTTGCACATGCGTGCAAGCAAACATAAAAATTATAAATGATAATTGCCACATTTTGAACACGGAAGTGCGACTGGAGGCAGTTAGTGCACAAAAACCAAAGATGATGTTTAAAAGAGGACCCACTATTGGTGACAGAGTTACACATAGCGGGCCCAGTTCTGAAGGAAGCCCTTGGAGTAATGCAAGTTGTACCACTCCAAGGGCTATGGCAATACTGGGTGCACCAGGAACCTTGTGCCATAGTCCAAGAAAAAGCAGGGTTTCTACGCCAAACTCCCCTGGGATTGCTGCAAGTGCGGGACAGCACCCAACCAGCAACACAGCTGCAGCACATGCCGCAAGGACTTGGCACCCCTTCTGCCAGTGCAATACAGGACAGGTGGCACTGGTGGTGATGGTGAGGGGGTACACACGTGCCCAGCAGGGATGAGGGGACAGGTGGGGACATAGGGTGGGTTGGTGTGCCAGCAGGGTGGTTGGGTATTGGTTTGGCACCTGGCAGGGTACAAATGCCCATGTTATATCTACGTGGAGGCATTTGACCCCCTGGGTGCCCAAAGCAATCCCATGCATCCTGGCTATTACACCAATCCTCCCTATACCCCTCTGTGCCCCTCCTGTCCATGGACCCCACTCATACCCCACCCAAAGCAATGACCCAGTCAGTCGCAAGGGGTTTAGACAACCTCCTGACAGGTTAAAGTGGAACCTCTTGCGACGGCCACAGTGGGGCTTTTGGAATCAGAAATGTGAGCCCCGCTGTGGCACAAGCCCCATTGCAACCTGGCATACCCAGATGCAGGTCACAAGGATGGCACAGTGCCCATTTGGTGCAGTGGCTTCCCTATCTGGCACAGCCTACATTCTGGAATAGGGAATGCCACAAAGGGGAATGCAAGGTGTGACTTGCATCTTTGCTGTTTGGCGCAAGCACCTTGCGTCCGACGGAACTGCTTCTGGAATCAGGCCCAGCTACTTTAAAGTACTAGATGGAGAGTAGACATTTAATCTTCCTAATGGAACACACAGATGTATGAACAGTAAATTGTGTGAAGTTTTGCACACTGGTGAGGAATTTTCTGTAGCAAATGTAGAAAAAGTGTGTAAAACACATAGTTTTATTGATTGTAATACTACAGCAATAATCTATTTGGCAACATGTAAATGCAAAAATGTTTACTTGGGAAAAACCTCTTGAAAGTTATAGCATTGTATAGGGGAACATCTTAGATGCATTATGAATAAGGATATGAAGAATGCATTATCAGTACACGTCCAGGAATGTGGACCAGATCATACGTTTGTGCTCAATGGTATTGAAAAGGTAACAGTGAGACCTTGGGGTGGAGATTTAGAAAACCTCCTGGTGGAAAGAGAGGCATTCTGGCAATTTAGGTTTAGAGCATGGAGTGGCGATAGTTTGAATGAATGTTTTTCTCTTAAACCATTTTTAAAAAGAAAATGAATTATATTGTGTGTATACACTTTACTGATTTTAGGAAGCTTTGCTGATTTAAAAAAAAATAAATATATGACACCATAATTATCATATTGTTTACAGTTAGATATATGTTTTTTCCTCCTCTCCTTTTACCCTTTCCCCCTTTTATCCCTTAGTTTTTTTTTATCGCAAATATGTGTGTGGTTGAATAAGTCACATGCAGCCGACATCACCAAAAAGCTGAACCAATGAGATTGAAATAAGAAATTTGAAAATGCTATTTAAGCCGGCCCGGTGGTGCTGAGGGCTGAGGCACTGGAAGCCTTACCTCATACTATATTGGCAACCTGGTTTCAGGAACAACCTCGGGTCGCCAGGGAGCCGGCATGGGGGGAGGGTCAGAGCGGGATTTGAGCTGCCATAGGTAGCTCTCCCCTCCTGGGGGGTGGTCGTCTGCTCCCCCTGTAGTTCCGCTCCCACTGGGTGAAGGTCCAGTGGGAAGCGTAGATGAGAAGGGGTGGCAGTGAATGCCAGGGGAGGGGCAGAAGGGGCTGAGCTGGTACCCGGCGTGCATGTGCGCCTCCAACGCACACAGACGTACGTGTCTGCCAGGGTCTGGGGCACAAACAGAGAAAAAAACATAACTTACATATGGAAAAAAAAAAAGAAAATGCTATTTAAATCTACCATGGTGACTGGTCATTGCAAATTCACCTTGAAAAAGCATTTTATGTGAAATAGTCGTTGGTGGCGGCTGGTGGCTGCTTGCTGTATTTTAACTTTGAATAAATGTTTTAACCTTTTGCACAGACTTGGATTCTTCAGGTCCTTTCTGTAAGCCCAGCTCTTTTTATTTTTTTATTTCACTCTTGAGGTATACTGGACTCCAACTTCCAGGAAGCATCACTCTTGCTGCCCAAAGAGTCCTAGGAATGTTGTTTCCCTGTAGTAAGCTAAGAATGAAGGTGAGCTGCAAGTGGAACTTGGATATCAATGCCAAGGAGTCTGTTTAACATCTTGAATTATGAAGAGTAAAAGTGCCTCTAGCTGAAGGTTGTGACGAGCTCCCCAACTGAGGTGTCCTGTACCAGGCCTAGTTGAACTGCTAGGAATAAACACAAAAACCAGAGCCCACAAAATAAAAACTATTGTTAATCTTCATATATGCACATTTGTTAATTGCCTGTGGTCTTGCAAAGGTAAATATTGTTTTTGAACCCTAGCAGAGTCCCCTATATTTTTCTCTAATGCTAGTAATAACCTGATCTGGTTTTGTGCATGTCAGTGGCTCCTGAACATGGAAGTCTTTGGCTGAGCATGCACCCTTGTTTTGATTTGAAATGGATATGTTGATTTACTCTGACTTATTAGACTCTGACTTATTACATTTATCTAATTGTGTTCATTGATTTTTAAAGTGGTATATTCATTTTTTTAGTGTGTCTCCATGTAATGAAGTGCTGCCCTAATCCTCTGCAGTTGTGAGCTGTTTCCACCACAAGTAATTCTAGACCTAGCCCTTTGCAATGTGGGTGTCCCCATAGGGTCAGGTTCCTACATCGATATTTTTTTATTTATTTATTTAAAATTTGATGACCGGGAAAGGCACACTGAGCCGAGGCTCATTTCCAGGTGCGACCCCTGTACAGTTTGTACAGAGAGTGGCAGTAGACCGAAGATACAGACAATTTGTACAACATATTACAACAAGAAAATACACTGAATCAGTGGTAGAACTGTAAAACAGTTTCAAGTGGAGAGGGAGAAGGGAGATGAGATCAGCTAGTTCTTAGTGGCTGGGGTAGGTGGATGGGGATTGAGTGGTGCATCGGTTGCGTTTTGGGACCATTTGAACATTTAGGGCATTGCAGGGCGGATTGGCACTTGATGAGTCGAGTGAAAGCAGAACAGAAAGAGGCCAGTCGAAGGTTGGGAGGGAGGTTATTCCAGAGAAGGGGGAGGCGGTATGAGAAGGCAGCTTGGCCGGTAAGTGAGCTAGGGCGAGGGTGGTAAAAAGTGCGGGAGTCCCTGTGGTGGAAAGGGTAGCTTAGGGAGGAGGTTGGGGTGAGGAGGGAGGTGATGTGGGGGGAGGGACCCATGCCAGCATTTAGCTAAGAAGGAGGTGCCGTGAATGGTACACCTATGGGAGAGCGGGCCAGGGATAGGGGAGAGTAGAGCCGGCAGTGGTGAGTGAGAGGGGGTGAGGCGGTAGCGAAGTGGCAGAAGGAATTTAGGAGTATGTCAAGTCTGGAGAGAGAGAAGGTTTGGGCCATACCATATACTATGTCAGCATAGTCAATAACTGGTAATATAGTTTTATGAACCAGTTCACTTCGGGTGGGGATTGGAAGTCTCTCTTTGTGACGATAGAAGATGGCGATTTTGGGCCAGAGCTTTGTGCAGATGGCCTCAATGTGAATGGAAAAACTGAGGTGGCTGTCCAGCCATACTCTCAGGTATTTAAAGGCTGAGACTTGCTCCAGGGGAGAGCCGTCTCTGGTGGTGATAGCAGGGGGGGCTGGGAGGGAGGCCAGCTTCTGTCTTAAGCCAAACCATTGTGACCATTTTTGTTTTACATTGAGTGTGAGCAGGTTATCAAGGAACCAGGATTGGACTGTTGAAATCATCTTGAAGAGTGAGGAGGACACTGTTGTAGGAGGGGCCCAAGGCAAAGATGATAGTGTCATCTGCATAAAGATGCATGTAAGAGACTAAGCAGGAGGAGGGAAGGTCATTAATAAAGAGAGAGAAAAGGAAAGGGCCAAGAATGGAACCTTGGGGGATGCCAGATAAGATGTAATGAAGAGAGGAGAGAGGGTCACCCACTTGGACTGATTGTTGTCTTTTAAGGAGGTACGATTGGAACCAGGCGATGGCAGGCTGGGTGATGCCGATAAAGCTAAGTTTGCTAAGTAGAAACAGGTGGGAGACAGAGTCGAACACTTTAGCCAAGTCAATGAAAATGGCTGCAGTGATGTGACTATTGTCCATGGCTGTGAGGATGGAGTTGGTTACACTTAGAAGGGTGGTGACAATGGAGTGGTGTTTTCGGAAGCCAGATTGAATTGGTGATACAGTAGGTAGTTGTTGGCAGACAGATAGTCGGATAGTTTGGTCAGTATGAGGGACTCCTGGACTTTGGCGAGTGAGGGGAAGAGCGAGACTAGCCTATAGTTACATGGCTGGAAAGGGTCGCCGCCTTTGTGTAGAGGGATGATTTTGGTGGATTTCCAAGCATTTGGAACTGTAGCTGTGTTAATGGATAGGTTCAGAATGTGAGTAAGCAGAGCTACAATGGCTGTCGCAGAAATATGGAGCATTTTGGGGTGGATTCCATCAGGGCTAGATTTGGATGAGTTAAGGGAGAAGAGTGCATTGTAGACCTCCTGAGGAAAGAGGAAGCCAGGGTTGGGGGAATAGACAACCCAGGTTGGGGGGTGGAGAGGTGAAGTGGGGCAAGGCGCAGGAGATAAAAAACTTGTTGAGAAGCTCTGCCACGGAGGCAGGATCCAAGATGATTTTGTCATCTAGAGTAAGGGTCGGGCAAGCATGATTTGTGGGGGGGGGGGTCGAGGAGGGAGTTGATCAACTTCCAGAAGGTTGCATTGGTGTTCTGGGCTTGAGAGAATTGCGCATTAAAATAGGAAGATTTTGACATACGGATGCCCTTGGTGCATTTATTTCTGAGGTGCTTATAGGAAAGAAGGTTGCTAGCTGTGTGGGAGGTTTTACAAAGTCGCCACGCTTTGTCCCTGGAGCGACACAAGGTGATAAGGGCAGCTGTCATCCATGGGTGGAGGTGGCATTTAACCCTTACTTTCTTTAGAGGAGCATGCATGTCCCAGATTCTCAGGAGAGTACTGCAGATTGAGCTAGGGCAATGTCCACGTCAGACGCAGACAGGACGGGAAGCCAGCCTGCGTGTGCTAGGTCTTGGAGTAGGGCAGGGATGAAGAGATTTCGAAAGCTGTGGGACAAGATGAATTTTTTGGGGGAGAAAGGTGAGTGGATTTTGCGGATGCAGTAGGTAATGCAGTGTTCACTAAGGGCATCAGAGAGAACACTTGAGGCAGAGATGCAGTGGGGATGGGAAGATAGAATCCAATCCAGGAGGGTGTGGTTTAGGGACTGGTGGCTAAGGCGAGTGGGTTCTTGGATTAGCTGTGAGAGATTTAGGGATTAGATCTTTAGGTTGGAGGGTTTATTTGAGGGGGGAGAGCCAGTCGAGATTGAAATCACCAAATAGCATGAGCTCGCCATTAGATGTCTTGGATGTGATAGATGAGATGGCCTTGATGACAGAATCAGGCGAGGCCTAGGCGCGGCATATAGGGCCCCTATGTAGACGGGGGGAAGAGGAGGGTAAGGAGAGGAGAGGAGAGCCACAATAGATTCATGGAAAGCTAGGCAGGATTCGCTGAGGATGATGGAGCATGAGAAGGAATGTCTAACATATAGTGCCATGCCCCCTCCACGCTTGCCACGGTCCTGACGGAATAAGTTGTAGTCAGGAATAGCGAAGGAGGAGTTAGAGATCTTGGAGGTTAGCCAGGATTCCATAATGCAGAGTATGTCAGGGTTGTGCTGGGTGACCCAGACTACTAGTGAATCCATTTTGGGGTGAAGATTCCTGGTGTTGAGATGGAAAATGCGGAGGTCCTTGGGGAGAGAGTTATGAACAAGGGAAGGGGGTCGGTAGAGGGGGAGGATGGGATGGAGGAAGGCCTGGGTCTGAAAGGGCCTGGGCTGGGGTGTATGTTGCCCACTAGAAGTACAGTAGTAGTCACAGACATTGCCAGCTATTCCCAGATTTTTCACGAAATTTCTGAAGAGTTTCTCTCTAGTGCCCATACTGTAGAAATGGAGAAAGCATTAGATACTGTATATCTGGAAATATCAAAGAAATTTCTGGAAATAGCTGGCAGTGTCTGTGGCTGCTACTGTAAGAGGATAGAGGAGTAGATGCGGAGCGGGGAGTGTTTGGTCGTGCCTGAGCAGCGATTAGAGGGAGGCACGTGCAGTTTAAGGCATCGGTTTAGTGCCTCCAGGTTGAGGTGATAGGAGTGGAGCAGAGAAGGGTGGGTGGAGGGGTAGGGAAGAAAGGGATGGATTGGGGGAGGGAGCGGGGGCGAAAGGAGGGAAGAGTTGCAGGTGAAGCTTTGGGATGTGGTGCAAGGGGATAGGAGTGAGTGGGTCCTGGTGTAAGTGGAGGGGGGAGGTTGTTTTGGGGGGTATGGGGTGAGCAGTAAAGTGGGGGTGAGTGAGTTAGATGAGGAGGTGGGAGTGGGAGAAAGACAGCCAGAAGGAGAAAACAGCTCAGCAGAGGTGTCTGCATTTTGAGGTGAGGTGCTAGAGAGGGACAGAGTTAGCGAGGAGCAGTAATGCTGGTTGCTGGCCACTAGAGGAGAGACCAAGTACTTAGCTGGATTTTGTTTGAGCTCTACTGTCCGAGCTAAGATAGAGAGACAGGCAGCCTCTAGAGGCAAGAGCAAGTAACCTGCAGATGTAAAAGTAGGCTGATTGGTTTTTTGGCCGTCACGTGAGTGACAGTATAAAGGTCCGTGTCGACCAAGGGTGGAGGTGGGGGTCGCGGGGCTACTCGTATGCCAACACAAAAGTCCTTGCGTTTGAAAATGGTGTCAATCCTTCTCGCTGCCCTGTGTAAACTGCTGGGAGATTTGTACTTGTTGCTGTGGGGGAGGGCTGTGCGTTCAACAGCCCTCTAAACCCTCGGGGCTCACGGAGAGCCGGAACGACCCTTTGCAGGAAAGGAGGCAATCTGTGGGAGACAGGGAGAAAGAGAGAGTTTAAGAGCAGGAAGGGCTATGGGTGTGCCACAGTAACACAAGGGGGGGGGGGTCGCAACAGCCACAAGTTGCCTCAGAAACCCAGCCTGTGTAAAAACGCAGCCTGCTTGGGGTTTAGCTACATGTAAAGCTTCAGGCATATAAGAAAGTGCAGGATTTAAAAGTTTAAGTTGCACTGGAGTAAAGGCAGTATTGCTGGGCAAGCGGTCAGATTCAAAAAGGATGAGGAATGTTATAAAAGGTTTAAAAGTAGGCTAGGCAGGATAGGGGCTGCAAGACTTTGATTATTGGGCAGGCTTAGGCAGAAATAAATTCAGCAGCTTTGCAGCACTTCTTTAAATTAAAAGTTGGTTGTTGGCCAGACAGTGGCTAGATGCAGTTCATGAGGCAGACTGTGTGAGATTTAAAACTGTTCCCTGAAATACCGTTCTGGCGCCTCGGGTAGTCCGCGGTAATAGCTTTACATGTAGGCAGTTTTAAACCTCCACAATCCAGTCGGAGTTCCACTTTTCTGCAATAGTGAAAACAACACTGATAGCTACAACAACTTACCTAAAGCACCTATGATTTTACAAATTAAGATGCACAGCCAAAACTTATCAAAGGGCAGAACTGCTCAACTTAGTTAGTGACAAAAGAACATATGACAGATATGACAGAAGATACAGTATACCAAGCACCTGTTGTACCACCCCTGGAAAATGATGGTGACTTGGGAGCCACTGACCAAAATAGCTTTGCACTCAGTTCCCTCTATCATCACAGTGATCTCCATTGGGTAGTGGGAGCCACTGAACCACTGGGCAACTTAGACCTCAAGGACAACATAAGTAGTCAGTTTAGCAGAGCTGGTAATATTGGGGTCCCAGTTCACTTCCTTACTGTCCATGTGGATAGTTTCCTGGCTAAACAGAAATTGCTTGAGATTCCCATTAAACTTTTTCAAATCTTCAGAGGCATTACACCATCGACATAATGTCCATCTTTGTTTTATCTGTAACAGAAGCCACTTTCTTGCAGATGAGATTCAGTACTCTAGAAACATAGAAACATAGAATTTGATGGCAGATAAGGACCGCTTGGCCCACCCAGTCTGCCCATTTCCCTACCTGATGGATAAGCTGCAGATTCTAGTTAATCAACAGCTTACTTCCTCCTGCCCCCCACAAGAATTGCCTTATGCCTGTCCCATGCATTCTTGAATTTTCCCACTGTTCCTGACTCTCTCAGTACTCTGGGACCTTCTGGGAGTAGATAGCAGTTGTGGGTCCTCCCCCTCATTGAAACATAGAAACATAGACTTTAATGGCAGATAAGGACCGCTTGGCCCACCTAGTCTGCCCATTTCCCTACCTAAAGGATAAGCTACAGATCCTAGTTAACCAACAGGCTATTTCTTCTTACCCCCCACAAGAATTGCCTTATATCTGTCCCATGTATTCTTGAATTCTCCCACAGTTTTAGACCCCACAACCTCCTCAGGAAGGCTGTTCCATGCTTCCACTACCCTCTCTGTGAAAAAATACTTCCTCACATTGCCCCTGAACCCCCCATCTTTAAATCATGTCCCCTTGTTCTTGCACAGCTCTTTTTCTGAAAGATACTACCTCTTGGACTTTGTTGATTCCACTGAGGTACTTGAAAGTTTCTATCATGTCCCCTCTCCTCCTTTCCTCAAGGGTATACATATTGCTCCTTTAGTCTCTTCTTCATATGGCTTCTCTTGCAGACCCTGCACCATTTTAGTTGCCCTCCTCTGGACTGCCTCTACCCTGTCTATGTCCTTGCAGAGATGGGGTCTCTAGAACTGGACGCAGTTCTCCAGATGGGGTCTCACCAACTGTCTGTACAGAGGGATAACAACTTCCTGTTTTCTGCTGGTGATGCCTCTCCCTATACATCCCAATATACCCCCAGCCCTCCCTACTGCCTTCTCACATTGCTTGCTAACGTTAAGGTCATCTGATATGGTTACCCCTAGATTCCTTTCCATTTTTGTTGTTGTTACTACCTCCCCCCCCCCATTATGTAATCTTCCCCTGGGTTTTTGTTTCCAAGGTGCATTATTTTGCACTTCTTTGCATTGAATCCAAGCTGCCATACTTCTGACCATTCCTCCAACCTTGCCAAGTCCCTTCTCATCCTTTCCACGCCTCCTTGTGTATCAACCTTGTTGCAGATCTTTGTGTCATCTGAAAGAGGCATACTTTTCCTTCAGTCCCTCTGCAGTGTCACTTATAAAGATATTAAAAGGACTGGACCCAGTACTGAACCCCGCGGTACCCCATTAGTAACCCTTCTTTCTTCAGAGTGGACTCCATTTACAATTACCTTCTGTGTCCTGTTGTCCAGCCAATGTTTTACCCAGGCTACCACCCTGGGACCCACTCCCTGGCTGGTTAGTTTGACTATTAATCTTTTGTGTGGGACTGTGTCAAATGCCTTGCTAAAGTCTAGGTAGGCCACGTCCACAGACCCTCCCTAGTCTACTACTTGGGTCACCTAGTTAAAGAAATCAATTAGATTCGTCTGACATAACCTTCCCACTGTGAACCTATGATGCCTTGGGTCCTGTGACCCACTGGCCTCTAGGTACTCAACAATTCTTTCCTTCAAAAGTGATTCCATCACTTTCCCTACCACAGAGGTCAAACTGACAGGTCTGTAGTTTCCTGCCTCTGTCTTGGTCCCACTTTTGTGAAGGGGAGTCACATCCACCTTCCTCCAGTCCTCAGGTACCACACCGTCCTCCCATGATTTGTCAAAAAGGGTAGGCAGTGGTTTCACTAGTTCTCCCTTTAATTCTTTTAGAATTCTGGGGTGAATTCCATCAGGCCCCATTGCTTTGTCCACCTTCAGTTTTAGGAGTTCTTTCAGAACCCTTTCTTCTGTGAAAGAACTGGGATCGACTCCCCATCAAGAGTGCTTCTGTTAATTGGATTAGGCACCTACCCCTCCCTTCCTCCTCTTTTGTGAATACTGAGCAAAATATTCATTCAGTATCCCTGCTTTTCACTGTCCCTCTCTGCCCACCCACCGTCCATTCTATTTAGCCTCACTATCCCTCCCTTTGTCTTTCTACACTCCCTGATGTACCTATAAAAGGTTTTATCCCTCTTCTTAACCGAGTTGGCTATCTTTTCCTCAGTTTGGGCCTTTGCTATTCTGACTTCCCTCCCTGCTTCCTTCTGCCTTAACTGGTACAGTTCTCTGCCCTGCTTCTTCTGTGTTTCCTTATACTTCCTGAATGCTGTCTTTTTCTCCATGACTTTCCCTGCCACCTCTTTTGAGAACCATAGTGTTTTTTTCTTTCATTCTGATTTGTTTATTTGCTTCATACAAAGGCTTGTTGCCTCTGCGATGGCAGTTTTGATGTTTCCCCATTGTTACTCCACCCCTCCTTCTAGCCTGTTTGCTAGTGCTTTTCTACGGCACTCTCCTATCTTGCCAAAGTCAGCCCTCCTGAAGTCCAGTACCCTCACTTTTGTATGGCTTGACTCTGTAGCTTATCGTGAACCTCACTGTTTGATGGTCACTTGTTCCCAGATGGCATCCCACTTCTAGATCTGAGATCCTCTCACTGTCCCCATTTGAGAGTACGAGGTCTAAGACTGCTCCCTCAAGAGTGGGTTCCGAAACTAGCTTTAGCATTGACCACCAGGTAATATCTCAGAGGCTGTCTTAGCTACCTATAGGGATGACAGTTAGCTACCTATAGGGATGACTCTTGCTCCTCCAACTCTTAGTATCATTTCTGTAATGCTTGGTTGCAGAAAATACCGTGGAAACTGAAGCATCAGTACTGGCTGTGCTGTCCATAAAAACCTGGCCCAGATGTGCATGATCCAAGTTATTTAAGATGACCCCTTTCTCCCCAAGGCTCTTCGGAGCAGATCTTCTAAATATGGCATGTAATCTGAGAGTTTCTCCCCTTCTCTTTGTTTAGTAGTCTATAACATCATAATGAGGTCCTCTCCATTCTCAGCATTTTCCAATAACTTCTTCCAATATACTATATCAAGGAGCAACTAAACAGTCACAGACAGCTACAGTATGTGAAACTGTTTGAATATGTAGTTACTGGTAATCAGAGATACTCCAGTTCAAAAACAAAATGTTTATATTAAATTAAAATCAGCAGTGAGGCTATCAGCAGGTATAAATAGATACTTGAAAGTGTAACAGTAAGACTGAGGAACTAGAACTACAACAAGGAAACAAATGAGAAACTATTTAAACTGTGAATGACAATCAGCTGTTAGGCTCAAATCTGTTCATCAGCTTTTGACAGCATGATCACAAACTATTTTTGTTTTATTTTTTCAATAAAAAGTGTGTCTCCTATGAATTCAATGATTGACCAGTGTCAACTACCAAGTTTGATTTACTGCTACACTCTTGGCAAGTACAGAATGACCTGCGCATTCTGGATCTTATCAAGGGCTTAATAGTGGGACGTCACTTCTTCACCTATGTTAAAAGCTGTCTGAACAGAGCTGACTCGGGGGGGGGGGGTCTGAACTACTCCTTCTCATCAGAGAAAGAAATATGTTATTTAGATTAAAAAAAAACTACAGCAGACATATGGCTTCTTTCTAAATGTTCATTTTTAGTACACTGCCATTGAAGGAAGCTGTGGAAGAAAGAATGTAGTTATTATATTTGCCATTGCTTTTTAGGTCATAGCAATTAAAAACTATTTGTATTCAAATACAAATAAGAAGTGTTTTCATAAACATTTGTGGTTGCAGACCCTGTATGAACATCTGTGATATAAATGTACATATGTTCCAATTAGGGAGGCAGTATAGCGCAGTGGTTTAAGGCTCTGAGCTGCACATCTGGTGACATCCAGCAGACCAGACCTGGGTTTGAATCCCACAGCTTCCACTGCATACTGTGTGACCCTGAGCAAGTCACTTAACTTCCCTGTGTTCCCAGGTCGCACCTGTAAAAAAGCTTTCAGCTTAGTGTGCTACTCCTGGTTAAACAAAAAAAAAACAACATAATATTTAAAATGAAGATTAGTTCCTGAACACACCATCATGTATTTATGATCACAATATCAAGATCTCTCAGTGAGCTAGCATTTTTCTGACTCTCAATACAGCATTGAATAAATGTAGTAATCTCTTTACATAATCCATACCAATTGGTTTCAGCAGTATTATCAACATGTAAGCTGTGAGTGAAATTTAATAGTTTTAATTAATATCTAATAAGTACTTTTCCTCCATTTTTCATACAGAGGACATACAAATAGAATATAGTAAGAAGTTTCCTTGTAACCTTTCTTACAAAAACAGTCTGGATTTCTGGTGCCCACTTCACCTTTTTATACTTCTTTTCATCTCTTCTCAGTGGAGGGCTTTCAAACCAAATCTGTGTGATAATGTGCCATTCCTCGGGAGAAAATGGCATTAACAAGTATTATTCACATCCATGCCAAAATGTATGGGTGGCATAACATGGACAGTGTTGTGAGGTGCTAGTGATGTGAATTCCTCTCTGTATACAGCTTAAAAATACTCTTTTTAGGTTTGCTTATGAGCAAGAAACATTATGCGGCAGCTTAGGAGAGAAGCGGGTTGTGGAGGTGTGGCACTGTGGCAACCAACAGCGGCACTGCATTGGGGACTTGGCACTGGTGGACCAAAGCAGGCACACTGTGCCAATGACATTGGTTTCCAAAAGTGCCACCAAGTTGAAATGATTTTGCCGCTGCAATTCAGCCATTCCGCTGCAGTGAGGGAGTGACCCATCATTGCAGGGCGGTACCTTGCCTAGTGTAACATGGCGGCAGCTTGCCACCACCTCACAGCCCCATGAAAGCCGGCAAGGTGGCCAATATCCTATCTGCATGCCCTCAACCCAGTTCATTTGCCAATGGGGGAACTCACTCCCTGTCGGCATAATGTAACCCCTTCTTCCATTTGTTGTGTGCCGAAACGCGAACTCCTTGGCATCATGCCCCAAACAGTTGTTCTTTGCCAACGGGGGCCTAACTCCATTGGCTTAAGTCCCTTCACACCAAAAGAGGGTAGGTGGTACATCAGAGCCCACCCCAGTGTGCTGAAAGCAAGTCTGAAAACAAAAACCTTCCCACGATGTCTTTTGTGTTTTTTTCTCCCTGAAAGAAAGGAAATGGTCCCACACTGGTCGCCATCCCCTCCCCCAACCCACACCCACCCACTGTGCAATTCTACCTCCACACCCTCCTCACCCCATACCTACCTCCGGAGCCTGGTGCGATGATCTTCGGTGGACCGGGAACACGTCTGCACTCTTCAAAGCTGACCATGAACTGAATAAATGCCGGTAAGCTGTATTATGGCATAAATAGGGTTTTTTCAACTTTGGTGCATATCTAAGGCATTTTGAGGAATTTTGGCACCAAATTTTCAACATGGGGTTATTGGGACCTCTCCTCATGAATTCAGCCACTGTCATGATGGTATTCAGTCCTGAAAGGTGATTTCGCAGTCACTGCACGGAATCACCTTTCGGGACTGATTAACGAAACAACAGTGCCAGTGTTCATGAGGTGGGCTCTCAAAAAGCCTATGTTGCAAATCTGGTGAAAAAATCCAAAGAATGACTGTTTTACAAGCGTGCGTTGAGCAGTTTCCACGCACACTCGTAACTTCATGAATTTGTAATATTTTCACTACAGATTTTCAACATTGGCATTTTTCCACACCTCCTTCTGAACAGTACAGTTGTCATTTTTCACATCCTGGCCAAAATCTGTTTTTGTGCTTCTGGCGCAGAATAGCGTGGTCGCTGTGGAAAATCAGTGTTCGGGACACAATAAGAAAATCACAGTGACACTTCATGAGCAGAAGTCCTAAAATGCCTATGTTGAAAATTTAGTGACGAAAGTCTTACTTCACGAATTTGTAATATTTTCATTCCAGATTTTCAGCATTGGCATTTTACCCACACCTCCTTATGAACAGTACAGCTGTCATTTTTCACATCCTGGCCAAAATGTGTTTTTGTGCTTCCAGCGCAGAATAGCGGAGTCACTGTGGGAAGTCAGTGTTTGGGACAGATTAAAAAAAATCACAGTGACACTGTTCATGAGCAGAGGTGCTAAACTGCCTTTGTTGAAAATTTAGTGACAAAAGTCCATGAAATTACTGTGTTACGAGCATATGTTGCGAAGTTTCCACGCACCCTTGTAATTTTGCGCATTTGTAATATCTTCACTCCAGATTTTCCACACTGGCATTTTTTCACACCTCCTTATGAACAGTACAGCTGTCATTTTTCATATCCTGCCCGAAATATGCATTTACACATCTGGCACAGAATAGCACAGTCGCTGTGGGAAATCAATGTTTGGGACAGATTAGGAAAATCATAGTGACACTGTTCATGAGGAGAGGCCACAAATGCCTATGTTGAAAATTTGGTGAAAAAATTCCATTAAATGACTGTGTTACGCACATTCGTTGCACAGTTTCCACATAAGCCTGGAAGTTCGAGTATTTTTAATATTTTCACTACAGATTTTCAACATTGCCATCTCTTCACTCCTCCCTATTTATGGTACAGCTGTCATTCTTTACACCCTGCCTGATCTGTGTTTTCATACATCTGGTGCAGAATGGCACAGTCGCTGTGGGAACTCAAAGTTCGGGACACATAAACAAAATCACAGTGCCATTGTTCATGAGAAGAGGTTCCAAATGCTTTCATGAGGTGTGGATCACAAAAAGGCCATGTTGAAAATTTGTAGTGCAAATACCAACAAACACCCAGGGCATTAGGGTTTCTAACCATAATGTCCCACCCTGTACAGACTGACAGGCATCAGGGTGGGCCTTTGGATTGCTGACTGTAATGCTCATGCCATTCCACCACCACCCCACACTCTGCAGCCAGTGACAGGCATCAAGGTGTGCCTTGGACTCTTCGGCCCCAGAGTCTACCCCATTCTCCTATACTGCACTCATTTCAGCATATGTCCTTATGGAATGGGATGACTGTAAAGCTGAACACCCCAAGGCACACCTCAACATGTGTCGGTGTCTGCAGGATAGGGTGAAGTGAAATGGCATGAACGTTATGGGCGACGACCCAAATGCATGCCCCAATGCCTGTCCGTCTCTGCAGGGTGGAGGTGGGGTTGGCGTGAAGTTCAGTACTTCACTGCCATTCCTATTCTGCATCTCTCCAACTCCTGCATTTCCAATGCCAATACCAGCAAGCAAACATTTGGCATTGACAAATGCTTGTTAATGTAAGGTTCCATACAGCAGATGGAACAATGGAACTTCAGCCAAAACATTTTTGAGTGTGTCCAACCAGAGAGTACTTTTCTTTGAAAAATTCCATTTGATTTTTTTCAGCGAGGCATTCACTTGGCCAACAGTTAACAGTTGCATTTAATACACCTATCCAGTAATTTACATTACTTACATTTATCAACACTTCAACAGGCATTCTGCCTAGCTCTGCTCTTACAATGTACTTAGGTCGGAGCTTAGAAGTTTTTAATAACGACTGGTAAAATAAGGAGAATAGTACCTCAGTCTCACTGCAGCAATGATGACCCCACTCTCTGACTCCATATAAAATGACAGGGTTAAAGTTAATACGGTTAAAGCAGCAATATGTGTTAGCCAACAAGAAAAGTCATCATATAATTGTTTGGCAATAATGTATTTCTGATATCCTTAGATTCATCATCGGTGTATATTAATTCCCATCAGATATATTACAAATTTTGTTATTAAAGTCTGTAAAGAGGGTCACCTCAAGCAATTTTTGAAAATCTCTCCCATGTAGGTTATTTTTGACTGCACATACTGTCAAGGTACTGTATTTAGATGTGTTAGAACACATTTCTGATGGCAAACCGGACATCACGTACACACTGTGTCTATTTTGTTCATAGTCTGTGTGGCAACATGGTACTAGATCAAAGACTTCTAAAAACTTCAAAACCATGTAACTCAATTCAAGAATGAAATGGATTGAAAAGTGTGACAGGAATGTGACCATGTTAATGTAATCTCCTTTTATCAATATACTGGAGTAATTATTTTCTTCTCGATTTACGTATTTTCATATAAGTTCTTTCTGTTGTTGGAATGGCATGAGGCAAACAAAATGGAGTTCAGGTCACATGTCCCAGCAGCTATCTTGGGAAACCTACAAGGGAAACAGCTTGCCAGATGTGAGAGTGTTACTTTCCCACAGAGGCAGCCAAGAAGCTAGGGAGTAAACAAGGTAATAAAAACTGTGAGTGAGCGTTTGTGTACTGGATTGTTACACTCAGACAATAGGACATGAGGATGTTGATAGGTGGGAAAGGGCAATTCAACCTGTCAGCTGTTATCTCACACACACACACACACACACAACACACACTCACTCACGTAGGTGGGGAATACTGGAGGGGCTGTCACTCTAAAAAGGTTCAATCCAACTGCCCTGATCCATAAATAGAAGAGTTTCACCACAATTCTCTGACTTCCTGCAACTTTTGAAGAGGACCTGGGGTTCTGTCTCTTGGTGAGTGTTCCCCAGTACGAAGGAGAGCCCTGCTTCAATAGTTAGATTATCTGGGTAAGGAATTGACAGGCTTAGTGAATGTTTCTTTCAAGTTAGCTGACAGGTAAATATAGAACCTAGTGTGAGACTAGATTGTGAGCTTATTCTATAAATCATCTGTTTATCTGTTCTATTTTCTTTCTTGTAAATATACCTATATATATATTTTTGTTTGCTGTACATATCCTGTTTGTAATATTTTGCAGCATTATAGTAATAAAGATCTATTTTATAGTGTGACACTCAGACAGCTGGTTCTGATTAATCTATGATTTTTGTAATATAAAAATGTGTTATTGAGTGTCTCTCATGATACATGCTGAATCAGCCTGTGGAATGACACCCCCTTCCCAGGTTTTAGCTACAATGTGTTACCTGGAAGGCCAAGAGATAATTACAGGTTAAAAGAGACATAAAATTTAGGATCTCCAGTTCATGTGACTAATTGCAGCTTGCCAACTGCCAAGATAGGTCATAAACTTTTATGACGTTCAGAGAAAACACAGTTAATTTCACATGGTGATACAAAGCATGTTGCACCTCCTTGAGATCTGGCAGAGAGACATAACAAGTCCTTTGATGTCCTGGAAAGGGGAAGCTGCTCCTAAGATCAAAGAAAGTCATATGAAAAAATGAGTTGTGCTGAGGTCACAGAATTTAATACTTTGATAAGACATCCTGTTTTGCATAGATATTTTTTTTATATTCTGACAGGGAGGAGCTAGGTGACCTCACGCAAAGAGGTTGGCAAAGCCAGTTTTTAAACAGTATTCTGTTTTCCATTTACACACAAATGTTTGGACTCTGAAAGCTACAACATGCTAGCAGCACTGTAAGAGATACATTAGATAGTTCAAGTCTAATTGTCTGGTGGTAGGAAATTGCACTTTTAAAATCTTGTTTTTTTTTTAAAGTGATTTGTATGTTTTGTGATATATGGTTCTGTATTTACATTTTACATTTTTTTTTATCTATTTTGAAGTAAACCTTTACTTTAGAGACTACTTGGTGTGCCTTTGAAATTCTTTTTCTTGACAAGGGAAGCATACATGGTTAAAGCTGACACTGTACAAAGCTTACTTGTTTTACCAAACTGGGAAAAGGTAAGAATTTATTCTGAAGTCTTTAATAGAGTTTTAAGGGTTCATTTTGTACACCTGGTTAGGTGCCCATAGGCAAAAGATATCTGGCCCCCTCAAAGAGCAGAATCATCTGAGCCTGCACATTGCGTACACTAACAAGAGGTTCACAGTTTGAATCCCTCCAAGACTTGAGACCAAAGTTTGATCTGAACCCACAAAACAGACAAGAGGGTTACCCTGTTTCTGTTAACTGTTCACAAGACTGCGCTCAGAGGTTGGCACTGTGGGAGCAGAGGGCCTGACCTACTGAATGGGTTTGTGACAGATTGGTTGGAAGCGGTGTGCATAATTTTGGTATTACAAGCTTTTATTGTTCAGTGTGTCAGCTTGAGACTGTCAGCTCACTTTTAAAGAAAGAAAAAGGCAGTGATTTATTTTTAAAAAGGAGACAGAACTATATCACTTGGCGTACAGTCAAGCTCCTACCCATTTTATTTTTTTTTCTAAAGTGCAAGTCAGAGTAGCCATAGTCAGGGAAGGAGATGGCTTCCAACTATAGCAAGCACACTGTAGACTACTTAAAGCAGTTGTGCAGGCACAGAGGAGTCCCGTTCGAGGAGAAAGCCAGCAAACAGAACCTTGTGGATGCCCTGATGGTACCAGATACCCAGAGCACTGGGTCACAGACAGTGACTGTAAGGGACCAAACCTTGAATGTGGCAGGGCTAGCAGCCAGTGCAGTGTCCGGATCCAGTGAGGATGACAGCAGGGCCACTGTCAGTGAAGGGTCACAGCAGTAGGGGAAGGTCACCAGTATCCTGGATCCAGAAGTACTCAGGCTGCAAACTGAGTTGCGCAGAATGGAGCTGGAGTTCCAGAGGGAGAGGGACCATGAACAACGGGAGGCAAACTGTGAGGAGCATGAGTGCCAGTGAGCTGCAGAGGAGATGAGAGACCATGAACAACGGGAGGCAGACTATGATGAACGTGAGCACCAGAGAGCTGCAGAGGAGAAGAGAGACCGTGAACAGCAGGAGGTGGACCGTGAGGAGTGTGAGCGCCAGAGGCAACATGAACTGGAGGAGCTACGACTCCAACCAGCGACACCAGAGTAGGTAAGTGGCTTGGGTTTAACTGGGACTACAGGACTGGGTTACAAATTGAATTCCAAATTGATAGCCGAATTTAAAGAGGGGGAGGATATGGATGCCTTTTTAAATTCTTTTGAAAAAGTTTGTATTCAGGCTAAAATTCCTAGGGAGTCCTAGAGCTTCTAGCTATCCCTGCTACTTACCGGGAAAGTTCGGAATGCATTGGGTCAAATGGACAATGAGGACAGTGATGATTACGGCAAACTTAAAGCTGCACTGTTAAAAAAAATTTGAATTAACTGCTGAATCATACAGAGCTAAATTCTGTAAGCTCAGGAGAAGCCCTAACATGAGCTACGAGGAGTTAGCCATGAAGAAGAAGAAGAAGAAGAATCAGTATTTATATAGCGCTTTTCATACATCCAAAGCACTTTTACAAGCAATGCTAGACTGGTAGTGAAGTGACTGAATGTGTGGTGGTGGCCATATCGCACATCATCACCCACACACAGCCTGGATAATTGCATGAACCAGTTTATGGGAAGGGGAATGTTGGCCAGGACACCGGGAATGTTCCCTACTCTTTGCAAAGAGTGCCCTGGGTTCTTTTACTTCCACCTGGACACCCACCAGGACAACACCAGGATGGGTAGAAAGGACCTTGGTTTAACGTCTCATCTGAAGGACGGCACACCCCAGCAGTACAGCACCCCCCAATACTGCACTCAGATGCCAGCGATTTTTAGGTGCAAGTCCAATCCCGGTGTGGGACAAGAACCCACAACCTTCTGGTCCAGAGGCGGATGTGCTACCAACTGAGCCACGCTGACACCCAACATGAAACAGACATGAAATAACGTCAGTTTTTAAAAATTTGGTGGGAAGAAATTGGAGCAAACTCTGTTGATAAAATTAAAAACATGATTTTGTTAGAACAGTTTTTCTGGGCATGCCCAGCAGAGCTGAAAACCTGGCTGGTGGAGAGAGATCCCAAAACAGTGCAAGAGGCTGCTGAACTCTCAGACCACTATGCCAAGAGCAGACCTTCTCTGAGAGCGAATGGGGTGGGCGTGGCAGTGCAGAAAGGGAAAAGCGAGCCTTCAGGGCAGCTTAAAACCCTCACTGCCTCCACCAAACCTGTTAGCTCTAGCTTCAGAGAAAAGATTTCTGAAAAAGAAGTGAATGTTGGTTATGTAAAGAAACTGGGCATATTGCCAGACAGTGTCCCAAAAGAATGAGCAATAATATGTAGAATGGTACTAGAAAAGAAGTGGGTTGCTTGTGTGTCTCTGGGAGCATGCCAGTGAACATGAGGGAACACATGCACCCAATCATGGTGAATGGTGTACAGATGCAAGGGTTAAGGGACACAGGGGCATCCTTGACCTTGGTAAAGGGGGATCTAGTAGAGCCTGGTCAGCTTATACCCAATAAATATGTAACTGTACAGGACTTTACTGGTGAGGTGAAAACATTGCCCCTTGCTAGTGTTCTCCTAGACTGGGGTGAAACAGGGGGAACTGTGCAACAGGTGGCTGTAGCCAAAACCTTAGCAGTGGATGTGATCCTGGACGACAATCTCAAACAGGGGATGGTATGTGCAGTTACCCATAGCCAAGCGGCAAGGGAAAATTGTAGTTCCCTGAACCCCACAGAAACCATTGTGGAAACCACTGAGAAGCTGGTTCCCCAGCCTGTGTCTCCTGATGGAGAGATTAATGAAAAGGGGGTAGAAATTTCCCCAGTAGCAGTTAACCACACAGCTACAGAGGGTTACTCTGAAGAGGGAGGGGTGACCCATTGTCAGAGGGTTGGGATTGACAGTGATCCTGAGTGCCCTGACACTAGTGCTAGGGATCCTAGTTTAGTGACTGAAGGGGACCTGGTCCCATGCCTTGGGAATGTGTGAGGGGTTTGCAGCTGCTCAGAGAAGTGACCCTAGTCTAGAGAAGTTGAGGGCTTGGGCAGACTCAGACAGCACACAGGGAGGTGACGGCAGACATACGGTTTATTGGGAAAATGGACTTATGTATACTCAGGCTATACAGACAGAGGGAGGGGTGCTAGGCAAGCGGCTTGTCATTCCCCAGGGATATCGTGAGCAGTTGTTCAAGATTGCACTTTGATATTCTCTTGTCTAGTCATCTGGGAATCACACGCACTACTCAGCGGTTGGCTCAGAATTTCTATTGGCCTAACTTCACCCAGCAGGTGAAAGAATATTGCAGGTCTTGTCACCGGTGCCAAGAAATAGAGAAGGCGGGCAAGTAAACCCAAGCCGCCCTGATTCCATTGCTCATAGTGGAGGAGCCATTCCAGAGGGAGAGAATGGATATTGTGGGGCCTTTAAATACCCCCAGCTCCTCAGGGAAGAGATTCATCCTGACTGTGGTGGATTATGCCACCCGATACCCAGAGGCAGTCACCCTATCCTCACTGAGGACAGATAAAGTGGCAGATGCCTTACTTGGGATTTTCTCCCATGTTGGGTTTCTGCAGGAGGTTATCACCAATCGAGGGGGTTCCTTCATGTCAGACCTGATGAAATGTTTATGAGAGAAGTGTGGGGTAGTGCAGAGATGCACGACACCGTATCACCCACAAACCAATGGGCTTGTGGAAAGATTCAATGGTACCCTGAAGTCAATGCTCCGGGTGTTTGCTGAACAGCATGGGAGGGACTGGGAGAAATACCTTCCCCACCTGTTTGCATACAGGGAGGTGCCGAACAGTAGACAGGATTTTCCCTCTTCGAACTCTTATATGGACACCGGGTACGTGGGCCCCCAGACTTGATCCAGGAGGACTGGGAGAGCAAGCACGCCACCCAGCGAACTCCCATAGTGGATTATGTCCTTAGATTTAGGGAAAGGCAGAAGGAGCTTATGGGGACAGCCCAGAGCAACCTAGCAGCTGCCCAACAGAAACAAAAAGTGTGGTACAACCGCAGAGCCAGAGCTCACTCGTACATGATGGGTCAGGACGTCATGGTCCTTATTCCGGTCCGGAAAGACAAGTTGCAGGCTGAGTGGGCAGGACCGTACAAAGTGGTTAGGAAGGTAAATGACGTGAACTATATTATAGAGTTACCTGACTGTAGACAGACAAAAAGGAAGTACCATGTCAACATGATGAAGCCATATGCAAATAGGGCTGACATGGTGTTTGTAGTGTGTAGTCCTGAGGAAGGAACGGATGAAGGAGACCCCTTTCTGGACTTGCTGGAAGAAAGCAAGCAGGAGTCCTCTGTGGAGGCAGTTAAATTGTCTCCCCAGCTGACCCCAGACAAGATCCACAAAGTAAGGGAGGTTTTAGCAGACTTTGCCCCATTGTTTAGCGCCAAGCCTGGACTAACCCCCTTAGCAACTCATGATGTGAAGACAGGGACACAGGCGCCCATATGGTGGGCAGCATATCGGGTGTCAGAGGCTGTCCAAAAGGACATTAGGAGGGAAGTGGAGGAGATGCAGGATTTAGGGGTAATCCAGAGATCCCACAGCCCCTGGGCCTCACCTGTAGTCCTTGTGCCTAAGCCAGTTGGCTCTACTCATTTCTGTGTGGACTATCATGGACTGAATGCAGTCATGAAGTCAGATGCCCACCCAATGCCCCGGACGGATGAACTCCTGGACAAGTTGGGAGGGGTGACCTACCTTACGACCATTGACCTGACAAAGGGGTATTGGCAGGTAGAGTTGACAGACAGAGCTAGGGAGAGGTCAGCCTTCATAACTCCGATAGGCTTATTTGAATTTAAAGTAATGCCTTTCAGAATGAAGAACGCCCTGGCCACTTTCTAAAGGTTGGTGAACCAGGTGTTAAATGGTGCTGAGGAGTATGCCGTGGCGTACCTGGATGACACTGCCATCTTTAGTGCCAGCTGGGAAGAACACCTATCCCACCTTAGGGAAGTGCTGGGCAGGATACAGAGGGCCGGGCTCACTGTCAAAGCCGAGAAGTGCCAGGTGGCCGAGGGAGAAGTGGCAAACCTCGGGCATGTGGTAGGTTGGGGACAGCTCCATCCTACCCAAATAAAAATAGAGGTAATCTGGGCGTGGCCCAGACCAGGAACGAAGAAGCAGGTCAGGAGTTTTCTAGGGAAAGCATGGTACTACAGGAAATTTGTACCCAATTACAGTGCCCTTGCTGCTCCCCTATCTGACCTGACAAAGAAAAGAATGCCCAAGAAAATGACCTGGGGCCCATCCTCTGAGGAAGCCTTTGCCAAACTAAAGGAGGCACTGTGCAGTGCTCCTGTTTTGACAAGTCCTGACTATAGCAAACCCTTTATAGTTCAGACTGACACCTCAGACGTGGGAACTGGGGCAGTACTGAGTCAGATACATAGATACATAGACAGTGTCGGCAGATAAGGGCCTGTGGCCCACCCAGTCTGCCCATTTGAGCTTGCAAGTTCAGTTTATGTTTTCCTAGAAGTCTGTTGCCCCTTACCCCTAACCTCCAGAATTCCTTTATGTCTATCCCATGCATTCTTAAATCCCGTGATTGTTTCAGCCCCACCACTTCCTCTGGCAGGGTGTTCCACTTGTCCACCACCCTTCAGTGAAGAAATTCTTCCCGCCTTTTCCTCTGAATCACCTCTCCTCAACTTCATCCCATGCCCTCTAGTCCTGGAACATCTTTTCGCTTAAAATAGTGTATTCCTGCACCCTGTTCCTCCTGTAAGATACTTGTATGTCTCTAGTATATCCCCTCTCTCCTCCCTCTCCTCCAGGGAGTACATATCCAGTTCCTTCAACCTGTCCTCATAGGACTTGTGATGCAATCCATGCACCATCTTTGTTGCCCTCCTCTGAACCTTCTCTACCCTGTCTATGTCCTTACGTAGGTAAGGTCTCCAGAACTGTACACTGTACTCCAGGTGGGGCCTCACTAGTGTCTTGAATAGTGGAATTATGACCTCCCTTTTCCTGCTGGTGATGCCCCTGCCTATGCATCCCAGCATCCTATTTGCTTTACCTGCTGCCTTGTCACACTGTTTTTCCCTTCCTTGAGGCCATCAGAGATGATAACCCCTAGATCCCTTTCCTGCTTGGTGCATGCTATATCCTCACCCCCCAACTGATATATTGTGCCAGGGTTTTTGTGCCCCATATGCATTATCTTGCTTCTTTGCATTGAATTTCAACTGCCAAACCCTGACCATTCTTCAAGTTTCTGCAGGTCCTTCTCATTCTGTCTACACCCTCTGGTGTGTCTACTCTGTTACAGAGCTTTGTGTCATCACTGAACAGTGAAATTCTGCCTTCTAGGTCCCGGCGAATGTCACTGATAAAGATGTTGAATAGGATCGGTCCCAGCACTGATCCCTGTGGTACCCACTGGTCACTCTTCCCTCTGTGGAGTGACAGCCATTACCACCACCCTCTGTGTCCTGCCACACAGCCAGTTACCTACCCACCACACTACTGTCCTGCCCACACCCATATTCCCCAGTTTGTGTAATAGTCTTCTATGTGGCACAGTGTCAAAGGCCTTGCTGAAGTCCAGATAGGCCATGTCCACTGCCCTCCCCTGATCCACCTCCCTAGTCACCCAGTCAAAAAATTCAACGAGGTTGGTCTGACATGACCTCCCCCTGGTGAAACCATGCTGCCTTGGGTCCTGTAGTCCATTGACAACCAGATGTTCCACCAATCTCTCCTTCAGTAGTGCTTCCATGATCTTCCCCACTACCGAGGTGAGGCTGACTGGTCTGTAGTTCACCACTTCCTCTTTGTTCCCACTTTTGTATAAGGGGACTACATCTGCTGTCCTCCAGTCTTTGGGTACCTCCCCTGTTTCCAGTGATCTGCTAAACAGGATAGCCAGAGGTTCAACCACCACCTCTCTTAGTTCTTTAAGGACCCTGGGGTGCACCACATCTGGCCTCATTGCTTTATCAACTCTTATTACTTCCAGTTCCTTCAGGACCCTTTCTTGTGTAAAGAGACTCGTGTCCATTTCTGCACCATTCTCACCCCTTGTACTCCCGTCAGACCCATTACCCTCCTCTTCCTCAGTAAAGACTGAGCAGAAATACCTGTTCAATATGTCAGCTTTACTGTTGTCATCCTCCACGTACCCCATCCTCCCCTTCAGTCTCACTATCCCTCCCTTTGCCTTTCTTTTTTCACTTATGTACCTGTAAAAGGTGTTGTCCCTCTACCCACTGATTTTGCAATGTGTTCTTCTGTCTGACCTTTGGCTTCCCTTACTGACCTTCCTGCCTCCCTTTGCTTCTCCTGGTACTTCTCCCTATCCCCTTCTGCCTGTGTCTTTTGTATCGCCTAAATGCAATCTTTTGGCTTTCACTTTCTTTGCTACCTCTTTGAAAACCATAATGGTCTCCTCTTCCTTTTCCTCTTGCTAACCCTGCTTAATGCATAATTCTGTTGCTTTATAATCCCCATTTTAAATACTGCCCACTGTTCCTCAACCCCTGATTCCTGCCCCATTCCCCTTAATGCCTCTTTCAAGTATCTCCCCATTTTCCCAAAGTCTGCCCCCCTAAAATCCAGGATACGTGTTTTTGTGTGGTTTGGTTCTGCTCTTTCTGTGATTTCAAACCACAATGACTGGTGGTCACTGTTCCCCAGTTGCTCCCCTACTGTTACC
The DNA here is from genome assembly GCA_016271365.2 of Neoceratodus forsteri. Taxonomy (NCBI): domain Eukaryota; kingdom Metazoa; phylum Chordata; order Ceratodontiformes; family Ceratodontidae; genus Neoceratodus; species Neoceratodus forsteri. The sequence goes on along the minus strand of CM057451.1, from coordinate 667,852,025 downwards.
CCCATCACACTGTCCCTGTTTGTGAGCACAAGGTCCAGTATTGCCTCCTGCTGAGTTGGTTCCATGACCAGTTGCTTGAGGAAGGCACCCTGAAGGGAGTCCAGGATAAATCTGCTCCTAGTTGATGCTGCTGCTGGGATGCTCCAGTCCACGTCTGAATATTGAAGTCTCCAACCAGTACTACCTCACCCTTGTCTGCCATCCTTTGGATGGCTAGCATCAGCTCCTATCTGTTTCTTCCTCCTGGGCTGGTGGTCTATAGATCACACCTGTGCGGATGGCTGGCCCCATTTTTCTTTCCAACTAACCCACAGTATCTCTTCCCCATTTTGTTCCTCCTGGATCTCTGTGGCCCTTATGTCATTTTTCACATACAGTGCCACTCCTCCTCCCTTCTTACCTGCCCTGTCTCTTCTGAATATGTTGTAGCCAGGTATGGCCATCTCCCAGTCGTGGTTATCATTACACCAAGTTTCAGTGATGGCCACAATGTCCAGGTCTGACTGCACCATGACAGCCTCCAGATCTTCCATCTTGTTGCTAAGGCTCCTGGCATTGGCACACATGGCTTTCCATGATTTGACCTCCCTAGACTGTTTCTCTGTTCTACTCCAGCCCCTTCCTTGGTTGTCCTTTATCCCTGGTTCTCCTTGCTGTCTGCCCTTCTGTTGAATTTTGCCCCTTTTCTGCCTATCCACCTCTTGGGCACTAATCTCCATCTTTTGCACACTGCTTTGTAGAGATAGCCACTCCTCTGGTTCACTGGTTCCACTGCTAGCTGTGGGGGATGAGCAAGTAGGTATCCTCCTTGCTGGCCTGCCACCCCCCTTTGCTAGTTTAAATGCTTGTCAATGTAGCATTTAAACTTATCATTGAGTGCTTGGATTTCCCTCCAGGATGGATGCAGGCCATCAGGCTTGAATAAACCTCCATCCCTCCAGGTGGGTCTTCAGTCACCAATGAATCCAAACCCTCCTCACTGCACCAGTTCTTCAACCATGAGTTAAAGTTCCTGGTGCATGCACCCTATCTCTCCCTTGCCTCTCACAGGTAGTACTTGAGAAAGTGACAGAAGTAGCTACTTGCTTGAGACCCTCCCCAATTTCCTAAACTCTTCCTGAACTTCCTTTGGCTCCCCATTTGCCAGGTCATTAGTACCTAGGTGGATAATGACATCCAGCTCACCCTCCCATCTTGCCTTCCTAGTGATCCCCAGGATCTTCCTTCCATCCCTCCATGCCGTGGCACCTGGTAGGCACCTCACCTCCCTGTCCTCCCCCTCCTGTGTTCCTAGCTGGATCCCTCTTATGATGCAGTCCCCCACCAGGATTTGCTTCCTCCTCCTCTGGGGTCCACAGCTTTCCCCGCTGAGGTCACCTTCTTGGCTAACCTCCACATCCTTTCCTTCCACTTCTCTGGGTACCTCTATTTGGTTGTCCCCATTTGCAGTGTGGCATATGAGTTCTTGAGTGGAATAGGATCTGGGATGTGCCTCTGCCTGACAGCTCTAACCCTCCCTGAGCCCACTGTCATCCAAGTGCTCCTCGTTCTCGGCATCCTTTGAGGCAGTTGCATTGGACTGGGTGGTCTCTGGATAGGGGTGATGGTACTCCTCACCCAGTTTACTTCTGCTCTGAGTCTGGCTACCTCATCCTGCAGTCCAGAGAGATGCATGCAGATAGGGCAGCACCTCAGTGTCCAGAAGGTCTGCCTGAATATGGCTGCCCCACAGCTACTGCATTGCACCACTCCCCACATTATACTGCAATTATACTGCTATTCCACTACTTGTCTGTTACTGAAGCTCTCCTAGTTCCCTTTTTATTAATTTACTGTCCTAAAAATCCTGCCACTGATCCTCAGATACTTTTCTTTTTTTAAAAAGAAGAAAAGGAACCAATAAATATATAAATGAGACAAAACACTTGTCGTGCTGAGGGTGGGCTTCATCCCCCTTATGCCCCTCCTACTCCACACCCCTTACTATCCCCTGTGTTTAGCTCCTGTCAATCAGATTTAACAGGGCATATAATTAAGAGTTGGGGAGGGGAAAAATTTGCAGCAATTAAAGACAGCAAAGAAATACACCACCACTATGTTTTAAATTTTCAACAGCCCAAAAACAATTCTAAGTAAAGACAACAAATAAATTACAGTGTCACTAAAAGCCCACAATCTAAGTTTAAAAGAAAAATAGCAATTACCAGTTACTGTAAAGCACTGAATTGAATATGTTTCCTTCCCCTTCTGGCTTCTTCTGAGAAAACAAAACTCACTTGCTACCTCAACTCTGACTAAGCTCCACCTCCAGTTATCACGTAGCTGAAGTCAGAGGCCAGACAATTAACACCCCTCACCCAAACTACAGGGCAAGTCAGACAAGCCAAGACTAAATTTGCAGCAATTAAAGACAGCAAAGAAATATACCACCACTATGTTTTACATTTTCAACAGCCCAAAAAACAATTCTAAGTAAAGACAACAAAGAAATTACAGTGTCACTAAAAGCCCACAATCTAAGTTTAAAAGAAAAATAGCAATTACCAGTTACTGTAAAGCACTGAATTTAATATGTTTCCTTCCCCTTCTGGCTTCTTCTGAGTTATCCAGCCAAGGGAGAGATCACCCAGTAGTGTACCTGAGTAGGAAGTTACTTCCCAGGGAGCAGGCATGCTCTACTGTGGAAAAAGAATGTCTTGCCATAGTGTGGGCCCTAAAGAAATTAGAGCCATACTTGTATGGGCAGCATTTAGTGGTACAGACTGACCACAACCCCCTGGTTTGGCTGACGCTGATGGGAAAAAACAATGGTAGATTGCTAAGATGGAGTCTTGCTTTGCAAGGGTATGATATGACAATATAACATAGGGCTGGAGCCAAAAATCAGAACTCTGATGGGCTGTCTGATGTGTATGAGGAGTGAACTGATTTGGGAAGCTCATCCCATGCAGGGGACAGAGCCCCCAAATTCAGTCTAGGTGTGAAGGAATTGTGACACTCAGACAGCTGGTTCTGATTAATCTATGATTTTTGTAATATAAAAATGTGTGATTGAGTGTCTCTCATGATACATGCTGAATCAGCCTGTGGAATGACACCCCCTTCCCAGGTTTTAGCTACAATGTGTTACCTGGAAGGCCAAGAGATAATTATAGGTTAGAAGAGACTTAAAATTTAGGATCTCCAGTTTATGTGACTAATTGCAGCTTGCCAACTGCCAAGATAGGTCATAAACTTTTATGACATTCAGAGGAAACACAGTTAATATTCACATGGTGATACAAAGCATGTTGCACCTCCGTGAGATCTGGCAGAGAGACATAACAAGTCCTTTGATGTCCTGGAAAAGGGAAGCTGCTTATAAGATCAAAGAAAGTCATATGAGAAAATGAGTTGTGCTGAGGTCACAGAATTTAATACTTTGATAAGACATCCTGTTTTGCATAGATATATTTTTTTATATTCTGACAGGGAGGAGCTAGGTGGCCTCACGCAAAGAGGTTGGCAAAGCCAGTTTTTAAACAGTATTCTGTTTTCCAATTGCACACAAATGTTTGGACTCTGAAAGCTACAACATGCTAGCAGCACTGTAAGAGATACACTAGATTGATAAAGTTTAATTGTCTGGTGGTAGGAAATTCACTTTTAAAATCTTGTTTTTTTTTTAAGCGATTTGTATATTTTTGTGATATATGGTTCTGTATTTACATTTCTTTATCTATTTTGAAGTGAACCTCTACTTTAGAGACTACTTGGTGTGCCTTTAAAATTCTTTTTCTTGACAAGGGAAGCATACATGGTTAAAGCTGACACTGTACAAAGCTTACTGGTTTTACCAAACTGGGAAAAGGTAAGAATTTATTCTGAGGTCTTTAATAGAGTTTTAAGGGATCATTTTGTACGCCTGGTTAGGTGCCCATAGACAAAAGATATCTGGCCCCCTGAAGAGCAGAATTATCTGAGCCTATACATTGGGTACGTTAACAAGAGGTTCACAGTTTGAATCCCTCCAAGACTTGAGACCAAAGTTTGATTCGAACCCACAAAAGAGACAGGAGGGTTACCCTGATTCTGTTAACTGTTCACAAGACTGCGCTCAGAGGTTGGCACTGTGGAAGCAGAGGGCCTGACCTGCTGAGTGGGTTTGTGACATAGTACCAGTGACTGAGCATCCTTATTGCAAAGGTAAATTTAATATTTCAGCTGGGCAAAGTGAAAATTCTCTGTTTATAGTCCACCATCCAAAGTGCACTCTACTAAGTACTACTGTGTTTGGCCTTCCACGTCCCTGAGCAGGACAGAGTTACTTTCCTGGGATAAACAGGTGGTGGAAGCAGGAGACATGAATCAGACAAAATTCCCTACAAGCTGGTACAGTCCAAAGCAGTTTGTCACAAACTGGTGGCACAACGGTGGGATCAGTGCACAAATGTAAAGTCAGAATTTGTGGGCAGTGTGCTTTCCTGGTGAAATTAGGAACTCTGAGAGAGAGGTAAAAGTCTTACCTAGTACACACAGAAACAAAGATTGCCAGTAGGAAAGTTACACTAACAGTCACAAAGGATATACAGAAAGATTGCATTTTTTACTACTGTTCTTTTTATTTCCAGAAACACAGTTCAGCGCAGTGTAGTTAGCAAGTGTGATCTCCCAACATATGGTAGACTTCTTGTGCCTCAGCTCTGTGAGCTGTGCAAAGGAAGAGAGATTGTCTATGAGGGCCTGACAAGAAATAGACTCATAGAAGCCCTGGTGGAGTGTGAAAAAATACATGCGAGGCAGGCAATCATTGAGGAATATGACCAAATACAGGTGGAGAAGGTGGTCACTGAGGAAGATGACCAAAGTAGTGAGACTGAGCTCACAAAGGGTGAGCCAGAGTTGGACCTTGAGCCACAACCTGGTGAAGCAATGCAGACTGAGCTTGAGCCAAGAACTGATGTAGCAGAGTCTCAAACTCAGCTGGAGCTCATGAAAATGGAGTTTGCTCTGAAAGAGGCAAAACTGCAGAGGGCAAGGCTTGAGGTCGAGAGGGAGAGAGTAAGGCTGGCGGCTGGGAAAGAGAGTAGGCACAACAGCATGAGAGCCTGATGCAATGAGATAGAGCAGCAGCATCAACATGAGAGTCTCATACAAGAAGCAAGAGAGAAGGAATGAGTGGAAAAAGAAGGAATGAATGGAAAGAGAGAAGGAATGCCAGCACGAGAAAGACGTGGTGACCCTCTGCCAGAAAGTACCACAGAAAACTGTAAGTAATGGCATAGGCAGTCAAACCCACAAAGTCACAATTAATTCTAAAATGTTTCCTCAGCGGGTGTTATTGAAACATTTCAAACTAACTCCTGAGGCTTATTGGTGAAAATTCAGGGAGTTAAGAAAGGGCCCAGGAGACAACTATGCAGAACTGCATGTTCAAATGTGTACTGATCTAGATTGCTGGGTGGATGGGGCTAAAGCTAGAACTGTGGAGCAAATGAAAGACTTGCATGTAATGGAACAATTTGTTAAAATTGTACCTGGAGATCTGTAGGTGTGGTTGCTGGACTGGGTGTACAGGTCTGCAAACGAGGCAGCAGAAAGTGCTGATCAGTTTGTGGCCAACTAGCCACACATGCTACGTAGAAACTATGGGGGCCGGGGGACAGCATATGGTTTCAAGAGGACCCAGAGAGGGAAGCATAAAGTAAACCAACCTGCACTCGAGCCCAAACTACAACCCTCCAGCCCTGAGGGTGACAAGGAGCCGGAGTAAAGGAATGTTATATTTGCCAGAAAGTGGGGCATCTGTCATATCACTTCCCTAAAAATATGAACAGGCAAAGGCCTGGGGGAGGGGTGATCAAGACAGTGCCCAGCAGCTAGTAGCCTCCTCACAGACTGCAGTACCACCTAACTCCTCCATACATATGCACCCTGTCCTAGTTAATGGGACCATTACACAGGGATTGAGGGACACTTTTGCTTCCATCTCCATGATGAGGCAGGAGATAATTCATAGAAATATAGAAGTCTGTCAGCAATAAAAAAGGACCCCTTGGCCCATCTAGTCTGCCCTAAAAATATCCTACCTAAGGTGTCACTGCAGACTCTACTTGATCTGCAGCCTCCCCCCTCCCGTCCTGGTACTAAGGTCCCCCGTGTCTGTCCCATACTTGCTTGAATCCTGCTACCATTTTGGTTCCTACCACCTCTGTTGGTAGTCTGTTCCAGACATACACCTCCCATTCCATGAAGAAGTACTTCCTCACATCCCCTCTGAGCTTCCCCCCCACCTTCCAGCATCATATCATGCTTCCTTGTCCTTGAGCATCTATGTAAAATGACACCCTCCTGTACTTTGTTGATACCCTTGAGGTATTTGAATGTTTCTATTATGTCTCCTCTTCCCCTTCTATTCTCCAGAGAGTACATATTTAATTATTTGAGTCTTTCCTCATAGTGCTTCTGATGCAAGCCATGCACCATTTTGGTTGCCCTTCTCTGTACCGCCTCTACCCGATCTATGTCCTTCTTCAGATGGGGCCTCCAGAACTGGACACAGTACTCCAGGTGGGGCCTCACCATTGATCTATACAGGGGCAACACTACCTCCCTGTTTCTGCTTGTGATACCCCTCCCTATGCACCCAAGCATTCTACTAGCTTTTCCTTCTGCCTTATCACACTGCCTTTCCACCTTCAGGTCATCAAATATGATGAGCCTCAGGTCCCTCTCCTGTTTTGTTCTTGTCATCTCCTCCCCCTCAATTGATACGTTGTCCTAGGGTTCCTGTGCCCTCTGTGCATAATTTTGCACTTTTTGGCATTGATGCCTAGTTGCCATACCCTTGACCATTCTAGTTTTTTCTGGTCATTCCTCATTCTGTGTACCCCGGTATATCCAGTCTATTGAAAATCTTTGTGTCATCTGCAAGCAGGCATACTTTCCCTTCTAGCCCTTCTGTGATGTCATTTATGAAGACATTGAAGAGGACTGGTCCCAGAAGTAACCAATGTGGCACCCCACTGGTTACCTTTCCTCCCTCTGAGTGTACCCTGTTTACCACCACCCTCTGGTTTCTGTTACTCAGCCAATTTTGTACCCACTTTACTACCTTTGGGCCCACTCCCAGGCTGCCCAGCTTGTTTACCAGTCTTCTGTGCAAAACAATGTCAAAGGCCTTACTGAAATCTAGGTAGGCCACATCCACTGTCCCTCCCTGATCCACTTCCCTGGTCACCCAGTTGAAGAAATCAATCAGGTTAGTCTGGCATGATCTCCCTCCTGTGAACCCATGCTGCCTTGGGTCCTGCAATCCATTGGCTACAAGGTATTCCACAATCCTTTCTTTGAGCAGTGTTTCCATAAGTTTACCCACCACTGACATCAGGATTACTGGTCTATAGTTCCCTGCCTCCTCCTTATTTCCACTCTTGTGAGGTGAAACCACATCTGTCTTCCTCCAGTCCCTCAGCATATCCCCCGTGATCAGTAATAGGTTGAACAGGACTGTCAGAGGTGCAGTGAGCTCCTTCCTCAGTTCTCTCAGTATCCTGGGGTGCACCCTGTCTGGCCCCATTACATTAGCCACTTTTAATTTCTCTAGTTCCTTGAGGACTCTCTCCTCTCTAAATGGGCTAGTGTCTACCTCCCTTCCTTTAATGCCCTTTTCCTCTATCTGTGGCCTGTCACCCACCTCCTCTTTTGTAAATACTGAACAAAAGTACATATTCAATATGTCTGCCTTCCTCTGGTCCTCTTCCACACTCTCCCCCCTTACTCTTTAGTCTTATTATCCCCACCTTGTTTTTCCTCTTTTCACTAATAGATCTAAAGAAAGTTTTATCCCCCTGTGTTACCGACTTGGACATGTTCTCCTCCGTAGGTGCCTTAGCATTTCTAACTACTTTTGCTGCCTCCCTTAATTTCTCCTGATAACCCTCTCTGTCCTCTTTCTTCTGTGTTGCCTTGTACTTTTTGTATGCTAACCTATTTGCCTTTACCTTCCCTGTATAGAGTCTAGGATTTCCCTACTTCTACCTGTTGTTGCCACTGGGATGCTCCAGTCCACATCTGGCATACTGAAGTCCCCTACCAGCAATACCTCCCCTTTGTTAACCATCCCTCGGATGTCCTCCATCATTTCTTTATCTACTACCTCTCCCTTTGCTGGGGGTCTGTAGATCACCTCTGTCCAAAAAACAGCACACCTTCATTGTCTCTAGGGTAACCCATATTTCCTCTGCTTCTCCCTGCTCCCTATGTATTTCTGTGGCCTTTATACTCTCTTTCACATAGAGAGCCACCCCTCCTCCGTTTTTGCCTACCCTGTCTTTCCTGAATAGAGTATACACTGGCATGACTGTAGCCCAGTCCTGGTTATCACTGTACCAGGTCTCTGTAATTGTAAGTGTGCCTATGTCCAGATCTGCTACCACCATGGTGGCCTCTAGGTCTGCAACCTTGTTGCCCAGATTTTGAGCATTTGCACACATGGCTATCCAGATTTTACTGTCACCTCCCTACTTTTTACCCATTTGCCCTCCCCTATTGCCTCCCTTATTTTCTTTACTCTCTCCTCTTCCCTTTCCTACCTGATTACTTCCTTGTAATTGAACTTTTTGAGAATCCTCACCCTTGGGATTCTTGCTGCTAATCCTGTTAGTGTGTAGGGGTGGACAGCCCATGCCCTTCTGCCTTAGTCTGCCCCCCCCCAGCTAGTTTAAATGCCTACCAATGAACCATTTAAACTTTTTACTGAAGATCCCAGTTCCCCTCCAGGACAGATGCAGGCTGTCGCCTTTGAACAGGTCTCTATCTGTCCAAGTGGAGCACCAGTTACCAATGAATCTGAATCCTTCATCATCACACCATTTCTTTAACAATGTGTTGAAGTTCCTGTGCAGAGACTCCTGTCATCTCCCTTGTCATGGACAGGTAGCACATCCGAGAAAGTAGTGGAATTTTCTACTTGTCCCAGACCCCTCTCCAATCTCCTGAACTCCTCCTGAACAGCTTCTGGCTCCTTTCTAGCCAAGTCATTTGTCCTTAAATGGACAATGATGTCCAGTTCTCCCTCTCTGCTTTCCCAGTGATCCCTAGGATTTTCCTTCCATCCCTCCTAGCCATGGCACCTGGAAGTCATCTTACCTCCCTCTTCTCCTCCCTTCCTCCCTCCCTGTCCCTAACTGCGTCCCCCTCATGATAGAGACCCCCACCAGGTTTTGCTTCCTCCTCCTCCTCTGGGGTCCTCTGTTTTCCCCCTTTGGGTCTCCAACATGAAGGACCTCCACATTCATTCCAGTCACTACCTCGGGTGCCTCTGAGGGACAATCCCATCCTGCCAGTGCAGCATTGGAGTTCTATAGTAGTATACGATTTGGAATGTGCCTATGCTCCACCACCCTCACCCTCCTCGGGCCCACCATTGTCCAGTTGCTTCTCATGCTTGGCACCCTTTGAGGTAGCGGAGTTGGACTAGGTGGTCTCTGGATGGGGGAGCCGGTCCTCCTAACCCAAGCCACCTCAGCATTGAGTCTGACAACCTCCTCCCTCAGTCCACAGTGGTGCACGTAGATGTGCAGATGTCCAAAAGGTCTGCCTGAAGACTGCCACCCCGCAGCCACATCACTGCACCACTCCCAGCATGGCTATCACCTTTCCTTGTCTTCTCCCTTTTACCATACCCAGATGTAGTAGTTCCTTATAATCACCATATACTATTCACTGCTACTGTATGTTCTGTCTATTACTACTTTTCTTTCTCTTTTCACAGGTAGTTACCTAGATGCACTAATTACCTAGCAATTGCCCGATCCTTATCCGGCCACCCTCAGAAAGTTACCTTTTGATGCATTATTCAGCCCTAGGTCTAGTGGCTTTAGATGCAATATTGCTCATTCTACTATAATTGTTGTTTTTGTTTACCTCACAGCCTTTGGATACCAGTCCCAAGAATCAATTGCAATTTGTTCCCCACCACAGCTGCAGAGCCCCTAGCTGTGTGCCCTGGTACAGTAGTTTCTGCCCTTCTTGTTATGAAGCAGGAAGTTTCTGTTCCTCTCTGCCTATGTCACTATAAAGACAGGAAGACCTTGGGTGGGTGGGTTAGTCCTGTGCTGCTGCTCATTCACCCTGAAACACTCACCTATAGGCAAATAGGTATACAAAACAAGATTAGTTCTTTCCACAACAAAAAAGAAAAAAAAAGAAACTCTCAACAGCAAATCCCCTTCAGGAGCCTCCGATCCACTCCAGTAAGATGGTGGTCCCTGTAATGTCCACCTGACTTCCCTCACTGTGCCCCCTGCAATGAAACAAATAAAAGAACAAACCAAACAGCAAATAGAATAGAATGGAATAGAATAGACCTTCCAGGTGGAACAGATTCTGCCTTAGCAGTTTTCCAAGATTCTGTGAGCCACAGGTCCAGTGGTCCAAGTACCAATGGTTCGGGTCTTCCATAGTTGGGAAGGTGGTCATGGGGTACAGGAGGTGGGAGCTGTAGCTAATCTCCCTGTGAACATGATAATGAGGAATGATTTTGGCTGCAGGGAAACTCTGGTGTGTGTTACTACCCAAAGTCAGGCAAAAAAGCAATCTCCTGTGGGTGAGGAGGCAGCAACGCAGCCTGTGTTAACCTCACCCTCACCAGCTGAGGAAGCAGCTGGTTTGATTGAGGAGCTAGTTAGAAGTACCAGCCAAAATGCTGCCTCCACTCATGCCATGTAGCCTTTACTACTATTTTCTCTAAGGAATCCATCTAGTCCTACTTCAAAACTCTGATGAACAGTGATTCCCATTGTTTCCTTTGTTGTGCAAAGAGTTGTTTTGTAACTCAAATCAGGCTTCAGACATCCTGAGCAACTACCCTCTTTGTACCGCTTGCAAGAATGGATACTCTCAGTTACAAAAAATACATCTGGAAGCCTGGCATGGTGGTAGCATGTTGCATTGCCATATTAGAAACCCGGGTTCTTGCCACATTCTCAACATATAGCTCCTGTAGCTGAGAAAGTCTTGAGAAAGCTGTGGATGCAGTGCCAATCAAACACTGTGATACTGTACTAGATCCTGGCAGACGGCACTGTATATAGGATCTCCATGGGTAAGCTGGTGCAATTGGAACTACTATGGGGGAGTGCCCCCTTACAGAAATACAAGTGCACAGGATGCGAGCAGCATACATGCTGCATGCTTAATAAGCATGCAGTATATATGCTACACATATGCTTCACACTTGTATTTCTGTAAGGAGGGGTTGCAATGTTATATTTCACTGGCAAATCAAAATGCCAAACTTTGCACTGCACAATCCTTTGGCTGTCTGCAGCGTGAAGCTTTTGTTTTTGTATTAATGTTCTCACATAAAAATGATTCCCTTCCCCACCATCTTGAAGCACTCACATACCACCCTCCCTCAAAATAGCCCTACCCAGTTTGAATATGATTTAATCCCCCTTCTCCCAACAACTAACAGTTTACCCCATCAGCCCCCCAGCTATGGCAAGACAGAGCCCTTCCCCCATCCACTCAGAACATCCAACCCCAACTTCCTCCCCCCAGAAATCATGTCTAAATTAGACAACCCCCCTCTCATCTACCCACTTAAGCACCCATCCACCTTTCACCCCATGCCAGCCCCAAGAAAAAGAATACAACCCAAGAAGAGGGACAGTGACCTGCACAGATCCTACTCACACAGCATCGGCCGGCCACAGTCTGAATAATGAAAGTGTGCACTCGTAAAGCACACTCAGTCAGCACACAATCCAGTTGATTCAGATGGTGGCTAGCTAAGGCAGTGTTAGGAGAGGTTGCGTCTGTTGCCATCCTTCTTATTCAAACGTATCCTTTTTCTTGGGGTAGATGGGTGCTGCTGTGGGTGGTGGGGTAATATCTCATTTGGCCATGATGGCTAGAGGGGGAAAGGATGTTGGAATTAGGTTTTCCAAGCAGGTGGGGGAGAGATTTTTCTTGCAGGGACTGGTGGGAGGGTGGTCCTGTGTGGTGCTGGCAATGGGTGGGGGAAGGGAGATGATGTTTTGTTTAAATGAGTAGTGGTGAGTAGGGAAGGATGCTAGTATGGGGTACTTCAAGAGGGTGGGGAAAGGAAACTTTTTTTTAAATCTCTCAACTCAACTCAAGATGGCCGCCAGGCTGGGTGTGCCATTGGCTGCTCTGCGGTCTTTCGTCTTTGGTTTGTAGTTAAATGTTTAGTGGGCAAGATTATGGAGGCACTCCTTAAGGAAAGGATAGTGCAACACCTGGAATCCATAGGGGCACAGAATCCAAGACAGCATGGGTTTACAAAAGAAAGGTCCTGTCAAACTAATCTCATAGATTTCTTTGACTGGGTAACCAGAGTGGTGGACCAAGGGGGAGCAGTTGATGTCGCCTACCTTGACTTCAGCAAAGCTTTCGACACTGTTCCACATAGAAGATTGATAAATAAGCTGGGTAGGCTCGGGGTGGGTCAGAAGTTGGTCAATTGGGTAGCAAACTGGTTGATGGGCAGAAAACAGAGAGTAGTGGTAAATGGTATACAGTCAGAAGAGATGCAAGTCACAATGGAGTACCTCAGGGATCAGTCCTGGGGCCAGTCCTTTTCAATATCTTCATTAGTGACCTTGCAGATGGACTAGAGGGTAAGGCTTGTCTGTTTGCAGATGACACCAAGATCTGCAACAGAGCAGATGATCCAGATGGGGTGGGCAGAATGAGAAGAGATCTGGATAAACTAGAAAAATGGTCAGAAGAGTGGCAACTGGTATTTAATGCAAAGAAGTGCAAGATCATGCACATAGGGAAGAGAAACCCTGAAGCCACCTATAGGCTGGGAGGGGAGTTGCTGGCAGTCACAAAGGAAGAAAGAGACTTGGGCATCATCATCACCGATGATCTGAAATCATTCAAGCAGACCTCTAAAGCAGTAGGTAAGGCTAGGGGGATGTTAGGGTGTATTAGTAGGGGTATCAGAAGTCGTAAGAGGGAGGTAATAATCCCTCTTTACAAGACACTGGTTAGGCCCCATCTGGAGTACTGCATGCAGTACTGGAGGCCACACCTTCACAAGGACATTAACCAAATTGAGGCAGTCCAGAGAAGAACAACCAAAATGGTGCAGGGGCTGCATCAGAAGACATATGAGGACAGATTAACAGAGCTCAATATGTATACCCTTGAGCAAAGGAGGGAGAGAGGTGATATGATCAAGACATTCAAACACCTTAAGGGCATTAACAAGGTGAAAGAGTCTAACATGTTTAAATATAAGAAAAATAGCAGGACAAGAGGACACAGCATGAGATTAGAGGAGGCAGATTAAGGGGGAATGTGAGGACATTATTTTCACAGAAAGAGTGGTGGATGCATGGAACGGCCTACCTCAGGAAGTGTTGGCTATGAATACAGTGCAGAGCTTCAAACAGGCATGGGATAGGCATAAGGGAGCAATACAGATGAGTATGAATAGATAGGCCACTGACAGAGCAAAGGCCGATGGCACATTTATAAGGTAGAAAAAGAAATGGGCAGACTGGATGGGCCTTGCGGTCCTTATCTGCCATCAACTTCTGTGTTTCTATATGTTTCTATGTTTCTATCGTTTTTCTGCTAGCTTCTTCGCTTTTTGCCTTTACTTATTTCGTTCTGTGGTCTGCTTGAACTGCTTGAACAGTGGAACAAACGGATTGTCTGCCACCCTTCGCTTGCTCCGCACTTGCTGAGAAGTGTGGTAAGCTTGATAGCGTTACCGGGGTGCTGGGGTGTGATCCAGACGCATCTGAAGCGAACGCTGGGGTTGTATGAACTGGCCCCATTATTGTTTGCGCTCACAGTGACTGGATTCTGCCCTTTGCTGTCAATTGACTTATTCTGTACTTTTACTTTGAATGCCCCTATCTGAGCACCTGTGGTTGTACGATTTGCATGGACCGGGGAGGTGGAGCTGTATGAGGATTTTGTGGCGTACTAGGAAGGGCTTGGACTCTGGAATTTAAAGGACACTGGATTTTTGAAGCTTGGTGTTGGAGTGTGGTGGAACTTACTGTTGGACCTGTGGCGGTGGATTTGGGGACGTCAGCAGCTCAATTTGGAGCCGGGTGAAGTTGGCCTGATCTGTTAGGTGGGCTGTGCATTAGTCTGTGGTAGCATGGGGGTCTGTGCTCTTATCCACTGGGGAGTCGGTGGTTGGAGCTTTGATCCCTAGGGCCTCCTGGGGGACCTACTGGTTGGTGGGCTGTGACGGGGACCCATGGTAGCTGTTAAGGCCTGGGGACGGCCACCGGTTCAGATTTTTTGGGGCTCTCCCCGGTTTCAGAGTTGACTGGTTCCGAAGAGGACTACTGGGACTTCACCCTCTCATCTTGGGCTACAGTCAGATTTTTTATCGATATCATTCTGCCGGCAGTGAGAGTGCCGTACAGTATTTCCCTAGGCTCTGGCAGTGAGAGTACCTGAGGACTGGGGAACGTTTGATTTTATTCTGGGAGAAATTTCCAAAGACCTTTTCATCTGTCTGCTCAGGGGGGGTGAGCTCCTGAGGGGATTCTTTAGTCCTGCTGGTGGTGAGAGGATCACTGGGACCTGGATAATCTGTATTTCTCCCTTAATTCTTTTTAGTTAATGCATTAACAGCCAACCCTGCCTGTTTATACCAACTGGTTTTATGATTTTGATGTTTTGCTTTGTTTTATTTATTCATTTTTTGTGCAATACTGTTTTGTTCACTTCTTGAGGCTGTGAGAGGGTCCTGGGGTGGTGAAGATTGTTGTTGTCTGGTTTATATATTTTGCATTTGGAATTTTGTTAATTATTATTATTTTGATTTATTTTTAGGAATATGATATTAGAGAGATTTGTGTAAGGGTTATTTATTTATTTGGGGTTTGGTTTAGAGGGTATTTATTTGGTTTTAGTAAGAATTTGTATTTTACTTTATTTTATAATATTTTATATATCGTTTCTGTGGTGTATAATTGGATAGTTGAGGAGTGTTGTTTGGTCACGAGAATGTGTTGGAGGCCTGCCCCCACGGCTGTGCAATAATCACCCTCTGCTTTCCGCGCCCTCTTCCCCTTCCCCCCACTTCAGTTTACAACTTACCAGTGCTGTAGGGTGCTGGGTATTATGTATGGGGGGAGGGGAGTGGGGGGTGCAAACAGCAGAGGGTGAATGAGAGGGGACACCACATTGGGGTGGTAAGATCCAGAAGACGCCCTGGGGCGAAATGAAACCTGGAATATGGTCCTCTATGTCTGGTTTCCATACCCAAGGGCACTATCAGTTGTGGTAGGCAGGTGGTCCAGGCAGCCCGAGAGGTTCATCCAACTCAGGTGATGTTATGCAATGCCAGGTCCATTAAAAATAAGTTGCAGATGTTGTTGAACCGGTGGACCTGGCCTGCATCACCGAGACCTGACTGGATGAGAACTCTGGCCCCATTCTAGAGGCTGTAACTCCAGCCGGGTATTCAGTGATACACCGCCTGAGATTGGATCGCGGGGGGGGGGGGGTTGCGGTCTGTCTCAAGACCGAACTTAACCTCATGAGTGTACCAGTTGAGGAGACTGAGTCATTTGAGTGTACCATAGTAGCAGGTGTAGGTTGTTGAATCGCCCTCATCTACCGTCCACCCAGAGATGAGAAGCGATTCTTTCAGGAAGTTGCGAACTTCGTCGTCGACATGGCGTTTGAGTTGCCCAGGCTGATGGTCCTGGGTGATTTCTGTGCCTGGATCAACGACGAACTCTCGCAATTTGGTCAGCACTTCCTCCAGTTGATGACGTCGCCGGGCCTCACACAGATAGTTACCACTGCTACTCACAGACACGGTCACTCTCTTGAATTAGTCTTCCTTCTGGGGATCAAAGCCTCTGACTTGGGGGTGGAACCAGTTGGATGGTCCGATCACTACACCGTGGGGTTTAGTTTTCATGCCCCCCTCCATAGACCTACCCCTGTGGAGATGATCAGGTACCATCCTTTATGAGATATAAGTTCTCAAGGCCTAGCAGAGGTACTTGACCTCTCATCCCTCTCAGTGGCAAACAGTGACCCAGAAGCCCTCGTGATGGCTTATAATTTGGCCATTTTGGCAGCCCTGGATGTCATTGCTCCTGTCTGCGTTCATTGTCTCTCCCTTCGCCCTCGATCCTCATGGTTTGATGAGACTCTGAGGGAGATGAGGTGACTAGGATGAAGGTTAGAGTGTTGCTAGCAGAAATCCACCCTTGATGCTCACCACCTTAGATTGATGGACCATTATCAAGTCTATCAATCTGCAATCACCCGTAAGAAGGCAGAGTTCTTGTCTGGAGAGATTGCGGGTGCTCAGCTGTTCTGAACTGTGGACAGACTGTGCAACCCAGCCTTTCTACAAGTCTGGAAAGCTTTTTCACAAGTAGAGTGCAATGAACTGACTCAATTCTTTGCGACTAAGGTGGCTGACATCAGGGCGGTACTGCAACTAGCATACTCTATTGGCGTTGCTTTGGATCAGCACAAGGCCACTGCTCCTCGGCTTTCCTGGAGTACCTTCGACTGACTAGAGTTCATGGATGTCATGCAGATTGTCCAGAATGTGTGCTCTACATGCTGTAGTTTGGACCCAGGACCTACTTCCCTCATTTTGGGTTGTATTGACTCCATTGGTCCAGTCCTAGCTCAGATAGTCTGGTGCTCCTTGGAAACAGGTGAGTTTCCAAGCTCCCTGAAAGAGGCGGTGGTACACCACTCTTGAAGAAAGCTTCTTTGGACCCAGACTGCCTTGCAAACTACAGGCCATTCTCTAACCTCCCCTTTTTAGGGAAGGTGATTGAGAAAGTAGTGGCTGCACAGCTGGAGGACCATTTGACCATCCATGACATCTATGAACCCCTCCAGTCCGGATTTCGAAAGAGACATAGTACTGAGACAGCACTGGTTCGGGTGCTCAATGATCTCCTGATGGCTAGAGATCGGAAGAGCTGCTCCATCTTGGTTCTTCTAGATCTCTCATCAGCGCTTGACACTGTGGACCATGGGGTCCTGCTTGACCATCTGAGGTTCATCTATGGACTGTCAGGTACAGTCCTCGGGTGGTTTACATCGTTCCTCACAAGAAGAACTCAGAGAGTGGTGCCCAAGATTTACTCCTCGGATCTAGTTTCTCTGTTATGTGGGGTACCTCATGGTTCAGTGCTGTCCCTCATGTTGTTCACAGTGTATATGCTGCCGCTCAGAGACATTGTAAGAAGGTATGAGCTGAAGTTTTTATGCTGATGATACCCAGCTCTAACTTTCTTTTGCACCCGATCAGGATGGAGCTCTCTCGGTCTTTAATAGCTGCCTCATAGAAATCCAGGAGTGGATGGATTCCAGTTGGTTGAAGTTAAACTCTGGTAAGACTGAGGTGCTGGCTGTGGATTCAGATTGCCGGATAGGGGGTTGGGGTGGGTTCACCTTCCGGACTTTTTCTTGGGGTTGTATCACTCCTGACCTCTGAACAGGTGCAAAACCTGGGGGTAATTTTTGATGAAGGGCTGACCCTGCACTCCCAGGTGTTGGCCGTCGTCAAGTCCTCTTTTTACCATCTAAGGAATATCTCCAGGATTAAGCACCTTGTTCCATCCAGCGACCTTCCTACTTTGATCCATGCCTTTGTGACCTCACACTTGATTATTGCAACTCCCTTTACCTAGGACTACTGGGGTGGAAATCCACTGCCTGCAGCTAGTGCAGAACACAGTGGCCCAGCTTTTAACATGATCATCTCGGTCCTGTTATATTTCGCCGGTACTACGTGGACTGCACTGGTTGCCAGTACAGTGGTGGATCACCTTTAAAGTTGGTCTTCTGACTCTTAAAGCCTTACACAGACTGGGCCCAGACTACCTGAAAGAGCTTCTGGTCTCCTACTGCCCTGGGTGATCGCTCCGCTCAGCCGACGAGGGGTTGCTAGAGATTCTAAGGGTGTGTTGAAAATCTTCTGGGGCCAGAGCATTTATGCATGCGGCCCCAACCCTTGGAATTCTCTACCCCATCGGTTAAGGGAGTGCACGACTGTGGAGGGATTTGAGCAAGCTTTGAAACCTTTGTTATGGCACCAAGCATTCGGTGATTAACTGTTTGATTATATTAGTTTCTCTCTCTCTCTCTCTCTCTCTCCCCCTCTCTCTCTCTGTCTCTCTCTCTCTCCTCCCCCCCCCTCACCACCAATGTGCATAACTTTGCATTTCTTGGTATTGAAGCCAAGCTACTAGATCCCAGACCACCTCCCCAGCTTATCCAGATCATCCTGTAGGACCTGTATTCTTTCAGCTGTATCCACTGTCCCACAGAGTTTGGCATCATCTGCGAATAGGCACATTTTGCCATTAATGCCATTCCCAATGTCATTGATGAAGACATTGAACAACACTGGCCCCAGCACTGAGCCCAATGGGACCTTACTGGTGACCTCTCTGGTGCCAGATAACTCTCCCCCCCCCCACAACCTGCCTCTGGGTTCTGTTCCTCAGCCAGTTTTCCACCCATCTGGTCATCTTCTCCCCAACCCCGAGATCCGCCAACTTCCTAATCAACCTTTTGTGGGGTATAAAGTTAAGGACCTTGCTGAAATCCAGTCAGAGGATACCTACAACATGGCTCCTGTCTACTGTCTTAGTGACCAAGTCACGGGCAAAGTGCCACTTGGCATAGTTTTTATTGGTGTGCTATGTGAATGGTCATCCAAAGCAGTGGCCTTTTACATACCAGAGTTAATATACTTCACAAAAGCCTAGTCTGAAGGTACACCATCTGGGAAAAGGAATACAGATGGGCAGCTCTCACCACAACAATTTAAGTCAGCAGGTGGAGGTCATCAAACCACTGACTTTTGCATTGTTGCTGGATTGAGGGACCATGGGCATGAAGTGAGGGGGAGCTTCCCAGATAAAGCAGTCAGTACATGCAGGGTCTTTTGTTCTTTTTAAACTCTATTTTTGGTTTTCACCACAACAACTTGTCCGATATTCAGTTTCATTCACACACGTATTACAATAATTATGCCTTTGCAGCTGATCTTCTCCAATAACATTCCAATTGATTTACTATTCTGTTAATATTATTATTGAGTTTTAACTTCATTTCCAGGTTTTTTATGATGTTGTTTAGCTTAACTTAATATGGATCTTAGAACACTGACTTAATTTGTGTTTCTGTTATCTTAGAAAATACCTGTAACTTAAAATCCATTAACCTAAAAACTTAAAATAAAAAACTTGCTGTCCACTGCTCTGCCCCATCCTTCCTATTTTATTTTTATCAAAACATTATTTCTTTCATTGTCCTCCCACTTTTCCTCCCTCCAATTTCCTCATTAACTTCCCAGGAACAAACCCAGCTGAGAGGAAGCTAAATATTCTTTTATCATATGTTTGCCACATACAACTCCCATCTAGTCTATCTGTTTAAGAACTGGGCCTGCCTATGCCGAATCACAAAGGAGATCCATTCCATCT
Organism: Neoceratodus forsteri; assembly: GCA_016271365.2. Taxonomy (NCBI): domain Eukaryota; kingdom Metazoa; phylum Chordata; order Ceratodontiformes; family Ceratodontidae; genus Neoceratodus; species Neoceratodus forsteri. Next base: position 667,832,562 of record CM057451.1, on the reverse strand, counting down.
CGTGTATTGAAGTGACTAGATTTACCCATTCTTTTATAGTGAGGCTGTCTCTCTGCCACCAATGTCTAGTAAGGGCCTTGATTGCTGCAACACACAGGATACGCCAAAGGTACTTGGCCTCACGTCCCTTCAATGTTTTAGGGTCAATTCCCAGTATTATTTGCTTTGGGCCTATGTCCATGACTTCTGTAACAATTGCTTTCAAGTGTTTTATAAGGTCCATCCAGTAGTCCCTTATGCCTGGGCATTGCCAGAATATGTGTGTGTGTGTGTCCCGCATGGGTTTCCCCACACTCTCTCCAGCAAGCAGGGCTACCTCCAGATGTAAATCTGGCCTGAACCTTAAGTACGATAAAGTATCTTATTCTAGTTTTTCACCAAAACTCATGCCAAGTAGGTGAGCTGGTGGTACCCCACAGTCCCCTCCAGCTCCTTTCCCATTCAGTATCTTCGATTTTCTCTCCTAGTTCTTCTTCCCATTTAATTTTAGTTCCTTTGGTACTATATCCTTGGTCTGTGAGGTAGTTAGAGTAAAGTAGTGTGATGGCACCTCTTCCTGTCGGTGAGGCCCATATTTTTTCAAAGGGAGCAGGAGGAATATCCATGGCCCCTGCCATTGCTGGCTTATTTAACTCTGCGTACACCCAATTTCTCACTTGGTAGTATTTAAATCTGTCTCTTGGGGTTAAGTCAAATAGAGCCTGAGCGGCTTTGAATAGAATTGGTGAGCCTCCTTTCAAGATCTGCCATGGAGAGTAGAGTCCCCTGTTCGCCTGGGTCTTAAACTGAGAATCATGGGTTGCTGGGATGAAGTGCGTATCCCAGGCCCACCACTTATACTTCCACATGTGTTGCACTGTGCCCCCTCAGCTGGTCCCTCTCCTCCAACCTTCCAGGGCAGCTTCCATCCCCCCCATCTTTTGATCACCTAGCTGGGCCTGCAATTGTTTATTAAAAACAGCAGCTTGCAGTGGAGGGTCTTTCACTTGGCCCACTTCTATATTTTTCCAGTGGGATATGAATTTCGGGTGCTGACACATTAACACTGTTTTCATCTGTGAGGCGATCCAGTACCCCGGCAAGTACAGAACCGCCAGGCCCCCTTTTTCCTTGGGTAGATATAAAGTATTTTTAGAGATCCTCGGCCTTTTCACTCCCCAGATAAAGGAAAGTAATTGCCTCTGCCAGGTTTCTAACGTTTGATGGGAGATATTATAAGGGACTCCCTGGAATAAGTATAAGAAACGAAGAAGGATGTTCATTTTTGTGGATTGTACCCGTGAGTGCAAGGGCAAGGGCAGAAGGGCCCATCTCTTGTAGTCTTGGGTTATATCATTCACCAATTTGGGATAATTATCCTCGAATAGACTTAATGGGTTCAATACTAAATAAATCCCTAGTATTTTAATTTATCCATTCCCCATTGCACTGGGAACTTTTTCCAAAATTCTGGGGGGACCTGAAAGGAGCATGCTAAGACTTCTGTCTCATCTGTATTTAAAGTATAGCCTTAAATCTCTGAGTATTTGTGGATTTGTATGAATATCTCAGGGAGGAAGGTTTCTGGTTTGCTCAAGAAGAGTAGGATGTCATCTGTATAAAACCCTAATTTATGTTCAACCCCCCCAATTTCCACTCCCTTTATCTCTGATTTCTGGCGAATTGCCTGGGCCAGCGGCTCTACAAAAATGGTAAATAATAGGGGAGAGAGGGGACACCTCTGTCTCGCACCTCTTTCCAAGGGGAAAGCCTTCCCCAGATGCCCATTTATATGCATGAACGCTTTAGGGGTAACATAAAATTTGGCTCTCAATGTGGTGAATGCCTCCGGAAAACCAAAGCCCATCAGGGACGCCTGCAAAAAAGGCCATAACACCTTATCAAAGGCTTTTTCGGCATCTAGGCTCATGACCAGGGCTGTTGCTTCATTTTGTTTACATGATCCAAGACATCCACGGCTCAGCGGACACTGTCTTGAGCCTGGCACCCCATAACAAAGCCCATCTGATCTATGTGCACAATCTGTGGGATGATGATTTTAAGTTGCCTGGTCATGATATCCGCCATGATTTTATAGTCTGTGTTTAATATTGATATTGGCCTGTAAGAGGTACATAGTTGGGCGTCCCTGGCGGGCTTGGGCAACACCGCAACCACTGCGTGCTTTCAAGATTGAGGAATTTCACCATCTTCTGCTAATATAGAATTGCATACCCTTCCTAGGACTGGTATCAGCTGAGCCCTTAAAAGCTTAAAGAACTCCGCTGGGTAGCCGTCACTTTCTGGGCAATTCCCTGTCTTAAGCCTAACTATTTTGGCCATTATTTCACAGTCTTTTATAGGTGAAACCAGCCTGCTAATTTCCCCTTCACCGACCTGTGGTAACCGCAAATCCTCAAAGTATTTGGCTATCCTTTCTGCCCCAGGCGGATTATCCATCCTATACAATTCCTGATAAAAGTCAGCAAAAGTATCTGCTATATCCGCTGTCTCGGTCTTATATTGACCTGTATGTGGGTGCTTGATTTTAGTTATTGTAGCTTTGGCCTCTTTTTGCCTCAATCTACTGGCCAGTAATCTTGATGCCCAGCCCCCATAATACTTCTGTTTTGAGGTATATCATATTTTGTTCTATTTTGTATTCTAAAATCGAATTTAGGGTTCTCTTAATTTCCTGCACCTCTTTTTATTTTTTGGTGTCATATTTCTCTTTTAGAGAGTGCTCTAATTCCTAGTACATGCAGGGTTAAAACAGTTTAAATTTGTCTCTATTATAAAATACTGTATAACCAGACATAATTAGTATTTTTCTTTCTTTTCACTGTTTTTGGTACATAGTTATACCTCAGAAATATATGCACTTTTCATTGCACAATAGTGTAAAGCACAGCGTTTATCATAGTTTTCATTGTTTTATATTAAAATAAATATCTTTTGTTATCAGTTTTTGGAACCACATGCAATGTTCATTTATAAATGATGTGGACCTTTTTAAACAATAGGCTGTGAAAGAAAAACTGGACACATTTTTCCAAAAGAATTTAGAAGTGCCTAATTTGAAAACTTAATCAAATCAATAATAAGGCTGAAATTCCAGTCTTTTGTTATGGCATGTCAGAGGATGTCTGGTCATCCCCCAACCGATACCTTAGGGCTGCTTGTGGCCTAACGCGATAGTTCTTTTAACTTATCCTTCAGCGTCCTCCCTGGTAGTCCAGTGGATCCCAACCCATTCAACACATTCCAATAGTCCCTGGTAGTCCAGTGGCTCCCATTCCCAAGCCCTGTTCACCCATTTATATCAGTCAATTGTCTAATCCTTTGCTGAACTGGGTCCCCCAATATCTGTGCTCAACCGGTGCAGTAGTCTGACTCCCCCTACTGCCAGAAACATTTGGTGATATTTAGGGGGTGTCACAAAACTGCTGCTTAAGTTGCAATAGCCGTAGTTAACACTGTAAATTGCACTGCATGCTATTTATATGGAAACTCTTCTCCCTTCTGCAAGCCAGTGCACAGTGATGTGCACTGGTACGAAAGGTCCCTCTGACCCCCTCTGATTGTAGTTTAAGAGGGTCATAAGCAAAAGACAATTGCAAAATCGATTTGCAATGATTTTGTGCCAGTCCCTTGTGACTGAGAATTGGTACCCCATTTTGCAGCATTACTGTTGTTGGGACTAAGATGAACTAGCATGCAACAGACACTGATCTTTGACCTTACGGGACACTGGGGATACCAGGCTACAAAACCCTAACCTGGCAAACATAAAACAAAATGTGGCACCACATGTATGGATCTGGAAACAATACTGAGCAGCAGGGTTCATCAATGGAGTTTGAAATGGCGTACATAATGAAGTACATATAAACATATGAGCATACAAAAATTGCCAGCAGAAAAAGGCCATTTGATCTAACAAGTCTGCTCTATTTTGCAGCTAGCATCCCTATTTTGCAGCTGCTCCTCCCTCCTCACCCCCCTTTGATCCTCCCTCTTGCTCTGTCCCAGCCCCTCTTGAAGCAGGCCACTGTTCTACAGGCTACCACCTTCACTGGTAACGTGTTCCACCCTGCCACCACCCTCTCCATAAAAAAGTGTCTTCTCATTTCCCTCCTGAACCTTCCTCCCTCCAATCTCATGTCATGGCCTCGAGTGTCACTCCTCACCCTTACCCTGAATAGCCCCTCAGTGTCAGTCTTGTTTATCCCTCTTATGTACTTGAATGTCTCGATCATATCATAAGTATAGTATTTAAACATGAATTGCTGTTTGAAGACACAAACAGCCTCTGTGGTCAAACTGCTGCATTTAATCTTCTGAAAACAAATATTTATAAAGTATAATCGGTACCAAGTGAAAACAGAGACAATGTACTCAGTCGTTGGCTGCCCCTTCCCCCATGCTCCCAAGCTGAAATATTCTTGGCTTGCTCACAGAACCTGGGAAGCTGCCAACGTGTGTCCACTTGGTATATCCCACCGGCTCTTTAATGAGGTTTTGTATTAGTGATTAATGAGGAATGTTCACACCTGGAATGCACTGAGCAGGTGTGCAAACAGTTACAGTTCTGACAGACATGGCTGGGGACTCCCATTGTTAGTGTTTGCTTTTTTCAAATCTGTTTAGATTTGGGACCAAGCCACTGGACTGACATGACAAGGTGTTTGTTTATTATACCATGCCTTTCACATATGCTGTATCACAAAGCACTTTATGCACTGAGATACTGGCAGTACAGTAACTGTATGTAGACAAACATGACAGCTGTTTTGGGGAACAACATAGGCCAGTGGTTGGATCCCAGGTTCAAATCCCCTTCAGTAAGTCCAGTAGCGTAGCAAATTCCCAGGGGGCCTGGGTGCAAGGTGATGTTACAGGGCCCCTCCCCAGTTTTGAATAAACATCAAAATTATGATTTGGGCCCCTCAAACCTCATGGGCCCAGGTGCCACTGCACCCCCTGCACTCTTGTAGCTACGCCCCTGAGTAAGTCACTTAGTTTTCCAGCGCTGTAGTTCTCACTGCTATATTACTGGGTATGGGCCCCACTTGAAACAAGATGTGGCATCTCAGCTGGGCTATCCTAAATAAATAAATTGAAAAAAAAGTAATTATTTATTACTTATAAAATGGCTCATTTGCATACTGCAATTTGACTGACTTGAGGATTAGAACCCATGGGTAAATCTCAGCATGGCAGATAATCTCTGGAATCTTGCACTGTTCAGTTGTTTTTATTTATTTGATAAAATGATACTTTCTTCTTCTTTTTATTAAGTATCTATTTTTGCCATTTGATGTCTCAGCTGCCCCCATCAGAACCTATTTCCAACCTCTCATTTTTAGGGAAAGCTGTTCAGAAAATAGTGGCACTGCTGCTCAAGACACACCTCACAACCTATGACATCTGTGAGCAATTTCAATCCTGTTTCAGGGCTAGGCATGGCATGGAAATGGCATTGGTCGAGGTGCAAAATGACCTCCTCAAGGCGAGAGATAGAGGAGACTGGTCAATTCTCATTCTCCTTGATCTCGCCTCAGCAGTTGACATCATGGAACACATTGTGCTTCTGGATCAATTTAGAGAATAGTGTGGACTTGCCAGTACTGTCATCAACTGGTTTGAGTAGTATCTAATGTGCAAGAAGCACATACAGGACCTCCTTGTGAATGAGCTTGCTCAATGGAGTTTTCCTGCAATAAACTTGAAGAAGCAATGGGTGGTGATGGAGAATTTCTCCTCCTCCCTGAAGCTCCTGCCATGTGGAGTTCCTCAAGGGTCAAGCCTGTCACTAATGCTGTTCGCGGTCTACATGCTACCCCTGGGAAAACTCACTAGATGGTACAGTATGGGCTTTCACTGCTATGCAGATGATACCCAGCTGTACATGTCATTAGCCCCTGGAACAAATGACGCTGTGGAAATGCTTAGCAACTGCCTGGCTGAAATCCAGGACTGGATGGCCTCCAACTGGTTAAGGCTTAATCCCGACAAGACGGAGGTTCTGGGGGTTAAGCCTGTTTGCGGGCATGATGAGAGTGCCTCTGGAGTGGCAACAGGATTGGTCCTGGGAATCACTCCATTGATGGCTTCCCCTAGGGTGAGAAATCTGGGCATCTTCCTGGATGACAGATTGACACTTGACAAAATCAGGGTACTATGTGAGGTAGACATCAACATAGAGGTGTCGATAGGGAGAAGCGCAGGGGTAAATGGAGAAAGTGACAAGTGCAATAAGGACAGGGATGGGGCAAAAAGGGGTAAGGTCATCAAGAAATGGAGGGTATTAAGTACCAATGCCCATAGTCTGTGCAACAAGTTCCCTGAACTGGTGGCCTTGATGGAAGAGGGATGCCTGGATATCATAGCAGTCACAGAAACATGGAACACAGAGAACCATGACTGGAATATTAACATACCAGCGTACACAACCTACAGGAGAGACAGGGAGGGGAGAAGAGGGGGCAGAGTAGCTCTCTATGTAAGGGAAGGGATAAAAGCAACTGAATAAAAGAGTAAACAGGGAGGAGAGGAGGCACTGTGGGTCACCTTAGAGACTGGAAATGGAACCACAATCCACACAGGGGTTGTATACAGACCCCCATGTCAGGGGGAGGGAATAGACAAGGATATGATAGAAGGCATACTTAGGATGGCAGAGAAAAGGGGAGATACTGGTGATGGGGGACCTAATATGCCAGATGTTAACTGGATCACCTTTGCTGCAGCCACATCCAAAAGCAGGGCCATTCTCAAGCCCTTCAGGTGGCATGTTTCAGACAGCTAGTTCTGGAACCTACTCATGAGGGAGCAATCTTAGACCTCATACTCTCAAATGGGGACAGTGAGAGGATCTCAGATCTAGAAGTGAGTAGCCATTTGGGACAAGTAACCACCAAACAGTGTGGTTCATGATAAACTCAGCTACAGAGTCAAGCCATACAAAAGTGAGGGTTCTAGACTTCAGGAGGCTGACTTTGGCAAGATGGAGAGTGCCTTAGAAAAACACTAGCAAACAGGCTAGAAGGAGGGGTGAAGCAACAATGGGGAAATATCAAAACTGCCATCACAGAGGCAACAAGCGTTTGTGTGAAGCAAATAAACAAATCAAAATGAAAGAAAAAGCCACTATGGTTCTCAAAAGAGGTGGCGGTGAAGGTTAGGGAAAAAAAGATAGCATTTAGGAAGTATAAGGAAACACAGAAGGAGCAGGACAGAGAACTGTACCAGTTAAGGCAGAAGGAAGCTGGGAAAGTAGTCAGAACAGCAAAGGCCCAAACTGAGGAAAAGATAGCCAACTCGATTAAGAAGGGGGATAAAACCTGTTATAGGTATATCAGGGAGCGTAGAAAGACAAAGGGAGGGATAGTGAGGTTGAATAGAATGGAAGGTGGGTGGGCAGAGAGGGACAGTGAAAAAGCAGGGATACTGAATGAATACTTCTGTTCAGTATTCACAAAAGAGTAGGTGGGGGAGGTGCCTAATCCAATTAACAGAAGCACTCTGGAGAGGGGGGATCCCAGTCCTTTCACAGAAGAAAGGGTTCTGAAAGAACTCCTAAAACTGAAGGTGGACAAAGCAATGGGGCCAGATGGAATTCACCCCAGAATTCTAAAAGAATTAAGCAGAGAACTAGTGACACCACTGACTACCCTCTTTAACAAATCATGGGAGGATGGTGTGGTACCTGAGGACTGGAGGAAGGCAGATGTGATTCCCCTTCACAAAAGTGGGACCAAGACAAAGGCAGGAAACTACAGACCTGTCAGTTTGATCTCTGTGGTAGGGAAAGTTATGGAATCACTTCTGAAGGAAAGAATTGTTGAGTACCTAGAGGCCAGTGGGGCACAGGACCCAAGGCAGCATGGGTTCACAGCGGGAAGGTCATGTCAGATGAATCTAATTGATTTCTTTGACTGGGTGACCAAAGTAGTAGACCAGGGAGGGGCTGTGGACATGGCCTACCTAGACTTCAGTAAGGCATTTGACACAGTCCCACACAAATAATTAATAGTCAAATTAACCAGCCTGGGAGTGGGTCCCAGGGTGGTAGCTTGGGTAAAACATTGGCTGGACAACAGGACGCAGAAGGTAATTGTAAATGGAGTCCACTCTGAAGAAAGAGGGGTTACTAGTGGGGTCCAGTCCTTTTTAATATCTTTATAAGTGACATTGCAGAGGGACTGGAAGGAAAATTATGTCTCTTTGCAGATGACACAAAGATCTGCAACAGGGTTGATACACAAGGAGGCATGGAAAGGATGAGAAGGGACTTGGCAAGGTTGGAGGAATGGTCAGAGGTATGGCAGCTTGGATTCAATGCAAAGAAGTGCAAAATAATGCACCTGGGAAACAAAAACCCTAGGGAAGATTACACAATGGTGGGGAGGTAGTAACAACAACAAAAATGGAAAGGGACCTGGGGGTAATCATATCAGATGACCTTAAGGTTGGCAAGCAATGTGAGAAGGCAGTAGGGAGGGCTGGGAGTATACTGGGATGTATAGGGAGAGGCATCACCAGCAGAAAACAGGAAGTTGTTATCCCCCTGTACAGACAGTTGGTGAGACTCCATCTGGAGTACTGCGTCCAGTTCTGGAGACCCGACCTCCTCCGCAAGGACATAGACAGGATGGAGGCAGTTCAGAGGAGGGCAACTAAAATGGTGCAGGGTCTGCAAGAGACGCCATACGAGGAGATACTAAAGGAGCTTAATATGAATACCCTTGAGGAAAGGAGGGAGAGGGAGGACATGATAGAAATGTTTAAGTACCTCAGTGGAATCAACAAAGTCCAAGAAGGTGGCATCTTTCAGAAAAAGAGATGTGCAAGAACAAGGGGACACAATTTGAAGATAGAGGGGGACAGCTCAGGGGCAATGTGAGGAAGTATTTTTTCACAGAGAGGGTGGTGGACATATGGAACAGCCTTCCTGAGGAGGTTGTGGGGTCTAAAACTGTGAGAGACTTCAAGAATGCATGGGACAGACATAAGGCAATTTTTGGGGGGGTAGGAATAAATAGGCTGTTGGATAAATAGGATCTGCAGCTTATCCTCTAGGTAGGGAAATGGGCAGACTAGGTGGGCCAAGCGGTCCTTATCTGCCATCAAAGTCTATGTTTCTATGATGCTCAGGTGTCATCTGTTGGCCAAAGTGATTTTTACCACTTAAGGAATGTCACCTGGATTAAACCCCTAGTTCCACCCGAGGACTTGCCAACACTAGTGCATGACTTTGTCACTTCCAGGCTTGACTACTGCAACACTGTATACTTCAGGGTCTGTGGCGGGACCCTCCACTGGCTACAGCTGGTGCACAACACAGCAGCCAGGTTACTGACGGCCTGTCTGGGTCATGTCATGTGACCCCATTCCTGCGAAATCTGCACTGGTTGCCTGTCAGGTGAAGGATCATCTTCAAGGTGGGCTTGCTCACTTATAAGGCCCTGTATGGATCAGGCCCTGATTACCTGATGGATCTCCTTACCCCTGACACTCCTGTCCATTCCGTCTGCTCCTCCACCAGGGGCCTCCTTACGGTTCTGAAGGCCAGGCTGAAAACCTCTCTAGACTGAACTTTTAAAGGTGGCAAGCCTCGTCTTCTAGAACTCGCTTCCTAGATCTGTAAGGAAGGCCTAATTGGTGGAGGTATTTAAGAGGGGCCTAAAGACTCATCTTTTCAAAATGGCCTTCCCAGACTACCTATAGTGTATTTAAACTTGTTTTATTAAGTATCTATTATTTATTAACTATTTAAAAAATTAGTTTATTTATGTTTGTATTTTAAATTTTGTATAACCCTTTAGAGCTTTTAGTTTGTTCTTATTGCTTACCCTGCCTGCTTTAATTGTGTAAGACACCCAGAACCTCTGGGATTGGGTGCCATATAAATAAACCTTACCTCACCTACCATTGTAAACTACCTCCCAGCCCTGTCAACACCCATAGCCAGACAAAAAAAAAAACCTCACAGCTTATCTCCCATGATGGGGACTTACCCCAGTGGACTCAATGCTCTATTACCTCACCAGTGGAAGAAGCAGGATCTGAGAGTAGCCAGGTCTGTCAATCTGCTAGGCGAGAGATATATCCTTTCTTTTTCACTCCCAGGGAGTTGATGTTGGGGAGCCTCTGTTGCATGCACGTACCATGTACAGAAGCAGCTCAGCCAGGCATTCCTTCACCACTTCCAGGAGCACTCAGCTGCACCCCATCTGTGGTCACCCTGGTGGTGGTTGTGTAATGAGGCTCAACACTACCACCCCTAGAGGAGGAGGACAACATTCTCAGCTGCACCCCATCTGTGGTCACCCTGGTGGTGGTTGTATAATGAGGCTCAACACTCCCACCCCTAGAGGAAGAGGAGGAGAGCATTCTCTGGAGCATTCAATTATCCTCCTACTGTCTCCCAGTCACGTGTTGGATCATGAACCCAGGTCATTAGTGCCACAAGCAACAGCATTGCCGCTGTGCCAGTGGGCTGGCCACATGTTCTCCTTTTTTAATTTTTTAAAAGCTTTTTAAAAATGGAATTTGTTTTATAATGTGATATGTTCATGGCTGGTCCTCTTAAACTCTCTAGCCATTTCCATTTCTCTTTGTTTAACACAGACAGTAATCTATTATCTTGGTGGCCTGGTTTATCCATGTGTCATAATCATCCTGCTTAAAAAAGGGTTGGCTTAACTGCTGAGAATGCTTGTAGCCTTTTGTAGATGCTGTTGTCATAGTGAAGCTCAAGTGCCATTTCAAGGACTTTTCCCATGGCCATCACAACTTCTGCTGCAGACAATGTGGCCTGGGTCTCCTGGGTCTCCTCTGCAATCAATTCTGTTATAGCTTGCATAGTGGTCAAATCTTTGCTCAGTAGGGCATTCAATCTTTTCTCAAACTCAAATAGTTCTCTGGGGTCTCCGGGGAAAGTTGATGGACTATCCCAAATCACTATTATCCATAATGGCGTTCTTCCCTCGAGCAATCAATTGAAAGGGAACTTTTTGAGGGTCTACCACCTCTCAATACTTCATTAACACACTTAAATTTAGGGGAAGGGTTGAAGATCCTTCCCCAGATTGTTACTGTGGGCTTGCCCCACCTGGTGTTTGTGTCCTCCTTAAGCCTAGACATAGAAACGTCACTACAAGGAGATCCAATTCCCATCTACTACATATCCCACGATGTCGCATGACCCAAGGACAAAGATCATTCACCTATCGGGCATCCAACTGGCTCAACTCTCTTGGCAGCGACATAGCGACCGCTCCAACACTCGGCCTCTTCAAGTCCAAGCTGCGTCTCTTACTGCTTGTATCCTGCAATTGCCCATCTTAACATTTCCACCATTCCAGCTGCACATGCCCCAGCACCCAGCACTTACAAACAGTCTTTGCACCCCTAGAACCTTACCTGTCATATTCCCTCAACAAGACCCCCTGACTGCACTGTCTCCTGCCCTCGTCCACCTCCCCCCCATATCTCCACTCCTGCCCCTGCCCCAACCACCTCCCGTATTTCCCCTTACCCCCTGCACCTCCTTCCCCCCCTCGATCTCCTACCCTCATTTGCCCCTCACCTCCCCTTCTCTTGTCTTGCTCATAGCTCATCTTTGTACTGGTTATTACATGTCTGTAAGTCAATGACTATATGTGTGTAACTAAAAATGAAGACTGTTGCACACGCTGATGTGGAACCTTTGTAAAAGAGCCTAGGGTCAAAGGCATTGTAATCCTAGATTGAAATAAATAAATACACAGTTAGAAAATGGGCTTGAAAAATAAGGCATGCTGATTGGCTGAAAGGCCATGCCAGGCATGCATTTATTTTTCAATAGATACCCACCAAAGAACAAGTGCCAATTCAGGGTGCCCCATTACTTAGCATATCATTGGGCACCCCGGATTTTCAAATTGACCAGCCACCATTTTTTTTCTCTCGCTTAGTGAGCAAGTTGGCAGCTGGTCAACTTCCCCCAAAAAAATTATCTATATCTCTCAGCCACACATTTAAAAAAAAAACATGAAAGAATGAAAAAGGAAGCTGTCAGTCTGATCGGCTTCACAACATCTGCAGTCGGCAGAGCGGGAGTTTTAAAAGAGCAACACGTGCCTGTAGCTGTCAAACCATTCTACAACAGCACCGATAGTCAAGCTGCAGAAAGCGCCAAGTGGAAACTGACAGGAGTGTGTGAGGGAGGGGGCAGAAACCACACATTTTTTTTAGGTAAGGACAGGTCCCCTTTCACAATCCCAAACAGAAAAAAACTCTTGCCCATACCTTACAGCTGCACCCTTCTGCTCCAATGTTAGGTCCACTACACTGGGAAACAGGCAGCAGCAACTCATTTGTGAACGTAATGTCCTTTCGGGAAGGAATCGCGGTCACAAACTAAGCCGTGGCGAAAAGAAAGGCTGACATCAACTCTGGGGCAGGGAGGGAGAGAGAATGATAGCAAGCAGCTAGTTCCTTTTGGAAATGGACCACCAGAAAGGGTAGGGGAGTGCAAGGCAAAAACATTTTGCATCCCTGCTCCTCAATAGCGTAGCAGTTGTTAACAAATTCCTCATGTTTCTGCTGGCTGGTCTCTTCTCTTTTGCAGCTCCACCGGTTCAGCAGTTACATCGTACCACCCTCCAGCTCTCAAGTCCTGGTCCTCAAAGCAAGCAGCGAGGATCGGGAAAATTAAGAAAAAAAAAAGACAGTGACTTAAAATCCCCACAGCAGGCAGCGGGGACCGGGAAAACAAAACAAAAAAAATTACAGGAAAAGTTAGATTTAATCCCGATTGTGAGCCTGCTTCCTGAGTCAGCAACAGTGCTCAGCATTCACGACTGATGCCCAAAGGAAAAAAAAAACACCACCTTAATGAACACAAAGCAGTCCAAGTGTCAGAGTGACACTAAGTATTATTTTTATTGCACTTACGGAACAAGGAACCACGAATGGGGGGAAAAGCCATTATTCTTATAAGGTCCTGCAGCTTTTACGCCTTTCATGTGCATGGCTGTCAGTTTGAATTGCTTGGGAGGGGAGCTCGGTTCCGGAGCTTCGAGGACATTAAAAAAAAAAAAACACAGAGCACAGCACAGGGGGATGGAAACTGCAGAGAAACATGTAGAATCAACATATCTGTCCCTGTGTTTTGGGAGGAAAGAAGGACAACAACTCACAGAAGGAGGCAGTTTAGCAGATCTAGTACCAAAACAAAAGTAGCCTTATGTGGTTTTCAATCTGCTTTCTACACCTTCTGCAGTCTCAAAGTGTTGCTTTTAAATTTGAAATCAGTCCCTCATCCTCACCTCTGCAGTGCACCAGGCTCAAATCAGCAACCATTTACACTTTTCAGTAGGACAAAAGTCCCTAGCTAAACAAAAAAAAATCATTCTAAAGCAGGCGGAGGAACTATTTTATTACAAAACTTAGTTTAAACCAATTTTTCAATAACATTTTTTCTTAAACTTCTTTTTTTACAGTGCCCATTTTCTAAGCGCAATAATACCCTCCAGGGTGGGCGGTATTGGGTTATACCGGACCTTCCAGGGTCTATAAGGCCCTCTGCCTGCAGCGTCAGGCCTCATTACGCCCCTGGGCGGTCCGGTATAACCCAGCCGCCATCTATCAATGTGCTTATTGCAAGCATGGGGCTTAACTGTTATGAGAGGGCGAGACTGTTATGAGAGAGAGAGACAGAGGGAGGGAGGGAGGAGAGAGAGAGAGAGAGAGAGAGAGAGACTGCAAGCCCCACAGCAGTACCACTGTGCTCCCAACGGCAGTTCCCAGCTTTCTCCCAGGACTTCCACCTGCTCCTTTGCCTAGACACTGCAGAACTGCACATCCAAGAGACTGTCCAGGTGTTCAGGACCATGGCTCAATCCCTTTCTACCCTGTACTGCACGGCTCTCACTCCACACTGTACTCCAGAGCCTGTATTACTACACCTATATAGTAAATGGAAAAAAAGCTCGGAATTAAGCAGCGCAGTCAGCCTGAGGAGCTCACACTAAAAGGGACAATAAGTGAAATATAAATAATAAAACACAGCAAGGGGAGCAAATTCAATTAAATACCAAGTGCAACTCACAAAAACAGAGGCCACTATTTTTCAGCACATCGGGAAGACAACAACCATTGCAGGAATCACCATATTGTGCTCCCAAACAGCACCAAGCCAGACTTATGGCAAGCAGCAGCCATCTTTGCTTGGGACATACACTGCAAAGAAAAAGAAGTGAAGAAAGTGAAATTATAGCACTCTCGGATCAGGGTAATGCTAACAATTATTTATTGTAATTTCACAATTCATTCCATTACACCTTCATCACCACAAATGCTGTGAATGTTGGAACCAGGAGCAAAACCCTCAAGTGCTTCAAGGCTCAACAAGCCTCTTTATCGAGGGAATCATTCCCTGGTCCGAGAGTGCTATCATTTCACTTTCTTCAGTATCTGCCTATAGATAGCATCAAGATTTATTGTGAGCGATGTTTTCATCTTTTGATCCAAAAAAATGAAGTGACCCTGTGATCCTCAGTGGCAGACATCTTGGGAAGGGCAAATCAAAAAGAAGTGCACTCTATTCAAATCTGAAGTGGCCATCTTTGTTAAGGGCAACAGCTTGCTTCAAATCAGTTTAACCCATTGGAATTTATGGCAGCAATCTTTAGAAAGGGCAAACCCATTGAAATGAAAAGACACTGACTCAAAATAGTTAATTTTGCATGGAAATTTAAATTAAAATAACAGAACAACAAGGATTTGGACTGAAATTGCTTATTCTAGACATGACTTGATTGACTTTGCTTACAAATAATTGTACTTTGTTGATGACACAATTTTTTCAGTGGCATTCCATCTACTATAGGATGTCCCATCCTCTGCATGATAGCAGCTCTGTCTCATCCTTACAACCTCTGTTACTGTCAAGTGAAGCTCTTCTACTCGGACTTTGTCCAATGAAGAAGGAAATATGGGCACAGGAGTATGCTAAGGCCTGCCATCACCCACCTTGGGGGCATGAAGCCACAAAATAGAAATCTTCCTGCAGGACATCTAGTACTCCATCTATTATGCCTATTATTATACCTATTATTTTGGAAAAACTGTACCTACATTTTGCATATGGGTGGGAGAACATTGCAGGGCTATAGACCAGGGGAATTTGACTTATGCCACAGCTCATCATATACTTTTGTTTATTTATTTATTCTTTTTTAACCAGGTAAGGCCCACTAGGCACAACTGCCTGTTTTCAGGGGTGGCCCGGGAGCTTTGGGCTGCTTAAGTGACTTGCTCAGAATCACACATTATGCAAAAGGAGGTTAAGTGAATCAAACCCAGGTTTGCTGGATGCACCAAGCTCCTCCACAGCTCATTACTCTAACCTCTAGGCTACACTGCCAGCCATTCAGCTGACGCTCCAGAGGTACATAGTTTCAAATGTATTGGTATTGAGAAAGTTTGGCCTTACCAAAGGGAAGGGTATGACTTCAATAGAAAAGTGCTCCAAAGAGAATCCTATTGGATCTATACTTTGGGGCATGCAAGTGGCTGGGTTTGAACAGTGACTTTGATTGGGCACCATCTGTCAAAGTTAGATAGTTTTTTGATTTTAATAACACTTCATTAATGGCTTTTTCTTCTCTCCATTTAATACAGTATCTGGTATTTTGGCAGGATGGTTTCTTCAAGGTGATTTATTTTATCTCACACACATCAAGGCCCTTTGTGCAGGCGGATTTAAAATAAGGACCCGAACGTGTTTTGGAACAGCTTATTTGCATCAAGTGACTTTAATTACGTGAGTCAGCATTTGAACTTGGGACTTTTTATATAAAATTGCATTTATGCAGTATACTTATTTAATGGAGCCCTAGTTTGTATCTGATTTACTGCTTTTAATATATTTTTTATAGTCACTTTTGTATGTGTGTAATTTTTTGTTAATTGTTTCGTGTGTGTCACTTGGGTATAGGCACCAGTGATTACAACTTTGATAACATCTTTCTTGTCACTTTAAGCAGGCTACTATAAATGACATCATCACTGGTTGCCTCACCTCTAAGAAAGCACACAGAGGTGTGTGAAATGTATCAGGCATCTTTTTGTGTTGCTTATGTGGATTTTGGCTTCAAAATAAAGTTGTGACACAGTTCTTGACACCTACAGCCGTTTGTTTGTGGTGAGTGCCACAGTTTTACTATTTTTTCTACTCTGGCTCACAGCAAACCACTGTCAAGTTCTACCTGGTGCCTGATCTACAATCATCAGTAGTTCTTGGCATGGACGTCCTTAAATTCCACAAATCCATCTTGGACTTTGCTTCATACAACTGTCACTTGACCTCCAGAGGCAACTTGCAGCTACAGACTCGGTTAATGTACCTCCTAAGACAGAGATGGCTTTGATTGCCAAGATTCGAGGTTAACCACTGACAAAGGGTGTTTCCAGTATTGCCACAAGATCCCCCAATCTGCATTCTTCAGGTCTTCTCCCAGGAAATACCTTGTCTGCTGTGCATCTTGACACAGCATTCAAAAAATGCTACAACCTTACAGATGAGCCAATCATCATCTCAAAGGGTGCCAATGCTGGAAAGTTTGTCTGCCTGTCTACTGGAGATCTTCTCCCTCTCATGCAGGAACCGCAGCTTGGCTCCACCCCCTCTACACCTGTCAGTGGTACCACTACCAAACCAGCTTCACCAATTGTATCCCTCAGTTAGAGATTATCTTCTTCCAGGCTACCAGCACCTCCAAGAAGAAACAACAGTTTCCAGATTTCTTGGAGGACTACCCAGATATCTTTGTTGGCACAGACAACAAGCTTGGATGTTATATCATGTATCATACCATCAAGATGCAGCCCAGTCAGAAACCCATCTGTCAGTCATCCTACAAAGTGGGACACAAATATAAACAAGTCCAGGAGGACATGATAAAGGAAATGTTAGAAAAAAAACATTGTTCAAGAATCTACAAGTCCATGGGGTGCACCATGCCTGCTGGTGGTAAAGAAGGACAAGGGATATCACTTTGTGGTAGACTACAGGAAGTGCAATTCCTGTATGGTGCTAGATTCTCATCCCTTACCCACAACAGTGAATGCCTTAGAGAGCCTTGAAGTAGCCAGTCCAGCCTGCTTCACCACACTGGATCTTCAAGGTGGGTTCTACCAAGTCTCCTTTATCCAGCTTCTCATTGATACACAGCTTGGCACTGTCACTTGGGACTTTTCCAATTCAAAGGACTGCCTATGGAACTTCAGAACAGGCCAGCCACATTCCACCATGCTATGGAAGCAGTAATATATGGATTGTCTTGGAAATCTTACTTAGTCTACTTGGGTGATGTTGTTGTCTTCAACAGATCTTTTCTGGAAAATCTTTAACACCTCAAAAAAGTGTTTGAACACTTCCAATGAGCCAGTCTCAAACTCTACCCACAGAAGTGTTGCTTTGCACAGCCTCAAATCCATTACCTGAGGCATGTTGTTAGTTCTCAAGGCATCACTCCAGACCCAGATAAGTTCTCAGTAGTCAAAGACTATCTGGAACCTAATAAACTCAAAGGCCTCAAAGTTTTCCTAGGGCTGCCTGGATATTAGAAAGTTCATCAGCAACTATGCCAAAATTGCAGCTCTACTGTACACCCTCACCAAAAAAAGATTGAATATATATGGTCTTCTGAATTCAAAGAGGTTTTTGATACTTTAAAGGACAAACTGATCTCCACTCCTGTATTGCATTCCCAAGGTTTAACCAACCCTTCAAACTCTACACAGATGCTACTTCTTTTGCAGTGGTGCTGTGCTCTTTCAGGTTTAAGATAGAACTGAATGGGTTGTTTCCTATGCCGGGTGCTCTCTTTACTCTGCTGAGCATAACTATGGTATCACAGAAAAAGAATGTCTAGACATGGTATTTGCTGAGAAAAGACTTGCCTGCTCCTGTTGGAAGCTGAGAAACTTGCTATACTGCAGAGAACAAACTAGAACTCATTTGAGGAACTGGGAACTTGGTAAAACATAATATTGTAGGGGACTAGTAAGGAAGGTAAGCTACGCTTTCTACAGAAAGTTTCATTATTTTCTTATTGGCATTAAGAATTGCAGGATTCCATTAAAGTGTAGTAATTTTATAACCAGAGGGGTTGAAATACAACTGAAGTTGCTTGATTTCTGTGCTAGACACATAGGATTTTGAAGGATATTTGTGCAATATTTTAGAAATGTCCTGCTGGCTAAGCAATGAGTTTATCCCTGGTTTCAGATAAAAGGTTTGTGCGTGTATTAGAAGCAGACATAGCAAATTGTCTTCACTGAAAGGCCTGCTTACATCACAGGTGTCACTAGTCAATCAATTGATTATGGGTGGGACTTTTATCACTGTGTTGTCTTGGGCAAACTACACAGAGAAAAGCCAGTCAGAAAAGACTTGCCTGCTCCTGTTGGAAGCTGAGAAACTTGCTATACTGCAGAGAACAAACTAGAACTCATTTGAGGAACTGGGAACTTGGTAAAACATAATATTGTAGGGGACTAGTAAGGAAGGTAAGCTACGCTTGCTACAGAAAGTTTCATTATTTTCTTATTGGCATTAAGAATTGCAGGATTCCATTAAAGTGTAGTAATTTTATAACCAGAGGGGTTGAAATACAACTGAAGTTGCTTGATTTCTGTGCTAGACACATAGGATTTTGAAGGATATTTGTGCAATATTTTAGAAGTGTCCTGCTGGCTGAACAGTGAGTTTGTTTTTATCCCTGGACTCAGTAGAGTGGTTTGTGTAGGAGCAGTGGTCTAGTACATTGTGGTGTTGGTTGACTTACTATAAAGGGCAGTACTCACCAGGGTGGTGAAGCAGTGGTGTATTTGATTGTTTCTAACAGTCACCAGTGGTTGTGGCCTAGCCACCCACCCTTCCCCTCACCCTGCCCACCCTAGGTGTGGCATTTCCTTTATAGCCAAGGTTCTGACATCACTTCCTCAACAGGTCTTGGAGCAGAACTGTCATATTCTTAATTACCCAGCACAGTGCATAAAGGGTAAGTACACACAAACACACAAAAAATTTTTTTATATATTACTCATTGTATATTATAAGGAAGAGGGACATGTGGGGAGTGGTGCATTGCACTGGCTGTGGGGTAGCAATTTTCTGGGAGACATTCAGGAACCTGCATTGCTGCCCTATTTGCAGGCAACTGTCAGCTCTGAGGGAGGAGGTTGCCCACCTCCAGGCTGAACTGGCAAGGACTAAGGAGGCCTCCCCCACCCAAAGAGCACCAGTTCCACAATCACTGCCTCAGAGGTTGCCATGTGTGAAGAGCAGATGGACCACAGTAGGTTCTGGGAGGGTGAGGGTGGTGGAACAGAGGCATAGCCCCCGAGTTGCACCTCTACACAAATCATGTCAGTCTGGCAAATCAAGGTTCTTCTATGATGACACCCTCATTGGAGACCAAGAAGAATGCTGGGGACATCCACAAGGGAGACCCACAAAAGAGTGGCAAAGGACTCCACAGGGGAAATAAACAGCTTCTGATAGGGGACTCAATTGTTAGGGGTGTAGACCTGGGGAAGGGAGAGGAGAGGGAAGTAAGGTGCCTGCCTGGTGCCATGGCTTGGAGGGACAGGAAGCAAATCCTCAGGACTGCAGAAGCAGCATCACAGGAGAGGAAACTAGATATCATTGTCCACCTCGGGACAAATGACCTAGCTAGGCATGAGATCAGTGCAGTGCAGGATGAATTTGTGGAGTTGGGAGGGGCCTCAGACAGGTAGCAAGCACGGTAACCTTCTCAGAGGTGCTGCCAGTCTATGGCAGGGGTGAGGCTAGGGTACTGCACACCATGCAGTTTAATGAATGGTTGCAAACTGGTGCAGAGCACAGGGCTTTGGCTTCATTGGGGACTGGGGGTCCACCTGGAGAGATGAAGGTCTATACTGGCATGATGGTCTGCATCTGTCCAGGAAGGGAAACATGCTCCTAGGTGACAGGTTTAAAGGCTTCCATGGCAAGCTTTTAAACTAGCCAAGGGGAGAGGTGCTGATAGGAAACAGGAAAGTTCAAGCCTCCCCACAAAACATGGCAGGTAGTAGGGTGAACACTGAGGTACAGAGCTTGACAGAGGGCAGGATGGGGTAAATGGAAAAATGGACAAGGGCAATAAGAGCAGGGGTGGTGTAAAATAGGATAAAGCCAACATTAAATGGAGGGCAACATAGAAACATAGAATTTGACGGCACATAAGGACCGCTTGGCCCACCCAGTCTGCCCATTTCCCTACCTACTGGATAAGCTGCAGATCCTAGTTAACCAGCAGCCTACTTCTTCCTACCCCCACCCCCTAGAATTGTCTTATGACTGTCCCATGCATGCTTGAATTCCACCACTGATTTTGACTCCACAACCTCCTCCGGAAGGCCGTTCCATGCATCCACAACCCTCTCAATGAGTACCAATGCCCGTAGTCTTGGAAACAAGCTTCCAGAGCTAGTAGCCCTGATGGAAGATGAACACTTGGATATTGTGGCAGTCACAGAAACATGGTACATGGAGAACCATGACTGGGATGTCAACATACCAGGGTACACAATCTACAGAAAGGACAGGGAGGGAAAAAGAGGAGGTGGAGTAGCTCTCTACATAAGGGAAGGGATCAAAGCTACAGAACTAAAAAGTAAAGGGGGAGGACAAGAGGAACTCTGGGTCACCTTGGAGACAGGAAGCATCATCACAATCCGCACAGGGGTTGTATACAGACCCCCGTCTCAAGGAGAGGAAATGGACAAGAAAATGATAGAGGGCATCTCAAAATGGCTGAAAAAGGGGAGATACTGTTGATGGGGGACCTGAATATGCCAGATGTTAACTGGGCGACATGGACTGCAGCCACATCCAAGAGCAGGGTCATTCTCGATGCCCTATAGGGAGCATGCCTTAGACAGCTAGTGTTGGAACCCACTCGGGAGGGAGCAATATTAGACCTGGTACTCTCAAATGGAGAGAGGATCACAAACTTAGAAGTCAGTAGACATCTGGGAACAAGCAACCACTGCACAGTGTGCTTCACAATAAACACAACCATGGAGACAAGCCATACAAAGACAAGGATACTGGACTTTAGAAGGGCTGACTTTGGCATAATGGGTGAATACCTGAGGAATGCATTAGCAAATGGCCAGAAAGAAGGGGTGGAAGAACAATGGAGAAAAATCAAAACTGCCATCATGGAGGCAACAAGCCTTTGTGTGAAACAAATAAAGAAAACAAAGCGGAATAAAAAAACACTATGGCTCTCAAAAGAGGTGACAGGGAAGGTTAAGGAGAAAAATGCTGCATTCAAAAAGTATAAGGAATCACAGACGGAGCACAACAGGGAACTGTATCAATTAAAGCAGAAAGAAGTGGGGAAGGCAGTCAGAAAAGCAAAGGCCCAAACCGAGGAAAAGATAGCCAACTCAGTTAAGAAGGGGGATAAAACCTTTTATAGGTATATTAGGGAGCATAGAAAGGTTAAGGGAGGGATAGTGAAGATTAATAAAGGAGAGGGGAGGTAGGCAGAGGGGAGACAGTGAAAAGGCAGAGATACTGAATGAATACTTTTGCCCAGTATTCATAAAAGAAGAAGAGGAGGAGTTACCTAAACCAAACAGTAGAAGCACTCTGGATAGTGGGGTTGACACCAGTCCATTTACAGAAGAAAGAGTACTGAAAGAACTCCTAAAACTCAAGGTGGACAAAGCAATGGGGCCTGACGGGATTCACCCTAGAATCCTAAAAGAGCTAAGGGAGGACGTAGTGACACCATTAACCACACTTTTTAACAAATCATGGGAAGATGGAGTGGTACCTGAGGACTGGGGGAGGGCAGATGTGATTCCCCTTCACAAAATCAGGAGCAAGGCAGAAGCAGGAAACTACAGACCTGTTAGTTAGACCTCAGTGGTGGGGAAAATGATGGAATAACTTCTGAAAGAAAGAATTGTTGAGTACCTAGAGGCTAGCAGGGCACAGGACCCAAAGCAGCATGGATTCACAGCAGGAAGGTCATGTCAGATGAATCTAATCGATTTCTTTGACTTGGTGACCAAAGTAATAGACCAGGGAGGGGCTGTGGATGTGGCCCACCTAGACTTTAGCAAGGTATTTGACACAGTCCCACAGAAAAGATTAATAATCAAGTTAGCCAGCCTGGGAGTGGGTCCCAGGGTGGTAGCCTGGGTAGCAAACTGGATGCACAACAGGACACAGAAGGTACTAGTGAATGGAACACATTCTGAAGAAAGGGGGGTTACTAGTGGAGTGCCTCAGGGCTCAGTACTGGGTCCAGTCCTCTTTAACGTCTTTATAGGTGACATTGCATAGGGTCTGGAAGGAAAGGTATGCCTCTTTGCAGATGACACAAAGATCTGTAACAGAGTTGATACACAAGAGGGGGTAGAAAGGATGAGAAGGGACTTGGCAAGGTTGGAGGAATGGTCAGACATATAGCAACTTAGATTCAATGCAAAGAAGTGCAAAATAATGCACCTGGGAAATAAAAATCCAGGCGAAGAGTATACAATAGCAGGGGAGGTACTAACGACAACAATAATGGAAAGGGATCTGGGTGTAGTCATATCAGATGACTTAAAGGTGGGTAAGCAATGTGAGAAGTCAGTAAGAAGAGCCAGGGGGATACTGGGATGCATAGGGAGGGGCATCACAAGTAGAAAAAGGGAAGTGGTTATCCCTCTATACAGACAGTTGGTGAGACCCCATCTGGAGTACTGCGTGCAGTTTTGGAGACCTCATCTATGCAAGGACATAGACAGGATGGAAGCAGTCCAGAGGAGGGCAACTAAAATGGTGCAGGGTCTATATCAGAAACCATATGAAGAGAGAATGAGAGAGCTTAATATGTATACCCTTGATGAAAGGAGGGACAGGGGGACATGATAGAAACTTTTAAGTACCTCAAGGGAATCAACAAAGTCCAGGAGGGTAGCATCTTTCAGAAAAAGAGATGTGTAAGAACAAGGGGGCACAATTTAAAGTTAGAGGGGGGACGGCTCAGGGGTAATGTGAGGAAATTCTTTTTCTCGGAGAGAGTGGTGGACACATGGAACCATCTTCCAGGATAGGTTGTGGGGTCTAAAACAGTGGGGGAATTCATACATGTATGATACAGACATAAGGCAATTATAGTAGGGGGTTGCAGGAAGTAGGCTGTTGGTTAACTAGAATCTGCAGCTTATCCAATAGGTAGGGAAATGGGCAGACTGGGTGGGCAAAGTGGTCCTTATCTGCCATCATAGATACATAGATACATAGACAGTGTCAGCAGATAAGGGCCTATGGCCCACCCAGTCTGCCCATTTGAGCTTGTAAGTTCAGTTTGTTTTCCTAGAAGTCTGTTGCACCTTACCCTGACCTCCAGAATTCCTTTATGTCTATCCATGCATTCTTAAATCCCGTGATTTTCAGCCCCCACCACTTCCTCTGGCAGGGTGTTCCACTTGTCCACCACCCGTTCTGTGAAGAAATTCTTCCTCATGTTTCCTCTGAATCATCCTCCCTCCAACTTCATCCCATGCCCTCTAGTCCTGGAACATCTTTTTCACTTAAAAATAGTGTTTTCCTGCACCCTGTTCCTCCCTGTAAGATACTTGTATGTCTCTATCATATCCCCCTCTCTCCCTCCTCTCCTCCAGGGAGTACATGTTCAGTTCCTTCAACCTGACTTCATAGGACTTGTGATGCAATCCATGCACCATCTTTGTTGCCCTCCTCTGAACCTTCTCTACCCAGTCTATGTCCTTACATAGGTATGGTCTCCAGAACTGTACACTGTACTCCAGGTGGGGCCTCACTAGTGTCTTGTATAGCGGAATTATGACCTCCCCTTTTCCTGCTGGTAATGCCCCTGCCTATACATCCCAGCATCCTATTTGCTTTACCTGCTGCCTTGTCACACTGTTTCCCTACCTTAAGGTCATCAGAGATGATAACCCCAAGATCCCTTTCCTGCTTGGTGCATGCTATATCCTCACCCCCAACTGATATATTGTGCCAGGGTTTTTGTGTCCCATATGCATTATCTTGCACTTCTTTGCATTGAATTTCAACTGCCAAACCCCTGACCATTCTTCAAGTTTCTGCAGGTCGCTTCATTCTGTCTACACCTCTGGTGTGTCTACTGTTACAGAGCTTTGTGTCATCAGCGAACAGTGAAATTCTGCCTTCTAGGTCCTGCGCCATGTCACTGATGAAGATGTTGAATAGGACCGGTCCCAGCACTGATCCCTGTGGTACCCCACTGGTCACTCTTCCGTCTGTGGAGTGACAGCCATTTACCACCACCCTCTGTGTCCTGCCACCCAGCCAGTTACCTACCCACCACACTACTATCACTAAAGTCTATGTTTCTATGTTTCTATTTGACTATCTCCAATATTCCTCATTAACAGCTATCATTGATCACGCTGCCCTCAGATGTTTTTTTTAGAAATGAAGGAATTGGTAGGAAACTTTGCCTGATGGATTGCCATGCTCCAGTCCTACAACTCTGAAATTCAATTCCAACCAGGTCAAGCTCACTCAAATGCGGACGGTGTTGGCTGGCAATAGTATCACCATGCATCACCCTCAATAGACCAGGAATCCTGCTTAGAAGCTCTTCCCTTCCATGTTACAGACGTGCTTCCTGTGGACACTCCTACAGAACCTCAAGTTGCTTTGCTTCTCCCAAATGTTTCCTCAGAAAGCAGCATCAATCCTCAATTACTGCAATCCACCAAAGAGCTTCTCACCTACTCTGCCTTCTCACTCTCCCCGGCTATTGTCAAAACTCAGCAAAGAGCAGAACCTCAATTCTCAGACAGAATCACTTATTCAGAGTCTGGAAATCATCCACAACAGAAACAACATTGCCAGATTGTTCTTTTCCTTGCTTTGCAGTACCTCCTCAATGATGACGTGCTAGTTCACATCTGGACCAAGGAAGGCAAGGGCTATCACACACAGATAGAATTGATGTACAGTTAGTAGTACCAGCCTTTCTAATCAATTAAGTTCTTCTCCCCACTCATGCCTCTCCACTTTCTGGAGATAATATGGGAATTCACAGAACTCTCAAGAAAGCAAGGCTCCATTTCTTCTGGCCTCACATGAACAAGGACCTTGTCCAATTTGTCAAGTCCTGCCAGCCCTGCTCCTAAAGAAAGCCTCCGGCCAAATCAACATACTGTAGGCACACCACATTCCAATGCCAGTGGCCACAGAGCCATTTCTGCATGTCAGTACAGACATTCTTGGACATTTACCAACTTGCTCTGGCAACAAATACAATCTTGTTATTGTGGACTACCTTGCAAAGTACCTAGAGCTAATTCCACTAAAGAACATCAAAGCTGCTACCATAGCAAATGCCTTCCTCAACACAGGTATTTGCTATCACAGTACCCCCTCGTACCTGCATTCAGACAGACATTAACTACCTTTCTACCACTGTTTGAGAGACTTGCAAAATCCTCAACATTAAAAAGACTCACATAACAAGCTATCACCCACAGTGCAATGGACAAAGCAAATGAATGATGTCTACCATTCTCAACACACTCTCCAAATACCTGGCAACAAAAATGGTGCACAGTTTGCACCAGGGGACTTACAAGGAGAGACTAGAGGTGCTCGATATGTACGCCTTAGAGGAGAGGAGATATAATAGAGACCTTCAAATACCTGAAGGTAATAAATAAGGTACACGAGGAAAGCAGTCTTAAGAAAAGGAGAAGCTCTAGAACTAGACGGCATAACATGAGATTGAAAGGGGGGAGGCTAAGGGGCAATGTGAGGAAGTACTTCTTCGTGGAAATGGTGGTGGAGGCATGGAACAGCCTCCTGGCAGAGGTGGTGGAGGCAAAGTCAGTGGGGGGAATCCAAAACTGCATGGGATAAACATTGGGATACCTTGTCAAGACAATTGATGAGGTAACTGCTGCAGATATAGTTGAACCTGCAGCATTTGTTTTTTTATCAGGTAAGGACATTTGGGCAGACTGGATGGGCCTATTGGTTCTTTTCTGCCATCAAATTCTATATTTATATATATGTTTCTTTGTCCTATTGTCCATGGTATTGTTCACATTGACTGGGCTAATTTGCTCTTCTGCAGTAAATGTCATTATAAACCTGTTTCTATGCACATTTTATTTTTTTTTTGCTAAATGGTACTGCATACTGCATTAATTTTGTTTCTCTATAGAAATGTCTTCAAAATGTCAGTTCCATGTGTTTTTCCTGTTCTGCAACAGTTTCATGTAAGTTTACATATCGTAGATCTGGGTAATATCCAGCTGCTACCCCTTCCCTTCTCTTCCCTTCTCCCTTCCTGGTACTATGGCACTTGTCACCCTAACCAAGCTTCAGGTCACTATAGTGTTCCTCCTACCCTGGTTCTACTCTGACTGGTCACCACTGTAGTCCAGATTCTTCCCACCCCCACCCCCTCTCCAGCAGTGGAGTCTGCCCATGACAGGTTGTGTAATGCAATGCTTTGGATATTTTTACATTGTTTTCTTGTTTTTACTATTATATTATTGTTTGTTTTACTAGTACTCACTTTCATGACCCTGGAGGTTATGAGAAGCACACAATTAAGCATGGGGTTTAAATGTTAGCTGCTGCCCCTTTAAGGACATTCAGAACATTTATTCGTATCATATTTATTTTTGTAATGAAAAAAATAAAATATGCAATATAGTAATGCAATCATGTCATGTGCTAATTTACAGTTGTAACATAAATAACATAATATTGTTTTACATACAGAATTAGTTTAGTTGCTGTATTGGCCCTTGTAAGAACAGATCCAGAAGCAAATGGTTTGATACCTTTTATTGGACCAACACAGATGAAACAAAAAGGCTTCCGAGGAAGGACTTGGTTGGTCTGAAAGCTTAGGCACTGTTTTCTTTTTTGTTACATCTATGTTGGTCCAATAAAAGGTATCACACCATTTGCTTCTGGATAATATTATTTTAGCACTATTCCATATATGGTAAGAGAATATAATAGAAAAAATAAATAAATTAAAGATGTATGTGTGACAAAAGTACCTGGGCCGGATTTTCAAAGGTGCCTTAGAGCAGTGCTAGGTGCACCCAAGGGTCTCCCTGCATCAAACACTAGGTGCACCCAAGGGTCTCCCTGCATTAAACACAGTACACCAAATCCCTTGCATCATATTTTGTAAAAAAACAGTGACGCAGCAGCAAAGTCCAAGAGAATGACGCAAGGCCAGGCATGCACCATAAATATGATGCATGACCCAGAAATGATGCCAGAAGGTGTGCGTCAAGGAGAATGGCACAATTAAGCAGACGGAGAGGGGAGCCAGACCATACCTGCAAACATAACTTTATGGACAGAGACACAGATGTCCTCATCACAGAGGTGCACATACAGTATGACCTACTGCTATCCTGGGGTAGAGAAAAGGAACAACGTAACAAGAGGCAGCAGGCATGGGCGCAGGTGGCAACAAACGTGAATGCAGGGGCACCCATGAGGCGGACGATCAGGGAATTGCAAAAAAGATATAATGACCTCAAGAGGAGGTCAAAGGAGAAAATGGCGCACAATGCATGCTGTGCCACAGCCACAGGTGGTGGTCCATCACAAGTAAAGAAACTCACCCCATAGGAAAAGAGTGCAGCTGCCTAATTGCAGGGGACAGTGAATTTGACCTCTTCAGGCAGCAGACCACTGCGCAAGGTATGTACCAACAGATGCTACTAACACACACACCACACAGATGCAAGACAGTACTAAGGTGTAGGCAGTACAAACTCCATGAAAGTCATGGTGTACACAGTTAAATGTGAGGGACAACAACATGCCAGACCCTAACGGCACCATGTGCCACACTGTCGGAACACACAGAAATGTCGGTGCCCTGTCTGACCAAACAATGTGCAAATGTAGACAGCTGGCTGCTGTCCCATGTCCCACCCATGTACAAAAAAGCACTGGGGTATACAACTGTGGAGCAACACACAGGTAACAGTTATGGCGGGTGACACAATCCATGCACATGGGCCAGCAAGCAGGCTGGGTGGAAAGAAAGGTGGGATAACAGGGTCACAGCACAGGTTAGCAGTAGGAAGTGTCATGTACTGTAGAAGGCACACAGAATTGCATGGCCTCCAGACTGGTGAACAAACCTATGTGCCGAGCCACACCCATGACAGCAGGAAGGATGGCAGTGTAGCACACAACAGAACAGTGATATTGTCATCCACTGCAATGTCAGCCTGCACAACACAGCTCCCCCAACCAGGCAAATCGGCAGCAGCAACAATGACACACAGTAAATGAAATGCACATCACTGACTGGGCTGGATATCCTGCAGTACATGGCCACGCCCGGCCCCAGCCATGAAACAATGGTACATGGGTGCAGTAAGCAGCATAGAGCCACTGCAAGATGCACAGTGAGACACATGCACACAGGATGCAGGAACATCTGGGAACAAACAAAGGACCCTTAGCCACAATATAGTCAGGTAGTGAGTGGGCAGACAGTCAGGGTAGTGGGTCATACATCATGGCCATCCAGTGCAATGAAGGACATGTACATTGAACAGGAATAGGACAGTCATGGGACATGTAGGACTGCAAGGGGGGGTACGCATGTGGACTGCAGGAGACATGGTACAGGCATGCCATACCATACAGACCTGGCCATACCAGTGTCCACCTAGTGCAACACATATGTGGGAAGTGCAGCATCAATGTGTATGACAAAGCATAGGTAGACATTGGCACACGCAGTCTGTGTGAAGGCACACAGTAGTAAGCAGGTCCCGGCCAATGGACAATAGTGGTACAGAATAAACACAATGTCCACAACCACAGGCAGCCAATGATGAGACACCCGGCAACATGTCACCATTAGAGAGGTGGTGATGCACAACACACATGTGTGCAAGACATGTAAAGGGACAGTCTTGGTATGCATGGGTGGACAGCAATGTGGATGATGCACAGATCACCACAAAAGACCACATGGACCGCACAGTGCACAACAGCCTTGCACACTGACAACCTGGGTAGCGGTCGGTCCATACACAAGGGTCAAAGACACCCAGGCCATGTACTGTGGCTGGCACACATATCAACATGCATATACACACATGTACCCATGTGATGGAGCGTACCACCCACCTGAGTGATGTGTACCGGCCATATGTACAGCACACGGACATGCACTGTGCATGGCACTTCTGTGCAACATGCCTACAAGACATCGTGGGATGCACAAAACACGGTGGAACATGCACACCCCTACACACAGGCCACACTGTCAACCAGATGCCACCATACAGAGGCATCCAAATAACACAGCGTGCAAGCACACACAGCATGGGGCATTGACAGATGTACTGCATCAGTCGACCATGTGTACAACCCAAAAAGGCCATGCGCTGCTGTACGATGTTGTATATGTGTATTGCCAGATGTCAGCTGTGATACATATGAGCACAGTAACTTATGCCATGTGACAGCTGGACCCAGACAATATCTGAAAATACTGGCCTGTGCAATGGAATGGGAGAGAGTGTGGACAGGCGCATTCCAATGGCACCATTCTGCAAACAAGAATTGCAGCCTGTACACAGGCTGATGCAAACACAACACAGACAGAACTGGCACCACACAGTACAACATGGATACACCATTGATGAACACATGAGGCAGACACAGACTAACAATGTTTGTGCTCTATACCCACAGATGACACCAGGGAGAACAGCAGGTCCACGACAAGCAGTGACACAAGCAGCACATCAACATCCAGCCCAGACTCACCAATAGACATGGTGGCACAGGAGGAAGAGGAGAAGAATGTGCATCAGGACCACAGTGACACAAATGCCCAGACCAGTAAGAGTGAGGAACATTGTTATACAGGTGACCTGCTCAACACAGCCAGCCCTGCAACATCCAACAGAACAACAGGAGATGTGGAAAACACAACTGAGGACCATGCAACAGCTGCAGATGAGGACAGTGATACTGCCAACAGAGCACATGGCCCAGCTGGTGAGGCCATAAGTGACAGACCAATAGAACTGGACGAGCACATGGACACCCCACAACAGCAGGAGGATGTTGATGAGAGCCCAACACCCAATGACCAGGCCCTCAGACATTACTTCCAGGAGGTGGTGCATATCGAGGAGTCCATGGTGGGGTAGCATGATGGGACTATGTGCAGTAGTTGAGGCACATACCAGCGTGACCCACATCGAGGGGACCATGGCTGTGATACATGACACAATGCAGACCATTGTGGGCAATACACAGGAGACACAGAAACACATGGAAGCCATACTGCAGGGCATACAGGCATGCATCCAACAGCAAGCAAACAGCCAGGAGAGAGTAACAGCATTACTGCAGCAACAGGTGCAGTTACAGTGGGAGCAAACACAGGCTGCACAAACCATGGCCACAGCACTGCAGGTGATAGCACAGTTCATGGTCAGCAGCCAGGTACATGGCCATCCCATGCATGATGGTAGCATCCAAGGCCACAATGCCCCATGTGACACAAGAGCACAGAACACACACCACAATATCATCCAGCCAAGTATTGCACAGCATGCACTCGACATTCCCCCCTACATTGCACCTGTCACCAATGTACAGTCAGCAACAGCAATGCAGGGACATGCCTACAGTCATGGACCAGATATCAGTAATATCCAAAGAGATGTGTACCCTGCTGCACATGCCCAGTGTAGTGACACGTGTCCTGTGTCCATACAAGCTGGCCAACACATGACACACCACATGGCACCATATAGAGATACTGCCACAGGTGACCATGGATACAGACAAACCCCTGTGTATGGAAGCAGACATAACACACCGTATGGTACAAACATGTACAGTGGTCATGGGCACATCAGTGAATACAACAGTCAATGTGCAGGACACCTGGCAATGCAAGAACTCATGACACCTGGCATCACAGACCACCCACCCAACCACCACTCAGAACTATGTGTACTCTGTATCTGGAGTACCCAGTCATCAGGAGCAACAAGCAAGTGGCGTAGCGGCAACACAGTCCAACATGGTTGTCACTACACAGGTCAACATGACACCATCCCAAATTGTAGCAAATGACAACATCACAAGTGTAACATGCAGCACCACACAGGAGAACATAGGCCACACACACACACACCCATGGCACCACATCTGCCCACATCCTCCCCGAACATGGAACAATCTACAGTGCAACAGCACCACAATCAACATGTGGCCAGGGTGCACAGGCTACCACTGTGCATGAAAACACAACCAGCATGGAGGAACACAGTCAAATGGCCATTGCACAGTCCACTGGGCCACAGTGCACAACAAGCATACAGTCAGATGACACATGTCCACGCACATCAACAGAGACTACACAGGCAATGCTCAGCAGCATGGATGACAACCCACATCCACCCACAACACCGGCCACTGTTGCCACCATTGAATGTGTACAGTCCAACACTGCATGCAGAGTGCAACACAGCGAGGCTGCACAGGTGCAAATGGAACAGCCTGCATGCACCAAGGGCAGGCCACACAAAAATTGTGTCATGCCTGGGGGGACAACAGAGGTACAGACATCAGGAGCACATCAAGCCACCACTGAAGAGCAACATGGGCCCATAGCTGTCAACAAGGCCAGGGCAAGCACAGCAATGGTGACTGCTGAGGAGACACATGTGGCACCTGTCAGTGCAGCCACTGGGACCATGGATACTGCCGAGAGAGGAACAGCAGCTGAGCAGCAGGGTGGAACCAGTGTGTTGGGCATTCGATGCTCCCAAAGGGTGGCTTCAGCAGTGCAAACCCAACAGTCTGCTGCAAAGCGTAGGATGATGCAGAAGACTGACATGCAATGAGATGTGCTACTGCACTGCAGGTGCACAGAGTGCCAGGATGTTAAGCAAATCAACACATGCAACCAGACGGCAGTGCTGATGGGCAACATCACACACTGCACTGAACAGCAGCTGTAACGGTTCACATGCCACATACCACTCTGGAACCACAGACACACACACAGCAATAAGATCTATGGATTGCCATGGCAACCCATGACACCCACCCTGTCCACATGATGCAGTGCACTGTGACACACACAAACATATGCACAATCATGATTCACTATCCCCCTCGTAATACCATTAGCATCCAATGCTGCGCTAACATCCACCATGACATGATCACAATGCACTACTGTAGGGATACTGCAGCTGATAACAATAATGTGTAGCCATGGCCAGGACTGCACAATGTACAGTAAACACATGAAGACGTGAAATGGTAGTGTATGCAATACAAAGCTGCCTGGGCCCCTATACACTACAATATCTGCTGATGCCCCCCCCCCCCCAAACAATCACATGTGTGCAATCACATGTGTAGAAACCACACAAGGGCATGCTACATAGGACAGTACAGTACACAAATGGTTGTCAATGACACATGTATACTGGTACAGTGTCACACATCATACATGACCTGTACTGTATGCAACAGCAATGCATACCCATGAATGGCAAACAATGCACATGCACAGTATCCCCAGTCTTGGAGCACAGTACATATGTGTCAGCCAGCTCACACAGGCCTCGTGGTCCATCGACTAAGCCTGTATGTGCAGCTAGCATCCTCACAACACAGCTGCACCACCATCCTCTTACACCCTCACACTAACCACACTTTGCACCCAGTCCCATGCCCTGTTAAGGCTGACCACTGCCCCACAGGATACCACATATTGAGGTACAGTGTTCAATGTCACCACCACCCTCACTGTACAGTGAATCCCTCCTCCACATCCCCCTCCGATATCACCCAGCCACCAACATGGGTCCATGCCTTCATGTGCCACATCACCTCTTCTGCACCAATATCCCTTCACTGCCCATTCTGACAGTCCCCCTTCATGTATTCTAAGGTATCAATCAAATGCCCCCAAATGATCAACTCCTCCAGGGTGTACAGTCACCTCAGTCATCCTGCACTCGTAGGTCATGCCCCCCAGCACCTGGATCATCTCAGTGTGCCTGCACTGCAACACCTCCAGCATTCTGGCATCCTGCTATTGACAGTGATGTCAGTACTGCACACAGGACTCCAAAGGTGCACTGACTAGTGACCTGTACAGTTGCAGGTTCACATCCTGATTCCTGGATGTGATTCCTCTTGCAATACAACCCAGCATCATATTAGCCTAAGGTGACACCCACCTGCACTGGGCAGCATTGTTCATGTGACCAGTCGTAGGCACCCCAGGCCATTCCAGACCTTGTTGACCCCTAACCCACTCCCAACCATGAGTCCCTCCCCTGGTTCCATGCTCTGATGTTCACAAACGTGCACTTCTTTGTACTGAAGCCCATGTACAATGTCTCAGACCACTCTTCCAGTGCACTCAGGTCCTCCAGTAGTCCCTGGCACACCACTAGGTCTGCAACCAATGCCCCAACATGGTCTCATCTGTAAACACACCTACCCTGCACCTATTGCCATGTGTGATATCCGATATGATGAACCCAATGAACACAGGAAGCACACACCCCTGTGGTACCCCACCCATCACCACCCTTCAGGACGAGTGTTCCCACCACCAGCACCTGTTGCCTCCATCGTTAGCTGGTGCACATGCCAGTGTACCATCATTGTCCTGCTCCCAGATAGTGCGACCCACTCCCAATCCACTCATGAGGCACTTAATCAAAGACATTTGGTGTAATCAAACTAAAGTACAACTACTGCATGGCCATTACACATTACCCAAGTTATCCAGTCATAGTGCCCATTGAGGTATGTCTGGCATGCTCTTCCTGTGAGGAACCCATGCTGCTAACCCAGCTGGAGTTTGAATCCCTCAAACAAGGATGCAAGCCTCCACTTCAGGATGGTACCCAGATGTTGTCCTACAATGTTTGTGAGCAAGGGTGTAGGCAGGCATACCCACTGTACACATGTGTGTATATAGTAATGGTTACCTGTCCCAACCATATGCATTCTTTTCCTTACCACTATCAGTGTGAGCTGCTGTATTTGAGTTTTTGTGGATCACTATGTGTCTGTATCACTATGAACATCTGATTAATGACAATAATAATAATATAATAAACCCTATTTATATAACGTTCCGCAACAGCATATCAGAGCGATGTATAAGTCATGTAAATGTGTACAACCTGTGATGCGATTAGATAAGTAACCCGATGACCAGATGTGCATTCACCTAGGGGACAGCTGTATGTGAGGATGTGTACTGTTAGTCATAGGGGGGCAGCAGCTGCAGAGTGTGCATACAGCAACAGTACAATCTGTCCACAGCCCTGGTTATGAGGTCTATAGGTCTGTATTTGACTGGTCCAGCCTATTTGCCACACATGTGGAGGGCCACTACGTGAGCTATCCCACTATCCTGTAGACAGCATCCTGTGACCAGGTTGGTTTTGGACAGGTCTGGGTGTGAAGACGCAAATAAGTCTGCCATCTCTGCCATCACCATTGGGTGATTGCCATAGAGATGTGTCATTCAACCACATTGCCTACTAATCCCCCCAGCACCATGCCCTCCATAGGTGCCATGTCCATCACACTGGCACAACTGTGCCCATCTTCCCTACCATCTGAGTTAGCTGTTCACCCATCCCCTAAATGGCCAGGGAACGTTGATCATGGCAGCCACCTGTGCAGACCCACAGACCCAGATGACTAACACTGTCCTGCATGTGTACATGCACTGTCCTTGGGCTGTGCCATGCCGTGCATGACATGGCCCTTACGTGACCTACATGTACACTGCAAAATGCCCTACAATATATAGCAGTGTCTGCTGCTCTCCCAGTGCAACACATGTTACCCCACAGTGGAAGAATGACACAGACAACATCGTGCATGGCACAACAGTGCATGTGTTGTGAAATAACATGAACATGTACATCCAACAACAGTGCAAACTGGACAAAGTTTGTGAAATGCATACTGTAAACAACAAGCAAACAATGATATGGATGTACAACAACAGTGCAACAATGACATGAGGCCACCATGTGCCACAGCCCAGCTATATTCACCCCTATCATGGCCTATAACATACAAACTATGCCAAATGTCCAGGCATCAAAGACAGTTCCAACAGTGCATTTCATCGCATGCAACAGAAAGTTACATGATAAAATCTAGTATACCAATAGAACAGAACCTCACCCCACCAAGCAATGTGGCACACACCGTACATATTCCTGCCAGTGTGTACTGTGCCATACTACAGATACAATATTTCCCACCACAGCAACACACCACACATGTGTGATGGCACCGGACTAACACTCAAGCTCCCCAAGTGTGTCCACAACAGCCTGTATGGACACAAGTAAGCTACCCAACTGCTTTGCCACATCCTGTAGCTGACGTCTGGCAGTGGCAATCACATGCTGCACATGGTCATTATGGCTAGGCAGGCCTACAGCCCCCCCCCCATCAACATCCTAGCCATGACCATCACCTGCAGCGGCATCAGGCAACATGGCCTGGCCTATGTATGTTCCCCTGTCCCCAATGTTCTGTTATGTGTTATCAACATTGGCAGTGGTATCTACCTCTGTGTCAGAGGCAACAGCCACCTGTTGTGTGCATTGTAGGGGCACACTTTCAGCTTCAGATGCCTGTGTGTCCTGATATCCACTGGAACCATCCTGGGTCCCTGATGACTGCTCACCACCATGTCCTGTACCAGTTGTTGGACGCACACGAGCCTGCAGCTCCCATGAGAGCTCGGCATAACGATGGGCCTCCTGCTGCTTCAGGATCCTCATTGCCCTCGTGATTGCTCTCAGACACTGTGATGGCCACTCCTCATCATCCTCATCTCCGTTGTCCTCATCATCATCGTCACTGTCCCCTGCAACAACAAGTGAGGTGTGACATAAGTAGCATTCTGCGACACATACGCACACGACCACACAAGCTGTACATGGACACAGTCCACATGTCACTTATGTTGGCCATGCCTGGCACACCTGTGTAGGTCATTTACATGGTGCTGTGTGTTACATGCCACACTGGGCATGCATGTGTAACATGGATATGTTGCACAACATGGCACACACACCTGTGCTCATTCAGTCAGTGGGTGTGCATGTTTGTCATCACCACATATGTGTACAGATGTCCCACTGTGTGTGCTGGATATGTGTGCACACGACACGTACTGACAACACCAATGCCAGTTCTGTGCCACAGTCCCACCACTCCAACCTGCACCCCACGACAGCCAATGCCCCCGTGCTGTGCACCAACATGTGACCGTGTCCCTATATCCATGTACATGCAGGGCATTGGACACGGTCAAGGTTGCCACTTGCACAGGCAACAGTGGGGTTTCACAGCCCAGCATATTCAAACAGTGGTATGACCTCCACAATGCCTGCCTGTTGCTGTGCCATGACATCTGTGTGCCCTAGGTGGAGGATGCTTGACGATACCTGTCCACTGCACCCATATAGCTGTACAATTGTGGCTGTGTTGTCAGCAGTCCCTGTGTGCTGTCACTATGTCCCTTGTCACACTGAATGGCGCTGTCCATGTGCGTGAACATGTGGGCACATCGGTACTGTCATACATGGCCCGACTTATATCCGGGTCCGGGTCGTGCCTGAAAATAGTCACCTGTTGGCTAGAGCACTTACCCGGTTAACAAAAACTAAATAAAATAAAAATATGTGCAGACATACATTTCCTGCATGCCAGTGGCATGGCTATGATGCATCTGTGCACTGTCATACATGCTACATGCCTGTCCTGCATTGTATAAACATCACCACATGTACCCTGGCACTGGCACGCAGTACCTGCTTGTGCTGTGCATATGTGCCCATGTACCCCATGTCACATCTCTCACACACACACACACACACACACACACACACACACACGCACACACGCACACACACACTATGCAGTGTGGCATTGCAGCCTTGTTTGCAATGCACAAATGGCAGTCATGCACATCCATGGATGTCGCCCCTGTCATTTATCATTGCATCCATCATGTGGATCACACACAGGACACACACAGTGGACGTGGCACTTATCCTCCTGGCTGGTACTTGAGCCATCTTCACATTGACCAGATGTCTCCATGTCTGGGTGTGTGGGTCCATGGGCCTCTGCAGTTGCACCCACCTGCAAATCTGTGGACACAGTGATATCACATGGGTTAGACATCTGGATGTACATGACATGTAGGGCACTGTTTGTGTAACACTGTATACATGTCATTACACTCATCTGACTGTCATCAATTACCACCACACATTTGTATGTCCACCTCTCTGGCCTGATCTATGAAGTTCTTCAGGAACCCTGACTCCCTGTGGGACATATCATTGAGTTTGTGCTTCAGCTGTTGGACTGTGCACTTAACACCCAACAGCATCTGCAGTTTGGTGGCAATGCAGCGCTACACCCTGTCCCTGTCATTCACGGAGTGCCTTGCAGAGACTGGTGGCATCAGAATCCTTGACCACTTGGTCACACAGCTGACAACATGACTGTCTCCTCATTACTGAACTTTGGGCTCCTGGACCATGTGCCTGCCATCTTGTGCAGAACTGGGTCAGCCACACCTATAGCAACTGCTGGGGACAAGAGTGAGGCTAGGCACCCTTCCCATGGATGTGTGCTGTGATTGCACAGTACAGTAACTCTGGACCTGACTGCACATGCTTCCCATTGTGTGAGGGCCCTACAATGCCTAACCAATGGATTGTGCCACACTGTGCTGGGGAGGTAGTATTGCACCTGTGAGAGCACAGTTATGAGCGTTGCCGTGGTCCACAATATGCACAGTGATGCAGCGTATAGCTGAACTGTGATCTGCACAATGCGTGACACACACGCACGCTCCTGACACTGTGTGACACCAATGGCAATCTTCTTCACAGCTTGATACACATGCAAACTTCGGATGCTGCCTGATACACACCTGGTGAGTGTGACGCACAAATGACTGTCACCAACGCTGAGGCCCAGGGTTTGCCGCTGTCAATGCCGGGCCAGATTTATGTTTAGAACTCTTACATAATTTGGTTTTGGGGACAATTTCATTTCACGGGTGGCCATGCTCTATGATAATCCCACTACCAGGGTCATAACAAATGGTATGTTATCACATGAAATTGCGTTAAAATGTGGAACAAGACAGGGATATCCACTGTCTCCCTTTTTATTCATTCTAGCATTTGAACCCCTAATCAGATTACTAGAAGGTAGCACAGATATTAAATGAATAAAACTGGGTAAAATAGAACATAAAACTTTTGCTTTTGCAGATGATGTTCTACTTACACTTAGTCAGCCTATACAATCATGTTCCTCCGTCCAAAAAGTTCTAAAAGAATTTGAATTAGTTTCAG
Source organism: Neoceratodus forsteri (assembly GCA_016271365.2). Taxonomy (NCBI): domain Eukaryota; kingdom Metazoa; phylum Chordata; order Ceratodontiformes; family Ceratodontidae; genus Neoceratodus; species Neoceratodus forsteri. Next base: position 667,794,066 of record CM057451.1, on the reverse strand, counting down.
GGTTAAGGGTTAACTGGGGGAAGACTCAAGTGCTACATAGCAACCTATCTAAACCTATATTGAAAGAACTGAGTGGGGTACTAGAGAAACAGTGGTTCAGGTCAGCTATTACCTATTTAGGGTTGCAAATAACAACAAACTTAAAGAAAATTCCATACCTTAATTATGATCCAGTGATACTGGATATTGAACTAGATTTATCTAGATGGGATAAACTTAATTTATCCCTGTGGGGTAGGATTAATGCAATCAAGATGATTTTGGCCCCAAAGATTTTTTATTTATTGCAAAATCTTCCCATGGTGATGCCCTCAAATTTTTTTAAAACAACTAGAAAAAATGCTTAAGAAATTTATTTTGGGAATAAAACTCCAAGACTGTGGATCACAAAGTTAAGAAATTCAAGAAACCAAGGGGGAGTTTGCTCTTCCTTGGTGGGAGAAGTATCAGTTATCATTTATTTTTAAACAAACACTTAAACATATTACCAGAGCATGTAATGAAGAACAAAAACAACCTTTATGGGTGGACTTGGAAAAGGAATTATTCAAACCATACAGTCTTACTGATTTTCTGTATGTAATGACACCTCCAGCAGTTAAAGACAATCCATGCATACATGGCTCAGTTCTAACATTGAAAAAGATTAACAAGATAGTTAATTAGTAGACAATAGCCCTATCCTGCATGCCTATGTGGAATAATAAATTTATTACAAATGGCAAAAATGGGTTGTCAGATACAGAGTGGGCCAAGGCCAGAATTAAGAAACTGTAGCATCTAATTGATCAAGAATCAAGGACCTGAGGGGGGCGCTGTGGAGCCCGAGCTTGGTAGAAGCAAGAAATCACATCTCTGCAATTTTCCACATAAAAACAGCAAAAATTACATTTCAGACGCTGTTTGGAACAAATTGGACCATCCGATCAGATTCCTGATCATTGAATTAAGGAGTATGGGGAATCCTAAGCATGATAAGGCTACAGGAGGTCTGGATCAAGGGAAAGGCTCTGGTGCAGCCCAGACCTTGCAGTCAGGCCCAGAAGATTTAGCTAAAACTCCTCCTGCTACTGAAGAATCTCTCCCGACGCTGGGGCTTAAAATGCAAACTCTAATCAATTCTGTGGCTAACCCCCTCACAGAAAGTGTATTCTTTCAATAGCCGGGTGGTAATATTGGAATCCTCAGTGGAGGGCTTAAAGTCAGAAGTGTTGGAGGTAGCAAAAAGGGCTGATTCTGCCAACGGAGCTGCCGCACTGATGTCTAAAGAAATACAGCATGTCCACACGAGGCTCGAGACCATGAAGAATCAAATAAGGAGTGCTAATATACGTGTGCTGGGTTTGCCCGAAGGCTTCGAGGGAGATCACCCACTTATGGCAATTCAGGAATTTCTTACTGAAAAACTGCAGGTTATGGGTCAAGATCCAATTACGGGCATACAGAAAATCTATAGAGTTAACCCGCATGGCCGACAACAGTTGGAAGAGCCTTGCACTCTGATGATTGTTACTTCTGGGACAGGAGTGAGAGACAGGATACTGGCACTGGCTCGCAGGGCAGGTCCGTTGATGATCGAGGAACACCCAGTCTACCTCTTCCCAGACTTAAGTTTTGCAACGCGGCAATGCCGCAAGAAGTTTGACGCGGTCAGGCAAACCCTGAGAGAGGTAGGCGAGTACACACTATTGTTTTTCCAGCTCACGACGTATAGTTTACTAGGGAAAGGTCTATTTATTTACGGATCCTGTAGAGGCTGGAAAATGGGCTACTAGACTGGTCGTGAGGAATGAAAGTACTCCCGAAGACCTTAATTTGGACACTTGAAGGGACTCTGAGAATCTGCTCTGAATGTTTCCTTGTTCACTGTTTGAATAATCTCTGAATGACAGCCATCATGCTGTTAAGTTCATGTCTTGTAATATGGTATTATTAAGGGAAGTGGTCTAATTTGGTGGGTGGGCTAATTCTGTGTTACCCCTCCTAAACGTTTCTTGCTCCAAATACATGTTTTAGAAAATTGACTTTGGTAATTAATTTAGTTACAATGCATGGCACCATAAGCTCTTTTTGAGCGTGGTCTTCTGGGACAAATGCTGGTCATTCCTACCTTTTATAGAAATAGCCATGCTGCTCTTGGACTCTTTCACACAGCACAATATGGGATGTTTAATTTGTTGTTTAGTCTTGCACTAATTATAGCAATACCCCTCATGTGGTAACTCAATATGGCAAATGCTCTTTTTACTTTTATTAAGGGACTTGTTCCCAGAGGGACATGTAACTATGACCTGTTTGCTATATGCATGCTCAATGAGATGTCACTGGAAAATAAAGAAAAATAAAGTATAAAAAATAAAAAGAATCAAGGATCCTTCTATCATTTCAGCAGATCAGAGAGAAATTTGATCTCCCGAAATACCACTTTCATTTTTACTTAGGGTTAAGGGAGTTATTAAAGAATAAATGTTTAACAGATAACTTTATTCTAGCTCAAAATGCAGAATGGGAGCAACTAATCAAGATAGGCTCATTCAGGAAAGGTGCCAGTCTTGCATACAAGCTACTCACAGACAACATCTGGTCTTCTTGTCCGACAATTAAGGCCAAGCTGTCCTGGGAAGAGGAGCTTTCTCTGTCGCTCTCTACAGCTGAATGGGATTCTACCTGGAGGATGGCCAACAAGGCTTTCAAGGAATTACAAGGTAGGCTAGTTCAATTTAAAATATTGCATACATATTACATGAGCCCTAAAAGACTTTTCGCAATAGGGTCTTACACAAATTCTAGTTGTTGGAAGTGTAATGATAAAGAAGCAGACCTACGACACATGTTTTGGGACTGTATTAAACTAAAAGTTCTATGGTCAGAGGCGCTTCAAGTGTGCTTCAGTAACTGGGCTAAACCTTCCTGTTTCACCATTAATATTTATTCTAGGGATTTTCTCTGAATGCAATGGACTAAACAGGTTCCAAATGACATGACTGTGTCATGCTTCCCTTAGTGTTAAGAGACTTATTCTCAGATATTGGAAGGATACTAAGGTCCCCTCAATACAAGAATGGTATAATCAGATGGAATTTACCTCTAATGATGAAAGGGTGCACTATCATCTACAAGATAAGTTAGAGTTATATAACAGTAGCTGGTCACCTTTCATTGCTCTCGAAGCTCTGTAAAAAAACACATAGATCAGATCCCAGCTAGAGCTAAGTGCCATGAGGAAACATAATATAAGTAACTTTTATAACTAGCTGATTTCACATGATTCTATGATAATTTTTTTTAGGATAAGAGAATACTATTGAGAATTGATAAGCAGTTTAGAATTTGCTAAATTAGTCCGTTATAGAGTATGGTTTAACATAGTTTATGTATTACTTTAGAATATTTTTTTAGAAGATGTTACTTCTCATTTTGAATTTCCTTATACATTTTTGTTATCTACTTATATTTTAAAGTAGCAATGTCACTGTATCCTGTTATGTTTTAAATCTCAATAAAAACTATTATGGTAAAAAAAGGTATTGTCAATGGTGCACATGGTCCAGGGACTAGGCCCACTATCTGTGACCTCACAGGCTGTATGTCATTTTTAATGTCCCAAATACCCAACACTAATGACGACCTTGGACAGCAGGGCACATAGGCCATGGGGAGGTGTGCCGGTGTACTGGTGCAGCCATCTGTACATGACTGCAGACCTATACCATCACATGTCACCTGCCTGGATCCGGTTCACTGTCACTCCACCACACACATACCTGTGCAGACACACCCCAACACCCACAGTGTGTTTCTGTTCGTCTGTCTTCGGTCATGTCTGTCATCTGGGTTTCATTCATCTGCACCCAGGACTGTCCTCACATCGGCCATCCCAGGGTCACACTGGCATCTGATTGGCATAGGTATCCAGGCATATGCTACACCATGCCAACATTCTCTCCATGTAGTGCTGCACCGCCTGGTACCATGGTGGCATGTGCACACCTCTGATAACACGGTTCTTCTCTGGATGTTGCTGTGTATTGCTGCCATGGGCTGTTGGTCATTCAGCAGACAGTGTTTGTGTATCAGCACTGGTCTCTGTGTGATGGGCACCCCATGGAACAGCGTGCACACCACAGATGTTGTTCAGGCATCTGTGTACCAGGTGTCCTAAGCCTAGTGTGTTCAGCATGTCCGTACATCCCCATGACATGGTGCAGCCCAGTTGGCACGTGCACACTGTGTGGCATGTGTTACTGTGGTAGACGTCTAATGGTTTGTATTGCTCATGGTGCTGGTTCATGTGGCATGGTGTTACACGAAGTGATTCCTTATGAGTTGTGCCCTGGTCCTGTGTCTAGCTGCCACAGTGCCCACTGGTTGTCGGTCATGTGCATTGTCAGGTGCTGCACTGGCATCTTCACTGTTCCCCATCATCACCACTGTCATCCATTTCCTCCTCATCTGGCATGTTTATTCTGTTGTCGATGGCAATGTTGTGGAAGATACAGCAGGCCATGATGATCTTGCATGACATGCAGGGTGTATACTGCAGTGCACCTCCAGAGCGGTCCAGGCACCAGAACTTCATTTTCAGGAGTCCGAATGTGCACTCAATCATGGACTTTGTGGCTGCGTGTGCTTCATTATATCATGTTTCTGCTGCACTCTGTGATCTTCTGATTGGCATCATTAGCTATAGCAGTATGGGATAGTCACTGTCACCTGTGAACATGAGGGCATTGGTTAGTGGTTATGTATGCATTGTCAGTATTGTATGCTTCTATGCTGCTGTCCCATGTATGTCCTCCCTCCGCCATGCATGCCGTGTGTCACAGATGTCGCGTTGGCTCTTGCACCCATCTCTCGCTGTCTGCCCCTTCTTGCATGTCCACATGTGTACCGTGTGTGTGTTCCCTGTGTCTGCTGTGTTGATGTCACCTGTGTTTGTGTGTGTGACCAGTATGCCTACCATTATCTGACATCATGTTTACACTGCACGTCTGGATTGCTGTGCAAAGCCCTGCCAGGGTTGCCATCTGGGGGCGGGTGGGTGATTCATATGTGTCACACATGTCTGTGTGCATGCATATTCATGGGCAGTGCCATCCTGCTCATGGTCATGGTTGCGTGTTGTATGTTGCTGCGCACTGCACACAGTGGCATCTATGGGCACCCCCAGTGCCATACCTGTGTTGCCAGTCAGTTGGTTGTGTGCCCATGTGTGTTTTTGTCATGACGGGGTGTCCTGTGCATGACTAGTCCTCAGGTGTGCTCACACATTGTCATGTCCAATTGCTCAGTGTGTTCCTGTGTTGTTGCTGTTTTTGTTGGTCTCATTGGCCTACATATTATTAGTGGGTTCAGTGCCAGCTGTCTTCAGCATTACATGTGTGTACAATTATGTTAGTTTGCACATGCACCTACCTATTAGCCATCCATCCTGTATTTGTGCACCCTCAAAGCCTTCACACAAGCCACTGTAAAGATGTACGCATCATGGCAGGAACCTGGGTGCCGTGCCACTACATCCAGGATCCAGCATCGACTGTCACTTACAACCTGAATATTCATTGAATGATATCCCTTCTGGTTCACATATGCATCCCCATCCTGTGATGGTGCTTTTATGGCTATGTGGGTATAGTCTATTGCACCCAGTACCCGTGGTAGTTGGGCAACACTGCAAAAGCCCTGCTAGATGGCCTGCTGCTCATGGGCGTCCCATGGGACACTGATATACTGTGCTTTCCTGTGCAGTAGTGCCTCGAGGAACTGCTTTAGACATGTGGAGACAGCTGATTGGGAGATTCCCAGTGTGTCTCCTGTGGGCGTCTGGAAGGTGCCCGTCGTGAGGACACAGAGTGTGGCACTGACCTTTAGCTCCACCAGTAGGGGGTGACCTCTGCCTGTCCTGCTTTGTAAGTCTTCCCTTTGGTCATTGCAGAGCTGTGTGATGGTTTTCTTGTTCAGCCTGTACTGTGCCAGATACTGTTCATTGGTCATGTCTGTGTACATAGTTCTTCTGCGGTACACCCTTGGCCTGTAAGGTCTTCGTGGTATGTGTTGAGGCTGTGGTCTGACCTGTGCTTGTACGCTGGTAGCCTCCAGACACTGCTGCCTGGCATGACAATGCCTCCATACTGCCCCTGCTGCCATGAGAAGAAATATTGCTGCTGCTCCTGGCATTGTGCCATTTTGTCATCCACTTCTGCCTCTCAAAGGGCCTCAGCCGTGTCCAGCTTTCAGCATTGTCTATTGTGTTGTGTGCCTTTTTGTATGCTCTAAGGCTGGTTAGACCAGCTCTGGTTGGTCTAGCAGCTGACAGCACTTTAAAATGATTGGTGTCAGTGGTGCAGCTTTGAAATTCCCAAGAGTGCGGTCTTGCACCATTTCTGCAGCGCAAGTCGGCTTGCATCATGGCGCTGCCATTTGTATGACACAAGGCTGGCACAGCCATCTTTGATGCAGTGCTCCTTTGAAATTCGGGTCTGGCGCAGTGTTTGACACAAGATGTTCTTGTGCCACTATTGTTTGGCACACGTCCCTTGCATCATTCCAGGGTTTGAAAATCTGGCCCCCTATATTTAGCACAGTATGAGTCCAATTAATTGTGGTACAAGAGAGTTAAAAATTCAAGGGCTCACTATATAGTATTTATGAACTCAGATGAGTCCAATAATTTACAGACAGCACACTTAATCTTTAAGAAGGAAGTGCAGTTCCCAGAACATCACTGTTCTGGCTAGTTCATAAACAGAAACAAAGCTCACTTTACCATATATGCTTCTTCAATAAGAATCAATCAAAACACATATCAGAACAGAAAGGTCAATTAAACAAAATAATATTTAGTTGTATTAGCCATACAATTTTATATGTATCATGCAGTAAAAAAAAGAAAATCAAAAGAGTTAACTAAATTAATATTCTGCATATAGTCACTCAGAGAGTTACTTATCTCACTCTACCTGAGTCAGCAGCTGAAATTGACTCTTTTTCAGTGTTGTCCATTTATACGCATAACTACATCAACCATCAAATTTTGAATCAGATGTTACAGGAGTACTTTCTGTTTGTAATTCTTTAGGCAGGTTGGGCACATTAGTAATTGTAGGTTCAGACTGTCAAATGTCCAGGACAATATTTAAACCCTGTGTGTCTGAACACACAAGGTGGCATGTTACAAAGGTTCCACCATGTCGGTTTGACAACACTGTCAACTGACACTACATTGACACAAAAATGCCGATAGCGACCATGTCGCCCAGCAATCGTGCCACCCGATCGCGATTGCGGCAAAGTACCAGGGCACATCCTGGCTGTTTGAGGGGAGCTTTGCCTTCCACACCCCCCACCACTGGGGGCTTCACTCCCCCTCACCCCCGACAAATAATATAATCACCTCCAGGTCAGAGGTGTGTGGGGGGGAAACAGTGTAAAACACCTTGGGTTGTAAGACGGCAGGGACTGTAAAACCCTTATCAACAGAATGACTGTAGATCAGGTTGCAGCGCCCACATTGCCATCACTGTAGGGGTTTTGCTGTGCTGATGGCACACCTGTTACAAATTATGTCAGTCTCTTTCTGACCTCCTCTTATTCAGGACTATCAGGAACTCCTGTACAATGGTTGTTCGGGTGGCAAAATCACAATATTTCAAGGCCAACCTTCAGAACAATCTTAACGTCCCTTCAAAGTTCTGGAAGATAATTCACCCCCTCTTCAACCCTTCCACTCAGTTCACCCCTCCAGTCCTTGTGGTAAATAGTTCACTGGTGTCTGATCCCTTCTCTGTTACTGCTCACTTCAATGGGTTCTCCACCACTTCTGCTCTTCTTTCCACTCACCCTCCAGCCTCCACTGCTTCAATTCACATTCCCTCTCTTCTCCTCTCCCCTCCAAGGGTTTCCTCTTTCTACCTGTCATTACCCAGGAAGCTCAGACTGCTCTTTACTGCCTTAACCTGTGCAAATCTGGTCCTGATGGGCTGGATCCTAAGTTACTCTATATCTCTATTCCTGCCATAGCATCTCCTCTGACTCATCTACTCAACCTCTCCTTCTCCCTCAGCACTGCCTTCAGTCCTGGAAGCTGGCCAAAGTTCTTCCATGCCACAAGGGGGGGGGGACCTTTCCTCCCCAGGAAACTTCTGGCCACTCTTCCTCTTCCTTTCCCTTGCTAAGCTGCAAGAGAAACTTGTCTACACCTGACAATCCTGAGTTCCTATCGTCCACTAATTTCCTCTCCCCATTCCAGCCTGGCTTGCGGAAGCATCACTCCACTGCCTCCTCCCTGTTGCATGATTCAGTCCTCTTAGGGACTGATCAGGGGCATATCACAGCTGCCATTTTCATTGATCTGGTCAAACCCTTTGACTCGGTGTCCCACCCACTCCTCCTGGTTAAGCTGAGTTCTGCTGGCCTCTCAGCTCCTGCTGTCAGCTGGTTCCCTCCTTACCTCTTGGGCCATCATCAATCAGTACAGGTTAGTAGCGCCCTGTCACCTCCACTTCCCATACAGGTGGTGTCTCAAAGGGCTCCATACTGGGGCCCATCCTGTTCTCCATCTTCCTTAATCACCTCCCCTTGGCTAATGCCAATTCAAATATGCACATCGATGCAGATTAAACTGTCATCTACACCTCTGGTCCCTCTACTGAAACCATGGAAGGTCTACTCCAGCACAACTTCCACAAGCTAGTTCCTCTCAAACCAACTTCAGGGCAACACAAATAAAACTGTGTCTATGACATATGGCACAAGCCAGAAATTGGCCAGACTCCTAACTCTGCCTATCTTCTCCACCTTGGATAGCACTCTTCTAGAAATGGTTCAATCCTTCAAGTACCTCGGTATGTGGCTAGACAGTAAACTTGAATTCTCTGCCCACATTGATGCTATCTAAGCCAAGCTCCACCCCATACTTGGTGCCTTATATCCCAATAAAGATTGTCTGTCTCCACAGGTCTGCTGTGAACTTGTCACCAAAATGGTGCTCCTGATCTTTGACTATGCAAACATAGTCTATGGTACTGCCCCCACAACCTCCCTGTCCAGACTAGATGCCCTCTGCAACTCCTTTTGCCACTTTGCCAACAACTCCCCCTCTCATACTCATCATTGTTCACTTTATTCCTCTTTAGCTGTTCTCCCTCTACCTTCACAGTAGCAGATCCACTGTGCACAGACCTGAGAAACCTCATGAGTGGTCAAGGTTGTGGCAGCTGAAAGTACAAAGTAATGCACTTGGGGTACAGAAACCCAGGGGCAGAGTACAAAATGGGAGGAGTGGAACTGCTGACCACCAAGCAGGAATGAGACCTGGAGGTGGCCATACTGGGTGACCAAAAAGGTGGCCAGGCGGTGTGACAAGGCAGTTAGGAGGCTAGAGGGATACTGGGGTGTATTGGGAGGGGTATCACCAGTAGAAAGAGGGAGATGGTATTGCCTCTGTATAGATCACTAGTAAGGTCCCACCTAGAGTACTGTGTCTAGTTCTGGAGACCACATTTCTGGAAGGACATGGACAGAGTGGAAGTGGTCCAGAGGAGAGCGACTAAAATAATGCAGGGTCTGCATTAGAAGCCCTATGAAGAGAGACTTAAGGACCTAAATATGTACACCTTGAAACAGAGGAGAAAGAGGGAGGATATGATAGAGACCTTTAAATAGCTCACAGGGGTAAATAAGGTGCAATAGGGAAGTATTTTTCAGAAAAAGAAACGTGTTCAAGGACAAGGAGGTGTGATAAGATGCTGGAGGGGGATAGATTCAGGAGAGATGTTAGGAAGTACTTCTTCCCAGATAAACTGGTGGATTCCTAGAAAAGTCTTCCAGCAGAGGTGGTGGGGGTGAAAACAGTGGTGGGTTTCTAGAATGCATCGGATAGGCATAAGGGAATCTTATGGAAAGCAAAGGTGGGGTGAATGGGCCAAAGATCAAGTAGGATCTGCAGTGATATTACAGGCAGGGAAAAATGTGCAGACTAGGCGGGCCAAACAGTCCTTATCTGCCGGCAAATTTTGTTTCTTATGCTTCTATGCCTCATTCATATCCAAATACTGGTTTGGATCCCTTCCCTCTTATCTCCCATTGCTCTTCTCCCTCTTCCCCTCTGCCTCCTGCTCCCTCTGCTCTAGGGATCCTTGCAGCTTCATTTCTCATTCCCACTCCTCTGCTGGGCAATCAGCCTTTTCCTGTCATCTCCCATCAGTTTGGAACCAATTCCCCTCTTCTCCCTGCTTCACTGCCTCTCCAGGCTCCCTTAGGTATCAGCTGAAACTTCCCTCCAATCCTGTTTCTCCTCTACTTGACTGTTCCCTTTGTATTTGCCTCCTACCCCAGTATAGGGGTGGCTGAAATGCCTTATTTTGTTGTTTCTACCTTGAGTGCTCATTGTGCACTTTCTCCTATAGTTAATAGATCCAGAAGCAAATGGTTTGATACCTTTTATTGGACTGCACTGTTTTCTTTTTGTAACATCTATGTTGGTCCAATAAAAGGTATCAAACCATTTGCTTTTGGATCTGTTCTTACAAGGCCCAATACGGCGACTAAACTAATCCTGTAGTTAATTCATGTTTCCAAATTGCTCTTTATTGTAACTGAGAATAATGTCTGTGCTATATATTTTGTGTCCCCTATTCCCTTCCCCCTAGGTCATACCTGGAAACGAGCCTTGGCTCAGTGTGCCTTTCCTTATCACTAATTTTCAAATACTAAATTCATCAAGATCTTCTTCTTCCAAGGATTTCATCAGGATTACTTGCTGCTTTAGATGCCCTGTAGCATTTTGTAAATTTAGAAAGCTGATCAGTGTCAAATAAATTTTTCTATTGTCTATTAATGATGGCCCTTGCCTTACACAGGTATAGCATTGAAAATTGTCTCACTATTTCCAAGACATTGTTCCAAAATTGTAGAAATTTTCTACATTGATATAGAGTTTTTTTTTGGGGGGGGCAACATCAGGATATACAAACACCTTGCAGCCTTTGTAATGATATGCACCCTTGGTTCTGGCTGTCTTTAGGATCAATTCATGGTCTAGAATAGAAGCGAAAGGGATTCACTAAGCTGTTACTGTGCCCGTGTTTGATGTTGAGCTTTCCTTAATAAGATACGAAAGACCTTTGCAAGATTGGGACAATAGCTATCAGTGTATCTGAGTTCTGAAATCATGAAGTCTTTAAATAAGTCCCATGTCATGAAAGTTGGTGACTCCAGCAACGACATCCCAACAAAAAGAAGGCTTAAAGATCTTATCGTATTCTCTAAATTTTCAGTTTTTCTATTTCACTCAGAACACTTACGTTGTGACAGTTGTTTCACTGCAAGGAAGTACCTTATCATACGAGGGTCTGAGAAACCCCTCAGTCTGAGGCATAGCCTCATGATATGCTGAAGTTCACTGTGTGTAATAAAACAGTTTTTCTATCTTTATTTTCTGCATCCATCTCAGTTATTTACATGGGTCCACCAAGACTGCATCTACCAGTACTGCAAGAGATGGGCATGGCAGACATGTAAGGGTCCTAGAAGCAGACAAACACAAAAACACAACATTACTTTCTCTATATATGTCATTGTTTCCAGCACCTTCTCAATGCATTCTCTATTGGTCCCTTTCAGGATCCCATGGACTAGGATAGTTTTAGTTGGGTCCATATCCTTACATAGAAACATAGAATTTGATGGCAGATAAGAACCGCTTGGCCCACCCAGTCTGCTCATTTCCCTACCTAATGGATAAGCTGCAGATTCTAGTTAACCAGCAGCCTACTTCTTCCTGCCCCCACCCCCTAGAATTGCCTTATGACTGTCCCATGCATGCTTGAATTCCACCACTGTTTCTGACTCTACAACCTCCTCCGGAAGGCCATTCCATGCATCCACAACCTTCTGTGAAAAAATACTTCCTTAAATTACTTCTGAGCCGCCCCCACTCTATCTTCAAATTGTGCCCTTGTTCTTGCACACCTCTTTTTGAAAGATGCTACCCTCTTGGACTTTGTTGATTCCTTGAGGTACTTGAAAGTTTCTATCATGCCCCCTCGCCTCCTTTCCTCGAGACTATACATATTAAGCTCCTTAAGTCTCTCTTCATATGTCTTCGGTGCAGACCCTGCACCATTTTAGTTGCCCTCCTCTGGACAGCTTCCATCCTGTCTGTGTCTTGCAGAGATTGGGTCTCCAGAACTGCATGCAGTACTCAGATGGGGTCTGACCAGTTGTCTGTACAGAGGGATAATAACTTCCTGTTTTCTACTGGTGATGCCTCTCCTTATGCATCCCAGTATCCCCCAGCCCTCCTTGCTGCCCTCTCACATTGCTTGCCCACCTTTAGGTCATCTGATATCACTACCCCAGGTCCCTTTGCATTTTGTTGTTGTTAGTATCTCACCCCCATTGTGTACTCTTCCTGGATTTTTGTTTCCAGGTGCATTACCTGCACTTCTTAGCATTGAATCTAAGCTGCCATACATTTGACCATTCCTCTAACCTGCCAAGTCCCTTCTCATCCTTTCCACCCTACCTTGTGCATCAACTCTGTTGCAGATCTTTGTGTCATCTGCAAAGAGACATACTTTTCCTTCAGTCCCTCTGCAATGTTGCTTATAAAGACAGTAGGGACGGTTCTAATACTGAACCCTGCAGTGCCCCACTAGTAACCCCCTTTCTTCAGGTGGACTCCATTTACTATTACCCTGTGTCCTATTCTCCAGCCAGTTCTTTACCAAGGCTGTCATCTTGGGACCCACTCTAGGCTGGCTAACTTGTATATTAATCTTTGTGTGGGACTGTGTCAAATGCCTTGCTAAAGAGTCTAGGTAGGCCATGTCCACAGCCCCTCCCTGATCTACTACTTGGTCACCCAGTCAAAGAAATCTATCAGATTCGTCTGGCATGACCTTCCCGCTGTGAATCCATGCTGCCTTGGGTCCTGTGCCCCTCTGGCCTCTAGATACTCGACAATTCTTTCCTTCAGAAGTGATTCCATCATTTTCCCTATCACTGAGGTTAAACTAACAGGTCTGTAGTTTCCTGCTTCTGCCTTGCTCCCACTTTTGTGAAGAGGAATCACATCTGCCCTCCTCCAGTCCTCGGACACCACCCCATCCTCCCATGATTTGTTAAAGAGGGTAGTCAGTGGTGTCACTAGTTCTACCCTTAGTTCTTTTAGAACTCTGGGATGAATCCCATCAGGCCCCATTGCTTTGTCCACCTTCAGTTTTAAGAGTTCTGTCAGAACCCTTTCTTCTGTAAATGGGCTGGTATCAACTTCTGTATCCAGAGTGTTTCTACTGTTTGTTTTAGGTACCTCCCCCTCTTCATTTGTCAATACTGAGCAAAAATATTTGTTTAGTATCTCTGCCTTTTCACAGTCACCCTCTGCCCACCCTCCTCCCGTTATTAAGCCTCACTATCCCTCCCTTGGTCTTCCTTACCCTTGCACTAATTGGATAACTTTCCCAGATCAAGTTTTTTTATACTTGTAATGCCTCTAGACTCACCTTGGCTGTTTCTGGGGCCCTTGAGTCTCACCTGGACATGTCTCCGAGGGGGACCTGCCTGGGTTCAGGAGTGAAGAGAAGAGATGGTGCAGTGCCTCCATCTGAGGTAATGGCAGGGAATACCTGTGGACAGATTGCCGGTTACAACCCCTCAGGAAATACATAATAGCTGCTCCCAAAGACCCCCCCCCACACACACACACACACACACTAACAATTTCCCCTTATTGCAATTATTCATGGTACCAGAATATAAAGCTAACAATTAACAATGTTTGTTCTGAGGGAAGGGGAGGAAAGTAGCACAACACATTAACCACTGGCTGAAACAATTTCAACCCACACAGTCCCCACCTCCCACCTACGGGTCCACCCAGCTTCCCAATGGCAGCTGCCTAAAATGTCTCTAAAGTCCCTTTGGTGGGTACCACACCATGGTGTAGACATTGCTGGGGGATCTTTCGTTGGGGACCAAGTAACCTTAAACAATAGAAACAATGAAACTTCAGGTCTGGGAGCAGTTTTCTGACAGAGTCCCACCCAGGACCTAAACCCCTGATTTGAAGCTAGCTAGCTAAATAAAGACTCTCCAAAGCTGTAACTCAGGGGTACTTACAGTTTAGCCTTTCAAAGAGGGTTCAGCAAATTGGCTTTTAGTGTACCGTGGAGGCATTAGGCTGGTGGTGCACCATAGCAGCAAGGAACAGCTTGAATGGTTGAAGGATGCTGGTCTTCATCTACCTGGCCTTGCCAACTTGGCCTCTGAGGCCTTTGTAGACAGTGTTCACCAGGCAGGCCTCTTGCTGTCTTTCTCCACTGGACTTCTTCCTCTTCTTCACCTAGGGACAGGGCAGGCGTGGTCCCCAAGACCACTCTGTTGCACACCCTTTTTAAACACAATTAACAGCTGGGCTTTGGCTCAGTCTCTAGCCCCAGCACTCTCACTTCATTCCGTTAGGCACAACTGTAGCAGGGCACTGGCTTAGTCTCTATGCCTCGGCACACACAGTCACTCAGGCTGGCAGCAGTCTCAACAAACACTTACCCCAGGGACAACGCTACTAACACTTTGTCTCTACTACAAAATTTTTAGTCCTCAAAGCTGCACAAATTACAGTCTCTGCTCTCTCTGCAGCCACTGTTCTTTAGGCACTCTGCCTCTTCTTTTGCCCTGGGGCCAAACAGGGTGAAGGTTGCTGGGTGCAGGCCTCAGGCTGGATAGCCCAAACAGCAGTCTCTCCTGCACTCTGGACTCTCTGAAATCCCTGGCTGATCTCCTCTTTTGACAGGCATGAAGTCCCTTATATTACTTTTACCAAGCCCTCCTCTCATTGGCTGCAGCATTTCCTGGGCATTTTAGTGCCCTTTCAACTTTTCAGCCCCCTTGCTGCTTAAGTCCCTGGGGGCTGCCATATTTGTTTACAGCCAGCCCAATAATGCAATCCCTTTTATTCTCATTATTAAGCCCTTGAAAAGGCAGAGGAATCCCCGTCTATGCCCAGAGGAATAATACAGTTGATCTCCAGCTCCCCTGCCTGCCCTGGTGCCAGGGATGTTATAAAATTGTGGCCGCAGCAGAATCACCTTTTTGGAGCTATGGCTCCTTTAAATTTCAATACACAGTGGCCACACATGTGCACAGGCCACCATCTTGTTTGTTTAAATCTGCTGGTCCCTTTCTCGGCAGCCCCAAATGACCAGTTTGCACCCCCCAAACATGCCCGGAGGCACAGAATAGTAATCAAACCTCTGCCCCTTTCGGAACATGGGCCAGGGTCACATGATCTTAGTGGCTGCAGCCGTGGAGCACCAACAGGGCCAGCTGGCCCAAATCGAACCAGGGCCACTTATCGATACCGGTGGGGGAGTGGAGGGCAGGAGCCCAAACAGAAAAGCTCATTGGGGGCTTACATAATGAGTAGGGGTACAGAACATAATAATACTATTCAAAGTATATCTATACTGTTGCTGTAAGAGATTAAATCCCAAAGGTTCCTTCAGTTTGTAAGCCCTTCTCCCAAGGTGTATGTGAATGGGTACCATATATAGTGTAAAGCTTGATTTTATTTTTGTTTGTTTACCTCAGAACAGACGGCTCTGGGTTTTGTAGAATTGTCTTTGGCTCATCTTTGGCTCAGTTCTTCCAAGAGCACTTTTATGTACACTGAAGTATGAGTACTGTTCCTCCAGGAAATAAATACACTTACCCAACAACAGAAACAATATGCTGTACTCTGAATAATTAAAACAGGCTTTAACTGCAGTAAACAAGTCCGCTGCTGCAAACACCAGAGGCACAACATTTATTGTGAAAGTGGAACAAGGCGAATAAAATAAACACTGTCAAAATAAATACAGCAGGCAATACATGCAGTAAATGACCCCATCTCCCAGGTGCACCCCATCCTGCAAAGAACAAATGTCTAGTGTACAGTAGGAGAATATGTTGGAGGTTTAAAAGCTAAAAGAACATGATGCAAACCAAACATGGAGCCAAAGTACTTCTGGGTCTTCACTCAGATTTAGTTTTATGGCACAGTCCAGCCTCAGGCAGGAAAAGCTCCACATTGACTGATTGATTATGTTGCTCATCTGCAGGATCTAGGCCCAGTATTTACTCACAGTTAAAGTGTTAACTGGAACAATCAAGCACATGTTGCCAGAACGTGGATCCCTGGAACTCAGGGCTGTAGTCGATGGATGGGTGGGTCATTGGATGCAGGTCTTTAACCCCTGGTGGGGACTTTCTCTTCCAATGATTAGTGTGGCCAGGCGCACCCTTCTGGATGATTTTTCTATCTGGATCAGAATGGCACTTAGTCAAGCACAGTGGTCAAATGTGCCATCTATATGGGTTCCCCGTACAGTAAAACTTACAGTTCACTCCTACAGCAGAGCTCTGATTGGGCTGTATTCCCATGCTCTGCCCTCCACTACAGGACAACCCCTCTTGATTAAATGTTGCAGTCAGCTGAGGTTTTTCTCCCTCGTATTGGCTAAAAAACTAATGGACTTGCTGTGCTGCAAAGCAAAAGTTCTGTTGGTGGCCTTTGTTCCTTAGTCATACAAACATATGAAACTTGCCAGCAGAAACAGGCTTCATGGTCTATGAAGCCTGCTCAAATGTACAGCTAGCACCTCTTACTGCAGCTGCCCCACTCCATCCTCCCTCTCACCCTCATAAACTGCTCTGTCTGGCCATTAAACTGTAAATATGTTCATTCCGTTATTTTACAGTATACTGTATATGCCACAGTATGCGTTCTTGGAATTATTTTTTTATGAAACATTTTTTTTTTTCATTACAACTTTGGTTTGGATGTTTTTCCTTACATTGTTCCCTTGTAGCTCAGAAGTATATCAGAATTATGAAACAAAAACAGCAGTATCTCGAGTTCCAAGCCTACTGGTGTCTGTGCTAAGCTGCAGAGAGAACATTCAAACAAATAAAAGGATTAACTGTTCCAGCTGAGGCTGAAGAAGGCAGGTCACAGCAGCAGCAGGTCCAAGGTCCCATGTGGAGTCCATATAGATGGTTTCTAACAGTTCCAGTGGAAACAACTTCACAAAATATCCACAGTGGGTACACAAAACACTTTAGTCAGTGTAAAAGATCCTGGCTGGCTTAGTTCATATCAAACCTCTGGCCCTTTACACAACTGCCATAATGTTTCAGCTGGCTTGCCTTGATCACATGGTTAACTAAGGTGGGGCACATATGCTAACAAATAAAAATCCAACACTTAAAGGTTTATTACCATGTAAGTACATGCTTTCTTAATGACAAAATATGTTTTTGTTAAATAATCAAATTAGAATAATTTTTAAACAGCCATGTATATCTTACCATGTTTTTAAAAAAGAGAACAAGAAACTAGAGATAATAGAATAAAAACACCATGGGATGAAATAAATAAAAAATAGGGTTCCTTGTGAGAACAGAGAAGGGATTTCTCCTTATATGAAGCACAACACAGTCCCCATTTAGAAGAAAGAAACAGGAGAACAAAAGAAATAGAAAAACAAAAAGGGATTGAATTTGTTAAAATACAGTAAGTGCATTATATCAAAATCCATACATGTAGTAGTAGTAGTAGTAAAAGTTTTATTCATAAGATGTACAAATGAATAGGATATCTCATCTGAGCCAAAGGCTCATTTCCAGTGAGGTCCATCAGTAAAATTCCAGTTACACTTACATTAATACTTTACAAGACGCTTTACACATACAAAAATACAATAGACTCAATGTTTACCATGACATACCTAGAGGTTTGTTAATTTATACAATACATACAATTTATACATTTATATAATACATACAATAAAAAATTCATTAGCTCATAAGTTGTGCACTAAACTAATCTAAACTCACACTACTCACTACTTTACGGGCATTAATCACATACTTTTTTATTTTTCCACCTGGGTTTTTTTACCAACTGGTCTAAAGCAGATTGGCAGTTTATTCCAGGTCACTGGCCCCTTATATATAAAATGACCCCTCCCTAGTTCAGTGTTAAATCTGGGCACTACATATTCTAATCCTTCTGCTGAGCTGAGGCTAGGCTTAAGGTATTTAGAATGAAAACAGGCTTTTAAATAATCGGTGGCCTTTCCTGAAATATACTTAATCATAAATAATAGAATATGTACATTTCTTCTGTCATCCAAGTTTATCCAGTTTAGTTTCTTAAACATGTCAGCCCTGTGAGTTCTTCTTGGAGCATTTAAAATAAATCTGGCAAATTTGTTATACATGAAATTAAGTTTACTTAATTGCGTATTGGAAGCTCCCGCATATACTATGTCCCCATATTCCAAGACGGGTAAAACTACTGTCTCTATTATATGTATACTGTATTTCACTGTCCTGTATAGGTAGTGTGAACCATGGGTAGGATTGTGGGGTGCAATGATTGTGGGGCAGCAGTGTGGATGAACATACTGTGGAGGCTGGGAGGGTGCCCAATATGCCACAGGCTAAGGCGGCCCGAGTAAGAGGTTCAGTGGCTTGGCAGGGAGCTGGGGTGGTTGAGGGTGACGGGAGGGTCACATTGGTAGAAGGGCTGACATCTGAGAGTATCAGGGACACCACAGAGAAGGGACAGTGGGTCAAGGGAGGGATCGGGGGAGGGGGCCAACTAGACAGGAAGCCAGCTGATGAAGGGTGGACTCTAGTAGGGCCTAGCAAAAGAGGAGCAGCAGTAGGCAGGAGGGAGGAGAAAATGCATAGTAATGCAAAGAGGGTAGGGAACATATTTGCTGTACTAACGACACATGGGGAAGAGGTCGCAGGAGGAAATTGCACAAGGGATAGTACTCACGAGGAGGAGGGCGTGAGGGGCATTACTAGTGGAGAGATTGAGCATGGCATGGCAGGGGGAGGGATAATACTCAGAGAGGTGAGGAGGGAGAGGGAGAGGGAGGTTGGCAGTCAAACAGGAGAAGGGGGAGGGGATGGGTCTCAATTGAAAAGGGGGGGGACACTGGGGCAAATTTTAAAAGCACCACCTTGAGTGGCCCCAGAAATGAGAACCTGGGTGGGGAGGTGGCAACAGGCACAAGGAAAGAAGAGGGGGTGTACTGGTGTTGGGGGACTCCATACTCAAGGGGATCAGATGGGGCAGCAAGGGGAGAGGCACAGTCGGATATGGGTGGAGTCCATACCGAGATTAAAGGCAGACAAGGCAGGACAAGCAATCCTAAAGTGCACAAGGAGGGGTAAGAGGAAACCACACATAGTGGTACATGTGGGGACAAATGACCTAGTGGGGGAAATGGTGGATGTAACAAGGGAGAGGTTTGAGGAAGTGGGAAGGTTGTGCGAGGAGACTGGGGAGTCTGTGGTCTTCTCGGAGGTGCTCCCAGTACCCTGTACAAGCACAGTGAGAAAGGAGAGGATTGGGGAGTTGAATGCATGGTTAGTAGAATGGTGTTGAACTAAGGGGTACAGGCTTGTGGGCGGCTGGGGCAGTACCTGGGATAATAACAATCTGTTTGCAAGGGATAGGCTGCACCTGAGCAAGGAGGGGAAGGAGGTATTAAAGCAAAGACTGGGGAGGTATATTGTGACAAGGGTGGATTTAAACTAGATGGGGGGGTGGCAAGTGGACAGCAGGTAGGCAGGGATCCGATAGAGTGGAGTCACAAGCTACCCGCCAGGCAAGCAGGGAAGGACTCGGAGTGGCCAAAAAGGGAGAGAGTAGAAGGGAGGAGATGGAGGGCAATGAAGGAAAGAGGGCAGGATGGAGGGTGATCTCATTGAATGCAAGACGCTTAGGCAACATATCAGCTGAGCTACAGGCACTCTTGGCAGTGTGGTGGGTGGATATTGCAGCTGTCACGGAAACGTGGGCAACCAAGCACCAGGACTGGGATCTGGCAATCCCAGGGTACAAATTATACAGGAAGGACCATAAGGAGGGGAGGGAGGTGGGATGGCAGTCTAGGTGAGCGACGGGATCAAATGCACAAGGGACGAGGGGGAGGAAAAGAGAATAGAGGCAATCTGGCTACAGCTCCTAGATTAAAGGGGTAGGAAACTGAGGTTTGGGGTGGTATACAGGCTGCTGTCCCAGTCTGAGGAGCTTGACAGGGAATTAGTGGGACACATTTTTATTTTAGTCTTTGGTAACCAGGTAAGGCCCACTAGGCACAAGTGCCTGTTTTCAGGGGCGACCTGGGAGCACTGGGTGGTTAAGTGACTTGCTCAGATTGACAAAGTATGCAAGTGGAGGTTGTGAGAATCAAACCCAGGTCTGGTCTGCTGGATGTACCAAGCTCGTTCACAGCTCATTACTCTAACCTATAGGCTCTACTGCCAGACCAGCAAATCAGAATGGTATGTAGGAAAGGGAAGGTGGTCATCGTGGGGGATTTCAACTTGCCGGGGGTTGACTGGAGCATTCCAGTCACCTCCAGTGCTAGGTAGCAAGTGCTCCTGGACATAATCCAAGAGGGTCTCCTGATGCAGTTCATCAGTGTACCTACTAGACTAAAGAACACTTTAAATCTGGTATTGTCACATAGGAAGGCAGTAAGGGAAATAAGGGTGGAGGACCCACTAGCCGACAGTGATCATCAAATAGTGTGGTTTAATATCACGATGGACAGGGAGCCAGAGAAATCAGTAACCCAGGTGGTAAACTTCAGGGGGGGGCAGACTTTGGGAGGATGCGGGAAGTACTGAAAGGGAAACTGGAGGGCATAAGGCAGGAGATGGATGCAGAGCAGAAATGGAATATTATTAAATGGGGCATTACAGAGGCAGCAGAAGCCTGCACCAAGACACAGAGTTAGAGGAGCAGAGCAAGGAAACCATGCTGGTTGAACAGCGAGGTAGTGGAGGTGGTGAGGGCAAAATGTGAGGCGCACTAGAGGTATAGGAGGATGGGGAAGGAAAGGGACAGGGAGGAATATGCAAGACAATCCAGGGAGGTGACCAGAAAAGTGAGAGAAGCCAAGGCCCAGAGGGAGCTGATATTAGCATAGAGAATTAATGGGGGTGAGGGAGACTTTTTCACATACATCAGGGAGATAATAGTGAGGATAAAAAAGGGTGGGGAGTGGACAAAAAAGGGGGAGGAACAGGCAGAAGCACTGAATGAATACTTTTGCTCAGTGTTCATGGAAGAAAAGGGGAGAGTGCTACCACTATGGGCTGGGAGGGCAGGAACGGGGAGAGGAGGCGACAGATGGAAGGATAGAGGGAGGGAGGTAGAGTTCTAGAGGGACTGAGGGCAGACAAAGCACCAGGGCCGGATGGCATCCAGCCCAGGGTGCTTAGGGAGATGGCGGAGGTGTTGGCGGAGCCGCTGGAGGATCTATATAGCACCTCACTGGAGTCGGGATGTGTGCCACTGGACTGGAGGATGGCACCTGTAGTGCCGTTATACAAGAGCGGACCAAGGGACAAATCGGGTAATTATCGTCCGGTAAGTCTCACCTCCATAGTGTGCAAACTCATGGAAATGATACTAAAAAAAAGACTGGTGTCATACCTGGAGGACAGTGGCCTCCAGGATGTGAGGCAGCATAAGTTCGTTTTGGGGAAGACTTGTCAAACCAACCTGATATAATATTATGAATGGGTGACAGGTGAGTTGGATAAGGGTCATGCGGTGGATGTTCTTTACTTGGACTTCAGCAAGGCCTTCGATTCGGTGCCTCATGGGTGGCTTGGGGGGAAGCTAACTGGGGTAGGGGCAAAATGACAAACTGGATTACAAGCTGGCTGAGTGGGAGGCTGCAATGGGTGGTGGTGGGAGGGAGCCTCAACTCCAAAGCTGGTGATGAGTGGGGTGCCACAGGGCTCTGTGCTGGGACCAGTATTATTTGGGCTCTTCATGTCATACATTGCACACAGGGTGGTGAGCAAGGTAAGTCTGTTCACAGATGACACCAAAATGGGAGCAGTGGTGGACGGAGGGGAGGGATGGAAGCAGCTGCAGGGGGACCTAAGCAAGCTAGAGTAGTGGTCAGAGAGGTGGAAGCTGGGGTTCAATGCAAAGAAGTGTAAGGTTATGCACTTCGGGATGAAGAACCCAAGGAGAGAATACTGGCTTGGGGGGGTTAAGCTGGGGATCACTGTGGAGGAGAAGGACCTGGGGTAATGGTAACAGGGACCATGAACAACTCTGCCCAGTGCAGGAGAGTGACTGCAAATGCAAACAAAATTCTAGGGTGCATAGCGAGGGAGTTTTTGCCCAGGTGAAAAGAGGTGATCTTGCCCCTCTGCAGGTCGCTGGTAAGACCGCACTTGAAGTATCGTGTGCAGTTTTGGAGGCCATACCTGAAGCATGATATCAGGCAACTGGAGGGGTGCCGAGGAGGACAACGAAGATGATATGTGGAATGGAGGGGAGAGACTATGACAGCAGGCTAGGAGACCTGAATATGTACACCCTGGAGGATAGAAGGGACAGGGGGACATAATAGTGACATTCAAGTATCTCAGGGGAATTAATAAGGATGGGGCAGATTAGGTCTTTAAACTAAGGAGGGGAAGGGACACCAGGGGACACAGGCTAAGAACAGAGGTGGGAAGATTTAGGAGGGAAATGAGGAGACACTGTTTTGTGGAGAGGGTGGCAGCAAAATGGAATGCACTACCAGAATGGATGGTATGTAAATATGTGAACAGCTTTAAAAGGACATGGGACAGGGAACAGGGGAGAGTGAGGGTGGGGGAGGTGGGCGCAGCAGTGGGATGACAAAGGGGAGGAGGTGGGGCAGCTGCAAACTAGGGGTGCTAGCTGCACACTTGAACAGACTTAGATAGACCAGGTGGTCTGTTTTTGCTGGCACATTTGTATGTTCGTATATTCGTATGTATTTATGTTTCCTAATTTCCACTATCATACATTGTCTTATTCTATACAGAGACCCCAGGTATCTACCAATCTTCTTTGTTGTGGTGTCTATATGAATATCCCATTTTAATTTTTTGTTAAAAAAAAACTCAAAATATTTATAACAACTAACTTGTTTCAAATTTGAACCTGTAAAAATATCAATTTGGATTGCTTTTTCAGCCAAACTCACATTTTTCTCCTACTGAACATTACTTGTGATTTTTTTTTTTGCATTTAATACCAATTTAGAGTTAATGAGAAAAACCTGCATGTGTCCACTTGGTATAATTTCTAAAACTAATTTCATATAATTTTCATATTATTACTATTCACCCCTCTTCCATCTGCCTACCCAAAGATCTGAGAATAAATGTACGCAGCCTTCTTCCCAAAATTGACCTATTGCAACCCATAATGCTCAAGCTACAGCCAGATGTGTTAATAATATCTGAATCCTGGCTCTCCCATAAGATCCTTGAGTCTGCTGTAGCCATCCCTGGTTATTCCATTACCCAGAAGGATTGAGCTAGGTGGGGCAGTGGGGTTGCCATCTATCTAAACTCTCTACTTACCCACTAGCACTTCTTAACCCTGTCACTGTTCCACTGGGTAGCCCTGACCTTGCACTTCACTGACTCCCATCGTCTCTCATGGTGCTGCCATGCCCCACCCCACCTCTCTTCCCTACCCCTCCACCTCCTACCCCCACCCACCCCTTCCTCTTACCATTACCTCTCCATCATCTCCCCCCTTCTCTTCCCTCTGTCTATTCTACTGATTTTTGTCTCTCCTTGATACGGGCATACATTGTACAATGCCTCAGTACAGTGTAACCATGAACTTTATCTCTGCAATTCAATTTTTGCACTCCTCCTCGTAGGCAAACCCCTGTGGAGATGGTCAAGTACCGCCCTTTATGGGATGTGATTCCTGATGGCCTAGCAGCAGTACTTGATCTATCAGAATTTCCTACGGTGTGCATGGATCCAGAGGCTCTGGTTCTGGCCTATAATCGGGCCATTATATCAGCACTGGATTCCATTGCTCCAATCCGTGTACATCCTCTCGCCCTTCGCCCTTGGTCTCCATGGTTTGATGGGACCGTGAGGGAGCTGCGGCGACTTGGACGTAGGTTAGAGCGACACTGGTGGAAATCCGGCTTAGTTGCCCATCACCTTAGACTGTTAGAGCATTATCGACTCTATCAGTCAACAATCTCCTGTAAGAAGGTAGAGTTCCTATCCGGGGAGATTACTGCTGCTCAGAACCGACCAGCTCAGCTCTTTCGAACGGTAGACAGGCTGTGCAACCCAGTCTGTCTGCAAGTTCGAAGAGCTATTTCACAATTGCAGTGTGAAGAGCTTGCTCATTTTTTTGCCGATAAGGTGGCCGACATCAGGTCAGAGACCCATGTGGCGCACTCTATGGGACTTTCTGATGATCGATGCTTGGCCACTATCCCTCCTTTTTCCTGGAGTTCCTTCGACCGGCCCAAAATCATGGATGTTATGCGGACTGTCCAGGGTATGCGCCCTACATGCTGTAGTTTAGACCCAGGCCCGACAGCCATGATTATGGGCTGTTGGGATGTTATCGGCCCGGTTCTGGTACAGATAGTCTGGTGCTCCTTTGACTCTGGTGAGTACCCCTGCTCCTTGAGGGAGGCAGTGGTGACACCTTTGTTGAAGAAAGCTTCATTGGACCCAGACTCTCTCACAAACTACAGACCAATCTCTAACCTTCCCTTTGTGGGAAAGGTGATTGAGAAAGTAGTGGCTGTACAGCTGGAGAACCATTTGACCATCCATAGCATCTATGAACCTCTCCAGTCTGGTTTCCGAAAGAGGGATAGTACAGAAACTGCACTGGTTCGGGTGCTCAATGATCTCCTGATGGCAAGAGATCAGAGAAAATGGTCCATTTTGGTACTTCTTGATCTGTCATCAGCTTTTGACACCTTGGACCACGTGCTACTGCTCGAGCGCCTGAGATTCATCTGTGGGCTTTCTGATTTGGTCCACAGATGGTTTACATCTTTCCTCACTGGTAGAACTCAGAGGGTGGTGGTGTTTTTTTTTTCTTCTGAACCTATCTCTCTGTCATGTGGGGTGCCCCAGGGCTCAGTGCTGTCCCCCATGTTGTTTGCAGTGTACATGCTGCCCCTCGGAGACATTGTAAGATGGTATGGGCTGAGGTTTCATTGCTATGCTGATGATACCCAGCTCTATCTGTCTTTTGCACCCGACCAGGATGGAGCACTCTCGGTATTTAATGACTGCCTCGTTGAAATCCAAGACTGGATGAAGTCCAGCTGACTGAAGTTGAACCCTGGGAAGACTGAGGTGATGGTTGTGGATCCAAGTCGCTGGATAGGGGGGTCTGGGGCAGGTCAACCCTCAAGAATATTCCTGGGGGGTTCTGAGCTCCTTTCCTCTGAGCAGATACGAGACCTGGGGATGATACTGGATGAAGGGCTGACACTTCATTCTCAGGTGTCGGCTGTTGTTAAGTTATCCTTTTGCCATCTGAGGAACATCGCTAGAATCAAGCACCTTGTTCCGTCCAGTGACCTTCCGACATTGATCCACGCCTTTGTGACCTCACATCTGGATTATTGTAACTCCTTGTACTTTGTGCTTTCAGGGGTTGATATCCGCCACTTGCAGCTGGTGCAGAATTCTGCAGCCCGGTTGTTGATGGGGACTTCTCGGTCTTCTCATATCACACCAGTGCTGCGGGATCTGCACAGGCTGCCAGTTCAGTGGTGGATCACCTTCAAAGTCTGATTACTGACATATAAAGCCCTACACGGACTGGGCCCTGACTACCTGAAAGAGCTTTTGGTTCCTTACCACCCTGTGAGTCCACTCCGCTCAGCCATCGAGGGGTTGCTGGAGATTCCGAGGGTTTCTTTAAAATCTTCTGGGGCACGGGTATTTATGTTCATGGCTCCAACCCTCTGGAATTCTCTACCCCATCGGATAAGGGAGTGCACGACCCTGGGAGGATTTAAACAGGCTTTAAAGACAGATCTATGGAGTAGGGCTTATGGTAGTGTGGAAATAGGTTTTAATTTGCCTAGTACTGTATATTTATTATTGTGGAGTAATATTGGTTTTAATTGTTTAATTTGTACTGTGCCTTGAAATTTGAAAGGCACATTAAAAATAAAGATTATTATTATTATTGTTGTACCATAACATGTATTTGTATATTGCCACCAAACCACTCTGAATCTGAACGTTTATGTATCACACTGTACTTGTTAACTGACATGGAACCAATTAACGAGCATCCACTCACTGGTGTTATCCAAGGTTTCAATAAATAAATAAAAAAATTAACTCAGCGTGGCTCAGTTGGTAGCACATCTGCGTCCGAGCCAGAAGGTCATAGGTTCTCATACCACAAAGGGATTGGGCTCATATCTAAAATGCTGGCTCCAAAGTGCAGTATTAGGAGGTTGCTGTACTGTTGAGGTGTGCCATTCTTTGAATGAGACATTAAACCTAGGTCCATTCTACCCATCCTGGTGCTGTTCTGGTGGGTGTCCAGGTGGAAGTACTGTAAAAGAACCCAAGGCACCCTTCACAAAAGAGTAGGGGATTTTCCCTGTGTCCTGGCCAATATTCCCCTTCCCATAAAACTAGTCATGCAATTGTCCAGGCTGTGTGTGGGTGTTCTTCTGCTCGGTCTTCACCCATGAAGACAAAGGTAATGGTCCAGCACTAGCCAAGGCTCATCTCCACAACAGGGGAGTAGACACCAGCCCCTTTACAAAAGAAAGGGTCCTTGAGGAGCTGTCTAAATTAAAGATGTGCAAGGCAATGGGGCTGGATGGAATACACCCAAGAGTTCTGAAGGACCTGTGGGAGAAACTTGGAGCCAAACTATTTGCCACAGGACTGGAGAAGGGCCACAGCTGTGCCATTGCACAAGAGTGGTAGCAGGGAGATAACAGGAAATTACCGACCAGTCAGCCTGACCTCAGTGGTGGGTAAAGTAATGGAGATATTGCTTAAAGAAAGGGTAGTGGAGTACCTGAAAGAAAATGGGAAATCTGACCTGAAGCAGCATGGCTTCATGGCAGAATGCTCATGCCAAACAAATATGATAGAATTCTTCGACTGGGTTACAAGAGCAAGGTGCAGCTTTGGGCATAGTATATCTGGATTTTAGAAAAGCCTTTGATACGGTTCCACACAGAAGGCTAGCAAATAAATTAGAGCAAACAGGCATAGGTCAGAAAGTGGTCAACTGGATAAAAAGCTGGCTACAGGACAGGACTCAGAGAGTTATGATAAATGGCACCTTGTCACAGGAGGGGAGAGTAACCAGTGGGGTTCCACAGGGATCAGTGCTTGGCCCAATCCTTTTCAACATATTCATCAGTGACATTGCTGAGGGACTGAAAGGAAAAGTCTGCCTGTTCGTAGATCGTACAAAGTTCTGCAACAGGGTGACCACACAGGAAGGGGTCCAAGGAATGGAGGCAGATCTAAGAAAGCTGGAGGAATGGCCCAAGAACTGGCAGTTGAGAGTCAATGCCAAAAAGTGTAAGGTAATGCACTTGGGTAAGAGGAACCCAGGAAATAACTATGCCCTGGAAGGGCAGCAATTGGAAAAGACAAAGATGGAATGAGATCTAGGAGCTATGATATTGTACAATTTAAAGGTAGGAAAGCAATGAGAAAAAGCAGCACTAAGGGCAAGTGGCATCCTTGGATGCATAGGTAGGGGTATTACTAGTAGAAAGCACAAGGTAATCATTCCACTCTATAGGTCCTTGGTGAGGCCTCACTTGGAGTACTGTGTGCAGTTCTGGAAGCCACACCTAAAAAAGGACATAGACCATCTTGAATCCATACCAAGGAGAGCAACCAAGATGGTGCAGGGACTTCACCATGAACTTTATGAAAATAGGCTCAACCAGTTAAATTTATTCTCCCTAAAACAGAGAAGGAACAGAGGAGACATGACAGAAACATTTACATTTATTAAAGGGATAAACACAGTACAAACCAGTAACCTCTTTCAGGAAAATAGGACTGCACGTATAAGACAGCACAACTTATGCCTGGTTGGTGGTAAATTCAGAACCAATGTTAGGAAGTACTTTTTCATGGAAAGGGTTGTGGACCCTTGGAACAGCCTGCCACCTGAGGTGATTGCAGCGAAGACTGTCAGATAATTCAAACAGGCAT
Source organism: Neoceratodus forsteri (assembly GCA_016271365.2). Lineage (NCBI taxonomy): Eukaryota > Metazoa > Chordata > Ceratodontiformes > Ceratodontidae > Neoceratodus > Neoceratodus forsteri. The sequence goes on along the minus strand of CM057451.1, from coordinate 667,766,001 downwards.
GGGACAGTCAATGTAGTCACCTCAACAAGAGAAGTAGATGGGGGGGTAGACATCTCAGGCAGACTAATGGACCGCACAGTCTCTTTCTCCTGGCACATTCTTATGTTCTTATGTTGTTGATGTGCGATATGGCCACTGCTACACATTCAGTTACTTCACTACCAGTCTAGAATTGCTTGTAAAGCACTTTGGGATACATTGTGTATGAAAAACACTATATAAATGCTGATTCTTCTACTTCTACAATTCAGTCCACCCCCATCCTCTCTATCTCCTCCCCATCTGTCTATGAACTACTGCTAATCAAACTCTCTCTCCCTTTCTCTCTCCTTATCTTTGTGGCTGTTGTCTATTGCTGCCCCAGCCTACCTTTTCCATCTATCAATGACCTTCTCTCCACCATCTCTTCACATTCCTCATCCAGTGAACTTATTATCCTTGGGGATTTCAATAAAAATTGGCTTTCCCTCTCCCTATCCAAATTTTGCAATAATGTCAAGTCCCTGAATCTCACCCAAGTAATCTCTGATCCTACCCTCCTAAACCACAAATACCTTAATCATACCCTATTGGACTGGGCCCTGACCTCCCACCCTCACAACATTACTGCATCATGCACCCTCCTGGATGCCCTCAGTGACCACCACATGGTCTACTGTGTGTGCAAAATCCACAGACCAAAAGCTCCACCGAAATTCCTCCTCCATTCCTTCCGATCCTTGGAGCTGCCCTCCCTCCTGGAAGACCTAGCAATATCAGACTGGTCACCTATTTCCATTGCTAGTTTCATGGACTCTGCTCTACTACACTTCAAGATCATGTTTCTGTACATTTGGGATCACCGTGCTCCCATCAGGAAAACTAGGGTACATGGCAGTCATCTCTCTGGTCTGCCTGCATGCATGGGACCTGGCTTGGAGAGTGCACAAGGCCTCAGCACAAGGCCTCAGGCTCACCTTCTGACCTGCACAAATATAGAACCTTGTGGAATGCATGCACTAGAGCAACTAAACATACTAAGGCAGAAAACTTCTCCGCAATCTTCCAGTACAACATTAGCCACCCTTCAAAGTTTTGGAAGGTGATCCATGCCCTCTTCTCACCCCCAACCCAGGCCACTCTCCTGATCCTCAAGGTGAAAGACACCACCATCTCTGACTCCTCTTCTGTTGCTTCAGAATTCCATAATTTCTTCACTAACTGATGCTCCTCCCTTCTCTCCACCCTTCCTCACTCCTCGCCCCCAGTTCCTCCCCTACTACTACCTCTCCAAAGCCCTCTTCCACCCCTCCTTTCACCTTTTCTCCTGTCTCCCAGTCCAATGCCCTTAAGACCTTCCTGGCTCTTAACTGCCTCAAGGGCAATTAAGCCCAGATGAACTGGACCCTAAACTCTTTCATCTCTCTGCCCCTGCCATCTGTCTTCCGCTCTCCTCCCTTCTGAATCTCTCCTTCTCTCTCTTGCTTCTGTCCCAGATGCCTGGAAGCATGCTACAGTAATACCCCTTACTAAAGATGGAGACCCCTCTGTCTCAGGCAACTATTGCCCTATCTCTCTACTACCCACCCTTGCCAAACTACAAGAATGCCTTGTCCTTTCTCAGCTCTCCCCCTTCCTGGACTCATCTTCCTTCTTCACACCATTCCAGTCTGGCTTCCATAAATCCCATTCCACCTCCACCTCCCTTCTCATGCTAACTGACTCCATTCTCTCAGGGATGGAGCAGGGCCGAATCATATCCACTATTTTTGTCGACCTGGCCAAAGCCTTTGACACCATCGACCACCCCATTCACCTTGCCAAGCTTACCACTGCAGGATTTTCCTCCCACGCCGTTGATTGGTTCTGCTCATACCTTCTGGGCAGAACCCAATCAGTTAAAATTCACTGTGTCACTTCCCCACCACTCCCTATCAGCACTGGAATCCCCCAAGACTCTGTGCCTGGCCCCATCCTTTTCTTATTTTTCTAAATAACCTCCCTACAGTCTGTACCTCAGCGTTCATCCGCATGTATGCTAATGATATGGTACTGTTTGCCACTGGATTCTCCCCCTCTGATCTGATGGCCAGACTCCAGCTGGACTTTGACAATGTCCAACGCTGGTTCCATTCAAATCAGTTGGCCCTAAATGCAAAGAAGATGGTCTCCATGATCTTTGGAACAGGTAAAAACTCTCCAGACTTACAACTGCCCCTTTCTTTCACACCCTTGATTTATTTATTTATTGAATTTTGGTAACCGGGTAAGCCCACTGAGACATGGCAGTCCCTTTTTCAGGGGCGGTCTGGGAAGAGCAGTACAGCTGAACAGTGCAGAGGTTGATCCAACATTAGTGCAGTGTACAGTACTGCTTCTAAGTCTATGCTGGTCAGATTGGACCCACTTTTCCACTTATTCTGCCACTTTGCTCTTGACTGCCCACTCTCTGCTCACCACTGCTGTCTTTAGTCTGCCCTCTCTCTCTCCCCCCCCTCCCCTGAGGCCAGACATCTTACTTACTGCTCCTCCTTCCTGTCCAAACACTGGCTTGGTTCTCTTCCCTCCTATCTCTCCTCACTCCTCTCATCTCCTCCCCCTCCTCCTCCTACTCCCTATGAAACTTTAACGATCGCTTCCTCACTCTCCCACCTAGGTCGACTACAGTTGGTCAGGCGGCTTTCTCCTACTGTCTCCCTAAACTGTGGAACTCCCTCCCCCTAACCACCTGCTCTGCCACTTCACTTCACTCCCTCTCCCATCTTCTCCATGAGCTTTACTCACCCACCTGCAACTGCTCCTGATTCTTCCTTCCCTATGCCGCCCCCTCCTTATTTCCCTCTTTCCTTTCCCCTCATCCTGACTTATACCCCTCCCACACCTTTACCTCACTGCTCAACTCCTCTCCACCTAATTCTCATATCCCACCTATGTACCTCTCTGTGTTTGGCTGTAATATGCCTAGGCACTTTGGTCCTTTGCTGGGCATCTGTTAGGCCTCTCTACAAACAGCTATCCACAGCTTGTAAATTCAATTGTATATTTTATTTATTTTTATTTTATTTATTGAAATGTTTCACCAGGAAGGCACACTGAGCAACAGGTTACTCGTCTCCCGGTGCGACCTAGGGGAAGGGGAACATGAGGCTAGTATACTTAGATATAAAGCACTAACAAAGAATTGCATAAGAATTACATACAAATACAAGTGCTTACAATTGTAATGACATGGTAGAATAGCAGGGTGCTAACAGATTGGAACTAGCAAGGTACTTAGAACTTGGTTAATACAATTGAAAGAAAATTACATATGATAAACTCTAAGTGACATATAATGAGTAGTTTGATTAGGCTGAATGGAGATTCAAGTGTTGATCTAGGAGATGCTAATAGATAGTAACTCGGACAGTTCAAGATTTGCTATGGGAAAACAGAAGTGCAAATTTTACTAGAAGTGCTAAAGATTGGGGGTTAGTCAGATCTAGGCTAAGAAGTGGGGAAGGGCAATTTAGAATCATGTCAGACAGGATAATAAGAGCCCTGCCAGGGGTATAGGGTGGAGTAGGAGGTGAGGGTGCAAGGGGGGTGGACAGGGAGGAGGATAGGAGAGGCAGAGGACATTGAACCCGTGCTGACCCGTTCCAGTTGTTGAGAACCATGCTAAGGGATGGAGCAGGTCAGCAATTAGGGCAAAGTGGGAGACAGTAGGAGGGCGGGGAGAGGGTAGATAAAGAAGAGGGGACAAGCAATGATGGATCGGGAGGGGAAGGAAGAGGGGGGAGGAGAGAGGTCAACCAGGGCCTGCCCACTCCAACTGTGCTGAGCACCCTGCCTGCACAAGGCAGAGGTGGGGCATGATTGGAGGGAAGCAGGCTGTTAGGTATTGACAGTAGGTAAGCTTCAGGGTACAGGAAGCCCGATAAAGTTTTATAAGACCAGAAGAGAGGATTAGAGAGAGAGGAAGGAGAACAGTAGGTGCCCATTACAGGATGCCGAGTAGCCCAATGGGAGGATGGGTATAGGGTGGAATGGGGGTAAAATCCTGATACCAAATTTGAGTGCAGAGGATAACGGTAAGAGTACAGGGGAGGAGAACTGAGATTTGGGGAGGTGGGGGAGGGGGTGCTTCAGGGGCAGAGGGGGGTAATGAGTTTGTCCTGGGCATTAGAGGGGGGAGTTAGGGAGGGTCATGGCAGGAACAGCTAGGCACAAGTTAATTATTGAGGGCAGAGCTGATGGAGTAGGAGGAGGATGAGCGTCAGATTTGAGGGGGAGGGAGTTCCAAATTTTTGGGAGACGGTGTGAGTAGCTAGATTGGCTGATGAGAGTAGATCTATGGGGACTAACATGGTATGGGAGTCGGTGGATCTATGGAAGTGAGAGGGTGGGGGGGCATTCTAAATGAGGGGGAGAGGTATGAAGGGAGCTCACCCAGCCAGTGCTTGGAGGTGAATTTTACGCAGTGGGAGAGACGCCGATTAGTTATAGAGGGAAAGGATAGGGCATGATAAAGATCGCAGTGGTGGATGCGAGAGGGAAGGAGCATCCAGGGCAAAGTGGCAGAAGGAACTGAAGAGGGTATCCAATCTGGCCAGGGAGAACTTTGGAGCAGCACCGTAAACTACGTCACAGCAGTCAAAAATGGGCAGTATCATCTTCTGAACAAGTTCACGCCTAGCCTAGTATATGTAGCATTGTAAATGCTAAATTGTTTATATTGTTTTAATCTGCTTGTTTATTATGCTTCCTTCTTCTTCTCACTGTATAGTCTACCGATTGCCATTATGTTATATTTTTGTTATATTTTCTTTCCCCTTGTCCCCTACCTCCCCAGGATGCATCTGGAAATGAGCTGCTATTCAGTTCAGTATGTCTTTCCTGGTAAAACTTTTGAAATAAATGAATAAATAAATATTACTGTGTTTTAGCCTTTCCTGGCTTGCACTTGACTTCTAGCTATAAAGTTGTGTTCTGTATGTATGCTTCTAGCTTGCTATATAATGACTTCATAGGCATATGTACCTTTGCTGTATATGGACCTATGTATTATGGGGCCTATGCCACAATGTCAGGCAGTCCCTGCACAGCATGTAACCGCCATTTGTAAGGGCATATGATGCCCAAATGTGCAGGCTGAGGCCCTGCAGTATGCACATAGGATGCGAAGAGGCATGCAAATATATCCCTTGTGTACTACTGTGACGGCAGTACTATGCATGGGTAAAGGGGCATGGCTCTGTAATGGCATACGTATGACTCACAGACACAAATTTACAAAGTGCAGTATGACACCCCAGTGCGTGGCGCCGCACACGCAGCACTATACCATGTGGAGGGCTGCCATAAAATGAAGATGCACATGACTGGCATATATGGCAGGATGGATTGGTTATAGCATTATAATTATTGTATGTAATTGTATGTATTTGGTGTGTTAAATATTGTATGTTTGTATTTATTGTAATTGTGTTGTAACTTTATTTTTGTCTAACAAAGGGACACCATTTTAAATGAGTTTTACTCAATGGTCTAACCCATTTAATAAAAATGAATGATGAATGGATTATTGGGACTATAAGGGCAATGGACCCAGGACTGGATAGAACACCACTGTGGATAACATGTAGTAATATGGAGGTTCAAATCTGGTAGTGTAATAGTATGCTAAATGCGCAGTTGAAACCCACAATGCATGGACAGCATGGAGACACTGTTGGACACCAAGGGACAATGGAGCCCCATGGGGCTGACAAGCTGACCAGTGGCATGCCACCACTGACAAGAAGAAATACATGGACACAAGGCATATGTAGTACAAAAAAGTATACCATAGGGTGCTTCTGTCATGCACACAGTACAGGTAACATAAAATAACCCTGTCAATGGACAGGTATATATAACGTTCAAACACAGGTAGTCCCTGCCCAGTCTTGTGTCATTGCTGCTCTCCCTGGATGCCTAGGCAACCTCTTCCTCTGAGTCCTCATTCAACCCCTTTGTTGTGGTGGGGGTGTAGCCACTCTCCACCAGAACCAGCCTGCAGAGAGGCCCACGATACCCCCTGAAATGACAAGACCACAGAGGGCAGGCATGAGCAGGATGCACATGCAGGGCCACAGCTGAACACAGCCAGTACACAGTGCCCCTCCCTCAGCATTTACCTCCGATGGCTCCGCTAGGCACCAGAGCTCCACATCATCATCCTTATAGTAAGCGTCAGTACTACCCACCCTCCAGGACAGCCAGTCCAGCAGCTGCAGTGCCCACTGTTGCCTCCAGGCCACCATCATTGCCACTTCCCCATCTGGCTGCTCCTGGAACTCAAGGAAGATGTGGCCAGGATGGCCATGGAAGCCCTGCAGAGACTTAAAGAAGGGAAAAACATCACTGACACAGCATAAACAACACATGGCATGCATGTCCCAGCACACCTTGTCAGTTAGATACCTACCTCCATGGCTCCATAACTTGCCATATGGCACCTCCCTCCAAATGCCTACTGGTAAGATATCCAGGACATCCTCCTTAACTTTTTGGTGTACTCCCCCACTCTCCCAACTGCTGCTAACAGTGATCATGCCACTGTCATCTTGAATAATGTCAGGACAGTAATTACCCAGTGATGACCATGCACACCTTGTCACCCCGCCAGCATGCCAGGTACACACCTCTTTAAAAGGGCTCCCATCTACATGGGATGTCTGTGCAGAAACCCTGTCAAGGCCTTTCTCAGGAGAAGCACAGATAGACATGCAACATGCACTGCCTGGCAGTCATTTAAGGGCCAGTCCACTGGGGTACACATGATGTACCCGGGGCTACTACTTAATGTCCACCTGCTGGATAGCAAGAGGGAACAAGAGCATGCATTAAGGGCATGGCTATGGCCACATGTATTACAGCCATGGCTGGATGAAAATTCCCTGCAGGATACACACTGTCTCGGGAGATTTCATTTGAGCCATGCCACACTAACATGGCTATATGGCATCATCAGTGCATATGTGGCACCATGTACCCACCTGTCATGGGCGATGTTGGTGGAAACCAAGATTCTTTGTACATTGGTGTACAATGCCACTGGGTCCTTCCAGAGAGTGGCAGAGATGTCACCGGTGTCATTCAGTCCTCCATGTCCCAGGCACTGCACTGGGTCACTGACGCCCAACTACTGCATGCACATGAGCACATAGCATTCCCCACCACACAGGCTGATGTGTAGTCCATGAAGAAGGCATTCTATGCCATACCCAATGTACTGGGTGCCCATGACTGTACGCATGTGGCAATCCTGTTGCCATCTGTGAATGAGAAGGCTTATCATAACCATAAAGAGTATCACATCGACTGCCAGATTGTCTACCATTCAACATGTATCATCACTAATGTGTATGCTAAATACCCAGGTTCATGCCAAGATGCCTATCTCTTAAATGTGTTCAGACTGAACACACTCCTCGGTGCATATGGAGGCAGGGATGGACGGTTGATAGGTGGATATCCATTCCCTACACACGTGGTATATGGGTGAATAATGGGCATCTACATGCTACTAACACTGTCCTTTACCCACTGCACAGGCAACAGTGGATAACCACTATGGCCATACCTAATGACACCATACCTGTAGGCACATGAAACAGTGGAGGAGGCATAAAATGAGGCACACAAGAAGACATGGTCCATGATCAAAAGAATGATAGGGCTACTGAAGATGCAGTTCAGGTAACTGGATCTGGCAGGTGGTACAGTGATGCGTGCCCCAGGGAAGGCATGCAGAGTGTTCACAGCATGTACCATGCTACACAACATAGCTCTGTGGCATTGGCTACACATGCCTTGGGACATACAGGGGGATGTCTCACCAGGTGACGGGGAGGGAGGCCTCCCAGGGGCCGGGTGCAGAGTCACTGTCTCGACAGACAGCATGGCATGGACTTGTGCAGGGGTCATTCAGCCATTGAAGGGAGGTGGCGTGGCACTGTGAAATTACCCACCCTGAGTGCAAACCACCCATGGTCAGGGGGGGCCTCGACGTCTGTGACTGGGGTTATATGTGATTGGGATTATCTGTGTTGTGGGTTATCTGTGGTGGGGCTTATATATGTGTTTATGATGTATGTAAAGTATGTGCTTTTGTGACACTTGGTGTTTGTGGTGGGGATTGGCCGACTTCACTTCTTCTTAGTCTTTTGCTGCCCTTGTCATGTCATGTAGATGCCTATGTGCCTAGATGACACGTCTTGACTGTGGTATTTCCCCCTTCACTTGCCTGTGCTTTTGGGTGTGTACCTGACAGCAGCTGCGGGTGGCTGTCCTCTGCACTTTGGGCTTGCTTGGGCTGGCAGGTGTCTGGTGGATGGTGACCTCCAGTGGTGCCTCAGCTACAGGTAGTACAGCTGTGCTGGACCCAGCTTGCATGTGTGCCATTAGCCTCTCAAACAGGTTCCCTATGCAGTTAATTCCACAACACATGCCCCCCATCTCCATGATCAGCTCCTTCAGTCTCTCTGTGTTCTTCTGCTGTGCCCAGAGCTGGTCACATTGCAGCTGCCTCACCACAGGGCAGTAGGTTTGCAGTATACCCCTGGTGGCTGGCTTCCATGTCCAGAGGCTTGGGTAACTGAAAGAGTCCTCATCCCCATTATCACAGGGATGTTGTGCATTCTCCAGCAGCCTCCTTGTGTTCCACTGTCTGGTGCCGGAGGTGGACAGACCATCTCCTGTGTCTGCCCAACAGTGCTGGCAGGCTATGGTGGAAGGCCTGCCACAAGTGGCTGCATGGCAGGTTCAAAGGTGCCCTGTAGGCCATCCTGGGATGACTGTTCAGGGTGCATCTGTGGCAGAGGATCTGCATGGAGGGTAGTTTGGGGAGTGACTATCTGTGGTGGGGGTGTCCATCTCCTCCTCATCCTCCTGTGTGTCCAGCAAAGACTCTGTGCCAATGTCCTCTGGCACATCTTCCTCACCTGCTATGTCCACCGGCTCCTGCGATTTACCTGTGGACAAGAGACAAACCTGGTGTTACAGGCTATGGAACAGCTGTGGGCATATCAAGAGTGTGTTGTGGGTCACGGAGGGTACCACTTACCTGCACCATTCCTCCTGTCACTGGCTGCCAGTGCTGGCCTCCAGTCATATACCTGCCTCCACTGGTGCTGCAGCATCCTTGTCATGGGTGTCCCTTGTCACAGGGTCTACAGGGTGCAACACAGGGTGGCTAGCATGGCCATGTTGTCCCAGCCCCCCCAGTCTGTCCCAGTGACTGCAGATGTCATATATATTGAGTTCAAGGGGCATGGTCCGTACTGTAGGCCCACCTAAGGTCTGGTTCATGCGGGGCTCTGTGCATCTGTACATCCCGTCTATACGTTCACCTCTCCTGCATGTGTGTTTGTGCATAGGGCATACCTCCACTACCCTGCATGGCACATAGCTGTGCAGCACTACTACATCACATATGGGTGCAGTTCCTGCATGTTTATGCATAGACCCCATTGTGCATAATTGTTGCCATTGTATTCTGTGATCTGCTGTACTTCTGGCTGTCCTAACTGGGACTTGTTTGTTTTGTTTATTTAAAATCTGGTAAGTCCATGGGCCAAAGATCCATTTCCATGGGTGACCAGAACAACGTACAAATATATATCTCCACATAACAAACAAATGAGTTAAAAATACAGAACAACCAGTATACAACCAAAGCAATAACACAAACTAATTGTTAAAACATTTACAGTCTACTACAAAATAAATATTTTCTCAAAGCATATCAAAAATCAGGATAGAGACACTAAAGCAATCAAAAATAGTCTAAATAGTATTGCAGAATGATGGTAAATTGTAAAACATAGTTTTCTGACCAGCTGATCTTTTCATTCTTGGAATAGCAAAATATTGGTGTACGGATGAAGAAGTAGAGATGGAACTAATGTGTTTTTTAAAAATAGTATAGAAATAAATAGGAACTTTGAACTAACTTTTTTTTGCAAGAATCCCTAGTTGAAGTTGATGATACCTAAGGTCGAGGGAAAGCCATCCAACATGTTTTAGCAAGTCGCAATGGTGGGTCCTGTTCAGTAACTGAGAAGCAAAACAGGAATCTGGTTCAAAAGAATTTTTATCCTGGCCAATTACTCGGCCAACAACCCATCGCCAGCAAAGTGATAAAATAACAAATCGTAATTAATCACTGATGTAAGAAAACTTTGTGATGGAAGCAGCCTGGTAGATGGTATAAATAATGAGTTTACTCTATAAATTGCACCTAACCTTCGGTGCACTACTCTAACCATTTGAGTTATGTGTTGTTCATAGGTCATACAGTCATCCACAATCAGTCCAAGATATTTAAAGGACCTGACTTGTTCTATCGCCACCCCATAAAGAATATGAAGCGACAGAACAGGTTCAGCTGGCAGTTTCTTTCTATGCATAAAAAAACACAGATTTAGTCTTTTTTTCATTTAGTACAAATTTGTTTGCAAGAAACCAATTTTGGATTTTCATAAAATCAGAGGCAATATTTTCTGGTACATTAAAACAGGTTCCACTCATGAGGATCACTGTGTCATCTGCATAAAGGAGCATTTGTGAGTTGCAACATATGCAGGGTAAAGTGTTCAGAAAAAGACTAAATAAAAGGGGACCCAGAACAGAACCCTGTGGAACATCCAGTGAAACAGGGGATGGCGGGGGGGGACACAAAAAAAAAATTTTGTAGATTGAGTTTGGCCCAGTAGATAGTTCTGACACCAGCTAACAACATCCTGGGACATGCCAAGTCTAAAAAGAGATGCCGGCCCAGTGGCGCTGAGTACTGAGGCACTGGACACCATACCTCGTGCCATGCCAGTGACCTGGGGTCGGGAACGAGCTTAGGTTACCAGAGGTCAGCCGGGGAGGAGAGGATCAGGCATCCTGAGGACAGCTCTCCTCTCCTGGGGAAGGTGGGTACTGGACTCCCCGGCAACAGCAACTCCCAGTGGAGACTGGGAGTGCAACAGCTGGAGGGGGCAGGCACGCAGAGGTGGAGGCAATGGTGGACGTCCGCGAGAGGGGTGCGGGAGTGTGTTCAGTTTGCGCTGGACATCATTGCACATCCTCGCTTCCAGGGTCATGATCACGCTCATGAACAAGGGAAAAATCCAGTCAGTCAAGCAGACGATGATGCCGGCCCCACGCCCACCTAGTCCCTCGATATCCTCTGGCCTTCAGACTGCCTGCGGCCTACTAGATGAGAGGAGCACCAGTGTAGTGGTGGTGGCCCCACCCTGGGGGGAAAGCCACAGAGCTGAAGAGCTGCAGGAAGGTCCTGGGGGTTTGGAGTACCAAGGGGGGGACTAAGGTTGGGGGGGTTTCAGGTTGGGAGGGACAAGCCAGTTGTCTGAGGGAGTCTCAGATGATGCCAACTGGAGGGAAAAAGAAGGTTAAAAAAAAGTCTAAAAAGAGATAACAGAAGCAGTTTATGATTAACAAGGTCAAAGGCCTTGGTGAGGTTCATAAAAACAGCCACTGTAAAGAGACCCTTATCATGGGCCTCATTAACCGTGTTTGTGAATCCCACCAAGGCAGTGGGCGTACTGTGTCCCAGCCAAAATCCATGTTGTGTGGTTGTCAGCACATCGTACCTGTGCAAGTACTTAATTATGTCATCAAAAACCAACTGCTCTAATCTTTTTGACAAAGGTGCTAGTAATGAGATGGGATGGTAATGTTGAGCATTTGCTATGTCTCCTGACTTAAAAATCAGCATGACAACAGCACCCTTCCAAATATCAGGAAATAGTGAAAAACGAAGTGACAAATTAAAAATTACAGTCTAGGGAAAACACAGGATATCCGCAGTGATACTCACGAGTCTGAAGTCTACACCATCCATGCCTACTACTGGTCGGGAGTCATGTTTTAAGAGGTAGGTCAGAACCTCACCAGAGGTAAGTGACCTAAAATAAAACTTTGGATAGGCCAACCCTGGGCAGTATCAACAATTTCAAGGGGGCTACAATCATTATCAGACATCTCACATGAATGTATTTAGAGAGGTCTGAAAAAATATATTAAACTCCTGAGCTATGGAAGGAGGATCTTCCTTGTAAATTAGCCCTGCTCAGTGGAGCTTTTCCCTGGTAGATACATAGACAATGATGGCAGAAAAAGGCCCATCGGGCCATCCACTCTTTCCACCTCACCCTACCTAACTACTATGCACTGGTCTTAGTAGCCATCCCTCCCCTTTGTTTCTACCCAGCTTTTCTAACTAATGCCATAATCCCATTCAATCCCTGCTTGAGCTGCTCACTGATTTGACCTGTATCACTTTCTCCAGTAACTTGTTCCACTTGTCCATCAATCTTTTTTTAAAAAAAAGTGCTTATGGACATCCCTTTTAAATCTCCCCTCTGTGAGTTTAAATGAGTTTCCTCTCAACCATGTATTTGAGCTGAAGGAGAAAAATTCCTTGGCATCCACCCTATTTATCCCATGCAAGTACTTGTATATCTCGTCATGTCACCTCTTTCCGTCCTTTTTTTGATGGGCATACATGTTCATCCATTTGATGGGCATGTGTGATTTTGTATTTTCTTGAAACTTGGCTTCCCAGCCAAATGCCCTTTGGGGTAACCCTTGCCTCAGTGTTTACGCACAGAGGTTCTTTGTCTTTTAAATAGTTTTTTTATTTTAATGGGTTCACCACAATATATCCCAGGCACACTGCCTTAGGGGTAGCTGGTCCATTCCACTGGGGTGTCAAACAGATGAGGCATACTGATGAGTCCTGGTAGGATGAAACACGTGTTCATGTCTTCTGTTAGCACCCTTTGCAAACTGTGTGAGAGGCCTTCGGCACCATGCAATTTGCTTAGAGTTGGACCAGCATAACATTCTGTGGTGATTTGCATATGCAGCCCATGATGCTTTGCATTGTGGGGGCATGTGTGATTTTGTATTTTCTGAAACTTGGCTTCCCAGCCAAATGCCCTTTGGGTAACCCTTGCCTCAGTGTTTACGCACAGAGGTTCTCTTTGTCTTTTAAATAGTTTTTATTTTAATGGGTTCACCACAATATATCCCAGGCACACTGCCTTAGGGGTAGCTGGTCCATTCCACTGGGATGTCAAACAGATGAGGCATACTGATGAGTCCTGGTAGGATGAAACACGTGTCTATGTCTTCTGTTAGCACCCTTTGCAAACTGTGTGAGAGGCCTTTCGGCACCATGCAATTCTGCTTAGAGTTGGACCAGCATAACATTCTGTGGTGATTTGCATATGCAGCCCATGATGCTTTGCATTGTGGGGGCATGTGTGAATTTGTATATACATGTTCATGTCCTACAGCCTCTCCTCTTATGTCTTGTTCCCTAGTCCATGGACCATCTTGGTTGCTCTGTGTTGTACTGCTTCCACCTTATCACAGTTTCTCCTCAGGTATGGACTTCAGTAGCTTGTGCAGTATTCCAGGTGTGGCCACATCAGTGACCTGTACAGCTTGAGGATTGCCTCCTGACTTCTACTGCTTATCCTCCCCATCCTATGCAACCAAGTATCCTGTTTGCCTTGCCCACAATTCTATTACAATGTGCTGTTGTTTTTAGGCTCTCTGATATTATGACCCTTAGGTCTTTTTCACCGTAGTGCTTTTCAGCACTACTCTCTCAATGTCATACTCCACTCTTGGATTCTTCTTACCAGTGTGAATCACTTTACAATTTTTAGCATTGAATCCCAGCTGCAAGATCTTTGACCAGCTCTGCAACCTGTCCAGATCATTTCTGAGTTCCTTCATCCCATCCTCTGTGTCCAGCCTTGTGGAGATCTTTGTGTCCTCTGCAGAGACAGAGCTTGCCCTTGATGCCTTCCTCTATGCTACAAATGAATACATGGAGAAGGACTAGCCCATCACTGATCCCCTGACGTACTCAACTTGTTACTTCCCTTACCCCTGAAAACTCTCCATTAACTACTACCCATTGTACCCACAGGTGGCAAGACTTCACAGGGGGAGGTCATGCCAGACAAATCCAATTGATTTCTTTGACTAGGTGGCCAGGAACATAGATCAGGGGAGGGCAGTGGACATGGTCTATCTGAACTTTAGCAAGCCCTTCGACACTGTGCCAAATAGGAAACTGGGGAAATAAATTGAGCAACCTAAGGGTGGGATCCAAAGTGGTGAAATGGGTTAGAAGCTGGTTAACTGATAGAAGACAGAGGGTGGTGGTTAACAGCACTCATTCTGATTATTGGAGCAGAACCAGAAGGATGCCACAGGGCTCAGTACTGGTACCATTCCTCTTCAATGTGTTCATAAGCAACATTGCAGAAGAACTAGAAGGGAAAGTATGTATTTTAGCAAATAACACCAAAATCTGTAATAGGGTGGACACTCAAGAGGGGGTGGAGAAAATGTGTAGGGATCTTTGGAAACTCGAGGCGTGGTCAAGAACATGGCAGTGGGGGTTCAACATCAAAAAGTAGAAAATCATACACCTAGGACATAGGAACCCAGGAGCTAAGTATAGGATGGGGAAGGGTACTGACAGTCACTAAGCAGGAAAAGGACCTTGTGGTTATCATATCTGATGATCTCAAAGTTACAGAGTAGTGTGAGAAAGCAGTGGGTAGGGCCAGTGGGATGCTGGAATTCATAGGGAGAGATCTCCAGCAGGAAGAAGGAGCCTAAAGTTTGTTAACAGAAAGCACCTAGCTTTACCTGAGCTTTTTGTCTTCTAGGTTTGCTCGAAAGGACAGAGCAAGAAGAAACATTAAGGCATCTTTTGGCTAAGCAGTTACTGTTTTGTTACTATTTTGTTTTGTGTTTACAGGTTGTGCTTTTGATCTCTCTTTCTCACATTGAAAGAGCCAATTGTTTTTCTTCCACAGCTCTTCCAAGGGATTAGGCCCGCCCTAATCTGATTCAATTTTCTTTCAGCAGTGTTACAAGGGGAGAACAAAGGGCAGGAGGATTTAACACTAACCTATACATTTCTCCTCATAATTACTGTCAATCTTGTGATTGTTGCAGGAACCAGGAGCTGAGAATCCTGGATGGTATCTCAGACTGAAGTGGGCTGATTGTTTTCTGAGAGACAATACCTCCAGTTACAGCCACCACCCCTCCCCTCACCCCATCCACTCCATGTGTGTGCTTACATTTATAGGGCTGCCCCATATACACTTACTCCACTTCCTGTCCTACATCAGGAGGGGTGTGTTTACATACATCTACACAGGGATACCAAAGGTAACTGTTTGTCTCCCAAGTCAGTGTGGGGTACTGAGTGACTGACTAGAGGCTTACTATTGTACTGGGTGAAAAAGATTCTTTAATTATGAGTATTTCCTAACACAGCTGCTTGATCTTATATATAAAACAATAGACATTTCAATTTACATGGGTGCCTAAAGCTCAGGAAGAAGGCAAAAAACAGACATGATGGGAGTGGTGTAATGCAGTGGCTGTGGGGCAGCAGCCTTCCGGGAGACATTCTGGAGGCTGCAGTGCTGCCCTATCTGCATGCACCTCTCCAGGTTGAGTGCAGAATTGTTTGTCTCCAGGCAGAGTTGGCTAGGAACTACCAAAGCCACCATAGCTGCCTCAGAGGATGCCAGTAAGGAGGGGCAGTTGGAAAACGGTGGGCTCAGGGAGGGTGAGGGAGGTTGGGCAGAGGTGCATACCACCTGTGTTTCCACTTCACAACTCCTACACTATTCTGGTAGAGCGAGGCTATCCCATGGAGGAACCCACAGTGGTGGACAAGGTGGATGCAGGGAACCTCTGTAGTGGAGACCCTAGGGGGAGGCAAGGGCCCCCAAAGGAGAAGGAAGCAACTCCTAGTTGGGGACTCGATTATTAAGGGGGTAGAATTGGGTATTGGGAAGGGAGGAGGGAGAGAGGTAAGGTGCCTACTCAGCACCTCAGCTTGGAGAGATAGAAGATGAAGCCTAAAGATTGCAGGAGCAACAGCATGGGAAGGGGAGCTAGATGTCATTGTCCACCTGGGGACAAATGACCTGGCTGACAGTGAGGTTTGGGCAGTGCAGAGGGAGTTCACAAAGTTGGGGAGGGGTCTTAGGCAGGCGACACACTCAGCAACCTTCTTGGAAGTGCTACCTGTCCATGGCATGGGTGAGGCAAGGATGCTCCGCACCATGGGATTCAACAAATGGCTGAAGAACTGGTGCAGAGTTGAGGGTTTTGGCTTCACTGGGGAATGGGGGCCCACCTGGAGAGATACAGGCTTGCACACAAGGGATGGTCTGTATCTGTCCGAGGTGGGGACCAGGATCCTGAGTGAAAGGTTTGAATGTTTAATTGGCAAACATTTAAACTAGTCAAGGGGGAGGTGGAAATATGGAGGAAGAACTCAACTGCCCCCTTCCCCCAAACAGGTTAAGGTAGTCAGACAAGAGGATACTAAAGATGGGCAAACACAATGGACTTGAAACAGGAAGCAATCTCAGAGGAGACACAGGGGAAAGGAATAGGAGGGGAACAAGTAGGGGTGAAGCCATCAAAACATGGAGGGCCATGTGTACAAATGCCCACAGCCTGGGTAACAAGATCCCTGACCAGGTGACTTTGATGGCAGAGGGAGACCTGGATATTGTGGCAGTCACTGAAATATAGTATATAGAAAGCCGTGACTGGAACGTTAATATACCTGGCTACACAGTATACAGGAAAGACAGGGAGGGCAAAAAGGGAGGAGGGGTAGCAATCTACATCAAAGAGGGGATCAAAGCAACTGAAATAAAAGGAATGCAGGGAGGAGAGGAGGCACTCTGAGTCACCCTGAGTCAGGAAATGGCAACACAATCCACACAGGGGTTATCTACAGACTCCCAGCACAAGGGGAGGAAACAGGCAAATGGTAGATAACATCCAAAAAATGGCAGAAAAGGGGAAATATTGTTGGTAGGGGACCTCAATATGCCTGATGTTAACTGAAACACCTATGATGTGGCCACAACCAGGAGCAGGGTCATCCTGGATGCCCTACAGGGGGCATGCCTCATGCAGCTAGTAGTGGAACCCACCTGGGAGGGTGCAATATTGGACCTGGTGCTCACAAATGGAGATAGAATATTGGATGTATCAGTGTGCAGCAATCTGGGGTCCAGTGACCACCATACAGTATGGCTCAAGGTAAAGACAGTAGAAGAGTCAAGCCACACAAAAGCAAGAGTCCTAGACTTCAAAAGGGCCAACTGCTAAGATGGGAGAGTGCCTCAAGAAAACACTGGCAAAGGGTGAGGGAAGGGGAGTAGAGGTACAGTGGGAGAACCTCAAGAGAGCAATAACAGAGGTGACAAGCCTTTGTCTGAAGCAAGTTAACAAAGCAAGAAGACAAAGAAAATCATTATGGTTTTCAAAAGAAGTGGCAGGGATAGTTAGAGAGAAAAAACTGGCATTCAGGAAATACAAGGAAATGCAGGGGGAGGAAGACAGGGAACTGTATCAGACTAAGTAGAGGGAGGTAGGAAAAGTAGTCAGACATACAAAGGCACAAACGGAAGAAAAGGATAGCCCAGACAGTGAAGGAGGGGGACAAAATCTTCTTGAGGTACATAAGGTAAAGAAGAAAGGCCATGTGAGGGATAGTGAGGCTAAATAAAGAAGAAGGGGAGTGGGCTAAGGGGGACCTGGAAAAAACTGAGATACTGAATGAATACTTTTTCTCAGTATTCACGAAGGAAGGGGAAGGAGAGGGACCAGAATTATCCAGCAGACACACACAGGGAAGAGGGGTGGACACCAGACCATTCACAGAAGAGGAAGTCCTAAAGGAACTATTGAAAGTAAAGGTGGACAAGGCAATGGGGCCAGATGGTATACATCCCAGAATACCAAAAGAACTCAGAGAGGTGCTACTGACACCACTGATAGCCCTATTCAACAAATTGTTCTAGGAGGGAGTAGTACCAGAGGACTGGAGGAGGGGAAACATGATACCTCTTCACAAAAGTGGAAGTAAGGTAGAAGTGGGAAACTATACATCGGTCAGTCTAACCTCAGTAGTGGGAAAGATGATGGAATCACTGTTAAAGAAAAGGACTGTGAGATATCTAGAAGCCAGATGTCTCCCTAGGGCCACAGCAAAAATGGATGCAGGTCGCATAGGAAACTGCATCAGAAAGGAGCGAGACATGCCACCCCACTGGCGCAGCGGTTGGATTTCCACTTGTGATGCCAGCGACCCGGGTTCAGGAACGAGCCTGGGAGCTAGAAGGCTGGAAGGGGGGAGGAGGTTTGAGCATCCTAAGGATGACTCACCTTCTCCGGGGGGAGGGTTGGTACTGGACTCAGTGCCTGGGTGACCCCAGGTGGAGACTCGAGGTACCACAGGGCCCGAGGAACAAAGAGGTAGGCATGACGGACATCAGCACTCTCAGCGCTTTGACTTCAGGGGCACACGACATGCCCAGAACAACGAAAAAATACCCACTGCCTCCCAGTAGATGGAGCGCCAAGGTCCTGACCCTCAATGCCCCTGTCATCACTGGAGACAGCATCCTGATGAATTTCCAAGACACGTTGGGGTGAAAGGGCCCTCACCCCGTACCCACCTGGGGGGCACAGCCACAGCTTCATGGGGGACAGACTGCACTGGAGGATGGACAGGTGAGCAAGGGCACAACAGACCAATGGCAACTCCGGAAGGATGGGAGAGTTGAGGGCAGAGGAGGGGAAAAAAAAAGAAAGGAGCGAGACATCAAGGCCATCATCATCATTCACAAAGGAAGTAACAAAATCGCAAACCATTCCGACATACAGGCCAAGGCGCATATCTCAAACCTAGGGGATAAAATCACCTATTTTTCATCCACCTTGGCCTTCTCTGAGGTACTTCCAGTATGGGAGAAGGGAAAAAGCCAAGGAAAGGTTAGGGAAGCCGAAATCACAGAACTGAACACTTGGCTCCACACTTGGTGCTCAGAAAAGGGCCACATCTTCATAGGTGACTGGAAAGATTTCTGGGAAAGGACTTACTTTAAATTCGATGGCCTTCACCTCAATCAGGAGGGGGTAAGGGCATTATGGCAAAAAGTTGACATATTCACGGTGAGTTTAAACTAGAGAATGGGGTGGTGGTGACCAGACAGGAGCAGAAGTATAGAACCCCAGTCACCACCCCCAGAGGCATGTAACAGCACCTATCATCAATCACATAGACATAAACAACAGAAGCGCATGAAGGTTGTACAAGTTAAACAAAGTACAAGGAAACAAAGGATCAGGGATGCCGGACTCTGGAAGGCAATGATGACCAATGCTCAGAGCCTAGCTAGCAAAATCCTAGAGCTCTCAGCCAGAATAGCAGTTGCAGGATTGGACTGGGACACAGTCACAGAAACATGGCTAAACGAGAGCCATGAATGGGATGTTGCAATCCCAGGTTACAAATTATTCAGGAAAGACAGAAAAGGACATGGGGTGGGGGGGGGAGCTGCGTTATATATAAGGGAGGACATAAAAGATATGGAGGTCCAAAGGTCCCAAGATGAACCTGAGGTACTATGGGTCACTCTCAAACTGGGCTCATGCTCAGCACTCAGACTAGGAGTGATCTACAGGCCTCCCTCACAAGGGGCAGAAGAAGACAAAGCAATGCTTGAAGACATACTAAAGACGACCAAAAAAAGAGAAGTCATGCTGATGGGGGACTTCAACCTCCCGGATGTGGACTAGAACTCCTGCACAGCATCCACAAGTAGGAGCAGAAATTTCCTAAATACCTTGGGAGGGGTTGGACTTAATCAGCTTGTCGTGGCCCCCACTAGAGAAAACACAGTCCTGGACCTGGTGCTCACAAACAGTAGCAAGGTCCAGGAGGTGGGGGTTGGGTGCCATCTGGGGTGAAGTGACCACAAATCTGTGTGGTTCAAGGTCAAAAAGGCCAAGGAAACAAGCCACACTAAGACACGGGTCATAGACTTCAGAAGAACAGACTTTGATCAGATGAGAATATGCTTTAGGGATATCCTCAAGAGGAAGGCAAAAGGAGGATAGAGGAATGTTGGATAAACATAAGAGAAGCACTAGCGGAGGTTACTGCAAAATACTCCAGGCTAGTCAGTAAGGCGAATAAAAAAAGAAATCCATTATGGTTCACAAAGGAGGTGGCAGTTGCGGTGAGGGAAAAGAGACTAGCATTCCAAAGATACAAGGGCTCAAACAGCAAAATAGATAGGGAGGCATACAAGTGCAAATTGAAGGCGGCAGGAAGGGTGATCAGAAAACCAAAGGTGCAGACTGAGGAAAACATAGCGCGGGAGTTAAAGGTGGCAATAAGATCTTCTTTAGGTACATAAGCGACAAAATAAAAAACAAAGGCGGCATTGTCAGGCTCATAAGCAGGGATGGGAGGAGGGTAGAAGAAGACAGTAAAAAGGCAGAAGTTTTAAATGAGTACTTCTGCTCAGTCTTTACTAAGGAGGCACCTGGTAAAGGACCCACCCCAAAAGGGGACAGAAGTCACC
This sequence comes from Neoceratodus forsteri, assembly GCA_016271365.2. NCBI lineage: Eukaryota > Metazoa > Chordata > Ceratodontiformes > Ceratodontidae > Neoceratodus > Neoceratodus forsteri. The sequence goes on along the minus strand of CM057451.1, from coordinate 667,745,536 downwards.
TGGGGGGAATGGATACAAACCCATTCACAATAGACAGGGAAAGGACAGAATTAAAAAAACTAAATGTAGATAAAGCCATGGGGCAGACGGAGTCCACCCACGTATATTGAGAAAACTTAGTGATAAATTGGCATTACCACTAGCAGATCTATTTTTTGTTTAATTCTTTTTGGTAACCGGGTAAGGCCCACTAGGCACAAATGCCTGCTTTCAGGGGTGACCCAGGAGCACTGGGTGGTTAAGTGACTTGCTCAGAGTCACACAGTATGCAAGTGGAGGTTGTGGGAATCAAACCCAGGTCTGCTGGATGTACCAAGCTATTCACAGCTCTTTACTCTGATCTCTAGGCTATACTGCCAGCCCACATTTAGCAGATCCTTGACAGAAGGGACAGTTCTCCAGGTCTGGAAAAGAGCAATAGTGGTTCCCATACAAAAGAGTGGTAGCAGCGAAGAGACAGGAAATTACCGCCCAGTCAGCCTCACCTCGGTGGTGGGTAAGATGATGGAGTCACTGCTCAAAGAAAGGATATTAGCATTCCTGGAGTAATCTGGACAACTGGAGACCAAGCAGCACAGCTTCACAATGGAAAGGTCCTGCCAAACTAACCTGATTGAGTTCTTTTACTCAGTTACTAGGGCTGTGGACTGGGGGGGAGCAGTTGATGTTATCTACCTTGACTTTAGCATGGCCTTCGACTCTGTATCACACAGAAGACTGCTAAACAAACAACCATACAGGAGTGGGGCAGGAAGTGGTAGCATGGGCAAGTAGCTGGCTTGAACAGAGAACTCAGTCTGTGACAGTAAATGGGGCAGCATCACAGGATAGGGAGGTGATAAGCAGGGTGCCACAGGGGTCCATCCTTGGACCATTACTCTTTAATATCTTTATCAGAGATATCACAGACGAGTTGAGCTGGAAGGTGTGCCTGTTTGCAGATGACACAAAGCTCTGCTCATGCTGGAACATAGGTCCAACTTGTGGCAGTTAAAATTCAATGTGAAAAAGTGCAACGTTATGCATCTGGGCAGAAGCAACCCAGAGACAGACTACTACCTGGGAGTGGAGAAACTAGCAACCACCCATCAGGAGAAGGATCTAGGGGTTATCATATCAGACAATTTGAAGGTAGGCAGACAATGCGAAAAGGCAGCAAAGAAGGCCAGCAGGATGCTGGGATGCATAGGAAGGGGCATCACAAGTAGAAGAAAGGAGGTGATCCTGCCACTGTACCGGTTCGTGGTGAGACCCCACCTTGAGTACTGTGTCCGGTTCTGGAGACCTTATCTCAGGAAGGACATAGATTGGAGACAGTACAGAGGAGGGCAACAAAAATGATACACAGTCTCCATAAGTTGCTATACAAAAGCAGGTTACAGGAACATGTACTCCCTAGAACAACGCAGGGATGGAAGGGACATGATTGAGATATTCAAGTTTTTGAAGGGTATAAACAGAGTCTCCACCCAGGAGCTCTTTATGGTCAATAGCACCAGTAGGACAAGAGGACATGAGATGAAACTGAGGGGAGTAGATTCAGAGGCAACATGCGAAGGTTTCTCTTCACAGAGAGGGTAGTTGACCCATGGAATGGTCTACCGGCTGGAGTCACTGACTCCAAAACAGTAGGGGAATTCAAAGCAGCTTGGGACAGACACAAGGAGATTGTCTCACAGAAATCCTAAAGAGGGGGTAGGGCTCAGGGCAGACTAGATGGATCTTTGGTCCCCATCTACTCATCAATTTCTATGTTTCAGAGGGGCACTGGACCCAAGGCTAAATGGATTCACAACAAGAAGGTTTTGTTCAACAAATCTGATAGATTTTTTGACTGGGCAACAAGGGTAGTAGATCAGGGAGAGGCGGTGGACATGGCCTACCTAGATTTTAGCAAGGCATTTGACACAGTCCCACACAAGAGGTTAGTAAACAAGTTAGGCAGTCTGGGAGTAGGTCACAAGGTGGTAAACTGGGTCAGAAACTGGCTTAGCAACAGGACACTAAGGGTGATGGTAAACAGAGTTCAATCTGAAGAAAGGGGATTAGCCAGTGGGGTGCCACAGGGTTCAGTACTGGGGCTAGTCCTCTTTAATATCTTTATTAGTGACATTGAAGAGAATATAAGAACATGACAGCAGATGGAGATTGCATGATCCATCTAGTCTGCCCGTTATTTGACCTATTCCCCCCCAAGTATATTCCCTTATTTCAATATTCCATTATGTCTGTCCCAAGATATTTTGAACTCCTTAACTGTCTTGTTGTCCATGACCTCCTGAGAGGGACTCGAAGGAAAGGTATGCCTCTTTGCAGATGACACCAAGATATGCAATTGGGTTGACACTCCAGAGGAGCTGGAGAAGATGAGGAGAGACTTAGCCAAGCTGGAGGAGTGTTCAAGAATGTGGCAGCTTGGATTTATTGGCAAGATTATGGATAACATCAGTGACATCCTCTTCGGGGGTTGGGGGAATAATACCAGAGGAGGGAGTAGTATCGGAGGACAGGAGGAAGGTGAATGTGATACCCCTTCATAAGAGTGGGAGCAAGGTAGAAGCAGGTAACTGTAGATTGGTCAGTTTGACATCAGTGGTGGGAAAGATGATGAAATCACTAAAGGATTGTAGAATATCTAGAAGTCAGTGGGGCACAGGACCCAAGGCAACATGGATTTACAACAGGAAGGTCATGTCAAATGAATCTGATAGATTTCTTTGACTAAGTGACAAGGGCAGTAGATCAGGGAGGGGCAGTGGACATAGCCTGTCTTAATTTTAGCAAGGCATTGTGGATGGACTCAAAGGAAAAGTACTATATGCCTCTTTGCAGATGACACCAAGAGTTGCAATAGGGTTGACACTCTGGTGGGGGGGGTGGAGCAAATGAGGACAGACTAATGCAAGTTGGAGGAGTGGTCAAGAGTGTGGCAGTTCAGATTCAATGTCAAGAAGTGCAAAATCATGCACTTGGGAAACAAAAACACAGGGAAGGAATACACAATGGGGGGAGATACTAACAACAACTAATATGGAAAGGGACCTGGGGGTAGTCATAACAGATGATCTAAAAGTAGCCAAACAATGTGAAAAGGCAGTGAGGAAAGCCGGTGGAATGCTGAGGTGCATAGGGAGAGGTATCACCAGTAGAAAACAGGAGGTGGTGGTGCTGCTGTAAGGCAGTTGGAGAGGCCTCATCTAGAGTATTGCATACAGTTCTGGAGACCCCACCTCTGAAAGAACATCAACAGGGTGGAGGCAGTCCAGAGAAGGGCAACAAAAATGGAGCAGGGGCCACACCAGAAACCATATGAGGAGAGACTGAGAGAACTCAATATGTATAGTCTGGAGGACAGGAAGGAGAGGGGGAATATGATAGAGACATTCAAATACCACAAGGGGATCAACAGAGTTCAAGAGGTAGTATCTTTCAGAAAAGGAGATGTGCAAGAACAAGGGGTCACAATATGAGGCTGATGAGGGGAAGACTCAGGGGCAATGTGAGGAAGTATTTTTTCACAGAAAGGGTGATGGATGCATGGAACAGCCTCCCAGAGGAGGTTGTGGGGGCAAAAACAGTGGTTGAATTCAAGAATGCATGGGACAGGCAGAAGGCAAAACTAGTGGTAGGAAGGAGGAGGTAGGCCGCAGATCAAATGGGATCTGGAACTTATACAGTAGGGGAATGGGCAGACCAGGTGGGCCAGGCGGCCCTTATCTGCCATCAAGTTCTATGTTTCTATTTTTCTATCACAAAGATTGCAGCACATCAGAGCCCAAAACAAATGAGGCAACACGTGAGTACCTAAAACTGTCACAGTAGAATGTTTGTTTAAACTGCTCGCATGTAATCCCAATCGTCGTTCTTTTTACAGAATGTTGTCAATGGTTGACTCTCTAACTTGTAAACCCATCACTATGACATACTCAAGCAAGATTTACAAAAAACTGATGTCATAACGATGGGATTACAAGGTTATAAAGTGGTAGCTGACAGATAGTAACAAGCTCTCCCCATACATTATAGATTCATCCTGTAATTGAGGACATACTTGGGGATTCCATAATAAATCTGTTAAAAGAGTCCAACTTTAAGAATAAGATGAAAACAAAGCTATTTCTGACTTTTTAAACATAGCAAGTGGATGGTAATGATATAATTCAAGTTCGGGGTGCCTTTAAGGTGACCCTGTGAGGGGTGGTGATCTCAGAAAGCATCATGGGGGAATATAAAAAGAAAGGTGAATGTCTTAGAAATTGAAAATAACCTAAAAACTCTTGACATTAAAATTAAAAGTGGGGAATGTTCCAAGAAAGAAGTGTATGACAACATGAAAAATATTAATCAATAACACAGAAACATATGGTATCAAAAATAATTGGCTAAAGCAAAAAAAATTGGAACTTTACCAGTGAAATATCAGGAAAAATTCTTGCAGTACAGCTAAATGCAGCTAGCCAGAAATGAGAATAGAAATTCAAGATAAGGATGGCAAATTGTGCACTGATAAACAGGGAATATCCCAATACTTTCTAGATTTCACCAAAAATTATACAAATCGCAAGGGAACCCTTCTTCTGTACAGTTAAGAGTATTCTTCCTCTCTCTTACAACCATATAAACTGACTCCACTGGAAACCTCCCAGTTACAGAATTCTACAACTATAAAAGAAGTAACAGAAACCATTAAGTTAATGGCTACAGGTAAAAGTCCTGGGAAGGATGGCTTTACAATTGAATTTTATTCCATTTTTCTGGCTGTAATGGACCCTTTATTGTTAACACAACTTCAGGCAATTCAAACATATAATAAAACATCAAATTCCATTATATTTACTTTCTTCATTCTAACACCAAAATAATGAAAGAATGCCGAGAATGTACACAAATACAGAGCAATTGGAGTATTAAATAATGAATGTTTTTTTTTTGCAAAAATCTTGACCAATAGAATACTACCTTTCTTAAAATTATGCATCCTGATCAAAATGGGTTTATTCCCAACAGACAAATTCACAACAGTATACATAAAGTTCAAAATATTATTGAACTGGGGGGCGTAGCTTGGCTAAGCTGAAGATGGCTGCTTAATTCTGTTGCTCCTGGGATCACCAACTATCATCATCCATCCATCACCACCCAGACAATCATCCTTTGCCAATAATTGGGACTTTACTCTACCTACGTCATAGTTCAGCCCCGGTATAGTACTTTTACTGTCTCGCAGTTATAGAACTTTATATCAGCAATCACACAGCTTCTCTGTTTTCGGCCTGCAACAATGGCCGACCAACCTTTGCAAAGCAGCTCTCTTAATAGAAATGAATCAATGTTTCAGCAACTAATCAACGAAATAAATGATTTAAAAATAACCTCACAGCAAAATGTTACTAATGTACAATTGTTTGACCAAAAAGTCATGGCCACAGAAGCTAAAACAATTCAAAATGAAGGTTCTATTATGGATCTGAAAGCTACAATCAGGGAGCAGGATAGTTATTAAAAATCTTCAGGATAAAATTGATGATATTGAAAACAGAAAAAGACGTAATAACCTAAGATTTCTGTGGTTTCCTGAAGGTGCAGAGCTCGGAGACACCAGTGCACTTCTAAAGCATGCACTTCCAATGTTGCTTAAACTTCCACCCGGCCAAGACCTCATTATTGAGAGATCTCATCGTACTCTAAACCCAAGGCCTGGTCCAACCCAGAAACCAAGGCCCATCATCGCTAGATTTCTAAACTATGCACATACAGAATTAATCATTCAAAAAGCAAGGCAAGTGGGTACGCTTACTTGGCAGGATCATAAAATATCAATTTTCAGGGATTTCTCAAAAGAACTATCCAATAAGCGCAGAGTCTACAACCCCATCAAAACTATTTTGCATCAGCAGGGCATTAAGTTTGCAGTACGCTATCCAGCTACAATACGTCTATTCCTGGGTGATTCATTCAAAGACTTTTGCACACCTGAAGCTCTATCAGCGTTTCTCAATATGTCTCAGACTGCACTTACCACACCCAGTGATTGCGTTGCAGTTAATCTAAACATTAGCCCGAATGCCTCTCAAGAAGTCTGACAGTCTCCCGCCATCGAAACTAGTCAAAAAATTACAGAGAAGCCTGCACAGACTGCAACTAATATTACAGCTTCTGCCCGAGTTTCAGCATGTATACAAGAAAAAAAGTCTGCTAACTCACTTCATACCAAACACTTGTGCAGCTCTAATGACACTCCTTCAATGCCTTACTCGCAATCTGAAAGACATGTTGGTTTCTCCACTCCTCTTGCACTGTCTAACAAATATACTCCATTCCGTGAAGACTCACTTTCATCTCGAGAAGAACTTCGAGAGGATGACTTGGAGCCACTCGCTGATGCCCATGCTAATGTCCTGTCTAATGTTAATTCCTCTGACGCTTCCTGGGCAGAGCTGGTATCTAGCTCCCCATTTAAGTCAGCAGAACCTCCCAAAAAGAAAAGAAAGGGGACACTGAAGAACAGAGTACACAATACTGCTTCCCAAGTGCAAAACAGTAACAAGCATTGACTGCCACGCGTTTCTGATTCCATGTATGAATATTTACATTAAGCCCCTTTATTCCAGTAGCATATCTGGTCATTCCTTTTTTTTTCTTTTTTTCAAATGCGAAGCCTCATTCTAACATGTACAATGCTATTGCACCCAGCTGGTTTGGATTTAGTAAGGCTGTAAATCGCGTTTGAAACTTAGGGGCTGTATTCTTTTATTGAATCATATCTGCGAGTATACTTTTATCGAATATACCTGTATGTGCAAACCTGCTTACATGAAAAAACATGACTTAACTTTTCAGTAGGTCTTTCTCAGGTCTATATGTGTACCACTAGCTACTAGTTTATTAATAAAAAAATAAAAAAAGAGGGGAAAAAAGATAGCATAACGCTATGCATGTTCAGCACTTTTAAAGATTCACTTTCACCTTATGGTAAGTGCTGTATATATATATTTGCATAGTGGTTATCTGCATCACTTCTAGTGGACCTACTGTCTTAAGCTAAATAGTATACATATGCCACATAACCATTATCCCTACTGTGTGGATGTTGTTTAAATAACATCTTTATGTTAATTAGTTTATTCTCTCTATAGTTATCATATGCATAATTGTAGATTGATGGGGTCTCAGTGATACCTTATTAGACTCATATATTTGGCAATCTGCAAGCATTAAATTCTAACTTATGCTTATAATTTGTTTCTCATTTTTTTACTCTTTTCTGCCCAACTACAAAATCTGTTTGCCCCCCCCTCTTTTTTTCAGATATACTAGCAAAGCTTTTTTCAATCACTTATTTATATACTAGTGTGTCCCTTGCATATTTCTCAGCTTCTTATTGCAGGCAATTTTCAAGGTGTATGTACATCACTACCTTATTCATATTACTAGAATTAAGAACTATAGCACTTTTAAACTCTAAGCCTCTATCATTGAAGCTTAATTTCATATTTTTGGAACACTCTCATAGTTGGGGCTTGCTAGGTTTTCTTATTAGATCTGGCTCCCCCACTACAAATGTGGGTTTTCTTCCTTTTGGGTAATGTTCAAGTCATGTGCTCCTTTCAAACATCTATACACCCTGTTTTATTTTCTCTCTTATTTTTGAGGTATACAGCACCTTGAAGCCTGAAACATCCTCAAGTATTATACTTATAACAATGCTAAGGTGAATATATATATATATATATATATATATACCTGTTTATAATATTTAAAAAAAATCATCTTTGTATTGCATATTGCCAAATTATCAAGTGGGTTTCTTAATACACTGAAGCCTTATGAATCTATATTATATTAAGCTATCCTTTTTTTCCCCCCTTATGTTGTTTAATCTACTTCCACACATTATGGTACTTATTTTCTTTAATATGGTCATGTGGACAATTACATAACTTACAAGCTTTTTTTTGGCTTATGCTATCTAATGATCTGTGGTGTTATATTGGCATGCTATCTTTTTTATTGAACTAATACAATATAGTTCAATCTAGATTACCATGTCTGGTTTTATTATTAATTCAAAAATATTTCTGTATAGTTTGGTATGATGTTTATTGGTCCCTCCCAGGGTTCTAGCTTAATTACCTGAGTTCTAGTCATAATAATAACTTACAGGACATTGTAATACTTAGTTAATATCTTAGGAATATAGCGTGTTGCTTTTTCTTAAGTGTTACTTATGTCTCTACATGCCTAGTAGTGTGGCGAGAGAGTCTCTGGTATGTACGCCAACTCTTATCTCTCTACACTTCATAAATGTTTCTACTGTAATATACAAGTTTTTGTTGGTTCTTTGTATATTCTCTCTACTATTCTTTCCCTGTACTTCTGTTTAGCAAGACTCAATAGATATATTTATCAAACTATTTTGAATCCATACATCCTAATAGCCCTGCCCACATTTGTACAACCTATTCACCTGCCTTTTGATCCTGTGACATCCTCTAATTTAGTTTCCATGAGTCCCTCATTCCTATTTGTAACTTCAAATTTTGCCTTTTACTATTATGAATGATTTGATATTACATTCATGGAATGTTAAGGGACTCAATTTGCCTTGTAAGCGCAAGCAAATACTTGCCTACCTTAAGAAGCATAAAACGAATATTGCTTTCCTACAAGAAACTAAACTTATGTCAAAGGATGTTGACAGGTTAAAAAAAAACTGGGTTAGTCAAGCATTTGCATCCTCCTCTTCTTCAAAAAAATGGGGTGTCACCATTTTATTACATAGATCTCTTAACTGGACCCCTAAAAAAAACATCGTAGTTTCGGATGGCAGATGGGTTATAACTCAATTAACTTCCACTGCAGGTACTTTTATGTTAGTTAATGTTTATGCCCCTAACTCAGATTCCCCTGAATGTTTTCATAACTTGGCTCAACAAATTATGATTAATAATAACTATAACTCACCTATTCTTATGAGTGGAGACTTTAACTTTAGAGGCACACCTAGATGGAAATAACACATCATACGATGCTCACCCATGAAGCATTAATGCTTTGACATTGTTAATGAAAGATCTGGGTCTTTCTGACATTTGGAGACTTTCCCACCCTAGACAGCATGACTGTACATTTTACTCCTCATTACATAAATCTTATAGTCGTATTGTTTACTGGCTCTCATCCCCTCTTATTACAGAAAAAAATATTGATACAGATATCCTCCCAATTACCATATCAGACCACTCTCCTATAAGTCTACATTTACTCTGGGGTCCAGCCCCTTCTAAATCTCCTTCTTGGCATTTAGATCCACTCTTACTGAGAGACCCAGAATTTATACCTTGAATTACAGCCCAGATTCAAGACTTTCTCTCATTTAATGATACTCCTGAGGTATCTCAAGGTACTGTTTGGGAAGCATTAAAAGCAACAATTAGAGGCAACATTATTAGTTTTGCTGCTCACAGGAAAAAGCTAAGAGAGCAAGAATTAGCAAATTTAGAGAAAATCCTTAAAGAGAAAGAAACTCAGTATTATAAAACAAAAAAACCCAATCATAACTCACAACTACATCATGAAATTCTTCAGTTAAGAATTAAAATTAACGAATTAATATCCAGGAAAGCTGAACTTGCCCTTTTAAGGCTTAAACACCGCTATTGGGAACAAGGCGATAGATGTGGGAAGTTGCTTTCATCTCAGCTTAACACTCAACAGATGGAGAGATATATTGCTGGCTTGAAAGACCCATCAGGCCAAATTTATACAGATAACCCTACAATCAATCACATTATGCGATCTTTCTACCAGCAACTATATTCTCATCCAAATTCCAGTTCTTCCAATCAGATACATAAATTTCTTGAAAAACTGCAGCTACCCCACCTCTCTCATCAAGACATGGCTATACTAGAGGAACCCTTTACCCTACAAGAAATCCAAACAGCACTATCATCCTTAAAAAATTGTAAATCCCCTGGGAGTGATGGTTTCCCTGTTGACTTCTATAAATCCTTATCTGGTACACTTTGCCCCTTACTTCTTAATGTCTACCTGGAAGCATCGTTGAATGGTAAGCTACCCCACACTATGACTGAGGCCATTATTACTGTTTTACCAAAAAAAGATAAAAACCCTTCTCTTCCCTCAAATTAAAGACCGATATCACTGCTTAATACAGATGGCAAAATCTTTGCAAAATTATTAACCCTTCATTTAGATTCATTAATTTCAAAACTCATCCATACTTCTCAAGCTGGATTTATCAAGCATAGAACTGATTCTGATCATCTTCGTTACTTATTTAACTTAATTTACAAAGCAAAAACTTTTAAATCACCAGCTGCGGCCATCGCCAATGATTTTGAGAAATCATTTGACTCCCTTATTTGGAATTATTTATACCAAGTTTTATCATATTTTGGTATCACTAATAATGTTTGTGCATGTATCAATTTACTGTATACTCTCCCTTCTGCTCGAATTCTCACTAACTCCACTCTAACCCCCTCCTTTCATCTTGCAAGAGGCACCAGACAAGGATGCCCCATCACCATATTTGTTTATACTTGCCATGGAGCCTCTCTCTGCAGCTCTTCATCAATCCTGCATAATTAAAGGCATCTCTATCAGTAATTCTTGCTATGCTTCACTCTCTTATGCAGATGATCTTCTTATTTTACTAGAAAATTTCCAATCTTCAGGGCAATCTCTAGTTAAACTCCTTAATGAATTCACTTCTATCTCAGGACTTGCTCTAAATCTTAATAAATCTGAGATGCTACCATTAAATAACCTCTGCAAACCCTATATGAATAATCCTTTGGGCTTCCGTTGGGCTCCCCAAGGTATCTCATATCTAGGTATCCAGATCACTCCATCACTGGATAAAGTATGGGATACTAATCTCTCTCCTCTGCTAACTAACATTAAAAATATACTTGACAGATGGAAATTGCTTAATCTTACCTTTAATGGGAAAATTTATGCTATTAAAATGACAATAACTCCTAAAATATTATACATTTTTTTCTAACATCCCATTAACACTTCTCTCTTGTTTCCTCATCAAAACAGACAAAATAATAGGTAATTTTATTTGGGACAGCAAAATCCCCCGATTTAGCCGCAACAAACTTAGATCCCATTGGTCAAGAGGTGGATTTGATCTCCCTTGGTTTCAAGCCTACTTTTGGGTTTTTCGCACAGCCCGAACTATCAAATGGTTTATTCAACCTGACACTAATTCACCATTATGGGTTAATATGGAAGCCTCCCTTTGTGCAAACAATATTGCTACCTCCTTCATTTATAACCCCTTCCACCCCAAATTAAAATCTCACCCCACCATAGCATCATCTATGCTCTATTGGAAAATAATTCATAAACACCTCAAATCAAACCCACCCCTCTTGCTTATGCTCCTATTTGGGGAAATTGTTAAATATCTCTTGAAAATCATCCACTCTTCTGTCGAACCTGGAAAAATAGAGTCATACTCTTCTTAAGAGACATACTTGAACCCCATATTTTAAGATTAAAATCCTATTCTGATCTATGCACTCAATGGAATCTTCCCCATCAGGATTTTTGGAAATACCTACAGCTTCGTACAGCATGCACCTCTTATTTCCCACTTACTTCGAAACAATCCTTATATGATCAGCATGTCTCCAAATGGATAAAAACATCTAAACTGAACAGTGCTATCTACAACGATACTAGAGACTCACTACCTGACCAGTCCATTAGTGCAAAAAATAAATGGAGCAATCTGTTACATTATAACATTACCAATGAACAATGGCATAGGTGTTGGCTTTCCTGCCACAAATCTTTTCATGATAACGTAGCTCGCTTATTCAGACTAAAATCCTTCACTTATGGTACAGGACCCCAACTGTATTGCATAAAATGGGATTAATGGATAATAATAACTGTTGGCGCTGTAAGTCTCCCAATGGCGATTTACTTCATAATTTATGGGATTGTCCCCTCATACAAAAGCTTTGGCATTGTATTCATATACTTGCAATGAAAGTGACTGGTCAATCCTTTGTATTGGATCCCAAACACTGTATTCTTGGTATTTTTGACTTTCGTTCCTATAATATCTCCCTATCCCTGAACAGATCGTTAACCATACTTTTCCTTCTAGTTAAATGTAGTATACTTATGCATTGGAGATCTAATATAATCCCCACTTTCTCTGCCATTCTTAATCATTTATCTCAATATGCCTCCCTGGATCGTATGACACATATCTCTTTTGACCGACTCACTATGTATAATAAATATTGGCAGGACTATTTTAAATATTTAGATTCATCTAGCTCTTCTGTCACTTAATGTATGGATTGAAATATTTTGCATTCTATCTTTTTCTCCCCTCCTATTGATATTTTTCTTTTTCCAAGTCTCAGGTTGTGGTATCACTCTTTCTCTCCTCACTTTATACTTTCCCTTTCCTCTCTCTTTCTTCCCTTTCTATTTTCCTTCTCTTTTGATTATTCTTTCAGATGATCTTTCTTTTTTCTTTGTTATTCTATAATCTCTTCTATATAGGTTTTAGCAGCATTCTAATGATGTTATATATATCACAATAATGTACAACTATGACTATTCATACCTCCTTTCTCAATTTCTAGCCCTCCTACTTTCACTCTGTATTACGTAGTGTTAAGCCTTCCTTTAATATAAAATTGTAATTGTCTAGCTTAGATCTGTAACCCAAAACTCATCATACTACTATTGAATAGTCTTTTTTCTGTTAGATAATATGCTGCCTGGTTCATTATATATATATATATATATATATATATATATAAAATCTTATATAGTATAGTTATAGGGTATGCTTGTTTGTTTATCTTATAAATACTTCAATAAAAAGATTAACTACAAAAAAATATTATTGAACTCATTCATAAAATAAAAACAGAAGCAACCATTTTAAGCCTTGATGCAAAAAAGGCTTTTGACATGGGGGAATTGAAAAATCCTTTCTATACATTAGAGAACTGGGGTTTCCCCAAGTCAGTTTATAAACTGGATCAAGGCTCTGTATGACTTCCCTATCTCTAAGTGAAAAATTAATTATGACCTTATGGAAAGTTTTGAACTTTTTAAGGGAGTTAGTCAGGGCTGCCACATATCTCCCACCTTATTCATTTTGGCATTAGAAGCATTGTTGACAAAAATAAGACAAAATCCAGAAATTAAAGGGGCTTTATATGGCAACAACACATTCAAACTTACATGGATGATGTGTCCTTGCTTTTAGAACATCCAAAGGAAAGTTTGACAGAATGTAGGCAGTCATTTCCCCTTTCTCTGCAGTTTTTGGCTTCCCAATTAATGTATCTAAGTCCGAAATGTTGTCATTTAATATGCCATCTGAGCAGGAAAGCCACACTATATTTGAAGCCACAATTAAATCTGACTTTGTGGAATATCTGGGTATAAAATGATCCAGATCATTAGATAACATATAAATATAACTTTCTTCCTTTGATGGAAGATATGAAAGATAACATTTCTGGTTGATCTAAACTGTCTCTGTCATTATTTGGCAAAATTCAAGTACTGAAAATGGTTGCCATTCCTCAAATGTCATATATACTACAAGTTACACTTGTGGATATTCCTGCTAAATTGCAACTTAAAATGGCCACATTTTTTAAAGATTTCAGATAGAACTTTAAAAAACCCAGGCTAGCTTGGCAAAAACAATATCTTCCTAAAGAATGGGAAGGGGGTTTGCATGCCCAGACCCCAAAAATTATCACGAAACTTATATTACCAAATATGCTCTAATAAAGGTTGATGGTCAACAAATAGATTTTTTTTCAGAAAATACTCCAGTAAATGTTAATTCAGATATGAATCTCTCAATAGACGTGCTATGGTATTCTCCCGCAAACTTTCTGAAAAGTAAAAGTGACATAATTAGAAATGTAATGTCGTTGGTTAAATCTTGTCTAAAATTAAAGTTAAAACAAAATTCTTCAAATCTAACAAATTATGGAACAGCCAAAATTTTATTGTAATTTGCTGTACTTTATCTCCCCAATGGACTGCCCCCCATCGGCCCTACCCCACTTCCAGCCCCGTCATGCCCCACCCCTGGATTACCCAACTCAATGTTTTACCCTGGATTGCCTCCCAGGATGGGATCTTGGGAAGTGGGCCCTTCCTCCTGTTGGATGACAGGATATGGTTCCCAAGGGTGCCACAGGTCAGTGGTGCAGGGCCTGCAGTGCAAGGTGGGTGGCATCCTGCTCGGTCCAGGGTGTCTTTCTGTTTTCCCCTCTGGGAGGTGGGACATGCAATGACTTCAGGGGTGCACACATTGACATCTGACCCACCTCCAGTAACTACTCACACTGGCTGTTGGACCCCTGGTTTTCACAAAGAGTCAGACGAGTGCCAGGAACTCCCCCCCGAGGAAGACAGAAGCCCATGGGATGCTCAATCCTCCTCCCCCAGATGGCCCTCCAACATCCAGGCTTGCTTCTAAACCAGGGTCGTCAGCATCACAAGCAGTAGCGCTACCACAGCGCCAGTGGGCCGGCCCAACCCAAATGTTAAAATTGGAGGTAAATCAATATTTTTTTCATTCATGGAAACAAAGACGCATTTTAACTTGTCACATTTGGAACTAGGCAGGCAATTTATTAACTGGGAATATTGTAAAGAAAAGTTTGATCTAACTACTTCAAATTTCTTTAAATATGTTCAATTACACAATCTTTTCCTGAAAGAGTTCACGAGCTGGGAAAGGGATCCAAGTTTTTGTAAAAGCAAAAGGATAGAGGAAGAGCTGACCAGGCTTAAATACAAAAACATGGAAATGTTATTTAAACACTTAATGCTACAATTATATCTGAATTAAAATTTGTATTGTAGAAATGTAAAAGATAAATGGTTAAAATGTTTGAATTACATAATTTCAGAGGCCCACAGTGGAACCAAATGTTGTCCACAATTAATGAGTACAATGCCTCTAGGGACAGATCAGTACAATTCAAAATAATTAATAGAGCCTATTTCACAATTCTTGTATCACATAAATCTAAGCTTAAAGAAAGTTCAAGATGTTGGCACTGTCAAATGGAAAATGTGCAGACATTACACCTACTATATGGTCTTATAAATTAATTCACAAATGGTGGTCTAAAGGATTATTCATGGTATTTCCAATGTCAACATAGGTCAAGATGTAGGTTCAAGTATACTGGAAAATTTTAATAGAAGTATATTTTCTAATTATGAGATTAAAATGATAAGAGATAATGTAATAGCAGTAAAATGACATATTTTAAAATATTGGAAAATAGACAACAAATGCTGCATTGTTCCCATATAATGAGTGGAAGTAACATTTTACGACAGCTCTTTATGACACATATTTTTTTTATTCTAGAGGATGGCTTTTGGTCAGCTTTTGTCCAATTACAGCCTGGTCTCTTCAACATTTCACTCATTCTTAATCACAGCAAAGTAGGACTTGAATTTTCAGTGCCTGTATTGTTTTTGTCTTCAAGCCATCCAGTCTTCTTTTATGCAAGGGCCAGAATTGTGGATATTAATGTACACTTAAAACTCTATTTATTTCACATTTTCTGCAATGCATTGTTAATTGATAGCATGTTGTGCACTTTTGATGTGCTATACTGCAATGCAATTTATATCTTTTTACCAGGGACACTGGTTTACCGGGATTGAGAAAGGGCAAATTCCATTTTGCACATTGTAGAAAACGGTACTGTCACCGGTGTCTGTGACGCCAAAATCCGGTTTTACCGGTATTTGGTTTTGTGTACTTTATTTAACAATTTTTAACTCTACTAACATGCATTTTAGCTGCTTTGACCTCCACTATTGCACATCCTTCCATCCTTGTACCAATTTAAAGTTATTTTAGGTACAAAATATGATGGCAGCAACAGCACTACAGCCCTCATCCCTGAGGTGTGATGGAAACAGCAGCAAGGACCCCATCCCTCTGGTACGATGGCAGCACCAACAACACTACAGACCCATCCCTCTGGTGTGATGGCAGCAGCAGCACTGTGGTCCCCATCCATTAGGTGTGAAGGCAGCAGTACTACATTCCACATTCCTCAGTTGTGATGGCAGTATCAGCACTATGGCTCCCACCCCTCAGGTGGGACAGCAGCAGTACAACATTTCCCACCCACCAGTGGTTATGGCAGAAGCACTATGGCCCCCCGCCTCTCAGGTGTGATGGCAGTAGCAACAATGCAATCCACATCCCTCAGGGATGATGGCAGTAGTGACAGCACTATGATCCCCTTTTTTCAACACCCACACCCCACATGCACAAGTTACAAATTACTTAGTCTCTTTGCTTGTTAGAACTCAGATGTGAATTAATCTGAACCACCACCACTACTAAGGTGGACCACATTTGTTTTTTCCTATTATTTAGCTGCCTGAATTGGATTTCTGCCTGTGACACCACCGACCAGGGTTTGGGAACAGGTTTGGGTGTTGGAGGACTGGCTGGGGGGGGGGTGAAGGCTTGAGAGTCCAACAACCACCCGCCTTCTCCTGGGAGGGAGGGTATATTCACAGCTCAGCATTTTATGGCCCCAGGTGGAGGCTGGACGCATGGCAACACATTGGCCCTCATTGCAGAAGATAGCGTGATGAACATCAGCTTGTGCCTTGACATGTGGCCTGTCACGCTGTCACGAAAATAGAAAAACACCTGCTGGCCACACAGGGGATGGTTTCTGGTCCCTCCATAGGCATGAAGCCCCAGACACATGCATCTGTTCTGACCCCTGTTAGCCTCCCACAGGGGTAGGGGCCCACCGATGAAGGGTTACTTTGGGTTACCTGGTAACATGGCCATAAGGGGCAGTGGATGATGGTGGTGGGGACTCAGCAGCAGTGGTAGGGGGACTTGGCAGGCCTGAAGAAATGGATGGCCAGGGGGTAGGAGGAACAAAAAAAAACTGCCTGAATTTGCTTCTTTGAAATAGTCTCTTCACCTAAAAAAAAAAATTCACAAGTGATTAGTGTAGGACCTTCTAATGCATCTCACAAACATGTGGATTTCTTTTTTAACCTTTGTCGCCATGAAAAGGGTGTCTCTCAGTTTTCATGTCTGAGCTCAGATGTGAATTGAGCACCACTCTACCCACCAGCATCATACAGCCCCTGGGGTCTTACCTTCTGTGTGTCACTGAATGTGCTTTCCCTTCCACTGGCCAAGCATAAGTACACTTAAACACGTAACATTTGCTTTTTATTAAAGCAATCTGGCAGAAAACTTTTTGTTGTCACAGAGACTGACACAAGTGGGAGGGAAGGTGCAAATGATGCAATGGGCAGACTAGGTGGGTCGTCAAAGTCTATGTTTCTATCCCATTCACCTAAATAAGTAGTAAGGCAGCTTGTGCCTTGTGAACATACTTTCATTCAGACTAATTTTCAATCAAACAATTGAGGATTTTGGATGGCCCTGCTGATTATAAACTTGAATAAACTAGTTGGTAACAGTGATCCTGTGCTTAGCAATCTATATCCTAGATGTTCATATGCAAAAAATACAATAAAAACCTGATTAAAGTCTAAAAACAAGCTTATAAAATGCAAAATGTATCTGAACATTTAATCTTTACTTATACAAAATCATTGCAGCCCGAGTAAAACTCAAATAAATTACAAGGTACCCTGACTACTGTATGATGTAAAACATATATTGGTATTTGTTTTATAGTTTTGTAAACCAGGTGTTCCACTAGACAGAACTGTCTGTTTTCAGAGGTGATCCAAGAGCATTGCAGAGGTTAAGTGACTTGCTTGGAGTCACACAGTATGCAAGTGGAGGTTGTGGGAATCAAACCCAAGTCTTCTAAATGTACTCAGTTCGATCACTGTTTGTTACTCTAACCACTAGGCTATTCTGCCAGCCATAACACCCATATATAATGTTTTAATATATGATTTCAATAATAGTGCATAGTACCTACAGTGCAAATTATGAACATTGAACACTTCGCAACATTTTATTAAAACTGAATTATTTCCCTCTCCATCTGTTTATGTTTTCTTACCCCAAAGTGGGTGTATAGTTGACAGAGCACTGTAGAAAGCCTGAGGTTGCACTACTGCTTGCAATGCCAGGGACTCGGGATCTGAAGTGAATTCCCATTGCTAGAGGTCTGGCCAGGGGAGTAGGATCGAGCACCTGGAGGGCTGCTCTCCTTCTCTGGGAACGGTGGCCTGCAGGTCCTGCTGCTTTACTGCCACTTGGGTGACCACGGGTGGCGGTGCAATGAGACTGCAGAGCAATCGGGAAGAGAAGAAGCTAGCCAGGATCTGGAGTAGTGGCATGTCTCTATTTGCCCTACTTCCTTGGATCCCCTCGAGTGTTGGTGCGCTCAGGAACAGAGGCCCGAAAACCAGTAACAATCAACCCACATCGGCTGCTGGTAGAAGGGACCCAGCTGCCCCAGACGTCATAACCAGTTTCCATGAGGGACCCACTGGGCTGCCTGACACACATTAAAGGACTGTGGAGGGGTGACCTGGGGTCCTCTCCCTTCCCACCTAGGGGGTACAACCTAGGCAGGATGGGGGCAGGCTCACAGGAACTCCTGAGCATTACCTGGGGTGAAGCTAGGGGATACCCAGCCTAGGGATCTCTGAAAAGTGGAGATTGACGCTGTGAGAAGGGGGCATAGAAAGAGAAAATAAAAACATTTAAAAATATGCTGAAATCTTAGGGATTCTGTGCAGAGAAATGCAATTTCCGTGAGGCACCGTTACAAGAATTCAAAATCCGCAAACCAAGCAGGATTCCGTGATTTTTACCGGTGTTACCGGTTAAAATGGAAAATCATTGTCCCTGCTTTTTACTTCTTCAATAAAAATGTATTTAAAAAAGATTAACAGCTCTCCACTTAGAAGAATTGCTGTGAGGTAAGTGGGAGGTGGTATCCTTTGTTTGGTCTTATATCACTGGCTACTGTTTATTTTGCCTACTCTAACCCTTTTTACTTCCCCCAAAGTTCTGTTCCTATCCCTTCAATAAACCTGTTTTTTACTGCATATTTGGTGCCCTTTGCTTTTTAACTGTTTAGTTGTTTGCTAACTTTGTATACTGTGTGAGGGGCCACTCTCTGTATACTAAATACTGTAGAGTACGGGGTGTTTTAGTAGTTCTTGGTGAGCAGCACCCTGGCATTATGTGTGTCAAAGGGGCCCCATTAAATGGAGGCACTGCACCAATCCAAACTAATCCCAAAGACCAGCTTAAGACCCAAAGCCAACTGCCCTAACACCAAACAGTACCAGCTGCTCTAACATCTACAGGCTGCAACCCATCTTGAGAGCAGGGGTTACACGCATAATAGTATATGGTTCAGTGTTGTCGAGGATGGAAATCCACACACTCTCAGATGCTACTGTACCACAGTAGTGATGTCCGAATGCTGTCCTACCACAGTACTTATGTCATTACTTCAGCATAATGGCATAGAATCCTGTGTCTATTAATATTCCTTATGTTTCCCTACACTGCTGGTTCCTATAACAAAGATATCAGCAAAGCTGAAAACTCACCAAAGATGAACTACTAAAAATGTTGCTAGCTCATGCAGCTATTACTTGAGTCACGTAAAATGGTTTTGCTCTTATCCTGTTACTTGCTGCTTTCTGTTTATTTGACTATAGTTCAAGACAGACTTAGAAAGAAGACAAATGAACTGAAATCTTAGGAAGAGCTGCTCAAGTGGTCTAGTGGCAGCACATCACACTGCAGTGCAGATGACCTGGGTTCAGGAAAGAACTCAGTGCTTCATGTTGGGAGTAAGGCCTGGCCAAGACAGCTGCCGCATGGCAGTGTGTCTCGACTGGGGAGGACTAGCAGCAGGTTCTGCCACTGCAGAGATCTCTGCAACTGGGCCAGGAAGCTTGTTCCTGTTGTAGTGGAACCCTGTGCGTGGTGAGGCAGACAGAAGCATCAAGCATACCTGGGGAGAAAAAAAAAATGGAAGAAAAACCCAGCTGCTATCAATATGACACCCAGGTTTCTCAGCCTGACCAGGGTACATCCCTGTGGGCAGAGTATATCCAAGCAGATGGACAGCCACCCAGGCAAAAAATATATATATATAAAAAAGTAATCTCTTAGTGAGATGACATTGAGATCTCTTGAAGTTCATTCTTAAGAGCTATGATGTCACCACATGAAACAATGGAAATGAAGCCTTGTTGTGTATGATTGCCCATACAGTACATTTATTATATATATGTCATGGGTCCCTGCAATCTACCTCCTAATAAACAATGAGAATTCCAACAGTATAGGGATTTTTTGGAGTGGTTTAATTATCTTCCAGCACATTTTTTCTATTGATAGTAATTTAGCTGTGCTTTGTCTCCATTTATTGCTGGGAACTTTTAATTAAATGGCATGTTAATTACACCCGGCATCTGTTACTGCTATCCACCTCCCACCTGTTCTCCACTGCTCTAGTTCATCTTTCTTTCATCATTTCATAACTTTCTGGAATGTACAACATTTTTAGGATACATCTGCATAAAAGATGCAGAATAAAATAAATAATAAATAAAATACCTGACCCCTATCACTGAGTGATTTTAATGATGTGAGAAATGCTGTTATCACAGCTTACACATTGTTGTTAATGGGTGTGAAGTCACTACAGGACCTGCTCACATTAGGGGTGAGGGCCGAGAGATGGGGCTTAGATTTAATGTGGGGAAGTGTAAGGTATTAAACCTAGGGTCAAGGAATGTATGTCACATGTACACCCTACATGGTGCAACAGTGGACAGCAGAATTGAGGAAAAGGATCTAGAGCCAGAACACATAAGCTGGAAAGGCACTGTGTTGCTGCAAACCAAAAGAGAAAATGCAATGTTGGAATATATTAGGAATGGGATTGGGATAAGTATTTTGTCAAGGAAGTGATGCGCCCATGTACAAGGCCTTGGTTAGACCACACTGGAGTACTGCATCAGGTTCTGACACCACAAAACAGAAAGGGAATTGAAGAACTTGAGAGGGCCCAGCACAGGGCCACCAAGTTGATTAGGGGCTTATGTAGCAAGGGCTGCGAGGAGACATTGGAAAGAACAGCATGTCCAACAGAGGACTAGGTCTAAGGCCACTCTAGGTCTCCCACTAAATCATCAATGTGAACATCAAAGAACCAGTGTAAGGTTTGGGCCCAGGGGTATCACAGAGCATACTTAATAAGATATGCCATTAGATAGTTTACTTTGTCTAAATCCTCTTGTGCTTCCTGGAAACAGTTTGACAGATTTGTACATTCAAGCAGAGAATGCACAGGGCTGGTGATGCTAAGGAAAACAAAGTACAAATATATCAACGGCAGTCTAGCACTCACCACCACCACAATGAAAGCTGTCCGAGCATAGAATAGGCGCGCAAATCCTTTATTAAAGTGTTCAGTGACACGTCCTGACGCGTTTCGGAAAGTTCCATTATCAAAGGACATGTAACTCACTTCCTTCTATACCAGCCAGTGACATCATCAAGAGGCGACCATAGGTTGATGACATCACTCGTGCAAAAAATAGCAAACAACAAATAAATAAGCACATTACATCAATCACTTCTTCTTATAAATATACGTATATACAAATATACGTACTAGTGCATAACAAGCAGTGAAAGGTGGTTAAAAAATTAGAAGTGGATTCAAGTCCTGCATCCAAGGCTTCCTGTGCAGAAAAGACTGTTTGCCATGCTGAGTTTAAAAACACATTCCTATAAAAGAAACACACAGATAAAAAGGATTAGAATGCAAGTGTAAAAGGAACTGTCTCTAGAGAAGTGCAAATAATGCATTTAGAGCCATATCTCTTTTTTCCTATTTCATGCTTATATCATATTATCTTAATCTCTCTGTTGACCCATATCTGTGATATACACATGCATTCTGATTATGGCTACATCTACTGTACAAGTGTTTCATTTCTTCCCATAGTTTGCTTACTTCATTAATGCATTCCTACAGTATGTCACTCCTTCATTTCTTGAGGTAAGGGGTGACATCAAACCTGTCATTAAGTCCTGGATGACAGCAAGCCTTCAGAGCATAAATCCAGAATCCCTCTTTATAAAATAAAGTTGATAAAGTCTCCCCCTCTAGGTTTAGGGTATATTTTCTCAATAGTTCTGAAGGTAAATCTGTGGGCTTCTGGCTCCCTGGCCTGCATGATATGTAGTGCTGTTGCATAGGTGGGGTCTTTATTTCTGATAGCTCTACAGGGTTCCCCCACTGGCGACTTGAATTTTCTTTTTGTTTTTCCCATATAAAAGGCTTCGCAGCTGCATTTTGCCATGTAAATAACACCTGTGGTGCTGCATGTGATCAGCTGTCTGATTACAAATGTTTACTAGCAAGTCGGCTGAAAAACTATTTTCCTGCAGAGACTGCACTGCAGTATGTGCACCTCTGACATTTGTAGCAACCCACATATTTATTGGTAAGCCATGTCTCTGGGGTGTTTTTGGTCTGCCTACTGTGTACCAACTGGCCCCTTAGAGTCACAGCTTTTCTATAGGACATCCTGGGGGGATTATTATGGTATGAATGCAAGCCTCTGTCTCCTTTCAAAATATTCCAATTTCTATACAGAATCTGACACTTCATTACCATGTACAGAATATGTTGTGACACAATTGAGTCTCTCCGAGCCATTTCCCCTCTGATATCTGTTACCAAATGTCTGGTAACCTGATCCATATGTAAGGGGGTTTATTCCAGCGCACAGACCCCGTGTTATACCACCACTGGGCTGCCAGAGATGACAACAGTTAACTACCTGTGAGGGGTGTTTGTAGCCACAGAAACTTAATTGTACAGTGCCTCTACCCAGACAGTTGGTAGTGGGCCAGCTGACAGTTTTGTTCAGCCCCCTTGGATGCTGTAACTCCCCACTGTAGTTAGTACCTCCCATTGATACTTTTTATTTATAACACAATCACCCTTCCAATAATAGCATGCACAGTAAATATTCTAACAATGATGATAACAGTATAGTCCACACCACAAATGTATTAGCACATTGGCACCTGTAACAGAGTTAAGCAGGTTAGCACAGACTAATTTCGGTAGTATTGGGCCCCACTTAGTTGCCCATGTAGGCAGGATCCAAACTATCCCCAAGCTACTGTTTAGTCAAGCCCTACCAGATGTGCACTGATTTATCTAATACTTCAACTGCCAATAGCATAGCCCAACTAGATGCAGCCCCTGCTTGGCTTCAAAGTAACTTTCAGATACAGCAACTCCCCCTGTACTCAAGACCTCATGTACTGGAGGTCACTACCCTACTCATCTGGTACCAGGCCCTTGAGCTGGAAGTTCCTACATGGCAGTCATGGGGTGCCCAATGTTCAAACATTGCAGGCCAGTAGTTGCTACCACAGGTTGGCTGGCACTGGTGCACTTAAATGATAGCAGTGGAGCAATGGGCTCCTAAACACTTCCCTCAAAGACCATATAATTGCTAAATTGTCTACTCACCTCTAAGAATGAGTTACTGTATTTGTAATCCTGCCCAATGGCCAACAAACTCTGTACTCACACACAGTTCCACAGAACTGGATAAGTCCGATCAGTAGTCACAGTTACCAGGGACTGCTCCATGGGGTGCAAAGACCTCACTTAGTTCACTTTACCAATTCGACCTCTGCGACTTTCAGCCTTCAGGATTCGGGTCCAACCACAGTTCAGTACCACCTTCAAGGCTGACTGTCTCTCTTACATGGCCAGCGTGCATGGCCAAAAGAGTCTGAGTTTGTATTCCTCCATGAAGTGCTACACCCTGATCTTCCGCTGTCATCTTCTTGTACAGGCCAGCATACAGATGCCACTTGAACTTCTGTTATACTCAATATACCTGACCCAGGATGACATACTTTTACTCATGGTCATTCACGCCATCTCCTCACTTTGGGATCCCTCACAGATCTAACTCCTCCTTGCCAATCCACTTTATATTTCGGCTTCCACAGCACAGTTCTGATTGGTCTTGTCACTTGCCACTTACTGTTGTCGACATCTGGTAGGGTTGCTAAACAGCACCAATACATTGTCCTACCTTTTCTTATAGACCCTGCAGTGATATTTGGACCTCGGAATTCTACTGCTTGGTCTTCCCCGAGGTCAAGACATCACAAATGGCAGTCCCCATGGAGACCACACATTTAATCCCAGTAACCACTCTTCCAAATATACAACGAATTCCCCTTCTGCATACCAGAAGTCCTGAAGGGTCAGCTTCGATCAGAAAACAAACTCAGCTTGAGAAGAAGGGTGTTGCCCGTACATTAGGCAGCTCACAGACCCTATTTCTGGTTCTTTGAAATCCTTCTTTCAGTTAAAGAATGCATTTGATCTTTTCAGATATGAATTTTGTAGCATTGTACAAAGCCACTTAGTTTAAAACACCTGATCACCTGACCATGTGGTTCAACACAAATTAAAGCCAAATAACAAGCACTCCCAAACTAAGATTTCGACTTTAGAAGGGTGACTTTTGGTAAAATAAAGGAACTGGTTAGGACAAAACTGGTGGGGCTGGGGGTGGCATGTAGATAGTAAATGGAAAGTGCTTAAAAAAGTGTTGCTTGAAGCAATGAGTCTCTGTATCAAGACAGTAGCAAAAAAGGAGAAAAAGGAAACCAATCTGCTACACAAAGGAGATAGAGGAGGCAGTAAGTAGGAAAAGGGAAACCTTCAGAAAGTAGAAGACAAACCAGACAGATGAAAACAAGGAAGTGTACTAAACCAAGATGCTGCCAACAAGAGGATTAGGTGAGCAAAGTCAGAAGCAGAAGGGGTGAAGAAGGGGGTTAAGGCTTTCTTCTGCTATTTCATTTTATTTTACAATATTTGGCCAGGAAAACAACAGTAAGCCAAGGCTTGTTTCCAGGTGCATCCTAGGAGAACAGGGAAGTTAAATAACTTGCTCATGATCACACAGTATGCAAGTGGTGGCTGTGGAATTCAAACCTAGTTCTCCAGGTTTGCAGCTCAGTGCTCTTAACCACTGTGTTATACTGTCTCCCATAAGTCTATACTCAAGAGAATACAGATCCGAGCATTGGAATACATATACAGAAGAAGGGGAAGTGTGGGTGGAGGAGGATATGGCTAAAGTGGAACTACTAAATAAGTATTTCTGTTCTTTATTCAAGATAGAGGACAAGGGACCACTACCTGATTGTGGTCTGAAATCCAGAAGGGCAGGAAGGGTCAAATTTAACATGGAACTGATTACTGAGGAAAGGGGTACTGCCTGGGGGGTCTTAACACTCTGAAGATGACAGATCAATAGGACTGGTGAGGTTGCACCCTAGAGAGCTAAAAGAAATGCAGTAGGAGTTGACCGTCCCCTTGCATACCTCTTTAGTTGTTCACTGGAAGTATAAGTGATGTAAGTTAGGACTGGTGTCTGCCACATTATATATTCTTATATTTGTATCCTGTGACCTTCTCATCTCCTCCTGCACAAAAAAAGTACAAAACTGCTACCAAGAACGGTGCTTCCGCATCCCTCCACAGTACAAGCCATACAAGCACTCCCAGGGATTGCTCACTCTCCCCTGCCTGGCTAAAAAGGATGCCATTAATCTAGGTTTCTGGTTACATAGCCACCTACGCATGCCCACCATAAAAAACAGTAAAATCAAAAACCACAGCCACAACCAACCCTGGCGGATAATACTCCACATACTCTATTGACTCCTACTAGCTGGAGATATGGAGTCTAATCCAGGACCCTCCAGCACCAACTATCACACCACTGCCCGCTCGACCCCTAAAGGGGTTAATACCAAAAGCCTCAAAATAGCACACTTGAACTGTCAAAGTCTGTGTCCTAAAATGCCAGAACTTGAAGTCTGGGTTACTTCTTTAATCCGGCTGTACTTGGAATTTCTGAAACCTGGTTAAAACCCTCCATCCTCCCACACAAAGTGGCCCTACCCAGTATGGTGCTTTCTGGCATGATTTCTGTGAAGGGAGTGGGCAGCTCTTGCCCCCTGCCCCCACGAAGCCACACGCCGCAGGGTTGAGGCACTGGGAAACCAGGCGGACCTCCCCTGCAGACCGAAAACCAAAAGGAGCAACCGCTGGGACAGAAGGAGTTGAGGAGGGACTAGGAGCTGAATAAAACCAACTAAATGGACTTGATTTTCTGGACTGTGATAGAATACCCGAGTCGCTTACCTGCTGAGCGACCCCTCTGCCTGCCGTTGGTAACTCGAGACTGCCCTGCATCAGTTTTGAATTCTGGTGCCTTTTCTGCCGAGCTGAAAGGCAAAAGCGCCGACTGGCACTGAAGCTGCTGCTGACGCTGATCCCCGAGTTTAAAGCAGCGTAGGCTGCTGCTGAAATTTACTGAGATCCTGATTTCTGTGAAGGGAGCGGGCGGCTCTTGTCCCCTGCCCCCACGAAGCCGCACGCCACGGGGTTGAGGCACCAGGAAACCGGGCGGACCTCCCCTGCAGACCGAAAACCAAAAGAAGCAATCGCTGGGACAGAAGGGGTTGAGGAGGGACTAGGAGCTGAATAAAACCAACTAAGTGGACTTGATTTTCGGCCCACCCTCGCACCCTGTTCCCTCCTCCCATTAAATACCCAGTAGCCACGCCCTCAGTGTCACACTGGCCAATCAGACTGAGTAGGGTGGTAGAGGGCAGCTGTCTAAGAACCCCCCCAGCTATTGCACTATTTGTAAGCTGATATATTTTCATTACAGTCTGTCTGCTGTGCAAAAGTACAACTTTATTTCTGTTTATGCCTAACTCATGCCTGTGAAAGTAATTACTGCCAGCATTACCTCTATACCTACTGCCTTAAATCTAGTTGCCTCTAGACTGCCAACCTGCATGGTAATCCTAATTGTAGGGTAAATCTCTGGACCCTGGGGGCAAACTGGACACGTGTCATACAGGTGGTACTGTACCCATTTGTTTCTGTTAGCACCTACCCAAATTTATGGCTGACATCTCCCATAGGAATAACTTTAGCTCTATTGCCCTATTAGTCAGCTAACTGTCCTTCTCACAAAGAGTACACTAGAGGTACTTGAGATAAGTGGTTTGGTAAGGTACAAACAATTTATTTTCCTGTCACTTGCCAGGTGACTAACACCCGTGGCACCCCTTGAAAATCCTATTTATTTTTTTTTCAAGAAGACAGCTGTTCCTTTTTATATCTCTGAAACACGTTTTATTTCTATTGTTTGCTGACTAACACCCGTGGCACTGTCCGGTGTCACTTGTCAGGTGACTAACACCCGTGGCACTGTCCAGTGTCCATTGGTGCCCTAAGGTGGTAATCCCGGTACTGTCCCAGTGGGACATCTGTACTGGAGCAATCATGGGACTCACTGAGCCCCCATCAAAGCTAGTCCTGTGCCAGTTACTCCTGGGCACGCTAGCCACTATAGGCACTGTGAGCCTTACTGTGTCCTGGATCCCCTGGATCTCAGGGGTGGTTGACCCCCTAAAAATAGACCCCTGGTGTACGTGTGTCCCACCGGTGAAGTCTGATTTTACCTTCTCTAACATTCTAGCAGAGGGCTCTCCCCTGACCGTGGTCCTCGGTGGTCTTAAAGTGAGGTACCTTCTGAGACCCACTCAAAAGGTCAGGCGTTATGACCGTAGGTCACAGAACAAGGAGAGATCTCCCCATTAAGGCATCTACTCCAGCTCCTGCTGGTGACACTTGTGCTAGCAGAGGACATTGAACTAAACCAAGGACCGTCACTCCAGTCCACACCTACACTGGTGGGCTGGTCAGCAGTAAAAGGGCTGAAGGTAGCCCATCTTAATATCAGAAGCCTGCTTCCAGACCTGACGGAACTTCGTGTCTGGGTAACTCGTCATAGTCCAGACATTCTTGGCATTACAGAAACCTGGCTGAAGCCCTCCACCCCTAGCTCCATATGTGCCTTCCCTGGTTACGACCTCATCCGCTGTGATCGTCCGGGAAGCAAGAGAGGTGGTGGTATCCTGGTCTACTGCAGGAACCATCTTAACCTGTCTGCCCTCCCTCATCAACAGACCGTGCAGTCCCCCTGTGAAGCTCTGCATATGGTACTGTTGCTAGGGATGACCAAAAAGATTCACATTGTGTATACCTACAATCCTCCAAAAGGAGACGTAGAGGGACTGACTGGCCTCCTCAGTGCAGTTGGTGCAGTAACACGGCAGAATGAGCTAATCATTCTGGGTGACCTCAACCTCAATTGGCTGGGTGGCAAAACTAAAGCCTTTGAACCGTCACTGGCCAGTCTCTCTCTGACACAGCTTGTCAAGGATCCTACCAGGTGCCCTACTAATGGGGGTAAGGGCCAACTCCTGGACTGGATCATGACAAATAGACCAGATAGGATCAGCTCGTCTGGTATCCTACCGGATTCTGTCTCTGATCACTCCACAGTGTACTGTGTCTGGAGGATACCACTTCAAAAAATTCCCCATAAAATTATCCAGATCAGAGACTACTCCAAGTTTGATCTGTCCTCCTTTCATAATGATATCAAGTACACGGATTGGGTGGCAGTATGGAATGCTAAGGACTCCACATCCGCTGTCATCACTTTCTTATCTCATTAAGGGCCCTGCTGGAGAAACATGCCCCCCTCATCAGACGGAGGGTGAGGGGAATGGCTATTAAATGGCTTCATGGTAGTTTCCTGGCCCTCCTCAACACTAGAGATAAGTGATGGGCCAAGTTTAAGGCCACAGCTGACCAAGCTATTTTTCTGAGATACAGGAAGCTCAGAAATGAGTGCAAAAAGAACATAAGGATTGCCAAGACTGAGTTTTGCAAATCTGCTTTATTGAACTCAGCTAGGGATCCTAGAAGGTTCTGCAGGAATATTAAACACGTTGTGAGTGGTACACAGAGCACTGAGTCCACTGATATGATAATTGGTGGTTTCAGCTGTAACAACCTGGAAACCATTGCCAACTCCTTCAACCATTATTTTTTTGGATCTATCAGAGTACACCTCGTCGTTCCCAAATGATGATGGTGTTAGTGGCAATCAGCCCATAGTACCATCTTCACTCCGCCCGCCCTTCCTGTTCAGGGCAGTGGTGGTACAAGAGGTGCAGAAACTGCTAGCTGGACTCTCCCCCTACTCAAGTGCTGGCCAAGATGGCTTAGAACCAAAGCTCCTCAGTCTTGGTGCCCCCTGGCTGGCACCTCTGGTGGCACACATTTTCAATCTGTCCCTGGCAACTGGAGTTATCCCAGACACATGGAAGGTTGCCAGGGTAGTCCCAATCCTTAAACAGGGGAACCCTAAACTGATAGAGAACTATCGTTCCCATATCCATCCTGTCTGCGGCTAGCAAACTTCTGGAGAAAGTTGTGGCAGGGCAACTCTCAGAGTACTTACAGGTGCATGACATAATGACTCCTGTACAGCATGGATTCAGGAAGGGGCATGGTACCTCATCAGCCCTAGTTACTGTTTCATCATGGATTAGGGAGGCCATGGATCAGGGTAAACTTTTGGGGGCTCTCTTCATTGACCTATCGAAGGCGTTTGACCTGGTCGACCATGTCATGCTATCAGCTCAACGTAGAGCAATTGTTCTTTCCACTGCTGCTCTCAGCTGGTTCGCCAACTACCTACATGGTAGAATGCAGTGGGTTAAATTTGGCAAAGAGCTCTCTGGTCCCATCCCAGTAACAATGGGGGTCCCCCAAGGCTCCGTCCTTGGACCAATGCTCTTCTCCATTTTTATTAATAATCTCCCCGATTCCACTGCCCATTGTAAACCAATCCTCTATGCAGATGATCTGGTTATCCTGTCTCACTCCCCTGAGGTGGGGTCATCAACCACCACCTGAGTGAAGACCTAAAAAACATTCAGACATGGATCCTGAACCACAAGCTAGTCCTTAACCTAAAAAAAACCCAGGCCATGCTCTTTGGGTCCCAGGCTAAGATTAAGGCCTCCCTTGTGCCATTCTGTGTATCCAGTAAGGGAGATGTCCCGATCCCAATCACGGACAACTTCAAATACCCGGGAGTAATGCTGGACCCACAGCTTGACCTTGGCCTTCATATTCAGAGGATATGTAAAACAGTCAACTGTAAACTGGGTCTGGCCTACAAAGCAAAAAACAACCTCACACCGGCCGAGCATGTTGCCCTTGCAAGAGGGATGCTTCTCCCCTCATTGTGTTATGGGCTCCTGCTGTTTGCTAGCACCACTAAGGCCCATCTCTCCAGGTGGTCAATGGCCTATAACAGTGTCTGCCGCTTCGCCCTATCGGACCCTCGTCTCACTCATCACTGTGAGCTCTACAATAAGTTAAACTGGCTCTTGCCCACAAAGCACATTACTTTGTCCTTGGCTGCTTCACTGGAAAGGTCCTCAACACGGGTACCCCTTCAGGGGTGGCATGTTTGCTGGCCCAAACTGCCCCCTCGTCCTATCACCTTAGGTCTCAGGGGTCTGCCACACTCAAGGTACCTGTGACTAGGACTCAAATGAGTGAAAGGGATTTCGCAGCATGCGCCCCCAAACTTTGGAACACCTTCCCAACCCAGGTCCATGTTGCCCCCTCGCAGGGCAGCCTGCACTCTTCCCTATGGAGCCATCTTAAAATTGCATTAGCCTGCGGGTGCCAAAACCCCCTGTGACATATGTTAGCACTTGCACCCATACATAACAGCTGGCTCTTAAGATGTAGTATTTGTATTGTACTGCTGCATAACTGATACACCGCTTACCCTACTGCAACAAGTCTAACTATATGTGTCTCATATGCCTTGTACATTGTGCATTCATCTACATTATGAGGTTTGCAGGTGACATGTGAGTTCATTTTTGGCTAACTGTACCTTGTAGTCTCATGACATGTAATCTTACCTTGTAGTCTCATGACGTGTAATCTGTTCCTAATTATGTACCATGTTGTTCCAAGTGTGTAAGTATGTAATTTCCTGTACTCTCCCGGGTCGTACCTGAAAATAGGTAAATGTCTCGTCTAGTGTACTTACCTGGTTAACAAAAGCTAAATAAATAAATAAATGATAGGGCTGGTAAAAGAGGTGACGGTGTTCTCTTATATATCAAGTCCAGCCTTGCAGCTATTGAAATTCCACCTCCCTGCCTCCTTAACATCATCTGCTGAATCAATCTTTGTCTCCTTAACCCTAAGCAACACCAAAAAACTAACAGTCGGATGCACCTACTTACCACCCAAGGCTGCCACAACAACACTACCCAACATCATCTCCTCCCTCTCTGACCCCCCCCAAGAACTAATAATGTGTGGGGATTTGGACCTTGATTGGTTAACTAGTAACAAAACTACAGCCTGCTCCACCCTGGCTGACGCCAACCTAACACAACACATCTCCGAACCCACCAGAAGGAATAATAGAACAGGAAACCACTCCCTCATAGACTGGATCCTATCCAACTGTGCTCATAGAATAATTGCCTCAGGAGTATTACCCAACAGTGTCAGTGACCACTCTCCAGTCTACAGCACCTGGAAAAACAACTCCCTTAACCCGCCTTCTAAAATCGTAGAATCTTGCAATATGGCCTCCTTCAATCTCGACTCCTTGTTCAGCTCTCTCAACAATGTAAACTAGGACCCCATACGTACCCTGTCTACTATTGATCAAGCTCTGGAATACTAATCGACACTGTCACTGCCATAATAAACAGCCATGTACCAATTACCAGACGTAGAGCCAAAGGTGCTAAAGCCCCATGGCTGACAAAAGATATTATATTATTTTTTTATTAAGCTCTCAGATTAACCTTTGAGTACAGGCTCATTACATAGGTTCCACGCCAGGGTCATTACAGTAACAAACAAAACTATAGCTTAGGGGAAACCATAAGAGGACAACAACAATTAAGGCAAATTAGGTAAGAGGTTACATGTGTGACTGAAATAAGCAAACACTATATACAATGGTACTTTCCAACATAAAAGGAAAAAAGGGAGGGAGAGTGAACAAGGGGAGGGATTGGCTCAAGAAGAGAGGGGTAATAGTGAGAAGACAAACTGGAGAGAGAGAGAGAGAGAGAGAGAATATATACTGAAAATCAGCCTAGAAGGTGGGCCTCATTACTGGTGAGGGAGGCTTATACTAAACATACTGGCAGTGCCAGTAGCAGGAAGTTTTAACAGAGGGTATCGGGTGAGGGGACCGTACAGGATTAGAGCAGGATGTCAGTATAAGAAGGGGAAGAGGGAATGGAAGCAGAAGGGGAGTGGTGGAGAGGGGATGAGGGGAGGAAGGGTAGAAGGTGTAGGAAGGAGGTTGATAAAATAAGGTGTGGGGAGGAGGAGATATAAGGAACCACGTGTACAAACGCGATGTAGCTTGGAAAACATATAAGAAGACTGATCTCCCCTCAGACTGGCATGCATACATACAGACAGCTCAGAAACTCATGCAAGTCATACTAATGCAAAGTGGACCTACTACTGTTCAATCCAAACAGAAAAACTCAGCAACCCCAAAGAATG
Source organism: Neoceratodus forsteri (assembly GCA_016271365.2). NCBI lineage: Eukaryota > Metazoa > Chordata > Ceratodontiformes > Ceratodontidae > Neoceratodus > Neoceratodus forsteri. Next base: position 667,712,969 of record CM057451.1, on the reverse strand, counting down.
CTGGGCCCAGATAAATTCCCTCCTCAAAGGAAAATCTTCCACTTGTCTGGACTCGCTGTCAATGAAGGACAAAGTGCTATCAGACCCTGCATCTATTGCTGAAGGTTTTAACAATTTCTTTACAGACCTTACCAACTATGTATCACACTTCACTACCAACCTAGACAACCAGCCCTCCCCAGCCTCAAATCTCTCTACAGCCACACCACCGCAATTCCACCTCAAGCTAGCTACCCAGAAAGAGGTTCTCAGGCTACTCCAAAACCTCAAGAAACATGGCTCTCCTGGCCATGACACACTTGAACCTAAGCTCTTAAAATGGGGAGCACCATCCTTTCTCGAAGGGAATGTACCCTCAAAATGGAAAACAGCATTAGTAATCCCAATCCACAAAGGGGGGGGGGGAGTCACACCCATTGAATATTACAGGCCAATCTCAATTCTCTGCCACCTTGCCAAAGTTCAAGAAAGAATCCTATACAACCAATTGCAAGACTACCTCTAACTTCACCAACTCCTGTCCCCTTGGCAACACGGTTTTCGCAAAAATCATAGTACTCTCTCTGCACTTATCAAAGTCACCTCAGACATTTACCATGCTTTCAATCTTGGACTAGCAACAGGGGCTATCTTCATTGACCTCACCAAGGCTTTTGACCTGGTGAACCATACGCAACTCATAATGAAGTTAGAATCCTTGGGTCTCGACCAACCATCTACTTTGTTGGTTCCATGACTACCTCGGTTGTTGCACCCAAAGTGTCAAATGGAGCAACTGTCAATCCCCATTCAAACAGATTACCCATGGAGTTCCCCAGTGATCCAACCTGGGCACCCTACTTTTATCATTATTTATTAATGAGTTGCCTGGCTTCTGTGATGGGGCATCCATTCAGCTCGATGTGGATGATGCCATATTATACCGCTCCTCAGCTGACTCCTAATGGCTCAATCAACACCTGGAATCTGACTTCCACCAATTAGAAGCATGGTTCTTTGAAAATAATTTATTACTAAACACAAAAACAACTAAACCTATGCTTTTCCATCCCTTCTCCGGTAATACTTGTCTTAACTCTCAACTCTCCATCTGCTCCAGTAACAGGGAACCTCTTGAAGCGGTACGTTCCTTTAAATACTTGGGCATCCTGCTTGATCCTAACCTTTCCTTCGAGGTCCATCTCCACAAAACCACCAAAACCTTACATCAAAAGATTGGTCTGTTATACCATCTTCATCCCTTGCTATCTACTGCATCCCGTCAAAAATTATTACTGCCTTACTCCTGCCTCTGCTATTTTATGGGGCTCCTCTATTCTTATCACTCAAGGCCTCTCTTACAAACCAACTGAAACAACTATATCATAAGATTGGGTACTTTGCCCTTGGAGCAGCCCCTCATCAACACCATTGCACTGTGTTAACATCACTGTGCTGGCTGGCTATAACTTGAACATGAATTACAATACTCCTCGCTATGCCTTACCTATAAGCTTACTCGTTTCTACACACCACCTAGCCTATCTGACATCTTAGTACGAAAACAACCCAGGCAGTCTCTCCGCACTACCTCTCTTCCTATACTAGACATACCTAAGACACATCTATCAGCAGACAGAAGATCCTTTGCTTATGCTGCCCCCTTGGTATGGAACTCCATCTCCCTATCTATCCTATCCTGCTCTACCCTCCCTCGCTTCAAACTTGCTCTGCATAACTACCTAGCTGTTTCAGGTTCCTGTACCTGTCTTTCCTGACCTACAGGCCCCTGCCCTTATCTTTATCCTCCTTTAACTTCTAAACTCAATTCTCCAACAATTATATGGTAATTGTATTTGCCTTGGGGTTACTGCTATCAAGAATATATTTGTACTGTGAATATTTGAGATGTATTATAGCCTTCTTTTTTGCATAACCTAGAGATAATAGTTTTTATATAACTTTGATTTTGTATACCCCTGTGGATTAATGTGTGTTGCAATCCATTTGTCCTTAGTACCCTCCCCCAGGTTACCCCCCAAAAAAGGGACTGCAAGGTCTCAGTTGGCTTACCCAGTTACCAAAATTAAAATAAATAATGAATAAGTGCATTGGAGGGCATCTGATGTGTTACCTCTGCACATGAGTGGGAACAGGGATAAATGAGGGAACTATAAACCGATCAGTTTTACTTCTATAGTAGGGGTACTTGGATTTGCCAAAATCCATTCCATTAGGACTTTTTAGGAATTTGGAAGATCGCATTCTGAATCAGAATCAGAAATCCTAAAAATCCTTGCAGGCAAGAAGTGCAGCCTGGTGGTTCTTGCAACTAGTCAAAATCAGATTTTGGATTCTGGATGCCTTAGCCAAGTCGATGAAGATGTCCACAGTGACTAGGCCATAGCCCATGACTTTCAGAATGGAATTAGTGACCAACAGGTGTGAGGTGACAGTGGAGTGACGTTTATGAAAGCCAAACAGGAAATGACAGTAGAAGGAGGAAGAGTCAAGGAATGAGCAGCACTAAAAGAGGATGATTTTTTCCTGTAACTTTACCAGGACAAGGAGGAGGTAGATGGGGTGGTACTGTAATTACAGTACAACCAACAAAAACAGCAATTGCCAGGCAGGATAATATTGCCTGAACCTTTTATTTGCAAAAGAGCACAGAAAACCAAGTTAAATTTGATGTGCAAGTGTAGACTCTGGGTGCTCACACTGTGCATGACCAGTTTCATGCATGCATTCTTCTTCGCTTCTCCTTGACAGAAGCACGCATGCATGAAACCAGTCGGGTCTGCTGGTTGTACTGTCAAATCTGTAAACTGTACACGCCAGCAGAAGAGCAGCTTTTTTTGTTGTCTCAGCAGACTATAATTCCCAGGGAATAGTCTCCCACTTTGTGCAGGGGGTGGATGGCTGGATGTCTGAGCAGTATTTCGATTCTCAGGGGAATAGTCTCCCTCTTTGTGCAGGGGGTGGATGACTGGGTTTAGGCTGAGGGTCAAAAAGAGAGTAAATTACCTTCAAGAACATATTGGGGAGTTTAGGTTGTTCTGAAGGTAGTTAGAAAAGTAATTTAACTTGGTCTCTCTAAAGACCTTAGTACTGGCACGACAAAGCTATTTGTTTCTCAGCAAGTCCTCCCAATAGCCATAATCCCTGTGGAGATGCCAGTCAGGGACTTAAAATAGGTCTGATCCAGGAAAGGTGGGACCCATGACACAAGACCTCATAAAAGGGGTACTAATGTTCCATGCTGCAATAAATTTAGATTGAAAATAGGACAGAACACCATCAGTGTCTATAGAGAGGGGAACGGTCAGGATTATGAAGATCGTCAAGACGAGAGCTGCCCCAATGGCTCAATGTACTACTATGCAGACAACCTATTTCAGGAGCATAGTCGGATCATGATGTTGGTAGGCATGCCAGGCCACAACAGTTAAGGGTTTACTAGGGTTTGTGAGGCAGAAGAAGACCATAAGGCCCATCTAAACTGCCACCCCACTTCTCAGTGTATCTCTTCAAACTGACCTGAAAGAATAATTTTATTTGTCTATCTAGGTGGAAGACTAGGTTTGCTGGCAAAGGCACCTAGCTTCACCTGAGCTCTTTTCTTCTAGGTTTGCTTGTAAGGACAGAGCAAAGAACAACATTATCAGAGCAAGGAAAAAGATTAAGGCTTCTTTTGGCTAGGCAGATTTACTGTGTGTTACTATTTTCTTTTGTGCTCACAGGTTTTGTTACTGTTTTTTGCTTACATTTTACTGCTTTATTGTTCTCTGATTTAAATTGTTGCTGCAAGGTAAACTTTCTGCTGCATTACTACAGGGTGTGCCTACAGGTTTGTTACTTTTTTGTGCTTTCAGATTACTGCTGTAATCTTCTCTGATTCAAATAGTTTCTTGCAAGGTATATCTTCTGTTACTGCTTTATTTTTCTCTGTAGCAAAGTGTTTTTTACAGGGTATATCTTCTGTGAAATTGTTACAGGTGGTGCTTACAGGTGTTGTGACTTTTTTATCTATCATTAGGCTAAGCAAAATTACTGTTTGCTACTATTGGTGATCTCTTTTTAGTTGTCCATGGGGAACCTCCTTCAGCTTTTGTTAGCCAGTGCAAGCATTGGCACCGTCTCTCAAGAAGTCACGCTGCCACTCGCTGTCAGCTGTTTCTATGGTGCCGTCTAGCTACAGTTCATGGACTACATCCAGGCTGCTTGATAATTCTGTCTTGATTCTTAACATAGTACTCCAATTGAACAACTGTGCCTAAATCCCTTGCCCCTGCGCCCTGCTCCTGGCTTTAACTGGCTCCTTGAACTCTTTTTTTTAAAATGCCTCCTCCCTCTCTGCACATCTCCTCTTACCCCACCTGCTAGTCTTTTCTTATGTCGCTCTCATCTTAGAGCATCCACTCCTAGAGGGGCACACAGATCTTAAGCCCTGCAGTACCTTGCCGATGCAGCCTGTCTGTATCTCTTCCTCATTTAATGTATATCTGCCACACATCGCAATCTATCCTTTAGGCACCTATTATCTGAGTCAGCTCGAGCCAAGCCAATCCCTGGCCACTTTCTATGCTAGTTCCTCTTCTATAAGCATCTCTAATCATGTGTCTGTCTTTGGTATAGCTTCCCCCCGCCGTTGTATGTATTTGTGTTCCCCCAGGTTTCGCTATGCAGTCAACTTTCGCCAGTTGCTATGTATATCACTGTTCAATGAGTTCAAGAAATTCCTCATGCTACTGCTATTGTGTTCAGGAAATATTGAACTAAACCCCAGTCCACCTACATCAATTCTGCTTCTACAGACCTTCCTTCCCTAAAGGGCAGTAGCTTCCTGCACATTAACACCTGTAGTCTGCTTTAGAAGTTAAACTTATTACAAGCCTGGATATCTCACACTTCTCCAGATGTATTAGTAGTTTCTGAAACCTGGTTAAAAGCTTCTACAGCAAATCAGGCTATCAACATTCCCTCTTACAACATATATAGAACAGATAGGGCAGCTGGGGGGGGGTTGCAATCTACTGTATGTCTAGGACAAATACAAGGTAACCATTCTTGACTCGACCTCCATAGCTAAAGAATCTGAGAGCCTTACCTTAAAAACATCCCTTCCCTCTAGCGAACCTGTTCTTATTACCGGGTGTTACAGACCCCCCTCTGGTGGCCTTGGGATTATCCCCCACTTAAAAAAGATTCTAGGGGGCACCTCTTCCAAATGCATCCTCTTCCAAATGCATCTTCCAAATACACTCAATTACCGGGTGTTACAGACCCCCCTCTGGTGGCCTTGGGATTATCCCCCACTTACAAAAGATTCTAGGGGACATCTCTTCCAAATGCACCTGATGGGTGATTTCAACTTGGATTAGTGCTCCCAATGTTCAGAGCCATTAAAAACTCTCTGTGATACACTTGGTCTCATCCAATTAATCTGTGAACCTACACAGCCTAATTTATGTAACCCCGAATGTAGTTCCCTTCTTTCTTAACCTAATTTTTTCCAATAGGCCACACAAAATTGTGCACACCAGAGTATTTCACAATGATAACAGTGATCACAGTGCCATTGCCTGTGTGAGGCACCCTTCAAAAGCGAATTACCAAGCCAAATTTATTTTCAAAAGGAACCTTCATAAATTTAATATAACCAGTTTTTTGGCGGACCTTGGTAAGATTCTTTTATTTTTATTTATTTCATGTGCAGATTAACACCTTTGAGCCAACAGGCTCTTTTACAAAGGTTCCATGTCAGGTATAACAAACAGACAAACAATTTCCAAGGTTACATTTCATAAGAGGAAGAGACAAGAATACAGTAGTAATTTGACGGACATTGCTGTTGTTAATTGCTGATAACAGAATACTGACAGGCTGTACATGTAGGCAAGTAGTCTTTGCATTTCCTAAATTGTACAGGTACAAGTAATACATTTGGTAAGCAGTTTAACAGATATTGTTAAGACTTAAAAAGAAGGACTCAAGTAATCAAGCCTGAAGTTAGGGAGGAGTGGCCTGAGGGGGCTTTGTCATATTTCGGAAAAGGGGTGAGGGGTGGAGCAGGAGAGTGGGGCAGTCACCTAGAGGCTTTGTCAGGAAGGTGCTGCAGCGCAGAAGAAGTGTGGGGGTGGGATGAGGGGTATATCATGGCCGTCTGCGACTAGTTGTTGCAGCCACACTGGTTGTCTTCTGCCAAAACGGTTAACAGGTCTCTTTTAAAGGGGCCTATTTTTGTGTGTTCCAGTGTGGTAGAGGGGAGTTCATTAAGCAATGTGGGGCCGCGGTAGGAGAGTGACCGCTGAGCAAAGCATGTTCTTTTGAATGGGACATGGAGCACTCCCTTTGCCGTTCCTCTGGTGACCTTTGTAGAGGGGTGTCACTGGAACAGTGCGGCAGTAGAGTCAGGCATGAGACCTAGTAGGGCTTTTTTCCCCCATTATGCAAGCCTGATACCTTGTCCTGAGGTGAAGCTGGAGCCACCCTGTAGAGGAGTAAAGGGTGCAAGTATGGGTATGCTGGTTAGCACCGAGGATCAAGTGACAGGCCCTGTTGACTAGTTGTTTAACTCTATTTAAGGCTGAGTCAGTGGCAGCACCGTATATGACTAATGCATAGTCTATGATAGACAGGATAGAGCTTTGAGTAACTAGTTTAAGAGCCTTGTGCATCATGGCTTGCCTGTGCCTGTATAGAATGCCTAGTTTAATATTACCAGTCTTGACTACGTGGTCAATATGGTGCACAAAGGAGAGTGTGTCATCAATATGTACTCCGAGGTATTTGAAGGTGTGGACTTGCTCAATGCTATCCCCTTTCTGGCTGAGGATAGTCAGGGGTTCAACATTCCTTTTGGAATGTGGCATGGTTAGTTGCATTGTTTTAGTTTTTTTATAGTTCAGTAGGAGTTGGTTTGGGGAGAACCACGCCTCTAGCAAGGCAAAACTGCACTGGGACTGATATCACTGCATCATCTGCATACAGCAGCATTTTAGCAGGACAGGCTTTTGGAAGGGGAATTTATGAAGAAACTGAAGAGACGTGGCCCTAGGATCGAGCCCTGTGGGACCCCTAGTGTTACCTTTCTGGGATCAGAGGTAGCATCCCCTATCCTAACACTCTGCATCCTGTGTGATAGGTAGCTGTTGAACCAGGAGATGGTATCTACTGACAGACCCAGGCTCCGTAGGTGTCTTAGCAGGATTTGGTGGTTGACAGTGTCAAAAGCTTTTGTGAGGTCAATAAATATGGACCACATCGTTTTTCCTGAATCAAGGGCTTCGTATGAGTGGGAGGTAAAGTCGATAAGAGCGGTGATGGTGCTGTGCTTTTGGCAAAAAACCATGTTGCTGAGGGCAAAGCAGATTGTACTTGTTTAGATAGTCAGTGAGCTGATCAGAGACAACCCTTTCCAACGCTTTAGAGAGAGGTGGAAGTATCGAGATAGGGCGATAGTTCCCCATATCAGTTCTGTCCCTGCTCTTAAACACAGGGGTGACCAGAGCAGTTTTCCACCTGTCTGGGAAGATTCCTGTTCGCAAGGAGGTGTTGAACAGTTTGGTTAATGGGGGCAAGTTCTTTCAGGGTGAGCGCTAGCAGTTTCATGTCTAGTGAGTCACTACCAGTCCTGGTTTTGTTTAGAATCCTTTTGACATATTTCACAGTCTGTTGCCTTGTGATTTGCCTGAAGTAGAAAGATGGTTATCCATTTCTACATGATGGTGGTGCGTTAGTGTCTATGGAATCCAGGGCTGGCGAGGACTGGAGGAATTCCGGGGGAAGTACAGAGCTTAGGTCCGTGAAGGCCTGGTTAAAGGCATTAGCCAGGTCTAGAGGTTGCTGTATTTTGCCAGCTGCTCTGACTATTATATCTGGAGGGGTCCTGAATTCTTTACCAGATAGGGACCTAACTCTCTGCCATTTCCCCAGGTTTTTTCCAGCTGTTCTTTGTGATAGGAAGCCTTGTCCTACCTCACTATACTGGTGCAGTTATTCCTGGCCATTTTGCAGGCCATGATGTCAGTTTGCCTGCCTGTCTCTCTGGCAATATGCCAGAGATCGTCTCGTTGTTTCATCTGGGCAATGAGCGGTCCTGTGAGCCAGGGGTTAATGGCCCCTTTTATTTTAACAGTTCTGACTGGGGCAAATAGGTCACAAGCATTGCTGACTACAGTTATGAAGTAGTTTAGCGCTTTATTGGCATCGTTGTAGTCATCTAAGGGGGACCAGTCTGCATTCCTCAGGTATTTTTTGAAGTTGCTCAGTTGCCCCTTCTTGAGATACCATTTTTTTGTGACCTGCAGGGGTTCAATAGGGCCCCTGTTTGTCCAGGTGCAGACTACTGGCGAGTGATCACTTAAAGCATTGGGCAGAACAGAGACGCTTTTGATCTGCTCGGGGTTGGTTGCAAGAAGCCAGTCAATAAGTGTGCTTGTACCGGTGCGGCAGTTCTGCCTTGTAGCCTGCATGACCATCTGCGTAAGACAGAGGCCATGGATTTTGTCCCTAGTGTTTACAGTGTCTTGTGCTAGCCAGTTTGTGTCAAAGTCTCCTACGATGATCTGCTCCCAGTCTTTGTTTAGCTTGTTATAGTGGTGAAAGAACAGGTCAAGCCCCAAGGCTTGTTTTCCAGAGGGTATGTAGACAGTAGTCAAGGACATTGTTTTACCTTGCTGGACGATTGATAGCTTGATTGTAAGAATGTGGGCATCTTTTGTGTTAACACTATTTGGCATAACCTGGCCACTTATTTTGCTTCGGAGATAGACCAGACACCCACCCCCTTGCTTGATTAATCTATCCTGCCGGAAGGTGGTGTAACCCTCAAGTGAAATGCAGGAGTTGGGAGTTTTTGTGAGAGCCACGTTTTAGTGAGCGTAATGATGTCTGGTTGATGGACTACAACCCAGGCTTGGAATTGGGGAAGTTTTGGCAGAAGACTCCCTATATTGGTTGATGCAATTTTTAGGCATCTTTTTGACGGGGGGTTATTGTTGCCATAGGGTCCAGGGTTGGGGTGCACGTTCCATGAGATCAGTAGTAGGATGGTGACTATCCTCAAGAGGTAGTGTCTCCTACATTTTTTTCTGACCCTGGACTGACTCTGATTTGTGATGCTGTGATTTTGAGATTTTTTTTTTGAGGTATGAGAGCACATAAGGGCCCTGGCGACCTTTGGCATGGCCTGGGGCTGCTGCGTCATTTTGGGGTGGGATGTAGACCTCCAGAGGCACCCGGATGTAATTATCTGTTGCTCCACTGTCCCTTATTTGTAATGCCAGGCACAATTGGGTCTCCAGATTTGGGTTTGGGAGTTGAGCTATCTGTGACTCCAGCCAGATGGGGAAGGGCTACTAGACCCAGTAGAAAGAAGTGCCATGAAAAGTTTTTTGCAGCAGGTTTAAGATACATCATGGCTTAGTTAGTTTTTTATATTTTTTATTTTTTAATTTTTTTTGCTGCCTCTTTAGGAGAGGGAGAGATTCTCTTAGCTCTCAGCCGGTGATGTTAGGGCTGCCTCAAGTGGTGATTTTATATAGGCTGCAGATGGAGAACTTGGCTGATTGGTTAAAAAGCTTTTCGTTCCCTCTATAAAAGGGGCATCCACCAAGAGTGGTAGTGGGGGCGGTGGGGAGCTGACGCACAGCGTCAGCAGGGCCAAACACTTTTGCCCAGCCGGCTTGAGTATGGTCCTGCTCTGCTGATCGCGTCAAGTCTGTACCTTGCTGCCTTTTGGATGTCCCGGGGGGGGCAACCTCACTACTGCCCTCAGGACCGGACTGGGAACCTCCTATGTGCATCACACACCAGCTGTGGGAAACAGGAGAGGAGGTAGGAATTTAGTGGCAGGACTTCTATTTGGCACCGTTTGTAATGGAGGCTTGTATTCACTTTCTTTTTTTTTTTTTTTATTAAATATATCAGTGTCTCAGAATTATCAATTTGGCACTCGAATCTACCAGGGACAAATGCACTTTCCTGATTCTGGGGCTACCGTGGGGAAAGGAATGTAGTAAGCAAGCTTCCAGAATAAACAAGGTATCCAACCCAAGCAGTGGGTCCAAACTTCTTTTAATGGAACACCAGAAAGTTTGCTCCTTGGGACAAGTCCAAAGCATATGATAAAAGGTTCCTGGAGTTTTCCCACACCTTGTACATACAGAAGAAGGAATCCTACCAAATTTATTAAGTTTCACAGGGGTGTAATATAAGTTATGCATGATGCTGAATTGAACCAGCTGGAGCCTATCCTGTTTAACAAATGTATAACTATTTTGCCAGAGTTTCCTCCAGGTGTCTATATTTGTAGGTAATTCTAATTCCTGGGTCCAATAGAGAGAGAGACTAAAGCAGCTTAATATGTTTACCCTTGAGGAAAGGAGGGAGAGGGGGGACATGATAGAAACTTTCAAGTATCTCAAGGGAATTAACAAAGTACAAGAACGTAGTATCTTTCAGAAGAAGAGATGTGCAAGAACAAGGGGGCACAGTTTGAAGATAGAGGGGGGACGGCTCAGAGGTAATGTTAGAAAGTATTTTTTCACAGAGAGGGTTGTGGATGCATGGAACAGCCTTCCTGAGGAGGTTGTGGAGTCAGGAACAGTGGGAGAATTCAAGAATGCATGGGACAGGCATAAGGCAATTCTAGTGGGGGGGTAGGAGGAAGTAAGCTGTTGATTAACTAGAATCTTCAGCTTATCCATAAGGTAGGGAAATGGGCAGACTAGGTGGGCCAAGCGGTCCTTCTCTGCTGTCAAATTTTATGTTTCTATGTTTCTAATAGTAGCAAACACCTGATGGTAAAAGGCAATCCAGCATTTGTAATTGTTTATATACCAGAGAGACAGAATATGGTTGGTCTGCCACCTGTAAAATTATAGATATTTCTATATTGGGCAGGGTTTATTTATTTATTTATTAGCTTTTGGTAACCGGGAAAGTGCACTAGGCAACAGTCCTGCCTATTTTCAGGCATGGCCCGGGAGAGTACAACAAAATAGTACAGTGATGACATCAGCACAACACAGTAAAAATCAATACAGTCACAACAGTATGGGAGGAACACATATGATATAAATAGCTAAACAGTACACAACATGCAATAACAAAAACTAGATGCAACAAGATAGGTAACGCCTGGACGTCCTCAAAACAGAAGAATTAGGGAGGAGACACACAGTTAGTTACAGTTACAGATTCCAAGTACATAGAGGTGAGAGAACAGTGACCGCTTAAAGGAGTGGTGGGAGGGGGAGAGTTTAACCTGGGTGGGAAGTGAGTTCCAGAAATTAGGGGCAAAATAAGCAAAGGCCTGTTCCCCCATTCTAGTAGCGCACGGCCAGACTGATAGCATGGGGACAGATGAGGACCTGAGCGAGTGGACACGTGAGATAGGGGTAAGCAAGTCCCTCAGGGAGGACGGGCTAGGGAGTCTAGTGAGTGAGTCAATAAAGCAACCTAGAGAGTAAGAATGAAGGTCTTTGGGAGATAGCCAGTGTAGGCCAGAGTAGAGCCGGCAGTGATGCGTCAGTGGAGGGGTAGATAAGGCAAACCTACATATATTGTTGTAGGAAGTGTCCCATTTGCTGAGCACACTAGTATTGATATTGAACAGAACAGGGAGGGCATAAAGAAGTTGTGGGAGTAGCACGCCTCTTGCTGCTGCTAGCCTAGTAGAGGGGGTGAGAGAGTGTCGTACATGATAGGCTGCGCCAATTCTGGTATTAACGGCCCAGCATACCTTGTTGACATGCAAGGAAAAATCGAGGGCAGGGTCAAGCATGACACCAAGGTATTTGAGAGTAACAGTATTCGTAACCGGCGTCCCCTCCTGACTGCGGACAAGGAGTTCAGAGGATTCTGAGTGAACTTTTTTAGATGATCCAAACAGCATAGCCTGAGTTTTCCCTATGTTAAGGATTTGCTGGTTAGCAGACAGCCAGGATTGGAGAGATTGAAAGTCCTGAGTGAGGGTATGGTTAATGACAGCAACAGATCTGGCAGAATGGTAGAGCACTATATCATCAGCATATATGAGGTGGCTGCTTTGAAGGGACGTACTATGAATGTCATTTAGGAAGAGGGAGAAGAGCAGAGAACCAAGTATCGAACCCTGTGGAACACCACAGGTAACTGGGGTAGGGGAGGAAAGAGTTTTGCAGTAGGAAACAGCCTGGGAGCGGTTATCCAGGTAGCTACCAAACCAGGATAGGGTGGAGCCGAAGTACCGATGTCTCTTAACTTGGACAGCAGAAGCGGGTGGTGAACCATATCAAAAGCTTTGGATAGGTCAATGAACACTGCACCTGTAAGCAGGCCCTTATCCATATTGCTTTTGATGTCACTCGTGAGGAGGGTCAGGGCTGTTGTAGTGCTATGTCCCACCCTAAAACCATGTTGGGAGGGGGACTGAAGATTATAGTTACAGAGACGCTCAGTGACCTGTCGATGGACGAGTTTCTCCAGGAGCTTACTAAGAGTGGGGAGTAGAGAGATGGGGCCGTAATTGGACAGAAGTTTAGCATCTTCCTTCTTATAGACAGGGATAGTTCTAGTGGATTTCCAGATCAGAGGGACAGTGGCAGTCCTAATAGAAAGGTTGAAAAGCCTTGTTATGGGCCTGGCAAGCTAGTCCACAAACAGCCTGATAATCTGTGGGTGCAACCCATCAGGGCCAGGGCTGCCGCTAGAAGGAACAGTTCTGAGTAGGTCCAGAACTTGCTGGTAGGTGACCAGAGCCAGCGCCAAAGACGGAGGAGTAGGGGAGCAGGGAGGAGGGGCCAACCCCGGATTGGGGAGTGCAGGAGAGGCTAAAGTAGGTAGAGAGGAGAAGAGGGAGTTGAAAGCATTGGCAATGGTGAATGGGTGGTTACAGTGGACATCATTAATGTACATATTAGTAGGAGTAGTTGGCTTGTTGTTCCCAAGAATTTCCTCGATTTGAGACCAGTATTTTTTGGGACATGTAGTGGAGCGTTTAGGAGGTTCCTGAAGTAGGAGCTTTTGGCCAGGCGAATCTCCTTTTTACATTTATTACACAGTGTTCTGTAGGCATCAAAATCAGTGGGGAGACGGGAGGACTTCCAGACAGACCATAGTTTATCCCTTAGTTTCAGAAGGTGAAGCAAGGGGTGCTTTAGCCATTTGGTGGTTTTCCCTTTAACCCTTCTTGTGGTAATGGGGATATGTTTATTTTGTAGTGAGAGTAGAGAGCAGTTAAAATAATTTGTGGCAGTGTTTATGTCATTAGTGGTGTAAAGAGGGGACCAGTCAATAGAATTAAGATCCCGAACAAAGTTATCTAAGTTTAGGTTGGAGAAGTTGGAAAAAGTTAACACTTTGGAGGGGAAGGCGGGGGCGGAGTTATCCCAAATACAGAACACAGGGTAGTGATCGCCTATGGAGTCTGGAAGAACACCAGCAGAAGGAAAGGCATCCCTTCTATTTGTCAGGATCCAGTCAAGTAGGGTAGCACTAGTACCACCAGGGGAGATTCTAGTGGGCTCCTGTACAAGTTGAGAGAGATTAGCCTTGCTAGTCATAGAGGATAGGGTGCCCACGTAAGGGCCTAGACAGTCCAGATTGAAATCCCCAAGACAGACAATATCATTATTCCCAGTCACGGATAGTAGATAATCCAAGAAACATAGAAACATAGACTTTGATGGCAGATAAGGACCACTAGGCCCATCTAGTCTGCCCATTTCCCTACCTACAGGATAGGCCACAGATCCTAGTTAACAAACAGCCTATATCTTCCTGCCCCCCACAAGAATTGCCTTATGTCTGTCCCATGCATTCTTGAATTCTCCCACAGTTTTAGACCCCACAACTTCCTCAGGAAGGCTGTTCCATGCATCCACTACCCTCTCTGTGAACAGTCCAGAGAGGGTAGTTTCAAGAACTCCTTGAAACTAAGCCTGGCTTTTCTGGGGGATATATAAGTTCAGAAAATGTGTAGTTTCTTTAAGCCCCCAAGCAGAAGTAGAGAATGGAGTACTTCATAGTTGGCAAGGGGGGGGTAGATGGCATTAGAGTGATGTTTAGTTGAGGTTTATAGTAGAGAGCAAGTCCACCGCCTCTTTTGGAAGTGGGGCGGTCAACACATACCAGGTTATAACCAGGGAGGGAGCACTGGGAGTCATCATAGGAAGGCTTAAGCCAGGTCTCAGAAATGGCAAGGATGTCAGGGTTGTTGGTACTGGTCCATGCTTCCAGATCTGGGTGGTTGGCCAGTAGACTCCTAGCATTAATGTGGACAAAGGAGAGGCCAGCAGATTGGGGCAGGCGTGGAGAGAGGAGGGGCAGGGAGGGAGTGTTGGGCGGAGTAGGACCTGGATTTTTCTCAATATCCCCAGCAAGGGTAAGGGAAATGGCAACAGTCCAGAGAGACGCAGTAATATAAGCCCAAGTTACATGTCCAGGGGAAGTAGCGAACCTGCCCAAGATGTATTTGAGAATGAACACAATTTGTTTTAGGACAAGCCTGAATTTAGGGAGAGAGTGATGCCTTGGTAATGGGTCAGATAGGAGGTTAGAGAAGTGGAAGTTATCTAGAGAGTATGACGAGTAGGGGGACATAAGCAGTTTAGGACCAGAAGGAACAGAGGGTACTCATAGCAGGAGAGCCATGGGGAGCAGGTAGAGTATGGGTAAGTGAGTCATGATTAGCAGGAGTAAAGACAGTAGAACAGTGAGGGAGGTAGTGAGTAGGCAGCTATAGTGTTACACAAATTTAAAACGGAGCAGTCAGAATTGATAGAGGGTTTAGACAGGTAGGGCTACCTCAAGTGGCTAAACCTGATAACAAGCAAATGAAAAACTCTATACTTAGTAAATAAAACCCTGCGAGACAGCTGTAGTGACGCGAGATCCTCTGACTATATAACTAACACCAACAAAGGGTGGGAGGGCATTGGGGGGTGGGCGGGGAGCAGCCGTGCAGTGACTGCGGGGTAAGCGCTCTGGGACCAGTTCCCTTTGTGTAAGCGGTGCGTATACCAGTGAATCCAGTGTCCGTACCTTGCTTCAGGGGGGGCTTCCCGAATTCTGCCCTCGCGACCTGCGCCAGCTATGAGCTCTCCGACTCCCTTTGTGTAAGTGGCGCATGTACCAGCAACTCCAGTGTCCATACCTAGCTTCAGGGGAAGGGCTTCCCGACTTCTGCCCTCGCGACCTGTGCCAGCTGTGAGCCCACTGACTGAGGAGCCCCACCGACTGCAGAGAGAAGAAACAGGTAGGTGTTATATAGCAGGACACTCACAACGTCTTTTAATGCAGACAGGGAAATTTCTTTGTGTAAGCCAATCGACTGAGGATTCAGCAGGCCTGGCGTTTAGTTGAGGTTCCACTATAGTTAATTAACATGCAGGCTACTAGGCTGAACTAATAACAATGGAAGGCCCCAAAACACAGCAGGCTGAATTAGCGGATTAATGCTGGAGTTAATATTCAAATGCAAGGCTCCTTTAGGCTGAATTAGCTGATTTATGCTGAAATTAATATTAAATGCAAAGGCTCCTTTTTAGGAGCATCTACCAGGGCTAAAACGAGTAACTAGATTAAAGCACATGTGTAGAATACTGCAAGTTCACAGAATAAAGGATAAACAGCTAATCAAGGGACACTCTGAAGGTGCATGTAACGCAAAATCGAGTGGAAATAGGGTTGACTAAATTAAGGTAACATCAGCACTACAGGCAAAACTCAGTGATAAATGGTAAAAATAATAGAGTAGAAAACAGTCTCCATAGCTGGGTTGACCTAAATTAGCTCTCTGGGACCAGCTCCCTTTGTGTAAGCAGCGCATGTACCAGTGATTCCAGTGTCCGTACCTTGCTTCGGGGGTGGAGGGCTTCCCGAATTCTGCTCTTGCGACCTTTGCCAGCTGCGAGCTCTCCAACTCCCTTTGTGTAAGCAGTGCGTGTACCAGTGACTCCAGTGTCCATACCTAGCTTCGGGCGGGGAGGGCTTCCTGACTTCTGCCCTCGCGACCTGCACCAGCTGTGAGCCCACTGACTGAAGAGCCCCACTGACTTGTTTGCTTTGGGGGGGAGAGGGCTTCCCGAATTCTGCCCTCGCGACCTGCAGCTCACGGCTCTCCGACTCCCTTTGTGTAAGGCGCATGTGCCAGTGACTCCAGTGTCCGTTCTAGCTTGAGAGGGCTTCCCAACTTCTGCCCTCACGACCTCGCCAGCTGGGAGCCCATGACTGAGGAGCCCCACTGACTTGCTTCGGGGGGAGGGCTTCCCGAATTCTGCCCTTGCGACCTGCGCCAGCTGCAAGCGCTCTGACTCCTTATCTGCATAAATTTAAAACTGTGTATATCTGAGACCTTGTAGCATGCTTAGAAATGTGGGAAGGAGATCATTTTCCCATCCTTGAGAGAGTCAGAAATCTTGCATGAATACAGTAAAGCCCAAAATGAGGGCAATATGGGTGTATTATCAATTTTAAAATTAGGATTACCAATAATCAGTTGTTCCAAAGAATGGTACCAATTTAAGGAAAGGTGATTTTGAATCTGATAAAGTGCCTTAAGAGACCATCCTAATGGGGTATTCCTAAGTGGTTTAGGAATATGTGCAGGCAGTACATACAGAAGGGTAGGTAAGGAACAGAAATTTTTCGATGCTAAATGCCTCTCCAGTTCCAACCACAAAGGAACATACCCGAACGGATTGATGGGTTGAATATCTTTGATCCAGAAAGCCAGCTTACTTATATGATGGGCACCATAGTATGCAAAAAAGGAAGGAGCTGCCAGGCTCCCTTGAATTTTAGGAGCTGTCAGCTTGAAGTAGGCTCACTTAACCCCTTTCCCCTTCCATATAAAGGCATTAAGTGCCTTCTGGAGCCCGAGAAACCAAATTTTTGGAAGAAAACATCCCAACATGCCCATGGGATATAAAATACGAGGAAGAACATTCATTTTAACAATGCTAATCCTCCCCCACAGGGAGAGGGGGAGCACCACCCATCTATCCATATCAGTTGTTAATGTCCTCAATAAGAGAGGTTCTCTCGGACCATAGTTGTCATGTCTCTTGACAGTTTAATACCCAAATAAGTGAGGGATTTTGTTTCTCAAGACAAGTTATATGTTGCCAATTCAGCCTGAGTAACCCTATTGTTTAACGGAAAGACTTGGGTTTTAGAACGGTTTAACTTAAAATACGACAATTTAAATTGGCCTCAATTTCCGTTAAAAGGGCCAGGATGGTAAATTGAGGGTTGTCAACATGTAAAAGTAAATCATCTGCATAAGCCAAGAGCACATATTGCTTGTTCCCAATTTTAATACCTGTAATTTTGTGGGAAACCAACAATCTGCGAATCAAAGGTTCCAGGTAGAAATTAAAAAGGAGCGGGGACAGTGGACACCCTTATCTGGTACCGCGACAGAGTGGTAAGGGATTAGAGAGCATTCCATTACACCAGACTCGGGCCAATGGGGAGGTGTATAATAAATGTACCCATTTAAGGAAATCATCAGGCAGGCCAAAGCAGGCTAAGGTAATAAAAAGAAAGTCTCAGGGGATGCGATCAAATGCTTTCTCAGCATACAGGGAGATATGCAATGCTGGTCTATCTAAATCCCTGGATGCCGAGAGAAGGTGCAATAATTTCTGCATATGGTCCCCTGAAGACCTCCCTACCATAAATCCAACTTGTTCAGCACTAATAAGGCCTCCCATAATGGGAGCAAGCCTATTGGCCAGAATCTTTGCGAGGATTTTGAAATCTGAATTAAGCAAAGAGATGGGGCAGTAGTTCTCAGGGTATAAGGGATCTTTCTACGGCTTCAGAATAAGGGTGATAAGTGCCTCCAAGAAACTGGGTTCAGAGAGGACATTTTCAAACCAATAGTTGTAAACCTCTTCCAGCACAGGAGCTACTACAAGGTGGCAGGACTTATATAGGTTATTGGACAGGCCATCGGGGCCGGGAGATTTATCCAGGGGCAGTTGCTCTATGGCCTGCTGTATTTCTTTATGATTAATGAGGGCTCCAAGGGCGGCGACATCTGTAGGGGACACTTGGGGAAATGCAATTGAATTGAGGTAATGAGTAATCTCTGACTTTGAGGGTTGTAGGCGAGTGTCTACTGAGTAAAGGTTCTGAAAGTACATTCCAAAAGCCTCAGTTAACTCCCTGGAATCAGTGATTAACGGACTATCCCTTGTAAAACAAAGATCTGGAATAAACCTTGAGGTCTCTGCCTGTCTGAGTCTGATTGCAAGCAACTTGCCTGCTCTTTCTCCTGATTCCAGGTACTTAAGCTTCGTGCGATGGAGAGAGAGTTCCACTCTCTGAGCCATCAGGTCTGCATATTGGGCTTGAAGCCGATGCAATCTGGCCCAATCATCCCTGGTAGAATGCTGACTTAAGGTCCCTTCCAGTGTTCAAATGGAGCCAAGTAGTGTTTCAAACTTTGTTTTGTATTGGCGTGACTTAGTCACCGCCAGCTGGATCCATTCGCCCAGTAAGGTACATTTTAATGCTGCCCACATTAAATTGGTTTTATTTACTGACCCCCTATAGGTCTCCAGAAATCAAGAGATAAAATCTTTAATGTGGCCAAGAGTTGTCGGGTTCTGGAGTAGCTGATTATTCAGACGCCATAGAGAGTCCCGCTTAATCCCTGGCCCCAACAAATAGGTTAGACCAATAGGGGAGTGGTCAGATAAAACTCTAGTAAATATGACCAAATCGAGTACATCTGGTAGAGCAAAAGAACTAATTAGGAAATAATCCATTCTGGAATAGGAACAATGGAGGGGTAGGGGAAGAAAGTATATTGCTTCTCTTTCGGGTTCAATATTCTCCAGATATCTAACAGACCCACCCCATTCATAAGGTCTCTCAAGGCTCTTTCGGCTGGGGAAAGACCACTTCATCTATGGTCCGATCTATCAAGGTCTAATTGGGGAGTAATATTCCAGTCCCCACCCAGTACTGTTAATTTTGGAGGGTCAGTGGGGAGTAAGATCAGCAGGTGTGTAAAAAAAGCAAGGGAAATCTATATTTGGGCCGAAAATCGCACCCAGTAACACTGGGTGGGATTCCAACAGCCCATGTACTAGGATGTAACGACCATTAGGATCCCAAATTTCTTGAACCAACTTTAAGGGAACTGTCTTCACTACTACAATTGCTACACCACCAAGGCTTGTGGAAATCCCAGAGCAGAAAGCTTGCCCCACCCAATTTCTTCACAGGAGGAGAGTGTCCTCCCTCCGGAGGTGTGTCTTTTATAAACAAGCAATCCCTGTCTTAAGATGAGACAGATGCTGTAATATCATTTGCCTTTTACATCTGTCCTGTGCCCCTTTTACATTCCAACTCATAAAATTATATGGGCCCCCTATACTATTAAAACAAAAAATGACCGAGAGGTAAACATTGGAGCAAGACAAACATATCTTGTAGGGTACCCTTATTGAGTCATCCAATACAAAAGTGGAAACACTTGACGTCCCACCTCCCCTCCTCCTGTACCAAGAAAGATCCAAGCAAAATTCACATTGACCATGCAAGACCCCCTTCCCCCACTCCCCACTATAACAAAATAACACACTAAACATACACCCTCTAATCCCAAATAACTACCCCCCAGTTCTAAGCAACTGCACTACTATGAATACACCATCAGGTGATGTTTTAGTGTAAGGCCAAAGGAAGCTACAAGCTTTATCCCCACCCTCCCTCTCCCTCCCCTCCCACAAACAATTTGAACATGTAACAATTATAACCTAAATGAAAATAAATACTGGTATATTCTGGCAGTTATTCACCAGGTGAGAGCTTCACACCAAAGCCCCAAACCCAAACAGTATGCCAGATGAACTTTGGAAACAAACTGATATTGATAGGGAGTGGGCTGCAAGATGCGGAATACTTAGTTAAAATTTAAAACACAAATTACATTTGCAAGGCCCATTAACTGTACCCATCAGTATTTCCTAAAGAAAGAAAAAATCACTTTTGGGTCAGTTTCAGTATATGTATATCAGAGGTCCAATCGCGACACTCAGAACTCAAGGGTTCAGACCACTAGATATTGCAAAACCAGAAGGAAATAAAGACACTAAAAGTAACATGCATAAAGTGCTTAAATTAACATAGTAAGCTTACTAGTCAACTTTCTTAACTAAAATGTCGGAATAGAACCCTTAATTAGGGGTATAGACGTGTCACCATGTTCAAACTAATTGATATCCAAATATAAAAGGCAAACCCTCTGGCTTTCTTACAAGATGTCTAACAGCCCCAGTTGGGGCAAAAAGTAATCCAAATCCTGAAAAGAGGTATAACACCTATGATGTCCACAGAAATACTTGCAATTTATGGTCTGAAAACAAAATCCATGTGTTAGGTCCAAGGCCGGTTGAACTAAAGACTGAAAATAGGAGTTACATGCCAGGAAGCCATACTAAGGCAACTGAAGCTATTCGCATTCAGGGTCAGAGGCTCTAAAGATCAAAAGAGCATCTCAAAACCAGAATACCGGAAATCAATTTAGTGTCTTTGTACCAAACTCCTAGATCAGTTCTTGGCTGGAGCAACTTGTCGTGTCACTTTAACCAGATCGACTAGGAGGAAGAAGTAAATTTCTTCAAAAAAATGAGACTGCAGTCAACATATCTGACTTTTATGCTCAACTACAATTAAGCAGAACCATTCAGTCCATGTCACTTACACAGATCAGGGAACAGAGTTTTAAGTTCCTGAGTCGCCTGTACAGGGGTCTCAAAAGATAACCATTGCTCACCACGTTTTACTTGCAGGATCGCTGGATATTTCACATGAAAAGGCTTTCCAGCTGCAATTAGTTTGGTAACTGCTGGATGAAGCTCCTGCCTTTTGACACGTACCGATTGCAGTAAATCTTGTGTTATGGGAATCTTCCGACCCTCCCACTGGACCCCTTGTAGCTCCCGGACTTTGGCCAAAATATGTTGCATATCTAAGAAGTTTAGCAACTTGAAAATAAGAGGTCTGGGTGGGGAGCCCGGTGGTGGTGGAGAGCGCAGGGCACGATGAGCCCTCTTGATTATGTAAGCCGCTCCATTTGGTGATGGCCCAGATATTTTTTCACAGAAATGTTGTAGGAATTGAATCGGGAAAGCGCCTTCTTCCTTTTCAGGCATACCTATTATTAAAAGGTTGTGCCTGCAGCACCTCTTTAATTCCTCAAACTTTTCCTCCAATTTTTTGATGCACCGATTGGTATTGATAGTCTTCTATTCGACTTTCCCCTGCTTTTTCTCAATTGAGATGATTCTGGCTTCCAAGTCCCCCACCCTGATCTACAGGGATTCCACTGAAGCTTTAATCTGTTGTAGATCAACTGACATGGTAGCAATCGTGCTTTGCATGGGCTGCATTATCTTGAGGAATCTTTCCTCCGAAAGGACCGTCTGGACAGCTGGCATTTTAGGGGACCTGGAGGCCTGCTGTTTGGAATGCTTAGCGGCCTTGTTTTTTTCTGGCATGGGGGCAGCGAATGCCGCAGAGGAGCCCTCTTCATGTAAACCTCCATTTGGATCTCTCAACCGATGTGACAAGTGTCTTCTGTAAGTAAATTGTTTTTCTGAAGTTGAAATTTTAATCCGAGAAGAGAATTTGATGGGGTTATTTGTGGGAAGGGAGCGGAGCTATGGAGGCATGCTGCTGCTGTTTAGACTGCCATCATGTGACCCTGTATTCACTTTCTTAATTTGGTCTTTGATGTGATCAACAAACATGCGCTAATGAAAAAAATCAGACCCAGGAAAAGAAGCTGTCAGTGGTTTTGTGATATACTAAAATTGGCATTACAAAACAGAGACCACTTATGGAAGAAAGCCCGTAAAACTAAGGCAGATTCAGACTGCGTCACCTTTAGAGTAGCAAGGAACCTTTGTGCAAAGCTTATTTGGACAGAAAAGGCTAACTACTATAGGGCTCCACTGGAGTCCTCCAAAAGCAAAGCTGCCAAATTCTGGCAAATCCTGAGAGAAATTGAAGGTCACAGTTCATCTTCTCTCCTCCCTACTAAAATTATAGCCAGGTCACAAACTTTCACAAACATCTAGGGGTTACATCTTGCCACTAGAGGACACACAATCCCAGTGGTGAGCCTCCAAGATGTAACCCCTAGATGGCGCTATCCCAAGGGCTACTACCCCTGCCTGATTTGCCACTAACAGGTTGAGGGGCCTGGATCCGATGGCGGGTGCCTCCACCCAGAGGTCAGGGTTTGCAATAGTTAAACTAACTTGGTCACAGCCCTCTGGGACACTACGACCCCCTTTTCTTCCTACTAGTGGCCCACACAATATATCAGAATTACCTTCACAATATACACTTACCCCCAGGGCTGGTTTGGGCAGTGTGACTCCTGGGACTCCCTGTAAAATAAGATGATACAGTGCAAAAACCACAGTACAATACTTTAACATAGACGAATACCTCAGGCAGTGTAACTTTGCTGAAACAAACAGATCTGATTTATTTAGGGGGATACAACAAGGACAGGGGGAAATCAGGTTAATTAGTTTAAACGCATTAATTATCACAGTACTGTGCACATATTTCAGAATCCCAAATGTCCCTCTTACTGGGTACCCAGGCAATAAGAGGCTAGCCTATTTGGTGCAGCTGGTTGGGGCCCTGAAGATGGAAAATGCATGCACAATACCCAAATTGTAATCCGGAGCCAGTAGGCTCAGTTCGTGGAGAAAGAAAGGAAAAGTAATCAGATGGAACACTTGCAATTAGATGATGGCAGGGAGCTACCCTGATTTGTACTCACAAATTCAATGCTGAAACTGAATGGAAGGCAGATTGTCCTGGATTGACAGGCGGAGCAGACCATGTGGACAAGGTCCTTGTGACTGGCCCCAAGGCAGTTCAGAGCAAATGGATGTAGTCTGGATTAAGCTTGGGTTTACTTGCAGCTTCATGCACTCAATTCACTGTACAGGGGATTTGAAACGCGAGTCCCCACTAGCACTACACACATTTATATGGAAAAAGAAAGTACTATACCAGGCAGGCTGCTTCTCTATCCCGATCGCAATTACTGCACAGTACCCGGGAGAACACACAGCAGATTCAGTTCCTGACAGACCGAGCGCGATTCAGCAATTTCTCCAGTCTTCTACAGGGTGAGCCTGGTTTCTACTTTTCAGATCTCCTTGATCCTCTTCACAGATCAGATTCAGTCCAAACAAGCACTTGCACAAGCTGCAGACCGAAACTTGGGGCCTTACACGCGTTTCCCGACTAAAACTGCGCACCGAAGGAGCACAGGGCTCCTTCCCTCTTCACTGCCAGAGCTAAAACTGAGACTCCAGTAAACAAAACCAGGCACTTACTTTGAGTTCCTCCCAGTTCTTGGCTGTATTGGCTGTCACTCACAATAGCCTCCCCCTGTTGGTGCAAAAAGGCGCCGAAGTCCAAACTACATTTCCCAGAGTCACTGCCCATACAATCCTCTTGTGGCTGGCTCAGATTACGAGTCCAAGTTCTGATTCGTCCACAGGCACCATTTTAGAGCTACCTTAACCCACACTGATTGGTCCAGTTCAGCAGTTCAAAACTAGAATGGGGAACTAGGCAAACACAGTTCTGATTGCAAAGAAGAGCAGGTTAGACAAACTGTATTTTCATTATTACTCTAAATGATTTCTGGCAAACAGTTACATCTTTCAGATAGGTTCCCTTTGCACTCCTAGTGACTGCAAAAACGGAGTGAATTGGCAACAGCTCGAGTGGGACTCAAGCAGAAAAACACACAGTCCCCCATACAAACTAATTATGCCTGCAAGCAGACAGCTCTTAAAGAGACAGTACCAGAGGATCTAAAAACACTCACAGATAAATGGCTTAAACGCCAAACACCATTCAGGCTCGGAGCATTCAAGCAAGCTCCTGGAAGTCTTTTGGGAACCTCCATTTGCAGGGGGGTTACATAAGCAAGGCTTTTAATACTGCTGATCACCAGTTGTTGTTGGACATGTTATATAATATTGGTTTGGATAACATTTCAGTAAAATTGTTTTCTTGTTATCTCACTGGTAGGCACCATCAGGTGAAAGCCAGTGGTGCTCTTTCTCCCTTAAAACCTCTTCTGAGAGGAGTACTGCAGGGATCCATACTTGTACCTGTGTTGTTCATCATTTATATTAACAAAATCAATAACGGCATTAGCACAGCTAGTGTCCACCTATTCGCAGACCGTACTGTCCTATATGTCGCAAGGCCCTCTCCGCACGTTGCCTGTCCTGAGCTCTAACATGAATTCGACCAACTACAACAAAATCTTCTCTGTTTAAAGCTACTTCTCAATGCCAAAAAAAAAAATCATGCTCCTTGCCCCTACTAATATAGAAGTACTCACTAACCCTCTAGATAGTAAATACCAAATCAGGACCATCCTTGGGGAGATCCTTGAACCTGTCAGTAAATTCAAATATCTCAGATTCTGGTTAGATTGTGAACTAACCTTTGCCACGCACATTGAAGAAACTGCCAAAGAATTATAACAAAGGCTTGGGATCTTTCACCATATAAGCATTTGCTCACATAAGAGGCAAAATTAAGGCTGGTACAAACAACCTTTATGCCACTGATCGATTATGCGGACTTCATCTATAGCCACAGCCCTAAATCAACTCTATCCACTTTGGACACGCTTCATCATAGGGCCATAAGATCTGTAACTAATGCTCCCTACAAGACACATCACTGTGCCCTTTACACAGTGATTGGTTGGTCCTCTCTTACTGCTTGGAGGGGACATAATGCAGCCCTTTGGGTGTATAGAGCATTAACTTTGAAACTTCCCCCTTACATTTGTTCATTGTTCAAACGTGACACTTGTGCTTACTCCCTCAGGAAACTCTCTGATATAACCTTTGATATTCCTTGAATTAGAATAAGGTTTGGTTCTGCGTCAATAAGACATGCTTTGCCCTCCGCATGGAACACGTTACAAGATAACCTTAAACTTAAGTTACTCGTTGGACTAAGTGTGTTCAAGTCTCTGCTCAGACGAACACTGATGGTAAATTGAAACTGTTCTGCTTGAATCTGTGTTCCCCCTTCCCTTTGACCCCTACTGAGCACTTCAAGCACTCACATCCACTGCCTTTTGCACCCTACCCCTTTCTCCCCTTACTACCCCCTCCCTTCTCCTTGTCCCTCTCCTCTAACTCCCCCTCCCCCTTACCCCTTACCTACTCTCCTAACGCACTTACCCAGCTTTTCCTTCCCCTCTTGCTGCCTATTTTCTTCCATTCTCCTTATCAACAGTAGTAGCTACATGTTTCCCTAGCTGATAAGTAATCCTATTGTGTATCTTACCATGTCACCCATTGCAACTAAATGTTATAGAACCTTAATATTATTTTTTTTTTTAGAGTTACTGTTCCTGTATTTTGAGTAACTGTTGTGGTTCACATCTGCTGTCTTATTTGTTTTGCATCCTCTTGTTTTTCATATTTGTCCTTCCAGGGCTGCCTCGTAAATGAGTTCTCTCAATGGTGTTTTCCTGGGAAAATAAAATTGAATTGAATTGAATTTTATTTTATTATTTTTCTGAAAGGTTTTTGGTTTGGTCTCAAAGATGTTGCAGCCTGCTTCTCACATTGAGGGAGCTAATTGCTTTCCTCTCACAGCTCTTCCAGGGGATTAGGAGTGTAACACGGGGGGGGGTGGAGCCGACAAAGTCTTAGTAACTTCCAACAGACGGAAGAGTTAAAAGGTCAGGTTAGCTGGTGTTTTTGAGGTGGAAGATTAGGTTTGCTGACAAAGGCACTTGGCTTCACCTCAGCTCTTTTCTTCTAGGTTTGCTTGTAAGGACAGAGCAAGGAACAACATAATCAGAGCAAGAAAAAAAATTAAGGCTTCTTTTGGCTAAGCAGATTTACTGTGTGTTACTATTTTCTTTTGTGCTCACAGGTTGTGTTACTGTTTTTTGCTTACATTTTACTGCTTTATTGTTCTCTGATTCAAATTGCTGTTGCAGGGTATACTTTCTGCTGCATTATTACAGGGTGTGCCGGTTTGTTACTGTTTTGTGCTTACTGATTACTGCTGTAATCTTCTCCAATTCAATTGTTTTTTGCAAGGTATATCTTCTGTTACTGCTTTCTTTTACTCTATAGCAAAGTGTTTTTTGCAGGGTATATCTTCTGTGAAATTGTTACAGGTGGTGCTTAAAGGTTGCAGTTTTATCTATCATTAGGTTAAGCTTTCAGGGCTACTGCATTTGTTGTTGGTTGATTGTTTCTGCCCTTACTTCCTTGTTTCTTTCGTTCGTGGTTCTTCTTTTTTGGCAGGGGAAGGGCCCAACCACTCACCCCCATCCCCAACCACCCCATGCAACACTCCTTTTATAGAGTAGCACAATTGTGACATTTTCTGTAGCAAAGCAGGAAGGGGAAAATCAGAGGGGTATCCACACAGTGACCTCACTTACAGGGGCACAAGTAATTTAACTCGTTATAAAAAGTTATACAAAAACAAACAAACAAAGCAAACAAAACTAAAATATAAAAAAAAATATCAAACTTTTGCTTTCATTTTCCTTCTGATTACTCAGACCAGGTTATAAACTTGGCAGATAAACTTGAATGGATATTATTAACTGCAGACACTGTGGGACACTTTACAAAAGGGCAGTTATACAGGATTTAGGATGCTGTCCTACATGCTGGACCATCGGAGATCTTAGGGCTCAACTCCAGGCAGCATGGCCAGAGACTGAGCACCTAAAATCGCATATTCAGCAGGGAATATATTACAAGCACCACCCGTCATTGCCCCAACATCCAACTGAAGCACCTCGACCACAGAGGGTAGTTGATCTGGGAGGTTGACAGGTGGTTAGGAGGGGCAAATCAGGTGCCCCATCACTCAATGCTCACCAACATATCATCTCCACAAACCATATAAAAACTACAAACAGGTATCTGCCTCTATCTCCAAAATCAAATAAAGGGGCAGAGGACACTGCAGAGGAGGATACTGTAGCACAGAAGCTAACGCTACAGAACTCACCCAAAAGAGAGACCAAAACAAAAAAAGCAAAAAGGACATCACAAACACTTCTGATCATAGGAGACTCCATGATTCGGGGAGTTGATACCTACCTCCAGCTGAGTAATGGTCAGATATCTCTAAGGTATATCAGCATGGAGAGACATGGACCGCATTGCTAAAACTGTGCAGGAAGCAGGAGAAAACATCGACATCCTGGTACACATAGGGACTAACGATCTTGCCAGCCGGTCAGTTGTGGAGACCAAGAAACACCTGTCCAGGCTAGGAAACAAACTGTCACCCATTTCGTCCAGCATCTCCTTCTCTGAGATCCTGCCAGACTGGGAGAGGGGGCAGACAGATGGAAGGTCAGAGAAGGGGAGATAGGGGAGCTAAACATGTGGCTCAAGGGCTGGTGCCAGGAAAAAGGACACAAATTTGTAGGTAACTGGCAACAGTTTGGGGAGCGAAAGTTCTTTAAATTTGATAGGCTACATCTGACTAAGGAGAGAATCAGTGTACTTGGGCAGAAGTCTGATGTCTTTGCAGAATATTTTAACTAGCAAATGGGGAGAGGAGTGCAGCACCCGATACATCAAATGGGAAGAACACCCCTTCCCCCTCAGCTAGTGATCAAACAGGAGTTCAGCATGTTTGTAGTTAATTTGCATCACTAGGTAAGGAAAAAGTTCCAACTCCCCATACGATGTGCAGGGGAAACGCCAGACCTCGCCCAACAACTAACGCACCGAAATCTGGTCAATGGAAAATCATGTACACAAATGTCCGCAGTCTGAGAAACAAGATCCCAGACCTGCAGGCAACAAAGACAGAGGCTAAACTGGACATAGTAGCTATTAGCGAGACATGGTCCACCAGTAACCACACTTGGGAGACTTCAGTACTGTACCTGGCTATGTACTGTTCCGAAGAGACTGAGGTGCAAAAAACTTGGGGGGGGGGAAGGGTGGCCCTTTATGTCAATGAAAATATCAAAGCTACAGAAATTCAGAATACACATAAGGAGCCAGAAGAACTGTGGGTCACCCTGGAAACAGGAATTGGGACAGCCATTCGATCTGGGGTTGTCTACAGGCCTCCAGACCAGGGGGAGGACACAGACACATTACTGTTAGAAGCTATACAAAACCTGACAGCTAAAGGGGAGGTTCTGGTAATGGGAGACTTCAACATGCCAGATACAGACTGGTCAATACCATCGGAACATCCACCAGAACTAGACATATAGTGGATTCTCTGCAGGGGGACAGCCTCAAACAACTGGTACAACAACCCACAAGAGACAGGACTATCCTAGATCTAGTACTGACTAACGGGGAAAGGATCACAGATCTCCAGGTAGAAGGGCACCTGGGGGCCAGTGACCATCACATGGTATGGTTTGATTTAGCCACTAGAGCTAAATCATCCCATTCCAAGGCAAAAATATGGGACTTTAGAGGAACTGACTTTGTAAGATGGCCAACAGAGTTAAGCTAGTCCTGGCAAGAAGAAATACAGGTAATGGGGTACAGGCAAAGTGGGCAAGAATTAAGGATGCAATACTTGAAGCAACACCCCTTTGTGTTAGGGAGAAAAACAAGAGCAAAAGAAGGAGGAAACCACTTTGGTTCTCAAAAGCAGTAGCAGAAAAGATCAGAGCCAAAAGGTTGGCCTGCAGAAAATATAAGGGAAAGCAGCAGAATGAAGGTAGGGAGGCATATCAAACTTCCCTAAGGGAAGCAGGGATGGCAGTAAGGCAGGCAAAGGCCCAAACTAAGGAAACGCTAGCATGAACAGTAAAAGAAGGGGACAAGGCTTTCTATAGATACATTAGTGAAAGGAGAAAGTCCAGAGGGGTATTGGTAAGATCAAAGGGGATAAGGGGGAGTGTGTGGAGGAGGACAAAGGAAAAAAAACTATCTTAAATAGATACTTCTGCTTAGTATTTACTGAGGAGAAGGTAGGGCAGGGCCCACAGCTCAGCACCATGGACACAGAGGGGAGGGAGGTGTGCACAAGTCCCTTCACAAAAGAAAGGGTCCTACAAGAGCTCGCTAAGCTCAGGGTGGACAAGGCAATAGGACCTGATGGCACACATCCCATAGTACTAAAGGAGCTAAGGATGGAACTAGTACAGCCATTATCAGAACTGTTTAGTGAGTCTCTGAGCACAGGAGAGGTCCCAGAAGACTGGAGAAGGGCTCATGTAATCCCACTCCACAACAGCGGTAGCAGGGAGGAGGCAGGGAACTACATACCAGTCAGTCTTACCTCAGTAGTGGGCAAGATTATGGAGGCACTCCTTAAGTAAAGGATAGTGCAACACCTGGAATACATAGGAGCACAGGATCCAAGAAAGCATGGGTTTACAAGAGGAAAGTCCTGTCAAACAAATCTCATAGATTTCTTTGACTGGGTAACCAGAGTGGTGGACCAAGAGGTGCAGTTGATGTCACCTACCTTGACTTCAGCAAAGTTTTCGATACCGTTCCACACAGAAGATTGATTAATTAGCTGGGTAGGCTTGGGATGGGTCAGAAGTTGGTCAACTGGGTGGCAAACTGGTTGGTGGGCAGAAAACAGAGAGTGGTGGTAAACGGTAAACAGTCAGAAGAGATGCAAGTCACAAGTGGGGTACCTCAGGGATCAGTCCTGGGGCCAGTCCTCTTCAATATCTTCATGAGTGACATTACAGATGGACTGGAGGGTAAGGTATATATAATATCATGAAGATATTGAAGAGGACTGGCCCCAGGACTGATCCCTGAAGTACCCCACTTGTGACTTGCATCTCTTTAGTCTGTTTGCAGATGGCACCAAGATCTGCAACAGAGTAGATGTTCCAGATGGGGTGGGCAGAATGAGAAGAGATCTGTATAAACTGGCAAAATGGTAGGAAGAGTGGCAATTGGGGTTTAATGCAAAGAAGTGCAAGATCATGCACATAGGGAAGAGAAACCCTGAAGCCACCTATAGGTTGGGAGGGGGAGTTGCTGGCAATCACAAGGGAAGAAAGAGACTTGGGCATCATCATCATCACGGATGACCTGAAATCATTCAAGCAGATCACTAAAGCAGTAGGTAAGGCTAGAGGGATGTTGGGGTGTATTACTAGGGGTATCACAAGTCGTAAGAGGGAGGTATTAATCCCCTCTTTATAAGACACTGGTTAGACTCCATCTGGAGTGCTGAGTGCAGTACTGTAGACCGCACCTGCACAAGGACATTAACAAAATGGAGGCAGTCCAGAGAAGGGCAACCAAAATGGTGCAGGGTCTGCATCAGAAAACATATGAGAATAGATTAACAGAGCTCAATATGTATACCCTAGAACAAAGGAGGGAGAGAAGTGATATGATCAAAACATTCAAACATCTAAAGGGCATTAACAAGGTGAAAGAGTCTAATATGCTTCAATATAAGAAAAATAGCAGGACAAGAGAACACAGCATGAGATTAGGGGGAGGTCGCCAGCCCAGTGGTGCTGAGGGTTGAGGCACTGGATGCCACACCTTGCGCCATGCCAGCGACCCGGGTTCAGGAATGAGCCCGGGCCGTCGGGGGTCAGCAGGGGAGAGAGAGAGAGAGGACTGAGCATCGGGAAGAGAGCTGTCCTCTCTCGGGAGGGAGGGGGGTCAGTATTCAGCGTTTGACTGGCCTCTGGTGGAAGCTGGGGGCACAGCAAGCGTTGAACTGACGTAGAGGGCTGGGAAGTGGTGACGTCAGCGGTGATGTCTTGGTGTCTGGGTGCGTGCCACTCCCCCACAAACAGGGAAAATGCCCCACAGGCTCCGGGGAGATGGAGGGCCGAGGTAGTCCCCTCATTGCCCCCACCTGCCTGATTCTATGGTCCGCGACGCAACCAGGATTGTACGGGGTGTAGTCTGTCCCACCTCATCCCCACCCGGGGTAGAACTGAGGCTCCATGGGGGTCAACCGAGAAGTCAGGTAAGGTGGCAGAGGTGGGGGACAGGCCTCATTGACACTCCTGATGATGCGGTGCCTGCAGGGGCGGGGGGGGTGTATAAACAGTAATTTAAAAAAAAGAAGAGAGATTAGAGGGAGGCTGATTAAGGGGTAATGTGAGGAAGTTCTTTTTCACAGAAAGGGTGGTGGATGCATGGAACGGCCTACCTCAGGAAGTAGTGGATATGAATACAGTGCAGGGCTTCAAAGAGGCTAGTGATAAGTATAAGGGAGCAATACAGATGAGTATGAATAGATAGGCCATTGACAGAGCAAAGACCGATGGCACATTCATAAGGTAGAATAAAATGGGTAAACTGGATGGGCCTTGCAGTCCTTATCAGCAGTCAACTTCAATGTTTCTATTTTTCTGTTCTTTAACATTTGTTTACTTCTAGACTCAATGATTTGTTGCAGAAGGTTATTCCACACACCCAACTGTTCTTTCAGTGAAGAAGTGCTTCTGTTTATTTTTTCTAAAGTTTGTAGGTTTCATTTGTTTAATATGCTCTCTAGTGTAGATATCTTTAGTTCTTAATTCAATGCCCATAGATGGCATAAGGTTGGGATCACGTAAGATATCATAAGTTAGGTGCCGGCCATGAAGCTGCAGGGATTTCTAAGCCATACACCGTGATCTAGGTTCAGGAACAGACCTAGATCGGGCTTGAGGGCCGGGTAGGGGGGAGAAGAATGGATCATCCTATGGACTGCCTCCTTCTCTGGGGAGGGCAGGGAAGCGATCGGGCGACTGAGGACTCCTGGCAGCGGCCAGGAGATCCCCAGGCATCCAACGAGGCCCTGGGAGACGGGCGTGACACTGGCATCATTGCACATCCCCGTCTCCGTAATAAAAAAAATAGTGGAAAATGGAGGCGGGCAGGACCACCGTGCACATGAAGCCCTCCCCGGAGGACCTCACCACATCACCGTCACTGCGGGTCCCTGACCAGACATTGGTTCCGTGGTCACCGTAGAAGGTGGCCCTGGCCCCGCCCTCTGGGGGGTAAGCCAGGGGGGGTGACTGAGGGTCCTCGGCAGCCATAGGCGGTGGTGGAGGTCTCTGGGGGCCGTGACCAGGGCTGATGGAATGACGGGGTCCTGCCAGGGGGAAAAAAGATAAAATTAAAAAAAAAAAAAGATATCATAAGTTAGGAGTATATTCCTCCTAGCTCTCCTAGTCTCCAAGGTCATTAGACTTCAAGATGTTTTAGTTTGTCCTCATGTGAATGATACTCCTGAACCTAGATGAGTTTCATTGCTCCCTTCTGATTGTTTTCAAATGATTTCTTGTATTTTTTTAGAAAAGGGAGCCAGAATTGATTGGGAGCTATATCAAGGTATGGTCTCACACAGTTTTAGTAAAAGGGTGTAATCCTTTCTCTGCTTTTTTTTTTTTTACATACTATTTTTATCCCCTGCTGCCGAACCCAGCCACCCACTCCTTTGGGCAGCCAGCCCTCACCCAACACCGCCTCTCCCATTCTGCTGTCCTTTGCTCCCCACCGCCCAACTGACCTGATGTATCCCTTCACTGGGAGGGGCTCCTGCCCACCAGGGCAATTAGGAGGGGAGATCAGAGTGCCCGTAGCCACTCCCTTGCTTCTATGCTGGGCGGGAGGCAGAAAAGTAGGGGGCTTCCCAGCTTCGCAGCATGGGGAGGCAGGGCTGCTGTCATCTAGCCAGCATAGGTGGTCGTATTTTCACATTTTCTCCCTCCCACCACCCTAACTTTAGGCCATAAGGAGGGTGACCTGGGTGGGGACATTCGGGGGGCTGTCAAGGCCTCATGCCGCCATGCACGTCCGCCAATCCACCACCAGGTCCCGAGGCTGATCCCACCCCCCCCCCGGAAGGGAAGCATAGAATCCCTTCCTGCCGGACTCCGCTCCTGCACTCCTGACACCCGGGCTGTCTCTGTTTTGAGATACAAAGTGATGCCTCATACATCCTAGTATTATTCTTGATTAATTTTTTAGACTGGAACAGCACACACTACTCGAAAACTCATTAGTGACTGTAATTCCAAGGTCCCTTTCCTTGGTACCTTTACCTACTTCCTTACACTTATATAGTATGTACATTTACGGTTCCTTCTACCCATATGAATAGCTCTGCAATGTCCAGTATTGAGTGACATCCCCCATTTATCTACCTAGGCTGTGAATGCATCCAAGTCCTTTTGCAAGACAGTAGATTTTTCTCAGGTATCAACTGTATATCCGAGCTTAGGCTCATCAGTAAAATTTTTGAAACAAGCCACAGACTCCTGCAGCTAGAACTCTGAGGAAAATATTTGATAGCGCTGATCCCAGTGGTACGCCTCTGGTCACATTAGCCTCTGATGATATATGCTGTTTAAGCCTGACCCTTTGTGTACTGCCCAATAACTATTCCTAGAACAGCCTTCCAGCAAAGGTGGTGGAGGCGAAAACAGTGGTGAGGTTTCAGAAAGCATGGGATAAGCACAAGGGAATCATAGTGGAAAGGAAGGGGGGAAGGGAGAAAGAGCTGTAGATCGAGCACATTCTGCGGTAAGTAGGCAGAGAGAAATCGACAGACTGAATAGGCCAAGCAGTCCTTATTTGTCATCAAATTCTATGTTTCTATGCTTCTCGAGACAGTTTGATAAGTTATGATTTGTACCTGTCTCTTAGTTTGATAATAACTCTTCCATGCGGGACTGAATCAAGAGCTTTTGAAAAATCCAGGAGTACTATATCTACTGGTAGTTGTCACATGGCAGTACATCTAGATTGGGGAAGGCTGGCACCATATTCCAGCACCACAGCAATCCCTGTGGCTAGGAAAGGGAGCATGCTTCTGCCACATGGACACACTGTGTAAGTGTGAGGCCAAGAAGAAGACTGTGGCCATGCCTGGGAAGGTGGGAGGAGTCAAGGAGAAAATTAAGGGAGAAAATCCCAGGCTTCACTATAGATGACGACTGCCAGCTTGTCCAGGGCACCATATAAGGGACTTGCTACCCTATTGTTATGTATACCCTTACCGACTGTCATTTACCTGAACCCAAATGTATTTTTACTTATCCTGTCTATTGCAGGCCTACCTGTACTGTTGTACTCTTGCATTTACTGTCTATTTGTCTGTGTATAAATGCATTGTTACTTGACTTGTGTAATGCAGGTCCACTCTGTAAATGAGCTTGCTCAATGGTGTTCACCTGGATAAATAAAGTATTTGATTGATTGATCGATTGATAAGACAGACCAAGGGAGCCGGGCACTCGGGTGACTGCACTAACATTCTTTCGTCACCACACTGGAGTTTGACAATCTTCTTTCAGTGCTTTATTGCCTCAAAATTAATAAAGTGGTGGGCTACTGTTAGTCACTACACACTCCTGTACTTTAGCTGGAGTCTTCATCAGGGGGTGGAGTCTCAGTGGCTAATGCACTGCTTATACACCAGACAATTATTTGCCCCAGCTGGGTGCACTTGTAGTACTTGTATTTACTGCTAATGCTGACTGTCAGCGGACAAAGCAGCACATGAAACAAATAAGCTTATATTACAGCAGCAAGTTTCTAAAGTTTTGCAAACAAAGTGATAGAGAAACAGAAGCAATAATACAAAAAAGGGGAATATAAACAGGGGGCATGTTACCATAGTCAGGGATTTAGAAATGCAGCATTAGTATTCATTCATTCTTAGGAATGGTTTACTTACTAAAGCATTTATAGGTTACTTGAACTGCTTCAAAAGATCTTAACCAAACACAGGTACAAAGTACAGGCCAACTACAGCAATGTTTAAATATTATTGTGACAGAACTGAGTAATAAAGGTAGAACTGGCATCTTGATGGTCTGCAATCTCCCCATGTACTTTATTTCTGGGATTCCATTTGTGTGGGGTATCAGCTGGCCCTGCTGAATGCCAAAAAAGTTCTGAAACAGAGAAAGAGAAAAAAACAAGTAAGGTTTCAGGTTAGGTTTCAATTTTCAAATAGTTTCAGCCTTCACATTTATTTAATCACAATCATATAGTGATCAGGGCAACCTATAGGAAGGGTTTCAATTCCCACTCTCTATTCAGTCCCTTGGGGTAAAGTGATCATGAAGTAAAAATCTAGAAGCTCTCTGTTTGCAATAGTTCTATGACTCTGTTACCACCCCACCACACAAGACAGCTCCGCTACCCACAACCGGATCCAGAGCGTGCTGGGGGAGGATGGGCCACCCCTTGGCACTCCCTGCCATGAAGGGTAGAACTGTGAGGGAATATGGAAGCAGTGGAGTTAGTGGGCGACAGCTAGAAACAACCTGAAGGCAAAGTGAAATCTGGAGGGGATAAAAACCTCTATGAAAAAAAGATGGAAGGAGTGGTCAAGGGATGTGAACAACCTAACCCAGCCAAACTTTGGGGGAGGGGGCTTTAGGATGGGGTACCTTCAAACACATTATACCATACAGTGGTCTCTGAAAGCATGCAGCAGGAACATCAGCAGCAATAATATGGTAGGTGTGAGAAGACAGGACCCACTTGATAAGGGAGTGGTTAGTGGAGTTAGGCTGATGGGCTCAGTGATAAGTTGTGTCAGGTTGAGGGATTCAATTGTGTGGATGTTATTTGTATCGTGAGGGAGAGCCAATTAACATTTGGGTCCCCAAGGATCAGGAGCTCATCTAAAGCAGAGAGGGAGAAGAGTCTGCGACCCTACTTGTGCATTGCAAATTTTTTGTTGGAAAGTGTTTGGATTCCTTGCAATGGCCGCATAGTTATAACAACCAAAGGGATTTATGTATAGACAGGATAATACTATGTTGCTATGAACTGAGAAAGCACTTGCATAAAAGTGTCTTATTGTATACTCGAGTAACCATGTAATATAATCAATAAAATATGGGCGAGCCAGGTTCAGAAATGAGCCTGGTTCACTGGGGGTCAGCCAGGGAGAAGAGGAATGAGCATCCAGGGGACACTCTCCTCCTTCGGGGAGGGAGGGCTGTCACACCTTTCTCTGTCACTGCCACCTGTGGATGCATGGGTGGTAGTGCAGGCACGATGGCATAAGAAGGGTGAGGACACTGTTAGGTGCCTCGTGGTGGGGGGGAGTATAAGCACGCTGAGAGCTTGGATGTATATCCTTGCACCGGAGTCCTTGGGGGAATGAGGGACAGGAAAAATAGGAGGTAAATCCCCCTCTGTTGCAGCAGTGTAAAGGCTGCCAAAATAGGGTGGCCTGAAGATGGATATCCATAAACTTGCTGTCAACAGGGAGCGGAACATTTGTTCGAAAAAAATTGGGGGCCTGTTAACAACTCGGTGGTAATTTCACCTTGTAAAGCTGATCAGCCCACCCACAGCTTCACTCTGTGAAATACTATCTTGTTGTTCACAACCACCAATGCATTATCCTCTCTATATCCCTTTGGTTGTGATAAACTATGCTCCTTGCAAGGAATCATAACACTTTCTAAACAGAATAGTTTGCAGTATGCCTGCAGGGCCTGCAAATCAACAGTGCTTGGGGTGGGTGTAGAAGGCCAAGTGGTGAGCATCTCCACTTGCCACTTGGGAGACCTGGGTTCCTACCCCAACCTGAAATCCCCAGCTAGGAAGGCAGGAGGTTCAGTGCAGTCTTCTCAGATCCACAATGCATCTTTAGCAAGTCTATGGCTCTGTTGATGTGGTCCATAGCAGAGCAGATCTTTCCAGGCTTAGCCCTCTGATAAGTTGCATGCACACTCCCACTGCTGACTTCACAGGCTAGGCAGGACTCGGAACAACCCCTTCCAACCTTTCCTGGCCAACAATAGATTCCTCTTCTAGAATAGCCACCACCCGAAGGGAGCCTACTACAGTGCAATGGGGGGCCGGGGGCAACAGAAGGGCAGTCACTGGCAGGAGGTAGGAGGATGCAAGGACACCATGGGAATCCTGAAAATGCCGCAGATAGAGTGATGTGTACTTAGAGGTTAAAAATGGGAAAAGGGCAAAAATAAAAACATTTATAAAAACTATTTGAGGAGGGATGATAGCTACAGTTTAATAAGCTCTAGAGGTTGTGCCTTTTGCTTTAGCTCTGATTCCTTAATGCACTGGACAACCAATGTGCCTCAAAAGCACTGTCTTTGTTGCTTTTACTAACAACCATGATCTAACCAACACAGATACAGAATGGTGCTTTCACTGCCATAATAGCTCTACTTTGATGCCAGATGTGCTGATCCTCTGAGCCTCTACAGGCCAGTCCAGTTTCCTGAAAGCTCATCCTCATTAAAGAATAATCCTTCCCAGCAGAAGAGAGGTGCTCCGTACAGATCTGAGGCACTGAAGATGGATGGCCTAGCAAGAAAATGTTTCTACACACAGAGTGTCTAATGATACATTTGAAATTCTAATGCCAGCTAAGAAATCACTGACATATAGGACTTGCAAATGAAAACAGGAACATCTTTTCCTCACTGCATCTGGTAAGGTGGCCCAATTTCTTTTATCTGCCTCAGTACGTGTGCCGCCAGATTTGTAAACAGGAATGTAAGATCCAACTTCCTGTCCTACTATCCTCTCTCACAAGAATGCCACAGTGTACAGGAAGTAGTTATTTTCTTGCAACTGTAGTTCTGCAAGATAGTAGTCATTCTTTAGCCAAGCTTGTGCAGTACTCCACCCCAGGGAAGCATGTGCCTAGGAAGTGTGACCCATCACATGACCAGACAAGACCTGCTACAAAACCAAGCCTCAACCACAATTTATGTAAGTAATAACACATGACAGGGCATGCAGTCATTCTGTAATAACTACATTTCCTGCATGGGTTGTGAGGCATGAGACACAGCCGAGTGCATTTCAACCAACCGGGAAGTGCAGTTAGTACGGCATAACCACACATCTTAGAGTATATTATTAGACTTCATAAAATGGTGAAAGCAGATACAAAACAGCGCACAAACCTGAATTTACTGCAAAAGATATTTATTTAAATAGTCTAAACATATGCAAAATATTTTTATTTAAATAGTCTAAGCATATGCAAAATATTTTTATTTAAATAGTCTAAGCATATTACGTTTAACAAGTGCAAAAATGCTAGATCCCTGAAAGGTAATGATCCCATGACACTTATCAAAGAAGAGCAGTGGAGTTTCCCTGATGTCAACATTCCCCCATCAATAAAACATGTTGATGTAACCCACTCCCCAGGACACATCCTGAAAAAAGCTAACACAGCTTAGTGTGCCTTCCCTGATCAAAAATTACAAACACAATCAAATAAAAATAAATGTGCAGCTACCCACCCTCTCAACTGCTTATACATGCTGCCTTTAGACCATGCAGTTCCCTTATTCGAGATCCACATACCTTATGTTGATAATAGGACTTTATAACAACTCTTTGGTGTTCTATTTTACTATAACGTGCATCAGAAAAGGAAAGCATAAATTTAAACCAAACACAATATTAATATCACTCTGGGAGGGGAAAAACAATTGTACCATTATTCCCTACAGAACTGTACCACAGATATAACTACGGATAACGTTAACTTTAGTTAAACTATGTAAGTGTGAAAGTTCCCTTCTTGGATCTATCTGATGTTGGAAACAAGGAATCCCTAAGGACTGAACAATCTTGGTGGCCACATTTAGCACAGTCCCTGGTCCCTCTCCTAGCCTTCCCTGCTGCTGCTGGATCTCCTATGCCAAATTAACATTTATCCCCTTCCTATCTCACCAAGAAACCAGAAGGAGTGCAGAAAAATCATAGGAGCCTATGTTCCCCATGTATAGCTATTAAACTATATGTACATTGGAGCCATGAAAACTAACAAAACAGTTGCAGTAACTGTGCCAAACTGTCTG
This sequence comes from Neoceratodus forsteri, assembly GCA_016271365.2. Classification (NCBI taxonomy): domain Eukaryota; kingdom Metazoa; phylum Chordata; order Ceratodontiformes; family Ceratodontidae; genus Neoceratodus; species Neoceratodus forsteri. Next base: position 667,674,151 of record CM057451.1, on the reverse strand, counting down.
CTGAGGGAAAAAAATCTTTTTTTTTTTTTTACTCGTGAACTAGCAAATATACAGTAGCTAACTACTATAATGTCATATAGAGAAATACTGAGTTTAAAATGATTTTCTGCCAGCTTAAGGAGCATCTATAAATAAACTGCATTCTTAATTATACTTTTTAATGAACTTCCTTGAGAAATGTGGTAACTATGGTTTTAAATTAGGCACTATTGCTTTAAGATAATGGTTCTTGTTTGAAGTCTGCTGGTCACTGGTAGGAACCAGTCTGTTTGGAAGTCTGCCCTGTAGTCATAGCTTGCACTTGGTATAGAAAAAGAGAAAGGCAGCAAGAGAGAGATTATGGTTCCTGAAATAATGTCTGGATTGTTCCAGTGTTAACTTGCTGTGCGGTTTGCATAACGGAACTGAAGAGGATGTGAAATGGCAGTCTTGATAAACAGGTACTTAGAACAGTGCAGCAGTAACCATGGTAATTATCTTAGATGAACTGAGCATCAAGCTTAACATTATACATATCTACTTAATTTGGGTGCTTCTTATTAGTGAGCAACATGATCCTACTATAACAACCACAGTTCAGTGGAAGAATGCCATCGGGTTCCTCACAATGTTCAAAAGGCTAAATGGTGACATAGAGGGGGCGTACTGGTCAGACAAGGCTGTAATATCCAGGCATTAGTGACTCATTTGGTCCCAAGAATACAAAAGTCTTTGTTTTGTTTCTTAACTTTCCATTCTTCTTCCAAGTCAGCCAGATGTGGGTAAGTATCCCATCTCTTGCCCGGTCTACTATTTTGGGCACATGGAGAGGGGGACTCTATGCTTTAACATCCCAAGTAATGACTTATGCCTAATGTGGGAACCATGATCTGCAGGGAGTATTTCTACACTGTACAGAAATGTTACCCAAGAAGTCCTCAGGGATTGAGTGCCCCTCTCAGAGCATTTTAGAGAACATAATAAATGTCAATGGGGACTACATGATAGGAGCTGGACTTCTTAGCTGAGCAGCTGACTGGCACTGAGGGAAAGTCACAGCCTACCATGCCTGAGACCAGGGTTTGAATCTCAGGTCCCCATACAAAGTCACAATTAAATGCCACAATGTGTTCACAATGACCACTTTGTGGCACTGTGCTAACTTGCAACCCTCTGTGCTATGCGATGACCACTGCAGTGGCACAGGAAGACTGGCAGGGCCAGCATGCTAATGAAGGGCTGTGTTATGCACAAGTTGTTTCCAGCTCTTATACAGCCATGAACATGCAGCAGCACTTCCAACCCCCTGTGGAATTGTAAGAAGTAGGGATGAGAGGGTCGACTGCAACCCAGTTCTGATTCCGACTCTTATTTATTTCCAAAAGGTTCACACCCTTTACTCCTGTCATGTCTCAGATTGGCTGGTCTTTCCCCAAAAGCCACAGATTGGTTTAAGTCTTATCTGTCAGGCAGATTCTAATCTGTCCACATGGCTGATGCCATCTCCCCACCACTCCCCATGACCACAGGAGTTCCTCAGGGCTCTGTACCTGGGCCTCTCCTTTTTTTCAATCTTCCTTAACGATCTCCCTCTGGCTTGCACATTGATAAACATACACATGTATGCAGATGACACGGTACTGTATACAACAGGCAAATCGGTCCCTGATGTCACCTCCAGGCTCCAAATGGATTTCAACAGTGTACAATGCTGGTTTAAAAAGCACCACCTCATCCTAAATTCAAAGAAAACGGTCTCTATGACTTTTAGTACTAGGCAGAGGCTAGGCAGGCTCTCCTCCTTAACCACCTTCCACACCTTAGATGGGACTGTACTAGAAGACACCTCCTCTTTCTGATACCTTGGAGTTTGGCTGGACAGGAACTGAAGCTTCTTGGTTCACATTGATGCCATTCAGAAGAAACTCTGGCCTAAGCTCGGGGCCCTATACCACAACAGTAAATGTATCCCTCTTCCGGCAAGGCACAAATTGGTACACAAAATGATTATGCCAATTTTTGACTACTGTGACTTAGTATATGGAGCTGCCCCCCAATCCTCCTTATCAAGGTTGGACCCTCTTTTTAACTCCTTCTTTCGGCTTGCCTTAGATGCTCCTGCCCCGACCCACCACTGTACACATTACCACTCTCTGAACTTTCCCACCCTTGCCGACAGGAGAACCATGCATGCGGCTAAATCCACCTCAAAATTCTGGCTGAGTACTCTCCCTGCCTACCTCTCTATCTCTTTAGCTGCCCCACTCACCTCCAAATAATCCCTCAGATCTGACGACTCAAGTTCCCTGAATACACCCTACAGAAGCACTACATCAGGCCAAATGGCTTTCTCCCATCGACTACCTAAACTTTGGAATCAACTACCATCCCAAATCTGACACTCCTCTTCAGTCAGTTCTCTCTCCACATCCTTAACAGACTAACTTGTGACAAACTGCAATTGCACCTAGTCCCTCTGGGCTGGTCTCTGCTGAGGGTCTATTTCTCCCCCACCCTTCTGTAGGACCAATTAACTGTCTCCACTATCCTAAACTCTCCTCATCCTAACGCCTTACCCCTCCTGCACCACCCCTCTTGCTGATCTGTAAATGTTCTACAGCATGTCATCTCATTTCATTTGGCTATATACAGTGAATGCTATTTTTTTCCTGAGTTATGTATACTGTTATACTATGTAATTGCTCCCTTTCCCCTTCCCCCAGGACGTACCATGAGACGAGCATCTTGTTGCTCAGTGTAATTCTCCTGGTGAAACTTTTCAATAAATAAATAAATTTACTCTGATGAACTGTAGACCTATTTTTAGTCTATTTGAGTATGAGAAATGCATCAGTATTATTCTTTTAGATCCCTCTGTTACAAAAATGTAACTTTAAAAAAAAATTGTGTCTGTATTTTCATGTCTTTTCAAGATCAGCAAGTAGACAACTGCAATAAAAAAATACACATATAACACTCGTCAGTACTTCAGTAGTGAGTCACTGAACAAGGAGGTCATGGCAGGGTACCAAAAAAAACAGAACCCTTTTTTTCCCCATCTCTTATTGAATACACCTTGGACCCTCATGACCAACAAATGAACAAACTGAATGAAAGGCAACACGTGTGAGATACTGGGGCACTGAAGGGAGCCAACCACTTAGGGTCTTTTTTGTTTGATTGACTGTTGTTCTTGCCAATCCTGTGTGTCAGCCACTACATGACATCTGTATGAAATAGTGGGCTGGATTCACAAAACTCTTGAAAATCCTGCAAACTGCTGGAAAAACTCACTGCAAGTGGGTTTCTGCAGCTACGATATTCTCAAAAGTGGAGCCAGTTTACGACCAGATCCATAATTTACAGCAGCATGCAGGTGGTATCACCATAGAAATCCCCGCAGCTGTGGAAAAATTTTACGGCTGATGGGACCAGCCGTAACATCTTCCGCAGCTGCTGCAGATGTGAATGGCAATCTCTGCAGCTGCGGAGATTTCCGTCCACAAATGGAGTTGCGGTGTGGGACTTAGTTCCAACATTCCTGAATCCAGCCCAGTGTATGCAGCTCATTTGGGGCTTTGCAGTGAAAGGAGGCAGAGTGTCAAACATTAGTCTGAGAGAGAGAGAGAGAGAGAGAGAGAGACCAACGACTTAAACAGCAGAAAAACAACAGTAGAGTGCAGATCTTCACTGAGTCTGGCATGCTTTTTGGTGGGAGACAGGCAGCATGAGCAGGATATATGATGGGGCCCCAGTCATCCTTCCTGCCCTTTTGACTTGAGATGTTATTTTTTTATTTGTAATTATTTTGCTTGCCTACTTGGTGTTATAGCAGGCATCAAGGGCCCCAAACCATCCCACACACTCCTGCCTGATTGGCAAATTATTTTTGATCACTTGTGTTTTGTAACTTACTTTTTATCACCCAGCATTGCAGTTTTTGGATATATCCTACAAGCTTCCACAACTAATAATTGCAAGTCAACTATGGTATGTTTGTATATATGTTTTTTTTATAGAGCTGTGTGGCCCCGACCACCACTTACTCCTGCCATAAGGCCTACCTGCCAGTCCCCAGCCCTGTCACTGCTCCTCCCATCATCAAGCTAGCAGGGATCCACATGGTGAGGGAACTGAGGACCGCAGAGGCCCGCACTCATGGCATCCGTGCCCAGTCAACGATGGTATAAAAATACTTTTATTTTTGTTATATAGAGCTGTTTGGCCCCTACTGCTACCTAGTCCTGCCATGAGGCCCATCTGCCAGTCCCCAGCCCTGTTGCCCCCCCATCAAGCCATCAGGGATCCGAGGACCACTGGGGGCCTGCACTCACGGTGGCTGTGCACAGTCAACTATGGTATAAAAATACTTTTTTGTTTTGTTTTGTATTTTTTAATAGAGCTGTTTGACCCTGACTACATCCTACTCTTGCCACGAAGAACACCTGCCAGTCCCCAGCCCTGTCACTGGTCCCCCATTGTCAAGCCAGTGGGAATCTGCATGGTGTGTGACCCAAGGACTGCGGGGCTGGCACTCACAGCAGCCATGCATGCGCATAGTTTTTTTTTCTTTGTGTTCCCCCCTTGGTCCCACCCTCCACCCCAGCCATCTAGCAATTCACTGCCTGTTTATATTTTTAACTTGCTGAATAAACAAATTAAATTTCATCTGGTTTCCCAAATTGAACATGAAAAACACAAAGCAATACATATGATTTAATATACACCGTAACCTCACAAGAAGGAATTATTTTATTATTTTGACTTGATCTTTCTGTAATGGCTGCTCACTTTTGTCCTCTGAATTCAAAGAAATAAATTGTTAAATTAAATATCATCACTATCATCTTCAAATGCCACCAAGGAAACCCCATTATTATGAGACACCTGTTGCAGCTGTTTGTCATCATCACCTTTATGTTCCTGCAACTGTTCACTGAACTGGTAAGAGAATTTGTTGAGACTGATTTTTAGGAAGGTAAGGCACTGTACATTTTCAGGAGTAAGCCTTGTGAGGCTATCAGACACAACATTTCCAGCCATGCTAAATATACTCTCACAGTAAACACTAGTAGGAGGGCAACTAATAAGCCTCATAGCAAAGACAGATAGTGCAAGCCAGATCTTGTCCTTTTCCAGCCAGTCCTCGAAAGGGTCATCAATAATATTAATGAGTGGTTCTTGTAAATAGGCATCCACAATATCAGACAAAGACAAAGAAGGTGGCTCCACAACTGAATTATCAGTTTCCATGAGTTTTAACCAACAAATGTGAGATTCAGCCCGTGTGCTTTTCAGAATGACATGCCTTTTTCAAGGGCCGTGAAAGAAGACTTTTTACACTGGACAGTTAAACTGACTGTGTGGCAGGCAGAGGCCAGCAGAACTACTGAGAAGGGAAAGCAGGTGGTAAACCTAGCTAGGGCTCCCCCCGAAGAGGGGGCTAGTAGCAGTAAGGTGGGTAAAAGTAAGACTGAAGTTCAAATTAGATTATGGGAAGAGGCCAATGAGAGAGGGCTGACAAAGCCGACATTCAGCATGAAAAGTAAAAAAACTAAGGGAGGCTCTAGAAGAATAAGGGAGAAGGAATGGGAAAACACAAAAGAGGATCAGGAGAAAGGTGGAAAAGGATCTGCTTTAATACCAGGAGTCTAGGAAATAAACTTAGAGAGTTCCAGGCAATGGCAGCAGATACTGAGATGGATCTAGAAGCCATTACAGAAACTTGGGTCACAGAGAATAACAACTGGGACCGGAGAGTCTCAGGCTACATTATGTTTAGACAAGACAGAGGAAAATGTAAACGAGAAGGTGTAGCCCTATATGTCAGGGAGGGCATAAAGGCAGCGGAGAATGGAAACATTAGCGAAGGTAATGGAGAAGCAGGATCATTATGGCTCACGGCATCCTCAGACAAAAAACTACAGATGAGGGTGATCTATAGACATCCAGGAAAGGGGGAAGAGAGATAAGGAGCTAGGTGCAGAACTAGAAAGGAGTATGGAAAAGGGGAAGGTGCTGGTGCTGGGAGATCTAAGCCTGACAGATACTGATTGGGTCATTCCAGCAGCCAGAAGCTCCAGTCAGGTCCTGCTGGATACATTGCAGGACTGCCTGCCGGTGCAGATATTTAAGGAACCCACTAGGCATGCTGTCATTCTCGACATAGTGCTCACCAAATCGGAAATGTAGAAGGAGTGAGGATAGGGGAGCCACTAGTCCAGTGTCCTTAATTCTATATTTATCAACCTAGCCCTTGCAACAAACAAGCCCATGTCAAAGGCTGAAGTCTTAGATTTCAGAAGGGCAAACATCAGCCAAATGAGTAAGCTGGTCCGGGACAAGGTAGTCAGAGTGGACGGCATCAAGGATGTGGAGGACAGATAGGGGGCAATCAAAGGGGCCATTCTCGAGGCAACAGAGTCTTGCATGAAAATGGTAATCAAAAGGAAAAGGTACAAGAGATGAATATGGTTTTCTGGAAAGATCAGGAAAGCACTGAGAGTCAAAAAGAAGGCATTCTCCAGGTACAAGGAAAAACAAGGGAAGGAAGAATGGGGAAAGTACCAAATGAAAACAATGGAAACCATGAGGGTGGACAGAGAAGTAAGGGCAGACTCAGAGCTGCATATTGTGGAGGGGGTCAAGGTGGAGGAAAAACTTCTTTAGAAATATTAAGGAAAAAGAAAGAAGGGAGGTGGAAGTGTTAGGCTAACAGAGGGAGGCAATTGAGGAGGACAGGCAGAAAGCAGTCATTCTTAATGACTTCTTCTGCTCTGCATTCATGAAATAAGACAAAGGGCATTTGCCAGAGAATGGCATTATGGCAGCTGTAAGGGGGTTCCCTGAGATGAAGCAGCAAGTATTTACCAGTAAAAGGGTTCAGAAAGGGCTAACAGCCCTAAAGATAGATAAGGCCCTGGGGCAAGATGGGACACATCCAAGGGTGCTCAAAGAATTGGCAAAGGAACTAGATGAACCACTAGTAGGGCTATTCAACAGCTCACTTCAAACAGCGGTAGTTCCAAAAGACTGGTGGTTAGCGGACGTAGTCCCACTCCATAAGGGGGGGGACAAGGAGCAACTGGGTAACTACAGACCTGTCAGTCTTACTGCCATTGTGGGTAAACTGATGGAAATACTAGTCATAGAGGCCCTTGTGAACTACCTGGGGAGAAATGGACTCTAGGATAATATACAGTGCAGATTCATGGCAGGAAGGTCTTATCAAACCAACCTGATAGTATTCTTTGACTGGGTAATGAGAGAAGTGGATAAGGGCCATGCTGTGGATTTATTCTACTTCAATTTCAGGAAGGCTTTTAACTTGGTGCCTCACAAATGATTACTGAAGAAGCCAGAGGATCTGGGGTACAGCAAATGACACAGTTAGATGGGTGAAAAACTGATCGGAAGGGAGACAGCAGAGGGTTGTGGTTAATGGAGTCAAATCAGAAGAGAGGAAGTTACCAGTGGGGTGCCTCAAGGATCAGTCCTGGGTCCAGTCCTTTTCAATACATTCTGCAGTGACATGGGGAAAAAAATCCAGGGCAAGAGGTGTCTCTTTGCAGATGACACTAAGTTCTGTGACAGGGTACAGAGTGAGGAGGGGATTATAGAGATGCAGAGAAACTTGAAAAGGTCAAAGGTTTGGCAGGTGGAATCCAATGCCAAAAAGTGCAAGGTGATGCATATAGGGAACATGAACCTGACAGAGTACTGGATTGGGGGGGGGTAAAGTTGGGCATGACCTCTGAGGAAAGAGACCTAGAGGCCATCATCATTGACTCCCTAAAACAATTGAGCCAATGTAACAAGGCCTACAGTAAGGCAAACAGGATGCTGGGGCATATAGTAAGGGGTACTGACAGCAGAAGGAAGGAGGTATTTCTACCTCTCTATAGTTTACTGGTGAGACCCCACCTGGAGTATTGTGCCCAGTTCTGGAGTCCTCACCTAAGAAAAGATAAGGACATGCAGGTGACAGCGCAATATAAGGTGACCAAAATGATCCAGGGTCAGCAGGGCAGATCTTACGAGGATCAGCTCAAGGCACTGAGCATGTACTTGCTGGAGGCCAGGCAAGAGAGGAGTGATATGATACAGACCTTCAAGTTCCTGAAAAGAATAAACAAGGTAAACTGTGAGGAACCATTTAGCATGAGTAGCAGATCAAGAACACAGGGACATGAGTGGAAACTGATGGGGGAAGAGATTCAAGAGGGAAGTGAACGAGTTTTACTTTATAGAAAGGGCGGTAGAGCCATGGAGCTATCTGCCAGCTGATGTGGTGGGCTCCAAAACCATCAATGGTTTCAAACACAGCTGGGACAGAGTGAAAGGCTTAATGGTTGCTCGGGATGATAGCGGTAGGGTGGGGAGCATAGGGAGTGGATAGTGTAGGTTAGAACCCTGTATGGACAATAGGTCCCCAGTTTGTTAGGGTTTATGGGCAGACTGGATTGGCCAATGGTCTTTTTTCTACCATCATGGTCTATCATTGTCTAAGTTTCTGTGTGTCTATTTCCACCTTCCTAGTGAAACATACAATATCTGTTTCCTAATTCCTAATTAGTATTTAAGTGTAACTTCTTGTTTGCCCTTTCTGAGTTTGTGGGTATAGCAGTGTATAAAAAATGTAAATAAATAATGTTGTTGCCTTTTTCTATCATTTTTATTGTTTAGAATTTAAATAATGTGTTGTCCAATCACTAGTGGTGATTTAGGTGATGTCACAGCTTGTATTTAAGTAATAAGCCACGAGGGGGTGTGGGTTATTGGGGGATTTACCATGGCTGGAATGGTTTGCCCATGAGGCGCAGCCGAGTGGGTAAATCCGCGCCAGCCGTGGTAAATCTAATAACAGATCTGATGAAACTGTGATTATACCAAGTACTGTTTTTTATTTAAAAAACAGTACTTGCTATAATCTTAAATAAGTGACTCAGTTGTAGAGCAGTCAGTGTTTGTTTACTTTCCCTGATATGCAGACTGCTGTTTTACAGTCTCCGGCTTAAGTAGAAACAAGATGGCGGATGGAGTTCTGTGATTTTTGCCGTCAGATTGCTTTTTTCTGAACATGCGGCTGGCTGGCACCTTTTGCGGTGATTATCGGTAGATAATCAACGCAGGTAAGGTGCCAGCCTGCCTATCTGATTGGTCGGTGTCCGAGGTACATGGTATAATGTGTTATAAATGAGTGACGCTCTAATGTAAAAGAATACGTCCCTTGGAAGGCTATATGCCGAGGCACTAGGGGCTTCTGCTTTGGGCGAAGACTGGATTGCTGGTTAAAATGTCACTGAATAAATCATAGTACTGGAGTTCACTGCAAGCCTGCAGCAGTTTCCAGTGTGCTTCTGTATGGTTGTGGAGCACTGCTTTTCTGGACATTGTGCTGAAATTATTGGGGGATTGCAACCCTTGCAGTGAGCCACTCAAAAGCTGTGCACAGGTATTGTTTGGTATATGTATATGTATCAAAGTGTACCACAAAGATGGGACAGCAGACCTTCTCTTTCTTGGCATCAAAGTTTTGGAATTCCCTGCCTGTGTCCATTCACAGCCTCCGTTCATATCCTCATTTCAGATGTGACTTGACAAAGTATTTATACACCTCCTGTGTCTGTGTCTGTACTTGTACTTACCCACTTAAGTTGCTACTTAAGCAATAAGGCATGACCAGGGATCAGACTAACAGTCTGCTGGCCCACCGGCACAGTGGTAATACTACCACATAAGATGTCGAAAAGCTGGGTTCAGAAGTGAACATGGAATGTCAGAGGGCTAGCTGGGGGGTGAAGAATCAAGCATCCATAGGACTATTCTCCTCCAAGGGGGAGAGTGAGCAGAGCCTGGAGCTTGTCTGGCTCCTAATGGAAGGTGGGGGAAAGGCAGCCTGGGCCAACACCCAGGGGAGTTGTGGCAGACATCAACGCATGGCACTCATGATATGCACCTTGATGTCATTTCATGCCACACCTCCCAAGGGACAGACAAAGGGAGGAAAAAGGCAGCAGCAGGATGTTGCCCAGTGCCCAAAGATCCCACACCTGACTAGCTGGGCACGTCAGCTGGAACTGGATCTGGCACATGGCAGGGGTTGGAGAACCCCAACAACCCTGCTGAGGGGGCAAGTCCTGGGGAAGAGGGCTAGAGGTAAGTCTTGATGGATGTGGGAGTGACAGAGCTGGGCTGCTCAGCAGATGGGGCCAACTAGGGGAGGGTTTTTTTGTTTATTAGATTTTGTTTATTTATGTAGGTTATGTTTAGTATTATTTGGTTAATTTTTTGGTTTTAGATTGATTAATTTGTGTTTGTGGGTTTTGCTTTGTTTAAGTAGTGATATGTGCTGTCCCGTAGTCCCCGCGGTGGTGCGCTATTCATCTTCCTCTCTTCGTGCCCTCCACCCTTTTTATACTCCTCCCCTACATTTTGATACTTACCAGTGCTGTAGAGCATTGGGGATTGTTCATAGAGGAGTGAGGAGGGTGGGGGTCCGTGAACAGAGGAAGATGGATGAGGGAAGCCACCGTATCGGGGTTATCAAGTCCAGAAGGCGCCCTGGGGTGAAATGGAACCCAGATCGTGGTTTACCATGTCTGGTGCCCATACCCAAGGGCACTACTGAATCCAGTAGGCAAATAGGCCTGACAGCCTCTGAGGTCCAACTCGGGTGGTGTTATGCAATGTCAGGTCCGTCAGGAATAAGACCGCTATTATAGCCGATCTTGTCAGCTCAGTTGACCTGACTTGCATCACCGAGACCTGGCTAGATGAACATTCTGGCCCCATAGTGGAGGCCATGATACCAGCCGGGTACTCGGTGATACACTGCCCGAGATTGGACCGCAGGGGAGGGGGGGGGTTGCAGTCTGTTTTAAGACTGAATTAGGCCTCACAAATTGTAGTAGTGGGTGAGGTTGAGTCCTTTGAGTGCACAGTTGTAGCGGGTGTAGGTGTTTGAATCGTTCTCATCTACCGTCCACCCGGAGATGCGAAACACTTCTTACAGGAAGTAGCAGACTTCCTCGTCGACGTGTCGTTTGAGTCGCTCAGATTGATGGTTCTGGGTGACTTCAACGCCTGGGTCGACGATGAACTCTCGGAATTTGGTAATTACTTGCTCCAATTAATGTCCTCTTTGGGCCTTACACGGGTAATTTCCACTGCTACTCATAAATCTGGACACTCTTTGAACTTAGTCTTCCTCTTGGGGATTGATGCATCCGACGTGGGGGTGGAACCAGTCACCTGGTCAGTCCACTGCACTGTGAGGTTCAATTTTTGCTCCCCTCTGAGAAGGCCTTCCCCTGTGGAGATGGTCAGGTACCGCCCATCATGGAATATTACTTCCCAAGGCCTTGCGGCGGTCCTCGACCTATCATCCCCTGGGTTGGTAAGCAGTAATCCGGAGACGCTGGTGGCAGTCTACACTACGGTGGCCCTGGATTTTATTGCTCCTGTTCGTGAGCGCTCGATATCCCTTCACCCCAGGTCCCCTTGGTTTGATGGGACATTGAGGGAGATGAGGAGACATGGCCGAAGGTTAGAGCGTTGTTGGCACAAGTCTGCCCTTGATACCGACCGCCTTAGATTGATGGAACATTATTCTACCTATCAATCTGCAATCACCCATAAGAAGGCAGAATTCCTGTCTAGGGAGATTACAGTTGCACAGAATCGACCGGCTCATCTGTTTCGCACTGTAGACAGACTGTGCAACCCAGCCTGTCTACAAGTTCGAAAGCCTTTTCACAATTAGAGTGCGAGGAGCTCGCTCGTTACTTTGCAACTAAGGTGGCCGACATCAGGGCAGACCTTTGTCCGGCAATCTCTAAGGGTGATGTTGTAGAACAACGTGAGTTCACAATATCCTGTTTCTCTTGGAGTTCCTTTGGTCGACCTGAGTTCATGGATATCGTGAGGATCATCCATAGTGTGCATCCCACAAGCTGTGGTTTGGACCCTGGACCGACTCCCCTAATTCTGGGTGGTATTGATAACATTGGTCCAGTCCTGGTGCAAATAGTCTGGAGCTCCTTGGAGTCAGGTGAGTTTCCTAGCTCCCTGAAAGAGGCGGTGGTGACACCTCTCTTGAAGAAAGCTACCTTGGACCCAGACTGTTTCTTAAACTACAGACCCATCTCTAACCTTCCCTTTATTTGGAAGGTTATTGAGAAGGTAGTGGCTACCCAATTGGAAGACCATTTAACCATCCACAATATCTACGAATCCTTCCAATCCGGTTTTCGTAAAAGACATAGCACCGAAACTGCGCTGGTTCGGGTGCTTAATGATCTTCTGAGGGCGAGAGATCAGAAGAGACGTTCCATTCTGGTTCTCCTTGATCTCTCGTCAGCCTTTGACATTGTGTATCACTCGGTGTTGATAGCATGCCTGAGGCTAATTTGTGTAATATCGGGAACTGTTTTACAATGGTTCACCTCATTCCTCACTGGGAGATCACAAAGAGTTGTGTCGGGAGTTTTTTCTTCTGGCCCAACTTCTTTGTCGTGTGGGGTGCCTCAGGGTTCTGTGCTGTCACCCATGTTATTTGCAGTGTATATGCTGCCCCTCTGAGACATTATTAGACTGCATGGGCTGAGGTTTCACTGCTATGCAAATGATACCCAGCTATACCTGTCTTTTGCACCCAACCAGGAAGGAGCTCTCACGGTGTTTAATAACTGTCTTGAGGAAGTCCAGGGTTGGATGGATTCTAGTTGGTTAAAGTTGAACTCGGAGAACACAGAGGTTCTGGTTGTGGACCCGGGAGGTCAGATAGAGAGGTCATGTGGTGGCACGCCTTCTGGAATATTTCTTGGTGGCATGTCACTTCCGTCCTTTGAACGGGTGTGTAGCCTTGGGATTGTCCTAGATGACAGGCTGACATTACAGTCTCAGGTGTCGGCCATTGTCAGGACTTCCTTTTACCATCTTAGGAATATCACCAGGGTTAGGCATCTAGTTCCGTCTGACTCTTTACCTACATTGGTCCTCACTTTTGTGTCCTCGCATTTGGACTATTGCAACACCCTTTACTTTGCACTTTCTGGGGTTGAAATCCGACGCCTACAGCTGGTGCAGAACGCTGCAGCCCGGTTTTTGACGGGGACGAGTAGGTCCTCCCATATTACCCCAGTGCTGCGCGAACTGCACTGGCTGCCCTTACGGTGACGGATCACCTTTAAAGTCATTTTATTGACTTTTAAAGCCCTTCACGATCAGAGTCCGGCCTATTTTAAAGAACTTCTGGTGTCTTACTACCCTGGCCGATCGCTCCGCTCGGCTGACGAGGGGTTGCTAGAGATTCCGAGAGTGAGTTTAAAATCTTCCAGCAGTAGAGCTTTTTCTTATGCTGCTTCCACTCTCTGGAATTCTCTACCACACTGGTTACGGGAGTGCACCTCCGTGAAGGAATTCAAGAAAAACTTGAAAACTTATTTGTGGCAAATTGCATTTTTGGATGCTTGATCATTTTGGATGTTTAAGTAATTTATTCTGCTGAGATTTTTATTCGTATTTATTAATTGATTTTAATAATTGTTGTTAATATGATATGAATTTATCTATATGTGTTATTGGTTTGTGTTTGATGTTGTGGTTTGATATGCTCAGCGCCTTAGAATGCTGAAAGGCGCTATATAAATAAACTTATTATTATTATTATTAAAAAAGAATAAGAAAAAAAATTGTTAAAAAACACTCTGTTAATCACCTCCTAGGGGTTTAATGTGACACAAGGTGCAGCTGAGTGCCATATTGCCCATAGGGGGTGATTGACTGTTATTCTAACTCCTGGGAGTGCCTCATTGCTATTATAAAAAAACTTATTCCAAAAGTAAGTGCTAAGAGTATATCTTTTGAATGTTTTCTTCATTGAGAGGGAGATTTTTTAAATAAAAGAATTCATCCACCAACTGTTCAAGAATGCTGGTTCAAAATCAGAATGCATCATTTCAGTCATTCAGCAGGCTAGAGAATGGAATGCCGACAGGCAGAAATCATACGCCATGATGACGAGGCTGTATTTGACAGTACAAGTCATGAAATCATTCTTAGCCAATCAGGACTGTATATTTCTAAACATTCCAGGTACTCTCATAACCATTAGAGGGTGTCTCATGTATATACAGTACCAACAATTCTGACATTCTACATTCATTTACATAAAAGAGATTCTTTAATATTCTGCAAAGTAGAACATGCTGATTTTAAATTCAGTTTTCACTTTTAAACAAAAATCTTTAACATGATTTACAATATGTTTATATATACAGTTCTGTATCTCTTATGGTTATAAGAGTTTCTTCTCAAGTCCTTTGTGTGTCAGAACTTTTTTTTCACAGTTCTTTCACCCAAAAAACTCAAGAATGCATTCTTACAACAATAAGAGACACAGTAACTGTACATATAAACATATAGTGTAACAGAATAACATAAGCTACCAGAATGTGACAGCTAAGAATGTAGCATTTCTGAGACCCTTTTTTATAACTTGTTGTAATTGCTGTTCTTGTTGTAATTTACAGTATATCTTCTGAAAATACGTCATGCTTGCTATCTTACTCGATTATACTGTACATGCAGCTTGGTTCTCATTATAAAGGTGGGGTCATAGAAACATAGAGTCAGTCAGTAGAAAAGGACTACTTGGCCCACCTGGTCTGCCCAGCTGTTCCCTGCTTTGTCTACATCCGCTGAATCTATCTGGTCTCCAGCACCCCGTGACCCCCCTTCCCTGACTCTGTTCTAATATACCCCTATATTTATACCATGCATCCTTGAACCCCCAACCCCCAACTCACACACACCATTCTAGCCTCCACTACTTCAGCTGGCAGTCTGCTGGAAATTAAATGAAATAAATGAGATTTGAGTTTTCCTGAATCAGGGGTTGCGCTGGTATATATAGCTTTACAAGTAAGGCTCCAGGGTCCATAGTACCCAGCAGCACCATGGAGTAGCTGGTGCTTTATCTATGCTTTGTGTTGTTGATTTCAGCATGGTGCACATGATTAGCACAGTTGTACATTTTGGAGTAGAGTAACTATTCTGCTTTTTTGTCTCATGTGCTACATGAATTTCATAGTTTTTACTTTGCCCACAGCTACTACCTCCCTTTCAGTGAAGAAATACTGTATTTCCTCACATCTCTCTTGAACCACCCCTAGATTTATCGCATGCCCTCTAGTCCTGGTGCTCTTTCTTTCAAGTAAAAAGCTCCCAGTAGTGGCCACAAAACCTCTCAAGGCCATTTCAAACCCAGTGGGTACTTTATCATATCTATATATATTGCTAGAGAGAGAGAGGATAAATGATGGCACAGTGTGGTATACAAGGCAATGATACCACTGAGGAATCAATCATGCCATAAAGCCGCAAGCCTGAAGGACAACTGGCCTCTATGAGGTTGTTCATATATCTATATATAATACATGGATGGGAACCTTTCCCCATAGAAAAGGCCATCATTTAGTTCCCTGTATACCTGTGGCTAATCTATCAGTTAAAAGTATACCTGTGACTAATCTAGCAATTGAAAGTATATATCTGCACTAATTAAACAATTACAGCTATAAACCTGCACTAAAAAAAACAAAAGTACATACCTGCACTAATAAAAAGTATACTCCTGCAGTACATTAAACCCTATGGGATACCACTAATAACACAATTAACACCGCATTAGGAAGGTAGCTAAACCAATTAAAAAGCTGCAAAAGAACCTGGAAAATACTCACACACAACTCGCCCAAACCCAGAAATCCCCCAAACTCCTACTTGCACTCACTACACACCATTTCCTCCTTGCTGCAAGAGACCTTCAGATGCAATAACATGATTGCAAATGTGGTCTACATAACAACCATCCTAATGTATTATATTCAACAAACAGTGGGTAAGGGTGGAACACTCAGAAGTATACCCATCTCAGGGGGACTTATTAGGACAATGAAGCCAATTGCCCTTTGGTCTTACAGCCCTAATTAACCCATTGTTGTGTATACATCCCTGTATACCACTCTTACCCATTATTTGTTCTATATACAGTATATATATACATATATATATATATATATAGAGAGAGAGAGAGAGAGAGAGACAGAAACAGAATAACTGATGACAAAGTGTGGTGTACAAGAAAGTAACACCATCAATTGGTTGAACATGCCATAAAGCCAGGAGTCTGAAGGGCAAGTGGCCTTTATGAGATTGTTTGACCCCAAGATGGTATAATTTCACCTGTACGCTGACTTTGCCATCTTTTATTTTAAGTATTGCATTAGGTTGGACACATTTTATTATGTCCTATGTTTTAACATAGTGCTGGGGATATTATCTTATTAAGGTGTTACTGACAACTAATAAAGTGGGGTTAGCTAACTGGCATCATAATATGCCAAATGGCTACCAAGATATTTTTTGCCATTATACAGGTTGTATGTTAGATCATTAATCGATTATGATTCACAAGTCTGAGGTGGACTAACAATTGACAGGAACACAAAAATTGAAAGGATAAACATAAAGCAACAAAAATAGATAGGGGTCTTGAAAATGGCACTCTGCGCCATGGTACAGAAAATGATCCTCCCTATTTTTGATTACAGGGACGTAATCTACAGTGTTGCACCAAAGTCCTCCCTAGCCAGACTGGACCCTCTTTTCCACTCCTGTCATTTCACCCTGGACTGCCCACCCTCAACGCATCATTGCACCCTCTACCAGATACTGGGCTTCACCTCCCTCCAGGACCATAGGCTGTCACACTGTGCTCAGATGACAGCCAAGTTCTGGACCCAGTTCCTGCCCACTTACCTCGCCTCCTTACTATCAACCCCTGCCCTTCCAGCTTGTGCACTAAGAAATAACTCCAGGCTCCTTTCCGTGCCACACATGTCCACCACTGCAGGTCAGGCAGTCTTCAAATACTGCATGCCTAAACTATGGAAATCCTTCCACATGGGCATTCAGTACGTCTCCACCAATCAACACCTAAATTCACTGCTCAAAGTCCATTTCTCCTCCTCCTGTACATGCAACTAATAATTTCAGCCCACCCTAAGGCTAGCTCCTCCAGTCTGTTGAAAAAAGCCCAGTCCAGCAGCACTATGTTGTATGCAAGTGTCCAAGCATAGTATCTACAACTACCTTGCTCTAACCCTCCTGGTATTGCATGAATTACTATTATTTTTCCACTGCACTTGGTACTTTATTGTTGTACTGTTGCATGCATTATGTTCCCCATCAATGTATTACTGTATTCTGGACTTAGTTTTCTCAATGTTGTTCTTATATATGGTGCTTACCCTAACCCCAGGACGCATCTGGAATCAAGCAGTATTTCTGCTCAGTATGCTTTCCTGGTAAAACCTTTAAATAAATAAAGAAATAAAACATAACTTATGACGAAAGATTAAAAAATGTGGGTCTACATAGTTTAGAGCATTGACACATCAGAGGTGATTTGTTAACACTGTTCACTACATACAGTATAAAGATGAGGTGTTCTTGAAGAATTTAAATTTCACTGGAAGACAAGAACATTATGTCTTGAGATGTCACAATTAACAACTAAGGGCAGAACACTTCAGGACAAACACTAGAAAAAAATTTCTTTACACAGGGAATAGTGCCATTATGGAATAATTTACAAAGAGGCCTAGTAAATTAGCAATAGTTTTGAAATCTTTAAAAAAGGTTTAGACACCTGTATCGAAAATGGAAAAAAAATGTATCGCACTTGTTTGGGGCGGTTCCCTTTTGTTGCTTCTGTTTCCATTAATTTCCCCACCACTGCAGTTAAACCTACAGGCCTATAACCACTGGCCTCCTCCCTGCTGCTGCCCTTATGTAGAAGGACCACATCAGCCCTTCTCGAGTTGTCCAGAACCACACACCCTTCCAGTGAGCTGTTGAACAAGGCTGTTGGTGGGGCAGCTAGCACCTCTCTGAGCTCTTGAAATGCCCTGAGTGTGTCCCATCCAGTACCATAGCCTTATCCACCTTCAGGGCTGTGAGTCCATTCAGGACTCTTCCCTCTGAAAATAGACTTGTGTCCACCTCCACCTATTCTCGCTTCTCCCTAGTGATCTGCCTGCCCCCCATTGCGAAGACTGAGCAGAAGTACCTGATCCTCTTCTGCATGGTCACCCACTTCCACCCTTCTAATCCCACTATCCTTCCTCTTGCTTTTCTTTTTTTGTTTATGAATCTGAAAAAAGTCTTATCTCCTGTAGCCACCCCTCTAGCAATACTTTCTTCTGTCTGCACCTTTGATCACCCAACCACTTCGCCTGCTTCCTTCTGCCTTGCTTGGTACGCATCCTTGCCCTCCTCCTTCTGCATTGTTTTGAACCTCTTGAATGACACCCTTTTTTCTTTCACTACCCTTGCCACTTTGGAGAACCATAACAATCTCCCTTTCCCTCTGTTTTTGCTTACCTCTTCCACGTAGAGGTTTGCTGCCCTTATTACTGTATAACTTCACTTATTCTTCCCCACTGAAGTTCCTAACTGAAAATAGACATTTTCTGTCTAGTGTACTGTACCTACCTGGTTAACAAAAACTAGATAAATAAAGATATGCCTTACACTTGCACTGTCCCAAGGGTTGGTTTGCTGCAGCCTGCCTGAGTATGTTTATTTTTGGAGGGTGCATGGAGGACAACATTCCAAATGCAGAATTTTAAACAGAACATGGACATCATTCAGGCTGCTCCACTTTGCAGACCACTTACTAGTGTGGTTAAAGTAAAGCAGTAGCTAGTGAGTTGTGCCACTGAAAAGCAGTTGTAGAGTGGGACACATTTTTCCAAAATGAGTGAGTAGTGTCCTTCTTTGTTGGTGGAATTAATGGAAAGGGTTAAAATGAAATGTAGAGAATTCTTATTTATGCAAGATATTTTACAGTTACAAAGTTCAAAAATGTATTTTTTTAAGAACAATAAGAAAATCTTTGGAAGAGAATCCTACCGTACCTTAATTAAGGATAGAAAAAACAGAAGTTGTTTCACTAGAATTAGATTGGAAATATTTAAAAGCAATTATTTCCATTATATACATCATAGACCTGTGGCTATTTCTCTATACTGTAAATATGGTTTGGGAGATCACGATGATATTGAACATGTGATATTCTTTCGTCCATTTTACAAACAATCAAGAGATGTTTGGCTAGTAGAGATTATTGGAGAGTCATGTAATCCTCCACAATTTTTACTTTCCTGTATGGTCTTCACAAACAATCCAGAAATTATTACATTTTTAAGAAAGTGTCATCTTTTAGTTCTGCAATCAAAATTTGGTAACGACAAAACAGATAAATGTATTCTTTTCTTGTATGATATCTAATAGATGCTTCAGTCTTGAATATGGATGAATCTTGTAATAGCACAACTACTTATATATGTGATTCAGAATTTCCTAGATGTCAAGACCTGTTTTTTTTTTTTTTTTTTTCATCAAAACGGAATTCTAGTATAAGGGAAGATTGTTGAAGGAGCAAATACACAAGATATTACTTTTTAAAGTCAATTTTATGACTATTTTTATCCAGCCCTATTGCGTGGAGGGCTGAGGCACCTAGTGCTATACCTCCTTCCACATCGGTGACCCAGGTTTTGAAATGGATGCAGGTCATTCAGGGGCTGGCTAGAGGAGGGAGGATTGAGCATCCCAATGGACAGCTCTCTTCCCTCGAGGAGCAGGGTAGTGTGACCCGCTGTTTGACTACCACCTGGAGATGGCCAGGTGGTACCACAGTTTGGGCGCACATGCAAAAATCAACCACAAGTGTCTGAGGACATCTCCACAGAGGAGGAGCTCATCCATCATGCAATTGCATGTGTGCAGTTTTGAGGGCAACAAAACCTGGAGGAAAAAACCCTCTCGCCAAAGGATGACGTCCAGAGCATTGCAGGCCCGTCCTTGTGAATGAACGTGCTCAATGGAATTTATCCCTTTATCCCTTACAGTCCATGACCAGGCACCCTGCCAAAAAAGTCCAGCAAGCAGAGGATGCCAGGCATGAAGGTAAATCCTGGGGAAGTTGGGTGATGGGGCTGGGGGGGAACCAGACACAACGGGGCCAGCCAGAGGTGACAAGGGGGGAAAAAATTACTGATGAAAAAAAAAGTTATTATTTTTGCTAATTGAGATTACAGGTGACAATGCACGATGAGATTGTATAGGTAATAGAGGTGGGCTGTTCCACCATAAGTCAGCCCCTCCCCTCCCCGGATCTGATGCTTATCCACAGACTTGGATAAATATGAACTTTGCATAAAAAGTCTGGTTCTGGATCCACGTGTAATCAACTTGGTTTCTTTTCAACCCACTTCCCAGCCACCCACATTCCTCTGATGCCATTAGGACTCAGCACAGGCAGCCAGTGGCATCCAATGGGAAAGGCAGTTGACAGGGTGTCATATGACACCAGCAAGTCAGCTATAAAAGCTGTATAACTGCATTATGTGTGCAGAGGAGAGAGCTGACACCAATAGAGCAGACTGCTGTCTGACAGAGTGAGGAGAGACTGGGCGCAGGCAACCAGATGAGCCCCAAAAAAAAGAAAAACAATGGAGTACTGTGTGCAGTCAGTGCTGCCTGAAGACAGTGTCAGGAAAAAAATCTGTAGAATCCGAGAGATCCAAGCCAATGGATGGGGGGATAGAGGGAGAGAGAAAGAGAGAGAGAGAGAACAAGAGAGACTGGGTGGGTGGGCCTACATAATGAAAAAAAAAGGGAAAATCATTGTGACAAAAAGGAGGATTGTGGCATGTGCCAAAAAAAAAAGTAGTTGAATTGCTGTGCTGATGTGGTGCGGTCTAGTGCTGCTGCCTGCTGGTTAATACTGTAGTCCAGGGGTAGTCTAGGGGAGGGCCAAAAATTACTTTTCTATATAAAAAAATCAATACTCATTAAAAATAAAAGTACAAGTTTTCAATTGGCATACCAGTTTGATTAGGTGGTGCAGTTCTGCTGGCTGTGTAGGGCAGGGGAGGGCAAAGCAAAGCATCGGGCTGTGAGTGTGTGTGTGTAGTAGTAGTCGGGGGGGGGCACAAAAGAAGCAATCATCAGTGTATACTGTCTGGTAGGGCAGTCCAGAGGGCAAAGCAATCAGGCTGTGTGCATGTAGTAGAGTGGTCCAGGGGAAGGCAAAGCAAGGCATCATAAATTAATAAAATAGTACAGACAAACAAATACAAGCTGCCATAGGTCATGGTCACAGGTGGTGCAGTGCTGCTGGCTGAGTAATCCAGGGAAGGCAAACTAAAGCAGTCATTAATTAATAAAATAGTACAGTTCTATTACAAACAAAATACAAGCTGCCATAGGTCATGGTCACAGGTGGTGCAGTACTGCTGGATAAGTAATCCAGGGAAGGCAAACCAAAGCAATCATTAATTAATAAAATAGTACAGTTCTATTACAAACAAAATACAAGCTGCCATAGGTCACAGTCACAGGTGGTGCAGTACTGCTGGATAAGTAATCCAGGGGAAAGCAAAGCAATCATTAATTATATTACAAACAAAATACAAGCTGCCATAGGTCACAGTCACAGGTGGTGCAGTACTGCTGGATAAGTAATCCAGGGGAAAGCAAAGCAATCATTAATTAATAAAATAGTACAGTTCTATTACAAACAAAATACAAGCTGCCATAGGTCATGGTCACAAGTGGTGCAGTGCTGCTGGCTGAGTAATCCAGGGAAGGCAAACCAAAGCAATCATTAATTTATAAAATAGTACAGTTCTATTACAAACAAAATACAAGCTGCCATAGGTCACGGTCACAGGTGGTGCAGTACTGCTGGATAAGTAATCCAGGGGAAAGCAAAGCAATCATTAATTAATAAAATAGTACAGTTCTATAACAAACAAAATACAAGTTGCTATAGGTCACGGTTACAGGTGGTGCAATACTGCTGGATAAGTAATCCAGGGGAAAGCAAAGCAATCATTAATTAAAATACAAACTGTCACAGGTCACAGTCATGGGTGGTACAGTGCTGATGGTTGGGTAGTCCAGGGGAAAGCAAAGCAATTATTAATTAAAAAGAATACATTTCTATAATGAAAAAATAAAGATTTGGCAGCAAAAGGAGGAAATAAATTCCATACAGGCCGTTTTTGACATTGATTGTATTATTGAGAGTCCACTACTGCAACGGTACAACACACTGCCAAATAAAAGTATAGACGTGGCATCATCAGTTATATTCCTTATAAGTTGTTCATTAGTTTCAGTAACAATTCACCACTATATCAATCTGCTCTGAACGTCTGTATCACCAATTCATATTCCAAGGCTGTAATAGCATGACATTGTTGAGTTGCTGAATACAGTCAGTTACTGAACAGTAACAGTAGGACTCGGAGTCACTCTTCTGCATAGTGCTGAGAAGGAGGTGGTGGTGGTCATTGTTGAATGCTCTGTACATTACTAGACAAAATTTGGCCTGTAGGTGTGTGAGTCAAAAAACACAAAAAAAGGATGAAAAGGTTCAGGCAAATTCTGAGTCTCAGATAGGCACTGCAGCTTTAGGCAACTAAAACGGAGGGCCAAGTGATAGACTACGTGATCGTCCTGTACAGGACCAACAAAATCAAACTCAAAAACGTGTTTCTGGTGAATCTAAAGAGTCATCTTCCACATGATTTCTTGAATCCAGTAAAGGTGCATCTCCCAGATCAGTCCCCCCCAAAAGTTCTTTAGTTAAAACAAAAAGAGTTGGTGAGCACCACCCACACAGGCATTCTCAGGTCTGAAACACTTGTACAGTACACTACTGTTAGTCCATCACAGACAACATCTGACTACCCTGAGGCTGGGCCCAATGAGGGTAAAGAGGATGAAGGAGGCAGTGACAGAGCAGATTTACAGGAGGGGATAGAAATTGCAAATGAGGAAGAAGTTGAAGCAAATGTTTCTAATTCTATGGTTAAGGAGGAGGACAGCAGGTTAGAAGAAGGGAATAAAGCGCAACAGGAAGAGTCCCAAGAAGAACCTGAAACAAACAAAAAAAACTGAAAAGATGACTGAGCTGCAGTGCCTAACCCCTGGCAACAAAACTCAAAAGATATCAGGTCCGGTTCTCAAAAGTCAGCGCAAGCTGTGCCAAAGGCGTCTTGCACCGATTGCCAATGCACTTGGGACCTTGCGCCTGATTCTCAATCGGGGTAGGGTCCCAGCAGTTAAGTCACACAGCTTGTGGCAATCTAGGGCCTGTGCCAAACAGAGAGCACATGGTGAAGGTGTGCCACAAGCCATGGGGCGGCCATGCGGCAAGAGTACCATGGACAGAGGTCCTTGGTGGGTAGCACCCCCCACAGCCCTGATCCCCATTATGTAACATTATAAAGTGCCCTGGTAGTCTAGTGCCCACCTGCCCTGATCCCCCATTCAGTGAAGGTCTGTAATTCCTGGAGGTCTAGTGGAGCCCCACCCCAAGCCCTGATCTCCCATTATTACACTTTCCGAGCCCTGATCCCCTGTGCATTGAAATCACAATTACCTGGTGGTCTAGTGGATCCCCCCATCCAGCAGTGCCCTACCACCCCAATCTCCCCATCCCATAACCCAGCCAGCGACTGGCACAGCCCACCTCTCACCACCATGACCAGCCACTGGCTGAGCTCTGAATGAGCACGTACTGTATATAGTATGCGCACAGTGAGCTGTCAATCACTGAGAGCATATTATATGCAGTAAGCGCTCATTCAGAGCTCAGTCAGTGGCTGGCCATGGTGGTGAGAGTTGGGCTGTGCCAGTCACTAGCTGGGTTATGGGATGGGGGAAGTGGGGTGGTAGGGTACACCCATGTAGGGGGTCCACTAGACCACCAGGTAACTGCAATTTCATTGCACAGGGAATCAGGGCTGGGAAAGTATAATCACAGGAGATCGGGGCTTGGGAGTGGGGATCCACTAGACCATGAAGTATTAACTTTCACTGAACAGGGGATTGGGGATGGGGGGCACTAGACTACCAGGGCACTTTATTAATTTATAAAATGGGACCCTGGCGACACATTGACACAAACCCCAGGGGACAACTAAGTACACTTACACTAATGGTACTTAGACGGTTGTCCTCTGGGGGAGTTTTAGAATACTAATTTAGGGGATGTGGCAGCTTGTGTCTGCTGCAAGCCCCCTAGCACCATGCCGTAGCCCATTTTATGGTGCAACCCCCGTTTGCCATAGACTGCTTTTGAGAATAGTTCTGGGGTGCATTTTGTGACGCAAGGTGCCACTTATATCATTTATATTTGATGCAGGCACCTTGCATCATTCTATGAG
This sequence comes from Neoceratodus forsteri, assembly GCA_016271365.2. Classification (NCBI taxonomy): domain Eukaryota; kingdom Metazoa; phylum Chordata; order Ceratodontiformes; family Ceratodontidae; genus Neoceratodus; species Neoceratodus forsteri. The sequence continues at coordinate 667,649,858 of CM057451.1, read as the reverse complement.
CTTTGAGAATAGGGCCCGATATTTTGTTTGGTCATACCTCTCAGTTAGTGCTTTTAATGAGTAGGTGGCAACATGTGTTATTTGTAAATGGGCAATCAGCAGGGGTAAAAAGAAAGGAGGGTTGGGAACTCTAGCACTGAAAAGGCACCTAGTCGGATGTCATAACATTAAATAGAAATCCATTTTTGAGAAAAGACAAGAAAGTGACAGTGATGATAGCTCACTTCACTCAAGGGTAACGCTGATTGATTAATGCAGTGGCATCCCCCACAGTAATACAGAAACACGTCCAGCACTTTCTTCCAGTAGAAAACTATGTGTCCTACTGTTACTGGTAGTGGCCATGTGTTCAAAAGCCCCCCTTCAAGGAAACAGCTTACCATCTCAGAAACATACGAATGTAAAATCAAATATCCCTCAATCCACCCTGTTGCTGTTACAATAACAAAGAACATTACATAGATGATAGCCATTGACTTGCTACCATACAACATGATTGAACATATAGGATTCAGGCAGCTGCTTGAGTACCATGAACCATGATATAATATACCATTGAGAAAATACTTCTCCTCAACAGGGATTCCAGATCGCTACAATATCATATGTAAAAACAAAACTGAGACAGATTTTGGCCAGTGCTGTTGGGAGGGTGGTGTATCTCACAACAGATATTTAGACAAGCTGTCAGTCTGGACCCTTCATGTCTGTCATTGAACATTGAGCATGTTTTGATAATTCTTGGGACAATGAACCCCAGTTTGTTGGTCTAAGAATGTTTTATTTTTCATCTGAACATAACTCATACAATATAAATGTGGAGTTCAAACAATTAATACAGCAATGGCTCACATCACAGGGACTGTCAGTTGGCTTTATTGTTGCAGATAATGGGTCCAACATAAGGAAGGCCCTGGAGGAAAAGGGCTTTGTTCACATTTGTTGCTTTGTGCCCATTGTTTGAATTTAATAGTTCACAGTTTTCTTGATGAAGACAGGGTCATTAAGGCTCTTTTTAGCACTGCTAAAAGAACCTGCACTTATTTCAGTCACTCAAGCAAAGCTCTTCACTTGTCTGAAAAAAATACAGGAGGAGCACAATTTATCTTTGTACAGACAGATCCAAGATATTTCTATTAGGTGGAAGTCAACCTTTCTTATGTTCAAAAGGCTGTTGGAACCAAAGAAAGCTGTCAGATAGTACACCTTGGAAAACAAAATTGGTGATGCAGACATCTATATTACTCTGCCACAGTGAGCCATGCTGAAATTTGTAATTTTACTCTTCCAGCAATTTGGGGAAATCACCAGAGGTGAGTGCAAACACAGCAACTCTGAGCCAGATGATACCCATAACAAAAATGTTAAAATTCACATTGAATTTGATTAGCAAAAATTTAGGGAACATAGACAATCCCATCATACATACTACCAGTGGTGCCGACAAGCTGCCCTCCAGAATAAAAAGTTATATCATAAAACGAATGATCAAAAAAGCTGATGAAGATAAAAAACTAGGTAAAATACTTCATTCTGAGTACTACATTGAAGGAAAACTGCACCCTCATATCTTCTAAATGTTATTTGTTTCCATGTCAACAGACAACTCATATGTGAACATGATGACAGATCAACCATTTATATCATGTATCTCTACGCCAAAATAACAAATATCCTGAAAAACTCTCTGGAAACTTATAAACCAAATGGAGTGTAAAGGGTGAAAAACCTGCATTACAACTCAGAAAGCTTGTAAACCTCACTTTAGGTAAATGCGGTATTTCACACCTTCTTGCAGATTGGTTCTTTTAAAAGTACTAAAGCAGACAGGCATACAGGGAGTTTAAAGGTAGATTACACATCACATTCTCATATGCAAATGCAGCTCTCCGGAACAATGAGATTTCAACAACCACGAAATGGACCCTCCCAGGAGAGTGACAGGGCCTAGTATGAAGTGTGAAAACTAAATGAAGCAGTTGCATACCTCTGCAACAGCTACATGTAAAGAGTTGTCTGCTGACATGGAAGTAAATGACATTTAGAAGATATGAGGGTGCAGTTTTCCTTTAAAGCAACAATCTTGGACCCACAATACAAATCAAAGCAACTACTGAGTGATGATAGCACACTTCTGTTAGCACCCTTTGCAAACTGTGTAGAGGCCTTTCGGCACCATGCAATTCTGCCTAAAGTTGGACCAGCATAACATTCTGTGGTGATTTGCATATGCAGCCCATGATGCTTTGCATTGTGGGGGCATGTGTGATTTTGTATTTTATTGAGTGATGATGACACTTCATTCAAGGTAACCAAACAAGAAATAATTGATGAAGTGCATTCTGTCATGGAACGAAGTGCAGCATCAGATTCACAGTTTTTGTCACAACGTAGCACAGTATAGCATCAGGCAACCCTTCCTCTGGTATTCCAGCATTTATTCTTCCCTCTTCGGCCACTGCAGCAGGATTTTCTTCTTTACCACCATTCAAGAATAGCACTGTTCCACATAGTTCAACTTCAGATCTCCAGAGTTACTTACAAGATGTCATTGTGACATCATTATCCATTTCTTCTAACACAGCCTCAGCACAGACCTCTGCTGAGATGTACCTGCTTTAGTACAAACTGCAATGAAGTACATGACCTGCCCTCTGACTAGCGTCTGTTCAGAGATTATTTAGTTCAGCTGGTAATGTTATTACTGACACAAAATCCTGTTTGACACCAGAAAACAATGAGCATTTGACATTCCTGAAAGTCAACATTCATGGCAGAAGACACCAAGAGAAAGGACTGCTGTGTGACTGAACTTCTCTGCTGGGACTAAAGTAGAAGAACTTTTGTATTTGGACCTTTAATTTAGGGTAAAAAAAACTAACATACAAAACAAAAAAAAAGTGTGTGTTTGGGTTAACTGAACTGAATGGGTAACTGAAAAGTCATCTAGGTGTAAATCTCAGGTGACTGAAAGGACTTAACTGCTGTGAGGTTTAAATTACTTGTAGAAAGATCTGGTAAGTAGGGGGAGGCTTAGCTAGGAAGGAAGCTACATTTAAAGACTGCCTTAGAAAGATTCTGCTAATAACTTGGCAGAAGACACCAGGAGAAAGGACTGCTGTGTGACTGAACTTCTCTGCTGGGACTATATTGCCCTCCTTCCCTCTCCCCACCCAAAGCTAGTTCTATTTTTATAGGCACAGGATTTGACTGACAACAGGAACTTCCTGTTTAGGGGCAGGAAGTGAGTGATCACAGAACCACCAAGGACCCACCATCCTAGAAGGGCAAGAGTAGCTCTCCGCCCCTCTAGCTGCTGGAGGTCTGCTTCTGAACAAGTAAGTGGTCTACTGAAAAATATAGGATATTCTTGTCTCAGAACAGGACAATCAGGAGCTTAAAGGGCACACAGGCAGAAAGTAAGGAGAGAGAGAAAAACAGATGAAAGAGTAAGGATTGCAAACAGTTAAGGGGTCAGAAATAAGACATGATTGAGTGGTGCAGTGCAGTGGCTGTGGAGCAGCAGTCTTCCGGGAGATATTCTGAGGATGCGGTGTTGTCCCATCTGCAGGCACCTCTCTGGGCTGAGGGAGGAGGTTGCTCATCTCCAGGCTGAGTTGGCCAGGATTTGTGGGATCTTCTTCCATCCAGGGACCACCAGTGCCACTGCCATTGCCTCAGAGGTTGCCAAGAAAGAGGAGCGGTTGGACCACAGTGGGCTCAGGGAGGGTGAGGGTGGTGGAACAGAGGCACATCCCTCCAGTTGTACCTCTCCACACCCTATGCCATTCTGGCAAAGTGTGGTTCCTCTATGGAGGCACCTACAGTGGAGACCAAGGAGGATGCTGGGAACCTCCCGAAGAGACCCACAGGAGGGTGGTAGGGGACCCTGCAGGGAAGGAAACAACTCCTGGTGGGGACTCCATTGTTGGAAGGTAGAACTGGGCAGGAAGGGAGAGGGAGGTGGGTGCCTGCCTGGCGCCATGGCTTGGAGGGACAGGGAGCGAATCCTCAGGATTGCCGAGCAGCTGGGAGGGGAGCTGGATGTCATTGTCTACCTAGGGACAAATGACCTGGCTAAGAAAGGGATTAGAGAAGTGCAGGAAGAGTTTGTGGAATTGGGAGGGCCTTAGTCAAGTAGCACGACGTGTAACCTTCTCGGAGGTGCTACCCATCTATGGCATAGGAGAGGCTAGGTGTTCCTTACCATGGGATTCAATCAGTGGTTGAAAAACTGTGTGGAGCTCAGGATTTGGCTTCATTGGGGACTGGGGTCCACCTGGAGTGATGCAAGCTTATACTGGCATGATAGGCTGCATCTGTCCGGAGGGGAACCAGGATCCTAGGTGATAGGTTTAAATGCTTCATTGGCAAGCTTTAAACTAGCCAAGGGGAGGCTCTGGAAAGGAGCAGGAAAAATCCCAGCCCCAAACAATCACGGTAGTAAGTGTGGCAAACACCAATATGGAGGTGTCGATAGAGAGAAGGGCAGGGTAAATGGAGAAAGTGACAAAGGCAAGAAGGACAGGGATGGGGCAAAAGGGGTAAAGCCATCAGGAAATGGAGGTAATGAGTACCAATGCCCGTAGTCTGGGCAACAAGCTCCTGAGCTGGTGGCCTTAATGGAAGAGGGATGCCTGGATATCGTAGAGTCACAGAAACATGGTACACAGAGAACCATGACTGGGATGTTAACATACCAGGGTACATAACCTACAGGAGAGACAGGCAGGGGAGAGAGAGGGGAGGAGTAGCTCTCTATGTAAAGGAAGGGATAAAAGCAACTGAACAAAAGAGTAAACAGGGAGGAGAGGAGGCACTGTGGGTCACCTTGGAGACTGGAAAGAGCACCACAATCTGCACAGGGTTGTGTACAGACCCCCATGTCAGGGGAAGGAATGGACAAGGATATGATGGAAGGCATTCTTAGAATGGCAGAGAAGGGAGATACTGATGGGAGACCTGAATATGCCAGATGTTAACTGGAGCACATTTGCTGCAGCCACATCCAACAGCAGGGCCATTCTTGACGCCTACAGGTGGCAGGCATTAGACAGCTAGTTTCGGAACCCACTGTGAGGGAGCAATCTTAGACCCTGACTCTCAAACGGGGGCAGTGAGAGGATCTCAGATCTAGAAGTAGGTTGCCATCTGGGGACAAGTGACCATCAAACAGTGTGGTTCACGTAACTCAGCTACAGAGTCAAGCATCTACAAAAGTGAGGGTACTGGACTTTAGGAGGGCTGATTTGGCAAGATGGAGAGTGCCTCAGAAAAGCACTAGCAAACAGGCTAGAAGGAGGTGTGGAGCAACAATGGGGAATTATCAAAACTGCCATCACAGAGGCAACAAGCCTTTGTGTGAAGCTAATAAACAAATCAAAATGAAAGAAAAAGCCACTATGGTTCTCAAGAGAGGTGGCTGTGAAAGTCAGGAAGAAAAGATAGCATTCTCGGAAGTATAAGGAAACACAGAAGAAGCAGGACAGAGAGCTGTACCAGTTAAGGCAGAAAGAAGCAGGGAGGGAAGTCAGAATAGCAAAGGCCCAAACTGAGGAAAAGATAGCCAACTCAGTTAAGAAGGGGGATAAAACCTTTTATAGGTACATCAGCAAGCGTCGAAAGACAAAGGGAGGGATAGTGAGGCTGAATAGAATGAACGGTGGGTGGGCAGAGGGGGACAGTGAAAAAGCAGGAATACTGAACGAATATTTCTGCTCAGTATTCACAAAAGAGGAGGGGGAAGTGCCTAATCCAATTAACAGAAGCATTCCTGATAGGGGGGTCGATCCCAGTCCTTTCACAGAAGAAAGGGTTCTGCCAGAACTCCTAAAACTGAAGGTGGACAAAGCAATGGGTTCTGATGGAATTCACCCCAGAATTCTAAAAGAATTAAGGAAGGAACTAGTGAAACCACTGGCTACTCTTTTTAATAAATCATGGGAGGATGGTGTGGTACCCGAGGACTGGAGGAAGGTGGATGTGATTCCCCTTCACAAAAGTGGGACCAAGACAGAGGCAGGAAACTACAGACCTGTCAGTCTGACCTCTGTGGTAGGGAAAGTGATGGAGTCACTTCTGAAGGAAAGAATAGTTGAGTACCTAGAGGTCAGTGGAGCACAGGATCCAAGGCAGCATGGGTTCACAGCGGGAAGGTCATGTCAGACGAATCTAATAGATTTCTTTGACTGGGTGACCAAAGTAGTAGACCAGGAGGGGCTGTGACATGGCCTACCTAGACTTTAGCAAGGCATTTGACACAGTCCCACACAAAAGATTGATAGTCAAATTAACCAGCCTGGGAGTGGGTCCCAGGGTGGTAGCCTGGGTAAAACATTGGCTGGACAACAGGACACAGAAGGTAATTGTAAATGGAGTCCACTCTGAAGAAAGGGCGGTTACTAGTGGTGTACCGCAGGGTTCAGTATTGGGTCCAGTCCTTTTTAATGTCTTCATCAATGACATTGCAGAGGGACTGGAAGGAAAAGTATGCCTTTTTGCAGATGACACAAAGATCTGCAACAGGGTTGATACACAAGGAGGTGTGGAAAGGATGAAAAGGGACTTGGCAAGGTTGGAGGAATGGTCAGATGTATGGCAGCTAGGATTCAATGCAAAAGTGCAAATAATGCACCTGGGAAACAAGAACCCAGGGAAGAATACACAATGGGTGGGGAGGTAGTAACAACAACAAAACAGGAAAGGGACCTGGGGTAATCATATCAGATGACCTTAAGGTTAGAAGCAATGTGAGAAGGCAGTAGGGAGGGCGGGGTTACTGGGATATACAGGAGAGGCATCAGCAGCAGAAAACAGGAAGTTGTTATCCCTCTGTACAGACAGTCGGTGAGACCCATCTGGAATACTGTGTCCAGTTCTGGAGACCCCATCTCCGCAAGGACATAGACAGGATAGAGGCAGTCCAGAGGAGGGCAACTAAAATGGTGCAGGGTCTGCAAGAGAAGCCGATGAGGAGAGACTAAAGGAGCTTAATATGTATACCCTTGAGGAAAGAAGGAGAGGGGGACATGATAGAAACTTTCAAGTACCTCAAGGAATCAACAAAGTCCAAGAGGGTAGCATCTTTCAGAAAAAGAGACTTGCAAGAACAAGGGACACAATTTAAAGATAGAAGGAGGGCGGTTCAGGGGCAATGTGAGGAAGTATTATTTCACAGAGAGGGTAGTGGATGCATGGAACAGCCTTCCTGAGGAAGTTGTGGGGTCTAAAACTGTGGGAGAATTCAAGAATGCATGGGACAGACATAAGGCAATTCTTGTGGGGGGCAGGAAGATATAGGCTGTTGGTTAACTAGGATCTGCGGCCTATCCTGTAGGTAGGGAAATGGGCAGACTGGATGGGCCTGGCGGTCCTTGTCTGCCGTCAAAGTCTATGTTTCAATGTTTTCTTACCTTAATTTCAAATATGACACTGCATGAAACATTTACATACTGACTCTGAGTAGGCCCTATCCACAAAACAGTTTCCCATTGTGCCCCTGGTGAAAAATTTTTTGTGAATGGGGTCTACTTACTACAAGGCACACATGAGATAAGTCAGGTCAGGACAGGCCAGAGTAGAGCAGCATTACCTGAATGAACACCGTAGTCCATCAAGTTGATGAATACATTTGGCCACCACAATTACGGCGCCACAACAAGGTGACAGTGAAAGGGGAGATCTTGACTTTAGATCATCCTTCACTCCTGTTGCCCTTTGCCCCCATGGGCATGTCCACCTTGGAGGAAGTTAGATTTAGTTCTGGGGGGTACAGGGGGTGAAGCCCCCTGCAAAAGCCGATCATCTCCCGAGAGGGCACTTTGGCACTGTACCTCCCAGGAGACAAAACGCCTGCCACTGCAGTGCTTAGTGACATCTTACTGGCACCGTAATTAGCGTCAACAAAATGTATGTTGCTGTGGGTTGGTGGAACCAATGAACACAATGAGCAGCACAAAAATAGAATAACATCAGTGGGTCCAGAGTCCATATAATACAGCAAACAACTGCATTTTATGCACCAAACTTACTTGGTAGTACTATTTATCTGATCCAGAAGGTAGGTACAGCTCCCTACTACTGTTTGTCAGCAACTACAAAAAAAAAAAAAACTGTTTTACCAGCTGACTGTACTGTAGTATGACGTTAATACAATAGTTGCTATTTTCATTTTCTTACAACTGATGGCTTAACTGAAGCCTAAATGCTCTTCTTTGGATAAATAAAATAATACATATTTTTTTCACATCCCTCCATATTTGGCTGCAATTATTAGAGACAAATGTTACTAAATTAATTCATTAATTTATTTGTAGTATGATGTAATACTATATCTTGGCCACAGTAACCGAACTGAGACTATATTTTATATATGTATTTACAACTTACTTAGCCCTGGCAACAATTGTTTCTTGGAAGTAGGAAGGAGGTATTTATCATTGTGGGTTGTCAGATACACATAGAGCAGTGGGAAACTTATTTATTAATCACAGTGTACTTAACTGCCAGGGTGGTGGTCCATGAAAATATGTATTTCATGTCTTCTTTAAAAGAAGTCATTGTGCTGAGTAGAAGAAGTAATATAAAACATCACCACCTGTTGGACTAAGTGGTGTACAGGACCACAGTACACAGGGACATGCAATACAGCTGCATCACATGGGCAGGGTGGTTGGGCTCTTGTTGCTGCTTATTTGATCATTCATTGGCCATCTATTTCTTTGACCTGGTCTGCTCTGAAACATCTATAAATATACCCCCTCCTCCACAAGTAGCATTAATAAAAATTATGCTAGCTGCTTGATATTGGTAGGTATGGAGGGATGTGTGTGTGTGTAGTTGTGTGTGTGTCCTTCTCTCTTGCGATCTCTCTCTCTCTCTCCTAGCACACTCACAGGCCCAAGCAGGTACAGTATGCCACCAAGGAAAGCCACAGGTCATCCTTCATGGAGCTACTGATTGCTATGCTTTAACAGTTTAATTTACTTTTCATGCAAATAATGAATAAAATCATTCCCCCAAAAAAATATTAGAGTTTGGCTCCTTTTATGCATTTTATCACATTTTTTAAATATTTATAAATAATCAGAAATATAAGGGTCAGAACTTCACGGAGTTCTGCCATTCCTAGTAGATAACCAAACTCGAATCCTCTGGCATCCCTTTTAAATTTTGATAAACCCAAAATTAGATAAAGCTTTAACTTGTTTTCTCTCTCCCTCTTTAAATAAAAAAAAAAATAGTTTACTATGAGTTATAGAGTAAATTATTGAACACATATGATTATCCCAGGTTCTGATGTCTAACAATCCTTTTGTAGAAAAAGTATTCTTGAGCCCCCTTAGCCATATTACCGTTCTCCCTTGATAATTATGAAAATGTTTTCTGTGTTGCAGTCTATGGAAATGTCGGATGTTTGAGTCTGCTTGCTTTTTTTCTTTAAAGTTGTAATTTTATTGGTTTTCTCAGGGTACAACCATTGTGCCATTACAATACATTCATATAGTTTGTAAAAACATTATATACAGGGACTTCCGGTGATGTCACCGCCACGATGGCCATCTAGTAGAAGCGCTCTGGGGCTGCTCAATTTTAATTAAAATTTTCCAGCGGTAAACCTTCACTAAAAAGGAAATCCCCCTACCTGGACTGAAGGATGAAAGCAACTAGCAGATCCCAACATAGGAGCTCGCAGGCTGCAAAGTTAGAAAGCCAGATGGACTCAAACAAGAAATCGGGCCATTCCAGAGATGCTCGCTCGGCTTCTCCAGTGAGCAGTCTCGCAGATTCGGAAGACAATTTTGACAGAGGTGATTGGGGGCAATTCTATCAAAACTAGATGGAATCATCAAAGCCCTTCACAGGGTTGAATCATCAGTTTTAGATCTTAAAGCAGACCTGTGAGCCATGGACAAGAGGACCACGGCAGTGGAAGAATGTGTTGGGGGCCTAGCAGACACATTGGGCCAACATGATAGGACTATCCTTTATTTGCTCACCAGGGAGAGGGAGCTTCAACTGAAACTAGAAGACCAAGAGAACTGTGCGTGTCAGAACAATTTCCATATCTATGGAGTTCCCGAGGACATGGAAAAGTCCTTTGAATCTGTTGAAGCATTCATGCTACATATCTTACAAGATGTGCCGAAGCTCTCTGAAACCATCCCTCTCCCAATCAAGAGGGCACACCAATCACTTGCTCCTAAGCCGAAAGATCAAACAGCAAGGCCCCGCTCCATAATAGCTCGCATGCTAAATTACCAGGACTGAAATTGGTTCTCCAAACAGCTTGGAAACTCAAAGAAGTTAAAACTGATAACCGAAGACTGCTCTTTGATCAGGATTTTTCTGATTTACTCAATCAGAAAAGGAAGTTGATCTGAGGAGTCATAAAACAAGCCAAGGAGAAGAAAATCCATATACAGCTTTACTACCCAGCCAAGCAGTGCATACATACAGATAAGGGTCCTGTCCTTTTCGACTCTCTGTGTGAAGCAGCTGGGCCTCCACTGCCCTGAAATACATGCAGACACCCTAGAACATGAAATTTCATGCTCAGCATGGGGGAGAGCTGGCTGACCCAAGAGAACACAATCCTTTATGATTACATGGCCCTCTCATCTAAATCAGGACCTGAAAGCGATACTAAGCAGAGAGAACAAGCTGACTCCTTCGGAGATAGCAACACAAGGTACAGCAACAATTTGGGACTTAACTTGATTTCCCTGAAGGTACTGCTCACTTTTACATTTATTTTACAACCACGCTTGGTGGTTGTATCTCTCTCCTTGTGTGAATTAGGCTCTGCAAGTCGTGAAGACCTCGGAACTGCTGGCGGTGATCTACCCGCCTAATATATATGGACTTGCTGATACTGGGGCCCTAAACAGCTGACGTTAATTTAATAAAATGGATTTTCTTTTTTTTCTGAACTGCAATAACTCTGGTTTAATGAACACTTAATAAAGCCTCATTCTAGATGAGCTATTTGGGTTAAAAAGATTGCTTGTTGTGGGGACCCTGTTATCAGGATTTGGGGGGGGTTGACTTGGGAACATTATGAGAAGAGTAAACATTAACACTGTAACCTCCCTCATTGAGTCTAAATCAGCATGCTGGAGGGGTGAACAATCAGAGACTCAGGCATAAACATGCTGCTGGTTAAAACGGAAAGGGAATCATACCCTTCTTCTTCTTTCAAAATTTTTGAAGGCACAAGCAGCCCCGGGGATATCGCTGGGCAGCTCATAGTACACCGAGGGCTTCAATGCCTTATAGCCATCCTTAGCCCCATGGGGCGGTGCACTCTGTTCTCACTGATTCCACGGAATCAGGCCTACATATTGTAGGAGCTAGAGCCTAGGCTCAATTCCCCCCGTGGCTGCAGGGTAACACCACCAAACTCTTACACCTAGGAAGCAAGTTCTAAGAGCTACTAGTTTGTTGTTCATAAGCTGTTGTTTAGGGCTGTGTTTTTTTCATATTAATATTATGTGCTGGTTAATGGGTAAATTTACCTATCAAGTTCATAGATCAACTGATCACATGGCTATTTTGATTACATGATATAAATGGCTCTCTAAGGAAAGGACTGAACGAGGGGACAGTGGGGGGTTTTGGACAGAGCTAAATAAACAGGCAATACACAGAGTATTAACACAGGGGGAGACCACCATCTTTAGGCATGGGTACCCTTAAGGTAACATCCTGAATGTCCAGGGTATCAACTCCCCGGTTAAAAAGACAAGGATACTCCATTACTTAAAATAGATGAAGACAGATATAGGTCTCATTCAGAAGACCAGACTCTCAGACCTAGAACATGAGAAATTGAAGCGCAGCTGGGTGGGCAAAGTGATATACTCATCATACCCTTCGGGCAAGCGGGCTGGGGTGGCAATTCTATGTCAGAAGAATCTGCTCTTCTAAATCACATCATAGTTAATTGTGGAAAAGGGAAGGGGATTAGTAGTCTCAGGGAAATATTCTCTCAGGTGATTCATATTATAAACATATACGCCCCGTAGAGACAATCCCTCCTTCTTTGTTAAGATGTTTGAAAAGACAGCAGAGTTGGGTGAAGGAATGATTCTGATGGGGGGGGGACTTCAATTGTGTCCCCAACCCACAATATGACCGCTCCTTTCAAAACATACCAACAAATAAGGGTATGAGCAAGGCTGTCATGGCAGGGATGAATGAACTGGCTTTGGTGGACATCTGGAGAGAATTAAATAAGAATGCTAGAGACTACTCCTTTTACTCTCTGCCTAATGATATGTATTCTAGAATCAATTACTTTATATGCAGCAGCCCAGACCTCCACAGAGCCAAAAATTGTGACATCCTACCTCATCTAGTCTCAGACCACTCTGCTGTGGTACTAACCTTAGAACTGGGGAACTGGAGCAGGGTCACACAATGGTGAATGAACTCTCCCTGCTGGACAGGGAGGAATTTCGAACTTGCTTACAGGAGACAAAGATTATCTACTGCATAACTCAGCTACGGGCCCTGACTCCACCTGCTTCTGGGACGCACTCAAAGCCATCATGTGAGGAGAAATTATCTCATTTGCATCCCAGCTTACAAAATCTTAGCTAGAAAGACAAAAAACCGTGAGACCAAATTAAAACAGCGGGAACTTTAAGCAAAACTGGGCGTTTGGGAGGGGGAGGCTTTTATGAAAGAATTACAAGAAACTAGAAAACGGTTACAAAATATTATAGACTCCCAAATAGAAGAGAAACTGAGACACATGAACCAAAATATTATGAATATGGAAATAGAGCTAGTAGGCTGCTTGCCTTCTGACTAAGATGTGCACTGGCTGATCGATATGTTAAGGTCTTAAAAATAAGTAAACAAGGGTCCCCATCCCAAATACACACTCCCACAGACATTGCAGAAGCCTTTAAGGAATGCTATAAAAATCTTTATGATTCACCCCCCCAAAACACCACAAACCCAAGAAGTAATCTAGAGTTTTTTAGACAAAATCTCCCTCCCGAGGCTAACAAAAGACCTCTGAACACAGTTGGAATCCCCCATAACATCTAGTGAGGTAGCTCAGATCATTCAGAACTTGAAAAGTGGCAAGTCCCCAGCCCTGAAGGGTTCAATGTTGAATTTTACCAAAGATTTAAGAAAGTTTTAATCTCATCCCTGGTCCAGGACTTTAACTAACAAAAACAAGCGGGTGGGTTTCCTCTATCTTGGAGGGATGCCTACATTACAGTTATCCCTAAAGAAGGGAAGCCCCCAGAGTCATACAGTTCTTACAGACCGATCTCACTTCTGAACGTGGATTCTAAGATCTTCACAAAGATCTTAGCAAATAGGGTTAACATGGTCCTCCCTGGTTTGGTTCATCCAGACCAGGTGGGATTCATTCCAAACAGACATCTTAAGAATAATATCAGACATGAGCAGAGTTAGCGAGGATCTGGGTAACCTTCCCCCCAACACAGGGACCACCACATCTGCCACCACTCCCTTAGAGGATGCCAGTAAGGAGGGATGGATGGACTACTGTGGGCTAAGGGAGGGTGAGGGAGGGAGGCGGGATGGAGGCACATCCCCCAGCCAGTGCCACTTCAAAACTCATATGCCATCTTGGTAGAGTAGGATGATCACACTGCATCTCCAGAAGTGGACACCAAAGGGTGAGTGGATCTTCCATGATGGAGCCCCAAGAGCAAAGGTAAGGAGAAGGCACAGGAGGAGGAGGAGGAAGCAAATCCTGTTCGGAGAGTCCATTGTTAGAGGGATAGAGCTGGGAGTAGGCAGCAACAGGGAGAGGGAGGTGGTGTGCATGCCTGGTGGCATAGTTCAGAGGAAGGGCAAGCAGATCCTAGGGATCACTGGGGCAGTGGCAAGGGGGGGAGCTGGATGTCATTGTCCACATAGGGACAAATGACCTGGCAGTTAAGGGGGACAACCATAGGAAAAATGCAGGAGGAATTTAGGGAACTGGGGCAGTGTCTTGAGCAAGTAGTGCACTTTGTTACCTTCTTGAAGGTTCTACCTGTCCATGGCAAGAGAGAGGGCTGAGACATCTGCACCATGGAATTCAAGACATGGCTGAAGAAATGGTGCGGAGAGGATGGGTATGGCTTCATTGGGGACTTAGTCTCACCTGGAGGTGATGAAGGACTGTATTCACCAGATGGCCTACATCTATCGGGGGGGGGGTATCCTCACTGAAAAGTTAAAATGCTTCCTTCACAAGCCTTTAAACTAGCCAAGGGGTGAGGCAAAAGCAGGCAGGTGATAAAGGTAGCCCCCCCCCAACATAACATATCTGAAATAAGGAAGAATCCAATTAGTACAAGGGCACTATCAAACCTGATAAATAAATTAGATACAATTGTAGGGAGGACAGAAGATGGAACCCAAAAACATCACAGGGCTGAAAAAAGGGAAAAGGAGGGTGGGCGCACAAGCTGGAAAGTGTCTGCAGTCTGGGGAACAAAATCCCAGATGTAATGGCATTAATGGAAGTCACAAACCTGGACATTGTAGCTATTACAGAAATGTGATACACAGGGAACCATGACTGGGATACAGTCATACGAGGATACACACTTTGAGGAAGGATAGGGAAGGGAGAAGGGAAGGGTATTAAAGCAACAGAGGCTCAGGGGTCACAAGAAGGAGCAGAGGAACAGTGAATCACCCTAAAGGTGGGAAAAAGGACAGCCATTTGCATTGGAGTGATTTACAGGCTTCTGGCACAGGGGGAGGAATCAGATGAAGCTCTTGTGGAAACCATTCACAAAATGGCAGCCAAAGGGGAACTGCTACTAATGGGTGACTTCAACCTGCCTGAGGTAGACTGGAGCACTCAGGCTGTGAGTACAACAAGGGGCAGGGACTTCATGACTGCCCTGAAAGGGGCAAACTTAAGACAGCTTGCAGCGGAACCAACCCACAAAGAAGTTATACTGGATTTGGTCCTGACCAACGGGGACAGGATCACAGATGTGGAGGTGGGCAGTCCCCTTGGTACAGGATACCATGGTTTGGGTAACCACAGTGGAAGAGGCAAGCCATACAAGGATAGAGATCCTTGATTTCAGGAAGGCTAACTTTAAGGAGATGGGTAGAAATCTCAAAAGAGCCCTAGCAGTGGAAGGTACGGGGGAGATGTGAAAAAACAGTGGTCTAGTCTCAAGAGAGTCATAACAGAACTAACAGGTCAGTGTATCAAAATGCATAGCAGGAGTAAAAGAAAGAAAAGGCCATTAAGGTTCTCGAAGGTAGTGGCCGAGAAAGTAAGGGCAAGAAAAGAGTCTTCAAAAGATATGAGGAAACACAAAAGGATGAGGACAGAGAACAATATCTGGAGAAGGAGAGGGAATCTGGGAAAATAATTAGAAGGGCTAAAGCACAGACAGAGGAAGGTATAGCCCATGCTATTAAGAAAGGTGACAAGACCATTAGTAACACTGCAGAGTGTCTGGAGGGAAAGGTGTGCTTCATCGCAGATGACACCAAGATCTGCAACAGAGTGAACACACCAGAGGGAGTGGAAAAAATGAGAAAGGATCTAAGCCTATTAGAGGAGTGGTCAAGTGTATGGCACTTGAGTTTCATTGTGAAAAAGTGCAAGATCATGCACCTAGGTCAGCACCCTGGGATGTATTTCATCCAGCCCTGGTGCTTTCTCCATCTGAAGGGACTTGAGGGCTTCCCCTTACTCTCTCTATCAGGATCTCAACCTCCATGTCCTCCCCATTTGCTCCCTGTACTGCCATCCCCCCACGTGATGGTGCTGGCCCTTCCCTCTCCCCAGACACATCAGGGCTCCCAATCTCTAAGGGTCCCACCCCTTTGCCCAGTTTACCCCCTCTCCCCCTGAAAGATGTAGCCCCCCCCCACATCCTCCCTGGTAAAAACTGAGGTGAAGTACTTGTTTAGTACCTTGACCTGCTCCCCTGCATCCTGTGCCCATCCCTCTCCTGTCCTAATCCTGCTGATCTGCCACCTCACTTTCCTTTTTTCCCCAGTGTATCTAAAGAACCCCTTGTCCCTCCTTCTGATCTCCTTGGTCAAGTTCTGCTCCTTCCTCGCCTTAACCACTCTCACCACCCTGGTGACCCTCCTGGCCATCAGTTCATACTCCCCCGATCCCTTTCACTCCTTGAGCACTTGAAGCGCCTACAGGTCTCCCTCTTATCCCTCACTGCCTCCTGAACCTACCAGGTCCACCAACAGGGTTTTCTGACCTTACCAAATCTGCACCTCCCTCTTGCACAAGACCTGGTAGCCTCCTGTACCTCCCTCACAGACCATCACACCATAAGATTCAGTTTTGGGGCACCCCCTAATAGGTCTGCCCCTACGGAGATGGTCCAGTATCGCCCTTTAAGGGGAGTAAACCCAGAGGGCCTACTGGCGGTACTGGACCTATCGGGTGTTTCAGATGAGAGCATGGGTCCAAGGGACCTGGTTATTGCCTATAACAAGGCAGTGAGCAGGGCCCTTGACCAAATTGCTCCTGTTCGCGTTCACCCACTCACTAGCACCCAAAGACTCCTTGGTTTGATGAGTCTTTGAAGGAGCTGAGGAGAGGCTAAGGCTAGCAGAGGGCATGGCGTAAATCTTGCCTGGATGCTGACAAACTTAGATTGATGGATCATTGTTATCTATCAATCGGCAATATCCTTAAGAAGGCAGAATTCCTGTCCAGGAGATTGCTGCCGCGAAACTACCGGCTCAACTTTTTTCGGACTGTTGACAGATTGTGCAATCCACTCTGTCTCCAGTCTGGAAGAGATTTTTCAGAAATAAAGTGTGATGAGCTTGCTCGATTTTTCGCTGATAAGATTGCCAGCATTAGGTCGGATATCAGCCAAGCTCACTCTTCAAGGGTTTGCAGGATCGGGCGAGGGAAACAAACACCTGTGTCACCTGAGCTGACTTTGGTTGGCCGTGGAATTCATGGACATTATGAGGATTGTCCAGACTGTACGTCCAACCAGTTGTAGTTTGATCCGGCCCTACGCCTCTATTATTGGGTTGCGAGATATTATCTGTCCGACTATTGCTGAAATTGTCTGGAAATCTTTGGAGCAGGGATCTTTCCTGAACCCTTAAAGGAGGCGGTCGTTTGACCACTCCTAAAAAACCTTCATTGAACCGACTGTCCAGCTAACTACAGACCTGTCTCTAACCTGCCCTTTTGGGCAAGGTTATTGAAAAGGTGGTTGCACTGCAACTGGATGACCATCTTACAAATCATAATGTCTATGATACTCTTCAATCGGATTTAGGAAAGAATAGTACTGAGACTGCTCTTGTCCGGTTCTAAATGATCTCCTGATAGCGTAGAGATTGAAAGGCTCGTACTATTCTAGTCCTTCTTGATCTCTCTGCAGCATTTGACACTGTGGACCATGGTGTGCTTTTGGAACGCCGGTCTTATTAGCGGACTGTCTGGTACGGTTCTGCAATGGTTTCAATCTTTTCTCACAGGGCGGAGACAGAGGGTTATCACTGGAATTTATTCCTCTGACGCTGTCTCTTTGCCTTGTGGGGTTCCGTGAGGATTCCATTTTGCACCCATGTTGTTCGCTGTATATATGCTGCCATTGGGAGACATTATTAGCAATATGGTTTGGTTTTACTGCTACGCAGATGATACCCAGCTATATTTGTCCTTTAGTCCCGGACAAGAAGATGCAGTCTCTATACTTAACAACTGTCTATCCGAGATCAATGATTGGATGAGTGCCAGCTGGCTAAGGTTAAACCCGGATAAGACTGAGGTGTTGGTGGTGGACCCAGGTTGCCTTGAGGCGGGTTGTAGGGCTGGTCTCCCATCGGGCATATGAATCGATGGTGCCCAGCTCGACCTCAGACCGGTGCGTAACCTGCAAGTTGTGTGCAGTGACAGTCTGACCCTGAAATTTCAGGTGTCTTCTGTCAAATCTTCCTTTACCATCTGAGGAATATTGCTCAGGTGAAACACCTTGTTCCTCCGGCCGACCTTCCGACATTGGTCCATGCCTTTGTTACCTCTCGCCTTAATTACTGCAATGCCCTGTACCTAGGGCTGCCGGGGGTTGATATCTGCCACTTGCAGCTAGTGCAGAATGCAGCAGCCAGGCTTTTGACTGGGACATCTATGAGGAGTCACATTACGCCTGTGCTGCGTGAACTGCACTGGCTGCCGGTTCAGTGGTGGATCACCTTTAAGGTTGGGTTACTGACCTATAAGGCCCTACACGAACAGGGACTGTGGTATCTTCAAGATCTGCTTGTTCCCTACTGTCCCTCTCGCTCACTCCGTTCACCGTGAGGGATTGCTAGAGGTTCCAGGGTTCGCTTAAAACATCGAGCACGGGCATTTTCTTATGCTGCCCCTACCCTGTGGAATTCTCTACCCGTCGGATACGAAGCTGCCTGACCGTTGAGAGCTTTAAGTCAGAATTAAAAACTTATTTATTTCAAATGGCATATGGGGAGTGATTTACTGTATTTCATTGTAATTATATTGTTATTGTTGCTGTTGTGTCATATGTATGTATTTTGTATGTATTTTAATTGTTTTATCTGTACAGCGCTTTGATATTGAAAAGCGCTTAAAAATAAATTTTTACTTACTTTTTTTTTTACTCCTAATGATCTCCCACCTACTGTCAGCATCCATGTCTGGCCTTATCCCATCCAAATGACTCTTAAGGATCCTTTCTATCCCCCTGAAATCTGCACCTCTAAAGTCAATTACCACCATCTTTGTGCGGCTCCCACCCCCCAGTCCAGGAAAAAGCAGACTGTGGCATAATCACTCCCCGCCAACAGGTCACTCACCTCCTGGCCCCTAATCTGATCACCATCTACCAGGACTACATCCAGTGTCCTGGCCTCCCAAGTTGGCTCCCCCACCTGCTGAGTCAGGAATGCATCCTGGAAGATATCCAGCAACCTCTGCTCCTTAGCCACTGGGGACATCATAATGCCCCAGTCTGTTCCTGGCAGGTTTAGGTCCCCCATCACCACTACCCTTCCCTTGCCCAGTCTACAGTGACCCACATTTGCCACCAAACTCTCTTCCAGAGCATCCGCCAGTGCAGGGGGTCTGTATACCACCCCAGTCTTTCCTCTCTTACCCCCCTGCATTTACAGGGTGACCCAAATCACCTCCACGCTCCCCTCCATCTCTTCCACCCTTCCATTACCAATGCCATTTTGACTATCAGAGCAACCCCTTCCCTCCCCCATCCTTCCTGTACATAGTGTCGCCTCCAGGTTTAGGTCCCATTCGTGTCCTCAGTTGGCACAGGTCTCAGTGACAGCTGCCACTTCTACTGCCCCTTCAACTAGCATCGCCAGGAGCTCAGGCATCTTATTTCCTAAGCTCCTGGCATTTATCAGGACCACCCTCCACCCCTTTCCTGTCCTCTCATTCCCCACCCTTGTGCTCCCATTTGGCTGCATGCTCACCCTTCCCTGCACCCTACCTGTTGGCTTTTTTCCATATCCCTCCAGCCCCTTAAGGGAGTGGAGACCAAGTCCCTCTTTTATCATACACCCTGTAACAGCCCCTTCCTCGATCCCTCCCCCTTTCACAAGTCTAAACCCCTCCTTTCACTAATGAACCCAGCTAGTTTCAGTTCTAGGATTTCCCTCCCCTCCAAATTGAGGTGGAGCCTGTCCCTAGCATACAGCCCCTTATCCTCTCAGGTTACCCTCCCAGTCCCCCACAAGGCCATACCCCCTAGCCTCACACCACTCCCTGAGCCACAGATTTACCACACTAATTTTTTGTTTGTTCTCCCCACTAGCCCTTGGCACCAGCAGGATTTCTGAGAAGGAGATTAAGCATCGTATGGAATGGCAAACCCTGGCTAGCACCCAAAACCTTGCCTGTATCTCTAATTCACTATTTCCATGTATGTCATTTGCACCCAGGTGCACCAGAATGTCTGGTGACCCCCCCCCCACATTCCCTTGCCAGTGAATATACCTTGTGCTTGGCCTTGTGCACCATCAGGCCAGGGTGACATTTGTTTTTTACTGGACAGTTTTTACTCTCCTCCCGCCTCTCCCACTGGATACCTCTGATCATGGAGTCCCCCAACAGTAGCACTCTAATCTCCCCCTTGCCTCCATGCTCACCCCATATGTTTCCCCTCCTTCCATGCCCATCCACGCCCCTTCTTCTGGTCTCTCCCCCAACCTGCTCTTTGCACCTCCCACGATCTGGGTATCAAAGGTATCCCTCTCCCTATTGTCTCTGGCCACCCCTTCTACTCTGATCCTGAGCATCCCCCTCACCTGAGTATCCTTTTTTGTATCTCTATCTCCCCTGTCCCGGCCCTTGACTGAACTATCCGCCCTATCCGTCTTTACATGTTTCCATCCCATCCATGTTCAGCGCCCCACTACCTGCTATGCCCCCCTGGCCCGCACCCTCAGCCCCCCCAATTTCTGCAGCCTCCTCCTTGTTCACCTGATCCTCCTCCTCTCCTGCCCCCAACTCCATTCCTCTGCCTGTCTGGAGCCCTCCCCATCCACTGCTTTCTTGCCCACCATGCCCCCATTCCTCCTGATTTCCAGTCCCTGCCTCTTGCCCCCTTCTCCCTTCCCTACCCTATCTGCCCCTGCCCTAGCTACATCCTCTCCCTCAACACTCCCCTCCTCTACTACCAGTCATACAGGGTCAAAATGATTTGTGAGCCTAAGACCAGATCCCAGGACCCCCCATCTCAGTTCTCTCTGGACAACTCCAGATGCCTGTCTGCTTCTTTGGAAATTACCATCTTTTGGGACCCCTCTGCCAGGGTCCCCATGTGCCTCCTGAGTACCACCCCTTCACTCCTCTCCCTATGTCAGAGGCTTCAGCACCTGGTGCATCTACGTAGGTGACCCCTTTCCCCCCACTTCGCCAATCCCCCCATACCCGCCCACATCCCCAAACTGCCTTCTAATCTCCTCAACCTCCTACCTAAGCTGTGCCAGCTAGTAGCAAACTGGGCAACCCCCAAACTTCCAAGCCCAGTGAAGTATCATGGCCGCCCCACATCCTGTGCACCCAACCACCCTCCCAAAGATGCCTGCTCTAGTGACATGTGGTCCCTTCCCCATCATCTTAGTAGGTTTTTAGCTCAAAAGTCCCCCAAGTAATGCAAAACACCACCACCGGGTTCCCCAGTGATCAGAGCTACAAGTGGCTATACAAATTTCAGAACTCCCAGTGACTATACTTAAACAATCCCCAACACAGCATGCAAGGTGTCTGTCCGAAAAACTGAATTTCTCCAAAGTCCAAGGCCACAGGCTCCTACTAGTCCAGGCCATTCCTATCTCCTGACTCCTCCCCCACTGTCTATTTAATAGCAGTCGGGGCCGGGGAGGTATAATTTCCGGAAGTATCACAGCTAGGTGATGTGCCAAGATGCTGGTGTAAATTCTGTTGTCCTGATTAAGGACTGAAATAGGACGATATGACTCACATAAGTGGGCCGGATTATTTGGCTTAAGAATAGCCGAAATTGTGGCCTGCTGCCAGCAAATAGGACAGACACCTGTCTCATAGCTAGACTGCAAAGTGGCCAGAAAATTGTCCTGCAGCAGGGCCATATTTGATTTATAAAACTTGGCCCCATAGCTATCCGGGTCTGGGCAGAGTCTGCTTGCTTTTTAATATTTTTAATAACTTTGTATAAGAAGATGTTTAATGTTACTGTAATTTTTGTATATTTTGTATTATGTACAATAATGTAAAGACCTTGAAAGTCAATCAGTAAACTTCCTTGAACTATTGCTGGTTGTTGCCGTTCTTAACAGTTTGTGAATTGTGGACTGGCTGTGAGAAGGGCAGTTCATGAGAGCTGCACGGGCAAGGGATGAACCTCACAGGAGTGCGATGGCACATAGCTTGTAGGGGTTGAACTGGCTATAAGGGGGTCTGGTGCCTGGGCATGAAACTGTAATTGACTGGTGCTGTGGGGGGTTGAATCACATTGTACAGTATGTTAAGGGGAGCATTAGTGATAAACAGTGCCACTGTGTCAAAGACATCCCCATGGCACCTCATATAACAAAACTATAAAAGTGAGGCTAGATGTGTTCCTCAAAAAAATAAAATTGTAAAAGGGAGACCTGTGAGACAGAAAGATCTGCTACAAAAATTGAAATAAAAATGTTTGCTCTTACATAGCAATAACAGCTACACTAACATATCTAAACACAATGTTAAAAACAAAAAAACATAAAGATTAACAAAATATAAAAAAAGACTAGCCTTGCTGGTACCAGCCAGCTCTTGTTTAACTGTAGCTATGAATACAGTGCAGGGCTTCAAACAGGCATGGGATAGGCATAAGGGAGCAATACAAATGAGTATGAATAGATAGGCCACTGACAGAGCAAAGGCCAATGGCACATTTATAAGGTAGAAAAAGAAATGGGCAGACTGGATGGGCCTTGCGGTCCTTATCTGCCGTCAACTTCTATGTTTCTATGTAACTGGCAGCCCCTTCCACACGTCAGCCACTTGCATGCTCAGTCTCCCACTACTAGAACACTGAAAAGTTGAAATGCTGCCTCCTGCTTGCTTACTACCACAAATGAAAGAAAAAGCCACTTTGGTTCTCAAAAGAGATGGCAGGGAAGGTTAGGGAGAAAAGGTTAGCATTCAGGAAATATAAAGAAACACAGAAGGAGCAGGACACAGAACTATATCAGTTAAAGCAGAAGGAGGCAGGGAAGGCAGTCAGATTAGCAAAGGCCCAAATGGTGGAAAAGATAGGCAACTCTGTTAAGAAGGGGATGAAACCTTTTATAGGTACATTAGGGAGCAAAGAAAGACCAAGTGGGGGATACTGAGGCTTAAAAAAGGGGAAGGAATGTGGGCAGAGGGTGACAGTGAAAAAGCAGGGATACTGAACAAATACTTCTGCTCAGTATTCACAAAAGAAGAGGAGGGAGAGGTACCTAAACCAAACAAAAGAAACACTCTGGATAGAGGGGTCGATACCAGTCCATTCACAGAAGAAAGGGTTCAGAAAGAACTCTTAAAACTGATGGTCGACAAAGCAATGGGGCCTGATGAGATTCACCCAATAATTCTAAAAGAACTAATGGTAGAATTAGTGACACCACTGACTACTCTCTTTAACAAATCATGGGAGGATGGGGTGGTACCTGAGGACTGCAGGAGGGCAGATGTGATTCCACTTCACAAAAGTGGGAGCAAGGCAGAGGCAGGAAACTACAGACCTGTTAGTTTGACCTCAGTGGTAGGGAAAATGATGGAATCACTTCTGAAGGAAAGAACTGTTGAGTACCTAGAGGCCAGAGGGGCACAGGACCCAAGGCAGCATGGATTCACAGCAGGATGGTCATGTCAGATGAATCTAACAGATTTCTTTGTCTGGGTGACCAAAGTAATAGACCAGAGAGGGGCTGTGGACATGGCCTACATAGACTTTAGCAAGGAATTTGACACAGTCCCACACAGAAGATTAGTATACAAGTTAGCCAGCCTTGGAATGGGTCCCAAGGTGGTAGCCTGGGTAAAAAATTGGCTGGACAACAGGATGCAGAGGGTAACAATAAACTGAATCCACTCTGAAGAAAGGGGGGTCACTAGCAGAGTACCACAGGGTTCAGTACTGGGATTGGTCCTCTTTAATGTCTTTATAAGTGACATTGCAGAAGGACTGGAAGGAAAAGTATGTCTCTTTGCAGACAACACAAAGATCTGCAACAGGGTCAATACAGAAGTGGGGTGGAAAGGATGAGAAGGGACTTGGCAAGGTTGGAGGAATGGTCAAATGTATGGCAGCTTAGATTCAACACAAAAAAGTGCAAAGTAATGCACCTGGGAAACAAAAACCCAGGGGAAGAGTACACAATGGGGGGTGAGATACTAACAATAACAAAAAATGGAAAGGGACCTGGGGGTAGTCATATCAGATGACCTAAAGGTGGAAAAGCAATGTGAGAAGGTAGTAAGGGGGCTGGCAGGATACTGGGATGCATAGGGAGAGGCATCATCAGTAGAAAACAGGACGTTGTTATCCCTCTGAACAGACAGTTGGTGAGACCCCACCTGGAGTACTGCATGCAGTTCTGGAGACCCCATCTCCACAAGGACATAGACAGGATGGAGGTAGTCCAGAGAAGTGCAACTAAAATGGTGCAGGGTATGCACCAGAAGACATAAGAAGAGAAACTAAAGGAGCTTAATATGTGTACCTTCGAGGAAAGGAGGGAGAGGGGGGACATGATAGAAACTTTCAAGTACCTCAAGGGAATCAATAAAGTTCAATAGGGTAGCATCTTTCAGTAAAAGAGATGTGCAAGAACAAGGGGACACAATTTGAAGATAGTGGGGGGACGGCTCAGATAATGTGAGGAAGTATTTTTTCACAGAGAGGGTTGTGGATACATGGAACGACCTTCCTGAGGAAGTCATGGTGTCAAAAATGGGGGTTGGGGAATTCAAGAATGCATGAGACAGACATAAGACAATTCTAGTGGGGGGTAGGAGGAAGTTGGCGGTTGGTTAACTAGGATCTGCAGCTTATCCATTAGGTAGGGAAATGGGCAGACTAGGTGGGCCAAGCAGTCCTTATCTGCCATCAAATTATGTATTTCTATGACACAGATGAACCAAACCAGCAATGTATCCAGTGAGCACAGCCTGAAAACACTAAACTGGCCTTCCAGTAAAACAAAACACCCATATCGCCAAACTGGCTCCACCAAGAACATATTGCAAGCCCACACCGACAGTACACTTTAACAGTATTTCAACTGGTGCCAGTGCCCAAGCTTCACATTCTTTTTTTATACAAATGACAAGAAACACCAATTAGATGCTCCACTCTTCTCCACAAAATCTTATACTTAAAAGAGGAAATCTCATTTCACTGTGGATCACAACAGAGGCTAACACAGCATGATCATATCACTCTTTAGTGGCACCTATCTCTAACACAGTGCCCATTATTTTTTCCATTTTTTTTTTTTTAACAAATGTGCCTTGTTTCCCATTTTATAACTGCAATAAGACACTCCAGGGTGCTGGTTGTGATTGGTTAAACAGTCTTCCAGGGGCTGAGGGCATAAGGCTTTTAGTTAAACTCCTGGGTGTGTGTTGCATAACCAACACTTTGCTGTGTCTTATTGTTTACAAAACTTACAGTATATTGTATATTTTCAGTATTAAGTTGGATAAATGGAGGAGCTACAGCTGTCAAATGAGCATATATCAGTTTAAAAGATACAAGGGATCATGTGTTTTTATATCTCTATGACTGAGAAATTACATTTTTCTGAAGTGGTCACTTACAGTACTGAAGTGCTAGTTTAGGACCAATTATTTTAGGATGGGAATGTTTGATATGGGAACAGACTCATGTCTTCATGTGAAATGCCTTTTCTACCTTTAATTGCTCTGAATGACAGGACGGATTCGTTATTTTTGAATAAACCTTTTATTTTTGAATTAATTTCTGACTTTGATTCCAAAAGCTTGCCAGCTGCCATTAAGGGATGGCGTCTCCTTTGATTAGTTGGTTATTCCAAGTACCAGAGTTCTTTTGTAGCTGTGTGTTATCTGTGCTAAGGCATCTAAATATCTGATAAGAGCAAATTATTAAGGGATTTATCTTAAGATGTGTGGGAAGACCATGCATAAGTAGTTCATTAACTGAAAGAGAAAAAGGGTGCGATTCTCATTTACGGAATATTACAAGTAACGCCTGACTTCTTCAACTTAAAAAAATTATATAGCTGTAACCATGCTTAATGCAAAAAACAATCTTTACATTTCATGTTTTATATCTACATATGCAATTCAAAGATTATAGAACTATTCAGTCATTTTTTTTAGAACTTTGCACTGAATTTCAGAATTGGAATAATAACAAGGAAACAAAACGCTGATCCTCACTATTACTGACCTGTAAGTGATTGGTAAACACTATTTTTGTTCTTCTGAAATATAGTGCTTCAAATTGCATTCTGTTTTGTTTTTTTTGTTGTTTTTTTGTTAGTCCTTTTTACCTGTCAGGCACCTCCGGTCTGCATTTCATGTTCTGGCATCTGTCCTTTCTCTGGCCGCCATCCGGTTCTGCCTCAGCCCCCAATGAAGCCCCCACTGCCCAATTACATACACGGCAGGGCAGTGGAGAGCCCCCCTCACTCCCCACCAAACCAGGATCCAGTACTCAGCAGTGGTGCTGCCCGAGGCCAGGTGTCCCCAAGACGGCCATCAAGCTGCCATGACTGAGTACCATGTTTTCCCATTTTCTTGGCCAGCATGACAGGGGCTTGCAAGGATGGGAGTGCACATGCGTCCGCATGTGCTCTCTCAGGTCTCGTGCCCCAGCGTCACCCCTTGCAGTGCAGTGCCAGCTCACTGCCCCCAGCCTCCGCCAGAGGTCGCAAGCGAGCTGACAACTGGTATCCCCCTCCCCAGAGAGGGAGAGCAGTCCCATGGATGCTCAATCCCTCTCTGCCCCTGCCAACCCCTGGCAACCCGAGTCCATTCCCGAACGCGAGTCACCAGTGTGGAGTGAGGTGTGGCATCCAGCGCCTCAACCCTCAGCACCACCGGGCTGGCCAATGCATTCTGTTTTGAAATTAGTCCTTTCTGTGTGCTGACTGTAGTAGGGGGCTTTGAACTTGTAAACCAGTATAGGTACTTCAAATTTGTGTTCCTGGAAGGTTTTAATTGAACAAATAGAAGATTGCTACATAGTTTTTATAAAGACAAGGTTGCTTGCTTGTTTTAAATTTGGTGTGCTTCAATGACTGCAGAGGAATGAATCTGCTATGACTCCTTTATTGCTGCTAGTATCCCCATGAGGGTCTTAGATTTAATAAGAATATTTCAGTCTGTAGCTGCATAGATATTTAAGATATGTTTCAAATAAGTTGACATTTACTAGTTTGTTACTAATTGAATCCCAAGCAAGACTGAAATAAGTATGCATGCAAACACATACACTTTATAGGGATTCCCTACCCACTCAACAAGCCAGGGTAGAAACACAGAAATGTGTCGGTAGAAAAGGACCACCAGGTCCACCTAGTCTGCCCAGTATGCCTAGCATTCCGCTAGGGTCTTGCTATTGCCCTCCCTCACCCCCCTCTCTGCTGATTACTTTGGTAATTACCCTAGCTTGTACTGTTATTAATGTCTACTGTTTCCACTGGTAGACAGTCCCATAGGTCCACCACCCTCTGAGAGAAAAAGTGCCTCCTAACATTACCACTGATTTTATCATCCCTACGCTTTTTTTTTTTACTTGTGTACTTTATTGAAAATATCATAGATTACGCCATCAGGACTACTGTGTATATTTAAAACTATTTCAAACCAGGAATGCAACTCATACTTTACAAAATACACTCTTGGTTATGTCAAAGTCCTTCCTGCCTACTGGCTTAGGATGCATAACTCTCTATCTGTTGTGGCTTCATTGTTCAGGCTGACACTCTTTGCTGAAAAGGGCTAACTGTGAAATTGACAATGGACATAGTGAAACAGACAAGCTTGCATTAGGGAGGGAAAACTGCATGTAAATGGTATAACTTCTATCTGTTGTTGGCTTCATTCCTCATGCTGACAATCTTTGTTGAAGTTTTAACTGTAGCAAGGTTAAAGATTGTAAGCTGCTAGAGGTTTAGTGAGGTTTATTGAAAACTGACATTAAAGTGTTCACAGGGTTGAAGGTCGGAGGCAATAGCCGATTGAGGTCTTTAACATCAGCAAGGTTTGAAGCCCTTAGGAGACAGTTGGATTGTCATATGGAACTACTTTACCAGGGCACTGGTTTAGATCCAGTCTGTATGGTTGGGGCTAAGTAGACCTTGAGGTTTCAGCTAGGGAGCTGAGGGGATCAAACCAGGAAACATGACATACGAGGGGCATGGGGGATCAGGTCAAGAGAAGATACAGTGGCAGGTGGTGGAAAGGTCAGTGTGGGGTACCACAACAGGGGACAGGGCAGTGGCAAAATAAGGGGGGAGGTAAACAGTGCAGAAGGTGAAATGGTGGTGGGAGGATCGAGGGGTGTAATAGCTGTGGAGCAGCTGTGTTCATGAGCACCTTGTGGAGGCTGGGGGAGTGCCCAGTTTGTCAGAGGCTGAGGAGGCTGGAGGCTGAGATGGCAAGGCTAAGAAGGGAAGTATATTGGGCAAGGAGGGATATGGAGAAGAAAACCACTGGAGGTGTTCAGGAGGAGGGCAGGAGGCATGAGAACAGAAGGATGACAGGGTGGACAGAGCAGGCCACACTGGGGTCCAGGGGGAGAGAGTACCAGGATAAAAGAAGTTTAGTTTATTGATTCAGCAAAAACCTTTGAGCCCAAGCTCTTTTACAAAGGTTCTACGTCAGTGACAAGACAAAGTACAAAGTAGTAATTGTAAAAAAGAAAACATAGTAAGACAACACCACGAATTAACATATGAAGAAAGACATTGTGGATTATAGGTTTGGACGGTAGAATACAATAGCACAGTTACAAGCCAGAGACTGGTGCAGCAACAAGAAGCCTTGTCATTGAGGGTGCGGGGTGGATGGCCTTCGAGGTAAGGGGAACTTGTAACGCAGTGGTTGGGAGTTAAGCATAGGCAGTGGGGGGCCTTGCCTTGGTAGAGAGCAGCCAGGAGTGAGTGGGACAAGGAGGAGCCCATGCTGCATCAGTCATAAATGTCAGTGGATTGAGAGGCCAGGGATTAGTTGCAAGAGCATTTAGAGATTGTAATAAGATGTTGTTTGAGGTTGGTTTTGAAGTTGGCTAGACAATTGGTGGCAAGGAGGTGCTCAGGTAATTCATTCAGCCACATAGGGGCACAGTAGGCAAATGCCCATTGCCCATGCAAGGTATGTCGGAAGGGAATGGTCAGGGCCCCTCTTGACCTCCCCCTAGTGGCTTGTGGCATGTTTGCAGCCACTAGCAGATTGCCAATGCAAGGTGGTGTTTTCCCCATTAGCGCTTTCTTCCCTAGGGTGCATGTCTGCTGTATGACCCTGTTTTTTAGGGATAGCCAGTTTGTGAGCTCATATAGTGTGCATGTGTGTGTATTGTGCTGTAAACCTAGGGCTAGTCTGCATGCCTTGTTTATTGCCACCTGGACCAGTTTCAATGCGGTATCCGTTGCCACCCCATATATCACTATTCCATAGTCGATATGTGATAAAATGGAGCTGTGTACTGCAAGGCGGTGGGCTTCGGGGGATAGGTGTTTCTTATGCCTATAAAGGACACCAATCTTGGTGTTGACTGTCTGGACCAGGGAGTCAATATGTTGAGCAAATATGAGGGTTACATGCAGTGTTAACCCCAGACACTTGAATGTGCAGACCTGCTCCAGTGGCTCCCTGCTGGAGTTTATAATGATGAGGGGGTTTTGATTGACTTGTTTGCATGTACTGGTAAAAAGCATGGCCTTGGTCTTGGTCTTTTTATAATTCAGAAGCGTCTTATGTCTGCAGAACCAGTTCTCTGATGAGGAGAAGGATGCCTGAAGCTCATGTTGCAGATTAGCGAGGGATGTGTTGCTTCCCAGGAGCACGGCATCATTGGCATAGAGTATCAGTTTGGTATTGCATTCAGTGGGGAGGTCATTTAGAAAGATACTGAAGAGTAGGGGCCCAAGAATTGACCACTGGGGCACCCTGAGCGATATCTCTCTTGCACTGGAAACTGTATGTCCAATTTCGACACATTGAGTTCTGCCTGTAAGGTAGTCTTGGAACCAACATAGAGCACTAGGTGCCACTCCCACATTTGACAATTTGGTCGGTAACAGGGGGTGATCGAATGTGTCGAAGGCTTTGGTGAGGTCTATGAAGATAGACCCCATCAGTCTGCCTTCGTCCAAGGCCTTGTGTGCGTAGTTTGTAAAGTCCAGCACAGCTGTGGTTGTGCTGTGGTTTTGTCTGAAACCATGCTGGTTTGGGCAGAGCAGGTTATATTTGTTGAGGAAGTCAATGAGCTGACCAGCTACAATCTTTTCCAGTCTTTGGACAGCGGAGAGAGTATTGAGATGGGCCTATAATTAGCTACCAAGGATTTGTCACCACCCTTATGCATAGGTGTTACTAGGGCCTGCTTCCATACCACCGGGAATTGAGCAAGAGTAAGTGATTTGTTGAACAGCTTGGTGATGGGCACAATGAGGATGTCGAGGGTGAGGGATAGCAGTTTCATGTTGATCCCATCATTACCCTGTCTTGTCTTGCCCAGTACTTTCCTGACCTTAGCTAGGGTCTCCTTCACAGTCACCCTTTTAAGGTAGAAGGGTGGGTGAGGGTGTTCGGAGAGTCCGTTGTTCATCTGGCTCTTCTCAGGGTGGAAGTAGGCTGGTGGTAGTACTGCAGTGAGATCAGTGAAGGCCATGTTGAAGGCCTCTCCTATGATTAGGGTGTCTGTGATGTGATTGTTACTGGTGTTAAGTAGACGGGGATGCATCTTGTCCTCCTTGCCAAGGATGCTCTTGATGCTATCCCAGAACCTTTTGCCATCTCCCCAGGAGTTAGCAAGCTGTGCTTTGTGATAGTTGGCTTTGGCGAGCCAAATTAGTTTGGAAGGGAAAGGAAGGGATACAGTGGAAAAGAGTGCAAATGAAAGGGGGGATAGATACACACTGGGCTCAAATAGATATTAGATCTTCATGGAGATGATGGAACAGGAGGAGGAAGTTGTAGGGAACAGGGAGCAGGACCTTAGTGGGTGGTCCTTGGCCAGAGGAGACCTTGACATGAGGGTGTGAGAGGAGAACAACTGAGGGAGTACTCTGGAGCAAAGGAAGAACAGAGGGAATATTCTGGAGCTAAGTAAGAAAAATGTGGGGAGACCAGGAGAATCAGGAAAGGGTGAAATATGAGAAAAGGGCAGGGAAGATGGGATGGTCCATCTAGGTATGGAGGGAGCACAGGACAGCCACTGGGGAGAGAAATGCAGCAATCAGGGTAGGAAGGAGGACACCTGCACTGTAAAGGCAGAGAGGGAGTCGCATGCTGGGGGTAGGCAAGCAGTGAGGCTGGAGGCAGGTGAGTCGGGGGGAAGGGGGGAAGTGTACGGGGTAAGCAAAAGAGAAGGCATTGGGGACACTGTGACTGAGGTGGAATCGGGGGAAACAGGGAGGGGAAGAAGTGCAAGGAGTAGGTGAAGGAAAGGACAAAGAGGCTGAGGGGGCATGCAGTAAGGACAAAGGGCCGGGGGGGGAGAAGGATCAGGGTAAGGGGCCAGTAGGGGACTGCTACGATGGGGTGGGTAGACAACACAAGGGGGAGGAGAACAACATCATAGGCAAGCCAGAATGGAGGTCAAGGTGCTGCTGGTTGGCGACTCACTCTTAAAGGGGGTCAAGTTGGGTGGCAGAAAAAGAGGGATATGGGTTGAATGCTTGCCTGGGATGACTATATCAGAGGTTGTGCACCATATTCCCTCTTGGGGTGGGGACCAGGACAGGAATTCACATCTAGTGTTCCACTTGGGGACTAACGACCTGGCAGGTACTAGTCTCATGGAGGTGCAAGCAAGATTTAGGGCTCTAGCTAGATTCAGTGGAAGGTTGAACTTCAACTCTCTAACCTTCTCACAGGTATTGCAAGTGCTCAGAGCTAGTACTGAGAGGAAACAAAGGATATGGAGCTTAACAGCTGGCTAGTGGAATGGTGTGAGCAGATGGGGTATGGGATGATAGGGGACTGGGGGGCAACTTGGGAGGATGAAAGCCTCTTTTCCGTGGACAGGTTTCACCTCTTCATACTGTACTACTATAATGCTCTATATCTAGGGTTGCCGGAAGTGGATCTCCGTCGCCTGTAGCTGGTGCAGAACACTGCAGCCAGGTTGTTGACTGGGTTACCAAGAACTTGCCACATCACACCTGTGCTGCGCGAACTGCACCGGCTGCCGGTGCAGTGGAGAATCACTTTCAAGGTCGCGTTGCTGACCTATAAGACCCTACACGGTCAGAGACCAGGCTACTTGCAAGATCTCCTTCAACCTTACCACCCTCTCTGCCCACTCCGCTCTGCTGATGAGGGATTGCTAGAGATTCTCAGGGTTTGTCTTCAGTCATCTGGGGCCAGAGCTATTTCTTTTATGGCCCCAACCCTGTGGAATTCTCTACCTTGTCAGATTAGAGTGTCTGTCCACGGAGTCATTTAAGGCGTCTTTGAAAAGTTATCTGTTTGAATTAGCATTTGAATGGGTCTACTGCTGCTTTTATTATTTTTATGCTGTTATTTATTATGTTTGATGTTATTCTGATATGTAATTGCGCTTTGATATGTAGAAAAGTGCATTATAAATACATTTTGATTTGATTTGAACAGAGAGGGGGCGGCCATACTGAGGTGTCGGATGCGGGAGTTTTTCTGAAAATAATTACATTTATGTTTAAAGTGAGCAAGGGGGGCTGGACGAAATCCACACCATACCACAAACAAGTTGGGAGTCCCTAGGGTCCCCCCTCCCAGGGAAAGACTGATGAACAAGGTGCTGGCAAGCGGGGGGGGGCAAGGAAGGGGGAACATTTTTGAAGGGGTTGGCAGTGAATGCTAGGAATCTGGCATATAAGATAGAGGAACTAATGGCCATCATTGCACGTGACAAGTTAGATATCATAGCGATAACTCAGACTTGATGGACAGACCTCCACATGTGGGAGACAGCTATCAATTAATCAATCAATCAATCACAATCTTTATTTAGCCAGGCAGAACACAGTTGAGCAGGGCTCATTTACAAGATGGACCTGGTAGTTAAAAAACAATAAGTCACAATACAACAATTTGGAGTAGGCGTAGCAACATTAGCAGCCTATGTACAGTCATTACTAGTGAGAAAGGGGTGGCGTGGCATGGTGGTGTACAATAATTTACAAATAGCAACATAAGACTTGACACTGAGAACAGAACAAGGTAGCATAATTTACAGGCATGGTACCAAAAGCAGTCAGCATACCGCTATGTGTGAGTTCTATGCAAGGCAGGTCTCTGATACACAGTAGAGTACAATATTATATTGGATGAGGTCTAGACCAGCAAAGCATTATGTGGCCTAGGAGAAGACTATAAAGCAAGGGCACAGGATGCACCAAGGATAGTGGAAGGAGGAGAGGTTAGGAGGGGTGGGAGAGGGCAATTGTAATAACTTCAGGACTGACATAGCTGCATTAGTCAGCGCAGTAGGTCTAAGGGTAAGGGGGAGGGTATGGGGGTGAAAAGGTGCCATTAGTAGGGGGACAGAGAGGTAGGAGAGATTCAGCGCCGGAAGTAGTCGCAGGACTCCATATATGATCATTGTATAAGATTTTTGAAGGCAGCTAATGGTACAGGTGAAATTAACTGCAATAAATTTTGAGCTATACCGTGGGCTTCAGGCTGTTTAGGAAGGACAGAAAGGGAGGTTAGCCATTTACGTCAAAGAAGACATACAGGTAATGAAGGAGCAGGAGGGCGACAGGGCTACGGAGCTTCTATGGGTGAAGCTATGCAGGCAGGTAGGGGAAAACTTGAGACTGGGAGTCATATATAAACCACCCTCGCAGGAAGAAGATCAGGACAGGGTGATGCTCCAGGATATTGAAAGGATGGCTCTCAAGGAGGCTACATTCCTGGTAGGTGACCTAAACGTACCAGATGTGGAATGGACCATCCCCAAAGCAGCTTCAGCAAGAAGTAGGGAGATAGTGGATGGACATAGTGGGGTGTTCGGGAAACAGCTGGTTGTGGAGCCCACCAGGGGGAGCAACCTTCTAGATGTGGTCTTAACAAATGGGGAGAATGTAGAGGAGGTGGTGCTAGAGAAAAACTAGGGAAAAGTGACCACAGGACTGTCGGGTTCAAGGTGAGGGCAGGGAGGATGGGGACCCGAACCAGCACAATGGTGCTGGACTTTAGGCGGGCAGACTTTCACAGATTAAGAAGGCTGGTGAGAGTGATGATGGAAGGATATGGGGATACAAATGATGCAGACTGTTTTCACACCCACCACTTCAGCTGACAGACAGTTCCAAGGTTCCACCACCCTTTCCGTAAAGTAGCACTTCCTCACATCTCTCCAGAACCTACCTCCTGTTAATTTCCATTCGTGTCCACAAATTGGTATTCAGGCTAAATAGTTCCCCGCAGTTCACTTTGTTAATTCCTTTAAGGAACTTGAAGGTCTCTATCATATCTCCCCTCTTCCTTCTGGTCCCCAGTGAGTACATATTTAGTGCCTTGAGGCATGCCTCATAGGATCTGCCCTGCTGGCCCCGAATCATTTTTGTTACTCTGTGCTGCACTGTCTTCAACCTATTCTTATCCTTTCTGAGGCGAGGACTCCAGAACTGTGCGCAATACTCTAGGTGAGGCCTCACCAGGGATCTGTAGACGGGAAATATTACCTCTTTTTTTTCTGCTATCAATACTCCTCACAATACATTCCAGCATTCTGTCAGCCTTGCTATAGGTTTTGTTGCACTGACTCGATTGCTTTAGTGAGTTGCTAACGATAACTCCCAGATCTCGTTCCTCGGCTGTTTCTCTAAATATCTCTCCTCCCATCCAGTATTCTGTCTTGGGGTTCTTTTTCCCTAGGTGCATTACCTTGCACTTCCTAGCAGTGAATTTTAACTGCCAGACCTTTGACCACCCCTCTAACATTTGTAGGTCTCTCTGCATTTTCCTTATTCCCTCGTCACTATCCAGCCTCCCACATAGTTTTGTTTCATCTGTGAAAAGACACAACCTGCTCTGGATTTCTTTGCCAGTGTCACTAATGAACATGTTGAAGAGGACCGGCTCAGCACCAATCCCTGTGGAACCCCACTCATAACCTCTCTCTCTCCTCTGATTTAACCCCATTGACCACGAACCTCTTCTGCCTCTCCTCTAGCCAGTTACCCACCCAGTTCACTATGGGTTTAGCTGCACCCAGGTCTTCCATCTTCTTGAGCAATCATTTGTGAGGTACTGAATCAAAAGCCTTGCTGAAGTCAGAGTAGAGCAGATCCACAGCATGGCCTTTGTCTAATTCCTTTGTCACCCAGTCAAAGAAAACTATCAGGTTAGTCTGGCAAGATCTTCCTGCCACGAAACCATGCTGTTTACAATCCTGGAGCCTGTTGCTCTCCAGGTAGCCTATGAGGCCCTCTCTGATCAGTGACTCCATCAGCTTCCCTACTATAAAGGTTAGACTGACAGGCCTGTAGTTCCATGGCTGTTCCTAATCCCCCACTTTATGAAGCGGTATAATATCTACCACCTTCTAATCCCTTGAAACTTCCCCAGACCCAAGTGAGCTGTTGAACAGATACAGCAGTGGTTCAGTCAGCTCCACTGCTAATTCCCTGAGTATCCTCGGATGCAACCCATCTGGTTCTGGGGCCTTATCTATTTTTAAGGGCAGCCAGCCCTTTCAGAACCCTTTCACTAGTACCCAATGTCTGTCTCATTTTGGGGATTCCCTTAGTGGCTGCTTTGATGCCACTATCTGGCATGGACCCGCTGTCCTCCTTAGTGAAAACTGAGCACAAGTAGTCATTTAGGATCGCGGTCTTTTGCTCATCCTCCTCTATCACCCTACCCCCCTCAACTAGTCTTATGATTCTCACACCCGTTTTCCTTTTTTTCACCAATATATTTGAAAAACTGTTTTTCTCTGTTCTTAACCCACTCCATGATACGCAGCTTTGTGTCTGCTTTGGCCTCTCTAATGGCAGTCTTTGCCTCCTTGTTTTTCTGTACATAATCCTCCCATTCTACCTCCCCCTGCTTTTTCTTGTATTTATAGAAGGCCTTATTTTTGGCCCTTTCCACTTCCCTGACCCTTGCTGAGAACCATAGTGGTCTCTTAAACCTGTTTTTCTTTGTTGCTGTTGTTATGTATACTTTAGATGCCTCGAGGATGGCCCCCTTAATTCCCTGCATCTCTTCTCCACCCCACCTGTGTCCTGCACCCCTATTAACTTATTCCTGACCAGTTCCCTCATCCTGTCAAAGTCACCCCTTCTAAAGTCAAGGACTTCAGTTCTCGATTGTGGCTTACTGGCCCTGAGGGCAAACCAAACAGAGTTATGGTTGCTATTCCCCAGCAGCTCCCCTATTCCCATTGCTCCCACCATCTCTGAGTTGGTAAGCACCACATCAAGGACTGCGATCTGCCTGGTGAGTTCCTTAACTAGCTGCACCTGTAGACAGTCTTGGAAGGCATCCAGCAAGGCCTGACTCCTGGCACTCTTGACCACTGGGACCTCCCAATCGATATCTGGCAGGTTCAGGTCTCCTAACGCCACTACTTCCCCCTTTGCTGCCCCTCTTTCAAGTTCCTCTATGAGTATACATATTTAGGTCTTTTAGCCTCTCCTCATAGGGCTTTTGATGCAGACCTTGTACCATTTCAGTTGCACTCCTCTGGACCGCCACCACTCTTTGTCCTTCCAGAGACATGGTCCCCAGAACTGGGCACAGTAACTCAGGGGGTCTTACCAGTGATCTATACAGAAGCAACACCACCTCCCTCTTTCTGCTGGTGATACTCCTTCCCATGCACCTCAGAATCCCAATAGCCCTCCTGACTGCTTTGTCACACTGCCTGACCACCTTTAGGTCATCCAGTATGATTACCCCAAGGTCTCTTTCCTGCTCTGTCATTATCAATAACACTCCACCCATTATGTATGCCTCCCCCTGAATTTCTGTGCCCTAAGTGCATTATTTTGCACTTTTTTTGCATTAAAACCCTGCTGCCATACCCTTTACCACTCTTCCAGTTTTTTCAGGTCTCTGCTCATTCTTTCCCACCCCCACCCTGAAATGTCCATTTGTTGTAAATCTTTGTGTCATCTGCAAAGAGGCAAACCTTCCCTTCCAACTCTTCTTCAGTTCACTTATAAAGAAACTAAAGATGACCGACCCTAGCACTGAACCTTGAGGCACCCCACTGGTCACCTTCCCTTCCTTGGAGTAGACTCCATTTATCATTACCCTCTGCCTCCGGTCCTCTAACCAGTTTCTTACCCAGTTTACCACCTTGTTTTTGTAACCCCCTACAAATGGGGGTTCCCGAAAAAGTCTTCATTGAGCTTGCCTAAATGCTCACTGCCAGGTTGGTGTCCTGCATTTTAGCAGTTTAAATGTGATTGCCAGAGACTGCCTGTATAGCCTCTGTGCACTGTCTCTTTAAGAGCTGCCTGGATTGTAGTCATAAGTAATCTGAGAGGGAGCCTGTTGAAAGATGTAACTATTTGCTGAAAATCATTTAGAGTGATAATGATAATGTAGTGTGTCTAACCTGCCTTCTTTGCAGCAAGGACTGTTTTGTTTATCTCCACTATCTTGGTCCTGGACTGCTGGATTGGACCAATCAGTACTGGTGTAACCTGAAATGGAGCCGGACTACAGGAGTTGTCTGGAGTCAAAATCTGTAGGAATTGTAGTTTTGGGCTTTTGGCACCTTTTTGCACCTGAAGGGGGAGCCTTTGTTTTGACTGACAGACAGATCAGTCAACCAAACATTTTGGATTCTGGGGAAAGTCCCAGGTTTGCTGGCAATTGAGTCAGATCTAAGTTGGGAGCTGAAGAAGCAACAGCTTGAGACAGTCAAGCAGCTGTCTGAGTAGTTTCATGTGGGAGAACTGTGAAAAGGCCTTAGTTGTGGCCTGCATGTCTGCCTGCTGCCCCCTGAGAGGGAGAAAAGAGAATAATTTTGGACTAAATCCAAGTTTGTGAGAACGAAGTAAGCCACTGATTTTTACCAGGCTCATACCTGAAGAAGACCGAAGATTTTGCTGAATGCGATCGGCATGTCAGGATTTCCAGCTGCTTTTGAATCCCTGGTTTGTGCAAAGACTCTGCGATTGTGACCGGAGAGCGGTTTGCCTGGTACAGTAGAATTTCCTCACATGTAAATGTGCTGTGAGCTGTTAGTGGGTCATGATTTGGTTCCCCACTGTGTGAACTGTGTTCTACTTGCTGGAAGTTGTATCCAGCCCAAAATGGATTATATCCGAATTTGTCTCCATTTGGCCGGGGCGCCTTGCCACACTGGCCCAGCCAGACTACCCTCAGCACAGAGAAAGCCATTGACAAGAGATCTGCCTGGGGATCAGCCCCCTGCTCCACGCTTGAACAGGAACTACGCCTCGGCGATTCGTGTGGGCCCTGCTTCTCCTGGCACTCCAGATTAACCACCTGCTGTCTCGTATTTTGTCCAGCCTATGTCCAGTCTTGGGTATCATAAGTAATCATCAGAGTAGCTCCCTGCAACAACAGCCTAATCTAAAAGTGTGTCATCTGATTGTCTTGTTGTTTTCTTTTCACTAACTGAGCCCTCCAGCTCTGGATTACAAATAGTGTGCATTGTGCATGTTGTTTTCTTCCATCACAGGGTCCCAACCAGCTGCAACGTTCCTGGCTAGCCCACCATTCTCCATCTGGGTACCCAGAGTGTGTGACTGTTTATGGACCCTGAAGTGCATGCATAACTGTTTGATTGATACAGCCTTTAAGCAAATTAACCTGATTATGCCGCTCCCTTGTTCAAGTCCCTTAAATAAATCAGATCAACTATTTTTTGCATTTACCCTGACTGTGGTTCCAGTTTATGGAAGAGTACT
Source organism: Neoceratodus forsteri (assembly GCA_016271365.2). Taxonomy (NCBI): domain Eukaryota; kingdom Metazoa; phylum Chordata; order Ceratodontiformes; family Ceratodontidae; genus Neoceratodus; species Neoceratodus forsteri. The sequence goes on along the minus strand of CM057451.1, from coordinate 667,611,272 downwards.
GTACTGCTGTTATTTGCTGTATATAACCTTGTTTTACAGGGGGTCCCCATGGCCGGGCCAGAGGAAAGTCCTGGTGATAAGTGCAAACAGTATGGGTACTTGTGTGGTGTATCAGGGGTATTATCAAAGTAATTATTGTGTATTGTTCCAGCCACTAGTAAGGAAAGAGGGGGTTACAGTGTCCCAGAGGGCTGTGCCCAGGTTAGCTTGACCACTACCAATCCTGACCTCCAGGTGGAGGCACCCGTTTCAGAACTCAGGCCCCTTAACCTGCTACTAGCCAAGCAGGCAGGGGTAGTAGCCCTTGGGATAGCGCCACGTAGGGGTTACATTATCCATCCCTAAACTAACCAGCATGCTTACTAGTCTCCTATGTGGAACAGTGTTGAAAGTGTTACTGAAATTCAGGTAGGCCACATCCACTGCTCTACCCTGATCTAACTTGTTGGTCACCCAGTCAAATAAATCTATCAGATTTGTTTGCCATGAATCCATGTTGCCTCAGATCTTGTAATCTACTGGATTCAAGATATTCCGCTATCCTTTCCTTTAGCGGTGTTTTCATTCATTTTTCCACCACCGATATCAGGCTGACTAGCCTATAATGACCAGCATCTTCCCTTCTACCACTTTTGTGAAGTGGGACTACGTCTGCCCTCCTCCAGTCCTCAGGAACCTCTCTTGTCTCCAGTGATCTGTTAAACAGGACTGTCAGAGATGCAGCCAGCATCTCTACGAGCTCTCCCAACACCCTTGGATGCACCCAATCTGGCCCCATGACTTTGTCCACCTTCAGGTTAGCAAGTCTCTTCAGGACTCTCTCCTCAGAAAAGGGACCAGTGTCCACTTCCCACCCATCACAGCTTCTGTTGTTTTGGTTTTTTTGCAGTCTCTCCCCTTCCCCTTCCACTGTGAACACTGAACAGAAGTATTTGTTTAAGATGTCTTGTCTTTTCCCAATCACCCTCTGTACAGTCCCCCCTTCCCATTTTAACCTTACAGTCCCTCCCTTAGTCTTCCTTTTCTCACTTACATACCTAAAACATGTCTTATCCCCTTTTGATACTGCCTGGGCTATCCTCTCTTCAGTTTGCGCTTTGTTCTCCTTACCACTTTCCTTGCTTCCCTCTGTTTCCCCTGATACACCTCCCCTTCCTCCTCCCTCTATGAACTATAGTGCTCTGTGTTTTATTTCCATCTCTTCTCCCCTTTCCCCCATTTTTCTTGTACGCTTCATTTATTTTTGATTTAACCCAATTCATCTGTGCTTTCTAAGGCAAAAATTCTGTTTAACTTAATAATTGATCCAGTACAGGGATGTCTTCTACCTTCTCCCTGTAATGATAAAATGGAAGCCATCTTGAGTTCAGTTTATCCTGCTGGAGACAAAGCAGGGCTATGACGGCTTTCATGCTCATGATTTTGAGGACATCCATCATCTCAGCTGGGAGGTATCATTGGTTAACCAGTGCTGTGTAATGGCCTTATTTGTCGCTGCTACAAGAATAAGAAATACGTATATACTATGTGTTGCTCTTGCCCCTAAAGATGGCAGTATCATCTCTAAGCTTCAGGACATTTCCACATATCCTGCTGCAATGCCAAAAAACAGCTAATATTAACATACAGCTGTGTGTGCATTAAAATGGAGGAGGGGGGTTAAAATTATGGATTAAATTCCATTTTGCGAAACACCAAGTAGTTGTTGTGTTTAACTGAACTATTTAAGAAGGCTGTCAACAAATTCCTTCTGGTCAAGAGATCAGAAAAGCTCTTCTTCTAAGGAGCTAGAAAAAGAGAAATGAAATGGATAAAATACAACATATGGGGGCTTACACTAGAAATGACACAATGTCAAACTGCTTGTTTAGTGCAGGGGAATTAAGGGCACCAAGCTGAAAAGTCCAGAAAGCCTCTTTCTGCAAGAGACGTATGTTGAGATCACCGCCCCTCTGACTCGTACTCATTTTCTCAATTCTGCAGAGTAGGAAAGCATGTCTGTGTGGGTCCTCTAATTCCAAGATATACTAAGACAAAGCATTTGTTCAGTGTCCATTACTAATACAGCTTTGGTGCTCCCCCACGTGGACTTTCAGAGCTCTCAAAGTTTTGCTTACATAAAAAGCGTTACAGCAAAACTTTGCTAAATACACTACATTAGCAGCAGAACAGTTTATGAACTGTCTAATCTCATAGTGTATGTCTGAATTCACTGTAGAGAACAATGTCGTTCTCATCATGGATGGGCAGTGTATGCAATGTCCACACTGGTGGGCTCCTTGAGGAGGCTGAGGTAGCCAAGTAGTTTGTTTTTGCATAGGCTGCAAACTTTGGACAGGCTTATCTGGCAAGTTTGGGCTACATTTATACACCATTCTTGGGAGGTGGTTACTTTTGGAGGGTGAGGTGAACCATGGTGGTTCACCTTACCCTCAAAAAGTGGTTCAGTTGTAAGGATGTTCCAATTTCTGGCAATAATTTCTCTAATGGCCCCAGATGGAACACAATATGTTGTAATGAAGTTAAGTGGGCATCCTGTGTTGGTTTTTCTTTTGCAGTATTGTAACAAACTTACACAGCTCTTTTGTATGGCACTAGTTCTAGCCTGACAGATAACTGTGTCACTGTGGAAGACACGTGACTCACTTGATGGAGTAAAAGTGCTGTAGATCAGCTGCGTTGGTACCCACGCTAAAACACTTGCAATTTTTTTTTCTATTTACATTTTCTGCTCCTCCTTGGAGTGGGCAGGCAGCTCCAGCCCCTCCCTCGGAGGGGACTCATCTCTCCAGCCAGGCTTCCCCATATCCATCCCACCCGGCCATCCCTCATGGGTTATCCCCCTGTGACAGGACTGGTGATGAGGGGCGCACAACAAGCCATCATGGAGCCTACCAGCTCCGTCTTTTTCCTCCAGTTTACGCCCCAGGGCCCATGAACATATAATGGGTGGAGTGACTGCCTTCACCTCTGCAGAGGCAGTCTAATGCCCTGGACATGGGCCCTTCCCATTCTGGGCAGCACGCCTCTGCTGACACCAGCCACCGCTGGGTGTCAGTCTACAGTGTGCTACACTGTCCCCCAACCCTGAGGAAAGACAGCTGTCAGCAGATGCTCGAACCTTCCTCACTCCGGCTGACCCCCAACTACCCGAGTCTGTTCCCGAACCCGGGTCACCAGGGTGGCGTAAGGTGTGGCATCCAGCACCTCAACTCTCAGCACCACTGGGCCGGCAACACTTGCAATATTTGCAAATCCATGAAACACAGAAACACAGAAGTTGATGGCAGATAAGTGCCAGAGGCCTACCACGTCTGCCCTGTTTTGTATCTAGTGAATCCCAGATTAGCCTACTGGTTACTCCCTTAGTGTCCTCAGGCTTTCTATGTGCCTGTCCCATGCCTTCTTGAAGCCTGTAACCATTTCTGCCCCCATCACCTCAGCCAGCAGACTGTTCCATCTATCCCACCACCCTCTCCTAGTAAAAGTACTTCCTTACATTTTCTCTGAGCCTCCCCCCCGTCTAGTTTCATATTGTGGCCTCTAGTTCTTGAGCACTTTTTTCTTTGGAAAATTTCATCCACTTGCACTCTGTTTCTTGCCGTGAGGTATTTATATGTTTCAATCATGTCCCCCCTCTCCCTCTCTCTCCTCTCCTCCAATGAGTACATGTTCAGCTCCCTCAGCCTGTCTCCATAGGGTTTATTGTCTAGGCCTCCCATCATCTTGGTTGCCTCCTCTGTACAGCCTCCATGCTGTTTATGTCCTCCTGGAGATGGGGCCTCCAGAACTGGATGCAATACTCAAGGTGAGACCTCACCAATGATCTGTACAGTGGGAGTATAACCTCCCGGCATGGGGTCATAATGTTGCAGACAAAAGAAGGCAGCAAGGAATGCCACAACCAAAATAGCGCAAGCCAAAATAAGGTCGGTGAAAATACCAACCAAACAAGAAACACGCACAGCCCATTGACAACAATGGGACTTTTTCTTTTTGCGATGCCCTCCCCCCCCCGCATCTCCCCATGTGGGGGGCTTTGACCCCCACACCCTCCAAACTTTAAATAAACTCCAGGGGGTTGTGGACTTTCCACTGTGCAGTTTTTGTAGCGCTCTTTTTTCAGCGCTGTATTAACCCAGTACCAATCTCTCTCTCTTTCTGCTGGTTATACTCCTAACTTATGCAACCCAGCATCCCACTGGCTCCTGCTACTGCCTTGTCACATTGTTTGGCCTTCTTCAGGTCATCTGAGATGATGACACCCAGATCCCGCTCCTGTTTGGAACTTGAAATGTGTTCTCTCCTAGGCTGTACACTGCCCCAGGGTTATTGTTAGCCATATGCATAATCTTGCATTTTGCTGCATTGCACCCCAGCTGCCACTCCCTAGACCAGTCATCCAGTCATTTTAGGTCCCTTTGCATTTTATCCACCCCATCCAAAGTGTCCACCCTGTTGCAGATTTTTGTGTCATCTGCAAACAGGCAAACTTTCCCTTACAGCCCCTCAGCAATGTCACTGATGAAGACATTGAAGAGGACTGGGCCCAACACTGATCTTTGTGGTATTCCGCTGGTCACCCATCCCTCTGCAGAACAGGCGCCATTTACCACCACCCTCTGAGTTCTATTGCCTAGCCAGTTCCCCAGCCATCTCAGTATCTTGCATCCTACCCCAGGCTCCTGTGTGTTACCGTATCAAAAGCCTTGCTAAAATCCAGATATGCCACATCTGATGCCCTGCCCTGGTCACCCATTTGAAGAATTCTATTTATTCTGTAAATTGCTTGGATCGCATTCTTAGTAAGTCCTCGGTATCAGTTTGTGGTGATATAGCATCTGTGATAGACACCAAACAGAAGTTGGAGGATCTGCTTTCATTGCCGCTTCCCCTCCCAGAGTATCACCAGGACCCTGCCATAAGCTTGATGATTCCCTAGTAAAGTTAGACAACCAGCCAGATTCTGAGCTCACATTACAGAGTTTTTTAAGGGGCTTAGGAACAAAGCTCTATTAAAGAGGTGATGCTGGAGTTAACTAATGATGTAAAATCCTTTTGACCTGCTTTGGAGGAATTGGATCGGTGAGTTCGGGAAGTGGAGGTGTGGGTCAGCTTTGTAGAAGATCAGCAGATATGCTTGGAGCCTGAAGTATTTTCCCTGAGCAAAAAGGTTACATGCCTGGAAGAGAGAACAGAAGACCACGAGGATCACAGCAGGTGAAACAGTTTAGTCTTGGTGGGCTTGCTAGAAAGAGCAGAGAGTCTGGACATGTTTCAGTTTATGCAGAAGCTTTGTCAGAAGATCACAGACCCTTCCCATCATGGCCCGTAATCATCATCGAGCAAACCCATCGAGCCCTGTGACCCATGCCGGTCCCTGGAGAACATCCATGCTCGACTATATTTCACCTCCTCAATTACCTGGAGGAGACATACATTCAAGTCAAGGTGCAGGAGATACAATGGGAAGAAAAGAGGATCTGTATTTTCCAAGATCTTAGTTAGCCCTCACGTGCATCAACAGCAGGCTGCCCACTGGGAGATAAAAATTTAAACTATTAGCCAATATTAAATTTAAAATGATATATCCAGCAAAATCTAGCTTCGGCTGATTATGCTAAGTGGAAGCTGCCAGAGATTTTTCCCAGTTCGTTTCCTGTTGGGCCATGTGCAGGTGGGCCTGCAACTTGAAGATTGTTCCTAGGCTGCTGCCCGGTGAGTTACCAGGCTGGTTACCACAGTTAACAGTGCAATTTCAATTACTTTTGCCTGTGTTTTGGGACTTGCCTGACGGCTGTTTGTGACTGTTTTTCTGTTTGCATATGGCATTTTCAAATGCAGCAGTTGAAGTTTACACTTATGTTTTAAGGACCGTAGAGTTTTTTACCTACTCTACGCTACCAGATTTGTAGCCTGGCTTGCTGCAGCCTGACTTGTTGGTGGGAGACTATTTTGAGTTGAAGAGAGGACTGCTGAAATGGCGAGTATCTACCAACAGTAATATTTTTGTGCTGCAGCTTGTGTGACTGAAAATTGAGGCAGCTCATGAGCTCTTCTCATATTTACAGATTCCTCTATTTGGTATGGCCTCCCACATCTCCCTCACATTTGACTGTTCAGCTATGAACTGCCGCCATATCACTTTTGTCAGCAAAGGACACAGAAGCGCTCTGCGGTGCAGATGCAGGCTGAGAAGTGGCTGGGACACTAGTTATCATTTGTGCCACCTATGTTAGCCACTGTCTTCTTCTGTGGGACTTACCTGAGATTTATGAGATTCCAGTTCTTTATTGTGCTGCTGTAGTTTTCCATGGCAGTTAGTATACAGGGGTTATTGCCTCATTCATTAGCTATCTATTTATTTATTTATTTGTACAATCAGATTTGCAACCTTTGAGCCAGAGGCTCATTTACAAAGGTACCTCGTCACAGAGAGGATAACAGTGTTACAGTATTACAGTAGGTTGACATACAGATTTACACAGATTTTACACAGTAGTATACAGACATTATTACATATATTTTGTACATTTCATAAAACAGTAGTTACATAAATACAGATATCTGGCAGGGGGGAATGAAGGAAACCAGGTGGGGGGAAGGGGGCAGAGGAGGCCATCCAGAGGACTTTGTCGAAGTGCACTCAGTGATATGCGAGCAGCTGTTAGTGACAGGAACAGCAGTGGGTGTTGAACAGGTGGGTCTGAAGAGCAGTTTTGAAGGAGGCAATTTTGAGAGTGCTAGTGATGGTTACAGGGAGAGTGTTAAACCAGGAAGGGGCCCTGTAGCAAAAGGATCTCTGAGTTAGGGAGATCCTAGTTCCGGGTACCAGTAAAGTGGTCTTGTCCAAGCTGCAGGTGGAGACTGTGGGGGAGGTACGTTGGAGGGAGGCAGATACCCCAGGTAAGCAGAATTTTCTTGGCTAGGATGCAGGTTTGGTAGTGTAGACATTCTTCCAGGTTGAGGAGATTAGCAGTAGAATAGAGATGACAGGTGTGGGTGAACCTGGGAGCACTGGTCAGTAGTCTACAGGCCTTGTTCAGAGTGAGTCAGATCTTATTGAGTGCCATGTAATCAGTGGCTCCATATACTGGTAGGCCATAATCCACTAGGGACAGTACTGAGGGTGTGATGGCCAGTCGGTGAGCATCGGGTGGAAGGCAGTCCCTATGGCAGTATAGGAGGCCAATCCAGGTGGTGGCGGCAGATGCAAGGGCATTAATGTGGGCATGAAAAATGAGGGGGTGTCGAAAGTAATCCCAAGATATTTGTAGGTGTGCACTTGCTCGAGCGGGTGTTGAGTGCTCAGGAGGATAAGGAGGGGGTTATTTCTTGCCTTGTTTTGATGGTGGAAGAAGAGCACTGACCTGGTCCTTTTGAAATTAAGGTGTATTTAGGTGTATTTTTTAAGGGGCAATTTCTATGGCATCCTTCTTCTCTTCTATTTTTCTTTTCTTTTGTCAGCAACAATTTTAAAGGGACACTGTCAACCCCTTTTGTGTCATATTATTTCTAGTTGGAAATTAATATTTTATGATTGCTTACATTCTCTAAAACTCATTGAAATTGTTGGCTGTTTGATCTGTTACCTTTCCTTAGTAGAATTGATATGCATGGGAATGGTGCAATTATACCCAAACTTCTTTGTTTCAAATCCTTAATATATTCATATTGCATACATCCTGAATGTTGAGAACTCCCCCAAACTGTGAGGTCATTCACGATACAATAGTCTCCTGTCCTCCTGCAGCATTATGAGTGGCTAGATTATGTTAAGGGAGTTCCCACCAAGTCCAGGAAAGATGCAGTGGAAGTTGATCAAAGAATGTACAAAAACACATTTTTGTGTGGTAACACCAGTATGGTGGGCAGTCAGTTTTTCACTTCTAAAAAGAAAAAAGGAACCTAAATCAAGCATCCAGCTATATCAACCATCTCTACAGAATGTGAGCAGTCATAAAATGTATTTTTTAAACTAGAAACACTCTGAGGCCTACGGGGGGTTGACAGTGTCCCTTTAAGGACTATAGGGTCTTTTTTCTGGCATGTTTGAGGAGGGATTACATTGACAGCGGTAGTTCCCTCTTACTAAGGATGATCTTATGTATTGCTGCAGCACTGCTTACGGGATGGTTTGCAACTGAGACAGACCTCAGTATTTTTCCATGGATTGCTCACCCAATAGTAGGGTCCTGGTGAGAGCGAGTTATAACAGCAGCTCCAGCCAGTCACGGATGGATGGGTTGGAGGACAGTCATCAGGACTGGTGCATTTGTGTGAGTTTTCTCTTCACTGTTTCAGTACATTATATGTTTGTTGGGTTTTCTGTGGGGAGGGAGTGAGGGTGTTTTGTTGGTTGTTCTTGCTGGGGTGGGGGGAATGCGGCTTTGCCAGTGTCAGCCTTTTGTCACTGGATGTAGGAGATGTGTGGGGTGGGACTCTCCAATATCTATCTCGAACCGTATGGGTAGCAAATTTCATTTTATATCCTGGCACATCAAGGGGTCCCAATCAAAGGAGAAGAGGCATTGTGTGTTACACCACCTCCGGAAGCTTCAGGCGAACACTGTTTGCCTTCAGAAAATGCATTTAAATAAAGATCAATTATTATGTTTTTATAGGTAATGGGTCAGGCAGCCAGGTGTATGAAGTGGGGAATAGTTTCAAGCAGAGGGGGTGTGGTTATTCTGTTTGCTCAATCAGTTGCATTTCAATTAATTCAGGAGATTTGGGATCCTGAGGGATGCTTTAATTTGATCCCTGGCAGATTAGGCCAGGCTGAGATATTGTTAGGGTCTGTTTATAATTCCAACATCGATTCTCCCCATTTTTTACTCTTTTGGCAACCAAAATTTCATTGTATGCACATTTACTGGTTTTGCTGGTGTGGGGCTGGAATATAGTGTACCAACCAGACCTGGATAGGAAAGGAAGGGTACTTAAAGGACCTACTTGAGGTCAGAGAGTGCTACAGGAGATTGTGGAGCCACTGAAGCTGATTGACCCATGGAGGGTGTTACACCCATCCATGATGGCCTTCTCATTTGACTTACAACCACATAAATCCTTTTCATGTATAGACTATTTTCTTTTGAGTCAGGAAGATATCTCAGGGTTGCTTCCTTGTGAGCTGGAAGTGCAGGTATTGTCTAATCATGGTCCAGTTTCACTTTCTTGTCAAGGAATGCAATATGGATAAGACTTGGAAATTTAATGAGCCACACCACATAACCTAACCAGACCAAAAATATATTATTTAAAAAGATTTATTTTTCATTTGCTTCAGCAACATTTCAGGATAAAACTTACAGGTGGCAGCACACAGAACAACTAGCTGATGAACAGGCAGAAGCACACAGAACAACTAGCCAATGAACCTTTATTTCATCGCAGGTACTTGGTGCATAAAGCATAAGGGGTGTATAAAGAGGTCTTGTATCAAGATTAAATAAATCCCCAATCCTATTTATCTAAATGAATGAATAACATATATACAGTTAAAATATATATATATATAATATAAACAACATTTTTCAACATCAAATTACAAAAGCTAAATGTAAATTAATGCTATAAGTGTGACAAATCAAATCTATCATTTAATCCAAAAGATGCCTTCATTGCATCCGGTTTAAAAATCCACATAGCTTCTTTCCTGAGTAATTCGTTATTACTATCTCCCCCATCTTTTTTCTAAATACTCTACCTACGTCCATAAATGAGCCCCTGGCTCAAAGGTTGTTCAACTGATGTTAAAATAAATAAATAAATAAATCTAAAAACATTATTCTGTCCACATTTTAATAAATGCTTGGCTAACACATTTTCTTCTTCCCCTCTATTATATCCATAAGGTGTTCAATCCTAATTTTAAACTTCCTTAACATTTGTCTCACATATATGGCCTCACATTGATAGATAGCTAAATTAAGCAATTTATCCATATCACAGTTACAAAATCATCATACTTCAAAAGTCTTTTTAGTATAGGGATTGGTGAACACTTTTTCCTTTAAAATGGGGGACAGAACTTACATCTCCCGTAAGTATGGTTACCTTGTGGTAATGGTGGCAACCAGTTCCTACACCCTCTAACATTAGTTGGTTGTAAACTATGTGTACACTATCCCCAGCTCTCACACCTCTCTTATACACAAACCTCTGTTTTTCATTTACAATATGTGACAGTGATGGATCCGATTTCAAAACTTCACGTTTCTCAACTATTGCAACAATTTTCCTAGAATAAATAGAATAAGTTGTTATACACAATTCAGTTTTTTTTTTAATACATAGTTAAGTATTCCTTGTCCTCTCAACATTGTCAGACTGAGCTTCGTTACTAGACTCTTTTTGTATACTATTTTGAATAGCAGTCTTTTCACAAGTTCAATGTGGCAAATTTTCTGTTTGATTTGAGCAGGGACAGGTGGCAAGATTTATTTCTTGCTAAATCTGCCGACAAAGCTGTCTCCATCCTTAACGTCACCCTTACTACCCTGGTAAATAAACATGCCCCCATCATCAAAGTCAGGGTGCGTAACACTTCTCACCCCTGGTTTATCCCAGACCTTAAGGCAGTGCTTACCAGCAGAGATAAACTTTGGGCCAAGGCTAGGTACTCTAAGAGCACTGTCGACTGGCAGGCCTTCAGAATTGCTAGGAATGCATGTGTAAAAAGTATCCGTGCTGCAAAAGCACACTTCTACATCTCCACCCTGGAGCAAGCCAAAGGGAACTCCCAAAATATTTGGAGGACAATCAAATCGATCGAAGGCCAGCCCTCAGCCCCGTCTATTCCATCCAAGATAGTTACCAATGGGAGGGTGGTGAAAAACAATTCCCAAATCCTTGAGGAACTTAATTCTCACTTTGTTACAGCAGGACTTGCTTTTGACTCCTCACCCTACGTTAACCATGTAAATAACTGTGCTAGCTCTACCTCTGCTATCTGCACTCCATCCCATCCCTTTCAACTGCATACCATTACCTATAAAGAAGTTGAAGATTCACTTCTTAATCTTGATCTTAGGAAGAGTGTCAGGATGATGGACTTGAACCATTCTTTCTGAGACTAGGTGCAGCTCATCTCTCTGCCCCCATCCTTCATATTTTCAATCTATCCATTACTTCTGCCACAGTTCCATCTTGCTGGAAATCAGCCCACATCCTCCCTCTTTTCAAATCTGGTGACCCCTGTGACCTAAATAACTATAGGCCCATCTCCATCTTGCCTATCCTCTCCAAAGTTCTCGAGAAGCTAATCTATAATCAGTTGAAACAACATATCGAATCCCACTCTCTCCTAAATCCAGCCCAATCTGACTTCAGGTCTAGCCACAGCACTGTCACTGCTCTGGCTAAGGTCACTAATGACTGGATCACTGCGGTGGATTCCAAGAAGATCACCGGCGCATTTTTCCTGGATCTTAGTAAAGCATTTGATACTGTTGATCATCTCCTACTAATCAATTGCCTTGCTAACCTAGGTGCCACTCAATCTACAGTACATTGGTTCACCAGTTACCTTTCTGGTAGAACGCAGAAAGTCAAAGCAGATGGTGTTCTCTCAGCCTCCCTCCCGATTACTAGGGGAGTCCCCCAAGGTTCAATTTTAGGGCCAATTCTATTCTCTATATATATCAGTGACCTTGATGCTCACATAATTAATTCCAGTCTTCACTTTTTTGCTGATGACACTGTATTGTATACCTCTGGTAAAACTTTAGCGGAAGTTAGGGGAGTTTTACAAGCCAACTTCGCCCAGCTTGAAACTAATCTTATTAACTTATTAACAAAAAATTGGCTAGACAACAGGATGCAAAGGGTAGTAGTAAATGGAGTACACAGTGAAGAAAGGAGGGTTACTAGCGGGGTACCGCAGGGTTCAGTACTGGGACCGGTCCTTTTTAATGTCTTTATAAGTGACATTGCAGAGGAACTGGAAGGAAAAGTATGTCTCTTTGCAGATGACACAAAGATCTGCAACAGGGTTGATACACAAGATGGAGTGGAAAGGATGAGAAGGGACTTGGCAAGGTTGGAGGAATGGTCAAATGTATGGCAGCTCAGATTCAATGCAAAGAAGTGCAAGGTAATGCACATGGGAAACAAAAACTCAGGGGAAGTGTACACAATGGGGGGTGAGATACTGACAACAGTAAAAATAGAAAGGGACCTGGGGGGTAATTATATCAGATGACCTAAAGGTGGGCAAGCAATGCGAGAAGGCAGTAAGGAAGGCTGGGGGGATACTAGGATGCATAGGAAGAGACATTAATGTAGAAAACAGGAAGTTGTTATCCCTCTGTACAGACAGTTGGTGAGACCCCATCTAGAGTACTGTGTGCAGTTCTGGAGACCCCATCTCCGCAAAGACATAGACAGAGTGGAGGCTGTCCAGAGGAGGGCAACCAAAATGGTGCAGGGTCTGCACCGGAAGACATACTAAGAAAGACTAAAGGAGCTTAATATGTATACCCTTGCGGAAAGAAGGAGAGAGGGACATGATAGAAACTTTCAAGTACCTCAAGGGAATCAACAAAGTCCAAGAGTAGCATCTTCCAGAAAAGAGATGTGCAAGAACAAGGGGCACAATTTGAAGATAGAGGGGGGACGGCTCAGAGGTAATGTGAGGAAGTATTTTTTCACAGAGAGGGTTGTGGATGCATGGAACAGCCTCCCTGAGGAGGTCATGGAGTCAAGAACAGTGGGGGAATTCAAGAATGCATGGGACAGGCATAAGGCAGTCCTAGTGGGGGGTAGGAGGAAGTAAGCTGTTGGTTAACTAGGATCTGCAGCTTATCTGTTAGGTAGGAAAATGGGCAGACTAGGTGGGCCAAGCAGTCCTTATCTGCCGTCAAATTCTATGTTTCTAACTCTAAGCTCCTTTTTAAATGCCAAGAAAACCAAGGTGATGATTTTTTCCAGGAGTCCTTCCAACGGTATCCCCTCTTTGCTGCCAAAGAAATTTATACTCACCTCACTGGGAGAACCCCTAGAAGTCGTTTCTAAATTTAAATATCTTGGCTTCTGGTTTGACAATAAGCTTTCTTTCAACTACCACATTGAAGACATATCTAGGAGGTTAAAAACACGGCTAGGGTTTTTCTTTAGAAATAGATCTCTCTTCCCTCTTGCTACCCGTACTAGGGTTGTGCTGGCCACATTTCTTCCCCTACTTGATTACGATGATTTCATTTACACCTCCGCTGCAACTTCTAGCCTAAATAAGCTGGACGTTCTCTATCACCGTGCTGTATGTTTTATTACCAGTTCTCCTTACAGAACCCACCACTGCGACCTGTATTCAGCTGTTGGCTGGACGTCACTAGCCACTAGATGCTCACTCCATGCTGGAATCTGGACCCTAAAGATACTTCTACACAAACTGCTGAGCTATATAATGTATCTTATTTGCATCTCCTGCAGTACATATTCACTTAGGAAATCAAACTACATCTTGCTTGATGTCCCACGAACTCTTACTACATTTGGCCATCGAGCCATTTCATTCTCCCTTCCTACCGTATGGAACCAACTCCAGTCTGTACTGAAACTAACCAGCATGGTCTCAATTAATCTCTACAAAGCACTAGCTTCATCCAAAATAAAAGATTCCTGTAGCTGCCACTAAACTCCCCACTCTTACCTATGTTAGTTACTCATGTTCCGGCTGCTCGTGCTCAGTCCAACCATTAACGAACTCTTGTAAGCACTTGAACTTCTTTGTTATGATACCTTGTATGTAGTGTCTTTATGTCTGTGTATATGTCCCAGGATGTCCTTGTGAATGAGCTTGTACAATGGAGTTTTCCTGAATGCACCTAGCTGTTTTAGCTGATAAAGAAGCCAATGTTACTCCCAGAATCCTGTCATAAATGGTTGTATCCATTCGTGACTTGTCATTAACGAACTCTTGTAAGCACTTGAACTTCTTTTGTAATGATACCTTGTATATAATGTCTTTATGTCTGTGTATATGTCCCAGGACCTCCTTGTGAATGAGCTTGCTCAATGGAGTTTTTCCTGCAATAAACTTGAACTTGAATATCATTCAGATGCATTTCGATATTGCCCACATAAGCCTCTGCTTTATGCATTCCCTTTCTAATAATATTTTCAGGATAATCACTTTCTCTACATCTCTGGGCTAGTTCCAGATTCCATTTCTTAACATTTTCTTGGGTTGAGTAAATACATTTAGTGCTAATGAATTGGCTACCAGGTATATTTGCTCTTATACATTAACGATGCCAACTATTAAAATGCAGCAGGGAATTTTGGTCTGTCTCTTTCCTGTACAAATCAAACCTAAGACCATTTTCACTATTCTTGCTTATTTGAACCTCCAGAAAATTAATGGCCGATTCATCACTTTTGACAGAAAAATAAATATTGTCATCGCTGTTTTCTAGATGTTTTGCAAACAAATCCAACTCTTCCACTTACCCTTTCCAAATTAATAAATATCACTGATATCTCATCTATAAAGTTTAATATACCGTATGAACGTATTTAGACTAGGATCTCCGATATAACTATTTTCCCATTCTCCCAAAAACATGTTTGCATAATTTGGGGTTAAAGCTGCCCCCATTGCTGTGCCCTTCATTTGCAAATAAAATTCATCTGAATATAAAAACAATCATATTTTAAAACTTTTTCTGTGAGGCTCACTATAAAATCTATTTTCAAATCTTCCAAAGGGGTGCATGATCTTCAACCCCCATGCAAAGCCATCAACCCTGCATCGTGTATAAGAGAGGTGTGACAGCTGGGGATAGTGTGACACATAGTTTACAACCAACTAATGTTAGAGGGTGTAGGAATTGGTTGCCACCATTACTACAAGGTAACCATACTTGTGGGAGATGTAAATTCTGTCCCTCCACTTTAAAGGAAAAGGTGTTCACCAGTCCCTATATTAAAAAGACTTTTGAAGTGCAACATCGTTATAACTGTGATATGGATACTTTGCTTTATTTAGTTTTCTATCAATGTGGGGCTATGTATGTGGGCAAAACATTAAGGAAGTTTAAAATTAGGATTGGTGAACACCCTAGGAATGTAGCTAGAGGGGATGATGAAAATGCGTTAGCCAGGCATATATTAAAATGTGGACAGAATCATATTTTTAGAATTATGGGTATAGGTAGAGTATTCAGGAGAAGGAGAGGGGAGATATTAATAATGAATTGCTCAAGAAAGAAGCTATGTGGATTTTTTTTATTACATATTTTACCCCCTGCCACCTACACGCTATCCAGTTGTGCTCTCGTCTCCCCCTTACCTGATGTCCGGTGCTTGGGCTTTCCTCCATGGAGCCTTGGTTTTCCCCCCAGGTGGGGAGGTAGTGGAGGGCAGACCTCTGGCTGCATCTGCTCTCCTGACAAGCATCATCACTTCATCAGGAACCTGTTGCCGCACAGGCAGGGGAAGATCCAGGATGGTGCCAGGCGTGCCTTCATCTATGCGTACAGGGGCCATTTTTTGCATCATCTCCCAATCCCCTTGAATGTCTGCACACAGAAGGGATCCAAGGGGCAGGCTCATGCAAAGGTGTGGCACTGTTTCTGGATCTGGTGGATGTCCATCCCTCCCCTGGCGTTCCCCGATTTGCACTGCCACCCATTGTGCACCCAGGTGACAGTATAGCAATGAGGACGATAACCCTCCCTCCCCAGAGGAGGAGAGCTTCCGATGGGATGCTCAGTCTTCCTCCTTCCGGCCAGCCACCAATGACCCAGGGCTTGCTACTGAACCCCGGTTGCCGGCATCACGGGTGGCAGTGCTACCACTGCACTGACAGGCCAGCCCCGCTATGTGGATTTTTAAAATGGATGCAAATGAAGCCACCTTTTGGATTAAATGACAGATTTGATTTGTCACCCTTTTAACATTAATGTACATTTAGGTTTTGTAATTTGATGTTGAAAAAATGTGTTTTATATTACATTTTATTTTTTGTGAGTGGATGCTCATTTGTAAGTTCCACATCAGTTACAAAACTAAACAGGTATGTTACAAGACATTGCATTACAAAATGTATAGAGTTGGACTGGCAAAAAAGTGATTCATTACCACTGGGTAGTTACTAAGTACGAGTGAATACAAGGTTGGAAAAGCATATAGCTTTAGATATAACATATAGAAACTGCTACAGCGTTGGAGAGAGGGTGCCTGCATCTGAGAGATAGGCATAGCTATGTGGGGAGAAGAGGAGAGGGGACAGTCACAGCTGCAACATACTGAGGTGTAAGCCTGCATAAGGGGAGGACAGAACTTAAGGAACAAAAGAGGCTAGGAAAGCATCAGGCAGGGAGGGGCCAGAGGACTGAGTCAGGGTGGGGAAGGGGGTGCACAGGGAAGGGAGATGTAGACAGGGTGTCACTAGGAAGTGCTGCAAAGTTGGAATCACTTGATGAAGGTGGGACACTAAGTGATGCAACTTTATGGTGGTCCAAAAATAGGAGAGATATTTTGGTCACCATGAAGGGCCAAGGCAGTCACTGTCATCTTCTGCAGCAAGGTGCTGCCTGAGCTTACGCTTGAAAGCCCCAGTGGTTGTGGTATCAGAAACGACTGAAGGAAGGGCGTTAGTCCAGTGTGGTGCATGGTAGTAGAATGCACATTGACCCTGTGCAGTGTGGCATCTAAGGTCACTGAAAATTTGGTTGTGGGTGCTTCTGGTCAGCCTTGCACTTACATGGTGCATGAGCAAACTCTGGACTCCTGGTGGCATCAGATTTAGAGTGATTTTTTTGGCCAGTAGACAGGTATGGTACTTAATTCTGCTCTTCAGCAGTAGCCACCCTGCCCATGAGTAGAGCTCACAGGTGTGTGTAAGCCTTGTAGCACCTGTGAGAAGTTGACACTTTATTAAGGACCAGTGAGATGCAATGGAGTGCTGCGTCTGGTGCATATCCATAAATGGACAGGCCATAGTCAACGAGTATAACAATTGAGCTGGTGATGGCCATATTAAGTGCTTCATATGTAAGGCTGTGCTTGTGGCAGTAGAGTATCCTGCGTCGGGAATTGGATGGCCTTGGCTGTGTTATCTATATGCTGTGCATAGGACAGGGTGGAGTCAAGTGTGATACCTAGGTACTTAAATTGCTGCACAAGATCCAGTTTGTCACTACTGTTGTTCCGGATGGATAGTTAGAAGGTCTTGTGTTTGCTGTGGGTGCTGGCGTATATCATAGTCTTAGTTTTTTTGTAGTTAAGGACTAGTCTATGCTCTTTAAACCAAGCTTTAGCAGCAGTAAATCTTAGCTGGAGGTCATTTTGAAGTAGTTCCGGGTTTAGGTTGCAGGAGAAAATGATGGTGTCATCAGCATATTGTAGCATGCGACTGGTGCAGGAGCCAGGAAGTTTATTTAAGAAGATGCTGAAGAGGAGGGGCCCCAGTATTGATCCCTGGGGAACCCCTGTGCAGACAGGTTTGCTATCTGAGACAATGTCCCCAATCTTTACCCACTGCGAGTGATTGCTGAGATAGCTGTTGAACCATAGGACTGTATCAGCAGAGAGACCGGTGTCGGCTAACTGATCGATGAGTGCGTGCATGGTGAACCGTTTCAAAAGCTTTTGATAGATCAATGTAGGTATTCCCCACTAGCTGACCTTGATCCAGGGCTAGGTGAATATAATCAGCAAATTCTAGTAGGGCCATGATAGTGCTGTGTCCCATTCAGAACCCATGTTGTTCTGGGCATAGGAGGTGGTGCAAGTTCAGATATTCCACAAGTTGGTCTGCCACTATCCGCTCAAGTGCTTTGGAGAGTGACGGGAGTATGGAGATTGGTCTGTAATTATTCTGTAGCACCCTGTCTCCGCTTTTGTGAACTGATGCTACAGAAACAGATTTCCAGAGCTGGGGGAACTGAGAGTGGCAGAGGGATAGGTTGATAATGGTGGTCAAGGGACTTAGTACTTCCTCAAATGCCATAGCCATGAACTTAAGGTCAAGGGTGTCCCCACTGTGTCTTGATTTGTCTAGCACCTTCTCTAGGTATTTTCTAGCCTTGGCAGAGGTGACTTCTTTGAAGTAGAATAGTGGGCAGTTCCCCATATTGGGTTGTTCACCTATTGGGTGCTTCAGTACTAGAGGGTTGAAGTAGTCTGCTGGGAGTACTCCACTTAGGTCCATGAAGGCTGTGTTCAGAGTATATGCTATTAGGAGTGGATCCTTTGTGGGTTCATTGTTGACCAAGAGCATGGAGGGTGCTGATTTGGGATCCTTGCCAGTAATATCACTGACATTGGCCCAGAAGGACTTGCTGCAGTTCCAGAAGTTGGAGAGAGCTTCCTTATAGTAAGAGCATTTTGCTAGATGGATAGCCTTTGTGCACTCATTTCTAGTTTTTTTTTATATAATTGGGTATTGGCAGCTGTACCATGTGCACATGCCTTTTTCCAGAGTTGGTCCCAAGCACTGAGTTATAGCAGTTCTGGCTTTATTCAGGGGTTGCATAGCGCTTTACATTTTCTTGCTTTCAGGGGGGCATGTTTATCGCAAGTGGCGTTAAATTTTGAGATGAAGATGCTGAGTGCTATGTCTACATTGTTTGCTTCGTGTAGGTCAGACCAGTCTAGGCCCTGGAGGTCCAGTCTGAGTTGTGGTAAGTGCCCTTTGATGAGAACACGGTTGGTTATGCTTCTGGGTGGGGGCTTACAGAAGTTGTTTTGCCATGTGCAAGTAATGGGAGAATGATCGCTCAGTGAGTCAGGGAGGACAGTGGTGTTGGTGATGTGGGCCGGTTGGTTTGAGAGGATCCAGTCCAGCAGTGTGCTAGTACCTGTTTTGTAGTTGACTCTTGTCTATATGTATATATTTTAACTTCATATATTTTATTAATTCAATCTAGATAAATAGGACTGGGGATGTATTTAATCTCGATACAAGACCTGTTTACACACTCCTTATGCTTTATGCACCAAGTACCTGTGATACGAACATACGAAATTTGCCAGCAGATAAGGGTCTAGAGGTCTACCAAGTCTGTTTGAATGTGCAGCTAGCACCCCTTATTCTGCAGCTGCCCCTCCCTTCCACCCTTCCCCTTCATTAACCCTCTCCCTTGTCCTGTCCCATCCTCGTTTGAAGCAGTCCACTGTTCTACTGCATACCACTTCAGCAGGTAACGCATTCCACCCAGCCACCACCCTCTCTGTAAAAAAGTGTTTCCTCATCTCCCTCCTGAACCTTCCTCACTCCAGTCTCATATCATGGCCCCTGGTGGCCCTCCCCTCCCTTACTTTGAACAGCCTCTCTGTACCCGTCTTGTTTATTCCTTTCATGTATTTAAAGGTTTCAATCATGTCACCCCTGTCTCTCCTCTCCTCCAGTGACTACATGTTCAACTCCTTCAACCTCCTCTCGTATGATAAGTCCCCCAGCCCCTTGATCATCTTTGTCGCTCTGCGCTGCACCCCCTCCAGTAACTTAATGTCCCTCTTCAGATACCGACGCCAGTACTGCACGACTCCAGGTGTGGTCTAACTAATGACCTATACAGTGGCAGAATCACCTCCTCCCTCCTCGAGGATATACCCCTTGCAATACAACCCAGCATTTTGTTGGCCTTTGCAGCTGCCTTCCTACATTGTGCCGAGTTGTTCATTGACCCTGTAATGAGCACACCCAGATCCTCTCCTCCTCTGTCTGGGCTAGCTGCACTCCCCTAGCTGGTAACTCCTCCTTGGGTTCTTCATCCCAAAATGCAGCACCTTGCACTTTTGGCATTAAAGCCCAGTTGCCAGGTATCTGACCAGGTTTCAAGCTTTGCCAGATCATCCTGCAACCCCTGCCATCCCCCTAGGTCATCCACCACCGCGCCCCTTGGTATCATCAGCAAACAGACTGATCTTGCTCTTGATGTCCCATGATATGTCTGCAATGAATATCCCAAACAACACTGGTCCCAACACCGAGCCCTGTGGAACACCGCTCATCACTGCCCTTGGGTGTGAGAGCTCCCCACCCACCACCACCCTTTGTTGCCTTCCCTGCAGCCAGTTTCCTACCCATCTCACCAGCTTTGCACCCGCCCCTGTGCCTACTAACTTCCTTCCCAGCCTTCCATGCGGCACTGAGTCGAATGCCTTACTGAAGTCCAGATACAGGACATCCACTGCATGGCCCGTGTCCAGTTGCCTAGTTACCCAGTCATAGAACTCGACCAGGTTGGTTTGGCAGGATTTGCCATGTATGAAGCCATGCTGTCTGCTGTCCTGTAGTCCTTTGGCCTCTAGGAGGGCCACCAGCCTCTCCTTCAGGATAGTCTCCATTAGCTTACCCACGATGGATGTGAGGCTCACTGGTCTGTAGTTTCCCGGTTTATCCTTGGGGCCACTCTTGTGGAGGGGCACCACATGAGCCATCCTCCAGTCCTGAGGTACACACCCCAAATGTAGTGAGGCATTAAATAGGTCTGCCAAAGGTCCTGCAAGGACCTCTGCCAGCTCCTTCAGTACCCTGGGGTGGATGCCATCTGGGCCTGGCGCCTTGTCCACCCTCAGTGCCTTCAAACCCTCTCCGAATTCTGCTCCATGATTTCCCATCTGTCACCACTTCCCCCGCTTCTGCCATTTCTCCCACCTTGGTGTCACTCCCTCTCTCTTTAGTAAATACTGAGCAGAAGTACTCATTTAGTGCTTCTGCCTTATCGCACCCTGCTTCCACCCAACCCCCCTCCTTCCTAATCCTTACTATGTGGTCCTTACAGCTCCTTTTCTCCCTGATGTACTTAAAGAAGTCCTTCTCCCCCTTCTTAATGCCTTGTGCCAGCCTGAGTTCCGTAGATGCTTTGACTCCCCTTACTGCCCTTGTCACCTCCTTCGATTCTGTCAAGTACTCCTCCCTGTCCTCCCCCCTCCCTGTTTTCTTGTACTTCCTAAAGGCAGCTCTTTTCCTCCTTACCTTTTTCATGACCTCCTTGCTCAACCAGATCGGTTTCGTAGCCCTAGCCTTCTTGCTCTGATGAACTATGCAGTAGTAAAATCTTTATTTTTAGTCAAGATCAGTTGACAAAATACACTATTAGGATGTAGTCCTATTTACAAGGTGCTCCTGATTTTCTAAATTGTTGCTAAAATGACACATACAGACACACTGTTCATATCCTATCCACTAATATAACATTTAACATGTATTCTATTTCAATACAATTCAATACACAACAATACATTAACATAACATTTACATAAACTTGCTAAAATTATGGTTGCATGTGTAGTGGGAAAACCTTAAACTAGTCAAAGCACCCACAATGTGTAGCTAGTTCTTGTCATAGGGCAGTATTAAATGTTCTACAACTTGTTTTTTACTTATATTTTTTGCCTGCTCATGCCCCCTTCTTCTCTATGGCTCACCATCAGGGGGCCCAGTGGGGGGGACACGAATCCCAGTGCAGTCCTCAGCCCCCATCCTGCCTCAGATTACCCCCCCAGGCAAGGAAGCGGGAAGGGGGGATACCCCACTTGCACCATGTGTCGGGCCTCCAACTAACCTGGTCCACACCTCCCCCGCCAGCCCAATAAGCAGGTGAGCCACGGGGCCATTTTCCTTTTTCTTTACCTGGTACCCCTTGAAGACATACATGGTCAAGGGGGTCCATAGTGAAGGTGCACGCAGAGACATGATGCCTCTCTAGACCCCAGCCAACATCCTCTCCTCCCATGTGGTGCCCCGCTGCACTTCCACCCATTTGCACCCAGGTGGCAGCATTACAGCAGGAGCGGCATCCCTCCCTCCCTCCCCAGAGGAGAGTGTCCCTAGGGCACTCAATCCTCCTCCACCTGGCTGACCCTCCAGCTCCCCAGGCTCGTTCCTGAACCTGGGTCGCCAGTGTCACAAGCAGTAGTGCTACCGCTGCGCTGACGGTCCGGCATATTCTACGACTTTCAAAAATATTCTTTATCTGGGTTTTTTGCTCATTCCAAATTTTTGTAACTGAATATAAATAAGTCATACTTCTATACATCTCTGCAACCACAGATGCCTCTGGAGAGAACTGTAAGCTTAAAGTTTTCAAAGTGAGTGCTTTATGTGAGGCAGGGAATCCTGCTATGACATGACATTTGATCTGCAGACCTTCTCTTTCTAGAAACCCAACCGCATAGTATGGACTTTTTATTCTGCATGATTGGTAACTATAATCATGGACTTAAATTGCTTTGGTAAATACTATTTATTGCCTTTCAATGTTTATGCTTAGTAAGTGATGTTGGACATTTAACGGTGGTTTGCGATTAAGTTTCAAATTTTATATGTAGTTGGACTGCATATGGTACAGATCTGCATATGTTTAAAAATAAACTGGGACTCCTTGTAAACATGGACTTTTAATCATGAATATAACTAAAATGCCCATGGACTATTATTATGGACTGAAACCATTTTGGAAAGAGTTAAGGTTTAAATTGAATAATGCAGTGTTTTTGCCATAGGATTCTATGACTCGTGTACGTGGAGACAAGTGGACTTGATGAACTGCTTTTTTCAGTACACTCCGATTGTTAGTTTTAATGCGTTGCAATCTGTTAACTTAATAGTCTGATTGACATATGTATTGTCAAGATAGGAGGTTGGTTTGATTAGAATGATTATGTTTGACTGTGTGTATGTTTGTTATCAAAAGTAATTAAGGTTATTATAAAAATACCCCTTTAGCTAATACCTAATTAGCCTTGAAAAAGTGCTTTGAGCATAAAACGATCATCGGCTACTTGTTCTGTGTGTCGCTGCACGTAAGTTTTATCTTTACATTATGCTGGAGCAAAGGAAAAATAAAGCTTTTTAAATAATATATATTTTTGGTCAGGTTAGTTGATGCCATGTGGCCGATAGTTCAAACTTTTTTCTAGTATTTGGCTCTTTCATGACTGGAGCTTGACCATTCTAAGAGTTGCTATTAGTTTGACTACAGAAATTTAATGTTCAACTACTGTAGGACAAGGAATGTGCTGCTAAACGTCAGCAGCGTTTCAGACATGTCATTCAGGAGAATCAGGGATCAGTTGCAGATTTAGATGCATAGTGTGGAGCTGCCAAGGTTTGCTTGAGGGGGGAAATAATTAGGTTGGCCACAAGAAGGAAGAGGGACAGGGAGCATCAGGTGCCAGAGTTGTTGAGGAAGATTACGTATATTGAAAAGACATTAAAACCAGACACTCGGAAGGTCACCTGGATGAGGCCTCATCAGCTGCAAGCACAGTACAATGCCCTCCTAATGGAAAAAGCCGAACAGGTGATCTACAGGTCAAGAGTTAAATACCTGGGGTATGGAGATAAGGCAAGTCACCTTCTGGCCCTGTGACTTAGGAATCAGGAGGCTAAGAACTCCCCCACACTCTCCCCTCCTCTTTCCTGCTACCCTCATTCTAACCTGCACCCTTGCCTCTCCTCTCTTCTTGCTAACTAACACTCCTATAGTAGGTTCCAGATCCCCACCTCAGCACTCCCTCCTCCCAGTGAGTCTAGCCCTCCTTTATGACTACACTCTTTAGCACTTATGACAAAAGAACTGCTGCCCATCAAGTTCTCGCCTCCTTGTGTACAGTATTCATTATTTTACAGACTATATCATCCTCTGCTCCCTACCTGATTCACTCTATATCCTGTAGAATCTCAAGTTGTTCACTTAACAACCTGTCAGCCTAGCCTGCTTTAAATTATGTGTCTGCATAGTTTTACTTATGTACTCCCTGTTATTGTAATAGTGTAACCTCTGTAACCTGATGTACTCATGTCTTTCTAGGCATGGAACCACCTCGTATCTGCTTATGTACGTGTAACCATTGTAAATGATGTAATGCCCATGTATTACTACAACGTGGAACCTCTGTAAAAGAACCTTTGGCTCAACGGTACTTCCTAGAAATAAATAAATAAATACATAGAAAGGGCATTAAGTGTTTGAACATGGCGGGGTGTCCGGATTTGGTTACTAAGCCCAGGGACATGGCTACGGTATTTAGGGACTTATGTCAGCCCTTTATACGGAGGAGTTGGGGGCAGAAGATGTGGGACCAGCTTTGCACCAATATTTGGGCAATTTGTAGTTACCTCAGTTAATGGAGGTGCAACAGGTATTGCTAGATTGACCCATATGGGAAACTGAGGTTCTCTTAGCTATTTAGGGTTTGGCATTGAATAAGGACCCAGGACTGGACGGTTTTCAGTCTAACCATTACAAACATTTTAAGGATGACCTGATCCCGATCCTCACTCAGAAATTTAATTACAGGTATGAGCATAGGTTTTGAGATGCTTCCTTAATGGAGGCATGTATTTTGGTTATTCCCAAGCCTGGGAAAGATGAGATGCATCCAAGTGACTACCTTCCTATTTCACTTATTTATGTGGATCTCAAAATCCTTGCTAAGGTGCTGGCCTCTCAGTTGTGTAGAGTTTGGGATGCTTTAATTGGGCCAAAGCAGGTTGTATTTATGACTGGGATGGTGTCAAGTGACCACCTTAAAAAAATACATCATTTGATTTCTGTCTCCAGGGGATCTAATCACCTTGTGGTGTTCGTCCTCCCTGAACACAGAAAAGGCTTTTGATGGGGTTGCCTGGAACTATCTTTTGAATGTGCTGGATAAATCTGGTATCCCGCAGGGCTTTGTAAAGTAGGTACAAGTTGTGTATCAGTCTTCCTCAGCTAACTTGCATTGTAATGGAGCTCTGTCAATGTCTATTAAGCTTGCTAGGGGTACGTGTCAAGGGTGCCCTCTCCTCCCCCTCTTATTTAATCTGTATCTGGAGCCACTAACACTACAAATTAAACACAGTGCACTTATTCAGGGCATTATAACTGGTAACCAGGAATTGAAATTATCTCTGTATGCTGTTAATGTTTTACTGCATGTGGTACACCTGGTGAGGTTTATCCCTGAGATTTTAGCTGAGATTGATAGGTTTAGTAGGGTATCGGCACACAAATTAAATCTGTAGAAAACTAGTGTGCTCCTGCATTTGCAAGCATTAATTACAGATTTCTCTCTTTCTGTAAGTGGTGGAAGATGATGCAAGCTCTGCTAATGCTGGATTAAGCCCTCTTATTTATAAACAAAAGGGAAAAGCATGGAGGCCCATAACGTTTGCCTCTAGGCTGGTATAGGCTGATAATGAGCTGTCCCCATTGGCTGTAACATTTTGTACTACTCCTGACTGTGAATTCAGGTCTAGGGGAACTACTTCATTGGTAGACTCACAGGTCACAGAGGGAAGAGGATGGGGGGTTGCTGGTTTTTTGTCTGTGTTGTTCTGGTGTGTTGCATGTTTGTACAGTACTTTGATAGAAATTTCAATAAAATATATTCAATTTCACACAATAAAATAATAATAATAATAATAACCTGGTGTCCAAGCATGATATTCTGCAACTGGGTTTATAGTGGGAAAATAAGTCTCTGATGTACTTGGGTATTAAACTATCCAAATCTTATTCAGATGATCATGATACTTTTATTTTTATCCAGGACAGACTTTAGGAACAAGTCTCTGTTTACAAAGAGTGCCCTGTACATACACATGAAACTTATAACAATATACAAGTATACATGGACAGCAACTCATAAATACAAGAAGTACATACACAAAATATCATAAGAGCTATGACTGAAATATCAGCTAAGATAAGATATGGCAATTACAACCAACTTGACCGCAATAACAGCCAGGATGAAACATAGCTATTACAACCTGTATAGTAATGGTTTCTCATTGTAGTCTGGAACTTTTGAACTGTATTTTTCAGTTTTATTTGGTTTGGTATAGCACTCCAAGTACGAGCTACAGTAGTTAGTAATGCTATATCACCAAATCTATTGTTAATTCTAGGCCATACCATTCCTAATTAAGTTTCTCTCAAGCCATGTCTATTCTCTCGGTTACTCATGTTTAACAGGTGTTTTTAAGGGGTGGGTATGGTTGGCTTTCATAAGTTTGTAGCACCAGGTGGACCACTGAATATTCCTCTTTAATTCTGGACCTATCAACTGTAGGTTGTCATAAACTTTACAATGGTGTTCTCCAAATTTACTTAAGCTAGCAAATCTTGCAAGCCTATAAAATGTTTGATCAACTTTTTTAAGTACATTTTTTGAAGCATTTCTGTGCACCAATACCCCATAATTTAGAGCAGGGAGTATTAGTTGATTTACTAATTTAACACTTGTTGATTTTCCAAGGGAAAAGGAAATTCTTCTTAAAGTGCCCAATTTTTGGTTACACTTTTTACTGTAAGGTTGACATGCTCTTCGTACATTAACCTCCAGTCAATCATCACCCCAAGATATTTATGTGTTTGTTCTGGGGATCTGTTGTTTGTTCTTAAAAACCAGATTTAGTTCAGAGCCTGTGGTTGGTCTATTGATTGATGTAAAGGTCATACACTGAGTTTTCTTAAGGTTCATCAATAGTTTGGCTTCACAGAACCAACTGTCCATTAAGAGCATGTCTTCCTGCAGTTTTATTTCCAAGTTGGCATGACTATCGGCAGATGCCACCAGAACTGTGTTGTCCACATATAGCTGTATCACCCCATTTTTTTATGGCATTTGATAGACTGTTTACATAGATATTGAAGAGAAGGGGCCCCAATATCAAGCCCTGGGTCACCCCTCTCCTTACCCCTCTCAATGATGACACAGTCTTCCCTAGCAATATACATTGTCTTATTTTAGATAAATAAGATTTAAACGAGGACAGAGCTTCATCATGCACTCCAATTTCATACAATTTTCTCAAAGTGATTCCATGGTCCACCAAATCAAAGGCGTTACTGAGGTCCACAAACACGGCCCCCGTGCTGCACCCCTGATTCATTGGCACAGCTACAAGTCTGTTAAAATCAATAAGGGTCATGTCCGTGGACCTCCCTGCTCTAAAGCCATGCTGGCAGTTCATAATCAGATCATACTGCTCTAGGTACTGACAAAGCTGCCCATGTACACATCTTTCAAGCACCTTCAACAGGACCGGCAGCAGAGCTATTGGCCTGTAGTTTGATGGAACCAGGGGATCCCCTCCTTTATCTATTGGAACAATTTTCCCTGTCTTCCATATGTTGAGGAATGTACCTGTACTTAGACACCAGTTGAATAAATACGTAATGATTGGAGCTAGTATGTCTGCTCCTATCTTAAGGAATTTGGAATCCACCCCGTCTAGCCCTCTGAACTTATCAGTTTTTAACCTTTTTATTTCCTTTTCAACATCAAAACTATTTAGAACCTTAAACCTGAACCTGGGTTGCTGATCTCTGGATTACAATGTCTCTGAATTTTCAATAAGGTCTTGTATTCTCAAGTCAAGAGAGTTCAACTTGGGATTTTCCAGATCCAAATTAGGTAGCTCTGTGTAGTATTCATTCAGGAGATTAGCTATAAATTTCTCATCTTCTATTATTACATTATTCTCAATTAGTTGGATAGTTGGATATGTCTTTTTGGATTAACAGGATTTTGTAATTTTTTAATATACTGCCAGAAGTTATTAGGATCAGTTGCACTTTCCAATCCATTGTTGGTCACCCGTACTAAGTGTGAACATTTGTTTCGCCATTTCTTAAAAGTGGCCCGGTCATCAGGAGACTTTGCTCTTTTACATTTTTTCTATAGCCTATTTTTTATTCTTATAAACTTTTTAATTTTCTCGGTTACCCATGGTAACTGTTTTTTCCCCAACTACCCTTTGTATCTTAGGAGCATGTTTATTAATAATCGTGACTAATGTATTAGTAAAGTCCTGGATTGCCAAGTCCAGTTCGGGTATTAATGTTAGTCGATTCCAATTTATATTAAGTAAGCTATCCCTAAAAGTGTTTGCATTAAAGATCTTTCAATTTGTCACCCAGGTGGATTCAATTTCAGGCTGCTTTGGACTAGCCCATTCAATAATACATCAGGTAGGGCAATGGTCATTCAAATTAAGTGGCATTATTTCAGCCAACCTTGCTAGTAGAAGTTTTGAAACAAATATTAGATCAAGTAAGGACCACTGCACTATACTACTTGTACTTCTTGTTGTCCCATGTATCATCTGTTTTATTGCCAATATGTCAAATCTATCTTTTAACCTTTTCCCCTACCCATGTTCTAATCAGCATTAAAGTCTCCCAATAAAATAAAATCAGCAGCTTTTACTATATCTAGAAGTTTAGCTGCTAAAATATCAAAATGGGCCAGTTTGGTTTTGTGGGGTGCATATACAGTATCTATTATTAGGGATATACATTTGTCATGGATGAGGTTTTAATGACTCATTGTTTGTTCATGAAATCATTAGTAAACAGTAGTAAATGTTGTGGCACTGTCATCATTGCTACATTCTGATGACACTAGTGAAAGTCATGGAAGTCCTGAATAAAGATCAAACGTCATGGAATCAATGATGTGTGTGACTGCCATGACAAACTTACATCCCTATCTATCATAAGCTTACTTAAAATGAGTTCAACTACTAAGCAGTCCATGCATTCTAGGTTTTCAGAATATCTGATCCTATAGGGCCCTAATTTATTTTTAATATAGGTTACGACTCCTCCACGTTTCCCCTACTCTGCCTGGCTAGTCGAAATCCTTCTACTTGGACCTTATTATCAATAATATCTTTGTGAAGCCAGGACTCAGAAAAACTCCTTATGTCTGGTTTAACCTTTTCAGCCCATACCTTTACTAAATCAATCTTTTTTAATAAGCTACAGGCATTCTCATGAGTTACATGTAGACCCTCTATTTGTCCAGGTCCGGGATTCAATTCAATAGCTCCGCTAATTAGTAATTAGTTTTAGAAATTAGATCTCAAAAGGGTAAATATTGATCCTTTGGTGTGGCAAATTGGTTAAGATTTACACAGATGGTCTTCTCCCCCCCCCCCCGTGAGGGTGGGTGAATGTTATTAAAATAAATGTTTTGCCACGTTTATTGTACCCTTTAGGTATGCTGAATAAAACTTTGCCCCTGGCATGGTTTAGCACCTTTCATTCCACAACTGCCAGATTTCTGTGGGATGGGACATGTGCCAGACAGACCTACCACAAACTAACTGGTCCTAAAGACAAAGGTGGTCCCAAACTCCCCAATGTTCTCCTCTACTACTATGCATTGCATGGCAGTGAATATCTGCAATGGGGAAGCTAGGTTCGACTTGGGGTGGACATAGGATATCAGCCCCAATGGTTGTTGATAGAAGAAGAATTGTGCAGTAAGCAGGCCTGTTAACTGCAGGCACTCCTTTATATTCCTCCCAGTAGGATTCCCAGTCCACTCTATGACACCCCAGTATATTGGTCCCTTAAGGTGCATCAGCAAAACTGTAGGTCCCTGAGCCTTAGATTATACACAAATATAACCCAGCTGCTCATTAGAAATTCTACTATATTAACTGGTCAGAAATATATTGATGCCCATTTTTGGAAGTCACTGTAGGACACTAGGATTGAGCACTTTGTATTGGACTGGACCTTTCTGCCTTTTCATTCCCTTCAGGTACAGTTTGGCATCCCAAATATAGATGTGTTTAAATTTATGCAGGTCTCCCATTGTTTAGCATAGTTTCTGGGCCCTCCCCCTTGAACCTCTGAAGCAGGTCAAGTCTTGGATAGGTTGAGTTCAGTAGCACAGCTTCCCAACTCCATTTCTAAATTGTATGCCCAGTTTCTTTATTGGACCCTAATTGCCCCTCCGGTAGGTGCCTTTACTGGGAGACAGATCTCCCTTTGGGTGTTATGGAGCAAGACTGGGAAAAGGTCTGGTCTGATGTATAAGTATGTCAAACAGGACCACTTGCGACTTCAGGAGTATAAGATACTCCACAATCTGTATTAAATGCCCAGTAAATTGTTTCAGCTGGGGAAAAAGGAGTATGCCCTGTGTACTAGGTGTGGTAAGGCAGAGGGGGCTTTATTTCATATACAGTAGAAGCCATTTAATTGAGATGCGGATAATGGGGATGTTTGCTTTATTAGGATGTCTCCCCGAGAACAAATTAAGTGGCTGTAATTTCCCATGAACCTAGTATCTGGTTAAAGGGGACGGGAATGCCTGTTTAATGGAACAATTCATGGGATGATTCACAGATGTGTGAATTGCTCATCCCCAGCTTCCCGCTCAGTGTGTGTGTGTCCTGTGCTATTGTCTGTCTCTGTCTGTTTGCCAATTTCCCCTCCTACCATAGTTTAAGACATAAAATGGAAAAAATAAAATAAGAATCAACTCTATTTGCCAAGTCTCATGGGTCCCTTCCCTGAAAGACAGGCTTTCTCACGCTAGAGGTTTTTGTTTTTTTTAAAGCTGTTGCTTACTTCCCACCCAACCACAAGCAAGTTTTATTTCATTAGCCACCTCTGTTTGCTGATTCTTGTGGTTCCCCCCACTCTGGTGCTGTAAGAATGCTGAACCAGGACCACTTACATGTGCAAGTGAGTTTACTTTTTTCAGTTTACTGATTCATGTGGTCCTTTTTGGTTCCTTCTTCCCTGCTGCTGCTGTTGTACTAGGACCGCTAACCTCTGCTTACCTTCACTTAACAAGAGTGATCACTGATTAGTAAGTACCCTTTACTAAACTGAAGATCGGGAGTCATTGTGGGTAAAATGACCTCTGAGACTGGCTACAGCACAAAAATAGGGGCTTCTGTTAATAGGGATGGTCGCTTAATTGTGACAAAACGCCTGCCACTGGGGCATCCCAATTACGCAGTTTCATCTGTACTTTGGTCCTGTGAAAAGCCTCAGCCACTGTGGTTAGATGCGAAGGAGCATCTTGATCCCTTACTGGGCTTGGAGGAGGCTTTCACACCTGAGGTGTGTATCTTGGGAGTATATTCAGGGAGGGTGTTTGGGCCTAGGAAGGGCAGCAACTGTTAAACTTATGATCCTATGGTATTGGTGAGATACGGAGACTCCTACTAGGGCCGAATGGCTTAAGGAGACTTTATCTGCATTAAATGCATTCCTGGTAACCAAGATGTGGACTGGGTTTGCATCGAGCAGTATCTGGCCCTTGTGGGGGTATGTATCCCAGAGGGACGAATGTCTGCCTCACCATCTCTATCTGCCCTCCCTCATTCCTCTGCCTTTCCCTATTTCTTATCTTTAGAAATCTCTCCCCACCAACCCATTCGCTCCCATCTTCTTAAAGGCTGTCTCTACTCTATCTCCAGGTTCCACTCTATGGCTTCCACAACTCTATACTTCCTGTGGCACACTGATGCTCATCTGTGCATGTCGTTTAACCAGCATGAAGTAAATAGTGTATACATGTAGTGCTAGTATGTATATTAGTTTTTTTTTTTTGTTAATCATTTTTCTTACCTTTGGCCCCCGGTCTGCCATCCACGTCCAGGCATCCAACTATTCCGGCCGCCGTTCAGATCTCCCAGCTCCTATTTGGGCATCAATGCATACCTCAAAGGCTTGCCCCCCCACAGCGGAGCAGCGGAGAGACCCCTTTTATCTCCGCTGACACAGGATCCAGTAACCGTAGTGAGTCCTCGGAGCCAGGCATCCCGCTGAACAGCCATCAAGCCACCGCAACTGGTGCCATTTTCCCTGCTCTTGATTCCCTCAAAGTCAGAGGGCATGCAATGATGCCAGCGGCTGTGAGCGCATGTGCGTCCCCATCCAGGCATCTGCCCTGACTCCTCCCCAGTGTACGGCGTGCATCTCCAACCCCCAGCCTCTACCAGGGGGCAGTCAGATACTGACCACTGTGGACCCCCCTTCCCAGAGAGGAAGAGCAGTCCATCGGACTCTCGATCCCTCTCCTCCCCTGCTAGCCCTCAGTGACTCATGCTCGCTCCCAAACCCAGGTCGCCAGCATAGTGCGAGGTCTGGTGTCCAGCGCCTCAGCCCTCAGCGCCACCGAGCCAGCCTATGTATGTATATTAGTTTTAAACACTGTTGTGTAAAATAAACTGTATTCCTCTTCCCCTCCCCCAGGACACGTCTGGAAACAAGCTGTTTCAGCTCAGCATGCTGGTGAAACTTTTCAAATAAATAAACCTTGCAAGTTTAACTCATAAGTCACATGTGTATTCCAAGCAGCGGGAGAAATTGCATATGGTATTGATGCTAATGTAATGGAGGACCCAATTTAATCAGTGTCTTTGTATCTTAGCCATTGTTTTACGTGCTGTATAGCTTATTCTTAAGGGCATTTTCTCTTATTGGACTCTTGAAAGTCCCCAGTTGGGGGGAAAAAGCATTTGTGGACTCCTCTTGCACATCTACTTTGGAACTTGTATGCCTGGGAAAGCCTTTGGGGAGAGGGGGGTTGTTTGGGTAGTTGTTTTAAATGTGTTGTCTTTCCTTCTTTGATGGTTCATGTCTTGCTTGATGAATACAATTTCAATAAAGTATACTCAATAAAAAAAAAAAAGCTGTCTCACTATATGCCCTTACTTTAAATTTATTCTGCATCTCATCAGCTCTAACTTCAAAATCAGATATCCTGCTACAGTTCCAATGCAACCTGTAAAATTGAGACTTAGGTAAGTTGCTGATGGTGTGGCACAGGTGATATCTGGCAGAGTGCAACAAAGTGTTGTGGTCAGTCGGTTTATGGAACAAGTCTGTATAAACCGTACTGGCTTCATTTTTTGTAACTGGAAGATCCAAGAAATCAGTGCTGGTTTAATGTGCATTTACTGTGAATCACAGATTAGAACTGGTGGAATGCAAATAATCAGTGAAAACAGTCAATTCTGCCTCGTCCCCATACCACACCGTCAGTTTATCATCAATATAACACCTCCATAAATCCATTTTATTAAAAAATGGATTTTC
Source organism: Neoceratodus forsteri (assembly GCA_016271365.2). Taxonomy (NCBI): domain Eukaryota; kingdom Metazoa; phylum Chordata; order Ceratodontiformes; family Ceratodontidae; genus Neoceratodus; species Neoceratodus forsteri. The sequence goes on along the minus strand of CM057451.1, from coordinate 667,578,465 downwards.
TTGTGTGCAGATGTACTCCTCCCCATGTACCAGATACAAATTAGCATAACTGGGGATAAAGGTGGCCCCATTGCTGTTCCCTTAATCTAGTGATAATGTTGTCCCGGAAGATAAAGGAATTACACTTCAAAACAAATTCTGAGAGGCATACCCAAAATTCTTTTTTTGTCATTTTCAATATCAGGTGTAAGTTCCAACCATACTAACATACTAAAATGCCAGCAAAATAGGCCTAATGGTCTTTCATGTCTGCTCGTTTGGTCAGTCCCCAACCTGGGTGCTGACCTTGCTGTCCCCCTCGCCTTCTCTGGCTTCTCCCTTCTCAGTTCCGGATATTCTTGCTGCATTGGATTTTGCTTCCAGAACCCTTCCCCTGTACCTGTCCCACCCCCTCTTGAACCCCTCCACTGTCTCTGCCTCCACCAGCCCCCCTAGGCAGTGCATTCCATGGCTCCACCACCCTCTCAGTGAAGTAGCACCTCCTCCTTTCTCCCCTGAATCTTCCCCCCTCCAGCTTCCAGCCATGCCCTCTAGTGGCCCCTTCCTCCTTCCTTCGAAGCACCCCGACTGTTCCTCCCCTATTTACCCTCTTCATGTACCTAAAGACCTCTATCATGTTCCCCCGGTCCCTTCTCTCTTCCAATGTGTACATATTTAGCTCTTCGAGCCTCTCCTCATAGGTCCTGTCCCCCAAGCCCCAAATCATTTTGGTTGCCCTCCTCTGGACCCTCTCCAGGAGGTTAATGTCCCGCTTTAAGTGTGGCCTCCAAAACTGCATGCAGTACTCAAGGTGCGGCCTCACCAAGCAGTTATACAGAGGGAGTATCATGTACATGTACGTAATGCTTTCCGACATCCATCATGGGGCACATTCATATAAAGTGTCTCAATATCCATAGACACAAGCAGCCAATTAGGTTCCATCTGTAAATCTACCAGGGCACTTAAGACATCTATAGTATCTCGTATATACAAAGGTAAAGTAACAATGATGTCTCATATGTGGGCATCAACATACTGGGAAAGGGGTTCTGTTAGAGATCCTATGCCTGCTATAATAGGGTGTCCTGGGGGATTTACTAGCTGCATGTGTGTTTTGAGCAGTAAGTACATGGTGGACCATATCATATTTTGCACTGCCATTAATGTGGTAGAGATTATGTGGGCCTAATAACTGCAGGAATTCTGGGCTGTCCTTCTGTGACCAATCACGAATGCTTCTGCACACTGAATGAGTGCCTCTGCTCTTATTTTTTTTTAAACTTAGTTTATTGAAAGTGTTTCAGTTTCATTTTGGTTGTAACATACAGACTTTGTCATAAACAAGCTCGTTATCAAATACTGCTAGTATAAAACAACCATATTATATTACTTACACATTTTATACACTTTCCATTTTATATACAACACTTGTTAACCAATCAAAATCATTAACTTTTAAATTAAATTATATAAAAACAACTTATACCTTTGGGGAAAGGTGAAGTCCATAATTTTAATATTACATAAGCATTGATTTAAAACTGATGTTCATTGTGGTGAGTGCTACTAAACACAAAATGGAAAAAGGGGACGGGGGTGGGGGGGTGCCTCTGCTTTTATGAAAGGCAAGCATGCTCTCCCTTCCACAGTATTCAGCTTTGCTCCTATGAATTCTAGTAACTGACTGGGGTCTAAGTGAGATTTTCCGAGATTTAAGAAGACACCTAGGTTCTGCAGTGTCTTACTTTTTGTGGGGAATACACAGTCTCCTCTTCTGTTTCCACACCTAATCGCAAGTTGTCTAAGTAAGAGAACACTATAATCCCATGTCTTCTTACGTGCGCTGCTACTACTGCTAAGTACTTTATAAATACTCTTGGAGCAGATATGAGGCCAAAAGGCATTTCTTTTAAATAGTACTGGGTGCTGCACAATCTGAATTTGAGATGTTTTCTGTGACTTGATATTATGGGGATGTGGAAATAAGAATTCTTCAGGTCCAGATACCCCAGTCAATCTCCTTTCTTGCAGCAATGGGATTACTGTTTGCAGTGTTACCATCTTGTATTTTTCTTTCTTTATGTGCCTGTTCAGATAGAAACATAGACTTTGATGGCAGATAAGGACCACTTGGCCCACCCAATCTGCCCATTTCCCAACCTACTGGATAAGCTGCAGATTCTAGTTAACCAACAGCCTACTTCCTGCCACCCCCACTACAATTGCCTTGTGTCTGTCCCATGCATGTTTGAATTCCCCCACTGTTTTAGCCCCAGCAACCTCCCCAGGAAGGCAGTTCCACGCATCCACCACTCTTTCCGTGAAAAAAGATTTCCTCACATTACCCCTGAGCCGTCCTCCCATCTTTAAATTGTGTCCCCTTGTTCTTACACATCTCTTTTTCTGAAATATGCTACCCCCCTGGACTTTGTTGATTCCCTTCAGGTACTTGAACATTTCTATCATGTCCCCCTTGTCCCTCCTTTCATTAAGGGTATACATATTAAGCTCTCTCAGTCTCTCTTCATATGATTTCTGATGCAGACCCTGCACCATTTTAGTTGCCCTCCTCTGGACTGCTTCCATCCTGTCTATGTCCTTGCACAGATGAGGTCTCCAAAACTGCACACAGTACTCCAGATGGGGTCTCACCAACTGTCTGTACAGAGGGATAACCACTTTTTCTACTTGTGATGCCCCTTCCTATGCATCCCAGTATCCCCTGGCTCTCCTTACTGACTTCTCACATTGCTTACCCACCTTTAGATCATCTGATATGACTACCCCAAGTCCGTTCCATTTTGTTGCTGTTAGTACCTCCCTGTATTGTGTACTCTTCTCCTGGGTTTTGTTTCCCAGGTGCATTACTTTGCACTTCTTTGCATTGAATCTAAGTTGCCATATGTCTGACCATTCCTCCAACCTTGCCAAGTCCCTTCTCATCCTTTCTACCCCCCCTTGTGTATCAACTCTGTTACAGATCTTTGTATCAACTGCAAAGAGGCATAGCTTACATATAAATGGATTGCCACTCCTCATTTTTTTTTTGGGTGGTGAGATAATATCTTGAGAAAAGTCCCTTAACCCACTGTGAAGTAGGGAAGTTTTTACCGCTGTATTTAACTACAGAAGGTTTTTCACCTCAAAGTCCAGTAGGATGTTCTGCTCTGAACTGATAGCTGAAAACACACTGGCTTTTGAAATTAGTTTGGCAACCAAATAAACTAAAGGACTAATCCTTTTCCTATCACCTCCAGGACCCATTTGTCTATGATCAATTTTTACCATTCCTGAATAGTGACACAGGTGCCCTCCTACTAATGGCATGGCAGCCCGAGCAAAGTTGTCAGCGACTGGGCTTTGCTTGTGCTGGAGGGAATGAGGCAGGCTTCTGCCTTGCTGCTTGCCTGCCTCTGCCTCTCCCAGTGCTCCTTTCAGTAGACTGCTCATGTTGCACTTAGGGTGTATGCTAATAAACCCCCCAATACCTCCCCCTCTATAGAACCTATAAGAGAAGGTACAGGCCCTTTCTTTTTCAGTTAAGTTTTTAACGGCTGATTTTTGCTCATCAACTTTTTTCATCTAAACCTGTCCTTTTTCTAAATAAGGATGAACTTCCAAAGGGGAAATCCACTGCACTGTCAGCAGAAAAGAACCAGCTGGCCCATCCAGTCTGCCCTTTTCCCTGCCTATTCTGACACCTCAGACCCTATTTGGTCATTGACATCCCTTCCTCCTTTGTTTCCTCTACCTAATTTGCTCTTGAGCCTATCCCACACATGCTTGAAGCCCCCCATAGTTTTTTCCCCCACTACCTCCTCTGATAGACTGTTCCAGTCATCACCCTTTCCATCAAGAAGTATTTCCTCGCATCCCTTAGCTTCATTGCATGCCCACGTGTTCTAGTACCTTCCTTCATCTGAAAGAGATATCCCACCTGCACCCTGTTCACCCCTGTGAGGTACTTGTAGGTCTCAGTCATGTCCACTCTTGCTCTCCTCTCCTCCAGTGAGTAAATGCTGAGTTCCCTCAGCCTTTCCTTGCATGACTCTTCATGTAACCCTTGCATCATTTTGGGTTCCCTCCTCTCTACCACCTACGCCATGTCAGTTTATCCACACCGTTGCAAAAGACATGTTGCCGATTACGGTGCAGGCAACATGCTGCCTGGCATTACGGCACCAGGCATTATCCCTCCCGGGAGTTACAGTGACAAAGCACCATCCTGGGAAACAGTCAGCTCTTGGGGAGGGTTTCGAGCCCTGCAGCACCCAAAAGTAAATATAACGTCCTCTGGGACGGGCATGCCATGAAGGGCCCCAAAACTGTGTGGGTGCCCAACACGGTGTGAGTACGGGGCGACCTAAAATCAAGATCACACCTGTCACCCATGCTCTTGTTACGGCGACTACATTACAGCAACATAATGAAGTCACCATTCTAATGGGATACCACCCTGTCAATGTCCTTGCAGAGGTGAAGCCTCCAGAACTAGACACAGTAGCACAGGCGGGGCCTCACTAGGGAATGATGCAGCGGCAGCACCACCTCCCTCCCTCCTCCTGCTGGAAATCCCCACCAAATGCACCCCAGCATCCCAATAGCCTTTCCTACTGCCTTGTCACACTGACTGGCTACCTTTAGGCCATCAGATATGATGACCCTGAGGTCTTCCTCTTGCATGGTGACTGTATGTAACCCCCCCCCCCAATCTTATACACAGCTCCTGGTTTTCAACACTTCAGGCACATAACATAGAAACACAGAAACACAGACCATGATGGCAGAAAAAGACCATTGATTCATCCAGTCTGCCTATATTACCTATATTTCCTGGAACCTTCCCTGAAACCTACTGTTCTTCCAGGGTACTAACCCTCCTTGTCCTATCCCCATTCTCCACCCTGGTCTTGTCACCCCAGATGACCATTATTACCTTCATTCCATCCCATGCCTGCTTGAATCCCCTGACAGTATTTGCACTCACCACCTCGGCTGACAACTGTCCAAGGTTCCACCACCCTTTCCATAAAGAAGTACTTCCTCACATCCCTCCTGAACCTTTGTCCTGTTAATTTCCACTCATGACCATGTGACCTTGAGTTGGTATTCAGGGTAAATAATTCCCCACAATTTACCTTGTTAATTCCTTTAAGGAGCTTGAAGGTCTCTGTCATATCTCCCCTCTCCCCCTCTCCCATCTGCTTTCCAATAAGTACATATGTAGTGCCTTGAGGCATTCCTCATAGGATCTAACTGCTGGCCCCAAATCATTTTTGTTGCTCTGCACTGCACTCTTTGCAACTTATCCCCGTCCATTCTGAGGTAAGGACTCCAGAACTGGACACAGTACTCCAGGTGACACCTCACCAGGGAGCTGTATAGGGGAAGTATTACCTCTTTTCTTCTTCTATCAGTACCCCTCCTGATACATCCCAGCATCCTGTTGGCCTTGCTATAGGCATTACTGCACTGTACCTTTGTTTAAGGGACTTACTGATGATAACTCCTAGATCCTATTCCTCCTTTGTACTGCTAAGTCTCACCCCACCCTTCCAGTACTCCATCTTGGGGTTCCTTTTCCCTAGGTGCATTACCTTGCACTTTTTGGCACTGAATTTTAAAGGGAAACAATGGAAAATGCACAGCTTTACCCAGGTGCTACAAAAATGCCTGATATAGTGCTTTCAGACAGTAACATTTTTTAAGTGACCTCTAATTGCTTTTTTAGTGATTTAAACAGTGGCCTTCAACTTTCACTTTCTATAGCTGGCAGCCACCATCTCATGAGCAGCAGAGAGCTTCCTGAGCTCACTTTATGCTAATATGTTCTGCCAACCAATAGCTGAGGTCAAACAGACATATTAACATACAGTGAGCTCAGGAATCTCACTGCTGCTCATAAGATGGTGGCTGCCAGCAACAGAAAGTGGAAGTTGTGAGTAGCTGTTTTAAATAATTAAAAAAAAGTTGTTACTTTCTGAAAGCTCTAATTGAGAGTTTATGTACTGTCTGAGGAAAGCTGTGTCTTTTCCATTGTTCTCCTTTAGCTGCCAGACCTTTGACCACCACTCTAGTTTTTGTAGGTCCCTCTGCATATCCCTTGTTCCCTCATCATTATCCACCCTCCCACACAGTTTTGTGTCATCTGTAGAAACACAGCCTGCCCTGGATTCCCTCACCAATGTCACTAGCGAACATGTTGAAGAAGACCAGACCCAGGACGGATCTCTGTGGAACTCTGCTCGTAACCTCCCTTTCCTCTGATTTAACCCCATTGACCACCACCCTCTGCTGCCTCCCTTCTAGCCAACTACCCACCTAGTTCACTACGGTTTTAGTAACACCCAGGTCTTCCGTCTTTTTGAGAAACCTTTTGTGTGGTACCAAATCCAAAGCCTTGCTGAAGTTAAAGTACAGCAGATCCACAGTGTGGCCCTTGTCTACTTCCTTGGTCACCCAGTCAAAGAAAAAAGTCAGGTTAGTCTGATAAGACCTTCCTGCCATGAAACCATTTTGTTTATTGTCTGGGAGCCCATTGCTCTCCAGGTAGTCCACGAGATCCCATTTGATTAGTGATTCCATTAGCTTCCCCATGATGGAGGTCAGACTGACAGGCCTGTAGTTCCCTGGTTGATCCCTATCCCCCCTTATGAAGTGATATGACGTCTGCCATTCTCCAATCCCTTGGAACTTCCCTGAACCTAAGTGAGCTGTTGAACAGCACAGCCAGTGGTACAGTCAGTTCTGCTACTAATTCCTTAAGTATCCTTGGATGCAACCCATCTGGTCCTGGTGCTTTATCTATCTTTTTTTATTATATATATATTTTTGTTATTCTTTTTTCTGTTTTTTTATCAGATTGGGGATACCATCATCTAGCCTTCATCTGAGTTTAGTCACTCAAGATAGGTTAACATCAGAGATTTAGTGCCAGTCATCATCATCTCAAAAAGCTAAAATTTTGTTTGACCATACAATGCACTCCCTGCTGCAGAAAACTGTCCTACTATTTTTTTTAATTAGTGATTAGCGTCTGAAAGACTCTCCAGAAAAGGTCTCCAGATTTCATCAAATGTATTACTATTAGTTTCTAGCCTATAATATATTCTCTCTAGTTTTGCTGTGTCTATCATTGTAGAGAGCCATTCTTTAAATGTGTGTGTGGGGGGGGGGGAGAGGGTTGTATTTTTCCATTTCTGTAACATACATTTTTTGGCTAGCATAGTAGCTATGTGGAAAAATAAAGATTTCCCCCCTGCCAAATCACCAAAGGAGCTCAAAATTGTTCCCAAGTACCCTCATCCTGGAAATACGCTGTAGTCCTTCCTCTCCCAAAGGGTGGTGACACATCCACTCCTGGCAACTATCACCCCATTTCCCTCCTTCCTACCCTTGCCAAACTTCAAGAACATTCAGTGTTCTCTCTCAACTATCACCCTTCCTCTTTGATTCCTCCTTCTTCACCCCTTCCAATCTGGTTTTCAGAAGAACCACTCAACAACCACCTCCCTCCTCAGGCTTACTGACTCCATCCTTTCAGGGATGGACGATGACCTGATCACCTTGGCCATCTTTGTTGACCTAGCCAACATTTTTGACACTGTTTCCCAATCCCTGCTTCTTGATTCCCTCTCCTCAGCTGGCCTTGCTCTGTCAGCCACCAACTGGTTTAAATCCTACCTCACTGGTAGGACCCAGTCAGTAAGAATACTCGATTCCATCTCCCCTCCACTCCCCATCAACACTGGTGTCCCTCAGGATTCAGAACTTGGTCCCCTACTCTACTCCATTTTCCTTAATGATCTTCCCACAACCTGTTCATCCTCGTCAATCAATCAATCAATTAAAATCTTTATTTATCCAGGCAAACACCATTGAGCAAAGCTCATTTGCAAGGTGGACCTGGGTCAAACAAGGTCAAAGCACAGTACATTTATATACAGACAAAGAAATACACTCAAAGCAATAAGCGTATGCGGCCAGCTAGGCGCCTTGTGATAGGAACCCTTTCGTGGCGCCAGTGACCGGCGGGGAACAGACTCGGGCAGCTGGAGGGTCAGCCAGGAGGAGGATCGGCGCCCAGAGGCTGCCTCTCCTCCTCCCGGTGGGGTGGGATGCGGTCCTGCTGCGATACCACCACCTGGGTGACCATGGGTGGAGGTGCAGCGAGGACTGCATGTAGCAGGGAGGAGGCGCTGCGGGAGCAGGCTGTACGTTGTAGCGTGCGTTGTTCCTAGGCTCTCCTTGCATGCAGACATCCTATGGGGATGAGTGAAAAAGGAAAATACCCTCCGGTGCTCCCTGTAGACGGAGCTTCAGGCCCCACTCCCAGGGCCCCCTGCCGGCATGGGCGATGGATCCCCAATGAAATCACAGATGCTCGGGGTGGTGGAAGGAGAAGCCCCGCCTCATACCCCCCTGGGGGTCAAACCAAGGCAGCATGGGGGGATGACTGCACCCAATGCTGACAGACGAGCAGGGACGCACAAGGCCATTGAAGACTCCTGAAGGTGAGAAAGTACCGGGGTGAGAAGGGGGGCGTAAAAAAAAAACAGAATATAAAAAAAAAAAAAAAAGCAATAGCGTATGATCCACTTTTGAAACAGTATCCCAGGTGTGTTTGTAGCAGTTAGAAGAGTTAACAAGATATAAACAACATGTACACCACAGCAGTCAGTGGAAATGACAAAAGTAACTGGTTCGTGGTAACAGGAGATAATTAAACACTGTCATTGCCAACACTGCCTAGTACAAACCATGACACGGAATTCAGACTTGGAGGGGGACATCATGAGAAAGCTATAAGGGCTATAAGGGGAGTTAGAGGTTCCGGGGTAAGGTCTATCCACATGTACGCTGATGATACTGTTTTATACGGTTCCTGCTAAAACCCTGCTGCTGTGGAAACCAGCTTACAGCATGACTTCAACCAAGTTCAGCTCTGGTTTGCTTCTCACCAGCTTTTTCTAAACGCCAAGAAGACAATCTCAATGATCTTTGGCATCAGGCACAGACTCTCTAGGCTCCCGCCCCTACCCACCTTCCACACCCTTGATGGGACCATCCTGGTGAATACCTCCTCATTTAGATATCTGGGGGTTTGGCTGGACCAGCACCTCAACTGCTCTGTGCATATTGATGCTATCCTGAAGAAACTGCACCCCAAGCTTGGTGCTCTGTATAGGAATTGTAGTTGCATCCCGCTGACTGTGAGGCATGAAATTGTCCAGAAGATGATACTCCCCATCTTTGACTACTGTGACATAGTCTATGGCGCTGCTCCCAAATCTTCCCTGGCCAAGTTGGACACTCTTTTTAACTCCTTCTGCCACTTTGCTCTCAACTCCCTTTCCCGTTCCCACCACAGTGAACTCTATCACTCTCTAATCTTCTTTCCACTATCTCACAGACACATCTTACACTGTGCCAAACTAACCTCCAAATTCTGGTTCAGAGTACTCCCTTCCTGTCTCTCATCCTCTCTCTCCACTCCACCTCCCCCCAACCACTCTCTCAGATCTAATGACACCCACACCTTGACAGTCCCTCGACACTCCACCCTCATCAGTCAGACTGGTTTCGCCCATCGCGTCTCTAAAATCTGGAATTCCCTCCCCCCAAAATATGACACTCCTCCTCCAACTACTCCCTTACCTCTGCCCAACACAATTGCCTCTCCCTCAGCTGTTCCCACTTTAACCCTCCTTAATACCTATACCCAGTTTCTGCCTTCCTACCCTGACCCCCCCGGCAGGGTTCTCAACATCCTGAAGGGGGAATCAGGAAATGGCTACCCCTTCTCCTCATATTCCGTTCTTGCCTTTCCCCCTCTCTTCTTCACCTGCCCTTCTGGGTCACCCATGTGCACAACCTACCCCATCCTTTTTACTCCAACAGCACTTGCGTACTACCTCGAGTCTGCTCCTGGTACCCTCGTGCACTATAATGGTTCTGTCTCATTATTACTGTTTTGTATGTTTATATGCTCTTTAGTACAATTTTGGACATGTATTGTAATTTACTCAATGTTCCACTACTGTTTATTTTACAATATCTTGTGTTCCAACTGCTGCATAATCTTACAATGTTGTATTGTTTGTAGTACCCACGTACTATTGTAACTGATCATCTTTCACAACCCTATGTAACCCCCTCCCCCAGGTTGCACCATGAGATGAGCAACTTACTGTTCAGTGTGCCCTCCTGGTGAAACATTTGAATAAATAAATAAATAAAATTCCTCCAGAGTCAGACGGGAATTTGATTCCCAATACCCTGTCGATTGTTTCAATAATCTTCTTCCAAAAAGTCTCCAAAAATGGACACACTATAAACATATGTTTTATAGTACCTTTATTAGTGTGACATCTAAAGCATGATTCAGAAATTATTGGGTTAAATTTATGTAATTTTGAAGGAGTGTAATATAATCTATTGAACATGTTAAATTGAATTTGTTGAAATCTAATAGATTTAGATACTGTACTTGGATATTCACTGCTTTTAGCCAGTCATTCAAGTCCAAGATTATGTCCAGTTCTTTTTCCCAGGGCTGTTTAAGACCTAAGGGACATATCTGTTTTTTCCCTTAATTGTTACATATAGTCTACCTATTACTTTCTTATGATTTTCTGGATTTATAAAAATTCCTTCAGTGGTGCTAATGGAATTGCCATATTTTTTTTAGTTCTTCAAATTTACCCAATCTTCCATTAAAAAACAAATCTTCTCATTTGTAAATTCCTTGTTGATGCAATTTTTTCTAAATATAATTTGAATTTAATTAGAAAAATATTATTTTGAATTGGCATACATTTTAATATTTTAATTTTTGGCCCAATATTTTATTTACTTCTTGCAGATTTTCATCATTTTTTTTAAGAATATTGACATTTTGTCATAATCCACATGGTTGTACAAAGGCATAGTTAATGATGAATTTAAATTCATATAAGGAATAGTTGCAAGTTCTATATCCTTCCACTGGGCTGTTGAAGACTTATTGGCATAGATATCAACAAATATCCTTCCAACTGAGCTGCCATATAATACCATTTAAAGTTTGGGAGGTCAGTTCCTGCTTTTCCCTTGAAGAGTATATTTTCTCTATTTTTAGTCGTGTTTTTTATTTTGCCACAAAACAATCTTTATTTTTTTCCAGTTCTGAAAAGAATTCATTTGGAACACTAATGAGAAGGATCTGGAATAAAAATAACAACCTGGGGAGCACTTTCATTTTTATTATATTTGCCCTTCCCATTAATGTCAAGGGCAAATATATCCATCTTTTCATATCATTTATGATATTGTTCATTTATGGTTCATAACTCAGTATATATAAATTGTTAATATTTTGTCAAAAATAACCCCCAAATATTTAAAAGACTGTTGAGGCTCCACTATAAAGTTATAGTTTAGTTTTATTCAGTAGCATTATCTCAGTTTTAAGCAAATTCAATTTATATCCAGAGATATTTATAAAGGTGTCTACTAAATCTAGTAAGTCTTTACAGGAATCTTCAAAACTGGATAAGTATATAAGTATATCATCTGCGTACAATGGTATAGTATATTCTTTTCTCCCTAGTCTTGTTCCTCTAATATTATTGCATATATGTTCAGGGCCACAGTAATGGGGGAAAAGTGGGGATGTTGTCCAGGGCCCTGAGCTCAGGAGGGGCTCACCTGAGGAGTTGGCATTACCTCTGGCATTAGCTGGTTTGGGAAACAGGGGCCCATTTCAAGTGACATTTCCTGGGCTCCAAACTTCATAGCTGCAGCCCTGTATATGTTGTGTACATGGTTTCAGATACAGTGTAAACAACACTGGAGACAAGGAACAACCTTTTCTTGTCCCTCTATACACATTAAACACTTCTCATAATACAGAATTTGCATAGACTTTTGCTTTCAGTGAGGAATATATTGATCTTATCCAAGCCAATAAATTTGGGCCCATTCTGGTCTTCAACACGGTGGACATCAAAAAATCCCAGTCCACCCTGTTGAAGGCTTTCTCAGTGTCCAAAGCAACTAGAGCTGTATTCGGATCTTCTGCCAGCTCCATTATATCCAATGTTTTTCTGATTGCGTAGGACAGCCTTCTGCTTTCTATAAATCTGATTTGGTCAGATGATATTATGGATGGGATTACTTTGTTCAAGCGTGATGCTAAAATTTTAGAAAATGTTTTATCATCACAATTTAATAGGGAAATTGGTCTATATGAAGATGGACAATCCAGTGGTTTATTTGGTTTTGGAATCAGTGTTATATGGGCATCATTTAAAGAAATGGGCATTACCTGTTTTGCCTTAATCATATTACATATTTTTGTTAGCTTAGGTGCTGGGAAATCCTGGTATTTTTTGTAAACAAATTCATAGTTATCCCATCTGGACCTGGGGATGAGTTCGCTGGCAGTCCCTTTATTGCTTCAATAACTTCTATTTACGTGTCAGTGTGGCTCAGTTGGTAGCACATTCGCCTCTGGACCAGAAGGTTGTGGGTTCTTATCCCACACTGGGATTGGACTTGCACCTAAAACGCTGGCATCCAAGTGCAGTATTGGGGGGGGTACTGTACTGCTGGGGTGTGCCATCCTTCAGATGAGACATTAAACTGAGGTCCCTTCTACCCATCCTGGTGTTGTCCTGGTAGGTGTCCAGATGGAAGTAAAAGAACCCAGGGCACTCTTCGCAAAAGAGTAGGGGACATTCCTGGTGTCCTGGCCAATATTCCCCTTCCCATAAACTGGTTCATGCAATTGTCTAGGCTGTGTGTGGGTGTTGATGTGCGATATGGCTGCCACTGCACATTCATTCAGTCACTTCACTACTAGTCTAACATTGCTTGTAAAGTGCTTTGGGATACACTGTGTATGAAAACGCTATATAAATGCTGATTCTTCTTCTTCTTTTATTTGTGTTATCTCTTGTTCCAATTTCTGTCTTTGAGCCTCTGTTATTTTAGGAAGAGTAATGTTGTCTAAAAATTGTTCTGTTTGAATCTTAATGGGTCTAGATTCCGGCAAGTACAACGTCTGGTAATAGTCCTTTAGCACATCCTCTATTTTTTTCTGATCAGTGACCATATTTCCATTTTTTTTTCTTTAATTTCTGCCATTATTTTATTGGATTTTTCACATTTAAACTGCCATGCAAATAATTTATCTGGGTTTTCCCCAAGATAGTAATACTTTGCTCTTGATCTATTTAAAGCAGCTCCAGATTTTATTTCCACTATTGTATTATACTTATTTTTAGTAACTAATAATTTCTGTAAGTCTGATTCAGATGTTGATTGTATATAAATCTGTTCTTCTAGTTTTATTTGTTTTTCCACATTTTTAAGTTGTTCCTTCTATTTTTTGTTCCTATGAGAAATAGACGTTTTAATATGAGCCCTTAAAGTAGGCTTTAGTGCTTCCCATACATTAAAGGGTGAAGGTTTTTCTTCCATATTCTCTGCAAAATAATTAATTAATTCAACCTGTAAAATAACTGTCAAAGTCCTGAGCATCCAAAGCAGTTTGATTCAATCTCCATAGTTTATCTCATTGGATAGATCCACTTAATTCCATATCCTATGTCATCCAGGCATGGTCTGATATTATTATGGGTCCATATTCAAAATTTTTAATGGAACCCACTATAGTGGTTGAAACTAACATAAAATCTATCCTGGAATGCACACGATGGATTTGGGAATAAAAATAATATATTCCTGCTTCTGGGTTTTTATATCCAAATGAATCTATTGAGCCTAAATCGCTTATATACTTGCTTGATAGTATGAACAGACCCTTTTTGTTTCCACACTAGCACGTGATCTATTAATTTTATTCAGGGTTAGATTAAAATCTACTGCCATTTTATAAGGGCTGGAATATGAGAGAGGGCCAAAAAAGATTTGTAAAGAACAAAGGCGACTCTTCATTAGGTGCATATAAACCTATAATCGTAAAGTCTTGTCTTTTAAATTGTAAATATAATATGACATGACACCCATTTACTATATCTATAATGGAATTTTTGCAGCTTATAAATTTTTTTTTTTTTTTAAAAGATAGTCAAACCTCGAGTGTTGATCATGTATGGAATGATATCCCTTTGCTTTAAATAGATGCATACAGTATTTTGCATCCTGTGGTAGAAAATGAGTTTCTTGAAGTATTAATATTTCAATCTGTTTTCTATTACAAATAGAATAATGGATAGGGTGCTGTGTATTACAAGGCTATAAAACCATCAAGAGGTTCTGGGGACATGTGAACCTCAAGAGCAAAGTTTGAGAAGTTCCAACATGTCCCCAGAACCTCAAGATGGTTTTATAGCCGAATAATCACAGTTCTCTGGCCCAGATATTCAAACTGTGCCATTCTGTGGCGCAAACCCCTGTGCTGCACAAAACAGTTGCGCTGGGGTGTGGCCAGGGCGATATTCAACGGAGTTGCGCTATGGCGCAACTTCTGAATATCGCCCCTAACCACACCGTGGCGCATGCGCAGGGGAACTGCGCCAGTGCAAGTGGTCAGAGTGGAGCATTGAAATGCGGTGGCGCAAGTTCCATTGCGCCATGCACAGCACCTGCGATATTCAAAGGGTGATATGGAAATGGGGCCATCATTTACGCAAGGCGCACGGGGGGGCCATTTGCATCTAATTACGGCCCCATTTGCAAGCCATTAGCATACAGGTGTGCCGATCCCCGACGACTTGCGCCTGGCGCCCTGCCAGGCAGCAGCCGACAGGGACCGACGCCCCCTGCAGCCCGATCGCAGGCATGATAGTATCCCCCCCCCCGAGTATCCCTATCGGGCATAACAGAAACTTCCTCCCCCAGCAGCCCGATCGTGGGCATAGCGGTAGTCTACCCCCAGCAGCCCGATCGCGGGCATAACGGTGGTTTACCCCCAGCAGCCCGATCGCGGGCATAACGAGTCTCTACCCCCATTAGCCTGATCGCAGGCATAAATGAAATGCCCCCACCCCGAGTAGCCCGATCGTGGGCATCATACCTCCCCAAGTCCAATATCCTGGTGGTCCAGTGGACCGAGAGTAGCCCGATCGCGGGTGGCATCCTTACCCCCAAGTATGATATCCCTGGTGATCTAGTGGCCCCTCATCCCACCCGCCACGGACCCCACCACCCGCCCCGGCAGCGGCGGGCAGCAGCACCACCGCCTGCCGCCCGCCGCCTGGCGACTGACAGCTCAGTAGGGCTGCATGCCCATTGGTTCAGAGCATGAGCCAATGGGCTTGTAGCCCATACTCAGACAAGTTTGTCCAGATATGAATGAGATTCATTCATATCTGACTGACTTAGACTGCGGGCTGCACGCCCATTGGCACGCTGCCTGAACCACGGGCGCAGCCCTACCGAGCTGTCAGTCAGTGGGCATCGGGTGGCAGGCGGTGGTGCTGCCGCCGGCCGGCTGAAGGGGAGCGGTAGCTAGCAGATCTCCAGGGATATCATACTTGGGGGTAAGGATGCCACCCACGATCGGGCTTCTCGGTCCACTGGACCACCAGGGATATTGGACTTGGGGAGGTCTGATGCCCGCGATCGGACTACTCGGGGTGGGGGCATTTCATTTATGCCACGCGATCGGGCTAATGGGGAGTAGGAGACCGTTATGCCTGCGATCGGGCTGCTGGGGGGGTAGACTACCATTATGCCCACAGTTGGGCTGCTGGGGGGGAGAATACTGTGCTGCCCGCGATCGGGCTACGGGGGGGACACTTCAGCCCGCGATCGGGGCATGGGGAGGCGCCGCCAGGTGCGGCAGGAACAAGTGGAGGGCCGCTCACAGGTGGCAGCTGCTGTGTTGCACCCTGCAATGCGGCAGCTCACCTGTGGGTGGCCCTCGACTTGTTCCTTTTTTTTTCGCCGTAACGTTGTGCAGGCGAGGTAGGGGTTGCGCCTGCATAACTCTGCACAGCCTGGGCTGAATATCTGGCTGTGCAGTTTGTACTGTCATTGCGCCCCACCTATGCCTGCATACATTACTGATGCACCCCGGAGCATCGGGATTTGTGCAGGCGCACTTTTCCCTTTTAAATATCGCACCGGGGCGCATCAGTGGGTTGTGCATGGTGCAACACTGTTACGCCATGCGCAACCCTTTTGAATATCTGGGCCCCTATCTTTTATTTTTATGTTGCTTGCACGCATGTGCAAGAAACATAGTGCCATCATCCGAGTTTTTGGAGGTGTGACACCCGTCTTCCAATGCAGTCAGTGTGTTTGCAGGTGCGGCCCCAGTTCCCCAATCACTGCTGCAGCTGTCTATGACAGCGTTTAAAATGCAGTGGCATACAGTTGAAAGGGACAGCTCCGCTTCAGTGAGCAGAGCTCCCCCTCCACACACACACAGGCGTGCGCATGCACACTGCGTGCTCGCGTCGTCTTCCCCAGCACTGTACGGCGGCGGGGTGCCCAATCCCCATCGGCCCACACCCCCAAAGCATCCAGGTGCCACGCCTGGGAGCCCACCCCAGGGTGGCATGCTTTATGGCCGACGGGGGTGCCTAATCCTGTCAGCTGCATGCCCCCAAAGCATCCAGGTGCCACGCTGGGAGCCCACCCCAGTGTGGCAAAATGATGTTATGGCCGACGGGAGTGCCCAATCCCCCGTTGGCTCCTGCCCCCACCAGCATCCTTCCAGCTGCCACGCTGGGAGCCCACCCCAGCATGGCAAACGTCCCTCGTCGTCTTAGGAAATAAAAAAACCTGTAAATACAAAAACTGTCCTCGGCGCTTCTTCCTGCTCCTCCCACAACCCGCACTCACCCACCGCGCATCCTGCCTCCCCACACCCTCACCCTATACTTTACCTCCGGAGCTCGGCGCACGATCTTCGGCGATTGGGGAACACGCCTGCACTCTTCAAAGCCGACCGCGAACTGAGGAAATGCCAGTAAGCTGTATAATGGGATAGATAGGGTTTTTCAACTTTATTGCATATCTCAGGCATTTTTGGAATTTTGCCCAAATTTTCAACATGGTTTTGGGACCCCTCCTCATGAATTCTTGCACTGTCATGGCGTTAATTGGGCCAGAAGGGTGATTTCGCGGTCACTGCTGCAAATCACCTTTTGAGACTGATTAATCAAACGACACTGCCAGTGTTCATAAGGTGGCCTCTCAAAAAGTCTATGTTGAAAATTTGGTGAAAAAATTCCTAAAAATAACTGCTTTACGAGCGTGCATTGCGCAGTTCCTACGCACGCTCATAAGTTTGTGAATTTTCAATATATTCACTCCAGATTTTCAACATTGCCATTTTACCACACCTCCTTTTGAGCAGTACAGCTGTCATTTTTCACATCTCATCCAAAACATGTTTCCGCCCATGTAGCGCCAATGGCCATGAGTCGGTGTGTGAAATCAGTGTATGGGACACATTAAGAAAATCACAGTGACACTGTTCATGAGCAGAGGTCTTAAAATGGCTATGTTGAAAATTTGGTGAAAAAATTCCTTAAAATGACTTTTACGAGCGTGCGTTGCGCAGTTCCTACGCACGCTCGTAAGTTCGCGGATTTTCAATATTTTCACTCCAGATTTTCAACATTGCCATTTTACCACACCTCCTTATGAGTAGTATAGCTGTCATTCTTCACATACTGCCCAAAACGTGTTTCTGCCCATGTAGCGCACAATGGCGCAGTCAGTGTGCGAAATCAATGTATGGGACATATTATGAAAATCACAGTGACACTGTTCATGAGCAGAGGTCTTAAAAGGGCAATGTTGAAAATTTGGTGAAAAAATTCCTTAAAATGACTGTTTTACGAGCATGCGTTGCGCAGTTCCTACGTACGCTCGTAAGTTCACGAATTTTTAATATTTGCACTCCATATTTTCAACATTGCCATTTTACCACACCTCCTTATGAGCAGCACAGCTGTCATTTTTCACATATTGCCCAAAATGTGTTTCTGTGCATGTAGCGCACAATGGCGCAGTCGGTGTGCGCAATCAATGTTTGGGACAGATCAAGAAAATCACAGTGACACTGTTCATGAGCAGAGGTTTAAAAGGGCAATGTTGAAAATTTGTGAAAAATTCCTAAATGACTGTTTTACGTAGCTGCAGTGTTGGCGTGCAGTTCCACGCATTGTAAGTTCACAAATTTTTAATATTTGCACTCCAGATTTTCAACATTGCCATTTTACCACACCTCCTTATGAACAGTACAGCTGTCATTTTTCACATGTCGCCCAAAATGTGTTTCCGTGCATGTAGTGCACAATGGCGCATTCAGTGCATGCAATCGTTTTGGGACAGATTAAGAAAATCACAGTGTTCATGAGCAGAGATCTTAAAATGGCTATGTTGAAAATTTGGTGAAAAAATTCCCTTCAGACGTTCTGCAATATTACTAATGAAGACACTGAACAGACCTGCCCCAGGACCGATTCCTGCAGCACCCCACTGGTCGCCCCCTCTCCCTAGACTGCACACCATTTACCACCACTGTCTGCCTCCTGCCTGTTAGCCAGTTTCTAACCCAGTTTACCAGCCTTTCCCCCATGCCCAGCCTACCCAGCTAGTTTATCAGCCTCCTATATGGGATGGTGTCAAAGGCTTTGCTGAAATCAAGGTAAGCGTTGTCCACTGCCACACCCTGATTCACTCCCTTTGTCACCCAGTCAAAGAAATCAACCAGATTTATCTGACATGATGTCCCCACTGTGAATCCATGTTGTCTATGGTCCTGGGCTCCGATGGCATCTAGCTGCCCCACTATTCTTTCTTCAAGCAATGTCTCCATGATCTTCCCCACTACTGAGGTGAGGCTGAACGGCCTATTGTTCCCTGCCTCCTACCTGCTGCTGGACTTGTGTAGAGGGACCACATGTGCCCTCCTCCAATTCACTCATGTTGAATGACTCAGTGAACATGGCTGCCAGAGGTACTGCTATCTCCCTTCGCAGTTCTGTTAATATTCTTGGGTGTATGCCATCTGGTTCCATCGCTTTGTCCGCCTTCAATTTAGTGAGCTCCTGCAGGACTTTCTTGCCTTTGAATGGACTATTGTCCACCTCTTCACCCCCTTGGCAACTGCTGTACTGCTGTGGCCCTTGCTCCTCGCACTCTTCTGTGAATACTGAACGGAAAGACACAGTGGATGTCTTGGGAGGAAGGCATGGAACTATCACTTCCAAATACCTAAACAGCACATACAAGCAAGCAACATTCGGCATTAGAAAATGGGCAAAGACAATTCTCTTTTCTGATTGGCTGAGACACTTATTTAGGTGGGCATCTATCAGTCAATAGATGCCCACCAAATAAAAAGCCCCAGCCCAAACCTGTCTGATAGCCAGAAAAGTATCCTTGTGCCCAGTACCCTGCTTCCTCATTGGCTGAAGCACTGGACATGTAATTTCAAACTGCCGCCATTTTTTAAATCCCTTAGCGAGAGCCTCCCCACCACACACACTCACAAACTAAGTCCTTACAGCAGGCACCACAAAATAATTGAAAAAACAGCACTGTACATAGAAAATAAATAAAAGCAATGTTTGCTATTTCTCCCACGGCTCAGACCCCACCAGCTGTTTCCACCATTTGTCACGTTAATTTACCACCAACTACCATCTTCATGACCCATAAAGCCAGCACTTCTCATCTCAATTGTGTCATGAAAATGTAGCTTCTCCGCGATAGTGAGGAGATCGGACTATAGGTACACCTTAGGCTCCCTCCATCACACACACACACACACACACACACGCTCACACTGCATAGAAACTTTAAGCCCGCAATCTCCATCTCATAGTATTTTTCTTCGAGTCTGAGCTCCTGCTGCCAACCGTTTCCAGTCAGCTCCACTGCACAGCCAACTGGTCGCGAACTGAGACACGCTTACTTGTGTTTTCCTCGCATCAGAAAAAAAAAGCTGTGTGCTACATTTGTTTGTTTTTTTTTGCTCGCTGACTTCCTTGGCTCTGCAGCTCTTACCTTCTGTCCTGGGTGCAGTTCATGATTAGAACTGTCCGCATCGCACAACAGTAAAAATCTAAAAGAAAATTAATAATACTGCTTCCGGGGCGGAGGCAAGATTACTTGACTAAAAAACAGGACACCGATTGGATCGAGAAAAGAAGGAAACCAGCACTGAGGCAAATAGGGACAGTATACACTTGCAGCACCATCTAGTGGGCAAACCAGGAACTGTGGATTTTTTTTCAAACATATACCTCACACACTAAAACTTAAAAGAATATAACACGTAAACCTTATTATTTTTTAATGTTTTTTTCTTTAACAGCCATTTCGCACATTTATATCCAACATGGTGGGCGGTATTGTGCTATGCGGACCTTCCAGGGGCTTAAGGCCCTCCGCCCCGCATCGGGCCCTCATTACGCCCCTGGGCGGTCCGGTATAGCACAATACCGCCCACCATGTTGGGTATTATTGCTTACTTGACAAATGCTTGTTTTTTAATGTATGGATCTGAGTAGTTGTAAATTTTTTTCAAGTTGTAATGTGTGTTCTAGTGGAGCTGTAGTGGGACTGTTTATTTTGCAGGTTGCCAGGTGGTTGTTATGGATGCTGCAACATCTACACACCTGTAAAGATTTCAGCGTGTTTTCTGATTGGTTGTTGGTGTGTTATTTGAATAATTGTCTTGGAAAAATGGTGGCTGTTTGTGCAAACAAGACAAGAAGGAGCTCATTTTCTGTATTTCTGGTGTGGGTTAGTTTTTCAAGTGAAGTGGATACAAACAAAATATATCACATTTTGTTTTGTTGGGGCTTGAGAGAGTGAGTTGTTCTCCAAGCATGAACTAGAGTCAAGAAGAGACAGTGGATAGGATTTCTATGTCTCCAGGTAACAGAGTCAGACTGGGGAGAGGTTTGAGTAAAAAAAAAAAAAACAACAATACAGTGATTTTAATCTGTGCTCATTTGTGGCAGGATGGCTAAAACAGTAATGATTTTTGAGGTATTTGTGAGCCATTTTGTTATTTCTTTGGTTTACAGCAATTCAGCTTTCACTGTACAGTAGACTATGGTTACAGCGAAAGCCGACTGCCATTGTGCACGAGAGAGTCCTGCACCTACGCTCTTCTGTTTTTGTGATAATACTATCATTCACAGCTCTGAATGATAGTATTACAGACTCTGAACGATAGTATTACGGGGCAGCAATGATGGTATTATCACCTTCGTAGTGCAGTAGTATGGATTTTTTTGTATACTTTTCTGTGGTATTAATTTGATGAATCCATGTATTACATAGAGGATAATGGCTGGGGATCGGGTGATAACCACACTGTAATCACCTCGAGTGGTTGCTAGGGCAACATGGTAAACCTCGAGGCGCAGCTCGAGAGGTTTACTGTAGCCCTAGCAACCACAAGAGGTGATTTCAGTGTGGTTGTCACCTGATCCCCAGCCATCATCTTTTATAGTGTATGGTCAAAAAAACACTGTTTGCATTCTATGTGTCAGAATTATGGAACTCTGGTGCATTCTTTTTTCTTATGCCACTGTTTGGAAGTTCTGAAGTGTGGTTAACAACTTTTAAAATTCTAAACAGTGCATAACAAAGCTGTGTGACTGCTGAGTATGGTGGTTAATAGGCACTTACCATACCCAAGATGATAGCCTGGGTAAAGAATTGGCTGGAGAATAGGACACAGAGGGTAATAGTAAATGGAGTCCACTCTGAAGAAAGGGGGGTTACTAGTGGGGTGCCGCAGGGTTCAGTATTAGGACTGGTCCTCTTCAATGTCTTTGTAAGCGACATTGCAGACGGACTGGAAGGAAAAGTATGTCTCTGCAGATGACACAAAGATCTGCAACAGAGTTGATGCACAAGGTGGGGTGGAAAGGATGAGAAGGACTTGTGGTTAGAGGAATGGTCAAATGTATGGCAGCTTAGATTTAATGCTAAGAAGTGCAAGGTAATGCACCTGGGAAACAAAACCCAGGGAAGAGTACACAATGAGGGGTGAGATACTAACAACAACAAAATGGAAAGGGACCTGGGGGTAGTCATATCAGATGACTTAAAGGTGGGCAAGCAATGTGAGAGGGCAGTAAGGAGGGCTGGGGGGATACTGGGATGCATAGGGAGAGGCATCACCAGTAGAAAACAAGAAGTTGTTATCCCTCTGTACAGACAGCTGGTGAGACCCCATCTGGAGTACTGTGTGCAGTTCTGGAGACCCAATCTCTGCAAGGATTTGACAAGATGGAAGCTGTCCAGAGGAGGGCAACTAAAATGGTGCAGGGTCTGCACCGGAAGACATATGAAGAAAGACTAAAAGAGCTTAATATGTATAGCCTTGAGGAAAGGAGGGAGAGGGGGGACATGATAGAAACTTTCAAGTACCTCAAGGGAATCAACAAAGTCCAAGAGGGTAGCATCTTTCAAAAAAAGAGGTGTGCAAGAACAAGGGGGCACAATTTGAAGACAGAGGGGGCGGCTCAGAGGTAATGTAAGGAAGTATTTTTCACAGAGAGGGTTGTGGATGCATGGAACGGCCTTCCAGAGGAGGTTGTGGAGTCAAAAACAGTGACTGAATTCAAGCATGCATGGGACAGTCATAAGGCAATTCTAGGGGGTGGGAGTAGAAAGAAGTAGGCTGCTGGTTAACTAGGATCTGCAGCTTATCCATTAGGTAAGGAAATGGGCAGACTGGGTGGGCCAAGCGATCCTTATCTGCCGTCAAATTCTATGTTTCTATGCTTGCTCACCTATAAGGCCCTGTACAGGCTGGGTCCTGGCTACCTGTCTGAGCTCCTGTCACCTGCAACCTCTGCCCACTCCCTCCACTCCTCCTCAAGGGGCCTCCTGGATATTCCCAGGGTTTGGCTCAAGACCTCTGGCGATCGAGCATTTAGCATCTCTGGGCCGACCCTGTGGAACGCGCTTCCATCTGCAGTCCGGGAGGCCCCCTCGATTGGGGTCTTTAAGCAAAGGCTTAAGGCCCATCTCTTCTGCCAGGCTTTTGGGGATTAAGTCACTTCCTCCCTACCCTACCCACAGCTATTGTATATGTTATATTTATTCTTTCAAGAATATTATTTTTAATATTCAGCTATTTCATTAATGTTCTACTACATTTTGCATTCTGTTTTATTGTGTACGGTGCCCAGAGCCTCTGGGATTGAGCGTCTTGCAAATAAAATTGCCTTGCCTTAGGTTTTCCCTCTTCCTTTTGCCAATTCCTCCTCACCCTTCCATTTTAAGGCATATTCTGTATTTTTTTGTTGCTTATTCCTAATCCCATGAATTTCATTTGAGGAGATGTCTATTGAGTTATGAGTATTCTTCTCCCAGGTGTATGATTCAGAATTAAGGTGACTGACCTCAGTGGGATCGGAATTTCCTGAGAAATTGTTTTTTCTTACTGGGATGTGTTGCTCTTTTGCTACTCCCACTAGTACCTGGCGGTTCCATTCTCTCGTTTTTTATCACATTGTGTCTTTTTGTCTGATGGGTATTTGCTGATTTCACATTTCCACTTAGATTAGATTCTGGTTCATATAATACTTTTTTTATTGTTGCTTCCACTTCAGCTGGTGAGGTAAAAATTTGAGTTCTCCCATGAAGGACTACTTTGAGCATAGCTGGAGGTAACATTGTGAACTTTATATTATTTTTTCCATAAAAGATCTTTTGCAGTTTGAAATGCTTTTTGTTGTTGTATTACTTGTTGCGGGAGATCAGGAAATAGCTGGATATTCATATTACGCACATGTAGGCCTTTATTAATTCTTGCTTATCTTTTTTTCTATATATATTTTAGGCTTTTTACCCCGTTTTACTCCCGCCCCCATCTCTCGCACGCCATGCGTCAAGACACCCTCCCTTCATGCCACCTCTCCATCTATGCCGGGACTACGAGGGGGTCCACCTCCTCCCCCAGGAGAGGAGAGCTGCCGTAAGGCTGCTCAATCCTGCTTCTCCCTCCCCCCCCCACCGGTGCTGGTTCCTCAATGACCCGAGGTAATTCCCGAACCCGAGTCGATGGTGTAGCACAAGGTAAGGTGTCCAGTACCTCAGCTCTTTGTGCTACCAGGCTGGCCAAATTCTTGCTTTTCTTAACAGTTCTTCCTTGTCTTGTTATTTCAATGCTTTAACAAATACAAATCTCTTGGCATTGCCTTTATAGTTACTGCTTCTAAATCCTCTATGGGCTCTATCCAGGATTACTTTATCAGAGAGGTATTCCCTTCCTAAGGACTCCGTTAACAGGGATTCAAAATACACACGGCTTCTCCCTTCTAGGCCTTCAGGTATTCCACCTTGGTTTATATTACATCTGTGTGCTCTGGTCTCCATTTCTTCAACTGTATCTTGTAATGCTTTCAGCTCTTTTATAATGTATGTTCTTGTACTGAGGTTTGAATTGGAGCACTGGCATCTTCTATTTTACTCACACGGGTTTCTAACTCAGTAGTGTTCTCATACTCAGGGTTTCAAGTTACTTAAACCACAGCTGCAACTTGTTCTGACAAACCTCCAAACATATTTTTCAATGAATTAAAACCTGTTCTCATTTCCTGTAACAATGTGTTCATCTGCTCTTCCTTCCCATCCTGATGTTGGTTTTCACTATCATCTCTTACCCCAGGCAATACATTATTTTTTCCTCTTCTTTTTTATTTTGCCTGTTTGTCTCTGCTATTGCTTTAGTACCCTTCTGTTCACCATTGTGTCCTGTAAGGTATTCCCAGCGTCTCTGTTTGTGTTAACTTCTGTGGAGCACTTTAGGGTGTTATTAGTTATTTTATTAAGAGCATATGTTTCTTGCTTTTTGGAATACAAGTGAAAAAGTTACTATTTTTAAAGTTTAACTTGCAGCCTCCTTTTGATTTATTTGGAGAGCGGTCTTCCTCTAAACTAGCTTTCTGTTTTAGTCTCCAAGCTCTCATTTGCTTTACACTGTGGACATTTTTCAACATTCCCCTCTTCCCATACTACCCTCAAGTTACCATTGTAGTTTTTGATGTCATGGAGTGTGCCACGGCCATGGAGGAGTGCAGTGGGCTATGCCGGACACTTGATGCATCTTTGAATGGGGGGGCACCTGGGTGGTAACGGGTGACATTACCTGCCATGGGGCAGGGGCATCTAGACCACCAGGGACTGTGGTACTTAACATACTATCGCTAGACATGCTTGTTGTGACTTCACAACAAACTGCCTGCCAGACTCAGGATGGGGGTGGCCAATTCTGTCTACATGCGGTTACTGGGGGTGCCTAAGAAGGGTCCGATGGCCCGGGAGGTGCAGTCAGATACCATGATGAGCTCCCCAAGAGATGCCACATCCACTCCAACAGGACAAATTATGCTAGAGACACTGATGCTGTCACATTAAACTTTACTTGGGAGCACCATGGGAATTGACATGGCCACACAGTCGGAGGGACACAGTGGTACAAAAGCATGGGTCACACCAGAAGGAATACACCTACTGGCAACATACAACAGGGGTCTACACCTGCAAGTGAAAGTTCATAGCAATCCCCTTCAGGTAATCCTGCACAGTGCATGCGCCATACTGCTACACCAGCTCCATGATGCGCTGACTGCAGTCATTGCACCGTTTCCATGACACAGCCACTGCTGTCCCAGACACAAACTGATGTATCTTGATCTTGTTGAGTTGCTGCTCCAACCAAAGGCAATCAGTGAAGGTTCAGATACCAGAGTGGGCCACCCCAGCAGGGAATAAAATCCTCAATGCCAGACCTCAACAGAGTTTATGGTCCTCAGAAGGCCAGACCGGACTGCATCATAACAATTCCAGAATGCAACTGGAAAAATGGACTTCCGATGGAGTCCACTAGGAATTGGTTGACTGAGCCAGCAGTCTTCAAAGTAATCCAGTAGGGGGGAGAGGAGGTCCTCCCATTCAGAGTAGAAGTTCCAGGTGTGCAGCTCCTCAAATGTGGTCACTACATCCCCAGGCAGCACAAATGCCAAGGCTGGCAGGAGTCGGATATTCATGGCAAAGTCCTCGTCTGCAGTGCAGGACAGCTGTTTCTCGGGAAGCTGCTGCACCTTATGCCAGACTAGCAGAGATGGAAAAAGCAGCCCTGCAACACCTCCTCTGGGAACACTGACCAGAAGGCTTTGCATGCTGCCAGTTCGTGATCAATCATCACTGACCAGGGCTTCAGACCAGCGTGCAGCTCTACCAACTTTCTCAGGATGGCAACATCTGCGGTGGTAGTATGGCTGGCCATCAGTACAAACACCATCAGTAACACTGTGCTGAATTCCACACTATGAATGGTGTAGAGTTGATGGAACAATGGGGGACAGCACTTGAAGGTCCCATTGGCATACCAGTCTGTGCACCATTCCAGGTACTGCAGGTTACGTTCTGTGGCAAACAGCAGAAACCTATCCTGCCCACTTCCTGAGTCCCATAGCAGGAACAGCTCACCCTTCTCTGTGACACAGTGCTCCATGGCACAACTAGATCAGCCAGGGTGGTCAGCAGACTGGGCACCTTGCTGGTTCCTCTCCTCGCACGCTGTACCGAATGCTTGAGGTACTCCAGGCAGGGCATCCTACTGCCAACTCACTAGGGCAGTGAGCTGCAGCAGGTGGCCACCACTTGTTGCAGTGTCTCCGGTGTTGTGAGGGCCCATTTTTTAATATCCTCATGCACCTTCCTCACTGTAATGCCAGTGTAGTGTGGGACATGGTTGTGTGTCCCCAGTGCAGTGACCACCTCCTCTGTGGTTGTATGTGCCCGTGCCTTACACTGCCTGCCCTGGTACTCTGTGCACTTCCAATAGGTTTTCTTGCTGCAGGTGCGCTCCTTGCAGTATATATAGCCATTGTGTAGGAGTAGCTTATTGCCCCGGGGACTGTTGACATACTCGAGGGGGCATGGCAGCAACACAATTGGGTACTGTGCGGACACTGCATCACTATCCACCCATCAGTTATACCCTACCTAACCACTAGCTAGCCGATCCTGGTCTGGGATGCTGGCCACCCGGATACTATGGCAACCCACATTCCCCACACCGTGCACTAATTGCTGGCCAATCCTGATTTAGGTTGCAATTTAGCTGGGCACCATGGCAATAGGCATGCTCTGCACTGTGCCTTTATTGTAGCCACCTGTTTACTTCAGTGCTCTTATTGCAGTGCCTCTGTGTACTGCCTCCCGCCTGTTGCCCTGGTTGCAAGGTACTGCTCAGCCAAGTTTGCAGTTCCTCCTTTCAACACTTTGCTGGCACTTTAATGCCAGCAGTGCAATGCTGGCACTCTAATGTATAGACTCATGTGTGAAAGGCAGTGCCGCAGCTTTAAGATTCCACAGCAGAGAGCAAAGTTGCGCACTATAAAAGGCACAGACTCAACTAAGTAAATGCAAAGCAGTGTTTTAATAAGTGTCCAAAATAAAGATGGTACAAAAAAGCACATTACTTTGGATACTTATTAAAACTCTGTTTGGCATTTATGCAGTTGAGTCTGTGTCCTCTATAGTGTGTGGCTTTGTTTGTTCACTAGCTTAGATATGCAGCCTGTCTCAACAGCAGTTCTGAGTTAGTGCATACATTTTTGGCCATGTGGTCCAGCTTTCTGGAATCCATTTCAGAAAGTACAGAAGCTAGAGGGACTTTAGCTTTCTCATAGGCTATAGTCTGTACTGCCACTCTGTGGTCAGAGTGGGCATGTAGATATTCTGAACCCCCTTTCCACCTGATACCTTTTCTCTACTTTTTTATTGACAACCAGTGCAGAGGATGATGTTGTTAGCACTTGGGCAGTGGTCTTTTTTAGGAACTTATGCACTGGAATTGAGTCCTTTTTAGGAGGATGTTAGTCCTAAAATGCTCGTGAACTCTGCTTCCTCTATGTCCACTTCTGTGTCAATGGATATGATGTTTAGCATTGGAGCCATCTGTTTTACACACAATGAATAAGAAGAAAAATAAAAATTATGTACTTACCCTAAAAGTTGATCTTCCTATCTTCACCATAGATTCCCACTAATGGGTCTGTGCCAGAGACACAATGACACTGCGAGAGCCAGAACGTTTCTGGAGGGCTAGTGGTGCACGTGTGAGTAGGCCCCATGCGCACTGCACTGCATGTGCCCACTGGTATACAATGGTGCCAGCCACCAATTGCCTAGGTACTTTTTTTAATGAGTAGGTGAGCAGCATGAACCTAACTAGTTACATAGAAACATAGAATTTGACAGCAGATAAGGACCACTTGGTCCACCTAGTCTGCCCATTTCCCTACCTAACGGATAAGCTGCATATCCTAGGTAACCAACAGTCTACTTCCTCCTACCCCCCCCACTAGAATTGCATTATGTCTGTCCCATGCATTCTTGAATTCCCCCACTGTTTTTGACTCTACGATCTCCTTACTAAGCCATTCCATGCATCTACAACCCTCTTTGTGAAGAAATACTTCCTCACATTACCTCTGAGCCATCTCCCCTCTATCTTCAAATTGTGCCCCCTTGTTTTTGCACTTCTCTTTTTCTGAAAGATGCTACTCTCTTGGACTTTGTTGATTCCCTTGAGGTATTTGAAAGTTTCTATCATGTCCCCCCTCTCCCTCCTTTCCTCGAAGCTATACATCTTAAGCTCCTTTAGTCTTTCTTCATATGTCTTCTGGTGCAGACCCTGCACCATTTTGGTTGCCCTCCTCTGAACAGCCTCCACCCTGTCTATGTCTTTGCAAAGATGGGGTCCCCAGAACTGTATACAGTACTCCAGATGTGGTCTTACCAACTCTCTGTACAGAGGGCCAACAACTTCCTGTTTTCTACTGGTGATGCCTCTCCCTATGCATTCCAGTATCCCCCCAGCCCTCCTTACTGCCTTCTCACATTGCTGGCCCACCTTTAGGTCATCTGATATGACTACCCCCAGGTCCCTTTCCATTTTTGTTGTTGTCAGTATTTCACCCCCCATTGTGTGCTCTTCCCCTAGGTTTTTGTTTCCCAGGTGCATTACTTTGCACTTCTTCGTGTTGAATCTAAGCTGCCATACATTTGACCATTCCTCCAACCTTGCCAAGTCCCTTTTCATCTTTTCCACCCCAACATGTGTATCAACCCTGTTGCAGATCTTTGTGTCATCTACAAAGAGACATACTTTCCCTTTCAGTCCCTCTGCAATGTCACTTATAAAGACATTAAAAAGGACTGGCCCCTGTACTGAACCCTGCGGTACCCCACTAGTAACCCCCCTTTCTTCACTGTGGACACCATGAAAACATTACTCACTTTAGTAATTATGTTTCTTCTATTGGAGTCTTGCTGTATTCTGACAAGTGCAGTTAGCCCAGCCTTTAAACTGCCCCAGAGAACAAAGGGTTAACCTTTCTATGCAGAGCATAGACTGCTGAGCTCTAGCTCGGTTGATGTCTCTGTCTGTTTCCCTTTGAATGCTAACCATCAGATTCTTACGAGCAACACTCAAATAGTATTCTATGTGGAAACTGTAAAACACAATTTTTAATAGCCAACAGGCAACAAAAACTTTTGGACTACGAAAAAAGACTCAAGTCAGGAAACCCAAAACTCAAAACCCAAACCAAATAGTAATACAACAAAATAAACACCCACACAAAAAAGGGGTGTAAGAAGAGCACCCCTGAGGTGCAACACTGCACCTGCCCACACACTTCCCAAAACCAGGTTCTGAGAGGGGAGGCAGGGAGGAAGGTCAGAATACAGCAAGACTCCAATAGGAGAAACATAATTACTAAGGTGAGTCATTTTTTCTTCAAACAACTTGAAGTCTTGCAGTATTCTGACAAGTGCAGACTACCAAGCAGTACCTCCATGGAGGAGGGACAGAACCTACTTTGGGAACAGGCTCTTAAGTACTGCTGTGCCAAACCGAGCATCACTCCTAGCCTGGATATCCAGAGAGTAATGCTTGGTAAAGGTACGAACTGTTTTTCAGGTGGCTGTTTGACAATTTTCTAAAAGAGGGATATCCCTGGCAGCAGCTGTACCTCTTGTGGAATGAGCCTTCGGTCTGAGGGTGGAGTTTTTCCAAGTTTTTCATAGCAGAATTGTATACAAGACACAATCCACCTGGCACTAGATCTCTTGGTGGCAAGTTTGCCCTTTCCTACTTCTCCATAAGTGAGGAACAACTGGAGGGAGTCAAACCTGTGATCCTTGGTATGCTCTATGTAGTAACTAAGGGCTCTTTTAACATCTAAACTGTGTAGCCTCCTCTCTCCTGAGGAAGAATGATCAGTGAAGAAAACAGGAAGAGACACAGACTGGTTTAAATGGAAGTCTGAAACCACTTTAGGCAAGAACCTTCTATTGGTTCTAAGGACCACTTTATCCCTGTGAAAGGAGATAAAATCAGGTTCCACTGACAGGGCTTGCAATTCACTGATACGCCTGGCAGAGGTAATGGCTACCAAGAACACAGTTTTCCAAGTCAAGTACTTGAGCTCTGCTGAGGACATAGGCTCAAAAGGGGGTTGCATAAGTTGAGCAATGCAAACATTCAAATCCCAGGCAGGGGCAGGGTCTCTAAAAGGAGGATTGGTGTAAAGCAATCCTTTAAAAAATTTACAGAACACAGGGTGAGAAGATGGTGAGGAAGACTTCCCCACAGACAGAAACGCTGAGAAGTGTACCTTAAGGGTAGCTAGTCTGAGGCCTAGGCCATTAAGATGGACCATATAATCCAGAACAGTAGGCAATCCAGCAGTATCTGGAGAAATATGCTTCTTAGAACACCAAATGCTGAATCTCTTCCATTTGGAGTTATAAGTCTTTCTGGTGGAGGGCTTTCAAGAAGCTTTGAGAATATCCAGAACCCCTTGGGAAAGATGCAGATCAAAAACTCTTAACTCTTCAAGAGTCATGCCTTGAGATTGAGAGACTGGAGACTGGGGTACCAAATCCTCCCCTGAGAGGATGTTAACAGGTTGTAATTTCTGGGAAGGGACAGGGGAAGATGGACTGCTAGGGACAGCAACAGGGGGTACCAGGGCTAGCTGGCCCAATCTGGAGCAATCAGAATCACTTTGCAAGGTTGAGACCTTACTTTGACTAAAACTTTGAACAGGAGTGGGAAGAGAGGGAAGGCATACAGAAACTTCCCTTCCCAATTCAGAATCAGGGCATCCAGGGGGACTGAGCCCAAGACTGGAGGTCTGCAACAAAAGAGAGGGGAGTTGGTGATTGTCTGGGGCTATAAAGAGATCTATCTCTGGAGTGCCCCACCTTAAAAAAATCATTTTCAACACTTCAGGGTCCAGGGACCATTCGTGATGGCCCTGAGAGAACCTGCTCAGTACTTCTGCTAGCACATTGTCCTCCCCTGGAAGGTGAACTGCTACCAGAGAGGTTTGCAGGGAATAAGCCAGGGACTACAATTTCATGGCTTCCATGCACAAGGCCATGGACTGAGCGCCTCCCTGCTTGTTGATGTACCACATGGTGGTGGTGTTGTCCATTCTGACCTGAACCACCTTGTTCTGTACTGATTGAGAGAAAACTTTCAGGGCCAGAAACTGTCCTGAGCTCTAGGAGATTGATATGGAGAAGGGATTCTTGGGGGGACCACAGCCCCATGGCAGTGAGGGACCCTAGGTGGGCTCCCCAGCCCAGAAGAGAAGTGTCCATGGTAAGGACCACTGAACAAGGCTGAGTGGCAAAAGGAACACCTTTTCTTAAATTGTCCTGATCCTGCCACCATTGGAGGGCTTGGATCAAGGTCAAAGTCACTGGGATCAGTTTGGTAAGGGAATCTTTCCTCTGAGACCAAAACGCTCTCAGATGGAACTGAATGTCCCTCATCTGGAATCTTGCCCCTTGGACCACTGCTGTTGAAGCTGCCATGTGGCCCAAGAGCTGGAGGAAATGCCTTGCTGGTCGAGATACCTGAAGGCTGAAGGAAGAGGCTAGTTCCATAAGAACCCATGCCCTTTCTAGAGGGAGAAAGGCTCTTGCTCTGACTGTGTCCAGTTCTGCCCCTATAAAGGTAAGGAGCTGGACTGGCTTGAGAACTGACTTGGGAAGGTTGAGAAGAAATCCTAGAGAAGTGAGCACTTGCTGGGTCACTTGCAGGTGAGACTTGACTTGGTCTGGAGACTGACCCACTATTAGCCAATCATCCAGATATTGAAAAATGGAAATATTTTGCCTTCTTAGAAAGGCAACTACTACTGCCAGGCACTTTGTGAAAACCCTTGGGGCTGAGGTTAGGCCAAAGGGCATTGCTCTGAACTGATAGTGGCCTGAGGGCAACTTGAACCTACGGTACTTTCTGTGGGAGCAACTGATGGGGATATGAAAGTAAGCATCTTTGAGGTCCAGGGAGGCTAACCAGTCTCCTGGCCTTAGAGAGGAAGGATTATTCCCAGAGTTACCAACTTGAACTTTGGTGTTAAAAGATGTTTGTTTAGATATCTTAGGTCTAGGATGGGTCACCACTCCCCTGTCTTTTTTGAGGTCAGGAAGTACCTGGAGTACAGCCTTTTGCCCCAGTGTAGGGTAGGTACTCTCTCTATGGCTCTTAAGGCCAGAAGAGAAGAAACCTCTGCCTCTAGGGCAAGGGTTTCAGAGAGATTTGCAGGTGGAAAAGATCTGGCTCTCATCTTTGGAAATTTCTTGAAGCCGAGAACCAGTCCCTGGCCTACGACTTCCAGGACCTACTTGTCTGATGTAATAGACATCCAGTCCTGGACAAAGTAAGACAGCCTGCCCCCTACTGGAATAGGAGAGTCGACCCGGGCAGGCCCATCAGGATGTCTGCTAGGCAGGGGCTTTAGGCTGAGGAGTGGCTGCAGCCCTGCTCATCCCCCTCCTGCCTCTCCCTCTGAAGAACCCCTTCTGTGAAAAGGAAGAAGAGGCCTATGCTTGGTTAAAAGGCCTTTGAAAAGGCCTGCCCCTGCCCCTAGACTGCTGCCTTTGAGGAGTTGCCTGCCTTTCCTTGGCCTGAGCACTCCTGTATGTGGTCCTGTACTCATCCATTTTCTTCATGTAATTCTCTGTCTGCTCCCCAAACAGAGAATTACCCACTACAGGAAAATCCATGGCTTTTGTCTGGGTATCCTGTGAGAGGCTAGTACATCTGAGCCAAGCCATTCTCTGAAGAGCCACAGATGTAGCCATAACTCCTGATGACACATCATTAGAGTCTATAGCAGCATGAAACTGAACTTTAGATGCCTCAATCCCATCTGCAGCCACCGCCTCCAGCTCCTTGGCTAGATGGGGGGAGGCCTGTTTAGCCAGTGCCAGTACAGTGTCCCACCTGGTCTTCTGGTACCTGGCTGTATAGGCCATATAATTCACCTGTTCTGAGTCCCAGAAGATGCCATGTACAGCTTTTTTGCCATGGCATCAACCACTATAGAGTCTTTGTATGGGGTGAAGCCAGGGAATGCTTGCCTTATCACAGGCAGCAGCCTGCACAACCCAACATGATCTGCATTGAGTGTTACCTCTTGTCCATTCTTCTGTCCACAGGAGGTATAGAATTGGAGACTTCAGAATTTGTTGTCTGTTTCCAAAAGATTTGTGGAGGGAATAGACAGTCTCCTGACTCTGGGATGTCCATCATTTCTACATAATCAGGTTCTCCTGATCCTCCATTGCCTCTTCCATAGGAAGTTGAGGATCTCAGCCACCTTTCTGTAGAACATAAAGTGGGAAAGGGACTCAGAAAGCCTAGGAGGGGATACACCTCAAGGTCTGTCTGGGGAGATGTCCAGTTCCACAGGCACATCTAGACTTTCACCATCACCATCATCATCATCATCAAACTCCCCTTCCTCCTCAAACTCCGGTTCATAAAATTCTTCCAAAGTATAATCATGAACCGGGGGAACCGACCGAACCGAGCCCCTGCCAAAAGGTGCCGGATCGGTCGGAACCGGGCAAAGCGATTCCACAATCCGAATCGCTCTGGCTATTTCTTTGGCGATTGGAACATGGACTTCTGGATCCGAACCGGTCGATTTCTCTTTGCGTTTTCCTTTTGTAGGAACCGACCCCCTCGGGATCGGCTCTCCTTTTGCCCGAAGAAGTATCGCCCTGGTCAAAGGGCACTCCTTCTGGTTCGGTCGGAACCAAACTGGCTGGCCATCCGGGTCAACGGACTTCTCGGCCTTCTTTTCCCTCAGTCTACCTAATCTCTTTTCCAGGGTAGATTTGGGAAAATTCTTGCAAGTTTGGCAGTCTGAATCGAGGTGGTCAAACCCCAGACTCACTGCAGTGTTGAAACCCAGTGGGCCCGGTTTTTTCCTTGGGTTTCTCAGACATGGCCAACCTAACCAAACTTACCCTTTTTTCGGCAACCGCCAGGCAAGACTCCCTTATCGGTTCCTAACCGTGTCATGGGTCTTGGAAAAAAATGTTTCAAAACACGTTTTTTTAAGAACCGGTAAGAACCGGTAACCACACACTAAAATCTTTCACAAAAATTAAACAAATGATCAGTTCGGCCGAACCGATTCACACTTTTTACAAGTTCCACACAGAAACACAGTACAAAACCTATCTAGTACTCACAATACCACAGACAGAGACTGAATCAAGTTATGCGAGAAACTTTTTTCAGTTAGAAACCGACGAAAAAACTACACTTAAACCGACTTTCGAACTGAGCTGCAGGAGAAATCTCCGGGGCGACTGTTCAGTGAGGTGGAGTAAAGAATCTGACAGTTAGCGTTCAAAGGGAAACAGACAGAGATATCAACCGAGCTCGAGCTCAGCATTCTATGCTCTGCATAGAAAGGTTAACCCTTTGTTCTCCGGGGCAGTTTAAAGGCTAGGGCTAACTGCACTTGTCAGAATACAGCAAGACTTCAACCCGCTGTGTCCTGTTGTCCTGCCAGTGTTTTACCCAGGCTACCACCCTGGGACCCACTCCCATGCTGGCTAATTTGTTTATTAATCTTTTGTGCGGGACTGTGTCAAATGCCTTGCTAAAGTCTAGGTAGGCCATGTCCACAGCCCCTCCCTGGTCTACTACTTTGGTCACCCAGTCAAAGAAATCAATTAGATTTGTCTGACATGACCTTCCTGCTGTGAATCCATGCTGCCTTGGGTCCTGTGCCCCACTGAACTCTAGGTACTCAACAATTCTTTCCTTCAGAAGTGATTCCATCATTTTCCCTACCACTGAGGTCAAACTGACAGGTCTGTAGTTTCCTGCCTCTGTCTTGCTCCCACTTTTGTGAAGAGGAATCACATCCACCCTCCTCCAGTCCTCAGGTACCACACCATCCTCCCATGATTTATTAAAAAGGGTAGTCAGTGGTGTTACTAGTTCTTCCCCAAGTTCTTACAGAATTCTGGGGTGAATCCCATCAGGCCCCATTGTTTTATCCACCTTCAGTTTTAAGAGTTGTTTCAGAACCCTTTCCTCTGTGAAAGGACTAATATCAACCCCCCTATCCAGAGTGCTTCTATTGACTGGATTAGGTATCTCCCCCTGCTTTTCCATTGTGAATACTGAGCAGAAGTATTTGTTCAGTATCCCTGCTTTTTTACTGTCACTCTCTGCCCAACCACCTTCCTCTTTATTCAGCCTCAGTATCCCTGTCTTAGTCTTTCTTTGCTCCCTAATGTACCTATAAAAGGTTTTATCCCCCTTCTTAACCGAGTTGGCTATCTTTTCCTCGGTTTGGGCCTTTGCTGTTCTAACTGTCTTCCCCGCTTCCTTCTGCCTTAACTGGTACAGTTCTCTGCCCTGCTCCTTCTGTGGTGTTTCCTTATACTTCCTGAATGCTATCTTTTTCTCCCTTACCTTCCCCAACACTTCTTTTGAGAACCATAGTGTTTTTTTCTTTCGTTTTGATTTGTTTATTTGCTTCACGCAAAGGCTTGATGCCTCTGTGATGGAGGCTTTGATGTTTCCCCATTGTTGATCCACCCCACCTTCTTGCTTGTTTGCTAGTGCTTTTCTGAGGCACTCTCCCATTTTGACAAAATCAGCCCTCCTGAAGTCCAGTACCTTCACTTTTGTGTGGCTTGACTCTATAGCTAAGTTTATCGTGAACCACACTGTTTGGTAGTCACTTGTTCCCAGATGGCTACCCACTTCAAGATCGGAGATCCTCTCTCCGTCCCCATTTGAGAGTACCAGGTCTAAGATTGCTCCCTCCTGAGTGGGTTCCAAAACTACCTGTTTGAGGCATGCCCCCTGTAGGGCATCGAGAATGGCTCTGCTCTTGGATATGGCTACAGCAAAGGTGCTCCAGTTAACATCTGGCATATTCAGGTCCCCTGTCAGCAATATGTCCCCTTTCTCTGCCATTCCAAGGATGCCTTCTGTCATTTCCTTGTCCATTTCCTTCCCCGAGACAGGGGTCTATATACAACCCCTGTGTGGATTGTGGAGCCATTTACAGTCTCTAGGGTGACCCACAGTGCCTCCTCTCCTTCCTGTTTACCCTTTATTTCTGTTGCTTTGATCCCTTCCCTTACATAGAGAACTATTCCTCCTCCTCCCTCCCTGTCCCTCCTGTAGATTGTGTACCCTGGTATGTTGACATCCCAGTCATGGTTCTCTGTGTACCATGATGTTTCTGTGACT
Source organism: Neoceratodus forsteri (assembly GCA_016271365.2). Lineage (NCBI taxonomy): Eukaryota > Metazoa > Chordata > Ceratodontiformes > Ceratodontidae > Neoceratodus > Neoceratodus forsteri. Next base: position 667,541,933 of record CM057451.1, on the reverse strand, counting down.
GCTACGATATCCAGGCATCCTTCTTCCATCAAGGCCACCATTTCAGAGAGCTTTTTACCTAGACTATGGGCATTGGTACTCATTACCCTCCATTTTTTAATGGCTTTATTTATTTTTGCCCCATCCCTGTTCTTACTGCCTTTGTCTTTTTCTCCATTTACCTCTGCCCTTCTCCCTATCGACTGCTCTATCTTGGTGTTTACCTCACTAACTACCCTGATTTTTGGGGGCTAGGATTTCCCTTCTCCTTTTCAGTGTCTCCCCCCTTGGCTAGCTTAAATGCTTGGCAATGAAGCATTTAAACCTATCACCTAGGATCCTGGTTCCCCTCCTGGATAGATGCAGACCATCGCGCCTGTATAGGCCTGCATCCCTCCAGGTGGAGCCCCAGTCCCCAATGAAGCCAAATCCCTGAGCTCTGCACCAGTTTTTCAACCAGTCATTGACTCCCATGGTGCGGAGTACCCTAGCCTCATCATCCACGCCATAGACAGGTAGCACTTTCGAGAAAGTTAGCATGTGTGCTACTTGTCTAAGGCCCCTTCCCAACTCTACAAACTCCTGCTGCACTGCTTTGATCTCATTCTCCGCCAGGTCATTTGTCCCTATGTGGATAATGACATCCAGCTCACTTCCCCTTGCAGCTGCTCCCACGATCCTGAGGATTCGTTTCCTGTCCCTCCAAGCCATGGTGCTGAGCAGGTACCTTACCTCCCTTTCCCCTCCCTCCTCCAGTTCTACCCCCCTAACAATGAGTCCCCCACCAGGAGTTGTTTCCTTCCCCTGTGGGGTCCTGTGCCACCCTCCTGTGGGTCTCTGTTGTGGAGGTTCCCAGCATCCTCCTTGGTCTCCACTGCAGGTGCCTCCATAGAGGAACCATGATGCGAGAGAGTGGCGATTGAATTGTGGAGAGGTACAACTGGAGGGATGCACCTCTGTTCCACCACCTTCACCCTCTCTGAGCCCACCGTGGTCCAACCACTCCTCTTTCTTGGCAACCTCTGAGGTAGTGGCGGTGGCCTGGGTGGTCCCTGGGTGGGGAAGCAGGTTTCCCAAATCCCTGCCAGGTCAGCATGGAGATGAACAACCTCCTCCCCCAGACCAGAGAGGTGTCTGCAAATAGGGCAGCAACGCAGTCTCCAGAATGTCTCCCAGAAGACTGCTGCTCCACAGCCAGTGCATTGCACCACTCCCCACATGTCTGTGTCCCTTCCTGTTACAGATGCTTTACTTTTTTTCTTTCTTGTTTTAGTGTGCACAAGCTTGTGAGTGTCTCTATCCCCTATTCAGTGTGCTGTGCTTTTAAGGATATGAACAGGTGTATGTTGTTAGCAGTTTTTGGAAGTGATGTCAGAACCCCTGCTATAAAGGAAGTTATGTGCTTGGGGTGGGTGGGGTGAGGGAAGTGTGGAGGAGTAAACCTATGCTGTCCAGAAACAATCAACTACAACTCTGACCCTCCACCCCGGGGAGTGCCTTCCTTCCTTTCAGACACCTATTTCACAGAGGTTAAGTAACAGGTCTAGTCACAAATGACTGCAAATATCTCCCAGCTACAGTTCCTCCCTGGCAAATCAAAGTTAAAACTAAGAAAAGTCAACCCCAAAAACAGAATCAATACTAGTTACTTACACAGGTCCGAAAAGTAATAATTCAATTCAGTGTAGTCTAGAAAATAACCACCTTGATTCAAGGAAACTGTGGCTGCTTTCTCTCTCTGTGTGTCTCAGTACCCTATGCACTTTATTTATTTCATTTTTGTTGACCGGGTAAGTGCACTAGACAAATCCTGCCTATTTTCAGGCATGACCCAGGGGAGGGGGATACAGATGAATGCCAACTGACCTTGAACCAGATTAAGCTGTTGGTGGTATTTTTTGTGAATGAGGGAAATTTGGCCAGGACACCGGGGAAATTCCCCTATTCTTTTCGATAAGTGCCATGGGATCTTTCACATCCACCTGAACTACCACCAATCCAGGCAGATGGGACCTCGGTTTAACATCTCATCCAAAAGACGGCACCTCAGAAGCGCAGCACCCCTCTCATGCTGCACTACACTGTCAGTACTGGGATATTAACCCATGTGCCAGATGTGGTAACTGAACCCACGGCCCTCTGATCTCCCGACATCAGAGGCGAGTGTGCTACCTACTGAGCCACTGACACTTAACCTAAGTGCATATGATAGCCCTGCTGGCTCATGTAAGAATGGCCACTAAGCTCAGTAATACAGTGTCTTCACAGCATAAACCAAATGCAAAGGGGTGACTACAACACACCAATACCGGAGTGAGTCTGGAGGATGGTGGCTGGGTGTGATAATCTATGGAGAAGATATTCAGGAAGATCAACCATTATGGTAAGTACATGACTTTCATATCTTTTAAGAATCAATGTTCTCCACAGATTCCCACTAGTGGGTCAGAGTACTAAGCTCAGAGAGAGAAGGTCCCCTGGACCAGGGAGACCAGAGCCCAGGGCTCACTTGAGATAGTAATCCTTTCAGAATTGTCCTGCCAAAGGTGGCATGCTGCCTGGTGTGGACATCCAGGGTGTACTGCTTGGTAAAAGTATGCACTGTGCTCCAAGCTGCAGCTCAGAAAATTTCTCTAATAGGCACAAAGGGAATTTCTGCCAGGGGAGTGGCAACTGCTCTGGTGGAGTGGGCATCTACCTTGCCCTCCAGTTTAACCTGAGCCATGGCATAGCAGTGGCTAAAGCAATTTAGAATCCAGACTTGAAATGCATTTGATTGTGACAAGCTGTCCTTGTCACTTTCAATTAGGGTTGAAAGGGATGAAGCTGTTTTGACTGTATGTAGTCCTTAGCCTTGTCCAGGTAAAACCTATGGACCCTCTTAACATCCAGTGAGTGGACAGTCCTTTCTAACTCTTTCTGGAAGTTGGCAAAGTAAGTAGGCAGGATTATAGTCTGATTAAGCTAAAACTCTGACACTACTTTAGGTAGAAACTTGGGGTATATGAAGATCTACCTTATCTTTATGGAAAACAGCATATGGAAGATCTGTGACCACTGCTTGGATTTCAGATACTCTGCGTGCAGAGGTGACAGCAATCAGAAATGTTGCTTTCCAAGTCAGAAACGTCATGTCGCAAATTGCAATAGGCTTGAAGGGCTTGTGAGTGAGCATATCCAGCACAAAACTGAGATCCCAGGGAGACACTGGTTTCCTTATGGGAGGCCTTGTGTGCAGAACATCCCAGAGGAACCTCTTAAACAGTGGCAGCTGTGCCAAACAGAGGGTACCTACAGGTTTGTGGTATGCTTATATAGCAAACAGGTAGACCTTAACTGTGGAATACTGCAGGCCAGCATTAGAAAGATCCAATAAGTACTCCAAAACCTTTTCGTGAGGACATCTGAAAGGGTTTACAGGAGTTTGGAACATCAGATGGAAAATCTTTTCACTTGACTGTGTATGTCTTCCTAGTGGAAGGTTTACACAAAGCCAAAATTATTTCAGAGACCCTCTGAAATACTTTAAACCTGTTCACTTCCATCTGTTCAGGAGCCATGCCTGAAGCTGAAGGGAACACAGATTGGGTTGAACTAGCTGACCCTAGGTCAGTAAGTCAATCCGGAGTAGAAGAGCCTTCAGTTTGCTGACAGAAAGTCAGTTCAAAAGAGGAAGCCATCTCTGTCGGGGCCCGCAGGAGACCACTAGGATCATCTTGCCCCATATTAATTGTTTATTTATTGAATTTTGTTGACCCGGTAGGCCCACTGGGACTAGAAATCCCTTTTTCAGAGGCGAATGGGGGGAGGGGGGATGTAGATGGTAAGCAACTGAAATTGAACCAGATTAAGCTGTTGGTGGTGTTTTTAGTGAATGGGGGAACTTTGGCCAGGACACCAGGGAAATCCCCTACACATATGCCTCTAACTTGAACAGCACTCTCTGGATGAGAGAGATTTGTGGGAATGCATACAGAAATAGATTTTGTTATGGCAATCTAAATGCATCCAGACAGCAAATGCCATGTCCTGGATTTCTGGAAAAGAAAAGAGACAGTCTGGTGTTAAGTAGAAGCACGGAAAGGTCCACATGTGGGGTGCCCCACTCATGGAATAGCAATCACACTATCAGGACAAAGACAAAAAAAGGCACTCACCTCCATTCACTGAAAGAATAAGCATGCAGTTACCAGGAATACAGTGGTACAAAACGTCTCCTTTATTTAGGTGATGATACAAATAGTGCAAAAAGGCGTAATGGAGAACTGGGCAGTCCATGAGTTCAGAAAGACACTACTTGGTATCCTGTGGTTAACATTTTGTGCTTAGTGCATCATCGGAGCTCTGATGATGGTTAAGTGCAAAACATTTTTTGTCTTTGTCCTGAATATGAGTATTTGAAAATGAAGCACCACCAAGCCAGGGAGTACCCTTACCCTACATACCTCCACAGCAATCTCACCGTCTAATGCTAGTCACTATTCGTGATTAGCGGACTCTGCTCAAGACACCATTCCACACTTGCATTGCCTCCCTGCAGAGATTGAGTGAGTGTACTCCTCCTTGCTTGTTGAAGTAGTGCATGACAGATTTGTTGTCCATAAGAAGATATAACTGTTACATAAGAACTTACCATAACAGTAGATCTTTGAGAGACTCTGCTCCATGAAGCCACACCTTCTGAACTGTATGCTATCAGCATCAGGACTACATGGAAACTTTTTGCTAGCCGGGGGCCACCCACAATGACATGCAGCGTTCACACGTATATTATATAAAGCGCTCAGCTCCATCACTCCTCAGTTTCTGCTAGAGGTTAGCCTTGGAGGGCCTCTTACCATGAGGAACCAGGAGACTAAACCAGTACCAGGCAAACAAGGAGAGTCATGGGACTGGAAATAGGATGCATGTAAGAAAATATTCACCATATTAATGCTTCTTCTTAAGGGATCCCTTCCTGTGTTTACACTTCATCAGTCATCTTGGCTCAGAGTGACACCCCAGAGATAGAACCTATGCAGATTTTTTCTAATTTGGAATGTAGGTTCAAACTCTGTATCAATGCTCCACTCTGTCCATTGCTCAGATTTGTTTCCAAGCCAGAGTGGAGCAGCAGCTTGTGAAACTAGCTAAAAAGGCTACAAAAATATTTTTAGAAAAATAAATGCTCCTAGGATTTTAAAATCACCAAGCAAATGGAAAGTAGACTTGTGAAATGTTAGCCTATAACAATAACAACAAACTGACAGTTGTAGAAACTGCAATAGTTGCTCAAGCAACCTCAATGAAGAGGAACTGATTCTTGTGTGAACCTATTTCAGGTTCTGGAAGGGGAGGCAGGGTTAGGGAGTGTAAACGTAATGAGGAATCCCTTAGGAAGAAACAACATCTAATATTCTGAAACCTTAAAACATTGCCGAAGTATGTAGCCAATACTATATTTCACATATAGTATGTTACTGAATTTTCTGTCCATTCTCTGTATACTCTGTTAACTGATGTGGAGCCCTTGGAAATGAGTCTATGACTCAAATGGTTGTAATTCCGATGTGAATATAAATAAATAAAATAAATAAAAATAAAAACATTACTACATTGAGTCATTTTTTTGTTCTAACCCCAGGAATCCCTCACTTAGTGTTTACACTTTAGCAGACTCTACAACAGTACCTTGGGAGGCTGGATCCAGAACTTAGTTAGGAAACAGCTTCTGCAAGACAGCAGTTCCAAAGCTGGCATCCCTTCCTGACTGTATGTCTAAACAGTTTTTTGTGAAGGTATGTGCTGTTCCCAAGTAGCTGCTTTACAAATATCTAACAATGGGATGCCCCTTGAGGAAGTCACAGAGGAAGAGGTACCCCCTGTGGAATGTGCCCTCAAGTCTCTTGGTAGCATCTTTCTGGCTTTTTCACAGCTGACCTGAATAAAATCAACTACCCAGTGAGAGACAGATAGATCTCTTTGTAACTGGTTTGCTTTACCAACCTCATCATAGGTAATAAAAAGCTGGATGCTCTGGTACCGGACATCTTTTGTCTGATCCATGTAGGAAGAACTCATTTTAGGTCCAGGCTATGCAACGATTCCTCACCCGGACTGTAGTGCTCTAAACAGAGTACAGGGAGGATCACTGACTGATTCAGGTGGAACTCAGGCACCACATTAGGCAGAAATTTTCTGTTGGTTCTAAGAACTACTTTATCCCTGTGGGAGATTAGGTTATTTGGCTCCATGCAGAGGGTTTGCAATTAATTTACCCTCCTAGCAGAGGTCACTGCAACCAGAATATGGTTTTCCATGTGACACACTTCAGATCAGCGGTTTCCATAGGTGCAAAAGGAGCTTCCATAAGCTGGGCAAGGCAAATACTAAGGCAAGTACTAAGGGGGGGTTCCCTCACTGGTGGGTATAAATGGCTGAGGCCTTTTAAAAAACATTTTGAAAATGGGTTGTGCTCTATCTGGACTTTGTCCCATGGATCGCCCCGCACTGTTTTCTTCTCTTTTCTGAACTCCCCTCTCTTTTTACTCTTTTCTTCTCTTGCCTATGGCTTCACTCTGTAAATAGTTATATCTCCTTCCTGTTATTTCCTCCTTGATTCAAAACACTTTGACCTTTAACTGCCCTACAACTATAGAGGTGAAGTATACCTATACTTCACTCAGAAATGTAAAAATCCCAGTCTCTATTAAATATACTATTTCTATAGGGGTTCCTGCAATAGTATCTCTGTACTGCATTCTTTGTTAATCTGCAAAATATAACATTAGATCCTGACAAAGCAGAACAGATTAAAGAACAAATTTGCTATACAGACCTTTTCAATATCCATGAACTGTCTACTGATGAGAAAACTATTCTGATGGACATCTATATACCAACAGAGAAGTTCCAGAGGCATACTGACCTAATGAATGTCTTAATAATACATTAATTGTCTATGTTTGCTATAATTGTTTTATGCATACTATGAGCCTGTATCTCTGTAATGTAACTTTTAAAATGAGAGAAAAATAAAGTTAAAAAAAAGAATGAAAATGGTTTGTGAGGCCAAAGACTTTCCCTTGCCAGCTGATATGTATGCTGATACGCTGCTAAGTGCACCTTTTAAGTTGAACGCCATAGGCGTAACGACTGTAGGTGTACAAGATATTCCAGAGTTACAGGCAATTATAGGCAACCCTGCCTTTCTTGGGTTTATTTTTCTGGGGATACACCAGTAAGAAAACCTTTTCCACTTAGCGGAATATGCTTTCCTGATAGCAGGTTTGGTTCAAACCAGAAGCACCTTCAGGATTTCCTCTGAGAGATCCAATTCAGAACATTCTAACTCCTCGGGGCCCATGCCCTCAGACATAGGGTTCTTCAGTTATGGAATGTTATTCTGCCCTGGGACTAAGTCAACAGATTGTGAATGAGTAGCAGGTTGATTGGTTTCTTGCTGGACAGGCCCATAAGCATTAAGTACCAGGCCTGTCTGGCCCAATCTGGAGCTATCATGATCACTGTTGCTGGTTCCCTCCTGAATTTCTGGAGTACCTTCTGAATGAGTGGGAATGATGGGAAGGCATACAGAAACTTCCCTGTCCAGTTCAGCACCAGGGCATCTTCTGGGGCTGTCCCTCTGGCTGGTGGTCTGCAACAGAACTGTGGTAGCTGATATTTTTCTCAGGAGACAAACAGGCCTATATTGTGAGTGCTCCACCTTCTGAACACTGTGGCCAGAACCTGCTGGTTTTAGGTCCATTCATGATTTCCCTAGCTGCTTCTGTTTAGGTAATCTGCCAGAATGTTGTCTTTGCCTAGCAGATGCACTGCAGATATGTTTGCTTCTAAGGAATATGCCACATCCCAAATCCTCATTGCCTCCGTACACAGTTTTGGGGGTCTTGTTCCTCCCTGCTTGTTTATGTAATACATTGGTGTGGTGTTGTCTTTTCTGGACTTTGACCCTGTAGCTGGGAGGAGAAAGACTGTATTGCTAGCAGCACTGCTCTGAGCTCCAGGAGGTTGGTGTGCTCTAGTAACTCCTGTAGACTCCATGTGCCATTCACTGTGAGGTCCTGTAGATGGATGCCCCACCTCAGGAGTGAGGCATCTGTAGTAAGAATATTTTTTGGTGACTGTTGAATGAAGGGGATTCCACTAGTGCTTTTGTCACTGGCACTACCTTTGCAAGGAGGTCCCATCTTTGAGACCAGTTGTCTCTTAAATGGTACTTGATATCTCTCTTTTGGAACCTGGCCCATAGAACCACAGCTGTGGATGTGGCCATGTGTCCCAGTAGCTGCAGGAAGTCTCTTGCAGGTCTTGGCTATTCTGCTGTGAAAGACTCTGCTGTTGCTATCAAACCTGTAACTCTGGCCTGCGGGAGGAAAGCGTTTCCCTGCAGGGTGTTAAACTCTGTTCCTGTGAAGTCCAGTACTTGAACGGGCTCTGTCTGGGACTTCTGCAGGTTTATCAATAATCCCAGGTTTCTTAATGTGCTTTTTACCAGATCAACTGAGCACCTTGCCTATTGTCCTGTTTTCCTTGAGACTAACTAGTCATCCAGGTAGGGGAAAACCACCTTGCTTTCTTTTCTCTGATGTGCTGCCAACACAGCCAGGCACTTTGTTAAAACCATTGCAGATGAGGTGAGTCGGAAGGGTAGAGCTGTGAACTGGTATTGGCAACTTGAATATGAGACATTTTCTGTAGGATGGTCTCACTGGGCTATAAAAATAGGCATCTTTCAGATCCAGGGATCCCAGCCAATAACCTGCCTGCAAAGGTGGTATCACTATCCTTAGTGTGATCATCTTGAATTTCTCTTTTTTCCAAAAGTTTCTTCAGAAACCTGAGGTCTACAATGGGTTGCCACTCTCATTTTTCTTGTGGGTCAGGAAATATCTTGAGAATAGATCCCTACCCCCGGAGGTATGGACTTTTCTATGGCTTTTGATAGTAAGTTTTTTTTTTTTTTTACTTCCAGTTACAGCAGACTTTTGTGGGAGTGAGCTGGAAAGCTTCTGTGTTTCTACAGGTTTGAAAAGTGTTTAAACTGCAGACGCAACTCCTGGCCCACTACTTCCAGTAGCTACTTGTCTGTAGTAATGTTTACCCATTCCTGTAAGTAGTGTGACAGTCTTCCTCCAACTGGCAATGGTTGGGCGACCTGGACAAAATTGTCAGGAGTTTTGTTTTGGCTGGAGCTTGGGTGCTGGAGCTGCAGCAATATGCCTGGAAGCCTTTTTTCCCCTTCTCCTATAGTAAACTCTTTGTGACTGGTACTCAAAGGGGGCATAAGAGACATAGGCTCTTGGAAATATACAAACATACTGTACGAACATGCCAGAAGATAAAGGCCTCATGGTCTATCTAGTCCACTCGGCTGTGCAGCTCCCTATTTACAAAGGGAACTGCCCCCTTCCCATTAAACTGCCCCCTCCCTGCTTCCCTTTTGTAACAGTTTTAAGTTTTGAAATATCACCTGCCTCTGCTTCCATAGGACCCGTAGGAGGTGGAGGCATTTTCCTTCTCATTGTTACTTTCGGATGTGGTTTGGTATTCATCTACTTTTCTCATGTAGACCTCTGTTTTGTCACCAAATAATGAATTTCCCTCAAGGGAGAAATCCATGGCCTTGTTTTGAGTATCCTGAGAAAGGATGGTAGTCCTCAGCCAGGAAAACCCTCTTAAGGACACTGCATGAGCTAAAGCTCTAGCAGCAGTGTCATTAGTGTCCACCACAGTTTGGAAATGATCTTGCTGTAATAATCAAGTCCTGTACAAATTCATCGTCCACTCTGTCTGCCACGCCAGAACTGTGTTCCAAAGTGCGTTCTGGTACTATGCTATATGTACTAAGTAAGCTACCTTCCTGAAAAGCAGGGAAGCTGTAGCATAAACCTTTCTGGCCATGTTATTCAATTTTTTAGAGTCCTTTTTAAGGGGCTGCACAGATAGAGTGATTCTTGTTCTCTCACAATCAGCAGCCTGGACTACTCCATGATGATCAGGATGGGCAGACAGGTATTCCACTCCCTGCTTTTCTTTTAATTTTCTTATCTATGCCTGCAGCTGAGGTGGGTGCAGCCATGCTTTTTGATCTGGACTACTTAAGTGGTTTATGCAGTGGAAGTAAAATTCTTTTTGATGGAACTACTCCCAATATGTCCATAAAAATCAGAATCCTCTTCATTCTCCTCTGTCTCTAGTGGCGGATGTTAAGAGTATCAACCATGTGTCTGACAAATGAGGAAAAAAATAAGTAGTCCTCATTATACCTTGGAGGAGGAGGTTCAAAATCTTGCTCAGGTGCACCCTCTCATTCCTTGGGGTCACCTTCCTCCATTTGTACATAATATTATTTTTCCTCCTCCACAGGGAGACAGGTCGGAGCCTGAGCCTGGGGAAGAGGGTGGCAGGTATGTTATTAAGATTTCCAATGGCCTGGGTAACCTGGAAACACTGTCACATTTTTGATGTAACCCCCAGGTTCCCCCTTAAGGTTACTAGAACCCTGGTAATTTAGTGGGTTTGCTTGTAGAAGTGCTGAGCAACCCAGGTTTAACCTGCTGGGATTCCATTGTCAGCCCCTGTCAATCACCTTGGCAGAGGTTCCAAGTGGATGGAACTCCCAGCAGCATAAGCCACTTTGGAATGTTGCCACATTAGTCAGTTTTTCTGCCTGAGAGCAGAGAGTTGGAGATGCTGACGGAGGGAGAGCCTCAGGGGAGGTGACTCCTCTCCCCTGATCCCTCTCAGTCCTCAATCGTTCCACAGTGAGAGCAGCATCGAGTAATGGTGGAGGCCATCTACTGTGCTGTGCCCTTGTGGGGGTGAAGAATCCTGAACAGATGTGGTTCCCGTACCTGTGAGTAATTTTGGGGGTATCCTCCACTTTTGATGAAGATTTCAAATGGAAAGTGCTGCCCATTGTTTGGGAGGGCCAGAATTTGCCCTACCTCACTCAAATAATTCCTGCCAGTTTTGGAAAGTTTTACTTCATGGACTGTCGGAGGACTGTTTAAGTCACTCAAATGATACCTTCATGGTCATGAATCTGTCTTGGAAAAGAGATGCCTCCCCTCTATCCAGAGCTGGAACTGATGTGCTTATGTCTGGCATAGGAGGAGAAAGTTTTTTTGTTGTCTGGGATGAATTTCACTGAAACTGTTCAACACAGTTTGGAGGACATGCGCTGTCCTGTGAGAGATTCTGTAGTTTGGGACAGCCCGGAGTTGTTCACCCCTGGGATATGTAAACCTTAAGTCATCTCATTTCATTTTGGACAAGCTGTCTTGTGTCCATAGCCCAGAAGAAGGATGGAAGGGAAGATAGTCTTTGTACCCCCTAAAGCAGGGGTGGGATTCAAACATGCAAACTGTAGTGAAGCACTACTCTGTATTTGTGGACTTTGTTGTACCTGTTTCTGCACCTGCAGCCCATCTGGGCAAATGTTTCTGTCAGTCCATCTTGTCGGAATAAAACCTACTTGGCTCTATTTCACTGTAGACAGCTTTCTATGAGTGATTGTATGATTTATTGGAGACCTCCCAAAGTGCCATGACCCACCCCGGAACCCGGTAAAAATAAAAATAAACATTTGTGTGCCCCCTTCCTCCTGAGTACAAGTCAGGAAAATGCCTCAACTATGGAGTAAGTGGACTGTTTGTTGTCAAATGCCAACTACGTGTCCAGGTAAAGAAGAAAAATTACTCACCATAGTAATGTTGTTTCTTCTAATGGAGTCTTGCTGTATTCTGATATAATGCAGTTAGCCCCAGCATTTGAACTGCCCCAGAGAGGAAAGAGTTAACTTTATGCAGAAGCATAGAACGTTGAGCTCGAGCTCGGTTTTCAAACCTCTGTCTGTGATACTTCCCAGTGTAACTGTCAGATTCTTACGAGCAAACTAAGCAAGTACTATAGTATGGAAATTGTTCAAAACATATAGCCAAAGGGCAAAAGATTTTTTGGGTCCAAAAAGACTCAAGTCGAGAACCCAAGAAGGAAAGGTAGTGACAATATTTAACTATAAAAACACAAGGATAGTAACAATAACAACTACCCCACCCAACAGGGAGGGTACAAGGTACACCACTGAGGTGCAACACTGTACCTGCCATCCCACTTCCCAAAAACTAGGTTCTGAGAGGGAAGGCGGTGGGGGGAGGTCAGAATACAGCAAGACTCCATTAGAAGAAACAACATTACTATGGTGAGTAATTTTTTCTTCAAACAACATGAAGTCTTGTTGTATTCTGACATATTGCAGACTACCAAGCAGCTCCCTATGGAGGAGGGAATGCAGAACCTACAGTACTTTGGGAACAAGCTCTGCAATACTGCTATGCCAAACCTAGCATCACTCCTAGCCTGGATGTCCACGGAGTAATGCTTGGTGAATGTATGTACTGTTTTCCAGGTGGCTGCTTTACAGATCTCTAACAAGGGTATATCTCTGGCCGCAGCTAGAGTAGCAGCTGTACCCCTAGTCGAGTGAGCCCTAAGGCCTGAAGGGGGTGTTCTACCCAATTTGTCATAGCAGAATTGTATACAAGAAACAATCCACCTGGCAATAATTATTTTTGTGGCAGGCTTACCTTTCCCCACTTCATAAGTGAGAAACAATTGAAGAAAGTCATTTCTGTGTGCCTCAGTATGCTCTGTGTAGTAGCTAAGAGCCCTTTTAACATCCAAACTGTGTAATCTTCTTTCTCCTGAAGAAGAATGGTCAGTGAAAAACACAGGGAGAGATATAGACTGGTTCAGATGAAAATCCAATACCACTTTGGGACAGGGCCTGAAATACACTAATCCGCCTGGCAGAAGTAATAGCTACCAGGAACACAGTTTTCCAGGTCAGGTACTTCAACTTGGCCAAAGCCAGAGGTTCAAAGGGTGGCTGCATAAGCTGAGCAATGCAGACATTAAGATCCCAAGGCGGAGTAGGCTCCCTAAAGGGAGGGTTAATGTGAACCAGACCTTTGAAAAACTTCCAGAAAACAGGATGAGATACCAGGGAAGAGTCCTTTCCTGCTGAAAGGAATGCAGAGACAACTGCTAGATGAACCTTCAGAGTGGCAGACCTAAGGCCTAGACTATTCAGATGAACTAGATAATCCAAGGTTGTGGAAATGTCTGCAGAATCAGGCACAATGCCTTTCTGAGAGCACCAAATACTGTACCTCTTCCATTTGGAACTGTAAGTTTTTCTAGTGGAAGGTTTCCTCGAGACCTTCAGACTATCCAGAACTCCCTGAGAGAGAGATGTAGTGCTGCATATTCTAACTCTTCAAGAGCCAGGCCTTGAGATTGAGAGACTGGAGACTGGGGTACCAGATCCACCCCTGGGAGGGGGACAGGAGATTGTATTTCCTGGGAAGAGACAGGGGACATGACACTGTCAAGGACAGCAGTAGAGGATACCAAGGCTATCTGGCCCAATCTGGAGCCACTAGTATCACTGTGCAGGGCTGAGTTCTGATCTTGATCAGAACTCTGAACAGCAGAGGGAAGGGAGGGAAGGCATAGAGAAACCTGCCCTTCCAGTTCAAAATGAGAGCATCCAGGGGTACTGTCCCCAGGACTGGAGGTCTGCAACAAAACGGAGGAAGCTGATGATTGTCCGGTGCTGCAAAGAGATTTATCTCTGGAGTGCCCCACCTGGAGAAGATAACCTTCAGGATGTGAGGATCCAGGGACCATTCGTGATGTCCCTGTGAAATTCTGCTCAGAGCATCTGCTAGTACATTGCCCTTTCCTGGAAGGTGAACTGCCACCAGGGAAGTCTGAAGAGAATAGGCCAGAGACCACAGCTTCATGGCTTCTGTGCACAAGGCCATGGACAGAGTGCCTTCCTGCTTGTTGATGTACCACATTGTGGTGGTGCTGTCTGTTCTGACTTGGACTACCTTGCCCTTGACTGAATCTGAGAAGCTCTGAAGGGCTAGAAAAACTGCCCTGAGTTTCAGGAGGTTGATATGAAGGAGAAACACCTGTGGAGACCAAACTCCTTATGCTGTAAGGGCTCCCAGGTGGGCTCCCCAACCTAGGGAGAGAAGCATCTGTAGTTAGAACTACTGATGGGACTTGAGGGAGAAAAGGAACCCTTTGTCTGAGGTTATCCTGGTCCAGCCACCACTGGAGAGCTTGGACCAGAGTATGGGTCACTGGAATCAGTTTGGTGAGAGAGTCCTTTCTCTATGACCAAAAGGACCTTAGGTGGAACTGAATGTCCCCTCATCTGAAATCTGGCTCCCTGTACCACTGCAATGGAGGCTGCCATGTGGCCCAGGAGTTGGAGGAACTGCCTCGCTGGACAAGAAACCTGAGGTTGATAAGAGGAAGCAAGATCTACTAGGGCCTTCACCCTCGCCAGGGGAAGGAAAGCTTTTACTTGGATAGTATCCAATTCTATCCCTATGAAGGTGAGAAGTTGTACTAGTTAGAGGACAGATTTTGAAAGATTGAGAAGAAACCCCAGAGAACTGAACAAGTCCTGGGGGGTTTGCTGAGCTGACCTGACCTGGTCTGATGACTAACCTACGATTAGCCAGTCATCCAGATATGGAAAAATGGTGATACCCTGTCTTCTGAGGTAAGTCACCACTACTGCAAGGCACTTTGTGAACACCCTTGAAGCTGATGTTAGGCCAAATGGCTTGGCCCTGAACTGATAATGGCCTGAAGGCAACTCGAACCCGAGGTATTTTCTGTGGGAGCACCTGATAGGGATATGGAAGTAGGCATCCTTGAGATCCAGGGATGCTAGCCAATCACCTGGCCTTAAAGAGGGAAGGACTATTCCCAGAGTTACCATTTTGAATTTGGGTTTTGACATGTGTTTGTTCAAATACCTTAGCTCCAAGATGGGTCACCACTCCCCTGTTTTCTTTGGGGTAAGGAAGTACCTGGAGTACAGGCCTTTTCCCCTGTGTTGAGTAGGAACCTTCTCTACGGCTCTGAGAGCCAAGAGAGAGGAAATATCTGCCTCTAGGGCAAGGGTTTCTGAGATTGATGCAGGTGGAAAAGACCTGGCCTTCCTTTTTGGGAACCTTTTGAAGCTGAGGGCCAGTCTCTGGCTTACTACTTCCAGGACCCACTTGTCTGAGGTCACAGACTTCCAGGCCTGAAAGCAGTAAGCCAGCCTGCCTTCTACTGGGATTGGGGAGTTGATCCGGGCTGACACCACAGGGTGTCTGCTTGGCAGGAGCCTTAGACTGGGAGGAGGAAGCAGCCCTGCTCATCCCCCTTCCGCCCCTCCCTCAGAAAAACCCCTCTGTGGGAAAGGAGAGGAGAGGAGGCCTGGGCTTGGTAAAAAGGTGAAAGGACCCCTAGACTGCTGCTTTTGTGGATTGGCCTGCCTTTCCTTGGCCTGTGCACTCCTGTAAGTGGTCCTGTATTCATCCATTTTCTTCATGTAAGCCTCTGTCTGCTCCCCAAACAGAGAGTTACCAACTACAGGAAAATCCATAGCCTTAGTCTGGGTATCCTGTGATAGGCTAGTGCATCTGAGCCAAGCATGTCTTCTGAGACACACAGATGTAGCCATGACTCTTGATGCCACATAATTGGAGTCCACAGCAGCATGAAACTGTACTTTAGATGCCTCAATTCCATCCGCAGCCACCACCTCCAGCTCCTTGTTTTTTTTTTTCACTTTATCTTTTTATTGAAATTCGAGTATATAAGAAAGCACACATCTTATACAATAGAAGACTATCCTACATGTAAGGTATAAAATATCACTTAACAAAACAGTATTTAGGGTAAACATATTGAAGAAGCCTTATACACATGTATTGATAATAAAACAGAAACCTAGACAGGATGTAAGTGGAGAGCAGAAGGGTTACAATCAATAGGGTATTATAGGATCAGAAATAGCAACCGTGCACGAAATACATGCTAGGGCAGGCTATGACAAAGCATTCAGTAAATTGCAAAAAGTGATAAATGTGGTAATATGAACAATGTTCAGTAATGGAGAGGTGAAGATAAGAGAAAAGTGTGCAAGGAAAGAAAGAAGTGAGAAAAAAGCAAGGAAGAAGGGAAGAAGAGAGGGAGAAAACAGGGAAGAAGGGAAAAAAGAGGAGAAATCTGTGAACAAAAGTTTTGAGAAAACCTAATCTGAGAGCAAAATAAGAAGGAGGGCTAAATATCCCTAAGAATTAGGGTCTAGAAGAACTAGGTTCATGTACTTGAAGTAATCCTGCCAACATCTGTCATATACAGAAGAGTCGGTTATGAGTAGCATGAGATAATCGGTCTAGAGAGGCATACTGAGAGAGGCTTTGAAGAACATCTGAAAGAGACGGCACCAGAGTTGATTTCCATTTCATAAGAATCAGGCGTTTGACCAGAAGAGAAAGCATGTTTAGCCATCTAAAATGTGCATGTGAGAGGAGAGAGCTATTGGGGATAAGGATGCCTAGAAGGAATAGCTTGGGGTCAAAAGGTAGTTTTTGTCCTGTTACTCTGGAGGCAAGTAAACAGACTTTATGCCAGAGCTTATTAATGGGAACGCAAGACCACAAGATATGAAGTTTTATTTATTTATTTGTTCTAGGATTACAAATACCTTTGAGCCGAGGCTCTTTTACAAAGGTTCCACGTCATTGGTACAATTGAGACAATCATAAGCAAAGATAACAGTTTATAAAATTTAAAAAAAAAACACAGTCTTGTAGATGAAAAAAGAACAATAAGGTGAAACTTTGGGGAGGGGAAAGGAAAAGGAGGAGGGTGAAATCAGGGAGACTAAGTGGATGGGAGAAAGGGAGGTAGGTGGGGGGACAGAGGAGAGGTGGAAGGCGGATAAGAACAGAGGTAGTGCAGCCGGGTGGCATTTGTCATGGGCCAGCAGGGGAGGTGAAGATGGGGGGGGGGTGCTGGCAAAGTGCAGGAGTAGATGTGGATCCAAAAGGGCACTCCTGTAAGTAGATCCCCATTGGCCAAATTGCAGTCCTCCAGCTCCTTGGCTAGCTTGGGGGGAGGCCTGTTTAGCCAGTTCCAGAACAGTATCCCACCTGGACTTCTGGTACCTGGCTGTGTAGGCCATATAGTTTGCCTGCCTGAGTCCCAAAGAGGATGCCAAATATTGTTTTTTGGCCATGGCATCAACTTTCCTGGAGTCCTTGTCCGAGGGGTGTGAAGCCAAAGGAATGTTAGCCCTGGGGTCAAGTATGGTTGCCCGGCATAACTTTTCCCGACTCTGTATTGCCTGCGATCTATTTCCCACAATTTTATTTGCTGACGCAATGTTTTCCCGAATTTTGTTTGCTCGAAATTGTAATATGTACCTGAATGAGCTGACCAAGTGTATAGTGTATCCCAAGTCTTCTGTTACTCAATCCCTTGTGTGAAATTTCAACACCACATTCAAAGTGTATGTCAAAGTGTAGAAAGTGTATAAAATGACAAGTGCACAAATTAAAATCAGACTAAAACATTCCTGCGTTGTTCATCTCAGCACCATGCTCTGACTCTCAGATTTTTTATAATGTCAGTTGTCAGATGTAAGCTGTGGCACACATCTTGGTGCCCTCTTCCAGGTTTTACATCATGCAGGTACATGAGATGGGATGCAGTATTAACTTGGTAAGCTGATTTTTTATTTACATGTTTGCAAATACCAGCCTCATTCCCTGTGTTACAACTGCCTAGATTTCATTGTATTTCATTCCTGTTTCCTGGGAGCTAACGTTGGATGAAGTGCTTGGTGGTTCTGCTGCTTGGTTAAATGCTGCACTGGTCGGGGAAATGTCAAGCGGGAAATGATTTAGCGGGGAGAGCACATAATGGGAAATTGGTGTCGGTATACTGCTTGTCAGCCAACGTCATGCCTGGCAACTGTACGGATCCCTAGCCCTGTCAGAGGCTGCAGCCTGCACTACCCCAACATGGCTGCTATGAGTATAAAGGAACTCCGTACCTGAGCCTGATAACATATACCTCCTGTCCATTGTTTTATCCACAGGAGGTAATGAGTTAGGAGTTTGTAAAATCTTTTGTGTCTGTTTCCCCAAAGACTTATGAAGAGAGATAGACAATCTTTTGGACTCTGGGATGTCCATCATTTCCACAAAATCAGGCTCTTCTTCCTCCTCAGCAGCTTCAACCATAGGGAGCTGGAGAGTTTCGGCCACCTTCTTGTAGAACAAGAAGTGTGAAGGGGACTCAGAAAGCCTAGGAGGGGAGACATTAGAAGACCTGTCTGGGGAGATGTCCGGTTCAATGGGCACATCCAGACCCCCCCCCAGGTCATCATCTTCATCTTCATCATCTGGATAGTCTTCGTCTCCCTCCCACTCCTCATAAAAAGCATCTGGATCATAATCTGAAGGAGACGGATCCAACCAAACTGACCGCCTAACCGGCGGTACTGGTTCAGATGGAACCGGGCAAAGCGATTGAACAATGCTAATCGCTTTGACTATCTTGTCCGTGGTTGGAGCATGTGGTACTGGATCCGAACCGGCAAACTTTCATTTCTTTTTTGACGGAACCAGACCCTCAGAGTCAGCTCTCCTTTTGCCCAAGGAGGTATCACCTAGGTCAGTAGGCACCTCCTCAGGTTCGGCCGCAACCAAACCGGGCTGGCCATCCGGATCTACAGACTTCTTGGCCTCCCTTTCCTTCAGCCTACTCAGTCTTTTTTTTAGAATGGTTTTGGGAAAGTTTTTGCAAATTTGGCAGTCTGACTTGAGGTCATCAAACCCCAGACAATAAACACAGATGAGGTGGGGGTCGGCCTTGGCAAAGGCCTCCCCACACTCAGTAGTGTTGAAACCCAGTGGGACCGGTTTTCTTCTTGGGTTTCTCAGACATGGCCAACCTACTAAATTACCCTATAGCAGCTTTTAAGCCAGGTGATAAATAACCGATTGGTTACAAACCATGTCACGAGTTTTGAAAGAGAACCAGAAAAGGCCCAGTTCTTTTGAAACCGATTGGTACCGGAACACCACTCTAATCCCAGAAAAATTTAAATTTTAAACAAAGTTGAAATAAGGTCGGTTCCTAACCAGACCGACCGATAAGAAACCGAAGAAAGAACAATTTCCACACTTTTACCACAATAAAACACAGTCACTACCTATCTACTACACTACCTGTACCATAGACAGAGGCTGGAAATCTGAAAAATAACAAATAGAACTGTTTAACCGTAATGCTTTTTAAACTTTACCGAACCACGCAGAAGAATCTCCGGAGCGATTTCACTGTTAGGCAGAGTAAAGAATCTGACGGTTACACTGGGAAGTAACACAGACAGAGGTTTGAAAACTGAGCTCGAGCTCAACGTTCTATGCTTCTGCATAGAGTTAACTCTTTCCTCTCCGGGGCAGTTCAAGTGCTGGAGCTAACTGCATTATGTCAGAATACAGCAAACTTCATGTTGTCTGAAAGTGATCCTTGCAGTGTCACCTATGTTTTGTAGGAAGGGGTCTATTACACAAAATAAAGGCTAATCATGGAATATCAGGGTTAGATTGCCTCATGAAATGGCCTGGGGGACTTCTGGTTCTGCCTCCAACCTGACGAGACAGTAGATTTCAGAGCTCCAACTCCTGCGGATATATTATCTCAAAAAAATCGCAGTTTGTGGTGCCCATCGAGAACCAGTAAGCACTAGTACATCAGTCCGAGATACCGCAGGTCACTATGCCGCCAAAAGGGTGACCGAAAGAAACTCTGATGTAGTTTCTCAAGCCAGCAAACATGCCTGACCCACGAGACGCTTGGGCCTTGGGGAAGAGTAAGGCCCCTACCATCATCGTGCCACCTCCGGATCATCCAGAGGAGGAGGCTAAAGAATTACAGAAAATAAATGAGACCATGCAGAAAATGGAACATACTGCCTTGGAAACAAGAAAAGACCTGGCATACCTCAAGGCCAGGCTCTCGGAGACTGACACTGCGGTGGAGGGACACGACAGAGCCTTCAGATATCTCCTTAAGAGGGACAAAGAATTAACTGAAAAACTCAACAATCTGGAACTCCAGTCTCAAAGAGACAACCTGTGCATTTATGGAGTTCCAGAGGGCACTGAGCAGGGGAAAATGGAGTCATTCATAGAAAACTTCTTCAAGGAACTGTTGGATCTGCCATCTGATCAACTTCTAAGTGTAGTCCGAGCTCATAGGTCCCTCGCCAAGAAACCATCGGTGCCGAATGCGACCCCCCCCCCGCTTGATTGTCCTCAAATTTCTGGACTACTGAACAAAAACCACTGTCCTCCAGGTGGCTTGGGTGAAGAAAGCAGTCCAATTTGGCGATACATGCCTCTACTTTGATCATGACTTTATGCCTTTCACCCAGCAAAAGACGAGAGCACTACTTGATATAAAAAAATTCCTAGCTGGGCAAAACGTCAAGATGCACCTAATTGCTCCAGCGCAACTGAAGATATTCCTCTCTAAGAGCCCGCTTTTCTTCCAGACACTGGCAGAGGCCTGACCCACCATCCTGAAGCTGAATGTCCCCCAAGCTCTATTCACCAAGCCAGGACCACTTTCCAGTGAACCTCTGATGCTGCAAGTGGAGCCCTGGTCAAGGGAGACTGGATCCAGAAAGCGGGGCTGTACTGACTCCTCAAAGATGTCAGCATGATGAACGGAGTCAACAGCAGGAAGCCTGGGAAGAATCACACCACAGACTAGAGTCGAGCCTAGATCCTGAAGGCCGAGACATACGTCTGACCTAGGCCATGAAGGCCAAACCAACGGACTAGACCACAAGGTCCGGGACACTCCATAAAGTATGATAATACAGAGACTGGGACTTCAGTTAATTTTGAAATTCAGTTGAAAATAGGGGGAAGGGGGAATTTATGGGCCACCAGAAACAAACCATAACTACAGGGTTGGAGGGGCGTGGGAGTTCACTGTCCTGTACCATTATGCCGTAGCTGAGTTGTCTTCTTTCCTCTTTTTGATCTCCCTCCTGCAGGTCTCCTGGGCATCTGAAGATGGAGCAGTGGCCCCCTCCAGCGATGTGGCCACCGAGACCAACGCAGAGAGCAACGGACTAACAGGCAACTGACCGCATGGGAGGAAAGCCCCAGGGATGCTCTCTCATTCCCGCGCCGTTTGGTTTTGTTGATCCCCCAAGCCAGACCCCCAGGACTACAGTGCACACTCACGCTTCTCCAGAACATTGCTATGAGCAACATGGATCAGAGGTAGGAGCAGGTTCCGGCTGCTGGGGTTCCTTTTCCTTCTCCCCCTGGAAGATCAGGTATCTGGACTGGGGGAGGGAGGGTAACTGATGCAGGAAGACCCGAGGCATGATACTCCTGAGGCACAGGGCCTGTGATTCCTGCCTGAGGGAGGGGAAGGCTGCAGCTGATTCAGGTGAGGGGCAGTCTATGGATGTGGGAACAACTGACCAGACACTGAACTGAGGATACAGGGTGATAAAGCCCCTACTGACAAGGGCTTTGCCCCTGGGTTGAGGAAGCTGGCTCTGGATCTTATGGTGGGCTTGGCCTCATGCTACCTGCGGCTGACTGCTGGTGGGGGGAGGGGAGAGATAGACCCAGGCCCCCGACCTAACACCATTAACATCGGTGGTTGTGGTGGGTCAGAAGGTGGCTCCCACCAGTTGGGCACGGTACTGGGGTCAGTGGTTGGCCACACAGGGCTGGGGCCCACACCTGCTCAACTGGGAGAGGGGGGAAAGGAGAGCCTTGTCACTGGGTCATGGAGCCCCTGAAGGGACCATCGGGCACGGGTGTACCTGCCTTCCATGCATTACCCTAAATAACGGAAGGCAGCATATTTACAATGTGGCTTAGTTAAATGAAGGTGTACAGACATAACTTATAATGTGGTGCTGTTTTCCCTGGCCTAAGACTATGCCAACATGCTGGTAGCTGGGGGAGGGGGATACAGCACTGTAAGGCCATGATACCAGGGGAAACGGGATTAGTGCTAGTAAAGGATGTGTAAATGTACTTGGCTTCGGGGGTTGAGGGATCTGACATATCAAAGGAGTATCGACTGGGCAGGCACCACCAGTAAGGTACTGACAGAGCTGACCCAGGTGCTGAAGGGAGGGGCAGAACAAGGGAGGAATGCAAGGGTCGGTGCCCCAAGGGAGATGTTAAGGAGGGGCAGCTAGTGAGACAACACCCCCAGGTCATTTTGTGACAAATGTATATGCCGAGAGGGGTCTTGGGGCTACCTGCAGAAGGGGGACGAGATAGAGCTGCCCCTCCTGCCCTCAGGGGGAACGGCCATAGGTGCAACAGGGGTCTCCCTCAGGGGAGGGGGGAACTAGACCTCTGGCCCGTGGGACAGATATGAAACAAAAAAATGTGAATATCCTCCCTCATCTCACCCAAAGGTGGTGGACCAATGACGGGGGATCAAGGGCTCATAACAGGAAAAATGAGGCGGCACTTGGGTTCACGTTGGTGGGGGGACTGGGGAGGGGAGGAAATGACTTGAGAGATGCCATTTCAGGACAGGAGTATGGGACGGGGACTGAGGGGATGCACACCGCTACCCTAACCTAACAACTTCTCGGGGAGAGGAGGGGGACGCTACCCAGCAATTTGGGTGGGCATAGAGACATCATCTCAACATGACAGGTACTGAGCTAACACCCTGGGAGGCGTAGATACATTGGAGAACTGCACTGGCAGGCACACAAAGCTAGGTGGTTCACAAGTGCATACTCTGTGCATGGCCCCTAATGCGGGAGCCACACCCCATTCGCTTAGGAACAGCTGACAGGCAGATGGGGTGCCTACTACACATTGGAAGAGTTATTTGTTTGTATATAGTTCAGGCTTGTTTTCACTACACTCAGTTTGAAGGGTTTGGAGAGACTCTGGCATAATAGTGGGCACTCGGGGGCAGCACCAGATTAGAGGTGGCAGAGGGCAATATAGTCACTTACAAAGTCAGGGGTCTGGGCAGCCTGGTTAAAAGAACCAGGGTCTTAAACAAATTAAAGAAGATCCAGACTGAGATTGCTTTCCTCCAGGAAACACATCTGTCCCTGAAAGGAAAGTGCCAAGCTAAAAAGGGCATGAGTAGGCCAGGTATATTCTGCATCCTATATAGAACATCCGTACAGCAGAGGGGTGGCCACTTTAATTCACAAGAACTGCCCCTTCCAACTAACAGGCATCCAGCAGGATGTGGAAGGAAGGTACCTGATACTGAAGGGGACCTATAGAGACACTTCCTGCACCCTAGTGAATGTCTACACCCCCAACCAAGAGAGAGAAAATGGTGTATTCCTGAGGGAGACCCTGCTTAAAACGGTGCCTTCACTGCGTGAACTGCTATTGGTGGGAGGAGATTTCAGTTTTTTCCTTATTCCAACCCTAGACAAGTCGGGCATGAGGCCAGGACCGACCTCCTTTGCAGCCAAGATTCTGAAAAGGCTCAACCGTGAGCTGGGGTTAGTGGATGTATAGCGCCACCATCACCCCAGGGAAGGGGATTATTCCTGTTGGTCTGCACCTCACCAGGCGTATTCCAGGCTGGACCTGATACTGGTCTCGGCAGACTGGCTGTATAGGGTCGAGGAGGTAAGGATACACCCTAGGACCCTGTCAGACCGTGGCCTGGTATCCATGAAGTTGTGGTCAACACCTAAAGCCAAAAACTCCTCGTGGAGGCTGAATGTTTCCCTTTTGAACAAGGAGTATAGGGATCTGGTCAAGGGAGCGGTCAAGGAATACACAGAGAATAATCCCACACAGAATACCTCGGTAGCCATCTGGTGGGGTGGCCTGAAGTCAGTTATTACAGGCAAAACGATACACTATGCCTCCCTCCTCAAAAAGAATAGCCAGAAAGAGATTTTGGATCTAGAGGCCAGACTGTGGGACCTTGAAGATGAACACAAGATAGCCCTTGACCCTACGGTTAGGGAGAGCCTAGAAGTAACTCAACAGAAGTTCAACAAACTCCTAAACAGGAAAATAGAAGGCCTGCTGAGGTACTCCCGCCAGAGGTTTTATGAATCAGGAGGCAGGGTAGGTAAACTCCTGGCATGGCAGCTCAGGAAAGAAGCCTCTTTGAGAACAGTCCTCAACCTGAGAGCATCACCGGGCCAAGGCGTGCTCATCTCTGACCCAGAATGTATCATGGTGCAATTTCAGGAATTTTACAAACACCTCTACTCCCAAAACTCAGTAAAGGACTACTAGAACAAACTGGACTCCTTTTTCGGCCGGGTCAAAGTACAAAGACACACTCAGGAGGAAAGGGAAACTTTGGATGCCCCAGTCACGGATGAGGAGGTCCTTTCCAGCACACAGGTCCTGAAGTCAAGGAAAGCCCCTGGGTCAGATGGGATGGCAGCTGAAATGTACAAAACTTTAAAGGAGCTCTGGTCCCCCACTGATTGATAAAACATGTATGGAGGTCCAAGACGGAGGGGCAACACCACCAAGCTGGCAGTACACACACATAATGGTGATACACAAGGAGGGAAAGGACCTGGCTGAGTGTGGATCTTACAGAATGATCCCCCCCTGTTAAATCTGGACCAGAAGATCTATACCTCCATTCCGGGCTGCAGGAGTGTATGGGGAGGCTGGTCCACCCAGATCAAACTGGCTTTATCAATGGGAGAATACTCCATGACAGTGTGAGGCACCTGCTGAATCTGATTACCCATCAACAGGCCTCTCGGGAACCAACCCTGGCAGTATTTATGGACGTGGAGAAAGCCTTCGACAAGGTGAACTGCAGATTCCTTTATAGGACCCTGTTGGAGATGGGGCTGGGTCCCAAATTCAGGAATGGGGTAGAAGCCCTTTATGCCGCCCCCAGGCCACAGTCAGGGTCAACGGGTTCAGCACAGGGAGATTTTATCTCACCAGGGGTATGAGACAGAGATGCCCACTCTCTCCCCTACTCTTTGCCCTATACATCGAGCCCCTGGCAGTGGCAGTTAGAACAGCTGCGGACATCTGGGGGATCAGAGTGGGCAACAGAGACCACAAGATCTCATTATACACGGATGACTACTTCTTCTATGTGACCTCCCCAGGAACTTCCCTGCAGGCTTTGGAAAGAGAACTTAGGGAGTACAGCCAGGTCTCTGAATATAAGATTAATCTCGAGAAATCAGAGGCTATCAAGTTTGGTGGCACTATACCCAGGGAAGAACTCAGACTTCCCATACAAATGGGCTAGAGCAAACACGGTGAGATACCTGGGTATCAAGATCTCACCCACAGATATCTACTCTGTTCAATCTAAACTATTGGAAACTATGGGGCGAGATTGCCTCATACCTGGCAAGGTGGGAGCTGCTTCCCCTCTCTCTGAGCGGAAGAATCGAAATGGTGAAAATGAACATCCTTTCCCGTTTCCTGTTCCTTATCCAGGCCCTCCCAGTTCACATCCCAAACAGTTTTTGGAAAAAGATGAACACCGCCCTGCTGGCTGTCCTATGGCAGGGGAGCAGAAGAAGAATCAGCAGCAGACTCCTCTCTCAGCCAAAGGAGAGGGGAGGCCTGGCTTTCCCAGCATACCTCTCAAATGTCCCTCATTACGAGGGACATCCCTCATTTTACCCCTCAAAATCGCCCTGTCCCTCATGGAAAAGGTGCTGCACACACAGGGACTGTACTGTAAATTCAGATTCTTAAGCAGAAATTAATAATATTCTAAGATGCTAAAGAAAAAATAAACCTTGTAGAAATAAAGGCAATGGTTTCCACAGTGTTCTGAGCTTGTATCTCCATGTTTGAGGATGTGTCCCTCATTATGAGAGTCAGTGTCCCTCTTTGTCCCTCATTTTCAATGTCCATGTCCCTCATTTCAGTGACCAAAGGTTGAGAGGTATGCTTCCCAGATCTAAAACTGTATTATTTGGCAGCTCAGCTTGCCCCAGTGATATCTTGGATGAAACAAAGGGAGGAAACGGGCTGGCAGTGGATAGAGAGACATCATTCGCAGCTGTTCTCCCTGACTTCACTTACACATGCCCCAATCTCTCCAGAAATCTGGAGGATCTTAACAAATCTGTGGACCGAGACCACTCTTAGGGTCCTGATGAGAGCCAGAAAACTTACCCAAATGCCAGAGGGAACAGGCCCCCTCACTTCAATCACAGGGGACCCAGACTTTACCCTGCCTTGTATAGATCCCAGACTTCGGACGTGGAATGCTTTTTCCCTGGTCAGGTTCCGTAACCTGATCCAGGGAGAAGGTCTCATGACATTTGAGGCAATACAATGCAACTACCACCTTGGCAGGGCAGAATTCCATAGATATCTCCAGGTCCAACACTACCTAGTTTCAAACCAACTAGTCCCAAAGATCACAAGAGACCTTATGGGCCTCAAAGATTTCCTATACTGGTCAACCAGACTGGCTGGATAGAGGAAGGTGGTTTCTGGGGCCCCCAGGGTCCTCCAGGGCAAAAGCTGCTCTCAATTTCAGGCGATAAGGGAGAGATGGGAGGGGGGAGCTGGAAAACCCACTCCCCATGGAGCATTGGGAAAGGACTTTGAGGAAAGGCTGGCAAACCACGGTGTCACCCAGCTGGAGAGAGTTCTGGTGGAAATGCTTGACTCGCTTTTTCCACACACCCTCAATCACGAAGTATTTCCAAGGAGGTAACCCAGATTTATGCTGGAGAAAATGTAGTCAGGTGGGCACTCACAGTCGCATCTTCTGGACCTGCCCAGCCCTACTGGAATTCTGGCAGGGAATCCAGCAAACCCTGGCTGGATGTGAGGGACTCAGATCCCCTTTACGTTCACCACAATGATACTGGGCCTGGAGCTCTCAAAGATACGGAATAACAAACAACAAGGTCTGTTCAGGCTGCTATGCTTAGCAGCATTGAAAGAAATAACAGCCAACTGGCTGAGCCCTGCCGTACCAACGCTTGGTTCTTGGAGGGTAAGGGTGGAAAGCATTCGGCGCATGGAGAGACTGACAGTCAAACTCCGACTCACATAAGAAAAACATGAGTAGCTCTGGAATAGTTGGGGATCCCTGGGTCAGGGAGGAAATCCAGGCCTGGGGAGGGGCTACATACCTCTCAACTGTACCACATTACGAGGAACGTTCCTCACTTTACTTCACAAAAGCTCCCTGTTCCACATTGTGAGGACTTGTTCCACATTCAAAGTCAACATTTTAAATCAAAAATCCATAGCAAATGATGCAAAAAATATATCATCCAGTTAATAACAGACTTTCTGAACATATATGCAACATGTTAACAGTGTTTTGAACTTCTTAGGTAAAGATTTGATTAAGTGTTCCACATTTTGCCCATGTTTTCCACATTTTGACAGGCAATGTTCCACATTTGGGGGACAAAAGGTTGAGAGGTATGAGGGGCTACCCAGACACAACTCTTCAATAGACAGGGGTGTGACCCACATAAGCATGCAGGGGCCTCCAGCACATATGGGACGGCCAGGCAGAGTGGTAACAGAGTCTCTCCAGACTGTTTTAAGACTCCAGCTGAGTCACAAGTTGCTGTTCATTCTTCTCCAGTTAAACTTCCTGTAAAGTGAAGATACAGTAGAAAATGAGCATACAAGTGTGGCTTCAGATAACACATAATTTCCCGTACGAATGACACCTGGGAAAACAAGACACACAAAGAAAAAGAGAGTGGTACATAGTACAGGGGTAGGATTATGAATGACCGAAGAGCATGAGTATACACCAGCAGAATGGGGGTTGTTCAACACACATAGAGGGTTATGGCTCAGAACAAAAAGTTTAACTAGGGGAAATACTAATGTACTGGATGAATTCCAGGCTGTATGAACCTGTAACTTGACTTCTGTATACCCTTTGTGCTTGCCCCTGTAATGTGTACTGTATTTACCTGAAATAAAAATGATTTTAAAAAAAAGGAAATGGCCCGGGGTAGTGAATTTGGTGGCAGTGCACCCACCGGAGGAAGCACTAACTGTAAATGCAAGTGGTTTCCAGCTGCAGTCCGAGTGGCAGAAAAAAACAAGCATTTGTCAATGCTGAATGTTTGCTTGCTGGCATTGGCATTGGTAGTGTAGGAGTTAGAGAGCTGCATAATAGGAATGGCAGTGAAGTATTGCACTGAAGCCAACTCCACCACCACCCTGCAGAGACTGACAGGCATTGGGGTGTGCCTTTGGGTCGTCAGGCGTAACAGCCACGCCATTTTGCCACACCCTACCTGCAGACACTGACAAGTGTCACGGTGTGCCTTGGGGTCTTTGGCCCTTATGCGCACCCCATTCCATCAGGAAATACGGTGAGATTGGTCCTGTATAGGAGAGTGGGGTGAACTTTGGGGCCGAAGAGTCCAAGGCACACCTCGATGCCCCTCACTGGCTGCAGGGTGTGAAATGGTATGAGCATTATCAGCGAGAATCCCAAGTCACACCCCTGATGCCTCTCAATCTGTACAGGCTGGGGCATTATGGTCGGAAACCCTAACGCCTCAGGCGTTCATTGGCATTTTCACTCCAAATTTTCAACGTGTTTTTTTTTGTGACCCCCACCTTATGAACAGAGGCAATATCAGTTTGTTAGCCGGAAGTTGATTTCGCACAGTGACTACGCCATTTGGCACCACAGGTGCGAAAACACATTTCGAACAGGATGTGAAAAATGATAGCTGTATTGTTCATGGGGAGGTGCAAAAAATGGCAATGTTGAAATTCTGCAGTGAAAATATTTAAAAAACTAAAGAAATCACGAGTGTTTAGAAAATGCATAGCAATACACCCTTAATGCAATTAGTTTGGGGATTTTTACAGCAGATTGTCAACACAGGGATTTTGTAACCTCCGCTCATGAACAGTGTCACTGTGATTTTCTTAATCTGTCCCGAACAGTGATTTCCCACAGCGACCACGTAGTTCTGCGCTGGAAGTGCGAAAACACATTTCAGCCATGGTGTGAAAAATGACAGCTATACTGTTCATAAGGAAGTGTGGCAAAATGCCAGTGGTGAAAATCTGGACTGAAAATATTAGAAGTCTATGAAGTTACGAGGGTGCGTGGAAACTGCTTCGCTCATAACACAGTCATTTTATGGACGTATTTCACCAAATTTTTAACATAGCCATTTTAACACCTCTGCTCATAAACAGTGTCTCTGTGACTTTCTTAATCTGTCCCGAACATTGATTTTGCACACCGACTGTGCCATTGTACGCTACATGGGCAGAAACATGTTTTGGCAAAGATGTGAAAAATGACAGCTGTACTGCTCATAAGGAGGTGTGGTAAAATGGCAAAATTGAAAATCTGGAGTGAAAATATTGAAAATTCGCGAACGTACGAGCCTGCGTATGAACACATGCTCGTAAAATAGTAATTTTTGAGAATTTTTTCACCAAATTTTTAACACAGCCATTTTAACACCTCTGCTCATGAACAGTCTCACTGTGATTTTCTTACTCTGTCCTGAACATTGATTTCGCACACCGACTGCGCCATTGTGCGCTTCATGCACAGAAACACAGTTTGGGTCAGTTGTGAGAAATGACAGCTGTACTGCTCATAAGGAGGTATGGTAAAATGGCAATGTTGAAAATCTGGAGTGAACATATTGAAAATTCGCGAACTTACAAGTGTGCGTAGGAACAGCGCAACGCATGTTCGTAAAACAGTCATTTTTGGGAATTTTTTCACCAGATTTTCAACATAGGGTTTTTGGGGGCCTACCTCATGAACTGTGACACTGTTGTTTCATAAACTGGTCCCAAAAGGTGGTTCTGCGCAGTGACCGTGAAATCACCTTTCGGGGCCGTTAACGCCATGACAGTGACAGAAATCATGAGTGGGGTCCCAAAAACCCCATGTTGAAAATTTGGTGAAAAAATTTCCAAAATGCCGAGATATGCACTAAAGTTGAAAAACCCTATTTATTACATTACACAGCTTACTGGCATTTCCTCAGTTCGCGGTTGGCTTTGAAGAGTGCAGGCGTGTTCCCGGTCCACGAAGATTGTTGCGCGAGCTCCGGAGGTAAGTATGGGGTGAGGAGGGGTGTGGGAGGCAGGTGCTGCAGAGGTGGGCATGGGTGAGGGAGATTGGGTCAGGACAGTCAGCGAGGAAGGTTTTTTTTGTTTTTTTTTAACTTAGATAACACGGGACTTGTGCCACGCTGGGGTGGGCTCCCAGCGTGGCAGCTGGAAGGCTGTTTGGGGGGGGCTGTGGAGCCGACGGGGGATTAGGCACCCCCATCGGCCATATGATCTATTGCCACGCTGGGGTGAGCTCCCAGCATGGCACCCTGTAGTCTCCTGGGGGGGACAGCAGTGGAGCCAGCAGAGTTGGGCACCCCGTCGGCCATGCGATCTGTTGCCATGCTGGGGTGGGCTCCCAGCGTGGCATCTGAACTCTGTTGAGGGAGTGCAGCACAGTCAATGGGGGATTTGGCACCCCCATCAGCTATACAGTGTGTGCGTGAGGGGGGAAGCATGAGCATGCAGTATGTGTGCGTGTATGTGTGTGGGGGGAGTGCGCATGGGCATGTGATATCTTATCGCTGCTCACTGAAGCATAGCTCTCCCTTTTAACTGTACGGCCACTGCATTTTCAACTGCTGTCATAGACAGCTGCAGTGTTCATTGGAGAACTGCAGCCGTGCCTGCAAACACACTGACTGAATTGGAAGACGGGTGCCACAACTCCGAAAACTTGGATGATGGCACTATGTTTCTTGCACATGCGTGCAAGCAAACATAAGTGTGTTCAACTGCAGTTTAAAATCCTTCCCAAGGAGCCTTGTTAACGCGCTCAAAAGGAGAGAGAGTGTGTGTGCCCCTGCCCTAATTTGCATGGCATCAAGTAATTGGCTGAGCTGGTAAGCCACACCCCTTGGACTGTGTGCTGTGTGAGAGGGGATGGGCAGAGTGTTGTGGCAGTGGGAGCTTGTGTAGCAGCAGCATGGACCTCAGGCCTTGTGAAGTTTTTGAATTTTTGACTGTGGGCAACGGGCAAACACCAAACTGCAGGCAGTCGGCAGTCTGTTGCATGGGTGTAACAAATCCCAAAGTCGGTCATCGTAGTCTGGATCATCAATCAATCGATAAAAATTTTAGTTGTAAGGCCAGCCCGGTGGCGCTGAGGGTTGAGGCGTTGGACGCCACACCTCGCTCCACGCCGGTGACCCGGGTTCGAGAGTGGACTCGGGTTGTCGGTGGGTCAGCTGGGGGGAGACAGGCTTGAGCGTCCAACGACAGCTCGCCGTCTCCAGGGAGGGACTTGACAGATGCTCGACACTTGCATGACCCCGGGCGGAGGCTCGAGGAAATGCAAGCTTCAACTCAGGAGAAGAGGGGTGGCCAATAAGCAGCAAGGACGTCGGTGTTAGCGCCTTGACGTCAGGGAGCCACTCACTGCTCAGGGAGGGAGAAAAGCGTGGAAAAAAATGCCTGTCACATCCGGGAAGATGGGGTGAGCGAGGACATGCCCATGATGTGCCAGAACCCACCCAGCAGGCCCCGACCAACGAAATGTAAGTATCAGGGTGTTAGGGTCCCCGCCTCGTTCCCGCCCAGGGGGTAAACTGTGGCTTCATGGGGCTTGAGGGTCTGCCTGGGTAGGGTTCTAGGTAGTGGGATGTCCACTTGTCTCCCTTGAAGGGTCGGAAATGGCAGGCGGCAAGGAGGAGGGATAAAGAATAATTTCAAAAAAAAAAAAATGTATTTGTAAGCGCCATTCTATCAAATCAAAGCACTGTACATCCTAAAATTAATTAAATGTTTTACATACATCAATAAATAAAACACAATAAAACATCTTAATAAATATCAATCAGATAGCAGCTTGACCCTCATCCAGAAATGCCTGGCTGAACAGATATGTTTTTAGTTCACATTTGAAACTATCAACGGTCAGGCACTCTCTAATCTGACGAGGTGGAGCATTCCACAGGGTCGGGGCCACAAAAGCAAAAGTGCGCACCCCCAAAGTCTTTAAGAGGACCCTGGGAACCTCTAGCAATCCCTCATCGGTGGAACAGAGTGGGCAGAGGGGGCGGTAGGGGCATAGAAAATCTTGCAAGCAGCTAGGTCCCTGTCCATGTAGGGCTTTATAGGTCAGTAACCCGAACTTGAAGGTGATCTGCCACTGTACTGGCAGCCAATGCAGATCACGGAGCACAGGAGTGATATGGCAAGATCTTGATAAACCAGTTAACAACCTGGCTGCTGCATTCTGCACTAACTGCAGTTGGCGGATATCAACCCCCAGTAGCCCTAGGTATAGGGCGTTGCAGTTATCAAGGCACGAGGTTACAAAGGCATAAACCACAATTGGCATATCGCCAGGCGGAATCAGGTGCATAACCCGAGCAATGTTCCTCAGATAGTAAAATGAAGTCTTTACGACTGCAGGCACCTGAGACTTTAGTGTCAGCCTGCTGTTGAACAAAACGCCCACATTTCGTGCCTGACTTGAGGTAAGCAGCTGATCACCTCCGAGCCAAAGTCCAGAAAGTTGACCTGCTTGCAATCCCATGCCTTGGTGACCTGGCTCTACTACCAACACTTCAGTATTGTCAGAGTACAACCTCTGCTAGTTGGCACTCATCCAACCCTGAATCTCGGCGAGGCAGTTGTTAAAGACCGAGAGCATCCCTCCATGTTCGGGCACAAAGGACATGTAGAGCTGTGTATCATCTGCATAGCAGTGAAAACTCAGCCTATACCACCTAATAATGTCTCCCAATGGCAGCATATACACTGCAAACAACATGGGGACAAGATGGAGCCCTATGGAACCCCACATGACAGGGGAGAGAAGCCGAGGAATAAATCCCCGACACTACTCTCTGCATTCTGCCAGTGAGGAATAATCTAAACCAACTGAGGACCAAATCAGCCAGTCCACAGAGGATCCACAGGCACTCCAGCAGCACCCCATGGTCCACAGTGTCAAACGCTGCAGAGAGATTAAGGAAGACTAAGATGGAACAACTTCCTCAATCCCTCGCTATCAGGAGATCATTTAGTACCTGAACAAGGGTGGTCTTGGCTATGCCTCTTGCTGAAACCAGATTGGAGAGGTTCATACACATTGTGCGTTGTCAAATGAATAACCTTGCCCACAAAAGGCAGGTCAGAGATGGGTCTGTAGTTTACTAGGCAGGGGGGATGTACAGAAGGTTTCTTCAGGAGTGGTATTACTACTGCCTCCTTCAGGGGGTCCAGAAACACCCATCTCCAGAGAACATCGGACTATCCTAGCAAGGACTGGGCTGATGACTTCAACACACCACACTAGGAGGCATGTTGGGCCCAGATCCAGACTACAGTAGGTTGGGCACAATCCCTGGATGACCCGCACAATGTCTACGATCACCAACTGGCTGAAGTCAGATCGGACAATCCGAATGCTTGCAACCTCTTGCCCATCACTGCAAGGCCCATTTGAGTGTGTTGAATGGACCTCCGACCTGATGATGTCAATCTTATCAGCAAAGAACCAAGCAAACTCGTCACATCTAACTTGTGAAAATCGATTCCTTGCCACAGCAATCTCCTTGGACAGGAACTCTGCCTTCTTACAGGAGATGGCCGATTGATAGTCTTTATACTGAACTATCAATTTAAGTTTGTCATCCTCCAGGCCAGATTTCCACCAACACAGCTCCAACCTTTGACCCCCTCGCCTCATCTCCTTCAAAGTCCCATCAAACCATGGGGACTTCGGGCAAAGGGAGAGGGAGCGAACACAGACAGGAGCTAAGGAGTCGAGGGTCCCCAGCCACTGCCTTATTATAGGCTAGTACTAGTTCCCTCGGCTCCTCGTATACACTCATCACACCTGATAGGTTCAATACCTCCATAAGACCACCTGGGAAGTAAAGTGTGCTCGGGTGATCGTGGTCTGTTTGGCCAGAACAGAAGATGAAAAGTTTGCAAAGAATTGACTGGACTGTGAGTATTTCAAATCTAACACACTTCAAAAATGCTTCAAACAGCTAGAGTTTTGAAAGTAGCAGTCGCTAGTGAGAGCCACTGTACTGAACACAGCTCCGGTTACTCAGCAAATTGGGTGCACGGCAGGGAACAAAGAGAGAATCAAATTGTAAAATACAGGTTGTAGCAGGTATAGAATCCAAAACAGAGTGAGAGATTTGGAAAACTCGTTTGCAGAAATGGCAGGCAGGGACTCGAGGACAAGACTTTGAGGCCTAGTTATGGCACAGTGTGAATTTAAGCTCAGCATGCAAAGCTCCTACGTGCAGTTAAGCATAGTGAGCAAAAAGGTATTGAAGTGGCAAGTCTCTTGTGAAGTCTTTAAAGAGCACCTTTCTTGGTGCATCAGAAATCAAATAGGAGGCTCCCTTACCTGCAGAGGAATTCCTCCGTAGCACTTTTAAAACTATCAGCTTTGCCCCCCACGGGGGGGGGGGATCGTATTTTGCCCCCGAAGAGGCTAGCCGCTCGATCTCTTCCATATCCTGATTGCTACACCATCCCCACGTTTCCTTGTTTTGTGATGTCACTATAGGACCAGCGCAGGGACGACGTCAATGCAAGTCTATGGAGCCTAATTTTGAAAGTTATTTTCAGTATTTAAATCAGACTTTTGGTACAAATGGAAGCCTGTATTCAAGTAACAAGGCTCTTGTTCCCAGACAAGTGGAAGGAGGCAATGGTCACCCCTGTCCTCAAAACATGTGATGCCACAAATCTAACAAACTACAGGCCCATCTCTATACTCCCTCCTCTATCCAAGGCTTTGGAGCGTGTTATCTCTGACCAGCTTACGGAATACCTCATGCAGCACAACCTACTTTGTACCCAACAACATGGGTTCCAGAAAGATTATTCCACCATCACCGCCCTTACTGGTTACACCACACAGTTTTTATAATGCCTTCAATGAGGGTCTAGCAGTTGGTTCGATCTTCATTGACCTCACAAAGGCGTTTAACACCGTGAACCACCAACTCCTCCTGGAATACCTACCCTCTATTGGCCTGTCCTTGGATACTGTCACTTAGTTCAAGAGCTACCTGTCTGACACGTCACAACAAGTCAGAATTGGAGACTTGCTATCCAAACCCACGACTGTGACTCTTGGAGTCCCTCAAGGCTCAATACTGGGTCCGCTTCTGTTTTGCCTTTTCATCAATCGCCTGCCCTTAGCCTGTCGTGCACACATGGTACTTTATGCGGATGATGCTGTCACCTCTGTGAATGGGACAAACCTTCCCATCATCAACTATGAGCTTGAAGCAAACTTCCACAGACTCGAAGAGAGGTTCCGAGACAAACAAACTGTTGCTAAACTACAAAAAAACAAAGCGCATGCTCTTTACGCTCCCACAGAACAGGAAGGAATTCGGGTCACTACAAATTCAAAGCTCCAAAGGGGTTATACTTGAGCAGATCGACACCTTTAAATATCTCGGTATCCACCTGGACAGTATCCTCTCATTCTCAATGCATGTAGACCAGGTAATCAAAACTGCCAATGCAAAGCTAGGTGTCCTTCATCGACATTGCCACTATATGCCATCTGTTGCACTGAAGCTTGTCACCCACAGCTCGGTGCTAACCTCCATCGACTATGGCCTCATAATCTACAGTGGAGGGACTGACACTGTCCTAAAAAGGGTGAAAACCCTGCTAAATAAAGCATGTCAGCTAGTTCTGAGTGCTGATCGCTGGACACATACTTGTGACCTCTACAAAGCAACTGGATGGCTACCCTTTCACCTCAGGGCCCAATACCAGGCCTGTCTTCTAGGAAAGAAAGCCTTACTAAGACTTACCCCTGACTATACTTCGTGTCTCTTTAAAATAGACCAGCCAACTATCAGTACTTGGAGGTCCTCCAGGAGCATGCTTGCTGTTCCTTTCAAGTGCACTTCAACAGCACAAAGGTCCCTGTCCTTCAGAGGACCCAAGTGGATAAATGACCTACCCCCCTGACCTCATCGACTGTCAAAAGGTCGCCAATCTCAAACTTGGTCTCCGCGCACATCTTGCCCTATCCTGTGTGTGTGTGACTGCCCCTCCTAACTCAACAGTACTACAAACACCTATCAATCACTCCCCCTTCTCCTAACACGCTCCTGTCCACCCCCACCCATCTTTCTCCTACTCCTTCTCCCATGTTTCTACCACCCTCCTAGCCACCCCCACCCACCTCCTCCGGTTACTACTCCTCCTCTCCAATTCTGACCCCCTCACTTCTTTGACAAAGCCTCCCCAGGCTGCATCTTCTCATGCCATCCTCCCTAGTCCCTATCCTTGCTGCCTTTCCAAACCCAGTCTTGGTCTCACTCAAACCTTGAGTTGCCTCCCCCAGCCTTCAGTCTTGTCCTACTCATCTATCTCTTGAGCTGACACAGAAATCTCCTAGAGAATTTCCTAGTTTCATGGAATCAAAAAGTATATTCTTTAATTATTTTATTTAATTCCATGTATGTAATCTGAGTAACCCTGTACCGGCTCAATTGTTTTCTTTGCAACTTTATTAGACTCGTCAGATGTATTTGTATTGTACCTAAGTTTACTGCTGTTATTTTGTCTGTCTTGTATCTTGTCTGACCTGGAACCTTTGTAAATGAGCCCATCGCTCAAAGGTATTTAATCCCAAACTGAAATAAATAAATATATTGCCTCTGTTGTTGTGTGCTCTGTATTTTTTTTTCTATTCTAGATGATCCTGTCATATACACTGTTCCTACTGTAAATACTGTAAAATTTAGCAAATATTGTTTTTACTTTTTCTCTGTATTACAGAATTTTTGTACCACTGGACGTTTGTGAAAACAGGCATTTCTTTTTTTTTTTTAATTATATTATTTATCCACTCCTACTCCCTACGAGC
This sequence comes from Neoceratodus forsteri, assembly GCA_016271365.2. Taxonomy (NCBI): domain Eukaryota; kingdom Metazoa; phylum Chordata; order Ceratodontiformes; family Ceratodontidae; genus Neoceratodus; species Neoceratodus forsteri. Next base: position 667,505,168 of record CM057451.1, on the reverse strand, counting down.
TCCACATCTTCGGGAGCACTAATGAAGGACTGGCCCCGCTCCAGCCACCTACCTACCTCCATGGTCAAAACCCCATGGGGCCACGTTCTTCCCAGGTAAGAGTGCAGTGGGGCGGAACGCCCCAAACTATTCTAGTCTCATCATGGGAACCTGGAACCAGGTAGACGGGAGCCATTAGGGGTCTGCCTTGGTGCTCCATCTACCCGGAGCTCACAGAGTTCGTTCCCTGTTCATTTTTATGGGAGTGTTGCACATACTATGCCAAGGCATCACTGCCGATGTCGCCGCTCCCGTCCCCAGACGTCTGCTCCACACTTGCCATGCCTCCAGCCTCCACCAGAGGCCAGTCAAGTGCCGGCTGACCCCCCTCCCTCCCAGGAGAGGAGGCTGTCTTCTGGATGCTCAATCCTCTCCCTCCCCTGCTGACCCCCAGCGGCCCAGGGCTCATTCCCTAACTCGGGTCGCTGGCATGGTGCAAGGTGTGGCGTCCAGCCCCTCAACCCTCAGCGCCACCGGGCCGGATGAAAATGGGCATTTTGCTCACATACCTTTCAGTATAAAAATAAAATTTTATTGAATTGAATTGAAATTGAATTGAATGTCCCCGTAGTCGAAGACAGGGAGGATAGTCTTAAGAATGATTCCATATGACAAGGGCAATTTTTCTATGACGACTTGCGAAACAGCAAGTAATTTTTGCCCCAATAAAATCAACCTCTAACCCACATAATCGACCGCCAATATGGCAACCATGCAGATACTGAAATTAAGATTTAATACGGGGGGGGGTTATGCCTCTTGCACACACCCCCATTGCAGGGGGGCAAGCCCCCCACACCCCTCAAATTAATATAATCAACTCTGGGGAGGAGCGGACACTGGGAAAAAGGGGAATACACAGGAGGGAGTACCATGGCTGGGGCACCATTGGTCCGGGGAACACAGCGAAGCAAAAATAAATCCTAACAGCTAACACCATGCAGAAAAATTTTTTAGCTACTGGCAGTCCCAAACCTGGGACCATCTCTACACCAGTCCATGACCCTACCCACCACACCAGACAGACAGCTTGGCAGTAGCAGACCTCATTGCTGTACTTCACCAACAACAGTACAGCTCCCCCAGCATTCGATCTCGCCATTACAATGTTCTCACAGTCGCTATCCCTACTATCGCTATGTGAACCCACTCATTATCCCGTCAGACACGAAAATAGAGTCGCTCATATCTGAGTTGCTCATTTGCAGTCGCCCATCTGACAGGTTACCTTATGAACTAGGTTACAGCGGATGTGTAAGGGGAGAGAGTGTTTGTTACGATAGAGCACGCCTAGCTTTGAGCAAAGGGAGTCAATATGGGTGGAGAAGTTGAGGTGTGTTGGTCTTACCAGAGGCCTAGGTATTTGTACAAGGTGACGGTGTCAGTGGTGGAGGTATCCGACACAGTGAATGTTGGGGAAGTGGGGATCCTAGCCAGCTTGTAGGGGAGCCAAACACCGTGGAGACTTTTTTTTTTTGTGTGTTCATACGAATATACAAAGAAGCCAGCAGAAGAAGGCCATGCTCGTACTGCAGGGTCCACAGCTTGAGCTAATGTCCCTGCCCTCCCTCCCCACTCCTACCATCCTCCCTACCCATGATCCTTACTTTCCTCCTATGCCTATCACAGCCTCTCTTAAAGCTGCCCATTGTCTTCAACGAGATGACTTGTTTCAGCAGTGCATTCCAAGTGTCCACCACCCTCTCTGTGAAGAAGTGCTTCCTGACCTCCCTCCTATACCTCCCACCCTCCAGCTTAAGACTGTGCCCCCTCATGTTATGGTTGCCACTCAGCTTAAAGAGACTCTCTTTAGCAACCTTATTTATCCCTTTCAAGTACTTGAAGGTCCCAATCATGTCCCCTCTCTCTCTCTCTCCTGTCTTCCAGGGAGTACATGTTCAGTGCCTTCAACCTCTCCTCATATGCCTTACCCTGCTGACCCACTATCATCTTTGTAGTCCTCCTCTGGACCTTCTCCAGCAGGCTAATGTCCTTTTTGAGGTGTGGACACCAGTACTGAACTCCGTACTCTAGATGCGGCCTTACCAGTAACCTGTACAAGGGCAGTATAACCTCCCCTCTCCTACTACTGATCCCCCCTAGATATGCATCCCAGCATCTTATTTGCCTTTGCTGCTGCTTTCCTGCACCTCGTGGAGTGCTTCAGGTCACTAGTGATCATCACTCCCAGGTTCTTCTGCTCCTCTGATACAGATACTCGGACTACACCCAGGTAGTACTCTGTCCTGGGATTCTTGGCTCCAATATGCATAACTTTGCATTTCTTGGCATTAAAGCCAAGCTGCCAGATCCTGGACCACCTTCCCAGCTTTTCCAGATCTTCCTGTAGGTCCTGTATCCCCTTTAGCTGTGTCCACTCTCCCACAGAGCTTGGTGTCATCCGCAAATACACACATTTTGCCCTTAATGCCATCCCCAATGTCACTGATGAAGACACTGAACAACACCAGCCCCAGCACAGAGCCCTGTGGGACCCCACTGGTTACCTCTCTGGTACCAGATAACTCTCCCCCCACAATCACCCTCTGGGTTCTGTCCCTCAGCCAGTTTTCCACCCATCTGACCATCTTTTCCCCAAACCCAAGATCCACCAACTTCCTGATCAACCTTTTGTGGGGCACAGAGTCAAAGGCTTTGCTGAAATTAAGATAGAGGATTTCTACTGATTGGCCCCTGTCTACTGTTTTAGTGACACAGTCAAAGAAGTAAATAAGATTCGTTTGACACGATCTCCCCCCCATGAACCCATGCTACCTCACATCCTGGAGACCATGCTTCTCTAGATATTCCACCAACCTTTCCTTTAGTATGGTCTCCATGAGTTTGCTCACAATGGAGGTCAGACTGACTGGTCTGTAATTCCCTGTTCAGTTTTAGAGAGTTGTTTCTGAACCATGTTATCATGTGATTGAAGTCGGACCCGCAAGAATTTGTGCAAATGGGGTTATAATCAATGAACACAACTGGATCCTACTAGAAGAGCTGAATACACATTTTGCCACTGCAGGGCTTGCTTTTGACTCCTCTCCTTATGTCGGGCTACTCAGTTAGCATCCAGACTGCATTTCATCCCCTGCCTCCCCCTCAACACACCCCTTTCACTTCAGACTGGTCTCCTTCAAGGAAGTGGAAGACCATCTCAAAAGCTAGACATAAGAAAGAGTGGTGGTGCTGATGGATTAGAACCGTTCTTCTTCAAACTTGGCTATTATTACCTGGCAGCACCTATCCTTCACATTTTTAATCTTTCCATAGCCTCTGCCACAGTACCATCATGATGGAAATTCACCCACATTCTTCCTTTATTCAAATCCGGTGACCCCTGCAACTTGAACAATTAAAGACACATACCCATCCTCCCTACCCTATCCAAAATCCTCGAAAGACTAATCTACACCCAACTGAAAGCGTACATCGAAAACTACTCCCTGCTCAGCCCTGCTCAGTCTGGCTTTAGGAAAATCACAGCACCATTTCCGCACTCACCAAAGTAGCTAACAACTGGATTACAGCTCACGGCTCCAAACTGGTAACTGGCACTATCTTCCTCGACTTCAGTGAGGCGTTCAGTACTGTGGACCACACCCTCATCCTTCTTAGTCTCAAAAACCTAGGTGCCTCTGCGTCCATTGAACAGTGGTTCACCAGCTATTTATCAGGTAGAAACTAGAAAGTAAAGGCTCATGGCCAGCTCTCTAACTCCCTGCCCATCTCAAGAGGAGTCCCACAGAGATCCATTTTAGGCCCTATTCTCTTTTCTATTTATAGCAAAAATAACCTCAACTCCAATATTGTCACCTCCAAACTGCACTTATTTGCAGACAACACAGTTTTCTACACTTCAAAGCCGACACTGCCCAAAGTCTGTGAGGAACTGCAAGCTGATTTCTCTAAACTTGAGCAGAATCTCAACAACTCCAAACTACTGATAAACACAAAAAACCAAAAATAAAAGCTATGTTCTTCTCTCTTAACAACACTTCGCCACTAATGGCACAAAGTATGCTGAACACCCCCACTATCACTACCCTAGAAGAATCTCTGGAGGTGGTAGATAAATTTAAATACCTGGGTATATGGCTCAACAATAAATTCTCCTTCAATGTACACATCGAAAATCTCTGCAGTAATCTCAAAGCCAGATTGTTTCTTTTACAGAAATAAGTCCCTTTTCCCTTCTGATACCAGATTAAGGCTCGCACAGGCCACATTCCTACCACTTCTCGATTACGGTGACATAATCTACAACTGCACCTCGGCTACCAATCTGCACAAGCTGGATATATTATACCATGAAACAGGCATGCCTGACCCTCAAATTAGATGGCAATACTGTTTCGGATCCCGACACCGTGGCAGACCTCTTCAACAAGTTATTCGTCTCCTGTGCCATCCCTGACTCCTCCTCCCCCAACTCGGCTGAACCATCCTTCCCGCTGTTGGTTTCGACTTTCCTCCCATCACACCCCTTGAAGTATACAATATGCTCTCCTCCCTTAACTCATCCAAAGCTTGCCCTGACAGTATCCACCCAAAAATGCTCCACACCTTTGTAGCAGCAGTTGTTGCCCCCGACTCACATACTGAACCTCTCTCTCTCTATCCACTACCACTGTACCTCAAGCCTGGAAATCAGCCAAAATTATCCCTCTGCACAAAGGCGGTGACCGTTCCCAACCAGGAAACTCTAGGCCCATATCACTTCTCCCCTCCCTAGCCAAAGTCCAGGAATCCAATCCCTTATACTGTTCAGACTGTCATACTTTCTCACTGCAAACAACTCACTCTCACCAGTCCAGTCAGGATTCTAAAAACACCACTCCACCGTCACCACCATTCCAAGTGTAACCGACTACATACTCTCTACCATGGATGTAACCCCTAGATGGCGCTATCCCAGGGGCTACTACCCCTGCCTGATTTGCCACTAACAGATTGAGGGGCCTGGATCCAATGGCGGGTGCCTCCACCCAGAGGTCAGGGTTTGCAATAGTTAAACTAACTTGGTCACAGCCCTCTGGGACACTGCAACACCCCTTTCTTCCCACTAGTGGCCCACACAATATATCAGAATTACCTTCACAGTATACACTTACCCCAAGGTCTGGTTCCGGCACTGGGACCTCCTGTGAAATGAGATACAGTGCAACAATCACAGTACAGTACTTTAACATAGAACAAATACCTCAGGCAGTATAACTTTGCTGAAACAAGCAGCTCTGATTTATTTAGGGATATAACAAGGACAGGAAATCAGGTTAATTAGCTTATCACTCTAATAATCTACCTATGGCTCTGTGCACAGGCCTATCCCTATCAGTTACTGTCCTGGGTACCCAAGCCCTAGTGGCTAGTCCAAACCGTGGCAGCTGGTAGGGCCCTTTCACACAGAGAAAAGGAGAATTAAACAGTCAGCAGTACAGTAATTCATTTGGATTTAATGTGGCAATTCAACAGGGTGCACCCTGAATTAGTACTCACGACCTCCAAATAAGATAGGGTCCTTCAATGTCAGCAGGGCTCACTTGAGGTACACAAACCTCTTCACACATCCATATAAAAGAAAGCACTATACCAGGCAGGCTGCATCTGTATCCCGATCGCAATTACTGCACAATACCGGAGAACACACAGCAGATTCAGTTCCTGACAGACCGAGTGCAATTTTCAGCAATTCCTCCAGTCTTCTACTTGGTGAGCCTGGTTTCTACTCTTCAGAGATCCTTTGATTCTTTTCACAGGACGGATTCAGTCCTAACAAGCTGTTACACAAGCTGCAGACCCGAACTCTGGGCCTTACACCGTTTTTGACTAAAACTGCACACTGAAAAGCACAGGGCTCCTTCCTTCTTCACTGCCAAAGCTCAACTGAAGCTCCAACCGACAAAACCGGGCACTTCCTTTGAGTTCCTCCCAGTTCTTGACTGGATTGGCTGTCACTCACAAGACTGCTGCTGTTGGTCCAAAAAGGCACTGAAGTCTAAACTACATCTCCCAGAGTCACTGCCCATACAATCCTCTTGTGGCTGGCTCAGATTATGAGTCCAAGTTCTGATTCGTCCAAGGCACCATTTTAGAGCTAGCTTACCCCACACTGATTGGTCCAGTTCAGCAGTTCAAAACTAGAATGGGGAACTAGCAGACACAGTTCTGACTGCAAAGAAAGCAGGTTAGACAAACTGTAATTTCATTATTACTCTAAATAATTTCTGGCAAACAGTTACATCTTTCAGATAGGTTCCTTTGCACTCCTAGTGACTGCAAAATGAAGTGAATTGGCAGCAGCTCGAGTGGTACTCAGAGAAGCACACAGTCCCCCATACAAACTAATTATGTCTGCAAGCAGACAGCTCTTAAAGAGACAGTACCAGAGGCTCTAAAAACACTCACTGATAAATGGCTTAAATGCAAAACACCATTCAGGCTTGGAGCATTCAAGCAAGCTCCTGGAAGTCTTTTGGGAACCCCCATTTGCAGGGGGGTTACATGGACAATAGCCAAATGGCTCCACTTGTACCTCCACAATAGGCAACAATCAGTTCAAATAGGCAATACTCTCTCCTCTCCTCTCCCTATCGTATCTTGCGTTCCCCAAGGATCCATTCTTGGCCCCATCCTCTTCTCTCTCTCTTCATAAATGACCTTCCCTCCACCTGCCTCTCCTCCAACGTACATCTTTATGCAGATGATACTGTCATCTTTGCCTCAGGCCCCTCCCATGACAGTGTCCTCCCCACTCTTCAAAATGACTTCAATAGAGTCCAACCCTGGCTCCTCGAGAACCTGCTCATTCTTAATGCAAAAAAAAAAAAAAAACAGTCACCATGGTTTTTGGCTTCAGACAGAAGCTGGCTACCCTCCCAGCCCCCTTCCCCAGCACTCTCCACCATGGACAGCTCACCTCTGGAGCGAGTCTCAGACTACCAGTACCTGGGAGTATGGCTGGACAGCCACCTCAACTTCTCTATTCATGTCAAGGCAATCTACACTAAACTCCATCTAAACTCGCAGTCCTCCATTGCCAAAAATCCTGCCTACTGATCCCCACCCATTGCAAGCTTGTATGTAAAACAATCTTGCCAGTTATAGACTATGCAGACGTAGTCTATGGAACAGCCCCATCCTCCTCCCTCTCCAGACTTGACATCCTTCTCAACTCCTTCTGCTGATTTGCCACCGCCTCCCCCCCCACTCACTCACCACTGCCTGTTCTACACTCCACTCTCCCTCGCCCCGCTCTCCCACAGCGCCTCCCTCTTAGCTAAATTCTGGTTTGTTCCCTCCCCCCTACCTCATTTCCTGGCTCAACCCAACTGCCTCCCTAAACTACTCTCTTCGTCACAGGGACCATCGCATCTTCCACCTCCCCTGCCCTCGCACTCTTTCCGGCCAAGCTGCCTTCTCGTACCGCCTCCACCGCTTTGGAGTTCACTGTCCTCCAACCTATGCCAGGCCCCTTCTAATTCTGCCTTTACTCAGCTCCTCAGGCTCCTAACTCACCTTAGATGCCAACACTACACAGATCTCACTTCCTCTCTCTCACTCTCCACACTGACCAAATGTTACATCTTCGATAACGTACTGTGCTTTTTTTTTTTTTTTAAATGATTGTGCTGTCTGTATTTCCTTATCTTTTGTTACTCTCTGTACTAACTGTACCCGGGTCGCACCTGGAAACCAGCCTTGGCTCAGTGTGGCTTTCCCGGTCATCAAATTTTAAATAAAATAAAAATAAATAAATAACCAAGGCCCCCTTTTGAACTCACCACTGTCACTTATACTCAGCAGTCGGCTGGACATCACTCACAACAGGGCGACTGATTCATCTCGGAACATGGATGCTAAAATCCTGCTGAACAAGCTCCCAGGATATATATCCTCCCTTATCCACATTTCACCTACTCATAGAAACAAAGAAGCTGACAGCAGATAAGGACTGCCAGGCCCATCTAGTCTGCCCATTATTTCTACCCGGTTTGTACTGCCATATGTCTCTCTATTCTAAACATTGGCCTGTTTTACTCTTACTCATCTGTATTATTCCCTTGTGCCTATCCCATGCTCTTCTGAAGCCTTGCTCTGTACTCAATTCCACTGCCTCCTTGGGCAGGCTGTTCCATGTATCTCCTACCCTGTATGTGAAAAAGAACTTTCTCACATTACCCCTCAATCGGCCTCCCTCCAATCTCATTTCATGTCCTCTTATCCTGCTGTTTTTCTTATACTAAAACATTTTAGACTCTCACCTTGTTTAGGCCTTTAAGGTATTTGAAAGTTTCTATCATATCTCCCTTCTCCACTCCAGGGTGTACATATTGAGGTCCTTCAATCTGTCCTCGTAGGACTTCTGTTGCAGCCCCTGTACCATTTTGGTCACCCTTCTCTGGACTGCTTCTATCCTGTCAATGTCTTTTTGCAGGTGTGGCCTCCAGAACTGGATGCAGTATTCCAGCTGGGGCCTAACCAGCGTTTTGTAAAGACGGATCACTACCTCCCTCTTTCAGCTTGTGATACCCCTACTGATACATCCCTCCTTCATCCACCTTGACATGCCTAGGACACGTACGTTCCATGGCAAGAACGCTATCTTATATGCCCTACCAGCAGCCTGGAATAGCCTACAATTGGTTCTCAAGTGTACCAGCATCCTCTCAATTATTTTCTATAAAGCCTTAACTGCAAGAAAATTTAAAGTTATATGCAACTGCCATAGGTAGTAATTCCAGCTCTTATTCTGAAACTAAATCTGGTGACATCCAGCAGACCATACTTGGATTTGAATCCCACAGCTTCCACTTGCATACTGTGTAACCCTGAGCAAGTCACTTAACTTCCCTGTGCTCCCAGGTCACACCTGTAAAAAAGCTTTCAGCTTAGTGTGCTACTCCTGGTTAAACAACAACAAAAAAAACTCTCACTCCCTCAGCCTGCCTCCCTCCCCTTCCCATCACCCTTTTCCTTTCCTTATCTTCTTTTATCCCCCCACCCCATCCCCTTCCTTCCCTACCCTCTTCCCCCCTGACCCGTTACACCCCGGAATCTGTCTTGCCGTCTCTCCCACCTTCTCCCTCCCTCTCCTCTTTTCAAAGATCACTGTGATACCAGGCACTTACTAATTATAATTTTATTACTCTGAGTACTCGAATCTGTAATCTGCCCATACACATATTTTGCATCGTGACAAATTTATTGCTTTGTTAATTCTTCCACTTGTATGTCATTATCCAACACCTCTGTATACCCTATATATGTATTGTACTATGATGTCATGCTTCCAATTGATGTTTTTGTAGTTGCACAAATTTCTGTTACATGTTCAGGACCTCCTTGTGAATGAGTCTGCTCAATGGAGTTTTCCTACAATAAACTTGAACTTGAAGGCCAGGGTGGCAGTAAACTTCAGCCATGAAGATAAGGACAGAGAAAAGTAGGGATAGTCTTACGAGTACTTCATAAGCTGTGGGAAGGGATGTAGACAGGATGGGCGTATATTGGATAGCAGAGGAGATGTACATTGCCACACCTCCACCCCTTCCTGCATGGTCTTGGCGTGAGAAAGTGAAGCCAGGGATGGAGATGAAATTGTCTGGTATTTAGCCCTGACTCAGTAAAGATAAGTATGTCTGGGGCGAACGATACAGTGAGAGGTAGTATTAGGTCAAGTTTCGGTAGGAGGCTTCTTATATTGAGATGGAGAAATTGAGACCACTTGGGCGGTCAGAGGAGCTGGGGGGGGTCCAGGGTTAAGACTGATATCACCAGAGGCTAGAAGTAGTAGTGTTATGATGAGGTAGTAAAGCTTAGAGCTCTTGTATCATCAATGTGATGCAAGTGGGTGTGAGTTTGGGGGGGGAGGAGGCTGGATGTATTTTTAATAGTCGTAGTATGGCACAGGAGCTAGGCACCAAGAGTAGAGACGTACTAGGTAGGATAGGAAAATGGTACCAAGTTTGAAGGTAAGATGTAGGGGTTACTGTGTATGGGAACATTGGAAAAAGTACAATTGGTATACTAAAAATGGGTATAGTGATATGGGGTAGGGGTAGGTGGAAGGAGAGGATGGGGAGGATTATAAGGAGCAAAGTGTGGTTACTAATATAACCACCCCTTTCTGCCTCATCTAGGGGCATACTTTAAACATTGCAGGTCTTCCAGGCAGGAAGAAGAGAGCACTCAAAACGCTAACATTCGAGACTTTTTGCACACTACTAACACAGGGAAAACAGTCGTTTCCTACCTTCATGCCATCTTCATGGCTGTGAACTTTACCTCCTCCATCTCAGCATTGGATCTCCTCCACAAGCTGACCACCGGACCAAGACCTCCCTCTGCATCTACAGAGGTCTCAGGAAGCCCTTGCAGCTCAACCAGGCTGGATTCTGCCCCTGGAATGTAACTTGTGAAAAAATTAATCAGACTGTAAATATTCATTAGCTTCCCCCCTACAGTCAAATAAGGCACAAACCGCTGTTTCTCCACAACTGGCTTTTATTTTTCACCTGCATGGAAAATGATTCCAGCAATACAGGAGTCACCATCCTTTTCTAATAAATAACTAAACGGCTCCATGGAGCTATAACTTTTTACACTTCGGCCTAGACCTAATAAACAGCAGAACCACAGATTTAGCAGACACAAGAAGGAATCTCCTTTTCTACCGCTCCTACTCTCAGGTGCTCTACCTAAGACACTGGAACACTAATCCTACAATCTCCTGGCACATAATGGATCCGGTAAGGCAACCTTTTTTTTCCCTCCGTGGGTCACTTTTACTTTGGCACTGGTTGCACCCCCCCTTCACTAGTGTGAGAAAGCGAGCTGCCCTCCCCACCTCGACCCCTGGGCATTGTCCCAAGCCACAAGGGCTTCCAGGAATTTTTCCTGATGACCTAGGCCCTGACCCACCTTCCAAACGGCTGGCACTGATGTACAGGGCTGAGGCCACTACTACCGCGATCACTCACCTCCACCCTCCATGGCCCCCAATTCACTCCAGGGGGGGTTCTGCTGGTACCTGCTTCCTATGGGAAATCCCTGCCAGGCTCACATCCCTGCTACTGTTCCTGGGCTTGAGATAAGCTCCAGCACGGGGACCACCCTCAAGGTCTATCCTTTCTTTGGCCTGCAACCTGCCCGGACTTTAAATGGCCCGGCGCCCCAGGACCTGTCCCTCCAAACAGGCCCCCTGTTTCAGGTGAAAGGTTCCATGGCTGTCTTGACCCCCAGGCCACACTCCAACACCAGGTACAAAGGAGGACCTTGGACACTGGTTCCCCTCCTGCGAAGGACCTGCCACAGCCCTCCAAGCCCTGGCGCCCTGGATATACACAAACGGGCTTCCTAAGGGCTCCTACATCTCTCCTATAGGCCTTTTTACCACTCACTGCTGCCACCTGAGGTGTCCAGAGCATTATCCCCCAGAGCACTAAACCCATTTCCTAGCTCGGGGGGAAGGGGTAGGTGGGGGAAATGGATGCCAAACAGTGGGAATATAAGCCCCGTATTTACAGGGGGCTCACACTCTTCCCCCACCCAGGAAATCATTCCCTCCTGGGAATGATGGCAAGGATCCAGTGATGGTCCTCTCCCATCAGGCTAAGTATGTGCACTCCCCAGCCTTCTGGTAATGAACACACCATACCTGGCCACCCGGCACAACCCAACCGGCCTACCTAACTCAAACTATACCCTAAAATCTAATTCCTAAACCCTATCTGCTCCAGGAGATAAATCCAAAGTGTTAGTCACAACCATCATTATTTCTTTTTAAACAGTAATAGTAATCACTTTGCATAATGATTAAACATTTGAAAAGATTTTCCTTAAACTTTTGCTAAACATAATAATGAGGTAGAAACTGTTCAGACATTCCCATAGATATCTCCTACCAAAGATTTTAAAATAAGTTTCTCTGTGTACAAACCTCAAACCACTCACTCACACATGTGCACACACATATTCTCTCACCAATCTTTCACAACATACTTTATTATGCTCATAAAACAGTAACCATAAAACTTTTTTTTTTCAGTTTAAGAACTTGATTTGAATAACTGAATCAAAGTCACCGTATCAGCTCCGTGGAGCAATTGTCATGGCACAGTCCACAAGTCTCAGACCAAGAGGCCTAGGTTACAGGCCCCCCACCTGGAGGGAAATAATACACTGGATCCAGCTTAGTGGCCACCTATCCAAAAGAATCTTGGTCCAAAAGGTAGTACTTGTTCCGAGTCCCAGTCAAGTCCTGGAACATAGCGAAATATTTGAAAATGGTTAGTCCAGACCAGATCCCTGTGCGACACATCGACCGTGCCTGCTGGAACAACTGTTGAGATGGGGCACTTCCTCCTCCTGGACGGTTCTTCAGCCTCTCGAACTGCTCCTTGAAAATCCAGTCCTCCCACATCTCCTCAATAATGTCCCAAATTCTTTCTGGCACATAAGGATAGTTCAGATTGGGATATTCTACCTGCAGCCTCCTACAAACCTACCTTTCGGCCTGATTCCACTAGGGCAGGTCCCTCACGCTGCTTCTCCTGACTTGTCCCATTGGTAGCCATATCCCCCGTTGATATTTTAGGTTCAGTTGGTCATTTGGATTTAACCCATCCATCTGGGTCTGGAAGGTCTTAGCCCAGACCGGGAGTTGTGGGGTAGTATCTCCAAAGGTGATAACTGGGAGGTGGTAGAGCCTAGAGATTGCCCTGGCCATCATGTGGTCCTGGAACTGGAACTGGCTGCTGACATATTTTTCCTCATCCAGCTCCCTTAGATCTTGTAGGTCACCAACCCTTCCTATGACTGAAACTGGTGCAGGCTCAGACTTGGGGCCACTTTCTATGGATCTGGTTTTGCTCCTGGCACCCGAGACAGGCTCTGATTTGCTGGATAACGCCTGTGGGCTATCGCCAGACAGGGGCCGTGGTGAGGGTCCCCTGGGCCCTGGAGGATCCCCAATCGATAGTCTGAGACTTCTGTCCCTCCCTCTGCCAGTGGGATAGCTGGTAGCCAGTGGCAAAGAGTTGGGCAGATGGCTGTGCTCCCCGTCACCTTTGTCCCTCTCTGGTGCACCTGCACCCTCTTCTTCAACAGTCTCCACTATCACATCCAGGGATTCACTTTAAGTTTCTTCCACCTGGACATGGGTACTCTCTCCCATGGACAGTCTCTCACACCCCTCCAAGTCCCCCACTGGCTAGTGACCATGGGATAAATAAGCTGGCGGTGGAACTGGGAGTATACATCCCCCTACATGGTACCGGCGGACTGCTTAAGCAGTAGGGATATATAGGCAACCTGGTTACTGCCTCCCCCATAAATCCACACCTCACACAATGCTCATCTCCCTTTGCATTTTACCCCAGCTTTCCAGAGCCAGAAGAGCAGTGAGGCAGGAACTGTAGCCAGGGGTTCCTCCTGAGGGGTCGCTTCAGGTCTCCCTACATCTCCCCCTGCTACCACTTGCTGCCAGTCCATGTGGATGCCTCTGTTTGATTGTCCTTCCATCCCAGTCTCACAGTCACAAGGAGCTCACTGTTCTTTTGCTCCAAAAAATATGCAGTCCAGATCACTTGCCTGTTCTGAATAATGCACTCCAGAAACAATCTCTCTTGCTCTGCTCTCGCTATCGTTACTCTCCTCTAGCATTCTGCTACTGCTGGTCTCACTCCCTTAGTTCCACTCGCTCTGATTCCCCAAGATGGAACTTTTTCATGCAGCTGCTATAGCTCCCTTTCGCCCATCCTCCAATCAGTACCTTGCCTGAGGGACACGTGACCAGCAAGTCACACACGCACACAATACCAGCAGGCCAGGCCTACTGCCTGCTCCAGGCCTACCCCACAGCAATTAAGCAGTGCGCCACAGGGCCCAACCATGCCGGGAAGCCTGGCATACTGCAGACCACAAGGCTTGGGGTCCGGCGGTGATTTTGGGGTTCGGGGAACATCCCAGACCAGTAGCCCCGACAGTGTAACCCCCCCCCTTCCTGCCCCAACTAGGGGCATACTTTAAACATCGCAAGTCTTCCAGGTAGGAGGAAGGGAGCACTCAAAGTGCTAACAATTGAGACCTTTTGCACACTACTAAAGCAGAGAAAACAGTTGTTTCCTATCTGCATGCCGTCTTCATAGCTGTGCACTTTACCTCCTTCATCTCAGCATCGGCTCTCCTCCCCAAGCCGACCACCAGACCGAGACTTCCCTCTTCACCTATGGAGGTTTCAGGAAGCCCTTGCAACCCAACCAGGCTGGATTCTGCCCCTGGAATGTAACTCATGAAAAAATTAATCAGACTGCAAATATGAGAGGAAAAAAGGATTTCATTAGCCTCCCCCACCCCCCCCACAATCAAATAAGGCACAAACCACTGTTTTTCCCCAATTGGCTTTTATTTTTCACCTGCATAGCAAATGATTCCAATGATACAGGGGTCACCATCCTTTTCTAATAAATAACTAAACAGCTCCATGGGGTTATAACCTTTTACACTTCCGAATGGACCTAATAAACAGCAGAACCACAGATTTAGCAGACACCAGAAGGATCTCCTTTTCTACCGCTTCTGCTCTCAGGTGTTCTACAAAAGACACTGGAACACCAATCCCTACAATATCCTGGCATATAATGGATCCGGTAAGCCAACCTTACTTTTTTTTTCCCTCTGTGGGTCCCTTTTACATTGGCACTGGTTGTCCCCCTTTTCACTGGCATGGGAAAAGCAAGCTGCCCTCCCCACCTGGACTCCTGGGCACTGGCCTAAGCCACATGGGCTTCCAGGAATTTTTCCTGATGACCCAGACCCCGACCCACCTTCCAAATGGTTGGCACTGATGTCCAGGGCTGAGGCCGCTACTACCACGATCACTCGCCTCTGCCTCCACATTCCATGGCCCCCAATTCAATGCAGGGGGTTCTACTGGTCTCTATTTCCTACAGGGAATCCCTTCCAGGCCCACATCCCTGCTACTGTTCCTGGGCTTGAGATAAGCTCCAGCAGGGGGACTACCCTCCAAGGTATACCATTTCTTTGGCCTGCGACCCACCCGAACTTTAAATGGCCCAGCCCCCCCAGGACCTGTCCCTCCAAACAGGCCCCTTGTTTCGGGTGAAATGCTCCCTGGCTCCCTCAACCCCCCAGGCTGCCCTACAACACCGGGTACGAGGGGGGACCTCTGCCACTGGATTCTCTCCTGAGAGGGCCCTGCCACAGCCCTTCCAGCCCTGGCGCCCTGGGTATACACAAACGGGTTTCCTTAGGGCTCCTACAGCTCTCCTATAGGCTTACTAAAGCCTCCTAACACCCTAGCCCCCAACGACACAGGACCTGGCTACCTGTGTCCCCAGTGAAGCTCCATACCCCCACTCCTTGTCGGCCATGGCATGTAAAACCATCCTGACTGCACCCTTTTGGAGGGTTTCCCCACTGGTCCTCCTTGACCACCAAGCTCCCTCACTTGCCCACCTATTCTGGTCTTGATGCTACTCTTCCAGTCTTCCCCCCTCCAGCCCCAGGCCTAATGCCCAGGCCGGAAAAGGCCCTACTACTTCCTGTTAGCCCTTTAATATACCCTTTTTACCATTCTCTGCTGCCACCTTGAGGCATCCAGAGCAATATCCCACAGAGCACAAAACCCATTTCCTAGCTCTGGGGAGTGTGTGGGGGGGGGGGAGTGATGTTTAACGGTGGGAATATAAGCCCCGCAGTTACAGGGGGCTTACACTAATATGATGAGATAGAGTAGTTTGTGGAATGTTCACAGTAGATCACAAATTTAAGAGGTGGTTGGAAAATGAGAGAAGATTAAAGTAGATTACCAAGCACAGGCTTTTGTTTTATACACAATCAACTGAGTAGAGAGAGAGACGTGTAATGTAGAGTAACAAGCTGGAGGTTTTGACTAAATGAAACAGATCAGTAAATGAGCATGAGTTAAGATGCCCCTAGTTGATGAAAAATATAAGTGGCAAATGGGAAATTCAACACTTAGTTTAAACCAATCAACAGGATCTGTCGTGTGATTAACCAATTGAAGAGGACCTGTCTAAAACCAATCAATGGGATCTGTCGTGTGATTAACCAATTGAAGAGGACCTGTCATATGACTACCTGCAACTATAAGAGGAGCTGTCCAGATAGGGCGGGTGGGAAGCCGGTGCAAAGCGCCAGTGGGGCTTTCTGTGTGTGGGTGGGCAGTGGCTGCAGGAACAAGCTGCAGTCAGAAGCAAGTGCCCATTCAGGAATGGAACCTGGAGGGGAGATGGAAAGGGAGATTAATTTATTTCAACACTGACAAATCAGGGAAGGGTTGATGAGAGAGAGAGGGGGGGTACAGGCAGGGAGAAGAACAGAGAGGCACCATGGGTCACACCACATGAGCCTGTGGCACACATAATAGTACGTGTCACTGGGTGTTGGTGTGGCTGTGCCAGGTCCAGCCTACACTCAGGTGGGTGGGCAGGGGCTGCTGTGGTTGTGTGCTCGTGCCCCTGCACCTGGTGTCCTTTCTTACAGCCACCCCAGTGGCACTACATTGCACATCTGTGTCGGGGTCCTCCAAGGGCCTATTACATTGCTTTCTGCCACATTTCTTGGGGTGTGGGACAGTGGTTGTTGCTGTCTGCAGTTCCCCTATGGCCTGACTACTTCCATCCTATGGCTCCTGCACAAGCACCATTCCACCTGCAGGTTGGTGGCTTCCACTTGCAATGGGCTAATGTGCCTGCACAAGGCATACTCCTTGAGGGGTGGTGGTAGTGGTTGTGCCTGCTGTTCCTGTAGGGCCCAACAGATCTTGTGCTGTGACAGGGACTTGGGTGGCGGTGTCTGATACCTGTGTGCCACGGCTGTGTGGGGTCAGCTCTGGTGGGAGCATGCTGGTGTGTCTGTTGTGGCAGTCAGCAGTGCTGGAGCTTGTGACTGCTGGGTGCCGGTTGCACCACTCTGCAGAGGTTGGGTTAGTTGGGTGTGCGTGACACCCCCGTGCAGCATGGGAGGGCGCTGTGGCCTCACCTGCAGTGCATCCGCCACTGCCTGCAATGCAGTTGTCAGGGCCTTAGTCTGCCTTTGCTATAGTGCTGCTGACTGCTCAACTGCCATGGTGCAGCATTCCAGGGCCTCCATCTGCCCCTGGGCACATGTCCACATCCCATGCAGGACCACCACAATATCGGACAGCACTACATTCATGTCCTGTGTGCCTGCTTGTATGGCACTGGTGATGCCTGACAACTGTCCTTCCATGCGTTGATGATGTTCCTCCAGGCTCCTCCGTAGTGCA
Organism: Neoceratodus forsteri; assembly: GCA_016271365.2. NCBI lineage: Eukaryota > Metazoa > Chordata > Ceratodontiformes > Ceratodontidae > Neoceratodus > Neoceratodus forsteri. Next base: position 667,487,830 of record CM057451.1, on the reverse strand, counting down.
GCAAGCTCATATGTCTGCTCCTCCTGCCTCACCACCACAGATTCACAATAGTTGCCCAGGTATGCCAGTGAGGTGTCCTGCTGTTGGAGGCTTCTGGCAGCCTCCTCCAAGCGAGCCTCCAACTCAGACACACTTATTGGACTTAGGTCTTGGGCAACATAGTCATGTATACTAGGTGTGTGTACTGTGTCCCCAGCAGTTGTTTGTTCATCCGGCAGGTCCACTGTTGCTGACATCTGGTTGTGGCCATCTTCAGTCCTGTCAGTCACCCCTCGTGTTGTCTGTTCCTCCTCCTCTTCCTCCTCCACCTCCCCATGCTCTGCCGGCATGTCGGTAGTACTGGCCATGCTGCTGTCCCCCTGGCTGTCCTCATCATCTTGACTGGCTTGCTGGCTGCCTCTCCCACCTGCAGCACCAGTTCTTGTGTCACCAGATGTCTCTGTGGGGGGAAAAGGATCTCATGAGTTGCCGCTCCTATCTTCCTATTTCCACTTACCCATCTGTCTCCTGATTAACTTTGCACAGTCTGGTGGGCTTCCAGCACCATTGAAACCCTGTCAGCCAAGGTCACAGTGGACTGCTGCTGCATTGCCTGTCCTCTGACTGTCCACATAGATGGCCACTGCTGACGTACACTATTCCCATCCACTGTCATCTGTCACCTGCCATGTACCCTTACAGGCTCATGGGATGACTACTATAAGGGGGGAGGGGGGGTTGTTGCAGTCAGTGGTGTGTTCTGGTTGGTACATCCTTGTGTAATGGTAGTGGCAGCACACTCATTCTGGCCTTCCTCATGCAGTGCTGATTGGGAGATACCATGCGTTTGCATGCCTGACCTCCCTGTATAGAGGACGGGCACTTTGTCAGCCATGTGGAGTGACACTATGCTTGTGTGCCGCCTGCCCATGCTGCTGGTGGTCTACTCTGTGTGTCTTTCCAGCACAGTGTTCCACTATGCCACTCTGCAAAGAGAAATTTGCCTGGGCTGGCAGGGATGCTGCCACTGGTACGCTACAGTGCGGTAGCTCACACGAGGCCCCTGGCTGCCCCAGGGCTTTGTCACATTACCACACCACATGGGCCTTCCCTGTGTTACCCCATGTGGCTGCCCATGGCCTGGACAGTCATGCCACATCATCTCCTGCTCACTGCTCCCATGCCTGGGGAACAGCCCCACCATGGATGCCTCACATACTGACACCAGCATCAGGGCAATGTGGGTTCCCTGTCTCCCGCCCGGTTCTGGGCATGGCCAGTAACATGTGCCCCAATGCATATGTTGTACTGATGGTGTACAGTCATGCCTGTAGGCCATACATGTATTGGCCCCCAGTGGGATCAACAGTGTACTTTCCCACATACCTGTTCACATGTGACCTGCCATGCCTGTATCTTTACATGTTGGCCACATGCCTCATGGTCTTTTACAGTACACACTGGCGGACAGGTCCCATGCCATGTCGCATGGCCACATGTCTCAGCACTGTGCACCCCTTGCCCCCCCCCACTGCCACAGCTTTCCAACAGTCATTCCATAGTGGCATGCACACACTTTACACATGCCTGTGTGTGGCTTCCATTTCAGGGACACAGGCCTTGTTGCGCCTGGCAGTGTACTTCATACCCCATGTGTGTGTACCTTGTGACACAGGTCGCAACCCTCCCCAACCTACAGCGGGCATGCTCTGTGGACCTGGGCTCTTGTGGTATGGTCTTGCTGTATTCAGCGTATATACATACACACACATACACAATGTTGGCAGTGGAGCCACCCCCTTTTACATATACCTGTACTGCTCCACAGCCTGACGGTGTCAAGGTCTGTGTCCCTTGTGATATTGTGGCTGGTGAGATGTGCAGCTATTCTTTCTTCCTGGCTTGTGAATGGCTATTGCTGGCTTCCACCTCCACCAGTGGCCTGGGCACACCTCCGATTGTATGCCAGCTTTTCCTTGCACATTCACTTCATATCACTGTATGTTTTATAAAGTTCCCTGATGGTGCATATCTGTGGTACCACAGCATTAACTTTTTGGCCACCTCCTCCCAGGCTTTCTTGTGACTGTCCTGTTGGTCTTTGTCACCACCCCTGGGCAGTAGTAGATCTGCCAGGGCATCTACTTCATTGCTGAGGATCTCTGTCTCCTCCTTGGTGAAGTTCCTCTTTCTCTTATGCCTCCCAGTTGCCTCCTGCATCCTGCCATAGCTGCTCCCTGCACTGTCTCCACTGTCATCTCCTTTAGTGCAGTCTCAATGTCCTTTGTGCCACTTGCGCGCTTTTATATGATGCATTGCACGACCTGCGCCCTTTGCAGGAGTTTTTGGCACAAGTCAAAGTTTTTCCAGAATACGACGCAAGTCACATGTCGTAAATATTTGGCTGCAGTTTGCGCTTTGTGACAGTAATCATATCAGATGACCTTAAGGTTGGCAAGCAATGTGAGAAGGCAGTAGGGAGGGCTGGGGGGATACTGGAATGTATAGGGAGAGGCATCACCAGCAGAAAACAGGAAGTTGTTATCCCTCTGTACAGACAGTTGGTGAGACCCCATCTGGAGTACTGCGTCCAGTTCTGGAAACCCCATCTCCGCAAGGACATAGACAGGATGGAGGCAGTTCAGAGGAGGGCAACTAAAATGGTGCAGGGTCTGCAAGAGAAGCCATACGAGGAGAGACTATAGAAGCTTAATATGTATACCCTTGAGGAAAGGAGGGAGAGGGGGGACATGATAGAAATGTTTAAGTACCTCAGTGGAATCAACAAAGTCCAAGAGGGTAGCATCTTTCAGAAAAAGAGATGTGCAAGAACAAGGGGACACAATTTGAAGATAGAGGGGGGACAGCTCAGGGGCAATGTGAGGAAGTATTTTTTCACAGAGAGGGTGGTAAATGCACGGAACAGCCTTCCTGAGGAGGTTGTGGGGTCTAAAACTGTGGGAGAATTCAAGAATGCATGGGACAGACATAAGGCAATTTTTGTGGGGGGTAGGAAGAAATAGGCTGTTGGTTAAATAGGATCTGCAGCTTATCCTTTAGGTAAGGAAATGGGCAGACTAGGTGGGCCAAGCGGTCCTTATCTGCCGTCAAAGTCTATGTTTCTATGTTTTGCATTGTTCTACAGCACCTTTAAGAATTGGCCCCACGGTGTCTAAGTACAGTGTATGATGGGATTTTTATGACATAAACCAGAAATGTGGATTGTAAGGTTCGGTAGTTTTACAAACATAGTACCATTAGTGATTTACGATGACAGAAATAAATCTTACATGGCATTCATGAGCTTGCACTGTTCTTGTCATATCAGCGTTTTGCTGACACTGTCATCTCCGTAAGTATTCATTCAGTAGTCTCCCACGTTCTCACAAATGCCTATAGAGTAGAAGCTCACACAGACTATCAGTAGGCATTACAGCTGGGCTGGCCGTCGACTCGCCCAGAAAAATACCACGGGTCTTATAGAGATGTCCAATATCAGATATGTTTGGCAGATAGGCCCTAAAGAAAAGACAATGTATTATGTTTCTTAATAATGCTGGGTTTTTAATGGAATACTGGAAAATGAATGAAGCATTTAAATCTTTTCAAAACTGACCACTGGTGACCCGAATGACAGCTGTGAGGAAACTGTGATCTCCATATGAGACGGCAGTATTTTCCTCATTGCTGTCACCACAGATGGAGTCACACTGGCAGTGGAAGTAACTTGGGTGATCTGACGGCCAGCCAGCTGAATGAATACTTAATCAAGGAGATGACAATATCTACTATTTGGTTATCCTAAATTATTAAGCCACAGAAAGCACTTTTAGAATACTAGGCCTAAGGACTGGAGATGGACTAAGTAGTTCAGGATTATAGACACACTTGCTCATAGTGGGTTGAGCGGTCTAGGGGAACATCTAAAGGAAAACCTTTTCCATTTTGGAGCATAGGATTTCCTTGTTGCTGGTTTCCTGGAAACCTTCAGCACTTCCATTAATTTCTCTGAGAAATTTAGTCCGGAGAACTCTAGCTCTTCATGAACCATGCTCTGAGATACAGAGATCTCGGATCTGGGAATGTTACTCTGCCCTAAGACAGTGTCTGCAGATTGTCTTTCAGGAGCAGGCTGACAGGATGCCAGCTGGAGAGGGACAAGAGCAGGAGTACCAGATTGGCCCAGCCAGGTGTGGAGCTATGAGAATCCTTGTTGATGACTCCCTTCTCAGTTTGATCAGTACTCTCATCAGAAGTGGGAAAGGTGGGCAGGCATATGGAAACTTCCCTGATCAGTCAAAGAGTAGAGCATCCTCTGGGACTGCACCCACCAATGGGAGTCTGCAACAAAACAGGGGGTGCTGGTTGTTTTCCCAGGAAGCAAACAGGTCTATTTCTGGTGTACCCTACCATCTGAACACCTTGGCCAGTACCTGCTGGTTGAGGACCCAGTCTTGATTTCCCTGGCTGATTCTGCTCATGGAATCTGCCAGCACATTGTTCTTCCCTGGTAGGCATAGTGCTGAAAGATGGACTTCCAGGGATTATGCTAGATTCCAGATCTTCACTGCTTTTGTGCACAGGTTTGAAGATCTTGTTTCTACCTGCTTGTTTATGTGATACATTGTTGTGGTGTCTGTTCTGGCCTGGACAGACTGACCCTTGATCTGGGAGGAAAAAGTCTGCATTGCCAGATACACTGCCTTGAGCTCCAGGAGATTTATGTGTTTCTGAGTTTCCCTGAGTACTCCAGGTGCCACTTACAGTGAGGTCCTCCAAGAGGGTGCCCCAACCTAGAAACACAGAAGCACAGAAATTGGCAGCAGATAAGGACTGCTAGGCCCATCCAGTCTGCCTGTAGGCCCTATACATTGTATGTGGCCACTGACCCTATGTGATCAATGGCTTTTCATCACTCCCTCCCCTTTCAAGCTTCCCTTGTGCCTGTCCCAGGCATGCTTAAACCCCTCCACTGTGCTTGCCCCCACTAACTCCTGTGGCAGACTATTCCAAGCGTTGACTACCCTTTCTGTGTAGAAAAACTTCCTCACAGCCTAGGAGGGAGGCATCTGTTGTGAGTATAGCCATAGGTCATTGATAAAGTGCAAGTCCCCTCGCTTAATGCTCACCTTAGGGTCCCTCTTCCTCTTCCCCTTCCCCAGGGTTTAGTTTTCTGGAAAGGTGCATTGGGGGAGTAATTTCTGCTGCCCAAAACTTGGGGGCAGCAGAGAGAGAGGTCAGGAGAGTATATATTGTAGGGAGCAGGGGAAACATCTGGGTCTTCGGAAGGAGGGGGACTGACAGGCAACAGCAGCAGGGCAGACAGAGGGGGGCCCCCCCCCTTAGGCAGGGTCCGCAGCCTCAGCGGCGATGCACCGGGTCCCTGGGTGGGTATCCATGGGGGACATCACTGGAGGCAGTTGTGGTCATTCTGCATCCAGGCCCGGGGGGGGGGGGGCTGTGGTGAGGGCAGCCAGAGTTTCAGGAAGCTAGTAGAGTAGGACCCCAGGGCACAGTAGGCACTGGTTTGTGGATTAGGTTTCCTGGGTTGTCGGGGCTGCAGCAGGATATGGCAGGGTGCTACAGGGACTGGGGCTGGTGAGAGCAGTCCCGGTCCATATCTTGCATGGCAGAGTGGTCCAGGTGTACAGAGAGGGAAGTGGGTTCGGCCTTTACCTAAAGTGGGGTGTACTTAGAGGGGTGGATCCCGTGGCCTGGGGTTAGAATCCCCAGGCGGGTTTTCGGGATGCGGGTTACCGTCCTAGTTGCTTAGGCCTTTTAGGCCCATTCCTATCTTGTTGCACAGCTTGGGCAACGTAAAGAATTGAATTAAGGGGAAGGTGCCACGGTAGCTGCTGTATTCGGAACATTAGCGCCAGGAAAAGAACTGGATGCTGGAAATAAGAGGCAGATTAATCTGGGGACCAGGCGTTACAGGCACAAGGATTTGGGGCTACTTCGGAAGGCAGGAGGACTGGCAGCTGAGGTATTAACAGGCTGCAGGGAGAGCACCCTGTAGGGGATGGAATACTTAGGGGTGGCTTCGTTGAGTTTATTCGCTCCTTGCTCAGGGCAGTGCTTGTAGTAAGGACAGTAAGGGAGCATTGAGGAAGTAGCTTGAAGAGAGCCCCTATGTAAAGAGAGTGAAGCTAGTAAGGTACTTACCAGTGCCAGAAAATTTTCTGTTTGGAGCTTCATATTCCAGGAGTATCTGAAAAGGTCCTTGTTTCCTGGTGAAAGAACTGCTGCTAAAGTTTGTGCTTGGGAAACTTCTTCTGTGCCTAAAAGTTTCTGCCCTAGTGAAGTCTCCTTTATTAACGCTTGTAAAGAGGTTTAGCCCCATGGAACTGTAATTTATTTCTTTCCTTAAGCTATTGGGACTCCTGATCCCTGATAATCATTTAAGGGTTCAGAAGAATAAAGCCTGATTTGTCTGGGCTCCTGAACAGCAAACCCTCCTCCCCTGCTCCGGAGCACCTGGACTGCAATGGAGCTCAGAAGGTATGGCTCCACTACGGAACAGCTGCTGCTGCCTTGGGGCTGTTAGCCCGTCGATGCTGCTCATCGACTGTCCCACCCACCTCGGACTGTCCCTAAATTTACAGGCAGCCAGTGGTCACGTGATTAGTCACAGGATACATTCAAAGTGCCCATTTTCCAACCTGCATATTATACTCCACGGCCACTAGTAGTCACTAGTGCGTACCCAACATTTCCTTACTTCCTAACCTTTCACTTCCTTAATCTCCAACTCTTTTTCCTTTGCCCCCTAGTGTAACCCTCCATAATCCACCAACCCATACTTTTCTGACTTTTGCCTCTAGCCAGTTTCGAACCCCTAACCCTTAACACAAAAGATGGCAATCCTACCACTGCGCTATTCCTGCAGCCCTACTACATACCATCTCTTGCACCTACTTTAATCACTGCCTCAAATCCAGGTCACTTACTTGGAACTTGAAACTGTCCCCCCTCTCCCCTCACCAATGTTAGAGAATCCAGTATGAGTTCCCTACACTTAGAATTCACATTGTTCATAATACTAATCACATCTCCCACCACTATACATGTTTCTAAAACAACTGATTCCGTCAATGCTGACACCAGATATCTGCTTGTATGGGATAAACTAAGTCTCCCACATCGGGCTACAAATGCTTCGATTGTCAAAACACATCTACTAAGAGGTCCTCTAGAGTTTCCTCGTGCACACTATCCTCCGCCCCAACTACAAATTAATCTGTTCATTATAACTAACAAGTCAGAGAACACAAAAATACACAGGAGAGGCCTGGTGGCGCTAAGGGTTAAGGCGCTGGACGCCACACCTCGCTCCACGCCGGCGACCCGGGTTCAGGAATGAGCCCCGGTCATTGAGGGTCGGCAGGGGCAGACTAGGATCGAGCGTCTGACGACAGCTCTCCTAGTCCTGGGGAAAAGGGTGGGTGCACACCGTGCTCTGGTGGTCTCTGGGGACGCCTGGAGGTACTGCAGAGGCGTGGGTGCCGAGGTTGGGGGGAGGGGGGCATGGCAGACGTCTGCACGTTAGTGCGTGGACGTCAGTGCATGTCCGTGCCCCCATTGGGGAAGAACAAGGAAAACAGCAGCGCAAGTCCACGGCAGCTTGATGGGCGCAGTTCACTGACCCAACGATGCCTGAAGGTCGTGCGCTGGTAGTGGATCCTCGCCGGGTGCAGGGGCTTAGGGGAGCCCCTCTTGATGGTGTAGCTGCCTATGCCAACTGGGCATGACAGCTTCGGGGTCGGCGGTGGATGAGCGGTGGCTGGAGATTGGCAGGACTGTAACTGTAGGTGAGAAAGTATTCAAGGATAAAAAAAAAATAAAAAATACACAGGAGATCCCATGCTTATACCCTTAAACTTCTGAAATGGCAAGTTATAAGGCTTGCATGGTTACTCCTGCTACTATCGGGGAACATCCACCCTAACCCAGGGCCCCCTGACCTCTACACATGAAAATTAGGTGCCCTACCTATTGCCTCGATGAATATATGCAGCCTCATGGCTAAGCATGACTCCCTCCAAGTCTGGATAACCCAGCACAATCCAGACATTTTATCAATAGTGGAAACTTGGCTAATACCTAGAATCCCAGACATGGCCATTCAAACTGATGGCACGGTAACCTTCTCAGAGGTGCTGCCTGTCTATAGCGTAGGTGAGGCTAGGTGCTCCACACCATGGGATTCAATCAGTGGTTGAAAAACTGGTGCAGAGCTCAGGGATTTGGCTTCACTGGGGACTGGGAGGTCCACCTTGAGTGATGCAGGCCTATACTGGAGTGATGGTCTGCATCTGTCCAGGAGGGGAACCAGGATCCTAGGTGATAGGTTTAAAAGCTTCATTGGCAAGCATTTAAACTAGCCAAGGGGGGGAGGGACTGAAAAGGAGCAGGAAAATCCTAGTCCTCCTAAAAAAGTCAGGGTAGTAAGTGAGGTAAACACCAAGTTAGAGATGTTGACAGGGAGAAGAGCAGGGGTAAATGGAAAATGTGACAAAGGCAATAAGGACAGGGATGGGGTTAAAAGGGGTAAGGTCATCAGGATATGGAGGGTAATCAATACCAATGCCCATAGTCTGGGCAACAAGCTCCCTGAACTGGTGGCCTTGATGAAAGAGGGATGCCTGGATATCGTAGCTGTCACAGAAACAGGGTACACAGAGAACCATGACTGGGATGTTAATATACCAGGGTACACAACCTACAGGAGAGACAGGGAGGGGAGAAGAGGGGGAGGAGTAGCTCTCTATGTAAGGGAAGGGATAAAAACAATGGAACAAAAGGGTAAACGGAGAACAGAAGGTACTGTGGGTCACCTTAGAGACTGGAAATGGCACCACAATCCGCACACGGGTTGTATACAGACCCCATGTCAGGGGGAGGGAATGGACAAGGATATGATAGAAGGCATTCTTAGGAAGGCAGAGAAAGGGGAGATACTGTTGATGGGAGACCTGAATATGCCAGAAGTTAACTGCAGCAAATCTGCTGCAGCCACATCCAAGAGCAGGGCCATTCTTGATGCCCTACAGGTGGCAGGCCTCAGACAGCTAGTTTTGGAACCCACTCGTGAGGGAGCAATCTTAGACCTCATACTCTCAAATGGGGACAGTGAGAGGATCTCAGATCTAGAAGTGGGTAGCCATCTGGGAACAAGTGACCACCAAACAGTGTGGTTCACGATAAACTCAGCTACAGAGTCAAACCATACAAAAGTGAGGGTACTGGACTTCAGGAGGTCTGACTTTGGCAAGCTGGGAGAGTGCCTTAAAAAAGCAATAGCAAACAGGCTAGAAGGTGGGGTTGAGCAACAATGGGGAAATATCAAAACTGCCATCACAGAGGCAACAAGCCTTTGTGTGAAGCAAATAAACAAATCAAAATGAAAGAGAAAGGCACTATAGTTCTCAAAAGAGGTGGAGGGGAAGGTCAGGGAGAAAACGATAGCATTCAGGAAGTACAAGGAAACACAGAAGGAGTAGGACAGAGAGCTGTACCAGTTAAGACAGAAGGAAGCAGGGAAGGAAGTCAGAATAGCAAAGGCCCAAACTGAGGAAAAGAAAGCCAGCTCGGTTAAGAAGGGGGATAAAAACTTTTATAGGTACATCAGGGAGTGCAGAAAGACAAAGGGAGGGATAGTGAGACTGAATAGAATGGACGGTGGGTGGCCAGAGAGAGACAGTGAGAAAGCAAGGATACTGAACAAATATTTTTGCTCAGTATTCACAAAAGAGGAGGAGGGGGAGGTGCCTAATCCAATTAACAGAAGCACTCAGGATGGGGGGGTCGATCCCAGTCCTTTCACAGAAGAAAGGGTTCTGAAAGAACTCCTAAAACTGAAGGTGGACAAAGCAATGGGGCCTGACAGAATTCACCCCAGAATTCTAAAAGAATTAAGGGGAGAACTAGTGAAACCAGTGACTACCCTTTTTAACAAATCATGGAAGATGGTGTGGTACCCGAGTACTGAAGGAAGGCGGATGTGATTCCCCTTCACAAAAGTGGGAGCAGGACAGAGGAAGGAAACTAGACCAGTCAGTTTGACCTCTGTGGTAGGGAAAGTGATGGAATCACTTCTGAAGGAAAGAACTGTTGAGTACACAGAGGCCAGTGGGGCACAGGACCCAAGGCAGCACGGGTTCACAGCGGGAAGGTCATGTCAGATGAATCTAAGTGATTTCTTTGACTGGGTGACAAAAGTAGTAGACCAGGGAGGGGCTGTGAACATGGTCTACTTAGACTTTAGCAAGGCATTTGACACAGTTCCACACAAAAGATTAATATGATGACACAAAGATCTGCAACAGGGTTGATACACAAGGAGGTGTGGAAAGGATGAGAAGGGACTTGGCAAGGTTGGAGGAATGGTCAGAAGTATGGCAGCTTGGATTCAATGCAAAGAAGTGCAAAATAATGCACCTGGGAAACAAAAACCCAGGGGAAGATTACACAGTGGGGGGGAGGGAGGTAGTAGCAACAACAAAAATGGAAAGGGACCTGGGGTAATCATATCAGATGACCTTAAGGTTAGCAAGCAATGTGAGAAGGCAGTAGGGAGGGCTGGGGATACTGGGATGTATAGGGAGAGGCATCGCCAGCAGAAAACAGGAAGTTGTTATCCCTCTGTACAGACAGTTGGTGAGACCCCATCTGGAGTACTGCGTCCAGTTCTGGAGATCCCATCTCCGCAAGGACATAGACAGGACAGAGGCAGTCTAGAGGAGGGCAACTAAAATGGTGCAGGGTCTGCAAGAGAAGTCGTACAAGGACAGACTAAAGGAGCTTAATATTTTATACCCTTGAGGAAAGGAGGGAGAGGGGGGACATGATAGAAACTTTTAAGTACCTCAGTGGAATCAACAAAGTCCAAGAGGGTAGCATCTTTCAGAAAAAGAAATGTGCAAGAACAAGGGGACACAATTTGAAAATAGAGGGGGGGCGGTTCAGGGGCAATGTGAGGAAGTATTTTTTCACAGAGAGGGTGGTGGACACATGGAACAGGCTTCCTGAGGAGGCTGTGGGGTCTAAAACTGATGGAGAATTCAAGAATGCATGGGACAGACATAAGGCAATTTTTGTGGGGGGGGTAGGAAGAAATAGGCTGTTGGTTAACTAGGATCTGCAGCTTATCCTGTAGGTAGGGAAATGGGCAGACTAGGTGGGCCAAGCGGTCCTTATCTGCCGTCAAAGTCTATGTTTCTATGTTATGCCTCATTTAGACAGGATAGACTGGGGAAGCGCAGAAGTGGCTGTATCGTCTACATCAGAGATACATTTCGGGCTCAAGCACTACCCTGTCCTACCATCGATGGAAACTCTCAAATTCTACCTATCAAGGTCCAAATTGGCACTCAGGATAAATGTCTCACACTGATCACCGTATATACGAACATACGAAATTTGCCAGCAGATAAAGGCCTAGAGGTCTATCAAGTCTGCTCGAATGTGCAGCTAGCACCCCTTATTCTGCAGCTGCCCCTCCCTTCCACCCTTATCCTTCATTAACCCTCCCCCTTGTCCTGTCCCATCCTCGTTTGAAGCAGTCCACTGTTCTACTGCATACCACTTCAGCAGGTAACGCATTCCACCCAGCCACCACCCTCTGTAAAAAGTGTCTCCTCATCTCCCTCCTGAACCTTCCTCGCTCCAGTATCATATCATGGCCTCTGGTGTCCCTCCCCTCCCTTACTTTGAACAGCCCCTCTGTACCTGTCTTGTTTATTCCTTTCATGTATTTAAAGGTTTCAATCATGTCACCCCTGTCTCTCCTCTCCTCCAGTGAGTACATGTTCAACTCCTTCAACCTCCTCTCGTATGATAAGTCCCCCAGCCCCTTGATCATCTTTGTCGCTCTGCGCTGCACCCCCTCCAGTAACTTAATGTCCCTCTTCAGATAGGGACGCCAGTACTGCACGCAGTACTCCAGGTGTGGTCTAACTAATGACCTATACAGTGGCAGAATCACCTCCTCCTCCCGAGGATATACCCTTGCAATACAACCCAGCATTTTGTTGGTCTTTGCAGCTGCCTTCCTACACTGTGCCGAGTTGTTCATTGACTCCTGTAATGAGCACACCCAGATCCTTCTCCTCTGTCTGGACTAGCTGCACTCCCTAGCTGGTAACTCCTCCTTGGGTTCTTCATCCCAAATGCAGCACCTTGCACTTTTGGCATTAAAGTCCAGTTGCATGGTATCTGACCAGGTTTCAAGCTTTGTCAGATCATCCTGCAACCCCTGCCATCCCCTAGGTCATCCACCACCGCGCCTACCTTGGTATCATCAGCAAACAGACTGATCTTGCTCTTGATGTCCCATGATATGTCTGCAATGAATATCCCAAACAACACTGGTCCCAACACCAAGCCCCTGTGGAACACCGCTGCATCACTGCCCTTGGGAGTGAGAGCTCCCACCCATCACCACCCTCTGTTGCCTTCCCTGCAGCCAGTTTCCTACCCATCTCACCAGCTTTGCACCTGCCCCTGTGCCTACTAACTTCCTTCCCAGCTTCCATGTGGCACTGAGTCTAATGCCTTACTGAAGTCCAGATACAGGACATCCACTGCATGGCCCCTGTCCAGCTGCCTAGTTACCCAGTCATAGAACCTCGACTCAGGCTGGTTTGGCAGGATCTGCCACGTATGAAGCCATGCTGTCTGCTGTCCTTGGCCTCTGGGAGGCCACCAGCCACTCCTTCAGGATAGTCTCCATTAGCTTACCCACGATGGATGTGAGGCTCACTGGTCTGTAGTTTCCCGGTTCATCCTAGGGCCACTCTTGTGGAGGGCACCACATGAGCCATCCTCCAGTCCTGAGGTACACACCCTGAATGTAGTGAGGCATAAATAGATCTGCCAAAGGTCCTGCAAGGACTTCTGCCAGCTCCTTCAGTACCCTGGGTGGATGTCATCTGGGCCTGGCGCCTTGTCCACCCTCAGTGCCTTCAAACCCTCTCGAACTCTGCTCTCCATGATTTCCCCATCTGTCACCACTTCCCACCCTGCTTCTGCCATTTCTCCCACCTTGGGTGTCACCCCTCTTCTCTTTAGTAAATACTGAGCAGAAGTACTCATTTAGTGCTTCCACCTTATCACACCCTGCTTCCACCCAACCCCCCTCCTTCCTAATCCTTACTATGTGGTCCTTACAGCTCCTTTTCTCCCTGATGTACTTAAAGAAGTCCTTCTCCCCCTTCTTAATGCCTTGTGCCAGCCTGAGTTCCATAGATGCTTTGGCTCCCCTTACTGCCCTTGTCACCTCCTTCGAGTCTGTCAAGTACTCCTCCCTGTCCTCCCTTCCCTGTTTTCTTGTACTTCCTAAAGGCAGCTCTTTCCTCCTTACCTTTCCATGACCTCCTTGCTCAACCAGATTGGTTTCTAGCCCCAGCCTTCTTGCTCTGGGCTTTGCAGCAGGTTTTGTCCTCCACTATCCCCAGCTTTATGAGCTCCCACCTCTGGTTAGTGTCCATACTAAATTGAATTCTGGCCAGGTACCCTTTACCACCCCCCATCCTCCCGAGTCGGCCCTCCTGAAGTCCAGCACTATTGTGCCAGATTCCACTCTTTCCTTGCCCATATCCAATGTGAGCCATACTGAGTGGTGGTCACTCCCTGACAGCGGTTCCTCCACTGTAAGTTCTCTCACAAAGTCCCCATTTGCCAGCACAAGGTCAAGGGTATTCCCAACCTGGTTGGTTCACTGACCATTTGCAGCAGGAAGCCGTCCTGAAGGCATCCAGCAGTACCTGCTCCCTTCTGTTCCTCGTTGTTGGGGTGCTCCAGTCCACCCTGGCATGTTGAAGTCCCCACAATCACCACACCACCCTTCTCGCAGGTCCTCCTGATCTGTCCCGCTAGTTCCCTGTCTAACTCCTCCGCCTGAGATGGTGGCCTGTACACCACTCCCATTCTAAGAATCCTATTCTTGGAATCCTGGATTTGCATCCAAAGTGACTCCGTACTACTCTCCTCCCCTTCTTCCCTTACACACTTCAGTCCTTCCTTCACATATAGTACCACCCCCCAACTCCTTTCCTAATCACCCTGTCCCTACGAAATAACCTGTACCCTGGTACAGACAGGTCCCAGTCATTGTATTGGGTGGCCCATGTTTCTGATGGCTGCAAAGTACACCTCCCTCTGCCATGAGAACCTGTAACTCTGCAGTTTTCTCCCAAGGCTCTCTAGCATTAAGGGTAACCACCTTCCACCCTCCCCCATCCTGCCCTCCTTTCCTATCATCACCAACAGTACTTGCCATTTGTCCTTTGTCACTGTTATGGGGGTAAGCTCATATGGTTTCCCAACCTGTGGTCTCTGCACATCTCTTCACCAACTGCCACCCCCCACTCCTAGTTTAAATTCCCAGCTTCCTCTATGTACTCCTCCATCCTCTGTTTCAACACTTTCTTTCCCTCCTCACTCAAGTGTAGTCTGTCCTTGGCATAGAGACTACTGTCCTCACAGGTCGTTCCCCACCCCCCCAACAGCCCATACCTTTTAGCACAACACCAGGTTCTTAGCCATCCGTTAAATTCCCCCAAAATTATGTATTATATATATATATGTATATTATATATTATATATTCCCCCAAAAGAGCAAACGGGTGGCCTAAAAGCAACTCTGGACTACCTCACCACTATACACAAGAGTTCTGAGATCCTGGTCCTCAGCGACTTCAATCTAAACACAGAAACATAGAAGTTGACGGCAGATAAGGACCGTAAGGCCAATTCAGCCTGCCCATTTCTTTTTCTGCCTTATGAATGTGCCATCGGCCTTTGCTCTGTCAATGTCCTATCTATTCATACTCATCTGTATTGCTCCCTTATGCCTATCCCATGCCTGTTTGAAGCCCTGCACTGTATTCATATCCACCACTTCCTGAGGTAGGCCGTTCCATGAATCCACCACCCTTTCTGTGAAAAAGAACTTCCTCACATTACCCCTTAATCGGCCTCACTGTAATCTCATGCTGTGTCCTCTTGTCCTGCTATTTTTCTTATACTGAAACATGTTAAGACTCTTTCACCTTGTTAATGCCCTTAAGGTGTTTGAATGTTTTGATCATATCACCTCTCTCCCTCCTTTGCTCTAGGGTATACATATTGAGCTCCATTAATCTGTCCTCATATGTTTTCTGATGCAGTCCCTGCACCATTTTGGATGCCCTTCTCTGGACTGCCTCAATTTGGTTAATGTCCTTGTGAAGGTGTGGCCTCAAGTACTGCACGCAGTATTCCGGATGGGGCCTACCCAGTGTCTTGTAAAGAGGGATTATTACCTCCCTCTTCTGACTTGTGATACCCCTACTAATACACCCCAACATCCCTCTAGCCTTACCTACTGATTTAGTGGTCTGCTTGGATGATTTCAGGTCATCGGTGATGATGACGCCCAAGTCTTTTTCTTCCTTGTGACTGCCAGCAACTCCCTCCCAGCCCATAGGTGGCTTCTGGTTTCTCGTCCCTATGTGCATGATCTTGCACTTTCTTGCTAAACTTCAGTTGCCACTCTTCCAACCATTTTGCTAGTTTATCCAGATCTCTTCTCATTCTGCCCACACATCTGGATCATCTACTCTGTTGCAGATCTTGTGTCATCTGCAAACAGAAAAACCTTACCCTCCAGTCCATCTGCAATGTCACTGATGAAGATATTGAAGAGAACTGGCCCCAGGACTGATCCCTGAGGTACCCCACTTGTGACTTGCATCTCTTCTGACTGTACACCGTTTACCACCACAATCTGTTTTCTGCCCGACAACCAGTTTGCCACCCAGTTGATCAACTTCTGACCCACCCCGAGCCTACCTAGCTTATTAATCAATCTTATTTGTGGAACAGTATCAAAAGCTTTGCTGAAGTCAAGATAGGTGACATCAACTGCTCCCCCTTTGTCCACCACTCTGGTTACCCAGTCAAAGAAATCTATGAGATTAGTTTGACAGGACCTTCCTTTTGTAAACCCATGCTGTCTTGGATCCTGCGCTCCTATGGATTCCAGGTGTTGCACTATCCTTTCCTAAGGAGTGCCTCCATAATCTTGCCCACTACTGAGGTAAGACTGACTGGTCTGCAGTTCACTGCCTCCTCCTTGCTACCACTCTTGTGGAGTGGGATCACATGAGCCCTTCTCCAGTCTTCTGGGACCTCTACTGTGCTCAGATACTCACTAAACAGTTTTGATAATGGCTATGCTAGTTCCACCCTTGGCTCCTTTAGTACCCTGGGATGTATGCTATCAGGTCCCATTGCCTTGTCCACCCTGAGCTTATCGAGCTCTTGTAGGACCCTTTCTTTTGTGAAGGGACTAGTGCACACCTCCCTCCCCCCTGTGTCCATGGTGCTGAGCTGTGGGCCCTGCCCTACCTTTTCTTTAGTAAATACTGAGCAGAAGTATCTATTTAGGATAGATGCTTTTACATGGTTCTGCTCCTCACATGCCCCCTTATCCCCTTTAATCTTAGTAATACCCCCTCTGGGCTTTCTCCTTTCGCTAATGTATCTATAGAAAGTCTTGTCACCTTCTTTTACTGTTTGTGCTAGTATTTCCTCGGTATGGGCCTTTGCCTGCCTTACTGCCTCCCCTGCTTCTCTTAGGAAAGTTTGGTATGCCTCCTATCTTCATCCTGCTGCGTTCCCTTATATTTCCTGAAGGCCAGCCATTTGGCTCTGACCTTTTCTGCTACTGTTTTTGATAACCAAAGTGGTTTCCTCCTTCTTTTCCACTTCCTTTTCTCTCTAACACAATGGGATGTTGCTTCAAGTATTGCATCTTTAATGCTTGCCCACTTTGCCTGTACCCCCTCACCTATATTTCTTTTTGCCAGGGCTAGCTTAATTCTGTTGGCCATCTTATCAAAGTCAGCTCCTCTGAAGTTCCATATTTTTGCCTTGGAATGGGATGATTTAGTTCTAGTGACCAAATTGAACCATACCATGTGGTGGTCACTGGTCCCCAGGTGACCTTCTACCTGAAGATCTGTGATCCTTTCCCTGTTAGTCAGTACTAGATCTAGGATAACCCTGTCTCTTGTGGGATGTTGTACCAGTTGTTTGAGTCCCTCATCCTTCAGGGAATCCACCATGTGTCTAATTCTGGCAGATGTTCCTACTGGTATTGACCAATCTATATCTGGCATGTTGAAGTCTCCCATTATCAGAACCTCCCCTTTAGCTGTCATGTTTTGTATATCTTCTAACAGTAATGTGTC
Source organism: Neoceratodus forsteri (assembly GCA_016271365.2). Taxonomy (NCBI): domain Eukaryota; kingdom Metazoa; phylum Chordata; order Ceratodontiformes; family Ceratodontidae; genus Neoceratodus; species Neoceratodus forsteri. The sequence continues at coordinate 667,470,614 of CM057451.1, read as the reverse complement.
TATGTCCTTCCCCTGGTCTGGAGGCCTGTTCACAACCCCAGTTCGTATGGCTGTCTCATTTCCTGTTTCCAGGGTGACCCACAGTTCTTCTGGCTCCTCATGTGTATTCTGAATTTCTGTAGCTTTTGTTATTTTCATTGACATAAAGGGTCATTCCACCTCCCAACCCCTTTTTGCACCTCGGTCTCTTCTGAACAGTACCATAGCCAGGTACTGAAGTCTTCCAAGTGTGGTTACTGGTAAACCATGTCTTGCTAATGGCTACTATGTTCAGTTTAGCCTCTGTCATTATTGCCTGCAGGTCTGGGATCTTGTTTCCCAGACTGCGAGTATTTGTGTACATGATTTTCCATTGGCCAGATTTCGCTGTATTAGTTGTTGGGCGAGGTCTGGAGTTTTCCCTGTGTGTCGTATGGGGAGCCAGACCTTTTTCCTTACTTGGTGATGCAAATTAACTACAAACATGCTTAACTCCTGGTTGACCACTAGCTGAGGGGGGAAGGGTGTTCTTCCCATTCGACGTATGGGGTGCTGCACCACTCTCCCCATTTGCTAGTTTAAATATTCTGTAAAGATGTCAAATTTCTGCCCCAATGCACTGACTCCCTCCTTAGTCAGATGCAGTCCATCAAATTTAAAGAACTTTCACTCCCAAAACTGTTGCCAGCTCCCTACAAATTTGTGTCCTTTTTCCTGGCACCAGCCCTTGAGCCACATGTTTAGCTCCCGTCTCCCCTTCTTTGACCTTCCATCCATCTGCCCCCCTCTCCCAGACTGGCAGGATCTCAGAGAAGGAGATGCTGGACGAAATGGATGATAGTTTGTCACCCAGCCTGGTCAGGTGTTCCATGGTCTCCACAACTGACCGGCTGGCAAGATCGTTAGTCCCTATGTGTACCAGGATGTCAATGTTTTCTCCTGCTTCATGAACAATTTTAGCAATGCAGTCAGTGTCGCTCCATGCTGATGTACCTGGGAGACATATGACCATTACCTCTGGCTGGAGATACGTATCAACTCCCCAAATCATGGAGTCTCCTATGATCAGAAGTTTTTCGGATTTCCTTTTTGCTTTTTTTGTTTTGGTTCCTGTTTTGGGCAAGTTTTGTTGTGCTAGCTCCTGTGCTGCAGTGTCCTGCTCTGCAGTGTCCTCTGCCCCTTTGTTTGATTTCGGAGATAGAGGCAGATACCTGTTTGTAGTTTTTATATGGTTTGTGGAGGTGATATGTTGGAGAGCACTGAGTGATGGGGCACCTGATTTGCCCCTCCTAACCACCTGCCATCCTCCCAGGCCAACTACCCTCTGCGGTCGAGGTGCTTCTGTTCGATATTGGGGAAATGGCGGGCAGTCCTTATAATATATTTTCTCCTGAATATGCAATTTGAGGCACGCAATCTTTGCCCATGCTGCCTGGAGCTGAGCCCTTAGATCTCCAATGTTCCAGCATGTAGGACAGTGTCCTAAATCCTGTAAAACTGCCCTTCTGAAAAGTGTTTAATTATATCCATTCCAGATACAGTAAGTTGCTGGGTTTATAACCTGGTCAGAGTAATTAGAAGGAAGAAAATGAAAGCAAAAGTTTGATTTTGTGTTTTGTATGTTTGTTTTTGTATAACTTGTTATAACAAGTTAAATTACTAGTGCCCCTGTAAATGAGGTCACTGTGTGCATACCCCTCTGTTCCGCCCCTTCCTGCTTTGCTACAGGAAATGTCACAGACTGTGCTACCCTATAAAAGGAGTGTAGTGTGGGGTGGTTGGGAATGGGTGTGGGTGTCTGGGCCCTTCCCCTGCCGAAAAAGAACCACAGACAAAAGAAACAAGGAGGTAAGAGCAGAAACAATCAGTCAGCAACAAATGCAGTAGCCCTGAAAGCTTTTCCTAATGATAGATAAAACTGTAAAACCTGTAAAGCACCACCTGTAGTAATTTCACAGAACATATGCCCTGTAAGTTACACTTTGCTACAGAGAAAAATAAAGCAGTAACAGAAGATATACCTTGCAAAAGACAATTTGAATCAGAAGATTACAGCAGTAATCTATAAGCACACACCTGTAGGCACACCCTGTAATAATGCAGCAGAAGGTATACTCAGCAACAACAAATTGAATCAGAGAAAAATAAAGCAATAAAATGTTAGCAACAAACAGTCACAATCCCTGTGAGTACAAAATAAAAGTACCACACAGTAAATCTGCCTAGCCAAAAGAAGTGTTAATCATTTTCCCTGCTCTGGTAAGGTTATTTGTTCTGTCCTTTCAAGCAACCTAGAAGAAAAGAGCTCAGGTGAAGCTAGGTGCCTTGGCCAGCAAACCTAGTCTTCCACCTCTTCCACTGGTTATCAATTGAAGCATCCCCATTTAAGGATACCATTTCCTCTCTTGGCATGCCTCAGCTAGTTCAAACAACAACCTGCATAAACTACCGGTCCAGCACTAGTACACTTCATTGGCTGATAAACCATCCAGAGAGGATAACTGGAATTATCGTTCTCCCCCGACAGTATAAGTGACCCATTCCTCCATCATCTGTAAATGGTCTAACAAGTCCCCCAACCTATATATTCCAGAGTACTAAAAACAGGACAACTTAGCCTACTGAAAGCACACCTTATACAACAAGACTAGTCTGCATTATATCAAACCAATGATGTTGACTGCGCATGAACACTCAACCAACATCTACAATGCCTCATGTAACATATATGCACCCTTTAAAAAAACGAAAGGTGAAAGGAACATGAAACTCCTGGGTCTCCCCTGCCCTCCTCCATCTAATGAAAGAAAGGGATGATCTCTGGTTTAAAGCCCAAAGTACTGGGTCACGCTCCGATAAGCAAAATTACAAAAACTGACACAATTGCACCACAGCCATTCAAATTGCTAAAAGTCAGTTCTTTAAGAAGTCACTAAATGACTCCTGGGAGGCTAGTCAAAACTTCTGTGAGAATATAAAGAGATTAACTGGAAAACCCAGCAAAACTCCCCGCTCCATGCTCAATATTAATGGCAATCTTATGCAAGACACTATAGAAATCTCAACTCCTTCAACAAGGCATTCACTGATCTCAGTGGCGTGCTTCTACCTAACTTTCTCATCCCCCAAGGTGACAAAACCCTCAAAGTAGAAGGCCATGATCGTGAAGCCCCCTTCCCCTCATTTTAAAATCACCTCAATCACAGAGGCAAAAGTGTATATCTCAAAAACCATAGGGAAATCAAGAGCCAGTAATGACTCATTGGACCTAAAATTAATAACTCTCACACCAAATGAGGTTATCCATCCATTAACCCCTATCCTCAGTTTGTCCCTAATCTCAGTGAACTTCCCAAAGCTATGGAAAAAGGCAATAGTCACACCAGTTTTTAAAGATGGAGATCGAACCAATATCTCAAACTACTGTCCCATCTCCATACTGCTGCCACTTTCTAAAGTGCTTGAAAGGACAGTCAGCGACCAGCTTGTTGATTACCTGGATAAATACAAGCTCCAATGCCCTGAACAACATGGCTTTAGGAAGCAGCACAGCACTGCCTCAGCCTTGGTTGAGTTTACCAGCTTCATACATGAAGCTATAGATTGGAGGCACTTGGTTGGAGCCATGTTCATTGACCTAACCAAAGCCTCCAGTACTGTTAACCATGGCCTCCTACTTCAACAACTAGCATCTTTGGGCTTATCCTATGAGTCCCTGCAATGGTTCCAAAGCTACCTTACAGACCACACCCAGCAGGTAAAAATATTAAGCACCATTTCCGACCATAGGTTGGTTTCTACCCGGGGTGCCCCAGGGCTCCATACTGAGACCACTCTTCTACAGCATATTTCTCAATGAGCTCTCTAAGGCCTGTCCAGGCCAAGCTCTCCTGTATGCTGATGATGCCATGCTGTTCACGAGCCACCCTAACCCCACTAACCTGGAAGAGCATATGCAAATCAGTTTCTCCACTGTTCCTACAACATAAGCTTCTCCTCAATTATAAGAAGACAAAGACCATGATCTTCACCACCCTTCAGAACAAACACAAATCCTTTCAGTTGCAAATTCACAACAACAGACAAGAAGCTCTGGACAATGAGCCACACTTTTAAATATCTGGGCGTCACCCTTGACTCCTCCCTCATTTATGTGCAGCATATCAACCTGATTACAAAAAACTGTAAATTCCAGAATTGGTGTGTGCTATATAAATATAGAAACTGTCTCACTGAAAAAGCCCTCATGCTCGCTGTGACAAGCTCTGTCCTGTCGGTTTTACACTACGGTCTAGTAGTCTATGGGGCTGCAATGGCACTACATAGAATTAAAATGGCTTTTAATAAAGGCTGCAGGCTTATCTTGGGGTGGCTAATCGGTTGACTGACACCTGCCAGCTATATACCTGTACAGGGTTGCTTAACCTGGACTGTAGGATACAATACCAGACCTGTCTACTTGCCAGAAAGTCCATCCTGGGTCTCACCACACCAGGAGTTCTCAGTCTCCACCGACCCAATAACTCAAACAGGAGTACTAGAAGTGAATGCTCTCGCACTTTAACAATCCCCTTCTGACGAACCTCTCAGGGTCAGCGCTCCTTTGGGTACAGAGACCCAAAATGGCTAAATTCTCTCAGCCCTGACCTACAATCCTATACCAAGACAGACCTTTTTAAGGCAAACCTGAAGACTCATCTGGTGTCTACCAATGCCAAGTGTGACAGTAGCCATTAACCCCTGGCACGGCACTTCTAAATTCTTCACCAAGGCCCTCCCAATTTAGCAGCTTTCTCAACTCTCTCCGTTCCCTCCTTTCCTCACCTAGCACCATTTATCCTCCTCCTCCTCCTCCTCCTCCTCCTCCTCCCACTCTCATACCCACCTCTGACAATGCTATCCTGTAGCAGCCCACCTCCCCCTCTAGTCCTGACAATGCCACTCTGTAGTTGCACATTTTGCTCTGCCAGTTCCATGACAATGCTTGAGTCAAGCAACCCTTTGACATGTCTGCCTGATTAAGACTTTAAATTGTTATTATGAACTCTTCCATCCCTTACTGTACACATTGTTTTAGTGCTGCTTTTATATACCTACTCATACCTGTTCAATTGTATAATCCTTGCTATTATTGTAATGAGTTCTCTGCTATTGTCTGTATGTATTGCATTTATTCTGTTTATTGTATGATGCGGAACCTCTATAAATGAGCTTCTAGCTCAAAGGTTTTAATCCTAATATCAATAAATATAAATAAATAAAATAAATAAACCAGTGTGATTAATTGTTTGAAGGATGATAATGAAATAATCAGTCCCTTTAGTTTTAGGGGTTCCTTGGGTCTCAAAAGGGGTTTGAAGCATCAGATGAACAAATAGTGACACCCTTAACCTAAAACAACTTCACCTCGCACTTGAAACTGTCCTACACCCCCCCCTCAAACTACTAAACCTCTCACTCACCCTTAGGCAGTTCCCCTGGGCTTGGAAATCTGCCACTGTAATGCCCGTGCACAAAAGTGGAGACCGTACCCAACACTCCAACTACTGCTCCATATCAATCCTCCCCCCACTTTCCAAAGCCTTAGAGCATACAGTTGTTGATCAACTGACAGAATACCTGGACAAATATAACATCCAGTGCCAACAGCAGCATGGCTTTAGGAAGGCACATAGTATGACCACTGCCTTGCTTGACTTTACAACACACACTCATAAGGCCTTGGACACCAGTCAGCTGCTTGGGGCAATGTATGTAGATCTAACCAAGGCGTTTGACATCGTTAATTACCAGCTACTTCTATACTTGCTCTTCGCCTTAGGCCTATCCGCTGATGTTACTGGCTGGTTCAAAAGTTACCTGGTGGGTAGGCACCAACGTGTTAAAGTTGGGGACTCGCTCTCTGACTGCCTCCCAGTGCACTCCAGGGTCCCCCAAGGCTCCATCTTTGGTCTGCTTCTTTTTAGTCTCTTTTTAAACAATCTCCCTGCAGCATGTAACTCCAATATGATCATTTATGCGGATGATGCCATCCTTTTCTCCACTCATTATAGCCCAGGCCAACTATCCTCCGACCGGCAATCCAACTTTAACATAGACAAAAAGTGGTTTGATCAACATAAACTGTTGATGAACTACAAAAAAACAAAGGCCATGCTGTTTGCCAACACTCACAGCAAATACAAAATGGCTGATCTACACATTCTGAATAAGCAACGCCTCCCACTCGATCAAGTCCATGAGTTTAAATACCTGGGTGTTACTCTGGACAGCCCACTCTCCTATACTGCCCATGTAAAAATAATCTCTGGAGCTATAAACTCCAGAATAGTTACCCTCTATCACAAATGTAACTGTCTCACTCAAGAGGCGATGCATGTGGCTGTAAACAGCTCAGTCCTATTGTTAATCGATTATGGACTGATCTTCTATGGAGCTGCCATGGACACCACATTAAACAGAATCAGAATAGCCTTGAATAAGTGCTGTTGCCTTGTGACAGGTGCTGGTAAAAGAACCCATACCTGTGAGCTCTACAAACAGTCAAGCTGGCTGCAACCCCAAGGTAAGATTTGCGTACAAGACATGCCTCTTGGCTAAGAAAATCAGCATCAGCCTTACTCCACCTGCCATGTGTGGCCTCTTGCCACCTACCACAGTTCACGCTGTACTCATAATTCTGACAAATTCTCCTTCCAGATTCTCTTCTGTCACAATTCCCAAGCACAGTGCACCTTTTTTACTAGGGCCCCCACTCTAATGAATCATCTCCCTACTGAGGTCTTGTCTGAGTCTAGGCTTGGCCCTTTCAGAAGTGATCTACACCAGCACCTCAACAGTCTCAGCCACTGTGATTGCTCCGGTTAGTCTCCATCTGCGCGCCTCTCCCACTCTGCCCTCCCTTTCATCTCCCTCCCTGCCCTTTTCCTCCTTTCCCCCTCTATTTCTCCCCCCCTCCACTCCCCATTTCACCCTCTCCCACCTCCCCCTCTTACTCCTATACCCCTCTCACCCGCTGTTGTGATATCCGCACCATGCCCCCACTCACCCAAGTCTTCCATCCCCTTTTAGCCACCCTATTGACCAACCTTCCCTTGCTCCTATCACTACCCCCACCTTCTATCTCAACAGCACTTACCATTGATACCTGCACTTTATGACAAAGTCTAATTTCAAGACCACCTCCCCTTCTGCTGACCTCCTGACTCTAAAATCTTGTTTTATTTTCCTTATGTAACCCCCCTACAAATGGGGGTTCCCAAAAAGTCTTCCTTGAGCTTGTCTAAATGCTCAATGCCAGGCTGGTGTCCTGTGTTTTGGCAGTTTAAATGTATTGCCAGAGAGTGCCTGTATAGCCTCTGTGTACTGTCTCTTTAAGAGCTGCCTGGATTGCAGTCATAATTAATCTGACAGGGAGCTCTGTTAGAAGACGTACTTGTTTGCTGATCATTTGTTAGAGCAGTAATAATATTGCAGTTTGTTCTAACCTGCCTTCTTTGCGGCATGGACAGTTCTGTTTGTTTCCATTATGTTGGTTCTGGACTGCTGAAATGGGCTAATCAGTACATTTGGGACTCTAAAATGGAGCCTGCCTACAGGAGCTTGGTGGGGGCCAAAACTTGTAGGAATTGTAGTTTTGGGCTTTTGGCGCCTGAAATAACCTGGAGGGGGAGCCCTTGTTGTGACTGACAGACAGATCAGCCAACCAAACTGTTTGGATCTTGGGGAAAGTACCACACTGCTTGCAGTTTCAGTTAGATCTGAGTTGGGAAGTGAAGAAGGAACAGCTCAAGATAGTTCGAGCAGCAATCCAAAGTGGATTCGAGCTGGAGAACTGTGGAAAGGCCTGAGTTTGGCCTGCATGCCTGCCTGCTGTTCCTGAGAGGGAACTTGTGCTTTTTTCGGACTGAATCCGAATTTGGAGAGCGAATTAAGCCCCTGAATTGTGACCAGGCTTTAACCTGAAGAAGACCGAAGATTTGCTGAATGTGATCGGCCTGTCAGGACTTCCAGCTACCTCTGAACTCCCAGATTGTGCAGAGATTCTGTAATTGTGACCGGAGAGCCATTTGCCTGGTACAGTGGAATTTCCTTACATGTGAATGTGCTGTGTGCTTATAGTGGGTTGTGATTTGGTTCCCCACTGTGTGTCTGAACTGTGTTTTGCTTGCTGGAGGCTGTATCCAGGTCCACTGACTGAATCTGTATCCATTTGCCTGGCCCTGCTACACTGGCCCAGCCAGAATACCTGCTGTGCAGAGAAAGCCATCGATGAGAGACCTGTCTGGGGATCAGCCCCCTGCTCAACGCCTTGAACAGGAACGATGCCTCAGTGATTCGTGTAGGCCCTGCTTCTCCAGGCACTCCAGCTCAACAGCCTGCAGTCTCGATTTTGTCCTGCTTGTGTCCAGTATTGGGTATCGTGAGTAAACATCAGGGTAGCTCCCTGCAACAACAGCTAAATCTAAAAGTGTTGTCATCTTATTGTCTTGTTGCCTTTTCTTTCATGAACTGAGCCCTCCGGCTCTGGATTACAAATAGTGTGTGTTATCCATGTTGCTTTCTTCCCATCACAGGGCCCCAACCAGCTGCAACGTTCCTAGCTAGTCCACCGTTTTCCTACCTGGGTATCCAGAGCGTGTGACTGTGTAGGGACTCTGAACTGCATGCATAACTGTCAAGTCCCCTGAATAAACCAGATTTAACTTTGTTTGCATTTAACCTGACTGTGGTTCCAGTTTGTGCCAAAAGTATTGTACTGTTGCTATTTGCTGTGCTTAACCTTGTTTTACAGGGGGTCCCCAGGGTCAAGCTAGAGGAACCAGCCCTGGTAGTAAGTGCAAACAGTGTGGGTAATTGCTTGGTGAATAAGGGTCATTGTGAAAGTGATTGTTGTATATTGTTCAGGCCTCTAGAAGGGAAAGAGGGGGGTTACAGTGTCCCGGAGGGCTGTGCCCAGGTTAGCTTGACCACCAACAACCCTGACCTCTGGGTGGAGGCACCCGTTTCATTACCCAGGTCCCTTAACCTGCTACTAGCCAAGCAGGCAGGGGTAGTAGCCCTCAGGATAGTGTCACCTAGGGGTTACACTTACATCTATGTAACATCCACTATCTTCAAAATCATGTATTAAGTTTAGTAATTTTTGGATCAAGTTGTCCATCGCATTCTACATTTTGAACGTTCCGCATTTTGTCTCATTCCACTAGTATGTTGTCTTTTTTGTTTCTCTGACATGGAACCTTTGTAAACAAACCACTTGCTCAAATGTAATTTCTAATCCTAGACCTTAATAAATAAATAAATGATCCTGTGCCCTTCTGTTCCTGGGACCGGTGGGGGAAAAAAATCCGGTGGAGATCCTAAAGATGAACTGTATCATGCCCCTTCTGGACCCCAACTGGGACGAATTCTGAGGCCTGGTGTTCTCAAGAATAGCATAAGAAGCTGGCCTGGTGGCGTAGAGGGTTGAGGCGTGGGCGCCTTACCTGGACCCATACCGGCGACCTGGGTTCGGGAACGGACTCGGGACACCGGGGGCTGGCAGGGGTGGGAGAGGACTGAGCATCCATCCGGGACTGCTCTTCTCTCCTGGGGGTGGGTTAGGGAGTTGTCAGTCAGCAGTGGCCTCTGGTGGAGACTGGGAGCACTGCACGATGGCGAAGTAGGGATGTACACAGAAAACGTTAAAACGCTCCATGTCACGCCAGATGATATCTACCTGGCCTCCGAAGCCTTCCACCTCAGCAGCACCTCCCTGGGCCAAGATGTTGCGCTGGTCTGTGGCCCCCTGGCTGGTGCTTTCCCCTCGGAGGATGGGGACCCATCTGGCGAAGGGTTACGCCGGGTTACCAGGGGAGATGGCTGTCATTTGAGAGCGGAGGCGCGGGAGACAGGACGGGCTGGCAGAAGCATTGGCTCGCCTGAAGAAGAGGCTGGTGTGGATGTAAGCTGGGGAGAAAAGAAATAACACAAAAAAAAGAATAGCATAAGAAGACATCTCAAGGTAAAAAGTATTCATTCCAACATTAAGTTAAAGGAGAAGTCTAGTGGAAATTTCTGTGTTGTGGGTCCCCTTCCCCTGGAACAGCTGCCTCTAGACAATTGGGGAGGGGAGCCTTACATGTGGGGGCTCGTCTGGGATTTTCTTGTGTCCCAGTGGGTCAGTACAGGCCGAATTCCCGGAGCTGAGGGGTTGGTGGGGCCGTTCCATCATATTCCAGGCCATGCTGCACAGTAAAAATTAAGTGGTGGTGTGGGGTTTAGGCCTAGAGCCTTTGCAGGCCGTGGCTCTCCCTGATGTGGTGCCTTCGTGTGACTGGTGGGTCACATGATGCCATCCAGAGCTCTGATTGGCTGGAAGTGCTTTGGAGAGGAAAACAGCTCTGTGAGTTTGGTGCCATATTGCAGAGATTGTCAGAGAGAGATGAAGCTGTTGAATGGCATTTGAGAGCTATTGATCAAGGTCTGGAGATTAAAAGCAAGTAACAGCAAATTCTGTTGCCCCTCTTTCTGGGAGAACTCTGGAGAACTGTTAAGAGAAAAAGGGTTTGGGAGGCAATCGTATAGAATGTTATTACAGGATAGCAGGCAGAGGATTTAAAGCAGAGGACATTCCTCCCCAGGAAGAGCCATTAACCATGGTTCCTGCCTCACTCCTGGCTTGGTATGGAATGCGGGAGGCAGAGGGCAAGTTGATGAACATTGTGTCTGGTGTGGTTATAGGGGAGAAGGGATTGTGAGACTGCCAGTTTGTGTGATCTGCTCCACATCTGCCCCTGGAGGGATCTTTGATTGTGCTCCCCCTGTTTTCCATTAGAGATATCCTCCCAGCATCTCAGAGGGGCCTCCATCATTGTGGTCACATGGAAGTGTGGAGGTTGGAGGACTGGGAAAAGCTCTCCCTTTGGGGTACGGCCCAGGAGGAACAGAAGCTCAGGGAGCCTTCTCCAGATGTGGTGGTGGAGGCAGAGATGGAGGAAAATGTGACCAAGACAAAGAAGTCAGAAGGGGTGGTGAGGAAGACAGCCATCTGCCCCGCTCCTCACCACCGGCTGCCCACTATCCCCATGGCAGGGGGAGGGGCAGGGGTCTTATAAGTCCTATGGGTGACCCCCTGGGCCAGAGGGGTCCCCACTGTTGCTCCTGTCCAGGAGAAGCTCTCTGTCCCGTTCCACAAAATCTGAGTTCTTAACCCCAGTAAAGACCAGAGCTGTAATTAAGTTGGGAGGACCCCCAGGTGCTGTTCCAGGCATATCTATCGAAAGAGAAGAGGTTCCGGTGGATGATGAGAATTTCAATGAGGAAAAGCTGCCTGGCCAAAGATGCCAGTTCTCAGATTACGAAATTTAAAGAGCTATTCCTGAGCCACTACACCGCTCTGTGGTTACCCTGGTTGATCGCACCCTATGCCTGCCAACCCGTGCCAAAGCTCTTTGGACCAGGATTGATGATCTAAATCGAAGTGACCCCCTGAATCTCATCTTCTGAAAGGGTGTCTGGCTGGAGCCAGGGATGGCTCACAGAACTAGTGTAAGAGACCTGTCAGAGTGGAGCCAAGCTGAGAGATGGGTCAGAAGGAGGATGCATATTGAATACACATCACTAGAACATCCATGTGTGTCAGAAAGGATCTGGGACATAATCAAGGAGATGAGAGAGGACTGGATCTACAATGAACAACTGGAGAAATTGAAACATCGCTGTGGACATGGAAGATGTCTGGTCTCAGGAACTGTTCCAGAAGGCATGGATTATGTGTCATACTGCATCTTGGTTTGGGTTAACGCTGTTTAAGAATTTCGCCTTGGTGCAAGTCCTTGCTGGGTGTTGTGTAAAGTATTACGTTGTGGCAAGGGATTCCTTTCCGAGACATCACCACCAAGCCAGACCCAGATTTTTATTTTCCACCTGGTGGAGGACCTGCCATTTAAGCCCCCAAGAGACTTATGGACTGTGCCAGTATTACTGCTCACCGGGGCAGGTTATGGTAACTTTATGGTAACAGACTGTTCTAGTGGATAAAAGACTGGTTATTAATAATAATTTCCATTAACATCAAAAGACATGAGTTTAGATTTAAAATTTATATCACTGTCTCTATTGTGGAGGGCTGGGGTGTTTTGCCCTTGCCTGGTGAGAGAGAGAGAGGGTGTGAGTGTGCGCGCGCGCGTACGTGCATGGAGAGTGTAGTGTAATCATTTTTGTTATTAATCTGTTTCTGCAACTTGGTGGGAGGTATAATTATGGGGTTACGGGTTAATTGCAACAAGTATCTACCTCAACAGAAACATAGACTTTGACGGCAGATAAGGACTGCTTGGCCCACCTAGTCTGCCCATTTCCCCTACCTATTGGATAAGCTGCAGATTCTAGTTACCCAACAGCCTACATCCACCTACCCCTCACTGTAATTGTCTTATGTCTGTCCCATGCATTCTTGAATTCCCCCACTGTTTCTGATCCCACGGCCTCCTCAGGAAGGTGGAGTCATGCGTCCACCACCCTCTCCATGAAAAAAATACTTCCTCACGTTGCCCCTGAGCCATCCCCCCTCTATCTAGGTGAATATAAATGTCTAATCTAAGTGCTTAAATGTTTTAAAAATGTTTGCAATGTTACATAGAAACATAGAAACATAGAACTTGACGGCAGATAAGGACCGCAAGGCCCATCCAGTCTGCCCATTTCTTTTTTCTACCTTATAAATGTACCATCGGCCTTTGCTCTGTCAGTGACCTATCTATTCATAGTCATTTGTATTGCTCCCTTATACCTATCCCATGCCTGTTTGAAGCCCTGCACTGTATTCATAGCCACCACTTCTTGTGGTAAGCCATTCCATGCATCTACCACCCTTTCTGTGAAAAAGAATTTCCTCACATTCCCCTTAATCGCCTCCTCTAATCTCATGCTGTGTCCTCTTGTCCTGCTATTTTTCTTATATTTAAACATGTTAGACTCTTTCACCTTGTTTATGCCCTTAAGGTGTTTAAATGTCTCGATCATATCACCTCTCTCCCTCCTTTGCTCAAGGGTATACATATTATTAATAATAATTTCCATTAACATCAAAAGACATGAGTTTAGATTTAAAATTTATATCACTGTCTCTATTGTGGAGGGCTGGGGTGTTTTGCCCTTGCCTGGTGAGAGAGAGAGAGGGTGTGAGTGTGAGCGCGTGCGTACGTGCATGGAGAGTGTAGTGTAATCATTTTTGTTATTAATCTGTTTCTGCAACTTGGTGGGAGGTATAATTATGGGGTTACGGGTTAATTGCAACAAGTATCTACCTCAACAGAAACATAGACTTTGACGGCAGATAAGGACTGCTTGGCCCACCTAGTCTGCCCATTTCCCTACCTATTGGATAAGCTGCAGATTCTAGTTACCCAACAGCCTACATCCACCTACCCCTCACTGTAATTGTCTTATGTCTGTCCCATGCATGTCCCATGTTTTTTCCTAAAATGTTGTACTTTAAAGCATAGTACCACCTGGCACAGGTAAGGCAGGGTTGTAGTTTATAGGTATTTGTAGTGTCAGAGAGGGTTTTCCCTTAGGTCCACCTTTCTCAGGCATTTCTGCTGGCGGTCCAGGGAGTGCACATACTTGACCCGCTGGAGGAAGTATTTGTGCGGGCCTTCTGCCATCATTCCCAGGAGGGAATGATTTCTTGTGTGGGGCCTGGGGGGAACAGTGTAAGCCCCCTCTCATTTTAAGAGGGGCTTGACGCTCACCTTAGGGTCCCCCTTCCTCTTCCCCAGGGTTTAGTTTTCTGGAAAGGTGCTCTGGGGGAGTAATTTCTGCTGGACACCACTTGGGGGCAGCAGAGAGAGAGAGAGGTCAGGAGAGTATATATAGTAAGGAGCAGGGAAACTTCTGGGTCTTCGGAAGGATAGAGAGAAACCAGCGGGCAACAGCAGCAGGGCAGTCAGGCCCCCCCCAGGCAGGGTCGGCAGCTTCAGCAGCAATGCGCCAGGTGCCTGGGTGAGCATCCATGGGGGACATCAGAAGAGGCAGTTGCAGTCATTCTGGGTCCAGGCCCTGGGGTGGGAGCTGGTTGGTGAGTACACAGTAGACCCTGGTTTGTGGCTCAGGTTTCCTGGGTCGTCGGGGTTGCAGCAGGATGTGGCAGGGCCGCTGCAGGGACTGGGGGTTGGTGACAGCAGTCCCAGTCCATACCTCGTGTGGCAGGGTGGCCCAGGAGTACAGAGAGGGAAGTGGTTTCGGCCTTTACCTAAAGTGGGATCTACTTGGAGGGGTAGCTCCTGGGGCCCTGGGGTTAGAGTCCCAAGGCAGGTTTTTGGGATGCAGTTTCCAGTCCCAGTCGGTGATGCCTTTTAGGCCTGTTCCTATCTTGTTGCACAGCTTGGGCAACGTAGAGAATTGAATTAAGGAGAAGGTGCCACGGTAGCTGCTGTATTCAGAGCATTAGCTCCAGGAAAAGAATCGAATGTTGGAAATAAGAGGCAGATTAATCTGGGACTAGATGTTACAGGCACGAGGATCTGGGGCTAATTCATAAGGCAGGAGGACTGGCAGCTGATGTATTAGCAGGCTGCAGGGAGAGCACCCCGTAACGGATGGAATACTTGGAGGGGTGGCTTGGAGGAGTTTATTCGCTCCTCGCTCAGGGCAGTGCTCGTAGTAAGGACAATCAGGAGAGCAATAGCTTGAAGAGAGCACTTATGTAAAGAGAGTGAAGCTAGCAAGGTACTTACCAGTGCCGGAAAGTTTTTGTTTGGAGTTTCACATTCCAGGAGTGTCTGAAAAGGTTCTTGTTTCCTGGTGAAAAAATGGCTGCTTAAGTTTGTGCTTGGGAAAATTCTTGCTCTGCCTAAACGTTTCTGCCCTAGTGAAGTCTCTTTTATTTAAGGAAATCGGTCTGTATCAGAAACACCCCACCCGCTAAAGTTTTACCCCCAGGTTATGCTCTTCTGTTAGAAAAGAAATGTTTATATGGTAACTTCATTTTGTTTAATTGAAAAAATTCATTTGTTTAACATGATGACAGTGCACGGCTCCATTTAGTGTGACAGTGTGGTGCCGCACCACACTGTCGGACTAAATGGAGCCGCGCAACGTCCGCCATGTTTCGGGATCGTGGACTTTTCCAAATTAAAATAAAGTAAGTTACCATGTAAAAAACATTTTTTTTCTATCAGAAAAGCCTAATCAGGGGTAAAGCTTTGGGGAGGTGGGGTGTTTCTGATACAGACCACTTTCTTTTTTTGCTTGTAAAGAGGTTTAGCCCCATGGAGCTGTAATTTCTTTCTTTCCTTAAGCTACTGGGACCCCTGAGTTCTGCTAATCATTTAAGGGTTCAGGAGAATAAAGCCCGATTTGTTTAGGGAGAAATTCAGAGTCCATGTGATTAATTGTTTGAAGGATGATAATGAAATAATCAGTCATTTTAGGGGTTCCTTGGATCTTGAAAGGGGTCTGAGGCATCAGATGATCCTGTGCCTTTCTGTTCCCGGGACCGGTGGGGGAAAAAATCTGGTGGCAATCCTGAAGATGAACTGTATCCTGTCCCTTCTGGACCCCATCTGGGACTGAAACCTGAGGCTTTGTGTTCTTGAAAATAGCATAAGACATCTCGAGGTAATAACTATTTATTCCAACATTAAGTTAAAGGAGAACTCTGGTGGAGATTTCTGTGTTGTGGGTCCCCTTTTCCCAGGAACAGCTGGTCCCTAGACGATTGGGGAGGGGGGCCTTACAGAAAGAAGTTAATTCCCTCTCTGAGGTTGCTTCTTCCTTCCACCATTCCATTGCACTTAGCAACAACTCTGACAGCCATAATTAGGATAGTGGATTTCCACCTCTGAGACCAACGGTTCCTAGGTGAAATTGAACATCTCTAATTTGGAACCTAGCACCACTGCAGTGGATTAGGTCATGTGCCCCAGTAAGTGCAGAAAATCCCTTGCATGCCTTGGCTGACCTTTCATGAAGGATTCAGCAGTTGCAGTCAAATTGGCTACCCTTCCTTGAGGGAGGAATGCTTTCCTTGCAGGGTATCCAGCTCTGCACCTATAAGGTCCGGACCTTGAACAGGTTCTGTCTGTGACTTTTGAAGATATATGAGGAAGCCCAAGTCCTCCAATATACCTTGTGTTAGTAAAGGGAGGACTTTGCTTCCTGCTTTGTTTTTCCTGAGATCAGCCATTGTTTAGATAGGGAAAAAAACACCACTGCTTGCCTTCTCAAATGTGCTGCTAGTACAGATGGAAACTTTGTAGACACTCTTAAAGCTAAGGTGAGGCTGAAGGGAAGGACTGTGAACTGGAACTGGCAGTTCCATACCCTGAACCTGAAGTACTTTCTGTGACTGGGGCCAACTGGCTCAAAGTAGGTGTCCTTCAGATCCAGTGACACTAGCCAGTCTCCATTTTGCAGAGGTGGAATAATTGAGCCCAGTGTTACCATCTTAAATGTTTCTTTCTTTAAGTGCTTGTTTAGATACCTTAGGTCTAAAATGGATCACCACTCTCCACTGTTCTTGTGGGTCAGGAGGTACCTAGAATAGTGTCCATGCTCCACTGTGGGGGAGGAACTTTTTCCACTGCATCTGCTTGCAAGAATTTCTTCACCATCTCCAACAGGATTCTTTCTGATGGGCTATAAAGGTGGAAAACTTTGTGGTTCTGCAGCTTTGGGAATTTTCTAAACTGCAGGAACAAACCTTGACTCACTATTTCTAGAACCCACTTGTCTGTGGTTATTTGTGTCCATTCCTGGAAACAGTGAGTCAGCCTTCCTCCCACTGGCAATGGATGGGCGACCTGAGCAGCCTTGTCAGGGGTTGTACTTAGCTTGGGCTTTGGAAACTGGCAGTGCAGCTGCACACCTGGTGTCCCTTCTACTCCCGCCACTATAGCAGCCCCCTGTGGACAGTAGCCATAGGAGATACAAGCACGAGGGAAGTATCCTATACCCCTATTTATTCCATATGGACTGTAGGAATCAGAGGCCTTTTCTTTCTCAGTGTTGCTCTTGTCGGTGGTTTTGTATTCATTCACCTTTTTCATGTAAGCCTCTGTCTTGTCAGCAAACAGTTAATTTCCCTCACAAGGGAAATCCATTGTTTTTGTTTGAGCGTGCTGGGACAGATTGGTAGTTCTAAGCCAGGCAAACCTCCTTAAGGTCACTGCATAGGCCATGACCTTAGATGCAGTGCCTTTTGTGTCCACTGCCATATGGAAATGGTACTTTGTGGCACCCATGGCTGTTCTTGCTATGTCAGCCATACCCTGTGCCAAGTCTTCAGTAGCCTTTTCGGCCAGTGTCAGTATGGAACTCCATAGGGCTTTCTGGTACGGTGCTGTGCACACCAAGCAAGTTGCCTTCCTTAGGAGCAGGGAAGCCGACATGCAATTTTGCTTGCCCATGTTATCCAGCTTCCTGGAATCTTTCTCAGGGGGCTGGGAAGAAATGGGAACTTTAGATTTGATACAGGTGGCATGCTGGACCACTTCCTCATGATCATGGTGGGAACGGAGGTACTCAGAACCCTGTTTGTCTACCTGATATCTTTTATCAATTTTTTTTATATATGCCAGCAGCTGAGGTGGGTGCCGACATGATTTTACTAGTGACTTTCTTAAGGGATTTATGGATGCCTTGGATGGGAAGCATCAATCTCTTTGTGGGAGCTAAGTCCATCGTATCCTTGTATTTTACCTCATCATCATCCTCCTCAGTTTTCTGTGAGAAGATGTTGAGGATATTTACCATATGTCTTACAAAGATACAATGAAATGTGTAATAATCTGAAGGCCTAGGACAGCCAAATTCTTGCTCAGGAGAACCATCTGGTTCTATGGGTTCCCCTTCCTCCTCATCTTCATAGCACATTCAACTTCCTCCTCCACTGGCATTGATGCTATGTCTTTTACGAAAACCGGATTGGAAGGATTCGTAGATATTATGAATGGTTAAATGGTCTTCCAATTGGGCTGCCACTACCTTCTCAATAAAGGGAAGGTTAGAGATAGGTCTGTAGTTTGAGAAACAGTCTGGGTACAAGGTAGCTTTCTTCAAGAGAGGCATCACCACCGCCTCTTTCAGGGAGCTAGGAAACTCACCTGACTCCAAGGAGCTCCAGACTATTTGCACCAGGACTGGACTGACAAATATCAGTACAACCCAAAATTAGGGGAGTCGGTCCAGGATCCAAGCCGCAGCTTGTAGGGCGCACACTATGGATGATCCTCATAATATCCACAAACTCAAGTCGACCAAAGGAACTCCAAAAGATCAAGGGTTCTTTCACTACCGAGATGTCCCATTTGTTGTGCAAGGCTTTCAAAACAATATTCTTGAACTTAGCTGGCAGTACTAGTTGTTTCCTTACAAAGCTTGAGTTTGGGCCCCTCTTGAAGCAGTAAAGCAGTCTTAGGGTCCCTGGACCTCAGTTTAGAGATATTGACCCCTTTTTTTAAGGCATTAACTACCGGTCTGATCATTGGATCATAGTATTGCTCTTTGTGGATATCAACTAGAGTTAGCTGTGGTAAGGAACTCAAGTCTAATGCTGCGAAGTTACAGTAGGCAACTGGTAAACAAATCTCTGAAGGTCTCAAGCAATCTGCCAAACAGTTTACAGCTTCAGAGGATAGAGTTTCTTCCTGATCAAACTTGTGGCATAGTGCTTTTACAGATTGCTCAGGGATATGAACCATTATTGATTAGAAGCAGGTGTTCGTGAAAGAGCACCAGCATCTATGTGATTTAAGCCTGGTCAGTACTCCACCACATAATCATATGTTGCTAGAGTGGAAAGCCATCTGTGTCCAGTAGCATCTAGTTTAGCTGTTGTTTGGATATACAGTATGTTAAAGGATTGTTATTGGTCTTATCCAAGATTTTAGCACCATACAAGTATTTGTAAAACTGGTCAACTATGGCCCACTTGAGAGCGAGAAATTCTAATTTATGAACCGGACAGTTTTTCTGAAGATGTCAGACTTCTGCTAGCAAAGGCAACAGGACGCAGTCCTTCCAGATGTTCTTGATAGAGTACTGCTCCGAGACCACCCAAATTGGCATATGTATGTAACACATAGGGCTTGGATGAATCAGCATAAGCAAGTATGGCAGCGTGGGTCAATCTGTATATTATTTCTTTGAAGGTAGTGTCACAATTGAGAGTCCATCTCTGTCCAAACAGCTCATTGGGTCTGAAACAGGGTTTTTTAGTGTCTCTGTCAGAACCATTTTTAAACTTTTTGTGAGTTAAGTTTAGTAGGGGGTGGATCACCTTGGTATAGTCCTTGACAAATCAGCGATAATAGCCACAGAATCCAAGAAACCTTTGGAGTTCTTTCAAGTTGTTAGGCTTTGGCCAGCTGGTTAATGCTTCTACCTTACTGGAGTCAGTTTGTATGCCTTCTGATGACACAATTTGGCCCACGTATTTGACAGAACTCTGGAAAAACTGGCATTTGTCAATGGATAACTTAAGACCGAACTCTTCAAGTCTGGCCAGCACTTTGAATAAGCGAGCCTCATGTTCCTCGAGAGTTTTTCCAAAGACTATGAGGTCATCAAGGTAGATGAGACATTCCAAGAGATTCATATCTCCCTCTGCACACTCCATTAGACGTTGAAATGTTGCTGGTGCACCTGATATGCCTTGGGGCATGCAGAGGAACTCATAGAAGCCCAAGAGACAAATGCAGTTTTTCCCTGTCCTCAGGAGCCATTGGGATCTGATAGTATCCACTTCGGAGGTCGAGGATGGAAAACTATTTACTCCCATTGAGACAGTCCAGGACATCCTGTATGCATAGCATTGTATACTGATCAGGCACAGTTCTTTTGTTGAGGGTCCTGTAATCAACACACATGTGGACGGAGCCATTCTTTTTCTGCACCACAACAATTAGGGAGGCGTATGGGCTGCGTGAATCTTGTATGATGCCAGCCGCTAACATCTCTTGTAGGTGACGTCTTACATCGTCAATGTCAGCAGGAGCTTGACGTCTAGATCTCTCCCTGAAGGGTCTCTCATTGTGCAGCCAAATGTCGTGTTCAGCAGCTGTGACACAGTCAACATCCCATTCCTTGAGGGAGAATACCTGGGTTTTCTGAGCCAGCTTGTTACTGATCCTGGTGAATCCCCAATATCAAACATGGCAGGTGATACCTCACATCCTTCTTTAGTTCTGCACTGGGGTGGGAGAACAGTAGTGTCGATACAGTAGACTGTAGCCAGGGTGCATCCTCTAGGTACCACGATGTCTCAGTCTGTAACATTCTGTATGCGTACCACCACTCGCCAGGTGTAAGCATGAGCCCCGGCCAGAAGCACACTGGGTTAAATCAGCAGTCTTTCGGGTAATTTTCCCTCGTCTGGGGCATCCAGCATCAAAATTTCATTAGGGACATATTTTTGCAGCCGTACTTCACCACTGATAATGCATTCTGCATTGGGAGACAATGTGATAATAGTAGGATCCTTCATCCAAACTGTCCCAACAGGCTCATCTTTGTCACTTTCCTCGGGGTGCATGTGTTTCTCATAGGCTTTTTGGATCAGGGCATGAACACGCAGGGATTTTCCTGTCTTTCTCTTTTGCCTTTCTTCACATAGCTGGGCCGGGCACCCAAACATGTGTGCACTGGTGCCATCAATACAGGGTTACCATCATAAAGTCCGGTGGAAGGACAGACCAGGGCTAGCATCTCCACAGAAGATGGGAAAGAAAGCCACACTTTAAATAGCCAAGATAAGGATATGACGTGTCACTTAACCCCCACACATGCAATTCATCAAGAGGTTGTAATGGGTGGTCAGAAAATGCTGCACATACCAGTCTTGGAAGATTATTGTGACTTGAGACCCTCTGTCTAACACTGCTCGGGACGTAATCCCGTCTATGTGTACAGTAGTGTCATGGAAGGGCCCACCAATTTGGACAAGTCCAGAGGGACTTTAGTAGGAACCTGTATGGATGATTTAGCCACAAAGAAATTGGAATTTGGATTTCCTGAACCTCCACTACGACGGTTTCCTGTACCCCTCTGCCACTGATTTGCTTTCCAGAGCTCCCCTTGGAGTCTGTTTACCACTTTCTCTAAATCCTTTTGAGACTGGCATTCTTTCTTCATATGCCCATCCTTTCCACAATTGTGACAGATTATAGGTTCTTGGGTCCGTCTTGGCTGAAACATTGCATTAGGAGCTGGTCTCCATTCACAATTAGAGGGTTGAGCAGAGTACATATTTGGTGTTGGAGCTGCAGCACTAACAACAGAAAACCACGGTTCGATCTCTGTCTGCGGCATGGAAGGCGATGCAATATGTCTCAATAGTTCCTTTATTGCAGCAGTCAATTCACTTGTTTCAGTTTTCAAGCTGCCCTCAGCAGGAGACGCCTGAGCGTGCACCCTTATCTCCATAGCAGACATGCTCTGAAAGGGACCAGGGTCTTTGTCCATGGGAGGAGCCTTCATAGAGGCATACACTTTAATTTCTCTGATTTCTCTCAGCAGCTCATCTCTCAACAGCTCAGCTCATGGCGGAGCATCCTTAGCAGTCTCTGGTTCAGAAGGGCTTTCTTGCGCCGAGGCTACTCGGGCTGCACTCGCACAAGAATTCCAATCTCCTTCCTTGCCTTCAGTCTCCCTGAGTTCTTTTATCAGGTCGCAATAATCAGGGGGATCATCCCTCCTATCTTGGAGCTTTAGCTGGATAATTTGCAGTTTAGAATGTTTGGCATATTGTAGTAAGTGATCCAATCTCCACGGTTCAATTTGCTGGCCGATACCCCACCCTTCCGGTAAGCTCTCTGTAGGGCCTTCTCCAAGCAAGTAACATAT
The DNA here is from genome assembly GCA_016271365.2 of Neoceratodus forsteri. Classification (NCBI taxonomy): domain Eukaryota; kingdom Metazoa; phylum Chordata; order Ceratodontiformes; family Ceratodontidae; genus Neoceratodus; species Neoceratodus forsteri. The sequence goes on along the minus strand of CM057451.1, from coordinate 667,448,804 downwards.
GTGGACAAACACTCCCCTTTCCACTGTTTGTCTTTGAATTGCCATATCGAAGTCTCTCCAGAGTCAATGCTACCAAAAACATCTTCTAGTGCGGGCAGGTACTTTTGAGGTGACACATCAGGGTTTGTGGACCTCAGGAACCTAATCACTTCCAAAGCGAGACCCCTCAAACTTTCCATGATCCCTTTTCATTTCTCTGTCTCTGCACACTGCCACTGGGATACCAAGGGAACAACATAATCTATCCAGGTCTCCCAATCATCCTCCCCCTGGTGGGTAGGGAAGGTGCCCGAAAACATCCTCAACCTCCAGTAAGAGTCGTGACTAACTGCGGGCACACAAGAGTGGGTGCTGGTATTGGTGCGGGCACAGGAGCGGGTGAAGGGGCAGGTTCTGGAGCTGGCATGGGCATAGGAGAAGGAACACCCCCAAGCAGCATTAACAACTTTTTAAGGTTCTCAAATGTTTTACCCTCCTCCAGTAGCAATTTGGCAATCTTTTCCTCAAAAGTATCTGATTAGGGTGGAAGCTCGTTTCCTGAGGGGTTCTCACTATCCTTAGTTATTACCCTCCAGGCGGCTGGGTACCCATCAACAGCAATAGTTTTGGGCACCTTTGCACTGTCCATGGGGTTGCCACACTCCACTAACGCCATTACAGTTTGGGCAGTCAAGTCAGCATGCCGGCCTACCACTACAGCTTTTTCCAGGCATTCAATTTTGGACAGTACCCCTTCTATAGTGTCTTTACTAGTACCAAGAGGTATATCTAGTATTAGCAAGGCATTGTGGGAGTCAATCTCATACCCCGTACACCATCCGACCAACTGACGCACAACCATTTCTTCAGCGGTACCCATTACATTTTTAGCTGTAATTCTTGATTTTGGCCACTAGGGGATACTAATCCCAGTGGTGCCTCCAAAGATGTAACCCCTAGGTAGCATTAGCCTAAGGGCTACTAACCCTGCCTGCATGACTATGCGCAGGTTGAGGGGCTTGAACTCATTGAACGGGTGCCTATACCCGGAGGAATGGCTCTGGGGTAGCGTAACTGCTGTTGGTATAGCCCACCGGGATGCTATAACCCCCCCACCAACCTCTCTAGTGGTCTAAACAGTATAGCAGCACAACATTCACATATACCATATCGCAGTAACGACTTGCTCACACTCCTTGCACTTACCACCAGGGCTGGATCCTCTGTAGCTGCCCTGGAGACCCCCTGTAAAATAAGACCTGTAATGCAACAGTTCAATGGCAGTAAAATACCCCCACCAAAAAAAAAAAGGTACACACTAGCCAGGTTAAATGCAAGCACAACACAATCTGATTTATTCAGGGGGATGTGAACGGGGTGGGGCATGAATCTAGCAAATGATTAATAGATCTGATTATTTCAGGCTGAAAATGCATGCACAATGAGTCCTTTCTTTATAGTCACACAACCCTGGGTACCCAGTTGGAATAATAGGCTAGGCTGAAGCGTTGTCCAAGGTAGGCCGACTTTGCAGCTATTGTTGGGGCCCTTAGGAAAGAAAACAATTACATGCACATCGACCCAGAATTTGTAATCCAGAGCTGGAGGGGCTCAGTTCATTTGCAAATAAATCTAAACAAGCAAAACTGGATGGCACACATAAGTGATTTGCAGCTTTGTTGCAGGGAGCTACCCTGTTTGTACTCACACTACCCAGACCAGGTGATGATCCGATGAAATTAGACCTGGTGCAGATGGCTTGGTGAAGTAGGAGGAAAAGTCTCTCATAGTCCTCATCAAGATGCTGGTCTTCTGATGCAGAAGCAATTCACACGCTGGCTGAAACATGCAAATGGTACGTCTCAAACTACTTGGCCGCGCGCAAACACTTCGCAAACTAAGCACATTTATAAGTAAGGCTCTGTCCTCTGCTAGTCCTTCCAGCTAGCTTGCAGGCTGATCCTGATTTCTCAGCTTGGATGCTGCTCGAATCCCCTGCTGCTGTGACCCCAAATGTGGGCCAACTGAACACTTGTATCCATGGACTAATGACCGGAAAGTCTAGGCCTGGCAGGCCTAACCCCTGAGAGCTGGCAAGCTCCCCAGAGGCACACACACTGAACTCCTGGACGAATCTCTCAAATCTGCCTGAACTAAGCACAGTTACCCCGTTTTATATGGGGCCGAGTTCCAAAGGTCCCATTCGCTGCCAAAGCTGTCTTAAACAGTTCTTAGATGCTAATTGGCTCCCTTTTTGGTGCCTAGAAATTGTCCCAGTAAGTTCCCCATAAGTCTCCGGCATTTCCTCAGAAGCACCTTTGTTAAATCCTGGCTTCTGATTAGTTATGGGCTGCTAAAATGGTGGCTGCATGCAGTTTCTAAAGCATTCTATTTCACAGTCTGTACACATAAAGCTCTGGTGCAGCCAGCAGTTTGATATTTATTAATTATACTCCCCACTGGCTTGTAGCCCCAGCAGTTCTCTTTTAAGCAAGTCCACTCTTGAGCCAATTAAATGTACCCTTAGGGAGTCATTGCTCCTGTAACACACTGCCCCTAGGAACACGCTGCACAGCTTATGAATATTCATTAGGGCTTTCCATGCCTTGACCTTTTCCCCTGAACTTCCTGGCTCTTGTGCCCTGGAGGCAGCGCTTTAGGCGTCTGCCTATTTAATTAATTTTAAAATGCTTCCTCTCTTGCTTTTGTGTCTCCAGTGCCTTTTTAACTTAACTTGGCACTGAGAACCACTGGAGACGCACTTTTTGGCTTTTTTGACCGCAACGGTGATCTGATGCGCAGGGTGCCTTTGCAAACGTGCGAGTGGCAGCTCTGAAACATGCCGGATGCTCACAAAAATGGATTTGCAAGCCCCGCAGGGCTCAATTACACCAGGGAATACTCAGGGACACAGGGAAACAGCAGAAGGAGTCATGGAGGAATGGGGACGCCAGCAGCAGCAGCAGCAGGAGAATGCCCAAAGGCATTTTTAAGGTAAGCCCCCTAAATGGGGGGCATCACAAACATGTTTTTCTTTTTGTTTTTTCTTGGCAGGCACTGTCTCCGGTGTCTGCTGTAAGGCTCTGTTATTTTTACTGGATTCAGGGTTCCCTCTTTCGCACACCCCAAGTTCTGAACCACCTTTTTCAGCCTTTTCTTTCTTTTCCCTACCCTTTGACACGGACTGCTGCTTGTTTTGAGGGGCTGGATCCTCCTCCTCCTCTGAGTCTTTAGGTGACATGACATGGAGGCAGAGTGAGAAGCCATAAGGTCTAATTTTTTAGCCCTTTTTTTTTTTTTTTTTTTAGGGCAAAACTTTATACAGAGTTCACAGTTGGCAAAATCATGGTCTGGACCCAAGGAACTTCAAGCACAACTCATTGCAGTCTGCCTTTGTTTGTTTGTTTATTTATTTAACAGACTTTAGGATTACAACCTTTGAGTCAGGGACTCATTTACAAAGACTCCGTGTCAGAAAAAACAAACATAAAACACTTAATACATATAGACATAGAATGGCAGCTAAAGGTTACAGTTTTTTTTTTTTAGTTGTACAATATACTGCAGAATCAAGACTAGCTATACATTGCATTAAACATGTTACTGAGAGCTTATTTTACAGTTTACAAGAGAACAATAAGTTTGCTGATAGAGGGAGGGAGGCAGGAACAGGTTAGATATTTACAGCGAAGTAGAGAATTAGACAGATATCTTGTGAGTGCAGCCAAAGGAGGCATTGTTAATAGGTAATGTTTGGCAGCCCTATCGGTAGGAGCTCAGTGGCGGTGTGGTCCTGTAAGATGATGGATCGATAACCGAGCACTAGCTAGTACATTGGCAGCGCTGTGGAGCGAGAACGTGCTCTTCGAGGGCTGACTTGAAAGGTCCTAATTTGGAGATGGAGGAGACGTCGGAGGGGAGTTCGTTGTACCAGGCTGGGGCCCTGTGTGGGAATGACATTTAGGCTAAGGAGGTTCTAACCCTCGAGATGGACCACACCTGTCATTCGGCAGTGCAGGTGTTCACCGAGGTGTGGGAGGATAGGAGAGAGGCAGAAACCCCCAAGGAGGTAAGCCCCAGGTGTATTTTCTTTGTGAGGAGACATGTTTGATAAAATAGCCTATAATCCAGGGTAAAGAGATTTGTCAGGGCATATAGGGTACAGGTATGGGTACACTTGTCTGCCCCGGAGAGGAGTCTGCATGCTTTGCCAGGAGTTGAAAACAAACCTTACAATTTTCAAGACCTGTAGGTCGCACTTTCTTTTTGGTTCTGTCAGTCATGCCAAACACTGATGACCCTGGGAAAATATTTGCAGTTGGCAACAAAAAAAGTTTGTAAATATAAAAAAAAAAAAAACACAATTGTCAAAAGAGTTTTAAATAAGAAAAACATGTGGCTTGGTTCCTCAAAAAACTAGACTTCCAGTAAAATATACCTTATATTAGTTTTTAAGTTAAAATAGCCAATTGTTTATTTATTTGAAAATTGGTATTTATTTGAAAATTGGTAACCAGGAGAGGCACACTGAGCCAAGGCTCATTTCCAGGTGTGACCCAGGGGAAGGGAACATAGGCAGAAACAGTACAATACACTTTACTAAGTAAGATTAGCAAACATTTGTAATAAGTAGGTTGGTCCGACAGAGGATAAATATAAAAAGTTAAAAACCAAAAACAGATTACTACTCGAAACATAATGTGGTCACAGTTCAAGCAGATATGCCCAAACAAATGCAATCAAGGAACCTGCAGAAAAACCTGGCATTTAAAACATATCTCAGGTTGGGGGAAGGTGACAAAAACAGGTAGGGTGGGTAGAAATTTCAACTGGTGCTTGAGAGAGCCAGGGGATAAGGAGAGGTGGAAGGAGGAGGAGAGTTGGTTCAAGAGTGAGGGAAGTCGATAGGGAAGGCAGATTGCCCAGCAGAGGAGCATGGGGGAGGAGTGGCAAAAGTACGATGATCTCTGGAAGGATGGAACAGGAGGCAGGGGGAGTTTGGAGAGGAGAAAGGAGAGGTAAGAGGGAAGAGCACCAAACCAGAATTTGGATATGAGGGTGGTACAGTGAGCCTGACAATGCAAGGGCAGTAGGAGGATGCAAAGGGAGGAATAGGAGGAGCAATAGTGGGTACGTGGAGGGACGTTTGTGGCAAAATGGCAGAACGAGTTACAGAGAGTGTCCAGTCCTGGCAAGGAAGGTGGAAGGGGCGGTGCCATAAACCATGTTCACATAATCAAAGACAGGCAGTACCATTTTGGTAATGAGCTCCCTGCAGACTTGTAGAGATAAGAAGTCTGTTGCTGTACAGGGCACTGAGCTTGGGATGGAGTTTAGCGTGGATGGCATTAATGTGGGCTGAGAAGCCACACTTACTGTTAACTCTCACACCGAGGTACCTGAAGGATAGAACTGCTTCAAGATAGCTGCCATCCAATGCAGTGAACACTGGAGGACGGCATTAGTCTGGCCAGTTTCTGACTGGTACCAAAGGTCATGGATACCGTCTTTTCAGTGTTGAATCTGAGCTGGATGGATTGGAACCCATGCAGAATGCTATTGAAGTCCTGCTGGAGCAGGCCTTCCACAGCTGCAGAAGAGGGACCGAAGGTGAAGATGACATTGGCATACATGTGAATATGCAAGATGGCAGAGGCATAGGGGAGGTCACTCAGGAAAATAGAGAAGATGATGGGACCCATCACCCAGGATGGAGCCTTGTGGGACCCCTGCCTTGATGGGTAGTAGGAGGGACAGAACACCTCCAACCTGTGCAACTGTTGATGGCCCGTGAGGCAGGAACAGAATCAATTAACAGTGTGAGCTGAGCAGCCAGCAGAACTCAGTTTGTTCAGGAGGAATGGATGGGACTCTGAATCGAAAACTTTCACCAGATCGATTAACATGGTGGCCGTTATGTGTCCCTGATCCATCCCAGAGAAGACAAAATCAGTGACATGCAGCAGGGAGGAGATAGTGGAATGGTGAAACATAGACTTTGACGGCAGATAAGGACCACTTGGCCCACCCAGTCTGCCCATTTCCCTACCTACTGGATAAGCTGCAGATTCTAGTTAATCAACAGCCTACTTCCTGCAACCCCCCACTATAATTGCCTTATGTCTGTCCCATGCATGTTTGAATTCTCCCACTGTTTTAGACCCAACGACCTCCCAGGAGGCAGTTCCATGTATCCACCACTCTCTCCGTGAAAAATATTTCCTCACATTACCCTGAGCCGCCCTCCTCTATCTTTTAAATTGTGCCCCCTTGTTCTTACACATCTCTTTTTCTGAAAGATGCTACCCTCCTGGACTTCGTTGATTCCCTTGAGGTACTTGAAAGTTTCTATCATGTCCCCCCTGTCCCTCCTTTCATCAAGAGTCTACATATTAAGCGCTCTCAGTATATCTTCACATGGTTTCTGATGCAGACCCTGCACCATTTTAGTTGCCCTCCTCTGGACTGCTTCCATCCTGTCTATGTCCTTGCGTAGATGAGGTCTCCAAAACTGCACACAGTACACCAGATGGGATCTCACCAACTGTCTGTATAGCGGGATAACCACTTCTCTTTTTTTTTTTTACTTGTGATGCCCCTTCCTATGCATCCCAGTATCCCCCAGGCTCTCCTTATCGACTTCTCACATCGCTTACCCACCTTTAGGTCATCTGATATGACTACCCCCAGATCCCTTTCCATTGTTGTTGTTGTTAGTACCTCCCCTGCTATTGCGAACTCTTCTCCTGGGTTTTTGTTTCCCAGGTGCATTGCTTTGCACTTCTTTGCATTGAATCTAAGTTGCCATATGTCTGACCATTCCTCCAACCTTGCCAAGTCCCTTCTCATCTTTTCTACCCCCTCTTGTGTATCAACTCTGTTACACATCTTTGATTCATCTGCAAAGAGGCATACCTTTCCCTCCAGACCCTCTGCAATGTCACCTATAAAGATGATAAAGAGGAATGGACCCAGTACTGAGCCCTGAGGTACTCCACTAGTAACCCCCCTTTCTTCGGAATGTGTTCCATTCACTATTACCTTCTGTGTCCTGTTGTGCAGCCAGTTTGCTACCCAGGCTACCACCCTGGAACCCACTCCCAGGCTGGCTAACTTGATTATTAATCTTTTGTGTGGGACTGTGTCAAATGCCTTGCTAAAGTCTAGGTAAGCCATATCCACAGCTCCTCCCTGGTCTATTACTTTGCTTCCGGAAGTGAGACTGAAAGGATGAAAGAAACTAGGGGAACCTGGAAAGGACCAGCTTCTCTTGCTATTTACAGAGGGCAGAAAGGAGGGCGATGGGGTGGAAGAAACATAGAATCTGATGACTTACTAAGGGCCACTTGGCCCACACAGTCTGCCTATTTATTTCTGTCTTTATTCTTGACTGCACAGACCCTACTTGATGTACAGCTTTCTCCTCCCCCCTTCCTTACCTCTACGATTCCCTTGTGCCTATCCCAGGCATTTTTCAACCCGCTTCTGTTTTTGCCCCCACTATTTATGCTGGAAGGCTGTTCCAGGAATCTACCACTCTTTCTGTGAAGAAGTAATTTCTCACATCTCTCCTGAATCTACTCTCTTCCTGCTTCATAGCATGTCCCCTTGTTCTTGAGCACCTTTTTTTCTAAAAAATACTTCCCTTCTGTACCTTATTTGTGTTGTGGGGTACTAAAGGTCTCTATCATATCCCACCTCCCTCCTCTCTTCCAGGGTACTCATATTGAGGACCTTTGGCCTCTCCTTGTAGGACTTTTGATGCATTTTAGTCAGCCTCCTCCATACCACCTCACGCTGTCTATGTCCTTCCTGAGATGTGGTCTCCAGAAGTGGACATGGTACTCAAGGTGGGATTTTACCAGAGATCAATACGGGGCAACACCACCTCTCTTTCTGCTGGTGATACCCCCTTCTATGCACCCCAGCATCCCATTAGCCCTCCTGACTGTGCAGTTGCACTGCCCAGCCACTTTTAGGACATCCAATATGATTACCCCCAGATCTCTATACTGCTTGGTCAATGTCATAGAAACATAGACTTTGACAGCAGATAAGGACCACTTGGCCCACCCAGTCTGCCCATTTCCCTTCCTATTGGATAAGCTGCAGATTCTAGTTAACAAACAGCCTACTTCCTGCAACCCCCACTACAATTGCCTTATGTCTGTCCCATGCATGTTTGAATTCCCCCACTGTTTTTGACCCAACAACCTCCCCAGGAAGGCGGTTCCATGCATCCACCACTCTCTCTCTCTGTGAAAAAAAATTTCCTCACATTACCCCTGTGCCATCCCCCCTCTATCTTTAAATTGTGCCCCCTTGTTCTTACACATCTATTTTTCTGAAAAATGCTATAACACTCTACCCATTTTGTACTCAACCCCTGGATTTCTGTACCCCAAATGCATTATTTTGCACTTTTTTGCATTAAACCCAGCTGCAATACCCTTGACCACTTTCTGAGATATCTGCTCATCCTTTTCACACCATCCCACAGTGTCCGCCCTGTTGCAGATCTTGGTATCATCCACAAAGAGACAGACCTTCCCTTCCACCTCCTCTTCTATGTAATTTATAAAGCATTAAAGAGAACCAGGCCCAGCACTGAATCCTGAGGTACTCTGCTGGTCATGCTTCCTTGCTCAACTGAACTCCATTTACCACTACCCTCTGTCTCCTATCCACAGGGTCGGCTTGGGGGTATTTATTTATTTTAGTTTTTGTTGACCAGGTAAGTACACTAGAAAAATGTTGCTTATTCTCAGGCCCAACCTGGGGGAAGGGATACAGATGAATGCCAACTGACCTTGCACCAGATTAAGCTGTTGGAGGTATTTTTAGTGAATGTTATATGGTGCTCCTAGGCAAATTTGCAAGAGGTGCCCCCTGAGGAAAAAAACCTTTTTTTCTTTAAATCATCCTCTCTACCTGTACCCCAAAAAATGACATATTCCAAAAGATAGTGTAGAGAGTAATTTTACTATAATGTGTGTCTTTGCACAAATTTTAATAGTTGGCAGGGGACAGGCTACAAAAACCCCCAAGTACAATTTGATAAAGCCAGTAAGTGGGTGCATGAGCAAATACACAGAGAGACAAGAGTATAAAAAGGCATGTATACACACGCAGTAACAACACAGTTACAATACAAAATTGTGGTTAAAAACAAAACTTAAGTGTACGAAATGGTGGACAAAACAAAACTTATGTGCTGCATTTCCCCAAAATGATGTAGGCATTTCTTATAAATGCTATGTGCCATATTTGTCATAGCTCTTACTTATCATAGTTACACAGTGACCTATCAGAATGTGACAGCAGCTTGCTAAGGAAAAGAGTACATATATGGCTATAAAGTATATTGCATTTCTTTGTAACTGTCTGCTAAGATATTAACAGAATTTGAACCATATATCCTGTACTTGCTTAAGAGTAAGTATATCTTGTTAATGCTATAGTTTAAACTGCAATGCAATTTTTATGTTTTACATATAATAGGAAAAAGGGCACAGTTAAGTGTTTATAACAAAACCAGCTATTGTATATGTTAAGCCTACGTGCATGTATGTCAATGGAGAATTTGCTAAAAGCAAACTGTCATTAGTTATACAATGCTGCCATCTTGTGGGGATCGGCATTTATTTCAACTCATGCTAGCAACGTGTGCTCAGAGGTAAATTCTCCAATTACAGGGCTAATATACCAACATTGCCTTGTTTGGAGACAGAATGCACATCCTCTGTGTTTGTTCAATTGTATATAAAGCTTTGTAAGTTCTGCCTAAAACAGAACAGCTTTTTATTTATGTAACTGAAGCTACAACCTTTTTGTACCACCTTAAATTTTGTATCCTGACCAAGTAAAGCTTCATAAAATCTCCTCCATTCTCCGTGTGGTCTTAAATATATATCTAGGTGGTTTAATAGGAAGTATCGAGGAGGGAGCCAGACCCTCCTTGGAGAGCCCATTGGGGTCTCCCTGTTAAATTTGGTGCTGTGACTCAGATTACTAAAGCCATTGGCAATCAAAGGGCCGAAATTAAGTTAAAAACCAGCTAGAACTTATGCCCATTTGATTTTTTTTTTTTTTTTTGTCGCCGGCAAAACTTTTTTTTTTCCTTATCGAAGCAATTTGTCCACAGAGATACTGATCAACTCACTGGGGGACAGACTGTAACAAACATAAGGCAAAGGAAAATGCAGAGATCAGGTATTAGTATACTATCTAAATGAAGGCTTGTAATAAGGAAAGGGATTGTTTAATTTTGGTGATTTTATTTGTCATTTGTTTAGTTATTTTTTGGTGGATTATTAATATACCTGAACAATCTCAGAATACTAGTGTGATTAATTATAGTAAGACAGCTGTGTAAGGGTGTAGGTCTTAAGCCTACTAGATGAAGGCACTTTGCCTGTGCGACCAGGAGTAATCAAACTAATAGACTGGCAGGATACACGGAAGGTCATGCCCGGAGACCTAACAGAGACACTTAGACAGTAAGTGTAATAGTGAGGGCCCGATTAAGTGTGCACAAAGCCTCCCCAGGGAGAGGGAGTAGAGTCTCATCTTGGGTGTGAGAGACCAGGAAAGACTATAAACAAGATGGGAGAATCAATCAATAAATATGTAGAGAAACATGGTAAATTAGGTCCATATGAAAAACCTACAAGGGATCAACAATTAAGACCATATTTTAACCAATGTGTCTTAGAAAGAAACGCAGGCTGCAAAAATGAGAAGGAAAAGTGTGCCAATGTATTACAGGCAGTAATGCAATATTTAGACCATCTTAATAGAAGATACGAGGAGGTAAAAATTACTGGCTTGCTCAAAAGAGGGAAACAAAATACTGGTATTAGAAAAAAGGGATCAATTAAAAGCTTTACAAGACAGATGGGATCAGGATGTTAGGTTTATGACAATAAAAAAACAAGAATTAGAGAAAGAGGAAGAAAATTTATAAACAACAGGAATACCTCAGGAAAATAAAAGAGTTGCAAGACCAGTATAATAATAGAAGAGAAAATTATTTAAAGACAAAACTACAAATAGTGGAGGAAGAGAGAGATGAGACAATAGCCATAGCAACCTAAGTGGCAGAGGTAGTTAAAATCTATCCTGAATTACCAAGGGCTACACCTGACAAAGAAGAGGCAATCAAAGTCAAAACAAAAAAGAAACTCCAAATACCAATGGCCCCATATACAGTCAAAAATTGAAAAGGAAAAATGGATAAAAGGGTTGATAAAACCACAGATCAGATGAATGACCTAAGTGACATGATACATTTCTTGTTTAAGAAGCTAGACAAAGCAGAAGAAAAAAGGCAATGGAAGGAAAAGGAAAGGTTAAAAGTCAAAAGAGATAAATTAACCATGCAATACTGGGACTTAAATAAAGAACTACAACCATCACCCTTAAACACAAGTGACAAAGAAAGTAATCAATGGGATGAGGAGGGTGATGAAGGGGGATCACCTAGAACATGGGAAGGCAGAAGAGTATTGCTGAGGCAGGTAGACACAGCGCTGGATAGAGAGGGAGAAACTGCCACAGATTTAGAAACAAAGGACATACAGAAGTTCAATAAGAATTTGGGGGGACCTAAATAGGAACACAGAATGGGATCAAGTCCTAAAGACCATAATAAAATGGGAAAAGGTATACCAATTAACCAACAAAGACATGTGTAGGATCTTAATGGCAGCAGCCCCAAGAGACATAGTGGATAAACTACCAAGAACTTGTACAGGTGATTTTACTAAGGCAAAAGGCCCCAATAAGTGGGCAGAACCTAAAGACATGCTTGAGAAAATACAAAAACGGATAGGCAAAAAGGAACCAACAAAAATTAATTGGGGTAAAATCTTGGGGACAACACCCCTGAGGCATGAAGGCCCCAGGGTGTTCTTCTCAAGGTTATATGAAGTATATAAAAAATTTGGAGGAGTGGAGACCTCTAATCTGGATGATGAGGTTATGAGAGATTTGCTCATACAAGCATATGAAAAGGAGATAGACCCTGCAGTTAGACTGATGGTAAGAAGTACACAAGATAAAGAAAAACTGATAGAGTTACTGGAAGACCACATGCAAGCAAAAGAAGAAGCAGCAAAATCTAAGCCCAAAGCAAAAACTGATATAGTCACGCTAAAGAATGAAGGGTCAACTGAGGAGAGTAAGCAACCCTTCATATGCTACAACTGTAACAAATCTGGACACACCAAAAATAGATGTAGAGCTGGGGGGCATGGTGAGACCACCAACCCCCCAGCAATCTAAACAAACCAAGGGAGATGTGAATCTCACAGACGTGCTCTTAAAACTGTTAAACAGATTAGAGAAACCCAAAGAAGAAACAGAGGCAGAGAAAAAACAAAAGCAGTTACAGGAATTGCTAGACAGGCTAGCACAAACACAGTTTTGAAAGGTAGGCAGCTCCGTCCCAGGGCACAAATACTGGGACCCCTAAAAAGAGATGATCAAGGGAGGCCACTTGTTCAGTTAAACATCCAAGGAAAAACCATGTGGGGCCTGGTAGATACCGGAGCGGCCACAACATGTGCCCAGAATTTAGGGATACCAGACATCAAGAGCATTATAAAAACAGAGCTGGAGGGATGCACAGGAAATACAATGGAAGGGTCAGTCACAGAACCAGTTAACATTACAGTGGGAAGCACAAACTTGGGAAACTACCCTATTATTATGGTGCCAGAAGGGGCCACTACTGAAAGATTTATTTTAGGAACAGATGTAATGGGGTCACAAGGTATGATAGTGGATCTAGCAAATGGTTGGTTATTAAGAGTAATAAAGGAATCCAAAGGGACACACCCAAACTACCCCATTAAATTATATCCACTTACTATACCAGTTTCCTATAGTATCTGGACATGTAAGACAATAAAATCTAAGGACTGGAAAAAGTTATGGGCAGACACAAAGGACCCCCAGATGAAAGATCTCATAGAAAAATATTCAGCCATATGGGCTACATCAGGTACAGATACAGGACACATGAAGGGAGTCGAGGCCGAAGTCAATGGTGACACTCCTAGATACCAAAAACAGTACCCAATACCAAAGAAGGCAGTGGAGCCCCTAAAAGACATAATACATGATTTAGAGAAGAGGGGTATAGTTAGGAAAACTCAGTCAACATACAACAGTCCTGTTTGGCCAGTCCGAAAACCAGATAAATCATTCAGGCTAACTATTGATTACCGAAAATTAAATCAATGCACACGAGCAGGAAGACAGGTCACTACATCAGGCCCAGACATTTTTTCAAAGCTAAATTCAAAGGCAAGGATATTTTCAGTGCTTGATGTAAGTAATGGATTTTGGTCTATCTCAGTAGTTGAGCCACATCAACATAAACTGGCATTCACATGTGAAGGAACACAGTACACATTTACAAGGTTACCACAGGGATTAAACTGTTCACCAGCAATGTTTCATGCAGGACTCAAAGAAGTGCTGGATGATGCAGGGCTACAGCACCAACAAGGGGTCCACCAGTACGTAGATGACATACTGATGGCCACAGAAACTCAGGAGGAACACAGGGTAGTGTTAGACCAAGTGCTAAAGGCAATACAAGATAGTGGATTAAAGTTGAATCCAGATAAAGCACAAATAGCAAAACCAGACGTGACATACCTAGGAACCAAAATATCAGAGGAAGGGAGATCAAAAGATAAAGATGGGAAACAATTAATCCAAACCTTACCTATCCCAACCACAGTCACAGCCCTGCGACAGTTACTGGGGATGACAAATTTTTGTCGAGATTATATAGAAGGATACTCCGAAATAACCTAACCACTGTATGGGTTACTAAAGGGAAACCCAGGAAAAACACAAACATTGGAATGGTCAGACCCAGAACTACAGGCACTAACCAAGTTAAAACAAGCACTTCTGCAAGCCCCAGCGTTAACAGCACCAGACATAGATAAGCCATTTTTCTACAAGCAATAGCAACCGAAAACTCAATATTAATGGTTATTTTACAAAAGAAAAATGAAAAACTCAGGCCTGTGTGGTATTTAAACAGGCAACTGACTAATGTGGACAAATGATTTAGTAAATGTGACAGAACCATGGTGGCAATTGTGTGGGCTATACAACAGGCACAAACAATTACCCAGTTTGCAGAACTTATAGTGCAGTCTACACACAGTGCCCCAAAATACATACTGACAGGAGACCTAAGAGGCATATCAAATCAGAGAGCCACAAAATGGGTACTAACCATTCAACAAAACAATGTCAGTTTTGAGTCAGTACAACATCCTATGTTTATACAATACGCAGACTAGAAGGGTGCACCACACGATTGTGGAGAGGTCAAAACAGAAATTCTGGAGAGCACCCCATGGATCATCTACCAAGTGACACTACCCAAACACTACACCTACATGTGGATGGGTCAAGGTACTATGTAGAGGGTGTGCTGTATACTGGAGCAGCAGTATATTCCCCAACACACCATGGAAGTGGAGACAAAGCTTTGCAATTTGCTTTGGGTGGAGACAAATCAGCACAGTATGCAGAACTAGTAGCGATATATGAGGCCATCATTAGACATGAAGGACAAAAAATAACCATACACACAGACTCAAAGTTTGGAGAATCTTCACTAAAAGAGTGGACACATTTGTGGAGAAAAAGAGGAATGGCCACGGCAGAGGGACAAGATGTCCAACACAAACAGTTACTTAATGCTATTTGGGACCTAGTAGAAGAACACCCACATACAGTAGAAATACAAAAGGTTAAGGCACATGTGACCAAAAACCCAAACATACACGAACTTGCAAACCAATTGGCTGACCAAGCAGCAAAGGAGGGGGCAAGGGGGCCAAACTAATATGGCCAGGCATAAGACATGCCACTGTTAGTAGAGCCATCCCAAAAGAGGTCCAGGAGATAGATATAGGTAAACTACAAAGTACAGACCAATGGATTCAAGAGAAAATGAAAGAAATAAAGGAAAGGGGAACTAATAACAAAGATCACCTGTTTAGGAAAGGAGAGGTTTTGTGGTGGAGGGGCCCAAATACTAACAAGGCCAAATGGGTGCCCCCAGATAGCATGAAACAGCAAATTGTTCTAGAGAACCACAGATGGGCAGGCCACTGTGGTAAAGACAAAATCCTGCAGATCATCAAGAATAAGTATTGGTGGCCAAAAATGGAGACCACCGTAAAGGATACATTGGATACTTGTCTTGTATGTCTCCAGCAAGACCCAAAAAGAGGAAAACCTAAATTGAAAAGGTTGCCGTTGGCAGATGGCCCCTGGGATGCATTACAAATCGACTATGTCAGGCCACTCCCAACTGCAAAAGGAGGGTATAATTATCTACTAGTTATAGTGGATATGTTTTCAAAATGGGTGGAGGCATTCCCTACTACAAACAATATTGCCCAAACAACTGCAAAAATCTTGTTTGACCAAGTTTGTAGTAGATGGGAATTCCCCAACATAATTGAATCTGACAGAGGTACCCATTTTGTTAATGAGACAATGAAATACCTCTGTGAAATTATTGGAGTACAACAAAGATTCCATCTACCATACAACCCACAATTGTCGGGGATAGTAGAAAGGATGAACAGGACATTGAAAAATGCCCTGAAAAAGGCGGTGATGGACTCAGGGAAAGACCGGGTCGCTCACTTGCCAGGAGTTCTCATGGCTGTAAGGGGAACGGTTTGGGCTAGTACTGGTCTGTCCCCCTACGAGCTCATGACAGGGAGGAGGATGAGACTGAACTACCCATCGGAATTACCGGAACCTCCCAGTGTGTTAAAAGATAGTGTCAAGCACAGTGTCTTTTTACATCAAGTGCAAGAACAGTTAAAAAAAGCATCTACCACATGCTTGTTGGCACATGTCCCAAGCACACCAAAGAAACCTACAACAAAGGGAGCCCAAAATAGGGTGGGAAGAGCCACTGCAAGTGGGAGACATGGTGATGATTAAAAATTGGGATCAGAAAATACCTTGGAAAGATGCCAATTGGCTAGGGCCATGTAAAGTTACAGAGGTCCTAGACAATACAGCAGCATACATGGAAAGAATGGGGAAAGGAAAAGGTAAACACAAATGGGTCCATGTGGACCAATGTAAAAAGGTATCAGATAAACTATCAAAAGAATAAATACTGCATTTGATTTTCTTTCCAGATATGCAATCAAAGCCACAAAAAAGGAGACCATAGCCAGCATCTATATACTATACTGCCTTGTGTGGCCCATTTGGACTATAACAAGCAAGTGTGATAATAAAAATGATATTACCGTATCACACTTCTGGCAGACAAGAAATAATGGAACTCACAGTGGCCTACTGGACATTGATTTGTATAGTATATGCTTAGGGGGGATGGGGGGGCAATAGACCGATGTGTAGACTATTCTGGCTTTCCAATACTTGAGGTTTTAGAGAACAACCCAATGTATACCACATTATGTGCTGTTCCCTTTGATACATCAAAGGGGCCATGGGACATAGAACAACCTGACTTCTTGGAGTAGTATCCAGAGGACCCAAACTTGCCATCAGAGTGGACAGAAAGCACTGAGCCAATGCATCCGTCACCTTCCCCTTATTTAAATGACTGTAAATATGAATTTAAATGGCATCCGAATGCCAAAAGGGCAAATACATATGTAGTTTATGTTAGTTGGATACTTACCAGAAGACTGCACAGAGTAAACTCCCGAACTCCAGAAGTACAAAAAGCTGTGAAAGCAAAACTACGTGACCATTGGTACACACAGAACAGAGGAGTTGATACAGACAGACCTAGAAGTCTAACTTATAAAGACTTCCAAGGACTGGAGAGGTTTTTAAATTGTAGTAATGATGTTGACAGAGAAATTACCATAGTTGTATTAAGAAAGTCAATACAGGTTTTTCTTCTTAGAAGCAGTAAATATAACTTGATAATACAGGCCTCAGAGAACATCTGGATGCTATACCACGCAAAATCTGGATGGAAGACCCCAAGTGGTACCCAGGGAAACCATGTGAGTGCTTACATAGGATTAGTACATCTTACTGGTATGGACACTTAAACGCACTACCATGGCTTCCGACCAGGGCAGTACTAATATCTTTTGACCCTAGGGGAGAAACTCGAGCGGAGATGCCACCCCCATCTGGGGGACTTTTAACGGAGTAGGAGGGAGTCCAGACCTACTACCCATGCCAGACGCAATATTTTCCAGTAGTGTTAAATCTCTCCGCCCCAGAACTGCCCTCAAACTGATCCCAATTTCAACAACCTTTAAAGTATAAACTTCAATACCAAGAGCTCCTAGTACAATTTTTAGAAAGGAATAGCCTACTAAAAACATATAAAATGCGGTCCTTTCTAGGTTTTGGAGAATGGATAGGGACAGGGTTAGGTCTGGCTAACTCAATAGAGACCATAACCCTGAGGAATCAAATTAATATTTTACGAGACGCAGTAGAAACTCTAATAGGTAACGAGGTAGGACAGGCCCTAAAGCTTATCCAATGGGACAATCAAGATACCTATTGGGCTCTTTTTGAAACAGAAAGAAATTTCGCTATCTTGGATAAGATAGGAAAACAGGTTGTCAGTACAGGTGAGCAAATAAAAACCACCGTCACATATAGCACCTGTTTAACCCTGGCAGCACATGCCCTCGCTACCCTCAGAACTGAACTGCACCAGCTCGAAGGGGGCAGCCACCTTTCGATATCTCTAAAGAGGGATTTAATAATATGATATCCAAGGCAGGTGAACAGGGGATATTACCAATGGCTAACCTCGCCAAGGTTCAACTTTATCCCCACATCGCCACCTCTGAAAACATGTATATAGTCCCTGCAATGTTTGTGGTTCCAATGTGTATAAATGAAACACATAACACATGGAGCCTTACAAATATAGGGATATTATTGCCAAACTCCACCACAGCGTATGCCAAGGTGGAGGGCAACACCATATTAGAGATCCCATATATAAATGGTCCAAGTACATACCATCTATTTGAAGACATGCTGTCATAATTCCCCCACACTACAAACATGTGGGGAAAATATAGTCCCTAAACCTTGGCCACCAGAAAACCTTCAGCTAATTTTTGAAAGCGAAGACCCTATCCATAGGGCAGGTAGGTGGAATGGTTCCTGGTACATCCTAGATACTGAAACCAAAACATGGGGGTGTAACTCAAAAACCTGGACAGTAAATAATTGGACCTATTTTCAGCTAAGCTCCCCCAGGATGCCCAGAAATACTACCTATTTTAATGTAACAGGCCAGTGGCTAGAGGAACTTACTACCATCTTTGACCTACCAGAAATAACAATACCAAAATGTACCCCATCTGAGACCGAGAGTCTTAAAACTAAAGCTAGCAGAGGTCAAGTATTACTACGACGAATAAAAGAAGCAAATGAAAAGGTAATAAAAAAGGCCAAATCCCTCCCCTATTTATCATGGTGGGACTTCCTAACAAATTGGACAATTAATGTATTTAGAATCAGCCCAACCCTGGTGGTAGTGGGAGCAGTGGCATTAGGCCTAACTATACTACTCTTATGGCAGTGTTATCTGATGAAAAGATTAATTAAGCTAACCCATGAGATAGATGAACTGCAGAGTAGACAAAAAATAAACAAAATTGCTCAAAGAAGGGAAGGTCAAGCATTAATTTAAGTAAAATAATGATACAAGAATACAATGTCGGCTCTGCTACTGCAACATATGGTTTTACAAACCATAATATAATCGAAAGTGTTGCTATATTTGCTACAAGATAATACAGTTTTTTAGATTGCATGTTAAAAATACCCCAATGGGATTGTCCCATGGGTCGCTTTTGCATATGTAATGTATAATATTTTTGTACAAAACAGCTTTTAAACTAGTCAAGGCAGCGTCACTGGTACTGATACCTTGGATACGTTTTGCATTTCTTTTTTTTTTTTAAATGTTAATGCACTACATTTGGTGGCTTTATCAGTTGTATGCCTACGCTTAAATTAGGCCAAGTACCTGTGAAGTTATGGTACCAATTCTCCGTCATGTGGCTCTGATCAGTGTGCCTGTGGTGTATAAGCCCTAAGCAGGAATATACACAAGGGAAACAAATACCAGTACAGGGGCTGCCAACTAGGTTTGGAGTCTCTGTCCCAAGCCCTATTATTAGTGAAAGGTGGGAAAGTAATATATTTGCCCTTGGTAAGCAATGGCATAAATACACAAGAGGCATGACGTGCAAATAAATAATAATAATAAAATTTGTGGCAAAGCCGCAAAGAAGGGATTGTAGAGAGTAATTTTACTATAATGTGCGTCTCTGCACAAATTTTAATAGTTGGCAGGGGACAGGCTACAAAAACCCCCAAGTACAATTTGATAAAGCCAGTAAGAGGGTGCATGAGCAAATACACAGAGAGGCAAGAGTATAAAAAGGCATGTATACACAACGCAGTTACAACACAGTTACAGTACAAAATGGTGGTTAAAAACAAAACTTGTGTGCGAAATTGTGGACAAAACAAAACTTAAGTGCTGCATTTCCCCAAAATGATGAAGGCATTTCTTATAAATGCTATGTGTCATATTTGTCATAGCTCTTACTTATCACAGTTACAAAGTGACCTATCGGAATGTGACAGCAGCTGCTAAGGAAAAAGAGTACTTATATGGTTATAAAGTATATTGCATTTCTTTGTAACTGTCTGCTAAGATATTAATAGAATTTGAACCACATATCCTGTACTTGCTTAAGAGTAAATATATCTTGTTAATGCTATAGTTCAAATTGCAATGCAATTTTTATGTTTTACGTATAAGAGGAAAAAGGGCACAGTTAAGTGTTTATAACAAAACCAGCTATTGTATATGTTAAGCCTACGTGCATGTATGTCAATGGAGAATTTGATAAAAGCAAACTGTCATTAGTTATACAATGCTGCCATCTTGTGGGGATTGGCATTTATTTCAGCTCATGCTAGCAACATGTGCTCAGAGGTAAATTCTCCAATTACAGGGCTAATATACCAACATTGCCTTGTTTGGAGACAGGATACACATCCTCTGTGTTTGTTCAATTGTATATAAAGCTTTGTAAGTTCTGCCTAAAACAGAACGGCTTTTTATTTTTGTAACTGAAGCTACAACCTTTTTGTACCACCTTAAATTTTGTATCCTGACCAAGTAAAGCTTCATAAAATATCTTCCTTTCTCCATGTGGTCTGTAAGTATATATCTAGGTGGTTTAATAGAGAGTATCGAGGAGGGAGCCAGACCCTCCTCGGAGATCCCATTGGGGTCTCCCTGTTACAGATAGTTAGCAATTTTCATAGGTAGAAAACAATTAATATGTTACTGTATTTCTATGATTTGAACTACTGGCTGGTGTGCCGAAAAGCATATGAAGATATTATCAGCATTTTGAGAGCTGTTCTCTGATTGCAGAGAAGGAGTCGACTATACTCCCTGGACAGCTAGTGAGGGGATTGGGGAGAGATGGGGCTGCTACACATCAGGGACTGTTAGTGGTGCCACCACTGCCTCTGCCTGATGCCCATAGTGGGACACTGAACAGGTCAGACAGCAGCACCAGGTCCAATAGGATAAATCGAGATTTTCAGTTCATCCTGAAAAGAAAAAGTTTAAGACACGGACAGCAGGTCAGCTGAGCCAAGCAAGAGACGGAACCAGCAGAAACAATTGCAATTCACTAGCCTGACCAACTACTCCTCCCCCAACCACCAGATGTCCCGTAATATCTTTTTCTTTTCACATGACACACACAGATTAGGAATTTTAATTTATTTTTATGTTAAAATAGACTGCATTTTCAATGCCTTCACTGATGGGTACCCCAGGCTGCCTGTAGTTCACCTATCTTTAAGACCAGCCCTGCGTATCACCTAACCAATTTCTTACCCAGTTTACCACAAGTTTTCAAGAGATGAAGGGTCATCCTCTTTGTGAAGTAGAATAACTTTGGACAACTTCCAGGATTAAGAACAGCATAAAGGGAGAAGGAGAGGTTGAGAAGATGAGCGAGAGGAGCTGCAATAGCAGGAGCAGAGAGGTGGAGCAGCTTGAGTTCTAGATCATCAAGGCTGGACTTAGCAGGGTTGATGGAGTATGACAGGGCTGAGTAAGACCCTGTCCCATTTGTTATGCAGAGGAGGAGGAGGAAGCAACTTTTGGTGGGGGACTGAATTTTGAGGGGGATAGATTTGGGAATAGGAAAGGGGGGAGAGGTAGCATAGGTGCCTACCCGGCACCGCAGACCAGAAGGATGGGAAGTGGATCCTGAGGATCGCTAGGGCAGCAGGATGGGAGGGAGAGCTGGATGACATAATTGTCCACCTTGGCACTAATGACCTGGCTAGAGATGGGGCTGGGATAGTGCAAGGGAAGTTTAGGGAGCTGGGGAGGGGTCTTAGGTAGCTCACTCAGTGGCTTTTGCTGAGGTGCTGCCCATCTACGGCAGGGGACAGGGGAAGGATCTCCACACCAGGAACTTCAACTCATGGCTGAAGAAATGATACAGAGAGGAAGGGTACAGCTACACTGGGGACTGGTGACCCCCCCTTGGAGGATAAGAGCTTATACAGGGCTGATGTCCTACATCCATACAGGAGGGGAACTGCAGTTCTCAGTGGACAGTTTTAATGTTACTTTGGTGAACATTTAAATTAGCCAAGTGGGTAGCAGAAGGAACCAGGGAGTCAGAAAATGCCCCCCCCCCGGCTGAAAGAGAGAGTAAGGAGAACCTGAGGGGAAAGGAATCCCCCAGAGTGCAAATTAATAAAGGAAGCAGGGTGGTAGAGATAAAGGGAGAAAGGAACAGGAGCATTAAAAACAGAGAGGGGAAGGAAGGAGGGCAAAAAGGAAAAAAAAGGGGGGCAATAAGCAGAGTAGAAACAAAATCTGGAAGGACATGTGTGCAAATGATGGAAGCCTAGCAAATAAGATTCCAGACCTAGGGGCCATCACAGTAGAAGCCAACCTGGATACTGTCGCCATTACCAAGTCATGATGCACTGAAAACCAAGACTGGGATATGGCCATACCAGGCTATACTCTGTTCAGGAAGGACTTAGTGGGAAGGAACGGAGCAGGTGTGGTGCTTTATGTGAAGGAAAGCATAAAAGTGGCAGAAATATAGGGAATGCAGGGGGAAGCAGAGGTACTGTGGGTCACCCTGGAGTTGGGAAATGGAGACACTATTCACACTGAAGTGCTCTACAGACCTCCAGCAGAGGGAGAGGAATTCAACAAGGTACTGGTGCAAGCCACTGGCAAGATGGCAAAAAATTGGGAAAAGCTGCTGGTAGGGGACTTCAACCTGCCAGATGTAGACTGAAGTCTCCCAGCAGTGGCTCCAGCTAGAAGCAGGGACATCCTGGACTCTCTGCAGGGGGTGTTCCTCAGGCAACTAGTCAATGAACCCACTTGTGATGGGGCAATACTGGACCTGGTACTCACAAACAGGGAGAGTGTTGCAGACATCAAGGTGGGAGGCCACTTGGGGACCAGTGGTCACCGCAAGGTGTGGTTCAGTATAAGGACGGTTGTGGAATCAAACTGCACCAGGGCAAGGGTCTTGGACTTCAGGAGGGCAGATTATATAAAGTTGGGTGAATGCCTCAGGGATGATGGGGCAATACTGAACCTGGTACTCACTAACAGGGACAGTGTTTCAGACATCAAGGTGGGAGGCCACTTTGTCTCAGGGAAGACCTGGCAGGGGAGGATGGCCTGGGTGGGGTAGAGGAACAATGGGCAAAGATAAAAGGCTGCATAGTAAAGGCAACAAACCTCTGCAACAAACATGAGCAAAAGCAAGAGGAAAAGGAGACCACTATGGTTCTCAAAAGACATGGCTGAAAAGGTAAAGGCTAAAAGGGTAGCATTCAGCACATATAAAGAGATGCAAAGGGAGGACAGGGAGGTGTATTGGGGAAACAGAGGGAAGCAGGGAAAGCAGTAAGGAGCGCAAAGGCGCACACTTAAGACAGAATAGCCCAGGAGGTAAAGAAAGGGGACAAGACAAGACATTTTTAAGCATGTAAGTAAAAAGAGGAAGACCAGCTCATAAAAAATCATGGAATAGCAATAGTACAGAAAGCAAAGCAGGTGGGTTCCCAGATTGATGTCTATTTAAATAAATTCTTATTCATTTTATGAAAAGAACACTACATAAAGAAATATAACATATATGTATTATTTCATTTTATACACTCTAAAGCAACTCAACTTTTGCTGATGAAGGGACAGGGTTGTCCTGAAATGTAACAAACTGCCATACTAAAGAGTGCTTAAAAATGTATTTGAAAGTGCTACAATAAAGAATGAGAAAATTTGGAATGACTAATAACGTATACATGCGATTTTGTTTTTTTTGCATCGTGTTTTTATTGAAATTTTGAGTTTATTAACATACATAGACAAAACCATATACACAACAAAAAAGACATAATCCAAACTCATTAAACTATGTACAATAGGGTCCATTTCATTAGTTATACTATAAGTTTCATCTCAAATATTCAAAAAGAAGTTAATTCTAGGTTTATCAGCAGGGGACGAAGAAAGAGAAAAGCAGGGAGGAAGACCCAGTGCAATTATGGCTAATTTGGTTGAGGTAGTCCCATGGGGTTCCCACCTTCCCCTATCATGACCATCCCTCATTTAATATCTTGGATTCCACTAGTGTTAGTGAGCCTAGGAAGGGCTGCCAGGTATTACAGAAAAGTTCCCCTCTTTCCTTCAGTGTGAAGGCAAGTCTTTCCATGGCTAATGCCTGCAGGGCCAAATTTCTCCATTGTTGTATCGTGGGTATAGCCCCAGAAACCCAGGTGTTTAGGATACAGTGCCTTGCCAAAAATCAGTAAGACTTTCACCCACCTTGACAAGGGGGACCACCCCTCCTCTCTCATATCTTCTATTCCAAATAAGAGAAACAATGGAGAGATCTGGATTTCCCTCCCAATGATTCTCCCCATCTCGCCTGCCACCTCCAGTCAGAATGTTTGTAAAATCGGACATGCCCAAACGTAGTGATAGTAGGATCCCAAATCTCTATCACAATGTATACATACAGGTGAAACAGTTGGGTTAAACTTGTGTACAATCACTGGGGGGGGGTGGGCAATGCAGTCTATGTATAAACTTATAAAATGATTCTTTGTACTTATTGCGTATTAGAATCCCCTCATGAAGTTTTAATAGTACCCCCCCCAGTTCTCATCAGTTATGTCGAACCCCAGATCTCTTGCCCACAGGCTGTGGCATCCAGGAATCCCTTAGGATTCCTTCTACATGAGAAGACTAATTGTTCTATCTGTCCCAATGGTGAGTCTACCATGTACACTCTACCCTGTCTCCTACAGTATGCTCTAATCTGTAGGTATCTGAAAAAATGCTGTTGTCCCAGGCCTGTCTTGTCCCGTATATCCTCAAAGGCACAAAGGCCCTCTTTAGTATACAGGTCCCCCAGACAAAGCATTCTTTTCTCTTCCCACTCTTTGAAGCCCGCGTCTTCCATCCCAGGCAGAAATACAGGGTTCCCTGAAATTGGAAGCAGTAGTGTTTCATCTTGGCCCACTCTCCTTGATCTGCCCATGCTCTTCCAACTTTCTAGGACTGACACAATCAGAGGGGTTAGGTCTACCCAAATTAGTATATGTTCTACAACTCTTTTGGGTTAAATAGGCTGATAGTCTTCCTGGGCAGACCCTCTCCTCTAGATCGAGCCAATCTGCTTCCTTGGGTCAGTTGAACCAGTCCTGAATGTACATATGCTGTATAGCCTGACAGTAGTTTTTCAGGTCTGGGAAATTCACCCCTTCCTTCTCCACTGTTGCCTTTAAATGTGTGAGGCCTACTCTGGGGCACTTTCAATGTCATATAAAGATCGAGAATGCCCTTTCCAGCTTTTTAGTATCTAGTCTGGTGAGACCCACATGTAACATCTGCATCACATATAGTATTCTGGGGAGAATGTTCATTTGTATTAAGTTTATTCTCCCTAGCCAGGAGATAGGCATTGTTCCCCACCTAGAAAGATCCGTCACCATGGTTTTGATCAGTGGCGTATAATTTAGTTCATACAGAGATCCCACCTCCCTCCCTACCCGGATACCTAAATATACAAAGGAATCTCAGACTATCTTGAGACCCCAATCCTGTGTCACATCCCCCCTTGCAGCTAGACCTATTTTTAGCATCTCAGATTTCCCAAAGTTTGTAGCCTGAGAACTGAGACAAGTTCTCTATTAGATTTATCAGGTGCAGCATCGATTGCTGTGGCTAGGTCACATATAACAGCATGTCATCTGCATATAAGGTGACCTTGTGTTCACAAACTGATTTCCCTTGAACTTCTAGAATGCTGGGGTCATCCCTGATAGCCACTGCTAAAGGCTCCAGAGCCATGGCAAACAACAAGGGTGAGAGTGGACACCCATGTCTTGTTCCCCTCCCAAGCCCAAGTCTATCAGACAGGGAGCCATTTACTAAGACCTGTGCCTTTGGTCCCTTGTACATTTGTTAAATCAGCCCTATAAATCCATCACCCAGACCAAACCAGGAGAGCACCTCAAATAAGTAGTCCCATTCTATGCGATCAAACGCTTCTTCTGCATCCACTGATATAACACGAGTGTCCCCTTCTTTGTGGGAAGCACCCCGAACCACATTCAAAACTGTTATGTTGTGGTATGAGAATCTGCCCTGAATAAACCCGGTCTGGTCTGGGTGGATCAGTTGCAGCAGCAGCCTATCTAGTCTTCCTGCCAGGGCATTCGCTAGGATCTTCACATCACAGTTTAAAAGAGAGATGGGCCAGTAAGAGGTGCACTCCATAGGGTCTTTTCCCGCTTTGGGGACCACACATATGAGAGCATCCTGCCATGTGCCTGGGGGTTCGTTCCCCTGTCTCTTCCAGTGTCTCCCAGTAGGGTTCCACTATCTGTGCCTTCATTAGTTTGTAATATTCTGCTGGAAATCCATCTGGCCCACTAGTTTTCTCATTTTTCAAACCACTGATCACCTTTCCTATTTCTTCCTTAGTAAGCTTTGAATCCAGCCAGTCCTTCTCATCATCCGAAAGCTGGGGTAGCTTCGTACTCTCAAGGAACTCCTTCATCAGCTCTCCAGTACCTCTACATTCAGCCTAATGCAGCTTCTCATAAAATTGCTTACATTTTTTCCTGATTTGTGGTTTTTCCTTCAAAAGATCACCATTCTCCCCCCCCTTTACACCCAGGACCAAGTTTGAGCCTCTCCTCCCCCTAATCAGGTTAGCCAGCATCGGCCCGGGCTTGTTACCACACTCAAAGAACTGTGTTCTTACAAACAGGCAAGATTTCCCAGGTCTCTCCCAATAACAGCGAATTTAACGCTTCTCGTTACTGCCAATAGTCGGTGTGCATCTCTTCCTTCGCCCAGTGCCACCTTTCTCTCCAGTACTTTTAACCATTTCTCTAGGTTGCCCCTATGCTCTCTTACCTTCCTTTTATGTTTTGAAACAAAGTTAATAATGGCTCCCCGCATGTATGCTTTCCCCGCGTCCCACATAACTGTCTTGTTTGGAGCTGTGTTCCTATTTGTCTGAATACAATGCTCCCAATGTTCCTTTAAATATGTTTTAAAGTCTTCATTACCTAGCAAGTAATTAGGAAATTTCCACAGTGGGGGACCCTCCCTCCTCTCCTGTATACTCAGGGACATGGCGCACCATCACGTGATCAGAGGTATGTATTGGGCTATGTTTAATATTTATTACCCTAAAGAACCAGCTCCTTGGGAGATAAAGATAATCTATTCTAGATCAGGGGAAAAAAGTGTTCTCCCTAAGCATGGGATTCGCTGTCCTCCATCCATCAATTATATCTAAGTTGCACATTCCGGACTGCCAGTCCTTTATGGCCCTTTTAGGTTTCCCCTTCTTGTCGGAGTGATCCAACTTGGGGTCCAGAAGGCAGTTTAGGCCCCCACCTAAGATCAGTCCTCTGAACTGCTCTGGCACCAAAATCCCCATTACCTCTTGGTAGAAACCCGGGTCGTGTACCGCCAGGGAATACACACTAGCAAAGGTAGTCTTCTCCCCATAAAGATCTCCCTCCAAAAAAAGTAACGACCTGTCTCAGGATCCGCGACCACCCATTCCACTCTGAAGGGTAGCTTTTTGTGCAGAAGTGTCGTCGAGGCACAGGTCAGGAAGCATAGGGAAAACCAGGGCAGTTGCAGAATTCACCAAAAATATTTATTTACAGTAGCAGTAACATAAAAAAAATTAACTTGTTCAAAATAACTATGTATACAGGAGAAATTAAATTTTTTTCTTTTGGTCTCTGTGTCCCTTTTTCTCTTCCAGTAGTTGCTGATTAGCTCTCTTATAAGTCCTTTCAACCCCCACTCTAAACAAGCATCTTGCTTCTTGTAAATATCCGGCAGGAGCTGCTAGAAGACAGTGTGCTTGCTGAGGCCCCTTGTGCACAGCTTTTGCAAAAGGCTCAAAGATTTGCACTAAGGTAACCTCTAGTTTCCAACAGCTTTTTGCAGTCATCTCAAATTATAAATATATACATTTCAACAGTAACACTATCTATTTTCTAAACAAAAGAGATCCTAACATCAGTTACATTTCCACATATTGATTTGCATATTTTTTTATATCAGCGGATATACAAGAGAGGGGAAAAAAGACAGCAAGGGAGGCCTGAGAGACAATAAGAGGCAAAGAATTGCGAGACTTGGGTTGATCAAGTCCGACATCTCACAGGAAAATGTGGTTGCGCAACCAGACAGAGAAAAGACAGGTAAGGAATAGAACAGATTCTTGCATTTAAACACCCTGTCCATAACAACCGGGACAGGGACCTACTCTACCCTGTCACAAGAAGAACTGCCACCTCCATGTTTGTGCGAATTACAAGATGCCGAATGGCATGTACCCACCCCCCTTGCCAGCTTGGTGTGCTCACTAGCTGTCAGGTGAGTTTCCTGAAGCATAGCTATTTGGGTACCTTGTCTTTTAAGCGCTGTTAACAAGGTTGTGTGTTTCACTGGGAAAGATATCCACCTCACATTCCAAGAAACCATAATTAATTCCTGGGGATTCGCCATACTGGTCAGCTGGATCTTTCAATTCTAAGGGCTCTGTATTTAATAATATAAAGTTCTAGGCTCCTCTTCCCCCATCTCAAGACCGCTGTATATTCTTCTCATATCTTTAGATCCTAAGAGATAAAACACTTGTAACCACAAGACAAACACAAAACAGGTTTGACCCAGTCCCCCCCTTCCCCAAGCATGTGAAACAACGAATTGAAAACTTCCCTCCCTCCCAAGGCAAACTGTAGTGTCATTTGACTCTATTATACTGTAACACGAATTGTAATTTCGCAAAATGTTACACGATATGCCCCAAATGCAGATCGTGTCCCCCTGCCCCGCCTCCCTCACTTCTCGATATTTGAATCGATTCAAGAAAAACGGCACACACAAAAAGGAAAAAAAATAGATACATTCCTGAAGCTGTAACCCTTTTGCAGTGTGTTATGCATACAATAAAAAGAAAAAGAGAAACCAGGTGGGAATAATAAGGGCAGCCTTTGTTGTCTGAGGAATGGGACAGCGCAAACTCAGCTTCATGCACGCAAAGTCCCCCCTCCACCCGCCAGGCTGGCCTACCTCAAACTGTGGGACTTGCCAACTCTTCTCCATGCCCCAGGATACTGATCTAGAGCTCAGTGGGCACAGATCATTCAGTTCTTATTTTAGTCCCTCTTCACCCTAGTTTCATTATCTCTCCAAGGACAAAATGGACATCTTGACAGATGATACGAGATCACTGCAGTCCCAATGTGTATTGTCCTGGTTTCCACTGCATTACTTAAGGGTACAGTCCTTGGCAATTCCTATGTAACTATAAACTGATGTAACCATTACTATGGTCTTTTTTTCTGGTAAAACCCTGAAATAGTAGCAACTATGCAGGCCTAGACCCAGTCCCAAAAGCTCCATCACGAGGTGGGTTCATCCTTCTAGTATTCACTTTTCATCCCAGTTTCTTCTTGAACTCTCGGACAAATCCTTCAGCTTTTGGAACCTCCCAAAATGAGTAGGTGGCACCTTCATGCTTAATTTTCAATATAGCCAGATAAACCAGAAAACAGTCCACTTTTAACTCTCTAAGCTGTTCCATCACTGCATTAAAGATGCAGCGCTTTTTCAAGAGGCATGTAGAGTATTCCCTAGAGATGAATAATCTTTTGCCCTCATATTGTAGATTAATGGTAGCATATGCCCCCAGCACCACTCCTCTATCTTGAAAATTATGAAATCTCAATAACTTGGCGTGGTGGTTGGTCTGGGTTTAGTCGTGGCATCACTGCTGTGTGTGCCCTTTCCTGCTTGTATTTACCATTCTTGGGAGATAAACCCAGCAACCCAGACAGCTTTTTAGTGCAGAAGTCAAGGACACTCGGGCCCTCCATCCCTTCAGGTAGGCCTCTTAAGCGGAGGTTCTGCCTCCTATGGTAGTTCTTGTGATAGTCATACTGTTCCCTGAATTCCTCTAGTTCCCTCTGTTGCTCTGCAATCTGCTCCAGGACCAGTCACGTGGCATCTTCTAGGTCTGAGACCCACTGTTCCCTCTGTAAGTCAGGTGGCTTGTGTTGCATGCAGGTCAACCAGTTCTTGAAGTTTTCTGTCAAATTTCATCTCCATTTGACTGAGTTGCAGTTCCAATGCTGCCAGGACCTGCGGCATTACTTCCCAGCCCAGACGCTTACCTCCGCTGCAGACACAGAAATGGGGCCTATATTGTCAGTTTGTGCCACCGAGGTCTGTTTTCTTTGGCTTTTAGATGAGGTACAGAGATTCTTCATAGTATTTTGTATCAGGATGCCATCCACGATGTAGCAAGATACTCTAGTAGTATTTTGTTGCTAGTTCTAATTTGACTCAAATTGTTAAATTTAATTTCATTTATTGAGCGAGAGGGAGTGAGTCAGAAACATGTCTTTACTCAAGCTTGCTCATCAGTGTCCCCCCTACATGTGATTTTTAAGGGTAGAGGACCACAACTACTGCACAATATGTTCCAATGGTCCTACAATTTCCCCTTCTCTCCCTTACTGCACTTGCTCTTTCTTTCTTTTTCTTTCTCTTCCTCCCTTGCTTCTCTGTGATTAAAAAAATATGCTTGAATCTTTATGTGAAACTGCAATCCTTTAGTTTGTGCGTTTAGTTATGTTGTTTTAAATGACTGCAGAAAGCTATTTGGGTTTCTTTTTTTAATTTATGTGCCTCCCCACTGGCACCCTGGCTGGCCACTGCTTCAGAGTGCCAAGGCCCATCCACACCACCACCCCGACCAGCACCACCATCTCACGACCTACCAGGGTAACCCGGCATTCCCCTACATTGGGAGGGTCCCTCTCCCTTGAGGGGGAAGTGCTGGCAGATGCAACTACGTATCCCTGGAGACTGCCACCAGATCAGACCAGGCTATCCGGGGCTTTGTGGTGGTGCAGGCCAAATGCTTATCATCCGGTCGGCAAGGGGCCCATTTTCACTTTTTCTTGGCCCACCACAAACAGTAGCCTGTGTAAGGACGACGTCCTGGGGTGGGAACGTATGGGAGGGTGTGTTGAGGCTTCATGCCCCCCCAAGCTTGTCCCAATCCACCTTCAGGAGCCCAGGCTTGACTCCCTCCCTCGGGAGGAAGCGTCAATGGATGCTTGAGAATCCCCTTCCTGCTAGTCTCCGCTATCTGGGTTTCTTAAAAAGGTGACAATCTAGAATATTTGGGGGGGGGGGTTAACCTGAGATGCATTTTGACCTCTATAAGCTTGTTAACAGAACTGTTAACAGGAAACCATCTCTGGAACAGAATGTTCTATTTTGTTACACCTGTTGAGACTTGATGTACTCTTCTGGCTGGTCACAGGAAAGAAACTGACAAAAGTTCTGAGACTTTTTGTGAGAAACAGGAGATTAGTTTACAACAAAAGGATGCAAAGTTTAAACTGCCAGGAAAAGACAGCTTATAAAAAGAGAACAAAGTTTTGTTGAGATAGGGAGAGACTGAGATGTAAACTGAAAAAAGAGTCAGATTAAGGACTTTTTTTCTGTATTGCCTTTGTGAAGAGCTATTCTGTACAATTTTATTTTTTTACTGTTATTGATAATGATAAAAAAACGTGTGAATTTTATACCTCCTCCTGGTCTGCCTATGTTTCTTGACCTATGCTTCTACGACAGTGAGGAAAGGGCACTCAGCATTTCCTGGATGGTGATGGATGGGGGGGGGAGTGGAAATCCAGAGAAAGGTGGAAAGGGGAGGGAGGAGGAACAGGTATAGGAGATGAAGTAAGAGAAGGAGAAGGAATGGCACAGGTTATGAAGAACTCATTGAAATGAGCAGCAACAGATGGAGGGTGGGAGAGAGAGGTGAACCATCAGCCAAGAGGCTAGGGGGACTGAACTGGGCAGGGGGGGTCAAAAAGAGACTGGATAACTTTGCAGAATTTAGCTGGGATATTAAGGTTATTCTGGAGGCTGGCTTTGAAATTGTTCCATTTTGCAGCTTGGACAGCCTTCATGCATTTGTTCCTTGGAGCCCTTTAGGAACTGAGGTCAGGAGAGGAGTGGTACTATTTGAAGTGGGCCATGTGAGATCATAGGATTTGCACAAGTCGATGATTTCAGGAGTAATCCAAGGGTGGTATGAGGTTTAGACTCTAGATTTCCTGAGCAGGGCATACTTGTCCCAGATGGATAAGAATTTTGAGTGGAATGAGGTGAGGGCCACATCAATATTAGAGGCATAGAGGTTAGGCACATTTTAGGTACGTTAGAGAAAGAAAAAAGACTAAGGGTGGGATTGTGAGACTAAAAAGGGAAGGAGGGAAGTGTGCAA
This sequence comes from Neoceratodus forsteri, assembly GCA_016271365.2. Classification (NCBI taxonomy): domain Eukaryota; kingdom Metazoa; phylum Chordata; order Ceratodontiformes; family Ceratodontidae; genus Neoceratodus; species Neoceratodus forsteri. The sequence goes on along the minus strand of CM057451.1, from coordinate 667,416,867 downwards.
AGGGGGACCAAAAAAAGCAGAAATCCTGAAAAAGTATTTTTGCTCAGTATTCACAAAAGAAGGGGAAGAGGAGGGACCAAAGTTAAGCAATGGAAACACCACCAGAGGGAGGTGGACACCATTCCATTTAAGGAGGAGGAGAGAGTCTTAAAGGAACTCACTAATCTGAAAGTGGACAAGGCAATGGGGCCAGATGGGATAAATCCCAGAGTATTAAGAGAACACAGGGAGGTGCTGGCAGCACCACTGATAGCCCTGTTCAACAGTTCGCTGGAAACACGTATGGTACCAAAGGACTGGAGGATGGCAAATGCAGTCCCCCTCTATAAAAGTGGGAGCAGGGAGGGGGGCTGGCAATTACAGGCCAGTCGGCCTGACCTCAGTGGTGGGGAAACTAATGGAATCACTACTAAAAGAAGATTTGTGATATATCTCGAATCCAGTGGAGCACAGTATCTGAGGCAGCATGGATTCACAGCGGGAAGATCTTGTTAAACAAATCTGATAGATTTCTTTGACTGGGTGACTAGGGAGGTGGATCAGGGAGGGGTGGTGGCTGTGGCCTATCTGGATTTCAGCAAGACCTTCAACACCATCCCACATAGGAGGCTAGCAAACAAGCTGGGCAGCCTGGGAGTGGGTCCCAGAGTGGTAAACTGGGTCAAATATTGGCTGAGCCATGGAACACAGAGGGTGATGGTGAATGGAGTTCAATCCAAAGAAAGGGGGTAACCAGCGGGGTCCCGCTGAGATAAGTGCTTGTACCAGTCCTCTTTAATGTCTTCATAAGTGACATTGCAGAGGGGCTGGAAGGGAAGGTGCGTCTCTTTGCAGATGACGCAAAGATCTGCAATAGGACTGACACTCCAGGAGGGGTATAGAAGTGAGAAGGGACCTAAGCAAGCTTGATGAGTGGTTAAGTGTGTGGCAGCTAAAATTCAATGCAAAGAAGTGCAAAATCATGCACCTGGGGCACAGAAATGTGGGGGAGGAGTACACGGGGAGGTACTGATGGCCATCATACAGGAAAGTGGTCTGAGGCCAGCCCGCCAGCACAGTGGAAATATTTACCACTGTGATTTGGGCGAGCTGGGTTCAGGAACAGACTCGTGATGCCGGAGGGCCAGTTGGGGTGGGTGTGAATCTAACAGCTTTAGCACACTCTTCACCTCCAGGGGGGGGGAGAGGGTTGAGTGACTCCAGTCCTGTGCTCCCAGGTGACCATGGGACGTGCCGTAATCATAGCACCTGTGAGCATCGCTCCTCGGGGGGGGGTCAGGCCCATGACACAATTGCGTCGAGGCATCTGCCCTGACACCCCCCCCCCATGACAAACAGAAGAAAAAAGCCTCTAGTGTACCAATGTAGCCTCCCTCCAGTTGTGGATCTGGTGGTCCCCTCGACGCATCCACGATAGAGATTCACTGGGGCTACGGGGGGGGGTTCGGTGGCTCCACCCTGTGGGGTAATCCAGGGGGCACTACGTTCAGGGGAAGAGCCCCCAATCTGGTGATTGTGGTACAATGGCTGAAGGGGAAGCTGCCAGAAGATAAAAAGCATATTAAGTAAAAAAAATAAATAAAATAAATAAATAAATATATAAAAGGAAAGGGTACCATGAATAATCCAATCTAATGATCTTCTTCTGCATTATTACAAGGTGTGCCTACAGGTGTGTGCTAACAGATTACTCCTGTAATCTTCTGATTCAAATTGTCTTTTGCAAGGTATATCTTCTGTTACTGCTTTATTTTTCTCTGGAGCAAAGTGTTTCTTACAGCGTATATCTTCTCTGAAATTATTACAGGTGGTGCTTTACAGGTTTTACAGTTTTATCTAACATTAGGATAAGCTTTCAGGGTTACTGCATTTGTTGTTGACTGATTGTTTCTGCTCTTACCTCCTTGTTCTTTCGTCCGTGGTTGTTCTTTTAGGCAGGAAGGGCCCAGCCACCCACCCCATCCCCAACCACCCACGCTACACTCCTTTTATAGGGTACCACAGTTGTGACATTTCCTGTGGCAGAGCAGGAAGGGGCGGATCAGTGGGGCCTCCACAAGGTGATCTCATTTACAGGGGCACTAGTAATTTAACTTGTTATAACAAGTTAAACAAAGCACAATTAAATCATTAATTGCATTTTTTTTCCTTCTAATTACTCTGACTAGGTAACAAACCCAGCAACTTATTTGGAATAGATTTCATAACTGCAGGTACTGTGGAACAATTTTCAGAAGGACAGTCTTACAGGATTTAGGACACTGTCCTACATGCTGGGCCTTTGAGATCTTGGGGCTCAGCTCCGGCAGCATGGGCAGAGATTGCACGCCTCAAATTTCATATTGAAGAGGAAATACATTATAAGAACCACCCATGCCATTTCCCCAGCATCCAACAGAAAACCTCGACCGCAGAGGGTAGTTGGTCCAGGAGGTTGGCAGGTGGTTGGAGAGCAAATCAGGTGCCCCATCACTCTCTGCTCTCCAACACATTACCTCCAAAACTATATAAACACTACAAACTAGTATCTGCCTCTATCTCTGAAATCAAATAAAGAGGCAGAAGACACTGCAGAGCAGGACACATGCGACACAGGAGCTAACACAACAAAACTCACCCAAATCAGGAACCAAAACAAAACAAGCACAAAAGAATCCAAAAAACTTCTGATCATAGGAGACTCCATGATTCGGGAGTTGATACCCATCTCCAGCCAGGGTGATGGTCAGATGTCTCCAGGTACATCAGCATGGAGACACTGACCGCATTACTAAATTGTTCACAAAGCAGGAGAAAACATTGATGTCCTAGTACACATAGGGACTAATGATCTCGCCAAGCCGGTCAGTTGTGGAGACCAAGGAACACCTGACTAGGCTGGGTGACAAACTATCATCTATTTCGTCGGCATCTCCTTCTCTGAGATCCTGCCAGTCTGGGAGAGGGAGCAGATGGACGGAAGGTCGAGAAAGGGAGATAGGGAGTTAAACACATGGCTCAAGGGCTGGTGCCAGGAAAAGGACACAGATTTGTGAGGAACTAGCAACAGTTCTGGGAGCGGAAGTTCTTTTAAATTGATGGACTGCATCTGACTAAAGAGAGTCAGTGCATTGGGGCAGAAGTTTGGCGTCTGCACAGAATATTTAAACTGGCAAATGGGAGAGGTGCAGCACCCATCGTCGAATAGGAAGAACACCCCTCCCCTCAGCTAGTGGTCAAACAGGAATTCAGCATGTTTGCCGTTCATTTGCATCACCAGGTAAGAAAAAGGTTTGTCTCCCCATACGACCTTTGAGGGTAATGCCAAACTTCACCCAACAAACACACCAAAATCTGGCCAATGGAAAATCATGTACACAAATGCTCACAGCCTGGGAAATAAGATCCCAGACCTGCAGGCAATAATGTCAGAGGCTAAACTGGACATAGTAGCAATTAGTGAGACGTGGTTTACCAGTAACCACACTTGGGAGACTTCAGTACCTGGCTATGTATTGTTCAGAAGAGACCGAGGTGCAAAAAGGGGGGGAGGAATGGCCCTGTATGTTAATGAAAATATCAAAGCTACAGAAATTCAGAATACACATAAGGAGCCAGAAGAACTGTGGGTCACCCTGGAAACAGGAAATGGGACAGCCATAAGAACTGGGGTTGTCTACAGGCCCCAGACCAGAGGGAGGACATAGACACATTACTGTTAGAAGACATACAAAACATGACAGCTAAAGGGAGGTTCTGATAATGGGAGACTTCAACATGCCGGATACAGATTGGTCAATACCAGCAGGAACATCTGCCAGAACTAGACTCATAGTGGATTCCCTGCAGGGGGAGGGCCTCAAACAACTGGTACAGCAACCCACAAGAAAAAATTACTCACCTTAGTAATGTTGTTTCTTCTAATGGAGTCTTGCTATATTATAGACATTAGCAGTTTGTTCCAGCTCTAGAACTGCCCTGGAGTGAAATGGTAAAAACCATTCCAAAATAGAATTTTGGCACGAGAGCAGCTCTATCTGTGTCATTTCAAACTTGAACTGTCAGATCTTCTGAGCCAAACTCACTAAGGTCTATGTGGAAGCTGTAACCTACACTAGCCAAATGGCTACCTAAATAATAACAACCACTGATGGTCCCAACACCCAAGACTCAAGTCAGGGACCAGAAATACTAACACCATTCTAATAATATGAAAATGGAACATAAGTATAATAAAACACACACGCGTACACATACACACCCCAAAGTCCCAAAGAGGACAAAATGCTAACAGGACATAAGTAGTGCCACACTAAGTTGCCCGCACCCCACCAAGTAGAGGTTCTGAGAGGGGCAGGTTGGGGAGGTCTATAATACAAGACTCCATTAGAAGAAACAACATTACTAAGGTGAGTAATTTTCTTCAAACAACATGAAGTCTTGCTATATTATAGACATTAACAGAATACACAGCAGTACCTCCATGGAGGAGGGGCAGAACCTACTTAGGAATAGGCTCTGAAGAACAGCTGTGCAAACCAGAATCTCTCCTGGCCTGGACATCCAGGGAGTAATGCTTGGTAAAAGTGTGTACCGTTTTCAAGTAGCAGCCTGGCAAATCTCTAATAAAGGGATATCTCTGGCAGCAGCTAGAGGCGCAGCTGTACCCTGGTAGAATGAGCCTCAAACCCGGGGGCTCTGCCCACTTTCTGATAACAAAATTGGATACAAGAGACAATCCACCTGGCTATTGATCTCTTAGTGGCAGGTTTGCCTTTCCCAACTTCACCATAGGTAAGGAAAAGTTGGAGGATTGAACATGTGACCTTTGGCGGTCTATATAATAACTAAGAGCTCTCTTAACATCCAGGCTGTGCAACCTCCTCTCACCCGAAGAGGGTGATCAGTGAAAACTACTGGAAGGGAGATAGATTGATTAAGATGGAAATCTGAAACCACCTTGGGCAAAACTTCCTATTAGTCCTAAGGACTACCTTATCCCTGTGGAAAGAAATAAAGTCAGTCTCCACTGACAAAACTTGCAATTCACTTATCGTCTGGCAAGTGATAGCCACTAGAAAAACAGTTTCAAGTTAGGTACTTAAGCTCTGCAGAAGACAGAGGTTCAAAGGGGTTGCGTGCTGGGCAATGCAAACATTAAGGCCCAAGCAGGTGCGGTTCCCGAAAGGAGGATTAGTATGGAGTAATCCCTTAAAAACTTGGAAAACACAGGATGAGAGGAAAGGGGATGACTTTCCTGCTGACACAAAAGCAGACACAGCTGCCAAATGAACTCTCAGGTAGCTGGTCTGAGACCAAGGAATTAAGATGTACCATGTAATCTAACAAAATGGGCAATTCAGCAGATTCTGGGGAAATATTTTCCCAGCACACCAAATGGAAAACCTTTTCCATTTAGAACTATAAGTAGCCCTAGTGGAAGGCTTTCTGGAAGCCTTTAGGATCTCAAGAACACCCTGAGAGAGGTGTAAATCAGCAAACTCTAACTCCTCAAGAGCCAGGCCTTGAGGTTGAGGGATTTGAGGTCGGATATCAAACCCTTCCTGGGCACAAGTCAACAGATTGTGATTCCTGGGGAGGCACAGGGGAAGATGGACTGTCAGAGACAGAAGGAGTGGGTACCAGGCTGCCTGGCCCAATCCGGGCAATCAGAATCACCCTGCAAGGCTGAGATCTGATTTTGACTAGTACTTTGAATAGGAGAGGAAAGGGAAAGCATAGAGGAACTTCCCTCCCAATCCAGAAGAAGGGCATCCAGGGAACTGAGCCCAGCACTGGAGGCCTGCAACAGAACAGAGGAAGTTTGTGATTGTCTGGGGCTGCAAAAGATCTATCTGAGGGATGCCCCACCTGGCAAGACTTATCCCCAGCACTTGAGGATCAGGACCATTCGTGATGGCCCTGGGAAATCCTACACAGGGGGCATCCGCCTAGGACTTGTCCTTCCCTGGAAGATGAACTGCTATGCGGAGTGTTCAGGAATAGGCCAGAGACCACAACTTCATTGCCTCGTGTGCACAAGGCCAAAGACCGAGTGCCCCCTGTTTGTTGATTTACCACATTGTTGTGGTGTTGTCTGTTCTGACTTGTATCACCTTGTCGTGGACAGATGCAGAAAAAGCTTGAAGAGCTAAAAGACAGCTCTGAGTTCCAGCAAATTGATGTGGAGCAGAGATTCCTGGGGGACCAAACTCCCTGAGTGGAAAGGTTGCCCATGTGGGCTCCCCAACCCAGAAGGGAAGCATCTGTAGTGAGAGTCAAGTCGGAGAAGGGGAAATAAAGGGACCCCCGCTTAGAATTGCTCTGATCCTGCCACCACTGGAGAGCTAGGATCAAGGTTCGAGTCACTGGGACCAACTTGGAAAGGGGTCTCTCTGAGACCAAAAGGTTCTCAAGTGAAACTGAATGTCTCTCATCTGAAATCTGGCTCCCTGCACAACAGCTGTGGATGCAGCCATGTCCCGGAGCTTCAGAAAGTGTCTTGCTGGTGAGAGACCTGCAGAGTGAAGGAAGAGGCCAGAGCCACTAAATTCCTTACCCTTTCTGGGGGAAGAAAGGCTCTGCTGAGCTTGTTCCAATTCTGCCCCTATAAAGTGTGAGTACCTGGACTGGTTCCAGAACCGACTTTGGTAGGTTTAGCAGAAAACCCAGGGAGGTGAGAGAAGCTGCTGGGTGACCTGCAGGTGAGATTTTACCTACACCTGGGGACTGGCCTACAATGAGCCAGTCGTCTAGATAGGGAAAAACAGCAATCTCTGCCTCCTTAAGTGGCCACTGCCACTGCTAGACACTTTGTGAATACCCTTGGAGCAGAGGTAAGGCCGAAGGGCATTGCTCTGAACTGGTAATGACAACTGAGGCAGTTCGAATCTGAGGTACTTCGATGGGATCTTCTGATTAGGACATGGAAATAGGCATCCTTGAGGTCCAGGGAGGCTAGCCAGTCCCCTAGCCTTAGGAAAGGTAAAATCATTGCCAGAGTTACCATTTGAACTTTGGTTTCAAAAGATGCTTGTTCAGATATCTGGGATCTAAAATGGGCAGCCATTCTCCTGTCTTTTGGGGTAAGGAAGTATCTGGAACAGACCCCTGCCCTGATGCAGGGAGGAACCCTTCTACTGCTCTGAGAGCTAACAGGGATGAGACCTCTGTTTCCAGAGCGAGGGTCTCTGAAGCACTTGCATAGAAAAGTCTGCTTCTCAACTTGGGAAACTTGAAGCTGAGAACCAGACCCTGGCTTACTACTTCCAGAACCCAATTGTCTGAGGTTAAAGAAGCCCAATTCTGACTGAAGTAAGCCAGCCTGCCCCCACTGGTACAGGAGAGACTGCCCTCAGCACCCCATCAGGGTGCCTGTTTCGCAGGGAGCTTTAGACTGGGGGGTGGGAGCAGGTCTGCCCACCCCTCGCCCGTCTCCCTGCCTTCTGAAGAAGCCCCTCTGAGCATAGGCAGAGAGGCCTGAGTCTGGTAGAAAGGTAGTGCGCTCACTCTACCCCCTGGGGCATGCTTTGAGGAGTGGTCATGCCTCAGCCTGGGCACTCTTTGTAAGTAGTCCCATATTCATCCATCTTCTTTCATGTAATTCTCTGTCTGCTCTCCAAACAGAGAATTTCCCACCACAGGAAAATCCATAGCCTTAGTCTGGGTATCACCTGTGACAACTAGTACACCTGGAGCCAGGCCAACCTGAAAAGCTACAGATGTGGCTATGACCAGAAAGAAACATCATTAACATCCACAGCAGAAAAACTGAACCTTAGAGGCTTCAATGCCATCAGCAGCCACCTGTTCTAGTTCACAGTAGCTGGCCATGGGCCTGACCAGCCAGTAATCAGATATCCCATCTAGATTTCTGATACCTAGCTACATAAGCCATATAATTTGCTTGCCTGAGTCCCAGAGAGGCTGCCATATACTTTTTTTTGCCATGGCATCAATCTTCCTGGAATCCTTGTCAGGAGGATGTCAAGCCAAGGGAATATTAGCTTTATCACAGCAGCAGCCTGAACTACCCCCAACATGACTGCACTGCTGAGAAAGGAATTCTGTATCAGGGCCTGACAATGTATACCTTCTGTCCATCTTTTATCTACAGGAGGCACAGAATTAGCAACTTTTAAAATTTTAATTGTTTGTTTCCTAAAAGACTTATGTAAAGGAATAGACAATCTCTAGACTCTGAATATCCATCATTTCTACAAAATCAGGCTCCTCTTGCTCATCCACAGCTCTTCTAAAGGAAGCTGGAGGGTTTCAGCAACTTTTTATAAAACATAAAATGAGATGGGGACTCAGACAGCATAGGGGAGATTCTTAAGGTCTGTCTGGGGAGATATCGGTTCAATGGGCACACCAGACCTTCCCAGCCACATTCATACTGTTCATAATCCTCCTCCCCTCCTCTGGTTCATAAAATTCCTCAATATCATAATCCTGAACCACTGGGACCGGACAAACCGACCTTTTACCAGATAGTGGTGGTTCGAGACGGACCCTGAAGACAGTGACTGGACAATGTATGGCTTTTGCTATCTCTGCAGCAGTTGGAAAAATTTTGGACTCCAGACCTGCTGATTTTCTTTTTTCTTTACTGGAATTGGTTCCTCAGAACCAGCTTTCTTTTGCTTCGAGGAAGTCTGGCCCTGGTCAGAGGGCATTCCTCTGGTTCGGTTGGCACCGAACTGGGCTGGCCATCCGGGTCAGCGGACTTTCTGGCTCCTCTGCTCCCTGAGCCTGCCCAATCTTTTTCCAGGGTGGCTGCAGAGAAATTCCTTATACCTGGCAGTCTGACTGGAGGTGGTCAAACCCCAGACAATAAACACATGTGGTGTGTGGGTCAGCCTTGGTGAGCTTCCCCACAAACATCACAGTGTTGAAACCCAGTGGGCCCGGTTTTTCTTTGGGTTTCTCAGACATAATGCCAGCCTAACCAAAAAACTTGCCCTTTAACGGAAAGCAGGCAAGACACCCTTATCAGTTCCCTAACCGTGTCACTGGTATTGGAAAACGAATAAATCCGCTTTTTTAGAACCGATAAGAACTGAGAACCGCACTCTGAAATAGTTTTTAGTTTTAAATGAGTTTTAAATCCACTGATCGGTTCAAAACCCAACCGATAACTTACAAGTTCCACACACAGACAAAAACTTCATTTACTTAAGTTTACCACAGATAGAGATTGAACCGAACGGTTTCTGTGTTAAAATAAAACTATTCTCGGTTAAATCCAACCGAGAAAACACTTTTAAACCGAGAAATGAACCCAGCAGAAGGAGAAATCTCCGGAGCGACTGTTCACTGAGGCGGAGTAAAAGAATCTGACAGTTCAAGTTTGAAATGACACAGATAGAGTTGCCTCTTGTGCCAAAATTCTATTTTGGAATGGTTTTAACCATTTCACTCCGGGGCAGTTCTAGAGCTGGAACAAACTGCTAATGTCTATAATATAGCAAGACTTCATGTTGTTTGAAGAGACAGGGCTATCCTAGATCTAGTACTGACTAACAAAGAAGGGATCACAGATCTCCAGGTAGAAGGTCACCTGGGGGCCAGTGACCATCACATGGTATGGTTCAATTTGGCTACTACATCTAAATCATCCCATTCCAAGGCAAAAATATGGGACTTCAGAGGAGCTGACTTCGATAAGATGGCCAACAGAGTTAAGCTAGTCCTGGCAAAAGAAACACAGGTGAGGGGGTACAGGCAAAGTGGGCAAGCATTAAGGATGCAATACTTGAGACAACATCCCATTGTGTTAGACAGAAAAGGGAAGTGCAAAAGAGGAAACCACTTTGGTTCTCAAATACAGTAGCAGAAAGGTCAGGAGCCAAAAGGCTGGCCTTCAGGAAATATAAGGGAACACAGCGGATGAAGATAGGGAGGCATACCAAACTGCCCTAAGGGAAGCAGGTAAGGCAGGCAAAGTCCCAAACTGAGGAAACACTAGTACTGAATAGTAAAGAAAGCTGACAAGACTTTCTATAGATACATTAGTGAAAGGGAGAAAGTCCAGAGGGGGTATTGCTAAGCTAATGGAGAAAAGGGAGCATGTGAGGAGGAGGACCCTCAAAGGCATCTATCCTAAATAGATACTTTTTGCCTCAGTATTTACTGAAGAGAAGGTAGGGCAGGGCCCATCGCCTCAGCATCATGGACAAGGGGAGGAGAGGTGAGCACTACTCCTTCACAAAAGAAAGGGTCCTACAAGAGCTTGCTAAGCTCAGGGGTGGATAAGGCAACGGGACCTGATGGCACAGCATCCCAGGGTACTTAAGGAGCTAAGGAGAACTAGCAGGAGCCATTAGCTAGAATTGTTTAGTGAGTCTCTGAGCACAGGAGAGGTCCCAGGAAGACTGGAGAAGGGCTCAAGTGATCCCGCCTCCACAAGAGTGGTAGCAGGAGAGGCGGGAACTACACACCAGTCAGTCTTACCTCAGTAGTGGGCAAGATTATGGAGGCACTCCTTAAGGAAAAGATAGTGCAACACCTGGAATCCATAGGGCACAGGATCCAAGACAGCAGGGTTTACAAAGGAAGGTCCTGTCAAAGTAATCACAGATTTCTTTGACTGGCAACCAGAGTGGTGGACCAAGGGGAGCAGTAGATGTCGCCTACCTTGACTTCAGCAAGCTTTGACACTGTTCCACATAGAAGATTGATAAATAAGCTGGAGTAGGCTCGGGGTGGGTCAGAAGTTGGTCAACTGGGTGGCAAACTGGTTGACGGGCAGAAAACAGAGAGTGGTGGTAAATGATATACAGTCAGAAGAGATGAAGTCACAAGTGGGGTACCTCAGGATCAGTCCTGGGCCAGTCCTCTTCAACATCTTCTATTAGTGACCTTGCAGATGGACTGAGGGTAAGGCTTGTCTGTTTGCAGATGACACCAAGATCTGCAACAGAGTAGATGATCCAGATGGGGTGGGGAGAATGAGAAGAGATCTGGATAAACTAGCAGAATGGTCAGAAGAGGGCAACTGGCATTTAATGCAAAGAAGTGCAAAATCATGCACATAGGGAAGAGAAACCTGGAAGCCACCTATAGGCTGGGAGGGAGTTGCTAGCAGTCACAAGGAAGAAAGAGACTTGGGCATCATCATCACTGATGACCTAAAATCATCAAGCAGACCTCAAAAGCAGTAGGGTAAGGCTAGGGGGTGTTAGGGTAGTATTAGTAGGGTATCACAAGTCGTAAGAGGGAGGTAATAATCCCTCTGTACAAGACACCAGTTAGGCCCCATCTGGAGTACTGCGCAGTATTGGAGGCCACACCTTCACAAGGACATTAACCAAATTGAGGCAGTCCAGAGAAGGGCAACTAAAATGGTGCAGGGACTGTATCAGAAGACATATGAGGACAGATTAACAGAGCTCAATATGTATACCCTTGAGCAAAGGAGGGAGAGAGGATATGATCGAGGCATTCAAACACCTAAGGGCATAAACAAGGTGAAAGAGCTAACATGTTTAAATATAAAGAAAATAGCAGGACAAGAGGACACAGCATGAGATTAGAGGCCGATTAAGAAGGGACATAAGAGGAAATTCCTTTTCACAGAAAGGGTGGTGGATGCATGGAATGGCTTACCACAAGAAGTGGTGGCTATGAATACAGTGCAGGGCTTCAAACAGGCATGGGATAGGCATAAGGGAGCAATACAAATGACTATGAATAGATAGGCCACTGACAGAGCAAAGGCCGATGGCACATTTATAAGGTAGAAAAAGAAATGAGCAGACTGGATGTGCCTTGCGGTCCTTATCTGCCGTCAACTTCTATGTTTCTATGTAAAGGTTATAAAACAATGTGAGAAGGCTGTGAGGTGAGCCAGTGGAATGCTGTGGTGCACAGACTGAGGTATCTCTAGCAGAAGGAAGGAGGTGGTGATGCCACTGTATAGAACATTGGTGAGATACATACTAACATACTAAAATGCCAGCAGAATAGGCCTAACGGTCTTTCGTGTCTGCTCGTTTGGTAAGCCCCCACCTTGGGTGCTGACCTTGCTGTCCCCCTCGCCTTCTCTGGCTTCTCCTTCCCAGTTCTCCTGATATTCTTGCTGCATTGAGTTTGCTTCCAGAACCCTTCCCTGTACCTGTCCCACCCCTGTTGAACCCCTCCACTGTCTCTCTGCCTCCACCAGCCCCCTAGTCAGTGCATTCCATGGCTCCACCACCCTCTCAGTGAAGTAGCACCTCCTCCTTTCTCCCTGAATCTTCCCCTCCAGCTTCCACCCATGCCTCTAGTGGCCCTTCCTCCTTCCTTCAAGCACCCTGACTGTTCCTCCCTATTTACCCTCTTCATGTACCTGAAGACCTCTATCATGTCCCCCGGTCCCTTCTCTCTTCCAATGTGTATATATTTGGCTCTCGAGCCTCTCTCATAGGTCCTGTCCCCAAGCCCCCAAATCATTTTGGTTGCCCTCCTCTGGACCCTCTCCAGGAGGTTAATGTCCCTCTTAAGTGTGGCCTCCAAAACTGCACGCAGTACTCAAGGTGTGGCCTCACCAAGCAGTTATACAGAGGAGTATCACTTCCTCCTTCTGAGGTGATCCCCCAGCGATGCATCCCAGCATCCTGCTGGCCTTGGCTGCCCTCCTACAAATCTCAGAGTTGTTCATCTTGACATCCACCACCACCCCAGGTCCCTCTCAGCCATCGAGACTTGTAGCATCCCCAGGGTGTACACTTGGCCTGGGTTTCTGGCCCCAGGTGGAGTACCTTGCATTTCCCTGCATTGAACCTCAGCTTCCACTTTCTAGACCATCTTTCCAGAGCCTCCAGGTCCCCTGTAGGCCACCCTCCCTCCTCCCATCCACCACCCCCCCAGTTTCAAGTCATCTGCAAAGAGACTCATCTCACTCCTGATTCCTGTCCTTATGTCAGATACGTAGGCGTTGAACAGAAGGGGCTCAAGGACTGATCCTTGTGGGACCCCACTAATGACCCTCCTTGGGGATGAGACTATCCCACCAACTACGACCCTCTGGGTCCGGTCCTGGAGCCAATTGCCTATCCATCTGATCATCTGGTTCCCACCTCCATTTCTCCCAGCTTATCCAACAGGCCCACGTGAGGAACAGAGTCAAATGCCTTGCTGAAGTCTAGAAAGAGGACATCCACTGGTCTACCCAGGTCCAAGGCACTTGTCACCCAGTCATAGAACTCACCAGGTTTGTCTGGACACCTATTCCGGATGAATCCATGCTGTCTATCGCTCAGGCACCCTGACTTATCCAGGTCCCCCCAGCCTCTCCTTGACAATGCCCTCCATCACCTTGCCCACCACCGATGTCACGCTGACAGGCCTGTAGTTCCCTGCCACCTCCCTTGATCCCCCTGTGGATAGGGCACTATATGCGCCACCTTCCAGTCTTGGGGCACCCACCCTGTCCTAGAGAGATGGTGAAAGCTCCGCCAGGGGTTTCGCCAGGACATCTGAGTAGTTCTTCAGCACTCTGGGATGTAATTTATCCGCCCCGGTGCTTTCTCCGTCTTAAAGGGCTGAAGGCTTCCCTCACTCTCTCTGCTGTGATTTCCACTTCGGTACCTCTTCTCCCTGCCTAGCCCTCCCCGCCTGCCAGTGATGTCCCCCTCTCCCCAGACCTGCCAATCTGCGGGTCCCCCTCGTATCTCTGTCTCCTCCCATGTATGATGCAGCACCTCCATTTTCCCAGTGAAAACTGAGGTGAGTACTCATTTAGTACCTCAGCCTGCTCCCCGGGTCTTGTGCCCATCTCTCCCTGATTTAATCCTGCTAATCTGCCCCTTCACCCTTCGTCTTTCCCCAATGTATCTAAAGAACTCTTGTTCCTCTCCTAATTTCCTGGCCGGGTTTTGCTCCTTCCTTGCCTTAGCCGCCCTCACCACTCTAGTGGCCTTCTAGCCATCAGCTCGTACTCCCTCGATCCCTTTCACTCCTTGAGCACTTGAATTGCCCATGGGCTGCTTTCTTTCCCGCACCACCTCCTGGACCTCCCTGGTCCACCACCAGGGTTTTTGGGCCCCACCGCATTGCCTACTCTTGCACAGGTTGGTAGCATCCTGCACCCCTCTCCTGATGATTTCCCACCTACTATCGGCGTCCATGTCTGACCAATCCCATCCAAATGCTCCTTAAGGATCCTTCCATTTCCTTAAAATCCGCCCTCTGAAGTCGGATTACTTCCGTCTTTGTGCAGCCTTCTACCCTCCTAGGTCCAGGCAGAACCAGACCATGGCATGGTCACTCCTCGCTAATGGGTCCCTTACCTCCAGGCTCCCCAATCTGGTCACTGTCTGCCAGGACCACATCCAGTAACCGTGCTCTCCTGGTCGGGTTCCCTCACCTGCTGAGTTAGGAACGCATCTTGAAAGACATCCAATAACCTCTGTTCCCTGGTCACAGAGGATGTCATAGTCCCCCAGTCTGTTCCTGGCATGTTTGTCCCCCAACACCACCACTGCTCCTCTGCCCAGTCTGCAGTGTCTCAACATCTGCCACTGACTGTCCTCCAGCTCCTCCGCCAGGGCAGGGGTCTATACACTACCCTATTTTTACCTCTTGCCCCCTTGTTATCAAGGTGACCCAATCGCCTCCACGGTTCCCTCCGCCTCCTCTACTCCCCATCCACCAATGCAGTTTTTGACTATCATTGCTACCCTCCTCCTTCCCTCCCCTGTCCTTCCTGAACATAGTGTAACCTCCAGGTTCAGGTCCCAGTCATGTCTTGCAGTGGCCCAAGTCTCAGTGACCGCTGCCACATCCACTGCTCCTCAGTTAGCATCGCCTGGAGCTCAGGCATTTTATTGCCCAAGCTCCTGGCATTTAGCAGACTACCTTCCACCCTTTCCCTATAGTTCCATTTCCCTGCTCGTGTTCCCATGGGGTCTTTTTCCCTGGTCTGCACTTTGCCAGTTGGCCTTTTCCTGCAATCCTCCTGGTCCCAGGGGGTGGAGAGAAGTCCCTCCTTTATCTGCAACCTCTGACAGCCTTTTCTCCCATCCCACCCCCCTTCACAAGTTTAAACCCCACTTTTACCAATGAACCCTCTATTTTCAACTTAAGTTCCCTCCCTCCAAATTGAGATGTAGTCTATCTCTAGTACAAAACTCCTTATCCTCCCAGGTCTCCCCCAATCCCCATCAACCCATACCCTCTGGCCTCACACCACCCCTGAGCCACTGTTTATCTCCCTAATTTTCCTTTTGTGTTCCCCACCAGCCCTTGGCACTGGCAGGATTTCTGAGAAGGAAACTGTGCATCCTATGTCATGAGAGACCCTGGCGAGCTCCCTGAATCTTGCCTGTATCTCTAGCTCGCTATTTCCCTCAATGTCATTTGTATCCAGGTGGACCAGTATGTCTGGGGAACCCCCACAATCCTTTGCTAGCTGATATACCTCGTGCTTAGCCCTGTGCACCGTTAGTCCAGGGAAGCATCTTGTTCTAACTGGCCAGGCTTCTCCCTCCCTATCCCATTTGATACCCCAGCAGGAGCACTCTGACCTCCTTTTCCTCCATTCCCCTCCATGTCCCTCATCCTTTCCTAGAGCCCCTCCACCCAGCTGACTCCTTGTTCCTCCCCTATCTGGGTGCCACATGCACCCCTCCTTATTTACCATGGCCACCCCTCCCTCAGTCTATGCTCTCTCCTCCTGAGTATACTTCTATACCCTACACCCCCCCACTGCTCGCAACTGGTCCTTCTCCCATCTGCAAACTAGCCTGGCTCATCCTCCCTTCCTTCCTGTCTCCATTTGCTCTCCTTGCTCGTCAGTGCTCCCCTGGCCCAAACCCTCAGCCCCTTACTGAATCCTCCTTGTACTTCTGGTCCTTTCCCTTACCTTTCTCCCAACTGGTCCTTCTCCTGCGCTTTCCTCCTCTTCCCCTGCCCCTCCTGTCTGATTCACTGCTCCCCATTCTCCTGCATTCCAGGTCCCCCTGTTCTTCCTGCTATCTGGCCCTGCCTCCTGCCTCCCACCCTTCCGCTCTAACCACCTCTGTCGTGGCTACATCACCCCCCATCCTTGAGCAGAAGAAGAGAATTGAAGTTGTTACTGAGTGTAAGGTCTGATCCACCTCCCCGCCTTGCTTCCTTCTGTCCAGCCCCTGGCCATCTGCCTACTTCCCTGAGAATGTTGTCCCTCCGGCCCCCCTTTGTGAGGGTCCCCAGTTACCTGCCTGCTTCCTTGGTAGTGTCCTTTTGGACCCCCTCTGCCAGGGTCCCTATGTGACCCCTGAGTATTCTCCTGCACTCCTTTCCCTATGCCCCCACCCCCAGTGCTTGGTGCAACCCTGTGGGAGATTCCCAGCCCCCTTCCCCAACCATACCACCCCCCTTCCTCCAGCTTTCTCCTAATCCCCGCAACCTCCTCCCTAAGCTGTGCTAGCTGGTAGCACACTGGGCAACCACCAAACTTCCAAGCCCAGTCCAGTATCATGGCTGCTCCACACCCTGTGCACCCCACCACCCTCCCAAAGATGCCGCCCTAATGATGTGTGGTTCCATCCCCTTCCAAATAGGTTTCCTTGGGTGAGCCACCAGGTTCCCCCTAGTCCAAGATACCCCCTACTGCCTAATCAGGTCACCCACTAATCTTAGAGACAGTCCCACTGTACACCAGTAACCCTGTTACTAGGTGCAGTACAAACATTAAGCGTGATAAGGAAATGAACAACTCCCAAGCTCCTCTCTCTCCCAGCCTTTAAATCCAACCCCAGTGGCTAGAACTACATGAGCTGCACCTGCAGCCTTTTCCTCCAATTGCAGGGCAGGTGTCTCTATAAATTCAGGACTCTGGGGAGGGGTGGGGAGGCGGGTCTTTGGGCAGACACCTGACTTGAGAGAGAGAGGTGTATCAGCCCTGTGTCTCCCTCCAAGCCCAGCAGCCAAAGAACCAGGCCCAAAGCAAATCCCACAAATAGGTTTTAAATCAGAAGAAATAGGCCTCTACTCACAGCGCAGGCCTGTTACACAGTGAAAAATCCACAAAATGAGCCCCACTTACAGCCACCAAATCAGTTTACAAACATCCAGCAGCCCCAAACAATACACCTGCTAGCCTCAGAAGTAAGAAAGAAAAGAACTAACCTACCAAGTAAACCACAAGAACCCTGTCAAAACAACAGCAGCAGCTACTGTCCTGGAACACAACTGATCCTGTCCCTTCCAGTTCTTTCTGAGAAGACAAAGCAGCTAACACCTCAACCTGATTCAGCTCTGCCTCCAGTCAATTGGCTGAGTGAGACCTGGTCAGACCATTAACACCCTCCCCACTATGCACTAACCTTTACAGCTAATGGAGTCAGCACAAGGAATCAAAATTCAAGTCAAAGCCCCCAAAATATGTTTGCTGCCAAAGGAAACAGGTCTCCAATTTAATCAGCTTCACTAACACCACATCAAAATAGGCTTGAAATTAACAGATATAGGTCTCCAATTCAAATAACCATCTCCAAGCAAATCCCACCAAATAGGCTTTAAATCAGAAGAAATAGGCCTCTACCAGTGCAGCCTGTTACACAGTGAAACATCCACAAAATGAGCCCAACTTACAGCCACCAAATCAGTTTACAAACATCCAGCAGCCCCAAAACAATACCCTGCTAGCCCCTTAGAAGTAAGAAAGAAAAGAACTAACCTACCAAGTAAAATCCACAAGAACCCTGTGAAAACAACAGCAGCAGCTTCTGTCCTGGAACACAACTGATCCTGTCCCCTTCCAGTTCTTTCTATCTACAGTATTGTGTCCAGTTCTGGAGGCCGCATCTCCGGAAGAACATAGACGGAGTAGAAGCAATTAAGTGAAAGGCAACAAAAATAGTGCTGGGGCTGCCCCAAACGTCATATTGGGGAAACTGGAGGATCTCAATATGTATTCCCTGGAGGAGAGGGGGGGGGATATGATAGAGACTTTCAAATATCTCAAGGGTGTAAACAAGGCACAAGAAGGTAGCATCTTTAAAAAAAAGGAAAAAAAAAGATGTTCAAGAACAAGGGGTCATAATATGAAAACAAAGGGGGAGTAGACTTAGGAGTAAAGTGAGAAAGTATTTTTTCACAGAAAGGGTGGTGGATTCATGGAACAGGCTCCTGGCAAAGGTTGTAGGGTCAGAAACGGTAGGGGAAATTCAAAAACGTATGGGACAGACAAAGGCACTCTAGTGACAGGAAAGAGTGGGTAAGCCGCAGATCATTTAGGATCTGCGGTATATGAAACAGGTAGGGAAAATTGGCAGACTAGGTGGGTGAAGTGGTCCTTATCTGCTGTCAAATTCTATGTTTCTATGGCCGACAAGTCTGTTGCAGTGAGGTCGCTCAGTAGAGTAATGATGTCTAGATGCTGGAGAGACTATGACCAGATGTACTGTATTAGAAGGAGGGGGAATGACAGATTTTTCTGATGCAGAACATTATGGAGTGGTTACTAAATGAGTCGGGCAATATACCTGCAGCAACAACGTGGTGAGGGTGGGAGGTTAGAACCCAGGTAAAAAGGGTATGGTTGGTTGAATGGAGATTAAGCAGAGTAGGTTCAGAAATAATATGCAAGAGATTTAGAGACTCAGTCCTGTGAATGGTAGATTTGGAGGATGGAGAGAGCCAATTTACATTGAAATCCTCAAGGAGGATGAGCTCACCTAAGGAGAAATGGGAGGTGATGGATGAAAAAGTCAACCAGGAGTGTGAAATCTTAGTAGATACATAGAAAACACCAATGAATATTGGTACGAATGAGGAGAAAGACAGCCTGACTGGGAGAGATTCATTGGAGGAGGATATGGTATCCCGAAATGCTACTGTACATGAGACGCTCTGTTGGACATAGATACTGATGCCTCTTCCACGTTTTCCCCTGTCCTGCCTGAAGAGCTGGAAATCAGGAAGAGTTAGGGTAGCATTCAGAGTCCTTGATGAGAGCCAGGATTCAGAGATACAGAGCACATCAGGAGAGCGTAGTTGAACCCATGAGGAGAGGAGGTCAAGCTTGGGAAGAAGGCTCCTAGCACTCAGATGGTAGATGCTATGATCCTTAGCAGAAGTGGAGATGGGGGGGCAAGGACCAGGGTTTGTCTCCACATCATCAGACAGAAGGAAAAGCAAGAGGAGGAGGAGGATGGAGTGGGGCTTCTTATCCCTACAGCAGGTAGGAGAGTAGGCAGGAGAAGGGAGGCAAAATGAGGGCACGGTGGAGGAACTCTAGGTTGAGGGAGGGGGAGGTAAGGAGTCCAGGATAGATAGACAGAGAGGAAGGAGGAGAGGGAATGAGGGGACAGGTGCAGGGGGGGGAGGGTAACTGGATGGCGAAGGGAGGAAACAGGGGTGGGAGGAGAAAGTGGAGAGGGAGAAGGCAGAGGAAGGCAATGAAAACAGTGGTCAGGAAGAGGCAGGGAAAACAACAAGCAAGTAGTAGCCAAAGAATATGTGCAGCAGCAGTACGCAGTAGCAAGCCCAGTTGGACACACCAAGACTAACAATAAGATCATAATGCTGAGTAGGCAGATAAACAGCAGAGCAGTGCAATAAATCAAATAGGTTAGGTAAATGAACAACAGCAGGTGACTAACAATAAACAGCATGAAAGGGTAACCCAGATAGGGGGTGATGACAATGATGATCAGTGATAATAAGTAAATAAAATGCAGGAACCATGCTAAATTACATACAACTAAGCAGTGCAATCAGAGAAAGCAAACACTAAAAAACAATAACTAACCTAGGCAAACTAAAACCAGCCAATGGCTGAGACAAAAGTAGCATGTGCAGGAGACCCACACAGGGAGCAACCTCAGCAACAAGTACATGCAGCACCAGGGATTAGCCTGAACAAACTATAGATAGATAGATAGATAGATAGACAGACAGACAGACAGACACATAGAAAGAGATACATCAGGGATTAGACTGAACTATATGTAATATAGAGGATAATGGCTGGGGATCGGATGATAACTCGTGGTTGCTAGGGCTACAGTAAACCTCTCGATCTGCGCTCTCAAGGTTTACCATGTTGCCCTAGCAATCACTCGAGGTGATTACAGTGTGTTTGTCACCCGATCCCCAGCCATCATCTTTTAGAGTGTATGGTCAAAAAAAACACTGTTTGCATTCTATGTGTGAGAATTAGGGAACTCTGGTGCATTTCTTTTTGTTATGCCACTGTTTGGAAGTTCCGAAGTGTGGTTAACAACTTTTAAAATTCTAACAAGTGCATAACAAAGCTGTGTGACTGCTGATTATGGTGGTTAATAGGCACCTACCATACATAAAAAGAGGAACTGAGAATAATGTAAGAAAAACCACAAGCAGTTGTATAAAAGGAATTTTTATTTGTCATTTAAAATAAAAAAAATAGTGGTTCCTTGAAAGGGGAACCACACTGAAAAGAGTCTTCTCTGGTTCCTAGGAACCAATGGGGAACTGAAGAAAAGCTGGAATTTACACAGAAAACTAACAATAATAACCACCTAACACAAAATATTGAAAAGTTAGCTAAACACAGTTAAACACAATAAATATTAAAATAATAAACCATAAACTGGCCAGAAGTGAAGAGAAGACTTCAGTGCAACCAGTTTCTTCAGGTGGAGAAATAAATTTGATGTTAGAAAGCGGGGGTGAGTCAGTGTGACCACACAGCAGTCTGTATTTCATTCTAAGTTCCATAATTAGAATACAATTCTAAAAGCTGTAGGGTAGCTCATTCCAGGGGAATAACTGCCGCTGTTAAGCATAAGTGAGAGATTCCTGGGGTTTGAAATATAAAATTAGGACAGTAATTAACTTATTCTCACCATGTGTAAAAAAACAAAGACAAGGCGCTGCGTCAGCATGTGGTCTAAAAGCAAAACAAAATGGTTATATTAAATGCACGCTGAAAATAGAAAATAGAGTTAAAAATCTACGTTTCGACCTTAGGTCTTCTTCAGGAAGTATCTAAAAGAGAAAAAAAACCTACACTAACTTGTTTTTTCTTTTAGATACTTCCTGAAGAAGACCTAAGGTCGAAACGTAGATTTTTAACTCTATTTTCTATTTTCAGCGTGCATTTAATATAACCATTTTGTTTTGCTTATTCTCACCATGATGTGTATCTAATTACCTGTCATGTTCACGTTAGTATGTAGGCAAAACAATCAGACCTCTAAAAAGCAGAGTAAGAGAACACAAGAGTGCCATCAGGGGCCGGCCCGGTGGCGCTGAGGGTTGAGGCGCTGGACGCCACACCTTGCACTACGTCGGCGACCAGAGTTCGGGAGTGAGCTCAGGCGCCAGGGGTCGGCAGGGGGCTGGTGAGGATTGAGCGCTCGCTGGGCTGATCTCTCCCTGGGGAAGGTCGGGGAGTCCCGCGTGTGCCAGCGGCCCTGGTGGAGACAGGTGGCACTGCAGCACACAGGGCAGTACGTGGTAGCATGGCCTGATGCATGTCAGGGTTGCCATGCCCGATGCATCAGGTGCGTGCCTATGCAGGAGGGAGGGGTTCTGAGCACCAGAATAAGGAAAAGCCCGGTCGGCAGGAGTAGGCGACAGCACCTGCCCCCATGCCCGCAGCCGGATCCATCCTGCCCGGCCTCTCAGGTTCCTCCACCAGGGTCCTCGCCCACACTGGAGTCTGTATATGAAGTGCACCCAAGGGAGGGGAGGCCCCATCCCGGAGGGGTCAAGCCGGGGGCCAAGTGTGGTGTCGAGGAGGAGGAGAGAGGAGGTACAGGTAAGGAGGACTTCAGGCAGGGCAGGAACAGGCAGAATGCCTGAGAGAGGCCTCTGCTGACCATGACCGGAGGGAAAAATAAGTGAAAGAATAAAAAGAGTGCCATCAGGATTAGGCTAGAAGGATCACCAGTAGTACAGCACTTCAGTAAGCCAGACCATGCAGTGACAGCACTCAGGTTTTCGGGTTATTGAGGAAGTTGATATGAGTAAGGTAGAAAAATCATTTGTTTTACACTAGGTTAGAACAGTCTCCACTTTGGTCTTGGCAGTCAGGTACCCGAGATAGTCCCTCCAATTTACTACTCGGACTGGCTACCAGCAAACATTCCAGTTCTCCTCTTCGTTCATTCCAATATTATTATTTATTTATTCAGTTTTGATAACCAGGTAGACCCACCAATCCCAAAGGTCCCTTTTTCAAGGGTGACCCGGGATTAGTTACACAAAGTAAAAACATTTTGCTTATACAGTACATAAGAGAGCAAACCACAATTGATTACAATCAAGACAGTAGACAGCAGGGGATTAGAGAGTCAACAGTAGACAAATTCATTATACAATCACATTAGGACTAGACCTATAACATGGGGTGAAATTAGTACAGAACAAATAATTGATAGCACATTTTCAGCTCTAGTGTTGAATTATCTGATGTGTTTAGTATATCCAATACATCTCTCTTTTTTTCTCCAATTGTTTGTTCCAGTCACCTCGCCTGGGTGGTGCTGGTATGAGTTTCAAGTGCTGCAGTGCTTGTTTACTGAATTTCTCGGATTAAACCTTTGCGCACAGGTTCATTGCATAGGTTCCACATTAAGGTCAAACAGCAGGAGTCACAACAACAAATTACAGTTAAGCCATGAGACAGCATGACAACAACAGACAGGCATTTAAGCAAAAATAGTTACAGGGCAATAAGACTAAAATAAATAACACTATACATAGTAATAATGGACAAAACACAAGGGAAAAAGGGGGATGAGAGTGTGACAGAGGATGAGGTAAGCACGGAGGGGGGGCAGCAGAGAAAGGACAAACTACAAGGAGGGAACACTGCATGAATCAGCCCAGGTCGTGGGCCTTCTCAAAAGAGATGTCAAGATTACCTAGGGTGGCAGGCGTTGGTGGGGAGCAATGACCAATACTGAGTAGTAGGTATTGATTCCCTAGAGAAGCAAGGCATTGGCTGGAGTAGGACCAGTACTAAGTACCAGGTACAAGTTCAGGGGAGATGGGATAAGAGCTTACAATGTGTTGAGGTGAGAGGGAGAACAAGGGGGGGGGGGGAGAGGTAGGATGGGGGAGGAATATTGGATGGTTCAGGAAGGGATGGAAGGAGTAGAGAGGAAGGAAAGCAGTAGGTGGTGGTGTGATTGGATTACAGTTGGGTAGGCCAGAGGCCCTAAAGGAAACAGCCTCAACAAGCATTAGCAGCCAGATGAGTTCTTAGCTCACATTTAAAGGGACCTAAAGTTAATTTAGTAGTGATGATTGCAGGCAGGTTGTTAAGCCATTTAGGCCCGATGGGCAAAAGCTTGTTGTCCTAGAGAGGTTTGACATCTAGGGACCTTGAAGACTGTACTCCCGGAGCTTCTTGTGGGGCGGGTACTTTCATTGGGGGTGAGGAGCTTCAGGCCACCGGAGGACAGCACACCTAAACTGAAGCCAGTTGGCAGGGGTGTATTGGTCACAAGTGTGCTTGTACCACTCTGAACTGGTGGAGAGGCAGCATGCCTTATTTAAGACAACTTTGATGCGAATGAGGGCTGAATCCATTGTAGCCCCATAGATTACAATTGCACACTCAATAAGGGAGACCAGAGCTGTGGATGGCCTGGTTGAGAGCTTTGGGGGTTAGGCTGTGCTTATGCCTATAAAGGAGGCCGATGCGTATGTTGAGGGCCTTTACTATATTGTTGATGTGGTTGACAAAAGACATGGAGCTGTCAACTGTAACCCCCAGGTATTTAAATTGCTGTACCTGGTCCAGAGATACACCGTTGACATTCGTAATGGTGAGTGGGTGAATTCGGTGCCTGTTCTGCGGACTAGAGAACATCATAGCCTTTTTTTTTTTTTATAATTCATGACTAGTTTATGATCCTTGAACTATCTTTCTACTGCAGTGAAGTTATCCTGTAAAGTGTGCTCTAGGGAACTAGGGTCAGTGTCATTAGTAAATAAAACTGCATCACCTGCACAGAGCAAAATTTTGCAGCGACAGGCACGTGGAAGCTGATTTAGGAATATGCTAATCATTAGGGGACCCAGTATACAGCCCTGTGGAACACCAGAGCAAACTGGTCTGCTGTCAGATAAGACATTGTCAATCCTAACTTGCTGGGACCGGTTGGAGAGGTAAGACTAACCATCCAACTGTATCATCAGAGAGACCAGTAGCCACTAGTTGCTCAGCTACGAGGTCATGATTAACCGTGTTGAATGCTTTCGACAGGTCAATGAATGTTGCGCCAACCAGATCGCTCTGCTCAAGGGAGTTGTTAATATAGCCTATAAACTTGAGCAGAGCAGTAGTGGTGCTATGACCTTTGCAGAAGCTATGTTGTTCACTATACTGTATGTTATATTTTTCCATATAATCCACTAATTGATCTGCAACAATCCTCTCAAGAGCCTTTGATAGGGGCCGGAGAATCAAAATGGGTCTATACTTTCCAAGCGAGGATTGATTGCGACTCTTGAAGACTGGAGTCACTGATGCCGCTTTCCAAGGTTGAGGGAACTGCGAGAATCTTAGTGAGGTATTGATAATGTAGGTAAGAGGCTCCAAAATGTCTTCCAAGAAAGAGCTGCAAATTTAAAGTCGAGGGAGTCCCAGCTGAATCGTGATTTTCCCAAGACCTTCAGAAGGTATTTCCTGGCTTCATTTAAAGAGATGGTTCTGAAGTGAAATGGAGGGTTGATGGGTGGCTAGCCCTCAGTCTGCGCAGAGGCAGGAGTTAACAGGGTGGAAGAAGTCTGGGGGTAGCACTCCAGGGAGATCTGTGAATGCTTTGTTGAATGCGTTTGCAATTGTTACCAGGTTGGTTGTAGGTAGGCCTTCAATGTTGAGCATTGTAGGTGCTGACTTACTATCTTTTCCCGTGACTTCCTTGAGGTTAGCCCAGAATTTTCAAGCATCACTCCAAGACCGGGTGAGCGCTTCTTGGTAGTATTGTTTTTTTGCTGCACACATTGCCCTAGTACAGTTGTTGCAAGCCTTTTTATAATTATGGATATCGGTTTGTTTGCCAGTCTCCCAGGCTCTGTACCATAAGAGATCTCTTAACTTTTAAGCTCTCAAGAAGCATAGTTGAAAACCAAGGGTTGCTCCGTCCTTTTAGTTTTTGCTTTTTTATTGGGGCGTTTATCACAGTCTGCATTGAATAACAAGATAAAACACTGAAGAGCTGCATCAACAGTATTGGAAGAGTAGACCAGTACTGTTGATGCAGGTCTGCTCGGAGTTGGCCCAGGTGGCCTTGTTTAAGGACTCCATTTGTGACAGTTCTAGCAGGGGTTTGGAGTAGATACAGGACCAATGACATAGAACAGGGGAGTGATCACTATAGGCATCTGGGAGGACAGTGGTCTCAGAGAGATGTTCTGGCTGATTTGATAGAACCCAGTCCAATAATGTCAAAGTGCCAGTCTTGTAGTTTACCTTGGTGGGGGAAGTGACGAGTTGGGAGAGGTGCACCGCAGACACTGCATCCTTGTACGGAGTTGCCGATGGGGAGAGCCAATCAGCATTGAACTCACCCAACAGCAGAGTTTCAGTGTTAAGGTTAAGGGTGCTGAGGCACTTCAGTAAAGAGTCGAGTCCAGTGGTTTTCTGGCCCGGCGGTATATACACAGAGAGGACAGTGAGGGTTCTGTTATGATTTCCTAGGAATATGTTTACTGCTAGGACTTGCATGCTGGACCCTCTGTCAGGTAAAGGTAGGATGCGAGTCTGTAGGTAATCCCTGAGGTAGATTACGCAACCACCACCTCTTTTGGTAAGGCAATCAGTCCTGAACATGGTGTATCCCGGGATCGAGAATTGAGGGATCTGCAATATTGGGGGAGAGCCAGGTCTCTACCACTGACAGGATGTCCGGGTTATATTACAGTGTCCAAACGTACAAGTTGTCCATTTTCAGAAGGAGACTACATATATTAAGTGAGCTGATTATAAGTTGACCAACATTGCCTTGTGTCCCCGCTGAGTGAGTTTGAGGTCACAGGTTGGGGTGTATGTTTTCAGAAAGTAGCAAGAGCAGGAGGGTTATGCAGCAGAGATATTCCTTCAGTAGTTTGGAGCTAAGTTTCGGCTGTCTACACTGACTATGGTAGTACGAATGTCCTTCCTTGATATTGATAAACTTAAGATAGATTAAGTTAATGCTTATGCCATTTTTATGTATATGGCTGCTAAAGAAATCCTGTATCGAAGCAGGAACTGTTCGAACCAAGCAGCAAACTTTCCCTTTTACTTTTGCTGCTGCTCGGTAGCTGTGTAAATAATTACTGATGCCCCTGTATTAATAAGACTCCTGGCTGCTGGCTTTATATAAAAATATGCTGTACAATTGTGCCAGTTAGTCATGGATGAGTCCATGACGTGTGCAGCCAGTTCAGGCTGCTAGAGAGGAAGGCTTACAAGTTTATGCAGAGCACAGCAGAGCGGCTGGATGAGGATTCTCTAACAGTCTGCCGCTCTGCTGCAACATAGAAAAACAAAATTTAAAGGGGCAGGAATGTCCCTGTGTATGTGGAAATGCGTTACACATAAAGTAGCCCTCAGAATAAGGAGACAGCTGTAAAATAAACTACACACAATAAAGAAATAAGGCAAATAAATGAATAAAGAGACACTGCAGATCTCTAAAGAAGCCACATATCATACCCCATTATATATATATATATATATATATATATATATATATAAAGCCCGAGATATATACAGTACAGTATCAAGGGCTAGTGTCCATAATAAAACAATACAGCACCTGTATAAACTATAGAAATGTTTTCACTGTTTGCATATAAAAGAAATAGGTGCTGACATGTTAGCAAGATCTCAAAATGGACATTATATTGGGGGCGGGGACAGTAGCCCTAGAGGGCTGAATGTATACTCTGTGAGCTAAAATCTCATTATGTAATAGAGGTGGAGTTTCCCTATCTAAAACCTCATTATGTAAGAGAGAGAGAGTTTCCCAATTTAGGACCAATTAATGTTTCTAGCCTTATAAAAACCATATTGGGATATTTTGGTTCTAGGGAATGGTAGCTGATACATAAAGGCTTAGAAGTAACCCTTTATATTTTGTACAGGATGGGTTATACGAGCCTTTAGGGACCATTCTACAGCTAACTGGATGAAATATGGGTGGGGTTTCCCATAAGTGGGGATATTTAAGCCCTCCTCAAACACCAAGAGTCAGATTAACTGCACAGCCAGTCTTTCTTACTTGAAGCAAGGTAAGCAGAAGGACCTGTGCCTGAACAGGAATTTATCTCTAAACAGCAGGAAAGCTGAAGAATTGTTGTGAGATACTGGATGTAAGGTGAAATAGCCTTGAGCTATTGTTGATTTTCTTATTCGGTTTGAACTGTTTTATTTCTGTTTATTTATTTTTCCATTTTTTGTATAAAATAAAACACACTGCAGGTGTGTTGTACCCTATTACTGTGTCCAGTGTTATCTTTACACCCATGTACCTGTGACACCCAGGCAATCAAAGCACAAGCTGTAAACATCTGCCTTCGCCAAGATTTGTGACAGGATTTCAAGTTTTTAAATCCTGTTAGGTAAGTTTTCTTTTTGGGCCTTTTGGTTATGCCAATTTGATGGAACTAGCCCCCCCCAATTTAAACACAGACATTGCCTGTTATATATAACTGCAACAGCTATCCAATTAAAACAAATGAAATATTAAAGAACTACAGTTTTTTTTTTTTTTAATAAAATGTCACATCCAACTGCTACAAATGAAAGTTATGTACTTACCGTAACTGTTGATACTAACATACTAAAATGCCAGCAGAATAGGCCTAACGGTCTTCTTTCGTGTCTGCTTATTTGGTCAGCCCCCACCCTGGGTGCTAGACCTTCGTTGCCCCCTCGCTTCTCTGGCTTCTCCTTCCCAGTTCCGATATTCTTGCTGCATTGACTTTGCTTCCAGAACCCTTCCCTGTACCTGTCCCACCCCTCTTGAACCCCTCCACTGTCTCTGCCTCCACCAGCCTCCTAGGCAGCGCATTCCATGGCTCCACCACCCTCTCAGTGAAGTAGCACCTCCTCCTTTCTCCCCTGAATCTTCCCCCCTCCAGCTTCCACCCATGCCCTCTAGTTGCCCCTCCTCCTCCTCCTTCCTTCGAAGCACCCTGACTGCTCCTCCCCTATTTACCCCCTTCATGTACCTGAAGACCTCTATCATGTCCCCCGGTCCCTTCTCTCTTCCAATGTGTACATATTTAGCTCTTCGAGCCTCTCCTCATAGGTCCTGTCCTCCAAGCCCCAAATCATTTTGCTGCCTCCTCTGGACCCTTCCAGAAGGTTAATGTCCCTCTTTAAGTGTGGCCTCCAAAACTGCACGCAGTACTCAAGGTGCAGCCTCACCAAGCAGTTATACAGAGGGAGTATCACTTCCCTCCTTCTGGAGGTGATCCCCCTAGCGATGCATCCCAGCATCCTGTTGGCCTTGGCTGCTGCCCTCCTACAAGTCTCAGAGTTGTTCATCTTGACATCCACCACCACCCCCAAAATACTGTATCTTCACCATTCATTACCTCTTATGGGTTTGGACAAAGGCACTAGGACCCAGTGGGAGAAAAGCTTTGACCACGGGGGGCAGGGCCTGTGTACCCCAAGTGGTGCCAGGTAATAGCCAATAACCACTGTGGGCTCCCTCACAAACCTCGGTTCTGTTCAACAGAAGAGAGAAACAAACTGGGGAAAATAAAAAGAGTGGGCTTGAGAGATTCCCTACACAAAAGGGATAGGGAAACAAAAAAACTAAATCAGATTACCAACCACCAGACAGAGAGAAAGGGCACACTAGGTGGCACAGGGAGGTTGTTGGATATGCAGCCATAGTTTCAACACAACTAACTAGATAACAGAGGGTGGTGATAGTAAGGTAGCAGTCATGTACGCACGGTTCTAGTAGCTAAGTCAAGATGGGCATGCAAAAAGTTATGCACTTTGTAAATCCAGGATGGCACAAATGTGCCAAAGTAAAAGGCTACAATGATTCCTAAACACCAAACAGCATTACACTAGAAGGTGAACTGTCCATTTGAAGTAGATCAGGTTATGCGCCCCCCCGGGGAAGTGGGGCAGAAAAAAATCTCTGATGCATGTGGACTATAAGGCCACAGCCAGGTCCTGCCATGAGGGCTTGGAGGGATAAGTACCATAGATGCAGGGGGACAGGGTTTGCCCTGCCTGGGTGACTGGGACAAGGCAAGTAGGAGGCAGGGGACTTAACAAAGAATTAAGAAATAAAAAATTGGGTCAGATATGAGAAACAATTTGAATACTTGGACATTTCTAATCGGAGCTGTGGCTGAGCCCATGAAGTCAGAATCGGTTCACTTATTGCACACAAGTTTGAACAAACAACAGACGATGTTGATCAGAATTCAAATAATTTTATTTAAGGAATCCACAAGTACAGTTCTTAAAAATTTACAGTTTGTTTCTCTTTAAATATTTTCACAATTTTTTAATATTTGATCTTTTGTTCTGCTTACAATACTATTGTAACTTTAAGAAATAAATACCCAACAGAAGATAATTATTTATTAAATTAGAGTTAAATGCCTCTTAGCCCTGTACCTGTCTGCGGACTTTCGCTCCCCTTAGCTGTTATAGAACCAGAGTGCTTGCTGACATGTTCACGGTATTGATCCTTGGACAACAGCATGACAGAATGCATGTGAGTTTTGCTTTCTGTTTCCTTATGAACAATGATGTTATTTGGGATCCCATGGGATCAAGATGACTAAATCCTACTTCAAATTATGAGCTTTTGCTCTCAACTGAGTCCCCCAATTTTCTGTAAAAATTTACTCTCGGACACAAAGTGGGTGTACATGCTGGAACTTTTCTAGAAGGTTGTTGCTGGGAACTAGGCATTTGTGTGTTATAGGTAGGTGATATTATAGTGAGGATGACTATTATGGCTTCAGTATAAGTGGGCGCCACACTAGGGGCATAGTGCTGCTACCTGAAAGACCAAAGTCTGTCTATATGAGCCACAGAAACCCACACTAGGTCATAGCAATGCAGTCACTCACAGAGAGCGGTGGATGAAGCACAATATACTGGTGCCACAAGCCTAGACAAAGCACGTGAGGAGTGAAAACATTTGTGTGTGGGGGGACTGTCACTAACTCAGTAGTTTTTGCTAGTTTTAGCAATAGAAGTCTTTATCCTGCAACACAAATGCAGTGCCCAGTATTGCTGTCTGGAACTGGGTAGCCAAGCTTGTTCTTTGAGTACATTCTAGGTCACAGCATGCTGCAGAGATGAGGTGCTCCAGGGAGGGAAGGCACTGGCCACCATGGTATTTGCACATCCCTCTGCCAGTTGCCCAAGGCACAGCAATGACGGCGAAGCCAGCTGCTCACACACTCTCTCTGCCACAGGACAGTCAAAGCTATGGCGACCCTAAATGCTGAGGGGGTGGGAGACGGGGGGAATAAAAGGTGAAAAGGTGGCGATAAAGTAATAATTGGGCACACTAGTGTAATATCAGAGGGCATTTTATAGTGGTGGTTCACTGAAATGTTTGCACCCTTTCCCTTGACCAGCAATTCTATGTCTTCCCAATCCTGCTCTAGATGGCAGGCTGGAAAACTGAACAGCAGTGTTACTGCCCTCCCAGACTTCTCTCCTATTGGGCTGTAATCAAAGATACTAACAGAAACCTTCAGAGACATGAGTGAATACACACACACACACTCTCCAAACTGACAGCCTACTACACTGCATTTTGCTGAGAAATGTATAAAGCTGGCTCAATATCGTCATGCCACTGCTTACAGAGTACTGCTCTCTAAATATTTTGGACAAGTAAGGATGAAAAAGAACAGGCATATTTAAACTCATTTGCTCCTGGAGTGTATAGGTCTGTTGAAATGTTCTATGCTTAACCTTATTCAAAATGGCCGCCTATTGACAGAAGAAACAGTATCTTAACTTGGACGCTGTTAGTCATCAGTTGTTGTGAGGCAATTCTGTTTTGAGGTATATTTGAAAAGTATCCACAGAAACAGGGAAACCTACATTCAGTTCAAGCTGGAGTCACATCAGTCACCACCCAAGAGAATATATGAGAAATCAGGTCATCATTTTGGGATCCAAAGGGTCTTCCCTTGATACATAGCAGACTTTTATGGATTGTGATTGCCAATACAGTAACTGTGGGTCAAGGGAAAATGGCAAGAGGGTGCGCACACATGCAGGACCTAGGGTCCCTTCCGACCACAAATTACTATGCTACTGTTACTGGTACAACAAAGCTACAGAAAACAACTAAAATAATGGGCACGGTACGCTGAATTCTAAATCACTTGATCTACAATGTGTGCTCACCAATTGGGTCCCTAGCATGCTGCCCTCCGAACAGAAGGGCCTGGCCTACACAGCTGGAAAGAAAGAATAGACT
This sequence comes from Neoceratodus forsteri, assembly GCA_016271365.2. Taxonomy (NCBI): domain Eukaryota; kingdom Metazoa; phylum Chordata; order Ceratodontiformes; family Ceratodontidae; genus Neoceratodus; species Neoceratodus forsteri. Next base: position 667,385,506 of record CM057451.1, on the reverse strand, counting down.
ATCCTACAGTAGATAATACTGGAAAAGTTAACCTATATCACCTGTTCAGACATCTGATCTTCCCCCAGTTGTGACTACTGGCCATTCCAATTGTGTAAGCTCTGCTACGTACAGGCATAACACAGTCTTAGGTACTGCAAAAAACCAAGTCACCTAACAGCCTGACTCCATCTCTAAATACTACATGTAGTGTACCCTTGTGGTCAGACTACAGAGCTGTTAATCAAATTATTTACCTTCAAATTCCAGCAGAGCCACTCACAACCTTGAGCAAGTCACTTGAGTTACTAGTTCTTAAGTTCAACCAACTCAGTAGTGGGGTGGAAGCAGAAACCCACAAAAACCAAGATGCTAACCCTTAAATAAGCTATCCTGGGTAAATAAATTGTAAAAAAATATATATACACACACATTTACATCTTTAAGAAGAGTACCCTGGAAACTTAAGACTCAGGCGCATGTGGCACAAACTCTTCAATACATGTAGGCAGTGGCATGAACATTATGAGCCAATCTTACAACAGCATGTAGACAGCATGTAGACGAGAAGAGCACCAGTGAGATGTAATTCATGACTATAAATGCAACACAGCACATATTCCATGAGTGAGGAAGACTGAGTCAAGGAGAAATGCAGTTTTTTCCCCTCATGAATGTGTAGAAAGCCTTGGACATCATAAAAAACACTTAAAAATATAATATTAGAACTTCAATTTCAACTTATCATTCAGATATTTAAAAAAACATGATATTTAGAATAATTTCAACTTAATCATTCAGCTATTTCCTGTATTTTTCTTCCCAATATCCTTTTCACTAAGGACATTTGCATGAAAAAGGGAACTAACTTACCCTAACTCCAGATCTTCAAGAATATCGTCTTCATAGAGACATACTCATCGGTCTTCAGGCCAAAGGTGCTAGAAACCAGTGGGAGCCAACTGTTATGTCAGGGCTGTCAAGGACCATGTTGTCACTATGTACTGGAGCCAATAATTGTCGCATGACGTTCTAAAGGCCTAGCAAGGAGATTGATGATAACCCTTAGCAACGTCAACACAGCAGTTGGCACAAAGTAAGGTGCAGACCCTGGCAACAGGCCATAGTGGCTTCTCCTGCAACCACCCAGAAGGGGTCAGAGGTCCCCCAGCTTAAAGGGGGAGGGAGAGCTAAGAACACTGACTGTCTCTGTAACATGATGAGGTAAGACGGATGACGATCCAGGGACCTACCTTGAGGCTACCTGTGTTGCGGCCAGCCCCAGGGCTCCGTGTCATGGACGGAATCAGGCAGTGGAAACACTGCATACGTTGGTCAGTGTGGATGGTGCCTCGCACCAACATGGCTGAAAATTAGCCACGAAGGCTTTAGGGGCTGGGCTTTCTTCTTCTTCTTCTTACCCAACACACTTGTGGAGGAAAATAACAATGAACAATAAGTAATGGGACTGAGGTGGTGTTTGTTCACTCCCATGGTGCACACTCCACTGTGGAGCATTAATGACTTATTACTGTAGCTTTGGTGGGTGCATGGTGACATGCACTGACAGCCCTCACAGAAAAGTTTGCCCCCTTAGGTCCTAGCACCTCCAGCCCAGAGACAAATGAGTGGGGCTCTATGCAGAAGACAGATTCTTGGAAGATCACAATTCTGTCACTTGGTTTTCTTCAGGTCCTGCTGCTTGTCTACAAGTGGCATCATAATCCTCTGCCTGTGACAGTCAGCATAACCAGTTCTACAGTATCCAGTTTAGTGTCACTTGTGGACAAACAGCAAGAACAGATGACCAAGTGACAAGAGAATCCCATTTCATGAACATTTTGTAAGTAATGAAATACAACAGGGAGGTCAGTACAGTATGTGAAATACAAGTCTAATTGGGTGTATTCATTAGAACTGTTCTGTGCCTGGGGGTGTCAAGAAATGGGAATTAAGAACACAAAGCTAGAAAAGCAGGACTTCTGTACTTATGTTACCCTACAGGGGCAAGCAAGAGTAAGATCTATGTAAGTGTGTGTACTTGTGCTCTTCTGGCAAAAATATAAAGTACCTTCTTTTTCTTTGCTATGAAAGCATATAGTTTTTTCAATATACATCAAAATACAAAACGTGTGTATGCAGCCTTATAAAGCTCCAGCTGCAATCTGAAATGGCCTTTCACCGAGTTACTGAGACCAGTGCTGCAGCAAAGTTATAAAAACTGCCATAGATTAGAAATCTGATTTCTTGTATACCTCTGCATTTCACTGCAGGTGCTGTAACCTAGCAGTAGACTCAGTGACAGTCCATGACATACATTTCAGTAATTAAGCAGTTCAACACCATCTTCCCTGTTAAAATTTTATGAATGAAAATAACACCACAGACAGAAGGGTACTAATTTTACCAGCTTATCCTCAGTTAGTTCTGATTGGCTGAATAAGGGTTAGGAGGTCTTTGGTTGTGGCTGGTTTTAATGCTGCAGGACAAGTTTAAAAATCTAGGTAGCTAATCATCCACAGGTTAATATGATAGTGTAACAATGATGTCACTGGACTTCTGGCGGTAGAAAGAGGCTGCATCTTGAGAGCTGCTATATTGTAAATATCAGTCATCTCACTGTTGTGAGATATCCTTTCTGATATTTAGTCCAGGGAACAAGCCTCAACAATGCACTTACATTTGAGCAATAAGCCACGAAGGAGGTGCACTGTTAGAGTAAGAGACGAAGGGAGTTACTATGAGAGTAAAACACAAAGGGGATGTGGTGCAGCACAGTAAGAGACAAAGGAGGGTCATCTTGAGAATAAAACACAAGGAGGGTGTGGTTCGACAGTAAGAGACAAAGGGAGTTATCATGAAAATAAGACAGGGTATGGTGTTATCAACAGAGTAACAGAAGAATGGGGCATGAGAATAAGACACTAAAGGGATGTGGTGTATTACAGTAAGGCAAGATGAAGGTTTTCATGAGAATAAGACACTAATGGTATACAGTGCAAGAATTGAAGGGAGTTATGAGAATAAAACACTGGGGGATGTGGTGTATCATGAGACTATGATAAATGGTGTGGGAGGTTATCAGAGTATGAGATAAACAGGAATTTAGTGTTTATCATGAGAAAAAGGTATGCAGGGGTGTGGTATTGTAAAATATCAAACTTAGAAGATGCTGATAAGAGGTGAAGCAAACTACCATACAAAACCAAGGTGTGTTATTTTAAATATGGGAATATAAAATTCCCTTTTGAAAAGGCAGGACACAATCTTGGAGCTTTTCCATCCAGCCAGAGGTCAATTCCTAGCTTCAAGGCTCATTTAATTAACAATGAATAAGACACTTGTTAATGTGCAACTGTTGGCCCAGCTTCGCCTGCAAGGGTGGATAACCATCATTCAGATGAGAACATGCCTTTCTCAGGGGTCTGCTTATACTTGTGGTAGGAAACATGGCGGTGATGGGGTTTGTCAGAGTAACCTGCGACAGCAACACAGGATTTATTTATCAAATGAACACTGTCTAGTCAGGATGAAGTACAGGACTTGAAATAGGTTCTGAAGAATATACAGGGACTCTCTCATTACAGCCCCTACCCATCTTGCATGTGCTCCCCTCCCACTCCAGACATGTTAATTCTACTGGCTCTTTTAACAGGATTTTTGTCCCACCTGCTTGTCACTATTTTGTAGGAGGGTATTAATGTACACAGAAAAGATACAATCCCAGTTTAAATTTAGAAAGGCATGTTGAATCAATACTCAAAACATGGCTATCACTGTCCGTTCCATGGAGCAGATGATGGAAAATGCCTCCTGCCGGCTAAAGGGATGAGTGATGAGGATGTTGCCGGGAAGCAGAAGCAGGTGAAGGTTGCTGAAGGCTCCCGCTGAGTACTTGTAGAGGACGGGCCAGCAGGTCTTGTCTGCTCGGGCCTGGTGTTGCTGCCAGGTCTTCATTACTAACTTCTTCTTTATGGTCATCGTACTGTGCTGGGCACTCAAAGTGCACACAATGAAACACCTGATTTGAGAAACAAAAGTGAAACTAATGAATGTTCAATATTTCACCTAAGAAAATATATATATACAGTACTAAGCATGCAATGTACCCCTCCCTCTTTGAAAGGAACAGATGAACGAAGAATACTGCCTCTGTAAACTTCTGTTATTTCACCAAGAATTTAGAATACATGGAATCCAAATAAAATGAAGCAGTTAAAAGAGTACTGCAGTCACAATTCGCAAAAACAAATGCTGTGCAGTATTTTGCCTTAGAAAATGGGCAAGACCAGTCAGCCTGACCTCAGTAGTAGGGAATATCATGGAAGCACTACTGAAGGAGAGATTGGTGGAACATCTGGTTGCCAATGGACTACAGGACCCAAGGCAGCATGGTTTCACCAGGGGAAGGTCATGCCAGACCAACCTCACTGAATTTTCTGACTGGGTGAGAAGGGAAATGAATCAGGGGAGGGTAGTGGATGTGGCCTATCTGGACTTCCGCAAGGCTTTTGACACTGTGCCACATAGAAGGCTATTGAACAAACTTGGGAATATGGGAGTGGGCAGGACAGTAGTGTGGTGGGTAGGTAACTGGCTGGGCAGCAAGACACAGAAGGTGGTGGTAAATGGCTGTCACTCCACAGAGGGAAGAGTGACCAGTGAGGTACCATAGGGATCAGTGCTGGAACCAGTCCTATTCAACGTCTCCATCAGTGACATTGCACAGGACCTAGAAAGCAGAATTTCCCTGTTTGCTGATGAAATAAAGCTCTGTAATAGAGTGGACATGCCAGGGGGTGTAGACAAAATGAGGACCGACCTGCAGAAGCTTGAAGAATGGTCAAGGGTTTGGCAGTTGAAATTCAATGCAAAGAAGTGCAAGATAATGCACATGGGGCACAAAAACCCTGGAAAAACATAGTTAGGGGTGAGGATATAGCATGCACCAAGCAGTAAAGGGACCTTGGGGTTATCATCTCTGATGATCTCAAGGTAGGGAAACCGTGCGACAAGGCAGCAGGTAAAGCAAAAAGGATGCTAGGATGCATAGGCAGGGGCATCACCAGCAGGTAAAGGGAGGTCATAATTCCACTATACAAGACACTAGTGAGGTCCCACCTGGAGTACAGTGTACATTTCTGGAGACCTTACCTACGTAAGGACATAGACAGGGTAGAGAAGGTTCAGAGGAGGGCAACAAAGATGGTACAGGGATTGCATCACAAGTCCCAAGAGGACAGGCTGAAGGACTTGAATATGTACTCCTTGGATGAGAGGAGGGAGAGAGGGGATATGATAGACATACAATTACCTTACAGGGAGGAAGAGGGTGCAGGAATACACTATTTTCCAGCGAAAAAGATGTTCCAGACTAGAGGGCAAGGGATGAAGTTGGAGGGAGGGCGATTCAGAGGAAACATGAGGAAGGATTTCTTCACAGAAAGGGTGGTGGACAAGTGGAACACCCTGCAAGAGGAAGTGGTGGGGGCTGAAACAATCACAGGATTTAAGAATGCATGGGGATTCTGGAGGTCAGGGGTAAGGGGTAACAGACGTCTAGAAAAACAAAATGAACTTACAAGCTCAAATGGGCAGACTGGTTGGGCCATAGGCCCTTATCTGCTGACAGTGTCTATCCAAGATTCTTGGGGCTCTCTCATTGGCTGAGAGCCACTACAGGGGGGTACATTAACTTTCAATAGCTGTCCGCTTATAAAAAGTGCCAATTCGAGCGTTCCCCATTACTGAGGGTATCCATAGGCACCCTGAATTTTCATACTCAGCAGCCGCCATTTCTTGCCTCTTGCTTAGTGAGAGGCGGGACGTCCCCTCCAGCCCAACCCAGCACATACTCCCTTTTTATTTTTGTTTTACTAAAATAAAAAAAAAATTGATATCAGTGCTAGCACATCCGGTGTAAGTGGTACTCAGACAAAAAAAAGCACCAAAACCCCCCTGTTACTTCAGTTAAAAAAGTAGTAGCACTAACTGCGTTCGCGTGCTAAGCTACTGTGAGAGTGCCAGTACTTCAGAAACAGCCACTGCTCCTCATCCGTATTCTCCCTCCCATCATAGACCTGCCGAAGTTCCCTGGTAAAACTACACAGCAGAGCCAGTGCAGCAGTAATCTGCATAGCAGCCTCATATGTTTTGGTCTCAACCAAATAATTCTAATTCAATATATTTGTTTCCTGTGTGTCTAGGTCTAGACAACAGGAGAAATAGGTTACTCACCTGTAACTGTAGTTCTAGGAATGGTATGGCTCACATCCACACTCTGGCAGTTCCACTGGAACAGTCCAATTTGCTAGACATTTTTAAGTCAAGCTCCTCCAACCACACATGTGGCCCGTATCATCAGATCTTGCATGCTGGAAGCAGGGATCTGTGTGCCACTTGCCAGGGGAGGCGGAGTGGGTTGTGTGGATGTGAACCATATACCCACTCCTAGAACTAGAGTTACAGGTGAGTAATCTATTTTTCTAGGCACGTGGATATGGTTCACTATCCACACACTCTGGCAGACTCCTAGCAGTTCTCCAAGAGAAAGGGGCACAGCACGCATCCCTACTTAGTGAACAGAAACTGGAAAACTGAGGTCCCAAAACTGGCATCCTGCCATGACTCAAGGTCAATGTGGCAGTGGGAAATGAAGGTGTGTGCTGACGTCCAGGTAGCAGCCCTGCAGATTTCATGGATAGGGACACCCCTGGAAGCAGCCACCAAGGCAGCACTATGTCTTGTGGAATGAGATCTGAGCCCTACAGGAGGCTCCCTACCAGCCAACCCGTAGCAGACGTGTTTTTTTTTTTTTAACCAGGTATAGCACACTAAGCTGAAAGCTTTTTTACAGGAGCGACCTGGGAGCACAAGGAGGTTAAGTGACTTGCTCAGGGTCACACAGTATGCAAGTGGAAGCTGTGGGATTCAAACCCAGGTCTGGTCTGCTGGATTTCACCAGATTTGCAGCTCAGAGCCTTAGACCACTGCGCTATACTGCCTCAACATAGGATGTGATCCACCTGCCAACTGTCTGCTCTGCTGCCAGTCTGCCAGGTGCAACTTCCACATAAGTGACAAACAGCTGGCAAGACTCTCCCCAAACTTCAGCTGTGAGCTCTACCTAATAAGAAAGAGCCCTCTGCAGGTCCAGGGTACGGAGCCTGCAGTCGGCCTCCGAAGATGGGATAGTAAAGTATACCTCTAAGTTAAACACCTCGTTAAAGACATGAGACTTTAATACAACCTCCAGGAAGAACTTCAAGTTGGGGTGAAGGACAACTTTTGCCCCTGTAGAAGACCAGGTAGGGAGACTCCACTGAGAGCCCCTGGAGCTCCCCAATCCCTCTAGCTGATGTGATGGCCACCAAGAAATCTGTCTTCCACAACAGGTGTGACATCTCGCACCTGTGCATAGGCTTAAAAGACTTGCTCATGAGCACAGCCAACACCAGTAGTAAGTCTCACAGTGGAGGCGGTTCACGCACTGGAGGGAACAGGTGGTCCAGGCCCTTGAAGAGGCACTCAACCATGTTCTCCTGAGGCACCGTCAGCCTACCAGCCCATGTCTGGTAAGCAGAGATGGCTACCAGGTGCATCTTAAGGGCTGTCACTCACAGTCCCAGCTGAGAGAGGGACTGGAAGCAGTCCAAGATGCTCTCCACAGGGCAGGCAAGGGGATCAAGCTCCTTGCCCTGGCAGCAAATGAAGTACCTCTTCCATTTAAAGGCATAACAGTGGAGAGTCAATTCTTTCTGGGAGGCCTCCACAATGTGAAGCACTTCATCTAAAAGACCCAAGGCCTGGAACTCTATCTGCACAGGAACCAGGCTGTCTAATGTGCAGCGACTGAAGGTCCAGGTGCAGGACCATCCCCTGAAGTCTGATCAACAGACCCTGGTGGACAGGCAGTTACCACAGAGGTCTGCTGCTGAGGCTGAGGAGCTCTGGGTACTGGAACTGCCTTGGGCAGTCTGGAGCTATCGGGATCATCTGTACCTTGTCCTTCTGGGCCCTGACCACTACCTTGTGGATAAAGCGGAAGGAAAGGAAAGCACAAATGAGGCCTGGGGTGCAGGGCCCCACAAATGCATCCTCCAACAGTGTCCTAGATTGTGGGGGGTAGGCACAAAACAGCCTCAGTTTGCATTCTCCCAGGAGGCAAACAGGCCTCAGAGGAGTGCTACACTGGAAGAATAGGTGGTTCACCTCCTCCCGATTCAGGGACCACTCCTGCAATGTCTTTCCTACCCAGCTAAGAGCATCTGTCAACCGATTTTCTCTCCTGCGACATGAATCAATGGGAGATTTGCACCCAAGCTGCGCATGAGGGTCCAGGTAGGGAGGGCCTCCCAACACATGGGGAGGGAGTGAGTTCCACATTACCCGTTACGTAGAACATGGTTGTGTTGTCCGCCTGGAGCTGTACCACCTGACCCCTGCTACAGAAGTGAATTCCATCAGCGCAAGATGCACTGTATAGAGCTCCAGCAGGTTTATGTGGTGACAGGACTCCCGGTGTAACGAGAACCTGTGGGCTCAGTGGTCTCCCAGTTGAGCTCCCTACCCACCAGAGATGTGTCCGTCATGAGCATGATGGCCAGTTCTTGACAGACAAACAGGATTCCTTCCTCCAGGTGTTTTGGGATCAGCCATCACTGGATGGAATTCCACATCGGCTAGGTCATTGTGACTGGCTGGTCCAAGTGACCTAGGCGCTGGGACCACTGATGACCCAACTCCTACTGGAGGTGGCGCATCTGCCAGCGTGCCCAATGGACTACACTGGTGCAGGATGCCATGTACCCCAGCAGCCACAGAAAATCCAGGTCAGGGTACAAGAGCCCAACCTAAAATGATTGGGTGAAAGAGGTAGGATCCAGTGCCTGGTCTGGAGGGATGCAGGCCTTGGCCCCCAGGGAGTTTAGTTCTGCCCTGATGAACTTGATTTCCTGCAGGGGCACCAGGTTGGACTTCTCCAGGTTGACCAACAGGCTCAAGTCTCTGTAAGTCTGGAGGGCCAGGTCACTGGACCTCTCCAATGCCTCTTTGGAGGAATCAGCTAATAGCCAGTTGTCAAGGAAGAGGTATACCCTGACACCTAGACGCTTGCAGTTAAGTTGCCACCACTGCCATGCACTTGGTGAAGACCCTAGGTGCCGTGGACAGAATGAAGGGCATGACCTGGAACTGGTACAGGACCCCTTCCTCTTAGAACTGGAGGTACCTGCAGTGGGACTGAAGGACAAGGATTTGGAAAAACACATACTGAAAGTCTGGAGAGTGAAACAACATGTCCTGCTCCAGCAACGGAATGATTTGATTCAGATGAGGCGCCCGCAAGGCCAGAGAGCGAGCCAGATGGGCGGGCCGACGCCGCCTCAGAAACCTCCGAGGCGGCTGTCAAGGAGCGGTCCCCCAGAGGGGATGTTACCTGCGTCCCAGCGACTCCCGAGGGAGACGCGGTGGAGGAGCCTTTGTCCCGGTGCCTCTCCTTGTCCTTCTTCTTTCGATGGCCTTCAGGGGAAGTGGACGCCTGCCTCAGTTTTTTAAGCTCCTTCTCCATAGAGCTCATTTTCTTCTTTAGACTATGGGCTTCCAGGGATTGCTGCCGCCTTTTTCCGGTAGCCACGTTAAAGCTGAGGCAATGCTGGCCCTTCTCGACTGGATGATCGGGGTCTAGGCAGAACAGGCACAGGGAGTGGCCATCCTTGTGCGGTAGTTGGGCGCCGCACGAATTGCACTTATTCTTGTGCTTGGAGGGTGTAGGGGATGACATACACCGACGCTAGTACTGACGTTAGTCGAAAAAATAATGATTTTTCGGTAAAAACCGGCAGGTGGGGCTGACGAAGCCACGAACTTTTCCATGAGGCGCTGCACGCGCTAACGGCGGGAAAGAATTGGAAGGCAGGCGTCCAGGACCGCCCCTTTATACTGATGTCTCCTGATGCCGGTCACCTGACATGGAGGGCGGTCCCTTGCCAGGGACTGCTAGCTAGAAATTTTTCCGTGGGGTCCTGCCGCCTGCCGGTGTCAGTCCTATATGTAATTACCTACTGCAAGAGCCCTCTCGAAGTAAGATCTTGCGTTTCTGCATGAACTGGTTCAGATTGTGTAGATCCAATATAGGATGCAAGCCACCTGTGCGTTTCAGGACCAGAAAGTATCTGGATACACAACCCTGACTGCCTAGGGTGTCCAGGACATGGGCTATTGCACCTTTTGCAAGGAGCTAAGCAATGTCCTCCTGAAAAGTGGACAGCGTGCCCTAAGACACCCTGGGCTTCCGAGCTGCATGAAGGTGGTAAGGTGGAGAGCCTCAAAGTCCAGAGGCAACTCTCTGCCCCCTATGTCCACCTCCCACTTGTCCGTTGTGATAGTGGACCAATGTGGCAAGAAATGATGTAGCTGACTTCCTACAGGGAGTGCAGACAGGGACAGGATGGGTGGAGGGATGACACCCCCCAAACCTGTCACTGGGCAGCTTTTGCGGAAGCACCGGTGACTGCAGCCAGACGACCACTACCATCACTGCCCCCCCTTTTTAGGACCCTGGCCCCAAGACTTGAGCTTGGGGTGCCAGGCTTGGTATTGCACCTACTGCAGTTGCTGCTGAGGAGGCTGTGGCTGAAAAGACAGATACTGGAAAACCTGTTTCTTAGGCTTTTTTTTTTTTATCCTTCTGGGATGATGCCACACAATTCAGGATGGTACTGGATTTCTCAATACGGGTGAAATGTTGCTCCACCCCAGGGCCAAATAGGTCGATGCCCAAGAAGGGGACATCGGCCAACATGTGCTGGGGGTCTACAGAGAAGGGGGACAGACATGGCCAGGTCCTGCAACACATGGAGATGGCCAATGACATTACACAGGCACATGAATCATCCATATCCAAGATCGCCTGGAGCCGGTGTTTAGCCAGTGACTGACCTTGGTCTCTGATGACTGTCACCACCGACTGCTTATCAGCTGGGAGGTGCAGGAGGATGGAATAAAAAAAACTCCCATCAGGGATTGACTGAAATCGGCCATCATCATGACACAGCTAGCCTGTCAGACATCCAACAATGCCACAGCATACTCCTTTTAGCGGCATGGTCACTCTTACAGGACTCCTTGTCCAGAGGCTTGTCTATGTTCTCCCTTCCCACCATATCCAGACTTACAGAACACTAAATCAGGTACCAATCCCTCCACAGAGGAGTGGTCCAAGGACCCAGAAAGGGACTTAGTAGGGACTGCATACTTGTGCACCATTCTGGAAGAGGGTGCCGGACAGGATGCCAGATGCTGCCAAAGCTGCAGGGCTGACCCAAAATGGCTTCGGCCATGGGAAAGGCAACTCCCAGTGATTCACCCCTATTCAAAACGTCCATAAAAAAGGTTTCTTAGCCCGGTTTTAGACTGTCTCTAGCTGGATTGACAATATTAAGCAGAGAAGTGCACCAAAGGACACCGGTCCATGCTCAGTAGACAGCACCACAACTGATCCCTCATTGAGGAGGACAGGCCCAAAGGAGGTTATGGACTTGTGGTCTGAGTCATCTGAGGACTCATTGAAAATAGCCCCTCAGCCACTTTTTTTTTTTGCATCGTTTATGCTCCACACCCCCACACTGACAGGTCTCGTCCCGGGCAACCCCCATCCACCCACCGCCCCACATCGCAACCCCCTCAGAGTAACCCACTGTATCCCTTGATCTGGGCGGGTCTTCCCACTATGGAGAGAATTAACCTTACTGGTCTGCTTAGTTGGCCCTGGGTGCTGTTGAGGTGGTCTTGGTGGTCCGGAGGCTCCATGGCGGTGAGGGCCCAGGTGGCCATTATTCGACTGGCGGATGTGCCACTTTTCCTGTTTTCTCCGCCCCTCCCTACCATGTTCTTGGCCTATGGTGGTGGCATCCTCGGGCAGGGGCATGTCGAGGCCACATATCCCCACAAACACGCACCCAATCCGCCTTGGAGGTGCCGAGGCAGAACCCCTTCCCCAGGATGGAAGAGTCCAATGGACACTTGTACAATCCCTCCTTGCTGACCTCTGCTCCTGGCACCCAGGCGTGGGGTGCGAACCCGGGTCACCAGCGTGCTGAGTGAACCCCTTCGCTTGGTGCCACGCTCGACCACTTCTCATCACAGACCACCTGGGTATCCTCCGCTGGGGTGATCCGCACCGAGAACCAGTCAGGCAAACCAATAGCCAAATGGGCCTCCTAGGTCAGTGTGCGCCCATCTTCAGCTGCGGTGGTGGCAGCTCCACCTCAAAAGGTAGAGAAACAGTTGAAGGGAGCACCTGTGTAATGTGGACTGGAGGGTGCACAACTGGAGGATGCCAAGTGACTGGATGTTGAGGGGGTAGAGCCCTATCCTCCCTTTTTTGCGATGGCCCACTGTTTCCAGAAGAGCTCCTCTCAGCACCAATGCAGCTTGCGAAAGTGCCTCTCTTCACTCGAGGATGAGGAGGTCGAGCAGTGTCGACAGTGACACCTCTCGGTCAAGCGGGATAGAAAGAGGGAACACCTCAAACGAGGTCTCAACCACGACTTCAACTGGAAGATCGATGGCAAAGGGAGCCTTCTGGCTGGTTGTGGTACACCACATGCCTGCCCACACTGAGCAGCATGGGCGTGGAAGGTTAGACCGCTGGTGGAGGTGGCTCCTGCCGAGGATCAGATGGGGACAGCGACCAGACCATGTCCTCTTAAGTGAGGACCGGAAGCATCGGGATCAGTGAGACTGAATTCATGACCTCATCTGACAACTGGTCACCAGGCTCTAGGAAAATTTTTGTGGCCTGCTCTACCAGAGTCAAGTCAACCTGCTCAACAGGGGGATCAAAAAGCCCTCAACCTGCTCCTTGACTGAAGGGCGCTCTACCATAGTCAAGTGGTCGGAAGAGTCGAGGAATCGGGAGGCCCTCGATCTCTCTCAGTCCCACAACTGGTGCCAGCGGTGCCTGTGTTTGGTACCGTGGTTGACAAGGCTATTTCCCAGGGTCTGGAGGGCCAAACACATGTCCCAGAAGTCCTCTGACAAAGACCTAGGGCAGGTCGAAGTGCTGAGGTGACAGCCCTCCAGGCTACTATTTTTCAAAATAAAGTGCTTGACTGGTTAAAAATCAGTAACTTTGCCATTTATTTACAGAGGTCCTCGAGTGCAGTTTTTTTGTCTTTACTAGACTGCCATTGGAGGCTGCTCCCACTGAGGACTGGACAGGGACACCAACTTCTTAATGACGCCTTTCCGAGTAAGGACCAGAAGCACCAGGGTTTGCAAGATCAATTCCCTGACCTCGTCCAACAACTGGTCAACAGGTTTGAGGAAAATGTCTATGGTCTGCTCAACCGGAGTTGAGAGATTAAGTCGACCTGCTCAACAGGGGGAATGAAGAGCCCTCGACTTGCCCGACTTGTCCCTCAATGGAAGGGCACTTGACCATCGTTGAGCGGTCAAGTGAGTTGAAGAACTGGGAGGAGCTCGATCTCTACTGGTTCCACGACCAGTGGAGGTGGCACCTGTGCTTGTAATCACGGTGGGCAGGGCTCTCTCCCAGGGTCTGGAGGGCCAAACACATATCCCAGAAGGCTCCAGTGAATGACCCACTGATGCTGGCTCCAGCCAGGGACAGCATACAGACAGAGGAGGTGTCCACCACTGCCAATTCCACCTCAAGGGCCGAAAGCTGCTGGCAGACCAGGCTGCAGCTGAAGCCTTCTTGTGGCCCTTAAGGCAGTCCTTTAGATTTCAAAAGGCTGACCCAGTGACAGCTGGTGCTTCCCGTCCTCAAGGGAATCAAGAAGTGTGCTGATATAAAAGCCACTCCCAGCCACATCATGCTGTCTGCCCAGGCAATACATGCATGTATCGTGAGGGTCAGTGACAGACATCTTCTGCTGTCACCGAATGCAAAACCTGAACCCCTGCTTCTGTTTTGCCATCAAAGATCTAAGAGGGGAGTCAGAGGAAATGAGAAAAGAATCCAAATAACTTGAAAGCTTTGAAGGCCGAGGTTTGCGTATGGCACACTACATCCTAGGGGAAGCTGCGAAGGAGGTGACCTATTCTTCCAGTGGAAAGAAAGCTAATGTCATGGGCGAGAGTCTGGAGATATACCGCTCAGGTGGTGGCAACAGCTTGACTTAAAGACATCCGGCAAATCAGACTTTTCAGTGAAATTGCCAGTGTGTGGATAGTGAACCATATTCACAACCCTAGAATAAATGTTTTACTTTTAAAGCTTTTCATTTCATCAAACTACATACAGCCATAAAAAGTATACACTCGCCACTCGTCACCACTGCTACAATCAGTAAAGACTGTAGCTGTTTTTTGACAGACTAACACACTCAATTAGCCCTCAAGTGTTGGCTAAACTAAACACAGTCTTCGGTGATTACAGGATAAGGAAAGTTACTTAAAATCACTGTTTACTGTTGTGAAATTAACCCTAAACCAGTACTTGCTGAATTTATTGTGCTGGATGCATCACTGTCATATGGAACCGAAGGCATTTTAGGCAAAAAAAGAGATAAAATGCCAACATGGAGATCCCCAAGGGCCATAAAACTAACACGCAGATTTAGAAAAAAACTCTTAATAGCAAACAGTAAGGACACACTAGGACTACATACTGTACACAAAATACTTCACACAACATGTTTTTGAAAAGTCTAACTGCAACACTACTTTAAAGAAAGTATACTCTGTATGCCAAATATAAAGCTTGGTTTTAACACTTAAATGTAATAAAATTGTTACTATATCTAATTTTTCATTTTGTACAGTTTTCCCCCAGTATAGCACAGCTAATATTTATTTGATTTGAAGCAGACTGAGCTGAAATAGCTTGTTTCTAGATGCGTCCTTATGGGAAGGGTACATCGAAGTAAATACACAGACACAATTACGTGTAGAAAAAAAACAAACGGTTCAGTCAGTCTGCTCTGGTCCTACCTACTTTCACTCCAGACCAACACTGGGTAGCTTGGTCAGAGACCCTTATTAGTAGCTCGGTCTGTTCAGTAGCTTTACACCTTCCAACCATCCTTGCTCCCACTTCTATCAACCATTTACACCTGTCCCACTCCACAGAGAATAACTATTAGCATAGCAGTTTGTATTATTGTATTTACTTATTTATTGAAGTCTTGGATACACCTGTGAGCAGATGCTCGTTGAGAGGTTCCACGTCAATTATATTAAACAACAAGGCAAAAAAAAAAAAGGACTGAGGACAATTTACAGATAATACAATGAGAGTTCAGCAAACAGATAATGAGAATATTAAACATCATGGGTACAAATAATCCAGCCAGGAACAGGTAAGCTGCAGCATTGTACAAATATGCCTGCGTCAGCAGGAGGAGCGGGGCAGAGTAAGCATGGCAGTGTGGGAAGAGGCAGGGGTTTGACTGGGACAGGATAGGGGTACAAGAGGTTGGGGGGATTGCTTAAGTGCTGGGGTTTACCTATACCAAGGGATAG
Source organism: Neoceratodus forsteri (assembly GCA_016271365.2). Classification (NCBI taxonomy): domain Eukaryota; kingdom Metazoa; phylum Chordata; order Ceratodontiformes; family Ceratodontidae; genus Neoceratodus; species Neoceratodus forsteri. The sequence continues at coordinate 667,370,038 of CM057451.1, read as the reverse complement.
GGACTGGGAGGTGCTGGTGGTAGTCAGTCGGTGCATGGGGTGTCTAGCGGCGGCACCTGCAGGAACTCATGTCAATAAGGTATTGGTGCAATCTGAGTTTGAAGGATCCAAGAGTAGTAGCGCCAGAGATATCAACGGGAGAATGCAAAAGTGAAAAGGGATATTATAAGCAAATGACTGGCTTCAACAGTAACAATATTAGTTGATGTCAGCACAGGAAGTAGTAGGAGTCAGTTGGCACCAACACAGAAACGGAGAATTTGACAGCAGATAAAGACTGCTTAGTATACCAAACTGCACATTGTTTTCCCTGTCTATATGTGTCACTGCAGACCCTACTTGATTTCTGGCTTGCTCCTCCCAGCCTTGCTTTCCACTAAGATTCCCTTATGCTTATCCCATGCATTTTTGAATCTCACTACTGTTTTCACCATCACCACCTCTGCTGGAAGACAGCAGCTGGTTCAGTGTTGAGTGGAATACTGCTGGTGGTGGTGGTGGTGGTGGTGGAGGGGGGGCCTGGGAGTGGTGAGCCTTTTGTTATGCTTTCACTGCTTCCCTGGGGGTAGGCTGCTCATGACGGCAAAAGTTTGTTGTGTCCGTAGTACTCCTGTAGGGAGACCAGGTCAATTGGTGGTGATGGTGGGCACTTTTGTTATTCCTGCAGTGACAACAAAGAACAAGAAAGTACAGTTACGTAAGAACTTACCGTAACAGTAGATCTTCGAGAACAGCTCTTGCAGCAGGTTACACCATTAGGACTGAAGCCGGTGGCGCCAGACGGAGATTTTCTATTCTTTATCTTCAGCCGGGGACCACCCCGGCGTCGGCCCGCCTCGATGTCAGGCGTGGTATAAGAAGCGGTCCGCCAGAATCCCCAATTCTCCCGCGGAACTCCCGGCCAGAGGATTTGCAATAGCGGGGAGACCGAGGATCCACCGTCAGAAGACAAAAAGGAGCACGAAAACCCTGAGTAGAAAAGGAATTCCCTTACAAGTGAAAAACTGACTCCTCGCGCCGCCCAGCCATGCGGAAGAAAGCAACATCCTGCTGTCTGATCATTCAGACTGGCTGGCTACAATACTCACCATCCTTTCTTCCCTCACTCCTCCGTCCCTAGAGGAGCAACTGCGAGGGAAGACCTCCTCAAAGGGGATACGGTGGGGGAGGTACCTGCTGCAAGAGCTGTTCTCAAGATCTACTGTTACAGTAAGTTCTTAACAACTGTACTATCTTATAGAGATACAGCTCTTAGCAGCAGGTTACACCATTAGACTGATTCCTAAGCAGTAAAGCTTGACCCCTTCACATTGGGAGGAGGAAAAAGAAGAAACCGAGGAGCAGCTGCCCAACCTCGATTCAGGACAGGAGGCCCTGCAGCACGGCCTGGCCGAAACCAGCCCTTCGCCTAGAGGCGATATCTAGACTGTAATGCCTGATAAAGGTATGCACAGAGTTCCAAGTAGCTGCAGCGCAAATAGTTGAGGTTGAGACATTCTTGAGAGCTGCAAAAGAAGTGGCTACCCTAGTAGAATGGCCCCGGACGAACCCGGAGGGGCTTTTTGGATTAGTAGCAATGAGATGCACTGCACAAGCCAGCGGATAAGATTGCTAGACACTGGCCGACCTCTCATTCTCTGTGCGAAGGACACAAAGTTGCTCCAAGCCCGAAAGGACTTAGTTCTATTGAGGTAATACTCAGGTCCGTGTGAACATCAAGAGTATGGAGCAAAGCTTCTCCTCTATTGGAATAGTTCGAAGTAGACCGAAGGCCAATATCCTGATTTAAGGTCAGAGCTGAAACCACCTTAGGCAAAACTTAGATTCGCCTCAGAGACACTCTGTCTCGTGAAAACCAAATAAAGCCCTTACACATCAAGGCATGAAGCTCAGAAATCCTTCTGGCTGAAGTAACTGCAACTAAAACAACGCCTTCCAAGACAGAAAACGGCTCTCAATCGCGGCTGGTTCAAAGGAGGGGCGGAGTTGCTCCAAACAAAAAGGAGATCCCATGGAGGAATCGGATCCTTTATTAGGAGGCTAAGGTGCAGCACCCTCTCAGGAATTCCTAGAAGCGCCCAGTTGAGCAATGGTGCGGTGGCCCACCGCTGGTGATAGGCCTAAATAGACAAAGGTGTACTTAATAGAGGAGTAGGCTAACTCGAGTGAAAAGGAGAGGAGGTAGTCCAAGATTGCCCCACAGGGCAACTCTAAAGGAGAAAAGTCACGAGCCCGTGACCAAAAAGACAGAATCGGCGCCATTTCATGGTGTAAGTAGCGTGAGTAGTCGGCTTTCTGGCTGCAGAGAGTACCTCTGCAACCTCCTGCGAGACCCCGTGGTCGCATGATGTGGCTACATCTCTAGGAGCCAAGTGCAGGTTCAAAGACTGCAGATCCGGATGTGACTAACGAACCTTGCTCCTGAGACAGAAGGTGAGAATCATGCGCGCAGTGGGAGTGGAGGTTCTCAGACAGCTGCGCCAGCAATGGGAACCAGATTTGTCTGGGCCAGAATGGGGCCACCAGAATCAAACGCCCCGCTCCCGCGCAGTTTGAGCAGAACTCTGGATCAACGGGAAAGGAGGGAAAGCGAGAGGAACCTGTTCTCCCAGGAGATGGACAACGCTCCTCAGCAGAAAACCCAGGCCCTGGATCTAGCGAGCAGAAATTGGGCAGTTTTTGCTGGATGGGGATGCATAAGTCTAACTCTGGAGTTCCCCATCGAAGGAACAGATCCTCATGTACCTCCTGAAGAAGTTCCCACTGTGGACTCTGGCCTGGGAGGCGACTCAGGCCGTCCGCGATCGTGTTGTCCACGCTGGGAACGCAGCGCGACTAGACTCGCGCCTGTCCGACACGCAATCCCACACTCTCATGGCCTCCCTGCAAAGGGGTGAAGTGCGCGCCTTGTTTGTTGAGGTAGTACATCACCGCGTGTTGTCCGTCTGCAGCAGGATGGCTACACGGTGGATTATGGACTGAAAGCCTGGAGAGCGAGTACCGCCTCATCTCCAGAACACTGATGTGCAGATGAGCTTCCAGCGGACTCCATACGCCTGAGACTCTCACCCCATCCAGGTGAGCTCCCACCCAAGACCTGAAGCATCCGTGGTGAGGGTAATCTCTGGGGACGGCATGGCGAAGGGGACGCCTTTGAAGAGCGCACCCAGGGCTAATCACTCATTGCCAGTCCTGAATCACCTGCTTTGTGATTCTGACCGGTGCTGTAGCTGGTCTTGCTCTGGTCCCACTGCGCGCTTGAGCGCCCACCGCGCTACACGCATGTGGAGCCGCGCGAGAGGGACGTGGGAATGGCCGAGCCATGTGACCGAGCTGCTTAAGGACCAACCTGGCCGGAGTGGTCTGATTCGCTGATAGGTCTCTATGAGGGACCTGATGCGCCCGCCCTGTCGCCTGGGAGGAAGGCCTCCCTGGACCGTGTCCAGCACTGCGCCTATGAACTGCAGGTTCTGACGGTACCAAGACCGACTTCCTGGTTTATCAAAATCCCGAGCGATCTGAACAGGATCTGAGTGTCCTGATCGCCTGCAGAAGCGTCTCTGGAGGCGGCCATGAGAAGCCAATCATCGAGGCACGGAACACATAGTGGCCCTTCCTCCTTAGAGCAGCTGCCACGACCGCCATGCACTTGGTGAAAACCCTTGGAGCGGATGACAGTCCCAAGGGAAGAGCTCGGAATTGGAAATGGTGGTCTAAAACTCTAAGCCGCAGGAACCTCTGATGCGCCTGAGCTATGGGATGTGCAGGTAGGCATCTTGCATGTCTAAGGACACTAAATAGGCTTTGTTTTAGTATGGGAATGAGACCCGAAGGGTCACCATGCGAAACTTTGGTGTTTACCGACAGGTTGAGGTCGCTTAAGTCCAGAATTGGACGGAGGTCCCCTGCCTTTTGGGAACCAGGAAGAAGTGAGAATACTACCCCAGTCCTCTCTGGTTTCCTGGGACAGGTTGAATTGCACCCTTGTCCAAGAGAGAGCGATCACCCCTCACAACCGTTGCAGTGCTGACCAGAGTACCGAAAGCAGAGGAGGCCTCAAGGGTGGCTGTTCTATAACTCTAAAAGGTGGCCTATGCTGACCAGTTGAAGAACCCACCTGTCGGTGGTTACTGCCTGCCAACCCGACAGGAAGTTCGCAATGCGCACTTCGATCAAAAGTCCCGCTGATCCTGAGGGGCGGGGCCAGAAAGGAGTCATGCTGTGCGGCTGAAGGACCCCGCCGCTGGGTAGCCTGGAAGGGCGCTGACCTCTGCTGGCGGGCTGCTTCCTGGTCCTTCGGAAGCCAGAGAGCCCCTGTGTGTGTGTGGCGGAGCGGGCTGCTGCCTGAGTCCGCCTACGGAACGGCCTTGGCTCCCACGAAGGAGCCAAGCCTCCGGGCCGGTATATTGCCTGGACTGTCCGGACTGCTTCCAGCCTCTTGGAGTTTGGTACACGCGCCTGACGGGTTACCAAACAATACCCTCTTCCAAAAGTAGCGCCCAAAAATATTTTCTGGACGCCTGGGGTGAAACCGGAGACACGGCCAAGAGTGCTCCGGAGGCAAACATCTGAAGCAGCCGCCTGGCTGACGAGTCCGCTGAATCATATGCGCTCTCAAAACTTGGGTTCCTCAATGCCTGAACCTCGTCCGGAGGAGCTGAAGCATCCTCCTTCTGCTCACCTTCAGGCAGCCTCGGCCACCTCTAGGTCCTGCTCCACAGGGCTGCTCTGAAACTGCACCATGTGGGTGAGGTAGTTCAGGGACCTATGGGCGCAAGTCGCTGAAGCATAGGCGCCTCCCAGAGAGTCCAGCTGTTTGGACTCTGGGTCCGGTGGCAGGGTGCTCAAATGTTGCGGTCTCTGGGACCGATCATGTGAGGCAGTAATCACCAGGGAGTCAGCCAGAGGGTGCTGTGACAGGTACTGGTCCCCCTTAGGGGCCCTGTACAGCCTGTCAGCCTTCTTCGGCACCGCCGGGAGTGAATGTGAATGCTTCCACGCAGCCTTGGTGACATCCACGAAAGTTTCTACCAAGGGTGGCACCACCACAGGCTTAGGGTTTTTCTGCCGAAGGTACTTCGCCAGGCGTAGCCTTTCGGGTCGAGTTCCTCTGCTTCCCAACCCATATTCTCCTGGATATGTCTGAGTATATCCATGAAGGATGGATCGTCCGAGGAGACCTTGAGTCTCACGGGTCCGCGAGGAAGCGAGACCGGAGATGGGGATCTGGACGATGAGCAAGATGATCCCGCTTCCTCCGCTGACGGCGACCGACGCCGCCTCTCCTGACCCTCTTGGGGCCGCGATCCGGAGGACGACGATTTAGACGGAGGTCCCTTTTAGAGGTCGGCCCTGGGAGGAGTCTCAGGCTCCCTGGGGACAGAATGGCCAGCTGACCTCACAGGTGAAGGTGGGCCGGAGCTGCAGCAACAGGAAGAGGAGGAGGTGGAGGAGGAAGGACTGGGGGTACCACATCCTTCCTGATAGTATCCCACCAGTATGTAAAGAGGTCCTTCACCTCGGCCAAGGACAGTCCCGACGTCGGCTCCGAGGTCGAGGGCCGGACGTCGGGTCCCGGCGACGGCTCCACGGGGGCCTCGGGCGGTGGCGAGACCTGGGAGACTCGCGCTCGGGAACGCCCGCCTGGTCATCGGGCTGGGCCGAATCCTCCTCGGTGAGGGACTCCTGTCCGATCGGGCGCTGAGGCGAGGAGCCCCTCGGCTCAGGCGGCGCGGACGCCGGTCCCCCACCGACGTCCGAGGCAAGAAGAAGAGGCCGACGACGGCTGGCCGGCCGACGTCGGCCCGGAGGAACGGTGACGAACGGCCGACGGCGGTCTGGCCGACGCCGGATCCACTGGCTTCCTCAGCGGAGTGAGCTCCAAGGTCTTCCGGGGGGGGGGAGAGAGGAAGACCGCGCCGGGGCCGAGGAGCCGGGAGCCCGACTTGTGGTGGTGGTGGTGGCGTTCCCGACCGCCAAGGCCTTCAGGGCAGATGAAGAAGACGACGGCCTGGCGGCAGAGGCCTGAGCCGGGCGAGTAGCAGGAACCGCAGCAGGGGGAGCCAAGAGGCCTGAGCGAAAGCGGTCCCACCGAGACCTGAGTTTCGGGACCGGAGGTCTGAACCGCAACCGGCAGGATCCCTGGACTTTTCTTTCTTCTTCTCAGCGTGTCGATTACGCGCTGCGAATCCTTTGAGGACATCGCCTGAAGTTTCTCTTCCAGGAGGTAGGCTTGAAGGGCCTTCTGCCGCGGATTCTGGTGCGGTTGTTGAACCCCTGGCACAGGAGCAGGCCTTAGTATCGTGGGTCTGGGCTCAGGCAACGGACGCACGCGAGTGCGGGTCTTTGAACGGAATTTGTTTGCCGCGACGCGCACTTGGAAGAGTGGCCGGTCGGGAGGACATCAGACAGGTAACTCTTGATTGCAGAAAACTCCACAGCAAATCTCTATTTGAAAACCACGCCTGGCGTCGCTAGAACTAACCCGTAGATCGAGTGCATGCATTGGGACGCGGAAAGAATTGGGATGGCGGACCGCCCTTATACCACGCCTGACGGAGGCGGGCCGACGCCGGGGCAGTCCCCGCTGAAGATAGCTAGCTAGAAAATCCCCGTGGTCCTGGCGCCTGCCGGCTTCAGTCCTAATGGTGTAACCTGCTGCAAGAGCTGTATCTCGAAGTAAGATCCAGTGGTAACACACCAAACCTCAAGTTACTTGCGCTCACCCTTGATGAATTACTCTCTCCACCAACAAGTCTCCTCAACCTATCACTTCTAACTGCACAATTCCCCCAGACCTGAAAAGCGGTGGTGCTTACTCCAGTCTTCAAAAGTGGAGACAGAACTAGTTACTTCAATTACTGGCCAATTTCTATTCTCCACTTGCTCTTGAAAGCGAGCAAGAGGATTGTCTATGACTAACTTGTTGACTATCTTGACAAGAACATGCTTCAATGTGTCAGCAACAGCATGGTTTCAAGGAACGGCACAGCAAAACAGCACTAGTGGACTTCAATCAATCAATCAATCAAAATCTTTATTTATACAGGTGAACACCGTTGAGCAAGCTCATTTACAAGATGGACCTGGTTGATTCACTGGCTGAATCCATGAAGCACTAGACTGGGGACTCTTGGTGGGGGCTACCTACACTGACCTAACCAGGCCTTAGACATGGTCAGTCATGAGTTACTACTAAGCCAGTTGGCCAATACTGGTGTATCCACTGAATCCGTGGGATGGTTCAGGAGCTACCTCACTGGACAAGCGCAACAAGTAAAAATACCAGATGTTCTTTCTGATCATTGTAATGTTACTACCGGGGTTCCCCAATGCTCAATCTTGGGCCCCCTGCTGTTTAGCCTGTTCATAAATAACCTCCCTAAGGCATGTCAGGACAATGTCCTCTTGTGTGTAGACGATGCTGTGCTGTACTCTAGTCATTACAACCCTGAAGCTTTAAGAAAAGCAAATGCAGGCAAATTTCACAGAAGTGACGGCCTGGTTCCTCAACTTCAAGCTCCTGCTAAACTACAACAAGACTTAAGACAATGCTTTTTTTCTTCTTCACAAAACAGAGATAGGTCCCATCGCCTTAAAGTTCTAAACAACCATAATGTTGCATTAGACATGGTAAATAGTTTTAAATACCTAAGGGTCACTCTTGACAGCTCCCTCTCATTTGCACAGCACATTGACCAAGTAGCCAAAGACTGCGAACTCGCATATTGGCTAACTATGTAGGCACAGACACTGCCTTACTAATGATGCTCTCAAGCTCACAGTCACTAGCTCAGTCCTATCAGTAACTGACTACAGACTGGCAGTTTAAGGGGCAGGAACAGACACGGCTCTCAAGAGAACCAAACTGGCCCTAAACAAAGCCTGTAGGCTTATATTAGGTGCTCACCAATTAACCCATACCTGTGAGCTCTACGCTTGCTCTGGACTGCTCAATCAGCAAAACAGGGTCCAGTACCAGGTTTGCCTGCTTGCAAAGAAGACCACCCTAGGCCTTACACCTCTAGGGGTACAGGGCCTCCTCTGCTCATCCACTTGTCATAGGCAAACTAGGGGAACTAGCGGTAAGATACTCTAAAATCCTCTACACTGAACATCACAAAGGCAACAGTCTTTTGTATATAGGGCCCCCAAATGGCTTAACTCTCTCAACAATGACCTACAATCTGAACCCAAACTCGGCCCTTTAAAATCTAAACTTCGTGCTTACCTTGCTACTACTAGTATGTGCGACTGTGACACCTAACACAACCACTTCTTTCCTTTGGGTTAACTAGTCAACTGCAGCATTTAGTTATTCCCCTCCACTCTAATCTCACCCTACCCACCACCTCCTGGTTTCTGTTAACCACCCCCAGCAGTGGTTGACGTGACATTTTCCACTATCTACCCCTTCCCTACCTCCCCACTTGGGTCCACTCCTCTATTCTCCAAACGCTATGACAAGGCCCTTGAGGTTGCTTCTCTACATACCTAACTCCCTTTCCACTGTATACAAGTCTAAATTATCCTGTTACCTGCTGCTCTCTTACGGTACTATACCTCTCTGTTATATTCTAACTCTCCTCCATCCTTTTTACTCCCCACTCCTCTCTTTCCTACCTGTAACCCACGTCTTCGGAAGCTGCTTAGCTTGTACACATTATATGAATAACAGATTGCAACTTACTCTTTTTCATGTAACCACTGGCATGCCATTTTAACTTAGTATTGTATGTATATTTTTTCCTGTGACGTGGAACCTCTGTAAATGAGCCGTCAGCTCAAAGGTATTAATCTAAGATGCTAATTAAGCAATAAGGCACGACGAGGTATGTGTTATCATGTAATAATGTCACTCCTGGGGTGGGTTGAAGCACAAGGCGAAGCAGAGTGCTTCCACCACCCCAGGAGTGACGTCATTACACAATAACACACACCTTGGAGTGCTTTATTGCAATTATACAATGGCTCGATGTTATACAAAATAAAAATAATATTTAAAAAAGGTTTTAGTAGATTTTTAGTGTAGCAATATATCTTTGTTTCTGAAAGAGGCATCCAAACAACAATCCAACAAATCAATACAGTGATATTATTGTGTAATAACATCACTGTCTCAGGCACACACTGACCAATCAGAGCCCTGGAAATTTTCTTGCTATTGTATAATAAATAAATAAAACATCCAGACTCCTTGTTATGAGGAAGACAGCTCATGTGCTTTGGAGCTTTGGAAATGTCACGAACAGCCACGATTACCACAGAGTCTGTGTTAGGTTGTGAAGAATGATAAGGCTTTGCAGTGGGGGCTGGATATTGTTTAACAGCCTTACTGGGAACTGCATCCAGTTGAGCAGGCCTGTGCTGGGCTGCCAAAGCTGCATTCTCTAATGCAGAATGCACAGGAGGAATAATTACTGTTGGAGAGGCAGACGTCTCCAAGACCTCATAGCGATTTCTCTTGAAGGGAATCCTCCTCTTCTGCCTGAAACCCCTATTTAGCTTGAACCTGTTTAAGGAAGGCAAGAAAAGAGAACTCTTCCAGGGGAGAACGAGGTGTGTTTTTCACATTATTCTCTGTCACAAGAGGACAGACTGGAGCTTGAGCACACCATATCTATTACCTCTCTGCCTTCATCCATGGCCTCCTCCTCCTCTGTGTATTTTGAATTATAGTCCAGATCATCGTTGACATCGACCATCACTGGCTGAAGGTCAATGGGATACATCAGGAACAGCCAACAGCAGGAATGCCATTGCCAGAGGCTGTTCTGGGCCTGGCAATGCAGCAGGGACAGAGAACTGGATCAAAGGTAAGGAAGATGTCGGACCAGACGGAGACATGGACAGAACAGGTGTTGATGGTGGCAGCAGATGCTGGAACAGCTCTGACATTGTTTGATACAATATCTGTGTATCGATGGAGCCTGAAGGAGTCAACAATGCCTGAGCCATTGACGAGACAGTGCCCGACAGTGGAATAGGCTAGAAAACCCCGAACGGGAGTGTCAAGACGAGACCCCAACCTTGGTGTTTAAGAGACAGTCCGGGAGGGGTGGCAGGACCCACAGCCAAAGTCGGGGAACCGTCATTATCAGTAGAGCTACCCAGTCCTGATAGGTGAACAGAATGGTCTAAAGTAGTGGCCCTGTCCTTTAGCCACTTATCCTTGTCAGAATGGCAGTGTTTATCTGCAGATTTTGAAGACTTTTCCTTTTTCTTTGATAAGTCAGCAAAATTCACTGCTGCCAACCGTGGGGACTGATGGGCCACAGATGAGCCAGAAACAGAAGTAACTGACAATGGTGAAGCCGCTTTTGCAGCAACCTGTTACTCCATTTCTTTCAGCTTCAGAAAAACTTCCACAGTTTCCCGTGATGTCTTCTGGTTGCCTGGTTAATGCACTAGCAGACTGAACAGGCTTTAATATTATGGTTTGTACTGAGGCAACGGATACAAACAGAGTGGTAGTGGTCTTTATAAATTAACATCGCTTCAACAGCAATAACAGAATAATGGTTCCTTGTCTTTTGGCCACAGCACCAAAGTTTAAAATAACAAACTGAAAGAAGCAGAAGCTTTAGCAAATATTTGCAAAATGTCTGACAGCATTCTTCAGCAGCGGTGGACTGATGAGCGGTCATCAGTGAGGAAAAGAGCCAAGGTATGCTGGGGACACCCACATTATTTGGGCACCGATGAGGTGTGTCAACTTGAGCGGAAAGCCTATAAAAATTTCCGTGAGGTCCTGGTGTCGATGGCTTATAGTTCCATGATGTGGCTCAATGGAGGAAGATATCCCCTAAGATCATCTATAGTTCTTATATTAAATGTTTTCCCCATCTTACTTATTTCCCTCTCATGCAGTCACCCTCTTTCCTTCCTGGTTACCCATCCCTGTCACCCACTGTATCAGAGACCTACTTGGGAAGAGATGCCCCCCACAGATTTATCCCCACTGGTTTGGTCAGAGGCAAGAGGACTGCCCTTCCCACCCCTGAAGCACAATCTAGATGTCCCTAGGGCCATGCAGGTGGTGCAGGGGCAGTGATCATCCTGTGCTGCTGCGGGTACTTTCTGTTTTCTGACCTCACCCTCCTCCCCAATGTCAGGCCTAGCCCCAAGGAAGCCTCGCTCACTCTAGCATATCCCTACAGGAAAGGCAAGCTCCCTGGCCCACTACAGGTGTTGTTAGAGGAGCGGGACCAGACTCCATCCTTCCCCAGCTGGGAGCACTGCTGCATGGTGGTGACTGACCAGCTTCCCGGGCTTGCTTCCGAATCCAGGTCACCGACAAGGGAGCACACAATGCTACCCACCGGGTCACTGCACAACCTCTAAACAATGCTTTCATGTGCTTACCACATTAACCAGGCACCTAGCAGTACCGCAAGGTGGTGGATACTAGGACTGTTTAAGGAATAGGTACTGAAGGACAGATGTGTCAAATCTAGCATCCCTTCTGGGGTGGACATCAATCAGTGAATGGTGTGACAGGGTTGAATAAGACCCTGTACCATTTGTTACGCAGAAAGAGTTAAACACAAGGATCTGTTTTGTCCTCTCCTTTTCTGTCTCGCCTGTCTGGTTGGCCAACCAAATGTTCTTGTGAGACCTAGGAAATGATCACTTCAATGGTCTCGTGATTCTCTGCCTCTCGCTATCTCTTTGCCTTCACTTGCTGTTTGTCTTTTCTTTCCCCTTCCGAATTTGCACTGACAAAAATATATGTGAATTGTTGTGTGAAACTAAATGATACTGGGATCCCTTAGTTTGAAACTGTATATAGTTACACTGTTGAAATGACTGCAAAAAGTTATTTGGAATTTAAGGTGTTAACCTTGACATGTAGCACAAACCCACTGCAGAGTTGTCAACAAGAGGCCAGTTCTGGGACATCATGTTTTATTTTGCTGTACTTGCAAGGAAAGAAACTTACAAAAGTTCTGGTCTCTTAACGAGCTCAGGAGACAGAAATAAGAGCAGCAACGCCTTTGCTAGAGTGAGAAAAAAGACTGAAAAACTGAAACTTCGAATTAGTGTCCCTCAGATGGACTTTTTCTCTGTTTTGCCTTTGTAAATAAGTTAAACTGAATCATTTTTATTTTACTGTTATTGGAAAAGAATAAAATGCTATTTGTAAATTTTATACCTACTCCTGGTCTTCCTATGCTTCCTGACCTGAGCCTCGATGAGAATGTGTGAGCTGAAGACCAAGTTGTAGCCTGACAGATCTCCAGTAATGGAATGTCTCTGGAAGCTGCTGTGGATGTACAGTAGCTGTATTGCTAATGAAATAAGCCATGAGCCCAGGGCAGGGTCTCTGCCTGCCTTACTGTAACAGTTGGCTATGCAAGATAGCAACCAGCAAGCTATTTTTTTTTTTAGCTGCTAGGTAACCTCTAGCCACTTTACCACAAGTGACAAAAAAAATAGGTATTTTTACCCACAGTCAACCAAGTTCTATTTGAGTAGCAACAGAGAGCCTTTTTAAGATCAGCTTGTGCGGCTGTGACTCTCCTGAATACTATGGTGTCTAGGGAAGAATACAGGCAAGGTAAAATACCTATTTATGTGGAACTCAGACACCACATTGGGAGGAATTTTATAAGAGTCCTGAGGAGAACCTTTACCTTCTAGTAAGTTAAAAAGTCTATAGAGAATGGAAAAAGTGTGAAGCTAGATTAGTGTTATGGCTGAGGTAAGAGCAACCAGACAGACAAATCTTCTAAGCAAGGAATTTTAACTTACATGAACCCAAGGGTTTTTAAGATTCCTGTCTAAACATAGAAACATAGAATTTGACGGCAGATAAGGACCGCTTGGCCCACCTAGTCTGCCCATTTTCCTACCTAACAGATAAGCTGCAGATCCTATTTAACCAACAGCTTACTTCCTCCTACCCCCCATTAGGACTGCCTTATGTGTGTCCCATGCATTCTTGAAGTCCCCCACTGTTCTTGACCCCACGACCTCCTCAGGGAGGCTGTTCCATGCATCCACAACCCTCTCAGTGAAAAAATACTTCCTCACATTACCTCTGAGCCGTCCCCTTCTATCTTCAAATTGTGCCCTTGTTCTTGCACATCTCTTTTCTGGAAGATGCTACCCTCTTGGACTTTGTTAATTCCCTTGAGGTGCTGAAGTTTCTATCATGTCCCTCTCCCTTCTTTCCTCAAGGGTATACATATTAAGCTCCTTTAGTCTTTCTTCAGATGTCTTCTGGTGCAGACCCTGCACCATTTTGGTTGCCCTCCTCTGACAGCCTCCACTCTGTCTATGTCTTTATGAGATTGGGTCTCCAGAACTGCACACAGTACTCCAGATGGGGTCTCACCAACTGTCTGTACAGAGGGATAACAACTTCCTGTTTTCTACTATTGATGCCTCTTCCTATGCATCCCAGTATTCCCCCAGCCTCCCTTACTGCCTTCTCACATTGCTTGCCCACCTTTGGGTCATCTGATATAATTACCCCCAGGTCCCTTTCTATTTTTACTGTTGTCAGTATCTCACCCCCACTGTGTACGCTTCCCCTGGGTTTTTGTTCCCCATGTGCATTACCTTGCACTTCTTTGCATTGAATCTGAGCTGCCATACATTTGACCATTCCTCCAACCTTGCCAAGTCCCTTCTCATCCTTTCTACTCCATCTTGTGTATCAACCCTGTTGCAGATCTTTGTGTCATCTGCAAAGAGACATTTTCCTTCCAGTTCCTCTGCAATGTCACTTATAAAGACATTAAAAGGACTGGTCCCAGTACTGAACCCTGCTGTACCCGCTAGTAACCCTCCTTTCTCGTCCACTGTGTACTCCATTTACTACTACCCTTTGGAGTCCTGTTGTTCAGCCAATTTTATCCAGGCTACCACCTTGGGACCACTCCAAGGCTGGCTATCTTGTGTATTAATGTTTTGTGTGGGACTGTATCAAATGCCTTGCTAAAATCTAGGTAGGCCATGTCCACAGCCCCTCCCTGGTCTACTACTTTGGTAACCCAGTCAAAGAAATCTATTAGATTTGTCTGACACGACCTTCCCATCGTGAATCCATGCTGCCTTGGGTCCTGTGCCCCACTGGCCTCTAGGTACTCAACAATTCTTTCCTTCAGAAGTGATTCCATCATTTTCCCTACCATTGAGGTCAAACTAACTGGTCTGTAGTTTCCTGCCTCTGTCCTGCTCCCACTTTTGTGAAGAGGAATCACATCTGCCCTCCTCCAGTCCTCGGGTACCACCCCATCCTCCCATGATTTGTTAAAGAGAGTAGTCAGCGGTGTCACTAGTTCTACCCTTAGTTCCTTTAGAATTCTTGAGTGAACCCCATCAGACCCCATTGCTTTGTCCACCTTCAATTTTATTAGTTCTTTCAGAACCCTTTCTTCTGTAAATGGACTGTTATAGACCCCCATCTTCAGAGTGTTTCTCTTGTTTGGTTTAGGTAACTCCCCCTCCTCTTCCTTTGTGAATACTGAGCAGAAATATTCGTTCAGTATCCCTGCTTTTTCACTGTCACCCTCTACCCACATTCCCTCCCCTTTATTAAGCTTCAGTATCCCTCCTTTGGTCTTTCTTCGCTCCCTAATGTACCTATAAAAGGTCTTATCCCCCTTCTTAACAGAACTGGCTATCCTTTCCTCGGTTTGGGCCTTTGCTATTCTGACTGCCTTCCCAGCCTCTTTTCTGCTTTAACTGATAATGTTCTCTGTCCTGCTCCTTCTGTGTTTCCTTATATTTCCTGAATGCTGTCCTTTTCTCCTTAACCTTCCCTGCCACCTCTTTGAGAACCATAACGGTTTTTCCTTCGTTGTGTTTTATTGATTTGTTTTACACAAAGGCTTGTTGCCTCTGTGATGGCTGTTCTGATCACTCCCCATTGTTCCTCCACCCCTCCTTCTTGCCTGTTTGCTAGTGCTTTTCTGAGGCACACCCTCATTTTCCCAAAGTCAGCCCTCCTAAAGTCCAGTACTCTTGCCTTTGTATGGCTTGATTGTATGGCTGTGTTTATCGTGAACCACACTGTTTGGTGGTCGCTTGTTCCCAGATGGCTACCCACTTCTAAATCTGAGATTCTTTCTCCATCCCCATTTGAGAGTACCAGGTCTAAGATTGCTCCCTCCCGAGTGGGTTCCAATGCTAGCTGTCTGAGGCATGCCCCCTGTAGGGCATCAAGAATGACCCTGCTCTTGGATGTGCCTGCAGCAAAGGTGCTCCAGTTAACATCTGGCATATTCAGGTCCCCCATCAACAATATCTCCCCTTTTTCTGCCATTCTAAGAAAGCCTTCTATCATTTCCTTGTCCATTCCCTCCCCCTGAGATGGGGGTCTGTATACAACCCCCATGCAGATTGTGGTGCCATTTCCTGTCTCCAGGGTGACCCAAAGTGCCTCATCTGCTCCCTGTTTACTCTTTAGTTCTGTTGCTTTGATCCCTTCCTTTACATAGAGAGCTACTCCTCCTCCTCTTTTACCCTCCCTGTCCCTCCTGTAGATTGTGTATCCTGGTATGTTGACATCCCAGTCATGGTTCTCTGTGTACCATGTTTCTGTGACTGCCACAATATCCACGCAACCCTCTTCCATCAAGGCCACTAGTTCAGGGAGCTTGTTACACAGACTATGGGCATTGGTACTCATCACCCTCCACTTTTTGATAGCCTTACCCCTTTTAGCCCCATTTCTGTCCTTAATGCCTTTGCCTTTTTTTACATTTAAATCTGTTCTACTCCCTAATAACTTCTGTACCTTGGTGTTTACCTCACTAATCACCATGTTTTGTGGGGGGAGGCTTGGATTTCCCTGCTCCTTTTCAGTGCTTCCCCCCTTGGCTAGTTTAAATGCTTGCCAATGAAGCATTTAAACCTCTCACCTAGGATCCTGGTTCCCCCTGAACAGATGCAGACCATCACACCAGTATAGGTCTGCATCCCTCCAGGTGGCTCCCCAGTCCCCAATGAAGCCTAAACCCTGAACTCCACACCAGTTTTTCAACCACTCATTGAATTCCCTGGTGAGAAGTGCCCTAGCATCTCCCTTGCCATAGACAGGCAGCACCTCCGAGAAGGTTACTGTATGCGCTACTTGTCTAAGGCCCCTTCCCAACTCTACCAACTCCTCTTGCACTGCTCTGATCCCATTCCTAGCCAGGTTATTTGTCCCTAGGTGGACAATGACATCCAGCTCCCTCCCTCGTGCAGCTCCTCCCACGATCCTGAGGATTCGCTTCCTGTCCCTCCAAGCCGTGGCGCCAGGAAGGCACCTTACCTCCCTCTCCCCTTCCTCCCCCATTTCTACCCCCTAATGATTGAGTCCCCCACCAGGAGTTGTTTCCTTCCCCTGTGGGGTCCCATGCCACCCTCCTGTAGGTCTCCTTTGTGAAGGTTCCCAGCATCCTCCTTGGTCTCCACTGCAGGTGCCTCCATAGAGGAACCACTATCCACCAGAAGAGCGAATGAATTGTGGAAACTGGGAAAGAACAAAGTTTAAATAACAGGTGAGACATGGTTGCTTTATTGGAGGGTAAAGATGGTTAAGACCTTTAAAAATCCTTTTAAAAATGCTGTCAGAAGCTAGACTTCTGACCTGCCCACATCTGTAAGCTGGCACTGCACAAAAGGTGTCCTTTAAGAGGGTGGCTGAAGACCCTGCTCTTTAAGATACAACAAATAATTAACGGCAATGAAGTAGGCCCCTAAGGGCTCCGCCCTGTAGCCAGACATGGCACTGATGCCGTGGGTTCTGCTGATCCCAAAGGGTTTGACATCAGCACCATGGCTGCCTCCACTCCCCGAGAGGTCGGCAGAGACACCACAAGTGGCGTCAGCATAGGCGGTAGTGCTGACAAAGACCCCGATGCCAAGCCTCAGCACTGGAGTTAGTCAGCACACCTAAGTCTGATGACAGCATCAACAGTCCCAAAGGGGCCATTGCAGACATCATCAGTGGTGTGATCATGCTTATACACTGAGATCACAATTTCAAAAGAGTTGCCTAGCAGCCAAACTGCTCACCAGAAGTCTCCTCATGGGACAGGGTGAGACTTTGGGACAGAGAAGAGTCTGCAGGTGTTGTGGCCCCCAGTGTCAGGACCCCTGGCCTACAGACAGTGAATGTCTCTTGGCAGAATGACCAGTGGGTGATCCTGACCAGTTCCTTTTCTTCTCTTTGTGCTTTTTGCAAGAAGACATTGAGGCTGAACAGTGTGCGGATCAAATGCAGAGAGTGTGCAGGATCTGGACTATTTCTTTCTGTGACTCTGGCAAGAAAGTACAGTTACGTAAGAACTTACCGTAACAGTAGATCTTCGAGAACAGCTCTTGTAGCAGGTTACACTTAGGACTGCAGCCGTCAGGATCCCACGGAAATTTTCCTAGCTAGCAGTCTTCAGCAGGGACCACCTCCGACGTCGGTCCCATCCCCGACGTCAGGCGTAGTACATAAGGAGGCGGTCCCGCTAGAATCCCCAGTTCACCCGCCAGAGACTCCCGGCCGCTGGATGACATCAGAAGAGGAGACAGAGGACCCGCCATCAGATGGCCAAGACTAAAGACAGACCTTTCCAATCCGAAGGATGGGTGTTAGGTTAGAACCTACTTCCTCCAAGGGGGAATGGTGGGCGGGAAGGTACCTGCTGCAAGAGTTGTTCTCGAAGATCTACTGTTATGGTAAGTTCTTATGTAACGTACTATCTTCTTCGAGATACAGCTCTTGCAGCAGGTTACACCATTAGGACTGAATCCCAAGCAATGGTGACATTGTAAGCCATCGGGAGGAGGAAAGACAGAGATTAAGACCCCATCTGAACCTAAGACAGAAGTCCCTGGAGGACGGCTAGGCCAAAACCAGCCATTCGCCTTGAGGCGATGTCCAGGCTATAATGCCTAATAAAAGTATGCACCGAGCTCCAGGTGGCTGCAGCACAGATAGCTGAAGTAGACACATTCTTCAGTGCTGCAAAGGAGGTAGCCACTCCTCTGGTAGAATGGCCCTTGACTGCTCCTGGCAAGGGTTTTCTGCATTTGTCATAACAAAAAGAGATACACTAAATGAGCCAGCGTGAAAGGGTCTGCTTCGAAACAGGGGCCCCTTTCATCCTCTCAGCAAAAGATACGAACAGCTGCTCCGCTTTCCGGTGCTGTTTGGTTCTGGTCAGATAATATCTGAGACACCTGTGAACATCCAGGGTGTGAAGCAGTGCTTCTCCTCGATTGGTGTACCTGGGAAAGTACACCGGTAAATCGATGTCCTGATTAAGGGTAAGGGCTGAAACCACCTTAGGCAGGAACTCAGGATTTGCCCTCAGGGATACCCTATCCTGGTGGAAAATTAAGTAAGGCTCCTTGCACATGAGAGCATGTAATTCAGAGATTCTTCTCACCGGAGTAACTGCAACTAAAAACAACGTTTTCCACGACAGAAAACGTAGCTTGCAACCCGCGGCTGGTTCAAAGGGTGGCAGTGTAAGCTGCTCCAGGACAAAGGGTACGTCCCAAGGAGGAACAGGATCCTTAATGGGCGGCCTAAGGTGGAGGACCCCCCTTAGAAAGGCACGAGTAGCATCCAACTGAGCCACCATGCGATGGCCTATGAGGACATGATAAGCTGAGATTGCACAAAGGTGCACCTTGTTCGAGGAGTAAGCTAGCCCGGCATGAAAAAGGGAAAGCAGGTACTCCAGAACCAGCTTCTCAGGACAGTCTAAGGGCGAGAAACCACGTGTTTGAGTCCCCAGGCAAAACCTGCGCCACTTCATAAGCGTATATTCGTGTGTTGCGGTTCCTAGCGGCGAGAAAGCACATCTGCCACCTCTTACCACCGAGACCCATTGTGCATCATGGGCTATGTCTCTAGGAGCCAGGCATGTAGGTTCAATTAATGTAAGTCCGGTGGACTAGTGAACCCTCCTCCTGAGACAACAGGTGGGAGCTGATTGGCAAAGGAAGCGGAGGTTCCCGGGACAACTGATTCAGAAGCGGGAACCAAATTTGCCTGGGCCAAAAAGGCGCTATCAAAATAAGCGTTGCATGCTCCCTGCGAAGTTTGAGAAGGAGACTCTGGATCAACGGGAAAGGAGGGAAGGCATAGAGGAATCTGCCCGCCCAGGAGAGGGACAACGTGTCTTGCCAGAAAACACCAGGCCCTGGATCTAGCGAGCAAAAATTGGGCAGTTTTGCGTTGGATGGGGGCCAAATAGATCTAATTCTGGAGTGCCTCATCTGTGGAACAGATCCTCTGCCACCTCCTGTAGAAGTTCCCACTCGTGGACTCTGGCCTGGGAACGACTCAGGCTATCTGCGACAGTGTTGTCCACCCCGGGAACGTGAACTGCAATGAGGTTTGCGCTGTGTCGTATTACCCAGTCCCACACCCTCATGGCCTCACTGCAAAGGGGGTAGGAATGTGTGCCTCCTTGTTTGTTGAGGTAATACATCACCGCAGTATTGTCTGTTTGTAACAGGAGAGTACTCGGTGGAATCTCCGACTGGAAGGCTTGCAGGGCATAAAGGACCGCCCTCATCTCCAATATGTTGATATGAAGATGAGATTCCTGGGTAGTCCATGTTCCCCGAGATCTCACCCCGTTCAAGTGCGCTCCCCACCCCAGCCCTGAGGCGTCTGTGGAGAGTGTTATCATCGGGGATGGCGCTGTGAAGGGAACCCCCACGGAGAGGGTTCCCAGATCTAGCCACCATTGCCAGTCCCGAACCACGGTCTTCGTGATTCTGACTGGATGCTGCAGATGGTCTTGCCTTTGGTCCCACTGCACCCTTAACATCCACTGGGTTACCCGCATGTGGAGTCTTGCCATCGGGACTGTTGGAATGGCCGCAGCCATATGTCTGAGTAGGCGAAGGACCAATCAGCTGGGACGGTCTTCTTTGCTTATAAGTCCCTGATGAGGGATCGAATGCGTTCCGCTCTGTCTTCGGGAAGAAAGGCTTTTCCCTTGACGGTGTCCAGAACTGCCCCTGGTACCAGGAGAGACTTCTCATAGTTGATTAGGATGCCCAGAGACTGAAAAAGGTCCTGAGTATGCTGAATGGCCATCAGCAATGCCTCCTTGGAAGGGGCCATGAGAAGCCAGTCGTCCAGGTACGGGAACACATAGTGGCCTTGTCTCCTCAGAGACGCTGCCATGACTGCCATGCACTTGGTAAATACCCGGGGCACTGATGACAGCCCGAAAGGAAGCGTTCGGAACTTATAATGGTGGCCGAGAAACTCGAAGCGCAGGAACCTCCTGTGCGCTTGAGCAATAGGGATGTGCAGGTAAGCGTCCTGCATGTCCAAGGACGCCAAGAAAGCGTCCTTCTTCAGCATGGGGATTAGCCCTGGAAGGGTCACCATGCAGAAGCGCTTGTAAATGACCGACATATTGAGGTCACTGAGTTCCAAGATTGGACGGAGGTCCCCTGTTTTCTTTGGAACCAGGAAGAAGTGTGAATAGTATCCTGCCCCTCTCTGGTTCCCTGGAACGTGCTCCAAAGCTTTTTTCTGTAGAAGTGTGAGCACTTCCTGCTGTATGAGCAGGGCGTGCTGACCCGAATAGCGGGAGAGCAGAGGAGGCCTTGTGGGTGGGTTGTCTACAAATTCTATATAATGGCCTTTTTCGACCAACTGTAGCACCCACCTGTCGGTGGTGATCGACCGCCACCCTGGCAGGTGGTCCAGGACGCGACCCCCGACCTTCGTTTCCCGTTGATCCTGAGGAGGGGAAGGGGCCAGGAAGGAGTCTTGCTGTGGCAGCATTGGACCCTGCAGGTTGGGCTGACTTCGTGGCTCGTTGGCCTCTGCCTGAGGATGTCTTAGCCTGGGCTTTCCGAGAGAAGGAGCCCCTCTGTTGCTGGCTGGAACGTGGTTATTGCCTTGGGATCCAGCTGTGAAAGTGACTCTGGTTCCTACGAAAGGAACTAAGTCTAGATCTGTACATGGCATGGACAGATCTAATAGCCTTCCCGGCTTCCTGCAATTTGGTGATCACCTTTCCGAGGCTTCACCAAACAGAACTTTGCCATGGTAAGGTGCATCCATGATATTTTTCTGGACGTCTGGGGTAAACCCGGAGACACGAAGCCACGAGTGTCTCCGGAGACATACGCCTGAGGCTGCCGCTCTGGCCGAAGAGTCCGCAGAGTCATATGCGGCTCTGAGCACCTGGGTCCCCATGTCTGAACCCGTGCGGCGGAGTTGCAGGAGCTCCTCCTTTTGGCCACCATCTGGCAATTTCTCCGACAGGTCCTGTCCCTGTTCCCACAATGCTCTGGAACTGAACCATGTGGGTGAGGTAATTCAATGATCTAATGGCGGAAGTCGCGGTCACAGAGCAAGGCCTGCCCAGCACGCCCAACTGCTTGACCGGGTCCGTGGCCGCGTGCTCAAATAAGCTGCGGTTTCTTGAGACCGGGTCATGAGAGGCTGCATGACAGGAATCGGCCAGAGGATGATTAGCCAGGTACTGGTCCTCCCTTGGGGCCTTGTACAGGCGGTCAGCCTTTCTTGGCATTGCCGGATCTAATGTGGACACTTCCACGTAGCCCTTGGTGAGACATCCACGGGGCCCACCAAGGGGTGGCACTCACCACAGGCTTGGGGTCTTTTTGTCAAGGTAGGGGCAGCGTAGTCTTTGGGTCAAGCTCATCGGCGTCCCATCCCATGTTTTCCTGAATATGCCTCATTATTTCGGAGAATGAG
This sequence comes from Neoceratodus forsteri, assembly GCA_016271365.2. NCBI lineage: Eukaryota > Metazoa > Chordata > Ceratodontiformes > Ceratodontidae > Neoceratodus > Neoceratodus forsteri. The sequence continues at coordinate 667,348,344 of CM057451.1, read as the reverse complement.
GGGTCATCCAGAGGAGACCTAGGAAGGTCGCGTGGGTCCGGAGAGGGGACGCTGATTGGTGAAGGAGACCTGGAGCATTCAGAGATGTCAGATCTGGAACCCTCCATGGACGGTGAATACCGATGTCTTCTGGGTCTCTTGGGGTTGGGCGACCCTGAAGAGGATCGTGATGGAGGCCTTCTCTTCTCCAAAGATCTACCCCTAGGAGGTGCTGCTGGCTCCTGGGGGGAAGGTGCTCGTCCTACTGACCCCCTAGGTGGAGGAGAGGGTGCAGGCATCGGAGGTGCAGTGGGCGCAGGAGGAGGCTGTGTGGTGACCACATCCTTTTTGATGGTGTCCCACCAGAAGGTGAAGAGCTCCTTCACATCTGACAAGTTTAGGCCCGTCGACGGACCGGGCGCAAGTGGCCTGTCGTCGGCTCCCGGGAGTTCTGTTGGTTCTGGAGGGCTCCGTGGGAGTTCGGCAGTTCCGTGATCGCCCGCCTGGTCTTCGGGCTGGGTAGACTCCTCCTCCGACAACGCCTCCCGACTGACGTCGGTAGGCGGTCCTCTTGACTGCGGTATCTGATGCCGGATCCCCCGCCGGCATCCTGGGGGGCGAATGCCTGACCGGCGACAGGTGACGGATGGTCGCCGGTTCCTTGGAGTGCCTGTGCATCTTCATCAGTGACATGGCGCAGGACCTAGAAGGCAGAATTTCACTGTTCGCTGATGACACAAAGCTCTGTAACAGAGTAGATGCACCAGAGGGTGTAGACAGAATGAGAAGCGACCTGCAGAAACTTGAAGAATGGTCAGGGGTTTGGCAGTTGAAATTCAATGCAAAGAAGTGCAAGATAATGCATATGGGGCACAATAACCCCGGCACAATATATCAGTTGGGGGTGAGGATATAGCATGCACCAAGCAGGAAAGGATCTTGGGGTTATCATCTCTGATGACCTCAAGGTAGGGAAACAGTGTGACAAGTCAGCAGGTAAAGCAAATAGGATGCTGGGATGTATAGGCAGGGGCATTACCAGCAGGAAAAGGAGGTCATAATTCCGCTATACAAGACACTAGTGAGGCCCCACCTGGGTATAGTGTACAGTTCTGAGACCATACCTACGTAAGGACATAGACAGGGTAGAGAAGGTTCAGAGGAGGGCAACAAAAGATGGTGCATGGATTGCATCACAAGTCCTATGAAGACAGGTTGAAGGAACTGAACATGTACTCCCTGGAGGAGAGGAGGCAGAGAGGGGATATGATAGAGACATACAAGTATCTTACAGGGAGGAACAGGGTGCAGGAAAACACTATTTTTAAGTGAAAAAGATGTTCCAGGACTAGAGGGCATGGGATGAAGTTGGAGGGAGGACGATTCAGAGGAAACATGAGAAAGAATTTCTTCACAGAACGGGTGGTGGACAATGGAACACCTGCCAGAGGAAGTGGTGGGGGCTGAAACAATCACGGGATTTAAGAATGCATGGGATAGACATAAAGGAATTCTGGAGGTCAGGGGTAAGGTGCAACAGACTTCTAGGAAAACAAACTGAACTTACAAGCTCAAATGGGCAGACTGGGTGGGCCATAGGCCCTTATCTGCCGACACTGTCTATGTATGTATCTATGTGTACCTTGGCCGATGTCGGGTGGGCCGACGTCGGGTCCGACGTCCGGTTGAGGGAGGTCAGCTCCTTGGTCTTACGCTGGGGAGGCGGCGGTAGGGAGAATGACTGGATGTCGGGGGCCGAATGCCGGGAGGACGACTTATGAGGCTCCCCAGTTCTGGATGAGGCCTTAGCCGAAGATGCGGGCCTGGAGGTCTTGGCAGGCTGCAGAGTAGAGGAACCACTAGCCGATTTGACCAAAACCGGGGGAGGCTGAGAGCGGGCCCTCGACGGAGAGCGGTCCGACCTGGACCCGTAGCTGCGGGAGTCCGAGGCCCTGGAGGGGGATCTGGGTCTCACCTTCTCCTGGCGTTTCTCCTGGTGCCTGTGGGACTTTCCTGAAGATTCCCCTCTGGAGGAAGGGTCCATGACCTTAAATCTTTCTTCAAGGAGGGAAGCCTGGAGGGCCTTCTGGCGGCAGATCCTCGTACGGCTGTTAAAGGCCTGACAGAAGCAGCAGGCCTGGGTGTCGTGGTCTGGGCCCAGGCAACGAATGCAGGCCAAATAAGGATCTTTGAAAGGAATCTGCTTTCCACAGGCACACTTCGAAGAATGGCCCTCCACTGAAGTTGGAGAGGACATCAGACGAAAACCGACTGAAGAGAGTGATATTTTGAAAGTTTCCTCGTCGACGCGCGCTAGAACTAACCAAGAGGTCGAGACCTGCAAAGTCGACGGCGGGAAAGAACTGGGGATTCTGGAGGAACGGCCTCCTTATGTACTACGCCTGACATCGGGTGCGGGACCGATGTTGGAGGCGGTCCCCGCTGAAGACTGCTAGCTAGGAAAATTTCCGTGGGGTCCTCATGCCCGACGGCTGCAGTCCTAATGGTGTAACCTGCTGCAAGAGCTGTATCTTGAAGAAGATCTATCCTTCTCCTGAGCGCTGGACTGCCTGTTGTCAGTGTACTCACCCAGAGAAGAGTGTTGGCCAGACACAGCTTTGCTGCTGAAGCAACTAGCCTGTTCAGGCTCTCTATTGTTCATGTGTTGACTATTTTTCAGGAGGTAGGGCTCTGAGGAAAACTTGTTTTCTTTTGTGTGTGAAATAACCAAACACAAAAATAAACTCATATATGCTACAATAAAACTAGAACTGAATGCTGTCGTCGTATAGACAGTAAAGCTCTGGTGCTAATGAGGACAGCAAAGGAGACTGTGCTCTCAGCGGCAGGGTAAAAGAAACTGAGGCGGTTGAGTGCTGGCACCAGCAGGTACCTGCCAGTGCATGCACATGGGGACTACTTGTGCCATCAGCCCCCACAAGAAAAGTTCTGGCTCCCGCAGCATCCTATTGCCTTGGCTCAGAACCATAAGCGGGAATCAATGGAGAAGACTGAGTCTTGGAAGATCAAACTCTAGGGGCACAGTAAAGAGTTCTATTGCATAGCCTAGAGACAAAGAGCTCAAGTTACAAAACCCCCCCTAGATCGCTGCAAAGTGCGCCATGCCCCCACTTGCGGAAAAGCTCAGTGCGGGAGGGACCCTGTGCTAGATTCTGGTACATGATAGGTTCCAGCACCAAAATCCCCACGGCTGCCTCAAGTGGAGTTGTGTGGCACAAAGGAGGGGCTTGATGGAGGCTGCCATCAACCCATGACCTTTGACAATCCAGTTCCATAACTTTCAAAATCAACCATTGTGGTCTTTTCCCCCTGTGGTTATATTTTTTGATCTTAGATACATATTTACATTGGAATTCTACAATTTTATTTTTAAAGCAGTTCCAGTTATGATGAAGTGTGTCTCTTTCAGAATGCTATATCCTATTTCCAATTTGTTAGCTCTTTTGTATACCTTTCCAGTTGGCTTTATATTATAGAGTAGGCATCTCTCAGCCACTCTCACATCTGCAGTGTTATCTTTACTAGATGTTGGAGTCCACCTTGCACTGGACACTTTTCCCAAGTGGATCAATGACTCTGCAACTCTTGACTTCGGCACCCCTGGAATTGATGAGTACAGTACATCCAGGATGTTACTGTCCCCTATTGTTCTAGTTGGTGGGGAAAATATTTATTTATTTATTTGCTTTTGGTAATTATGCTGGTTCCCACCCGGCAGACGGCACATTGGCTGGTCAAACCCCTTGAAGCCCTGCACCCATGGCACAGCCATGTGTCTACCGCAACAGTGGTACACTCCCGGCTGGTGCAGGTGCAGGTGCCCCCCCGGGCGCAGGCTGCATCTGTGAATTGGGGATGGTGCACGGTGTGGCATAAGGTGCTCCTTGCACCATTTCTTGTTGCTGCAATCACCATGCATCATTCCTGACTGCTGTCAACCAGGCCCAAAAATCTTCAGAACTCACTGTCACAATCCCACTCAGCAGGTTAGGCCCTCTGCTCCCAAAGTGCCAACCTCTGAGCGTAGTCTTTGAGAACAGTGTAACAGACAAGGTAACCCTCTTGTCTGTTTTTGTGAGTTCGGATCAACCTTTGGTCTCAGTTCTGGAAGGATTCAAACTGTTAACTTCCTGCTAGCATACCCAATGCTCATATATATCTGTCTTCGGGGGGCCAGATATCTTTGCCTACAGGCACCTAACCAAGTATTCAGAGATGAACCCTTAAAACTTAATAAAGACCTCAGATTTAAAATGCTTCTGTTTCCAGTTTGGTACCACCATACAAGCTTATGTCTGCTGAACCATAAATATTTCTTAGCAAAGGAAAGTAATTCAAAGACAGACCAGGTTTGCTCTAAAATTAGAGTTGTTACTAAAATATATAATAATATGTCAAACATACAATACAGAACTCTTATAACACAAAACATACATATCTTTAAACAAAACAAGGTTTAAAACAGTGCAATTCCTAAAACTATATTTAGATTTTGTCTAGCTTTCTAAATACCCGTTTTCAGTGCTCAGATGTTTCCTTAGTCAGTGTCAGATACAAATGCATCTCTATAGTGAAAGAGAATAATCTCTTCAAGCAGTATTGGCCAACCCCTTTTGGATGAAGTCATCCAGCCCCTCCTCTGGTCAAATATCTAACAAAAATATATTTTTATACAACCACAGGATGTAATTTTAAAGTATTAATTCTGCAACCTTAGCATAACTCCGGTTTCAATGACACCTCTTTTGATCTCATGCTGTACCCTCTTCATAGGGTCATTTACAACCTTACACCTCTATGTAACATTCTAGCTTCCCTTATTTTTACATAATAAACCTAGTTTATGATTTCTCTCTTAACAAAATTAACTTAACTCTGTAATTAGCTCAGAGAAACAGGATCCTTAATAAAAGTCTTCCAGTAACACACTGTCCCTAAAAAAACTGAGTGTATGATACATACTGTCAGCAGTTCTCTTGGCCTGCATCTGTCAGCTAAAATCTGGGGGATGACAGAGGTCATTCCTAGAGCATTTGATTTTCAGCAGAGGCAGTCATAATACATTTTATATAAAACAATATTATACAGCACTCAGAACTGGCTGTCTACGTCCCACTCCTTTCCACATAGACTGAATTTGGGGGATTATCCCCTACGTGGGATGAGCTTCCCAAATCAGTTCACTCTTCATAGACCCTAGACAGCCCATCGGCGTTCTGATTCTTAATGCCTGTCCTATGTATGATTGTCAGATCATATCCTTGCAAAGCAAGAGTCCATCTTAGTAGTCTCCCTTTGCTCTTTCCCATCTGCGTCAGCCAAACCAGGGGGTTGTGGTCAGTCTGCACCACAAAATGCTGCCCATACAAGTATGGCTCTAATTTCTTCAGGGCCCACACTATGGCAAGACACTCCTTTTCCACCGTGGAGTACGCTTGCTCCCTTGGGAGCAGCTTTCTGCTCAGGTACAAAACTGGGTGATCTGTCCCTTGGCTAGACGTCTGGCTAAGCACTGCCCCAATACCCATGTCTGAGGCATCCGTCTGAACTATTAAGGTTTTGCTATAGTCCGGACTTGTCAAAACAGGAGCACTGCACAGTGCCTCATTCAGTCTGGTAAAGGCTTCCTCACAGGCTGGGCCCCAAGTAGTTTTCTTTGGCACCTTTTTCTTTGTCAGGTCAGATAGGGGAGCAGCCAGGGCACTGTAATTAGGTACAAACTTTCTGTAGTACCCTACTGTCCCTAGAAAACTCCTGACCTGCTTCTGGGTTTCTGGTCTGGGACACGCCTGAATCACCTCTATCTTTATTTGGTTAGGACGGAGCTGTCCCTGGCCTACCACATGCCCGAAGTATGCCACTTCTCCCATGGCCACCAGGCACTTCTCTGCTTTGACAGTGAGCCCGGCCCTCTGTATCCTGCCCAGCACTTCCCTAAGGTGTGAAAGGTGTTTCCTCCCAGCTGGTACTGAAGATGGCAATGTCATCCAGGTACGCTACAGCGTACTCCTCAGCACCATTCAACACCTGGTTCACCAACCTTTGGAAAGTGTCTGGGGCGTTCTTCATTCTGAAAGGCATTACTTTAAACTCAAATAAGCCTATCGGAGTGATGAAGGCCGACCCCTCCCTAGCTCTGTCTGTCAATTCTACCTGCCAATACCGCTTGGTCAGGTCAACAGTCGTAGGGTAGGTCCCCCTCCCAACTTGTCCAGGAGTTTGTCCATCCGAGGCATCGGGTGGGCGTCGGACTTCGTGACTGCATTCAGTCCATGACAGTCTACACAGAAACGAGTTGAGCAATCTGACTTGGGTACAAGGACTACGGGTGAGGCCCAGGGTCTGTGGGATCTCTGCATTACCCCTAAATCCAGCATCTCCTCCACTTCACTCCTAATGTCCTTTTGGACAGCCTCCGACACCCGATATGCTGTCCGCCGTATGGGCGTCTGTGTCCCTGTTTCACATCGTGTGTTGCTAAGGGGGTCAGTCCAGGCTTGGCGCTAAACAAGGGGGCAAAGTCTGCTAAAACCTTCCTCACTTTCTGGATCTGGCCTGGGGTCAGCTGGGGAGACAATTTTACTGCCTCTACAGAGGACTCCTGCTTACTCTTTTCCAGCAAGTCCAGAAGGGGATCTCCTTCGTCAGTGCCCTCCCCATGACTACATACCGCAAACACCATGTCAGCCCTGTTTGCATACGGCTTCATCATGTTGACATGGTACATCCTTTCAGTCTGTCTACAGTCAGGTAACTCCGCAATGTAGTTCACATCATTTACCTTCCTAACCACTTCGTACGGTCCTGTCCACTCAGCTTGCAGCTTGTCTTTCCAGACCGGAATAAGGACCATGACTTCCTGACCCACCATGTACGAGTGAGCTCTGGCTCTGTGGTCGTACCACACCTTTTGTCTCTGTTGGGCAGCTGCCAGGTTGCTCTGGGCTGTCCCCATAAGCTCCTTCAGCCTTTCCCTAAACCTAAGGACATAATCCACAATGGGAGTTCCTTGGGTGGCATGCTTGCCTTCCCAGTCCTCCCGGATTAAGTCTAGGGGCCCACATACCCGACGTCCATATAAGAGTTCGAAGGGGGAAAATCCTGTCGACTCTTGGGGCACCTCCCTGTATGCAAACAATAGGTGGGGAAGGTATTTCTCCCAGTCCCTCTCATGCTGTTCAGCAAACGCCTGGAGCATTGACTTTAGGGTACCATTGAAATGTTCCACAACCCCATTGGCTTGTGGGTGATATGGTGTCGTGCATCTCTGCACCACCCCACACTTCTCCCATAAACACTTCATCAGGTCCAACATGAAGGAACCCCCTCGATCAGTGATTACCTAATGTAGAAACCCAACACAGGAGAAAATCCTAAGTAAGGCATCTGTCACTTTGTCTGTCCTCAGTGAGGACAGGGCGACTGCCTCTGGATACTGGTGGCATAATCCACCACAGTCAGGATGAATCTCTTCCCTGAGCGGCTGGGGGTATTTAAAGGCCCCACAATATCCATTCCCACCCTCTGAAATGGCTTCTCCACTATGGGCAAGGGAATCAGGGTGGTTTGGGTTTTCTTGCCCGCCTTCCCTATTTCTTGGCACCCATGACAAGACTTGCAATACTCCTTCACCTGCTGGGTGAAGTTAGGACAGCAGAAATTCTTGGCCAACTGCTGCGTAGTTTGTGCGATTCCCAGATGACCAGACAAGGGAATATCATGTGCAATTTTGAGCAATTGCTCACGACAGCCCTGGGGAACGACAAGCTGCCGGCCTAGCATCCCTCCCTCAGTTTGTACTGCCTGTGTATACATAAGTCCATTTTCCTAATAAACCTCATGTCTGCCGTCACCTCCCTGTGTGCCCTCAAAGTCTGCCCAAGCCCTCAGCTTCTCTAAACTAGGGTCACTCCTATGTGCAGCTGCAAACCCCTCACACAGTCCCAAGACATGGGACAAGTCCCCTTCAGTCGCTAAACTAGGGTCCCTAGCACTAGCGTCAGGACCCTCAGGATCACTGTCAATCCTAACCCTCTGACAATTGGTCACCCCTCCCTCTTCGGAGTAACCTTCCGTAGCTGTGTGGCCATTCGCTACCAGGGAAATTTCTACCCCCTTTTTATCAGTCTCCCCATCTGGATACACAGGTTGGGGAACCAGCCTCTCCGTGGTTTCCACGCTGCTTTCTGTGGGGTTCAGGGAACTACTATTTTCCCTTGCCACTTGTCTATGGGTAACTGCACATATCCTCCCCTGTTGGAGATTGTTACCCAGGATCACATCTACTGCTAACGTTTTAGCTACGGCCACCTGTTGCACAGTTACCCCGTTTCACTCCAGTCCCGGAGAACACTGGCCAGTGGCAATGTTTTCGGCCCACTCGCAAAGTCCTGTACAGTCACGTATTTGTTTGGGATAAGCTGACTAGGCTGTACTAGATCCCCTTTCACCAATGTCAAGGATGCCCCTGTGTCCTTAACCCCTCGTGCTGTACTATTTACCATGACTGGGTGCATGTGTCTTCATGTTCACTGGCATGCTCGAACACACAAACAACCCACTTCTTTTCTGGTACTACTTTGCATGTTATTATTGCTTGCCCTTCTTGGACACTGTCTGGCAATGTGCCCAGTTTCTTTACATAACCAACAAGCATTTCTTACTTCAGAGAAATCTTTTCTTGGAAATCTGAGGCTAACTGGTTGGTGGGCAGTGAGGTTTTAGCTGCCCTGAAGGCGCGCTTTTCCCTTTCTGCACTGCCACGCCTACCCCATTCGCTCTCAGAGCAGGTCTGCTCTTGGCATAGCAGTCCGAGAGTTCAGAAGCCTCTTGTACTGTTTTTGGATCTCAGTCCTCTAGCCAGGTTTTTAACTCTGCTGGGCATGCCCAATAAAACTGTTCTAATAAAAGCACATTTTCAATTTTATCAACAGCGTTTACCCTAATTCCTTCCCACCAACGTTTTAAAAACTGACGTTGTTTCGTGGCTAGCTCCTCATAGCTCATATCAAGGCATCTCCTGAGCTTACGGAATTTAGCTCTGTATGATTCAGCAGTTAATTCAAACTTTTTAGTAGTGCAGCTTTTAACTTGCTGTAATCATCACTGTCTTTACTGTCCATGTGACCCAGTGCATCCCGAGCTTTTCCAGTAAGTAGCAGGGATAGCTGGAAGCTCCAGGACTCTCTAGGAATTTTAGCCTGAATACAAACTTTTTTTTAAAGAATTTTAAAAAGGCGTCTATATCCTCCCCGTCCCTAACTCAGCTATTAATTTAGAGTTCAATTTGTAACCCAGTTCTGCAGTCCCAGTTAAACCCAAGCCACTTACCTGCTCTGGTGCCGCTGGTTGGAGTCGCATCTTCTCCAGCTCATGTTGCCTCTGGTGCTCCTGCTCCTCACGGTCTGCATCTCGGCGTTCTCGTTCTCTCTTCTCCTCTGCATCTCACTGGCGCTCCTCATGGTCTGCCTCCCTCTGTTGTCGCTCTGCCTCTCTGCGTCCTCACTGTGCCTCACAGTCCGCCTCTCGCTTCTCTCGCTCTCTCCTCTCCTGGGACTCCAGCTTCATCCTGCGCAACTCAAGTTGCAACAAGAGAACTTCTGGATTCAGGATACTGGTGACTTGTCCCTGCTGCTGTGGCCCTTCACTCCTCCTCATCGGCTCGGGATCCCTCACTGGCCACTAGTTCTGCCACACTCAAGGTCTGGTCCCTTTCAGTCATGGTCTGTGACTCCCTGCTCTGGGTATCTGCTACCATCAGGGCCTCTATGAGGTTCTGCTTACTGGCTTTCACCGCGAACAGGACTCCTCTGTCCTCGCCCAACTGTTTTAACTGTGCTACAGTGTGCCTGCTGTAGTAGGATGCCATCTTTCCTAACTACTGCTACTCTGACTTTGCACTTTAGAAAAAAAAATTAAATAGGTAGGAACTTGACTGCACATCAAGTGATATATAGTTCTGTTTTCTTTTTTAAAATAAAACTCTTGTCCTTTTCTTTCTTTGCAAGAGAGCTTATGGTCTCAGCTGACGGAACAATAAAGCTTGTGATACCAAAATTATGCCAACGCTGCCAACCAATCTGTCACCAATTCTCTCAGCAGGTCAGGCCCTCTACTCCCAAAGTGCCAACCACTGAGCGCAGTCTTGTGAACAATGTAACAGACAAGGTAACCCTCTTGTCTGTTTTTGTGAGTTCGGATCAACCTTTGGTCTCAGTTCTGGATGGATTCAAACTGTTAACCTCCTGCTAGCATACCCAATGCACACAGGCTCAGATATATCTGGCCCCCCGAAGACAGATATATTTGCCTACGGGCACCTAACCAGGTATTCAGAGATGAACCCTTAAAACTTAAAAAAGACCTCAGATTTAAAATGCTTCTGTTTCCAGTTTGGTACCATCATACAAGCTTATGTCTGATGAACCATAAATATTTCTTAGCAAAAGAAAGCAATTCAAAGACAGACCAGGTTTGCTCTAAAATTAGAGTTTTTACTAAAATATATAATAATATGTCAAACATACAATACAGAACTCTTATAACACAAGACATACATATCTTTAAACAAAACAAGGTTTAAAACAGTGCAATTCCTACAACTATATTTAGATTTTGTCTAGCTTTCTAAATACCCGTTTGCAGTGCTCAGATGTTTCCTTAGTCAGTGTCAGATACAAATGCATCTCTATAGTGAGAGAGAATAATCTTTTCAAGCAGTATTGCCCAACCCCTTTTTGATGAAGTCATCCAGCTCCTCCTCAGGTCAAATATCTAACAAAAATATATTTTTATACAACCACAGGATGTAATTTTAAAGTATTAATTCTGCAGCCTTAGCATAACTCCAGTTTCAATGACACCTCTTTTAATCTCATGCTGTACCCTCTTCACACAGGCTTCATAGGGTCATTTACAACCTTACACCTCTATGTAACATCCTAGCTTCCCTTATTTTAACATCATAAACCTAGTTTATGATTTCTCTCTTAACAAAATTAACTTAACAACTTTGTAATTAGCTCAGAGAAACAGGATCCTTAATAAAAGTCTTCCAGTAACACACTGTCTCTAAAAAACTGAGTGTGTGATACATACTGTCAGCAGTTCTCTTGGCCTGCATCTGTCAGCTAAAATCTGGGGGGGGGGGGATGAGAGAGGTCATTCCTAGAGCATTTGTTTTTCAGCAGAGACAGTCATAATACATTTTATATAAAAAAAAATATTATACAGCACTCAGAACTGGCTGTCTACGTCACACATAGCACCCCCAACATGTAGTGCAGCTGCCAAGTGGAGTCGACTGGATACTGCCCAGGGGCGCATGCTGCATTTAGCATTTAATAGGGATATACCCATAGAGGGGACATACCCCAGGCAGGGAGAGCAGGACAAGAAAGAAAAGGGGAGAAAGTGGCCACCTTCCACTAAACCCCCTTTGTTGGGTGGGGTGCAAGGGCCCCAAGGAACCCTCATCCAAGTTTTGTATTTTTTGGAGGAAGTGGGCACCCAGAAGAGTGCCCAACTCCCTTTTTCACATATAAAAGGAAAACAGGTTAATCACCTGTAACAGTAGTTCTAGGAGTGGTATATATTGTTCATCCACACTGTCTGGCATGTCCTTTCCCCTTTAAGATTTGCTGAAAAGCCTCAAAGCTGGCTCCTACCACCCATCCGGGTGGTATATCCCTCGGCTCTGCCCCATGACGTCAGATCTTGCCCGCTGGAAAGCAAAGTGTGAGCACTGAAGATAGGGAGATCGGGTGGGTCCATGTAGATGAACATACATACATCACTCCTAGAACTACTATTACAGGTGAGTAACCTCATTTTCTAGGGGTGTGGATATGTTGTTCTATCCACACTGTCTGGCAGACTCCTAGCAGTTCTCTGGGAGGAGGGAGGCAAGGTACACAGACCCTACTTAGGGAACAGGGATTGGAGAACTGAGGCCCCAAAACCAGCATCCTGGCGTGACTCAAGGTCAATGTGGTAATGAGAAATGAAGGTGTGTGCAGACTTCCAGGTAGCAGCCCTGCAGATTTCCTGGATAGAGACATCCCTAGAAGCAGCCACCAATGCAGCGGTGTGGCGGGTGAAATAAGCCCCTAGCCCTACGGGAGGCTCCCTACCCACCAACCTATAGCAGAGATCAATGCATGATGTAATCCATCTGCAAACTGTCCACTTGGCTGCAGGTCTGCCAGGTGCGGCTTCAGTGTAGCGGACAAAACAGCTGGCGAACCTCTCCCCGAACTCCGGCCGTGCGCTTTTTATAATAGGTAAGCACTCACCTCAGGTCCAAAGTATGAAGCCTGTATTCGACATCAGAGGTGTGATTCGGGGTAGAACACCAGAAGAGTCTAGAGATTTAAAAGGAACAAAAACAGATGCCGAAGAGGACTGCTTGGTGGCCCGAGCCGCCTCATCTTCGTAGACCTTCATCTGTTCCAACTGCTCGGTGGACCCAGAGGCTGCAGAGATCACCCAATGAGCTTCTTTTGATTTGATCATCAGGTTCCATTTATCCGGGCGGCCCAGCTGCAAATGGGCGAGACGGTCATCAAGCACGTTCGGGTGAAACGAGTGGCATGTCGCAGGCCTCGGTATCATGATCGTGCCCCAGACAAGAAACACACGCGGTGTGTGGGTCAGTGCATGACATTTGCTGCCCGCAAGGGCACTGGCAGAAAACGGGCGAGGACTTGTCCTTCATTCCGGTCGCGATCGAAGATTGTGCGGAAGAAACTCTGATGAGTTTGAGTTTAGGAAGTAAATCTGAAGATTTGAACACCAGGGCCTACTCAGTGCAAGAGTGGTAAGGGGGGAACCTGCTTCTTCCAGCGGAAAGGAAGATATGGCGTCAGGGGAGTGGAGCCGAGGGATATACCACCCGGGTGGGTGGGAGAAGCCAGCTTTGAGACTTTCCAGCGAATCTTAAAGGGGAAAGGACATGCCAGATAATGTGGATAGAACAACATATCCACGTCCCTAGAAAAGGAGATATCCCCTGGAGTATAACTGGGAAATAATGCATTTAACTGTCTAGTGTACTTACCCAGTTACATTAAACAAATAAATATATAACTACATAAATCAATACATAAATAGACAAACTGGGAAGATGCCCAATATAGCGTGTCTGTGGTGCTACTGGTGAGCTCTCCCAAAGGCACTGTCTCTGTCTGTGTGGGGGATGGTGGGCAGGAAGTGGTAATCAATGTTGATTATATTTTTGAAGATCAATTATGGTAAGTATTTAATTTTCATATCTTCCAGGAATCAGTCTTCATCACGGAGTCTTACTAATGGGTCTGGGTACCAATCTTTCCCTTCTTTTCTAAGGGAGGAGCTAACTCACCCTGCAGGTAACAGGTACACTCAGTTCATATTCATGGAGGAGAACACCTGAGGGTGGGGGCTCAAAATGGGTCTAGCAGGACATGAGACTGGTTAGGGTCAGGCTGGAGCTCCTGTGGCACAAGAGCAGAAGGGTGCCTTAACAGCTGCTGCTTGACCCTGAGGGAGAATAAATGAGTCCTGTGGAACTGCAAGTTTAGCACCTTATGCTGACCCAAAGGTGCCAGCCTGGGAAAGGCGATGCTATGCCATTCACCTAAGGCAGACTGCACTTTCTGCTAGCCTTGATGCCACCTCACTGGCATCATATGATGTCCTTCACTGGTGCCGAGCTACCTCTAAACCTCGATTAGAAAGGCAAATGGCTTGCCTGACTAATTCGCACTGCAGCTAAGAACTGACCTAGCCACAACCACTGCCTGTGACTGAAAGCTGCCTGATGTGCCGATATGCACATATATTCATGTGTCGAGGCAAAACCCTTCCCCCCGAAGGCATCCGTCTGAACGTAATCTGCCTCTGTAGGCCATCACGCATGAGGTGTCTAGGCCCCAACAGGGTCTGCAGCACTTCCCACTCTAAAGAGGCATGAAATACTGCACCTATAGACCCTGTGGGTGCACAGTACTGGAGCTGGAGGTTCCTGGGACTGGTAGGCAACAGCAGAGACGCCTCCATACCCATGTTGCCACCTCAGTGGCTCTAGGCCAGGTAGGGATGACAACAGTGCCATCACTGTAAACTCCAAGGACTCCCAATGGCAGGGCTACCAGATTACAGCCTATGTAAGACCTAATGTCAAGTGCCTCAAGCATCTCCACAAGAAATTGGTGGCAGACAGAGTACTTGGCAGCCAAGGGCAGGTGGGAAGAGGAGTTGTTATTGGACATTAATGGGGATGAGGCACTGACTCCAGAGGCTGTTGGTACCAGGGAAAAGGGCCACTGGGCCCTGTCAGAGTCACTGTGGAAACTATCCAAGACACTAACGAACCCTCTGTGTTGCTCTTAGGGCCTATGAACGTGCGTAACCTTTCTAAGAAGCAGTGAGACCCTGGAAGGAGACAAGACTCCGAATCTCAAGGGCATCTACTTGGGCAATAGAATTGCACAGGGGGCCTCGCCCAAGGAAAGGGCTTGGCAAAGTTGCCCAAATGGGATCCTCCTACATCAGAGAAGCAACCCGGTTGGTGCCCATGGGGGGATTCTCCCAGGTTATGACAGCTAAGCTGTACTGTCCCCATAGGGGGACCCCAGTCCTCTACAGTGCGTTGTTGACCAGTGGCTCCGAGGAAAACTCTGCCTCTGGGCCACCAGACTCCACACTGGCGCAGCCTCTGGTGACAGGCTAAAGGTCAATTATGTCCTTGAAGAAAGGTGCAACACTGATGCCATGGCCAACACTGCCCTCAGTGCTAGGTTCTGTGTCAGCCTGGGTGTGAACCTCAAAGCCCCCCCCCACTCCTTTGCCACGAGTAGCACGGGGCCAAGATCAATCCCAGGGATGGCACCATCACCAGTTTTGCACCCAGTGTCAGACCCAGGACTGACACCAATGCTGTCACTGGGGGTGTCTTTGTTCTCCCCCTTGGTGTTGCTTACGACACTGGGGAAAAGAACAATCTGTACCTCGGCAACTGGACAGACAACAACCTCGGTGCTGTCACTCCTCCAACCATGCGGTGTGAGACGGGGGCCCAGTATCATGTCCGGCACTACCTGACTCGTCATCACTGCGAATGGTGACAACAGCATAGGCAGCACCACATGACACCAAGGTGTCCACCAGTGTAGACCAAGTGAATTGCTTCGGCCTCATCACCAGGGACATCTGTTACTCAGGGCAGGCAGACTGTGTGGGGGGGGAGGTTCACAACCGGCTGCCCAGAAAAACCAGCTGTCCACTCACCAGGACCTCCAACACCTCAGAAGAGTGAGACTAAGGAGGACCCTGTACTTCCTTGAAAGCAGAGATCCCAGAAAGAGGCTCAGGGGAAAGAACTCATGATCATGCCCTGGCTGCACATGTGCTACACCTACCTCCAAAGGTAGGGGTTGGGTGACCCTACCTCATTGCACAGATCTCAATGGTATGGTGGTCCACGGAGAAGCATTCATGTGGTGCTGAGAAGTCCATTTTACTGCACTTCGCAGCCTGGGAGCTTTCTGTGGTCATGGTCAGCAGGAGCAGACAGTTGGCGATGGGCTCTTCCTCAGGCTGGAGTTCTAGATTCCTCTCACTCATTGTGCTACGCTGGTGTCAGATGAATGCTTTAGTAAGGTTGGTAGCAGAATATTGGTAAAATATTGTGTTTTAATTAGTTTAATTTAAAGATCCCAACAAAGCTGAACTGAGTCTGTCCACCCACGTCAATTGCATCATGTGACTCTGTTGAATCCACCTTTTTTGCTGGTTCCCCAAACCGTCTATGGGAGAATAAGCCTCAGTTCTAATTACAGTGTGAGCTCTGACAGGAACTTCATCCTCTTATTTCCATATCCTCAAAAGGTACAAAAACTGCCTCTGTGAGATCTCAACCGACCAAAAGCTCTCCCCCAAAAGGGCTAACGGTAATTATGTTACCACTTGGATCAAAAACATAAGAGGGTCTCTCCGCGCACATCGAACACCGAGGGTGCAAAACCAAGGGTAAAGCCTTACCCCAATTCAAACAAACACACAACACTTTGAATGCACTCCTATTTCCAGCAGAA
This sequence comes from Neoceratodus forsteri, assembly GCA_016271365.2. Taxonomy (NCBI): domain Eukaryota; kingdom Metazoa; phylum Chordata; order Ceratodontiformes; family Ceratodontidae; genus Neoceratodus; species Neoceratodus forsteri. Next base: position 667,332,271 of record CM057451.1, on the reverse strand, counting down.
GAAACTTGCAAGACTCCAACAGTAAGTAATAAAAAATTACTCACCGTAGTAATATTATTTCTTCCAAGGTATTCTTCAGTATGCTTGACAGGTGCAATATGTCAGCTGGGTTCAGCTGCCTGATGGAGGAATTAATGCTAATGACTTTTGGCATCAGCCAATCAGACAGCAGTAAGAGAGAGTGCTACCTGAGCTAGAGTGGGAAGTCAGCTAGATTCACTTTGAAGCAAAAGGGCCCTAAGAGTACTATCAGAAGTATTAAAATGTGTAAACAAAAACAAGTGTAACCCCCAGGTGGTGCTATCCCAAGGGCTACTACCCCTGCCTGCTTGTCTACTGACAGGTTGAGGGGCCTAGGTTCTATGGCGGGTGCCTCCACCCAGAGGTAGGATTTGTAGTGGTTAGACTAGCTTGATCACAGCCCTCTGGGACACCGTGACCCCCTTTGGTTCCCTCTAGTGGCTCACACAGTACACAGGACTTACAGCCCCAATACCCCATGTATACACACCGTTAACTCATAAAGCACCACTTACCCTCGAGACTGATTCTGCAGCATGTCTCTGAGGACCCCCTGTAAAATACGGTTAAACAACATACAGAGTGAAATACAATACTGTTTCCATAAGTATCAACACCACAGACAGTATATAGTATAACAACAACAATCTGATTTGTTTAGGGACAGTAACTGGGGGATCAGGTTAACTGGCAGCATTAAATCACAGTACTGTGCACACATACAGGGTCTGAAAAGTCACACTCCGGGTACCCAGGTTGGGGGGCTAGCCAGGTCCGTTGCCCAGGGTTGGCCGGCAGGTGCAGATGGATAGGGCCCTGTAGAAGAGAATATATGCACAACACCCAATTGTAATCCGGAGCCGGATGGCTCAGTCCATGAAGCAGTGAAACAACAAGAATTAGATGACACACTTGTGATTGAAAATAGGCTGCAGGGGAATGCCCTGATTTGTACTCACAATACCCAAGCTGAGAACCAGGTGGTGGATGTTCACTGGATTGTCAGAAACAACAGGGCATGGAGACAAGGTCCTTGTGACTGGACCTCACTGCAGTTTATAGCAAACGGATTTAGTCTGAGACAAGCTGGGGTTTGCTTCCAGCTTCGACACACAGCACAGGGGATTGGAAATAACGATTCCCCACAAGCACTACGCACATTCATATGTAAAAGGAAAGTACTATACCAGGTAGGCTGCACCTCGATCCGATCGCACTTACTGCAAAATACCCGGGAGCACACACAGCAGCTTCAGTTCCTGACAGACCAAGTGCGATTCAGCAATTTCTTCTACAGGGTGAGCCTGGTTTCCACACTTCTGGTGCTTCTTTCTCCTCACAAACTTGGATTCAGTCCAAACTGGCAGTCACAATGGCTGCAGGCCGAAAATAAGGGCCTCACATGCGCTTCCCGCACGAAACTATACATCGCAGAAGCACAGAGCTCCTTCTCTCTTCACTGTCACAACTGATTTAAACTTTCCAGTCACAGAGCAGGGCATTTCCTTTTGCTCCACACCATTCTGTTGGCTGGTTCGGCTGTCACTCACAATAAGACTCCCTCTGTTGGTGGAAAAAGGCGCCAAGGTTAAAACTACATTTCCCAGAGTCACTGCCCATACAATCCCCTTGCGGCTGGCTTAAAATTAAGAGTCCAAGTTCCGATTCATCCACAGGCTCCATTTTAGGGTCTCCCTATCATCCTGCTTGGTCCAAGTCAGCTATTCAGAACCAAAATGAAAGAGCTACAGTGAAACTGTTCATGCTGAAATGAAGACAGGTTAGACAAACTACATTTTCTCAGTCACTCTAAATGATTTCTGGCAGTTATATCTTTCAACAAGGCTCCCTCTGCACATATAGCAACGACAGAAACGGAGCGAACTGACAAGCCCGGGCCGGATTCAGGCATTAGAACACACAGTCCCCCCATACAAACTAAGTCTGCAAGCAGACAGCTCTTAAACAGACAGTACGTGGAGGCTCAAATAGCACTCACTTGGAATCACATTTAAACAGCTTAGATGCCGAACACCGCAGACTTGGAGCATTCAGGCAAGCTCCTGGAAAACTTTTGGGAACCCCCATTTGCAGAGGGGGTTACACCCTTCCTGGCCTGGAAAAACTTGGCATCCATGTCAAGTAAGTACCCCCATAAATTTCAATACAACCATGTACATTTACATCAATATCACATTAATCATCAGCCAACATATCACCTCACTAGAAACACATTTCTGAAACTTTTCAGTACATCACTTTTTACACAGTATTATACACACATTGTACTGTAACTCAGGTTATTACCTCCTGTACATGAAACCTGAAGAGAGGGGGCCCTTCCCTATCAGCTACCTTGGGGCTGGATGGGGCAGGGGCACCACACCTAGAGGGCAACACAATTAACTTGGAGGTAGCACTTATGCTTAGTTTGGGCAATGAGCTCGGGGACACATATACTCCTTTATGGACAACACTGAGAGGCAAGTCTACAGGCCTCCCAGGAGAATCATAGCTGAGGTGCACCACAGGCTTTACAGCTCGACTAGTCTTTCTAGGGGGAACTGTTACAGTTTCTGCACTTTTAGCCTCACTTTCAGCACTGTCTTTACTTGCCAGTGGGTTTTCTTTCAGGGTAGCAAGGTTAGAACTTGGGGCACTGTCAGCTCCAGTAGTTGCAATTTCAGGGGTCACAACACTTGGCTCACATGGGGAGTTTTCTGACACCGGCAGTGAACTATCAGGGCACTCAACACACTCTTCTTGTTCTGGTATATCACCAGTTTGTCCCAGTCCATCATTTTTCTCCTCTGAAAACTCAAACAGTTCAACCATACACAATGATTCCATATCATTGACCTGATGCTTTGCACTTCACTTTCTGCGAGCACTGGCTCCAGGGACAAAGCTGGGGGCTTAGACAGTCCAGAAGGCCCAGCTTCATCTCCAGGATTGACTAGGGGATTGCCCTGAAACAACTGACTCAGTTCGTAAGAAGGGTAGTATTCAAAGCCACACTCACTTTCCTCTGACATGGACTGACAGTCATGTTCAACTGGGACTTGTGGAGGGGAACACTTTAACTCAGCTTCTGTAGGTGCAGGCTTTCTTGATTTTTGCTTAGCAGCACCTCTAGTCACTGGTCCTGAGGGGGCATTTTCTGGGGGCTCTGACTCAATCAAGATTTGTCCAATGGGCAGTAAATGATTTCTATGCATTGTTTTCACATCTTTTGAATTATTCTCAGGCCTTACTTTGTACACAGGCAGACAATCTAGTTTGCCCACTACAATGTGAGGGAGATGGTGCCATCTGTCAGCAACCTTATGTTTGCCATGCAGTCCCAGATTTCTTAGCAATACCCGATCCCCCTCCTGGAGTTCCTGTGCTTTCACCTTTTTATCATACCTTTCTTTGTTGGCCAGATTTCTTTTGGCAGCCATGGTTTGAGCCAGTTGGTTCGCATGATTTAGCTGGACCTTTAACTTCTGCACATACTGTAAATAGTTATCAGCTCGAACCCCATTAGGAGAAACTCCAAAACAAACATCTACTGGTAGTCGGGGCTTCTCTTCCAAACATCAGGCGATAGGGGGGAGAACCCTGTGGCATCACTTTTGGTGCAGTTGTAGGCATGTACCAGGGTGCTAATTTGTTAGCTCCATTTAGGCTTGTCCTTTGGGTGGAGGGTGCCCAGCATATCTAACAGAGTGCAGTTGAAACGTTTAGGCTGTGGGTCCCTCTGAGGGTGGTAAGGGGTGGTTCTGGACTTTCGCACCCCCCACAGAGAAAGCATCTCTTTGATCAAATGACTCTCAAAGTCCCTCCCTTGATCAGAATGGATTCTTTGTGGAGCCCCACAGTGAACAAAAAAGTTTTCTACAAGCACTTTGGCCACAGTGGATGCCTTCTGGTCCTTGGTGGGGAAAGCTTGGGCATATCTCGTAAAATGGTCAGTAACCACCAGCACATTGCTAATATTTCTTTGATTGGACTCCAAACTCAGAAAATCAATACAGACCAGCTCCATGGGGACACTGGTGGTGATGTTAACAAGGGGGGCAGCCCTCTGGGGCAAAGCTTTCCTCTGTAAACTGCGACTACAAGTTCGAATGTGTTGCTCAACATCAGCCCCCATCTTAGGCCAATAGAATCTGGATCTCACCAAGCCAAGTGTTCTGTCTATACCAAGGTGCCCCATGTGGTTGTGTAAGGACCTCAGTACTGAGTCTCGAAAGGCAGTGGGCAGCACTAGTTGTTGTTTGTCTATTTGTCCCCCTCTGTCTACTGTTTCTCTGTATAACAGTCTATTGATCAGTTTCAACTTAGAACCTTCCTTGTAAAACAATGCAGTTCTCAAATCAGTGGAGCGTAATTTGGACACATCTTTCCCTGCGTAGAGGGCTTCTAACGCAAATTTGATCATGGGATCTCGAGATTAAGCCCGCTGAATACTGTCATTGTCCACCTGAGGCAGTGCACCAATATCTACTGCAGAAAAGTGGCAATAAGCAGCAGGTATGCAATTCTCAGAGGGTCTCAAACATTCCACCATACAGTCCACTGCATCTGTGGACATTTGTTCCTCCCTGTCAAACTTCTGGCAGAGTGCTCGAATATCAGATTCTGACAGTCTGACCCAGTCATTCTGGGGAACAGGCCTCCAGGAGAGAGCATCAGCATCTATGTAATTCAGGCCTGCTCTGTATTCAACAGCACAGTCATATGCAGATAATGCAGAAAGCCACCTATGGCCAGTGGCATCCAACTTAGCTGAAGTCTGCACATAGGTCAAAGGATTATTGTCAGTTTTCACTAGTGTCTTAGCCCCATACAAGTACTTGTGGAACTGGTCAACAATAGCCCACTTCAAAGCTAGGAACTCTAACTTATGTAAAGGATAGTTCTTTTCGGATGGGGTCAGGCTTCTACTGGCAAAGGGCACTGGTCTCAGGCCATTATCGTGCTCTTGGTACAATACAGCCCCCAAGCCTTGCAGGCTAGCATCAGTGTGCAAGACATAGGGCTTCGCTGGATCTGCATAGGCAACAACAGGAGCGTGGGTAAGTTGATATTTGATCTCATGAAAAGCAGCTTCACACTCAGGTGTCCATCTGGCTCCAAATACTTCATTAGGATGGAAATACTCTCTCTCAGGCTCAGAAGAAACCAAACTCTTATATTTTTGTTAGTAGGAGGATAACCTTGAGTAAGATTAAGTAAAGGACGAATCACTCTTGAATAGTCCTTGATGAACCGGCGATAGTAACCACAGAATCCCAGGAATCTTAGCAGTTCTTTTAGATTATAGGGTTGTGGCCAGGTGGTCAAGGTCTCAACTTTACTCGGGTCTGTTTCTATTCCCTCGGTGGATACTATGTGTCCTACATACTTTACAGAGGTTTGGAAGAACTGACATTTATCGATGGATAGTTTAAGGCCAAAGTCTTCCAGTCGGTCCAACACCTTGAACAGTCTGCTCTCATGTTCCTCCAGTGAGCTGCCAAACACATCATCATCTAGGTATACCAGGCAGTCTAACAAGTTCATGTCCCCCACCGCACGCTTCATCAGTTGTTGTAAAGTGGCTGGAGTACCTGAAATCCCTTGAGGCATTCTCATGAATTCATAGAAACCAAGCGGACAGATAAAGGCGGTCTTTTCACGGTCTTCTGGGGCCATCGGGATCTGGTAGTTCCCACTGCAAAGATCCAACACTGAGAATCACTTGAATAGTCCGCCGGTTCAAGGTGCGATAATCCACGCACATCCTTACTGTCCCATTCTTTTTCCTCACTACCACGATAGGTGAAGCATATGGGCTTCTGGATTCTTGTATTACACCAGCAGCAAGCATCTCTTGCAGGTGCCGTCTCACATCATCTATGTCAGCAGGTGCCAGGCGTTGAGACCTCTCATAAAATGGCCTTTCATCTTGCAGCCGGATGTGGTGCTCAGCTCCCTGCACACATCCTACGTCCCATTCTTTTAAAGAAAACACCTGGTCTCTCGGGGCAAGCTTTCTACTGATTCTCATCTTCCATTCGATTGGCAATGGGGAGTCACCAAAATCAAACAAGTCGGGCGTCACTCTGTCATTTTCCCCCAAACACTTGTCACTGGGTAGCACTGCCATATCTGCACAATGTACATTAGCCAGGGTGCAACCTCTATTTACTCGAATCTCTCTCTATAAGACACATTATGAACTTGGACCATTACCCGTCTGGCATAAGCATGGGCTCTGGCAGGCAAAATACTTGGCTTGACCAGCAGTCCTTCCGGCAAGTTCCCATCGCCTGGTGCATTCAGCATGAGGATTTTATTCTTGACATCCTTTCTGATACGGACTTTCCCCTGTAAGGTACACTGGGCATTTGGCACCAGGATCAGAGACTCAGGATCCTTCTTCCAGACAATTCCAACTGGTTCCTCTGAGTCCACTCCTTCAGCATCTCTCTGTGCCTCATAGGCCTTCTTGATCAAGGCTGGAATTCTCAAAGCTCTACCAGTCCTTGACCTCTGTTTCTCATAACACAACTGCGCCAACCGTCCAAACATATGTGCATTTGTCCCAATTAGTAGAGGAATCCCATCATACAGTCCAGCAGGGGGACACACTAAGGCCAGGGTCTCTACTTGCTCTGCCACTCCAGCCACGGTTGTAGGGAAAGATAGCCAAATTCGGATTTACCCGGAGTAGGGGTAGGCCTTCTCACTTAACCCCCATACATGCAGTCCTTCCAATGGTTGTAAGGGTACGTTCTGACAAATGCTTCTGATACCAATCCTGGAACATAACTGTCACTTGGGAGCCACTGTCCAACACAGCTCTGGTGGGCACACCACTCACTTTTACCGTAGCTTCCATTGAAGGGCCCACTATTCTGGACCAGTCTGTTGAGGCGGTAGTAAGGGCCTGCATAGATGATCTAGCCACAGAAGGACATGAGTTAGCATTTTTGGGACCTTCACTGTGGTCATTTTGTGCACCTCTTAACCACTGTTTTGTGCTCCAAAGCTCTCCTTGTAGCCAGCTCACCACTCTAAGTCTTTCCGAGACCGGCATTCCCTCTTCATGTGCCCATCCTTCCCACAATTATGGCAAAATATGTCTGCTGAAATTTGGGGTGACCGAGGCATCACATTGGGGGCTGCAGCCTTGGTACTATCAATAGAAAACCTTGGTGCCACCTCAGCCGGCGGTGGGTTGGACATTTGGAGAATTCTCTTCAGTTCCCCCACTTCCATAGTCAAGATATCAAGCTCTGAGCTGCTGTCAGCAGGAGATGTCTGGGGGGGGGCACCCCCACTCCCATAGCGGATGCAGTCGAGTAACAGTTGGGGCCTGTACTCGTAGGAGGGGCTTTCATAAAGAGACTATTTATTGCTTTCCTGAACTCCCTCAGCAGTTCTTCCCATGGCAGAACATCGGTAGCCATCCCTCTCTGGCTGGGCCCCCCTTGGCTGACAATTGGGTCTCAGGTTCTGTCATGTGATTTTAGTGATTCCACACCACCAGCGTCTGACCCCTCACGTGGAGCAGGGGATGTAGCAGCTACGACTGCACAGGGATCTGAAAAACCTTCCTCCTCCTCAACTTCTCGTACCACCTTCATCAACACATGGAAAGGCAAGGGACTAGATTTCCTTTGATGCAGTTGCAATTTGAGCAACACCCAGCTAGAGTGCCGGGCACAGCAGAGTATATGATCCAGTCTTACCTGGTCCACTTCACTAGAGGTCCAACCCCCCTTTCGAAAAATGGTTTGCAAGATTCCCTCTAATCGATCCATATAGGCAGATAATTCCCCCGGCTGTTGTCTAACATCTTTAAGTTTCCATTTCAAGACCTCAACACTAGTGGTGCCCCCAAACACATTTTCAAGGGCAATTAGGTACTCTTGGGCTTTGGCGTCACGGTCAGAGACCCTCAGGGAGCGAAAAGTACATTGGGCGGGTCCCTGGAGGCTCTCCCCCAGGCAAGCCCTTTTTTCTGCCTTGGAGCATTGCCTGTCTTGTACCGTAAGGGTAGCAGAGCCTATCCAGGTTTCCAGATCGACCTCCCCATTTGGAGTGGGGCGGATGCCAGAGAATACTTTGAGCTTGCGGTAAGAGCCATGACTAATGGCAGGTACAAACATAGGGGCTAGCACTGGCACAGAAGGAGGGGCAATAACGGGTGCTGGAGGGGGAGAGGGTGTTGAGGGAGGAACGCCCCCAGGTGGCAATAATAGTTTCTTTAAATCCTCCACAGTTTTCCCCTCCTCCAGCAACAATTTAGCAAATTTCTCCTCAAAAGTTTCAGATAGTGGGGGGAGGGGGGCATTCCCCCCAGATCTTTACTGTCCTTAGTTATCACTCTCCAGGCAGTGAGGGCTCCCTCTGGGGTAATAGTCTGTGGCACTCTGGAGCCATCTATGGGGTCCTTATACTCTACTAGGGCCATGAAAGTGTGGGTGAGCAAATCAGCACGTTGACCCACCACCACAGGGTTTTGTAAACCTTCCACCTTGGAAAGTACTCCCTGTACAGTGTCCGAATTCATACCCAGGGGGATGTCCAGGATAAGCACAGCATTTTGGGGGTCGATCTCCTCCCCAGTATACCATTCCACCAACTGGTGCACAGCCACTTCTGTCGGGGTACCCATTTATTTTTTTTAACAGTGGTTCGTAAATGTGGCCACTAGAGGACACAAAATCCCAGCAGTGGGCCTCCAAGATGTAACCCCCAGGTGGCGCTATTCCAAGGGCTACTACCCCTGCCTGCTTGATTACTGACAGGTTGAGGGGCCTAGGTTCTATGGCGGGTGCCTCCACCCAGAGGTCAGGGTTTGTAGTGGTTAGACTAACTTGATCACAGCCCTCTGGGACACCGTGACCCCCTTTGGTTCCCTCTAGTGGCTCACACAGTATACAGGACTTACAGCCCCAATACCCCACGTATACACACACTGTTCACTCATAAAGCACCACTTAACCTCGAGACTGATTCTGCAGCACGTCTCTGAGGACCCCCTTTAAAATAAGGCTAAACAACATACACAGCGAAATACAATACTGTTTCCATAAGCACCAACACCACAGACAATATATAGTATAACAACAACAAATCTGATTTATTTAGGGGACAGTAACATGGGAGGGGGAAATCAGGTTAACTGGCAGCATTAAATCACAGTACTGTGCACACATACAAGGTCTGAAAAGTCACACTCTGGGTACCCAGGTTTGGGGGTGGGGGGGCTAGCCAGGTCCATTGCCCAGGGTTGGCCGGCAGGTGCAGATGGATATGGCCCTGTAGAAAAAAATATATGCACAACACCCAATTGTAATCCGGAGCCGGATGTCTCAGCCCATGAAGCAGTGAAACAACAAGAATTAGATGACACATTTGTGATTGAAAACAGGCTGCAGGGGAATACCCTGATTTGTACTTACAATACGCAAGCTGAGAACTGGATGGCGGATGTTCTCTGGATTGTCAGAAACAACAGGGCATGGAGACAAGGTCCTTGTGACTGGACCCCACTGCAGTTTATAGCAAACGGATTTAGTCCGAGACAAGCTGGGGTTTGCTTCCAGCTTCAACACACAGCACACAGCACAGGTGATTGGAAACGGCGATTTCCACAAGCACTATGCACATTCATATGTAACAGGAAAGTACTATACCAGGTAGATCCTGATCACACTTACTGCAAAATACCTGGGAGCACACACAGCAGCTTCAGTTCCTGACAGACCGAGTGCGATTCAGCAATTTCTACAGTCTTCTACAGGGTGAGCCTGGTTTCCACACTTCTGGTGCTTCTTTCTCCTCACAACTTGGATTCAGTCCAAACTGGCACTCACAACGGCTGCAGGCTGAAACTCAGGGCCTCGCACACGCTTCCCGAACGAAACTGTACACTGCAGAAGCACAGAGCTCCTTCTCTCTTCACTGTCACAACTGATCTAAACTTTCCAGTCACAGAGCAGGGCATTTCCTTTAGCTCCACACCATTCTGTTGGCTGGTTTGGCTGTCACTCACAATAAAAGACTCCCTCTGTTGGTGGAAAAAGGTGCCAAGGTTAAAACTACATTTCCCAGAGTCACTGCCCATACAATCCCCTTGTGGCTGGCTCAAAATTGAGAGTCCAAGTTCCGATTCGTCCACAGGCCCCATTTTAGGGTCTCCCTATCATCCTGATTGGTCCAAGTCAGCTATTCAGAACCAAAATGAAAGAGCTACACTGAAACGGTTCGTGCTGAGATGAAGACAGGTTAGACAAACTACATTTTCTCAGTCACTCTAAATGCTTTCTGGCAAACAGTTGTATCTTTCAAGAAGGCTCCCTCTGCACATGTAGCAATGGCAGAAACGGAGCGATCTGACAGCAACCCGGCTGGGATTCAGGCATTAGAACACACAGTCCCCCCATACAAACTAATTAAGTCTGCAAGCTGACAGCTCTTAAAGAGACAGTACGTGGAGGCTCAAATAGCACTCACTTGGAACCACATTTAAACAGCTCAGACTTGGAGCATTCAGGCAAGCTCCTGGAAGACTTTTGGGAACCCCCATTTGCAGGGGGGTTGCACAATACATAAGAATTATAAAAACACCCATAACTATAAAGTTGTAAGTATAAAGTTCAAACAGGGAAATCGGGCCCAAAGTACGGACTGCAGAACTACTCAGGTTATGTAGGGGAGGATGGGTGGGATGCAGGTCAAGCATACTGAAGAATACCTTGGAAGAAATATTACTACTATGGTGCGAAATTTTTTCTTCTCACCCCAGGAATTCTTCAGTATACTTGACAGGTGCAGACTACAAAGCAGGACAGTTATACTGCTGTGCCAAATTTCGAATCTGACCTGGACTGTACATCCAAACAGTAGCGTTTTGTGAAAGTGTGTACAGTCCTCCAGGTAGCTGCTTTGCAGATATACAGCAAGGGTATGTCCCTTGCAGCTGCCACTGAGGCTGCATTTCCCTAGTGGAGTGGGCCTTGAGGTGGCTGCTTGCCAGCCTTATTGTAACAGAACTGAATGCAAGAGACTATCCAATCAGAGCTAGTCCTTTTAAAGGCAGTCCTGCCTTTTCCTACCTCACCACAGGTAAGGAAAAGCTGAGTATGCGAAGTACTGAGCTGCTTGGTGTGCTCCAGTTAGTAGGTCAGTGCCCTTTTCACATGCAAACTATGGGGTGGATCTGTCTGTGAAGAAAACAGGAAAGTGTTATAGACTACTTCAGATGGAAGTGTGAAACCACCTTAGGAAGGAATTTAATGTTTTTCCCCGAGAAATACCTTATCCTTGTGGGAGATCATATAGTTAGGCTCAGTACAGAGAGCCTGCACCTCTGAAATTCTTCTGGCTGAAGTAATTGCCACAAGAAAGATAGTTTTCCAAGGGATTTACTTTAGCTCTGCTGTGGCCATGGGCTCAAAGGGAGGTTCCATGAGTTTGGCTATGCAGAGGTTCAAGTCCCAGGGGGGAACAAGTTCCCTAAGAGGGGGTTGAAGGCATAACAGGTCCTTGAAGAACTCCTTAAAGATGGGGTGGAAAATTAAAGACTTTTTTTTCCCAACCGAAATATAGGCAGACATGGCTGCTAAATTTATTTATTTATTTAGATTCTGTTAACCGGCTAAGCTCACTGAGACCAGAGGTCCCTTTTTCAGGAGCGACCTGGATTAGTTAGACAGTGATTACATACGAGTTGGCAGGAGTAAAACACTAGTACAATACATTGGCTGGAGTACATTAAAGCATACATTAGATAAGGTAAGGCATACATTACAAAGCTTGTCAGTTACAAACATATAATAACTTTGTAAATTAATTCAGACATATGACATAATAAGAGGATGAGGCACACAGGCCTGAGGCCTGTAGGTGTATCAAGTAATCAAGCACTCAAGAGGGTGGCTTTCAGTGGATGTATATGCCTGTCCTTGCGCCACAGGGAAAATCTTTTCTATTTTGAAGAACAGATCTTTTTAGTACTAGGCATCTTGGCTAATGGCTGGTATCCAGTGATGATAGTGATTGCGGAACGGCGAGGTGACATAATGACGACTGAACCACAGCGCCGACACTTTTAGTGATCCCAGTTTCCCCCCATCCCCGAGCTTTGCCCCCTCCGGAGTAGGAATATATATTAAGGGGGGTGGGGGGACAAAGTACCCCTCAAGGGGGAGTGCGGGGGTGGGGGAGCACAGCCCCCTGCAGAAAAAACAGGTTACTCACCTGTAACAGTAGTTCTAGGAGGGGTATATGTTGTTCATCCACACTTACTGGCATGTCCCTTTCCCTTTAAATCTTGCCAGAAGTCTTCAAACTGGCTCCTCCCACCCAATTCGTGTGGTATATACCTGCCCCCATGACGCCAGAGATCTTAGCTCGCTGGAAGCCAGGTTGTGTGCTTCACAACCGGGGAGGTCGGGTGGGTCCGTGTGGTTTAACAACATATACCACTCCTAGAACTACTGTTACAGGTGAGTAACCATTTTTTCTAGGATTGTGGATATGTTGTTCATCCACACTTATTGGCAGACTCCTAGCAGTTCTCCGGGAGGAGGGAGGCAAGGCACACACCCCTACTTGGGGAAGAGAGATTGGGGAACTGAGGTCCCAAAACCGGCATCCCAGCGTGACTCAAGGTCGATGTGGTAGTGGGTAATGAAGGTGTTCGCTGACTTCCAGATAGCAGCCCGACAAATTTCCTGGATAGGGATGTCCCTGGAAGCAGCTACCGATGCAACAGTATGGCGGGTAGAATAAGCTCTTATCCCTCTGGGAGGCTTCATGCCCGCCAACTCATAGTATAGAGCTACAGTCCATTTGGCTGCAGGTCTGCCAGAAGCAGCTTCAGCGTAGGTGACAAACAGCTGGCGAACCTCTCCATGAATTTCTGCCGTCCTCTCCTTGTAATAGAAGAGAGCACGTCTCAGATCCAAAGTATGGAGCCTGTACTCGGCGTCTGAGGTTTAATTAGGGTAGTATACCAGCAGAGTTAACACCTGATTAAGGTGAAACTCTGACACCACCTTCGGAAGGAATTTCGGGTTGGGCACAGGACAACTTTGTGCTTGTGGAACACCAGATAAGGGGAGTCCACCGAAAGCAACCGGAGCTCCCCTGTCCTTCTGGCAGACATGATGGCCACCAGGAAGGCCGTCTTCGACAACTGTGACAGCTCACACTTGTGCATTGGTTCGAATGGCTTGCCCATGGGCTTTGCCAATACCAGCAGAAGATCCCACAGAGGTGGAGGTTCACGCACCAGAGAGGATATGTGATCCAGGCCTTTGAAAAGCACCTGACCACTGTCTCCTGCACCAATGTCGGCTGACCGTCCCACGCCCGGTAAACAGAAATGGCTGCCAGGTGCACCCTAAGGGTCGATGACCGCAGACCCCCTTTGGAGAGACAGCAAAGGTAGTTGAGAATGTTAGCCACATGACAAGGGGTCCAGACCCTTACCCTGACACCAAATGGAAAATCTTTTCCATTTGAAGGCATAACATTTCCTGGCCGATTCCTTTCTAGATGCCTCCACCACGGTGTAGACATCTTCGGAAAGACCCAAAGCCTGGAACTCTAGCCGCTCAGGTACCAGGCTGTGAGGTGCAGGGATTGAAGGTCCAGATGGAAGACCTTCCCCTGGTTCAGAGATATCAGGTCTGGGCATGTACAAAGCCGCTCCGGGGGCCTGCAGCTGAGGCTGAGGAGATCTGGATACCAGAACTGGCACGGCCAGTCTGGGGCTACCAGAATCAACTTCGCCTTGTCCCTCCTCACCTTGAGCAACACCTTGTGGATCAAGGGAAATGGAGGTAAGGTGTAGAGGAGGCCTGGGGTCCATGGCCTCGAGAAGGCATCCCCCTGCAGCGAGCCCTGCTGAGGGGGGCAGGCATGATACAGCCTCAGCTTGGTGTTTTCCCTGGAGGCAAACAGGTCCACCATCAGTTTGCCCCAATGGGAGAACAGGCTGTAAGCTACCTCTGGATGGAGAGACCACTCATGGGATGTCTGGCCTATGTGGCTGAGAGCATCCGCCAGCTGGTTCGAGGCTCCTGCCACATGGATGGCTAGGAGATCCATCTCCAACCGGCTTACGAGGGTCCAGATGTGGAGCGTCTCCTTGCACAGCAGGTGGGAGTGCATGCCGCCCTGTTTGTTGAGGTAGTACATGGTCATGGTATTGTCTGTCTGGACTTGAACCACTTGATCCTGGAGTTAAGGAGCGAAAGCTGACAGTGCCAGTCTGACTGCTCTGTGCTCCAACAGGTTGATGTGCATTGGGACTCCTCGAAGATCCAGAACCTGTTGTCCCCATGTGGGCTCCCCAGCCCATGAGAGAGGCATCCCCATATGGGCTGCCCAGCCCATGAGAGAGGCATTGGTCGTAAGGATGACCGTCGGCCCAGGGTGGACAAACTGGATCCCTTCCTGCAACCGTTCTGGGGCGGTCCACCACTGGAGAGCGTCCCACATCTTCTGGGTTACACTGATCAGCTGGTCGAATTGACCGTGGCACTGAGTCCACTGGGTGGCCAGCTCCCATTGGAGGGGGCGCATGTGCAACCGGGCCCAATGGACCACTGAGGTGCATGCCATGTAACCCAGAAGGCGAGAAAGTCCCGAGCAGGGCGCGCGCCCAACCAGAAATGATTGGGCAAAGGAGGAAAGAACCTCCACCCTGTCCGCCGGGAGCCGAGCTCTGGCTCGACAAGAGTCGAGCTCTGCCCCGATGAAGCCCATCACCTGAGAAGGCACGCAGTTCCGACTTGGACTCGTTGATCAGCAGGCCGAGTTGGGAGCAGGTTTGAAGGGCCAGATCCCTGGACCTCTCCACCTCCTGTTGGGTGGTACCTGCAAGGAGCCAATCGTCGAGGTAGGGGTAAATTCTGACACCCCCCCAACGCCGGAGATGGGCCGCCACCACTGCAATGCATTTGGTGAAGACCCGTGGGGCTGATGACAGGCCAAACGGCATGGCTCGGAACTTGTACAGGATCCCTTCGACCTGAAAGCGGAGGAACCGCTGATGGGGCAGATGGATTGGGACATGAAAGAACGTGTCCTGCAGATCCAGTAAACAGAACCACATGTTTTGCTTCACGGATGGTATGATCTGGGACAGAGTGACCATCCGAAAGGTTAGTGACCTGAGATATTGATTCAGGTCGTGGAGATCTAGAATGGGGTGCCAGCCCCCCATCCACTTTGGCACCAGGAAATACCTGGAGAAAAAGCCTGGGTCTGCAGATGGATCCGCCACGAGAGCTACTGCCTCGAGGAGTAGCTGAGCAATGTCGTCTCGAAGAGCTGACTGGGTGCAAGCGGAGATCCGTTCTTCCCGAGGGGCGCGGGCTCGGCTGGGAGGGTACTGCTCAAATTCTAGAGGCAGTCCCTGGCTGCCCACTTTCAGAACTCACTCGTCCGTAGTGATAGCGGACCAGGCGGAAAGTAAGTGGCGGAGCCGGCACCCCACGGGAAGACCCAGAACTGGTGTGACAGGAATAGGGGTTGGCGACCCCCACCCTGTCACTGAGTAGGCAGAGGAGGAAGCTCCAGGACCTGAGCCTCGGCCTCCTCAGCGGGCCTGTTGGGGTCCAGGCTTGGGTCGAGGGTGCCAAGTTTGAGCCTGCTGCTGATGCTGATGATGTTGTCCTCCCTGGAAGGAGGACTGGTGAACCGCAGGGGAAGAGTGCCGAAAGGGCGTCCTCTTTTTCTTCTGCTGGTTCTTGCCCGAAGTCTTCGCAGAAGTGGCGTCCAAAGTGGCACTGGAATGCTCTATGCGCTGTAGGTGACTGGCCACTCCTGGGCTGAACAAGTTGGTCCCAAGGAAAGGAACATCAGCTAACTTGTGCTGTGTATCTGCCGGGAAGGAGGAGAGCCTCAGCCAAGCCCTGCGGTGAAAGGCAACTGCGGCTGCCATCGAACGGGCACAAGAGTCCCCGATGTCCAGGGCTGTCTGGAACTGCTGTTTGGCGGCAGCACGGCCCTGATATTGGACCTGCTTGACCATGGTCTGCATGTCCGTGGGAGATGTGGGAGGACTTCATCCAATGACCCGAGAAGGGCAGGGGAGAAGTGTGCCACGACGACGGACGAACTTGCCTGACAAAGGCCCAAAGAGGACACGGCATAAACCTTCCACCCCGAATGGTTCAAATACTTGGGACTCCTTGTCGGGAGGTCATTCAGTGTTGGCAGAACTGCCAGTACGCCTAAACACAGAGGCAGTCACCAGGCTCTTGGCTGAAGGGTGCTCTGTGAACCCCGCAAGGGACCCCATGGGCACCGCGTACTTGAGGGCCATGTGGGCAGACAGTCTGGACATGAGACAGGGCGCTGCCACAGTTCGAGTGCCGGACCAACAATGGCCTTGACTACAGGAAAGGCCTCCGTCGTGGTGTTCTCTCTCTTGAGAATGTCCGTGACAGAGTACTCTGCCTTTTTCTGGATGGGTTCCAGGGGCATCCCTGTGGAATCAGAGATTAGACGAAGGATCCCTTGGAAGGAGGAAGGACCTTCCTCCATCCCTGTGCCAATGGACGACTCATCATCCCCAGGATGAGAATGAAGCCCGGTGACAAGAGTCCGAAGAGTCGGGGTACAGTGGCCTGCTGCCCAAATCACCCTCGACCCGATGGCGGTCCGGGATGACTGTGACCGACAGACGTTGGGGAAGCCCGGTATCTGGTCAGTCCTCTTTGGAAGGAGCCTCTCCCACAGGCTGCTTAGGTGGCGGCTCCACCACTATCAGACTTAGACCTCCCTCGGTCCCAAGAGCGCCTTTGCCGAGATGAAGAGGTGCTCGGTTCCTTATCTTTTATGAGATCGGGAGGAGTGCGAGCCCGTGGGTGCCTCTCCCCAGGTGGGGAGAGACTGGCACAACTCCTTGAAGGAACCTGTGAAGGTAGAGCCCTGGTTGAGTGGAACAAAAAAGCTTCCATTGTCCGAAGCTCGGACGGCTTCTTCTTCGAACGCCTTCATGCGTTCCAGCTGCTCAGCGGAACCCACGGCCGCGGAAACCGCCCACTTAGCTTCCTTGGACTTCACTGGAGGATTCCTCTTCTTCGGTCTCCCCAATTTTAAACATGCCAGGCGGTTGTCCAGGACGTTGAGATGGGAGGCCACGCAACAGCTGCAGGATGAGGTGTCATGGCCGACACCTTGGCAGTAGATGCACGTGAGATGGGGATGCTGCACGACATCTTCTGGCCGCAAGGACACCGACGAAATCCTGGAGAATATTTCTGTTCCATGATCGAGGATGCAAAAGTGCGATCGCTAGCTCGAACGAGTTTAAATTTTGGTAAAACCGAAGTTTTGAAAGCCAGGGCCTACGAAATGCATGAGCACGAGGGTGGCAACCTGCATCTTCCAGCGAAAGGAAGATCTGGCGTCATGGGGTGCAGCCGAGGTATATACTACCCGAGTGGATAGGAAGAGCCAGCTTGAAGACTTCCGGCAAGATTTAAAGGGGAAAGAGACATGCCAATAAGTGTGGATGAACAACGTATCCACAATCCTAGAAACCAACAATTCCAAGAGTGGTCATGATTTGGGTTTGGCGCCATCATCACATGCAGCCATTCCCCAATCGCTATTTTGACATGGAACCTTCTTGGCTAGGCAAAGAATTTATAAGGGCCTGTTCTAAGTACTGAGAGTCTGGGTACTCTGGCTCTTCAAGTACCAGGCTTTGAGACGAAGAGACTATGTTGGGATACATTATCCCCATCTGAGGTAGAGTCAGGAGACTGCGGCTCAGAGGCAGCCAAATTGGTTGCTTGGCCGACAGGGCCAGGAGCAGAGAATACCAAGGTTGTCTTGCCCAGTTTGGTGCCACTAGGATCACGGTGGCAGGCTGGGTCCTGAGCTTTAGGAGAATGCTGAGGATCAGCAGGAAAGGAGGGAAGGCATACAGGAACTTCCCTAACCATTTCAAGTTTAGGGCAACCACTGGTACTGTGCCTAGATCTGGAGGCCTGCAGCAATACAAGGGTAGCAGATGATTCAGGCTGCAGGCTGGAGGCAAAGAGATCCATCTCTGGAGTGTTCCACCTCCTGAAAATTGTGGCCAGTACTTGTGTGTATAGGGCCCACAGTGGTGACCTTGACTGATGCGGCTCAGAGCATCTGCCAGCGGATTGTTCTTGCCTGGCAGGTGAATTTGCCGATAGCTAAATTTCCCAAGAATAGGCCAGAGACCAAAGCTTCATGGCCTCTGTGCAGAGCTTCGTGGACCTTGTGCCTCTCTGTTTTTTGATGTACAACATAGCTGTGGAGGTGTTGGTTCTGATTTGAACAGACTGGCCTTTTAGATGGGGAGCAAAGGCTTTTATTGCCAGATAAACTGCTCTGAGCTCGAGGAGGTTTATATGGCAAGTGAACTCCTTGGGGGACCATATCCCACTGATGGACTGGTCTGTTAGGTGTGCCCCCATCCTAAGAGGAAGGCATCTGTAGTGAGTACTCTGGATGGTTCCCTCTGCTGGAAGGGGACCCATCCCTGAGATGCTGTAAGTCTTTCCACCAGTCAGATTCTATGTTTCTGTTTCAGTCTAGGGCTCATAGTGAGCCCTTAGGTGATACTGAATGTCCCTCATCTGAAATATGGCGCTTGGTACCACAGCTGTGGTAGAAGCCATGTGGCCTAGATGCCTGAGGAAGTGCCTTGCTGGTCTCGGTTGACCAATGACGAAGGAGTTTGCTAAGTTTTGCAGACTGTACGCCCTGTCGAATGGGAGCAGGGCACTTTCTTTTTGTGTCTCTCCCTGGAGGAGAGGAAGGAGAGAGGGGATATGATGGAGACATACAAGTATCTTACAGGGAGGAACAGGGTGCAGGAATACACTATTTTTAAGCGAAAAAGATGTTCCAGGACTAGAGGGCATGGGATGAAGTTGGAGGGAGGACGATTCAGAGGAAACGTGAGGAAGAATTTCTTCACAGAACGGGTGGTGGACAAGTGGAACACCCTGCCAGAGGAAGTGGTGGGGGCTGAAACAATCACGGGATTTAAGAATGCATGGGATAGACATAAAGGAATTCTGGAGGTCAGGGCTAAGAGGCAACAGACTTCTAGGAAAACATAAACTGAACTTACAAGCTCAAATGGGCAGACGGGGTGGGCCACAGGCCCTTATCTGCTGACACTGTCTATGTATCTATGTATCTATGTGTCCAGTTCTGCCCCAATGAATTCCAGTAGCTGAACTGGTCAGAAATGGGATTTCTGAGAAGTAATTAGGAAGCCTAAGGATTCCAGGGTACTCATGAGTTAAACTGAGAGAGTTCCTTACCTCCTGTAGAGACTTGCTCACTATCAACCAATCATCCAGGTAAGGAAAGAGACACCTGTTGTCTTCCGAGATAGGCTTCCACTACTGCCAGGCACTGGGCGCACAGGAAAGACCAAAGAGCACTGCTGCAAACTGGAAGTGGCCTAAAGGCAATCTGAACCTGAGAGCTTTTCTGTGGGACTACCTGACTGGAATGTGAAAATAGGCATCCTTCAGATCTAGGAAAGTTAGCCAGTCCCCCTTTTGTAGAGACAATCACCATAGTCAGGGTGACCATCTTGAATTTGGGATTGAGAAGGTGTTTGTTTAGGTACCTAATCCCCAATTTTCTTCTCAGATAGGAAGTATCTGGAGTAAAGACCCTTTCCCCATTGAGAACTCTCTCCACTGCTTTTGCAGACAGCAGGGACTTTACTTCTAGCTCCAACAGCAGCTTTTCTGTAATTAAGAGATTTTAGTGATTTCTGACCCTGTGTTACGCCTGGGTTATGCCCCTATCATCCTACATACACCTCACATACACTTCACACTGTATTCCCGGTCTATTGTACTGTAATACTGCTATTTTGCACTAACATTGTACATTTGGGCACCCATTGTATAAGCATGGGTGTTAGGAATGTGCTTTGCTGCTAATATATGCTAATGTTTATCATGGTTGGTTCATTATATCTCACTGTAATACATTTATCTAGATTATGTTTGTCTTTCATATATGATCTACCTAATCACTGATAAGATGACTCTAAGGGATCATCAGTGATTATTGTATACTTATATTCTCATATAATTATATGTAGAGTGTGTTTTACACTCAGGCAAATATGCTACGTGTAACAGAACCCTGTCAGCAGTTTTCTTTGTCTAAGCAAGCTGACACAGAGAGAAAGCCTTTGTGTCATGTCTTTATGTCTTATATTATACGCAAGCAAGAAAAGCCATATGTAGTTTAAACCTGTCAGCATTTCTTTTGTCTAAGCTATAATGCTAATGGAAGCATATTCTGTCTCATATGATACTCATTAGTAATTCTGTCTCCTAAGTCATTATCCAATGGAGAATAACTTAGGACCAATACATATTGTTTCTCATATCTGCAACTATGAGGTAATATATGTTGCTATGCTGTTAACTGTAGTATATAGTTGTCTGCAACAAACTGTAAGTAGGCTCTAGAAACAAGATCTCTAGAAGATGAGTACTCTAAAAGAGCAGAGAGAGATAAGAGCTTAGAGAACCTAAAATCTACAATCCTGGAGATTAGGTACATTCTTCAGGCTAGTGGTAAAAAAAAAAAAATCTCCCTTGTGATTTTCTCTGTCACATGCTTGGCTAAAGCAGTATAATAAACTTTATTAGTACTCCTTGCTTGTTTACAAATGTTTCTTGGCAAACTCCAAGACACAAAAATCTGTATTATTTACCCTACGCCCCAAGAGTATTTAGGCAACACCTGTTGAGAGGAAAACTGCAGGGTAAGATCTTGACTCACTACCTCTAGTGCCCTCTTATCCATGGTAATGAGGTGCCAGAAAGGGAAGTAGCGGGACAGCCTTCCTCCTACTGGGGAAGGGGAGGCAACCTGTTTTTTGTAGTCAGGAGATCTGTTTGGACTGAGTGTTAGAGGTAGGAAAGGAACCAGTTCGTCTCTGGCATCACCTATCCCTTCCCCTGAAGAAACCTCTCACCTGAGAGTAGTCCAGGGGCATGGGCATAGGGTAGAAGGCCCTTAGGTAGTAGCCTCTTCCTCCGTTTCTCCTACTCTGAGATCTCTGAGAAGTGGAGACTTTCTCTTTTGTTGCATTACTTCGGTAGGTGGTTTTGTATTCTTCATCCTTTTTCATATAAGCCTCAGTTTTGTCCCCAAATAATGAATTATTCTCACAAGGAAAATCCATAGCTTTGTTCTGGATATCCTGCAAAAGACTGGGTGCCCTTAGCCAGGCATGGTGTCCGAGGGAGATTACCTGGGCCATGGCTCTGGAGGCAGTGTCATTAGTATCCACTGCCAGGTGAAACTGGTACTTGGTAGCTTCCAAGGCTGGTTTTACAGGTTCCGTCAGGTCCTGAGTTACTTTATCTTGGGCCTGCTGGCTGACAGCAAGCATGGAGTTCCAGAGAGCTTTCTGGTACTGGGCTGCACAGGTCATGTAAGTAGATGAAGCAGCAAAGAGGCTGCTGTGTAAGATTTTTTCCCCACAAAATCAAGCCTTCTAGATTCTTTTTCAGGAGACTGTGAAGAAAGGGGTGCTTTAGCTTTGTCACGAGTAGCAGCCTGCACCACCCCCTCATGATCAGGGTGAGTATACAAGAGCTCTGCATTATGCCTTTCCAGTTGATACTTCTCAATTTTCTTGTCCACTGCCTTAGTGGAAATGGGGTTTTCAAGTACTTTAAAAAGTTGTCCTACGAAATTATTTATGGATGGGCAAAAGCAACTTCTTGGAGGGAGGGAGATCCATCATATCTAAAAAGTCTTCCTCCACTCTTCTGGTCAGTGGTCTCTTGTATAGTGAGGTCAAGAGTGTCCACTGCACATTGAATAAAGGTAGAGTGAGAGGAATACTCCTCTTGCTCATTAGTGGAACAGTCAAACTCTTGGTCAGGGGAAGCCGCTGGGTCTAAAGGTTCATCCTCTAATTCATCGTCATCACCCTTATAATAAATACCCTGGGTATGTCCAGATATTTCCCGTAGCCTGCAGTTTGATATAAATGCCAAGCCTTAGCCAACCCTTCATCAGAGGGCATAGATTTTTGTGTCACTGGCATCTTCCTTTGCTTCTCAGCGGGGAGGGGGCAGTGGGGGCAGTGATGTGTTTTCCTTTGCTTCTTTTTGGCAAGCACTTCATCAGAAACCTGTTCATTTTGTCTCTTTTTGGTTGGGTCAGAATTATTTTTATCTGTCTTATTCCGAATAGAGTCTTTATCAGACATTCCCTTAGCTTTGTGTGAGGAAGTCCCCTCTTCAGAATTTTTGTATGAGGTGGAAGCAGACTGGGAAGCCATAATATCCAACCTTTTTTTTTTACTGTTTCTGAACAAGATTTAGAACTAAGTTCACAGTTATGGTCTGAATCCAAACAGTTACACTTTACACAACGTTTTAAAACAGACTGACTAGTTCTTCTTATGGATCTATCTGACATGCCAAATTGTCAGAAGACCTCAGAAAAATACTCCCAAACCGGAGAATGTAATGAAAAATGGTCAGTTCCTAAGCACTATGGAACCATGGAAAACAGTTCCGCAAAAGTGCTAAAATTAAAAGGTAAGGTAAAAAAATCACAGTTCTGATAAAAATAAGGAACCGCAAATTAGACTCGTAACCGTGGTTACATTTACTCAGAAAACAATAAAAATTCTCCTCAGAAAAAGAGCGGGAACTGTGGGAGGAACCCAGAGGAGAGAAAATCTTGGTTCCTGGAAACCGAAGGAACTGCAGTGTAAAAAACTGCAGCACTAAAGAAAAACATCTAAAATTCACTAAGGCAGCACAAATAAATAATTTTGCCAACTAAAAGACAGAAACAAACCCCTTCAAGTGAAGTGGGAAAGAGAGAGAGGGCGCGAGAGAGAGTGAGTTCCATCTGGGGCAGTGTTGTCCAGTCAGCGGAGAAATTAATCTGACTGACTTCCCACTGTAGCTCAGGCAGCACTCTCTCTCTCTCTCTTACTACTCTCTGATTGGCGGATGCCAAAAGTCATTAGCATTAACTCCTCCTCCAGGGCAGCCGAACCTCGCTGGCATATTGTACCTGTCAAGCATACTGAAGAATTCCTGGGGTGGGAAGAAAAATTACTCACCTTAGTAATTTTGTTTCTTCCAAGGTATTCTTCAATACAATTAACTGTAGCAGTCAGCCTCCAGTGTTGAATTGCCGTGGAGGAATTTGGAACTTATGCAAATGATAGAACATCTATTGGCTCGTGCCATTATTCAAACTGCTGCATTCTATAATGCTCAGACTTCCTTGGAGCCTGCTTGCAGAGACCCCTAAACTAACCTATCCTAATGAGATTATTAACAATTAACAACAAATCCCTTTTTCTGTCCCCTGGCAATGTCAGATAAGACTCGACTAACTAGAGGAAAACAAGAGCCATCCGGTTTTAAAAGAAGAAAAACCAGAAATGACTATAACAGTATGCAAAACCAGCTATGATGCAGAGGCCAACTGGATCTGGAAGGGGAGGTAGGGAGGGAGAGTTAATCTTACTGAAGAATACCTTGGAAGAAACAAGATTACTAAGGTGAGTAATTTTTTCTTCTAACGCCAGGAATTCTTCAATATGATTAATTGTTGCAGACTACGAAGCAGTACCTTTGGAGGCGGGCACAGAACCTTTCTTAGGAAACAGGCTGTACAGCACTGCTGTGCCAAACCTGGCATCACTCCTGGACTGAATGTCTAAACTGTAATGCTTTGTAAAGGTGTGTACTGTTCTCCATGTAGCTGCTTTACAGATTTCCAACAGGGGAATATCCCTGGAGGCTGCTATCGTAGCAGCTTTACCCCTTGTGGAATGTGCTCTTAGGCCTACTGGGGGGTTCCCTATCAGCTTTGCTGTAACTGAAAACATGCTACAATCCACTGTGAAATGGTTCTTTTAGTAGCTGACTTCCCTTTCCCCATATCCCCATAAGTCAGGAACAGCTGCTGCTTGTGCTGCCTACAGACCTTGGAGTGGTCAAGGTAGTATCTAAGAGCTCTCTTAACGTCCAGGCTGTGGAGCCTCCGCTCCCCTGAAGCAGAGTGTTCAGTGAAGAAGACCGGCAAACTAATAGTCTGGTTCAGGTGAAAATCCAAGACCATTTTAGAAAGGAGTTTCCTACTCGTCTTGAGGACCACATTGTCTCTGTGTAAGTAGATGTGGTCTTGCTCTACACACAAGGCTTGCAAGCTCACTTATCCATCTGGCTGAGGCGATGGCTACTAAGAATATGGCTTTCCAAGTAATGAATCTGAGATGTGGTGTAGCCGTGGGTTCGAAAGGGGGTCCCTTGAGCTTGGCAATGCTAACATTAAGGTCCCAAGTAGGCACCAGTTCCTTGTGAGGGGGGTGCAGATGGGCCAGCCATTTGAAGAACTTCTTGAAAATAGGATGGGCCCCATTAGCACTTACCAATGCCCCCTGTACTTCACGACAAAGTCACTCCCATGACTGCCGCGTCCACCTTCGCTCCTCCTACTCCACCCCTCATATCCTGGCATTCTGCCCCCTTGTTTTGCGTCACCCATTAATTGTTAACCCTACAGCTATGTACTGCTACACTGTTTGTATTCTGTTACTGCCTTGTATACCTACGCTGATACTCTATAATTTGACCTGGCTCATGTACTCTGCATTGTATAATTGTTTATTTTTCATTTCTGTATCATGACGCGGAACCTTTGTAAACAAACCATCAGGTTCAAAGGTTGTAATCCTCAAACTAAATAAAATAACAAAATAAAAAATAAGTGCCCTTACCAGCCGAAAGACAGGCTGAGACTGATGCCAGATGGACCATAAGGGTTGTGGGCTGTAGGCGCAGAGAGTGAAGGTGGGTAAGACAGTCCAGCAGGACTGGTAACCCTGACTGTGAGGGTACTAAATTATTAGTGCCACACCAGTTAGAAAACGTTTTCCATTTCACAGCACAGGTTTTCTTGGTAGAGAGCTTCCTGGAGCCCCTAAGCACCTGAAGTACACTCTCAGAGAGTTGTAGGTTGGCATACTCTAGGTCTTCAAGAGCCAGGCCCTGAGTCTGAGTGACCTGAGGTTTGGGTACAGTATCCTCCCCTGGGAGGAGGTCAGGAGGTTGTGCCTCTGAGGGAGGTCTATGGGTTGGGCTACTGATAGGGAAGGGCAGTAGGGAGTACCATGGCTGCTTGGCCTAGTCTGCGGCTATCAGGATCATGGTCGCTGGTTGAGACCAGAGTTTTATCAGGACTCTGAGTGTAATGGAAATTGAGGGAATGCATACAGGTCCATCCCTGTCCTATCCAACACCAGTGCATCCAGAGGCACTTTGCCCCTCGCTGGGGGGCCTGCAGCAGAATTTGGGCAACTGATGATTATCATCTGAGGCACAGATATCTATCTCTGGAGTTCCCCATCTTCGGAACACCACTGCCAGTACTTGTCTGTTGAGGGACCACTCATGGTGGTTTTGGTCGATTCTGCTGAGTGCATCCGCCAGGGTATTGTCCTTCCCTAGGAGGTGGATGGCCACCAGTGATATCTGCAGGGAGTAGGCCAGACTCCATGTCTTCATTGCTTCTGTGTGCACCAGGTCAGACCTTATCCCTCCCTGCTTGTTAATGTAGTACATGGCGGTGTTGTCTGTCCTGCTTTGCACCACCTTATCCCTTACCATGGTAGTGAAGGACTGGAGTGCCAGAAACATGGCTCTGAGCTCCAGCAGATTTATGTGTAGCAGCGACTCTGCTGGGGACCATCTATTGGTGATTGTCTGATCCCCCACTGTGTACTGTCCTAATACTAATCAAATGTGGTCTGCTCCAAGGTACTGGCTTTTTTTTTTTTTTACTTACTATTTTTACACTCTTTTCTCTCTCCACGTCTGTACCTTCCCTTGGGGTCCTCAGCTGCACCATAACTGGCCGTGTCGGGAAGACCACAGGAGCTAAGTCCTAAGTACTGTTTTAAGCAACATGTTATTACTTCAAGCTCTGTGTAACTAATGCCAGGTCGCCCATGAAAAAGGGACCTTTGGGGCTCAGTGGGTCTACCTGGCTACCAAAATTGAATAAATAAATAAATAATATGTGTCATGCACTGTAGGCTGACCCAGGTGTGCCCCTCCCCCCCATCCTAGGAGGGAAGCATCTGTTGTAAGTACTGGCTGCAGTAGTGTGTTTGGTACTGGAACCAGTTTTGCCAGGGAGACCCGTCTTTGGCACTAGTGTACTCTGAGACGGAACTGGATGCTCCCCATCTGGAATCTGCAACCCTGAACTGCCCCTGTTGCTGCCGCCATATGCCCTAGCAACCTTAGGAAATGTCTTGCTGACTTTGACTTGTTGAGGCTAAAACATCCTGCAATCTGTAGGACATTTTCCACTCTGTTTTGGGTAAGGAAGGCCCTCCCCTGCAGAGCATCCGGCTCTGCCCCATAAAATTCAGTACCCGAGTCAGCTGAAGGACAGATTTTTGGACACTGATAAGGAACCCCAGTGACTCTAAGGTTTCCTGGGTGAACTTGAGGGCATCTTGTACCTGCTGTGGTGACTGGCCTATGACTAGCCAGTCATCCAGGTAAGGGAACACTGTGATGCCCTGCCTTCTCAGGTGTACCACTACCACTGCCAGGCACTCTGTGAAAGCCCTGGGAGCAGAGATTAGACCGAATGGCAGAGTTGCAAACTGGTAATGCCGTGAGTGAAGTCTGAATGTTAGGTACTTTCTGTGAGATTCTCTGATTGGGATGTGGAAGTAAGCATCCTTGAGATCCAATGATGCCAGCCAGTCTCCTTCCTGAAGATTAAGAAGAATTATTGCCAAGTACCTTGAGTAGAATCATTTTCTCTTCTGCAAGGGTGGAACAGGTTCTGCTGCCCTTGCTACCAGCAAGTTTGACACCTCTTTTTCCAAGAGTGCCCATTCTGTGATAGATACTGATCTGAAGGACCTTGACCTGAGCTTGGGGAAGGATTTGAAGCTGAGGGCTAGGCCCTGGCTCACTATTTCCAAGACCCACTTGTCTGTGGTGATGGTTTTTCAAACTGGAAAGCAGTGAGCCAGCCTGTCCCCTACTGGTAGTGGGAAGGCAACCCTGACCGATGGATCAGGGAGTCTGATTTGCCTGGGCTGCAGCTTGAGTGGCCTAGTCACGTCTGCAGCCCCTTCTACCCTGCCCCTGAAATATCCCCTCTGTTGCTCATACTCACCCCTTGTGTACCCCCTTCTCCTCCTGCTTCTCACCCCCCTATAACCTCCCCTTTCCTTTCCTCCACCTACCCTCTCCTGGTCCCCCTTCCAAACTCTCTCCCCATTCCCTGTTGTCCGTTGCCCTCCCCCCTTTTGCTCTACCCTCTCCGTCCCTTTTATGGATGTCCCTGTGCTCCACTGTTCTCTTTTACCTCTTCTCTACCTTCTCAACCTTTCTACCCATGACTCCATAGTATGCATGTCTCATTGTCCCCCCCTTTTTTCTCCCCACCTCCTGCTCACCCCAATGCTTTACCCATCTCCTCCCATTTCTCACCTCTCCAATCTCTCACTCCTCTGAATCAGCCACTCCTTCAACTGTAATTCAGCATGCTACACAAACAGGTTCTAGTAACCACCCAGCTGACTGTTGCTCAAGTCTTTGTTTGTGCTGTATCTTCCAGTTCCACCTTATAGTTAGTCAACATGTTACCATGCACTTTGTTACTGTACTGTATGATTATAGCATTTTATCTTTTATTGCTGTCATGCAATTGTTCCGTAGATTGAGTCATCTGTAATTCACTGTAATTGCTTTTATGTGTTGCACCTACGATTGTTGTCTATATGTACTGTATATGTCCCTGTTTTTATGTAATCAGGACCTCCTTGTGAATGAGCCTGCTCAGGAGCTTTTCCTGCAATAAACTTGAATTGAATTAATATACAGGGGTGGCCTGAGCCTGGAAAATGGTCTGCCGTAGCCTGACCTTCCTCTATCTCCCCTTCCCTACCTATGCCCTATAAGAGGCTGAAGCCTTTTCTTTGGCAGCAATGCTCTTATAAGTGGTTTTATACGTATCCACTTTTTTCATATAAGCTTCACTCTTATCCCCAAACAGGGAACTGCTTTTACAAGGGAAGTCTATGGCCTTAGTCTGGGCATCTTGGGTTAGGTTTGTGGTTCTGAGCCAAGCAAACCTCCTTAGTGCTAACGTCAGGGCCATCCATCTGGCTGCAGTGTCGTTGGAATACACTGCCATATTGAACTGGTACTTGGTAGCCTCCAGACCAAGCCTGGCTGTCTCGACCATGTCAGAAACCATAGCAGGAGGTGCTTTCTCAGCCATGGCCAATATGGAATTCCCAAGGGTTTTCTGATACCTGGCAGCATATGCCATGTAATTAGCTTGCCTTACGGCCAAAGAAGCAGTCAAGTAACCCTTCTTTGCCATATTGTCCAGCTTTCTTGAATCCTTTTCAGGTGGGTGAGATAACAGTGGCACCATTGCCCTGTCACAGACAGCTGCCTGCATCACCCCTCATGGTCAGGGTATGAAAGAAAAAATTACTCACCTTAGTAATGTTGTTTCTTCTAATGGAGTCTTGCTATATTATGACAATTGCAGTTTGTCCCAGCCTTAGAACTGCTCCGGAGGTGAAAGAGATAACTTCCATGCCATGCATGGAACTTAGAGCGCGAGCTTGGTTAGAAAAGCTCTGTCTGGATCATTTCAAACTGAAACTGTCAGATCTTTACGAGCAAAACTCACTAAGGTTCTGTGTGGAAGCTGTAACCTACACTAGCCAACTGTCTACTTAAGTATTAACACATTTTCCTGGTCCCAACACCAAGACTCAAGTCAGGGGACCAGAAAATAAGATAAGATAAAATAAAACACAACACCCAAACACCCCAAAAAGAAGGGGTGGAAAACAAGATGGGCATCAATAAGTGCCAACACTGGACTGCCCACCCCATCCCTAAAGTAGAAGTTCTGAGAGGGGCAGGCTGGGGGGGAGGTCATAATATAGCAAGACTCCATTAGAAGAAACAACATTACTAAGGTGAGTAATTTTTTCTTCAAACAACATGAAGTCTTGCTATATTATGACAATTGCAGACTACACAGCAGTACCTCCATGGAGGAGGGACAGAACCTACTTGGAAAATAGGCTCTGAAGCACAGCTGTGCCGATCGAGCATCCCTCCTGGCCTGAAATGTCCAGGAGTAATGCTTGAGTGAAAGTATGTACTGTTTTCCAAGTAGCTGCTTGACACATCTCTAAAATAGGGATGTCCCTGGCCGCAGCTAGGGACGCAGCTGTACCTCTGGTAGAGTGAGCCCTCAGGCCTGAAGGGGGAACCTTACCCAGTTTTTGATATCAAAATTGGATACAAGAGACAATCCACCTGGCAATGGATCTCTTAGTGGCAGGTTTCCCTTTCCCAGCCTCACCAGAAGTGAGAAAGAGTTGGAGGGAGTCAAACCTGTGACATTTGGTACGTTCTATGTAGTAACTAAGGGCCCTCTTAACATCTAAGCTGTGCAGCCTCCTCTCACCAGAGGAGGAATGGTCAGTGAAGAACACTGGAAGAGAAATAGATTGATTAAGGTGGAAATCTGAAACCACCTTAGGCAAAACCTTCCTGTTAGTCCTGAGGACTACCTTATCCCTGTGAAAGGAAATAAAGTCAGTCTCCACTGACAAAGCTTGCAACTCACTTATGCGCCTGGCAGAAGTGATGGCTACTAGAAACAGTTTTCCAAGTCAGGTACTTAAGCTCTGGCAAGACAGAGGTTCAAAGGGGTTGCATCAGCTGAGCAATGCAAACATTAAGATCCCAGGCAGGGAGGGTCCCTGAATGGTGGATTGGTATGAAGCAATCCCCTGAAAACTTGGAAAATACAGGGTGAGCAGAGAGAAGAGGGCTTCCTGCTGAAATAAAAGCAGAGACAGCTGCCAAATGCACTTTCAGGGTAGCTGGTCTCAGTCCGAAAGAATTAAGATGGACCATATAGTCCAAAACAGTGGGCAAATCAGCAGATTCCGGGGAAATATGCTTCCCAGAGCACCATATGGAAAACCTTTTCCATTTAGATTTATAAGTAGCCCTGGTGGAAGGCTTCCTAGAAGCTTTCAAAATTTCGAGAACACCTTGAGAAAGGTGTAGGTCAGCAAACTCTAACTCCTCAAGAGCCAGGCCTTGAGGTTGAGGATTGAGATTCGGATACCAAACTCTCCCTGGGCACAGGTTAACAAATTGTGATTCCTGGGGAGACACAGGGAAGATGGACTGCTAAGGACAGAAGGAGAGGGTAACAGGGCTGTCTGGCCCAATCTGGAGCAATCAGAATCATCTTGCAGGGCTGATCTGATTTTGACTAGCACCTTGAACAGGAGAGAGGAAGGGGGAAGGCATAGAGAAACTTCCTTCCCAATCGAGGAGGAAGGCATCCAGGGGACTGAGCCCAACACTGGGGCCTGCAACAAAAAGTGGAAGTTGATGATTGTCTGGGGCTGCAAAAAGATCTATCTGAGGGGTGCCCCACCTGGCAAAAACTATCCCCAGTACTCGAGGATCCAATGACCATTCGTGATGGCCCTGGGAAATCCTGCTGAGAGCATCTGCCAGGACATTGTCCTTGCCTGGGAGGTGAACTGCTATGAGGGAGGTGTTCAGGGAATAAGCCAGAGACCACAACTTCATTGCCTCGGTGCATAAGGCCGAAGACCGAGTGCCCCCTTGTTTGTTGATGTACCACATTGTAGTGGTGTTGTCTGTTCTGACCTGTACCACTTTGTTCTGAACAGATGCAGAAAAACCTGAAGAGCTAGAAAACAGCTCTGAGTTCCAACAGATTGATGTGGAGCAGAGATTCCTAAGGGACCACAATCCCTGGGTGGAGAGGTTGCCCATGTGGGCTCCCCATCCCAAAGGGCGCATCTGTAGTAAGGGTCAGGAGTGAGACAGAGGATGAAAGAACCCCTTGTCTCAGATTGCTCTGATCCTGCCACCACTGAAGGGCCTGGATCAGGGTTCGAGTTACTGGGATCAACTTGGATAGGGGATCTCTTCTTTGAGACCAAAAGGCTCTCAAATGGAACTGAATGTCCCTCATCTGAAATCTTGCTCCTTGCACTACGGCTGTGGAAGCAGCCATGTGTCCTAGGAGCTGTAGAAAATGCCTTGCTGGTTGAGAGACCTGCAGGGTGAAGGAGGAGGCCAGGCCCACCAGGGTCCTTACCCTTTCTAGGGGAAGGAAGGCTCTGGCCTGCTTTGTGTCCAGTTCTGCGCCTATGAAGGTGAGTACCTGGACAGGTTCTAAAACTGACTTTGGAAGATTGAGAAGAAAGCCTAGAGAGGTAAGCAGCTGCTGGGTAACCTGCAGGTGTGATTTGACCTAGTCTGGAGACTGACCCACAATGAGCCAGTCGTCTAGGTAGGGAAAGATGGCAATCTTTTGCCTTCTTAAATGAGCAACTGCTACCGCCAGGCATTTTGTGAATACCCTTGGGGCAGAGGTAAGGCCGAAGGGCATTGCTCTGAACTGATAATGGCCGAGGGCAGTTCGAATCTGAGGTACTTTCGGTGGGAGCTTCTGATAAGAACATGGAAGTAGGCATCCTTGAGGTCCAGGGAAGCTAGCCAGTCCCCTGGCCTTAGGGAGGGTAAATCATTCCCAGAGT
Organism: Neoceratodus forsteri; assembly: GCA_016271365.2. Classification (NCBI taxonomy): domain Eukaryota; kingdom Metazoa; phylum Chordata; order Ceratodontiformes; family Ceratodontidae; genus Neoceratodus; species Neoceratodus forsteri. The sequence continues at coordinate 667,300,584 of CM057451.1, read as the reverse complement.
CACCATTTTGAATTTGGTTTTAAAAGGTGCTTGTTCAGATATCTTAGGTCCAGGATGGGCCCCATTCTCCTGTCTTTTTGGGGTAAGGAAGTACCTGGAGTACAGTCCCTTGCCCTGGTGTAGGGAGAAACCCTTTCTACCGCTCTGAGAGCCAGGAGGTTGAGACTTCTGTTTCCAAAGCAAGAGTCTCTAGAGAGTTTGCAGGTGGAAAGGATCTGATTCTCATCTTTGGAAATTTTTGAAGCTGAGAACCAGACCCTGGCTTACTACTTCAGGACCACTTGTCTGAAGTTAAAGACTCCCAGTCCTGGGCCAAGTAAGCCAGCCTGCCTACAGGTAATGGAGAATCGGCCCTGGGCATCCCATCAGAGTGCCTGTTTGGCAGGGGCTTTAGGCTGAGGGGTGGGAGCAGGCCTGCTCATACCCCGTCTGCCTCTCCCTCTGAAGAACCCCCTCTGAACGTAAGCTGAAGAGGAGGCCTGGGTTTGGTAAAAAGGTCTGTGAAAAGGCCTGCCTCTACCCCTGGGGGGCTGCCTCTGAGGAGTGGCTTGCCGTTCCTTGGCTTGTGCACTCCTATAAGTGGTTCTATATTCATCCATTTTCTTCATATAATTCTCTGTCTGCTCCCCAAACAGAGAATTTCCCACCACAGGAAAATCCATGGCCTTAGCCTGGGTATCCTGTGACAGACTAGTACACCTGAGCCAAGCCAATCTACGAAAGCCACAGTTGTAGCCATGACTCTAGAGGATACATCATTAGAATCCACTGCAGCATGGAATTGCACCTTAGATGCCTCAATACCATCAGCAGCCACCTGTTCCAGCTCCTTGGCAAGCTGGCCAGGGGCCTGTTTAGCTAAGGCCATGACAGTATCCCATCTAGATTTCTGGTATCTTGCAACATAGGCCATATAATTTGCCTGTCTGAGTCCCAAGGACGCTGCCATGTATTGTTTTTTTAGCCATGGCATCAATCTTCCTGGAGTCCTTGTCAGGAGGATGTGAAGCCAAGGGAATATTAGCCTTATCACAGGCTGCAGCCTGAACTACCCCAACATAGCTGCATTGCTGTGAAAGAAATTCTGTATCAGGACCTGACAAGGTGTACCTCCTGTCCATCTTTTTATCCACAGGAGGCACAGAATTAGGAGCTTTTAAAATTTTTATTGTTTGTTTCCTGAAGGATTTATGTAAAGGAATAGACAATCTCCTGGACTCTGGGATATCCATCATCTCCACAAAGTCAGGCTCCTCTTGCTCATCCACAGCTTCCTCCAAAGGTAGCTGGAGGGTTTCAGCAACTTTTTTATAAAACAGAAAATGAGAAGGGGACTCAGAAAGCCTAGGGGGAGACTCTCCTAAAGGTCTGTCTGGGGAGATGTCCGGTTCAATGGGCACATCCAGACTTTCAAAATCACATTCACACTGTTCATAATCATCCTCCCCCTTCTCTGGTTCATAAAACTCCTCTATATCATATTCTTGAACCGGTGGAACCGGCCGAACCGACCTTTTGCCAGATAGTGGCGGTTCGGACGGAACCGGGCAAAGCAACTGGACAATTTGGATCGCTTTGGCTGTCTCTGCAGCAGTTGGAGAAGGAATTTTGGACTCCACACCTGCTGATTTTCTAGTTCTCTTTGCTGGAACTGGCTCCACTGAGTCAGCTTTTCGTTTGCCCGAGGAAGTCGTCCCCTGGTCAGAGGGCACTCCCTCCGGTTCGGTTGGCACCGAACCGGGCTGGCCATCCGGGTCAGCGGACGTTTTGGCCTCTCGTTCCCTGAGTCTACCAACTCTCTTATCTAGGGTAGCTGCAGGAAATTCTTGCAAATCTGGCAGTCTGCATTGAGGTGGTCAAACCCCAGACAATAAACACATGTGTGTGTGGGTCAGCCTTGGCAAAGGCTTCCCCACAGACACTACAGTGTTGAAACCCAGTGGGCCCAGTTTTTCTTTTGGGTTTCTCAGACATAATGCCAGCCTAACCAAAACTTGCCTTTTCGGCCAAATGCCAGGCAAGACACCCTTATCGGTTCCCAACCGTGTCACGGGTCATGGAAAAACCGTAATGAAACTGCTTTTTTTTAGAACTGATAAGAACCGGAACCGCACTCTAAATAGCTTTAAATGAATTTAGAAAATGTTTTAAACAACCTGATCGGTTCAAACCGAACCGATAAACATTCTACAATTCCACACAGAAATAAACCTGTCTATTACTTACAATACCACAGACAGAGCTTGAACCCGATCGGTTTTGCGGTTAAAATAATTATAATGGTTGAATTTAACCGAGAAAAACACTTTTAAACAGAGAAATGAACCGAGCAGTAGGAGGAATCTCCGGAGCGACTGTTCAGTGAGGCGGAGTAAAGAATCTGACAGTTTCAGTTTGAAATGATCCAGACAGAGCTTTTCTAACCGAGCTCGCGCTCTAAGTTCCATGCATGGCATGGAAGTTAACTCTTTCACCTCCGGAGCAGTTCTAAGGCTGGGACAAACTGCAATTGTCATAATATAGCAAGACTTCATGTTGTTTGAAACAAAAATTCTGCCCCCAACCTGTCCAGCTGATATTTATCAGCCTTCTTATCAATTGAGGGAATGAACTGGGTGTCTGCAGCACCTTCATTACATGATTCTTTAAAGACTTCTGAATGGGTAGGAGAAGCCGTTTGGTCGGAGTCAGACCAATCATGTCTAAAAAAATCTGCCTCCTCCTCCACCGTTTCATTGGTGGTTAAATCAAGTGCCTCCACCATCTGCTTTGCAAAAGTAAAGTGTGCGGAATAGTCCTCTAGTAGTCTGGGAGGGGACTCAAGCTCTTGATCGTGAGAAACCTCCAGTTCATTTGGTTCATCCTCATCATACCCCTTATAATGGAGGTCTTGAGACAGTAACAGATCCTTGTGCCTCAACGACAGGAGAGTACATATGTGCCATGTAGAATTTAAACTGATAACAGGAGGATGGGTGGGGCTGACAACAGGAAGCAGTTAGCAGTATTTAACATGGGAGGACAGAGGCCTCCCCCTCCAATATGAGCACAGGTGAAGAAAGAAGAGGAGGGATGGGGGGTCAGGATGGAGGGTGGCCTTCATTAATGCAAGATGTCTAGGAATTAAAATGCCTGAGCTGCAAGCTCTATTGGCAGTGGGGGTGGGGGAAGAGGAGGTTGGACGTAGCGGTTGTAACAGAAACTTGGCCACACAAGTGCCACGATCGGATCTGAAACTCAGGAGGTACACAACATATAGGAAAGATAGGATAGCTGGCAAGGGGAGAGAGTAGCTTTGTTTATTAGAGAAGTGATTGAATGTAGCAAGGATGAGGACATGGAGGGGATTGTGGAAGCAGTATGGGCCACCTTGCAGGATGGTAAGGGAACCTGGGGGTTGTATACAGGCCACCAACGGACTCAGATGACACAGACAATGAACTGGTAGCCTGTATTAGCAAACACTGTAGCAGGGGCGGGGGAGGGACCATGGTCAGCATCCACAAAAGTTACTGGACACCTTTCTCACTCAACTAGTGGGAGAGCAGACAACGGGGGTAGCATCCTGGACTTGGTACTGACGAATGGAGACCAGGTAAAGAACTTGGTAGTGGAGGACCCCCTGGCAGGGAGTGATCACTTAGTTGTTTGGTTCACTTTAACCTTAGGGAAAGAGTAGAACCAGTCACAAACGACTGTGGTGGACTTTAGTACAGATGACTTCGGGGGGATGGCTGACATACTCCGGGAGCATTTAAAAAACATCAGACCAGGGATGATCACAGAGACTCTGTGGGGGATAATGAAGTTCGGCCTGCTGCAGGCATCATAAGAACATAAGAATGTGATGACAGATGGGGACCGCGTGGCCCATCAAGTCTGCCCATTTGACTACTCCCACCTTGGAAGATACCTTATTTCAGGGTACTGCAATGTTTATCCCAAGATAGTTTTAATTCCCTGACTGTCTTTGCTTTCACCACCTCCTGTGGCAGTCTCTTCCAAGGCTCAATCACCCTCTCAGTGAAGAAGGATTTCCTTGTGTTAGTCCAAAATTTTCCTCCCTTTAGGCACCTGCTGTGGCCTCTAGTTTGTACTTATGTTCTTGAAAGAGGCTTTGATCCTGCACGGAGTATATTTCTTGGAGGTATTTAAATGTTTTTAACATGTCTCCCCTGTTCCTTCTCTGTTGCAGTGGGTACATGTTTAGTTTCCTGAGTCTTTCCTCATAGAGTTCCTGCTGAAGGTGTCGCACTATCTTTGCGGCTCTTCTTGGCACCATCTCCAACCGGTCTATATCCTTTTTTAGGTGAGATCTCCAGAACTGTACACACCAAGGACCTGTAAAGTGGTATTATCACCTCGCGTTTTCTGCTTGAGATACCCCTGCCCATACATCCGAGGATGCAACTTGCTTTTTGTTCCACCTTTTCACATGGACTCCGGACTCCCCACCTTCAGGTTGTTTGAAATCACGACCCCAAGGTCTCTTTCTAGCCTGGCACAGTGGTGCTGAGGGTTGAGGTGCTGGACGCTACACCTCATGCCATGCCGGTGACCTGGGTTCGGGAGTGAACACAGGCCATCAGGATTCAGTGGGGGAGGAGAGGATTGAGTGTCCAACAGACTACTCTCCTCTCCTGGGGTGGGTTATGGAGACTTCCCCACCTGGTAGCGTCTCCTGGCACCACACATCGGGCAGGGGACAACCAATGGGGAATGGTGTGGTGGGCGTCTGCGGGAGGAGGGGGGGGTGTGCCCTAAGCGTGCCGACACCACTGCATGGCTGCACCATAGGGGCGGAACAAAGGAAACCACCCTGACTCCTGGTAGGCGATGGTGGGTTCAGGGGCCAGCCAACACGCCCACTGCTGGGTCTATCCAGTCTGTCTCTGGCTCTCCGTCCGTGTCCTTCGCTCTACTAGATTATAGATAGAGTGCCAGGAAGGAGTTTGGCAGTCCTGCCTCTGGGGCTCAGAGCCATGGGGTTGGGCGGACAAGTGGCATGGAGTGGAAACTGGCCCAAGCCAGAGACAGGATTGGAATACTTCAGGCGGGGCGGGAACGACCGTGCTGAGCGACTACACCAAACAGAGTCCGGGAGTCAGTACAGCGGGAGTATAAAGAGAGTTCACAAAAAAAAAAGTTTCTTTCCAAGTTAGTAACATCTAGTTGTTCTCCCCTAGAGTGCAGTCAATTCCCCAAGGTGCATAACCTTATATTTCCTGGCATTGAACTTCAACTGCTAGGTTCCAGACCATTCTTCTAACTACTTTAGATCCGATTTCATCTCTGAGGCACCCTCTTGTGTGTCCATTCTGTTGCAGAGCTTTGTGTCATCTGCAAACAGACACACCTTTCCCTTCAATTCATCTGCAATGTCGCTGATGAATATGTTGAAGAGGACCAGGCCCAGCACTGATCCCTGCGGGACCACACTAGTCACCCTTCCCTCCTGTGACAGAGTGCTGTTTACCATTACATTCAGAGTTCTGTCCTGAAGCCAGTTCCTAACCCAATTTACAATTTTTTCAGCTACCCCTGAGTTCTCTAGTTTGTTAATGAGTCTCCTGTGGGGGACACAGTAGAAGGCCTTGCCGAAGTCTAGGTATATAATGTCAACCACCCCATTCTGATACACTATTTTTTTCACCCAGTCAAAGAAATCCATCATGTTTATCTGGCATGACTGTCCAGTTGTGAAGCCATGCTGCTTTGGGTCGAGCTTCCCGCTGTTTTTTTAGCTGTCACTATCCTTTAGTATGGATTCCATTATTTTTCCTACAATACAGGTGAGGCTGACTGAGCGGTAGTTTCCTGCTTCTTCCTTGCTTCTACTCTTGTGCAAGGGTACCATGGTGGCCTTCCTCCAGTCCTCTGGCACCTTACCACTCTCCAATGACTTACTGAAGAGCTCAGCCAGAGTAGCAGCAAGTTCTACCCTTAGCTCCTTTAGAATCTGTGGATGGATTCCGTCTGGCCCCATGGCTTTGTCATTCTTTAGTTTACTTAGCTCCTCAAGGACTCTCTCTCTATTTGGTGAAGGGACCCGTGTCTGCCTCCATGTTTTGGTGTTCCTGTTTATTCGGTATAGGTCCGCTTCCATTTTCTTCTTGTGTAAATATGGAGAAGAAATATTAATTCAAAATCTCTTTATCATCCTCTTCCACGTGTTAGCCTTCTTCTGTTTTTAGTCGAACTATACTCCCCTTGGTCTTTCTCTTTTCCCTAATAGAAGGTCTTCTCACCAGTTTTAATTCCCATGGCAATTCTCTCCTGTTTCTGCTTTTGCTACTCTAATTGCTTTGCCAGCCTCTTAAGTTTAGCCCTATACTCCTCTCCGTCTATTTCGTTCTTTCTTTCCTTATATTTCTTGAATGCTTTTTTCTTTTCACTGATTATTTATTTTTACTTATTTAGTTTTTGTTGACCGGGTACGTGCACTAGACAAATCCTGCCTATTTTCAGGCAGGTTGATGCCACTTTTTTAGTAAACCACAGAGGTTTCTTTTTTCTTCTGGATTTACTGATCAGCCTAGTACACTGTGATGTGACAGGGTGTAATGTCGTCTTTATAGCCTTCCAGCAAGCTTTGACATGGTGTTTCCTTTGCATGTATACTTATAAAGGTAGCTCAGCCTCTCATCCTGTTGAAGTCTGCATTCCTAAAGTTGAGGATCTTCAGTTTAGTATGACTGATATCTTCATATTTGTTGACTGTGAACCAGACTGACCTGTGGTCGCTGGAACCCAGATTGATTCCTAATGTCACATCTGATACCCTGATGCTCTTTGTTAGCACGAGGTCCAAGACTGCTTCCTCTCTTGTAGAGGTACCGATCATCTCAGTCAGACCTGCCTCTCGAAGGGCTACGAGGACTTCTTTACTTCTTTCTGATGAGGCTGTACAGGAGGACCAATTTACATCAGGTAGACTGAAGTCCCCTACAAGAAGCAGCTTGCCCTTGTTAGCCACAGTTTGGATTGACTCAAGAAGTTCTATGTCTTTCTCAGCTTCTTGAGATGATGGTCTGTACACAACTCCCAGCCTGACTGGGGCCTTGTGTATTGTGTCATTGGGTACCCATAGGGTCCCTGCCTTGCTGGGATTACCCTGGATCTCAGTGGCTTTGATACCCTCCTTGATGTATCTTGCAACCTCCCCCACCTCTTTTTCCCTTTCGATCTCGCCTGAACAGAGTGTAATCTGGGATAGTGACATCCCAGGTGTGGTTCTTGTTGAACCATGTCTCTGTCACTGGGACCCAATCCAGATCAGCTTCAGTCACCAGGGTGCAGAGGTCCGGCATTTTATTTTCTGGACTGCGAGCGTTGATACATAGTGCTCACCATAACCTGACTTTCTACATTTCCTGCTTTGTGCTTAGCAGTATTGGTCTAGTCAGGACCAACTTCTCAGAAATGTCTTTCTGTTGTAATGCTTGGTGACTTAAGGATGCATTTGTAGGCTCTTTTGTAGGCTTGGTGTGCTGAAAAACTGACGTACTGGTTGGCGTTTGGTGTGTGGAATCTAGTGGCACCTGTGGTGTGTTGGGCATTATTGCCATGTCCCCTTTTTTGATGAATGTGTTTAAAGGCTCACCTGTGAGAATAGCAGGATGAAAGAAAAATGTACTGGCTAATATTACTCTAATATTACTAGGTCCCATCACAAGAGGGCTAGGGCCAGAAAACCCTGTTAGGTGGTTAGGCAGAGAAGTTCAGCAAAGGGTGAGGGAAAAGCGGTTGGCCTTCACAAGTGTTCCTGTAGGGAGTCAGACAGGGAAGAGTACTGCAGGATCTCGAACGAGGTCAGTAGAATGGTTTGAACGGCCAAAGCAGCTAAGGAGCTTAGGCTAACACACGGGATCAGGAAAGGGGAGAAGGAATTTTATAGGTATGTTAGGGAGAGAAGGAAGGGGAAGGGCAGATAAACAGGTTAAAGAAGGAGGAGGGCTGGCCTGAAGTAACAGTAGAGCAGGCGGAAGTACGCAATGAGTATTTCTGCTCAGTCTTTATTAGGGAAAGGAAGGGTCTGTTACCACAAGTGGGAGGCAAGGTCGGGACAGTGGACGGAGGTACACTTACAGATTGTGAGAACCACGTGGGGAGTGTGAGAGAATCTCAAGTCTTTGAGGCCTGATAAGGCTCCAAGACCAGACAGAAACATAGAAACAGACTTATGGCAGATAAGGACCGCTTGTCCCACCCAGTCTGCCCGTTTCCCTACCTATTTGATAAGCTGCTGATCCTAGTCAATCAACAGCCTACTTCTTCCTACTATCACCATAACTGCCTTATGTCTGTCCCATGCATTCTTGAATTCCCACACTGTTTTTGACCCCACCTCCTCCTCAGGAAGGCCTTTCCATGCATCCACCACCCTCTCTGTGAAGAAATACTTCTTCACATTGCCCCTGAGCCGTCCCCCTCGTCTTCAAATTGTTCCCCCTTTTTCTTGCACATCTCTTTTTCTGAAAGATGCTACCCTCTTGGACTTTGCTGATTCCCTTGAGATCCTTGAAAGTTGCTATCATGTCCCCCCCTCTCCCTCCTTTCCTTGTGGGTATATATATTAAGCTCCTTTAGTCTCTCTTCGTATGGCTCTGGTGCAAACCCTGCACCATTTTAGTTGCCCTGCTCTGGACTGCCTCCATCTTGTCTATGTCCTTGCGGAGATGGGGTCTCCCGAACCACACGCAGTACTCCAAATGAGGCCTTACCAACTGTCTGTACAGAGGAATAATAACTCTCTGTTTTCTACTGGTGATGCCTCTCCACCCCAGAGTTCTTGGGGAACCGGTGGATGTCCTGGCCGCTCCAATGATGGAATTATTCAATTACTCCCTCCAATCAGGATGTGTACCCCTGGACTGGAGGACTGCTCAGGTTATGCCACTCTACAAGAGTGGACTGAAGGATGAACCAGGGAATTACAGACCGATCAGTCTGATGTTCATTGTGGGGAAACTGACAGAGGCCATCCTGAAGGAAAGGATGGTGGAATTCCTGGAGGCAAACAGGTTCCAAGATCAAAGCCAGCATGGGTTCATTCGTGGAAGATCATGTCAGACAAACCTAGTCGAATTCTTCGGCTGGGTGACAAGATCCCTGGACAGTGGAGATCCGGTTAATGTCCTATACTTGGACTTCAGTAAGGCTTTTGATTCGGTCCCACATGGAAGGTTGATACGTCAACTGAGGAACTCAGGGGTTGAGGATAAAATAGTGAGCTGGTTAAAAAACTGGCTAAGTGACCGGCAGCAGAGGGCGATGATACGGGCAGTGGCATCAACTCACAGGGGGGTCATCAGCAGACTCCCTCAGGGATCAGTGCTGGGCCCATTCCTGTTTAAAATGTTCATTGAGAACATTAGGGAGGGAATAATGAGCAAGATGAGCCTTTTCGTGGATGATTCAAAAATGGGTGTGGTGGTAGACAGTGAAGAAGGGAGGAAGTCACTTCAGGACGATTTGGTTAGGTTGGAAAGTTGGGCACACACTTGGCAGTTGGGGTTTAATACTCAGAAGTGCAGTGTGCTACACCTGGGATTCAGAAACCCTGGGTTCAACTATCATTTTTTTTTGAGGGGGGGGTATAGCTGATGGCATCTAAGGGGGAAAAAGACCTGGGGGTGCTCATAGATGCAAGGATGAATAATTCAGAACAGTGATGAACAGCGGCTGCAAAGGCAAATAAAATACTTGTGTGTATCTCTAGGGGAATAATACTGAGGAGAAGGGAGGTCATTCTGCATGCAATTTTAGAGACCTTACTTTAAGAAGGATGTTACCCTTTTAAAGAGCATACAGGGACGAGTCACATGGATGATCCACGGTCTGGGGGGATTGTTCTTCAAAAAATATCTGGGGGAGTTGAACATGTACTCCCTGGACGACAGGTGGGGGCTATGACTGAGGTCTTCAAATATATGAAAGGGATAAACAGGGTAGACACAGAGGGTCTATTTACGTTGCAGGGGGAGGGAACTATGAAGGGACATAACCTTAAGCTAGTAGGGGGAGGTACGTGGGGAAGCGATGAAACACTATTTCACGGAGAGGGTGGTGGCACCTTGGAATGCACTTCCAGGGGACCTGCTGGCAAAGGAAACAGTGGAGGGCTTCAAGGTGGGGTGGGACAGATTTATTTAAGTCTTTGGTAACCAGGTAAGTGCGCTGGTCCAGGGGACCGGTTTCAGACACAACCCAGGCCACAGCAGGTGGCAATACAGAAGGAGAAATGTATTATACAATGAGTGTGAGCTAGAGCATATACAGACATCACTGGTGGACAAAGTAGGGTACACAGGAGAAAAGCAAAATAGGAGAGGCTGTATAACTTATAACTAAAACAACTCAGTTCATCAGGATAATAAAAAAAAAAAAATACATGGGCAAGGCACAGGTTGGGGGGTGGTACAAAGCAGGGTGCGGGGGGGGGGTGAGCCAGGTGGAAAGGAGCACATGGGGGTGGGGCAATTGCTGAAACAGTCAGGAACTGCATCTCAGGCAGATGAGATAGACCGTTGGGCCTAATCTGCTGGCAACTTTGTATGTATGTATGTATGTATATATATACACATATACACACACACATATATGTATGTATGTAGTGCACCTGGGGAAAGGTAACCCCCAGAGTACTGGCTAAATGGGATTAAACTTAGTACCACTAAGAAGAGCGGGACCTGGGAGTCATAATTCGTGACACCCTAAATAGTCAAGCTAATGTTACAAAGCATACAGCAAGGCAAGCACAATGTTAGCGTGTATTGGGAGGGGAATAGATAGTAGAAGGAGGGAGGTGATCCTCCCCCTTTATCGATGCCTGGTGAGGTCACACCTGGAGTATTGTGTCCAGTTCTGGAGCCCTCACCTCAAGAAGGACAAGGTCAGGATAGAGGCTATGCAGAGAAGAGCAACAAAGATGATACAAAAGGCCTCCAAGGAGCCTCCTACAAGAAGCGACTGAAAGCACAGAACATGTACTCACTGGAGGCCAAGAGGAAGATAGGACTGAAATCTTTAAGTCCCTGAAAAGCATAAACAGAGTGCCCCAAACAGTGCTATTCAGTAGAAGCATCACCGCAATGACACGTGGGCATGCATGGAAGCTGTGGGGAAGGAACTTTAGAAGGAATTTGAGCAAGCTCTATTTTTCTGAAAGGGTGAAGCCATGGAACAGTCTGCCTGCTGAGGTGGTGGGTGCAAGGGCTGTGGTGGGTTTCAATCATGGGTGGGACACAGTAAGAGTACAGAAAGCAAGTACAAAAGAAGGGAAGGATGAGCTAGTGGGAAGGGTAGGTCCCCGGATTGACACTAGGTCCTGGGTATATACGGGCAGACTCGATGGACCCTCGGTCTTTTTCTGCCATCTCTTTCTGTTTCTATGTTATAGTTCTTTGAAAAAGGAGACCGTGTCACACCCCTTCAACAGGTCTGTCAAGGCATTCCATAATTCTGCAAACCTGTAGGAGAAAGAGTCCTAACCAAGAGAATTTCCTATGCGGCAGTAATACAGAATTCTTTGCCATGCTCCTTGTGGAATACTTGTTATCAATGTCCTTGAACCTGGATTGCAGACCTGGGGAGAGCAACCCAAGTAATGTTTTTTTTTATCCAGTATTATGACTTGTAACATGGGCAAAATCAGAGGATCGGAAACAAGGAGCCCAACTGGTTCAATTGCGTCAGGTGGCACAATAGCAACACGGCATTATGGCACGTTAATGCCATGTTGCTTCCGGACGTTCAGAGCAATAATGCCCTGTTGAGAGCGTGAATGCGCTCACTGAAGTAGGCAAGGAGTGAAGGGAGTAGAGATATGTTAACAATAGGTGGCGCGCAATAAGAGAGCAGAGTGCCGTAGTGGCAGGGCGAGAGGAACTGCAGTAGTGTGTTGGCGTGGGCACCACAGAAAACCAGAGAGAGGAAACAACAGGGAATCATGCTATGTTGGAGGCACCGAGCAAGTAAGTTCAAATGATACAAGTCGCCGAGCAATGGAAAAGGGCAGTGGGAAGCACAGGTGACTAACAGATGAGTGTGAGCGAGACGAGAAGTGGTGTAGATGTAACAAAGCACCACCTATTGGTGCTAATTGTGAGGTTTGTGGTGTACACCCAGCGGAGAACAGAAGTGTTATTTGTGGAGGATATCAAAGTATGCACGAGCGACATGTTCCTCAGAATGCAGCAGAGCAGGGATCTGAAATACAAACGAGGGTACAGAAATAGAATAGGCAGCACAAGTAGCAAAATTCTTAGCTGCAAGCATAGTGTTATGCGAAAATGTATACGTACAGCAGAGTGCAAAGATGAGAAAAAGTCATCACCACTATATTAGTTGATGTCGGGTCATGAACGTGCACACGCACGGTTCCAGCAACAGAAAGGCAGCAAAAGTAAGAGACGTGCACCACAACTGTAAAGGTTAAATAAGTGTTTCTGCTGATTTCTGTTCTACAGCAAAGAAAAGAGCATCTGACAAATAGCCCAGTTGCACTTGCCATGTTACAAGCACATTAATCCACTCCAAAGGTGGCATCTAGTGGGGAGTTAATGCATGGTTGGTCATTGTAGGCACCCCCAACCATGCATTAACTCCCCATTAGATGCCACCTTCATCGTGGATTAATGCTTACATGGAACTGCTCCCTCTGGCAAAAGTTAAACCATCCTGTAACATCATAAAGGATGCAAGTATGGGTGTCTAGTTTGAGGTCCAGTGCAAAGCAACAGGCCCAACTTGAGGCTCTTTATCCTAGACACAATACCATAATTAATTATGCTGAGGATAAAACAGTGAACCAACATATTTTTTTAGTTTCCAGAAGGATATTACTTCTATTATGGTACAGAAGGCCAATTCTAGAGTTTACTGTCTTAGTCAGGTGGTCTACATGGTCGGCAACAGCTTATGCGCAGTCAAGATACACCCCTAGGTATTTGAAACTGGTCACCTGTTTGAGGGTAGCTCCAGACTGTGTGCAGATAGGGGAGGGGTCTAGTTTAAAACTGGTGCCAAAAAGCATACATTTAGTCTCCTTGGTGTTCATGACTAATAGAGTATGGGAAAACCCAGACTTGATACAGTGAAAATCTTACTGCTGACTCTATCATAAAAGATCTTGGTTTTTATCTTTCACAAAGGCTACGGCATCATCTGCATATAGAATAATGTCCACGGATTGGCATACAGAGAGCAGGAGGTTAATGAATACACTAAAAAGTAGCCAGAGTATGGAACCTTTGGGTACTCCCACTGTAACTTCCCTGTCAGCAGACAACATGTCTCTATATTCTACAGCCTGAATTCTGTGTGACAAGCAGTCATGCAAACAGCCAACAGCATTAGCAGGCAGGACTAGAGAGTGTAGCTTATAGCACAGTAAGGCATGGTCAGTGGGAGCAAAGGCCTTGGTCAAGTCTATACAGATGGCAGGTGGGGCATGATAACATACTGCGATCCGGGCCTAAACATGAAAAACATTCGGTATGCAAACTGATGCCGGCAATTTTATTTCTGCACCAAAAGAAATGAAAGGCTTTTTTTCCCCATAACTAAAAAAAAAAACAAAAAAAAACACAAAACTGTAAGAACGTGGCCAACTGGAAGTTCATCACTTGCAACAAGGTGTTCACTTCACAGCAGGAAAAAAGGAACTCAGGCGGTTGGATCTTGTGGTCCTGCCCAACTGCCCCAGAGCAAGCTTTCATCACATTCTGGTGCTGCTCATCCGTGCGGCCAGCCTAAATATTTTACGTCCTGCAGTTTCCTAGTGCCTCCACGCTAAAGACTTTGCCACTATGCAGAAGAGGGGCTCTAAGCAAATCTAAGCCAGTGCTGCTGTTTCCTTTTAATCAGAGGTAAATACAGATTTTATTTTCATCAAAGCAACTACCTCCACAGCTTTATACAGTGATCAAATTTAAAAGTACTTGAAAGAAAAAAATATAAAGTTAAGAAAAGCGACAGGTCAGAAATGAAATAATAAAAAAAAAAAAGATAAAAATCAGCATAAATACAAGGCAAGCTATAGCTTAACAAACTGCTTAATCCCATCAGTTTCTGTTGTATCTTAAAGCCTTGTCTTTGTAGTGTTTGATCACAGAACCAGTCTATGTTCCCAAACTGTCATGTAGCAGAGATTTAAAAAGATGTAGCTGGTGTATGCATCATAGTGACAGGACCTTTCTTCACACTGAAGCTTAGTGCATATGGGGAAAACAAAATTAAAAAGGAAATGCCATGGTCCCTTTTCTAAAAATAGTTTTACATATCTAGCAATCTGAAAGATATCAATTATTAAAATCTCTTCCATTTGCAGCTGTTGCTAAGTGATGCATACTCATAATTTATACTTTTATTTAAATTATTCATTGTTTTCTTAAGTAAATAAAGTGTATTTTTTTCATTGGGGAAAGGGAGGGAAAGATGACAAAACTGGAACAATAAATATTACCATCTGAACGTCAAGTCTGAACTCCACAGTGGAACCCAAAGTCCATCCTGCTTGGCGAGTTCAGAATGATGTCACAGAAGTACTAGACTTCCGTGATGCAAACTAAAAAGGCTCAGATAAGTGCCCCAACTTACCCTGTAGCCTTATATGCGTAGATAGACCCAGATCATTTAACAGGATAATGACCCCGATGCACCATTATCCTCTCAGAAAGTAAAACACGAGCCTAAATAGTACAGTTATGTAAGAACTTACTCTTACTCCCAGACTCCTGCTATTGCCAAGGCTAACCTTCTCTTCTTTTCCCCTCCCAAAATGCTCACCCCCTGCCTAATTACCTTACACACACTCCCTTTGCACACTACCACATTTAGTTTCTCCCCTCACCTTTCTCCATTATATCAATTATCTCCTCTTACCCTTTTCCGTCCCCAATAAACCCTATGGCTAATGCTTTAAATTTACTCCTACCAGTCTTCACTATCTCTGTTCAACGCTGGAATTTACCGTTTTACCTGCTTTGCAAATAACTCCTCATTTTATCTATACATAGCTATTTCTCTGCAACTAGCCCAATTCTTTAATGTGTACAATTGTATGTGTACTGTAAATATTTCACTCATTGCTCATTTCTCTGTATACTTGTCCAGCTATGGGTAATGTGCAATATGTGCATATCTGCTGTCCTCCCCTTCCCCCGGGTCACACATGGAAATAAGCCTCTCCCAGTTAACAGCTTTAAATAAATCAATAAATAAAATAAAATAAACTTACCATAACAGTAGATCTTCGAGAGGATCTCTTGTAGCAAACCACACCTATGTAACTACTGTGGCCTGGCATCAGGATCCACACAGAAACATTTTTGCTAGCAGTCTACCAGAGGGCCACCCACCCAGATGTCACCCTCCGATGTCGGCCAACCCTATAAGAATGGGTAGCCCATGCTCCCTCCTCGGTTCTGCCACCACAGCCCACAAACAAAAAGACTGGCAGGACAACTGAGGAGAGATCTGAGGAACCCGCAAATAAAGAAATCAGCAGCAGAAGGCTCCCCCCAACTGAAAGGGAGGAAAACAAAATGAAGGCCAGGGGAGGGGTCTCTAGAGGTTGCTCGGTGATCTCAATAGCTCAGCTGGATGTCTCCCATACCTTTTTAAGGGGTACCTGCATTTGAAACACCCAATTCGTTCCCCTGTCCCAGCTTGCGATTTTAATTTTGTTTTGGAGAAGTTAACCCTGTCTGCTTTCGAGCCAGTCACAACTCGTGAGCTATACTTTCTCTCTTGGAAAGCGTTATTTTTAGTTGCCAATACTTCTGCTTGAAGAATTTCAGAGCTTCAGACCCTCTGGTGCGAGGAGCCTTATTTGATTTTTCACGCAAACAGGGTGTCTTTGCACACAAATCCTAAATTTCTCCCTAAAGTACTGCCTGAGTTTACCCTGAACCAGTCCATCCACCTTCCAGTTTATTTTCCTGAGCGTGCCAATCCAGGGGAAGCACTGCTCCATATGTTAAATGTGCGCAGAACTTTGAAGTACTACCTGCTTCGCACCAAGGAGTGTAGAAAGTCAAAGCAGTTGTTTCTTGGGCTGGCAGTATAGCCTAGAGGTTAGAGTAACGAGCTGTGAATGAGCTTGGTACATCCAGCAGATCACACCTTGGTTTGATTCTCACAACCTCCACTTGCATACTGTGCGACTCTGAGCAAGTCACTTAACCACCCAGTGCTCCCAGGTCACCCCTGAAAACAGGCACTTGTGCCTAGTGGGCCTTACCCGGCTACCAAAGACTGAAAAAAAGAAAAAAAAAAAATTTGTTTCCTTTGCCTTGGGTATAGAAGGTGCTCCAGTTTCTGGGCAATGTTTATCCAAATGGCTTGCAGATTGCATAGTGATCTGTTACAATAAGTATGGCAAAGAATTGCCTGGAGCAGTTAAAGCTCATTCCACAAGAGACATGGCTGCCTCTGTGGTTTGTTTCCGAGGGGTCTCAGCTGCTGACATCTGTGCGGCTGCCACCTGGAGTACTGTCCATACTTTCACCAAGCACTACAGTCTGGACATTGCCTCAAGAGCCCATGCAGATTTCAGCGGGGCTGTGCTGCAGGGCCTCCTGTCTTAAGTCAGCAGTTGGCCTTCCTCCCAGACTGTCCATTTGCACCTGTAACTGCTTGGGACTCGTTCCTGTGGTGTGACCTGATGACTGAGATACCCCCGAGGAAGATCTACTGTTACAGTAAGTTCTTTCTTATGTAACTGTACTATTACTATTTCTGAACCGTACCTATTGCTGAACCTCTGGCCATTGCCAGTCACTTAAACCCCCAAAGAAAATAGAACAGTTACGTAAGAACTTACCATAACAGTAGAGCTTAGATTTGATCTCAGTCATCAGGTCTGCTTTCCCTCCCACCATCCCTTTTCTTGGGGCTCTTGTACTGGAACTGGCTGCCTGGTGCATCCAGCTTTTCATATAGGTCTGGGCACCTCTCTATCTCCTCTGTTCCCCATGGCATGAGCTTTGCTCCCTTTGTCTCAGGAGGAAAGAACTGAGGAGGGAGCGGGGCCACTCATGCCTTTTTATAGGGTTGATGACATCAACGGCATGGGCGGCCCCAATTGTACTGCTGAAAATCTTCCGTGTAGATCCTGCTTCACCGACGGTGAAGTTCCTACGGTGTGACCTGATGACTGAGATACCCCGAGGAAGATCTACTGTTATGGTAAAGTTCTTACGTAACTGTACTATTACTATTTCTGAACCGTACCTATTGCTGAACCTCTGGCCATTGCCAGCCACAAACTCCTATGTCGGTGACCTGGACAAATACAAGCTCAACACCTTGCTAGACTTCAGGTCTTCCACCCCCCCAATCCAAACCCCCACTCCAGCTTCCACTTCTGCTACCTTTCAACCCATGAGATGATCAGACTCCTTAAAACGAACAATCCCAGGCCATGCCTAGGCCTTGACAGCATTGACTACTGCATCCTTAAAGGGAAACTCCTTTAGAGTCTCTAAGCGCAGCAGCAGCTGCAGAAACGCCTGATTACAGCTTTTAACATAACACATTTTTTTAATTTACTTGCTGCCTCTGAATTTTAATTAAAACTGTCTGCTCAGTCCATAATGGCCATAGGCCAGTCGGACATCTCGCACTCCGGGTGGCTTCCGCCCGCGAAGGTTATGTAATAAAGGGGCTCAACATTTGCCATTTGTTGGTTGCCCTCATTAGCATAACAGCAAGAAAGCCACCGGGTCGTGAGATGTCCGACCGAGGCTGTGGGCCATTATGAATAGAGTAGACTCTTTAATTAAAAATTCTAGGCAGCAGGTAAATAAAATTTACTTTATGTTAAAAGTCAGAATTGAGCTGCTTCCGCAGTCGCTGCTGCACTTAGGGACTCTATAGAGTTTCCTCTAAGCTGGTCTGTGAGTCCATCACCCTCCTCGTAACCAGCATCTTCAACTACTCCTTCTGCACAGGCACCTATCCCCTCACATGGAAATGCACCACCTTAAAACCCCTACACAAATAGGGCCCCCAAAATGATGTGGTTAACTATAGGCCTATATCTTTCTTGGCAACACTGTCCAAAATTATCAAGAAAATCGTACTTAGCCAAACCCTTGAATATCTTGAGAAATATAACCTACAAACAGATTCATAGCATGGGTTCAGGGCCAGCCATAACACTAAGACAGCTCTCATCAAATTCATTAACTTCATTAACAAGGCTAACAACGAAGGCCTCTACACCGGCTCAGTGTTTGTGGACCTCACAAAAGTCTTTGACCTCTTCAACCACAAGGTACTCCTCAACACCCGCTCCAGTTTCAATTTCTCCTGGAATGTTGTAAACTGGTTCTCAAACTACCTCAGCCACAGATCCCACAAAACTGTGATCGAAGGTGTTCTCTCCGACACCTGCCCCATCAAATACAGAGTTCCCCTGGGCTCCATTCTGGGCCTCCTCCTTTTCTCTCTCATGGTTAACTCCCGCACTGCGATTTGCAGGCACACATAAATCATTCTTTACGCAGATGATGCAGCACTGTTCCGTAAATAAAAGAACCCATCTATCCTCCTTGGCAAACTTCAGCATGATTTCTACTGGTTCCACTCCTGGCTCTCTTCCAGAGGACTAATCCTATACATCAAAAAAAACAAGTCAATGGTTTTCTCAGGGTCCAGAAGAACTGCCACCTTCGATTTCACCCTCCTGGATAATGATAGCAACCCAACAGAAAGGGTCACAGAGTTCAAATACCTTGGCCTTCTCCTCGACTGTCACCTAACCTTCAAACTTCACATTAATGAGCGCATTAAAAAAGGCTAGGCATGTTATACAGAGTCAAACCATACCTTATCCCTGAATCCAGGACCCTCTTTACCAACAGCTTCCTGCTCTCCATCTTCGACTTTGGAGCCCTGATCTACTACTTCTCCCTCTCTCAAAGACACTTCTAAAGACCACCTATCACAACATCATCCAATTTGCCACCAGCCTCACTAGATAGACCCACCACGGTGACCTATACAAACTCACCAATTGGCCTCCATTAGAGGACAGGCTGGGCAGCAAAATCCTGATCTACTACAAAATTGCAGGGGAACCTTACTGAGCAACATTGTCTCCATTTTTCCCTAGTTTGGCCCACACAAGGTCCACCAGACGGTCCATCCTCCCACTCCTCTCTCCCGTTATGTCGTACTACCCAAGGTCAACACACCCTCACCTACAAAGGTGTGAAAAAAAAACAGGTTACTCATCTGTAATGGTAGTTCTAGCAGTGGTATATGTTGTTCATCCACACTGTTTGGCATGTCCCTTTCCCCTTTAAGATCATCCGAAAGTCTTCAAGCTGGCTCCACCCACCCGGGTGGTCTATACCTCAGCTCAGTCCCATGACACCAGATCTTAGCCCGCTGGAAGCCAGGTTGTGTGTGTCTGCAGCCGGGGAGGTCGGGTGGGTCCATGGGGATGAACAACATACCTAGGAAATACCCTTGAACAAGTGTCAACATTTAAATACCTTGGAATCACCTTTGATCAAGGTTTTACCTTTGCGACCCACATTGATAACACAGCGAAAACGGTGAACCAGCGCATTGGTATCCTGTTCCGAAACCGGCCATTCCTTACCCAAGCTGTGCTGAGGATTGCTATCCAAAGCTCTGTCATCTCAATCATAGACTATGGCTTAATTATCTATGGCTCTGCCACCACCACCACCGCACTAAGGTGCATCACAACCCCCTAAACAAGGCCTGTCGGCTGCTCACTGGAGCGCAAAGACGTACTCATACATGTGAGCTCTATACTGAAACAGGATGGTTGCAACTCTCAAATCACATAAGGTACCTCACATGCTTGATGGCAAAAAAATCCATCTTGGGCAGCACTCCATCATGTATCCAAGACCTACTTTGCCCGAATACCAGCATCTGTCCCACCACAAGATCGGAACACCAGCCTCTCCAGGTCCCCAGATGCCGGACCACACAGGGCCAAAGATCTTTTGCCATCGTGCCCAGCTGGTACAATGCCCTGAGCTCGCTCATTACATCCTCCACGTCACTAGGAGCTTTCAAATCTATGCTTTACTCTCACCTCTCAGCCTCTAGCTCCTGTGACTGCCTTGACTAATGATTCTTCCCTCATGACTGTTTTTACTGTTTTTCATCCTCCTCCTCTGCTCCTTTCTTGACAAAGGCATCTGAGTACCTCTAACTACTCTAAGTCTGCTCCCCTCCCCATATCTCCTCCTACCCTTCCCACCTTGACCATTCCTCCAATGTTTTGTTTTTATCCTGTGATGTACTGTATTATACTGGCTTATTGAAACCTTTATAATTTGCTGACCATTCTATGTAACATGTCTTGTTTGTACATTGATGACGTGGAACCTTTGTAAAAGAGCCATTGGCTCAAAGGTAATAATTCCTAGAACAATAAACTAAACTAAATAACATATACCACTCCTAGAACTACTGTTACAGGTGAGTAACCGGTTTTTCTAGGATCATGGATATGTTGTTCATACACATTGTTTGGCAGACTCCTAGCCGTTCTCTGGGAGGAGGGAGGCAAGGCGCATACCTCCTACTTAGGGAACAGAGATTGGAGAACTGAGGTCCCAAAACCAGCATCCCAGCGTGACTCAAGGTCAATGTGGCAGTGGGTAATGAAGGTGTTTGCTGACTTCCAGGTAGCAGCCCGACAGATTTCCTGGATAGGAATGTCCTTGGAAGCAGCCACCGATGCAGCAGCATAGCGGGTAGAATGAGCTCTTATCCCTCTGGGAGGCTCCATGCCCGCCAACTCATAGCATAGACCTATGCATGATGTAATCCATCTTGCTATGGTCTGTCTGGCTGCAGGTCTGCCAGAGGCAGCTTCAGCGTAGGTGACAAGCCGTCCTCTCCTTGTAATAGGAGAAAGCACGTCTCAGGTCCAAAGTATGGAGCCTGTACTCTGCCTCCGAGGTGTAATTAGGGTAGTATACTGGCAGAGTCAACACCTGGTTAAGGTGAAACTCTGACACCACCTTCGGGAAGGAATTTCGGGTGGGGGCGCAGGACAACTTTGCCCCTGTGGAAGACCAGATAAGGGGAGTCCACAGAGAGCGCCTGGAGTTCCATTGTCCTTCTGGCAGACATGATAGCCACCAGGAAGGCAATCTTCCACAAGTGTGACTGCTCACACTTATGCATGGGTTCGAATGGCTTGCCCATGAGCTTTGCCAGTACCAGCAGTAGATTCCACAGAGGTGGAAGTTCATGCACCGGAGGGGATCTGTGATCCAGACCTTTGAAAAAGCGCTCGACCACGGTCTCCTGCGCCAATGTCAGCTGACCAGCTCGTGCCCAGTAAGCAGAAATGGCTGCCAGGTGCACCCTAAGGGTCAATGACCGTAGACCCCCTCTTTGGAGAGAGACCAAAGGTAGTCGAGAATGTTAGCCACAGAACAGGACAAGAGGTCCAGACCCTTATCCTGACACCAAATGGTTTAACCTTTTCCATTTGAAGGCATAACATTTCCTGGTCGATTCCCTTTCAAGATGCCTCCACCACGGTGTAGACATCTTCGGAAAGACCCAAAGCCTGGAACTCTAGCCGCTCAGGTACCAGGCTGTGAGGTGCAGGGATTGAAGGTCCAGATAGAATACCTTCCCCTGGTTCAGAGATATCAGGCCCGGGCATGTACAAAGCCGCTCCAGGGGCCTTCAGCTGAGGCTGAGGAGATCCGGATACCAGAACTGGCGCGGCTAGTCTGGGGTTACCAGAATCACCTTCGCCTTGTCCATCCTCACCTTGGCTAACACCTTGTGGATCAAGGGAAATGGAGGGAAGGTGTAGAGGAGGCCTGGGATCCACGGCCTCGAGAAGGCATCCCCCTGCAGCGAGCCCTACTGAGGGGGGCGGGCGTGATACAGCCTCAGCTTGGTGTTTTCCTTGGGAGGCAAACAGGTCCACCATCGGTTTGCCCCAATGGGAGAACAGACTGTAAGCTACCTCTGGATGGAGAGACCACTCGTGGGATGTCTGGTCTATACCACTGAGAGCATCCGCCAGCTGGTTCGAGACTCCTGCCACATGGATGGCTAGGAGAGCCACCTCCAACTGGCCTACGAGCGTCCAGATGCAGAGCGCCTCCTTGCACAGCAGACGGGAGTGCGTGCCACCCTGTTTGTTGAGGTAGTACATGGTCATAGTACTGTCCATCTAGACTTGAACCACTTGACCCCGGAGCTGAGGAGCAAAAGCTGATAGTGCCATTCTGACTGTTCTGAGCTCCAACAGGTTCATGTGGCATTGGGACTCCTCGGTGGTCCAGAACCCATGGGCCCTACTGTTCCCCATGTGGGCTCCCCAGACCATGAGAGAGAGGCATCGGTCGAAAGGACAACTGTCGGCTCAGGGCGAGCAAACGGGATCCCTTCCTGCAACCGGTCTGGGGTGGTTCACCATTGGAGAGCATCCCACATCTTCTGGGTTACAGTGATCAGCTGGTTGAAATGACTGTGGTGCAGAGTCCACTGGGCGGCCATCTCCCATTGGAGGGGGCGCATGTGCAACAGCGCCCAATGGATCACTGAGGTGCACGCCGCCATGTAACCCAGAAGGCGCACAAAGTCCTGGGCAGGGTGCAAGAGCCCAACCAGAAATGATTGGACAAAAGAGGAGAGAACCTCCGCCCTGTTCGCCGGGAGCCGAGCTCTGGCTTGACCAGAGTCGAGCTCTGCCCCGATGATGCCCATAACCTGAGAAGGCATGAGTTCCAACTTGGCCTTGCTGATCAGGAGGCCGAGGTGGGAGCAGGTTTGGAGGGCCAGATCCCTGGACCTCTCCACCTCCTGTTGGGTGGAACCTGCCAGGAGCCAATGTCGAGGTAGGGGTAAATTCTGACCGCCTTGGCCCTGGAGATGGGCTGCCACCACTGCAATGCATTTGGTGAAGACCCGATGGGCCGATGACAGGCCGAGCGCCATGGCTTGGAACCCATACAGGGTCCCTTCGACCTTGAAGCGGAGGAACCGCTGATGGGATGGACGGATTGGGACATGAAAGAACACATCCTGCAGATTCAGTGAACAGAACCACATGTTTCGCTCCAAGGATCGTATGATCTGGGACAGAGTGACCATGCGAAAGGTGTGTGACTTGAGAAACAGATTCAGGTCATGGAGATCTAGAATGGGGTGCCAGCCCCCTGACCGCCTGGGCACCAAGAAGTACCTGTAGACAAAGCCTGGGTCTGCAGACGGATCCCCCACAATAGCTACTGCCTCCTTGAGGAGGAGCTGAGCAATGTTGTCTCGAAGAGCCGACTGGGTGCATGCAGAAGTCCGTTCTTCCTGAGGGGCTTGGCTTGGCTGGGAGGGTACTGCTTGAATTCTAGAGGCAGTCTCTGACCGATCACTTCGAGAATCCACCTGTCCATAGTGTTAGCGGATTAGACAGGAAGGAAGTGATGGAGTGGGCCCCCACAGGAGGACCCAGAGCTGGCGTGATGGAGATAGGAGTGGCAGCGACCACCCCATCACCAGGCAGGCTTAGAGGAGGAGGAGGAGGCTCCAGGATCTGACCCTCAGCCTCCTTTGCGGGCCTGTTGGGGCCCAGACCTGGGCTGAAGGAGCCAAGCTTGAGCCTGCTGCTGCTGCTGTCCTCCTTGGTAGGAGGACTGCTGGACAGCAGGGGAAGGATGCCGAAAGGGCTTCTTCTTTTTCTTCTGCTGGTTCTTGCTCGAAGAACTCCTGGCAGAAGTGGCGTCCAAGGTGGCACTGGACTGTTCAATGCACTGTAGGTGACCAGCCACTCCTGGGCCAAACAAGTCGGTCCCAAGGTAAGGCACATCAGCTAACTTATGCCAAGTATCTGCCGGGAAGGAGGATAACCTAAGCCAAGCCCAGCGGCAAGAGGCCACTGTGGTGGCCATCGAGTGGGCACAAGAAACCCCTATGTCCACGGCCATCTGGAGCTGCTGTTTGGCAACAGCATGGCCCTGGTCCCGGACCTGCTTAACCATGATTTGCATGTCCATAGGGAGATGTGGGAGGACTTCATCTAATGACCCGAGAAGGGCATGAGAGAAGTGTGCCATGACGATGGCCGAACTGGCCTGATGAAGGCCCAAGGAGGAAGCCGCATAGACTTTCTGCGCTGAATGGTCCAAAAGCTTGGACTCCCTATCAAGAGGGATGTTTAGTGTCGGCAGAACTGCCAGTACGCCTGAACACAGAGGCAGTCACCAGGCTCTCGGCCGTTGGGTGCTCTGTGAACCCCACAAGGCACCCCATGGGCACCGCATACTCGCGGGCCATGTGGGCAGATGGTGCTGGACATGAGGCAGGGCACTGCCATAGTTCGAGTGATGGACCAACAATGGCCTCGGCCACAGGAAAGGCTTCCGTCGGGGTGTCCCCTCTCTTCAGGATGTCCGTGAGAGGGTATTCCGCCTTTTTCTGGATGGGTTCCAGGGGCATCCCTTTAGAATCAGAGATGAGACAGAGGATCCCGTGGAAGGAGGAGAGACCTTCCTCCATCCCTGTGCCAACGAACGACTCATAATCCCCTGGATGTCAGTGGAGCCCTGACGTTACAGTCCAAGGAGTCGGGACACAGCGTCTGCCGCCCAAATCACCCTCGATCTGTCGAGGACGGTCCAGGGTGACTGTGCCCAACAGACATCAGGGAAGTCCAGTATCTGTTGGTCATCTTTTGAAGGAGCCCCTCCCACAGGCTGCTTAGGCGGTAGCTCCACCACTAATCGGTGAGGAGACCAGCAAAGGCCAAACTGGAGGATGGGAAAGCCCCACAAGCAGGGGAACCAAGGGCTTCGGTTCCTAGGGGGGCGGCTTTAGCCTGAGAATGAAAACCCAAGTAATGGCCGGGTAGGCGCGGCGGAGCCGGCTTCTGCCTGGTCAAAATCAGCTGCTGCCACATAAGGTCCTCGAGTGTCGACAGTGTTTCTGTCGAAGCCTCCTCATCCGGTGGAGGACGAGGGACGACATGTGACGCCCCTTCTTCTTGGAGCGCTTATGGCTCCTCCTTAGCCTTTCGGCCGAGGGGGTTCTAGACCTCGAACGAGATCGGGCAGGCCGACTCGGTCGCTCTGAAAACACGGGAGGGACCGGTGAAACCCGAGGGTCCGGAACCGGGACCTTGATCGGGACACCAGCGGGCTGGGTCTCCTCATCAGGGAACATGAGGACCGGAGTCCTCTCCAAGGAGTCGTCGTCCACAACCGGCGACAGAGGGTCGGGAATAATCTCGACCTCATCAGCCACTTTCTTAGTCATCTGGCCAGATGGAAGGTCCGTGAAGCCTGTGGCCAAGGAAGCGATCTTGACTGAGGTTGAGACCGCATGCTCCTGGGACCGAGACCTCTCTCAGTCCCAAGAGCGCCTTCATCGAGACGAAGACAAGCCAGACTCTTTATCCCTCTTTTGAGAGCGTGAGGAGTGTGAGCCCGCAGGCGCGTCATGGCTGACACCTAGGCAGTAGACACACGTGAGATAGGGATTGATGCACGACATCTTATGGCCGCAAGGACACTGGCAAAATCCTAGAGATTTTTCTTCCATATCGAGGACGCTAAAGCACTATCGCTAACTCAAACGAGTTTTAGTTTCGGTAAAACCGAGGTTTTGAAAGCCAGGGCCTACGAAATGCATGAGCACGAGGGATGGAAACCTGTATTTTCCAGCGGAAAGGAAGATCTGGCATCATGAGGCGGAGCCAAGGTGTATAACACCCAGGTGGGTGGGAGGAGCCAGCTTGAAGATTTCCAGCTGATCTTAAAGGGGAAAGGGACATGCCAAACAGTGTGGATGAACAACATATCCCCGATCCTATAACTGTTCCACAGCATGCCCCCATCCCTAGTTCAACGTCCCTAGCTGGCTTCTTTCAAGTACAACCTAAAGGGTAACCAGTTTAGTTCTCAATCTTGTAAATGCTCCTGTCTGTTTGACATGGAAGTTTTTAGCTTACTCAGCGTTATTACTGCCAGCTATGACTGTTTCTGTATACATATTTATTTGAAGCAACTTTGTACATATCTAAACCTTTTCTGTACTGTACCATCTTGTATAACATGTAATGTTCCTGTTTGTCTGTGTATAACTGGACACTTGTGAAAATGGGCAATTTTTGCTCACATGCTTTTCCAGTATAAAAAATAAACTGAAACTTTGAAACTATCATCTTACTTCGAGGATAGCTCTTGCAACAGGCCACACCTTTGGAAAGAGTCCCAAGCAGTTCAGATAACAATTGACAACAGATTGGGCAGCTGGACAGAAAGAGCCCAAGAAAGCAGGCCCTTAAGAACTGCAAGGCTGAAACTGGCCCTACGCCTAGAGGCTATGTCCAGACTGTAGTGTTTGGTGAAAGTGTGGACAGTGCTCCAAGTAACTGCTGTGCAAATTTCCGCAGCAGACACACCCCTGAAGGAGGCAACCGAAGTGGCCATACCTCTAGTGGAATGACCCTTAACAACTCCAGCAAGGCCCTTGCTGTTCTTCTTTTAACAAAAAAATAATGCATTTGGCCAACCATTTGGACAAGCACTGCTTTGAAACTGGCGTGCCCTCTTTCCCAAGGGCAAACGAAACAAACAACTGAAAAGGTTTTCTGGAGTCCTTGGTACGAGTAGTATAGTGCCTGTGGATTCTATGCACATCTTAAGTATGAAGTAATGCTTCCCCTGGATTGGCATACTCCGGAAAAATAAACAGGCAGGTGTATGGACTGATTCAAATTAAATTCAAACACCAGCTTGGGAAGAAATTTAGGATTAGTACATAAAGAAACCCTGTCTTTATGAAAAATTAAATGAGGCATGAGGATCACTGTAAAAGTGAAGAAAAACTAAGAGGAGAAAATCAGTAAAATAAAGCGCGAGTAAGGCGTGAAAATGGCAATTAGCTGTAGCGTGCAGCAGTTCCCAGAGATCCAACGTGCGCAGGTTGATGGCAGGAAAGACCTAAGGAGGGAGCAGGGGCCTCCCACTCTTACAAGGTTTGTCAGAGGGTGACTGAGTGTGCCGCTCCCTGGTAGACTGCAAGCAAAAAACATTTCCGTGTGACTCTTGATGCCTGGTGGCTGTAGTTTCACAGGTGTGGCCTGCTGCAAGAGATACCCATGAAGTAAGAGCCGCCACTATCCCGAGTATCCTGAATAAAGCACAGATTGCGCAAGCATCCCTAATACAAACACAGCAGCCCCTTGTGCGGTTCTGTAAAATAACAGAAAAAGCAAAGCCCTGGTCAAACAGACGAGGAGTTAGCTATCCAGAGCTAGGATCAGGAATGCAAATAGTGAACAGTGCCTAGTCTCCCTTTAAACCCTTGTTCAGAGGTAAGGGGAGGGTGCTGGAGTATAACGCATCTTTATAATAGCTGTGGTTAAAAGAACAATCCTCAGTTAGGAGGCTGTATTTCACAGGTGCTGGAATAATGACTCAGTAACGGGGCTCAGGTTCATCTGTTGAACTATGATTCTGAAAATACTGTTTCACAGATTGTTAACATTGTGTTATGTCCACAGTTGTGTTGTGTCCATGTCCCACCAGGTACCCAAATATGCCCACTTATACAGTATCTGCAAGCAACAACAGACTCAAAGAAAAGTGATAATGATATGGAATGCTGTTAACATGGACACTCATCCCCATACTCCTTTTTCACATACCCACTGGGGGACAAAGGTATGCTGCTACCTTAGCTCACTCACATAACTCCTCACTCCCCACCTCCTTACCTCATTGGCTGTGTTGTGTGTTCCGACTATTCTGATGAACGATGCAGGTTGTCTCTCAAAAGACAGCATCTGCCAGGACCTGCAACGAGAAAACACAAAAGATTTATTCCAAAAATGAAACGTAGCATGCATCAATACAAATCTTTGAAGAGCTCCTCTGTACTTGCAGGTGACTATGTGTGTGGACGGGGCAGACCAAGAAAATAAAAGGAGGAGTGACAGTGTACACTGGGAAAAATGTTTATGTGAATGAACTGCACCAAATAAATACAGGTGTAATAGAATCGTTATGATATTATGCAGCAAAAAGTGTGGGGATATCTGTAGTGGTTAGTATATGTAAACAACACCACCTCACAGGGTGTGGGTTATTACAGCACAACTCTACAAACCCTGGAGTATATTACTCGACTTATCAAATGAGGAAAAGACAAAGCATCTAACTTTGGTTATTCCCTTCATCACTGTCCTGACTCCCTTCCTCCAGAGGCAACCACCCAGTCCCACTGTGCTGACCTGTGGCCTATAAAGACACCATTATGGACCCTAGAAGAGAGGGCAGGTGGTTGTGCAAGACCAACATGTGCCAGGTTATCATCCTATCAGATGTGGGAGGGATTCCAAAATGGCTGCCAATCAGTGCAAACTCATAGCATGGAACTCCCAGCCTGCCAGGTTTTAAATCTGCTTGAAGACATACGGAACACCATCATTCTGGTGAATTAAAAAGGAAAAATGACATAAGGCACCTCCAAGAAGAAGGCGGACCGGACCAGGAGATTACAAATATAGTTCAATTCTGCCCAATTCAAGAGACTAACATACTATCATACTAATTCAAGCAGATTAGGCCTTACGGTCTATCGAGTCTGCTCGAACCTCCGGTCCCTTGTTGGGCCCCCCGGTGTTCCAATACTTCCCCTTTCTGTAACTGTCCCACCCTCTCTTGAAGCCCTCCACCACGGAAATCTGGACCAGCTCGCCAGGCAGCGCGTTCCAAGGTTCCACCACCCTCTCATTGAAAAACTTCCTCCTCTTTTCCCCCCTCATCCTTCCACCTTCAACCCACGTCCTCTGGAGATACCCACTCTCTCCTTCCACCAGAGCTGGTCCCTTCTTATAAATACCTGGGCCTAACCTTTGACCCATGCCTCTCATACCTCTCACACATTAACAATCTATCCAGAGCCATAAACGCCAGTATAGGATTACTGTACAGGCACAAAAATTGGCTACCACCGGAAGCCCTCAATCTGGCCATCACCTCCTCGGTCCTCTCTCTAGTTTATTATGGGCTCACAGTTTACTCAGCCGCCAATCCCATGACTCTGAACAAAATCCATCTGGCCATCAACAAAGCTTGTAGACTCCTCTCTGGAGCGGATAAGCGTACCCACACGTGTACCCTGTATACCATGGCAAATCTCCTCACCCTGGATGAAAGAACATGCTATCAAACACGTCTCCTCACTAAAAAAATTCACCTGGGGCTAACCCCCATGGGGGTGTCTGCCTCTCTCCAATCCCCCCACACCTCAGTGAACACCCGCACCACCAACAAACAGGTACTGTCTATACTGAGGGTGAAAACCTCATTAGCCCAAAGGTCTTTCCTTTACAGAGCTCTGGTGTGGTACTAGGGTTACCACCTTTTAAGAAGCCCAAAGTGGGACATTTTTTACTGAAACATGATTTTTCACAGGACAGTATGTAATCTCGACCAATGCGACATACTTTTTTCACTAAATAATCAGAATTAAGACTAAGTGTTGTAGTTTTTTAAATGTTTCTAGTGTTTCTTATCATTTTAAAGTATTTGAATTAAGGTATTACATTGTTTTGCAGCATTTAGAGGAAAGACAGAAACTAATTTTTTCTTCTATAATGTCAGGACATGTAGTATTTTTCATGTTTTTTTGCAGGACACAGCTGTCCAAATCAGGACTGTCCTGCGAAAATAGGGACAGGTGGTAACCCTATGTGGTACAATTAACTCCCCTCTGATGTCTCCTCCATCTACAATTTAGGTCCCTTTAAGCTACCTCTCAAAGAACACATACTTGCCTCACGGCGCTGTCAATGCACCACCTAGTTTAGGAACCTACTCAGCAGGCCTAGTTCTCACGGCTGCTGAATTTAACTACTTGACAATGCCTCTGTTGGCAGCACATGCTTGTTACCTATGGTAGTTTCTCCACTCCTAGTATACACAAAGTTGTTACTTCCTGTTGCATATCTATGCACTGGTGTTCCACTGTAAACTGTAGACTATCTGCTGATTGTATTATACAACCAAGCTGTAATATTGTAAAGAACCTGTAATACTGTGAGCTATTACTGTCTGTAACTATTTGCTGTAACTGTATATTGTATGTCTGTATTGTCTTATGACGGAGTCTTTGTAAATGAGTCTCTGACTCAAAGGTTGTAAATCCTAATGAATACTAAATAAATAAATAAATACCTCCCTCCTTTAGTCTAAAGATCCCCTCATGTTTACCCTATTTATTCCCTTGAGGTACTTGATCATGTCCCCACTGTCTCTCCTCTCCTCCAATGAGAACAGGCCGAGCTCCTCAAGTCTGTCCTCATAAGTCAACTCCCCCCAGTCCTCGAATCATCGTGGTAGCCCTCTTCTGTACCCTTTCCAGGAGCTATGTCCCTCTTCAGGTGCGGTCTCAAGTACTGTACACAGTACTCGAGATGTGGTCTAATCAGTCCATTGTACAGTGCAGAATCACCTCCCTGCTCCTAGAAGTGATCCCCCTTACAATGCATCCCAACATCCTGTTTGCTTTGCTAGCCGCTCTCCTGCACTGCTCAGAGTTATGAGTCAGAGACCATGCCACTGAAATCTCAAGCAGCACAGGCTGTAACGCAGGGACAGCACAGTGGAGCAGCAGCTGTTTTAAGACACGTGAGCTTAAGAAAAGTGGCCACCGACTCCACATAGCAAGCATTACTGGTGGAGGTGTAGAAAGGCTTTGCCACTGTAAATAAAAAGACCACAACCATCCAGAATAATATGGCCCAACTGTTACACAAACTCAGATTCTGAGTAGCAAACTGAAGCAGTGGAGCACCGCATCAGTCAGGATGAAGGCATCCTGGCACTATTTGAGCTGCTGGCTACAGACAGGAGAAAATAATAGAGGCCATGCAAGCGAAAGTGTACTATTTAGGGAACCACAGCTCTCGCTAAAATATTAAAAACGGTAGGGCTCCCAGAATGAGTAGAGGGGAGAACCCAGAAACTGTTCTGAATTTTATGATTTTATGCAGCCCGAGGGCTGTAAAAGCAAAACAGAAATAGCCTGTGCCTACCGAGTGCTTCAAGCTCAACCAACCCCAGAGGACAAGCTCTGGCTCATGTTAATACAATTCCACAAATTCCAGGATAAAGAAATAATGAGAAGCTCAAGACAGAAAGTAGGAATAATATACAAGCAACACACCCTACAGCACTAATTAGCAAAAAAACGGTTCCATGCAGAACTGTGTAGAAGGTAATTAACGTCTTGCATACATCCTATGATGTGGGTAATTTTTTTTAAACAAATTTTGGCCAGAGCCACAATGTCTGCTAATGCATTATCCTGATAAGGGATACAGAATTAATGTGACTTAATAGCACATTGTAAAAATCTGACATTTACATCACAATAATATAAAAACAAAACTTGAAACATCAAGCTAATGTAGAAGAAGCTGCTTGTTCTGGCTCAGACACATGCACGTGTGCACGCACATACACATGCAAATGGAATAAGTGTGATTAGAAGGACATGCCAGCTGAGATGCAATATCCTGTTTTCAGCGGGTTCCTGCTGTTACACAATTTAACAATGTATTTTCCTCAAGCTAAAGCATCTGAGATGCAATAATGGCAACTCCCGTTACCTCTCACATGTTCCACTGCAACATACATAATAAGAGTTACACATTTTCCTGTAAAACAAGTTTCTCTTTCATTTGCATTGCATGGTACAGGCAGGAAGAAGCTTTGGGGTTCATACAAAGAATATAGATAACATGCCTGTTTTAGCACTCTTAAGAAATGTCAGTGTTGACGCCAATAGTTTAAGAAGGTAGCACGTGAATATGGCAAGGAAATAACTGTGAAGTATTAACAGCAGCGGCAGAATCGCGAAAGCTGAAATGGCGATATACAAGTTACAGCGAACAGGTGATAATGATGACTCCAGTGTTATAAGCCTACCCCTCTGTCAAGGAATGCCTTGAGTGGGAGATTTAGGAGATAGCGGGGGCTTAAGAGTTCGTGGGGCAGAACCTCCCCAAGTAGATGAAAGGTAAACAAGTGTGGTGTTTGCTGAAGATGTCTGCCACATACCTGGTGAGCCAGAAGGATTTGTGCCTGTGGCTGTGTATTGCGGTTGTAGTATGTGGCAGAAAGTACAGTTACGCAAGAACTTACCATAACAGTAGGTCTTCGAGAGAGGCTCTTGCAGTAGGTAATTACATATAGGACTGACCTGGCAAGCATCAGGACCCCGCGGAAACATTTCTAGCTAGCAATCTCTGGCGGGGGACTGCCCTCACGTCAGGTGACTGACATCATGCGATGTCAGTATAAAGGGGCAGTCTCCCATGCCCGCCTTCCAGTTCTTTCCCGCCAAAGGCCAAAAAGGCAAGACGAGAAGTGGATATTTCCCTTCCTGGAAAAGGAGCTGAAAAAGCTAAGGGGATGGAGGCGGGAGAGTACTTACTGCAACAGCCTCTCTCGAAGATCTACTGTTATGGTAAGTTCTTACATAACTGTACTATTTTACTTCGAGAGGGCTCTTGCAGTAGGTAATTACATATAGGACTGAATACCACGCAGTCTGGAACAAAGAAAAGCACTTGGGAGGAGGACAACTAACCAACCAATAGAACCTCCAGCTGTAAGGGTCTTAAGAAAGAAGACCTTGCAGAATAGCCAACCCGAAGCCTGCTCTACAGCGAGAGGCAATGTCCAAACTGTAGTGTTTCGTAAAGGTATGGACAGAAGTCCAAGTTGCGGCTGCGCAGATGTCTGCTGCTGACACACTCTTGAAACAAGCCGCAGAGGCAGCTACTCCTCTGGTGGAGTGACCTCTGACTTGACCCGGCAGGGTCTTCTTGTTCTTGTCGTAACAGAAAGTGATACAATGAGCCAACCACTTAGATGGGCATTGTTTGGAAATGGTATTGTCCTCTCTTTTGTGAGCAAGAGAGACAAAAAGCTGATCAGATTTCCTGAGATCCTTAGTCCTAGTGGTGTAGTATCTCTGTATTCTATGAACATCCAAAATATGCAAGAGGTACTCCCCTTGATTGGAGTGTTGCCTAAAGAAAGCAAGTAGCTCAATGGATTGATTCAGCGTAGATTCAGCCACCACCCTAGGGAGAAACTTAGGGTTGCTGCGCAGAGCCACACATTCCTTGTGGAAAATCAAATACGGGATTTTGCACATCAAGGCCTGAAGCTCAGAAATTCATTGAGCTGAAGTATTGGCAACTAGGAAGAGAGTCTTCCAAGAGAGGAACTTCAAGTCTGCTGAAGCTGCCGGTTCGAAAGGAGGCAGAGTAAGCTTCTCGAGAACAAAGTTCAGATCCCAAGGAGGGGCAGTAATACAGATTGGGGGTCTCAAATGGAGAACCCCTGTGAGGAAAGTCTTAGAGACTTACAACTGCGAGAAAGTCCTGTCTCCAAAAGGGACATGGTAGCCTGAGATGGACGCCATGTGAACCTTCAAAGAGGAATGGCTGAGACCCAGGTCAAAGAGATGATGCATGTAGTCCAGGACTCTCTCGACAGGGCAAGAGACGTCTCGAAATCCTTTGAAGAGGCCCAAATCAAAAACCGTTTCCATTTCATGGCATAGGTGGGTCTAGTGGAAGGCTTCCTGGCCTCCACCTGAATCTCTGTGACAAGCGGAGAAATGCCAAACCAGGCCTGAGCTATGTCTGCAGAAGCCACACATGCAAGTGAAGGGATTTGTGGCCTGGATGAACCAGGGTCCCCTGATCCTGGGTCAGCAAATGCTGTGACAGAGGAAGAGGAAGCAGAAGTTCCTCTGAAAATTGTTGCAGAAGAGAGAACCAAACTTGCCTGGACCAGAATGGAGAGATGAGGATCATCCGGGCTCCTTCTGTACTTAGTTTGTGTAAGAATGGAATTAAGGGAATTGGAGGGAAGGCACAGACAAATCTGTCCCTCCAGTCGAGAGACAGAGCATACCACCAGAAAATGCCTCACCCTGGAGTGAGCGAGCAGAAGGCGGGAAGTTTTGCATTTAGAGGAGACGCAAACAGGTCTACCTGAGGGGTTCCCCAGATCAGGAAGATGTTGTTTGCTACCTCTTGATCCAATTCCCACTCGTGGACTTTGGCTGAAGACCGACTGAGGTGGTCTGCCAGTGTATTTTCTACTCCCGGAACATGAACCGCCATCAAGTGAAAGTTGTACTGAATAGCCCAACTCCAAACTCTCATTGCTTCCCAGCACAGAGGGTAGGAACTAATTCTTCCCTGCTTGTTGATGTACCAGACTACACACATATTGTCCGTCTGGATTGTCAGATGACCGGGAAGAATGTAAGAGTGCAGAGCCTGGACAGGATACAATACGGCTGTGAGCTCGAGTACATTTATGTGAAGATTCTGCTCGAGTCTGGACCAGGAGCCCCGAGTCCTTTGAGACTCCAGGTGGGCTCCCCAGCCCTCCCCTGAGGCATCTGTCGTCAATGTTTGGGGGGGGGGTTTTCGATACAGAAGGGAACTCCCTGGCAAAGGTTCTCTTGCACCATCCACCATTGCAAGTCCCTGATCATGGGATCAGAGACCAGAACTTCCTAGTCTAGATCGTCCAGCATCTGATCCCATTGAGACCGAAGCATCCATTGAGAGATCCTCATATGGAGCAGAGCACGAGGGACTGTTGGGATAGCAGCCGCCATAAACCCGAGGAGGCAAAGAACCGACCTGGCACTGACCCCTTTGCAACTGGACAACAGACTTGCTTGAGCCTAGAGAGTGTCCACCCTGTTTGGAGGCCGAAAAGCCTTGCCAGTGGTCGTGTCTAGAATCGCCCCAATGAACTGTAGTCTATGGCAAGGGACCAGATGGGACTTGGCCTGGCTGATGGTGACACCCAGGCTGGTGAAGACCTGCAGGTTAAGGGAAAGAGAGCATAGAAGTTCCTCCCTGGACGGGGCCGCCAGGAGCCCGTTGTCCAGGTACGGGAATACCTGTACTCCCTGGGTATGCAGGTGGGCCGCTACCACTGAAAGACATTTGGTAAACACTCGGGGAGCTGAGGAAAGACCAAATGGGAGGGCCTTGAATTGGTAGTGGTCCCCCTGAAAAGAAAACCAAAGGAATTTGCAATGGGACGGGCGGATGGGGATATGCAGGTAGGCATCCTGCATATCCAAAGCACACAGCCACTGTCCTTGCCGAAGAAGTGGCAGAAGGCTTTGCAGGGAGAGCATTTGGAAGCGTTTGTACTCCACGAACATGTTCAGGGAGCTGAGGTCTAAAATAGGCCTCACATCTCCTGTCTTCTTTGGAACTAGGAAGAAATGGGAATAGTAACCTGTCTCCCAAAGATGAACGGGGACTGGCTCCATCGCCGCCTTCAACAGAAGGGAGGAAATTTCTTCTAGGACTAGAGGAAGATGTTCCAGGGAGTAAGACAACTTTGGGGGTGTTTCTGAAGAAACTCAATTGAGTGTCGTGCTGCTATCATTTGGAGCACCCAGGCATCTGATGTAATCCTCTCCCAACCCGGTAGATGGAAGGAGAACCTCCCTCCTACTGGTTTCTCTGGGGTGTCCAGAGGCTGTGGGACAGGAAAGGAGTCAGGAGGTGTGGGGCAACGCAGCGGCTGAGCTCCCGCGTTTTTGGGCGGGGGAGGCTTGGCTGCCGGAGGGGCCCGACGTTTGTTGGCTCACTTGCCCTGAGGTTTCGCTTTAGGTCGAGAACGTCTGCGAAAAGGGCGACGCTGTCCCTGAGGGGGCCTGTACAGAGAGTTGATGGACTTAAGTGCAGTGCCCTTCTCCTGCAGGTTGGTGATGATGTCCTTGACATCACCACCTAACAGCACTGAACCCCTGAAGGGCGCATCCCAAATAGCAGATTGCACTTCAGGGACCAATCCTGACACCCAGAGCTAAGCATGACACCAAAGACCTATGGCAAAAGCTGAACTCCAACCAGCTGCGTCCACTGCATCGTAGGTAGCACGGAGCATGTGCCGACTGGCCGAAAGAGCAGATCGGACAAGATCAGCCACTTCCTATGTGGTCTGAGACTCGGGAAGGGAGTCCAGTTTGGATTCCACCTGACTCTGGATTGTCTTCTGGTAGTTCCCCATATGTGCGACATAGTTCAGGGCACTAATCCCCAGGGTGGAAGAAGCATACACCTTCTTCTCATACTGGTCCAGAAGCTTGGACTCCTAGTCAGGTGGAGACAAGCTGAAACATAGAAACATAGAATTTGACGGCAGATAAGGACCGCTTGGCCCACCTAGTCTGCCCATTTTCCTACCTAACAGATAAGCTGCAGATCCTAGTTAATCAACAGCTTACTTCCTCTTACCCACAGAGATGTTTTGTATTGGCCGAATGGCCGTAAGCAGCGCTAATCACGACCAAGTCGGCCTTGGGGTGTGTATTCAAAGAATCCACACCCTCAGGAGCCTGGTATAGCCGATCCGCCTTCCTCAGAAGGGGGGCTAACGCGGATGGTTGCTTCCAAATGGTGGAAACAAGGTCCGCGTGAGACTCAATCCGGGGTAGAATCAATGTCGGAGTGTTCTCAGGCCGATCCAAGTGAGCAGCAAACTTTTTCCACTGTGGATCTGGCTCCAGAGATTGCCACTGGTGGACCTCTTGGATCTTTCTCAGTAACTCCAGAAAGGAAGGATCCTCCGGAGGGGACTTCGGAGGAGTCCTTGGCCTGGGACGATCTGGAGTACATGGCTCATTGTCAGGATCGGAGCATCCCCCTGAGGCTGAGTCAGAGGTCTCTGAAGAACAGGAGGAAGACTCCTCCTGACACGGGGGAGGAATAGGCCCCATGGGAAGCCCTCGGGGTAGCATGTCCTTCCCACCCCTGGTGCCCGAGGGTTCACCTCTGGTGTTGGGTAAGGGGGAGGGAGTCTCCTGTCTCTGGCGCAGGGGATCCTGCACAGGGTCCGATGTAGACAGACTGCTCTCCACCTCCCTGGTGAGCTGAGCCTTGACCTGAGGTGCTTCTCTTTCTTTTTCTTATGGCCTTCGGGGGGAAGTGGAAGCCTGCCTTAGTTTCTTCAGCTCCTTCTCCATGGAAGCCATCTTTTTCTTCAAAATGTGGGCCTCCAGGGACTGCTGCCTCCGTTTTCGGGTGGCCGAGTTGAACTGCTGGCAGTGCTGGCACTTCTCCACGAGGTGTTCTGGGCCTAAGCAGAAGAGGCACAGGGTGTGACCGTCCTTATGCGGTAGCTGGGAACCGCAAGAGTCACACTTGTTCTTATGCGATTCGGAGGGTGTCGGGGACGACATACTGTACACAACCGTTAAGTAAGGAAAAACTAGAAAAAAAGGTCGATAAATTTGGTAAACTAGACCGACGTAAGACTGTTGAGCGAAGAAACTTAATCGCGAGGCACTTTCACAAGTCAACGGCGGGAAAGAACTGGAAGACGGGTGTGGGAGACCGCCCCTTTATACTGATGTCGGTCACCTGACGTGGGGGTGGTCTCTCGCCAGAGACTGCTAACTAGAAATGTTTCCGTGAGGTCCTGACGCCTGCCGGGTCAGTCCTATATTTAATTACCTACTGCAAGAGCCCTCTTGAAGTAACATCTGCTATTACAGTAATGACAGTCGCTGGTATTTTACAGTGCCATTAATGTAGTTTCCTATTCGGATTCGCCGTTATTTAGTAACCGTTCAAAAACTGAGCCTATCAGAAAGAAGGCTCAACTGAACTGTTTCAGTCTGATACAGCACCATGGGCTAGGAGTTCATCTGAAAGATACTGCAACTTGCCACTCGCCATATAGTTGGCACCAACCTGTACACAGTCAGCTCAAGTCTACATTACGCATCAAACCATTACCTACGTAACTTCAGCTAATGAACACTATGCAACAAGACCAAAGCCAATATACAAGTCTATTTTTTTTAGAACTAGATCTCCTGACTTACTATATTTACATAATCATTTAGTTATGGACATAAAATTTTGTTTCTTCCTAGAGGTTAATATGCACACT
This sequence comes from Neoceratodus forsteri, assembly GCA_016271365.2. Taxonomy (NCBI): domain Eukaryota; kingdom Metazoa; phylum Chordata; order Ceratodontiformes; family Ceratodontidae; genus Neoceratodus; species Neoceratodus forsteri. The sequence continues at coordinate 667,262,596 of CM057451.1, read as the reverse complement.
GCTAGTCATGTTTGAATTGTAAAAGCATGTATATCTTTGCACTTCTTAGTATAGTACTTTATTTTGTTACTGTAACCATACTGCTTGTTAATCAACACTGCACCTAGATATTCTAAATTCACACACATATTATAAGTGTTTGACTGTTGCTGTATTGTCCCCCCCCCCCGACCATCCTGGATAGTACAGTAGTGGGGTTTTTTTTTGTTGTTTTTTTCCAAAATGTTTTTATTAAAAGAGTGTTACATACATCAGATCGTGTAATATTTCCAATGTGACATAGTTTTACAAGTTTCTCAAATAAGAGAGAATTACAGACTTTTAAATAGCTGGGAAAAACAGAATGTCCATTCATCTATGGGGTGAGTCCATGGGGGTCTGGGCTACCTCAATAACAGCCCATAGCCGACTGAAGGCCTTGAGGGGGGGAAGCGAACATCCCTGAGGGTGGGCCACTGACAACCCCTAAAGATATAAAGACAACTGATTAGCAAGATAGCAGTACAGTACAATAACTTATTTTAGGTAAAATAACAATAATCAATATTGTACAAGGCGTATGTAGCAACCAAATTGCTGCTCAGACCTCTAGCTGGGAAAGTCGCCTCTCCCAATGGCCAGAATCAGGCGGAACCATATTTTTTCAAATTTGCATCTCCTGCCCATAGCACACAGCTGGGTCTTCTCTAGGGACAGACAATGTTTGAGATTGTTGGCCCATTGGGTTATGGTGGGAGGCGCTTTAGCTATCCAATTCTGCGTCGTCTTACGAGCATTAATGAGAGCCGGCGACCACAGCGGGTTGTTCTACTTAGTATCCGGATGTTGACGGTCTGCGCCGCGCAACAATTCCAACAGGGAGCATGAGGAGGTATAACCCAACAGTCCCCCCCCATGATTTGGTGCACCTCGTGCCAGAAGGGAGCAACCTTAGGACAGAGCAGGGCCAAATGTATAAAGTCTCCCTCCTGGCATTCGCATTTAGGACACTCACTAGATTTTTGAGGGTCCATAGAATGTTACCTTTTGGGAGTATAATACACCCTGTATAAGAAATTTAACTGTACCTGTCGTAATTTAAACAGAGCAGAAGGTGGGAGCATGCCACTCGCCATGTTACATCATCAATGGGGACTTGTACATAAGCACTCCATTTTCCCCTGGCGGCTGTTGGGCGTACAGCCAGCCGGGCTTTAGTAATCCCATAATAGATGGACAACGGTCTGGAACCCGGTTGGGGTTTATAGAACTCCTCGTCGAAGGGGGAAGGAGTGCACACCCCAACCTCCTGATCAAGCACGTGACCACATCTATTTTTGATAGTCAGGTACACAAAGAAGTCACCAACCTGGATACCCAATTCCTGCCCGAGCATAGTGAAGCTTTTGATAATGCCCCCAATAAACAACTGATGCATGTTTACCAGGCCTCTGCGCTTCCATGCCAGAAGTCTAAGAATCAGCGTGACTGCACATCTCCCAATTTTACTGTTGCATAATGCTGGAGTAGGCGATGGGCTTGTTATGATAGTTAATGAGTTTATGAACACGCCTCCAAATTTCCACTGAATTGGCAGTAAAGGGGTTTGACACAGCGGGAGGATGGTCTGTGATGATGGCCTGCAGAAATACTTCCTTCCCGAGTTTACCATTTAGGTATGTCTCCTCCAGGCCTATGCATACATTTCTGCCCTTGTCACACCCTGTTGGAATATAGGCTAGCTGGGCCGCCCAACAGTAGCCCTGAAAGTGTGGAAGCCCCAAACCTCCCTCCTTTCCCAAAAGCTGCAGTACTGCCCTCTTGATTTTAGCTGGCTTGTCCCTCCACAGGAACTTATGCAAAATTGCATTTAGTCGTTTAAAGTGTGCTGCAGGAATGTGTATAGGGAGTGCTAGATATAAGTACGTACAGTAGTGGTTTAACCTAAGTGAGGCTATCCTGGAGCATTCAGATCATAAAAAAACAGTGCCCCATGAATGTGCAGATCATTTATTATTTACGTGTAGTTAATTGACCCCGGCTCTACACAAAGCCTGCATGGTGCTACAGAAAATTTAGAAAGGCGAGTGATCGTCTTTTTATTTTTTTTTGTGAATTCTATTTTCTCCTGGGGCTTAGGGCATCTCTCCAGGGAACCCTCTTTTCGCTGCCTCTACTCCCTACCTGAAGCCCTCCTTACCTGGTCTACCCCCCCCCGGCTACTCAGCTAAGTCCAGACCTCCGGTTCACCCCCCAGAGGAAGGCCCGCCCACCCTTGGTGGCCTTTCTGCAATTATAGGGACTGCCAAGGAAGCTGGAGAGCAGCCAGGAGAGCAGGCCCGGTATTTGGGATGTGGGCAGGACAATGAAGCCCCCTTCACCTCCACTAGGCCACCAGAGTTTTTCCTCTTGCAGTCCCCCCCTCCAAAAGCGTGGACGTGCAATGCCTGGCAGTGCACCTATGTACAGCCTGGCCGACGCTGCTCCGTCTCCGACGTAACTTCTAATCTGCTACCTGTAGGGCCCCTGGTCTGCACCAGGAGCCACTTACGGCGCAGGCATACCCCGGAACCCAGCCTGGGAGGGGAGAGCAGTCCTCTGGATGCTCAATCCCCTCCCTTCCCTGATGACCAGAGTCCGTTCCTGAACCCAGGTCGCCAGTGTGGCGCGAGGTGTGGCATCCAGCACTTCAACCCTCAGCGCCACTGGGCCAACTATATTCTTAACATTACTGCATGACTTTCATACCTTACTCATGACTCCGCAACTCATCAATTATGGTCCTGCTTCCTGACACAAAGATAAAATTCATATTCTGAGTGAGGCCTTTGCATAGCCCCATTTATTCCATTTTAGATCACACTTTTCCTCACAACTCTTAAGGTGTTCCCTTTCCCCTTTTGAGTGCGCTTTACACCAGGATTTGTTTGTGATATCAGGAAACCCATGCCGATGATGGCTGGAGGTCGAGTTCACTGCAGAGGTGAGGCACTTGGCTCCTGGCATTCACATACCCCCTGCCAGCTGATTATGGCATGTCCCTGGAGCCTGCTGTTAAGGCAGTCATGTACCTGCCCTCCTGGAAGAAGGAAGGGTACAGCCTTGCTAACAACCATCTCAAGGTGGGGACAGGGGGATCCAAAAGAGAGAAAAATATGAAAAGAATAATGAAACAGATTTAACGTGTTTAAAAAGGAGTGCTCCAGTAAATTAGGCTGCTTCAGATATTTGTCAATATTATCAGCTGTGTTTGAACATCCCTTGTTTAAAAGGGAACATACGCTTTGTTTTGTACATTTTTTAATGCAATTAGAAATGTGGGCATGTGTGAAGTCTGTTTAATATCCTCAGTGTGTTATTTACTGTGTTTGTTTTGAAATAATCTACTTGTTCATCAATAAAGGTAGATAGATATTCATTTGATTTCAACAAGCGTTTTATTCTCCGGGACTGCCCACCCCATCCTCAGGTCAGCTATAATAATAATAATAATTTTATTTATTAAGCGCAATTCAACTAGTATCAAAGCGCTGTACAATCACAAATAAAGCATAAAAATGTAAAAACTTAAGAAACATTCATAAAATATATTAAAACAGATCATCCAAATCACAAATCAGGGAAAGCACACATATAGAGACGGGTTATCCGACGAGGTAGAGAATTCCACAGGGTAGGGGCAGCAAAGCCAAAAGCCTGACCTCCAGAGGTCTTCAAACGTACCTTGGGAATCTCTAGCTGGAAACCTCTCAGCCTTGTCACCCCCCTTCCCACCCCACGAAGGCCCCAACAGTGCAGGGCCATGGAGTACCATCAATTGTAATGCTGATGACTAGTGGGTTTTCTCATTGTTCTTTTCCTTCCTGCCTCCCATACACCCTCCACCCACTTGCTGGTGCTGCCACAGCTATTGGTGGGCTCAGGCATGATAGCGGAACCTGAGGATGGCAAGCTCCATGGCCCTCCACAGGGAACACTGTGATGTAATCACCTTTCTGGGCTGGGAAGCACCATTTCCCAGCTCCTCCACCACTACCACCAACAGCACATCTTCAGTCTGCTCTTCAAGCCAGATCATCAGCAGAGGCAGCCCCAATATTCATTTTCTAATCACCTGTGTGTTCTGGAACCTCATGACATCAGTTCAGTGGAAGCCTTGCATGGTAAGTTTGTAGACTTCTGCTCAACCGATGTAAAAGGATTCTAAAATTCATAAGTGAAAAACTGAAGGGGGACAGTCATCACAAAGGGCCCCAAAATCAAGTGTAGAGCTGCCCCAAATGTACACTTTATGTGCAAAAATATTTTGGTTACTTTCTATCTATTGTAGTATAATAGACTGTTATCAGACTAATTTTGCTTACTTGTAGGCTGGCATCTTCTGTTACTACAAATCCAAGAATCCCATGCAGCTGTCATGAGAGTGGTAGGCAGCAGTGAGGGATTCAATAGCCAGCACTGCATGTTAAAGTTTAATATCATTCTGATCTTTTGTTTGCTGGTCCCGCTGGCCTCCCTGGGCAACTGATCATAGATTATTAAAGCTCTTACATGCACTGCAGGCTACAGAATCTCCAACCACTGCCTACTGCTCTGATGTCTGCTGCAGGGAATTCTGGGATTTGTAGTAACAGAAGATATCAACCTCTTCAAATAAGCAAAATTAGTCTGATACGATCTACTATATTACAGTAAACAGAAAGTAAACCAAAATGTTTTGCACACTCTGATGACTGTTCCCTTTAATACCGAGCAGAAAAAAAGGCAGCATTAACAAATGACCCAAAAGGATGAAAAAAATGGAACAATTTCAAAACAAGCACATGAAACTATACATGGGGATAGTAAACAGACTTCACACATGACCAAACTTTCAATAATGGGAAAAATGTATAATAAATAAAAAGGTTTATGTTCCCGTTAACACCACTTTTCTCATTAAATGAACTAGCATGCAACTGAAACTGTTCACTGCCCTTATGAGGCAGTGTGAACATCGCAGCGAATCCCAGGCCAGAAACCCAAAGCAAAATCATAGTGAACAAAAACTAAAAAAAAAATGTGTCATCATACTAACAGATACAGACACAAAAAGCTTAGCAGGGATCAACACCAGGGGCTGAAAAAGAGTACTTAGGGAATTCTATAAAGACATTCTTTAACAAGAACTGTAGTGAGTTCCAACCCAGATATTTAATTAGAAATATGTTAACTCAACCAGTGCAACAGTGCCTTAGACTTAATATTTTTATTGAGTAGCATTTTCTTGTCACACTCCAGACATTAAAAATAAACTTCTTTAGCCACTCCAATGGTCCAGCAGCAGTGTGTCACACTGACGTGCAGATGACCTGGGTTCCAGAGCAAAACTAAGACGTCTTATCTGGAAGCAGGCCAGACCAAGATAGCTGCCTCCAGGCAATGCATCTCAGCCAGGGAGGAATAGCGGCAGGTTCTGCTACCACAGAGACCACTGTAGTTGGGCTAAGGAGCTTCCTCCTGCCGCCGCAGGGCAAGCTGTGTGTGTGTGCGTGTGTGCACCTGCAAGTCCGATACAGGCATCACTCAAGTCAGGGGATATTGTGGGGGGAGGTTGGTGGAGAAAACGTGAGGAGAAAAATCCAGTAATTGTCTATATGACAAATGAGGACCCCTTAGCCTAAGCAGAGCATAGCCCTGTTGCAAGACAAGCTGCTTGCTAAGTGAAAAAATGTATACAGAAAAAAATTAAAATAAATAAAACTTCTCTTATGGTTGTAATTTTTCACATACTAATCATTCTGTCTCAGTCAGGTGGGAAGAACAGGTTGTAACACAAGAGCAGCACAAACAAAATAAAGACAGATTTATTTATTTTTATATACGTCTCCCACACTCTCCGACTGGCCACGCCTTCTGAGTGCCAGTGCCGTCCTACCACCCTTCGACCTCTTGCCACCTCCATCAGCTCCCCATTGCAGCCTACCTTGAGTAGCCCCACACATCCCTCTGCTGAGAGGGTCCCTCTCTTCCAGCAGGAAATGGCCTCAACTGCCAACTACGCACCTCAGGCGCTGCGGGGCTGGCTCTGGGGCTTCGGGTGGCAGGGGGCCAGTGCGCTTGTTATCCAGTTTGTCCGGGGCATTTTCCAGTTTTCTTTGCCTCACCCACTGCAGTTCTCGGCCCTGCGTGAGCATGGGGGCGTCCTAGGGCAGGGGATTACAGGGGGCATGTCGAGGCAGCACGTCCCCCAAAAACGCCGCCAATCTGCCTGCAGGTCCCCAGGCAGAACCCCCGGGAGGGAAGTGTCCAATGAACGCTTATGGAACCCGGCCCTGCCGGTCTCTGCTCCTGGCACCTGGGCACAAACCCGTGTCACCAACGTGCCAAGCGAACCCCTTCACTTGGCACCATGGAGCCGGCATAGATTTATTTTTATGTTTGCTTGCACACATGTGCAAGAAACATAGTGATATCATCTGAGTTTTTCGGAGATGTGTCAGCGTCTTCCAATTCAGTCAGTGTGTTTGCAGGCGTGGTCGCATTTCTCCAATCACTGCTGGAGCTGTCTATGACAGCAGTTGAAAATGCAGTGGTATACAGCTGAAAGAGGGAGCTACGCTTTAGTGAGCAGCGATAAGATATCGCCCGCTCATGCGTGCTCCCCCCTTTACACACACGCATACTGTGTGCTCGCCTCCCCACGCACACACTGTATAGCCGACGAGGGTGCCCAATCCCCCGTTGGCTGTGCAGCGCCTCCCCCCCCCAAACAGAGTTCCAAATGCCATGCTGGGTGCCCACCCCAGCATGGCAACACATCCGTGAGTGACGGGGTGCTCAATTCCCCGCCGGCTCCAGCCCCCCAAAACAGTTTACAGCTGCCACGCTGGGAGCCCACCCCAGCGTGGCACAAGTCCGATGGCCAACGGGTGCCCAATCCCCATCGCCCAGTCCCCCAAACAGCTTCTAGTTGCCACGCTGGGAGCCTACCCCAGTGTGGCAAACGGCCTGGGCGCCTCTCCTGTTAAAAACCAACAAAATACCTGTAAACAAGAAAACGCTTCTCGGCATTCACTCCAGCCCACCTGCGCCCACCCACTGCGCACCCTGCCTCCCCACGCCCCCCCCCATACTTACCTCCGGACTCGCGCGACGATCTTCGGTGGACCAGGAACACGTCTGCACTCTTCAAAGCCGACCGCGAACTGAGGAAATGCTGGTAAGCTGTATAGTGGGATAGATAGGGTTTTTTCAACTTTGCTGCATATCTCAGGCATTTTTTGGAATTTTTGCACCAAATTTTCAACATGGGGTTTTTGGGACCCCTTCTCATGAATGCTCTCACTGTCATGACGTTAATTGGGCCCGAAGGGTGATTTCGCAGTCACTGCGCAAAATCACCTTTCCGGACAGAGTAACAAACGACACTGCCACTGTTCATAAGGTGGGCTCTCAAAAGCCTATGTTGAAATTTGGTGGAAAAATTAAAAAATGACTGTTTCTGACATCGTTGCACAGTTCCCTCGCCTGTAGCGTAAGTTTACGAAATTCAATATTTTCACCCAGATTTTCAACATTGCCATTTTATTACACTTCCTTATGAGCAGTACAGCTGTCATTTTCACATCTTGCCCAAAACGTGTTTCTGCCTATGTAGCGCATAATGGCACAGTCGGTGTGCGAAATCAAAGTATGGGACACATTAAGAAAATCACAGTGACATTGTTCATGAGCAGAGGTCTTAAAATGGCTATGTTGAAAATTTGGTGAAAAAAATTCCTAAAAATTAATTTTACAAGTGTGCATTGCGCAGTTCCTACGCACGCTCGTAAGTTTGCAAATTTTCAATATTTTCAGTCCAGATTTTCACCAGTGGCATTTTTCCACACTTCCGTACAGCTGTCATTTTTTACAACATGGCCGAAATGTGTTTTCACACTTTCAGCGCAGAAATGCATGGTTGCTGTGGGAAATCATTGTTTGGGACAGATAATGAAAATCACAGTGACACTGTTCATGATCGGAGGTCCCAAAATGCCTGTGTTGACAATCTGCTGTAAAAAATTCCCAAACTAATTACATTATGGGTGTGCGTTGCACAGTTTCTATGCACGCCGTGACTTTGCCAGTTTTTAATTTTTACTGCAGATTTGCAACATTGCTATTTTTTACACCTCCCCATGAACAGTACAGCTGTCATTTTCACATCCTGTTCGAATGTGTTTTGCACCTGTGGTGCTAAATGCCGTAGTCGCTGTGCATAAGCAGTCTGCCAACAAACTGATATTGCCACTGTTCATGAGGTGGGGGGTCACAAAAAAAACATGTTAAAAATCTGGAGTGAAAATACCAACGAATGCCTGAGGTGTTAGGGTTTCCAACCATAACGCCTCACCCTGTAGAGAATGACAGGCATCAGGGGTGTAACTTGGGATTCTTGCCTGTAATGCTCATACCATTCCATACCCTGCAGCCAGTGAGAGGCATCGAGGTATGCCTTGGACTCTTCAGCCCCAAAGTTCACCCCATTCTCCTATACCGCACCCATCTCACTGTATTTCCTGATGGAATGGGGTGCGCATAAGGGCCAAAGGCCCCAAGGCACACCGTGCCACTTGTCAGTGTCTGCAGGGTAGGGTGTGGTGAAATGGCGTGGCCGTTATGCCTGACGACCCAAAGGCACACCCCAATGCCTGTCACTCTCTGCAGGGTGGTGGTGAGGTTAGCCTCAGTTCAATACTTTACTGCCATTCCTATTATGTAGCTCTGTAACTTCTAGACTACCAATGCCAATGCCAGCAAGCAAACATTCGGCATTGACAAATGCTTGTTTAAAGCAGCAGTGCAATGAACGGTCATATAAAGTATTGACATACTAGAATGACTGGTTAACATGTATTCAGAGTCAAGGTCCTGGCAATTGTTTTGCATAAAACGCAATTTTTACATAGTAATCAATTCAAACTTGTAAATAATTGGCACAAATTAATCAGTCTGAGTATCTTCCATAATGTACCTTTGATACAGGCTCTCACGATAGCCATGCTCGCTCCCATAAAACAGGCAGGAAAAACAAAACATCGTTTCAAACTGTGGTTTTATCAGAGATGGTCTACTGCGTGGAAATAAGAATAATGTTTTGTATATGTTGAGCTGTACTATTTTTAATAAAAAATGGTTTGTGTGCCTTTTTATTACTGTATTCAGTCCAATGTGTTAATCTGTTTAAACATGGATTTCTTTTCAAAATTATGAGCTACAGGTGATCTCAGTTGCAACATCAAACCTTTTTTTTTTTTTTTTTTGTTACATTTTTATTAGAGCAGAAGAAAAAATCACTGACCTCAGTAATTGTGTTTCCTCTACTTGAGTCTTGGCTGTATTCTGACATATGCAGTTAGCCCCAGCACTTGAACTGCCCTGGAGAGGAAAAAGTTAATTTCTATGCCAGGCATAGAACGTTAAGCTTGAGCTCGGTTTTCAAACCTCCGTCTGTGGTGCCTCAGTGTGTAACCGTCAGATTCTTACAAGCAAACTAACTACACTTCCAGTGTGGAATTCTTTTCTTTCTTACTTCTCGCTCATTTTTTCGACTCCAGCACTACTATCTGTATTATGACAATGCCTCTGGCTGCACCCTCAGTTAGTTTTACCCCATTGCTCTGTTCTCTTCCTACTGCTGCTCTGTGTTCTATCGCTTGTTAGCCGGAATACATATTTGTACTTGGTGTTATGCTGTTTACCTGCCTATGTAACTGAATGTCTTGTCTACTCTGTATTGTACCTCCTTTAACATGGAACCTTTGTAAAAGAGCTTTGGCTCAAAGGTACTTGAAATCCTAGAATGAACGAATAAATAAATAAAATATAAGTCAACAGGCAACAACTTGTATCCAAAAGACTCGAGTCAAGAACCCAAAAGGAAAAACAAGTAGTGAACAAGATATATAAATCTAAGTTAAAACATAACAACAGCAACCACCCCACCCTGAAGAGGAGGGATGCAAAGTATACCCCTGAGATGAAACACTGTACCTGCCAGCCCACATCCCAAAACTAGCTTCTGAGAGGGGAGGCAGGGAAGTCAGAATACAGCAAGACTCCATTAGAAGAAACACAATTACTAAGGTGAGTAATTTCTTCCTCAAACAACATGAAGTCTTGCTGTATTCTGACATATGCAGACTACCAAGCAGTACCTCCATGGAGGAGGGTACCGAACCTATTTTGGGAATAGGCTCTGCAGCACTGCTGTACCAAGCCTAGCATCACTCCAAGCCTGGATATCCAGAGAGCAATGCTTGGTGAAAGTATGGACTGTTTTCCAGGTGGCTGCTTTGCAGATCTCTAGCAAAGGGTGTATCTCTGGCAGCAGCCAGAGAAGCAGCTGTACCCCTAGTCGAGTGAGCCCTCAGGCCTGGGGGAGGTGTTTTACCTAGCTTGGCATAGCAGAATTGTATACAACAGACAATCCACCTGGCAACAGTTCTTTTAGTAGCTGCGCCTCGTGACACCACACAAGGCGTGGGTAAACCCCTCAATAACCCACACCCTGTTGTGTCCTATTGCTTAAGTGAAAAACACAGGAAGAGACATGGACTGGTTCAGATAGAAATCTGAGACCACTTTGGGTAAGAACTTCCTATTGGTTCTGAGGACCACCTTATTTCTATGGAATGAGATAAAATCAGGTTCAACTGACAGGGCCTGTAATTCACTAATTCACCTGGCAGAAGTAATAACTACCAGGAACACAGTTTTCCAGGTCAGGTAGTTAAGCTCAGCTGAAGCCAGAGGTTCAAAGGGTGGCTGCATAAGCTAAGCAATGCAGATATTGAGATCCCAAGCTGGAGTAGGCTCTCTATAAGGAGGGTTGATATGAACCAGACCTTTAAAGAACTTACCAAAAACAGGGTGAGACACCAAGGAAGAGTCCTTCCCTTTTGAGAGGAATGCAGACATGGCTGCTAAATAAACCTTTAAAGTGGCTAGCCTAAGGCCTAAGCCATTAAGGTGAACCAGGTAATCCAAAAGTGTAGCAATGCCAGCAGCATCTGGTAGAATATCCTTATGGGAACACCAAATGCTGAATCTTTTCCATTTGGAATATGTTTTCCTAGTAGAGGGTTTCCGAGAAACCTTAAGGATGTCCAAAACTCCCTGAGAAAGATGCAGGCCTGCATATTCTAACTCTTCAAGAGCCAGGCTTTGAGATTGAGAGACTGGAGATTGGGGTCCCAGATCCTCCCCTGACAGGAGGTTAGGAGATTGTGTCTTTTGGGAAGAGACAGAGGGAGTGAGACTGCTAGGGGCAACAACAGAGGATACCAAGGCCCCGAGAATTCTGCAGCCACAGAATTTTGCGCAGAACTTGCAACCTACCGCAGAACTTCTGCAGTGCCACAGAATTCACTGTTCTTGGTGATTATTAATGTTTCTATTTATTCACAGAACCTCATTCTCTTCCCCTTTTTTTTTTTTACATCCAAAACCCCTCTATGCTCAGAATGTGATGTTATCATTGCTATAACATCATACATCAGGTAATGAAATGGCTGCATTCTGCCACAGAAATGAATAGTCACTTACCTAGCACAGCTCTCACTGCCAGAGGCGTTGGCACATCACATCAGGTACGGTGATATTTGCTCAACCTGCACTACAGCCTAATACAATTTTCAGTCTTATGTTATTACACTAGGGTCAACAAACAAAACCTTGACAACAGCATAGACCTGTTAAGTCCATACCTTACTTTGTACAAACTTATTTGTGCAAAGTAAGGTATAGAGATGCCATCTGAAATGAATAATTGGTAAAATGAATGAACCTGTCATTTTTAAGAAAAATAATTAAGCCCAGAAAAGTGGAATATAATAATGTGTAGACCTGTTGAAAGAATAGATCTGTTAAATAATTGTGCTGTACACATTTTTGCCAGGGTTATTGATTATATATTGTCACTGGTTGATAGAATCACTCAAAAGTTATGGTGAAATGTTGTGCGCAGGGCCGGCTGTTGGGCCAGAGGGTAGCATGTTGTGATCCTGTGCCAGCAACTCGGGTTCAGAGATGAGCACTGGGAGCTGGCTGGGCAGCACAAGGATTGGGGGAGCACACCACTGCTCTGAGCCTGGGAAGGTATGTCACAGTGTTCTGCCACACAAGGGACACACAGTGATGGGCAAGAGAGCTGTATCTCACAATGGGTTCACATGCATGTCATGGCCTGATGGTGTTACGTATGTCAAAGGAAGCAGGTTGGCATGAAAAATGAGTTTTACAATATCTCCTCTATTCTGTTTATTCCATTTCCAAAAGAAATTGTAAGAATGAGGATACAATTTCATGGAAACTTTATATATATATTAATTATAGTGGCACAGTATTGCCACTACAGTTAGGGTTGAGTACCCCATTTAAGGTTAAATGGTGACATTTTGCACCTTAATAACTTTGCCACCGTACGATGGAGTTACCTAAAATGAGGCAGGCATGGAGTGGTAGCATAGATCTTGGGATCTGCCAAGTTTTGTACTGGTTTGATATATGGTTGTGGAGTTAATAAAGCGATATTCTCTAAGCGCATTTACTTTTGTGCACACTTTGCTCGCGCCTACGAATTATGCACTGCATTAACGGTCCAAAACTTCAGGGAACATGCAGCCGGGTCCCCGATGTGCCTTCAAGATTCTGTGAAAAAATATTAAACGGTTCAAAAGTTATTCAAAAAACAAGTTTCCCATTATAGTCAATGGGAAAAGTTAAAAAGTTCGACAGTGTCGCAAATGACCCCTGTAGTATCATGAGTTCACCATTTTTTTTTCAGTTACTGGTCACAGAAATGCTTGGCATTTAAATTTGGGACCCTCCAGGGACAGAATTCTTTTTGTGTCCACCTAATCGAGCCCCGAGGATGCTAGCCATGTCTTTGTTGGGGGGGTTAAACACCCCAGAAATATGTTTTTCAAATTTTTGTAATCTGTAGTGTCGCAGAGTAGTGTCAAACTGCGACACTTTAGTGATTTGTTTGCGAAAGTGTTGCAAATCATGACACTACTTTGCAACACTATGGCCAAAATAACAGGAGTTGTTTGCCACCCTGCTGCAAAAGAATGGTTTGGTCTTTTGGGCTGCAATTTGGAAGGAAGAAAGCCAACATCCCACAGATGTGTCTTTTGGTGGTTTGGTGAAAAAATATTGCAGGAATGCAAAGTTACGGTACTCCAAATTTGACACTTTTTCCCACTGACTAACACTGCGGCATCTGCCGCGCCTTTCGGGGCCCGTATCTCGGAAACGGTGCGAGATACAGACTTTTTGTTGGAAAAATGCTTAGCCCCCACTAGGGGGCTAAGTACAAAATTAGCCAGGAAAGTCATCATATGAAATTTTATTTTTTTTTCTACATCGTACGGTTCTTGAGATATAAGCAATTTAATATTCCAAGTGCTCATTTTCTGGTCAAAGGCCTATTATTACGCATACATTCGTTGTAGCCACTGTGTTTCCCTATGCAGCTATTGGGGAAAACCAGGGTGTGCACTCCACTTACTGTTACACTTAGCGTTTCCACTTGCGTTTCTGTACCCGTTTGTGTTAGTGTTCTCATGTGCATTACCCTTTGCATTACTTTTATCATTTGCGTCTCCACTACCGTTTCTGTTTGCGTTTCAATTTGCGTCACCGTGCGCACTACCATTTGCGTTTGAGGCTGCCCTTCCGTTTGCATTTGTCTTTCCTTTTGCGTCATCATTGCTGTTACTGTTACCATTTGCATTTCCCATTGCACTACCGTGACCGTTACAGTTTGTGTTTCCATACGCGCCTGCGTTTCCTTTGGCATTATTGTTGCTGTTACCGTTTCCAATTGCGGTACTGTTACCATGCAAGGTACGGTTTGCGTTTTCATACGTGCTTGCGTTTGTGTTTCCGTTTCGGTTTCCTTTGGCATTACTGCTGCTCTTACCGTTACCATTTGTGTTTCCAATTGCAGTACTGTGACCGTGCGCATTACGGTTTGCGTTTCTGTACTCGCTTGTGTTTCCGTTTCCTTTGCCGTTATTGTTGCTGTTACCGTTACCATTTGTGTTTCCAATTGTGGTACCATGACCGTCCGCATTACGGTTTGCGTTTCTGTTTCCTTTGGCATTATTGTTGCTGTTACCATTACCATTTACGTTTTCCTGTTGCGGTACCGTGACCGTGCGCATTACGGTTTGTGTTTCTGTACGCGATTGCGTTTTCTTTGGTGTTATTGTTACTGTTACCATTACCGTTTACAATTGCAGTACCATCACCGTGCGCATTACAGTTTGCGTTTCCATAAGCGTTTAAGTTTGCATTTTCGTTTCCTTTGGCGTTATTGTTGCTGTTACTGTTACCATTTGTGTTTTAGTTGCAGTACTGTGGCTGTCGCAGCGTTATGGCTTGTGTTCCATATGCGCTTGCATTTGCGTCACTGTTCGCTTTGGCGTCACTTTGTGCTTGCATTTCTATTACCGTTTGCGTTACCATTTACGTTTGCATCACCATGTGCGTAACTGTTTGCGCTTGCATTGCACTTACCGTTACTATGTGACAAAAAAAATCACATGGTGGGGCGTGGGGCGAAGAGCCCAAGGCCCTCCACCACCACATTCCATTCATTATTTATAGTCCTCATTCTCAAAAGAAGGGAAATTCATGACAAAAACTCTGTTTAATGCCACTTAGGGTTGTTCACAGCAACAAGCGAGGATTCGATGTTGGGTTAACCCCAACACGCCGTTCCATCCAACCGGGATTGGGGTGTGTCGTGGTCGTCGGTCCTAACTCTCTCCTCATCTTCCTATACTTCATCTCCTCAGCTTGTTTACACATGGAATGGGGTGAGTTAGGGCAGGCGACCCAGCAGCACACCCGATGCCAGGATAGGGGGCAGGGTGGGGGGGTGCAGGGGGCTTTCAACCCTAACATCGAATTTCCCGCTTTGTCGCTGTTGAACAACCCTAACTGATGCATTAAATGGAGTTTTTTGCCATGAATATATTTATACACACACACACACCAGTGTCTCTCTCTCTCTCACTATATATGCAGACTGTGTGAGAGGCCTTTTAGCACCATGCTTTTCTGCCTAAAGTTGAACCAGCATAATATTTTGTGGTGATCTCCATATACAGCCCATGATGCTTTGCATTATGGGGGTACTGTGATTTTGTATTTCATCATATATATATATATACACACACATATACACACACACATTTGTATGTATGTTACAGATTACATATAAATATATACAGTAAGTGATACATAGCGGGGACCTCATGAATGGTATAGACAGCAGGAGTATAGAAATACCTTATTTATCACATAATGTCCCCTCTGTGTATTTCATTTATGCAATAGGATAGGACCTTAAGGGGTAGATTTTTTTTTTGCTTTTTTTAGACATAAAATTATTTCTACAGTATATATCTGTTATTTTTTGAAGTGATGTTACTGTGCTTTTCCCCATCCCAATTGCTATAACCATTGCCGTGGATATAAAGTCAGGATAACAAGCTCACACTGTGATGTAGTAGTTCATTAGTGCAGCAGAACTTCCCCAGAAATTACAAAACACTGCCGCAGAAGTTCTGCGGCAAATGGTAATCTTGCCGCACAACTTGGTCCCAATGTGTCACAGAAAAGTAGGGGCCTTGACCAAGGCTGTCTGGCCCAGTCTGGAGACAGTATAATCACTGGCAGGGTTGTGTCCTGATCTTGACTAGACCCATGAACAACAGAGGAAAGGCATAAAGGAACTTGCCTTCCCAGTCCAATATCAGGACATCCAGGGGAACAGTCCCTAGGACTGGGGGTCTGCAGCAGAAGAGGGGAAGTTGGTGACTGTATGGGGCTGCAAAGAGATCTATCTCTGGAGTGCCCCACCTGGTAAAGATGACTTTTAGTATGAAAGAATCCAAGGCCCATTCGTGATGGCCCTGGGAGATTCTGCTCAGAGCATCTGTGTCTCCTTCCCTGGGAGGTGGACTGCTACCAGAGAAATTTGCAAGGAGCAGGCCAGAGACTATACTTTCATGGCCTCCGTGTATAAGGCCGTAGACCGAGTACCCCCTTGCTTGTTGATGTACCACATGGTGGTGGTGTTGCATGTCCTGACCTGAACCACCTTGTCCTTTACTGAGTCTGAGAAAGCCTTAAGAGCTAGGAATACTGTCCGGAGTTCCAGAAGATTGATATGAAGGAGAGACTCTTGTGGAGACCAGACACCCTGTGCTGTGAGGGCTCCTAGGTGGGCTCCCCAGCCCAGGAGAGAAGCATCTGCGGTTAGTACCACTGAATGAGGTTGACTGAGGAATGGGACACCTTGTCTGAGATTGTCCTGATCCAGCCACCAGTGAAGAACTTGGACCAGAGACTGAGTCACTGGAACCAATCTGGTGAGAGAATCTTTTTTCCGAGACCAAAAAGATTTTAGGTGAAACTGAATGTCCCTCATTTGGAACCTGGCTCCTTGTACCACTGCAGTGGAAGCTGCCATGTGGCTTAGGAGCTGAAGAAAATGTCTTGCTGGGTGAGAAACCAGAGGATGAAATGAGGAAGCAAGATCTGTAAGGGCCTTTACCTATGCTAGTGGGAGGAAGGCCTTTGCTTGAACAGTATCTAACTCTATCCCTATGAAAGTGAGGAGTTGTACTGGTTCGAGAACCAACTTTGGCAGACTGAGAAGGAATCTCAAAGAACTGAGCAAATCTTGAGTGACTTGAAGAGCTGACCTGACCTGGTCAGGAGACTGTCCTACAATGAGCCAGTCATCCAGGTATGGGAATAGAGAGATCCCCTGCCTCCTGGGGAAGGCCACTACTACTGCAAGGCACTTTGTAAACACTCTTGGAGCCTATGTTAGGCCAGAAGGTATGGTTCTGAACTGATAATGGCCTGAAGGCAGCTCAAACCTGAGGTACTTTCTGTGGGAGCACCTGATATGAATGTGGAAATAGTCATCCTTGAGGTCCAGGAATGCTAACCAATCCCCTGGCCTCAGAGAGGGAAGAATTACTCCCAGAGTCACCATTTTGCACTTTGGTTTTAAGATGTGTTTGTTCAAATACCTTAAGTCTAGGATGGGTCTCCACTCTCCCCTGTCTTTTTTGGGGTAAGGAAATATCTTAAGTACAGACCATTGCCCCTGTGTAGAGTAGGAACTTTCTCCACAGCTCTGAGAGCCAGTAGAGAGGAAACCTCTGCTTCTAGAGCAATGGTTTCGGAGATGTTTGCAGGAGGAAAAGACCTGACCCTCATTTTTGGAAACTTCTTGAAACTGAGGGCCAGTCCCAGGCTTACTACCTCCAGGACCCACTTGTCTGAGGTAATAGACTTCCAGGCCTGGAAGTAGCAAGCCAGCCTGCCTCCTACTGGAATTGGGGAGTCGACCCGGGCTGACACATCAGGGTGTCTGCTTGGCAGAAGCCTTGGACTGGGAAGAGGATGCAGCCCTGCTCATCCCCCTCCTGCCTCTCCCTTGAAAGAACCCCCCTCTGTGGGAAGGGAGAGGAGGACTGGGCATGGTAGAAAGGCCTGTGAAAGGGCCTGCCCCTGCCTCTAGACTGTTGCCTTTGAGGAGTGGCTTGCCATTCCTTGGTCTGTGCACTCCTGTAGGTGGTCCTGTACTCATCCATCTTCTTCATGTAAGCCTCTGTCTGCTCCCCAAACAGAGAGTTGCCCACCACAGGGAAATCCATGGCCTTAGCCTGGGTGTCCTGAGAAAGGCTAGTACATCTGAGCCAAGCAAATCTCCTGAGAGACACACAGAAGTAGCCATGACTCTCGATGCCACATCGTTAGAGTCTACAGCAGCATGGAATTGCACTTTGGATGCCTCAATCCCATCAGCAGCCACCTCCTCCAGCTCTTTGGCCAGCTGGGGGAGGCCTGTTTAGCCAGTTCCGGAACCGAATCCCACCTGGAGTTCTGGTATCTGGCTGTGTAGGCCATATAATTAGCCTGCCCGAGTCCCTAGGAGGATGCAGAGTATTGTTTCTTGGCCATGGCATCCACCTTCCTGAAGCCTTTATCTGGGGTGCGTGAAGACAAAGATATATTAGCCCTGTCACAGGCTGCTGCCTTCACTACCCCAACATGGCTGCAATGATTGAACAAAAACTCCATACCTGAGCCTTATAGCATATACCTCCTGTCCACTCTCTTATCGACAGGAGGTAAAGAATTTGGTGTCTGTAAAATCTTTTGTGTCCGTTTCCCCAGGGATTGATGGAGGGGAATAGACAACCTCTTGGACTCTGAGATATCCATCATTTCCACAAAATCAGGCTCTTCTTCCTCAACAGCTTCAACCATAGGGAGCTAGAGGGTTTTAGCCACCTTTTAGTAAAACAAAAAGTGAGATGGGGACTCAGAAAGCCTTGAAGGGGAGACATTGGAGAGTCTGTCTGGTGAGATGTCCAGTTCAATGTGCACATCCAGACCTTCTTAATCATTGTCGTCATCATCAATCATCATCATCTGGTAACTCTTCGTCCCCCTCCCACTCCAATTCTTAAGTATCTGGATCATAATCCGATGGAGTTGGATCCAACTGAACCGAGCGCCTAACCAACGGCGCCAGTTCTGACAGAACCGGATGACGTGATCGTACAATACTGATAGCTTTGGCTATTTCTTCAGCGGCTGGAGTAAGGGACGCTGGATCCGTACCAGCTGATTTTTTTTGTCTTTTTGACGGCACCGGCCCCTGAGGGTCAGCTCTCCTTTTGCCCGAGGACGTCTCGCCCAGGTCAGTGGGCACCTCCTCATGTTTGGTTGGAACCGAACCGGGCTGGCCATCCGGGTCAGCAGACTTCTCGGCCTCCTTTTCCTTTAGCCTACCCAATCTTTTTTCCAGAGTGGCCTTACGAAAATTTTTTGCAGATTTGGCAGTCTGTTTTGAGGTGGTCAAACCCAAGACAATAAAACACAGACAATGTGGGGGTCGGCCTTAGCAAAGGCCTCCCCACACTCTGTACAGTGTTGAAACCCAGTGGGACCGTTTTTTTTCCTTGGGTTTCTCAGACATGGCTAGACTAGAAAAAATTTCCCTTTACAGCTTTTAGCCAGGTAATACACCCCTATCAGTTACCAACCGTGTAACGGGTTGCGTAAAGAAACCTAAAAAAGTTTGTTTTTTTTTTTAAACCGATAGGAACCAGCACACCACCACTAAAATCCCAGAAACTGAATTTAAACTCAAAAGGTCGATTCCCAACCAAGAAAGAACCTAAGTTTACAATTTCCACAGAAGAAAAAACACAAAATCACAGTTCACTACCTATCTACACTACTTACTGTACTGTAGATAGAGGCTCGAAACTGAAAATAAACAAATCGGTTGAAAAACTGACACGTTTTGACACTTTACCGAACAGAAGCGAAGGAGCAATCTCCAGAGCTACTTCACAGTTAGGCGGAGTAAAGAATCTGACAGTTACACTGTGAGGCACCACAGACAGAGGTTTGAAAACCGAGCTAGAGCTCAACATTCTATACCTGGCATAGAAATTAACTCTTTCCACTCTGGGGCAGTTCAAGTACTGGGGCTAACTGTATGTCAGAATACAGCAAGAGTTCATGTTGTTTGAATGAAGAGAATGAAAGGGGATCTGGTAGTCGGAAATGGAGACCAAGCTTCCAGTCCTTCCACGCCTAGTCATCCTGCCCCACATAAAACCTTCAAAAGACTCATTTAGGAGGTTGGTGGGTAGATAGGTGGTGCTTCTTGCACCCTCATACCCGTAACTAAATACGCTACTGAGTGGTACATGGTACTCATACCAGGACAGACCACTGCTATACTCAAAAACAAAATCTGATGCAACTGCTCATTCCAACCATGCCCCAGTAATAAGCAAATGGAGCCTTGGTCTGGAGAGAAGCAACACCTAGCAGAGGCTACACCCATGTTATTTGTGAGGATAACCCTTTAAGCAATTCCTAGACAGGAAGATTTAGGAAGTCCTTCAAGATAATGTATCATCAGAAACATCACATGTAATGGTCTGGGACACACTAAAATACATCCTCAGAGGCCATATTATACAATATATCTCTGCTCAAACCAAGTTCTGCCAGAAACGCCAGTAACTAATGAAGACACATTACATTTCCAGCAGGGGGATCTTTTGGTCACCCAACAACTTAAACAGGATAAAGTCAGATTCAGACGCCCTCTGCCTCCAACAGACCAAAATAGCATTAACCTTCCTTCACCAGCATTACTATGATTTATGAGCGAGAGTCATTCGCCTGCTGGCTTACCAGCTCTGTAGACAGTGGCACATGGCAGCGATCTCTGTGGTCCTCCATCCAACCACAGGGGTCCGACTAACAAAGCTGCATGATATTATCCTGGCATTCAGTATTTATCACCAATCCCATTATACCCCTGAAAGTTCAGTGACTTGGAAAGTTGCATTATTTTTTCAATGTCCTTACGCTCCCTACACTGTTGGAGGAACAGAGAGCCCGACTGGCCCAATTCAAGCTGAAGAGATTGATAAAACCATCAGAGACCCTTAAGGCCCTGGGGCCCGATGGATATGGAGCAGAGTTCTATAAAACAGCCAGAAACAGAGTCCTCCCCCGTCTTTTACAGGTGTTTCTTCTTCTTCTTTTTTTTTTTTTTTTTTTACCATTTCTTTATTCACCATTGCTGGGGGGAGGTTGCGCCTTTGGTTCCTCCTCCCACCATCTAACCATCTGGGCCGGCGGCAGCCCCGGTCCCAGACAGAGCTCATACCTCCTCACTACACACCTGGAGGGAGCTAACTTATAGGGGACCCAGGCTGCGCCTGCGAGCAGCCTTCATGCTGCCAGTGGGGATTTTTTGGGGAATGTAATTCCCCTGCTGGAGGAGGCATGCAATGACGCCAAGGGATGGAGCGTGCACGCTCCTCCCGATATCGACCTCCTCTAACCCCTTGTGAGTGCAGCGTCGGTGAAGCTGCCCCCCAGCTGCCACCAGGGGTCAGCCATTCGCTGACAACCTATGTCTCCCCCCTCCTGGGGAAGGAGAGCAGTCCATTGGACGCTTGATCCTTCCCCAACCCTGCCGACCCCTGGCGACTCATGCCCGTTCCCAAACACGGGTTGCCAGCATGGCGTGGGACGTGGTGCCCAGTGCCTCAACCCTCAGCACCACCGGGCCGGCTTTTTACAGGTGTTTAATAAAGTACTTGAGGGCAAAGCAAACACTCTCCCCCAAGCTGGGCCCATGCTGCCATCTCAGTAATTCCAAAACCAGACAGAAAGCCATAGCAACGTAGCTCATACTGACCCATCTCTGTCCTCAACCCCATCTACAAGTACTTCATGTCTATTATGGCTATACCATGCATTGTTTAGGAGGAGGCTAGGAAGCATTTCATCATGAAGAGGGTGGTGGTCAGTTGGAATGCACTATCAGAAGAGGTGGTCTTGAAGATGGTGAGTAGCTTCAAGAGAGGCTAGGACAGACTTAAAGGGAAAGTAAGGATCAGAGGAGAGGCAGCTGGAAAGGATGGGAGGATTTGGGATGCAGGGTCAACAGCTTAAGCTATAGACCCTGCAATATAAGCAGACTAGATAGAGTAAATGGCCTTATTCTGCTGGCTTCTTTGTATGTTCATATAGCCTAAAGGCTACATTGGATCCTCCTCACACTAATAGGTTTGGACCAGACTGGGTTTGTACAGTTTAGGACAATCACAGACAATGTCAGAAGAGCCCTGCATCTTAGACATGAAATGGAGTGCCACCAGACCCCCTCTGTTCTTCTCAGCTTAAATGCTAGGAAGGCATTTGATAGGGTTTCCTGGTCCTTCTTATGTGCAGTCCTTGGTAAAATGGGCTTTCCTGACCCTCTGATACAACTAACACAAAATCTATATGAGGCTCCACAGGCCTGTGTTGAGGTCTCAGGCCACCAAACAACAAAACACAACAAAAGGTACTGGGCACTCACCACCTCCATTTAAAAAGCACCACTTAACTGCATTTATTAATAAAATCAATAAACATCTTTTATTTAGTGCCAAAAGATACAAAACTATGCCACCAAATGGGTTTTGGACAAGCAGTCCTTTATCAAGGGCCCTTGATAGACTGAGGCGGTGAGTGCCCAATTCCTTTTGTTGTGTTTTATGTTTTTTTTAATGTGAGCATCTCATCCCAGTGCGATTCCTTTTTGTGAATGTCTTGGGCCACCACTCTCAGTATTTCTGCCTTTTTTGAGGGACTAGACAGGGTTGCTCCCTCTCATCTTTATTAACTACACTTTATATTGAGCCTCTGGTTCAAACTACCTGCGAGTCCAACAACATAAAGGGGATACATTTAGGGGAGGAGAAACACCGCATTAACTTATACGCTGATGATGTGCTGCTATACCTAGATGACCCTGAAAGATGGCTTCCAGCAGTCTTCCAATTAGATACTTTTGGCGAGATACTGAGATACAAGCTAAACACCACCAAGACTGAAGTCCTGACCTTTCACTATCATACCACCCAGGAGACTAAGCAGCAGTTCCCATTTCACTGGGACCTGGAGAAGCTAAAATACCTAGGGGTCCACCTATCTAGAACCCCAGATGCAGTCTTATGAAATAATTATGCTCCCTTCTCTATACAAATGACTCAGGATCTGGTGAGATGGAATATGCTACGCCTGAGTCTCTCCAGAAGGGTGGAGTTATTCGGATGGTAATTTTACCCAGATCCTTCTACTACTGTATTTCAAAACATTCCTATCTCCCTCCTGCCAGCCAGGAGCCAGAAACACCCCCGGTAAAGCTACGGACCTTGTTCTTGCCTAAGGAGAAGGGTGGTCTCTCCCGCCCTAATCTGCAGCTTTACTACTGGGCATCTCACCTCCAGTTTGTGGCCCAACACCTGGGGGCACCCCAGGCACTGTAGCAGGAGTTGGAGGCAACACTCCCAAAACAGGAACTTTGTTAAGGCTATGTACCATATGGACACGCAGCCTGATACCCTAGTCAATCTCAATATTTGGTTCGGGTACCAGATCAAGGTCTGACTCTATCTGCCACTCCCTTCACTTGGTCCCTTTTCTCAGCATGTACTACCCAATCACACTAGTGGAGCGACTTTACCCAGATAGGATTGATGGGATAGGATAGGATAGGATAGGATTGCACAGATGGGAGCACCTGTCTTTGCCGTACTTCTATCAGCTCACTTCTGGAGCCTCCCTGAAGTCCTCTGTGGATCCCCAAAGGGAATTTGGACTAAGACAGACTGATTTTTACAGATATCTTCAATTAAGACACTAACATACCACTCTTCTGCTGGGAGTATGTAACCCAGAGTTACACCCAGCCATTATTACCCCTTTATATTCTTAATGTGGACTGGGAGCTCTGAACATTTGATATCATTTTTATATACAGCACTGCTTGATTTTAGAGCTAACTCCACATGTTATGTACTCCAGCGGTGGCAGGAAGAGCTGGATGTATCTGTTTCCTTGGAGCAGTGATGCAAAACATGCCACATAACTTCCAAAGTTTCCAGTGCACATCAATGGAGGGAATATGCCTGGAAGCACCAAATCTGGTTCTTCCACACTCCTATTATGGCACACTATCAAACTACTTAGGATGCCACCTGCTGGAGGCTATGTGGAGAAACTCAAGCTCATCATACTCACATAATGTGGGCTTGCCCCTCCCTATGCCCTGTCTTTCAGGCACTTCAGGCAGAGCTGGAAGACCTATATTGTAAGCCAATATCTCTTACAGCAGACATGTTTCTCCTTCTTAAATTCCCACGTGGCCTGCGAGACTAACTCTAGATACCTACTGAGTATCCTCCTCACAGCAGCAAAGAAGGCCATTACGAGGGCTTGGCTTACACCCCAGGGCCTGACTCTCACCACCTGGAGATTATTAATCACATATACAGACTGGAGAAAATCACTCACTTTCTGAATGACAGGGTGCAACTTTGCTCATCTAGATGGAATGGATGGATCCTGCATGTGATGACTAAAGCTGCCGATTTTGTCCCTCAGCTCCTTCAATACAACCCATGGCACGAGCCTCTTAACACTGCAGATCCCTTTATTAATTTTTAGTGGGCCTTACCTGGTTACCAAAAAATAATAAAATAAAAATAATAAATTGAGAATAGGTGCAGTAACATTTTTATTAGTTTATTTGGACTGGTCCCATTTGCCTCTTCCCACCTCCCTGGGAATGGGGGACTACGATCCCTCTGTTCCACCACTCTCCAAAACAGAGTCCTTTCAAATACCTCGGACTCCCAGCACATTCAGGGCCGTGAGTGGTTTAAATAATGCTGTTGATGTGTGCCTCTCTGCCCCCTGCGCTGTAACTTAGCAGGTGGAGGGAAATGAAAATTACGTCCCCTACCGTAATTTTATATCTTCACCATTCATTACTGCTGGGTAAGTGCGAATGCACCCTTGCAGAACTTCTTTTTGAAGTCTGCTACCCACCTGCCGACGCATTGCATGGCGCACAGGGTTGGCCATTAGGTGTCATAGACTCCTCCTCCTCCTCCATCCCAGTTCTGTTAAGCTGAGAGGATGAAACTGGAGATAGAGAAAAATAAAGTGAGGCAGGAGAGCCGAGGGATAGGATAAGGAAGGATATAAACTGAAAAAGGTATAAGCTGATTAAGGGAGAGAGGGAAGAGATTCCTACCTTAAGTGGTTATAGGGCCCCAATCCTTGGGCGGTCTCACAGAAAGAATAGAGAGAAAGAGAGGAAAGAGATAAGAGAAGAGATATGAGTATGGGATAAAAGAGGAAGGAGAAGGGCTCTCTGCCACGTTAAATTGGAAGACCACTGGCTTGCAATAGCTTCAAAATCCTGAGGAAATGAAGACAAGGGAGCAAGGATCCTGCCAGTTCCAGAGGCTACTGTACCAAGGCCCAGTGGGAAATAGGGATGGCCTTGGAAAAGCACTGGCGGAGACTGATTTCTCTTCTTACCCTTTATCCGTATCTGTTTTGAAAATCTTGGAGTATGGACCTCCACAGACTATCCCTTGGGTAAGGAGACCAGTCCTGATTAGAGGAGAGCGTCCAGACTGACTCTGAAAAGGAGGAGAAAGAGGTGGGAAAAAACAGCTACATGTTTTCCCACCAGGGTACTGACGCAGTCCCCACTTCAGGAGAAGAGAACCACGGGACATCCGTGCCATTAGGAAGAAAGAGGAAGGAGGGAGGAGAATCCCACGGACTCTCCTAAGAATGCACTGAAAAGCTAATTGCCAGAAGATGGCATAATCAAGAGGATTATCCAAGTCAAAAAAGGAGGACACCCCAGTGCATCGTGAAGAGAATCCCAGGGAGTTCCCTCACAAATTAGGGCGAAGACCCTACTCGCCGTCCTCCCGGTTGAACACTCTGTGACTTAGAGAAGGAAACAGAGAGCTCTGAGGTACCAGGGGACTCTGCACCCAATTGGCCTCGAAGAAGGGGAAGATGACAGCAGGGTGGAGGAGATGTCCAAGAACTGAGGCCCATGAGGGGAAGGTGGGCGGGAATCAGTAATGAATGAAGATACAAGAGAAGCTCAACAATTATGGTAGGTACGTAATTTTCATGTCTTCCCTTGTCAATCTTCACCATTCATTACTGCCGTGTGAGTACCAAGCCTCCCCGGAGGGGACCTGGCACAGCCCTGAGGGAACAGATTCCCTCAGCCTCCTGCGGGTGAGACACAGGAGAGGAGACCCTATAGCCATACTAGAGCAAGCGAGGTCTAATGCTGGTCAGGATGAGGAGGTGTTCCCCGTGGCCGGGGGGGATGGAAGGCACCCCTGTAAAGTCCTCCTAGCCCTGCAGGAAAAAAAAGGCGGATCCCCCAGAAAACAGAGGAAATCACCCTACACCAGGCAATGGGTGACAATCTGGACAGACAAAGCCACGTCGTCCGCCTGATGCAGATCGCTGTCCCTGCTAGTCTGGATGCCACCTCATTGGCGTCATAAAATACCCTTGCCTGGTGTCTTGCAAGCTCCAGACCCTGTGCAGATAGGGCGATTGCCTGTCTAGATTCCTCTGAATCAGGCAGGGATGCTAACACCTTTGCTAGCATCGACCATAGAAGCATGTTGTAGGCTGCATGGTGAACCTGATGAAAACCTATGCAAAGCAACGCACGCGATGAAGAGCACACCCTTCTGCCCCACCGGTCGAACTCTGCGGAATCTGGGTCCGGGGGTCTGTTGTAGGCCAGGCGTCGAAGCCCTGAAGGAGTATCTAAGGATGTCAGCCCGAAGGTGGGTGAGGTAGATAACCTAGAAACTCCTGGGGAGCGCAATACCTCCTCCTGCAGTCTACCAGGGCTGGAAAAGGGGCAGCTGGAGACTGCCAGGTGCGGATAGATGCTTCCTGGAGCAGGATGGGCCAGGAGGGCATCACCAGATGGTGAGGACTGAACTCGCTCAAGAATGAGCGCATCTCCTGCTCAGTATGACGTGAGAGATATGAAGCTCCTCACTAGCCTCGAGAGGAACCGCTGATATTCCATGAAATCAGCGTCGGAGGAGAGGTGGACAGATCATTTCTCTTCCCCAGAGGAAGACGAGGACGTAGAGGAGCTCGAGTGTTCTGTGTCCTCTTGTGGCGGAGAGACAGGTGGAAGACCTGTTCATCCATGGCTCTCACATACCTAGGGAAGGCAGCCACAGTGGCCCTAAACGTCTCCCAGGTTAAGGGACCTGTAGAACCCACATGGCCTGGAAGAGAGGGAGGTGTTTGCAGAGGGATTGGGGAGGGGCACCTGACTTGAATGTGCCCTGCTTCTGCTAGGGCTCTGAGACCCAGCCACAGGCCCCGCCAGGTGGGGGGACCTGGGAGTCAAACCGGACAGCGAAGGCTGTAAATGTTGAAACAAACCCAGAATAAGCCCTGAGGGAGAATCTCCCCTGTGACATGACCAGGGTTGCATGGATGCAGAAGGGCAACCCTCTGCGCCGCCAACTAAGGGAGCCCCAGAGGCCTCGGAGGAGAGGCGGGGTTCAGCGCTCAGACTCCTCCCCACTTCCTTAAGAGCAGTGGAAGGGAGGCCTACGCACCTCACCCTGGCCCCTCAACCCTTTGGACTAAGAAGCCACCCTCTTCCTCCTTCCCAGCGATACAGGGTCCCCCAATTCCGCAGGCCCCCTCTCACCACCAGGGGGGGTCACAGCAGCAACAGAGATGGCAGCTGCCATGCCCCTCCAGGAGAACTGGCCACACCTGGCCCCACAGGCCGCTGTCCCGTGCAGGCCCCCCAATGCTGGCCACGGTGTGAGAAGCCATTAGGAATACAGGCTCTGGGTAGTCCAGGAGATGAACACTGGGCCATCTGGTGCCGCTTCCCAGAGGGTTCTCCGACTCAGAGGAGTTGGGCTGCCAATCCAGATCAGCCTGTGGGTCATCCTCCTCCTCTGAAGAGGAAGAGACTAGGTAGACCGCCAAGCTAGTGACCCTAGGAGAGTCTTTGGTGATGACGCAGTGAGTGGTGCCGCCGTGGGACAAGGCATCACCCATGGCACCGACCCGATCACTGGTGCCGCGAATGGCGCCGGGATCTGTGACAGAGCCGGAAGGCGGCGCCATGGGTTCATCACAGCCAGACCCAGCAGCCGTGGGCCACGACACTGGGGAAAGCCTGCACCATCTGTGGAGGTGACTGCCATGTGTTGTCAAGGCACAGGTCAGGAAGCATAGGGAAACCAGGAGCAGTTGCAGAATTCACCAAAAATATTTATTTACAGCAGTAGTAGGATAAAAAATAAACTTGTTCAGTATAACTATGTACAAAGACAAAATAAAATAAGTTTTCTTTCAGCCTCTGTGTCCCTTTTTCTTCTAGTCTAGCAATTGCAGCTTAGCTCCGGAGCTGCGAGAACACATTGTGCCTGAGCTGAGAGGCTCCACTTCCACAGCTTTTGCAAAAAGGCCTAAAATTTGAACTCTGGTAACCTCTGAAGTTCCCAATAGCTTTTTTCAGTCATGTCAAAATACAATTACCGGTATATACATCTCAACAGTAACATTATATGTTTTCTAAATAAAAGATCCCAACATTAGTTACATTTCCATACAATGATTTGTACATATTTTTTACATTAGCTGATATGCAAGGGAGGAAAACAGACACCAAGAGAAAACAGAGGCAAATAACTGTGAGCCTGTCGGGTTGATCAAGCCCAAAGTCTCACAGGAAAATGCGCAACCAGACAGAGAAGAAACAGAAAAGGAAAGATCCTTGCATTTAAACACCTTCTCTTAACAACTGGGACAGGGTCCTATTCTACCCTGTCACACGGTGCCAACAACCCGGCTCCGCACAGAACCGAGTTGTTCCTCCGGCACCACAGAAGAAACCTCCTTGACAGCAAGGCAGGAATCCGAGGAGGATTCCTCCTCAATGGATCGTATAGACCCAGGAGGGGACCTGGAGGAGGGGTCAAGAGATCTGTCCTTGGTGACCTGCGAGCGATGCCATCCTCCAAAAGTTGGCGGAGCCCTGCCAGCTTTGAAGGCGCAGACTTCTAAGATACGGCGGTCCACAGAGAAACAGGTGTTGCAGTTGTCCAAGTCGTGGTTGGGACCCAGGCATCGTAGGCAGACCCGGCCACAGGGGCATCGATGCATGGGGACACGGCCTGCTTTGGGTTTCTTAGCCCCTGAACCAGACATGACGTGAAAATAACAGCAAATTTACAGAAAAAGATTTGGCACAGTCTAGTGAAAATAATGGAAAGGTCTTCCCGGAGATGATGGGGCCAAATGGGCTAGAACCGAGATGGAGAGATGCGGCGTCAAAACCAGGGCGGACGACACAGGCGAAAACTAGTCACTTGCGCAGCAGGTGCTACCTTGACGGCGGGAGAAACAGAACTGGGATGGAGGAAGAGTCTACGGTGCCCAATGGCCAACCCTCGTGTGCCACACAGTGCGTCGGCCACGTGGGTGGTGCAATCGGCCCAGATCCCCCCCCCAAAAAAAGCTCCTATGGCCAGTGCGTGCCTCTGGCACTTACCCAGCAGTAATGAATGGTGAAGACTGACAAAGGAAGATCAGTTATTATAACCATCTCATCAGCCTCGAATGATGTAAAGTAATGAAGACTCATGACCATATAAATGTTTATATTCAACTGCTTTTATTGTTCTAATTGTGGATGCTGCAGACATGGTAATATTCAATAAAGACTATATTTACAAAAAAGAAAATTGAGACCCATCACCGGGTTCAGATGAGGACACATTACGCCCGTTCCCAGCTAAAGCACACAGGAATAGCTGTGAGGCAGGAAGCATCAACAGTAGCAGAGTTTAGAGCAGAAGAATCAGGCACCGAAAAAAACTTAAGACTCATTCATAGCACCTGGGTCATTTTGCAGGCTGTTCACTGAGCAAGAGGGACGGACAGGAGGGGAATCGATGCAAAAGCTACAGCTCATCTGACTTAAAGGAGCAGGGGACACAGGACTTTTGGAGGGAGGTGGAAACATCATAAAGCAAGGTGTGTGGAGCTGAGATAGTGACTGACGGCAACAATCAGATAAGGGTTTGACAGTCAGATGAGTTCCCTGGAGAGATGCAGCATCCCCTTACCCGGTGTTACAGTGTGAAAGTACCTGGCTCATGTTTAGCAAAGAATCTGGGAATTTTTTCATATCATAAGTAGACGACTAAAATATTTGGAGGAGATAGCTGATAGCTTATCTTTACTTATGCTAATGTCTGGCTTACTACCTCTGTAATCGTTTATTTTAGCTGGGCTCCTTGTTGCCAACTTGCCTGATTGTGAAACTTTATTTGCAGGATCCCTCTTAGAATAAAAAACAGAGATTACCAGGGATTCAAATTAGGGGAGGAAAATCATCACTGGGGTTCCCTGCAAGTGACACATTTAATAAAAAAAAAAATAGAGGATGTGAAAGCAAAGCCCCCATACAATCATTTCCTGTAATGGCAGGACCGGGGAGAGTGAGAAAGCTATAGGTATGGATGCGGCCCGGTGGCGCTGAGTTACTATACCTTACCTCGTGCTAAAAGCCGGCGACACAGGTTTGGGAAGCGATACTTGGGTCATCGGGGTGCCAGCATGGAGGGAGAGGGATGGAGCGGGATCGAGCCTCCTAACGGCGGCTCTCCTCTCCGGAGATGGCTGTCACCCCCCTGTAGTTCCACTGCCACCTGGTGGAGGTCCGATGGTGGTGTAGGCGGGAAGGGGTGGCAAGCCAGGAGGGCATCGCGGAACACGGCGTACCCGAGAAGGGGCAGGCCAAAAACTGGGGGAAAAAAGCACTAAAAACGTAAATTAAAAAAAAAAAAAAAAAGAAAGAAAGCTATAGGTATTGTAAACGAAATGCTACACACATGGCGGTCTAGGCTGCTGAAATAGTCTGACTCTCCCCTCTCATGTAGCCAACATATTTTGGGGTTGTGTACAAAGTTAAAAAAAAAAAAAAAAGACCTGTGGTAAAATTGTATTAATTTTTATAAACAGGCAGCTATACTGGAAGCAATGCAATAAATGACACTTAGTATCAGCCGGAACTATCTGAACTGCTTGTCAGTTCAATGAATGAGCCATGTTTGGTTTAACCCTGTCTACTGTGACTGAACGCGCAAAAAGAAATAACAAAAACAAAATGCTGCACTGTGAGATATCAGAGTTGCATAATGGTTATGCTTCTCACTTGCAGCATTACCACGATGCACACTGTTTAAAGATGGCGATCCTGGTGTGAGTATGCGTTTATGGGGAGCAGAACTAGGTCTGAAAAAGAAAAGAATTTAATAAATTTTTTTTACAAATGTTAATAAATACAACATAACTCATTCATATCTACTTGATTTCATTTGCAAATGAATTTAATGTTACGTTTGTTACCTTGCACTGTTGCTTTGAAGAAAGAAAAAAGAACTCCAGAAATTCCTGCCGTCACATCCTGTTGTCTCTTGCTTTTTCATATGTGTTTTTCTATATCTATGTTCTGAAAATTTGAAAAGCAGAGACTCTCCATGTCCCAAAGAAAACCACCAATACGAACAACCAATCAGAAGAGCAGTATTACAACCTTCACTGGCCATAAAACCATCAATCTGCAGAATCACTAGGCCTCCCTGATGTTGAGACAACATGGGATTCATAGTGAGGAGGTCATGTCAGATAAATCTGATTGGACATGGCCCACTTAGATTTCTGTAATGCTTCTGACACTGTTCCACATGGGATTCTCACAAGAAAACTAAGCAGTTTAGCAGGGAGTCAAAGGGTGGAAAACTCATTAAAAAAGTGGTTAAGGGACACACGGCAGAGAGTGGTAGTAAATGGTGTTCTCCCAGGGGAAGGGAGGGTGATCAGCGGGGTGACAGGGCTCAGTACTGGGATCAATTATCTTTAATGTCTTTATAGTGACACTGCAGAGAAGCAGGAAAAAAAAGCCTACCTCTTTGTGGATGATACCAAAATCTGCAATAGGGTGGACACTCTAGAGGGGGTGGAAAGAATGGGCAAGAGACCTGAGGAAACTTGGGAGTGGTCAGAGTCATAGCTGAGTTTTAATGCAAAAAAGTGCAAAATCATGCACTTGGGGCACAAGAACCCAGAAACAGAATACAAAATGGGAGAAGAGGTAATGATGGTCCCAAAACAGGAAAGGGACCAGGGAATAATCGTATCTCATGACGTCATGGTGGCGAAGCAGTGTGATAAGGCAGTGGGATGTGGGGGTGCGGATTCCTGTATTTTACAGGGAAACAGAGCAATCTACAGTGACATTGTTTCCATAGATTTTACTGGTTATACTGGAAAATAGCGTAATTCAGCTTCCATAGGAAATAAATACAGGTTACTCACCTGCAACAGTTGCTCTAGGAAAGGTATATGTTGTTCATCCACACTTATTGGCAGGTTCCTTGCCGCTTTAAATCTTGCTGGAAGGTCTTCAAGCTGGCTCCTCCCACCCACCTGGGTGGTAAAACTCTTGGCTCCGCCCCATGACTCCAGATCTAGCCAGCTGGAAGCCAGGTTGTGCGTTGAAGCCGCGGAGGTCGGGTGGGTCGTGTGGATGAACAACATATAGCATTCCTAGAACTCCTGTTACAGGTGAGTAACCTGTATTTCTAGGGACATGGATATGTTGTTCATCCACACTTATTGGCAGACTCCTAGCAGTTCTCCGGGAGGAGGGAGGCAAGGCGCACACCCCCTACTTAGGGAAGAAGACTGGAGAACCGAGGCCCCAAAACCAGCATCCCGGTGTGACTCAGGGTCGATGTGGTAGTGGGTAATGAAGGTATGTGCCGACTTCCAGGTAGCAGCCCTGCAGATATCCTGGATAGGGATATCCCTGGAAGCAGCCACCGATGCAGTGGTATGGCGGGTAGAATGAGCTCTTATCCCTCTGGGAGGCTCCATGCCCGCCAACCTATAGCAGAGATCTATGCAGGAGGTGACCCACCTGCTTATCGTCCGCTTGGCTGCAGGTCTGCCAGGTGCGGCTTCAGCGTAGGTGACAAACAGCTGGCGAACCTCTCCCCAAACTTCAGCAGTCCGCTCCTTACAATAAGCGAGTGCTCTTCTAGGGTCCAAAGTATGGAGCCTACATTCGGCCTCCAAGGTGTGATTGGGGTAGAACACCGGCAGAGTCAACACCTGGTTCAGGTGAAACTCCGACACCACCTTCGGAAGGAACTTCAGGTGGGGGCGCAGGACAACCTTGTCCCTGTGGAAGACCAGATAAGGAGACTCGATGGAAGCACCTGGAGCTCTCCCATCCTTCTGGCTGACGTGATAGCCACCAAGAAGGCGGTCTTCCACGACAGGTGGGAGATATCGCACCTGTGCATTGGTTCAATGGCTTGCCCATGAGCTTGGCAATACCAGCAGTAGATCCCATGGAGGTGGAGGTTCTCGACCGGAGAGGAAATGTGATCGAGGCCTTTGAAAGCACCGAACACCACCCCTGCGTCACCGACTGGCTTCCCATCCCTGCCCGTGGCAGAGATGGCTGCCAAGTGCACCTTAAGGGTCGCCGATCAGCCCTTACTGAGAAAGGGACCACAGGTAGTCCAGAATGCTTACCATGAACAGGCGGAAGGGTCCAAGCCTGCCCTGACACCAAATGGAGAATCTCTTCCATTTGAAGGCGTAAGCATTTCTGGTCGACTCCTTACGGGATGCCTCAACGATGTTGAGGACCCGTCGAAAGACCCAAGCCTGAACTCAGGCCGCTCAGGAACCAGGCCATCAGGTGCAGGGATTGAAGGTCCGGATGGAATACCTTCCCCTGACTGACTGAGATCAGGTCCGGGTGGACTGGAAGCCGCCTCGGGAGCCTGGAGCTGAGACTGAGGAGATCTGGCTACCAGAACTGGCGGGGCCAGTCTGGGGCTACCAGAATCACCTGTGCCTTGTCCCTCCTCGCCTTGAGAAGCACCTTGTGAAGACAGCTGATGAAACCGGTGACTAGGGAGGAGCTGGTAGGAGAAATATCTAGGCTAAAAACAAACAAATGCCCAGGAATGGACAGGTTCTCAGCAGAAATGTATAAACATTTCCAGGATCAGTTTGTACCGCTGCTATTAAAAGTCTTCAATGAAACTCTCTCAACAAATAGGCCCCCACCGGAATCTTGGTTGCAAGCTATAATCTCAGTAATACACAAGGGAAGTAAAGATCCCAGTCAGTGTTCCTCATATAGACAAACTTCCCTTCTTAACACAGATTACAAATTATTTATGTCAATCCTGGCCCGAAGACTACAACAAATACTTCCCAAGTTAGTACAAACAGATCAAACAGGCTTTATCCCAGGGAGACAAGCACAGGATAATTTAAGACGAACCGCACACATACTGGACCATTTGAACTTGACTAAACAACCAGCGGTCCTGCTTAGTTTAGATGCCGAAAAGGCTTTTGATAAAGTGAATTGGGGATTTTTGAGGGTAGTGTTAGAGAGATTTGGTTTCCCGAAACAATTTAATAAACTTATGGGAAAAATTTACGAAGCACCCAAGGCTTATGTAAGGGCAAATGGGCATCATTCAAACCCATTTAGTTTGGGAAGAGGAACTAGGCAGGGCTGCCCGCTATCACCACTAATATTTGCGTTATATTCGGAACCGTTGGTGCAGGGTATCAGAGATAACCCAGAAATCAAGGGGGTGGAAGTAGGAGGGGTGCAACAAAAACTAGCACTCTATGCTGATGATATACTTCTGTATATGACCTATCCAGAAGAAACCATACCACATCTATTCAAACACTTAAGAACATTCTCGGAGCACGTAGGCTACACTTTAAATGATAACAAGACTGAGGTTCTGAAACTAAACTATTCCCCATCCCCGCAGATTAAGAAGTTATACCCGATGAGATGGGACCTACCCTACATGAAATATTTAGGAGTAAAATTAGATAAAACAGTCTCCCGGATGCCCCAGATAAACTATCCGTTACTTGTAGAGCAAATACAGAAAGATATTCAGAGATGGAGACTTCTCCCTTTGACTATATCCATGAGGATACAGGCGGTTAAAATGAATGTACTCCTGCGTCTGTTATTTTTGTTTCAATGTGTCCCTGCCCCTTTAACCCCCAAACAACTAGGAACACGGCAGAATATACTATTGAATTTTATTTGGCTAAGTAAAAGGCCGAGGGTTAAAAAGCAGACTCTATACCTTCCTAAAAAAATGGGAGGACTGCCGGTCCCTATGTTAAAGGGATACTGGATAGCAGTACAGACTAGAATAGTACTTCTACTGCAACATCTAACTTATACGGCCAGATGGAAGGAAAGAGATCTCGAGGTTCCCCCGACTCCTTCACTATTAGCACAATGCATGGTGCTAAACCCCGAGGCGAAATGGACAGACACGCCATATCTGGGCACAACAGCAGCAATACAGGGATATAGGCAGGGGTTGGCG
Source organism: Neoceratodus forsteri (assembly GCA_016271365.2). Taxonomy (NCBI): domain Eukaryota; kingdom Metazoa; phylum Chordata; order Ceratodontiformes; family Ceratodontidae; genus Neoceratodus; species Neoceratodus forsteri. The sequence goes on along the minus strand of CM057451.1, from coordinate 667,227,677 downwards.
AAAGGCTCTACCAGAGTATACATGTGGAAGTATATATGGTGGACTATGAACAAGGGGTTTGTCCCACCGGCTGGAGATCCCTGGTATAGAAAACAAGAGGGGCTAGGGTGTAGAGCCCCATGGCAATTCCTCAAGGGGGAAAATGTAATCTCACTTGAGGAAGCACAAAACAAATTCAATTGGACGGGGAAGGAGCTTATTCGGTATTATCAGATCAGAGACTTTATAGGGGAACAGATGAATAACTCAATTATAAGAACGGGTGGGTACTCAGTTCCCAACACATTTGAGACAATATGGAGCACGAGTAGAGGCGAAAGAGCTATTGCAATTTTATACCAAAACTATATCGGGGATCTCCAGTTCACGGCGGACTATATCAAAACTAAATGGGAACAAGAGCTTGGGGTCAAATTAGATACACGGGAATGGATAGCGATATGGCAAAATACCTGGAGTACCTCGTCCTCTCCAGAATGGAGGGCATTCATATGGAAATTAAGATCAAGATATTTCAGGGTACCAAAGCAAGTAGCCAAGTGGTGTAGGGCCACTACAGGTGATTGCTGGAGAGGATGTGGAGTACAGATGGCCAATCAAGCACATGTTTTTTGGGACTGCCCTGCACTGGGAGAGTACTGGGAAGGTATACCGGGGGACATACGTAAAAGATTTAACAAAACAGTACTGCTAGGACCAGAACACATGTTGTTAGGAGTCTACCCATCAGAACTGAAAGGAAGTGAAGCTAAATATCTCTGGAGGATACTGATAGCAGTGGCGGGAAAGGCCATAACAAGGAGATGGCTTTCCCCAAGCGCCTACAGTGAGAGAGGGAAGGAGATGGTAGAAAAGATAAAGATGATGAGAAAATTACGCACTCTCTGAGACAAAGAATACCGAAATACCAAAACAGATGGCTGCGGTGGGAAATGGACCAGGATTGGGGGGAGGATTCTCCCGGGGCTGAAAAGGAGAAATGGGAGAGAGGGCACCGAATTCTGACACCCCACTAACAACATGGAAACCTAACTTAAATTACAAAATGAGACTCCCTCCCTCCATATTTATCCCAATACACAGAGAGTGTGTAAATTGTTAGAGAAGAGATATAGTGAGTGCCAATGAGAAGAAGCCTAGCCCTGGAATAATAATAGTATATAAAGAGGAAAAAGGAGACATAAATTAATTGGTAAATGCATTCGACTAAATAAAATTAAAAATAACAAGCTGATGGATGTAAAAAGGAAAAATGGACACACAGAAATCAGGCTTAAGTTTTTTATTCTTTTATTTAGTATTGTATAACACAGATTAAAATGTGAAAGAAACGAGGTTTTCTTCTTGAAATTTGACAACTGTGGAAATAACGATGTAATTGTTTAGAAAAGAGATACAATGTGAAATTGTTCTTTTTTTATCCACTTATGAGGTAAATAAAGATGAAGTATAAAAAAAAAAAAGAGAAGCACCTTGTGGATCAAGGGAAATTGGGGAAAGGCGTAGAAGAGGCTCGGGGTCCACGGCCTCGAAAAGGCATCCCCCTGCAACGAGCCCTGCTGAGGAGGGCAAGCATGGAACAGTCTCAGCTTCGCATTCTCCCTGGAGGCAAACAGGTCCGCCTGAGGCGTGCCCCAATGGGAGAAGAGATCTTGTACTACCTCCGGCAGGAGAGACCATTCGTGAGATGCAGCCCCTATCTGGCTTAGGGCATCGGCCAGGGTGTTGGAGGCTCCTGCCACATGAATGGCGAGGAGATCCGCCTCCAGGCTGCGCACGAGGGACCATATGCGGACAGCTTCCTTGCATAACAGCATGGAGCGCATCCTGCCCTGGTGGTTTAGGTAGTACATGGTTATGGTATTGTCAGTCTGGACCTGAACCACTTGACCCCGTAGAAACAGAGCGAAGGCGGTGAGAGCTAGGCGGACCGCTCGGAGCTCCAGCAGGTTGATATGGCATCGGGACTCCAGAGGGGACCAGAGGCCGTGCACTCTGTGCTCCCCCAGATGGGCACCCAACCCATCAGAGATGCACTGGTCAATAGAGAGACCGTTGGCTTGGGGCGGACGAACGGGATGCCCTCCTGCAGATGTGCCGGAACGGTCCACCACTGGAGAGCGTTCGACATCTCCTGGGTCACTGTCACCAACTGATCCAACGGATCGTAGCGTTGTGACCACTGGCTGGCCAGTCGCCATTGAAGGGGACGCATGTATCAACGGGCCCAACGGACCACGCTGGTGCAGGCCACCATAAGGCCCAGGAGGCGCAGGAAGTCCCAGGCAGGGCGCGATTGCCCAACCAGAAATGATTGGGCAAAGGAGGAGGAAAGAACCTTGGCCTTGTCCGCCGGGAGCCGAGCTCTGGCTCGAAGAGAGTCGAGCTCTGCCCCGATGAAGAGTATCACCTGCTTCGGCACGAGTTCCGACTTGGCCTCGTTGATGAGGAGGCCTATCTGAGAGCAAACCTGGAGGGCCAGATCTCTGGACTGCTCCACCTCCGCTCTGGAGTGGCTGCGATCAGCCAGTCATCCAGGTTGGGGTACACCCGGACCCTTCGGCACCGCAGGAATGCTGTCACCACTGCCATGCATTTGGTGAAGACCCTGGGAGCTAGAGAGAGGCCGAAGGGCATGGCTCGGAACTCGTAAAGGGATCCCTCCGCTCTGAAGTGGAGGAATCTCTGATGAGACAGACGAATCGGGACGTGAAAGAACGCGTCCTGGAAACAGAACCACAAGCCTCATTCCAAGGATGGGATTAGCTGAGCCAGAGTGACCATCCTGAAGGTCCGAGACCTTAGGAACCTGTTAAGGTCATGCAGGTCGAGAATGGGGCGCCAGCCCCCGTCCGTTTTGGGACCAGAAAATACCTGGACACAAACCCCGGGTCTGGAGGAGGATCCGCCACCATCCTGATCACCTCCTTCTCGAGGAGCAGGGCAATATCGGCTCAGCGGGCCGACAGCGAGGCTCCGGACCCCGTGGCCCCCCTGGGGGGCGACGGCTCAAAATGGAGGGGTCTGCTCGGATTCCAGAGGCAGGCCTCTTTCCTACCACCTCCAACACCCAAAGGTCCGTGGTGATAGCGGACCAGGCGGAAAGGAAGTGGTGAGTCGCCCCGACGGGGGACCCAGGGAAGGGTGACGAGGTTGGGGGCGACACCCTCAACCCGTCACTGGGCAGGCTTGGAGGAGGAACCGGCCGAGGGACCTCCTGGGCCTTTACCTCCTTGCTTCCTGTTGGAGGAAGCCGCCGGCCTGGGTTTGGGACGTCAAGCGCGAGTCTGCTGTCCCTGTTGCTGGTGCTGTTGGGCGGGTCGTGCTGCAGGGGCCGAAGGACGAAAGGACTTATGCTGTTGTTGACGGCGGCCTTTGTCCCTCTGGGCGGAGGTGACAGAGTCCAGAGTGGCACTGGACTTTTCGATCCGCTGGAGGTGTCCCTCCACTCCAGGGCCGAAGAGGTCAGTCCCCAAGAAGGGGACATCCGCCAACTTGTGCTGGGTATCCGCCGTGAAGGTGGATATCCTCAGCCATGCCCTGCGGCGCATGGCCACACGCGGCCGCTACTGACCTGGCACAGGAATCACCAATGTCCAGAGCAGTCTGAAGCTGCTGCTTCGTCACCGCCCTACCCTGGTCCTGCACCTGACGGACCATGGTCTGCAGGTCGGCCGGGAGATGAGGGACAACCTCATCCAGGGAGCCCATGAGGGTGTGGGATAAGTGTGCCATCAGCATGGCCAAGCTGGCCTGTCGGAGGCTGAGAGAAGACGCAGCGTACACCTTGCACCCGGCATAGTCCAGCTTTTTGGACTCTTTGTCGGGGGGCTTATCCACGTCCCGAGCGTTTCCGGAATGCCGGAAGACGCTATCGGTGACTAACCCCTCGGCAAAGGGGTGCTCCGAGAAACCGGGCAAAGAGCCGGTAGGGACCGCATCCTTCCTGGCCACCCTGGCCGAGGGCGCAGGACAGGATGCAGGCCGTTGCCAAAGCTCCAAGGCTGGGCCGACAATGGCCTCAGCCACAGGAAAGGCCTCCGTGGGTGAATCCTCTCGGTCCAGTATCTCCGTCAGGGGATACTTGGCCCATTTGGACACGGGCTCAAGCTGCATCCTGGTGGACTCCGAGATGAGCCGAAGCAGACCCATGAAGGATGATGGGCTATCGTCCAATGAATGGCCCCCGGAGGACTCCAGATCGACCTGCCTGGAGAACAGGAAGGAGTCGTCATCGGACTCCGAAGAGTCTGCGAAGAGCTGCCTTGGGCCTGAGCCACCCTCCACCTGCCGAGGACGGTCGGGAGTGAGGGTGACCGACAACCTGTGGGGCAGGCCGTGACCTGACCGAGAATCCTTGGTCGGTGCCCCAGACTTCGGTTGTGGAGGCGGAGGTTCCACCACAATCGGTGGAGCAGCTGGTTTTCGCCGAACCACCGGCCCAGAAGTGGGCAACTCGACTGCAGCGAGCGGTTGCTTCGGCCCTTCGGGCGACAGCCACTTGATGGCCGGGGGATGAATCGGAGTCGATTTACTCCCAGACAACAGTAACTGCTGCCACATAAGCTCCTCATAACGCCGACGCAATTTACGTCGAAGCCTCTCCTCATCCGAGGAGGAGGACAAGGAGGAACGGTGTCGCCGCTTACTTCGGTGCTGAGACCGAGACCGCCGATGTCGGTGGGAACAACTTGACCGAGATGAAGTCCGAGACTGAGACCCTCGGGGTGACCAAGGGCAGGCCTGGCTCAGCTCGGGCACTTTAACTGGGGACTGCTGCCCCGAAAGCGCAGGCAGATCCTCGGTCTCCACCGGGGGAACCGGCGAAGATGGGTTGTCGGCTTCACCAGTTGACAACCCGTCCGACGGGTCGAGAAAAATCTCGACTGCATCGACGGGAGTCTCGGCAGGCTGGCCTGATGGGGACACCGTGAAGCCAGCGGCCTGAGCTGCAACTTCAACCGAAGTTGACGGTCGGCTGTCCGGGGAAGGAGACCTCTCCCGCTCCCATGAACGCCGACGGTGGGACTTACCCTTCGACTCCTTCTTCTTGGGCCAAGAGGATTGTCCTGATGGCCTCTCTCCCTTCGTGGAAAGGGACTGACAAAGCTCCTTGAACGAAGCCGAGTACGAGGAACTCAGAAAGCGGGATAAATGCCGCGGCCCAAGAGGAGGACGATGCGGCCTGGGCTGCCTCCTCTTCGAGGGCGATCACATGCTCGAGCTGCTCAGCCGAGCCAGCTGCTGCGGACACCGCCCAATGAGCCTCTTTTGATTTTACCGCGGTAAGCGCTCGGGCGCCGAGCTTCAATCGGCAGCGCGATCCTCCAGGACGCTGGTCAAAAAGAGCAGCACAACTTGCAGGCCTGCGGGTAGTGGTCTAGGCCAAGGCAGTAGACGCACGTGGAGTGCGGATCCGTCCTGGACATCTTCTGCCCGCAAGGGCACCTCCGAAAGCCGGGGACCGATTTGTCCATCACAGCCGCAAGGGATAATGAAGACCGAAGTTTAGAAAACTTCAAAACTAGTTTCGGACGAACCAAAGAGTTAGGATCCAGTCTAAAACGCAGAGTGCTAAGGAGGGAACCTGAGCTTCCAAGCGGTAAGAAAGATCTGGCGTTATGGGGCGGAGCCGAGAGTTTTACCACCTGGGTGGGTGGGAGGAGCCAGCTTGAAGACCTTCCGGCAAGATTTAAAGCGGCAAGGAACCTGCCAATAAGTGTGGATGAACAACATATCCCATGTCCCTAGAATGTAATCTACAGGAAAACACAGGAACACTGACCTGAAGATACAGGAAAAATATGTGCCGTGGAACTGCTGAGCTTGTGATTAATTCTCTTATCCGGTTTTACATTGTTCCAACTACAGCATTGGACCATACTGTCTTCTGCTAAAGAGACATCAGACCAACCCAGGCCACTCAGGAAACCTAAAGCAGCCCAAATGTATCTTGAAAATATCCACAGGAAACAGCACCTCTTTCATAAACTGTTGTTTTGGATTTCAGTAAACAATCAGCTTGTGAAAACTCTAACCTTCTAATGTTTTGAAACTGCTGCAGAGTAGAGACCCCACCTACTTTGTACAGCAGTGCCGTTGCCAGCTGCACCCCAAACAAGGCCCTATCACAGTTCAGTCTATACAAATAACTTTAAAATCACATCAACTGCTTACATTTGAAGAAGTTTAATTTTTTAAAACTTTCCACCTGTTGGCTCTAGATTATTTTTTTTTTTTTTTTATATAAATAGGGATTTTTATAGCCTCTCGCTCCCTTGCCGTATTCTCTGCTTCAATGCTACAGCTAAATACGAGCATTTTGACATTTACTTCGGTTTTAAGAAACATAGGTTCGATATTTAGTTGCAGTCCTAATTTTGTATCAGACTCAGTAAACACACGTACCAGGTCTGTTCTGCAGCATCTGCAATGTCTCCAGCTCGTTATCAGCTACTGTTTGCTTTTTGGTTGTTTGAATTTGATGAAACATTTCCGCCTCGCACTGCTCTCGCCAGGCGACTGGTTTGAGGCCATCCAGTCGCAGCAACACCTGCTCTGCAACTGGGGGACGATGAGATCTGTGTTGAACTCCTGATGGACATAGTTTCTGAAATCCCACTGTAATTGTCCTTTAATTACTTTTGTTGGCCATTTAGCAAATGACGACGATGGTGGTGGTGGGGTAAATACCAACCTTAGAGGGTAGGGCACTCTACCAAGGTTTTCTTTTGGGCATGCACACAGCCTGTTGGACTCCTATGGTGAAGAAACTGTGTGCAGCAGGCATTTTGAGGAAACAAGCCACAATTTGTCTGAAACAAGGGTTGTACAGCTTTTTGTGACCAGTCGTACTGTGGAATCAGAAGTGCAAAGAACTGGAAGAGAGACAGCCCCATCGAAGAGCTGCAGAGGAAGTGTGGGGGCAGGAAAGAGACGTACTGATAGGAACCAGGAGAGCTGTACAGGGAAGAAAAAAAGTGCAGGGGCGGGGGAAAAAGACCGAGAGCGAGAGACAAAGGAAGCGCCCTGAACGGAGAGGTGCAGAGGGGGTGGAGAAGCGGTGGGAACAGACAGAGAAACAGAGGATGTGCCGGATCAGAGAGTAGCAGAGGGTAACAGATGCACTGATCCATGCTAATGTGCTTCAGCTCCACTCACTGGGCAGAGCATGGAGCAAACATTGCAATGCCTCAGGTATCCCTGCCATGCCCACAGAGTTCCCTTTTCCTCTCCTCCTCATCCTGTTTATTGTACATCAGCATAGCTCTGGCTATGCAGTCATAGAGAACACGTCAGAATTGAGACATAAGACAGAACAAATTATTTTTACTAGGGGTGCAAAATTCACTCAACTTGTGCAAAAGAACACCATAATTCAAGTTCAGAGTAAATACATTATACTCATCGAACTTAAAGCAGCTGACAAATGTTGGTACACCAGGCCAAAATCACAGCAGTATAGCAGTACTTTGTTGCTATTAGCTTCTTCCCCAAGCTGCAAAACAAAGTGCAAACATGCATTTGTGCTTTATTAGAGCAAAAATCACCATACAGAAAAATGTACCTGAAGTAGTTACCAGATAAGAATGGTCCCAACTCACCGGCCCACCGGCACAGTGGTTGGATTTCCGCTTGCGACACCGGCAACTCTGGTTCAGGAATGGACCCGGGGAGTCGGAGGGCTGGCCGGGGGAGAAGGATCAAGTGTCCTCTGGACTGCTCTCCTTCTCCAGGGGGAGGGAGGGGTAGAGCATCCGACACCCGAGACACACCTGGCGGAGGCTGGGGGAAACATTGGCAACCGGCACCAGCACATAAGAGGGGCGGGGAGGATGCTGGACGTCACTGCACGTCCCCACTCCTGGGGCAGTCTAGAAAAGAGCTGCCAGCCACCCTTGATGAAGCCTGCCCTCGGCTTCAATTAGCTCCCAGGTCGGCTCCCTGACCTATCCCGTCGGATGTTGCACATAGGCCCGGTGTCGAAACCCTGCCCTGAGGGGCAAGCCAGGGGGTATCAGAGAATCGTGGCCAAGTGAGAGTGGAAGGTGTAGGGTCCATGACCGGGCTGAGGTACCGGGCGGTCGGTGGCAGGAAAAAGTATAATAATAATAATTAAAAAAAAAAAAAAAAAAAAAAAAGAATGGTCCCAACACTCACCAATCCCGGTGGCTTCACTCCTCATGAGCGCTAAGGGCATATCTATACATTCGTCAGCTGCTTTAACTTCGATAAGTGCAATGTATTTATTCTGAACTTTTTAATAACCTATTTTTCTTTCTCCCACTGCTGGCGAGGCTCGGTGGCAGTTTTATTGACTATCCATGCTCCACCTCCCTTCAGCTGTCAAGGATCTTGTTGTACCTTATAAAATTTTTTTCTGTTATTTACAAGTAGAAGGGATCATAACTTTGTTCCCAGCTGATCCCTTTGACTTCCTGGTCTCTGGAGCCGCCCATGATCCGCCTCTGCGCTCAGGCTCGTACTGATGTATGGCCAGGGAGAGCACGGGGATTTAATGAACCAGTGCTCTTGATTAATCACCAAATGATTATTATATATAAAAACATTGTTAAAACTGCCCCCATAGACTTCAATGGAGCATGTCCCCCGCTCTCCCTGGGTGTGTCATTATGTGCCGGAACACGGGAGAGGATCATGGGCGGCTCCAGAGACCGGGAAGTGGAAGGGATCAACTGGGACAAAGTTACGATCCCTTCTACTTGTAAATAACAGAAGAAAATGTTATAAGATGTACACAGATGGTGTGTTGCAGAGGTAAGGCACCAGAATATGTGGTGCTAATTTTCAAGAACTTGATGAATCTCTTTAATGAATCACAAATTTCCACAGATTCGCACCAGCTTCACCAGCAGATTACAAATTCACATCTCTAATCTTAAGAGGGTGGTCCATAGCTTGTTCAGCAAAGCTGAAAAAGGAATCCAAGAAAAAGCCTTAGTGAACTGGAAACACAAAGAGCAACAGTGAAGAAAGAGCTTAAAATGCTCATGATGCAGAGAAATATTATAACCTCACCAAACTGAAAATGAAATACAATGACAAAGTAAATTTACAATATCTTTTATTTTGGATTTGGACTTTATAGCCAGTTACTTTTTAGGGGTGATAGTCCATTGGTACCTAATTGAGTATTGTTCTGACAACCCTGTTCGGGAGGAAAGGGACAGTAATTTGGGCCGAATCGATGGCCAGCTGATCCCTTCCAATTCCTGGTCCTCCAGCCCCACCTGCGTGCTTAGACGTATTAGGACACCTAACCAGGGAGAGTACGGGGGCACACCCCATTGTAGTCTAATGGGGTAATTTTCCAAATAATTTTGTATTGATTTAAATGAAAGCCACCACTTAAACATTAGCGGCCCTATTAGTTGAGTGGTGGCTTTTATTTAAACTGAAGGGTGCTGTAACACTTATAAAATCATTTGGAAAATGACCCCTACAGACTATGATGGGGTATACCCCCTGCCCTCTCCCTTGTTAGATGTCATAAAACATCTGAGAGTGGGGGCAGAGCTGGAGGACCAGGAAGTGGAAGGAATCAGCACACCATTGGTTTGGCCCGAATTATGATCCCTTCCCTCTCAAACTGGTGTGTCTGAAAAATTCTCAATTAGGTACCAATGGACTATCACCCCTATAAGGTAACTGGCAATAAAGCCCAACACATCAACTTAGAAATTTCCTTTAAGATATAAACAGGTGGAGTGAGCTCTGTCTTACCAGAAGGCCAGATATTATGAAACTGGCAATGTACAGTAGGTGGGATACTGTTGGCTTTCCAGATAAAAAAGGAAGAAGCAACAAGAAACACAAAAGAAATTAAGGGGCAAAATGGAGATACAGTCATAAAGCAGGCAAGCTTACCAAAGAATTTGTTGATTATAATGCTAAGATACATAAAGCAAAGCAAGGTAATACAGACTGCCCCACACATGCTACAGTCTGGGATTTCTACCTCACAGCTAAACCAGATAACAGCAGGAGGGAGCTAGCAGATATATAGCCCGATTACAAAACCAGAAATACTAGAAGCTCTAGGTGCAATATCTTCAGGGCCACACAGGCTACCCATAGAGATGTATAAAAGGCTAGCTGCAGAGTTACTAGGCCTTTAAATGAGATAATTCCATCTGCCTTCAAGAACGAATACTTACCCAAATCATTTACATAGACTAGAATCGCTATAAATACAGAAGACCAGCGAACCAAGAGATCAGGGGCCTGATATTCAGAAATGGGAAAAGCGGAGCACAAAGTTTTATGCTTTGCTTGCTCACTGCCCATGGCCCTGAGGATGCTATATTCAGTCAGAGTGTGCACCTGTGCTATCTGACTCAATATAGGGGCATGTTGGCGCAGCACTAAGCCAAGTAACACTGCCCTGACATGGAATCTAGCAGTGCTGGAACAGCACCACCAGACTTGATAGCACCAGTAGCTTCCAGTGCGATATTCAGACAACCCATGTAAATGAGCCCATTGGATATGCAAGGTGCTAAGGGGCTATCTGCATGCCCATTATGGGCACATTTGCATGGGAAGCAAGAAAAAATTACTCATCTTAGTAATTAGGTTTCTTCTACTGGAGTCTTGCTGTATTCTGACAAGTGCAGTTAGCCCCAGCCCTTTAACTGCCCTGGAGAACAAAGGGATAACCCTTTCTATGCAGAGCATAGAATGCTGAGCTCGAGCTCGGTTGATGTCTCTGTCTGTTTCCCTTTGAAAGCTAACCGTCAGATTCTTATGAGCAACACTCTAATAGTATTCTATGTGGAAATTGTAAAACAACATTTTTAATAGCCAACTGGCAACAAAAAGTTTTGGACTACCAAAAGAAGACTCAAGTCAGGAAACCCAAAACTCAAAACCCAAACCAAACAGGAATATGACAAAATAAACACCCACACAAGAAGAGGGTGTAAAAAGAGCACCCCCTGAGGTGCAACACTGCACCTGCCCACTCACTTCCCAAAACCAGGTTCTGAGAAGGAAGGCAGGGAGGGAGGGAGGTCAGAATACAGCAAGACTCCAATAGAAGAAACATAATTACTAAGGTGAGTAATTTTTTCTTCAAACAACTTGAAGTCTTGCTGTATTCTGACAAGTGCAGACTACCAAGCGGTGCCTCCATGGAGGAGGGACTGGAACCTACTTTGGGAATAGGCTCTGAAGTACTGCTGTGCCAAACCGAGCATCACTCCTAGTCTGGATATCCAGAGAGTAATGCTTGGTAAAGGTATGGACTGTTTTCCAGGTGGCTGCTTGACAAATTTCTAAGAGAGGGATATCCCTGGCAGCAGCTGTACCTCTTGTTGGAATGAGCCCTCAGGCCTGAGGGTGGAGTTTTTCCCAGTGTTTCATAGCAGAATTGTATACAAGACACAATCCACCTGGCAACAGATCTCTTGGTGGCAGGTTTGCCCTTTCCCACTTCTCCATAAGTGAGGAACAACTGGAGGAAGTCAAACCTGTGACCCTTGGTACGCTCTGTGTAGTAACTAAGGGCTCTTTTACCACCTAAACTGTATAGCCTCCTCTCTCCTGAGGAAGAATGATCAGTGAAGAAGACAGGAAGAGACACAGACTGGTTTAAATGGAAGTCTGAAACCACTTTGGGCAAGAACCTTCTATTGGTTCTAAGGACCACTTTCTCCCTGTGAAAGGAGATAAAATCAGGTACCGCTGACAGGGCTTGCAATTCACTGATACGCCTGACAGAGGTAATGGCTACCAAGAACAGAGTTTTCCAAGTCAAGTACTTAAGCTCTGCTGAAGACATAGGCTCAAAAGGGGGTTGCATAAGTTGAGCAATGCAAACATTCAAATCCCAGGCAGGGGCAGGGTCTCTAAAAGGAGGATTGGTGTTAAGCAATCCTTTAAAAAATTTACAAAACACAGGGTGAGAAGATAGGAAGACTTCCCCACAGACAGAAACGCAGAAACAGCTGACAAGCATACCTTGAGAGTAGCTGGTCTGAGGCCTAGGCCATTACGATGGACCATATAATGCAGAACTGTAGGCAATCCAACAGTATCTGGAGAAATATGCTTCTTAGAACACCAAATGCTGAATCTCTTCCATTTGGAGTTATAAGTCTTTCTGGTGGAGGGCTTTCCAGACGCTTTGAGAATATCCAGAACCCCTTGGGAAAGATGCAGATCTGCAAACTCTAACTCTTCAACAGCCATGCCTTGAGATTGAGAGACTGAAGACTGGAGTACCAAATCCTCCCCTGAGAGGATGTTAACATGTTGTAATTCCTGGGAAGAGACAGGGGAAGATGGACTGCTAGGGACAGCAACAGGGGGTCCCAGGGCTGTATGGCACAATCTGGAGCAATCAGAATCACTTTGCAAGTTTGAGACCTTACTTTGACCAAAACTTTGAACAGCAGTGGGAAGGGAGGGAAGGCATACAGAAACTTCCCTTTCCAATTCAGATTCAGGGCGTCCAGGGGGACTGAGCTGAAGACTGGGGGTCTGCAACAAAACAGAGGGAGTTGGTGATTTTCTGGGGCTGCAAAGAGATCAATCTCTGGAGTGCCCCACCTTGAAAAAATCACTTCCAACACCTGAGGGTCCAGGGACCATTCGTGATGGCCCTGAGAGATCCTGCTCAGTGTATCTGCTAGCACATTGTCCTTCCCTGGAAGGTGAACTGCTACCAGAGAGGTTTGCAGGGAATAATCCAGGGACCACAATTTCATGGCTTCCATGCACAAGGCCATGGACCAAGTGCCTCCCTGCTTGTTGATGTACCACATGGTAGTGGTGTTGTCCGTTCTGACCTGAACCACCTTGTTCTGTACTGACTGAGAGAAAGCTTTCAGGGCCAGAAAAACTGCCCTGAGCTCTAGGAGATTGATATGGAGAAGGGATTCTTGGGGGGACCACAGCCCCTGGGCAGTGAGGGCCCCCAGATGGGCTCCCCAGCCCAGAAGAGAAGCGTCCGTGGTAAGGACCACTGAACAAGGCTGAGTGGCAAAAGGAACACCTTGTCCTAAATTGTCCTGATCCTGCCACCATTGGAGGGTTTGGATCAAGGTCAGAGTCACTGGAATCAGTTTGGTAAGGGAATCCTTCCTCTGAGACCAAAAAGTTCTCAGATGGAACTGAATATCCCTCATCTGGAATCTTGCTCCTTGGACCACTGCTGTTGAAGCTGCCATGTGGCCCAAGAGCTGGAGGAAATGCCTTGCTGGTCGAGATACTCGAAGGCTGAAGGAAGAGGCTAGTTCCATAAGAACCCTTGCCCCTTCTAGAGGAAGAAAGGCTCTTGCTCTGAGTGTGTCCAGTTCTGCCCCTATAAATGTAAGAAGCTGGACTGGTTCGAGAACTGACTTAGGAAGGTTGAGAAGAAATCCTAGAGAAGTGAGCACTTGCTGGGGCACTTGCAGGTGAGACTTGACTTGGTCTGGAGACTGGCCCACTATTAGCTAATCCAGATATGGAAAAATGGAAATATTTTGCCTTCTTAGAAAGGCAACTACTACTGCCAGGCACTTTGTGAAAACCCTTAGGGATGAGGTTAGGCCAAAGTGCATTGCTCTGAACTGATAGTGGCCTGAGGGCAACTCGAACCTGAGGTACTTTCTGTGGGAGCACCTGATGGGAATGTGAAAGTAGGCATCTTTGAGGTCCAGGGAGGCTAACCAGTACCCCGGCCTTAGAGAGGGAAGGATTATTCCCAGAGTTACCATCTTGAACTTTGGTTTTAAAAGATGTTTGTTTAGATATCTCAGGTCTAGGATGGGTCGCCACTCCCCTGTCTTTTGTGGGGTCAGGAAGTACCTGGAGTACAGCCCTTTGCCCCAGTGTAGGGTAAGTACTCTCTCTCTCTATGGCTCTTAAGACTAGAAGAGAAGAAACCTCTGCCTCTAGGGCAAGGGTTTCCGAGAGATTTGCAGGTGGAAAAGATCTGGCTCTCATGTTTGGAAATTTTTTTAAGCTGAGAACCAGTCCCTGGCTTACTACTATCAGGACCCACTTGTCTGATGTAACAGACACACAGTCCTGGACAAAGTAAGCCAGCCTGCCCCTACTGGAATAGGAGAGTCGACCCGGGCAGGCCCATCATGGTGTCTGCTTGGCAGGGGCTTTAGGCTGAGGAGTGGATGCAGCCCTGCTCATCCCCCTTCTGCCTCTCCCTCTGAAGAACCCCCTCTGTGAAAAGGAAGAGGAGGCCTGTACTTGGTAAAAAGGCCTTTGAAAAGGCCTGCCCCTGCCCCTAGACTGCTGCCTTTGAAGAGTTGCCTTCCTCTCCTTGGCCTGAGCACTCCTGTAGGTGGTCCTGTACTCATCCATTTTCTTCATGTAATTCTCTGTCTGCTCCCCAAACAGAGAATTACCCACTACAGGAAAATCCATGGCCTTAGCCTGGGTATCCTGCGAGAGGCTAGTACATCTGAGCCAAGCCATTCTAAGAGCCACAGATGTAGCCATGACTCTTGATGACACATCATTAGAGTCCACAGCAGCATGAAACTGAACTTTAGATGCCTCAATCCCATCTGCAGCCACCGCCTCCAGCTCCTTGGCTAGCTGGGAGGAGGCCTGTTTAGTCAGTGCCAGTACAGTGTCCCACCTGGACTTCTGGTACCTAGCTGTACAGGCCATATAATTTGCCTGTCTGAGTCCCAGGGAAGATGTCATGTACAGCTTTTTTGCCATGGCATCAACCTTCTTAGAGTCTTTGTCTGGGGGGTATGAAGCCAAGGGAATGCTTGCCTTATCACAGGCAGCAGCCTGCACAACCCCAGCATGGCTGCATTGGTGGTATAAAAACTCCATTTCTGAGCCTGAGAGTGTATACCTCTTGTCCATTCTTCTGTCCACAGGAGGTATAGAATTGGGAGACTTCAGAATTTTTTGTGTCCGTTTCCCAAAAGATTTGTGGAGGGGAATAGACAGTCTCCTGGACTCTGGGATGTCCATCATTTCTACATAATCAGGCTCCTCCTGATCCTCCACTGCCTCTTCCATAGGAAGCTGGAGGGTCTCAGCCACCTTTCTGTAGAACATAAAGTGGGAAGGGGACTCAGAAAGCGTAGGAGGGGGATACACCTGAAGGTCTGTCTGGGGAGATGTCCGGTTCCACAGGCACATCTAGACTTTCACCATCACCATCATCATCTTCAAACTCCCCTTCCTCCTCAAACTCCGGCTCATAAAATTCTTCCAAAGTATAATCATGAACTGGGGGAATCGACCAAACCGAGCCCTTGCCAAAAGATGCCGGATGAATCGGAACCGGGTGAAGCGATTCCACAATCCGAATCTCTCTGGCTATTTGTTCAGCAGTCGGAACATGGACTTCTGGATCCGAACTGGACAATTTTTCTTTGCGCTTTCTTTCAGTCGGAACCAACCCCTCGGGATCAGCTCTCCTTTTGGCTGAAGAAGTATCGCCCTGGTCAAAGGGCACTCCTGGTTCGGTCGGAACCGAACCGGGCTGGCCATCCGGGTCAGCGAACTTCTCGGCCTCCTTTTCCCTCAGTCTACCTAATCTCTTTTCAAGGGTAGATTTGGGAAAATTTTTACAAATTTGGCAGTCTGAATCGAGGTGGTCAAACCCCAGACAATAAACACAGGTGGTGTGGGGATCGGCCTTAGCAAAGACCTCCCCACACTCACTGCAGTGTTGAAACCCAGTGGGCCGGTTTTTTTCTTGGGTTTCTCAGACATGGCCAACCTAACCAAACCTACCCTTTTTCGCAACCGCCAGGCAAGACTCCCTTATCGGTTCCCTAACTAGTATCGGTCTTGAAAACGTTTCAAAACACGTTTTTTTTTTTTAGAACCGATAAGAACTGGTAACCACGCACTAAAGTTGCACAAGAATTAAACAAATGATCGGTTCGGCCGAACCGATCCACACTTTTTACAAGTTCCACACAGAAACACAGTATAAAACCTATCTAGTACTCACGGTACCACAGACAGAGACTGAACAGACTATGCAGGAAACTTTTTCGGTTAGAAACTGACGAGAAAACGACATTTAAACCGACTTTTGAACCGAGCTGCAAGAGAAATCTCTGGAGCGACTGTTCAGTGAGGCGGAGTAAAGAATCTGACGGTTAGCTTTCAAAGGGAAACAGGCAGAGACATCAACCGAGCTCAAGCTCAGCATTCTATGCTCTGCATAGAAAGGTTAACCCCTTTTGTTCTCCGGGGCAGTTTAAAGGCTGGGGCTAACTGCACTTGTCAGAATACAGCAAGACTTCAAGTTGTTTGAACAGGTATTAGGGAAGTCTACAGCTTACTAACGAAATATTACTGCACAAATGTGTGCAATCTGTCCTCGCAATCGTGTGCACACTACCCTCACGATCGTGCACATACTCCTGTGCGACAGTGCGATCGTGCACACTATCGCTATTTAAAATGGAAAACCGCTTGGCTTTTATTCTGTATTCAGCAATACTTCTGGTTTGTTTAACTACATTTAACAACAAATGGGACATACCAGTAAGGGCTCTAAAAATGTAGGGACTCTGCTTTCCTGGGGAAAACTTCAATGTTTGCAGACTGGGACTATCATTAAAAGGTTCTGCTTTTTAAGAGCTAATGTGGCTGCATTAGACTATGAAGATTGGTAATAAAGGGGATACTACAGAAAAGTGTTAGAAATGTCAGGTTGGCCACCCTGACAAGAAATTAAGGATAGGCAAGAATAGAATAAGGGAATAGGATAGTGTGAAAAGAAATTAAGCATTTTAAATGTCTCACCTGCCACAGGGATATGTGATCCAGGCCTTTGGAAAAGAACCCGACCACTGTCTCCTGCACCAACGTTGACTGACTGGACCGTGCCCGGTAAACAGAGATGGCTGCTAGGTGCACCTTGAGGGTCGATGACCGTAGACCACCTTTGGAGAGAGACCAAAGGTAGTCGAAAATGTTAGCCATGGGGCAGGACAAAGGGTCTAGGCCCTTGTCCTGACACCAAATGGAAAACCGCTTCCATTTGAAGGCATAACACTTCCTGGTTGATTCCTTTCTAGATGCCTCCACCACAGTGTAGACATCTTCGGAAAGACCCAAAGCCTGGGACTCTAGCAGCTCAGGTACCAGGCTGTGAGGTGCAGGGATGGAAGGTCCAGATGGAATATCTTCCCCTGATTGAGTGATATCAGGTCCGGGCATGTACAAAGCCGCTCCGGGGGCCTGCAGCTGAGGCTGAGGAGATCTGGATACCAGAACTGGCGTGGCCAGTCTGGGGCTACCAGGATCACCTGCGCCTTGTCCCTCCTCACCTTGAGGAGCACCTTGTGGATCAAGGGAAATGGAAGGAAGGCATAGAGGAAGCCTGGGGTCCACGGCCTCAAGAAGGCAACTCCCTGCAGCAAGCCCTGCTGAGGGGGGGTGGTCATGAAACAGCCTCAGCTTGGTGTTTTCCCTTGAGGCAAACTGGTCCACCATTGGTTTGCCCCAATGGGAGAACAGGTTGTGAGCTACCTCCGGATGGAGAGACCACTAGTGGGATGTCTGGCATAAGCGGCTGAGAGCATCCGCCAGATGGTTCGAGGCTCCTGCCACATGGATGGCTAGGAGATCCGCCTCCAATTGGCTCACGAGGGTCCAGATGCGGAGCGCCTCCTTGCACAGCAGAAGGGAGTGCATGACGCCCTGTTTGTTGAGGTAGTACATGGTTGTGGTATTGTCCGTCTGGACTTGAACCACTTGACCCTGGAGCTGAGGAGCGAAAGCTGACAACGCCAGTCTGACTGCTCTGGGTTCCAACAGGTTGATGTGGCATTGGGACTCCTCGGGGGTCCAGAGCCCGTGGGCCCTTTCATCCCCCATGTGGGCTCCCCAGCCCATGAGAGAGGCATCGGTTGTGAGAATGACCGTCAGTTCGGGGTGGACAAATGGGATCCTGTCCTGCAACCAGTCTGCGGCAGTCCACCAGCGGAGAGCGTCCCACATCCTCTGGGTTACAATGATCAGCTGGTCGAAATGACCATGGTGCTGAGTCTACTGGGTGGCTAGCACCCACTGGAAGGGGTGCATGTGCAACCGGGCCCAATGGACCACCAAGGTGCCTGCCGCCATGTAGCCCAGAAGGCATAGAAAGTCCCGGGCAGGGCGCAACTGCCCAACCAGAAATGATTGGGTAAAGGAGGAAAGAACCTCCGCCCTGTCTGCTGGGAGCAGAGCTCTGGCTTGAAGAGAGTCGAGCTCTGCCCCGATGAAGCCCATCACCTGAGAAGGCACAAGTTCCACTTTGGCCGCGTTGATTAGGAGGCTAAGTTGGGAGCAGGTTTGGAGGGCCAGATCCCTGGACCTCTCCACCTCCTGTTGGGTGGGACCTGCCAGAAGCCAATCATTGAGGTAGGGGTAAATTCTGACCCCCCGACGCTGGAGATGGGCCGCCACCAGTGCAATGCATTTGGTGAAGACCCGTGGGGCTGATGACAGGCTGAACGGCATGGCTCAGAACTCGTACAGGGTCCCTTCTTCCCTGAAGTGGGGGAACTGCTGATGGGATGGACGGATTGAGACGTGAAAGAATGCATCCTGCAGATCCAGTGAACAAAACCACATGTTTCGCTCCAAGGATGGAATGATCTGGGACAGAGTGACCATCTGAAAGGTGCGAGACCTGAGATATTGATTTAGGCCGTGGAGATCTAGAATGGGGCTCCAGCTCCCCGTCTGCTTGGGCACCAGGAAGTACCTGGAGATGAAGCCAGGGTTTGCTGGAGGATGCACCACAGGAGCTACTGCCTCCTTGAGGAGGAGCTCAGCAATGTTGTCTCCAAGAGCCGACTGGGTGTGAGCAGATATCCATTCCTCCCCAGGGGCACGGGCTTGACTGGGAGGGTAGTGCTCAAATTCTAGAGGCAGTCCTTGACATACCACTTCCAGAACCTACCTGTCTGAACTGACAGCGGACCAGGTGGAAAGGAAGTGGCACAGCCAGCCCCCCACGGAAGGACCCAGTGCTGTCAGAATGGGAGCAGGGGTGACAACCCCCACCCCATCACTGAGCAGGCTTGGAGGAGGAAGAGGCTCCAGGACCTGAAACTCTGCCTCCTTTACGGGCCTGTTGGGGTCCAGGCTTGGGACGAGGGCACCAAGCTTGAGCCTGCTGCTGGTGCTGCTGTCCCCCTTGAAAGGAGGACTTCAGAGCCACAGGGGAAAAATGCCAAAATGGCTTCTTCTTCTGCTGGCTCTTGCCCGAAGAACTCTTGTCAGAAGTAGCGTCCATGGTAGCGTTGGACTGCTCAATGCGTTGAAGGTGACCGGCCACTCCTGGACCAAACAAGTCGGTCCCGAGGAAGGGCACATCAGCTAGTTTGTGCTGAGTGTCCGCTGGAAAGGAGAAGAGCCTCAGCCAAGCCCTACGATGAGAGGCAACTGTGGCATTCATCAAACGGGCACAAGAATCCCCAATGTCCAGGGCCGTCTGGAGCTGCTGTTTGGCAACAGCTTGGCCCTGGTCTCGGACTTGCTTGACCATGGTCTGCATGTCCACGGGGAGATGTGGGAGGACATCTAACGACCTGAGAAGTGCATGAGAGAAATGTGCCATGATGATAGCCGAACTTGCCTGACGAAGGCCCAAGGAGGAGGCCGCACAGACCTTCCTAGCTGAATGGTCCAAGAGCTTGGACTCTTTATCGGGAGGTTGGTCCGTATCGGCAGAACTGCCAGTACGCCTGAACACAGAGGCGGTAATAGGCTCTTGGCCGAAGGCTGCTCTGTGAACCCCGCTAGGGACCCCATGGGCACAGCATACTTGAGGGCCATGCAGGCAGATGGAGTTGGACAAGAGGCAGGACACTGCCAGAGTTCAAGGGCCGGACCAACAGTGGCCTCGACAGGGAAGGCCTCCGTCGGGGTATCCCCTCTCTTAAGGATGTCCGTACGAGGGTACTCTGCCTTTTTCTGGATAGGCTCCAGGGGCATCCCTGTGGACTCAGAGACAAGGCGAAGGATCCCTTGGAAGGAGGAAGGACCTTCCTCCATCCCAAAGCCAATGGACGATTCATCATCCCCAGGATGAGTATAAAGTCCAGTGATGTCCGAATCAGACGAATCCGGATATAGCGGCCTGCTGCCCAAATCACCCTTGACTCGCTGGGGGTGGTCTTGGGTGACCATGACCGACAAATGCTGGGGAAGCCCAGTGTCCGGTCTGTCTTCTTTGGAAGGAGCCCCTTCCACAGGCTGCTTAGGCAGCGATTCCACCACAATCGGTGGAGAGACCGGTTTAGGCAGAACAAGTGGTTTCACCGGCCCTGCAGGCGGGGAACCAAAGAGTTTGGCTCTGAAGGGGTTGGCTTCAGCCTAGAAGGCGAAAGCCAAGTAATGGCCAGGGTAGGAGCCAGGACAGGCTTGTGCCCGGACAAGATCAGCTGTTGCCACATGAGGTCCTCGTAGCGCAGACGGAGTTTCTGCCAGAGCCTCTTCTCTTCCGAGATGGGGGACGCTTTTGAGCACTTATGGCCTTCCCCGGCCTTCGCTGAGGGGGTTCGCCAGACCCCGAGCGAGAACGGGCGGACCACCGGTCGATCGGGGGACAATGGCAGGACTGGTGACTCCCGGGGGTCTGGAACCAGATCCTTGATGGGAACACCAGCAGGCTGGGTCTCATCATCGGGGAAAACAAGGACACGGGTCCTTTCTAAGGAGTCGTCGACCGGAGTTGGCGACAGTGGGTCAACTGGGTCGATAACAATTTTGACCTCATCAACCGCATCCTCGGTCGGCTGGCCCGACAGGAGGTCCAAGAAGCCAGAGGCTGAAGAAGCGATCTCGATTGAGGTCAAGACCGTATGCTCCTGGGAGTGAGACCTCTCCCGGTCCCAAGAGCGCCTTCATCGAGACGAAGACTTGTTTGGTTCCTTCTCCCGCTTACGGGATCGGGAGTGCGAGCCCACAGGCACTTCTCCCCTATTAGGAAGAGACTGGTACAACTCCCGGAAGGAGCCCGAGAAGGTGGTGCCCAGGTTGAGCGGAACTAAGAAGCTCCGAGAGTCTGCAGCGCGAGCTGCTTCTTCCCCGAACGCTTGCATGCATTCCAGTTGCTCGGCAGATCCCGCAGCCATGGAATCCGCCCACCTAGTCTCTTTGGACTTCACCGGAAGGTTCCTCTTCTCCAGTCTCCCCAGTTTCAAGCATGCTAGACAGTCATCCAAGACGTTGGGATGGAAGGCCTAGCAAAAACTGCAGGATGAGGTGTCATGGCCGACACCGAGGCAGTAGACGCACGTGAGGTGGGGATCAGTATGCAACATCTTTTGCCCGTAGGGGAACCAGCGAAATCTGGGGAAAGATTTTCTTCCATAATTGAAGATGAGAAAGAATGATCGTTAACTCCAACGATATGGAGTTTCGGTAAAACCCAGGGTTTGAAAGTCAGGGCCTACGAAATGCGTGAGCATGAGGGAGGCAACCAGAATCTTCCAGCGGAAAGGAAGATCTGACGTCCTGGGGCAAAGCCGAGGTATGTACCACCTGGGTGGGTGGTAGGAGCCAGCTTGAAGACTTCCGGTGATCCTTAAAGTGGAAGGGGACATGCCAAAGAGTGTGGACGAACAACATATCTATGATCCCAAAACTGATGTTATCATCACTAAATCAGAAAGGGGGACAGAGGGAGGGATGGCATGGCCTAATGAAAGAGATTATCTCGAAGATCTACTGTTACGGTAAGTACGTACTGTAACTGTTCTGTAACTGTGCTATCTTCTTCAAGGATCTCTCTTCCATTAGGCCACACATTTGGAATGAATCCCACGCAGTCCCAAAAGGCAGTGGGAGGTTGGTACATTCTGATGCATATTCAAGTCATGAGGCCCCGCAGTTCAGTAAGCCTAAAGCCATCATGACTACGAGAGACGATGTCCAGACTGTAATGTTCAGAGAAGATGCGGACAGTGCTCCATGTGGCTGTCGTATAAATGTCAGTACCAGGGACATTCCTGAAACAAGTAGTAGAGGTGGCCATCCCCCTTGTGGAATGACCATGAATCACACCAGAAGTTCCTTACCGTACTTCCTATAACAGAATGCAATACCGTGGAACCTCAAAGTTATGCACCTCAGTATTACGAACTGACCGGTTAACTGAACCCCCCGCCCATACATGCAAGCAGCAATCAATTGTAACACCTGTGGCTCGCCTTACAAAAGGCCTAATGGCAAGCGTTTGTTAAATGCTAGCGCTAACGTGGTGTTACTCATGGCAGTCGGTGTTAAGAGAAAGCTAGTCACGCTGTCCATAGAAACCAAACTTGATATAATTAACAAAAACAGAACACGGTGTCAGACTGAGCAATGTTTCACAACAATACTGGATTGGATTTGCTACACAGATGTCGGTAAACAACTTTCAGTAAAGGATGCTGTTTACCTTAGCGCTAAATCCTGGGATGAGATAAGCACTGAATCTATGGTCTTTAACAAAGTTAAGGCCATTTGAAGATGCAAGTGACCAGGAGCGTCTGGAGGACTGTGACGTCACCGAAGCAAGTCAGATGAATTTCACTAAAGCTGTTGGCAATAAGTGAGGAGGAACAGGAGGACTGGCTCAGAGCTGATCAAGAGGAAACTGGCCACAAGATCTTGTCTGACCAGGATATGACCAAGTGCATTTACAGTATTAATTATATTTTTTGGCTTTCAGAATTACCGAATTTTCAGTTATGAACACCCCTTATTCCTGTGGAGTTCGTAACTTTGAGGTTCTACTGTACAATAAAAAAATAGAATGACGGCAGATAAGGACCGCTAGGCCCATCCAGTCTGCCCATTTTCCCTGCCTACTGTAAAAGCCACAGACCCTACTTGTTCTCTGGCTTTACATCCTCATTCCAATGTGCCAGCCACTTGGACAGGCACCATTTAGACACAGGAGCGCCCGCTTTCCTAGGGGCAAACGAAACAAAAAGCTGGAGGACTTTCTGCAGTCCTTGGTGCAACTCACACAGTATCTGAGTATTCTACGTACATCTACAGTATGAAGCAATGCTTCATCCTGACTGGAATACTTGGGATAATAAACAGGAAGGTGTATTGTTTGAGTCAGCTTAAATTCAGGTACCAACTTTGGTAGTAACTTAGGATTTGTATGCAAAGAAACTGTCTTTATGAAAAGTCAAATATGGGGGCTCACACATGAGAGCCTGCTGCTCTGAAATCCTTCAAGCAGGAGTAATGGCAACTAAAACTAAAATTTTCCATGACAAAAAACATATACCACAATGTGGCGGAGCTAGGCTACACCCTCGGCTCTGACTGATCAACCACTTTTCTATCTCCTTATTTCCTAGTTACCAAAACTTCTGTTGCGCAACAGTTAACACTTTTCTTTTTGCTTTTCCTCTCCCAGGTCGGCGACGTACTGTAGCTCTTTACTATCTCTACTAAACTTCCTGCTAGTTCTCTCTTTTCATTCTTTTTTCATTTTCATCCAACACCCGGAGAGGTGTTGTGTAAAGTGCATAAGTGCATTTTGTGTACAAAAACCACGACGGCTATTTTAAATAGGAATACATACAGTTAATAAAGCCTTTTTAAATAAAAAAGGATTCAGAAGCCATATAAAACAATAATAATTTCATGATTATTATAGTTATAAGAAATCCTTATGGTATTTTCATAAATTCACACTATAAACCTGTTACTGTATAAGGTTCGATGTATGAGGCTGAACAAAAGAACGTGGCATGCTTTATAAAAGTGCTTAGTCACTGTGGATCAGAGATATAGACAGTCAATATCTGTGGTGATATGCACTGTACCAAGAGGTCCCCTGAAACAAAACCCCCTTGGTTTTGAAACAACATGTCCAGATATGTAAATAGAAAGGGCTCAGTCAGGGGACCCCACCAAAAGATCTAACACCTCTTTACTGAGTTCACTTCAGTTCAGTGCAGTGGGGCTCAGCCCAGAGAAAGGAGGAGAGAGGTTCTACTGTTTGCGCAGACAAGCTGTTGAATGCAGATGAGAAGGGTCTTAGGAGCTCTAAGATCCAGAACCGTATTATGTGAGAAACTACTGATGTTAAGTAGTGATTTTCTTTGCAATGTTTGTTTTCATTTATTATTTTTCTAACTTTTGAAAAATAAATATCGCACCACGGTGTGTTTTAAACCTGTAAATTTGCCTCATCTGAAGTTTATTCCCAAATGCTGCGACAAACTTGGTTGTAGCAGTGGGATAGTACTGGTTGTTCAGAGAAACAAGGGGGAGACCAGTACCCAGATAGCAGCCCTGGTATCCAGACATGGGTGCAAAGAGCAGGATGGTGTACCTCCAGGATCTCGTGGATGCCAAGAACCTGTTGGAGGAGGGGCTTACCAGTATGCACACCAGAGCCCAGGTGAGGAGAACTGGAGAGGAGCTATGCCTGGATTGGAGTTCGATGGAACGCGGAAGTGGACCAGCGTCAGAGCGAGGAGGAGCACTGCTGCCAGGTGCTGATGGAGGGTTCCCAACCAGAGGATTTCGTGGCAGAGGCAGGGGACCAGAATCCATGGGTTTTAGAGGAGGAGGACCCCTGATGGAACCTCTGTTGCCAGGCACTTTTGAGATCCCATTGTTGCCCATTTTTCCGGGCTGCTGCTACTTGGAGGACGATGAGATGAAGGCCCCTGGTAAGACTGTTTCAGGGCATGTGCATACTGGGGTGAAGACTACAAGAAACAGGGAAGATACCATAGTGGCTGAAGAGACATTCCCATGTTTTGAACCCCCTGTGATATGGGATGAAATGATTACAAGAAATGTATAACATAAAAGAAATGTCTATACCGTATAATATAAAATGAGGAACTTGGTCATGGAGGATCTACGTGTGGGATGGAACCTGTGATTGGCCCCTGAGTGGAAACAATGTGTTAGAATGGGGTTAGAGCTGGGTACAACTTGCCCTGGAGAAAGTTGTGGTATAGGCCTGTACGGCCGCCCTGATAGCTAGATGGAGGAAGCTAGAGTCAGCACAAAACTGCTGGGTATTACTTCCTCTTTTTTAATGTACTGATGAAAGTACTACAGTGGGTGCACAGGGCTGAAACGATGCCAAGCGATGGGTGCCGAAACGATGCCTGTTGATAGGTGCCTGATATTACATATGAGATGTCTGAGTTGTAGTAACCAGAGCAAAATAGTTAGGGGTAGACATTTACAACAGACTGAAGTCCTCCGAGAGCACAGATGGGTACTGTGCTGAACTGTACAACAGCCCCAGGGTGATGCTGTTAAAGTATTGTCGTATTACAGTTACTTGGTATGGTAGACAATACTAAAAATAGCTGAATTAAGGGGACCCTGGGGTGAAGCTCTCACAGTAGGTGAGAGAAAGTTTCAACCAACCCCCATTCTACTGTTTTGGTAGAATATTTATGACTGAGAGGGGGTTCTTGAAAAAACAGTATTGTTTTGAGAACTGTTTTTTTTCTTAAGGAGGGAGATGTGTGGCGGAGTTAGGCTACACCCACGGCTATGACTGATGGACCACTTTTCTATCTCCTTATTTCCTAGTTACCAAAACTTCTGTTGCGCAACAGTTAACGCTTTTCTCTTTGCTTTTCTTCCTTTCTTCCCCCCTACCCTAGGTCGGCCACCTACCATAGCTCATTACTATCCCTACTAAACTTCCTACTAGTTCTCTCTTTTCATTCTTTTTCCATTTTCCATCCATTCAGTCCCTGGAATGATGCCAAACACCCAGAGAGGTGTTGTGTAAAGTGCATAAGTGCATTTTGTGTACAAAAACCATGAAGGCTATTTTAAACAGGAATACATACAGTTAATACAGCCTTTTTAAATAAAAAAAGATTCAGAAGCCATATAAAACAATAACAATTTCATGATTACAGTTACAAGAAATCCTTAAGGTATTTTCATAAATTCACACTATAAACCCGTTACTGTATAAGGTTTAACTTATGAGGCTGAACAAAAGAATGTGGTATGCTTTATAAAAGTGCTTAGTCACTGTGGATCAGAGCTATAGAGTCAATATCTGTGGAGATATACACTGTACCTTTAACTGAACCAGAAAGTCCCCTGATACAAAACCCCCCTTGGTTTTGAACCAACAAGTCCAGACATGTAAATAGAACAGGCTCAGTCAGGTGACCCCACCAAAAGCTATAAAATCTCTTCACCGAGTTCACTTCTGTTCAGTCCAGTGGGGCTCAACTCTGTGAGAGGTTCTACTGTTTGCGCAGACAAGCTGTTGAATGCAGATGAAGAGAGTCTTAGGAGCTCTAAGATCCAGCAATGAGTTGCAGTAAATGCCATGTCACAAAATACTGCAGTGGAAAAGGGCTTAATTGCTATTGAATTATACAGCAGCCGGTTGCACAAACACTGGCTTAAGTCTAAGTCACAGTTTGAGATCTAAGCCACAAAAAGTGGTCTAGCATAAGCCCCCAATGTAAGACAGTTGCACAAAGCTGGAAAATGAAAGTCTTATGCTAGACCAGTTTAACTCTCTGGTTGCATAGCAACATGGACTGGACTTAAAATTTTAGACTTTGCAGGCCATTTCAAGATGGCTGCCAAAACAAAGAAGATTAAATTTATATTGATGAGAAGTTAACTTTGGTTGATGAGCTTATTAGAAAAAGAACAAATGATAGGTAAATGGGTCTCAATTTGAAAAAAAATCCAAAATATTTTATGGTATTAAGAATGGAAAAGTAATTTTAAGAAGTTTATATTATTGAGAAAACTGCAGCAGCGAGCTTTTAAACAAATCAGCGCTTAAAATTAGTCATGAGCAGCATACTTCTTGTGAGATCATCCACCAATTATTTTTTTATTACTGATTTGTGCCTTTTTAGTGAAATTATGCCGAGGGTATGGCTGGGCTGTGTGTCTCTTCCAATTTCCTCTCGCAGGCTTTATCCATTGAAATAAACCCCAGGCAAGGTATAAAGATCATTTTACTTGCTAGCCAGTACCATAATAAATTTGCGATCTCTCCCGCCCACCCAACCTGCAACCAAAAAAAAAAACCACACAGAGCACTGCGGGTGCGCTTCAGCTTAGCTGAGATTTTATCAGCGCCATAAGGTTTGTTTCTTTTGAGTACCTCTCGCCTCGATCGCGATTGCTAGCACCTCGTCGTGATTAATTTACCGCTGAATCCGGCGGTTTAGGTAAGTGGGAGACGCGCTTAAACAGGCATCCTCCACCTCCAGACAAGTTGCTGTCTCCTTCTCTCCCATTTGCATGGAGCAGGCCGCAGCCTGAGCTCCGTCATGTGGGAGTAGAAAGGTCGCCTGGCACCTTCACTTTGTTCAGTCAGTTGTCTCGACTGCTGCAGCAGCTGCAGAGCCGCCTTCCTTTGTCACATGCTAACTCCTGTCTGCCAAAGCAATATAGCAGGCCAGAGACCCCACTAGATCCCAAGGTAATTATTTAATACAGCGAGGGCGAGTACCAGAGAAAGCAACCCACCAGGGACATTATTTAAATAATTGGCCCAACATGGGACAACTGCAGCACTATAAATACTTACTTATTTTATCTGTGCTGGACAACTACCCCAAATAGTCCCCCATAGCTCACCTTTACTGCTGTTAAGTCCTGGCCACTAGGGTTGATGTTTTTTTTATTTTGCTGACCCCCCACCAACAACAACCTGAAACATTTTTTCCCCCTGAATATTCTTTTGTGCTGTTCTGGCCACGCCCTCTCCCTTCTGCTTCCTCCTAGTTCACCTATCCTCCCTACTAGACCTTGCTGCAGCTACTGACACCTCACCCACTCCAGACAGCGTGGTGCTGCCTCGCCCGGCTTACGTGTGGCTGGGTACACCATCAGTTTTGGCATTTCTTCCTGCAGTCATCTGACTACGGGGGTCCGATCCAGGAGTGTTGGTGCAGCTAGTGTCCAACGAGGGCTTCATCTGCCTCGCCTCATACACTTTCCAAGCCCCTCACCAGAAGCGCATATTGGAATTGGCAGCTGGCAATGCCCGGTGGAGCCACCCTGTGAGTATGCTCCAGTGGTCCTGCCTGTCACTCATGGACCACCAAGAGCAGTGGGATGTGGGACCCTCCATCCCCTGTGGAGGAAAACATCCTCCGACTGTCTTGGCTCGTTCCCTAATCCGGGTCTTTAGCACTGTGAGCAATAGTACTACCAATGTGCCAGTGGGCCAGCTCTGATTTGTCTATTATTAATTTTTTTGCTATTATTTTTTCCCCTCTTCTTGGCATACCTGGTCTGCTCCCTCATAACTCCAGCCGCCATCTGTCATCCATACTCCAGTCAGGGTCTGCTTTACGTCCCCTGCGGTTTATCCCCCCCATAGCGGGGTGGTGGGGAGCCCCCAACTCTCCCTCCCTGTCCGAATCCAGATTCAGGAACCCCCAAAGCCGATGTTCGTCGGATGGCTGTCAAGCTGCTCTGACCAGGATGTCACACCTCTTTTCTGGTTTTTCCTGGAGCTGGTGGTGTGCCATGACGCTGGTGGAGAGGAGAGTGCACGTGTCCACACACGCTCCCTCCAGGCATTTGCTCCAACTCCTCCCCCTGATACAGCGCAGTGCCCTGTCTCCCAGCCTCTGCCAGTGGGCAAACTGGCGCCGACTCTTGTGGACCCCCTTCCCACAGAAGAAGAGCAGTCCATTGGACACGCAATCCTTCTCTTTCCTTGCCGACCCCAGTGACCCGTGCTCGTTCCCGAACATGGGTTTTTGCTTGCACAGTGTGAAGAACAATGTCCAGCGCCTCAGTGCCACCAGGCTGGCAGCTCTGCTTTATGAATTTCTTTCTTTCTTTTGTATTTCTGTCTTCCTGCTTTGTCCTCTCTAACGTTTTTATCTAAACTCCTCTTTCTTTTTTTCACTCCTATGCTACATACCCATTTCGTATCTCTGCACTGTCTGTCTCAGACCTCGCTACTGGATTTTCTCCATAGTAACCTTTTTTTTCCTCTTTACTTTATCAGGTCTAACATGATGCTAACTCCTTGCCTATCAGATAAGTATCATTCTATGTCTAATCTGTTTTGTCCTCCCTGTTTACTCCCTAAAAACTGTGGATCCTTTGTGACCCCTTTCTTATATTTATTTTACAGGTTCGACAGATGTCATCCATTCAAGTCCTACTTCTGGCTCCCTAGTACTCAGGTAAGAGACCCCTTCATATTATATATGTTTTGAGGTTTTACTGTAAAGATTCGGCAGCGCCTGTTACAGAGAGAGAGGTGTGTGTGTGTCTGTCTGTCTGTCAGAGTACTCTGCATTTTGTTGCTAGACAACAGTATGGGGGGGTATAATAGTGTTCAGGTGATAATGTTAACATATGTCTGTGTATGAACGTGTTTATGGTGGTGAAGTCTGTATCACTTTGTTGATATCCATCCATTTGATGGCTGACGGTGTGTGTGTGGGGATGTATTGTGCTATAGTCTGTTTATTAATTCTTGTGTGACAGTGGCCATGTTATCTTCTACATATGAAATATAGGGTAGATTTGGCAGCAGAACAGGAGGGAAGAGGAAAGTGAGGGCCTACCTGGTGCCTGAGCATGGAGGTATGGAGACAAGAGAATCCTGGTGGGGCAGAAGGTAGTGGATATCATTGTCCATCTGGGGACAAATGACCTAGCAAGGGATGCAGCAGGGGTGGTATAATAAAGGTTTAGGGGGCTAGAGAGGGGCCTTAACCAGCTAGCTCATTTGTTGGTCTTAACCGAGGTGCTACCTGTATGCAGCTGGTTAGAGGCTAGGACACACCACACCGCTTTCAACGACTGATTGATGGCATGGTGCATGGAGGTAGGTTTTTGCTACATCGGGGACTGGGGTCCCACCTGGTGGGATTGAGGTCTGTACAAGAGAGACAGCCTCCATCCATCCAGGAGTGGAATGGCAGTCCTGGGTGGAAGGTTTAAATGATACTATGATTGATGTTTAAAACCAGCAAATGGGGAAGTAAGTAAAAACAAGCATTTGTCAATGCCAAGTGTTACTTGCGGTCATTAGCAGTGGAAGTGCAGGAGTTAGACAGATGCAGTATAGGAATGGCAGTGAAGTATTGAAATGACACCAACTCCACCCCCACGCTGCAGAGATGGACAGACATTGGGGTGTGCCTTGGGTTGTCGCCCACAACGGTCACGACATTTCACTCACCCTACCCTGCAGACACAAGTGTCAAGGTGTGCTTTGAAGTGTTTGGGCTTTACACTCACCTCATTCCTCAAGGAAATACACTGAAACGGGTGCAATATAGAGAATGGGGTGAACTCTGGGCCCAAAGGGTCCAAGGCACGCCTCAATGTCTGCCACCGCTGCAGGGTGGGTGGAATGGCATAAGCATTACTGTCGACAATCCCAAGGCACACCCTTGACGCCTGTCCGTCTCTTGTAGATGCAGGGTATGGTCGAAAACCCTAACACCCTGGGCATTTCTTGAATTTTTTCTCAAGGTTCAACATGGGCTTTTAGATCCCACCACATGAACAGTGACACTATCAGTTTGTTAGCCAAAAGGTGATTTTGCACAGCGACTGAGCCATTCGGCGCCACAGGTGCAAAAACACATTTTGAACAGGATGTGAAAAATGACAGCTGTACTGTTAATGAGGAGGTGTAAAAAATGGCAATGTTGAAAATCTGAAGTGAAAATATAAAAAAAACTGGTGAAGTCATGAGTGTGTGTGTGTGTGTGTGTGTGTGTGTAGTACAGCACCACACTGGACTGGAGGATGGCACATGTAGTACCATTACATGAGCGGACCAAGGGATGAACTGGGTAATTATCGTCCAGTAAGTCTCACCTCCATAGTGTGCAAACTCATGGAAATGATACTAATGGAAAGACTGCTGGTGTACCTGGAGGTCAGTGGCGACCCGGGTTTGGGAATGAGCCCCGGCAGCAAGGTATTGATAGGGGAGAGAGAGAGGATTAAGTGTTTGGAGGACTGCTCTCCTCTCTCAGGAAAGAAGGGATTGCCGTCCCACTTGTCAATTTCTCTCTGGCGGTGGGCAAAGGAGATGTGAGTCGGGAGGCACATTGCCAACATACGCTATCAGTGGGGTGAATAGAAATAAAGTGGTGGAAAATGGAGCTGGTAGACTCCATGATGGCTCTTCTGCACCAGTCCTGGCTCCCCGAGCATCTGGATTTTGCTCCAGGGTGGGGGAAACCTGGCACCCCTTCACCTTGGCCCTGTCATGGGGGAGAGGGTTAACCCATAGGGGATTGTAGTGGAAGTTGGGCAGACAATAGAGAGCTGGAGACAGAGTCCTAATGAAGGAGGGACCAGAGCTGTCTACCAGGCTCCCAGGAGCAATAAGTAATAATAGAAAATTAAGTTTAGTTACACTCTAGTAGTATAATAAAAAAGGGTCGTAATTTCAGACCTGAAAAGTTGCCAGCAGCTCCCTTTACGTCTTAATAGCCGAGATCCGTCCTAGCGCTCAGGCATGTAATGACGTAGGACTAGGGAGAGAGTGGAGGCGCACCCCATTAATGTCAATGGGGTCACTTTTATGTCCAGTTTGTAACATAAAGATTTGATTAATGAAGGCTACTGCTCGACTAACCAGAGTGGTGTCCTTCATTGATCTCAAATTGGTCATGTTTATGTTAAAAACTGGAAGTAAAAGTGACCCCCATTGACTTTAATAGGGAGCGCCCCCACTCCTTCTGGTTCTATGTCATTACATGCCTGAGCAAAAGGGCGGATCTCTGCTACACGGAAGTAAAGGTTGCTGCTGGCAAGTTTCCCGGGATGAAAGGATGATCCTTTTTATTTGACCACTACAGTGGAATTACATTTTAAAATGTACCCTAGCAGACGTTTGTCGACATAGGCTTCCACACAGGGTAAGTGCTGCTCCATGCTAAGGAGCTCATACATCTCTGTAATTACTGCACGCCCCAAGTGGAATGTGAGGCACAGCCCTGGCACTTTCTCCTGTATGACCCAAATTCTATGCACTTCATCGGAGCCACCGTGAAGCAGGCAGGGGCATCTAGGGTATGGGCTGGCAGTCTGTCTTCCCAGAGCATGGTATCCGATTTTCCTTTTTCTGTGGGTGTGACTTGCACCCACCATCAAGGAGAGCTCTGCCAATGCCAGTCATGCCCTCCTCCAAATGCTTTGCATTGCTGCACCTCGGCATCCACCTGAGGGCAGTCAAACACCCAGCCACATCCTCCCTCCTCCCTGGAGAAGACGAGCGTCCTCGGATGCTCAAGCCTTCTCCCCGGCCGGCCCTCTGACCTGCTCCTGAACCCGGTCATTACGCCAAGAGCGGTAGTGCTACCGCTGCACCGATGGCCAGCCCTTCTTGGTGTATTTTGTGATCAGCATGACTGTCAATGTGCCCACTTTGTGAATTTCCATAACCATTACTACTGTTTCCTTGCAAATATGCAGGTATGCTATATTTTCAGTTTGTTTAAATACATCAACCACTGGCCACCAGTGGTATTATAGAAATCTATGACCTCTGTGGAACAACTCTAGCCCCTCCTGAACCATGAATGCAAAATTATTTTAATAATGCTTGGTCACTCTGCCAAAAGAGTTCCCTGTAGCCCACCTGGGCTATTTTTTTTTTTTCTCACTGGCACAGGGATAAAGCCTGGTCAGGTCAAACCTGGTTGTCAGATAGCGACAAGGTGTTTTCTCCTCCATTAATTTCCTCCCTCCACCCCTGGTGAGAATGTGGGCCTGTAATGACTGTACACAGTGGACACCACCCACAGCGACATGTTGACAGCAACTGACACTACAGCGACAACAGTGCCATGTTGCTGTAGTGTCAGAGCTGAACCCTGGCACTGTTTTCTGGGGGTCTTGCACCCTCTCCCCTAATCAGCTCTGACTCGGAGTTGATTATTTTAATTGGGGGGTGTTGGTGTACAGCCTCCCACTTGTGGGATTTGGTGGGGGGGCTTTGCCCCTGAAGAAAGTATGGGAGACAGTGACCACCTTTATGCCAACCGCAAATTCGGTCGACATAAAGGTTTCGCTGTAACGTTGGTCGACAAAATGTTTGTCGCATTGCCATCATAGATCTGCTGTACACAGCCGCAGTGTTCCCCGTGTGGCAGGAGGAGGCTATCTGGCACAGCTACAGGGGTTGCTGTCATGGCAGAATTAGCCACCAACCCTCCCTGTTCAAGATGCACTGCCACATGGCAACTGTCTCGTTCATGGCCTTGAAACACAACTTACTGGGCTGGTTCTGAACCTAGGTCATTGGCACAGCAGCTGGGCTTCTACTTTACTGGCCACTAGGCCATCTAGAGGGGGTCATAAGTGGTTTTGCTGTGCCCACCCCAACAACACTTTTTCTTCTGTTATTTCCTTCCCTATACCACTATCTCATTCTGTATATCTCTAGCTTCCTATTTTGCCGTAACTATTGGTTAAACCCCACCTGGAGTACTACATTCAGTTTTGGTGCCCTTACCTAAAGAGGGATGTTAGATTGGTGGAAGGGATGCAACGAGAGCAACAAAGATGATCCAGTGTCTAGGGAGTTACCATATGAGGTTAGACTGAGGAGTTGAACATGAGGGATGGGGGATATGATTGAGACCTTACGTACATGAGAGGAATAAACAGGACAGGCACCGAGGGACTGTTTAAGGGAGGTGGAGAGAGACACTCGGGTCATGACATGAGATTGGAGGGTGGAAGGTTTAGGAGGGACATGAGGAGGCATTTCTTTACAGTAAGTGTGGTAGCAGAGTGGAACACACAACCAGCAGAGGTGGTGGCCTATAAAATAGTGGTATGCTTCAAGAGGGTCATGAGAGGGGGTAGGGTAGGATGGGCAGCTGCAGAGTAGGATTGCTAGCTGCAAAATTGAGCAGACTCGATAGACCCAGTGGCCTTTTTCTGCTGGCGTTTTAGTATGTTCATATGGTGGATGCCTGGGACAGACTGCCATAGGAAGTGGTGGGGGCGAAGACAGTGGTGGTCTTTAGCATGCATAGGATAAGCACATGGGCATTATACTAAGAGGGACACCCAAGACTGAATAGGGTCCAGGAGTACTAACAGACTGGACAATAGGGTAGACTAGATTGGCCTTCTGGTCCTGTTTCTGCCATCCAATTCTGTGTTTCTAGAGTATGTGCATGTAGAAGACTGGGACCCTTTACAACAGTAGTGCATATTCTAATCCTCCTTACAAGAAAATGCAAATGCAATACCTGTATCTCTCGGCAGCGATCAACTTTTGAAGTATGGAACAACTAGATATTGAAAGTCTTACACAAGGAAAGGCTTACATATGAGATAAAAGGATGGGCCAAGAAATTGGAAAGGTAGTGGTGTCCCTATATATATTCCCTGCCACCCAGAAGGCCATGCATATACAGTCTGTATGATGTACTGTACAAGTTATATTTATGCTAAAGAAATACACCAGACACAGCAAGACAAAATGAAATAATTTTTATTATGCAGGCATGACAAACAGTGTGATGAATGCTATCGTTGTTTGCTTGTACATTTCCTGATGAACCATTTGGTTTTTCTAATGTCCAAACACTGAGGCTCTGTCTTTATATTGACAGTATCGCTTCTGTGTCTTAGCACTTCACTGCCCTGTGGTGGAGGCCCACTGCTAATGCAGGTTCCAAGAAGCTATGAAAGGTAGGGACTGCAGTTTTGTAGCTTGTGCATGCCACAACATACACACACATTAGCATGCTGCAGTGGCCAGGAGGGCTGAGGAGAAAACAGAAATGGCTGTCAGGCAGGCTTGACAAAGTCCCGCTTGGTCTCCCTTGGCCCAAACCACCACTTAGTCCCAGGGGTACATCTAGATTGTGCTTTGGGGGGTCTCCTGGGAGACATC
This sequence comes from Neoceratodus forsteri, assembly GCA_016271365.2. Classification (NCBI taxonomy): domain Eukaryota; kingdom Metazoa; phylum Chordata; order Ceratodontiformes; family Ceratodontidae; genus Neoceratodus; species Neoceratodus forsteri. The sequence continues at coordinate 667,192,846 of CM057451.1, read as the reverse complement.
CAGGGGAATTTAAGTCCCCAGGGCTGGGGAGGTGGCAGATGGTTTTGGGAAGCAGGAACTGTGCTGAGCAGTCACCTGCCTAAGCGAAGGATTAAAAGCCTTATGACAAAAAGACAAGAATATAAAATATTTTCTTCATGGCAACATATACACAATGGGAAATGGTCTCTAAAACAGGAAATCAGTGCACTCAAATATATCTATATATCTATCTCTCTCTCTCTCTTATATACACACACACACACACACTATATGTGTGTGTGTATGCATATATGTATACACATACACACACACACACACACTTTCTATAATTAAAATTAACTATGGCAGGATAAGCCTACTAACAACAAATAAGCCTGGTATATAGGAGGCTTAAATTAAAGTCTCTAAATAAGACCAATGGAATGTAAGACAATTTTTGTGCAACAGGCTTAAATTTTTTAAGTCCGACTTGTTTCTGTAAGACCAAAAACATGTCTTAAACTTGGACTTAACCCTTTTGTGCAACCGGCCGCAGGACTGTATTATTTGAGAAACTACTGATGTTAAGTAGTGATTTTCTTTGCAATTTTTTTTTGGTTTCCATTTATTATTTTTCTAACTTTTGAAAAATAAATATTACACCACAGTGTGTTTTAAACATGTAAATTTGCCTCGTCTGATGTTTATTCCCACACGCTCTGACACGCAACTCAAGGCTGGCACAAACAGTCTCAACATCAGTTTCTCAACCACAAAATTCAAGTCCCTGGGAGGTACCAGATTATGAACAGGAGGTTTCATATGCCGAATACCTCTCAAAAAAGTACAGGACACCTCCAGCTATGCAACTGTACCTCCACCAATAAGGGCATGGAATGGAAATTTGATATAGTTACCAAATGCACCTTAAGGGGGTAATACAGACAAGCGCGTTTACAGGACATGTGAATGGGTCCAAATTCTTGGAAGCAGCCCACAAAGTGAACTGCTTCCACTTCAAAGAATAAGTATGTCTTAAAAAAAACAAAGGCTTTTTAGCTGCAACCAGAACATCAGCAACCTATGCTGGCCCGCTGGCAGCAGTTGGATTTCCGCTTGTGACGCCAACAACCCAGGTTCACGAATGGACCGAGTCAAAGGGCGACGGGGAGAGAAGGATAGAATCTCCTAGAACTGCAATCCTTCTCCGAGAGAGTGTCTGCTGCTTCCTGGACCCTGGCAGAGGCCAAGGTACTGCCATGGCTGGCGCCCAATACTTGAGGGAGGGCAGACATTGGTCATCACTGCACATCCCCGACCCAGGGCTGATGACACCAGCTCCGCCACTGCCCCCACTGTCCACTGGGGGGTCCTCTCTCTGCGGCCCCAACCCGGGATAAGCCGGAGCTTGCCAACAGTGATCTGGGAGCCTTCCTGTGGCCCCGCCCAGGAGGTTAAGCCTAGGCATGGGGGGGGGGTGGCAGGCGGGGCACTGGGCTGACCTCTGACTGGAGGTCCGGACCAAAAAAAAAAAAAAAAAAAGATCGGTAACTTTAGGGGATACCCCAAAATGTGTCACAGCTATGTTTTTAAGAGCCATGCATGCAGATGTAGGGACTTCAGATCCGGATGGACCAGGGACCCCTAGCCTTGTGATAGCAGATCTTGACACAATGGCAGAGGTACTGGAGGCTCCACCGCCAGTTGTTGTAGGAGTGGAAACCATATTTGGCGAGGCCATAATGGGGCTAGAAGGATGACGGTAACACCTTCCAGCCTCAGTTTGAGGAGGGCTCTGTATTATCAGAATTGGGGGATGTGCATACAGGAATTTCCCTTTCCAAGAGAGTGGAAATACGTCTTGTCAGAAAACTAGGCACTGGAGCGAACAAGCAGAAACGCAGCGATTTTGTGTTGTGTGGGAATGCAAAAAATTCCAACTCTGGATGACCCCATCTTGTGAAGAAGTCATCTACCATGGAGGTCAGCAGTTCCCATTTGAGCATCTGGGATGGTGATCGTTCAGCTTGTCTGCTAATACATTTTGTGTACCTGGGAGATGCATGGCTGACCGGTGGAGGTCGTGGGTCCGATCCCAGTACCAAATACTCAGTGTCTTCTTGCACAGAGTATAGGAAAGGATGCCCCCTTGCTTGTTGATGGAATACATCACACTGGTACCATCTGTCTAGATTAACAGAGGACCTAGTGTTAAATGTTCCTGGAAAGCCTGAAGACTGTATAATACAGATCTCATTTCCAGAACCTTGATGTGTAACTTGGCCTCTACCTGGGACCATAACCGTTGTGTCTGGCAGGGACCAAGATGAGCACCTTATCCGGAACTCTAGGCATCTGTGGCAAGGACATATACCGGAGTCGGCACAAGGAATGGAACTTCCTTCAAAAGACTGGTGCAATATATCCATTATAGTAGCACCCTGCCCAATGGAGATGTGACAAGGACCCTTTGATCCAGCTCATCCGTCAGCTGATCCCATTGGACCCAGAGTGTCCACTGTGGTATCTTCATGAGCAAATGTTCTAGTGGCACTGTCACAATGGTTGCAGCTATAAGGCCCAAAAGATGCAACATGGCCATGCAGGAACATCGTGACTTCTGCATATTAGCTGCGCTTGAGCAATCAGACTTTCTGCCCTGTCCTGTGGCAGGAAAGCATGTCTCTTCTCTGCATCCAAGACTGCTCCTATATACTGCAGTCTTTGGCAGGGGGTCAGCACCAACTTGGGGACATTCACGGTGACTCCCAAACCGAACAACTGCCTTGTCCTCAATAGAGTATGCAGTAAAGCCTCTCTAGAGCTGGCCTTCAGAAGCCAGTCCAGATAGGGGAGCACATACAGGTCCTCTCTGTGAAGGGCTGCTGCCACTACTAGCAAGCATTTGGTAAAAACCCGTGGTACAGATGACAAGCTAAAGGGCAATATTCTGAACTGAGAGTGTTCCCCATGAAATGTAGATATACTGCCTGTGAGCTTTTCTGATCTTGATATGAAGGTACGCATCCTTCATGTCTGGGTAGCACAGCCATCCCCATTTGCAGAGGGGAATCAGAGCTTGCAGGGGTACCATAAGAAACTTCTTGTATTTTATGCAGAAGTTGAGATCCCCGAGGTCTAGTACAGGACATGCAGATCCCTTGTCAATCTGGGACCAGGAAATACATGGAATAGAACCCTTTGTTCCTCTGTGTTGAAAAAAACCGTTCTATAGCCAGTTTTTGAAATAGTGACTGCACTTCTTCCTTCAGAAGGGACGAATGCCCAGGAAGACAACTGGAAGGAGGCCATGAATGATCTGAATGAGTTGCTAACCGCTCCAGAGCATGCACTCTTGCAAGTACCTCTAGTATCCATTTGTCGGTAGTGATCTCTTGCCACTGTTTCAGGTGCAGGTAGATCCTGCCCCCCACAGCCACCCTGGAAGTAACAGTGGCAGTGGAGTTATAATCCGAGTAGAGTCAGGCAGAACAACTGGGGGCACAGCCACTGGCACAGACTGCTTGGCTGCTTTTGAATGGGCCCCTGGAAGAAGGGGTCATGAGAAAGATCCACCTCTCCTACCTCTGCCTTGTTGACAGTGGGTACGACCACCTCTTGCAACAGGCTGATAAAAAGAGACTTTCCTATGGTCCCTGGAGGGAGTGGGATAAAGGGACTTAACAGATGGGAGGGTCATTTTGGATGTTTGAAGATTCCAGAGTGTCTCTTCAACATCATAACCAAACAGTCCCCCCCACCCACTAAAGCATTCAAAACTGCCTGCTGCACATCATTAGCAAAACCAGCAACTCTAAGCCAAAAATAGCATCTTATACACAAAGCCCCCTGTTTTTCTGTGGCACACGGAGACTGCTGCAGAATCTGGGGCTCGCCGCAGAAACTGCTCTAGTAAGTTAAACAGAGACTGACATCACTCCTTTCAAGCAATTCTTCTGCCTGCTTGTAGCTTTATAAGAACTAAAATTCACCTGCAACCATCTCAGCCCCTCAACCCATCCCAACCCAGCCCTGACAGACCCCCCTGAGTCACTCTATTTTTTTTTTTTATATTAGCACCCCATTTTTGGTCCAAGACTGCATGATGATCTATTGACTTTTCCGATCACTGCTAGTGGGCCAGAATGCTTTTTTCTTATCCCAGTAGTGCTTTGTAGGGTCCACACAAAACCATACTGGGACATGAATTCAGCATTTGGTCCAAGCAGTAATAGAAAGAGGCAGAGGATTGTCCTACACTGTTGGACCAAAAAAGGGTGCCAATATAAAAACCAAAAAAGAGTGACTCAATGAGGCTCTGGGTGGAATGACTTTTGGGGCTTAGATATGGATGGTTGGTATTTCTTATTTTATGAGGGGGCAGAGTAATGTCTAAGAGGAGACTTTACAATACTTTTGAGGCAGGAAGAGGCAAAGGATCACTGTACAGTGTTGGGCTAGATAATGGCATACATTTCAATTTAAAAGATCACTCAATGGCATTCTCAAGGCTTTTTATGAAAGTGGTGGTGTTGAGATGAGCAGTGGTGGAGTTTACATATTCTAAAACCTTGAGAGAATGAGGTGCTTTGGGGGGAATTTGCTATCCTTATGGGGTTTAGAGCACAAGAGGTTGCTGTGGATGGGGCTGTGAGGTTGTCAACCTAATGGGTGAACTCTGGTGTCTAGGGAATAAAAACATAAATTATAAAAAATGCAAGCAAAGGGACAGCTACGGAAATAAAAAAAACTGTTGGGGCAGAAAAAGAATAAGAGAATGCTGGATAGAATGAATAAATTTAAAAGATGAAACCAAAGTAAGAAAAATGAAAAGTTAAAGATTATGTAAAATTTGGAAACTAAATAAGGGAAGAAGAAAACAATGGCATTGCAGATTAAACATTTTACATTTTAACATTTATATGTTGCTCCAGGACAATATGCAAGAATGGGCAAGACAGATTTCAAGCTCACTACATCACAATTAAAAATGCATCTGAGGGACAAGTAGATTTGCTCAGAGCATCAGTGCAGCTTCTAAGTTTTTTTTTTGAAGTACAAATAGTTTAACCATTCAATACAGTAGTCAATTTTTTTTCTATTTTTTGGTAACCAGGTTACCAAAGAATAAATCCAGTGTAGCCTACATCTAGTCTAAATAAATTAAATTTTGGCTCTGTTTTGGCAGCCCTATCTCTTCTACTTCCCTAGTCTGACAGCCAGCCACCAGTGTGTTAACATTCAGTGATAAAATTGTTTGGAAAGCACTACAAATGCCATCCTTTTCCTTCCTGGGTGGGTAGTGGCGCTGAGATGGGAGGAGGTAGGCTACACTGGATTTTAAAAACTAGAATCAGGCAAGGCTTTTGGGGGGCAAGATCATGTTAGGGAGAGGAGAAAATACATTGCAGTCATTAGGTCTAGGCTGGGGGCTGGTTGCAGAGAGCATTACTATCAATATGGGGAAGGTGGAGGAATGTGAGAGCATTGTTGTGATAAGGTCTGGGGAAGAGAGGGGAGGAGAGATTATTCCTGCCAGTATGTAGACTGGGGAGGAGACAGCATTACTGTCATTAGGTAGGTGGGAGGAGAAAGCTCTTTTACTAGGTTTTGGAGAGGAAGAAAAGAATTGAAAATTACGTACCTACCGTAATTCTTGACCTTCCTGGTTATCGTCACCATTCATCACTGTTGGGTGTCTGCTGGAGACAGGTACCCTGTGGGAGACTTTTTTTTTTTTTTGTGAGGCAGGGCTGGCGCCATCGGCGCCACCTACGAGACTGACGCATCGCGTGGCACTCACGGTTTGGCCAGAAATGGCCATTGGGTCCTCCTCCACCTCAATCCTGCGCAGTGGAGAGACAGAAGGAAAGAAGTATAGAAACGAAGGGTGGGGTAATGGAGACCAAGGGACAGTAAAAGGAAAATGAGCAACTGAACGAGAATATGCCGAAGAGAGGACAGATAAGAACAAAAGGGGGCCTGACTGTTACAGGCCAGGAGGCCCAAGTCCCTGAACGACCAAGAAACGAAGGAGAGAGAGAGAGAAAACTTGAGAGGGATGGGATGAGGGTGGCCTGGACCCATTCAGGCGAGGTCTGAGGGAAGATCGCCAGGAGCAAATGTGGTGATGCAGCACCACCAGAATTCTGGAGGGAAGGCCACCCCCAGCTGCAATCTCAGTTACCCAGGGGATTATCACACTTTTCACTCTCCTTCCCCTGCAAAAACCACAAGGAGAAAAGAATTTTTGAGGGGAAGGGAGGGACAGAAGGGGAGAGAAGGGACCCACTAGGACATACTCGCCTCATAAGGAAGGGAAGAGATGAGGGCAAGGGAATTCTGGACAGCCCCAGCCACCCATCCTGGACTGGAGATGGACTCCAGGGATGGGGGCATTCCAAGGAGGTCTAGGATAGAGGAGGGGCCCCCCAGAAGACCTGAAAGTAACAACCCTTGAAGGGACCTACACTCGCCCATACCCAACGCCCCGAGATGACCCCCAACGGGCTGTCGAGCAGAGAATAACCCGAGGGGAGGCAGAGTGGAGGCAACATATCCTCAGGGACTGATGCCTGAGGGGAATGTGGGAGGGATTCAGTGATGAATGGTGAAGACAGAGAAAGATCAAGAATTACAGTAGGTACGTCATTTTCATATCTTACCTGTGTCAGTCTTCACCATTCATCACTGTTGGGTGAATACAGAGTAGCCCCAAAGGGGGCTCAAGAAACCCTGAAGGAACAACTTCCCTCAGTCCCCTGGAGGGGAGAACGGGGGGGGGACCCTCCGCTAGCTGGTTAAGGCTGGGACTGGTCAGAATGAGACCGGATCCCCTGAACCTTAAGGGAAGGAAGACGCCCCTGAAGTTTCTGTCTTGCCCTGCAGGAGAAGAGATGGGTTCCCTGGAAGGAGGAGGCCAGTAACCTGCACTGGGCCGAAGGTGACAACTTCAAAAGGCGAAGCCATGCTGTCCACCTAATGCAGATCGCTGTCCCCGCAAGCCATGAAGTAACCTCAATGGCATCATACGATGTCCTTGACTGGTGCCTCGCCAACTCCAGGCCTATAACGGAGAGGGCTATGGCTTGCCGGGTAGCCTCCGAATCAGGCAGCGATGCTAAAGCTTGACCTAGCATCGCCCACAGATGCCTGTTATAGGCAGCGTGGTGTGCCTGATATGAAATAATCACCAGCAGGCTCTGCGCAGAAGAGAAAACTCTTTGCCCTAGCCGATCAAACTCTCGAGAGTCAGTCTCAGGGGGCTGGTCGTGGACATGGCGTCGAAGCCTGAAAGGGGTGTTCAGCCATGTCAGTCCAGAAGGTGAATGAGGAAAAGCATCTGGAGACCCGCAGGTTGCACAATACCATCTCCAGCAGTGCATAGGGGATGATTCTAGGGAGTATGGATGCTGCCAGGTGCTGTACGATGCTTGCTGGAAAGGGACCGGCCAGGACAGAACCACCAAATGGTGCGCCTCATATTTGCCCAAAAAGGCGTGTGCTGCGCGCTCGGTATTGTCCCTTGCATAATGGGAAATGTGCAAGTCCCTGACAAGCCTTGATAGGAAGCGCCGATACTGGGCCTGATCAGCATCTGAGGACAGATGGACAGTAGGCTTCTCTTCTCCAGAGGAGGAAGACGAGGAGGTCGAGGAACTTGAGTCAGACTCTGGCTGTGGCGGGGGAACTGGTCAGAAGACCTGACTGTCCATAGCCCTAATGTATTGAGGAAAAGCCGCAGCCTGAGATCTGAACTGTTCCCAGGTCAAAGACCCCAGAGGACCAACGTGGCCTGGGAGAAGGGGAGCTGGGCGCAGGGGAACGAGCAAACCTGTCGCCTGATGTGATATGCCTCTGCCAGGGCTAGCACAATCCACAGGAGGACCTGGCATGAGAGGAAAACCGCAGGTCTGTAGATTCACCGTCCTGTCCTGGAAATCGAAATGGTGAGGACTTAGCCCTGTAGGGTGAGCTACCCTATGAGGGGACCAGGGCCGCATGGATCCAGAAGGGCGGACCGCAGCCCCATCCAAAGACACCTCCTTAGGAGAAGACGAGGGGAGGAGAAAGGGCTCCTTCCCCGATCCCCGAGGGCCATGGAAGTGTGCCGAGGTCCCGCCTGTCTCCCTCAACCCTGAGAACTCTGAGTAAGCTCTCTTCCTCGCTTCCTATGCCAAAAGACCCCTCAACTCCGAGGGCCCCCAGGGGGGCAGCAGAAGGAGGGGGCTCGAGCTTGATTCTAAGAGGAGGAATGGCACCTGTAACAGCAGCCACCCCTTCACTCAGAACCCCGATCGCCACCCCAGCAGCAGAGGGACCGCTAGTCTGCAGCCAACTCCCCAAGCCGCCATCGACTGGGGCATCAGTATGGGCCACCATCACCTGAGCTGCAGGAGGGGGCACGTGAGGAGGTGCAAGAGTGCTAGGCCGAGGGAAGCCCTCTGATTCAGAAGAACGAGGCATCCAATCCAGATCCACCTCAGAATCGTCCACCTCCGAAGAGACAATTAAGGGCTCCAGGTCAGTGGCCCTGAGGGCTCCCCCAGTCACAACCCAGCCCTGCACCCCTCACAGTGCCACCCCAATCTCTGGAGCCGTGCATGGCTCCAGGATCTGAAGTGGCACCGACGGGCGGCACCGAGGAATGCCCCATGCCAGGACCTGCAGCCATGGACCCCAGACAAAGGGGGAGCCTGCACCTCCGAGGAGGTGACTGTCAGAGCAGTGCACCTGGCCCCGAATGGATCCAGACTGGCCCTCCGGCACCACGGTAGGAACCTTCTCTTTGGCAAGGTTTGAAGAAGAGGAGGATCCCTCTTCATCAGACTATATAGGCCCAGGAAGGGACACAGAGAGGGCAAAGTGTCCTGCGCTTGGAACGACGACGCCCACGAAAAGTCGTCAGAGTCCTGCTGACTTTGTACGCGCAGTGTTCCAGAACTTGATGGTCCATTGAGAAGCAGGCATCGCAGGAATCCATGTCATGTTGCGGTCCAAGGCAGGAAAGACAAACGTCATGTTGGTCTGTAACGGATATCTGTCGGCCACAGGGACACCAATGCACAGGGTGCAGACACGTTTTTTTCTGATCGTTTTTTGTCCTGACGGACCAGACATGATGGTTCGGTAAACCAAATTCAAAACAAGCAAATACTCGAAGCTGCACAAAAAAAAAAAAAAAGATCTTACCGGGATCTGAAGCAGCGTCAAGTAGCAGAACCAAGGCAGAGTTGAAGGAGAAGGAATGGTGTCGAACTGTAGGGCGTCGATTAAACTAGGACACAAAGAGAAGTCTTGAGATGTAGGTGTCGTCTTGACAGCAGAAGAAGCAGAACTGAGGTGGAGGAGGACCCAACGGCTGTTTCTGGCCAACCTGCGAGTGCCACACAATGCGTCGGCCTAGTGGGCGGTGCCAATGTCGTCGTCCCCTCCTCAAGAACATAAAAAGTCTTCTGCGGGGTGCCTGACTCCGGCAGACACCCAACAGTGATGAATGGTGAAGACTGACACAGTTAAGACCAGAGAGAATTTTCAGCATTTTGGTCTGGAGTGGAGGTGGCAGCACGGCTCACATTTTTTCCTCCTGGTGAATGGGAACTTTGCCTAACATAGAAACATAGACAATGAGACTACAGAGGCAAAAGAAAACAGGGAAAATACAAAAAGCTAACTGAGCCACCCTACCAGATCAGTAGTACTGCATCGAGGTACCATGAGGGCAACCCATGATTAGGTGCGATCCTGAGAAAACCTGCTCGAGGACAGCCCAGCCATTGTCAGAGGTCATTGCAAATACAGGGCTTTCAGACTAGGGGAGTGAGGTGCACATGCCCCATTTGGAGTACTGTGACAGTTCTGTCTCGGGGTGGTTAAGAAAAATAGGTTACTCACCTGTAACAGTAGTTCTAGGAATGGTATATGTTGCTCATCCACACTTACTGGCATGTCTCTTTCTCCTTTAAATCTTGCTGGAAGTCTTCAAGCTGGCTCTTCTCACCCACCCAGGTGGTATATACCTTGGCTCCGCCTCATGACACCAGATCTTAGCCTGCTGGAAGCCAGGTTGTGTGCGTCCGCAACTGGGGAGGTTGGGTGGGTTCGTGTGGATGAACAACATATACCACTCCTAGAACTGCTGTTACAGGTGAGTAACCTGTTTTTTCTAGGATTGTGGATATGTTGTTCATCCACACTTATTGGCAGACTCCTAGCAGTTCTCCGGGAGGAGGGAGGCAAGGTGCACACCCCCTACTTAGGGAACAGAGACTGGAGAACTGAGGTCCCAAAACCAGCATCCTCGCGTGACTCAAGGTCGATGTGGTAGTGGGTAATGAAGGTGTTTACTGACTTCCAGGTAGCAGCCCGACAGATTTCCTGTATAGGGATGTCCCTGGAAGCAGCCACCGATGCAGCAGTATGGCGGGTAGAATGAGCTCTTATCCCTCTGGGAGGCTCCATGCCCGCCAACTCATAGCATAGACCTATGCATGATGTAATCCATCCTGCTATGGTCCGTCTGGCTGCAGGTCTGCCAGAGGCGGCTTCAGTGTAGGTGACAAAAGAGCTGGCGAACCTCTCCATGAATTTCTGCCATCCTCTCCTTGTAAAAGGAGAGAGCACGTCTCAGGTCCAAAGTATGGAGACTGTACTTGGCCTCCGAGGTGTAACTACGGTAGTATACCGGCAGAGTCAACACCTGGTTAAGGTGAAACTCTGACACCACCTTTGGAAGGAATTTCGGGTGGGGGCGCAGGACAACTTTGTCCCTGTGGAAGACCAGATAAAGGGAGCTCACCAAAAGTGCCTGGAGCTCCCCTGTCCTTCTGGCAGACATGAGAGCCACCAGGAAGGCTATCTTCCACGACAAGTGTGACAGCTCACACTTATGGATTGGTTCGAATGGCTTGCCCATGAGCTTTGCCAATACCAGCAGTAGATCCCACAGAGGTGGAGGTTCACGCAACAGAGGGGATGTGATCCAGGCCTTTGAAAAAGTGCCCAACCACTGTCTCCTGCGCCAATGTCAGCTGACCAGCCCTGCCCAGTAAGCAGAAATGGCTGCCAGGTGCACCCTAAGGGTCGATGACCGCAGACCCGCTTTGGAGAGAGACCAAAGGTAGCGAGAATGTTAGCCACAGAACAGGACAAGGGGTCCAGACCCTTACCTTGACACCAAATGGAAAATCATTTCCATTTGAAGGTGCAACATTTCCTGGTTGATTCCCCTTTCTAGATGCCTCCACCATGGTGTAGACTTCTTCGGAAAGACCCAAATCTTGGAACTTTAGCCACTCAGGTACCAGGCTGTGAGGAGCAGGGATGGAAGACCTTCTCCTGGTTCAGAGATATCAGGTCCAGGCGTGTACAAAGCCATTCTGGGGGCCTGCAGCTGAGGCTGAGGAGATCTGGATACCAGAACTAGCGCTGCCAGTCTGGGTCTACCAGAATCACCTTCGACTTGTCCCTTCTCACCTTGAGTAAGACCTTGTGGATCAAGGGAAATGGAGGGAAGACGTAGAGGAGGCCTAGGGTCCATGGTCTCAAGAAGGCATCCCCCTACAGCAAGCCCTGCAGAGGGGGGCAGGCATGAAACAGCCTCAGCTTGGTGTTTTCCCTGGAGGCAAAAAGGTCCACCATCGGTTTGCCCCAATGGGAGAAGAGACTGTAAGCTACCTCTGGATGGAGAGACCACTCGTGGGATGTCTGGCCTATACCACTGAGAGCATCCGCCAGCTGGTTCGAGGCTCCTACCACATGGATGGCTAGGAGATCCGCCTCCAACCGGCTTACGAGGGTCCAGATGCGGAGCACCTCCTTGCACAGCAGACAGGAGTGCCTTGTTTGTTGAGGTAGTACATGGTCGTGGTATTGTTCATCTGGACTTGAACCACTTGATCCCGGAGCTGAGGAGCGAAAGCTGACAGTGCCAGTCTGACTGCTCTGAGCTCCAACAGGTTGATGTGGCATCGGGACTCCTCCAGGGTCCAGAGCCCGTGGGCCCTGTTGTCCCCCATGTGGGCTCCCCAGCCCATGAGAGAGGCATCGGTCGTGAGGATGATCGTCAGCTCGGGGTGGACAAATGGGATCCCTTCCTGCAACCGGTTTGGGGCGGTCAACCACTGGAGAGGGACCCACATCTTCTGGGTTACCATAATCAGCTGGTCGAAATGACCGTGGCACTGAGTCCACTGGGCGGCCAGCTCCCACTGGAGGGAGCGCATGTGCAGCCGGGCCCAATGGACCACTGAGGTACACGCCGTCACGTATCCCAGAAGGTGCAGAAAGTCCTGGACAGGGCGCAAGTGCCCAACCAGAAATGATTGGGCAAAGGAGGAGAGAACCTCTACCCTGTCTGCCGGGAGCCAAGCTCTGGCTTGACAAGAGTTGAGCTCTGCCCCGATGTAGCCCATCACCTGAGAAGGCACAAGTTCCGACTTGGGCCAGATCCCTGGACCTCTCCACCTCCTGTTGGGTGGAACCTGCAAGGAGCCCATCGTCGAGGTAGGGGTAAATTCTGACCCCCCCGACGCTGGAGATGGGCCCCCACCACTGCAACACACTGGTTGAAGACCCGTGGGGCTGATGACAGTCCGACCGGCATGGCTCAGAACTCGTATAGGGTCCCCTCAACCCTGAAGCCGAGGAACCGCTGGTGGGACGTTACGGATTAGGACATGAAAGAACATGTCCTGCAGATCCAGTGAACAGAACCACATGTTTCGCTCCAAGGATGGTATGATCTGGGACACAGTGACCATCCGAAAGGTGCGTGACCTGAGATATTGATTCAGGTCGTGGAGATCTAGAATGGGGTGCCAGCCCCCCATCCGCTTGGGCACCAGGAAGTACCTGAAGACAAAGCCTGGGTCTGCAGATGGATCTGCCACAAGAGTTACTGCCTCCTTGAGGAGGAGCTGATCAATGTAATCTTGAAGAGCTGATTGGGTGCATGCAGAAATCCGTTCTTCCCAAGGGGCGCAGGCTCAGCTGGGAGGGTACTGCTCGAATTCTAGAGGCAGTCCCTGGCTGACCACTTCGAGAAACATAGAATTTGACGGCAGACGAGAACCGCTTGGCCCACCTAGTCTGCCCATTTTCCTACCTAACAGATAAGCTGCAGATCCTAGTTAACCAACAGCTTACTTCCTCCTACCCCCCCAACTAGGACTGCCTTATGTCTGTCCCATGCTTTCTTGAACCCACCTGTCCGAAGGGATAGCGGACCAGGCGGAAAGGAAGTGGCAGAGCCGGCCCCCCATGGGAAGACCCAGAGCTGGCGTGACGGGAATAGGGGTGGGTAACCCCTACCCCGTCACTGAGCAGGCTTGGAAGAGGAGGAAGCTCCAGGACCCGAGCTTCAGCCTCCTCAGCTGGCCTGTTGGGGCCCAGGCTTGGGATGAGGGCGCCAAGCTTGAGCCTGCTGCTGATGCTGATGCTGCTGTCCTCCCTGGAAGGAGGACTGCTGAACCGTAGGGAAAGAGTGCCAAAAGGACTACTTTTTCTTCTGTTGGTTCTTGGCCAAAGAACTCTTGGCAGAAGTTGCGTCCAAGGCGGCACTGGACTGCTGTATTTGCTGTAGGTGACCGGCCACTCCTGGGCCAAACAAGTCAATCCCAAGGAAAGGCACATCAGCTAACTTGTGCTGAGTATCCGCAGGGAAGGAGGAGAGCCTCAACCAAGTCCTGCGGCGAGAGGCAACTGTGGCGGCCACTGATCAGGCACAAGAGTCCCCGATGTCCAGGGCTGTCTGGAGCTGCTGTCTGGTGACAGCATGGCCCTGATCTTGGACCTGCTTGATTGTGGTCTGCATGTCCATGGAGAGATGTGGGAGGACTTCATCCAATGACTCGAGAAGGGCATGGGAGAAGTGTGCCATGATGATGGCTGAACTTGCCTGACGAAGGCCCAAAGAGGACGCCGCATAGACCTTCCGCCCAGAGTGGTCCAAATACTTGAACTCCTTGTCGGGAGGTCGGTCAGTGTCGGCAGAACTGCCAGCATGCCTGAACACAGAGGCGGTCACCAGGCTCTCGGCTGAAGGGTGCTCTGTGAACCCTGCAAGGTACCCCAAGGGCACCGCATACTTTCAGGCCATGCGGGCAGATGGTGCTGGACATGAGGCAGGATGCTGCCACAGTTTGAGTGCCGGACCAACAATGGCCTTGGCCACAGGAAAGGCCTCCGTCGGGGTATCCCCTCTCTTGAGGATGTCCGTGAGAGGGTACTCCACCTTCTTCTGGATGGGTTCCAGGGGCATCCCTGTGGAATCAGAGATGAGACAAAGGATCCCTTGGAAGGAGAAAGGACCTTTCTCCATCCCTGTGCCAATGAACAACTCATCATCCCCAGGATGAGAGTGGAGCCCCGTGACATCAGAGTCTGAAGAGTTGGGGTACAGCGGCCTGCCACCCAAATCACCCTCGACCTGCCGAGGGCGGTCCGGGGTGACCGTGACCAACAGACATTGGGGAAGCCTGGAATCTGGTCAGTCCTCTTTGGAAGGAGCCCCTCCCGCAGGCTGCTTAGGCGGCAGCTCCACCACTATCGATGGAGAGACCAGTATAGGCCGAACCGGAAGACAGGCCAGTCCCGTGTGCGAAGGAACCAAAGGCTTCAGTTCTGAGGGGTTCGGCTTTGGCCTAGGAGGCGATAGCCAAGTAATGGCCAGAGCAGGAGTCGAAGTCGGCTTGTGCCCAGACAAAATAAGCTGTTGCAACATGAGGTCCTCAGAGTGCAGGAGTTTCTGTCGGAGCCTCTCCTCATCTGAGGAGGACGAGGACAACTGGTGGCATCGCCTCTTTTTTGAGCACTTGTGGCTGTTCCTCGGCAGTCCAGACAAGGGGTTCTAGATCTCAACCGAGACTGGACAGGCCGACTTGGACGCTCGGGAGACACCGGCAGGACCAGTGATACCCAGGGATCTGGAACCGGGTCCTCGATGGGGACATCAGCAGGCTGGGTCTCCTCATCAGTGAAGACAAGGACCGGAGTCCTTTCCAAAGAGTCGTTGACAGGGGCCGGCAACAGTGGACCGATGGGGTCGAGGACAATCTCAACCTCATCGGTCGCTTCCTCGGTCGGCTGGCCTGACAGAAGGTCTGTGAAGCCCGTGGCCAAGGAAGCTCCTGGGACTGAGACTGCTCTCGGTCCCAAGAGCGTCTTCACCGAGACGAAGACGTGCACGGTTCCCTATCTCTTTTACGAGATTGGGAGGAGTGTGGGCCCATGGGGGCCTCTCCCCAGGTGGGGAGAGACTGGCACAACTCCTTGAAGGAGCCTGAGAAGGTGCAGCCTAGGTTGAGTGGAAAGAAAAAGCTTTGATTATATGAAGCACGGGCGGCTTCTTCTTCTTCGAATGCCTTCATGCGTTACAGCTGCTCAGCAGAACCTGCGGCTGCGGAAACTGCCCACCTAGCCTCCTTGGACTTCATCAGAGGATTCCTTTTCTCCGGTCTCCCCAACTTTAAATGTGCCAGGCGGTCGTCCAGAACGTTGGGATGGAAGGCCAAGCAAAAGCTGCATGATGAGGTGTCATGGCCAACACCTAGGCAATAGATGCACGTGAGACAGGGATCGGTGCGCGACATCTTCTGGCCGCAAGGACTCCGGCGAAATCCTGGAGAACATTTCTATTCCATGATCGAGGATGCAAAATCGCGATCGCTAACTTGGATGAGTTTTAATTTTGGTAAAGCCGAAGTATTGAAAGTCAGGGCCTACGAAATGCATGAGCACGAGGGAGGCAACCTGTATCTTCCAGCGGAAAGGAAGATCTGGCGTCATGGGGCGGAGCTGAGGTATATACCACCCAGGTGGGTGGGAGGAGCCAGCTTGAAGATGTCCGTTAAGATTTAAAGGGGAAAGGGACATGCCAATAAGTGTGGACGAACATATCCATGATCCTAGAACTGAAATTAAAGCACTGGAAAAGTGCAGGAAAGAGCCACACGTATGATAAAAGAGGGGAGGTCAGAATACAGCAAGACTCCATTAGAAGAAACACAATTACTAAGGTGAGTAATTTTTAGAGGGGGAGTACCGAACCTATTTTTGGAATAGGCTCTGCAGTACTGCTGTTCCAAACCTAGCATCACTCCTAGCCTGGATATCCAGAGAGTAATGCTTGGTAAAAGTATGGACAGTTTTCCAGGTGGCTGCTTTACATATCTCTAGTAAAGGTATATCCCTGGCAGCAGCCAGAGAAACAGCTGTACCCCTAGTCGAATGAGCCCTCAGGCCTGAGGGAGGTGTTTTGCCTAGCTTTTCATAGCATAATTGTATACAAGAGACAATCCACCTGGCAACAGTTCTTAGTAGCAGGTTTACCCTTTCCCACTTCACCATAAGTGAGAAACAATTGAGGACAGTCAAACCTCAGTGCCTTAGTATGTTCAATGTAGTAGCTAAGAGCCCTCTTAACATCCAAACTGTAATCTTCTTTCTCCTGAAGAAGAATGATCAGTGAAGAACACAGGAAGAGACATGGACTGGTTCAGATGAAAATCTGAGACCACTTTGGGTAAGAACCTCCTACTGGTTCTAAGTACCACCTTATCTCTGTGAAATGAGAAAATCCGGCTCCACTTACAGAGCTTGCAATTCACTAATACGCCTGGCAGAAGTGATAGCTACCAGGAACACAGTTTTCCAAGTCAAGTACTTGAGTTCTGCTGAAGCCAAAGGCTCAAAAGGAGGTTGCATAAGCTGAGCAATGCAAACATTAAGACCCCAAGCAGGGGTAGGGTCCCTAAAGGGAGGGTTGGTATGGACCAAACCTTTAAAAAACTTACAGAAGACAGGATGAGATGCCAGGGAGGAACCTTCCCCACTGACAGGAATGCAGAGACAGCTGCTAAATGCACTTTCAGAGTGGCAGGCCTAAGGCCTAGGCCATTAAGATGAACCATATAATCCAGAACTGTAGCCAGATCAGCAGTATCTGGTAGGACATCCTTACTGGAACACCAAATGCTGAATCTCTTCCATTTGGAATTATAAGTTTTTCTGGTGGCAGGTTTTCGAGAGGATTTAAGAATATCCAGAACCCCCTGAGATAGATGCAGACTTGCATACTCTAACTCTTCAAGAGCCGAGCCTTGAGGTTGAGAGACTGAAGGTTGGGGTACCAGATTCTTCCCCGAGAGGAGGTTAACAGATTGTGCTTCTTGGGAAGATATAAGGGGAGATGGACTGCTAGGGACATTGATAGAGGATACCAAGGCTGTCTGGCCCAGTATGGTGCAATCAGGATTACCTTGCATGATTGTGACCTGATCTTGACTAGAACCTTGAATAAGGGAGGAAAGGCATACAGGAATTCCCCTCCCCCCAATCCAGAACCAGAGCATCCAGGGGAACTGTGCCCATGACTGGGGGTCTGCAACAGAAGAGAGGAAGCTGGTGACTGTCTGGGGCTGCAAAGAGATCTATCTCTGGAGTGCCCCACCTGGAGAAAATTACTTTCAATATGAAGAGGTCCAGGGACCATTCATGATGGCCCTGAGAGAGCCTGCTCAGGGCATCTGCTAGCACATTGTCCTTCCCTGGAAGATGGACTGCTACCAAAGATGCCTGCAGGGTATAAACCAGAGAACATATTTGCATGGCTTCCATGCACAAGGCCGTAGACCGAGTGCCTCCCTGCTTGTTGATGTACCACATGGTGGTGGGGTTGTCTGTCCTGACCTGAACCACCTTGTTCTTTACGTAGTCTGAGAAGGCTTGGAGAGCCAGGAATACTGCCCTGAGTTCCAGAAGACTGATATGAAGAAGGGACTCCTAAGGGGACCACACCCCTTGTGCTGTGAGGCCTCCTAAGTGAGCACACCAGCCCAGGAGAGAAGCATCTGTGGTTAACACCACTGAATGAGTCTGACTGATGAATGGGACTCCTTGTCTGAGATTGTCCTGATCCAACCACCATTGGAGAGCTTGGACCAGAGTCTGAGTCACTGGAATCAATTTGGTTAGGAGATCTTTTTTCTGGAACCAAAAGGACCTCAGATGGAACTGAATGTCCCTCATTTGAAATCTGACTCCCTGTACCACTGCAGTGGAAGCTGCCATGTGGCCCAGGAGCTGAAGAAAATGTCTTGCTGGTCAAGACCCCGAAGGTGGAAAGAAGAAGCAAGGTCTGTAAGGGCCTTCACCCTTACCAAGGGAAGAAAAGCCTTTGCTTGGACAGTATCCAACTCTAACCCTATGGAGGTAAGAAGTCGTACTGGTTTGAGAACCGACTTTGGTAGGTTGAGAAGGAACCCTAGGGAAGTGAGCAACTGTTGTGTTACTTGTACTGTAGGTCTGACTTGACTTGGTCTGGAGACTGTCTCACAATGAGCCAGTCATCCAGCTATGGAAAAATGGAGATATTCCATCTCCTGAGAAAGGCCACTACTACTGCTAGGCATTTTGTGAACACCCTTGGAGCTGATGTTAGGCCGAAGGGCATTGTTCTGAACTGATAATGGCCTGAAGGCAATTCAAACCGGAGGTACTTTCTGTGGGTGCGCCTGATTGGGATGAGAAGGTAGGCATCACTGAGGTCCAGGGAAGCTAACCAATCCCTGGCCTCAGAGAGGGAAGAATTACTCCCCGAGTCACCATTTTGAATCTTGGCTTTACAAGGTACTTGTTTCAGTATCTCAGGGCTAGGATGGGCCACCACTCCCCTGTATTTTTAGGGGTAAGAAAGTATCTGGAATATAGACTCTTGCTCCTGTGTAGAGTAGGAACTCTCTCTATGGCTCTGAGAGCCAGCAGAGAGGAAACCTCTGCTTCTAGAGCAATGGTTTTGGAGATGTTTGCAGGTGGAAGAGACCTGACCCTCATTTTTGGAAATTTTTTGAAACTGAGGGCCAGTCCCTGACTTACTACCTCCAGGACCCACTTGTCTGAGGTAACAGACTTCCAGGCCTGGAAGTAGTAAGACAGCCTACCTCCTACTGGAATTGGGAAGTGACCCGGGCTGACACATCAGGGTGTCTGCTTGGCAGGAACTTTAGACTGAGAGGAGGATGCAGCCCTGCTCATCCCCCTTCTGCCTCTCCCTCTGAAGAACCTCCTCTGAGGAAAAGGAGAGGAAGCCTGTGCCTGGTAGAAAGGCCTGCCCCTGCTCCTAGACTGCTGCCTCTGATGAGTTGCCTGCCTTTCCTTGGCCTGTGCACTCCTGTAGGTGGTCCAGTATTCATCCATCTTCTTCAAGTAATTCTCTGTCTGCTCCACAAACAGAGAATTACCCACCACAGGGAAATACATGGCCTTCGCCTGAGTGTCCTGTGAGAGGCTAGTACATCTGAGCCAAGCAAACCTCCGAAGAGACACAGATGTAGCCATGACTCATGACGCCACATCATTTGAGTCCACAGCAGCATGAAATTGAATCTTAGATGCCTCAATCCCATCAGCAGCCACCTCCTCCAGCTCCTTGGCTAGCTGGGGGGAAGCCTGTTTAGCCAGTTCCAGGACAGTATCCTATCTGGACTTCTGGTATCTGGCTGTGTAGGCCATATAATTTGCCTGCCTGAGCCCCAAGGAGGATGCCAAGTACGTTTTTTTGGCCATAACAGTCACCTTCCTAGAGTCTTTATCTGGGGGGTGTGAAGCCAAAGGTATGTTAGCCTTGTCACAGGCTGCAGCCTGCACTACTCCAACATGGCTGCACTGGTGGAACAAGAACTCTGTACCTGAGCCTGAAAGCATATACCTCCTGTCCATTCTTTTATCTACAGGAGGTAAATAATTTGGTGTTTGAAGAATTTTCTGTGTCTGTTTCCCCAAGAGATTTATGGAGGGGAATAGACAACTGTTTGGACTCTGGGATGTCCATCATTTCTACAAAATCAGGCTCCTCTTGTTTCTCAACAGCTTCAACCAGGGGAAACTGGAGGGCCTCAGCCACTTTTTTGTAGAACAAATAGTGGGATGGGAAACATTAAAAGGCCTATCTGGGGAGATGTCCTGTTCAATGGGCTCATCCAGACCTTCATCACCATCAACATCCTGTTCTTCCTCCCCTTCACATTCCGGTTCATAAAACTCATCTGGACAATATTCTGGAACCGGGGGAACTGACTGAACCGAGCGCCTACCGAAAGGTGACGGATTGGACGGAACTGGATGGAGTAATTCTACAATGCTTATCACCCTGGCTATTTCTTTGGTGGTTGGACGCTGCAGTTCTGGATCCGAACTGGCAGATTTCTTTTTTTTCTTAGACGGAACCGACCCCTCAGGATCGGCTCCCCTTTTGCCTGAGGGAGCATCTCCCACGTTAGTGGGCACTCCCTCAGGTTCGGCTGGAACTGAACCGGGCTGGCCATCCGGGTTAGTGGACTTCTTGGTCTCCTTTTCCTTGAGCCTACCCAACCTCTTTTCCAGGGTGGCCTTCGGGAAATTTTTACAGATTTGACAGTCTGAATCAGGGTGGTCAAACCCCAGACAATAAACACAGGTGGTGTGAGGGTCTGCCTTAGCAAAGGTATCCCCACACTCACTACAGTGTTGAAACCCAGTGGGCCTGTTTTTTTCCTTGGGTTTCTCAGACATGGCCAGGCTATCAACTTACCCTTTACAACTTAAAAGCCAGGTAAGACCCCCCCTATCGGTTACCAACCGTGTTACGGGTTGTGGAAAAAAATGTTTAAAATTCCGTCTTTTTGAAACCTATAAGAACCGGTACCTCACAGTAGAAAACAGGAAAATAAACCTAACACAATCAGTTCCAAACAGGACCGATTGATACGCTCTTACAATTTCCACAGAAAATTGAACAATAAAACTAAAGTCCACTACCTACAACACTTACTGTACTGCAGACAGGGATTTGAAGCAAAAAAAGTAAAACACAAACGGTACTTAAACCGACGGATTTTAACCGAACTGAGCAAGTGAAGGAGCAATCTCCGGAGCGACTGTTCGGTTAGGTGGAGTAAAGAATCTGACAGTTACACTTTGAAGTGCTGCAGACAGAGGTTTGAACCGAGCTCAAGCGCAATGTTCTATGCTCACGCATAATTTTAACTCTTTCCTCTCTGGGGCAGTTCAAGTGCTGGAGCTAACTGCATATGTCAGAATACAGCAAGATTTCATGTTGTTTGAATTAAAAAAATGAAGTCAATGTAAGAAAGATGACAACCGAGCTAAAGATTAATTCAAAATGTGACAACGAAACAAGGAAAGAGTGAAACAAACTGAGAAAAATAAATAATCATGCTGACACTGCTAATGTTTGATATTTTACATTTTTAATATATAGCAGTTTTCAGGGTGGCAGTATGTGGGGAGTGTGTATGGGGCCCGATAGGTGTTCATAGAGGAGGGGAGTCTTGGGTGCTCTATGGCTAGGCTACTTCAAGCTGTTCCTTGGAGAACAACTATTCAGCTTTTTGCTTTGTTGTCAGTATGTTGAGGGGATGCCTGCCAGTAGCCATTAATGTTGCATGACACAGCTCTAAGCCCTAAATAGATTTAGATAAATATTGAGGGCCAGAACAGCTTCAGAAGAGCAAAAGAATAAAACTGAAGGTTTAAGGAAAATTATGTAACTTACATTTATTTGGTGGAAGTCAGGGATCCTCCTCACAGGCCATCTTTACTGGGGTCCTCCAAAACTGTAAAGCTGGCTCTGTATTATTTATACACACACGTACCACAGAACTTTAAACCTTGCCGCAGAACTTGACCTGTCAGTGCCGCAGAAGTTCAGAGTCCCTTCTGCAGAAGTTACATTAGTTTGCCGCAGTGAACAGGGGGCCTTGCTCATGCATATGCCTGAAGCAGGAGCTCTGGCAGAAGCATCAGAAACATCACAGGCAGATCTTAGAAAATGTTTGCCAACCTCAGTCCCAGATGTTAAGAGTTTTAATTAACTCATTCTAGTCAGAACCCTCAGGTATAGCTCGGTCTACAATATCAGCAGCTTTCCACAGGATGTTCTGGTATTTAATCATATGGGCCTGGTAGTTTGATATCCTAAAGCCCTGTGATGCAGAGGCATATTTAAAGCTAGCCCATAACATCCAGTCTCATAGATTCTTCATCATGATGCAAAGTACTCAAGTGCTTAGGAGCCGTGGACCTATCATGCATAGCCATGATAACTACAGAGTCAAGTTTCTGGCTGTGCAGCATAATTAGGCTTAGTGGATGAAGCAGGGCACTGCAGGCAGTAAGTTTGGTCTGTGTCATGCAGCAAAGGCAACATCCTCTAACACAGGATAAATAGGAGGAATTATTATAATGGAGGGTGACCAAGGAACCTCCAAAAATTCCATTACGTTCTTTTTAGTGGAATCATCTTCTTACAGTGCAAAGTCCATCGCAGCTTGCTTTTGCTGCATCATGGCTTGAAAAGTAGGATCCTCAGAAGGAGATCTCACGGTATACACCATTGAGTCTTCATTGCAGGATGAGACAGCAGAACAGGAATGATTTGCAACACACTGTTCTCCATCATAATCCCCCTCTAAATCCTCCTCTAATATCATGAGGTCAGGATTATATTCCACTTTGACCTCCCCGTTGAAGACAGGAACAGCAGAAGTCGCTGGAAATAATGGCGGTGGCTGAGAGGGAGGAATTTGCTGTGTGCTGGAAGTAGTCATTGACAAGTTGAGTGCCTCATGGCCCCGTCGTCTGAACAGCCTGCATATGGAAGCCATGCAGACTGCGTTGTATCATCTCTGAAAACAACACCAGCACAGCCTGAGAGTTGATGACACCTTGGCCAAGGGCCATGGCTAGTGACTACTTGAACTGATGACGGGCCTTGGCCCAATGGCCATGGCATCATACCATCCATAGCAGGTACAGCAGAACCTAAGCCAGACCCTGACCTTGGTGTTTCAGTGATGGTCAGGGGGGCTGTCGTCAACACTGCCAAAGCGGTGATGATGCTGAATGATTGCCTGGTCTCAAAAGTGACCAATCTCACCAGAAAGCAGACTTCTCCTTGTCTTTATGCTTATGCTTGTGTTTCAGTGACGAAGAAGGCCATAACGATGACCGTTCTCTGTTCCAGTCCTTCAACTTCCACTTCGGTGGCCGTGTCTCGGTTGACGTACTTGATGACAGCAATTCTGGGCCTTGTCCCTTCTCCATGGCTGTTACTGCTTTTTGATAAAAGGAAATATTCTAGAGCTTTCTTACAACTTCACCTTGTTACTTGGTTCAATTTTACAAGTCATCACTCTGTGAGACAGGTCCAAACAGCACACACAAATGGTGTGTGAGATTTCTTTATAAATTTTGTCTGCACTCTTACCATGCTGAAATAACGCAGCTGCAGATTTCAGCAGCACACAGAGACCATGAAAACACTGCAGTAAAATAAAGAATGAGAGAAGAGCAATGGCTAGTCAACGGCGTTTCCTCAGCAGGTCTGACAAGTGATCGACAGCAGGAAAAGAACTAAGGAGTGATGGGGCCGCCTACGTTTATGTAGATGTTGATGCATGACATCGTCGTGGGTGGCCTCCATGTAGCAAAAGTTTCTGTGTGGTCCTAGTGTCTGATGGCTGTACTTCCAACGGTGTGGCCTAATGGATGAGATATCCTCAAAGAATATCTTATGCACACAGAAGGGATTCATGATTATACTAATAGCATTAACAGGCATGTCTTCAGACACAGTTACTTTGAGGACACTGTTGTCTTCTGTGAGTACTTTAGAACACAGTGGGCCTGGGATAAGAGAAGAGTATGGATGGCAATCTCCCTGGATGGGAAAGCCTGTGTAGGTTAGTAAGCAGTATTACCTGGACAAATACATGGGTCATTAAGCTGCCCCAGCTACAGCATCAGGACAGCAGGAATGTTACGGGATCAGAAGAGACTTACTATTAATGTACAAAATAATTAAGTACATAAAAACTCCTTACTGATCTGAACTATTTTTGTTCAAAACAATTTATACTGTGATATCTATCTACACAAGAATGTTACACACATCTCCCTTAAGGCTTGCATCACACCCAGCCTGCAGAAGCTAAGGGACATTGTGAGGAAAGATTCCACAGGCTGGACGTGAAGCAGGACTTAAAGGAGGTTCAGAACCATAAATTGAAATGTATTTGTGACAGTGAAATAGAAACCTTCTTAGAGAGTAGCCACCTTCCCCTGATGAAGCCTGAACGGGAGTGAAACGCTGGTCTCAGAGTGGGTGGCCCCTTTGACTCTGAGCTAGTAAAACATTGTTGAATATTTACTGAGAATTGTTGGTGTGGCTGATTCTTCTCTGATGCACTGCAACACTGGGCCATAATTAGTCATGCACCTACAGACTATCCGGACATTACAAAGGAGAGGGTACCCAGAAGGTCTTGCTTCTGTGTTACAGACTCGGAGGGTCAAGCTACACCCCTAGGTATTTACAAGGACTGAAGCAGCTCAAAAGTAAGATTATCCTTGGTGTAGACTGTAAGGGGCACTGCCTTCATCACCAAATAATGGTTTCTTTCTTCCTTGCACCCTACTCACTTCACTTCAGGGATTCCCACACATTCTCCATTTGCCACCCTCACTCTTCTACTGGCCAAGCTGCCTTCTCCTATCACCTCTGCTCCCTCTGGAATCTGCTCCCCTTCCCCTCTTCCTGCCTTTAGACACCACCTAAAGCAACTTCCTGCACCCTCCTGTTCAGGTCTACCCCCTCCCTAACCCCATACTCTTTCCCTCAACCCTTTATAGCTCCGCCCCTAGCTTGATGCCCTTCACCATTTTACCCCACCCCAACACGTACTGTGTACTTTCCCTCATACATGACTGTTCACTGCTGTAAAATTGCTGTCATTATATTACACTAACACATTTACTGATGCTTCTGTATGTACCAGTATCCTGTAGTGTAATGCCACTTCTGTATTTGTATTGTAAGTTGTTACTCCCTACAACCCCTTCCCCAGGTCGCACATGGAAACGAGCCTTGGCTCAGTGTGCCTTTCCTGGTTACCGACTTTTAAATAAATTCAGTTGCAGATTTGTGCGAAATGCCAAAGGCCATAGTTTTAATATTTTTGGTATAGAGAATGAGATTGTTCATAATAAGCCAGACTTCTATAGCAGAATAGTCAGACTAAGTCATTTTCTACTTGGCTTCCACAACAGCTGTTAACAGGACCAAAATGAGCTTCAAATAAAATTCAGGGCAAAACCAAGAGGCTGGTGGCACTAAGGGGATATAGAATCTTTTATGTACCACACAGGACTAGGGCTAGGTGGATAATATACCACACAAGTCATTGAGTAGTCCCAATTTAAAGACCGACTTTCATGTTGGGCAAAATTAGACAGAACAAGACATAGTAAAACTGCACGGTATTGTGGTATCAGAAATGATTTGGGGTCCATTTTACCAGCCCTTTCTGCCGCATAGCAGTGAGTGTAACTCAATTTGAGTTCCGACACATCCAAGCTTAACTGTGGTTATAAAATGGCATGGAAAATATTGCTCTCTGATTGGCTGAGGCAGACTGACACCCATACTTTTATTTCAGTACAATAATAGCAATAAAGTATTGCCAGCCTTACCTCATCACCTCATTTACCACTTAGCCAGCCATGTAATTTTCATTTTCAAAGCAGACATGTTTGTTTATTAAATGTTAAAAATCTATCATATTTAGCAGTCGTAACACTCACCAACCAGGGAGTTATATTAACTTTTTCAGTTCTTGTTCTTGCCTAGTACTTTATCCCCCTTTTAATTTTTTCTTATCACATATGTTCTTTTGGTGCCGGTACCCCTTGATCACCAGCTCCCTGGCAACTATAGACCACTCCCTCACTCAACATTACCTTGTAGGCCTACTAATTATTTTCCTGCTACTAGTCTTAGCTGCAAAACCGCTCATTCCCGTACTCTGTCTGACTCTCTCCCATCCCACCTGCTCCCTTGCTCCACTGTTTAGTTTCACAAAATTAGACTTCTTATATTAGGAGTGTGTTGTCTTTACTTTGATTCCACCTCCAGATCAAATCAATCACCTTTCCACTTGCTCTCTCTCTCTACAACTCACAAACTGTCTTTGTTCTGTTCACTTGCTACCTTCGCCCTGTCAACCTGCACAACCTGCTCCAACTTTCACTCATGCAAACTAGATACTCATACTTTAAAAAAAAAAATGACATTTCATACCAGTATGGCTTTTCTTTATACTGGTGGACACTACAGCAAAGCTGGTATAGTTAGTTCCTCTGCATGCCCACCCACTGTCCACTCTTGGTTTTCCAATACCATCACTGCTAACATTAGGGCCAGAGAAATGTAATGTAATAAAAACAATGGAATACAAACACGCTCTGACATGAAATGCAATGAGGTATGGGGGGGTGTTAAAAATCCATTGCCATGACTAACAAAGAAGCACATAATCAGATTGCACTTAGTGACACCCCTCGTGTGGCGGGTCTATTTTATGTTAATATTAAAAAAAAATTTTATTTAGTTATTTATGTTAACTATTATCTAATGTTTTTATTTTAAAAGTTACCCAAGCAAAATAAGACACTCCAGGGTGTTGGCTGTACTAACGTAAATGCACTTTCCAGGGCTAAAGGCCTCAAACCTTTACAATGCCCAGGGGCGTACATTTATAATTATGTCAGTACTACCAATACCATGTTATGTCTTACTGCTTATTAATGTTACCCTGTGTGGCTTTTCTACCTTAGGAAATCTGCCTAGTCCTGTTTTGAATGCTAGAAGTGTGTCTGCTTCCACTAAACAACCAGGTAGGCTGTTTCAAATGCTCATCACCCTTTGTGTGACAGGTCAATTCTTAAATCAAAGTCCATTGAACTCTCTCTGTATTATTCAACCCATTGTTAACAAAATCTAGCCAGAGCCGATAGGGCTGTGAAGAGCTACCAAATGACCAAAGTTATTTTCTTGTTGGTGTCATATAGTGCTGTTTAGGGACAATCATCAAAAACTGCCATGCTGCTAAATCAGTCCTCTTGAATTGATTTAGTCAGAGTAAATGCTGCTGGTGTGTGTGTGTGAGACTGCTCCCAGATTAAGTTTGCCTTTTTCCTGTAACTGCAGGGCATTTTTCCTATGTTTTCTTGTAGATTACATAATTTCCAATGGAAGCCAAATTCCTCTGTTTTCCTGTATAACTAATGCAAGTCTATGGGAAGAATTTCCCTATAGATGGCTTCAAATCCCTGTAAGCAGAGTTCCTTACCATTCAGGCCCTGTCCACACTACACTGCTCCGGCCCGGTAACGGATGCAATCCGTTACAGCCGGGGAGCGGTGCAGTGTGTCCACATTGTGGCGGTGTCCGTTATGGGACCAGTACCGGTGGTCCACACTAGTGGTGCCAGGCGACCGTTACGGCGGCACCCGTTCCCAGGATGTAGCTCGCACTGCGCTACGGGCACTGCAGGGGACCATTATCATGCGTCCACACTTCGCCCGGTAACGTTACCGAGGCATAACCAGTTTCACAACTGTTGTTGAAACCACCTGATACGTGGTTTCAACAACGGTTACGAAAACGCCTTCTGTAACGTTACAGGTGTAAACACAAACTGTTGCGGTAATGGTTTGGGCACTCTGTAACATTACAGAGGCGTAGTGTGGAGAGGGCCTTAGATAAGATACCTGACATTCCCTGCAAGCTTAGTTAAAGGAGAACTGCACTGAACCTGTGAGTAATGTTTCCTGTAGAAGCTTTTTTTCATATAGTGGGTCCCCTTTTGTTTCTGCTCCACTTTTGTTGGCCTTTTAGTTAACCCATTGAATATTTATGGGTTACATACTGCTGCAAAGTGCCATCTAGGAATTGTATGATGTTGTTTATGTCCCCATGAACCTAAGAATTCTAAATTAGAACACAGATGCATTGTACCAACCATGTAAGTTCTTGACAAGATCATACTGTTCTAAAATGGTCAATGCCAGCAGTGTGTGAATCAGAAACACTCACTGAATTTACCTAAAGGCAAGTTCAGATTAAGTTGTAACAAAATGAGAACTGGTACTTAAAAAAAATAACATCTACTTCTACAAAAATGCATGTTTGCTGATTAAAGGCAATTCTCCTTTGAGATATTAACAGCCCCGTCTAAATTGTTCACTATTCATGGGGCTGGCAGTATAGCCCAGAGGTTAGAGTAATGAGCTATAAATGAGCTTTGTACATCCAGCACTCAGTCATGGGTTTGATTCATATACCCTCCATTTCCATACTGTGTGGTTCTGATTAAGTCACAACCTCCTCAGTGTTCCTGGGTTGTCCCTAGAAACAAGCACCTATGCCTAGTTGGTCATACCTGGTTACTAAAGGAAAAATATATATATATTTATTAAACTACATTTATAAATTGTAAACAAACAAACTTCAGTACACAGATTCCAGATCCATGCAATAACCAACCTCCCTACTCCTAACGGAGTCCATCTAACTACTATATCCCTCTCCGTAAATCTGTTAATTTTGTTTTCCTTTTAGTTTTGAAACTGTCTGTCTGGAAAATGGAAACGAACACTTTTACACTGACTTTCTGCTGCATGGGAGGGAATGCTCACTCAAACAGTGTGGTTGAGCCTCAGACCATAAATCCTAGATAAGAGATGAGTAGTCTGCGTTACATGGCCCATCCCAAAGCAGGATTGTACACACACACACTTAAAAGCACTTTCCACTTAACACTTCCAACTCCAGAAACAGCAAACAAGCATGAAGCACCAATTTTGTTTCATCTGTGCCTGGGCAACTGGACTTAATTAACTCTGTCATGCTAGTTTATGCTTACTTTTTTTGTTTGTTTGTTTAAAGGGCAAGATCCTTAAGGCCAAAAAAAGTGATGGGCCTACAGCCCCCTTCCCCTTGCCCTGCAGTTCGTATGCGTGCCCACAGGAATGAAACAGCTCACAGACTGCAGGTCCACTGTCTGTAATCGGACACTGCAGAGGTTTCGTGTTTTACAGACATCATATAATGAGTTAACCCCTATGTTGCTGAAAGAAACAGAATACATCTATTAGAATGAGCTGGACAGATGATAGAAACAGTAGTTTAAAAAGCTTTTTTTTTGTTAATAGCCTGAGAAGTTCTGAGGCACAATACAGTAGCATCCCCCCCTCCCTTCAGATGCTTTTAACATAGAGCAGCAAATAGCAAAAATCAGAGGGGGAGTGCACTACTTTGTAGCTATGGAGGAATACTTTCAAATGTCTAAAAAGGGAGTTCCATGAAAAGCTGTTTCAGAGCTACAATCTGTTCGATGACAGAAGGGCTATAGGCTCCGCCCATAGCCCTAAAAATGACTCCGTAATCTGCATTTAAAAAGCAACTCTGTACTTCAGCATGCACTTTCATGTGATGTTTTAGTTATTACAATTTACCACAGAGTACGTTTTATTCATTTTCGATGTTCCTTTCCAAAGTTTACAGCACATCTTTATACTCTAGCTAAAAAGCTAAGCAACATTTGTGCGGTGAGATGGGGCCAGTCAGATACATTTTGAAAGATTCTGTGAAATAGATACTGCATAACTTGCAATATTTAGAAGATCAACAACAGGAAAAGGTAAAAGAAATGAAGAAAACACTAAAGTTACAGTGGGGTAAATCTAATTGTGTTAAGCTTTTCATTATACAGCAGCAGAGAGCTGGCTATTTAAAGAGCACCAATCATGATTAGTTTCAAATGTTTTCTTAAGGCCCCCAGCAGCAGCTTACCTCATTAGAACTTCAGAAGTCCACTTTTCTTAATTTATTACAACCTTCATTTCTTAGGGAAGGAGACTGTAATTCATCAGTCTGAGGATCTGGCTGCCAAATCCCTTCCCCTTCCTGTTACCCAATTTCAGCAGGTACCGGCATCGTACTCTCACCTTTTGTGATGCATTAGTTTGGAGAGTGCAGGGGTGCACTGTATTGATAGTAATGGAAGTCATTCTTAAAATTCACATTTTTTTTAAAATACTTTAGATGGCCACACAAGTCAAATCAAAGGCCCTCGTTAGTTAAGCCATGCTTTGATTCGACTTGTGTAGCCCTCTAAAATAGACAAATAGAATTTAAAAACTGTCTCCCATTACTATCAACACAGCAAGCCCCCATGCTCTCCAAACTACTACATCTCAAAATATGAGTGCGCAGGGGCAATGACTGCTGAAATCGGGGAAGAGGAAGGGATCAGGCAGCTGGCTCCCCCGACTAAGAAATTATGATCCCTTCCCTTAAGGAATACAGACTTAATAAAATCAGGAAAGTGGATTTTTGAAGTCCTAATGAGGTAAGCTGCTGCCGGGGGCCTTAAGGAAAGCACTGAAAGTGGTGGTCTTTAAACAAAAGCTTTCTCTCTTATAGCCTGGCTATACATACAGCTGGAGCATGTAATATCAGAATCAAATGTTGGTGACATCTCAATCTGTTGCTGTCAAAGCGACTGTAAAAATTATTCACAAACTATTACAAAGTATAGACATAAAATATGTACTTTATTACAACACCATTACCATGTGTAACAGCCACCTTATTACAACACTATTAACATGTCTAATAACTATCTTTCTACAATACAACTATGATGAAACTTCGAAACAATCAATTTTGTGGCCATACCTATGTAATATAATACATTAAACATCTAACAGCACAGTTCCGTTTACTTGTGAAATATTACCATATAGAGTAGTGGTTAAGAGCACTCAGTTGCAAATCTGTGTGATCATGAGCCAAGTCACTTAACTTCCCTATGCAAACAAGCATCGGCTTAGAGGGTCTTTCCTGGCCAATAATTGTAAAACAAACAAAAAAACAAAAAAACACCTTAGGGCCTAACAAGTTCATAAATGTCTTCTGCCCTTCATGCTCATAGCTTTATGAGCTCGTTAGGTCCTTCAGATCTAATACTTCTCTGAATATAACAATCTGCTATCAGATATTCTCTATATTACAGGGGCTTGTGCGGTTTCTGAGATCTGCATGTGTCATTTTTTTATAAATGTCTAACTTTTGTCCTATATTTAACATGGGGCTTTTTTGCTCTCCCCTACAGTCTACATGGAACAGAATGTTTTCCCAAAATTTGCAAGGGACATGTGTAATTTCCCAAGGTAGTGCCTTTGACAGGTCTGGTGAAAAAATATTAAAGGGTTCCTGAGTTATAAGGCTTTAAAATTTAGTGTTTCCAACCTGTGCATGTGCAGCAGGGTTTTCAGATAACGTTCTGTGGCAAAAGTAAACATTTAATGCCACAAATGCCTGTTTTTGCTTTCGTGACACTTGACTGGCAAGGCACCAAACATTTCTGTGCCGGGCCAACTGCCATCTTGTTAATTTTTTCCATGAACTAACAAATTTGGAAAACATAAAAATGCTGGGTTTTCAAAAAACTAACATCAGAACCTAGCTAAATGGGACCTGTTTAGCTAAATTCTGAAGTTCGTTTTTTTTAATATGATGCCCACAACTACCTTTTCTGGGCACCCAAAATCCCAGGAGCCCAGCTTAGCGAGAGGAGGGCTTCCCCCGCATTCTCTGTATGAGAACTGCGGGAATTGTTTGACTTCTGCAGCCGCAGCTGAACTAGTGCTGCTGGCTGCAGTGTGACCTGCGAGTCGCTGTTTCGTAGACACACACACACTCACTCCATTGCTGTCCCTGGCAACGTGTGATGTTGCCCTGGTGTCTAGTGGCACCCCCCACCCTTCCCATCACTGTCCCTTTACTAAAGACTTTCCCTGGTGTTTACTGGCACCTCCCATCCGCTGATTGCTGTCCCCATAAAGAATTTCCTGGTGTCCTGTGGCACCCCCCACCCATCAATCACCATTCCCGATTTTCCCTTGTGTCTAGTGGCACCCCCCCACCTGCCAATCGCTGTTCCTGTTATTTTATTAGTTGGTGTCTAGTAGCACCCACCCCGCACCCTCCAATAACCGTTTCCATTATTTACTTTGTTTCCTAGAGTCTAGTGACACCCCCCACCCTCCTATTTCAGGTACAACTCTGAAATGAAGAAAATGGTCCCTCGATGATTTTTGTTTTTTCAAAAACCTGTAAAAAAAAAAAAAAAGAAAACTGTCCATCGCCTATCAGCCCTCTCACTCAGCACCCACCATCCCACAGTACATGTTACACACGCTCACTCACCTTAACAGGTCCCAGATTCGAGATCTACTCTCCAATCAAAGATGCTTCTTGCTGCTGAAACCGGCAACTGCATATGAGAAACTAAGGTAAATGCAGTTCAATGTATTTCAATGGGGGTTTCAACTTTGGTGCATAACTTGGCCATTTTTTAACATTTTGACCCCAAATTTTCAACATGACCTTTTGGGGACCCGACCTCATGAACAATATGACTGTCATTATACAACTCCTGCACAAAAGGGGATTTCGCAGTCACTTGGCAAATTCACCTTTCAGTCAGGATTTTAAAATTTATCCTGCCCTTGTTCATGAGGTGGTGTCATAAGAAGGCTATGTTGAAAATCTGGGGTCAAAATATTTAAAATTTCCAAAGTTATGAGTATGCGTAGGGAGACTGCAACGATTGGTCATAACTTTGCAATTTTTACATATTTTGACCACAAATTTTTATCATAGTCTTCTTATGACATCTCATTTATGTGTCAGCTGTCATTTTTCAAATCCTGGCCAAAATGTGCTTTCACACCTGTGGCATGTAATGGTGTTGCAGTTGCGCAGAATTATGTTTTGGCAGGGATCTGAACATTTTCTGTACTGGGTATATGTGGTGGAGTAATACAATGGCTATGTTGATAATTTTGTCACTGTTGTCCTATAAATGGAAGCACAGGACCAGCTACATACTTATAAGCATCTATGGAGGGTGGGAGCACAGGGCCCCCGGAAGGCCATGTGCTCCCACAGGTAAATAAGGATACAATTATACCATCTCAAAAAAAGTAAATAAATTGCAAATACTTTGTTAATGTTCTACTTAGGGTTAAAGCCACAAAAGTAGGGAAATGTGACGTTAGGGTTTCCAAACACAACAATAGGCGTCATGGGTTTGGCCTTGGGTCATCAGTCCTAATGCTCACCCCATTCTCCTATACTGTACCCATCTCAGCTAATTTACGTATGGAACGGGGTGAGCGTTAGGGCTGACGACCCCAAGGCACACCCCCAACACCTGTTGGTGTCTGCAGCGTGGGGGTGGGATGTTAGGTTTGGAAACCCTAATGCCACATTTCCCTACTTTTGTGGCTTTAACCCTAAATACAGCATTAACAGTTTTTTGCAATTTATATATACATATAGGGGATATCTGATGGGTGGCTATCAGATATCATTTGTATTTTCATGTGTGGTCAATGACTTCTTGATCCTCTTGAGTGGCAAAGCCATAAATGAGAGAGGGTTCGAGAGGTCATTGACATGAATGAAGATAAAAACTGTGTCTAGGAGCCACCTATTAGATACCTGGTTTATACAATCTACTTTAATGCTTTTGTAGAAACTGCAGCTGCTGCATGGTTCAGCAGAGCTTGAGGTACAACTCAGTGTGGGTACAGAGTGACGTACCCCACTAGCAAGATAAACCAGAAGATGCCCCCAGCTAGCAAGATAAAACATTTTTTTAGCTAACTAGGGTTCTGTGTCTTTGATAGTGTTTTTTTCTTAGTAAAAAAAAAAGGTAATGTATATTGTATAAATATTTATATATTACATTTTACAGTTTTGTATAATCCTGTTTAGTAGTTTTCATTTTTCCACTCAGTGGTGTTTTGAGATGCTACACAAAACTAAACTGAATTCTCAAGCTGAGGCCATAGTTGCTGCTTTTTCACATCACACATTCTACTGTTGTAAAAACTACGGTAATGACTTGAATAATACCTTGTCCCATTTGTAATGCATAAAATGCATAGAGAGTTTAAAAGCAAGGATCTATTTTGTCCTCTCCTATTCTGCCTTTTGTTTGCCTCTTGCCTGTCTGATTGAATAATCAAATTGTTCTTGTGACACCTAGGAACTGGCCACTCAAATGGTCTCTCAATTTTTCCCTATTATCTCCCTTCCTTTACTGGCTGTTTCTATTTTTTCTTTCTCCCTTTCCTTCTTTGTGATTAAAAAGTATATGTAAATCTTTTTATAAAACTAGGTTTCCTTGGTTTGCAAATGTATATAATTATATTGTTGAAATGGTTGCAGAAAGCTATGTGGGTTTCTTTAAAAGGTGGCAGTCTGTACAATGGGGGTTAACCTCGAGATACAGTTTGGCTTCCACAACCATCTTTGGGACAGAACGTTCCATTTTATTGCACCTGTTGAGACTGGATGTACTCTTCTGGCTGGCCTCAGGAAAGACATTGATAGTCTTGTTACATTTTGTGAAAAACAGGAGATGGAGCTGAATCTTAGAGAAACAGGATGTGGTTTGAACTGCCAGGCAAAAGCATCTTGTATAAAAGAAAGTAATGTTTTGTTTAGTGAGAGAGATGTAGAGCTGGAGATATTAAAGAGAGTCAGATACAGGGCTTTGTATTGCTTGCATGAAGGGCTATCCTATACAACTTTGTTATTGATCATAATAAAACGATGCTTGCACATTTTATACCTTCTCCTGGGCTGCCTATGCTTCCTGACCTATGCCTCTGTGACAGTGACAGAAGTTTAGGACTACCAACTCAGCTAACAGGGAATACACATCGCGGTGGGTGGACTTTAAGGAACAAAGGTTTTGTTTCATTATACATTTTATTTATTTCATTTTGACTGGGTGAGCTTGCTGGAGCAAGGCATAAAATAAGTGGGTTTGCATCACAATTTGCGACCCAAGATTGGAGAAAAGCGAGTCAGCTTGTGGAATGATTAGTAGTCATTGCTAATCATTCTGAACTGGCTCTGGGTCCTTTAAAAATGCCCTTTTTGGGATTTTGGGCTGTTTCTTTACATTTTTTTTGTTCCAGTTCTTCTGCCCTCCTCCCCTGTGCCCTTCCTGATTGGCCGGTGATGTTCCTGCTGCCCTGCCCACCCACCCAGTCTCTGCTGGAGAAATGTTACAGCGTCCTCTTGCAGAGCGACTGCATGAGAAGAGCATGCAGGTCCAGAAGCTCCAGTCGGAGCAAAACTTAAGCAAGGTAAGTTCCAGTTTCCTTTTTTTTTTTTTAAATTAGTATTTTAGCTCGTTGGTGGTGTCCAGTAACTAATTTCTTTATTTCTGTTGTAGGGAGAAACTGCAATGAGGAGCAAGGGAGCCGAGGAGGCCAAGACGGCACGAGAGGGGACCTGGACCAGAGCAGAGTTGCATGAAGCATCATGGTGAGCAAACAGGCCGCGTGACGCAGATTCAGCTGAGCAACTGGAGCAGAGGAGCAGTGTGCAGCTGAGCAGACAATCGGGAGTCTCTACAGAAAAAAAAAAAAAAGTACAAACTTTTCATTTATTGTCCAGGGAGCCTGGAATAGTGAACTCAACGGGAGGGCACGCGGCATGACGGGGGGGCGGCTCGGGCAAGGTGGCACCTTGTGGGCAAAACAGAAAGGAATCGGGGAGAGGAAACAACAAGAAAAGTAAATGTGAACTAAATAATTACCCTGCTTGGCAGAGATGAGAGGGACAACAGAGTGGTTTAAACAGTCTTTATTTTGTGCCCAGCCCAATGCCAGTGACTGATCTGATGGAGGAAAACATCAAACTTTATTGTGCTCTTGCAAACTGTTTGGGAACAGAAGACAAATAAGAATTGTGTCCTGCTTTTCCACAGAGTTCTGAGGGGAGATGAAACAAAGGGAAAATTAACTTGTGTGACTAAATATGCTCTGCTTTTGGCAGAGATGAAGGGACAACAGTGGTTAAACAGTCTCATGTCCAGCCCTTACTGCAACAGTGATGATGGGGGATTAAGCAAACAAACTGTGTCTTTTAACTTGCAAGTAGCAGAACATTTTTGGAAACAGAAAACAGACTAAGAATCGTGCCCTGGTATACTCCAGTGAGTTCTATGAAGGAGAGGAAACAAAAGAAAAACTTCTTTGTGTGACATTTAAATAATGTACCCTGCTTTCTTTTTTTCCTTCAATTGTATTTATCCTCCTCAGCAGGTCGACCGGTCGACAGCCAACCTACCAGACTCTGGGTCGTTCGGGGACTTGCAGCACCTTGCGCACCCCAGCGGAACCCTAGAGCCAGCCCTGAGGCTTCATCCTTGGGTGACCCCCAGTTTTCCTGTTTTCTCCCCTAGGTGCCCTATCCCCCGGAAGCGGTGACATATGTGCACCGCAGCTCCAGTATCAGCCTCTTCTGCCCCTCCCTCAGCCTAGCGTCAGCTCTCCTCGGAGCAACACAGCAACTCTGGCCTCCACCAGGGGGTGACCATGTTCCAAGGAGACACTCACTTCCTTCCCCCCACCGATCTCTGATGACCCAGGCTCGTTTCTGAACTCAGGTTGCCGGTGTGGCGTCCAGCGCCTCAACCCTCTGTGCCACTGGGCTGGCATATACTCTGCTTTTGGCAGAGATGAAGGGGACAACAGTGGTCATTCCCGCCCTACCCACTTTATTTTGTGCCTAGCCAGCCCTTTTTTGCAGCACTGTGATAAGAATTGTGCCCTTATTTTACCAGAGTTCTCAGGGGAGAGGAAACAAAGAGAAGTAAAAAACTGTGTATAAGTGCCCTGCTTTGGCAGAGATGAAGGGGGCAAATAAAACAAAATACACCTGTTTGCTCTGCCGCACTGGGGAAGTTGTAACTCTGAAAGTTAAGTGTGCTGCCCTGCCCATCATGGCAGATCATGAGGGGACAAGTAACAAATATATAAGACACTAGCCCTGCTGCCAGCTAGAGCTTTGCTGCAGCAGAGAACTTTGAGGAAGTGTTCTGGAAACTTTAAAGTGTGTGGCCTGCCTAAGGCAGAGGTTGAGGACAAGTTAACATAAGACTATGCCCTGCTACCAGCTTTGCTGCAGCAGTGAACTTTGGGGAAGTGTTCTGTTCACAACTCTGAAACTTTCAAGTGTGTGCCCTGCCTATGGAGATGAGGACAAGTGTAACAATACATGAAACTGGGGTGGAGGGCAGGGGCCGGGGTCACAAGCAAATCTGCAGCTGCCATTTATCTTTTTTTCAGTGCAGAGAGTTAGCCAGATTATTACAGTAACATCATGTGTTAATTTTAAGTGCACAGGTTGACTGAGTCTTGTTTTGCTAACTTCACACTTTTTAATAATTGCAGTCCAACAAGGCTGGTGGAGAAAATTAGCAACTGCAGAAGGATGGGGCAAAAAATATGATTCAGACAAAAATTGTCTACAGGTAAACAGTGAGGGAGACCATGCAGTGCGTGCTAGGTACAAATTGTGCTGTCTTTATAAAGATGAGCTACAGTATGTGGGTTGAGGAAATTCAGTGAGGCATTAATTGCAGTGATACAGGACCCAGCTAAAAGTGGACACCATCCGGAAACATCTTCACACAGAGCAGCACAAGAAAGCTCTTAACATTTTGAAATTTGGTAAGACATGGTCACCACTTAAAATATATTGCCATATCACAACTGGAAAAGTTTAAAGTAATCTGGGGGGGTATATTGGACCCAGAGCTAAATAACTAATTTATTTGCAGGGAGAGCTTTCAGTAATGCAGAGGAAAAGCATAAAACGGTTCAAGGTAGGCTGAAAGAGATCCTGCATATGATGGACAAAGAGGACATCCCTATTAAAAAGTTTGAAGAAACAGCAGAACAAGAGACATGCCATGGAGTTCATTTAGGCAATAAATACATTAACACTGTTAGTGGGAAAGAGCTCACAATGTGTATTAGCAAGAACCTAGAGGAAAACCTGCTGTCAACTGTAAAAAATGCTAATTATTTTCAGTTCTAATGGATGGTAGTACTGATAGTGGTGTGATTGAAAAGGAACTGGTTTACGTAATTTATGTTAATCCCAGCAATGGAGACTAACTTTTTATGAATGAAAGCAGTATCAGATGGCACAAGTGAGGGACTCAAAAATCTCTTCTTAGACATTCTTGCAGAGAGTGGCCTTAATATAAAAAAAAGGTTGGATATGGGGCTGATGGGACAGCTGTCAACATGGATGTAAGACGGGGTCTTGCTGCACTTTTAAGGGAAGACGTACAGTGGTTGGTTGTTGTTCACTGTTCCTAACACAGATTAGAACTGGCCATGAAAGATGCTTTGGATAATACCCATTTCAATGAAGTTTCAAACTTTCTGATCCAGCTGTTTTATCTCTATCAGAAAAGTCCTAAGCGACTTAGAGAGTTGTGGTCCCTTGCCCAGGCCATGGAGATGTCAGCCGAAAAGCTCAAGAAGGCCCATGGCACACACTGCGTGCAGCATAAACTTCTTGCCACTTGGCTATTACCAAATCATTCCCTGTAATCACTGCCCATTTAGAATCTATGACCGCAGACAGAATTCAAGATCAGGCCAAAGCCAAGTGAGTGATGCAAACTGACTAAATTCCAAACGGTTGCACACCTTTTGTATTTTGAACAGTTGCTTAAGCCACTTGCCAGGTTCTCACTAGCACTTCAAAAAAAAGTTGAAATGCCAGAGCTACTTAGCTCTGTTTAAACTTTGAGAAACACTCCTGACCATGCTAAGCAGAGTGGCCCCATAGATGGCAGTGAACTTGACATTCTCTTAAAAAATGGGTCTGACGATCTTTCAGGAGCATGTCCTGAAGTCACTTACAAGGGTGTAAAATTAACACATCTAAGTGCTCAATCTATTAAAACTTTTAAACAGCAATATAAGAAATACATTACAAATACTGAGAACTGTTGTGAACAAAGGTCCAGCCTGAATGGTGAAAGTAGTACTATAACCATGCAAAAGTGTTAGATACCAAACTTTGGCCAGCAGACTGAAAGGAACTGGAGTTGTATGGTAACAGTGACATCACTGAAGTAGCTGACCATTTTTCAGCTCTTTTGCAGCCTGACTGTGACACCAATCAAGTGCTTGCAGAATGGCAAGAGTTTAAGATTTTTGCTCAAACCAATTTCATCAATAATATGTCTGCCTCTGCTATCTGGTCAAAGCTGGCATGTGATTTGCAAAATTCTTATCCAAATCTGTTGAAGCTTGTCAATGTGTTGAGAGTATTTCATGTGTCAAATGCAACAGCAGAAAAGTGTTTTTCAACTATAGTATGAACAAGGTAAAAACTGACTGGAGAGCAAGTCTGGCAGAGGATATTGTAGAAACATTGATTCGCATTAAAAAGCAGGGCCCCTCACTAGCTGAATTCAACCCATACAGGGCTGTAGACATTTATTTTTAATGCTAAACCAAGGTGTACTGGTGATTTTGCAGCTGCGGATGGTGGACCACCCACTGGTCCCTCCCCCCAAAACAGGTCAGAATAACTGGCTACATGCCTGGTGGAGAACAGTAGCAACAGTCCTTGTTAGAGTTTATAGTCAATCACTGTCCCAGGTGGAGTAGTTTTTAGGGGGCAGTGGACATTTTAATTGTCATGACTCACGATCACATCACGATAATTCATGGTCTGCTTTGGCAGACATCATCCTTCACGTCTCTTAAAATGTATTTGTGCTACTGCACAATTGTTGTATTCCGACTTTGATGGCTAAACAAAACAGTATCAGTCTCAGAAAATTGTGTACAATGTGTATTTTATCAATATAGAGCAAGATATGTAGATTTTATGGGGGGTTTGAGCAAAAATATCAATTTTTGGTAATTGCTAATCAACTTCGGTCAATAGCTAATCATTTTTTACTTTGATTAGTGAAGGCTGCTAATCAAGTTTCCGACACTAAGTTATGCCTTGCTGGAGTGTAGAAAGACCCCATTTTTAGAAGCACCCCAAGAGTATACACTCAAAGTATACTGCATATAGAATTATGGAAACAGTAAAATTTCAAAATGCAGTACAAGTAAGCATAAAAAAAGTACACTCGGCCACAATAAGTTAATTTAGCTTCACTCAACAGGTGGAAGTTAACCCTGTTTTAAAAGAGGATAAGGCAATGCCCCGGTAGTAAAGGATGAAATGGCCTGAAATGTAATTTGCTTTTGGAATGGTGTGCAACTCAGTTCTGCTGAAAGTCAACTGCACTGTTCTAGTACTGGTGCCCCTCCCCAACCCCCCAGCTGACTACCATTCAGGCTCAGAGATGAAAGTGCTACCAAAAAAGTTAAACTGCTAGGTTTACAGTGCAGTACAAAGCACACCCCAAATAATGTGACATTTATTTGGTTGCATATAGGTTGCAAGGCCTAGTCATCTTCATCTTGCTACTACTACTGATGCTACTCCTCCTAATACTACTGCTGCTACTAGTGATACTAACTACTACTGCCATTAGTGCTGCTACTACTACTATTATTACAGCTGCCACTACTACTACTTCCACCATTTTTGTTCACACTTGCATGTTGAACTACTGTAGGTGGCAGTGGACTGAAGGGTAGCTAATGTGGTCCCCAGGGAATTACAGGCAGGTGAGCCAGATGTCAACAGTGGGCAAGCTGCTGGAGTCGGTCATAAAAACAGACAGTCCTAGAGGATAACAGATAGGAGTCAGCATGGATTTAGGAGGGCAGGTCACATCGAACAAACTTTACTGACTTTTTCAGCTTGTTGACATAGATGGTGGATAAAGGTCAGACAGCAGATGGTCTGTACCTGGACTTCAGTAAGGCATTTGATTCGGTGCCACATACCGTAGGAGGCTTATCAAGAAGGTGGGAGAATAAGACTAAGGAAAGGACTGACTGGGGATTGGTAACTGGTTGTCAGACAGCACACACAGAGTGGACCTATATCAAATCAAATCAAATTTTATTTATAAAGCGCTTTTCAAAATTATCAAAGCGCGAATACAATACAGATAAAACAACCAACAATAAATATACATTTAAAAACAATTAAAAAACAATAGTTTGGCCTAATCAAAGGCTTTCTCAAATAAATAACTTTTTAAAGAAGCCTTGAATTGCTCTGTGGACTGGCACTCTCAGCAGATCGAGGTAGAAGTTCCCACAGGGTTGGGGCCACAAAACAAAAAGCTCTAGCCCCTGATGATTGCAGACGAACCCTGGGAACTTCTAGCAATCCCTCGTCGGCAGAGCGAAGCGAGCGAAGAGGGCGGTAAGGCCGTAGGAGATCTTGCAAGTAGTCCGGTCCCTGACCGTGAAGGGTCTTACAGGTCAGCAATGCGACCTTGAAGGTGATTCTCCATCGCACTGGCAGCCAGTGTATATGGCAAATTCTTTGAGACAAGGAAAATCACAAGCTCAGTACAAGAAGGATCAGTCCTGGGAATGGTACTCTTTGGCATGTATATCAATGACATTAGGGTGGGATTACATAGCAAATCAAGTCCGTTCCCTGGCAGCACAGAGAGATGTAGGGAAGCTGAAGCAATGGTTTAATATATGGCAAATAAAATTAAATGCTCGAAAATGTAAAGTGGTGCACACTAGAAACAAAACTCAGCAGAATGAATACTGCATCAATGGAGTTGGAGTACATCACTCAAAGGTGGAAAACGATCCTGGGGGTAATAATAAACAACAGTTTGAAATACCTCTTCCCAATGCAATACAGCATCTAGGAAAGCTGATTCTGGGCAGGGATTTATTAGGCACGGTATCTTTAGTTGCAACAAAGAGGTAATACTGGCACTGTGCATGTCATTGGTTAGACCACACCTGGAGTACTATGTGTAGTTCTGGGACCCGCATGTGAATTAAGACTGCGAGAGCTTAGAGACTATTCAACAGAGAGCTACAAAATGTATCTAAGGACAGCAAGG
The DNA here is from genome assembly GCA_016271365.2 of Neoceratodus forsteri. Taxonomy (NCBI): domain Eukaryota; kingdom Metazoa; phylum Chordata; order Ceratodontiformes; family Ceratodontidae; genus Neoceratodus; species Neoceratodus forsteri. Next base: position 667,151,138 of record CM057451.1, on the reverse strand, counting down.
CAAGACCTATTAGAAATGACTGTGCGATCTTGACATGTACTCCAACAGAAATGATGAAATGGATGACATGATGGAGACATACAGATACAAGCAGGGACATAGCAAGGTGGAATCTTCAGAGTTAGTTTTAGTTAAAAAACAACATGGCTTGGTATAACTTTAAAATAGATTTAGGAAGGATGCCAGGAAATATTTCTTTACTGAGAGGGTGGTGGACAGGTGGAATAATCCACCCAACAATGTAATTAACTCAGGGGCAGGTAGGGTACTCAGCAGACTCAATGGACCAGTGGTCTTTCTCTGCCTGCAGTTTTCTATGTTTCAATGATTATCTCAGTGTTCAAAACCCAAAGGGACAGTTTCAAGGGGGCAATTAGAAACAAAAGGAAGGTGGGTGGGGAAAGTTCTAAAAGGGATGATTACACCTTGCTATGTAGGAATAAAAGAACAGAGACCGCTATACAAGACACTAGTGAGGCCCCACCTGGAGTACAGTGTACAGTTCTGGAGACCATACCTACGTAAGGACATAGACAGGGTAGAGAAGGTTCAGAGGAGGGCAACAAAGATGGTGCATGGATTGCATCACAAGTCCTATGAAGACAGGTTGAAGGAACTGAACATGTACTCCCTGGAGGAGAGGAGGGAGAGAGAGGATATGATAGAGACATACAAGTATCTTACAGGAGGAACAGGGTGCAGGAAAACACTATTTTTAAGCGAAAAAGATGTTTCAGGACCAGAGGGCATGGGATGAAGTTGAGGGAGGACGATTCAGAGGAAACGTGAGAAAGAATTTCTTCACAGAACGGGTGGTGGACAAGTGGAACACCCTGCCAGAGGAAGTGGTGGGGGCTGAAACAATCACGGGATTTAAGAATGCATGGGATAGACATAAAGGAATTCTAGAGGTCAGGGGTAAGGGGAAATAGACTTCTAGGAAAACAAACTGAACTTACAAGCTCAAATGGGCAGACTAGGTGGGCCATAGGCCCTTATCTGCCGACACTGTCTATGTATCTATGTATCTATGAGACTGAACTATTTAAACACTGGGTAGATGCATGCTGTGCAGTACAGAACTGGGTTCTGGCACAATGCTTAAACAGGTAGTGCTTCACTCACTCCCGATGCCACAACAGTGACACAATCACAATGGATCGCTTTACAGCAAGTTCCATGTTCAGAGCCCCCTGAGGACAGTCTAATGACCGAAGTGCTGGGGCTACAGGTCCTACACTGTCTCACACAGAAGAGTATGTTTGTCACCACTTTGAAGCATTAAATAAACCTGCAACTTGCTATAAAGTGATCCACTGCAGTTGTGTCACTGTTGTGCCATGTCAGGTGTGTGACTGGTATCTGCAGCGAGTGCAGCACTACCTGTGAACTGTTTGCCTTCCCTTTACTCTAAAGCTTTTGATTAACAAAGGTTATGGGGAGCTTCAGTTTTTGGGTGAGAACCATAAAAAGCACCCTGTAGCTGGCACTATGGCTGCACAAAGTATAAAAAATGTTTCACGCATCGGGGTTACATGCAAGTCGAACGCCAGATACTGAGGGGCATCTCATGGCATACCAGCCTGCAGAATGAAATGCTATTATGGGGGTATGATGTTTATGGTGGGTGGGGAGAGCAGATCCTTTATCCAAAAAGCATCAGTGCAAGTCACTCTGTCAAGCCTATCCCTCTGCTGCTGCAGTCTCATATTTTAAAAGGAGTCAGTCCTACTATAGCCATGGGGTGTTTTCTTTAATGTTCTGCCTCCTCCCCAAATTGAGCCAGCAGCCCTGAGGAGCTGCTGTAATTGAGGATTAGCATTCCAAAGTCATGCACGCATCCTGCGAGCTCATCATATTTAATTACATTCTAACTATGTTCGCCTTCAATAATAGCATGAACCTAATTTAGATAATTATCACACTCACACTCACTCTCTATTTCTGAGTCTCTGATTCTTTATCTTGCTCAGAGCTTTCTGAATGAACACCATCTTTCCCTTCAAATACATAAACAGGCATTGGGGGCAAACACTTTCATCTTTCCGATGGGAACAGCTGTCACCAGGAACTTTCATGGTTTCAAGCGCCACACCTTCATTTCATAAAAGGAGTCCTTGGCCCAAGCCACACTCATCCAAATGTTATCAACTCCATTTCAAATGGCTAACATCACTTCTTCAAGGTATCACAGCTTCAGGCAATATAAGCTGCAAATAACTGCTAGTAAAAATGACCAATGCAGCACCAGAAAAATACCCAAACACGAGCAACATGACTTAGTTATATTCTGCAGTGTTCTGCAGCAGAGTTACTGCAGCAAACAATGCAATTTCAATGGGAGTTAATCCCTTTTGTCATGCTGGAAACAGTGACACTGCGCTTCATCCTGGTGGGCTTCACTATATCTAGGCCAGGAATTAATATTTTAGATATTTTACAGGCTCCTGTTAAGTGCTCTTTGAATACCCTGAGAACAATCTGATGTTATATGGTAACATGGTCTTGAGGTGACACAATGGACTTCAGGTCCATTTTGCCCAGAACTCCTACCACACAGCAGTGACTGTACACAGAGGCAGTGTGGTCTAGTGGTTAGAGCACTGGGTTAGGCACCAGATCATCACAGGTTCTAACCCTGCTAGAACCAAATACTGTGCGACTTTGGACAAGTCTTTTCAACTTTCAGTGTTCCAGTCCACCCAGTTGCAGAAATGGGTAGAAAAAAGACCTCACTGGAAATGAAATGCTGCTTCTCAGCTGGGCTATCCTTGGTAAATAAATAAAATATAATATATAAATAAAAAATAACCAGTTCGAGTATGGACACACATCCAATGGCTGTTACCACTACTCATGCTGTGTTTACCAAAATTCTATTACGTACATATCCTATGTCCAATCACATTGCATGCCACTCTGCCTGCCTCCTCCCCTGAATTAACCAGCCTTTTCAGCCAAAACTCAGCACTTATCCTTGTCTTCTACCTCCTTTTTCCTAACACTAGACGCTGGTTGGAAGTTTTCCCCTCCCTGTTATTAACCCTGAACTTTTCTCATATTCATAATTTGATGCCTCTTTCGCTGTGTGTCTCCCTATCTCTTCCCGTTTGAATTGTTCGATGTTTATTGAATATTATTGTACCAATTGCAACATATGTGTATTGTACTTTGTTTCTTGATTTGCTGGATGACCGTTGATTATTTTGTACCAACTGTATATATGCATTTGTACATGTTTTTTATTTGTATTCTCTAATCAGGAACTCCTTGTAAATGAGCCTGCTCAACAAAGCTTTCCTGTCAATAAATTTGAACTTGAACTAATACTCAACACCATTCTCCCTCAGGAAACTGTGTAGTCCTGTTAAAGGCTGCAACCATAGCATTCCAGCCTCACTGTACCGGGTAGGCTATTCCACAGTTTAGGCAAACTATGTATGAAGTACTGCTTTCATATGTTTATTTGAATCCCAACCCGGTCCCCCTCAGTTTGGGTAGCTGTTCTCCAGTTCTGCTTGCACTCACCAGCTCAAATACTAGTGTACACTTCACCATCTTTCCCCTTCACATGGTCCTCTAGCTCCACAATGTGATACATGTAAACAGGATGATCAGAGTCTATATAAATCCAAAATACCCAACATTACAGATCGTGGAGTACTGCCTGCTCCCACTGAAAGCAGTTTCAGTGCAGTCTGTGCCACAGCAGGATCCTAATCTGTCTATACTCATTCAAGTGAAGTTTTTGGGGAGAGGGTTCTGATGTTAGCTATGGACTTTTCCCCATCTGAGGCTGTATCCTTAAAAGCTTTCATGATCCCTGAAGGCTCAAAACCTCAGAACTCAGCTAGTTCAACTCAAGCTACCTCTTTCCCTCTTGTGCTGGGATACCATCTAGAATGGTCTCAGACTTGACTGTTCAGCAAGCACAAATGCCAGATTAGCAGGTGATTAAGCACGTGAGACAATGTCTTTATATCTTGTCTGACTTTCTCTTCATGCTGTTATTCAATATTAGGTTAAACTGCATGGAAACAGGATCCTAGTCCCCTCAATCTCATCTGCTTCTGCTGTTTGATCCTTTGCTAAAAACAATCCTTTGTGAAATTAGTGTGTTGAGGACTGTGACTTCAGCAAAGGGTTAAACAGCAGGACAGGGATAATTCTCCATGTAAATGAACCAAATAACGAAGAAAAAAAAAAGGAAAGAAATCCAGAAAATCTGAACAGTATAAACTGAATTGCGTCTAAATAAATGTTTTCCAAGGTTTCCCCAAAAAAGAGAAACTAAGTTTAACGCCTAGGGCTCTTTATCAAGCAAGGAACACTAGAGCTGGTAGGATCATATTGCTAGGTACAAAAAAATTCAGGTAAACCACATATGATTAAACAGTGCAATATTTACTAAGGATCCCTGGCTCATATATTTAGACGCAACCTATAGGCTAGTCAAAGGACAGTGCAACACTGGCAATGGGGCAATATATTCATACATTAATAGTGCCCCTGACCTGGTGCGTGTCACGTGTACAAACCTACAGCTGTGGTAGCAGTGTGAAAACTGCGGATGGATAAAAGCAAAAGAGCACTGCTGGCAACAGGCACCCAGGAGCAAAGGGGGCTAGTGTGCCCCAGTCAGTGTAAAGCCTTTGCTCCTGGCTGCCATGTTCAAATGCCAGCATGCTAATTAACACAAGGCATGATGGTGTTAAGTGTCCATTTGCATGCCATTATGTAGCCATAAGCAGCTCTGCACAATTCCTCTGCACTGCTGTATGGGTGGAGGCACTGCATAGAGACACATTTGGTAACCCCTCCTACCCTTGAACCCCATGTTTGCCAAATCTCTGCTGCTAGTAGTACTCCACTCCCTCACTCAGTCCCCATGAATGACGATTCCCTGGTGCTAGTGGTACACCCCCTTCCCCACCTGATCCTCATTTGCTAGACAGAAAACCTTTCTGGTGTTCAGTGTTCCATCCCCTCTCGTGGTAGCCTCTGGACCCTCTCCATCCCAATGCCACTCCTACTCAAATAACAGCTAGCATTTACCCTCCACTCACCTCCATGGTTGGCAGTCATGACCCCTCCTGGTACACCATCTGCCATTAGTTGGTGGTTCTCCAAGCCATTTTCATGGCTAGTACTAGTGACTGCCCCTGGTAAATGAACTAACTGGTACTTCTATACAGAGAACATGGTTTATATATAGTTGCATGGTTCAATGATGGACCTGCCCCCTTATATTTGAATCATCCTCTGTTATGGCTTGCCTTGTCTTCCTTTTATCATTTGACCCCCTATTACTGCACCATTGTGTTTGTGTTTATATGCTTATTTACATGTATTTATATGTTTTTATGATGAATGTTACCGGACCCTGTTCTAACCAGGTCCATCTTGTAAAATAGCTCTGCTCAGTGATGTTCGCCTGGATAAATAAAGATTTTGAATGATTTACTTGATCTATTTTGATATACTATACAAAGCTGTATACTGACACAGAACGTGTAACTGAAAATGAACAATGTCCACATATAATGGTACTGAGCGTGCATGCTTACTTGGTTCATTTTCACCAACTTTACTTCTATGACCTGTAACTTTGACTAACATCAAACCTGGGTGACTGCTTTCGAACCACCTCCCCTTATGACATTAGTGGTGACATGCAACCCATCCAAAATGCTCAGTGGGTAAGTGCAGAACACCAATTATGGGTTGGAGTTACATGGCACCACTAAAGTGGTGCTGAAGGGGGTGGTCCCAAAGCTGTCATCCCTGTCTGCTGACAAACGATTGGCAAGTCCCAAAGTTATGGGTAACAGGAGTAAGGTTGTTGACAAATGAACTAAGTCTGCACAGATGCTCGGTACTGTTTTATGTGGACTTACTTCATATTCAGCCACAAGTCCTGTATCGATATACAGCTTTGTATATCAACAGAGAATGTTCGTAGAGCAGACTGTGGCCAGCCAAGAAAGTGAGCAGAGGGCAAGAGCTGGCCACCATCTGTGGAGGTGGGAGCTTGCACTGGAGTGGGGAGGCAAGAGGCTACTGAGATACTACTACGTGTTATTGGTGGTGTGGGTAGGGCCCCACGTGCTCCCTGGTGTAGAGTGGCAGCAATTTGCGACTGCCTCCTGCCTCAGTACCTTTTTTTCTGTACCGAGGAGGTTGGCAGCATGGACCTAACAAGTAACCTAGCATAAGACAGCCACAATGGCTCATTAAAGAAGGGCCACCAAACTCAGTACCACAGTGTCTTCACAGCCCAAACCAAGTACAATGGGGTGAAGACCAACACAGCAATACTGGAGTGAGTCCAGGGGATGCTGGGCGAGTGTGGCAATCTACTGAGAACACAGTCAGGAAGATCAACAATTACAATAAGTATGTACTTTTCATATCTTCCCCATAGATTCCCACTAATGGGTCAGAGTACCAAGCTCAGAGAGAGGCCCCAGGACTAGGGAGACTGGAGCTCAGAGCTCACTCAGGATAGAAATCAATTCAAAATTTTCCTGGCAAAGGTGGCACGCTGCCTGGCATGGACGTCCAGGGAGTAGTGTGTGGTAAAAGTATGCACTGTGCTCCAAGTTCCATCACTGCAAATTTCCCCAATTGGCACAGAGCGGTTCTCCGCCAGGGAAGTGGCAACCCGCTTTGGGGGAGTGAGCATATATCCTACCCTCTTGTTTCACCTGAGCCATGACATAGCAGTGGTGAAGACAGTGTACAATCCAGTCTGAAAACTACTTGACTGTAACAGGCTGTCCCTTTCAATTAGGGTTGAGAGAGACAAGAGCAGTTTGACCATCTGTGGTCCTTACTCCTGCAAAGGAAAAAACCTAAGGACCCGCTTTACATCCAGTGAGTGGAGAGTCATTACTCTCTCATTCAGGATCTTGGTGAAGTAGGCAGGCAGAGTTATAGCTTGATTCAGATGGAACTCGGACACCATCTTAGGCAGAGAACTACTTTGTCTTTATGGAAAACAGTGTACAAAGTATCTGTGGCCGAATCATGAATTTCAGACACTGTGAATAGAGGTGACAGCTACTAGAAATGCTGCTTTCCAAGTTGAAAATGTCATGTCACAAGTCACACTAGGCTCAAACAGCTTGCAGATGCCTGAGAAGTTCCATGACGGTTCTGGGGCACCAGACAGAAACACAGAATTTGACAGCAGATAAGGACCGCTTGGCCCACCCAGTCTGCCCATTTCCCTACCTAATGGATAAGCTGCAGATCCTAGTTAACCAGCAGCCTACTTCTTTCTACCCCCACCCCCTAGAATTGCCTTATGGCTGTCCCATGCATGCTTGAATTCAACCACTGTTTTTGACTTCAATACCTCCTCCGGAAGGCTGTTCCATGCATCCACAACCCTCTCTGTGAAAAAATACTTCCTCAAATTACCTCTGAGCCACCCCCCATCTTCAAATTGTGCCCCCTTGTTCTTGCACACCTCTTTTTTTGAAAGATGCTACCCTCTTGGACTTTGTTGATTCCCTTGAGGTACCTGAATGTTTCTATCACGTCCCCCCTCTCCTTCCTTTCCTCGAGGCTACACATATTAAGTTCCTTTAGTCTCTCTTCATATGTCTTCCGGTGCAGACCCCACACCATTTTAGTTGCCCTCCTCTGGACAGCTTCCATCTTGTCTATGTCCTTGTGGAGATTGGGTCTCCAGAACTGCACACAGTTCTCCAGATGGGGTCTCACCAGCTGTCTGTACAGAAGGATAACAACTTCCTGTTTTCTACTGGTGATGCCTCTCCCTATGCATCCCAGTATCCCCTCAGCCCTCCTTACTGCCCTCTCACATTGCTTGCCCACCTTTAAGTCATCTGATATGACTACCCCAGGTCCCTTTCCATTTTTGTTGTTGTTAGTATCTCACCCCCCATTGTGTACTCTTCCCCTGGGTTTTTGTTTCCCAGGTGCATTACCTTGCACTTCTTAGCATTAAATCTAAGCTGCCATACATCTGACCATTCCTCTAACCTTGCCAAGTCCCTTCTCATCCTTTCCACCCCACCTTGTGCATTAACTCTATTGCAGATCTTTGTGTCATCTGCAGAGACATACTATACAAGACACTAGTGAGGCCCCACCTGGAGTACAGTGTACAGTTCTGGAGACCTTACCTACGTAAGGACATAGCCAGGGTAGAGAAGGTTCAGAGGAGGGCAACAAAGATGGTGCATGGATTGCATCACAAGTCCTATGAGGACAGGTTGAAGGAACTGAACATGTACTCCCTGGAGGAGAGGAGGGAGAGGGATATGATAAGAGACATACAAGTATCTTACAGGGAGGAACAGGGTGCAGGAATACACTATTTTAAGTGAAAAGATGTTCCAAGACTAGAGGGCATGGGATGAAGCTGGAGGGAGGACGATTCAGAGGAAACGTGAGGACGAATTTCTTCACAGAACGGGTGGTGGACAAGTGGAACACCCTGCCAGAGGAAGTAGTGGGGGCTGAAACAATCACGGGATTTAAGAATGCATGGGGTAGACATAAAGGAATTCTGGAGGTCAGGGGTAAGGGGCAGCAGACTTCTAGGATAAGATAAACTGAACTTAGAAGCTCAAATGGGCAGACTGGGTGGGCCATAGGCCCTTATCTGCTGACACTGTCTATGTATCTATGTACTTTTCCTTCCAGTCCCTCTGCAATGTCGCTTACAAAGACACTGAAGAGGACCGGTCTTGGAAAGTCTTTGGAAAGTCTTTTCCAATTGGCCATGTATGTGTTTATGGTGGAAGGTTAACGTGCAACCAAAAGCATTTCAGAGACAATCTGAGGTACTTTAAGCCTGTCCACTTCTGTTTATCCAGGAGCCAGGCCTGAAGGTGAAAGGGGGAACATGCTGTGGTGCACTAACTGACCCTGGGTCGGTAAATCCATCTTGAGTGGCAGAATCTTCAGTTTGCTGACAGTCAGTTCATCAAAGGAACCAAATCTGCTGAGGCTTGTTTTGTGCTTTATGAATAAGCGTCCACAGTTATAAACTATAAGTGGTACTGCCATAATAAGACCTTCCCCCAAGGTGATGGTTAATCTGCATAGGAAGCATTGCTCCATTTTTAGGGGCAACTTTCTGAAGAAAAATAAGCAAAACTCAGACACACCTTTTCTCTATCTTTCAGCTGCGCAGCTTCTGTTCTGTCTATATTTGTATTTCTTACTCCAGCTCCTGGACTGATCATCCAGGAGGACTCCCTCGTCTCTTCCGTCTGTTTTTCCGTCTCCCCTTCCTTTAGTTAGGGAAGTGAAGACAGGTTAATTCTTTGTAAATGTTCCTGTTTTGTTGTTATTTAGGCAACATTTCACCTCCATGATGTTAGTAGCAAAAACACTTTCAGGAACTCTTGTATATATATGTAATCGCCCTGGCTCGAGTGGGTTAGCAGTGGTCCAGGAAAAAGAGCACACACAGGACTCAGGACATGCTTCAGCTGAAGTGAATAGCACCCTCTCGCCAATCAAATACTAAAAAGAAGTGAGATTTTATAATACCCCCAATAAGACATGGAACAAACACAGTTTTCTTCATGTTTGTGTCTCTGTAACCTTTAACTGTTAAAAATTCATCAAAAAAGCAATTTTTCAGTGCAACAAGAGTTTCCATTAACTTACAATGGAGCAGCCAGCTAATTGCCATTTCTCTTTAGGCCTGGCCCCCACCTAGGATTGACAGCTTTACTAGAACAGAGGCTCAGAGAGTTATAGCAGTTATGTGGAAAGTTCCTAGTAATTAAGGGAAAAATATACTACAAACTCTTTTTAAAGTGAGGATGAATTGTGATTAATGAGTATGTATAGTACTGTTTTCTGTTGCAATGAGTGTTTTATTATGTTTCTTTTGTGATTTTGGTACACTGAATGTTAATGATGTAAAATCAGAATTTGACTGACAGATCATGTGGTTCTCTGAGCTATAATAAGTTCCTTCAGCACCTCTTGATCCATTGATCAAGTAGGGTCAAGATGCTGCAAACAAGGGTAGGACTTGTGGGCAGACTGGATGGGCCTAGCGGTCCTTATCTGCCGACAATTTTTCTGTTTCTATGTTTCTTAGCCAGCTACAGAATTCCACAAGAGACTACCTGTGACACCAGAGTGACAGAAAAGTCTATGTAAACCTAAGGGTGGGAGTGTTTGGTGCTGAACAACTGGTTGAGATGTACAGTTGTGGTGCTGCCTTTGTACAGGGGTATGGAGCACTGGAACAGAGGGATGTAAGTGAGGGGTTTTGGTTAAGCCTGACAGAGAGCACTAAGATGAGTGCCAGCTAGCCACAAGGGAGATAAGGGCAAACTCTGATGGACTGGAGAAGTTTGCTTCTGGCTAGAGTGGACTCCTGGGAACATGCCAAGACTGGCAACGCCCCTCCTTAGCAGAGGCCTTCCCTAGCATAAACTTGGTAAGTGGGAGCCGACCTCCAGTACTGAAGCTTCTCTGGTAAAGACAAAAAAGCCAGTCTCTGAAGTAGCCAAACTTGAAATAACTTTTATTATTTTGCATCTTTTAAAGTGTCTAAAAACAGCCAAAAGCAAGAATTTTTGGATAGGGCCTCTCCATTTTTTGGCAAGTATGATTTCATTATGATGGGTGATATCAACTTGAATTGGTCAAAGGCTGATAGAGCTATGGAATGTTTATTGGGATCTTATAGTTTGTCACAACCTTTGGTTGATCCAACTAGGTTGAATACTGATTCCTTGAATCACACTCTCTTAGATTGGGTTGTTACAAAAAACTTGAACATTGTTTCCTGTGCTGGAGTATTAGAGGATTCTGTGAGTGACCATCAGGTCACTTTTAGTATCCTAAATTTCATAAGTTGTAGGATTCCTTCTAGGGCATGTAGTGTACGTAATTTTAAAAAATACCATCCGAAGCTTTACTTAATGAATTTGGATTTGTCCTACACAGATGTTATACCTGACCCAGATTGTGCTCTTGATTTTTTCTGCCGGCAACTTTTGGCCATTCAAAATAAAGTATTTCCTTTACGGGTACTGTGTATAAGGGGTTATTGTATCATTGGTTTTCTAATTATTTAAAACAGTATACCAAACAAAAAAAAGATGCTAGGCTTACTTATAAAAAAATATTTCTTCTGTGGATAATTTATTGGCTTATAGGGCTGCTAGGAATTTGTTGTGTAGAAAGGTAAAACAGGCAAAGGTTGATTTTTTTAAGTCTAAATTGGAGGATGCTTCACAGGACTCCAAGAAATTTTGGGATACTGTGAACCATTTACTTTTTTCTAAATCAAAATCATCCTTTTCTTCTCTTCAATATTCTCAACAAACATTAACAGATCCGTTTGAGATGGCAAATGTTTTGAATCAGTGTTTCTCTGATGTTTCGGGTTTAACATCTGTTTTTTCTGATTTGGTGCAGAATGTAGTTCAAGCTGAGTGTTCTTCCGATGGTTTTATTGGACAGATGGGTAATAGTTGTACATCGGGGTTTTTATTTCGCTGGGTAATTTCCTTTGAAGTGTTAAAACTATTGAAGTCTCTACTTGATACCTTTGGAGATTGTGGATTGGGGCTTGATGCTAGATTTATTAAGCTTATTGAGCCCTATATTGTGTAATCTCTTTGTAAAGTATTTAATTTGTATATCTCCACTAATGGGTTTCCTTCCTTTTGGAGGCTGGCCCGTGTTGTGCCCGTCCCAAAAAAGGCTAATGCTGTTGGCCCTGATAATTACCATCCTATTTCAATATTGAACCCTGTGAGTAAAATTTTTGAAAAGCTGTTGGTTAATCAGCTTAATGATTTTTTAGAGTGTGGTGGTGTAATCTGTGCCAAGCAGCATGGGTTTCGTCGTGGCCGTGGTACTGGCACAGCCCTGGTCAGGTTCACGGACACCGTTCTTCAGGGCTGTAATAGGGGCCTGTTAACAGGAGTGATGTTCGTGGACCAGTCCAGGGCATTTGATTTGACCGACCATTTTTTACTTTGTGAGAAGCTATCTGCTTTGGGTTTATCCGATTCCGCAGTTGCTTTGATTGGGGATTTTTTGCATGATCGTTCCCAATATGTCTCAATTGGGTCTGCTTCCCCTGATACATGTTTTACTGTGTCTGGAGTTCCTCAGGGGTCCATTTTGGGCCCCTTATTATTTTCACTCTTTATTAATCAGGTTCCATTAATATTTCAGGGGTGTAAATGCTTATTGTATGCCGATGAACTGATTCTGTATTGTCATAATCAGTCTGTTGAACTTATAAAGTTAACCCTGGAAGCTGACTTCTTGAGGTTATGTCAGTGGATGTTTTCTAATAAGATGGTCTTGAACTCACGTAAGACCAAAGTAACGTTATTTGGCGGTTCTGTTTGTTTGAGGGATAACCCAAGTTTATATACATGATAATCAAGGTGTTTTGATTGATCAGGTGTTTGAATTTAAATACCTAGATGTATTATTGGATCATTCTTTAGCTTTTGCTTCTCAAGTAAAATCAGTTAAGAAAAAAGTCCACTCTAAGTTAGGTTTGCTTTATAGTTCAAAATGTATTTGCCTACGGAATCTCAGAGGAAACTTGCTTTGGGTGTACTTATGCCTCTTTTGGATTATGTCTCTTCCTTGTATGTGAATCTAGGTGCTAGGGAGAGGCAAATTTATGCCCTTTTGTATTGGACGTACCAATTTTTACTCACCACTGTCTGTTGTATTCCTCTTTGAATTGGCTATCCCCTCAGTTAAGATTTATGTATGCTTTAAGTAATTTGGTTCACCAGGCTGTTCATCCCGATGGGTTTTCTCCCCTTTCTGATTTGGCTTGGAAACGGGAAATGAGACCGTCGTTAAGGTCAACTGAGGGCATTATGCTTGAGGGCTATTCTGTGAAGAATAATTATGGCTTTCTCTCTTTTTCTTGTCAAGACCCTAAAATTTGGAATGAGCTACCCATATCGTTATGTATATTGAAATCGCATTCTACTTTTAAAATTAGATTTAAAAAGTATTTGTTGTCTTTGATGAATTGTACTTGTTCATGGCCTGTATTTGTTAGTTTATTTTGTTAAGTTGTGTTTTATGTTATTTATTTTTATGTATGTGTTGTATTGTAATTTTGTTATTTGTCCGGGTTGGACCTAAAAAAGGGCTTTGGCCCAGTTGCGACCTAACCTGGTTAACAAATAAAATGAAATGAATGAAATGAAATGAAATTGAAAACCATATTATCCTGCAGGACTTTCACCTACATTCTGACCTGCTGTGTTTATCAACACCCATACTTCCACAACGCCAACACGGAGTCATTAGGATCATCCTGCCCTTCGTGCCTCTGCATAAACAGCACTCTTTCTCAGTGAGATGAGCCGAAGGGAATGCATACAGAGACAGAATGCCAAGGCAGTTTGAATGCATTCTGACAAACAACACCAGTCCTGGATTTCTGAAGCAGAATCGAGGCAGTTTGTTGTTTAGTGGGGATACAAAAAGATCCACATCTAGAGTGCCTCACTCATTGAACAGCAATCTCATAACATCTGGAACTAGTGACCACATGTAATGGTCAGTTGCTGTTCGACTTAGTTCATCTGCCTGAGTGTTTCAGACTCCCAGCAGACAGATGCTTGGAGCAGGGTCCCCTGCTCAAGGCATAATTTCCATGCTCTCTCTCTGCCTCACTGCAGAAAGGGTAAGAGAATGCTTCTCCTTGTCTGCTGATAATGCATGACAGACTTGTTTTCTGTCTGGAGGACCGTGTTCTCGGGCTCCCCACCTGGGGCGAGGGAATCTGGGATGAGGGTCATCTCAGGTGGTGAAGAGAACAGGAGTCCTGGAGGAGCTCGTGCCCAGTCTTCTAGCTGAGGATTATGGGCATTCTCGCCAATGACATACTTATCATGAAACATCATTTCATGCAGTGTATGTTAGGTCATATAGCACCCTCAATGTTCAGTTTCACTTGCAGGGCTTCACATGAGAATGTTTAATTATATACTCAGTGCTCAGTAGCCTCAGGCTTAATGCTCTTGATACTACCCTTTTTTTTTTTTAGAAAGCAATTTGGTCCCCATCGCCGCCTCTCTCTAACTGGCGACGGGGACACACAGGCATTTTTACAGGTTTTCTCCCAAACCCCCCCACCAGGCACACAGCCGCGAGTGTGTGGAGGCATGCTACACACCCGTGGCACCAGCTCAGCCCCTTCCACCTCCCGTAACTGTTTGCCACCCCTCTCCACCTCGGTACCCACCGGACCTCCACCCAGTGGGAGCAGAACTACAAGGGGGGGGCGCCAACCAACCCTCACCACCCTTGGGACAGAAAAGCTGCCATCGGCATGCTCGAGCCTGCTCCATCCTCCCCCCAACGCCAGCACCCGGATGACCCAGGATCATCCTGAACCCAGGTCGCTGGCGTAGTGCAAGGTGCGTCATCCAATGCCTCAACCCTCAGTGCCACTGGGCCAGCCGATATTACCCTTTTAAGATGAGGTCCCTACTTTGGTGGTCTGTGTGTCTAAAGCAGCTCCTATGAAGAGAGTACTCCAATGAATACAGCAGTGAGCTAGCACAGAACACTATCTATGATGTAGCCTGCCATCTGAAAGCAATGAGTTCCGTTTGTTGCCTGGAAACCTGGGAAATAATAAGCAGCAGGGGCTTCTGGAGCAAACTAACAAACCTGGTAACTCAGAAATGTTTACACTGAAGCGGTCTCCCCTACTGGTCCCATGTCGAGGGTAAGCCCAGCAAGAGCACTCCAGGTACAATAAGTGAAGGCAGTAGTAGAAGTAATAGATTTTATTTATTTGGGACACCCTTCCCCGAAGGCTCAGGGCGCCCCTACAATACAATTAAAATATGAACATACAATAACAAGACAGGAAACAATAAATAAGAACATACAAATAAAATCTAAACATGATTAAAACAACTGAACTGGTTCTCAGTCTAAACAGCTACCTCAGATTTCAAAAGCTTGAGTAAACAGAAATGTTTTTGATTGGCATTTGAATATTTCAAGTAATGGTGCCTCCCAGAGATGACCAGGCAGAGAATTCCAAAGAATGAAAGCAGCAACCTCAAATGCCCGGTCCCCAGAACTCTTCAACGTCGCTCTGGGAATCTCCAGGAGAACACCAGAAGCTGATCTAAGAGGGTGAGACAGGACGTTGGGGTGCAGGAGATCCTTCAGGTAGCCCGGACCCAAACCATGTAGGGCCTTATAGGTCAAAAGACCTACCTTGAAGGTGATGCGCCAACGCACCAGCAGCCAGTGCAGTTTGTGCTGCACTAGGGTGATATGACTGAATCTAGGGTGACCAGTCAACACCCATGCCACTGCGTTCTGCAAAAGCTGCAGGCACTGCAATGCACCACCTCCAACCCCGAGGTAGAGGGCATTACAACAGTCAAGTCTCGAGGTCATGAAAGCATGCACCAGCATGGCCAAGTCTTCGGGCAGGACAAAGGGCTTGAGCTGGGCGATGTGCCGGAGATGGTAAAATCCAGTCTGGACAACAGCTGACACCTGAGCATCAACTGTCAGCTCACTGTTAAACACAATGCCCAGATTCTTCACCCTTAATGAAACCGCCAGTTCCGTCAGGCCTATACAAAGGCCCAACCTATCACTGGAAGTTTCAAGACCCACCCTCCAGACTGGCTCTACCACCAGTACCCTCAGTCTTTCTGGGGTTTAGTCCCAGCCAGTTTGACGCCATCCAGGCCTGGATCTCGGACAAGCATTTATTCAGCACATCGACAGCGTCGGGTCTATCAGGTGAGAAAGACAGGTAAAACAGAGTATCATCAGTATAACAATAGGGGAACAGCCCATACCATCTTATGACCTCACCCAAGGGCAGCATGTATACTGTGAACAACATGGGGGAGAAGACAGAACCTTAGGGAACTTCACAGGGCAGGTCCCTCAGGTTTGAGGACCAATTTCCCAAAACTACCCTCTGAGACCCGGCCCGGAGAAAGGACTCAAACCAGCTGATGACCTTGCCGGTGAGACCTATATACTTTCTCAGCCTTTCCAACAACACCCCATGGTCCACTGTATGAAACGCTAAAGAGAGATCAAGTAGGATGAAGACTGTACACTCTCCCCGAACACTCGCCCTGAGCAGGTCATTTCAACACCCTGACCAGCGCGGTCTCTGTGTTATGCATGGCCCTAAATCCAGACTGGAACGGTTCATAAATCTGGAAGTCTGTGAGATGCTCCTCTAGCTGTTCTGCTACCACCTTCTCAAGAACCTTCGCTAAAAAGGAAGAGTTTGAGATGGGCCAGTAATTTGCCAGGACTTCCGGATCCAGTAATGGTTTCTTCAGAAGAAACTTAACCAGATCCTGTTTTAGAGACTCTGGAAATACCCCAGCTGATAAGGAACTCTGGACTATCCCGGCAAAGACCAGTCCTAAGGCCATGACATAGCCAACTGGTAGCCGTGTCGGGCCCAGATCCAGGTCACAGAACATTGGTTTTAGCCCAAGAATTATCCCGCAGACCTTCTGCGTCGTCACCGTCCGGAACTTACCCCAGGGCGGCAGAGTGCAATCGCTCATCTGAGAAACACCACTGTTGGAGGCTTGAATTCCACCTGAGGCAATCTTGGAGCTCACAGAGGACACTCTGTCCAAGAAGAATCGTGCAAACTCCTCACATTTGTGAGTAGAAAAAGCTCTAACGGGTTCCAGACAGGACAGATGTAACAGCCTGTCTACAACCCAGAAGAGCTGAGCTGGTCAATTCCTCCTGGCTGCAATCATCCTAGACCTAGACATAAAAGTTGCTTTTTGGATGACTGAATTCTGATATTTATGGTAATGAGACATCAGAATTAGTTTGTCCTCCAGAGACCCAGTCTTTCTCCAGTGCCTCTCCAACCTCCGCCCCATTGTCTTCAACTTCCTTAGCTCCTCATCAAACCAAGGGGAGCCAAGGTGTGAGGCAAGGGGGCATACACAGATTGGCACTAGACATCCAGAGCCCCAGTAACAGCATTATTATAGGCTGCCACTGCATTCTCTGGGCTGTTGGTGCAGGCCACCAACACAGATTAAACGTCCAGTTCCGCCATCAGTCCCTCTGGTTGAACACCCCTCAAAGGGCAGAAATGGACAATTTCCACAGGGGATGGGACATTCAGGGGGGCTTTAAAGCTGAATCCAACAGTGCAATGATCAGACCAAGCTACCCAATCAATCCTAAAGGTGCCAATTTCAAGCCCCAGTGAGAACACCAGATCGAGTGCATGGCCGGACTGGTGGGTCCCAGACGTGGAAAGCAGGGTCAGGCCCAGAGCCTCCATACTTAACAGGAGAGCTCTAGCCCCTGGTGATGTCACATCATCCACGCAAGTGTTGAAGTCGCTGACTCCATCTTGGTGACTCCAACACCCTTTCTGTGACAGAGGACATCACCCTCCTGTAAAAAGCCCCAATCAAACTCAGGTGGAAGACAGATCTGGAGCACTCTAAATTCCATGCCGGGACCCCCGCCACACACTCATAAGAACAGGTGTACCTGACTGGGTGCACTGTCAGACCCAGCTCCGATCTAAAATAGATTGCAACCCCTGCTTCCCCTGCGGTCCTTCCTCAGGCAGTGCACAACAGAGTACCCAGCTGGGACATACGCCTCAAGCACATGGCCCGAGGTATCACCGAGCCAGGTCTCTGTAATGCAAGCCAGATCAACTGACCCAACAAGATCAGCCATTATGGCAGTTTTGTTGGCCATTGACCTGGCATTGCAGAGCACTGCCCTAACAGAACTAAAGGTTGGGGCCGGTCCATTAACTACCTGTCCTCTCGGTCCAGAGGATACCCTGGTCATAGAGACAAGGCACGAGGGACCTTGCTCCAACTGTCTCCTAGGCCCAGGGTGTCTCCTGGTCCCCATTACTCAAATCAGCTTTTTCCAAGCTATATTTATCTCCCTCCCTCTCCGTCTAACAACCCTCCTCAAAATATCCATCTCCTTACACCTCCGCCATATCACAGCATCTAGCGGAGGAGTAAGGAAGGGGCAGAGATCTTTGAGAAAAGAGGGAGAACAAACCAGAATCTGGGTCTGAGGTAGTACCCCCCATCTTAAAAGAAGCTACTACTACTACCAATATACAAAATACATAAAATTAAACTTATTCAACCACACTCTGACATACGCTCATTCACCACACACTAGCACCCCAAAAACTCTCCCAACCCAATAAATAACACTTACAACAAATATTCCGTAATAGCACACCCACTCACAAACACACCAACACCAACTCAAACTCGCATGTCCACTCTTCACCCCCTACCCTCAAAACCAAAACCCCCACCCTCTCAGTCCCAACAGTTAAAATAATTTCTTATTTCAGAGGAGTTCAAAGTCTAAAAGTGCCAGCAGTTCTTTAACATTGGTAGAGAGCAGTTCCTTTAAAGGGCGTATTACACAAAGTCATGAAATAAAGCACACTGCAGGATGCCTAGGGCTCTCACCCCTAAGGTCAAGGTCTTCAGGCTGGGCCAGAAAATGCAGACCCTCAACCCCTCTCACTAGTCGAGGACTACTCTGGTCAAGCCTTTAAATCCAGGTCCTGAAAACTAGTGGTCAGCCCAGTGAACTTCGCTGGATCAAAATCATTGGGGCTGAAGCACACTGTCAATAGGGCTTTCTCACAGTCGACTAATCTCCAGCACAGTCCAGTCCCCAGACAACTATTCCAGGTCCAGTTTCCCAAAATGGGCTCAGTAAAAACACTCCTTTACATAAAAGACTCAGCCACAGTGTGATAAGGTCAGGATTTCCCCACAAAATGTAAAACAAATGTACCTTAAGCCAAGGGGAAATTGGAGCGCTTCCGCACTTCCTCAAAGTAAGAATCCTGAAGCAGTTCATATGCTTCAACAGCATTCAAACAGTACCTTCTGAGCTATACAGAGTCGGAGAAGAGTGTTACAGTACAGTTCCACTACCATTACAACAGTGCGGCGGCAGTGTAATGCAGTCCCCACTTGGACTCCAGCACAGTCTCCAGAAGAACTTCCCGGGTTGCCCGCAATCCAAAGCAATCAACTGCCACAATTCACAGCTCCAGCAAGCTCCCATCTCTTCTGAGTGACCAGGACACTAGATTTCGGCTCAGCACTCCAAAACACCAGGTTACGGCTCAACGCTCTAGTTCAGGGAATGTGTTGCACCATTCCAGGCTCTCCTCTGAATTTATCCTGCCAATCTGCCAGAATCACGCTGCAAAGCTGAGGTAGGAGACACTGCTCACGTCTTTCACAGACTGTGCCCTCTCTCGAAACTGAAAAAGCCGACTCCTAATCCTTACTCACTTCACGCCCTAACTATTCTCCCAGTCCCTAAACTTAACCACTGACTAGAAAATAAACACTAGCCGGCCCAATGGTGCTGAGGGGTTGAGGGGGCAGTGGAGGCCACACCTCGCTCCTTGATGACCAGGTTCGAGGCGTACTCGGGTCACTGGTGGGTCAGCCGAGGGAGATAGTTTGAGCATCCCACGACAGTTGCATTCTCCGGGAGGGCTGAGGCCGTAGGCCCGCCCACTTGCCTGACTCAGCAGAAGCTCGGAGTACTGCAAGCCCCCAATTGCAGGGGACAGGTGGCCTCTACACAGCGTGGACATCGGCACCTTGACGTCAGGGGTCACACGCTGTAGGGGAAGGAGGAAAGAGGAAACACACCTGCCGGCTCCGGGAAGATGGGTTTCCTGGAGTGTGCCTCCAATGTGCCCTGCTCACTGGACCACTTCCTTGACCTGACAAAATGAAGGATTATCGGGGTGAAGGCAGGCACCTCACCTCATCCCCACTCGGGGGGGGGGGGGGACTGAAGCTCCATGGAGGATCGAGAGGTAGATATGGGTGGGTGAGAGGCAGGAGGATGACTCCTTGGATGCCCCGAAGGGTCGGGGCTGGCAGGCAGTAGGGGAGGAATAAAGAGAAATAAAAAAAAATAAAAAATAAACACTAAAAACAGTGAAGTAGCGTTAAAATAAACCAACCTGGAAAGAACTCTTCACAACTCAGTGACGACAGCCTAGCATGGCCGCCACTATGGCAGTGCTGGTAAGAAGCACTGTAAAACCAAACCGCAGGAGGCAACGCTGTTTGGGATTTACCAGCATGTGCTGGAAGCATCCTATATGTCAAGATGAGGCAGCCAGGGCTGGGGTAATGACTAAGAGGGGAACCCAGAGGTATCCAGATTCTCTTTTGACTAACACAGAGTTCCATACCTCCCCAGCAGATAGAATGGTTGCTGCTAGAAGCTCTAAAAAGGGATTCCAGAGAAAATCTGCAGCAGAATGGCTTCCAAGCAGTTATTCACAAGCAAGAGAACGAGAGCCTGAACTGCAGAACACACCGATGAAGTCCACTTAGAGGATAAGAAAAGGGCAGTCCTGGGTGCTGCATTGTCTTGACTACCTGGTACAGCAGAAGAGGGACAGTCTAATCCAAGAAGCCCAGGGGAAAAGTTGGAATAGGCCGAAAGCAGACCCAGGACACAAGTATGCTAGGTACGAGAACTCTCCAACTGAAAGCACCTTGCCTGATCAAAGCCACTAACATAGAGATACAGGAGTTCTGAGCAAAGCTAAGTGAGAAATCCTCCTGAGGTGCACAGAGAAGGGTCGACTTGGACATCTCAGCTAGATGACAGTCAATATCCTTACTGGAGATTGCCAATAATGAAGGGGACACGAAGGCACTTCCTGAAGGACGGCACCAAAAAGGTATAGACCTTGATGTCACTGGTGACCCCCACAACGAAGCAACCCCAAAGGGTCCAGCCTTGGCGCCTAGTGTGACACTGCATGCGACATTGATGTCACAGTCGGCTCCATACAGAAGTCCATCTCAGGTACCAGGATGTGGATAGTGCCAAGGATGGCATTGTCTCTAGCGCCAAAGCCACTCCGAAAAGGGTCTGACCTAGGCAACGAGGAAGGCCCCGAGCATCACATCAGTATCACAGATGGCCCCACAGAGGTCCAGCTTCGGCACCAAAGCAGAGGACGACCCCTACACCAGTGCCAAGCTGGCCCTGAGGGGCTCAGGCATGGCAAGAAGTATGGCGCCACAGATGGCATCAGTGTCACAGACAGTCCCATACAGAAACAGGTTGACGGCAGATAAGGACCGCAAGGCCCATCTAGTCTGCCCATTTCTTCTTCTACCTTATAAATGTGCCATCGGCCTTTGCTTTGTCAGTGGCCTATCTATTCATACTCATCTGTATTGCTCCCTTATGCCTATCCCATGCCTGTTTGAAGCCCTGCACTATATTCATAGCCACCACTTCTTGAGGTAGGCCGTTCCATGCATCCACCACTCTTTCCGTGAAAAAGAATTTACTCACATTCCCCCTTAATCGGCCTCCCTTTAATCTCATGCTGTGCCTTCTTGTCCTGCTATTTTTCTTATATTTAAACATGTTAGACTCTTTCACCTTGTTAATGCCCTTAAGGTGTTTGAATGTTTTGATCATATCACCTCTCTCCCTCCTTTGCTCAAGGGTATACATATTGAGCTCAGTTAATCTGTCCTCATATGTCTTCTGATGCAGTCCCTGCACCATTTTGGTTGCCCTTCTCTGGACTGCCTCAATTTGGTTAATGTCCTTGTGAAGGTGTGGCCTCCCAGTAGTGCACGCAGTACTCCAGATGGGGCATAACCAGAGTCTTGTAAAGAGGGATTATTACCGCCCTCTTATGACTTTTGATACCCCTACTAATACACTCCAACATCCCCCTAGCCTTACCTACTGCTTCAGAGGTCTGCTTGGATGATTTCAGGTCATCGGTGGTGATGATGCCCAAGTCTCTTTCTTCCTTTGTGACTGCCAGCAACTCCCCCTCCCAGCCTATAGGTGGCTTCAGGGTTTCTCTTTCCTATGTGCAAGATCTTGCACTTCTTTGCATTAAATCCCAGTTGCCACTCCTCTGACCATTTTGCTAGTTTATCCAGATCTCTTCTCATTCTGCCCACCCCATATGGATCATCTACTCTGTTGCAGATCTTGGTGTCATCTGCAAACAGACAAGCCTTAACCTCTAGTCCATCTGCAATGTCAGTGATG
Organism: Neoceratodus forsteri; assembly: GCA_016271365.2. Classification (NCBI taxonomy): domain Eukaryota; kingdom Metazoa; phylum Chordata; order Ceratodontiformes; family Ceratodontidae; genus Neoceratodus; species Neoceratodus forsteri. The sequence goes on along the minus strand of CM057451.1, from coordinate 667,129,031 downwards.
AAGAAATTGAAGAGGACTGGCCCCAGGACTGATCCCTGAGGTACCCCACTTGTGACTTGCATCTCTTCTGACTGTATACCATTTACCACCACTCTGTTTTCTGCCCGTCAACCAGTTTGCCACCCAGTTGACCAACTTCTGACCCACCCCGAGCCTACCCAGCTTATTTATCAATCTTCTATGTGGAACAGTGTTGAAAGCTTTGCTGAAGTCAAAGTAGGCGACATCAATTGCTCCCCCTTGGTCCACCACTCTGGTTACCCAGTCAAAGAAACCCATGCTGTCTTGGATCCTGTGCCCCATGGATTCAAGGTGTTGCACTATCCTTTCATTAAGGAGTGCCTCCATAATCTTGCCCACTACTGAGGTAAGACTGACTGGTCTGTAGTTCCCTGCCTCCTCCCTGCTACCACTCTTGTGGAGCGGGATCACATGAGCCCTTCTCCAGTCTTCTGGGACCGCTCCTGTGCTCAAAGACTCACTAAACAGTTCTGCTAATGGCTCTAATTCCACCCTTAGCTCCTTAAGTACCCTGGGATGTATGCCATCAGGTCCCATTGCCTTGTCCACCCTGAGCTTAGTGAGCTCTTGTAGGACCCTTTCTTTTGTGAAGGGAGTAGTGCTCACCTCCCCCCCCAACCCCCGTGTCCATGGTGCTGAGATCTACCTGTGCACCAAACTAGATTTAACGCTGACGATGATACCCACAGAATCCTTTGGCACCAAGACCAACCTCCACTGAATCAGGACATAGGGTGGCACCAGGCCTAGAACCGAGTCACCACTGGCGTGCCCAACAGTGATGGCAGCGAGAGTAGAGCTGGCCCCAATCCCTACCTTCCATGGTCGTTCATTTCCACAGGGGAGGCTGACAGAAATTGTAAACTGTTTGTGTATGTTATATATAAACGCTAATGTATTTTAAAAAACTAAAACCAAAGAACCGAATGCTGTCGTCGTATAGACAGTGAAGTTCTGGCCCAACAAGGAGAGCAATGGCACTATGGTTGTGCACTTGACAGCAGGTAAAAAGGAAATGACACGGTTGGGGGCTGAAGCCAGTGTATATCAGCTGGCACTTATGGTGATGTGCGCGCAGGGCCTACTCACACCACTAGCTCTCCAGAAAGTTCTGGTTCCTGTAGAGTTCTAGCACCTCCGGCACAGACCAATTAGTGGGAATCTTTTTTTTTGTGTTAAATTTCTTTTTATTCAGGCCGGTCCAGTAGCACCGAGTGTTGAAGCGCTGGACGGCACATCTCGCGCCACACTGGCAACCTGGGTTCGGGAACGAGCTTGGGTATCGGGGGTCGGCAGGGGAGGGAAAGGATTGAGCATCCAGAGGACTGCTCTCCTCTTTCTGGGAGGGATCCTGGGCTTCTCTGTCACAATGGGGACCCCTGGTGGTGGCTGGGGGTACAGCTAGCGTGGAGTAACAATGGGGGGGGGCATGGCAGACATCTACGAGTCATCCGTGCAGACGTCATTGCACACTTGCGCTCCTGGGGAAACCTACAGAGAAAACCCCGAGACTGGATAGGCGATGGCTCCCCTCGGTGCCGAACTGCCACACGCCAATACCGGACCTTGCCTCCGTCCTCTCTGCCCTTTCATCACCTCGGCTGGCACTGGATTATAGACAGAGTGCCAGAAGTGGTGATGCCCTGCCTCAGGCGGCTCAGAGCTGGGGGGGGGGGGTCTCCCGGTCAGAGGTTGGTGGAGGGTAGCAACCCTCTGAGGAGACAAGGGACCAGGTGAGTGGTAGAGTGGTTGGTGTTCGGGGTAGCTTGAGAGAGTTCTAGGGTCAGCAGATGCATAAATAAAGTTGATAAAAAATATTTATTTTCATTCAGGGATTTTGTGACACAAACATACAGGTACAAACAATACAACACCGAACAAACTGTGGGCATTCAATTGATATGCAGTCTGGTATTATGGTAGGTCATAGAAACATAGAATTTGACGGCAGATAAGGACCACTTGGCCCACCCAGTCTGCCCATTTCCCTACCTAATGGATAAGCTGCAGATCCTAGTTAACCAGTACCCTACTTCTTTCTACCCCCAACCCCTAGAATTGCCTTATGGCTGTCCCATGCATGCTTTAATTCCATAGTGCAATGGTAGGCTACGACAGTGTCTCCAAGGTGAAAGTCCAAAATTAAGGCACAAAGTTTATTACATGTTCCAGCATATCTTGAACCCACCTGGCCCACAGAGAGTCAAACTTGGGCATCAAGTGACTGAGTCGTGCAGTCAATCTTTCCACCTCATATATCTGCTACATTATCTCTTGTCAATGCTGCATTAGTGGGAATCTATGGAGAAGATTAATTCTTAGAAGATCAAAAGATGCCTGAGAGGCAGTAAATTCTTTCTCATAACTAAATCCCCTTCTCTGTAAATTTACTATTCTAACACCAGCCGAGTCACCTGCTTCTTAGTTGAAACACACATTCACTCTGCTGCACTGTCAGGAAAGCAAGTGTTTTTGTGTGCGGAAGGGTGAATCCCAGCAGGGACTCGAAATGCATCTGCCTCACAGACAATTTTGGTCACATATTTGTGCTTTACAGCCTAGCATTTAGAGCACACAGCTGTGAACCTGGAGTCCCAGCACACTTGGGTTTGAATCCCACAAGTGAAAATTATGTACTCACCATAATTGTTGACCTTACAGAATATCTTTTATCATTCATTCACACTTATAAGTCTAAGCCTGAGGCGCTAGGGCCCAACGGAAGCAAAGTCTTTGCAGCTAGCAGGAGACCAATGTTTGCTGGTGGTGTTGCCGATGCAGTAGATGTACTGATGTCGTGCACATGAGCATGTCAATAACCAACAACAATCCCCTCCCTCAGTTCTGTTTGCCAATAGAAAAAACAAGCGGAAAGAAAAGAAAAGACTATAGACTTCTAGGCCAAAGGGATAGGAAAAGGATATAGGAAATAAAAATAATAAAATGACCATCAAATAGCAAAATAAAATCTTGCTATCAACTTAGAAAACGTAAGGGTTGGGCCTACTGGGTGGCACAAGGGTAGTGGGTATAAAGAGCTAGAGCCCATTATCAGCTACCTGGAAAGCAGGTTAGCGGTAAGAAATGGGCAGTAGCCCTGGCACAAAGGTCTGGCATACACAAAAGGATCTTGAAAAAGACTCCTGAATAATTAAGACAGCAGAACGGCAGCTTATATTAAAACAACTTTTGAACTCCCGAGAGGACAGTTTCAATCTGGCAGGGTAAAACCCCTACAGCTCCCTTCAGAGGAGCGTGGCAACAAGTATAAATGGACGGAGTCCAGAGAACACAAATACTATTTTGCCGCTCCTGAAAGAGCGATGAAAACAATTCATGAGAAGAAGGTAACACTTGTTAAGAAATTTTAAAATGTGAAAAATCTTGAACTCCAACAAACTGAGGAGTACAGCACAGAAAATCCTACTCCAACAAGCTGAGGAGTATAGCACAAAACATCACACTACACCTTCCTCTCCCTGAAGTACAAATCCAGTAGAGAGCTGTACCCTGTCCAAAGTGCCAAGCACTATCCACATGTCAGAAAGTTTCAGAGATGTGAACAACGTAAAGCCAATGTTGCACACAGCAACAACAGGGATATACCCCAAGGTATACATCTAGCAGGGAGAGGGAGGAACAGGTAAGACAGTGGAGAGAATGAGTTCACTCCACAAGGATTTTGTTTTTGTTTACATGTATTTTTTTGGGGGTTGGGAATAGGGCTAATAGGACCCTCGCCACATTTCTTCCTTTCTTTTGAAGGACACAAATGTGCACTCCACCCTTGAAATAAGGAAGGGGAAAAATGCTTCCCTAGTAGGAATGGCAAGAAAAGAACCAGTGTGCCATGACACAACAGGATGAGCTGCCCAGAGGCCCTGGCTCTTACCAGAGTCGGGGATAGTGGGTTGGCATGTGAAAGAATGGTGAAGATATTCTGGAAGATCAAAAATTACAGTGAGAACATATTTTTCATATCTTTCAAAAATCAGTCTTAACCATTCATTTCCAATTATGGGTTAGGGTACCAAGCTTTCCCAAAATAGGGAGGAGCTGGCTCACCCTGAAGGAAGCTATCCCTTATTCCTCTGTGTGAGGGAGAACCACCTGAGGGCAGAGGTTCCTCACAGGACCAGCGGGACCCGAGACTGGTCAGGGGCAGGTGAAGGCTCCCATTGCAGAGAAGCAGGAGGCTGCCCAAACAACTCAAGCCTGACCCTGCAGGACAAAAATGTTAGCCCCTGGAGGTGCAAATTAAGCACCTTATGCCAGGCCAGACATGCTAATCTGGGAAGGCAAAGACATGACATCCATCAAATGCAGACTGCTGTTCTTAAGAGGCTGGAGGCCACCTCACTGGCATGGTCTGATGCTCTTGATTGGGGCCTCACCAGCTCCAGGCCTTAGGCAGAAAGGTGTCTGGCTCACCAGATTAATTTGCAGTCCGGCATTGCAGCAAGGACCTGACCTAGCTGTGACCATAGGTGCTTATTATAAGTTGACTGATATGAAGCAATGCACTTAAGGGTGCGTGTCGAGGTAAACACCCTCCTCCCCAGGTATCTAATTGAGCAGAGTCAGCCTCAGGTCATCGGTCACTTAAAGGGCATCTAGGCCCAGTTGGGGTTTGCAGCACCCTAATCCCTGAAGTAGGAAGAGGTATGGCTCCTGCAGACCCTGTGGAAGCAAAATACCTGAGACGGACATTCTTCGGGGGTTGAAGCAGGGGGAACAAGAGCCAGACAGTCCTAGAGGCCTCCTCGAAGGCCCAAGGCCAAGGAGGGATGACAAGGCTGTTATCACTGAAATTTCCGAGGAGTCTCAGTGGCAAGGACACTGGATTGTGACCTACAAAGGAGCCTCTCTCCAGTGCCCTCAGCATCGCCATAAGGAACTGCTGATATGCAGAGTACTCAGCATCCACGGATAGATGGAGGAAAAAGTCCTCTTCCTTGGAGAAGAAAGTCACAGAGGAGGAGCTGGACACAGGAAGAGGTGGTGCCAGGACCATGGGCTGAAATGAGCCCAATCGGACTGGACTTTCAAACGGTATCGGGCACCTGTCATCCTCCCATACTGAGACCAGGTGAGAGGACCAAGAGAACCCATGATACCTGGCAACTCGGAGACGAGCAGTAGAGGCCCAGTAAGAATGAAGAAGCCAGAGGCTCCAGGCTCTCTGCCAGAGCTGTGGGAATCATCAGGAGACCTCTCTTGAGGTAAGGACCTGGCAAATCTGCCAGAATGTAGTTGACCAACATCTGTTTAGTGACCCAGTCAGTGCCCCTAGGGAGAGACCCCAGGTGAGGAGAGCGGAGCCATACAGATCCCACGGGGCAGCTCCAGTCCTCACCAGTGACTACGTTCAACATGAGTTCTGGGAAGAAAGTGGTCTCTGTCACTGCCAGAAGCCTGGCTGATTCCATTGCCAGCACCAGCCTCAGGGTCAGCAGCAGACACAGTGACAGGTTTCAATCCCTCACCATGGCCAGCGCCATCCTTGGAACTGGGCAAAACACCAACAGGGGTACTACCTCTGGACCTGTTGCCAGCACCACGAATGGCACCAGCCCTGACCCAGCACCACGGATGGCACCGGGGCCCAAACTGGCAGCGCAAGTGACACCAGAACGGGTCTTGCACCAAGGATAGGAACTGCTCCAGGGGCAATACTGTCACCAGCATCACACATGGAACTAGGTCCAGGGTCAGCACCATCTCCATGACTGTGACAAACAGCGTCGTCTTTATCCTCCTTATGGCCACAAGGACACTGAGGGTACTGAAGAACAACCACCTCCAACACCAGGCCAGTGCAGTTCTTGCATTAACCCTGTTCTGGTATCATGAACGGTACCGGAAGGGGACCCAGCCTGGCAACCAGCACTGCCCCGCTTACCGGTACCACGGACGGCACCAGGAGCCAAAACGACACCTGGCCATGACGGCTTTGGCCTCACCACTGAGGACGTTCACTGTCCAGGATAGATGGACTGGGGAGTTTTCAGCCACCCGCCCAGGAGGAGCCAGCTGTCTGCCAGACCCACCTCACCCATGGCCTCCGATGTCTCAGTAAGGTGAGTGTGAGGAAGACCATGATACTTCCATAGTACCAGAGGTACTGGGAAGAGGCCCAGAGGAAGGCACAAGCTCCTGCACTCAGCAGCATGGGTGTGATGCCTTGCTCTGAAAGTAGGGGGCGAATGACCCCACATTAGCATGTGAATTTCAAGGACGTGTTTGTCCATGGAGAAACAGACATTGCACTGGTTCATGTTGTGACCTGGGCTGAGGTGAGAGTGACATTCTTCACGTTGGTCTGATGGTGCAACCGGGCCCCCACAGGGGCACCGACTCAAAGGCAAGCTGCAGCCTTTCTTCTTAGCCCCGTTAGACAAACTTGGCTTCATTGTACAGAACGGAAGTAACAGAGAAAAAAAAATTCAATTTGACACCAATATCACAAAAAAAGGAACCAGAGTAGTAACAGAGCCAGTATGGCGAGGTGTTGCTGTTGGGGGACTTCACTATGCCGAACGTAGATTGGAGCCTCCCTGCAGCAGCTTCAGCTAGAAGCAGGGACTTTCTGGATTCCTTGCAGGGGGCTTCCTCAGGCAACTAGACATTGAACCCACTTGTGATGGGGCAATACTGAATTGGTGCTTACTAACAGGGATAGTGTTGCAGACGCCAAATAGGGATGCCACAATAACACGATATGACGATACAGCACGATAATTACCACTGACGATAATTTATCATTGTGAAAAACCATTATCGCGGTTATCGTGTAGCACGATATACAGTGGTAAAGCACCTCAGCTTGCTTTACCAGCAGCGCATCCCTTTCCATAGAAACATAGAAGTTGAGGGCAGATAAGGACCGCAAGGCCCATCCAGTCTGCCCATTTCTTTTTCTACATTATAAATGTGCCATCGGCCTTTGCTCTGTCAGTGGCCTATCTATTCATACTCATCTGTTCCAGGTACAATCATGATTTCTGATTCCCCTCTATCCTCCTATCAGGTTTTTAGTATTTTCCCTTAAAATAAGAAATGCAGTGCTATCCATGTGGCTTGGAGTTTTGAGGGCCTGAGCCCCTTACCTGTCGCCTTGTTGGTAAACCAGGTTCAGGAATAGACCTGGGTCACTCGAGGGCTGACTGCATGAAGGAGGACTGAGCATCCATTGATGGCTCTCCTCCATTCAGATTTTTTTTATCCCTCAGCAGGCCTCCCCTCACAAGGAGATTCACCCCTCTAGCTCCCCATATCGCTGGCCCTGGCAGTCCCATGCGGACTGCCCCCCAAAGCGGGGCCAGGAGAAAGGGGACCAGCAATCCCCAATCCAGATCACTGGGGCTGACTCCGCAGATGCCAGGAGCCATCACTAAGCCTGCCAGGACTCCGTTTGTCCTGTTTTCTCTCACCCCGACATCATGACACTGGCATGTGCCTCCTGACCCGTACTGTCCTCCAGCCATTGCCAGAGGGCAGTCAACGAGCAGGACGACATGTCTTCCCTTCCCCGAGACATACTGGACGCTTGATCCTCTCTTGCCCCTGCTGACCCCCGGCGACCCGAGTTCACTCCCGAACCTGGGTCGCCAGTGTGGGGCGAGGTGTGGCGTCCTGCGCCTCAACCCTCAGCGCCACTGGGCTGGCAGCGGCTCTCCTTCTTTGACAAGAGGGAACAGAGCAAGCAACTGCTTGATCGCAATCTAGGAGAGACTGGATGATGCAGCAGTAACAGCCTTCTGACTGGATTCAGGGGCTGAGTACGTACGTCACATACTCATACCAGTGCATGTGTGCCAGCCCAAGGGATGGGGAAAAAGAAATGGGTGGGGAGGAAGGTATGTAGATATGTGCACCAATTCACTTACTTACATAAAACTTGCATATAAGGACTGCTTAGCCCATCTAGTCTGCCCATTTTCTCTACCTAATGTGATATCGCGGACCCTACTTCATCTCCAGCTTTACCCTCCCTTTCCTAACCAATAAGGTTCCCTTATGCCTGTCCTACGCGTTCTTGAATCCCGTTACAGTTTATCCCCTGACCATCTTCACTGGGAGGCTTTTCCAGGTATTCACCACTCCTTCTGTGAAGAAATACTTCTTCACATTTCCCCCTAAATCTACTCCACTCCAGCATCAGAGCATGACCCCTTTTTCTTGAGCACCTTTTTTTCTGAAAAAATGCTCCCCTCATGTACCCTATTTATATCCATGAGGCATTTGAAAGTCTCTATCATACCCCCTCTTTTTTCCAGGGTGTACATATTTAGGTCCTTAGCCTCCCCTAATAGGGCTTTTGATGTAGACCCTGTATCATTTTAGTTGCTCTCCTCTGGACTGCCTCTACTCTATGTCCTTCTGGAGATGTGGTCTCCAGAACTGTACACAGTACTCTAGGTGAGGTCTCACCAATGATTTATATTGCGGTATCACCACCTCCCTCTTTCTGCTGGTATACCCCCTCCCTATGCACTCTAGCATCCCACTAGCCCTCCTCACTGCCTTGTCACACTGTATGGCCACCTTTAGATTGTCATATATGATTACCCCAGGTCTCTTTCCTGCTTGATGGTCATCAGTACCACTACCTTCCACCCATCTTGTATTCTGCCCTGGATTGCTTTGCCCCAAGTGCATGATTTTGCACTTCTTAGCATAGAATCTAGTTGCCACACTTTTTACCACTCCTTAAGCTTTCTTCGATCTCTATTTTTTTTATAATACAACACTTTTTTCCGCCCTCTGATCAGGCTGACCACAATCTCCGACCACGGCGCCTGCACCCCCCCAACCCAGTCGTCTTGTGTGGGCCTCACTTGAACCTACAGAACCAGGGACGGGCCACATCGTGCCATGCCTTGGACAGGGCGCCTCGATTCAGGGCGCAGCCATGAGCGCCAAGATCGCCCCCCGCTATTTTCCTCCGTTAACTTCCCCTTCAGAGAGTGGACGTGCAATGACGTCAGGGTACAACGTGCCAACGTCCGCCATGCTCTGCCCCCATACTGTCATTGCTCTAGTTGTGCCCCTGGTCATCACCAGGGGCCACTACAGAGCGATGAAACCCTGGATCCCTCCCCGGGATAGGAGAGCAGTCCACCGGACGCTCGATCCTATCCCTCCCCTGCCAACCCCTGATGACCCGAGCTTGCATCCGAATCCACGTCGCCAACGTGATGCGAGGTGTGGCATCCAGCACCTCAACCCTCAGTGCCACTGGGTTGGCTCTTCGATCTCTATTCATTTTTTTCAAAACACACACACCTGCCCCAGAGTGTCTACCCTACTGCAGATCTTTGTGTCATCTGCAAAAAGGCATACCTTCCCTTCTAGCTCCTCTGCAATGTTGCTAATAAAAGACATTAAAAAGAGGACCAGTCTCAGTACTGATCCTTGTTGCACCCTGCTGGTCACCCTCTCTTCCTCGGAGTGAGCTCCATTTACCATCACTCTCTGTCGTCAATTCCCCAGCCAATTTCTTACCCAGTTTACTACCTTTGGACCCACTCCCAGGCTGCCCAGCTTGTTTGAGTCTCCTATGTGGAATGGTGTTAGGCCTTACTGAAATCTAGGCAGGCTACATTCAAGGCTCCACCATAATGTAACAAAAGTAACAAGGCTCGCGTTACTTGAACACTGACTCTGATTTGTACTACAAGTCGGGTTAAAATCGTAAAAATAAGTTTTAAAATGCCACCACATAGACCTGCATGGAGCATGCGCATCCCCCCCGCACTAGACATATGATGACCTCACAAAACAAGGAAGCGCGGGGATGGCATTGGCGATCAGGAAGTGAAAGAGATTGTGCAGCGAACCTCCCTAGGGGGCAAATACAATCCCTTCCCTTCCTTAGGGGGCTAAGGAGAAAGATTTTCAACTACTATGGAGGAACTCCCAGTCAGGTAAGGGAGCCTCCTGATGATTTTGCAGGCAAGGAGAAAAATCTGGGAAAGGCGCTCTTTAAACAAGCAAGTAAAAATATTTGCTCATTCACATTTTAAAATGTATTGTGCTCTGTGTGTATAACATATGTATGAATTGTGTATTTAAATTTTTATGTAAAAAAATGCAAGCAATTTTATAGAAACAGACTCTTACAGCAGATAAGGACCGCTTGCCCCACCCAGTTGGCCCATTTCCCTACCTATTCAATAAGCTGCAGATCCTAGTTAATCAACAGCTTATTTCCTCCTACCCCCACCAAAACTGCCTAAGTTATGTTTGTCCCATGCACTCTTGAAGTCCGCCACTGTTTTTGACCTCACGACCTCCTCAGTAAGGCTGTTCAATGCATCCACCACCCTCTCCATATAAAGCTCAGAGATTTTATTGCGAAAAAAATAAAATATTTATTTTTTAACATTTTACTCTCTGCATTATTTTACAACAAAGACTCCAAAATAATGTGCATATATACATAGCATTGCTTGAAAAAGTCATATATGTAAATTATGTAAAAAACAGAATTTCAATAGTTTTGCTAACATTGTTTCACACGTGGCAAAATTACTGCGATAACAAGGTTATCGCGAAAATTTCATCACGGTTATCATATCATCAAAATTTTATTATCGTGACACCCCTAATGCCAAAGTGGGAAGCCATTTGGGGACCAGTGATTATCATACAGTGTGGTGCAACATAAGAACAGCTGCAGAATCCAACCACACAATGGCGGGAGCCCTGGACTTCAGAAGGGCTGATTTTTCAAAAGATGAGGAATGCCTCCAGGAATGACCTGGCGGGGGGAGGGAAAAATAGACCAAACAAAAGGAGCGCATAATGAAGGTTACAAACCACTGTGTCAAGTGGGTAAGCAGGAGACCACTATGATTCTCAAGAGGCATCAGAAAAGGTAAAAGCTTAAAAAGTAGCATTCAGAAGGTATAAGGAAACCCAGAGTAAGGAGGATAGGGAAGTGCATCTGGTAAAACAGAGGGAGGCAGACAAAGCAGCAAGTAGTGCAAATGCACAAACTGAAGAAAAAATAGCTTAGGGTGTATCAAAATGAGACAAGACATTCTTTAGGTATGTTAGCGAGAAAAGGAGGAAAAAGGGAAGGATTGTACCGTTAAAAGGAGGAGACTGTATGGAGGGAGATCAAGAAATGATAAACATCTTGAACAAATACTTCTGCTTAGTATTCACAATGGGGAGGGGGCATGAAAAGACATCAGGAGCTTTGCTAAGAAGGAAATGCACATTAATCCATTTTCTGAGGAACAAGTCAGGAAAGCACTTGCTAACTTGAAGGTGAACAAAGCTATGGGGCCAGACAGGATACATCCAAGGGTGCTGAGGAATCTCTGGGAGGTACTGGACGCACCTCTAATGGACCTGTTTAACAGATCACTGGGGACTCGTATGGTCCCAGGGAACTGAAGAAGGGCAGAAGTAGACACACTTCACAAAAGTGGTAGGAGGGAAGAGGCGGGCAGTTATAGGCCTGTCAGCCTGACATCAGTGGCGGGTTAGTTAATGGAAAAACTACTAGGGGAAAGGACTGTGGAATATTTTATATCCAACAGTTTACAGAATCCAAGCAACATGGTTTAACAGTGGGAATGTCATGCCAAACAAATCTGATAGATTTCTTTGACCAGGTGACCAAGGAGTTTTATCAGGGAAGGGCAGCGGATGCGGCCTACTTGGATTTCAGCAAGGATTTCAACACCGTTCCACACAGGAGACTGGTAAGCAAGTTGAGGAACTTGGGAGTGGGATACAAGGTGGCAAATCTGGGTAAGCAACTGGTTAGCAGACAGAGCACAGAAGGTAGTGGTAAATGGAGTTTGCTCCGAGGAAGGGAGGGTGACCAGCGGGGTACCTCAGGGATCAGTCCTCTTCAAGGTCTTCATATACAACTACTTTTTTTTTCCCAATTGTTTAACCAGGTGAGACACACTAAGCTGAAAGCTTGGTTACAGGTGCAACCTGGGAGCACAGGGAAGTTAAGTGACTTGCTCAGGATCACACAATATGCAAGTGGGGGCTGTGGGATTCAAACCCAGGTCTCCAGATGTACAGCTCAGAGCCTTAAACCACTGCACTATACTGCCTTGTGCCTGTCTAAGGTTTTTTTGAACCCCACCACTGTTTTCACCTCCACTGGAAGACTGTTCCAAGCATCCAGCACAACTGGAAGGAAAGGTCTGCCTCTTTGTGGAAGACACTAAGATCTGCAACAGAATGGACACACCTGCGGGGTGGTTGGGTGGTGGAAAGGACAGATAAGGTTTTGAAAAGACTGGAGGAATGGTTAAGGGTGGCAGCTGCAAAATAATGGACTTGGGCCATAGAAACCCGGGAGCAGAGTACAAAATGGGTGGAGTGACACTAACACAGACAAAGCAGGAAAGAGACTTAGGGGTAATTATACTGGATTACCTAAATGTGGCCAGGCAGTGCAACATGGCAGTTAGAAGGGCTAGTGAGATGCTGGGGTACATAAGGAGGGGTATCGCCAATAGGAAGAGGGAGGTGCTGCTGCCCCTATATAGATTGATGGTAAGACCTAACCTTGAGTACTGTTGTCCAGTTCTGGAGATCATATCTCAGAAAAGACAGACAGAGTGGAGGTGGTCCAGATGAGGGCTACCAAAATGGTGCAAGGTCTGCATCAAAAGTCCTAAGAGGAGAGGCTTGAGAGCTAAATATGCACGCCCTGGAGAAGAGTAGGGAGAGAAGGATATGACAGCAACCTTTAAATAATTCAAGGGGATTAATAAGAAACAGGAGGGGGTATGTTTCAAAGACATAGGTGGTCTAAAACAAGAAACAAGGGGGCATGACATGAAGCTGGGGGGGTTAAATTCAGAAGGATGTGAGGAAGTACTTCACAGAAAGGGTGGTGGATACCTGGAACAGTCTTCCAATGGAGGTGAAAACAGTGGTGGGGTTCAAACAAACCTGAGACAGGCACAAGGAAATCACAGGGGCATGGAAGGGAGGGGAAGAGATGGAGCCATAGATCATGCCGGGTCTGCAGCAAAAAAAAAAAAAAAAAAATGAAGATTAAATGTTGGGAAAACTGGATGGGTCCAGCAACCCTCATCTGCCATCATAGTCGAGGTTTCTATGAAAATGTAAAGATTCAAAACAGGCCATCACCTCTATATAGGCTCTTATCCTTCCAGTTGGTCCCCAGTATAAATCGAACCTTTCTTCTCTTGACCATTCCTTCACCATAAGTTGAAGCTCTTGGTGCGGAGCACCCTATCTCCCTATTCTATGCAGTGGCAAACTGTGGATACAAGTAGTAGACCCTGTTGCTCCCACAATGTACCTTCTACAGCGGGAAAAACAAAATTGAGGAAGGGAGAGGTCGGTGTTGGTTACTAGCCAGCTCACATGCATGATGACAGTATGTCAGCTATGTGGGTGGCACCATCAGCCAAGGCTGATCCCCTTCTAGCTGCAAAAGACTTTGCTCCCATCTCCTGAGGGGTCCCACTGCCTCCGGCTTTAGACACGTCAGTGGGAATAAAAGGTGAAGACTGATTCTTGAAAGATCCGCTGTTTACGTTACTTACTGTGTTCCAAGTCAGTTAACCTCCTGTCCTTAATTCTCTCTCTACACCTAACCCCATACCTTTCTTTAATCCCTCCTATCCCTCCTAATGCATGCTTCCCATAATTCCTGCACTGTAATGCACTCTGAGATACAGTGTGTATGAAAGGTGCTATATAAAACCAAATTCTTTACATTCTTTTACTCTTCCAGCATTTATTCACCAGAAAAAAATCCAGGGTAGAAACTGCCACAGCCTCCGTCAGCAAATGGACAAGCATGGTTGCATTTCTGGATTATTTCTTCTCATCACCTGTGCTTAAGGCACTAAACGAATGGGTCCCATTTCCCTTTTGAAAAATGTTTTCAATCCCATAATAACATTAACTGTTCATATCAAGCCTATGAAAACAAAATATGTTTATTAACCTCATCAGTCCACCTAAACAAGGACATAAGAGTTATGTATATTGCACAATTTAAAGTCTAAAAATGATTGCCAAGCAAAGGGTTGTTCTCCACTCCCATAATATTTTATGATGTGTAATTTATTGTAGGAATAAACCACAGACTAGATAATCCATATTCATTACTTCAGAAAAAAGCATCTGAATTTATAACTTAAATAAAGCAATGAAGCCGCCCTGATAGTTGCCTTGGCAGCTCAACATCATCTGTACAAACTGTCGTGTTTAGATAATTTACAATTCATTTATAAAATATCATTAAAAGCTATTTCCTGTGTCTGGTGCAGGGATTTTGAGGTTTAAAGATCAACGGTAAAATGTTCACACTATACATCGAGAATGCTGATGCCTTCTCATTTCCCTGGATACAGCTTGTTTGCAGTTAAGTAGCATTTCAGAGGAAGATGTTTTAATTTCATGTTGCTTACATTGAAGGCTATTTAGGTGAATTAAAGAAAAAAAGCCCACCACCAGATCTCCTAAGTAGGACTCCTTCTGAGGTTCCAAGGGGTACAACGAATAGTAGGAACAGCAGCAGGAGTTGGTTGGTCCCTGAGTGGGCAACGAGAAAAAGTGAGAACATGAGGTACTAGGTCAACATACCAAGTAAAACAAAAGGTTGCTGAGAGAGTTGCAGTTTCCAGGAGACTGATGAGGGAGTAAGGAGTTACCAGACAAAGAAATGAGAAGCTTCGGAGAGCGCTGCTGTACTTGTACCTACGAGGTTCAAGATGGAAGAGATGTCATGAGGTTCGACTGTTGGGGGGTAGGTTTGGAAACAAAAAGGAAGAGGAAGAGGGAGATCAGGTGCATACCTGGTGCAGATGCTAAGGATCACTAGGGCAGCAGGGAAGGAGTGGGAGATGGATATCACTAATAACCTGGCGAGGGATGAGGGTGGGATTGATCAGGAAGATTTCAGGGAGCTGAGGAGGGGTCTTAGGTACCATGCATGGTGGCTTTTGCTGAGGTGCTGCCCCTCTACAACTGGGGGGAGGGATAGGAAGATAGGGTTCTCCGCACCAAGAGTTTCAACTTATGGTGAAGGAATGGTCTAGAGAAGAAAGGTTTGATTTACACTGGGGACCAACCTGGAAGGATAAGAGCCTATATAGAGGTGATGGCCTGCATCTATCTGAGGAGGGAACCACCGTCCTCAGTGGATATCTTAAATGTTACTTTGATGAACATTTAACTAGTTAAGGGGGAGGGGTGGCAGAAGAAAAAATTAGATGCATTAACTGCCCCCCCCCCCAAACACACACACAGACTGAAAAAGGTAGAACCCGGGGGGAAGGAGAATCCCCAGGGAGCAAAATAAGGAAAAAAGCAGTGTGACAGAAAACAAGGGGGACGGGAAATGAAAATTACATACTCACTAATTCTTACAAACATACAAAAAGGCCAGCAGAAGCAGGCTTTACGGTCTATCAAATCTGTTCGATTGTGCAGCTAGCCCCTCAACTACAGCTGCCCACCCTCCCCATCCCTCTTCATCATAAGATTCCCCTCACCCTGTCCCACCCCTCTTAAAGCCACCCACCATTCTACAGGACACCACTCCCTTGGACAGAGCATTCCACCTGTCCACCACCCTTTCCATGAAAAATGTCTCCTGATTTCCCCTGAATCTTCCCCTCCAACATCAACTGATGCCCTCTATATCCCTCCCTCTTCTAAGCTGGAAAATCCCTTCTGTATTAACCTTATTTATCCCCTTAAGGTATTTATAGGTTTCAATCATATCTCCCCCCATCCCTCCTCTCCTCCAGGGAGTACATGTTCAGCTTGGCTAATCTATCCTCATAGGACTTTCCCTCAAATCCCTGGATTATCTTTGTTGCCCTACGTTGCACCTCCTCCAACAACTTGATGTCCTTCTTCAGCAACGGGCACTAATACTGCATGCAGTGCTCCAGGTGAGGCCTGACCAAAGACCTGTATGAGGAAGGATCACCTCCCTATTCTTGGAGGAGATTCCCCTCACGATACACCCTAGCATCCTAATGGCCCTTGCCACCGCCTTCCTGCACTGAGCCGAGATGTTCATGCTGCCTGTTATAAGCACCCCCAGATCCTTTTCCTCCTCGTTACTTTCCAGCTGCACCCCTTCCAGTTGATAGCTCCTCCCCTGGTTTCTAGCGCCGAAGTGCAGCACCTTGCACTTATTGGCACTGAACCTCAGCTGCCATACTGCAGACCACTCCTGCAGTTTGTTTATGTCCTCCTGCAGCCCCTTCCACCTTTCAATGTCATCTATCACAGCTCCCATCTTTGTATCGTCAGCGAACAGACTGATCCTACTCCGGACCTCATGTGAGATATGAGCTATGAATATCTCAAACACCGATCCCAGTACCGAACTCTGTGGCACCCCACTCATCACTTCCCTTGGTGATGAGAGTCCCCCCCCCACCACCACCACCCTCTGCTGTCTTCCATTCAACCAGCTGACAATCCATGTGACCATCTTTGTTCCCACCCCTACGTATTCCAGCTTCCCCCCCAGCCTCCCATGTGGCACGGAATCAAATGCCTTCCTGGAGTCCAAATACAGGACATCCACCATGTGGCCCCTGTCCAGTTCCCTGGTCACCCAGTAGTAATACTCAACTAGATTTGTCTGGCAGGATCTGTCAGAGACAAACCCATGTTGATGACCGTCCTGGAGACCACTGTCCTCCAAGATGGTCACCAGCCTCTCCTTTAGGATGGTCTCCATGAGCTTCCCCACAATCGATATGAGGCTCTCTGGCCTGTAGTTGCCTGGCTCATCCTTGGGGCCACTTTTGTAAATAGGCACCACATGGGCCATACCCTGTCTTGTGGTATGCATCCTCTGTCCAGGATGGTACTGAAAAGGTCAGTCAGTGGCCCTGCCAGGATCTCCACTAGCTCTCAGAGTACCCTAGGGTGAATGCCATCTGGTTCCGGTGCCTTGTCCACCCTTAGTGCCCTCAATCCTTCCAGAACCCCACCTTCTGCAATTCCTACGTCAGTCACCCCCTAACCACTACCCCGGGGTATCTGCCCCCTTTCTCCTGCATAAACACCGAACAGAAGTATTTGTTTAATGCCTCCACCGGTCCCTTCCCCTTCTCCACCCACCCTCCGTCCTTCCTAATTCTCATAATCTGGTCTTTGTTCATCCTTCTTTCTCTAATGTACCTAAAGAAGTCTTTTTCTCTTTCATTAATACCCTGTGCCAGTCTCAGTTCTCTTGAGGCCTTGGCCACTCTGACTAGCCTGTTAACCTCCCTGGACTTCTTCGTATACTCTTCCTTATCAACTCCACCGCCCCCTCCCCCCAATTTCTTTAGTTTCTGAAATACCTTTCTCTTGGCCCTCACCCACTCCATAACCTCTAGAGTCAACCAACTGGGCTTTCTTGTTCTTCCCTTCTTACTTCGTGCCTTTGTAAACGTCCCAGTGACTGCCGTCAGACCTCTTTTAATAACATCCCACTTTTGACTAGCATCCATGACCTGACGAATGCCTGCCAGATACTTACTCAAAATTTCCCCCATCCTATTGCAGTCTGCCCCTTTAAAATCAATCACTCTGGTTCCTGTACTCCCCATTTCCCTGCCCATACTGAGCGTGAACCACACAGAGTGGTGGCCACTCCCAGCCAGAGGGTCCTCCACCCCCAGATTTCTTACAGCCTCCCCATTTGGAAGTACCAGGTCCAGAGTCCTCTCCAATCTAGTCGGCTCATGTACCAACTGCACCAGAAAGCTGTCCTGAAATGCCTCTAGTATGACCTGCTCCCTCGCACTAGTGGTGGCTGGAGTGCTCCAATCTACCCCAGGTAGGTTGAAGTCCCCCACCACTGTGTTCCCCTTCCTACATATCCTTCTAATTTGCTCAGCTAGCTTTCTGTCCAGGCTCTCCCTTTGCGCTGGTGATCTGTATACTATCCTCATCCTTGGTGCCCTACCTCTCAAGTCCTGAAACTGCATCCATATAACCCCTGTTCTGCCTTCCTCCCTTATACACCTTATCCCTTCTCGTACATAGTTTGTCACACCTTTCCCTTTAGCCCCATCCTTCCTGAATATCTTGTACCCTGAGATCATCATATCCCAGTCCTGGGTAGCCCACGTTTCTGTGATGGCCACAGTGTCCACCCTCCTCACTGCTAAGAGAGCCTGCAACTCAGCTTATTACCTAGGCTCCTTGCACTCAATGTGACTACCCTCCACTCAGTTTCCTTCCTTGCCTTACCCTGGGTTTCCCCCATCCCCGACCCCAGTGCCTCTATCTCGACTCCTCCAGTTATCTTGGGGGGGGTTAGCTCATCGGGCTCCCCTCTCTGGGTTCCCTGCCTACCAGCTGTCCATTCGCCACCCCCTTGCCTAGTTTAAACTGACCTTTGCTGTTATGTGCCCCTCTATCCCCTGTTTTAATGTTCCTCTCCCCTCCCCACTCAAGTGTAGCCTATCTCCTGCATATATATCATTGTTGTCCCAGGTTCCTCCCCAGCCCCCCACTAACCGTACCCCTTGAATTGACACCATTCCCCCAGCCATGTGTTGAACTCTCTAATCCTTCTTTTTCTTACTGTACTCACGCACAGCACTGGTAGCACCTCTGAGAAGGCCACTGATTCCCCTAGTTCCTCACACACCATACCCAGTTCCTTAAACCTCTCCTTTACAACTTCCACCGTCTCCCCTGCCAGGTCATTTGTACTCACGTGCATCACAAAATGCGGTTTCCTCCTACGCCTCCTTGCACACTTCAGAACTGACTGCCCTGCCCGCTGTTAACCCAGGTATGGACTCCACCCATATATGACTGTGCCTTCCCCCTTACTGCCCCACCTTATCCATTTTAGTATGGAATCCCCCAGCACTAGTATCCCCCCATATCATTCCTCGTTCCCACCCACCTTACTCCCAAAGATTACCCTAATCTCTGGTGTCCACCACCTTTGTACCTTTGCCTCTCCCCAGCTCCCTCCTGCCCCCCCAGATCTGTCCCCCTTCCTCCCTGCTCCGTCCCTATCCTCCACTTCCCTCCCATCCCTCTTCCTCTCTGCTCCCTTTGACTATCCTTCCAGCTGTGCCCCTCCACCCTTTACCTGTGGCTCCCTCCTCAGACCTACTTTCGTCCCGTATTCCTTCCCCTCCACATCCCTCTCCTGCCCCCTCCTGGTGATCCTCCCCTCCCCCACCAATGTTGCCAGGACCACAAACCTATTACCTGCCCCCACTGCCTTGCTGTCGTTGGCTCTTCCTCCTGACTATGGCCCTCCCTACAGTGCCTGGTCTCCTGTTGGGTTTGCATCCCCCCCCTCTTCCCTCTCAGACCCAATGTTCCTCCCATGTGGTGCTATCATGTTACCCTCTGGAGTGGCCCACTTGCCCCAGCAGCCCCCTCCCTCCTCCCAGACTCTTTTACTCCCTACAAAGCCATATCACCTCCACTTCAAGCCTTCTTAGCCTGTGACAGATTGGACACCCTCCAAGTTTCCATAGAATGTTCATCCAAACCGCCACCCCACATCCATTACAGCCCACTATTCTACCCATGTTTAAGCACTACTTAATTAACAGGAAAGGATAATGCAAAAAGAATACAGTACTACCAATAAGCTTTTTTTTTTTTTAACCAGTACTATTTGTGCATTATTAACTAGTCCCACCCCTCAAAAATAAACTTACAGGACAGTACAAAAAAAAGAATGCAGTATTACCTATTTTTTTTTCTCTCCCCTGGTCCCTGCCTAAGACACCTCCCCACTAAGGTGACTTACTCTACAAATACATTGTCGTATGCCAAAATACAGCCTAAGATGCCACCCTCTCACCCTCACCCCCTGTAGACAAAAACAGTGCCAGCTTGACTCACCATCTGAATTCAGACAAAGTTCCCGAAGTCCAGGTAGCATTCAGCTCCTTCCTGGCCCCTCCTATGTAAGTTCCTTCCCCCAGAAGGCGTCAAGGCGGCATCTTCTGCTGCTCTTCAGCCCTTGGCTCCCTGCTGCTCCATGACACTGGCTCCTCCCACCTCGACTATATAATAGAGGTTGGGGCCGGGGAGGCATACGCATGTCACGTAGCCATGCTCTGGCCTCCCCTTCTTTGACGTTACCCTCTGGCCTCCACCGGGGGGGGGGGGCAGCCAAGGTGCGGGACATCCTCCCTAACCCCGGAGAGGAGAGCTGTCGGATGCTCAATCCTCTCCTTCCCCTGCTGACCTCTGGCAACCCGAGGTTGCTCCCGACCCCGGGTCGCTGGTGTGGCGCAAGGTGTGGCATCCAGCGCCTCAACTCTCAGAGCCACCGGGCTGGCTTACAAAAGTTTATTTGATTTATTACTTACGCTTTAGTAAAATAGTTCTTCTGCAATTGTTTGTGAACTCAAATGCCACTGTTGCCAAGGACACACTCTTGAACGTGACATGTGTAGTACACTTACAGAAAACAAATATTAGGATTTCTGCGTTTTATGTTTCCACGCCTTTTTTTGGGGTGGGGACAAATGTATGCCCGGATCTTTTGTACTTTTACAGCTCTGAAACATGCTGTGAATGTGTGAGACGATGCAAGTAAAAGCACTGTCAAATTTCTGTTGCCATGGAGACAGTATGAGCATGGTAAGAAAATAGCAGCCGTTTAACTGAGACGCATTGGTGGTGGGCTTTTCGTCCCAATGAAGCTGCTTTCCTGTTATTGTAAGTACTAGTAATAGAAACATAGAATTTGATGGCAGATAAGGACCGCTTGGCCCACCCAGTCTGCCCATTTCCCTACCTAATGGATAAGCTGCAGATCCTAGTTAACCAGCAGCCTACTTCTTTCTACCCCCAACCCCTAGAATTGCCTTATGGCTGTCCCATGCATGCTTGAATTCAGTCACTGTTTTGACTCCACAACCTCTCCTCCAGGCCGTTCCATGCATCCACAACCTTCTCTGTGAAAAATACTTCCTTACATTACCTCTGGCAGCCCCCTCTATCTTCAAATTGTGCCCCTTGTTCTTGCACACCTCTTTTTTGAAAGATGCTACCCTCTTGGACTTTGTTGATTCCTTGAGGTACTGAAAGTTTCTATCATGTCCCCCTCTCCTCCTTTCCTCAAGGCTATACATATTAAGCTCCTTTAGTCTCTCTTCATATGTCTTCCGGTGCAGACCCTGCACCATTTTAGTTGCCCTCCTCTGGACAGCTTCCATCTTATCTATGTCCTTGCGGAGACTGGGTCTCCAGAACTGCACACAGTACTCCAGATGGGGTCTCACCAGCTGTCCGTACAGAGGGATAACAACTTCCTGTTTTCTACTGGTGATGCCTCTCCCTATGCATCCCAGTATCCCCCCAGCCCTCCTTACTGCCCTCTCACATTGCTTGCCCACCTTTAAGTCATCTGATATGATTACTCCCAGGTCCCTTTCCATTTCTGTTGTTGTTAGTATCTCACCCCTCATTGTGTACTCTTCCCCTGGGTTTTTGTTTCCCAGGTGCATTACCTTGCACTTCTTAGCATTAAATCTAAGCTGCCATACATTTGACCATTCATCTAACCTTGACAAGTCCCTTCTCATCCTTTCCACCCCACCTTGTGCATCAACTCTGTTGCAGATCTTTCCGTCATCTGCAAAGAGACATACTTTTCCTTCCAGTCCATCTGCAATGTCACTTACAAAGACAATGAAGAGGACTGGTCCTAACTCTTGAACCTACGGTACCCCACTAGTAACCCCCTTTCTTCAGAGTGGACTCCATTTACTATTACCCTCTGTGTCCTATTCTCCAGCCAATTCTTTACCCAGGCTATCATCTTGGGACCCACTCCCAGGCTGGCTAACTTGTATATTAATATTTTGTGTGGGACTGAGTCAAATGCCTTGCTAAAGTCTAGGTAGGCCATGTCCACAGCCCCTCCCTGATCTGCTACTTTGGTCACCCAGTCAAAGAAATCTATTAGATTTGTCTGGCATGACCTTCCCGCTGTGAATCCATGCTGCCTTGGGTCCTGTGCCCCTCTGGCCTCTAGGTACTCGACAATTATTTCCTTCAGAAGTGATTCCATCATTTTCCCTATCACTGAGGTTAAACTAACAGGTCTGTAGTTTCCCGCTTCTGGCCTGCTCCCACTTTTGTGAAGGGGAATCAAATCAGCCCTCCTCCAGTCCTCCGGTACCACCCCATCCTCCCATGATTTGTTAAAGAGGGTAGTCAGTGGTGTCACTAGTTCTACCCTTAGTTCTTTTAGAATTCTGGGATGAATCCCATCAGGCCCCATGGCTTTGTCCACCTTCAGTTTTAGAGTTCTTTCAAGACCCTTTCTTCTGTAAATGGCTGGTATCAACTTCTGTATCCAGAGTGTTTCTATTGTTTGTTTTAGGTACCTCCCCTCTTCGTTTGTAAATACTGAGCAAAAATATTTGTTTAGTATCTCTGCCTTTCACAGTCACCCTCCCACCCCCTCCCTTTATTAAGCCTCACTATCCCTCCCTTAGTCTTCCTTCGGCTCCCTAATGTACCTAAAAGGTTTTATCCCCTTCTTAACTGGGTTGGCTGTCTTTTCCTCAGTTTGGGCCTTTCCTGTTCTGACTGCCTTCCCAGCTTCCTTTTGCTTTAACTGATACACTTCTCTGTCCTGTTCCTTCTGTGATTCCTTGTACTTTCTGAATGCTTTCTTTTTCTCTTGAACCTTCACTGCCCCTCCTTTGAGAACCATAGTGGCTTCTTACATCGTTGGTTTTGTTTGATTGCTTCACACAAGGCTTGTTACCTCTGTGATGGCAGTTTTATTATTCCCCATTGTTCTTCCACCCTCCTTCCTGCCCATTTGCTAGTGCATTCCTTAGGCACTCACCCATTTTGGCAAAGTC
This sequence comes from Neoceratodus forsteri, assembly GCA_016271365.2. Classification (NCBI taxonomy): domain Eukaryota; kingdom Metazoa; phylum Chordata; order Ceratodontiformes; family Ceratodontidae; genus Neoceratodus; species Neoceratodus forsteri. The sequence goes on along the minus strand of CM057451.1, from coordinate 667,106,163 downwards.
AGCCCTCCTGAAGTCCAGTACTTTTGCCTTTGTATGGCTTGACTCTATTGCTGTGTTTATTGTGAACCACACTGTTCGGTGGTTGCTAGTTCCCAGATGGCTACCCACTTCTACATCTGTGATCCTCTTTCCATCTCCATTTGAGAAGACCAGGTCTAAGATTGCTCCCTCTCAAGTGGGTTCCAATACTAGTTGTGTAGGGCATGCCCCCTGTAAGGAGAGCTAATTTTAGCCACACACACAGAACTCTCACTTAACCCACCCTGATGTGCCATAGCGGTTTTCAGTGAATACTATTATCAGCTTATCAGCTGTGCGGACAGCCTGCAGCAAAATTCTCTCTCTCTGTACGCATTTCAGCCTGTAATGAAATCCACCCTCTCTCTCTTTCTACACCTTTCAGCATTTTGGAAATTGTAACTAGCAGCACTGGACTGTACTCTGAAATAATACATCAGCAGTCCAAGCGGCATGTAGAGAACCTCTGTGTCTCTCAGACCCTTGCCAGTCCAGCCTGAGTGAGCGTGGTCATATACTGTATTTTTCTATTATAAATGCTGCATTTCCTGAATCTGTGAGACAGGCTATGGTTTGAGGTTTCAGAGGAAGAAGGGTGATAGACCACTGGTTAAAATTTTGATTTTTTTTGTTTTGTAGGTTGATTTACATTGGTGGTAGTGCTATTGGTAGTTTTAATGGTGACTGATCTCTGTCAGTAGAACTCTTACTAAATGTAGGGCCAACTAAAACATTACGCCAGTAAATCAGGCCTTACAAGCACATTCATTAAATATTAACATTGGACTGATAGAATGTCATCAGCCAATCACATTTCTCCATTTGAAATGCACTTTTAATAATGTCCAGGGAATGAAGGGTGTGTTCCCCTTCATTTTGAAAGTTAGAGAAATAAGTGGGAAGAACCAAAGGCTGGTAGAGGTGGAAATCTGAAACCACTTTGGGTAGGAACTTAGGGCGAGTATGGAGGACCACCTTGTCTTTATGAAAGATGGTATACAGAGGGTCTGTGACCAAGGCATGTATTTCAGAGACCCTGCGAGTAGAAGTGATGACTACCAGAAAGGTGGTCTTCCAGGTCAGAAATTTCATATCCTACGTGGCTAGAGGCTCAAATGGTTTACAAGTGAGCATGTCTAGCATGAGATTAATATCCCAGGGGGCAACCGGCTTCCTTACCGGGGCCTCGTATGAACAATACCATTGAGGAATCTCTTAAATAGTAGTAATTGAGTCAGGGACATGTTCTGGACTGGCTCATGATAGGCAGAAAGCGCACAGAGGTGCACCTTTACAGAGGAGTATTGCAGTCCTGCATCTGAAAGGTCTAGTAGGTACTCCAACACTTTATCCGGAAAACACTGAAACGGATCTCAGTAGATCTTAGCACACCATTCTGAGAAATGCTTCCATTTAGCTGTGTAAGTCTACCTGGTGGAAGGCTTACGAGCTGCCAAGAGGATCTGCGAGATTCTTTGAGAAACTTTAAACCTGCTCTCTTCTATCTCCTCAGGAGCCAGGTGTGGAAATGAAAGGAGTGCAGGCTGGGATGGACCAGGGATCCCTCTGTCAAGAGGTCCATTCACAGAGACAGTTGCCTCATAGGGGCTTCCGACAACTTGTTGATCAAAGGAAACCAGATCTGTTGAGACCAGTATGGTGCAATTAGAATCATCTTGCTCCCGTGTGCCTCCAATCTGAGCAGCACCCTCTGAATTAATGAGAAAAGGGGAAATGCATAGAGAAAATGACTTGTCTACTGCAGCCTGAATGCATCCTGACAAAAAATGCCAGGTTTTGGATTTCTGGAGCAGAATAGAGGCAGTTCTGCATTAAATGGGGACGCAAAAAGGTCCAGGTCCAGACTGCCCCATTCGTCAAAGAGCAGTTGCACGAAGTCTGGTACAAGCGACCACTCGTGAGGATCTGCTTCTGTCCTGCCAAGGTGGTCTGCCAGATCATTCTAAGTCCCTGTCAGATAGGCTGCCTGAATCAGAGCATTGTGTTCAATGCACCACTCCCATATCCTCACTGTTTCTCTGCATAGAGGGTAGGAGAGAACACCACTTTCCTTGCTGATGTAGTACACCACGGCTTTGTTGTCCATCTGAAGAATTACTTTGTAATTGACAACTTCTTGTAGGGTTCGGATAACGTGCAGGACTGCTCTCACCTCTAGAACATTGATATGGAGATGAGACTCCTCCTGAGTCCTCACTCCTTGAGTGTGGAGATCCTGACAGTGAGCTCCCCAGCTGAACAGAGATGCATCCATGGTGTTGGTGATCTGAGATTCCAGTGGGGTATCCACCATGCAAGTGATCTCCGCAGAGGTTCCGTCACTTTGATGTGGCGTAAGACTGCGGATGTGTAGTTGGAGACCACTGTGTGGAGAGTATCCACTGGGTGGTCTTCATGTGCAATCGAGCAAGAAGCACTCTGAAAATGGACGAGGCCATAAGGTCTGGGGGAATCTCTGCAAAGTTGAGTGAGTACCTTTCTCGAACAATTCTGAGGACCCACTGTCTGTGGTGATAGTCTTCCACTGGTTGTAAAACTGAGGCAGACAACCTCCCACTGCCATGGAAATGTCCACCTTGGGCAGCAGAGGTGAGACCAGGGCAGGACTTTCAGAGGGTAGTATTGGGCGCTTTTGGGCCTTGTACCTTCTGCTGTGTTTTCTTTTGCGGCTGAGGAGGCTGGTGCCTGTTTGGGGCTCCTCAGCCTCTTCCTCAAAAGGGCTGCCTATTACGAAAAAAACTGACGGTTCCTGCCTCTCTGAGGGTCAGAAGGAGCCAGCCTGGCTGTTTTAATGGCAGTCCTTGTTTTGTGACAGACCTCTAGGACTTGTTGTACCTGTTAGTCAAACAGATACATGTCATTGAAGGGGACATTCATTACCTGCTGCTGAGCATCACAGGAAAATGAAAATTACGTACTCACCGTAATTCTTGATCTTCCCAAGTATCTTCACCATTCATCATGTCTGGGTCTAGGCCAGAGGTCTGCACTCTGCTCGTGGGAAAACAGCTTGTCTCTAAATTTTCATTGCTGGGGGAGCTGACATCGGGGACAGCGCAGCCCACAAGTCCAGCGTATTACATGGCGTTCGTGGGGTGGCGAGTAACCAACTCCGACTCCTACCAGCCCTCAGCGCTGTCTGCCAAGAGAGGAAGATAGAAGAAAACGGGGATAGAGTGTGGGCAAGGGAGCCCGAAGGATAGGGAGGGTGGGGAGAAAATAAAGACAAAAAGCTGACTGAGTAAGGGACATAATAACAGAGGGACTAGGAAGGGCAGGGATGGCCAGCATGCTGGGCAGCCCTAGGTAGATGAAAAACGAAAAAAAAGAAAAGAGAAAGAAAAGGCTAAAGGAAAAAGAAAAAGAGAGAGAGTGTGCTAGTCCTCTCTCATTATCACCATATCTATGTTTTGAGTGTTTTTTTTTTTTTTAACTGAGGCAGAGCCCTAGACAAGGAGAGATGTCAGGATGCTTAAAGTTCCAATCAGACCCAAGGCCTGAGTCAATGAGGAGAGAGCCAATTAACCCAGCTGGGCCAAGAGGAGGAGTGGATCAGGATGCACTCTCATGTCCACTCCTTCTAGCTCAAGGCTCTCCTTTGTCAGCATAAGGAGGAGGTGGGGGGATAAAGAGGGGAAGGACAGCTAAAGGAGTCATCACCTAATAAACCCCTCACAAGAAGAAGCCAAAGGGAAGACCTTCTGAGAGGCTCCTCTCCCTTACTGAGTTTTTATTTTTTTTTTATCATCTCCGAGGAGAATACAAGTGCCTTCAGAGAGGAAACAAGAAGGCCTTCAATGAAGGTGGATTAACACAGAGAGAACCTGTGCCAACCATGTCCACTTGGGACTGTAAGGATTCCATTAAAACTGGAAAAGACTGCTCAGGAAGGAAGAGAGGAAAGAAAACAACCCAAGGTCTGGGTCTCTCCCTTCTAGTCAACACACACACACACATATAAGTAGGTGTGTGTGTGTATATATATATATATATATATATATATATATATATATAAACACACACACACACACACACACACACACACGTATTTGTATGTAAGAGAACCTCAGGTAAAGCCTGAAAGTTAGGCTAGCCCAAGGAAGGTAGATCGCCAGATGGCGAGAAGGAAGCAGAGTTTGGCTCTTAAGAGAAACTACCATCCCCCTTAACACTCACCCTTGAAGGACCAAGAGGATAGGAGAGAGAGAGAGAAGGGGGGGGAGGCACTGCCCAACACCAGGCCACAGGGAGGGAGGGTAGGCAGTGATGAATGGTGAAGATACTTGGGAAGATCAAAAATTACAGTGAGTACGTGATTTTCATCCCTTACCAAGGAAGTCTTCACCATTCATCATGTCTGGGTCGGAGTGCCGAGAACAAAAACCCTGAGGGAAAAGATCCCCTCAGCCTCCTGTGGAGAGAGGAACATAGGGGCTGAGGACCCCTTATGGGACAGGTGAAGCTGTGCGTGGGTCTTGAGCCAACAGTGGTTCCTGTGCTCTGAGCTGAGCGGAAGGTGCCCCTGTAGTTCATGCCGTGACCTCCGGGAGAAAAAATGGGGCCCCCCCGAAAGGTGAGGACTGCACCCTACACCAGACCAAGGGTGACAACCTCGAAAGATGAAGCCACACCGTCCGCCTAATGCAGACAGATGTTCCTACCAGCCTGGATGCCACCTCATTAGCATCATACACTGCCTTGGAGAGGTGTCTTGCAAGCTCCAGGCTCCGTGCAGAAAGGCTGATGGCCCACCGGGTTTCCTCACCATCAGGCACTGCTGCTAAGAGTTGACCTAGCAGCATCCAGATGTGCCTAGTGTAAGCTATCTGGTGTGCCTGACAAGCCGCTATACATACAAGAAGACATACCACTGTAAACACCTTCTCCCCCAGCGGTCTAACTCAGTTAAGTCAGATTCTGGGTCTTGGTCATGCTGGGGGCAACGATGCCCAGAACTCCTGAAGAGGGGCGGGGTATGGCACCTGGAGACCACACAGCAGCGCAATACCTGCACATGCAGTCCCTAGGGGCAGGAGCTGGGGTGGCTGGATGTTGCCAGACAGTGTATGAAGCCTCCGCAAATGGCCGCGGACAGGGAGGTTTGATCAAATGGTCAGCACTGTATTCTCCCAGGAATGACACTGTCATAGAGGACAGGGTCATGTCCGGCAAAATGGGAGATGTGAAGCTGTAGCGTAAGGAAGCATCCTCTTCCTCAGTGGAGGAAGTCCAAGATTTGGAGGAACTTGCTTCAGAGGAGGGTGGTGCAGGGGTTTGAGGTCTAAAGATGACCTTGTTAAGTGCCCTTAAGGAGCAAGGAAATGCAACTGCTGATCCTCTGAACTGTTCCCAACTCATGGGGCCTCTTGGATCTGGAAGACCGGAAAGCGAGGGGGTGGAGGCAGAGGATGAGAGGAGGGAGAAGCCTGGCAAACCAGGGAAGGTCCTCTACAAGGACTGCAGGACTGTGCAGGAGACTCCACCCGAAGGTGGTGGCTACCTGTCCTGCCCACCTCAATGCACCCAACAGTTGAGGGGTGGACAGGTGAGGAGAACGGAGCCATACAGAGCCCAAGGATAGGCAGGCCCCCTTACGCACCAACCACAGAACTCTCCCCAAGTGCAGAGGAAGACAAGGCAGTATCAGCACTACAGCTCCTCCCGAATCCTACAGAGGCTCTACGGTGGGACCGCTGCACAGAATGAGCCCTGCCAATCCCTATCACCGAAAAGAGCCTGCCCCTCAGAGGCGGTCTAGAAGATGAGTCCGAGCTAGCAGGTGAAGAAGATGAGGTCTAGTCACCAAGGAAGTGACAACAGACCCCAACCCCTCAGCACTGTCCCCAGCAGCCGGAGCTGCCCCCATCTGATTAGAAACAGATAAGGCACACTCTGCACCGGAGATAGTACCAGCTCCAGAAACGGTGCCGGACCCGGTGCTACCATCCCCAGAAGCATCAATAGCGACACCGGGAGTCTTTCTGGCACCGGGCCGCGGCACAGAGGGGACCATTAAAGTGGATCCAAGGTAGAGCTGCGGCACCACACTGGGGGTCATCTGTGTCTCAGAGGAGACCCATGACTGCGAGGGGTAACCAGCTGCCCCCCCCAAGGAGGACGACTGTCCCACCAACCCATTGCTGAGCCCCCTTGTTCCAGCAAGCTTTGAAACAGAGGGTATCTCCTATCCGCTGGCCCGTACAGACCCAGGGAGGAGCTCAGGGGAGGCGTCCAGAGACTTTGTCTTGGTGTCCAGAGTGTGTTGTTGACCACCGAAGGTTTGGGGGTCTCTCCCCAATCTCGCCGTGTGAATAACTAAGGTGTGATAGTTCATCGAGAAGCAGGTGTCACACTTGTCCATCATGTAATGGAAACTCAGACAAGAAAAGCAACGTTCGTAGGGGTCCAACACAGTCATGGTGTTGCCACAGGAACACCTACACATGGGGGGAACTCGCGCATTCTTAGAGGATTTTTACGCCCTGACTCTGATATCGCCATTGCGTGAAAAGAAAAAATTACTCACCTTAGTAATGTTGTTTCTTCTAATGGGAGTCTTGCTGTATTCTGACATATGCAGTTAGGTCCTGCCTTTCAACTGCCCTGGAGAACAAAGAGTAAAACTTTCCATGGCCTGCATGGAATGTTCACCATGAGCTCGGCTGAAGCCCCTGTCTGCTGTTGTTTACACTGCAACCGTCAGATCTTTACGAGCAAAGACCCACTAGATGTTCTGTATGGAAACTGTAAAATTCTTACTAGCCAACTGGCAAATATATCTAAATAAAAGGTTTTCTGGTTTCAAAAGGAAGACTCAAGTCAGGAAACCCAAAAACAAAACACATCCAAAACACAACCCCTCACCCAAACCAAAAGAGGGTGAAAAAAGGACACCCCTAGGGTGCTAACACTGCTCCTGCCACCCACATCCCAAAATCTAGGTTCTGAGGAGGGGGGGGGTGGGGAGGTCAGAATACAGCAAGACTCCATTACAAGAAACAACATTACTAAGGTGAGTAATTTTTTCTTCAAACAACATGAAGTCTTCCTGTATTCTGACATATGCAAACTACCAAGCAGTACCTCCATGGAGGAGGGACAGAACCTACTTTGGAAACAGGCTCTGAAGTACTGCTGTGCCAAACCGAGCATCACTCCTAGCCTAGATATCCAGAGAGTAATGCTTGGTGAAAGTATGGACTGTTTTCCAGGTGGCTGCTTGACAAATTTCTAAGAGAGGAATATCCCTGGCAATAACCAGGGAAGCAGATGTACCTCTAATGGAATGAGCCCTCAGGCCTGAGGGTGGCGTTCTACCCAGTTTTTCATAGCAGAATTGTATACAAGAAACACTCCACCTGGCAACAGATCTCTTAGTGGCAGGTTTGCCCTTTCCAACTTCTCCATATGTAAGGAACAACTGGAGAGATTCAAACCTGTGACCCTTGGTACGCTCTATGTAGTAGCTAAGGGCTCTTTTAACATCCAGGCTGTGTAGCCTCCTCTCTCCCGAGGAGGAATGGTCAGAGAAGAAAACAGGGAGAGAGATAGACTGGTTAAGGTGGAAATCTGAAACCACTTTAGGTAAGTACTTTCTGTTAGCTCTAAGGACCACTTTATCTCTATGGAAAGAGATGAAATCAGATTCCACTGACAGGGCTTGCAATTCACTGATACGCCTGGCAGAAGTAATGGCTACTAAAAACACAGTTTTCCAAATCAAGTACTTAAGCTGTGCTGAGGACAAAGGCTCAAAGGGAGGTTGCATAAGCTGAGCAATGCAAACATTAAGGTCCCAAGCAGGAGCAGGATCCCTAAAGGGGGAACTGGTGTGAAGCAATCCCTTAAAAAACTTACAAAATACAGGATGGGATGATAGAGAGGAAGGCTTGCCTACTGACAAGAAAGCAGAAACAGCTGCCAAGTGTACTTTAAGGGTAGCTGGTCTGAGGCCTAGGCCATTAAGATGGACCATATAGTCCAAAACCGTAGGCAATTCAGCAGAGTCTGGAGAAATATTCTTCTTAGAACACCAAATGCTGAATCTTTTCCATTTGGAGTTGTAAGTCTTCCTGGTGTAAGGCTTTCGAGAAGCCTTAAGGATATCCAGAACCCCTTGGGAAAGATGTAGATCTGCAAACTCTAACTATACAGACCTCCATCTCGGGGGGGGGGGGTGGACAAGGAAATGATAGAAGGCTTCCTTAGAATGGCAGAAAAAGGGGAGATATTGTTGATGGGGGACCTGAATATGCCAGATGTTAACTGCAGCACCTTTGCTGCAGGCACATCCAAGAGCAGGGTCATTCTTGATGCCCTACAGGGGGCATGCCTCAGACAGCTAGTATTGGAACCCACTTGGGAGGGAGCAATCTTAGACCTGGTACTCTCAAATGGGGATGGAGAAAGAATCTCAGATTTAGAAGCGGGTAGCCATCTGGGAACAAGCGACCACCAAACAGTGTGGTTCACGATAAACACAGCCATACAATCAAGCCATACAAAAGCAAGAGTATTGGACTTTAGGAGGGCTGACTTTGGGAAAATGAGAGAGTGCCTCAGAAAAGCACTAGCAAACAGGCAAGAAGGAGGTGGAGGAACAATGGGAGTAATCAAAACAACCATCACAGAGGCAACAAGCCTTTGTTTAAAGCAAATCAATAAAACACAACGAAGGAAAAAAAGCTATGGTTCTCAAAAGAGGTGGCAGGGAAGGTTAAGGAGAAAAGGATAGCATTCAGGAAATATAAGGAAACACAGAAGGAGCAGGACACAGAACTTTATCAGTTAAAGCAGAAAGAGGCTGGGCAGGCAGTCAGAATAGCAAAGGCCCAAACCGAGGAAAGGATAGCCAATTCTGTTAAGAAGGGGGATAAGACCTTTTATAGGTACATTAGGGAGAGAAGAAAGACCAAAGGAGGGACACTGAGGCTTACTAAAAGGGAGGGAATGTGGGTAGAGGGTGACAGTGAAAAAGCAGGGATACTGAACGAATATTTCTGCTCAGTATTCACAAAGGAAGAGGAGGGGGAGGTACTAAACAAGAGAAACACTCTGAAGATGGGGGTCGATACCAGTCCATTTACAGAAGAAAGGGTTCTGAAAGAACTAATAAAATTGAAGGTGGACAAAGCAATGGGGCCTGATGGGATTCACCCAAGAATTCTAAAAGAACTAAGGTTAGAACTAGTGACTCCGCTGACTACTCTCTTTAACAAATCATGGGAGGACGGGGGTGGTACCTGAGGACTGGAGGAGGGCAGATGTGATTCCTCTTCACAAAAGTGGGAGCAGGACAGAGGCAGGAAACTACAGACCAGTTAGTTTGACCTCAGTGGTAGGGAAAAGGATGGAATCACTTCTGAAGGAAAGAACTGTTGAGTACCTAGAGGCCAGTGGGGCACAGGACCCAAGGCAGCATGGATTCACGATGGGAAGGTCATGTCAGACGAATCTAATAGTTTTCTTTGACTGGGTGACCAAAGTAGTAGACCAGGGAGGGGCTGTGGACATGGCCTACCTAGATTTTAGCAAGGCATTTGATACAGTCCCACACAAAGGATTAATACACAAGTTAGCCAGCCTTGGAGTGGGTCCCAAGGTGGTAGCCTGGATAAAAAATTGGCTAGACAACAGAACGCAAAAGGTAGTAGTAAATGGAGTACACAGTGAAGAAAGGAGGGTTACTAGCGGGGTACCGCAGGGTTCAGTACTGGGACCGGTCCTTTTTAATGTCTTTATAAGAGACATTGCAGAGGAACTGGAAGGAAAAGTATGTCTCTTTGCAGACGACACAAAGATCTGCAACAGGGTTGATACACAAGATGGAGTGGAAAGGATGTTAAGGGACTTGGCAAGGTTGGAGGAATGGTCAAATGTATGGCAGCTCAGATTCAATGCAAAGAAGTGCAAGGTAATGCACATGGGAAACAAAAACCCAGGGGAAGTGTACACAATGGGGGGTGAGATACTGACAACAGTAAAAATGGAAAGAGACCTGGGGGTAATTATATCAGATGACCTAAAGGTGGGCAAGCAATGTGAGATGGCAGTAAGGAAGGCTGGGGGGATACTGGGATGCATAGGAAAAGGCATCAGTAGTAGAAAACAGGAAGTTGTTATCCCTCTGTACAGACAGCTGGTGAGACCCCATCTGGAGTACTGTGTGCAGTTCTGGAGACCCCATCTCCGAAAAGACACAGACAGAGTGGAGGCTGTCCAGAGAAGGGCAACCAAAATGGTGCAGGGTCTGCACCAGAAGACATAAGAAGAAAGACTAAAGGAGCTTAATATGTAAACCCTTGAAGAAAGAAGGGAGAGAGGGGACATGATAGAAACTTTCAAGTACCTCAAGGGAATCAACAAAGTCCAAGAGGGTAGCATCTTTCAGAAAAAGAGATGTGCAAGAACAAGGGGGCACAATTTGAAGATAGAGGGGGGACGGCTCAGAGGTAATGTGAGGAAGTATTTTTTCACAGAGAGGGTTGTGGATGCATGGAACAGCCTCCCTGAGGAGGCCGTGGAGTCAAGAACAGTGGGGGAATTCAAGAATGCATGGGACAGACATAAGGCAGTCCTAGTGGGGGGTAGGAGGAAGTAAGCTGTTGGTTAACTAGGATCTGCAGCTTATCTGTTAGGTAGGAAAATGGGCAGACTAGGTGGGCCAAGCAGTCCTTATCTGCCGTCAAATTCTATGTTTCTATGTTTCTCTTCAAGAGCCATGCCTTGAGATTGAGAGATTGGAGATTCAAGTAACAAATCCTCCCCTGAGAGGATGTCAACAGGATGTAATTCCTGGGAAGAGACAGGGGAAGGTGGACTGCTAGGGACAGCAACAGGGGGTACCAGGGCTGTCTGGCCCAGTCTGGAGCAATCAGAATCACTTTGCAAGGTTGTGACCTTATCTTGACTAACACTTTGAACAGGAGAGGGAAGGGGGAAAGCATACAGAAATTTTCCTTCCCAGTTCAGAATCAGAGCATACAGGGGGACTGAGCCAAAGACTGGGGGTCTGCAACAAAAGAGAGGAAGTTGGTGATTGTCTGGGGCTGCTAAAAGATCTATCTCTGGTGTGCCCCATCTTGAGAAAATCACTTTCAAAACTAGAGGATCTAGGGCCCATTCGTGATGGCCCTGGGATATTCTGCTCAGTGCATCTGCTAGGACATTGTCCTTCCCTGGGAGGTGAACTGCTATCAGGGAGGTTTGGAGGGAATAGGCCAGGGACCACAACTTCATTGCTTCTGTGCACAAGGCTGTAGACTGAGTGCCTCCTTGCTTGTTGATGTACCAAATGGTGGTGGTGTTGTCTGTTCTGACCTGAACCACCTTGTTCTGTACAGATTTGGAAAAAGCTTGCAGTGCCAGAAACACTGCTCTGAGTTCCAAGAGATTGATGTGAAGCAGAGATTCCTGAGGTGACCACAGTCCTTGGGTGGTAAGATCCCCCAAATGGGCTCCCCAGCCCAGCAGGGAAGCATCTGTGGTGAGTATCACTGAATGAGACTGAGTGACAAATGGAACCCCTTGTCCCAAATTGTCCTGATCCTGCCACCATTGCAAGGCTTGGATTAGGGTTCAAGTCACTGGGACTGGTTTGGTAAGGGAATCCTTTCTTTGGGACCAGAAGGCTCTTAAGTGGAACTGAATGTCCCTCATCTGGAATCTTGCCCCTTGGACCACTGCTGTGGAAGCTGCCATGTGGCCCAGAAGCTAAAGGAAATGCCTTGCTGGTCGAGACACCTGAAGGGTGAATGAAGAGGCCAGTTCCATAAGGTTCTTTGCCCTTTCCAGGGGAAGAAAGGCTCTTGCCTTTACTGTATCCAGTTCTGCACCTATGAAGGTGAGGAGCTGTACTGGTTCGAGAACTAACTTCGGAAGGTTGAGAAGGAATCCTAAGGAAGTGAGCACTTGCTGGGTCACTTGCAGATGTGACTTGACTTGGTCTGGAGACTGACCTACTATGAGCCAGTCATCCAAGTATGGGAAGATGGAGATCTTTTTTCTTCTTAGGAAAGCAACAACTACTGCCAGGCACTTTGTGAAAACCCTTGGGGCTGATGTTAGGCCAAAGGGCATTGCTCTGAACTGATAGTGGCCTGAGGGCAACTCGAACCTGAGGTACTTTCTGTGGGAGCATCTGATGGGAATGTGAAAGTAGGCACCTTTGAGGTCCAGGGAGGCTAGCCAGTCCCCTGGCCTTAGAGAGGGAAGGATAATTCCCAGAGTTACCATTTTGAACTTTGGCTTCAAAAGGTGTTTGTTCAGATATCTTAGGTCCAGGATGGGCTGCCATTCTCCTGTCTTTTGGGGGTTAGGAAGTACCTGGAGTACAATCCTTTGCCCTTGTGAAGGGTTGGAACCCTCTCTATAGCTCTGAGAGCTAGGAGAGAAGAAACCTCTGCCTCTAGGGCAAGGGTCTCTGAGAGATTTGCAGGTGGAAAGGATCAGGTTCTCATCTTGGGACATTTTTTGAAACTGAGAACCAGTCCCTGGCTTACTACTTCCCAGGACCCACTTGTCTGATGTAAGAGACTTCCAGTCCTGGACAAAGTAAGCCAGCCTGCCCTCTACTGGTATGGGAGAATCGGCCTGTGCAGACAGACCCATCAGGGTGTCTGCTTGGCAGGGGCTTTAGACTGAGGGGTGGATGCAGGCCTGCTCATCCCCCTTCTGCCCCTCCCTCTAAAGAACCCCCTCTGTGAAAAGGAAGAAGAGGAGGCCTGAGCTTGTTAAAAAGGGCTTTGAAAAGGCCTGCCCCTGCCCCTGGACTGCTGCCTTTGAGGAGTTGCTTGCTTTTCTTTGGCCTGAGCACTCCTGTAAGTGGTCCTGTACTCATCCATCTTTTTCATGTAGTTCTCTGTCTGTTCCCCAAACAGAGAATTACCAATTACAGGAAAATCCATGGCCTTAGCCTGGGTATCCTGTGAGAGGCTAGTACATCTGAGCCAAGCCATCCTCCGAAGAGTCACAGATGTTGCCATGACTCTTGATGAAACATCACTGGAGTCCACAGCAGCATGAAACTGTACTTTAGATGCCTCAATTCCATCTGCAGCCACCTGCTCCAGCTCCTTAGCAAGCTGGTCAGGGGCCTGTTTAGCCAGAGCCAGCACAGTGTCCCATCCTGACTTCTGGTGTCTAGCTGTATAGGCCATATAGTTAGCCTGCCTGAGTCCCAAAGATGCTGCCATGTATTGTTTCTTTGCCATGGCATCAATCTTCCTGGAGTCCTTGTCTGGGGGTGTGTGATGCCAAGGGAATATTTGCATTATCACAGGCAGCAGCCTGCACGACCCCAACATGGTTGCATTGCTGAAACAGGAACTCCGTGTCTGAGCCTAACAGAGTGTACCTCTTGTCCATTCGTCTGTCCACAGGAGGTATAGAATTAGGAGACTTGAGAATTTTATGTGTCTGTTTCCCAAAGGATTTGTGGAGGGGAATAGACAGTCTCCTGGACTCTGGGATGTCCCATCATCTCAACATAATCAGGCTCTTCCTGATCCTCTACTGCTTCCTCCACAGGAAGCTGGAGGGTCTCAGCCACTTTTTTGTAAAACATATAGTGAGAAGGGGACTCAGAAAGCCTAGGAGGAGAAACACCTGAAGGTCTGTCTGGGGAGATGTCCAGGTCAATAGGCACATCCAGACTTTCATAATCATCCTCATACTCTCCCTCCTCCTCCTCCGGTTCATAAAATTCTTCCAAAGTATTATCCAGAACCGAGGGAACTGACTGAACCGAGCCCCGGCCAGATGGTGCCGGTTCGGTTGGAACCGAAATAAACGATTGCACTATCCTTATCGCCTTGGCTATCTCATCGGCAGTTGAGTATGAATTTCTGGGTCCAAACCGAACGATTTATCTTTTCTCTTTCTTTTCACCGGAACCAACTCCTCAGAATCGGCTCTCCTTTTGCCCGAAGTATCGCCCTGGTCAGAGGGCACTCCTTCTGGTTCAGTCGGAACCGAACCGGGCTGGCCATCCGGGTCAGCGGACTTCTCGGCCTCCCTTTCCCTCAGTCTACCTAATCTCTTTTCCAGGGTAGATTTGGGAAAATTCTTGCAAATCTGGCAGTCTGAATCGAGGTGGTCAAACCCTAGACAATAAACACAGGTGGTGTGGGGATCAGCGTTGGCAAAGACTTCCCCACACACACTGCAGTGTTGAAACCCAGTGGGCCCAGTTTTTTTCTTGGGTTTCTCAGACATGGACAGTCCTATCCAAAAGCTTACCCTTTTTTTGGCAATCCGTCAGGCAAGACTCCCCTATTGGTTCCTGACCGTGTCACGGGTCTTGGAAAAAAATGTAATTAAATCCATTTTTTTAGAACCAATACGGACTGGTTACCACACTCTAAATTAAGCACAAGCTTTTTTACTTCAAACTGATCGGTTCAGTCGAGCCGATCCACAAATTACAAGTTCCACACAGAAACAAACAAAAAAACCTATCTAGTACTCACAGTACCACAGACAGAGACTTGAACCGACTAAGCGGTAACATCACTTTGGTAGAAACCGACCGAAAACTGACACTTCAACCGACTTTTTGAACCGAGAAGCAGGAGAAATCTCCGGAGCGACTGTTCAGTGAGGCGGAGTAAAGAATCTGATGGTTGCAGTTTAAACAACAGCAGACAGGGGCTTCAACCGAGCTCGTGGTGAACATTCCATGCTGGCCAATGAAAGTTTAATTCTTTGTTCTCCGGGGCAGTTGAAAGTCAGAACCTAACTGCATATGTCAGAATACAGCAAGACTTCATGTTGTTTGAACAAAAACAAAACGGGGAGAAAGGTACTTGGTGGCGTGAAAAAATACTTGAAAAAATAAGAAAAAAACTGCCAGAAAGAATTGGCACTTACAGCGCTGAGAATGCGTCAAACTAATGAAGATGGTAGGCCTGAACAGAATAGTAGCTGTGCAGCAGAATTCTCAAAACATCCCTCGCAGATCCTTCCTCAATGGTGGGAAAAACGGAACTGAGGGCTGGGAGGAGTCGGCGTCAGTTACTAACCACTCGAGCGCCACATAGTATGCTAGCCTCGTGGGTGGCGCTGTCCCCGACATCGGCTTCCCCATCATTGAAAAGTTTAAAGAGACAAGCTCTTTTTCCCTGAGCAGAGTCCAGACCTCCAAGCTAGACACAGAGGTGATGAATGAAGATTGACTTGGGTAAGATATCCTGATGTCCTAAGCCAGGAATGTCTTCCAATACAGATTCCAGCAGCAGCCGTCCTGGAAGCCGTATCAT
Organism: Neoceratodus forsteri; assembly: GCA_016271365.2. Classification (NCBI taxonomy): domain Eukaryota; kingdom Metazoa; phylum Chordata; order Ceratodontiformes; family Ceratodontidae; genus Neoceratodus; species Neoceratodus forsteri. The sequence goes on along the minus strand of CM057451.1, from coordinate 667,090,867 downwards.
ATGTGTCCATGGAAGCTTTTAGCTGACAGCGATTACATTCTATAACCCGATTAACAATCTATAAAATCTTCGTTTTAGAGTCTGACTCTGGGAGACCTTCCAGTAGGGACTTAAGGGAAGTCCAGAGGGCAATTCGCATCGGGAGGAATGCCCTTGATAGCTGGCAATGCACATGCCCAGAGTTGAGGCTGCGAATGCTTTTTTCCCCCTATATCATCTTGTGAGATTCCTTGTTGATAGGATGCGCTGATACTTTCTGAGGAAGAACAGCTTTGTCAATTTCAGCGCGGACAACCAGTGCATCTGTGATGGGCTGTGAGGCTAAAATAAGCCTCTTCTTGGGAGGAATATACTTCCTATCTATGAACTAGCAGACGGAAGGAATAATAGCCGGCCTCACCCATACAGCTTCAGACAAAGTCTCGAAAGGTGGGGGAACAGGAGGCGTAAGGTTTTATTTTATTTATTTAGTTTTTGTTTACCGGGTAGGTGCGTTAGCCATAGCAATTACTATTTTCTGGCACAACCCGGAGAGTACAAAACAAACTTCAGGAACTAACAGTAACAGTACATCATTAGAAGTAGTCAAGGTAATGGGTACATACAAGCAGGTAGTAACATACGTAATACAGTATCACAGGTGAGTGTTAACAACACAGACAATTGCAATAAAAATGAGTGCTTAATGACTATTTTGCAAGCTCGACCCCGGAGAGTACGAAGAAAAAATTACTCACCTTAGTAATGTTGTTTCTTCTAATGGAGTCTTGCTATATTATGACTATTGCAGTTTGTCCCAGCCTTAGAACTGCTCCGGAGGTGAAAGAGTTAACTTCCATGCAGAGCATGGAGCTTAGAGCGCGAGCTCGGTTCAGAAGCTCTGTTAGGCTGGTTTCAAACGAACAAGTCAGATCTTTCATGAGCAAAAACTCACTAAGGTTCTGTGTGAAGCTGTAACCTACACTAGCAACTGGCCACTAATATAACACATTTTCCTGGTCCCAACACAAAGACTCAAGTCAGTGGACCAGAAAAATAAGATAAAATAACTTAATAAACACAACACCCAAACATGAAAGAGGGCATCAATAAATGCCAACAGAGGACTACCCACCCCATACCCAAAGTAGGAGTTCTGAGAGGGGCAGGCTGGGGGGGGGAGGTCATAATATAGCAAGACTCCATTAGAAGAAACAACATTACTAAGGTGAGTAATTTTTTCTTCAAACAACATGAAGTCTTGCTATATTATGACCATTGCAGACTACACAGCAGTACCTCCATGGAGGAGGGACAGAACCTACTTAGGGAATAGGCTCTGAAGCACGGCTGTGCCAAACCGAGCATCCCTCCTGGCCTGAATATCCAGGGAGTAATGCTTGGTGAAAGTGTGTACTGTCTTCCAAGTAGCTGCCTGACACATCTCCAAGATAGGGATGTCTCTAGCAGCAGCTAGAGATGCAGTTGTACCTCTGGTAGAGTGAGCCCTCAGGCCTGAGGGGGGAACCTTACCCAGCTTTTTGATAGCAAAACTGGATACAAGAAACGATCCACCTGGCAATGGATCTCTTAGTGGCAGGTCTCCCTTTCCCAACCTCACCATAAGTGAGACACAGTTGGAGGGAGTCAAACCTGTGACCCTTGGTACGATCTATGTAGTAACTTAGGGCCCTCTTAACATCTAAGCTGTGCAGCCTCCTCTCACCAGAGGAGGAATGGTCAGTGAAGAACACTGGAAGTGAAATAGATTGGTTAAGGCGGAAATCTGAAACCACCTTAGGCAAAAACTTCCTGTTAGTCCTGAGGACTACTTTATCCCTGTGAAAGGAAATAAAGTCAGTCTCTACTGATAAAGCCTGTAACTCACTTATAGATGGGCAGAAGTGATGGCTACCAGAAATACAGTTTTCCAAGTCAATACTTAAGCTCTGCCGAAGACAGAGGCTCAAAGGGGGTTGCATTAGCTGAGCAATGCATACATTAAGATCCCAAGCAGGGCAGGGTCCCTGAATGGAGGATTGGTGTGAAGCAATCCTTTAAAAAATTTGGAAAATACAGGATGAGCAGAAAGAGAAGAGGGCTTCCCTGCTGAAATGAAGGCAGAGACAGCAGCCAAGTGCACTTTCAGGGTAGCTGGTCTCAGTCCCAAAGAATTAAGATGGACCATGTAGTCCAATACAGTGGGTAGATCAGCAGATCCCGGGGAAACATGCTTCCCAGAACACCATATGGAAAACCTTTTCCACTTGGAGTTACAGGTAGCCCTGGTGGAAGGCTTCCTAGCAGCCTTCAGGATTTCGAGAACACTTTGAGAAAGTTGTAAATCAGCAAGCTCTAACTGCTCAAGAGCCAAGCCTTGAGGTTGAGGGATTTGAGATTCGGATACCAAACTCTCCCCTGAGCACAGGTTAACAGATTGTGGATCCTGGGGAGACACAGGGGAAGATGGACTGCTAAGGACAGAAGGAGTGGGTACCAGGACTGCCTGGCCCAGTCTGGAGCAATCAGGATCATTTTGCAGGGCTGAGACCTGATTTTGACTAGTACTTTGAACAGGAGAGGGAAGGGGAAAAGGCATAAAGAAACTTCCCTTCCCAATCGAGGAAAAGGCATCCAGGGAACTGAGCCCAACACTGGGGCCTGCAACAAAACAGTGGAAGTTGATGATTGTCTGGGGCTGCGAAAAATCTATCTGAGGAGTGCCCCATCTGGCAAACACTATCCCCAGTACTAGGGGATCCAGTGACCATTCGTGATGGCCCTGGGAAATCCTGCTGAGAGCATCTGCCAGGACATTGTCCTTGCCTGGGAGGTGAACTGCTATGAGGGAAGTGTTCAGGGAATAAGCCAAAGACCACAACTTTATTGCCTCGGTGCACAAGGCCGAAGACCGAGTGCCCCCTTGTTTATTGATGTACCACACTGTAGTGGTGTTGTCTGTTCTGACCTGTACCACCTTGTTCTGAACAGATGCAGAGAAAACCTGAAGTGTTAGAAAAACAGCTCTGAGTTCCAACAGACTGATGTGGAGCAGAGATTCCTGAGGGGACCATAACCCCTGGGTGGAAAGGTCGCCCATGTGAGCTCCCATCCCAGGAGGGATGCATCTGTAGTAAGGGTCAAGGAATGAGACAGAGGGTGAAAGGCACCCCTCTGTCCAGATTGCTCTGATCCTGCCACAACCGAAGGGCCTGGATCAGAGTTCAAGTCACTGGGATTAACTGGATAGAGGATCTTTCTTTGAGACCAGAAAGCTCTCAAATGGAACTTAATGTCCCTCATCTGAAATCTTGCTCCTTGCACGCAGCTGTGGAGGCAGCCATGTGTCCTAGGAGCTGCAGGAAATGCTTGCTGGTCGAGAGACCTGCAGAGTGAAGGAGGCGGCAGGGCCACTAAGGTCCTTACCCTTTCAAGGGAAGGAAGGCTCTGGCCTGCTTTGTGTCCAGTTCTGCGTCTATAAAGGTGAGTACCTGGACAGGTTCCAAAACTGACTTTGGAAGATTGAGAAGAAATCCCAGAGAGGTAAGCAGCTGCTGGGTAACTAGCATGTGTGATTGACCTGGTCTGGAGACTGACCCACAATGAGCCAGTCGTCCAGGTAAGGAAAAATGGCAATCTTTTGCCTTCTTAGATGAGCGACTGCTACTGCCAGACATTTTGTGAACATCCTTGAGGCAGAAGTGAGGCCAAAGGGCATTGCTCTGAACTGATAATGGCCTGAGGGCAGTTCGAATCTGAGGTACTTTTGATGGGAGCTTCTGATAAGAACATGGAAGTAGGCATCCTTGAGGTCCAGGGAGGCTAGCCAGTCCCTGGCCTTAGGAGAGGTAAAATAATTCCCAGTGTCACCATTTTGAACTTTGGCTTAAAAAGGTGCTTGTTTAGATATCTTAGATCCAGGATAGGCCGCCACTCCCTGTCTTTTGGGGTAAGGAAGTACCTGGAGTACAGACCCTGCCCTGGTGAAGGGAGAAACCCTTTCTACAGCTCTGAGAGCCAAGAGGGTTGAGACTTCTGTTTCCAAAGCAAGAGTCTCCAAAAGGGTTCGTAGGGTGGAAAGATCTGGCTCTCATCTTTGGAAATTTCTTGAAGCTGAGAACCAGACCCTGGCTCTCTACTTCCAGGACCCACCTGTCTGAAGTTAAAGACTGCCAGTCCTGGACGAAGTGAGCCAACCTGCCCCCTACAGGTAGTGGAGAGAGGACCCTGGGCATCCCATCAGGGTGCCTGTTTGGCAGGGGCTTTAGGCTGAGGGGTGGGAGCAGGCCTGCTCGAACCCCGTCTGCCTCTCCCTCTGAAGAACCCCCTCTGTACATAGGCTGAAGAGGAGGAGGAGGCCTGGGTCTGGTAAAAAGGCCTGTGAAAAGGCCTACCCCTACCCCTGGGGGGCTGCCTCTGAGGAGTGGCTTGCCGTTCCTTGGCTTGTGCACTCCTGTAAGTGGTTCTATATTCATCCATTTTCTTCATATAATTCTCTGTCTGCTCCCAAACAGAGAATTTCCCACCACAGGAAAATCCATAGCCTTAGACTGGGTATCCTGTGACAAAGTAGTACACCTGAGCCAGGCCAATCTCCAAAAGCCACAGATGTAGCCATGACTCTAGAGGATACATCGTTAGAATCCACTGCAGCATGGAATTGCACCTTAGGTGCCTCAATACCATCAAGAGCCACCTGTTCCAGCTCCTTTGTAAGCTGGCCAGGGACCTGTTTGATTAAGGCCATGACAGTATCCCATCTAGATTTCTGGTATCTCACAACATAAGCCATAGTTTGCTTGTCTGAGTCCCAAAGATGCTGCCATGTATTGTTTTTTGGCCATGGCATCAATCTTCCTGGAATCCTTGTCAGGAGGATGTGAAGCCAGTGGAATATTAGCTTTATCACAGGCTGCAGCCTGAACTACCCCAACATGACTGCATTGCTGTGAAAGAAAATCTGTATCAGGACCTGACAAAGTGTACCTCCTGTCCATCTTTTTATCCACAGGAGGCACAGAATTAGGAGCTTTTAAAATTTTATTTGTTTGTTTTCTAAAAGATTTATGTAAAGGGATGGACAGCCTCCTGGACTCTGGGATATCCATCATCTCCACATAGTCAGGCTCCTCTTGCTCATCCAAAGCCTCCTCTAAGGGAAGCTGGAGGGTCTCAGCAACTTTTTTATAAAACAAAAAATGAGAAGGGGACTCAGAAAGCCTAGGGTGAGACTCACCTGAAGGTCTGTCTGGGGAGATGTCCGGTTCAACGGGCACATCCAGACTCTCAAAGTCACATTCACACTGATCATAATCCTCATCCCCCTCCTCTGGTTCATAGAACTCTTCTATATCATAATCCTGAACCATTGGAACCGATTGAACCGACCTTTTGCAAGACAGTGGCGGTTCGGAGGGAACCGGGGACAGAGACTGGACAATCTGTATTGCCCTGGCTATCTCTGCAGCAGTTGGAGAAGGAATTTTGGACTCCAAACCTGCTGATTTCTTAGTTTTCTTTGCTGGAACTGGCTCCTCAGAGCCAGCTTTTCGTTTGGCCGAGGAAGTCTCGCCCTGGTCAGAGGGCACTCCCTCCGGTTCGGTTGGCACCGAACCGGGCTGGCCATCCGGGTCAGCGGACTTTTTGGCCTCTCGTTCCCTGAGCCTGCCCACTCTCTTGTCCAGGGTGGCTGCAGGGAAATTTTTACAAATCTGGCAGTCTGAATTGAGGTGGTCAAACCCCAGACAATAGACACATGTAGTGTGTGGGTCAGCCTTGGCAAAGGCTTCCCCACAGACACTACAGTGTTGAAACCCAGTGGGCCCGGTTTTTCTTTTGGGTTTCTCAGACATGATGCCAGCCTAACACAACAAATCTTGCTCTTTTAATGGCAGTGCCAGGAGAAGACACCCTTATTGGTTCCAAACCGTGTCACGGGTCGTGGAAAAAACCGTAATGAAATCCGTCTTTTTAGAACCAATAAGAACCAGGAACTGCACTCTAAGAAGCCTTAAAAGGCTTTAAACTTAAATTTTTATACAATTCGATCGGTTCAACCGAACCGATAACACTTTACAAGTTCCACACAGAAAAAACCCTATCTATTACTTACGATTACCATAGACAGAGCTTGAACCGATCGGTTTTGCGGTTAAAATAATTAAATCGCGGTTAAATTAAACAGAAATGGCGCTTAAACCGAAGAAATGAACAGCAACAGGAGGAATCTCCAGAGCGACTGTTCAGTGAGGCGGAGTAAAGAATCTGACGGTTTCGGTTTGAAACCAGCCTAACAGAGCTTCTGAACCGAGCTCGCGCTCTAAGCTCCATGCTCTGCATGGAAGTTAACTCACTCACCTCTGGAGCAGTTCTAAGGCTGGGACAAACTGCAATAGTCATAATATAGCAAGACTTCATGTTGTTTGAACAAACTTCTAGAACAATCAGTAACAGTACATTTTTAGAAGTAGTCAAATTAATGGGTACATACAAGCAAGCAGTAACACAGGTAATACCCAAGGCCACTGATTTATGGTGATTAAAACAATTAAATTCCGTTTTCAAGACTTAAGATTCCGGAATTTCACCGGTGATAGTTACTGTAATTTCTGGATTTTACCGTGATTCTGTTATCAGTCTTTTAGTATGTGCATAAATAATCAGAATTAAAGAAGGCTTAATATACAAAGCATTAAATAAAGCAAACGGAAAATAGTACAGGAAGGAATTAAAAGAAAAACAGACTTTTTTATAGATTTACTGATCTGATAGAAAATGCCAGATTCCATGAAATCTTCATTTTTACCAGTTTTCAGGCAGCCCTAATTCCGGAATTTTACCAGATTTTCCGTAAAAACGAAAAACAGTGGCCTTGGTAATACCGTATTACAGGTAAGACAATTACAATAAAAATTAGGGCTAATACTAGCATGAGGAGGAAATAAATTACAGAAAAAATGCAGTGTCTCTTTAAGCAGACAATAACTGGGTGGCTTTGAGAGGAGGGAATGGTGAGAGAAGGAAAGTAGAGGTAGTCTTCCAATGACCAGAGCCGGTCTGGGAGAAAGAAGAAAGTAAGTAGTAGCCAGTTGCATTGGAGGAAAAAGACAGAGGGGTGTGTGAAGGGAGTAGGATGATGAAGTGCAACAGCAGCAGGGTGAGGGAGCAACCCTGCTGAATTTAGAGAAAGTGCTGAAACTTAAAATGGTCAAGCTAAGAGGGCGGCGAAGGGAGTCAGAATAGAGTCTTGCATCTATGGAGGTTTGACGCAGGAGCAGCTATAAGATGATATGAGATGGTGGCGCAGGTTCACTGGGATAATCAGAACATGAAGCCACTCCAGGCATAAAAGCCTACATGGGTCCACAGACTACGTCTGTAGTGCCAGAGCTGCCCTCATGTTTTTAAACAGAGACTGGAATGAAAGGTCCTCTACTGGAATTTCAGCTGGAAGAGAGGGCTTAAGGTCCAAACTGTAGAATGAGTCTTCATCATCTTCTTCTGAAATTATAAGATTGGGATCAGACGCATCCTGCTCCATGTCTCTTTCAGAGGGAGTGGGAGCTGCCCCTAACAAGCCGCTGCCTGGTCTGGGCAAAGGATAAACAGGAGATAACGGCACCAGACCCGACACCGCAGATCCCTATGCTGGACCTGGCACCGCGGACCCTGAAGCCAAATCCGGCACCGCGGGTCCCAACGCTGAATGTGGCACAGCAGAACCCGGTGCCGGACACAGCACTGCAAGCCCCAGTGCCGACCCATGGGGAACTGGTGCTGGACACAGTACTGAAGATGTCGCCAAGCGGGACAGCGCTGCCTGAATATCCACACCAGACCTAGAAGAAAAAGGGAAGGGGGATGGTACCTGTGCTGACCCATGTGAGAAAACAGAGATGGGGGGGCACGTGGAAATGGCGCTGGTGTGTGCACCAGCAAGGGAAAAAATTCCTTTGCCAGCACCGAATGCTGAACCTGCCCCGAACGACCCAACTGGGGCTCCAAAATTCCCAGGCCTGAGGGTCCTGGAACCGGATCTGCCGGAAGGGGAAAACATGACAGACACTGTACCCGCTGCTGCATAAGAGCAGCTCAGTGATGAAACTGCCCACCGGAAACCCCACAAGAGGACAGAGAAGGTCTCTGCTGTCAAGAATCAAAGCGATCATAAGCGGAAGCCACTGGAGAACTGGACGGCGCCGGAGACAGCCTACTGCTCCCGACTATCGAAGACCTCTTAGCAGATGTATCAGATGGCAACCCCGAGTGGTACCACTTCTTCCTCTTCTGACAGGAAGAGAAAGAATTCGAGGCAGAGCGGTGCTGGTTCCCCAACCTGGACCAGGAAACAGCCTGCTTCTGTTTGGGTTTATGGGAGGACTGTCCACCCCCCACCCCCCGGAGAGGGAAGCGAACCGGACACAGCCCAGCTGCTAGGGCAGCCTTCCAATGGAGAGTCCCTACCGTCACCATCTCCATCCATGGCTGACTCCTTCAATAGGCAGGGCTGAGTGAAAAATAAAATACTTTTTTTTTTTTCTTCAGAAAACAAATTGAACTAAAAACTGAACTAGATGCTGTAGTCATATAGACGTGAAGATCTGACTACTGGAGGGCGAGCAAAGTCGTCATTGAAGCGCACTCGATAGCGGGGGAAAAAAGGAACTGAGGCAGTTGGGAGGGTCAACGCCGAAACAGCCTACACAGCACAAGCCAGCCTTGTGGTGCCGCCCATGCACGGTCCTATCTCAGCGCCAGCCCTTCTGAAGATTTTTGGCTTCCGCAGGGCCCCAGTGCCACCAGCTTGTAACCAATAAGTATAAATAAATGGTGTAGACTAAGTCCAGGAAGATCAAGAGTTGCAAAAAGAGAGGGGAAAAGCAGGCAGGTTAAAAGGGAAAAAAGGTGGGTAGCAGACAGAGTAAGAACAAAGTGTGGAAGGCCATGGGTGCAAACGCAAGTAGTTTGACATAAAATTCCACACCTAGAGGCCATCATGGTGGAGGAAGACCTGGATATTGTGGCCATTACTGAGTCAAGGTGCACAGGTAACCACAACTGGGACACGGCCATACCAGGCTATACTCACTTCAGGAAAAACAGTGTGGGAAGGAAGGGAGAAGGGAAGGTGCTGTATATATGTATGGAGGGTATAAAAGCAACAGAGACTCAGGGAATCCATGGGGAAATGGAGGGGTGGGAAGTACTGCAGGCCACCCTGAAGACTGAAACCGGAGCCACTATTTGTAATGGCATGATCTACACACCTCAAGCACAGGGGGAGAAACAAGATAAGGCACTAGTGGGAACCATCAACACAATGGCAAAAAAGAAATAAATTACTCAACATAGAAATGTTGCTTCCTCCAAAGGGATCCCTCATTATGCTTAACAAATGCAATCATTCCCCTGGAATGAGCTGCCCTGGAAATTTAGAATTTTATGCTAATTATAGAATCTTAGAATGGAATTCAAAACTCTGCTGCATGGTCACACTCACCTATGCCTTCTAGCGGTAGATTTAGTTCTCAAACTGTGGTGAGCAGTGAATACTAAAACTAGCTAAATGACCAAAAGTATCCAACAGGAATTACAGTTTTGGCAAACTTTACAACTAGGGCAGAAGAAAACAACAGGTTTAATATGTAAGATCACAGAGATTCAGTTGTAAGGCATGTAACAAGTAATGCTCAAGCAGTTAAAAAAAACGGACTCTTGTGAGATCCTTTTCCAGGTTATAGAAGGGGAGGTACGGGTGGTATTGTCAAGCGTAGTAAGGGATCCCTTTGGAAGAAACACCATTACTACAGTGAGCAATTTTTTTCTTCAAACCCCAGAAATCCCTCACTCATGCTTAACAAATGCAGACTCCATAGCAATACCTTAGGAGGCTGGGTACAGAACCTATTTGGGGAAAAGGTTCTGTAAGACAGCAGTGCTAAAGCTGGCATCCCTTCTGGACTGAATATCCAGACAGTAGTGCTTTGTGAAAGTGCGTAGCATCTTACAGGTAGCTGCCTTGCCAATCTCTTGCATGGAGACACTTCTGGATGCTGCCACAGAGGTGCAGGTGCCCCTTGTATTGTGGGTCCGGAGGCCTTGAGGTGGCAGCTTGCCAGCTTTACCATAACAGTACTGTATGCAGGAGACAATCCAACAAGAAATTGTTCTCGTGGATGCTAGCTTACTTTTACCCACTTCACCATAGGTGACAAATACCAGAGTATTAGTGGACCTAACATTCTTTATTTGGTCCAAATAGTACTTCAGAGCTCTCCTAACATCCAGACTGTGAAGCATTTGTTCCCCTGGAGTGGATTTTGCAGTAAAAAAAAAACCCTCTGGGAGTGGGACTGACTGGTTCAGGTGAAATTCAGACACCACTTTGGGGAGGAATTTCCTGTTAGCCCTCAAAACTACCCTGTCCCTATGGAAAATTATTATAGTTAGGATCTGCACAGAGGGCTTCAAGTTCACTCATCCTTCTGGCAGATGTGAGGGCCACCAGGAAAGCTGCTTTCCAGGTAACATACTTCAGAGAAGCAGTTGCCAATAGGCTTGAATGGAGCATCCATCAGCTGTGCAATACAGATTCAGATCGGGGGGACTGGATCCCTAACAGGAGGCTCAGGTGAGTTAGTCCTTTGAAAACCTCTTGAAAATAGACTGTGAGGCTAGGGACCTATCCTTGCTAGCTGTTGCACGTGCTGATTGAGGAGACAAGAACAGGTGTGCACAGGCAGAGGAGAGCTGGTGCGGGGTGGGAGCTGCTAAGCCTGATCAACCCACACAAAAGTCACAAGAATTACGAGGCACTCACACAGAGGTGTGCCACTCAGCTAAATCACTTATTTATTGAATTTTGTTGACTGGGTAGGCCCACTGAGGTGACCTAGGGGAAGGGTACAGATGGTAACCAACTGAAATTGAACCAGATCTGCAAAATGTTTTTACTCTGTGTAATTCTGGATTGCCCCTGAAAAAGGGACCTTCGGGGCTCAGTGGGCCGACCTGGTTAACAAAATTGAAATAAATAAGATTAAGCTGTTTGTGGTATTTTTAGTGAATGGAGGACATTTTGCCAGCACACCAGGGAAATTCCCCTACTTGTCCAGTAGGGGGAGCTGCTGCAGCTTGAGCTATGGCCAGTAGCGCAGATGGAGAGATGGAGTCTGTGGTGCTGGCTGAAGAGGAGCTGTTTAAGGATATTACCACTGAGAGAGTGGTTTGGCTTTCACCTAGGATGTCCGTTGGGTCCGGGACTCAGGCCTTAGGGAGGGAGAGTCCGGAGCAGTTGGAAGGGCTAGAACAGGACTCCTTGAGTGGACTGCCCGTGGGGGAGTGTGGGGCCGCTTGGCTGGCGTTGCTACGAACCCTGCACAGTTGGATGGAAGAGAAGCATCAGTTCCTTCAGTACAGAAACCAGCAGATACATGGGAGGTTTTGGAAGGAGTTATTTCCGGAAGCTGGCAGTCTGGCAGGATTCAGAGTGGTGCAGTGAACGACTGTGGAGTGGAGCGACCTTCCCTCATCCAGACTGCGATAGATTCGCAGAGGACTGGAGTGGGACATGCTGGGACTGTTGGGGAGACACAGGTATGGAAGGCTTTGCCATCTACCTTTCGTTTTATGGGTAAGTATATTCAAGAAGGGGCTCTGCATAGCACGGAAATGCATGGTGCTCAGCTTGATGGAGGGTCCTCACCTCAGGGACATGTCGGGGAGGGTACAGTAGGCCTGTGGCTTGTTGGGCCTGAATTTCTAGAGGCTGTCACTCCCTTGACTGGCATTTCTGACCCTTCCCTCCCTACTGGAGATGGGACTCGGTCAGAGGCTAATTCTTTTCCCCCGAAACAGTGGTCCCTGGCCTGTGCGTTATTGAATGCGGGTTGGATACCGGACTCGACTGGACAGTGGCATTCTGTGCCCCCTGTGGATCCTAGGTAACCCAGTTATGCTACAGAACCAGGACTTGGGGGCTTAGCTCAGGTGGGGAAGGTGGGCACTGGGGCTGGGTTCTCAGGGCCAGTGCTGTCTGAGGATTTGGTCTTCTTGCAGGAGACTGACCCCCCTTTTTCGTTTACTGACAATTTGTCATCTCTGGCTGTGGCTCCTGGGAGTGCTTGCTGCGCTCTACCTTATACAAGAACTACTGATGCCTGTCACTTGACTGGGGGGACTGAGGCCTCTAGCAATGAGCCTAGACTACCTGATTTATTACCACCTGGTTTATCTTCCACTCTCTCAAATCTTCAAGACTCCACCATGCCCCTGCAGCCGCAGGCTTTGTCTTGGGCTGATAGGGTGGACATAGAATTTCCTCAGACTTCTGTTCCTTCCACCCGACCACATCTGGCAGAGCAGGTTTCTCGGTCTGCGGCAGGCAATTGGTCCAGATTCCGAAGGACAGACTTTTTCATCCTCGCCTGCTCCTGCCCAGAGACGCAATGCAGTCCATGCCTTTTATAAAGAGGGACTGGTAGTGAAGCCCGATAGGGCCTATGTGGGGAAAACCCTGTTGCGGGACTCCTTACTTGTGTCACCTCATGAGTTACATGCATTGCTGCATGCCCCAATGGATGGTTATTTTGATTTCAGCTTCAGATCCCCGGTATTTCTGGATAAATTCTGATCTGATAACGAAAAACTTAAGAACACTCTGCTGTGGACCCCCTTTCAGGCAGTCCCTATTGCTAAGCCTGTCTGCTGACAGTATTGATGAAGAATGAGGGGGTTAAAGTACAGGATGTACACTACTGGTTGGCTCACCGTTGTAAGGTCCTCGGGGAACCTGAACCTGTTCTAGTTACTGAATTATTTTGGATGGGACATTGGCGTTTCCACGCAGCCACAGGACTACAGCATTTGCCCAGTGTCTTATCTGGGATGGGATCGGGCACAACGCTTCTATCCGGGACAACCTAAGACTTGCTTTCGTTGTGGTTTAGAGGCACATCTCAGCAATTCTTGTGACGTGGTTCATTGCAACTTATGTCGCGAGAGGGGGACATACGGGAGCACAATGCACCAATGCCTTATGTTGCAACCTCTGTGATGACACGGGTCACTTTTCGTACCTGCCCTTGGGCTATGCATAACCAGCAGGATAAGGTGGACATCAGGATCTTATTTTGGAATGAGCCCATCGGGCACAGCAACAGTAGAGACAGAGGGTACTAGCTGCGGAAATTGTACATGTGGCAGAACCAAAGGTTGTGCTCTCTGACACATGGAGTGTGGCCACTATAATCGTGCCTGATCAGCTTCCTGAACCCCGGGCTTCCCAGTCCCAGCTGGAGGCCATATTCTCAGTTCCTACTGCACCAATTTGATGGTTACCTCCACCTGGAAAGGATGGACTGATGGAGGCTCATCCTGCCGCCTGTGGACCCATGCACCCTCCTGCACAGGATATGAAATTGGTTACAGAAAACAGTCTCTGCGTTTCCATAAGTCACAGGGAGTACAGGACGGGGTGGCGACGATCCCTTTGGCTAATAAATACGCTGGCCTGATGGAGGTGGAAAGGGAGGAGGACCATAGTGCTGAGATGGAGTATTCCTCATGTGCTTCGGAACATCCTTCGGCTGCCACTGATACCAAGGAGAACGCCCTGCGTATATCGGGCAAGGCCAAAGTACGGAAGAAACAGAAGAAGGGGACTCGACAGCACACAGATTCAAATACGGACTGTTCCTGATGCATGTTTCTGTTTGTCTAGTGTTTGTTGGTCTTTTTCTTTTTCCCCTCCTCTGTCCATCATGACAACTATGTTTCGTCTGGCCACACTGAATGCAAATAGCATTAAGTCCCTGATGAGGAGAGGCATACTCTTTACGATCCTTCAGGATCTGGGCTATGATGTCCTTTTCCTCCAGGACACCCTGTTGCACAACTCCAATTATCTTTACCAAGCTAGCAGACACTGGTGTTGGGGTACATCTTTTTGGTCTACAGGAGTTGAACGCTGCGTGGGAGTGGGTACATTATTTAGAGGAGATTCCTGGCAGGTTACGAGATTGGTGGATCTTGTTCCCGGACGGGTGCTCCTTTTGGATGTCACCCATCAGGACATGTTTCTTCGGTTCATTAATATATACGCTCCCCAGGGCAAGAAAGGTAGGGTGAATCTTTTTCACTCAATTCACCCCTATATGCACACTTCCAGGCGAGTGGTCTGTGAGGAGGGGGGATTTTAATTGTGGTCTGTCCACCTCTGATCGAGGTGGACACACTACAAAAACTTATTGTGATACCTCTGCTCTCTGTGAGGTCATGTGAGGTGCCTTTATAGTGGATGCTTATCAAGTGGAACACCCCTTGGGTGGAAGCACTTCTCACCTGACAGCTCGTGTCTCACATATAGATTTTCTCTTCATCTCCCGTTCCTTGGTCCTGAGTCATAGGACGATGATTCCAATTGAGGTATCAGTTCACCACCTGCTTGGTGGCTCTTTTGGCCTTACTCCTTGTTTCGATCCTGGCAAGGGTTATTGGAAACTTAACCATGCAAATCTTACAGCGACAGTATGAGGGATGGGTGATAGAGGAATTCCTCCAAGCCCGCAAATCTGTGGCCTGTGTATATGTAGATCTGGGGCGTTGGTGGGTGGATACTGAAGTGGATCTTAAACTGTTGAGTCTCCGACTTACCAGGGCTGTTACGAGGTCACAGTACCTCGAATACTTGGGGTTGAGACATCAGTATATGCACCTTCTCTCTTTGCAATACGATACTGGGAGGATTTTTTGGCATAAATCACACTGGTTACTACTCGCATGAAGGCTATCCAGTATGATGGAAGTAAGTCTTTGTTTATGAAACATCAGTCAGGCACAAGGGAGACGACTGGGTTGATAGACCCTTTCAAAAGTTGTCGGCATAGAGTGACACACAGAGTACTTACTGGGGTTCGCACCGCTTCGAGGCACATTGTTACACACTGTGATTTAGTGTTACAGAAGGTCCAGGAGTACTTGCAACATATGTTCAGCCGCTCCCCGGAGGTTGGAACACCGGATGCTCTGGTAGTTCATGTTGCGATCCCTAGTATTCCTGAGGCCGTGCGTGTCTGACTCACGGGGGACATTACTCCGACGGAGGTAGAATGGGCCTTTACCCGGCTACATACTAAACAGGTTCCAGGTTTCGATGGGTTGCCTTCGGAATTTTATCGGGTGTTCTGGGTTCGAATGGGGGAAGTTTTAACAGTTCTTAACTGGATTTTGAAGGAAGGGATTCTCCCTGAGACTATGTCGGATGCTCTCCAAATCTTATTTAAGAAAGGCTCTCCATTTGATCTTAGTAACTGGAGACCGTTGTGCCTTTTAAACACTGGTCTCAAGCTTCTGATGAGGATTTTAAATGTTCGCTTGGCAGCAGTGGCTCGGTTTGTGATCTCTTCGGTACAGATGTGTGCCGTCCCTGCCAGACACATGCTCGATAACTTGATTCTCATCAGGGAGTTGTTTCGGACTGGGTGTCAGATGGGATGGGGTGGATTTCTTTTAATCCTCGACCAGGAGAAGGCATTCGATAGGATGTCACACCCCTATCTGTATGCTGTTGCTGTATCACTATGGCATCCCAGACAGGTTTTGTGATGGACTCTGTTTAATTTATGACTTGGCCACTTTGATACCTCTGGTGAACGGATATTTGGGTACTCATTTTTTCATTAAAGGTGGGGGTCTGACAGGGGTGTTCTATGAGCCCCCTCCTGTATACGTTTTGTTTGGAACCTGTCCTTAGATGTTTATAACTACATCCTCAGATTAGGGGTATCCGTACTCCCTCATCTACTAGGACCGTGAAGGTCATAGCCTACGGAGACGATGTTACCCTTCTGGTTCAGGATGAGGCCTCCAGGTGCATTGCCTTAGACGTTTTTCGTTCCTACGGTCCCATTTCTGGTGCGGCTTTGAATGTGCCAAAGTGCTCTGCAATTGTGCTTGGGCCACAGATCGCAGGGGGAGGCTAAATAGGAGAAATTCCTTTGACGTTCAGGCCTGTTCGTATCCTGGGGGTTTATTTTTGGGATTGGGGATATAGCTGTTTACAACTGGGACTTGAAACTGATCTATTGCACTGCCCGGGTCTCCTGTTGGCAGTCCTGGAAGCAATCCAAATGAACATGGGTGGCTGCTGTTCGGCTGTTTTTACTTCCCCTTTTTCTTTATTTGGGGCAGGTTATTTGATTCTCAGGGATATGGAAATTTGTATTTATAGTATATTTTTTCAAATGATTTGGGGAAGTAGGCTAAACCCCATCCGGCGGGATGTCCTGTACCTCCCCATTAGGGAGCGGGGTTTGGACATGTTTAATCCTGTGATTAAGTTGACTTGTCATTTTGTTAAATGGAATTTTGGATTATTTCTTGATGAGGTGGATAGGTGTTGGAAACCCTGGATGGCAGTTTGGTTCGGTCCCATTCTGCAACAATGGACTAGACCAAATTTTTCTTCTATATTATCTAGAGGGGGCAGATTTCTATGTTCGCACGATACTGGAAAAATTACGGAGATGGAGGATGGCATACAAGTACGCTGTTCTTAACTGAAAGATCTACTGCAGCCAGCTGAATTAACTATTTGTGTTGTGAGACTATTATCTTTTATGCCAAAGCTCTACCCTGCATAGTGTGTAATTAACTGATACGGGCTCCCGCTTACCAGAGCACTCGGGATTGTCATCAGCTGTCTGGTTAAATTAGTCAGCAGAGGAGGAGGAGGGGCAGAATCACTACAAAAGGCTTGCGCTGGCTGCAGAACACGGGTACGCAATTCTTAACTGAAAGATCTACTGCAGCCAGCTGAATTAACTATCTGTGTTGTGAGACTGTTATCTTTTGTGCCAAAGCTCTACCCTGCATAGTGAGTAATTAACTGACACGGGCTCCTGGTTACCAGAGCAATCGGGATTGTCATCAGATGTCTGGTTAAATTCGCCAGCAGAGGAGGAGGGGCAGAATCACTACAAAAGGCTTGCGCTGGTACTGCGCGAGCATGAGTGGCATGAGCGCCACTCAGAAGATAAATCTCAACAAATATAAACCTATCTACATCTATGAGAAAGTTTGTAGGGCTAGGTACAAGTTTAAAATTGAAGTAAACACTCTTTTATGCTACATTAGTTTAAAGAAAATTAGGTTGACTGTTATATAGCTTTGAGTGTACTTGATGAAAGGTTTTATCTTAAACAACTTCAAACACAACTAGGTCGCCAATTAATAATTATATGTCCTATTTTAGTACATAGGAGTGGAATCCCTGATTAGCGAAGACCTGGGGAAAAAGCTGTGACCACTGCTTGTAGAATTAAAGCCTGAAAAAGGGAAATTGCCCTGGTTAATATTAAAGATTTACTAAATATGGGGCACAGTTCTACATCCATAGTTGAATGCACTGATTGTAGCAATTACACAACCAGCTGGTTGACAATTATATAACCAGTTGGTAGGTAATTGGATTTCTGCTTACTTTTACCATCTAGTAGTATAACATAAAGTTAGAAATCATCTTTTGTACACAATATGCTGTTTTAATATTGCCCTGGATAGTATTAATGAATTATTGAAAGAGGGGCCGGGCTTTTACAACTAAAATTGAAGGTACTGATTTCTAGCTGTTACATAATTAGTTTTTTGAAAATTGGATTTTTCTCTGCTTTATCATGTAGTAGTAAATATATAGTTAGAAACCATTTTATTAAACAGGACAAAACTGTTCTAATATTGTGAGATATATTGTTCTAATTAAGAAAATATGAAGATTATACAAAGACTAGGATTTTATGTCTGCATTATACTTGCACTTTATGTAAAATTGACTGGTTTAGATTTGATTCAAAATCCTGCTGTAACAGCATCACAGTTAAGAACAATGAATGTGGGAAAAGCTAAGATTGGGGATTCTTTTACACAGTATATAATAGAAGAAATGCATTTGGGAAAATATGCCTAAGTCTGAAGGGTCGGGTGATGTTTTTCTTTCAGCATGTCCCCCTCTAGCAAACTTAAACGGTTTGATGATACTACTAACTTTGGGTGGAGATGTCGAGAGAAATCCAGGACCAGATTCTTTAAGCAAAATAAGATTGATATGTGATAATGCTAGGAGTGTTAAAACAAAAACTGCCTTACTAAGGACTTGGATATTATCTGAATCCCCAAAATTAGTTTCTCTCACTGAAACTTGGTTAACCCCACAGACTGGAAAAGAGGAATTAGAAATGGAAGGTTTTTCCTAGTTTCAGGTTGCATAGTAAGGGTAAACGTTGGGGGGTGGGGGAGTTCTCCTTTATGTGGGATGGGATTTGGGACAAACTATAGAAATCTATTCTGGGGTAATTGGTTTAATTGTTTACTGGTTGAGATTATAGAACTTGATCTGATAGTTGGGATAATTTATGCACCACCAAAAACAGAAGTTAGTGATTATGAGCAATTAGCCTTAAAGATACAGGAAAAGTCCCTGGGAAAAGAAATGATCTTAACTGGAGATTTTAATGCCCCATGTGGTAAAAGCAGAGGTAACATTCTAGAGTCCAGCTTTAAACCTCTGGCAGTAACTCAATTAGTTACTCAATCTACTAGGAAGACACACCCACAAAGCCCCGGGAGCATACTGGATCTGATTTTTGTTACAACCAAGGTTAATCCTCAGTTAATTTTAGTAAACCAACCCATATTGGGAGATCATTGTTCCCTAAGAAGTGAATTAAATTTGGATAAGGGGAAAACTCAAATATTCAATGATGGAGCCCTAAAAATAAAAAGAGATCTTCTGAGGGTTATAATAAAGAGTTTTTTATAGCCAAATTAATGGAGGTAAAATGGGATAGATTATTTCTAATGCCCTCTCTAGACTTGGCAATACAAAAATTCACAAGCTGGTGTACAGAAGTCTGCGATAAACTAGAGCCTTTTGAGTACAAAATGCAAAGGAAAAATCATGTTCCTTGGATTTCAGAAAAATTAAAAAAGCAGATTAGAATTAAATGTAGACTTTGGAAGAAAGCAAATAGAACTTTAGATCCTTTGGACTGGGCAAATTATAAATCAGTGAGAAATTCTTTAAGATTAAAAATCAGAAAGACTAAGCAAGCCTATTACAAAACTAAGAATAACGAAACCTCAGATTCTAAACAGTATTGGTCCTTGATAAAAATCCTTTGAGGTCCATGTCTTCCAGAGACCTAAATTTCAAACGATTAAGAATGGTCTCTGTCAGACTCCAATTAAGTCAGTGAATATACTTAATGAGTATTTTGCAATTCTCCCAGATATCCCAATTCATACTCCAGTAAGAAGAAAGACACACTTTAATGATGGTTCTTTACCTCCAAATATCCCTAGGTTTAGATTTAGGTGTGTCTCATGTAAACAAGTAAAAGAAGAAATTAAAACACTGAACCCACACAAATCATTTGGTCTAGATGGAATTGAGAATATGTTTCTCACGGATTCAGTCAGTGTGATCATGCCTACCCTGACAAAACTGTTTAATTGGAGCCTGACAGAAGAAATGTTTCCTACAATGTAGAACAAAGCAAAAATTATTCCAATTTTTAAATCGGGTTTACAGTCTGAACCCACAAATTATAGACCTATTGCCCTGCTCTCGGTGGTGTTGAAGGTCTTGGAACGGTTGATACAGCAACAGCTTGGAGAGTATCTTGAAAAGTACCCCTTGATTTCTGCCTGCCAGTCAGGCTTTAGGAAGAATCATTCCACGGGAACTGCACTCGCCGACCTGGTGGACTTGATAGCATCCCAATCGGAGGGAGACAGGTCGGTGGGTGCAGTGTTCGTGGACCTTTCCAAGGCCTTCGACACCATCGATCATGATTTGCTGTGTGACACACTTGCAGAAGCGAGCCTGTCAATTGAAGTGGTGGGATGGTTCTCATCCTATTTACAGGACCGCTCTCGGCAGGTCTGTGTGGATGGTCTCTTCTCTGACAGTGTTCCTGTTCAGTGAAGTGTACCACAAGGGTCAATTTTGGGGCCAACATTATTTTTGTTATACATAAATGGAGTAGTGGAAATTGCAAAAAATTCTAAACTCAGGCTTTATGCCGACGACACCATTTTGGTTGCAAACGGCATGAATTTGGAACAAATGGAAAGAAAACTCCAAAGGGAATTTTCTAGCACTTTGTGTATGGACCAAGGAATCGGGTTTGGTTATGAATCATAAAAAAACAAAATCTACAGTTTTTAGGAAAAAGGGACTAGGAAAGGGTACTGCTGTCCCTAGTATTAAAATCATGACTGATAATGGTATTCAAATAGCCCAAGATGCAAGGTACAGATATTTGGCTGTCTGGCTAGATGAGAGTCTGACTTTTGACTATCATATAGAAGATACCATTAATAAGGTAAATAAACGATTGGGAGCATTTAGGTGCTCAAAATCATGTTTGAATAAGCAAATGAGACTGGGGATTGTAAATCAACTTCTACTTCCAGTTACGGACTATGGAAGTCACATATATGGTTTTGCTCATAAGAAAGGTTTGGTGAAAGTTGACACGATGTATAATAGACTAGCTAGGTTTATACTGGGAAAAGGAATAGGTTCACATCACTGTACTTTGTTTAGTGATCTTGGATGGTTAAGCCCAACTTTAAATAGGAAGCTACAATAGGAAAACTTAACTCATAAGGTTTTATATACGAAAAAGCCAATTTACTTATTTGAAAAATTAGAAAAAATACAATATCATCATAATATACACCAGACACCTTTACGAGGATTTATTCCCCCAAAATTAATAAATACAGTTCCATGCATTTCCCAGCTATTATGTTTCAAATATGGAATTCAGTAAATAATCCATAGTCAATCAGACTGATGTTAAAATATTTATGAAGGAGTTAAAACATGAATTGAGTGTACGCTGTATGTGCAATGATTAGAATGTAGCTATAATGTTGTTGTAAAGATGCTATACGATATCTATCATACTTGTTATTGTCTTTGTATTCTATGTTAAACTGAGAATGAACAGGAGCATCTATAATATAGGACTTGTCCTAAAGATGTTTTATACCAGCTTGTCCTGTATAAAAATAAAGATTTTTACTACTACTACTTATGCCCTCCCTCAGTTGTCTTTCCCCTGACTGTTGTATCAGGATATTTTGGCTCAATATTTTTTGAAACCTTATGGTTACCCTGGTATTTCACAGGAGTGGGTAGCTCTTCTACAAGCTAACTTGGCTGATCCCCCTCACCCCTCTCAGGATGTAGGATGTCCTTTGGCTATGGTCGATTGAGTGTGAAGGCTAATGCCAAACTCCGGGTTCTGGCGGAACGTTACTGTCCGTGGGAGGGGCGTAACCTAGTCTTGGAAACTATGACCCATTTTTTTACTGGACTGCCCATTTCCTGGAGCATTCTGGGACCTTATGGCTAGGCATTGGGGGGAATCTGGGTTGGCGGTCCCTGTCTTACGAGGACGTCATTTTGGGTCTCGCCCCTTCCACTGGGGAGTCAGGAGACTCCTGTGGGAGGCTCATTGTTACTCTGTCTAAATATTTTTTATGGCATGCCTGCTGTGTTTTACTTTTACAGGCCCTGTATCTGTCCCCAGATGCTGTGTTCCAAATGATGGAACGTGAACTGCATTTCTTATATCAGTCTCATTGCTCCTTGGGGAAGGGTGGGAGGTGCCCTTTGATGTGGAAACATGTGCAGGCTCATTTTGAGCCTCCCTGAAGGGGGGGGGGGGTGGTTATTTTTCCCTGCATCGACTTTTCATTAAGTAGCAGCTGGGTGGGATGTGGGGCTGTCCCTCTCTTTTTTCCCCACTTTTTCATTTATTTGTAACTGGATTATTCTGGATTTTTCTCTCTTTCTTATGTGATTTTGGGGGTGGCAGGGGGTGTGAGTAGGGCTAACTGTGTGCATGTTGCTGATGGGCATGACTGGGGGTGGGGGTAGGGATTGTTCTTGTTTGTTTTTGTCTGAACTTATAATTCTGTTATCTTTACTCAATGATCTGGTTCATTTGCTTATTGTGGTGATTCATTCTCCTGTATGTTTTACTGACCAATCAAAAATTCCCCTACTCTTTTTGAGAAGTGCCATGGGATCTTCAACGTCCTCCTGAACAACCACCAGAACAGGAAGACAGGACTGCGGTTTAATGTCTCATCCGAAAGACAGCTCCTCAGGAGTGCAGCATCCCCCCTCATGATGCACTACAGTGTCATTGGATTTACCCCAAGTGCCTGGTGTGGGGCAAGAACCCACAACCTTTCGATCTTCCAGCCTCAGAGGTGAGAGTGCAACTTGCTGAGTCACTGACACGGCACTAAAAAGGGATGCAAAGTCAGTTTATTTCATTTCAAATAGCCAAATAGTATAAACATGTAAAGAGTTGGGTTAGTGACCACTAGATGCCCTGCGCTTCGACCGTAATCTTCGTCAGGAGGCAGTGTCTAAGTGGTGAAGGACACCTAAATACCACTAGCTTAGTGCAGGCAATCCCAACAAGGTTGTTGCTTACCATTAATGCTGATGTCGTGGCATGGGGTGAGGAGGTGAACAAAGAGACAATCTGTGTAAATTATTGCTACAATAGCAACCTTTCAAATTTGAAATATGCGAGAGAGAAAAAAAAAGATTTTAACACTAAAATTTCATTGATGGAAGTGGACCAGATAGTCCAACAAAGTAGCCAAGCTCACCTGAAAAGGGTTGAGCTGTCTGGTGGAACATCACAGGGAAAACCATTTTCATTCTGAAGTGTAGGTTTTCCTGGTTGCTGGCTTCCTGGAAACCTTGAGCACATGTAAAATGTTTTCTGAAAGGTTCAGCCCAGAGAACTCTAGCTCTTCAAGTACCATGCTTTGAGGCACAGGGTTCTTGGTTCTGGAAATGCTATCCCTCCCTGAGACCGAGTCAGCAGATTGTATCTCAGGGGAAGGATAATTGGAGGTCTGATGGACAGGAGCAGGGAGTACCAGGTCTGCCTGGCCAAATCTGAAACACTTACTATCATTGTTGCAGGCTTGTTACTTAGTTTCATCAGTATCCTCAGTAGGAGTGGGAAAGGAGGGAAGCGATAAGGAAATGTCTCTGTCCAAGTGAGGACTAGGGCATCCTGTCTGCAACAGAAGCTAGGGAACTGGTAGTTTTCTCAGGATGTGAATAGGTCTACCTCAAGTGTACCCCACCTTTGGAACACTACAGAGTGGCCTTGCTTGTTCAGTGTCCATTTGTGATTTCCTTTACTTATTCTGCTTAGAGATTCTGCCAGGACATTGCCTTTCTTTGGCAGGTGCACTGCGGATAGCTGTACCTGCAGTGAGTATGCCAGACTCCAGATCTTCATTGCTTCTGCGCATGGCGTGGAAGAACAGGTTACTCACCTGTAACAGTAGTTCTAGGAGTGGTATATGTTGTTCATCCACACTCTTTGGCATGTCCCTTTCCCCTTTAAATCTTGCCGGAAGCCTTCAAACTGGCTCTTCTCACCCACCTGGGTGGTAAATACTTCGGCTCCGCCCCATGATGCCAGATCTTAGCCCGCTGGAAGCAAGGTGATGCGCCTAAAGCCGGGGAGGTCGGGTGGGTGCGTGTGGATGAACATATACCACTCCTAGAACTACTGTTACAGGTGAGTAACCTGTTCTTCTAGGAACGTGGATATGTTGTTCATCCACACTCTTTGGCAGACTCCTAGCAGTTCTCTGGGAGGAGGGAGGCAAGGCGCACACCCCCTACTTAGGAAATAGAGATTGGAGAACCGAGGCCCCAAAACCAGCATCCTGGCGTGACTCAAGATCGATGTGGTAGTTGGCAGTGAAGGTGTTTGCTGACTTCCAGGTAGCAGCCCGACAGATTTCCTGGATAGGGATGTCCCTGGAAGCAGCCACTATTGCAGCAGTATGGCGGGTAGAACGAGATCTTATCCCTCTGGGAGGCTCCTTGCCCACCAACTCATAGCACAGACCTATGCATGATGTAATCCATCTTGCAATAGTCCATTTGGCTGCAGGTCTGCCAGAAGCGGCTTCAGTGTAAGTGACAAACAGCTGGTGAACCTCTCCCTGAATTTCCGCCATCCTCTCCTTGTAGTAGGAGAGAGCACGTCTAAGGTCCAGGGTATGGAGCCTGTACTCGGTGTCCAAGGTGTAGTTAGGGTAATATACCGGCAGAGCCAACACCTGGTTAAGGTGAAACTCTGACACCACCTTCAGGAGGAATTTCGGGTGGGGGCACAGGACAACTTTGTCCCTGTGAAAGACCAGATAAGGGGAGTCCACCGAGAGCGCCTGGAGCTCCCCTGTCCTTCTGGCTGACGTGATATCCACCAGGAAGGCAGTCTTCCATGAGAAGTGTGAGAGCTCACACTTGTGCATGGGTTCGAATGGCTTGCTCATGAGCTTTGCCAAAACCAGCAAAAGATCCCACAGAGGTGGAGGTTCATGCACCGGAGGGGATATGTGATCCAGACCTTTGAAAAAGCACTCGACTACTGTCTCCTGTGCCAATGTCAACTGACAGGCCAGCACCCGGTAAACGGAAATGGCTGCCAGGTGCACCCTAAGGGTCGATGACCGTAGACCCCCTTTGGAGAGAGAGACCAAAGGTAGTCTAAAATGTTAGCCACAGAGCAGGATAAGGGGTCCATACTCTTACCCTGACACCAAATGGAAAACCTTTTCCATTTGAAGGCATAACATTTCCTGGTCGATTCCTTATGAGATGCCTCCACCACGGTGCAGACATCCTCGGAAAGACCCAGAGCCTGGAACTCTAGCTGCTCAGGTACCAGGCTGTGAGGTGCAGGGATTGAAGGTCCAGATGGAATACCTTCCCCTGGTTCAATGATATCAGGTCCGGGCATGTACAAAGCTGCTCCAGGGCCCTGCAGCTGAGGCTGAGATCTGGATACCAGAACTGGCGGGGCCAATCTGGGGCTACCAGGATCACCTTTGCCTTGTCCCTCCTCACCTTGAGTAACACCTTGTGGATCAAAGGAAATGGAGGGAAGGCGTAGAGGAGGCCTGGGGTCCATGGCCTTGAGAAGGCATCCCCCTGCAGCGAGCCCTGCTGAGGGGGGTGGGCATGTTACAGCCTCAGCTTGGTGTTCTGCCTGGAGGCAAACAGATCCACCAATGGTTTGCCCCAACGGGAGAACAGATTGTAAGCTTCCTCTGGATGGAGAGACCACTCGTGGGATGTCTGGCCTATGCGGCTGAGAGTATCCACCAGTTGGTTCGAGACTCCTGCCACATGGATGGCAAGGAGATTCGCCTCCAACCGGTTGACAAAGGCCCAGATCCAGAGCACCTCCTTGCATAGCAGATGGGAGTGTGTGCTGCCCTGTTTGTTGTGGTAGTACGTGGTCGTGGTATTGTCTGTCTGGACTTGAACCACTTGACTCCGGAGCTGAGGAGCGAAAGCTGACAGTGCCAGTCTGACTGCTCTGAGCTCTAGCAGCTTGATGTGGCATCAGGACTCCTCGGGGGTCCAGAACCCGTGGGCTCTGGAGTCCCCCATGTGGGCTCCCCAGCCCATGAGAGAAGCATCGGTCATGAGGACGACCGTCGGCTCGGGGCAGACAAATGGGATCCCTTCCTGCAGGCGAGCTGGGAAGGTCCACCATTGGAGAGCGTCTCACATCTTCTGGGTGACAGTGACCAGCTGGTCGAAATTACCCTGATGCTGAGTCCACTGAGCGGCCAGCTCCCACTGGAGGGGGCACATGTGCAATCTGGCCCAATGGATCACTGAGGTGCACGCCGCCATGTAACCCAGAAGGCGAAGGCAGTCCCGGGCAGGGCGCAAGTGCCCAACCAGAAATGATTGGGCAAAGGAGGAAAGAACCTCCGCCCTGTCCGCCGGGAGCCGAGCTCTGGCTTGATGAGAGTCAAGCTCCATCCTGATAAAGCCCATCACCTGAGAGGGCACGAGTTCCGACTTGGCCTCGTTGATCAGGAGGCCTAATTGGGAACAGGTTCGTAGGGCCAGGTCCCTGGACCTCTCCACCTCCTGTAGGGAGGAACCCGCCGGGAACCAATCGTCAAGGTAGGGGTATATCCAAACCCCTTGATGCCATAAATGGGCCGCCACCACTGCAATGCACTTGGTGAAGACCCAAAGGGCTGATGACAGGCCGATCGGCATGGCCTGGAACTCGTACAGGGTCCCTTCCACCCTGAAGCAGAGGAACCGCTGCTGGGACGGACGGATTGGGACGTGGAAAAACGCGTCCTGTAGATCCAGTGAACAGAACCACGTGTTTCACTCCAGAGATGGTATGATCTGATTCAGAGATACCATCCGGAAGGTGCGAGACCTGAAATACTGATTCAGGTCGTGGAGACCTAGGATGGGGCGCCAACCCCCTGTCCACTTGGGCACAAGGAAGTACATGGACACAAAGCCTGGGTCTGTAGGAGGATCCGGCACTGGAGCTACCGCCTCCTTGTGGAGGAGCTGAGCAATGTTGTCCCGAAGGGCTGACTGAGTGCCAACTGAGATCCTTTCCTCCCATAGGGCACGGGCTTGGCAGGGAGGGTACTGCTCGAACTCTAGAGGCAGTTCCCGATCGACCACTTCCAGGACCCACCTGTCCGAAGTGATACCGGACCAGGTGGAAAGAAAGTGGCAGAGGCGGCCCCCCATGGGAGGACCCAGAACTAGCATGACGGGTGAAGGGGTGGCCATCCCCGACCCGTCACTGCGTAGGCTTACAGGAGGAGGCAGCTCCTGGACCTGCACCTCAGCCTCCTTTGCGGGGCTGCTGGGGACCCTGCTTGGGCCTAGAGCGCCAAGCTTCAGCCTGCTGTTGCTGCTGACCTCTCTGGAAGGGGGACTGTCTAACCGTAGCAGAAGAGTGCCGAAAAGGCTGCTTCTTGTGCTTCTGCTGGTTCTTGCCCGAAGAACCTTTTGCAGAAGTGGCATCCAAGGTGGCACTGGACTGCTCTATGCGCTGGAGGTGACCTGCCACTCCCGGACTGAAGAGATCGGTGACGAGGAAGGGCATGTCAGCTAACTTGTGCTACGCATCCGCCGGAAAAGAGGATAACCTCAGCCAGGCCCTGCGGCGAGTGGCCACTGCGGCTGCTAGTGAACAGGCACAGGAATCTCCAATATCCAAGGCCGTCTGGAGCTGCTGTATTGCAACAGCACGGCCCTCGTCACGGACCTGCTTAACCGTGGTCTGCATGTCCATTGGGAGATGAGGGAGGACTTCATCTAGCGACCCCAAGAGGGCGTGAGAGAAGTGTGCCATGATCACTGCCGAGCTGGCCTGACAAAGGCCCAAGGATGAGGCCGCATATACCTTCCTGGCAGAATGGTCCATATTTTTGGACTCCTTGTCCGGAGGGTGATCAGTATCCACTGAGCTACCCATGTGTCTAAACACTGAGGCAGTCACAAGTCTCTTGGCGGAGGGATGTTCTGTGAAGCTCACCAAGGACCTCATGGGTACAGTGTACTTGCGAGCCATGCGGGCAGACTGAGCCGGGCAAGAGGCAGGGCGCTGCCATAGCTCAAGGGCTGGGCCAACAATGGCTTTGGCCACTGGGAAGGCTTCCGCCGGGGTATCCCCCCTCTTAAGGATATCTGTGAGAGGATATTCCGCCTTCTTTTGGATAGGCTCCAAGGGCATACCGGTGGACTCTGAAATAAGTCTGAGGATGCCCTGGAAAGAGGAAGGACCTTCCTCCAGGCCTGTCACTGACCACTCATCATCGGGGTGTGAGTGAAGACCAGTGGTATCCAAGTCCGAGGAGTCGGGATACAGGGGTCTCCCGCCTATGTCCCCTTCAATACGCCAAAGGCGATCGGGGACAACAGTGATGGACAGACGACGGGGCAGGCCCATATCTGTCCGGTCCTCTTTCGAGGGAGCCCCTCCCTGAGGCTGCTTAGGCGGTGGCTCCACCAAAATTGGTGGGGAGACGGAACAGACCGAACAGGAATCTTCAGTTCCAGAGGGGTCGGCATCGGCCTATGAGGCTGGGGCCAAATAATGGCCGGTGTAGCCGGCTTTTGACCGGGCAGAATTAGCTGTTGCCACATAAGGTGCCCATAATGCCGACGAAGCTTCCGTCGAAGTCTCGCCTCGTCCGAGGAGGATGAGGATCGGTGGTGACGTCTCTTACGGAAGTGTTTGAGACACTTTTTCGGTTTTTCGACCGACGGGGTCCTAGTCCTCGAACGAGACAGACGGTGTCGGCTCTGTCGATCAGGAGAAGCCGGATTCGGTGAAAACCGAAGTTCCGGCTCCTGTGCTTCAATCGGGATACCCGAGGGAAGGGTCTCCTCATCGGGGAAGGAAAGAATGGGTGTCCTCTCCAAGGAGTCGTCGACCGGGGTCGGCAACAATGGCTCGATCGGGTCGAGAGAAATCTCGGCCGGTTCAGCCATATCCTCGGCCTCCTGCGGCTCTTGGCCCGACGGATGGTCCGAGAAGCCGACGGCCAAGGAAGCGATCTCGACCGAGGTCGAGACTGCAAGATCCTGAGAATCGGACTGCTCTCAGTCCCAGGAACGTTTTCCTCGGGCAGAAGAAGATTTAGGGTCCCTGTCTCTTTTCTTAGGGCGGGAGGAGTGCGAGCCCGAGAGCGCCTCACCCCGAAAGGACCCACTGAAAGTGGAGCCCAGGTTAAGCGGCACGAACAAACTTCGGCTGGCCAAAGCTTGAGCAGCTTCCTCTTCAAAAGCCGCCATCTGTTCAAGCTGATCGGCGGATCCCACGGCCGCAGAAACCGCCCACCTGGCCTCCTTTGATTTCACTGGTGGGTTGCGAAGCTCCAGTCTCCCTAGTTTTAGGTGCGCCTTGCGGTCGTCCAGGACATTGGGATGGAAGGCCAGACAAATGGTGCAAGAGGTGGTGTCATGCACGACACCCAAGCAATATACACACGACAGGCGAGGATCAGTGCGCAACATTTTCTGTCCGCAGGGACATCGGCGAAACCCGTGGAACGACTTGTCCTCCGTGTCCGATGCGCTCGGATTCGAATCGTAAACTCATACGAGTTTCAAAGAAAGCAAATGTGGTGAAAACCGTCGATTAGAAGCCTGGGGCCTACGGTACTGTAGAAGTACCACGAGGGAACCTGAAGCTTCCAGCAGAAAGGAAGATCTGGTGTCATGGCGCGGAGCCGAGGTGTTTACCACCCAAGTGGGTGGGAGGAGCCAGCTTGAAGACTTCCGGCAAGATTTAAAGGACATGCCAGAGAGTGTGGATGAACAACATATCCACGCCCCTAGAAAAACAGGTTACACACCTATAACAGTAGTTCTAAGAGTGGTATATGGTGAACATCCACACTTCTGGCAGTATTCCTTCCCTTTAACTCTTGCTGAAAGGTCATCCAGCTGGCTCTTTCCATCCACCCGGATGGTAAATCCCTCGGCACCGCCCCGTGATGTCAGATCTTAACAGCTGGAAGTAAGAATCCATGTGCCACTTGCCCAGGAAGGTCAGTGTGGATGTACACCATAACACACTCCTAGAACTACTGTTACAGGTGAGTAACCTGTTTTTCTAGGAACATGGGTATGGTGTACAGAGCCACACTTCTGGCAGACCCCTAGCAGTTCTATGGGAGGAGGGGGCAAAGTGCTCACCCCCTATTTAAGGAAGAGAGATTAGAGTACAGCGGACCCAAAACCAGCATCCCAGCGTGACTCAAAGTCAATGTGGTAATGGTAAATTAAGGTGTGTGCTGACTTCCAGGTAGCAATCCTGCAGATCTCCTGGATAGGGATATCCCTGTAATCAGCCACCGAGGCAGTGGTATGGCAGGTGGAATGAGCCCTTAGCCCTACGGGAGGCTCCCTACCTGCCAACCTATAGCAGAGGTAGATGCAGGAAACAATCCACCTGCCAATCATCCGCTTAGCTGCTGGTCTGCCAGGTGCGGCTTCAGTGTAGGTCACAAATAGCTGGTGAACCTCTCCTCGAACTCCAGCCAAGCACTCCTTATAAGCATGTGCTCACCACAGGTCCAAAGTATGGAATCTGTACATGGCCTCCGTGGTGTGACTGGTGAACACTGGGAGATTCATCACCAGGGTAAGGTGAAACTCAGACAGAACCTTTGGGGGAACTTCAGGTTGGGGCGAAGGACAACACTGTGCTTGTGGAAGACTAAATAAGGAGACTCCACTGAGAGCACCTCAGCTCACTGATCCTTCTGACAGATGTGACAGCCACCAAGAAGGCAGTCTTCCATGACAGGTGAGACATTTCGCACCTCTGTATCAGTTCGAATAGCTTATCCATGAGCTTTGCCAACACCAGCAACAACTCCCAAGGTGGTGGTCGTTCACGCACCGGAGTGGAAATGTGGTCAAGGACTTTGAAAAAGCACCAGACCACCTTCTCCAGTACCACCGACAGCATTCCAGCCTGCGTTCAGTATGCAGAGATGGCTGCCAAGTGCACCTTAAGGGTCGTTGATCAAAGGCCTGACTGAGAAAAAGACCAAAGGTAGTCGAGAATGCTAGCCACCGGACAAGATAAAGGGTCAAGCCCCTTGTCCTGACACCAAATGGAGAACCTCTTCCATTTGAAGGCATAGCATTTTCAGGTCCACTCCTTCTGAGAAGCCTCGACCACGGTGAGGACACCTTCGGAGAGACCCAAAGCCTGGAACTCTAGCCGTTCAGGAACCAGGCTGTCAGGCGCAGGGATTGGAGGTCTGGATGGAGTACCTTCCCCCGACTGCAAGAGAGAATGTCCGGGCATAAAGGAAGACACCACGGGAGCCTGCAGCTGAGGCTGAGAAGATCGGGGTACCAGAACTGGCAGGGCCAGTCTGGAGCCACCAAGATCATCTGAGACTTGTCCCTCCTGACTTTGAGCAGCACTTTGTGGATCAGTAGAAATGGAGGGAAGGCATACATGAGGCCTGGGGTCCAGGGCCTCGAGAAGGTATTCCCCTGCAGCATTTCTTGCTTGGGGGTTGGGGCCCAGTACAGCCTCAGCTTGGCATTTTTCCTGGAGGCTAACAGATCCACCAGAGGGGTGCTCCACTGGGACAAATGACTGTGCACTACCTCCTGATGGACAGACCACTCATGAGACACCTCGCCCACCCGGCTGAGAGCATCTTCCAGCTGGCTGGATATGCCGGCCACATGGATGGCTAGAAGATCGGCATCCAGATGCAGAGAGCTTCCTTGCACAGAGGATGGGACTGCATCCTGCCCTGTTTGTTGAGGTAGTACACGGTTGCGGTGTTGTTCATCTGGACTTGAACAACCTGACCCCGAATGTGTGGAGCAAAGACTGTCAGTGCCAGCCGAACTGCCCGAAGCTCCAGCAGGTTGATATCGCATCGGGACTCCTCAGGAGTCCACAGTCCATGGACTCTGTGCTCCCCCAGATGGGCACCGCAGCCCATCAGGGAGGCATTGGTCATGATGGTGACCATCGGCTCTGGGCAGACAAAAAGGATTCCTTCCTGCAGATGTTATGGGATTAATCACCATTGGAGGGCGTCCCACATCAGCTGGGTCACATTGACTGGCTGGCTGAAGTGGCCCTTGCGCTAAGACCACTGATGGGGAAGCACATTCTCCACCGGGCCCAATGGACCACGCTGGTGCATGTCACCATGAATCCTAGGAGGCACAGGAAATCCCTTGCAGAGTGCTACTGCCAAACCTGAAATGTTCGGGCAAAGGAAGAGAGAACCTCTGCTCGGTCTGCTGGGAGCCGTGCCCTGGCTCTGCAAGAGTTGACTGCCGCCTTGATGAAATTACGAAGGTACAAGCTCCGACTTTGCCTCGTTCACCAGGAGGCCAAGTGACAAGCAGATCTGGAGAGCCAGGTCCCTGACCACTCCACCACCGCCCTGGAGGAACCTGCTATCAGTCAGTCAGTCCAGGCTGGGATACACCTGGACCCCTCGATGTCTCAGGTAGGCTGCCACCATTACAGTGCACTTGGTGAAGACCCTGGGAGCTGAGGAGAGGCCGAAGGGCATGGCCTGGAACTAGCAGATATTCCCCTCCATACGGAAACACAGGAAACAATGGTGGGACCAGCTGGCCCGGTGTCGCTAAGGGTTGAGGCGCTGGATGCCTTACTTCACGCCATGCCGGCGACCCGAGTTCAGAAACGACCTTTGGTGATTGGAGAGCTGGCATGGGAGGGGGGCAAGACTGAGCAGCCAAAGAGCAGTTCTCCTTTCCTGGGTTGGTCACCCCCGCAGTTTCGGCTCCCACCGGTGGTGTCCCATTGATAGCGAAGGTGGGAGTGCAGCGTGAGTGGGAGTGCACCATGAGGCATGGTAGACAAAGTGCCCACATGCACACTTGCCCAGAGCATGGGAGAAACCGGGAGAAAAGCTGATAAAATCTATATGGAAAAAAAGGAAACAGCGGTGGAACGGATGGACAGGAACGTGAGAGAACACATCCTGAAGAGCTAGACAGCAAAACCACATGGTCTGCTCCAGGGATGGAATGATCCGAGACAGAATGACCATCCTGAAGGTGCGTTACCGAAGGAATTTGTTTAGGTTGTGCAGATCTAAGATGGCGCACCAACCCCTCTGTGTGCCTTGGGACCAGGAAGTACCTGGAGACAAACCCTGGATGTACAGGAGTGTCCGGGACTTTTTTTTTTTAGTCTTTTGGTAACCGGGTAAGGCCCACTAGGCACAAGTGCCTGTTTTCAGGGGCGACCTAGGAGCACTGGGCGGTTAACTGACTTGCTCAGAGTCACACAGTATGCAAGTGGAGGTTGTGAGAATCAAACTCAGGTCTGGTCTGCTGGATGTATCAAGCTCATTCACACCTCGTTCCTCTAACTTCTAGGCTATATTGCCAGCCTTCTGGAGGAACTGGGCAATGTCTTCCCGAAGGGCTGACAGCATGTCTGCAGACACCATGTCTTCCCATGGAGCGTGGGCTCAGCAAGGCAGGTAAACCTCAAACTCTAGAGGCAGACCCTGGCAGACCACTTTGAGGACTCACCTGTCGATGGTGACAGTGGACCAGGTGGAAAGGAAGTGGCAGAACCGGACCCCCCACGGGAGGATTCAGGGGAGACAGGACAACATGAGGGAGGCACCCACATCCCATCACTATGCAGGCTTGGAGGAGGGACCAGCTGAGGAAGCAGTGGGACCTCGACCACCAGTTTGCGGATGACCGAAACAACGGACTTCAGTCGAGGACACAAGCCTGAGCCTGCTGCCTAGATGGGGGATGGGACAGCTTGGCCACCGGGGCAGACAGGGGTCAAATGGACTTCTTCCTCTGAAGCTTGGAGTCTTTTGCATCCCTCTGTGCAGTGGTGACAGAGTCCAGGGTGGCACTGGACTTCTCAATTCGAGTGAGGCAGCCTTCTTCGCCTGGCCCAAACAGGTAAGGGCCAAGAAGGGGACATCTGCCAACTTGTGCTAGGTATCTGTTATATAGGTAGAAATCTGCAGCCAAGCCCTGCGGTACATGGCCACTGCAGCAATCACAGATCGGGCGTAGGAATCGTCGATGTCCATGGCTGTCTGGAGCCGCTGTTTTGCCACTGCTCAGCTCGGGTCCCCGACTTGCTTGACCATGGTCTGTAACTCAGCTGGGAGCTGAGGAAGTACCTCATCGAGAGTGCCAAGAAAGACATGAGTGCAATGGGCCATCAAAAGGGCTTAACTCGCCTGCTGAAGGCCTAGCGAAGAGGCCACATAGACCTTTTTGGCCATGTGATACAATTTCTTGGATTCCTTGTCGGGAGGCTTGTCCATGTCCCCAACACAGTCGGTATGCTGAAAGACTGAGTCGGCCACCAGACCCTCGGCAGAGGGGTGCTCGGTGAAACCCAACAGGGAACCCGTTGGGGCTGTGTACTCTTGGGCCATATGGGACGATGGCGCAGAGCAGGAGGCAGCATGCTGCCAAAGCTCCAGAGCCGGGCTAACAATGACCTTAGCAACCGGGCAGGCAACCCCAGGGGAATTACCCTGGTCAAGAATTTCAGTCAAGTGATACATGGCCTGTTTTTGGAGGGGCTCCATCTGGATCCTGGTTGATTCCAAAAGCAAATGGAGCAAGCCACTGAAAGAAGTGGGACCGTGCTCCATACACAAATCCTCTCCCGATTCGGCATCCAATGGCTGGGAATGCAAGGAGAAGTCCTCAGACTCTGAGGATTTGCCAAAAAGTGGTCAACTGCATGAGTCCCCACTGACCCTGCGGGGTCTGTCGGGAGTCATGATGACCGACAGCCGACGAGGAAACCCGGGTGTGGTACGGGCATCCTTAGGAGGGGGACCCTGCTTCAGCTGCTTAAGAGGCAGCTCCACCTGGATGGGTGGAGAGGCTGTAATAGGCAGAGCCAGAACTGGCCAAGCCAGACTAGGCTGGGGCCCTGGTGATGGGAGTCAAGGAAGAGCCAGGGTAGGGGCCGGAATTGGCTTAACCCTGGAAAACATGAGCTGCTGCCACATTAGCTCTTTGTAGCGCCAGCGTATCTTGCGTCAGAGACTCTCCTCATTGGAGGAGGAGGAAGAGGAGGAAGAATAGCGGTGGCGCCGCTTGCTCGAATGCCGAGAGTGGGAACGCTGATGTTGGTGTGGGCTGCTCAACTGTGGACTATGGGATTGCAACCTCGACCGTCAGGGAACCCGACAGCGAGAAATTGAGGGAACTGGCAAAACCCGAGGATCCTCCGAGGTACTAGGATCCAAAGGGTTAGTGACCGGATCAGCACGTTGGTCTGACCCACCCTGAGAGGTAACAGCTAGGACCGGAGTCCTAGAAAGTGAGGTATCCACCTTGTCTTGAGACAGCACATCAACCAGCTCGAGAATAATCTTGACAGGTTGGTCAACGGGCTTCTCAATTGACTGGTCCGATGGGGAGACTGTGGAGCCAGTGGCCTGGAATGAAGGATTGACCACAGTCAGAACCTCCAGGGAAATGTGGGAGTCCGAAGCACAAGTGCGCTTGCGATCATCGACGAGACGTTTTCTTAGTCTCCTTTTTGGAAAATTTTGAGGACTTCATGCCCTTAGAGGGGCCCTGCCCACGGGTGGGAAGGGACTGGTACAAATCCCTAAATGCCCCCGTGAAGGTGGCGCCAAAAGAAAGCAGCACGATGGTAGAAGAGGCATGCTCTGGGGCCCAAGCTGCCGTCTCTTCAAAAGCCGCTGGTTGTTCTGTGGACCCTGTAGCAGCAGAGACTGCCAGATGGGAGTCTTTCGATCAAATGGGAGGGTCCAGTTTATCTGGTTGCCCTAGAAGGAGTTGAGCGTGCCAATCCTTCGGAGTACTGGGATGCAAGGTGTGACATAGGCCACATGGCTGGGGATCATGATTGTGGCCTAGGCAGTAGATGTAAGAGGCGTGCAGGTCTGTCTGGGACAAATTCTGCCCACAATTGCATTTTTAAAAACCGGGCACTGACGGAGTCATCCATGACAATAGTTTTGGATGGATTCTAAATTCGCTTGAAGACTTGAGTCGAACATGAGGTTTTCAAAGCAAAGGGCCTACTTAGCTGTAGAGCAGTAAGGAGGGCACCTTCTTCCAGCGGAAAGGAAGATCTGATGTCATGGGGCGGTGCCAAGGGAGTTACCAGCTGGGTGGATGGGAGAAACCAGCTTGAAGACCTTCCTGCAAGATTTAAAAAGAAGGTATACTGCCAGAAGTGTGGATCTGTACACCATATCCATGTACCTAGAAGATCTTGTTCCTCCTTGCTTGTTGATGTAATGCATAATAGTGGTGTTGTTTGTCCTGACTTGGACTGCCCCTGATGTGGAAGGAAAAAGCCTGCATTGCCAGACAGACTGCTCTGAGTTGCAGGAGGTTTACATGCTCCTGAGACTCCAGTGGTGTCCAAACCCGACTTACAGTGAGGTCCTCCAGATGGGCGCCCCAGCCCAGAAGGGAAGCATCTGTAGTGAGCACTGTGGGTGACTGTTGAAGGAAAAGAACCCTTTCCTGAGGTTTTCTTTTTCCTTACACCACTCCAGTGCCTTTAACAGGCACTTTGACATGGGTACTAACTTTGACAGACAATCCCACTTTTGGGACCAGTGGGACTCCAGGTAGTATTGGACATCCCTCATTTGGTATCTGGCACCTTGTTCCATTGCTGCAGAGGAGGCCATGTGTCTTGGTAACTAGTAGGAAGTCTCTTGCAGGTCTGGGCTGTCCGGTTCTGAAAGTCATTGTGAGTTTTATCAGATTTGCCACTCCCTCCTGAGTTAGGAATCCCTTTCCCTCAAATGGTATTAGATTATGTTCCCATAACGTTCAGCACCTGAACAGGGTTCGTCTGGGACTTTTGGAAATTTATCACGAAACCCAACTCCTCCAGGGTGCACTGAGTGAGCAAAAGGGAGGCCTTGGCCTCCTGGTGGGACCAGTCATCCAGGTAAGGAAAACCACTACCCCCTGCCTCCTCAAATGTGCTGCCATGACAGCCAGGCACTTTGTGAAGACCCTGGGTGCTGAGGAAAGGTCGAAGGGGAGGGCTGTTAAGTGGCAGTAGCAGTTCCCTACCCTGAATCTAAGGTACATTCTGTGAGAGGGTCTTAGTGGTATGTGAAAGTAAGCATCTTCCAGATCCAGCAACCTCATCCAATGTTCCTGTTGCAAGGACGGAATCACTGTGTCCAGTGTTACCATTTTGAACTTTTTCCTTTTTAAGTGCTTGTTCAGGTTTCTCTGATCTAAAATGGGTTGCCAATCCCTATTTTAGCTGCGGGTCAGGAAGTATCCTGAGTAAAGCCCCTTCCCACACTGGGAAGGGGAACTCTTTCCACTGCACTTGCTTGAAGCAGCTTCTTTACCTCCAACTCCAGAAGGAGTTTGTCTGCTTGAGTATGAGGTGGGAAAGCTCTGTGGTTCTGCAGTTTTGGAAATCTTTTGAACTGTGGAGACAGACACTGAGTCACTATCTCCAGGACCCACCTGTCTGTGGTAACACTTTCCCATGCCTGGAAATAGTAAGTCAGTCTTCCTCCCATTGACAGTGGTTGGGTGACCTGGGCAAACATGCCAGGAATTTTGTTTTGCCTAGGCTTCCGGGTCTGGAGTGGTATCCCTACGCCTGGCACCCCTTCTTCCCCTACCTCTGAAAAAAACCCTTTGATTGGCATAGTCATAGGTCACATAAGCATGGGGATAACAGCCCTGCCCTTACCACCCCTTCCATAAGACCCAGGGGAAGTGGAGGCTATTTCCTTCTTTGTGTTACCTAATTTTTTTTTTTTAATCTCTCTTTATTCTCCCCCACACGCCCAGAGCCTCGCTCCATCGGGAGATGTACATGCACCTGCCCCACTTCACTGTCTTACCTGGTATCCCCTAGTGGACCCCCATGGAGCCGTGGCTGTACTCCCCCCCCCTGCGGGTACGAGGTGGGGCCTGTACACCCGAGACAATTCAAGTTTCGTTAGGTCCCGCCGGTGGTCAGGCAGGCAGGAGTCATTAGGGTCTGTGCTTGGAGCTCCTTCCTCTCGGTGCTCTGGTATCATTTTCCCCTGTTCTGGGTGCGTGGCGTGTGCCCCGATGTCAAGGCATCGCCACCGACGTCCTCCACTCCTCAACCCTCTCTGTATGCTCTGCACTTGCTGTGGCCAGAGGCAAGTCGAGTGCCAAGCCTGTACCCCCCTCCCTTCCCAGGAGAGGAGAGCTGTCCTCCGGACGCTCAATCCTCTCCTTCCCCACCGACTCCTGATGGCCCGGACTCATTCCCAAACCTGAGTTGCTGGTGTGGCGAGAGGAGTGGCGTCCAGCGCCTCAACCCTCAGTGTCACCGGGCCGGCTTTAGTGTTACTTTTGTTGGAGGTCTTACACACATCAACCTTTTTCATGTAAGCCTCTGTCTCATCACCAAACAAGGAGCTCCATTTGTAGGGAAAATCCATGGCTTTTGTTTGAGTGTCCTGGGTAAGGTTTGAAGTCTTGAGCCATGCAAACCACCTAAGGGACACTGCATTTGCCATGACCCTGGAAGCAGTGTCAATGGCACCTACAGTCATCAGAAATTGGTACTTGGTGGTATCCATTGCAGTTTTTGCTGTATCTGCCAGATCCTGAGCCAAGTCACCAGCCGCTTTTTCTCTCATGGCCATAACAGAGTTCCAAAGTGCCTTCTGGAACTGAGCTGTGCAAGTCATATAGGCTGCTTGTCACAGCAGCAAAGAAGCTGGAGTACAGACTTTTTTGCTCATACTGTCCAGCTTTCTAGAATCCCTTTCTGGGGGCTGGGAGGAAAGAGGTACCTTGGCCTTGTCACAGGCAGCAGTCTGCACCACTCCCTCATGCTCAGGGTGAATATACAAATACTCAGCACCCTACCTATCCACCTGATACTTTTTCTCCATTTTCTTGTCAATGACAGCCGCAGAGGTGGGGGCTGCTAGCACTCTGCAGGTGGCTTTCTTGAGACTTATGGATGGGCAAGAAAAACCTCTTTGTTTGGATTACATAGAAACATAAAACTTTGATGGCAGATAAGGACCGCTTGGCCCACCCAGTCTGCCCATTTCCCTACCTATTAAGATAAGCTGCAGATCCTAGTTAACCAACAACCTACTTCCTCCTACCCCCACTAGAATTGCTTTGCTGTCCCATGCATTCTTGAATACCCCCCGTTTTGTTAACCCCATCAACCTCTTCAGGAAGGCCGGTACATGCATCTACCACCCTCTCCATGAAAAAATACTTCCTCACATTGCACCCGAGCCGCCCCCCCCCCCGATCTTCAAATTGTGCCCCCTTGTTCTTGCACATCTCTTAAAAGATGCTACCCTCTTGGACTTTGTTGATTCTCTTGAGGTACTTAAATGTTTCTATCATGTCCCCCCAACCTTTCCTTGAGGGTATACATATTAAGCTCCTTTCGTCTCTCTTTGTATGGCTTCTGGTGCAGACCCTGCACCATTTTAGTTGCCCTCTTCTGGACTGCCTCCATCCTGTCTATGTCCTTGCAGAGATGGGGTCTCCAGAACTGCACGTAGTATTCTTTATTTATTTGTACAAATTGGATTTACAACCTTTGAGTCAGAGACTCGTTTACAAAGGCACCTCATCACAGAGAGGACAAAACAGTGATACAAAGTTCCAGATACAGACAGCATTACATAGATTATTTCCAATCTATTTAAATAGGTTACATATGAATCAGTTAGGGAAAAAAGTACCCCTGTTATACAATTACAACACGACTTGCAATGTTGGAGCGACTAAGGAAACTGCCCTTGGGCCAGACTACAACATAGAGCAGACTGGTGACTGCAGGTGCAGCATGTAAGACAGATGTCCAGAGGGGAGTGGACTATGGAGCCTGTGAGGAGGAGGGGAGGTGGTGAGCTGTCCTGTGGACACTGTCAAAATTGGAGTGTACAGGAAGGCATGAATCCACAGAAGCCCAGGGGGAGCAGGAACAAGCAACAGTTAGTTACATTTACAGCAGCGTGTGCTGAAAAGGTGGTCATGAAGAGCGATTTTAAAAGGACCAATTTTGAAGGTGCTGGTGATGTTGACTGGAAGAGAGCTGAACCAGGAGTGAGCCCTGTAGCAGAAGGATCTCTGATCTAGGGACGTCCTGGTTCTAGGCACCAGTAGGGTGACCTTATCTGCACTGCGGGTGGAGACAGTGGTGGTGGTATGCTGAAGGGAGGCAGGCACACCGAGGGGAGAGCCTGAGCAGAATTTTCTTGGCTAGTAGACAGGCCTGGTAGAGGAGCCTTCCTTTGAGGTTG
The DNA here is from genome assembly GCA_016271365.2 of Neoceratodus forsteri. Lineage (NCBI taxonomy): Eukaryota > Metazoa > Chordata > Ceratodontiformes > Ceratodontidae > Neoceratodus > Neoceratodus forsteri. The sequence continues at coordinate 667,051,180 of CM057451.1, read as the reverse complement.
AGGAGGTTGGTGGTGGAGTACAGTAGGCAAGTATGGGGGCTCCGGTCAGGAGCCTACAGGCCTTGTTGATAGAGAGTTGGATTTTACTGAGTGCCGAGTTATCAGCAGCTCCATATATAGGCAGGCCATATTCCACTAGGGACAGGACAGAGGATGTGATGGCCAGCCGGAGTGCGTCAGGAGGAAGGCAGTCCTTGTAGCGGTAAAGAAGGCCAATCCGGGAGTTAGTGGTGGTCGAGAGGGCATTAATGTGGGCAAGGAAAGTGAGGGCAGTGTCGAAGGTAATCCCTAGGTATTCATAGGTGGACACTTGCTCTAAGGGGTGCTGGGTGGGATAAGGAGGGGGGCGTTTCTGGCCTTATTTTGGTGGTGGGTTAAGAGCATCGACTTAGTCTTCTTTAGATTAATGACAAGTCTATGATCCTTGAACCACTTTTCTGCTTGGTCGAAGTTGAGCTGGAGAGAGTCCTGGAGTGAGGCAGACTTGGTGTGAGGCATAGAGAACGGCATCATCTGCATATACAAGAATTTTGCCGGAGCAGGCACTGGGCAGAGTGTTAAGGTAGAGACTGAAAAGTAGGGGTCCCAGGATGGAGACCTGGGGAACCCCGGAACGGACAGGTCGGGTGTTGGACAAGGTCTCACCAACTGTCTGTACAGAGGGATACAACTTCCTGTTTTCTACTGGTGATGCCTCTCCCTATGTATCCCAGTATCCCCCTAGCCCTCCTTACTGCCTTCTCACATTGCTTGCTTACCTTTAAGTCACCCGATACGACTACCCCCAGGTCCCTTTCCATTTTTGTTGTTGTTAGTACCTCCCCCCTTCCACTGTTTACTCTTCCCCTGGGTTTTTGTTTCCCAGGTGCATTACTTTGCACTTCTTTGCACTTCTAAGCTGCCATACTTTTAACCATTCCTCCAACCTTGCCAAGTCCCTTCTCATCCTTTCCACCTCCTCCCTTGTGTATCAATCCTTTTGCGGATCTTTGTGTCATCTACAAAGAGGCATACTTTCCCTTCCAGTCCCTCTGTAATTTCACAAATAAAGACATTAAAGAGGACCGGTCCCAGTATTGAACCCTACAGTACCCCACTAGTAACCCCTCTTTCTTCAGAGTGGACTCCATTTACTATTACCCTCTGCTTCCTGTTGTCCAGCCAATGTTTTACACAGGCTACAACCCTGGCACCTACTCCCTGGCTGGCTAACTTGTTTATTAATCTTGTGTGTGGAACTGTGTCAAATGCCTTGCTAAAGTCTAGGCAGGCCATGTTCACAGCCCCTCCCTGGTCTACTACTTTGGTCACCGAGTCAAAGAAATAGATTAGACTTGTCTGACATGACCGATCCCACTGTGAATCCATGCTGCCTTGGGTCCTGTGCTCCACTGGCCTCTAGGTACTCAACAATTCTTTCCTTCAGAAGTGATTCCATCATTTTCCCTACCACTGAGGTCAAACTAACAGGTCTGTAGTTTCCTGCCTCTGTCTTGTTCCCACTTTTGTTAAGCGGAATCACATCTGCCCTCCTCCAGTCCTGAGGTACCACACCGTCCTCCCATGATTTGTTAAAAAGGGAGGTCAGTGGTGTCACTAGTTCTCCCCTTAGTTATTTTGGCATTCTGGGGTAATCCCATCAGGCCCCATTACTTTGTCCACCTTCAGTTTTAGGAGTCATTTCCGGACACTACCTTCTGTGAATGGACTGGTATCGACCCCCTCCTCCCATCCAGAGTGCTTCTATTCTTTGATTTAGGTACCTCCCCCTCCTCCCCTTTTGTGAATACTGAGCAGAAGTATTCATTCAGTATCCCTGCTTTTTCACTGTCACCCTCTGCCCACCCCGCACCGCTTCCCTTTATTAAGCCTCACTATCCCTTCCCTTGGTCTTTCTTTGCTCCCTTATGTACCTATAAAAGGTTTTATCCCCTTCTTAACTGAGCTGGCCATCCTTCCCTCAGTTTGGGCTTTTGCTATTCCGACTGCCTTCTGCTTTAACTGGTACAGTTCTCTGTCCTGCTCCTTCTCTGTTTCCTTATACTTCCTGAATGCTACCTTTTTCTCCCTAACCTTCTTGCCACCTCTTTTGATACCATAGTGGTTTTTTCCTTCATTTTTTTTTTTTTTTTTTTTAATTATTTTTCCTTTATTCGGGAGGCCCTTCCGTCATGTTTCTGCCCTGGTCATGGCCCCCGGAGCTTCTACCAACTGCCTTTTACCCGCAATCTCCCGGCTACCCTGGTTTGCCCCCCAGAGGGCGGGGCCGCGGCTCTGGTTCTCCCAATTCTGGGCCGCTGGCTTATGTCTGGTTGGGAGTGCAGTGGCAGTGGCAAATTGAAGCCCGGGGAGGGCTTCATAGAGACGGAGGCTCTCCCCTCCATCTTCTTTTTGTTTGTATTTCCTCCTGGGAGGCGGGCGTGCAATGGCGTCCAGCATCACCCGCCCTCCATTACTTCTGGCGCTGGCAGCTGCGCGGACTCCAGTCGCCAGAGGTCCTTCTTGCGCTGGGCACTACCCGCCCTCCCGGGAGAAGGATGAAGCGGCTCTATCCTCCTCCCCGGCCAGCCCTCCAGCGACCAGAGTCCGTTTCCGAACCCAGGTCGCCAGCGTCGCAAGCGGAAATCTAACCGCTGCGCCGATGGGACGGCTTTTTCCTTCATTTTGTGTTGCTTCTGTGATGGCTGTTTTGATTTTTCCCTATTGTTCATCCACCCTTCCTTCTTGCCCATTTGCTAGTGCTTTTCTGAGGCACTCTCCCATTTTCCTAAACTCAGCCCTCCTAAAGTCCAATACTTTTGCTTTTGTACGGCTCGTCTCCATGGCTGTGTTTACTGTGAACCACACTGTTTGGTGGTCACTTGTTCCCAGATGGCTACCCACTTCTAAATCAGAGATCCTCTCTCCATCCCCATTTGAGAGTACCATTGAGATTAAGATTGCTCCCTCCCGAGTGGGTTCCAACACTAGCTGTCTGAGGCATGCCCCCTGTAGGGCATCGAGAATGATCTTGCTCTTGGATGTGGTTGCAGCAAAGGTGCTCCAGTTAAAATCTGGCATATTCAGGTCCCCCATCAATAATATCTCCCCTTTCTCTGCCATTCTAAGCATGCCTTCTATCAGTTCCTTGTCCACTGCCTCCCAAGATGGGATCTGCATACAACCCCCGTTGCAGATTGTGGTGCCATTTCCTGTCTCCAGGATGGCACATAGTGCCATCTCTCCTCCCTGTTTACCCTTTGGTTCTGTTGCTTTGATCCATCATATCCTTATTCAACCTCATCTTCTACCATTTCCTGGGAAGAGAGATTGAGGGTATTTACCATCAGCCTCACAAAACAGTAAGGTAAGGTGTAATCCTCCAAGGAATGGGAAGGGGAACCAAACTCCTGCTCAGGGTAACCGTCAGGCTGTATTGGTTCCCCTTCCTCCTCCTCCTCCTCATAATACAATCCAGCCTCCTCCACCGCAGGCAACACCACAGGTACTGGAGCCTTAGGAGGGGGTGGCAGGCATAGTCATAAAGGCCCATATGGCTTGGAAAGCCTGGAAAAACTGCCATGCTTTAGTCATGTCCTCAATTGAGGGCATCTTATTTTTGTCAGCTGGCATCTCCTTTACTTCTTCAGCAGGAGAGGCAGTGACATGTTTTTCGTTTTGCTTTTTCTTAGCAGGCACCAGGTCCAATGCCTGTTCCGTGGCCCTTTTATTCTTACTAGTTTCAGGGTTTTCCGTCAGGCACCCTGACATCTGTACCATCTCTGGCAGAATTATCCTTCTGCTTACTGCGAGGAGCTGGACCCTCACCTCAGCCTTGTTGTGACGAAGAGGCAGATTGAGAAGCTATCATTTCTTCAAGTTTTTTAGCCCTCTTTTTAAAAATTTTGGGGCAAAACTTAACACACTTCACAACTGGCAAAATCGTGATCTCGACCCAGGCACTTAAAATATAACTTGTGGTAGTTTATCTTAACCAGGAGTTTAAAACAATTTTGCAATTTTTAAAACCTGTTGGTCCTGTTTTTTCTTAGGTCCGTCAGACATACCAATTACTGACAACCTAAGTGAAAAACGGTTCCGAATGTAAAAATACTAAATTCATGGTTCGGTTCCAATAAAGGAGGAACAGACAAACACATTTAAATGGATAAGCTACAGAATATCGGCTCTGTTCCACTAAAAAAAAAATGGAACCGGGACGAAGAGAAATAAGAAACCGCAAAGCGTTTTTTAAAGACTTTCTGCCTTATTTTATTTTTGTAAATAAATGCAGTTCCGGGAAGTGGGAACCATGCTTCAAAGGGCTTTTCTCTGGTTCCTTGGAACCAGAGCAACAGTAGCACATTCACACCTAACTAATGCAGTGTTATCGATAAATAACTAAAATAAACACTTTATGAATAAAACAAATAAAATAAACCATAGACGTCTCTGAAGTGTGGAGCTACTTCGGGGCGACTGCTTCCCTCAGGTGGAGAAATAAATCAGCCATTAGAAGGGAGAGGTGAGCGTGAACATGTAGCAGAGTTTTTAATTTCATTCTAAGAAAGACTCTATAATTAGCATAGAATTCTAAATCTCCAGGGCAGCTCATTCCAGGGGAATGATTGCATTTGTTAAGAATAAGTGAGGGATTCCTGAGGTTTGAATGAGGAGGTGATGCTGGTGGGGGACTTCAATCTGCTGGATGTAGACTGAAGCCTCCTAGCCGCAGCCTCAGAAGCAGGAACATCCTAGACTCACTGTAGTGGGCATTTCTCAGGCAATTAGTCAGAAAGCCCACTTGTGATGGGGCAGTACTGGATCTGGTACTCACAAATAAGGACAGTATTGTTGTCGTCAAGGTGGGAGGCCATCTGGGGAGCAGTGATCACTGTACAGTGGGGCTCAACATAAGGAAAGTAGCAGAAGCAAACCACACAAGGACAATAGTCCTGGACTTCTTGAGGGCAGATTTGAATAAAATGGGTGAATGCCTCAGAGATGACTTAGCAGGTGGGGATGACCTGGGTGGGGTGGAGGAACAGTGGGCCAAGTTAAGAATGGCACAGTGGAGGCAACATACCTCTGCACAAAGGAAATTGGGGGGGGGGGGATAGGAGGAAAAAAAACTGCTATGGTTCTCAAGGCAAGTGGCTGAAAAGGTAAAAGCTAAAAGGGTAGCATTTAGGAGGTACAAAGACGCATAGGGAAGAGGACAGAGAGGTGTGCCAGGAGAAGCAGGAAAAGCAGTGAGCAGCACAAAGCCACACACTGGGGAAAGAATAGCCCAAGGGGTAATTAAAGGGGACAAGACCTTTTTTAAGTACGTAAGTGAAAAGACAAAGAGTAGGGAGGTGATTGTTAAGTTAAGATGAGCACAGGGGGACTGTGCAGATGAGGATCAAGAAAAAGCAGATCTCCTGAATGGTACTGTTGTTCAGTCTTCACAGAGGAAGGGGAGGGACCACATGAACCCAGCAGAAGCACCGTGGGAAGTGACGTAGACACAAATCCATTACAGAGGAGAATGTCCCGAAAGGACTCACAAATCTGAAAGTGGACAAAGCTATGGGGCCAGATGGGGCAAACCCAAAGGAGCACAGGGAGCCCAGGAAGGTACTAGCCACACCTGACAGCCCTAGTTCACAACTCACTGGAAACAGGAGTGATTCTGAAGGACTGGAGGAGGGCAGATGTAGTCCTGCTCCATAAAAGCGGTAGCAGGGAGGAGGATGGAAACTATAGGCCAGTCACTCCAACATTAGTGGTAAGGAAGTTAATGAAGTCTCCTCTTAAGGAAAGGACTATGGAATATCTCGAATACAGTGGGTGGCAAGATCCAAGGCAGCATGGATTCGGGGAGGGGGCGGAGATGGGGTAAGTGAGACAAATCTGATAGAGACTTTAGTAAGGCCTTCAACACCGTACCATATAAGAAAGACATAAGGAAACTGGGCAACTTAGTGGTGGGTCATAGGTGGTAAACGGAGCAAGAAATTGGTTAATGGATAGGAGATAGAGGGTGATGGTAAATGGGAGTTCACTAAGGGGAAGGGAGGGTGACCAGCAGGGTACATCAGGGCTCATTACTGAGACCAGTCCTCCCTAATGTCTTTAAAAGTGACATAGCAGATGAGCTGGAAGGGCAGGTATAACTCTGTGCAGAACTCAAAATCTGCAATACGGTGGACACTCCAGAGGGGATGGACAGAACATGCAGAGACCTGAGAAAACTCGAAGAGTGAGCATCATTGCTTCAATGAAGCTGTGAGCACACACACTGAAAAGCTAGTGACCATATCATGACATACTGCCTATTTTGTTTTGTGTTTGTTTCCTTTTCAGGTCATAGGTACACTCAATAATAACCCCTCCCCACCACCAGCAATCTGATTTACACATCGGACCAGTAACTCATGGGGAACTAGGCCTACGTGCTCTCACATTTTGGCCTAAGATCCTTCAAGTGGCATGTCACCTCATTCATTCACCCCCAACAATCTTCACCAATAAGTAAAACAAGAAAGCCCTTGATGGTTCACAGAAACACAGATTTTGCCAGCAGAAACAGACCAGTTGGCCATTATTTTCCTTGCCTGTTCAGACACCTCTAACACTTCTTGGTCACCGACATCACCCTCCTCCCTTTCTACTAATTAGTTTTCCCTTGTGACTGTCCCACGCATGCTTGAAGCTTCTTAAGGTCTCAGCCCCTACAACTTCTGCCAATAGGCTGTTCCCGTCATTCGTGACTCTTCATGAAGCAGTACTTCCTCACATTCCTTTTAAACTCACCACCCAGCTTCAATGCATGCCCCCATGTCCTGCTGCTTTCCTTTCTCTGAAAAAGACAGCCCTCCTGCACTTTGTTCACCCCTCGGAGGTATTTACAGGTCTCAATCATGTCCCCTCTTGCTCTCCACTCTTCCAGGGGAGTTCATGTTGAGATCCTGCAGCCTTGCCTCACATGGCTTCTCGTGCAGTTCCTGTACCATTCTGATGACCCTCCTTGGTACAGCTTCAACCCTATGTCCTTTTGGAGGTGAGCCCTCCAGATATGGGCACAGTACTCTAGGTGTGGTCTCACTACTGCGCAGTACAGAGGCAATACCAGCTCTCTCCTGCTAGAAATCCCCTTTTCTATGCACCCCAACATCCCACTAGCCTTCCCTACTGCCTTGTCACACTGCCCAGTTACCTTGAGGTCATCAGATATGATGACCCATAGGTCTCTTTCTTGCTTGGTGACCATAAGCTCCCCCCATCCAATACACAGTTTATGGGTTTCTCCGCCCCATGTGCATGACCTTGCACTTTTTGGCACTGAAACCTAGTTGCCACACCTTAGACCACTCCTTCAGCATCCCCAGATCCCTACGCATTCTCTCCACCCCTCCAGAGTATCCACTGTGTTGCAGATTTTTGTATCATCTGCAAAGGGATGCACCTTGCTTCCAGCCACTCTGCAATGTTGCCTATGAAGACACTGATGAGGCCCAGTCCCAGCACTGAGCCCTGTGGCACTCCCAGTCACTTCTCTATCACCCCCCCCCCCGGGAGCCTGCCATTTACCACCACCCATTGCCCTTCCTTGGTCCACCTACTCAGTCACCCAAACAAAGAAATCTATAAGGAACACCCCTACTCCATATAAAACACTGAGAGACAACTGCGAATGTCAGAGCAATCTGCAGTCGACATAGGCTACAATAAATAAAGAAGTCCTGATCGAATTTTACAGACTTAAGATGCAGCACCTCCTTTACAGGCAAGTCCTGCAGGTTTGATCTTTAACCAATCGGAACCAAGGGCTCTGAGTGAGCAATTTTTTATACCCGTGAAGGGGGCGGCTACAGTTAAAACAAGGCAGCATAGCCTGTGGATTAGAGTGCAGAGCACAGAACCTGGGTATCCAGGTTTGATTCCAATCAGCACCACATACTTTGTGACCTTGAGTAAGTCACGTCCTTGGTCCTCCTTGTGCTTAATTCTCTGTTTTGCCCTCTCACTGGGTATGCTTAACCTCCCTAAGTTTTTCTTAATCTCCCTCATCTCAGTTAATCTCCATGTGCTCGTCTAATGGCTGCTACCAGTGGTTCATGTACAGCAAAGTACTTTGGGAAACTGTGTGTACGACAGCAACTGTTAAAAAAAAAAAAAACCTTTAATTCCCATCCATGAAAACATCACAATTTCCAGCAGCTACCTTCTATATAATGGCAACTGATGCATCAATCCTCCAAGGGATGCACTTAATAGATAAGCCGCTGCCTCATTTACAGAAGAAAAAGAAGAAAATCTAAATCTTACTTCCTGGCCAGCCGATATGAATTACACCCTAGGGAATGATCGGGGTCTGAAAGGCTTACAACCTCAAATCCACCACCCCCCTCCCAAACACAACAAACACTGGTTGGACAGGTAACTGAAGTTTAGGCTGGTTATGGTTAATTTGAATCAGTAAATTGTTGAGTGCCACTAGGAGCAACAAAGTGCCCCTTATCATGTAACAAAAATCTCACCAACAGCTTAATCGGGTTCAAAGTCAGTTAGCACTCATCTGTATTCCCCTCCACCAGGTAGTGCCTGAAAATAGGCAGAATCTGCCTAGTGCACTTACCCGGTCAAAAAAAATGAAATACATAAATAAAAAATAAACAATAATCTACTCTATTGGTCAGATTGTTGACACCCAGCTCTCATCGGACAAGTGCGCCCCCCTCAAAACAAAACAGTGAAACTCAGACCTGTAAAATACAGCTGACTCCAAGAAGCACTTAGCAGAGGAAACTGCAGTTTAATATTCAAGAAAAAGGATTTCTACATGCAGTTAGTCCCCACTGCAGTGTTGACTATGTTCAGAAATGGGGGGGGGGGCACATTTTTGTCCTTAACCATGTAGAGGACCATGAACATGCTGGTACCAAGGGATTACAATAAATGTACTGTGTGTATATAAACACACATATCACCACATGGCACAGGCGAAGCAGTAGAACTGTAAATGTTTGGCCTAGAAAATGTAATGATGTCACAGTCATTTGCATTTGAGAACCAAGGGGTGCACAGAATTGTATTCAGATCTGTGCCTTCCGCATTAATTCGCCTCCAGGGAGACACCACTGCAGTACATATCTGCCCAACAAATAACTCCTTTCCAAGAGTAAAGCTGCAAGTAATCTGCAATGGCCAACTGAAGCACTGGTGATTAGGCTTTTAGGGGCAGGGGACAGAATGTGGAGAGGAAAGCTCTAGCTAGCCAGTATTTACAGCCTCCTGCTGACTAAATTTGTAACACACACACTAAAAAACACTCAATAATACCAAATGTATTGCTTGTTAAGCGGGTTAGACTGCAGATAAAAAAACTAGGCTCCAGGGCAGCGACTTGCAGTTACTTGATCCCTGACATGGCACTGCCTTATACTGTAAAGGTGATGGGAAGGCCTAGTGCTCTACCCTAAAACTAAGCGAGAGCCCTTTGCTTACCACATACTTAAATGCAGAAAGAATGTGTGTGTGATCTGTCCTTTTCATGCTCTGGCAGTGACTACAACTGGCGTGCAAATCCTGATCAAATATAGTATATTACATATAGAAATGTAATTTATAGTCAGAAAGGACACGATGTACATCAAGCCCCCCATCATAAGCAGGGACCAACAAGAATTATTAACTGCAATAAATATAATTATAAATCACTTGCATGATTTCAACCCATCGAAACTCAGACCTGCAAAATCTATTTTCCTCAATACAGTTGTCTTGCATGGTAATGTTAAAGTGGAGCATTCCACTTTAGAGATGGGGAGAGGATTGTACATCCACTTTTTGTTAAATATTTTATTGATTTTCAGAACATAACCAGAAAAAAAACATACTCAGCCAAAAAACATGCATATGCATGTGTGTCAGACAGTTTATAAACCAACTGAGCTAGTCACTGACTAGACAATGTGGTACATCAGCTTTTCAAAATGTAACAAAATGGAATATAACATTATAAATCACTCTATTCAACTTGAGTGATTTATACTTGGCTTGTCTGTGCTGTGAGAGATGCCTCTTATGGTATAAAAGCATCATCTCGCAGAGTTTGGGCAGTCAGAACCAAGATCCAAACTGCACCGCAGAACATTCAAAGCAAGAGATCTCAGAGCACTAATAAAAGCAGGTACCAGAGCTGGTTAACAGATTCTGACAGCAAATAAAAGGTACCAAAGCCGGCGCGCAATGGCACTGAGGTGCTAGACGCCTTACCTTGTGCCACACGGCGACCTGGGTTCGGAAACGGACTCGGGTCATCGGGGAGCTGGCACGGGGGTGTGGGGCGGGTCGGAGCAGGATTGAGCAGCCGGAAGGTAGCTCTCCTGTCCTGGGGTGTTCGCCGCCCCCCCCATAGTCCCGTTGCCACCAGGTGGAGGGCCGGTGGTCGATGTAGGCGGAGGGGGTGACACGAAGCCGGTGGGTACCACAAAACGTGCCATGTGCATGCCTCTACATGCGCACATCTGAGGTAAGGAGGATGGGTCACGGAGAGAAGATAAAAAATACCACGAAATATATAAGGGGAAAAAAAAAAGTTACCGTAACTGTTGAGCTTCCTGAATATCTTCATCATAGATTACCACTAAAGGTCTTGAGCCAGAAGCAGTAGGACCTCATGGGAGTCTGACCTTTTCTGGGGACTGGTGGCGCAAGAAGGCCCTAAACATCACTGCAAATGCCAGCTGATATACAGCGGCACCAGTCCACAACTACCTCAGCACCTTTTTCACCAAGGAGGTGAGCAGTATGAACTTCAGGAGTAACCTATGCACTTAACCTAAGGACATAAGATAGCCCTAGTGGCCCATGTAAGAAGGGCCACCAAACCCAGTAACAGTGTCTTCACAGCGCAAACCCAAGTACACTACCGGTCAAAAGTTTTAGAACACCCCCATTTTCCAGTATTTATTGAAATTTAAGCAATTCAAGTCCAGTGAATAACCTGAAATGGTACAAAGGTAAGCGGTAAACTGCTAGAGGTTAAAAAAAAAGATTAGGTTAGCAAAAACTGCTTTAGAGAAATTGCAAAGAAAGCCAAGGTGTCAGTGAGTACAGTTTCCTACACCATCAAAAGGCACTTGGAAACTGGAGGAAACTCTGACAGGAAGAGGTCTGGCAGACCCAAAGCCACAACAGAATCAGAAGACAAGTTTCTGAGAGTCAACAGCTTATGATAGGTGGCTCACAGGACAACAGCACAGAGTGACTGGCACCCTGAACCAAAGGGCTATCACAGCATTTTGCAGCGCCATGCAGTACCCTCTGGTCTACACCTAGTTGGTCAGGGGTTCATCCTACAGCAAGATAATGACCCAAAACATACCTCCAGGCTATGTAAGAACTACCTTCGAGGAAAAGAACAAGACGGTAGGCTTCAAATCATGGAATGGCCAGCACAGTCTCCAGACTTAAACTCCATCGAGCTGGTTTGGGATGAACTGGACAGAAGGGTGAAAGCAAAGCAACCTACAAGTGCAACACATTTGTGGGAACTTCTGCAACAGTGTTGGGAAGAACTTCCCGAACAATATCTGATGTCCATTGTAGGAAGAATGCCACGAGTGTGTTCGGCGGTTACAGTATATCTGCAAAAGGTGGCTACTTTGATGAGTCAAAAATTTAGATTAAATTTTGTGAAACAAAATGATTCTATGATTTCTTTTTTATCTCCAATTGTTTATTTGTTCTATGCTTTAATTTCAGAGTACATTGAGACATTAACCTGCGTAAATTTCAATAAAAACTGGAAAAATTGGGGTGTTCTAAAACTTTTGACCGGTAGTGTACAAAGGGGTGAAGACCAGCAGTACAATACTGGAGTAATTTCGAGGGATTGTGAGTGAGTGAGTGTGGTAATCTATAGAAAAGATATTCATGAAGATCAACAGTTACAGTAAGAAAGTAAATGAGACTTACATACTTACCATAACTGTTGATCTTCCTGAATGAAGATAACATAAGGACAAAAAATAGCCCTGGTGACCCATGTAAGTAAGGCCACCAAACCCAGAAACAGTGTCTTCATAGCCCAAACGAAGTACAGAGGGATGAAGACCAACATAATAATACTGGAGTGAGTCCAGGGGATGGTGGGTGAGAAGATCAACAGTTACAGTAAGTACGTAACTTTCATATCTTCCATGAATCAATCTTCTCCAAAGATTCCCATTAATGGGGTCACAGTACTAAGCTCAGAGAAAGTCCCCAGGACTAGGGAGGCCAGATCTCAGGGCTCACTCAGGATAGTAATCTGTTCAGAATTGTCCTGCCAAAGGTGGCATGTTGCTAGGCATGGACGTCTGTGGCATAGTGCTTGGTAAAGGTATGCCCTGTGCTCCAAGTTGCAGCACTGCAAATTTTGCCAACTGGCACCTAGTGGTTCTCTGCCATGAAATGGCAACAGTTCTGGTGGAGTGGGGACGTACCTTGCCCTCTAGTTTCAAAACAAACATGATGCGGAGGATTGGTGACCGAAGCATGGATTTCAGAAACTATATGTGCAGAGGTGACAGCTACCAGAATTGCTCCTTTCCAAGTTAGAAATTTCAAGTCACAATGGGCTTGAAGGGCCTGCGAGTGAGCATATCCAGCACAAGGATGATATTCCAGGGAGCCACTGGGATCCTGATGCACAGATACACAGAAGGTGATGGCAGACAAGGACCGTGTGGCCCACCTAGTCTGCCCCTTTTCCCTACCTAATGCATTACCATAGACCTTAGTTGATCTGCAGCTTACCCTCTCTTCCCTATTGCTAGAGTACTCGTGTCTATCCCATGCATTCTTGAATTCCTCTACTGCTTTTGCACCCACCACCTCCGCAGGGAGGCTGTTCCAAGCATCCACTACTCTTTCTGTGAAAAAGTACTTCCTCATGTTCCCCCTGAGCCTACCCCCCTCTAGCTTCATATCATGTCCCCTTGCTCTTGTACACCTTCTTTTCTGAAAGATGCCACCATCCTGTACCTTGTTTATACCCCTAATGTACTTGAATGTCTCTATTATATTCCCCCACTTCCACGGAATACATATTGAGGTCCTCTAGTCTTTCGTCATAAGACTTTTGGTGCAGTCGTTGCACTATTTTTGTTACCCTTCTGTCGACTGCCTCTATTTTGTCTATGTCCTTCTGCAGACATGGCCTCCAGAACTGGACACAGTACTCCAGATGAGGTCTCACTAGTGATCTGTACAGTGGCATAACCACCTCCTTTTTTCTGCTGGTGATACCTCTCCCTACGCACCCTAGCATCCCACTGGCTTCTCAAATTGTTTGGTTACCTTTAGCTCATCAGATATGATTACCCCGGGTCCCTTCTTGACTGGTGGCCGCCAGTACTCCCCATCGCTGCATCCTCCTTGGATTTCTGTGCCCCAAGTGCATGATTTGCACTGAATCTTAGCTGCCACACTCTCAACCACTCCTCAAGCATGTTAAGGTCCTGTTTCATTTTTTTCACCCCCCAAGAGTGTCAACCCTGTTGCAGATTTTAGTGTCATCAGCAAAGAGGTATACCTTCCCCTCCACCCCATCTGCAATGTTGCTTATGAAGACACTAAAGAAGACTGGCCCCAGCATGGATCCCTGTGGCACCCCACTGGTCACCCCCTCTCCTCAGATTGAACGCCATTTACCACCACCTTCTGTGTCCTGTCACTCAACCAGTTTCTGACCCAGTTTACAATCTTGGGGCCCACTCCCAGGCTGCCCAACTTATTTATCAACCTCCTATGTGGGACAGTGTTGAAGGTCTTGCTGAAATCTAGGTAGGCCACATCCGCTGCCCCTCCCTTATCTACCTCCCTGGTCACCCAGTCAAAGAAATCTATCAGATTTGTTTGACAAGACCTTCTCGCTGTGAATCCATGCTGCCTTGGATCCTGTGCTCTGCTGGATTCAAGAAATATCACAATCCTTTCCTTTAGCAGTGACTCCATTAATTTCCCCACCACTGAAGTCAGGCTGACTGGCCTGTAGTTGCCAGCCTCCTCCCTGTTCCCACTTTTGCGAGGAGGGACTACATTTGCCCTCCTCCAGTCCCCAAGAACCACTCCTGTCTACTGATTTTTTGAACAGGGCTGTTAGTGGTGCTGCCAGCACCTCTCTAAGTTCTTTTGATATTCTGGGATATATCCCATCCGGACCCATAGCCTTGTCCCCTTTCAGATTCTAGAGTTCCTTTAGGACTCCTTACTCTGTAAACAGGCTGGTGTCCACCTCTCTCCCACTGTTGCTCCTATCCCCCAAAAGTGGTCCTTCTCCTTCCCCTTCTTCTGTGAATACTGAACAAAAATAATTGTTCAGGATTGTTGCTTTTTCTAGGTCCCCCTCCGCACACACCCCTTTCCTCCCTTTTTAACCTCACAATCCCACCCCTTGGTCTTCTTTCTATCACTAACGTACCTGAAAAAGTTCTTGTCTCCTTTCTTGATTGCCTGGGCCATCCCCCACCCGAGCTTCCACCTTAGTGCTCCTGGCTGCTTTCCCCACCTCCCTCTGCTTTTCCAGATACAGTTCCCTGTCTCTCCCCACCCCCTGCATCTCTGAAAGCTAGCCTTTCTCTCCTACCTTCCGCCATGTCCTTTGAGAGCCATAGTGTTTTTTTTTTCTTTGTCTGCTTACTTGCCTAACACAAAGGCTGGTTGCCTCTGCTATGGCTCCCTTAAGGCTAGCCCATTATTTCTCTACATCCCCCCCCCTTCTTCCCCTCCTGCCAGGGTTTCCTTGAGACACTCCCTCATTTTTGCAAAGCCAACCTGTCTGAAATCCAGGACCCCTGCTTTCATGTGGTTCGACTCCTACACTGTTCTCACATTGAACCACACTGTACAATGATCACTGGAACCCAGATGGCTACCCACCACTACATCGGTGACTCTGTCCCCATTGGTGCTTACCAGGTCCAATATTGCTCCTTCTTTGGTGGGTTCTGCCACAAGCTGCTTGAGGCACGCCCCCTGCAGGGCATCCTGGATACCGCTGCTCCTGGCTGTGGATGCAGTCTGGGTGCCCTAATCTATATCTGGCAAACTGAACTCTCCCACCAGCAGCACTTCACCTTCAACTGTCATTTTGTGGATGTCTTCCACTAGCACCCCTTCCATTTCCTCCCCTTGTGCTGGAGGTCTGTAGACCACGCCTGTGCGAATGGCAGTGCCATTTCCTGTCTCCAGGGTGACCCACAGTGCTTCCACTCCCGCCTGCATTCCCTGAACGTCAGTTGCTTTAAGTCCCTCCCTGACGTAGATGGCCATCTCTCCACCCTTTTTTCCCACCCTGTCTTTTCTAAATAGAATGTAACCTGGTATGGCTATATCCCATTCATGGTTCCCCATGTACCATGTCTCGGTAACAGCGACAATGTCCAGGTCTGCCTCTGCCGTCAAGGACACTAGGTCTGGGATTTTATTTCCAGGCTGTGGGCATTCATGCACATGGTCTTCCAAGTTTTGCAACCTCCCCTTCTAGTAGCTCCCCTCCTATCTCCATGTCTTCCCTCCCCTCCCTTCCCCTCCTGTTTTTACTCCCATTCTTCCTTATCTCTGCCATTTTACATATCTTGGTTTTAGGTTTCTGTCTCAATTTCCCAACTCTAGGGTCCTCCTACTGACTTTCATCCTGTGGGTGGGTGGGAGCAATTAGCTTCTTCCTGCCTACTATCGCCTCCCCCCTTGCCTAGTTTAATGCTTGCCAATGAAGCATTTAAACCTCTCACTATGGATCTTGGTTCCTCCCCTGGATAGATGCAGTTCATCCCACTTGTATAGGCCTGCATCCCTCCAGGGGGGATCCCAATCCCCAATGAAGCTGAAGCCCTCTGCTCTGCACCAGTCCTTCAACCATGCATTGAATCTCGTGGTGTGGAGTGCCCTGCCTTGCCCATTGTTACTGACCGGTGTCACTGAGGCACAGATCAGGAAGCATAGGAAAAACCAGGAGCAGTTGTATAACTCACAAAAAGTATTTTATTCGTACTAGCACTAACAAAAAAGAAACTCGTTTTGTACAACTATTTACAAAGGCAGAATAAAATAATAAAGATCCATCAGTTTTCCTTCAATCTCTGTGTGTCCCTTATTGCAAGCAATTGCAGCTCTGTCTTATAAGTCCTTCCAACTCCCCTTCTTAACAAGCATCCTGTTTTTTCTAAAGTGTTCTAGTATATTTCAGGCAGGTGCTGGCAGGAACACAATGTCTCAAAACTGAAGCCCCATCTCCACAGCTTTTGCAAAAGGCTTAAAAATTGCACTAAGGTAACCTGTTGAGTTTCCAATAGCTTTCTGCAGTCATCTCAAACTCTAATTATATACATTTCAAAAATTAACACTATATAATTTCTAAACAAAGGGATCCCAATATCAGTTACATTTCCGCAAAATGACTTGCATACATTTTTATATCAGCAGATATTATTTATTTAGTTTTTGTTGACCGGGTAAGTGCACTAGACAAATCCTGCCTATTTTCAGGCATGACCTGGGGGAGGGAGATACAAATAAATGCCAACTGACCTTGAACCAGATTAAGCTGTTGGTGGTATTTTTTGGTTTTAGTGAATGAGGGAAATTTGGCCAGGACACCGGGGGAAATTCCCCTTCTCTTTTCGATAAGTGCCATGGGATCTTTCACATCCACCTGAACTACCACCAATTCAGGCAGATGGGTCCTCGGTTTAACGTCTCATCCGAAAGACGGCACCTCAGAAGTGCAGCACCCCTCTCATGCTGCACTACAGTGTCAGTACTGGGATATTAACCCAAGTGCCAGATGTGGGAACTGAACCCACAGCCCTCTGATCTCCCGGCCTCAGAGGAGTGTGTGCTACCTACTGAGCCACTGACACTGCTATGCAAGGGAGGAAAAGACAGAACAAGGGAAGACAGAGACAGTGAGAGGCAAAGAACTGCGAGATTGTCGGGTGATCAAATCCTAGGTCTCGCATGAAAATCTGGCCGTGCAACCAGACAGACAAGAGACAAGAAAGAACAGAACCGATCCCTGCATTCAAACTCTCCATAACAACTGGGGCAGGGTCCCAGTCAACCCTGTCACAACTGGTAGCACCTCTGAAAAGGTTACAGTGCATGCCCTTTGTCTAAAATCCCTCCCCAGCTCCCTAAAGTCCTCCTGCACTATCTTAACCTCATCACCAGCCAGATCATTTGTCCCCAGGTGGACAATGATGTCCAACTCTCCCTCCTGTCCTGCTGCCCCAACGATCCTCTAGATGCGCTTTCCATCCCTCCAATCCGTGGCACCGGGTAGGCACTTAGCCTCCCTCTTTCCCACTCCATCTGCCTCCAAGTCTATCCCCTAACAATAGAGTCCCACCACCAGAAGTTGCTTCCTCCTCCTCCGGGGTACTGTGCCTCCCACCCTGGGGTTTCTACTAAAGAGGTCACCCACATCCTCCTTGGTCTCCACTGTTGGCGCCACCTTGGGACAGTCCCACCCTGCCAGTGCAGCACAGGAGTTGTGGAGTTTAACCGTAGGAGGAATGTGCCTCTGCCACACAACCCTCACTCTTCCCGAGCCCACCGTAGTCCAGTCACTCCTCCACCTATGCAACCTTTGAGGCAGTTTGGGCAGACTCAGTAGTCCCTGGAAGAAGGACAAAGACCCCTGAATCCTGGCCAACTCGGCGTGGAGACGAGCAACCTCCTGCCTCAGCCCAGAGAGGTGCCTGCAGATTAGACAACTTCGCATCCTCCAGAACGTCTTCTGGAAGACTGTTGCCCCATGGCCACTGCACTGCACCACTTCCATCATGTCTTATTTGTGGCCTCTCTCCTGTTGCTTTGTATGCTTACTCTCTCCTCCCTCTGTTTAATTTTTTTTTCCTCCCTACTTTCCTACTGCCTTTGTACCCTTACAGCTCCCGCCTTTCCTGTTCTGGGACAGGAACTTCCTGTATTCCTCGCTAATCTCCTCCTTCCTTGCTCAGAGTCAGACTTCCAGCAGCTGGAGGGTGGGGTGGGGGGAAGGAGAGCTACCCTTTTCCTTCAAGGACGGCAAATCTTGTGCATCTCAGTGAACCTTCCCTTCCTGCTCCCAAACAAGAAGTTCCTGTTGTCAGTCAAATCTAGTGCCTATAAAAGTGGAATTGGCTAAAGGGTGGAGGAGGGCAATACTGATGTGTAACCATAGAGTTCAAATTTATAGTAAAGAAGGCTACAGGGTGGACTCCAATGGCTCGGTTGAAGCCACGCGTCCGCCATACTAGAGGAGGGATGAGGTGCCGGTAGATAATGGGAACCCTTCTGGAAATTAAAGGTAACAGCATCAGCACACTGTTTTGATAGAAATCTGCTGATCCGGTTGGGTAACAAGCACCATTCACAGCAGGGAAGTGATGAAGCAGATGCGCATTGTGGTGACAAAAACAAGGTATGCTCATTTGTCCTATGCAGTGCATTACTCGATTTTTGTAAACACAGCGTGCCAGTGCCGTTATAGTAAGTTTCCAGAAGGGTTCCCATTATCTATAAGCACCTCAACCCTCTTCTAATATGGCGGACGCGCAGCTTCAACTGAGCCATTGGGAGTCCACTCTCTAGTATAAATATTTGAACTCTGTGTGTGTAACAGGCTCTCTTGTGGAGTCAGAAGTGTTCTAGTAATAAAGTTCTAGCTCCTTAGTCAGCTGCCTCCTTGCTCTGATAGCAAGATTGCTCTCTGCCAAAAGCTAGCAGCAGGGAAGTCTAACTGCAAACACCTGTTTTTCTTCTGTCTAAGCCACACACCCCAATTAACAGCCCTCCTCCTGACTTAGCAAACTGCCAAGATGATACAATTCCCTTCCCCCATGGGCCAACACAGAGACGCATACTTTTTTTTTTTTTTTTTTTAACCCTAATTGAGACCCTACACTTTTTTTGGTAGGCTTTTTCCTTCCCATTTTCACCTGTTCCCGACCTCAGGCATCTGCATGCGTGTGGAGGCTCATGCGACGCCCTGGGGCGCCCTCCCACTACACTACCACACCCTCTCGACCTCCACCCGGTGAGAGGCATTGGGAGACGCCCACCTGAGAGAGGGCGCTGCCTTTTGGCTGCTCAATCCTGGTCCCTCCCTCCCTTGTGCCAGCTCTCCGACGACCTGAGACCCTACACTTCTAATAAAGTATCCATTTGCTTAATCCCAAAAGGCTCCGACTCTTGCTGAGTCAGAAGTGTTCTAGTAAAGTTCTAGCTCCTTAGTCAGCTGCATCCTTGCTCTGATAGCAAGACTGCTCTCTGCCAAAAGTTAGCAGCAGCATGGGAGGCCTTGTGTGCAGAATGCCCGAGGGACCTCAAACAGTGGCAGCTTTGCAAAACAGAGGGTACCTACAGGTTCACTGTGTGCTGACACAGCACACAGGTAGACCGTAACTGTGGAATACTGCAAGCCAGCATGAGAAAGGTCCAATAAGCACTCCAAAACCTTTTCCGGTGGACACTTGAAAGGGTCCAGAGGGGTTTTGGAGCACAAGATGGAACATCTTTTCCATTTAGTTGTGTATGCCTTCCTGCTGGAAGGTTTACGTGCAGCAAAAAGTATTTCAGAGATCCTCTGAGGTACGTTTATCCTGTTCACTTGTATCTCTTCAGAAGCCAGGTCTGAAGGTGAAGGGAGTGCATGCTGGGATGGACTAACTAACCCTGGGTCAATAAGTCTGTTCAAATTGGCAGAACCCTCGGTTTGCTAACTGAAAGGTGATTTAACAGTAGGAACCATATCTGCTGAGGCCAGCAGGGGGTGACTAGGATCATCTTGCCCCCATACGCCTCCAATATGAACAACACTCTCTGCATGAGCGGGATTAGAGGTAATGCATAGAGAAACAGATTCTGTTATTGGAGTCTGAATGCATCCTGACAGAAAATGCCATATCCTGGATTTCTGGAGCAGAACTCAGGCAGTTTGGCATAGAGATAGGAATGCATAAAGGTCCACATCTGGGGCATCCCATTTGTTGACTAGCGATCTCATAACATCTGGTACCATTGACCACTCATGAGGCTCTACCTAAATTTTGATCTAATTAGTCTGTCAGAATGTTCTGGAACCCTGGCAGGTAGACTGCTTGGAGCAAGATCCCCTGCTCCAGGCGCCATTTTCACACTCTCATTGCCCCCCAACCCCCCCCACGGCAGAGAGTGTATTAGTGTGCTCCTTCATTGTTTGCTGATACAGTACATGACAGACTTGTCCTTCAGGAGAAGAACTGTCTTTCGGCTGACCGATTTCACTATGGCTTTCAGACTGTACAGAACTGCACATATCTCCAGCACACTGATGTGGAGATGCATTTCTGATGAGTCCCAAACAGCTTGTGTCTGGAGACCTGGAAGTGGGCTCCCCACTCCAGCAGGGAGGCTTCTGTAGTGAGTCCCACCTCTGGCTCTGGTGGGGAGAAGCCCTGGAGGAGTTTGTCCTCCACTGTCCACCACATCCAGGACCTCACCAGGGGTTTGGTTATCTGAATGGGACAGTTTCAAGGGTGTGATGCCGGTGACCACTGGGTACTAAGCATCTATTAAAGGAGAACAACTGGCAACAAAAATACAGCAATCGCTGCACAGATCAGGTCTTCAGCATTCCAATCCCCCTACAGTCACACTATTTACACATTTAAATACCTTTACACTCGTAATTATGGAAAATCCTCTCGGTGCAGCCAGCATATTGCCACATACAGGTACTGTCTGGTATACACATGACACTTAGGCAAAGTCAGTGAAAACAGAGCCTGGCCTAGGTGATACGGAGATTATTAATATGGGCATTGTACAGGAAGGGGCAAAGCCGCGTCATTATCTCGCGGTGTTAGCAGCATGATCTCGGCCAGCTAGTACCTGTATGTGGCAGTGTGCCGGCTGAAGACCTGATCTGTGCAGTGCTAGCTGCATTTTCGTTGCCAGTTGTTCTCCTTTAAGTTATCCTCATGTGCAGTCTTGCTAGAGGCACTGTGAACTCCGAAGAGGCTACTGGGCCCAGCATGCACTGCATGGAGTGGACTGTCAGTCTTGCATTCCATGATATAGCTTGCCATCTGCCAGACTGCCCATAGCCTGCTGTCTGGGGGGTAGGCCCAAACCCAGGTCATGTCCAGAAAAAAAAAAAAATGTCCTCATCATAACTGGTGATCTTCCAGAATATCTTCATTCATTCCCACTTATGGGTCTAAGACGGAGGCACCAGGACCCAGCAGAAGCAGTCTTTTGCTGCCTAGGAGGGGACCGCTGTCAGTGCTGATGCCACCCACGAGGTACACATAGTGACGTCGTGCGCTCGTGGGTTGGCCAGCAACCAATGCTGACTCACCCCCTCCCCACCAGTTCTGTTTGCCAGGACAGAAAAGAAGTGGGAAAGAAGAAAGAAGGAGTTATAGACTTCTAACCCAAAGGGACAGGAAAAGGATATAGGATATAAAACATGACTACCAACTTAGAGAACTAATGGATGGGCCTAAGTGGGACGGGGTAGTGGATCTAAGAGCCAGGGCCTATTCCAGTCACCTGGACAGGAAGGTGGGGGACAGCATGTAGCTCTGGCTGGTATAGGAGAGATCCAGAGGAATCTCTGTGAGGTTAGGATGACATAATGCCTATTTAGAAAGGTCTTGTGCTCCGGGGGAGACGTATTCAGAGGCAGCTGGATATGCGCGCATAACAGTGTGCCACACACATAAGCTGCGCCGGACGGCTCTGTTGTGATACTCAAACAGAAGGCGTGATGGGAAAACATCATGCACTCTGTTTGAATATCGGACCCTAGATGTACAGCGCATAGCAAGTGGCCACCATGTATGGTGCAATGCATCCAGGGTGCGGAGCTGAAGACTGCCCACAGGGGAATGCATGCAGCATACCTGGATGTGCTGTGTCCCCCATGGGGGATATTCAGTCCAAACATGCAAATGGCTCCTTGGGTATGCATGGCACAAAGGGGCCTTACGCATGCCCATTATGGGCTCATTTTCACGGCTGCGATGGGCTGAATGAGCCGGTGCAGCTCCCCCAAGCCTCAATCGCCTAGCCATAAGACCTGTACAGTCCCTGGTGGTCCAGTGGACAATGACAACCCTGAACACTGTTCAATCACCATGACAACCACCCCTCCACTCCCCCAGCCCCGATCACCCATAAATGGTAAAGCAACACATATCCCCTTTTCCATAGTGTAGTGGCCCCCTCTCCCCAATCTCCTGTACAATAAAATCAGCCCCCCTTACCGGCCCACCAGCACAGCAGCAAGGTGTCCGTCTGTGGCGCTGACATCCTGGGTTAGGGGACAGACTTGAGTGTCGGATGGCCGGCTGGGAGGAGAAGGACTGAGCATCCTAGGGACTGCTCTCCTTCTCCAGGGGGAGGGGGGAAGACTGCAGCGCAATGCGGACCTTTGGCGGAGGCTGGGGGTCCTGCCATGGCTGGCACCACAAGTCGGGGGGTGGGACAGATGCTGGTGTCATTGCACGTCACCCCCCAGGAAAAAATAGCTGCAAAAAAATGCCGGCTGCTAATTACGGCTCCCGCTTCTGCTGTCGCTTCCGCTCAGACCATGGTCCACCAAGGGGTCCCACTCCAGCAACCCTGCCAGGGGGCAAGTCAGGGCTAGAGACCTGCATTTCCTGGAGGAGCACTTCGCCAGGTGGCTACGACTGGGGGTATGCCTGGGGATGGGGCCGCGAGCAACAGGGGACCAGAACCCCGTGGGGGAGAGAAGCTGGCACAAAAGAAAAACAAAAACAAAAAAAGTCAGCCCCTCACTGAGCTCTGATCTCCTATACAACAAAGTCATCCCCTCCCCGAGCTCCTGTACAATAAAGACAGTCGCCTTGCCCGAGCCCGCCTCTCCTGTACAATAAAGTCATCCCCCTTCCAGAGCTCCCGATCTCCTGAACAATAAATTTCACCCCCTCCCTGAGCCCCGATTTCCTGTACAATAAAGTCATACCCCTCCCGAGACCCAATCTCCTGTACAATAAAGTCAGCCACCTCCCCAAAACCCAATCTCCTGTACAATAAAGTCAGCCACCCTCCCGAGCCTCGATCTCTATACAGTAAGTCAGCCCCTCCCGAGGCCCCGATCTCCTGTACAGTAAAGTCATCCCCCTCCCTGAGGCCTTGCAGAAAGATGTCAGCACCGCTCCCCAACACCGAGCACCCATACATATGCACAGCGCAATGACACCATTTTCCATAGCACAGTCATCCTCGACCTCCTCCAGCCCCAGTCCCTGGAAAGTCGGAAATGCCCCCTCAGCCTCGATCCCTGGTGGTCAGCAGTCCTCCCACCCAATTGGTGGTAACCTACCACCCTGCAACCCCCTCAGAACACCCCCCGTCGGCGGCTGGCACAGCCCTCCTCACTCAGCCACAGCCAGCCGCTGACTGATCGGTACTGGAGCGCAGATATTAAATAGTATGCGCTCATTGGTTGCCAACAAGCTAGCCACCAGGGCTTGGGGGGCATTTCCAACTTTCAAGGGACTGGGGCTGGGGAGGGGGGCCACCGCACTATGCATATGTACGGGTGCTCGGAGCTGGGGAGGGGTGCTGACATCTTTCTGCAAGGGATCAGGGCACAGGGATGACTTTACTGTACAGGAGATTGGGGCTTGGGGGTGGCTGAGATTATTGTACAGGAGACTGGGGCTCAGGGAGGAGAGCTGACTTTATTGTACAGGAAATCGGGGCTTGGGGAGGGGGGCTGATTTTATTGTACAGGAGATCGGTGCTGGGGAAGGGGGGTATGACTATTGTAGAGGAGATCGAGGCTCGGGGAGGAGGTATGACTATTGTACAGGAGGTCGGGGCACTGACTTTATTGTACAGGAGATCAGGGCTCGGGGGATGGCTTTATTGTACAGGAGATCGGGGCTTGGGGAAGGGGGGCCACTGCACTATGGAAAAAGGTGTTGTTGCACTGTGCATATGTATGGGTGCTTGGGGAGGGGTGCTGACATCTTTCTGCAAGGGACTGAAGTTCGTGGATAAGGGATGACTATTATACAGGAGATCGGGGCTCGGGGATGGCGGCTGACTTTCAAGTTTATTTATTTTATACTGGAAAGGTATGTGAGCAAAAATGCCCGTCTTCATAAACGTTCAGTTTTCGAACAGTTAACTTATAATAAAAGATGCATGTACAAATACAGAGGCTTACTAATAGGTAGGGATCACAGACACTTAAATATGGACACTAGGTCAAAAATTCATCCTAGTATAGGAAAAATAAGATATGAGTGTAGGGGTGCAGAGGGTTGAGAAACCAAGCAAGTATAGAGACCTTATATTTAAATACAGCTAAAACATCACTAAAACTAGGTGTGGACAACTAGGTCATACAATTCATTCTTAACAGAGATAACATAAGCATGAGGAGTAGAAGGTGAGAGACCTAGCAGGCAAGAAAGAGCAAGAGTATGCTGCAATTTATCATTTCATGTAAAGCAGGGCCTAAAGTGACCCCCGGGGCACCAGTCGCAGGGGGTGGGTAGGGAGAATCCTGGCAAGGTCCTGATGGGTGGGGGTACAGGATCACTTTTCTCCAGTGGAGAGAAGGCAGTTGCAGGTAAGTTTAGAGAGTAAGTGGCTTTTAAGGGAGCTCTGGAAGACGTTTGCAGAGGTGCATGTCTGAAGTGAAGTGGTGAGCTGGTTATAGAGTTTAGTCCCAGCATAGGTATAAAAAGGGATGTTGAAAACATTGGTTGTAGCTTCTCTAGTCATGTGGGAAGGGGAGAGCTTAGGGAATGGAGAGGAGACGCTAAGAGGCTGTTTGTCCAGATGAACTTTGTGAAGGAAGGGGAGTCTGTTGACGTTGAAAAGCTCTTCTAGTGGAAGCCAGTCTAGGGCCTTGTAAACAGTACAATGGTGGGTCCTCCTTGTGAGCCCGGTGACAATACGGATAGTGTTGTTGTAGCAGGAACTAAATTTGTTGAAGAGTTGAGAGGCAGTGGGTGGAGCGTAGATGATGGATCCGTACAGTAGAACAGGTAAGAGGAAGGAGCAGGCCAGACAGATTCATGACTCAGAAATAAGGAACCGCGGAGTCCTGTAAAACAACCCCAGCCTCTGGTGGAATTTGTTAATAAACATAGGAGACATGGTTGCTGAAGGACAGGTGTGGGTCCAGAAAGATGCCCAGGTATTTAAATTCAGTTCCTTGATTGATGCTCCCCCCAAGGTTATCAGTAAGGGTTAGATGAGGGGAGGAAGGCTTTCTTGGACCAGAGAATACCATGAATTTGTTTTTTTTAGAGTTAAGGACCATGCCTTTATCACTGAACCAAGTGTGAAGTTTGTAAAAGTCGGTTTGTAGTTGTGTCATCATCACATCAGGGTCTTTGTTGCTACAGAAGAGTGCTGCATCATTGGCATAAAGGACCAGTTTGGTGCAGCAGCAGATCTCGGGGAGGTTATTAATGAAGAGTGTGAAAAGAAGGGGGCACTGATTGGGACTTTATTGTACAGGAGATTGGGGCTCAGGGAGGGGGGCTGACTTTACTGTACAGGAGATTGGGTCTTGGAGGGCCACTACACTATGGAAAAGGGGATATGTGTTGCTTTACCATGTACAGGTGATCGGAGCTGAGGAAGGGGGGATGCTTTATTCTGCAGGAGATCGGGGCCCAAGGAGGGGGAATAGCTGTTTTTACGATGATTGGGGATCTGGGATCGGGCCTGGAACTGTGTGCCCTGCCCTGGACTATGCACTGGGCACCTAATGGCATTGGCATACTTAAAGTAGGATCTGGAAAGCGTAACTATCAGGCGCAGCCAGCCATCAGACCTTGACTTGGGGGTTGAATATTGAGATGCATGGCATATGCATGAAGGACCCCTCATTTGCATTCTCGCATTACAATATTCTGTGGGACAGCGCAGTGGGGTCTGAGGGGTGCATCAGGAGCTTCTGAATCTTGCCATGCCCACGAAGGCCCTCAAAAGTCCCAAGATGCGCGGCACAGCTAGGGATGTGCCATGCATCTACCTGAATATGTGGGCCCGAGGACAACTACTAGAGGAATCAAAAACAGAAATCCAAGGCTAGACAGTAGGAGACTGGCCCACATCCAAGAGCACAACTACTATCTTCTTGCCACTCCAAGCAGCGAGAAAGGGGAAAAAAAAAGGAAAAAGAGAGAGAGTCCCAGCACGCAAATGTGGGACTAGCATGCAGCCCAAAATGCTGGGCAGTACAAAGAAAAAACCTAGCATCTCCCTCTCCCTGACACCAGAGGTGAAGGCTGCATCTTGTTGCGAGACAATGCTGGAGACATACTGCATGCAAGGTGGAGACTGAAGCCACAGTAGTTCTAGGAGGCATCACCAGAAACCTCCTAGTGTTGGGGGGGGGTGCTAGGAAGGAATAACATACAAAAACATATTATGCTTTTTTTTTCTTTAACAAGAAAAAAAAAAAAAAAAAAAACTTAACGAGGAAGAGCAGGCCCAACTCCAATTGTATGAAAAGAACGAACTCTCCAGGGACTTCCGGTGACGTCATGCCCTGGTTAGCAGTTTGATTCAGAGGGCTCCGTCGCGATCCACCGTATAAACCTCCTAATTCCTCCCAAATAAAGTCAAAAAGCAGTGAAAAGGTCAGCGGGAGGTTTAAAATGCCTAAAAAGAACGATCGAGTGAAGAACAGAGCTGCAGATCCTCCAGATGCCGAACGATTGCAAGAAGACGGATCAGAGAGCGAGGGTTCCCAGGCCTCATATGGATCCTCTCGAGACGCTGCAGAGGGTAGCCAAATCCCACTCACGATCCTGCAAAGACAGATGTCCCTGATGTTAACGGAGCTTAGGGACTTTAGGAAAGAAATCAGGTCCCCAACAACTGCCCTACCAACAGATTTGAACAAACTTGAGAAGCGGCAGGAAGAAGTAGAATCGCAGACTCATGAAACAGATAGCCGAGTTACGGAGACTGAAAGAGCCATAATTCAAATGCACAACATAATCAAAGCTCTCCAAAGTAGAGCGGAAGATGCAGAAAGCAGAAACAGAAGAAATAATGTGCGGATCTCCGGAATCCTGGAGGGGGCTGAGGGAGTTGAAATGTGTGAGTTTCTCAAAACCTTAAGAGAGCTGCCGCTACCCCAAATACAGTAACGCTTGAAATAGAAAGGGCCCACCATACCTTAGGTGCAAGGCCTCCACTGAGCTCGGCCCAGAACAGTGCTAGTACGCTCCTGAGATTTCAAGATAAAGAATCAATGTTACATACTGCATGGAAAGCTGGAGTGGTTATGTTTTCCGGAAGCAGGCTCTATTTTGAGAATGCTTACTCCCCGGAGATTATGGCCAGACGTAAAGCCTTCATCCCCCTGATGAGAGCCCTTAAGTTGAAAGGTATCCGCTTTAAGACCCCATACCCAGCAAGGCTCACCGTACTCTTCGAGGATGTACTGTTGACCTTCGAAAACCCGACAACAGCTGCACAGAGCTTAGAAAGCGAGGATTTGATGTCCAACCACAGCGATCTAACTCTGGAACCTCCATTGCTTCCAAACTGGCTCTGAAGGCGTGGAACAGCGGACAACGGGAAGCCAGGCGGCGTCAGGGAGCCGAGGCGATCCAGAACATAGTAGCAGCCTTGAATAAGCAATCCGCCTCGGGATCGAGCAGAACGGAGCAGCAAGGAACGGAGGGTTGAAAACCGCAAGTAGACTCACTGGCAGTGGAATTGTATTCGAGGGGAGAGACACTGAGCTAAATGAACGATTAGGTGTACTCTGACCTTCTTTGATTAGGGGATTAAAGAGAGGGAAAAGTGGCGGGAGAGACCTTATTTGGCTGGAGATCACTCTGTAAATTTAAATAAAATTTCATAGCTGGGGGGGAAGGGGGAAGGAAGGGGGATTGAGGAGGGAGGAGTGCTGGGATGCCCTGGCAAATTATGTGCCGAATCAATCCTTGGATGGGGGAGCTGGCTGAGGAGGGACCGGTCCTTCAGAGCAACCCACACAATTGCAGTGTTGGTATGCGGCTGGATTGGGGAGGGGGTGCGGGGGGGGGCGTGCTGGGATGTCTCGGGACCGGATCGGGTTTCCTGCCCCTAAACAGGGGAGTGGGCCTGGAGCGAGGTGTGCTTTGTCCTGGGAGACTGGGTGAGGAGTGATGGGCAACTTTTTGGGGGTATGCAGGATGGGCCTGAGCTCTGCCATTCATTCCTTGCCTTTGATACCGGACTGGGATCCCAGTTGTGAGAGGGAGGGGTTGTTAACTCAAGTACTCTCGGGGGGGGGGGCTGAGATGGGTTGGCACTTCTTTTTCCCCACATATCCTTGCGGTCTCTGACGTCGGGGAGCGGAGGTTTGGATGGGGTTAGATGCAATGCGCTCATTTGAGTTGTTTAGAATGAGATGTTCCCCAGTATGTGTCCGACCTGACTTGCCATGTCTTTCCCTCAATGAGGCGGTGCTCTAGTGGTATGGTTGGCTTGATTGCAATGAGGAGTGGCTGGTTGTTGCCGTTGCAATGGGGGCCGGATCGATGGGGATCGGGGGGGGGGCCGGGAATGGACAAGGTTTTGGCGGGAACCGCTCCTCCCGGTTGTCTCCTCTTTCCCTTGAGACTCTCCTTTCCCTATCCGGAATTACAGTCTCACTGAGAGAGCTGCTTGCCTCTTTCTTGGCGTGGTGTCTCAGCCCTCCTCGGGGACAGTCTGGCCGCCGGTTGGGTTGCTGGCGGGGGGCTGGAGGGGTGCTCTGGGGGGACGCGGGGGGGGACTGGTGTGGGTGTGGGAGGGGCGCGGTGGGAGTCTGGTGGCCATTGCCCCTTCCCTGGTCCGGACCGCTGTGCTCTCTTGGACTCTCGCATACTATGCGCAGAGCTATTCGCCACTGTGGATGGGCAGGAGCCATTCAGGAGTTAAAGGAGTGCCAGACCTCATGAGTCTTACTGATTTCCTCCTGAATACTTGAGAGAGAGAGACGTGACGTCAGAGTTAGCTCCACAAGCTGAGTGCGCAGTTGGGGCCTCTTAGACCGGCTTTGTCGTGTGGGGGGAGCCCGAATGGCACCTCCGGGCGACACCGCTGGGTACTCGAGGATCCTAGTCTCAGCTACCGTTTCAAATGAAACATATTTAGCTTAATATTAACATGACTGGCTTAAAAAAAAAAAAAAAAAAAAGTACAAACTGTTTAAGCAATAACACTCACTCTGTGATTATTAAGAGGATAGGAAGTGGAGAAATCTGTTTGATGGCTCTTAAAATATTAGGTGTTTGAACAGTTGGGATTCTGGCGGGGAATAGAGGAAATGGGGGGTTGGCAGGAAGGATATCATTGGAAGGGGCTCCAGGGCCATTTGCCCCACCGTGACGGTAACGACAGAAAAGTAAGAACACAGAAAGCTTTAGCTACATAAAGGGGTAGCTCTGGCGAATGTTAAGGTAATAGACTTGGGGGGAACAGGGGAAGGATTCATGGCCCCAACCGGATTGGGCTAAGGGGAATGGAGAGTGGCGGGAGGCTGAGTGCCAATGAACTTTCAATTGGTGTTATAGAAGGCAGCTCTCAGAGACCCTGCACGCATAGTGGTGACGGAGGAAATACGGGAGGGGGACCTGGAAGTATCTCGGTGGGGGCTGTCAAGGGGGGCTGGGCGAGGTGCAGGGAGTCCCTAGCATGAATGTAAGGGCTACCATCTTTTGGGTAGATTGGAGGTCCTCCCGCTGGAGGATGGAGCTTGGGAGAGTGTGGACAGGAGGTCTGGAGACACCATGCTGGCCTCCGCTCCTCCACATGGGAGGTTCACGGGGAAGGGGGGGTGGCGCGCCATGGGTAATGACGCCGTTAGACCTCTTTAGCTATAGTATAGGGGACTGGGGCAGATGGAAGGGGAGAGTAGAGGAGAGGGTCGCCGGTACTCGGCTCCTAGAGCCCAGAGCCTACATAGCCAATCCTCCTGTCTACCATGTAGAGTTAAGAGGGGCTTAGAAATGCTGAACTGAGGGGACAAAGGGGATCAGACAGGCTTATCTGACAGTATAAAACAGATTTAACTCATCGTTACAACACAGGTGTAAAGGAGGTGGATGCGACACACCAAGGTTTAGGTGTCACCACTCCCATTAGCCCCTTACCTTAACAGACACTTGGTGTCAGGAGGCATCACGCTGTGTGATGAAGCCTCAAGGTATGGATTTTTCCATACCACAGGATCTGATTCAGCTCCCCATAGTTGGAAGTACCAATGTTCTACATTATAGGTTAGTTTTACTGTTGTTAGTATGTTCCTTATTCACATGTTGGTTTGACTGTAATGAGTTTGAAATGACAGGTACAGAACTAATGGTCATTGATGGTGTTCAATTTGCAGATAAAGGGGAGTTCCCCTCTAGCCGCCGGGACCACCTGTGAGTAAATATGGCTAATTCCCGGGTTAAGTTATTATCCCTGAATATTAATGGGATAACCTCTCCAATTAAGAGGGCACGGGTCCTGACATTTCTCCGCAGGAGTAAGGCAGACCTGATATATCTTCAGGAAACACACTTAAGTCCTGAGGAACACCTCAGGCTTGCCAAACTCAGTAGGGGAAACCTGTATAGCTCATCCAGTAGATTGGGAAAGCGAAGAGGAGTAGCGATAATCATACCAGCAGGCACCCCATTCCAACACCAATGCACCATGAGGGATACAGAGGGCAGGTTGATATTGGTACAGGGCACACTAAATGGAGTGCAGGTTACCCTAGCGAATACCTACTTCCCTCTGGCCATGCCTGTCCCACAGCTGAGCAGCTGCTAGACAAAATACTACAAAACACAATAGGCATACTCCTTCTCGCAGGGGACTTTAACCTGACACAAAATGCCTCAATGGACTCCACTAGCCTTAGGCCCTCCAAGCAAACTCCGGCAGAAAGGTTCTTTCGGAGATTCACTAAAGAGGTAGGATGGACGGATGTCTGGAGACACTTACATCCCCGAACGAGGAACTACACACATTATTCGGCGGTACACCGCTCATACGCTCGCATAGACCAAACTTATACACAGACTGAATGTCTGGACCGATTGGGGACACCCAAATAGGTGACATCTCCCTGTGGATCACGCACCTGTGTGCACGACAGGGAAATGGGGCTTCACCCCAAGAACACACGTTGGAGACTTAACCCCTACTACTTACGATCTGAACAGTTTAGAGAGTTTATTTCGAACAAACTAGCCGAGATACAAGAACTCAACCCTCCTGCAGATACAACTCCTGCAATATATTGGGACACTATAAAAGCTGTTCTAAGGGGCCATATCATACAACACATTGCTGAGCTGAACCGGCAAAGAAAGGAACGCAGAGCTACCCTAGAGGAGAACCTACATTTTCTTCAAATGGCGCACAAGATGGGAGATGCGACGGTGCTGCCCCGGCTCCAGGAAGTTAAGGCAGAGATTGATCATCTGGCACTACAGCAGACTGAAATTGCATTAACATTCCTGAGACAGAGACACTACGAGGTGGGACCTCGAGCCACTAGATTGCTGGCATACCAGGTCCGGCGGCAAAAGAAGGCGTCAACGATTACTTCACTTAAATATCCCATAGAAGGTCAGCCCCTAACTAAATTACACGAGATAACAGAGGCATTTGCAAAGTACTACACCGATCTCTATACCCCGGAGAGCTCCCCCACGGAGCCCCAAATCGCGGAATACCTTAGGGGGATAACACTACCTCGACTTAATATGGACCAAGGTGAAGCCCTGACCTCCAATATAACCGAGCAGGAGATAGCAGAAGCGATTTCCACCGAAAAATCCCTAAAATCCCCAGGCCCAGACAGGTATGGGAATGAGTTCTATGGGGCCATGAGGCAACAATTATCTGGTCAACTCCTGACCCTATACAACTCTATCCTCGAGGGGGACCCTCCACCTCCGTCATGGTCATTCGCAACAATTTCCGTAATCCTGAAACCGGGGAAAAATTCCCAGCTCTGTGACTCATATAGACCCATCTCAGTGCTTAATATGGACTATAAGATGTTTATGCACATACTAGCACAACGCCTGGATAAGATAATGCCTGAATTGATAGATCAAGACCAGACAGGCTTTGTCAGAAAACGATCCACAACGGACAACATTAAGCGAACATTACACATCACTCATAAGATGCGAATGAGCAATAGTCCATCGGTTCTCATCAGTCTCGACGCTGAAAAAGCGCTCGATAGAGTAGCATGGCCCTTTTTATACAAGGTCCTAGAGAAAATGGGTATCCCTGGAACCCTAATTGGGGTCCTACAAAATATTTACTCGTCTCCTCAAGCATGTGTCAAGGTGGGAGGACATCACTCTAAATACTTTGCTCTTAAGCGGGGAACCAGGCAGGGCTGTCCGTTGTCACCTCTCTTATTCGTGGCATTTATTGAACCCCTAGCCCAATACATTAGGGAAGCTGAAAACATCAAGGGAGTGAATATGGGAGACACTGAGCATCGTATAGCGGTTTACGCGGACGATGTCTTATTGTATCTCGCAGAACCGGAGCAATCACTACCAGCTATAAAGCTGCTTCTGGACCAATTTAGTCAGGTATCCGGTTACAAACTGAATATAATAAAAACGGAACTTCTTTCTTTCCACTACTCACCCTCGACACATATCAAATCCATCTTCCCTTGTAATTGGAGTCTAACAAAACTAAAGTATTTGAGAGTATATATCTCACAGAGATTTGAGGATTTCTTTAAAAACAACTATGAGCCGTTTACAGCACAACTTAAAACAGACTTAGGGACATGGACAGCGCTGCCGCTCACCCTAAGCCGTAGGATAGAGCTAATAAGAATGGTTACTTTACCAAGGGCCTTGTACTTATTCCAGAATGTCCCAATATTCATTGCAAAGAAGACATTTGGGGAATGGAACCGCCTCATTTCCAAATTCATTTGGTCAGGCAGAAAACCCCGGGTCCGGATGAGGATACTTACCCTCCCTCGTGGTGAAGGAGGGCTCGCATTGCCTGATCTACAGTTATACTACCAAGCAGCAATGATGACTCACATAATGGCAAGACAAAATAAGATAGGTGAGCCACACTGGTTACAAATAGAGCAAGCCCTCATGCCGGACAAGGATTACTATCAGAACATATATAGTATCTCCCTGAAGCTAGGCCTTCACCCCCCATCGGATCCCTGGTTGAGAGCACGCTGCAGGATATGGCAGTCAATAAAAAGAACCCAGTTCCTGGTCCCGTTTCTGGCTTTGATCTGCCCAATAACAAATCTAAGTGACTTCCCCCCAAACAGACTGGACCATGGCTTCCAGACATGGGTGAGATATGGGCTGAGATATCTCCCACAGATAATGTCTCATGGAGAACTGTGGCCCTTTAATGAAATACAAAGACGATTTAATATACCGAACAGGGATTTTTACAGATTTCTGCAACTAAGACACTATAGCCGAGAACTCCCAGCTGTATCCTTGCATCGAGAATTTCCTAGCGCTGTTAGAGGTTCAAATTCAGCTGAATACCGGTACAGAGAGTTTATGTCTATTCTCCCTTTACTATAAAGC
This sequence comes from Neoceratodus forsteri, assembly GCA_016271365.2. Classification (NCBI taxonomy): domain Eukaryota; kingdom Metazoa; phylum Chordata; order Ceratodontiformes; family Ceratodontidae; genus Neoceratodus; species Neoceratodus forsteri. The sequence goes on along the minus strand of CM057451.1, from coordinate 667,017,617 downwards.
TCTAAACACCCAAGGAGTAATACATACGAAGAAAACAGTTGCTCAGTGGCAGGGGGAACTTGGATCCCCCTTCACACAAGAAGATTGGCGAAGAGCCTCCGGGTATGCCTCCCGGGTCACGAGCTCCCATCAATGGCGGGAATTTGCATGGAAGAATCTAACAAGATACTTCAGAACCCCAGCAGTAACTAGTCATTACTCCCCAGCTTCAGCAATGTGTTAGAGACTCTGTGGAGAGTCTAAGGCTACACACACACACATTATGTGATCATGTGAGGCCCTCAAACCCTTTCTGAGCCAACTACAGGATCACTTGAGAGAGCTATTCGGCTCCCAACTGTTACGGACTAGGGAGATGTTCCTTTTCCTTGACACCCCACAGGAATATAAGAACCCAAACTCTAGATATCTCTTACATATATTGGTAATAGCAGCCAAAAAAACAGTCACTAAGAAATGGCTGACAGACAACATTCCTAAAATACAAGATTGGTGGGGCATAACCAAACAGATCTATCAACAGAAACAAATCACCCACGGGCTGAACGAGATGAAAGGAATTACATACAGGTGGTCCTGATGGCAATTATACTATATGTTGCATGATGATACCTTTGTACCATAAGAAGGGGCTTCTAAAGAACAAAAGGAATTTATAGGCCCTACTCAAATGAGGCCAAGCCTTTAAGGTGGAAGGGAGGAGGTAAGAGGTGAGGGATAGGAATTAAATCACCAGGGTACATTCGGGTTAAACTGGATTGGATACAGAATTCATACCCGAAGGCCTCAAGACTATCATTGGAAAGGTGGGGTCCCATAGGGATCACCTACGGAATAATATAATTAAATACACTGTAGCTAGCCCACCCAGGCTATCAGTAAGCTAAATGGGCCCAGAAAATACCCGAGTGGGCAGGTCCTTCGCCCTATAATGAATGAGCACTACAGACCAAGGGAAGACTGAATAGATGAATTAATGCTATGATAAAATAATACAGGCAGCTTGTTTATAGCAGATTTGAACTGTTACTGATGTATAGCATGTCAAACACTAATCAATTATCCGTACTTTAACAGACCTGTCAATGTATGTATGTATATTTGTATGTTAATATATGTTGAAAATTTCAATAAAAATGAGATTTTTAAAAAAAGAACTAACTCTCCAGAAGGGAGAGAACATAAGAATTTGCCAACAAATGGGAGACCGTGTAGTCCATCTAGTCTGCCTAAGATGTCTACCCCCCCCTTTATCTACTGCTTTTGCAGAGATGACCACAGTTACTGTCCCCATGGTCATTTGAATTCGCTGACTGACTCAGCTGCCACCACCTCTGATTGCAGGCTGCTCCATGGCTCCACGACCCTCTCTGTAAAAAAGTACTTTCTAACATTGGTTCTGAACTTTCCGCCTACCAGGCGTAAGTTGTTCCCCCTTGTGTGCACAGTCCTATTTTCATGGAAGAGGATTTCAGTTTGTACTGCATTTATCCCTTTGACATACTTAAACATTTCTATCATGTCCCCACTATTTCTTCTATGCTCAAGAGAAAATAGATTCAATTGGCTGAGCCTATTTTTGTAAGGTTTGTGGTGCAGACCCTGCACAATCTTGGTGGTTCTCCTCTGCACATATTCCAGGAGGTGTGTGTCCTTTATTAGGTGAGGCCGTCAAAACTGCACACAGTACTCCAAGTGTGGCCTCACCAAGGACCTACAGAGTGGAATGATCACCTCATGCTTTCTGCTGGTTATACCCCTGCCTATGCATCCAAGGATGCTGCCTGCCTTTACAGCTGCTTTTTCGCATTGCTTTCCTACCTTTAAATCTTCAGATTTGAGAACTCCTAGATCCCATTCCAACTTTGTCTCTTCCAGTTGCTGCCCTTCCACGACATATTTATTTCCTGGGTTCCTCTTTCTCAAGTGCATTACCTTACACTTTTTGGCACTGAATCTCAGTTGCCAGTTCCTGGACCATTCCTCTAGCTTTCTGAGATCTTCCTGCATTCCCGAGACACCTTCTTGAGTGTCCACCCTATTGCAGAGCTTTGTAAACAGCATATCTTTCCATTCAGTCCATCAGCGATGTCGCTGATCAATATGTTGAAAAGGATTGGACCAAGCACTAAACCCTGTAGAATGCAACTGGTCACTCTTCCCCTCCTTCGACAAGGTGCCATTTACCATAACTTTCTGTGTCCTATCTGGAAGCCAGCTTTTAATCCAGTTGACCACTTTTTGACCCACTCCTGTTTGCTCCAGCTTATTTGCTAGCCTTCTGTGTGGAACTGTATCAAAGGCTTTGCTGAAGTCCAGATACACATCATCTACAGCTGCACCTTGGTCTACCACTCTCGTAACCCAGTTGAAGAATTCTATCATATTTGTTTGACAGAAGCATCCTGCAGTGAAGTCATGTTGCCTCAGGTCAAGTTTTTCACTTTCTTTTAGGTATTCCACTACTCTTTCTTTAAGCAATGTCTCCGTTACTTTTACCCACCACTGAGGTCAGGCTGACTGGGCAATAATTTCCTGCCAACTCCTTACTACCACTCTTATGTAATGGCACTACTGTGGCCTTTCTCCAGTCGTGTGGCACCGAGCCATATTCCAGTGACTTGTTAAATAGCTCAACCAGTGGGGTGGCAAGTTCCTCTCTGAGTTCCTTTAGAACTCTAGGATGTATACCATCCGGCCCCACTGCCTTGTCTACTCTCTATTTAGACAGTTCCTTGAGTATCCTTTGTTTTGTAAAGGGGCTGGTGTCAGCTCCCCTTGTGTGGTGATGCGTCTTGGTTATTGTTGGACTGTTACCAGCATCTTTGTGAGTGAAGACTGAGCAGAAGAATTCACTGAGGACTTCCACCTTGTCCTCGTCATTCTCCACCAGCTGACCCTTCTTGGTTGCCAGCTGGTTTATTCCTCCCTTACTCTTTCTTTTTCCCAAATATATCTATAGAATGAATGTTTTGTTCCTCCTCTTCATGCTCTGCACTATTTTTTCCTCTGTCTGGGCCTTGGCTGCCCTAATTGCTTTCCTGGCTTCCTTGAGTTTAGCTCTGTAATCTTCTCTATCTTTCTCTGATTTAGTCTCTGTATTTTCTAAACGCTTTTTTCCTTTCTCTAATTACAGTTGCCACCTCTATGGAAAACCAGAGTGGATTCTTTGACTTTTTGGATTTGTTGATTTGTTAATTTGTTTTGTGCATTGTGCCGTGACGGTCGTTATGGCCCTGAGGGAATGGCAAGAAGATGCCATGTGTGTAGCATCACAGGGTGAGCTGCCCAGAGGCCCTCTTACATGAGTGATGAGTGAGGGATGGTGAGCAGGTGTGTGAATGAAGATATTCTGGAAGATCAATAATTACAGTGAGTACATAATTCCCGTATCATCCAGGAAATAGTCCACCACTCGTTCTCACTTATGGGTCAGAGTACCAAGCTCTTCCCAAAAGAGGGGAAGAGTTGGCTCACCTTGAGGGGAAAAAATAATATCCCTTAGCCCACTGGTTGGGAATTTAAGCAATAAGGCACAATGGGGTGTTGGTGGTACTAGGTTTCCCTCATGGTCAGGGGTGTAGTGAGGCATGAGGTGAAGCCAAGTGCCTTCAGCCCCCTGAACATGGGAGAAACCAAGTACCACCAACATCCCAGGAGTGCCTTATTGCTTATATAAAATGGGGCCATAGGCAACTGTTAAAAAAATGAACATACAGTTTTCAAAGCCACAAAAAATATAAAATGTTGGGCGCTGTGGAGCACTCCTACCAACAAGTCATGTGGAAGGAGAGCTCCTGGAAATTGAAGCTATAAAGTTAAATAAAATCGTTTTTTTATGATCCAGTGGTATTTTGGACGACATAAACGGAATCTACTATCCAAACGGAGTCGACTGATACCAGATTTCTGCGATGGGTTGTAATTCTAAAGCGGCGGGGGCTACCGCCAAAACTCAGCTATCAGTAGACGCGACCACATCAGAAGAGTTGCAACTCCAATCTGGGCCTGAACCTCCCTGGAAGGCCCTGCAGAACTCTATGCAGGCCATAGACAGCAAAACTGAACTGGCCTTAACCCGCATGGCAGAGCAAGACATCAAAATTGACACCGCAACAAAAACAGCTGAAGTGGCGGAGTCGATGGCTACAAAAGCCCTGGCCTCTACATCTAAAATGGCCCAAGAGAACTCCCAACTCAGATACGATTGGAAGTCCTTGAAAATGCGCAGTGGGCCCAGAATGTCTGAATAGTCGGACTGTCAGAGCATAGCGAGGGGGGGGAAGAGTCTGCTCGAATTTTTAAGCACCTGGTCACCTGCAACTTTAGGCCTGGAAGCGGACCTTTCAACAACTAGCGTTTTAAAAGCCTATCGCATCACTCCCAGAGCTGCTGTCAACCAGGGAGCTGTTCCATGGACCATTTTGCTTCATACAGCTGGATCAACCAAGAGACACATAATTTTACAAGCTGCCAGGGGAGTGGGGTCTCTAACCTACCAGGGAAAGACTGTTCACTTGTTCCCTGACTTGTCCTATGCTACCCGTGCTAGGAGGAAGAGATTCAATGGTCTAAGGGCCAAGCTTAGGAGTCTGGGTGTCACGCACTCGCTTTTGATGCCGACCCTTTTGAGAGTGTTCTGTGGCAGCCACATTTATCAATACACTGACTCAGAGGAGGCTGGAAAGAAAGTCTAATCTCTCAGCAGGGAATTTGCTTGTCCTAGACCAGAGAAATCAGAGTCGGAAGGGGACACTTGAACCTGTCTGTTGAGCTTGTTGGTCTTGATTTTCAAATTTACAATTTAAAGTTTGTTAGTTAAAACCAATTTGCAATGTGATTCTGGGTGGGGAAGAATTTAACTATAGCCATGAGGTTAAGGCTCAAAAGTAGATAGATGGATGGGCTAATACTTACTGGTTTATGAGAATTTTCCCCAGGAAAAAATCAGTTAAAAATGATTATAAGGCAGACTGAGTTAATAATTATTGCAATATTTTGATTTCTGCTACATGTGGGATGCTAGAAGCAGTGATTTCACTGCGTAGTTACTATCACACTGTTTACTTATACTCACCAGGACCTGGCTTATACTCCTGGCTTTCTAGCTTTGACTTTAAATAATATGTTTATACAGCATAGATTTGTATATCTCCTTGATCACATAAAATGTTTAGCAGTACCATTATTAGAAGGGGGTCATATCAGTGCTGGATGTTGAGTCACTATGTTTGAATGTACATCTTAATCTCGAAACGACCACCCATAGTTTTGTAGGGTGCAGCATATCTTCGACTTTAAAGTTAAGGAAATACCTCCAGATTTGTAATCCTGATTGCATGGACTATGTATACTATATACATTTGATGTCTCGTCTGCTAAATTGTTGTGATCTCGTGCATGAGATGACTATATGTAATTGTTTTTATTACAAAAGCAATACAATATAGATTAAAAAAATATATATATATAAAATGTTGCTAAATAATATAAAATAGTCCCTCCACAGATGTTTTTCACCTGTCAGTCATCTGTCTTTCTTCATATTCAATACATTGTGTGACTGTTTACCATGGAATAGAAGAATTCAAAGCTCTGCATTATTCCAGTAGTAGAATGCCCCCCCCTCCCCACACATATGGAATGGTAACATGAAATACATGAATTCAACATTCTTGAGTTCCACTGGCATACACACGCTCTCCCCCCACCACCACCACACAGAATGGTAACATGAAATACATAAATTTAAGCAATAAGCATGACCAGGGGTTAGATTAACCGTCTGTTAATCACCCCCTAGGGGTGTAAAGTGGCACGAGGCACAGCCGAGTGCCATGTTGCCCCTAGGGGGTGATTAACTGACTGTTAATCTAACTCCTGGAGTGCCTTATTGCAATTATAAAAAATTGTTCCAAAAGAGGAAGGTTAAAAAGAATACTTTTTGAATGTTCTCCTCATTTAGAGGGATAGTTTTAATAAAATAGTTCTTCCACCAACAGTTTAAGAATGCTGGTTCAAAATCAAAATGCATCATTCCAGTCATTCAGCAGTGCTAGAGAATATAATGCTGACAGGAAGAATCCATGTGCCATTGTGATCAGGCTGTACATGACACTATAACATGGATTAATGTGAGGCTGTTGGAATCCTAACAACCAATCCGACTGCAGCAATTCTGAGACCCTTTTTTATAATCAACATTCCTGAGTTCCACTGGCATACACACACACACAGGCCTCAACTTGAACCAGAACCTCAATGTTATCTGTTGCCAGGTAAGGAACAGGGAATTCTCTGGCAAACTGGTAGGGATAGTAGGGGGAATTTTCATGGTCATTAAAGAAACACCAGCAATGGAAACTCTGTATAGTACTTGATTTTTTTAATTTGCGTATGTGTGTAAGGAGGGGCTCTTGAGTGAAAATAACATTAAATTATTTACTTACTTTAATTTAATGGACTTTCATTTTTAGGGCCTAGTTGAAGGTTTTTTTACACACGAGTAAAGGTTGCAACCATGTCTGTGATGGAATTAATTCTGTGACTTGCCCTGGTTGGCAGGGACTTGTTTTTAGCCATTGGTGGTACTCTGTTACTGCCATGGCTAGAACCACGTCTCAGCCAAACAGAACACAGGGATTTCCCTGCCCATTTTTTATAACCACTGGAGGGCAGGGACTCCTCTCAGGTCTGGCAGGACTCGAGACTGGTCGGGGTAGGTGGAGGCTCTCGTGGCCTGGGAGCAGGAAGGCACCTGACAACTCACACTTGACCATGCCGGGGGGGGGGGGCTGAGTCTCCTGGAAATATGAGCTGAGCATCCTATGTCAGGTCAGTGGTGCCAAACAGAAGAGGCAAAGCCATGCTGTCCACCAAATACAGACTGCTGTTCCCACCAGCCTGGAAGCTACCTCGCTGGCATTGGAAGATACTCTCCCCTTGGTGCCTCACAAACTCCAGGCCCTGGGCGGAAAAGAAAATGGCCTGCCTGGTTGTCTTGCAATCTAGCAGGGACGCCAAGATCTGACACGGCATCACCCACAGGTGCTTGCCATAAAATGCCTGATGTGCAGAAATGCAAATCACAGTGCGTGCCACCACAAAACCTCTCCTGCTCTAAGCATCAATCTCCGCAGAGTCTGCATCAAGGGGTGGTAGTGCACTGGAAGCCTAGGCACTGTGGGGGTCTGCAGCACCAGAATCCCTGAGGTGGGGTGAGGGACAGCACTTGGAGACTCTGCAGCAGAAGCGCAATATATGCACTGGATGTCCGAAGGGGCAAAGGGATGGAGCCAGAGATGCCCAGATGCCTCTGTAAAGGGCTTTTTTTTTTTCATTTCATTTTTAATTTTTATACTTGTAAATCCAAATGAGCAAACTGCCCGTTTTCATTGGAGACAAGTTTAAAACTAAAAAACACACAAAATATTAGCAAACAAACATAATACAAACAAAACATTCAATCAATAACAAACAATACATAAAAATACATCATGTTTCCAAAGATAGCCACTGTTTTAACCGTGTCTTAAAACCATGACAGGAGTTATTATTAACAACTTCTGAAGATTTCATGTGAACTTGAAAAGAACTATTCTGAACAATTTCTAACGGAATTCTATTAAAAAAACTAGGTGCTCTAAATAATAAGGATCTTTGCCCAAAAGTAGTCTTAAAAAATGGTATTTTAAATTTATAATTGTGCTGGGACCTAGTAAACAACGCTTTAACTAATCTAGGAAACATTAAAGAAATAGAATAAAGAAAAAAATTACATTTAATTTTAAATAAGAAAATGCCCATCTTATAAAGTACTTGATTTTCAAAAGACAAGGAAGATGACTGATTGTACAGATCAGAGCAATGGGTTCAAAAGGGTAAATTTAGCCAAAACCTCAGAGCTGAATGGTAAATTACTTTGAGAAGACTCAAAACATTAGTACAAGAGGATGTATAAATCAGTATGCCACAATCGAGTATAGAGAACAGAAAGCTATGAACTAAGAGCTTTCTAGATTCCAAAGTCAAAAAAGATTTAACTCGATAAAGCATACCCAACCTCTGATGAAGGATTTTCCTAAGATTCTGAATGTGAGGTTCAAAAGAAAAATGTGTGTCCAACGTAATACCTAAGTATTTAAAAACAGATACATTTTCAATTATGTTTCCTGTCCTATCAGAAATTGGAAGCAAATCAATTGGTACATTTTTCTTCTTAGAAAACACCATTACTTTGGTTTTCTGAGAATTCAAAACCAGGTGACTTAACGATAACCAATCCTGGAAATTAAAATCAGTTTGAAGATGGAAAGGGCTACATTGGGTCTGGGATCTGAACAAAGAAGAACAGCGTCATTTCGTAAAGAATCATTTTAGTTTTTGTACATATATCAGATAATGGAATTCATAAATAAGGAAAAAATAAGTGGTCCCAGAATTGAACCCTGGGGCACACCACAAACTAAAGGAAGAGAATGGGATAAAGATGAACCAATAATAGTTCTAAATGATCTTTCAGACAAAAAGTTTTGATACCACATATTTACTTCATCAGAAAAATGAAGACCTTGAAGCACACCGGGAAGAAGATGATCAAATTCAACCAAATCAAAAGCCTTGGTGAGGTCCACGAACAGTGCCGCACATGAAAGTCCACTATCAAGTGCTCCATGGACACTGCCCGTGAACCCCACCAAGGCTGTTTCAGCTTAAAGCCATGTTGGTTCTCAGATAACAAAGAATACTTCCCAAGAAAATCCAAGGTTTGGTCCATGACAATCCTTTCCAGAATTTTTGAAATAGGCGATAAAAGGGAAATAGGACAATAATTAGTAACTAAAGAAGGATTTCCATTCTTTAGGATGGGTTTTGTAACTGCTCGTTTCCAGCTACTTGGAAAAACATTATGATATAAGAAAAAGTTAAAGATATGAACTAATGGATAAACAAAACAATCAATACCCATTCTAATTATCCTAACATCAACACCATCCTGGCCCTGAAAAGGTTTTGGATTATTTTTCAAAAAGTATTTTTTTACTGAGGAAGTGGAAAGAGACTTAAAACAAAACTTTGGATTAGTGTTATTATGAATATCATTATCATCAGATACATCATCCAAATCTATGGGAGTTCTATAGGGGCCTAAGTTCCCAAAATGACTATTGAAAATATTAGAGACCCTAAGATGATCAGTTATACTTTGTCCATTATGATGAAGAATAGAAACGGAATCTACTTTATCCTGTCCCAAAATTTTATTTAAGGAACTCCAAGTCTTTTTAGGATTGGCCCTGTAATTCCTTTGTTCTTTTAAACAATAGGTGACCCTAGCTTTCCTAATTTCAGATTTACACTTATTTCTGAGTGTCTTATACTCTTGAAGAGCAATCAGGGTTCTAGAAAGAGTATAAGATTTCCAACACTTGTCACGTTTTCTCATTAAGTGAATGAGGTCCCTTGTAACCCATTCTTGTTTGGATGATCTAATTCTTATTTTCTTTAAGGGACAGATTATATTTGCAATTGCATGATAAGCTATGCAAAAAATTCCACATTTCATCAATGTTAGTGCTAATTACCAAAGGGACCAGTCAATTTTATTATATAAATCTTGGATTCCCCGGGGGGGTAAACTTAGCCCAATTTCGACATTCAACATATCTGGGAGGACTTTTTAATAATTTTATGGACCACTCACATTTGACAGGACAATGGTCAGGGCTTGGTATGACAGACGCGACATAGCTATAATCCCCCAAGAATAACAGTGCCAGGGTAGCAGTCCTGTGACATATGAAGGGATGTACACTCAGTTCCTGCAACATCTCTGACAGGAACCACTAGGTATACAGAGTACTCGGCATCAGAGGAGAGGTGGACTGAAAAATCCTTGACCTCAGAGGAGGAAGAGGAGCTGAATTCAGGCAATGACAGTGCAGGACCTTCCAGCTTAAAAAGAGCCTGATCTGCTCCGAGGTGGTATGGGTGGAACACACCAGCTGTTGACCTGAACTGATCCCAGGTCATTGGCCCCTGCTGACCTGAGAGCAGAGGAGGGGGAGCAGAAGAGGATCATAGATGACCAGGCCAGGTCCTCTGCCAGAGCTGCGAGAATGCTCAGGGGACCCTGCCAGAAAGGAGGGCCTGGCAAATTCACCCGATTCTGACCAACCAACATCAGTGGACTGGTCGAGATGGTGCCCTTGGGAGGGAAACCCCAGGTGGGGAGAGCAAAGCCAGACAGAGCACACAGGGCAGCCCTGGTCCCCACCAGTAACACGGCCCGTCTGTTCCGGAGAGAAACCAGGCCCTGGGCTAGCGCTGCGACCCCTGCCAGAGTTACCACCATCTCTAGGCAAGGGGTGAGCCGCAGGCCCAGTGCCCTGCCTCAACTTCTCACCAGGGCTGACCTTGCTCCCTGGGCCAAGCCCACTCTCTAGGCCACAGCCACCTCCACAGTCTGCCTCAGGACTGCGAACAGCACCAGAATCAAACCCAGCACAGAACCATCATTGTCCCCAGTGTCAGCCTGAGGGGCAACCCAAGGAGTGACTCCTGACCCAGAGACAGGCTTGGAACCAGGCCCAGGAAGGCCGCCACCCTCACTGGCTCCCTCCCCAGGCCCAAGGTTGTCATCCCCCCCCCCCGGGCCACCAGGGAACTCAGGGGAAGAGACAACAATGACTTCCAGGCCTGAGACATGACAGCTGCAGAACCCTTCCCTCTTCTGACATCACGAGTAGTGCCAGAAGGGGGCCCTGGCCTTGTGGCTGGCGCTACCCCGCTCACTGGTACGGCCTTACTACCAGAAGCCAGGGCAGCACCAGGCCACAATGCCAGGGTGCCCACCAGAGCAGACTGAGCATACAGCTTTGGCCTCACCACTGACGGCGTCTGCCCCAAAGGGTCGATGGACTGCAGAGGTGCTCAGCTTGCCCCCCCTTTCTCCCGGAGGAAGCTGACTGTCCACCAGACCTCCCCAGGGCCTCCAATGTCTCAGCAGGGTGAGCCCGCAGAGTGCTCTAGACTTCCTCTGTACATGTAGTAGCACTCCTGAGTATGACAGGTGGCATTTATAAAACAATATCTGAAATGTCATTGTGCACCACAAGTGTTGAAACACATTTTGGGTAGGATTTCAGAAATGACAGCTGTCACATACATGAGGTGGTGTCAAAAATGGCTATGTTGAAAAACTGGGGTCAAAACATTTAAAATTACCACAGTTATGAGTGTGCGTTGAAAAACTGCAACACAGACTTATAACTTAATTTTTTTCTTATTTTTAGCCCAAATTTTCAACCTGGCCTTCTTATGACCCCACATAGCCTTCTTACGAGTCCACCTCATAAACAAGGGTGGGGAACATTTTCAAATCCTGCCCAAAAGGTGATTTTGTGCCACAAGAGCGAAATCACATTCTGGCCAGGATTTGAAAAATGACAGCTGTCACATTCATGAGGTGCTGTGAAGAAATGGCTATGTTGAAAATCTGGGGTCAAAATATTGAAAATTACCCAAGTTTGAGCATGTGTTCGCAAAACTGAATGCAGGTTCATAACTTTGTTGAATATTTTTGCCCCAAAATTTCAACATAGCATTCTTATGACCCCATCTCGTGAACAAGTGCAGAGAAAATTTTCACCTGCCCAAAATGTGATTTCGCACAGCGACTGTGAAATCACCTTTCAGGATGCGAAAACACATTTTGGCCTGGATTTGAAAAATGACAGCTATCACATTCATGAGGTGCTGTGAAGAAATGGCTATGTTGAAAATTTGGGGTCAAAATATTTAAAATTACCAAAGTTATGAGCCTACATGTGCAAATTTCGACATAGGCTCATAACTTTGTTTTTTTGTTCAATATTTTTATGCCAAATTTTCAACATAGTCTTCTTATGATCCCACCTCATGAACAAGGGTGGAGAAAATGTTTAACTCTTACCCAAAAGGTGATTATGTGATTTGAAGTATTTATACAGCATATACTCATTACTGGAGTGCACCAAAGTATTTATATATATTATATATATATATATATTTATATATATATATACACACATACACACACACACACACAGTATGTGTATATACATATATACATATACATATATATGGACCAGCATAACATTCTGTGGTGATTTGCATATGCAGCCCATGATGCTCTGCATTGTGGGGGCATGTGTGATTTTGTATTTTCTTGAAACTTGGCTTCCCAGCCAAATGCCCTTTAGAGTTAACCTTGCCTCACTGTTTGCACAGAGGTTCTTTGTCTTTTAAATAGTTTTTTATTTTAATGGGTTCACCACAATATATCCAAGGCACACTGCCTTAAGGGTAGCTGGTCCATTCCACTGGGGTGTCAAACAGGCGAGGCATACTGATGAGTCCTGGTAGGACGAAAACACGTGTCTATGTCTTCTGTTAGCACCCTTGCAAACTGTGTGAGAGGCCTTTCGGCACCATGCAATTCTGCTTAAAGTTGGACCAGCATAACATTCTGTGGTGATTTGCATATGCAGCCCATGATGCTCTGCATTGTGGGGGCATGTGTGATTTTGTATTTTCTTGAAACTTGGCTTCCCAGCCAAATGCCCTTTGGGGTAACCCTTGCCTCACTGTTTGCGCACAGAGGTTCTTTGTCTTTTATATATATATATATATATATATTACGACTATCAGGTCCAGGAGCTTTATTTTGTTTGGTCTGTAAGATTGCCTGTTGCATCTCTTCCTTGGTTATATAAATAGGATTCGGCATATACATATTTAATTCTTGGCACAAATTTATTGCAGTATTGTGTCTCTGTTACAATAAATAATCTTTTTTCCTAGATCTCTGGTTTTATAAATGCTTCTAAAGAAGTATAGTAAGAATTGCAGCCAACTGAGGAAGTATGACACAGTTAGATGACAACTCCCACGGGGTACACAAGATGGTAGGAAAAACAGAACTGAGGAAGGGAGAGGCCCGGCGTTGGTTACTGACCAACCCATGAGCGCAACGTTACTACATCTGCTTGTGGGCAGTGCTGGCACCAACGTAGGTCCCTCCTAGGCTGCAGAAGACTGCTCCTGCTGGGACATGGTGCTCTGACTTAGACCCATAAATGGAAAGGAATGGTGAAGACTGATTCTTGGAAGATCAGCTCTCATGAACAGCAATTCCTGGGAAGGGCTTAAGCTGAGACTAAGAGGTTCAGCAGGACTCTCATAGATGCTGGGAACTGAGAGGCAGTGGTCACTGCCTGCTCTGTCTCCTGTTTGGATGGGCTTGATGTTAGCCAGTCACCCAGATATGGGAAGACTTGGAGTCCTAGCTTTCCAAAGTGTGCTGGCTGCAAGTACTGCAAAGCACTTTGTCAAGAGCTGTGGTGCCGAGGAAAGCCCAAAGGGTAGGACCCTGAACTGGTAATGTTGCTCTTCCAGGCAGAACTAGAGGTTCTTAAGGTGGCTGGGGTGCGCACCAGTGTGTGCTGGCATGCATCCTGCCTGCCTATCCAGTGATGCTAGCCAATCCTGATATTTCAGGTAAGGTAGCAAGGATCAAGGGCAGGAATAAAGGAACTGAGGCAGTTGAAGGCTGTCGCCGCTATATACCAGCAGGTGTGTGTGGTGAAGCATGTGCGGGGCCTACTCTTGCCACCAGCTCTCCAGAAAAGTTCTGGCTCCCGCAAGGTCCAAGTGCCTCCAGCACAGATACACTAGTGAAATTCTATGGAAAAGATTGACTCTTGAATGATCTTCCATATCTTCCAAGAATCGGTCTTCTCAATAGAGTTCTACTAATGGGGCACGGAACTAAGCTCAGAGAAACTCCCCTGGACTAAGGAACTGGGTGCTCAGGGCTCACTTCAAAAGTAGTAATCCATTCAGAATTCTCCTGCCAAAGGTGGCATGCTGCCTAGTGTGGATGGCCAGGGCACAGTGTTTGGTAAAGTATGCACTGTGCTCCAAGCTGCATCTCTGCAAATTTCTCCAGTTGGCACCGAGCTAATTTCTACCAGTGATGTGGCAACCGCTTTGTTGGAGTGGGTATGAACCTTGCTTTCAGTGTAATCTGAGCTATGAGATAGCAGTGGCGAAGGCGATTTACAATCCAGGTTGACATGCACTTGACTGTGAAAGACTGTCCCCTTTGATTCAGGTCGAAAGACAAAGAACTGTTCTGACTGTATGTAGTCCTTAATCCTGTCAAGGTAAAACCTATGGACCCTTTTAATGTACAAATGGAACTCTGACACCACTTTACGTAGAAACTTGGGGTGTGTGTACCTTAGCTTTATGGAAAACAGTATGAGGAGGATCTGTGACCAATGTACGGATTTTAGATGCTCTGTGTGCAGATGTGATAGCTACCAGAAAAACAGGTCACTCACCTGTAACAGTTCTAGGAGTGGTACATGATGTACATCCACACTTTTGGCAGTATTTCTTTCCCATTTAAATCCTGCCAGAATGTCTTCAAGCTGGCTCCTCCCACCCACTCGGGTGGCAACTCCCTCAGCACTGCCCTGTTAAGTCAGATCTTACCCACTGGGAGAAAGACCGGTGTGCCACTTGCCAGGGGAGGTCAGATGGGCCAGGCTGGATGTACATCATAGACCACTACTAGAACTACTATTACAGGGGGAGTATTATGAATGACTGAAATGCAAAAGCCTGAGTGTTGGGAGCCCGAAACCGACTGCCTGACACTCTGTAACCTGACACGCAGGGATTTGCCTGCAGCGGAGTCCACAATCTAAAAATAAGGACAATGCGGGGGGTGAAGCCCCCTGAAACATGAAAAAAAAAACCTCTGCCGCAGGCAATTCCTGAATGTCGGACTATTGGTTTTGGGCTCCCAACACTCGGGCTTTTGCATTTTAGTCATTTGTAGTATATCCATAACAGGTGAATAAACTGTTTTTCTAGGGATGTGAATATGATGTACTATTCACACTTCTGGTAGACTCCTAGCAGTTCTCTGGGAGGAGGAGGCAAGGCACACACCCCCTATTTAGGGAATAGAGACTGGAGAACTGAGGCCCCAAAACCAGCATCCCGGCATGACTCAAGGTCGATGTGGCAGTAGGAAATGAAGGTGTGTGCTGCCTTCCAGATGGCAGCCTTGCAGATTTCCTGGATAGGGACATCCCTGGAAGCAGCCACAGTGGCAGCGGTATGACAGGTGGAATGAACCCCTAGCCCTATGGGAGGCTCTCTACAGCCAACCTATAGCAGAGGCCGATGCAGGAAACAATCCACCTGTTAATCGCCCACTTAGTTGCTGGTCTGCCAGGTGCGGCTTCAGTGTAGGTGACTAATAGCTGGCGAACCTCTCTCCCCTAACACCAGCCATGCACTCCTTATAGTAGGCCAGTGCTCGCTGCAGGTCCAAAATATGGAGCCTGTGCTCGTCCTCTGACATGTGGTTGGTGAAGAACACTAGAAGACTGATCACCTGGTTAAGGCAAAACTCAGACACAACCTTCGGGAGGAACTTCGGTGTTTGGGCGAAGGACAACTTTGTCCCTGTAGAAGACCAGGTAAAGAAATTCCACCGGAAGCACCTTGAGCTCACTGATCCTTCTGGCTGACGTGATAGCCACCAGGAAGGTGGTCTTCCACGACAGGTCAGAGATATCACACCTTTGCCTTGGTTCGAATGGCTTGCCCATGAACTTTGCCAACACCAGCAACAAGTCCCAAGGTGGTGGTGGCTCACGCACCAGAGAGGAAATGTGGTCAAGGCCTTTGAAAAAGTGCCAGACTACCTTCTCCTGCGCCAGTTATGGCATACCAGCCTGTGCCCAATATGCAGAAATGGCTGCCAGGTGCACCTTAAGGGTCAACCGAAGGCCAGACTGAAAGAGGGACCAAAGGTAGTTTAGAATGCTAGCCAAAGGCCAAGATAAAGTGTCAAGCCCCTTGCCCTGGCACCAATCTGGAATACTGCTAAGAGAGAGAGCAACTGTTTACTGATTCCTCATACTGATCCAAGTCTGTTGGAAAGATCTTCAGTGCTGTGAGTACTGACTACTGGTTAAACCTGGTCAATTTGTGGACTAAGTTGTCATTCATAAACTGAAATACTAGTTATATTGAGCTCCTTGGCTGCTTACTATGTGTGATTCTCCATTTGTAAGGGTGTAATTTTGAGTGACTGTTTGGGTCTTTTATTCTTAGTTTTAAAATGGGTAGGCTAAACCAGCCAATCAGAAGCTAAGCTGTCCATGCATGAAATAAGTTCCATGCATGGATAAAAAAAAAAAGAGCTGGCAGTAAAAAAGCCAAGATTCTGGTGCCACAGAATGCTGGCATGTTCACTGGTAGCCATCTTTTATTTAACCAATGCGAGAGTGTTTAGCCTACCCATTTTATAATACTGAACAGTAAAAATGGCAGAAAGTCTATCCCCCCCCACCCCCCGCGAAATGTTTTTCAAAGTTTATGGTCTGCTGCTGGCGATCATGTTTCCAATGTGTTTTTCTGGTGCTGATCACGTTTTTTCTCCCACTCTCCCAGTTAACCTCCCCACCCAATTGCTCGCTCACTCACTTGAGATCCAAGAGTGGCTGTGGGGCCAGAGCCGGAGTAGCCCCTCTGCCGGGACAGGAGCTGTTGTTATTGCTGGCATTTTCGCTGCTGATCTCTGTCTTCACCGGGATCTGTAGCGGCTGAGCTTTCACTTCATCTGGAATCGCCACCACCACCACCATTTTCAAACTAAATGGCACCTGGCATGACATACTTCTGAGAACTTGCGATTATTGTAGCACCAGGGAGTATGTTTCTAAGGAGAAAAGGAGTCCTCAGGCATGACCATATTTTCCTCCAGCAAATATAACCTCTGGGTATTTATTCAACAAACATTTGAAATGGTTATATTCCTAAAATGCTATACGCAAATGACCTCACGCATATTAACAGAATGTAAGCGGAAGGATATTTTATCATACATTAGCAGCATTAAATGTTTCTTCTACAGACAAGCAAGATTTGTCTAACTGCAAACAGTAAAATAAAGCTAGGATCCCATTTTGTAAGCACAATAAGACACTCCAGGTGAGTGCATGTAACAGATTTTACCACACGTCAGAGGCTAAAGGCACTCGGCCTTATTACTCCCCTGGCCGTGCGGTAAAATCTGTTTCATGCACCACCCTATCGTGTCTTATTGCTTACATAGCTCAAGAGAGAGAGTGTGTGTGTGTGTGTAGGGTTTTAGTGGGCGGAGTTAGTGTGTGAATGACAATAGCTAGCTAGGGGAATAAGTTGTGGTTTGTGCTGTGGAGGGAATTGCTTTGGGTTGGGGAAGGGATTGGTAAAATTTTAGTCTGATAGTGAACCCACATAGGATGCGCAAGGGCAAAAGCAATGTCGCATAGTGTACTCAGCATCCCAGTTGCACAACCTCCGTCCCTTTGCCGATGTACAGTACCTGTATCAGAGACCGCAGTAAGATGAAGCAGGGAGGTTGGTATTGAGAGGAGATGTAAGAGTGTGCAGCGGGTTGCTACGGATGTGACTGGAGTGAGTGGTATTATGGTGGTCAGGTGCAGGGGGCGCCCTGCGGTAAAATGAGACCTAGAAAGAGACCAGACATGTTTGGTTCCCACCAGACCGAGTGGTCAGGCAACCGTAGGACCGGCAGCCTCCACTGGTCCCCTTCAGGTAGTGCTATGTAATGCTAGGTCAATGAGAAACAAGACAGCTATTATGGCTGACTTGATTTCTTCTGTCGACCTGGCATGCATTACAGAGACCTGGTTGGGAGATGATACAGGGCCAGTATTGGAGGCATATACTCCACCAGGATACTCGGTTGTGCACTGCCCAAGGAAGGAATGTAGGGGTGGGGGAGTGGCCATCTGTTTTAGATCCGACTTGAAGTTTTCTGTGCACCCAGTAGAATCCACTTCGTCATTTGAATGTGTGGCTGTGTGTGGGGGTCCAGGTGCAGGTTGCAGGATTCTTGTTTATCGCCCTCCAGTGCATGAAAGGGATTTCCTGCAGGAAGCTGTGGACCTAGTCACCAACAAAGTGTTGGAGTTCCCCAGATGTTTAATTCTGGAGGATTTCAATGCCTGGATAGACAATGAACTCTTGCATTTTGGTAAAGACTTCCTCCAGATGATGACATCTCTGGCCCTCAAACAAGAGGTTGCTTCTGTGACCCACTGCCACGGCCATGCCTTGGACCTAATATTTTCACTGGGACTTGAGATAACTGATCTCAAGATCGAGCTGGTTGTTTGGTTGGATCACTGCAAAGTTAAATTCTTGTTCAGGGCCCCTGCTAGTCCCTCTCCTATTGAGATGGTCTGTTACCCCCCTTTGAGGGGTTTGACCCCAGAGGGATTGTTAGCAGTGACAGACTTATCTTGTGTGAGTGCTGCATGTGCAACGGGGTTGAATGAGGCAGTAGCAGCTTATAATAACGCTGTCACCAAGGCATTAGACACTGTTGCACTGATCTGTATAGGACCCAGATCTTCTCGCTTGAGACCCCCATAGTTTGATGGGGCTCTTAAGGAGATGAAGATCAGGGGTTGAAAGTTGGAGCATTGTTCGAGGAGGACTGGGGCTGTGGATGACAAACTGGTTTTCAGAGTTCACTACGGTGATTATCAAAGGGCAATCAACTGTAAGAAGGCAGTTTTTCTGTCCAGGGAGATTGCTGCAGGAAGGAACAGACCAGCTCTGCTCTTTCGGACCGTAGACAGGCTTCTCCATCCAGCTTGCCCTGCAGCCGAAAACAGCAACTTAGTCACGCAGTGCAAAGAGTTTGCTCAGTTCTTTTCTGACAGGGTGTCCTCAATTAGGTCTGAGATCTCGCCAGTGGAGCACGATCTGTCTTGCAGTACTGAGCATGGTGATGACAGAAACACTCCATCTGTCTGGGGTGAGTTTTGGTTAGCGGGGGTAGCTGAGGTTGTCAAGGTGATTTCAAAGCTGCAGCCCACGTTTTGTGAACTGGACCCAGACCAGATGCATCTCCCAGTGGGGTGTGTGTGAGTCCGCTGGTCCAGTGTTCGCAGAAATTGTCAGGTACTCGCTCTCAGGGGCCCCCCCCCAGACACCTCGAAGGAGGCGTTGATGAGGCCTTTTCTGAAGAAACCATCACTCGATCCTGACATCTTGGCGAATTACAGACCTGTCTCCAATCTTCCATTCTTGGGGAAGGTACTGGAGAAAGTGGTGGCACTGCAGCTTGAAGCCCACCTGATGGCCTTTGACATCTAGGAGCCACTCCAGTATGGCTTTAGGGGAAAGCACAGCACTGAAAACAGCATTAGTTAAGGTGCTGAATGATCTCCTTAGGGCGAGAGAGAGAGGAGAGTGGTCAATTCTTGTTCTTCTCTATCTCTATCTCTCCTCAGCACCTGATAATGCAGACCACGTGGTGCTGCTGGATCACCTAAGAGCAAGCTGAAGACTCACTGGCATGGTCATCAGCTGGTTTGAGTCCTTTCTGACAGGCAGGAAGCAACGGGTAATTATTGGAAATTTTTCCTTCTGTCCAAAGCCCCTGACCTGTGGAGTGCCTCAAGGGTTGATCTTGTCACCTATGTTGTTTGTGGTATACATGCAACCCCTAGGGGATATCATTAGGCATTACAGTCTGGGTTTTCACTGCTATGCAGATGATACCCAGCTGTATATGTCCTTTGCCCCCGGAACATGGTGGAGGTGCTAAACAACTGCTTATCTGAGACTGAGATCCAGACTTGGATGTCCTCTAACTGGCTGAGGCTCAACCCAGATAAGACGGAGGTACTAATGATTGAACTGGGCCGTCAGCAGGATGTGACTGCCTCTGGAGCAGGAACAGGGTTGTTCCTGGGTACCACTGCTTTGGAGAAGGCCACTAAGGTGCACAATCTGGGAATAATTTTTGATGACGGCCTAACACTAGAACATCAGGTGTCTGCTGTCGTCCGGAGTGGTTTCTATCACTTAAGAAATGTCACCTGGATTAAACCCTTAATTCCGCTGGAAGACCTACCATCATTAGTGCATGCTTTTGTTACATCCAGGCTCGATTACTGTAACACTCTTTGCGTCTGTGTCAGTGGAGGTAACCTCTGTCGGCTGCAGCTGGTGCAGATCGCTGCACCCAGGTTATTGATGGGCCTTCTGAGGTCCAGTCATATGACCCCAGTTTTGTGCAAACTGCACTAGCTGCCAGTCAGGTGGAGGATTGCCTTCAAGGTGGGCTCGCTCACCTATAAGGCCCTATATGGCTTGAGTCCAGGCTACCTGTTTGACCTCCTAACACCTGCCTGCCCGGTGCACTCACTCCGGTCGTCCACAGAGGGCCTCTCCTGGTGGTCCCAAGGGTGTGGCTAAAAACATCTGGGGAACGTGTCTTTGAAGTGGTTGGACCAGTTCTATGGAACTCCTTACCAAGAGTTCTGAGGGAGGCGTCCTCTGTGGAGGCATTCAAGCAGGACCTGAAAGACCATCTTTTTAATCTGGCATTTGATGTCCACTAATTTTAATTATCTATGAGAAGTTTTAATATTTATGGGTGGAATTAAGTATTACTCATTTTTGGTTTTAAACTTTATAATTGTATGTTCCCGCTGTCTTCTCCATGTAAAGCGCCTAGAGCCCCAGGGATTAGGCATTGTATAAATAAAGTTTGATTTGACAAATGGAGAAACTCTTCCATTTGAAGGCATAGCATTTTCAGGTTCAGCCCTTCAGAGAAGCCTCGACCACGGTGAGGAAATCTTCAGAGACCCAAAGCCTGGAACTCTAGCCACTCAGGAACCAGGTTGTCAGGTGCAGGGATTGAAGGTCCGGATGTAGTACCTTCCCCTGATTGCAACAGAACACGTCCGGGCGGAGAGGAAGACGCCATAGGAGCCTGCTGCTGAGGCTGAGGAGATCGGGGTACCAGAACTGGCGGGGCCAGTCCAGAGCCACCAAGATCATCTGTGCCCTGTCCCTCCTGGCTTTGATCAGCACTTGGTGGATCAGAGAAAATGGAGGGAAGGCACAGAAGAGGTCCGGGGTTCCAGGGCATGGAGAAGGCATCCTCCTGCAGCATTCCCTGCTGAAGTGGGCAGACACAATACTGCCTCAGCTTTGTGTTCTCCCTGGAGGCGAACAGGTCCACCAGAGGGGTGCTGCAGTGGGAGAACAGGTTGTGTACCACCTCCGGACACTTGTGAGATGCCTCACCCACAGAGCTGAGGGTCTTCGCCAGCTGGCTGGAGTCACCAGTCACATGGCTGGCCAAGAGATCAGCGTCCAGACTGAGCACAAGGGTCCAGATGTGGAGAGCTTCCCTGCATAGAGGAAGGGAGTGCATCCTGCCCTGTTTATTGAGGTAGTACATAGTAGTTGTGTTGTCCGTCTGGACCTGAACGACCTGACCTCGAATGTGTGGAGCAAAGGCTGTCAGCACCAGCCGAACTGCCCGAAGCTCTAGCAGGTTGATACAGCATCAGGACTCATCAGGGTCCAGAATCCGGGGACTCTGTGGTCCTCAGGTGGGCACCCCAGTCCATCAAGGAGGCACTGGTAGTGATGGTGACCATCAGCTCCAGGCGGACAAATGGGATCCTTCCTGCAGATGTTCCAGGACTAACTACCACAGGAGGACATCCCACATCAGCTAGATCACAGTGACCGGCTGGTCGAAGTGGCCCTGGCACAGAGACAACTGGCGGGCAAGCTCCCACTGCAGAGAGTGCATTCTCCACCAGGCCTAATGGACCAAGCTGGTGCATGCTGCCATGTATCCCAGGTGGTGCAGGAAGTCTCGAGCAGGGCGCAACTGCCCAACCAGAAATGATCAGGCCAGAAGCCGAGCTCTGGCTCTGCAACAGTCGAGTTCCACCCCAGTGAAGTGTATTACCCGCGAAGGTACAAGCTGTAACTTGGTCTTATTCACCAAGAGGCCAATTTACAAGCAGGTCTGGAGGGCCAGGTCCCTGGACCACTCCACCTCCTCCCTGGAGGGACCTGCTATAAGCCAGTTTTCCAGGTAGGGGTACACCCAGACCCCTTGGCACCTCAGGTAGGCTGCCACCACTGCAATGCACTTGGTGGAAACCCTGGGAACAGAGAATAGGCCGAAAGGCATGACCTGGAACTCACAGAGAACTCCCTCTGCACAGAACTGCAGGAACCGGCAGTGGGACAGACGGATGGGGACATGGAAGAACGCTTCCTGAAGATCCAGGGAGCAGAACCACATGTTCTGCTCCAGGGGTGGAATGATCTGAGAGAGTGACCATCCTGAAGGTGCGTGACCAAAAGAATTTGTTCAGGTCGTGCAGCTCAAAGATGGGGCGCTAGCCCCCCCATCTGCTACGATACCAGCAAGTACCTGGAGACAAACCCTGGGCTCACTGGAGGGTCCATGACTGGAGTCACTACCTCCTTCTGGAATAGCTGGGCAATGTCTTCCTGAAGGGCTGACAGCATGTTGGTGGACACCATGTCCTCCCATGGGGCACGGGCTTGGCAAGGCAGGTAAGCCTCGAACTCTAGAGGCAGACCCTGACCAACCACCTCGAGGACCCACCTGTCTGTGGTGACAGCAGACCAGGCGGAAAGGAAGTAGTGGAGCTGACCCCCCATAGGAGGACCCAGGGCGGGCATAGGGAAGGCCACCCAGCCCATCATTGGGCAGGCTTGGAGGCGGAGAAGGGACAGGCTAAGGAAGCAGCAGGGCCTTGACCACCTGGCTATTGGACGACCGAAGCAATCAACTTTGGTCGGGGAAGTCAAACCTGGGCCTGCAGTCAAGCTGGAGGCTGGGATGGCTTGGCCACAGGGCAGAGAGCGCTTCTTCCTTTGGAGCTTGGAGCACTTGGGATTCTTCTGGGTGGAAGTAAGAAAGTCCAGGGTAGCACTGGACTTTTCAATGCGAGTAAGGCGTCCTTCCATCCCCGGCCCGAACAAGTCAGTGCCCAAGAAGGGGACATCCGCCAACTTGTGCTGGGTATCTGCCATAAAGGTCAAGATCCTCAGCCAAGCCCTGCAGCGCATGGCCACTGCGGTAGCCACAGATCGGGCGCAGGAGTCGCCGATG
Source organism: Neoceratodus forsteri (assembly GCA_016271365.2). NCBI lineage: Eukaryota > Metazoa > Chordata > Ceratodontiformes > Ceratodontidae > Neoceratodus > Neoceratodus forsteri. Next base: position 666,994,570 of record CM057451.1, on the reverse strand, counting down.
TCCGTGGCTGTCTGGAACTGCTGCTTAGCTAACACTCGGCCTTGGTCCCGGACTTGCTTGACCGTGGTCTGTAAGTCAGCCAGGAGCTAGGGAAGCACCTCATCGAGAGTGTCTAAGAGGGCGTGAGCAAAGTGGGCCATCAAAAGGCCAAACTCGCCTGCCAAAGGCCAAGAGAAGAGGCCACATTGACCTTTCTGGCCATATGATCCACTTTCTTAGATTTCTTAACTGGAGGTTTCCCAATGTCCCTGACATTGCCTGTACACCGAAAGACCTAGTCGGCCACCAGACCCTCGGCCAAGAGATGTTCGGTGAAACCCAACAGGGAACTGGTGGGGGCCGAGTACCTGGGGGCTATCCATGCCGATGGCACAGGGCAAGAAGCAGGGTGCTGCCAAAGATCCAGAGCAGGGCCAAGAAAGGCCTTGGCGACCAGGAAAGTCACGCCAGGGGAGTCATCCCGGTTGAGAATCTCGGTCAAAGGGTATTTGGCCTGTTTTTGGGTGGGCTCCATCTGGAGACCTGTAAATTTTGAGATTAAAAAACCCACAAAAGAGGTGGGACCATGTTCCACAAACAAATCCTCTCTTGACTCAGTGTCCAACGGATGGGAATGTAAGGAGAAGCCCTCAGACTCATCAAAAAGCCGTCAACCACCAGAGTCCCTGCTGACCCTATGGGGTCTGTCAAAAGTCATGGTGACCAACAGCTAACAAGGAAGCCTGGAAGTGGTACGGGTATCGGGGGGGGGGCATGCTTAAGCAGCGGCTCCACCTGAATAGGTGGAGAGGCTGGAATCAGCCGAGCCAGAGTAGGCTGGGGCCTAGGTGGCGGGAGCTGGAACCGGCTGAACCCCGGTTAGCATGAGCTGTTGCCACAAGTTCTTTGTAGCACCGGTGCATTTTGTGGTGGAGCCTCTCCTCATCCTAGCAGGAAGAAGAAAAAGAGTAGCGGTGGCGTCACTAGCCCGAATGCCGAGAGCGGGAATACCGATGCCGGCATGGCTGCTCAACTCTAGGCTTTGGGATCAAGACCTCGACCGTCGGGGTCGCCGATGGTGGGACTCTGAGGGAGTTGGCAAAATCTGAGTATCCTCCTGGGTTATTGCATCCCAAGGGTTATGGACAGGATCAGTGAGCTGGTCTGACTCACCCTGAGGTGCGCGACAGGTAGGACTGGAGTCCTAGAGATGGAGGTATCTGCCTCATCTTGTGACAACGCAGCAACCAGCTCAAGAAAAATCTCGACAGGTAGGTCGACGGGCACCTTGACAGACTGGCCCAATGGGGATACTGTGGAGCCAGCAGCCTGGGCCAAAGACTGACCATAGTTGAAACCTCCAGAGTGGCGTGGAAATCCAAGGCCTGAGAGTGCTCACAATCCCACGATTAACAGCGAGACTTCTTTTTAGTCTCCTTCTTTGAAGATTTGGATTTTGTGCCCTTAGAGGGGCCCTGCCCAAAAGAGGTAAAGGACTGGCACAAATCCCTAAATGCCCCTGTGAAGGTGGAGCTAAAGGGGCATGCTCTGCGGCCTGAGCCCCAGCCTCTTCAAAAGCCACAAGCTGTTCAGTGGACACCGCAGCCGCAGAGACTGCCAGAAGGGTGTCTTTTGACTGAATGGGGGGAAATCCTGTTCATCTGGGCACCCTAAAAGTAGATGAGCATGCTGGTCTTCTGAAGTACTGGGATGCAAGATGCAACAGAGGCTACATGCCTGGGGATCGTGTTCGTGGCCTAGGCAGTAGACGCAAGAGGTGTGCAGGTCCGTCCAGGACATCATCTGCCCGCACTCACACTTTTTAAAACCAGGTGCCGAGTTTGAGTCATCCATGATGAAAAATCGAAAATCGTCTGAAGGCGAAAGTATATTTGCAAAGCTTTGCAAAGTTTTGAAGCAAAGGGCCTACTCAGCACAGAGCGCAGTAAGGAGGAAACCTTCTTCCAGCAGAAAGGAAGATCTGACATCACGGGGTGGTGTCAAAGGACTTACCACTCAGGTGGGTGGGAGAAGCCAGCTTGAAAACATTACAGCAAGCCATAAAAGGAAAGGGACACTGCCAGAAGTGTGGATAGCACATCATATCCACGTCCCTAGATATGCTGCTTTCCAAGTTATTAACTTCATAGCACAAGTCGCAATATGCTTGAAAGGCTTGCAAGTGAGCATATCCAGCACAAGATTAAGGACCCAGACTGCCAGCAGCTTCCTAGTGGGGTGCCTGGGGTGCAGGAGTCTCCTGGGAAACCTCTTAAACATGGCCAGCTATACCAAGGAGAAGGTACCTACAGGTTCGTGGTATGTTGATATAGCACATAGATGGATCCTGACTGTTGAATACTACAGGCCACCATCAGAAAGGTCCAATAAGTACTCCAAAACCTTTTTAGGTGAACACCGGAAGGGGTCCGGGGGGTTGTTGGAACACCATATGGAAAATATTTTTCACTTGGCTGTATATGTCTTCCTAGCAGAAGGTTTACACATAGCCAAAAGTATTTCAGAGACCCTCTGAGAAATGTTAAACCTGTTCACTTCTATCTCTTCAGGAGCCAAGCCTGAAGATAGAGGCAGTGCAGGGTGGGCTAGACTAGCTAATCATGGGTCAATATGTCCATCCAGAGTGGCAGAATCCTCAGTTTGCTGAATGCCAGTTGATTCGAGGAAACCAAATCTGCAGAGGCTAAAAAGGTGCCCAAAATCATTTTGTCCCCGTGTGCCACCAACTTCAACAGCACTCTCTGGATGACAGGAAGTAGAGGGAAATAATTCTGGATTTTTCTTGATACATGTATTTAAGTTTCCTAGGATTGAGAATGGGGCACATGCCCCGATTTCTTTGGTACCAGGAAGCAACTGCAGTAGAACTCTTTTGTTTGGACTCTGGCACTGTTTCCACTGCCCTGTGTCTCAGCAGGCCTGCAATATCCTATGCCAGAAGCTCTAACATGTGAGCTGCCAGAAGGAGCTACCTTCTTGGGGATGGGAGGGGTGGGAGAGAATCTAACAACTCCAAGAAGCACCCCTCTCGGATGATCCTTAACACCCACTTGTTCGTTGAGATTGGAGTCCCACTAATGACAGAACTAGGTGAGATGTCCCCATACTGGGGAGGCATGGTGGAGTGGTCCGCCTCGAGCAGCTGAAGCAGTCCTAGGGCCAGAGCTTCTGATGGCAGCACTGAGTGCTTTTGGCATCTGTGCCTTTGGCTGCACTTTCTTTTGGGCCAAGAGAGGCTGAGTTCTATTATTCTGGGCTCTCCTGCCCTTATCACAAAAAGACTACTTATTATGGAAGGCGTCATGTCCCCTGCCGCTCTGTGGGTTGTTGGCAGCCTGTCCGGAAGCCTTAAGAGTAGTTCGGGTTTCATTAGATTCTTTAAGAGACTGCTCCATCTGCTTTGCAAGCAGATAGGTGCCATCAAAGGGCACACTCATGACCTGCTGTTTGACATCCAAGGTGAAGCCAGAAGTCCTCAGCCAGGAATGCCATCCGATGCAGACATCTGCAGCCACAGAGCATGCTGCTGAATCAGGGGCATTTATAGAGGCTTTAAGCTGGTGGCTGTTAGATTCAATTCTGTGTTTAACAGCAAGCGGCATTTGCTGTTTTGTCTCTGTCTGTCAGTCTCTCTGCCAAAGGCTTTAGCTTACAGAAAAGTGGTACTCACACATTGAGAAATTACCCTGGTAGCTTGCTATCTTCATGCTAAGGGTAGCTGAGGCATAGACCCACTTGTCCATGGAGTCAACCTCACACAACTCCTTGTTAGTGAGGTATGTGGTGACCTTCTCAAGCACTATGGCTCTATCATTTTCAGCCAAAATGATAACAGCATCTGCTACAGGCCGAGTGACATGTGGGCATAGATTCTATCTGCCTGTTTAAGGACAGCTGCTACAGTAGTAGGCCTCCTCCAGGCTACCTCGAAGAGTGTCACTAGGGTTGGCTGGATGGGAGGAATTAGACAGATCGGGATTTTAGGCATGTTTAGGGACTCCAGTTGGAGGCGCCTAGCCTGGCCTATTGCTGCAGCTCGAAATTTTAGGCAGTATGCATATTTCTGAGCAAAGCCTGAAAAGAGAAATCCTCCTAAGGTACAGGAACAGAAACTGGTTCTGTGGTCTCTGGACTGTAGCACAAGTCCTCTTCTTCCCTATCAGTGATGATGAGGTCCAGATCTGATTTATCTCCTTCTATCATGGGAGGGTAGAAGGGGACCGTAATAGGAGGTGGTGGAAGATACGGCCTGACTATGGCACTTTCGGCAGCACTAAGGATGGCCCTGGGACCAGCCCCAAAGGGACCAACCCCTGCACCGAGAGCCCATATGGAAACTGAAGGTGATGTCAGCAGCAGCAGCACTGAGGCAGACCCGAAGGGCCAAACCTCCACACTGGATACAGCACTGACAATGAAGGAGCTGGTAGGGGCACCATGGCTGCCCATATCCCCAGAGGGGTCAGAAGCAACACCACAGGTGGGACAGGCATCAGCGGCATTGACAATGGCCCCAGCCCGAAGGCTGAAGTCAACGTCAGTCATGTGCCTATGTTCAGTGACACCAAAGATAGCTTTGGCATCAACAATGGCATCGCCGCACTTGCACGCTGCACCCACTACTCCATAAGAACGGCCTAATGGCCCAACTGCCCAACAAACTTCCCTCTATTGCACAGAGAGGGGCTCCTGGATGGAGACCTCAACCTCACAGACCCAGGCATCCCCTGCTGTTGTCGGAGATGATGGCGGGATATCTGTGTCCAGAGGAGTAAAGTGTCTTACAGCAGAACAAACAGGACGACTTCGACCAGTGCCTTTTCTTTCCTGTATGCTTTCTGCAGGAAGAGGTTGAGGCAAAATTGTTCAGAGACCCTGACGCCAAGCGTGTTCAAGATTCGGACCATTTCTTTTTGCGACTCCAAGAGAACTGTCCATCCTCTCAGGTGCCAGACTGTGCATTGCCAGAGCAACCACCCAGAGAGAGAGGTGGTGGCCAGACACCGCCCCAATGCTGAAGCAAAGTACAGTTTCGTAAGAACTTACCGTAACAGTAGATCTTTGAGAGGAGCTCTTGCAGCAGGTAATACCAATAGGACTAAGCCACCAGGCATTAGCACTCCACAAAAAATTTCTAACTTGCAGTCTATTGCACGGGACCACCCCCGACATCGGCTCTGCCCAGATGTCGGCTCTGGTATAAAGGGGGCGGTCCCCCGGTACCACCTCAGTTCTCCCGCCGGAGACCTGGTTGAGATGAAGATGGAGAACTGAGAAGGATCTCCCATCCCCCAAAGAGGAAAGAAAAACATTAGTCCCCAGGGGCAGGTGGGTGGGAAAGCCACCTGCTGCAAGAGCTCCTCTCGAAGATCTACTGTTACAGTACAGTAAGTTCTTATGTAACAGTACTATCTTACTTCAAGGGGGAGCTCTTACAGCAGGTAATACCAATAGGACTGAGTCTTAAGCAGTACTCAAAGAGATACCCCGGACAGGATGGAGGACTGTCTGAGCAAAAAAGCCCTAGGCACCTCAGGAGAGAAGTCCCTGAAGGACCACTAGGCCGAAACCTGCTCTCCTTCTGGAAGCAATGTCCAGACTGTAATGCCTGACGAAAGTGTGTACTGAACTCCAAGTAGCGGCTGCACAAAGGTCCACTGATGAGACATTCCTGAGGGACGCGAATGATGTTGTGACCCCTCTGGTGGACTGACCCTTAACCGGTCACAGTAAGGGTCTGTTCTACTTCTGATAACAGAATGTGATGCAATTTGCGAGCCACTTGGTCAACGTCTGTTTTGTTACTGGTGTCCCTACTGTCCATTGGGCAAAAGAGAGAAACAAATGGTCTGGTTTTTTTAAGGAACTGGTCCGAGCTAGGTAGTAACAAAGAACTCTATGTACATCCAGAGTATGTAGTAAGGCCTCCCCTCTGTTTGAGTACTCTGAGTAATAAACCGGTAGCTGGATGTCTTGGTTCAAAGTGAACTCAGACACTACCTTCGGAAGAAACTTAGGATTCGTGCACAGGGCTACCCTGTCCCTGTGAAAAATAAGATAAGGCGAAATCCTCCGAGCGGAAGTTATGGCAACTAAAAATAACGCCTTCCAAGATAGAAGGCGTAGCTCGAAACTTGCAGCCGATTCAAAGGGGGCAAGGTAAGCTTTTCTAACACAAACAGGAGATCCCAAGGCGGAATGGGGTCTCTCCTGGGGGGGGGGATTAATATGCAAGATTCCTCTTAAAAAGGTCTTGCATAGATCCAACTGTGCCAGAGTCTTCCCATTCAGAGGAGCATGATAAGCTGAAAGTGCACAGAGATGCACTTTAATGGACGAGAAGCTAAGACCCAAGTCTAACAGGGAAAGGAGATACTCCAGCACAGATTCCACTGGACAGGTGAGGGGATCCAGAGAATGGGGGGATGCCCACAAGAAAAAATGACTCACCTTAGTAATGTTGTTTCTTCTAATGGAGTCTTGCTATATTATGACATATGCAGTGAGTCCCAACCTTCGAACTGATCCGGAGGTGAAAGAGTTAACTTTCCATGCCAGGCATGGAACTTTGAGCACGAGCTCGGTTGAAAGCTCTGTCTGTTGTTCTTCAAACTCAAACTGTCAGATCTTTACGAGCAAAACTCACTAAGGTTCTGTGTGGAAGCTGTAAATCTACACTCAGCCAACTGGCTACTAAATATAAGAACACATTTTTTGATCCCAAAACAAAGACTCAAGTCAGGGGATCCAAAAAATAAAAACACAACACCCAAACACCCCAAAAAGGAGGGGTGAAAAACAAGGTGGGCATCTACTAAGTGCCAACACTGCACTGCCCACCCACATCCCAAAAGCAGAGGTTCTGAGAGGGGCAGGCAGGGGGGGAGGTCATAATATAGCAAGACTCCATTAGAAGCAACATTACTAAGGTGAGTAATTTTTTCTTCAAACAACATGAAGTCTTGCTATATTATGACATATGCAGACTACACAGCAGTACCTCCATGGAGGAGGTACAGAACCTACTTAGGAAATAGGCTTTGAAGCACAGCTGTGCCAAACCGAGCATCACTCCTAGCCTGGATGTCCAGGGAGTAATGCTTGGTAAAAGTGTGAACTGTTTTCCAGGTAGCTGCTTGACATATTTCTAGGATAGGGATGTCCCTGGCAGCAGCTGTACCTCTGGTAGAGTGAGCCCTCAGGCCTGAGGGAGGAACCTTACCCAGTTTTTCATAGCAAAATTGGATACAAGAGACAATCCACCTGGCAATGGATCTTTTGGTGGCAGGTTTCCCTTTACCGACCTCACCATAAGTGAGGAACAGTTGGAGGAGTCAAACCTGTGACCCTTGTGCGTTCTATGTAGTAACTAAGGGCTCTTTTGACATCTAAACTGTGCAGTCTCCTCTTGCCAGAGGAGGAATGGTCAGTGAAGTACACAGGAGAGACATAGATTGATTAAGGTGGAAGTCTGAAACCACCTTAGGCAAGAACTTTCTGTTAGTCCTGAGGACCACCTTATCTCTATGAAAGGAGATAAAGTCAGGCTCCACTGACAATGCTTGTAATTCACTTATGCGCCTGGCAGAAGTGATGGCTACCAAAACACAGTTTTCCAAGTCAAGTACTTAAGCTCTGCTGAAGACAAAGGGCTCAAAAGGGGTTGCATAAGCTGGGCAATGCAAATATTAAGATCCCAGGCAGGGGCAGGGTCCTGAATGGAGGGTGTGAAGCAACCCTTGAAAAACTTGAGAATACAGGATGAGCTGAAAGAGAGAGGGTTTACCTGCTGATAAGAAAGCAAACATGGCTGCCAGGTGCACCTTTAGGGTAGCTGGTCTCAGCCCCAAAGTATTCAAATGCACCATATAATCCAGGACTGTGGGTAAGTCAGCAGATTCTGGGAAATGTGCTTGCCAGAGCACCATATGGAAAACTCTTCCATTTGGAATTATAAGTAGCCCTGGTGGAAGGCTTCCTAGAAGCCTTCAAGATATCCAATACACCCTGGGAGAGGTGTAGGTCAGCAAACTCTAACTCTTCAAGAGCCAGGCCTTGAGATGGAGAGATTTGAGATTCGGGTACCAAACTCTCCCCTGAGCACAGGTTAACAGGTTGTGATTCCTGGGAAGACACAGGGGAAGGTGGCCTGCTAAGGACATAAGGAGTGGGTACCAGGGCTGTCTGGCCCAGTCTGGAGCAATCAGAATCATCTTGCAGGGTTGAGATCTGATTTTGACTAGCACCTTGAACAAAAGAGGGAAGGGGGGAAAAGCATAGAGAAACTTCCCTTCCCAACTGAGAAGGAAGGCATCCAGAGGGACTGAGCCCAACACTGGGGGCCTGCAACAAAAGAGGGGAAGTTGGTGATTGTCTGGGGCTGCAAAAAGATCTATCTGCGGGGTGCCCCATCTGGCAAATACTACCTCCAGTACTAGGGGATCCAGTGACCATTAGTGATGGCCCTGGGAAATCCTGCTGAGAGCATCTGCCAGGACATTGTCCTTGCCTGGGAGGTGAACTGCCATAAGGGAGGTGTTCAGGGAATAGGCCAGAGACCACAACTTCATTGCTTCGGTGCACAAGGCCGTAGACCAAGTGCCTCCTTGCTTGTTGATGTACCACATTGTAGTGGTGTTGTCTGTTCTGACCTGTACAACTTTGTTCTGAACAGATGTGGATAAAACTTGAAGTGCTAGAAAAACTGCTCTGAGTTCCAACAGGTTGATGTGGAGCAGAGATTCCTGAGGGGACCACAATCCCTGGGTAGTGAGGTCGTCCATGTGAGCTTCCCACCCCAAGAGGGATGCATCTGTAGTAAGGATTAAGGAGTGAGACTGAGGGGTGAAGGGGACCCCCTGTCTCAGATTGCTCTGGTCCTGCCACCAAAGGGCTTGGATCAGGGTTCGAGTCACTGGGATCAATTTGGTTAGAGGGTCTCTCCTTTGAGACCAAAAGGCTCACACATGGAACTGGATGTCCCTCATCTGAAATCTTGCTCCCTGCACCACTGCTGTAGAAGCAGCCATGTGCCCCAGGAGCTGCAGAAAATGCCTTGCTGGTTGAGAGACCTGCAGGGTGAAGGAAGAGGCCAGAGAGACCAGGGTCCTTGCTCTTTCCAGAGGAAGGAAGGTTCTGGCCTCCTTTGTGTTCAGTTCTGCACCTATGAAGGTGAGAAGCTGGACAGGCTCTAGAACTGACTTTGGAAGACTGAGAAGGAAACCTAGAGATGTGAGCAGTTGCTGAGTTACCTGAAGGTGTAGTTTGACTTGGTCTGGAGACTGGCCTACTATTAGCCAGTCGTCCAGGTAAGGAAAGATGGCAATCTTTTGCCTTCTTAAGTGGGCAACTGCTACTGCCAGGCATTTTGTGAATACCCTCGGGGCAGAGGTGAGGCCGAAGGGCATTGCTCTGAACTGGTAATGGCCTGAGGGCAGTTCGAATCTGAGGTACTTTCAATAGGAGCTTCTGATAAGAACATGGAAGTAGGCATCCTTGAGGTCCAGGGACGCTAGCCAGTCCCCTGGCCTTAGAGAGAGTAAAATAATTCCCAGAGTCACCATTTTGAATTTTGGTTTTAAAAGGTGCTTGTTTAGGTATCTGAGATCCAGGATGGGCCACCTTTTTTTGGGGGGGTAAGGAAGTACCTGGAGTACAACCCTTTGCCCTGGTGTAGGGGTGGAACCCTTTCCATGGCTCTGAGAGCCAGGAGGGTAGAAACTTCTGTTTCTAGGGCAAGTGCCTCTGATGGATTTGCAGGTGGAAAGGATCTGGTTCTCATCTTTGGAAATTTTTTGAAGCTGAGAACCAGTCCCTGGCTTACTACCAGGACCCACTTGTCTGATGTTAAAGACTTCCAGTCCTGGACAAAGTAAGCCAGCCTGCCCCTACAGGTAGTGGAGAATCGGCCCTGGCCACCCCATCAGGGTGCCTGCTTGGCAGGGGCTTTAGGCTGAGGGGTGGAAGCAGGTCTGCTTGTACCCCGTCTGCCTCTCCCTCTAAAGAACCCCCTCTGGGCATAAGCTGAAGAGGAGGCCTTGGCTTGGTAAATAGGCCTATGAAAAGGTCTGCCCCTGCCCCTGGTAGGCTGCCTTTGAGGAGTAGCCTGCCTTTCCTTGGCCTGTGCACTCTTATAGGTGGTCCTATACTCATCCATATTCTTCATGTAATTCTCTGTCTGCTCCCCAAACAGAGAATTACCCACAACAGGAAAATCCATGGCCTTAGTCTGGGTATCCTGTGACAGGCTAGTACATCTGAGCCAAGCCATTCTGCGAAGTGCTACCCCCACTTTCATTTGGTACAACACACCCTTAATGGTCAGTCACTTGGGTGGTGGGATAGTATCAGTGTCCCGTGGATGCAAATGACACCAGTACCTGGTCCTTTTGCACAGTGTTTTCCCAGCACATGCACTACAGTCTGTTTGCTTCCCGAATCAATGAGTCCCTTTACAGTCTTATCCCCCATCTTCACATCTGTTAAGTACTTGCCCCAGTTTGCTAAGGACAAATCTGTTTCAGTGTCACTCTTATGGCAATTTCTTGCAATATGACTTGGCTTATTACAGTTATAGCAAATAACGTCTTTGGGCACAGATTTGTTACCCCCACCAGAGTTCTTATTAGACTTGGAGTTTAAATGGGAAAAAGAGAGTCTTACCAGTGCTTGGCTGTTACCTCGTTGCTGTGGAGTCTGTCTGGCCATTTGGTAGTCCTTGGCCAACGAAACAGCCTTTTCCCCACTTTCTGGTCGTTATTCCTTTACCCAAAGCTGTACATCTGTAGGCAGGATGTTGATGAATTGCTCCATTGCAAATGTGTCGATCTGTGGGACTGTTTTGCCCTCTGGTTGGAGCCATTTTATCAGGCACTCTCAGAGTCAGGTGAAGGCTTCTCGAGGATTGTCGAATGAGTTGTACTTCAGAGATCAAAACCTCTGCCTGTAGGTCTCTCCTGAAATGTCATACCTTTTTAGGATTTTGCTTTTCACCAGGTCATAGTTTTCTGACTGTGCAGTGTCCACACTGCTGTAGGCAAGTAGGGGTTTCCCTGTCAGGTAGGGTACCAGTCTGATTGTCCATTGCTGCTTTGGCCATTGGCAGGCTGTGGCAACTTTTTCAAAAGTTGTCAGGTATGCTTCGATATCATCCGAGGGACACAACTTTGTAAGTTTAATGGCTTTTAAGTTGCTTGTGTTTTGTTGCTCATCTGGATCTGTGCCAGATCCTCTGCCTTTGATAGCTTGCAAGGCATCCAGCCATCGCTGCTCCTGTCGCTGCATCTCTTCTCTCACCTGCTGCTTCTCTTCTCTCCTCTGTTTTTCTCTTTTTGTTGTGTAGCCCACCATTTGAAAAAGGCAGTCAGGCTTTCAGGTTCTGTCACTACTTGTACAATCTCAGCTTGGACTTCTGTCTCAGCTGGTTGCCATTCTCCTGGTAACTACTCCTGGACTTGCTGCTGCAGAATCCATACCTTTCTCTATGCTTTCCTGGTACTAGGTCCAGTAACCATGCACAAAACTCGTGGCTTAAGAGTATGCATGGCGTAAATTCCACTGAGGCTGACACCATCTGTTGTCTAGGCACAGGTCAGGAAGCACAGAAAAAACCAGGAGCAGTTTATTAGTACTAGCAGTAACATAAAAAATTAAAATTGTTCAGAATAACTATTTACAAAAGCAAAATAAACAGAGATCCATCAGTTTTCCTTCAATCTCTGTCTCTCAAAACACTGCAGCTCTTTCCCTTTTAAGTCTTTGCAACCCTCCTCCTTAACAAGCATCCTGTTTTTTTTCTAAAATGTTCTTGTATGTTTCAGGCAGGTGCCGCAAGAACACAATGTCCCAGAACTGAGGCCCCTTTTTCCACAGCTTCTGCAAAAGGGCTTAAATACTGCTCTCAGGCTAACTCTCGAGTTCCCAATAGCTTTTTACAATCATCTTAAACTATAATTATACACATTTCAATAGTAACACTATATAATTTCTAAACAAAGGGATCCCAATATCAGTTACATTTCCACATAATAATTTGCATATATTTGTACACCAGCAGATATGCAAGGGAAGAAAAAAGATAAACAGCAAGGGAAGACTGAGAGACAGTGAGAGGCAGAGAATTGCAAGATGGTCGGGGTGATCAAGTCCCAGGTCTCACAGGAAAATTTGGTTGGGCAACCACACAGACAAGAGACAGGAAAGGAAAGAACAAAACAGATCCTTGCATTCAAATGCTCCATAACAACTGGGACAGGGTCTTATTCAACCCTGTCACATAAGTCACCTGGTAAAGACCCTTGGTGCTGATTAAAGGCCGAATGGCAGCACCCTGAACCAGTAGTGCTCTCCCTGGAAGGTGAAGCGAAGGTACTTCCTGTGGGATGGCAGGATCCTTATGTACATATGAACATCCTGCATGTCCAGGGAGCAGAGCCAGTCTCCTTGATGAGACATGGGTAGCAGGATTGCTAATGTCACCATTCTGAACCTTTTGTATTTGACAAACTTGTTCAGCTGGCTCAGATTCAGAATGGGACAGAGGTCCCCTGTCTTCTTCAGAACTAGGAAGAAGTGGGAATAATAACCCCTTGCCTCTTTGAGCATGGGGTACCTCCCGAATAGCTCTTTTTTCGAGCAATGCCTGTATCTCTGCACACAGTAGAGCTGCGTGGGAGGGGGAACAGTGGGAGGGAACGGGTGGGCTGTCTGGTGGAATCTGGATGAACTCCAGCAAATACCCCCTTTCGACTATCTGAAGGACCCACTGGTCTGAGATGAAGCTGGACCATCCTGATCAGTAAAGGGAGAACCTCCCTCCTAACGCCTCCCCTTGCACCTCCCCTGCAGGAGGGGAGGTTGGCAGGGAGTCATGCCATGGCGGAGGGGGTGGGCAAAGGGGGTCTAGATGTCTTTGCACTTTTGGAGCCCTGGGTACCTGGAGCAAGGGGAGGGCCTCTTCTTTTAAATCCTCCTTTACTCTGTGGTTGGCATCTGCCCTGTTGTCCTTGAGGCTTGTGAAAAGGATGGTGCTGAGCTGCTGCTGGTTCGGACCTGTACATTCGATGAATGTCAGACACTACCTTGCCAGAGTCATGCAGCCTGTTATGAGCTTTTCTGTGTCTGTGCCAAAGAGGATGGACCCCTGAAGGGGTGCATCCAATATGGCATCCTGCAAGTCTTGGTGGAAACCAGAGACCCTCAACCAGGCATTTTTCTTCATGCATACCCCGGTTGCTGCCACCCTGGCTGCCATGTCTACAGAGTTATAAGAACTCCTCAGCTCATGCTTGTCCACATCCATGCCCGACTGGATGACGGCCATAAGCTCTGCCTTGCTGGCTGAGTCAGGTTGGGCTACAGGGTTTTAAATAATTGATTAGCAGTTTTTTTCTTGGGACAATGCTAACTGTACAGAAAGTATTTACATAGGTTTTCTGGAAGTGTTATGTTTGTTAAACACAATGAGGCAAGTGCAATGCATTTTCACAATGTTTCAGCACTTTTATGAGCAAAATGCTAATCAATTTTTGGAGTTAAATAAAACCCTGGGCTTTCACCAAGTCCATAGCCTTAGCCCACAATGATTTCTGGTACGTGACCATATGTGCTAAGAAATTCAGCGACCTGACCATGCAGGTGGCTGAAGAACAGACCTTGTGGCCCACTTGGTTCAGCTTCTTCGGCTCTGGATCTGGGGGTTGGGAGCTCATGTTCCTCTGCTGCTACACTCTGCCATGCGCTGCTGGAGCACCACAGTCAGCCTTCAGCTGTTTACTTAGGTGGGGCTCTCCCGTGGGTGTTTTGTAGAGCCGATCTGTCTTTCTCGGCACAGCTACAGTAGTAGTTGGATGCTTCCAGGCCAACTTTGTAACGTCCTGGAAGGGTTCGACGAGTTGGGGGGATGACCAGAGGTTTCGGGTCATTTGCCCTAAGGAATTTAGCCAGGCAGTGACGTTATGCATCAAGTTCATCTGTGTCCCTTTGGTTAAGGGCCTGGATGTGGCTCACTATGTCCAGGAAGGACGGATCATCCGGGGGTGATCTCAGGGAGCCTCTTCTTGGATCCAGAGAAGCAGGGAAAGCTCATCCTCAGAGGAATAAACTGAAGAGGAGTACCCTGCGTCTTCCCCGAGGAAGAGTGCAGACATCCCATGGAAGAGGGGACAGACGAAGGGGCCTCTTCCTGTTGCCTGGGGCTGGTGACCGCCGGTCGTCGTCGTCAGATGACGGACAGTCTGGAGTTGGGGGGAGGTCGCCTGGGTCTCTGAGGTGATGGCTACCTGGGTAGTACTGGAACAGAGGATGGCTCTCTTGGCTTTGGCAGCAAATCCCCCCTTGATAGTGTTCCACCATGCATTAAACAGAGCCCCTACTTCTGCCAGCAGGATGACTGATGGCGGAGGTGGCGGGGTTGGGCCATTTGAGGGACCCTGTGGCACACTGGTTGCCAATGTCTGATCCTGAGGCTCCTTGCCTACAGGGGGCCTTGCCATTGCCTTGGGTGTCAGGGCCAATAAGGCTTTATCCAGTGGTGCCAAGCCTCCTGGGGGTCTGGCGTCTGGCTCCTTGGGAGGAGGAGGGGAAGGCCAGTTGTCCACAGGCCCGACTGAATGTCTTATCCTTTGGGGCACTGGACGTTTGATCTGACGCCAGGTCCTTCGGAGCAGACAGCCGCTCTTTTGAAGGTGGCACTTGGTCTGTTTCCAATATGGAGTCGGAGTGGCCCATAGTCTGTTGACCCTCTGAGGCTGACATCACTCTGTCTTCAGGTGGAGGAGGCGTCTGGTACCTGACGACCTCCTGGCGTCTGGAGGAGTCATCCAACCTCTTATGCTTGTCGGACGACCCTGAAGGCTTTCAGGTGGCAGTGTCTGTTTTCTTGCCTGAAAGAGATGCCTGTCCCTGTGGCGCCAACCCATGCGCATGCTTGTGGGAATTAGGGAAACAGCTCCGGTCAGGGTACATCATGATCTCCTCCTTGCAATGGATCATGGATGTTGTTCTAGCTTGGTTCTGCTTGACCTTTCTTCGTCCTTTGACACGGTGGACCATGGGGCACTTCTGGCTCATCTGGGACAACCTGTGGGACTTGCAGGGATGGCGTTAAAGAAGAGAAGAAATAATTTCTAACTGGCAGCTGTTTATAAAGTTCTTATTTTCAGAAATGATATAGGTTCCCTTAAATTATCCATATTTAACTGTACCTGAATTAAAAGTGATACAAACAAATTTTTTATTATGTTTTTATGGGCAGCATTCTGTTACAGTCCCCTTCATGGAACCAATAATTTGGAGTTTTAGCTATGTCATGGCTTGTGCTCAGAACTCTAAGCATAGTTCTGATAGGTCAACAGTTCATAATTAACATTCTATATACAAACCGTGACATGGTAAAAACTCCAAATTACTGGTTCTATGAAGAGAACTGTAACAGAATGCTGCCCATAAAAACAAAGCAATGCAAAATACAGTTTTTTCACATCATGTTTTATTCAGGTACTGTTAAATATGGATAATTTAAGGGAATGCATATAATTTCTGAGAATAGGAACTTTATAAACAGATACCAATTAGCATAAACTTCCTGTCACCTTTAAGGTGGTTTGAGTCCTACTTACCTAGTAGGGTGCACCAGGTGGAACATGGCTCTTTCATCTGGAGCAGTGCTGTGCTTTGCTGCAGTATGCTTTAGGGGTCGATCTTGGCTCCCATGATGTTCGCCATGTACATGCTGCCGTTGGGGGAGATTATTAGATGCTATGGCTTGGGTTTTCATTGCTATGCCAATGATATTCAACTGAATATGTCTTGTGCTCCTGATGATAGGGCAGCTGTCTCGGAAGTCAGCGAGTGCCTTAGGGAAATTGAGGACTGGATGGTGGCCAATTAGCTTAGATGGAATCCTTTGAAGATGAAGGTGCTACCAGTGGAGCCTGGTCAGTTTGTTCATAGGTGTAGAGTTGTAGTGCCAGCCTTCCTTTTTTTGGATGGTGCTGTTTGTGAGGCTGTAGGATAGGGTGAGGAATCTTGGGGTCATTGTGGACTTCTAGCTACATTAGAACATCAGGTGTTGGCTGTTGTCTGCAGTAGCTTCTACCATCTTTGAAACATCTCCATGATCAAGCCCTTTCTTGAGCAGACTGACATAGCAATACTGGTGCATGCCCTGGTTCCATCTAGACTGGATTACTGTTAGCACTCTATATCTGGGGTCATAAGCAAAGTTGCTGCGTTGCTTGCAGCTGTTGCAGAATGAGGCAGCCCGGCTGGCTGCTGGTACTTCTCGGATCAAGCATATCATGACTGTTCTCCATGCTCCATATTGGTTGCTGCTGTGGTGGCACATCAACTTCCAGGTGTGACTGTTAACCTACAAGGACCTGCATGGTTTGGGTCTGAGCTACCTGAAGGTCCTCCTGACCCCATACGCTCCTGGCCATTCCCTATGGTCGATGGAGGTAGACCTCTTAACTGTCCCAAGAACTTGGTTACAGTTTTCAAGGGATAGGGCGTTTGGGGTTACTGCTTCAATTCTCAGGACCGCTCTCCCTCCGGAGGTATGAGGCACTCCCTCCCCGAAAATCCAGGTTGAAAACATTTCTTTAGCTTGCGTTTTGGGGCACGAGGTTGCTGTTCCACAATTTTGCTATGTTTTAGTTATTATTTGACATTAATTATTGTCTTATTTGTATTTTGTTTTTTCAATTTGTTGCTATTATGCAAAGCCCAAAGCCCCTGGGATTGGGCACCATGTAAATAAAATTGCTTTGACTTGCATTACCAAAGAGCCAAGACATAATGAGCTATTGTGCAAACTTTATTAAAGTGCAGCAGTACAAGTTTTTAAGAGAGACTAATCAGCATAAACATGCTGGTGTCTGGACATGTGCTTTTATGTATTAGTAGACTTAAAGAGACAGTAACCAAAGCCATCACATGTGCTAGATTGTCATACAAAGTGTTTAAAATCCCCAAAAAGCAAATGACAGTGCAAACATTAAAACATTACAACATCAATCTCTATGTACAACAATGGGCTTCTTCAAAGCACTCTTGTTATTAGACTCCTTTTTACACAACTGAAAAAAATCACAGCTTCATTTAAATGACTAAGTGTTTGAATTTCACCCTTGCCTTTGGAAACTGTAGAAGTCTATAGCTTCAAAAATCTATAAGATAAAAGAAAGAACAAACTAGTGACAGCACAATCTGAAAGGCATACTGCTGGTACTTCACAGAAATCATGTCGGGAGTGCATATAATTAGGAAGAAAAACAGATTTAAATTCAGGGGAAATGAACGGATACAGAAGAATCGGGGGGGGGGTGATTATGACAACCAGGTTCTGAGAAAAGAGGCATACTGGACGTACACCATGAATGGCCTGGCTTGAAATTATATTAGGCATTGGCCCCTTCATGTTAAGTACTAACAGTATGCTTTTCGGATTCTAGTGTCGCTAACTTGTTCCTTTTTATGTTGTCTTGCGCATGCGCAAGCAACATTTTGTGGCAGTAGGCGATGGCAGTAGGAGAAATGCAGAGGTCTGTCAGTTTGGGTGAATGCAGAGCACGCTTTAGAAGGTGCGTCCCTCATTCGTCAATTAGCGAGCATGCTAGTGGTTGCCGCAGCAATCAGAGACAGGCTCGTCATGCAGCGGCACAGATGACACACCTACCCTATGTGCCTTGCCTGGTGAAACATTTCAATAAACATGGCGGTGGCTCATGCCATCCGCCTCTCACAATCTCTAGAAAGCTGACTTCGGGGGTGCCCAATTCCCCCAGTTGGCATGCTTAATACCCCCCAAGATTGTGTGGCACACTGGGAGCCCACCCCAGTGTGCCTCCGTAGTGTTCAGAAGCTGACTGCATCGGCATGTTCCTGCCCCCGCCCCACCCCCATTGTGTGCCACACTGGGAGCCCACCCCAGTGTGGCCAACATCACCCTACCCCACCCAACGTCATGGGGCACACTGGGAGCCCACCCCAGTGTGTACAACATTTGTTTTTCTACACCTGTAAAAAGAAAACTGTCTGCAGTGTTCCCGTTTTTTTTTTTTTGTACCTGAGACAAAGAAAATTGTCCCTTGCTGCCCGCACCCACCCTCTGCACACCCCACCTCCCCACACCACCCCTCTCCCCAAACTTACCTCCAGAGGTTGGCGCCACGATCTTCGGTGGAGCGGGAACATGTCTGCACTCTTCAAAGCCGACCACGAACTGAAGAAATGCCGGTAAGCTATATAATAGCATCAGTGGAGGAAGTTTCAACGTAGGTGGATATCTCGGCCACTTTTTTAACTTTTGGCTCCAAATTTTCAACATGGGTTCTTGGAACCTCACCTCATGAAATCAGTCACTGTCATTTCATTATTCGGTCCCAAAAGGTGATTTCACGGTTACTGCGTGGAATCACCTTTCGGGACCGATTAACAAAACGATAGAAACATAGAATTTGACGGCAGACAAGGACCGCCTGGCCCACCTAGTCTGCCCATTTTCCTACCTAACAGATAAGCTGCAGATCCTAGTTAACGTAGAAACATAGAATTTGATGGCAGATAAGGACCGCTTGGCCCACCCAGTCTGCCCATTTCCCTAACTACTGGATAAGCTGCAGATCCTAGTTAACCAGCAGCCTACTTCTTCCTACCCCCCCCCTAGAATTGCCTTATGACTGTCCCATGCATGCTTGAATTCCACCACTGTTTTTGACTCCACAACCTCCTCTGGAAGGCCGTTCCATGCATCCACAACCCTCTCTGTGAAAAAATACTTCCTTAAATTACCTCTGAGCCGCCCCCCCATCTTCAAATTGTGCCCCTTGTTCTTGCACACCTCTTTTTTTGAAAGATGCTACCCTCTTGGACTTTGTTGATTCCCTTGAGGTACTTGAAAGTTTCTATCATGTCCCTCCTCTCCCTCCTTTCCTTGAGGCTATACATATTAAGCTCCTTAAGTCTCTCTTCATATGTCTTCCGGTGCAGACCCTGCACCATTTTAGTTGCCCTCCTCTGGACAGCTTCCATCCTGTCTATGTCTTTGCGGAGATTGGGTCTCCAGAACTGCACGCAGTACTCCAAATGGGGTCTCACCAGCTGTCTGTACAGAGGGATAATAACTTCCTGTTTTCTACTAGTGATGCCTCTCCCTATACATCTCAGTATCCCCAGCCCTCCTTGCTGCCCTCTCACATTGCTTGCCCACCTTTAGGTCATCTGATATGACTACCCCAGGTCTCTCTCCATTTTGTTGTTGTTGTATCTCACCTCCATTGTGTACTCTTCCCCTGGGTTTTTGTTTCCCAGGTGCATTATCTTGCACTTCTTAGCATTGAATCTAAGCTGCCATACATTTGACCATTCCTCTAACCTTGCCAAGTCCCTTCTCATCCTTTCCACCCCACCTTGTGCATCAACTCTGTTGCAGATCTTTCTGTCATCTGCAAAGAGACGTACTTTTCCTTCCAGTCCCTCTGCAATGTCGCTTATAAAGACATTGAAGAGAACCGGTCCTAATACTGAACCCTGCAGTACCCCACTAGTAACCCCCCTTTCTTCAGAGTGGACTCCATTTACTATTACTCTCTGTGTCCTATTCTCCAGCCAATTCTTTACCCAGGCTGTCATCGTGGGACTCACTCCCAGGTTGGCTAACTTGTATATTAATCTTTTGTGTGGGACTGTGTCAAATGCCTTGCTAAAGTCAGGTAGGCCATGTCCACAGCCCCTCCCTGATCTACTACTTTGGTCACCCAGTCAAAGAAATCTATCAGATTCGTCTGGCATGACCTTCCCACTGTGAATCCATGCTGCCTTGGGTCCTGTGCCCCTCTGGCCTCTAGATACTCAACAATTCTTTCCTTCAGAAGTGATTCCATCATTTTCCCCTATCACTGAGGTTAAACTAACAGGTCTGTAGTTTCCTGCTTCTGCCTTGCTCCCACTTTTGTGAAGGGGAATCACATCTGCCCTCCTCCAGTCCTCGGGCACCACCCCATCCTCCCACAATTTGTTAAAGAGGGTAGTCAGTGGTGTTACTAGTTCTACCCTTAGTTCTTTTAGAATTCTGGTATGAATCCCATCAGGCCCCATTGCTTTGTCCACCTTCAGTTTTAAGAGTTCTTTCATAACCCTTTTCTTCTGTAAACGGTCTGGTATCAACTTCTGTATCCAGAGTGTTTCTACTGTTTGTTTTAGGAACCTCCCCCTCTTCATTTGTAAATACTGAGCAAAAATATTTGTTTAGTATCTCTGCCTTTTCACAGTCACCCTCCACCCACCCTCCTCCCCTTTATTAAGCCTCACTATCCCTCCTTGGTCTTCCTTCGCCCTGATATACCTATAAAAGGTTTTATCCCCTTCTTAACTGAGTTGGCTATCTTTTCCTTGGTTTGGGCCTTTGCTGTTCTGACTGCCTTCCCAGCTTCCTTTTGCTTTTTCTTTAACTGACAACGTTCTCTGTCCTGCTCCTTCTGTGATTCCTTGTACTTCCTGAATGCTTTCTTTTTCTCTTGGACCTTCATTGCCACTTCCTTTGAGAACCATAGTGGTTTCTTACATTGTTTTGTTTTGTTTGCTTCACACAAAGGCTTGTTGCCTCTGTGATGACAGTTTTTATTATTCCGCATTGTTCTTCCACCCCTCCTTCCTGCCCATTTGCTAGTGCATTCCTTAGGCACTCACCCATTTTGGCAAAGTCAGCCCTCCTAGAGTCCAGTACTTTTGCCTTTGTATGGCTTGACTCTATTGCTGTGTTTATTGTGAACCATACTGTTCGATAGTCGCTAGTTCCCAGATGGCTACCCACTTCTACATCTGTGATCCTCTCTCCATCTCCATTTGAGAGAACCAGGCCTAAGATTGCTCCCTCTTGAGTGGGCTCCAATATTAGTTGTCTAAGGCATGCCCCCTGTAGGGCATCTAGAATAACCCCACTCTTCGGAGTGGCTGCTGCAACTGCACTCCAGTTAACATCTGGCATATTCAGATCACCCATCAGCAATATCTCCCCTTTTTCTGCCATTCTAAGTATACTTTCTATCATTTCCTTGTCCAGCAGCTTACTTCCTCGTACCCCCCACTAGGACTGCCTTATGTCTGTCCCATGCATTCTTGAATTCCCCCATTGTTCTTGACTCCACAACCTCTTCAGTGAGGCTGTTCCATGCATCCACAGCCCTCTCCGTGAAAAACTACTTCCTCACATTACCTCTGAGCCCTCCCCCCCTCTATCTTCAAATTGTGCCCCCTTGTTCTTGCACATCTCTTTTTCTGAAAGATGCTACCCTCTTGGACTTTGTTGATTCCCTTGAGGTACTTGAAAGTTTCCATCATGTCCCCTCTCTCTCCCTTCTTTCCTCAAGGGCATACATATTAAAATCCTTTAGTCTATCTTCGTATGTCTTCTGGTGCAGACCCTGCACCATTTTGGTTGCCCTCCTCTGGACAGCCTCCACTCTGTCTATGTCTCTGTGGAGATGGGGTCTCCAGAACTGTACACAGTACTCCAGATGGGGTCTCACCAACTGTCTGTACAGAGGGATAACAACTTCCTGTTTTCTACTATTGATTCCTTCCCCTATGCATCCCAGTGTCCCCAAAGCCTTCCTTACTGCCTTCTCACACTGCTTGCCCACTTTAGGTTATCCGATATAACTACCCCCAGGTCCCTTTCCATTTTTACTGTTGTCAGCATCTCACCCCCCATTGTGTACTCTTCTCCTGAGTTTTTGTTTCCCAGGTGCATTACCTTGCACTTCTTTGCATTGAATCTGAGCTGCCATACATTTGACCATTCCTCCAACCTTGCCAAGTCCCTTTTCATCCTTTCCACTCCATCTTATGTATCAACCCTGCTGCAGATCTTTGTGTTGTCTGCAAAGTGCCACTGTTCATGAGATGGGCTCCCAAAAAGCTTACGCTGCACATCTGGTGAAAAAATTCCAAAAAATGACTGTTACGAGCGTGCATTGTGCAGTTTCCACGCATGCTCATAACCCGAGAATTTTAATATTTTCACTCCAGATTTTCAACTTTGCCATTTTCACACCTCCTTATGAACAGTACAGCTGTCACTTTTCACATCCTGCCCGAAATGTGTTTTCGCACATCTGGCGCACAATGGCGTGGTCGCTGTGGAAATCAACGTTCGGGACAGATTAAGAAAATCACAGTGACACTCTTCATGAATGGAGGTCCCAAAATGCCTACGTTGAAAAACTGGTGAAAAAAGTCCCCCAAATAATTGCATTACGGCTGTATGTTGCACAGTTTCTACGCATGCTCATGACCACCAATTTTCCATATTTTCACTCCAGATTTTCAACATTACCATTATTTATTTATTTATTTATTTTTAACACCTCTTCACGAACAGTACAGCTGTCATTTTTCACAGCCTGCCTGAAATGTGTTTTCACACCTGTGGCGCCAAATGGCACAGTCACTGTGCAAAATCACCTTTCGGCTAACAAACTGATAGTGCCACTGTTCATGAGGTAGGGTCACAAAAGCCCATGTCGAAAACTTGGGTGAAAATACCAACAAATGCCTGGGGCGTTAGGGTTTCCAACTGTAACGCCCCACCCTGTAGAGACTGACAGGTGTCAGGGGTGTGACTTGCGATTTTTGACTGTAATGCTCACGCCATTCCACCCCCACCCTGCAGCCACTGACAGGCATTGAGGTGTGCCTTGGACTCTTCAGCCCCAAAGTTCACCCCCATTCTCCTATACTGCACCCATCTCAGCGTATTTCCGTATGGAATGGGATAAGTGTAAGGCCCGAAGACCCCAAGGCACACCACGACACTTGTCGGTGTCTGCAGAGTAGGGTGAGGTGAAATGGCGTGAGCGTTATGGCTGACGACCCACAGGCATACCCCAATGCCTGTCAGTCTCTGCAAGGTGGGGTTGGCATCAGTTCAGTACTTCACTGCCATTCCCATTATGCATCTCTCTAACTTCTGCACTGCCAATTCCAATGCCAGCAAGACAACATTCAGCATTGACAAATGCTTGTTTAATCTTACAATGGTCAAAGACAAGAGTGAATCTAATTACATAGAGTGTTTTGAAGAAGCCCATTGTTGTACAGAGAGTGATATTGTAATGTTTTTAATGCCTGCACTGTCAATTGCACTTCAGTGATTTTAAACATTCTGTATGGCAATGTAGGAGGTGTGATGCATTAGATTACTCCATTCTTAAAGAGCCATTCCCTATTATAATACAAAGCTTAAAAACACTAGATTTATACCAAATCTGTTACAATTTTATTGTTTTCTAGTTATTTGTTATTGTTTTTACTTTCCCCTGCTAGTGGTTTACTAAATACTGTAGTAAATAATGCAGCAATTATTTCACTTCATCTTTCAAAATGACTCTGACTCTCCTCTGCTAACCACACAATTGCTGTTTGTTGTGACATCAGTCTTTTGTCATGGTGAGCACTATGATGTCATAAACAAAGGTGCTGTGAGGTTAACAAGGGAGGGGCAAATGCTTTCAACACATACTTTTTAGATGGGCTACTAAGATGTGCTGTAAATCTTGGAAAGGAACTTTGAAAATGAAAAAAAATTATTCTCTTGTAAATTGTAACAGCTGAAACATCTTATTTATGAAAGCACATGCTGAAGTGCAGAGTAGCCCTTTGTCTGCCTGTACTTACACATGCATGTTGAAACACCAATTGCCTTTGAAAAAAACAAATTATTTGCCAAATGTGTCAGGTGGCACGTTTTTGCTGGCTTTTTTTTTTTTTTTTTTTAAACATACCTGTACTGCTGCACCTTAAAGTGAAGTTTGCACAACAGCTCACTGTGTGGTGACTCTTCTATTTTTACTACAGTTCAGTGATTTTATCATGAGCACCCCAGTCCCAGTTGTGGCTTTGTTTTTCTGTCTGGCAGCAGACTGTACTGCAGTGGTCCCCACTCCTGTCCTAGAGAACAGACTCCTTGCTAGGCATACAGATAACTGGCAACCTAATGTACTGTGATGGATCTTGTTCCTGTCCTATAGCACGGACTCCATGCTAGGCATACAGATAGGCATCATTTCAGTACAGCAGGATGCAAGCTATTCCTGTCCTCCTAGAGAAGGGACTTCATGCTAGACATGCAAAGAGCTGGCATCATGCTGTACTTTAATGGTGCCCATTCCTGTACCACAGCATGGACTCCATGCCAGACAAACAGAGAGCCGGCAACATGCTGTACTACAATGGTTCCCATTCCTGTCCTGGAACACAGACTCTGTGCTAGCCATGCAAAGAGCTGGCAACATGCTGTACTGTTATGGTTCCTATTCCCAATCAAGGCCTTCAGTTTATTTTTAATCTTTTCTCTGTCTCAACCCAAAGCCTACTTTTGGAGTCTTTGGTTCTTAAAGGACTGCAGAGAGCAATCTCTATAATTACTACTTTGTGGGAGACCTGAGACATGGTAACACAGCCAAGCACCACCAGATGCTATGTTAAGCCACTTCAGACCCAACTGCTCAATCAGTGTGTGCATAGTTAATGTCCTACTTCTGGACTATGCACTGGGCCTCATCCACCCTAGATTGTTTCTTCTCTACCTACCTACAAGTTTTATTGAGTTTGCTGCCTGACATGGCGGTCTCTGCCTATCCTGAGACTACTCTAATATTATCCTACCTGCTTCCTGCATTGTAAAAGCCTATTGTTTTCTTGTACTGACCTTGTTGTTTGATGCACTTTAAATGTAACCTTACTTGTCTTGCCTGTTGTTCATGAATGCTCCTTGTAATCTCCTGGGTCGCACCTGAAAATAGGCACTTGGTTGTCTAGTGTGCTCACCCAGTTAACAAAAGCAAATAAATAAATATAGAGAATACTGGATGGGCAATTATGCACAACCAGTGTGTTCTGCCACAGAGGGGTTCCGATTCCCTCTGACCTCGACAGGTCCATGGGAATCAGAACCCCAAGGTGACAGAACACACATGTTGTGCATAAAGTTGCTCATCCTGTATTTTTTATAGTGTATAGTAGTACTATGTGAAATGTGTGCTTTGTGTTTTGTGTTTTTTTTTTCCTCTCTTTTTCATACTGAAACTGACTTGAAAAGTCTCTAGAGGTTCTAGAATACTGTCACCACAGAATTAAATGGAGGAAAGCAACAATGTGCCAGGATTCCAAGTGGTTCTGCTGCAGTAGTGACATCACTACTGCAGCAGAACAACATAATGACATCACTACTGCAGCAGAACAAGCATATTCCAGGCATGGAATTTCATGCACACCAGCAATCCACTATACACTAGAAATAATTATACCATGGACCTCGGACACCGACCAATGAGAACGGCAGGCTGGCACCTTACCTCCATTGTAAATCCTGTGATAATCACCACAAAAGGTGCCAGCCTGCCGCATCTCAGACAAATCATCTGACCCGGTAAATTCAAACTGCAGATCCGCCATGTTGGAATGCTCGCTAAGCAGTGGTCTCCGACTCCCATCACGTCCAACTCACCAAAGCACATAGCGTGACTAGCACAAACCCCCAAGAAAGTGAATCTGCATTGAAAAAACAAACAAACAAACAGACCAGCATGGATTTCACCATAACTGCCAAAAGTGCACCCACCTCACCTCAGTCTCCATCTCCATTCCTGTGCGGTCTGCCCTCCATCATGCCATGAGACTCCCGCTGTACACTAGCTCTGTCTCCGGTCCACTCAGTGTCTCACCTCATTAACGTACCAGCCTATCTCACTCCTCCATTTAAAAAAAAAAAAACACTCATATTGGAGGAAACGCAACCCCGGTCACTTCCTACTGCTTCATAGAACACAGAAGCAGTTTGCACCACAAACCTAACTGAAACCACATGCTGTGCTGTGCGGCGGCAGCCCATTAGTGCAACACACATTAACAGAAACTTTCCACCTAGCAACAGAGAACTCTTTTTTCTCATGGCATAAGAAAATTAATAAAAATAAAAACTTAAAAAAAACCTTTTATTAAACGTTATTTTTCATAAAAAAATAATAACAAGGTATAATTGCAATAAGCCACTCGGGGATATGGGTTATCAGGGGATTTGCCATGGCTGGCAAGGATTTACCCACTTGGCGCAAACCACTCCAGCCGTGGTAAATCCCGATAACCCAGACCCCCTCGTGGCTTATTGCTTAAATAGTGGGAGAGAGAGCGCTGTGACAGAGTTACACTGCTGAACCCATTCCATGATGACATCACAGTGGGAGAGAGCTGTGACAGGTTCAAACTTCTGGTGGGAGAGAGATGAAGTTGTGACAGAGGACAACTAAGTCTTTCTTGTTATGAGATCACAGTGGGGGAAAAAGGTGCAACAGGACTACATACCAAAGACTCAGCAAGTCCTTCTCTATATAGTGTACCCCTATGCTCTTTGCTTGGTGATCTCCTTTTTACAATCCATATCTCACTTGGATGCCAAATCTCACTTAAGAAGAAGAAGAATCAGCATTTATATAGCGCTTTTCATACATCCAAAGTGCTTTACAAGCAATGCTAGACTGGTAGTGAAGTGACAATGTGTGGAGGCGGCCATATCGCACATCATCACCCACACACAGCCTGGATAATTGCATGAACCGGTTTATGGGAAGGGGAATGTTGGCCAGGACACCGGGAATGTTCCCTACTCTTTGCGAAGAGTGCCCTGGGTTCTTTTACTTCCACCTGGACACCCACCAGGACAGCACCAGGATGGGCAGAAGGGACCTCGGTTTAACGTCTCATCCGAAGGACGGCACACCCCAGCAGTACAGCACCCCCCAATACTGCACTCTGATGCCAGCGATTTTTAGGTGCAAGTCCAATCCCGGTGTGGGACGAGAACCCATGACCTTCTGGTCCAGAGGCAGATGTGCTACCAACTGAGCCACGCTGACACCTATAAGTATGTCTTATGGCTCTAAATCTTATTAGATACCAAGGGTTAGGGATGCTGAACTGCAAGAATCCATGTAATTTGGGAGGCCTCATGGTAGAGAACTTCACTGCACAACACTGTTTATTACAGAGTACTGGAGTTCATTAATTAAGAGATTTTGACCTCTTTCATGTTTGGCTGACATACTGTATAACAAACCTCATCTCTCTGGTAATGAAGAGATTAACATGAATGAGAAAGTGACAGCGAGTGTCGGGCAGAGAGAGAGAGATGTGGCAGCTTTGTTGTGGAAAGTGAAGTTTAAAGTCATATGGAAAATCTGATTGTAACCACCAGCAGTGTATTTCAATTAATTCTTCAAGAAATTGAAAAGAAACTCTCTGCCTTCTTTATTATTTACACAGTCTAATGTTTTTTTTTTTTTGAACAAAAAGGAAACCTAAGACGTAGAAGTATAGGCATATGCAGTAACAGGACTATGCTGCCACCTAAGCTTGCATATGGTACATACAGTATAACCCATGGTGATGATCATTACACACACACACTAAGCTTGCATATGGTACATACAGTATAACCCATGGTGATGATCATTACACACACACACTAAGCTTGCATATGGTACATACAGTATAACCCATGGTGATGATCATTACACATAC
Organism: Neoceratodus forsteri; assembly: GCA_016271365.2. NCBI lineage: Eukaryota > Metazoa > Chordata > Ceratodontiformes > Ceratodontidae > Neoceratodus > Neoceratodus forsteri. The sequence goes on along the minus strand of CM057451.1, from coordinate 666,966,994 downwards.
ACACTGCAGACTACAGGATTAGAGCTAGGTGTGATGATCTCTGTGCTGGGGTGCATCAAACTAGCACCATTTGTGCCAACACAGCTTTTGCATTTTAGTGTTTTAACTCTATATTTATATACTTCAAAGCATTTTTTTGCAGTTGTAGCTTAGGGATGCTCTATCTTAGTGTGGGTTCCATGAAGTGAGCTAGGCAGGGTTAGTTTTAGGGCTTTTTTGGCCCCTGAAGCTAGAGACTGTTCTGTGCACTAAACTAGTCAGTGGTTTATAGCTTGGCATTTAGCTGTGACTGCTATCACTGGGACTCGCAACAGGGTTGGAGTATTTGCCTGTGGCAGGGACTTTTTCTTTTTTCACTGTGTGCAGACTGGGACTCTTGCTTATTCATCTAATTTATTTACTTATTTAATCATTTGTTAACTGGGTAGGGACACTGAACAAAAGCCGTTTTTCAGGTCTGACTCAGATAGTCGCAATACAAAATTACATTACATCAAACAAATAACACAATTACTTAACACATTTACAAATTGATTTCATCAATAAGAATTGTTTAAACAAAGTCTTAAAACACACAACAGAATTAGTCATGCGTATAGGCACTGGTAAAGAATTCCAGAACTGTGGTGCAGAAATAGAAAAAGCACAAGACCCAAGTTTATGCTTACACATTAAAACTTCAAGCACCAAGCCATCAGCAGACCAGAGCATGGATGAAACCTTATGAACTGAAATTAAATCAGATAAGGAAAACAGTGGACTTAAAAATCAAACATCCACAGAAATATTCGATTCTCGAACTAAAAGACATCCAGCCTAACTGAGACAATAGATCACAATGATGTGCACGGTACGAAACCGATAAAACAACAAATATTGTTATATGTTACAGATAGAATATTCAACTTCTTGGTACCTACCTTTTAATAGACTAGCAACATAATCAAGATGAGGAAGAAGGGACACTATGGCTATAGATTTCCTTGTTTCAAATGTAAAATGAGTCTTACATTTATATAAAAGACCCAGTTTCTGATTCACCATTCTGCTAACTGAAATAACTTGTAAAGAAAAATTTAATGCACGATCCAACAAGACACCCAGATACTTAAACTGTTGCACTTGCTCAATGGTTGCCCCAGCCAAATCTTGAGCCAATAAATTAGGATTACCCTTTAACACAGAATTTGTAGCAAATAACATTTGATTTTATTTACCTTACTGTTGCCTCGGCTGACAATTTCAGTTAACTTTCTGGAGGGTGCTGGGTCAGCTTGTTAGGTATGGCCAAAGAGGAGTGTTGTAGCCCATCACTGTGACTGTCTTGATCTCACTTCCTCCCTGAGATGAGTGCCTCCGTGGTCAGGACTGTTGGGAAAGCAGACTTCATTGCAGCCTACAGTAGTCTGCTAGAAGAAGGTGTCTGGTGCCACGGTGACTAGCTGCCAGTGCAGGAGTAAACCGCTCACACCAGGTATTTCACATTCCTTTCAGCGTGGTACATTCGTGCCTGTCCTGGACTATAGGGTGAGTGTAGCCTTAAAAAGAGCGCACCACATATATTTTGGCCTTGTTTTGGGCCAGCCAGTTGCTCAGGCCAAGGGAAGCCATGAAAGGAGTGCAGTGAGAGTGCTCCACCCACCGCAAGAAGTCCGTGTGGACTTGTTGAACACTGGACTGGTGAGAGCAGGCCTGGATGTTCTTTGGCAGTGACTTGTGCTTACATTTGGTGATCTTCCTCCATCCTTGAGACAGTATGCCCAAAATCCTGGTGAGAGCAGGATAAGAGTTTTCCAGCCTAAAGGACTAGTTTTTCTTTCCTCCCCTTGGGCTCCCAGAGAGGGGCTTCCCAGCTGAAAACAGAAAAGGTTTCTATCTGTCCTCTCAGTTCAGTGAGCGGATTCATATTGACTTCTGGTGGCTGGAAATCTGAGACTTTGCCAGGAGTTAAAGTTTGGTGCACAAAGATTGATCTCCTATAAATACATTGATTTATACATTACTGAATGAGTGGGGAGCGTGTATGTCATTGTTACTGTGATATAAATTGTACAAGTGTTGTGTGATAAGTGATTTGAAAGGGTTTGTGGTAGTGGGGAGGGCTATAGGTGGGTGATCTTTAATACCTTGGGTTGGTAGGGGGAGGGCATCTTTTAGTAGTGGTAGTTATGCATCTTGGTAGTATACCCCGGGGTATGCCTACTCATATGGACTACTCCACCAGCTGTACCTATTTCAGGTCCCTTCACTTCCAGAATCAGTGTATTATTGCTGCAGGAGATTGGGGATCCTTACGAGGAGAAGCAAGGGTTGGCGGTATGACCAAGCAGTAGGCATTAGGGGCAGGTTGAATCGGGGGGGGAGGGTCAAGCTGAGCAGATGTCCTGTGTTTAAGAGACCTCAAGAACGGGGGTCCTCTCTGCCTCATCCAAATCCCCAGGAGTCACCTAGGAGTGGGGGAAAGATAATGTCCTGGCTGTCACTGCTCTTCCTCTGTGGTGCATGCTGTGTAATACCAGATCCCTAAGGAACAAGTCATCTCTGATCCTGGTCTGGATCACAGATTTCTGTGGCGAACTGGTGCATCTCATTAAGACCTGGTTAGGTGATGACTGTGGACCTGTTCTGGAGGCAGCAATCCCTGATGAGTACTTGGTGATGCACTGCCAGAGCAGTGGGTAGGTGGAGTTGTCATCTGTTTCAGATCTTGCCTGGGACGGACAGCATTCCCTGTGAAGGTAACAAGGTCTTTTGAGTGTGTGTGTGGGTGGTGGGGGCATGAAAGGTGATGCGGGTGTGAGATGTAGGATACTCCTGGTCTACCGACCACTGACTTGAGATCATACAAACATCTAAAAAACGCAGGCAGAAACAGACCATGATAGTATCAAGTCTGTTCCAGTGTGCAGCACACAGTTTATTTTACTGTAGCTGCCCCACCACCCACTTCTGCCCTAGATTTATCACCTCCTACCAGAACTGATCTTCTCTTCAGCCTTGTCCCACCCCCCTCTTAAAACTGCCCACAGTTTTCAGTGAGATTACCTCTTCCAGCAATTTGTTCCACCTTGTCACCACCCTTTCTGTGAAATACTGCCTCCTCATTTCCCTTTCAAATCTTCCCCCCACTAATTTCAGACTGTGTCCCCCTTGTGGATTCTTCCCCCTTTAAGTTCAAAATGCCCTCTGTTCTAACCTTATTCATACCTGTTAAGTATCTGAAGGTTTCGATCATATCTCCCCTCTCCCTTCTATCTTTCGGTGAATACATGTTGAGCTCCCTCAGTCTATCCTCATAGGGTTTGTCCCGCAGGCCTAGGATCATCTTGGTCACTCTTCACTGTACCCCCCCCCCCAGTAGTTTAATGTCCTTTTTCAAATACAGGCACCAGAACTGCATACAGTACTCTAAGTGTGGTCTCATAAGTGACCAGTACAAAGGCAGGATGACGACTTCTTTCCTTGAGGGGATTCCTCTGGCGATGCACCCCAGCATTTTGTTTACTTTGGCTGCTGCTTTATGGCACTGTACAGAGTGTTTCATGTCCTCCGTGACAACTACCCCAGACCCTTTTACTCCTCTGAAATGGATACCTGTACTCCCCCCAGCCAGTAGCTAGTCCTAGGTTTCCTGGCACCCATGTGCATGACCTTGCATTTCTTAGCATTGAACCCCAACTGCCAGATACCTGACCAGCACTTGAGCTTTGCCAGGTCCTCCCTGAGCTCCTGCCTCCCCTCCTCACTGTCCACTCTTGCACAGATCTTTGTGTCATCTGCGAACAGGCAGATTTTACTTTTGATCCCATCTGCTATGTTCCCAATAAAGATGTTAAATAACACCGGTCCAAGTACTGAGCCCTGTGGGACCTCACTGGCTACAGGTCTAGGTTTCGATAGCTCCCCCCCACAATCACCATTTGATTTCTGTCCTTCAGCAAACTCCTGACCGACCCCACCAATTTTTTCCCAGCTCCCAGGTTCCTCAGTTTACTGAGCATCCTTCCATGTGGCACTGAGTCAAAGGCCTTGCTGAAGTCCAGATACAGGACAGTCACCGCATGGCCCCTGTCTAGTGACCATGTGACCAAACTGAAAAATTCTATTAGGTTGGTCTGGCTGGATCTTCCCAAGACAAATCCATGCTGCCTTTTGTCTTGGAGACCACTGGTTTCCAGAAAGTTCACTAGTCTCTCCTTTAGAATGGTCTCTATTAATTTACCTACAATGGAGGTAAGGCTGACCAGTCTGTAGTTACCCGGTTCATCCCTGGGTCCACTGTTGTGAAGAGGTACCACATGTGCCATTCTCCAGTCCTGAGGTGAACCCCGACTACAGTGAGGTGTTGAACAGGTCCGCCAGAAGGCCAGTCAGGACCTCCACCAATTCCTTCAGGACTCTCGGATGCACTCCATCAGATCCCGGAGCCTTATCCACCCGAAGGGCCTTAAGGCCCTTCAAAACTCTGTTTTCCAGGATTTCCCCATCAGTTGCATCTGCTCCCCCCCTTTCCCACCCGAATTATCCCCTGTGAAATAGGCCCATTCTTTTCCTTAGTGAACACCGAACAGAAGTTCTTATGCAGTGCCTCTGCCTGGTCCACACCACTTTCCACCCATCCCCCTCCCTCTTAATCCTGACAATCCCATCCTTACAGCTTCTTCTTTCTCATGTACCTGAAGAAATCCTTTTTCCCTTCTCTGATCCCTTGTGCCAGCCTTAGTTCTCTTGCGGCTTTAGCTGCCCTGACCAGAGCAGGAGTTTCTATAGGAATTTGCAGACCATCAACGACTTTGAACGGAATGCCACCGACCTAACTGTGCTCAGGGACTTCATTGTGTGGGCTGACAACGAATCCTTGCAGTGGCTCAGCAAGTCCTTCATTTAATGGATTCTCTGGATCTCATACAGGTGATTTCCACCCCTATCCATAAACACAGCCATACACTTGATTTAAAACAATTTTATGGAGGAAACCGGTACTTGCACATATTTAAACAACGTACTGGACATTATCACAGCAGGTCCTCATTTTACAATTTTTCATAGGACAAGTGCATTTCCAGGCTAATACACTAGTAAACCTATCCAGCAACTTTAAATTTCAGTACAACAGTGAATGAACATTGAGCAATTTATCTAAGAGTTAAAAGTTGCATACCCGTTAAAATGGATGAACCTCAATAAAAGTAAAGCAAGAGTTTATTTTACAGTCTGTGAACACTGAAGAAAGGGGTCCCCTATGGTGCTAAATCTGCTAAAAAGACTGGAGTTGGCTATGTGCATTAGTCTTTCATACTCCACTAGTGATGCCAACCATTCTGTGAAGGTGGGTAGGACATCAGAGCACATTTAAGCCGGATTTGCCTCTTAGCATGCAAGGCTAATGGCCATACACTTGACCTGGTTTTCTTGTACTGGACTGACAATAGTAATGTCAAAGTGGATCCTGTAAGGTGGTCAGATCCCTATGCTGTGCAGTTCCATGCAGGGGCCCCACATAGTGTTAACCCCCCCCGCCTCGTGGAGATGGTCCCATGTCACCCTTTACATAATATGGAGCCAGAGAAGCTCCTGGGTGTCCTTGACATTTCAAATATAGCGACGGTGTGTAATGGGAGATGCAGCGTGGGCCACCGAGTGCTATAATTTGACATTTCTACAGAGTTGGATTCCACTGCAGCAACCTACGTCTGCTGCAGCTCAGCATCGTATAATGAGGAGCTGCGCCATATGAAGGCAACAGGATTAGTGGCAGGATTTTTAAGACATTAAATTAATAAAAAGGGAACTAGGAGAGCTTCAGTAACAGACACATACTGGAATAGCAGTATAATGTGGGGAGTGGTGCAATGCAGTGGCTGCGGGGCAGTCATATTCAGGCAGACCTTCTGGATGCAGAGGTGCTGCCCTACATGCAGGCATCTCTCTGGACTGCAGGATGAGGTAGCCAGACTCAGAACGGAAGTAAACTGGGTCAGGAGTACCTTCACCCCTATCCAGAGACCACCCAGTCCAATGCCGCTGCCTCAAAGGATGCCAAGAACGAGGTGCACATGAATGACAGAGGGCTCGGGTAGGGTTAGGGCAGTCAGGCAGAGGCACATCCCAGATTCTGTTCCACTCCAGAACTCATATGCCACACTGGCAAATGGGGATAACCAAACAGAGGTACCCAGAGAAGTGGAAGGGATGGATGTGGAGGTCAACCAAGGAGGTGACCTCACTGGGGAGAGCAGTGGACCCCAGAGGAGGAGGAAGCGAATCCTGGTCGGGGACTATCATAAAAGGGATCCATTTAGGAACACAGGAGGGGGAGGACTGGGAGGTGAGGTGCCTACCAGGTGCCACAGCATGGAGGGATGGGAGGAAGATCCTGGGGATCGCCGGGAAGGCAAGACGGGAGGGTGAGCCGGATGTCATTATCCACCTAGGTACTAATGACCTGGAAAATGGGGAGCCCAAGGAAGTGCAGGAAGAGTTTAGAAAATTGGGGAGGGGTCTCAAGCAAGTAGTTACTTCTGACTTCTTCTCGGAAGTACTACCTGTGAGAGGCATGGGAGAGCGTAGGTGCATATGCACCAAGAACTTTAACTCATGGTTGAAGAACTGGTGCTGTGAGGAAGGGTTTAAATTCATTGGTGACTGGGGACCCACCTGGAGGGATGAAGGCTTGTTCAAGCCTAATGGCCTGCATCCATCCTGGAGGAGAATCCAAGCACTCAATGATGAGTTTAAATGCTACATGGACAAGCATTTAAACCAGCCAAGGGGGCTAGCAGGCCAGCAAGGAGGGTACCTAATTGCCCACCCCCCACAGCTAGCAGTAGAACCAGTGAACAGGAAGAGTGGATATCTCTACAAAGCAGTGTGCAAAAGATGGAAATAAGCACCCAAGAGGTGGACAGGCAGAAAGGTGGCAAAATTCAAAAGAAGGGCAGACAGCAGGGAGAACCAAGGATAAAGGACAACCAGGGAGGGGGCTGGAGTAGAACAACTAAACAGTCCAGGGGAGTTCAAATCATAGAAAGCCATGTGTGCCAATGCCAGGAGCCTTAGCAACAAGATGGAGGATCTGGAGGCACTCATGGTGCAGACGAACCTGGACATTATGGCCATCACAGAGACCTGGTGTAATCATAACCATGACTGGGAGATGGCCATACCTGGCTACAGCATATTCAGAAGGGACAGGGCAGGTAGGAAGGGAGGAGGAGTGGCACTTTATGTGAAAGATGGCATAAAGGCCACAGAGATCCAGGAGGAACAACATGGGGGAGAGATACTAAAGGTTAAGCTGGAAAGGAAAATGGGGCCAGCTATCCGCACTGGGGTGGTCTATAGACCACCAGCCCAGGAGAAAGAAACAGATAGCGAGCTGATGCTAGCCATCCAAAGGATGGCAGACAAGGGTGAGGTGGTGCTGGTTGGAGATCTCAATATTCCAGACGTGGACTGGAGCCTCCAGCAGCAGCAGCATCAACCAGGAGCAGATTTATCCTGGACTCCCTTCAAGGTGCCTTCCTCAAGCAACTGTTCATGGAACCAACTCAGCAGAAGGCAATAGTGGACCTTATGCTCACAAACGGGGACAGTGTGATGGGGGTAACAGTGGGGGAGCACCTGGGCAACAGTGACCACCAGTCACTGTGGTTTGACATCACAGAAGGAGCAGAACCAAACTGCACAAAGACACATATCCTGGATTTCAGGGGGGCAGCCTTTGGGAAAATGGGGAGATGCTTGAAAGAGGCATTAATGAAAATGGGGCAGGAGTCCGGGGTTGAGGAACAGTGGCCAATATTTAAAACGGGGATTACAAGAGTAACAGAATTATGTGTTAAGCAGGTTAGCAAGGGGAAAAGGAAGAGGAGGCTATTACGGTTTTCAAGGAAGTAGCAGAGAAAGTGAAAGCCAAAAAGACTGCATTCAGGCAATACAAAAAGAAGCAGGCAGAAGGGGATAGGGAGAAATACCAGGAGAAGCAAAGGGAGGCAGGGAGGTCAGTAAGGGAAGACAAAGCTCAGACAGAAGTGTGCATTGCAAAATCAGTGGGTAGAGGGGACTAAACTTTTTACAGGTACATAAGTGAAAAAAGAAAGGCAAAGGGAGGGATAGTGAGACTGAAGGGGGAGGATGGGGGCTGCGTGGAGGATGCCAACAGTAAAGCTGACATACTGAACAGGTATTTCTGCTCAGTCTTTACTGAGGAAGATGAGGGTAATGGACTTGAAGGGAGTACAAGGGGTGGGAACGGCGCAAAAATGGAGACAAGTCCCTTTACACAAGAAAGGGTCCTGAAGGAAATGGAAGGAATAAGAGTTGATAAAGCAATGGGGACAGATGGGATGCACCCCAGGGTCCTAAAAGAACTAAGAGAGGCGGTGGCTGAGCCTCCAGCAATCCTGTTTAGCCGATCATTGGAAACAGGGGAGGCACCCAAAGACTGGAGGGCAGCAGATGTAGTTCCCTTATACAAAAGCAGGAACAAAGAGGAAGCGGGGAACTACAGACCAGTCAGCCTCACCTCAGTAGTGGGGAAGATCATGGAAGCACTACTGAAGGAGAGATTGGTGGAACATCTGGTTGCCAACGGACTACAGGACCCAAGGTAGTATGGTTTTCACCAGGGGAGGTCATGTCAGACCAGTCTAATTGAATTTTTCAACTGGATGACAAGGAAGGTGAATCAGGGGAGGGCAGCAGACGTGGCCCATCTGGACTTCAGCAAGGCCTTTGACACTGTGCCACACAGAAGGCAATTAAACAAACTAGGGAATATGGAAGTGGGCAGGACAGCAGTGCAGTGGGTAGGTAACTGGCTGGGCGGCAGGGCACAGAGGGTGGTGGTAAATGGCTGTCACTCCACAGAGGAAAGAATGACCAGTGGGGTACCATAGGGATCAGTGCTTGGACCGGTCCTATTCAACGTCTTCATCATTGACATTGCGCAGGACCTAGAAGACAGAATTTCCCTGTTCACCGATGACACAAAGCTCTGTAACAGAGTGGACACATCAGAGGGTGTAGACAGAATGAGGAGGGACCTGCAGAAACCTGAAGAATGGTCAGGGGTTTGGCAGTTGAAATTCAATGCAAAGTGCTGCAAGATAATGCATATGGGGCACAAAAAACCTGCAACAACATATTAGCTGGGTGGTGAGGATATAGCTTGCACCAAGCAGGAAAGGGATCTTGGGGTTATCATCACTGATGACCTCAAGGTAGGGAAACAGTGCTACAAGGCAGCAGGTAAAGAAAATAGGATGCTGGGATGCATATGCAGGGGCATCACCAGCAGGAAAAGGGAGGTTGTACTTCCACTATACAAGACACTAGTGAGGCCCTACCTGGAGTACAGTGTACAGTTCTGGAAACCTTACCTGCGTAAGGACATAGACAGGGTAGAGAAGGTTCAGAGGAGGGCAACAAAGATGGTACATGGATTGCATCACAAGTCCTAAGAGGACAGGTTGAAGGACCTGAATATGTACTCCCTGGAGGAGAGGAAGGAGAGAGGGGATATGATAAACGCATACAAGTATCTTACAGGGAGGAACAGAGTGCACGAATACACTATTTTTCAGCGAAAAAGATGTTCCAGGACTAGAGGGCATGGGATGAAGTTGGAGGGAGGGTGATTCAGAGGAAATGTGAGGAAGAATTTCTTCACAGAACAGGTGGTGGACAAGTGGAACACCCTGCCACAGGAAGTATTGGGGGCTGAAACAATCATGGTATTTAAGAATGCATGGGATAGACATAAGGGAAGTCTGGAGGTTAGGGGTAAGAGGCAACAGACTTCTAGGAAAACAAAGTGAACTTACAACTCAAATGGGCAGACTGGGTGGGCCGCAGGCCCTCATCTGCCGACACTGTCTATGTATCTATGTTGGATAGAGGTTGGAGCATTTCTGGAAAGGTTGTGGCTCTCTGGATGACAGGATGGCTCTGGGGTCTCATTACAGAGACTATCAGAGGACAATAAAACTCTGAAAAAGGCAGAATTCCTGTCACAAGTTATTGCCAAAGGGATGAGAAAAGGCCAGCCCAGCTCCTCCATACTGTCAGACTTGTAAATTTGGTCTGTCTACAGTCCAGATGGAGCTTTGTGACAAGGAAAATGTGACACGCTTACCAGTTCTTCCTAGACAGAGGCCCTCCATTGGGCTGGTATCGCTATGGGTGGCCTGTCATGGGCCAGCAGCGGTCTGGAGGAGAAGCACTTGGGCACTCTGTCTGGTGTGAGTTTCAGTCAGACTCTAAGATGGATGTCCTCAGGGTGGTCTCAAGTCCGATTCCCACGTGCTGTGATGTGGACCTTGGTCCAGTGGGACTGCTGTTGGAGTGCTGCATTGCCCTTGGCCCCATTTTTGCTGGTATCATCAGGTGTTCACTCTAGAAGGGTTGTTTTCTCAGTAGTCTTAAAACAGGACTCGTAGCCAGCCCAGTGGCATGGAGGGCTGAGGTGCTAGCACCCTATCTTCTACCACACGACCGATGTTCAGTGATAAGCACGGATTGCTGGGGGGCGTGGCGGGTGGGTAATGGGTGAGGACTGAGCGGCCACTTGGCAGCTCTCCTTGCTGACCGCCACCATGTGGAGGCGTGGTGGTCACGGAGTCAGGGGGGCCAGGTGCAAGGGAGGTGGGGGCAGAGTCACTCGGGCTAAGGCATGCGTCGTGCTTCCACTTGCATGCCCAACCTTGTCTGGGGCTCCGGGACAAGCGGGGAGAAAATAGGTGGAAAAACTGGGGGTTGGGGCTTGATAAAGCCCCCCAGCTAGCACAGATGGTTTGCCAGTGTTTGGAGGTGGTGTGACTCAGGACGGCCGTGGAGCCATTACAGGACAGGCTTATATAGCCACCCAGCCTGCCAGGGGAGAATAAAGGCAAATATAGAAAAAACAGCATTGGTAAAACCCCTCCTAAGGAAGACATCTTTGGGTCCGGAACTGCTAGTGAATTACAGACCCATCTCGAACCTTCCCTTTCTGGGGAAGGTGATCAAAAAGGTGGTGGCAATTCAGCTTGAGACCCACCTGAGAAGTATGACATCTACAAGCCACTGCAGTTGGGTTTAGGCCTTGCCACAGCACAGAGACTACACTCTTCAAGGTGTTTAATGACCTGCTTCTGGCAAGAGATAGAGAATAATAACCTATTCTCATTCTTCTGCATCTCTCTTCAACATTTGACACCGTAGATCATGGGGTGTTGACTGATACCCAGCAGAATACGGGGGACTCGCTGAGACAACATTGAAAAGGTTCAAGTCCTTCTTCATCAGCAGATCACAGAAGGTTGTCCTGGGATCATTCTCCTCACAGCCAACTGTGATTAGCTGTGCTATTCTTGCAAGGTTTATTTCTATCACCAATGTTATTCGCGGTTTACATGCTACCATCGGAATGGGTCATATGAACATACAAAGAAGGCCAGCAAATACAGGTCTGATGGTCTATCTAATCTACTCAAGTGTGCAGCTAGCAGTCTGTTACACTGCAGCTGCTCTCCCCTCCTATACGCATACGCAATTTCATGCCTGTAGTCGCTGTTACCCCATCCTCCAGTCCCCTCTGGCGACCTTCCCCCTGACTCTGTCCCATCCCCTCTTAAAACTGCCCACCATCTTCAAGGATACCGCCTCCTCGGGCAGTGCGTTCCACCTTGTCACCACTCTCTGTGAAATAGTACCTTCTCATTCTCATTTCCCTTCTGAATCTACCACTCTCCAAATTTAGAATTCGAGTGGAGGTCCAGATACCCTAGTACAAGCCTATAATAAGGCTGTGGTAGAGGCGCTGGACTCTATCACTCCTGTCCATGTTTGCCCCTTCACCCTTCGCCTCAGTCCCTGTGGTTTGATGGGACTTTGAGGGAGATGGAGAGAGGGGCAAAGGATGGAACGTTGCTGGCGGGAAATCTGGCCTTGATGCCAACAGACTTAGATTGATGGCCCATTATTTGGACTATCCATCGGTTATCTCCTATAAGAAGGCAGAGTTCCTGTCCAGGGAGATTACTGCTACATGGAACTGACCAGCTCAGCTCTTTCGAACTGTGGACAGACTGTGCAATCCAGCCTGTCTGCAGTCCGAAGAGCCTTGTCACAAGATAAATGTGACGAGTTTGCTCACTTCTTTGCAGATAAGGTTCAAGACATTAGATCAGAGATCTGCACAGCACATTCCAATGGGCAGTGTAGTGATCGGTGGGAGGTCGCTGAGCCTCAATTTGGCTGGTAGTTTTTTGAACGGCCAGCGATCGTGGATGTCATGAAGATTGTCCACAGAATGCGGCCAACCTGCTGTAGTTTGGACCCGGGCTCAACCTGCCTCCTTATGGGGTGCGTCGAGGTCATTGGCCTGGTCCTTGCAGAGATAGTCCAATGCTTGTTAGAGGTTGGTGAGTTCCCTGACTCCTTGAAGGAGGCAGTGGTGATCCCCTTACTTAAGAAATCTTCTCTCGACCTGGACTGTCTTGCTAACTACAGACCGGTCTCTAACCTGCCCTTTGTGGGTAAGGTTCTTGAGAAGGTGGTTGCGCTGAAGCTGGAGGATCGCCCTTACCATCCATGACATCTATGATCCTCTCCAGTCAGGATTTAGGAAGAGGCATAGCACTGAGACTGCCCTGGTTCAGGAGCTCAATGAACAATGAATGAAAAGTCCACCAGACAGGTCTTACAAAATCTTCCCAAGACAAACCCATGCTGATATTCTGGAGACCATTCACCTCCAGAAAGGTTATTGGCCTTTCCTTAAGAATAGTCTGCATTAGCTTCCTCACAATAGATGTAAGGCTGACTGGTCTATAGTTGCCTGGTTCATCCTTGGGCCACTCTTGTGGAGGGGCACCATGTGCGCCATCCTCCAGTCCTGTGGGACGCACCCAGTTCCCAGTGAGATAGTATAGAACTCTGCTAGTGGCTCTGCCAGGACCTTTGCCAACTCCTTCAGAACCCTGGGGTGTATGCTGTCTGAGCCAGGCACCTTATCTCCCCGCAGGTCTTTTAGGCCTTCCATCATCCTGTTCACTGAGATTTCCCCATCTGTTAACCCTGCCCCCCCATCCACAGAGCCATTGGCCCAATCTTCTCCTTGGCAAACACAGAGGAAAGTAGTCATTGAGCACTTCTGCCTGGTCTGCCCCCTTTTCCACCCATCCATCATCTTTCTTGATTCTAACAATTTTATCTTTGCAGCTCCTCCTCTCCCTAATGTACTTGAAGAAATCCTTTTCTCAATCAATCAATCAAGCTTTATTTAACCAGGCAAAATCATCCTTGAGCAAGCTCATTTGCAAGATGGTCCTGGACAAGTAGGACATATACAACTACAGCAAAATTACCAGATAAGCAGTGTACACACAATGAGCAAATAAAAGACAGTTACAGAGAAACAAATAAGATCAGGGCTGGGGAGTATATATGGTGAACACTATCCGGGTTGATAATTGACTGTGTACATAAAGGATTCCCTCAAGACGTGGGATTATTCAGACAAAGGTCACAATGCTACAATAAAACGAGGGATACCAGGTAGGGTAAGTGAGCAAACAACAACCGAAGGTTTATGGGCGCGGGAAAAAACAAAGGAAAGGGTCGGTGAGGGGTGGAAATAGATGTAGTTAAACAAACAGGTGGGAGTTGGCAGAATAATCCCAAGGTGTAAAGAAGAGAAGTGCTAGGGGAATACATGTAAGTGCCAAGAGTTTGGGGAGCCACAGGAGATGGAGGAGATGGTTATTTGCGGCATACACACAGAGCTCTCAGTTTGACAGCGAGCAGCCTCCTGGAAGAGTGAGGCCCCGGGAGGGAGGACAGCCTAAGAGTTTTTTGCATAACATTCCAAAGGGTGGACAGAGAAAACATGATAGCCACTGAGCCATGTCGTGTCCTTATTTTGGGTACTTTAAGAGAGACAAGAGACAAACTCTTTAGACCATACGTTCCATCAGTACGCTAAAACAGCGTAGAAATATAGGTCAGTAATTTATCGGTTAGGGCCCAGTATGTCCACATGAGGGCATTTTTTTGCCTCCTCAGAGTGAGGGAGGGCCAGTCTAGCGCCTGATAGAGCAGGCAGTGGTGGGTGCATAATGGCATGTTTAGGACAAATCTCAGCGAGCGATGGTAGAGGGTGTCAAGTTTACATAGTGGCTGAGTAGGACAGTGAATATAGAGAAAGTCAGCATAATCAAGCAGCGGTAGAAAAGTTGTTTGGTCAAGTTGTTTCCTTGCTTCAAGAGTAAGGAGGTTTCTTATCCGATTAAATATGCCTAGACGTTGTCTTAGCTTTTTAGATAGTTCATTAAGGTGAGCCAAGAAGTTGAGCCTGTTATCCAGCCAAACACCAAGGTACTTGAATTTTTCTCCTAGTTCCAAGGCTTCGCCAAGCAAGGTATAAATCTGAAGGTTCGAAGATGGTCCTGTGTAGTGGGCAGCACAAGGCGAGATAATCATAGCTTTGGTCTTCTTGGCATTAAGCAGAAGCTTGAGCCTTATTAAGTTGTATTGAAGGATGTCAAAGTCTAACTGAAAGCTCCTTGTGGGCTACGTGTAGGGAGGTGTTAGTAGTATAGAGCACGGTATCATCAGCAAATAGATGAACGTTCCTTGTGCGTATATAGGAGTCTATATGGTTTATATAAATAGCAAAGAGAATAGGGCCCAAGATGGAGCCTTGTGGCACACCACGCGGCAGGGACTTTAACTGAGACAGTTCCCCTTGATCTTCGATTTGTTGCATTCGGTTGGTGAGGTAACAATCAAACCACTTTAAAGCAGTGTTGTTTACCCCGATGCTGATCAAGACGTTAAGTAGAATATGATGATCCACTTTATCGAAGGCCTTGCTAAGAACTAGAAAGAGGCATAGATGTATTACTTAGTATCCAGGGTGGTTTGCCATTCATTGGACACTTTGGCAAGGGCTGATACAGTACCGTGCTTGGGCCTAAATCCCAATTGGGCGGGGTTTAGGATGTTTTCGGTGTCAAGGAACTCTCCGAGTTGAGAGTTAACAATTTTTTCCAGGGTCTTTGATAGGATTGGGAAAAGGGAAATCGGGCGGTAGTTGTTCAGGTCAGTTGGGTCACCAGATTTAAAAAGAGGAATAATGTGCGCTGTTTTCCAAAGTGGTGGTAACTCACCATGAGCCAAGGAACTATTAAAAAGGTGAACAATTGGAGCTGTCAGGTGATAGCAGCCAAGTTTCAAGAAGAACGGTTCTAAGAGGTCAGCACTGGCACACTTTTTAGTGTCCAAGGCTAGCAGGAGGTCCTCCACCTGTTTAAAGGTTACTGGATGAAAGCTAAAGGAGGAGCGCCCCGGGATAGCTGTGGTGACAGGGCTAGGGCTGTCATCATCACGCAGACACTCACTTTACTGTCGGGTGAGGCATCAAACGCAAGGCCTGCGGTGGCAAAGTGGCTATTTAGCTTTTCTAGGATGTCCACCCTGTCTGTGTAGGAATCGTCTCCTACCACAATCTTTGCAGGCAAAGGTGAGGCTGATGAGTGATCTACTACCTCTCTAAGAACTTTCCAGAATTTAGTGGAACAATTTTTATTTTCTTCGAGAGCAGACTGGAAATAACGTGATTTTTCAGTTCTAACAAGATTGGTGCAGGCATTCCTGGCAACCCGAAAGGCCAGCCAGCCAGTCAGAATCCAATTTTGTTTTCCGTGTCCTTTTCCACAGTACATCCCTGTCCCTCTGAGTTTTCTTTAGGGCCGGTGTAAACCAGTCGGGTGACCTTTTCCTAGATTTGATTTTTCTAAGCGGTGCATGTTTATCAATCACCTTCAATACCAGGTTTTGGGAGATATTATATGCTTCTGAGACAGAGGGTGCCAGGTAAAAATGCTGCCAGTTAATATTCCCTAGGTCTGCCAGGAAGGCAGGTTGGCAGAAGTGTTTTAGACTTCGTTTTAGTTTAAAAGAGGAGGTAGGAGGCCGGAAAGGGGAGCTTCTAATACAGGCAGTAGCACAGTGGTTACTCAGGTCGCTGTGGAAAACCCCTGTGTGAGAGATATTGTGTGGCTTATTAACCATTTTACTATTACTTATTCTCCTTCTCTGATACCGTGTATCAGCCTCAGCTCCCTTGATGCCTTGGCTGCCCTGACCACTCTGTTCACTTCTCTCGATTTCTTTGTGTACTCCTCCCTGTCCTCCCCGTTTGGATCTCAGAAATCTTCTGAAGGCTGCTCTCTTATCCCTCACCTTTTCTAATACTTCCCGCTTAACCAGTTCGGCTTCCTGGACCTATCCTTTTTACTCTGGATCTTTGTACATGAGCTAGTAGCCTCTGTAAGGCCGAGCTTGATAATTTCCCATTTCTGGTTAGCATCTATGTGTGGGCGGATGCTGGTTAGGTGCTCTGCTACTATGTCCCTCATCCCGCCTGAAGTCCAGCCCCTTTGTCCTGGTACTGGCAGCCTCCTTACCCATACAGAATGAGAACCACACAGTGTGGTCGTCACTCCCTGTCAGCAGATCCTCCACCCCCAGTTCCCTGACAAGCTCCCCATTTGTCAGCATGAGGTCCAGAATGTTACCTTCCCTGGTTGGCTCCCTTATCATCTTGACCAGGAAGCTGTCCTGGAATGCTCCCAGGAGGACCTGTTCCCTGGCACTTGAGGTGGCTGGGGGCTTCAATCTACCCCAGGCATACTGAGGTCCCCCACAATCACAGTGTTACCCTTCCCACTGATCTTCCTTATCTGCTCCGCTAGCTCCCTCTCACTGTTCTCATTTTGAGACAGTGGTCTAGACACAACCCTCAACCTAACTCTCCTGCCCTTCGGGTCTTGGATTTCCACCCATAATGTCTCCACCTTGCCCTCCTCCCCTTCCTCCCTGCTACACAGTATCCCCTCCCTTACGTAAATAGCCACTCCACCCACTTCCCTTTTCCCCTGTCTGTCTGGTACAGCCTGTACCCCGGGATTACCAGGTCCCAGTCCTGGTACTGGGTGGCCCATGTTTCAGTGATGGCAGGTATGTCCAACTCCCCCTCTGCCATCAGAGCCTGCAACTCGGCTACCTTGTTCCCCAGGCTTCTTGCATTCAAGGAGACCACCCTCCAGTATGTGCCCAGACTACCCTTCCCCATCTGATCACACTTACTGCCAGCCATATTTGTATACTAACCTGATCCTTCCTTACTTACTGGTTTGGGGGTAGGCCTGTTGGGCTCCCCTGCCTGGAGATACTGTTTAATGTCCTCCCACTTGCCTCCCCCCAAACCTAGTTTAAATCCACTTTGGTCGCTATGTACTCCCCCAGCTTCTGCCTTAAGTCTCCTGAGCCCTCCCTACTCAAGTGTAACCTGTCTGGGGCATACAGAGTTTTGTTCTCCCATGTTTCTTCCCATCCCCCCACCAGCCTGTACCCTTTGGTCTGACACCATGCCCCCAGCCAAGTGTCAAACTTTGTTTTCCTCTGCTTCCTGGCAGCACTTGCTCTGTGTACTGGGAGAACTACCTAGAATGCAACCAACCTCCCTGCTTCCTCGCAAAGCTTCCCCAGCTCCATGAGTCTCTTCTGTACCTCTTCAGCCGTGTTCCCCTCCAAGTCATTTGTGCCCAGATGCACCATGATGTGAGGTTTTTCCCTTTCCCTCCTTGCACATTTAAGAATAAACTGCCCCACCCTTCTTCATTCAACAGTATGAGGTTAGTTTTCACTGCCATGCAGATGACGGTTAGCTGTACTTGTCCTTTACACCTGACGGGCAGGCAGCAGTCTCAGTGCTGGAGTAATGTTTCCAGGAGATCATGGACTGGATAGCCTCAATATGACTGAGCCTTAATCAGGATAAGATTGAGCTGTTGCTAGTGGAGCCAGGTTCATGGGTCAGCAGCCAGATGAGGTGTTGCCTTGCTGAACAGCAAACCTATGGCTGCTGTAGACAGGGTGAAGAATCTTTGAAGTTACTGTTGTTAGGAAATACTTTTTAGAAACAAGTGCCCTTTTTCAAAGGTTCCACTTCAGGATTATGTACAAAGCAATTAAAATAGGACTATACATAGTATATAATACAAAACAAACAAAAAAAAAACTACAGATCAAGGGCTGAGAGACTCATTGTGTACTCCGACCTGACACTTATTTATTAGTATCTCAGATTAGTATTAGCTAAAAGTTCTTTACGTACGTTCCACATCACAGGAATTATGTACAAGGGCAAAAACAATAAAAGTAGGGTGCACAACATTACAGTCAACAATTACATATAGAACATTTCTGTTGAGAGATAAATACAGACAGCCTACTGAGTAACATAATGCAAAAAGAATCCTATACCACAGATAACTGTACTGGGGTACGGGTGACTCTGAGGTGGTTAAATAGAAGGTATAAAAGGGTAGACAAAGATATCTACGCATGGCTATGTACAGTGTATGCCTCAGAAAACAAAATGCAAAATAAGAATCGTATAGAGACACAGGAGCAGGACAGAGACTCAGCAGGACGGAGGGGAGTGGAAGATCATGAAAGTAGGACCCAAGGACAGCAAGAATTAAGAGTTACAGCCCGGAAGGCCAAGTCGAGGGAGCGATAATATGGAGTAGAGGTGGATCCTGAGGGTGGGATCCAAGAGGATATAGCATTAGGGAGATTACAACCCAGTAGGCCAAGACGTGGAGAATTAATTGAGATAATGGATATGAGGGAGACCCATGTGGTCTGAGTGGTAGCAGAGATTAGCTAATCAGGCAACAGCGGGTAGGGCTAGGGGAGCCACCAGAGGCCGTATCAAGGGGAGGAGAGGTGAAGAGAGTAGAGTGTAGGAGATGGAGAGGGCCGGGGGGGGGGCAGAGTGTGGGGAGATGGGCCTAGAAGGGGTGATGTTCAGGAACTCCTCACCCCGTTCATCAACTTCTGCCACACAAGAAGCTCGATTAGCCAAGTTTTCAAAATTCCCCGCTGCTGTACCTCCCAAGAAACAATGATCTTTCGCCCACTGGGCCCCTCGTTGATATAACTCACTTTATGTTGAAATCTCCTTGGCACCCATGGCATCCTCGGCTAAATTGAGGGCACCCGGGGTCAGACAGGATTTATGTCTGTAAAGAAGCCCAGTGCGCGAGTTGACAGCCCTGGCAACACTGTTAATGTGCGCGGTATAAGACAGGGAACTGTCGATCGTGACCCCCAGATACTTACAGTGTTGAACCACTTCAAGGGGGGGAGCCCACTTCATTGGTGATTGTTAGGGGGTAGGAACTCTGTCTGTTTTGTGGATTAGAGAACAACATTATTTTCATCTTTTTGTAGTTCATTATGAGTTTATGCTTGCAGAACAGTCTGTAAAGTTTTCCTGGAGCTGTCTTTCCAAAGCTTTGGGGTCAGGGTCACTGGTGAAGATGACAGCGTCATCCACATACCACAGAATATGGTCCCGTCAGACAAGAGGGAGTTAGTTAAGAAAAACACTAAACAGGAGGGGTCCCAGAATGGAGCCTTGGGGGACACCGGAGCCAACAGGTCTACTATCTGAGAGAACGTTCCCAATCGTCACCTGCTGTGAGCGGCCACTCCGGTAACTATTAAACCACTCCACTGTATTGGTGGAGAGACCAGAGGAGGAGAGCAGATCGACCAGGAGGGCATGATTCACCGTATCAAATGCCTTGGCTAAGTCTAGAAAGACCGCACCAACAAGGCAACCCTGATCTAGGGAGCGATGGATAAAGCCTGTGAACTCAAGCAAGGTTGTTGTGGTGCTATGCCTGCTCCTGAAACCGTGCTGCTTTTTGCATTGCAACTGATGTTTTTCTAGGTATTTGATCAGCTGATTGGCCACTACCCTTTCTAAAGCTTTAGAGAGTGGTGGGAGTATGGATATCGGACTGTAGTTCCCGTGTATAGTACGGACACCACTCTTATGCACTGGTGTCACTGTTGCCGCCTTCCACAATTGCAGACAACATATGTCTGCCGTGGTCCACAGGGGATTTTTCCACTTCAGGAATATCTCCCGGATTAAGCCCTATCAGGTGCAAGAGAACCTGGCTACCCTGGTGCGTTCATTTGTGACCTTGAGACTGGACTACCGTAACACTCATATCCTAGAGCTGTCTGAGAGGTTGGTGCATCACCTGCAGTTAGTGAAGAATGCTGCGGCCTGGCTGATTATGGACACCTCGTGTAGAAAACATATCATGCCTGTGTTGAGGCAAATGCATTGACTCGCAGTTAGGAGGTGCACCACCTTCAAGATCGCTTTCTTAATTTACAAAGCCCTGGAAAGACTTGGGTCAGACTACCCTAAAGGTCTCTTAGCCTGCTATGCTCCCATTCACATGCTCCGTTCTTCCAATGGACTTTTCCTGGCCCTCCAAAGGGCATGTCTGAAACTCTCTGGAGAGAGGGCATTCTCGGTGGCAGCCCCTTTAATCTGGAATGCTTTATCTATTCATCTCAGGAGTTTTCCGTCAGTTGAGGCCTTCAAAAGAGGACTACAAAATGCATTTGTTCTCTTGAGCTTCTAATTAGTTTTAGTACAGGCATTGTTTTTTCTTATGTTTTGATACATATTTACTGTACTTTTATATAATGTTTATTATTCTATTATTATGTTTTTTGTTTTTTTTTTTAAAGTGCACCAAGCCTATTTTGGAAGGGGTGCTATAGAAAAATAAATGCCTTGACACACAGGAACACCGACAGACTTTTATACAGTATGTACACACAAACATTAATTCAAAAGCATAGCAAAAAATGCTGCACTGATAAAGGAGTGATGTATGAATTTTCTTGCATGCTTCTTCCTGGAATCCACCCAGGAATAATTTGTCTTCTACTCTTGCAAACTAAACGTAAGAAGCCCAATTCATTATCGGAGAAGGTCACCTAGGCAAACGTGTCAGGACCTGGGACGTCGTCCTTTCTTGAGCTACAGAGGTTTCAGCAGTGCTGTGGTAGGTAACATACTCAACCACAGAGGTGGAGTCAGGCATTTCCCTGAGGAAGAACCTTTTCTGGTATGGGAAACCTCCACCAAGAGTTGTACCTGCTACTGGAATGGCAACGAGGGACAAAACCTGGTGAGAAAGTCCTTAAAGGTTTGGATGTGAGGATGCCATGCCTCAATTAAATGGCAACTGGGCAGTCCCAGTCATATGCTTCTGTTGGGTCAGTCCCAGTCAGATGGTTTAGAGTTCTGTTGGGCAGGTCCCTTGTGAGATGATTAAGGGTCTGATTTCTGTTTGGTCAGTTCTGGTTAGATGGGTCTGCTGGGGCAGTCCCAATCAAAGGGCTGTGGATTCTGTTGAGTTGGACCCAGTTAGATGGTTCTGTGTTATGTTGGGTCATTCCCAGTCTAATGATTATACTGGATTGGTCCCAGTCAGGCAGTTTAGGGTATTGGTTCGGCTGGGTCAATCCCTGTCAGATGGTTCTGGGTCTGGGTTTTGTTGGGTAGGTTCTAGATGCATCTGTGTCTGTGACAGCTGGTGGAATTCCTAGTCTGTGGTCCAAGATTTGGGGAAGCTCTGGCTTAGAGGATTGGGGGGGGGGGGTTTAAGAAAGGAAAAAAAATCTTGAAATATTACTGGGAAAATAAGTGGATTCACATTATAACCTTTTGTCACTGTACCTGCTGCTGCTTATGTTTTTCCAAAATTAAGGAACTGAATGGCAACAGTGGCAACTGCAACTGGGGATAACAGGAAAGCAGGGTGCGAACATGTCACTGGTCCTGTGTTTGGGACCTGATGATTTTTGTGCTGGATCACTAAAAATTAATTTTATTGGTCCTGTAGGCCAGTGGATACAGGGATAATCACAGGAGCTGGAATTGGAACTCTGATTAAACAAATCTTGGATATCTTATGTTTTTCAGTATGTGACCATTTATTTTTATGTAGTACCATTATATTACACAAAATGTAAGTTAAATAGCTTGTTTGTTTGGCGCCCTTTCTTGCAGGCTCAGGACACCTTACAAATGCACAGTACATATACAGCAGCATACAGACTCCTAAATAACTCTAAATGTAATTTTAAGTCAAACACTGGATCAGTCAATGTTTCCAGAGACTAGTCCTGGATTATTTATCAATAAGAAAATCTTCCACCCTTGAGAAATGAAAATTATGTATCTACCGTAATTCTTGATCTTCTTTGACGAAGTCTCCACCACTCATTCACACTAACGGGACTATGCCAGAGGTGCTAGGACCCAACAGGACAAAAATCTTCAGGGAGGCCGCGAGGGAATCACAGATGTACTGCACCGCCAGACTGGCTCGTGACCTATGTAGGCTATCTCGCACATGGACCCCTATCCGCCTTTGCACCTTTTTTTTTTTTTCTTTTTACAGAGGAGGTGCAGCCTAAACTAACCTAACCTGGACATAAGATAGTCCGTATGACCCACATAAGAAGGGTCAACTCAACAGTGTCTTCACAGCCTAACCAATGAGTGAAGACCAGAAACAGGATGAGTGAACTCGGGGGATGGTGGGTGGGCGTGTAAATGAGTGGTGGAGACTTCGTCCAAGAAGAAAAAATTACTATAGTAATCTTGTTTCTTCCAAGTGATACTCAGGTATTCATAACTTTATGCAGTCATCCTCGCAAGTAGAACTGCCCAGAGAGAATTTGGAACATATGCAAATGATCGCATCTTTTGCATGAGCCACTTTTCAAATGCTGCCTTATGCTAACTGCCTTTGTTCTAAACCCCTCAGATTTCCTGGAAGCCTGGAAAGACAGGCCCACGGGGATTAAGTGTAATAATGATAATTACAATAATAACAGTAATAATAATAATACACTATAAATCGTCATAATAATAGAGGGAGCTTCCTTAACACCCAAAAAAGGGGGCCTCCAACTGGAGGGCATAACATATGAAAGGATACCCTTGAATGTTCAAATCACCTGAAAAGGGGATGGAGACAACAATAGTGATCACAGTCACAACATGTGTGCCAGAAATAGCATTTCTACCCCTGAGAGCACAGTATTCAAGAGTGCAGAGGCCAAAGGTTCCAGAAGGGAGGGAGGCAGGCTGGGAAAGTTACGAATACCTGAGTATCACTTGGAAAAAACAAGATTACTATGGTAAGTAATTTTTTCTTCTAACCCCAGTAATACTCAGGTATTCATGCAGACTACTAAGCAGTACCTTTGGAGGTGGGCACAGAACCTTATTTTGGGAACAGACTTTGCAGGACTGCTGTGCCGAACCTGGCATCACCCCTAGAGAGAATATCCAGACTGTAAAGCTTTGTAAAGGTGTGTACTGTTTTCCAGGTAGCTGCTTTACAGATGTCCACCAAGGGAACATCCCCAACAGCTGCCATAGTAGCAGCTGTGCCCCTTGTGGAATGGGCCCGTAACCCTGTTGGGGGCCCCTTTCCAGCCTTACAATAACAAAAACTGAAAAAGCTGTACTATCCAGTGATAAATTTATCTTTTTGATGCTGAGTTACCCTTTCCCACATTCTCATAGGTCAGGAACAGCTGTTTTCTGTCCTACCTATGGACTCTAGTGGTTATCAAGTAATAACTAAAAGCTCCTTTGTCATCCAGACCATGAAGACTCTCTTCAACCGAATGAAAGTGTTTGGTGAAAAAGACAGATAAGATGGGCAGACTGAGTGGACTGTAGGCCCTTATCTGCCAACACTGTCTATATATCTATGTATTTATGTATAATGGTTTGATTCAAATGGGAATCCAAAATCATTTAAAAGAAGAGAAATTTCTTATTTGTTCCCAGAATAATTTTGTCTCTGTGGAATGAAATGTGGTCCTGTTCAATGCAGAGAGACTTGAGGCCACTGAGTCTTGTGGCAGAAATCGTTACCGCAATGAAAAAAGTATATATAATTTTTTTTTTTCTTTTAAGATATTTCAAATAAGCTGAAAACATAGGCACAAAAAGGGGGACCCATGAGCCTAACTACGCACACATCTAGGTCCCATGCTGGCACCGGTTCCCAGTGAGGGGGTGCAAATGGACCAGGCCTTTAAAGAACCCTTTGAAGTTAGGGTCTGAGGCTTGGAAAAAAAAAAAAAACATTCTGTCCAACTGAGAAGTAAATAGATACTGAGACCAGATGGACTTGTAAAGGTACTGGTCTGCAGGCCCAGTGAAAGCAAATAGGTAAAATAGTCCAGCACAGCTAGAACACCAGCCTATGCTGATATGTGCCAGGCCTTAAAAGAACCTCTCTGAGGTTAGGATCTGGGGCCACTAAAACATTTGTCCAGCTAATATGCAAGCAGATACTGCAGCTGGTTGGACTTTGAGGATGCTGGACTGCAAGTTCAATGAATATAAATAGGTAAGTTAGTCAAGCACTGCTTGACCCCAGCATGTGCTGGAAACAGTTTTCTGGCTGAACACCAATAGTAAACCTTTTCCTTTCTGAAGCATACAGTTTCCTTATGGAGGGCTTCCTGTAACCACATATAATGTCTAGACACTGTGAAAAAGATGCAAGGCTGCATATTGTACAGTAGGCCCTCAAGATGCATGACTTGGGCCTGAGTGACCCAAGATTTGGGTACAGAAGCCTCCTGGTTGGAGGTTAGCAGGTTGTGCCTCTGAGAAAAGGTGTATTGGTTTGGAACCAGACATGGAGAGTAGCAGAGAGAACCATGTCTGCCTGGCCCAGTCTGGCATTATCAAGACCATTGATGCTGGCTGGGACCCGAGCTTGAAAAATGCATTGTATGCCAAATGGAAGGAAGGAAAGCGTACAGATGTTTTCCTGGCCAACTCAGAACTAGAGAATCCGGGAGGTTTGCTTCCGGATCTCTGACTGACTTAGTACTGTGGCAGGTGGTGGTTGTGGTGGGATGCAAACAAGTCTACCTCTGGTATGCCCCACCTTCTAAAAATAACCTGCACCACCTGACTATTCAAGGCCCATTCCTGATGGGACTGGTTGATCTGAGTCAAGGTATCTGTCACGGTAGTGGCCCTACCTGGCAAATGAACATCCTGCAGGGACCCATGGAGCATGCTAGACTCCATATTTTCAAAAGTCCTGTGCAGGGAGGACTTAACCTTGTCCCTCCCTATTTATGGATGTAATACATTGTGGTGGTATTGTCTGTTCTGACCTGTACCACCTTTGTAGTAGTTGTATGAAGACCTTTAGTGCAGTACCACTACTCTTAGCCCCTGCAAGGTTTATGTGCAGGAGTAAATCTGCACTTAACCATGTGTCTTGGGTGGTGTGAACCCCCAGATGGGTGAACTACTCTAGTAGGGATGCATCTGGTGTCAGGCAACTGATAGGGGCTCTTTGCTGAAAAGGAAGAAGCCCCTCCCTTAGATTGGTTCCCTCTTTTCCTCCATTGGAGGCCTGTAACAATGTTCTTGTTACTAGAATTAATTTTAAAAGAGGGTCCTGTCTCTGACACCATTGAGCCATGAGGTGACAATGAATGGCCCTGATCTGTAACCTGGACTTCAAGACTGTGCCAGTGGCAGATGCCATGTGGCCAGAAGCTGAAGAAAACTGTCTTGCAGTGTTTTTGTTCATTCAGCCTAAATGAGCCCACTATTAGTGGAATACTTCTTGCCCTACGTAGGGGCAGGTAGACCCTGCCTTGCAGGGTATTTAGCTCTGCTCCCATGAACTGGAATGTTTGAGCAGGCTGAAGGTCAGACTTTCTTTAGATTTATCAAGGACCCTAGAGAGTCCAGGAGACCCTAGGTGAGTTGCAGACTCACTTACTGGAGTGATTCTACCACCACCAGCCAGTCATCTAGATGTGGGGAAACTGTGACACCTTATCTTTGAAGGTGATCCAACCACTGTGTACACTCCTAGAGAGTAACCTGATGAGTCTCTGAACCTTAGGTACTTTCCATGAGACTCCCTTATGGGAGTGTGAAAATAATTTAAGTACAGTGATGCCAGGAACCCCTTTAGGTTTTTCCTGGGGTTTGACATGCTTTCTCTTTTTGGTTTTCATGGAGGAGACCAGAGAAACAGCCGGACCACTCACCCACCTTTTTTTTTTTTTTTTAAACCTGAATTACCCCTCTCAGGGGTGTGTAAGTAAGAGACAGCAGTTTCACTTGCAGATTTGGAGGGTGTTGGCTGGTCAGAGCCTGAAGCACCCTTATTTGGTCTCTTTTGCCACCTTTTTAGTCCTTTTTCCACCGTCGTTAGTGGAAGGAATTTGAGTTCAGAGACAATCACTGACTCACTACATCCAGGACAACTTGTCTGTGGTGCCAGAAATACCCCTGCTGTGGGGTACTGCTGATACTGAGGTGCAGCCCCAGACTGATAGAAAAAGGGGGCTTGCTGTGGTGTATATCCACCTTTTTCATGTAAGCCTTTATCTTTCTCCAAAGAGGAATTACCCTTGACTGGAAAGTCTATAACCTTGGTTTGGGTATCCTGAGTGAGGTCTGTGACTCGCAGCCAGGCAAATCTCCTCTGAACCACTGTACTTGCCATCCTTCTGGCAGCAGCCACTTGAACTGTTATTTCGCTGCTCTCAAACCAAATTTAGCTGTTTCAGCTAGATCATCTGACAGGGGAGTCTGGGCCTTGGCTGACATAGCAGGGGCCAACTACCACAGTGACTTTGGTATTGACATAGGCTTGAAATGTGTGCCTGCCTGATGGCCAAAGCACCTGATACATATATATTTTTAAGCCATGTTGTCAATTTTTCCAGGGATCCTTGTTAAGAGGATAGGATGCCAGGGGTATCTTTGCCTTGTCACAGGCTGTCACTTTAACCACTCCTTGGTGGACAGGGTAGGGGAATAAATTTCAGTTCCCTCCCTGTCCAGCTGAAATTTCTTATAGATTCTCTTATCCATAGGGGGAACAGAGCTTGGAGTTTGTAAAATCTTTAAAAGTATCTTCCCTGAATAATTTATTCACAGAAATGGGAAGTTTTTAGTGGGTGTCAGCCCAATCTTTCTCACCAATGTGAAGAATGAGGAATGAGCCTCAGATGTTCTGTGTGAAGAGACAAACTCACGTTCAGAGGAAACCTCAGATTCGATAGGTTCTCCTCCATTTCATAACTACATATTCTTCCTTTTAAATATTAGGAAGACTGCTTTGTAAAGGTCTGCTGCTGAGAGACAGACAGCCCTTGTAAGCCTGAACGTGTTTTCTTTAGCCGTTCCAGGCATTTCTCCACACTTCCCCCCCCCGGGAAAGTTTACAGATTTTACAATATTCATTTAGGTGATCATAGCCAAGGGAAGCAATACACAACTGCGCTTACCTGTCTTGGCAAATACTTCCCCAATCAGAATCACCCTGCAATTCTGAAGGAGTTGGCAGGCTTTATAGCAGGCACAGAAATCCCCAAAATGCTGTCAGCAGGGGCTTATGTGTGCTTAGTTTTCTTCAATTTCACTGAATGGAACCAGGGAGTCAGCTGGTTCAACAAGCCTCTTAAAAACTGTAGCAGTTACACTATTTGTTGTGGAGTCACCCACAGTAACTTAGCGTGTCAGCTGGTTAGAGCTGGAGGGACCCTTAGGTGGCGATTATATATATATATATTTTTTTAAGCCCTATCCAGGCATTTCAGTAGTTTTTCCAGGACATGTAATGCAGATTTCACTCTAATTTTAAATGTTCATGTCCAGATAGGCAAAACAAGAGACATTTGACTTAACAAAATTTCACCACACTGAGTACAAGGTTTGAAACCGGGATCACCAGTTTCTTTTTATAACATTTTCAATGTAAAGTCAATAACAGTTGCAACCGCTAAAAAGAAATATTTTAATTTAAGTTTATTTAGCAGTTGCGGTCGGTTTGGAACCGTTGCAGGACCCGGGAACCAAGATAAAATTAACCGAGGCTATCGGTCCAGCAACTGGTATTAGCGGTTCTTAAAACAAATTTAATTTAATAAAATTAAGCATAACTAATGGAGTTTGTTTAGTCAAAACTCCAATAAATATAAAATAAACCTCAGTTTACCCCCAGTTATACTGAACCAGGAGAAACCTTACAATTTAAACACTAAAACTATGGGTTTACCTAAAATAAAAAGTAAAAGGCAGCAAATGAAATGTAAAGAATACTTATAATATTTTATAAGGTTTCTTATGTCAACAAAAGATGATATGAAGATCTCTGAGCATCTATTCTTGACAGGCAGAGTGAGAAATCTGAGGGGTTTAGAACAAAGGCAGTCAGTATAAGGCAGCATTTGAAAAGTGGCTCATGCAAAAGATTTCATCATTTGTATATGTTCCAAATTCTCTCTGGGCAGTTCTACTTGCAAGGATGACTGCATAAAGTTATGAATACCTGAGTATTACTGGGGTTAGAAGATCAAGAATTACTGTACGTACATAATTTTCATATCTTCCTGGACTAAAAGTCTCCACCACTCGTTCAGACTAATGGGAGAGCACCGAGCTGAAATCAATCCCCCCCCACCCAAGTAGGGAGGCAGGAAGAAGGAGTTCACTTAGGACAGAAGTCCATTAAGGACTGTTCTGCCAAAAGAAGGGTGCTGTCTGGCATGGACATCCAGAGTGTAGTGCTTCACAAAAGTGTGCACAGAGCTCCAAGAGGCCACGTTACAAATGTCTGTGATGGGCACATTCTGAATCTCTGCCTGGGATGCCGCAACCACTCTAGTAGAGTGGGCATAAACCCGGTCTTCAAACTTGATCTGCATCATCGAGTAGCAATGGCAAAGGCATGTTACCAACCACGCTGAAATGCATCCAATGGCAACAAGACTGACCCAGCCGGGCCATGCTGAACGATACGAAGAGTTGTTTGGATTTGCAAATCTCTTTCGTTCTGTCGATGCAGAAATGCAAAACCCTCTTGACATCTGGAACTGAAGGGTGCGTTCTCCTTCATTCTGGAAGTTGGCAAAATAGGCTGGAAGGACCAAGGGTTGGTTAAGGTGAAACTCCGAGACCATCTTGGGTAGGAATTTATTGCGAGTTCTGAGAACCACCTTGTCCTTGTGAAATACTGTGTAAGGGGGTCTGTGACCAAGGCATGTATTTCAGAAACTCTGCGAGCGGCGGTAATGGCCACTAGGAAGGTAGTCTTCCAGGTCAGAAACTTCAAGTCATAGGTTTCTAGAGGCTCAAAGGGTTTACAAGTGAGCATGTCTAGCACAAGGTTGATATCCCACGTGGCCACCAGTCTCCTGACTGGGGGGCCTAGTGTGCAGGATGCCTTTAAGGAATCCCCTGACTAATGGCAGCTGAGCCAGCAACATACTCTGCACTGTCTCATGGTAGGTGGAAATTGCACAGAGGTGTACCGTCACTGTCAACTATTGCAGTCCTGCATTTGACAGGTCTAGGAGGTACTCCAATACTTTACTTGGTGGGGAAACAAAGGGGTCCAGGACGGACTTTGTGCACCAAATGGAAAAGCGTTTTCACCTTGCCATGTAAGTCTTCCTAGTGGATGGCTTGCGCACCGCTAAGAGGATTTCTGAGATACTTTGAGAGATGTTAAACCTACCTACTTGTAGCTCCTCAGGAGGCAGGCATGGAGATGAAGGGAGCGCAGGTTGGGATGGACCACAGGTCCCTTTGTCAGGAAGTCCATTTGTAGAGGAAGTTGCCTCAGAGGGACTTCCGACAATCTGTTGATCAATGGAAACCATATCTGATGAGGCCAGTATGGGGCAATGAGAATCATCCTGCCCCCTTGCGCCTCCAAGTTGAGCAGCACCCTCTGAATTAATGGAAAAGGAGGAAATGCATACAGAAAGCATCTTGTCCACCGCAGTCTGAATGCATCTTGACAGAAAACAGCAGGTTCTGGAATTCTGGAGCAGAACAGAAGCAGTTTTGCACTGCGTGGGTGTTGTCGAGGCACAGGTCAGGACGCATAGGAAAACCAGGAGCAGTTGTAGACTTCATCAAAAATTATTTATTTACACTAGCAGTATTATAAAATAAACTTGTTCTTAACTATTTACAAAGGCAAAATAATAAACTATTTTTATGGCGCCTTTCAAAAACCAAGGCGCCTAACAATTTTAAAATTAAAAATCAAACATCAATAAATCATATAAAATCAAAATATCATCATACCATCCATCAATTAATCAATCACTGAATGTCTGGTGCCATAGAAAAGTTTTTAGGGCTTGCTTAAATCCCTTCACAGTTGTGCACTCCCGTAACCGACGGGGTAGAAAATTCCAGGGGTAGGGGCCACATACATAAATGCTCTGGCCCCAGAGGATTTCAAACACACCTTTGGCATCTCTTGCAACCCCTTGTCAGCTGAGCAGAGTGATCGCCCAGGGCAGTAAGGGACCAGGATCTCTTTCAGGTAATCCAGGCCCAGCCCGTGTAGGACTTTACAAGAAAAAAATAAAATAAAGTTTTCTTTCAGTCTCTGTGTCTCTTATTCTTCTAATCTTTCTTGCAGTTGCAGCTTAGCTCTTTTGTAAGTCCTATCAACCCCCATCCTTAGCAAACATCCTGGTTTTTGTAAATATCAGGCAGGGCTGCTAGAACACAGCGTGCTTGAGCTGAAAGGCCCCCTTTTGCAGCTTTTGCAGAAGACTGGAAGAATTGCACTCAAGTAACCTCTAGAGTTTAAAATAGCTTTCTGCAGTCATCTCAAAATATAATTTTATATATATATATATATACACACATATATATATATATATATATATATACACTCATACATTTCAACAGTAACACTATATATTTTCTAAACAAAACTCATCCCATTATCAGTTACATTTTCATATAAAGATTTGCATACTTTTATATTAGCATATATGCAAGGGAGGAAAACACAGACAGCAAGAGAGAAGTGAGACAGTGAGTAGCCAAAGAATTGCGAGATTGTCAAGGTGATCAAATCCGAAGTCTCACAGGAAAATATGGTTGCGCAGATAGACAGGAAAGGACAGATCCTTGCATTTAAACACTTTCTCCATAACAACTGGGACAAGGTCCTATTCCACCCTGTCACATACACCCCCTTCTTAAGAGGGAACCTGTTTTATTAAACAGGTTTCCAAAACCTTTTATTCTCTACTAACATTTGCTGCTTTCAGAAATTAAGCACATGTGCCTCATCTCTTTCTCTTTTTTTTTATAACAGTATAGCAAACAGTACAGTTTAAACTCATACATGTGTTTTTCCAACCTTCAGAACCCTCAATTCCTGATCCATAGCTTGACAGAAAATCAGTTTTGCTATTCTCTTTACCAGATTTGTGTATCACTGTGAATTTAAATGGCAGCCTGCAGTGCCAGGTACCACCTTGTGATTCTGAAATTTTTATCTTTCATTTGGTTAAGCCAACAGAGAGGATTGTGATCTGTTACAAGAACAAAGTCAGTTCCTAGCAAACAAAACTAAAGGGACTCCATGGCCCACTTTGCTGCTCAACATTTCAATAGTGGAGTACCTTTTCTCTCTGTCATGCAACTTCCTACTTATGTAAAGACTAGGATGTTCTGTCCCATCAATATTTTGACTCAGTACTGCACCTAGGCCTACCTCTGATGCATCTGTTTGTAGCAAAAATGGTTTCTTAAAGTCCGGGCTTCTTAAAACAGGGGCTGAACATAATGCAGCCTTAATGGCTTGAAAAGCTTCGTCACACTCTGAGGTCCATTTCACATTATCTGGGTACCACTTTTTCACAAGTTCAGTGACTGGAGCAGCTAACTCAGCAAAGTTGGGAACAAATCTCCGACAATAACCAGCCAGCCCTAAAAATGACCTGACATGTTTCTTTGTTCTAGGGACAGGGCTGTTAGCTACAGCTTCTATTTTAGAAACCTCTGGCTTAATTTCTCCATTTCCCAACACATAGCCCAAATATCTGGTTTCCTGCATGACCAATGCACATTTGGTAGTATTAATAGTCAGACCTGCATTTTTAATAGCTTGGATAACTGCTCATAGGTGTTCCAGGTGGCTTTTCCAGTCTGGACTGTACACCACATCATCCAGGTATGCAGCACAATAACCAGTGTGAAGGGAATAAAATGAAATCCATGTACCGCTGGAATGTAGCTGGTGCACCATGTAAACCAAAGGGCATGGTGGTGAACTGACAGAATCCTATAGGGGTGGCAAATACAGTTTTATGTCTGGATTCTTTAGCTAAAGGTATTTGCCAGTAACCCTTGGTGAGATCGAAGGTACTGATATACTTTGCACTCCCCAGTCTGTCCACCAAATCATCTATTCTGGGCATAGGATAAGTGTCAAACTCTGACATTTGATTAAGTTTCCTAAAATCAAGGCAGATTCTTACATCTCCTTCTTTTTTGTTTACAATTACCATGGGAGATGACCAAGCACTCCTCGACTTTTCTATGATACCCAATTCTTTCATTTTTTGTATTTCCTTAACCACATCAGCTCTTAACTGCTCTGGCAACCTGTATGTCTTTTGCCTAATAGAACGAGAATTCCTTGTCACTATTACATGCTCAACCCCTTTTGTTCGGCCAGGTACGGTGGTAAAAGTACTGTTAAATGTCTTTAGCACAATACACATTTTTGCAGTTTGATCTGAGGTTAAGGAAACATTCACCTTTACAGCATCAGCATTTATAGTTTTGTTCCAGTCTATCATAAGCTACATCAATATCTTCTTTATCAGTTTCTGATAAAACTAGCAAAGCAGCTTTTGGCATTTTTTCAACACATTTCGTGAGGAGGTTAGCATGGTAAATCTTAGTAGGATTTATCCTGTCAGGGGTCTCAATCTCGTAGTTAACAGTGCCAGTACGTCTAAGAACCTTACAAGGCACTTGCCACTTCATTAACAGTTTATTTTCTGTTGTGGCTAACAGTAGAAAAACCTTTTTACAGGACAGATAAGCTATCAATGACAGTAGGATTATGCACAGGTACACAGTCGCAGTTACTAAGAGTGGCCAGGTACTGCAGCAGCTTGGCCTTAAATGGGCATAGTTTCATTTCCTCAATCGGCTCAGAGTTAAGGGAATTTAGCCAGCAGGGGACCCGGTATTCTAAGGACCGTTGCCCTAGTGAGGTCCGGTGGAATGGGATAACAAAGGTAGCTTTACTCAACCCCCTAGTTAGTCTGGAGGAAGTGGAGTTTCTTAGCAGTTGCCTCACTCCAGGAGGAGCAAGACCTAGGGTGGATTGTTTTGCTAATAGACAGGCTTGGTACTGAATTCTGCTATTCAGGTTTAACCAACCAGTGCCTGAGTATAGTTCACAAGTGTGAGTTAAACGGTCCACAACCAGGACTAGTCTGCAGACTTTGTTTAAGACAATCTTGATTCGCTTAAGTGCTGTTTCAGTACTGGCTCCGTAGACTACCAGTCCATAATCTATGATAGAGAGCACGGAGCTGTTAACTGCAAGCTTGATGACACTTTCGGTGAGGCACTGCCTATGCCGGTAGAGCTGACCTAGTCCGGCACTAGCTGCCTTGGCAACATGGTCTATGTACTGGCTGTAGGAGAGAGAGCAATCAAGGTAGACACCAAGGCACTTAAAGGTGGTGACCATTTCAAGTGTATCAAACTTGTTATTGTAGATACTGAGGTGATGGGGCTTATGATGGTTTTGATGGGAGGCAAACAACATTGTTTTAGTCTTAGTGTAGTAGAGCAAGAGCTTAGACTGAAGGAACCATTTTTCCACAGCAGTGAAGTCATCTTGCATGCCTTTTTCCAGCTCTTCCGGAGGAGAGTGACACGTGTAGAGAACAGCATCATCTGCATATAGAAGGATCTTATTCTGGCAGACTTTGGGGAGTTCATTTAGAAACAAGCTGAACAGCAGGGGGCCCAAAATGGAACCTTGGGGCACCCCTGTGTTGACATGCCGATGTTTGGATAGAATGTCAAGTATCTTGACCTGCTGGGTCCTGTTAGAGAGGTGACTCTGGAATCAGCCTAGAGAGACAGAGGATATATACCAATGTTAGAGAGTTGAGTGAGAAGCAAGTCGTGGTTGACTGTGTTGAAGGCCTTGGTGTGGTCAACGAAAGTGGCCCCCACCAAGAGCCCTCAGTCAAGTGCTTCATGGATATGACCGGTAAATTCAACCAATGCCGTTGAAGTACTATGTGCCTTCCGAAAGCCATGCTGTTCCTGGCATTGAAGGTTGTACTTATCAAGATACGTACCTAACTGATCATGTAGTATCCTTTCTAGTGCCTTGGAGAGCGGGGGCAGAATTGAGATTGGCCTGTAGTTGGCCAGGCAGGTTCTATCCCTGCTTTTAAAGACTGGGGTGATCACCACAGCTTTCCATCATTGAGGGAAAATGCCAGTGGTTAGTGAGAGATTTAAGATCCAGGTTAGAGGGAAGAGTAACATATCCAGGGTGAGAGCCACATTCTTTAGGTCAAGCGAGTCCCCACTGGATAGTACAGTTATGTAAGAACTTACTGTAACAGTAGATCTTCGAGAGAGGCTCTTGCAGTAGGTATTTACATATAGGACTGACCTGCCAGGCGTCAGGACCCCACAGAAAATTTTTTAGCTAGCAGTCTCTGGCGGGGGACCGGCCCCACGTCAGGTGACTGACGTCAGTATAATGGGGCCGCCTTCCAGTTCTTTCCCGCCAAGGGCCAAAAGAGGCAAGATGAGAGAGGAGAGGCTATTTCCCCTCATGGAAAAAGAGCCAAAAAGCTTAGGGGGATGGAGTGCAGGAAGGCAATACCTACTGCAAGAGTCTCTCTCGAAGATCTACTGTTGTGGAAAGTTCTTACGTAACTGTACTATCTTACTTCGAGAGGGCTCTTGCAGTAGGTATTTACATATAGGACTGAGTCCCAAGCAGTCTGGAACAAGGAAAAGCACTCGGGAGGAGGAAAACTATCCATGGTATGGAACCTCCGGCTGAACGGGTCTTATGAAAGAAGACCTTGAAGCACAGCCAACCCAAAGCCTGCTCTATGGCGAGAGGCAATGTCCAAACTGTAGTGTTTCATAAAGGTATGGACAGAAGTCCAAGTTGTGGCTGCGTAGATGTCTGCCACTGACACATTCTTGAAACAAGCTGCAGAGGCAGCTACTCTTCTGGTGGAGTGACCTCTGACTTGACCCAGCAGGGTCTTGTTGTACTTGTTGTAACAGAAAGTGATACAATGAGCCAACCATTTAGATAGGCATTGCTTAGAAACAGCATTGCCTTTACTTTTTGTGAGCAAAAGAGACAAAAAGCTGATCAGATTTCCTACAATCCTTAGTCCGAGTGGTGTAGTATCTCAGTATTCTGTGAATATCCAAAGTATGCAAGAGGTACTCCCCGTGATTGGAGTGTTGCATAAAGAAAGTGGGTAGCTCAATGGATTGACTCAGCGTGGATTCAGCCACCACCTTAGGGAGAAACGTAGGGTTGGTGCGCAGAGCCACACGTTCCTTGTGAAAAATCAAATACAGGATTTTACACATCAAGGCCTGAAGCTTGGAAATTCGCCAAGCTGAAGTAATGGCCACTAGGAAGAGAGTCTTCCAAGAGAGGAACTTTAAATCTGCTGAGGCTGCCAGCTCAAACAGAGGCAGAGTAAGCTTCTCAAGAATAAAATTCAAGTCCCAAGGAGGAGCAGGAATGCGGATGGGGGGGTCTCAAATGGAGGACCCCTCTGAGGAATGTCTTAGAGACTTCCAGCTGAGCAAAAGTCCTGTCTCCGAAGGGGACATGGTAGGCTGAAATCGCTGCCATGTAGACCTTTAAAGAGGAATGGCTGAGACCCAGATCGAAGAGATGACGCATGTAGTTCAGGACTCTGTTGGCTGGGCAAGAGAAAGGTTCGAAGTCCTTTGACGTGGTCCAAATAGAAAACTGTTTCCACTTCATGGCGTAGGTGGACCTGGTGGAAGGCTTTCTGGCCTCCACCAAAATGTCTGCTACGAGAGGGGGGAAACCCCCCGAATCTAGCTTTAGCTACATCTGCAGGAGCCACGCATGCAAATGAAGGGATTTGAGACCTGAAAGAATGAGGGTCCCCTGATCCTGGGTCAACAAGTGTTGCGACAGAGGAAGAGGAAGTGGAAGTTCCTCTGAAAACTGTTGCAGAAGACAGAACCAAACTTGCCTGGGCCAGAATGTAGCAATGAGGATCATTCTTGCCCCCTCTGATCTGAGCTTGTTGAGGACCCTCGGAATTAAGGGAATAGAAGGGAAGGCATAGACGAATCTGTTCCTCCAATTGAGAGACAGAGTGGCCCACCAAAAAATGCCTTGCCCTGGAGCGAGCGAGCAGAAGGCGGGAAGTTTTACGTTTTGAGGAGACGCGAACTGGCCTACCTGAGGGGTTTCCCATTGCAGAAAATGTCGTCTACAACCTCTTGATCCAGTTCCCATTCATTGGCCCTGGCTGAGGATGGACTGAGGTGGTCTGCCAGTGTGTTTTCCACTCCCGGAACCTGAATGGCCATCAGGTGAAGGTTGTGCTGGGTAGCCCAGACCCACACTGTCATTGCTTCCCTGCATAGAGGGTAGGAACGTGTTCCTCCCTGCTTGTTGAGATACCAGACAACACACGTTATCTGTCTGTATGAGGAGATGACCGGGAAGGATGGAGGAGTGCAGGGCCTGGAGGGCAGAAAGGACTGCTCAGAGTTCGAGAACATTTATAT
This sequence comes from Neoceratodus forsteri, assembly GCA_016271365.2. Taxonomy (NCBI): domain Eukaryota; kingdom Metazoa; phylum Chordata; order Ceratodontiformes; family Ceratodontidae; genus Neoceratodus; species Neoceratodus forsteri. The sequence goes on along the minus strand of CM057451.1, from coordinate 666,930,429 downwards.
GCAGATTTTGTTCAAACCGGGACTAGCTGCCCTGAATCCTGTGAGACCCGAGATGGGCCCCCCAGCCCTCTCCTGAGGCATCAGTCGTCAACATCTGGGAGGGGGGTTCGATGTTGAAGTGAACTCCCCGGCAAAGGTTCTCTTGTACCATCCACCATTGCAAGTCCCTGATCACGGGATCGGAAACTAGCACCTCTTGGACTAGGTCATCCAGTGTTTGGTCCCATTGAGACTGCAGCGTCCACTGAGAAATCCTCATATGGAGCCGAGTACGTGGGACCATTGGAATGGCAGCCGCCATTAGCCCGAGGAGGTGGAGGACTGACCTGGCTCCGACCGTTCTGCGACTGGACAGGAGATGTGCCTGAGTCTGAAGGGTGTCTGCCCTGTCCTGAGACAAAAAGGCTTTGCCGATGGTTGTGTCTAGGATCGCCCCTATGAATTGGAGGTGTTGATAAGGGACCAAATGGGAATTTGCCTGGTTGATGGTGATATCCAGGCTGGTGAAAACCTGCAGGGTAAGGGAAAGGGAGTGCACGAGTTCCTCCCTGGACGAGGCTACCAGAAGCCAATCATCCAGATGCGTGAATACCTGAACTCCTGGAGTGCATGGGTGGGCGCCACCACAGGCAGGCATTTGGTAAATACTGGGGGGAAAGACCAAATGACAGGGCCTTGAATTGGTAGTGGTCCCCCGAAAGCAAAATCAAAGGAATTTGCGGTGGGAAGGGCATATGGGGATATGTAGGTAAGCATCCTGCATGTCCACAGCGCACAGCCACAATCCCTGCTGAAGAAGAGGTAGAAGGCCCTGCAGAGAGAGCATCCTGAAGTTTGTACTCCATGAACATGTTCAGGGAACTGAGGTCTAAAATAGGCCTCACATCTCCCGTCTTCTTTGGAACTAGAAAGAAATGGGAATAGTAACCCGTCCCCAAAGGTGGTTGGGAACTGGTTCTATTGCCACCTTCGAGAAGAAGGAGGTAATTTCTTCTAGGACCAGAGGAAGATGTTCTGGAGAGTAAGATGTCTTGGGGGGTGGTCTTCGGGGTGGTTTCAGTAGAAACTCTATTGAGTGTCCTGCTGCAATCAACTGGAGCACCCAAGCATCCGACGTTATCCTCTCCCAACCCGGTAGATGGAAGGAAAATCTCCCTCCTACCGGTTCCTCTGGGAACTCCAGAGGCAGTGGGAGAGGCGAGGAGTCAAGAGGTCTGGAGCAAGCGCAGCAGCCGAGCTCCACGGCTTTTCTGGTAAGGGAGTCTTGGTTGCTGGAGGGCCCCGATGCTTGTTGGCTCGTTGCCCTATGGTTTTAGTTTTTTGTCAGTTACATCTCTGAAAGGGCGCCCTGCCCGAGGGGTCTGTACAAAGAGTCCACGACTTGGAGTGAGTGCCCTTCTCTTGCAGGTCGGTAATGATGTCCTTGACATCAGCGCCTAACAGCACCGAACCCCTGAAGGGAACATCCTGAATAGTGGATTGCACTTCAGGGACCAAACCTGACACACTGAGCCAGGCATGACGTTGAAGGCCTACGGTGAACGCCAAGCTCCATCCAGCTGTGTCCACTGCATCATAAATGGCACGAAGCATGTGCTGATTGGCCGAAGGAGCAGAACGGACAAGATCCGCCACTTCCTGTTTTGTTTGGGACTCAGGGAGTCCAACTTTGATTTCACCTGACTAAGAATGATCTTCTGGTAATCCCCCCATATGTGCTACATAATTCAGGGCCCCAATACCCAGGGTAGAAAATGCATAGATCTTCTTCCCATATTGGTTCAGAAGTCAAGACTCCTTGTCAGGCAGAGACGAGCTGAGATGCTTAGGATTAGCAGAGCGGCCGTGAGCGGCGCTAATCACAACCGAGTTGGCTTTGGGATGTAGGTTCTGCCTTCCTCGGAAGGGGGGGCCATCGCAGAAGGTTGTTTCCAAATAGTAGAAACAAGATCCGCGTGAAGCTCTGTCCAGGATGAAATCAATGTAGGAGCGGTCTCGGGCAGAGCCAAGTGGGCAGCGAGCTTTTTATGCTGTGGATCTGGCTCTAGAGATTGCCACTGATGAACTTCCTGGATCTTTCTCAGTAGCTCCAGAAAAGAAGGATCCTCCAGAGGAGACTTTGGAGGGGTCCTTGGCCTAGGTCGGTCTGGAGTACGAGGCTCGTTGTCCCGGTCAGAGTGTCTCCCGAGTCAGAGTCAGAGGTCTCTGACGAAGAAGAGGAAGACTCCTCCCTATGTGGGGGAGGGACGGTCCCTTTCGGAAGCTCTCTGGGATGTGTATCCTCTCCACCCCAGGTGCCTGAGGGTTCACCTCTGGTGTTGGGTAAGGGGGAAGGAGTCTCCAGTCTCCAAAGCAGTTGATTCTATGAAGGATCCAGCGTCGGTAGACGACTCTATACCTCTCTGGTGCGTTGGGCCTTGGCCTCAGCCTACCAGGAGGCTAGGGTCTCCTTCAAATTCGCCAGCGGGGCGTGGGCGGGCAGGCAGAGGAGGAGGGGGATATGGATAGTGAGGATATCCATACATTGAGTATCCATAACCAGACGGTGGGAAGCCCGGCATCAGGTATTGAGGAGCTGGGTAGTGCAGCATCGGGTAAAGCGGCGTCAGGTACTGTGGCGCCAGGTAAGACGGCACCGGGTATTGAGGTGCCAGATACCCGGTGGACAGGGGCTCTGGTGGAACAGAGGGACCTGGCAGAGCCCCAGCTGGTGGGCCAGGCAAAGGAAAGGCTGGCCCCACAGGGACATCAGCTGACGTCAGGTAAGCAGGCGTCTGAGGGGCCGGCATCAGGGCGGCTGGTCCGGAAGGAGGGGGCCCTGACGGAAGCATGTCCAAGTCCTCCGTGACGACCGGGGAGGGAAGGCTGGAATCCCCAGGGGTCAGTAAAGGAGACGCAGGGAACTCAGAGGGTAACACCAAGCGTTGCAGGGAGCCTGGGGCGTCAGACTGGTCGAAGGTGTCAAGACGCAGGCTCCTTGGCTGGGCGTCCAGCTTATCAGCCGGATCTGGGCAGGCATCGGAGGAGCCGACATCAGACTTATCAGATCCCTTGCTCAATAAAGGCCGTGCTGGAGATGGGGGCCTTGTCGGGCGAAGTAGCGACTGTGCGCCCTCCTGAACGAGTGAGCGGCTTACCAGCCTTGTCTGAGCGGACGTCAGAGGCACCGGCGTCAGACTTAGCGGACCCGCTCGAACCTGAGGGACGCGTGGCACCAGCCTTCACGGTAGTGGAGGCCTCCTTTACCCCAGAGGTACCCGAGGGGCCCAAGCATGAGCCCGACAGGAGGGGCAACACCTTCTTGGACACCGCCAAGACAGTAGTCATGCAGCGGTCCCTCAGATGGGAATATACCTTCAGAACCGTGACTCCAGCTGGAGTCGCGGAGGCCGTGGAAGTCTAATTCTGCTCCTGGTGCTTCTCCTCCTCCCTTTTATGGCTCGGGGAAAGCGGACGCTTGCCTCAACTTTTTTTAACTCCTTCGCCATGGATGCCACATTTTTCTTTAAAGTACGGGCCTCCAGGGACTGCTGCCTCTGTTTTCAGGTAGCCGAATTAAACTGCTGGCAGTGCTGGCACTTCTCCACAGGGTGATCCGGGCCTAGGTAGAAGAGGCATAGGGAATGGCAGTCCTTATGCGGCAGCTGGGAACCGCACGATTCGCACTTCTGTTTATGCGATTTGGAAGGTGTCGGGGAAGATATACACAGCGTATAAAGAGATAATATATCTATCCGAAAAACCAGTTGAAAAGTTTGAAAACTGAACCGACTAACGACTGATGAGTGTTGAACTCAACCGTGAGGAACTTTCACAAGTCGATGGCGGGAAAGAACTAGAAGGCAGGTGTGGGGGACCGTCCCTTTGTACTGACGGCACATGACATCGGTCACCTGACATGGGGGCAGTCCCCCGCCATAGACTGCTAGCTAGAAATTTTTCCGTGGGGTCCTGACGCCTGGTGGGTCAGTCCTATATGTAAATACCTACTGCAAGAGTACTCTCAAAGATCTAGTGTTCCCGAGAACTTTTTCCAAGTATTTTTTGCCTCAGTTATAGAAATTACCTTCAGGTAGAAGGGAGGTGTTTGTGTTGGGAGGGATGTCAGTACAACTAATGGCGGAGCTAGGCACAGGTCGGAGATGATCTGGAGGAAGGACCCCACTAAGGTCTGTGAAGGCCTTGTTGAAGCCATCTGCGATAGTTTTGGGATCCTGGGCAATTGCACCCTCAAATTTCAACATATTTTGCCAGCTTCTTTCTTAGGGTACGCATACAAGCTATAGATCGTTTCTGAGTGGGTTTATCTTCTCACGTTTCTTTTATCACATCCAGTGGCCCTCTTGGCAGCCTACCATACAGCATTTCAAATGGTGAAAACCCTGTTGATGCCTGTGGCACTTCTCTGTAGGCAAAAAGTAGATAAGGCAAATATTGGTCCCAGTCTTTCCCTTCCCACAAATCTTGTTAACGTGCATTTTAAAGTTTGGTTAAAACGCTCAACAAGACTGTCTGTCTGAGGGTGATAAGGGGAGGTTCTTATGGCAGTGAAACCTAGTAGTCTGTACAGCTTCTTAAGTAATGCAGCACCAAAACTACTACCCTGATCAGTAAAAACAGGTTACTCACCAGTAACAGTAGTTCTAGGAGTGGTATGGTTGTTCATCCACACTTACTGGCATGTCCCTTTCCCCGTCAAGGATCGCTGGAAGTCTTCAAGCTGGCTCCTACCACCCACCCGGGTGGTATAACCCTCGGCTCCGCCCCATGACGCCACATCTTAGTCCGCTGGAAGCCAGGTTTGTGCGTCTGCAGCCGGGGAGGTAGAGTGGGTCTGTGTGGATGAACAACATATACCACTCCTAGAAAGTGCAGTTACACAAAGATTTTTGCTGTAACATTAGATCTTCTAGGAATGTCTCTTGCAGTAAGTCATTACTTCTGGGAGTTCCCGATAGGTGGTGCTCCAGCATGGAAGTTTCTTCCAGAAGTCTCTATACCAGGGACCCCACACTACCTCACTTCCTGGGCTGTACCTATAAAAGTGGGTGGTCCCTGGTAAGCTCTGTTCCCAGCTAGTTTCAGCTCGGAAATGAGGGACCGAGGTACCAAAGCTTCCCAACCTTACATCGTTTTTCCCTATTACATAAGGCAAGGGGATGGAGGGAGGGAAACTACTTACTTACTGCAAGAGACATTCCTAGAAGATCTACTGCTACAGCAAAAGTCTTTGTGTAACTGCACTATCTTCCACGGAATGGTCTCTTGCAGTAAGTCATTACTTCTGGGAGATTCCCAAGCAGTTATATGGCAGTGGGTGGCCACAGATGGCATTCTGCCATAGGTAAAATGTGGTCATGGGACCAACGAAATGCTAAAATAGTACAGCAGTGGAATAAAGGAATACATGATTCACTGTGTTAAGCACTTCAAAAAACTAGAAGGAATATGTCAATAGCACTGAGCAATTATGAAGCTTCAGTGATCAGCAGTGAAAGCACAATCTGAGGCAAAAGCAACTTTGTTACGAATTGTAACAGTAGCTCAAGTAATACAATGTTATTCATTAGAGGCACTACAAAGCAGCAAGTGAAGACTTTTTTTTAAGCCTGTCTAGCCAGTAATGAATGTATCCATTTGACAAAAAGTAGGATACTGAAGTAACAGTTAATGTAACAAATGAAACAATGCATCTGTGACAAAACAAAATGAAGCCATGGTTAAAATCATATAATTTCTGTGTATGTACTCACCCTTCTTGATATGATCTTTGCTAACAGTCAAGGGGAAAGCTCCGAATAGCAATGTAAGAGAAGAATATAGTCCATAGTAGGATTGATTGTGTCTCAACATGTGAGCTAATAGCGGATGGACCTGTCCGAGGGAGGGACAGGATGTCCGGTGTACAACAGGTCAAGAGGCATCTTGATGGAATGGTCGTGATGGTCTATAAACAGTGATACCTGAGACATTGGCTAGATGTATCGAGCCAATGTGAAAAAGGCCTCAGTCTTATTTGTAGCCCCAAAACATCCCCGAGGCCAAGAGGAGGAGACCGGGGTGGAGTCTGGAGTCTTTAATGAGGGGCAGAAGCCCCAGGGCGGCCATGGGTCGGCTTCGCCGGGATCCTTGTTACTGGTTCTCTGCCCTTAAAGGTGTCACATGGGATATAATTAGTTCCAGTTTTGTATGAATAACTATACTGAGGGCGTGGTTTTTGGTACATGTACTGTACTGTTTTCAGTTGTCTGTCTGAGGCTTGTAGGTTCTCCAGTATCGTTTGAGCCCCTGGGCCAAAAAGATGGGCGCCTGAAAAGGGGGCATTAGCCACTTTGTGTTGAATATCAGGTGCTAGCCCTGAGAGACGGAGCCATGCTTGGTGGCGTATAAGAATACCGACTGCAGAGGCTCGAGCCAAAGCATCGGCAAGATCATACCCCCGATCTTAGTAGATGTCAAGATAGTGAAGTAATGGTATTATTTATTGATGCAAGTTGCTCTCTTTCAGGGGATGCAGGTAGTCTGTTCATAACGTCTTCAGCAGAGGTGCTTACTTTACGCAGGTATTGCAGCATGTGCCCCATATAGTTAAGAATTCTGATATTTAGTGTGTTTAGAGCAAATACACTCTCTTCTCCATATGATCAAAACGTTTAGAGTCTCTCTCTGGAGGTATTGTGCTTGTATGTTTAGGCTTGCCAGTGCGGTTGTGGGCAGCTGCAATAATCACAGAATCCACCGCTGGTGTATTAGTTAAATATTGATAATCGAGAGGAGCCTGATATAGCCCGTGGGCCTTTCTAGGTAACTTCTGCACTGCTATGGGTCGACTCCAAGCTTCAGTAATAGCATTTCTGAATGTAGGCATAAAAGGAGGGATAGTCCAGACAGGGTCCTCCAGTAGGCCCAGATATTCATCCATATCTTTACTTAGTCTGTCCTGTTCCGTTATGGTAAACCCCATTGCTTTTTTCCATTTGTAGCATCATTTCGGGGAATGAGGGGTCACCCGGTGGAGAAATTACTTTTTGTGGTTGTAATAGCCCTTCGTCCCAGTAAGAGGGCACCTCCAAAGGGGATTCATATCCTCTTGTGTCAGGGGAACCAACATAGGTCCTATGAAGGTCTGGATTCGTATGATAATCTGAAAAATATTCTTCTGAATGTTTGGGAGGAGGCAGGACTGGGGAGTGTTCCAGCTCCGTGTGTGATGGTTTTGATGGAGGTGGAAATATCATTTGTGTTTGAGGGTTACGTCCCGGAGTGAGACTATGGTCAAAATCCACAGAATCCAGTACTCTATTATTTCTTCAATATTTGGAACTTGTGACGATGGAACTGTCATATAAGCAGGTTCTGAGTCCAGTGTACGTGGGGACAGGGGATCAATTCTACCTCCTGGTAGAGTGAGCCGGTATTTCTTTGGCGTCTTTGTTCATTTTCAACAGGGTTGTGAGCCCCATGCAGGAACGACAATGAGGCTGGAAGGCCTCTGCGTTCAGAAGCATATCGTTCTTTATTTTGTAGAAATGCAGCTCCATAAACATCTTTTCGATACCCGTTTTTGAGAATATTCTTGGTTTTTCATGGTCGACCTGCCACAAGGATCATCCATAGTGGTACTATATGCAGGAAAAGGTGTTGTTCTATGCAGCAGGGATCGTCTTGATGATGGAGGCATCAATCCCGTCGACGGGAAAGGCAGAGAAGCATGCCTCAAAGATGTACTGTGTCTTACAGGTGATGGGTCAGTAACAGCATGCTCCATCGATGGCGGAATATACTCCATTGATGATGAGGAAGGCAGGGCATGCGTCGTCGACGGTGCGAGGTGCTCTGTCGACAAGGGAATAGTAAATGCATGCTCCGACGATGATGGGAGTGCCATCGTCGACGATGGGAGAGTGAAGACATGCTCAGTCGACGATGGAAATGCTGTCATCGACGATGGGAGAGTGAATGCATGGCCCGTCGATGGTGGCAGACCTCTTGTCGACGGGGCAGCACAGGGAGCATATCCCGTCGATGGGGTAGGCAGCCCCGTCAACGAGGAAGCATGTAGGATGTGCACTGTCGACGGAGGAGGCATTCTCATCGATGATGCTGTCTTGTAGAGCCCTCCCGTCGATGGGGGGTTATGCCCCGTAGATGGGGAAGGCAGCAGGACCTCTGTCGTCGACTGTGCAGGAGGCCTGGTCGATGGGGGAGCTGAGGAATGATGCCCCTATTGACGAGGAATGTTCCTTTTTTGATGGAGTAGAGCCTGCCATTGATGGGGGTGAAACACCTGTCGATGACGAATATCTTCTTGATGATCCATGTTTTGGAGGCACGATCGTTGAAAGGCGGTCAGGCAGGACTTTAGGTGAAGGGGTTTCATAGGAAAAAAATACAAGCATTACAGACTACACTTCCTTTTGGCTTGCCCAGCTCCCTTTATGTTAATTAGAATTAATAGACCCTGTCTTTAAATTCAACATCCAATCTTGCTTTGAAAGTAATCATATTAGGACTCTCCACTATCAATGCTGGTAGATTATTCCAAGATGCTATAACCCTTTGGCTGAACCAAAGCTTTCTTAACTTCAACTTCTATCTTGACAAAAAAAAGTTGTTTGTCATGCTTTCTAGAGCTTACACGATCCATGTTAAATTTAATTCCCAATTCCTCCCGCAGTAAAGTATCGACCAAGGCCCTAAAAAGCATACACATATCACCTCTAAATCTACGATAGGACAATGAATATAGACCCAAAGTTTCCATCCTTTCTCTATAAGATCTATTAACCGATCCTTTTATAGCTTTAGTCATCCTTCTCTGGACCCCTTCTAGCCTAACAATATCCTCACGCTTATATGGAGACCACACCTGGGCACAATACTCCAGGTGGGGGTCTAACCAGGGAACTGTACAATGGAATCAAGACTTTGGCATCTCTGCTTGATATATGCCTAAGTATGCTGTTTAAATTCTGATTCGCCTTTCTCAACTGTAATGAACAATGGTGACTGAATTTAAAATCGGGTGTAATTGTTATACCCAAATCCCTTTCCTGTATGGTTTCCTTTAATATATTCTGACCTATTTTGTAAACTGCTTTGCTGTTGTTCTTTCCCAAGTGCATAGTCTTACATTTAGCAGAATTTAATTCTAATTTGTTTACCTCAGTCCAAGATGCTATAGTACTGACAGCTGTTTGCAAAGGCAAGTACATCCATTGAATTATTTACAATAGCCCCTAATCCGCAATCATCAGCAAACTTAGACAGCCAAACATTGGGGGTATGTATTCTCAAAGTGGATATGTAAACATTAAACAAACAGGGTCCCAACACCGACCCCTGGCGAACACCGTTAGTCACCAGGACCCAATCAGAATAAATTCCCTTTACCTCCTATCACTCAACCAATCTGTAATCCAATTAATTACATTAGTCTCAAGATTAAATTTATTTAAAACAGCTATCAGTTCCCTATATGGCAGTTTATCAAAAGCTTTCGCGAAGCCCGTAAAGATAACATCAATCAAGTTGCCCAAATCCAATTCACGATTAACATTCTCGTAAAAGGTCAATAGATTGGTCTGGCAAGATCTGGATTTTGTAAACCCATGCTGAGAAAGGTCCCTTAGTCCAAGATCCTCCAAAGAGACCAATATTCTGTCCTTTAATATGCTCTCTAACACTTTACCCATTAATGAAGTCAAACTGACTGGTCTAAAGTTCGAAGGCACTGATTTGGTTCCTTTTTTAAAAATAGGCACAACTGTTGCTTCTTTCCAATCACTAGGGACTATCCCCATGTCCAAAGATGTCTGAAAGATATAAGTGAGGGGGGGTGTCAAAAATTCTGCCAATTCACAAATAATCGTTGGATGTATAGAATCAGGGCCAGGAGATTTATTGGTGTCCAAATCCTTAAGCTTAGCAACTACCTCCCTAGGATCAATTACTATTCCTCCAGGTATAGATAATTCTTTACCCACAACATCCGATGGAGAGTTAATATTAAATACAGAACAAAAATATTTGTTCTGTATATCAACCACATCTTTAACTGAGAGAACCTGTCCCAAATCATCCTTAAAGGGACCAACAGTACTTGAATTTTTTTTTCTACTATTTATGTAGGAGTAAAAAGATTTTTTGTTATCACTAATTCTGGAAGATAACAACTTCGAATTCAGCTTTTGCTTTTCTTATAGCTTTTTTCATAGTAGCTGCAATGTGTTTAAAAGTCAACCAGTTAGTCCCTGTTTTGTCTTTTTTATATTTCTTATAAATTTTGTTTTTTTTTATTAATCAATTTCTTAATGCGAGGGGTAAACCAGCTTGGATTATGTTTACCATTATTGTACTTATTACTAATGGGTGTATATTTTGCCATAAGATTCTTAAGTTGTTCCAGCAGTGATTTCCACATCTCATTTATAGTTCTGTTTCGAAACGCACTACACCAATCCCAATTCGAAAATTCAACCCTAAATTCCTGAAAATTAGCTTTACTAAAATTCAGTTTAGTTGTTGGTGCAGCATCATTGAGAACATGGGCTTTTATAATATTAAACATCACCATACAATGATCACTATTACCCAAAGGTGGATTTATCCTGATATTAGACAACTGATTAACCATATTAGTTAAAATGATATCCAAGATGTTATTTCCCCCGGTTTTTTCTTCAACCAATTGTATGAGGCCTAATTGATCAAAAACATCCAGAAAGGATTTATCTAATTTGGACATACCCTGCCATGATTCCCATGTGATATTAGGTAAATTCATATCTCCCAAGATTATAATGTTATCAGCTGGGTCTAGGTTACTGAATTGTTTAATCAGATCTAAATCATGGGCTTCTAAACTGGAGGGGGGACGATATACTAGGCCCATAATAATTTTGGTGCCATCGGATGGGAGCAGTTTAACCCAAAGGGATTCAAGATGTGACTCTTCCATTATTATCTCCTCCGATATAATAGATTCCTGTATATACATTGCAATTCCACCTCCTTTCCTATAACCCCTAGATTTGGAATAAAGATTATAACCTTGAACCAAATATGCCCACATGTCATTAGAATCCCACCAAGTTTCAGTAATCAAAGCTAATTGAATATTCTGTGAATAAAGTAACATTTTGAATTCCTCAAATTTGTTAGTAAAGCTTCTTGCGTTTATGAGAATCCCCTTCCAGTCAGACAAAGCTGAAACCTTACTGACCTTATTAGTGACATCATTGTTTTCCACTACCATACCCCCCCCTTTCCAGTTTAAATGGAAACTTATGACCTCATTTATTTTTTACTTAAAATTCTGGTACTAGCATGACTTAAATGGAGGCCATCATGTTTAAAAAAGGATCTCCTAGTGAAAGTCAAGGAGTTGTCCATGAAACCTATTTTTTCACTAACACAAAAATATCTTAACCATTTGTTTAACTCTATGATCGCTTCATTTTTATATGCATGATATGCAAAGGTTGGTAGGATCCCTGAAATGATTATTTCCCCATTAGTGTGTCTAATCCTATCGACTATCTCCTTTAAACTAGACTGAAATTTCATTACATTACTTGTGCCGATATCATTGATACCCAAATGTAAAACTACCAGAGGGGTAGATGTACCCTCGAGAAGTCTGTCAAGTAGATCAGGAATATCACTCATTTTAGCTCCAGGAAGGGTGCTAACTGTAGTGTTAGCTTTGCGGCCGTAGCACGCCATGGTATCCACTCCCCTTATAATGGAGTCCCCAATAACTACTATATCCCTGTAATATGGTTTATTAATTTCATTATCAGCCAGTTTCTCATGATGGACCATATTAATATTTTCCACTGCCATAAAGTTGTTTTGAGCAAGAGGTTCAAATTTATTCTGTAATGATACGGAAAAACCTGTAGAACCATTTTCACACAATGTATGGGAGGGGGTGCTTATGGGACCATTATTACATGATATTTGTACACTTTGTTCATATAAATCACTCAATCCAACCATCATGGTGTCTTTACTTGTCTCATGTCTTGAACTGTTTGCCACACATACACCATTATCTGTAGGTTCTAATAAACTCATGGCTACAGTATCAATATAGTCCTCGAGAACACTTATTTCATTTTTAATCTCTAATCTGCTTTTTAAATTCCTAATTTCCTCCTGTAATGACTCTATTGTCAAATACTTATCACAAATAAACACCTTACTATTGGGCTCTTCAGTGTACATGTTACAACTGGAACATGATTTTTTGGCCTTCCCCGTTTTACCCTTTGCTTGTGACATTACTCCGATTAATTATAAACCCCTCTGAAATTTCCCAAACCAATCTGCTTACCCTACTGACTTCTAGAGCTTTTCGCCCAGTGCCTCCAGTGGACACAGCTGACACGCATTACAACGCATGTCTCTGCATTCATCTCCAGCCTTGACAACAATGCACCTGCTCTGCTCACAATGCTCACAATCTGAGTGTCTAAATAGCGAGCCTTGACCCAGAAGTCAAGAACAGAGGTCAGCACCCTGCTCGTGTCACTCGAATAAAATTAGTTATTTTATGCTATAAAAGCAGCTCCCACAGCTTTTAGAGATCCTTTTAGTAATTAGTGCCACAGCGTTTTGTAACTGAGAATATTTTTAAAAACCAGACGTTTGTAGTTCCAGCTACACATGCACTGGAACTACCATCTCTCTTCCTGGTAGGATGTAGTTGCTAAGGTAACCAGGGCTCCCGAATTAAAAGAAACAGTCTCAACTGCTAGAAAATAAAAATCACAGTCTCTGCACTCTCATAGGGGTAGAAACACCCCTCACTAGCTGTGTGTAATTCTTTTTGACCCAGTGTTATCTCTTGAAGAGGTCTCTAAGTCTTTTGAGCCCTTCGGTTGAGCACCCTGTGTGTGTGACAGGGAATCATCTATTGTAGGTATATGGTGTCTGTATGAAGCCCAGGCATCCAGGCTATGGGTTCAATCCACGTTGTAGACTGCTACTAGAAGAGTTGCTGCCAGAGCTGAAGCCAGCGGGAAAATGAACGGAGCTTACCAGGGACCACCCACTTTTATAGGTACAGCCCAGGAAGTCAGGTAGTGTGGGTGGTCCCTGGTATAGAGACTGCTGGAAGAAACTTCCGTGCTGGAGTGCCACCTATCCGGAACTCCCAGAAGTAATGACTTACTGCAAGAGATCATTCTGTGGAAGATCTGTTACAGGTGAGTAACCTGTTTTTTCTAGGACTGTGGATATGTTGTTCATCCACACTTATTGGCAGACACCTAGCAGTTATCCAGGAGGAGGGAGGCAAGGCCCCCCACTGATACTCACTTGGGAAACAGAGATTGGAGAACTGAGGCCCCAAAAACCAGCATCCTGGTGTGACTCAAGGTCGATGTGGTAATGGATATTGAAGGTGTTTCCTGACTTCCAGGTAGCACCCTGACAGATTTCCTGGATAGGGATGTCCCTGGAAGCAGCCACCGATGCAGTGGTATGGCGGGTAGAATGAGCTCTTATACCTCTGGGAGGCTCCATGCCCGCCAACTCATAGCACAGACTTATGCAAGATGTAATACACCTTGCAGTAGTCTGTTTTGCTGCAGGTCTGCCAGAAGCAAATTCAGCATAGGTGACAAACAGTTGGCGAACCCTTCCACGAATTTCCACCATCCTCTCCTTATAATAGGAGAGAGCTCGTCTCAGGTCCAAAGTATGGAGCCTGTACTCGGCCTCTGAGGTGTAATTAGGGTAGTATACTGGCAGAGTTAATACATGGTTAAGGTGAAACTCTGACATCACCTTCGGAAGGAATTTCAGGTGGGGGCCCAGGACAACCTTGTCCTTGTGGAAGACCAGATAAGGGGAGTCCACCGAAAGCGCCTGGATCTCCCCTGTCCTTCTGGCAGACGTGATAGCCACCAGGAAGGCAGTCTTCCACAACAAGTGTGACAAGCACACACACTTGTGCATTGGTCAGAATAGGCTTGCCCATGAGTTTTGCCAGTACCAGCAGTAGATCCGGAGGTGAAGGTTCACACACTGAGGGGATGTGTGATCCAGGCCTTTGAAAAGCACCCAACCACTGTCTTCTGTGCCAACGTCGGCACCAACCCGCACCCGGTAAGCAGAGATGGCTGCAAGTCACCCTAAGGGTTGATGACGAACACCCCTTTGGATAGAGACCAGAGGTAGTCGAGAATGTTAGCCACTGGATAGGACAGAGGGTCCAGGCCCTTGCCCTGACACCAAATGGAAAACCTTTTCCATTTGAAGGCATAACATTTCCAGGTCGATTCCTTTCTGGATGCCTCCACCATGGTGAGGACATCCTTGGAAAGACCCAAACCCTGGAACTCTAGCCGCTCAGGTACCAGGCTGTGAGGTGCAGGGATTGAAGGTCCGGATGGTATACCTTCCCTGATTGAGAGAGATCAGGACCGGGCGTGCTGGAAGCCGCTCGGGGGCCTGCAGCTGAGGCTGAGGAGATCTGGATACCAGAACTGGCGCGGCCAGTCTGGGGCTACCAGAATCACCTTTGTCATGTCCCTCCTCACCTTGAGGAGCACCTTGTGGATCAAGGGGAATGGAGAGAAGGCATAGAAGAGGCCTGGGGTCCACAGCTTAGAGAAGGCATCCACCTGCAGTGAGCCCTGCTGGGGGGGGGGGGGAGAGCATGAAACAGCCTCAGCTTGGTGTTTTCCCTGGAGGCAAACAGGTCCACCATTGGTTTGCCCCAGTGGGAGAACAGGCTATAAGCTACCTCTGGATGGAGAGACCACTCATGGGATGTCTCGCCTAAGTGGCTGAGAGCATCCGCCAGATGGTTTGAGGCTCCTGCCACATGAATGGCTAGGAGGTCTATCTCCAGATGGCTGACGAGGGTCCAGATGCGAAGCGCCTCCCTGCAAAGCAGACAGGAGTGTGTGCCGCCCTGTTTGTTGAGGTAGTACATGGTCGTGGTGTTGTCCATCTGGAGTTGAACCACTTGACCCTGGAGCTGAGGCAAAGCTGATAGTGCCAGTCTGACTGCTGTGACCTCCAACAGGTTGATGTGGTATCGGGACTCCTCGGGGATCCAGAACTCATGGGCCCTTTTGTCCCCCATGTGGGCTCCCCAGCCCATGAGAGCGGCATCGGTCGTGAGGACAGTAGTCGCCTCTGGGTGGACAAACGGGATCCCTCCCTGCAACCGGTCTGGGGCGGTCCACCATTGGAGAGCGTCCCACATCTTCTGGATTACAATGATCAGCTGGCCGAAATGACCGTGGCGCTGAGTCCACTGGGTGACCAGCTCCCACTGGAGGGGGTGCATGTGCCACCGAGCCCAAAGGACCACGCCATGCAACCCAGAAGGCGCAGAAAGTCCTGGGCAGGGCGCAGTTGCCCAACCAGAAATGATTGGGCAAAGGAGGAGAGAACCTCTGCCCTGTCCACCGGGAGCCAAGCTCTGGCTTGACGAGAGCCAAGCTCTGCCCCGATGAAGCACATCACCTGAGAATGCATGAGTTCTGACTTGGTCTTGTTGATCAAGAGGCTGAGTTGGGAGCAGGTCTGGAGAGTCAGGTCCCTGGACCTCTCGACTTCCTGCTGGGTGGGACCTGCTAAGAGCCAGTCATTGAGGTAGGGGTAAATTCTGCCCCTCCCCCCCGACACCTGAGATGGGCTGCCACCACTGTGATGCATTTGGCGAAGACCCATGGGACCGATGACAGGCCGAACGGCATGGCTTGGAACTCGTATAGGGTCCCTTTGACTCTTAAGTGGAGGAACCGCCAATGAGACAGATGGATTGGGACATAAAAGAATTCGTCCTGCAGATCCAGTGAACAGAACCATGTTTCGCTCCAAGGATGGTATGATCTGGGACAGAGTGACCATCCGGAAGGTGCGTGACCTGAGATACTGATTCAGGTCATGCACATCTAGAATGGGGCACCAGCCCCCCGTCCACTTGGGCACCAGGAAGCACCTGGAGACAAAGCCTGGGTCTGCTGGAGAATCCGCTGCTGGAGCTACTGCCTCCTTGAGGAGGAGCTGAGCGATGTCGTCTCGGAGAGCTAACTGAGTATGGACGGATACTCTTTCCTCCAGAGGGGTGCAGGCTCGGCTTGGAGGGTGCAGCTCGAATTCCAGAGGCAGTCCCTGACTGATCACTTCCAAAACCCACCTGTCCATGGTGATAACGGACCAGGCAGAAAGAAAGTGGCAGAGCCGGCCCCCCATGGGAGGACCCAGAGCTGGCGTGACGGGAGAGGGGGGTGGCAGCCCCCACCCCGTCTCTGAGCAGGCTTGGAGGAGCAGGATCCAGGGCCTGAACCTCTGCCTCCTTTATGGGCCTGGAAGGGCTGAGCTTGGGCCGGGGGCACCAAGTTTCAGCCTGCTGCTGCTGTCCTCCTTGAAAGGAGGGTTGCTGTGCCAGAGGGGAAGAGTCCCAAAAAGGCTTCTTCTTCTGCTGTTTCTTGCCCAAAGAACCTTTAGCAGAAGTAGCGTCCAAGGTGACATTGGACTGCTCAATACGCTGAAGGTGACCAACCACACCTGGGCCAAAAGGACGGTGTCCAGGAAAGGCACATCAGCTAGTTTGTGCTGAGCATCTGCCAGGAAAGAGGAGAGTCTCAGCCAAGCCCTGTGATGAGAGGCAACTGTGGCTGCCATCAAGCGGGCACAAGAATCCCCAATGTCCAGGGCTGTCTGAAGCTGCTGTTTGGCAACAGCCCCGCCCTGATCCTGAACCTGCTTGACCGTGGTCTGCATGCCCGCGGGGAGGTGTGGGAGGACTTCATCCAAAGACCCCATGAGGGCATGGGAGAAGTGTGCCATGATGACGGCTGAACTTGCCTGATGAAGGCCTAAAGATGAGGAAGCACAGACCCCTCGAGTCGAATGATCCAAGAGTTTGGATTCTTTTTCGGGAGGTCGGTCAGTGTCAGCAGAACTGCGAGTACGCCTGAACACAGAGGCGGTCACCAGGCCCTCGGCCGAAGGGTGCTCTGTGAACCCTGCAAGGGACCCCATGGGCACTGCATACTTGTGGGCCAGTGCGGGCAGATGGAGTTGGACAGGAAGCAGGCGCTGCCAAGTTCTATGGCCTCGCCACAGGAAAGGCCTCCTCCGGGTATCCCTCTCTTGAGGATGTCTGTGAGAGGTACTCCACCTTGTTCTGATAAGTTCCAGGGCATCCCTGTAGACTCACAGATGAGGCGAAGAATGCCCTGAAAGGACGAAGGACCTTTCTCCATCTCTATTCCACCAGCTGATTCATCATCCCCAGGATGAGAATGTAGGCTGGTCTGATCCGAATCCAAGGAATCTGGATACAACGGTCGACCGCCCAGATCACCTTCGATCCACTGAGGGTGGTCCAGGATGACAGTAACCGAAAGACACCAGGGAAGCCCAGTGTCTGGTCTATCTTCCTAAGAAGGAGCCCTTCCCACAGGCTGCTTGGGCGGTGGTTCACCACGATTGGTGGAGAGACCAGTTTAGGCCGAACCGGAAGTTTCGCCGGCTCCATGGGCAGGGGAGCTGACTTCGTCCTGGGAGGTGAAAGCCAAGTAATGGCCGGGGTAGAAGCCGGGGTCTACTTGTGCCTGGACAAAATCAGCTGTTGCCACGAGGTCCTCGTAGCACTGACGGAGTTTCCTCCGGAGCATCTCCTCATCCAAGGAGGACGAGGACAACAGATGGCGTCGCTTCTTTTTTGGGCGCTCGTTGCTCTTCCTCGGCCTGTCGGTCGAGGGGGTCCTAGACCTCGATCGAGATCGGATGGGCCAATTCGGTTGCTCGGGAGACACCGGTTGGATCGGCAATTTCCCAGGGTTGGGGACCACTTCCTCGACAGGATTCCCAGCTGGCTGGGTCTCCTCGATGGGAAAAGAAAGGACCGGAGTCCAACTGAGGGAATCATCGTCCGGAGTTGGCGACAATGGGTCAATGATTATTTCAACCTCTTCGACTGACACTTTGGTCGACTGGCCAGATGGCAAACCCGAGAAGCCAGCGGCCGAAGAGGCAATTTCGACCAAAGTCGAGTCTGCTGGTTCCTGGGACAAGATCTCTCCCGATACCAAGAACGTCTTTGCCGAGATGAAGATGATCCTGGGTCCTTTTCCTGCTTACGGGACTGAGAGAAGTGTGTGCCGCAGGAACCTCTATCTTAGTTGGGAGAGACTGGCACAACTCTCAGAAGGAATCCAAGAAGGTGGAGCCCAGGTTGAGCAGAACGAAAAAGCTCCGAGAGGAAGGTTCCATGACACGAGCTGCTTCCTCCTCGAAGGCTTACATGCATTCCAATTGCTCATCGGATCCCACAGCCACGGAAACTGCCCACCAAGCCTCCTGTGATTTCACTGGAGGGTTCAGTTTTTCTGGCCTCCCCAACTTCAGGCGTGCAAGACAGTCAGCGAGGACGTTAGGGTGAAATGCAAGACAAAAGTCGCACTTCCAGGTGTCATGGTTGACACCCAAGCAATAGATGCATGTGGTGTGGGGAGCGGTGTGCGACATTTTCTGGCCACACAAACACAGGTGAAATCTGGGGGAAGACTTGTCTTCCATAATCGAAGATAAGCAGTTGCGATCGTTAATGTGAACTAGACGAATTTTCAGAATAACCGAAAGCTTTGAAGCCAGGGCCTAGAAAATGTGGGAGCACAAAGGAGGAAACCTGAATCTTCTAGCGGAAAGGAAGATCTGGCGTCATGGGGCAGAGCTGAGAGTTATACCACCCGGGTGGGTGGGAGGAGCCAGCTTGAAGACTTCTGGCGATCCTTAAGGAGAAAAGGACATGCCAATAAGTGTGGATGAACAACATATCCACGATCCTAGAATAATTTCTTTAGGTATGCCCACCCTGCTGAAAATTCTGGCAAGCTCTGCTGCAACTTTTGGGGCTGCAACACTACGCATTGGAACTGCTTCTAGGTATCGAGCAGCACAGTCGCACACTACCAGGATAAATCTATTACCCTTTTTACTTTTGTCTAAAGGACCAACCACATCCATTGCAATTCTCTCAAAAGGCACCTCTATCAAGGGTAGGGGAACCTTGTCTTTTCTAGTGACTGGGGCTAACTTTCTGACACTCAGCACAAGAATTACAATAGGTAGCAACATCTTCATGAATTCCAGGCCAGTAAAAACTGTACAGCAATCTGGCAAGGGTGCGATCCCTCCCCGAGTGTCCAGCCATAGGACTATCATGTGCTATCTGTAACAACTCTGTTCTATACTTCTGTGGTATAACCAGTTGTTCTGTCTGTTCCTGTATCTGAGGTTCAACCAAAATTCTGTACAGTAACCCATTACATTTTTTGAGTTCATCGTGGCGTGCAGGTGCAGACGAACTCATTGATATATGAAGTGCTATACAGGGGTGTGCCCAATGGAGAGCTCAGTTTCTAGGGGCAGGTCAGTGGCAGGCGAATCAGTCGGCAGGCTGGCGATGACTCCTTTTCAGCTGTTGAGGCGGAGTTGGACAACTTTTCAAAGGACAGAGCCGCACCAATAGTGGTGTGGCTCGGTCCTTTGATGTTGCATTCCTGCATTGCATTCCTGGTTGTGTGTTCACTCTGCTGTAGCTTACAGCAGTGTGAACGCGCTGAGCCCAGGCTGTCTGCATGCCCTCTCGCTGTTAAAAAAAATAAACAAACCAACGGGGGTGCCCAATACCCCGGTCGGCATGCCCCCTCCCAGTTCATTTGCCGATGGGGGAGCCCACTCCCCGTCGGCATAATGTCCCATCACAATTTGCTGTGTGCCATGGGGGTGCCCAATCCCCATCGGCTACAGCCCCCGCCTAACAAACATTCAGGTGGTGCTGGGGCCCACACCAGCATGCCAAATGTCCCTGTAAGAAAGAAAGAAAACCTTCCCGTGACATTTTTAAATTTTTTAAAACCTGTAAAAAAGAAATGGTCCCTAGTTGAGTCCGTGCCCCTCCTCCAACCCGCACCCACCCACCTCTGCGTAGCCACCTCCCAACACCCCTCACCCCATACTTACTTCCAGAGCAAGGCGCGACAATCTTCAGTGGAGTGGGAACATGTCTGCACTCTTCAAAGCCGACCACGAACTGAAGAAATGCCGGTAAGCTGTATAATGGCATGAATGTTTTTTTCCCACTTTGGTGCATATCTCGGCCATTTGTGCGAATTTTGGCACCAAATTTTCAACATGGGGTTCTTGGGACCCCACCTCATGAGTACAGTGACTGTCATCTGGTTATTCGGTCCCAAAAGGTGATTTCGCAGTCACTGTGCGGAATCACCTTTCGGGACCGATTAACGAAACAACAGTGTCACTGTTCATGAGGTGGGCTCCCAAAAAGCCTATGTTGAAAATTTGGTGAAAAAATTCCAAAAAATGACTGTTATGAGCGTGTGTTGCGCAGTTTCAACACACACTTGTAACGTCGTGAATATGTAATATTTTCACTCCAGATTTTCAACACTGGTATGTTTTACACCTCCTCATGAACAGTACAGCTGTCATTTTTCACATCCTGGCCGAAATGTGTTTTTGCACTTCCGGCGCAGAACAGCGCGGTCGCTGTGGGAAACCAGTGTTCGGGACAGATTAAGAAAATCACAGTGACACTGTTCATGAGCGGAGATCTCAAAATACTTTTGTTGACAACAAAAGTCCATAAAATGACTATTTTACGAGCGTGCGTTGCGCAGTTTCCACTCACATTCGTAACGTCGAGAATTTGTAATATTTTCACTCAAGATTTTCAACATTGTCAGTTTTGCACACCTCCTTATGAACAATACAGCTGTCATTTTTCACATCCTGACCGAAATGTGTTTTCGCACATCTGGCGCACAATGGCATGGTCGCTGTGGGAAATCAACGTTCGGGACAGATTAAGAAAATCATAGTGACAGTGATCATGAGCAGAGGTCACAAAATGCCTATGTTGAAATTTTTGTGAAATTATTCCACTAAATGACTGTTACGAGCGTGCGTTGTGCAGTTTCCGCGCTTATTTCGTCGTTCAGCATTTTTAATATTTTCACTCAGATGTTCAACAATGCCATCTCTTCACCTCTCTATGAATGGTACTGCTGTAATTTTACATCCTGCCCGAACTGAGTTTTCGCACATCTGGTGCAGAATGGTGCAGTCGCTGTGAGAAATCAATGTTCGGGACAGATTAGCAAAATCAGAGCCACTGTTCAAGAGCAGAGGTTCCACATGCTTTCATGAGGTGGGGGGTCACAAAAAGCCATGTTGAAAGTTTTCAGTGCAAATACCAACAAATGCCCGGGGCATTAGGGTCTCTAACCATAAGGATCCCCCCATGGTGGGGCTCCAGTGCCCTCACCTTCTCTGAACCACAGACACATCTTCACTCTTCAAAGCCAGATCACAAATTGAGGAAACAGGTATGCACTTCACTGTATTTCAATGGGAATGTGAACTTGGTGGCATAACTTATTCTTTCTGCTGGGAACTGCAGTCCTGCCAATCTGTGCATACCAACATCAATTCCAACAATGAACTTCAGCATTGACAAATGCTTGTTAAGAATTGGTCCACCCTGTTTTGGTTTCACCCCAGCTGCTTGAAATAACCCTGGAGAGAAACATTGTTAGCTTGCTCTGAAAATCACAATCAGTTAATTTAGTTTCAGCATTTTCATATTTTAACCCTTTATGTCCATCAGTCATTTGCTGCCACAGTTTCTTCAGGCATCGTATTTCTTTCTTGGATTTCCGGATCTTGGAGCTGTGCTCAAACAAGTCTGAATCAAAATCACTGAAAGGAAAAGTGTCCCCACTGTTTGAAATGTTCTTTGCCTGAGCTCGTCTCCACAGGTGCCAAAACATCAGGATTTACTCCTTCTTTGATCAACTCAGTAAATCCTGGGAAGTCATTTCAATAATCACAGGTACAGGTAACTTAGGTACTACCCCCACTTTCATTTGGTGTGACGCACCCTTAATGGCCAGAGTCACTTGGGTGGTGGGATAGTATCGAGTGTCCCCGTAGATGCAGATGACACCAGTACCTGGTCCTTTTGCGCAGTGTTTTCCCAACACTTTAACATGCACTAGGGTTCTGTCTGCTTCCCGAGTCAATGAGTCCCTTCACAGTCTTATCCCCCACCTTCACATCTCTTAAGTACTTGCCCCAATTTGCCAAGGACAAATCTGCTCCAGTGCCACTCTCCTTACTACGGCAGTTTCTTGCAAAATGACCTGGCTTATTACAGTTATAGCAGATAACGTCTTTGTGCCCAGATTTGTTACCCCCACCAGAGTTCTTGTCAGGCTTGGAGTTTAAATGGGGAAAAAAGTGTCTTACCGGTGCTTGACTGTTATCTTGCTGCTGTGGCATCTGTCTGGTCATTTGGTAGTCCTCAGCCAAAGAAAAAGCCTTTTCCCCACTCTCTGGTCAGTGTTCCTTTACCCACAGCTGCAGAAAAGATGTTGATGAATTGTTCCATGACAAATGTGTCGATCTGTGAGACTGCTTTGCTCTCTGATTGGATCCATTTTATCAGGAGTTCTCTGAGTCGCGTGAAGGCTTCTTGAGGATTGTTGACCGAGTTGTACCTCGGAGATCGAAATCTCTGCCTGTATGTCTCTCTGGAGATGTCATACCTTTTCAGGATTTTGCTTTTCACCAGGTCATAGTTTTCTGACTGTGCAGTGTCTATACTGCTGTAGACAAGTTGGGCTTTCCCTGTCAGGTAGGGTACCAGTCTGACTGTCAATTGCTGCTTTGGCCATTGGCAGGCTGTGGCAACTCTTTCAAAAGTTGTCAGGTATGCCTCTATATCATCCGAGGGGCACACCTTTGTAAGTTTAATGGCTTTTAAATTGCTTGCATTTTGTTGCTTATCTGGGTCTCTGCCAGATCCCCTGCCTTTGACAGCTTGCAAGCCATCCAGCCATCGCTGCATCTCTTTTCTCATCTGCTGCTCTTGTCGCTGCATCTCTTCTCTCCTCTGTGCTTCTAAACGTTGAAGCTCTTTTTCTCTCTCTGCTTCTCCATCTCTTTTTGTTGTATAGCCCACCATTTGAAAAAGTCCATCAGGCTTTCAGGTTCTGTCCCTGCCTGTTCTTTTTCCATAACTTGTGTTGGCTGTACAAGCTCAGACTGGACTTCTGTCTCTGCTAGTTTGGCTGCCATTCTCCTGGTAACCACTCCTGGCCTTGCTGCTGCAGAATCCATACCTTCCTCTGTGCTTCCCCAGTACTAGGTCCAGTACCCATGCACAAAACTCCTGTCTTACGATATGCACGGCGTAAATCCCACTTAGGCTGACACCATCTGTCATCGAGGCACAGGTCCGGAAGCATTGGAAAACCAGGAGCAGTTGCAGAATTCACCAAAAAATACTTATTTACACTAGCAGTATCATAAAATAAACTTGCTCAGTATAACTATTTATACAATAGGGGTGAGTTGTAAATGTTTCAAATAAAACAATGTATTCTCACCAGAGTGAGAATAAATGCTGATGACATCACTACAGTGAAAATAAATGGATTTATTTTCACTGTGGTGATGTCATCAAACCAAAAAAAACAGCAGAAAACACACTCCTATTGTATAAATTGGATACATGATGGGCATGAGTGTGATATGGAAAATATTTTCACTCCTGCACAGTGACTTCTGGATATTCACTCGTGAATATCCAGAGGTCACTCTGAAGGAGTGAAAATATTTTCCATATCACACTCATGCCCATCATGTATCCCACATTTAAAAAGGCAAAATAAAAGTTTTCTTTCAATCTCTGTGTCCCTTGTTCTTCTAATCTTTCTTGCAATTGCAGCTTAGCTCTTTTATAAGTCCAATCAACCCCCATCCTTAGCAAGCATCCTGTTTTTGTAAATATCAGGCAGGGCTACTAGAACACAGTGTGCTTGAGCTGAGAAGCCCTCTTTTGCAGCTTTTGCAAAGGGCTGGAAGATTTGCACTCAAGTAACCTCTAGTGTTTACAATAGTTTTTTGCAATCATCTCAAAATATAATTATATACTGTATATTTCAACAGTAACACTATATATTTTCTAAACAAAAGTGATCCTATTATGTTACATTTTCATACAATGATTTGCACATACTTTTATATTAGCATATATACAAGGGAGAAAAGAGAGACAGCAAGAGTGAACAGACAATGAGTGGCCAAAGAATTGCGAGATTGTCGGGGTGATCAAATCCGAAGTCTCACAGGAAAATGTGGTCGTGCAACCAGACAAACAGATAGACAGGAAAGGACAGATCTTTGCATTTAAACACTTTCTCCATAACAAGTGGGACTGGGTCCTATTCCACCCTGTCACAGTGGGGATGCAAAAAGGTCTGGGTCCAGAGTGCCCCACTCGTTGAACAGTGACTGCACGATGTCTACGGTGAGCGACCATTCGTGTAGATTTGCCTCTGTTCTGCTGAGGCAATCTGCAAGATTGTCCTGGACTCCTGGCAGGTAGACCGTCTGGACCAGAACGTCATGCTCAAGGCACCACTCCCACACTCTCATGGCTTCTCTGTACAAAGGGTAAGAGTGTGCTCCACCCTGCTTGTTGATGTAATACATCACAGCCTTGTTGTCCATCTGAAGGAGGATTACTTTGCAATGGAGGCCATCCTTCAGGGCTCAGACAGCGTGAGGACAGCGCTCATCTCAAGACATTTATGTGCAGATGGGACTCCTCCTGGCTCCATACCCCTTGAGTGTGGAGGTCCTGGCAGTGAGCTCCCCAACCAGTCAAAGACATCTCCATGGTGATGGTGACCTGGGGTTCTAGTGGGGCCAAAGGTAGACTTTAGGAAGCCTGTCTTCCTGAGTCCACCATGCAAGTGACCTTGTCAGAGGCTCTGTCACCTTGACGTGGAAGAATTGTGAGTGCGTGGTCACTGACCACCAGTGTTGAGCATCCACTGTGTGGTTCTCATGTGAGGCGGCTAGACACACTGTGAATACGGACGATGCCATGAGACCTAGCATCTGCTGCACTGGGAGAGCTCAAACTGAGCTGTTCTCCCCGATGAAGCAAGCCATTTGGAAAATGTAATTTCTCCTGTCCTCTGGAAGGAAGACCCTTGCCCTGGAGGTGTCCAGAAGGGCTCCTATGAAGAAAAGCTGTTGGGAGGGCTGAAGCTGTGATTTTTCCAGGTTCAGTAGCACCCCCATAGAGGTGAGGAACTTGGAAGCTGTGGAGACTGCTTCCTGTGTTTCCTGTCTGGACTTGCCAGGAGGTAATCGTCCAGGTAGGGGTACACTTGAATGCTGAGTTTTCTGAGATGCACCGAGAGTACCACAAAGTACTTTGTAAAGACTCGCAGCACTAAGGAGAGCCCAAAGGGCAGGACTCCTGAACTGGTAGTGCAGACCCAGAGCCACAAAGTGGAGGTGCTTGTGGTAGCTTGGGTGCACGGAATGGGCTGGTGGGTGTCCTGCATATCCAGGGATGCCAACCAGTCGTACTGATGAATCAGTGGTAGTAAAGTTCCCAGAGATCATCTTCAACTTTTCTTTAAACAGATATTTGTTCAACATCCTTAGATCGAGAATAGGGTGCATGCCGCCTGTTTTCTTTAGGACTAGGAAGTAATGGGAGTAGAACTCCGTGTTCCGTTCTGCCTGCGGCACCACTTCTACTGCCCTGTTTTCAGAAGGCTCTGAATCTCGGAAGTAAGGTACCCCTCTGGCTTGGGCTTAAAATGCTTTACCTAATCGACCCCAGTCATTACCGCCCCTGGCAGCATTTTTCAACTTATCCTTCTCTCCAGCCTTGGTACCATCTGGTGGAAGCACACCACGGTCATCCCACTCCCCAAAGGAGGTGATCCCTCTGCCCCAGGAAACTACCGCACCATCTCCCTCCTCCCCATACTGGCTAAAATCCAAGAAAAACTTGTCCTCTCTCAACTCTCCTCCTTCCTCGACTCCTCATCCTGCTACACCCCTTACCAGTCTGGTTTCAGGATGTCCCATTCTACCACCACCTCCCTGCTGAGGCTCATGGACTCCATCCTCTCTGCCATGGATAAAGGGCACATCACCTCAGCCATCTTTGTCAACCTAGCAAAGGCATCCGACACAGTATCCCACTTCCTCCTCCTGGCTAAGCTCACCAGCACAGAGCTCTCTAGTATAGCCACTGACTGATTCCAATCCTACCTGGTTGACCGGACGCAATCTGTCAGGATTGGTAACTCCAACTCCGATCCTCTCCCTGTCATATCGGGGGTGCCGAAGGGCTCCGTCCTGGGGCTACTCCTGTTCTCTATCTTCCTAAATGACCTGCCCTCTGCCTGCCCACACACCTCCATTCACATGAATGCAGACGACATGGTGCTGTATTCATCCGGCCCCTCCGCTACTGATGTGGCGACCACACTGCAGCAGGACTTCAACAGTGTCCAGCTCTGGTTTTGCTCCAATTAGCTTCACCTCAATGCCAAGAAGACAGTCTCCATGACCTTCCACAAAAGGCAGAGACTTTGCGGCTCCCTTCTCCCTGACCTTCCACACCCTGGATGGGACTTCACTGGAGGCCTGCCCCTCCTTCAGATACCACGGGGTCTGGCTTGACCAGCACCTTGACTTTTCTGTACACATCGATGACATCCAAAAAAACTCCACCCCAGACTGGGTGCACTTCACCTTAATCGTGGTTGCATCCCGTTGCTGGCCCGCCGAGCAATTATACAGAAAATGATTCTGCCAATTTTTGACTACAGAGATGTGGTCTACAGGGCCGCTCCCAAGTCTGCCCTGATCAGACGCGACTCCCTCTTCCATTCCTTCTGTTGTTTTGCACTTGACTGTCCCTACTCCACCCATCACTGTATCCTCTATCAGTCCCTGGGCCTACCCTCCCTACAGGACCGCAGATTGTCACACTGCGCATGCCTCACTGCCAAGTTCTGGTACCAGTCCTTGCCCCCCCTACCTCTGTTCGGTCCTGTCCGCCCACTCCCCCACAGCCTACGAGCTCAGGCAAAAAGACACTCAACTCCTACATATTCCCCACAGGTCACACCTCAACAGGCCAGGCAGCTTTCAGCTACCATATGCCCAAGCTATGGAACTCCCTCCCTCCAGACATTCAACACACCTCTCCCTCCCAGCACCTCAATGGTCTTCTCTCAACGCATTTCTCCTCCACCTGCTCATGCACCTAACATATCCTGAGCTCCTAGGCCAGTTACCCCTTCCTGGGTTTGCTCTGTGCCACTATTTATATCAATCTTATGATGTCAAGCGCTTGTCTCATGCCTCACCTTTTCTCTGTTCATGTGCATCATTGTAATGGCTGCACTATTTGCTTGTATAATCCTGCCATTGTCCTAATTTGCACTGCTGTACTTGTATTAATGTTACTGAGTTTTTACCATTGCTGTATTATTATTGTATCATTATTGTTCTCTTTATTTTGTTGTACTGTCCCCAAGACACATCTGGAATCGAGCAGCACTCTGCTCAGCATGCCTTTCTGGTAAAACTCTTAAATAAATCGGTCTGACTGAGCGGTAGACAGGTTGGACTGCTGCTTGGGTGGAAGATCTGGAGGGATCTCTGCAAAATTGAGAGTATCCCTCTCAAATAATCTTGAGGACCCATTTGTCCATTGTAATGGATTTCTACCAGTTGTAAAACTGAGCAGATGACCTCCTACTTCCGAAGCTGTATCCACCTCGGGCAGCTGAGTTGGGACCTGGGCCGGGTCTTCAGAAGGTGGCATTGGGCACTTTCGGGGCCTGAGCCTTCTGCTGCATTTTCTTTTGCGGCTGAGGGGTTTGGTTCTTGCTAAAAGCTCCTCGGTCCTTACCGCGAAAGGACTGCCTGTTATGAAACTGTTGGCGGTTTCTGCCCCTCTGAGGGGTGGCAGGAGCCGGTCTGGCAGTCTTAATTGCAGTCCTGGCTTTCTGAGTGCCCTCCAGTGCCTGCTCCACCTGTGGGCCAAACAGATAAACACCATCAAAAGGGAAAATCATGACTTTGTGCCAAGCATCATTTGTGAAGCCTGAAGACCTGAGCCAGGAATGCTGAGTACAAATCCCAGCCACTGCTGTCCTAGAGGCAGTGTAAAGGCATCTATAGCAGCTTTCAGCTGTTGATTGTTGGACTCTACCCCTTGTAATGGTCTGCAAGTTCCGCTTGGTGTCAGACTCTGGGAGATCCTCAACCACTGACCTGAGCAAGTGCCAGAGTGTATACTCACACTGAGAGAAATGGCCCTGTAGCTAGCTATGCATGCCCAGGGTTGCTGCAGCAAACATCCGCTTCCCCAGAGTGTCAATCTTGACGTCTTTATTCAGAGGGCAAGCCATGGATTTCTGGGAGAGCATGGCTTTGTCGTTTCTCCGTCAGCACCACCAAGTCATCTGTGAAGGGTTGTGAGGCAAGGATTGGCCTGTCTTTTAGGCGGGGGACGTATTTTCTATCTATAGACTTAGCCACAGAAGGAATAAGTGCTGGTCTGTCCACATCACTTGTGAAAGGGTCTCAAAAGAGGTTGCACTGCGGTGTCAGGTCTACAGGGATCTAAGGGACATGTAGATATTGCAAGCGCAAAAGCTTCCTGGGGTCCACAGCAGAGGTCTGGAGGGCCAAGGTGGACCCATGTTCTTTAGTAGAGACTTAAAAGAAAGATCTTCGACCACAGGCTCAGTTGATGTAGAGGGCTTACTTTCTAGCCCGTAAAACGAGTCTTCATCCACGTCTTCTGACAGGTGTAGATCAGGATCAGACTCATCAAAGTCGCCCTCTACCCTAGAAGGGTCAACAAGGATAGGGAAAAAGGGAGGGAGGGAGCACCGAGGCGCCACCCTCAGAATCGGGGTTGAGAACCACAGAGCTTGATTCAGCACCGGCACCACACTCTGCTTCGGTACCGAACGTGGCACAGCAGCTGGTGCTAGACGAGGAATCGGGGTCCCTGACATTGGGATGCCTGAAGGCTGCCACACCAGCGGAGACTCCTTGTAAGAGTTGAAAGGAGGAGGAGAATGCAGTACCTGTGCTGGCCCCTTCGCCGCAGCCATGTGGGGGGAAGGCATGAGGGAATGGCGTCCACGGCACTGAAGGTGGTGCTGCGCGATCAACCTGACAAAAACGCCCCAACCACAGACCAATGGCCCCTAGGCCCCGGGACAGAGTCTGCAGGTAAGGGCAGTCAGGACAGCTGCCAAACCCACTGCTCCATAAGAGCGGCCCAATGATGAAACTGCTCACTGGAGGCCCCCCCGGGGGGCCAGGAGGGGCTCCGGAGTTGAGGATCGTGGTCGCTAGTGACAGAGGCCACGGGAGGCCCCGGAGGAGTCGGAGTCTGTCTACTGTCCCCTGCCACCGACGATCTCCGCAGATGTACCAGAGGGCAAGCTTGAGCAGTACCACTTCTTCGACCGGGAGGAAGAAGAGCTCGAGGTCGAGCGGTGCCGGGTCCGGAAGAGTGTTCTGGCACTCTGGCAACCAGAGTTTGTGGCCTGAGCCTGGAATATCAGGAGCCAAGGCTGGCAAGAAATTTGTCTGGGTGCTCTCCTCTGAGATGGGAAGGGTTCTGGGCACTACTCACCTGGGGGAAGCCTGGCAGTGTGCCACTGATGCTTTGGGTGACCATACAGCATCTAGCACCCCTGAAACAGGGAGATGGGGGCTAGGGAAGGAGGGGGTGAACCTCTCACTAGACACATAATGACATCATGCCAAGGGCCACTTGGGTCCAATGGGCAGATGAATGTGCTGTCTCACTCACTTCTTTACCTGTCACTGGACACTCTCCTTCTCTGGGGTGGGTTGGGGCCGGGTCTCGCCCTGCAATACCACCAGCTAGATGACCACAGGTGAAGATGCAGCTGGGAGTACACATGGGAGAGGAAGACACAAGCGTCAGTGCCTCTGGTGTGCCTGTAACAGGGATGCCTCTGTGTCTTTGTAGCAAGGCTTAGAAAAAGGGAAGCTGCTGTTTGAGAGGATAGGGTTGGGCCCATGACTTCATATCCACTGAACTCTGCCACCCCCCGGTGAAACTCCCCCGCATCTCCGCTCCTAATAACTGGTGACTGGTTTGTAAGAGTTACCTGTCTGGGTGCTAAACAGCAAGGCCCTACCGTGGAGTGCAATCAGGCAAGGGGTGTGTGTATAATGCAGAGGACAGTTGTAGTGCAGTACCCTAGGGTCCATGGGGGATATTGCGGGAAGGCAGCTCCTTGGACAGAAAAAGAGAATGGTCCAGTGAAAGGAGGTCTGACCCAGTGGAGGCCACCAGATAATTTAAAACAAGTTGTGTGCTGTGGTGTGGGGGCAGAGGTTGGGGGCACTGAATGGTCCAAGAAAGGTGACTCAAACAATGCAATCATTCATCTGTGCCGTTTTCCTCCCAATGCAGATGGCTTGTGTTTGAGCAGATATGCCCCTCCTGTAAACCCCCTCATAATTAAAAGCTAGCTAAACCCTGGTAGTCTAACACTAAACATATTCCATTTTCAGAGGAGAAAAAGTGGATCCAAATTTATTTAATTAATGTCACGTTAACATACGGAAATACCAGGCTGTGAATCAACACACACCGCCTGCAGTTTTCACAATGACAACCACACTGCTGAGCCATTCCTTAATTGGCTCCTTCACCATGTCATGCATGTGTGCTCTTCAGAAGAAGGCATCCACCTGACTCTGATGCGGCCTTGTGAGAGAAGGTTACGAACAGTCTGTCCTTCAGTTAGAGAGGAATGCGTTAGTAACAGCAGACAGCTTCAGCATGCTGGCCATTCCAAATAGGCACTTAGCAACTCAATAAAAAAGAAAAATTATAAAATGGCCAGCAGAAAAGGAAGAACATGATTGGCTGAACCAGAACACCTGACTGCACAAAGATTTTTCTTACTGCATGTCTGGCTATCAATCAAATTTGCAACAGTATTTTAATACTTCTAATACATCTTTTTCATACATTAGTCTGTCTTGACAAGCAACTGTTATTTATTTGTAATTTTTTACCAGGAAGGGCACACTAAGCTGTGACATCTCATTTCATGGTGCTCCCTGGGGTGGGAGTTACATGGACCTGTTTAAATGATGGGGGAATATCGGTTAGAAAACTAGATAAAATCCTTATCTCTTACAATAAGTGCCATGAAATCTAACTTCCATCTGTACAGCCACCAGAGATGGGCACAAGGGGTGTCGATTTCACATAATCGTAAGTCGGCACCTAGAAGTACAGTACCACCACTCCCCACCCCTGGTGTGTGGCACTACAGCATTAGTATGATGTATTAGCCCAAGTTTCAGGTGTGGGAGGTGAACTAATGACATTCTGATCTGCCTTACCAAATGGTGAGGGTGCAACCTACTGGGCCACGGACAGTTTTGTAAGTGCAATAACACTACGTGTGTGTGTGTGTGTGTGTGTGTGTGTGTGTGTGTGTGTGTGTGTTTATATTACAGGGGCACGGTAGCACCTAATTGTTAGGGTTGAGTATGGTGTTTAATGTTAACCCTCAACTTGCACCTTAACTGCACCCATTCAATGGAATTGCATGCTATTTTGCAAAGCACAGTCTTGGAGGCAAGGTCCTTGATTTAGCAAATTTCGTCATGGTGGATGTCTGGATTCAGAGATCTGGATAGTCTGAACAGTGGAAAAATCAGGGTGGTTGGCCTTTTTATTGCCTTCACCTATAGCCCACAAGGTCTGGAATTTTGTTCTGAAATTTTCATGGTAGAAGGGCGTGTCCTAGAAAAGGGCTTTTTTTTTTTTGATTTGGTGAAAACATTTTAATTGGTTTCCGAGTTACAAGGATTTGAAATTTCAGTTCTGAGTATGCTCAACAAGGTCTTTCATTTATATGTCTGATGTGAAAGAAGAATTTCTGGCTCATGAAAAAAGAATCTTGTGAGTCAAAATTCTTCTGTGAGCCAAAATTCTTCATTTTATATGGGCACAATCTTGCTTTGCATTCAAAAAAAAAAATTAACCCATAAAAATGATGCTCTGGACAAAAACATAGAAATCTAGCTAATCAGGATCCATTTAGTTCAATTCTGGAATTTGTTTTAAAAAACAACCATGAAATATGGTTTTGGGACAGCCCTACAATCCTAGGTGGAAGGCTTAGCGAGGCCCCGATTCTTCCTTCATGTAGCAGCAGCAGCAAAATGTTTTATTCATAATTATAGGAACAAAGGATATGCTCAACTGAGCCTAGACTCATTTACAATGAGGTCCTTAGGCAGCTTTGTTACAAATCAAAATGTTACATACAACCATAGAATACTTCTACAGTGATACATACAACATATTCATTACAAAATTATTAAAACAACATCTAGTGGTTTTATAATTTCATTTGGCAATCCTTCAGTACCTCATTTGATCTGACAACAACTGCAAGATTCACTACTTTTGCTGTCTAACCATACTTTTATATCCTTCCATCTATTTTTTCCTGTTTGAAAACTCAGTGTTAAGGGGACATTATTCCATGCCTTTGCTCCTAGGTAATATACAGATCTTCCTATTTCTAGGTTGCAATTAGGAATCTCCAAATTCATACCTGTAGCTGATCTCAAGCAGTGCTGTTTTTGTCTGATAAAAATTCTAGATGATATACAATCCAGAAAATGCTCTTACGGCTTTATTCGTGAATGCAAGAATATGACCGCATATCCTATCTTCCAACCTTTGCCAGCCTAACTCTTTGTACAACTGACAGCTATGAGTCATTCTAGGGGCTCCAGTTATGTATCATGCTACTCTATTATAGTATACATCAAGTCTTGTCAATTCTGTCCTAGCTGCAGCGGCATACAGGATGTCCCCATAATCAAACAGTGGTAGTATCATTATGTTCACCACCCTCTTCCTGGTCTCAAGGGACAAACACATTTTGGCTGTATAAAGGGCACTTAACCTCCTACCCACGTTTTTCGACAACTGTTCTTTCCAGTATGTGTATTCCATTTTAAGGCGATATCTACCCAAATACCAAGGTACCTATATGACTGCACCTGCTGAATCACTATCCCCTCATCCGTTTTTATATTTAACGTCATACCAGTTAAATTTTAATTGCATCTGTTAAATAGCATTATTTTATTTTCCAAGTTTCATGGAATAACTTTGAATAGAAAAACAACTTCTGTTTGTAACAAGTTTTTTTATTTTAAGATTTTTACCCCAAAGTTTCAACATGGCTTGTTTTGACCACACCTTGTTAACTAGGAAGGTGACATTTTTCAAATCACTGAAAGGGATTTGTTGTTGTTCTGCGAAATCACTTTTGAGCAGATTTGAAAACTTCACCTCACTGATTCATGAGGTGGGGTCATGCAAAAGTCTATGTTGAAAATTTGGTGTCATAATATTTAAAAAAAAAAAAAAGTTATGAAAGAAGTATCCATGTGTCGGTACTTGTAGCCGCAGACAGAGCTTCCGCAGCCAGATGTACTGCTCATATCTGCATCTGTAGCTACATGGAAATGCAATGCCATCTGGGCCCTAAGCTTCCACAGCCTGATGGACTCCACATCTGGCACAGGACCCTTTTGGTCCTGTACTTCTGCAACCAGATGGACTCCTCACCTGGTGCAAGGCCTAGAGGGCCCTGCACATCTGCATCTGTAGCCACATGGTAGCTGTGCTTCCGCAGCCTGATGGATCTGTTCAAGCAGGTTCCAAACAAGGATACAATTCCACTATATCAAAAATAAAGGAAATTAATTGTAAAAAAAAAAAAAAAAAAAAAAGCATTACTCCACCAGTTAGGGTTCAACTAAAGTAAGAAAAGTAGGGCCCCCGCCATCAGCAGCAAAAGGACAAGAACACATATGGAACCTCAGAAGCCATCAGATGAAACAAACAACTTACAGTTGTTTCCAGATGACAGAGAAATGTAGTACCACTTATTTGGTACCTTTAAGCATATGCATACAATACACTGCTCTTAAAAGAATACTGCATCAGTGGTGTTTAGAAACCTTACAGTGTGACTGCAGAAGTGGGTGTGTATGTTTTGCAGTGTGCATGTGTATTTGTGGCTGCAGAAGTGTCTGCATCCACAAGTACAGGGTTTTAAATAATTGATTAGCAGTTTTTTCCTGGGACAATACTAACTGTACAGAAAGTACTTGGATAGGTTTTCTATAAGTGTTATGTTTGTTAAACACAATGAGGCAAGTGCTATGCATTTTTACAATGTTTTAACACTTTTATGAGCAAAACGCTAATCAATTTTTAGAGTTAAATAAAACCCTGAACTAGTTGTGTATGTCTTATTACTGTGCATGTTGATCTGCAGACAGAGGTGGTGTTGTAATCTAGGTATCACCATCTGTGAATGCTGATATGTTGCTGTAAAACACTTCTACAGACAAAGGCAGTGCTGTGAATTCAGTATAATAAATTTGTACCTGCGGCTGCAGGAAGCACAAGACCCACAGGGCCTGCACTTCTGCAGCCACAACTGGATATTGGCACAGGGCCCAGAAGGCCCTACATACAGTATCTATCTCTATTAGTACGGAAGCACAGGGCCCAAGGTGCCCCATTTCTGTAGTCTGGTGGACTCTCACTTGCTGGATTTCTATCTGCAGCTAGAAGTGGGTGTGCATGTCTTGTAGTTTCCTTGTGTACCCAGAGCTGCAAGCACTGACCCTTATGATGGATATCTTCTGTGTCATTTGGAAACAGATGCATGTTGTTTTTCTTACCTGATAATGGCTGTCATACAATGGTTCATACAAAGGTTCTGTAGGAGCCAAGAAGGCAGTTAGCCCATAAGGCTCCATTTCTGGTAAAATTTTAAAGAAGTTGCTTGACCTAAAAACCTACCGATTTTTCAAAAATTAGATTTATCTTTACCAACTACCTACAAGGGGAGCACATTCCATGGATTTACCACTTTTTGTCTAAAGAAATGCTGCTTTTTTTTCCATCTTAAAATGCTTTCCAGCAACTTTTAGTGGACGAACTCTAGTATTATCAGCATTTAAATTCAAACCTCATTTCATTAAAAGGTATTGGGGGCGCTAATGAGCAGCTAACTGGGAAGTTACATCCCGTCATCTGTCAGGGCAATCAATATTTAAAGATTAGCACGGAGTTTCTGTGCCCTGAGTGACTAAATGGCGTAACAGGTGTCCGAAGTATCATGGACGAGTTTTAACGCCGATGCCATCTAAAAGTCAGCTCTACCAGCAAATGGGTAAAAAACAATGACGGGCTTGGGAGAGAGAACTCAGGCCTAGTCTCACTCTCTGCAGCGGAAGTGGCGGCCCTGGGCAAGGAACTGACTGGCAGGTGATTGCAGCCTTGGAGCCATGACTAGTTAAGTTAGAAGACAAATTAGAAGGCAAATTGCAAGAGGTTTGGAACAGCAATCACAGCAGAGCTCCCAGTTGGCGGAGGCAGAGGAGAGAATCTCCAGGCTGGAGCGAGGTGCTGGGGTCCCGAACAATTCGTACTTGCAGAGGAACTGGAGGGTTTAAGGAGGCCTACGACTATCAAGAAAACTACCATCGTAGGGCTAAATTTTGCCTCAGAGGGCTCCCTGAGGGACTAGAGGGAACGATGCCCAAGCTTCTGTGGTAAGGTGCTACCTGAGTTACTGGGACTGAAGTTTAAAATGGCAGAGTTAAATTGGGCAGGCCCATCAGGCGGTAGTGCCCCGACTCCCCGTAGGTCAGCCCCCACGGCAGATAATTATGCGCTTTCACAATTTTCAGGACCGGGAAACAATATTGAAGGATTATAGATCCCGGGGCTCGCTGAGCTATGAAGATCACAGGCTGTTTTTGTCGCAAGATTACTCGGCTAGGCTGCTTAAAAGGAGGAAAGCGTTCAATGGAGTGATGACCCAGCTTAGAAACCTAAAGGTTGAATGCTTCTTGACTTATCCTGCGACATTGCAAATCAAACATGAAGGAGCAACCTATTCGTTTTGGGATATCGAGAAAGCAGAAGAGTTCATTAAAGGTCTGAAAAGGAAGGTGAGCTGAAGGATCATTAAGGAAAGTTTTCTGAGAAGGGAAGATGTTTGAGAGGGTTATTTGCTGACTTGAACATAAAATGGCGATGTTTATTGTTAATGTGGTTTTTCCTATAATGTTACTGGAGTCTTTTGCCTGGATTATTTTGGTTGGTGCCGTTGCGCTGGATTATTAAGTAGTAGACTTTTGTGGAGGGCCTGCTGGGAGTCGCGGAGGACTGGATTGGCGTGGACTAAATGGCATGGGGAACGAGCTGAGATGCATGATGGATCCTTGCCTGCTGGGTCGAATGCTGGAGGACTGATGGCCGCTCAGCGGTCTGTGGACAGTAGAGGTGCAGAAGATGGCGGTGGCCTGTAAGGTAGGAGCGGGGGAGGGCTATGCGCATGATATATAATGGTGCAGCCTGGCCCCCTGCCGCCTCTTCCCATTCTAGAGAAGTCAGCTCATTTGATATTGGCTCTGTGGAAAAGGACTCCTGTTGCTGCCAGACAAGGGTCATGAAAAGGAGGGTCAATAGATGGGGGGAGGTTGGAGAGGCTAAGGTGGGTAACTGTAGGGAAGAGATGGGCTGAAGGGGTGGTCAAGGGGGTAGAGGGTTCAACTGAGGGGAAAAGGGTCTGATTCCTTCTTGGGATTGCCTTTGGTGGGACTGGGGTAGATTAAGGGAGGACAGAGGTTCACTTTGGGGGAGGAGGGATAGGATCTCTTTATATAGGCCTACTTCAGGCCAGGATGGTGGGAGATGTGTGAAGGTAGGGGGTTCCCCCAACCCCGGTCTGGAGGGGAGTAGGTCTTAGTTTCATCTGGTACTCATGGACCAAGAGGTTTATAAATGAGGACAGGAGGGATGGTGGGGATATAATGAGTGAAATTAAGGGATATGTCAGTATAAAGGAAAAGAGGGAAAGGAGGGGTGGGGAGGGGTAAAGAGAGGAGCGGGTGGTGATAGGGAGAGAGTCGGGGGGTATGGAAGAGGAAAGGAGAAGATCGGATTAAAGATATGGATTGGAGGGGAAGGGGAACTCGGGCCCACGCCAGAGTATGGTGGAGACTATAGGGTTAGTGAGGCTACGGAAAGGGGATATGGTTGCCTGGCGGGGGGTGGACACGATCTCAGCTGTGAAAGAGAATGGTGATTGTTGACTGTTTTGTGTTTTCTCTAGCAGGCACTTGTGCTGTAGTAGCAATTAGTGTGATAGTAGGGGGGTGGAGAAGGGGAATTAATCAAAAGATGGGGAAGAGGGGAGGGGAGGAGGAGGCAGGAAAGATGTGGAGGGGCTGTTGTTACTGTTATTGTTATTGAATGTTAAAGGGGATACATCTCATTTAGTATTTGCTAGTAGGATAGTAACCTGGTTGCACTTAAGGAGGGATGGCCGAGTGTGTGGTACTCAAAAGGGGAAAGGTTGGTGTACTGACGGAACATACAACACCATAGGGGACTGCTATATCAAGATAAATGGGTATTCTCATTGAAATGTAAAGTGTTTTGAGATAAAATGAGTGATCTAACAAATTTAAATGTGGTATAGTGGAATGTAAAAGGCATAGCAGACCCAGTGAAGAGGACTGCGCTTCTGACTGCACTGAGGCGTAAGGGGGCTCTGGTGGCCTTGCTGCAGGAGACACACCTGACAGACCTGGAGCATGCCAAGCTGGTGCGGAGCTGGGTGGGAAGGTGTATTGCAGCCTCCTATTCGTCTCACAAAAGGGGGGTGGCTATACTTCTGCATAAGAATCTAATGTTTGAAGTGAAGAGGATAATCAGAGACCCCAGGGAGGGTAGATATGTTTTCGTCACTGGAGGGTGGCAAGGCGAAATAATTACGCTTGGATGCATATATGCTCCGGCCGTATATGACCCAGAGTTTTACTCCTCTTTACTTGGCTTGCTTGTTAAAGAACAATTTCCTGGTCTTATATTAGGGGGGATTTCAACTGGGTAATGGACGCGAGAATGGACCATTCGGAGGGGAAAGGACGAGTAATGGAGGCTATGGGACAATGGCAAATAGGTATAGCAGATTTGGACATAGTGGATAGCTGGAGGCCATCAGCTCCACTGGAGGGAGTATACCTTTATTCCAACCTCATAAAACATGGTCCGACTGGACCATGCGTTTCTCCCTAGGAGCTGGTTGGGGAGGATAAGGAGATAAGCCACAGCCCCATATTCATATCGGATCATGCTATGGTGGTGTTGAGACTCGTGGGAGAGAGGCTCATCAACCTGGAGGTTCCCAGGGTATCTGGTTAAGGACCAGGCATTTAAGGAACATCTAAGGGAGCAATGGAAGTTTTATGTAGAGACGAACAATATGGAGGAGATCTCTAAGGGCACCCTTTGGGAGGCGGGCAAAGCCTTTATGAGAGGGGTCATCATGGCTTATGTTGGCAAATTGAAGAAACGAAAGAATAAGAGGGTAGAATTGGAAAGACAGGTGAAGAGTTGGAAAGAGGGTAGAGGCGAGGGATGGGGAAGCTTTGAAGCTACTGGCAACGGCGAGGGAAGCGTTAAACTCCCTACTGAGGGAAGAAGCAGGGAAGGCGTGGTTTGGCTGTCAGAGGCGTGTCTTTGAATGGGGAAATAAACCCGGCCCTATGCTGGTAAGGCTGATGAAAGGGGGAAGGGCCCAACCAGGATCTCACAAATTAAGGGAGAAGCAGGGCAAGTTAGGATAAGGCCAAAGGATATAGCTGAGTGCTTTGCGGAGTTTTATGGGAAATTATATAGGGCAGAGCGAGTTGGCCAGATAAGGGACATTTGGGAGTTTTTGGACAGATTACCCATACCGAGGATTACAGAGGAACAGAAGAAGCGTTTAAATTGGTCTATATCACGAAAGGAAATGTTAAGGGCCATACAGAAACTACAGGAAGGGAAGGCATCTGGACCAGACGGATTTCCCGTTGAGTACTATAGGATCCTGGGGGGGGTCGGTGGCAGATGTACTGAAGGAAGTATTTGAGGGGGGAGAGGAGGAGCAGATGGTAACACTGCCTGACTCATGTTACGAGGCTAATATTTGTTTGATCCGTAAGGGTGGACAGGAGGGGCTGGAGTGCTCAGACTATCGCCCGATATCCCTCCTCAATGTGGATATGAAGATCTTGGCCAAAGTATTGGCCTTGAGATTAAAGGACTGTTTGCCGGATGTGATCCACTCAGACCAGACCGGGTTCATTAAGGGACGGCAGTCCTATCATAATGTACGGAGGTTGTTGAATACTATTTGGAGGGCGGGGCAGATTGGAACGGGGATGGGGATACTGTCTATGGACGCCGAAAAGGCGTTCGATAGGGTGGAGTGGGACTACCTCTTCGAGGTGATGGACCGGTTTGGCTTGGGGGATACGTATATAGGATGGGTTAAATCCATGTACAGAAAGCCCAGTGCACGGGTAATGGTGAATGGGTGTTTGTCGGAAAAGGTTGAACTAGAGAGAAGGACTAGGCAGGGGTGCCCGCTTTCGCCTTTGCTGTTCGCCCTGGCAATCGAACCCCTAGCGTTAGCGATACGCCGGCATGAGGGTGTGGTCGGAGTGAGGGATGGGGAAGGGAGGGAGCATAAAGTGGCGCTCTACGCCGACGACATGCTTCTTTTTTTAAGGGATATGGGGGACTCGGTGAGACACCTGATGGATATTATTGGGAAATTCGCAGACTTCTCTGGGTACAAGATAAATGTGAAGAAGTCAGAAATAATGGGATTTCCAGATATCAGTCCAGAGGTGCAGCGGACAGGTTTCAGCGTGGTTAAGTCAGACTTCAAATATTTAGGGTTACATGTGGGGAGAAGGTGGGAAGACCTGTACAGGCTAAATTATCACCCATTAATTAAAGGGATCCTTGCGGATTTGAGGCTGTGGCTACATCTACCCATATCTTGGATTGGGAGGATAAACCTCATTAAAATGAATATTATACCCCGGATACTATACCCGATGCAAATGCTGCAGGTGAGACTAATACAGAGGAATGTTAAAAGGTTGGAGAAGGGGTTTGTCGAATTCATATGGCAGGGAAGAAAACCCAGAATAAGCCTAGCAAGACTTAAGGCGGATAGATCTAGAGGTGGGCTTAATTTTCCAGACCTGGGGGCTTATTATAGATCAGTGCAGCTTAGGAGTGTAATGGATTGGATCCATAAGCGGAGGTGGCTAGTTGGGTGGGACTAGAACAAGAGGGGGCTCCTGGGAGATTGTCAGCATATCTACATAGTAAGGGCTACAGGCATATAGGAGAATGGGAAGGTTAATCCGTTGGTGCGGGAGACATTGGAGGCCTGGGTCATTCCTGGAGGTGAAAGGATCGCCTCAGAGAGAAACAATCCTGCTCCCGATTGCAGGGAATCCATTTTTTATCCCGGGTATGGAGGACAGGGGGGTTTCTGGATTGGGAAAAAAGGGGGGTGGTATGTGTGGGAACCTTGCTGGAGAAAGGGGAGTTGATCGAGTTCAATAAGATCAGTAGGGGGTTAAATTTAGGGGCCTCACATCT
The DNA here is from genome assembly GCA_016271365.2 of Neoceratodus forsteri. Lineage (NCBI taxonomy): Eukaryota > Metazoa > Chordata > Ceratodontiformes > Ceratodontidae > Neoceratodus > Neoceratodus forsteri. The sequence continues at coordinate 666,889,964 of CM057451.1, read as the reverse complement.
ATTTAGATATTTTCAAGTTAGAGCATATGTCAGAGGGCTGAGTAAGGGGGGGAAGTGTGGGGCTGAGTCCGAATAAGTTAGAGCAGATATTAAGCCAGGCCAGGAGAGATCCAAAAGGATTTATTGGAAAGGTTACTAGACAGGATAGGCTAAATCTGCCAGATTTAACAGGCCCCACGAAAGCCCTTTGGGAAAGGGATCTAGGCCTGCAGATATCTGACGCTAATTGGGAAATGATGCTGGGGATGCCAGAGGGTATTATGGTATGCAATAAATTCAAAGAGGCCTTTTTTAAATTTCTGCACAGAGCTTTTTGGCCACTGGCTGCAGTGCACCAGATGCACCCAGGGGTATCCCTGAATTGCAAGAGATGTGTTGGGGGTCTGGGTACCTTCTATCACTGTTTCTGGACATGCCCAGTCTTGGTTAAGTTTTGGGAGAAGGTAGTACAGGAGGTAAACAAGGGGATTGGAGGTCGGTTGTCCCGGGATCCCCTGGTGTGTCTGTTCGGGATGGAAAGGAAAGTTGGAGAGGAGGAATGGTTAATTTTGCCCAGGTGGGCAAGGGTCTTGCTTGTGCTGGCAAGGTACTGCATTCAGAACACTTGGATGACTGGAAATGGGCCCACAATAGCAGACTGGACAAGGGTGGTATTACGGTCGCTGGCCCTGGAGAGATTCACCTGGGCAGGAAGAGAAGGAGAGGAGAGGAGAGGTTTATGAGGGAATGGGCCCCGTTCCTGGCGATGCTGAGCATCTCTGAAAGTATAATGCTATGCACGGGGTGGGACGCCTAGGTCTGGGTGTAAGAAGGCTGTGGGAAATGAATACGGCTGCCCCAGTGAAGTTAGGTGAGTTCACACACTCGGTCATGATAGTATAGCAGTATAACAGTGTAACACCACAAATGGAATCAATGTGGTGCATAAATGAAATAACCAGGTGTATTGTATTTTACTTTATTTTATCTTATCTTACTGTATTGTATTGTATTTTTTTTATTCTTTCTTCCTTTCCATCTTCTTGTTCGTCTATGGATATTTTGTTTATCTGTCCTGTGTCAAAGGTAGTGTGTATTTTGTCTTCTTTTTCTTTTTGGTGTCTGATGAAAACTTTAATAAACAGACGCCAAAAAAAAAAAAAAAAAAAGGTATTCATTGTGGATAACTTCATGCATGAGTAATAGGTCCCCCCTTAAATGACAGTATTACATAGACATAGATACATAAACACTGTTGGCAGATAAGGGCCGATGGCCCACCCAGTCTGCCCATTTGAGCATGTAAGTTCCCTTTATGTTTTTCTAGAAGTTTGTTGCCCTTACCCCTGAACTCCAGAATTCCCTTATGTCTATCCCATGCATTCGTAAATCCCGTGATTGTTTCAGCCACCACCACTTCCTCTGGCAGAGTGTTCCACTTGTCCACCACCCTTTCTGTGAAGAAATTTTTCCTCACATTTATTCTGAATCACCTTCCTTCCAACTTCATCCCATGCCCTCTAGTCGTGGAACATCTTTTTCACTGGAAAATAGTGTATTCCTGCACCCTGTCCCTCCCTGTAAGGTAGCTGTATGTCTCTATCATATCACCTCTCTCCCTCCTCTCCTCCAGGGAGTACATATTCCAAGTCCTTCAGCCTGTCCTCATAGGACTTGTGATGCAATCCCTGTACCACCTTTGCTGCCCTCCTCTGAACCTTCTCTACCCTGTCTATGTCCTTATGTAGGCTAAGGTCTCCAGAACTGTACGCAGTACTCCAGGTGGGGCCTCTCTAGTGTCTTGTACAGTGGAATTATGACCTCCCTTTTCCTGCTGGTGATGCCCCTGCCTATGCATACCAGCATCCTATTTGCTTTACCTGCTGCCCTGTCGCACTGTTTCCCTACCTTGAGGTCATCAGAGATGACAACCCCAAGATCTCTTTCCTGTTTGGTGCATGCTATATCCTCACGCCCCAACTGTTCCAGGGTTTTTGTGCCCCATCTGCATTATCTTGCACTTCTTCGCATTGAATTTCAACTGCCAAACCCTTGACCATTCTTCAATGACATAAGTTTAAGTTTTGTCAGAATCTGAATACATGATAGGGTTTTAACTGCATTTATGGTTTTGGTTTCACACCTTTGTACCTTTTCCATATCGTCTGCATCTTTCCTTTTATATGGGTAACAACAATGTGTGTATGTGGGATCTTACATATGCATGGTATAGGGTGAATATTACCTTAGTGGTGAATATTACCTTACACTCTCTAGATATTATGTTCCTTTTACTGGCCCACAATATACCATTTGCTCTAGAGACTGCAATGTTACAGTGTGTTGTATTTTCTAGATCTTTGGTTACCGTGACACCCAGATCTTTTTCACATGTGGTGTAGGACTGAATTGTATAAACCAAGTTGTACTGATGGTATGTGTTATGTTCCCCCCAGATGCATAACTTTGCACTTTTCGGTAGTAAAACTCATTTCCTATGTTTTTTCCCATCCATAAATAAGATCGTCTTCCTGTAATGATGTGCGCTGTTCCACTGTAACACATGGACCACCTGGTTTGGTGCCTTCAGCATATTTGATGCACAAATTTTTAAGACCCATAGTTAAGTCGGACATAAATATTTGAAAAATTAATGGCCTCAAAACAGAACTTGGGGGACTCCACTGCTCACTAGTCCTGGTTTTGATAGATGACCGTTTACAACTACCCTCAGAGTTCTATCTGCCAGTCATTGGTTTATCCAAATAATAATTTTGTTATCTATTACTAAGTCATGCAGCTTTTGTGACCACTCAGTGAGGTACTAAATTGAAGGCCTTACTGAAGTCTAAGTATAGGATGTCACAGTCAATCCTGCTATCAAGTAGTTTATTGAATTTTTAATAGAAACAGATGAGGTCAGTGATACATGATCTCCCCTGTGCAAAACCATGTTGGGTAATAGTGAGTGGAACACATTCCGAAGAAAGGGGGGTCACTAGTGGAGTCAGGGCTCAGTACTGGGTCCAGTCCTCTTTAACATCTTTATAGGTGACATTGCAGAGGGTCTGGAGGGAAAGGTATGCCTCTTTGCAGATGATATAAAGATCTGTAACAGAGTTGATACACAAGGGAGGCTTAGAAAGGATAAGAAGGGATTTGCAAGGTTGGAGGAATGGTCAGAAATATGGCAACTTAGATTCAATGCAAAAGAAGTGCAAAGTAATACGCCTGGAAACAAAAACCCAGTAGAAGAGTACACAATAGCAGGAGGTACTAACAACAACAAAAATGGAGCAGGACTTGGGGGTAGTCATATCAGATGATCTAAAGGTGGGTAAGCAATGTGAGAAGTCAGTAAGGAGAGCCAGAGGGATACTGGGATGCATAGGAAGGGGCATCCGAGTAGAAAAGGGCAGTGGTTATCCCTCTGTACAGACAGTTGGTGAGACCCCATCTGGAATATTGTGTGCAGTTTGGAGACCTCATCTACGCAAGGACATAGACAGGATGGAAGCAGTCAGAGGAGGGCAACTAAAATGGTGCAGGGTCTGCATCAGAAATCATATGAAGAGAGACAGAGAGCTTAATATGTATACCCTTGATGAAAGGAGGGATGGGGACATGATAGAAACGCTCAAGTACCTCAGGGAATCAACAAAGTCCAGGAGGGTAGCATCTTTCAGAAAAGAGATATGTATAGAACAAGGGGACACAATTTAAAGATAGAGGAATGGCTCAGGGTAATGTGAGAAATCTTTTTCACGGAGAGATGGTGGATCGTGGATCCTTCCTGGGGAGGTTGTTGGGGCTAAAACAGTGGGGGAATTCAAACACGCATGGGACAGACATAAGGCAAATGTAGTGGGGGGTGGCACAGGAAGTAGGCTGTTGGTTAACTAGAATCTGCAGCTTATCCAGTAGGTAGGGAAATGGGCAGACTGGGTGGGCCAAGTGGTCCTTATCTGCCGTCAAAGTCTATGTTTCTATGATCTTGATCAAGTGCTGAGATCTTTGCATGTATTTTATCTCTAATGATGCCTTCCTGTATCTTCCCCCAGAAAGAAGGCTAATTGGTTGGTAATTTACTGGGCTTGTTTTATCCCCCTTTTTACTGCTGTGTGGGCGGAGCTCCGCAGATGTATTGCTATCATCTGAAAAGCGCACTGCGGAAGCACGTGATCAGATTATCTCTCCAGCATTCTTCTACAGTGCTCAGGCAAAATTCCACAGCATTTTGTTTTCACAGCCCTTCCCTTCCATCGGCTGCATAAACACACCCCCTTCGAGGGTCACTACTTTTTTTCTGCAACTGCATAAGTTACTGCCGCCGTGCCCAGGAGGATGGCCACTGACTCCAAGTGTGTATGCGAAGTATCATGCTGGGGACAACTCTGCCCTTTCAGGCTCTCTCTCAAACAAACTGCATTCTGCAGTTTGGTAAGCAGAACAAAGAGAAGCTGCCCGACGCTCACCCTCCAAGCAAGGTACGGGTTGGAACCCTGAGTTTTAGCATCTACCCCTGGAGGAATCTTACTTGCCCCTGTTTGCCAGTGTTTCTCACACTTTGTGCAGCAATCCAGAAGTCTTCTAGAACTGCTGCCAAGAAATTAATGCTAGGACTGACCTCTGCTTGACATGTTCTTGATTTCTCACTTTAAGTAATGTTTAGTCTGATGTCTGCCCCCCTCGACGAGGTGCCTTTGTAAATGAGTCTCTACTCAAAGGTTGTAAACTCGATTTGTAATGAATAAATAAAATAAATGTGCACTGTTGTCATGGCGGCCATCATGGATACAGCAGACTCGGGCATGGCAAAGCTCAGGGTATTCTTTTCCTCAGTCTTGTTGCTCTAAGCAGCCTTATCAGCTCTGACAAGAGCTGGTTAAATACTGGAATAACATGGGCAAGGTGACAATCATCTCACACAGTAGCTGTATTTAATGTTTCCTCGTAAATATATTTTAGTGGATATTTAATTTGGTGTATTGTTAGTTTCAAAAATTTAACTAAAATTAAATCCGTATTAGATGATGAATTTAACTTCAGTTTAGTTATTTTGCTACCATTCTAGTTTGATTTCTATTGTTGCTGAAGCTTCTGAAGTGATTGGTACATACTTTCTAGTTGGGTGAGCACAGACCAAACAAAAGTGAGTGTTAAAAGCTTCCCCCACATCTACAGAGGATGTCTTTATAAGGTTGTGATGATCTATTGGTCCTATTTTACGTTTATCATTTTTTTTCAATGAGTTGATATATAGAGAGTACTGGATGGGGAAGTGTATGATATGAGAATTTAATGCACACCGAGGGTGGGATGCTACATAAACCCCAAGGAGAAGCCTGAGGGTTTATGAAAGCATCCACCAGAGGGTGTATTAAATTCTCATTTCACACTTCCCCATCTTTTATTTTGTATAATAAACTGGCAAGGAATTTTTCCCACCAGAGTACAGGTGTCTAGGACGGCCCAGTGGCGCGGAGGGGTTGAGGTGCTGGTGCCGCACACCATGCCATTGACCTGGGTTGAGCGAGCTCAGGCCACTGGGGAGTCGGCAGGGAGGGAATAAATCGAGGGCCGGAGGACTGCTCTCTCTTTCCAGGGAGGGCTTGGGGATGTGCTAAGCTCATGGGGCGACCTCTGGCAGTGGCTGGGGTGGCAAACGTGGCGGCAGGCATATGCTTGGGGCAGAGCCACGGCACTCACGTTGCCTTGCTGGCCGGGCTCCACAGGGACAGCCATCGCGCAAGCAAAACCCCGCTCAACGAGGAGACGACGAGGGCCCCAGGGATCTCGCTCTCATCCCCAATGCTAGGCCAGGCCACACCGGGTATCCACGGCCAACATCCTAGAGGGATGGACCCTCCAACTCCAGATAGAGCCACTGAGGGAGGGCGGGCCCTACTCCGGAGGGTGATTCGGAGCACTGGGAAGTCCCTTGAAGGAAGGGTGAACCAGTGTGGAAGGTCACGGTGGGGAGTAGATGGGGTAGGACTGCGTGGGCACCTTCGAGGGATGCCTCAGAGAACCGGTGCAAAAATGGAGTTAAAAAAAAAAAAGTACAGGTGTCTTTTGTATACAAATGTTTTAGAAAATATCTGCCTTTTGTGAATTATGACCAAAGGTTTATTAAGTACAAGGTTACAACAGCAGGAACACTGATAAAAAAAAAAAAAAAAACTAACAGCATAGAACAAAACATTCGTAACATTTACCAACTTTTTTTCTTTTATGAAGAGACTATGTAAGTAGTCTGTAAAACTATTCTCATTTTAAAATGAAAAGTCTTTTGATAAGGTCTATATTTCTGAAAGTCTTATTTTTTCAATGTTTAACAACTGAGAATTACTTGCTGCTTGCAATTTTGTTTTCAGATCTGTTTCTGTTCGCTCATTTTTCCCCCTGTGGCTCTGGGTGGGGGGTCGGCTGCGATGCAGAGTTGCTGTGACTGCTGGTCTTGCCTGTGGGGAGAAGGGAGCGTGGTAAAAGTGCATGTTTTTCGTTTACTGTATTAGGCTTTTTTGTGCATTTTTTAAAGTTTTATTTACTTGTAGTAAGCCATTTGTGCTTAAGAAGCTGGTAGAGGTAAGCACATTTATGGCAGGAGGTCGCGGAGAAAGTGTTTACTTGTCGGCAGTGGTGGTTGTTTGAGCAGGTGACAGGAGAGCAGCTGTGGGGGCTCATGCTGCGCTTATATTTTGCTGAACACGTGTTTCGCCGTACCAACCAGCCAGCTGTTACGGAGAATATCAATCTGGTCTCACCACTGAAAAATTCCTTGCCAGTTATTTTAGCCAAATAGTTCCTTACAGTTATTTTTGTTACCGTTTAGTGCCAAGGACAGTTCTGCCACCTTTTGGCTTGCTAGATCTTTGATTTACATGCTTTCATGTTATTTTGTACCTGTTCAGATTTGTTTAGTTTCTGAATTTTAAATACTTCTTGAAGCTTTTGTGTTCCTATTAATCACCATTTTCACTTCTCATGGTAACCATTTGGGTCTAATTCCATAATGCCTATATCTGTCCTTACAAGGGATGTATTTAGTACACAGAGACTGCATTATGTTTCTGACAATGCCCTACATTTCATTTCTATTTTTCCTCTGAAAGAGTAAGCTCCAGTCTGTACTAGTGAGCTCTTCTAGAACTTCTTTAAGGTTTGCCTTATTGTACAGTAATATTTCTGTTTTTCCATTGTTCAGTATGACATTAGTTGATTATATGAATGTGACAGTATTGTGATCACTATTTGCCAAAGGTGATGTAATTTTTAGTTTTAATGCATATAGTTTCAGAAGCTATGACCAAATATGAGATCGTTACACAAGAACTTACCGCAACAGTAGATCTTGAGAGGCAGCTCTTGTAGCAGGCCACACTGGTAGGACTAACCTGTTAGGCGCCGGGACCACATGGTAAACTTCTAGCTAGCAGTCTACCACGGAGACTGCCCACTGCCATCAGTCAGCTGACGTCAGCCTAGCCTATAAAGGCGGGTGGTCCTCCACATCTACCTCCAGTTCTCCCGCTGGAAATCCTGGACCACGCAGCTAATGGAGGACTGAGGAGTTTCCAGAGAGTCAAAGAAAGGCAGAAGTAGTATGAGAGAAACAAAGAGCAGAAGGGGAAGGAGGAGGAAAGCATGGCCTGCTGCAAGGGCTTCTCTCAAAGATCTACTGTTACAATAAGTTCTTAAGTAACTGTACTATCTTACTTTGAGGAAGGCTCTTGCGAGGCCACATCGGTAGGACTGAGTCTCAAACAGTGCCAGGTATCATCAGTAAAGGAATACCGAGACAACGACAGATCAGCAGCAAAGAGCTCAGGAGAGAAGACCCTAAAGTGCTGCTAGGCCGAAATTGGCCCTGCACCTAGAGGCAATGTCCAGACTGTAATGCTTGATGAAGGTGTGGACAGAACTTCAGGTGGCAGCAGCACAAATGCCGTCAGCAAACACATTTCGGAAAGAAGCTGTTGAGGTGGCCATATCCCTAGTGGAATGGCCTTTGACCAACCACTTCTGGAAGGTCCTTGTTGTATTTAGGTAGCAATAAACAATGCACCGCTAACCACATAGACAAACACTGTTTGGAAACAGGAATGCCCTCTCTGGGGCGAATGAAACAAACAACTGGTCAGATTTCAAAGGCTTGCTACGGTTTGTATAGTACTGCAAAATCCTACTGTATGTACATCCAAAGGATGAAGCAAGGCCTCTCCTGATTAGAATACCAGGAAGATAAAACTAGAAGGTGGATGGATTGACTAAAAGTAAACTCAGACACCACCTTAGGTAAAAACTTGGGATTAGTATACAAAGACACCCTGTCTTTGTGAAAAACAAATAAAGCTCCTTAGACATAAGAGCCTGAAATCCTCCAAGCAGAAGTAAAAGCAACTAAAAGAGCGTTTTCTGCGACAGAAAGTGCAGCTACTTAACTGAGCCTGTTACAAGGAGCTAAAGTGAGTTTCGCCAACATAAAGTTGAGGTCCCTGGAGGGATAGGGTCCTGAATGGGAGGTTTCAAATGCAAAATGCCCGGCAGGAAAGTACGTGACACTTTGAGCTGGGCAACAGCTCTGCACTCGATAGGTGCATGGTAGGCAGGGATGGTGGAAAGGTGCCCCTTGAGGGAGGAGTACCCGAAGATGGAGTCTAAAAGGGAAAGAAGGTACTCCAATACCTTATTCGCTGGGCAGGTGAAAGGGTCCAAATGGTGAGCAGCAGTCTAATGGGTGAAACGCTTCCATTTCATAAGCGTAAGTGGACCTGGTGGAATGTTTCCTAGCAGCCACCAGGACGCCTCATGACCCAGAGGACACCCTAAGTAGGCAACAGCTAGACCAAGAGGAGCCACACATGGAGATGCAGGGACTTTAATTCTGGATGGACCAGGATGTAATGGTCCTGGGAGAGCAAGCTGCTGCACAGGGGCTGGGGCATGGAGGTTCCACTGCCAGCTGTTGCAGCAAGGGGAACCAAATTGGAAGCTCTTGCAGTTAATGTACAGGTTTGGATGGCCCAGGTCTAGGCTCGGCTGAAAATCCCTGGTCTTTTTGGGGATGAGGAAGAAGTAGGAGTAAAACCCCCTTCCCCACTGAGACGGAGGGATAGGCTCTATGGCTCTTTACTGGAGAACAGCCTGAATTTCCTCCCAAACGAGGGACAGGTGGGCAGGAGGGTAAGTGGAGTTTACTGGGTGAGTGTCTGGAAGCCACTCTAGGAACTCCAGTGTGTGACGGTTCTCTAAGATCTGAAGCACCCAATCGTCCATGGTCACTCCCCGGCACCCTCCCAGGTGAAGGGAGAACTAACCTCCGACCACCTCACTCAGAACCTCTGCGGGGGGTTGGCTAAGGAGTCAGGAGGTGGGGGTGGGCACTGGCAGGGCAGCGCGAGGTGCTCGTGGGGCTCTGGCAGCAGCAGCTGTGGCCTTACACTGAAGGCCAGCTAGTTTCAAGATTACTTATGGGAGGACCTACAAAGGTGTGACGTTGGCCAGCTCTAGGCTGGGTATGATAGCATGAATGGACTGACTTGAGGCCGCCCTGTCTCCTGCAGGGTGGAAATGATGTCCTGGACATTCTCCCCAAAAAAGGCTGAACCCTTCCTTTGCTCTTTTAGGCACAGGCTGAAAGAGTATCTTTACAGAGTGCAAGTGTATATGTTACTGAATAATAATGTTGAGACATATTTATATGTATTTGTCTGTTTATATTTCTTTTATTTGTTTTCTTTTTAAGTTGCATGTATTTTATATTGTATGTAACTGTTATTTGTACACTGATTGCCCATGAAAATAGGTCATTTTTTGGCCCATGGTCCTAGCAGTATAAATAAATAAAACAAACAAACAAACCCTGGAACATAATGGCACTTATTGTATTTTTACATGCTTTTGAAATGTCAGTTTTCTTACATGTTTGTTTTGCATTCTTGCTTTCTTTTAGCTGTCAAAACTGTACTGACTGTATCATACTGAAGAATGTTTCTCCAAACCTACAGTTGATTGTATGTGATCCTCCTCCTCACTATATTACATATCCATGTGCTGTGTCACATGTATACTCTTGTATTTCCTATTGTATCCTCCCAGGTCGTGCCTCAGAATAGGCATTCTTATGCCTAGTGCACCCACCAGTTACCACAAGCAAATAAATAAATAAGGGGGTGTCCAAAATGATGGACTGTATGTCTGGGGCAAAGCCTGATACCTGGAGCCAAGAACGGTGCCACAGGCAGACCCCAGCAGCTGCCAGTGCCCGAAGGTGTCCACAGCATCATAAGTCACCTGGAGAACATGACTGCAAATGTCTGAGCCTCATTTCAGAATCTGGGCGAGCTGCGTTTTGGTGGGGTCCTCTGGCAAGGTCTGCACCAGGTCACTGGCTTGGTCCCACAGTACCATTCTGATACTGGATCTCATGGGTCAGATAATTCAGGGCCCGGATAGCCAGGGTAGTAAACATGTGTTTGCCCAAGTGGTCCTGCCTGGACTCCCGATCCAGAGGAAGGGCACTAAGGTGCTTGGGCTTTTCAGTATGGTGATGCGCCACACTGACCACCAGGGAATCTGCTTTTAGGTGGCTCCCTTAAAAAGGGTTTGCCACCGGGCGTGGTGAAGATGGTCTGACATCTTAGGCAAAGGAGGGTGGTGGATGGGTAATTCCATGTTGCCCTTGTGATGTCCTCACAGAAGTCAATCAAAGGAGGCACCACCAAGGTGAGGGCATCCCGCTGCACGAGATAAATGTCCAGGCACTGCCTCTCTGGGTCTTGCTCCTCCATCTCTCTTGGCCCATAATGGATTGCATGTAGTGCACAACATCCATAAAAGTTGGATCGTCCGAGACATTGAACCTTCTTGGGAAGGTCTTCACCTCTGAGGACTCCCCGCGATGAAAAGGAAGACTCCTAAGAATCCAGTTCATCCTCAGTAGTATCACTATCTGGGGCCGACACCGGTGGCTGGCGCTTGTCCCTGTGAGAGCCTGAGCTGATGCCGGGTTGAGTCCCAGAGGACCACGACATGCAGCGATTGCTAGGTCCAGCCCAGCCTGGATCCTGGGGCAGCGGGTCTCAGGGAGGATAGAGGGGAGACACCGGGGGTGGCCTCTGAGGGATGGGGATCTGCCTCTGAACAAAGGACCACCATGCTGAGAACAGGGCATTACAGTCCAGCGGGGCCAGGAGGTTATACACCAGTGGATAAGAAGGCACCGGGTAAGGGTACCAAGGTAGCAGGGCCAGTGTAGGGCACCCAGGCACAGGACCACCCGACATCAGGTGAGGATCCAGCATTAGACCAATGTGCGTCGGCTATGGTGTAGGTTGCGGCAGGGGCAAAGATGTAGTTGGGCCCACAGGCAGGGCTGCGGCAACACTGGCAGCGCCCAGCGCAGCCCAGGGAAAGATCCGCTGGCACCAGCTGAGCTGGAGAAGCAGGCACCTGAGGGGATGGAGACCTCTGAGGCAAAGGCAAAGGTGATGCCAGAGAGGAGAAATGGCAGTAGCCTGCTGCAGGCGCTGCCCAGAAGGGCTGACGCCGGGTCCCAGAAGCTGGAACCAACAAAGACAGCTCTATGGCCGGGGTGGTGGTGCCAGTGGAGGAACCAACATCGCGCAAGCCACCTGACTGACAGCCCATCGAAGGGCTTAAGCGTCAGGAGCTAAGGAATAGGAGATGAAGTCCCATGCCCCGAACAGCTGCCACCCAAGACTACTATGAAGGCAGGTGGGAGAGCCACCAGGAGCCCGGAATAAATGAGGGCTAGCGGGGCTGAAGAGGCCGACCCCCCGCAGGAGAATGACCCCATCGTGGTTGATGGTTTGTGGGGTGACAGAGTGTAAGCTGACTAGTCCCAGTGTTTGTCCTGGTGCTTCTGTTTTCCAGATTTTCCTTCTGAGAAGAAGAGGCCCCAGAGGACTATGCCGGTGAGGATGAAGAGCTCCTGGCCTGCAGCTCCTTTTCCATCATGAGCAATTTCTGTTTCAAAAGGTGGCTCTCCAATGTTTTTAGATGACGTCTCAGAGTGGCCTGGTTGAATTTTTGGCAAAACTGGCAGACTTGGTGTCATGACTGGGGCCTAGGCAGATAAGACCGCGAACTGGATGTCCTTTTCAGGGATCTGTTTGCCACAGGCACACTTCAAGCGGTCAGAAAGTGCCGCCCAGCGGTTGGATTTCCGCTTATGACGCCAGCGACCGGGTTGAGAACGAGCCGGGAGCTGAAGGCGGCCGGGAGGAGGACTGAGCGTCCAGGGACTGCTCGTCCTCTCCGGGGAGGAATACCTGAGCCGGTGCTTGTCTGACCCGGGTGGAGACCTGAGGTACAGCAAGCCCGATGCTCCAACAGATGGAGAAGCGGCGTACCAGGCGTCGGGCGGCTTGGCGCCTTGGCGTCACTGGACACAGCACGTCGAGGAACACCAGGAAAACCCTTGCAGCCGCCCAGTAGACGAGATTTCCAGGGCCCCGACCTTCAATGCCCCTACCTGTCCGGGGACAGCATGCTGACAAAGCATAGTAGAACGTCGGGGTGGTTGGGGGTCCCACCCCGTACCCACCTGGGGGGTATAGCCACGGCTCCATGGGGCATGGACTGCACCGGCTCCAGGTAGGTGAGCGAAGGCTGATAAGGCCATAGGTGTCTCCCGAAGAGGAGGGGGCTGCAAGGAGGGAGGAGAAAAAAAAAAAAAAGAAGCGGTCAGAAGATGAGGCTGGTGGAGAAGACAAACTAGTAAAAAAATTTAAAGTATGACAAGCCGGGTAATGGTGATCAACTGTAGCTGTGGTGTCCGCTAAGATCCAACGTGCATGGGTTGATGGCTGGAAAAGAACTGAGGTAGGTTTGGGGAATCGCCCACCGTTATAGGATAGACTGACATCAGCTGACTGACAGCAGTGGGTGGTCCCCTGTGGTAGACTGCTAGCTAAAGTCTTCCATGTGGTCCTGGTACCCGACACTTAGTCCTACTGGTGGGGCCTGCAGCAGAGCCTTCTTGAAGTAAGATTTTATTTTCCTGGTTGGTTCTTTAACATATTGTTGAAGAGAGAAGTGTAATGTGCTTAAAAGTTGAGCACCCAATGATGATGTTGCCCTGCTCTTTACAATATTGAAATCACCTATCAATACAACATCCCCCAATTTGTATGCATTCTTGATTTCTTTAATTAGTTCCTCATGTATTTCATTCGGAATGTTAGGGGGTCTCTAACAAACTCCAAGGCTTATTTGTGATTTGTTGTCAATTCCACTAATATTTATCCATACTGTTTGTTTTTATTTTTTAATATTCTTGCTGATATTCTGTGTATCTCTTTAGTTGATTGCCATCTCTCCCCTTTTTTATGTTCTCAATTTCGCTAATATAATACTAACCTTCATATCCTTACCCCAAATGTTTTGCTTATGCCACCATATTTCATTTATAGGAATAACAGAATAATCCGTCTATGGTTGCTTATATGTCCTTGTCCTTTTGCTGCTTGGGAGAGTGGGAGGTAGGGTTAGAAACACTAACACCAAATTTCTCTACTGTTGTTGCTTTAAGATGAACCCTGATGCATTAATGCAGTTTTGACTATGTGTATATATATCACACACACACACACACACACACACGTGTGTGTGTATATATAACTTATACTGGCACAGTTAGGGTTACATGGCCAGTTCTACGTTAAATCCCACATTTCGCACTTTAATAACTTAGTTATGTATGTATTTATTTATTTAACAGACTTTAGGATTACAACCTTTGAGTCAGGGACTCATTTACAAAGGCTCCACATCAGAACAAACAAATACAAACAATACATATAGACATAGGATGGCAGCTAAAGGTTACAGTTTTTTCAGTTATACAATATTGCAGAATAAAGATCAGCTATACATTGCACTGAATGTGTTACTGAAAGCTGCATTTTTGCCACTGTAAGACGGAGTTGCCTGAAATTTTGCTTGCATGGTCTGGTACCATAGCTCTCTGGATCTGGCAAGTTGCATTACAGTCGGATAAGTGATTATGGAACTGCCGAGTGCCCAAAACAGCAAAAACAAAACAGGGTTTTGCACGTTTCTTTGCTCATGGCTACAGCCCACACGATTTGTCCGTTTGGTCTGAAATCTTCAGGGAAGATGCAGCCTGTGTCACTGATGTGCCTTTCGAAGATTTGGTGAAAAAATATTACAATGTTCAAAAGTTATTCAAAAAAACAAGTTTCCCATTATAATCAATGGGAAAAAAATATGTGTATCTCTCAAAAGCTGCTGCCACTACATTTTACTGTTGCAAATGGCCTTTTACTGTCGTGTGGTAGCCATCTTGTTTTCGTTAGCAAGAGAAAAATGCCTGCTATTTAAATTTGGGACCCCTAGGTAAACACTGACTGTTGTGTTTACCTAGTTGGGTCCTGAGGATCACAGCACCCCCCAGAAATGGCTTTTTAAAGATCGGCCTCCCTTCGTGTCGCAAATTGCGACAGAAATGGCCATGACACTTTCGCAAATCATAAAAGTGTCGTGCCTATTTTTGCAAAACTGTCGCAATTTGCTACAGAACTTTGCCCAAAAAAGCAATTCTTTGCCATCCCACTGCAGCAAAATAGTTGGGGCTTTTGGCCTGAAATTTGCAGGGTGGCAAGTCCCGGACTACAGATGTGCCTTTTGGTGGTTTGGTCCCAAAACATTCAACGGGCCCATAGTTACAGTGCTCCAAAACTGAGAAATTTCCCATAAGCTAACACTGCGGCACCCACGGCGACTTTCGGTACCCGTATCTTGAAAACGATTAGAAACAGATTCTTCGCTATCCGTAGCTTAGTCCACCTTTAGGTGGACTAAGCCTGCAAGGAGGTTTCGAGGTCATAGATTACACCAGCAGTGGAATTTTTTCCCTACTTGCTACAGTTACAGAGATATTGCCAAAAATGTGTTACAAGGGTTCCTTTACAGTACTATGGCGCTGCTGTATGGCTCTGTACTTACGTGAAGGTGGGAGTGCAGGGCACGGAGGCCAATGCTCCCACATATGCATACCATTACATAAAAATGGGCAATGTGAAGGAAGCACAGGGCCTGGAGAGCCCACGCTCCCACTAACACATGCCAGTTACATTACACTTTCTCAAACAGAAGGAAAAATCATTGCAAAAAAATCCATTAATGCATCAGTTATGGCTGGATAGCACAGTGACAAAAGTATGAAAATGTGATGTTAGGGTTACACACCTTCCACCCTCCACTCACCAACAGACATCTGGGTGTGCCATGGTGTCGTCAGGCCCAAGTCTCACCCCATTCTTCTATGTTGTAGCATGTCAGCTTGTTTACACAATGGGGACATGGCTGGCAGCTGACAAGGAGGATCATGCTTAAAGGGAGCTCCTGCAGTTTCTAGCAAAACCACCCTGTTTACTGATAAATCAACATTTCTTTTGGTTTTCTTTGCTCATACACTCTCCTACTTTACATCAGTTACTGAATCTGGAAATTTTACACACTGTTCAGTGATCGGAAACTCTGGGCAGCAAAGCACAGGAACCTGGGAAAGGAAAGGTGGCTGATGGCAGGCCCAAGCCACCTAATAGAGAAAAGTAAAGGTTGTCCAGCACTTAGAAATTTGTCTGTGATAGCAACAAAAGATTACTCTCAACTCAAAAGTCACAGTCAAGGAGACAAAGCTGTAGGCGGTTGCTGCAGAATCTCCCACTACTAAGACAGAGCAGAAAAAGCAATAGTGGCTTAGTCAGGTGTAGAGCAGGAAACTAAGTATTGCAGATGTCGCTGCCCAGTGTTCAACTCCTAGGCGTGAAAGACTGATCAGAAGGCCAGGACTTTTCCAGCCGGTGATGCTGAGGGTTGAGGCGCTGGACAGCACACCTCATTACCATGCGGTGACCTGGGTTTGGGAAAGAACTGGTGCCACCGGGGGAGAGAGAAGGATCAAGCACCCAATGGCTTGCTCTCGCCTTCTCTCTGGGAGGGTGGGAGCTATCCCTGCTACCAATACTGCCACCTCCAGTGGCCACAGACATCAGGCAGTGCAGCTAGGTGGAAGCTAAGAAGGGGGGGGACCAATGTCATCTGAGGGCCTGAGCAGAGACGCATCTCTGAGTGCCTCTTTCTCATTGGCCCTCCTAGCAAGTCGACATTGGTAGAGGGGTGGGAGCAACAGTAACAAGGAAAAAAATCCCAGTCGATCCCAGGTGATGATCCCTCCAGCCTCGCACATCTGCAAGGCCAAAGGGCAGACTCCACTGTGTAGGCGCACGCTCCTCTGCAAGTTGAGGAGGTAAGTGGGGAGCCTTCCTCGCCCCACCTGGGGGGTTATCTGGGACTCTAGAATTCCCAGAGTAGCACTGCACTCTAGGGGCAGACTCCTCGGCATCTGGATAGTGTGTGTGTGTGTGTGTGTGTGTGAGGGATCCAAGTGAGTGGAACGACTGGGGCGGTAGGGAGGAAAAATAAGTTACAAAAAAAAGAAGGCCAGGACTTATTAGCATTTGTAACATCACTTTTCTGTTCAACTCTGGAAATGGAAATTGGGGAGTGCATTCTTAAGACCAACCACATTGTTTCAAGGAGAAGACAAGCGGATTTGAAGGGCCCCAGGACCATCTTAATTATTACAGTGGGGGTCCATGTTCAAGATCAAATACAAACAGCCTCAAAAATGAAAGGCCAAACTCTACACCCATACTATACTAGGTTGTTCTACTTCCCTGACCTCTTCTATGCCACCCGACAGCAAAAAGCATTTGTGGAGTTGAGTGCTGACCTCAAACTAGAACTTTTGAATTTACTCCTACCAACAAAGTTATTATCACATACAGTGGTAAAGTATTTGTTTTCAAACAGCCCAGTGAGGTGGAGAAACGTTTTAAAAATGAAAACAGATTTTGAACAAAGGGCAATGGATCTGGTTTTGGAGGATGAGGCGAACTGAAAGACTGATTTCGGATTTTTAAATCTGTATACTTTTCATACAGCTACCTGTGTTTGCAAAGTTTCCCAAAGTTTAAATATGGCACTATAGAGTTTTGATTGCTATGCGCTCATTATTTTGGGCTGTACTGAGTCAAGCGTTGGAGCTATTTAGCTTTTACTGACCAGGTAAGCACACTAGACAAGCACAGTGCCTATTTTCAGGTGTGACATGGAAGAGTTACACGGCATTGCAAAACCAAAACAATAACAGCACAATGAATATATACACTCAGCAGGTTGACATGTTGGCAAATACATGGGCAGTAAGCACAAAATAAATTGCAAATAATGAGTAACGGTAGATATAAATCAGGTACAAACTTGAACTGGGTACAGATCACAGAAACAATATGAAGTAAGTTATAAAGGATAGCAAATCCTAGCAACAGGAAAGTGAGTCACTCTACATACTAGAAGGCAGAAAATTGGTCTTCTAGGATAAAATATGATTATAGTTAAGTGCACAAGCAAAGTGAAAATTGGACATTAAGGCTAGGTTGTTTATGGGTGGAGACCTAGGAGAACAAGATGACTGTGACCATGTGGTCGATCTTTACAGCATTATATACAGGACTGTGTCTGCCACTGCACTAAGCTTGCTCTCCTAGTTCTGCTATGGCGGAGCCAGATGATGGGAATTCTGCCTCCTGGTTTCTTTAGGGACAGTAAGAAAAAATTACTCACCTTAGTAATTGTGTTTCTTCTAATGGAGTCTTGCTGTATTCTGACAATCTGCAGTTAGCTCAGCCTTTAAACCGCCCTGGAGAGTATAGGGTTAATTTTCTATGCAGTGCATAGAGCGTTGAGCTCGAGCTCGGTTAAGGTCTCTGTCTGCAGCACTTTGAAACCCAACTGGCAGATTCACGAGCAAAGGCTCACTAACTATACTATGTGGAAATTGTAAAATTTTTAACTAGCCAACTGGCAACAAAAGTTTTGTATTCCCAAAGGAAGACTCAAGTCAGAAACCCAAAACCAAAACCTATTCAAATAAGATTATAACATAAGCACCCAAGTAAAGAGGAGGGTGTGCTCAACACACCCACAGAATTCTTAACACCGCACCACAACACCTACTTCCCAAAACCAGGTTCTGGGGTGGAGGCAGGTAGGAGATCAGAATACAACCACGACTCCATTAGAAGAAACACAACTACTAAGGTGAGTATTTTTTTCTTCAAACAACATGAAGTCTTGCTGTATTCTGACAAAAGCTGCAGACTACCAAGCAGTACCTCCATGGAGGAGGGACAGAACCTACTTTGGGAATAGGCTCTGAAGTACTGCTGTGCCAAACTGAGTATCACTCCTAGCCTGGATATCCAGAGAGTAATGCTTGATAAGGGTATGGACTGTTTTCCAGGTGGCTGCTTGACAAATTTCTAACAGAGTGATATCCCTGGCAGCAGCCAGGAAGCAACTGTACCTCTTGTGGAATGAGCCTCAGACCTGAGGGTGGAATTTTTCCCAGTTTCTCATAGCAGACTTGTATACAAGAAACATTCCACCTGGCAATAGTTCTCTTGGTGGCAGGTTTGCCCTTTCCCACTTCCCCATAAGTGAGGAATAACTGGAGGGAATCAAACCTGTGATCCCTGGTACGCTCTATGTAGTATCTAATGGCTCTTTTAACATCTAAACTGTGTAGCCTCCTCTCCCCTGAGGAAGAATGATCAGTGAAGAAAACAGGGCGAGATATGGACTGATTCAAATGGAAGTCTGAAACCACTTTGGGCAAGAACCTCCTATTGGTTCTAAGGACCACTTTATCTCTATGGAATGAGATAAAATCAGGTTCCACTGACAAGGCTTGCAATTCACTGATACGTCTGGCAGAGGTAATAGCTACCAAAACACAGTTTTCCAAGTCATGTACTTAAGCTCTGCTGAGAACATGGGCTCAAAAGGAGGTTGCATAAGTTGAGCAATGCAAACATTTAAGTCCCAGGTAGGGGCAGGATTCCTAAAGGGATGATTGGTATGAAGCAATCCCTTGAAAAATTTACAGAACACAGGATGAGATGATGGTGAGGAAGGCTTCCCCACTGACAGAAAAGTAGAAACAGCTGACAAGTGTACCTTGAAAGTAGCTGGTCTGAGGCCTAGGCCATTAAGATGGACCATATAATCCAGGACTGTAGGCAATTCAGCAGTGTCTGGAGAGATATGCTTCTTGGAACACCAAATGCTGAATCTTTTCCATTTGGAGTCATAAGTCTTTCTGGTGGCAGGCTTTTGAGAGGCTTTGAGAATATCCAGAACCCCCTGGGACAGGTGCAAATCTGCATACTCTAACTCTTCAAGAGCCATGCCTTGAGATTGTTAGACCGAAGATTGGGGTACCAAATCCTCCCCTGAGAGGAGGTTAACAGGTTGTAATTCCTGGGAAGAAAGGGAAGATGTA
This sequence comes from Neoceratodus forsteri, assembly GCA_016271365.2. NCBI lineage: Eukaryota > Metazoa > Chordata > Ceratodontiformes > Ceratodontidae > Neoceratodus > Neoceratodus forsteri. The sequence goes on along the minus strand of CM057451.1, from coordinate 666,870,586 downwards.
CTGCTAGAGCAGCAACAGGGGTACCAAGGCTGTCTGGCCCAGTCTGGAGCAATCAGAATCACTCTGCAAGGTTGTGACCTTTCCTTGACTAGAACCCTGAACAGAAGAGGAAAGGGTGGGAAGGCATAAAGAAATTTCCCTTCCCAGTTCAAAATCAGAGCATCCAGAGGGACTGAACCCAAGACTGGGGTCTGCAACAAAACAGAGGAAGTTGGTGATTGTTTGGGGCTGCAAAAACATCCATCTCTGGAGTGCCCCACCTTGAGAAAATCACTTTTAATACCAGAGGGTCCAGGCTCCATTCACGATGGCCCTGGGAGATCCCGCTCAGTGCATCTGCTAGCACATTGTCCTTCCTGGAAGGTGGACTGCTATCAGAGAGGTCTGCAGAGAATAAGACAGGGACCACAATTTCATGGCTTCCGTGCACAAGGACATGGACCGAGTGCCTCCCTGCTTGTTGATGTACCACATGGTGGTGGTGGTGTCCGTTCTGACCTGAACCATCTTGCTCTGCACTGACAGAGAAAGCTTGCAGGCCAGAAAAACTGCCCTGAGTTCCAGGAGACTGATATGAAGAAGGGATTCCTGAGGAGACCACAGTCCCTGGGCTGTGAGAGCCCCCAGATGGGCTCCCCACCCCAAAAGGGAAACATCCATGGTAAGGACCACCGAATCAGACTGAGTAACAAATGGGACCCCTTGCCTTAAATTGTCCTGATCCTGCCACCGTTGAAGAGCTTGGATCTGTATCCAAGTCACTGGAATCAGTTTGGTAAGAGGATCCTTCTTTTGGGACCAAAAGGCTCAGATGGAACTGAATGTCCTCATCTGGAATCTTGCCCTTGGACCACTGCTGTAGAAGCTGCCATGTGGCCCAAGAGTTGAAGGAAATGCCTTGCTGGTGGGACACCTGAAGGAGGAAGCCAGTTCTATAAGAACTCTTGCCCTTTCCAGGAGAAGAAGGCTCTTGCTTTGACAGTATCTAGCTCTGCCCTATAAAGGTGAAGCTGTATCGGTTCGAGAACTGACTTGGGGAGGTTGAGAAGAAATCCCAGGGAAGTGAGCACTTGCTGGGTCACTTGCAGGTCTGACTTGACTTGGTCTGGAGACTGACCCACTAGGAGCCAGTCATCCAGATATGGAAAAATGGAAATCTTTTGCCTTCTTAAAAAGGCAACTACTACTGCCAGGCACTTTGTGAAAACCCTTGGAGCTGATGTTAGGCCAAAGGGCATTGCTTTGAACTGGTAATGGCCTGAGGGCAACTTGAACCTGAGGTACTTTCTGTGGGAGCACCTAATGGGGATGTGAAAGTAGGCATCTTTGAGGTCCAGGGAGGCTAGCCAGTCCCTGACCTTAGAGAGGAAGAATCATTCCCAGAGTCACCATCTTGAACCTTGGTTTTAAAAGATGTTTGTTCAGCTATCTTAGCTCTAGGATGAGTCGCCACTCCCGTCTTTTGGGGTAAGGAAGTACCTGGAGTACAGACCTTTGCCCCAGTGTAGGGTAGGAACTCTCTCTGGCTTCTAAGGCCAGATAAGAGATGAAACCTCTGCCTCTAGGGCAAGGGTTTGGAGAGACTTGCAGGTGGAAAAGATCTGGCTCTCATCTTGGAAATTTTTGAAGCTGAGAACCAGTCCTACTTACTACTTCCAGGACCCACTTGTCTGAAGTAACAGACACCCAGTCCTGGACGAAGTAACCAGCCTGCCCAGGGATAGGAGAGTCGACCCAGGCAGGCCCATCAGGTTGTCTGCTTGGCAGAGGCCTTAGGCTGAGGAGTGGATGCAGCCCTGCTCATCCCCCTTCTGCCTCTCCCTCTGAAGAACCCCCTCTGTGAAAAGGGAGAAAAGGCCTGTGCTTGGTAGAAAGGCCTATGAAAGCTAGATTGCTGCCTTTGAGGAGTTCCCTGCCTCTCCTTGGCCTGAGCACTCCTATAAGTGGTCCTATATTCCTCCATTTTCTTCATGTAATTCTTTGTCTGCTCCCCAAACAGAGAATTACCTTCCACAGGGAAGTCCATGGCCTTAGCCTGGGTGTCCTGTGAGAGGCTAGTACATCTGAGCCAAGCCATTCTCGAAGAGCCACAGATGTAGCCATGACTCTTGATGACACATCATTGGAGTCCACAGCACCATGAAACTGTACCTTAGATGCCCCAATCCCATCCGCAGCCACCTCCTCCAGCTCCTTGGCCAGCTGGGGGGGAGGCCTGTTTAGCCAGTGCCAGTACAGTGTCCCACCTGGACTTCTGTTACCTGGCTACACAGGCCATATAATTAGCCTGCCTGAGTCCCAAAGAGGATGCCATGTATTGCTTCTTTGCCAAGGCATCCATCCTCCTACAGTCTTTATCTGAGGGGAGTGAAGCCAAGGGAACATTAGCCCTGTCACAGGCTGCAGCCTGCACTACCCCAACATGGCTGCATTGCTGGTAGAAAAACTCCATGTCTGAGTCTGATAAAGTGCACCTCTTGTCCATTCTCCTATCAACAGGAGGTACAGAATTAGGAGACTAACATTTTTTGTGTCTGTTTACCAAATGATTTGTGCAGGGAATAGACAGTCTCCTGGACTCTGGGATGTCCATCATTTCTACAAAATCAGGCTCCTCTTGATCCTCTGTAGCTTCCTCCATAGGGAGCTGGAGTTTCAGCCACTTTCCTGTAGAACAGATAGTGGGAGGGACTCAGAGAGCCTAGGAGGGGAAACACCAGAAGGTCTGTCTGTCTGTCTGGGGAGATGTCCGGTTCAGTGGGCACATCCAGACTTTCTGCTCCATCATAGTCATCATCTTGTTCATAATCCCCCACCTCCTCAAATTCCGGTTCATAAAAATCTTCAGGGGCATAGTCCTGAACTGGTGGAACTGACCAAACCGAACCCCTAGCTAACGGAACCAGATCGGACGGAACCGGGCGAAGCGATTCAACAATCCGAATCGCTTGGGCAATCTAATCAGCAGTTCGAACATGAACCCCGGATCTGAACCAGCTGACTTGTCTTTCGTTTCCTTTTCATAGGAACAGATCCCTCAGGATCATCTCTCCTCTTGCCCAAGAAGTATCGCCCTGGTCAGAGGGCACTCCTTCTGGTTCGGTCGGAACCGAACCGGGCTGGCCACACCGGTCAGTGGACTTCTCGCCTCCTTTTCCCTAAGTCTACCTAATCTTTTCTCCAGGGTAGACTTAGGAAAATATTGACAAATTTGGCAGTCTGTATCAAGTGTTCAAACCCCAGACAATAAACACAGGTGGTGTGGGGATCGGCCTTAGCAAAGATCTCCCACACACTCACCGCAGTGTTAAAACCCAGTGGGCCTGGTTTTCTTGGGTTTCTCAGACATAGCCAACCTAACCAAACTTACCCTTTTGACGCAGCCGTCAGGTAAGACTCCTGCTCGGTTCCTAACCGTGTCACGGGTATTGGAAAAAAAAACGTTTAAAATACTTTTTTTTTTTAGAACCGATAAGGACCGGTAACCACACACTAAGGAAAAACACAAGAAATTACACTAATGGATCGGCCAACAAGTTTTACAATTTCCACAAAGTAAACAGTAAAACTATCTAAGTACTCACGGTACAGCAGACAGAGCCTGAACCGACAATGCAGAAATAATTTCGGATTAAACTGACACTTTAACCGACACTTTAACCGACTTCTGAACTGAGCAGAAGGAGAAATCTCCTAGCGACTGTTCAGTGAGGCAGAGTAAAGAATCTGATGGTTGGGTTTCAAAGTGCTGCAGATAGAGACCTCAACGAGCTCGAGCTCAACATTCTGCACTGCATAGAAAATTAACCATATACTCTCGGGGCAGTTTAAAGGCTAGAGCTAACTGCAGATGTCAGAATACAGCAAGACTTCATGTTGTTTGAAAATGTCCTGTTTTCTTTCAATTCAGATAGACAGACCGGTAGATAAAATGTATTTTTCAACAGGATAAAACTATTAGGACTTTTACAGTCCTGTTTAGTTGTCCTGCAAGATTTTACAAAAGAGTTGATACATTTACTTAGTTACTAAGTTTACATAGTACAGTTTCACACAGACTTATTACCATACTCGGCATTCAAAAATGGGAAACAATTACAGACAGAATAAAATTTAATGATTTATATACATTACCACACTCACTATATCATTAACATAGCCTACAGACATATATCCTTTTTGATGACAAACACAGATATCCAATAAGTTCTCATTTAACATACATTTAAACATTTTTAATGTTGAGATTTAGAAGATGCAATTTATAATTACTGTGTTTGCATTTATTACAGGATTTTATAGATGTATATTGAGCCATTGCTGGCCTGGTGGCGCAGAGAGCTGAGGCACCAAGCCTCACCTACCACCAAGCTGGTGACTCAGGGTTGGAAGCAATCTCGGGCGTTGGCTGGGATAGAAGGATCGAGCATCCATCATCCATAGGACAGCTCTCCTTCCCTGGGGTGAAGTGGGGAACACCAACCCTGGCATTCACCTAACCACTAGCGGGGGGTATAGGCAGCCAGGACCACAACATGTGGAACAGAGGGAGCATGCGTAGGCACGTCTGGATGGCACTGCATGTCCACTTCTCCAATGGAAGGAGAAAAGTGGAAAATGGCCAGTGGTGGGGAAGGATGATAACCCCTCGCAGGCTCCACACTCAGGTTACAGGGTTCTCTCCCAGAACCCGGATCCAGTCCGTATGTAGGAGATCTAATGAGCACACCTAATATTTCAGGACTGCTATTAATGTTTCTTGAAGCTGTGTGGATTGTGAAAGTCTCTTCTGTGACACTTCACGAGTGTCTCACAGACTCAGGCCTCTTTTCAGGACATTAATATTAATGGTATTTAGTCTATGGTCATGGCAGCTGATATAATTCTTCTTTATGATACTTATTTATAGGTGTACCTCCACTATGTTGTGACAGGATAAGAAATGTATCCTTATTATATCCATCATATATTATAAAAAGGGTCTGAGAAATAGAGCTTTCTGACTGGCTGTAAACATTCTATATCAGCCTTAAGTTAATATTTTATTAACATACATGTAAGAGCCAAACAATATGCTGAACAAGGTTTAATACCGTTTAAAAGCACTTTTTTATTATAATAGCAATAGGAACTCCCAATGGTTATGTTAATGGTCAGTTAATCATCCTCTAGGGGCATGTGGCACTCTGCTGTACCTCGTGCAACAACACCCCAAAGGGTGATTAACAGACCACTGACATAACCCCAGGTCATCTGTATAACCCAATAATTACTTTGCTTAAGAACCAAGGATGAACTTGATGTACTGACTACTTAATACATGAATACAAGTAAATTACAATTGAAAAACTTAAAAAAAAAAAAAAAAGGCCGCCTAACTGCTGTAAGAAGGGATAAGAAGTATTTTCACAGCCCATATCTGCTGGGGTGGTGTCAGGGTGGGGTGGGTGGGGGCTATGAAAACTAACAGCAGAAGTGAGTCCAAGGAATAGCGGTGGGTGAATGTCACACTACAGAGAATATACTCCAGAGCAAGAATTACAGTAAATAACTTTCTTATTTTTCTAGAGTCAATCTACTCCATAGAGCCACACTCTTTAATTGAGATGACCAGAAGTAAAAATCCCCAGACTTTGAGAGGTTGGAATTTCAGGATCTAAGGAGAGTTGATCCTGCAGTACAGTCAACCCAAAACCTGCATGCCTCCTAGAATTTATGTCAATGGTGTAGTGTTTTGGGAAGGTGTAACACTAATCTGGGTAGCAGTCATACAGATTTCTAATAGGGAATGACGAAGTCAAGCCACCAAGGAAGTCTTTGCTCAAGGCAGATAAGCCCGACAGTGTCTTGCAATTGCTGTCCCCTAGGTGGTATATTCAGTAAGACAAAACTTGTCTAAGAGGTGGCATGTGAAGAAACAATTACTGGAGAGGAGACTTGATATCCTTCCAATAAGGGTGAGCTTTGGGCAAGACCAAGAAATGTGTACATTATTAGCCTCTGTCTCCCCACATTTCCTCCAACAGAATCCCCAGTGTTCCCACATTGGTAGCCTCACTAGCCTGCACCACCCATAAGAAAATACCAACAGCAGCATTTCCATGAAAACTGCCTCCAAAAGGGAGATGATGTAACTTATAATGGGCAACACCCCCTTGATTCAGGATTCCTTATCCACTTCCTCAGAAAGGTCACGCTTCCACATATCCAAGATTAGTCCAGTGTCCTGATTTGCCACATCTTGTAGGCCTCTACAGAAATTACCTGTGAAGCAACCCCATCCTTCACTCTGTATGGCAGACATTATCATATGGCAAAACAAATTCTTAGGGTTGGGGAGTCTGACCGTGTCCCTTCCTTGCTTTTACAAACACGCCTCACCTGAAGGTACCTAAAGTGCTCCCTACTGGTGAGACCATATCTGAACTGTAGATCATGAAATGGAAGGACCCCTACTTGTCTCCACCTAAGGAAGGTGTGACCTATATTTCTTGTGTAAAATCAGTGTCAAAGGCCAAGTGTCGGCAGAGGAACCTCAGAAGCTGGAATCTATGGGAGCCCTCCAACTGCTTCCAAAATTTCACAGTACTGGTCATGACCACTAGAAAATCCGAAAGGGGTGCCAATGCGGAAAAAAAAGATATTTGGGAACATTGTAAACCATTTAAATGGAATTCTATTGTTTCCATAAAGCTGCATGGTTGAAACAGCCAGTAGAAGACAATGTGAAGATGTGATGCTTCTGTATAAAGCTTCAAATCTGAGAGGTAAAGACCACCCTTATTCCTCAGGAGCTGCAGAAGAGTAAACTTGATCCTCAGACTTTCACCCTTCCAAATAATCTAGAAAATAATATATTCCAGGATCAAAAATAACACAGGGTAGGAAACATTGGTAAGGTTTCCAGAAATATAATAATCAGAGCAGAACATTCACAGACTGTGTCTACCTGACTGAACAAACTTGGGCAATTGCATCTATCTTTCCAAGCCCGTTGTTAGTTGTGTAATGATAAGCTCTATATTTAATACCTCCAAGTGTGTCAAATTTGGGGATGTCACCCTGATGTATTTATAAGTAGTTTTATTCCATTTAAATGCAAACATTTTCTGAATTCTCGGAGGGGCTAAAATTAAATCTGAGTAACTCAGTTTTATATAGGTTTAGTTTAAAACCAGTCACTTGTCCAAATTTGTGTAAGTCCTCCCAGAGTTCCCTCCCTATGGAGAAGATATTCTTGAAGATCTGGCGTCATAGTAAGTAATCTTTCTATCTTTCAAGAATCAGTCTTGTTGTAAGAAGGCACACAAACTGAACGAGGTGCTGCTTTGAGGACTACACACAGGAGGGGGTGAGCCAGAGGCTTCATCCCCATACTGGATGGTTCAGAGGTTGAGATGCCTGCAATCACTGTGCGCTGATCATCCACCGAGATGTTCTCATATGTGGCCTCACAAGGGGTCCAATGAAGAGCTGCCATGAATCCCAACCTGTTCTGGATGGAGTGTGGTGTCATCTGAATAAATTCTCTGTATAGCAGGCCATTCACATATTGATTTCACCCAGTACTCCAGTCGGAAGGACCTTGCTTGAGTGCAATCCTGGACTGCCCTTATGAATTGCAGCTTTTGAGAGGGATCAATTGGATTCCTTAGGACTTAGTATGATTCCAGTGGAATTGGAAATTGGCATGTCAAGGTCACTGTCATCTTTGTCAGATGCTTGGATGAACTTTTCATAAGCCAGTCACCAAGGTAAGGGAATACATGTATTTCCTTCTTGTTGTGGTGTACCAGAAGCACTGTGAAGCACTTAGCTGATGAAGACAAATGGCACCAATGCAATCCAACAGGACAGGACTCTGAACTGATAATGTTAGAGACTTACACAAATATGCAGGTATTTACAGTGACCAGCCCAGACAGAAATATGCTGGTATGCATCCTGCCTATCCAGGGATGCCAAATAATCCCGGGGTCTTTGGTACAGTAGAAGAGATCCCAGATCCTAGTGATACCCTTCCTGAATTTCTTGAACCTCATGTACCTGTTCAGTGGTACCTGGAGCAGAAGCCTTTGTTGTGGCTGGACTCCAGTAATTTCTCTACTGCTCTGTTCTGAAATAGTCCCACTACCTCCAAGAGGTCTACCATCTGGCTTGTTAGCTAATGCAGTTTCACTGAGGGATGGTCCTGAGGCTACTCCATCAGTTCAAGGGAGCATCCATCTCAAATAATCTTCAAGACCCACCTGGCCATGGTAATGGTGATAGAACAGGGCCAGTCTTCCCCAGAATGAAGAATGCTGCACCTTGAGCAGCTAAGGTGGACATGGGACTAGTGACCCATCAACGTATTGTACTGGTAGCCTTCATCATTTCTGCCTTCTGCTGTGGCTTTTGTCTCTGATGTTTCTGCTGCAATTAGGGCTTAGTGATAAACTGTTGGTGTAAGCCTCATTGAGCAGGCTTGCAACAAAATGGTTGCTGCCGATGGAAGACACATACTCCACATCTCTGAGAAAGGGCATGGATGTACTTCATATTTGTAAGGGTCATTTACTTCTAATACAACTTAAGAGTCTCCTCCACATGTTGTCCAAAGAGAGAAATGCCATCAATCAGAATGTTCATGATACTGTGTTGGATGTTAGGAGGCCAACCCTGCAGTTCTCAGCCAGGGATGCTTCCAGACACAACTCCCAGCAGCAGCTGCATGGGACGCTGCATTACAGGCATTCTGAGCAGCTCTCAAAATAAATATAGGGGATACATGATGGGCATGAGTGTGATATGGCAAATATTGTCACTCTTACAGAGTGAGCTCTGGATATCTCACGAGTGCCACTCTGCAGGAGTGACAATATTTGCCATAGCATACGATCTGCACATCATGTATTTAATTTATACAATAGGACAAGAGCATTTCAAGTATTGTTATGTAGTCTTGTGTTCTGTTCCTGTTTATGTGTTTGCTCATTCTGTGTGTGAATTTTTTCTGAATGGGCTGGCAGTGTTACAAACTCTGGGAAACAGATGAGTGTGTTTTGCAATGCTAACTGAGTTAGTTTTAGGTAGGAGTGAGAGACAGACTATTTTGTGAAGCTATATTCTTTAGATGTCTGGCTGCAGTCAAGCTGAGAGTATCACAGTAATTGTAATGGGATGAGAGACAGAGTTTGAGGAGCAGGTGAGTGTTTTTACTGGTAATTGAGTTAGCTGCAGGTAGCAGTGAGGAACAGACTGTTCTGTGAAGTTGTGCTCTTTAGAATTCTGGCTGCAGTCAAGCTGAGAGTATCACAGTAATGAGCTGGAAGTTAGAGTATGGGGAATAGGTGATAGTGTTTTGTAATGCTGAGTTAGCTGCAGGCAGCAGTGAGACCTCTCGTAGTTCTGCATTTGTGTCTATGGGAACAGCATAGGTGTTTTTTGTATGCTGAAGGGAAAGCTGCCTAGAGTGATGATATCAGTGACCTGTGTGTGTAAATGGCTGATATCACAGTAGAGCACAGGGTAAAAATATCACACTGCAGTGGATGATGCACTGTTTTATCTCACTCATTTTCACTCACCCCTATTGTGTGTGTGTGTGTAGATATATATATAAATATATATATATATAGATATATATATCTATATCTATATCTGTATATATATATATATATATACACACACACACACACAGACACACACTTATTTAAAGTTTGGTAACTGGGTAAAATGCATCGGATCACATGGCCATTTTACCGACCATGACCGGAAAAGAAAAGACAATATACAAAGATACAGTATACATGGTTAACAACAGCACTGCATTATAGACAAACACACACTAATACAAAATAAAATCATAGGCTACATGGTTTATTTACAGCCTAAGTTAAGCATCACAAAAAGTGTACTGTAACAGCATGCAACTGTTTACAGTTGGGTTAAGTCAAGTATTATATACAGTATGAAACCAAGCATTTTGAAAACAATGACATCCTGTCTGGTTGGGCAAGTGTTGTTTATCAAGTGTTTTAAACTGATATATGGGGCTACCTTAGATGCAATAAAGGTGAATGATTTTGGACCCATGTAGGTTTTGAAATGAGGATGAGTTACTGTTTGGGTGCACGCGGTAGATACAAATTGAGCTTGGAGGCAAGGAAAAATTCTAGATGCCCAGGTACAGAAGGAACAGATATCACTAATATATGGAGCCCTAATGAACCTCTACAGATCTTCCCTGGCCTCTGTTAAGCTGAGATGGCAACAAGAAAGACACTTTGAGTTGACAGAGGAACAGTGGAATAATATACATCACTTGACAGCCAACACTACTTCCTCACCCATGTGGCAAGAATTTGCATGGAAAGTGAGAACACGATTCTTCCTTAACCCCAGTCCTTCTGCTGCCCAGCCAGCTCCCAGAGCTCATCTCTGAACCTGAGTTGTCGGCACAGGAACACAACATGCTACCCTCTGGCCCAACAGCTGGCACTGCATACAACATTTCTCCACAACTTTTAGGTGATTCTGTCAACCAATGACAATATGTAATCAATAACCCTGGCAAAAATGTGTACAGCACAATTATTTATTTAACAGGTCTATTTTTCAACAGGCCTACACATTATTATGTTCCACTTTTCTGGGCATAATTACTTTACTTTTCTTAAAAATTATAGATTCATTTTACCAGTTATTCATTTCAGATGGCATCTCTATACCTTAAAGGAAAAATAAGTTTGTACAAAGTAAGGTATGGACTTAACAGGTCTATGCTATTGTCAAGGTTTTGTTTAAGTTGGCCCTAGCGTAATAACGTAAGACTGAAAACTGTATTAGGCTGTAGTGCAGGTTGAGCAAATATCACCGTGCCTGATGTGCTGTGCCACTGCCTCTGGCAGTGGGAGCTGTGGTAGATAAGTGACTATTCATTTCTGTGGCAGAATGCAGCCATTTCATTAGCTAATGCATGATGTTATAGCATTGATAACATCACATTCTAAGCACAGAGGGCTTTGGATATAAAGAGGAATCGGTTCCATGGATAAGCGAAATATTAATAAAGAATCACCAAGAACAGAGAATTCTGCGCACTGCAGAAGTTCTGTGGAAGGCTACAAGTTCTGCGGCCACAGAATTCTAGGGGCCTTGCTAGTGAACCAAGCCTGGAGTGGAGCTTAAGGTGGATGGCATCAATTTGCAGAGAAATCAAAGATGATGGTCAGCCAGCCCCTGAAGTACTTAGAGGAGACATTGTCAATCACAGCACCATCAAGGATGTAGAATGAAGGGAGGAAAGTGAGTGTGGTAAGCCTCTGTCGTGTGTCCAACATCATAGAAACTTTTTGTGGCAATGAAGGACAGCTAGTTTGACCAGAACCAGTGCTGAATATTGTCAAAACCCTGCTGTAGCTGGGCAGTAAGATCATGGGCAGAGGAGCGGATGCAAACAGCACTGCATCATCAGTATACATATGAATGGACACAGAGGAGAGGTCATTCAGGGATATGGAAAAACAATGGGGCCCCAGACAGATCCTTGAGGTCACCTTAACAGATGAGAAAGGGGTGAGGATATATGAGGGATATATATATTTTTTATTTAGTTTTTGATTACCAGGTAAGTGCAGTAACAATTATATGCCTATTTTCAGTCACGACCCAGGAGAATGGAGTTACAAGCACAATGGAGTACAGAAACAGTAAAAGTAATGGCATTAGAAATATTTTAGTTTCATAATACAATACATGAGCAGAAACTTTACAACACATGATGGAGCAGCAAAGATACAGTACACTGCAACAAACAACAGGAGCATAAGGTGCATCAGTAATAAAATCTATCAGGATAATGAAAACAAATTGCAAACACTTTCTTAGCACAAATAACGTAAATCTGGAGCTTCTGATCCAGACAACTTGAGACCTGCCCTCAAGATAGGAACAGAACCAAATGGCTGAGAAGGCAGAGAGGCCTGCCACTCTATGCTTGTCCAGAAGGAGAGGGTGTGCACTACAGTGTCAAATGCTTTAGCCAAATCAAGCAATAGTAAAGACAGAAAAGTATAGAGAGAAAAGTAGCAGGGAGTGTGTTTTTGTATCTGTGTGGTCCGGGGAAGGAGGCAGAAAGGTCTGACAGTGGGTGCTTTCCATTTCTTTTTTTAATCTACATGTGTCTGGGGCAGCAATAAGGAGGTGGATGGGATCAGCGGCAGGTAGCAGGTGGGTTTGTCTGTCTACCTGTGAACCAGGGCAGCAGTTTATTTTCATTACTCTTTTTAGCCTTCTCTCCTCTGCAGTTCTCTTCCTCGTAGCCACAAATAGCATACACTGGGGTCAGGAAGTCAGAGCTGCTACATACTGTACCCAGTAAACTTCTGTATTGCTGCACACACACACACACACACACACACACATCGCACGGATACACAAAAGTAATGCATGTTAAAGACATTTGCCACTCACTCCCAACATGCTCATGTACTGCTCAGAGCATAACCAACAGGATACTTATAAAGTCTGACACACAGCAATAGCAACAAATAGTGAGCAAGTTCATACACTACTATTTTATCACAGATCGTCCCAGGCCCAGTGCATTGCAATGGAACGGTTTTACAACACTTCGACTTTGTAGACCTGCCCTAATAATAAATAAAAATGGCATTACATTTTCTGTTTCATTTATGCTGTGCCTAATTTTAGAGGTCTATGCTTATAATGTGGCAATTGACTGGTTGAAAGTGCACAACTGTCAAATGATCTCAGTAACATGTAGGCAGTTTTGAAATGGTCCCCGAGGCTCTTGGCCCAGAGAGAAATAAACAAAATAAGAACTCACTTGCAGGCAACTTTGGTTCGGTCTACAACCATGGTCCACTGCTGCTGATTGGTGGAGAATTCTATGTAGTAACTGTAGCTACGATCATCACAGTCCCATAGCAGTAACCTGGCCAGGGTTTGAGAAGAGAAGAAACATTTAGAGCAAATGACAACTGACCCAGATGTCAGTAAATCAACATACATCACATCACAGATTCTGAAGAGTAATAAATAAACCTCTAAAACCTTGAATCTGGGGAAGACAGAGTTGGGGGTAGATACAGATTCAAGGTCAATGCAGGGGAGGTTGCTCAGGAATACTGTTTGAGTTGTGCTGCCACAAAACATACTCAGACAGACCCAAAGGCACCAACCTCAGGCTTTAGGAAGACAGAGCCACATCTAAAACAGAAATACATTTTAAGTTTGTGGCAAAATTTTATGAAAAAGTTGCAATGCAGTAAAGAAAACATCCTACTTTCACACACGTTTATATATTGTTTGCAAGAAGTGGTTACTGCTCCCTGAAATTGGTGGGCTAGTGTGTCACTCTGGGTCCTCATGGCTTATGGGAGTGTACTCTGGTTCTAAGGTGCTAAGATGGTGAGGAAGATGATTTTTATACAGTATGTAAAATGTTCAATTGAAACATTCCCTCTCAGCACCTCAATGTCAAAACAGAGCCAACAACAAAGAATCACAGTAAAATAAGTTGACAGAAAAAGTAAAAGCAATAAAATCTTTTGGAGAACAAATCTAATTTGCTGTTAGAGGCATACCATTATGGCCGTTCTGACCAGAGCATGTGTGCCATTGATGCAGCCCCTAGGAAGGGACGGGGCTGTAAAGTGGAAACAAACAGATCAACTTTTATTTATAAATTTATTTATTTTGCATTACCGGAAAAGTGGGGTGTGTCTCGAGGCCCATTTTTAGCCAATCAAGGGAGGTGGGGTTTAAAAAAATCACTTCCAACAAGCAGCACCAAAGGTGGTACAGATCTCGACACTGTGCATACTGCACCACACAGGAGGCACGGGTAATCGCATTGAAGGTGGCATCGAGTGTGGCAATGTCTGTGGACATGGTGGTGCAAGTAGCACCGACAGAGTTTAAGCCATCAGCAATACTACAAATGATGATGCTGAAAGTCTTAGCACCACAGCCAGAATGGACTCCACCAAGGATGACAGCACCGAAGGGAGAGGCCATGGCAGCAAGGGAGCAACTGGGACTGAGACTGTCAATGGCACTGCTGCTCTTAGTGTTCACTGAAACTACTACTACTTAAGAGCAGCCCAGTGACAAAATTGCTCACCTGAAGGCTCTCCAGTGGACAGGGTGAGATTTGGAGATGGAGACATCAGCCCTGAAGGCCACAGAAAAGCCCAGTGTCAGAGATGACTGTGGAGATTCTGGGCCTATAGGCACTGAATGACTCACTGCAGAGAGGTGTGAGTTTGACCTCAACAGATGTTTTTTTTTCCTCATTAAAAGAGATCAATGCGAATGGTCCCTGGAACCCAACACCAAGTGTGAGCAGAGCTAGGTTTGTTTCTTGCAACTTCTGGAGGGCTATCCTTCCTCCCGAAGGTGAAATTGCCCACAGCAAGGACACTCGCCCAGAGAGGAGTGGTGGTCAGATGCAGCCCTTTTGGCAGAGCAACTTGCTTGTTCATGCTCCCTACCTGCCATATCATTGACCATTCTCGAAAGGTACGGCTGTGAGAAAATTTTTTCTTCTAAACTAACAAAAATAAATTAAGTATTAACATAATAAATGAGACAATGTTATACATACAAAACTGTGGTTTTTCTGGCCATAATGAGGAAAGCGAGGAAAATTATGTGCTTTGACATTGGGAAAAAATTAACTGAGGTGACTGGGGATAGGTGCCACTGTCTACCAGTGGGCATGGACAGGATGCATGCATGTGGGGCACACCCACGCCACCAACCCCCAAAAGTTCTGGTTCCCACGGGGTCCTAACGCCTTCTGGCTCTGACCCATAAGTGGGACTCTACAGAGAGGACTGATTTTTGGAAGATCCATACTTTCCGGTGAAGGGATTCCAGGCTGGAATAGTTCTTTTTGAAATTGTTAGAAGATCTCGACACAGAAGTAGTGTCTGAGGTGTGTCTTGGGACACCTGAATTAAAAGAGTATCATGGCGGTCTAAGCCAGTCTGATACTGTCAGGATCACTGTCACATATTCCATCCTCACATTAATAAATATCTCTTGAATTAAAGGGAAGAGTGGGAAAGCATAAAGGAATTTGTTGCCCCAATACCTGCTGAGAGCATCTTCTGGGACAGATGGGACTCTGCAGCAGAACAGTGGTAGATTTTTGTTCTTCCATATTGCAAAAAGTCCATCTCTGGAACACACCAGGTTTTGAAAACTAAGTTTAACATGGTCTGTTTAAGGGGCCACTCGTGCCACACGACCTCTTCTGCTGAGTGAGTATGCCATTACATATTCCTCACCTACAATATGGAATGCAGAGACATGCACACTTACAAGTGTAAGCCAGATCCCAAATATTCAGTGCTTGCTTGTACCATTTTTAAGATTTTACACCACCTTTCCTTGCATATGTGATTCACTGTGGTGGTATTCTCCATCCTTACCTGCAGGACTTGGAGGTCAACTAATGGTGAGGAGGACTTCATGGGCAGATAACCTGTTTGTGTAGTAGTAGGTAATGTGTCTCCCTACTCTCTGCTGGACCGAAGACTCCTTTCACTTTTTTTTTTTTGGGGGGGGGGGGAGAGGAGCGCATCTGTGTTAAGCACCAATGTGTGCAGTACTGGCTGAAAATGAGTTATTTTACTTAGAAGGGACCAGCCAACACTAAGAGCCACACACCCAAATGTGTAGCTGGTACCAATCTGCACTTTGCGTGCAAAAACATTTTTTTCACTTAGTGTTTACTGCAGTATGGTAGACTTTTGTTGTAACCAGAAATCTCAGAATCCCCTGCAGACATTAGAGCAGGGCTGCAGCAGTGGGAGGTTAAACTGCCTGCAGTGTAAGTTAGAGTTGTTTTAAGCTCTGATCTTTTGTTTGCTGCTCCTGCTGTCCTCCCGGGCTCAGTACAGTCAACAGAGTACTGCAATTAGTGCTGAGACAACAGCGTGGCCAGCAAACATCTGTTCTGACTATGTGGTCCAGGCCTTTGAAAAAGCACATGACCACTTTCTCCTATGTCACCGTTGGCATACCAGCCTGCACCCGGTACATAGAGATGAATGCCAGATGCACCTTAAAGGCTGTGGCTCGTGACCCCAACTGAGACAGGAACCAGAGGTAGTGAAGGATATATGCCACTGAATAGGGATCACTATCCTTGCTGGCACACTAAATCAAGGACCTCTTCCACTTTAACAAATTCGTTCTACAATACAACTCCTTATGGCATGATTCCATTACTTAGAGAACATTTTCCGAAAAGCTCAAAGCCTGAAACTCCTGCTATTCAGATACCAGACTGAGAGGAGTATGGACAAAATGTCAGGGTGCTGGACCCTGGACTGTTACCTTTGTCTTGTCAGCAGGTCCAGACAGAAGGGAAGCCACAACAGGGATCTACTGCTTAGGCGGATCATGGTACCAGAACTGTCTGGGTCAGTCTGGGGCTATCAGAATCGGGCCTGCTTTGAAGGCCACACTGTGAATCAAGGTAACTAGAGGAAAGGCATACTGAAGGCCTAGGACTTGCTGAAGGCATCCCCATCTGCGTTCCCATCTGGGGATGAAGGCACAGAACATCCTTAGCTTTCTGTTCTTTCAGCAGGCGAACAGTCCCAACCAGAGGTATGCCCCACAGGATGATCAGCTGTAACACCACATCCTGGTGCATCCTCATGAGACTTCTTGCCCACCCAGCTGAGAGCATTCTACAACTGACTGTACTCCCCTGCCACGTGCACTGTGAGGAGATCCCCTTGCAGGCTATATACAACGGAGCAGGTGCAAAGCACCTCTCAACAAAGAGGAAAGGAGTGCATCCCCTGTTTAAGTTCTCGCTGGTTGAGACAGCAAGGGCATAAGGAACAAAATCTCTACAATAGTGAGGTCCAAGTCCACTAATGTCATCTAGGGATATCAAACCCATTCATATTCATATTCATCTGCCCAGTTCTGGAGTCCTTACCTCGGAATGGATAAGGATAGGTTGGAGACAATGCAGTGCAGAGTAACAAAAATGATTCAGAGCCAGCAGGGCAGATCCTATGAGGTACTTGGGTGTAACTATACTAAGGACTTCAGTTTAAGACCCAATGTGACTACATAAGCAGAAAAGCAAATAATGTGCTAAATTGTATCTTAAGGCATATAGCTAGTTGGGATAAACTGGTTATAATTCCCTTTTATAGCTCTCTAGTGAGGCCCATCCTCGAATATGGAGCCCAGTTATGGTATCCATATGATCAAAATGAAATTTGCAAGATCGAAAGAGTACAAAAATGAGCCACACGATATACAGATGGCATGAAAGGTAAAGAATACAATACCAGACTGCTTGAACTGGACCTGTTCTCTCTGGAGTACAGGAGGAGGAGGAGAGACGTGTTTACTGTTTAAGGCACTAGACAATCAAAATTTGTGGAAACGCTTGGTCTGGAATACAGAGAAAATCCTTTGATACCAGAGTCCATACTCTACAGCTAAACAGTGAGAATTGCAGGATATGGGCGAAAATGTGGTTCAGCCAAAGGGTAATAGCCAAATGGAATGGTTTACCAGGAGGTGACAGAAACCCATCAACTGAGCCTTTTAAACTAAAATTGGACAAGCTATTCAGACAGGGTAAATATAGAATTAATAGCATAAATACATTTTGAATGGCGAGCATTAAGGACGAAAGTCTATTTAAGCTCTTTACAAACCTATGAAACTTATGAGCACCTCAAGGCACTAAATATGTAATCACTGGAGACTACAGGGGAGATATGATAGAAACCTTCAAGTTTCTTAAAGGAATTAAAGTGAACTACGGGGAACTATTTTGCCTGAATACCAATTCGCGGTCAAGTGGACATGAATGGAAATGAACAGGAGATAGGTTCAGGAGAGATGTGGGGAAGTAATACTTTATGGAAAGGGTGATGGAACCTTGAAACAGTCTGTCAGCTGAAGTGGTGGAGAGCAGAAACAGTCAGGGGATTCAAGCAGGGCTGGAGCATAAGGAATAGTGGTTACCCGGCGGCAACAGGACCAAGGAGGAGAACACAGAATGGTGTTCAAACTCTGTGGTGTGGTCATACTCATCTCTGCTCAGTAGAGCAGGTTTATTTCTCAAACTGAGGTGAGCAGTGGCCACTAAAGCTAACTAAATGACTAATGCAATGTACCCATAAGGGTAAAGGTTTTGGAAAAAACTTTCACCATGACAGAAAAAACAAACTGCTAGAACCATATAATATCAGATGTAAACAATGGAAAAAGTAATGCTCAACAAAGCAAGAGAAATGGATTCTTGCATGAACCATTTCCCGGGTTCTGAAACAGGAGGAGGGGATGGGGGATTGTTAAATCTAGTGAGGGATCCCTTGGAAAAAACACCATTACTACAGGTGAGTATTTTTTTGTTCTAACCCCAGGAATCCCTCACTAGCTGTATAACAGCAGACTCTGTAGCAGTACCTTGGGAGGCTGTGTACAGAACCTATTTGGGTAAAAGGTTCTGCAAGACAGCAGAGCCGAAACTGGCATCTCTTCTGGACTGACTATTCAAACGCACTACTTTGCATATATCCTGAATAAAGGCACTTCTGGATAGATGCGAATGAAGGTGGTGCCTCTCATGGGTGAGCCCTCCAGACCCTCTGGCGGAAGCTTGCCAGCTTTCCATAACAGAACTGAACACAGGCCACTATCAAGCGAGAAATGGTTCTCCTAGATGCAGGTTTGCCCTGTTCTACCTCCCCGTAGGTGACAAACAACAGAATCTGTGGATCCAACATCCCTTGTGCGGCCCAAGTAGTTCTCCAGAGCTCTTTTACATCCAGACAGTGGAGCTTCTGTTCCCCTGGAATGGAGTGTTCCATAAAAAACACTGGGAGAGTGATCAACTTTTTCAGCTGAAATTCAGACATCACCTTGGGAAGGAATTTTCTATTAGACCTCAGTTCTACTTTGTCCCTGTGGAATATGATGTAGTTGGGATCTGTACAAAGGGCTTGGAGTTCACGCACCCTCCTAGCTGAGTTAAGTGCCACCAGGAAAACTGTTTTCCAGGTGGCATATTTCAGAGCAGCAGATGCCATAGGCTCGAATGGAGCCACCCATCAGCTGTGCAATGCAAGATTCAGGTCTCATGGAGGGACAGGATCCCTAAAAGGAGGGTTCAGAGATGGACCACTGATGCAGCAGAAAGATTTACTGCTGTGACACAGGCGACCCGGGTTCAGGAGCAGACTCTGATCGCTCGAGGCCAGAGGTGGATTGATAGGGCTATAGTATGCTTTTCATCGGGGTAGAGTGATTCCAGTCCAGAAGTTTCCTGGTGATCCCAGGCTGCACCAGAGCACCTACTAGTACCGTCTGGGAGGGCGTGTTGGATGCACGGCATGGTTATGCCGCGGCGTCCATTAGACCCCCCCCAAAATACTAAAGTAAAAATCTTCAGCGGTAAGCCCAATGACACCTCCCATCCTGTGGTGGCCTTGGGTCTCCTTCACACCAGAGACCTAGATCCGATGGGGCTAGTGGGAGGGGCTCCAGAAGCTCTCTGCCTGGGGGTAATCATGGGGGCACTGTGGCGAGTGATCCGGGTCAGAGACGGGGCTAAGGGGTAGTAGCCACCAGTGCCAAAAGCATGCTCAAAAAAAATGTTTTTTTAAAAGGCGCAGTTCAAGTGAATTAGACCTTAAAAGAACCTCTTAAATATGGCCTGTGAGGCTAGGGATCTATCCTTACCAACCAAAACGTATGCTGACACTGCTGCCAAATGCGCATTCAGGGTTGAGGGACAGAGGCCCAGGGACTGCAGGCGGATCAGATAGTCCAAAACAGTGGAAAAACTCGCCTGAAGAGGGTTGAGCTGCCTGGATGAGCACCACAGTGAAAATCTTTTCCACTTGGAAGTGTAGTTCTTCCTAGTTGTTGGCTGCCTAGAAAACCTTGAATACATGTAAGATCTCTTCTGAAAGGTCTAGTCCAGAGAACTCCAACTCTTCAAGTACAATGCTTTGACAAGCAGGGTTCTTGGTTCTGGAAATGCTATCCTGCCTGGAGACAGAGCCAGCAGACTGTGACTCCAGGGAAGGAGGACTGGTGGTTGTCACAGCTTGTGGGAATAAACTTCAGACAAGGCAAATCTACAGGTTTAAAACACACCGTGGTGTGATATTTATTTTTCAAAAGTTAGAAAAATAAGAAAAAATTACTCACCATAGTAATGTTTCTTCTAATGGAGTCTTGCTGTATTCAGATGTAATGCAGTTAGCCCCAGCACTTCAACTGCCCCAGAGACGAAAGAGTTAACTCTATGCAGAAGCATAGAATGTTGAGCTTGAGCTTGGTTCTCAAACCTCTGTCTGTGGTATTTCCCAGTGTAACAGTCAGACTCTTACGAGCATACTAACATACTATAGCATGGAAATAGTTTCATAGATTCATAGGTTCACAGGTGTTTTACACGATCGGGGACAAGCCCATTAGGATCATGCCACCTAAGCTAGGTGGGTTACAAATTAAAATCGTTCATATATATATCTAATTTAGTTTTAAATTGTGTCAAATTCATGATTTACAACCTCAAAGGAAGTAGATTCCATATTGGAACAATTTGCTGGGTATAAATTGACTTCTTTTCATAATTCGGTATTAGTAGATAAAGTAATTTTAAATTATGCAAGCGAGTTTGGACTGTAGTAGTGTTCCATTTCAAATGCAAGGTATCAAATAAATATTCATCCCTAGTTGCTTTATAAAGCAGACAGAGATCACCACGTATTGATCTATATTCCATACTGTACAAATTCAGTTGTTTCAGTCTTTCCTCATATGTCAGATGGCCCATTCCAGTTATGTTCTTGACAAACCTTTTTTGGACCTTCTCCTTAGATAACTTATCTCCCCTCTGAGTGGGTGCACAAAATGAAGAACAATAATCGAAGTTAGCTCTTATAATACTGGTGTATAGTGGAACCATTATTGATGGTTCTCTACTTTTAATGTTTCTGAAGAAGCAATTACTTAATCTGGAGCATTTTTTAACAGTAGAATTTAGGTGATCTGTAAATTTCAGCTTGTTATTAATAATAACACCCAGATCTCTTTCAGTTGTATACTTAAAGTGTTGTTCTCAATGTAATAATTAGCACATCTATTGTTCCATCCAAAATGTATAACTTTACATTTATTTATATTAAATTTCAGTTTATGATTGCTAACCCATTCAGAAATTTGGTTTATATTATCCTGTAATATAGATATAGATTCAGAGTTGTTAACAATCCCACCCAGTTTGGCATCATCAGCATATTTAATAATCCAGTTACCATTTTTTATATTCATACCTGCTATAAGGATGTTAAATAACAATGGACCCAGGACTGATCCCTGAGGGACTCCACTAGTAACCATGGTCCATGGGGAAAAAAAAACCCTCAAAGATACCCACTGTCTTCTATTGGATAACCACTGCATTATCCATTTGGTCAAATAATTGTTAAGATCTAGTTTTAATAAACAATTAAATAGTGTATCATATGAGACAGAATCAAAGGCCTTTTCAAAGTCCAGGTAGATGACATCTACTGGCATACCATGGTCAAAGCTTCACTCACTGGTTGAAAAATCTAACAAATTGGTTTGGCATGATCTTCCAGGTTGAAATCCATGTTGGAAAATATCGGTCAAACCATTTTCCAAAATATGTGTACCGATTTTACCTAGGATTAGTCTTTCCATGATTTTACATATGGTCGAGGTTAAACTTATTGGTCTGTAATTATTTAGCTCCCTCTTAGAGCCAGATTTGTGTATAGGAATAACTTCAGCATCACACCAGTCTTTAACCACTATTCCCCTCTGTAGTGATTCATTAAACAAATAGGTCAGTACACCCGCCAGTTCATAAGAAAGATTTTTTAAGAAAATAGCTGGAATACCATCAGGACCAACTGATGTGGAAGATTTTAAAGAATCAATGATGTTAAAAGTTTCGGCTACAGTAAACTGAATTATAGGGTCCAGTTTAGAAGGTTTTAAACACAAACTCACCCTTTTTTTAAATATGCTAGCAAAATAAACATTAAATTTAGTCGCCATAGTTTGTTCATCATTAATGACGACATCATTAATTTTTAATGGGCCAACTAAGGTAGGAGAGGTTTTTAAGGAGCCAATATAGTTGAAAAACCTTTTCTTGTTATGTTGTATACTGATTAAGTCTGACTCTAGTTCCTGTTTTGCCTTTTTAATTGCGTATTTTACTTTTTTTTTGCTTTGATCACAAATTTAGACCAGTTAGATTGCGAAATATTATTTTTATATTTGTTGAATGCTTTTTTCTTTGCTAAAACTAACTTTTTAATTTTACTAGTGAACCAAGGCGGAGATCTCTTATGTCCAATATATTTGACCCGAATTGGTACCCATTCAGTGATACAAAATTTGATTTCCTCCTTAATTCTTTGCCAGATATTCTCTACAGATAACCCAGTTAGATCTTGTTCCCAATTCCACCTCAAGAGATATTCCTTGATTGCCCTATAATTTGCTCTATTAAAATTTTTAAATTCAGTTTTACCACTAGATTTGTTAATAAAAAAACTGAGTGACCATTTAATTATCTGATGGTCACTGTTTCCTAATGGAGCCATAGTGCTGATGGACTCATTATCACCTTTAATGTTTGAAAATATTAAATCCAGGATATTGTTATTTCTAGTCGGTGTTTTAACAAGCTGGTCTAGTCCAAGGTGTGACATAGCACTAATAAATCTGTTTTCCTGTGTGTTAAGACCATTACCAGTAGACCAATTTATACCAGGATAATTAAAGTCACCCATTAGAATAATGTCTGTTTTAAAGTTAAGATTCTCCAAGTAATTACACATGTTTTCATTATTAGCAGTGTCCATGGATGGGGGTCTATAACATAATCCTAATGTAACCGGGAGTTGTTTATTGCTTATTTTAATCCATATAATTGCAAAGCCTAAGGGAGGTTCCTTGTCTGAACCAATTTCTGAGCAAATTATGTTTTCTTTGACATAAATAGCAACTCCACCTCCTTTAGAATATAAACGATTTTTATTAAACAAAGTATAACCCTTAATATTAAGACCCCATTGGTCCTCTTTGAACTAGGTTTCTGTGACACCACAGATATCAATATTTTCATTATGTAAAATTACTTGAAGTTCACGAATTTTGTTACTCAGATTCCTAGCATTTAATAAAAGTAGTTTTATTTTAGCATTTTGTTCATTTCTATAAATAGTTGAAACAGGATTTGGAAGTTTAGGGTCACAAACATTTGTTAGCCTAGCTCTTTCTACCCCTGGGTTTTGCATAAAAAAACATCTATATCTGTATTAAACTTTTGACCTAAGGTCTCCTTGCCCAACCTGTTTAAGTGTAAGCCATCCTTAGCATAGTATGCAGTGTTATTATAAAACTGTTCCCAATGAGTAAAGCATTTAATGTTTTGTTTGAGACACCATGCTCTGAGCCAGCAATTAATGTGTTTGATTTTATTGTTTAAAGTATGATTAGCCCTAGGTACTGGGAGAATCTCTGAAAACATAGTGTGGACTCCAATCTCAGGCAAAATGTTTGCCAATCCAACATATGCCTCTTTGATGTTTTGGGTGGTCTGATGCCAAATATTGTTCACCCCGATATGAATAATAACTAGATCTTTATCATTACAACATTGTAAAATCTTTGCACTCATTTTAGCAATATCACTAATCTTGGCCCCACGGAAGCATGATAGTGTACGAGTGGCTTTATTTGGGTTACAAATTATTCTACCTAGGTTAGATATCATGGAGTCACCTAACACAAAGATTTTTGGTGCATCAATACCATCCTGACTCGAAGTTCGTATGTCCATATATTCTTCATTAGTTTCAACATTAAGTTGGTTTTCAGTGAAATTAATAAGATTCCTTGTGAAAGGTTATTGGTGCTACTAATTTGTATTGTAGAGTTATCGCCTGTTCAAAATTATAGGTACAGCAGTTTCATCATCCTCAATGACATCAGTAATGGGATTTGTTAAAGGATCATATTTGTTCTGAATTGGTAACTGAAAAGTTTCAGCTTTTCTACCCCTTTTAGAAGTTTTTCTATATTGGATAGTAAACCAATCATTGTCTGAGTTAGAGGCAATGTCATCTTGTCTTGGTATCTTTCTGGTAGCAGTTTCAGGTTGATTAATATCATAAGTGACACTTGCACCAGGTGTTTCCTGTCTATTTGGATCATTAGTAATAAGTAGTCTTTTTGCAGTTTCTTTTTGACTGTTTTCTAAACTTCTTAGTCTTTCATCAAACATTGTAATTTCATCCTCCAGTTCTTTAATTCTTATACATTTATTGCAAATGAAAGCAACAATGTTTTCTGTCCCTATTTCTAGATCATACATATTGCATAATAAACATTTGGTGCCCACCTTCATATCTGTAGTAATAATACTGGCCACGCTTTATGAGTTTTATTACAATGGTGACTTAATACACTTTATTGCTTACCTGAGATATTACCTGCACAGTAGAAACCATACAATATTATTCCCTTACTAAAACTCCCAAACGCCCAACACGTATAACACGCGCAGACATATAGCCAAAGGGCAAAAGATTCTTTTAGGGCCCAAAAGACTCAATTCGAGAACCCAAGAAGGAAAGGTAGTGACAATATTTAAGTATAAAACACCAGAAAAAACAACAAAATCCACCCCACCCAAAAGGGAGGGTACAAGGTACACCCCGAAGTGCGACATTGTACCTGCCAGCCCACTTCCCAAAAACCAGATTCTGAGAGGGGAGGTCTGAATACAGCAAGACTCCATTAGAAGAAACAACATTACTATGGTGAGTAATTTTTTCCTCAAACAACATGAAGTCTTGCTGTATTCAGACATAATGCAGACTACCAAGCAGTTCCCTATGGAGGAGGGAATGCAGAACCTACTTTGGGAAGAGGCTCTGCAGTACAGCTGTGCCAAACCTAGCATCACTCCTAGCCTGGATGTCCAGGGAGTAATGCTTGGTAGAAGTATGAACTGTTTTCCAGGTGGCTGCTTTACAAATCTCTAACAAAGGTATATCTCTGGCCGCAGCTAGAGAAGCAGCTGTACCCCTAGTCGAATGAGCCCTCAGGCCTGAAGGGGACATTCTACCAAACATCTCATAACAGAATTATATACAAGAAACAATCCATCTGGCAATAGTTCTTTTAGTGGCAGGCTTACCTTTCCCCACTTCACCATAAGTGAGAAACAATTGAAGACAGTCATTTCTATGTGCCTTAGCATGCTCAATGTAGTAGCCAAGGGCCCTCTTAACATCCAGACTGTGTAACCTTCTTTCACCTGAAGAAGAATGATCAGTGAAAAACACAGGGAGAGATATAGTCTGGTTCAGATGAAAATCTGATACCACTTCGGGCAAGAACCTCCTATTGGTTCTTAGGACCACTTTGTCCCTATGGAAGGAGATGAAGTCAGGTTCAACTGACAGAGCCTGTAACTCACTAATCCGCCTGGCAGAAGTAATAGCTACCAGGAACACAGTTTTCCAGGTCAAGTACTTCAATTCGGACGAAGACAGAAGTTCAAAGGGTGGCTGCATAAGCTGAGCAATGCAGACATTAAGATCCCAAGGCGGAGTGGGCTCCCTAAAGGGAGGGTTAATATGAACCAGGCCCTTGAAAACTTTCTGAAAACAGGGTGAGATGCAGGGAAGGCCCTTCCCTGCTGAAAGGAATGCAGAGACAGCTGCTAGATGAACCTTCAGAGTGGCAGGCTTAAGGCCTAGACCATTTAGATGAACTAGATAGTCTAAAGTTGTGGAAATGCCTGCAGAATCAGGCAGGATGCCTTTCTGAGAAGCACCAAATACTGAACCTTTTCCATTTTGAGTTGTACATTTTCTAGTGGAAGGTTTCCTGAGACCTTCAGAATATCCAGAACTCCATGAGAGAGATGCAGTGCTGCATATTCTAACTCTTCAAGAGCCAGGCCTTGAGATTGATAGACTGGAGATTGGGGTACCAGATCCGCCCCTGGGAGGAAGACAGGAGACACTGTATGTCCTGGGCAGAGACAGGGGCGTGACACTGACAAGGACAGCAGTAGAGGATACCAAGGCTGTCTGGCCCAATCTGGGGCCACCAGTATCACTGTGCAGGGTTGAGTCCTGATCTTGATCAGAACTGCGAACAGCAGAGGGAAGGCACAGAGAAACCAGCCCTTCCAGTCCAAAATGAGAGCATCCTGGGGAACCGTCCCCAGAACTGGAGGTCTGCAACAAAACAGAGGAAGTTGATGATTGTCCGGTGCTGCAAAGAGATCTCTGGTGTGCCCCACTTGGAGAAGATGAACTTCAGGATGTGAGGATCCAGGGACCATTCGTGATGTCCCTGTGAAATTCTGCTCAGAGCATCTGCTAGTACGTTGTCCTTCCCTGGAAGGTGAACTGCTACCAGAGAAGTCTGAAGAGAATAGGCTAGAGACCACAGCTTCATGGCCTCTGTGAACAAGGCCGAGGACCGAGTGCCTCCTTTTTGTTGATATACCACATTGTGGTGGTGGTGTCTGTCCTGACTTGGACCACCTTGCCCTTGACTGAATCTGAGAAGTTCTGCAGGGCTAGGAAAACTGCTCTGAGTTCCAGGAGATTGATATGAAGGAGAGACTCTTGTGGAGACCAGACCCCTTGAGCAGTCAGGGCTCCTAGGTGGGCTCCCCACCCTGGGACAGAAGCATCCATAGTTAGAACTACTGATGGGACTTGAGGGAGAAATGGAACCCTTATCTGAGGTTGTCCTGGTCCAGCCACCACTTGAGAGCTTGGACCAGAGTCTGAGTCACTGGAATCAGTTTGGTAAGTGAATCCTTCTTTTGAAACCAGAAAGACCTTAGATGAAACTGAATATCCCTCATCTGGAACCTTGCTCACTGCACCACTGCCGTGGAGGCTGCCATGTGGTCCAGGAGTTGGAGGAACTGTCTTGCTGGGCGGGAGACCCGAGGTCGAAAGCAGGAAGCGAGATCCACCAGGGTCTTCACCCTTCCAGGGGAAGGAAGGCTTTTGCTTGTACAGTGTTCAACTCTATGCCTATAAAGGTGAGAATTTGAACTGGTTCAAAGACAGACTTTGGAAGACTGAGAAGAAACCCCAAGGAGCTGAGTAGGTCCTGGGTAGTTTGAAGACTGACTTGACCTGTAACGTGACTGACCACTAAAGGGCCAGTGGTCCAGATATAGGAAGATGGTGATACCCTGTCTTCTGAGGTAAGCCACCACTACTGCAAGGCACTTTGTGAACACCCTTGGAGCTGATGTTAGGCCACATGGCATAGCTCTGAACTGGTAATGGCCTGAAGGCAACTCGAACCTGAAGTATATTTTGTGGGAGCACCTGATAGGAATATGGAAGTAGGCATCCTTGAGGTCCAGAGATGCTAGCCAATCCCCCGGCCTTAAAGAGGGAAGGATTATTCCCAGAGTTACCATTTTCAATTTGGGCTTTGAAATGTGTTTGTTCAAATATCTTAGGTCTAGGATGGGTCGCCACTCCCTTGTTTTCTTTGGGGTAAGGAAGTACCTGGAGTACAGTCCTTTTCCCTTGTGCTGAGTAGGAACCTTCTCTACAGCTCTGAGAGCTAGAAGAGAGGAAACCTCTGCCTCTAGGGCAATGGTTTCTGAGAGTGATGCAGGTGGAAAAGACTTGGCCCTCTTTTTTGGAAATTTTTTGAAGCTGAGGGCCAGTCCCTGGCTTACTACTGCCAGGACACACTTGTCTGAGGTCACAGACTTCCAGACCTGGAAGTAGTAAGCCTGCCTGCTTCCTAGTGGAAATGCGGACTCGACCCGGGCTGACACATCTGGGTGCCTGCTTGGCAGAAGCCTTAGACTGAGAGGAGGAGGAAGCAGCTCTGCTCATCCCCCTCCTGCCCCTCCCTCTGAAGAACCCCCTCTGTGGAAAGGGAGAGGAGGCCTGGGCTTGGTAAAATGGCCTTTGAAAGGGCCTGCCCCTGCACTGCTGCTTGTGCGGAATGGCTTGCCTTTCTTTGGCCTGTGCACTCCTGTATTCATCCATTTTCTTCATGTAAGCCTCTGTCTGCTCCCCAAACAAGACAGTTACCTACTACAGGAAAATCCATAGCCTTAGTCTGGATATCCTGTGAAAGGCTAGTACACCTCAGCCAAGCATGTCTTCTGAGAGACACAGATGTAGCCACGACTCTAGATGCCACATCACTGGAGTCCACAGCAGCATGAAATTGCATTTTGGATGTCTCAATTCCGTCAGCAGCCACCTCCTCCAGCTCCTTGGCTAGCTGGGGAGAGGTCTGTTTAGCCAGTTCCAGAACCGTACCCCATCTGGATTTCTGGTACCTGGCTGTGTAGGCCATATAAGTAGCCTGCCTGAGTCCCAAAGAGGATGCCAAATACTGTTTTTTGGCCATGGCAACCACTTTCCTGGAGTCCTTATTAAGGGTGTGTGAAGCCAAAGGAATGTTAGCCCCCTCACAGGCTGCAGCCTGCACTACCCCAACATGGCTGCAATGACTATAAAGGAACTCCGCAGCTGAGCCTGATAAATACCTCCTGTCCATTCTCTTATCCACTAGAGGTACTGAATTAGGGGTTTGTAAAATTTTGTGTGCCTGTTTCCCCAAGGATTTATGAAGAGGGATAGACAAGTCTTTTGGACTCTGGGATGTCCATCATTTCCACAAAATCAGGCTCTTCATCCTCTCTGCAGCTTCAACCAAAGGCTGCAGGGTTTCTGCCACCTTTTTGTAGAACAAAAAATGTGTAGGGGACTCAGAGAGCCTGGGAGGAGACAAACCTGAGGGCCTGTCTGTGGAGATGTCTGGTTCAATGGGCACATCCAGACCCCCCTGGTCATCATCATCATCACCGGGATAGTCTGTCTCCCTCCCACTCCTCATAATAAGCGTCTGGATCATAAGCCGGAAGAGACTGATCTGACCGAACCGACCACCTAACCATCGGTACTGGTTTGGGCGGAACAGGTCCTAGCGATAGAACAATATTAGTCGCTTTGGCTATTTCGTCCAGCGGTTGGAGAGTGCGATACCAGATCCGAACCGGCAGACTTCGCTTTTTGATGGAACGGCCCCTAGGGTCAGCTCTTCTTTGCCTGAGGAGGTATCGCCTAGGTCAGTAGGCACCTCCTCAGGTTCGGCTGGAACCGAACAGGGCTGGCCATCTGGATCTACGGACTTCTCGGCCTCTCTTTCCTTCAGCCTACTCAGTCTTTTGTCTAGAGTGGATTTTGGAAAGTTTTTACAGATTTGGCAGTCTGACTTGAGGTGGTCAAACCCCAGACAATAAACACAGATGAGGTGGGGGTCAGTCTTAGCAAAGGCCTCCCCACGCTCAGTACAGTGTTGAAACCCAGTGGGACCGGTTTTCTTCTTGGGTTTCTCAGCCATGGCCGACCTAACAAATTACCCTATTGCAGCTTTCAAGCCAGGTAATACAATAACTGATTGGTTACAAACCGTGTCACAGGCTTTTTAAAAGAACCGGCAAAGGTCGGTTCTTTTGAAATCAATCAATACCGAACACCACTCTAATCCAGAAATAAAATTAAACAGAATGGGTCGGTTCCAAACCGGACCGACGAAAGAAACCAAAGAAAGAACAATTTCCAACTTTTCCAAAGAAATAAAACACAGTCACTACCCATCTATACACTACTTGTACCGTAGACAGAGGCTGGAAATCCGAAAATAACAAAAAAATATACGGTTTAAACCGAACGCTTTTACTTTTACCGAACCAAGCAGAGGAAATCTCCAGAGCGACTTCACTGTTAGGCGGAGTAAAGAATCTGATGGTTACACTGGGAAGTACCACAGACAGAGGTTTGAAAACAGAGCTTGAGCTCAACGTTCTATGCTTCTGCATAGACTTAACTCTTTCCTCTCCAGGGCAGTTCAAGTGCTGGGGCTAACTGCATTATGTCTGAATACAGCAAGACTTCATGTTGTTTGAATAAATGAAAATAAAAAAAAAATTGCAAAGAAAATTACTACTTAACATCAGTAGTTTCTCATATAATACAGTTCTGGATCTTAGAGCTCCTAAGATCCTTTTCATCTGCATTCAACAGCTTGCTGCAGCAGCACCTCTCCTCTCAGGCCTGAGCCCCACTGAACTACACTGCAGTGAACTTAGTGAAGAGGTTTTATATCTTTTGGTGGGGTCACCTGACTGAGCCCGTTCCACTTACATGTCTGGACATGTTGTTTCAAAACCAAGGGGGTGTTGTTTCAGGAGACTTCCTAATTTAAAGGTACAGTGTATATCTCCACAGATGTTTACTATCTCACTGACTCACAGTGACCAAGCACTTTACAAAGCATACCACTTAGAACCTTATACGGTAACAGATTTATAGTGTGAATTTATGAAAATATCTTAAGGATTTCTTACAACTGTACTAATCATGAAATTATTATTGTTTTATGTGGCTTCTGAATCCTTTTATTTAAAAAGGCTTTATTAACTGTATGTATTCCTATTTAAAATAGCCTTCATTTTTTTGTACACAAAATGCACTAATGTACTTTACACAACACCCCAGGTGGTTGGCACCATTCAGGGACTGGATGGATGGAAATGGAAAAAGAATGAAAAGAGAAAACTAGTAGGAAATTTAGTAGGGATAGTAAAGAGCTACGTTAGCTGGCCAACCTAGCATGGGGAGGAGAAAGAAAAACAGAGAAAAGCATTAACTGTTGTGCAATAGAAGTTTTGGTAGCTAGGAAATAAGGAGATAGAAAAGTGGCTCATTAGTCACAGCCGAGGGTGTAGTCTAACTCCGACACACCTCCCTCCTTAAGAAAAACAGTTCCAAAACGATACTGGTTTTCAAGAACCCTACTCGGTCATAAATAGGCTCTACAAAAACAGTACAAGGGGTCGGGTTGAAACTTTCTCCTCACCCACTATGAGAGCTTCACCCCAGGGTCCGTTAATTCAGCTATTTTTAGTATTGTCCACCATACCAAGTTACTGAAGTATGACAATACTTTCACAACATTACCCTGGCGCTGTCATACAGTTCAGCACAGTACCCATCTATGCTCTCAGAGGACTTCAGTCTGTATGACTGTCTACCCCCTAACTATTTCACTCTGGTTACTACAACACAGACATTTCATATGCAGTATCAGGCACTCATTAATAGGCATCGTTTCAGAACCCATTGTGATGTAGACAGCCCGTTCAAGTGCTGTATAATATTTTGTTATATAAAATGCATTAATGAATGTCTCTGCTGAAAAATCAAATGCCCTAGGAATGACCTCTCCCCCCAGATTTCAGCTCACAGCTGCAGGCCAAAAGAACTGCTGACATCATGCATCACATACTCAGTTTTTAGAGACAATGTGTTACCTGGAAGACTTTAATCAAGGATCCTGTTTCTCTGAGTTAATTACAGAGTTGTTTTGGGTTAACTTTGTTAAGAGGAAAATCCTAAAAAGGTTTATGACGTTGAAGAAAACACAGGTTATTACACAGAGGTGAGAGGTCATAAATGTTCATATGAAGCCTGTGTGCGAGAGTACAGCATGAGATCAAAGAAAGTGTCATTTGAAACTTGAGCTATGCTAAGGTTGCAGAATAAAAACTTTGAAATTACATCCTGTGGTTGTATAGAAATATATATTTTTAGATATTTTGACAGAGGAGGAGCTGGATGACCTCATCCAAAAGGGGTTGGCAAAGACAGCTTGCAAAGATTATTATTTTTCACTACAGACACCCTTTTTATGTGACACTGACCAAGAAAACATCTGAGCACTGAACACAGGTATTTAGAAAGCTAGACAAAATCTAAATATTGTTGTAGGAATTGCACTGTTTTCAACCTCGTTTTGTTTAAAGATATGTATGTCTTGTGATAGTTCTGTATTGTATGTTTGACGTATTATTATATATTTGAGTAAAAACTCTAATTTTAGAGAAAACCTGGTCTGTCTTTGAATTGCTTTCTTTTGCTAAGAAATATTTATGATTATAGCAGACGTAGCTTGTATGGTGGTACCAAACTGGAAAGAGAAGCGTTTTAAATCTGAGGTCTTTATTAAAGTTTTAAAGGGTTCATTTCTGCATGCCGGTTAGATGCCCGTAGGCAAAGATATCTGGCCCCCCCAAAGACAGATATATCTGAGCCTGTGCACTGGGTATGCTAGCAAGAGGTTAACAGTTTGAATCCCTACAGAACTGGAGACCAAAGTTTGATCCGAACTCACAAAAACAGACAAGAGGGTTACCTTGTCTGTTATACTGTTCACAAGACTGTGCTCAGAGGTTGGCACTTTGGGAGCAGAGGGTCTGACCTGCTGAGTGAATTTGTGACACCCATCACTTGGCATCATTTCAGCACCCATCACCTGGCATCAATTCTGCCCTGTGCACCCACTATCATACCTTCATCAGTACGTTAAAAAAAGACTAAGTAATACACAGCAGTTTTATGCTGACTTCTAGCTTCCTCCATCTAGCTATTAGGGTGGCCGTACCAGCCTATATCACAACTTTCTTCGGGGCGAGTTGTACCCAGCTCTAACCCCATTCTAACACATTTTTTCCACTCAGGAGCCTAATCATAGGTTCCACCCCATACCTAGATCCTCCATGACCCTAGGTTCCTCATTAAATATCAAAGTATAGACATTTTTTTATGTTCTACATTTCTTGTAATCATTTCTTACATTTCATCCCCTATCACAGGGGGTTCAAAACATGGGAAAGTCCCTTCAGCCACCATGGTGTCTTCCCTGTTGCTTGTAGTCTTCACCTCAGTATACAAATGTCCTGAAACTGTCATACCCGGGGCCTTAATCTTCTTGTCCTCAAGCAGCAGCCGGGAAAAATGGGCAACGACAGGATCTCAAAAGTGGCTGGCAAGAAAGTTTCCATCAAGGGGTTCTCCTCCTCTAAAACCCATAGATCCTGGTCCTCTGCCTTCGCCACGAAATCCTCTGGTTAGGAACCCTCCATCAGCACCTGGCAGTGGTTCGCTGGCGCTAGTCAGCCTCCACGTTCCATCGAACTCCAATCCAGACAATAGCTCCTCTCCAGGTCTCCTATCCTAGGCTCCGGTATGCACACCAGTAACCCCCTTTTTCAACAGATCCCTGGCATCCACGAGATCCTGGAGGTATGCCATCCTGCTCTTTGCCCCCATGTCTGAATACCAGGGCTGGTATCTGGGTACTGGTCTCCCCCTTCTTTCTCTGGACAACCAGTACTATCCCATTTCTGACACCAAGTTTGTCACAGTGTGTGGGAATAAACTTCAGGTGAGGCAAATTTAGGTATAAAACACACCATGGTGTGATATTTTCAAAAGTTAGAGAAATAATAAATGCAAACAAAAAAAATTGCAAAGAAAATCACTACTTAACATTAGTAGTTTCTCATATAATACAGTCCTGGATCTCAGAGCTCCTAAGACCCTTCGCATCTGTATTCAAACAGCTTGTCTACAGTAGCACCTCTCTCCTCTCTCTGAGCTACATAGCCTACCTGCAAGAGGCATGGGAGAGCACAGGGGTGCATGCACCAGGAACTTTAACTCATGGTTGAAGAACTGGTGCTGTGAGGAAGGGTTTGGATTCACTGGTGACTGGGGACCCACCTGGAGGGATGGAGGCTTGTTCAAGCCTGACGGCCTGCATCCATCCTAGAGGGGAATCCAAGCACTCAATGATAAGTTTAAATGCTATATTGACAAGCATTTAAACTAGCCAAGGTGGGTGGCAGGCCAACAAGGAGGGTACCTAATAGCCCACCCCTCACAGCTAGCAGTGGAACCAGTGAACCGGAGGAGTGGATATCTCGATAAAGCAGTGTGCAAAAGATGGAGACAAGTGCCCAAGAGGTGGATAGGCAGAAAAGGGGCAAAATTCAACAGAAGGGCAGACAGCAAGGAGAACCAGGGATAAAGGACAACCAGGGAAGGGGCTGGAGTAGAACAGCTAAGCAGTCTAGGGAGGTCAAATCATGGAAAGCCATGTGTGCCAATGCCAGGAACCTTAGCAAAAAGTTGAAGGATCTGAAAGCTGTCATGGTGCAGTCAGACCTGGACATTGTGGCCATCACAGAAACCTGGTGTAATGATAACCATGACTGGGAGATGGCCATACCTGGCTACAACATATTCAGAAGAGACAGGGCAGGTAAGAAGGGAGGAGGAGTAGCACTGTATGCGAAAAATGACATAAGGGCCATAGAGATCCAGGAGGAACAAAATGGGGGAGAAATACTGTGGGTTAAGCTGGAAAGGAAAATGGGGCCAGCCATCTGCACAGGTGTGGTCTATAGACCACCAGCACAGGAGGAAGAAACAGATAGGGGAGCTGATGCTAGCCATCCAAAGGATGGTAAACAAGGGTGAGGTAGTGCTGGTTGGAGACCTCAATATTCCAGACGTGGACTGGAGCATCCCAGCAGCAGCATCAACTAGGAGCAGACTTATCCTGGACTCCCTTCAGGGTGCCTTCCTCAAGCAACTGGTCATGGAACCAACTTGGCAGAAGGCAATACTGGACCTTGTGCTCACAAACAGGGACAGTGTGATGGGGGTAACAGTAGGAGAGCACCTGGGGAACAGTGACCAGCAGTCATTGTGGTTTGAAATCACAGAAGGAGCAGAACCAAAACACACAGAAACATGTATCCTGGATTTTAGGGAGACAGACTTTGGGAAAATAGGGAGATGCTTGAAAGAGGCATTAAGGGGAATGGGGCAGGAATCAGGGGTTGAGGAACAGTGGGCAGTATTTAAAATGGGGATTACAAGAACAACAGAATTATGCATTAAGCAGGTTAGCAAGGGGAAAAGGAAGAGGAGGCCATTATGGTTTTCCAAGGAGGTAGCGGAGAAAGTGAAAGCCAGAAAGATTCATTCAGGCAATACAAAAAGACACACGCAGAAGGGGATAGGGAGAACTACCAGGAGAAGCAAAGGGGGGCCAGGGAGGTCAGTAAGGGAAGCCAAAGCTCAGACAGAAGTGCACATTGCAAAATCGGTGGGTAGAGGGGACAAAACCTTTTACAGGTACATAAGTGAAAAAAGAAGAGTAACCAGTGGGGTACCACAGGGATCAGTGCTGGGACCGGTCCTATTCAACATCTTCATCAGTGACATTGCGCAGGACCTAGAAGGCAGAATTTCCCTGTTTGCTGATGACACAAAGCTCTGTAACAGAGTAGACACACCTGAGGGTGTAGACAGAATGAGAAGGGACCTGCAGAAACTTGAAGAATGGTCAGGGGTTTGGCAGTTGAAATTCAATGCAAAGAAGTGCAAGATAGTGCATATGGGGCACAAAAACCCTGGCACAATACATCAGTTGGGGGGCGAGGATATAGCATGCACCAAGTAGGAAAAGGATCTTGGGGTTGTCATCTCTGATGACCTCAAGGTAGGGAAACAGTGCGACAAGGCAGCAAGTAAAGCAAATAGGATGCTGGGATGCATAGGCAGGGGCATCACCAGCAGGAAAAGGGAGGTCATAATTCCACTATACAAGACACTAGTGAGGCCCCACCTGGAGTACGGTGTACAGTTCTGGAGACCTTACTTATGTAACGACATAGACAGGGTAGAGAAGCTTCAGAGGAGGGCAACAAAGATGGTACATGGATTGCATCACAAGTCCTATGAGGACAGGTTGAAGGAATTGAATATGTACTCCCTGGAGGAGAGGAGGGAGGGAGAGAGGGGATATGACAGAGACATACAAGTATCTTACAGGGAGAAACAGGGTGCAGGAAGACACTATTTTTAAGCGAAAAAGATGTTCCAGGACTAGAGGACATGGGATGAAGTAGCAGGGAGGACGATTCAAAGGAAATGTGAGGAAGAATTTCTTCACAGAATGGGTGGTGGACAAGTGGAACACCCTGCCAGAGGAAGTGGTGGGGGCTGAAACAACCACAGGATTTAAGAATGCATGGGATAGACATAAAGGAATCCTGGAGGTCAGGGTTAAGGGGCAACAGACTTCTAGGAAAACATAAAGTAAACTTACAAGCTCAAATGGGCAGACTGGGTGACACTGTCTATGTATCTATGTAGAGCTCCTAAGACCCTTCTCATCTACACTACCGGTCAAAAGTTTTAGAACACCCCCATTTTTCCAGCTTTTATTGAAATTTAAGCAATTCCAGTCCAGTGAATAACCTGAAATGGTACAAAGGTAAGCGTAAACTGCTAGAGGTTAAAAAAAAGTTTACGTTAGCAAAAACTGCTTTAGAGAAATTGCAAAGAAAGTCAAGGTGTCAGTGAGTACAGTTTCCTACACCATCAAAAGGCACTTGGAAACTGGAGAAACTCTGACAGGAAGAGATCTAGCAGACCCAAAGCCACAACAGAATCAGAAGACAAGTTTCTGAGAGTCAACAGCTTGCGTGATAGGCGGCTCACAGGACAACAGCACAGAGTGACTGGCACCCTGAACCAAAGGGCTACCACAGCATTTTGCAGCGCCATGCAATACCCTCTGGTCTACGCCTAGTTGGTCAGGGTTCATCCTACAACAAGATAATGATCCAAAACATACCTCCAGGCTATGTCAGAACTACCTTCGAGGAAAAGAACAAGACGGTAGGCTTCAAATCATGGAATGCCAGCACAGTCTCCAGATTTAAACCCCAACGAGCTGGTTTGGGATGAACTGGACAGCAGGGTGAAAGCAAAGCAACCTACAAGTGCAACACATTTGTGGGAACTTCTGCAACAGTGTTGGGAAGAACTTCCCAAACAATATTTGATGTCCATTGTAGGAAGAATGCCACGAGTGTGTTCGGCTGTTACAGTATATCTGCAAAAGGTGGCTACTTTGATGAGTCAAAAACTTAGATTAAATTTTGTTAAACAAAATGATTCTATGATTTCTTTTTTATCTCCAATTGTTTATTTGTTCTATGCTTTAATTTCAGAGTACATTGAGACATTAACCTGCGTAAATTTCAATAAAAACTGGTAAAATGGAGGTGTTCTAAAACTTTTGACTGGTAGTGTATATTCAAACAGCTTGTCTACAGTAGCACCTCTCTCCTCTCTCAGAGCTGAGCCCCAATGAACTGCACTGCAGTGAACTTAGTGAAGAGGTTTTATACCTTTGCTGGGGTCACCTGACTGAACAAGTTCTATTTACATGTCTGGATATGTTGTTTCAAAACCAAGTGGATTTTTGTTGCGGGGACTTCCTGGTTCAGTTAAAGGTACAGTGTATATCTCGACAGGTGTTGACACACTATATCTCTGATCCACAGTGACCAAGCACTTTTATTAAGCATACCACATATAACCTTATACAGTAACAGGTTTATAGTGTGAATTTATGAAACTACCTTAAGGATTTCTCACAACTGTACTAATCATGAAATTATTATTGTTTTATAATGGCTTCTGAATCCTTTTATTTAAAAAGCTTTATTAACTGTATGTATTCCTATTTAAAATAGCCTTCATTTTTTTGTACACAAAATGCACTTATGTACTTTACACAACACCTCTCCAGGTGTTTGGCATCATTCCAGGGACTGGATGAATGGAAATGGAAAAGAATGAAAAGAGAGAACTAGTAGGAAGTTTAGTAGGGATAGTAAAGAGCTATGCTAGGTGGCGAACCTAGGGTAGGGGGGAAAGAAGAAAAGCAAAGAGAAAAGTGTTAACTGTTGCGTAACAGAAGTTTTGGTAGCTAGGAAATGAGGAGATAGAAAAGTGGTTCAGCAGTCGCAGCCGAGGGTGTAGCCTAACTCCGCCACAATGGTCTGGAGGAGAGGACAGAAGCAGGAGCACCACATCTGCCTGGCCCAATTTTTTTTTTGTATTTTCTTTATTGTGCATCTTGTCATACATTTACAACAAGCACTTAATGTTGTATACATCTTAGACATGCACTATTATGTTTTCAATTTACACATTTTAATTTTAACTTTAGCCATTGCTACTCAAACTTAATTAACTTTATAAAACAATACAGAGCATTCTTTATTTTCTTCAGTGTGTAGACTAGTATTTCGGCCCGCGCATTTTTATATATTATTATTGGGAGTCCGAATACTTCCAATGTAATATCTTTACTTCTTGTTTGTTAACCTTTTGAATTGTTTCCTTTTCTTTTTAATGGATCTGTCCACCTTCTTAGTTCTTTTAATTGAACCATTGATATATGGAAGGTCTGGCACATATAATTCTTTACCCCACCAACATGACCCACCTGGTCCATTTCTCCAGGAATTGTTATGTTCGATCTTGTACCGAATATTTAAATCTCTCCATTTCTTATTTCCTTTACAATATTTTCCCATCCCTGACTTGTTGGTAGTTTCTGATTAAGCCATTTTCTTGCAATTGCCTTCCCTAGTGCTGCCACATAGCTCTCCCACAAATATCTAGCGTTGACCCCTCTCATTTCCAGGAGTGGTAAGCTCACTATTTAGTGTTGCAATTGTACGGGGGAAGTGATTTGGAAGAGGGTCCTCAGTTTGGTGGCTACTTTCCCTCTAAAAATTGAAAGAGAGGGACAATTGTAAAATATGTGACTGTGTGTTACCCTTCTCTCCCCAAATTTCCTCCAACATTCCCCCTCTCCTTCTCCCCTCACTGTGCCTTGATATGTGGGGTGATATCAAGTACCCAGTCTTAACGCTCCAGAATTCCTTCCATCCAGGAGATGTCTGGAATGAGCTCTCCAGATTCTTCCCCAGTCCTTTACCATTAGGTGGACTCCCTCCTCTCATTCTCATTTCAAGACCATGTGTTTAGCTGCTGTTTCTCTATGAGAGGTTAGAAACTTATAAATCTGAGAGACAGCTCCTTTGGGGAGTTCTTGTTTGTTAGTTGTTCTATATCACTCTCCAGCAACCTGCAGATTTTGGATTTTCCTCCTTTGTGTTTGTGTAGTTTTGAATTTGGAGATATCTGTAGTAGTCCGACTTTGT
The DNA here is from genome assembly GCA_016271365.2 of Neoceratodus forsteri. Lineage (NCBI taxonomy): Eukaryota > Metazoa > Chordata > Ceratodontiformes > Ceratodontidae > Neoceratodus > Neoceratodus forsteri. Next base: position 666,831,573 of record CM057451.1, on the reverse strand, counting down.
CCAATTGTATCTCTGGATACACTCTTCAAAGGTGATCATATTGTTCCCCATTATTTGCTTTATATACTGAAGACCCTTCTGTGCCTGCCTGCTACACCATGAATCCCGTCTGCCGGGTTGAAAATCCAGTTCAAGGCCAGCCATTTGCATTTGCAATTCTCTCTCCTGATTCTGGGGTAAGCATGGAATCTCCCAATGCCTGTATTGTGACTATCATGGTGGTGTACCAGTTGTCTTGCTTAAGTTGCAAGTGTCTTGGTTGGAATAGCATAGACTCCAAGGGTCTTTGTACCATCATGGACTCTTCCATGGTTTTCCAGTGTGCTGTCTGGTGTGTGTTTCCCGACTGAAGGGTCCACCTTCTCTGTGCTGCTACCCAGTATTCTCCCTTATCAGGTACTACCCATCCTCCCCACTTTTTCCTTGCCTGTGTAAGCCCCTGCACCCCTGCCTTTTTGCAAATGACAGGTGGTATGCTGTTGAAGCTGACAGCAGTACCAGGTGGGGGACTGGGTTCGGGGAGGACTGGGTTACTCGGCACAAGGGCTATGAACCCCCCCTGCAAGGGGGTTCCCAAAGACTTCAGGAGCTTGCTTGAATGCTCCAAGCCTGAATGGTGTTTGGCATTTAAGCCATTTATCAGTGAGTGTTTTTAGAGCCTCTGGTACTGTCTCTTTAAGAGCTGTCTGCTTGCAGACATAATTAGTTTGTATGGGGGACTGTGTGCTTCTCTGAGTACCACTCGAGCTGCTGCCAATTCACTTCATTTTTGCAGTCACTAGGAGTGCAAAGGAACCTATCTGAAAGATGTAACTGTTTGCCAGAAATTATTTAGAGTAATAATGAAATTACAGTTTGTCTAACCTGCTTTCTTTGCAGTCAGAACTGTGTCTGCTAGTTCCCCATTCTAGTTTTGAACTGCTGAACTGGACCAATCAGTGTGGGGTAAGCTAGCTCTAAAATGGTGCCTTAGACGAATCAGAACTTGGACTCATAATCTGAGCCAGCCACAAGAGGACTGTATGGGCAGTGACTCTGGGAGATGTAGTTTAGACTTCAGTGCCTTTTGGACCAACAGCAGCAGTCTATTGTGAGTGACAGCCAATCCAGTCAAGAACAGGAGGAACTCAAAGGAAGTGCCGGTTTTGTCGGTTGGAGTTTCAGTTGAGCTTTGGCAGTGAAGAAGGAAGGAGCCCTGTGCTTTTTCAGTGTGCAGTTTTAGTCAAAAGCGTGTGTAAGGCCCAGAGTTCCGTCTGCAGCTTGTGTAACAGCTTGTTAGGACTGAATCTGTCCTGTGAAAAGAATCAAAGGATCTCTGAAGAGTAGAAACCAGGCTCACCCTGTAGAAGACTGGAGGAATTGCTGAAAATTGTACTCGGTCTGTCAGGAACTGAATCTGCTGTGTGTTCTCCGGTATTGTGCAGTAATTGTGATCGGGATACAGATGCAGCCTGCCTGGTATAGTGCTTTCTTTTATATGGATGTGTGAAGAGGTTTGTGTACCTCAAGTGAGCCCTGCTGACATTGAAGGACCCTATCTTATTTGGAGGTCGTGAGTACTAATTCAGGGTCGCTCCCTGTTGAATTGCCACATTAAATCCAAATGGAATTACTGTACTGCTGACTGTTTAATTCTCCTTTTCTCTGTGTGAAAGGGCCCCTACCAGCTGCCACGGTTTGGACTAGCCACTAGGGCTTGGGTACCCAGGGACAGTAACTGATAGGGATAGGCCTGTGCACAGAGCCATAGGCAGATTATTAGAGTGATAAGCTAATTAACCTGATTTCCCCTGTCCTTGTTATATCCCCTAAATAAATCAGAGCTGCTTGTTTCAGCAAAGTTATACTGCCTGAGGTATTTGTCTATGTTAAAGTACTGTACTGTGATTGTTGCACTGTATCTCATTTCACAGGAGGTCCCAGTGCGGAACCAGACCTGGGGTAAGTGTATACTGTGAAGGTAATTCTGATATATTGTGTGGGCCACTAGTGGGAAGAAAGGGGGTTGCAGTGTCCCAGAGGGCTGTGACCAAGTTAGTTTAACTATTGCAAACCCTGACCTCTGGGTGGAGGCACCCGCCATTGGATCCAGGCCCCTCAACCTGTTAGTGGCAAATCAGGCAGAGGTAGTAGCCCCTGGGATAGCGCCATCTAGGGGTTACAGCTAGGTTTGGCTACTCTGCACAGCGGCACCCAAGTAAATCTGAACACAGGAAGCAATAACTGTAATGTCCAATACCAGGAATGGGATTCTAAAGTATGGCTTTATTCACATCTAAACTGAACAAACAAAGCATAGACGGACCCCCACGGGGCTACATTCCTGGTAATGCAGATAAGAGAAACAGAACATTTTCTTCAACACTTCAGCCCTCAGGCTCTGGACCCACCAGGCACACAGCCCGGACTTGTACACTGCTTTGGGTACACAGCCCGACTTGTACACTATTTGGGGTTTCCCTGGCTCGGCTCCCCTGCCGGCCACTCGAACCCTGTCCCTATGACATGGACACATTTTCCTGGTGGCTCCCTAGACCACCTTAGAGCCTTCCACTCCTTAAGGGAAATTTCCTTTCAATCCCACGTCTGGGTACTTTCCTCAGCACTGGCCAAGTGCCTGAGGCAAAGTAAAAGGGCCACAGAGAAAATCCGTAGAGGTGAACCTGGTTACTAATGATGGGGCGTCTCCCACCACTAGCTTCCACAATTCATACCCGGCCATTTCTCTGGACATTAAACATCTCTTTCTGAAAAGCTTGGCAATATAGATTAAAGGGTAAACACATAGCACATTTCCTCTACATGTCTTGACTTTCCCCTTGTAGTAGACTTGAACATACTTTTACTTTGGCTTAGCCTATTCCTCTAGGACTCCCACTGATTAAGCAGTCCAATCCCCACTTTACAACAGTTTAGGTGGAACATAGGCCCCATGTAAGAGCAGAACTCACCCTTTGGTTGCAGGTGCCCCACAGGCGATTCTTGACAACTTCTGGTGCTGCAGCACAACTTAGAAAAACAAGGCAGCTTCTTCCCTAGCTGGAACCAGGAGGTTGCCCTGGAATAACAGGCAACCTTTACCCCATCCCCTCAGGGATGGGGCAAGCAAGACCAGTAACAGCAGTCTCCACCACTTCACAGACAGCCTACTGTGTTCCTCTTTTGGCAGAAACACACACCTTTCCCTTAAAAGTAGCTCTGTATCAGAGCTTTAGGCTCCAAGAGCCTGTGCACAGACTGCTGTGCTCCTCTCTTCAAGACTGTTCATACACAACTGCTGCAGCTCACTGTTCAAAAACTCCCAACTGCAGATTCCAATGTGGCTCATGCAGCTGCGATAGTTCTATGGTGATGTCATCCCTCAGTCTCAGCTGAGACTGAGAACAGAGTGAGACAGTGTGAAATCCATTTAACTGGAGTTTCACAAGCTACCTTCCCTGCCTACCACTAGGTCTTACTGGGATTCTAGTAACCCTGGGTAGCAGGGGGGTTACACCTGTATCACAGTTCCTCTAATTAATTCTTGGCCTTCTGTCTGCCCAAATAAATTTGAGCAACATGTTCTGTATACCTTTTAACCAGTGTTTTGAGAGTGATACCGGTGCACATTGAACGATATAAAGGAACCTTTGTAAAAGGTTCATTTTGGTTGATTGTATTCTTGCATGTTGAGGGAGGGAGAGAAGACTCCACCTCTGTATGTCCTCTCTAATTTGTTTTATCAAGGGTAGAGGGTTGTCCTGAAATATAAATTTACTAGATGACTGGACCAATCTGATGCAATCAGAAACATCATTGCCAGCTCCCTCCTGAGTTTCAGCAGCACTCTCAGCAGAAGCAGAAATGGAGGGAATGCATAAAAAAATTTCCCTGTCCATGAGAGAACTAGTGCATCCTCTGGGACTGTTCCCACTGAGGGAGGCCAGCAACAGAAGTTGGGAAGCTGGTAGTTTTCCCAAGATGTGAGCAGGTCCACCTCTGGTGTACCTCACCTTCTCAATACTGTGGAGAGCACCTGCTTGTTCACAGCCTATTCGTGATTTCCTTGCTTCTGCTTAAAGTGTCTGCCAGGATGTTGTCCTTGCCTGACAGATGGACTGCAGACAACTGCACTTGCAGAGAATAAGCTAGACTCCAGATATTAATAGCTTCTGTGTATGATGGAGTACATAGTGGTGGTATGGTCTGTCCTTATCTGGACTGACTGGCCCCTGATGTGGGAAGAAAAGTCCATCACTGCCAGATACACTGCCTCGAGTTCCAGGAGATTTATATGCTCCAGAGACTCTAGTGAGGTCCACACTCTGCTTATGGTGAGCTCTTCTAAATGGCCTCCCCACCCCAGGAAGAAGACATCCGTGGTGAGTACTACCATGGACAACTGCTGGTGGAAGGGAACTTCTTCCTGAAGCTTTTCCTCCCACCACTGCAGTGCCTTTAATAGGCACTTTGATACGGACACTAACTTTGACAGAGGGTTCCACTTTTGGGACCAGTGGGCACCTAAGTGATACTGGACATCCCTAATCTGGCATCCGGTATTACTGCTGTGGAGGAGGCCATGTGCCCCAGCAACTGCAGGATGTCCCTGGCAGGTCTTGGCTGCCCTATTTTGAAGGACTTTGCCAGCTCTGTCAGGTTGGCCACCCTCTCTCGAGGGAGGAAAGACTGTCCCTGAACAGTAACCAGCTCTGTTCCTACAAAGTCCAATACCTGTACAGGGTCTAGTTAAGACTTTTGGAGGTTCATCAAGAAACCCAACTCCTCCAGGGTGTGTTGGGCGAGGGGAAAGAAAGGACTTGGCCTTTTGGTAGGACTGACCTGAAACCAACCGATTATCTAGGTAGGGGAAGACCACAACCCTTTGCCTCCTCAAATGTGCCACTACTACCGCCAGGCACTTTGTGAAGACTCTGGGAGCTGATGACAGGCCAATGGGAGGGCCGTGAACTGGTAGTGACCATTCCCCCACTCTCAACCCGACGTATTTCCTGTGAGATGGTCTTACTGGAATGGGAAAATAGGCATCTTTCAGATCCAATCATCCCAACCAATGACCTTGTTGCAAGGATGGAATTACTGTTCTTATTGTTACCATCTTGAACTTTTCCTTCTTTAAATATTTGTTCAGAAATCTGAGATCTAAAATGGGTTGCCACTCCACATTTTTATTGCATGTCAGTAAATAACTGTAGTACAGTTTCCTCCCTAACGTGAGTGGAGAGGACTGCTTCCACTGCGTCTGAAAGTAGCAACTTTTCCACCTAAACCTCCAGCAGAATTCTCTCCACTTGGGTATGAAGAGGAAAGGCTCTACAAGTCTGCAGCTTTGGAAACCTTTTCAACTGCAGCGAGAGAGACCCCAACCCACTATTTCCAGAACCCACCTGTCCGTGGCAATATTTTCACAGGCACATAATAATGGGTTAACCTTCCTCCCACTAGTGATGATTGGGCAACCCGGACACACTTGTCAGGGTTTTGTTTCATCTGAGCCTTGGGAGCTAGGCACTTCCATGTTTGGAGGCCCTTCTGCCCTTACCTCTGAAGAAGCACCTCTGGAGGTATAGTCATAGATCACATAAACACGGAGACAGTAACCCCTGCCCCCACTTCCCCTACCATAGTACCTTTAGGAAGTGGGGACTTTTTTCTTCTTAGTATTGCTTTTGTAAGTGGTTTGTATCCATCCACTTTTTTCCTGCAAGTCTCTATCTTGTCGCCAAACAAGGAATTTCCCTCACATGGAAAAGCCATGGCTTTTGTCGGAGTGTCATGGGAAGGGTATGTAGTTCTAAGCCTAGCAAACCTGGAAGCAGTGTCACTGATGTCTACATCCATATGGAACTGGTGTTCAATTGCATCCATAGCAGTTTTACGTTAGTCTGCGGTCTCGAGCCAAATCCCAAGTGCTTTCTTGCTCATGGCCATTACAGAACTCCACAGCACCTTTGGGTACTGAGCTGAGTAGGTCATATAAGTTGCCTGTCTTAGCAGCAAAGAAGCTGACATGTACACTTTTTTCCCCATGCTGTCCAGTTTTCTAGAATCTCTCTCTGGAGGCTGGGAGGAATAGTGTACCTTAGCCTCGTCACAGGCAGCAGTTTAAACTACTTCTTCATGGTCAGGGTGAGACTATATAAGTACTCAGCATCCAGTCTGTCCACCTGGTATTTTTTCTAAATTTTTTTGTCAACACTTGCAGCTGTCGTGGAGGCTGACAAGATCTTGAAGGTGGCTTTCTTTAGAGACTTGTGGACAGGAAAATAAATATTTTTGTTGGGGCCAGACCCATCATGTCTAAAAATTTCACATCATCCTCATCCTCTGCCTTCTCCTGAGGAGAAAAACTGAGGATATTTGCCATCTGCCTAACAAATGTAAAGTGCGAGGTATAGCTCTCTGAAGACCAAGGAGGGGAACCAAACTCAACCAGGTGAGCCATCTGGCTCCACAGGCTCCCCTTCCTCCTCCTTGTGGTAAAGGTCATACAGGCACCCATAACTTGGAAAGCCTGGAAAACCTGCCATGCTTTAACTATATCCGTAATGAGGGAAAGTTACTTTTGCTCACTGGCGTCTCCTTTGCCTTTTTAGCAGGAGGGGCAGTGACATGCTTTTCCTTATGTGTTTTCTTAGCAGGGAAAGAGCCAGATACCTGCCTACTATTCACTGGTGTCTCCTTTGCCTTTTCAGCAGGATGGGTAGTGGCATGCTTTTCTTAATGCGTTTTCTTCGCAGGCACTGTTTCAAATGCATGCCTACTGCCCAGTGGGGTCTCTTTTGCCCTTTTGGCAGGACATGTTTTTTCTTTGTTTTTCCTTCACAGGCACTATCTCCAATGTCTGCTCTGCAGCTCATTTAACTTTTGTGGTATCAGGGCTCCCCCTTTCAGACACCCTGACTTCTCTGACCTTACTTTGTGGGACTAGACCCTCACCTAAGCCTTGCAGTGATGAACAATCATGAAATGAGGCCATTATCTTGTAAACTTCAGGCCCTAGGACCAGAAAAAAAAGCGCACTTAAGGCACAGTACAACTGAAAGGTGTTGGGACCACCACACCTGAACCCAAGAGAATGGTGATCTGCTGTCACTGAAAATATACTTTTATTTTTAGCCTATGGGTCTTGTGCACAGCTCCTATAAAATAACACACAGTGTTGGCCACTAAAAGCAGCCGATTCAACTGAAAAGGGCTACTACACAGGGTCCCGGTTCCAAGCCAAACAGAACCGGACCACACAACTCAAAAGAAGAAACCCTCAGGGTTTCAGCTCTGAGTGATCTTTTTTTCACCGTCTCTAAATGGGTCTCAGAAAGGGAACCCACTCTCAAACCTCAGTCTCCGATTCAGTGCAGAGTAAATGAAAAACTGGTTAAAATAAATAATTACAAGAAGTTACAGATTCTTCAAGGTGGGTGCAACTTCAAGGCAATGCGTCCTTCTTAGGCAGAGAAATAAATCTACCATTACTGGGCAGAGTTGAACGTGACCACACTGCAGAATCTGAAGCCGTTCTGCGTTCTCTGTTTGCATAACATTCTAAACTCCGGAGCAAGTTCCAGCCACGGGACTGAAGCTGTTAAACAGGTGGTGAGGGATTCCTGAGATTAGAATTATTCTATCTTCAAGTACATCCCCTCCACTGAGCCACAACATGGAACGATTCCCCAAGCAGTACGAAGCACTGAGGGAGGACAAAGGACCTAGGGATTCTGAGTAAGGAGGCCTTGTAGAACAGTGAAGCCAAAGTCAGCATATCTATGAGAGATGATGCCCAGACTGTAATGTTCAGTAAATGTATGAACAATACTCCAAGTGGCAGCAGCACCAATGTCAGCAGTACACACACTGTGAAACAAGCCATTGAGGCAGCCATCCCGTGGGTGAAGTAAGCACAGACAGGACCAGAAAGCTGCTTACCATGCTTCTAGTAACAGAAAGGAATACAAATGAGCAACCATTTGGATAGGCCTCAATAATAATAATAATAATAATAACAACAACTTTATTTTTAAAGCGCCTTTCAGAAATATCAAGGCGCTTTACATCAAAACACAATATACAATATCAATTTTAAACATATAAAATAAATTAATTAAAACAAACCATACGATCATCCATACGATCAGCAAATATTTACAAATAATTTCCATTAATCATCCAGATAGGCCAAATCCCATAAGTAGGTTTTTAAATCTTTCTTAAATACTTCCACGGAGTGCACTCCCTTAACCAGCGTGGTAGCGAATTCCAAAGAGTGGGTGCGGCATAAGAAAATGCTCTACTACCAGAAGATTTTAAATTCACTCTTGGAATCTCTAACAACCCCTCGTCGGGCGAGTGGAGCGATCGGCCGGGGCAGTAAGGCACCAGAAGTTCTTTCAGATAGGTCGGACCAAGTGCTTTGAAAGTCAATAAAATGACTTTAAAGGTGATCCACCACCGTATAGGAAGCCAGTGCAGTTCGCGCAGCACCAGGGTAATATGACTTAGTAACTGAGAATCCTGCCATCCAGGGGGCAAAAGCCACAAACAGGTTTGAGGGTTTCTACAATCTTTAGTATGATCCAAGTACCAACACAGTGTTCTGCAGATGCCCAGCGTATGTAAATGACCTTCCTCACTATCCATGTAGTTGAAAAATAAACGGGGAGGTCAGTGGTCTGATTCAGTGTTCTCCTAGACATGACCTTCGGACGAAAATGAGAACTAGTACATAATGTAACTGTGTTCTTGTGGACAATAAGAAAAATAGGGTCTGCGACCAGAGCCTGCAACTCTGATATGCATCTAGCAGACATCATAGCCAGTAGGAACAGTCTTCCAGGAAAGAAAGCACAGATTACAAGTAGCGGTAGGCCTGAAGGGAGGCGCAGTCAGGGTCTCTAGGACCAAATTACAGTCCCATACTGGAACTGGATCGCTGATTGGGGGATGTAGAGAAGAGTATCTCTGAAGAACCTACAGGAAACCTCAAGCTGGGTCACTGTCTTGCCTTCTGTGAGGGCATGAAAAGCCAACACCATGGCCAAGTGGACCTTTACAAAGAAATACCCCAGGCCCAAGTTCTTACAGGACAAGAGGTGCTCCAGCACTTTAGAACTGGACTCAAAGGGATCCAGGGCAAGTGTAGCACACCAAACTGTAAAATATTCCTTTATTTTTTATTTTTTGCAAACAGGTGTACTTTGTACTTTCTAGCTGCCAGCAGAACATCAGACCCCAAGTGGGAGAGCTCTATGTCCTCAGCAGTTAAGACACGGAGTGCAGTGATTGCAGACCCAGGTGCACCAGAGCATTTTGCTCCTGTGTCGGAAGTCCCAACCGCAGGGGGAGTGGGAAAGAAGGTTCCACTGCCAACTGCTGGAGCAGAGGGAAAAAAATTAGTCCAGGTCAGTAAGGGGTCACCAGAATCAAGGAGGCTTGTTCGGCCCATAGCTTTATCAGAACCCTCTGTATGACAGGAACAGTGTGTGGGGTGGGGGAGGAGTGTACTGAAATCTGCCTTTCCAGGGGAGGGACAACGATATTGCCAGAAAGCTCCAGACCCTGGATTGAGTGAGCAGAATGAGACAGTTTTATGTTGTATGGAGATGCAAACAGGTCTATGTCTGGTTAACCCCATTTTTGAATAGGTCAGCCACGATGGAGCCTGAGAGTTCCCATTCATGACAGGTCACTTGGGATTGACGGAAGTATCCCACCAATGCGTTCAAGGTACCAAGCAGGAACACTGACTGAAAATGTTGCATTCCCACCGCCCGTGCAAACTCTAATCACCTCTCTGCAGAGAGATGAGGAAACACACTGCCTTGTCAGTTAAAGCAGTACAATGATACGCTGTCTTCATGGATCAGCAGCTAGTTTCCCAGAAAGAGGGCGACAAAGGCCCGTCGGCCATGAAGAATATCCCTCACCTTCAGAGTGCTGCTGTGCAGAACCATATTCAAAGGGATCCACTGGCCCCCCGATTTCTAAAGGGGGCCAGATGGGCACCCCAAACCAAAACCAAGGTATCGGTGGTCATCACCAGGAAAGGGGATGACCGGAGGAATGGGGAACCCGTTTCTAGGTTGGAGTGGTTCAACCACCACAGCAGGGAATGATGGAGAGGAGGAGACCCTTGCATGAGACACTCCAACTCATCTGAATACGGAGCCCACTGTGCCCTGAGGAACCCTGAGGGATCCTCAGGTGAGGCGTCCACAGGGACTGTCAGTATGGCAGCTGCCATCAGGCTGCTTAACCATAAAGGCACCTGACCAAAACATAGTCTCTGGATGAGCACAACTGTGCCTGGGCCACCAATGCAGCTGCACAGCTGGAGGGCAGAAATACCCAGCCCCATGTCCAAGGCAGACCCTATGAACAGGAGCCGCCGAAAGGGTTAAGGACCAACTTTGGAGTGTTGACTAGGATCTCTAATTGGTCAAACAACTGTCAGGCCCAAAAAGTGTGTCTAACTATGGCCTCCAAAGATGGACTTTCAACCAGTCATCTACTGCATGTAAGAAAAGACACAGAGGCTCTCTTTGTGAAGGGTAGCAGACACCGTGGCAAAAACTACGGTAAATACACGCAGTGCAAAGCACAAACCAAGGGCATGATATGAAACTGGTAGTGCAAGCTCTGGAGCATGAAATGCAGGTATTTTCTATGTGACTTGTGGATTCCGACATGAAGGTATGCATCCTTCAAATCCAGAGCAACCATCCAATCCCCCTTTACTAACAGGGGCAGGAGTGCCTGCAGAGAGACCTTTCAAAACTCTTTGTATTCAGTGAACAGATTCAGTTCTGGAAGGCCAAATATGGGCCTCAGATGTGGGTCCATTTTGATACTAAGAAGTATCAGGAACAGCAGCCCTGGTTTTGTTCTGAAACAGGGATAAGTTCCACTGCCCTTCTGCGGTGAAGGGTTTGAACCTCCTTCAGCAGGAGAGTAAGATGTCCCAGAGGATATCTGTTTTTTTTTTTTTGGGGGGGGGAGTTCATTGGAGAAACAGAAAGGAGCTCTAGGGAGTGGCCTTACTGAACCACTACCAGGACCCAAGCATCTGACAGCATCTCCCTCCACATCTGCAGAAAGAGGGAGATTCGGCCTCCCACCAAAACCCCCCGAGGCAGTGAGTCCTGAGGAAGGAACAGGAGTCAGAAAGCGCCTGAGCCAATGGGAATTCCAGTAATGGTCTGACCTTTTGTAAGTCTGACATGTGCACTGGCAGGCAGGTATGCTGCTTGGGAAGTTGAAGGCTGAGGTCTCTGGCAACCACTTCCCTGACCCCTAGAATATCCACGGCCTTTATGAGCACAGGGTTTATGAAAGGAATCCCATCCCCTTCTTTGGGGTTCTGGGTTCAAAGTGTGCAGGGATCTTAACACCATCTTAGAGGACTGTAGATCCCTCAAGGCATTTTCCACATCAGTGCCAAATAAATGCTTCCCTAGGAAAGAAGCATTTAGGACAGACTGCTGAACATCAGAGGCAAAGCCTGCCACCAGCAGCCAGCAGTGGTAGCAGAGGCAAATCCCAGAGGATCTGAAACATCATAAGCAGAACAGAGCAGGTGTTTTCCAGCCTCCTATCCATTAAACTTGGTCTGCTGGGCCAATATTTTGTCTTGACCTTCTGGCATTTTATCAGCCAGAGAAGCCACAGTCTTCCATAGGCAGTTCTGATACTTTATCATGTAGGCCTGATAATATGCAATCCTTGGGCACAGAAAGCAGAAGCAAAAGTCATATTCCCCATCACATCCAGCTTCCTCGACTCCTTATCAGGAGAAAAATATCCCTGTCCTAGGAAGCCTTTGATCGGTCATGAGCATCCATGATCACTATTAAACCTGTTTCATACTGAAATGAATGATGATAAGGCTTTGCTGTAGAGGCAGGAGATTTGTCAGCCTTCCTTGGGACTGACAGCAACTAAGTTGGCCTATGCCAACAGCCAAGGTAGCAACATCCAATGCTAAATGCACAGGAAGGACGATGACAGTAGTGGAGGCAAATACCTCCAAGAACTCATATTTTTCTTGGGGAAATTCTCCTCCTGCTCGGACTGAAACCCTACTTTAGTCTGCACCTGTTTAAGGAAGACTTGAAATGAGGCATCAACAGGTAGAAATCTGGGGCTATTTTCCATACTCACCACTGAGCAGGAAGAAAGCGTAGAGCTTGGAGCCCACTACATCAATTACTTCCTCTTTCATTGTTGGTTGAGGGTTGATGGGACAAGGCGACAATGGATGAGTAGCCATCAACAGGTGTCCTGTCAAAAGAGGCCAGTCAGGACCTGGAGCTATGGCGGGGGCTGAAAACTGAAGTGATGATGAAAGCATAGTCAAGGGCGCCGATAGAGCTGGTAATTATGGCAGGAGGATGAAGAGCTACAACGTGATCCTATAAAGCAGCTGTACATCAACCATCCCGAAGAGGGTTGTCAATGGCAGAACTGTCGATAGGATCATGCCAGACAGTGATATCAGCTGTGAAGACCCTGACCTTGGAATCCGAGACACAATCAAGGGAGCGGCAGGACCCACGGCCGTAGCCAGGGGGCCTGACTTTTTCAGCTGACTTCTCTCTTTTCTTAGTGGTGAATGGAAATAGTCTGTGGTAGCCTTTTCTTTATGCTGCTTTTCCTTCTCAAAGTGGCAGCATTTGTCCATCACATGAGAGGACTGTTCCTTTTCCTTCGGTGAATCAGTGACAGATGCCGTCAACCTAGAAGAGTGGTGGTCAGTGGCAAACCACGAACAAATGTAGTTGACAACGGTGAAGCCGCCTTTGATGCATCCTATTTCTCCTTCAGCTTTATATGGACCTTTAAAGCTTTCTTGCAATGTGTTCTTTATTTTTTTTTTCCCCCTCCTCTCCCCTGCAGTCCCCCTCTCTTCGGGAGACACTCTACGGCCTTTTCAGCCCTCGCTCACCTGCCTGTAGACCAGAGCAGTCCATCCCCCACGGAGCCTTGGTTTACCCCCCAGGCAGGGTACGGGGTGGGGGCCCTACACCCCGAGACACACTGGAATTTCGTCGGGATGCTGTCTCTGGGCAAGCAGGGGCTTTGAGGGTCGGGGCACAGTGTCTGGCCTACCGGGGACCATAGGTGCTTTTTCCGTGTTCTCTTTCCTCAGGACGTGCCGTGTCCCTGGACGCCAAGGCGCTGCGCCGATGTCTAATGCGTCGCCCCCTTCTTTCTGCCATCGGCCTTGCTGCGCCTCAGGTCTCCACCTGGGGACAGTCAAGCGCCGGGCTCTGGATCCCCCCTCCCCCCGGAGAGGACGAGCAGTCCCTGGGACACTCAAGCCCTCTCCCCCGGCCGGCCCTCCAGCTTCCCGGGCTCGTTCCTGAACCCGGGTCGCTGGCGTCGCAAGCGGAAATCCAACCGCTGCGCCGGCGGGCTGGCAATGCAATGTCTTCTTGTTGCCTTATTAAAGCCTTGGCAGACTGAGCAAGCTTTAACATCGTGGTCCTTACCAAGGCAATGAATACACATGGAGTAGTAGTTGTCTTTATAAATGTTATTGTCATTGCAGTGGCAATAGTAAAACGACAGTTACACAAGAACTTATCATAACAGTAGATCTTGAGAGGAGCTCTTGCAGCAGCAACACCTTCAACAGAGTCCCAAGCAGTAAAGGAGAGACCCTGCTCAAAAGGGTGGAGGCAGATCAAGCTGTGAATATGCAGGACAGGGTGGATTTTCTAAGCAGGAGCAAGGAAAATAGGATGGTGAGGGGGCACAAATGTGAGAAGGGGGCGGGTCTTAGTCCTGGGAGACTCAATCCTAAAAAGGGTCAGATGGAGAAGTAAAGGGGAGCAGCATAGTCGAATATGGGTGGAATCAGTACCTGGTTTGACAGAGGGTAGGGCGGGGCAGTCTATTCTCAAGTATGCAAGGACAGGAAGGGAGAAACCACATGTAGTGGTGCACTTGGGTACAAATGACTTTGGAGAGGAATATGGTTGCATTGGTAAGGGAGAGGTCTGAGGACTGGGGAAGTTGTGTGAGGAAGCAGGGGGATCAGTGGCCTTCTCGGAAGTGCTCCCAGTACCCAGAGCAAATACGGCAAGGAAAGTAAGGATAGAGGAGTTCAACACTTGGCTGGGAAAGTGGTGTCGAACCAGAGGGTATGGATGAGCTAGTGGAAGGCTGGGGTAGCATCTGGGACAACAGTGAACTGTTTGCAAGGGACAGGCTACATTTGAGTAAGGCGGGGGCAGGGGATATTGAAACAGATGCTGGGGGAATACAGTACATGCCAACTAAGGTGGATTTAAATTAGGGGGTTGGGGGAGGCGAGTGTGCGAAAGGAATACAGAGCCGCCAGAGAGGGAAGCCAAATGAGCTTACCTCCCCCCAAGATAGCAGGGATGGTAACAGGGAAGGGTTGCAGGGGGCGGGGGGTTAAGGATGGTGAGAAATGGGTTAGGGAAGGGAGCAAGTTGGAGGGTGGTCTCCCTGAATGCAAGAAGCCTGGGGGGAAAAAACAAGCTGAGTTACAGGCTCTCTAGGCAGTGGGGGTGGTGGACATTGCGGTCATCATGGAGACTTGGGCCCCCCAATACCAGGACTGGGACCTAATGATCCCAGGGTATAGGATACACAGAAAGGATAGGGGCAAGGGGAAAGGGGGTGTGATTTAGGGCGGAGGGAACAAGGTGTGCAAGGGAAGAGGGAGGAGGGTAGGACAGAGGCATTATGGATACAATTCCTGGATTTGAAAAACAGGTCACTTAGGATGGGTGTGGTGTACAGGCTGATGATACCAAGATGGGGGTGGTGGTGGATGACATAGTGGGGTGGAAGGGGATACAGGATGACCTAACTAAGCTGAAGGGGTTCAATGCTAAGAAGAACAAGGTATTGCACTTCGGAGCAAGGAACCCAGGGAGGAACTACCAGTTGGGAGGGGTTCAGTTAGGCACCACCGAAGAGGAAAAGATCTAGGGGTGGTTGTAACAGCAAATATCAACAACTCAGCTCAGTGCAGGAAAGCAGCAGCTAAATCCAAAAAGATGCTGGAGTGTATAGCGAGAGGAATCTCCTCCAGAAGTAGGCAGGGGATACTGCCTCGGTACAGGTCACTAGTTAGGCTACACCTGGAGTACTGCGTGCAGTACTGGCACCCATTTCTGAAGAAGGATGTCAGATTACTGGAAGGAGTACAGCGCAGAGCAACAAAGATGATCCAGGGATTGGAGGACGAACCCTACAAGGACAGGCTGACTTGGTTAAATATGCATTCACTGGAGGAGAGGAGGGAACGGGGGGATATGATTGAGACCTTTAAATACCTGATGAGGATAAACAAGTGAGGTACAGAAGCGGTATTTAAGTTGAGGAGAGGAAGGGACATGATGGGGCATGGTTTCAGATTGTAGGGGGTAAGATTTGAGAGAGAGATGAGGAGACATTTTTTCATGGAGATGGTGGTGCCTAAATGGAACACTCTACCTGAGGAGGTGGTATCCTGTAAGACGGTGGGCAGTTTTAAAAGAGGATTGGACAGGGTGAGAGGGGGTAACAGTGAGGGGGAAGGGAGGGTGGACAGTTGCAATGTAAGGGTGCTAGCTGCACTTTCAAGCAGACTTGATAGATCATGAGGCCTGTTTCTGCTGGCAGATTTGTATGTCTGCATGCAAGTCTCCCTAGAGCATTAACACAGAAGACCCTTAAGGACTGCTAGTCCAAAGCCTGCTCTGCAGCAGAAGCAATGTCCAGACTGCAGTGCTTGACAAAGTGTGGACTGAACTCCAAGTGGAGCCACACAAATGTCGGCAGCAGACACATTTCTCAAGGAGGCACAAGAAGTAGCCATGCCCCTGGTAGAATGACCCTTTACTGAGCCCGGTAAGGGTGTCGTACTTATTGTAGCAGATAACAATGCAATTAACCAACCATTTGGATAAACACTGTTTAGAAACAGGAGCCCCTTCCATCCTGGGGCGAAAGAAACAAACAACTAATCAGACTTTCCAATGATCCAGGTGAACTCCAAATAAAATCAAAGCACCCTATGGGAACATCTAGAGTATGTAGTAATGCCTCCCCGCAGTTCGAATACTCTGGGCAGTATACAGAAAAGGTGAATGTCCTGATTCAAAGTAAACTCTGATACCAACTTCGAAGGAAACTTAGGATTAGTCCTCAAGGACACCCTGTTATTGTGAAAAACCAAATAAGGCTTCTTACACATCAGGGCCTGAAGCTTGGAAATCCGAGAAGAAGTAATTGCAACTAAAAATAACACTTTCCACGACAGAAAGCAGAGCTCGCAACTTGAGGCAGGCTCAAAGGTAGGCAATGTGAGATTTTCTAAAATGAACAAAAGATCCTATGGTGGGATGGGGTCCCAGATGGGAGGCTTCAAGTCCAGAATGCCCTGTAGGAATGTACAGGGAAGGTCCAGCTGGGCAAGAGTTTTGCCTTCATGGTAGGCTGAAATGGCATACAAGTGCACTTTGAGTGAAGAATAGCTGAGACCTGCATCAGATAAGGAAAGGAGGTACTCGAGAACTGAATTCACCAGGCAGGTGAAAGGGTCTAAATGACGAGTGTTGGCCCAAATGCTTAACCGCCTGCATTTCATTGCGTAGGAGGTTGCCCTAGTAGTGTTTCCAGGTGGCCACAAGGACATCCGCTACCCTGGTTGATACCCCAAACCTGGAGACAGCTTGGTCTGCAGGAGCCACACATGGAGGTGCAGAGAGTTGAGATCTGGATAGACCAGGGTTCCCTGGTCCTTGGAAAGCAAATCTGAATGCAGGGGTATGGAGGCCAGAGGTTCCACTGCAAGTTGCTGAAGCAGCAGAAACCAAATCTGGCACAGCCAGAGGGGTGCCACCAGAATCATCTCTGCTCCCTCTAACTGCAGCCTGAAAAGAACTCACTGTAGTAGAAGGAAGGGAGGGAACGCATAAAGGAACCTCCCCATCCTGGACAGGAACAATGCGTCTCACCAGAAAACACCAGGCCCTGGATCCAGTGAGCAAAACTGGGCAGTTTTGCCTTGGATGGGGAGGCAAATAGATCCGGTTGTGGATGACCCCATTTGTCAGAGATCTTCTGCCACTGAGGGATGAAGTTCCCGTTTGTGGGCCCTTGACCGAGACTGGCTTAGGCCGTCAGCCAGAGTGTTTTGTAAACCTGGAACATGTACTGCTGTCAAGCCTAGGTGATGGTCTGCTGCACATGCCCACACTCGCAAGCCTCCCTGCAGAGGAGATAAGAGTGAGTCCCCCCCCTCTGCTTGTTGATATAAAAGACCACTGACATGTTGTTGGTTTGGATTAACAGGGGGACAGAAAGAAAGACTGTCTGGAAGGCTTGAGGGGCATACAAAATTGCCCTCATCTACAAGATATTGATATGGAGATGAAGCTCATGCTGGGCCCAGGACCCTTGAGTCTGGCAAGTTCCCAAGCGGGGTCCCCAGCCTTGACCTAATGCATCTGTGGTTAGGATCTGCCTGAGAGACTCCTTCCATAGACAGACTCCTTTGGAAAGGTTGGTGGAATTCAACCACCAATTCAACGCTTGTCTGACTGGGTTCGACAATAAGACTGGATGTTCTAGGTTGTCTGAATGCTGATCCCAATGAACTCTTAGGTTCCACTGGATCACCCTCATGTATAGTCTGGCCAGGGGGACCATGGCAATGGCGGCTACCGTGTGTCCCAAAAGTCTGAGAACAGATCTGGCCAGGATCTGACAAGCAGAGATTTGCTGAGCATGCATCTGAAGTAGCTCTGCCCTGTCTTGAGGGAGAAAGGCTTCGCCTCGCGCTGTGTCCAAAATTGCCCCTATATATTGTAGCCACTGACTTGGCCAAGGGGAGAACTTGGGGAGATTTAAGGTAACCCCTAGGTCCTGAAACAGGGAGAAAGTGGCCCACAGGGTATGGAGTAACCGGTCCCTAAAGGAAGCGGTTAGCAATCAATCGTTGAGGTAGGGGAAGACATAATGTCCTTGCCTTCTCAGAGCTGAGGCATTTTGTGAAAACCATGGGGGCCAAAGACAGGCTGAAGGGCAGAACCCAGAACTGGTAGTGGCTTCCCTGGAAGTAGAAGCAAAAGAACCTCCTCTGCGGTTGGAAAATCAGAAAGTGGAGATATATGTCCTGCATGTGCAGGGAGCATAATCAATCCCTCTAATGGAGAATAGGAACCAATTCCATCAGAGTGACCATTCTGAATCATTTGTACTTGATGTACTGATTCAGGTGCCTGAGGTATAGGATGGGCCGCAAGTCCACCATTTACTTTGGCACCGAGAAGAAATGGGAATAAATCCCTTTCCCCTGTTGTGCCAGGGGAACAGGATCTATGGCCTGTTTTTGCAGAAGAGCCTGGATTTCCGCTGAGATGAGAGTGCTGTGAGCCTGAGAGTAATGGGACAAGATCAGAGGGTTGTCTGGGGGAATCTCTGTGAACTCGAGTGTGTGCCCCCCTTTTGGTGAGTTGCAGAACCCACTGATCTGTGGTTATCTGATGCTACCCATCTATGTGCAAGGAAAACCTGCCCCTCACCACCTCCCCTAAGGCTTCAGCCTGGAAGGGGGGTTGGGAAGAGAGTTAGGCTGTGGAGCCGGGGAGGGGAAGCGCAAGCTGGGAGGTTCTGAGGTTCTGAGAGACTGAGGGTGAAAACTCCAGAAGCAGGAGTGGGGGCCTTTGCTTGAATCCTGCCTCTGTTGCTATCCCCTAGACTGCTGTCCAGAATTCTTTCTAAGGACTGCTTAGAGTGCTACTTGGGCTGGGATTTGTACATAGTATGCACAGAGCTAGTGGCTTTCCCTGATTTCTGCAGGCGAGTGATAATATTTTGCGAGTCATCGCCAAACAGGACCGGTCCTCTAAAGTGGGCATCCATAATCTTGGACTGGACATCCAGGGCGAACCTGGACACTCTTAACTAGGAATACCAGCAGATACAGATGGCAGAAGCCACAGCCCTGCCCGTCGACTCCACCATATCATAGGATGCCCGAAAGACATGGTTATCTATGTCTGAGCCGGACTTCAGGATGACCATCAGCTCTGCTCTCCCTGAGCAATCTGGCATGGCTTGAGCAATCTCCACCACCTTGTCCCACAGGGCGTTCTGGTACTGAACCACGTGGGCAAGGAAGTTTTGGAAGCATATGGCGAAAGTGGTCGAGGAATACACTTTTCAGGCCATATGGTCAAACTGTTTGGAATCCTTGTCTGGGGGTTACGAATGCAGATGCCTAGGACACTTGCAGTGGTCATAGACAGCATTAATTACAACTGAGTCTGCCTCTGGCCGTTCCCCGTAAAAGGGATCCTCCATAGGGGTGGTATATAGCCAGTCAGATTTCTAAGACACAGCCGGCGTAGAAAAGGGGTGTTTCTAGGCAATCCTGCTGATGTCCTTATAGGACTCCACAATAGGGGGAACCACCATAGCCAGGGTATCTTTCTTACTGAGAAAGTTGGCCAGCCGACGCTGCTCTAGATCCAGCTATTCTGTATCCCAGCCATTCAGTTGCTGGATGCGACTCATTACATCCATGAATGACAGGTCATCAGGCGGGGACTGAGGAGTGTCTTTGCCACCCTCTGGCTCCAAAGGCAGGTCAGAGTCCCCCCGGCTGGAAGAAGAGGAGGAGTACCCGTCCGAATCCCCAGAGTCTGAGGAGGGGGAAGGCAAACATGGGAGCTTATGCGGACAACCTTTAGGAAGTGAGGGTATCACACCCATCCAGTGTTGGGGTGGTCCCCCTAGGAAGGGGAGTAGGTGGGCAGACTGGAGGCTTGTCCGGAGGCGGCCCCCTAAGGGTTTGGCTGAGGAGGTGACCTGGGTGCCTCTATCTTTAAAATAGGCCCCCCATGCCACAAAGAGCTTGTTCAGGATAATTCTGCTCAGCACAGCGCTCCAGTGTCGGGGGGGTGGTGGTTAGGATAGATGGCCCCCAACGTCTGGTCATCAGGTTGGAATAACTCTGGCGTTGGGGTAGGCTGATCTGAGGTACCTGGCGTTGGACCCAGAGGGACAGCACCATCTGGCGTCGGATGAACTAGACCTAGTATCCGACCATCAGGCCCTCGGGTATCGGCTGAGAATGGGCGTCAGGCCCCGCTGGTGACTTGGGAGGGTTAGGTAGCGATGGGATCACCCGAGGAGACGTCAGGGAAGCCAGTGTCAAAGGGACCAGCATAGGCTGAGGCCAGGCTAGGGATTCAGCCAGTGGTCACCTAGATAGGGGAGCTGGCTTCCAAGCGGAATGGATGACCCCCTTTCCCGGAGGAGGGCGGCGGTCCCAGTTGTTGGCTGGTAGCATTGGCCCCCAACATTGGGAAGGACTCAGCAGATACCCAGGTCAGGAAAGCAACAGGCAAAGACCTGCCACTCGAAGGACCACCAGCTGAGCCACTCGGCTTAGAGCCTGCGGGGAAAATGGGTTTAAGCTTAAGAAGCTGGGAGGATGGGGACAAAGTCCCATGCTTCGAAGAATCTTCTCCTGCAACCATGATAAGGGAGGGAGGTTTGGTCAGCAGGATCTCAGAAGGTGAAAGGGCAAACACGGTGGAAGAAGTCGACCCCTGCGGGATGATCCTGAGGTGGTCGCCAACTGTCAGCAATCAAGAGTGATCTTATGCGCGTGGCTTCTTATTGTGATTCTCCCGGTGCTTGCGTTAGCCACTCAATTTCTTCTCTTTGTGAGAAGAAAAGGAGGTAGAGGTCCCAGAGGCCAGAGAAGAGGATGAACTCTTGTGGTAAAGCTCCTTCTCCATCTCAGAAAGGTTCTTGGTGAGCAGGAAGGCTTTGAGGGTCTTCTGGTGGTGTAGCAGAGTGCTTTGATTAAAATCTTGGCAATGCCAGCAGGCCTCAATATCGTGGTCTGGGCCTAGGCAGTAAAGGGAGGCCAAATGGCTGTCCTTGTGAGGAATCTGCTTGCCACACGCACACTTCGATGGCAGTGTCTTGATTGAGGAGGATGGAGCAGAAGAAGACATGCAATTGAAATTTCTATGAAAACACTGGTTTGGGCGAAAATAAAACGCGGGTAAGTGTGATGAAAAACAGCGGCTGACTAGCTGAAGGCATCCACGGAGGTCCGACTTGCACAGTCAATGGGAGAAAAGAACAAAGGATGGGATGGGGACCACCTCTTTTACACCATACAGGACAATGGGGGCAGACCCCCGCTGTGTATTGCTAGCTAGAAATTTTCCATGGGGTTCTGGCACCCAGTCCTCAGAGCAGACATCGAGGACCAGGAATGAACAACAGAAGGTGGCCAGGAGCTGCAATGAGGGACGAACTTAAAATAAGAAAATGAAGTAATTCCCAGTCCTTAGAGCAGGCAACAAGGACCAGGAAACAACAGACAATGCCCAGAAGCCACAACAAGGGACAAACTTGTTTTAAAAACGGGCAGGGGAAAACTAAAACAAAACAACTACTGTCACTCGGTACTGGTCCTCAGAGCAGGCAATGGGGAAACAACGGGACACACAATCACAGGTCCCCCTAGTGATAGTCAGCAGAGGAATGATTTTATTTTTAAAAATCAAACCTTTTATCATTTTTCTTTTTTTTTTTATTTTCCATTTAAACTACCAGTGCCCATTTTATAAGTGCAATAAGATACTCCCGGGTGATCTTTATGCTGAGATAACCGCCCTTCCAGGGACTGAAAGGCCGCGGAGTCTACAATCTTCACGACTGATTCTGACTAGTGGATCAGAATACCAAGCTTCGACAAAGTACCCCAGATCAGGGCAGTAGGAACCAAGGGCACACGCAGGAAAGTAATCTATTCAGGACTGTCCTGCAGAAGGTAAAATGCTGCCTGGCATGGACATCCACGGCACAGTACTCAACAAAGATGTGCGCTATGCTCAAAATTGCAGCTCTGCAAATATCACAAGTAGGTACAGAGCGAATCTTTGCCACAAATGTGGCAACTGCTCCAATGGAGTGGGCACATACCTGGCACTCGAGCTTGACCTGAGCCAGGACATAGTAGTGGCACAGGCAACTCACAATCCAGACAGAAATGTTTTTGATTACAACAGGCTGTCCCATCCAATTAGAATCGAAGGAGACCAAAAGGCGTTTGGATTGCCTGAACTCCTTAGTTCTGACCAGGTAAAACCTAAGGGCCCTCCTAACATGCAGAGAATGGAAAGCACACTCTCCTTCATTCTGGAAGCTGGCAAAGTAGACAGGCAGTGCTAATGGCTGGTTAAGATGAAACTCCAACACCACCTTCAGTAGGAACTTGGGTGTGCATGGAGGACCACCTTGTCCTTACAGAAAACTATATGGAGGATCAGTGACCAAAGCATGGATTTCAGAAACTCTGTGAGCAGAGGTAATGGTCACTAGAAATGCTGCTTTCCAAGTTAAAAACGTCAGCTCACAGGCTGCAAGGAGCTTGAAAGGTTTCGAGTGAGCATGTCCAACACAAGACTGATGTCTCGGGCAACCACTGGCTTCCTAATGGGAGGTCTTGTGTGCAAAATGCCCTGAAGGAACCTCAAACAATGGCAGCTGTGCCAGATACAGGATACGGACAGGCTCATGGTATGCACATATAGCACACAGGTAGAAATTTACCGTGGAATACTGTAGGCCAGCATCAGAAAGGTCAAGCAAGTACTACAGAACCTTGTCAGGTGGGCACCCAAAGGGGTCCCTGTGGGGTTTTGGAGCACCAAACAGAAAATCTTTTCCACTTGGCTGTGTAGGTTTTCCTACTGGAAGGCTTACCAGCAGCTAATATTATTTCAGAGACCCTCTGTGATATCTTGTACCTGTTAATTTCTATCTCTTCAGAAGTTTAGGCCTGAAGATGAAAGGAGTGCAGGTTGAGATGGACCAGGTAACCCTGAGTGAGCAAGTCCGTCCTGAGTGGAAGACTCCTCAGTTTTCTGACTGGAAGCCTGTTCAACAGGAGAAAAACGTATTAGCCAAGGTTAGCAGGGGGCCACCAGTATCATCTTGCCCCATGTGCCTCCAGCTTGAGCAATACCCTCTGTACTACAGGGACTGGATGGAAAGCATACAGAAGTATATTCTGCCATTGCAGTCTGAATGCATCCTGACAGAAAACGCCATGTTCTGCATCAGAATCGAGGCAGTATGGCACTGAGAGGGGATGCAAAACGGTCCACATCCAGAGTACCTACTCATCGAACAGTGATCTCACAATGTCTGGAGCTAGTGACCACTCATGAGGATCAGGCTCTGTTCAGCAGAGCTGAGCTTGACTGCCAGTGTGTTCTGGCTCCTGACAGATAAAATTGTTTGAAGCAGGATCCCCTGTTTCAAGCACCATTCCTACACACTCATTTCCTCCCTGCAGAGAGGGTAAGAGTTGCTCCCCCCTGCATGTTCATGTAGTACATGACAGACTTGTCTGCTTAGAGGAGAACTGTTTTGTGGCTGACAAGGTTCCCTAGGGCTCTCAGGCAGTACAAAACAGTTCACATCTCCAACACACTGATGTGGAGATGAATCTCTTATGGGTTCCAGACACCCTGTGTTTGGAAGCCCTGACAGTGGGCTCCCACTCTAACAGAGAGGCATCCATGGTAAGAGTCACCTGAGGCTCCAGTTGGGAGAAGGGAAAGCCATGGAGGAGACTGTCCTACACTGACTGTGATGCTTAGCCAGCTGGTTATGATTGTATGATATTTGTAATATAAAAATATAGTATGTGATTGTCTCACATAAGACAACCTGTGCTTCCATGGGTGCCCCCCCCCAAGGTTTCAATGAAGCTACAGGATGTAACTGACCAGAGGATGTGAGAATTTGGCCTACATCAAGGTATCAGCAGTGACAAGTGACCTGAAACCAGGAGGTAATTAAAAAGACAAGCTAGACATGATTAAAGGTCTCCTGTTTTTTTCTTAATTAGAACTGACCCAGCTGCCAGAATATAGGGCTCGTAAAGTTTTATGATTCCTATAGGAAGAACATTTGATATCAACATGGTGTTAAAAGTTGTAAAAACTTTTGATATGCCTTGGGAATAGGAACCACACAAGATCAAAGAGAAAATGTTTAAGGAGTCATAGTTAGGAAGTGCTTTTCCCTCTGATGTGACATTTAACATACCTTCTGCCACAAAATCATGTTTGGAATTTTTAATTCTGAAAAGGAGGAGGAGCTAGATGACTAACCAAGGGGGTGGCGAGTTGGAGTTGAAATGTATCCTTGTAACTGGGGAATATGACATATCATTTTGGGACTCAAAGACACAGCTCTCTGTTCTAACTTTAAAGGCACTTATAGAGGTAATACATTAGATAGAAAAAGTCTAACTGTATTGTGGTAGGAGTGTTTGTTTTGTAATCCTCTCTTGTTCTTTTATGTGATTGTGAGCTCTTTGATATATTGTTCTGTGTTTACAGTTTTCATATTATTATCATCTTTTAGTAAAGTACCTTTTATTTGAAAGACTGCCTGGGTGTCTGCCAGTTCTTTGTTGCATGTGAGGTATAGATGGTTAAGTCTGACAATTGTTCAAACAGCTTAATGGTGTTACTAAACTAGGAAAAGGTAAGAATATACCCAAGGTCTCTTACAGAGTTTTAAGGGTTCATTTTGGAAGCCTGGCTTGGTGCCCCTGGCGAAAGATTGTACCACAATCCCCAAAGAGGGTATGTATCCGAACCAGTACATTGGGTACACTAACATAAGGTTCACAGTTTGAATCCCCCCCAGAACTTGAGACTAAAGGTGATTTGGACCCAAATGCAGACAGGAGGGTTACCCTGTCTGTTACTTGTT
This sequence comes from Neoceratodus forsteri, assembly GCA_016271365.2. Classification (NCBI taxonomy): domain Eukaryota; kingdom Metazoa; phylum Chordata; order Ceratodontiformes; family Ceratodontidae; genus Neoceratodus; species Neoceratodus forsteri. The sequence continues at coordinate 666,806,793 of CM057451.1, read as the reverse complement.
CACACTATTGTTAAATGTTAAGTGTATATAGTGTATTTTTTATCCTATGTTCTTTAGTATGTTTGTGACTGTACTGTTTAAATTAGTTTGTTCTTAATTAATATCATATGGAATATGAAACAACAGGAGCATCTTGTAAATAAGACTTTGTCCTAATGATGTAAACTTACGCCAACAATTCCTGTATAAAAATAAAGGTTTTTACTACTACTACTACTATTGTGATCTGAGGTTGGCACTGTGGAAGCAGAGGGCCTGACCTGCTGAGTGCGTTCGTGACACTGATCACCAAGTGAGTAACCAAACCAGGGGCTTGGTCATCTAAATGGGGTAGGTCTGAGGACGCGATGCTTGTGGCCACTGTTCACTGAGCATCCACGGTTGTTCTCATGTGCAACCGTGCCATGGGCACTGTGAACACTAAGGAGGCTATCAAACCCAAAAGACCTTGCATGGAGTGGACTTGCACAGTTTGTACTCCATGATGTAGCATGCCATTTGCAGGATTGCCTGCTCTGGAAGAAAGGCTTAGGCCTTGGTCATATCTAGAAGAGCTCCTATGAACAGCAGCTGCTGTTAGGGTTGGAGCTGAGACTTCTCTAGATTCAACAAAACCCCCATAAAGGTGAGGAACTGAGAGGCGGTGGTCACTGCCTGTTCCGTCTCCTGCCTGGATGGACTGGCGATCAGCCAGTCATCCAGATATGGACAGACTTGGGAGTCCCAAGTTTCTCAGATGCACTGCAAGTACTGCAAAGCACTTTGTAAAGGCTCAAGGTACTGAGGAGATCTCAAAGGGCAGGACTGTGAACTGATAATGCTGCCCCAGCACGACAAAGCGGAGGTACTCGTGCCTGTGGTGTACCAGTATGAGTTGGCATGCATTCTGTGTATCCGGGGAAGCTAACCAATCCTGAAGTTTCAGGAAAGGAAGCAGAGATCCTAGAGAAATCATTATGAATGTTTCCTGATCCATGAATTTGTTCAGATACCCGAAGTCAAGAATGGGGTGCATGCCCACTGATTTATTTTAAAGTAGGAAGCTGTGGGAGTAGAAACCTATTTTGCTCTGACTCTTTCACTACTTTCACTGCCCTGCTGCTCATAAGGCCCACAATCACCTGAACTAGAAGCTCTGACATATGAGCTGTAAAAGGGGCTGCCTTCTGGGTGAATATTACAGAGGGATTTCTGTGAAATCCAGTGAGTATCCCTCCTGGATGATACGGAGAACCCACTTGTCTGTCGTAATGGACTACCACTGAGAGTAAAACTGGGTCAGACGCTCCCCCCTTACACACACACTCATTAGGAGAGGTCTGCCTCGGGCAGCTGAGGCAGGACAAGGCCCAGAGCTTCAGAGGGTGGCACTAGGTGGTGTCAGTGGCTGGGCCTTCTTCTAAGGCTGAGGAGGCAGAGTTTTGTTTTGGGCTCCCCTGCCTGTTCCACAAAAGGACTGTTTGTTCTGAAGCCATGTCCTCTGCCCTTCTGAGGGTTAGCAGGGGCTGGCTTGGGAGGTCCTAAGGGTAAGTCCTAGTTTTGTGAAACACCTTAACATACCTCTCTACCTGTTGTTCAAACAGGTAAGTTCCATCAAAGGGAACATTCATAACCTGTTCTTGAACATCTTGGGTAAAACTAGATGCTCGCAGCCAGGCCAGCAGCAGCAGAGTGGGAGGCAGTATCAAAAGCATCCATAGAGGCATTGAGCTGATGACTGTTGAACTCAATACCTTGTATGACAGCCAGCAGAATGTCCTGTTTAGCCTCTGAATGTGGCAGGGACTCTGCCAGGGACTTATGCTTGCTCCAAATAGTATACTCGTACTTAGAAAAATGCCCTAGCAGCTGGACTTCCTCATGTCCAGAGTAGCTGAAGTGCAAGCAAGATTGTCCATAGTGTCAGTCTTGTGTGACTTCTAGCTATCAAGGTGTGTAGTGATCTCTTGGGGAAGAACAGCCTTGTCATTCTCAGAGGATAACAATGGCATCAGCAACAGGTTGAGAAACATACAGTGGTTTATCCTTAGGGGCAATGTATTTCTTGCTGGCCTGCTTGCAGACAGATGCTACTGCAGCAGGACTGCTCCAGACTGCATCAGATAGGATTTCAAATACAGAATGAATAGGAGGAACTAAACTGACTTGCATAGTAGAAACATTTAGCCACTCCACAATGAGACATTTACCCTGGTAAATGGAAGCAGGCTCAAAATTAAGTGCAGAATGTATATATCTGAGCAAAGCCTTGAAAGCACTTGGTCTATGCCTTGGTGAAGGACTGTGGGGGATCCCCGAACATATTAGTGCACCTAGGCACAAATGACGGAGGGAAAGAGTGTAGAGATACAGGCACAGTTTTGGGAGCTAGCCAGAGTGTGTCATTCTGTGGGGTGCACGGTTTCTTTCTCAGAGGTCCTCCTCGTGCCTACAGCCAGCATGGGAAACAAGCAAAAAATCATGGAGGTTAATGAATGGCTCAGAGCATGGTATAGCTAGGGGGTATGGGTTGTTGGGGGACTGGAGTGCAACTTGGGAGGACAAGGGGCTGCATGCTAGGGATAGACTTCACTTAAGTTTGGGGGGGAGGGAGGTTTTGAAACTAGAACTGACTGAATTCATCGAGGTTAGGTGGGGTTTAAACTTGTGAAGGGGGAGGGCTGGGGCTTGAGGCTGCCACTGGCAGGCACATCAAGGAAGGACTTGACCTTCTCACTCCAGCAGGGGGAAGGGGTGCTCAACTGGCACACCCGATAGTGCACGAGGGAGCGGGAGCTTGCAGTTAACTGGAGGATCTCAGGTTGGGGGATGGGTAAGGGCAAGGGGCAGGGATGGAGGGCAGTCCTGATTAACATCAGGAGCATGGGAAACAAGATGCCTGAGCTTCAGGCAATGCTAGCTGAAGGGGATGTGGATGTGGCGGCAGTCACTGAGACTTGGGCCACTCCTTGTCATGACTGGGATCTAAATCTGGTCGGGTACACTGTGTTCAGGAAGGACAGGGCTGTGGTCAGGGGAGGTGGGGTGGCACTCATCATTAGGAACAACATCGATATATGCAGGGTGGAGGGGGCAGAGGGGAAACAGAGGCATTATGGGTTACCTTGCAGGTGACTGGGGGAAAGAGGGTCAACCTGGGGCTGGTTTATAGGCTGCCCACGCAGGTTAAGGAACTCGAGGTGGGCCTGGTGGGGAATCTAAGAGAACACTGTGTTCACGGTGAGGGTGGAACTGTGGTGCTGGGTGACCTTAACATGTCAGAGGTGGACTGGGGCACTATGGCATCTTCAATGACTAGGGAGCAGCACCTGCTAGACACCTTCCAGGATGCATTCCTATCTCAGCTGGTGGCTGACCTGACGAGGGATGGTTACATCCTGGATGTGGTCCTGTCAGACTGTGACTGGCTTAGGAACCTATCTGTAGGGGACCCACTGGCGGGGAGTGATCACGTGACGGTTTGGTTTTCCTTAGACCTGGGGGGAGGGGGGAAAAAACTGCAATAAAACGGTAGTGGCTAACTTTAGGTGTAGTGGACCTTGAGGGCATGGAGGACTGTGAGGACATGGACACAGAGAGCCGTGGGAAATTATTAAAAGAGAGCTCCTGGAAGCCACATGCCTACACAAAGGTCTGATGCAAAACTGGTAGGCCAGAAAGCCGAGCTGGTAGATCAGAGAGGTTCAGGAGGTGGTGAGGGAGAAAAAGAGTGGCTTTTAGGAACTATAAGCACTTGTGAGGGACATGGACGGGGAGGGTATGATAGGTTATCCAAAAAGGTAACCAGGGTGGTGAGATCTGCTAAGGCGAGGGACGTAGCAGAGGTTGGCACAGTGGATCAGAAACAGGGAAAAGGGGTTCTTTAGGTATATCAGGGAAAGGAGGAAAGTGAAGGGGCAGATTAGCAGAATGAGGTTAGGGAGTGGGTAGGCAGAGGAGGCCAGACAGCAGGCGGAGGTACTTAATGAATACTTTGCCTCAGTCTTCACAAGAGATGATGGAGAGCCAACACCATACTGGGGGAGGTGGGTTAGGAATGAGGAAGGAGGGGAGCTCTCGGACACTGAAATTCCTGTTGGTAGGGTGAGGGAGGCCCTTAAGTCCCTGAGAACGGATAAGGCACTGGGCCCAGATGGCCTTCATCTGAGGGTGCTGAAAGAGATGGCAGATGACCTTGCTGCACCTCTGGTGGACCTTTTTAATTGCTCCCTTCAGACGGGTTGGGTGCCTCAGGATTGGAGGATGGCCCATGTCGTGTCTATCCACAAAAGTGGCTCACAGGAGGAGCTGGCTAACTACAGGCCTGTCAGCCTGACGTCAGTGTTGGGCAAGATGATGGAAGCCATCTTGAAAGAAAGGCTGAAGGTGTTTCTGGAGACATGGGTCCAGCTGGATGACCACCAACATGGCTCCGTTCAGGGCAGATCGTGTCAGACTAACCTAGTGGAATTCCATGATTGGGTGACAAAGGCGCTGGACCAGGGAAGGCCAATGGATGTTCTCTTTCTGGACTTTAGCAAGCCATTTTGACTCTGTGCCACACTCAGGGTTGCTGGACAAGCTGGGGGGAATGCTAGTGGGGGAAAGGATGATGAGGTGGGTAGGGAACTGGCTAACTGGGCAGTTTCCGAGGGTGGTGGTTGGAGTGGGAGGTATCATTTCCTAGGAGGGTCATTAGCAGGGTTCCACAAGGGTCAGTGTTGGGCCCACTCCTGTTTAAATGCTTACATCTCGGACAACAGGGACGGTATCAGGAGTGAGAGGAGCCTCTTTGCTGATGACTCGAAGCTGGAGGCGATGGTGGATGGGGAAGAGGGTAGACGAGCTCTACAGCGGGACCTGGAGACTCTGGAGAGGTAGTCACACACTTGGAAACCGAGGTTTAATGCCAAGAAATGCAGTGTTCTCCACTTTGGGCTTAGGAACCCGGATCATAAGTACTTTCTGGGTGGGGAGAAACTGCAGGTTTCAGGAGGGGAAAGGATCTTGGGGTGGTAGTGGATGTCAAAATGAATAACTCAGAGCAGTGTAGGAGGGCTGAGGCTAAAGCAAATAAAATGCTCTGGTGCATTGCCGGAGATAACTTCAAGGAGAAGGGAGGTGCTTCTCCTTCTGTATAACTGCCTGGCTAGACCGCATCTCAAGTACTGCACGCAGTTTTGGCGCCCGTATTGAAGGACAATGCAGTTCTGGAGAGGGTCCAAAGGAGGGTGACCAAGATGATACAGGGTCTGGGGGAAAAATCCTGTGAGGAGAAATCTGAAGAGCTGAACATGTACTCCCTGGAGGACAGGCGGGATAGAGGGGATATGATCGAGGTCTTTAAATATCTAAAGGGAGTGAACAGGGTAAGCCTAAATAGGGTGATCCAGCTAAGGGAGGAAGGGGCCACCAGGAGGGCATGCCATGAGGCTGGCTGGCGGAAGGCTCAGGGGGAAGACTAGGAAACGCTACTTTACCAAGAGGGTGGTGGACCCATGGAATGCACTGCCTGTGGAATTGGTGGCTGTTGATACAGTGGAGGGATTCAAGAGGGGCTGGGACAGGTATAAGGGCAAGGTAAAGCTGAGGAAAGACTGGATATAATGCCTTTGATAAATAAAAGGAAAAGAAATAAACCAAGATAACTTTAATTGTGGGGGGATTACTGTAACATGTGATACAAGTGGATATTGTTTAAGGATCTGTGTATCTCTCTGTGCTTCATCTTACAGGTTCTCTCTTGTATGATTCCATATGACCTCACTGTATGAAGTGACCTTGGAGTGGAAGACAGTGGTCCGCCAGAACGGGGCAACAACTACTCTGTTTAATAGCTACCACAACTGTTCCTTTTATTGGCAATATAAGTAATGTTCAGATACATAAATAATGTAATAAGAGTGTCTTTTTAGTGAGACTTAAGTATAGCCTACTGTATGTTTGTAATCATAAGTTTACCAGTTGCTATTTGGCATTAGGTAATTTATTCTTTATATAAATGAATGGAATTATCTAAAAATTTTAAAACATGAGCCCTTTTGCCACTCTGGATTTACATTGTGTATACTGTCATCAGTAAGTTTTTTTTATATGGTCTTAGATAAGCACTTAGTAGCACTTTTTAGCACTTTGCACCTTTAAGAAGCATAACATTTGCACATGTGACTTGCAGATAGACTAAACACACCCGTATGTCCTGGTTCTTTGTCTCCTGAAAAAGCCTTCTCAGCTGAAACCAGGTCAGGTCGATTTTCTGCTGAGGATTTTTTTGCACTTTGAATGGCTAGCACAGCAAGGTATTCTTCTGTTCTTGTTAATTATTCAATAAACTGCAATACCCACTGTATCCTGGTGCCATATGTTTGTGTTTGCTTCTAAAGTTGAGGAATGCCAGATCTGGAGGTGTAACTCTGATGGGGGATGGGAGATGGGGTTGGGGGATTTATGGGGGAGGCAGGGGGAGCAACAACAGTGTCCTGACTGGGTGCCGATTTTCGAGCAGACTCGATAGACCTTTAGGCCTACTCTGCTGGCATCTTAGTATGTTAGTAAGTTAGATCCTCCTGAGGCACAGGTACAGGACCGAAGTTCAAAGTCCCTAGGCTGAAGAAAGAGTCATCGTTGCTGCCCTCAGAAATGAGGAGGTCAGGGTCACACTCATCCTCTTCTATATCCTCCCTGGAATGAGGGTCATAGAGGGATGTGGATCGCAGGCCCCCTAATCCAGAACGAGGCCGCAGCAGCATCGGAGATACCAGCCCCAACGTACAAGCAGCTGGTGCCAGAGGCTGTGCTGGAACTGAATCTGGTACCAGGAGAACCCCCACTGAGGTTGGAATTGGATGGGACCAAACCCAGCATCAGAACCAACTCAAACAACCCAGCTGGCACCAGAGTGACCAGCAACAGTACCATGATTTGTCCCACCCCGACCCAAGATGAGGGTGCGACCAGTGAGACAAGAGTCGGCAGTGCTGTCACCGGCAAGGACTCAATGGCTGTTGCCAGAGCCAAACACTCTACCCAGCTTCAGGGCCCCAAAAAGACAGGGACCAGCTCTGCCGGCAGGGGCATATGGGCCGGATATTGCACCCACTGCTCGAGAGCTGCCCAATGGTGGAATGGTGGAACTGCCCATCGGAGTACCCACTTACAGAGAGAGAGGGACTATGGCCCACAGACTCCGACCTCCTGGAACCAGTTGCTCTCGGTGACACAAAATGTGACGGTGAGGACCACTGGCTCAGAGACCGGAGATCTCATGGCACACCTTGCAGAGAATAACCTTGAGCGGTACTTTTTTCCCCCCTTCTGATGGGATGAGGAAGAACTTGAGGCCGAGCGGTGCTGAGAACCCAACTGGGATCAGGAATGGGCCTGCTCCTTTTTATACTTCTGGAAAGACTGTCCTTACTCCCAGGTACTGCACTGCCCATGGTCAGACCCATTCCCTGAAAGGGAAAGCGGGATGGACATGGTGCTGCCGCCAGAGTGGCCTACAGTCTGGCTCAAATCCACTAGTGTGACTCAATGGTGAAGAGAGATTCCTGGAAGCTCCTAAGCATGCTGAGAATGCCGACATTATATAAGTACTGATGAGCCGCATCGACATGGGTGGCCAGAGCAAGCAAAATTTTCTGGGTGATCCCAACTCTGACAGCTTACATTTCCAAGAGAGAGACAATGCATCTCACCAGAAAACTCCAGGCCTTGGAGCGAGCGTGCAGAAATGCAGCAGTTTTGTGTTATATGGAGACACATACACATTTATGTCTGGGTAACCCAATTTTATTAACAGGTTGTCCATGATAGAGTCTGAGAGTTACCATTCATGATATAGCACCCAGGACTAAGGTGATCCACTAGGGTGTTAAGTGTATTAGGCAGGAACACTGCTGACAGAAATATGTTGCGTTTCACCACTCAGTGCCAAACTATCATCACCTTTTGCAGAGAGGATATGAGTGGACTCCACCTTGCTAGTTGATGTAGTATGTCACCAAAATAGTGTCTGTACGGATCAGCAGCTGATGTCCCAGAAGGAGAGTGGTGAAGGCCTGTAGGCCATGCTGAGAAGTCGTCACCTCCAGAGTTTTGCAGGGCAGAACAGTATCTGGAGGGGTACATTGGCTCTGTGGTCTTAAGAGGTCCAGATGGGCACCCCAACCCAAGGCATCTGTGTTCATCACCAGAAGTGGGGATGGAGGGAGGAATGGGGACTCTGTCTCTAGGCTGTAGTGGTCCAACCACCAGAGCAGGGAGTGACAGAGCAGAGTAGTCACCTGTATGAGACACTACAACTTGTCGGAATAGTGTGCCTACTGCACCCTGAGGAACCACTGTGGGATCCTCGTATGCTGACATGCCACTGGGACAATCAGTATGGCAGCTGCCATGAGGCCGATGACCTGTAACAGGCATCTGGGAGAAACAGGGTCGCCAGGTGAAACCAGCCGAGCCTGGGCCACCAGTGCCATAAGCAAGGTCTGAGGGCAGAAATGCCTGACCCAGACCCATGTCCAAGACAGCGCCAATATACTGGGGGCGCTGACACAGGGTAAGGACAGATATCAGTTCGTTGACCAGGATATCCAACTGGTCAAGCAACTGTCAGGTCCATAATAGTGTACAGACTATGGCCTCCCATGACAAGGTCTTCAAAAACCAGTCGTCAATATATGGGAAGACACAGAGGCCCTTCTTGCCGAAGGCAGCTGACACCGCAGCAAAGCACTTGGTAAAGGCATGCAGAGCAGAAGACACACTAAAGGGCAAGACACTCAACTGATACTGCAAGTCCTGAAGCATAAAGTACAGGTACCTTTGAGTGGACTTGCAGATCCTGGCATGAATTTGGAATGCCATGAATCCAATGGCTCTTCTCTATCTGATATAGAAACTTTGAATCTCTTTAATAAGCACTTTAGTTCTGTCTTCTCTCAAAAATCACCTATTAGTACATTTAAAGTTCACCACAGATTATCATAGGTTCTATCCAACTGACATTATGCAGGCTATCAAAAAACTAAAAAAAAAAAATACTAGTCCTGGCCCAGACGGTATTCATCCATGGTTTTTGATCGAAACCTCTATAAATATTTCTACACCTTTGTCAATTATTTTCAATAAATCCTTACAAGAAAGCATTGTACCAAATGATTGGTGTTCAGCAATAGTTACTCCCATTTTAAAAAAGGCAATAGAGGTTCTGTGCAAAATTATCGTCCAATTAGCCTGACCTCAGTGGCTGGTAAATTAATGGAATGAGTAATGAAATCTCTAATAGATCAAGATTGTAAAAATTAGGAATTTATGATTCAAATCAGCATGGGTTTACTCCCAAGTATTCCTGCACCACCAATCTGATATCTTTTTACAATAATATAAGTAATTCTACTAGATGTGGGTATCCCTACCGATGTAATTCTTTTGGACTTTAGTAAAGCTTTTGATAAAGTCTCACATGAAAAACGCATTACTAAAACGCACAATCTAGGTTTGTCACCTGATATTGTCAACTGGACTTTAAACTGGTTGACAAATCATTCTCAGAGAGTCAGAATTAATGATATCTTGTCTGATTCGGGTAGCGTGACAAGTGGTGTACCACAGGGGTCGGTCTTGGGACCAACATTGTTTAACCTCTTTATCAGTGATTTAACTTCATAGTTAAATTTGCAGACAATACTAAATTTGGGGGAAGGTTAATAATCAAGAAAATATTTCTGCATTAAAGAAGGATTTGGAAAAATTAACACTTTGGGCAAATGAAAATAATATGCAGTTTAATCAAGACAAATGTTTAGTAGTGCATTTCGGTGTAAATAATCCAAAAACGATATATCATATAAATGTACTACCACCAAATTGTGAAAAAGATTTAGGGGATATATGTTAGTAATAAACTTACATCAAATGATCACTGTGTTAGATCTGCTTGCATGACAAACAGACTTTTGAGGCAAATAAAATGCACTTTTGTTAATCGCACTGAACAATGCCTTATTCCACTGTATAGGGCATACATTAGACCGTATCTAGACTATGGCTCCCCTTTCTGGAATCCAAACCCCAAAAAAAGACATAACAATTCTTGAACAGGTTCAAAGGAGAGTAACTAGAATGATTCCAAGATTAAACAAACTTGGATTATCAGAACAGATTAAAAGCTACTGGTCTCTTCTCTCTTCAAACCAGAGATTAAGAGGCGATTATGCTTATGGTTTTTAATTTAATAAATTCACCAGATCTAATGGAAAAATGTGGACTAACACTCTCCAAAAGGAGACATGTTCCGAGACTGCATAATAAACAACTTGAAGTAAAAACTTATAAAACCAGCAAAAGGGGAAACTTTTTTCCAATAAGAGCATCCATTGTATGGAACACCTTGCCACAAGAATTGGTAGAGGCAATTAGTGCCACTGTCTTTAAAAAAAATTAGATGTTTGGTTGAGGGACAACAGATAAATAATGTCCCACATAGTGTGGGTAACAGTCTCGATGGGCTCTGGCCTTCTTCTGTTCTTTCATACCAAGTAATACCAAAAAGGTATGCATCCTTAATGTCCAAAGCAACCATCCAGTCCCCTTTCTGTAATTGGGGAAGGAAGGAAGAAAGGACTGCAGAGACACCACTCAAAACTTTCTGTATCTGATTAATAGATTTAGTCCTCAGAGGTCTAGCACTTGACCTAAATTCCCATTTCATTTCCAAAAATATGTACCAAAAAATATTGGTATCAGAAAGTATTGGGAATAACCCAGGTTTTGTTCTGAAACTGGGACAGGTTTTGTAGCTCTCTCACAGAGGAGGGTTTGAACCTCCTCCAGCATGAGGGCAAGATGTCCCGAAATGTCCCGAAGGGTATGAAGGGTATCTGTTTGGCGGTGGGGGTGGGGGGGGGTGTCACTGCTGGAAAAGAAAGGCGCTCTAGGGCATGTCCCAGCTGCACTACTTCCAGGATGCAAGCATCGGTTGTAATCTCCTGCCCCTTTTGCAAGAAGTGGGAAATTCAGCCTCCCACCAGAACTTCCGGAGTACTGAGGTAGGAGGAAGGGGAGAAGAGTCACAAAACACCAGGGGCAGCATGGATGGCTGTAATGGTTTGACCTTTTATAAGTCTGGCATGGGTACCGTGAGGCAAGATTGAGGCCTGGGACTGGGAAGGCTGAGGTAGCTGGGAAATCCAAAGCACGGAATAGGTGGATCCCCTTCTATTTCATTCATATTTTAGTTGGTTTAGAGCATATTCTCATTTCGACTCAAAGTGCTTTACACAAAACATTTACTACATTTAAAATACATAACATCACAATAAATAGTCCACTCTTATATACTGATTAAAACTAACTAATTAAGAGAGAAAGCCTTCTTAAATAAAAATGTTTGTACTGAGGTATATAAAGTGGGGTCTGGTTAGGTGAAACGGCAATCAGAAAGACAGAGGACACCAACCACACTCGAAGCAAATTATCTCTTTTTTCATGCTTTTTATTGAAGTTCATTTACTCAGCACATGTCCCAGCCTCTGATCAACATTTCACCCATATGTTGGACTTCCTCAGGGGAGGGAATCTGTATTCTAACAATTAAAAGTTTAATGGACATTTCATTTTCAAAAATATGTACAAAACATAAAACATCCTCAAAATTCCACTCAGACAAGTGTATATCCCTCCTTGGCATTTACCATCAGATGTAGAAGGTTAGCAAAAATTCAGTAAAGTATGACTAGAAATCTAAATAAAGACTAAACAAAAGCACAAGGATAAGCACAAATATCCCAAGGTAAACAATATGTATAAGAGTCCAAATATATGAACTTAAACACCAATAGCAATACATATTATGTTCCACTTTTGCATCACTTCATTATCAACATTCATATTTTAGGTAAGTATATGAATATATGAACTTCTGGAAAAAATCTGAATTTTAAACTTAAAACATATCTGCTAAGGAAGTTATAATAATAATAAACTTTATTTCTTTTGCGCCTTTCTAAAATCAAGGCGCATTACAAAATAACAATCATAAAAACATCATAAAACAAATTAAAACCCAAGCTAAAATATACAGCATTAGTTAAAATCTGTGTCATCACCAAATGCCTTTTTCCATAAAAGGATTTTAGGCCTTTAAAAACCTCCATCATGCACTCTCTTAACCAACGGGGTAGAGAATTCCAGAGGTCGGTGCCACTAAAACTAAAAAGCGGGCCGGAAGATTTTAAACTACCGAAACTCTAGCAACCCCTCGCTGGCTGAGCAGAGATCGCATTGGAAGGTAAGGCATCAGAAGATCTTTCAGGTAATCAGGGCCCAAACCATGTAGGGCTTTCTATGTCAGTAATCCGACTTTAAAGGTGATCCGCCACTGAACTGGCAGCCAGTGCAGATCCCGCAGCACCGGTGTAATATGGGAAGAACGTGAGGTCCCCATTAACAACCGGGCTGCTCAGTTCTGCACTAGCTGCAAGGGCGGATATCAACCCAGGAAGCCCAAAGCAGGGGGAGTTGCAGTAGTCTAAACGGGTGGTCACAAAGGCGTGAATCAATGTAGGCAGGTCGCCAGATGGAACAAGGTGCTTGATCCTAGCGATGTTCCTAAGATGGTAAAAGGATACCTTAACAACCGCCGACACTTGCGCACGTAATGTCAGCTGATCGTCAAGGATCACCCACAGGTCTCGCACCTGTTCAGAGGCAGGGAGCTACACATCCCCCAGGAATAAACCTGAGGTTTGATTTGCCTCCGGGCCCTCAATCCGGCCGCCAGGATCCACGACCATCACCTCCGTCTTCCCAGAGTTCAACTTCAACCAGAGGGACCTCATCCAACCCTCGATCTCGCTGAGACAGTTGTGAAACACTGAGAGTGCTCTATTCTGGTCAGGTGCAAAAGACAGATAGAGCTGGGTATCATCGCCATAACAATGAAACTCTAGCCCATATCGTCTTACAATGTCTCTGAGGGGAAGCATGTACACCACAAACAACATGGGGGATAGCACAGAGCGGTAGGATCAGAGGAAAATATCCCGATACAACCCTGAGTTCTACTCTGAGGGAAGGAGGTAAACTATCTGTGTACTGAAACCCGACAACCACAGATGCATCTCGGCGCCGAGCAGCACCCCATGGTCTACGATGTCAAATGCTGCTGACAAATCCAGAAGGACCTAAATGGACTGTTTTTTCTGGTCTCTCGCCATCAGGAGATCATTGAGCACCCGAACCAGTGCAGTCTCAGTGCTATGTCTCTTTCGAAAACCTGATTGAAGAGGGTTGTAGATGTTATGGATGGATAAATGGTTAACCAACTGGGTTGCCACCACTTTCTCGATAACATTCCCCACAAAGGGGAGGTTCGAGATGGGTCTGTAGTTGGCTAGGGAGTCTGGGTCTAGAAACTGGTAGCCAGAATTCACCTTTTTTAACTGGTTAGTTTACATCTATGAGAAGAATATACTTATGAGAGAACCATTAAGAAATCTATAATTTACACATAAAAAAATGCATCTGTTCTGAAAACATACCTGATAATTTTTGTTGTTGTTAATGCTTTTTATTCATTTTCAGAAAGAACAAGCATTACATATCAGAGTAGTATAGGATGACATTTACAGTGCACTTTAGCTGAAATGTACGGTTATCATACTTTCTGCATATGGGATATATGGTAAGATGCACAAGTCCAGCAATTCAACTACTACTACTACCTTATTCTATGCCAGACCTACATTCTTTTATTTTAAGGGAAGTTTATTTATATTATTTTCTCCATGTCTCAATTCACAGTTTCTTCGTTGGTGCCTAGAACATATATTTAACACTTTTTTTAATCTATAATACATGTTTAGCTAAAGGAACTATGGGAGAATTTACCTGGTGAGTTTATGTAGTATTTCCCACATCTTGTGGGGTTCGGTTTTCTTCCATTAGCATTTATCAAAATATAGGATTATGTCAACTGCTACACAAGCTGTTCTGGAACTGTTAAATTAAGCTGCAAGTGTGTCAAGCTGGCACCAAACGGACACCTGTGTAACCCCTAGTGGGTGCTATCCTAAGGGCTACTACCCCTGCCTGCCCTACCTGTGGCAGGGTAAGGGGCCCAGATCCGTTGGCGGGTGCCTCCACCCAGAGGTCGGGGTTGAAACTGTCGTGGTTGACTCGGTCGCAGCCCTCTGGGTTGCTGCAACCCCTCTTCTTCCCACTAGTGGCCCACGCAGTCCAATTTCAGTGTCTCTACCACTTACACTTACCCCCCCGGCTCGAACCAGTCAACTCACTCCGGGGACCCTGTGGAAAGTAAATACAGGTTACTCACCTGTAACAGGAGTTCTAGGAATGGTATATGTTGTTCATCCACACTCATTGGCAGGTATCCTTGCCGCTTTAAATCTTGCCGGAAGGTCTTCAAGCTTGCTCCTCCCACCCACCCGGTGGTATAACTCGGCTCTGCCCCATGACGCCAGATCTGCCCACTGAGCTCAGGTTGTGCCACTGGCGGGAGGCAGAGGGTCGTGTGGATGAACAACATATACCATTCCTAGAACTCCTGTTACAGGTGAGTAACCTGTATTTCTAGGGACATGGATATGTTGTTCATCCACACTCATTGGCAGACTCCTAGCAGTTCTCCGGGAGGAGGGAGGCAAGACGCACACCCCCAATACTTACTTGGGAAAGAGAGACTGGAGAACAGAGGCCCCAAAACCAGCATCCCGGCGTGACTCAAGGTCGATGTGGTAATGGGTAATGAAGGTGTTTGCTGACTTCCAGGTAGCAGCCCTGCAGATTTCCTGGATAGGGACGTCCCTGGAAGCAGCCACCTTTGCAGCAGTATGGCGGGTAGAATGAGCTCTTATCCTCTGGGAGGCTCCATGCCCGCCAACTTATAGCAGAGATCTATGCAGGAGGTTACCCACCTGCTTATCGTCCGCTTGGCTGCAGGTCTGCCAGATGCGGCTTCAGCGTAGAGACAAACAGCTGGCAACCTCTCGATCAGCCGTAAGGCCCTTTATAATAATAAGCGAGCGCCTTCTAGGGTCCAGAGGTATGGAGCCTATATTCGGCCTCCGAGGTGTGATTGGGGTAACACCGCAGAGTCAACACCTGGTTAAGGTGAAACTACACCACCTTCGGAAGGAATTTCGGTGGGGCGAGGACAACTTTGTCCCTGTGGAAGACCAAGTAAGGAGACTCGATGGAAAGTGCCTGGAGCTCTCCCATCCTTCTGGCTGACGTGATAGCCACCAAGAAGGCGGTCTTCCACGACAGGTGAGAGAGAGCACACCGTGCATAGGTTCGAATGGCTTGCCCATGAGCTTTGCCAGTACCAGCAGTAGATCCCACGAGGTGGGGGTTCCCGTGACTGAGGAAATGTGATCAAGGCCTTGAAAAAGCGCCAGACCACCTTCTCCTGCGCCATCGACTGCTTCCCGCCCGCTCCGGTAAGCAGAGATGGCTGCCAGGTGCACCCTTAGGGTCGCCGACCTAAGCCCTTGACTAGAAAGGGACCATAATAGTCCAAGATGCTTGCCAAGGAACAGGAGGAAGGGTCCAAGCCCTTGTTCTGACACCAAATGGAAAACCTTTTCCATTTGAAGGCATAGCATTTTCTGGTCGACTCTACGGGACGCCTCAACTACATTGAGGACCTCGTCGGAAACACCCAAGGCCTGGAACTCTAGCCGCTCAGGAACCAGGCCGTCAGGTGCAGGGATTGAAGGTCCGGATGGAACACCTTCCCCTGATTGACTGAGAGCAGGTCCGGGCGAGCTGGAAGCTGCCTCGGAGTCCTGGAGCTGAGACTGAGGAGATCTGGTACCAGAACTGGCGAGGCCAGTCTGGGCTATCAGAATCACCGCGCCTTGTCCCTCCTCGCTTGAGAAGCACCTTGTGGATCAAGGAAATGGGGAAGGCGAAGAGGCCCGGGTCCACTGCCTCGAGAAGGCATCCCCTGCAGCGAGCCCTGCTGAGGGGCGGCATGGAACAGACTCAGCCTGCTTCTCCTGAGGCAAACAGGTCCACCTGAGGTGTGCCCCAATGGGAGAACAGATGCTGTAGTACCTCCGCAGGAGAGACCACTGTGGATGCAGCCTCATCCGGCTCAGGCATCGCCAGGGTGTTGGAGGCCCTGCCACGTGAATGGCTAGGAGATCCGCCTCCAGGCTGCGCACGAGTGACCAAATGCGGAGAGCCTTTGCAAGAAGCATGGAGCGCGCCCCGCCTGGCGGTTTAGATAGTACATGGTCGTGGTATTGTCCGCCTGGACTCGGACCACTTGACCCCGGAGGAACGGAGCAAAGGCGGTGAGAGCTAGGCAGACCGCCGAGCTCCAGCAGGTTGATGTGGCATCGACTCCCTGGGACCAGAGGCCATGAGCCCGGTGTTCCCCAGATGGGCACCCCAACCCATCAGAGAGGCATCGGTCGAAAGAGAGACCGCTGCTCGGGCGGACTTAACGGATGCCCTCCTGCAAATGATCTGGAACGGTCCACCACTGGAGAGCTGCCCACATCCCCTGTGTCACCGACACAAGCTGGTCCAAAGGATCGCAGCGCCAGACCACTGGCTGGCCAGTCCCCACTGAAGGGGACGTATGTTCCAGCGGGCCCAACGGACCACGCTGGTGCAGGCCGCCATGAGACCCAGGAGGCGCAGGAAGTCCCGGCAGGGTGCAATTGCTCAACCAGAAATGATCGGGCAAAGGAGGAAAGAACTCGCCCTGTCCGCCCGGGAGCCGCCGCTTCTGGCTCGAAGAGAGCCAGGCGCCGCCCGATGAATAGAATCACCTGCTTCGACTCGAGTTCTGACTTGGCCTTCGCTTGATAAGGAGGCCCAGTTGAGAGCAGACCTGGAGGCCAGATCTCTGACCACTCCGCCTCCTTCCTGGAGGAGCTGCTATCAGCCAGTCGTCCAGGTAAGGGGCACACCCGACCCTCGCGCCGAGGGAATGCTGTCACCACTGCCATGCATTTGGTGAAGACCCTGGGAGCTGGAGACATCAAGAGCATGGCTTGAACTCAAGAGGGATCCTTCCGCCGAAGCGAAGGAATCTCTGGTGAGACGGATGGATAGGGACGTGAAAAAACGCGTCCTGCAAGTCCAGAGAGCAGAACCACACGCCGCGTTCCAAGGATGGTATTATCTGAGCCAGAGTGACCATCCTGAAGGTTCGAGACCTTAGGAACTTGTTTAGGTCGTGTAGGTCGAGAATGGGGCACCAGCCCCGTCCGCTGGAACCAGGAAGTACCTGGACACAAACCCTGGGTCTGAAGGAGGTCCACCACCTCTCTTATCACCTCCTTCTGGAGGAGGAGAGCGACGTCGCCTCGACTGTGCTGCCAGTGAGGCTGGGGATCTGAAGCTCCCGAGGGGCGACGGCTCTGAAGGGTGGTGCCTGCTCGAATTCCAGAGGCAGGCCTCTTCCCACCACCTCCAAGACCCACCTGTCCGTGGTAACAGCGGACCAGGCAGAACGGAAGTGCTGGAGCCGTCCCCCCACGGGGGGACCCAGGGGTAAGGTGACGGGAATGGGGGCGACACCCCTCAGCCCGTCACTGGGCAGGCTTGGAGGAGGGACCGGCCGAGGGACCTCCTGGGCCTTTTCCTCCCTGCCTCCTGTTAGAGGAAGCCGCGGTTTGGGTTTGGGATGCCAAGGCGAGCCTGCTGGCCCTGACGTTGCTGGGTCGAGGCTGGGGGCACAGAAGGACGCAAAGGGCTTAGGCTGTGGTCTAGGGCCTTGTCCTTCTGAGCTGAAGAGACCGAGTCCAAGGTAGCATTGGACTTCTCGATCCTCTGCAGGTGACCTTCCACCCCAGGGTCAAGAGGTCAGTCCCCAAAAGGAACATCCGCCAACTTGTGCTGGGTATCCGGTAAAGGTGGATATCCTCAGCCAAGCCCGCCGACACGATAGCCACTGCGTCGCCTCGATCTGGCACATGAGTCCCTATATCCAAAGCAGTCTGGAGCTGCTGTTTGGCCACTGCCCTGCCCTGGTCCCACACCTGCTTAACCGTAGTCTGCAGATCGGCGAGAAGATGAGGGATGACCTCATCCAGGGAGCCCAACAGGGCATGAGAAAAATGTGCCATGAGGACGGCCGAACTGGCCTGACGAAGGCCGAGAGAGGACGCAGCGTAGACTTTTCGCCCGACATAGTCCAATTTCTTGGACTCCTTGTCAGGAGGTTTGTCCACATCCCTGGCGTTGCCGGCGCGCCGGAAAACGCTGTCGGTAACCAACCCCCAGCAGAGGGTGTTCCAAAACCGGACAAGGAACCGTAGGACCGTGATACTTCCTGGCCATCCTGGTCAAGGCGCAGGGCAGGAAGCAGGGCGCTGCAAAGCTCCAGTGCCGGACCCACTATGGCCTCGCCACCGAAAGGCCTCCGCCGGAGAATCCCTCGGTCCAGAATCTCCGTGAGGGGATACCTGGCCCGCTTGGAAACGGGTTCAGCCCATCCCGTGGACTCAGAGATGAGCCAAGCAGTCCTAGGAAGGACGACGGGCTATCGCTCCATTGACTGACCTCCTGAAGACTCCAAGTCCAGTCGCTGGAGAAAAAGGAGGAATCGCTCGGACTCGGAAGAGTCCTCAAGAGCTGCCTCTGGCCTGAGCCACCCTTCACCTGCCGAGGTCGTTGGGAGTGAGGGTAACTGGAGTCGATGGGGTAGACTCTTAGCCGACCGAGAATCTTGGTCGGAGCCCCAATGGTGGCTGTGGAGGCGGAGGTTCCACCGAATCGGTGGAGCGCTGGTTTTGGCCGAACAACCGCCTGGGTATAGGCCTCGGATAAGTCGAGGGGTTGTGTCGGCACCCGTGACAGCGTGCCACTTAATGGCCGAAGGCGACAATGGCTACTCCCGCCAGGAGGAGTTGTTGCAACGTAAGGTCTCGCATCGCCGACGTACTTTACGCCGAAGCCTCCCCTCATCCGAGGAGGAGGACGAGGACGAGCGACGACGCCGCTTACCGCGGTGCCGAGACCGAGACCGCCTATGACGGTGGGATCGGCTGGACCGCGAAGAGGTCCGAGACCGAGACCGAGAGTCCCGGAATTTCCGAGGTCGGTGCGGGGAGGTGTCGGCCGGAACCGGCACTCCCTTCAGCTCGGATGGTCCATCCGAGGGCTCCGGAACCGGAGGCACAGGCGAGCCCACGGGATCCTCAACTCCTCCCGGGAAACTGGGAGAGGGAATTGCCAAGAAGGCGACAGTTCGTTTAATGGGTCGAGAAAATCTCGACTTCATCGGGTGGAAGTCTCGGTCAACTGACCTGACGGGACACCGTGAGGCCAGTGGTCAAGTCGAGCGGTCGACCGGGCCGACGGTCGACGGCCCGGGAGAGGGACCTTCCCGCCCCAAGAGCGCCGACGGAGGGACTTACCCTGTCCCTCTTTTGGACCGAGAATAAGGTCCCGAGACGAGGCCCTTCTCCTTTAGTGGAGAGGGACAGACAAAGCCCTTAAAGGAAGCCGTAAGAAGAGCCCAGAGAGGCGGATAAATGCCGCGGCCGAGGAAGATACGGCCCGCGCCGCCTTCTCTTCGAGGGCGACCATCCGCCGAGCTGATCCGCCGAGACCGCCGCTCATGACACCGCCAACCGGGCCTCCTTGGACTTCACCGGAGGGAAACGCTCGGACGGCCCAGTTGCAATCGGGCAGCACGGTCTTCGAGGACGAGGGTCGAGAAAGATGAGCACAGGTCGCAAGCCCGCGGGTCGTGCTCAAGGCCTAAGCAGTAGACACGCGGGAGTGTGGATCCGCCCGAGATATCTTCTGCTCGCATGGGCATCTCCGAACCGGAGTCGATCTGTCCCATCGAGCTCGAGGGATAGAAGACTGAAGTCTTTTTCGCAAAATTTATTTTTAAATCCGCAAACGGAGAAATAGGAACCAGTCTCAAACGCAGAGCGTTAAGGAGGGAACCTGAGCTTCCAAGCGGTAAGGAAGATCTGGCGTCATGGGGCGGAGCCGAGAGTTATACCACCCTGGTGGGTGGGAGGAGCAAGCTTGAAGACCTTCCGGCAAGATTTAAAGCGGCAAGGATACCTGCCAATGAGTGTGGATGAACAACATATCCATATCCCTAGAAGGTACAGTTACACCACATTCACTGTGCAGTATTTCACCATTAATGCACAAACTAGCCAGTGTACTTTTGCAAAACAAGCAATCTGATTTATTTAAGGGGAGATAACAAGGACCGTGGGGAATCAGACTGATTGGCTTACCACTACTGTATATAGCAATCTACCTATGGCTCTGTGCACAGGCCTAACCTACTAAGTACTGTCTATGGGTACCCAAGCCCTAATGGCTAGTTCCTCGATGCAGCTGGTTGGGGCCCTGACACAAACGAGCAGTTAATTTCTGAGGACCAAGTGGGGCCAGAAAGCTCAACTGATGCAGTGAGCAATACACCAAACGATTTCTTGCCTTTATCTGCAACCTCTTAGCAGGGAGCTACCCTGAGCCTGTACTCACAACTCCAGCAGAGGGCCACGCTTTCACACTTGCTGGGCTGAGTCTGAGCTTCAAGGCCTCCTCACACACTTACATGGCAAAACAAAGTGGGGTACCATACCAGGCAGCTGCTTTCGGGATCCGACTGAACTCACAGCCACACGGGCGCTTCACGGCAGGTTCACTGTCCTGACAGACCGAGTGCGATTCTGCAGATTCTCCAGTCCTCTTCAGGTGTAGCCTGGTAGGTAGCTGCACTTTTCCACAGCCTCCTCTGACCGCAAGCCCATGGATTTTATCCCTGGAACACTGGCAGTGCAAACGGCCGCCTCAGGCCTTTCATGCGCTTCCTGCGCGAACACTCAACGGCGCAGGAGGTCAGAGCTCCCTTCTCCTTCACAGTCACAACAAATCTGCCCCTGACAGCATTCGGCAATCCTCACCGCTCGGGCGCTACCCAATTTCATTGGCTGGTTACCAATGCCAGTCACTTAGTCTGGCCCTCAGTGGTTCGACAAGGCGCCATGCCCCAGAATGCTCTTCCAAGAATTTCAAGCTGTGTCCCCATTGGTCAGCTGGCTCCAGCCAGAGTGCTGGTTCCTGGTTGGTCACCTCCACGCCAACTGTGATGCTCCTGAACTACTACTGGACCCCTTTCACACAGTCCGGGTCCAATATGGAGGGGCACAACACAAAGTCCCAGCTGCAATAAAAAGAAGTTAGACAAACTGCGATTTAACCAATATTATTCATGTTTTTAAAGGGACAACTATATCTGTTAGATAAGCCCCCTCAGCGCTCCTAGCAACCACAGAAATGGAGCGATCAAACAGGAAACCCCAGTCCCCCTATTGCTACCGCTAAAACCTGTGAGCAGGCAGCTCTTAAAAAACAAAGACAGTACTGAAGGCCTTTTAGAAAGCACTCACAACGCCCACAGAAGCGGCCTCACGCCAAACGCCAGTCAGGCATGGAGCATTTGGGCAAGCTCCAGGAAAGGCTTCTAGGAACCCCCATTAGTAGGGGGGTTACACCCTTCCTGGCCTGGAAAGAACTTGGCGTCCACGTCAAGTAGCTACCCTTAAATTACTTTAAGGCAAACAGCTTAATTAACATTATATCACACTTTAGATTACATGCATTGATACTGTATCCACAGTTTACTACGGTTTATGTAATATTACCCACACACATAACCTTTTTCCTTTTTTAAGTCAGGTCATTATTTCCTGCCCATGACCCCTGGGAAGAGGGGACCCCTCCCTATCAGCTACTTGTGAGCTATCTAAAGCAGGGATACCACACTCGAAGAACAATACTAACAGGCTGGAGTTATCCCCCATGGCTAGCTTAGGCAAGGAGCTCAGGGACACACACACCCCTTTATGGACCACATTTAAGGGCAGGTACACAGGCTGACCCAGAGACTCATAATTCAACTTTACTACAGGCCTTACTTCTCGGCTACAGCGTCTAGGAGTCTTGGGAAACCCTGCTACAGGCCCTGACTCAATCTCAGCCTCACTTAGCATAGCAGGGGGGACCTCCATAAGGGAAAGAGACCCAGGGCCCCTAGTACCTTCGAGAACAGGGCCCTCTATTTCAGAACCTACACCACTTGGCTCAGCTGGGGACATTTCGGGGGCCGGTAAAGAACTATCAGGGCACTCAAAATATTCTTCAGGTTCTGGCATATCACTGGCATGCTCCTCCACATCACTTTCTTCTGCTGAAAAGTCAGATAGTTCAGCCAGGCCAGACAGTTCAGCCAGATCTAAGGGTCCCACCCCTTCAGCTTGTTGCCACTCACTTCATCTCCTGGGAGCATTGGTTCCAGTGACAAAGTTGGGGCTCAGACAGTCCAGAAAGCCCAACTTCATTCCAGAGGTGACTAGGATTGCCCCAAACAGTTGACTCAGTTCATAGAGGGATAGTATTGGATATTATTCTCACTGTCTTCAGACACAGACTGATGATCATCTTCATCAGGGGGGTTTGGAGAAGGCCCTCTAATTTCACTTGCTGAAGAGCCAAGTGGTCTGGGTTTTTTCTTGGCAGCAGACCTAGTCATAGTCCCGGAGAGGAGAGCACTGGGAGGTTCACCTTCAATCAAGATCTGCCCGATCGGCAGCAGATGATTTCTGTGGATAGTTTTCATATCTTTTGAATTGTTTTCAGGCCGCACTTTGTATACAGGTAAATCTGCAAGCTTTCCCACAACAATATGAGGGAGGTGATGCCATCTGTCAGCAATCTTATGTTTGCCATGCAGTCCCAAATTTCTCAATAGCACCCTATCTCCTTCTCTCAGTTCCATGGCTTTCACTTTTTTATCATACCTTTCTTTGTTGGCCAGATTTCTTTTGGCAGCCATGGTTTGAGCTAGTTGGTACGCATGATTTAGCTGGGCCTTTAACTTTGTACATATTGTAGATGGTTGTCTGCTCGACCCCATCAGGAGAAACCCAAACACACATTCACTGGCAATCTAGCCTCTCTCCCAAACATCAGTCTGTACAGGGAAAATCCAGTGGCATCACTTTTGGTGCAGTTATAAGCATGTACCAGGGTGCTAATCTGCTGGCTCCATCTAGGCTTATCTTTAGGTTGCAGGTGCCCAACATATCAAGCAGCAGTTAAACCTTTCAGGTTGGGGATCCCTGGGGTGTGTAATGGGTGGTTCTTGACTTTGCTACTCCCATAAGGATAGTATTTCTTTGATTAGGCGGCTCTCAAAATCTCTGCCCTGGTCGGAACTAATTCGTTGAGGTGCCCCATAGTGAACAAAGAAATTTTCCACAAGTACTTTAGCCACCGTGGTTGCTTTCTGATCTTTAGTAGGAAAAGCCTGTGTATACCAAGTAAAATGATCAGTGACTACCAATATGTTGCTGATGTTTCTCAGATCTGGCTCTAGACTCAGGAAATCAATGCAGATCAGTTCCACAGGGGCACTAGTAGCTGATATTGACCAGGGGAGCAGCCCTCTGAGGCAGGGTCTTTCTTTGTAAACACTGGCTACAATTCTTGATATACTGCTCCACATCAGCACCCATCTTGGGCCAATAAAATCGGGACCGCACTAAGTCAAGGGTTCTGTCTATGCCGAGGTGTCCCATGTGATTGTGCAGGGACCTCAACACCAGTT
Source organism: Neoceratodus forsteri (assembly GCA_016271365.2). Taxonomy (NCBI): domain Eukaryota; kingdom Metazoa; phylum Chordata; order Ceratodontiformes; family Ceratodontidae; genus Neoceratodus; species Neoceratodus forsteri. The sequence goes on along the minus strand of CM057451.1, from coordinate 666,783,185 downwards.
CTCTAAAAGCAGTGGGCAGCACCAGTTGTTGTTTGTCTACCCGGCCCTGTTTGTCCCCGGTCTCCCAGTATAGTAGTTGGTTAATCAGCTTCAACTTTGAACCTTCTTTGTATAACAAGGCAGTTCTCAGGTCAGTGGAACGCAGTTTAGATGCATCTCTCCCTGCCTGCAAAGCCTCCAAAGCAGCTTTTATCATGGGGTCCCAGGATTGAGCCCATTGGAAACTATCATTGTTGAATTGGGGCAGCGCACTAGTGTCTAAGGCAGAAACATGACAATAAGCAGCAGGTATGCAGTTCTCAGATGGCCCCAAGCAGTCCACCATGCAATCCACAGCATCAAGAGACACCTGTTCCTCCTTGTCAATTTTTTGGCAAAGGGCTCTTATGTCAGGTTCTGACAACCTGACCCAGATGGGTTGGGGCACAGGACGCCTAGAGAGAGCATCCGCATCAATATAGTTGAGACCGGCTCTGTACTCAACAGCATAGTAGTCGTAGGTGGCCAGCGCAGAGAGCCACCTATGGCCAGTGGCATCTAACTTGGCTGAGGTCTGCACATAGGTCAGAGGACTGTTATCAGTCTTTACCAATATCTTGGCACAGTACAAATAGTCATGAAATTGATCAACAATGGCCCACTTCAGGGCCAGGAACTCTAGTTTGTGCACGGGATAGTTTTTTTCTGAAGGAGTCAGACTTCTGCTGGCAAAAGCTACAGGTCTTAGACCGTTTGAGTGCTCCTGATATAACACAGCCCCCAATCCTTGTAGACTGGCATCAGTATGAAGAACATATGGCTTGGCCGTGTCAATACAGGCCAGCACTGGGGCATGGGTAAGTTGATAGATGATGTCGTAAAAAGCTTCTTCACACTCAGTAGTCCAGCGGTCTCCAAACACATCATTCGGACGAAAATACTTCTTCTCTGCCTCAGAATGCACCACTTTCTTATACTTTTTGTGGGTGGGGGGTACCCCTGAGTAAGACTGAGGAGGGGGCGGATCACTCAAGAATAGTCTTTGACAAACCGCCTATAATATCCGCAAAACCCCAGGAACCGTTGCAGCTCTTTCAAATTCTTTGGCTGAGGCCAAGTAGTCAAAGGCTCCACTTTGCTGGGGTCAGTCTCTATGCCTTCCGTGGACACTATGTGACCCACATACTTTACAGAAGTTTGAAAGAACTGACACTTGTCTATAGATAGCTTGAGACCAAAATCCTCCAGCCGATCCAGGACCTTTAACAACTGACGTTCATGTTCTTCTAACGAACTGCCAAACACTATGACATCAACCAAGTAGACCAAACACTCGAGTAAATTCATGTCCCCCACAGCATGTTCCATCAGGTGTTGAAAAGTAGCTGGGGCACCTGAAATCCCTTGCAGCATCTGGATAAACTCATAGAAACCCAAGGGGAAGATGAATGCAGTCTTCTCTCAGTCCTCTGGAGCCATGGGGATCTGATAATACCCACGACGGAGGTCCAACAGAGAACCACTGACTGCCATTTAGACAATCCAAAGCATCCTGTATACGTGGCATGGTATACTGATCCAGGATGGTCCGCCGATTCAAGGTACGGTAATCTACACACATCCGAACCGCCCCATTCTTCTTCCTCACTACTACAATGGGGGAAGCATAGGGGCTTCTGGATTCTGGTATCACACCAGCAGCAAGCATCTCTTGCAAATGCCGCCTCACATCATCAATGTCAACAGGGGCCAGGCGCCGAGCTCTTTCTCAAAAAGGCCTTTCATCGTGCAGCCGGATGTGGTGCTCAGCCCCTTGCACTCATCCCACGTCCCATTCTTTTAGGGAAAATACCTGATCTCTCTTGGCAAGCTTCTCACTGATCCTCGCTTTCCATTCAGCAGGCAACGGAGAGTCCCTAAATCAAACAAGTCGGAGTTACTTGGTCACCCTTCTTCGGCTCTTGCTGTTCTAGGCACCTGCAGTATCAGCACAATGTACACTTGTTAGGGTGCAACCTCTATTTACCGAATCTCCTTATCAGACACATTATGAACTTGAACCATCACCCTCCTGGCGTAAGCATGAGCTCTAGCAGGCAAAATACTGGGCTTAACCAGCAGCCCCTCAGGCAACCATCCCTCCCTGGGGGCATCCAACATCAATAGCTTATTCTTAACATCTTTTCTAATTCGGACTTCCCCTTGCAGGACACACTGGGTATTTGGGGCAAGTGCCAATGGTGCCGGATCCTTTTTCCATACTACACCCACTGGGCCTTCAGGTTCCTCCTGGCCAACTCTCCTCTGAGTCTCATAGGCCTTTTAGATCAAAGTGGGTATTCTTAGGGCCCTTCCCGTCCTAACCGCTTGCCTCTCTGAACACAATTGGGCCAATCGACCAAACATATGAGCATTTGTCCCGATCAACAGGGGCACTCCATCATACAGTCCAGTGGGGGGACAGACTAAAGCCAAGGTCTCCACCTGTTCGTCCACGCCAGTCACAGAAGTAGGGAATGACAACCAGATCCGGATATACCCTAAATACGGATAGGCCTTGTCATTCAGCCCCCATACATGTAGACCATCCAAGGGTTGAAGTGGCACCTCAGGTAGATGTGTTTGATACCAGTCCTGAAACATGATGGTTACCTGAGAGCCACTATCTAACACAGCTTGGGTGGGAGTCCCATTTACTCGCACCGGGGCCTCCATCGAGGGCCCGACCACATCGGACCATTCAGGAGGCACAGTGTCGGCAGTGGCTGAGGCGTTGGCCTGGGTCACAAAACCCTTCCTGGGGGGTCGAACGTGGGCCCTGCGATGCCAAGTGATCAGTCTGCTGTTGACCTTCCTTAAATTCTCCGGCAGCTGGCACTCAGGCTGAAAGTGTCCATCCTCCCCACAATGGTAACAAAACTTGGGGTCCCGGGGGTCTCTATTGGGAGGGGAGTACTCTGCCTGCTGGGGGCCCTCCGGGGGGCGAGGGGGTTCCTCGGGGCTAGAACATTGGTTTCTAAGCGACTCAGGTTCCCCAGACCTAACAGGGTGGGTGTGGACCGCCTCAAATCCTTCACCAATTCTCGTAAGTTTCTAACCTCGGCCCTCAATTCGCTCTCTACTTGGGGGTCCGAGGAAATGGCACACAGCCCCACATCACCCTGAAATCCTGGGGACGTATCAGGCCTTCCTGAAAGGCGGGTCTCCTCAGGTGCACTAGACTCAGGGGTTCGGCTTGGGTTCACAGCTCCCACATAGGGTTCCCACCCCTCCTCATCAGTCTCTACTTCTCTAATCTCCCTCATCAATTGACAGTATTCAGGTGGAGCAGCCAGTCTACCATGTAACTTAAGTTTTAACAATATCACACTAGAAAATCTAGCATACTTCAAAACATGTTCCAACCTGACCTGGTTCAAGGCCGTGGCTGTGATCCCCCCTTTTCGATAGGCCTTTTGCAAGGCCCGCTCCACCCTAGAAACAAAGGCGGACAGTTTCTCATTTCTCCATTGCTTGGCAGACTTGAATTTCCATAACAAGTCTTCCCCAGTCTCTGTACTCCCAAACACTCCCGCCAAAGCAGAAAGATACTCTGCTGCGGTGGCTTCCGGGTTAGTGGCCTGCAAGAACCTGATGGCTTCTAAAGCGGGGCCCCACAGACTCTCCACCAATCGCTTTCTTTTCTCCCCCTCAGAGCATTGCCACTCCTGAACTAAGGGGGTGGCATATTCCATCCACGCCTCCAAGTCATCCTCCCCTGAAGGCACCGGCACGGTGCCAGAAAAAAGTTTCAGCCTATGGTAAGAATCGAGCTGTATAGGGGGAACCACTAGGGGCAGTGGAGCCAAAATAGAACTCTTGTGGGGACAGAGCGAGGTACCTGGGGAAACCTGGGGGTTGGTGTCACTAGAGAGGTCCAATGCTTGCAGCAACTCCTGGGTAGTCCTCCATAGCCAGCAATTTAAGCAGTTTATCTTTGAAACTATTAGTCTGGGGGGACCCCACCCCAGGAGTGACTGACCGACTCCGAATGTGAAGAAGCCTCCACCCCTGTGGAGCACCCTCTGGGTAAATCACGGGGGGTACCCTCTCGGGATCGATGGCCACACTACACAAAAGTAGCACCTGCAGGGTCTGGTCGAGCAGGTCAGCCATACGCCCCTTCACCTTCACCATGCGCAAACATTTAACATGCTCTGCTGTAGAAATAATGTCAGCTGTTGGTGTTCCCAGAGGCAAGTCTAATAGTAACACAATTCTCTGGGAGTCCAGCTCTTCAGCTTCGCCCCACCCCATCAGTTTGTGTACCATAGTCTTAATAGGGTCCAACTTAATTTTTGTCATAATATCCCCTTCCAGTTCCCCCGTCAGCTTTTCCATTTTTATGCACTTCACCCACTTGGCAACTAGGGGACGCTAATCCCAGAGGTGCCTCCAATTTGTAACCCCTAGTGGGCGCTATCCTAAAGGCTACTACCCCTGCCTGCCCTACCTGTGTCAGGGTGAGGGGCCCAGATCTGTTGGAGGGTGCCTCCACCCAGAGGTCGGGGTTGAAACTGTCGTGGTTGACTCGGTTGCAGCCCTCTGGAATGCTGCAACCCCCCCTTCTTCCTACTAGTGGCCCACACAGTCCAACTTCAGTGTCTCTACCACTTACATTTACCCCCCCCCCGCTCGAACCAGTCAGCTCACTCCGGGGACCCCCTTGAAAGTAAGTTACAGTTACACCACATTCACTGTGCAGTATTTCACCATTAATACACAAACTAGCCAGTGTAATTTTGCAAAACAAGCAATCTGATTTATTTAAGGGGAGATAACAAGGACCGGGGGGAATCAGGTTGATTGGCTTACCACTACTGTATATAGCAATCTACCTATGGCTCTGTGCACAGGCCTAACCTACTAAGTACTGTCTATGGGTACCCAAGCCCTAATGGCTAGTTCCTCGATGCAGCTGGTTTATTTAAGGGGGGGGCCCTGACACAAACAAGCAGTTAATCCCTGAGGACCAAGTGGGGCCAGAAAGCTCAATTGATGCAGTGAGCAATACACCAAACGATTTCTTGCCTTTATCTGCAACCTTTTAGCAGGGAGCTACCCTGAGCCAGTACTCACAACTCCAGCAGAGGGCCACGCTTTCACACTTGCAGGGCTAAGCCCGAGCTTCAAGGCCTCCTCACACACTTATATGGCAAAACACAGAGGGGTACCACCATACCAGGCAGCTGCTTTCAGGATCCGACTGAACTCACAGCCGCACGGGCGCTTCACTGTCCTGACAGACCAAGCGTGATTCAGCATATTCTCCAGTCTTTTTCAGGTGTAGCCTGGTAGGTAGCTGCACTTTTGTACAGCCTCCTCTGACTGCAAGCCCGCAAATTTTATCCCTGGAACACTGGAGTAATGCAGCGGCCTCAGGCCTTTCACGCGCTTCCGCATTTAATACTCAACGCAGGAGGTCAGAGCTCCCTCTCCTTCACAGTCACAACGAATCTGCCCCCAACAGCATGAGGCAATCCTCACCGCTTGGGCGCAATCTGATTTCACTGGCTGGTTACCAATGCCAGTCACTTAGTCTCGCCCTCAGTGGTGCGAAAAGGCGCCATGCCCCAGAATGCCCTTCCAAGAATTTCAAGCTGTGTCCCCATTGGTCAGCTGGCTCCAGCCAGAGTCTTTGTTCCTGGTTGGTCACCTCCACGCCAATTCTGATGCCCCTGAACTACTATTGGACCCCTTTCACGCAGTCCGGGTCCAATATGGAGGGGCACAACACAAAGTCCCAGCTGCAATAAAAAGAAGTTAGACAAACTGCGATTTATCCAATCTTACACATGTTTTTAAGGGGACAACTATATCTGTTAGATAAGCCCCCCAGCGCTCCTAGCAACCACAGAAACGGAGCGATCAAACAGCAGTCCAGAGCGGGACTCGAACAGGGAAACCCCAGTCCCCCTATTGCTACCGCTAAAACCTGTGAGCAGGCAGCACTTAAAAAAAAAAAAAAAAAAAGACAGTACTGGAGGCCTTTTAGAAAGCACTCAACGCCCACAGAAGCGGCCTTACGCCAAATGCCAGTCAGGCATGGAGCATTTGGGCAAGCTCCAGGAAAGGCTTCTAGGAACCCCCATTAGTAGGGGGGTTACACCTACACACTCAGATGTATAGAAATCGTCTCCACATATAGGATGATTGCACAGGAGCCGGGTTACAATTTCTAAGCAACCAGACAATCGCCCTGCTCCACTTGCACAAAAATCAAAGCAAGCAGAGCACTACAGAGGTCACATTCCTGTATCCACAACATGTCAAACTAAAATAAATAAGACAAATCATATACACTGTCCCCACTAGGTGCTGGCATGTGCAACTCTTGCAGAAAGTTAATGTTAGTTCAAGGAATCATCAGTAAGGAAACTGTCAGCTGTAAAAGCAAATCTGAAAAGCAGATTGGCGAGGAGGGGGATTTTGTAGTTCGAGATAAGAAAACAAATTAAAAGTTGTAATTATTGGCAACGGTTTCTTATAATGATTAAGAGTAAGATTTTAACAGCTCAAAAGACATTTTTTATATTAGCTTAAATTTTTTTTTTTTAGAGAATTTTTACTGCAGAGATTCTGCTATACAGTAAGGTGCTTATCATCATAGATTTCTTAATGGTTCACTCATGTAACAATATGATGTAAACTGTATAAATATGATATAAATGGTGTCAATTTTGAAGGAAAAATTCTACGCTTACTATTGGGGTTATTTACTCTGCATTCTTGCATGTTTAATATACATTTGTTTTCTTAAAGAGATATACTGAATTCCCCCTTCCCCAACAATACCTTTTTGAATGCTATCCTTTTTTTCCTTCTTTCTCCAATTCTTCTGTTTTCTTGTGTGTAAATAAATATATTTTTATGTCTACGTAAATTTGGTTTAGGCTCTCTATTACTGGATTTTAATAGCATTTATTATATTTAGAATAACGTTAACACAAAGGTTATAGGGGTGAACTGAATTGTATGTAAAGTTTTAAGATGGATTTTAAGCTGAAGTAGAATTATGTTGCATGGCAATCAAGTGTTCCTTGTTACAGTATATACCAGTTTTATGCCAATTTTAAAAAACATAACTATGATGTAATTGATGATGTCACTAATGCGACTATAACAGGGATGTAATGGGGGTACAGAATTGCCTTTGAGAAAGGATCTAAAGATCTGAAATGCATTAAGTGGGGAACCGGGTCCCTGATGAAATGTAAATAGGCATGCTGATTTTTGTTGAGGTTACTGGATTTTATTTTAAAATTTTGAATAAATGAAGTGTAAGTAATACAGTCCTTATCCCTAGACACCGGACAAAAAAAGGCAGTAGTGCCTATGCCCACCATGCACCCCATTTCTGGAACTCACTCCCTCTAACACTTCGTCTATCGACTTCCCAGTACTCCTTTAAAAAAGAACTAAGACACCATCTCATCTCATCCCACATCTGTACCCGTTTCAAACCGCCATAGTCCCTACCCCAAATTCCCTCCCCCCTCCCTGCTGTCAGGGGTTGGGGGTCCACCCCTCTTGTAACACTTCCTCTCAGTCTCCTCTCCTAACAATAACGTCTTCATCCTCTCTCTCTCTCCCCTTCCCTCTTCCAGTACATTCTTAATCTCTCCCCTCCTCACTTAACCCCCCTTTCAATCATGGTCCATACTGCCTGTGCCCCACCTCCCCCACTCCTCTTACTTATCTCTCTAGCCTCATCTCATCTCTCTCTGCCACTCGATATCCACGCCACTAGCACTTACATTATCTCTTCAATTGTCTGTTGTTGCCTTAATATTGACTGATTTATTGCCTTTTGTAACATTACTACTGTTTTTCATTTTTGTCTGTGCTGTTTGCCTCCTTTTAAACCTGTAGTCAAAATTTCTATTGTTATGCGATTATTTCCTCATGTAATAGTTAGTATTCATGTAAATTCTCCTTTGTAGTTTTGTATTACTGTGACTGTACTCTCCCAGGTCGTGCCTGAAAATAGTCTTTTTGGCTAGTGCACCTACCCGGTAAACAAAAAACAAATAAAAAAATAAAAATAAAAGTGAATTACCGAGAGGCATCGTCTTTATTTAGGTGGCAAGTGCCTGAATTTCAGTTTTAATACAATTTCTAATTTTTTAGAGCACCACCATCCTTGCGTGACTCTTTTTTGTAGAAGAATAATAATTTAAAGAAGTAAAATCATATACTGTGTTCCCAGTAGATGCTGGCATGTGCAAGCTCTCTCAGAAAGTCAATGTTAGTTCAAGGAAATTGCCAGCTATAAAAGCAAATCTGAAAAGCAAATTGGGAGGAGTGGGGTTTTATAGTCGAGATAAGAAATTAAAAAGTTCCAATTATTGGCAACTGCTCCTTATAATGATTAAGGGTAGTATTTTAAAAGCTCAAAGACACAACTTTTTTGTTTTAGAGAAATTTTACTGCAGAGATTCTGCTATATGGTGGTTACCATCCTACAGATTTCTTAATGGTTCACTCATACGTGTATTTTTCTTAAGATTTAAACTAAACAAAGAAGTTGAATTTCACCTACAAACATCTTTAGTGGACGTATGATTTAAGTTTAAAATTCAGATTTTTTTCAGAAATTCACATATCGTAATTATATAAAATATGAATGTTCATAATGAAGTGATGCAAAATTGAAATATAATATATATTACTATTGGTGTCTGTACGTTCATATATTTGGATTGATATACATATAGTTTATTTATTCCACTTTTGCTTTCATTTTCCTTCTAATTACTCGGACCAGGTTTTAAACTCGGCAACTCAACTGGAATGGATATTATTAACAGCAGGCACTGCGGGACACTTTTCAAAAGGGAAGTTATACAAGATTTAGGACGCTGTCCTACACGCTAGACCATCGGAGATCTAAGGGCTCAGCTCCAGGCAACATGGGCAGAGACTGTGCGCCTCAAATCGCATATTCAGGAGGAAATATATTACAAGTACCACCTACCATTTCCCCAACTTCCAACTCAAACACCTCAACCACAGAGGGTAGTTGTTCTGGGAGGTTGACAGGTGGTTAGAAGGGGCCAAGCAGGTGCCCCATCACTCAGTGCTCACCAATGTATCATCTCCACAAACTACAAAACAGGTGTATGCCTCTATCTCCGAACTCAAACAAAGGGGCAGAGGACACTGCAGAGCAGGACACTGCTGCACAGGAGCTAGCGCTACAGAACTTGGCCAAAACAGGGACCAAAGCAAAAAGGAAATCCAAAAATGAAAATTACGTACCTATCGTAATTCTTGATCTTCTCTTGTATCTTCATCATTTATTACTGCTGGGAGTAAACCGGAGGTGCGCATTCGCCGCAGGAGTTTTTTTTTTTTTCTGGAGGGAGAAGTCGGTGCCGTCCACATGGCAGGTGTATTGCATGGGGCACGTGGGCTGGCCGTTAGGCGCCGTAGACTCCTCCTCTATCTCAGTTCTGTATAGCTGGAGAGGCAGAAAATAGGTTATATAAAAGAGAGCGAGGCAAGGAAGCTGAGGGATAGACAAAAGAAAAGGATATAAACTGAAAAAGGTATAAGCTGAATAGGAGACATGGAAGAGAGAACCCACCCTACGTGGTCACAGGGCCTCAAACCTCTGGCAGATTTAAGGGGAAGGAGGAGGAAATGGACAGGAAAGGAAGGACAGAGAGTAGCAGAAAGGGATAAAGGGGAGGGAAGGGAAGGAAAGAAGGAGCATCTGCCAAGGTAAATTGGAAGACCACCAGTTTGAGATTTTCAAATTCCCAACGGGATTTGAAGACAAGGGAGCAAGAATCCCACCACTTAAGGGTTAAGAATTCAAGGTTGAATTACAGGTCTTGATCACTTTGAGAAGGCAGACTTTTCTCCCCACCCTTTTACCATAAACTTAAATAACCTAGAACCTAGGTCTCACTAACCTCCCCTTGGAGGGAAGTAGTTCTGCTCAGAAGAGAAGCGAGTCCTGACTTAAGAGAAGGGAAAGAAATTGGGTACAGATTTCTCACGGAGTAGTGGCGTAGTCCCCACTTCAGAAGAAAAAAAAACATGGGACAACCATGAAAGGAAAAAGAGAGGGAGGAAACTCCCACGGACTTTCCTAGGAGTGGGCCGAGTAATGACAGCTATAGAGTGACAAACCAGAGGATTATTCAACCCCGAACGGGGGACACCCTAGAAGTAAGAGAATCACAGAAGTTCCCTCTGAGGCTACAGGGCGAAGACCCTACTCACCATCCTCCAGGGTGAACGCTCTGTGACATTAGAAAAGGAACAGAGAGCTCTGAGGAACCAGGGGGACTCAGCCTCCAATTGACCTCAAGAGGGGGAGGGCGAGCAGGGCGGAGGAGACGCCCAAAAATTGAGGTCCATGAGGGGAAGGTGGGCAGGAATCAGTAATGAATGGTGAAGATACAACAGAAGATCAAGAATTACGGTAGGTACGTAATTTTCATATCTTCCCTTGTCAATCTTCACAATTTGTTACTGCTGGATGAGTACCAAGCCCCCTGGAGGGGGCCAGAGAAGCCCTGAGAGAACAGATCCCACAGCCTCCTACCAGTGAGAAGCAGGAGGGAGAGATCCTAGCCATACTAGACTGAGAAAGGGTCTAAAGCTGCTGAGGATGAGGAGGTGTCCCTCGTGGTTGGGGGCACAGAGGATGCCCCTGAAGAATCCTCCTTGCCCTGTGGGAAAAAAGGGGTGTCCACCGGAAGGCAGAGATCACCCTAAACCGGGCAATGGGTGACAATCTGGACAGATGAAGCCACGCCGTCCACCTAATGCAGATTGCTGTCCCTGCTAATCTGGAAGCCACCTCACTGGTGTCATAAGATGCCCTTGCTTGGTGTCTTGCCAGCTCCAGACCGTGAGCAGACAGGGCAATGGCCTGTCTAGATTGCTCCATATCAGGCAATGATGCTAGCACCTGAGCCACCATCGACCACAGATGTCGGTTACAGGCAGCGTGGTGCGCCTGATGTGAAACTATGCACATTAACGCACAAGCCGAAGAGAAAACCCTTCGTCCCCACTGGTCGAATTGTACAGAGTCTGGATCCGGGGGTCAGTCACGCGCCAGGCACTGAGGCCCGGATGGAGTGTCTAGAGACGGCAAGCCTGGGGGATGGGGAGGTAGGGAACCTAGAGACTCCTGGGGGCGCACAATACCATCTCCTGCAGTCTGCTGGGGCTGGAGAAGGGATGACTGGAGACTGCCAGATGTGGATAGATGCCTCCTGGAAAGGGATGGGCCAGGATATCACCACAAGATGGTGAGAACTAAATTCACTAAGGAATGAGCATGCCTGCCACTCAGTATTGGCACATAGAACATGGGAGATACGAAGATCCTGAACCAGCCTCAAAAGGAATCACTGATATTCAGTGAAATCAGCATCAGAGGACAAGTGGACAGAATGTTGCTCTCCCTCGGTAGAGGGAGATGAGGAGCTCGAATGTCCAGATGACTCCTGTGGTGGGGGGGGAGAGACAGATAGAAGACCTGTTCGTCCATGGCTCTGACGTAGGAAGGAAAAGGCGCCACAGTGGCTCTGAACACCTCCCAGGTTAAGGGCCTCGTAGGAGCAACATGGCCCAGGAGAGAAGGGGGTGTCAACAGAGGAATGGGGGCGGTGTCCACAGAGGGATGGGCGATGGACATTGCACTTAAAGTGTCCAACCTCTGCCACAGCTCTGAGATCCAGGTGCTGATGCCACTGAACTAGGGGACCCTGAGATCAGACCGGGTTGCGAAGCTAGATTCTGGGGAGGCAAACTCTGGAAGAGCCCTGAAGGGGAGTCTCCCCTATGACGCACCTGGGGTTGCATGTGTCCAGAAGGGCAACCCTCTGCACTGCCAACCAAAGGCACCTCCAAATCCTTAAGGGAAAGGCGGGATTCAGTGTTGCGACTCCTCCCCAACCTCCGCAGGGTGGTGGAAGGGCGTCATCGCACTTCACACGGGCCCCTCAACCCCTCGGACTCAGAGGCAGCCCTCTTCCTTGGTCCCAGCGAGACTGAGTCCCTCAAACCTGCAGGCCCCCCTGGAGGAGGCCACAGGAATAAGGGCCTTCACCCCCCCCCGGGGGGGCGCAGCAGTACCAAAGATGGCAGCTGCTATGGCCTCCCCAGGGGAGGACAGCCCTCTCGAGCTGTCACCCTCAAGGGATCCACGACCACCCTCAGCCGAAGGACCCCTACTGGCAACAGGCTCTGGGGACTCAGGGATAGGAAAGCTGGGCCATCTGGTGCTGCACCCCACAGGGCCCTCCGACTCTGAAGAGTCAGGTTACCAGACCGGATCCACCTCCGAGTCATCCTTCTCCGAAGTGGAGGTGACCAGGAGGACCTCCAGGCTAGCGACCCTAGAAGTTTCCTTGGCAGCAGCACCAGATGGTGCCACCCTGATCACTGGTGCCGCGAATGGCACCAGGGAACAAGCAGTGCTGCCGCCAATCACCGCACCACGAACGCACCGGATCCAGGGCGGCACCGCGATGGTGGTGCCGAGGGTCCACCACCCCTCGCCCAGCAGTCAGGCCAAGACACTGGAGAGCCTGCATCCCGAAGAGATGACTGCCGGGGCGGCACCAGAAGCGTGGCTCCGGGGGGAATCATGCTGCTCCTCAAGTGCCTCGGCAGAGGACTCCTGCTCGGCAACGCTAGAACTGGAGGAGACCCTCCTCCTCGATGGACTGTATAGACCCAGGAGGGGACCCAGAGGAGGGACCTCAAGTTCTGGCCTGGGAAGCCCGTGGGCGACGTCTTCCTCCGACAGTCGGCGGAGCCCTGCCGACTTTAAATGCACAGACTTCCAAAACGCAATGGTCTATGGAGAAACAAACATCACAGTGGTCCATATCATGGTTGGGTCCAGGCACCGAAGACAAACATCATGCCGGTCCGAAACGGAAGAATGCCGGCTACACTGGCACCAATGCATAGGGACCCAGCCCGCTTTCGATTTTCTTTTTGCCCCCGAACTGGTCATGATGCGAAATAAACACAGAAAATAGAAATGGATCCCAGTGCCATAAAATAACAGTCCTACCAGACTTCAAAAACCGCGTCGGGATAAACGAACCAGGATGGAGAGAAAACACTTCAAAAGGCAAAGGCCCGATGACACAACCATTACTCGCGCAGCAGGTGCAATCTTGACATCGGGAGAAACAGAACTGGGATGGAAAAGGAGTCTACGGTGCCTAATAGCCAACCCACATGCCTCACACAGTACGTCTGCCATGTTGGTGGTGCAGACTCCTCCCTCAAAACAAAAAGTCTGTATGTGTTATGCCGCCTCCCGCTTACACCCAGTAGTAATGAAATGGTGAAGAATAACAAGGGAAGATCACTTCTGATCATAGGAGACTCCATGATTCGGGGACTTGATACTTGCCTCAAGCCGGGGGTAATGGTCAGATGTCTCCCAAGTACATTAGTGTGGAGAGACACTGAACGCATTGCTAAAATCATGCAGGAAGCAGAAGAAAACATCAATGTCCTGGTACACATAGGGACTAACAATCTCGCCAGCCGGTCAGTTGTGGAGACCAAGGAACCCCTGACCAGGCTGGGAGACCAACTGTCATCCAATCTGTCTGGCATCTCCTTCTCCGACATCCTGCCGGTCTGGGAGAGGAGGGCAGATGGATGGAAGGTCAGAGAAGAGGAGACAGGGGAGCTAAACATGTTGCTCAAGGGCTGGTGCCAGGAAAAAGGACACAAATTTATAGGTAACTGGCAACAGTTTTGGGAGCGAAAGTTCTTTAAATTCGATGGACTGCATCTGATAAAGGAGGGAGTCAGTGCATTGGGGCAGAAGTTTGACGTCTTTGCAGAATATTTAAACTAGCAAATGGGGAGAGGGATGCAGCACCTAATACTCGAATGGGAAGAACACCCCTTCCCCCTCGGCTAGTCATCAAACAGAAGTTCAGCATGTTTGTAGTTTATTTGCATCACCAGTTAAGGAAAAAGGTCCGGCTCCGCATACAACGCGCAGGAGAAATGCCGGACCTCACCCAACAACTAATGCACCAAAATCTGGCCAATGGAAAATCATGTACACAAATGCCCGCAGTCCGGGAAACAAGATCCCAGACTTGCAGGCAACAATGACAGAGGCTAAACCGGACAAAGTAGCCATTAGCGAGACATGGTTCACCAGCAAGCACACTTGGGAGACTTCAGTACCAAGCATGTACTGCTCAGAAGAGACCGAGGTGCTTGGGGGAGGGCCCTTTACGTCAATGAAAATATCAAAGCTACAGAAATTCAGAATATACATAAGGAGCCAGAAGAACTGTGGGTCACCCTGAAAACAGAAAATGGGACAGCTATACTAACTGGGGTTGTCTACAGGCCTCCGGAACAGGAAGAGGACATAGAGACATTACTGTTAGAAGATGTACAAAACATGACAGTTGAAGGGGAGGTTCTGATAATGGAAGACCTCAACTCGCCAGATACAGACTGGTCAATACCAGCAGGAACATCCACCAGAACTAGGCACATGATGGATTCCATGCAGGGAGAGGGCCTCTAACAATTGGTACAACAACCCACAAGAGACAGGGCTATCCTAGATCTAGGTCTGACTAACGGGGAAAGGATCACAGATCTCCTGGTAGAAGGACACCAGGGGGACACTGACCATCACGTGGTATGGTTCAATTTGGCCACTAGAACTAAATCATCCCATTCCAGGGCAAAAATATCGGACTTCAGAGGAGCTGACTTTGATAAGATGGCCAACAGAGTTAAGCTAGCCCTGGCAAGAAGAAATACACTTGAAGGGGTACAGGCAAAGTGAGCAAGCAATAAGGATGCAATACTTGAAGCAACATCCCTTTGTGTTAGGGAGAAAAACAAGAGCAAAAGAAGGAGGAAACCACTTTGGTTCTCAAAAACAGTAGCAGAAAAGATCAAAACCAAAAGGTTGGCCTTCAGGAAATAAAAGGGAACGCAGAGGGACGAAGATAGGGAGGCATACCAAACTTCCTAAGGGAAGCAGGAAACGCAGTAAGGCAGGCAAAGGCCCAAACCGAGGAAACAATAGGATGAGCTGTAAAAGAAGGGGACAAGACTTTCTATAGATACATTAGTGAAAGGACAAAGTCCAGAGAGGGTATTGCTAAGATCAAAGGTGAGTGTGTGAAGGAGGACCAAGGAAAAGCATCTATCCCAAACAGATACTTCTGTTCAGTATTTACTGAGGAGAAGCTAGGGCAGGGCCCACAGCTCAGCACCATGGACACAGGAGGGAGGGAGGTGTGCACAAGCCCCCTTCACAAAAGAAAGGGTCCTACAAGAGCTCGCTAAGCTCAGGGTGGACAAGGCAATGGGACCTGATGGCATACATCTCAGGGTACTAAAGGAGCTAGGGATAAAACTAGCAGAGCCATTATCAGAACTCTTTAGTGAGTCTCCGAGCACAGGAGAGGTCCCAGAAGACTGAAAAAGGGCTGTGATCCCGCTCCACAAGGGTGGTAGCAGGGAGCTATAGACCAGTCAGTCTTACCTCAGTAGTGGGCAAGATTATGGAGGCACTCATTAAGGAAAGGATAGTGCAACACCTGGAATCCACAGGAGCACAGGATCCAAGGCAGCATGGGTTTACAACAGAAAGGTCCTGTCAAATAAATCTCATAGATTTCTTTGACCGGGTAACCAGAGTGGTGGACCAAGGGGGTGTGGTTGATGTCGCCTATCTTGACTTCAGCAAAGCGTTCAATACTGTTCCACATAGAAGACTGAGTAATACGCTGGGTAGGCTCAGGGTGGGTCAGAAGTTGGTCAATTGGGTGGCAGAAAACAGAGAGTGGTGGTAAATGGTATACAGTCAGATGAGATGCAAGTCACAAGTGGGGCACCTCAGGGATCAGTCCTGGGGGCCAGTCCTCTTTAATATCTTCATCAGTGACATTGCAGATGGACTGGAGGGTAAGGTTTGTCTGTTTGCAGATAACACCAAGATCTGCAACAGAGTAGATGATCCAGATAGGGTGGGCAGAATAAGAAGAGATCTGGATAAACTGGCAAAATGATCAGAAGAGTGGCAACTGGGGATTTAACACAAAGAAGTGTAAGATCATGCACATAGGGAAGAGAAACCCTGAAGCCACATACAGGATGGGAGGGGAGCTGCTGGCAATCAAAAGAGAAGAGAGAAACTTGGGTATCATCATCATCACATATGACCTGAAATCATCCAAGCAGGAGGGGTGCTGTTGAGCTGTTGTGAGAGAGAGTTGTGGCTCTTTGGAGTTCCGCAGCTTTTCATCAAACTTTGCCTTAAAACGCTCTTTAAACCCTTTTGGTTTTGTTTATTTCTCTTGAAATACCGCTATTGGAGTTGGCAAGTTTGAGCGTTTTTAATGGATAAATTTGTATCCCGGAAATCTCCGGGGAGAGATGCTTTGGTGCATGGGCCTGAGGGTTCTAAAGCAAAGGCTGGAGCAGGGATGTTTCCCAGTATTCAGATGCCCTCAGCACAGGGCGCTAAGCCCAAACAACAAGGGAAACCGACTCTAGCATTAATTCACTCTCTGTTGAGAGAGTTTCAGATTGAAGTTTGTCATTCAATTACGAGAAGAAAAAATTACTCACTTCAGTAATTGTGTTTCTTCTAATGGAGTCTTGCTGTATTCTGACATATTGCAGGTAGCTCCAGCTCTTGAATTGCCTCGGGGAGTGAAGGGTTAAATTCTATGCCAGGCATAGAACGTTGGGCCCGAGCTCGGTTGAAAACTCGGTGTCCTTTTGAAACCAAACCATCAGATTCTTACGAGCTAAAACTCACTGACTAAATAATGTGGAAACTGAAAAAACTCCTAGTAGCCAACTCGTAATAAAGACTTTGGATTCCCAAAAGACTCAAGTCAGGAAACCCAAAGAACCAAAACCAGGTAATAAGAACTAAAAACTCTTAATTAAACAAATACAAAGCACCCAACACAACAGGAATGGGGTAAAGACACCCCTTGGGTGCAACATTGCACCTGCCCACCCACTTCCCAAAAACAGGTTCTGAGAGGGGAGGCAGGGAAGGAGGTCAGAATACAGCAAGACTACATTAGAAGAAACACAATTACTAAGATGAGTAATTTTTTCTTCAAACAACATGAAGTCTTGCTGTATTCTGACATATCACAGACTACCAGGCAGTACCTCCATGGAGGAGGGACAGAACCTACTTTGGGAATAGGCTCTGAAGTACTGCTGTGCCAAACCTAGCATCACTCCTAGCCTGGATATCCAGAGAGTAATGCTTGGTGAAGGCATGAACTGTTTTCCAGGTGGCTGCTTGACAGATTTCTAATAAAGGGATATCCCTAGCTGCAGCCAGAGATGCAGCTGTACCTCTAGTGGAATAAGCCATCAGGCCTGAGGGTGCAGTTTTTCCCAGTTTTTCATAACAGAATTGAATACAGGACACAATCCACCTGGCAATGGTTCTCTTGGTGGCAGGTTTTCCCTTATCTACTTCCCCATAAGTGAGGAACAACTGGAGGGAGTCAACCCTGTGACCCCTTGTACATTCTATGTAGTAACTAATGGCCCTTTTAACATCTAAACTGTGTAGCCTCCATTCCCCTGAGGAGGTGTGATCAGTGAAGAACACATGAAGAGACATAGATTGGTTTAAGTGGAAATCAGAAACCACTTTAGGTAGGAACCTTCTGTTTGTTCTAAGGACAACCTTATCCCTATGGAAAGAGATGAAGTCAGGTTCCACTGATAGGCTTGCAATTCACTGATACGTCTGGCAGAAGTAACAGCAACCAAAAACACAGTTTTCCAAGTCAAGTACTTGAGCTCTGCTGAGGACATAGGCTCGAAGGGGGGTTGCATCAGCTGAGCAATACAAATATCCAAATCCCAGGCAGGAGCAGGATCCCTAAAAGGGGGATTGGTATGAAGCAATCCTTTGAAAAATGTATAGAATACAGGGTGAGATGACAGAGAGTAAGATTTCCCCACTGACAGGAAAGCAGAAATAGCTGACAAATGAACTTTGAGAGTAGCTGGTTTGAGGCCTAGGCCATTAAGGTAAACCATGTAATCCAGAACTGTAGACAAGTCAGCAGTGTCTGGGGAAATGTGCTTCTTGGAACACCAAATACTAAACCTTTTCCATTTGGAGTTGTAGGTTTTTCTTGTGGCAGGCTGTCGAGAAGCCTTGAGGATATCCAGAACCCCTTGGGACAGATGTAAATCTGCATACTCTAAGTCTTCAAGAGCCATGCCTTGAGATTGAGTGACTGGAGATTGGGGTAACAAATCCTCCCCTGAGAGGAGGTTAGCAGATTGTAATTCCTGGGAAGAGACAGGGGAAGATGGACTGCTAAGGACAGCAACAGGGGGTACCAAAGCTGCCTGGCTCAGTCTGGAGCAATCAGAATAACCTTGCATGGTTGTGACCTTACCTTGACTAGAACCTTGAACAGAGGAAAAGGAGGGAAGGAGCACAGAAACTTTCTTCCCAGTTCAAAATCAGAGCATCCAGAGGGACTGAACCCAAGAGTGGGGGTCTGCAACAAAACAGAGAAAGCTGGTGATTGTCTGGGGCTGCAAAGAGACCTATCTCCGGAGTGCCCCACCTTGAGAAGATCACCTTCAACATCAAAGGATCCAGAGACCATTCGTGATGGCCCTGGGAAATCCTGCTCAATGCATCAGCTATCACACTGTCCTTTCCTGGGTGGTGGACTGCTACTAGAGAGGTCTGCAGGGAATAAGCCAGGGACCATACTTTCATGGCCTCCATGCATAAGGCCATGGACTGAGTGCCTCCCTGCTTGTTGATATACCACTTGGTGGTAGTGTTGTCCGTCCTGACCCGAATCACCTTGTTCTGTACTGACAGAGAAAGCTTGTACAGCAAGAAGTACTGCCCTGAGCTCCAGAAGGTCGATGTGAAGAAGGGATTCCTGAGGGGACCACAGTCCCTGGGCCGTGACAGCCCCCAGATGGGCTCCCCACCCCAAAAGGGAAGCATCTGTGGTAAGAACCACAGAGTGAGTCTGAGAGACAAATGGAACACCTTGCCTCAGATTGTCCAGGTCCTGCCACCACTGAAGGGCCTGAATTAAAGTCTGAGTAACAGGAACTAGCTTGGTAAGAGGATCTTTCCTCTGGGACCAAAAGGTTCTCAGATGGAACTGAATGTCCCTCATCTGAAACCTGGCCCCTTGGACCACTGCTGTGGAAGCTGCCATGTGGCCCAGAAGCTGCAGAAAATGCCTTGCTGGTCGAGAAACCAGAGGGAGAAAGGAAGAGGCCAGCTGAGAGATGGCTTTTGCCCTTTCCAAAGGAAGGAAGGAAGGCTCTTGCCTTGACGGTGTCCAGCTCTGCTCCTATAAAAGTGAGGAGCTGTACTGGTTCGAGAACTGACTTGGGAAGATTGAGAAGGAACCCCAAGGAAGTGAGAACTTTCTGGGTAAGCTGCAGATCTGATCTGACTTGGTCTGAAGACTGGTCCACCAGAAGCCAATCACCCAGATATGGAAAAACAGAGATCCTTTTCCTTCTTAAAAAGGCCACCACTACTGCTAGGCACTTTGTAAACACCCTTGGAGTTGAGGTTAGACTGAAGGGCATTGCTCTGAACTAATAATGATCTGAGGGCAATTTGAACCGGAGGTACTTTCTGTGGGAGCACCTAATGGGAATGTGAAAATAGGCATCCTTGAGGTCCAGGGAGGCTAGCCAGTCTCCTGGTCTCAGAGAGTGAAGAACTGTTCCCAGAGTCACTATCTTGAATTTTGGCTTTACTAGGTGCTTGTTTAGGTATCTTAGATCTAGGATGGGTCGCCACTCCCCTGTCTTTTTCAGGGTAAGGAAGTACCTGGAGTACAGACCTTTGCCCCTGTATGGAGTAGGAACTCTCTCTATGGCCTTTAAAGCCAGTAGAAACAAAACCTCTGCCTCTAGAGCAAGGGTTTCTGAAGTATTTGCAGGTGGAAAAGATCTGGGTCTCAGTTTCGGAAAACTTTTGAACCGGAGAACCAGCCCCTGGCTTACAACCTCCAGGACCAACTTGTCTGAGGTAACAGACATCCAGTCCTGGACAAAGTAAGCCAGCCTGCCTCCTACTGGAATGGGGGAATCGACCTGGGCTGACACATTAGGGTGTCTGCTTGGCAAGAGTCTTAGGCTGAGGGGTGGATGTAGCCCTGCTCATTCCCCTTCTGCCTCTCCCTCTGAAGCACCCCCTCTGACAAAAGGAAGAGGCGGCCTGTGCCTGGTAGAAAGGCCTGTGAAAAGGCCTGCCCCTGCCCCTAGCTTGCTGCCTCAGAGGAGTTGCCAGCCTCTCCTTGACCTGGGCACTCCTATAAGTCGTCCTGTACTCATCCATTTTCTTCATGTAATTCTCTCTCTGCTCCCCAAACAGAGAATTACTCACTACAGGGAAATCTATGGCCTTAGCCTGGGTGTCCTCCGAAAGGCTAGTACATCTGAGCCAGGCCATTCTCCGAAGAGCCACAGATGTAGCCATGACTCTTGATGACACATCATTGGAGTCCACAGCAGCATGGAATTGCACCTTTGATGCCTCAATCCCATCAGCAGCCACCCCCTCCAGCTCCTTGGCTAGCTGGGGGGAGGCCTGTTTAGCCAGTGCCAGTACAGTGTCCCACCTCGACTTCTGGTACCTGGCTGTACAGGCCATATAATTAGCCTGCCTGAGTCCCAAAGATGATGCCAAGTACTGTTTCTTTGTTGTGGCATCTATCTTCCTAGAATCTTTGTCTGGGGGGTGTGAAGCCAAGGGAATGTTTGCCTTGTCACAGGCAGCAGCCTGCACTACTCCAACATGGCTGCATTGTTGGTAAAGAAATTCCATATCTAAGCCTGACAAGGTGTACCTCTTGTCCATTCTCTTGTCAACAGGAGATACAAAAGTGGGAGCAGGGCAGAAGCAGGAAACTACAGACCTGTTAGTTTAACCTCAGTGATAGGGACAATGATGGAATCACTTCTGAAGGAAAGAACTGTCTAGCACCTAGAGGCCAGAGGGACACAGGACCCAAGGCAGGATGGATTCACAGCGGGAAGGTCATGCCAGACGAATCTAATAGATTTCTTTGACTGGGTGACCAAAGTAGTAGATCAGGGAGGGGTTGTGGACATGGCCTACCTAGACTTTAGCAAGGCATTTGACACAGTCCCACACAAAAGATTAATATACAAGTTAGCCAGCCTGGGAGTGGGTCCCAAGATGATAGCCTGGGTAAAGAATTGGCTGAAGAATAGGACACAGAGGGTAATAGTAAATGGAGTCCACTCTGAAGAAAGGGGTTAATAGTGGGTACCGCATGAGGGTTCAGTATTAGGACAGTCCACTCAATGTCTTTATCAGCGACATTGCAGAGGGACTGGAAGGAAAAGTATGTCTCTTTGCAGATGACACAAAGATTTGCAACAGAGTTGATACACAAGGTGGGGTGGAAAGGATGAGAAGGGACTTGGCAAGGTTAGAAGAATGGTCAAATGTATGGCAGCTTAGATTCAATGCTAAAAAGTGCAAGGTAATGCACCTGGGAAACAAAAACCCAGGGGAAGAGTACACAATGAAGGGTAAGATACTAACAACAACAAAAATGGAAAGGGACCTGAAGGTAGTCATATCAGATGACTTACAGGTGGGCAAGCAATGTGAAAGGGCAGTAAGGTGGGCTGGGGGGATACTGGGATGCATAGGGAGAGGCATCACCAGTAGAAAACAGGAAGTTGTTATCCCTCTGTACAGACAGCTGGTGAGACCCTATCTGGAGTACTGTGTGCAGTTCTGGAGAACCAATCTCCGCAAGGACATAGACAAGATGGAAGCTGTCCAGAGGAGGGCAACTAAAATGGTGCAGGGTCTGCACCAGAAGACATATGAAGAGAGACTAAAGGAGCTTAATATGTACAGCCTCAAGGAAAGGAGGGAGAGGGGGGACATGATAGAAACTTTCAAGTACCTCAAGGGAATCAACAAAGTCCAAGAGGGTAGCATCTTTCAAAAAAAGAGGTGTGCAAGAACAAGGGGGCACAATTTGAAGATAGAGGGCGGCTCAGAGGTAATGTAAGGAAGTATTTTTTCACAGAGAGGGTTGTGGATGCATGGAACGGCCTTCTGAAGGAGGTTGTGGAGTCAAAAACAGTGGTTGAATTCAAGCATGCATGGGACAGTCATAAGGCAATTCTAGGGGGTGGGGGTAGAAAGAAGTAGGCTGCTGGTTAACTAGGATCTGCAGCTTATCCATTAGGTAGGGAAATGGGCAGACTGGGTGGGCCAAGCAGTCCTTATCTGCCGTCAAATTCTGTTTCTATAGTTGGGAGACCTAAGAATTTTTTGTGTCCGTTTCCCAAATGAAGGTCTAGGAGGGGAAACACCAGAAGGCCTGTCTGGGGAGATGTCCAGTTCAACAGGCACATCCAGATTTTCACCGTCGTAATCACCCTCTTCAAAATCCCCCTCCTCATCAAACTCCGGTTCGTAAAAATCCTCAGGGGAATAATCCTGAACTGAGGTAACTGACCAAACCGAACCCCTGCCAGAAGGCGCCGGATCGGTCGGAACTGGATGAAGCGATTCCACAATCTGAATCGCTTTGGCTATTTCTTCAACGGTTGTAACATATTGCTCTGGATCTGAACCGGACGATTCATCCTTTCATTTTTTTTTTGTAGGAACCAATCCCTCAGGATCGGCTCTCCTCTTGCCCGAAGAAGTATCGCCCTGGTCAGAGGGCACGCCTTCTGGTTCGGTAGGAACCGAACCGGGCTGGCCTTCCAGGTCAGCGGATTTCTCGGCCTCCTTATCCCTATGTCTACCTAACCTTTTCTCCATGGTAGACTTAGGGAAATTCTTACAAACTTGGCAGTCTGAATCGAGTTGGTCAAACCCCAGACAGTAAACACAGGAGGTGTGGGGATCGTCCTTAGCAAAGACCTCCCCACACACGCTGCAGTGTTGAAACCCAGTGGGACCGTTTTTTTTCTTGGGTTTCTCAGACATGGCCAACCTAACCAACTTACTCTTTATATGGCAACTGTAAGGCAAGACTCCCCTATCAGTTTCTCACCGCATCACGGGTGATGCAAAAACCGTTAAAATTACATTTTTTTTTTAAAACCGACACGGACTGGTAACCACACAGTAACTTTTTTCTTTTTCAAGATCTTACTACAAGATCGGTTCAGCCGAACCGATCTGAAAATTCCAATTTCCACACACAGCTACTAATCTAAGTACTTACAGTACCACAGACAGAGTCTCGAACCGAAAAATGGAACGAAAATCGGACTAAAACCGAAACTTTAACCGCGATAGAACCGAGCAGAAGGAGAAATCTCTGGCGTGACTGTTCAGTGAGGCGGAGTAAAGAATCTGACGGTTTGGTTTCAAAAGGACACAGACAGAGTTTTCAACCGAGCTCAAGCCCAATGTTCTATGCCTGGCAGAGAATTTAACCCTTCACTCTCCGGGGCGGTTCAAGAGCTGGAGCTAACTGCAATATGTCAGAATTCAGCAAGACTTCATGTTGTTTGAATCGAAACATCATTGGAAGATATAACTTCACCTTGTCTGGTAATCGAGAAGAGACTTGAGAATGCGGAATCTGCAGTAAAAGGGGGTCAGGAAGAGATTAAAGCCTTGTCGGATAGAACCTTGACTTTAGAGGGGCATTAACTTACACTGACATGAACAGGTGGCCTGCCAGGCAAGGTTGGAGTGGCTTAAAAATAACGCTTTGAAGAGAAATCTACGGTTAATAGGTTTGTCGGCTTCTATTTCTCTAACGGATCTGAAAGAGACTGTGGAAAAACTAACTTCAGTTTTTCCATTGGAATCTGGGGCAAGATTTATTATTTTGGCATTTTATGATTTGAACGACCGTAATAAATTACTTTAAATGGCTAGAACAGTAAAGAAATGCTTCTATGAGGGACATAAGTTTCATTTACATCCGGATTTCTGTTTACAAACGCAGCGAAGACGCAAACGGTTTTTGCCAATAATGTCTGAATTTAAAGAGGCTGGACTTTTGGTTAGTTTGTTGGCTCCTGCAAGGCTTAAGGTACTGTTTCAAGGAAAAACCTATTTTTTTGAAGATATTGATTCAGCAAAATCCTTCTTTGAAATAAACGTGAGACCACCCGAGAATCTGGATTTGGATTCTGATCTTAAGGAAAAAGAGGCTGAAATTACGGAGTATCATCCAGTGAACATTTAAGTGCCCCCCCTTTCCTCTTTTGTTGTGTAAGAAGATTTCCTTCTGAAGTAATAATTTTTTTTTTCTTTTAGATTTTGATGGGCTTTGAGATGAATTCATAAATGGGGAACTGCTTTAAGAGTTGTTTAGGCTCGATTAATGTTAATGTTTTTTTCTTAGAGTGGGAAGTAAAAGCATGGAGCACAAATAAGTAATTATTGACTAACAGATGCTGATAGGCTCATGGTAAATATACTGTTTGTTATGTTTTCTTTTTTCCCCCAAAAAAATACATTAAAAAAATTCCTTTTTATGCTTTATTAAGTTAATTTCTGAATTGAAGTATTTTATTTACTTACTGTTTCTCGTGAAGATGAAAGTGTATTGTTTATTATTATTTTACTTAAGGAATAAAAAGAAAGTATTAAAAAAAATGAAATCATCAAGCAGACCACTAAAGCAGTAGGTAAGGCTAGAGGGATGCTGGGGTGTATTAGTAGGGGTATCACAAGTTGTAAGAGGGAGGTAATAATCCCTCCTTACAAGACACTGGTTAGGCCCCATCTGGAGTACTGCATGCAGTACTGGAGGCTGCACCTCAGAAGGACATTAACAAATTGGAGGCTGTCCGGACAAGGGCAATCAAAATGGTGCAGGGACTGCATCAGAAAACATATGAGGACAGATTAACGGAGCTCAATATGTATACCCTAGAGCAAAGGAGGGAAAGACATGATATGATCGAAACATTCAAATATCTTTTTTTATACTTGCTTTATTTCCAAAGACTTATACATTTAATATGTCTTACATCCACTATCTATATATTTTTAACACTTCTTATTAAAACACTTCTATGTCCCTCTAATCAACATAAGAGTTTTTTTCCAAAAACATAGTAAAATTAACAAATTAAACTCATATTTGATCTATAACCAGGCTTAGGTCATGTAACAAAAAATCCCTCCTCTTTGGCATATTCATATTTCATGTGAATCAGGGTATACTTTAGTCAACTGGAAAATGTATAAAACATGTTATAGACACATAATTATCTTAGTAATTACAGTAGCTGTATTACTGGGTCAGTTTGCTACCTCTCTACACCAAAAGGGTGTTCAGCGTGGATATTCCCATAAACCCTCCAATGGTCACCCACCATTTTCTTCCCTCTGCTATCCAAGAAATGTGTCACATATCGTATTTTATCATACGGAATCCATCAAGACCACCTATTCTGATAACACTGTAGCTGCTGTCTCATAGCCAGGCTGATTCTTTCCATCTGATGTATTGATTCCAAAACCTCCACCCAGTCTGAAATTTCTGGAGCCATCTCTTAGTTACTGATTTCATCGCAACAGCTACTAATAAGGCCCATAAATACTTCTCGTCCTTACCCTTCGGTTCCCCCGGTATTAGACCCAACACCATATGCTCCGGACCTATTTTAGTCTGCAGCATGAATAGCTGAGACAAATGTTTTATAATTTCCTTCCAAAATGTTTTTATTATAGGACAAGTCCAAAAAACATGGGCTTGTGTGGCACACTTCTCCCCACATTTCCACCAGCAATCAGGTGTTGTTCCTTCTGCATAGTGGGCTGTCTGAGTGTGCACTAAAAAATATCTAACTCTTATTTTCCAGCAAAAGTCTCGCCAGAACAGTGAGCTAGATGTAGACCATGTACCCCTCCAGAGCAACCACCACTGTTGCTCTGTGACAGAAATTTGGAGTTCTTGTTCCCACTTAATTTTTATTTGCTGTGAGGTAATTCCCAGATCCTCTATATAATTCCTATAAAGCAAAGTTATGGCCTTTTTCTCTCCCCCTTGCCCCTAAATTCTATGAAATATTAGGGTCTTTGTGGGGGTTCCCCTTTCTTTTATGATGTTCTGGAACTGTTCATTTATTACATCCCTCAGTTGGTAGTAACGAAACCTATCTGTAGGGGGTGAAACCATATTGTTGTTGAAGTGCCTCGAAGGAGAGAATGGTGGAACCTGACATCACCTGGTATGGTGAATGAAAGCCCCTTTTAGCTTCTGCAGATACCATGTATCCAATTTAGCTGGGGTAAACTGGAGATCACAGGCCCACCATCTATAAAGCCAGAGCTGTCGTTGTGTCTCACCTCTTTTGATTCCCTTTTTCCACTCAGCCAGCACCGCCTGTGTGCCTGTATACTTCTGCGTTTGATCTGGTCCTCCTCTGGAAAAAAGGTCAGCCAGCAGGGGCTGGCTCTGATCCACCAAATCTATGCTCTTCCAATGTGCTTCATAATCTGCATTGCCCCAAAGAAGGGCAATCCTCATTTGGGATGCTACCCAACAGCCCACTAAGTTTGGGAAGGCCAAACTGGCTGGGTCCTTTCCCGGCTTGGGTACCACTGAAATAATGGCCCTAGACCAAGATGGAGGGGGAGCTATCTCACCCTTCATTACCTCTGCATATACTTTCACTAACTGAGGCTGGATCAGCTTCTCCATCACTTTATAAAATTCTGACGGGAAACCATCCAATCCCGGACACTTCCCTACTTTTAATCTCTCAATCTCCGCCTTTACTTCTAAACTTGTAATAGGAGCTAACAACGATTGCCCCTTTTCAGGGGTTAGTACTGGTAGTTTCAATTTATTTAAGAGGGCCTGTTGCCCTGCACTTCCCACAGCCTGCTCTTCTGAGTATAGTGTTGTATAGTACTCCCTAAAGGCGTCTGAGGTCTCCTTTATTCCTATTACCATAGCCTTTCTCCTGTGGTGCCACATCTTAGTGATTGTAGCCCTAGCCCTTTGCGCTCGTAGATGGCTTGCTAATAATTTTAATGAGCACGGTCCCCCTTCATAATACTTGTGGCGCAGAAAGAGGAGCTTCTGCTCTACCTAATAGTCTAGGATACTCGAGAGTTCTCTTTTGTAAGTTAAAAGCTGTTTAGTTCTATCTTTGTCTATTTTCTATTTTTGTTGTCCCTCTAATTCTTGTATCTGTTGTAATAATTCTGTTCTCCGTGACTCCCTAATCTTTTTTTTTGTGCAGCTATCTGAATTTTCCCCTTAACACTGCTTTTGCTGCATCCCAAGTGATAGACTGCGAAGTGCCCTGGCCAATGTTCTCTGCCATAAAGGTATTATATGTTTCTATTATTGTGTCCTTAACCTCTTCATCTCTGAGCAGGGAGACGTTTAGTCTCCAAAAAGTGGTATGTTTCACTTCCCCCAGATCCAAAGACATAAATAGTGGGGCATGTTGTGAGAGTAAAAACTCTCCTATTCATGTATCAAAGACTCTAGTTGTCTCGTCTTTGGGCAGCAAAAAGTAGTCTAGTCTGGAGTACATATTGTGAGCAGTGGAATGGTACGTGTAGTCTTTTTGTTTTCCGTGTTGATGTCTCCAGACATCCATTAAGCCTAGCTCTATCAGTTTAGCTACCTTTGATGCCGTCTGATGTGGTCTCTTAGGGTTTAGAGAGGAAGAGTCTAAGTAAGGGTTAAATGTCAGGTTGAGGTCACCACCACAAATCGATTGACCCTCTCCCCAGTCCAGTAATGTAGTTAAAAAGGTACGATACTCTTGGTATAGTGTTCCTAGGGGAAAATAGACCGAGGCTAGGGTAATAATATTATCCATGAATTCCCCTTTCATCATGGCAAATCTTCCCTCTGTCGACTTTCGAGTCAATTTTCTTTAATTATCCTCATAGGAACCAGTAACATAGCTCCAGGCCTTCTACCCTTCCCATATGAAGAGGCCACCAGTTCCCTAAATCCCATCTTTAAAAACTTACTATGCTCTTGTGTTGAGAGGTGTTTCTCTTGAAGGAGCAAGAAGTCCACAGAGGCTTTTTTAGCCCAACTTATAATTTTGCTCCATTTCATTGGGTTAGTTAAACCCTTCACATTATATGAACATATCCGGGTACCCTTTTTTAGCCATATTTAATGCCATATTTACTCAGTGCTGGTTCTACTTCTAACACTCCTTCCTTCTTAGAATCTTCCTTATAATATACATTAATAGGAAATTTAGTTCAGCAATACAATCCTGGTCAAAAACATCTAGAATATAAATAACAGGTGTATCAAAAAATAAAAAAAAAACATCTATGAACTATAGTCAACATGACCTTATAACTTTTAAACCTTTCATAGTTGCTTCCAAATGTGGAGACCCAAATTCAGGGGTCTCTCATCTTGCCTATGTAAAGATCTATATTTAGGCAAGTCTGAAGGGGTTTCTATTACGTCTCCTCAAAGTGAGACCCCCTTCAGAAGCTATATGTAGGTATTTAGGTACAAATTGGCTCTATGCCCAGGTCAAAGGTTAGTTAATATCTAACCCCGACAGGCTTTAGTCATGTGCACCAGAGCCCTCGAGTCATCAAAGGCTTAGTCGGCAGTACTACCACACAGTTAGATTGCAGCTCATTCGACTAGTGCTTTAGTTAATCTACCCTAGTAGTGGGTTGCGCAGGGTGTGAACCGGGAGTCCATGCTGGGAGCCAGTCACCCCCACCATCTGAGCAAACAGGTCCTTGCACTCATGTGAGAGAAGGTAGGTGGAACCCAAACGGGGGAGAAACATCAGCTTCTTTAATCTCTAATCATATTATATCCTTCTCCCATTTTGGTCTGTAAAAAGGGGGAGAGTGCGGGGGGGGGGAAGGACCACTAAACAGGTATCCATAATTATGCCCAATTCGCCTCTAGAGCTGACCACACTTCTCATTAGGGTGCGTATGAGGCTCGCTACTCATCTCCGGGCAGTCCAAGGAAGATCACCCGGGAGCCGAGCAGCAGTTCATCGCTTTCCCCTTTCAGGTTTATCTATCTCTCGTCTCTTTGAGTGGGATCATATTCGCTCTCAAGGATAACCTCTCAACCAGTTTGTTCGGGTGGTCCACCCCCCCGCACTCTCCAAATCCCCTTATTTAGTTCCAGTGGCACATCTCTCCGCAGGGTCCTCCCCCCTCAGTCACAAAGCACTGCCCCTTCAGGCGCGGGGACCACGTTCCCCCGGTCGTTCCCTAAGCCCACTACCTGACTCTATCTACTCATCCTTTAATTAAACAATTTGGTAGCTAAAACCCTATAAACAGATAAAAGCATCAGTTTCTGTTCTCTGCCCTCTTAGAGCGTAGTCATCCGACCCAGAGCAACAGTCCCGAATTGCTTCCTTCGCACACATACATATTAAAAAAACCCGATATGAATCCCACAAACAGCGTGTACTTGCTGGTATGCTCTTTGCGATCAGGTTTGTGATACCTCCTCGTCCACTAACTTTTCAGATTCTCTGGGGCCAGCCATTTCACTTTGGGGTTGTGCATCGGGGCTCTGTACACTTTGTTTGGATTGCTTCTGACCGCACATTGTGTCCCACAAACCGGAACCATCCGATGCAGCTTTTCCCCCGTCTTTTCTGACCCACTGTCAGGCACGTTCTTCTCGTACTTGCTACTGTAGACTTTGGCCTTCCGTTGTGTCCGTGAGAGAGATTTCCTGCTGGGCTAGAAATTCCACTGCCTCCTTCAGTTCCTGAAAACGGATCAGGCCTTTTGGGGTAAGGACTTTCAGCCGTGCAGGATACTCCACAAATGCTCGGATTTCTTTTTGCTGTAGCAGTTTTACAATACTCAAAACTTGTCTATGTCTCCCTAATAATTGCGGTGTAACATCATGGTCGAAGAACAACCTTGTGTCTCTCAATAAGACAGTCTTTTTGGCCCAGGCTAATGCAAGGATCTCCTCCTTAACACTCTAATCAAGGAAAGCCATAACTATGGATCTTGGTCTTGCTTTTGGGTCACAGGGTCTGGGGACCAACGAGCGGTGAGCTCGAATGATGTATAGGGCCTTCTCAGATGGTAGGTTTAAAATCTTATGGAGAAAAGAATCCATAAATCTTAACATATTTCCAGATTCTGTACCCTCCGGTACTCTGTGTATATGGGTATTATTTCTCTGGTTGCGGTTTTCCATTTCTTCAAGCCGTTGTTCCAAATTAGCAGTATGGTGATTGAGTTCTAAAAGAGCAGAATTGTGCACATCTGTAGTTTTGGTGTCGTCCGATAAGGAGGTCTCAATAGCGGCTGTACGCTGTTCTAATGTTTCAATTTCTTTCCTTTGTACTGAAACTTTAGTTTCTAGACATTGCAGTGTCTCGGACATCTGCTGAAGGGTATGGCAGAGCTGGCAAGATGTTATACTGCAGTCAGGCTCCTCAGTCTGGGCACCCTGAGCGAATGTTTCCGCTGGCGTCTCCTGAGGCCCAGAGGCTATCAGTGTATGTTTGCCTTCAGGTGCATTTTTCATCAGTTTACCACTGCTTAACTGCAAATTTTCTTTGTAACGCTGCTTCGGTGCCATTAGGTAAGCAGTTACATTCTTTTTGGAAGACAGGATTGGTGCTCAAAAGGTGTGAAATGAGTAGATTGTGTTAGGTCGTCTCTGGAGCTTATAAGTTAAGCCGCCATTCCTAGGTGCTCACAACCGGAAGTCAACATTCAAATATCTTAAGAGCATTAATAAGGTTAAAAAGTCTAACATGTTTCCGCATAAGAAAAAATAGCAGGACGGGGCCAACCTGGTGGCGCTAAGGGTTGAGGTGCTGGACGCCACACCTCACACCATGCTGGCGACCACGGTTTAGAAGCGGACTCGGGTTGCTGGTGGGTCGGCCAGGGGGAGATGGGCTTGAGCGTCCCACGACAGCTCGCCTTCTCCAGGGAGGAAAGAGGCCTATGCCCATGCAGTTGCCCTATCCTGAGCAGAGGCTCGGAGTACTGTAAGCCCCAATTGTAGGGGACTGGCAGCCGCTGCACAATGTGGACATCGGCACCTTGCACCATGATGTCAGGAGGCTGCACGCTGTAGGGTAGGGGAGAAAAGAGGAAACTGCCTGCCAACACTTGGAAGATGGGCTACCAGGAGCGTGCCTCCAATGTGCCCCCGCTCACTCGACCACAGCCAGACCGACGTAATGAAGAATTATGGGGTGTCTGGTCCCCCACTTTGTCCCCACTCAGGGAGCAAGCTGCAGCTCCATGGGGTCTGGAGGTGAGTACGAGTGGAGCAGGAGAATGACTCCTTGTGGGGCCCCGAAGGGTCGGCGTCAGCAGGACGAGGGGTGGTTTTAAAAGTGTAATTTCAAAAAAGAAAACTAGCAGGACAAGAGTACACAGCATGAGATTAGAGGGAGGTCGATTAAGGGGTAATGTGAGGATGTTCTTTTTCATAGAAAGGGTGGTGGACGCATCGAACAGCCTACCTCAGGAAGTGGTGGATATGAATACAGTGCAGGGATCAAACAGGCATAGGATAGGCATAAGGGAGCAATACAGATAAGCATGACTAGATAGGCCATTGACAGAGTAAAGGCCTATGGCACATTCATAAGGTAGAAAAAATGAGCGGACTGGATGGGCCTTGTGGTCCTTATATGCCGTCAACTTCTATGTTTCTATAAAACCATTTAGGCAGGGTCTATTTTCAAAGGGTTTAGAGTCAGCATCAACAGGAAAATATCTGGGGAATGCAGTACAATTCAATGCAACACTGAGGTAGGGCAATACTTAAAGCACTCTGGACAAAGGCATGCTATACATTATGATTCACAATCTTGTTACCTTCTACATTTAGGTGCTGCCACGCTCAAGCTATGGGTGTCAAACACAATTGATAACAGTTCACAATTAATAATAGTTCGCAGTAGCTCATTTCGCTTCAGCAGGACCAGATAAGGAGAGGGAGGAGAAGAGAGTAGATTTAAATTGGAAAAGGGTGCAGTCTGCTTTTAAGGAGGGAGGCAGCTCGTTCCAGAGTTTGGCAAATCCATAGGAAAAGCTGGCTTGGCCTAGTGAGGTTTTCCTTCATGGGAGGAGCAGGGTATGTTGTACCATTCCCCTGGTGGTGTATGTTTGGGCCACAAAGTCGAACATGGCTTGAAGTCTTGGGGACAGGGAGCCATAAAGTGCTTTTCGTCCAGCAACTAGGGTATTGAGGCGCAGACAAGATTCAAGATTAAGCCAGTTTACCTTGGGATGTCTGTGCTTATTCTACAGTTTTTTTGTTTTTACCTTTATTTAGATTTATATTCAAACTTCTGTATATAATTACCCTGTTCCGAATTTATTTTTAACTTTATACATCTGATGGTAACTCCAAGGAGGGATATGCACTTGTTTGAGTGGAATTTTGAGGATGTTATATTTTTTGTACGTATTTTTGGAAATTAAATATTGATTATATATTTTTTTTAAGGAAGCTCAACATACTGGGTGAAACGCTGGGCAGAGCCTGAGGAATTTTGTGCTGAGTAAATAAACTTCAATAAAAAGCTTGAAAAAGAGACCATTTGCTTCTTTGACTGTGGTTGGTATCCTCATCCTTTCTGATTGAGGTAGATGGGAACCATGTCCCTGATCTCTGAAATACCCATAGCCTGGACGTGCATAAGACCTGCAAAAAGAGCCTTTGCCCCTACCACAGGGCTCTGGGTTAAGAATATGCAGGGACCTCGGGGTTATCTTTGAGGACTGCAGATCCCAAAGAACATTCTCCACATCTGATCCAAGAGCTGCCTTCCTCTGAATGAGGCATTAAGGACTGACTGTCGTACATCAGAGGCAAAGCCTGCCACCTGTAGCCAAGAGTGGTGGCGGAGGCAAATCATGGAAGCTACAGCACAAGCAGCAGTACATGAGGCATCATAGGTAGTCCTGAGCAGGTGCTTTCCAGATTCCAGGCTATTAGCAGCTGTCTGCTAAGCCGTAGTCTTGTCAAGACCATCTGGCATTTTAGCTGCCAGGGAGGCAATTGTCTTCCATAAGAAAATCTGATACCTTATCAAGTATGCATGACAGTTAGCAATCCTTAGTCTAGGGATGTCACAATATGACGATATATCATGATAATTACCACTCATAATTTAGCATTGTAAAAAAACAACATTGCGATTATTGTGCAGTACAATATACCTTGATATACAGTGATAAAGCACCTCAGCTTGCTTTTCCAGTAGCACGTCCCTTTCCAGGTGCAGCCATGATTCCGGATTCCCCACCATCGTCTTCTCAGATTTTTACTATTTTTCCTTAAAATTAGAAATGCAGTGCTGGTCCTCTGGTGCAGAGTTTTGAGGGCCTGGCACCTCACCTACCACCACGCTGGTAAAGCAGGTTCAGGAATATACCTGGGTCACTCAAGAATTGGCTGCATGAAGGAGGACTGAGCATCCATTGACAGCTCACCTTCTCTGTGGAGGGGGGCAGCACAAGTCGCTACTTGGTCGCCACCTAGCAGAGGCTGAATAATGTAGCAGTAACAGCCTTCTGACTGTCTGAGTGCAGAGGCTGGGGCTGAGTATGTGCAACATTTTTACATCATACTTTTTTAAAGACATTTAAAGACACAAGACATTTTTTGGATACATAGGTGAAAAGAGAAAGATCTAGGGAGGGATGAAGCAGGATCAGGGCTAGAGCTTCAGATGATGGCACTAGGTGCTTTCGGTGCAAGTGCCTTTGAATGCACTTTCTTCTGAGGCTGGGGAGACTGGCTCCTGTTCTGGGTCCCCCTGCCTTTGCTACAAAAGGACTGCTTGTTGTTTAAAGACCCATACCCCTGTTCTGTGAGTTGAAGGGGGCTGACCTGGAGGTCTTAAGAGGCACTGGACACCTTAAGATACTGCTCCACCTTTTTCAATCACAGGAATGCAGTGTGCATATTTATGGAATGGAGAGAAAGTAGCAAGTGCCTCAGCTGGGAATTGAACCCAGGCCACCCGGAATACCATTTTGGGTGCGCTACCAGTACTGCTACCAAGGCAACTGGAGTGTCCCAGAGCACAATACTCTTTCTCCACTTTACAACCTAGGGCTGCACAGATAATTACATTTTTCAATCATAAGAGTGCAGTGTGCATATTTATGGAACATATACACAGGAAATAAAGAAGTGCCTCAGCTGGGACTTGAACCTTCCAGAATCCATTCTCAGACTGCTCTATCTGTTGACCGAATGGCTACACGTCAACTGGCTCCTCACAATTCCTCCCGGGCAATTAGCTGCCATGATAATTGCTTCCCTGACAAATTCATTCCCTGGCAATTTGCTCCCATGGTATATATTATTATATTACCTCAAGGAGGGTACCATTTGACCCACTGGATGACCCAATATGCTCTAGGCCTTTAAAACTAGTGCTTCTGCCGTCACTCTCATTTGAGTCGAGTTTGACATAATATTAGATCAAATTGTCAGGGAGTGAATCTTTCAGGGAAGCAACTGTTGTGGGAGCGAACTGGCCGGGCGAACTGTCGAGGAGGGAACTGACGTGTTCAACTGAACAGTTAAGTGCTGTCAATAGGGGCATTCATTACTTGTTGCTGGACATCCTGAGTGAAGTCAGCAGTCCGCAGCCAGGAATGTCATCTGATGCAAATGCCTGCAGCCACAGAGCAAGATGCAGCATCAAAGGCATCCACTGCTGCTTCGCATTGTTGACTATTAGACTCAATATCTTCACGGACAGTCAGTAGAATATCTTGTTTAGCCTCTGAATCTGGTAGAGTCTCTGCCAGAAATTTAGCTTCCTCCAAAGGGTATACTCATACTTAGAAAAATGCCCTTGGTAACTAGCTATCCTCATACCCACGGTGGCTGAAGCCTAGGCTTGTTTACCAACAGTATCAATCTTGCGTGACTATTAGTGGGTGCGCAGTGAACTTCTTGGGGACAATGGCCTTGTCATTCTCAGTGAGAATGACGACCGCAACAGCAGTGGGTAACATACACTAGCCTATTTTTAGGAGTAGCGTATTTCCTGCCCGTCTCCTTGGGGACCAGTGCTACTAAAGCAGGTCTCTGCCAAACCACATCAGACAAGATCTCCAGAACGGGCTGGATAGGAGGAATGAAACTGACTGACATATTAGGCACATTCAGGAACACCAGCAGGAGGCACCTAGCCTGATTCATGGCTGCTGGCTCGAAATTCAATGCAGAGTGCATATTTACCTTTACTTGTTTAAGCATTCATCCACTTACATCTTACCAGATTATCTCCAAAATCCCAATACCCTACCTTTAGTTAGTCAAATCTGTCTTTTTTTTCCTTTTGCTTTGGTGCCCAAAATCATTGGTTAACCGCCTTGTATATATGTGTATATTATTGTACCTGTTCATTTATAAAGTCTCTGTTCTTTACTCAATTTGTATTTGTATATATGTGAAATTATACCTTTATGTTGTTTCTGACCAATCAGGTCCATCTTGTAAATGAGCTATGCTCAATGATGTTCACCTGAATAAATAAAGATTTTGATTGATTGATTGATTTCTGAGCAGAGCCTGGAAAGAGAGAGATCCTCCTGAGGTACAGACAGAGGAAGTGGGTCTGAGACCTCTTGACTAAAGTAAGTCATCATCATTGCCTTCTGAGATAATAAGTGTTGGGGTCTGATTAATCTCCCTCTACAGCCTGTTCAGAAGGGGGTAGAAGATGGGATGAGGCTGCAGGGCTGCCAACCTAGTGTGTGGCTGCAGCAACACCAGTGACACTAGTCCCATTCCAGAAGGGCAAAGGACCACTGCCAGAGGCATTGTCTGAACCAGCACTGGTACAAGGAGGGTCCCCGGCACCAGGAGCCCATGCAGTGCTAGGCCAGACACTGCATCCAGCACTGGTTCAGACCGCAAAGGGCCTGAACCTGGCACCAGGTGAGGCACCGGAACTGATGTAAAAGACCCAGCCGGCACTGAAGTAACCAGTGATGGCACTGTGGTTGCCCCTGTCCCTGAACAGGATGGAGATGATACCACAAGTGGGACAGACGTCGGTGGAGCTGGTCCTGGCAAGGGCCCCAAGAGCTACTGCCACAAGCGAACACAATTCCGGGCCCATCGGTACTGCCAGCAACACCAGCCCCACTAACCCCAATGAGTAGGGGACTGGTGCTACCTGGGCCATATATACTGCACCCACTGTTCCACAACAGCTGTCCAGTCGTGGAACTGCCCACCAGAACCCTCACTTAAAAACAGAAAATGGGGGCCACTAGAGAGCCATCTTCCAGGCTAGACGTACTTCTTTGTACCTCTTCACCTCGTGCAGTTAAATAAAGTTAATATTACAGTTAAAATTGAACTTCTCTGTAATTTTATTATCATCAATCAAGGCAGAACAGTCTCAGGGACAGACTGGTTTAATTTTCAAGAATGGGAAGACAGAAAATGCAGGTGCAAGGGTCAGCAAAAGATCCATAGCAACCAAGCACAAGTAAGGCCCAGGGACCAGCAAATGGGAGTAGCAGTGGAACCCAGGGCGCGTCAGAACCACCATGGAACGCCATGTGAGCAATGGATTTCAAAACTGAAAAAAACTCTTCAGAAATTGGAGACTCGTGATGCAGCAATTCAGAAATTGACAGGAACTGTTGCAGAAGCTGAAAAGCACTCAGTCTCAACGCTTACCACCCTTACTAAGAAAAATGGACAACTTTGGGGCCGACTTGAAGTGACTGAAAATGAAATTCATCCGGGAAATGTGAGAATCATTGGTATTCTTGAGGGAGTAGAAGGGACTATGCTGCTTCAATATCTAGTAATCTGGTTGCAAGAAAAGATACCTTTGCCAGAAATCTTTCAGTGGTCTTCTTTCACTAAAGCTTACAGTGTCAATCTATGGGTCTGCTCTACTGCTCCCAATTAACCACTCACCATTCTCTTGAGATCAACCGGATTGGAGATAAGAAATGCAGTGATTAGAACACCGAGATCAGTTTATCCACTGGACATCAATGGGTCTGACATAAAACTGTTCCCAGATTTGTCATACCAGACCAGGGCACACAGGAAGGCATTTGATGCAGTGCGACAGCGGTTAAGAACCCCTGGGAGTGCTCCATTAATTTCTCCTGCCGGCAAGACTTAAAGTGGTATATGGAGGAAAATCTTTGCAATTTAACAATCCTCAAGATGCCGGCAGATGGCTTGAGAAGGTAGAGTGGGGAGTTTGAGGCATGTAGAGAGCTCCCAGATCTGACCCATTCTGAATCAGAACCGGACGACTGACCTGTGACTGGAAGGCTACTACAGGTAGCAGACTAAATGTACTCTATAGCACAGCAATCTATTGCCTGCACTAGGAATAGAATAAAATGGCAAGAGCTATTTTTCTTGTATTGCTGTTTAAGGAATCTAGTTTCTTTCTTGATTCTAGGGGAGGACCTACAGGGGATGCAAGCACTGTTTGGTTTTAAAATATTGCTGGTGTTTTAGTAAACAAGGGAACTCCGCCATTATGCTTTCTCCCATTTGCTCTCTTTTACCCTAAAGGCTATCGCTGTAAGCACACAACCTGCCACCAAAATATGCGTCCTGAAGTTATACGATAGATTGTGCTCCCAGTTGGAGCACAGGTTGAATTTTGGTACACACAGCATAACAGGCGTCATTTAACTGTTTAGATGTTTGTTAAGTTCAAGTAAAGAACTATAAATTAATCCATGTAGATTGAAGGAGTGATACAAGGGAGTTCAAAAATTTAAATGTTTTGTTTTCCCATACATGACAACAGGTTAAATAGCAATCTAACGACTGTGTTGCTTTACCTACATAATATTCTCTCTACAGGAAAGACCTTCTGCCATTGAAGAGGCTAGCAATTTCTTAAGGGCTTTGAATTTAAACATTATTGGTACTCCCCCACCTCCTTATGTTACAGATTACAGAGTAATTACTATATATGTACTCCATAATATCTGTTTCAGACGCTGTTCATGCGATCTGTAAATACTGCTCTTATTAACTCTGTATGAAGACTGTCAAAGTATATAGTATGCTTATACTGAAAACTAATAAATATAAAGTTTAAAAAATAACAAAGAAATAGTAAAGGGCTCTGGATCCGAGACACCAACCACTCAGGCCTAGAAATCCCCCGAGACACTGGTGACAATGGTGGGGATTTCCAACTCCAGAAGTCGAATGTCTCGAAGCAGACCTCACAGAGGGCAACCCTGACCGATACCATTTCTTCCCCTTCCTGTGAGAAGAGAGAGAGGCCAAGGCTAAGCAGCACAGAGACTCCAATGCAGAGCATGTGTGGGATCAAGACCACTTCTTTTTGTACTTGTGGGAGGACTGCCTTTCCTCTTGAGTACTGGACCGCCAACCATCAGAACTTCCTTCCCGAAGAGGGGACCAGACGTAGCCCTGCTGCCAGAGCAGCCTGACTCTTCAGGTTCCCTACCAACATCCATTGTCGTTGACCGCTGATGCTCGGTAGGGCTGAGAGAGAAACGAAGTTATTTAATGCTATAAAAACTAAACTGACATATAAATACATCCTAGTACTAAACACAAAACAACTAAGAAGAAATGAATGCAGTAGTTGTATAGATGTGAAGTTCTGACTTCCTGTGGGCAAACAATGTTGCACTAATGCACACTCGATGGCGGGGAACAAAGAAACTTAAGCAGCTGGGAGTTGGTGCTGAGGTAAACAAGTGGCTGCACCCACCGGTGCAGTAGCAGTGCTACCAGTTGCGACACTGACAACACGGGCTTGGAAATGAGCCCAAGTCATTGAAGGACTGGATGGGGAAGATGAGCACAGCATTCCAGAGGATGCTCTCCGCCTCAGCGAGGGAGGGTTGATGGACTCTGCTCTGCTACTGACACCTGGGTGACCACAGGTGGCAGTGGAGCCGCAGAATAGAGGGGGGTGCTGATGATGTGTAATGCACACATGCAAGCACGCACGTCAAGGGTTCTCTTGGGTGTCCCACAGGGATCTGGCCAGAAAAAGGAACTACTGCCATGTGTTGCAGGAGGATGTCTGCCCCTCACCACAGGCCCACCCCCGGCCGAAACAGTCTTCTCCAAAAAGCACCTACCAATTGTCAGGGTAAAGGCCCCCCTCCTGATGGCCCCATCCAGGGGGGGGGAAGCCAGGGTGTCCTTAGGAGAAGGAGTTATGTCCTGAGAAAGGTGAGTGAGGGAGTTGGGTTTGAGGGTAGGACCGATGGGGGGCCAGCTGGCAAGAGAGGAAAAGTACGGAAAAATTAAAAAACAAAATCACAACACACACACACACTGGCTCACAGTACTGGCCCTGCACACTGCTTACGTAAGTGCCAGTCCTCTAAAAAGTTCTGGCTCTTGCTGGGTCCTAGTTCCTCTGGCTAAGACTAGAACTCTGCCCAGCAGCGGAGACTGAAGTCGGGGATTGCCAGAGCCTGCAAGAGGTAAAGTGTCCTGCACTACAGCCTGACTGTTGTGAGGCACTTCCCGCCCGCCCCAACCACCCTCCCACCCAGGGTCGGCGCTTCATTTATTGCCCCTGGCAGGTCACGTGACCTACCCTCCATTTTCCCATTTGCAGCTTATAGACACCAACCACTAGGGGTCGCTGCACTCTCCACTCTAGCTCCTCTTTCAACTCTCTACCCCTCCTAGCTACTGCTTGAAAGCTGACCCACTAGAGGTCATTGCAGTTCCCTTTGAATCATTCTACCACCTACTCTCCTCACTCCTCCCCATCAGCCTACCACTAAGCACCTGCCAGCATCAATCCTGGTACCCTTTTGTCCAAAGTCTACTGACTAACCACTAAGCCAATGAACCAGGCCAACATCCTCCTCTACTTTCAAACTCTTAACCCTTCCTCCCTCCTTTTCTGAATTAAATAAAACTTTCTACACTCTGTCCCTGAGCTGTGCTCAAACCCAGTACCCTTGTAGTCAGAGTCAGCAGCTCTACCTCTGGACCACATTGCCTACCTATTTTATTCCTACTTTCTAAGCCTTTTAGTCTCTTACCCCCCGCCAAAATATAAGTTTACCACTTCTCTCTTGCTGCCTTTGCAGGCTTTGAACCCTGCACCCTCACTTTCAAAGTCAGCAGTCCCACCACTCAGCTAGCACACCTGTCTATTATTACTGCAGGACTTCAAAACTCTAAAAACGCTCTAACCCTCAGACACTGCTAAAGTGTTATCTGAGTGCTTCTGCGGACCTTAAACCCAACTCCCTGCTGCTACAGCCACTGGCTGGGCTCCTTCCTGCTACCCTGGTCAAGACTTGAACCTAGTACCCTGTGCACTTCAGGCACCAGCCCTGCCACTACACCATAGCAGCAACTAGGCTTAGAGTGACCTTTCACTACTATCTCCCCTCTATCATCCTAGTACCCCCATTCTTTCTTCACTTCAGCTCCCCCACCCATACCAACTATGCATGTGCACCCCCTGCTCGCCAGCCTCTCTCTTCTCCTCCTCCTCCTTCTTTTGCTTTCCACCAACCCTATTGTCCCTATTAACCCTCAGCCTCACTATTCCAGTGTTCCTACCTACCCTCCGTCTTCCCCTCCTCCTTTACCACTGCTCCTCCCCCTCCCTCCTCCTCCACACCCCATATGCTCCTCTCCACCTCACCCCCCATCCAGACATTACCTTTCCTCCCCCCAGCTCCCTTGCGCTTCTGATCACACAAGCCTTCTCTGCCTGTGCTGCCCTACCCACCCCCTGTGCTACAAAACCCCTTCCTCATCCTATCGCTCCCGGCGTAAACTCTCCATCTGCCACCCTCTGACCAGAGCACTTCTCCTCCTTCTACTCCTAACAGGGAACATACATCCCAACCCAGGCCCTGCCCCCTCCCACCCTCCCACCCAGCCCATTGGTCTTCAAGTAGCCTCCATGAACATATGCAGCCTGCTGAAGAAATTTGACACCCTACAGTGCTGGGTCTTGGCTCATCAACCAGACATCATAGCCCTGGTTGAAACATGGCTGTCCAAATCCACCCCTGACTCATTTGTTTCCCTCCCAGGCTATACCTTATACCGGGAGGACCGAGTAGGCAAACGAGGGGGAGGCTGTGCAATCTACACTAGGGACACAATACTTGGACACGCACTCCCCACCCCTGCCCTTGTAAATGGGGCCCAGGCTCTTACCCTCAAACTCACCCCGGACCCCTCTAGGAGCCCTCTCTATCTCACCACAGCCTACGTTCCCCCAAAGAACCAGCACCCGGCCCTGGTATCTTTAACGGACTACCTGGCAACCCTCCACCATAAGGCGGAGCAAATCCTAGTTGGGGACCTTAATGTAAACTGGCTCAGCACCTCCTCATCTGCGATCAAAGACTCATTTGTCGCCCAAGACCTGACACAACTCGTCACCCAGCCCACAAGAATAAACCCTAAGAGAGGTATCAGCACCCTTCTGGATGTTATTATAACTAACCGACCCCATAAAATCCAAAACATCCAGGTCCTCCCAGACTCCCTAAGTGACCACTCCCTATCCTATTTCATTGGGCAGTCTCCAATCCCAAACCCAAAGCCCAGACCACCCTCCGCAGGCGCCTCCGCCCTGGTGGGCTGAAAAAACTTAAAGTATTCCTCACCCAGATAAACTGGTCCCCCATTCATCATGCTACTGACACTGACACTGCCCTCGCCTTCTTCACTCACACCTTCAACATGGCCTGTGATCTCTTTGCACCCCTCACCAAAATCCGGTCCAAACAACAGAATGCACCTTGGGTTAGCCTGGCCCTTCTACAATTACTAAGAAATCGGGATAACCTCTGGCACCTTGCCACTGAAACGGGTCGTCTGTCTGATAGGCAGGCTTACAATGCAGCCCGGAATAAGTGCTCATGGGCCATCAGGAAAGCCAAGGCCGACCATTACCAGGCCTCCCTTACCTCCTCCTGGGGCTCGGCCCGGACTTTCTGGGATATTCAGCAACTTAGCAGGCTCGCTCCCCTGCCCCATCCCAGCTCACTAGAAATGGCACTACCACCACCGAGCCTGCCACCATAGCTAACTGGTTCAACACCGCTTTCACTGACCTTAGCTCAGTCCTCCCTAGTAATTTCTTTGACCCTCCCCCCAACCAACCTCCCCCTGTCCTCCAGCGCCCCAGCTTCCACCTGCGCAAGATTTCCACCGGGAAGCCAGACCCATCCTAGTCAAAGCTTTGAATGGCAACAGTCCCGGCAGTGACTCACTGGACCCAGTATCCTCAGGCTGGTGCTAGATGAAGTCTTTGCCCACTCACCAGCCTAATTAACCAGTCACTCTGCCTGGGACAATTTCCCCAAGCGTGAAAACAGCCATTATCACACAATTCATAAAGGCGACAGGTCATCGGCCAACAACTACCAGCCAATCTCCATCCTCCCCCATCTCTAAAGCCCAAGAGAAGTGGTGGCCATTCAAATCACTGATTATCTGGCTAAGCATAACATTCTATGCCCAGAGCAACATGGCTTCCGTGCTGGTCACAGTACCAGCACTGCCCTAATGAATTCTCAACTTCCTACACTCCTCCTTGGATACCAGCTCCTAGCTGGTGCAGTGTTCATTGACCTCTCAAAGGCCTTCGACACCGTCTCCCATCCACTTCTGCTGAATGCACTCTGCCACACTGGTCTCTCGGCTGGCCCCTTAGCATGGTGCACTAGCTATCTTGACGCTCGATCGCAATGTGTAAAAATCAACAGCACAGTCTCCGATACCCGTCCCATTCACTCTGGGGTCCCCCAAGGCTCCATCCTGGGCCCCCTTCTCTTCTCGCTCTATCTGAACACCCTGCCCAGTGCATGCCCTGGCAAAATTCTACTGTATGCAGATAGCGCTGTCCTTTTGCCATCACACATAATCCGTCTCCTCCAGGACACCCTACAGCAGTCTTTCAACAGTGCGAAGCTTGGTTTAAGGGCGCAGACTCGTCATCAATCTTAAAAGACCAAAGCTATGCTCTTTCCCACCCCAAAACAAAGCTAGCAACCACCCACTCTATATCCTTCAAGTACCAATCAGCCACTGGAACAAGTCTGCTCCTACAAATACCTTGGGTTACCTTGATTCAGCCCTCATTTCACAACCACGCCTGATGCCTAACATCTGCCACTAACATACTGCTTGGCATTCTCTTCCAGCCATAGAACCTGCCTTCCCCCAAATGCTCTCTGGCTCGCTGTTACATCATCCGTTCTGTCCCTTGTAGACTATGGCCTACCAGTCTATGGTGCTGCCGACACCACTGCACTCAAAAAAATTCACTTAACCCTGAACAAAGCCTGCAGATTGATTACTGGTGCCCCCAGGCTCACACACACCTGTCAGCTGTATGTTGAGGCTAAATTGCTTACCCTGGATGAACGGCTTCAATACCAAACCTGTCTCCTCACAAAAAAACCCTACTCGGGCTCTCCCCCCCCTGGGGTAACGGCATCCATCCACCACAGCCCTCCCACTATTGCAACACGGTCTTCCAACAAGACCACTCTAATGGTCCCCAGATCAAGAACCAGCCGTGGCCAGAGGTCCTTCTGCTATAGAGCCCCAACCTGGTTTAACTCTCTCCTGCCCCCATCACCAATGCCACCACCATCTTCAAGTTCAAAACCACCCTTGAAACCACATCATCAACACTCATAACTGCTCCTGTCTCTGAAAGTAGCCTCCACCTCTACTTCTCTTGACCGCCCTCAGGCGACTCTCCACCTAGCCATCCCCACCACCACTTCCCTGTACACCGTGCCTATGTTTAACCTGGCCAGTGCCAGTTGTTTCAGTGTTTACCTATTAGATTGCTCACTATTGATACCAACTTGTGTAACACCTGTTCTCAATTTATATGTACCCTGTAACCCAAATGTATTTGTCTGACCACAGTGTGACGTGGCACCTCTGTTGAACGCCTGTTGTTTTGCAAACCTACGCTATGTAACCAAAAACACAATGTATGTCTTTATGTGACGAAGTACCTT
This sequence comes from Neoceratodus forsteri, assembly GCA_016271365.2. Classification (NCBI taxonomy): domain Eukaryota; kingdom Metazoa; phylum Chordata; order Ceratodontiformes; family Ceratodontidae; genus Neoceratodus; species Neoceratodus forsteri. The sequence goes on along the minus strand of CM057451.1, from coordinate 666,739,168 downwards.
TGGAAACGAGCCTCTGGCTCAAAGGTTGTAAACTGATTTTACAAATAAATAAAGAGACTTTCTAGTATGAATTAATGGTGAAGATTGATTCTTAGAAGATCCAAATTTAACCTAGATAGCTTGAGGAAAGCCTGGAAGGAGGCATCTTCAGGGGGTGACCCAAGAGTGTTCTCCACACTGTTTCGGGCAAGATAGAGTAGAGCTACAGTGTACTACATCTAGTTCTTCCCTCTTCCTGTGCTCCCCTCCTCCTCCTCTTCCATATACTCTGGATTGTATTCCAGTTCATCTTCGATGTTGACTGTCACTGAAAGTGGATCAACAAGATGAGGAGACAATGAAAGAGGAACCGTCAACAGGTGCACCATTGACAGAGGCTGTTCAGGACCTGGCACAATGGCACAGACAGAGAAATGCCACATCCATGATGAGGTTAATGGCGGCATCACCAAGGATGCAGACGGTGGTGGTGGCAGCGGCATACGTCACTGAAGCAGCTTCGATATTGTTTGATAAAGGAGCTGTGCATTGACTGACCACTAAGGCATAGATGACAATGAAACCATTGACAGGACCATATCTAGCAGTGGTAAGAGCTGCGAATCCCAGGTGGAGGAGGCAAGCTAATGCCACAGCCCAACTTTGGTGTCTGTGAAGAAAGTCAGGGGGGTGGCAAGAGCTAAGGCCTTGGTCTGGGACCTGGTTTTATTAGGAGACTTATCTCTTTTCAGAGGACCACCTGTATAGTCCTGACAAGCAGTCTTATCTCTATGCTGCTTCTCCTTCTCCAAGTGGTGGTGTTTGCTTGATGACTTGGTGGACCTGTCCTTTTTGGTTGAATCCGCAGTGCATGCTGTCAACCACAGCGAACAGCAGGTGGATGGCAAACCAGGAAGAGGGTTGGTTGACAATTCAACGCAACCTTGCTCTCCTCATGTATTTCATCTTTAGAAGAATATTTTAAGCTTTCTTACGATGTCTCCTTGTGGTCTGGTTAAAGTCCTGGCAAAAAGTGCAGCCCTTAATGTTGTGGTCTTTGCCAAGGCAATGAATGCACGTAGAGAGGCCATTGTCTTTGTAAATTTTAATGTTGCTGCAACAGCAGTATCGGAACATCTGTTCCTTGTCTTTTGGCAGTGGTACGAAAGTTTAAGTTTAAAAATAACAAGGTTGAGAAGTAAAACATTAACAAAACTTAAGTTCAATGACGTTCTTCAGCATGGTGGACTAACAAACAATCAACAATGGTAGAAAGAACTATAGCATGCTGGGAACGCCCACGTTATATAGGCAACGACGAGGCACACTGACATGTGGGACCCCAGCCAGCAAATATTTTCAGGTAGTCCTGATGCCAATGGTTTACAGTTCTATGATGTGGTTCAAAGGAGGGAGATGTCCTTGAGGAAGACCATCGAATACTATCACTTTGGATGGCCTCATATGGCACAGACCTTTGACCAAGAATCCAACCTCCTAGGATCCACAGTAAGTATCCGAGGTACATGTGGGTTTGATAGGCTCAACCACTGGATCTAGCTATCCGACCATCAAATCCAACTATCCAAGGTCAGATCAGACTGATCAGACTCATACCCAGATCTGAAGCTACGGATCCAGAATCCAACTTTGGACCACCACCAAGTTCCTCCCATTTTCCACTCTAGTGCCGCATTTCCCTACTGTGGTCCTTGTTACTCTACCACAGGAGATCACTGATGCTGCTGAATCTCAATGCCTTCCTCCAGGATGAAAATGTGCTACCAATGGCAGTACTCTTTGAACCCTAGCCACCTGTTGCCAGAACTCCAGGCTTGCTACCAAACCTGGGTAACCAACATGGTATTGCTACGCACTACCACTAGGCCATCAGGAGGTCACTATCCAGCCTTAAAACAGCAGTATCTGTTAGTTGGCAAAAAGAACAGTTACATACTTACCATAACAGTAGAACGGCAAGAGAATTTCTTTCATCAGGCCACACCTACGGAACTACAGATATCAGACACTAGGAGCACATGGAATTTATTTATTTATTTTTAAACAAGCAGTCCACTGGGGTCCGCCATGACGACGTCTAACATCAATGTCCACTCCTAGTATGGTCGACAGTGGGAAAAGAACTGGGGGAGAGGGGACGTCCACATTTATATACAGTAGACATCGACGTCAGATGTTTTCGTGGGCGGCCACTGGTGGACTACTTGTAAAAAAGTTTCCGTGTGGTCCTAGCACCTGGCGGCTATAGTTCCATAGGTGTGGCCTGATGAAGAAGATATCCTCGAAGATGATATAGTTACTGTATACTTTTTGGTGTTTTTTTTTTTTTTTTTTTTAGTTATTGCAGAAATGTGCTTCTGGCATCTTAGATTCATCAATGTATTTTTGATTCCCTCAGATATTTTTTTAACAACTTTTATAACTAATTTTATAAATTAGCCTGAATAATATGTACATGATTTGTATACATTTCCCATTATGCTTTGCATTACTGGGGTATGTGTGATTTTATATTTCTTTGAATCCTGGCTATATTGCCAGTGCCTCTGCTTTGGTAGAGTATTAGTCATACTGTATGACAAAACTGCAAAATTCTTCATTTTATATTCTGGGATCCCACTGTCTTTCTTAGTTTCACTGGCTTTGCCTCAGAGATCTGTGAAAGATAACAAAAACACCCTCTTTTGCCAAACAAGTCAGTGCCCAAGAAAAGGACATCTGTCAGCTTGTGCTGTGTCCCCACCGTAAAGGTCGAGATCCTCAGCCAAGCCCTGCAGCACAAGGCCACTGAGGCTGCCACAGAGCAGGTACAGGAGTCTCTAATGTCCATGGCTGTCTGGAGCTGCTTGGCTACAGCCCAGCCCTGGTCCCGGACCTGTTTAACTGTGGTCTGGATGCCCGCAAGAACATGAGGAAGGACCTCATCCAAAGTGCCCAGCAGGGCATGGAAGAAGTGGGCCATAATGAGGGCTGAACTCGCCTGGCAGAGACCAAGCGAGGAGACAGCGTAGACTTTCTTAGCAGCATGGTCCAACTTCTTTGACTCCTTGTCCGGTGGCTTGTCAACACTCCTGTTGTTGCCAGAGCGCCTAAACACAGAGTCAGCTACCAAGACCTCAGCCAAGGGGTACTCTGTGAATCCCGAAAGGGAACCAGTGTGCACCACGTATTTGCAGGCCATCCGGGCAGAAGGCGCAGCGCAGGAAGCAGGTGCTGCCAAAGCTCCAGGGCAGGGCCAAGGATGGCTTCTGCCACCAGGAAAGCCTCCAGAGAATCTTCTCGGTTGACAATCTCTGTCAACAGGTTAACGAGCCCGCTTCTGGACAGGCTCCATTTACATACTCATTGACTCTGAGATCAAGCGGGGAAGCCCCATGAAAGAAGATGGGCCTTCACCCGTCGAGATGACTCCCACGGACTTGTTGACCGGACAGAAGTGCAGGGAGGTCCCCACAGACTCGGTGGAGTCATTAAAGAGTGGTCGACCGCCCATGTCCCCACTGACCCTCCAACAGTCAGGGGTGACAGTGAGACAGCCGATGGGGAAGCCCCCTGGCCAGTCAAGACTCCTTAGTCATAGCGCTGGCCACTGGTTGCTTAGGCAGCGGCTCCACCACAATTGGCAGAGATGCCAGAGCTAGCCGAGCCAGGACAATTTTGGTCAGCTCCGACGAGGGAAATGGTATTAGTCTTTCAGGGCGACAGCCAGGTGATGGCCAGTGTGGAAACCGGGGTCAGTTTAGCACTGATAAGCACCAACTGTTGCCACATCAAATCCTCATAATGTCGACACAACTCACGCAGAAGCCTCTCTTCACCAGGAGGAGGACAAAGCATAGCGGTGGTGCCGCTTCTAGTGGTGCAGAGCGCGGGAGCGCCAATGTCGGTGGGACCAGTTCAACCCACGTGAGGAAGACAGAGACCTTGACCACTGGGGAGGACTGGCAGCGGGGCTCAGAGGGAGTCTGCAATTGTCGAGGCTCCTCCTGGTCTGGGTCCGGGACCAGAGATGCAGGTCAGCGGACTGATCCATCCCTCCAGTAGTCTGAGTCAGGACCGGAGTCCTAGACAAGGAAGTGTCGGCCTCTTCGGTTGACAACTGGTCATTCAGCTGGAGAAAAATCTCGGCTGGGACTCTGACCAGCGTCTCGGCCCGACAGGGTCACCGTGGAGCCTGCAGCCAAGGCCGAGGATTCAACCGAAGTCAAATCTGGAGAAGCACAGGAATCTGAAGCCCTCGGACGACAGTGCTCCCGAACCCATGACCGGTGAGTCCTTTCTTTTTCCTTTTTGGACTCTTTCTTAGACTTGGATGTGCCAGGGGTCCCTGAAGGAAAGAATCTGTGAAGGTCAAGCCCAGCTGAAGAGGCATGAAGACAGATGCCGATGTGGAATGGGACATGGCCTGGGTTGCCTCCTATTCAAAGGCCGCAAGCTGCTCGGTGGACCCCACAGCTGCGGAGACCACCTAACGGACATCCTTAGATTTGACCGGTGGGTTCCGTCGCGCCGGGCGGCGCAACTTTATGTGAGCGAGACCGTCCTCCAAAACAGTGGGGTGAAATGAATGGCAAATGTCGCAGGCCTGGGGATCATGGTCATGCCCCAGGCAGTAAATGCATGTAGCATGCGAGTCAGTCCTGGACAGCTTCTGCCCACAAGGGCACCGGTGGAACACGGAAGCAGACTTATCATCCATCGCAGTCGTGAACGAAGATCAAACTGAAGACTGAACTCGAAGAGTTGAAGTTTTGGAAGTAAACCTGAAGATTTGAAACGCTAGGCCCTACTCAACGCGGGAACAATAAGGAGGGAACCTGCTTCTTCCAGTGGAAAGGAAGATCAGGCATCATGGGGCGGAGTCGAGGGAGTTACCACCCGGGTGGGTGGGAGTAGCCCGCCTGAAGACTTTCCGCCACATCTTTAAGGGAAAGGACACTGCCTATAAGTGTTGATAGAACATCATATCTGCAACCCTATAAGTATCTGTTCAGGATATCTGCTTTTTCCTGATGATCCTCTGCATAATCCCCAAGCCCTTTTTGTTTTGCTTCTATTTTTTCCTCCCCTGGTCCCGGTTGGCCACTTCCTTCCAGCCGTCCACCCAGCCCTGTCCCCGGCCTTTGGGCACTCACCATCATACCACCATGGCTTACCCTCCATGGCAGGGTGGTGGCGAGCCCCCAACTCAACCCACCAGGACTGAATCTAGTGTTCAGATAGTGCCCTCTTGGGAAGTGGCGCCTGCGGCAGACCCAGCCATCCTCCATGACTGGACAACAATTTCCATCCTTTCCCTGCAGAGGGCGTGGCAATCTACAGTGGCCATGCCACACGCAGCAAACCCGTTGGCTGCTTCACCTCCATGCCCCACTGTACAGGACTTGGTGTGCCAACACCTAGCCTCCGCTAGATGTCAGGCAAATGCTGGTCTGCCTTCCACATCCTCCCTGAGAGAGGAGAGCTGTCCTCCAGAAGCTTGATCCTCTCCCATCCCAGACGGCCCCCGACCACCCGCTCCTACTGCGAACACAGGTCGCCTGCGTGGCAGGAGGTAAGGCATCACTGCCTCAGCCCTCCACACCACTGGGCCAGCTCCCAAGACCTTAACTTCACAATTCCTCTGCTTGACTTCTTATTTCCACTTATGTACCTAAAAAAGGTCTTGTCCCCTTTACTTGCATCTCTGGCTATTCTTTCCTCAGATTGTGCCTTTGTGCTCCTCACCACTTTACCCAATTCCTTCTGCTTTTCCTGGTACACCTCCCTATCCTCTTTCATCTACGTCTCTTTGTACCTTGCTATTGTGCTGAGTGATGGCCTGTCTTTAGTGCTGTAACCCCCTCTGGTCTACCCATAACTATTCATCTAACCTTGCTATTTTGTTGAGCTTAATTTTCACAGCTAACTGCCTACTAGTCAGTGTTTGTACCCATTTGCTAACTGCTTTGCTACATTTGTTTTAGTTCTACTGAGGAGGCAGTACAGTGCTGTGGTTTAGGGCTCTGAGCTGCAAACCTGGAGATCTGGCTTTGAATCCCACAGCCCCCACTTGTGTATTGTGTGACCCTGAGTAAGTCACTTAACTTACTTGTGCTCCCAGGTCGCACCTGGAAACAAGCTTTGGCTTAGTGTGCCTCTTCTGTTAAACAATTTTCCCTTTCCCCTTCCTTTCAATTGAGTTGCTCAGCTCGCCTGCAACGGTTTTATTTTTGTTTGGCCTTAACATCATTTTAACTGCCTGAAAATCACGAACCCCAACCTCACCACCTGTCTCCTCCTTCTCCCTTTCCTCCCCTGCATGGAACTCCAGCAGGTTTATGTGGTGGTGGGACTTCTAGGATGACCAGAACCCATGGGCTCTCCGCCCCAAAAGAGATGTGTCTGTGGTGAGCATGACAGTCGGTTCTGGGTGGACAAACAGGATTCCTTCCTCCAGTTGTTCTGGGACCAGCCACCAGTGGATGGTATCCCACATCAGCTGGGTCACCATGACCAGCTGGTCCAAGTGGCCTAGGCACTGGGACTACTGAAGGCCCAACTCCCAGAGGTGGCGCATCTGACAGCATGCCCAGAATGCACTGGTGGTAAGATGCCATGTACCCCAGCAGACTCAGAAAATTCCACGCAGGGTGTGAGATTCCTAATTGAAATGACTGTGTAAAGGAGCTAAGATCCAGTGCCCTGTCCACAGGGAATCTAGTTCTGCTCTGATGAACTTGATCACCTGCGTGGGTATCAGTTCAGACTTGTTTGGGCTGACCAATAGGCCCAGATCTCAGAAAGTCTGGAGAGCCAGATCTCTGGACCTCTCCATGGCCTCTTTGAACAAACCAGCTAGCAGCCAGTCATCTGGACAGGGGTACACCCTGACACATAGGTGCCGCAGGTATGCTGCCACAACTGCCGTGCACTTGGTGAAGATCATGGGCACTAAGGAGAGGCTGAAGAGCATGACCTGGAAATAGTACAGGACCCTTCTGCTCAGAACTGGAGATATTAGCGGTGGGACAGGCGGACTGGGATGAGGAAGAACGCATCCTGGAGGTCTAGGAAGCAAAACCACATGTTCTGCTCAAGCAACAGAATGATCTGATTCAGATCAACCATCCAGAACATGCGTTTCCGCATGAACTGGTTCGGATTGTGGAGATCCAGTATGGGGGGCTGGCCCCCCTGTCCATTTTGGCACCAGGATGAAGTACCTGCATAGGTAACCCTGACAGGCCAGGTCATCCAGGACATGGGCTAGTGTCCCTTTTGCAAGGAGCAGAACAATATCCTCCCAAATGGTGGACAGCATGTCCTGCAACACCCTGGACTCCCGAGATGTGTGGCAGTGGAAAGGCAGGAGAGTCTCAAAGTCCAGAGGCAACCATCTGCCCACTATATCCAACACCCACTTGTCCACTGTGATAGAAGACCAATGTGGCAAATAGTGACAAAGCAGACCTCCTGCGAGGAGCGCAGACAGGACAGGTGGAAGGATGACCCCCCCCAAATCTGTCACTGGGAAGCTTTTGCAGGGGCACTGGCAGCTGCAGATGGTCACCACCACCATCCTTCCCCCACCTTTTTGTAGGCCCCTGGCCCCCAAACTTGGGCCTCAGTAGGTAGGTCTGGTACTGCCCCTGTTGGGGCTGCTGCCAAGGAGACTGTGGTTGAAAGGACCAAAAGTGGAAAGCCTGTTTCTTACACTTCTTTTTCATGTCCTCCTGGAATGATGCCACAAAATTCAGGGTGGCACTGGACTTCTCAATATAGGTGAGATGTCCTTCCACCCCAGGGCCAAATAGGTCGATGCCTAAGAAGGAGACACCTACCAGCTTGTTCTTGGTGTCTGTTGTGAAGGTAGACAGACGCAACCAGGCCCTGCGACACATTGAGACAGCCTCTGCCATGGCACAGTCACATGAATCACCCACGTCCAAAGCCATCTGGAGCTGGTGTTTGGCCAACTGACCTTGGTCTCTAATGACCATCACTGCCGACTGCTGATCAGCAGAGAGGTGAGGGAGGATGGATTCAAAAAATCTCCCATCAGGGAGTGACAGAAATTTGCCATCGCCATGGCATAGCTACCCTGATGGAGATGAAAGGACGCCACAGTGTACATCTTTTTAGCTGCATGGCCCATCTTATGGGACTCCTTGTCCGGAGGCTTGTCCATGTCCCCCTGGTATCTGGACTTGCGGAACACTGAATCAGTTACCAACCCCTCCATGGAGGAGTGGTCCAAGAACCCAGAAAGGGACCCATTAGGGACTACATACTTACAGATCATATAGGTGGAGGGTACCATGCAGGATGCTGGATGTTACCAAAGCTAGTCCCAAAATGGCTTCAGTCACAGGAAAGGCAACACGGGGATTAGTCACCATCTAAAATGTCTGTAAAAGGGTGCTTAACCCTTTTTTGAACTGACCCTAGTGGGACTGACATGGACACTGATATTAAGCAAAGAAGTGCACTGAAGGACACTTGTGATGAGTCTTTTCTTGTGTCTCTGTCATTAAGACTAACATGTTACAAAGACTTTGTCTTTGCGAGGAGTTGGGAGATCCAACATAAACTCCTTCACTGACAGAAGGTCCAGGACCAGAACATCCTTGCTGGCCGCATCTACCTCTAAACCTGCAACTGCGCCCCCAATCCCGCAACTGCGGACATACATGAGTTTTTGTTGGCTTACCCTAAAGCACCTGCTGCCAGCACTCATTGAGCACCTAAGAGTACACTGCCTGGCACCAAGTGTAATGATTCACATCATGGGTAATACCAAGGGAGAACATGGAGGCATCGTATCTGGCCATGGACATGGGGTACATGAACGCCATGCACCTCTTAAAACCCAAACTCTTCTGTTCCATGATGAGAATTGATGGAGGCATAGGAAGTCAATGGGGAGAGGAGAGGAGAGAAATGAGTCAAACTGAAGTAAAACTTTATTCACTAACAAAAAACACAAAAACCTAGATTTTGTTGGCAGAAAAAGACCTTTCGGCCCATCCAGTCTGCCCCTTGTCCCTGCCTATTTTGTCACTACTGACCCTAGTTGGTCATAGGTGTCACTCCCTCTCCCTCTACTTAATTTGCTTCTGTGGCTATCCCACACATTTGAAACTCCCTACAGCCTTTGCCCCCACCATCTCGTCTGGCAGGCTGTTCCAGTCATCCGCCACCCTTTCCATGATGAAATATTTCCACACATTTCTCTTAAACTTCCCCACTTAGCTTCACTGCACGCCTCCTTATTCTACTGCCTTCCTTTCTCTGAAATAGAAACACAGAAATATAAAATCTGCCAGCAGATAAGGACTGCTTAGCCTACCTAGTCTGCCCATTTTCCCCTGCCTAAAGTATTTTTGTTTATTTATTTATTGAAGATTCGGATTACAGCTCTTGAGCTAGACAGCTCCTTTACAAAGGTTCCACATCAGTTTCAAGTTACAACACTGACAGAAACAAACATGTACAGGAGGCAGAGGGGGGTGGTAAATGGGATCCAATCCGGGGAGAGGTGAGTGACTAGCAGGGTACCTCAGAGATCAGTCCTTGAGTCAGTCCTGTTCAATGTCTTTATTAGTGACATTACAGAAGGACTGGAAGGAAAGGTCTGCCTGTTTGCAGATGACACCAAGATGTGCAACACGGTGGATACTCCAGAAGAGGTGGAGAAAATGGGGGGGGGCCTAGGGAAGCTTGAAAAATTGTCTGAGGTGTGGCAACTGAGGTTCTTTTTTTTTTTTTTAATTTCATCTTTATTATTTTTCAACTTATTTACAGACACACATTCATAGGATCAAGGACAGGCAATTTCATATAAAAAGCACAGTAAGGGTTCAGCAGACATTAGTTATTAGCTTAATGGTTGCAAAAAGGGAAATACCAAATTGAGGCAGTTAATTCAAATCCCAAATCTCTGGACTTAACTACCCCAAGAGACAAAAGGAAATAGACTGTTATGGAGCATCTGTAGTTGCGTTCTTGTTATCTCAAAAAACTTAGATACTCCCTTCCTATGCCTCTCTAGTATTCAGGCCCCATTCCATTAGGACATCTCCCATTCCGGTTACAATCTGATACCTTTCTGTGGTTCACCACTTCTTTGGGGGGTGAGAGTGTGGCCCCTTCTTCCCAGGACCCCCCCCCCCAGTGGGGGAGAAAGCATACCATGGGTCTCTCAGCTGCCCACTACGGGATGAAAGTTTTGTCCCGGAGCATGTAATATATTTGCCAGCTGGACCATCTGGCGTTGAAGGTCTCATCTCTTCAGTTTAAGTGGTGTGTTATTCACTTTAACTCATAAAGGTGCTTGGTTATAGCCCACCATTCCCATATTGTAGGTGTCTTGGGGGTCAGCCAGTGTTTAGTTATCGATTTCTTGGCTGCTGTTAGCAGGAGGTGTAAGAGGTATTTAGTGTTAGGACCCCTGTATGATTTGGGGAGTAACAGGAAGAAGTACATTTCTCTTGTTAGTTGTAGTTGTGGGTCAAAAAGCTCCATTAAGTGTTCCTCCAAGTGTAGAAAAAAGGAAGTGAGGGCTGTACATGACCACATGATGTGTGTGTGTGGTCGGCCCTTATCTCCCCACATTGTCGCCAGCAGTATGCGGAGTTAGTAAGGGAGAAGTGTCTTGTCACTACTGGAGTTCAGAAATATCTAATGAGATTTTTCCAGGCGAATTCTTGCCATTGATGTGAGCTGGTCACGCGGGCTGCATGTTCACATGCTGCCTGCCAATCTTGTTGTGTAAGAGGGGAGTCTATCTCATCTTGCCATTGCAGGCGTATGTTATTTGTATATGCTTTCCCTTGGGAGTTCAGTGCTCGGTAGTAGGTTGATACCAGGTGCGCGCGCTCCTGATTCATATTAAGGCGGAGCTGGGTGCTCAGCAGAGGGGTGTATCATTCAGGCATCCGCACCACCATTGGTTGTCCCTGGAAGAAATTACGTAACTGTGAATATCTATAAAAATTCCGGAGGGGGTGGAGGTTGAAACACCTCTGAATGGACTCAAAGGTCCAGAGCATTCCTTGTGTGGTTATTTGCAACAAATATCTCAAACCATATCTTTCCCACTCCTGAAAGCCATGGTCCAGTCTGTTTGGGAGAAAGCCGTCTAGGTGAGTGATCAGGCAGAGCAGTGCTAAGAACGGGGTCAGATGTTGTGTTTTTCTAATGGTTTGCCAGATTCTTCTGCCGTGTCCAATCCAAGGTTTTGGGAAAGCTGAGAGCATCTGTCCCACCTCTGGGCCGTAAAGGGACTGGAAATGGTCCTTGTCTGGGGAGAGGGACCTCTCTGCTTGTATCCAATGCGGCATGACTGTCCTATTCTGCCTGGCCATTAAGTGGGTCAGATTTGCTGCAAAATAGTATAACTGCAGGTCCGGTTGGGACAACCCTCCTGCCCGTTGCAGTAGGGTAAGCACTTTTAACAGGACCCGGGGTTTCTGACCTGCCCAAATAAATTGCGAGATGAGACGGTTTCAAGTCCTGAAGGTCTTCTTAGGTATAAAATTGGGAATATTCTGGAATAAATATAGGGCTCTGGGAAGGGTGACCATTCGTACTAAGCCTATCCTCCTGCTAAGACTCAGGGGGAAGGTAGCCCATGTAGCCAGATCTGCCTTTAATTGTGATAGGAAGGGCCCGTAGTTGTTTTTGTAGGCTGCATCACTAGTTTGGGATATAAATACACCAAGCTATTTTAATCTGGTTAGATTCCACCGACATGGTACGATATTTCGAATGTGTGCTGAGGGAGTATAGTGAAAGGAGAGGATCTCCGTTTTCGCCAGGTTCAGTTTATACCCTGAAACCTGGCTAAATGTGTCCAGGGCTTGTTTTATAATTGGGAGAGTTTCTTCAGGGTTTCTGAGGTACAATAAAACATCATCAGCATACAGTGCTATTCGATGTTCCATGTCTCCCATCTCCACTCCCAGGACACCTCCAATTTCTCTTATATGTTGCGCTAGGGGCTCAATATAAGCCGCAAACATAAGGGGGGGACAGAGGGCTGCCCTACCTGGTCCCCCTTTTCAGGGAGAAGTACTCAGAATGATGACCTCCCACCTTAACACATGCCTGAGGGGATGCATAAACATTCTGCAGGACTGATATCAGTGGACCAGGGAGGCCGAGTCTCTCCAAAACTTTGTACAGGAAGGGCCATGCGACCCTATTGAATGCTTTTTCGGCATCTAGGTTAATCAGCACTGAGGTTCGAGGTCTGCATTTTATGAGTGAGGTGTAGGATACGCCTAATACTGTCAGTTGTAGAGCGGCTTCTCACAAAGCCCGTCTGATCCTGATCAATCAACTGCAGCATGGCTTGGTCTAGGCGTTGAGCTAAAATGTGCATAAATAGTTTATAGTCTGCATTCAGGACCGAAATTGGTCTGTATGAACTGCATAGCTGTGGTTTCTTTCCTGGCTTAAGGATAACTGAAATGGTTGCATAGGACCAAGATGGGGGAGGGGAGTCACCCTCTAAGACTGAATTAAACATGGTGAGGAGTTTAGGAGAGGTCTGCTGTTTCATAGTTTTGCAGAACTCACACTCCCGAATCCATCTGGACCAGGGGCCTTGAGTGATTTTGATGTGGAAATCGCAGCTGCGAGCTCATGCACCGTTATAGGAGAAGTCAATGCCTCTCTCTGGTCCACTGAGAGTCTGAGCACAGTTATCCCTCGTAGGTAGTCTGCGATTGACTGTAGGTCGGGTGTATGCTTGGGAGTGTAAAGCGTGGAGTAATATTTGGTGAACATATCTGTGATGTCATGCAGGTTAGTAAGGGGCTGACCACCAGACAGGTGTCTAAGGGTGTTGACCGCCGAGGCCTTCCTCTGCCTGCGTACCTGATAAGCCAGTAGTCTAGTTCATCTAGGTCCCACCTTGTAGTATCTCTGCCTCAGGATAGTCAGGGCAATCTCAGTTTACTGTAGCACTAATAGATCAATATCCGCCTTTACTTCCTGAAGCTGAGGCAGGACCGAGGAGTCCTCCACCTTGTGCGCCATTTGCAGAAAGTGCAGAGTCTCATCTAACCTGGCCCTGTGTTCCCTTCGGCTTTGTTTCAGCACTGCAGTGTGCTGAATGATGTGACCTCTAAGCACTGCTTTTATTGTGTCCCAGTATATTTTTGGGGATACTTCATCTGGAGGGTTAAGTTACAAACTTTCGGAAATTTTATCAGAGAGAAACTCACAGAATTGTTCGGAGCATAAATAGTACGGGTTAAGCCTCCATCTGGTATTTTTAATTTGGAGGCCCATCTCCCATGATGACATCAGGGGGGCGTGGTCGGAGAGGGTGATATCACCTAATTGGGCATTAGTTAGCTGACCAAGGTTTTCCAGCTGTGTGTAAGTTTGGTCCATACGCAAATATGTAGTATGGACGGTGGAGTAGTGGGAGTAATTTCTAGTATGTGGATGCAAATGTCGCCAGACAGCGACCCACCCCCACCTTGGCCGTGAATCGTTTAAAAAATGTTTGTGCTGGCGTTCGTTTCGTTCCTCTCGGATTAGAGGAATCCAGAGAGGGGTCCTGCATCAGGTTGAAGTCTCCTGCGAGTAGAAGGACTCCTTTTGTGTTCTGCACTACCCTATCCATCAAGGCCTTCAGTTGTGTGACAGGAAGCGAAGGAAGGGCATACACATTGGCTAAAGTGATTTCCAGTCCATTTAGTGTGACCTGGACTAACACCAATCTGCCCTCTGGATCCTATAGTGTGCATTCATGTTGAAAAGGTGTCCCCCTTGGAACAATAATAGCAACGGCACGCCTTCTGCCTCGCCCATGAGAGCTGTACAGAGCACCCCGACACAGTTTAGCCAGCCTGAGGTGCTCTGCCGCATTCAGGTGCGTCTCCTGGAGGTAGATTAGGTCAGCTCTACTCTTCCAGAGATACGATAAAACTCGTGTGCGCGTAATAGGAGAGGCCAACCCATTGACATTTTGGGATAGCAGTTTTACACTGGGGTTAGTCATATCTGCCCCTACTAATTCACACATTTCGGGGAATGACCCCGTACACACCTCTTTGATTTTTAGCTGAATCCATTAGGAATATGTCTGTCCTGTTTACAAAACAATAGTAAATGCATTGTAAGTAACAACAATAAACATTCAAACACACTACGAACAACTATAAACACAACCTGACCCGTGTAGTGCCCAACAGGGCACTCTGCACAGGGGTTGTAAAACCTGTACTTCCAAATGTTAGAATCTGATCCAGATTCTGTAGTAAGGAAGAATCCTTACTATGAGGCTTCATCTCCCAACAAGATGCCTCTAGACACTTACGGTGTCTGACAAGGGATGGGGGTTAGGGTTAGTGGGATGTCTTGTATGGGTCCGTCAAGACCTCTTGCAATGTTGCAATTACTAGACCGCATGTCTTTAGTACTGCATGGCCTACAAAAATATCTGACCTGTTACTAACATTATATCTGTAAAGGGCCATGAGCAGAGAGAGAGAGAGAGAGAGAGATATCAGATCAGAGAAGGCACCGGGGGGAGGTCCAAAGCAGGAAAGGATCTGAGGTGAAGAAACCCCATCAATTCAAACATCTCCCTCCTGTCAAACCCCCTCACCCAGGAGCGTCATAGGCCACCTTCTTAAGGGTCTGTGCAATCGGAGAGGTCCTTAATATTCAGCGACTGTAAACGAGGGAGGGGGTGGAGGAGTGGATAGCCTCCCAGGGTGACAGGCGCAAGGCAGCTGAAGACGGCACAGGAACCCCGTTATGAGCATCATACGTAATGCTTAGAGTGTCCTCCACCTGCAGTTGGCTGTGGAGAAAGGGGGAGGAGGGAGAGCACAGGCGCCTAACGCTGAATCGCTGGACTTGCAAACTGCTTGTCCGTGAGGGCAAAAGCAAGAAAGCCCTGTGTCTACCACCTCAGCATTCCGGTCCGTGGGTCTCGTCCAGCCAAGGCCAGGAGAAGACCAGGTTCTAAATTTATTTTAATGCGCGGGCACCACTAAAGGGGAGAAATTCCACAACTATTCGGGCTGCCCCCACCCCCAGAGCAAGGTGCACCACCTGTGGGGTGGAAGGCAGGATGAAGCATTCACGGCTCAGAGGGCTGCCGTAAAAGAGGCCTACGATACTAGCCCCCCCACCTCTCACGCCACAGCCCAACCCGAAAAGGTAACGCTTCCAAGTTTAAGAAAATTCCCCCTCCCTCACCATATCACACAGTACTTGTTCCTCACCAGTCCTGAGCCATGCACTCAGTCATACCCAAAAGTCACTCTCAGGGAAATCTTCCAGAGTTGTCAGCTTTCAGCCATTCGTGCTGCTGCTCTCCTCCGCCCACGACCATCTAGTCTTCAGGGCCTCCACAATGTTTTGTATCGCCTCCACACCCTGCCTTCTTTCTGACTGTTATTCCACACTTTTTGAGACGGTTTTGCTGTGATGGTAGTTGCTGGGGAAGGGCGCTGTTGTGGCACCTCGATCTTCCTACTTTTCAACTCCTGTAGCGCTCCAGTAGGGTTCTCAAAAGTGATGGGACCCTCCTTAAAGAACACAGTCAGTTTTGCAGGATATGGGGTCCTGAATTTAATCCCCTTCATTTTTAAAGCACGGAGAATTGGGATATAAGCTTTCCGTATGGCCATTATCTCTGGTGAGTAATCATTCTCAAAAACAGCCTGTCTCCTGAGTACAACACCGAGCCTGCTTTTCATGCAGTGTGGAGGACGCACTCTTTATCTTGATATCTTAGGAATTGTATGAGAATAGTCCGTGGGCGTGCTCCCGGGGGTGGCCTTGGACCTAGGGTGCGATGAGCTCTGTCGATTTCCAAAGTTAGGGCGTCTGGTAGGGTTAAATATGTCACGGAGCATGGTCTGAATAAATTTCAGAATATCTGAACCTTCGGCCCCCTCCAGGAGACCCGATATCCGTGTGTTGTTTCTTCGATTTCTACTTTCAGCGTCCTCCGCTCTGTCTTGTACGGTTTTAATGGTTTGATGCAGCTGTACTATAGCCCACTCTGCATCTGTGACCCTCTGGTCTGACTCCAAAGCATGGACTTCGGCCAATTCCTGGCGCTTCTCTATTTTATTTATGTCAGTGTGGAGCGCTGTTACCGAGGATCTCATCTCTTTGCTAAACTTCCTGAGCTCCGTTAACATTTGTGTCATCTGCCTTTGCAGGATGTCGGTGGGGATCTGTCTGCACGCCGGGGAACCAGCTGAGGCCTGCAAACTCTTGCTCTCCGACTCATCCACTTGCAATCCTGCTTCATCTGGTAGGTCTCGTGGTATGCTTTTCCCACGCTCATATTTTTTTAGGCATTTTTCTACCTCCTACTGTGGTTTGCTGTGAAGATTTGAATAGAAAAAGCAGTTTTAGGAGGCTAGTTAGCCGAGTCTTGATGGAGCCTCCTGGTTCAGGCTGCACTCAGGGGCATGACGTCACCGGAATTCTGGCAACTCAGGTTCAATGCAAAGAAGTGCAAAATAATGCACCTGGGAAAAGGGAACCCTGGGGACTGATACAGGATTTGGGGGAGGTTGGGGGTGCTGACGATCACCAAGGAAAAAAGTGACCTGCCGGTTTTCATTTCGATGACCTAAAGGTGTCAAAGCAGAGCACAAAGGCTGCAGGCAGAGCCAGTGGCATGCATAGGCAGAGGTATTACTACCAGAAGGCGGGAGGTGGTGATGCCATTGTATAAAACAGTAGTGAGACTTCACCTAGAATACTGTGTGCAGTTCTGGAGGCGGTCCAGAAAAGGGTGACCAAGATGGTACAGGGCTTTCACCACAAAACATATGAGAAGAGATTAAAAGACTTCAATATGTACTCACCGGAGAAGAAGAGGGAGCGTGGGGACAGGATAGAAACATTCAAGTACCTCAAGGGCATAAACAAGGTGCGGGGTGGGGGGGGAAGACATCTTCCAATTTATGAGGAGTACAAGAACAAGGGGGCAGGTTAAGAGGAAATGTGAGAAAATGTTTCTTCACAGAGAGGGTGGTGGACACATGGAATAGTCTGCCACAACAGGTGGTGCGAGCGAGCACAGTGGGGCAGTTTCAAACATGCCTGGGACAGGCACAAGGGAACCTTGCAGTGGGAAGAAGTGATGAAAAGCCACTGACCAGGTAGGGTCCGAGGCCGCAAACAAGTATAGGGCTTACAGGACAAACTGGATGGGCCTAGTGGTCCTCATTTGCTGATGATTTCTATGCTTCTAACCCAACAGCTGGGCTATGGTGCAAACATTCAGTACAGTGTAGTTCCAAAACGTTAGAGAAGTAAAAGTTCACCGCAGATTCTACTTGATCTCTGGCCCATTCACCCACCCATCCCCTCCTTTTCTCTAGCCCATTCACCCACCCATCCCCTCCTTTCTCTGGCCCATTCACCCAGCCATCCCCTCCTTTTCTTTAAGATTTCCTTATGCCTATCAAATGTATTCTTGAACCCCACCACTGATTTCGCCCCCATCTCCTCTGCTGGAAGACTGTTCCAAGAATCCATCACTCTTTCTGTAAATCATTACTGCTTCATCACTCTAGAATCTACCCCCTCCAGCTTTTTATCATGCCCCTTTGCTCTTGAGCAGCTTTTTTCTGAAAAATACCTACCTTCAGCACCTGATTTACCCCCATGACGTATTTAAAGGTCTCCATCATATCCTCCCTCTTCCTCCTCTCTTCCAGGGTGTACATATTTAGGTCCTTAAGTCTCTCCTCTTAGGGTTTCTGATGCAGACTCTGCACCATTTTAGTTGCCCTCCTCTGGACCACCTCCACCCAATCTCTGTCCTTCCTGAGATGTGGTCTCCAGGTGACACAGTACTTTAGGTAGGGTCTTACCAGCAATCTATACTGAGGCAATACTACCTCCCTCTTTCTGCTGGTGAAACCCCTCCCTATGCAACCCAGTACTCCACTAGCCCACCTAACTGCCTTGTTGTGTTCCTACCTGGTAGTCATCAGTACTACTCCTCACATTTTGTTCTCTCCTGCTGGGTTTTTGTGCCCCAAGTGCATCACATTGTACTTTTTCACACTAAAACCCAGCTGCCATATTCTCGACCACTCTTCGACTTTTCTCAGGTCTAAGTTCACCCCCCCCCCAGAATGTCAACCCTATTGCAGATTTTGGTATCAGCCACAAAGAGGCAGACATTCCCTTCCAGCTTCTCTGCAGCGTAGTGACCACTCCTCAATTTTCTGTACTTGGAAAAATAGGGCCCCTAGAGTCCGCCGGCGAATCCTGGTGGCAAGGGATTTCACCAACCTCCTACCCGAACACCTGATTGGCTGCCTAAACAGCACTGATTGGAGCCCTATCAAACTACTCCCCTCATTGGATGAGGCTGCTGCCTTCTTTCAGAGAGCCATCACCATGGTGGCCGATCGCCTGGCCCCATGAAGAAATTTCGCACCAAGGGGAGCTGCTATAAGTGGATCACCCACCACGTGAAATCACTCATGAAAAACCGGGATACAGCTTGGAAGAAATATAAGCTCTCCTCCCTACCAGCTGACCCCACCTGCTATAAGTCGCTTAGAAATAGGTGCAAATTGGCCATTAAAGTGGCCAAACGAGAGTATGTCACAAATCTACAGAAAAAGAACCTAGGCCAACCCTAGACTCTTTTGGGCTCACATGAACGGGCTAATAAAGGGGAGCGGAAAGACCGTACACGGCCCCATAGAGGTGAATGGTCAACTAACAAACGATGACACTAGCATCGCCATGGCACTCAACCGCCAGTTCACAAACCTGGACCAGATCAAAGCGGGACTGCCTATCCACCTCCCAGTCTCTTATGACCCCCTTCCTCACATATCCGATCGCCCCACCTTCCATCTTAGGCTATTAAAACCTAACTAAGTCCTCCCTTTATTAAAATCCCTCAAAACATCGGGATCCATGGGACCAGACGGAATTCCCCCCTGAATACTAAAGGAAGGGGCCCTAGCACTTGCCAGGCCCCTAACCTGGCTCCTCAATCAATCCCTCATCGAAGGTGCCATCCCTGAACAATGGAAACTGGCTCATGTAGTCCTTGTCTACAAGGGAGGTTTGAGGGAGTCCACCAACAACTACAGGCCAATCTCCCTACTCTGTAGCCTTGGTAAGATTCAAGACAGATTGATACACGAACAACTCTGTGACTACCTAGAGCTCCATCAATTATTATCTGCCTCCCAGCATGGATTCAGAACCAATCATGGGACTGATTCCGCGCTTATCAAGTCCTCCACAGATGTTCTCAGAGAACTGGATAAGGGGAACCCCACTGGGGCAGTCTTCATAGACCTATCCAATGCATTCTACCTCGTCAACCATAACCTGCTGCTTTCCAAACTGAGCCATGTTAGGCTAGACAGCCACTCCCTGTCGTGGTTCAACAGCTACCTCACCGGGCGGTCACAGAGGGTAAAATGGAAAGACTCCCTGTTGGAGCCTCTCCCATTAACAGAGGGGGGGTGCCCCAAGGGTCAATATTTGGCCCCCTTCTCTTCTCTTCACCAATGATCTCTGTAATCACTGTGGGAAGAGCTCAGTGGTACAGTATGCGGACGATGCAGTCATCTACCGCCCCCCACCAATCTGGGGGAACTCTGCTCCGGGGCTACAAGATGACCCGAGATCTCTAGAGGAATGGCTTGTCACCAACAGAATGATCATAAATCCTAACAAGACTAAGGCCATGCTGTTTGGTCCAAGAACCCTCAGTCGTGACAGAAGCCAACACTTCCAACTGACGACCACCTCAGGCAAGGGGCTTGAGGTGGTCGAATCAATGAAATACCATGGCCTCACCCTGGACCAGGGCTTCACCCTCAAGGAACATGTAGACCAGGTAACGAAAAATATTCATGCCAAACTCGGGACCCTGTACAGGTTGAAAGACCAGCTGATAACAGCAGCCCAGGCCTCCATCGCCACTAGCATTCTGCTCCTGACCATTACCTATGCGGCCCCTGTGGTTCAGGAAGCAGCCAGACAACAGATAAACAAACTACAAGTTCTCTATCGTAAGGTGGCTCGCTTCGCCACACTATTCAGCCCTAGGACCCACCATTGTGACACTATGTCCCAACTAAACTGGCCCTCCTGGGACGCCAGGCTCCAGTACCCCCTACTCTGCCACATCTATAAATTACTCAGCTCCTCCCCTCCTCCCAGCCTCACTGGGTTCATTGCCCATAAGAGAAACCCTAGGCTCCTCATAACGACCGACCGGACTCTCCTCGCTGTGCCCAGGGTTAGAATCAAGGCAGGTGGCAAGTCGTTCGCCATCACTGCCCCCACCCTATGGAACTCTTTGCCCCCAGGTGTCCAGGAAGCTACCTCTTCCAACACCTTCCGCACTAGGCTTAAGGCTCATATGATGGCCACCTCAAAGTACAATTGCTAAGGATAGGGGCTCCTAAGCGTAAGCCTAACTCACTGAGCTCTCTACTCTTACTGGGCCATCCCCCCACCTCCCCCCCAGCCAGGGAAAGACCAATATTGACTACACACCATGTTACCTGCTGAAATGCAACAATGTATTACCCCACGTTATGTTTCTATGTGACTTATGTAATGTATTTTGCTGTATACAATCCTATGTAAAATTCTATATAACTCCTGGGTCGCCCCTGAAAAAGGGACTTTCGGGGCCCAGTGGGCTCACCCGGTTATCAAAATTTAATAAATAAATAATAAATAAACGTCACTTATACAGACATTAAATTGGACTGGTCCCAGCACTGATCCCTGACCCTCCAGCTGCCGCCTCTTCACTCCTGTGAGGTACCTGTAGGTTTCAATTATGTCCCTTCTTGCTCTCCTCTCTTTCAGGAAGTACATGTTAAGTTCCCTGCAGCCTTTCTTCGCATGGCTTCTCATGCAGCTCCCATCACCAGTTTGGCTGCCCTCCTCTGTACCACTTCCACAACTTCAATGTCCTTGCAGAGGTGTGGCCTCTAGAACTGGACAGAGTACTCCAGATGGGGCCACATCAGTGAGCGATACAACGGCAGCACCACCTCCCACATTTTGCTATAAATCCTTCTTTCAGTGCACCCCAGCATCCTGCTAGCCTTTGCTACTGCTTTGTCACACTCCCCAGCCACCTTAAGGAGTAGGAGCTGTGAAGGAGAATACTCGATCTTTACATATTAAGAAAACAACTTTGTGTGAGGTGGAGCCAGAGCACCACCGGGTCAGGGATAGGAGGACTCAAGCTTGAAGATAGTTTCGGTGACTGAGCATGCTCAATGGAACTGCCTAAGTGAGGACAGTGAACTGAATCCAAGTTGGTAGAACTTATCTTGCTGCTGCCTCTATAATGGTTGATCTCCCTTCCATTCCAGTTGTATCTGATCTTGCTGCACCCCTTTATTAGACTGCCAGCCTGACTAATGAAGCCAATCAACAAAGGACTTACTGTTTACAGGGACATTGTCAACCTTATTTGCATCATAGTATTTCTAGTTGAAAACCACATGTTATGATTCCTTACCTTATCCAAAATTCGTTGACGATGCTTGTTTTATCTGCTTCTTTTCTAAGTTAAACTAAAATACATGCTATTGGTGCAATTATACCCAAACTTGTTTTGTTTCAAATCTTTGATTTTCTTCCTGCCTATTTCCTGAACATTATGAACACCCCTAAACAGTGCAGCCACTCTGATGCATAGTCTCCTCTCCTCCTACTGCATCATAAGTGGCTTGACTCTGGTTAGGGTATTCTCAAGGCCAGGGAAGATGCAGTACAAGTCAACCAAAAAATGTGAACAAACATGTTTTTCTACAGTAACACCAGTATCGTAGGCAGTCTGTTTTTCACTTTTTAAAACAAAAAAGGAATCAGAATCAAACTACCATCTACATCAGCAGTCTCTACAGAATGTGACCTATCATACATTATTTTTTTTTTTTTAAACTAAAGACACTGAGACCGAACAGAGTTGACAGAGTCCCTTTCAGTATCCTTTCCATTTTGTTGCAGAGGCATAAAAAGTACCGCACCTAAATAAACCCAAAGTAGCAAAGGCTGCCTGTCAAGTTC
The DNA here is from genome assembly GCA_016271365.2 of Neoceratodus forsteri. NCBI lineage: Eukaryota > Metazoa > Chordata > Ceratodontiformes > Ceratodontidae > Neoceratodus > Neoceratodus forsteri. The sequence goes on along the minus strand of CM057451.1, from coordinate 666,717,112 downwards.
ATGAACACCCTCTCTGTGTAACTCCAATGAGGCCATATCTTCTCATTCTTTAACCATTAGCATCTACATGTTGGTACAGGCTCCATATTCAAAGTGTCATCTTTGTAGGAGGCTCAAGGTTGGTCTTACTCTTGGGTCACACTCTACGCAGTCAGGTCAACCTACCTTACGGAGCCGATCATGTACGGCTGTGCCAGCTGCACCACGATGGCACCGCTGCCTAGCTGGTGACATGTGTACCCCGAATCCCAGTCATAGTTCTTGGTGTCCCCATTCAGGAGGGCATTGCGGCTGCGACTCACACCCTCAATCACGCTGGCACACGCTGATGTTGTCGCAATGTTCTCTGCAGGGACTAAAAAAAGAAAAGTACAATAAGTATTCTATAGAGAGACATATGATATTATAATTGCTTGACATCATAAGCAAGCTACACATAATGTGCAATATCAACAGCTGACTACAGACCTGGCTCCAGTTTTCTTTTTCCTGGCAACATTTTTATCTGCCCATGATATGTCCCCTCCTCCCACACTGTGGGTGGCTGGCCCATCTTCTCCTGGTATGCCTCCTCCCCATTTCCCAATCCTCAACATTGTAATCATCCTATCTTTCCCTGGTATGGATGGCCCCAAATCCTCACCGGATGGTGTTTAATCTAGATTTCCTTGGAATGTTCCCCTACCAAAGCACTTCCCCTTGAATTTATTTATTTGTTAGTGGGGCAGGTACACTGGTCCCAGGGTCCATTTTCAGGAATGACCCGGGCCATTAAGATGGCACACATCAGCATAGATACAACACAAAAACAAGGAGACGTAATATACAAAGAACATGACAAGTTATGCCAGGTGATGTATGGTTACACAGAAATACAGAGCACCTGAGTTTGGCTCAGGTGAAAGGAGAAAGGCAAAAACAAAAACATGTCTCTATGGGTCATAGTAACATAGTAGTTGATGGCAGATAAGGACTGCTCAGCCCACCTAGTCTGCCCCGTATTCCCTGCCTGCATCAGTGGCATAAATAAACACTGCATTACAGTTATATTACAGTTATAACCCGTCTCAGAGAACTAGGTACTGAAACTGGTTGGCGGGGGGGATCCACTTACTAAACTAGCTACTTAGTCTGAAAGGTCCACGAATAGAGAAAGAATAATGGGTTGCCTTCTTCTGGGACACTGGCAAACAAGTTGGCTAGGAAGATGTCTAGCAACAGTGCTTTGAAAAAGAGATGCAGAGCTAAGGTGGTGAAGGGGGGATGGAAAACCAGTCCAAATTTGCTTCCTTGGAACATCTGCATGGGCAGCACAGTGGAAGCTTTCAAAGCCTCTCTGAAGACCTCATTATTCGAACAAGCTTTCCCCAGTTATTGTTAGATCTGCACTGTGTTTGTCATATTTGATTATATTTTAACGTTTTTGATGTTATGTCTAGCTTGGTCTGCATTTTCTTTGACTGGTTTTATGTACAGCACCCTGAGCCTTTGGGACAGGGTGCTTTATAAAGATTGCCTTGCCTCTGACAATGGCTAGCTGTACCTCTTGGGTCATGAGGTTCCTCAACCTGTAACAGACCCCAAGTTTCTGATTTATGTCTTTCACTGATGTTCATGTGGTCAGACAAGGCTTGGGGTGGGTCCAGTGTAACCCCCAAGTATTTAAATGCCATAACCTGCTCTGGGGGGACACTTCCTGTGTTAGAATGTTCAGGGGATTCAGAGTACCAGGGCCTGCAGCCAAGTCTGCAAGCATGAGTTTGGATCCTAAAAGCATCACCTTTGTTTTTTTCTTCTGTTTATGAACAGCCTGTTACAAGTGAACCACATCCAGGTAGCACTATACTTATTCTGTAAGCATTATACTCCCTGGAGAGGGAGGTGGATAGCTGAATCAGGTTACTGGCGCTGTGGTAAATGATCAGATCCTCCATATACATAAACATGCAGCAGCCTTTGTTCTCCCTTGGGAAGTGGTTCACAAAGAGAACAGAATCAGTACAAGAGTGGACCCTTGGGGGATCTTGCTATCTAGCCCCTGAGAGTTGAAGATATCCCCCCCCACCTGCGCAAACCACCTGGGACCTCCCCAAGAGGTAGTTTCTTCTAACCCAGGCTGTGGCTGCATCTGAGAAACCATAGTGTTGCAACTTATCCAGGAGGATATCATAGTCCACAAGATAAAAGGCCTTGTTAAAACCGTGAAGATGTCCCCTGTTAGTTTCCCATCATCCATGATCTTAAGAACATGGTCAGTGCAACAGGTCAAGGCAGCGGTGGTGTTATGGCCTTTTCTTAAACAATGCTGATGGAGGAAAAGCAGGATGTGGTTGGACACATGCTCAGTAATTTGCTGAAACACGATTTTCTACAGTATTTTGCTAAGGTGGGAAGAGGATGGACACTGGGTGGTAGTTATCCATAGAGTTTAGGTCCCCTGATTTGAATATGGGTGCAACTCTGGCCTGTTTCCAGAATGATGTGATGGCTGAGGTGGACAATGACAAATTTAAGATGGTGAGACAGGGTCTGGCAATAAGATCGGCTGTTAGCTTGTGGAATTGAGGGCAGAGACCATCACTATTGGCGCACTCATGACTAGGGAGGGCCATGAGGAGACAACGTAATAATGATAAGTTTAAATGCTACATTGACAAGCATTTAAACTAGCCAAGGGGGGTGGCAGACCAGCAAGGAGGGTACCTACTTGCTCACTCCCCACAGTTAGCAGTTGAACCAGTGAACCGGAGGAGTGGATATCTCAACAAAGCAGTGTGCAAAAGATGAAGATTAGCACCCAAGAGGTGGATAGGCAGAAAAGGGACAAAAATCAGCAGAAGGGCAGACAGCAAGGAGAACCAGGGATAAAGGGCAACCAGGGAAGGGGCTGGAGCAGAACAGCTAAACAGTATAGGGAGGTCAAATCATGGAAAGCCATGTGTGCCAATGCCAGGAGCCTTAGCAATAACATGGAAGATCTGGAGGCTGTCATGGTGCAGTCAAACCTGGACATTGTGGCCATCACAGAAACCTGGCGTAATGATAACCATGACCGGGAGATGGCTATTCCTGGCTACAACATATTCAGAAGAGACCGGGCAGGTAGGAAGGGAGGAGGAGTGGCACTGTATGTGAAAAATGACATAAGGGCCACAGAGACCCAGGAGGAACAAAATTGGGGAGAGATACCCTGGGTTAAGCTGGAAAGGAAAATGGGGCCAGCCATCCGCACAGGTGTGGTCTAGAGACCACCAGCCCAGGAGGAAGAAACAAATAAGGAGCTGATGCTAGCCATCCAAAGGATGGCAGACAAGGGTGAGGCAGTACTGGTTGGAGACTTCAATATTCCAGATGTGGACTGGAGCATCCCAGCAGCAGCATCTACTAGAAGCAGATTTATCCTGGACTCCCTTCAGGGTGCCTTCCTCAAGCAACTGGTCATGGAACCAACTCGGTAGAAGGCAATACTGGGCCTTGTGCTCACAAACAGGGACAGTGTGATGGGGGTAACAGTGGGGGAGCACCTGGGGAACAGTGACCACCAGTCACTGTGGTTTGAAATCACAGAAGGAGCAGAACCAAACCACACAAAAACACATATCCTGGATTTTAGGGGCAGATACTTGAAAGAGGCATTAAGGGAATGGGGCAGGAATCAGGGGTTGAGGAACAGTGGGCAGTATTTAAAACGGGATTACAAGAGCAACAGAATTATGCATTAAGCAGGTTAGCAAGAGGAAAAGGAAGAGGATGCCATTATGGTTTTCCAAAGAGGTAGCAAAGAAAGTGAAAGCCAAAAAGATTGCATTCAAGCAATACAAAAAGACACAGGCACAAGGGGATAGGGAGAAGTACAGGAGAAGCAAAGGAAGGCAGGGAGGTCAGTAAGGGAAGCCAAAGCTCAGACAGAAGAGCACATTGCAAAATCAGTGGATAGAGGGAACAAAACCTTTTACAGGTACATAAGTGAGAAAAGAAAGGCAAAGGGAGGGACAGTGAGGCTGAAGGGGGAGGATGGGGGCCACGTGGAGAATGACAACAGTAAAGCTGACATAATGAACAGGTATTTCTGCTCGGTCTTTACTGAGGAAGAGGAGGGTAATAGGTCTGAAGGGAGTACGAGGGACGAGAATGGGGCAGAAATGGACACAAGTCCCTTTACACGAGAAAGGGTCCTGAAGGAACTGGAAGGAATAAGAGTTGATAAAGCAATGGGGCCAGATAGGGTGCATCCCAAGGTCCTTAAAGAACTAAGAGAGGTGGTGGCTGAACCTCTGGCTATCCTGTTTAGCCAATAACTGGAAACAGGGGAGGTACTCAAAGACTGGAGGACAGCAGATGTAGTCCCCTTATACAAAAGTGGGAACAAAGAGGAAGCGGGGAACTACAGACCAGTCAGCCTCACCTCAGTAGTGGGGAAGATCATGGAAGCACTACTGAAGGAGAGATTGGTGGAACATCTGGTTGTCAATGGACTGCAGGACCAAAGGCAGCATGGCTTCACCAGCGGGAGGTCATGTCAGACCAACCTTGTTGAATTTTTTGACTGGGTGACTAGGGAAGTGGATCGGGGAGGGCATTGGACACGGTGTATCTGGACTTCAGCAAGGCCTTTGACACTGTGCCACACAGAAGACTATTGCACAAACTAGGGAATATGGGTGTGGGCAGGACAGTAGTGTGGTGTGGTGGGTAGGTAACTGGCTGGGCGGCAGGACAGAGAGAGTGGTGGTAAATGGCTGTCACTCCACAGAGGGAAGAGCGACTAGTGGGGTACCACAGGGATCAGTGCGGGGACCAGTCCTATTTAACATCTTCATCAGTGACATTGCGCAGGACCTAGAAGGCAGAATTTCACTGTTCGCTGATGACACAAAGCTCTGTAACAGAGTAGACACACCAGAGGGTGTAGACAGAATGAGAAGGACCTGCAGAAACTTGAAGAATTGTCAGGGTTTGGCAGTTGAAATTCAATGCAAAGAAGTGCAAGATAATGCATATGGGCACAAAACCCGGGCACAATATATCAGTTGGGGGTGAGGATATAGCATGCACCAAGCAGGAAAGGGATCTTGGGGTTAACATCTCCGATGACCTCAAGGTAGGGAAACAGTGTGACAAGGCAGCAGGTAAAGCAAATAGGATGCTGGGATGCATAGGCAGGGGCATCACCAGCAGGAAAAGAGAGGTCATAATTCCACTATACAAGACATTAGTAAGGCCCCACCTGGAGTACAGTGTACAGTTCTGGAGACCTCACCTACGTAAAGACATAGACAGGGCAGAGAAGTTTCAGAGGAGGGCAACAAAGATGGTACATGGATTGCATCGCAAGTCCTATGAGGACAGGTTGAAGGAATTGAATATGTACTCCCTGGAGGAGAGGAGAGGAGAGGAGGGAGAGAGGGGACATGATAGAGACATACAAGTATCTTACAGGGAGGAACAGGGTCCAAGAATATACTATTTTTAAGCAAAAAAAGATGTTCTAGGACTAGAGGGCATGGGATGAAGTTGGAGGGAGGACGATTCAGAGGAAATGTGAGGAAGAATTTCTTCACTGAATGAGTGGTGGACAAGTGGAACACCCTGCCAGAGGAAGTGGTGGGGGCTGAAACAATCACGGGATTTAAGAATGCATGGGATAGACACAAAGGAATTCTGGAAGTCAGGGGTAAGGGGCAAGGGGCAACAGAGTTCTAGGAAAACAAACTGAAGTTACAAACTCAAATGGGCAGACTAGGTGGGCCATAGGCCCTTATCTGCCGACACTGTCTATGTAGCTATGTATCTTTTTACGGGAGGTAGACCTGAAGTAAAAGTATGCATTCCTAGCCTCACTCCTACCCCTGGAATGTCCCCGTCTCCATCCCAACACTGTAGTCAATCCATCATCCCTTGAAATGTCCCCCTGCATGTGTCTATGCACCTTTATCTGGTATGTATACTTATCACTGTCGTAGTGCAATAGGTCAGGAAGCATAGGCAAATCAGGAGAAGTTATAACATTTTCAAGTAGCATTTTATTATTGACATCAATAACACTACAATAAAAAAAAAAGATGTACAGGACAGCTCTTCATACAGGCAGTCCTTCCTCGGAGTCTCTCTGAAGTCTCAGTCTCTCTCTCTCTAGACAAAACATTGTTCTCTTTATACGAGATGTCTTTGCCTGGCAGTTTAACCTCTGCATCCTGTTCTTGTAAGTTTCATCTTGTGCTTTTCCACAAAATGCAACAAGACTTTTTTCCACTGACCTTCTTGTGACCAGCAATAAGAGTACATTAGTTTTCTTAACAGGTGCAACCAATTAATACATCTTGTCCCAAGGCCGATTTCCTGCTGATAATTCTGCAAACAAGCTTGTGGAGGTCAAAATGCATCTCAAGGTTAACACCCTGTGACCCAGATAAACCCAAATAGCTTTCTGCATCATTTCAACAATATAATTATATACATTTGTAAACTAGGGGATCCCAGTTTCACATACTCCATTCCAGGTCACACCTGGAAATGAGCTCTGGCTCAGTGTGTCTTTCCTGGTTCCCAAATTTTAAATAAAAAAATAAAATATATTTTTTTTTAAATACAGAGAAGCAAGGAAAAAAAAAAAAGAACAGAAACAGCAAGTGAAGGAAGGGAGAAACTGGGGAATAGGGGGACCACTGGGGTGGCCAATTCCTAGATACCAGAAGGAAAATTTGACTGTACAATCAAACAATCAAGAGATAGACAAGTGACAGAACAGGACAGAATAGATCCTTGCTTTTAATTCTCTCTGCATAACAAATTATCCCAACCACCCAAAACTTTGTGGTGGGTGCACTTGTCTCTGGTATGTCTGAAGTCCCCACCCAGACATTACAGACAGTGCAACTTCCCCTGGTTTATTCAGATACAGACCCCGACATTGTAATCAGTGCATGGTACCTTCCCCTGGCATATTCCCTGTCCCCGCTCCTTTCCAGATATGTCCTCCTGTTTACATCTTTACACTGGTCAAACCATCCTCCCATGGAATATTTCTCTCTATCCTAACCCTTCCTCTTCTATGTCATCATCCCCATCCCTCACCTCGGCCTTCCCCTGGCATGTCCCCTGTCCTCACCCTGCCACTGTGGTAATTAAATTGGACTGGCAGTATAGCGTAGAAATTAGAGGAATGAGGTGTAAACGAGCTTGATACATCCAGCAGACCAGACCAGAGTTTGATTCTCACAACCTCCACTTGCATACTGTGCGACTGAGCAAGTCACTCAACCGCCCAGTGCTCCCAGGTCGCCCCTTTAAACAGGCACTTGTGCGTAATGGGCCTCACCCGGTTACCAAAGACTTAAAAAAAAAAAAAAAAACTAATATTCCCCAGTCCCACCCCGACACTCTAATAGGGGATGTTACAATACCAGATTTTTAATATCACAGTATTTGTATAAAAAAGTATTACAATATATTAGTTATTGCGATAATGTGCAGTATTTCTAATTTTAGGAAAAATAGTAAGAATCTGATTGAAGGAAGGTGGGTAACTGGGAATCTGTGGAGGGGTTGTAGGATAACAGATGGACCAGACACAGAACTTCAGGTTCAACACACAATCTTTGTGTGCTGTTTATTTAAAACACAGGGAATAACCTTAAGCAATGGCATATCCCTTCTGCAATACAACACTTTGCAGCAACAGACTATGCATGTCCGTGCTCTATACTTAGCACATACTGACCCAACGATCTACTGATCTCTTTAGTGAAAATTAATTAATTCTCTAAGTTGATCTTGTGTGTTTGGGTGATGGGGAGCTCAAAAATGAAAAAAAAAACCAAAACAAGCTAAAGACAAAGAACCTTAGTACAGTGGTATTTTCAACATTTACAGGTTTCATACACATAAGGCGAAACATCAAGGTATTTTATGACATAGTGCTATTGCATACTAAATCCAACAATGAGGAACACAGCTGGTTTTACATCAGCTGGCCGGTCACCACAATAACCTCCCTATACAAGGACTGGAGAGGAAAGAGGAAAAAGGAAAATTAAAGTGGCACTATAGCATGCAGGGTTTTATTTAACTCTAAAAATTGATTAGCGTTTTGCTCATAAAAGTGCTAACACATTGTGAAAATGCATAGCACTTGCCTCACAGTGTTTAACAAACATAACACTTCTAGAAATCCTATAAAAATACTTTCTGTACAGTTAGTATTGTCCCAAGAAAAAAAACTGCTAATCAATTATTTAAAACCCTGGTATAGTTAAGAAAGGGGAGGGGAGCGCCCATAGGTGGCCAACCTTATGGACTAGAAATTGTAAAGGATGGATTAGGCTAAGAAACAGAAGAACTGTTGCAACAGATTTACGAAAAGGTCGGTCCTCAAGAGTGGCAGGATCTCCCTGTCACATATCCCCCACCTTAAGAGGAAAGCAGTAATTTCAGACTGCTTATCACCTTACTGTCCCAGGAAGGGATGGAGCTTCCACCCATCCATCTTCAGATGCTCTGTCTCAGGGTCTCTATTAATGATAAACATTCCATCATAAACATAGTGGATATCAGCATTCTTTACCCTGAGGTGTTAACGCATTTCTCAACAGAGTCTAATGGTACCTTCCCTGCACTATCTCCTTTTAGAGAAAGTCTGTCATATTTCATTGACATCAATTCCTGCACCATACCTAGACATGCAATCAGCATTTACATGTTTTGTTCCTGCCCTATGGGATACAGTAAATCGATAGGACTGAAGAGCTACCGCATTATACAGTGTTTTTTTTCTCATTTGGTGTAACCAACAAAGGGGGTTATGATCAGTTACAACTTTAAATTTAGCCCCCCTCCCCCCAAGTAATATTTCAGAGACTCAATAGTTCACTTCAGAGCTAAACATTCTTTCCCTAAGGCGGCATATCTTCTCTCCCTCTCATGTTGCTTTCTGCTGATATACATGATCGGATGTTCTTCCCCATCCATTTTCTGAGATAAGACTGCCCCAATACCATTCTCTGATGCATTGGTTTGAACCTCAAACACTTAGTTAAAGTCAGGGTTTTTCAATACAGGAGCTATACACAGAATGGCCTTGATATTCCTAAAAGCCTCATCACAAATAGGGATCCACTGAACCTTATCTGGGCACCTCTTTTTAGTTAGATCAGTCAAAGGACTGGCCATGGCTGAGAAATTAGGATTAAATCAATAATAACCAGCCAGGCCTAGGAAAGATCTCACGTGCTTTTTTATGGTAGGTATTGGGCTGTTTGCTACTGCTGTAACCTTTTCTACCGTGGGCTTCACTTGTCCATTGCCTAAAATGAACCCTAGGTTATCTTGTCTCGATCTTTGCTAGGGCACATTTAGCAGGGTTAATGGTCACTCCTGTCTCCTTTATTGCTTGCAATACCTGGAACAAGTGCCTAACATGGGATTCCCAGTCAGGGCTGAATATGACAACATCATCCAAATATGACGCACAGTACTCAGTGTGTAGTCTTAGCATGTGGTCCATAAAATGCTGAAAAGTGGTTGGGGCCCCATGTAGTCTGAATGGCACTGTGAAAAACTGGTATAAACCGATTAGCGTGCTAAATGCAGTTTTATATTGTGAATCAGGTGACAAGGAGATTTGCCAATATCCCTTAGTAAGATCAAGGGTGGAGATACACTGTGCACTGCCTAGCCTGTCAATGATGTCATCTATTTGGGGCATTGGCTAGCCATCGAATAGTGACGTGTTGTTAAACTTCCTAAAATCTAGACACATACGTATCCCACCCTCTTTCTTGTAAACTATGACCATGGGTGAAGACCATGCACTCTTTGAGGGCACAATTATGCCTAACTGCTCCATTTTTTTGACTTGCTGAATTACCTCATCCCTCGCCTTCATGGGCGATCTGTAGGACTTTTAGTGTATGGGCTTATCTTGCGTGGCAGTTATGGTGTGCACAATTAATTTGGCCCTCCCCGGGATGTTTGTTAACATGGGCTCAAATTCTTGTAATACCCCCTGCAAATCTTTCTGTTGCTGAGGCTCTAATTCGGGGTTTATCTGGATCTCCCCCAACTCTCCTGACTGCTCTAGCCTTTTATAGGCAATCTCCAGCTCCGACGTCCTAACTTTAGGATGGATATAAAGGGAAGGGATAGACTTCTCATGCCATTTCTTACAGAGGTTCATGTGGTAGATTTTCGGGGGGAGGGGTCTCTTTCCTGGCATACTAAGATTATAATTTACTGCTCTCGTTTGCCTCAAAATGGTGAAGGGGCCCTGCCATCTCATGAGTAGTTTGTTCTCTGTGGAGGGAAGAAGTGACAACACTTTGTCCCCTGACTGAAATGTTTTAGTCTTTAAACCCTGGTCGTTTCTTTCTTTCTACAAGTCTTGCTTCTGATCTAAGCTCTGGTGTGCCAAGTTGATGTACCTCACCAGGAGTTTGCGTAACTGAGTCATGTACTCTATGACATTAAGATGTCCCACCTCCTTCCCAGTATTCTTTCACCACATCCAGTGGCCCCCTTGGGTTCCTCCCATACAGTAATGAGAAAGGAGAGAAACCAGTGGATGCTTGAGGGATTTCTCTGTAAGTGAAGAGCAAATAGGGAAGGTACATATCCCAATCCCTACCCTCTTCTTTTACATACTTCCTCAACATTCTCTTTAATATCTAATTAAACCTCTCTACGAGGCCATCAGTCTGTGGGTGGTACGGGGAAGTACGCACTGCTACCACTCCCAGCAGATGGTACAATTATTTTAGCAGATATGCATTAAAATTACTCCCCTGATCAGTAAGTATTTCCTGGGGGATTCCCATGTGACTAAATACCATTGCTAGCTCCTCTGCTATCCTCGGGGCAGTGACCGTTCTCATGGGGACAGCATCTGGGAAGCGGGTAATATAATCACATATGACCAGTACAATCTGTTACCTTTGGAGCTCTTTTCCAGGGGGCCCACTACATCCATGGCTATCCTGTCAAAGGGGTTAGTCACAATGAGGATGGGTTGTACTCTGTTCCTTTTTCCTGCCTGAGCTACCGTCTGACACTTAGCACATGCTTTACAATACTCAGCTATGTTCTCGTGGACAGAGGGCCAATAAAACCTGGGTAATATCCTATTCAGGGTACTATCTCTGCCTGCATGGCCTGCTAAAGGGATGTCATGTGCCAGATACATGATTTGGGAGCGGAATTTTTCTGGAACCATTAGTTGGTCTACTATCTTTCCAGTTCTGGGGTTAATGCATTCTCTGTACAGTATTCCCTGTTTTACAACAAACTGGGGTGCACCTTTTTCCACTCCCTTCCCCACCTGTGGAAAAAAAAAAGGGTTAGGTGAAGGGTCTTGCTTTTTTCTCATGCTGCATATCACATTTAAGTGTGTCCCAAGTCTGGCTGTACACCAGCATGAGGATCAATCTAGTCCTTTAGCTTCCTCTTCTCCACCTTAGTTTTACAGTCCTTACTAGGAACCTCAAAAAAATTATCAAATGGGAACACAGATGGTAAATGTCCCTGCTTCACTTGCGCTCTGGTTGTTACAGCAACTACAGCAAAGTCCTGGGTGGCATGACAATGTATAAATGAAGCAAAGTCCGAGTGGTCATGCTCAATAACAACTGGCACGGGTAGGTGAGGTACCAACCCCACTTCTACCTCATGTGTCTTTTCTTGAACAGTCATTTGTATGGTGGCTTTAGGGTAGCACTGGGTGTCACCATGCACACAGATGACTGCTGTATCTGGCCCTTTATTATTCCCAGTCACCAGAGTCTGGCAGCTCCCTGAATCAATCAGTCCCATCATCTGCTGTGATCCAATCTGCACAGTAGCCATAAAGTGACCCCAGTTCGCTAAGGCTAGGGGAGCTGTCTCTTTCTTTATATTAGGTCAGTTTCTTAGATAATGTCCTTCTTTTGGCACCCATGACATACAATCTCTGCTACAGGAATTTGCCCCCCCTCTCTGCTCTCCAGTCTTGTTTCACTGGGGCTGGATTTAACAGTTTATAAGTAAAAGGGTTCCACACCGGATTGCTGGTGGTTGCAGCTGCCGATATCTCTTGGAATCCTCTGGGTCTTGATGGTTGTGCTGCCAGGAAGTATTTTGCCAATGTGATGGTTCTATCAGCGGAATCACGCTTATGCTCCAGAACCCAAAGTTGTGCATCCTGGGATAAAACTTTAATAAACTGTTCAATAATTACCGCCACCAGAAGTTGGCCCTTGCTCTTGTTATCTGGCTGCAACCATTTGTAGCAGAGCTTCTCGAGACGGGCATAAGTCTCTCGGGGGGGGAGGAGTACTGAGTGATCGCATTTTAAGAAACCTAAACCTCTGCCTCTTGGGGTCCATGTGGCTATAAACAAACTGGGCACTGCCTGTCAGGTGCGGTGCCAGTTGAACAACCCACTGTTCCCTTGGCCATGCGCATGTTCAAGCAATGCTCTCAAAAGTTGCCAGGTATGCTTCAATGTCATCACTGTCTGATAGTTTTAACAGTTTAATGTCTTGTGGGCTACAGGTTCTTTCAGTTTGTCCTGCATCGATGGCATGCATGACCCTGATGGTATCCGCCCATTTGGTGTCTTGCCTTCTCCATCAACACTTGTTTTATACAGAGCCATTTCAACAACTCTCCTATGTCCTCAGGTGGAGCATCTTCAAAAGGAGGTAGTGACCTCACTTCATCGTCCCCTTGCATCTCTTCATTTTCAGGCTTGGCCTTCCTCCGAGCTCCCAGGTCCAGTCCAGGCAGCAGCTTCTCTCCCAGTCTGCCAGCCATGATTCTGGTCAGGACTCCACAGACTTCCTTCTCCAGGTTCTCCTCTGGCAACTCCTGGTGCATCGACCCACCTGGGATATCTGGGCGATATCTACTTGAAAATGTCCCCCTAGCCCAGTCCAGATGTTTCTTGTAAGTTATACCACTTCTAACCCCAAGTCTGTGGAAGGGTTGTGGGATAACAGATGGACCAGACACAGAACTTCAGGTTCAACACACAATGTCTGTCTGATGTTTATTTAAATCACAGGGAACAACCTTAGGCATTGCCATATCCCTTCTGCAATACATCACTTTGCAACAACTGACTATGCATGTCTTTCCTCTGCACTTAACACCTACTGACCCACTGATCTATCTCTCTAGAGAAAATTAGTTCCTTCCCTGTGTTAATCTTGTGTGTTTGGGTGATGGGGAGCTATAAAAAGAAAAACCCCAAAACAAGCTAAAGACTAAGAACCTCAGTGCTGTGGTATTTTCAGCATTTACAGGTTTCATACACATCAAGGTATTTTATGACATAGTACTACTGCATACTAAATCCAACAACGAGGAAAACAATCAGTTTTATATCAGCTCGGAGGTCACCAGAATAACCTTCCTGTAAGAGGACCTGAGAGGGAAAAGGAAAATTAAAGAGGACACTATAGCATAGTCAAGAAAGAGGACAAGCCCATAGGTGGCCAACCTTATGGAATAGAAATTGTAAAGGATAGATTAGGCTAATAGAAGAACTGTTGCAAGAGTGGCAGGATCTCCCTGTCACAGAGTCTAGGTTGCAACTAGAGATGGACACACTGCTGAAGCAGCAAGCTAAGATGCGTTATTTATTTATAAATTTTTTTTCAATAAAGGTTTTTATCCCCAGTGTCCTGACCAGCCCGCATTAGGCTTTGGTCCGCCCCGGAACACTGTCACCCTGTCATGTGCAGGACTTATCACTTCTCCAAGGGTCCCCCATTAACTGCCCTGAATGGTAGGGACAGCATTATCCAGATACTGGAGGAGGTGCCTAGACAGCCAGGTGCAGGGCCTACGAGAGACCAAGTCATCACTCCGCTCAGTCAACATTTCTGCCCTGTTTCTCCCCACCTGCATGTTATGCAAGGATGTAGGCATGCCTGCACCACACGTCAGGTTGTGATTCACCTTCTCTGTTGCTCTGCTGCCCCACCACCAAGCCTCCTCTTGGTGGTGATCTGCAAGTGGAGTGGCTGGACCTTCCTTCCCAGGAGAGAAGCGTGATCTGGAGTACACTCAGCTCTCCCTCCCCAGCCACAAGAGCGTGAATCCCTCACTTTCAGATGTTGCCAAATTTCTTGCCTACGATGTGATAACATTGATGGCAAGTCTGTGCTAAACAGGCAATATAGTGCAGTGGTCTAAGGCTCAGCTGCAAATCTGGAGACCTGGGTTAGACTCCCACAGCCTCCACTTGCATACTGTGTGACCCTGAGCAAGTCACTTAACTTCCCTGTGTTTCCAGGTCGCACCTGTAAACAAGCTTTCAGCTTAGTGTGCTACTCCTGGTTAAACAATTGGGAAAAAAATAAATACTTTAGCAGTTAACATGAAACTGGCCTCATTTTTTTTTTAACCTGTTAGTCCTTACAATCATATTTTCACTTCGCACTTTTCAGTACCCTTCCATTCAATTAGCACAAACAGCAAGGGTGATGGAGAATGCAGACATGTTCTATCTGTACTAGCATATTCATCTATCACAAAACTGGTGGGTACTCTAATGATGTCATCCTAAGTTACGTAGTGTAGGCTACATAGGTTTGAACCCTACCACAGCCAAATACTCACTGAGAGACCATGAGCGAGTCACAACCTCCCAGTGCTCCAGCTGATTCAGCAATAGGTAAAACAGCCACCAAATTGAAATGTGATATTGCTGTTGGACTATACTTGGTATATAAACTAGAAAAAACTAAAGTCAAATTCTGAAAATGCATTTTTAGTAACTGATTTTGTTATTCTTCTGTCCTCCTCACATCCAGATGTTCCAGTTCACTAAGCTGAACCCTCCATCTTTCTGGGAGGACAGGTGAGAGGCTGCCTTCACAGCCAAAAACTGGCAGCAGCAGGGAATGTGTGAATGCAGAGCAGACCGTGCCTGCTCTCTCCTTGACACACTCAGCTCCCAGCCAGCTCAAAAGTCAGATTCCAGGGCTCTGCCTCCCAGGTGCCAGCATGCTAAGTACTTATTCTCTTTTTACTGGATAGAGACTACTTATTTGTAACCACAGACCAGAGTTCTTGAACTAATATTCAGTTCACACTAGAGAGTTCCACTGGGCATAGCTCAGTCACTGGAACATAGCTCAGTCACTGGAACAGTCTTCAGGCTTGGTTCTACCCACCACAAGTGGTGTCCTCCTATGGCTATGCCCATCAAGACGTCAGATCTTGCATGACTGAAGTAGGAATCTATGCGCTACTTGCCAGGGGAGGTCGGGCGGGTAGTGTGGATGTGAAATGAATACAGACCTGGAGTAGAAGTATGGCTACTTGTAACTAACCTCTAACTTTGACTACCTAAGTTCAGTTCACTATTCAGACTTAGGCAGGCTTCCAACAGTCCTCTGTGAGGAGGAAGCAAAGTGAGCAACCCTATCTAGCAGAGAGAGAGACTGGAGGACTGAGGCCACAAATGTAGCATCCCAACAACTGAGCACACTGATGTAGTGAAATGTGAATGTTATGCACACTGTACCAGGCCGCCACCCTGCTGATCTCCTCAATTGGGATGCACCTGAAGGCAGCAATGGAGCACTGAGACAGCAGTATGTCTAGTGGAATGTGCCTTGAACCCCCGGGTGACTCCCTACCAGCCAACTTGAAGCACAGATCGATCCAGGAGATTATCCACAGGCCATTCATTTCTTTAGCTGCCTGCCAGCCAGGAATGGCTTCACCCTACGTCACAAACAGCTGGTGAGCTCTGCCACGCGATCCCTCTAGTAAAGGAATGCCTGGTCAACATCAAGAGTATGGAGCACATGCTCGGCATCCTAAGTAAGCTTCAGTAAGTAGACAGGGAGACAACACCTGGTTAAGTGAATACTCCAAAAACCACCTTAGGCAGGAACTTTGTGTGAGGGTGAAGGACCACCCTGTCATTGTGAAAAGCCAGATACGGAAAAGTACAGTTATG
This sequence comes from Neoceratodus forsteri, assembly GCA_016271365.2. Lineage (NCBI taxonomy): Eukaryota > Metazoa > Chordata > Ceratodontiformes > Ceratodontidae > Neoceratodus > Neoceratodus forsteri. Next base: position 666,701,166 of record CM057451.1, on the reverse strand, counting down.
TAAGAACTTACCATAACAGTAGATCTGCAAGGGGATATCTCGCAGCAGGCCACACCTATGGAACTACAGCCAACAGGCACTTACACATAGAAACTTTTCTAGCTAGCAGTCTACCAGGGGGCCACCCACCCCAACATCAGGTGACAATGTCACCGCATGCTATAATAGTGGGCGGCCCCTGCACCTTCCTCAGTTCTCCCAACGGAGACCATAAGCAGAAGAGTCCTACAGAGAAACTGAGGAGGGACCAAAGGTTCCTGCCAAAAAAGGAATAGAGAGGAGTTGCAGACACAGGAGAGGCTCACAGGCTCAGGGAGATGGAGGAAGGGAAGGCATGGCCTGCTGCAAGTGATCCCCTCGCAGATCTACCGTTACGGTAAGTTCTAATGTAACTGTGCTATCTGACTTCAGGGCATCTCTGGCAGCAGGCCACACCTATGGAACAAGTCCCAAGCAGTTCTGGCAACAGACAGCACAGTCTGAGTGGAGGAAATCTTGAGCCTAAGAAAGTAGGCCACGGAAGACAGCTAGGCCAAAGATAGTCCTACACCTAGAGGCAATGTCCAGACCATAGTGCTTGGTAAAGGTGTGGACAGAACTTCAATCAGCAGCAGCATGGATCTCTGCAGCGGACACATTCCTGGAAAAGGCAGCACAAGTGGCCATGCCTCTGGTGGAATGACCACGGATGGCGTCAGGAAGATCTTTACCATACTTCCTGTAGTAATAAGCGATACAGTTGGCCAACCATTTGGACAAGCACTGTTTAGAAACAGGAATGTCCTCTTTCCCAGGGGTGAAAGAAACAAACAACTGTTTGGACTTCGTACAGCAGGTATAGTAACACAGAATTCTATGTACATCTAAAGTATGAAGAAATGCTTCCCCTGGATTGACATACTCTGGAAAATAAACAGGAAGGTGGAAGGACTGAGTTAAAATAAACTCAGACACCACCTTAGCAAGAAACTTAGGGATAGTATGCAAACACACCCAGTCTTTGTGAAAAATTAAATGAGGCTGCTTGCACATGAGCACCTATAGTTTTCAGATTCTTCCAGCAGAACTAATAGCAACTAAAAATAACGCTTTCCACAACAAAAAACGTAGCTCACATGTTGCAGCAGGCTCAAAAAGGAGCCAAAGTAAAGTTTTTTAAACACAAAATCAAGTCCCAAGGTAGGACAGGATTGCAGATAGGAGGCTTCGGGTGAAGGATGCCTCTCAGAAATGTACTGGGCACCTCCAGTTGTGCCACTGTATGTTCATCAACAGGTACATGAAAGGCAGAGATGGCAGACGTGACTTTAAGAGAGGAGTACTTCAGACTGAAAGGGAAAGTAAGTACTCCAGAATCGGATTCACCGAACAAGGGAAGGGATCCAGCTGACGAGAAGCAGCCTACAGCAGAAAATGCTTCCACTTCATAGAATAAGTGGCCCTGGTGGAAGGCTTCCTAGCCACAACCAGGACATCAGCCACTCTGGAAGAAACCCCGAACTGAGCCATTACTATGTCCTCAGGAGCCAGGCATGAAGATGCAGGAATCTGCGGTTAAGATGAACCAGGATGCCCCCGGTTCTGGGAGAACAAGCTGATGCACAAAGGAAGAGGCACTGGGGGTTCCACTGTCAGCTGTTGCAGTACGGGGACAGTGCTGGACTGGCCCTCCTGGATACCTGGAAATTTCCAGGTGGGCTCCCCTCACTTGGGCATTTACCGAACTTCCAAACTCTAAAAATTCTTATATTGATCAACTATTTTATGTTCAAATGGGGTGTTCTAATCAATGCAGGAAACTATAAAGTGGAAAAATAGAGTCTTTGTACCAAATCGAAGTGTTAAGTTGATATGAACATGACTACCCTGGGCCCCTTTATTCATTTTCCAGGTGGGCCCCCTGTACCCCAGTCCGACTCTAAGGGGGAACCAGATCTGATGAGGCCAGAATGGGGCTATGAGGATCATTGTGGCCCCTTCCATCTGGAGCTTGAGTAGAACAATCTGAAGCAGGAGGAAGGGAGGAAATGTGTACAGAAACCTCCCTTTCCATGACAGGAGCAACACGTCTCACCAGAAAACTCCAGGCCCTAGACCGAGCGAGCAAAAATGCGGCAGTTTTGCACTAAGTGGGGAAACAAAACGGTCCAATTCTGGATGACCCCACTTGTTGAGCAATTCTTCTACGACTGAGGTCAGCAGCTCCCACTTGTGCATCCATGACTGTGATTGGCTTAGGTGGTCTGCCAGGATGTTTTGGGCACTGGGAACATGGGAGGCTGACAGTTCTAGACTGTGATCCAGAGCCTAGTACCAGACTCTCATGGTCTCCTGAAAGAGAAGGTATGAGCGAGTACCCCCGTTTGTTGAAGTAGTGGACTACACTGATGTTGTCTGTCTGCACTAGCAGAAGGCCCAGAGAGAGCAGAGTCTGAAAGGCCTGCAGGGCGTAGATAACTGCTCTCATGTCCAGAACACTGATGTGGAGCGAGGATTCCAGAGCTGACCATGTCCCCTGAGTCTGGTGGGGTCCCAGATGCCCCCACCCCCAAGTCCTGAAGCGCCTGTGGTGAGACACTGCCGCAGGGAGGGAATGAGGAAGGGAACCCCTCTTAACAGGTTGCTGGGTTCAATCCACCAAAGCAGCACCTTTTTCCCTGGAGAGGAGACCAGGACCTGCTGTGTTAGGTTGTCCATATGCTGGTCCCACTGGACCCTGAGTGTTCACTGGGGTACCCTCGTGTGCAGTCTGGCAAGAGGCACTGTGGCTATAGCCAGGGCCCCTACTTTTCTGCGGCACAGTGGGACCAAATTTCGTGGCAAGACTACCATTTGCCGCAGAACTTCTGTGGCGGTGGTTTGTAATTTCTGCGGAAGCTCTGCGGCACTAACAAACTACCACATCACAGTGACAGCTTGTCATCCTGACTTCACTTTCATGGCAGTTTTTATAGCAATCAGGATGGTGGAAAGCACAGTAACACTAGTTCAAAAAATAACTGAATTATAAAAATAATTTTATGCCTAAAAAAGCAAAACAAATGTCTCTCCCTTAAGGTCCTAGCCTGTTAAATAAATGACATATGCAGAGGGGATCTTAAGTGATAAATAAGGTATTTCCATATGCATGCTATCTATCCCACTAATGAGGTTTCCACTGTCTATCACTTATATATTTGTATGTGCTTTCTAAACCACTCACAAGGTTCCCACTGTGTATCACTTATATATCTACATGCAATCTGTAACATACATACTGTACAAATGTGTGTGTGTGTGTGGTGAGAGAGAAAGAGACTGTGTGTGTGTATGTATATATTAAATTTCCATGATCTTGCATCCTCATTCATACAGGTCTCATTAGAAATGGAATAGAAGAGTTATTGCAAAACTCATTTTTGATGTCAACCTGCTTTCCCTGACACACTGCGTAACACCATTAGGCCATGACATGCATGTGAACTGATTGTGAGATAGAGCTCTCCAGACCAGCACAATGTGTCCACTATGTAGCAGAACACTGCACCATACTTTCCCAGGCTCCGAGCAATGATGTGTTCCACCAATCCTTGTGCTGCCCAGCCAGCTCCCAGAGCTAATCTCTGAACCTGAGTTGCCAGCACGGAAACACAGCATGCTACCCTCTGGCTCAACAGCTGTCCCTGCACACAACATTTCTCCATAACTTTTAGGTGATTCTATCAACCAATGACAATATGTAATCAATAACCCTGGCAAAAATGCATACAGTGCAATTATTTATTTAACAGGTCTATTCTTTCAACAGGTCTACATATTATTATATTCCACTTTTCTAGGCGTAATTACTTTATTTTTCTTAAAAATGACAGTTAAATTCATTTTACCAGTTATTCATTTCAGATGGCATCTCTATACCTTAAAGGCACAAACAGGTTTGTACAAAGTGAGGTATGGACTTAACAGGTTTGTGCGATTGACAAGGTTTTGTTTAAGTTGGCACTAGTGCAATAATACAAGACTGACAATTGTATTAGGCTGTAGAGTAGGTTGAGCAAATATCACCATGCGTGATGTGCTGTGCCACCGTCTCTGGCAGTGGGAGCTGTGGCAGATAAGTGACTGTTCATTTCTGTTGCAGATTGCAGCCATTTCATTAGGTAATGTATGATGTTATAGCAATGATAACATCACATTCTGAGCATATAGGGGGGTTTAGGATATAAAAAGAGGGGAAGGGAACCAGATTCTTTGGAAAAACAGAAATATTAATAAAAAATCAACAACAAGAGTGAATTCTGCGGCACCGCTGAAGTTCTGTGGTACATTGCAACTTCTGCGCAAAATTCTGAGGCCACAGAATTCTAGGGGCCTTGGCTATAGCCACATCAGGCCCAAGAGCCAGAGGAAGACACAGAAAGGCACTGCTGCCTGAGAGCAGCTGCCACCACTGCCAAGCATTTGGTAAAAACCCACAGGGCCGGGGACAAACCAAAGGGTAAGTAAGGCCCTGAACTGAAACCTCAGGTACTGTATATGTAGGAGACGTGGACCTTGATAAGCAGGTAGCCATCTTTTATACCAAGGGAGCAAATCCAATCCCGCTGGTGCAGAAGGTGCAACAGACCCTGAGTGTTGCGCTCTGGAACTTTTAGTATTGAATGAACAGACTGAGCTACTGGAAGTCTGGAAAGGACCTAAGATCCCCTGCTAGTTCCCTGGTATGGGTTCCACAGCCTTCTTTTGCCTCAGGGACCGGATTTCCTCCCAAAACACTGGAATGTGTTCTGGAGGATGAAAGAACAGAACCGAACATTTTCCTGAAGGCCACTCTAGAAGTTCCAGAGTGTGGTCATGCTCCATGAGCTGCAACACCCAAATGTCATTGGTTATCTCCTGCCACCTCTCCAGGTGTAAAGAAAAGCGACCTCTGACAACCACCTCCTGATTTGTTGGGGGTGGGGTTGCCAGGCAAGGAAGCAGACGGAGGTGGAGGAGTACACAGTTGCGGTTGCACTACCACCGCTGGAACTCTTTCTGGCTGCAGCAGTGGGGGTAGGCAAAGTGGTGGATGCCTATCACTTGCTCTGAGGTCTGGCAGAGGGTCTGGACTTGTTGGTCACCCTTCAAAAGGGCACACGTTGCCCACTCTTAGCTTGAGTGTGGTGCACGGAGTAGACAGATTTTATGGTACCTCCAGAGACCTGTAGGGCATCAATGATCTGTTGCACATCGGTCCCAAACAATTTGTATCTCCTGAAGGGGGCATTCAGGATAGATAATAGAACGTCCTGTGCGAACCCTGATACCCTAAGCCAGTAGTGCCGGTGTAGGAAGATGTTGGCTGCGGCCACCCAGGCTGAAGCATCCACTGTGTTGTAGGCTGAGCGGAGGAGATGCAGATCGACGTCTGCTCCTGACTTGAAGGGACTGCAAGAGCTGCTGCTTCCAAGAGTTGTCTGGAAGGAACTGGCCACTTCCTTGGCTTGGTCCAAATGTAGATTTTGGAACTGGATCATATGGGCCATGTAGTTTAGGATCCTGATGGCCAGGGTGGCTGAGGCAAAGATTCTCTTGCCCAGTAAGTCCAATCTACGGGATTCTTTGTCTGGGGGGAGTGAACTTAGATGTTCTGGCATTTTGGTGCGGTCGTGGGCCACATTAATGACCACCGAGTCGGCCTGTGCCTGCTCCATGAAGAAAGACTTCCTGTTGGGGCCTGGTAAAGTATGTCCACCTTCCTGGGCATGGCAGGGACCAGGTTAGGGTGGTGCCAAGCTGCCATGGTAGTGTTCTTAAAGGGTTCAATCAGAGGAGGAACCACCGGTGGGGGGGGCACGTACACGTCTGGCAGACGTAGGTAGGTAGCTAACTGACATTTGCTGGGGTCTTGCCACTCCGCGTCAAAACCCATCACCATCTGCATCTGGTGGAGGACCACCACGAACCACGGATCATCTGGAGGGGGGACCACGGAATGTGTTTCAGGATCTCCTCCCCATCTGACGGGATCATGGAGGTAAAGTGAGAAGGGGTGGACCCCCTTCGTAGTAAGCATCCCCATCCTCATCCACATCCAGGAGAGTCAAGGTCTGGGTGATATCCCCTTCTCTTGAATGCCCAGACGGAGTATGTGGTGGGGGGTCTGGCTTTGAGGGGACCGGCATGGGCCCGCAGGAGATGTAGGTGTGGGAACCGACGCTGGAGGTTCCCTAGGGGGTACTCCCCCCCCCCCCGGGGAGCCAGGCGGGCCTTCATGAAGTCCCATAGGGAAGGCAGTAAAGAAGGGAAGTTTACTTTGACTGGGGTTAGGTAGTCAGGCAGCACCAGTTGAGGAGTGGTGTCTGCATCGGTGGTGGAGCTAGCGAAGGCTGGATAAGCCCAGACCCCGAGGAAGAGTCCCTTGCTTGAGTCCCCGTGGGACGGTGAAAAGGGCCAGGAGGCAGCCTGGGGAGACACTGAAGAAAGTGGCAGCTCCCAGGCCGGGGGAAGGGGTTGACGTTGTGGTGGCAGACGGGTAGTCACAGAAGACCCAGAAATCGCCAAGCCTGAGCCGGTGAAAGACAGACCAGCAGAGCCGCCTGACTACAAGCCCGCTGAAAATAAGGGTCGGAACAGTGGGTGCTGGGAGGGGGCCCAGCCCCAAAGTACTTCTGCCCGCCAAAGTGAGGTTGGATGGAAGTGCTGCCAACGGTTGCCCTGTAGAAGGCAGGGCATGCAAGGCAGACTTCACTGCTGCCAAAGTGGGGGACAGTCCTGCTGCAGTCACTGAGCGAAGTGGGGACCAAGAGCGGGAGGGAGGGGACTGAGGTTTGGCGCAGTCCTTGTCCCTATGTTTATGTTTACCTGAGGATTTCTCCCAGGATTTCAAGGACAGAGCCAGAGGGTAAGGCTGGGGTGACCGAGGAACCCCGGGCCTGTAACTCCTCCTCCATGCTGGCGACCTTTTGCTGGAACAGAAAGTTCTTCAAGGTCTGCTGGCGATGGTGGCAGGCTGCCTGGTTGAAGCTGCAGCAGATGGAGCAGGCATCGACGTTGTGGTCTAGGCTTAGGCAGAGAACATAGGCAGAGTGACAGTCTTTCTCTGAGAGTTGCTTTCCACAGGCGCACTTGATTGTATGGTTGGAAGACGAAGGCTGAGAAGACATACAAAAAATTAAAAAAGAAAATCACTTAGTGATACAAAACTGAGGTGAGAGAACAAAAACCTAAGAAATGAAAACAATGGCGGTCGACTGAAGCTGTGGAGTACCAAAAGTTCTGACGGGCGTTGGTCGATGGCAGAAAAAGAAATGAGAAGGGCGTGACATCAGCGCCTGACATCGGGGTGGGTGGCCCCCTGGTAGAGTGCTACCTAGAAAAGTTTCCGTGTGTTCCTAGTGCATGGTGGCTATAATTCCATAGATGTGGCCTGCTGCAAGAAATACTCCTGAAATCAGATCTAAAAATCCTCATGCACAATAGTAGCTGTGAAGGAGACCACCTGTCCCTTCTATTAGAAAAGAAGATTTAAAGTCAGACAGGGTAAAGCTGCAGGACAGCACCACGGGTGGTGGGGGGTACTAAGCCTGAAGACGTCTGGTGGCTGAGCTTATGGCCAGTGGAACTGCCCATGTGTGGACAGTGAACTGACCTAGGCTGACAGAACTGCGCATACCACACAGGTAACATATCAAAGAATACAGATATCTTAAGGAAATGGCTGGCAGCATTATTTATTTTTTGTTGATCAAAAAAGGATGGCTAGACAACACTACCTATTTTCAGTCTCATCGGCAGGGGAGACATTGATGGAAAACAACTGAAACTGAATCAGATTACACTCTTGGCAATTTTTTTGGGGGGGTTAGTAATAGGAGAAATTTGGCCAGGTCACTGGGGAAATTCTTAAACTATTTGTGAAATGTTTAGATCTTTAATGTCCATCTGAACAACCACCTGAAAAGTCAGACAAGACCTCAGTTTGAAGTCTCATCAGAAGGATGGCACATCCAGATAGTACCACTTCTCCCTAGTACTGCAGATGTGTGCCAGCATTTTTAATAGTAGAAGCCCAACCCTGTTGTGGGACCCATGATCTTCTGGCCCCGAGGCGGATGCGCTACTAACTGAGCCACGCTGACACCTCAAAACATTTTTAATCAAGGCTGTCTACAAAATATATTATTACGGCCTTTTTACTTTCACAAAGGCTCTGAACAAATAGCTTATAATCCCTAAAGAATAACTGTTGATTGTAGGATGTATAGCAATGCCATACTGCCTCTTTTGTAAGGACCAGGGGGTGGGGGCAGGGGAGCTGGGAGCAGGAGAGATACATTTTCACATTTAATGAACCGTTAAAATGTATGCATATTATAAATATCTTCACATCTGCTTTTAGATAACACTGAAGATGGCATCTTGTTTAATGTGCAAATTCATTTAATTACCATTGCCCACATTAATACTGCCCTCCGGACTGAAATCTCCAGGGAGCTACAAATGAGAAATTATTGCATACTGGCAGGACTTCTAAAGAGACGATCCCAGTAAACAAAGACTATGCTGAAAGGGTCAGATTTCAATACACTGCTGAACAGAACGGGGGCAGATCTGAGACACATTTTTTGTCTGCCCTCTACTTTTTGGATACTGCACCAATAAAAAGCTGTGGTCCGAGCCAAAACTGCTGCTAATGCACTAATTTGACAAGGGATATACAATTCATATAAGGACTAGACTATAGTGAATAGTGACGTGTGTGTGTATATATATATATATATATATATATATATATACATATATATACACACACACACACATACACACACACATGACTTTTTATTACCCCATCTTGTGATCTAGACAAGTATAATTTTTTAAATCTCATCTGAAAGGTGATTTTGCGGAGGGACTACAAAAACATGTTTCTGAGGAAATGTGAAAAATTACTCCTCCCTTGTTCCTCAGGTGGGTTAACAAAAAACTATGTTGAAAATATAAGATCTAAATCTGGAAAAATAATAAAATTATGAGTAAATGTTGAAGAACGTCAACGTTGGTTTAGAGTTGTGTTGTTTTTTGATATTTTAACCCCAACTTTTCAACATAGTCTTTTTATGGTCATACCTCATGAAGCCGGTAGGTGAAAAGTTTTAAATCCCAGCTGAAGCATCATATTGCACCACAAGTGCGAAAAGACATTTTAGAAACATAGAAGTTGACAGCAGATAAGGACTGCAAGGCCAATCCAGTCTGCCCATTTCTTTTTCTAATTTATGAATGGGTCATTGGCCTTTGCTCTGTCAATGGCCTATCTATTCATACTCATCTGTTTTGCTCCCTTATGCCTATCCCATACCTGTTTGAAACCCTGCACTGTATTCATATCCACCACTTCCCTGAGGTAGGCTGTTCCATGCATCCACCACCCTTTCTGTGAAAAAGAACTTCCTCACATTACCCCTTAATCGGCCTCCCTCTAATCTCATGCTGTGTCCTCTTGTCCTGCTATTTTTCTTATACTGAAACAAGTTAGACTCTTTCACCTTGTTAATGCCCTTAAGGTGTTTGAATGTTTCAACCTCTCTCCCTCCTTTGCTCTAGGGTATACATACTGAGTTCAGTTAATCTGTCCTCATATGTTTTCTGATGCAGTCCCTGCACCATTTTGGTTGCCCTTCTCTGGACTGCCTCAATTTGGTTAATGTCCTTGTGAAGGTGTGGCCTCCAGTACTGCATGCAGTACTCCAGATGGGGCCTAACCAGTGTCTTGTAAAGAGGGATTATTACCTCCTTCTTCCGACTTGTGATACCACTACTAATAAACCCCAACATCCCTCTAGCCTTACGTACTGCTTTAGTGGTATGCTTGGATGATTTCAGGTCATCGGTGATGATGACGCCCAAGTCTCTTTCTTTCCTTGTGACTGCCATCAACTCCCCTCCCAGCCTATAGGTGGCTTCAGGGTTTCTCTTCGCTATGTGCATGATCTTGCACTTCTTTGCGTTAAACCCCAGTTGCCACTCTTCTGACCATTTTGCTAGTTTACCCAGATCTTTTCTCATTCTGCCCACCCCATCTGGATCATCTCCTCGGTTGCAGATCTTGGTGTCATCTGCAAACACACAAACCTTACCCTCCAGTCCATCTGCAATGTCACTGATGAAGATATTGAAGAGAACTGGGCCCAGGACTGATCCCTGAGGTACCCCACTTGTGACTTACATCTCTTCTGACTGGATACCGTTTACCATCACTCTCTGTTTTCTGCCAGTCAACCAGTTTGCCACCCAGTTGACTATCGTCTGACCCAACCCGAGCCTACCCAGCTTATTAATCAATCTTCTATGTGGAACAGTATCGAAAGCTTTGCTGAAATCAAGGTTGGCAACATCAACTGCTCCCCCTTGGTCCACCACTCTGGTTACCCAGTCAAAGAAATCTATGAGATTAGTTTGACAGGACCTTCCTTTTGTAAACCCATGCTGTCTTGGATCCTGTGCTCCGATGGATTCCAGGTGTTGCACTATCCTTTCCTTAAGGAGTGTCTCCATAATCTTGCCCACTAAATGAGGTTAAGACTGACTGGTCTGTAGTTCCCTGCCTCCTCCCTGTTACCACTCTTGTGGAGCGGGATCACATGAGCCCTTCTCCAGTCTTCTGGGACCTCTCCTGTGCTCAGAGATTCACTAAACAGTTCTGATAATGGCTCTGCTAGTTCCACCCTTAGCTCCTTTAGTACCCTTGTATGTATGCCATCAGGTCCCATTGCCTTGTCCACCCTGAGCTTATCGAGCTCTTGTAGGACCCTTTCTTTTGTGACGGGACTAGTGTACACCTCCCCCCCTTCCCCATGTCCATGGTGCTGAGCTGTGGGCCCTACCCTACTTTCTCTTTAGTAAATACTGAACAGAAGTATCTATTTAGGATAGATGCTTTTACATGGTCCTCCTCCTCACATGACTCCTTATCCCCTTTGATCATAGCAATACCCCCTCTGGACTTTCTCCTTTCACTGATGTATCTATAGAAAGTCATGTCACCTTCTTTTACTGTTCGTGCTAGTGTTTCCTCAGTTTGGGCCTTTGCCTGCCTTACTGCCTTCCCTGCTTCCCCTAGGGAAGTTTGGTATGCCTCCCTATCTTCATCCTGCTGCATTCCCTTATATTTCCTGAAGGCCAGCCTTTTGGCTCTGACCTTTTCTGCTACTGTGTTTGAGAACCAAAGTGGTTTCCTTCTTCTTTTGCACTTCCCTTTCTCACTGACACAATGGGATGTTGCTTCAAGTATTGCATCTTTAATGCTTGCCCACTTTGCCTGTACCCCCTCACCTGTATTTCTTTTTGCCAGGGCTAGCTTAACTCTGTTGCCCATCTTATCAAAGTCAGATCCTCTGAAGTCCCATATTTTTGCCTTGGAATGGGATGATTTTGTTCTAGTGGACAAACTGAACCATACCATGTGATGGTCACTGGCACCCAGGTGACCTTCTACCTAGAGATCTGTGATCCTTTCTCTGTTAGTCTGTACTAGATCTAGGATAGCCCTGTCTCTTGTGGGTTGTTGTACCAGTTGTTTGAGGCCCTCCCCCTGCAGGTAATCCACCATGTGTCTAGTTCTGGCAGATGTCCCTGCTGGTATTGACCAATCTGTATCTGGCATGTTGAAGTCTCCCATTATCAGAACCTCACCTTTAGCTGTCAGCTTTTAGCCAGGATTTGAGAAACAACATTGGTCACATTCATTAAGATCTATAAAAAAATAGCTATGTTGAAAATCTGGGATCAAAATATTGAAAATTAGCAAAGTTATGAACGAGCATTGAAACATTTTTTTTAAATATATTGATACCAAATTTTCAACATAGCCTTCTTATCACACCTCTCCATGAACCCGGTAGGTGAACATTTACAAATCCCACCCATTATTACTGACAACCAATCATTGCTCATACATACACCGCTTTTGACCACATAATTGAATCATAAGCAATACAGGTCGGCCAAGGGCAACAACTGAATAGCTCCAAACTGATAAGAGGCTTTCTGCAGACACCAGATGGGGAAATCTGGTGAAAATTATTAAACTCATAACCAGCCAAGTTGGGACTGTTTAACTCAATTGTTGCTTTAATGCATTTGCAGCCTGTTATGTGACATGATATTTAGCAGGTTGCAGCTCCTATACATATCCCTTTAAAGCTTATTGATGCACGTGTTTCAAAGAGATTAACAGATTTACAGTAGTCACTCAATTGGGGAGAGGGAGTAAGTCATCTTTAGACTGCTGATGACACTTCTCTCCTTTACGATTTATAAATCTACAATAAAATAGTTTAATATTTCATATTTTTATCAGCCATATGTTTTAAATGCACTAGTACAGAATTATATAAAAAGGCAATAATGTTCCGTGCACATCTGAAGGCTCATATCCCTCACTTGTACTGTATTTCCCATTAGAAGTCCTCCATCATACACAGAGAAAACGCTCAGCATTGTGTACTTAATAGTTTTTTCTTTAAAAAAACAAACATGAATATTAATATCTGGTGCTGCAGTTAGTTAATTGCACACTTTATGGAACATGACCCTTAAAAAGAACAGCTATGTAAGAACTCAGAGTAACAGAAGAAACTTACAGTAACAGAAAATCTTTGATAGAATCTCTTTCATCAGGCCACAACTCTGGAGCTATAACCACTCCAGTGCTAGGACCACATGGAACCTTTTGCAAGAAGTCAGCCAGGGTCTGCCCATGACGTCAGGCATCAACGCATACATAAACAGAGATGTGCCAAAGTTTTAATTTGCCAATAAAGTTGCCGCAAAGTGGCATTCCCATACACGGAGTATCGCGAAGTTTTCCCTGCCTTCAGCAACTTCGACTACACCTGAATCGTGAAGTTTTTGCTATGAAGTTCACAAATTTGCCCGCGAAATTCCATACTTCGCAGGTGAAATTCCGCACTGTGTGGCGAAACTTCGCACTTACGGAATGATTCGCACTTTTAATTCACAGACTGAATTTTTCCCAACTTTGCCCATCTATATAGATAAATGTGGGTGGCCCCTCCTCTCCTCGGTTCTCCGCTGGACATCATGCTCAGAGGACCTTCCAGTAGGGAACCAGAAGAGACCACAGCATTCCACATACCAGGTAAGGCAGAGTGCTAGAAAGAGTAATAGAGCCATCAGTACAAGAATCCTTTGTTGCAACCCCAACACAGGGAAGAAGGGTGGGATGGGATGGCATGGCTTGATGACAGAGATTCTCTCAAAGATCTACTGTTATGGTAAGTTCTTACATAACTGTTGTATCTTCTTCGACGCTATCTATTTCAAGAGGCCACACTTTTAGAACAAGACCCAAACAGCACCAAGTGGACAGTCTGGGCGGTCGGAGCCTATAGGCTTATGATAATAGGCCTTGCAGCACAGTTAGGCCAAATCCAGCTCATCTACAAGAGGCGATGTCCAGACTGTGGTGCTTAGTGAAGGTGTGGACAGTACTCCATGAGGCAGCTGCAAAGATCTCTGCAGCGGAAACATTCCGAAAACAAGCTACAGAAGTGGTCATGCCCCTTGTGGAATGACCATGAGCCACACCAGAAAGCTCCTTTCTGTACTTCCTGTAACAGAACGTAATACAACGTGCTAGCCATTTGGACAAGCATGGTTTAGAAACTGTGGTGCATACTTTGCCGGGGCGAACAAAACAAAAAGCTGTGAGGACTTTCTGCAGTCCTTTGTATGGTGTGTATAGTATCCAAGTATTCTATGCACATCTAAGGTATGGAACAATGCTTTCTCTAGACTGGCATGCTATAGAAAATACACTGGCAGGTGGATGGCTCAATTTAAAGTAAACTCAGACACCACCTTTGGTAGAGACTTAGAATTAGTACACAAAGGCAGCCTGTCTTTGTGGAAAATCAAATAAGGAGGCTCACACATTACAGCCTGCAGCTCTTAAATAATTTGAGCAGAAGTGACTGCAACTAGGAATAATGTTTTCCAAGAAAGTAAGTATAGGCCACAAGTTGTGGCTGGCTCAAAGGGAGCCAAAGTGAGCTTTTCCAAAAAAAAATTCAGGTCCCAAGCTGGAACTGGATTTCAAATAGGAGGCTTTAAGTGTAACATGCCCCTCAAGAATGTATGGGCTACCTCTAGCTGAGCAACCGCATGACCATGCACAGGCACGTGAAAAGCTGATATAGCAGCCAAGCGCACTTTGATGGAGAAATATTGCCTGCCTGACTCCAGTAAGGACAACAAGTACACTTGAACCTGACTGTCTGGACAGTCAAACGGATCTAGGTTATGGGAGGCGGCCCATAAAACAAACTGCTTCCATTTCATAGAGTAGGAGTATCTGGTAGAGGGCTTTCTAGCAGCCTCCACATCAGTCACTTTCTATGATACCCTAAAGTGAACTATGGCTATATCTTCGGAAGCCATGCGCACAGATGTAGGGACTTCAAGTCCGGATGGACTAGGGTTCGCTGTTCCTATGACAATAAACCTTTGCACAGGGGCAGAGGTACTGGGGGTTCCATTGTCAGCTGCTGCAGCGGGGGATACCAGATCAGCTGAGGCCATAAGGAAGCAATGAGTATTAGAGATCCCCCCCCCTTCCAAATCTTCGGCTTGCGTAGGATTCTCAGAATCAGAGGGAAGGGAGAGAAGACATACAGAAACCTTCCTTTCCATGACAGGATCAACCTGTCTCGCCAATGAACTCCAAGCCATGGAGCGAGTAAGCAGAAATGCAGCAGTCTTGCATTGTGTGGGGACACAAAAAGGTCCAACTCTGGATGACCCATCTTTCGAACAGGTAATTGATCACCAAAATCTGCAGTTCCCACTTGTGCATCTTGGACTGAAACCTGCTTAGCCTATCAGCCAAGATGCTCTGAACACCTAGAAATGCAAATTACGTACCTACCGTAATTCCCTTTTTTTTTTTCCTTTTTTATTAAACACAATTCTTTGTATCCTCCTATGGCAGGTCACCTCTATTGTCTGCCACCCTACCAGAGCTTGGGGTCTTTCGAGGTCTTGTGGCATCGTTACGCACCCCAGCGGATCCCCAGGGCCCAGCCCAGAGGCTTCATCCATTGTGGCCCCCATTTTCTCCCTGTATGCGTGCCCTAATCCCGAGACCCCTGGAACTGGTCATGCATGCGTGTGGAGTCGCACATGCACACCGCAGCTCCAGTGCCAGGTCTCTTCCGCCCTCCCTCAGCCTAGCGTCGGCACTCCTCGAAGTGACACCGCCACTCCAGCCTCCACCAGGGGGCGATCAAGCTCCGAAGAGACGAAGATCTCCCTCCCGAGGTGGAGAGCTGCCACCCAGCAGCCTACACACATCCTCTCCCTAGCCCCCCGCTGGCCTCCAATGACCCTGGCTCATTCCCAAACCCGGGTCGCCGGTGTGCTGCGAGGTGTCACGTCCAGCACCTCAACCCTCTGCGCCACCGGGCCGGCTTCCCTACCATAATTCTTGATCTTCTTGGACATAATCTTCACCATTCATTCATAATATTGGGACTACGCCGGAGGTGCTAGGACCCAGTGGGAACCAAAAATCTTCAGGAGGGCTGGCGCTGAGGTAGGATCACACATGCGTGACACCGTGAGACTGGCGTGCGCCCATATAGGCCATCTTGGCATCGACCCTCCAACCGCCTCAGTACCTTTTTGACCGAGGAGGTGCAGCATAACTAAACCTAGTAAAACCTAACCTAACCTGGGCATAAGATAGCCCGGATGATCCGTCTAAGAAGGGTCAACTCAGTAATGTCTTCACAGCACAGACCAAGGAGGGAGTGAAGACCAGAAACAGGATGAGTGAGCTCAGGGGATGGTGGGTGGGTGTGAGAATGAATGATGAAGATTTCGTCCAAGAAGATTAAGAATTATGGTAGGTACATAATTTCCATATCTTCCTCGACTAAAAGTCTTCACCATTCATTCACACAATTGGGAGAGTGGCAAGCTAAGAACCAGTCCCCCGAGTAAGGCGGCAGGAGACAGAGCTCACTCAGGACAGCAGTCCATTAAGGATTGTCCTGCCAAAGGAAGTATGCTGTATGGCGTAGGCATCCAGAGCACAGTGCTTCACAAAAGTATGCAACAAACTCCAAGTAGCTGACTTGCAAATATCTGCAATGGGCACGTTACGAATCTTGGTCAGGGATGCCGCAACCGCTCTGGTAGAGTGGGAGCAAACCCAGCCTTTCAACTTGATCTGTGCCATCAAGAAGCAGTTTTTTCTTAATAACTGCTGTAGCAGCCTAACTTTCCCTGTGTCATGGAAGGGAGCTACAATAATAGCCATATAAAAGAAAGGGTAACAAAGCAGACCCCGCTTTGTATAGGCCTATATCATTGCTGGATTACATGGGTACAATTTTCTCTAAAACAATACTGAATAGACAGAGAGGAACTTATTAATTTAGGTGACTTAACAGAAGCCCAGGCAGGTTTTCGAACAGGGTGCTGCACTTCTGATAACTGTTTTGTAATCCAACATATGTTTGAGAAATATATTGCCTTACGTAAGCAGAAATTATATGCTGCTTCTATTTATTTGAGCACTGCATTCGACAGTCTATCACGTAATAAACTATGGGGAATAATGAGTAAGAAGGGTTTTTCCCACGAAATTATAGCCATTATAAGAGAATTATACACAGAAACTTGGGCCCAGATTGAACTGGGCTCTGAGGGACAGCTATCCTCCACTATTTCAACCAATAAAGGAGTCAGACAGGGCTGTGTTGTTGCCCCGCTTCTATTCTGTATTTACATTGATAATCTCCTGTTGGAATTTGGTAGCTCACTAACTGATTCACCAATTATTTCAGGTAAACCTTGTGCGGTTCTAGCATTTGCAGACGACTTGATCTTGTTTTCTCTTACTCAGCCTGGACTGCAGACTAAACTTAATATACTGAACAATTATGCAAAAGAACATGAGTTGGAGGTAAATTAACAGAAAAGTCTAATACTGATTTTTGGAGGAAAAACAGGTTGAAAAAGTAGAGGATGGGTAATAAAAAAATTAAACATGGTAAAGGATTATATTTACCTGGGTCTGCAATTATCAAACGATGGGACGAAGACAAAGCAGATGCAAAATGTAATTCCCAAATTGAAAAAACAGCTATGTCCCTACACATATTTAACAAAAACTACGGAGGGAATTCTATTGAAGCCCTTTTACCAGCCATCAAGGCTAAATACAACGCCCAAACCATGTATAATGGGGAGTATGGCATCTAAGAGAACTGGATAAACTTGAAGTCCCTTTAAATATTCTGCTCAGAAGGAGCCTGGGATTAGGTCATTCTGTCCCAGCTTCCTTAGTAAGGGCAGAACTAGCGATTTCTAGTATATAGGTGTTTTTCTCAATTAGGAAAGTGAACTATTGGATTAAAATTCTACAACATAAACAAAACAGGTTTACTTCGCTATGTTTGAAAAAGAAATATACATGGTTGGACCCAGGGCATTTGAAATCAAAGTGGCTGGCTTTGGTATTTCAGATTCTGCAGGAAACGGAGCTAACTTATTTGGAGAATTATGTCAAAGCTGGTATTAAAAGTAGTCTCAAATACCAGCAATTTGTTATGAATAAAATTATTGAATATTATAAATATAAGGATCTTGAAAGCAATACTAGGCAGAAGATTTCATCCTGGAAGGATGAATGATAATGTACATTTTCTAAGGTACCACTAAGAGATCTTCACAGATATAACACAAAGAGTACATTTTACCAAATACAGGTTAGAGCAGTTTCCTATCAACGTATGTGATGCTATATATAAGAAGGATAATTCTAAACAGGCTATTATGTTGTTGTATGTCAAACACGATTGGCGATTTAAAACATGTTATGTTTGTCTGTAGCTGGAATAAGACTCCAAGAGAGAAATGGATTTTACCGTTATGTAATTCAATACTAACTTCAGATTTGGAAATGTTAAAAATATTTTTTACCACTGATGATGTTGTTAATGCAGTAGCCAAATATTTAGTGAACATTTCCAGAATCCGTCTTTGGTACAAGACTAATAGAGTTAAGGGGCAGGACTGTGACTAGTCTGTCAAATTATATAGTCAGCAAGTGGTGCTAGAATGAGCACTCTGTCATGCTGGACATTTGATATAGACATGATGGGGCATGGTTAATTTTTGAGTGTGGGATTGGGACAACTGGCACACAGTTTTTAATTTTGACTCACCTTTTCTTCCATCTTGGGGATAACCTGCCCACTGTTAGAGGTTTTAAACTGCTGTTTCATGAATCTGGGCTTGGCTGAACAATATGACCCATTAGTTTTTTTCATTTGACCCTTACTTTTTATACCCAGTCGGTCAATGTCCCACATAGATAAATGTCTGAAATGAACCCTGATGGGGCAAAATAATGTTATGAAATATGTGAGAAATATTTAAATTATTTATTCAGTTTTTGCACAGTGAGATATTATAAATGCTGCTTGATATGTACTTATCTATTGTAAATGCTTTTGTACTAGAATGTTTACTATTTGTGTAATATCAAAATGATGGACTTTGATTTTTATATATTTATATGTGAAAAGGTCAAATGACCGATCAATAAATACATTTACTTACTTACTAGAGAAGCAATGGCGAAGGCATGCCACTAACCATGCAGAAATGCATTCACTGGCAACAGGCTGACCCAGCCGGACCATGCTGAATGATACAAATAGTTGCTTGGATTTGCAAATCTCTTTTGTTCTGTTGATGTAGCCCTCTTGACATCCAGGCAGTGAAGGGTGCATTCCCCTTCATTCTGGAATTTGGCAAAATAAGTAGGAAGAACCAAGGGCTGAATAAGGTGAAATTCCGAGACCACTTTCGGTAGGAATTTAGGGTGGGTACGAAGTACCACCTTGTCCTTGTGAAAGACAGTATATGGAGGGCCTGTGACCAAGGCATGGATTTCAGACACCCTGTGAGCAGAAGTAATAGCCACTAAGAAGGCAGTCTTCTAGGTTAGAAAATTCAAGTCACGGGTGGCTAGAGGCTCAAAAGGTTTACGGGTGAGCACACTCCTACGCTCTGTGCAGGGTGGTAATGAGGGTGTGTGTGTGTGTGGTGACCATATCTAGCACCAGGTTAATATCCCACACGGCCACCAGCTTCCTGACCGGAGGTTTAGTGTGCAGGATACCTTTAAGGAATCTCTTGACTAGCAGTAACTGAGCCAGCGTCATGTTCTGTACTGGCTCACGGTAGGCAGAAATCACGCAGAGATGTAGCTTTAGTGTCAAGTATTGCAGTCCTGCATTTGACAGGTCTAAAAGGTACTCCAACACCTCATTTGGTGGGAAATAAAATGGGTCCTGAAGGGACTACGCACACCAAATCGAGAAGCATTTCCACTTAGCTGTGTAAGTTTTCCTACTGGAGGAATTACATGTTGCCAGGATGATTTCCGAAATTCTCTGAGAAACCTGAAACCTACCCACTTCTATCTCCTTAGAAGTCAGGCATGGAAATGAAGGGAGCGCAGCTTGCGGTGGACCAAAGGTCCTTGTGTCAAAAGGTCCGTTCACAGAGGAAGTTGCCTTGGGGGAACCTCGGACAACCTGTCTATCAATGGGAACTGTATCTGTCAAGGCCAGTATGGAGCGATTAGAATCATCCTGCCCCCTTGTGCCTCCAATCTGAACAGCACCCACTGAACAAACTGAACAGGAGGAAGGGCATACAGAAAGCGCCTTGTCCACCACAGTCTGAATGCATCCTGACAGAAAATGGCAGGTTCTGGATTTCTGAAGCAGAATACAGGCAGTTTTGCGCTCAGTGGGGACACAAAGAGGTCCAGGTCTGGACTGCCCCATTCGTCAAACAGCGACTGCAAGACGTTTGCGTGTGAGCGACCATTCATGGGGGATCCGCCTTTGTCCTGCTGAGGCTATCTACCTGGTCGTTCTGAATGCCCGGCAGATAGATTGCCTGAATCAGAGCACCATGCTCATGACACCACACACACACACACACACACACACACACACACACACACACACCCTCATTACCACCCCGCACAGAGCGTAGGAGTATGCTCTACCCTGTTTGTTGATGTAATACATCACAGCCCTGTTGTCCGTCTACAGAAGAATTACCTTGTGACCGAGGACGTCCTTTAGGGGTCGAGCAGTGTACTGGACAGCTCTCATCTCTAGAACATTTATGTGCAGATGGGAATCCTCCTGACTCCACACACCCTGAGTGTGGAGATCTTGGTAGTGAGCTCCCCAACCAATCAGATACACATCCGTGGCGATGATGATCTGAGATTCCGGTAGGGCAAAGGGTAGACCTTGGAGAAGCTTGTCTCCCTGAATCCACCATGCAACTGACCTCGTCAGAGGTTCTGTCACTTATTTATTTTTATTTTCTTCTCCCCAAGCTGCCAGCCGCAGGCTACTTTCAGCCCGGTCATGGGCCATGGACTTCCACCCCTCACATCAGTCGCAACCATCTGATACCCCATGGCGGGGCTGCAGTGCTCTCCCTACACGCTGCAAACATCGGGACAGGTCGGAGGGCCGGCTTGAGAGGCTAACTGAAGCTGTGGCGGGCTTCATCGAGGGCGGCCGACAGCTGTCCTTTTTCTGTTTTTTCTGGGGAGGCAGGCACATGTAATGACGTCCAGCATCCACCCCGCCTCCTGTGCATACTAACGCGGTTAGCTGCGTGAATCCAGGCTTCCGCCAGGGGTCTACCACGTGCCGGGCACTCCCCGGGAAGGAGAGCAGTCCACAGGATGCTCCATCCTTCTCCCCCGGCCGGCCCTCCAGCATCCCGGGTCCGTTCCCTAACCCGGGTCACCAGCTTCGCTAGCGGAAATCCAACTGCTGCGTTGACAGGCCAGCTTCTGTCACTTTTATGGGGAAGGACTGTGGGTGTGTGGCTGGTGACCACTGAGTGCTGAGCATCCACAGTGTGGTCCTCATGTGTACATGGGCTAAAGGCACCATGAACACGGATCATGCCATGTGGCCCAACATTCACTGCATTGAAAGATCTCGAACAGAATAGTTCTCTCTAATGTAACACGCCATCTGAAGAATGTTGTTCCTCCTGTCCTCCAGAAGGAAAGCCCCCGCCCTAGAGGTGTCCATGAGGGTTCCTATGAAGAGAAGTTGCTGGGAGGGTTGAAGCTGGGATTTTTCCATAGTTAACAGAGCCCCATGAATGTGAGGAACTGTGAAGCAGTGGCTACTACTTCCCGTGTCTCCTGCCTGGATGGGCTTGCCAGGAGTCGATTGTCCAGGTAAGGGAAGACTTGAATGCCCAGTTTTCTGAGATGCGCCACGAGAACTGCAAAGCACTTTGAAAAGACTCAAGGCGCCGAGGACAGCCCAAAGGGCAGGACTCTGAACTGGTAGTATTGACCGAGGGCCACAAAGCAGAGATACTTTTGGTGACTTGGGTGCACTGGAACGTGTTAGCAGAAATCCTGCATATCCAGGGATGCCAACCAGTCGTACTGATCCATCAGTGATATGTATTGTTCAGAAGAGACCGAGGTGCAAAAAGGGGGGGAGGAGTGGCCCTGTATGTTAATGAAAATATCAAAGCTACAGAAATTCAGAATACACATAAGGAGCCAGAAGAACTGTGGGTCACCCTGGAAACAGGAAATGGGACAGCCATAAGAACTGGGGTTGTCTACAGGCCCCCAGACCAGAGGGAGGACATAGACACATTACTGTTAGAAGATATACAAAACATGACAGCTAAAGGAGGTTCTGATAATGGGAGACTTCAACATGCCGGATACAGATTGGTCAATACCAGCAGGAACATCTGCCAGAACTAGACTCATAGTGGATTCCCTGCAGGGGAGGGCCTCAAACAACTGGTACAACAACCCACAAGAGACAGGGCTATCCTAGATCTAGTACTGACTAACAGGGAAGGGATCACAGATCTCCAGGTAGAAGGTCACCTGGGGGCCAGTGACCATCACATGGTATGGTTCAATTTGGCTACTACATCTAAATCATCCCATTCCAAGGCAAAAATATGGGACTTCAGAGGAGCCGACTTTGATAAGATGGCCAACAGAGTTAAGCTAGCCCTGGCAAAAAGAAACACAGGTGAGGGGTACAGGCAAAGTGGGCAAGCATTAAGGATGCAATACTTGAAGCAACATCCCATTCATGTAGACAGAAAAGGAAGTGCAAAGAAGAAGGAAACCACTTTGGTTCTCAAATACAGTAGCAGAAAAGGTCAGAGCCAAAAGGCTGGCCTTCAGGAAATATAAGGGAACACAGCGGGATGAAGATAGGAGGCATACCAAACTGCCTTAAGGGAAGCAGGTAAGGCAGTAAGGCAGGCAAAGTCCCAAACTGAGGAAACACTGTACGAACAGTAAAGAAGGTGACAAGACTTTCTATAGATACATTAGTGAAAGGAGAAAGTCCAGAGGGGTATTGCTAAGCTTAATGGAGAAAAGGAGCATGTGAGGAGGAGGACCCTGTAAAGGCATCTATCCTAAATAGATACTTTTGCTCAGTATTTACTGAAGAGAAGGTAGGCAGGGCCCACAGCTCAGCATCATGGACACAGGGGAGGGAGGTGAGCACTACTCCCTTCACAAAAGAAAGGGTCCTACAAGAGCTTGCTAAGCTCAGGGTGGATAAGGCAATGGGACCTGATGGCATACATCCCAGGGTACTTAAGGAGAAAATGAGGAACTAGCAGAGCCATTAGCAGAATTGTTTAGTGAGTCTCTGAGCACAGGAGAGGTCCCAGAAGACTGAAGAAGGGCTCATGTGATCCCGCTCCACAAGAGTGGTAGCAGGGAGGAGGCGGGGAACTACAGACCGGTCAGTCTTACCTCAGTAGTGGGCAAGATTATGGAGGCACTCCTTAAGGAAAGGATAGTGCAACACCTGGAATCCATAGGGGCACAGGATCCAAGACAGCATGGGTTTACAAAAGGAAGGTCCTGTCAAACTAATCTCATAGATTTCTTTGACTGGGTAACCAGAGTGGTGGACCAAGGGGGAGCAGTTGATGTCGCCTATCTTGACTTCAGCAAAGCTTTTAACACTGTTCCACATAGAAGATTGATAAATAAGCTGGGTAGGCTCGGGGTGGGTCAGAAGTTGGTCAACTGGGTGGCAAACTGGTTGACAGGCAGAAAACAGAGAGTGGTGGTAAATGGTATACAGTCAGAAGAGATGCAAGTCACAAGTCGGGTACCTCAGGGATCGGTCCTCTGACCAGTCCTCTTCAACATCTTCATTAGTGACCTTGCAGATGGACTAGAGGGTAAGGCCGTCTGTTTGCAGATGACACCAAGATCTGCAACAGAGTAGATGATCCAGATGGGGTGGGCAGAATGAGAAGAGATCTGGATAAACTAGCAGATTGGTCAGAAGAGTGGCAACTGGGATTTAATGCAAAGAAGTGCAAAATCATGCACATAGGGAAGAGAAAACCCTGAAGCCACCTATAGGCTGGGAGGGAGTTGCTAGCAGTCACAAAGGAAGAAAGAGACTTGGGCATCATCATCACTGATGACCTAAAATCATCAAGCAGACCTCTAAAGCAGTAGGTAAGGCTAGGGGTGTTAGGGTGTATTAGTAGGAAGTATCACAAGTCGTAAGAGGAGTAATAATCCCTCTGTACAAGACACTGGTTGAGCCCCATCTGAGTACTCGTGCAGTATTGGAGGCCACACCTTCAGCACGTGCTAACCAAATTGAGGCAGTCCAGAGAAGGGCAACCAAAATGGTGCAGGACTGCATCAGAAGACATATGAGGACAGATTAACAGACTCAATATGTATACCCTTGAGCGAAAGGAGGGAGAGAGGTGATATGATCGAGGCATTCAAACACCTTAAGGGCATAAACAAGGTGAAAGAGTCTAACATGCTTAAATATAAGAAAAATAGCAGGACAAGAGGACACAGCATGAGATTAGAGGGAGGCGATTAAGGGGAATGTGAGGAAATTCTTTTTCACAGAAAGGGTGGTGGATGCATGGAATGGCTACCACAAGAAGTGGTGGCTATGAATAGTAAGCAGGGCTTCAAACAGGCATGGGATAGGCATAAGGGAGCAATACAAATGACTATGAATAGATAGGCCACTGACAGAGCAAAGGCCGATGGCACATTTATAAGGTAGAAAAAGAAATGGGCAGACTGGATGGGCCTTGCGGTCCTTATCTGCCGTCAACTTCTATGTTTCTATGTTTCTATAGCATTCCCAGGGAGATCATTTTGAACATCTCCCTGAGCAAGTGACCACCAAACAGTGTGGTTCAGGACAAACTCAGCTGCAGAGTCAAACCATACAAAAGTGAGGGTACTGGACTTCAGGAGGGCTGACTTTGTCAAAATGGGAGAGTGCCTTAGAAAAGCACTAGCAAACAGGCAAGAAGGAAGGATGGAACAACAATAGGGAAACATCAAAACTGCCATCACAGAGGCAACAAAAGCCTTTGTGTGCAGGAAATAAACAAATCAAAACGAAAGAAAAAGCCACTGTGGTTCTCAAAAGAGGTGGCGGGGAAGGTTAGGGAGAAAAAGACAGCATTTAGGAAGTATAAGGAAACACAGAAGGAGCAGGACAGAGAACTGTACAAGTGAAAGCGGAAGGAAGTAGGGAAGGCAGTCAGAATAGCAAAGGCACAAACTGAGGAAAAGATAGCCAACTCAGTTAAGAAGGGGGATAAAACCTTCTATAGGTACATTAGGGAGCGTAGAAAGACAAAGGGAGGGATAGTGAGGCTGAATAGAATGGATGGTGGGTGGGCAGAGGGATAATGAAAAGCAGGGATACTGAACGCATACTTACTCAGTATTCATAAAGAGGAGATGGGAGGTACCTAATCCAATTAACACAAGCACTCTGGATGGGGGGGGCGATCACAGTCCTTTCACAGAAGAAACGGTTCTGAAAGAACTCCTAAAACTGAAGGTGGACAAAGCAATGGGGCCTAACGGGATTCACCCCAGAATTCTAAAAGAATTAAGGGAAGAACTAGTGACACCACTGACAACCCTTTTTAACAAATCATGGGAGGATGGTGTGGTACCAGAGGACCGGAGGAGGGTGAATGTGATTCCCCTTCACAAAAGTTGGAGCAAGATGGAGGAAGGAAACTACAGACCTGTCAGTTTAACCTCTGTGGTAGGGAAAATGATGGAATCACTTCTGAAGGAAAGAACTGTTGAGTACCTACAGGCCAGTGGGGCACAGGACCCAAGGCAGCATGGATTCACAGCAGGAAGATCATGTCAGATGAATCAAATTGATTTCTTTGACTGAGTGACCAAAGTAGTAGACCAGGGAGGGGCTGTGGACATGGCCTACCTAGACTTTAGCAAGGCATTTGACACAGTCCCACACAAAAGATTAACAAATTTGCCAGCCTGGGAGTGGGTCCCAGGGTGGTAGGCTGGGTAAAACATTGGCTGGACAACAGGACACAGAAGGTAATAGTAAACGGAGTCCACTATGAATAAAGGGGGGTTACTAGTGGGGTACTGCAGGGTTCAGTACTGGGTCCAGTCCTTTTTAATGTCTTTATAAGTGACATTGCAGAAGGACTGGAAGGAAAAGTATGCCTCTTTGCAGATGACACAAAGATCTGCAACAAGGTTGCTACACAAGGGGGTGGTGGAAAGGATGAGAAGGGACTTGGCAAGGTTGGAGGAATGGTCAGAAGTATGGCAGCTTGGATTCAATGCAAAGAAGTGCAAAGTAATGCACCTGGGAAACAAAAACCAGAGGAAGAGTACACAATGTGGGAGAGAGGTAGTAACAACAATAATGGAAAGGGACCTGGGAGTGGTCGTATCAGATGACCTTAAGGTTGTAAACAATGTAAGAAGGCAGTAGGGAGGCTGGGGGATACTGGGATGTATAGGAAGAGACATCACCAGCAGAAAACAGGAAGTTGTTATCCCTTTGTACAGACAGTTGGTGAGACCCCATCCGTAGTACTGCATCCAGTTCTGGAGACTCCATCTCCACAAGGACATAGAGAGGATGGAGGCAGTCCAGAGGAGGGCAACTAAAATGGTGCAGGGTCTGCAAGAGAAGCCAATACGAGGAGAGACTAAAACAGCTTAATATGTATACCCTTGAGGAAAGGAGGGAGAGGGGGGGACATGACAGAAACTTCTAAGTACCTCAGTGGAATCAACAAAGTCCAAGAGGGTAGCATCTTTCAGAAAAAGAGATGTGCAAGAACAAGGGGACACAATTTGAAGATAGAGGGGGGACGGCCCGGGGCAATGTGAGGAAAAACAGGTTACTCACCTGTAACAGTAGTTCTAGAAGTGGTATATGTTGTTCATCCACACTCTTTGGCATGTCCCCTTCCACTTTAAGATCAGCCGGAAGTCTTCAAGCTAGCTCCTTCCACACACCCAGGTGGTATATACCTTGGCTCCGCCATGACGCCAGATCTTAGCCCGCTGGAAGCCAGGTGTTGTGTGTCTGCAGCCGGGGAGGTCAGGTGGGTCTGTGTGGATGAACAACATATACCACTCCTAGAACTACTGTTACAGGTGAGTAACCTGTTTTTCTAGAAGCGTGGATATGTTGTTCATCCACACTCTTTGGTAGACTCCTAGCAGTTCTCCAGGAGGAGGGACGCAAGGCGCACACCCCCTACTTAGGGAACAGAGATTGGAGAACTAAGGCCCCAAAACCAGCATCCCAGCGTGACTCAAGGCCGATGTGGTAGTGGGTGATGAAGGTGTTTGCTGACCTCCAGATAGCAGCCCAAAAGATTTCCTGGATAGGGATGTCACTGGAAACAGCCACCGATGCAGCAGTATGGTGGGTAGAATGAGCTGTTATCCCTCTGGGAGGCTCCTTGCCCGCCAACTCGTAGCACAGACCTATGCAAGATGTGATCCACCTTGCAACAGTCCGTTTTGCTGCAGATCTGCCAGAAGTGGCTTCAGCGTAGGTGACAAAACAGCTGGCGAACCTCTCCCCGAATTTCCGCCATCCTCTCCTTGTACTAGGAGAGCGCTCATCTCAGGTCCAATGTATGGAGCCTGTACTCGGCCTTCGAGGTGTAATTAGGGTAGTATATCAGCAGGGTTAACACCTGGTTAAGGTTAAACTCTGACAACACCTTCGGAAGGAAGTTCGGGTGGGGGCGTAGGACAACCTTGTCCCTGTGGAAGGCCTGATAAGGGGAATCCACCGAGAGCGCCTGGAGCTCCCTTGTCCTTCTGTAAGACATGATAGCCACCAAGAAAGCCATCTTCCATGACAAGTGTAACAAGGCACACTTGTGCATTGGTTTGAATGGCTTGCCAATAAGCTTTGTCAGTACCAGCAGAAGATTCCATGGAGGTGGAGGTTCATGCACTGGAGGGGATATGTGATCCAGGCCTTTGAAAAAGCACCTGACCACTGTCTCCTGTGCCAACACTGGCTAACCGTAAGCAGAGATGGCTGCCAAGTGCACCCTAAGGGTCGATGACCGTAGACCTCCTTTGGAGAGAGACCAAAGGTAGTAGAGAATGTTAGCCACTGGAGAGGACAAAAGGTCCAGACCCTTGCCCCAACACCTGAAGGCACAGCATTTCCTGGTCAAGTCCATTCTGGATGCCTCCACCACGGTGTAGACATCTTTGGAAAGACTCGAAGCCTGGAACTGTAGCCGCTCACGTACCAGGCTGTGAGGAGCAGGGATCGAAGGTCCAGATGGAATACCTTTCCCTGACTGATCCAGAAGCAAATGATTTGATACCTTTTAATGGACCAACATAGATGTAACAACAAGAACAAAGTGCTTCAGCTTTCGGACCAACCAGACCTTCTTCAGAAGCGTAATGCAGTTGTTTAGAAAAAAACAATACTTTTAACAGCTAGATCAAGCAGAAAAAAACCCCACTGGTTTAAAATACTCATTTAAAAAAAAGACAACAGAAGATGATGTCAGAGAAACATAGACTTTGACGGCAGATAAGGACCACTTGGCCCACCCAGTCTGCCCATTTCCCTACCTATTGGATAAGCTGCAGATTCTAGTTAACCAACAGCCTACTTCCTGCAACCCCCCACTATAATTGCCTTATGTCTGTCCCATGCATGTTTGAATTCCCCCACTGTTTTACACCTCACAACCTCTCCAGGAAGGCGGTTCCATGCGTCCACCACTCTCTCCGTGAAAAAGAATTTCCTCACATTACTCCTGAGCCGTCCCCCCTCTAACTTTAAATTGTGCCCCCTTGTTCTTACACATCTCTTTTTCTGAAAGATGCTACCCTCCTGGACTTTGTTGATTCCCTTGAGGTACTTAAAAGTTTCTATCATGTCCCCCCTGTCCCTCCTTTCATCAAGGGTATACATATTAAGCTCTCTCAGTCTCTCTTCATATGATTTCTGATGTAGACCCTGCACCATTTTAGTTGCCCTCCACTGGACTGCTTCCATCCTGTCTATGTCCTTGCATAGATGGGGTCTCCAAACTGCACGCAGTACTCCAGATGGGGTCTCACCAACTGTCTGTATAGAGGGATATCCACTTCCTTTTCTACTTGTGATGCCCCTCCCT
Organism: Neoceratodus forsteri; assembly: GCA_016271365.2. Lineage (NCBI taxonomy): Eukaryota > Metazoa > Chordata > Ceratodontiformes > Ceratodontidae > Neoceratodus > Neoceratodus forsteri. The sequence continues at coordinate 666,672,603 of CM057451.1, read as the reverse complement.
ATGCATCCCAGTATCCTCTGACTCTCCTTACTGACGTCTCACATTGCTTACCCACCTTTAGGCCATCTGATATGACTACACCCAGATCCCTTTCCATTATTGTTGTCGTTAGTACCTCCCTGCTATTGTGTACTCTTCTCCTGGATTTTTATTTCCCAGGTGCATTACTTTGCACTTCTTTGCATTGAATCTAAGTTGCCATATGTCTGACCATTCCTCCAACCTTGCCAAGTCCTTCTCATCCTTCCCCCCTTGTGTATCAACTCTGTTACAGATCTTTTGTCTCATCTGCAAAGAGGCATACCTTTCCTTCCAGACCCTCTGCAATGTCACCTATAAAGGACGTTAAGAGGACTGGACCCAGTACTGAGCCCTGAGGTACTCCACTAGTAACCCTTTCTTCAGAATGTGTTCCATTCACTATTACCTTCTGTGTCCTGTTGTGCAGCCAGTTTGCTACCAGGCTACCACCCTGGGACCCACTCCCAGGCTGGCTAACTTGATTATTAATCTTTTGTGCGGGACTGTGTCAAATGCCTTGCTAAAGTCTAGGTAGGCCATATCCACAGCCCCTCCCTGGTCAATTACTTTGGTCACCCAGTCAAAGAAATCGATTAGATTCGTCTGACATGACCTTCCTGTTGTGAATCCATGCTGCTTTGGGTCCTGTGCCCCGCTGGCCTCTAGGTACTCAACAATTCTTTCTTTCAGAAGTGATTCCATCATTTTCCCCACCACTGAGATCAAACTAACAGGTCTGTAGTTTCCTGCTTCTGCCTTGCTTCCACTTTTGTGAAGGGGAATCACATCTGCCCTCCTCCAGTCCTCAGGTACCACCCCATCTTCCCATGATTTGTTAAAAAGTGTGGTTAGTGGTGTCACTAGGTCCTCCCTTATTACTTTTAGGATTCTAGAGTGAATCCCGTCAGGCCCCATTGCTTTGTCCACCATGAGTTTTAGGAGTTATTTCAGTACTCTTTCTTCCGTAAATGGACTGGCGTCAAACCCCACTATCCACAGTGCTTCTACTGTTTGGTTAAGGTAACTCCTCCTCTTCTTCTTTTGTGAATACTGAGCAAAAGTATTCATTCAGTATCTCTGCCTTTTCACTGTCTCCCTCTGCCCGCCTCCCTTCTCCTTTACTAATCTTCACTATCCCTCCCTTAACCTTTCTATGCTCCCTAATGTACCTATAAAATGTTTTATCCCCCTTCTTAACTGAGTTGGCTATCTTTTCCTCAGTTTGGGCCTTTGCTTTTCTGACTGCCTTCCCCACTTCTTTCTGCTTTAATTGATACAGTTCCCTGTCGTGCTCAGTCTGTGATTCCTTAAACTTTTTGAATGTAGCCTTTTTCTCCTTAACCTTCCCTGACACCTCTTTTGAGAACCATAGTGGTTTTTTATTCCGCTTTGTTTTCTCTATTTGTTTCACACAAAGGCTAGTTGCTTCCCTGATGGCAGTTTTGATTTTTCTCCATTGTTCTTCCACCCCAGCTTCCTGGCCATTTGCTAATGCATTCCTCAGGTATTCACCCATTATGCCAAAGTCAGCCCTTCTAAAGTCCAGTATCCTTGTCTTTGTATGGCTTGTCTCCATGGTTGTGTTTATTGTGAAGCACACTGTGCAGTGGTCGCTTGTTCCCAGATGTCTACTGACTTCTAAATTTGTGATCCTCTCTCCATTTGAGAGTACCAGGTCTAATATTGCTCCCTCCCGAGTGGGTTCCACCACTAGCTGTCTAAGGCATGCCCTGCAGGGCATGAGAATGACCCTGCTCTTGGATGTGGCTGCAGTCCATGCCCAGTTAACATCTGGCATATTCAGGTCCCCATCAACAGTATCTCCCTTTTCAGCCATTTGAGAATGCCTCTATCATTTTCTTGTCCATTTCCTCCCTTGAGACGGGGACTGTATACAACCCCTGTGAGGATTGTGATGCCATTCCTGTCTCTAAGGTGACCCAGAGTTCCTCTTGTCCTCCCTTTACTTTTTAGTTCTGTAGCTTTGATCCCTTCCCTTATGTGGAGGCTACTCCACCTCCTCTTTACCCTCCCTGTCCCTTCTGTAGGTTGTGTCCCTGGTATGTTGACATTCCAGTCATGGTTCTCCGTGTACCATGTTTCTGTGACTGCCACAATATCCAAGTGTTCCTCTTCCATCAGGGCTACTAGCTCTGGAAGCTTGTTTCCAAGACTACGGGCATTGGTACTCACTGCCCTCCATTTAACGTTGGCTTTATCCTTTTTTACCCCATCCCTGCTCTTATTGCCCTTGTCCATTTTTCCATTTACCCCTGTCCTGCCCTCTGTCAAGCTCTGTACCTCAGTGTTTACCCTACTACCTGCCATGTTTTGTGGGGGGAGGCTTGAACTTCCCTGTTTCCTATCAGCACCTCCCCCCTTGGCGAGAAGTTTAACAGTACCATGTTACCTTAAGCTAGGAGGGTCCCAGGGTCAAAAGTGCTTGGTGCAAAACACATACAAAGAATCCTGCTGCATATACATTTAATTGACGTAGGATAACACTGCTCAAGCAGATGACTCTTAAATCAAGCTATGAGTGTCACAATGTGTACAAGGATGAGATTACTGAAAAATAATCCCCACCCAGATTAAAGACATACTAAAATTGTTTTAGGATTACAAGAAGTTTCAATGTATGTATTACAGACAGTTATAAAATGGCAAGAAAAAATCTTGAAATCTCACTGGCCAAGAGACATCAGCTGACTGTAAATTAAATCTCTATATACACACATTCATCTTGGTCCTAAACCACATCACACAGTGAGCAAATCAGTCCTCCTACAACCAGAACTATCTCCTATCAGTCTCCATGCAACTAGAACTGATCTTCCATCACAAACATGGCTGCTACTTTTACACTATAAAAACCTTCAACTGGGCCCTAAAAATAAAACTTCCTTAAAAAATAAAACAAATTAAATGTTGTTTACCTGATCATCACACTCTCCTTACACACAAACAAATTAGAAACATTAAGTACTGTTTATAGTTTTCATTACAACTGTTTCTTTACTGACAGTGAAAAATCTCCCCTCTGTCTTTACCTGTTTATCAGGGAAATCTCTTCTACTTGCCCCGACAGTGAGACAATTGAGTCTCTGGCTCTAAAACAGGCCTTTGTTGTCTTTGAGTAGAGTATGTTAGGAGAGTAACATTCTACCAATGGAATTGAGCAGAATTTTGAATCCCTGTATTCCATGGTAAACATTCCATGATAAACATTCTATGTCTTGAATGTGGGGGAAAAACAGAATGAAGAAAGTAGGCAATATAGTAATAATACTTTATAAACAAAGAGAAAAGGTGGGAAAACACAGTTACATAGGAAGAGGCAGATCCAAACTGCTCAATTACATTGCTGATGTTTATAAAAGCATGTACATTTTAATCATATATAGGTGTTTTCAGGTGAAATCCACCCCCCCACCACCACCACCACAAAAAAGGTAACTTGGCAGGTTTAAAGTTTTTTTTCTTACTAACCATTCACCTCAGTCCTATAGCAGTTTTCATTTTATGTACTAGACCACAACACAAGTAAAAAACAAAAATAAAGAGACGGTTGCCTTCAATGAAAGTATATAACTACAGTGTAATGAAAATTAAGTTTTAAACAAAACTTATGTTTTACAAATTTACAGATGTTACAGTGCATTTATATGATAATTTACGTTAGAGAAAATATTTATTTTCAACCAACTCTACTAATAAATACTTTTACTGCAAAGTACTGTACTAGTTAACCAATTGCTGAGATATGCTATTTTATTCATTAATAGGGACTACTTTTTTCAGATTGTAGATGTTGTAGAGGTAATGTATTGTACACTCTTTTGAAAATAGTAAATATGTTTTAATCCCTATCAGAGTAAATCAAACTAATTATTTTATGATAGCGTCCCATTTTATAACTGTGATAAGCCACTCCAGGGTGTGCATTAAGGATTTTAATGCACTTCCCAGGAGTGTAAGGACACTCGGCCTTTAGCCTTGTGCCTTAGCACATCCCAGGGTGTGCATTAAAATCCTTTAATGCACACCCTGTCGTGACTTATTACTTACGAAATTACCGGCAAAGCTGTCTTAAAAACATCAATGCACACTGTATGATGTGTAAAACGTAGCTGGACCCATTACCCAGCTATACTCTCCAGCTAGATATCATGCCCCAGAAACTTCAAAAACCTGTAGTGTAGTGACAGGACTTTATAAATCATAATTTAAATATAAATTGACAGTGTTAGTGTCAAACAAAAAAACTCTTGTCGAGGACCACCAAGGAATTAAGACCATGCAGTCTGATATGTACTGATGTCAATAAACGTTCGGTGTATAACAACTTGATGTACTTAAAGTGTCTAAGGAATCTGAATAAGAGATCATTTAATTTCTCTCCTCCTCTTCACACACACACACACACACACACACACACACACAACACCCTACCCCACCCCACATCCCCATAATGTGGGGGGGGGGGAGATAACTAGTTTTAAAGAGAGAGACAGACACACTCCTAAAGAACCTTCATTCACATCACTGCAATTGTTCCCCAGAGGAATTCAACTTGTCATGAAATCCCAAGTAAAAGGGATCATGTATCCTAATACCTAAAGAGCAAAAATGTGACACTATTCAACCTCACTCCTATCTGCGTAGTAACATCTCCAAGGATTCGGGACAGAACCACAATTAAATAAAACTGCCACCCTCCCCCAGGGTAAGGTAACTAGAAGTAAATATAAAATATGTGAGTAAGACTAGAGGTCTAACATACCTACATTTCCACAAATCACTACAATATTAGCCTAATGTAAAAAGATCTGTCCAGGACCCCCATGCAAATGAGATCTCGCACCCCAATATGTTCAGAGTTACTAAAAAAAACATGTGACAGTCTATGATATCACTCCTGTATGTACAGTAACAGGTTAGGTAATCTGAATATGGCGCAATGGAATCAACACTACTCCCGGGTGAAGGTACAAAGTAAGGAGGAATTAATATTCATTATGTGTGTGAAGTAAGAGTAGTAACACACTAACTCCATGTATCTAAATAGAAGCCTACCTCAATGAGACAGCAAGCCCCACACCTGCTATAGTCACATACCTCACAACACATACCCACACACACACGCACACACACATACATACACACGCTGAAGTCCTATAATATGCCAGTCTGAAGAAGAGGAGGAGGTCTGTGGGTGTCAATTTCTGTAACGTCCCATGAAACCCAGATCTATGTTCATACCATCTGCTACCATATTGAGATGTAAAATAAGTTTAATCTCAAAAACTCGTCTCTGTTGTGTGTTTTTGAGATTTCCTTTTAAGACCATTACTGACCTATCTGAAATTGAGTGGTCAGGCTGGGAGAAGTGGTGGCACAGTGGTTTTTCAGTCTTCTTTGTTTTAATAGTACGTGTCTGCAAGTTCACCCTAGTGCGGAGCTGTTGGCTTGTCTCTCCAACATAACCTGCTTGTGGACATCTCTTGCACTGAATGAAATAAACAACATGTTGTGATGTGCATGTATAACTCCCATGTACCCTGAATTGTCTGTCTGTGTTGTAACCACAAAGTCCGAGGTGGAAATAAGCTCACCAGTCTTACAGGTGCGTTGATTGCAGGGTTGTGTGCCATTTTGTGTCATGGTACTCTGTTCTGGTGAAAGCTTGCTCCTAATAATCAGGTTGGCTAAATTTGGTGGTTGTTTAAAAGATAGTAGTGGTAGTTCCTTAAAAATACAATTAAGGGTCTCACCCTCACCCTGACTGAGTGATATCAGGTCCGGGTATGCTGGAAGCCGCTCTGGGAGTCTGCAGCTGAGGCCGAGGAGATCTGGATACCAGAAATGGCGCGGCCAGTCTGGGGCTACCAGGATTACTTTCATCTTGTCCCTCCTCACCTTGAAGAGCACCTTGTGGATCAAGGGAAATGGAGGGAAGGTGTAGAGGAGGCCTGGGGTCCACAGCTTTGAGAAGGCATCCCCCTGCAGTAAGCCCTGCTGAGGGGGGCCGTCATGAAACAGCCTCAGCTTGGTGTTTTCCCTGGAGGCAAACAGGTCCACCATCGGTTTGCCCCAGTGGGAGAAGAGGCTACAAGCTACCTCTGGATGGAGAGACCACTTGTGGGATGTCTGGCCCAAGCGGCTGAGAGCATCCGCCAGATGGTTTGAGGCTTCTACCACATGGATGGCTAGGAGATCTGCCTCTAATCGGCTCATGAGGGTTCAGATGCAGAGCGCCTCATTGCACAGCAGACGGGAGTACATGCTGCCCTGTTTGTTGAGGTAGTACATGGTCGTGGTATTGTCTGTCTGAACTTGAACCACTTGACCCCGGAGCTGAGGAGCAAAAGCTGACAATGCCAGTCTGACTGTTCTGAGCTCCAACAGGTTGATGTGACATCGGGACTCCTTGGGGGTGCAGAGCCCGTGGGTCCTTTTATCCCCCATGTGGGCTCCCCAGCCCATGAGAAAGGCATCGGTCCTGAGGACGACTGTCGGCTCTGGGCAGACAAATGGGATCCCTTCCTGCAACCAGCCTGTGGTGGTCCACCATTGGAGAGCGTCCCACACCTTCTGAGTTACAGTGATCAGCTGGTTGAAATGACCGTGGCGCTGAGTCCACTGGGCAGCCAGCTCCCATTGGAGGGGGCGCATATGCAGCCAGGCCCAACGGACTACTGAGGTGCATACCGCCATGTAACCCAGAAGGCACAGAAAATCCCAGGCAGGGCTCAATTGCTCAACCAGAAATGACTGGATAAAGGAGGAAAGAACCTCCGCCTTATCCACCGGAAGCTAAGCCCTGGCTTGACAAGAGTCGAGATCTGCACCAATGAAGCCAGTCACCTGAGAAGACAAGTTCCGACTTGACCTCATTGATCAGGAGGCAGAGTTGGGAGCAGGTCTCGAGGGCTAGGTCGTCCCTGGACCTCTTCACCTTCTGTTGGGAGGAACCTTCTAGGAGCCAATCGTCGAGGTATGGATAAATCCTGACCACCCCACCCCCCCGACACCAGAGATGGGCCGCCACCACTGCAATACATTTGGTGAAGACCCGTGAGGCCGAGGACAGACCGAACGGCATGGCTCAGAACTCGTACACGGTCCCTTCGACCCTGAAGTGGAGGAACCGATGATGGGATGGACGGATTGGGACGTGAAAGAAAGTGTCCTGTAGATCCAGTGAACAGAACCATATGTTTCGCTCCAAGGATGGTATGATCTGGGACAGAGTGGCCATCCGAAAGGTGCGTGACCCGAGATGTTGATTCAGGTCGTGCAGATCTAGAATGGGGAACCAGCCCCCGTCTGCTTGGGCACCAGGAAGTACCTGAAGACAAAGCCTGGGCCTGCTGGAGGATCCGCCACTGGAGCTACTGCCTCCTTGAGGAGGAGCTGAGCGATGTAATCTCGGAGAGCTGACTGAATCTGAGCGGATACTCTTTCCTCCTGAGGGTCGCGGGCTCGACTTGGAGGGTACTGCTCAAATTCCAGAAGCAGTCCCTGACCGACCACTTCGAGAACCCACCTGTCCGAAGTGAAAACGGACCAGGAGGAAAGGAAGTGGCAGTGCTGGCCCCCCATGGGAGGACCCAAAGCTGGGGTGACAGGAGAGAGATTGACAGCCCCTGCCCCGTCACCGAGCAGGCTCGTTCGAGGAGGCTCAAGGACCTGAACCTCGGCCTCCTGTACGGGCCTGTGGGGGCCCAGGCTTGGGCTGGGGGCACCGAGCTTAAGCCTGCTGGTGCTGCTATCCACCTTGAAAGGAGGACTGCTGAGCCGCATGGGAAGAATGCCGAAAAGGCTTCTTTTTCTTCTGCTGGTTCTTGCCCAGAAAACCCTTGGCAGAAGTAGTGTCCAAGGTGGCACTGGACTGCTCAATGCGCTGACAGTGACCAGCCACTCCTGGGCCGAACAGGTTGCTCCCTAGGAACAGCATGTCAGCTAGTTTGTGCTGAGTATCCGCCGGGAAGGAGAAGAGCCTCAGCCAGCCCTGTGATGAGAGGCAACTCCGGCAGCCATCGAACGGGCACAAGAATCCCCAATGTCCAAGGCTGTCTGAAGCTGCTGTTTGGCAACAGCTCGGCCCTGATCCCGGACCTGCTTGACCGTGGTGTGCATGTCCGGGGGAGATGTGGGAGGACTTCATCCAGATACCCTAGAAGGGTGGAGAGAAGTGTGCCATGATGACGGCCGAACTTGCCTGAAGAAGGCCCAAGGAGGAAGCTGCATAGACCTTCCTGGCTGAATGGTCCAAAAGCTTGGACTCTATCAGGAGGTCGGCCAGTATCGGCAGAACTGCCAGTATGCCTGAACATAGAGGTGGTCATCAGGCTCTCGGCTGAAGGGTGCTCTGTGAACCCCACAAAGGACCCCATGGGCACCACATACTTGCGGGCCATACAGGCAGACAGAGCTGGACAAGAGGCAGGGTGCTGCCAGAGTTCTAGGGCCAGACCAACAATAGCCTCGGCCACAGGAAAGGCCTCCGTTGGGGTATCCCCTCTCTTAAGGATGTCTGTAAGAGGGTATTCTGCCTTTTTCTGGATTGGCTCCAGGGACATCCCTGTGGACTCAGAGATGAGGCGAAAAGTGCCCTGAAAAGACGAGGGACCTTCCTCCGTCTCTAAGCCAAATGGCTGAGTCATCATCACCTGGATGAGAATGCAAGCCGGAGATGTCCGAATCCAAGGAATCCGGATATATAACGGCCGACTGCCCTGGTCACCTTCAACTCGCTGAGGGCGGTCCAGGCTGACTGTGACCGACAAACGGAGCCCCTCCCACAGGCTGCTTGGGCGGTGGTTCCACCACGATTGGTGGAGAGACCGTTCTGGGCTGAACTGGAGGTTTTACCGGCTCCATGGGCTGGGGAACCGACAATGATCTCCGAAGGAGTGAAACCCCGGCCTAGGAGGTGAAGTCAGGTAATGGCGATTGTGGAAGCCAGAGTTGGCTTGTGTCAGTCCAAAATAGCTGTTGCCACATGAGGTCCTTGTAGTGCCACCAGGTTTCGCTGGACCTCTGCGCCGAGGGAGGCGAAGATGACCAATGCATTGCTTCTTTTAGAGCGCTATGGCCTTCCTTGGCCTTTGGGTTGAGGGGGTCTGAGACCTCGATCAAGATCGGACAGGCCGACTCGGTTGCTCAGGAGCCACCAGCGGGACCAGTGACCACTACCTCGATGGCAGTCCCAGCAGGCTGGGTCTTGTTATCTGGGAAGACCAAATTAGGAGTTCGATCGAGGGAATCGTCAACCTGAGTCGGTGATAAGGGATCGGTCGGGTCGATGACGATCTCCACATTGTCGACTGACAGTTCGATCGACTGACCAAACGGCAAACCCAAAAAGCCAGCGGTCAAAGAAGCAATCTCAACCGAAGTCGAGACCGCATGTTCCTGGGACCGAGATCTCTCCCGCTCCCAAGAATGTCTCTGTCGAAACGAAGATGATCCCGGATCCTTCTCCCGCTTACGGAATCGAGAGGAGTGTGTGCCCACGGGCGCATCTCCCTTGGTCAGCGGAGACAGGCACAACTCTCGGAAGGAACCCGAGAAGGTGGAGCCCAGGTTGAGCGGAACGAAGAAGCTCTGAGAAGTCTCTGCAGTGCGTGCTGCTTCCTCCTCGAACGCCTGCATGCGTTCCAATTGCTCTTCAGATCCCGCAGCCGTGGAAACCACCCACCGAGCCTCCTTGGATTTCACTGGAGGGTTTTGTTTCTCCAGCCTCCCCAGCTTCAGGCATGTGAGATGGTCGTAGAGGACGTTAGGATGAAAGGGGAGACACATATCACATTTCGAGGTGTCATGGTCGACACTGAGGCAGTAAAAGCATGTGGTGTGGGGATTGGTGCGCAACATTTTCTGGCTGCAAGGGCACCGACGAAATCCAGGGGAAGACTTGTCTTCCATAATCGATGCGTGAAACTCACGGTCACTAATGCGAACGAGAAGAATTTTCGAAATAACCAAAGGTTTTAGAGCCAGAGCCTACAAAATGCGTGAGCATGAGGGAGGCAACCTAAATCTTCCAGCGGAAAGGAAGATCTGGCATCATGGGGCCGAGCCAAGGTATATACCACACAAGTGGGTGGGAGAAGCCAGCTTGAAGACTTATGGCTGATCTTAAAGTGGAAGGGGACATGCCCAAGAGTGTGGATGAACAACATATCCACACTCCTAGAAATATTTTTTCACAGAGAGGGTGGTGGACGCATGGAACCGCCTTCCTGAGGAGGCTGTGGGGTATATAACTGTGGGAGAATTAAAGAATGCATGGGACAGACATAAGGCAATTCTTGTGGGGGGGAGGAAGAAATAGGCTGTTGGTTAACTAGGATCTGCAGCTTATCCAGTAGGTAGGGAAATGGGCAGACTAGGTAGGCCAAGTGGTCCTTATCTGCCGTCAGAGTCTATGTTTCTATGTTAACTTTCTGAGGTCAAGAATTGGGTGCATGCTGCCTGTTTTCTTTGGGTTTAGAAAGTAATGGGAGTAGAAACCCATGTTTCGTTCTGCCTGCAGAACAACTTTTACTGCCCTGTTCTTTAGAAGGCCCTGTATCTCGGAAGTAAGACTGTCTGAAACAAAGAGTATCCCTCTCGAACAATCCTGAGGACCCATTTATCTGTTGTAATAGTCTTCCACCAGTTGTAAAACTGAGTCAGATACCACCCTACTGCCTTAGAGGTGTCCACTCCGGGCAGCTGAGGTGGGATCTGGGGCGGACTTTCAAAGGTTGGTGCTGGGCGCTTTTGGGCCCTGTGCCTTTTGCTGCGTTTTATTTCTTTTGTGGCTGAGGAGTTTGGTTTCTATTAAAGGCTCCTTGGCCTTTACCTCAAAAGGACTGCCTGTTACGAAACTGCAGACGGTTCAGGCCCCTTTGAGGAGTTGCAGGCGCTGGCCTGGCTGTCTTTTTTTTTTTCAACTTTATATTTATTGGCATTTCCATAATTGCATACAGAAAATACACCTGACATATAGCACACAAGGATGATATTATTGACACCGAGGTCACCACAACTCTTAATACATATGCTATAAATATAAACGTGCCAGGTCTATAAGATACATCTTATGGGAGTTACCTTTAAAGCATTAAACTTTTTAGACCCAAAATGCCATGTACTTGAGTCCTGGAGCAGCATGTATTTAAAACAAAAACTGAAACAGTTAATATTTACAGTCTCTAGTTCCTAACTAAGGAAGAGAAGATACGTGCTTCATATGAAATTTAAGCCTCTAGGGCCAAATCGAAATATTATATCTGTCTCTATTTTATCTATCAAGATAAAACTCTTATGTAAAAAGAAAATTCTTGGGAAAAAACATATCCATTAGAACACGATAGTACAAACATGGACATCACAAAGCAAGGATACCTGATATTCTTTAAGAGAACCCAACCTTCAGAGTAGCTGCTATAACCCCCCTTAGGGATTTTATTTCAGAGCATGTATTTGCAGCATTAACATGAGAAATGACCACGAATATTTTATACAAGGTAGAACGAAAATATATTTCAAGCCCAGTCATGCTGCTATTTTAAAGTATCTTTTCTCAATCAATGCAGAAACTATGGAGTTAGCACTAGCTTTTAAGTACTAAAGATTAAGAGTCAAAACTGCAGCTGATACTCCTAAGTGCCAATATTCAATGTCCACCACTGGCCCCATCTTCCTCACTCTCCAAGTCAGTTTCAGCAACTCTACAGGTACGGGCTGGAGCATTGTGTTGTGCCTGCTTCAAGGCTTCATCCAGATCTGAAAATATGAATATTTTGCCTTGAAGTGAGACATTGAGTCTGGCTGGGAAAAGCAATCCGTGTTGTATTTCTGCCTCCAGTAAGACTGCCCCTCACCTCACTGAACCGCTTCTTCATTCTGGTGGCATAACTTGGATCCGGACACAAGCATACTCATTGGACATCACAAAGTAATGTTCTTTGACTACGTACGAGCCCTAGTACGAAGTCTCTGGAGCCCATCCCATCCAGGGCCATCAAGATTGCTCGAGGTGCCTCCAGATTCACCGGTCTGCCTCGTGTTGCCATTCTGTATGCCTTTTGGATGTGGGTCAGCCTACTGGTTAGAGACTCCCCCCAAACTGCTGCTGCAACCATTCCTTTAGGAACAAAACAAGGTGATCACCTTCACTACCCTCTGGAACCCTCACCACCCGAACGTTAGAGGAGCATGCCTGATTTTCAAGTGATTCAATCTGGGCTTGAAGGTGGGTGTTTTCTTTGATGAGGTTTGCTGTTGCTCCAAGGGCTGCCTCTGAACGCTTTTTTGTGTCAACCATTTCAGTTTTAAGGGTCACCACATCTATTTCTAGTAGGCTGACTATTTGTCATGGTGTCAAACTTCTCCAATAATCCAGAGACTCATAGTATTAGGTGATTAATCTTTAGGCCCAGGCTTTGCAAGGTTTCTTGTTTCTCAGCCGCTTTGCCATCTGTAGCTGTACTGAAAGTCGACCACGTGGTCAGAGGGTCCAATGGAGTTTTGCTTTTATCTCAGTGTTGTTGGTGTTTGTCCTTCTTAGGATTACCCATGATTGCAGTCAAGAAGTTCTGATATCTGTTAGAGTAGTTGTATTTTCTCAAAATACCCAATAACAAGTTATAAACTTTGATTTCCAAGATATCCCCAAGTGTGTAAAACTCAAGCCGCCATATTGCTGGGCTCCCACAGCGCGCTGAGGCCTGGCTGTCTTAATGGCAGTCATAGTTTACCGAGTGGCCTCTAGTGCTTGTTCAGCTTGAGGGCCGAACAGATAAGCACCATCAAAGGGGACATTCATCACCTTCCTTTGAGCCTCAGGTGAGATGCCTGATGTTCTGAGCCAGGAGTTCCGCCTGACAGAGATCCCATTGGCAGCTGCCTTAGAGGCAACGTCATAGGTGTCCTTGGAAGTTTTTAGCTGATTGTTGCATTCTATCTCCCTGGTGATGGTCTGAAAAAGCTTCATGTTAACAGCAGACTCTGGGAGATTCTCGACCACTGATTTAAGAGTGTTCCACAGGGTGTACTCGTACTGAGAGAAATGGCCCTGACAACTAGCAATACACATCCCTAGGGTTGCAGCTCCGAAAACTCACTTCTCTAAGGTGTCAACATTATGAGACTCCTTGCTGATAGGTTGTGCCAAGGTCTCCTGGGGGAGGACAACCTTATTCTCTGCAAACACCTCTAAAGCATCTGCAAAGGGCTGTGATGCCAGGAAGGGTCTTTCCTTAGGCGGGGTGTACTTCCTATCTGTAGCCTTGGCCACAGAAGGGATATGCACCGGCCTGGCCCACACTGCTTCTGACAAGGTCTCAAAGGAGGGAGGGAGGCGCATGGGGGCGTGAAGTTCGTAGGAATGTTAGGAACATGAAGGAACTCGAGGCGTAAGAGCCTCCCTGGATCCACAGAGGAAGTGTGGAGAGCCAAGGTCGAGCCTGCATTCCTAAGAGTAGCCTGGAAAGAAAGGTCTTCAACTAAGGATTCTGCTGAGACAGAAGACTTACTTTCCAGGTCACAAATTGAGTCATCCTCGGTGTCGTCAGACAAAATGAGGTTAGGATTAGACTCATCATGTTCAGGGACCAATCCTGTTTGAAGTCTGGTCAAGGCAAAGGGTATACAGGAGTCACCGGAATGTGCATCAGTGTTGAGGAACTCAGCACTGCATGCGGCACTGAAATGGTTGATGCCAGAGGCGGCACAGAGGTCGACCCCGGCCACGGCGCTGAGGTCAATGTCGCGCACTGCACCGAACCTGGCACCGGCCACTTCACCGCTGAAACTGGACCCCTGTCAGACCTAGAGGAAAAGGGGGAGGAAAATGGTACCTGTGCTGGAACCTGCATGGAAGCTTGGTTAGGGGGGTAGGGTCATGGAACCGGCATTGGTACCGGAGAGGGAGAACTCTCCATCACCGGCACCGAACACACATCCTGCCCAAACTGCCCTGGTCCTGGCCCAGCGTCCCCAAGACCCAGAAACCAGGTTCATAGGTGAGGGAAGATGAGAGACACTGTACCCACTGCTCCATAAGAGTGGCCTAGTGGTGAAACTTCTCACCGGAAACCCTGTCAGAGGACAGAGAGGGGCTCTGATATCAAGAATCCCGGCTGTGAAATACGGAGACCAACGAGGACCCCGGGAAGGGGTGGGGGGGGTGGGTCTACCGCTTTCCACAACCGAAGTCTTCCTAGCAGACCTACCAGAGGGCGACCTCTAGCCATACTGTCTCGTCCTCCTCCGACGTGAAGAAGAAGAGCTCAAGGCTGAGCGGCGCTGGGTCCCCGACAGGGAACGGGAATGGGCCCGCTTCTTTCTGTGCTTTCAGGAGAACTGTCCGCCCTCCCGAGCACCGGACTGCCCAGGGTCAGACCCCCTGACCCCAAAAAGGGCATTTGACTGGACACCGCCCCACTGCCAGAACAACTTTCCAGCAAAGTTTCTATACTGTCACCGATACCATCCGTGGTCGACTGCGTCGATTGTAGGCTGAGAGCCTTCATCAGGAAATAACTTAAAAAAAATAATAATACTACTAAACAAAACTACGCAAAACTCAGCAACTAAATGCTGCTGTCATACAGATGTGAAGTTTTGACTCTGAAGCAATGAAGTAGAATCATAAGGTGCACTTGGTGGGCGGGGAAAAAAGGAACAGAGGTTGGAGTGTCGACGCCAAGATAGCCCATGCATGAGCGTGAGCTGTCTCAGAAAAGCATGCACGTCCTACCAGCACCAGCCCTCCTGAAGATTTTTGTTCGCTGGTCCTAGCGCTCCGGCATAGTCCCAAGAGTGTGAATGAATGGTGAAGACTTTTGGTCCAGGAAGATCATGTACTGCTGATAGTTCTGGACTGTGTTCCAGAGATCAATACCAAACCCTCGTTGCTTCCCTGTACAGCGGGTGAAAATTAGTACCCCTTTGTTCATGTAATCCATCACACTTACGTTGTCTGTCTGTATTAACAGAGGACCTGGGGACAAGTGGTTCTGGAAGACCTGGAGTCCATACTGGACCACTGTCAATTCCAGAACATTTATGTGCAAAGAACACTCCACCTGATTCCACATTCCTTGTGTCTGAAAAGGTCCCAGGTGGGCTCCCCCATCCAGATCCTGAAGCATCTGTGTTGAGGATCTGATGTGGGGTAGGAATCAAGAATGGTACGCCCTTGAGCAGCTTGCTGCATTCTATCCACCACTTGAGCACTTTGTGCAAAGGAGACATTACTAGAACCCTCTATTCTAGATTGTCCATCAGCTGGTCCCACTGGACTCTAAGGGTCCACTGTGGGATCTGCACATGCAGCCTGTCCTGTGGCACTGTAACAATGGCTGCCTCCATGAGTCCCAGAAAGCACAGAAGCGTCCTTGCTGAGACATAATGGCTGTCATGTACCCATTGTGATTGGGCAATCAGGTGGAATGCCCTGACCAGGGGCAGAAACGCAGAACCCTGGGCTGTATCCAGAACTGGCCCTATGGATTGCAGTCACTAGCAGGGTGTCAGTACAGACTTTGGTATGTCGACTGTCACCCCCCCAGAACATGTAACAGCTGTCTGGTTTGAGCTAAGGTATGCAGCGATTGGTCCCGGAGTTGGCGTTTAATAGCCAGTCTTCCAGATAACAAAAAACATACAGGCCTTCCCTGCAAAGGGCTGCTGCCACCACTGCCAAGCATCTGGTAAAGACTTGTGGTGCACAGGACAAACCAGAGGGCAACACTTTGAACTGGTAATGTACTCCTCTGAAACAGGAACCTCAGATACTTCCTGAGAGGTTTCCGGATTTTGATATGGAGGGATGCATTCTTCATATCCAGAAGGCAAAGTCAATCCCCTGTTAGCAACAGGAGAAGGAGAGACTGGTGAGAGAGACCATCCGAAACTTCTTGTATTCTATGAAGTAGTTCAGGTCTCTCAGATCCCATGCCAATTTGGGAAGAGAAAGTATCTGGAATAAAACCTTTGTGCCTCTGTTCTGGAGGAACATGTTCTATGGCCCATTTTTGAAGCAGAGTCTGCATTTCCTCTAGTAACAGGGACATGTGCCCTGGTGGGTATGTTGTCAGAACTAGTGGATGATCTGGAGGGTTGTCCAAAAGTTCCAGAGCATGACCCTTCTCTGTGATCTCCAGAACCCATTCTTCTGTTGTCACCGCTCTCCAGTGATGTAAATGGAGGGACAGGCGATCCTGACAACCACCCCTGGAGGTAAAGATGGTTGGGGGGCGGTGTATAAGGAGACATGCTGAGCCAGAAAGGGATGAGCCACTGGCTCCACTACCTCTAGGATATATATATATATATATATATATATATATATATATGTATATTTGAAAACTGGTAACCGGGAAAGGGACAATGAGCCAAGGCTTGTTTCCAGGTGCAACCCAGGGGAGGTGAAGGAGGAACAAAGGAGAAATACAAAGTATCAACACAACTGTACAATCACAAGGTACAATAAAATACAAAATTAGAAGAGTTACTAAACAATTTGTATGTACCAATAATAAAGCACAGACAACGTCTAGCAGTGCATAAAAATTGGCAACAAATAAATAGTGGGCAAGAACAATAATGGCAGCAGGCGAATGACCAGACGGCGGTATGACTGCACAACCTCGAGGAGGAGGAGGGAGAGCATCTGTAAAGCTGCAGGGGAATGGACGTTTGACAACGGCAGGAGCAGGGAAGAAAAAATGACTTACCATACTAATCTTGTTACTTCCCAGTGATACTCGGGTATTCATAACTTTATGCAGTAAGCCAGTAGAACTGCCCAGAGAGATGGAACATATGCAAATGATAGAATCTTTTGCATGAGCCACTTTTTCAAATGCTGCCTTCTGCTAACTGCCTTAGTTCTAAACCTCTCATATCTCCTGGAAGCCTGGAAAGACATGCCCACAAGGACTAAGTGTAATAATAATAATAATGACAATATTAATCATAATCATAATAATAATAATTAAAGAGGGAACTCCCTTAATACCCAAAAAAAGGCCTCCAACTAAAGGGCATAACATATGAAAGAATACCCCTGAATGTTCAAATCACCTGAAAAAGGGGAGGGGGACAACAACAGTGAACACAATCACAACACACATGCCAGAAGTAGCATTTATACCCCTGACAGCACAGTATTCAGGAGTGCAGAGGCTAAAGGTTCCAGAAGGGGAGGCGGGGTGGGAAGTTATGAATACCTCAGTATCACTGGGAAGAAACAAGATTACTATGGTAAGTAATTTTTTCTTCTAAACCCAGTAATACTCAGGTATTCATAACTTTATGCAGACTACCAAGCAGTACCTTTGGAGGTGGGCAAAGAACCCGATTTTGGGAACAGACTTTGCAGGACTGCTGTGCAGAACCTGGCATCATCCCTAGACAGAATATCCAGACTGTAATGCTTTGTAAAGGTGTGTACGGTTTTCCAAGTAGCTGCTTTACAGATGTCCACCGGGGTAACATCCCTGACAGCTGCTATGGTAGCAGCTATGCCCCTTGTGGAATGGGCCCTCAACCCTGCTGGGGGCTCCTTTCCAGCCTTAAAGTAACAAAAACTGGATATGCTGTACTATCCAGTGAGAAATTGACCTTTTTAATGCTGGGTACCCTTTCCAACATTCTCATAGGTCAGGAACAGCTGTTTTCTGTCCTGCCTATGGATTTCAGTGACTGTCAAGTAGTAGCTAAGAGCTCTTGACATGTTCAGTGTAAAAGACAGGTAAGGTAATGGTTTGGTTCAAATGGAAATAAGAAACCATTTTAGGAAGAAACTTCTTGTTTGTTCTCAGGACCACTTTGTGGAATAAAATGCAATCTTGTTCAATGCAGAGAGACTGGAGCTCACCAATTCTTCTGGAAGTAGTCATTACCACACGACGAACAGTTTTTCATGTGACATATTTCAAATAAGCTGAAGACATAGGCTCAAAAGGAGGGCCCATGAGCCTAACTATATACACATTTAGGTCCCATGTTGGCACAGGCTCCCTGTGAGGGGGGTGAAAATCGGCCAGGCCTTTAAAGAACCTTTTGAAGATAGGGTCTGAGGCCCGAGAAACATTCTGTCCAACTGAAATGTAAGCAGATACTGTGGCCAGGTGGATCTTTAAGGTGCTGGACTGCAAGCTCAGTGAATGCAAATAGGTAAGATAGTCCAGCACAGCTGGGACACCAGCCTGTGCTGATATGGGCCAGGCCCTTAAAGAGCCTTTTGAAGATAGGATCTGGAGCTATTAAAACATTTTGTCCAGCTGATAAGCAAGCAGATGCTGCAGCTAGGTGGACCTTGAGGGTGCCGGACTGCAAGTCCAATGAATGTAAATAGGCAAGATAGTCAAGCACAGCTGGGCCCCCAGCATGTGCTGGTACCAGTTTTCTGGTTGAACACCAAATAGTAAACCTTTTCCATTTTGAAGGTATATTTCCTTAGTGGAGAGCTTCCTGTAACCACTTAAAATGTCCAAGACACTTTCAGAAAAATGCAAGCCTGCATACTGTAGGCCCTCAAGAGCCATGCCTTGAGCTTGAGTGACCTGAGGTTTGGATACAGGAGCCTCCCCTGGTTAGAGGTTAGTGGATTGTGCCTCTGAGGAAGGTGTATTGGTTCAGACCCAGACATGGAGAGTAGCAGAGAGTACCATGGTTGCCTGGCCCAGTCTGGTGCTATCAAGATCATTGATGCTGACTGGGACCCGAGCTTGAGAAATGCTCTGTACACCAAGAGGGAAGGAAGAAAAAGCATGCAGGTGCTTCCCTGGCCAACTCAGAGCCAGAGCATGCAGGGGGATTGTTCCCGGATCTAGTGGTCTGACATAGTACTGTGGTAGGTGGTGGTTCTGGTGGAACATGAACAAGTCTACCTCTGGGGTGCCCCACCGCCTGAAGATCACTTGCACCACTTGACTGTTCAAGGCCCATTCGTGATGGGACTGGTTGAGTTGAGTCAGGGTATCTGGCATGGTACTGTCCTTGCCTGGCAGATGAAGAGCCAGCAAGGGCCCATGAAGCATGCTAGACTCCATATTTTCATGAGTCCTGCGCAGGGAGGGCTTGACCTTGTCCCTCCCTGCTGGTTTATGTAGTACATTGTGGTGGTATTGTCTGTTCTGACCTGTATCACCTTCCCTGTACTAGTTGTGTGAAAGCTTTTAGTGCCAGTAACACTACTCTTAGCTCCAGCAGGTTTGTGTGTAGGAGTGACTCTGCACTTGATCATGTACCTTGGGTGGTGTGAACCCCCAGATGGGCACTCCACTCTAGTAGAGATGCAACTGATGGGGACTCTTGCTGAAAAAAGAACCCCTTCCCTTAGGTTGGTTTCCTCTTTCCGCCATTGGAGGCCTGTAACAATGTTTTTTTGTTACTAGTATTAGTTTTGAAAGAGGGTCCTTTCTCTGACACCAGTGAGCCCTGAGGTGAAACAATGTCCCTCATCAGTAACCTGGATTCCATGACTATGCCAATGGCAGGTGCCATGCGGCCAGTAGCTGAAGAAACTGTCTTGCAGTTTTTGGTTTATTCAGGCTAAATGAGCCCACTATCAGTGGAATACTTCTTGCCCTGCCTAGAGGCAGGTAGGCCCTACCTTGCAGGTATTTAGCTCTGCTCCTATGAACTGTAGTGCCTGAGCAGGCTGAAGGACAGACTTTCTTTAGATTTATCAGGAACCCTAGAGACTCCAGGAGCCCCTGGGTGAGTTGCAGATGCTCCCACTTGCTGGGGTGATTTTACAACCACCAGCCAGTTATCTAGGTATGGGAAAAACTGTGACACCTTGTCTTCGAAGATGTGCTACAACCACTGCCAAGTACTGTACTTTGTGTACACTCTTGGAGAGTGACCCGATGGGAGTCTGAACCTGAGGCACTTTCTGTGAGACTCCCTTATGGGGGTGTGAAAATATGCATCTTTTAAGTCCAGTGATGCCAACCATTCCCCTTTCTGGAGTGTTGGAAGAATCAGTGACAAAGTTATCATTTTGAACTTTGGCTTTTTTAAGTGCCTGTTTAGTACCCTGAACTCTAAGATAGGCTGCCACTCCCCATTTTCTTTGTGGTACCTTTTGCTGTACTAGGACAGGCTCCACTGTCTTTGACAGTAACAGGTTCTGAAACTCTTTTTCCAGGAGTTCTCTCTCTCTCTCTCTACACACATCTACAGTTGGGTTGAAAACTTTTGTTTTTACTACTGGAAGGAATTTGAACTCTGAGACAATTCCTGACTAACTACATCAAGGACCACTTGTCTGTGGTGCCTGAAGTACCCCTGCTGTGGGTACTGGTGATACTGAGGCACAGCCATGGCCTGATAAAAAAGGCTTGCTGTGAAATGATCTGCCTCTGCCTCCCCTTCCCTATGTTTTAGTGGACGGGGAAGCTTTCTTTTGCAGAATTGCTACTATAGGTGGTTTTGCATTCATCCACCTTTTTCACGTAAGCCTTTATCTTTCTCCAAAGTGGGAATTATTCTCGACTGGGAAATCCATAGCCTTGGTTTTGGTATCTCGAGTGAGGTTTATGACTCGCAGCCAGGCAAACCTCCTCTGAGCCACTGTATTTGCCATCCATCTGGCAGCAGTGCGAGTCAGCAGCCATTTGAACTGGTATTTGGCTGCTCCCAAACCGAATGTAGCTGTTTCAGCTTGATCATCTGACAGGGGAGTCTGGGCCTTGACTGCCATAGCAGGGACAGACTGCCATAGTGACTTTTGGTATTGAGCAGCATAAGCTTGAAAGTGTGCCTGCCTGATGGCCAAGGGAGCTGATAAATATCCCTTTTTGCCATGCTGTCAATTTTCTTGGAATCCTTGTTAGGAGGATAGGATGCCAGGGGTATCTTTACCTTGTCACAGGCTGTTACTTGTACCACTCCTTGGTGGACAGGGTGGGAGAATAAAAATTCAGTTCCCTCCCTGTCCAGCTGATATTTCTTATCCAGCCTCTTATCAAGAGGGGGAACAGAGCTTGGAGTTTGTAAAATGTTTTAAGTGTCTTTCCTACAGAATTTATTCACAGGAAGGAGAAGTTTTTTTGTGGGTGTCAGCCCAATCATTTCTCACAAATGTGAAGAGTGAGGAACAATCCTCAGATGCTCTGTGAGGAAAGCCAAACTCCTGTTATGGGGAAACCTCAGATTTAATAGGTTCCCCTTTCTCCATTTCATCATGACCACATATTCTTCCTCTTAAATAACAGGAAGACTAAGCAGAGGATATGGACTGCTTTGCCGAGGTCTGCTGCTGAGAGGCAGACAGCCCTTGTAAGCCTGAATGACCTTAAAGGCCTGCAATTTCTGCAGGAGTTGGCAGACTTTACAGCAGGCACAGAAGTCCCCAAATGTTGTCCAGCAGGGGGTTCTGTGTGCTTAGGTCTCTTTGATTTCTCTGAGGGAACCAGGGAGTCAGCCAGTTCAGCAAGCCTCTTAGGAACTGCTTGTATATACCCGTCTCAGGGGTAGCAGTTACAGTAATTGTTGTAGTTTCACCCACAGTAATTTAGGGTGTCAGCTGGTCAGAGCTCGAGGGACCCTTAGGTGGTGACAGTTTTTTCTTTAGCCTTATCCAGGCATTTTTCAATAGTTTTCCCAGGACATGTATTGCAGATTTCACTCTGCTTTTAAATGTTCATGTCCAGGTAGGCAAAACAAAAGAATGTTTGCCTTAGCAAAATTTCACCACACTCGATACATGGTTTGAAACCACAATCACCAGTTTTCGTCTCGTGTTTTCTGACATTCTCAATGTAAAACTGATAAAAGTTGCAACCGCTAAAATGTTTTAATTTAAAGTTTATTTAGCAGTTGTGGTTGGTTCCAGAACAGAGGTAAAATGAACCAAGGCTATCGGTTCAGGAACTGGTACTAGCGGTTCTTAAAACAAGCTAAATTTAACAAAATTAAACATACTAATGGAGTTTTTTTTTAGTTAGAATACTCTAATAAATATAAAATAAACCTCGGTTTACCCCCGGTTACACTGAAGTGGGAGAAACCGAGAAAACTTATGATTTAAACACTAAAACTACGGGTTTACTTAAAATTACAAAAAGTAAAAGGCAGCAAATGAAATGTAAAGAATACTTATAATATTTTATAAGGTTTCTCACGTCAGAATAAGATGAGGCAGAGAAGATTTTCGAGCATCTAGTCTTGACAGGCGGAGAAAGAAATCTGAGGGGTTTAGAACTAAGGCAGTTAGTAGAAGGCAGCAATTGAAAAAGTGGCTCATGTAAAAGATTCCATCATTTGCATATGTTCCATCTCTCTGGGCAGTTCTACCTAGAAGGCTTACTGCATAAAGTTATGAATACCTGAGTATTACTGGGGTTAGAGCAGCTGGTTGCTACCCAGATGGACTAAGGTTTGGTCGTGTTGGTGTCAGGGGCAAGGGTAACAGGAAAAGGAGGGGGAGAGGTTGAAGTTTCAACTGGCACCTGAGGGAGTCAGAGGATGGGAAGAAATGGGAGGGAGGGAGCTTATTCCAGAGTGGTCTGAGACAAATGTCAGTAGCTGCAGCCCTGGTAGAGGCATCAGAAATGTCATATGCTGTGCGGACCAAATGTTTCCCCAAATCCACATCTGTAATAAAGGTTTTTATCAACTCTTGTTTAGAAGAACCCTCAGGCAAGGATTGTGGAGTAGCCTTAACCTTTCTCCATGGGGCATTTGATATTTTATCACATGGGCCTGGTAATTAGCAATATGTAGGCCCAAGGAGGAACAGGCATATATATGTATGCTTGCCTAGAACATCCAGTCTCCTGGATTCTTGGTCAGAAGGAAGGGAACTCAGGTGCCCACATGCCCTGGACCTACCATGGGGAGCTGTGATCACTACTGAGTCAGTCTCAAGCTGGTTAACATTAAAGGGCTTTCCAGAAGGTGCAGAATACATTTTGTCTGCCTTTCTGGGTATAGCTGGTCTAGTGTTTGGCCTGTCCCAGGCTGCATAAATGGCATCCTCCACGGCGGTAAACAGGGGAGGAATCACAGCAGAGGGAGATTCTGGCTTCACCAGGAACTCCAGCAGGTTACTTTTGGTAGAATCTCGTTCCCCTAAAGTGAAGCCCATAGCAGCTTGCATTTGCTGCATTATGTTCAGATTATGTTCCTCTGGAGGTGATCTTGAGGTATTCACAACAAAATTCCCATTACAGGAAGAGACTATGGAGCTGGTGCCATGTTCATACTGGCTCTCAAGAGATTAGGATTATATTCATATTCGTTATCATCTTTATCATCTATAGCAATAAAGGACCACGCCAGTGATGTTGACGGCGGCTCAGGAGGTCTACTGTGCAAGAGAGTGCCTTGCGGCATCCATGGAGTATTTGTTGAAGTCCCAGTCAATGGGCCCCCCTGGAACACGGAGGCCTGGCAATAGATGTTATATCTGAAAATGTAATGAATACTGCCTGAGTGTCAGGGATGCTTTGATTGATAGAAGTGACCGAAGTGGTCGACGCTGGAAGTTGGATCTCCGTCGATGACGGTGACGTACAAGCCGTAATAGGCCTGGCAGTGCCCATGCCAAGCTCGGACCTTGGTGTCTGGCTGACATTCGGGAGGGGGGGTAGTCTGCGTCACCACTGGAGCAGCTGGCATCGAAGCAGAGGTCATACTCGCAGTCTGCAGGGGCAACATGGATCTGACTGGGGAGGCATTATGTCAGTATTTGTGTGCAACTCCCCAACGGTTTTTCCCCATGACTTCAATGACTGAGATTCAGTCGATGGGGTTGGTGGCGTGGATTTTGCCTGAAGCGGCTTCTCCATTCTTTCAATGGTCTTTTGGAGGAGGAATTTCTCCAAACCCCCTTTCTGTGTCGCCTGGTTGCAGAGTTGAACCACTGACATATCTCACAGGCTTTCACACTGTGAGAGAGACTTAAGCAGAAGGCACAGCCGTCGTGGGAGTCTCCTGTGTACATCTCATCTCCCACTCGCAGTACCAGAAGAGTTTAGATTGCTCCTTTGGGGACATACAGGTCAGTGAAAATCACTATAAAAGTGATTACTTTGTGTAAGGAAAAATAAAACGGCATCTATGAGCAGCAATGTTTCTGATGGTGGGTCTGATGAGTCTGATTAACAGTAGGAAAAGAACTGAATATGGGAGGGGCCACCACGCTTAGGTATACGTTGACGCCTGATGTCATGGGTGGCCCCTGGCTGACTGCTTGCAAACATTTCTGTGTGGTCCTAGCACTAGCACAGTTATAGTTCCAAAGGTGTGGCCTGATGACAGACATATCCTCAAAGAAGATCACTAACCCATGTTCTGAGATATTGGCTCGGCTATGAGATACCTCTTGAATCCCTCCTGGTAACAACAGACTGACAGGTATGAATAAGCATAAGATAGCAGTGCTGCTCACCTCACGCAGTTGGTTCTCCAGCCCATAAGCTCAGCGGACCCACAAAGGACAGCAGCTTTGCCATGACAGCCAGGGAGCAGCGTCAAGCCTTCCTCTTGCAACGTCACTTCTGGTACAGGGTGGGGACTGGATGCTAACATACTAAAAATGCCAGCAGAGTAGGCCTCATGGCCTATCAAGTCTGCTCGGGCCTCAGCAGCCTGATTGGATGCTGAACCCTATCGGAACTGCCCGTCACTTCAGGAGGGATGTAAAACACGCTGGAGTGGTTCAAATAGTCCTACAACCGGCTGTTTGTTGCGCATCAGACTGGTAAGTTACATACAGTAATATGTCTGTATTCTTTACAGATATCGTTGAACCACCAGGTTTTTAACTGTCTGTCTGTGAATGGATGCTATGAAGCCCCAACTTGAGCCTGGCAGCAAAAAGTGTGATCTGAACTGCTGTGATAACAGAACTGTTTCTGTGTCATTTGTTGTTCCCAGTTATCTATTTTGTTGTGAAACTGTTATAAAATCAGTCTCCCACACAGTTTATAAAAGCAGTCAGCGGGGGCCAGGAGCAAGAAAATAGTGTGGCGGGAGGGGGGGAAGCACACTGTAGTAAATGGAGAGAACATGGAGAGATGTGCTTCAACTCCACTCTGTGTAAGGAGATAGGTGTGGTGCGTTCGGTATCCAGCCATGGTCACGCCCACAGAGCCCCCTTTTCTCCACAAGTACATACAAACATATGAAAATGCCAGCAGAAACAGGCCTTATGGTCTGTCGAGTCTGCTGGATTGTGCAGCTCGCCCTTAATCTCGCAGCTGCCCCTTCCACTCCTCCCCTCCTTAGATTTACCCTCCCCCCTCACCCTGTCCCATCCCATCTTGAAATTGTCCACCATCTTACAGGTCACCACCTCATGTGGTAGAGTGTTCCACTTGCTCACCACCTTTTCCATGAAGAACTGTCTCCTTACCTCCCTCCTGAATCTTCCCCCCTCCAGTCAGAGACACTGCCCTCTCATGTCCCTTCCTCTTCTTAATTGGAAGATCCCCTCTGTTCAAGTCTTGTTCATCCCTTTCAAGTACTTAAAGGTCTGAATCATGTCCCCCCATCCCTCTTCTCCTCTAATGAATACATATCTAGCTCACTCAGTATCTCCTCATAGGACTGGCCCTCCAATCCCTGGATCATCTTTGTTGCTCTATGCTGCACCCCCTCCAACAATCTGACATCCTTCGTCAGGTATGGGTGGCAGAACTGCACACAGTACTCCAGGTGCAGCCTGACCAGTAACCTGTACAGGGGGAGGACTACCTCCCTACTTCTGTAGGAGATTCCCCTCGCTATGCACCCCAGCTTCTTGTTGACCTGCACTGCCGTCTTCCTACACTGAGCAGAGTTGTTCATGCTCCCCATTATAAGTACCTGAGGTCATTTTCCTCCATGGTGCTACCCAACTGTACCCCTCCCAGATGACAGTCCCTCCCCTGGTTCTTTGCTCCAAAGTGCATTACCTTGCACTTCTTAGCACTTGAACCCCAGCTGACAGGTTTCTGACCATTACTGCAGTTTAGTTAGGTTGTCCTGTAGCCCCTTCCATCCCTCAATGTCATCAACCACTGCCCCCATTTTGGTGTCATCTGCAAACAGGCTGATCTTACTTCGGATCCCATGAGAGATATTAGCCATGAATAACCCGAACAACATCAGCTCCAGCATCGATCTCTATGGCACCCCACTCGTCACTGCCCTCGGTGCAGAGTGTTCTCCTCCCACTACCACCCTCTGCTGCCTACCACTTAGCCAATTCTTTATCCATTTCACAGTCTTCGCTCCCATCCCCACAGCTTCCAGCTTTCCCCTCAGCCTCCCGTGTGGCACAGAGTCAAAAGCCTTGCTGAAATCCAAATACAGGACATCCACTTCATGGCCCCTGTCCAGTTCCCTTGTCACCCAATCGTAGTACTCAATGAGGTTGATCTGGCAGGATCTGCCTGAGACAAACCCATGCTGATGCCCATTGTGGAGTCCACTGTCCTCCAAAAAGGTCACCAGCCTCTCTTTCAGGACCGTCTCCATGAGCTTCCCCATGATTGATGTGAGGCTCACTGGCCTGTAGCTTCCTGGTTCATCCTTTGTGGATGGGCACCACATGGGCCATCCTCCAGTCCTGTGGCACACATCCCGTGTCCAGGGAGGTATTGAATAGGTCCGCCAGTAGCCCTGCCAGAACCTCAGCCAGCTCCTTGAGTACCCTAGGGTGAATGCAGTCTGGCCCAGGTGATGTGTCCACCCTCAGTCCTTCCAGTACTCTGTCCTCAGTAATCCTCGCATCTGTCACCCCCTCTCTCCTCCTGCCTACCCCACTCCTCCCATGTGGTACCTGCCCCGCTTTCTCTTGCATGAATACAGAACAGAAGGATTCATTTAATGCCTCTGCCTGATCCTACCCTCTCTCCACCCACCCACCCCCCGTCCTTTTTTATCCTCACTGTTTGGTCCTTGTTGTTCCTTCTTTCCCTTATGTATGTGAAGAAATCCTTTTCTCCGTTTTTAATACCCTTTGCCAGCCTCAGCTCCCTGGAAGCCTTGGCTGCTCTGACTAGTTTGGTGGCCTCTCTGGATTTCTTCATGTACATCTCCTCGTCTTCTCCCCTCCCTGACTTTCTGAACCTCTGGAATGCCTCTCTCTCTTGGACCTCACCCCCTCTCTGACCTCCTGAGTCATCCAACTGGGCTTCTTTGCCCTCCCTTTCTTGCTCTGTGTTCTAGTACATGCTCCCATAGCCTCCACTAGCCCCGTTTTTATGACATCCAACTTCTGATTTGTGTCCCAACCTGGCTGAGTCCCCTTCAGGTGCACCGCCAGAATTTCCCCCATGCCCCGTGATATAAATAAGCAATACATCAGCATGGCTTTCACTATGCAGCCATAATAAGGTCACAGCAAGACTCCACAGCAGTATCAGAGCAAGTGGCAGCATGCACCCAGCTAGACTGTGACTTGGTTTAGAAGCGTAGGGTATGAGATGGTATTACAATACTACC
Organism: Neoceratodus forsteri; assembly: GCA_016271365.2. Taxonomy (NCBI): domain Eukaryota; kingdom Metazoa; phylum Chordata; order Ceratodontiformes; family Ceratodontidae; genus Neoceratodus; species Neoceratodus forsteri. Next base: position 666,645,129 of record CM057451.1, on the reverse strand, counting down.
ACATGGATAAAACTATCACCAGCCGGAAACAGTAACTGCTTCCCAGTCTCAATTATCTGAACCTCTGGTTATAGCCACTGCATAAGGGATCAACACACAAGAAGATTCGTTTAGAGACAAAAGGGGGAAAAGTGCTCCAAATGTACAAGAAGACATGACAATAGCCCATCTCTGTTACTTGCCACTCAAACATTCATTAGCTGAACACTATTTTATTTCATTCAGTATTATCAATTGCAACTCATTCCTTCAAACACATCTACAACATTTTCATGTTAATGGCAGTAGGGTGTGCTCTAAATAAACGATTCCTTCCAAGAGTTTGAATGACGTTTTGGTGCATCTGTTCGAAAATCCCAATATAGGGGGTGAGCACTCCGCTCCATACTACAACAGAATATGAACGGCTTCTTTCCTCTGCTGCAGCACAACGAACTTGAAGCATATGTATACAAAGTAAGACACATGATCAGAAATGTACTGCAGAATGAGCTGCATAGCAAGAGGTATTTTGTTCAATCATTTATCGTACCCGAAGTAGGACACCATTGGGTCACCCCCCTCAAAATTCCCACTGCCCACCACTATGGTGGCTGCAATTTAGAGCAACTTGCATATAACTGAGCAGTCCATGCAGCCATGGATACAGACACTGAAAGTATCTTCTGATTACCAGGAAAGCAGGCATAATGCAGCCACACTTTTCCACGTCCTTCTACATGGCAGTACTATCGTTTCCTGGTAGCGTTCCAGAGCAGTCTGCATGGACTCCATGTATCTGCTTGCTCCTTCCTGTTTTTATTTCCACAGCTGCTCACTTAGTGAAGCAGTCTGACCCCGTAAATAAGGCTTTGTTCTTACCATATTCCTATGTACTTTCAGTGCATCTCTTCCCAAGCTCCTGTGGAGATAGATAGTAATCAAATTTAGAATCCACCTGCCACAGATTCATGAAATCTTGTGGCAGTCATCCACGCATTATTTCCTTAAAATGACAAGTTCCTTCCAGCCACATTCTGGCCAATGCAAATGACCATGGTATATAGACTAGACTTAGTCAATGCTAAAGCCACACCTGAATAGTTGTGGTTTCGATTCAAGGCTTCCAATTTTCTTTTCTTAATAGACAACCGCTGCTACAAACAACACAGAACAGACAGTTTCATGCAACAATACGGAAGCTGACTGACCCAGGGTTCTCGTTAAGAATTTGAGTTTAGGAGTCCGGGACTTTCTAGGGAAAAAAATGAGGGCTTCTATGGGGCCATTTTATTAAACACGATTTTTAATGTTTTAGAGGGCAAATTCAAACAAATTAAAGCCATCGCTCAATTAACAAGGCCCTTGCTGGTTGAGCGGTGCCTTGATTTGTTTGAACTTGCCCTCTAAAACATTAAAAATCAGTTAAAAAGACGGCCCCGTAGAAACCAATGGAGCGTGCCCCTGCACTCTCCAGATTAATACACCACGTATGCTTATTCTTGAGGCCCTGTGGGGCATCCTCTTAACTGCTTCAAAAAATACCAACATCAGCTTTGAATTCTCAGAGCCACTACATTGCGAGGGAAATAACATGATGTAATTTTATACAAAGCACACTGCTTTTCTGGCTATAAACAGGCAAACAGAACACTCTGTTGAAATATCAATACAAGTTTATACATGCCAATAATGACCTAACCTTCAAGAACACCTAAACTGTACCACTTTACTATTATCTTATCATAGTTATCCAGTTCTCTACTTAATGTGCATCTAAACTATGCAGTAACATAATATTGCTTATATTTTATTTATTTAGTTTTTGTTGACCGGGTAAGTGCACTAGACAAATCCTGCCTATTTTCAGGCACGACCCGGGGGAGGGGGGTACAGATGAATACCAACTGACCTTGAACCAGATTAAGCTGTTGGTGGTATTTTTAGTGAATGAGGGAAATTTGGCCAGGACACCGGGGAAATTCCCCTACTCTTTTCGAGAAGTGCCATGGGATCTTTAACATCCACCTGAACTACCACCAATCCAGGCAGATGGGACCTCGGTTTAACGTCTCATCCGAAAGATGGCACCTCAGAAGTGCAGCACCCCTCTCATGCTGCACTACAGTGTCAGTACTGGGATATTAACCCAAGTGCCAGATGTGGGAACTGAACCCACAGCCCTCTGATCTCCTGGCCTCAGAGGCGAGTGTGTTACCTACTGAGCCACTGACACTGCTTACATTATACATTTGTACTGACTATATTGTGTGCCGTCATCAATATTGTAAGAAGTATATGTATTTCTGATTTAAGTGTTATTTTTAGTATGCATCAACACTGTTTCTGTTCTCTCCCCACGACCCTCTTGAAAATTAACTGATACTTCCTAAAGAGGCTATCCCTGGTGTACGAAAAGTAATCAATCTCCTTACTTAAAAAATAACATAATGGTCAGGTCTACACCATGTTTTTTAAACTTCATGTTTATTCAAGTTTTAGAAAAATAAAACACAGTTTTCACGCAAACAAGGAAAATCAACATTCTGTTACATTTGCATACAGCAATAAAAGCAGGTAACTACAGTATACATACACATCCCCCAAGTAGTTTATACATCAGTGTAGGTAAACAGAAATTCCCCATTTATACATTTTTAGCTGGTGATAGTACAGTTTGTCTGAGAGGAGTTTAGGCCAGTGGAGGTGGCTGAGGTTGTTGAGGTGATTTCGAAGCTCCAGCCCACTTTTTGTGAACTGGACCGGACCCATCTCCTAGTGGGATGTGTGAAGGTCGTTGGTCCAGTGCTTGCCAGGACAGTCCAGTGTTCATTTTGGAGGGCATTTTCCCTGATCCCCTGAAGGAGGCACTGGTGAAATCCCTCCTAAAGAAACAATCTCTCGACCAGAACGTCCTGGCAAATTACTGACCTATCTCCAACCTCCCATTTCTGGGGAAGGCTGTTGAGAAAAAAAAAGGCACAGCACCTCAAGGCGCACCTCGCAGCCTATGACATCTATAAGCCATTCCAGTCCTTTTTCAGGGCTAGGCATAGCATGGAAACAGCATTGGTCAGGGTGCAAAATGACCTCCTCAGGGCAAGAGATGGAGGAGACCAGCCAATGTTCTTTCTCCTCAATCTCTCCTCAGCATCTGACACCGTGGACCACACTGAGCTTCTGGACTGTCTTAGAGAATACTGTGGACTCACCGGTAGTGGCATCAACTAGTTTGAATCCCATTTCTCGGGAAGGAAGCAACAGGTGGTGATGGGGAATTTCGCCTCCCCCCCCAAAGCTCCTGCCATATGGAGTACCTCAAGGGTCGATCCCATCGCTGATGCGGTGTACATGCATCCCCTGGGAAAGCTCAATAGACAGTAGAGTTTGGGTTTTCACTGCTATGTAGATGATACCCAACTGTACATGTCCTTTGCACTGGGAACAAATGACGCTGTGGAACTGCTTAAAAGCTGCCTGGCTGAAATTTAGGACTGGATGGTCTCCAACTGGCTGAGGCTAAACCCAGACAAGACAGAGGTCCTCGTGATCGAGCCTGGTCACAGGTGTGATTGGAGTGCCTCCGGAGTGGCAACAGGATTGGTCCTAGAAAGGCAGCGCACCTTCCCGGGGGGGGGGCAGGTGAGTGTTCGGCACAATAGCAGCCCTCGGCAGAGGCTCCAAAAGGCCGGCGCCTAAGTCTGTCGGAGGCGGGGCAGACAGACTCGTCCCGAGGATGACATTGCATGTCCCGCCTCCAGGGCTTGCAGCAATCACAAAAATTCCAGCACTAGCCATTATGCCCTGCTCAGCCTCTATCACCATTGCTGCCACTGTCTGCTGGGGGGATCCAACTCCCATGGCCCCACACTGGGGGTAAGCCTGGGAAAGATCCCATGTGATCATTGGGGGGGAGGGTAAGCCTGGGTGTGGTGGGGATGGTCAGTGTGTGTGCTGGGTAGGAGTGGAGTCCCTGTCTAGGGATGGGGCCAGGCCCCCAAAAAATGAAAAAAAGATTGTTTCTAGGAACCACTCCGTTGATGGCTTCCCCCTAGGGTGAGAAATCTGGGCATTTTCCTGGATGACAGATTGACACTTGATGCTCAGGTGTCATCTGTTGTCCAAAGTGGGTTTTACCACTTAAGGAATATTGCCCAGATTAAACCCCTAGTTATGCCCGAAGATCTGCCATCACTAATACATGCCTTTGTCACTTCCAGGCTTGACTACTGTAACGCTCTATACTTTGGGGTCAGTGAAGGGACCCTCCACCGGCTGCAGCTGGTACACAACGCAGTGGCCAGATTGCTGATGGGCTTGTCTAGATCATGTCAAGTGACCTCAGTCCTGCGGGATCTGCACTGGCTGCCTGTCAGGTAGAGGACCATCTTCAAGGTGGCCTTGCTCACCTACAAGGCCCTGTAAAGATCAGGCCCTGGTTACCTGGCTGATCTCCTCACCCCTGCCACTCTGTTCCGTTCCCTCCGCTCCTCCACCAAGGGCCTCCTGTGACAGGGTTTAATATGGCCCTGTCCCAGTTGTTATGGAGAAAGAGTTTAAATACAAGGATCTGTTCCTTTCTCTCCTTTTCCGTCTCTTCTCTGTCCGGCTGCACAAACAAATTTTCTTGTGAGACCTAGGACTTTATCACCCAGACAGTCTTGCAATTATCTGCCTCTCGCTATCTCTCTACCCTCACTTGCTGTTCAGTCTTTTCTTCCCCCTTACTTATCTGTTGGTATAAAAATATATGTGAATCATTATGTGGAAATGTAACTGATACTGGGATCCCTTTGTTTAGAAATGTATATAGTTTTACTGTTGAAATGTATATAGTTATACTGTTGAAATGACTGCAAAAAGCTGATTGGAACTCAAGGGGTTAACCTGTTTGTAAACTCTCAGAAGCTTTAAGTAAGAGGTCAGTTTGGGTTCACAATGTTCTTTTTGCTGCACTTGTTGAAACTTACAAGAACACTGTGTGAGAGGCATGCTGTTTTCTTAATGAGTGGGGGTTGCAAAGACTTACAAAAAAAACAGAGCTGCAATTTCTTGCAAGAGAAACAGAGACAGAGAGACAGATTGGAAATTGTGAAGAAACCCAGATAGACTTTCTCTGTTTATACTGCCTTTGTAAATAGTTATACTGAACAATTTTATTTTTTTATTTTACTGTTAATAATAAATCACTTGATGCGAATTTTACAACTGCTCCTGGTTTTCCTGTGCTTCCTGACCTGTGCCTAGACGACACCTCCTTGCAGTTCCAACAGCTAGGTTGAAAATCTCGGGCGATCATGCCTTTGAGGTGGCCGGCCCGGACCTCTGGAACTTGCTTCCTAGATCTCTAAGGGAGGCCCAGTCAATGGAGGCATTTAAGAGGGGCTTAAAGACACACCTATTTAAAATGGCTTTTCCGGACTACCCATAATGTTTTAACTCTGTTTTATTGTTTTAGTAGTTATTATTTATTTATAATTGGTCTAGGTTTGTATTTCAAAGTTTTAAAAACCTTGTACAGCTTTGTTTCATTGTTACTATCACTATTATTACTACTGGTCAAAAGTATGGCAGCTTAGATTCAATGCAAAGAAGTGCAAAGTAATGCACCTGGGAAACAAAAACCCAGAGGAAGAGTACACGGGGGGGGGGGGTTAATTAACAACAACAAAATTGATAAGGCACCTGGGGTAGTCATATCAGAGGACCTAAAGGTAAGCAAGAAATGAGAGAAGGCAGCAAGGATGGCTGGGGGATACTGAGATGTATAGGGATAGGCATCACCAGCAGAAAACAGGAAGTTGTTATCCCTCTGTACAGACAGTTGGTGAGACCCCATCTGGAGTACTGCGTGCAGTTCTGGCGATCCCATCTCCATAAGGACATAGACAGGATGGAGGCAGTCCAGAGGAGGGAAACTAAAATGGTGCAGGGTCTGCAACAGAAGCCATCCGAAGAGAGACTAAAGGAGGTTAATACGTACAGTGGAATCTGCTTAAATGCACACTCGTTTTGAAGCAAGAAAATGTGTAGTTAAGTGGAATGTGCATTTATCCAAAATCCTATGTTTACAATGCAACATAAAGAAAATAACGGAGACCTGACACTGTAATGGCATTCCACATTTATCTACCATAGCAATATACTAAAAATGTTAAAATGTGCTACTGTGTAGCACTGACAAAAAGCCTAATGAAACACAATGTTATGAAAAAATTATATATCAAAGCCGATTATCTGTTCACACTGTATTGCTTGTGGACCCAAAAAAGGAAATGATCTTAGTCTGTTTGCAACATTTCAGTGCCAGCTGAGTGATATATAGGGTGTTAAATGCTGCTTCACACCAGCTTAGAATCACCAGTGCACTTAAGAGGTGCCATCTAGGGAGAGATGTGTTGGTGAACTGTGAAACTCTGCATTTAGCCTAAATGTGCACTTATCCAGTGTGAACTTAACAGATTGTTTTTGAACTAATAGTAAAAAAAAAAAAAAAAAAAAAAAAAACGGAAACAGGAAAAGTGTGCACTTATCAGGAATGTGCACTTAAGTGGAATCCACAGTATACCCTTGAGGAAAGGAGGTAGAGAGGGGACATGATAGAAACTTTCAAGTACCTCAAGAGAATCAACAAAGTCCAAGAGAGAAGCATCTTTCAGAAAAAGAGATGTGCAAGAACAAGGGGACACCATTTAAAGATTGAGGGGGGACAGCTCAGGGGCAATGTGAGGAAGTATTTTTTCACAGAGAGGGTGGTGGACGCATGGAATGGCCTTCCTGAGGAGGTTGTGGGGGCAAAAACAGTGGGGGAATTCAAGAATGTATGGGACAGACATAAGGCAATTCTGGTGGGGGGTAGGAAGAAGTAGGCTGTTGGTTAACTAGGATCTGCAGCTTATCCAACAGGTAGAGAAATGGGCAGACTAGGTGGGCCAAGTGGTCCTTATCTGCTGCCAAAGTCTATGTTTCTATTACCCTGCCTGTTTATTACTGTGTAAAGTGCCCAGAGCTCCTGGGATTGGGTGCCATATAAATAAACCTTACTTACAAGTCCAAGACAGCATGACCTATAAGAAATAAAAAGTCATCAGTCCACTTACCTCCATCTCAAAAAGAGACATGGAAGTCATGCATAGTCTAACGGTTCTTAAAGTCCACAAAAATAAAGATTCCCTCCGGTTACTGCATATCCAAGATGTAAAAATTCCCCTCATACATCTACATCACAATTCCCGTTAGAAGACTGAATTTTTTCAATTAATCAATCTCAACCAGAACAGGCTGCACAGCTCAAAGCCATTTCAACAGATAAAATACAGTAGAGAGTAAGTGTAAAACACAAGAGTTGTAACTCCGACTCATGGTACACTGATTGTATCCACTGCTGAATCAGCAGCGGCCATTTTGAATTAAGCAAGAACAAACAGAAACACAATTTAGTAGGAATCACTTTTACAAACTGTTTGTAACCTCTTCATGGTCTAACACGTTGGAGAAGTCTCTGCATGAATAAAGATATAACAGCACACACCAGGCTCTGTACAACTTAGTCTAAGAAACTGTTTTCCCTGACCAACCCTTAAATGCTCACACTGCAGCACAGTGTAAGAGACTACAGAACATTATTAAGATAAAGCACTGTAAAACTAGTTATTTTCACTTAAAGTAATCTTAGCACAAACGCAAAATGAATCATAACTGCGTAAATCAAATTTAGCACTATGTCACTAGCACCATATTCACTATAATGGAAAAAAGTGCTATTAACACTAATTAATGCAAATTTATTTTAGCGCAAATTAGTGCTTCAGTGACAATTATTTGACGGTGAAATTTTCAAGTTTTACAGAAATACAGGCATGGTTTACTCTTACACTACAAAGAAAGTTGGTTTGGATTTTTTAGCCCTCTACTATAGGTTCTTCAGCATCATCAGTTAGATGGGCAGGCTTCCAAATGCTTTTTGGCCCAAGCTCCAGCATCCCCGGGATCTGTGAAAATAGACATTCTTGTTGTGCATCAGGTACGGTTTTGCAGGGATTAAAACAGAATGCTGTACCCCAGCTTTATGCTGAGTTGAGCGCACTGCTGCAAACCTTTTCTGATGCTGCCTCACTTGGCATACAATATGTTGGGGACAAATGCAATCGCGACCCCCAAGCAACACAGGTTTCTTCCGTCAGTGAGTCTCAAAATGTTGTCTCTGGAACCAATGCCATCTGTAAGTACTAGGGCAGCTCCTGGCATGTCTCCCTCCAGCTGTCTGCCATGTGGTATATACTCTGTATGCTTTCTTGGATAAGCCCTGGCATCATATCTTCATTTGCAAACAAAAAATCTTTCAGCCAGCCCTTAAGGAACATCAAAATATGGTCCCCCTCAGCAACCCTGAGCAGTTGAATGTTTACACTCCATATTTGTTTTTTTATATATATATTCTTTCTTTATGCCCCTTTCTCGCCGCAGAGCTCCCATTCTTCAGGAGACACGTATGGCCTTGTACGTCCCCGCTCGTCTAACCGGGTACCGGTGCAGTCCATCCACCCACGGAGCTGTGGTTATACCCCCCCAGACAGGTATGGGGCAGGACCCCTTCCACCCAGATGTATCTTTATTTCGTCGGGGATGCTGGCGCCGGTAGGGGCATTGGGGATCGGGGCCTGGTGCTCTTTCTACTAGGAGCGCTGTGGGGATTTTCCTCATTTCGGCTCCCAAAGGACGCCAGCACACTTGAGAGCCTAGGCTGGAGCACGCCGAAACATGTGAACGCCTCCGGCTCCCAGCCAACATCCCCTCCCTTTTTCCTGTTGTCCCGCTGCACCTCCACCCATGGTCACCCAGGTGGCGGTAGAGCCCAGCCCAGAGGAGGAAAGTGGCCTCTGGGTACTCAATCCCCCCCCCCCCGGCTGACTCTCCAGCCGCCCAAGTCTGTTCCCGAACTCTGGTCGCTGGTGCCGAAAGCGGTAATCCTACCGCTGCACCGGCAGGCCGGGCCAACTCTGTATTGCATTTTCAGGAATCTCTAAGCATGATTTAGGTGCTAGGCCTCCTTAGTAAAGGTATGCACTGTCATCTCTAACTGCCATTTCAAGTCAGAAACTTCGCCCTTCAGTGTGTCCACCGCTATTTCAACAGTGGTTAGTCTGTCAGTCACAGCATACATTTTTCTTTCTGTTACCGATATGATGAGCTGGTAGAGTTTCCTCACCTAAAGTCTGTAAAGGTTCCTCTGTGAACGCACCCCTCCAAGAGCCTTCTTTGAGGTTTACGGATTCGAGCCATATTTACTGACCATTTCTATAGCCGCTGTTACTCCACTCTTAAGTTAAATGGTTTGTGTTCAGATCATAGCATGGTAATAACATGCGCTACAGTACGTGTTTTAACACCATGCTCTAATCCTGCTCAGAGGCCAACTAGAGCACAGTTTTAGAGCAACACTGTTTCCTTAATTAGAATTAAAAGCAATGTGGACAGATACCCTGCTATAACTCAAGTTGAGGTAACTGAGCAAGACTTCAGATGTGAAAACTGGGTTTACACAGCCAAGAAATTACAAAATGACGCCAATCCCATGTTCATACTGAGCTAATTAGTCATCTAACTACCTTTCCTGAGGGATCTCGCCTGCCTGTCGGTTGCAAGTATTCCAGTCTTCAATGTGGCACTTGTAATGCTTTGAGCTGGTGCTGTAAAGGTGCCTGTGAACTCAGATGGCACAGCACGGTGCCAGAACATAGTGTAAATGGCACTGGACCCCCAAAGCAATTTGGTTTACAAAATTGTTTATAAAAATAGTTGTCCAATGTAGACAGGGTCACCTAATGCAAAGGAAATTGGCAGAAATAATTGACATTACACTGATGTCTTTTTTAGTGGAGGTGGTATAGCGTAGTGGTTAAGGGCACTGAGCTGCAAACCTGGAGACCTGGGTTTGAATCCCACCAGCCCCCACTTGCATACTGTGTGACCCTGAACAAGTCACTCAACTTCAATGTTTTCCCAGGTCGTACCTGGAAACTGGCTCTGGCTTAATGTGCCTTTCCTGGTTAAACAATTTCTCCTTCCTTGATGGGTGCAGTGTAAATTTGTGTTTTACAACCCTGATGTATTGCAAGTGTACTTTTTGCACAACCTCGTGCTTGGTACCTGTCACTGGGAGTGGGTATAGGATAACACAATTTTAGGCAGACCACAAGTCAGGTGCATAAAAAATGCATGGTTGAGTTTGTCATTTTATTTTCATCAAGTAAAATATACAGAAAGCAAAATGGTAAGTCAGACAAATGCTTAGCTTCAACAAATTCTAAGGCTCTTCTTCAGTCCAGCATGAATCAAACAGTGTGAAAGCACACACTACCAGGAGGTCTTTCACCTTCCTAAGTCAGTATCCAACTGACCACCCTATCTAGCCTGTCAGCACTGAGGCAGGGCTTTTTATAAGCTCACAAGAAGTTGGAAAAACGATTTCCCCTGCCTTTTGATTAACATCAGACATAACATAAAACTAGTCACTAGGGGGCCACTGTTGCACCACAGAGAACAGTTATCTGGCACGTGGAGCATATTATATAACTTGTTTACAACATTGTTAAATGTCAGACCCAAGATCAGAACATTCTGTGCTCTCCTACAAGGTCATATTACCTCATGCTGTCTGCTGCAAAATACATATTAGAAGAGAGGGCTGCTAACATCTAAAAAAAGCAGACACAAACTTTTGTTGTTCTTATATTAACTCATTATACCCTGGGTGGCCATTTTGTATCAGGAGAATCAATGGATGGTTCGGACTTCATACAGAGCTATTGGGTACAATGAGTTTTTAAGATAGCCCTCTCATTTTGTAACTGTACTCCTAGTTTTGTTTTAGGTTGATACGCACAGAAAGCTTTACAAGCACTTCAGCACTTGATTTATAACCAGCCTGTTGTACACTATACGAAACATATAAACTGCTTGTGGAAAGGGTTTCAGTTTATCCCGCGGGGTGTCCACTATGACAGGGGTCACCCTGTCACAGTACCATAGTATTAATGTTCTTGTCTTTTAAAATATTTCATGTTGCTAGTGGTTTTACCAGTCTGTCCACTGGGTGACTGGGCTACTGCCTGTAATGCCGGAAACCCAGGTTCGGACACAAGCTCAGGTCGCTAGAAGGCTGGCAGAGGGAAGAGGGTGTGAGCATTTCAGTGGATGTTCATCCTCCCTGGCAGAGAGTGGCTACCTGAGCCCCTGCATCAGCAGCTCCTGTGGCAGTATGGGGGCTAATGTACATATGTCTGGCAGGCAGGTGGGGGAGTCGACTGGCTCTGTGAATGTGCATGCCCATAGTGTGCTTACATGCACATGTTCATGCTGCAGACTTCAGGAGGGAAGTAAAACCCACACTGGGAAAAAGACAGCCAGGGATGCAGGATGATTCCTGCTTTCCAAAGACAGGCCCTGCGTCACTGACCAGGCTGTGCTTCTATCTCAGATTCAGTCACTGCTGAGGAACTGGTACATCCACCCCCTTCCCAGCAGCCTAACCACATGGAGCATCCCATGGGGCTACTGAAGCAGGTACTCTATGGGCACTGCGCTGATGCAAGTTGATGGGGGCACTGGCCAGAGTTGGGAGCATAAACAGTATTTCTGACTTACAATTTCAGTTTTTGACTTATAAGGAATAATTAACAGTACAATGCATTATTCAGTAAGGAATAATCCACGGTTGGGTGTGCGGCAATATTGAAATTACTGGACAACTTGGGTGGGCTGTATGGCCCAAGGCACACCCAGACACATCTACCCAGGAAGTAAGGTTATAGCAGCATTGATGCACACCCGAAGTGGATTATTACACGTATTCTTAAAATGGTCAAAAGTGCTATAAAATCTAATAAGCCTTGGTTGTGCCTTAACATAGGCATCCATATGTACAGTAAACTTTCCTGGTTACCAAAAGCGAACAAAACTGTTCAAGGCGACCCACATTGAACTTGTAAGTCATTTTCTACTGTAGCAGCTGTTTTTCAAATACTGATTCACATTTGGTTGTTACGTCTTCGTAAGCATTTTCGTTAGCTTTTATTTATTTATTTGTGTAACGGGTGGGTGCACTGATCCCAGAGACCATTTTCATGCATGACCCGGGACAATCAGATGGCACATCCATAACAAAACACAGTTACGTTATAATCATAGTGGAGAAGGAGTAACAACATGTATACAATAATACAATACAGAAATGGCAATACAGTGGAAATGTGGTGTGCATACATAGGACAAGTGGTCAAAGGCTCGGTGGGTGTTTCTAAATTGCATACTGGAGGTAAGGACCACTTTAGAACTGTATTATACTGTTTCTGTCTTTGTTAGGCTCTTACACTGTTGGCACAATGCGTCTGTGTTCTAGTAAATAACACTGTTCAAGGGGACATAAAGTACATCATACAGTTCTAAAATGAGGGTTACTCACCTGTAACCATAGTTCTAGGAGTGGTACATGGTGCACATCCACACTTAGGCAGCTCTTCCTTTCCTTTAAATGATGCTGGAAGGTCTTCAAGCTAAGCACCTCCCACCCATTTGGGTAGTATCCTACTCGGCACCACCCCATGACGTCAGATCTTGCATGCTGGAAGCAAGGATCCGTGTGCCACTTGCCAAGGGAGGTCGGGTGGGTCATGTGGATGTGCACTATATACCACTCCTAGAACTACGGTTACAGGTAAGTAACCCCCATTTCTAGGGATGTGAATATGGTGCACTATTCACACTTAAGCAGACTTCTAGTAGTTCTCTGGGCGGAGGGGGCAAGGCACACATTCTAATTGGGAAAGAAGGATTGGAGAACTGAGGTCCCAAAACAAACATCCTGGTGTGATTCAAGGTCAATGTGGTAATGGGAGATGCTGTTGTGTGCCGACTTCCAGGTAGCAGCCCTGCAGGTCTCCTGGATAGGGTCGTCCCCGGAAGCAGCCACCGAGGCAGTGGTATGTCTGGTGGAATGAGCCCTTAACCCAACGGGAGGCTTCCTACCGGCCAACCTATAGCAGAGGTCAATGCAGGAGACAATACACCTGACAATCATCTGCTGGTCTGACAAGTGCGGCTTCAGCGTAGGTAACAAAGAGCTGGTGAACCTTGCCCTGAACTCCTGCCATGCGCTCCATACTAGGAAAGAGATTATAAAACTAAACCTAAATAAATATTGTGGTTTAGACAATTTAGAAGCCAAATTTATTAAAGACGCTGTAGATAGTTTGTCACCAATATTAAATGATTTATTTAATCAAAGTCTGATGGAAAATACTTTTCCCTCATTTTGGAAAACAGCAAAAATAGTACCCATATTCGGGGGGAGTGTGTGTGTGTGATCATAATGATCCTTCTAACTACAGACCAATTGCGGTCCTCTCCATCCTCACCAAGTTGATGGAACGAATGGTGTTCGGAAAATTGTATAGTTATTTAGAAAAATATTCAAAACTGACAAAATACCAACACGGCTTTAGGGCGGGTCATTCGACTGGCACTGCGCTCATGGACTTCATGGACAAAGTGGCGGTGGTCCTAGATTTGGGGAGTCCATGGGTGCAGTGTCTGTCGATCTGTCCAAAGCCTTTGATTTGGTCGATCACCATCTATTATGTGAGAGGATGGAGAGGACTGGGATTGCTCCTGGGCATTTGCAATGGTTTAAATCCTACCTGACCCACAGAAATCAGCAAGTAGTAATAAATGGAAAATTTTTGAAAGTAGGTAGTACATCAAGAGGTGTTCCCCAAGGCTCAATCTTGGTACCATTATTGTTTTTGTTATACATTAACGAACAACCCACTAAAATAAATAATACACAAATTAGGCTTTATGCTGATGACATTGTTCTTTTAGCATCAGCAGCATCTCAAAATGGAATGGTGGCAAAACTGCAGATGGATTTTGACATTTTGCAGGACTGTTTTTTCAATTCAAAACTTGTGTTAAGTTATAAAAAAAAACTTAGGTTATGAATTTTAATAAAAAAACAACTAAACTTCCCAATAAACAGATTGTAGGTGGGGATATAATAATGAGGGATGGGAAAAAATTGGTAGTCACAAATCAATGTAAATACTTAGGTGTAGAGATAGATTATACTTTATCTTTTTCAGGACATATAAACAACGCAATAAAAAAAGTTAACAATAAAATAGGAGCTCTGCGTAGGTCATCAGGGATTTTAAATCAACAAACTCGGAAGTTAATAGCAAATCAATTAATAATGCCAGTACTGGAATATGGAAGTATGGTATACAATTGTGCGGGTCAAAAAAACTTAAATAAATTGGTTATATCATATAACCGATTAGCAAGATTTGTTCTAAATTGTAGTTTCAATACTCATCATTGTACTCTGTACAAAGATTGAAATTGGGATAGCTTACCAGTACGGTTAAAAAAACAATACTCCATATTCATTTATAAAATAAAAAATGGGATGATAAATGGGAACTTAGATTTGTCTCTAGACTGTAAGGGTTATTCTCATGATTTAAGAGATGTAAAGTATAGGGGTCACAGATTTCCAAAAATGAATACAACATACGGAACTAGGACATTCAAGGCACAGGTGGCAACAATTTGGAATAAAATCCTTCCCTCAGTTACTTAAAGTAACAAATTTATCCCAGTTTAAAAAAAGGTTTAAATGATGTATTCTTTACTGAATGTATTTGTTTTTAAATGGTTTTTAATGATTATGCGATGTTTGTCTATAGAAATTGATGTTTTTGTAAGACGAAAGTATTGTATTCGTGTGATACCTTGAGTGAGCACTTTATATGTACAATTATGTCATTGTTTGATAATTTATTGTAAATTGTTTAATTTCATACAGGACAACTTTAAAAATAGGTCTTTTTGACCTAAAGTTTGTAAATCCTGGATAAAAAATAAAAATGTTTACTACTTACTACTATATATAGTGAGTGCTCGCCTCAGGTCCAATGTGTGGAGCCTGTACTAGGCATCCGAGGTTGAATTGGTGAAATATACTGCGAGGTTAATCAACTGGTTAAGGTGGAACTCTGATAAAACCTTTACAAGGTACTTTGGGTTGGGGCAGAGGACAACCTTGTCCTTGTGGAAAACTAGGTATGGAGACTCCACGAGAGCACCTGGAGCTCACTGATCCTTCTGGAGGAGGTAATAGCCACTAAGAAGACGGTCTTCCACAATAGGTGGGAGATGCAACACCTGTGCATTGGTTTGAATGGTTTGCCCACGAGCACTGACAGTACCAGCAGCAAGTCCCAAGGTGGTGGAGGTTCATGCACCAGTGGGGACAAGTGGTCAAGGCCCATAAAGAAGCACCCAACCACATTCTCCTGTGCCACCATCGGCATACCAACCTACGCCCAGTATGCAGAGATGGCTGCCAGGTGCACCTTGAGGGTTATCAGTCTTAGGCCCGACTCATAGTGGGACCACAGACTGTCCAGGATGTTAGCCACAAGACAAGGGATCTAGCTCCCTGCCCCGGCACCAAATGGAAAATCTCTTCCATTTAAAGGCACAGCACTGGCGAGTAAACTCCTTCCAAGAGGCCTTAATAATGTGGAGAACCTTGGAGAGACCCAAAGTCTGGACCTCTAGCTGCTCAGGAACCAGGATGTCAGGTACAGGGATTGACGGTCTGGGTGCAAGACCTTCCTCTGATGGCAAGAGGGCAGGTCCAGGGGCAGAGGCAAGTGCCATGGAGGTCTGCCACTGAGGAGATCTGGGTATCAGAAGTGGCATGACCAGACCAGAGGTACCAGGATCATCTGCGCCTTGCCCCTCCGCACCTTGATTAACACCTTGTGGATCAGGAGAAAGGGAGGGAAGGTGTACATGAGGCCCAGGGCCAAGGACCTCATTAAGGCATCCCCCAACAGTGAACCATGCTGAGGGGGCAGGCACAAAAGAGCCTCAGCTTCACACTCTCCCAGGAGGCTAACAGGTTGATCAGAGGAGTGCCTCACTGGGAGAGCAGGCAATCGACTACATCCTGGTGAACAGACCACTCCTGCAATGCCTCGCCCATTCGTCTACGGGCATCTGCTAGCTGGTTGGAGGCACCAGCCACATGGATTGCCAAGAGATTGGTGTCCAGACTGCATACGAGTGTCCAGATGTGGAGGGCTTCCCAACACAACCGGAGGGAATGCGTCTCACCCTGCCTGTTGAGGTAGTACATGGTTGTGGAGACCTGCATAACTTGATCCTGAACGGATGGTGCGAAGGCCATTAGAGCAAGAAGCACTGCACGGAGCTCCAGCAGGTTGATGTGAAACTGGGACTCCATGGGTGTCCACAGCCCATGGGCCCTGTAGTCCCCAAGTGGGCTCTCCATCCCAACCAGAGAAACATCACTCGTCAGAGTGACTGTCAGCTCTGGCGGACAAATAGGACTCTTTCCTGCAGATGTTCCAAGATGAGCCACCACTGGATGGCATCCCACACTGGCTGCATCTCCGTGACCAGCTGGTCCAGGTGACTGAGGCACTGAGACCACCAGTGGAGCAGCTCCCAGTGCAGGGGAAGCATCCGCCAGCGGGTCCACCAGACCAGTGCAGGGGGCGCATCTGCCAGCAGGCCCACCGGACTACACTGGTGCAAGAAGCCATGTACTCCAGTAGTGGCAGGATGCGAGTGCCCAACCTGAAATAATCAGGCAAAAGAGGTAATGTCCACTGGGAGTTGGACCGTGATCTGGAAGGGGCTGTGCTTTGCCCCAGTGTGGTGGATAACACGTGAGAGGTGAAGTTCTAACTTGGCTGGGTTGATTAGCAAGCCCAGGGCTGAACAAGTCTGGAGGGCTAGGTCCCTGGACCGCTCCACTTCCTACAGAGAGGAACCAAAAAAAAAATCAGCCAGTCGTCCAGGTATGGATACACCCAGACCCCTTAGTGCCACAGGAATGCTGCCACCACTGCAAAGCATTTGGTGAAGACCCTGGGGGCCAAGAAGAGGCCAAACAGCATAGCATGGAACTCGTGCAGCACCCCTTCCATGAAGAACTGAAGGAACCGCCAGTGGGACGGACAGATTGGAATGTGGAAGGCGGCATCCTGGAGGTCCAGAGAGCAGAACCACATGCCCAGCTCCAGCGATGGAATGATTTGGTTCTGGGTGACAATCTGGAACTTGTCCCTCCTCAGGCGTGAATTGAGATCCTGAAGATCCAATATGAGGCACCAGCACCGCGCCCCCCCCCCTTTTTTGGGAACCAGAAAATATCTGGAAGCGAAGCCCTGACCAGCAGTGGAGTCCGAGACACGGGCCACAGTGCCTTTCTAAAGGAGCTCAGCTATGTCCTCCCGAAGGGCAGAAAAACATGTCCAGGGACACCACAGCTTCTTGTGGAGCATGGGCTCATTAGGGTGGGACAGCCTTGAAACTTAGAGGCAGACTATGACCCAACACGTCGAGCACCCATCTGTCAGATGTGATGACAGACCAGGTGTGACAGAAATGGTGGAGCCAATCCCTCACTGGAACCCAAGGCTGGAGCAGGACAGGCAGGAGAGCAACACTCCCCAACCCCTCACTGGGTAGGCTTGGCTGAAGCTCCAGTGCCGTATGTGACAGGGCAGAATAGGACCCTGTCCCATTTGTTATGGGAGAAAGTGTTTAAATGCAAGTATCTTTCCTTTTCTGTCTCTTCTCTGCCTGGTTGTGCAACCCAATTTTCCTGTGATACGTCAGGCTTTGTCAACCCGACAGACTCACAATTCTTTGCCTCTCACTGTCTCAGTTTTCTCTAGCTGTCTTTTCTTCCCTTGTATATTCGCTTATATAAAAATATATGAAAATCACTACGTGGAAATATAACAGATGTTGAGATTTCTTATTTAGAAAATGTATAGCGTTATGGTTAAAATGTATATATTTATAAAAAGAGCCGAGCTGCAACTGCTGGAAAAGAAAAAGGGACACAGAGACTGCAGGAAAACTTGTATTTCTCCTTTGTACATAGTTATTATGAACAAGTTTATTTTTTATGTTACTGCTACTGTAAATAAATATTTTTGGTGAATTCTACAACTGCTCCTGGTTTTCCAATGCTTCCTCACCTGTGCCTCAATGACACTGGCCACTGGAGGAGCACCAGCTCCCCGGCCTTTGGACTTCTTAGAGATAGATAGGGTAGGCTTAGGCCACCATGCCTGGGGCTCCCCTGCTTGGGGCTGCAATGTTCTGGACTGTGGCGCCGGGCAGGGCTGAAACTGAAAGGGCGGCTTCTTCTGTTTCTGGCCTTTAGTGTCCTTCTGAGATGACATTACAGAATCCAAGGTGGCATTTAATTTCTTGATCCAGGTAAGGTGACTGTCCACTCCCAGACCAAACAAGTCAGTATCCAAGAAGGGGACATCTGCCAACTTACGTTGGGTATCTCATGTAAAGGTGGAGATCCATAACCAAGCCCGACAGCGCATGGCGACCGCAGTGGCCACAGACCAGGCACAAGAGTCACTGATGTCCAAGACCATTTGGAGCTGTTTGGCAACAAAAAGTCCCTGATCCTGGACCATCTTAACCACCAACCGCAGGGAGGCGGGGAAGAACCTGGTCCAGGGCATCCATGAGAGCATGGGTGAAGTTGGGCATCATGATGGTAGAGCTAGAATGCCAAAGGCCTAGGGAGGAAGCGGAGTAGACTTTCTTGGTCGCGTTGTCCAGTTGCATAGACTCCTTGTGGGGGGGGGGCCTTATTAACATCTCCTCCACCAGAACACTGAGTCCATCACCAATCCTTCAGCTGAAGGGTGGCAGTGAAACTGAGGAGACCCCCAGTAGGGACTGCATATCTGCGGGCCACATGGTCCAAAGGTACCGGGCAAGAGGCTGGATGTTGCCACAGCTCGATAATGGGACCAAGAATGGCTTCCACCACATGGAAGACAACCCAGGGGAGTCATCCCTATCCAGATTTCAGTCAGTGGGTACCTGGCCCACTTCTGGACTGGCTCCAATGGGATCCCTATGGACCTAGAGATCAGTCGGAGCCAGGCCCTGAAGGAGACCAGTCTGTACTCAGTGGTGAACTCCTCTGAGGACTCCCAGTGGAAAGCCAGAATCCAAAGGGGGTGCATGGAGAAGTCCTCCAAATCCGAAGACTCCTCAAGCACCGCCCTTGACCCAGACTCCCCCTGGACAACCCTGGGCTCATCAGAATGGGTGATTTTAATGGAAAGCCAACCTGGAAAACTGGAAGCTGGGCAGGCAGCCTTGGACTGGGCCCCATGCATGGACTATGGAGGCGGGGGTTTCACCCGAATGGGTGGAGCTGGAGATGGCTCAACCTGGGTGACCAGAGTGGGCCAAGGCAAAGGCAACCATGGAATCACCGGGGACTGAGACAGGGCTTGGCCATGGCCAAGGAACCACTGCTGCCACAGCTGCTCCTCATAACAACACTGTAATGTGCAGTAGAGTCTATCTTGATAAAGAGCGCCGACGGCTCTTCTTGGTCAATGACAGAGAGTGAGAATACCGAGATTCCCTAGATCTTGAGTGAGAACCAGATAAAGACCTCGACTGATGATGGTTAAGTTGTCTGGGAGAAGACACGGAGGAAGGCAGCGTGTAATCAACCTGAGTCTGGCCCTAAGGGGTTAATCTCCAAAGGGGAGACTGTCAGATCAATGGGTTTGTCCTGCCACTCCTGAGAGAGGCCCAAAAGGACCAGGGTTCTCAAAAGAGAATCATCCCTACCATCCTCCAACAATGGTCGACCAGGTCAGGAAAGATTTCGGCCAGCTAGTCAACCCATATCTCGACAGGTAGGCCCAATGGGTACATCGAGGGGCCAGTGCCCTGGACAGAAAAAGCAGAAGCATCAGCTGAAGCCAATGGCTTGATGGACATCAAGCCAAAGACAGAGTTGTGGGATCGAGCAGAATGGGCCTGCTTCCGGTCCCACGACCTACGACGGGACCTCTTAGATTTGGAGGGCCAAGAAGAATTGGACCCACAAGAAAAGCCCTCCCCGAGGGTAAGAAGGGACCAGCATAATTCCAGAAATGCTATGGTGCACTAAGAGCCCAAGCCCACCAGGAGAAGCGTGGTGACCTAAGCCACGCCGGCCACAGCCTGGCTTGCAGCCTCATCAAGAGCAGCGAGCTGTGCTGCCAAACCCGACACTGCGGAACCACCTTACGAGCATTCCTGGAATGAATGGGAGGATCCAGTTCATCCAAGCAGCCTAAGAGGAGGCGGGCATAACGGTCTTCCAACATGGAGGGCTAAAGGGATCGGCACAGGCTGCAAGCCTATGGATCATGCTGGGCCCCGAGGCAGTACACGCACGTGGTGTGAGGGTCGGTGCATGACATTTTCTGGATAAAAACGGTGCACAGTTTGAACCCCGGACCAACTTTCTGGTAGTCATGCTCCTTTTGAATGCCACTGGAAAACCTACAGAGAATTAGCTGAAGACCAAAATGGGCCTACACCGCATGCAGGAGCTGCAAAGGAGAAAGCCTGATGCTTCCAGCGGAAAGGAAAATCTGATGTCACAGGACGGTGCCGACGAGGATACCACCCGAGTGGGTGGGAGGAGCTTAGCTTGAAGACCTTCTGGTAAGATTTAAAGGGAAAGGAAGAGCTGCCTAAGTGTGGCTAGTGCACCATATCCATGTCCTTAGCACACATGTAAATCAGACTCCCCCACCACTGAAATTAATAAAATGCCAGTAAATATGTAACAATACTATAATTTAAACCACAATTAAAAAAAAAAAAAGCTTTTACAGGAAAAAATGACTTTCTGGTTCAATACAGTTCTCCTTTCCCCTAAATGAGCTGGCTGTTAATCTGCAGAGCTGTAATTTTTACACAGGTCTGCTCCAGTTTATATATTTTTTTCTAATCCCCTCACCTCAGTTTTGGTTTGGTAAATGATTCCAGTTTTCAGAATCAATCTTCACTGTACAAAGAGACTCCATAAAGTTTTACTTTACAAAACAATATTACAGCTGTCTGCCAGTAACAAGATTGTAAAATTAATGTCCAGAAATGTGTAGCTGCATTTTGTGCAGCTCACTGGCTCTTGGTATGCAGTGGTTTAGTACATTAGCAAAGCCATTCTAGGCTGCTGTAGCAGACAGAAGGTGCCATGCTGTTTTTTTCTTCCCTTGGGTACCTTCTGCTATTTTCTAATCCTGAATTTTCATTATCGCCTCTTGTTCCCAGTCTGATAAATTTATTAAAAGCACCATCTGGATGGAACATGGTGTTGGCCAGATATTTTCTGTCTGCTGCTTCCTGCTGTTTCCCCACTGGAGTTTCTACCTCAGGCTGAGTAACTCTCTTACATAAAGCACCCTCCACCCAAAACAGAATTACCCCCAAAACCCCAAAAACCAGAAATCCTTAACTAAGGTAAGACTGCATCTTGTTCATCTTGAAAAACAAGATAAACAAGAGTCAGATTAAAAGGACAAGACATTTGTACCTAAAGTGCAGCTGTTTACAATGTATACTTCCTAGAGAAATGGATGCTTATAAAGAAAAACAATCTATCAGACTTACTGTGATTTCTATTTCTGTTAGTGCCAGCGTTGTCACTGGACTACTCATTTACCACCAGGAAAGGGATCTGGGTATTACAATAGCTAACAACTTCTGTTTTAATAAACAAATTACAGAAAGCAAACAAGGCATGGTGGTCAACAAGGCACAACATGAACGATCAGTCCTACCCCTTTATAAAGCATATATTTGTCCACTATTGGACTATCCATCCCAACTATGGTCCTCATACAAAAAACAGATACAAGACTCGAAAAAAATCAAGGAAAAGTCACCAAATACATACAAGGGTGTGGGTCAATTTCTTATGAGAGACTTATAACAAGCACTTGTCAATGTCAAATGTTTGCTTGCTGGCATTGGCAGTGTAGGTGTTAGAGAGATGTATAATAGGAATGGCAATGAAGTATTGAACTGAAGCCAACCCCACCACCACCCTGCAGAGACTGACAGGCATTGGGGTGGGCCTTTGAGTAGGCCATAACGGCCACACCATTTCACCACACCCTACCCTGCAGACACCGACAAGAGTCATGGTGTGCCTTGGGGTCTTTGAGCCTTATGCTCACCCCATTCCATAAGGAAATACGGTGAGATGGGTGCAGTATAGGAGAATGGGGTGAACTTTGGGGCCTGTCACTGGCTGCAGGGTGTGGGCGGAATGGCATGAGCATTACGGCCGACAATCCTAAGTCACACCCCTGATGCCTGTCAGTCTCTACAGGGTGGGGTGTTATGGTTGGAAACCCTAACGCCCCAGGCGTTCGTTGGTATTTTCACTCCAAATTTTCAACATGGGTTTTTTGGGACCCCACCTAATGAACAGTGGTAATATCAGTTTGTTAGCCAAAAGCTGATTTTGCACAGCGACTACGCCATTTGGCACCACAGGTGCGAAAACACATTTCAAACAGGATGTGAAAAATGACAGCTGTACTGTTCATGGGGAGGTGTAAAAAACGGTAATGTTGAAAATCTGGAGTGAAAATATAAAAAAAACTGGTGAAGTCACGAGTGTGCGTACAAACTGCACAATGCACACCCGTAATATAATTAGTTTGGATGTGCGAAAACACATTTCGGCCAGGCTGTGAAAAATGACAGCTGTACTGTTCATAAGGAGGTGTGCCAAAATTACAGTGTTGAAAATCTGGACTAAAAATATTACAAATATGTGAATTTACAAGGGTGCATGGAAACTGCACAATGTACGCTCGTAAGTTCGTAACACAGTCATTTTAAGGACTTTTGTCGCCAAATTTTCAACATAGCCATTTTAAGACCTCTGCTCATGAACAGTGTCACTGTGATTTTCTTAATCTGTCCCAAACACTGATTTCGCACACTGAACGCACCATTGTGTGCTACATGCGTGAAAGCCCCATTTTGGGCATGATGTGAAAAATGACAGCTGTACTGCTCAAAGGAGGTATGGTAAAATGGCAATGTTGAAAATCTGGAATGAAAATAGTAAACATTCTCAAAGTTACGAACGTGCGTAGAAACTGCACAATGCATGCTCGTAAGAAAGTCATTTTTGGGAATTTTTTTTAGCAAATTTTCAACATAGGGTTTTGGGGGGCCTACCTCATGCACTGTCACACTGTTGTTTTGTTATTCAGTCCCAAAAGGTGGTTCCGCGCAGTGACAGCAAAATCACCTTTCAGGACTGAATAATAAAATGACAGTGGCTGAGCTTATGAGGTGGGGTCCCAAGAACCCCATGTTGAAAATGTGGTGAAAAAATTTCCCCAAATGGCCAAGATATGGACCAAAGTTGAAAAAAAAAAAAAAAACATTTATGTCACTATACAGCTTACCGGCATTTCTTCAGTTCACAGTTGGCTTTTAAGAGTGCAGATGTGTTCCCGGTCCACGAAGATCATCATGCCGGCCTCTGGAGGTAAGTGTGGGGGGTGATGGCACGCAGAGGGTGGGCGCGGGTTGGGGGAGGGGCAAGAAAGTCAACGAGGACAGTTTTCTTTGTTCTAGGTTTTTTTTTTTTTATGAAGACGATGTGGGACTTTTGCCACGCTGGTGTGGGCTCCCAGCGTGACACCTGGAAGTTTGCTTTTGGGGGGTGGCAGTAGAGCCGATGG
The DNA here is from genome assembly GCA_016271365.2 of Neoceratodus forsteri. Classification (NCBI taxonomy): domain Eukaryota; kingdom Metazoa; phylum Chordata; order Ceratodontiformes; family Ceratodontidae; genus Neoceratodus; species Neoceratodus forsteri. The sequence goes on along the minus strand of CM057451.1, from coordinate 666,621,505 downwards.
GGGACTGGGCACCCCCGGTCATACAGTGTGCGGGGGTGGAGGGAAGCACATGAGCACGCTGAGGTGGGCTCCCAGCGTGCTACCTAGGTGTTCGTGGGAGGATGGGGACTGGATCCAACGGGGATCAGAAACTGTCTATGACACTTCAGATGCAGTGCTGACCTTTAGGTAATTTGCATACTGCTGATGGCAGTATGCAAACTGCCTGCCGACGGCAGTATGCAAATTGCCTACACATTACCGCTGATTGCAGCAGTGGTTTTCTCCTAACTGTAGGGCACTGCATCTGAATGGCTGTCATAGAAACATAGAAACATAGAAGTTGACGGCAGATAAGGACCGCAAGGCCCATCCAGTCTGCCCATTTCTTTTTCTACCTTATAAATGTGCCATCGGCCTTTGCTCTGTCAGTGACCTATCTATTCATAGTCATTTGTATTGCTCCCTTATGCCTATCCCATGCCTGTTTGAAGCCCTGCACTGTATTCATAGTCACCACTCTTGTGGTAAGCCATTCCATGCATCTACCACCCTTTCTGTGAAAAAGAATTTCCTCACATTCCCCCTTAATCGCCTCCCTCTAATCTCATGCTGTCCTCTTGTCCTGCTATTTTTCTTATATTTAAACATGTTAGACTCTTTCACCTTGTTTATGCCCTTAAGGTGTTTAAATGTCTCGATCATATCACCTCTCTCCCTCCTTTGCTCAAGGGTATACATATTGAGCTCCGTTAATCTGTCCTCATATGTCTTCTGATGCAGTCCCTGCACCATTTTTAGTTGCCCTTCTCTGGACTGCCTCAATTTGGTTAATGTCCTTGTGAAGGTGTGGCTCCAATACTGCACGCCAGTACTCCAGATGGGGCCTAACTAATGTCTTGTACAGAGGGATTATTACCTCTACGACTTATGATACCCCTACTAATACACCCTAACACCCCTAGCCTTACCTACTGCTTTAGAGGTCTGCTTGGATGATTTTAGGTCATCAGTGATGATGATGCCAGTCTCTTTCTTCCTTTGTGACTGCTAGCAACTCCCTCCCAGCCTATAAGTGGCTTCAGGGTTTCTCTTCCCTATGTGCATGATTTTGCACTTCTTTGCATTAAATCCAGTTGCCACTCTTCTGACCATTCTGCTAGTTTATCCAGATCTCTTCTCATTCTGCCCACCCCATCTGGATCATCTACTCTGTTGCAGATCTTGGTGTCATCTGCAAACAGACAAGCCTTACCCTCTAGTCCATCTGCGAGGTCACTAATGAAGATGTTGAATAGGACTGGCCCCAGGACTGATCCCTGAGGTACCCACTTGTGACTTGCATCTCTTCTGACTGTATACCATTTACCACCACTCTCTGTTTTCTGCCAGTCAACCAGTTTGCCACCCAGTTGACCAACTCTCTGACCCACCCGAGCCTACCTGAGCTTATTTATCAATCTTCTATGTGGAACAGTGTCAAAAGCTTTGTCTGAAGTCAAGGTAGGCGACATCAACTGCTCCCCCTTGGTCCACCACTCTGGTTACCCAGTCAAAGAAATCTATGAGATTAGTTTGACAGGACCTTCCTTTTGTAAACCCATGCTGTCTTGGATCCTGTGCCCTATGGATTCCAGGTGTTGCACTATCCTTTCCTTAAGGAGTGCCTCCATAATCTTGCCCACTACTGAGGTAAGACTGCCGGTCTGTAGTTCCCCGCCTCCTCCCTGCTACCACTCTTGTGGAGTGGGATCACATGACCCTTCTCCAGTCTTCTGGGACCTCTCCTGTGCTCAGAGACTCACTAAACAATTCTGCTAATGGCTCTGCTAGTTCCTCCTTTAGCTCCTTAAGTACCCTGGGATGTATGCCATCAGGTCCCATTGCCTTATCCACCCTGAGCTTAGCAAGCTCTTGTAGGACCCTTTCTTTGTGAAGGGAGTAGTGCTCACCTCCCTCCCCCTGTGTCCATGATGCTGAGCTGTGGCCCTGCCCTACCTTCTCTTCAGTAAATACTGAGCAAAAGTATCTATTTAGGATAGATGCCTTTACAGGGTCCTCCTCCTCACATGCTCCTTTTCTCCATTAAGCTTAGCAATACCCCCTCTGGACTTTCTCCTTTCACTAATGTATCTATAGAAAGTCTTGTCACCTTTTTACTGTTCGTGCTAGTGTTTCCTCAGTTTGGGACTTTGCCTGCCTTACTGCCTTACCTGCTTCCCTTAGGGCAGTTTGGTATGCCTCCTATCTTCATCCCGCTGTGTTCCTTATATTTTCTGAAGGCCAGCCTTTTGGCTCTGACCTTTTCTGCTACTGTATTTGAGAACCAAAGTGGTTTCCTTCTTCTTTGCACTTCCTTTTCTGTCTAACACAATGGGATGTTGCTTCAAGTATTGTATCCTTAATGCTTGCCCACTTTGCCTGTACCTCCTCACCTGTGTTTCTTTTTGCCAGGGCTAGCTTAACTCTGTTGGTCTTATCAAAGTCAGCTCCTCTGAAGTCCCATATTTTGCTTTGGAATGGGATGATTTAGATGTAGTAGCCAAATTGAACCATACCATGTGATGGTCACTGGCCTTCAGGTGACCTTCTACCTGGAGATCTGTGATCCCTTCTTTGTTAGTCAGTACTAGATCTAGGATAGCCCTGTCTCTTGTGGGTTGCTGTACCAGTTGTTTGAGGCCCTCCCCCTGCAGGGAATCCACTATGAGTCTAGTTCTGGCAGATGTTCCTGCTGGTATTGACCAATCTGTATCTGGCATGTTGAAGTCTCCCATTATCAGAACCTCCCCTTTAGCTGTCACAGGCAGCTTGGACATTCACTGGTAAGGTGCGGCCGTGCCTGCAAAAAGGAGCAGAGCATTGGAAGTGGGGGTGGTACACCTATGAAAACTCGTTTGGTGGCACTATGTTTCTTGCACATTTGTGCAAACAAACAAAAACTAGTCTCATGTCCTTGGAAACAAGAAGGATGCGTTGGAACCTCCTGTTTACTAGGGAGGTGATATGAGATCATCACATCATGTCTGGAATAGGATTAGATAAACATTAACACCACTGGACTTCCGCTGCAATTGGAAAGGAAAAGCTTCACAACTACTAAAAGGCTATTTTTTTTTCCCAAAGGATAATTAGGCCATGGAACTCACTACCAGCATCAGTGGTTATTTGTGACAACAAAGAGACCCTTAAAACAATTTAGAGAAACTTACATACATATATATATATATATATATATATATATATATATATACACACACACACACACACACACACACCCCCGGTATATCTATCTAGGTTGGCCTATAGAAAATTCAGGAAGATCAAGAGAGAGGTGGATAGGGAAAATTACCTAAGGTTGGCTAGTGAGGCAAGTAAAGAAAGTCCGGCGAGCAAAGTCAGAGAAGGAGCTGCAGATAGCTTAAGGAAAAGGGGGAAAAAGCCTTCTTTCACTATATAAGTGAGAAAAGGGACAAGAAGGAAGGAACTGTTAGGCTTAAGAAAGGGGAGGAGTGTGTGGAGGATAATGGGGGAGGGAAGCAGAGGTACTAAAGGAATACTTCTGTCTTCACCAGGGAGGAAGACGGACCAGTGCTTTCAGGAGAGAAAAAGAGGAGCGGGGGGGGGGGCACTGATGTAGTGATAGAGAGGGACAGAGTGATTGAGGGGCTGATGGCACTGCAGGTGGACAAATCACCAGGCCCGGACAGAGTACATCCAAGGGTACTAAAGGAACTGGCTGAGAAGCTGGCAGGGCCACTGGCAGACCTATTTAATAGTTCACTAGAGACAGGAATGGTACCACAGGACTGGAGAACAGTACATATAGTGGCCCCTCCACAAAAGCGGTCCCAAGGATGACCCAGGGAATTACAGACCAGTCAGTCTGACCACCATTGTGGGCAAGCTCATGAAGACCATACTAAAGGAAAGGTTGGTGGAATATGTAGACGAGCATGGTCCCCAGGATGCGAGGCAGCATGGGTTCATTGGGGGTGTTGTGTCAAACGAATCTGACTGACTTGTTTGACTGTGCCACTAAAACAGGAGACGGGGCCAAGCGGTCGACATCCTCTATCTGGACTTCAGCAAGGCCTTTGACTCTGTGCCCCATAAAAGGTTGATCAGGAAGTTGGTGGGTCTTGGGGTTGGGGAAAAGATGTCCAGATGGGTGGAAAACAGGCTGAGGGACAGAACTCAGAGGGTGGCTGGCTGGGGGGGGGGGGAGAGAGGGAGAAGAGTTATCTGGCACCAGAGAGATAACTAGTGGGGTCCCACAGGGCTCAGTGCTGGAGCCAGCATTGTTCAGTGTCTTCATCAGTGACATTGGGGATGGCATTATGGGTAAAATGTACCTATTTGTGGATGACATCAAGCTCTGTGGGAGAGTGGACACAGCTGAAGGGATAGAGCACCTACAGGATGATCTGGAAAAGCTGGGGAGGTGGTCCAAGATCTGGCAGCTTGGCTCCAATGCCAAGAAATGCAAAGTTATGCATATTGGAGCCAAGAACCCCAGGACAAAGTACTACCTGGGTGGAGTCCAAATATCTGCTTCAGAGGAGGAGAAGGACCTGAGAGTGATGATAACTAATGACCTGAAGCTCTCCAAATAGTGCAAGAAAGCAGCAGCAAAGGCAAACAAGATGCTGGGATGCATATCTAGGGATCAGTAGTAGGAGAGAGGAGGTTATACTGCCCTTGTACAGATCCCTGGTAAGGCCTCATCTAGAGTATGGGGTTCGGTACTGGTGCGCACACCTCAAGAAGGACATTAACCTGCTGGAGAAGGTCCAAAGGAGGGCTACAAAGATGATAGTGGGTCAGCAGGGTAAGGAATATGAGGAGAGGCTGAGGGCACTGAACATGTACTCCTGGAAGACAGGAGAGAGAGAGGACATGACTGGGACCTTCAAGTACTTGAAAGGGATAGAAAAGGAGAGTCTCTTTAAGCTGAGTGGCAGCCATAACATGAGGGGGCACAGTCTCAAGGTGGAGGGTGGGAGGTTTTGGAGGGAGTTCAGGAAGCACTTCTACACAGAGAGGGTGGTAGATACTTGGAATGCGCTGCCAGAAGAGGTGATCTCATTGAAGACAGTGGGCAGCTTTAAGAGAGGCGGGGATAGACATAGGGGAAAATAAGGATCATGGGTAGGGAGGATGAGAGGTGTGGGGAGGAAGGGCAGGGACAGTAGCTCAAGCTGTGTACCCTGCAATATGAGCAGACTAGATAGACCAAATGGCCTTCTTCTGCTGGCTTCTTCGTATAATATCCAACAACACTTTATGTTTTTTATGGGTAAAAGACAGAAGTTAGTCATGGGCATTTTTGGTCTCTCGCTCCTCTACCTATCCGTTGTTATGTAAGTAATAATACCCGATAGGGTGGGCATTATTGGGATATAAGAGACCGCCCTGGGGCGTAATGAGGCCAGACGCCGCAGGCGGAGGGCCTTATAGCCCCTGGAAGGTCCGTTATATCCCATAACGCCCACCCTGGAGGGTATTATTACACTTAGAAAATGGGCTGCACATTACATTTTAAGTACAAAATTTAAAGCATAAAATAAATACAATTTAGTAAAAAAGCACATTTACTGTAAAGTAGTCCCTGAACTGGCATAATTGCGAAGAATTGACACTAGAGGGTGCCAGTGTTTTATGGTTTTACTTTTTGGTATTGTGGTGGTGATCATTCCGACAACCGCTGCTCACGTTCAAATGATCGTTCTTTAATTACATGTTGTTTCTGCATACAGAGTGAGTCGGCCACGGTTCCGTGCAGCTGCTGAGGTGGAGCAAGCTGGGTGAAGTAAAATACATGACCAGAAAGACGTAGACATTTGTTGTTTAGAACGGGGTAATTTTTGTGTGAATGTTTTGAGGTTGATATGGAGACTGTGGAGCTGCAGGCACGGGAAACCGGTACTCGTGAGAGGTAAGCTGTGTGCAGCATTTTTAAACTAAGCCATGTTGTCAGCAGTGCTGTTGGTTGTGCAAGGAAAAAAAAGTTTGGTTTACGAAAGGTTGTGGTTTAAATCATGAGTGAGTGTGATGGGTTAAACAAGCGGCTGCAGTGACACGAAGACGACGAGTAATTTACCAGTGGCTTAGCGGGTAGGAAAAATGGCAGTAGTGAAGCGGGTAGGAAAAATGGCAATAGTGACGTTAGAAAACCAGGGTTGCCGTAGGATACTGCAAGTAAAGGGGCATGCCAAAGTGGAACTTGTTATTTGAGGGCGTTGTTAAAAAATAACAACCTAGGTGTCAGGCTGTTTCAGCCAATCAGAATGAGAGGTTTGCGATGCCCATTTTCTAACCCTTGGTTACTCACATAACTAGGGGACAACACACTCCAAAGCTGCGATGATATCATACAACCCCTGTCTTCACCCCATTCAGAATCAGTTAATTAGAATGTTCAGCCAGAAGTCCTTCAGAGCTGTACAGTAAGATAACTATGCCAGGGTTAACTTATACATTCCTTAAAAAATGTAGAAAAATCACACTCTACAGGAATGCATACACAGCACTGAGCTCTCCATCATCATGTCTTAGATTCATCTATTCATACCAATATAATTTCTACAAAAGCAGCTGAACTCTCTTCAGAGAAATTACATTGTCACTGGGCTATTCATTTACTGCTCAGATTTAATAAGCAGTACTCACTAAATATATTCGGGAGGGAGAGAATATTCTTCCAGTTTTAGCTGCATATAACTTAACTGCTGCTTGAAGCACCTTATCCCCAAGGGCCACATTGGTGGAGTTCTGTGCATTCTACCTCTAATGTTTTGTGAAGCCGTGCAAGGAAGATCTGGTTCCCCACTTGCACAAGTCAATTACTGAGGCCTCCGCCCTTTCTGCCCAAGAAGCTGTCATAGCTCTGGTTGAGTGCAACTTTGCTGTTGCATAAGCCTTGCTATAAACGTTCTAGCCAAAGTCACCTTTGGAATCCTTCTGACCCTTTTCAGCAGCCCAAGCATAAGGAGTCATCAGATTGCCAACAAGCCCGCATACATATAAGGTATGTCAATCACTCTGTGAACATCTAGTGTGTGCAAATACTTTTCCTGTGTGATCACAGTTTTTGGACAAAAGGAAGAGGGGCTTACTTCTTGGTTAACATTAAACTCAGTGGGGAAGGAAGGGAGGGCAGGAGGAAGGAACTATATGTAACACTACCCTATCCTGATGAAAGGTTCCTCGCATGGCAGTGCCTGCAGCTTTCCTATTTGTCTGCCAGAGCACACTGCTGCCAGAAAAGCTGTCCTCAATCCAATGAAGGATTGCAGAATGCATTAAGGACCACATTAAGATCTAGACAGGGACTGGAAATGTAGAGATGGGCTTAGTTCTGCCGACATGTCCAAGTGTGAATATACAGGGTGCTCCTTACAAGAACTGAGTACTACACCCAAAGCAGAGATTTGCACTTACAACATATGGAGGGCCAAACCTTCATCAACCTCCACCAGATGGAAACCCAAAATATGGGGCTGTAAATGCTTTTCTAGATCAAATACCTGCCTGTTTGGGCCAACAGGAAAATACTGACCAAACTCCAGCCTAAGCCACTGATGTATGCTTCCCTGATAACATTAGCTTACCTACCAGTCTCTCAGAATATTACTCTGAGAAACCTCCACCTTTCAGGAGACAAGCTGACCACTGTAGCTGAACCAGACCATGATGAAGAATCAAACCCTGATGCAGAAGACTCCACTGTTGAGAGGATCGGAAAGGCTCTTGGACTGGCAGACTGAGCAGGTTCATGAACCATGGTCTCCTTGCTCACTCCAGGGCCACCACGAAGAACCAGCTGTGCAAGCAACAGATCTTACTGAGGATCACATGAAGTAATGGAAATGACAGGAGCAGATAAACCTTGCTGGAAAAAAAATAAATAAATAAACAGCTGGGACAGTGTCCATCACTTCAGCTACTGGACATCTGTACCAACAATAAAATCTCAGCAAGTGAGCGCTGCTTTGGGAGGAAAAAGAGGCCTATCACCAGATACCCAAATCTCTGACAAAGACTTCTCTTGATTCAGAGATTATTTTTCCAAATACACTCATTGGTAGCAAAGCCAGTCCACTTGGGAGCTGAGCTGTACTGCCAGATAAACTGCTGAGAGAAATTCTACATTGGCTTAGTGTCACCAAAACAAGGGTCAGGAAGCTTAGGAAAACCAAGAACAGTTATAACATTTGAGAGTATCATTATATGATCAATACCTGTAAAACAAAAAGTAATTTTTATTTCAGGATAGCACTTTACAAAAAAAGAACAAACAGAGAAAACAAAGTCATTCCTCTAAGGGCATCTCTAATTCTACATTTCAGTCTCTCTAACAAAAGATTGCTCTCTTTTTATAAGAAGTCTTTACCTGGCAATTTTTGCATCCTGAGCTTATTAAGAGACATCCTGTTACTCACAAAATGTATCAGAACTTTGTCAGTTTCTCTCCTTGCAGATGCAACAAAACAGAACATTGTCTCCCAGAACTAGTCTCCTGTTGACAACTCTGCAAATGAACTTGTGCAGGTCAAACTGCATCTCAAGGTTAACCCTCTAAGTTCCAAATAGCTTTCTGCAAGCATTTCAACAATATACCTATACACACTTTCAAACCAATGGATTCCAGCTTCACACAAAAATCCACATATATTTTTTTTTATCACCATAGATCAGCAAGGGGAAAGAAAAGGTAGAAACAGCAAGTGAAAGCAGGGAGACCGCATGGGGGTGGGGGGACTGTGACACTGTTAACAGTGATCAGTTTCTAGGTCTCACAAGAAAATTTGACTGTACAATCAGATAGACAAGAGACAGAAAAGGAGACGATACAACAGATCCTTGCATTTAACTCCTTCTGAATAACAAATGGCACATGGTCTTATTCAACCCTGTCACATACCCCCTTCTTTAAGAGGAAAACTGTTTCACAGTTCTGCACATATGCATTATACTTTTTTCCATAACAACCAATACACAGTTAAGTTTAAACCCACACACATGGCGCTGATGAGCCGCTGATCTGACTGGTCGCACTACTCCGGAGCTCCATCTTCAACACTGAAATAAAAGTGCTCAATTTAATAATTAGATAGTCTGCCTAACCGAAAAGAACTGCTTTAATATCGGGGAGATGGACGAATACATCACCTCGGGCAAGTCGGCCGCCAAGCGGGTAAAAATGCCAAAAAAAAACTCCACTCCACGAGGGAAGCACAAGCAGTGGACCAGGCCCAGTCTCATTATCTGCAGTGGAGGTAACTGCGATCAGCAGAGCAATGTCGTAACGAATCTTGGCCGACTTTAAACCGCGATGGGAAAACCTGGAGCACAGCTCAAGAACTGAAGCAGCACATGTGGCAGATCGCAGAGGTGGAACAGAGAATCTCAGACCTTGAGGACCAGAGCAGTGAAAGCCCTTCCAAAATACAAAAGTTAGAAAAAGAGGTAGAGGAGCTTAAAGAAGCGTTAGGCTACCAGGAAAATTACAGCAGGAGAAATAATTTACGTATCAGGGGCCTGCCGGAGGGAATGGAGGGAAGAACCTGCTCAAATTTTGTTCAGAGACTCTGCCAAAGTTGCTAGACATGGACCTGCCCAAGCCCAAGCTTAAAGTTGAGAGGGCACACAGGGCCTTGGCCCCGAGGCCTCAGAATGGGCAACCGCCCCGACAGGTGATCTTCAGGCTGCATCACTATCCAGACAGACAGGCCTTATTGGTGGCCTACAGAAATAAGAAAGAGCTAGTATACGAAGGCCATAGGCTCACTCTGCATCAAAGATATGTCTCAAAGAATACAGAAGAAGAGAGAGCAGTTTAATGCACTGATGGATGGGATGAGACAACAGGGGATTGATTTCTTTATGGTATACCCGGCTACAGTCAAAGTAAAAATCGAGGGGGCTACTTATTCATTTTGGGAGTCGGAGAAACTGCAAATGTTCCTGGAGGACTGGGACAGGAAGAATGGGAGAACCTGAGTGGAACCAGAGTACGTGGAGAGTGGCGAGAAGATGAAGGCCGACAAACTGGATCGGTGGCTACATTTACCAGGGGAATAAACAGCGGGGGGAAAGAAAAGAATGAAGGAGATGGAAATCTGTTCAGATTACCCCGTATACCTGTGTTCGGTTGCCCTTCCCCTTAATCCTGTGGGTGGCTAACAGAAGCCGATTTCCAGGGATCTATAGGTGGTGTAGGAGGAATGCTGGTGAGTTATAACTTGGCACTAAAGAGCGGCAGGGATGTGATCCCCACAGGCCTCGATCGGTGTGGACTAGAGAAAGAACTGGGCCTTTGAAAGAGGCAGACTACGCCGTGGGGCGGTTATGCTATAAGTCTATAAAGTTTAATAAGGGGAGGCGGAAGGGTTGCTGGCGGCCCCATGAGTGTGGACTAGAGACAGAACTTTTTCTCCACCAGGAACAGGGGGCACCGTGGGGTGCGAGCGTCCGCCTTTTTCTTGTTTGCCCCCCTGGTGATAAGGGAGGGCTTAAATAGGAAAGCGCAAATGCAGAGATACACACAATGCTTGAATCAAGGGAGGCATACCTAGTAGAAGTAGGAATAGAGGACCGGGGGGGGATGTGAAGAAGCCCTGATGGATGGGGGAACGTAACGAATGGACTGTTGGAATGTGGCTTTCTAGGATCTGGTGGGAGTGAAATGCCTGGTGATAACATGAAGGGCAATCATGACGGGGGGACGAGGGAAATGATATGGATGTGGCAACCAACTGCAGGGAGGCTGGGGGGGCCTGGGCAAAGGGTGTGCAGGCACCGATTCAGAGGGGGCGCGGGCAGTACAGTAATAGCATAACAAGATAGATGGTTGGGGCATTATGAGGCAAATATAGCACGTGGATAAGTTTGGACTAAGAAAGACGGAGTAGGAGTAGTGTGTATGGGGGAGTGATTATATACTGAAGATCGCAGTATATGCAGTGGGGAGGGAACAGTTGGGGTTAGGGAGGAGGGAGGGTCAGCATAGGGGAGGTAGGGATAAAGAAGGGCTATTTTTGAAAATGAATCAAGGGAGGGAAGGGGGCAAAGTTTTTTGTTTTTTTTTCCTTTACACAGTTTCTGATTGTTCAATTGTTCACTTGTATTTTCACTGTTTTCAGAACGGTCTGTGTCTTATGGTATCTGCTAGAGGTAAAAGGTTGAGCTGTGACCAGGACGTTTCATGGACTTTCATACTGGAGAAATTACTAATGGTACGCCCCAGCCTTTGGAGGGATTTAAAATAGTCTCTTGGAACATAAAAGGTTTTACTTCTCCCGAAAAAAGGGCAAAAATTTTAATGGCCCTTAAAAGACGTAGGGTTTCAGTGGCTATGTTGCAAGAGACGCATTTATCAAATAGTGAGCACATAAAACTTGTGTGAGGTTGGGTGGGGGAATGTCACGCAGCAGCCTACAATTCGCATAAGAGGGGGGCAGCAATTCTAATTCACAAGCACCTGCCCTTTAAAACACTGAGGGTGGTGAGAGACACTACAGAAGGGAGGTATGTTTTTGTAGAGGGGGAGCTCGAGGGTAAAATGATCACTTTTGGAAACCTATATGCACCGGCTGATGGGGATCGGCGCTTTTATCAGAAGGTGTTGGATGTCCTGGTTAAGGAACAATTTATGAATTTGATATGGGGGGGGGGACTTTAATTACGTGGCAGACCCTAAAATGGATTACCTAGGGAATAGGGACAGGACAGACGGGGACATACAACAATGGCTACTTGGATTAGCAGAATTAGGCCTGATTGATGGATGGAGAACAGCTAATCCGGGACTGAAGGAATATACATTTTTCTCCAACCCACATCGTTCCTGGTCACGGCTGGACTATGTATATATCCATAGAGACTTGTATCAATATACCAGAGCAATGGGACATAGCCCAATATTTCTATCTGACCATGCCATGGTGGAAATGGAGGTCGCCCTGGGTCAGAAGGATGTGCAGAGGGGTCGTTGGAAATTTCCCACATACATGTTGGCAAGGGAGGAGTTTCGGGATTTTGTAAAAGAGCAATGGAAATTTTATGAGGAAACAAATAAGGGTCCGGTGGAAAGTGAGGGTATATACTGGGAAAATGGCAAAGCATTTATAAGAGGGGTTATAATTGGTTACACAGCTAAGCAAAAAAGAGATAAAAGGCAGAAGCAAAGGGATTTGGAAGTCAAAACACGTGACCTGGAGAAGGAAATCCTTAGGGGAGGAGGAGAAGAAAAACAGAGAGAGCTTAGGTTGGTGAGGGAGATGCTTAATATAAATCTGGGCAAGGAAGTGAATACTAACATTTTCTTTGCAAAACAGAGGATGTACGAATGGGACAATAAAGCAGGCCCCTTATTGGTCCGGCTCATGAAGGGAGGAAAAAGTAGTCGTAGGATATTGCAAATTAAAAATAGGGAGGGGAAAATACTTAAGGAGGAAGGGGAAATCCGTAACCGATTTAAGGAGTTTTATGAGGAGTTATACAGGGCCGAGTGTCAAGGGAGAGGTGGAGAAAGAGACGGCTTCCTTAGGGAGATGGAAATACCCAGTCTAAATGAGGCACAAAGGAAAAGCTGGGGGAAAAAAATAACGGTGATGGAAGTCAAAAATGCAATCAGCCAGCTGAAAAATGGGAAGGCCGCGGGACCTGACGAGCTGGGGGTGGAGTTTTACAAGCTGTTGAAAGAAGAAGTGGCGGGCTCACTGTGTAACATCCTACAAGAGACTAGGGAAGGGGGAGGGATACCTAGCACGTGCTGCCAGGCTTTGATCACTGTTCTTCCCAAAGTAGGAAGGAACTTGGAGGAATGCGGGTCCTTTAGACCGATCTCGCTTCTGAATCATGATTGCAAAATTATGACTAAAGTTTTAGCAAACCGACTGGAAGAGGTACTCCCTCTATTGGTCAACCCAGATCAGACTGGGTTCATTAAAGGAAGGCACTCCTACCATAACCCAAGGAGACTGCTGAATGTCATCTGGTGGGGGGAAAGGCATCCAGGCGAGGCTTGTGTCCTTTCAATGAACGCCGTAAAAGCCTTCGATAGAATTGAGTGGGAATATGTGCTGCATATTTTGCAAAGATTTGGGCTGGGGAAAGAGTTTGTAAACATGGTAGGGGCTTTCTATGTACACCCGAAGGCACAGATTCTAATTAATGGGGCAGCAACCCCGGAATTTAGACTATATAGAGGAACAAGACAGGGATGGCCCCTGTCACCTTTGCTATTTGCGTTGGCAATAGAGCCCCTGGCAATTAAAATTAGAGATGAGCTGCTATACAAGGTATCAGGGGAAGATGGGGGGGGGGAGGCATGTCATATCTCTTTTTGCGGATGTCGTCTTGCTGTTTTTAACAGAACCAAATGTGTCAGTCCCTAAGGTGCTGTCAGTAATAGAACAATTCGCAGTTTTCTCCGGATGTAAAATTAATGTGCAAAAGTCCGAAATCATGTTTTTGGGAGGGAGTAGCAGGAAGGAGGCCTGAGGGTTAAAAAGAGTATAACATACATTCACATACCTGGGAACTGGGGTGGGAAAGCAAGTGGGGAGCCTATATGATGCGAATTATAGACCACTGATAAGAGAAGTTTTACAAGACTTGAGTAGGTGGAAGGAGCTGAGCATCTCCTGGATGGGACAGATCAACCTCCTTAAAATGAACGTTTTGCCCAGAATCTTATATAAAATGCAGATGATCCCTTTCAGCCTGACAGCCCAAGATATAAAGAAGCTGAAAGGTGCATTTACAACTTTTGTTTGGAGGGACAGAAGGTGGCCGGGTGGGTCGAGCTAGAAGAGGATGGGGCCCCAGGGAGAATCTTGAGTTACCTATGTGAAGAAGGACTCGGGCGGTACAGAAAGTTGGATGCACCTAACCCGATGGTGGTGTCGGGTTTATGTGCATGGGGGAAAATCAAAAAGAGACAAGGCATTGAGGTATGTCAGACTCTACTGGTCCCAGTGGTGGGGAACTCTGATTTCTTGCCAGGTCTGGAGGATGATGGATTCAAAATATGGCAGGATAAGGGGGTAAAATGCATGGCTACCTTGACATCGCGGGGAGCATGTGCTCATTCCAGGAAGTTAAAGAGAGGATGAATGTGCCCACCTCAAACATGTATAGATACTTCCAAGTAAGGGATTATTATAAGCGGCTCATCAGATCTAGGGCAACAAGGAGACTGTTGGAGGATGTGGAAAGAGAAATAATGGGGGACAATAGTGTGAGAAGGGATTAATAGGGAGGGCTGTGAGGCTGGACAGGAAAAGTTTTTTTCGGGATCCTCCCCAGAAGGTGAAGGTATGGTGGGAGCGGGATATCGGGGAAGAAATCAGTGAAGCTAACTGGCAGCTAATGTCAGAATCCCATCAGGGACTGCTGGTGTGTAACAAATATAAAGAAGCCCAATTCAAATACATTCAGAGGCTATATTATCCACCAGCTATGGTGCACAGCTTCTGTCCGGGGGTCTCACCGTTTTGCAATAAGTGTAAATACATTCAGAGGCCATATTATCCACCAGCTATGGTGCACAGCTTCTGTCCGGGGGTCTCACCGTTTTGCAATAAGTGCAAAATAAATAGGGGCACATACCAACATTATTACTGGGGTTGCCCAGTGATAAAGTCCTACTGGCAAGACATATCCAAAGAAATTACATCCATGAGAGGAAAGCCCATTGAGAGCTCCCAAAAATCACTGTTGTTAGGGGTAGAAGGAGAAGAAAATGCAGAATGGGTTCTTCATCCTTGATGGATAAGGGTGCTACTTATAGTGGCTAGAATAGGAATACAAAATGTATGGACTATGGCTTTGGGGCCTACAGTGGGTCAATGGAAAGAACTTGAAAATTTTAGCTGTGGATAAGCTGACATAAAGCTTAAAAGGGACAGAAGATAGATTTGAGAGAACCTGGGCAGAATATTTGGGTGCTCTGAGTATGGGGGAAAGAATGCTGCTGGAGGGAAGTGGGCTATTTAATTGAGAGAACAGACCTTTGGGTAAGATGGGGATGAGATAGAAAGAAGGGACACAGACAGAGTTAATAGTTAATTGTTAGGGGTTAGTGGGTTTGGGGGGGGGGTTAAAAATAAATGAAAAAAGGACGGTAATGTGGAATGAAGTCTGAAATGTTATTAAATGTTATAAACCAGGTGTTGTGGCAAATGTATAGGACTGTATCATATGGATTTCCTATAGCTGTTGACTATGAATTGTATATGGATAACTGTCCATTAATAAACATATGAAACAACAACAAAAAAAAAAAAAAATTTTTTTCTCCCCATCTTGATTTTTGCTCCCCTGTTACCACCTTGCCTACTTGGCAATGGAGGAGACATGGTAGTTCTAGTTTTTCCTCCCTTAATTCCTGGGACCCCAGTTCGCGATCACACATGAGCTCCATGGAACCGGTGACTGCCCCTTCCTCCTACCCGGCCTAATGCCAGGGTACCCCATGGCTTGGTGCTGACATCTAGCCTCCACCAGGAGGCAGCCAAGAGTCATGGAAACCCCACATCCCTCCCCGGAGAGGAGAGCTGCCTTACGGCTGCTCAATCCGTCTCCTCGCCCTTCCCTCTCGATCGACCAACCCCTGGTGGCCCGAGCTCGCTCCCAAACTCAGGTTGCAGGCAAGTCACGAGGTGTGGCATCCAGCACTTCAACCCTCGGTGCCACAGGGCCGGCTCCCACACATTTTTTTTTAACCTTTGGAATTCTCAGTTCCGGGTCCAGATCTTGACAGAAAATCAGCAGTGGCATTCTGTTTTACAGATTTATGCATCACTTTGAATTTAAATGGCTGTAGTGCCAGGTACTACTTTGTTATTCCGCGAATTTTATTCTTCATTTGGTTACGCCAACAGAGAGGATTGTGATCTGTTAGAAGTGCAAAGTCAGCTCTTAGCAAATAAGACTTATGGGATTACATGGCCCACTTTGCCGCAAGGTATTCCTTTTCAATGGTGGAGTATATTTTCTCTCCGTCGTGCAATTACCTACTGATATATAGAATGGGATATTCATTCCCTTTTATATTCTGATGCAAGACTACACCTAGGCCTACATCTGGTGCATCTGTCACTAACAGAAATTTTTTCTCAAAGTTTGGGCTTCTTAAAACAGGGGCTGAACATAATGCATCCTTGATGGCCTGGAAAGCCTCATCACACTCTGGGGACCATTTCACACTATTTGGGTACTGCTTCTTCGCGAGTTCAGTGAGGGGGTAGCTAACTGGGCAAAGTTGGGAATGAATCTCTGACAGTAACCAGCTAGCCATAAAATGACCGGACATGTTTGTTTGTTTTAGGGATGGAACTGTTAGCTACAGCTTCTATCTCAGAAATCCCTGGCTTTACTTCTTCATTTCCCAAAACATATCCCAAATATCTGGTTTCCTGCACACCCAGTACACATCTGGTAGGACTAATGGTCAGACCTGCCTTTTTGAAAGATTGGATAACTGCTTGTAGGTGTTTCAGATGGCTTTTCCAGTCTTGGACTGTACACCATGACATCATCCAGGTAAGTAGCACAATAACCAGTGACAGTAGCTAAAATTGCATCCATGTACCGCTGGAATGTAGCAGGTGCGCTATGTAAACCAAATGACATGGTGGTGAACAGACAGAATCCAACAGGAGTGGCAAACGTACTTTTGTCTCTGAATTCTTTAGCCAGGGGAATTTGCCAGTAACCCTTGATGAGATTGAAGGTACTGATGTACTTGGCACATCCCAATCTGTCCACCAAATCATCTATCCTGGGCATAGGATAACTGTCAAATTCAGACACTTGATTAGGTTTCCTAAAATCAAGGCAGATTCTTATACCCCCTTCTTTTTTATTTACGATCACCAATGGTGATGACCAAGCACTTCCTGATTCTTTAATACCACCCAACTTTTTCATTTTCTGTATTTTCTTAACCATGTCTGCTCTTAACCGCTCTGGTAATCTGTATGTCTTTTGTCTAATAGGGCAAGCATTCCCTGTCACTATTACTTGCTCAACCCCTTCTGCTCAGCCTGGCACTGTAGTAAAAATACTGTTAAATGTCTTTACCAAGTTACAAATTTCTGCGGTTTGTTTGGAGGTTAAGAAACATTTACCTTTACAGCATCAGCAGTTACAATTTTTTCCAGTCTGTCATAAGCTGTATCACTACATTCTGTAGAAGTTTCGGTAAAATGAACAAAGTAGCCTTTGGAGTTTTTTCAATCCATTTCTTCAGGTGGTTAGCATGGTATATATTGGTAGGATTTTTCCTATCAGGGGTCTCGGTCTCATAGTTATTTGTGCCAGTATGTCTAAGGACCAGGCGCTTCCTGAAAGTGTGCTCTGATTGGTCCAAACAGCCCTTCCAACTTTGCCACCTGGCGCTTTTCTGATTTATTGAATTTAAAGTACAGTTTTACTTCGAATGTACCTCAGCCTGCTGTTTAAATCTGTATAATTTAATTGCAAGTGATGCAGCACATTTTTGTCTGGTTCTGCTGAACTATCCGCCCCCCCCCCCCCACTACCCTATCTGTCTTTTGGCACCTAAACCAAGCTTTCCTTTGTCTTGTAACTCCGACCCCCTGCTAAGCTCTGTCTGCCTTTTGTCCCTTCCTCTACTTAAACACATCTCTTTCTCTCTCCCACCAGCTGCTTGCCCTTGAACAGCGTTGCTACAGCTCCCCCGGTCAGACGGCAACTCAACAGCCGCCGACAGAGTCAAGAAGCCCGGACCAAATCCAGCACAAGGTTTCGGCCCTCCCCTGCCCCACCACTCTTTAAATACACTATCTACCCACCCTTCTCAGTTCCCTCTCCCACTGGCTACCTAAGACCCTCCTCCTATTGGTTACCTAAATCCTCCACAGATCCAGTCATATTACTGGTAGCAAATCCATTAGCTCTACCATCCTCTTCCACCGTGTTACCTCGTTGGAGCGTGCTGATCTACCTCGTTCCACAGACATGACACTTCTGATCGGCTACCTGTCCCTTCTTACTACCCTATTCATTTGCCTCCCACCCCTCCTCTCAAATATGCCACCAACCTCCCCTAAACTCTCATCCCCTATCCTACCAGACCTTGCAAGGCTCCCTTATTACACAAACTCAGTGACCAGTTCTCCACTCATCCAGTTTTGGTCCCACTCTGCCTTACGTCCCAACCCCTTTCTTTTTAACCCCTCGCACTCCTGGACAATCTTTCAACTAACTACCTCCTGCCCAACCACTTCTACTCACTCACACCTGCTACCTAGGTGGCGCTTGCACATCTCTTGGCACTTACAGCTGATTGCACACTACCTCACAATAGCCCTCCTGCTCCTTGCAGCAGGAGACATACACGTGAACCCTAGCCCCCAAGCTACCCCTACACTATCAAACCCTTCAAGCCCCTCCGCCAATACGTCTGCTACCTCAAATCCCTCTGGAGGCCCCCTTCCCGTGGCCTGTGACTCCTGCACCTAAATATTAGAAGTCTTGTCCTCAAACGTATTATTTTTTTTTTTTTCCATTTCTTTTGTTTACCGTGTAAACATATGAGCCAAAGCCCTTTTTCATATGCAACCCGGGACTGTGATACAGTCATAAGATGTAAAATCAAATTTACAAGATAACTTTTACATTCACTTAATACAAACAATACAAAATAGAAACATACAAATAAGCATACAGTCCATTAATACAAACATTTTAAAAAGAGCAAAATTGTATACTATTTAAGAGATGCTGCTTTACTTTCATTTTAAAGGAATTATGACTGTTCCCAAATCTAACTGCAGATGGAAGATTATTCCAACATTTAGAAGCTTGAATTGAAAAAGCTTGATCACCCATTTTTGTTTTTGTTATCCTCAAGTTTAAACTAGGGGTAGTATTTGATCTTAAATTCCTAGAAACTTCCCTAAGGGATAACAGTGAATACAAGGAAGACAGATCCTTTTGTCTCATTATGTTATCTATTATGCAGCAAAGAGAATAAATGGAATTTGATCTTGGGGGTAGTAGCTCAGAAGCCTGGTACAATGTACAATGATGAGTACTATAAGGTAACTTATAGACAAACCTACAAATACGAACATATGAAATTTGCCAGCAGATAAAGGCCTAGAGGTCTATCAAGTCAGCTCGAATGTGCAGCTAGCACCCCTTATTCTGCAGCTGCCCCCCCTTCCACCCTTCCCCTTCATTAACCCTCCCCCTTGTCCTATCCCATCCTCGTTTGAAGTAGTCCACTGTTCTACTGCATACCACTTCAGCAGGTAACGCATTCCACCCAGCCACCACCCTCTGTAAAAAGTGTCTCCTCATCTCCTCCTGAACCTTCCCGCTCCAGTCTCATATCATGGCTCCTGGTGTCCCTCCCTCCCTTACTTTGAACAGCCCCTCTGTACCTGTCTTGTTTATTCCTTTCATGTATTTAAAGGTTTCAATCATGTCACCCCTGTCTCTCCTCTCCTCTAGTGAGTACATGTTCAACTCCTTCAACCTCCTCTCATATAAGTCCCCCAGCCCCTAGATCATCTTTGTCGCTCTGTGCTGCACCCCCTCCAGTAACTTAATGTCCCTCTTCAGATACGGACGCCAGTACTGCACGCAGTACTCCAGGTGTGGTCTAACTAATGACCTATACAGTGGCAGAATCACCTCCTCCCTCCTTGAGGATATACCCCTTGCAATACAACCCAGCATTTTGTTGGCCTTTGCAGCTGCCTTCCTACATTGTGCCGAGTTGTTCATGGACCCTGTAATGAGCACACCCAGATCCTTCTCCTCCTCTGTCTGGGCTAGCTGCACTCCCCCTAGCTGGTAACTCCTCCTTGGGTTCTTCATCCCAAAATGCAGCACCTTGCACTTTTTGGCATTAAAGTCCAGTTGCCAGGTGTCTGACCAGGTTTCAAGCTTTGCCAGATCATCCTGCAACCCCATGCCATCCCCTAGGTCATCCACCATCGCGCCTACCTTGGTATCATCAGCAAACAGACCAATCTTGCTCTTGATGTCCCATGATATGTCTGCAATGAATACCCCAAACAACACTGGTCCCAACACCGAGCCCTGTGGAATACCTTTCGTCACTGCCCTTGGGTGTGAGAGCTCCCACCCACCACCACCCTCTGTTGCCTTCCCTGTAGCCAGTTTCCTACCCATCTCACCAGCTTTGCACCCCCTGTGCCTACTAACTTCCTTCCCAGCCTTCCATGTGGCACCCAGGTGAGATGCCTTACTGAAGTCCAGATACAGGACATCCACTGCATGGCCCCTGTCTAGCTGCCTAGTTACCCAGTCACAGAACTCGACCAGGTTGGTTTGGCAGGATCTGCCACGTGTGAAGCCATGCTGTCTGCTGTCCTGTAGTCCTTTTGGCCTCTAGGAGGGCCACCAGCCTCTCCTTCAGGATAGTCTCCATTAGCTTACTCACGATGGATGTGAGGGGCTCACTGGTCTGTAGTTTTCCCGGTTCATCATGGGGCCATTCTTGTGGAGGCACCATGAGCCATCCTCCAGTCCTGAGGTACACACCAATGTAGTGAGGCATTAAATAGGTCTGCCAAGGTCCTGCAAGGACCTCTGCCAGCTCCTTCAGTACCCTGGGGTGGATGCCATCTGGGCCTGGCGCCTTGTCCACCCTCAGTGCCTTCAAACCCTCTCGAACTCTGCTCTCCATGATTTCCCCATCTGTCACCACTTCCCACCCTGCTTCTGCCATTTCTCCCACCTTGGGTGTCACCCCCCTCTTCTCTTTAGTGAATACTGAGCAGAAGTACTCATTTAGTGCTTCTGCCTTATCGCACCCTGCTTCCACCCAACCCCCCTCCTTCCTAATCCTTACTATGTGGTCCTTACAGCTCCTTTTCTCCCTGATGTACTTAAAGAAGTCCTTCTCCCCCTTCTTAATGCCTTGTGCCAGCCTGAGTTCCATACATGCTTTGGCTCCCCTTACTGCCCTTGTCACCTCCTTCGATTCTGTCACGTACTCCTCCCTGTCCTCCCCCCTCCCTGTTTTCTTGTACTTCCTAAAGGCAGCTCTTTTCCTCCTTACCTTTTCCATGACCTCCTTGCTCAACCAGATTGGTTTCTTAGCCCTAGCCTTCTTGCTCTGGGCTTTGCAGCAGGTTTTGGTTGCCTCCACTATCCCCAGCTTTATGAGCTCCCACCTCTAGTTAGTGTCCATACTAGACTGAATTCTGGCCAGGTACCCTTTTACCACTTCCCCCATCCTCCCAAAGTCGGCCCTCCTGAAGTCCAGCACTATTGTGCCAGATTCCACTCCTTCCTTGCCCATATCCAATGTGAGCCATACTGAGTGGTGGTCACTCCCTGACAGCGGTTCCTCCACTGTAAGTTCTTTAACAAAGTCCCCATTTGCCAGCACAAGGTCAAGGGTATTCCCTAACCTGATTGGTTCACTGACCACTTGCAGCAGGAAGCTGTCCTGGAAGGCATCCAGCAGTACCTGCTCCTTTCTGTTCCTGGTTGTTGGGGTGCTCCAGTCCACTCCTGGCATGTTGAAGTCCCCCACAATCACCACGCTACCCTTCTCGCAGGTCCTCCTGATCTGTCCCGCTAGTTCCCTGTCTAACTCCTCCGTCTGAGATGGTGGCCTGTACACCACTCCCATTCTAAGAATCCTATTCTTGGAATCCTGGATTTGCATCCAAAGTGACTCCGTACTACCCTCCTCCCCCTTCCTCCCTTACACACTTCAGTCCTTCCTTCACATATAGTGCCACCCCCCCTCCTTTCCCAATCACCCTGTCCCTACGAAATAACCTGTACCCTGGTACAGACAGGTCCCAGTCATTGTATTGGGTGGCCCATGTTTCCCGAGATGGCTGCAATGAAATGTCATAGTAAGATTATTCAATAC
This sequence comes from Neoceratodus forsteri, assembly GCA_016271365.2. Taxonomy (NCBI): domain Eukaryota; kingdom Metazoa; phylum Chordata; order Ceratodontiformes; family Ceratodontidae; genus Neoceratodus; species Neoceratodus forsteri. The sequence continues at coordinate 666,599,625 of CM057451.1, read as the reverse complement.
TTGTTTAGACAAAGCTGTAAACAAAAATGAATTATAATTCAATTGAGAAAGTAACATACTTTGGGCTATTTGTTTTCTTGCCTGTAATGTCAACACACTTTGAAGTCTAAATAACATCCCTAACTTCTGATTTATAAGTTTTGTTAAATTCAATACATGATATGTATAGGTTAGATCTGAATCCAGGTACAGTCCCAAATACTTAAAATAATGCACTTGCTCTAAATTATTTCCCTTTTTATCAACTATTTTCAATTCCCCTAAATTATCCAGTTTTTGTTTGGAGCCAATCATCATACTCTTAGATTTAGAAATATTAAAGGGTAATTTTAATTCCAACAAGCATTTTTCTAACTTTTGAAAATCATTAGTTAGGTCCTGAGTTATTTTATCTAAAGAATTTTAATTTGTATATAGTATTATATCCTCTGCATATAAAATTTTGTTGGTCCCAACCAATATGCTTGGTATAATATCAACAAATATGGGGAAAAAAAAGGGAGTCCCAATATAGATCCTTGGTGTACTCCCTTTTCTAATAATCTACCCTCAGACACCGATCCATCATAAAGAACTTTAGATTCCCTGCCTGATAGATAACTTTCTACCCATTCTAGTGATAGTTTAGATAAACCCATATCAGCTAGGCTCCTGAGCAGCAGGCAATGATCAACAAGGTCAAATGCCTTGGACAGGTCCACGAAAACAGCACCAGTGAGCTCTCCTCTATCCATAGCCTTACTGATGTGATTTGTGAACCTGGCTAAGGCAGTACCTGTACTATGATATTTCCTAAAGCCATGCTGCTCAGGAGCCCGCAGCCCACCCTGTTGCAGGTAGTTACTAATTTGTTCATTAATGAGCTTTTCCATAAGTTTGCCCAAAGGATGGAGAAGAGAGATTGGGCGGCAGTTCCCCAGATCTTTGGGATCACCCCCCTAAAAAATTGGTGTCATTATAGTTTGTTTCCACTGTTGTGGAAAGATCCCTGTGACTAGTGATAAATTAAATAATTTTGTTAACGGCACATAGATATGTGAAGCTGTCAATTTCAAAAAACTTTGGCTGAATTTCATCAATTCCAACTTTTTTTAATGGAATTTGTTTTAATATTTTTAAGACTTGATTTGGCTTTGTTTCTGTAAAATAAACAATGGAACCATTTTGGAAATCTGATCCTTACTTTCTGAGCTATATTTACTCAAATCCAAAAATGTATTTAAAAATGCTGTACTTATCTCTCGGGCATTGTTTATAATATATCCATCTACAAGAAACTCACTAGATTGCTCCCTTATCGACGGAGACACTAAAGATGTAATAGAAGATGAAAACTTTTTTGGATTTTGCTAGTTAGAATCTTGTTGTTTTGTATAATAGTCCGATTTACACAACCTTAATTTAATCGTACATTCGTTTCTATGTTTTCAATACATTTGAAAATCCCTTACATTTTTACTTAAACTAAACTGCTTCCATGCTAGGTCCCTTTGTTTCATCAATTTAAACATCTCTGAGGTAATCCATTTATTCACTGTCCCCCTTACTCTTCTAGTCAATTTAGGAAAATATTTATCCTGCAACATTAATAATTGTGTTGTGAAAAATCAACTGCTGACTCTATACAAGGTATAGCATCCAAATATAACCAAACAACTGCACTCATATCAGACAAAAGTCCATCATCTAACTCTTCAGAAATTTTTGTGTAAGTAATCGGGAGGGGGGGTATTATTCTCTTAGATTTCCAGGTGCAATAAATTGCCTGATGGTCACTCATTACATCTAGTAATACTCCTATTTTCTTTACTTTATTTTGATTGTTCGTCAATATCCAATCCAGGATTGTGTGATTATTAGTCTTTATATTCATTCATGTAAAAGTTTGAATTAACTGACACAAACCTGCATTTATTAACGAAGAATCAATATGGTAATCAGCAAACTTGACTCTCTCACAGCCCATTACACACAAGACATCACCCTTTCTGAAACCTGGCTAACTAAAAATATCCCTGAGCCCTCAGTCGCTATCCCAGGTTATGCTCTGGCCCGACAGGTCAGGCCCACCAGAGGTGGTGGTGTCATCATCCATGTAAGCTCAGACTTGCGCTACTCGGTAGTCCTGGCTAAGGCCGAACCAAAAGCATCAACTTCTACTATTACAGCAGACTCTCCCCTTCTCTCCCCCAATTTACGTTGCTGGAATCTACTGCCGGCCTGGCACACCTGCTACATCTGTCACAGACCTCCTCACGCACATCTCCTCCCTAACTCTCTCAGGGGATATATATATATTATGGGAAATTTCAACCATAATTGGTTAGCTCCAGCCCTCAATAAAACCCGGACAGAAATATCTGCACTAAATCTATCACAAATCACCACTAAGCCCACCTGCCTAAACCTCAAATCTGGGAACCACTCGCTAATAGACTGGGCTGTGACTACCCATCCTCACCAGGTCATCAATGCAGGTGTACTTCCCGACTCCCTGAGTGACCTCCATATCATTTACTTAGTCCGCAAAATTCATCGCCCCAAATCTCCACCAAAACTTCTAGTCTAATGCTCCTACAAATCCCTCAATCTCACCCCGTTATTAGAAGACTTAGCCCTAGCTAACTGGGCCCCCTCCACTACAATCGGCCCCATCGATGATGCCCTCCTACACATCCAAAGCACGTTCCTCAATGTCTGGGACACTCATGCCCCACTTCGTCGCTCAAGAGTACGTGGCAACCACCTACCATGGATCACCCGAGAACTTATAGCATGGCAAAACACCCGCAACAAAGTCTGGAAAGTACATAAATCTTCATGCCTCCCACAAGATCTCGCCTTATACTGCATGCTTCGCAACAAGTGTACCAGACTAACTTGGCTAGCTAAGTCAGATTATTTCAGCTCCACCCTCCAGTCTAACTTAAACAGTCCATCCAAACTCTGGAAGGCCATACTCTCCCTTTTCTCTCCACCTGCTGCCAATCCCTCTCTGTTCCTAAATGTAAACACCCTACTGTCAGATCCAAGTGCAGTCGCTGCAGAGTTCAACTTTTACTTCTCCACATGTGCATCTACTCTCCTCTCTTCCCTGCCCACTCCTGCACCACACTCTCCCACCACAGGTCCAAAGAACATACATCGGCCTCGCACTGTCTCCTTCAAAGATAGCTCACCATCTGAAACCCTAGATACCCTACTAACTCTCAACCCAGGAAAGGGAAAATCCCTTGACAGGTTGGACCCCAAACTCCTCTTCCTTTCTTCCCCCACCATGGCAACCCCACTTACCAACCTCCTAAACCATTCCTTTGGAACTGGTGCAGTCCCCCAATCATGGAAGCATGCCGTCGTCATTCCCCTCCCTAAAGGGGGTGCCTCCACCTCAAACTACTGCCCTGACTCTCTCCTCCCAGCACTAGCAAAACTACAAAAACACCTTGTGCTTGCCCAACTTACCACCTTTCTCTCCGACTCCAATTTCTTCACTTCATTCCAATCGGGATTCAGGAAGAGCCACTCCACTGCCTCCTCCCTGACAGGACTCACTGACACCATCCTCTCTGGAATGGATAGACGGCTGATTACCGCGGCCATCTTCATCGACCTTGCTAAAACATTCAACATTGTCTCCTACCCCCTACTGTTATCATGCCTCTCAGATTCTGGCCTCTGTTTCAGCCACCAACTGGTTCAGTGCCTACCTCACAGGCAGAACTCAATTAGTTAGAACTGCAGATGCTACCTCCTCCACCTCCCCATGACAACCAGCATCCCCCAGGGGTCGGTACTCGGTCCCATTCTGTTCTCTATTTTCCTAAACGACCTCCTACTAATCTACTCAACTTCATTGATCCATATGTACGCAGACACTGTACTATTCTCCTCTGGCTCATCCCCAGTATAGGTAGCATCCGACCTCCAGTCTGACTTCAACCAAGTTCAGCTCTGGTTCAGCTCCCACCAGCTCTCCCTCACCATTAAAAAAACAGTCACCATGACCTTCGGCACAAGGCAATGCCTGTCCAAGCTCTTCTCCCTCCCCACCCTAGACGGGACAATACTGGAGGACGTTACTTCCTTCCACTACTTAGGGGTATGGCTCAACCGTCACCTACCTTTCTCTGAGCATATTGATGCTATCTTGAAAAAACTTCATCCCCAGCTTGGAGCCCTTAACAGAAACCGTAGTAACCTCCCACTAACCATGCATCAGGAACTAGTCCAGAAGATGATACTTCCATCCTTCGACTACTGTGACACAGTCTACAGTGCCGCTCCCAAGTCTACATTGTCAAAACTAGACTCCCTCTTCAATGCCTTCTGCCGCTTTGCCCTCGATGCCACCCCCTGCAACCACCACTGCCACCTCTACCGTTCATTTGCATTTCATTCCCTCGAAAATCGCCGGCACTGCATTAAATTTACCTCTAAATTTTGGCTTGATACCCTCTCATCATACCTCACCTCCATACTATCGTCAGCCCCCTTCCCTACTCATGCCCTTAGATCCCTTGACTCCCGCCAATTATTAATCCCCAGGCGGAGGACCTCCGTTGGCCAAGTGGCCTTCTCACACCACTTCCCCCATCTCTGGAATACACTCCCTACACAAATTCGCCACTCCTCCTCTGGCCACTCTCTATCTACTGCCTTGGCAAATTACTACACGGTAAATTGCTCCTGCACTTGATACCTTCAAGAGCATGCCCCTGAGTTCCCACCACGATTGCCTGACCAGCAACACCTCGCCCACGCTACAAATGCTGGCTTATTAGTCCAACTACTGCACTTATTGTCTCATGTTTCTAGTGAGCCCAATTTTCGCACCTGCTTTTATGTATAAATGCCCCTGTGTTCGTATCTCTGTACTATTGTACCCAACGTATCCAAAGTTATCCTGTTATCTGTATTCTGACTAAATGTAACCCCTGCTACTGTATAACTTAAATGTATGTGTCTTGATAACCTGCGTGTTATCCTCTCCTCTGTATCCCTCCCCACAGGTCACTCCGAGAGACGAGCATTTGTTGCTCAGTGTTCCTTCCTGGTGAAACATTTCAATAAATAAATACAATAAGGCCCTTGCCACTTCATTAACAGTTTATTGTCTGTACTGCTTAGCAACAGAAAGACCTTTTTACCTAGCTCAAAAACCTTTTCTTTTACCCATGGTCATAATACACCTGCTGGTTTTGGGCCTCTTCTTAATTACTATGGTCAGTTGCAACATATTTTGCAAGTTTCTGTCTAAGGGCACACATATAAGATGTAATAGATTCTTTCTGAGTGGGGTTATCTTCCCGTTTTTCTTTTATTACATCTAGTGGCCCTCTAGGTCATCTACCATATAGCTTTTCAAATGGTGAAAAACCTGTTGAGGCTTGTGGCACTTCTATGTAAGCAAAAAGCAGGTAAGTTAAGTATTGGTCCCAATCTGTCCCTTCCCATTTTACATTTAAACAAGTGTTTTAGGGTTTGGTTAAAATGTTCAACAAGACAGTCTGTCTGAGGGTGATAAGGGGAGGGGTTCTTATGGCAGATATACCTAGTAGTCAATACAGCTCCCACAGTAATGCAGCAGCAAAATTATTACCCTGATCAGTAATAGAGCCCACCTTGCTGAAAATTTTGGCAAGCTCTGCTGCCACTTTTGGGGCTATGACAGTACGCACTGGAACTGCCTCTGGGTATCGAGTAGCATAGCCACATACTACCAAAATGAACTGGTCACTCTTTTTATTTTTGTCTAAGGGGCCAACCACATCCATTGTAATTCTCTCAAAGGGCCCATCTATCAAGGAAGGGGGCACCAAGTGCACCTTGTCTTTTTTTAGTCACTGGGGCTATTTCTGACACTCAGAACAAGAACTGCAATAGGTAGCAACATCTTCATGAATTCCAGGCTGGTAAAATATGTACAGCAGTCTGGCAAGGGTGCAATCCCTCCCTGTGTGCCCAGCCATAGGACTATCATGTGCTATCTGTAACAACTCAGTTCTATACTTTTGTGGTACAACCAATTGTTTTATCTGTTCTGTGTCTGAGGTTTAACCCAAACTCTGTACAGTAAGCCATTACATTTTTAAACATTGGTTCACCCTGTTTTTGTTTCACCCTCAGCTGCTTAAAATAACCTTGGAGAGAAACATTGTTAGTTTTCTCAGAAACAAAATCTTAATCAGTTAGTTTAGTTTCAGAATTTTTATATATTAACCCCTGATGTCCGTCAGTCTTTTGTTGCCACCGTCTTTTTCAGGCATCTTCTCTTTCCTGGACTTTCATATCTTGGAGCTGGTCTCAAACAAGTCCACATCAAAGTCACCAAAAGGAAAAGTGTCCCCACCATCTGAGATTTTCTTTGCCTGTGTTCTTGTCACCACAGCTGCTGAAACTAAAGGCTTTGCTCCCTCTGTAATTAACTCAATAAATCCTGGAAAGTCATCTCCAATAAACATAGGCACAAGTTATGTAGGTACAGTACTACCTCCACTTTCATCTGGTGCAACACCCCATTAATACTGAGAGTCACTTGGATAGCGAGATAATATCGAGTGTCCCTGTGGATGCAGACGACACCAGTACAAGGTCCTTTTGCACATTATTTCCCCAGCACTTCAACATGCACTAGGGTCTGTCTGCAAGTCCCTTCACAGTCTTATCCTCCCACCTTGACATCTGTTTAATACTTGCCCCAATTTTCTAAGGCCAAATCTGCTTCAGTGCTGCCCTCCTTATTTTTATGGCAGTTTCCTGTAATAGGGCTTGGCTTGTTGCAGTTATAGTTCCACAACTGAATGCGCACTCCTGTGTATACCCAGGGGGTAGCGGAAACAGGAACTTCAAAAAGCAACAACAAAAAGCCAGCATTCGTTTTTAGAGAAACATCAGCAGGATATGAATGGACAGACCATAGATGGTGAGGGAGAACAAAGAAAAGAACAAGACTGGGCAAAAGGGAACGAGGCAAATCAAGGTCTTCAACAGACCTTAAGGGAGAAGAAGAAAACACGCTACAAATCATAAATCTCTCCCACATAACTTTAACTGAAAAACAGGTATTTATTGCAGAAATGACTGAACTTTGCCCCACCCCCCGAATCAACGACTTTCAAATACAGGTGGATTTTTTCAATTTTCTTTCCCAAAAATTAAGCTGAAATTCTTTTTTTCAAATAAAGGAACTAGAAACAAGGACAGATATAACATGGGATTTGTCCTTTCCGGTGATATAAGTTTGGATTGGTCTAAGAGGGATACCCTGGGCCTTGAACCTTTATTACATTCCTTTGGTCTGTTATAGTTTACTGATGAACCCACTCATTTTAATATGTTAACTAATAATCATTCAGTCTTGAACTGAGTCGTATCTAATAAACCTAATATTTCTTCTTCTGGAGTTTTAGATGATTTAATAAGCGATCATCACGCAATTTATTGCATCTTAAATTTTAAAAAGTAAAGGGTTCCCTCTTGGAAAATTCAATTCAGAAATTTTGGGAAATTTTCCATAGAAGCTCTACAAATGGAGCTTTCAAAAATAGATTGGTATTTTCTTGATGCAATTCCGGATACTGCATATGCAGTTGACTTTTTCTGTAATCAATTACTGTCTGTTCAGATCTATTTTCCCCCTTCGTACTTTGAGGGTTAGGGGTAATAAGGCTGGGCTGTCTAAAGATATCAGGAGCTGGATAAAAATAAGAACGCAAGCCTGGTTTAAATATAAACAGTCACCTTCCCTTATTTGTTGGCTACGCATAGATCTGTCCAGAAAAAAAGTTTTTGGAATACTATCCACTCTATCTCCAAAAGAGAAGGCCAAAATAAATAAATTGAAAACAATGGACAGTGAAGTTGCCGAGCTTTCTGAAATTGCGGAATTATTAAACTCTAAATTCTCAGATATGTCCAATTATAGATTGCAATAGTCAAAGCCGAGTGCCAATTTTGATAATATTAATTTGGACCAAATTAGTGTTAGTGAGAGTAAACCACCTTTCTTTTTTCGGAAAGTCTTCCAAACGGAAGTATTAAAATTGCTAAATCAGTTACCTAATAAGTTTACTGGCTGTGGAGGTGGATTGGATGGCAGATTTGTTAAGTTAGTTGCCCCCTTTATTGCGGATCCCTTTTGTAAAATGTACAATTTATTTTTTACTTCTCAGATTTTTCCTTCAATATGGAAATGTGCCAGAGTTATTCAGATTCCGATAAAAGAGAATGCATGTCTAACGGATGATTTTCATCCAATTTCGTTGCTGAATCCTCTGAATAAGATTTTGGAGAAGTTGGTCGCTAGTCAGCTAACAACGTTTTTTGAGGCAAATAACAGTTTTTGCAACCGACAACATGGGTTTAGGTGAGGACATGGGACTGGTACGGCCCTGGTCAGATTCACAGACACCATCCTTCAGCGGATTGATAGGGGTGTTATACCTGGGGTGGTCTTTGTGGATCTGACAAGAGCATTTGATTTAGTTGATCATCCGTTACTTCTTGGTAAATGAAGGGATTTGGGCATTTCTAATAATGTTGTACAATGGATGGGAGATTATCTGACAAACAGAATGCAGTATGTTGCCCTAAATATGGTAAATTCCAATTTAAGACCTATTGACTGTGGAGTTCTCAGGGGTCCATTCTTGGACCTCTGTTGTTCGCCAGATTTATTAACCAAATGCCTTCTGTTCTTCAAAACTGACAGAGTCTTTTATATGCAGATAATAGTCTGTTCTCCCTAGCTCCATTTCCCAGATAGCTGTGGTGTTGGAACCAGAGTTTGTGTCTATGTTCTTGGTTGGATAACAATTTTTTGGTTTTAAATGTTAAGACGATAAAATCCATGATTTTTGGAAGTAAATTCATGCTCAGGAAGGAACCTTGCATATTAATTCATGATGGCTCTGATAATGTTGTTGAGCAGATTAAGGAGTTCAAGTATTTGGGCTTTATTCTTGACCCCACTATGTCATTTTCTTTACAAGTCAAGTCAGTTAGTAAAGTTTTAAATCGTAAGTTAGGTATATTATACATGTTTAAACGTTATCTTCCTTATGAAACATGTTATCCAATTTCTATGGGTACTTTTAATACCACATTTGGATTATGTATGTCTCTCTCTGTCTAACGTGTTACCCGTAGATAGTGGCTGTCACCTATGTATTGTGTAAACATAATCTAGGTCTTAACCTAATTCCATGTTCTTCCGTGGCTGACAACTTAATATTGTTTAAACCTACCCCATGTTGCATCACTTCTTGATGCAGCCCCCCCCGCATATAAGGTTGATGTAAATCACTGTACACGATTACTCTCACTCATTGTACCAATGTGTAAGTCAAATTCCAAGTCAGTGTATGTAATGTTACTCTCATTTCATGATTCCAATGTGTAACTCAGTGCTATGTATCATGTACTCATCTGCTCTCCTCTGTAACACCCCCAAGGTCACACCGTGAGACGAGCATCTGGTTGCCCAGTGTGCCTTTCCTGGTGAAATATTTCAATAAATAAAGTAAATAAATGATCTTTTCTATATTACAAAATTGGGGCTAAGGAAAGTCATATTCTTTCTGTCACATTTAACAATATCTGCCCATTTATTTTAGCTGCATCTTTCAGGATGCATCATTGCATGCTATATTCCTCTGTTGGCTGTTTATTATCCTCTCTTAAGTTCACTTACTCGTTGGGCTGCCTTGTTTATAAATCTATTTTTAAGTGCAATTTCACTTCCACACCACTGGCTGATTTACTGTTACACAGAACTACCACAAATCATCTTTGTTCTACTAATGGAGCAACGCTTGCAGTAGGTACCCACAACAACAACTATGGTGCACATTCCTTTACAATTACAGCTCCCTCTTTGTGGAACACATGACCTTTAGCTTTACAATCTGCAACGTCATTGCAAAGTTTTAAAACTCAATTTAAATGCTCTTTGTTATCTTTAAGTGTATGTCATTGTAATATTTAATATTGGTAGTGTAATATTGTATTTTGTATGTCTGTTTTTTGTTTGATGTCTGGTTCGGTCCTGAAAAAGGGCTTTTTTTGCCCAGTGTCCTTACCCGGTTAACACATTAAAATAAAATAAATAAATAACAATCAAGATGCAAGGGTGAGCCCTTCACCTTCAGCAATACAAGACTTGGGCACTGCCACCGAAATTGATGAAGAAACAATGGATCCTTCAAACAAGGTGAACTTAGCTACTCTTAGGGAACTATTGGAGGGTAATGGAGTAGAAGATATGAGTCATTATTTGCTTGAATTTAAAACAAATAAGGAAACACGTTTTCAAAGGTAATTCAGAATTCTGTCCTGTAATAATTAATGACTCAGCTGCAGCATATGAGAGAACAGTGTTGAAAGAGGTAAAAGATGTCGTAAACCAAAGACGTACTGCTAACTACTACACTGACCCCCTTGAGAAACAAGCACTAAAAGAACTTTCTGAAATTAAAGATGTAATAAAGCCAGCTGACAAGGGGAGCAATGTTGTAGTTATGGATACAGATAAATACAGAGCAATGGTGCTAAAATTGCTCAACATGAATGAGTATTGCACTTGACTTGTGGGTAATCCAATGTTTGCATTTAGGAAAGAACTGGCCATACTGCTGCAAGAAGCAGTAAATAATAAGGACATTTCCACTAAAAAGTAGAAATATATTTGGAACGAAAACCTCATAATGCCTACACTATATGCACTATCCAAAGTGCATAAAACTTAAGAATACCCACCAGGACGTCTTATTTCCGGTACAGTCTCTTACTGAGAAATTGGGAATGTTTATTAATTTTTTTCTACAAAAGCTCCCTACATTTCTCAAAGGTACAGGGGGAAACAATTCATTTTGATGAAGACTACTATATACAAAAGCAGGTGAAACAGCTATGGGTGCCGTTATAGCACCTTCATATGCTAATTTGTTCATGGGCTACTGGGAACTTAGAACAAAGAATCTAGCTAATAATCCCTTTTACAAAAACATCAGGGAGAGGGTTGTGAATGCATGGAACAGCCTTCCTGAGGAGACTGTGGAGTCAGCAACAGTGGGAGAATTCAAGAATGTATGGGACAGGCATAAGGCAATTCTAGTGGAGGGGGAAGGAGGAAGTAAGCTGTTGATTAACTAGAATCTGCAGCTTATCCATCAGGTAGGGAAATGGGAAGACTAGGTGGGCCAAGCGGTCCTTATCTGCCGTCAAATTCTATGTTTCCATCATACACTGGTACCGATACATAGATGATTGCCTTTGCATGTGGAAGGGGAAGTAAAGAATCTATGCAGGAATTTGTGCAATGGTTAAACAAAAACGATTTTAACCTGAAGTTTACATGCAATTTGGGGAAAGAAAGTAAAGATTTTTTGGACATCACGTCAATGGGGAATAACTCATTCAGAAAGGTTACCATTAAAGGATTTCGGAAAGACACTGACTAATTCACTCAAGATTTGATAGTGCTCATCCACGGAGCTTGAAAAAATCAATACCAATTAGCCAAATGCTTAGGATCCGTAGAAATTTCTATAATCAAACAGATTTTGAAACACAGGCAGTAAACTGAGGGGTTGTTTTCTACAAAGGGGGTATGATATTGATACCTTAGAAGAAGCTAAATCTAAGGTAGCTGATACTACAGAAAGGGAATTTTGCAATAGAGAATGCACGAAAATTAAAGATAGCGGATGGGGTGCGGTGACTTTGGTGACTGAATACAACAATGTTGCAGGGGCTATTGGAAATGTTATTTGGAAAAAATGGCCAATTCTCTTAGGAGATAGTGAGGAGGGGAAGGGCTGTGGGTGTTAGTCACAGAATAACGTTTGAAAGAGCACCTAATTTATGTGATAAGTTGGTACACAGTCACTTTTATGTACCTAAACCGACTACAGGGACCTGGATACCAAAAAGATCAGCAGGGATGCACAAATGCAAGCAATGTAATATTTGTTAATGAGGGGAAAGATCTGATAGCTTTCAGGAATAACACAGGAATAGTCATAAACGACTTGATCAGTTGCAGCACAACATTTGTGGTCTACATAATCTGGTGCACCTGTAGGCTTGCATATAGGGGTAGAAACATACACAGCTTTAAAGAAAGGATACAGGAACACATTGGATATATTAAAAATGCAAGGATGGACAAGGCAGTAGGGAGACATTTCGAAGAAGCACAGAACTCAGATCCTAATGATTCAAAATGCATGGGAATTGAAAATGAAGTGCAATAAGAGAGGAGGGAACAGTTAACCTGCTTTAAAAAAGAGCTACAAGAGTTATCATTTAGATACAGTAAATCCTTCAGGTCTAAATGAAATGTAGGATTTGAAACCACACTTGAGATAGATCTGTATCAGAGTTTTTCAAATGTAGAGTGCTGATGGGGGTCTACAAAGTTATATAGATAAGGTCTTAAGGGGGTTACACTGGTGGGGGGGGGAGTATAAGGCTAGGAAGGGGAGGGAGTTTGACAAGAAGACAGAATGGACTAGTTAGCACTCCCCCGCATAAGGGAGCAGGTATGGAAGGGAGAGTTTGCAGAGAGGAGGGGGGTATATGGCGGAAAAGGACTTGCCTCAAATGCCAGGAGCTTAGGGAACAAAATGGTGGACTTACAGGCCATAATGGTGGATGAGGGCCTGGATATAGTAGCCGTAATGGAGACCTGGTGGTCTGAGCATGAGACATGGGAAGTATAGAAACATAGATTTTGACGGCAGATAAGGACCGCTTGGCCCACCCAGTCTGCCCATTTCCCTACCTAATGGATAAGCTGCAGATCCTAGTTAACCAGCAGCCTACTTCTTCCTACCCCCACCCTCTAGCATTGCCTTATGACTGTCCCATGCATGCTTGAATTCCAGCACTGTTTTTGACTCCACAACCTCCTCCGGAAGGCCGTTCCATGCATCCACAATCCTCTCTGTGAAAAAAATACTTCCTTAAATTACCTCTGAGCCATCCCCCTCTATCTTCAAATTGTGCCCCCTTGTTCTTGCACACCTCTTTTTGAAAGATGCTACCCTCTTGGACTTTGTTGATTCCTTGGGTACTTGAAAGTTTCTATCATGTCCCCCTCTCCCGAGGCTATACATAATAAGCTCCTTAAGTCTCTCTTCATATGTCTTCGGTGCAGACCCTGCACCATTTTAGTTGCCCTCCTCTGGACAGCTTCCATCCTGTCTATGTCTTTGCTGAGATTGGGTCTCCAGAACTGCAAGCAGTACTCCAGATGGAGTCTCACCAGCTGTCTGTACAGAGGCATAATAACTTCCTGTTTTCTACTTGTGATGCCTCTCCCTATGCATCCCAGTATCCCCCCAGCCCTCCTTGCCGCCCTCTCATATTGATTGCCCACCTTTAGGTCATCTGATATGACTACCCCCAGGTCCCTTTCCATTTTTGTTGTAGTTAGTATCTCAGCCCCCCATTCTGTACTCTTCCCCTGGGTTTGTGTGTCCCAGGTGCATTACCTTGCACTTCTTAGCATTGAATCTAAGCTGCCATACATTTGACCATTCCTCTAACCTTGCCAAGTCCCTTCTCATCCTTTCCACCCCACCTTGTGCATCAACTCTGTTGCAGATCTTTGTTTCATCTGCAAAGAGACATACTTTTCCTTCAGTCCCTCTGCAGTGTAAACATAAAGACATTGAAGAGGATCGAGTCCTAATACTGAACCTCTGTTTGCCCACTAGTAACCCCCTTTCTTCAGATTGGACTCCATTTACTACTACTCTCAGTGTCCTATTCTCCAGCCAATTCTTTCCCAGGCTGTCATCTTGGGACCCACTCCCAGGCTGGCTAACTTGTGTATTAATCTTTGTGTGGGACTGTGTCAAATGCCTTGCTAAAGTCTAGGTAGGCCATGTCCATAGCCCCTCCTGATCTACTACTTTGGCCACCCAGTCAAAGAAATCTATCAGATTTGTCTGGCATGACCTTCCCGCTGTGAATCCATGCTGCCTTGAGTCCTGTGCCCCTCTGGCCTCTAGATACTCGACAATTCTTTCCTTCAGAAGTGATTCCATCATTTTCCCTACCACTGAGGTTAAACTAACAGGTCTGTAGTTTCCTGCTTCTGCCTTGCTCCCACTTTTGTGAAGGGGAATCACATCTGCCCTCCTCCAGTCCTCGGGTACCACCCCATTCTCCCATGATTTGTTAAAGAAGGTAATCAGTGGTGTCACTAGTTCTACCCTTAGTTCTTTTAGAATTCTGGGATGAATCTCATCAGGCCCCATTGCTTTGTCCACCTTCAGTTTTAAGAGTTCTTTCAGAACCCTTTCTTCTGTAAATGGGCTGGTATCAACTTCTGTATCCAGAGTGTTTCTACTGTTTGTTTTAGGTACCTCCCCCTCTTCCTTTGTAAATACTGAGTAAAAATATTTGTTTAGTATCTCTGCCTTTACACAGTCACCCTCTGCCCACCCTCCCTCCCTTTATTAAGCCTCACTAACCCTCCCTTGGTCTTCCTTCGCTCCCTGATGTACCTATAAAAGGTTTTATCCCCCTTCTTAACTGAGTTGGCTATCCTTTCCTCGGTCCGGGCCTTTGCTTTTTTGACTGCCTTCCCAGCTTCCTTTTGCTTTAACTGATACAGTTCTCTGTCCTGCTCCTTCTGTGATTCCTTGTACTTCCTGAATGCTTTCTTTTTCTCTTGAACCTTCACTGCCACTTCTTTTGAGAACCATAGTGGTTTCTTACATCGTTTCATTTTGTTTATTTGCTTCACACAAAGGCTTGTTACCACTGTGATGGCAGTTTTTATTATTCCTCATTGTTCTTCCACCCCTCCTTCCTGCCCATTTGCTAGTGCATTCCTTAGGCACTCACCCATTTTGGCAAAGTCAGCCCTCCTAAAGTCCAGTACTTTTGCCTTTGTGGCTTGACTCTATTGCTGTGTTTATTGTGAACCATACTGTTCGATGGTCGCTAGTTCCCAGATGGCTACCCACTTCTACATCTGTGATCCTCTCCATCTCCATTTGAGAGAACCAGGTCTATGATTGCTCCCTCTCGAGTGGGCTCCAATACTAGTTGTCTAAGGCATGCCCCCTGTAGGGCATCTAGAATAACCCCACTCTTCAAAGTGGCTGCTGCAACTGCACTCCAGTTAACATCTGGCATATTCAGATCACCCATCAGCAATATCTCCCCTTTTTCTGCCATTCTAAGTATTCTTTCTATCATTTCCTTGTCCATTTCCTCCCCCTGAGAAGGGGGTCTGTATACAACCCCTGTGCGGATTGTGGTGCCATTGCCGGTCTCCAAATTTACCCACAGTGCTTCTTCTCCTCCCTGTTTTCCCTTTTGTTCTGTTGCTTTGATTCCTTCCCTTATGTAAAGAGCTACTCCTCCTCCTCCTCCTCTTTTACCCTCCCTGTCCATCCTATAGATAGTGTATCTTGGTATGTTTACGTCCCAGTCATGGTTTTGTGTGTACCATGTTTCTGTGACTGCCACGATATCCAGATGTTCCTCCTCCATCAAGGCCACTAATTCAGGAAGCTTGTTACTCAGACTACGGGCATTGGTACTCATTGCTCTCCATTTTTTGATGGCTTTACTTTCTTTTGCAGCATCCCCCACTGACCTTTCTACCTCGGTCTTTTTCTCATTTAGTACCCTGTTTTGTAGGGAGAGGCTGGGATTTTCCTGCTGCTTATCAGTGCCTCCCCCCTTGACTAGTTTAAAAGCTTGCCAATGAAGCATTTAAACCGATTGCTCAAAAGACTTGTTCCCTTCCTGGACAGATGCAGACCATCCTGCCAGTATAGGGTGGTGTCCCTCCAGGTGGAACCCCAGCCCCCAATGAAGCCAAACCCGTGCGCCACACCATTTTTTCAACCATTCATTAAACTGCATGGTGCAAAGTACCCTTGCCTCACTCATGCCATTGACAGGCAGCACCTCTGAGAAGGATATTGTGTGTGCTACTTGTCTTAGGCCCCTCCCAATTCTACAAAGTCCTTCTGCACTGCTCTAATCTCATGATGAGCCAAGTCATTTGTCCCTAGGTGGACAATGACGTCCAGCTCAGACTCCGTGCAGCTGTTCTCGTGATCCTGAGGATGCGCTTCCTGTCTCTCCAAGCCATGGCACCAGGCAGGCACCTTACTTCAGTTTTCTCTGCTCCCCCCAGTTCTATCCCCCTAATAACTGAGTCCCCCACCACGAGCTGCTTCCTTTCCTTGTGGTGTCCTCTGCCTCCTTCGTGTGGGCCTCCCTTGTGACAGTTGTCTTCAGCCTCCTTAGTCTCCTCTGCGGGTGCATCCATAGGGGAGCTATGGTCCCCCAGAATGGTGTATGGATTGTGGAGTGGAACAACTGACTGGGCATGCCTCTGTTCCACCATCCTCACCCTCCCTGAGCCCACTGTGTTCCAACTGCTGTGCTTTCTTCGCAACCTCTGAGGTAGTGGTGGTGGCTCTGGTGCTCCCTGGATGGGGGAGGTTCCCTTCCTACCGTCCAGTGTGGCCTGGGGGAAGGTTCCCTTACTACTGTCCAGTGTGGCCTGAAGACGGGCAACTTCCTCCCTCAGGGCAGAGAGTTGTCTGCAAATAGGGCAGCATCTCAGCCTCCAGAAAGACTCCCAGAAGACTGCTGCCCCACAGCCATTACGTTGCACTACTCCCCACATTTTTTTTTTTTTTTGTGTGTGTGATTGGTTTGCTATATAGAAATATATATATTATACAATGTGAATGCTTATATTGTCAGTGTAGTGTGCTAGAGAGGATATGACAGTGATATGCACCTTGCACTCTTGAGGAAATGATGTCAGAACCCCAGGTATAAAGGAACTATTTCCAGGGGTGGGTGGGGTGAGGGTGGGAAGGGGTTGGGCCTAAACTGTGCCCTCACAAAACAATCAGCTAAAAGCTCTGACCCACCGCTGCGATGAGTGCCTTCCTGTCAGCAAGATGCCCTACACTACAATTTGACAGAGAAAATACCCTGCTAATCAAACAGAGAAAAATCCAGACATCCAAGTCAGACACAGGTAAACCTCCCCAGCCCCAAAACAGGCCTGGTGGTTTGTGCTCTGAAAGCAGTCAGCCCCAAAATAAGTCAGCTGTGCTTTAAACTCTTCCTGCACTGAAAATCTTAAAAATTGTAACAAATGTAAACCTAGATCCACCTCCCTCTGTTGCTTGAAAGACTGTCTTTTCCTGTTTCACACTGCAGGTTTTGCTATGACAACTCCTTAACCACAGTAACTTATTTAAAAATAGTTTAACTATCACAAACTCCAACGCACCAGTAAATTATTTAAAAATAGTTTCTTTCCCAAAATCCTAGTAGTCAATCCAGCTACCCCCAAGGGACAACCAAAATGCAGTATTCAAACACTTGTGAAGTTACTTCCAAGATAAGCAGATTTTGCAAGCTCCTTTTTCAACTCCTCAGCCACCTGTAATTTATTTAAAAATAGTTTAACTGTCAGAAAATCCTAGTAGACAATCTAGCTACCTCCAAGGGTCTACCCAAATGCAGTATTTAAATCCTTCTGGAGTTACTCACAAGATAAACAGAGTTTGCAAGCTCCTTCTTGGTTAAACACTAAACAAATATGTGAATAAAAAGCAATTACCAAGGGTAGTTAGTTTCACCTCCCACAGAATTAAGCAAAAGTGCACGTTGTTGCAGATATTAAGTGCAATACAGAATTTCTCACACAGCTCACAGCTGAAAAAAGAAGTAGTGTCCTTCCAGGTCAAGAAGATGTGC
The DNA here is from genome assembly GCA_016271365.2 of Neoceratodus forsteri. Classification (NCBI taxonomy): domain Eukaryota; kingdom Metazoa; phylum Chordata; order Ceratodontiformes; family Ceratodontidae; genus Neoceratodus; species Neoceratodus forsteri. The sequence continues at coordinate 666,581,868 of CM057451.1, read as the reverse complement.
TTTGTACTGTAGGTATCCCGGGGTACAGGCTTTTCAGGAAGGACAGGGCTAGCAAAAGGGGCGGGTTTACACTGTACATCAGGGATGACATAATGGTGACAGAAGGGCAGGAAGAACTAGGGAAGGCAGAAATCTTGTGGGTCACGCTAGAAAAATGGTCTGGGGCATCAATAAGGCTGTGGGTGACTTACAGACCTCCAATGCAGGGGGAGGCAGCAGATAGGCAGATGTTGCAGGTGGTTCAATGGATGGCACTCAAGGAAGAGATTCTGCTGGTGGGTGACCTTAACCACCCAGATATTGACTGGGATAGTCCCATCCGCTAGGTCAGCCAGGAGCAGAGAGATCCTAAAGTCTCTCCAGGGAGCTTTCCTGCAACAGCTGGTTAGGGAGCCCACTAGGGGTGGCAGCATATTCGACGTGGGCCTCACCAAAAGGGATAATATGGAAGGGGTTGGAGTGGGGGTCAATCTAGGTGCAAGCAACCATAATAAAGTGAGCTTCAAGGTTAGGACGGGGAACGAAATGAGTCGGGCCATCACAGAGGTCCTGGTCTTCAGGTGGATGGATTTTGACAAAATGAGCGAGATATTCAGGAGCGAAATGGAGGAATTATGGAATTCAATTAAGGGGAGGTTACCAAAAGCCACTGAAATCTGCATAAGGAAGATGAGGAAGAACAGAAAAAGAAAGAGGCCGCTCTGGTTCACCGGGGAAGTGAATGGAGCAATTGGGGAAAGAAAAAGGTCGTTCAGAGAATATAAGAGGACACAGCGGAAAGAAGACAGGGAGACTTACAGGGTGAATCTGAGGGAGGCAGGGCAGAAGATTATGAAAGCAAAAGCAGAAACGGAGGGGAGAATTGCTAAGCAGGCCAAAAGGGTGATAAACTTTTTCTGGTATATCGGAGAGAAGAGAGCATAAGGCAGGGATAGTAAGGTGAAGGGGAGGGGAGTACAAGTGGAAGGGGACTTCGAGAAGGCGGAGGTGCTAAATAGGTACTTCTGCTCGGTCTTCACAGTGGAAGAGGTACGAAGAGGACCGGTGTTAAGGAAGAGGGGAAGGGATGACATAAGAGTGGATCCTAGCTTGACCAGTGAGGACAGGACAAGAGAGGAATTAGGTAGGTTGAGGGTGGACAAGACTATGGGTCAGAACACCCTGCATCCCAGGGTACTCCGAGAACATCCTGCATCCTAGGGTACTCCAAGAACTAAGGGAGGAGCTGGCAGCACCACTAGTGAGGTTGTTTAACTTGTCCCTGGATACAGGGTGGGTGCCAAAAGACTGGAAGAGATCAGACGTGGTGCCACTTCACAAGAGTGGCAGCAGGGAGGAGGTGGGCAATTATCACCCTGTCAGCCTCACCTCGGTGGTGGGTAAGGTGAGGGAGGCGACATTAAAAGAAAGGGTGGTCAGCTACTTAGTGGAAAGTGGGCTACAGGACGTCAGTCAGCATGGCTTCACACAAGGGAGGTCATGCCAGACGAACCTGATCGAGTCTTTCAGCTGGGTGATGAGGGTGGTGGATCAGGGAGGGGCAGTGGACGTAGCCTATCTGGACTTCGGGAAGGCCTTTGACACTGTGCCCCACAGAAGGCTGGTAAATAAACTGGAAAGTTTGGGGATTGGATAGAAAATAACAAGGTGGGCGGAGAACTGGCTGAAGGGCAGAAGCCAAAGGGTGGTGGTAAATGGGGTACATTCAAGGGAAGAAGGGGTGACGAGTGGGGTTCCCCAGGGGTCGGTGCTGGGGCATCTACTGTATATCAGTGACATAATGGAGGGGCTTCAGGGAAAGGTCTGCCTATTTGCAGATGATACAAAGATCTGCAAAGGTAGACACCGAGAGGCTATGAGGGAAGATCTAAAATTGCTGGAGGGTGACTGGAAACCTGGCAGCTGAAACTCAATACAAAAAAGAAAAAAATTACTCACCTAATCTTCTTTCTTCCAAGGTATTCTTCAATATTCATAACTCTTGCAGTCAGCCTTCAGAGTAGAACTGCCCAGAGAATGGAACATATGTAAATGATGGAACCCATCACTGGCTCAAGCCACTATTCAAATGCTGTCCTTACTAACTGCTGTGTTCTATAATGCCTCAGATTTCATGGATAGCCTGCAAGGAAAGGCCCATCCTAAAAATATACTAACAACTTTGCACTTACGGCCCTAAAATCCCTGATAATGAAAATAATAACAATTATAACTAAAACACTAAAGTTAACTAACCTCCCAATAGAGGAAAACCCTTCAGAATGTCAGAATAACCTGAAGAAGGGAAACAATGCTCAATGGGGCTCAAAAAAATGTGACTGGACCAGCGTGTGGCCCTCTTTCATACAGTAATTCGGCTTTATAGATTTCATAGATTTTCGTAGATAAATCAAGCTTTAATAGACTTTCGTCCTTTTGCTTGCCAAGGAATAATTATTGTGACCCATACTTAATTTCAACACTCATCTCGTTATCCAATCTGGTTTTAAAGATATTTACATTTTCGTTGTTTATTACTTCCTGTGGAAGGTTATTCCATAGGGTAATTACCCTTTGGCTGTACCAGTATTTCCTAGATAGCATATTCCAATTGTTGAAACAGAGTTGTTTTGGATGTCTCCTATTACTAACTCTGTCCTGATTGCATCTTAATCCAAGTTCAGTCATTAGGGTGTTATCATTAATTGCCTTGTGCAACATGCATAGGTCCCCCTTATTCTCCTGTATTGCAATGTGAATAAATTAAGATTTTTCAATTTTTGTTCATAGGATATCAATTTTAATCCTGCAATGAGTCTTGTAAATCTGTGCTGAACTGCTTCAACCTTTTTAATGTCTTCCTTTCTATATGGTGACCATACCTGAACACAGTACTCCAAATGAGGCCTAACCAGTGCTACACAGAGAAGAAGTAGTACCTCCCTGGTTCTACTAGATATGTGTCTGGTGATACAATTCAGCATCTGGTTAGCTTTTTTCACCTGGTTTCTGCAATGAGTATTTAATTTAAGGTTGTAACTAATAGTTATTCCTAGATGCAGAGGCCACTGGTTCTGGAAAGGGAGACAGGGTGGGAGAGTTATGAATATTGAAGAATACCTTGAAGCCGGCGGCACCGAACCAGAGGATCTCAACCACTGACTCGCTGAGAAAAGTCGAATAAATTCAGCTAGAGATAAAGGCACCAGTGTAGACCCCTGCGCCACAGCCGTATGAGGGGGGAAAGCACCAGAGGGCGGCGCCAATAGCACCGAAGGAGGCGCTGCACGAGTAGGAAGCCCCAACCGCCCTGCCTGCAGGTCCGAAACCGAAAGGCCCCAGTGACGAACTTGCCGGCTCCGGTAGACAGGACAACCACCAAACCCAATGCGCCATAAGAACAGCCCAATGGTGAAACTCCTCACAGGAGGACCCCCAAGGGGGTGGGGAGGGACTCCGGAATCGAGGATGCCAGTCACCAGAAACAGAAGCCAGAGAAGACCCAGGAAGGGAGACGAGTCAGGCTCCTGTCGCCCGGCCAACAGGCGATCGGCCAGCAGGCGTGTCAGAAAGCGACCTCGAAGGTGCTGCTTCTTTTTTCAACTGGGAGGCGAAGAAGAACTCGAAGCGAGTGGTGCAGAGTCTCGGCGAACGAGAATGGGATCATAACTTTTGTGCTGGAGGACCCCCACCCCCGAGCACTGGATCTGTCGATAGTCAGAACCCCCTCTGTAGAGGGCGCAAGGACCAGACCCAGCCCTGCTGACAACACAGCTTACGCAAAGTCTCCCTACCGTCACCTGCCCCATTCATGTTTGACTCCGTCGAAGGAGGGCTGAAGACTTCTTCTGACGAAAATTCACTTACTATATTTTACTTATTTATTTTTCCTTAAACTGATGAAAAAAATAATAAAACTGAAAAGACTAAAGCTGCTGTCATATAGATGTGAAGTTTTGACTCCCAGCGTGCGAGCGATGTCACTGAAGAGCACTTGACGGCTGGGGAAAAAAGGAACTGAGGCAGTTGGAGGGTCGATGCCAAGGTAGCCTATATGGTGCGAGCCGAGCTTGCGGTGCTGCTTTCTTGCAGCCCTACCTAGGTGCTGGCCCTTCTGAAGATTTTTGGCTCCTGGCGCCTCTGGCATAGTCCCATTAGTGTAAATGAGTGGTGGAGACTTTATGTCCAGGAAGATCACTGTTTTCCAGGTACTGTAACATATTTCAGGTGAGCTGAGACCATTGACTCAAATGGTGGTCCCATGAGCCTGGCAATGCATACATTAAGGTGCCATGCAGGCACCGGTTTCCCTATGGGGTGGGTGCAGGTGAGCCAGTCCCTTGAAAAACCTTTTAAAAATAAGATTGGAAGCTATGGATACAACCCTTGCCAGCTGAGATATATGCTGAAACAGAAACCAAATGCATCTTTAGAGTAGTGGGCAGCAAACCCAATTAATGCAAGTGGATAAGGTAGTCCAGCAAGGCTGGTATCCCTGCCTGTGAGGGTACTATATCATTGGCTGAACAGCATATAGAAAATATCTTCCACTTAGAAGCATAGGTCTTGTTAGTAGAGGGTTTTCTGCACCTCCTCAGAACAATTAGGACACTTTCAGAGAGATGCAAGTCTGCATACTCCAAGTCCTCAAGACCTAGGCCTTGAGCCTGAGGGATCCAAGGTTTGGGTACAGAATCTTCCCCTGAGAGAAGGTTAACAGGTTGTGCCTCTGAGGGAGGTGTATTGGTGGGACCACAGACATGGAGAGCAGCACACAGCACTATGGCAGCCTGGCCCAGTCTGATGCTATCGAGATCACTGATGCTGGCTGGGATCCGAGTTTGATTAAAACTCTGAGGATCAGTGGAAAAGGAGGAAAGGCGTAAAGTTGTTTCCCTGGCCAATCCAGAGTCAGGACATCGAGAGGTATTGTGCCCCTGGCTAGTGGTCTACAACAGAACTGTGGCAGCTGGTGGTTTTCGTGGGATGCAAAGAGATCTATCTCTGGGGTGCCCCACCTTCTGAACAACACCTCCAGTACCTGCCTGTTCAGAGTTCATTCGTGATGATCCTGGTTGATTTGACGTAGGTTGTCCTTCCCCGTCAGATGAATGGCCACCAGTGAAGCCTGGAATGAGTAGACTAGGCTCCTTACCTTCACAGCCTCTGTGCACAGGAGGTTGGACCTTGTTCCCCCCTGCTTGTTGATGTAGTATATTGTGGTGGTGATGTCTGTCCTGACCTGCACCACCTTGCCTCATATCATGGATGCAAAGGCCTGCAGAGCTAGGAACACTGCTCCTAGCTCCAGCAGGTGTATGTGCTGGAGTGACTCCGCGCTTGACCAAGTACCATGAGTTGTATGGTCCCTCAGATGAGCCCCCCCAACCTAGTAGTGATGTATCTGTTGTGAGGACCACTGACGGAGACTCCTGCAGGAAGGGAACTCATTCCCTTAGGTCTTCTCTTACCTGCCACCACTGAAGGGCTTGCAGTAATGTCTCTGTTACAGGAACCAATTTCGAGAGTGGGTCTCTCCTATGGCACCAATGTGCTCTGAGATGAAACTGCATGTCTCTCGTTTGGAACGTGGAACCTAGGATTGTCCCTGTCGCTGCAACCGTATGTCCTAGGAGCTATAGGAACTGCCTTGCTGGTTTTGGTTTGTTTGGTCTGAACGAGACAGCAATCTGTAGGATGTTGCTTACCCTGTCCTGAGGTAAGTAAGCCCTTCCCCTCAGTGTATCTATTTCTGCTCCTATGAAGTGCAGCGCTTGCACTGGTAGCAGAATGGACTTTTTGAGGTTTATTAGAAACCCTATGAACTCTAGAAGGTACTGGGTTATCTGTAGGTGGTCTTTTATTTGTTATGGTTATTTTCCCACTACCACCCAGTGGTCCAGATAGGAGAACACTGTGACCTTGAAAGAAAAGTTTGCTATAGCCAGACCTACCCCTGCCCCCCCCCAAAAAAATAGGGCCTGCTGGAAGGTGAGGGTTTCTCTTTAGCTAAATTGCTCTTGTAGGTGGCTTTATATTCTTCCACCTTCTTCATGTAGGCTTCTGTCTTGTCCCCAAACAGAGTTATTCTCACAGGGGAAATCCATGGCCTTCGTCTGGGTATCTTGTTTGAGACTGGTGACTCTGAGCCATGCAAATCTCCTGAGGGCCACTGTGAGGGCCATCCACCTGGCAGCAGTATCACTGGCATCAGCTGTCATCTGAAACTGGTATTTAGAGGCCTCCAAGCCAAACCTAGTAGTTTCAGCCAAATAAGCTGACAGACCAGAGGAAGCCTCATCAGCCATTGCCAACACTGACTGCCACAGAGATTTCTGATACTGCTGATACTGATATAGGCCAGATAATTAGCTTGCCTAATAGACAGGGAAGATGACAGGTAGCCCTTCTTAGCCATGCTGTCAATCTTCCTTGAGTCCTTGTCTGGAGGGTGAGATGCCAAAGGTACCCTTGCCCTATCACAGGCTGGAGTTTGCACAACACACTGATGGTCAGGATGGGAGAATAAAAATTAGGCCCCTTCCCTGTCCAACTGGTATTTCTTGTCAGCCCTTTTATCAAAGGGGGAGGCACAGACTTTGGGGTTTGCAGTACCTTCAAAATATCCTTTTTGAAGAATTTATTTATATGAAGCAACAGTTTCTCTGTTGGGCTAAGCCCCATGAGTTCGAGATATTCCACCTCCTCCTCACCTTCTACCACTTCATTAGCGGTGATTATCCAGTGCATCCATCATTTTCCTCACAAAAAGTAAAATGTGAGGAGAAATCCTCAGGTAATCTCAGTGGAGATTCGAATTCTTGGTCCAGGACACCTTAGGCTTAATGGGTTCCCCATCGTCCTCTTCGTATTCCTCATACCCTTGAATCTCTGGGAGAGAGGACTGAACCGGAGCTACCAGTTGCTGAACCGAGAATTGAACCAAGGGACTGACCAGTAACTGTGGAACTGAAATCTGTACCATTCCCCAGAGAGCCTGGATAACCCTAAATGCCTGAGCGATGGCCTCAGGTGTAGGAATCTCACTTTTTCTACCAGAAGTCCCATTGTCCTTTTCAGCAGGGTGTTCCGAGTGTTTAGTTTTCTTTAATTTCTTGGCCGGAACCGGTGTTTCAACCAGTTCACTTACATTTTGAAGATTCACACTTGTCAGGGTAGTTGGCTTCGGTTCAGCGGTTTCACCCACATTCTTTGAGGGAGCAGGCTGGTCAGAGCCATTGTCTCCCTGATCTGTTGTCTGAGCCAACTTCTTAAGTTTCCAGCCTTTTTTCTACAGTTTTTGCTGGGAAAGACTTACAAATTGCACAGTCAGCTGTGAAGTGGTATTCACCCAGACAGACAACACACTCATCATGTTTGTCTGCCTTGGCAATAACCTCTCCACACTGAGTACAGTTTTTGAAGCCCGGAGCCCCAGTCTTCTTCTTTGTTTTTTCTGACATTTTAGTTGCATGACAATTCGACAGTAACCACAATACAAGTAGCCTTTTTTCTGCAGTTGTAGCTTGGTTTGGGGACCGTGGTTAATTCCTGGGAGGAACCGCGATCGTGATCCAAAAGAACCAAAAAGTGTCAGTTCTGGCACAAAAACAAAATAAACGATCGGCTAAACTAAACTTTATAACAATAATAGTAAGAAGCTAGTAGAACCTAATGAAAACATTGGTTCCTCAGCGGTTACCAGACACTGACAGGAACTGCTAAATATAGACTTTTTAAACTAAAACTAGTGCTAACTCTAAAAACAGAAAGTAAAGGCAGCAGACGAAATAAACGTGAAGGTTACTTATTCTTTCCTTGAAGTAGCAACAAAAAAACCCACTGAAATTCACAACTGAGAGGAGATATCGCCGATGCGTCTTGATTTCGCAGGTGGGGAATGAAATCTGAGACATTACAAAATGCAGCAGTTAGTAAGGGCAGCATCTGAATAGTGGCATGAGCCAATGATGGGCTCCATCATTTACATACATTCCATTCTCCGGGAAGTTCTACTCTGAAGGATGACTGTAAATTGAAGAATTCCTGGGGTTAGAAGTGCACAGAATGCACATAGGGTGGAATAACCTGCAAGCAAATTACACACGCCGGGGGGGGGGTGTAATTAAGGCAATTGAGCAGGAGAGGGATCTGGGGATTATAATTTCAGATAACCTTAAGGTAGGGACACAATGTAGCAAGGCGGTGGGCAAAGCGAATAGAATGCAGGCATGCATAGGGAGAGGTATAACAAGCAAAAGGAGGGAGGTGCTGATTTCACTTTACAAATCCATGGTGCAGCCTCTCCTGAAATATGGGGTCCAATTCTGGACACCTCACCTACGCAAGGACATGGATGGGAATGAAAGGGTGCAGAGAAGGGCCACTAAGATGGTGCATGGGTTGAATGGGAAGCCCTACAAGGAGAGGTTGAGGGAGTTGGATCTGTACCCGCTGGAGACCAGAAGGGGGAAGGGGACATGACAGAAACGTTTAAGTACATGAAGGGAATTAATAAGGTAGGGGGAGCTTATACACGAGAAAAGTAGGTGTTAGAACTAGGGATCACAGTCTAAGATTAGAAGGAGGAAGGTTTAGGGGCAATGTGAGGGGGTGTTACTTCACTGAGAGGTTGGCAGAGCCCTGGAACAGTCACGGAGGAGGTGGTGGGGTCAAAGCAATTGGAGGGACTCAAGAGGTCATGGGACAGACACAAGGGGTTCACCAGGGGATGAAAGGATCTCTGGACATGGGGGGCAAGTAAAAGGGGGGAAAGGAGCAGACTCGATAGGCCAAAAGGGTTATTTTCTGCCGCCACATTTCTATGATAGTCTCCATCATGCCACCCCATCAGTATCACTAAGGTTTTACAATTACGATAGCCCTGCATGTATTTAGAATATAGTCCGATTCCCCGCATCTCTCCTTATCATGAGTACTGCACCCCTGATGAGAAAGTAACCACCCCCCTCCCGTTAGCTACCTAGTTCTAGTCTAACCCTGCTACCTTTCTCTGCTGATAGTTTAAAAGTAGCACTTGAATGTTTTTAAATCAATTCATTTTCATTTATGTATGTTTTCCTTTGGCCAGGTCATGTCCATAGATATGGAGTTGGATACAGATTATGAAATGCGACATTTGATCCCCAGGCAGAGCCTTTAACACATGAAGGGTGATCACAGCATTTGCTTCCAAATCTGATTTACAGCAGCAGTATTAAAGTATTTAAAACTGCCAATTCTCCGTGTCGAGTATTGAATGTATTTTTAATTCTGAAATATGTCTAACAGACAAGAAAGCTTTATTGAATTAATTGCACCTGTGTTTTGATTTCATTTAGTGACAAACTATTAATGGTGCCAAGTATGTAAGAATTGTGATTTAAGCTAAAAATGCTTCCGTTTAGAGTGATCCAGTTTTGTATTAAGTGCATTAACTTCTCACTTTGGTGTTTATTTTTATACAAAGTTGGGTGAAAAGTGTATTTGATTTTTGATTTAAACAAACTGCATATGTGTGCAATTTGATAATGGCATCTGTAAGAAGAATAAAAGGCATTGCTTGTTTCCTACTTATTGCCCCCTTAGGAAGCCTCGTTGATACGTGAAGCACTGGGGTATTTGCCACTCAGGTGAATTTAAAAGCTGTACTTTTTATCAGTCTTTATTAAAAGACTTTATAACAAGCATATTTAGCTTCGTGTGGTGATTTGTGGTAAAAAATGGAATGCAACTTCTTTAGACTTTGTTACAGTTTATAGCAAGTGAAGTCTTTGGGTACTGATTTGTTACCACCACCAGAGTTCTTATCTGACCTGCAGTTAAATCAGGAAAAAAAAAGAGGGTCTCACTGGTCTTTGGCGGTTACTTCACTGCTGTGTGGTCTGTCTGGCCGTCTGACAGTCCTCAGCCAAAGAAATGTCCTCTTCCCCACTTTCTGGTCGGTGTTCTTTTACCCAAAGCTGCATGTCTGTTGGCAGGATGTTCATGAATTGCTCAACTGGAAATATGATGATGATCCGTGAGACTGTTTGTCTCTGGTTGGAGCCATTTTATGAGGAGTTCTCTGAGCTGGGTGAAGACTTCGAGGATTGTCGACTGAGTAGTACTTTAAGTACTGGAATGTTTGCCTGTAGGTCTCTCCTGAGATATCTTTTCAGGATTTCTCTTTTCACAGGGTTAGTTTTCTGACTGGGCAGTGTCCATACTGCTGCAGGCAAGCTGGGCTTTACCCTTCAGGTAAGGTACCAGCCTGACTACCCACTGCTGCTTTGGCCTCTTGCAGGCTAAAGCAACCCTTTTCAAAAGTTGTTAGGTAGGCTTCAATATCATCCGAGGGAGACAACTTTGTAAGTTTAATGTCTTAAATTGTCGTGTTGCTCTGCTGGACCTGTGCCAGATCCTCCAACTCTGATAGCTTGCAAGGCATCCAGCCATTGCTGTTCCTGTTGCTACATCTCTTCTCTTCTTTTCTTTGCTGCTCATGTCACTGCATCTCTTTTTTCCTCTGCTACTCCTGTTACTGCATCTCTTCTCTTCTTTGCTATTCCTGTCACTACATCTCTTATTTTTTCTCTGTTGCTGCATCTCTTCTTTTCTCTGCTTCCCTGTCTTTCTTTGTTGTATAGCTCATCATCTGAAGAAGACAGGCATGTTTCCAGATTCTGTCCCTGCCTGTTGTTCTTCCATCACTGGTGCCGGCTGTACAGTCTCAGTTTGGAATTTTTTGTCTGCTAGTTTGGCTGCCATTCTGGTTATCACTCCTGGGCTTGCTGTTGCAGGATTCATACCCTTCTGCTATGCTTCCCTGGTACCAGGTCTAGCACCCATGCACAAAATTCCATGTTTACAGTTTGCATGGTGTAAATCCCACTGATAACACCATCTGTCGTCGAACAAAGGTCAAGAAGCACAGGAAACCAGGAGAAGTAATAAAATTCACAAGTAACATTTTATTATTATCAATAACAGCAAAATAAAAAATGAAATTGTTCAGGATAGCTCCTTACAAAGGCAGCAAAAACATAGAAAAAGTCCTTCCTCAGAGTGTATCTAATTCTATATTTCAATCTCCCTCTCTCTCTACAACAAAAGAAAAGAAGTATTTGCCTGGCAATTAATTTCTGCATCCTGAGCTCATTAACAGACATCTTATTTTTCATAAATGTCAGTTTCTTTCCTTGCAGGTGCAACAAAATAGAACATTGTGTCCCAGAACTAATCTCCTGCTGACAGCTCTGCAAATGAGCTTGTGCTGGTCAAACTGCATCTCAAGGTTAACCCACTGAGTTCCAAACAGCTTTCTGCAAGCATTTCAACAATATAACTATACACACTTTCAAACCAAGGGATTCCAGCTTCAGTAACCACAGATAAGCAAGGGGGAAGAAAAGATAGAAACAGCAAGTGAAGACAGGGAGACAGAAGGTGGGGGGGGGGACTGTGAGACTGTCAGAGTGATCAGTTCCTAGGTCTCACAAGAAAATTTGAGTGCGTAATCAGATAAACAAGAGACAGAAAAGGAGAGGATAGAACAGATCCTTGCTTTTAACTTTTTCTGCATAACAAATTGGACAGGGTCTTACTCAACCCTGTCACACTGATGTGCTATGAAGACGTGAGTACACTTCTGTCAGCATCATCCCCCTTGTTCCATTTTTTTGTTTATATAAACACATAAATAAGAACTCTGTTCTTGAAATTCTTTAACACCAATAAGACAGCTCTAGTCTCTAGAATGTTTATTTGGAGATTTTGCTCTTCCAGGGACCATGACCCGGTCCGTCACCGCACTCCAGCCTGTCCCAGCAATGCATTCCAGTCTGTTGCCGTTTGTCAGAACGAGTTGCTCTGACAGAATGTATTGAGACCCCTTCAACAGTACAGAGGTTTCTCCCACCCCCATAAAGACTGCAGATGTCCCCTTCAGGAGCAAATTATTCAGACAGAGGAACACGTGCAGCTTCCACTGATGATTTGGTAAATACACGTAATGCTGAAAATAAACCAAAGGGCAACACTTGGAACAGAAAATGATGGCCCTCTAGACATAATCACAGATTTGTATGTAAATATAAGCATCCTGCATATCTAGTGCGGGCATCCAGACTGCCTCAGAAAGCAGGGGAAGCAATGACCCCAGGGAAAGCAAGTGAAATGTTTAGTAAGCAATATCTTCATTTAGTACTCACAGATTATCACTTGTTCATCACAGAAAACTGTATAGAATTACTTGTTCTGCTTAAAGAGCAGCTGACAACACTGTAACTCGGTGTAGTCTGATCAGCTGGGGCATAAGATCATTAAGTTTCTTGCTGCGATGAATACATTTTATTTACATTCCATTTTCTTATCTCAACTGTCTTTTTCCCCTCCTCTGTGGAGCGGTACCAGCGTTCATCTGGCTGCCAGCAACCCACACTCCCGAACCAGGTCTGACACGTGCTCTCTCCCACAGGCTGTCCAGGACACAGGATCCCCGCCCGGTGGGGACCTGGAGCTCAGACACCCGGAAGGCGCACCTCTCGTGTACGGGGGCGCAGAGTGAAGCCATCAGCTGCACCGATCGCCTCGCCATTTTTCCACCAGGTTTTCTCCCTCTAGGAGCCAGACATGCAATGGCATCAGCGCACCACCATGCGGATGCCCGCCGCGCTCCACCCCTTGCTTGTGCATGCAATCTGTAGTGCATCTGGCCTCCGCCAGCTGCCGCTGCAGAGCAATGCAGTTCACCCATCCACCTCAGAGGAAGAAGAGCAGTCATGGAATGCTCAATCCTCCCTCTCTTCTGCCAACCCCCAACGCCCTGAGTCCGTTCCCGAACCCGGGTCGCCAGTGTGGTGCAAGACGTGGCGTCCAGCACCTCAACCCTCAGCGCCACCGGGCCAGCTTTACATACCATTTTCTAACACTTTCTTACACAGCTGATGACAGGCATGCTCCTGCCCTGAGGTACACTGCCGCTCCCACTGTAAAAACGCATTGACGTCATGTTGGGAAAGTACCTTCAGTAAGCGGAAGCAGTGCGCAGATCTCTCTATGGGTTATAAGGAAATGAAGCGCACCTTTGTGAAGTTTTAAAAAAGTTATTTTAATAGAAATAGAAATAAATGCTAAAAGAAAATAGTACAGCACCACTAATGGCTTTGCAAAAGGAGAGGTATGTCCCTACAGGAGCGTGAAAATGGGCAAATTATGAAGACTCAAGCCCCCCCCCAGTCAGAAACAGGAGCGGACAGTAACAGGAGGTATACAAATGAATAGATAACCACCGCTCCACATAAGGCGAGTGAGTGTTAGTTTTACTCACCATTATCCTAAGAAATAATCTTCGGAAAATATTACAGACAAGAACAGTAACATCAGCTGTGGAGGATTCTTTAACAGACTGAGGATTGTCAGCTGACTAACCGGAATTGACTGAGGATTGTGGACTAGTTGGAGGGGATTCTGTAGCTGAATGAGACAGTCAGCTAGTTGTGGGTGAGTTTGTTGCTGAGGGAGGAGTTTTGGCTAGCTGCAGGGAGTTCTGTAGCTGACTGAGGATTGCCCTGGTTATGTAAAGCAAGTACTGTTCTGGTCCACAGTTGTTTCCGAAGATTATTTCTTACAAAAATAGTGGGTAAAACTCATACTCACTCGCCTTATCTTGAGCGCTGGTTAGCTATTCATTTGTATACCTTCTGTTACTGTCCTCTCCGGTTTCTGATGGGGGGTCTTTATAATCTACCCATTTTTACGCTCCTTCAGGGACATACCTGTCCTTTTGCAGAGTTGCTAATGGTGCTGTACTATTTGCTATTAGCATTTATTTCTATTAAAATAGTAACCTTTTAAAACTTCATAATGGTGCACTCCGTTTGCACATAACCTCAAGTTAAAAAGCTCTATCTGTAGAACCACTAAGCGACAAAGGTTTTTTTTACACAGAGGCCCTGTCCACACTACACCAGAAAAATCCCTCTGTAACGTTACAGAGGGTCCAAACCGTTACCGTAATAGTTTGCATTTACACTGGTATCGTCACAGAAAGCGTTTTCAAAACTGTTGTTGAAAACTGATATTTTAGGCCTGTCTACACTACATAAGTAAACTCCTGTAATGTTTCAGTGGTAGGGTGGATGCACTGTAACATTTTGGCCCTGTCTACACTGCACTGAAAATCTGTAATGGTTTGAAACCGGTACAGACTGGAAACGTTACAGTGCATCCACACTACCAGTGAAAATGTTTTGAAAACATTACAGGATTTTACTTGTGTAGTGTGGACAGGGTTAAACAGAGCTTTGAAACCATTACAGACACCATTGTTGAAACCACCTCACAACAGGTTTCTATAACGGTTATGAAAACACTTTCTGTAACGTTACCAATGTAAACGCAAACCGTTATGGTTAACTGTTTGGACCCTCTGTAACATTACAGAGGGGATTTCCAAGGTAGTACAGACAGGGCCTTTCGGTCTGTAATGGTTTCAAAACGTTATTGATTTTCAGTGCAGTGTGGACAGGGCCAGAGAGTCCCCTCTATATGGAACCCTTTACCTAGCACTATCGTAATGAGCGAAAACATGCAGCAGTTTAAAAAAAAAAATTAGATCACTATATGGGTGAAAAAAAATATTCTTTCCACCATTAGATTTAATGGTGGCGAGTTCATCATGGGCTTCGGCCTTTCAAACTTGTATTCAACTATGAAACTGACAGAGAGATCTGTGTGCCACTCCCGCTTACTAAAGGTGCTTTCCCAACATGACGTCAACGTGTCTTTACAGAGGGAGTGGCAGCGTACCTCAGAGCAGGATCGCGCTTGGCATCGGCTGTGGGAGAAAGTGTTAGAAAATGGTATGTAAATAAAAACATTTTCATTGCAGCAAGAAACTTCATGATCTTATGCCCCAACTGATCAGACTACACCAAGTTAGTGTCAGCTGCTATTTAAAGTTTACAAGGCCTAATAGACTACTTCAAGGAAAGATTAAGTGTTAGATCAAACAAAGCAGCGCTGAGAAGCGCAAATTTTCTATAAATTGGATGTCTCAAGGGTGAAAAGTAAGAGAGTAACTTACTCCTATACCTACTGTATTTCACACTTAAGGAATCCACTATTTGATTAATTTTATATCATTTGAGAAAGGAGGCCCTGGTCAGGACACTAAAAACATGCATCTGAAACTGATAATTGTTCAGGGGCAAGAGGCATAACTTGACATTCTCTTCATAAGTTATGTATGAAGGCTGCTCTTTTTTAACTGGTATGTATTAATTATGTATCCTGTACTATATTACTGTTTTTGTGTTATACCTGGGTCCCCTTAACACTTTTCACTTAGTTTGCAACAACACTAGTATTTTTTTTTTCTTAATGCTGTGATCTTTGAGTGGGCCTAGCTTATCTGATCTATCAAAATCAATTCAAATTGATTTTGCTAATATACAGAACTGTTTTTTGTAAAATAAACTGTCCCTAATTACCAAAACCAAATCTATGGTCTTCTACAGTCCTAGAAAGAAACTTTCAATGGGCCAAATCATATCATTCTAAACACTTCAGGGAGTTGCTATTGAGCAGGTATCGAACTTTCCCATACCCAAGGGCTCCAACCTTTGACAATGGGCAGGTGGTTGTTGATCCAGCAGGTCCCTCTCATCTGACCTGGGCTGTGCTTCGTAATGCCAGGTTGATGAGAAACAACACTGCAGTAATAGCGGACTTCGTTTCCTCAGTAGACCTGGCTTGCATCACAGAGACCTAGCTGGATGAAAATGTTGCCCCAATTTTGGAGGCAGCGGTGTTGGCCGGGTACTCTGTGATACACACCCTGAGGAAGGATCGCAGAGGCGGGGGAGTGGTCATTTGTTTTAAAGCCAACCTGGGTCTCACAGTGCTACCGGTGGGTTCTATCAGGTCATTTGAGAGTGTTGCCGTGCGAGGGGGCCCTGACGGAGGCTACAGGATCCTTCTGATGTACTGCCCACCAGGCAGGGAGAAGAAATTCCTGCAGGAGGTCGGGGACTTCGTTGCCGGCCTGGTGTTGGAATCCCCCAGATGGTTAATTTTAGGGGATTTCAGCGCCTGGGTCGATGACGGACTCTCGTCATTTGGACGTGACCTCCTGCAGAGTATGGAAGCTCTGGGCCTGTTGCAAGTTGTCACCTCAGCAACCCACTCGCACTGTCACACACTGGACCTAGTGTTCACTCTGGGTCTTGGGGTCGAAGACCTCAGGATTGATCCAGTCATTTGGGCGAATCATAGCACTGTGAGGTTCACGTTTGGGGTCCCCCCTGAGGGTCTGTCCCCTGTGGAGATGGTCCGGTACCACCCTTTACAGGGACTGTCCCCAACAGGACTACAGGCAGTGCTGGATCTATCGAGTGTGGAAACTGCATGTGTGGTCGGGCCGGAGGAGGCAGTGGCAGCCTATAATAGGGCCGTCACTGCGGCCTTCAACTCGATTGCACCCGTCGATGTCCAGCCCTTATCTACTCACCAGAGGCCCCCTTGGTTTGATGAGGAACTCGGGGAGTTACAGATAAAGGGCTGGAGGTTGAAGCGGTGCTGGAGGAGACTTGGACTGATGGAGGATAAATTGGCCTTGAAGTCACACTATGGTGACTATCAGGGGACAATCTCATGACAGAAGGCACATTTTCTGTCAAGGGAGATTGCTGTGGCAAGGAACAGGCTGGCTCAGCTCTTCCGCACGGTGGAAGGGTTATTACATCCAGCCTGTCTCTGGGCAGGAGGAGTAGGTTCAAGCACAAGGTGCGAAGAGTTTGCTCTGTTCTTTGCCGACAAAGTGTCCTCTATCAAAGCTGAGATCTCTTCCAGTGTCGTTTAAACAGCTTGCGGGGTTGGACCGGAGACATGCCGGGGCACCCCTCTTGTATGGGCCGAGTTTGATCCAGTTGGAGTGGATGAGGTGGCAGAGATAGTGTTGAGGCTGTAACCAACCTATTGTGACCTAGACCCAGGTTCAACCTGACTTTTGGTTGGATGTGTGGACCTGACTGGATCTGTGGTTGCTGAGATTGGCAGGAGTTCTTTGGAGAGTGAGGTCTTTCCTATGGCATTGAAAGAGGCCTTGGTTGGACCCCTGTTGAAGGAAACCCTCACTGGACCCAGAGTGTCTAACTACAGATGCAAACCTCCCATTTTTAGGGAGAGTTTAAGAGAAAGTGGTGGCCACCCAGCTCGAGACTCGTCTTGCCTCCTCTGCCACTTATGAGTGTTTCCAGTCGGGATTTAGATCCAGGCACAGCACAGAGACCACCCTGGTGAATGTGCTGAATGATCTCCTAATGCTGCGAGATAGGGGAGAATATACCATCCTTGTTCTCCTGGATCTCTCAGTGGCATTTGAAACTGTGGACCACGAGATGCTGCTGGACCGACTGTTGAACTGGTGCGAACTAACCGGTAATGTCATCAACTGGTTTAGGTCCTACCTCACGGTTAGAGTGCAAAGGGTGAAGATAAGGTTATCCTCATCTAACCCTATACCTCTACACTGTGGAGTTCTGCAGGGGTCAGTCTTGTAGCCCTTGTTGTTCACTGTGTACATGCTGCCATTGGGAAACGCTATCAGGCGGTAAGGGCTAGGTTTTCATTGCTATGCCGATGATGCCTAGCTGTACCTGTCCTGTGCACCTGGAAACCAGATGGTGGCCTCGGTGTTTAACACCTGCCCGGAGATCCAGAAATGGACGACTCAAAACTGGCTATGTCTCAACCCAGACAAGACAGAGGTACTGATGGTGGATCTAGGCCGTTGATGTGGGGGGGGAGAGAAGAGATCTGTAGGCATCCCTGGTTTAATACTGGGAGATGTTTCCTTGGTCCCCTCTGTTCGGGTCAAGGATCCGGGCGTGGTTCTCGACAATGGTCTGACACTTGAGGCACAGGTGTCGGCTGTTGTCAAAAGTGGGTTTTACCATCTGAAGAACATTGCTTGGATCCAGGCCCTGATAGAAATTGATAATCTGGCCACCCTAGTGCATGCCTTTGTCACATCCAAGTTAGACTACTACAATGCCCTGTACCTGGGGCTATCTGGAGGCAACCTCCACTATGCAGCTGGGTGCAGAGCCTTGACTGATTCAACCAGTAGCATTAAGATCTGACCATATTACACCTGTCCTCCATGAACTGCACTGGCTGCCAGCAAGGTGAAGAACTGCCTTCAAGGCCGGATAACTGACCTATAAAGCCCTGCATGGAGGGGGACCAGACCACTTGCAAAATCTCCTGGTTCCGCACTGCCCATCTCATGCTCTCCATTCCTCTGAGGGTTGCCTCCTTGTGGTTCCCAGGGCTAGGTTGCAGCATTCTGTGGATTGTGCTTTCTCAGTTGCCGCACCGACCCTGTGGAACTCACTGCCAAGACATCTAAGGGAGGCACCCTCAGTGGAAACCTTTAAAAAAGGGCTGAAAATTTTTTTTTTTTTTTTACATTGATGTTTATTTGATATTTCAAGTATAAGAGTAACAGACATTCATATAACAGTAAACATGGGGAATCAATACCAGAAGATCAGTACATTCAATAGCATGTGTTGGTAGATGTGTCATGCAATATGCACATTAGTCATATTAAATTAACTGCCACATCTGAAGAACTGACAACCACTAAGACCAAAGAAAAAATTAAAAATTACTGTACAAACAACAAAACCAATACATTCATTATTTAGATTTTTTCCAGATTTCATCCGGGGGCGGGGGAAGGTGGAAAAATTGTTACATAAATATGTTATATCCAATTATTATATAATTATAGGGGGTGTCTTGGGGTGGTGGAGCAAAGAAGGGGCCCACATACTCTTTTCCCCAGGTATCAGCCCACCTTATTCCTGCTGGGCCAGAATGTCAATGATAGTTTTGCTCTCTTGGTTTGCTTGGTAATGGAAGAAAGGGAGCCATCTACTATTGGTAATAAATTTGTCTTTCTGTAACCTGGCTTTAGCTGTGTCTTTCCGTTTCTTGTATGCATAAACAATTTCCATACCATGTCCCTATACTAGGGGGATTGGGGGCCAACCATTTTTGAATGATGGATTTATTGGCTACGGCCACCAGGATATAATACAGGTATCTGCTTTTCACCGAGATAGGTAGCAACCCCAGAATCCAGGTCTGAAACTGGGCAGAGAGGGGACTCCCCAGCACCTTAGTGACTTCTTCAGAGACGTGCAACCGGAATTCCCTCAAAAGTGGGCAGGCCCAGAAAACGTGTGTATGCACCTCCAACTCCCCACACCCCCTCCAGCATCTATCCGAAGGGTGAGACCCTAAATGATTAGTAATCACCAGTGTGTGGAAATATCAGAGTATAGTCTGCCAGTGGAAATATCGTCAGGAAGAGGAGGCGGTAGTACCGTGAACCCCCTCCCATTCCCGAATGGTAAGCTCAACGCCCGCCATCTTGACTTAAGGGTCTCCAGGTGGTCTGGCTCAGACTTTAGTAAGAGCTTGCAGATCTGGGAAACTTTTTTGGGGGCCTGAACCTGTTGTGCCATTGAAACTATTAATGAACTCAGTGGGTTTCCTGCTGACACCAGCTGAGTTTCCTGGTTTCTTCTAACAGATAGTGTCTAATTTGTAGGTACCCGAATAAATCTTGAGGACTGATGCCAAACTCTTGGTGAGCTGAGGGAAGGATTTAAAAGCATCCCCTGTGAAAAATAATTGCTCAACACATCCAAGAGCACCCCGAACCCACCTCCGGGAGCTCCCATTCAACTTGTAGGGCATAAAATCCAGACAGGCCCGCAATGGTGCATGCCCATCCAGGCTTATGGGAAATTTAAATCTCTGGCATACTTCAACTCAGTTTTGCATTAGTGTGTTGGCGCAAGGGTTATTTGGGCTCAAATTCCTGATAATGTGATCCATAAAAATAATGTCTCCCAAGTGGGCTGGGCCAAGAGTATCGCTTTCCTGTACCGCCCATGCGGGAGTCTCAGAACTGGCAATGTGAAGAACCAAATACTGCAGCTGGGAAACCCAGTAATATACTCAGAAGTCCAGAAGCCCCAAGCCACCCCTTTGCTTTGACGCCACCAAGACCTTCCATCAAATTCTGGGCCTTTTCCTGGCCTAAACAAATTTAGAAATGGTTGTCTGGAGCACCTTCCAAAAAGGAGGAGGAGGCCATAGAGGCACGGATGCAAATATACAGAAAAATCTAGGCAAAACATTCATCCGAATGGTCTCAACTCGACCATACAGGGATAAAGGAAGTTCTCTCCATCTACTGCAATCCACTTGAACTTTCAGCAGCAACCTATGGTAGTTTGTTAAAGTTGGAGATGTCCTTGGGGATCCAGACCCCCAAATATCTGAACCCCAAGGTTGCCCATTTCAAGTTCCCTATGTTGAATGGCAATGAGCCCGAGCATGGGCCCACTGGGAGAAAGATACAATACTTAGACTGCATTAATAAAAGTAACTGGGGATGTTCAGATTGCAATGGACAATGGATTACTGACAGGAGCAATTATGATTGATTTGTCAAAAGCTTTTGATTCTTTAAATCATGGTATACTTATTAATAAATTGAAAAATATGGGATTCTCGGATAATGCTGTAGATTGGTTTTCCAATTACCTAAGGGGCAGGAAACAAAAGGTGTTTTTAAATACATATTCCTCAGACTTTAAACAGATAGGGCAAGGGGTACCCCAGGGATCAATCCTGGGGCCCCCTTTTATTTAATTTATATACAAATGATTTGGAATTTAAACAAGAAAAATTAACATACCATCAGTATGCTGATATTATGTATGTTTCGGGAGAGGATTCTTACTGTATACAACATACTCTACAAGCAGCGTTTGATGGCGTACAGAATTATGTTAAAAATAAATTGGTTTTGAATACTACTAAAACCAAGGTAATTCTGTTTCGGCAAAAAAAAAAAAAAAAACATATATTAAAAAGCCCTTGGAAATAATAGTGAAAGATGGTTCTAAACTACAGTTGGTAAATATTGACAAATACCTAGGGTTATGGATGGACATAAATTGTAAGTGGTCCTTTCATATAGATAAAATGGTCAAGAGGCTGCAGCAACAACTGGGAATGTTGAATAGGAAAAAAAATAATTTCTCAAGGAACACTAGGATGCATGTGATAAATACTATGTTAGTGCTAGTGACTGATTATGCTGATGTCATTTATTGGGGGGGCGCAAATAAGACTGATTTGAAATAATGAGATAATATATATAACAAAATGGCTAGGTATGTTATGGGGGCGCATAGACACATCATTGCGAGTTGTATAGAGATGTGGGGTGGGATTATTTGTATAACAGGAGAAATCAACATATAACTAAGATCATGTACAAGTTCGTAGAAAATAAATTACCTGAATATATCACTAAAGACCTAAAAATTAAACACCCAATTAAGGATCAGCCCAGTAAATAGAGTTTGAAATGCCAAAGTGTAGGACAAAATGCGGGTGTGCACCATTTTTTTAATTGGGTCCAAAAACCTGGAATAATCTACCTGTTGATTTAAGATCTTATGGTGTCAAAGTGAGTTGGTCTATGATTAGGCAGTGGTACCATAAACAAAGTGGTCAATTGCATGAATGTTGCATAGCATTGGAAAATGGATAAGTTTTAATAGAAGGGTAATGAGTGATTTGTGGGATGTGATTTAATGTGTGGAAATGTATTTAATATGTATATGTGTATTTGTATTTGTATTTTTGTATGTCTTGATAAATTTTCTCCCTAGACTGTAACCAGGTTATGCACTTTAGAAGGTGTCCCTTGACAATGAGTGTACTTGTGTGCTCAATAGGATTGTTTACCTTGTTCATTTATAAATGAATAAAATCATTACTACTACTACTACTACACCGGAAGCACCTCTGTTTTAGCCTCACTGATCTTAAAACCCACACCGAGCCAAACTGTTAAATGAGTTGGAGTACTTTCGACATTGTATGCATGGGGTCTGACACATATAAGAGCGTATCATCAGCATATGTTACCCAAAGTTCCTCCCCACCCAACCGAATTCCCTGAAAGTCCGGTGACTGTCTAATAAGGGCTGCCAGTGGCTACAGACTAAGGGTAAGGGGGGGGGGCAACTCAGTCAAGTGCCCTTCTCAATATTGAAGGCAGAGGATATTGTACTATTTACCTTTACTTGGGCACTAGGGGACCCATATAAATTTTGAATCCATTGGTGGAAATGATCTCCGAAGCCAAATCTTTGCAATACGGCATCCAGGAACTGCCAGTCGAGGTAGTCAAATGCTTTTTCCGCGTCAATTGATACTACCGCTTGAAGAAGCCCTGGAGGAAGACTTTGGGCTACCGCCAACGTATTCAGCAGAAGGTGGATATTGTCTTGTATATGCCTCCCCAAGATGAACCCGGTCTGACCTGGATGGATCAAATCAGAGATTATCTTTTGTAGTCTTAGGCCAATTGTTTTTGAAAATATCTTTGCATCCTGATTAAGTAGGGAGATAGGACGATAACTGGAACATGAAGTGGGAGTTTTG
This sequence comes from Neoceratodus forsteri, assembly GCA_016271365.2. Lineage (NCBI taxonomy): Eukaryota > Metazoa > Chordata > Ceratodontiformes > Ceratodontidae > Neoceratodus > Neoceratodus forsteri. Next base: position 666,559,362 of record CM057451.1, on the reverse strand, counting down.
CCCGGCTTTGGTAATACAGTAATGTGTGCTGTAGTCCATGATTTGGGAGTAGCCCCCTCCACATGGGCCACATTACACACTCGAGTCAGCCATGGAACAAATTCTTGTACAAATTTTTTTTTAAATGTGGCTAGAAACCCGTTTGGATCTGGCACCTTACCTGTTTTTAGGGATTTAATAACTTAATATATTCCCTTCAATGAAGGGGGAATCTAAGGATTGTTGTTGGTAATCTGTCAACTTGGGCAGATTTATCCCCTTGAGAAATGCCTTCACCCTCTCCTTGTGGTCTGGGTCCCACGCTCCCTGCAATACAGCTCTGAGTAGAATTGACGGAATTCCTCCGCTATCTGCGATGGGGAGGTCCAAGGGGTCAATCCCACGTGTGTGGGTATGATTTTGGATCTGTACTGATCCACCTCCTGTTTTCTTAGACAGAGGGCCACAAGTTTACCTGCCCTCTCCCCTCACTCATAATATTTTGGGCAGGTAAAATGTGAAGCATTCTCCGTCTGCCGCTGCATCAGTGCCCTGTAATCCTCTCTAGCCTTTTTGAGTTGGAGAAGTGTGGCAGGGGCCCTACTTTGTTTATGTTCAGCTTCCAATTCCAATATTCTGTCCTCAGCTTTCTTTACCAAGGCCTGATGTTGTTTGTGCTTAAAGGAAATGTATGCAATGGCATGGCCTCGGCGCACGGCCTTCAGACTATCCCAAATGTATTTCAGAGGGGTGTCCTCCGCTCCGTTTTTTTATTATGTAATGCTTAATCACTTCCTTAGTGGAGGTACAAAAACCTCATCATGGAGGAGGCCTGCATTTAACCTCCATGTTCCTTTGGCTTTTGATGGACCCCATCCCAATCTGCTAGAAATCACTGCATGATCAAAAATCAAAACCTGGTGGACTCTGATCTCCAGAAAGGAGTAAGCCCGCTTTTTCTGCATATAGAACCTATGAAGTCTAGAGTAAGAATTAGTAGCAGGAGAATAAAAAATGAACTCTGTTGCATGTGGATTGTGAAAATGCCATGAGTCCACCATTCCCGCCTCCAGCATCAGGGTTTTAAGTAACCTGGAAGAAGCTCTGTCTCTTCTGAGGAGGAGGGTTTCTATCCAGAGCTGGTTCTTCTACACAGTTCCAATCCCCCACGCAAATAATCTGACCACCCAAGAGGGCTGATAGAAGAGCAAACAAATGCCTGAAAAACTCTCAGGTGGGGGGTTGGGGCAGGCATATACTGAAACCACATGAAGTAAACAACCTTGAAAGATCCCTGAAAGTATAACTAACCTCTCCAACCCCTCCACGTGTAAATTTGTGGTTTGAAATAACAAACCCCTGCAGACAAGGATGGCTACCCCCGATTTCTTAGCATCTGCATGGGCAACAGCATAGACATTACCCACACACATGCGATGGAGCTTTAGATGTTCTTGAGCTGACAATTTAGTTTCTTGTAAACAGGCAATGTCACATTTTCTCCTGTGGAGCGCCTGTAAGATTCTGGCCCTTTTAACTACATTGTTGATACTTTTGACATTAAAAGAACAGACTGTAAGAGTATCCGTGGGTACAACCATAAAGTCATTGCATCTGACTACCCTTTACCACCACACCCCCCCACCCCCTTTGTGCGCCAACCCTTGAGAGAAGAAAGACTAAAGATTTATACAAAACAACCAAACACACCGTATAAAGAACAGTAACAAACATATAATTGCAACGAACAATGCATAAACAATTAATTTGCTTCACTGACGCTAGTACCAACTGGTACAGGGGTGGGTAAAAAAGAAACTGCACACCCATCTAGAATGGCAAATTTGCCAATGAGGACAACCACGATAACCAGGGTAGTGAGGGTTGAGGTGATTGGCTGTCCACCGACCACCACCAAAACCACTCTCTCGGGTCTAGTCTTGTCTTCCAGGAGTCTAGGAGACCAAGGTAACCCAGCAGTACCTATTTGTGTGGCTTGATTGTACTGGGGAAGCAGGGTGCGTTAACCTTAGGGTGTCAAAAAAGTATTTGCCTTGGAGCAGCTGGGGGAACCCCCAACCCACCTCCGGATGTTTACATCTGCTTTCACCCTGCCAAACCTATCCGCAAAGGATGGTCCCAGATCCGCCTGCACATAACCAACTTAAATGTATGAACAAACCTGAGTTATTAATTTAGCAACTTTAAATCACTGTGGCTACCAGCCTGTAAAAATCAGAGAAGAAAAAAAACATATGCTGCATAAGGAACTCAGAAACCGTTCCCTTATCCTGATATCAAACAGTAAGAGTCCTGAGGGTAAAACAGCAAAAATATTTTGAGACTCAACCTTGTTTAACTACGAACCCCAAACTGCCTTCCTGTGAATTTTATCAGACCCACCACCTCTCGTCCGAGCATAAAGTTCTATTCAAAAGTCCAAGTCCCTGCAGAGCCCTGTCGGTCCTGTATAATCCATCCTTCAGTCTTAGAGGATGACCCCCCAAAACCTTCTGGGATCCTCTGCAATTGTGAATACTGTAGCCAGGGCTGCAGCGTGCCCTCCATCAAATCCCAGGGATCAAAAACCCAAGAAAACACCTCTAATACCCCCGACCAGTCAATATGCTGCACCATAAGTCAGAGGCTCACTTGTATGAACAGGGCAGAGCTCATAATCCATGTAAACTTAATCTTTATTTTATTTATAGCATTTTGGTAACTGGGTAAACCCACTGAGACCAGAGGTTCCTTTTTCAAGGGTGACCCGGAATTAATTACATACAGCATATATATTACAACAGTTTAGAATAAATCAAGAGCAAAGAAACACATAAGATCAATGGTACAGAGAGGAATACATATTTACAAAATAATCACAATAAAAAATTAGTCACAGAGCAGAGTCCGAGGGATCGGACAGATGTTTAAGTAGACAGGCATGTTGCAGACAACAGACATAATAAAGATAAGTAGTTCGGGTCACCATATCCATAGGGTCAATAGCACCAAAGCTGGAGATGCCTTCTCCAATCTCAAGTGGGAGACCAAAAACAATATCCCATCGGTGGCCTCCCGGTTCCAGATGTTACACCACCGGTGGACTAAACTATGAGGAGACAGGAAGGAGAGGTCCACAAAAGACCTGTGTAGGAACTCCTGCTATGTTAGCAGAAGGACCACCCTCACCAGGGCAATTAGGGTGAAAACCAGGATCCAGTCTTAATAAAGGACCACAAATCAATAATCAGCCATCCTTCAGGGTTCTTCAAAAAGAATCGTAGGATTGACCGGCAAGGAAAGTGACAATAGCCAGTCTCAGGAGCCACAAAGCATCAGCTCAGTATGTAGTAGCAAACAGATATGTAGCTATGTTCCTTCAGGTCTTCTTTTTAGCTTTTATCCATCTGGCTAAGTCCGAGTGTAGAGGGAGGAGACTGTTCATTCACCTCTTTCCACTAGAACTCCTCAGTGAGGCGGCCATTCACAGCAGGTCTTCCATTTCCCTCTCAGACGTCTCTTCCTTCAGATCTGGGAGTGTAATCCCCTGTTCCTGCAAAAACTGAGAAGCAGCAGTTAAACTGTTAAAGGTCTTTGGGCCATCTTTATCATGGATCCATAGCTTTGTCGGGTAATGAAGTTGGGTCCTGCAGTCCTCCTGTCTCAGCTGTTTAACCACAAAGAGCACATTCTTCCTCTTTGTTACAAGGTGTGGTGAATAATCCTGGTCTACATAAACTCGGCGACTATCCAAGTTGAGATCTTTCTTAGCCCGAGCTTTCCAGAGGAGTTTATTTTTAATTGGGTAGTGCAGAAATTTGATGATTATCGATCTTGGAGGAGCTCCTGGTTTGGGCTTCGGTGTCACCGCCCTGTGTGCCCTCTCAATCCCCAAGTCGAAGTCCTCTGCCAAATCAAGTTGCTTACAGAGCCAGAAAGCCATAAACGCCTCTGTGTCTTCCTGCTCAACCCCCTCCGGGAAGCCGAACACTTGAATATTATTGCGGTGGGAGGGGGCCTCAGCATCCTCAGCCCAGAGAGTGAGCTCTCACTCCCTGCGATAAAGATATGCCAGGGACCTGCCGTAGGCCATGTGCTCATCCTGGATCAGATTAACGTTGAGACTCGACAGCAGCCATTCTCTGCTCCAATCTTTTAAGATCCTTACTGATGCCTGACACTTTGCTGTTGACTCTGTGTAGTAAGTGCAGTCTATTTTGATTTTCTGATCTGCTTTGAGTTGAGGCTGTGTCAGAGACGTAATTGTCCTCTTCATCCGCCGACCCAGTGGTGGGCAAGGAAGCATGCGAAGGTGTAGGGGTACGGCTTCAAGGCCCCTTAGCTACGAGCTTGTTTTTTTTGCTGCTGGGTGTCCTTGCTTGTCGATTTGTTCAGGCCCCCCATTTTCTAGGAGTTAAGGGGGAGCGTTTATACAAAGTATTGAAACAAAAAGGAGTTTGCTGGTAGCCAATGGCAACAAATTACACCGCCGGGTATATGGAGCTCCAAACTACACCGTCATTCAGGGCACTGACGTCACCAGAAGCCCTAAAAATGTTTTTATTCAATCAAGCATATGACCCACATAATTTATTGTGAGTAGAAGGTCATGTAGTGAACTGTTTTATTTTTAGCTAAAGATAGAGTGATTATTTTATATTCTAACTTTGCAATGTGTACTGGAATCTCTATGGACTGTTTTTAAATGTTTAAGTGCTCCAAGCCTCCAGGAAGCGACACTATATATAAATAAAGTTTCTATTTATATCTATAAATGTTTGGGCCACATCCTGGACAGTTCCCTCTCTTATGAGTTCGCACATCTAAAATGACAAACTGCTCAAAGATTAAGTTCCCTCTACAGACTAAATTCTTCTTTAATCCCCTCCATCAGAAAACTGCTTTCAGAGTTTTTTTACTACCTGTAACAGACTACAGTACAGTATTAGGTTTTATTACTCAGTGGGAAAGGGTTTAATATCCAGCGTGAGGACTCACTCTAACTAAATCGCTAGATTAGGAACCTCAAATTCCGTATCATTAATATTGTTTTTTTATACAGTACTTTGAATTGGCCATCACCAAATTAAATATATTTACTACAAATTGGAACACAAGTCAAAAAAGTCACCTTTGGTAATGAAGCTAGTTTACTTCATACCATATTACAAATGCAAAACCATATGGTATCTACAAGTTCAGCCTTGCACAACAAATTCCTTTTTCCTACAATGAGGACTACCCTTGGACAGAAAACATTAGTTTACAAAGTCCCCCAATTTTACAATTCTTTGCCTGCTATAAGCCCAAGCACTGTGACTACTATTCCTGACTTTAGGGGTGCCTTGAAAAAGTTCTTCAAGGCTTATTCTCAACGTCACTTTACATGTACTTTTTTCCTGTGACATTATTTATTGCATTCTGACACTGTATACAGATTTTATTGTTGATCATTTTGCATTTATTTTTTCGTCCATGTAAAATGGGCTTTCAGCCCATGCATTTAGTAGCACAAAAGGTTTCGGGCACATACAACTCATAAGAGAAACGCGTAAAAATTAAAAACATTTATTTCACAAACAAGTATCCTGACATGTTTCGGACTGATCCCCCAGTCCTTTATCAAAGGTACTCACTTGGAATGAAAACCCATGGATTTACTAGATTTTTAAATACATTCTCCATTTTTTGATATTTAACAATAAATTGAGTGAACAGACACCAATGTAAAGGAGCTTGTCTCAACAGTCTACTAACAATAAAACTGAACTGAAAGATCTAGGATGGAACAAAGCTCATTTGTTTTTTTTTTTTTTTTTTGGCACTAAGAAATATCAGGAATAGAACCTCAGCCTTTGTCCTGGTAGGGGAACAAGCTCAATTATCCTATTTTCCAGCAGAGCCTTGACATCCAACCAGACAGTCAGGTGTTCCTGCAAATAGTGGCAAGGCATGGGGGCATCTTTGGGAGTTGAGAAATTAACTCCAATGCATAACCTCAGCAGATTACTTCTAGGACCCATTTGTGTGAAGTCATATTCAGTCACAGATGCAGGAACATCAAGATTCTGCCCCCTACCTGGATCCCTAGATGTGGAGCAGGAGGGGAGGCAGCGTTAGAAGGAAGTGGAGGGGGCAGCCTGCTGTAGGTACCACTAGCACCGCAATTTGGGACTTTCTGAGGAGCATCTATGTACTGTTGCTAATATAAACACTGTCCCCTGCCAAGGAAGGAATGGAAGGGCCAGAAAAAAACAGGTTACTCACCTGTAACCTGGTTCACATTCACACTCTGGCAGTTCCAATGGAACAGTCCGATTTGCCGGACGTCTTCAAGCTAAAGCTCCTTCCACCACCAGGACAGTATATCCCCCGACTCTGCCCTGTGACATCAGAACCTGCATGATGGAAGCAAGGATCTGTGTGCCACTTGCCAGGGGAGGCCAGGTGGGTTGTGTAGATGAAAATCATACACCTCTCCTAGAACTACAGTTACAGGTGAGTAACCTATTTTCTGGGTGTATGGATATGGTTCACTATCCAAACTCCAGTAGACTCCTAGCAGCTCTCTGGGAGGAGGGGGCAAGGCACGTACCCCTACTTAGTGAACAGAGGTTGGAGAACAGAGTTCTCAAAACCAACATCCTGGCATGAATCAAGGACCATGCGGTACTAGTGGGAAATGATGGCGTGTGCCGACTTCCAAGTAGCAGCCCCACAGATTTCCTGGATAGGAATGTCCCTGGAAGCAGTCAGCGAGGCAGCAGTATGTCTGACAGAATGTGCTCTAAGCCCTACAGGTAGCTTTCTACAATCCAGCCTATAGCAATAGTCGATGCAGGATGTGATCCACATGCCAATCATCTGCTTAGCTGCCAGTCTGCGAGGTGCGGCTTTAGCGTATGTGACAAACAGCTTGTGAGCCTCTTCCCAAACTCCAGTCAGGTGCTCTACATAAGCCAGCACCCTCTGCAGGTCCAGGGTATGGAGCATGTGGTCACTCTCTGAAGATCGGTCGGCAAAGTTAAGGAGGAACTCTGGGTTGGGGCAAAGGACAACTTTGTCCCTGTGTAAGACCAGGTAGGGAGACTCCACAGAGAGCTCCTGAAGCTTCCCAATCCTTCTGGCTGATGTGATGGCCATCAGGAAGGTCACCTTCCACAACCAGTGCGACATAACCAAATAAACTGGCTGGGCTTTGATGACAGACTACGATACCACACCTGCCTATTAGCCAAATAAATCTCTGCTGGACTCACGGCCCCTTGCCTCTCCGCACTCCTTCAACTGACTCCACATGAAAGGCACACCATGAGCTCCCACAAATCATCTTATCAGGTGCCAAGGCAAAAAACTTCCCTGGGACAACGCTCCTTTGTCTATCATGCCCCAGCTTGGCTTAACTCACTCCAACCACACATTGCTGAGGAACCCAAGCTTGACACTTTAAATTCCTACTGTGCTCCCACCTTCAAGCCTCATGCTCCTGTATCGGTCTCTAATTTCCTCTACCCATGACAGCTTCATCTGTCCTACCCTCCAGCCCTATTCCCTCTGGCCGAAATATGGATGCCTAGCCCTCCTCCTTTCCCCCTGCTCTCTCTTCTTCCCCGTCCTTCTGATGATGGACTCTGTCCAGCCTCTGATTTCCTCCCGATCTCTGTGCCACACTATTTTTCCCCCTTACCCATCCCCTAGTCCCCCCTGAGCCACCATACAATCTCTGATCTCGGCTCAAGTGCCATGGCTCTTACCTTGGCTTGCCTTTTGCCCAGTTATCCCTCCCCCCAAATATCTGAACCTAAGATAGTACCTAGCAATTGCCTCTAATGCTATGATTCTTGACCATAATGTTATATATAACGTAACACAGTATGCTTAGTATGTATATGAACTGTACCTGTCCTAAACTCCTGTATTCGGTTGTCTGTTATATGTACTGTATTTCTGCTATATTTGACGTGGAGCCTTTGTAAAGGAGTCTTTGACTCAAAGGATTGTAATTCTGAACCACCAAATAAAAATAAATGTATGTCACACCTGTGCACTGGCTCGAAAAGACTGCCCATGAGCATAGCCAACACCAGCAGTTGTCCCATGGTGGAGGTGGTTCACGCACTGGAGGGGACAGATGGTCCAGGCCCTTGAAAAAAGCACCTGAACACCTTCTCCTGGGCCATGATCAGCTTACCAGCCTGGGCCCGGGAAGCAAGAATGGCTGCCAAGTGCACCTCAAGGGTCACTGCTCGCAGTCCCAGCTGAGAGAGGGACCAGACGTAGTACAACACGCTTATGACAGGGCAGGCAAGGGTATCATGCTCCTTGCCCCGACACCAAATGAAAAATGTCTTTCATTTAAAGGCATAGTATCTACAAGTCAGCTCTTTATGGGAGGCCTCCAAAGCGTGGAGCACATCATCCGAGAGACGCAAGGCCTGGAACTCTAGCCACTCAGGAACCAGGCTGTGATGTGCAGGGCCTGCAGATGTGGGTACAGAACCATCCCCTGTAGTCTGGTCAGCCGATCTGGGTGGAGAGGCAGAGGTCTGCTGCTGAGGCTGAGGAGATCTAGGTGCCAGAACTGCCATGGCCAGTCTGAAGCTATCAGGATCACCTGCACCTTGTCCTTCTGGGTACTGACCACCACCTTTTGGATCAAGGAGAAGGGAAGAAAAGTGTACATGAGGCATGGGGTTCAGAGGCTAGTGAAGGCATCCTCCAACAGTACTATCAGAATGTGGGAGACAGGCACATATCCACCTCAGTCTGGCGTTCTCCCAGGAGGCAGAAAGGTCCACCAGGGGAGTGCCCCCACAAGAACAGCTGGTTCACTACCTCCTGATTCATTAACCACTTGTGCAACATCTCTCCTACCTGACTGAGGGTGTCCACAGCTGACTGTTCTTTCCTGCAACATGAATCAACAACAGATCTGCACTTAAGCTGTGCTCAAGGGTCCAGTTGCGGAGGGCCTTCCAAAACAAGGGAAAGGAGTGAGTTCCATCCTACCTGTTCAGATAACATAGAAGTTGATGGCAGATAAGGACCACAAGGCCCATCCAGTCTGCCCATTTTTTCTACCTTATGAATGTGCCCTAGGCCTTTACTCTGTCAATTGCCCATCTGTTCATACTCATCTGTATTGCTCCCTTATGCCTATCCCATGCCTGTTTGAAGCCCTGCACTGCATTCATATCCACCACTTCCTGAGGCAGGCCATTCCATGCATCCACCACCCTTTCTGTGAAAAAGAACTTCCTCACATAATTCCTTAATCTGCCTCCCTCTAATCTCATGCTGTGTCCTCTTGTCCTGCTATTTTTCTTAGACTGAAACATGTTAAGACTCTTTCACCTTGCTAATGCCCTTAAGATGTTTGAATGTTTCGATCATATCACCTCTCTTCCTCCTTTGTTCTAGGGTATACATATTGAGCTCTGTTAATCTGTCCTCATATGTTTTCTGATGCAGTCCCTGCACCATTTTGGTTGCCCTTCTCTGGACTGCCTCAGTTTGGTTAATGTCCTTGTGCAGGTGCGGCCTCCAGTACTGCACGCAGTACTTCAGATGGGGCCTAACCAGTGTCTTGTAAAGAGGGATTATTACCTCCCTCTTATGACTTGTGATACCCCTATTAATACACCCAAACATCCCTCTAGCCTTACCTACTGCTTTAGTGGTCTGCTTAGATGATTTCAGGTCATCTGTGATGATGATACCAAAGTCTCTTTCTTGCCTTGTGATTGCCAGCATTTCCCCTCCCAACCTATAGGTGGCTTCAGGGTTTCTCTTCCCTAGGTGCATGATCTTGCACTTCTTTGCTTTAAACCCCAGTTGCCACTCTTCCGACCATTTTGCCAGTTTATCCAGATCTCTTCTCATTCTGTCCACCCCCATCTGGATCATTTACTCTGTTGCAGATCTTGGTGTCATCTGCAAACAGACAAACCTTACCCTCCAGTCCATCTGCAATGTCACTGATGAAGATACTGAAGAGGACTGGCCCCAGGACTGATCCCTGAGGTAGAATATGCTCGAGGTGTTGTGGGTTTGGACCTGTATGACTTGACCTCTGACTACAGGAGCGAATTCTGTCAGTGCAAGACACATTTCATGGAGCTCCAGCTGGTGATGGGACTCCCAGGCTGACCAGAACCATGGGCTCTGTGGGTTCCCAGTTGCACTTCCCACCTCTCCAGAGAGGCATCTGTCATGAGTATGATTGTCAGTTCTGGGAGGATAAATGGGATTCCTTCCTCCAGGTGTTCCGGGATCAGTCACCACTGGATGGCATTCCACATCGGCCGGGTCACTGTGACTGGCTGGTCAAAGTAGCTTAGATGCTGGGACCACTGATGGCCCAACTCTCATTGGAAGTGTTGTATTGGGCCCAATGAACCATGCAGGTGCAGGACACCATGTACCCCAGCAACCTCAGGAAATCTCTGGCAGGGCATGAGAGCCTTACCTGAAATGATCAGGCAAAGGAGGCAAGATCCAGTGCTCAGTTCACAGGGAGGCGGGCCTTGGCATGCAGGTGATCTCATTCTGCCCTTATTAACCTCATCACCTGCACTGGTACCAGTTCAGACTTGTCTGGGATGACCAACAGGACCAAGTTTCGGCAAGTCTGAAGAGCCAGATCTCTGGGTCTCTACACAGCCTCTCTGGAAGTACTGGCTAACAGACAGTTCTCCAGGCAGGAGTACACCCTGACCCCTAGGTGCTGCAGTATGCTGCCACCGCTTCCATGCACTTGGTGAAGACCCTGGGCGCCAAAGACAGACCAGATGACATGACCTGGAACTGGTAAAAGACCCCTTCCATTCGGTACTGGAGGTGGGACTAACAGACTGGAATGTGGAAAAATGCATCCTGGCGGGCTACTGAGCAAAACCACATGTTCTGCCCCAGCGACAGAATGAATCTGATTCAGAGTGACTATCCAAAACTTGTGTTTCTGCATTGACTGGTTCAGATCATGCAGCTCCAATAAGGGGCATCAGCCCCCAAAATCTGTTTCAGGATCAAGAAGTACCTGGACACGTAACCCTGAATGGCCAGGGCGTCTGGGATATGGGCTATTGCCCCTTCTGCAAAGAGCTGAGCAATGTCCTCCCAAAGGGTGGGGAGACTATAAGGCGGGAAACCCTCGAAGTCCAGAGGCAACCCTCTACCAGTACATCCAATACCCACTTGCTCACTGTAATAGCGGACCAATGTGACCAGAAGTGATGTAGCCATCCTCCGATCAGGAGTGCAGACAGGCAGAACGGGTAGAGGGATGATATCCCTGATCCGTCACTGGGTAGATTTTGCAGGGGCACCAGCAGCTGCAGCCGAAGATGTGCTGTACTTCTGCCCCCTTCTTGGGACCCGGACCCCTGAACTAGGGCTTGGGGTGCCAGACCTGGTACTGCCACTGCTGGGGCTGCTACTGAGGAGGCTGTGGCTGAAAGGAACAACACTGGAAAACCTGTTTCTTAGGCTTCTTTTTCATGTTCTTCTGGGATGATGCCATTTAATCCAGGGTGGCACTGGACTTCTTAGTACGGGTGAGATATCCTTTCACCTGAGGGTCAGAGAGGTCAGTGCCCAAGAAGGGACATCAGCCAACCTGTGTTGGTGTCTGCAGTGAAGATGGACAGATGCAGCCAAGCCCTGCGACGCATGGAGACGGGCACATGAATCACCTACGTCTAAGGCCATCAGGAGTTGGCATTTAGCCAGCGATTGACCTTGGTCTCTGAAGACCATCACTGCTGATTGTTGAGCAGCTGGAATGTGAGGGAGGATGGAATCAAAAACTCATCACGAGTGATCAGGGAGTTCCATCTTCAACAGGGAGAAGGATGGACCAGTGCCTTCAGGATGGAAAACAGGAGCAGGGAGGGAGGGAAACAAAGATGTAGTGATAGAGAAGGATAGAGTGAGTGAGGGAGGGGCTGTTGACATTGAAAGTGGACAAATCACCAGGCCCAAACAGAGTACATCCAAGGGTACTAAAGGAACTGGCTGAGGAGCTGGTAGGGCCACTGACAGACCTATTTAATAGTTCACTAGAGTCAGGTGTGGTACCGCAGGACTGGAGAACAGCACATGTAGTGCCCCTCCACAAAAGCGATCCTAAGAATGACCCAGGGAATTACGGATCAGTCAGTCTGATCTCCATTGTGGGCAAGCTCACTGAGACCATACTAAAGGAAAGGTTGGTGGAATATCTAGAGGAGCATGGTCTCCAGGTTGCGAGGCGGCATGGGTTCATGGGGGGGGGGTCTTATCAAACGAATACGACTGACTTCTTTGACTGTGTCACTAAGGCGGTAGACATCCTCTGTCTTGATTTCAGCAAGGCCTTTGACTCTGTACCCCACAAAAGGTTGATCAGGAAGTTGGTGGATATTGGGGTTAGGGAAAAGATGGCCCGATGGATGGAAAACTGGCTGAGGGATAGAACCCAGAGGGTGGTTTTGGGGGAGAGTTGTCTGGTACCAGAGCGGTAACCAGTGGGGTCCCACAGGGCTCTGTGCTAGGGCCGGTGTTGTTCAATGTCTTCATCAATGATATTGGGGATGGCATTAAGGGAAAAATGTGCCTATTCACAGATGACACCAAGCTCTGCGGGAGAGTGGACATAGCTGGAGGGATACAAGACCTACAGGAAGATATGGAAAAGCTGGGGAGGTGATTCAGGATCTAGCAGCTTGACTTCAATGCCAAGAAATGCAAAGTTATGCATATTGGAGCCAAGAATCCCAGGACAGAGTACTACCTGGGTGGAGTCCAAGTATCTGCATCAGAGGAGGAGGAGAAGGATCTGGGAGTGATCATCACTAGTGACCTGAAGCACTCCACGCAGCGCAAGAAAGCAGCAGCAAAGGCAAACAAGATGCTGGGATGCATATTTAAGGGAGGGGGGGATCAGTAGTAGGAGAGAGGAGGTATACTGCTCTTGTACAGGTCACTGGTAAGGCCGCATCTAGTGTATGGAGTTCAGTAATGCTGCCCACACCTCAAAAAGGGCATTAACCTGCTGGAGAAGGTCCAGAGGAGAGCTACAAAGATGATAGTGGGTCAGCAGGGTAAGGTATACGAGGAGAGGTTGAGGGCACTGAACATGTACTCCCTGGAAGACAGGCAAGAGAAAGGGGACATGATTGGGACCTTCAAGTACTTGAAAGGGATAAATAAGGTTGATAAGGAGAGTCTCTTTAAGCTGAGTTGCAACCATAACTCAAGGAATCAACAAAGTCCAAGAGGGTAGCATCTTTCAAAAAAAGAGGTGTGCAAGAACAAGGGGGCACAATTTGAAGATAGAGGGGCGTCAGAGGTAATGTATGGAAGTATTTTTTCCACAGAGAGGGTTGTGGATGCATGGAACGGCCTTCCGGAGGAGGCTGTGGAGTCAAAAACAGTGGTTGAATTCAAGCATGCATGGGACAGCCATAAGGCAGTTCTAGGGGGTGGGGATAGAAAGAAGTAGGCTGCTAGTTAACTAGGATCTGCAGCTTATCCATTAGGTAGGGAAATGGGCAGACTGGGTGGGCCAAGCAGTCCTTATCTGCCGCCAAATTCTATGTTTCTATGGGGCACAGTCTTAAGCTGGAAAGTGGGAGGTTTAGGAGGGAGATCAGGAAGCACTTCTTCACAGAGAGGGTGGTAGACACTTGGAATGCACTGCTGGAAGAGGTCATCTCATTGAAGACAGGGGGAAGCATTCCCACTGGTTGTGGTATATCACATGCCTTTTGTTTATATAGTAGTGTCTTTAATACAAGTAAAATCTGTATACTAGCTCAGCATAGTCAGCATATGATCTGTATGCTGGTAGTGCTGAACTCAGCCCTTTTTTTTTTGGTTTTGGTTGTAACTTTACCATGAGCACCAGCATTATTTTGAGCTGTCCTTGTTTGATTTTCAGTACCACGTGCCTGCCCACATTAAGCGGCATAAGCGTGGAAGGCTTGACCACCAGGGAAGGCTGCTCCCACTGAGGACCAGATGGGGACACTGACCAAACCATGTCCTCTGAAGTGAAGACCAGGAAGGAGCACCAGGGTCTGCAAGATGGATGAGGTCAAGAAATCTGACAACTGGTTGACAGGCTTCACAAAAAGTTCTGCAATCTGCTCGAACAGAGTAAACGTCGAGGGGGGGAGCAAAGAGCTTGTGATCTGCCCTGACCTCACACGACCACCATCAAACGGTCGGGTGAATCGAGGGACAGGGAAGATCATGATCTCTCCCAGTCCCGTGACTGGTACCGGCAGTGCTTGTGCATAGCACTGCAGTGAGCAGGGCTCCCCCTCAGGGTCTGGATGGCCGAGCACATGTCCCAGAAGCCAGAAGCCTCCGGTGAATGACCCTCTGACACTGGTCCTAGCTAGGAACAGCTCTGAGACCAAGGAGGTACCCACAGCAGCAGCCACTGCTTCTGCCTCAAGGGCCGCAAGCTGCTGGGCAAACCCAGATGCAACCAGGGCCTTCTTGTCTTCAGGGCAGTCCTTCAGATCCCATTCTGAAGGCCAACCCAGTGACAGCTGGAGCTTCCTGTTCTCGAGGGACTCTGACAGCATGCCAAGACAAAGGCTGCATGTGGTCACATTGTGCTGCCCACCCAGGCAATACACACACGTGTCACGTGGGTTGGTGTCGACATCTGCTGGTACCAAATGCAGAACTTGAATCCAGGATTACATTGCTCCATCAAGGATCTATGATGGAAGTTGAAGGAACTGAGAAAATAATTCAAAGAACTTGAACTTCAAAGACAAATTTAGCTATGGCACACTAAATCCTAAGCACAAGCTGTGACTGACGTGACCTGTCCTTGCAGTGCAAAGACCGACCTGATGTCACAGGGTGGAGTTAGGGAACATAGTGCCTGGGTGAGAAGAGCAGCCTAGCTTGAAGATGTCTGGCAAATCAGACTGTTACAGTGGCCATGGTGTGGATAGTGAATCATATCCATGCCCCTAGAAAGAACAGTTACCTACAGTAACAGTAGATCTTCAAGAGAATCTTCTCCATTGAGTCACAATATGGAACTGTAAGTTTATGTCACGACCACCCAGAAACCTTTTTTGCAGGCTAGGGCCACCCATGTCGACATGCCACGTCGGCACCCATATAAGTCCCCAGCATGCCTCAGTTCCTGGCTGCAGACAAGTTCGGAGGATCATTAGACCGGTAGGGACCGCAGTAGCCAGGACCAAACCAGGCACACAGGAGAAGATATGGAAACCCGAGCACTGATACCATAAGGGCATCAGAGGACAAAACAAAGTGCAACAGCAGGCAATATATTTTTGAATGTATTATACTTTTTCCATCTTGCCTGGCTTTCTTCAGCTGTCCTTTCCTCCCAGTCCCATCACCTGCTGTCCCCGGAACTCATCTTCCAACCAGTTAGTGCCTCACAGATTGCCTCCCAGGTTCCCCAAGCCCGTGAGGCATTAGAGCTGGGTTGCAGTCGGAAATTCAGTGAGTGGTGCAGGGCCTTCAAAGAAGAGGTGGCGTCATGCTGCCGCAAGAGAGGAAGTGTTTCTTCTTCCCCTGCTGGTTCCCTCCCCAGGACTTCATGGGCTAGGGCTAAGTGAACATCTGCACACAAGCATGCAGACATCCTGGCCAGGAAGCACCCGCCCACCCACTGCGGCTCCGCTGCACTATCATCTGTAGTCACCCAGATGGCAATGACATAAATGGAGCTAGCAGTCCTCCCTCTCCAGAGGACAGCGTCCTCTGGGATGCTCAATTCTCCTCCCACTGGCCGGCCCTCTATTACTCTGGCTTGTTTCTGAACCTGGGTCATCGGTGTCACGAGCGGTAGCACTACTGCTGTGCCAATGGGCTGGCTAGCGGGCAGTATAGTCACCCATTATCAGACAAGGGGGGAATATGGGAGAGTGAGCTGTGGCTCAAAGGAGGAGATTCTCTCGAAGATCTACTGTTATGGTAAAGCAGAGTTACATAAGAAGTTACCATAACACTAGATCTTCGAGAGAATAAAGGATCTACTGCAACAGTTCATAGGTTCACAGGTTGGATACGAGTTCAAAGGATAAACCCATAGTAGAACTCGCCATCACTACTTAGTGATGGAAATGGTATTTCTTTTCATCCATATACTGATCTAAATCATGTCTGAAAGATTCAATACTCTGATTCTGAACTACATGTGATGGCAAAGTGTTCCATGTATTTGGAACTCTGAGTTAAGAAATGCTTTCTTCTTCTTGTCCTACAGGTTTCCATGTATATAGTCTTAGACTATGTGACCTAGTATTTATAACTGGTGGTTGTTTTATCAAACAATTTGTCTCAAATAGTAATTCGTCACTGCATGATTTGTATGCCCAACACATGTCACCCCTATGAAACCTATACTGTTGTGAATATAGTCCCAAACTTCTAAGCCTACTTCCATAATCCAAGTGTGCTACCTTAGTTATGGATTTAGTCATCTTCCGCTGTATCGATTCGCACATTTTCAAATCTCTAATTGCTGTTGGTAAACAAAATGGGGCACCATATTCCATATATGGTCTCATCAAAGACGTATACAAGGGCAACAAGACATCAGCTACTCGACTTTTTATATTTTTCAGGATACTTCTGAGTATTGCATTACATTTTTTTGGCGCGATATTTGTGTGTTGATCAAATTTCAATTTATTTGTAATAGTCACCCCAGATCTTTTTCAGAAGTGGGTACTGTGACGTAGACAGCCAGTTCTGAGTGCTGTATTACATTGTTTTAATATAAAATGTATTAATGTCTCTGCTGAAAATTCAAATGCTCTAGGAATGACCTCTCTCATCTCCCCCCACCCCCAACTCCAGATTTTAGCTGACAGATGCAGGCCAACAGAACTGCTGACAGCACTGTTCACACACTCAGTCTTTTTAGAGACAATGTGTTACTGGAAGACTTTTATTAAGGATCCTGTTTCTCTGAGCTAATTACAGAGTTATTAAGTTAATTTTGTTAAGACAGAAATCATGAACTAGGTATATGATGTTAAAATAAGGGAAGCTAGGATGTTACATAGAGGTGTAAGTTTGTAAATGACCCTATGAAGCCTGTGTGAAGAGGGTACAGCATGAGATCAAAAGAGGTGTCATTGAAACTTGAGTTATGCTAAGGTTGCAGAATTAATACATCCTGTATAGTATAGATTAATAACATTACATCCTGTGGTTGTATAAAAATAAATTTTTGTTAGATATTTGACCAGAGGAGGGGCTGGATGACCATGAAAAAGGGGTTGGCCAATACTACTTGAAAAGATTATTCTCTTTCACTATTGAATTTTGTATCCAACACTGACTAAGGAAACATCTGAGCACTGAAAACAGGTATTTAGAAAGCCAGACAAAATCTAAATATAGTTGTAGGAATTGCACTATTTTAAACCTTGTTTTGTTTTAAAGATTTGTATGTCTTTTGATATGAGTTCTGTATTGCATGTTTGACATATTATATATTTTAGTAAAAACTCTAATTTTAGAGCAAACCTGGTCTGTCTTTGAATTACTTTCCTTTGCTAAGAAATATTTATGGTTCAGCAGACATAAGCTTGTATGCTGGTACCAAAACTGGAAACAGAAGCATTTTAAATATGAGGTCTTTATTAAGTTTTAAGGGTTCATCTCTGAATACCTGGTTAGGTGCCCGTAGGCAAAGATATCTGGCCCCCCGAAGACAGATATATCTGAGCCTGTGCATTGGGTATGCTAGCAAGAGGTTAACAGTTTGAATCCCTCCAGAACTGAGACCAAAGGTTGATTTGAACTCACAAAAACAGACAAGAGGGTTACCTTGTCTGTTACACTGTTCACAAGACTGCGCTCAGAGGTTGGCGCTTTGGAAGTAGAGGGCCTGACCTGCTGAGTGAGTTTGTGACAGTTACCTCAAGTTCTATACCATTTATAAAATAAGATGCAAATGGATTATTAATTCCAAAGTGCATCACTTTGCACTTTGAAATATTAAAATTTAATTTGTGATCTGTTGCCCATAAATAGAAATTGTTCAGGTTATTTTGAATTAATTCAACAGAACTGTCATCATTCACAGTGCCACCAAGCTTACTATCATCTGCATATTTTTATTTCCAAATTCCATTTGTTGCCTACATACCTGAGATCATAATATTAAATAATATTGATCCCAACACTGAACCCTGCAGGACTCCACTACTAACAGCACCCCAATCAGAATTACAACCTCTTAGAATCAATCTCTGTGTTCTATTATTCAACCAATGATATATCCATTGTATAATCAGAGGGTGTATTAACAATTTTTGAAGCTGTTCAATCAATAACTTGTGTGATACTGTGTCAAAGGCCTTTTCATAATCCAGATAGATGACATCAGCTGGCAAACCTTCCTCTAAGGCCTTACTGACAGGTTCAAATAAGTTGACTAAATTACTTGTACACGATCTCCCTTGCATGAAGCCCTGTTGGGTAATATCCAAATTTCCAGTATTCTGAAGATGTTGATAGATTCTTTGCTGGAGTAGTCTTTCCATAACCTTACCAATACATGATGCAAGGCTAATTGGCCTATAGTTACCAACATTATTTTTTGCTCCCTTTTTATAAATTGGGGTAACATTTGTTTTTTTTCAATCCTCCAGAACCATTTCCTCCTTCAATGATGTATTAAAAAGTAAGGTGAATATGTCCGCCAGTTCTATACAGTAGATAAAGAACAGTTAAGAACTTCTCATAACAGTAGATATTCAAAGGAATCTCCATTAGGCCACATCTTTGGAACTATAGCCATCAGCACTAGGACCACATGGAAACCTTTGCTAGCCAGAGGCCACCCATGATGACGTCCTGTTTACTACGGACGTCAGCAGTTCCCATTCATGAATTCTGAAGTGTGACCTACTTAGCCTGTCTGCCAAGATGTTTTGGAGAACTGGGAGATGCACAGCTGAAGGCCACGGGACAGAACCCAGTACCATACTCTTAATGCTTCCCTGCATAGGGGAATAGGAGTGAGTGTCCCCTTGCTTGTTGATGAAATACATTGCACTGGCACTGTCCATCTGGATTAACAGTGGACTGGGGCAAAGATGCTCCTGAAATGCCTGGAGGATGTACAACACAGCCTTCATTTCCAAGAAATTTATATGCAGCTTGGCCTTCACCTTGTTCCATGATCCCTGTGTCTGGTAAGAGCCAAGATGAGCACCCCAGCTGGAACCAGAGACATCCATGGAGAGGATCTTTACAGGAGCTGCTACAAGGAACTGAATGCCCTTTAATAGGTTTTCGCAGCATGGCCACCGTAGCAAATCTCTGTGAAACAGATGTGATGAGTACCATTTGTTCCAGATCATCTGTCAATTGATCCCACTGGACCCTGGGTGTCCACTCAGGGGTTCTAAATTTGGGGGGGCGTGCCAGTGGCACATTCACTATGGTAGCAGCTATAAGTCCCAAGAACTTTAACATTGTTCTTGCAGAGAAATAATAACTCCTGTATACTAACTGTGCTTGGGCAATCAGATTGTCTGCTCTGTCCTGTGGCAGGAAAGCGCATCCTTTTTCTGTGTCCAAGACCGACCCTATGTACTGCAGTCTTCGGCACAGGGTCAGCACAGACTTTGGCATATTCACTGTGATCCCTAAGTCTTCAAACAAATGCCATGTCCGAGACAGACTATGCAGTAGATTTTCCCTGGAACTGGCCTGTAAAAGCCAGTCGTCCAGATGGGGAACACATACTGGCCTTCCCTATGAAGGGCTGCTGCCACAGCTGCCAAGCATCGGGTAATGACCTGTGGGGCAGAATACAAGCCAAAGGGTAATACTACTCTGAACTGGTCCCCCCCCCCCCCAGCATAAAGTGGAGTTACTGCCTGTGGGATTTCCTGATCCTTACATAAAAATACACATCCTTCATGACCAGAGAACAATGCCAGTCCCCTGTTTGCAGTAAGGTAATCAGAGCATGCAGGAATACCTTGCTACCACCCTCTCCATTAAATAGTGTCTCCTAATTTCCCTCCTAAATGTTCCCCCCTCTATTCTTAGCCCATGCTCCCTTGTGTCCCTCCCCTTAGCTTAAAGACCCCTATATGCCCCATCCTTACTGATTCCCCTCAGATACTTGAATATGTCCATCATGTTCCCCCATCCCTTCTATCCTCCAGGGTGTACATATTCAGGTCTCCCAGCCTGCTCTCATAGCCTCTCCCCTCCATTCCACATATCATCTTCATCGCCCTCCTCTGCAGCCCCTCCAGTACCCTGATATCACCCTTCAGGTATGGCCTCCAAAACTGCACACAATACTTCAAGCGCGGCCTTACCAGCAACCTGTAGAGGGGCAAGATCACCTCTCTTCGCCTGGATGAAAACCCCCTTGCTAGGCACCCCAGCATTTTATTCACTTTTGCAGCACCTCTCCGGCACTGGGCAGTGTTGTTCATGGTCCCTGTCACCATTACCCCAAGGTCCTTCTCCTCCTCAGTGATCCCCAGCTTAACCCTCACTCCCGCCAGTATTCTCTCCTTGGGTTCTTCACCCCAAAGTGCATAACCTTACACTTCTTTGCACTGAACCCCAGCTGACACCTCTCTGACCACTCCTCTAGCTTGCTTAGGCCCCCCTGCAGCTGTTTCCATCCCTCCCCTCCATCCACGACTGCTCCCATTTTGGTGTCATCTGCGAATAGACTTGCCTTGCTCACCACCCCATGCACAATGTCTGATATGAAGAGCCCAAATAATACTGGTCCCAGCACAGAGCCCAGTTACACTCTGCTCATCACCAGCCTCGGAGTTGAGAGCTTCCCTCCTACCACCACCCGTTGCAGCCTCCCACTCAGCCAGCTTATAATCCAGTTCATCATTTTTGCCCCTACCCCAGTTAGCTTCCTCCCAAGTCGCCCATGAGGCACCGAATCTATGGTCTTGCTGAAGTCCATGTAAAGAACATCCACCGCATGATCCTTATCCAGCTCACCTGTCACCCAGTCATAATATTGTATCAGGTTGATTGACAAGACTTCCCCAAAACAAATCCATGCTGCCTCACATCCTGGAGGCTGTTGTCCTCCAGGTACGGCAACAGTCTTTCCTTTAGTATCGCTTCCATGAGTTTGCACACTATGATGGTGAGACTTACCGGACGACAATTACCCAGTTCGTCCCTTGGTCCACCTCTTGTGTAATAGCACTACATGTGCCATCCTCCAATCCAGTGGCACACATTCAGACTCCAGTGAGGTGCTGTACAGATCCGCCAGCGGCTCCACCAACACCTCCATCATCTCCCTCAGCACCCTGGGGTGGATACCATCCAGCCCTGGTGCCTCGTTTACCCTCAGTGCCCTCAGCCCCTTTAGGACTCTACTTCCCTCAATTCTTCAATCTGTCCCCCCCGTTCCCACCCTCCCAGCCTATGGTGGTAGCGGTCCTCCCTTTTCTTCCATGAACACTGAGCAAAAGTATTCATTCAGTGTGTCTGCCTGTTCCTCCCCCTTTTCCGTCCACTCCACATCCTTTTTTATCCTCACTATTGTCTCCTTGCACTTCCCTTTCTCCCTGATGTATCTGAAAAAGTCCCCCCCCAGCGGGGAAGACTGCTGTGCTACCTGGAGAAGCTCTCCTGGTGCCTGCCCACCCACCCGTCTTAAATCAGGTACGCAGCCTACGGAATTATAGCTGACCCTCCCCCGAAGGCTCTTCCAGCTGAGCGTAGCATTTCCACTGGCTGAGCCCCTCACTGTGCTCCTCATGACTGGCCCGCCTTGACTCGCTGCTCCGTGTCTTTGGCACGCTCATTTGAAACCAAGACTGTCTGCTCTGGGCCGGCCCGGTGGCGCTGGGGGTTAAGGTGGGCGCCACACCTGCGCCACACCGGCGACCCGACCGAGGAGCGAGCTCAGGCGCCGGCAGGGTGGGAGGGATTGAGCGCCCGCTGGGCTGCCTCTCTCCCGGGATGGGTGGGTTAGAGACTGTCTGGCATTCCAGCGGCCCCTGGTGGAGACTGGGGGCGCTACAGAGCGCGGACTGCACATACAGCATGGCTGACGTCGGCAGAGTTGCCGTGCGTGCCAGACGTCAGACCGTGCCCACACAAGGACCAGCATAAGGGGAAAAAGACCCCACCAGCCCGGATAGGCGACGGCTCCGCAGTGTCCACCTACCACACGCCCATCGCTGGACCTCTACCTCCACCTCTTCGTTTACCTGTGGGGCTTGCCCCCCTCTGGCTCTGCGGGAGAGTAATGCCTTTGAGGTAGGTGGAGGTCACAGCGGGCGGTAGAGTGGGGGATGATTCGGGCCCGAGAGAGTTCCAGTGTCCAGGGGTGATAAAGTGTTAAAAAAAAAAAAAAGACTGTCTGCTCTGAGAAATTAAAAGAGTCTCTGGTGCTCTTTTATCTTGGGCTAACAGGTCGGACTGCACAGCACTGGATTTTCCACCCACCCAAACCCGACCGCTATTAAATATGCCTCCTCCCCCACAAAGTCTGGTTACTTGTCTAAGCCCCGCCCTGGCATCTTCTATTCCTGCCTCCCCCTTAAAGGACAAATAAACAAGGAATTAGGGGGGTGAATGAAACTGGAAATGCTCCTGTGTATATAGAATAAGGGCTACTGATTTTCATGATGCCAGTATTTACCTGTAAATCAGCAATTTTTCATGTTTTTGTCAGTAATGAAAAGTTCGCCTGAATGTGAACAAAAACGGCGATCGTCTCAGATTCCAAGCCACAGCTTGGCTCACAAAATGGTGCGGACGTGCATACGTGATGATATTATAGCAGCGACTCCGCTCCGCTTCTTCTGTTGAAACCTATGGGCACTGTTTTTAAATGTTTATATTGGCTCTGTAGTGGCTCGTCATATGACTCGATGCTAGCTTGTGCATCCAGTCTGATGCACAAGCCGCCAAGATGCACGCCCACGCCATTTTGTGAGCTGCTGCGGCTCGGAATCTGAGACGATCGCCGCTTTTGTTTTACATTCGGGGAAACTTTCATTACTGACTAAACCATGAAAATTGCAGATTTACAGGTAAATTACTGGCATCATGAAAATCAGTAGCCCTTATTCACACATACACAGGAGTGTTTCCAGTTTCATTCACCCCCAATTCCTTGTTTATTTGTCCTTTAAAGTCATCCCATCCCTACAGTGACCTCCATAGTCTCCCTGCCCTCGCCCCCAAGTTGTCCTCTCTTTAAGGCAATACTCACTATCCTTCCTATCTGTGTTTCTTCAGTTCTATCCTTAACCCACTTTACTAAATACTGTAATACCATTAATTGAGCCCATCTCTGCTTCAGTCCTTGAATACTCTTCTCTTGTCCCATTTTAATTCTCCTCTTTTCTCCTTTCTTTACTCATCCTACACAGGTGCTCTACTACGTCCCTGGCTTCTTATTTTTTTCCCTCCACCCTCGACTGACAGCTACTGACTTGGCTGGCTTTATATAGCCTGCTAAAGCTGCTTATATACACTCCTCCTTACCAAAACGTCCTTAATCCTTGGCCCCAAAGCCTGGGTGGTCCCAGTGCTGCAGCCAACTACGCATGAACGTCCTCAAGGTGCTGCCTACACTGTACACAGTAATCCCAGTGATGGCTTCCTCAACTGCTTTTTCCTCCTTGGCTGCATTTTCCCATCAGTGGAGCCAAGCACAGACCTAACGAATGACTCAACCGGCCCGAATGCTCCCTTAGGCCAGGAAATAAGTCTGACAGTATCTGCCACCCAGTTAACTCCCTTCAAAGGCAGTAATCCATACACATCTAAAATGATTCGTATCCCTTTCTGCCCAACCCTCACAATGCAGACCACTCTTATACTTTCTGTTAGGGCAGTATTGTCCGTTCTGATCAACTCTCGCTACCCTTCTAACTCTTGCTCTGTTGTCAGAGTCAGTGAACAGGTTAAGCAACCTTACAAAGCCTTCCTAAGATTTCTGGTAAGATGTCTCAGGAAATTACTAGTACTGCTGCTACTCTGTGCAGGTGGTGTTGAACTTAATCCAGGCCCACCCATTCTGCTAGCTGCTCCTGGGGAACTCCCTCGGTTAAAGGATCTGAGCTTTCTGCACATGAACGTATGCAACCTGGCCAATAAGTCTGACCAGGTACAACCTTAGGTGCTACATGCCACGCCTGACGTAGCAATGTTCTCTGAAACCCGGCTAAAGAACTCTGTACCTGACAAAATGTTTTTCATCCCTGGATACAACCTGTTCAGGTGTGACAGGCTGACAAGAGGGGGTGGTGTCGCCATATATATTAAAGATAAATTCCTAACTGCCGATACTGACCGTACCTTGATGCCCAAAGAATTTGTATGTCTTGCCCTCAAAATTACCCTATCGCCTGGAATAGCTCTATTGGTAGCCACATGCTACAGGCCGCCAACAGCTGGCCTGTGCATACTGCCTCATCTTAACTCCCTCTTGGAAAAAGCGAATACAGAAAGCATCATTATGGGGTACTTTAATCTTAACTGGAATGATGCCAATGCCAACAGTCTTAAGGACTTCTGGGACGAGCACACGCTAACTCAAATTACCCCTGAAATCAACCGCCCTATTAAGAAAAACTCTAGCCAAAGCTCTCTACTGGACCTTATGTTAGTCAGTAAACCACATAACATCTCATGCACAGGGGTTTTTCACAAAGACCTGAGTGATCACTGTGCAGTCCCTTGTGTCAGGCACTCCCCACACCTCCCTTCCATCTCTACATTTAAGATCAAACACAGCTTAAAATATTTCCGTCTTCCTGCCTTCCTGGCAGACCTTGGGAATATTATTTGGCAGGATTTTTACCTCGCACCCACTGTGTCTGAAGCATTCAGTATCTTCCAGGATTTATTAAAAATTATCAATAAACATGTACCCTTAAGAAAAGTCATACCAGGAAACATACTCCTGGTTGGTTCAGCCTAGAACTAAAAAGGGCCTTGCGAAGTAGACACACATATGGTCTTTAACCTCTCTCTCATCATCACCACCACCACTTTTATTTTTTTGATTTACTGTACTTTGTACTCCTTGCTGCTCGACTGGCCCCCATCGGTCTGGCCATCATGCCCAGCCCCATCATCCTCATCTCTAGGACTTACCGTCTCCTTGCAGTTCCTCCATGATTGACCTCTCATGGGAAGGGCTGCTGTGGGGGGGTGGGTTCCCCCCCTCCCAGCAGAGTTTACTGTCGACTGGTGAGGGAACAACCTAGTCGATGGAGTGAGACCTGCAGCAGGCAGCAGATGGCATCCTGCTTCAGTCAGGTATTTTCTGTTTTTCAGACCCATCCCCTGATGTCAGGAAGGCCATGCTGACATATTACATCATGCCGCTGATGTCCCCTCTCTCAGTCCATGACTCCAGCTGCACCACACCTGTGGTCACCCAGGAGGCAGTGTTGCGGCAGAGACCATACTCCCTCTCTCCTCAGACAACCCAGGCTCATTCCCAAATCCCGGTCGTCAGTGTCACAAGCAGTGACACTACTACTGCACCAGTGGGTTGGTTCACCACTGCTCTTTGCATCACACCTAATTATACTGGGCATAAAATCATTCTAATGGGAAAACCAAAAAAAGAAAATAAGTCAAGAATGAAACAGCTAGCTACTTTTAATGACACATCCTATTTTTATTTCGGAAGTATTTTTTTTTTCCTTCTGCCTATTAGAATGTTTTACGCCCAAGAGTGCAAGGTGTGATGTGAAGAGCAGTACCTTACACCTGGAGGCTTACACAACTGGTTCTATTCCCCTTCATACCTTATCAGTATTGTTGGCCTAACTCACAGTGACATCACAACTGACCTATCTGGCAGAAGATGTTTGTCTCTTCTCAGTCAGTAGTGATGAAATAATACTGATGAGTTATGAGTAGCAATTAGAACTAGAAATGTCACCTTCCTTGCAGAATACTCCTCCACATATTACAATTAACACCGCAGGTCTAGAAAAATCTTTAAATTGACAAAAGGAAGAATAAAAAGTGCTTGATATAAAAAGTAACAGTTGACAACATATACAACTTAAGATGACTTCCAGGCAGTGCTAGCTCTTAAATACAAATTTAATAGTTTCTAGATACTGGTTCACATGTATAGTTGTTACTTCCATTTTGTTTCAGGCGTTGGTGGAGAACATCGGACCACCTCAATATCCACATCGAGCTGCTACAGCAAATGTACATAATGAAGTAAGAGCTATGACATGCTGAGTCGACTCCCGCTATCTCCATAATGATACAGTAAGTAGTTCATATGAATTGGGGGTCTGCCCCAGTTCCCATTTAGAAAAAACAAACAAAAAAAAAGGGTGTGGGAGGCAGAGCCCCAAGCCAAGTGAATTATTAACTGTATGTTTTTTTTATCCTTTGCACTTGCCTTATGTTTTTTATGAGACGTAGATACTTGCCTTTGTATGAATGCTCAGACTTGATGCACTCACTATGCACTAGCACTGATGTATTACTACAAATACAACCTATTTTAACAGTTTCCAGTGCCATCTCCGTAATGATACAGTTAGTAGTTCATTTGAATTGGGGGGGGGGGCTGTAACCCTCCCATCCACTTCCCATTTAGAAGAAAAAACAAACGGGGATGGAGTGAATTATTAACTTTTACGTTTTTTTATCCTTTGCACTTGGCCTTATGTTTGTATGAGACGTAGATACTTGCTTTTGTATGAAAGCTCAAACTTGTTACGCTCACTATGCACTAATGTTGACATATTACTACAAATACAACTGATCTTGACATTCAGACGTGATGTTCATATGTGATGTCCCTGGCTACACAAATTCTTACACAAAAACTGGTATTCACAGACCAGATACAATTTTAGTCAGATGTTCTCCACCTATGGCTTGTTCTGTAGGACAGATATTTACATTCCTCAGTTACTAGCAGTACAATTAAAGTATTAGACCTTGTGGTATTTTGGCTTGCATGACACCAGATCCTTTTAGCCAAATGACAAAATGCTCTTAACCATCCCTTAATTTAAATAAAAGCCACTGAACTGTTATCTACTGCCTGTGGAACTACAATAGCAATTTAGAGCGTCTTGAACAATATTATTTGTAGCTCAATACAGAAATGCTTAGCAAAATACTATTTGGCTGGTGGCAGCTTATACACTTCTTGTAAACTAACAGCATTAGTAAAAGCAGCAAGAGTTGGGACAAACTAATTTTCAGGTCACGACTGCCTGGGGACAAGTTAATTGCAAAGAAATTGTTCTCAGCCTAGGCCTGTTGGGCATGAAAAATCTGCTTACGCTCTCAGTAACAAAATAAAATAACTTTACGAGCAGAAAACAAAATTAACGACATCTTTTCTTTTATCCTTTTGGCTCAAAGACAGGAAACTGAATGTGACGGGCGTGTGTGTGTGGGTAATAATGTTTTAGATTCCATAACCTACTGTACATTGGCAATTTCATGTTAAAAATCCTGTGCCTACTAGGACAAGTATAACTTCCACGAGCTATGCTACATTTCAGAGTGCTACTTCTGCCACCCACCCCCATCCTCCACCCATTTATTTGTAATATTCGAACAAGAAAGACGCACTGAACTGTGACAGCTCATTTCCAGTGTGTGTGTGTGTGTGTGTGTGTGTGTGTGTTCGCAGACATAATGTTGGAAATCACACTGGGGAAAGTCCTTTACTCTTACAGTAAGTGCCATATGATCTTTATCTTCAACCTGGACAATAAACCAGAGATGGGCAAAGGTGACCTCAGCTTAATGTCTTATCTGAAAGCAGTGCAGCACCTTCCTAGAGCTGAACTGAAGTGAAGTGTAAGTACTGGGTATTAGCCCAAGTTCCTGGTGTGAGACTAGGACCCAAAACAACAGATCTTCCAGTTTCAGAGCACTGTGTGCTACCTACTGAGCCACTGATCATGCAAATATCTAACAAACACTAATTCCCTCCTCCCCACATATGCATCCACATGGTCACCACAGCACCATACTTTCAAATGCCAAACAGCGCAGGATTCCAAGTGCATTATGAGTGACGTAAAATGCACAAAGGGATTCCAGTGCCCACTGACTACTTCTACAGAAGAGTTTACTCATTTCCAGTACCTACTAGTACATTCCAAGGTAGACTGTCTAGCACTTGGGAAGGAAGTTGTAAGTGTTCACTTCTTTAATTAGGAAGGGGAATAGCAACTGATAAGATTGACTGCAAAAGAAATCCAACCGGCAGGCACACACTTCTGGTTCCCGGAGTGAGGGGGATCTCTGGTAAAAAAAAAAAATTATTGTGAAAGGCAGGCTATTTGCTTTCCTACCCGAGCAGTGTTACAGAAAGCTGATGGAATCAATTCTATCCCGATACTGGGCATTGCATGTGAGGAGGGCCACACTCATGCTGCTCCAGCCCCCTCTCCTAGGCTAGTACAGTTCAATGGTCTCTGCTCAACAGTCACCAGACCATGCAATCTACAACAGATAATCATCTTGCTGCAATTCTTGCTTTAGAGGGTCAGTGCTGAATGACAATAGGGACTGAATTACCTTCTCAAGCCCCTGTACAGGGTGGTCGACCCTGGTTAGGGGCTGAAGCATAAAACACCTCCAGAGCTGTGTGCAAAGACCAGCACTGAACCTGACCACACGAGAACTGTCCAGGAGGCAGAGTGCTACTGCTGCCACTGCTGTCATTTTTCAACAGCACTATATTTATTACAGATGGAGCAAGTCTGCACTGCACCCAAACAGCAGAGAAACAAAGGGCATCAAAAGCCAGAGTATCCAACAGATTATTTCTGGATTACCCCCATGCTTATTTTCAAGAGTTTTCAGGAGTCTCATTCTGACAAAATGAGTTATTTCTACGAAAACAATGGGTGGGAGAAGTGATTTTAACAAGTTGAACGAAGTGTCCATCTTCAAATACCCTGGTCCTCTGATCAAGTCACAAGCAAACTTCAGGAGTACTGTGCACTATCACTCCCTACACTGGCGAACCGGCTTTATGAACAGTCTCAGGTCACTCAGGAGCTGGCCAGGGGGTGGAAGAAACCAGCATCAAAGGGGCAGCTCTAGTCCTGAGGGGGGGTACAAACCGTTCCACTGTTTGTCTGCAACTTGGTGGAGGCCAGGAGGCAGCACAGTGAGAACACAGCACAGCGAGGGGCTGCCAACAGATGCCACTCCATGCCTGTGCACATCACTGCATGCTAGCAACACTGAGGAGAAAAACCAGGAGGGGGACAAAATAGTCCTGGTCCACACACACCTGACATGGCAGGCCACCCACCACTATTGGGGTTCCTGACAAGTCCATGATAAGGTCAGTGATGGGAAGGAGGGGTGTGCAGTTGGTCGAGCTCGGGAAGTGAATAAACATTTGATTTAAAAAATAGCTAAAAACAGGAACAATACTTTAAAGGGTGACAGTTGTATGGTTTGTCAGAAAACAGTCTGAGCTGACACAAAAAAGTATACAATTTTAATTAGAAAAAAGGTTTTCCTAATTTGACTCAAAATACCATTAAGATGGACTATAATGCACTCAGTGCATGCATATAATACACACAGCTGATAACACTGGATCCAATATAAAGTCACAAACAAATTTCTAAATCCTACACGAACAAAATGTTTAAAGCCCAGAAACACAAGAAACAGTCTGGAATACTACCAAAAACCCCATCAAGTGCATTTTACACCACAATATAAATCATAACAAAACAGTAAGGAAGTTGTGTCTTATCTCACACAAAGCAAGTCAGGACTTGCCTCCTGTTTCACACACGGTCTGAAGGGCCCTGTGCATCCTGTGCATCCTGAGCCATACTGCATGTTAGAGTTCCAAAGCCCCAACAGGAGGGAAATGTGGCATAAGGGTTTATTCAGTCCTAACATACAAATCCTCTCCCAGCACCTAGCCAAGCCCCACAAGTTTATGCTTCACAAAGAGCCCAATGCATGAGTCATAACTATCTTTGCACAGGGCCCTGTGTTTACTCCCCCCTTTTTCCCCCTACTCATTAGTGTAGTACCCTGCAGCATGCCACCCTGTTGGGAAGAGGCCGACACTGCGTGGCCACCCAAGACATCAAGGACCCAACTCAGGACTGCAGAAGGCCCTCAAGCAGTTAGATGTGTCCTCTTTCCCATCAGGAGCTAGTGATCATTAGCTCTGCAGCACTCAACATCTGCATCAGCTCCAGGCTCTGGCAGCACCACTGAGCTGGGCAGGGTTTTCTCCTAGGGTTTCACCTGCCCCTCAGGACATCACTGGCAAGGGCTCTAAAGCATCTATGTGTACACTATGCATGGCAGTGCCACCAAAGCCAAGAAATGTCCTACTTCCCCATAGCACCTCCAGCTGCATCGCTACCTGTTGTTCCGTAGGTGGCAGTACAGCAGGGGAGATTGCTTTTCCTCTCAGGGGGAACAGGTCTCCTGGGACTCTCAATCCTCCACCTCCCCCAAGCAGGCCCCTGGAGTCCCAGGCTTGTTCCCAAACCCGGGTCCCCAGCAGTGAGAGACAATGTATAAGGTTTATACTGCATATGCAAAACAACTTCTAGTCATATGCTCATTGCTCCTATAGCTATCGATAGGCTAGCTGACTTCAAAAGGGATATACTGCAATAAAACGATAGTCTGTGATTGGTGAGTAGTATTAAATAACTAAAATAGGCCTTTTTAAAACCCTACTCAAGGAATTTCTCACCAACAACTCTATTTGCGACTGCTCTTAGTAGTACTATACTAACTCAGCCCCGCCACCTCCCTCACACTGACTAATATTTTTCCTGCATTATCTGCTAGCATGATTGAATAGCTGCCTTACAATCTGTATCTTTGCTTTCTGTAAACTTTACAGCTGTTTTGCACACGATGCTGGGCTGTCTCTGCCCTCTGCTATGACATGTTACCCAGTTCTTTACTTACCTACTAATGTAATATATGGACTGATTGATGTCTTGCACCTGTACTTGTAATTGTTGTACTGTGTCTACCGACGAGGAGCCTTTGCAAGAGAGTCAGTGGACTCTAAGGGTGTAATTCCAATTTCTCAATAAATAAATAAATAAATATTAGGTTCTACAGATTTACACACTGAAGGCTGAGGACCCTTTCATAATAATATATAATATTATTATGTAGGCTGCTGCAATGTTATTATATAATGCATTTTGCTTTGAGTGTTCTAATTAAGACATGGATGAGCTTAGCAGTTCTAATCTAGATACAGTACATTATCTTATTGTAAATTCGCACCTAACTGGGAGCATAGTATTTGAACTGACGGTTGTATATTTGGTGCTCTGCATTAAGTTTTTATTTTTACTGTTTCTTATTTTGGGTGCTAGTGTTTTGTGATTTTGTTGTGGACATTAAATTTCAAAGCAAAGAACAACCCTGGAATGGGCTTCTCAGAGTGTAGGCAGTGCACAAGGCAAAAAGCAAATGCAGTAATCACAGAGGCCAGGCAACTACGTCACACTGGAACTCAAAAGCAGGAACCAATGCTGGTCTCAAGATAAATTACAAGTCTATTCCAAATAGATTCTGCGCAGACTTGAGCACCTTGTCAAGGATGTAAGAAATGTTGGATGTCACTCAGGGTGCTCTTATGGCAGTTGCTTTTCCCTTTTTTTTTTGTATATGCCATTTTTGCACTCTGCACTCACAACAGGGGGTCATTCCCCCAATCGACATTGCCACGAGGGGTCTCAACATCCTGGCTACTTTAGCAGCTTCTGCCACAACCTGGCTGAAGCAGGGAGGATGGTGGCTTGCCTGCCACAGAGGGGCCCTCCCGGGAGGGAGACCCCATCATCCCTGAGCCCCTGCCCCTCGAGTCGGGCTTTGTTTGGAAGCAGCTGTGGACCGGACCCCTTTGGAGGCATCATGCATGTGGGCAGAGGGTTTTTATCTTATGTGCCCCCGAGGACACAAACGTGCAATGACATCTATAGATGTCCGGCGCATCCCCACCCCTGCTGAGCGTTCCCGAAGTGCTGCTCTCCCCAGTCTCCACTGGAGTTCACAAAGTGCCAGGAACCGTGATCCCCCCTCCCCAGGAGAGGACAGCAGTCCTTCGGACGCCGATCCTACTCCTCCCCTGCCAACCCCCCAATGACCCGAGTCCATTCCCAAACCTGTCAATAGCGTGGCATGAGGTGTGGCATCCAGTGCCTCAACCCTCAGCGCCACCAGACCAGCTGGCAATTCCTTTTCAATGTTTTTGGAAATAACTTGTAATCTATCCTGAGACCAGCATTGGTTCCTGCTTTCGAGTTCAGGTGTGGTGTAACTGCCTGGCTCCTGTGAGCTCAGCCACCAAGGACACCGCAGCAGTACATCATGATGCCATGCAGTTCAGGTAATCTGGGTGTAGTCAGGGAGGGCTGCTGTTGCAAGCTCATCCCTAACCAGGGGAGGGTGATGCTGTGCTCTGTGGCCACGATGATCCCTATAGGGGGCCAAGGAGGTTTGCTTTCCCCCAAAGGAGAAGCTGTGCACTGACCAGCTCTGCAATGGCACCGGCATGGCACATTTAGTGAGGATGGCGGGCAGAGGGAGAAACTGAAGGAAAAACAACAAAGCCTGTTTGAATGACAGTGTCATTTACTCAGTAGGTAGCTCACACCTCAGGATCTTAAAAATCTAAAGGTTGTGGGTTCTAGTCCCTCATCAGGTACTTGGGGTAATACCCATACCATAACTGACACAGTAGTGCAGACCAAGGAGGGTGATGCAGTGTTGATGTAAAGTTCTTCGGATACTATGTTAAACCAAGGTCCCTTCTGCCCATCTCTGGTCACTGTACAAGTAGAAGGTAAAGATCAAATGGCACTTAGCGAAGAAAAGTAGGGGAGTTTCCCCACCTGGTGTCTTGGCTAACACTCCCTAGTCAGTAAAAATGTTTTATGTAACCTGCCCCTGGAAACATGCTGTCACAGCTCACTGCGTCTTCCTGGTAAAAAAATGACACATAAGGGGGCAGGCCTGTCAATGCAGTGGGAGCACTACTACTCGTGACTCCAGTGACCGGGGTTCAGATATGAGCCTGAATCATCAGGGGACCAGCCGGGGTCAACATCTAAGGGGATACTTTCCTCCTTTTGGGATGCCACGGCCCCAGAGACCCACTGCCTGCCACCTGCAAAATGTAGGTGGCAGGGTACGCAGAACACAGGGAGGGAGGGACATGCCGCGCAGTGTGTCATGTAAAAGTGCCAACGGACACTCAAATTGGGGACTACACTGCAACACTTGCACCCCTATAGGGAGGGATACATGGCACAGGAGGAAGGGAAGGAGAAGTCAAAAATCGCCCTGGCTGGCAAGATAACTGACCCTCCGCAGGCCCCACACTGGTCACCCAGGTATCTTCCTGAATCTGGGTCTGTGAAACAGCATGTCAAAGGACTCCCGACCAATTTGGCCATTCGCCAGCTGGCCTGGTGGCGCTGCGGGTTGAGGCACTGGATGCCACACCTCACGCCACACTGTCGACCCCGGTTTGGGAATGGACTTGGGTGCGTCGTGCGGGGGTTTGGCAGGAGGAGTAGGATCGGCGTCCGAAGGACTCCCGGCCACTCTGACACAGAGGGAAAGCTGTGGGGGACTCGAGAGGGTAAGTCAAGGGAGATGCAAGTTGACAGAGCTGGGGGTGTCAGTGGGAAGGAAGGCCAGCCAAGAATGAAGAGAGGATAAGGAATAAATAAGAAAAAGGAAAAACAAAAGATGAATAAATAAATCCATACATACATCTTGTGGTACTTTTGGGCTCTGCACATCACAGAAAAGAACTAGGCAGGGGGTATGGCTGGGAGGAGGGGACAACCATGAAAAAGTATAAAAGAAAATAAATTATCTACTGATTGTAAATGTTTAATTAACCTTCTATATGTCTAAGGAATGGCAGAGGTATGGCCTAGTAGGTGACTGGTGGGAAGCTCAATTTCAATGGATGCAGGCAAAATGGTCTTTACTGACCTTATTGCCCTCTTTTGCCTGAGAGATGATGGCTATACTACACATAAGTTCACTCGATCGCCTTTTGACAGGCTGGCCTACACCAGGCTCTGTAACAAAAACAGTTACCATAATGTTCTACTCCATTCCACATACAAGACTAGAAAGTAAGCTGGGTAGCTCAGAAGTGGGTCCAAAGGTGGTAAAACTGGGTAAGAAATTCGATAAGGATAGGCAGCAGAGGGTAGTGGTAAATGGAGTTCACTCAGAGGAAGAGAGGGTGACAAGTAGGGTGTCTCAGGGATCAGTGCTGGGACCAGTCCTCATTAATGTCTTTATAAGTGACACTGTAGAGGAGCAGGAAGGGAAGAAAGGTCTGCCTTTTTGTGGATTACACCAGATTCTGCAATAGGGTGGATAAAAAGCAACTTGCAAAAACTCAAGGAGTAGTCAAGAGTATGGCAACTGGGTTTTAATTAGAAAAAGTGCAAAAATACTGCACTTGGAGCACAGAAGCCCAGGGGAGAAGTGCAAAATGGGGGGTGTTACTGCTGACCACCACACAGGAAAGAGACCTGGGGTGATCACACAAGATTACCTAAAGGTGGCCAGGCAGTGCAATAAGGCATTTAGGAGGGTGAGTGGGATGCTGGGGTGCATAGGCAGGGGTATCACCAGTAGAGAGAGAGAGAGAGAGAGAGAGAGAGAGATTATTTTGTCTCTCTGTAGATCACTGGTAAGACCCCACCTACTGTGTCCAGTTCTGGAAACCACATCTCTGGAAGGATATATAGAGAGAGAGTATGAATGCTGTCCAGAGGAGAGCAAGTAAAATGGTGCACAGTCTACATCAGAAGCCCTATGAAGAGTGACTTAAGGATCTGAATATGTACACACTGTAAGAAAGGAGAGAAAGGGGGATATTACAGAGACTTCAAATACCCAAAAGGGGTAAATGAGGTACAGGAATGAAGTATTTCTCAGAAATAGAGGTGCTCAAGAACAAGCGGGCATGATATGAAGCTGGAGTGGGAGTAAATTCAGCAGAGATGTGAGTAAGCACTTCACAAAAAGAGTGGTGGATTCCTAGAACAGCCTTCCAGAGGGAGTGGTGGGGTGATGGATAAAATTTTTATTCACATTAAAATATGAACAAGGATAAAACTCGACTGAGCCAAGGCTAATTTACATTGTGGTCTCTTTCACAATTTGTTACTGAATAGGGTTCAAGAATGCATGGGATTACGCACAAGTAATTTTTTTTATCCTTTTTCCCTCCAGTTGCTGGATCCTGATGCATCCCTCAAGAGACAGCTGCTTGTCCCGCCCTGTCTAATACTTCCCCTCAGCCTGGAGCCCTTCCCCGGAACCTCGACCTAGCATCCCCAGTCCCCCACTGACAGACCCCCTGACTTGTGCCCCTCAGGGCGGGCCGCCCTAACCTACCTTGGGCACTGGCACAAGTGACTCAAAGGTAAGGGATAATGGACTGGAGCTCAAGCAGTGACAGCACTACCACTGTGCCAACAGGCCAGCACTTCATAGAAAGCTTTCTAGGTGCAAGCAAGACATCAGTCGCCTGGGAGGGGGAACCCCAAAACATGCAACTGCTATGTCTCTAGGAGCCAGGCATGTAGATTTAAAGACCTTAAGTCCAGAAGGTCCTTGGACCCCCTGAGCCTGGGACAGCAGACCCACACAAGGGGTGGAGGGGGAAAAGGAACAGAAGGCTCCACTACTAGATGCTGCAGAAGTGGGAATCATAGCTGGCAAGGCCAGAAGGGAGCCACCAGTTTTTTTTTTTGTTTTTTTTTTTAATTAATATGCTTTATTGAAGATTTTTAGGTAAGAAGAAATGACGCCACACACAACACAACAAATGTAAAACCATAGAAACAAAGAATACAAAAGAGCAGAACAAAAACTATACATCCAAAAATAATAATCCCAACCGCCACCACCCCCAACCTGGAGTGCCACATGAAAGTACAGTTGCGCAGGAATGTATCATAACAGTAGCTCTTCGAGAGAGGTTCCTTCAGTAGGTCATAACATGTAGGACTAGCACCATCTGGCGTCAGGACCCAGTGGCAGATTTTTCCAGCAATACCTGACAGGGGACCGCCCACCGTACATCACATGACTACGTCAGTGTGGCCCTGTATAGTGGGTGGTCCCCAGACCCACCCTCCAGTTCTCCTGCCAGAGCCCGGAAGGAGAGGAAGCTGGTCTGGAGACCCAAAGAAAAAATTACTCACCTTAGTAATGTTGTTTCTTCTAATGGAATCTTGCTGTATTCTGACATATCAGTGATGTCCAACCTTTGAACTGCCCCGGAGATGAAAGAGTTAACGTTCCATGCCAGGCATGGAACGCTGAGCTCGAGCTCAGTTGAGACTCTGTCTGTTGCTGTTTGAAGTCAAACCGTCAGATCTTTACGAGCTATACTCACTGGATGTCCTGTGTGGAAACTGTAAACTTACACTAGCCAACTGGCTACTAAATATCACAAACAGATTTTTTGGTCCCAAACAAAGACTCAAGTCAGGAAACCCAAAAAATAAAACAAAACACAACACCCACACACCCTAAACTAAAGGGGTGAGAAAATAAGGGTTGGGGGCACCTCCCGAGTGCTAACACTGCTACTGCCCACCCACATCCCAAAAACCAAGGTTCTGAGAGGGGAGGCAGGGGGGGAGGTCAGAATACAGCAAGATTCCATTAGAAGAAACAACATTACTAAGGTGTGTAATTTTTTCTTCAAACAACATGAAGTCTTGCTGTATTCTGACATATTGCAGACTACCAAGCAGTACTTCCACGGAGGAGGGACAGAACCTACTTAGGAAATAGGCTCTGAAGCACTGCTGTGCCAAACCGAGCATCACTCCTAGCCTGGATATCCAGAGAGTAATGCTTGGTAAAAGTGTGTACTGTTTTTCCAGGTGGCTGCTTGACAAATCTCTAAGATAGGAATATCCCTGGCAGCAGCCAGGGCAGCAGCTGTACCTCTGGTAGAGTGAGCCCTCAGGTCTGAGGGTGGGATCCTACCTAGTTTTTCATAGCAAAATTGAATGCAAGAGACAATCCACCTGGCAATAGATCTCTTAGTGGCAGGTTTTCCCTTACCAACCTCACCGTAAGTGAGGAACAGTAGGAGGGAGTCAAACCTGTGACCCTTGGTGCGCTCTATGTAGTAGCTAAGGGCCCTTTTCACATCCCAAACTGTGCAGCCTCCTCTCCCCAGAAGAGGAATGGTCAGTGGAGAAAACAGGAAGAGACACAGATTGGTTAAGGTGGAAATCT
Source organism: Neoceratodus forsteri (assembly GCA_016271365.2). Classification (NCBI taxonomy): domain Eukaryota; kingdom Metazoa; phylum Chordata; order Ceratodontiformes; family Ceratodontidae; genus Neoceratodus; species Neoceratodus forsteri. Next base: position 666,522,093 of record CM057451.1, on the reverse strand, counting down.
GAAACCACCTTAGGCAAAAACTTCCTATTAGTCCTGAGGACCACCTTATCTCTATGGAAAGAGATAAAATCAGGCTCCACTGACAGGGCTTGTAACTCACTTATGCGTCTGGCAAGTAGTATGCCCTAGAAAACAGTTTTCAAGTCAAGTACTTTAAGCTCTGCTGAGGACAAAGGCTCAAAAGGGGGTTGTAAAAGCTGAGCAATGCAAACATTAAGGTCCCAAGCAGGGACAGGGTCCCTGAATGGAGGATTGGTATGAAGCAATCCCTTGAAAAATTTAGGAAATACAGGATAAGCTGAAAGGGAAGAGTGCTTGCCTGCTGAAAGGAAGGCAGAGACAGCTGCCAGATGCACTCTTAGTGTAGCTGGTCTGAGTCCCAAGCTATTAAGATGAACCATATAGCCAAGGACTGTGGGCAGGCCAGCAGACTCTGGAGAAATATGCTTCCCAGAGCACCATATAGAAAATCTTTTCCACTTGGGAGTTGTAAGTGTTTCTGGTTGAAGGCTTCCAAGAAGCCTTTAAGATATCCAGAACACCTCGAGAGAGGTGCAAATCAGCAAACTCTAACTCTTCAAGAGCCAGGCCTTGAGATTGAGAGATCTGAGATTCGGATACCAAACCCTCCCCTGAGCACATGTTAACAGGTTGTAATTCCTGGGAAGAGACAGGGGAAGGTCGATTGCTAAGGACAACAAGAGAGGGTACCAGGGCTGTCTGGCCCAGTCTGGAGTAATCAGAATCCCCTTGCAGGGTTGAGACCTGATTTTGACTAACACCTTGAACAGGAGAGGGAAGGGGGGGAAAAGCATACAGGAACTTCCCTTCCCAATTGAGAACTAGGGCATCCAGGGGGACTGAGCCCAACACTGGGGGCCTGCAGCAAAAGACAGGAAGTTAGTGATTGTCTGGGGCTGCAAAAAGATCTATCTGTGGGGTGCCCCATCTGGAGAAGATCACCTTCAAAACCAGGGGATCCAGGAACCATTCGTGATGGCCCTGAGATATCCTGCTGAGGGCATCTGCCAGGACATTGTCCTAGCCTGGGAGGTGTACTGCTGTAAGAGAGGTGTTCAGGGAATAGGCCAGAGACCATAACTTCATTGCCTCTGTGCACAAGGCTGTAGACAGAGTGCCCCCTTGCTTGCTGATATACCACATTGTGGTGGTATTGTCTGTCCTGATCTGAACTACTTTATTCTGAACAGACTTGGAAAAAGCTAGAAGTGCTAGAAACACTGCTCTGAGTTCTAATAGATTGATGTGAAGTAGAGATTCCTGAGGAGACCACAACCCTTGGGTGGTCAGGTCTCCCAAGTGGGCTCCCCACCCCAAGAGGGAAGCATCTGTAGTAAGGATTAGAGAATGAGACTGAGTGACAAAAGGAACTCCCTGTCTTAGACTGTCCTGATCCTGCCACCACTGTAATGCCTGGATCAGGGTTCGAGTCACTGGAATTAGTTTGGTCAGAGGGTCCTTTCTCTGAGACCAGAAGGCTCTCAAGTGGAACTGAATATCCCTCATTTGAAATCTTGCTCCCTGCACCACTGCTGTAGAGGCAGCCATGTGCCCCAGGAGCTGCAGAAAATGCCTTGCTGGTCGAGACACCTGGAGGGTGAATGAAGAGGCCAGTGAGATAAGGGTCCTTGCCCTGTCCAGGGGAAAGAAGGCTCTTGCTTTTACTGTATCCAGCTCTGCCCCTATGAAGGTGAGGAGCTGCACAGGCTCTAGAACTGACTTTGAAAGATTCAGAAGGAAACCTAGAGAAGTGAGCAGTTGCTGAGTTATCTGTAGGTGTAACTTGACTTGGTCTGGAGACTGGCTTACTATGAGCCAGTCGTCCAGGTATGGAAAGACGGAGATCCTTTTTCTCCTTAGGAAGGCAACTACTACTGCCAGGCATTTTGTGAACACTCTTGGAGCAGAAGTTAGGCCAAAGGGCATTGCTCTGAATTGGTAATGGCCTGAGGGCAGCTCAAACCTGAGGTACTTTCAGTGGGAGCTTCTGATGAGAATATGGAAATAGGCATCCTTGAGGTCCAGGGAGACTAGCCAGTCCCCTGGCCTCAGAGAGGCTAGAATTATTCCCAGAGTCACCATTTTGAACTTTGGCTTTAAAAGGTACTTGTTTAAATATCTGAGGTCCAGGATGGGCCGCCATTCTCCTGTCTTTTTTGGGGCTGAGGAAGTACCTGGAGTACAATCCTTTCCCTTTGTGTAGGGGTGGGACCTTCTCTGTGGCTCTCAAAGCCAAAAGGGAAGAGACCTCTGCCTCTAGGGCAAGTGCCTCTGAAGGATTTGCAGGTGGAAAGGATCTGGTTCTCATCTTTGGAAATTTTTTGAAGCTGAGAACCAGTCCCTGGCTTACTACTTCCAGGACCCATTTGTCTGATGTTAATGACATCCAGTCCTGGACAAAGTAAGCCAGCCTGCCCTACAGGTGGTGGGAGAATCGCCCTGGCAAACCCATCAGGGTGCCTGTTTGGCAGGGCTTTAGGCTGAGGGGTGGAAGCAGGCCTGCTTGTACCCGCCTGCCTCTCCCTCTGAAGAACCCCTATGAGCATAAGCAGAAGAGGAGGCCTGGGCTTGGTAGAAAGGCCTATGAAAGAGCCTGTCCCTGCCCTGGAATGCTACTCTGGGGAGTGGCTTGCCTTTCCTTGGCCTGAGCACTCCTATAGGTGGTCCTTATTCATCCATTTTCTTCATGTAGTTCTCTGTTTGCTCCCCAAACAGAGAATTACCCCAACAGGAAAATCCATGGCCTAGCCTGGGTATCCTGAGACAGGCTAGTACATCTGAGCCAAGCCATCCCTACTGAAGGGCCACAGATGTAGCCATGACTCTAGATGAAACATCATTGGAGTCCACTGCAGCATGGAATTGCACCTTGGATGCCTCAATACCATCCGCAGCCACCTGCTCCAGCTCCTTGGCAAGCTGGCCAGGGACCTGTTTAGCTAAAGCCATTACAGTGTCCCATCTAGATTTCTGATATCTAGCTGTATAGGCCATATAATTAGCCTGCCTGAGTCCCAAGGATGCTGCCATGTACTGTTTCTTTGCCATGGCATCAATCCTCCTGGAGTCCTTATCTGGGGGATGTGAAGCCAAGGGTATATTTGCCTTATCACAGGCAGCAGCCTGCACTACCCCAACATGGCTGCATTGCTGGGTAAGGAACCCCGTATCTGAGCCTGAGAGAGTATACCTCTTGTCTACAGGAGGTATAGAATTAGGAGTCTTTAAAATTTTCATTGTCTGTTTCCCAAAGGACTTATGAAGGGGAATAGACAGCCTCCTGGACTCTGGGATATCCATCATTTCAACATAGTCAGGCTCCTCCTGGTCGTCCACAGCTTCTTCTATAGGAAGCTGAAGAGTTTCAGCCACTTTTTTGTACAACATAAAATGGGAAGGGGACTCAGAAAGCCTAGGAGGAGAAACCCCTGAAGGTCTGTCTGGGGAGATGTCCGGGTCAACAGGCACATCCAGACTTTCGTAATCACCATCACTATCCTCATACTCTCCTTCCTCCTCCACCGGTTCATAAAAATCTTCTAAATTATAATCTGGAACCGGGGGAACCGACCGAACCTAGCCCCTTCCTGATGGTGCCGGTTCGGTCAGAACCGGGGTTAGCGACTGAACAATCCTTATCGCTTTGGCTATTTCAACAGCGGTCGGAGAAAGAATTTGTGGATCCGCACCGGCTGATTTATCCCTTCTTTTTCTTTTAACCGGAACCGACTCCTCAGAGTCGGTTCTCCTTTGGCCCGAAGAAGTTTCACCCTGGTCAGAGGGCACTCCTTCTGGTTCGGTTGGAACCAAACCGGGCTGGCCATCCGGGTCAGCGGACTTCTTGGCCTCCCTTTCCCTGAGCCTACCAACTCTCTTTTCCAGGGTAGCTGCAGGAAAATTCTTGCAAATCTGGCAGTCTGAATCAAGGTGGTCAAACCCCAGAAATAAACACAGGTGGTGTGGGGATCAGCCCTAGCAAAGGCTTCCCCACACACACTACAGTGTTGAAACCCAGTGGGCCCTGTTTTTCTTTTGGGTTTCTCAGACATGGCCAGTCCTAACAAAAACGTACCCTTTTTTGGCAATCCGTGAGCAAGACACCCTTATCGGTTCCTGACCGTGTTATGGGTCGTGGAAAAAAAACGTAATGAAATCCGTTTTTTTTTTTTTTAGAACCGATAAGGACCGTTTATCACACTCTAAAAGAAGAATAAACTTTTTTGAACAACCCGATCGGTTCAAACCGAACCGATCCCGCGTTTACAAGTTCCACACAGAAGAACAAGAAAATAAACCTATCTAGTACTCACGATACCACAGACAGAGACTGAACCGACAGGTTAACGGATTAAATTCAGTCGAAAACAGAGAAAACGGTACTTTAACCGACAAACCTGAACCGAGCAAAGAAGAAATCTCGGAGCGACTGTTCAGTGAGCGGAGTAAAGAATCTGACGGTTTGACTTCAAACAGCAACAGACAGAGTCTCAACCGAGCTAGAGCTCAGCGTTCCATGCCTGGCATGGAAAGTTAACTCTTTCATCTCCGGGGCAGTTCAAAGGTTGGACATCACTGCAATATGTCAGAATACAGCAAGACTTCATGTTGTTTGAAAATAAAAATTTTGGGGAAGGAGGGCGGGAAAAACAAGATCTACTGAAGGAACCTCTCTCGAAGATCTACTGTTACGGTAAGTTCCTACGTAACTGTACTATCTTACTTCGAGAGGGTTCCTACAGAGGTCATAACATATAGGAGAGATTCCCAAGCAGTCCCTCAAGAGAAAGACTGCGAGAAACATGGGAGGAGGAACAACTGAAAACCAGAAAGGAGCATGCCTAGAACAAAAGGCCCTGCAGGACAGCTAGTCCAAAACAGGCCCTTCGCCTAGAGACAATGTCCAGACTGCAATGCTTGGTAAAGGTATGGACGAAACTCCAGGTTGCTGCTGCACAGATCTCTGCTGCAGAAACATTAAGGAGAAAGGCTGCAGAAGCAGCCATACCCCTTGTGAAATGAGCCTTGGCAGACCCCAGCAAAGGCTTCTCATACTTCTGATAACAGAAGTGAATGCAGTTGGCTAGCCACTTAGAAAGGCACTGCTTAGAAATAGCCTTATCCAAGGATTTTGGAGCAAAATAAATAAAGAGTTAATTGGCTTTGTGCGTTTCTTTTGTTCGGAAGGTGTAACACCCGAGAATCCGGTGTACGTCTAACATATGTAATAGAGCCTCACCTCTATTTGTTGGGGCCGGACAGTATACTGGGAGCTCGACCAATTGATTAAGGGTGAGCTGCGATACCACCTTAGGAAGAAACCTAGGGTGAGTGCGAAGGACTGCAAAGTCCTTATGAAAAATAAGATATGGCTTTTTACAGATCGGAGCCTGAAGCTCGGAAATCCTTCAAGCAGAAGTAATGGCAACTAAAAACCGTGCCTTCCAAAAAAGGTAACGCATATCACAGCTCACTGCTGGTTCAAAAGGAGGGAGAGTGAGCTTCTCCAACACAAAATTAAAATCCCAAGGTGGTGTGGGGCTGCGGATGGGGGGATTCAGATGGAAAATTCCTTTCAGAAAGGTCTTGGAGATCTCCAACTGAGCCACAGGTTTACCATCCACCAGCATGTGGTAAGCCGAAATAACTGAGAAGTGAACTTTTAATGAGGAACAGGAGAGTCCAGAATCTGATAGATTAAGCTGGTACTCCATTAAGTGCGGGGCCTAACAAGTAAAGGGGTCCAAATCCTTGGAGGCTACCCAAAGAGAAAAAGGTTTCCACTTCATAGCATAAGTGGACCTTGTGGAAGGCTTTTGGGCCTCCACAATAACTTAAGCAACTCTCGTCGAGACCCTGAAGCGGGAAATCGTTATGTGTGCAGAAGCCAGGCATGAAGATGCTGGGTCCTGAGCCCCAGGTGCACCAGCAAGCCCTTGTCTTGGGTTAACAGGCTGTGCTGTAATGGAAGTGGAACTGAGGGTTCCCTGGACAACTGAAGAAGTGGGAACCATATCTGTCTGGGCCACAGAGGAGAGACTAGAATCATTCGTGCTTGCTCTGTCTGAAGCTTGAGAAGCATCCTCTGAAGAATGGGGAAGGTGTATAAGAGTCTCCCTGTCCAAGAGAGAGACAACACACCATGCCAAAAGGCACCATGCTCTGGAATGAGCGAGCAAAAGCTGGGAAGTTTTGCATTGAATGGTGAGGTGAATAGGTAGAGTTCCAGTCGCCCACCATTTCCAGAAAAGTGACTCCGACACTTCCTGATCTAGCTCCCATTCATGCAAGAGGGTGAATGATCTGCTTAAGCTGTCGGCAGGGCTGTTTTCCACTCCTGGAACATGCACAGCTGTGAGAGACAGGTCATGCAGGACTGCCCACTTCCACATCCTCATCGATTCCTTCCAACGGGGGAAAGAGCAAGTGCCTCCATGCTTGTTGATGTACCAGACAACCATAGTGTTGTCTATCTGAATGAGCAAGAGACTCTTGGGAAGGACAGTCTTAAACACTTGTAGAGCATACAGTACCGCTCTCATCTCCAGAATGTTGATGTGCAAGGACATCTCCGACCAGGACCAAAGCCCCTATGTGTCTGATGGTCCCCCATGTGAGCCCCCATCCTAGACTGGTGGCGTCCATAGTGAGGACTGCCGTGGGGGCTAGGCCACAAAATGGAAGGCTCAGAGAAAGGTTCGTGTGATCCTTCCACCACAAACGGTCCCTCTGAAGTGCAGAGGAAATGAGGACCTGCTGATCCAGCTGATCCCACTGAACCCTGAGGGACCACTGAGAGATTCTCATGTGGAGCCTCTCCATGGGGATCCTGGAGATGGAGGCTGCCATCAAGCCGAGAAGATGGAAAACTTCCCTGGTTGGAAGGTACCTGGAAAAGGCCACCAAGGCCATCAGAGTGTCCCTCTTGTCTGGAGGAAGAAATGCTCTGCTCCGAACTGTATCCAGAATAGCTCCAATAAACTGAAGCCGTTGCGAAGGAGTCAGAGAAAACTTGAGGATATTGACAGTAATCCCCAATCTGGAAAATAGGTCCAGGGTAGCCTTGAGGGCCTCCGAAAGGGACTCCCTGGAGGGAGCTGAAATCAGTCAATAGTCCAGGTAAAGGAACACTGCAATACCCTGGCATCTCAAGGCTGCAGCCACCACCGCTAGGCACTTGGTAAAAACCCTGGGTGCCGAGGACAGGCCAAAGGGGAGCGCTTTGAATTGAAAGTGTTCCCCCTGAAAGGCAAACTGCAGGAAACGTCGATGACTCTGTAAGATCGAGATGTGCAGGTAGGCATCCTGCATGTCCACAGCGCACAGCCAGTGATTCTCCTGCAACAAGGGCAGGAGGCTCTGGAGGGTTAGTAGCCTGAACCTTTTATGTTTGACAAACAGGTTCAACCTGATGAGGTCGAGAATGGGTCTCAGGTCGCCCATCTATTTTGGAACCAGGAAGAAATGGGAGTAAGACCCTCACCCTCTTTGCCAAAGAGGGACCGGCTCTATTGCTTGTTTTCGCAAGACAGCTTGCACTTCCTCCCTTACTAGAAGTACCTGGTCTCGAGAGTAGGCGGACCGTTAGAGAAGGAGATTCAAGAGGAACCTCCAGGAATTCTAAACTGTGCCCCATGGACAGTAACTGCAGGACCCACTTGTTGGAGGTGATGCTCTGCCACTCCTGCACATGGCGGGCAAACCCCCCCCACCGGTTCCTCTTCCAGAGCTGGAGGGGGTGGGGCCAAGAAGTCAGGAGGTGGCAGGTCGGGCTGGAAGAGGTCCTTCAGATCGACGCTGGGTCTTGGAGGTGGGGGAGGGGGGTCTAGACTATTCCCGTGGCCTTTCGCTTACCCTGTCTGAACTGGGTGCATCGTCATTGCTGCCCCCCAGGTCCATCTCCTAAACGGTTGCTGGGGCTGGCCCGACTGGTTGTCCAAACGTTATATGGACCTCACAGACCTAAGAGCCTGGCCTCGTTCTTGAAGTTCTGTGATGATGTCTTTGGCATCCCCTCCAAAGAGCAATGAGGCTTGAAAAGAGGCATCCTGAATGGCCAACTGGACCTCGTTGGCGAGGCCTGAAATGCGAAGCCACGCATGCCGCTGAAGGGAGATGGTGATTGCCGAGGTTCTCGCCACCAAATCAACAGAGTCGTAGGTGGCCCGCAGAGCATGTCGACAAGAAATTTGGGATAGTCTGATATCCCGGACGAGCTCCTCTTTGTGGTCCGAATCCGGCATAGATTGGATCCGCTCCTCCAGTTTGGCTAAGATGGCCTTCCGGTGGGACACTATATGGGCTATGTAATTCAGGGACCTCAATGCACATGCAGCCGAGGAAAACACCTTTTTTTCCTAACTGGTCAAACTGCTTCGACTCTTTGTCAGGAGGAGTGGTACTCGTGCTGAGGAGTGGACTAATGATCCTGAGCAGCAGAAATGACAATAGAGTCAGCCTGCGGATGCCCACATAAAAATGGGGCCTCCTTAGGTGCCCGGTAAGTCCTGTCCGCTGTCTTAGGGATGGCTGGGATGGAGTGGGGAAGTTGCCAGATAGTCGAGGTGAGGTCCAATCTAGGGAGGAACTGGTATCGGGGACAAAGCCTCCAGGTCCAGATGTTCGGCGATCCTCTGCTGCACTAGATACTGTTCCTCCGACTCCCAATCGTAGTACATTTGGATGGACCTCAAAAGGTCTGCAAAAGAAGGGTCCTCTGGAGGTGATCTGGGAGAGACCTTCCCTGGGACCAGTGATTCTCTGAGAGAGGATTTCTCTGATGACTCCGCCCCCGAGTCTGGATCATCTCCTGCACCAATATGCGAGAGAACAATGTTCGTGATCGCCATACCCCGGACGTGGATGGTATCTGAGAGATATTCCAGGGGGGAAATCAGATCCAGAAGAGGGAAAAGGATAGGGGAGCCTACTCTCCAGGTCCATCACCAGCTCAACCCTCGCCTCCTTCCACCAGGACTGGATGACTGCCCTGACGTCCAGCTGTGGGGCAGGAGAAGGTGGAGGGGGATATGCTCGGCAAGGGTAAGGGTACCTGTGATACCCCTGTGGAGGGTAGCCCAGGAGCAGGTTGTAACCTGGGAAATAATGCCCCAAATTGTGCCAATCCAACAACAGACCAGCCGGGGTATGGTCTGTAGGGTAACCCTAAGGGTAGTGAGGGGCATAGTGGGGTCTCGCAAAAATCCACTTCATCAGAGGAGCTGCCTACGGGGGAATCCACATCGGACCAGGCATCGTATAGATGAGCGGATGGTGTGGCGTTGGATAGGCTGACGTTGGGACCAACGTTGACGGGGCTAGTGGATCCGGCATTGGAACTGGACCTGGCGTCTGATAGGCCAGTGTTGGAACACATCGCATGATATCTGTCGACGGACCTGCGCCTGCCAAAAGGTCCAATGGCAGAGGCAGACGAACGGGTCCCGGCCCAGAGACTATCGGAGGAGGAGCCGGTGTGGGAGGAGGAAAAAACAGGTCCGACGAGAGAGCAGGAACCGGCGTCTGTTGGCCAACTGGCCAGGATGTGCTCCCTGAATCAGGAACGGGAGGTACCTCTATTAGGTAGCTCCAGCGGAGGAGGAGGGGCCTCCCAGACCGAGACCCCCAAAGGGGAAAGCAGGTGCGAGCCTGGCATAAGGACGATGTCCAGGGGACCAACGCTATTTCCTTCTGGGGTAGCAGGATCAGAGGTTATCGCTACCGGCAGAGGAGTAAGAGGAAGAGGGGCCATCTTCCCCACGCTCTTCCAGATGTTGGGTTGGCAGACGTCAGTCCTCAATGGAAGAGCTGCGTCCGTGCGATCCCCTGCAGGGATTGACTGATCGGGTGCTTGCACTGCATGAGGAGGGGAGAAGCCCCCCCAGCTTGGCAACTCCGGCAGTGGGGTCCCCCGAGGAGCGACTTAGCGGTAGTCAGCGCGGTTCTCTGAGGAGCCGGGGACAGACTTACCTTGCATCACTGGGAGAAGCGCTGCAGCCTTAGCGTCCACAGATGTGGCCTGTATCTTGACTGTAGGCAGCAGGAGAGTGGCCTTGCTGGTCGCAGGCCTCGAAGCCTCGGGCCTGCTTTCTGGCTGATGTTCCTTCTCCCTGTGCTGCTTCTTTTTGTGCTTGGAAAGAGAAGATGAAGATGTTGAAGCGGAATCCCTAATCTTCTCCATCTGTTTCTCAAGGGAAGCTAAAGGTGATTTTAAAAGATAGGCCTCCAGAACCTGCTGCCTCACTTTTAGGGTGGCCTGGTTAAACAGGAGGCAATCCGAGCAGGTGGCCACTGGATGGTCTGGGCCTAAACAGATAATGCACAGTCGGTGACTGTCTCTGCGGGATCTGGGTGTCACAGGATTAGCACTTCTTTTTAGGAGGAGACGACATAGAGAGAAATTAAAATTGGAAGAAAATATGGACTTTTTAAAAAAACATGCAAAAAATACTGGTGATCGCTGTAATGAGTCTACCAGGGGGAACTGCACGAGGCGACAGCAGGAAAGAACTGGAGGGTGGGGTCTGGGGACCGCCCACAATATAGGGCCACGCTGAAGTCATCATGTGACGTCCAGTGGGCGGTCCCCCGTCGGGTATTGCTGGAAAAGTTTGCCGTTGGGCCCTGACGCCAGATGGAACTAGTCCTACACATTATGATCTACTGAAGGAACCCTTTCAAAGTAAGATCACAGTGTACCGGCATTAGTACCAAACAATTTAATCAGTGTGTATGATTTAAGAGCATCTCAGACTGAGAAAGAATGGAACATAGGGGTCCCCCATTGTTGCCTAAAAGAAGCATGCTGATGAGTTACATTAGCAGTAAGACAGCCACCATTACTGGGGAGGCACGTTCTGCCCACAGCTTAAGCAGAACCCTTTGAATTGGAGGGACCAGATGGAATGCATAAAACAACCCCCCTTACCAAAACAGAAAACGCGACTCACCCAAAAACTCCAGGTCCTGGAGCAAGCGAGCAAAGAAACGTGAGAAACACAGCAGTTTTGCATTGTGTAGGGATGCAAAAAGGTCCAACTTTGGACAACCCCATCCCGCAAAAAGGTCATTTATCATGGAGGTCAGCAGTTCTCATTCATGCTCCAGGCAGCGAGCCCATCTGCCAAGACATTTTGGACACCTGGGAGAAACACGGTCAACAGCTGAAGGCCATCAAACATGGCCTAGTACCACACTATCATCGCTTCCCTACACAGGGGGTAAGAGTGAGTGACCCTTAACTGTTTATGTAGTGCATGACACTGGCACTATCTAAATCAGCAAGGGACTGGGGCTGAGATGCTCCTGAAAAACCTGGAGACTAAGCAGAATGGCACTCCACTCCAGAACATTGATATGGAGATCATAATCTAGACTGGTACAGGAACCCTGGGTCTGACCGGACCCAAGATGGGCACCCCAGCTAGCCCCTGTAGCATCCGATGTGAGGATCTGCCTGGGAGTACGGTGAAAGAACGGAACGCCTTATAACAGGTTTAGGTGGTCCATCCATCATATAAAAACATGAAGAAGGCGGCCAATTCAGTGAAATGGAGGGCTAAGGCGTCTAAAACCTCACCTTCTACCATGGCCAGCAACCCATATTCAGGAACAAGCATGAGTTGCTGGGGGTCGGCGGGGTGAGAGAGGATTGAGCATCACCTAGGACAGCTCTCCCGGGGATAAAGTGGCAGCTGTATTGGCCCTTGGCTGCCACCCGGTGGAGGCCTGGTGGTAGTGCATGCAATGAGTGGCTCAAGAGTGGGGCCACTGGATCTACGGGAGGTGTGTGCCTCCATGCACATGTCTGTGATGTGGAGCTGGAGCACAGGAATGGGAAAAAATGGAAAAGAGATCCCGAGGCAGGATGAAACCCTGGGCCCTTCCCTGGACCACCACCTAGATGCTTGGAGTCAAACTGGACTTGAGTGCTTTTGGGGATGGTCCTCTCTCTCCACCCTCTAAAACCCCTAAGGAAACAAGCTCCAAGGTCAGTCCGGGAGGTGGTGCTACGCGGGGGTAGAATCGGGGAACAGGAGCTGAAGAGCACACCAATGGAGAAAAAAAAAGCTATGTCTCATCAATCAATGTTTATTGGAAGGCAAATTGAGAGCCACAGCTCTCTTTTACAGTTGTGTCCAGAACAAGAAACAAGGAATATCATACAAACAAGTTATTACATACAATTTAACATATTTATACAAGCGCTATATTATAGTAAATGCTTATTTTCTAGGAAGAAGGGAGATCAGCCGTAGCAGTCACAGCGACAGTGTAACAGTTTATTTAGGCACACCTTAAACTGTAGGTAGGGTACAATGTTAGATATCTGCTAAGATTTCTGGATGTCTACCCATGAGTGCAGAATGGCTACTGAAGGAATGCATCCTTTCATAGGTTTCATAGGCATTTCAAGCTAGAGAATGAGTCCATAATGCTTGCCTTTTGATCTTCATCAACAATTATATATATTTGTCTATCTTACATCACTTGATCCAAGTTGTTTTTGAATATATCCATATTTGGACTCTCTACTACAAAAGTAGGAAGAGTATTCCATATTGGGATTGATCTTACACTAAACCAATTTTTCCTCCCTAATGAGTTCCATTTTCCGATCAGTAACTGTTTATTATGTTTGCGACTACTAAGTCTGAAATTGGATTCTATTAAACCCATCCCCTTAGTAAGTGTTGAATCTTGTAGCAGGCCATAAATAAGGCACAGATCGCCCCTTAGCCTTCTGTAACTTAAGGTATACAATTTCAGGTCCTTTAGCCTATCCTCGTAGGATTTCCCTTTCATCCCTACTATTGCCCTACTAAATCGTCTCTGGACTCTTTCCATTTTGTGTATGATATCCTTTATGTATGGGGACCATACTTATATGCAATACTCAAGATGTGGTCTCACCAGAGCATTACACAATGGTAACAAAACCTCCTCTGTCTGACTTGCCACATGTCTAAATATACTATTTAAATTCTGGTTTGCCTTTTTTTTTTTTTTTTTTGCATAACGTGTTTATTAAATTTTCCACCATAGATCACAGATACAATTACATACACACCATAAATAGCTATACCCCATCAATTCAAAATATACCTATACCCCCAATGTTTCTTTTACATAGATTTTAAGTTTATTCCTTCTCTTCCCAAGGAAAAAAAACCCACATACACTTACATTATTCTAAACCCATCACGTCTCACATTCATTAACTCTATACATAGCTAGTTTGTTCATGTTCACTGACTCTGTACATTGCTGGCTTTCTATTAGTCCTTCGACTCTCATTTGTTATCGATTCCATGATACATTTCCCTCATTCCAACTCCTTTTTTACAACTACTCCCTCAGCTTTTCTACACATTGAGCCATTACCCCCTATTCTTGCAACCCTTTCCCTAACATCTCCCCCTCTTCTGGGGATAATGAGAACATAAATGTTCCCTACACTTTCCAGAACTGATCTTCGCTATTTGTTGCTACATAGTAAAGTTTTTCCAGGCCGAGAGCCTGTAGGCTTAGGTTTTTCCACTGCTGCAGAGTGGGAGCATTTCCTGAAATCCATGTGTTTAGGATGCAGTGCCTGGCCAAAACAACCAGAATCCGAACCCACCTCGGAAGGGGTCTCCAATCCTCTTCCTCCGAGTCATCTACCCCAAACAATATGAACACCGGGTTTTTTTTAACCTGCCTGCCCCACATCCTTCCCATCTCTGTGGCTACTCCATCCCAGAATTGTACGAGGTGAGGGCATTCCCAAAAACAGTGTATATAGGTGCCCTCCCCCTTCTTACATCTCCCACACAGAGGTGATATCTCAGGACGAAATCTGTGAACCATACTTGGGGGGCAACAGAGCCTGTGTAGGAACTTAAATTAAGACTCCTGATATTTATTACACACCAATAACCCCTTATGCAATTGCAGTAATAACTCCCACCCCTGATCAGGTATCTCCCTATTCAGATCCCTACTCCATAACATTCTAGTTTTACAGGTATAATCCGGTAGACATTGCTGCCCCATTTTCGCCGCCCTTCCTATTATTCCTCTCGCTCCCTTCCAGATACTAAGTACCAAATGCTCAATCTCCTCTAAGGGAGAACCCACCTCCCGTTTCCTTTCAATTGTTTTAGCATAATTTCTTGCCTGAAAGATTCTGAACATACCCAGCCCCATACATCCATCTAACTCTTCCCCCGACATTAGCCTTCTTCCCTTCCATAAATCTTTTACACATTTAATCCCTCTCTCCTCCCAACGTGAAAATTCTGTATCTTCTAACCCTACTACAAAACCCAGATTCCCCCTCAGTGGAAGCAGCAACGTCTCTTCCCCTGCTCTTACTCCTACCCACTTCTATAATTGTTCCCATCCCTCTAATACTGAAACCACCAGAGGATTTGGATCTGGTTGACCATTATATGCCCCCCCCCCAGGAACGCCGAGAGCCTTACCACCCCCTCCACTTCCTCTAAATCTAACCACCTGCCTCTGGCGGCCTATTCACCCAATCACCTAACAATCTATAGTGCATGGCTAAAGCATAATTCCTTAGGTCAGGAAAATTTAATCCACCCCGTCCTCATCTGCTTGTAGCCTCTGTAGGCTCGCTCTGGGCCTCCTCCCCCTCCACAGAAAGCCTGAAAAGGCCTTATCCAACCTTTTCACATCCTTCTTATTAAGGCCCACAGGCAACATTTGCATCAAGTACAGTACTCGTGGCAAAGTATTCATTTTTATAAGATTTATACGTCCTAACCACGATAAAGGTAGATCTCTCCACCTTCTCAACTCGTCTTCTATATTCTGCACCAGCGGCCCACAGTTTAATTTGTAGAGCTGATTCAGCTCGTGCCCTATTAGAATTCCCAGGTATGTAAACTCTGTTTTTGCCTTTTTAAGGCCCCAAGCCATATTTCCACACTCTTTTTCAGTTTCTCCCCACAACATAATTTCAGACTTATGGATATTTATTTTATATCCAGAGAACACTGCGAACTGCTCTATCACTGCCAGTAATGGGGGGACAGACCAGGCCGGGTCCCGGACATACAATAGCATGTCATCTGCGTATAGTGTAACTTTATGTTCTTTCCCCGACCTCCCAACCACCCCCCCAATCTCCTTGGAACTCCTAATGGCAATCGCTAGAGGATCTATAGCCAGTGCAAATAGGAGCGGTGAGAGGGGACAACCCTGCCGAGTGCCTCTGTGGAGGGCAAATTTCCCAGTTAAGCTTCCATTCACCAATACTCTCGCCTCTGGGGCTTTATATAGGCTTTCGACCCATCTTATAAATCCTTCTCCCATCCCATACATCCGTAGGACCCCAAATAGATACTCCCATTCTATACGATCAAACGCCTTCTCGGCGTCCATTGTCAGCACCACAATATTTTTTGGGCAGTGGGAAGCTCTCCATATTACGTTGAGGAGTTTCCTCATATTATGATATGAATATCTACCAGATACGAAGCCTGTCTGGTCTGGGTACACCAAACTTGGTAGACATTGGTCCAGTCTCCTGGCTAAAACCTTAGCCAGGATTTTGGCATCGCAGTTTAACAGGGAAATCGGTCTATATGACGAGCACTCCTGCTCATCCTTCCCTGGCTTGGGGACTAAACAGATGACTGCTTCCCTGAAAGAAACTGGAAGATCATCCCCCCCCCTCCAAGCCTCAGTGAAAACCTGCTGAAGAGGTTCAACTACATGCTCTAGTAGTATTTTGTAAAACTCTATGGGAAATCCATCCGGTCCACTAGCCTTACCCTGCTTCAGACACACTACTGCTTGCCTAAATTCCAGTTGTGTGATTTCCCCATCCAGCTGTTTTTGTTGCTGCTCAGTTAATTTGGGAATTTTAACTCCCCTGAGAAACTGCAATGCCATTTCTTCTGTCCCAGCACATTCCGATTGGTACAGCTGTCTATAAAATTGCTCAAACCTGTTCCTTACTGAAGCTTTATCTGTAACCAGCTTCCCTCTCCCATCTTTTATTCCAGGGATGTGCGTACACACTCGCCTTCCCTTTAGTAACCGGACCATTAATGGGCCAGACCTATTCCCCCACTCAAACAACCGGCTTCTAGCTAGCATCCCAGCAGTACACGCTTCTCCCAGAAGGAAAGCATTTAAAGCTTCCCTTGCAGCTTTCAAATTCTTTTCCCCTTCCCTTGTTGTCCTTCCTACCACCTCCTTTCCCACCTTTTTACCTCTCCCTCTAGCTCCTTCCGGATGGTTCCCTTCTTTTTATATTGGGCAACAAACCAAATGATGGCACCCCTAATAAATGCTTTTCCGGCTTCCCAAAATGTCCCCAGGGATTCACCGACTTCTCATTCACCTCTTTATAATACTGCCACTGCCCCTTAATATACTCAATAAATTCTTTTTTGCCCAGCAAATACCTTGGAAATTTCCAGGGTGGGGGGCCCATACTCTCCTCCTCCTTTATCTCCAGCACCATCTGAACCATAGCATGGTCTGATAGGAGGATGGGGCTGTGCTCGATTTTTTGCACTCTACTTAACCAAGTTTGGGGCGCAAAATATAGTCTATTCTGGTCCAGGTTTTGTGCGGGTTCGAATAAAAGGTGAATCCCTTCTCCGTTGGATGTCTGGCTCTCCAACAGTCTATCATATCCAGATCAATCATCCCCTCCTGCCACCTCTTCAGTCTACCTCCACATCTACTCTTCCCCTCCGAGTGGTCTAGAACCCCTTGCATGACTGCATTGAAGTCCCCCGTCAGAATTAACTCATTAAATTGTTCCCTCATTAGCACGTCAAGAATTTTTTGATAAAAGGGCCGGGTCAAAACTAGAGGGGGCGTAAATACTTCCAAAAGTAATCTTCTCCCCAGATAACACTCCTTCCACGAATATGTATCTCCTTTCTCCCTTATCTGCCACTACTCTTGTACTAATGAAAGGGGTCATTCTACCTACCAGGACCGCTACTCCTCTTTTATGTGAGTTGTAAGGGGATGCAAAGCACTTACCCACCCATCCTCTCTCCAGCTTGCAATGTTCCCGACTAGTTAGGTGTGTTTCCTGCAGGAGGGCCACATCAGCACCCTGACGGCGCAAGGCCTTCAAAATAGCAGTGCGCTTAATTGGAGACGAGACCCCCTTCACATTCCACGAGACAATTCCCAATGTTTTATACTTAGCCATAGAACCATAGTGTCTTCCCCATCACCCCTTCTGTCACTGTGATGTTATTCCACATTTCCCACATACCCAGTCCACTATAACCTACAGAGTCACATACCAGCATCATACTCTTCACAATTAATAGAAATGTGAGACATTCCTCGTCTTGCATTAAAACATAAAAACATACCCATAACAACCACCAAACCCAGTATAGCCCCCCTCCTCCCACCCTCTCTGCCACATCAAAACAAGTTTCCCATTACTAAACATACCCCTCTAAATACTATCCATGTCATTTGCCATTCAAAACCTAGAATGAACCAACTTTCCCCAAATGCAAACGTTCACCCCCGCTTATTTAGTTCCACACAGCATCCGTGCAGTCATCATTCATAAGCTCCCCAACTTTGTCATAAAGTTAACAGTCCAACAATAGTAACATATTTTCAACCTATAATAACCTTAAGAATAAGTCATCATCGTTCCCCTCTGGTGCGGATCCCCCCCCCACATCAGGAGCTGGAGCCTTTGTCTTCTTATCTTGCATGAAAGGAACCACAGAAAATTGTAGAGGCCTGGGGGACCGGTGCTGCTCTAAAAACCCATGCAGCAACAGCATGCCCCTCCGCCCTACTTACTGACCTGAGCCCTGTCCTACCTTCTGGATAATGTCTGACCCTTTTGGCATGGCCAAAGTCCATCTCGACAGGTCTACCCTTAGGGCTGCGCTTGTTCTCCACAGCAATGTCCCTTCTAACAGTCCATCCAGTTAATTAATCAGTTGCAGACAAGAGGACTTCTCTCTTTGAGCCACTACTCCTTGTTCTTTTTAACTTCTCTCCAGCTCCTCTCGTACTTCCAAACTCCATAGTTACACCATCCGGGCACCAGGGAGGGGGATCACATCCACCAGGGGATGAAGAGATATAAAAAATTATAACAAGTTCAACTTCTGGCCCTCCAAAACAAGGAGGCAACAGCTTTAAGCAGCCAACAGCTTTTCATCACTTTTCACCACTTCGAAACAATTACAGCCGACATCACTGCACTTCCAGTAGCTTCTATCGCACAGCAGTCCTCACCCCGCCTTTTTCATTAATTCTTCCACAAAGGCAGTCGCCCTTTCCAGCTCCTAGAATGTGTATGTGGCCCCTTCATGTTTAATCTTCAGGATTGCAGGGAATAACATGAAACAGTCCACCTTCAATTCTCTAAGTTGTGTTAACACGGGGTTAAAGGCTCTACGCTTCTTCAGGATTCTGTTCGAGTAGTCCTGCAGCAAGTACAGTCTCTCTCCCTCATACCTTAACTCCTTCATATTTCGTTAGGCCCTCAGCATCTCCTCCCGATCCTGATAACTATGGAACCGAAAAATGATCTGCCTCGGGGGCTGCTCCACCGGCGGGCGGGCTGCAACTGCCCTATGAGCACGCTCCAACTTCAACCTCCCTTTCTTTAGCTTCATGCCCAGCATATTTGGTAGCTTCTCTGAGCAAAATGACAAGATATCCGGACCCTCTTTCCCCTCAGGGAACCCCCTGAGCCTGAGATTTAGGCGCCTTGCGTAATTTTCTTGGTAGTCGTGATGTTCCACCAGCTCTGCGAGCTCCTTCTCTAGCTTAGCCACGTGGGCGACCATCGGGTCCATATCGTCTTCCAGCTTAGAGATCCTTTCCTCCACCTCTGTGACTCTACCCATTTGCGCTGACAACTGTTCCATCAAATTCTGTAGTCGGCCATCAATTTTTTGCTCCAGCTTGCTCCATTTCCCCTCCAGTGCCTCCATTACTTGTTCCGAAACCTCACGGCCTAAAACTGCCATTTCGGTCGCTGAGAGCGAGATTGGGCCCATGACCTCCAAGGGTTTTGCAGTTGCTCTTTTCCCCTGGCTTTTGGTTGTGGACAGCTGATTCTTTCCTGCATTTGGGAGCAAATATTCCTCCATTCTGCTTTCCCCTCCCGTTTTCTGCACTAAATAGCTACTTTTACACATGGAAGCTGTTAAATTATTTATTTATAGCGGGCGAGGGAGCTGCAGGAACCCACGTACTCACCGCTGGCTGCTCATCACCGCCCCCCCCCGGTTTGACTATTTAACTTGTGTGTTACAATGCAAATTGAATTTTTTTTTTTTAAATTTAAGTTTATTGGTAACCATCGGGTACAATTAATATGAACCAGTCAGACAGATTCAGTTCCATTTACAAATGTATAGTCCATCTAGAAAGGCAGACAATAGGAAGTGACCCTCATCATTCTATTTCTAAACGCAAGACAACAGCATCAGGGTCATTAATAGACATGTTTAACCAAGCTCTCCCCACAACAAAGTAGGCCGTCCTCTGAGCAGCTGCCCAACACTGAGATCGTTTTGGGAGGTGTTTCTACTTAAATTTAACTGGTGTCGAGCTGTGAGTGGAGCCTCAGGGCGACCGGGTGGGCATAACTCTCCCATCTGTCCCCACCAGATCTCCCATCTACGTCCATCTCCGAACATACACGGTATCTTTTGGTTTATCTTATAAGCTATTTCTTCCATTTCTGCAACCTCCTGCACCAATTCAATCCAATTACCTAAGCTGGAGGGTCTTTTTCAACCACAGCCTGGTGATCGGGTTGTGGGCGCCGCCAAGAGGAGGGACCAGAGATGCAACGCCTCAGCTCCAGTCAGGTTTTGGGGGTTCCCCCAGAATAAGGTTTGTCCAGTCAGGGGGGCGTCCAGGATAAACAACTCTGCGAATGCCTGAGACACCTCCCTCCAGAAGGGCCCAAGCCGGGGGCAGGACCAGAAAACATGCAGATAATTCGCCTGTGACTCCCCACAAAGTCTCCAACAGTTCGGATCCCTATCCGAGGATCTTTTATTCAATGACAGAGGAGAGAGAAATTAACGTATCCTCACCTTCCAGCTGAATTCCTGCCAGAAAGGTGAGCAGGTAGTTTTGGAGGCCAGTTTAAATACTGGCTCCCAATTAATTCCTGTGGGCCCACATCCTTCCTCTAACCATCTCTTTGACTCTATCTAAAGGATCCTTTCTTAGTCCCGTCAGGTACATAAAGCATAGAAATGAGACCTGATGTTTTCTGTGAAGTTAGTATTGTGTGGAGACTCTCTATGAAAGGGGTCGCTCTATCCCCTAGGAGATCCCCTCTTCGGCAATAGAGGATATAATCCCTTGCCTGCAGGTATCTGAAATGGTCAGCATTGCACAGGCTGTATTTTCTGCTCAGAGTTCTAAAGTCCGCCACCTCTCCACCTACCATAAATTGCCTAATATAAGTTAAACTTCTCTTCTCCCAGGCTCTAAAAGTGTGATCTAAGAGGGACGGTGTGAAATCAATGTCCCATGACAACCTGTGCAGCGGCCATAGAGAAGTTTTTAGTTTGTATTTCTGCCAAGCCCTACGGGTGGCTTTTAAGGTGTCCCTGGCAGACATTAAAGAAGGGGGGGGGATGTGCTCTAGCCATACTCAACTGTATGGCGTGAGCTCCTAACAATGGGCCCCGTTCCTCCTCCTCCAATGTCTCCATCTCCTTCCAGTTGGCTGCATAGGTAGGATTAGACCACTGCAACACCCTCTTAATTTGTGTGGCAAGGTAATAATCTTCAAGGTCCGGTAGGGATTTACCCCCTTTTATCTTGGCCAATTGGAGAATCTGGGCATTTATTCTAGGTTTTTTGTTATTCCAGACGAACTTTGTGATCATTCTATGCCAGTCATGAAAATGGGTTCTAGATATAAAGGTTGGCAGGCATTGAAACAGGTACAGAAATTTGGGCAGGATATTCATAGTAATGGAGTGAATTCTCGAATAAAAGGGGAGGTTCAGCAGGGACCATCTGTCTAGATCTCTTTGCACTTGGTTAGAGAGTGGGGCATAATTTGCCCTAAAAAGGTGGGAATTATGTTTAGTAAGGTAAGCTCCTAGATATTTCATTTTGTCCGCCTGCCAGTTAAGTGGCAAAAACTCCCTTAACCTATAGGAGGGGAATAATAAAAGCACAAAACCTCAGTTTTGGCTTTATTAAGAACATACCTCGAATATTTGCCAAATTCTGATAGAATTGACCATACCTGAGGGATTACGGTCTCTGGATGCGACATACAAAGTAAAACATCATCTGCATATAGTGATATTCTCCGTTGCTGTCCTCCGACCTCGATTCCCTGTACCCCAGGAGAGGTACGAATTGCTTCAGCAAGAGGCTCTATGTATAGGGCGAATAACAAAGGGGACAGAGGTCAGCCCTGTCGGGTGCCCCTGCTAAGAGCAAATCTGTCAGAGACACCCCCATTTACTCTGACACACGCTTGTAGGCCAGAGTATAGGGACTTCAAGCTATCAATAAAAGACTGTGAGAACCCCATCCGCTCCAGAACCGTGAATAAAAAAGGCCAGGAAACCTTATCGAAGGCTTTTTCAGCGTCTAGACTCATGAGGCAGGCAGGGAGGCGTATGCGGTGAATGGCATCAATTATATTAATCGCTGATCTAACCCCATTTGGGGCCTGTCGGCCTGGGACAAATCCCGACTGGTCTTGGTTGATGAGCTCTGGGAGGATTGGTTCAGTCTAGATGCGAGGAATGAGGTAAAGATCTTATAGTCAGAGTTCAAGAGTGAAATTGGTCGGTATGATTCAACGAGAGGGGTCCTTGTTTCTTTTGGTATGATGGAGATTGTGGCGTATACCATGATGGGGAATCGGATGGCCTCTGCCAAACCCCGAGTAGACATCCACCAAAATAGGAGCCGTTTCTGTGGCAAAGGCTTTATAGAATTCGGCCCCAAAACCATCTGGCCAGGACACTTCCCACTCTTCAGGCCCTTTATAGTTTTTAGTATTTCCGCCTGTGTGATTGGTCTAGTCAAAAGCTGGCCCTTTTCCCTTGGGAGCTTAGGGAGGGAGAGGGTCCTCAGGTACTCCATAATTGCCTGGGTGGATGTCTGTTTCTGTGGGGTGTATAGCTTAGTATAGTAGGAGACAAAAGCCTCTGTAATCTGCTTCGCCCTATTAGTCATCTGGCCTGTAGTCGGAGATATAATTTTAGTTATTGTAGCCCTGGCTCTAAAGTGTCTCAGGCGAGCCGCTAATAACCTAGTGCCCCTGGGGCCTCCCTCATAGTACTTTTGTTTGAGGAAAACAGATTTCTCTCTATCTCCTCTCTTTGCAACTTCTGATGTTCTGCCCTCAGAGACCTAAGTTCTCGTTCTCTCTGCGTATCCCAATCCGTTTTTTGTCTAGCCTCCAGCTCCCTCAGGTCTGTCAGCAACTTTTGTTGCCTCAAGAGGCACTCTTTTTTTCTGGGAGGCTATACGTATGAATTGTCCCGACTATGGCCTTCAGTGTATCCCAAATAATCTGTGGGGACATCCCGGGGGTAGTGTTTTCCTGTAACGTGTCTATGATCTGTATAATTTTACTTAGGGCCTCTTTGTCCCTGAGTAAGGAAGTATTGAGCCTCCAATGAGTTATTTTCTTGGGCAGGGAGAGGGCCACCTCTAGGAAGATGGGGCTATGGTCCGACAGGGTGGCGGTACCCACCCACATCGAAGGGAAGCCATCCACTCCGTCTTTAAAGGTGAAAAATGTGTCAATTCGAGAGAAAACCTTGTGACAAAGGTAATAACAGGTGTAGTCTCTCACTCTTGGGTATCTTTCTCGCCAAATGTCCACTAGCCCCACCTGGTGTAGAGCGTGTTTGACCTCCCTAACCTTATGCTGATCAGTGGCCTGAGCCATCGATGTAGTGTCTAGGTTTCTATCCCATATCAAATTCCAGTCCCCCCCATGATCAGCAGGCCCCTAGACCTCTCTGCAACCAATCGAGCAATCGATACATAAAATGCTGTGGGGGAGCCCGGAGGGGCATAAACATTAACTAGAGTTACAGGAGTATCCTGTACTCTACCCACAACCATAATGTATCTAGCTCCAGGGTCTGTCACCGTCTCTTCATGCGCAAATGGGAACGAAGCCGCGAGCATAACGGCCACCCCCCTCTTACGGCCCGCATCAAGGGACGAAAAAAACAGATGGGGGTGTGATTTGGTCTTCAGTTTTAAGGTTTCAGATGGTGACAGATGAGTCTCCTGTAAGAATACCACCTCACAGTTTTGTCTGGTGAGGTACTTCTGGATTTGTTTTCTTTTAAACGGACTGGAGCAGCCGTTAATGTTGTAGGAGAGCACTTTCATATTCCTATCACTCATTTGCATTTGTCTTGACTAACTTATCTATGTAAAGGAGGACTGATACAAACATGTCTGGTAAGCGCACCTTGTCCCAACTGTAGATGTACCCGTTTAACTTTTCTAACAAATTAAGGTTAAAACCAGTGAACAGTAAAACCAGTAATTCCCAACCGTGGGATCGGAAAACATGCGCAGAACTTTCCTCACATGAGGGCCTGGGCATAAGTGATGGCAGGGTGAGTGAGTCCCTTAGCACTCTCTCATCCGTGCTTGAAGAAACTGATGTACTTCCAAGGGAGGGCTGGCAGTAGGTCCCCAGCTGTAGGGCAATTGCAAAGGCAATATTTAGAAGGGGGTTCCAGACTAGTAGGATTCCACCCTTCCTTCCCGGGGGGAAGACCCCTAGAAGGGACACCCTACAATCAGCGACCTGCAAGCTTCAAAGCCCCCCCCTCCTCATTCTAGGATCCATACAGATCAACAATATAACATTCATCATCACCCTTTGAAGCTCCTAAATAACCAGCCAGAGTGAAATGAGATAAAGAAAGACAGAAACCCCCCACCACCACCACCACCCCAGCCCAGGATACAACATACATAAGTTTTGAGTTGGTAGCTCAATGTCTCAGGGTGTTCAGTTCCACTGCAGGCATAAATCCGAGTTGTCTTCTGAATAAATCCTGGTGGGGAACCTCTTCCCTTACAACCATGACCAAAAAGGTATGATTAAGTCAGTGAGCAACTGATTGGGCCAAGTGGAAGCCAATATTGGATCGAAGACCAGATTAAGGCCCAGTAAGCTGATTTAAAGTACCTTATGTACTTGTTTAAATCCCCCCTCCCCCTGTCCCCCAATCAGCGCATAAAGTTATCACATTTAAGGTTTGGGAAGGAAGGAGGAAAAAAAAAAAGGGGAAAAGGCAACCTCTCACGTTGGCAGTCCAAGTATGGTTCTGAAGAGTCCGTGCCCCCCTGTTTAGGAGGGTTTTCAGCTAGGTCCCAAACAGAGTCCTTTAGCCCTTCCAGAGAGACTTTCAGTAGCGATTGTCAGGAAGCAAAGTAGAGCGCTCGTCTCATCGCGGGCAGGCAAGTTGCGTAGAGCTCAGAAACCAGGAGCTGCCAGGGAGCGTCTCAACTGCAGGGGAAAGTCCCTGTGGGAAACCAATAGAGGAAAGAAAAAAAAAAAAGAAAGGAGGGGGGTTCCACCATCACCGAAGGGCCTCCGAGCATGGAGTTGGGGGAGGCAATTCCAAAGGAGGGTCAGACTTGGGCCAATGGGGGCCGTGTGTAGATTGAAACTTTTCAGTCCTGCATTCCATGTTCAGGTCTCCGCGTTGTGCTCTAGCTCACTACTTTGCGATGATCCCTCACCAGCCTCGTGCAAATGCGAGGCCTTCTTATCCAATTTAGCAGGGTTTCCAAATTGTTTAACCAGCGCGGAGACATCTGCACGGAGGGTCGTCTGTTGGATTCCCCGGACAGAACCTCTTCGGGGGGCCCCCTTCTGAGCGACACTCCAGGCCGAGCTAAGTAGATCCTTTTCCAGCTTCTCTTTCGTCAGGGGTGGGACAGTTATCCCTAGCGACTCAAGAAAGGCAGAGGCAGCAAGGAGATCCTGAAAGATTTTCGAGCCTTTATCTGTGACAACTTTGAGACGGGCTAGATACAAGACCTGTGCTTTAATACTGCGGGCCCTCAATTGTTTCATTACTGGCCAAAGAGCTTTTCTGGCCTCCTGGACGCGTGTCGTGTGATCGTTGTCAATGTTCACTCGATGGCCCTCATAGAAGAGCGCTCCCTGCTTCCAGACCACTCGAATTATCTCCTCCTTTACCTGGCAGTTAGTCAGCCTTGCTACGATGGAACGAGGCCTCGCCTCCGGGTTTTTGGGCTGTGGGACCAGAGATCTATGTGCACGATCCATGGTGAGGTCCAACTCTTGTGACAAAGGGAGTATTTGTTTGAGAGTTGCCTGGAGGAAGTTTATGACACTTTGGTAATTGTCTTCCGATCCTTCTGGGATCCCATATATTCTTATGTTATGCCTTCTACTTCTGCACTCCAAGTCGTCTAGTTTGTGTGTGAGTTCTCGGTCCCTAGCCATGAGGTACAGTAAAAGTCTGTCGTGGCGGTCCGTTTGTTCAACAGTCTGGGTCATACATAGTTCAAGTTGTTCCGTTTAATGGTCTATTTTGCTCAGGTCTGATTTGAGATCGCCCAGAGTTTGATCTATTTTGGCAACTGTGCGCGGCGTTTGTATGATTATTTCTTTCAGGTTTGCTGGGGGTTCGTCTGAGGTGGTCTCCGAGTGTTGTAGGCCCTCCAGCACCTCTTCCCCTTGAACGCCACATCTGATTTCATCTTGTATCATTTCTCGTAATTTCTGCATTGGAGTCGATGGGGGTTTACCCGCTTTGTTGCTCTTGGCCGGTGAAGACATGTTTTTTTGTGGGTGATGGAGCTAGATTTTGTTCTAGGAGGGGACGGAGCCGCCGCACTATGCTGCTATTAGGTCGCTGACGTCACCGGAAGTCACCGCAAATTGAATTTTAAATCAGGGGTAATGAGTAGACCAAGGTCCCTTTCTTCTATAGTCTGGTGCAGTGTTTCATTCGCCAATTTATATGAAAAGTGTGGGTTATGTTTTCCCAAATGCATTACCTTACATTTGTCATTATTTAATGTTAATTTTTTCCCCATGGGCCCAGTTCGTAACTTCATCTAGAAAGTTTTGCAGGGTAATACTTTCATCCTTTTTATTGATAATAGAGCCTATACTGCAATCATCTGCAAACTTCAGCAGCCAAATATTATCTTTGTTCAATTTTAGAGAAGAAATATAAATATTAAATAAACAAGGACCCAACACTGATCCCTGGGGGACACCACTAGTCACATGAGCCAATCCCGATAGTTCACCATTTATGACAACTCTTTGTTTCCTATTTCTAAGCCATTCTTTATCCAATTTACAATGTTTGGGTTTAAATTTGCTTCCCTTAGGACGTTGATAAGTTCTAAATGCAGAATTTTATCGAATGCTTTTGCAAAATCGATGAACACTAAGTCCACCGAGTTGTCTTTATCAATTTCTTCAGTAACCGTATTATAAAAGGTCAATAGGTTGGTTAGGCATGATCTTGATTTGGTAAAACCATGTTGGGAATTATCAGTAAGTTTGCTATAATTTATATGTTCCAAAATAAATTCCTTAAACTGTTCTAGGAGTTTCCCCGATTAGTGATGTTAGACTAATGGGTCTAAAATTTTCAGGCTTGTTCGTAGGCCCTTTTTTATGTATAGGGACAAATGTCGCGATCCTCCAATCATTTGGAACTTCCCCGATATCTAATGAATGTTGGAATATATTAGTCAGGGGTAGATAGATCTCATTTGCAAATTCCTTCAGTACCCTTGGATGAATGTCGTCTGGGCCAGGGGATTTGTTAATATTCATTTTTTTAAGTTTATCTAAAACATCTTTGGGCTGAATTACAAATCTACCAGGCATGGAACCATCCAATTCTTTTATTTCACTATGGGAAGTAGTACTGAAAACTGAAGAGAAAGATTGATTCTGGATATCTACTGTTTCATGTTTATTTGCTACACAACCAGATTGCGTGGTAAATGGGCCTATAGTCTTTGAATTGCCTTTAGTTTTATTTATACAAGAAAAAAAGGATTTCTTGTTGTCCTCCACCCTTGATGCTAATTTTAGTTCAAATTGTTTTTTTTCTTGTCTTATTTTAGTTTTTATTATTTTTAGTAAATCCCTATATTTCAAATTAAGATGCGTGAATCCTTTTTGAATTTGCTTATATAATTTATTTTTTTTGTTAATTAAAGTTTTTTTTTTTTTTGGGACATCCATCCTGGTGTAGGTTTATGTTTTGATTCATACTTGGTTTTGGTAGGAATATTTGCTTTAAAAAGATCCTTCAATTTACTAGCCAATAAATGCCATTTGGCCTCTACTGTTAGGTTTGTAAATAAAACCTGCCAATCCCAGCATCTTATGATATTTTTCATGTTTTCAAAGTTAGCTTTGGTGAGATTTAAGACTCTAGTTATACCAGTAGATGGCACGGATTTACTATTTGTAATTTGAAAATTTACAGTATTATGATCGCTGTTACCTAATGGTGCTTTAACATCAATTTGAGTTATACAATGGGCAATATTTGTTAGTATAAGATCTAATATTCTGTTGCCCCTAGTATGTCGGACCACTTGTTCCAATCCTATTTCACTGAATAACTCCACATAACATCGATCAACTTTAACTGATGCAGATGCATGGTCCCAATTAACACTATTTAAATTAAAATCCCCCATAATTACATAATTTTTTGGGGGGTCAAGGTTTTTAAGATAATGTAATAATTTTCCATCATTATCAGGATTCATGGAAGGAGGTCTATATACTAGACCCAGGATAAATGGTGGGCTTATCAGGGGTTTTATTCTTACCCAAAGAGTTTCAAGATCGGTACCATCAATGATTTCTTCGCTGTCAATTGATTGATGGACATATATAGCTACCCCTCCACCTTTTCTGTACTCTATTTTTGAGATATAGATTGAATCCCTGGATATTTTTGTCCCAGGAATCGCTAGCATCCCAAGTAGTCTCAGTAATAAGGGCAATATGAATGTTATTCATCCCAAGGTATAGTCTGAACTCATCAAACTTATTTGTTAAGCTTCGTGCATTTAATAGAACCCCATTCCAACCATAATCATTTATTTTGTCGTAATTTTGTAGATAATTTTCTGTTTCGGGGGTAAAGATATGGAGAAAAATGAAAAAAGGTGGAGAAGAGACATGAATAAGACCATTTATTCCAACTCGTCCAATGGCTTATCCCACTGTACCTGAAGAGCCCAATGCGGAGTGTGCATATGGAGGAGAGCAAAGGGAACTCTGATGATGGCCGCAGCCATCAGCCTCAGCAGACATAACACCATCCAGACAGACAAAAAATGGCTTCTGTGTGATCAGCTGGGCATGGTCAATAAAGGCCTATGCACTACCTGCAGGCAGGAAGGCACTGCCCACCGCTGTGTACAGCAGTGTACCAATATACCGGAGGCGCTGACAAAAAGAGTATGGATTTTGTTAAGTTCACCATTACACCCTGTTCCTCAGATATTGTCTCATTCTGGACAATGTGTACAGAACGGTTTCCCTGGACAGGGCTTTCACAAGTCAGTCGTCCAGATATGGGAAGACATAAAGCCCTTCTTTCCAGAGGGCTGCTGCCACAACTGCTAAGCAGTTAGTAAATACCTGTGGTGTTGAGCATAAGCCAAAGGGCAAGACTCGGAACCGATACTGACCACCCTCCAGCATGAAAAGGTGGTACTGCCTACAGCATTTCTAAATCCTGATATGAAGGTATGCATACTTGCTATCCAGGGCACAGGGTCAATCCCCCTTTTTCAGCAAGGGGGATGAGAGACTGAAGAGACATCATTCAAAACTTTCTGTATTCGATGAACAGGTCTAGATCTCTTAAATCCAGTACAGGATGTTGATATCATGTCCAGTTGGGAACCAGGAAGTATCTGGACCAAAAAAACAGGTTACTCACCTGTAACAGTAGTTCTAGGAGTGGTATATGTTGTTCATGCACACTCTTTGGCATGTCCCTTTCCCCTTTAAGATCAGACGAAATTCTTCAAGCTGACTCCTCCCACCCACTCGGGCGGTATATACCTCAGCTCCACCCCATGACGCCAGATCTTAGCCTGCTGGAAGCCAGGTTGTGTCCGCAGCCGGGGAGGTCAGGTGGGTCTGTGAATCAACAACATATACCACTCCTAGAACTACTGTTACAGGTGAGTAACCTGTTCTAGGATCATGGATATGTTGTTCATCCACACTCTTTGGCAGACTCCTAGCAGTTCTCAGGGACAAGGAAGGCAAGACGCACACCCCCTACTTAGGGAACAGAGATTGGAGAACTAAGGCCCCAAAACCAGCATCCTGGCGTGACTCAAGGTCAATGAGATAATGAAAGTGTTTGCTGACTTCCAGGTAGCAGCCTGGCAGATTTCCTGGATAGGGATGTCCCTGGAAGCAGCCACCGATGCAGCGGTATGGCTGGTAGAATGAGCTCTTATCCCTCTGGAAGGCTCCTTGCCCACCAACTCATAACACAGACCTATGCATGATGTAATCCATCTTGCAATAGTCCACTTTGCTGCAGGTCTGCCAGAAGCGGCTTCAGCGTAGGTGACAAACAGCTGGTGAACCTCACCCTGAACTTCCGCCGTCCTCTCCTTATAGTAGGAGAGAGCACATCTCAGATCCAAAGTATGGAGCCTGTACTTTGCCTCCGAGGAGTAATTAGGGTAGTATACCGGCAGAGTCAACACCTGGTTGAGGTGAAACTGACACCACCTTCAGAAGGAATTTCGGGTGGGTGTGTAGGACAACCTTGTCCCTGTGGAAGACCAGATAAGGGGAGTCCACCGAAAGTGCCTTGAGCTCCTCTGTCCTTTTGGCAGATGTGATAGCCACCAGGAAGGCTGTCTTCCACGACAAGTGTGACAAGGCACACTTGTACATTGGTTTGAATGGCTTGCCCATGAGCGTTGCCAGTACCAGCAGAAGATCCCACAGAGGTGGAGGTTCATGGACCGGAGGGGATATGTGATCCAGGCCTTTGAAAAAGCGCCCGACCACTGTCTCCTGTGCCAACGTCGGTCCGCGTCTGGTAAGCAGAGATGGCTGCCAGGTGCACCCTAAGGGTCGATGACTGCATACCCCATTTGGAGAGAGACCAAAGGTAGTCGAGAATGTCAGCCACTGGATAGGACAGAGGGTCCAGGCCCTTGCCCTGACACCAAATGGAAAACCTTTTCCATTTGAAAGCATAACATTTCCTGGTCGCCTACACCACAGTGTAGACATCTTCAGAAAGACCCAAAGCCTGAAACTCTAGCCGCTCAGGTACCAGGCTGTGAGGTGCAGGGATTGAAGGTCCAAATGGACTACCTTCCACTGGAAGAGTGATATCAGGTCCGGGTGTGCTGGAAGCTGCTCCAGGTGTCTGCAGCTGAAGCTGAGGAGATCTGGATACCAGAATTGGCACGGCTAGTCTGGGGCTACCAGGATCACCTTCACCTTATCCCTCCTCACCTTGAGGAGCACCTTGTGGATCAAGGGAAATGGAGGGAAGGCATAGAGGAAGCCTGGGTCCACGGCCTCAAGAAGGCATCCCCTTGCAGTGAGCCCTGCTGGGGGGCGGGCATGATACAGCTCGGTGTTTTCCCTAGAGGCAAATAGGTCCACCAACGGTTTGCCCCAGTGGGAGAACAGGCTGTAAGCAACCTCTAGATGGAGAGACCACTCGTGGGATGTCTGGCCTAAACAGCTGAGAGCATCTGCCAGATGGTTCGAGGCTCCTGCCACATGGATGGCTAGGAGATCTGCCTCCAATCGGCTCATGAGGGTCCAGATGCAGATCGCCTCCTTGCACAGCAGATGGGAGTGCATGCCGCCCTGTTTGTTGAGGTAGTACATGGTTGTGGTATTGTCCTTCTGGACTTAAACCACTTGACCCTGGAGCTGAGGAGGGAAAGCTGACAGTGCCAGTCTGACTGCTCTGAGCTCCAACAAATTGACGTGGCATCGGGACTCCTTGGGGGTCCAGAGGTCATGGGACCTTCCCCCATGTGGGCTCCCCAGCCCATGAGAGAGGCATCGGTCGTGAGGATGACCGTCGGCTCGGGCGGACAAATGGGATCCCTTCCTGTAACCAGTCTGGGGCAGTCCACCATTGGAGAGCATCCCACATCTTCTGGGTCACAATGATCAGCTGGTCAAAATGACCGTGGCGCTGAGTCCACTGGGTGACCAGCTCCCATTGGAGGGGGCACATGTGCAACCAGGCACAACGGACCACTGAGGTGCACGCTGCCATGTAACACAGAAGGTGCAGAAAGTCCCGGGCAGGACGCAAGTGCCCAACCAGACATGATTGGGCAAAGGAGGAAAGAACCTCTGCCCTGTCCGCCGGGAGCCGAGCTCTGGCTTGACAAGAGTCTAGCTCTCCCCCGATGAAGCCCATCATCTGAGAAGGCATGAGTTCTGACCTGGCCTCGTTGATCAGGAGGCCAAGCTGAAAGCAGGTCTGGAGGGCCAGGTCCCTGGACCTCTCCACCTCCTGTTGGGTGGAGCCTGCTAGGAGCCACTCATCGAGGTAGGGGTAAATCCTGAGCGCCCCCCCCCCCATGCCGGAGATGGGCTGCCACCACTGCAATGCATTTGGTGAAAACCTGTAGGGCCGATGACAGGCTGAACGGCATGGCTCAGAACTCATACAGGGTCCCTTTGATCCTGAAGTGGAGGAACCGCTGATGGGAAAGATGGATTTGGACGTGAAAGAACGTGTCCTGCAGATCCAGTGAACAGAACATGCTTCGCTCCAAGGATGGTATGATCTGGGACAGAGTGACCATCCGAAAGGTGCGTGACCCGAGATATTGATTCAGATCATGCAGATCTAGAATGGGGTGCCAGACCCCACCGTCCGCTTGGGTACCAGGAAATACCTGGAGACAAAGCCTGGGTCTGCTGGAGGATCCACCACTGAAGCTACTGTCTCCTTGAGGAGGAGCTGAGCGATGCTGTCTCGGAGAGCTGACTGGGTCTGAGCAGATACTCTTTCCTCCCGAGGGGAACAATCCCAGCTTGGAGGGTACTGCTTGAATTCTAGAGGCAGTCCATGACCGACCACTTTGAGAACTCACCTGTCCAAAGTGACAACAGACCACGCGGAAAGGAAGTGGTGGAGCCGGCCCCCCATGGGAGGACCCAAAGCTGGCATGACAGGAGAGGGGGGAGGCAGCCCCTGCCCCATCACTGAGCAGGTTTGGAGAAGGAGGAGGCTCCAGGACCAGAGCCCTGGCCTCCTTTATGGGCCTGTTGGGGTGCGGACTTGGGCTGACGGCGCCAAGCTTGATCCTGCTGCTGATGCTAGTGCTGCCATCCACCCTGGAAGGAGGACTGCTGAGCTGCAGGGAAAGAGTGCCGAAAAGGCTTCTTCTTCTGTTGGTTCTTGCCCAAAGAACCCTTGGCAGAAGTCGTGTCCAAGGTGGCACTGGACTGCTCAATGTACTGAAGGTGACCGGCCACTCCGGGGCCAAACAAGTCAGTCCCAAGGAAGGGCACATCAGCTAGTTTGTGCTGGGTATCTGCCGCGGAAGGAGGAGAGCCTCAGCTAAGCCCTGCAATGAGAGGCAACTGTGGCAGCCATCGAATGGGCACAAGAATACCCAATGTCTAGCGCCATCTGAAGCTGCTGTTTGGCGACAGCTCATCCCTGATCCCGGACTTGCTTGACCGTGTTCTGCATATCCGTGGGGAGATGTGAGAAGACTTCATCTAGTGACCCTAGAAGGGCAAGACAGAAGTGTGCCATGATGATGGCAGAACTTGCCTGACAAAGGCCCAAGAATGAAGCCTCATAGCACTTCCTGGCTGAATGGTCCAAAAGCTTGGACTCTTTACCAGGTCATCGGTCAGTGTTGGCAGAACTGCCACTACGCCTGAACACAGAGGCAGTCACCAGACTCTCGGCTGAAGGGTGCTCTGTGCACCCTGCAAGTGACTCCATGGGCACCGCATACTTGAGAGCCATGCAGGCAGACAGTGCTGGGCAAAGAGGCAGGTCGTAGCCAAAGTTCTAGGGCTGGGCCAACAATGGCCTCAGCCACAGGAAAAGCCTCCATCGGGGTATCCCCTCTCAAGGATGTCCGTAAGAGAGTACTCTGCCTTTTTCTGGATTGGCTCCAGGGGCATCCCTGTAGATTAAGAGATGAGGTGAAGGATCCCTTTGAAAGACAAGGGAACTTCTTCTGTCTCTATGCCAACGGACTACTCATCATCCCCTGGATATGAGTGCAGGCTGGTGATGTCTGAATCGGAAGAATCCGGGTATAAGGGCCTGCAGCCCAGGTCGCTCTCGACCCACCGAGGGTGGTCCAGGGTGACCATGACCGACAATCGCCAGGGAAGCCCCTCCCATAGGTTGTTTGGGCAGTGATTCCACCACAATCAGTGGAGAGACCAGCTTAGGCCGAACTGGAGGTCTTACTGGCTCTGTGGGCTGGGGAACAATTTTAATCGGCTTCAATGGAGTCGGCTTCGGCCTAGGAGGCGAAAGCCAAGTAATGGCTGCAGCGGAAGCCAGAGTCGGTTTGTGCCCAGTCAAAATCAGCTGCTGCCACATGAGGTCCTCATAGCACCGGAGTTTCCGCCAGAGCCCCTCCTCATGCGAGGAGGATGACCAATGGCGTTGCCTCTTTTTAAGAGCGTTTATGGCTCTTCCTCAACCTGCCGGTCGAGGGGGTCCGAGACCTCGATCGAGATCAGGCGGGCCGACTCAGTCGCCCGGGAGACACTGGCGGGACTGGTGATTTCCTAGGGTCAGAGACCACATCTTCGACTGGAGTCCCAGCAGGCTGGGTCTCATCATCTGGAAAGACCAGATTAGGTGTTCGATCGAGGGAATCGTTGACCGGAGTCGGCAATATCGGATCGATCATGATCTCAACCTCATTGACACATAATTTGGTCGACTGGCCAGACAGCAAAGCTGAAAAGCCAGCGGCCGAAGCGATCCCGACCAAAGTCAAGACCGCATGTTCTCGGGACTGAGATCCCTCCCGTTTCCAAGAACATCTCTGTCGAGACGAAGATGCACCTGGGTCCTTCTCCTGCTTATGGGATCAAGAGGAGTGCGAGCCCGCAGGTGCCTCTCCCTTGGTAGGGAGAGACCGTAACAACTCCCGGAAGTAACCCAAGAAGGTGGAGCCCAGGTTGAGTGGAATGAAAAAGCCCCGATAGGAATCCGCCGCACGAGCTGCTTCCTCCTCAAACGCTTGCATGTGCTCCAGCTGCTCAGCCTTCCCAGCTTCAGGCATGCGAGATAATCGTCGAGAATGTTGGGATGGAAAGCCAAACACAGACTGCACGAAGAGGTGTCAAGGTCTACACCGAGGCAGTAAACGGACGCGACTTGGGGATCGGTGTGCGACATCTTCTGGCCCAACAAGGGCACCGGACAGAAATCCAGGGAAGACTTGTCTTCCATGCTCGAAGCGACAAACTTGCGATCGCTAACAAGAGATGTGAATTTTCAGTAAAACCAAAGGTTTGAAAGCCAGGGCCCACAAAATGCATGAGCACAAGGGAGGCAACCCGAATCTTCCAGTGGAAAGGAAGATCGGATGTCATGGGGCAGAGCCGAGGTATATACCACCCGGGTGGGTGGAAGGAGCCAGCCTGAAGACTTCTGGCTGATCTTAAAGGGGAAAGGGACATGCCAAAGAGTGTGGATGAACAACATGTCCACAATCCTAGAACCCTTTGTTTCTTTCTTGAGGGGGAATGGGTTCGATAGCAAGCTTTAATTGAAGCGACTGGCCCTGTTAACAGAACAGACAAGTAGCCCAAAGGATAATGACAAGGAGGCGGTGGGTGCACTGGAGGGGTAGACAGCAGCTCCAAAGCATGACCCTTTTTTACTATTTCTAGGAACCACTCACAGATCGTGATCACCCTCAACTTTTGAAGATGAAGGGGAACCCTTCTCTCCACCTGAACCCCCAAAGACAACAGTGGAGGGGAAGGGGGTGAGGAATCTGAAAGTATTGGGGGTGGCTGGGGCTTCAACCTGACTAATTCCTGCTGGTGCCTTGGCGAGAGGATCTGAAAGGGGACCTCCACCATGGGCATAGGACTGCTGACAGAAGGTACGGCCACCTCGGGCAGCAGACTTATGAAATGAGCTCCTACAATGTCCTCTGACAGGCTGAGGGATCAGATTTAAGGTCATTCTGGAAGTCTGAAGCTTGCATACACTATTTCTCCACTCCACCACCCCCTCCCCCCAATATTCATTTTATGCTCCTTGGCCAGGAGAGGCTGGGGCTCCCTTCAGCCCTGCCCCACCAACCCGCATCATCGTACATCTTCCCAGGACTTGCCTAGTTGGCCTGAATACCCCCATAGAGTCCAACCCTCGTGGTGAGATCAGGAGGAGGAGGGCCATCCTTCCCCAAGCACAAATCCAGTCTTGGCCTTCCAGGTTCTGGCAATGTGGGACGTGAAGGATCAGTGGGCAGGGCTTCATGCCAAGCTGTTCTGCCACCAGTTTCCTCAGTTATCCCCCGTTACCCATGATGGGGCGCGCTCGTCAATGTGTGTGTTTGGAGACATGTGCATGCTATGAAGTCCCGTAGAACTATCCACTTTCTCCTGCTCCAGGCTTGCACTACTACCAGGCCTCTACCTGGTGGTACTCATTTGACAAAGCAAGTAGTCCTCTCTCCTTCCCCAGGAGAGAAGAGAAGCTCCTCAGATGCTCTATCCACCTCCCCAGCAACCCATGCTCATTCCCGAACATGGGTCTGCAGCATGGAGCAACAGGTGGTGTCCAGTGCCTCAACCCTCAGCATCACCAGGCCAGCTTGCACAGAGTATTTTCATCCTCATCAACAAATAATCTGGAGCCTCTAAAAAGGGCATTCAACACAGAATATTGCACATCAGTGGCAAACCCAGCCACACATAGCTAGGAATATCTCCACAGACATACGCCAGAGGCCGCAGCCCTAGAAAAAGCACTGAAGCATCATTTGCAGAACTCAATACATGTTTTCCAGTACCCATACCAGCTGAAGCAGCCTTCAGCAAATCAGCCTTGGCAGGCAGGACTTATGGCAAAGGCAGAACAGTGGACATGGCATATTTTTACAGGCTATTCTGATATTTAATCATACATGACTTGTAGTAAGCTTTTTTTTTGTTTTGTTTTTTAATTCTCTGTTTATGCCCCTTTCTCATCTTCATTTCCAATCTCCTCCAGACCACCATGGTGCCTCCAATGGCCATACCTACTCGCCACCCTCTATTCTGCCTTCGATTCTCTCCCCCAGGCAGGGTGTGTCGAGAGGATATACTCTGACGGACGTGCTACGTGCTTTCATCAGGAGATAATTCGGATCGGCTGGGCAATCCTGGTGGCATCAGTGTCATTTGTTCTTAGGAGCAGGGCCATTTTCCATGCTGCTCCTAGACCCTTCAGACAGAGGCACACAAGGGAGACTGTGACACGCCTGCATGTGAAACATGCTGCAGCATCTGTCCACAGCCTGCATCTGACCCATCCAGGTGACAATATCACAGTGAGGACAGCAACTTTCCCTCTCTAGGCAGTGTCCTCTGGGTTGCTCAAGCCACCCCCACAGTCAGTTCCCAACCTGGGTTGCTGATGTGCAGTTATCTAGTCTGATTTTTTGTTTGTTAGTCTATTCATCCAGTCTCCTAGATTCCTTATCAGGAGGTAGGACTCATGTGTCTAGGGACCCTAGAACAATCCTGAGCAGCCATTATAACCACAGAATATGTTTCAGGCTGTGAAGCATAGTATGGCTTAACTGATGGAGTAGGATACAGCTTATTAGCCTTTTAAAGCATCGCAGGAAAGGTATTAGGCATATGCCAAGCAGCAAATGTGACATCCTCCAAAGTAGGATATACAGGAGGGACAGCAATGGATGGAGTAAAAGGGAATTCCAAAAAACACCAACAAATTTCTTTTTGTGGAGTCTTCTTTCTCAGCTGCAAATCCCATTACATCCTTTATCTAAGTGATGCTTAAAAAGAAGCATTTTCAGGAGGAGACCTGGTTGTGTAAACCACAGAGTCCTCACTGGAAGAGGAGAGGGTAAGCTTGAAGGTAACCCCCCCCCCCCACCCACAGTAATCATTTTCCCTTTTTCAACCCCACATTCTCTTATATTCCTTCTTGTCATCTGGCATGACAACAGGGCTTAAAGTCAGAGTCAGTGATGTGGGCAGCAGCTGCAAGGGAGGAATAGTATGCGTGCTTCTGGATCCCATTGATGTCAACAGTGCTGATGGCTAAGGCCCTGTTGACAGGATGGCCATTGGCGGAAACTATGCCAACAGTCAGTAAACAATTCAGAGACCGTCACCAGCACAACCTGGGAGTCAATGGCTCCCTGTAAAGGACCTGGGACTCCCGGGATCGATGGGGTAAAACTCAATGTTGAAGTCTGCACACCGTCTGTAGTAGGTATGGCAGTGCCAGAGCAAAACCCTGACCATGGCGTCTTACCTACAGCTGGTGGTGGGGGCTGTAGTCATCACCACCGAGTGGACAATGATGAGGACTTACTTCACTTCAATGGAGACCTCAGCCTCACCAGTGAAGTAGGAGCCTTATCTTTATGCTTGTGGTGATGGCATGAAAAAGGAAGACTTCAACAGCTTTTCCTCGTCTTTGTCCTTCAACTTTGATGAATGTCAGTAAAAGCACTGCTGAATGCTGGGGAAAATCGTTCTCAGAGGCGGTCCTGGAGCAAGAGGGAGAAGCAGACTTGAAGCCTGTGGCTTAGCAGCAGCTTCCAAGGCCTAAATGGTGATGAAGGTTTCAAGAGCCTTCTTCTGGCATCTCATTGTGGCCTGGATGAATCTCTGGCAGATCTTGCATGCCATACGCTGTGGGATGGGCCCAAACATAAAAAGTGTGTGACAGTCGTCCTTGTTGATCTTGTAACTGCCAGTACAAACCTAAACAAAGGTTCTTTCAAAAGTGACATAAAAAGACAACACTGACAAGTAAATGTTCAGGGGCTTACCTGTTTGCCCCCTTGGGGGCTGCCCCAGTGGTTTGGTGTTCCCTGATATGGTGCCCCGCTTTTCCTGTTTCTCCCTCAGTTTCCTCATTTCTTCCCCGTTCCTGTGGCAGTCCCCTTCAGTGTCCAGGATCTTCTCTCCGGCCCCTGCATTGTTTTTTCTGCAGCATGTGGCCAGAGGAGCAGACTTGTGGAGCCGCCACTCATATTTGCACTCCGGTGCAGGGCCGGCCTCCGCATTAAGAACGGCATTTGATTTTGGCCATTCTGTGCCGCTTGTTGTTTCTCCGCCGTCCCGTGTTAAGGAAAGAGGGACCGGAGGTACTTGGGAGACCAGAAGCTCAATGGAGGAGCAAAGAAAGTGTTTTAAGGGAGTGCCAATTACGCATGAAAATCTGGGAGTCGCCTCATGAACATTATTGAGGCAGCATGGATATTTATGAGGAGAGTCTATCTAGGGACTTGGAGAATCAGTGTTAGCAACAGGCAGGAAAGTGAATAAAATCAATAAATAGTGTAATGGTGTGAAAGGGTAGAGGGAGGCCACCTGCCTAGGCTGAATCTGGTAAATAAAAAATGTGTATTTTGTTTGCACCGGATTCTGAAAGTTGGTACACCTATGGACTATGTGCTGGCTGCCTGGGGGCAGTCTAAAATGGCTGCAACAACTGGAAGAGGGCTAACTAAAATGTTGAACTGTGTAGTCATTTAAAAAGGCACAGAATTTGCTATAGGATGCTGGGGCTACTGTAAAATAAAAGCTTACTGTTTGGCTGCAGGGAAAATTTGAACTTGGGACACTGTATGGACTGTGTATGAACTGAGATAACAGCAGCCATGTGACCAGAATGTCAACCAATCAGAAGGGCCAGGATTTGCGAGGAGGACTGTGGCATGATTGAAAGGACTTCTCGGGGAAGAAACTGGGAAAAGTTTAGGCGCCTTTTTCTTCAGCCAATAAGGCGCTGAGGGAGCTTCATACATATTAATTTTTGAGCAGACAGTGGCTCCAGCCAATGGGGAACTGCCAGCTCCCAGAAGAAAGGCCTTTGATTGCTGAGTCAGTTCGGCGGAGCCCCTCCGGGGGCCCAGCCCCATGGAGAAGATGGGGCTGCAAGGCTGGGAAAGGACCAGGGTTGGTCATGCCTTTCTCAAGCAGCTCTGCACACAGACAGAGAGAGAGAGAGAGAGAGAGAGAGAGACAGACAGACAGACAGAGCTGCAAGATCCTGCTACAGGCTGCTGTGGTAAGAAGATACACCACAACAGTGAACGTGTTCAGAGAAGAGGTTAACTGGAATTGATTACAGAAATGGACTGGTGGTGTGTCGAAGAGGATGAAGAAAGAGCCTCTTCTGTTTTCATCTGAACCACATCAGTGAGACACCAAGGATGAGAGATTTGTGAGAGAGATTTGCGAAATGAAAAAGATTTTGTCTGACCCTGGTAAAGACAAAGCATCTAGACAGAAAAAAAAGGGAAGGACGAAAGGATTAAGGACTGTTTTTTGGCATTGGAATGTGGATTATGGAAAATGGACTGACTGGATTCTTGTGCCGAGAAGCTGAAGAGAAAGAGCATCTTCTGTGTTCATCTGCACCTGCATGATGAGAAAAAGGAATTTTGCTAATGCATCAAGAGGGACTGAGAGACACCCTGTGTATCTGAGAGAAAGATCTGCAGGAACTGTGTGAGCCAGAGCAAGAGTGGCTGTCGTTTTTGAACTGTGAGACTGTAAAAGTAAAGAGATGGGAAAGTGTCTTCGGTGCCAGAGATCTGCTGCCACTCTTGAAATCCAGCTGAGGAAAGCAGCAGTTGTTACAAACTTCGAGCTCAGACTCTGCTGCTAACCCTAGGTTGTGAAAGACAGGAAAGCTGAAGAAACTGCTCTGGCTGCACATCAGAGCTGGCCACCATGGGAAAGAGGTCCAGAGATCTCCATTCTAACCCAGAGCCAGGAGGGGGAACTTGCCAACCCCCACCAAGTGGGGTCTGCTGGCTACAGGGGGCTACCGGTGCATGCAGAGGCCCTAGGGCACCTGCGACCTATGAGGAAATCAGGCTTTGGAGCCACTCCCAGATCTGTGCTTCCCTGTAGTTGGTGGCCCTATGAGGGAGCTCTGCAATGGGCATGAACAGGCTGAAGGGGACAATCCGTGAGATCTTCAATCAAGCGGAAGACCCAAGCTGCAGCAATCTTGCTCCCCCTGTTTTCATGTCTGTCAAGCCATTTATTCTAAGGTTCTGCTGTTCCATCAATCCCAGAGCTTCAGTCACAGAGCCACCAGACACTGAGTCACAGAACCGTGAGTAAGCACAGGAATTGTCCTCCAAACTGTGGATGTACATAGTTCTAATTTTGTGCCAAATGGTAATGGGAAAGTTTAAAGAAACCAAGAGAAACTTAAAAACAATGTGATTTTCTTCAAGTGCACCAACGACGGCCAACCAGCTGCACCTCAGGCCAGCAACCAATACCTGGGTACCCCATCGGTGGACAAAGGGGGGTAAACTGGTACCAGCTGGGTCTCTGTATTATTTAACCTGCATCAGTTAGCTAGCTAGAGAGTTGGTGGTTGCAATAGCTGAAATGTGGTTTTAAGTAAAAGGGGAAATGATGGTTTGAAAATGCTAAATATCTAAATGCCAACTGCAAATTACAAAAATGTTCTGCTTAACCTCTATTACATTTTTCCCCCTTCCTAACCCTACCCAAGTAAATAAATATGGTGTTACTGTTTGGAAAAGTTCTGACTCAAGAGCCTGATTTAGTGAACATATTATTAGCTGAAGTAAAAAAATGTAAAGTGTTGAACTTGGGGGATTTTGGTTCTGGTAAGTCCATGTGTGGGCGTTTATATGGGGAGGTGGGTTGGTACACCATCCTAGAGGGTTGTACTGGTAGAAATCAGACCCACTTAAATTGTACTCTGGGTGTTGGCACCACCATTTTATTGTCTAACTTGGGAAAGGACCCCCGGTAACAGCTGTATGGGAACCCAGGCCCCTTAACCCGGTTAGTGGCCACGCAGGCAGGGGCAGTAGCCCTCTTTAGGACGGTGCCAGGGCTACATAATTAAGTCGATAAACAATAGCGTTGTTTCACTGCAGGTCAGACAATCGGTCAATGAAAGGAACAAGAACTAAGAAGCAACTGGGACACCCATGTTATACAGGTGCCAACATTGCACTTCATTGTTGGTAGCCCCCAGCAAGCAAACGTTTCCGAGTGGTCCTGATGTCGACAACATACAGTTTCAAATGTGTGGCCAGATGGAGGAGATGTCCTTGATGAAGATCTTCTGTAACAAAAACATCAGGCAGGCAAAGGTTGCCAATTTCAAAAATTCCTCACTTCTGGAACCAGCTCCACCAGAGTCTGGAAAATCGTTCACTGCTTTCTTAACTCCTCCACCTACCCGCCTGCCTCTACTGGCCCCAGGCCAATGATCACCTTACTGCCAATGCCTTAAACCAACACTTCATCCATGGCCATCAAGCCCTCACCAGTTCTCGCTTCAGACCCCCCCATCCTGGAGTGCCCTTGTAATCCAGCTGATGTTGTATTCTATAAAGTCCCTCAGTCAGTTGTATTTAAAAACAAACTGCCTACCTTTGAGGCTAGGGTTCTCCCATTCCACAGAACAGAAAATGTTGGCAGAAAAAGACCATCGTACCATTCAGTCTGCCTTGTTTTACCCTAATTACTACTTCACATTAGTTAGGACTGGTCAGACATGATGGGTCAAGAGGTCTTTTTCTGATGGCAACTTGTGTTTTTTATCTTTACTCATGTTCGCAGGTTTCTTCTCTGCAACTTAAGTGTACCCATCATGTACAGGCATGCTTGTGTGTGCGCGTGTGCACACACACACCCACACCCACACACACTAATTAGAAAATACAGACTGCTGCACGATCTAAGATCGCACTTCTAGTTTTATGAAGCACTTGATAAAAAGGCCTCACAGAGCAACAACAACTTGAGATTTTTTTAAAAGCTTCCTGTCTGACTAGCTGTTAGACATACAAGACAACCAGATGACAGTAATTAAGACATAATTAAGTTTTTTAATTCATTTCTGTGAAACTTAGCAGCTTTTATTTGTCAAATTTCTCCATCTATGACTGGATATCAGAAACATGTTCATTATGCAGTAATTGGAAATTGTCAAAATGTCTCCAGCAAGAATGCTTACAGATCCATCCAGAAAGTAGGACAATGCACAAAGCAGCGGTGTACAGCTACCATGTAAAGGGGACTACCCCTTGACTTCATAAAGTCAATATAATTTCTTTATGTTGCCTCATCAGTATGAAATTACCCCCCCCCCCCATCTCTCCAGAAGGTCACTGTGCCCAGACAAGCTTCCAAAGGAAAGGGATGTAAGAGGGTTTGCTAGAACTCTCTGTGCAACAACTATCAATGTGTCTGCACTGCTCTGAATGAACTGATTTCCAAAGTTTCTCCAGGTTTTTACAAGATGCTTGGAGCCACCAACCTCCTCTTATGCTGGTGCGTGGTGCATGAGGATGAGTTGTTTTATCTGATGGGGTGGGTAGGGGGCTTGTGACTGCTGGCTGTCAGGTGTGGGAGAAGCAGGAAAGGTGTGGAGCTCAGGGGGCCCTTTTATTTATTTAGTTTTTGTTTACCAGGTAAGGTGCTCTAGGCAATAACATGCCTATTTTCTGGCACGACCTGGGAGAATACAACAACAGTAATTATACAAGGTTAGAGAGAGAATCGGGCAGGACACTACAGGTTACATGTTGACAATGTGAGCAGGTACATTTAGTTGTAAGAAGAATTACAGTGCAATTTTTAGAAGTGCTGAGTTGAGCATACAGTCAACATTGCATTAAAAATTTTGCAAGAGGTTACATAGTATCAAGGAGAGTAGTACAATCAAGTTGGTCAGTTTCACAAGTGAGATGACAAGGAATACATATAGTTGCCGTTACTAACAGTTTGTCACTAGTCACAAGAGTTAGGCTATAGAACAGTGCCTTGAGTCTTATAATTAGAGCAGTAAGTGTGTCTATGTGCAGAAGGCTAATTACAGGGTATACTGGCTGGGTGAGTATTAATGGACAGGTACATAGGGCGCGTTGCAGTTTTAGCAGCAGGGTGGGGTGTTTTTCAACATTGCAAGGAAGTGTGATACTGAACCTGCAGGCCAAACGTTAGGTCTGGGCAGGGCACAGGAAAGAAATGAAAATTACGGACTTACTGTAATAGGTGATCTTCCAGAGTATTTTCACTACTGATTACCACTTACGGGGCTGGGGCTGAGGGCACTAGAACCCCATGGGAGCAAACTGTTTGCTAGGAGGACGCAAATCCTGGTTACTGAGCACAGTGCCTCCACACCACCACCACGAGGTGTTTCGCGACAGCCAATAACTGCTGCCTGCTCTGTCAGTTACCTTAGTTCTGTTCACCAAAAGATAAAGTGGGGAAAGAGGGAAGGGTCTGAGAAGTTTTCTAGCCAATAGGGAAAGGACATAGGAATAAAAATGTACAACAAAATAAACCAGACTACTAACCTTTGATAGAGAAACAGGAAACACTAAGTGCCACACAAGGGTAGTAGGGTATACAGCCAGAGATTCACACCAATGGCCAGACAGGAGCTGGACAGTGATCTGAAAAGTAGCAGCCTTAAAGCATGTGGTACTGGCAGAAGACAAAAAGGGGATGCTTAGAATTGGGATCCCTTGCAACTGAGATGGCACAATGTGCCAGTACAGAAATGAGACAAATGGACTCCAGGGAGAAAAAAAATTGAAAATTATGTATTGCCGATCTTCTAGAATATCTTCACCATTCATTCCTACTTGCAGGGTCTAGGTGTGAAGGCACTAGGACCTAGTGGGAGCTTTTTTCCTACAGGGAGGGAGCCACAATCAGCTACTGACGTCGCCTGTGTACCTCATGTGGTGCCATGCGTGCAAGCAAATAACTGTCGTCAGCTCCCTCATGCACTTCCATTCCATTTGCCAGAAGAGAAACAAAAGAGGGCTAAAGGACAGTAAAAGGATGCAGGAAATAAAAAAACAACTAATTAGAACCCGACTTCCAACGAGATTAAGGGCTGAACCTATCAGGTGTCTCAAGGGTAGTGGGTCCAAAAGCAGTCAGAGCCTCTTACCACTTGCAAGATAGAGAGTGGATAGTGATAGGTGAATATAGGGTGGCAGCCCTGAGCAAATGGCTCAGGCATAAGTAGCAACAGGTGAATTCTAATTTCAGACCCCCTTGCAAATGAGATGG
Organism: Neoceratodus forsteri; assembly: GCA_016271365.2. Taxonomy (NCBI): domain Eukaryota; kingdom Metazoa; phylum Chordata; order Ceratodontiformes; family Ceratodontidae; genus Neoceratodus; species Neoceratodus forsteri. The sequence continues at coordinate 666,477,752 of CM057451.1, read as the reverse complement.
CAAAAAGACCAAAATGGAAAAATATCTAGAATCCCACAAAGTAAAAACTCGATGCTACCAGAGTGAACTTAAGGAAACTCAAGAGCAAACCCATAAACCTTTTTTCCTCTATGACAGGTTGGAGAAAAATAGGGATAGCACAGGAGTTGCAGGACTAGCAGTCAGTCCTAGGGGAGGCAAGATGTGGTTAACTCCTCTGACATGCTCCAGGTACAGTGGGTGAAGGCTAAAGCACAGGGAGCAGTGACCAGGTATACCAACCAAACTTTGAACATGAGAAGAACGTTTATTTATTAGAATCTTGGATTGACACCTTTGAGCTAAGAGCTCTTTCACATAGGTTCCATGTCAAGATGCAAGGTACAACTTTAAATTACACAGAGTACAGGAGAAGAGAACATACACACAATAAGCAGACAAAAATTACAAAGGAACAATACAGGCAAACATGTACCGGCATTGAACAATGTATGCCAGGTCAAACGTTAATGAACCAGAAGCACATGTAAATATTTCAGTAACAATGAAACACATTCTTACTGTACCTAAGGGGAAACAAAAGCAGCCCAGAGGCATTGTCAAGTTAGGGGAGAGAGAGGAACTAGGGTACAGAGGGGTAAGGTGAGGAGGAAGGGAAGGGGAGGGGAGGAGGCAGTAGAGTTAAGATGAGAGTTGGTGTAGAGTACAGAATAAAATTGAAAGGGAGAATGGGAGCAGGAGAAGGAAGGAAGGGTATGAGGAAGAATGGTGGTGGGGCTAGGAAAAAAGGGAGAACGGCGAATACAAGGGAAGGTAGGTGCAGAGGGTTGGAGAAACGAAAGAAGGGCGGGGGTTATGTGAAAACACTTATCACCCTGGGCAGACCTACTAAAAAATTAGTAGTAGCAAACTCAAGAGGCATTTGCCACAAGGTGCTGTCATAATTTGCGTTTGAAAGGGCCTAGGGTAGAGGTGCTAGAGATGTCAATGGGTAAGTAGCTGAACCACTTAGGGGCTCTGATGGCAAAGGGCCGCTGACCTTGGGAGGTAAAACAGTGTGGCACTTGGAAAGTTTGAATTTCGGAGTTTCTAGTTAGTCACGAGCTGCAATAGGGGCTAAAACCCCACGAACCCCTGGGTGCATGAGCCCCAGAGAGACTTTCTTAGCAATCAAGCATGTCTGATAGTGGATTCTCCCCTTGAGCTGGAGCCAGTTGGCCTGCTCATAGATACTGCAGGTGTGTGAGAGGCAAGCAGCCCCAGTAATGAGTCGGCAAGCCTTAAGAGATAACGCAAGGTAACACGGCAGTGTTTGTAGAAGATCCATAGATCATAAGTCCACACTTGAGAATAGAAACAACTGAGCTCTGGATTGCCAGTTTAAGGGCCTCGGGTGTTAAACAGTGCTTATGTTTGAACAATAGCCCAATACAGATGTTCACAGCTTTTGCAACATTGTTGATGTGATGGGTGTAAGATACAGTGCTGTCCAGAGTGACTCCTAAGTATCTAAAAATTTGTGTCTGTTCAAGGGCTACACCCGAGCTATTCCCGGTAGTTAATTGCTGGGTTTTGTGCTTACTGTGGAACATTACCTTCATTTTTTTGTAGTTTAAGATGAGTTTCTGGGCTTTGTACCAGGCCTCAACGTTTGTAAAGCTACTCTGTAGATGGTTCAGCAGTGAGAGATCAGGGTTGCATGTAAAGATTACCACATCAGCATATAAAAGAGTCTGGTACTGGCAGGCACATGGGGGCTTGTTAATGAAAATGCTGAACAGGAGCGGACCCAAGATTGAACCTTGGGGAACACCTGATCGAACAGGTAGTTTAGTGGAGAGGATATTTCCAATATTCGCTGTTTGTGAGCGGTCACTGAAGTAGCTATTAAACCAATTCTTGGTGTCCTCAGATAGCCCAAAGTTGCTAAGTTGTTTGATCAGCAAGGAGTGGTTGACAATATCGAAAGCCTTGGTTAAATCAATACAAGTGGCACCAACAAGTTGACCATTATCCAACACCTTGTGGATATAGCTCGTAAATTCAAGTAGGGCTGTGGTGGTACTATACCCCTTTCTAAAGCCATGCTGTTGTGGGCGTTGCAGATTGTATTTCTCACGATAATCCCCCAGCTGATCAGCCACAATTCTTTCAAGGGCCTTGGGGGTATGGAAATGGGTCTGTAGTTACCATGTAGTGCTCTGTCTCCACTTTTAAAGACTGGTGTCACCATTGCAGATTTCCACTTTAATGGGAATTGTGATAACATGACAGAACGATTAAAAAATGTTTTCAAGGGTACAGGACTTCATCCAGAGTAAGGGCAATGAGTTTAAGGTCGAGCAAGCCCCCACTTGATCTAGACATGTTGATCCAAAACCAGTGCACAGCACCTCTCCACAGACAGAGCACCTGCTCAGTGGAGCTAGAATGGATAGTGCCCAAGGCACATGTTACATATAGTAAATAACAGGGATATACCCTGGAGGGAATATACCCCTGGATGGGAAAAGGAGGAGTGAGAGAGTGAGAATTATAAAGGGAAGGGGCCACCTACCCACTCCATAAAAAAAAGTCTAATTTTTTTTTGGGGGTGTTTGCGGGGTTGGAGGGGTGCCAAGACTGACCCATCTCCCCCTTGTTTTGTTTTTGTTTTTTTCTTGTGAGGGTGGCACCTGAGTGTCTCCCCCTTTTTTTGTTTGTTAAACAACAAGCAGCCCAACCACCAAAGACAATGGCATGGCAGACAATACAGACTTCTCTGCTGCCACCACCCAGAGGGTTAGGTGTCAGAGGCCCTAGCACTCAGATGAGTGGGAGATGGTGGGTGGCCATCTGAATCAGTAGTGAAGATATTCCAGAAGATCAACAGTTACAAGTACATAATTGTCTTATCTTCCAAGAATCAATCTTCACCATTGATTTATACTCAAGAGTCCAAGTACAAAGCTTCCCCCAAAAAAGGGAGGAGCTGGCTTACTTGAGAGCAAGAAACACCCTCAGCTCTCTGCATGGGGGAGAACATCTGAGGGCAGGGGCTCCTCATGGGTCTAATGAGATCAGAGACCAGTGTATGTCAGATGGATGACTGGGTGGGTGCCCCCATAGCTTCTGCCTAACACTACAGAAAAAGTGAGCCCCTTGGAACTGGGAGTTAAGCACCCTTTGCCGGTTTTGCCAACTGTGAGTGGCAAAGCCACACCGTCCACTGAATGCAGACTCAGTTTCCCATGAACCTGGAGGCCACCTTATTGCTCTTGACTGGTGCCTTGCCAACTCCAGGCTCTTGGGAGAAAGGCAGATAGCTTGCCCGACTAACTCCATGTGTGGCATGGCAGCTAGGAGCTGACCCAACTGCGCCCACCAGCACTTCTTGTAAGCTGCCTGATGAGCAGCAATCCACATCATAGTGCGAGCTGAGGTAAACACTTTCCTGCTTAAAGCATCTGCCTGAGCAGAGTCAGCTTCAGAAGGTTGTCACACACTGGGACCGAGGTCATGTCAGAATCTGTATAACCTCAATCCTGAGGTGGGGTGAGGCACAGTACCTGCAGAGCCCGAGGGTGCGCAATACTGTTGCTGGATGTACTTTGGGGCCAGAGGGAGTGCAAAGGGACATCTCCAGACTGTCCTTGAACACTCCTCAATGCCTCTAGGCCAGGGAGGGACGACACAACTGGCATCGCTGAAAGTTGCAAGAAGTCCCAGTTGCAAGAAAGAACACTTGTGTATGAACTTACCATAACCGTAGATCTTCAAGGGGACTACAGTCATCCGGTAACACCGTAGGAGCTGTTGCCGTCGTCGAAGGGGAATCCACATGGAAGATTTCCAGCTGTACAACTGGGGCTGCCCACGCCGTTGATGAGTGCCAACATCACCAACTCTATGTGGGCAGCTCTGCTCCCTCCTCAGTTCTTTCCCCCGGAGACTAAGGGAGCAAGGCTCTCACCTTGGGGGACCGAGGACAGAAAGAGGTGCCAAGACCTGAGTAAAAAGCTGGATATACCAGATAGTCAGTTCCCAGACAGGAGTCCCAAGAAGGGGGGGGGGTGTGGGAGGGAAAATATACCTGATGACTGAGATCCCCTCGAAGATCTACTATTCTGGTAAGTTCTTACGTAACTGTTCTATATTCTCTGGGGGTATCTCAGTCATCAGATAACACTGTAGGAATGAGCACCAAGCACTGACAATTGTAAACAGAGTCTGGGAGATGGGATCTCCATAGACTTAAGACAGGAGTCCCTGTAACACAGCCCTACCAAATCCTGCATGGGCTCTTCAGGCAATGTCCAGACTGTAATGCTTGGTGAAAGTGTGGACTGTACTCCAGGTGGCAACCGCATAAATGTCAGCAGCTGAGAACCCTTTGAAACAAGCCACTGAGGTAGCCACGCATCTGGTGGAATGAGCTTTGACAGCACCAGGTAATTCTTTGCCATACTTGTTGTAGCACAACACAATACAATTTGTCCAACCATTTGGATAAACACTGCTTAGAAACTGAAACGCCCAAAGCAGGCCTGTCGGCGCGGTGGTTGGATTTCCACTTGTGACGCCAGCAACCCGGGTTTGGTAATGGACCTGGGTCATCAGAGGACCGGCCGGGGGGAGAAGGATCGAGTGTCCTACGGACTGCTCTTTTCTGGGGGGAGGGTGTAGTGTGCTCCCGGTGCATGGGAGACCCCTAGTGGAGGCCAGGGATGGATGCTGGCATCATTGCACGTTCCCGCCCCCTACTTACAAGGGGAGAAAAAATGAAGCCTGCTCGCTGCCTCAATGATGCCCGCCCACAGCTGCAATCGGCTCCCCAGGCAGACTCCCGCCTGTCCCGTCATTTGTGACACCTCTGGGCCAAGTATCATGACCCAGGCCTGGGGGACAAGCCAGGGGGTCCCGGGAATGTGACTAATGTGGGGAGAGCCACAGCCGAGGGGTCCGTGACCGGGCGGCCAGCCGACAGCGTGGCGGGCACAAAAAAAAACCCCAAAACCTGAAACGCCCTCTCTACCCAGGGCGAAGGAATCAAACAACTGCTATGACTTTCTAGACTCTTTAGTCTTAAGCAGGGAGTACTTCAAAGTTCTGCACACATCTAACATATGGAGCAGTGCTTCCCTTGGTTTGGCACGCTCAGGAAAATAAACAGGAAGGTGGATAGACTGATTTAGTGTGAACTTAAAAAGTACCTTAGGCAGAAACTTAGGATTTGTGCGCAAAGACACCCTGTCTTTGTGATAAAATTAAATAAGGCTCAACGCACCAGAGGGCCTGAAGCTCTGAAATTCTTTGAGCAGGAGTAATTGCAACTAAAAATAGCACTTTCTAAGAGAGAAAATGCAAATCGCAAGTCGCGACTGGCTCAAAGAGAGACAGGGTCAACATCCAACTAAAAAATTGTGTGGTCACCCATGGGCACATGAAAAGCAGAAACAGCCGAAAGGTGGACCTTGAGGCCTGAGTCAGACAAAGATATCAGGTAGTCCAGGATTTGATTCACCGAACAGAAGAAAGGATCCAGGTCATGTTTTGCAGCTCAGATGGCAAACCGCTTCCACTTCATGGCATACGTGGATGGAACAGGTGGTTTCCAGGCAGCCACCAAGACGTCTGCCACCCTGTTAGAGACCACAAACCTGGCGAGGGCTACGTTCTCAGGAGCCAGGCATGCAGACCTGAGGTTGGGATGGACCAGGGTCTCCTGATCCTGGGTCAGCAGATTCCTGCAGAGAGAAAGATGGACCAAAGGTTGCACTGATAGCTGCTGTAGTAGAGGGAACCATATCTGGCGAGGCCAGAATGAAGCCACCAGAATCATGCTGCCCCCCCCATCTGCAACTTGCTTGGCACCCTCTGGATCAGGGGAAACAGAGGGAATGCGTAAAGAAACCTCTGGCTTCAAAAGAGGGACATGTCTGGCCAGAAAACTCAAAGCCCTGGATCGAGTGAGCAGAAATTGGGCAGTTTTGTGTTGAGTGGTGATGCAAAAAGGTCCAGCTCTGGAAGACCCCATCTCTTGAACATGTCTTCTGCAACAGATGAGAGAAGCCCCCACTCATGCATGCTGGACTGAGTTCTGCTGAGGCTGTCCACCAGAGTGTTTAGGATGCCTGGCACGTGGACCGCAGAGTGTATCAAACTGTGATCCAGTGCCCAATACCACACTCTCATGGCCTCCAGGCAAAGGGGGTATGAGTGAGTGCTGACCCGTCTGTTGATGTAATACACTACACTCAAATTATCTGACTGCACCAACAGCTGATCCAGAGCAAGATGCTTCTGAAAAGCCTGCATGGCGTACAGCACCACTGCCATCTCCAGGACACTGATATGTAGGGAGGCTTCCCACTGGGTCCAGGAGCCCTGGGTTTGGAAGGGACCCAGGTGTGCTCCCCAGCCCAGATCCAATGCATCTGTGGTTAGGATCTGATGTGGGGAAGGGATCTGGAAGAGAATGCCTTGAAGCAGATTCAAAGGGTCCATCCACTACGGCAGTACCCTGTGAACTGGGGAAGACACCAGGACTGCATGGCCCAACTCAACCATGCGATGGTCCCACAGTACCCAGAGGGCCACTGGATGGTACGCATATGAAGCCTGGCCAGCGGAATGGTGGCACCTACTCTTGGGCAACTTCCTGAGCTTGGGCGATGATGCACTCTGCCCTGTTCTGGGCAGGAAGGCCTTCCCTTGTGCAGAGTCCAAAACTGCTGCTATATACTGCAGCCTTTGGGACGGTACTGGAACGGACTTGGGCAGGTTGATGGTAATGCCCAGAGAGTAGAAGAGCTGGAGAGTGCGCTCCAGAGTTAGCAGAAGCTGTTCCCTGGACACAGCCTTTAGAAGCCAATCATCCAGGTAAGAGAAAACATACAGTTCCTCTCTTCTAAGATCTGCTGCGACTGCCGCCAAGCACTTGGTAAAGACAGAGGAATAAGCCAAAGGGCAGCACTTTGAACTGGTAATGCTCGCCCTGAAAGGTAAAACGAAAAAACTTCCTGTGCAGAGGAATGACCGAGATGTGCAGGTAGGCATCCTGCATGTCCAGTGAACAGAGTCAGTCCCTGGCCTTTAGGAGGGGCATTAGGCCTGGCAAAGTTACCATCCAGAACTTTTTGTACTGGACAGACAGACTGAGCTCCTTTAGATCTAAGGTGGGCCTCAGATCTCCGGTCTTTTTGGGGACCAGGAAAAATCTGGAATAAAACCCCTGGTTTCTCTGGTGCCTAGGCACTGGTTTGATGGCCTGCTTGCGCAGAAGAGACTGTACCTCCTACCTGAGAACAGTTAAGTGAGCCAGAGGGCAATTGGAGGGTGGAGGCGGGGTGCCTGGAGGCTGCTGCATGAGCTCCAGAGTGTGACCTTTTTCTATGATCTGCAGAATCCATGCATCTGAAGAAAAAATTACTCACCTTAGTAATGTTGTTTCTTCTAATGGAGTCTTGCTGTATTCTGACTATTGCAGTTAGGTCCTGCCTTTCAACTGCCCCGGAGAACAAACAGCTAAACTTTTCATGGCCAGCATGGAATGTTCACCACGAGCTTGGTTGCAGTCCCTGTCTGCTGTTGTTTAAACTCCAGCAGTCAGATCTTTAAGAACAATACTCACTAGAAGTTCTGTGTGGAAACTGTAAAACTCACACTAGCCAACTGGCAACTAAATTTAGTTAAAAGGGTTTTTTGGTTTCAAAGCAAAGACTCAAGTCAGGAAACCCAAAAAACAAAACACAACACACACCCAAAATAAAGGAGGGTAAAAAAGGGACACCCTTAGAGTGCCAACACTGCTCCTGCCCACCCACATATCAAAAACCAGGTTCTGAGAGGGGAGGCGGGGGCGGGGGGGTCTCAATACAGCAAGACCCCCATTAGAAGAAACAACATTACTAAGGTGAGTAAATACAGGTTACTCACCTGTAACAGGAGTTCTAGGAATGGTATATGTTGTTCATCCACACTCATTGGCATATCCTTGCCGCTTTAAATCTTGCCGGAAGGTCTTCAAGCTTGCTCCTCCACCCACCGGTGGTATAACTCTGGCTCCGCCCCATGACGCCAGATCTGGCCCGCTGGAAGCTCAGGTTGTGCGTCGAAGCCGGGGAGGTCGGGTGGGTAGTGTGGATGAACAACATATACCATTCCTAGAACTCCTGTTACAGGTGAGTAACCTGTATTTCTAGGGACATGGATATGTTGTTCATCCACACTCATTGGCAGACTCCTAGCAGTTCTCCGGGAGGAGGGAGGCAAGACGCACACCCCCAATACTTACTTGGGAAAGAGACTGGAGAACCGAGGCCCCAAAACCAGCATCCCGGCGTGACTCAAGGTCGATGTGGTAATGGGTAATGAAGGTGTTTGCTGACTTCAGGTAGCAGCCCTGCAGATTTCCTGGATAGGGACGCCCCTCAAGCAGCCACCGATGCAGCAGTATGGCGGGTAGAATGAGCTCTTATCCCTCTGGGAGGCTCCATGCCCGCCAACTTATAGCAGAGATCTATGCAGGAGGTTACCCACCTGCTTATCGTCCGCTTGGCTGCAGGTCTGCCAGATGCGGCTTCAGCGTAGGTGACAAACAGCTGGCGAACCTCTCCCCGAATTTCAGCCGTGCGCTCCTTATAATAAGCGAGCGCCCTTCTAGGGTCCAGAGTATGGAGCCTATATTCGGCCTCCGAGGTGTGATTGGGGTAGAACACCGGCAGAGTCAACACCTGGTTAAGGTGAAACTCCGACACCACCTTCGGAAGGAATTTCGGGTGGGGGCGCAGAGACAACCTTGTCCCTGTGGAAGACCAGGTAAGGAGACTCGATGGAAAGCGCCTGAGCTCTCCCATCCTTCTGGCTGACGTGATAGCCACCAAGAAGGCGGTCTTCCACGACAGGTGAGAGAGAGCACCTGGCATAGGTTCGAATGGCTTGCCCATGAGCTTTGCCAGTACCAGCAGTAGATCCCACGGAGGTGGGGTTCCCACTGACTGAGGAAATGTGATCAAGGCCTTGAAAGCGCCAGACCACTTTCTCCTGCGCCATCGACTGCTTCCCGGCCCGCGCTCGTAAGCAGAGATGGCTGCCAGGTGCACCTTAGGGTCGCCGACCTAAGCCCTTGACTAGAAAGGGACCATAAATAGTCCAAGATGCTTGCCAAGGAACAGGAGGAAGGGTCCAAGCCCTTGTCCTGACACCAAATGGAAAACCTTTTCATTTGAAGGCATAGCATTTTCTGGTCGACTCTACGGGACGCCTCAACTACATTGAGGACCTCGTCGGAAAGACCCAAGGCCTGGAACTCTAGCCGCTCAGGAACCAGGCCGTCAGGTGCAGGGATTGAAGGTCCGGATGGAACACCTTCCCCTGATTGACTGAGAGCAGGTCCGGGCGAGCTGGAAGCTGCCGCGGAGTCCTGGAGCTGAGACTGAGGAGATCTGGGTACCAGAACTGGCGAGGCCAGTCTGGGGCTATCAGAATCACCTGCGCCTTGTCCCTCCTCGCCTTGAGAAGCACCTTGTGGATCAAGGGAAATGGGGAAAGGCGTAAAGAGGCCGGGGTCCAATGCCTCGAAGGCATCCCCTGCAGCGAGCCCTGCTGAGGGGGCGGGCATGGAACAGACTCAGCTCGCTGCCTCCATGAGGCAAACAGGTCCACCTGAGGTGTGCCCCAAAGGGAGAACAGATGCTGTACCACCTCCGCAGGAGAGACCACTCGGGGATGCAGCCCCTATCCGGCTCAGGGCATCGGCCAGGGTGTTGGAGGCTCCTGCCACGTGAATGGCTAGGAGATCCGCCTCCAGGCTGCGCAGTGACCAAATGCGGAGAGCTTCCTTGCATAGAAGCATGGAGCGCCCCGCCCCTGGCGGTTCAGATAGTACATGGTCGTGGTATTGTCCGTCTGACCCGGACCACTTGACCCGGAGGAACGGAGCAAAGGCGGTGAGAGCTAGGCGGACCGCTCGGAGCTCCAGCAGGTTGATGTGGCATCGGGACTCCCCGGGGACCAGAGGCCATGAGCCCGTGTTCCCCAGATGGGCACCCCAACCCATCAGAGAGCATCGGTCGATAGAGAGACCGTCGGCTCGGGCGGACGAGCAGGATGCCCTCCTGCAAATGATCTGGAACGGTCCACCACTGGAGAGCGCTCCACATCCCTGTGTCACCGGCACAAGCTGGTCCAAGGGATCGTCAGCGTTATGACCACTGGCTGGCCAGTCCCCACTGAAGGGCGCATGTTCCAGCGGGCCCAACGGACCACGCTGGTGCAGGCCGCCATGAGACCCAGGAGCGCAGGAAGTCCCGGGCAGGCGCAATGCCCAACCAGAAATGATCGGGCAAAGGAGGAAAGAACTCGGCCCTGTCCGCCGGGAGCCACGCCTGGCTCAAGAGAGTCGAGCTGCGCGGCATGAATAGAATCACCTGCTTGGCTCGAGTTCCGACTTGGCCTCGTTGATAGGAGGCCCAGTTGAGAGCAGACCTGGAGGGCCAGATCTCTGGACCACTCCGCCTCCTTCCTGGAGGGAGCTGCTATCAGCCAGTCGTCCAGGTAAGGGTACACCGGACCCGTGCCAAGGGAATTCTGTCACCACTGCCATGCATTTGGTGAAGACCCTGGGAGCTGGAGACAAGCCGAAGGGCATGGCTTGGAACTCGAAGAGGATCCTTCCGCGGGGCGAAGGAATCTCTGGTGAGACGGACGGATGGGACGTGAAAAACGCGCGTCCTGCAAGTCCAGAGAGCAGAACCACGCTGCTGCCCAAGGATGGTATTATCTGAGCCAGAGTGACCATCCTGAAGGTTGAGACCTTAGGAACTTGTTTAGGTCGGTAGGTTTGAGAATGGGCGCCAGCCCCGTCCGTTCGGAACCAGGAAGTACCTGGACACAAACCCTGGGTCTGAAGGAGGGTCCACCACCTCTCTTACCACCTCCTTCTGGAGGAGGGCGATGTCGGCTCGACTAGCCGCCAGTGAGGCTGGGGATCGAGCCCCGAGGCGGCGGCTCTGAAGGGTGGTGCCTGCTCAATTCCAGAGGCAGGCTCTTCCCACCACCTCCAAGACCCACCTGTCCGTGGTAACAGTGGACCAGGCGGAGCGGAAGTGCGAGCGGCCTCCCATGGGGACCCAGGAGTGAGTGGCGGGGATGGGGCGACACCTCAGCCCGTCACTGGGCAGGCTTGGAGGAGGGACCGCCGAGGACCTCCTGGGCCCTTTCTCCTGCCTCCTGTTAGAGGAAGCGGTGGCTTGGGTTTGGGATACCAAGGCCGAGCCTGCTGGCCCTGACGTTGTGGCCGAGCGCGCCGAGCGGCAGAAGGACGAAGGGGCTTAGGCTGTGGTTTGGGCCTTTGTCCTTCTGAGCGGAAGAGACCGAGTCCAAGGTGGCATTGGACTTCTCGATCCTCTGCAGGTGACCTTCCACCCCAGGGCCAGAGGTCAGTCCCAAAAAGGAACATCCGCTAACTTGTGCTGGGTATCCAGTAAAGGTGGATATCCTCAGCCAAGCCCACGCGACCATAGCCACTGCGGCCGCCACCGATCTGGCACATGAGTCCCCTATATCCAAAGCAGTCTGGAGCTGCTGTTTGGCCACTGCCCTGCCCTGGTCCCGCACCTGCTTAACCGTAGTCTGCAGATCAGCGGAAGATGAGGATGACCTCATCCAGGAGCCCAACAGGGCATGAGAAAATAAATGCCGAGGACGGCCAACCGCCTGACGATAACAGAGAGGACGATGTAGACTTTTCACCGACATAGTCCAATTTCTTGGACTCCTTGTCAGGAGGTTTGTCCACATCCTTGGCGTTGCCGTAGCGCGGCTGTCGGTAACCAACCCCTCAGCAGAGGGTGTTCCAGCAACCGGACAAGGGGACGGTGAGACCTTTCCTGGCCATCCTGGCGGCGCAGGGCAGGAAGCAGGGGCTGCCAAAGTTCAGTGCCGGACCCACTATGGCCTCGGCCACCGAAGAAGCCTCCGTCGAGAATCCCTCGGTCCAGAATCTCCATTGAGGGGATACCTGGCCCGCTTGGAAGCGGGTTCGAGCTCCATCCCGGTAGACTCGAGATGAGCGAGAGCAGTCCTAGGAAGAACTGACGGGCTATCGTCCATTGACTGACCTCCTGAAGACTCCAAGTCCAGTCGCTTGGAGAAAAGGAGGAATCATCTTGGACTCGGAAGAGTCCTCGAGAAACTGCCTCTGGCCTGAGCCACCTTCACCTGCCGAGGTCGAGTCGGGAGTGAGGGTAACTGACAACCCGATGGGGTAGACCCATGGCCGACCGAGATCCTTGGTGGAGCCCCAATTGGTGGCTGTGGAGGCGGAGGTTCCACCGGAATCGGTGGAGCAGCTGGTTTTGGCCGAACAACCGGCCTGGGTATAGGCTCCTCGGATAAGTCGAGGGGTTGTGTCGGCCATTCCGGTGACAGCCACTTAATGGCCGGGGAAGGCGGGGGTCGGCTTATTCCCGGCCAGGAGGAGCTGTTGCAACATAAGGTCCTCGTACCGTCGACGTAATTTACATGAACCTCCCTCATCCGAGGAGGAGGGGCGAGGGCAACAGCGGCCCGCCGCTTACAGCGGTGCTGAGACCGAGACCGCCATGGCGGTGGGATCGGCTGGACCCCAAGAGGTCCGGAGACCGAGACCAGAGTCCCGGAATTTCCGAGGTCGGTGCGGGAGGTGTCGGCGGGAACCGGCACTCGCCGGCTCGGATGGTCCATCCGAGGCTCGGAACGGAGGCACAGGCGAGCCACGGGATCCTCAACTCCTCCCGGGGGAACGGGAGAGGGTCTCGGCTGCTAAAGGCGACAGCCCGTCAATGGGTGAGAAAAATCTCGACTTCATCGAGTCAGGAGTCTCGGTCAACTGACCTGGCGGGGGCACCGTGGAGGCCAGTGGCTGAAGCAGAAGCGGTCGACCGAAGCCGGCAGTCGACGGCCCGAGAGAGGGACCTTTCCGCTCCCAAGAGGCGTCGACGGAGGACTTACCCCTGTCCCTCTTTTGGACCGAGAATAAGGTCCAGCAGCGCGAGCCCTTCTCCTTTAGTGGAGAGGGACAGACAAAGCTCCTTAAAAGAAGCCGTGTAGGAAGAACCCAGAGAGGCGGGATAAATGCGCGGCGAGGAAAGATCTGACCCGTACCGCCTCCTCAGGGCGACCATCGCTGAGAGCTGATCGCATGACCCGCCCGCCGCGGACACGCCAACCGGGCCTCCTTGGACTTCACGGAGAAGCGCTTCTCGGGGCGGCCCAGTTGCAATCGGGCAGCACGCGGTCTTGAGGGCGTGGGCCGAGAAAGATGAGCACAGTCATAAGCCTGGAGTGGGTGCTCAAGGCCTAAGCAGTGAACACCGTGGAGTGTGGATCCGTCGAGACATCTTCTTGCCCGCATGGGCATCTCAAAACCGAGTCGGTTGTCCGCATCGCGCCGCGAGGGATAGAAGACTAAGTCTTTGCAAAATTTATTTTAAATCCATAACGGAGAAATAGGAACCAGTCACAAGCGCAGGCGTAAGGAGGGAACCTGAGCCTGCGGTAAGGAAGATCTGGCATCATGGGGCTGGAGCCGAGGTTATACCACCCGGTGGGGGAGGAGCAAGCTGGAAGACCTTCCGCAAGATTTAAGCGCAAGGATACTGCCAATGAGTGTGGATGAACAACATATCCATGTCCTAAATTTTTCTTCAAACAACATGAAGTCTTGCTGTATTCTGCTATTGCAGGCGACCAAGCAGTACCTCCATGGAGGAGGACAGAACCTACTTTGGAATAGGCTCTGAAGTACTGCTGTGCTTAAACCGAGCATCACTCCTAGCCTGGATATCCAGAGAGTAATGCTTGGTGAATGTATGGACTGTTTTCCAGGTGGCTGCTTGACAAATTTCTAAGATAGAATATCCTGGCAGCAGCCAGGGAAGCAGCTAACCTCTAGTACAGTGAGCCCTCAGGCCTGAGGGTGGAGTTCTACCAGTTTTCATAGCAGAACTGTATACAAGAGACAATCCACCTGGCAATAGATCTCTTAGTGGAAGGTTTGCCCTTACCAACCTGTCCATATGTGAGGAACAATTGGAGGGACTCAATCCTGTGACCCTTAGTGCGCTCTATGTAGTAGCTGAGGGCTCTTTTAACATCCAAGCTGTGCAGCCTCCTCTCCCCAGAGGAGGAATGGTCAGTGAAGAAAACAGGGAAAGACACAGACTGGTTAAGGTAGAAATCTGAAACCACCTTAGGCAAAAACTTCCTGTTTGTTCTTAGGACCACTTTATCTCTATGGAAAGAGATGAAATCAGGCTCCACTGACAGGGCTTGCAATTCACTGATATGCCTGGCAGAGGTAATGGCTACCAAAGCACAGTTTTCCAAGTCAAGTACTCAAGCTCTGCAGAGGACAAAGGCTCAAAGGGTGGTTGCATCAGCTGAGCAATGCAAACATTAAGGTCCAAGCAGGAGCAGGGTCCCTAAAGGGGGGGGATTAGTGTGCAGCAATCCCTTGAAGGACTTACAAAACACAGGATGGGCTGACAGAGGAGAGGGCTTGCCTACTGACAAGAAGGCAGAAACAGCTGCCAAATGCACTTTAAGTGTAGCTGGCCTAAGGCCTAGGCCATTAAGATGAACCATATAGTCCAGAACCGTAGGCAACCCAGCAGATTCTGGAGAAATATCCTTATTAGAACACCAAATAGTGAACCTTTTCCATTTGGAGTTGTAAGTCTTTCTGGTGGAAGGCTTTCGAGAAGCCTTAAGGATATCCAGAACACCTTGAGAAAGCTGCAGATCAGCAAACTAACTCTTCAAGAGCCATGCCTTGAGATTGAAAGACCTGAGGTTCGGGTACCAAATCCTCCCCTGAGAGGATGTCAACAGGTTGTAATTCCAGGGAACAGACAGGGGAAGGTGGACTGCTAAGAAAGCAACAGGGGGCACCAGGGCTGTCTGGCCCAATCTGGAGCAATCAGAATCACTTTGCATGGTTGTGACCTTATCTTGACTAACACCTTGAACAGGAGAGGGAAGGGGGAAAAGTATACAGAAATGTCCCTTCCCAATTCAGAATCAGAGCATCCAGGGGGACTGAGCCCAAGACTGGGGTCTGCAACAAAAGAGAGGAAGTTGGTGATTGTCTGGGGCTGCAAAAAGATCTATCTATGGAGTGCCCTACCTCGAGAAAATCACTTTCAAAACTAAGGGATCTAGGGTCCATTCGTGATGGTCCTGGGATATCCTGCTGAGAGCATCTGCTAGGACATAGTCCTTCCCTGGGAGGTGAACTGCTATCAGAGAGGTTTGCAGGGAATAGGCCAGGGACCACAACTTCATTTTTTCTGTGCACAAGGCCACAGACAGAGTGCCTCCTTGCTTGTTGATGTACCACATTGTGGTGGTGTTGTCTGTTCTGATCTGGACCACCTTGTTCTGTACAGATTTGGAAAAGGCTTGCAGTGCCAGAAACACTGCTCTGAGTTCCAAGAGATTGATGTGAAGCAGAGATTCTTGAGGGTGACCACAGCCCTTGGGTGGTAAGATCCCCTAGGTGGGCTCCCCAGCCCAGCAGGGAGGCATCTGTGGTGAGTATCACTGAATGAGACTGAGTGACAAAAGGAACTCCTTGTCTTAAATTGTCCTGATCCTGCCACCATTGCAAAGCCTGGATCAGGGTTCGAGTCACTGGGACTAGTTTGGTAAGGGAATCCTTTCTTTGGGACCAGAAGGCTCTTAAGTGGAACTGAATGTCCCTCATCTGGAATCTCGCTCCCTGGACCACTGCTGTGGAGACTGCCATGTGGCCCAGAAGCTGCAGGAAATGCCTTGCTGGTCGAGACACCTGTAGGATGAAAGAAGAGGCCAGTTCCATAAGGGTCCTTGCCCTGTCCAGGGGAAGAAGGCTCTTGCCCTTACTGTACCCAGCTCCGCCCCTATGAAGGTGAGGTGCTGTACTGGCTCGAGAACTGACTTTGGAAGGTTGAGGAGGAATCCTAAGGAAGTGAGCACTTGCTGAGTTATTTGCAGATGTGACTTGACTTGGTCTGGAGACTGACCCACTATGAGCCAGTTGTCCAAGTATGGAAGATGGAGATCTTTCTCTCCTTAGGAAAGCAACCACTACTGCCAGGCACTTTGTGAAAACCCTTGGGGCTGATGTTGGGGCAAAGGCATTGCTCTGGTTATAGTGGCCTGAGGACGCTTGAACCTGAGGTACTTTCTGTGGGAGCACCTCATGGGAATGTGAAAATAGGCATCTTTGAGGTCCAGGAAGCTAGCCAGTCCCCTGGCCTTAGAGAGAGCAGGATTATTCCCAGAGTCACCATTTTGAACTTTGGTTTTAAAGGTGCTTGTTCAGATATCTTAGGTCCAGGATGGGCCGCCATTCTCTGTCTTTTGGGGGTTAGGAAGTACCTGGGTACAATCCTTTGCCTTGTGTGAGGGTGAAACCCTCTCTCTGGCTCTGAGAGCCAGGAGGAAAAACCTCTGCCTCTAGGGCAAGGGTCTCTGATGGATTTGCAGGTGGAAGGATCTGGTTCTCATCTTGGGAAACTATTTGAAGCTGAGAACCAGTCCCTTGCTTACTACTTCCAGGACCCACTTGTCTGATGTCAGAGACTTCCAGTCCTGGACAAAGTAAGCCAGCCTGCCCCCTACAGGTATTGGAGAATCGGCCCGGGCAGACCCATCAGGGTGTCTGCTTGGCAGGGGCTTTAGGCTGAGGGGTGAATGCACGCCTGCTCATTCCCCATCTGCCTCTCCCTCTGAAGAACCCCCTCTGAGCATAAGAAGAAGAGGCGGAGGACTGGGCTTGGTAAAAAGGCCTTTGAAAAGGCCTGCCCCTGGACTGCTGCCTTTGAGGAGTGGCTTGCCTTTCTTTGGCCTGAGCACTCCTGTAGGTGGTCCTGTACTCGTCCATCTTTTTCATGTAGTTCTCGGTCTGCTCCCCAAACGGAGAATTACCAATAACAGGGAAATACATGGCCTTAGCCTGGGTATCCTGTGATAGGCTAGTACATCTGAGCCAAACCATCCTCCGAAGGGCCACAGATGTAGCCATGACTCTTGATGAAACATCACTGGAGTCCACAGCAGCATGAAATTGCACCTTGGATGCCTCAATCCCATCTGCAGCCACCTGCTCAGCTCCTTGGCAAGCTGGTCAGGGGCCTGTTTAACCAGAGTCAGCACAGTGTCCCATCTGGACTTCTGGTATCTAGCTGTGTGAGCCATATAGTTAGCCTGCCTGAGTCCCAAGATGCTGCCATGTCTGCTTCTTTGCCATGGCATCAATCTCCTGGAGTCCTTATCTGGGGGTGTGATGCCAAGGGATATTGCCTTATCACAGGCAGCAGCCTGCACTACTAACATGGCTGCATTGCTGAGAAAGGAACTCCGTGTCTGAGCTTGAAAGGTGTACCTCTTGTCCATTCGTCTGTCCACAGGAGGTATGGAGTTAGGAGTCTTAAAATTTTATTTGTCTGTTTCCCAAAAGATTTATGGAGGGGAACAGACAGTCTCCTGGACTCTGGGATGTCCATCATTTCAACAAAATCAGGCTCCTCCTGATCCTCTACTGCTTCTTCCATTGGAAGCTGGAGGGTTTTAGCCACTTTTTTGTAAAACATAAAGTGGGAAGGGGACTCAGAAAACCTAGGAGGAGAAACACCTGAAGGTCTGTCTGGGGAGATGTCCGGGTCAATAGGCACACCCAGACTTTCATAATCACCATCAATCTCATTCTCCCTCCTCATCTGGTTCATAAAATTCTTCTGAAGTGTAATCCAGAACCGGGGGAACTGACCGAACTGAACCCCTGCCAGATGGTGCCGGTTCGTCCGGAACCGAAGTAAGCGACTGCACTATTCTTATCGCCTTGGCTATCTCATCAGCGGTCGGAGTATGAATTTCTGGATCCGAACCGGACGATTTATCTTTTCTTTTTCTTTTAACCGGAACCGACTCCTCAGAATCAGCTCTCCTCTTGCCCGAAGAAGTATCGCCCTGGTCAGAGGGCACTCCTTCTGGTTCTGTCGGACCCGAACCGGGCTGGCCATCCGGGTCAGCGGATTTCTCGGCCTCCCTTACCCTCAGTCTACTTACTCTCTTATCCAGGGTAGCTTTGGGAAAATTCTTACAAATTTGGCAGTCTGAATCGAGGTGGTCAAACCCTAGACAATAAACACAGGTGGTGTGGGGATCAGACTTAGCAAAGGCTTCCCCACACACACACTGCAGTGTTGAAACCCAGTGGGCCCGTTTTTTTTCTTGGGTTTCTCAGACATGGCCAATCCTATCCAAAACTTACCCTTTTTCAGCAATCCGCCAGGCAAGACTCCCCTATCGCTTCCTGACCGTGTTACGGGTCTTGGAAAAAAACGTAATAAAATCCATTTTTTTTTTTTTTTTTACAACCGATATGGACCGGTTACCACACACTACGTAAATTCACAAACTTTTTTAAACTAAACTGATCTGTTCAGCCGAACCGATCCGACATTTACAAGTTCCACACAGAAACTAAATGCAAAACCTATCTAGTACTCACGGTACCACAGACAGAGACTTAAACCGACAGATTTGGTAGCAGAAATTCGGTAGAAACTGAGCGAAAAAGACACTTTAACAGACTTTTTTGAACCGAGCAAAGGAGAAATCTCCGGAGTGACTGTTCAGTGAGGCGGAGTAAAGAATCTGACAGTTGGAGTTTAAACAGCAGCAGACAGGGGCTTCAACCGAACTCACGGTGAACATTCCATGCTGGCCATGGAAAGTTTAACTCTTTGTTCTCCGGGGCAGTTGAAAGGCAGGACCTAACTGCAATAGTCAAAATACAGCAAGACTTCATGTTTGAAGCTGTGGTTCTACACTGATTCAGATGGAGGAAGAACCGACCTCCAACCACGACCTCCTGGGTCTGGATCAGAGGAGGGGGGTGCTGACAAGGAGTCAAGCTGAGGTGAAGCCAGCTGCAAAGGCTGGTCCCTCACTTCTGGCGTGCTTAGTCGCTGTTCCAGCACCTGAGGGGGCAGGCAAGGGAGCCTGGGCTCTATGCTTTCCCTGAGTACAGGAAGCTGTTCCAGACCTACTGTTCCATTTACGAAAAGTAGACCGCCCTCTGCCCCTTGGCTGAGTGCGGTAGAGGGAATGGACCGATTTGATGGCCGTGCCCCAGGCCTGCAGATAATTTATGAGGTCCTGGACATCAGGGCTGAACAGCAGCGTTTTGTGCTGCACATCAGCTGCAAATTCAGAAACTCTGAGCCAGAAGTGCCTACAGAGGCATATGTCTGTGGCAGGTGCCCTGGCAATGGTATCAGCCATGTCATACAGTGCTCTGAGGAGATGTTTGCAAACAAACTCAGCCACCTGGAAACACTGAAGCAATTCCTGCTTTTGTGAGCCATCAGGAAGGGCCTGAGCCATAGCTTTGCCCTTCTTCCAGTTGGCATTTTGGTATTTGACCATGTGTGACAGTTTGCAATTCTCAAGCCTAAGGTGGAGAAGGCATACACCTTTTCCCCCCAGAGGTTGATCCTATGAGACTCCTTGTCTGGGGGAAGGGAACTAAGGTATTTAGACACCTTAGATCTGCCATGAGCTGCCTTAATGACTACTGAGTCAGCTTTGGCCTAGGCAGCATAATAGGGGAGACCCTAAGGAGCGTGATAAAGTTTGTCTGCCCTGCCTGGCATAACTGGCACCATGTCTGGTCTGTACCAGGCTGCTGTGGCTGCTTTCTTCAATGCTGGAAGCACTGGAGGAACGATCTTTGGGGGAGATTCTGGAATCTCCAGGAAATCCACCAGGTCCTTTCTGGTGGCATCCTCTTCCTCAGTGTGGAAGCCCATAGTAGAGGACAACTGCTTCATTGCATTAAAAATGTGTGGGGTCCTCAGGAAGGGACCTGGGAGTGTGCTTCACAGAGTCCTCATTGACAGAAGAGGCTGTGGATTTGTCAGACAGCAGGAGTTCCTCCTCCTCCTCTTCTTCCTCCACCTCATCAGGAAGAATGAGGTCAGGGTGATACTCCTCCTCGACATAGACCTCTTCAATCTCTGGGTCTGGCGTTGGGTTCACAGACGGGGGCCCATGGGGAGTTTCCCAGGGTCAAGAAACAGGCATCTATAATGAAGCTGCTGTCAACAGCGCCGCCGAAGGGGGCCTATTCAAGGCACCCAGTTGCTGAACAAGCACATTAGTGAACGTGAGCAGAACTTCATTCAGGTTGACAGTGGACGTTGACGGAGGGGGTGTTCGGTGGCACAGGTGTCAACGACACGCCTGCTGAGTCCCGAGAACCAGACAAGCCTGTAGCCCTGGTGGGAGAAGAGGCAGGTCTCGATGGGAGTCTCATTGACAATGAACCTGTCACTGATGACGGAGGGGCTGACTGCCTGGAGGTCAACGGCCGGGCACCCTGTGAATCAGGCAGATGTGCTGTCGGTATGGGTCTGGTAAGCACAGAGACCTGGACAGCAGTTCTCTGTCACTGAAGATCCCCCAGGAGGAGAAGCCGACAAGGAGCGAGATCGACGCTGGGGGAGTGGGTGCTGTCTTTTGACCCCCCCCCCCCGAGGACTTGTCTCGGGCCTGGGAGCTTGAAGATCCAGTCGGCGAATGGGAGGTCGGGGCCTGTCTGGAGCTGGCTACTTGTTCCACCAGGAATTTTTTGACAGCCTTTTTGCGTTGCTGAAGGGTTGGTTGGTTAAACTTCTGGCTGAGTTCACAGACAGAAACTTTGTGATCAGGCCCAAGACAGCGGACACAAACTGAATGTTCGTCTGTAGAAGCAATCTTCTTTCCGTAGCGACAGCGACGGAAAAGAGAGGAGGAAGGATTAACTCTTGACATAAAAAGAAATCTCTTGAACAAGAGATTTTACAAAGTACGTGAAAAAACCATAGGCTGAAAAAAAAAAGCATGAATACTGCGGCGGGTTTCGCGGAGACCATGCAAGTGAGTCGACGGTCTGTAGAAGAAGAACTGAGGAGGGAGCGGGGCCGTCCACACCTATATAGGTTTGGTGACATTGGCTGACGTCGACAGTGTGGGTGACCCCAGTTGTACTGCTGAAAATCTTCCGTGTGAATTCCCCTATACCGATGGCTAAGGTTTCTATGGTGTTAAACCTGATGACAGAGATACACCCAAAGATGATTTTGGGCTCCTGGATGTTTGGAGATCTATGCAGGGTTTCAGTGGGGGATATACTTTCTTTTCCCAAGTCCATCAAACACTCCAGAATAGATCTATTTTTAACACAATCTGAAATTCAGTACTATTTAAAAAACATCTGTCTAGGGCCCCTAGGACTCTCAGACCATGCTCCCCTTTTTATGGAACCGAGCTCAGCTAATCCACAGAAGAAAGTGTTCTGGAGATTGAACCTTTCTTTGTTACAAGAATCAGAAGTGAGGGAACAAATTTTGCAAAATATACAACAGGCTGTCCAAGAAAACATCTCCCCTGAAATATCAGCAGGGATCTTATGGGACACTATTAAAGCCCTCGTCAGGGGGAAATTAATTGCCCTTGCCACAAGTAGGAAAAAGCAGAGAATTGAAAAACAATAGACTATTTTTATACTTCAGCTTTTATTTGGTTCACATACAGCATTTTGTCAAAATTATTCATCAATTATAGCATAACAATTTCTTATACATACAGTCTTAACAATGGACTATAACTTCTAGTATTCTGTTATATACTCTAAAAGAATACAAAACTAAAGTTGAACAAACACCCAAAAGGCAGCTTGCAAAGATCTAAAGTCCATTAAGAGGCATATATCTCCTTTCTTTTGGGTCGGATTTAAAAACAGTATAATCAATAGGTTAATATTTCCTCAATAACAGTAAATATTAGCACAGAATGTCTTATTTTGTTACATAATCTATCTTTTTCCAGTCTCTGATGTCTACATTTACACCTTCCTTTTCATTACAGGGTTCACTAAAAAAACAATAGGCTTTAGAACAAAAAATATCTGCTTTACAGAGACAAGGGCAATTTAATAAACAAAGGGTTAAGGGACTAGATGTTTATAAAAAAGGAATTAAATAAATTATTAGAGTAGAAGATGGAACTTAACTTAAAATATCTGAGACAGAGGTATTATGAGGGTAGTCCCCAAGCCACAAAATTGTTAGCATGTAGATTAAGAGCTAAAAAAGCTAAAGCTTGTGTAACTAAGGTGTTACATCCAGACACTAATCAACACATTACTAGTATCGAAGATGTGATAGAAGCCTTTAAAGTTTACTACGAGAAATAACACAAAGAAAAAACTAGCAACCCCTAGGGTGAATAGAGGGCTTCTTTTCTACCCTACATTTACCTAAGGTATCCAAGGAACATAATGAGGCATTATGTGTCCCAATATCTGAAGCAGAGATATTACAAACAATAAAGTATGGCAAGACAGGGAAATGCCCAGGCTTGGATGACCTGCCTATGGAATTTTATAAGAAGTTCCCCACTGAGATGATTCCCTTATTGGGACTAGCATATAAGGAGGCAACCACGGAGGATGGTAACCGCCCCCCTTCCTGGAGCCTTGCAGTCATCTCAGTGATTCCTAAACAGGGCAAAGATCCCACACTATGCCCGTCATATTGACCCATATCTACTTTAAATGGTGACTATAAAATCCTTACATCCATATTTGCCAAAAGACTAGAGAAGATGATACTAAACATTATTAATAAAGATCAGACTGGTTTGATGACAGGCTGCAGACAACGTGAGAAGAACCTTGCATATAATCGATTACATAAATTCTCAGAAAATTTCTTCCATTATCATGAGTATGGACACCGAGAAGGCTTTTGATCAAGTTGATTGTTTTTTCTTATATACAAGGTCCTTGATCATTTTGGCTTCTCCCCTACCTTTATTAACTGTATCCAAACACTATATAATGCCCCATAAGCTTACGTTAGAATGAATGGTCATCTTTCCTCTTGCTTTAAACTAAGTAAATGGACCAGAGAGGGCTGCCCCCTGTCTCTGATCCCTTTTGCCCTATATATTGAGCCACTAGCACAGAAAATAAGACAAGATGTAGATATGAATAAAAATTAAAATAGGCCCCACTGAACATAAAGTAGCACTGTACGCAGATGACATGTTGCTCTCCCTTAGGGAGCCGGAAGATTCTCTGGATAGAGCAATGACACAAAATAATTTTCAGTGTTATTTGGGTATACACTGAATGAAACAAAAACAGATATCCGTACTTTAAACTACTCTCTGTCAACAGAACTGAAGAATAAATACCCATGAGATGAGAACTACAGAAATTTAAATATTTAGGAATATTTTTGAGGCCCACCACATCTTCTTTACACCAGGATAATTATTTGCCTTTAATTAAAACATTACAAGAAGATTTCCGTACATGGTCCCGTATACCCTTCCCACTATATTCCTGCATTCAGATAATAAAAATGAATGTTCTTCCCAGACTTTTATACTTATTTCAATGTATCCCTACGCTTATGTCTTGGAAGTAATTTATGGAATAACAGAGAAAGATACATAAATTTGTTTGGGTATCTCGCCACCCTAGGATTAGAAGTGTGTTATTAAATGCTGGAAAGGAGGGTGGGGGTGGGCCTTGCCTCCACTAGAACATTACTAATTGGTGACGCGGATAAAAATAGCCTTCCAGTGGGTACTCCCCCAGTGCAAGTCCCATTGGAAAGATATAGAACAATTCTCAGGGGAGGAGGTGCCACAAACAGCTCTCCTTTATGATGACATGCTACTAAATAACAAGAGAGAGAGATCCCCCCTCATGGCCTTAGAGACTATCCTACAGGCCTGCAACAGGGTGGCCAAACAGGATAAGATAGGAGCATACACTTGGAAGTACAGATGGTTTGTTTGGGATAATACATTCTCTATGAACAAATTTGATCTCTGGTTTAAATATCAGAGTAGAAAAGTGATGCAATTTCCAAACCAGTGCCTGAGAGGGGAGATCTTTAAAACCTCTGAAGAATTAAAACAGGATATCCAGTGGCAAAATAAAGATAGATTCAGATATTTCCAAATAAGAGATTTTGTAACTAGGTCTATTAGACAGAGAAAAGAAGTGTCTAGAGTACCCTTCTTTGAACTCATCACACTGGACTCAGTCCTGTCAAATTTCAAGCAAAAGGGGCGATTACACTATTATACCAGTATTTCATGCAAGACACGCTTCACATAATAAACCCAACAGAAACCAAATGGGAACAAGAACTGGACGTTCACCTAACACAAAAAGAGTGGCAAGCCATCTGGAAAAATTGGTTCAAGACAACATCCACCCCGAGGTGGCAAGAATTTTGGTGGAAGGTAAAAGTTGGGTATTTTGTGGTCCCTACGATAACAGCTAAATGGAAAACCACACATACGGTGGCATGCTGTAGAGGGTTCAGGGAAGAGCTAGGATATCACTGCCACATATTCTGGGCCTGTGACAAACTCAAACCCTTTTAGGAAGGGATAAAACAGAGACTAACGGTGCTGTTCTCTTTGGGAGGGGACGTTACCATACACATCTAATACTAGGCATCAAACCAGAATTGGTTAAAGTTAGAGAAGCACTCTACCTATGGAATATTTTATTATAGGCTGCTTTAAAAGCGACCATGTGTAAATGGTTGAAAGAGTCCCCACACACCTTACAAGACTTGGCAGAAATTGTTGAAGAAATTGCAGAATGGGAAAGGTTAACATTTCAGGCATAAGACAGGACAGAGGCATATATAAACTGAAGGGTTAGATGGGAAATGTTTAAAACAAATTTAACATAGAGAGATACCATTAAGTCGTAGACAGATTTTTCATTGGGAGTAGGGGATCAAAAAGGACACAGAACTATTTATTAATAAAGGATGGCAACTTGTGGGCCCACCCCCTTTGCTCTCCTACCACTTGTCCTCTTCTCTCCGCGCCCCCCCCCCGTCCTCCTAACCTCATCCAAATACAGGTTCTAAGGGCATGATATATTGTTCTTTCTTTGCTGAAAAACTTTTCTACAACTCCCTGGAGCTTGAAAGCTAAATTACTTTGTTACCCCCCCCTTACTTGGCTACTTATGGTTGTTAATGTTTATCGTTAACGTTTTACTGTTTGTCTTTTGTTATAATTATAACTTTATATAAAATTGTAAGGGGATTGTTCAGATGTTAAACATATTGAGAAAATATTGGAAACGATACTATTGGTAATATGTTATTGCTACTGGGATACTTCATATGTGAAATGGAAAAGATGAGAAATGCTTAATAAACAAAGTATAAAAAAGGTAATTGCTGCATCTGAGTGTAGGAAGAGTGATAGGTAAGAAAAGGTGTTAGTAGGAGGTGAACAGTGCATCAGAGGAAGAGAAAGACAAAGTAATAGGAAAGGCATAGCTGGGAATGGAATTTGGTGATTAAAATGTCATTACTGCATCTGGGTGGAAGAAAGGGGATAGGCAATCAAAGGTGGTAGCCATGCTGGGAGTGGTGCGGTGCAGTGGTTGCGGGCAGCAGTCTTCAGGCAGACCTTTTGGACACTGAGGTACTGCCCCATCTACATGCACCTCTCTTGACTGAGAGAGGAGGTTGCCAGACTGAAGGCCGAGGTGGCTTGGGTTAGGAGGAATACACAAAGAAGTGTTGCACTCGTAGGAAGAAAGACCAAGAGACTAAGATGAACTTCAATTATTTATTCCAGCATGGAGGTAAGCTGCGTAAGCCCTAGCACTTTGACCAAAAAGGTATTCCTCAGGGGGCGTATCGTGTGACAGGGATACACCCACTTTATACACATCACAAGTCACAACTTACATTTTCAAAAAGTGCTTTTAAATTAAACTGTTTTAAACGTGTTAACTTAGAAATGCACAAAACACATGCATTATAATAAAGTCAACTAAAATTCAAAGAAAGCGCATATATACACACACAACATGTATTTGTCTTAGTAGTTGAAGTAGTGCATGGGAGAGGGTTTCCTATGGGGGGTCAGAAAAGGGCACCTCAGAATCATTTCACAACATACAGTAAGTTGTATAAGCTTGCTATTGCTTGCTTTTATAGAAAGCTTTTTACCCAAGCACTTTCCAAAGGTTTTTTTTTTTTTTTTTAAAGTAAATACGTATGTCATGCATAGTCTTCCTAAATAAATGTAGTCGTCATATATACCTATATTCATACTATAAAAATCAGTTTAATATGCAACTTGGAAATAGAAAATTATGATCAAATCGACTGCTGATTATTAGGTTAGACCAATTAGTAGTTTATAACAAGACAATAGCTCCCCAAAAATGCTAAGTTCTCATTTGAGGTATAAAATGCTTCGTTGATCTAGTCACTCTTTAAGAGGTTTTAGTCCCGTCTCGGACTATATAAAACCTCATAAGTCACATAACTGGAGTGACTAGAGAAGAACACACAGAATAAGGAGAATATGAAGGAAGTAGAATATAAGTAAATAATGGAGACAGAGAGATAAAGGGATAGTGAACATGATGAGATATAGGTAAAGAAAGAAATGGAAAAAGACATAGAAAGGAAGGAAAGGGAAAGGAAGAGGGACTGGATAGACTACAGGAGACATGACTAGCCACAAAGATATTGCACATGGCATGGCATTCCAGTCTTATAGAGTAAAGATGATTTCCAAATGTAGGCTTATCATGAAGCTGTGGAGAGATAACATCATAAAGGAGTGTTAAGAAACTGAGGCTATTTTAATTCTCTCTCAAAAAAGGCCTATAATCTACCTCCTCATTCATCCCTACAGGATTCAAAGCTCTTAAATTGGAAATCCACCTGCTTTCTTTTTTCTGAAGTAAATTCAATCTGTCCCCACCCTGTGAAAGGTGGGGCACCTGTTCCAATTTCATGAATTTGAGCCCGACGGGACTCGATCTGTATGCCACCGCATAGTGAGCTCCTTTGGCGTTTTCGTAGTTTTTATTGACTATTGCCCTAACGTGTTCTTGTATTTGTACCTTTAACATACGTGTGGTAATTGACACATACTGTAGGCCACACATGCAGCAGACTACTATGGCAGGTTATAAACCATTTGATCTTAGCAGTTTTCATATATCAAGTGGATGTGTATATATATATATATATATATATATATATATATATATATATATATACACACATACACACACACACACACACATATTCCCCATAGATGCGTATCTGCAAATATTGCAGTTTCCACACCTATGGAAACCTTCCGGTCTATATGGCAGCCACTGACTGATGGTGTTCTCGCTAGTTCCCCGAGAGTGGCTTTTAGTCAGAATGTCTCCCAAATTCCTACCTTTCCTAAAGGCGACTCTTGGTTTGTCACCTATAACCATCTGTAATGACTTGTCACTCTTAAGTAGTGGCCAGAATATATGTACAAGGCCACCTACTTCTCTGGCTATTGGACAACTAATGTTAAATGTACAGGGTATGTTGTCACTATCCTTGTTCTTAGGGTCAACAGACTATCCCTCAGCTGCTCTCTCATTTTCTCTAAAGTGCTTTTCAGGATGGACTCTTCATATCCCCTAGTTAGCAATCTTTTGGTTAAGTCCTCTGCTTGTTTCTCAAAATCATAATCATTCATGCAGTTCCTTCTGATTCTTAAGTACTGCGCATATGGGATCGACTTAAGTTTCCGTGGATGTGAGCTGTATATACTGTTAGCGGCATTTGGCTTTCTATAATGACGACTGGAAATTGTTAGAATCGCCAGCTGTGAGTGTCATATCCAGGAAACTGATTTCAGTT
Organism: Neoceratodus forsteri; assembly: GCA_016271365.2. Lineage (NCBI taxonomy): Eukaryota > Metazoa > Chordata > Ceratodontiformes > Ceratodontidae > Neoceratodus > Neoceratodus forsteri. Next base: position 666,450,018 of record CM057451.1, on the reverse strand, counting down.
TTGGCAAATGTAGATGTAAAATGAAGATTATACTGATTCTGATTAATGTACATCATAAATTCCTCAAAGTTTTCTTCACTTCTATCCCATATGCACAGTATGCCATCAATGAAGTGGAACCAGCACATTATTTTGTCACTGAATTTGTTTTTATTAACATCAGATGTCCAGCTCGGGAGTTCCACCAGGACGCGCATAGTGCAGGTAAGTTCCCAAACTACCCCGGGTCCGGTAGGGTGACAAAGAACTGCACTGGCCTGCTGGAGAGGGGTAAAATCGAGCTGACAAACAAACAAAAAAAAAAAAACATCATAGATGTGCTGGTTCTCCAACTGCCCCATGTAAATATTCACAAATGAGGGGGCAAATGCCACCCCACTGTTGTGCCACACTGTGGCTATTCCTCGACCACTACCTGCAACCATGTGTGTTTGGTTTGAAGTTATACATTGTGACACTATGAACTTTGAATAAATTACAAACAGAAAAATGGGGCCCCAGTTTCAACTGAGCTACCATAGATGTCACAAGTCTGTATACAAGCAAACCCCATGACAAGGGAATTGAAGCAGTTAAAAATGTATTGATGACCCAGGGGAAAATTCTTGTTTGTTTTATCATCAAGGGACTCAAATTTGCCCTACCCCAAAACTTTTTCACTTTCTATGGGGACTTCTACCTGCAACAGTGTGGCACAGCAGTGGGAGTGGCATCTGCCTCCTCATTTGCAAATATTTACATGGGGCAGTGGGAGAACCAGCACATTTATGATATTAATAAAAATAAATTCAAATTTTGAGAAACAAGCAGAGGACTTAATCAAGAGATTGCTAACTAGCGGATATGAAGAGTCCATCCTGCAAAGTGTTTTAGGAAAAGCAAGAGAGCAGCTGAGGGATAGTCTACTGGCCCCTAAGAACAAGAAGGAGAGTGACGACATACCCTGTACATTTTAGCATTGGTTACTGTCCAATAGCCGGCAAAGTAGGTGGCCTTATACATAAAATACTGGCCACTACTTAAGAGTGACAAGTCATTACAGATGGTTATAGGTGACAAACCAAGATTCACCTTTAGAAAAGGTAGGAATTTGGGAGACATCCTGACTAAAAGCCACTTTCAGAGAACTAGTGAAAACACCAGGCAATGGCTGCTATATAGATCAGAAGGTTCCATAGGTGCTGAAACTGCAATATTTGCAGATACGCATCTATGGGGAATGTATATACAGTGACTTGCAAAAGTATTCAACCCCCTTGAAAGTTGTCAGATTTGTCTGGATTACAAATGAGAGACTTACATATATTATTCCAGTCAGTATTTTTATTGCAAACTCATATGCTCTAACAGTATATCCTCAAAGCCAAAATTAATTATCCGTCAGCACATCTATTAAAGTAAATTAAAAACTGGAAAATGCTGCTTGCAGAAGTATTCAACCCCTACACATTAGTATTTGGTAGAGCCACCTTTGCTGCAATAACAGCTTTAAGTCTTTTGGGGTAAGTATCTACCAGCCTTGCACACTGTTCGGGAGTGATTCTTGCCCATTCTTCTTGGCAGATTTGTTCCAGGTTGTTCAGGTTGGTTGGGTACGATTGTGGACTGCACTTTCAAACAGTGCCACAGATTCTCAAGGGATTGAGATCTGGACTTTGACTTGGCCACTGTAGGACATTCACCTTTTGTTGTTTAACCACTCCTGTGTTGCTTTGGCCTTGTTCTTGGGATCATTGTCCTGTTGAAAGGTGAAGTTTCTCCCAAGCTTCAGTTTTTAGCAGACTGAAGCAGATTCTCTTGCAGTATCTCCCTGTATTTTGCTCCATCCATTCTTCCTTCAATTTTAACAGATGCCCAGTCCCTGCTGATGAAAAGCATCCCCACAGCATGATGCTGCCACCACCATACTTCACTGTAGGGATGGTGTTTCTCGAGGCATGGGCAGTGTTAGGGTTTGCCACACATACGCTTTTGAATTTTGGCCAAAAATCTCTATCTTGGTCTCATCAGACCACAAAACCTTGTGCCACATCTTAGCTGGGTCACTCTCATGCTTTCTAGCAAACTCCAGACATGCTTTAATATGGTTCTTTTTGAGTAATGGCTTCTTTCTAGCCACCCTCCCATTCAGGCCAGTATTATGCAGAGCTTTTGATATGGTTGACTGGTGCACCGTCACTCCACTCTCAGCCACTGAACTCTGTAGCTCCTTCAAAGTGATTGTTGGCCTCTCTGTGGCTTCCCTCACTAGTCTCCTTCTTATTTGGACGTGAGTTTTGAGGGACTGCCTTGTCTAGGTAGTGCCTGGGTGGTGATGCAGATTCCACTTCCTCACTATTGATCCAACAGTGCACACTGGGATATCCAAACACTTGGATATTATTTTGTACCCTTTTCCTAATTTATGCATGTCTATTACTTTATCTCTAACTTCCTTAGAATGCTCTTTAGTCTTCATTTTCACACCCTTCCTTCAGATTCACAGTCTGACCAATGGTCATTAAACTGAGATGGGGGGGGAGAGATATCCAGAAAATGTGAGCTACTTTAATGTTTCAGTGGTGAGGCCAATTGTAAGCCAGTCGTGTCCTCGTTAGGGCAATATTTTTCATCTGTGTAAACTTGGAGCTTCCAGAGCTCAGGGGTTGAATACTTATGCAAACAGCATATTTCAGTTATTTATTTTTCTTAAACATATTTTCTAACATAAAACCAATGTCACTTTAAAATAATTATTTTGAGGGTCAGTCTTTTTAAATAAATATTACACAGAACAAAATCTCAATGTATCATTTGTAATCCAGACAAATCTGACAACTTTCAAGGGGGGTTGAATACTTTTGCAAGTCACTGTATACATCCACTTGAACATGGCCAAACTGCTAAAATCAAACAGTTTATAACTAGCCGTAGTACCTATGTGGTAAACATTGTCTGGTGCATGTGTGGCCTACAATATTTGGGAATGACCACACATATGTTAAAGGTACGAATACAAGAACACGTTGGGGCAATAGTCAATAAAAACTATGAAAACACCATAGGAGCTCACTATACGATGGCACACAGATAGAGTCCAGTCAGGCTCAAATTCATGGGATTGGAACAGGTGCCCCACCTTTCAAGGGGTGGGGAAAAACAGGTTACTCACCTGTAACAGTAGTTCTAGGAGTGGTATATGTTGTTCATCCACACTGGTTGGCATGTCACTTTCCCTTTTAAATCTTGCCAGATTGTCTGACAGCTGGCTCCTCCCACCCATCTGGGTGGTATATCCCTCGGCTCTGCCCCTTGACGCCAGATCTTGCTCGCTGGAAGCAGAAGGTAGTGTGTTGAAGCCGGGGAGGTCACGTGGGTTTGTGTGGATGAACAACATATACCACTCCTAGAACTACTGTTACAGGTGAGTAACCTGTTTTTCTAGGATCGTGGATATGTTGATCTAGCCACAGTGGTTGGCAGACTCCTAGCAGTTCTCCAACAGGAGGGAGGCAAGGCGCACACCCCCTACTTGGGAAACAGACTGGAGAAATGAGGCCCCAAAACCAGCATCCTGGCTTGACTCTAGGTCGATGTGGTAATGGGAAATGAAGGTGTTTGCTGACTTCCAGGTAGCAGCCATGCAGATATCCTGGATAGGGACATCCCTAGAAGCAGCCACCGATGCAGCAGTATGGTGGATGGAATGAGCTCTCATCCCTATGGGTGACTCCCTGCTCGCAAACCGATAGCAGAGATCAATGTAAGGTGTAATCCATCTGCCAAATGTCCGCTAGGCTGCAGGTCTGCCAGGTGTGGCTTCAGCATAGGTGACAAACAGCTGGTGAATCTCTCCCTGAACTTCAGCCATATGCTCCTTGTAATAAGAGAGCACTCGTCTCAGGTCCAAAGTATGGAGAATGTACTCGGAGGAGTAACTGGGGTAGTACAGAGTCATCACCTGGTTCATCAGGTGAAACTCCGATACAATCTTCAGAAGGAACTTCGGGTTGAGGCGCAGGACAACCTTGTCCCTGTGGAAGACCATATAGGGGAGACTCAACAGAGAGCACCTAGAGCTCCCCAATCCTTCTGGCTGATGTAATAGCCACCAGGAAGGTGGTCTTCCACGACAGGTGTGACATCTCTCTCTTGTGCATTGGTTCAAATGGCTTGCCCATATGTTTTGCCAATACCAGCAGTAGATCCCACGGTGGTGGTTCATGCACCAGAGAGGACATGTGATCAAGGCCCTTGAAAAAGCACCAGACCACCTTCTCCTGTGTCACAGTCCTCTGACCGGCCCACACCCGATGAGCAGAGATGGCTGCCAGGTGCACCTTAAGGGTCATAGACCGAAGACCTCCTTTGCTGAGAGACCAAAGGTAGTTGAGGATGCTAGCCACCAGACAGAAGTAAGGGTCCAGGCCCTTGCTCTGACACCAAATGGAGAATCTCTTCCATTTGAAGGCATAGCACCTCCTAGTTGACTCTTTCCTAGATGCCTCAACTACATTGAGTACATCGTCAAAGAGACCCAAAGCCTGGAACCCTTGCCGCTCAGGAACCAAGCTGTCAGGTGCAGGGAATGAAGCTCCAGGTGGAATATCTTTCCCTGACTGATGGAGAGCAGGTCTGGGTATGCTGGAAGACGCCTTGGGAGCCTGATGCTGGAGAAGATCTGGATACCAGAAGTAACGAGGCCAGTCTGGGGCAACTAGGATCACCTGTGCCTTGTCCTTCCTGACCTTGAGAAGCACCTTATGGACCAAGGGGAAGTGGAGGGAAGGCATAGAAGAAGCCTGGGGTCCATGGCCTCGAGAAGGCATCCCCCTGCAGTGAGTCCTGCTGAGGGGGGGTGGGCATGGAACAGCCTCAGCTTCACGTTCTTCCTAGAGACAAACAGGTCCACCTGAGGGGTGCCACACTGGGAGAACAGACCGTGCACTATCTCTGGATGGAGAGACCACTCGTGGGATGCCTCGCCCACATGGATGAGGGCATTCACCGGTTGACTCAAGAGTCCTGCCACATGAATGGCTAGGAGATCCACCTTTAGTCGTCTCACGAGGGTCCAGATGTGGACAGCTTCCCTGCACAAAGGCTGAGAGTGCATGCTGCCCTGTTTCTTGAGATAGTACCTAGTTGTGGTGGTGTCCGTCTGGACTTGAACCACTTGACCCTGAAAAAATGAAGCGAATGCAGTCAGCGCCAGCCAGACTGCTTGGAGCTCCAGCAGGTTAATGTGGCATGAGGATTCCTCGGGGGTCCAGAGCCCGTGGACTCTGTGGTCTCCCATGTGGGCACCCCAGCCCATGAGAGAGGCATAGGTCATCAAGATGACAGTTGGCTCGAGGCAGACAAACAGGATTCCTTCCTGCAGATGTTCTAGGATGGTCCACCAATGGAGAGCATCCCACATCTTCTGGGTCATACTGACCAGCTGGTAGAAATGATCTAGTCGCTGTGTCCACTGGCTTGCCAGCTTTACTGTAGGGGGCGCATATGCCACAGGCCCATTGGACCACAGAAGTGCAGGCAGCTATGTAACCCAGAAGTCCCAGGAAGTCCCAGGCAGGGTGCAAGTGCCCAACCAGAGGATCAGGCAAAGGAGGAGAGAACCTCTGTCTTGTCCACTGGGAGCCTGGCTCTGACTCAGCAAGAGTCGAGCTCTGCCCTGATTAAGCATATCATCTTCAAGGGCATGAGTTCCAACTTGGCCTCGTTGATCAGGAGGCCAAGGGTGAGGCAGGTTTGGAGGCCCAGATCCCTGGACCTCTCTACCTCCAGTCTGGAGGGACCAGTTATTAGCCGATCATTGAGATAAGGGTAAACTCTGACCCCTCAATGCCGAACATGAGCAGCCACCATTGCTATGCATTTGGTGAAGACCCTGGGGGATGATGACAGGCCGATCGTCATGGCTTGGAACTCGTAGAACGTTCCCTCCACCCTGAAGCGGAGGAACCTTCGGTGTGACGGATGGATCGGGACGTGAAAGAATACGTCCTGTAGATGCAAGGAGCAGAACCACATGTTCAGCTCAAGGGATGGTATGATCTGGGATAGAGTTACCATCCTGAAGGTGCGAGACCTGAGAAACTGATTCAGGTCGTGCAGGTCTAGAATGGGACGCTAGCCCCCAGTCCATTTCGGGACCAGGCAGCACCTGGAAACAAACCCTGTGTCGACAGGGGGATCCGCAACTCTGACCACTACCTCCTTGTGGAGGAGTTGGGCAATGTAGTCTTGGAGAGCCAACTGAGCGAGCATGGAACCCATTTCCTGCCATGGGGAGTGGGCTCGGCTTGGTTGGTACTGCTTGAACTCCAGAGGCAGTCCCTGGCTGACCACTTCCAAGACCCACCTGTTTGTTGCGACTGCAGACCAGGCAGAAAGGAAGTGGTGGAACTGGCCCTCCATGGGAGGACCCAGAGTGGGCATGATGGGTATGGGGCTGGCAACCCCAACCCCGTTACTGTGCAAGCTTGGAGGAGGAGGAGGAGGAACTAGCCTGGGGACCGCCAGGACCTTTACCTCTGGGCTTATGAGCTGCTGGGGCTCTTGGCTTAGGCCAAGGGAACCAAGACTGAGCCTGCTGCTGCTGCTGCCCCTGGTACTGGGGCAGCTTGGCTGCAGGGGCTTTTTCTTCTGCTTTTTGGAACCCTGGGATTCCTTATGGGCAGAAGTAACAGAGTCCAAGGTAGCATTAGACTTCTCTATGCGCTGGAGGTGACAGTCTACTACAGGACCGAAAAGATCGGTGCCCAGGAAGGGAACATCCATCAATTTGTGCTGAGTGTCCGCCATGAAGGTCGAGACTCTCAGTCAAGCCCTGCGGCGCATGGCGACCGCGGCTGCCATTGAACGGGCGCAAGAATCCTCTATGTCCAGAGCCACTTGGAGTTGCTGTTTGGCAACCGCCTGACCCTAGTCGTGGATCTGCTTGACTGTGGTCTGGAGGTCCATGGGGAGATGAGGAAGAACCTCATCCAGAGAGCCCAACAGGGCATAAGAAAAATGTGCCATGACAACGGCCGAGCTCGCCTGACTAAGGCCAAGCAAAGAGGCAGCATAGACTTTCCTGGTAGAATGGTCCAGTTTCCTGGACTCTTTGTCTGGGGGTCTATCAGTGTCTCCCCAATTACCTGAGCGCCGAAACACAGACTCGGTCACCAACCCTTCGGCTGAGAAGTGTTCTGTGAATCCCGAAAGGGAGCCAATGGGAACTACGTATCTGCAGGCCATCCGGGCTGAGGGTGCAGGGCAGGAGGCTGGGTGCTGCCGCAGCTCCGAGGCTGGGCCAACAATGGCTTCGGCCAGAGGGAAGGCCTCTGTCGGAGAATCCCCTCTTTTGAGGATATCAGTGAGGCGATACTTGACCCGCTTTTGAACAGGCTCCAAGGGCATCCCTATATTCGGAGATGACATGGCGGGGGCATCCTCTATCAAGAGACTCCCGATGGATTCCTCATCCAAGGGACGGGAATGCAACTCAGAGTCCTTGGACTCTGAGGAGTACGGATAGACTGGCCGACCACCCATGTAACCTTAAATCCGCCGGGGGTGGTCTGGATTGAGGGTGACAGACAGCCTATGTGGAAGGCCCTTGATGGGCTGAAACTCCTTGGCAGGAGCCCCAGAGGAAGGCTGCTTAGGTGACGGCTCCACCTGGACTGGTAGAGACAGTGGTTTTGGCCAAGACAGGAGGGTCTGCACCTGTGCTGCGGGTAGAGGGACGATGTCGACCGGCTCTGGAGAGGTCGGCATTGTCCTGGAGGGCAACAGCCAAGTGAAGGCTGACGTGGAAGCCGGGGTCGACTTCAAACCTGCCACCATCAACTGTTGCCACATTAGATCCTCGCAGCACTGATGCAGTTTGCGTGGAAGCCTCTACTCATACAAGGACGACGAGAAATAATAGCGGCACCACTTTTTAGAATGCCCTGAGCATTTATGAGATTTCTTTGGCCTTTTGGTTGAAGGAGTCCAAGACCTCGACCGTCAGGGGTCCTTGGAAGGAGCCAGGGAAAACCGCGGCTCCTTCAGGTTGGGAACAGGGACCGTGAGGAGGTTCCCAGCAAGCTGGGTCTCCTCCTCGGTAGGTTTAGTCACGACCGGGGTCTTGAATAAGGAATTTTCAGCCTCATCGAGCAACAACGGATTGACGGGGTTGATTATAATCTCAACTGGGTCGTCGTCCCATGTCTTGGCCGGCTGGCCTGACGTGGGTACTGTGATGCCAGTGACCAAGACCGCAATCTCGACCAAAGTCAAGACAGCAGATTCCTGGGACCAAGACCTCTCTTGATCCCAAGAATGTCTTTCAACTCCTTGTCCTTCTTACGGGAATGGGAGAAGTGCAGGCCCGAAGGCCCCTCTTCCTTTGTCGGGAGAGAATGGCACAACTCCTTGAAGAGCCTGAAAAGGTGGAGACCAATTTGAGAGGGATGAAGATAGATGCAGAAGAGGACCAATCAGAGGTCCGAGACACCTCCTCCTCGAATGCCTTCATCTGCTCTAGCTGATCCCACAGCCTCGGAGACCGCCCAGCGAGCCTCTTTCTATTTGACCGGTGGGTTCCATTTTCCCGGTCTGCTGAGCTGAAGTCATGCAAGATGGTCATCCAGGATGTTAGGCTGGAACACACAACAAAAGTCGCAAGCCTGGGTGTCATGGGCATGGCCCAGGCAGTAGACACACGAGGCGTGCAGGTCAGTGCGAGACATCTTCTGCCTGCAAGGAAACCGGTGGAACTCAGGTGAGGACTTGTCCTCCATCGCGGTCTCAAAACAATGAGAAGAAACTCGAATGAGTTTAATTTTAGGTAAACCTGAGGATTTGTTTGCCAGGGCATATTCAACATAGGAGCTATAAAGAGGGAACCTGAATCTTCCAGCGGAAAGGAAGATCTGGTGTCAAGGGGCAGAGACACGGGATGTACCACACAGATGGGTGGGAGAAGCCAGCTTTCAGACCATCTGGCAAGATGGAAAGGGATATGCCAACCAGTGTGGATAGAACAACATATCCACAATCCTAGAATACTGAATTTACTTCAGAAAAAAGAAAGCAGATGGATTCCCAATTTAGGAGCTTTGAATCCCGAAGGGATGAATGAGGAGGTAGATTATAGGCCTTTTTTAAGAGAAAATTAAAATAGCCTCAATTTCTTAACACTCCTTTATGTTCTTATCTCTCCACAGCTTTCAACACATTCAAGACCGGTGAAGCCATTATAAGCTTAAATTTGGAAATCATCTTTACTTTGTAAGACTGGAACGCCATGTGCAATATCTTTGTGGCTATTCATGTCCCCTGTAGACTATCCAGTTCCTCTTCCTTTCCCTATATCTCATGTTCACTATCCCTTTATCCCTCTGTCTCCATTATTTAATTATATTCTACTTCCTTCATATTCTCCTTATTCTGTGTGTTCTTCTCTAGTCACTCCAGTGATGTGACTTTTGAGGTTTTATATAGTCCAAGATGGGACTAAAACCTCTTCAAGAGTGACTAGATCAACGAAGCATTTTATATCTCAAATGAGAACTTGGCATTTGGGGCCGGGGGGGCTATTGTCTTGTTATAAACAATAATTGGTCTAACCTTATAATCAGCAGTTGATATGATCATAATTCTCTATTTTCAAGTTGCATATTTAAACTCATTTTGATGATATGAATATTGGTATATGATGACTGCATTTATTTTGGAAGACTATGCATGACATATATTTAAAAAAAAAACACCTTTAGAAAGTGCTTGGATAAAAAGCTTACTATAAAAGCAAGCAATAGCAAGCTTATACAACTTCTTGCATCTTGTGAAATGATTCTGAGATACCCTTTTCCACCCCCATTAAGAAGCTCTCTCCCGTGCACCACTTTAACTACCATGAAATTAAAATACATGTTATGTATATGTGCACTTTCTTTGAATTTTAGTTGAGACTTTATTTTAATACACTTGTGTTTTGTTTTGTGCATTTTTAAGTTAATACATTTAAAACAAAGTTTAGTTTAAAAGCACTTTTTGAAAATGCAACATGTGACTTGTGATGTATACTCCCCCTGAGGAAGACCTTTTTGGTCGAAGCGCTGGGGCTGACACAGCATACTTCCATGCTGGAATAAATATTTGAAGTTCATCTTAGTCTCTTGTCCTATGAGTGCAACTCACTTCTTTGTGTATTCAACAATTAGTTTGCTACCTAGAGTTGCACCGCTGGACTTTGTCTATTGAGTGCACCTTTTTTCATTTTGTGTGGCTTGGGTTAAGAGGACCTGCACCCCCATCCAGAGACCACCTAGTCCACCTCTGATGCCTCAAAGGGTGCCAGGAAGGAGGAGCGGCTGGACAACGGTGGGCTCGGGGATGGCTAGGGTGGTGCAGCGTAGGCAAATCCCATATCACTACACAACTCCACCACTGCACTGGCAGGATCGGATTGTCCCACAGAGGCACCCAAGGTAGTGGCCAAGATGGATGAGGAGGTCCTCCATGGTGAAGACCCAAAGAGGGGAAACCGAGGACTTCAGAGGAGGAGGAAGTGAATCCTGGTGGAGGACTCAAGTCACGAGGGGGATTCAGTTGGGAACAGGGACAAAGGAGGAGAGGGAGGTGAGGTGCCTTCCAGGTGCCACAGCTACTTTTTTTTTTTTTTTTTTACTTATTGAGTCTTGGATTACAACCCTTTGAGCAATACAACTCATTTACAAAGGTTCCATGCCAGTAGCACAAAAACAAAACAAGGTAAACAATAGATAAGTAAATTGCAGATATCAAGAATATACTTAAAAATGAATACATCAAAAGCAATTAAAATAGCACTGAATGTTGCTCAATATAACAGTAGAGCGGGCTAGAAGAGAAGGTAGCCTGGGAGGCCTTGTCAAAATCTGGGAGAGAAAGTAATGGGGTATAAGGTGTGGGATGGGAGAAACAAGAGGGAGAAGGAGATGAGTTGCACAGGAGGTGGAGAGGGAAGGAGTGGAGTTGCAAAGGAGGTAATGAGGATAGAGAGATAAGAGGATAGGGAGGTGGAAGGAGGGAAATCGGGTGAGTGCAGACAGAAGGCGGGGGAGTGCTGGTGAAGTGAGGGGGGGGAGACAAATTAATAGTATAAGGAGAAGAGGTGGTGTTTAGTCAGGAGAAGGGGCAGCCTAGCAGGCCTTGTCAAAAACCCGAGAGAGAGTAATATTGGTGGGAGAGAGGTAAGAGACAGAAATGTAGGGAGAAGAAGGGGAAGAAGTTGCAAAGGAGGTAGCATGAGAGAAGAGAATGGGTGGAGGGTGGAAGAGGGAAGGTGAGGAGGAGCAATGGAAGAACTTGAAGATGTGTGAGTAGAGAAGTAGGGGTGAGGGGTGGAGGGGAAAAGGCTCGGGGCGCGCAGGAAGGATCAAAATGAAGTGCTAAGAGTTAAATGTGCCGAAAGGTATAAGTACAATGATAAAATAAGCAGAAGGCTGCTAAGGGTGGCAGTCACATATACTGTTTGCTAATAGATGTCAGAGTTTGTGTTTGAAAGGGCTGAGTTTTGACTCAGCAGAGATGTCCCTACCTAGGGAGTTGAGCCAGAGGGGGGCTCTGTAAGCAAAAGACTTCTGACCTAAGGTGGTGCAGCATCTGGGAACAGTAAAGACCTGAGTTGCCAAGCTGCGAGTGTGTTGGGTACTGTGACAAGGGCTAAGGAGCTGTTGGACCCCAGGGGGTAACAAACCAAGGTGTGCCTTCTTTGCAAGTAAGCAGGTTTGATATTGGATCCGGCTGAATAATTGAAGCCACCCAGTCTGAGCATATAGGTCACATGCATGTGAGAGGACTGCAGCCCCAGTAAGGAGTCTGCATGCTTTTGTAAGAGCAACAGTGATCCTGTGAAGGGATGTAGCAGAGGCAGTGCCATAAACAACCAGCCCATAGTCGATGATGGTAGTGACACAGCTGAAAATTGCTATTCTTAGGGCCCGGGAGTGAGGCTATGCTTGTGCCTGTGGAGTAGGACAATCCTTATGTTGACAGCTCGAGCTACGTTATCAATATGTTGCGAGTAGGTGAGTGAGCTATCAACAGTGACCCCTAGATATTTGAAGGAGTGGATCTGTTCAAGTGAGATGCCAATGCAGTTTGTGATTAACAAGGGTTTGGACTTGTGTTTCTTATGGGCATTGTTGAAAAGCATCACTTTGGTCTTTTTATAGTTTAGCACCAGTTTCTGAGTGCTGAACCACTTTTCCACTTCCGAGAAACTGTGTTGAAGGTTATCCTGGAGGCCCTTAGGGTCAGGGTTACTAGAGTAGATCATGGCACCACCTGCGTAAGGCAGAATCTGTTCATGACAGGCTCGTGGGAGGTTATTCTAGTAGATACTGAAGAGAAGGGGCCCCAGTATAGATCCCTGAGGCACTCCAGAATGGACTGGCTTCCTTTCGGAGAGGACATTGGTTATCTTGACCTGCTGCAAACGGTCTTCTAAGTAACTACTGAACCAGCTGACAGCATCATTCGACTAGGAGGGAAGGGGTCGAAATAAGGATTTAGCAGTCAGGAATTAAAAATATCTCCTGGGTATCGGCACTTTCTGGCTGACCAGGAGCTACTTTGGCAAAACCAGGAGCTGACTTTTAAATATGTGAATGGAGGCAATGCAGTCTTTAAGGAGGCTGTTTGGCATCTTATGAGGCAATGGGTTGTAGTGATTAGAACACTGGCTTCTGAATACGGAATCCACAGGCTCAAATCCCACTAAAGCCTAATACTGACTGTGCGACTTTGGGAAAGTCACTTAACCTCTCAGGAATGGGTAGAAGCAGGACCCAACAGAAAATGTGATGCAGTAGCTCAGATGGGATATCCTGAGTAAAATGCAAAATAAAAACTTTTATGAAGGAACTCTGTGTCTGAACTCACTGACAAAGATGTACTTTTTTATCAGAATTTTATTTTCCCCAGTAACCTGGCTGCCAAGGGGGGGGGTCTGCCAACTTCTTGACCTACATCCTCCGCTGTACCTTATGGGAGTTTGGGAGAGGGGCTGTGGTAGTTGAATATATCCTTCCTTTCCAAGGATATTTGGCAGTGTTAACACAATATCTGTAACCTCCACATTATGATGTCCTTTCCTAGAATGTAAAAATAATTACTTTCATAGGCTAGTATACAAAATGTGTACACTCTACCTATTCCAACAAAACTGAAACTACAGTAAGGGCATAAGAGACTGGAATGATACAGCTACACAGTTCAAGTGACATCAAAGCTAGCTCCCTTCCCCTCCTCTTGCGTGTTGCCTGATTCAGACTGTTTATAGCTGTCTTCCTCCCTTCATTCCCAAACTGCTGAGTGCTCATCCCTGTTTGAATACTTCCCCCACCGTCTTCCTTCATGTGCTCCTGTCTTGTTTACTTACTCCCCCCAGTCCCTACCTCTCTCCACGAGCATTCACTCTGCAAGAGGAGTTTCAGCATAGTTTCCGCTCTCCTGGAAGATGTCACGCCCCTTCTTTTTTCAACAGGCTCCTCGGCATTGAATTTCAGCTGTCTAGCAACACATTTTGCATATGTCATGCCCCTTCCCTTTTCTGCTCCATGACTTGTCTGCATCCAGTTTCAGTCCTGTACGCTGTTTACTCACTCTGCAGAGCTTAGACACACCTCTCCTTCTAACACTGTACCACGGAGAGCTACTAGAAGCGCTCTTAACTTGCTGCCTCCTAAAAAAGCAGGCACTAAATACCAAAACAGTAGCGTGAATTAGTGCTCAGCGCCCCCTTATTTTGAGCCCTGGAGGCAGGGGCAGATCAAGCCTTAGGGGGGCCTGGGACACTCAACTTGGGTGGCCATGTAAAACGCCCAACTTTTCATACCAAAATGTTTAATTTTGTGCAACATTTACTGAGCACATTGTTTATTAACCATAACAACCACCGTATGGGGAGACTACCCCCATTATTCACAGGAGAAACAAGTAACTTGAAGCACGACACCCTGTCATGTTGTCATAGTCTGTAATGTTATATTTATTGTACTGTACAAGATATGAAGGCCGCCAGGCTCCAGATGCTCTGGGGGTCTAGATGCTCTGTGGTGAGTTTTGGGGCTTTTATTTAAGTCGCTCTCCTCTAGACCCCGTTCAGAAAAGCAAAGTAATCTTTAAGTAACCTCTTTAATCACAAGTTTATTTTAAGGAAATAAAATTAAACAGTGCTTTACTAAGAGGTATGCATCCTACTCCAAACAACAGTAAGTTACTGTATGTACCCATTGTACAGAAGTGTGCAGTTCCAATGTACAAATGCTATGACTCCAAATAAACAGACTGATGTCATACCTTTATCTGCTCATGGGATATCAAAGGAATGATAAATTCCATCTATTTCAGAGTTAGAGGATCCATACATGTATATATACACACACACACACACACACGTCCCTTTATCTTTTTTGAACAAGCTCAGATCAATTATCTCATCATAAAAATAAAATACAGATATCAATTTTCTAAGCCACTTATGAACTCAAGCTGTCTGCTGTTGCTTGGCGCTTCCTTTGAAACTCCTTAGTTTAGCAGCAGCAGGCAGTTTAGAACAGTGCATCGATTAATCATGCTGCTAGCGACAGAGTGGCCGTGGCGTACAGATGGAGTGCAGGTGCTGCCGCTGGCAAAGTGCATGCTTGAGCCTCAAAACCGCCAAGAAAGAGTGGTTTAAAAATGCTGGCCAGATGGATTGTATGCAAAGCTCTGGTCCTGGCGCTGCTCAGATCATGCAGCGACAGCCCAGGTCTGGTCGCAACTTGCACCGTCCAGGTCCAGTCCCAGACTCAACAAAATGGAAAACCTGTCAGTATCCTAAGGAGGTAGATCACGGTGCTTGCGGAGTTAGCCTTCTTCACTTCTTGTGCCACACAGTGCCAGTTTGTTTTTCTAGCAAGTCACCCGACTCTAGCTGCAGGCTGCAAATAACGGAGGAGGAAGGTGGGGGAGGACGAGAGAAATCTTCTGCAATGTTGGCTTGCCGGGGGGCCTATCTGTAGCAGGAGGGTCCGAGGGGCTTGTGTTTTTGTTTTCTTTTAATTAAAAGCCTCTCCCAAAGTCATTTTTTTGTTTGTTTTGTTTTATGGAGCAAGCTCCGAGAGGTTGATTCTTGCGGGGAGGCATGATTTGTACAAATCCTTACCAGTACTGTACCACCTGAGGGAAGGGGGAACGAGAGAAATCTGTAATGTAGGCTTGCCGGGGGGCCTATCTGTGGCAGGGGGCATATTTGTTTTTAATTTTATTTAACAAATGTGCTTCTTCTGAAGTCACGCTGCTTTCACAGCATTTTTAAGGGAGCAAGCTGCCAGGGGCCTATGGGGGGAGGTTGACTCGCGCTGCGGCGAGGGGGAGGTGGCATGATTTACAAACCACCAGTCCACTTACTAAAAGTGTCTCTCGCTTCCGACTACTGGGGGGGCCAGTCTATGGAGAGGGGCCTGGGGCATTTGCCCCATTTGTCCCCCCCTTAATCCGGCCCTGCCTGGAGGGATGGAAGAAGGATCCTAGGGATCGCTGGGAAAGCAGGGAGGGAGAGCTGGACATCATTGTCCATATGGAGACAAATTACCTGGCTGGGGAGAAGCCAGATGCGGTATAGGAGGAGTTTAGGAGACTGGGGAGGGGTCTAGCACAAGTAGCAAAATCCATTACTTTCTCGGAGGTGCTACCTGTCCATGACAAGGGGGATGAACAAGAGTCTCTGTACCAGGAACTCAACCCATGGTTAAGAAAATGGTGTGATACAGAGGGATTTGGTTTCATTGGGGACTGGGACTCCACCTGGACAGATAGAGGCTTGTATAGAGGTGACGGCTTGCATCCATCCAGAGGGGAACCAGGACCATCAGTGAGCAGTTTAAATGCTACATTGAGGAACATTTAAACTAGCTGGGGCCGGGGGGTGGATATACAGGAGAAGGCAGAAACATATGGACTGTCCAACCCCACAAACAGGATCAGCAGCAGCAGAAACCCCAAGGTTATAAAAACCCAAACAGAGCACAAGCAAGCAAAAATCCAGGAGGAAGAGGAAGGGGAGTGAGATTAAAGAACAGAGGGGGGAAATGGGTAAAATGAGGGAGAAGTAGTAAAATCTGGAGAGCCATATGTACAAATGCTCCAAGTCTGGGCAACAAG
Source organism: Neoceratodus forsteri (assembly GCA_016271365.2). Lineage (NCBI taxonomy): Eukaryota > Metazoa > Chordata > Ceratodontiformes > Ceratodontidae > Neoceratodus > Neoceratodus forsteri. The sequence goes on along the minus strand of CM057451.1, from coordinate 666,433,866 downwards.
GTTGTAAACCTAGAGGCCACCAAGGCGTCAGCAGACATGGATGTACTTGCAGTAACAGAAACATGGTATAATGAAAACTAGGAGTGGGACGCAGCCATAACAGGGTATGCACTATTCAGGAGGGACAGGATAGTGGAAAAGGGGTGAGGGGTGATTCTTTATGTGAGGGAGCAGATAAAAGTCACAGAAATTCAAGGAAAACAAGGCGAAGCAGAGGTACTATGAGTAAACCTAGAAACAAGGAAGGGGGCAACCATTAGAACAGGGGTAATCTACAGACCTCCAACACAGAAGAAGGAGGGTGCAGATAAGGAGATAATGAAGGAAATCCAAGAAATGTATTTTATTTATTTGAACGTTTGTCACAGGAGAGGTAAACTGAGCTGTGGCTCATTTCCAGGTGTGACCCGGGGGCACGGGAAGGGGAATATTTGTACAGATGTAAACTGATTTACAGAACCAGATTAAGCTGTTGGTATTTTTTATTTTTTTTGCTATTCCTTTTTTACTGCTCTGTGCTGGCTGTTCTCCAGAGGGCATCCCCAGTGGGGTTCCCTAACTCCCACCGAGGTCCGGATCCAGTGGGCCAGCACCGTGGCTAGCCAGGAGCGGAGCCTAAGAGGCGCCCTCCACCATTGTGCCGCAGCAGCTCCTTTTTCTCTGGTGTTCTCCCTGGGGCTGGGGGGTGCAATGCTGAAGGAGGGGCGCTCATGCGTCTGCACGCACTCTCTCTCCAAGCATCTGCCCCAACTCTTCTGGTACTGCAGCGTGGCCCCCAGCCTCTGCCAGGGGGCAAATGGGCGCTAACTACTGAGGAAACCCCTCCCTGGAGAAGGACAGCAGTCCATCAGATGCTTAATCCTTCTCCCCCCCTGCCGACCCCTGGCAGCCCATGCTCATTCCCGAACATGAGTCACCGGCATAGCATGAGGCGAGGTGTCCAGCGCCTCGGCCTTCAGCACCACTGGGCCGGCTGTTGGTGGTATTTTTAATGAATGGGGGAAATTTGGCCAGGACACCAGGGGAATTTCATGTCTTCCAGTAGGGGGAGCCCGTGACTACAGTCCAACAATGGCTGCCGTCCTGGAGAGAGGAGAGGAGGTTGAATAACGTCTAGCAACTGGGGGATTTGCCTCCTCCCCAGCTGCGACTGCCTTGGAGGCTCCTGTTTTGTTGCAGAGTGCACTACTTTGTATGGAAGACAATGGTGCTTCTTCCTTGTCTGTGGAGGCAGAACCTGCTACAGCAATCAATGCCGGTGTTTTGGGGATCTACCCAAGGAAGGCGACAGAGTTACAAGTACAGCATACCACAAAATGGGACGACTTGCTTGAGCAGCTGTGTGAGGAGGAACAGAGATTCCAGGCAGAGGTATGTGCCTTGGGTTTACTGGCATGTGATGGACCTACTGTTCGATTGTTTGCTCAGGGTGGGATTTGTGCCGTGGAACAAGCTGTGGCTTTTGTTCCACCAGTTTGCCACCTGGTTGGGTCTCCGGAGGCTCGTATGCCTTTGTGTTGGGGGCTGCTGTTGCTGTGAACAAAGCGCCCAGGTCTCCGGAGAGGGCCTTGAAGCAAGCAGGATGGGTCCCAACTGCTGCAGGCACTTTGATTCCAGACATTGCGGACCCGGACATCCAAAGAAATCAGGCCTCACTGACTGGCTCTCCTTTACCCTTGGATGGTACTAACATTTCAGCCAGTTTCCTAGTCACGGCCTCAACTCCTGTGAGGGGCACACAAGTTGCTCCCTCTTCTGAACTTCCTATTTGTTCTGACCAATTTCTACCAACTCTGCACTTTTAAACTCGGTGCAAACGGTGCACCATTGGCAGCCTAGTGACTCCTTGGTCACTGTTGGAGCTGCCTTTTTTTCTTCCCCCAATTATCAGTTTATTTTCATTTTTCCCCATTTTCTCCCCAGCCCTCATGCCTTTGGTGGAGTGTGCGCGTGTGGAGGCACGCGCACATTACGCACTGCAGGATGCCCCACCCTACAAGTCGTCCATAGCTGCCAGCGCCACCATCCCGACCTCCATCCGTGACAGCGGGACTACGGATGGGCAATCTTCCGGAGAGGAGGCAGCCGCGAGGCTGCTCAGTCCTCCTCCCACCCTCCCTCCCCCATATCGGCACCCAACAACAGAGGTCGTTCCTGAACCCAGGTCGCCAGCGTAGTGCAAGGTAAGGCATGCAGTTTCTCAACCCACAGTGCAATTGGGCTGGCCCAGGAGCTGCCTTTTCTTCAGACTCAGTTTTGGTGGCGGTCGCTGACTCTGATGAACTGGCTCCAGAGGCAATGGTTCTTCCCCTGATGACTCCTGTGGTGGATACTGTGAGATACCCCCCCCCCCAACCGACCCTGTGCTACAACCTACAAGACCTAGACAGTTTTCCAATTTGTTTCAGGCCGATGGGGACCCTACCCCATGCCGGAACATGGTCCGGCCGATTTACAAAGTGGGTTTGGATCATGCTCCAGACCGGGTCTATGCGATTCAGAAACTTCTTAAGGATTCTTGTTTGTTTAAGGCTGCCGACATTTATACCCTGATTAATTAAGGTGACCGCACCTATGACATCAGCTTCAAAATGACTGCTGGACTTGAGAGATTTTCAGCTCACTTTGAAGAACATAAGGATTCCTCATTGTGGACTCCATTCCATTCCTGGCAGTACCACTGACTGAACAAACCGTTCACACCATTACTGTGTCTTTTCGGAACGAGGGGGTCAACACTGTGAACATTTTCAACTAGTTAATCAGACATTGTGAGGTCCTGGAATGCCTGAAGCCACTGCTCAATTCAGAACAACTCTGGACAGGGGGGTTGATAGATCAGCGTAAAATTGCAGTAATCTGATTTGGAGGTGTTGCACCTCCCCTGCCCTTTTTTTCTGGGTAGGGACAGGGGTACCCTGTTCTACCTAGGGCAACCTAAAACCTGTTTTAAGTGTGGGTCCCTTGCTCATTTCAGTAACGCCTGTGATGGTGTAATGTGCAGTCATTGCCTTGTTCTTGGCCATTTGGCCAAGGACTGTCCAGAATGGGTTTTGTTGTAATTTGTGTACTGGGAGGGGCCACAACTATATTAAATGCCCTTGGGCGTCCACAAGGGCTCAGCCGTCCCACAGGAAGACCATCATGAGGGCTCAGTTCACTGTTCATCCCTGAGCTAGGTTCCGCCACCAGCCACAGCTCCAGTGATACCACAGGACTCGATCTTGGAGCCCACCCCCCGGCACAAGAGGACACGGCACTGGCTTTTGAGCCACAGACCTCATCTGCAGTGGTGGCCGCTCCTGATTTACTGCTAAAGCCCCCATTAGTAACCCAGCCTACACTGCCCATTGAGACTGCTACTCCTGCTTCAGAACAGCCTGTACCCTCACCACTCCCACCAGTTATGCCCCCTCCTGCCCCAGAAGACTTTGTTCTAGTCCCCCTAAAAGGTAAGAAGTAGAGATCCCTAAGGGTCCCCCCCCACCACTCAGCACCAGGGAAAGAAGGGTGTGGCTGCCCTCAGTCAGAATAGATACATCGAGGGGCGCTGTGGAGCCCAAGCAACATGCAGCAGTTTTTTCTGAGCTCTCAGGAAACTATCCCTTCTCTAGCCCTAAAACATATTTTGGAGGCTTAATTGCAGATTTTTATCAGAACCATTGAACAGAGCAACCCCGACTTCATAAAAATGGGTAATCCTAAAAAAGAGAGACAGTATGGTGGCAGAGCAAAAAGTAATGGAAACACCGGGGCCTTGCCTCTTGAAGACACCACGCAGCCTATGGAGACGTCGGGCTCAGGAGAAACTATCGACACTCTAGGCCATCAGCTACAACTGCTGATTCAGTCGGTGACAACTTTTAATATCAAAGTGGACGATTTTAACGGTAGAGTGGTAGTCTTGGAGAAAGCCGTTGAGGGTTTAAAGGGAGATATGAGCCAGGTTAAAAAACAAGCCGACACCTCCACAGGGGCTACGACACTGATGTCAAAAGAAAAACAGCACCTTCGTGCAAGGCTCGAGACACTCGAAAACCAATCCAGGGCAGCAAACGTCCGAATTATCGGTTTACCCGAAGGATTGCAGGGGGACAGCCCCTTAATGTATCTCAGGGAATGGCTTACAGACAACTTTTTACCTGAAGGGTCGAAGGAAATGTGGGGCATCCAGAAAGCTTACAGAATTACCCCATGGGGTATGGCATCTAACTCTGAAGAACACCGTACGCTTATGCTGATTATAACTGGCGTTGGGGAGAGAGATAAAATATTGAAGTATGTGAGGAGACATACCCCTCTATTTCAGGATAACCAGCAGATTTACTTTCTACCCCCAACCAAGCTATGCCACACAACAGCGCAGGAAGTGCTTTGATGGAGTTCAGCGACAGCTGCGAGCGCTGGAGATCCCTCACTCCATGATCTTTCCTGCTAGACTCCGCTTGTCTTCCAGAGCAAAGTATATATTTTCTCAGACCCGGTGGAAGCAGGGAAATGGACTGACCGTCAGGCGGTGGAATTGAGATCACGAAAATCTGATCTGGGGGACAAAAAGGAGCTTCTGAGCCCTACATGACTTTCTTTAAGAGAGGATTGGGCCTCATTATTAATAACAAATAAATGGTATTTCCCCCTTTTGTTTGTTTTTCTCTGCCCTGGATAGCTAGTTGCCTTGTTTGCCGCCAGGAAAATCAGGTCATAATCATTAGGCACAATGTCTAAGGTAGGAGACTATCCTGCCTTCTGTTCCTATACTGATTGTAATGTTCACTTATTAAGAATTGGAATTTAAGAAGTGCAATATAATGGGGCCGCATCTTTTTCGATCTGGGGCAATAAGGGGAAATTTTTACTGTTAACTCTGTATAGTTTTTGCTAATTTTTTCTGCTGCACATACATAGTTGGGAGTTTTACATTAAGCATTCGACATGGCACCAATTTTTCCCCTTTTAAGGGATCAAGGGATTTTTGGACTGGATTTGTTGGACTTCATATACAACACCTATCAGGACTTAGTGTTGGTATCAAGTGTTGTTTTCCCCCAAATTTTGTACCACTATATGGCACATGCATGTTAACCCAGTATATCAGAGATCATTTATCTCAATGGTGTAATCTGCCGTTGGTCTGTGTGCTATATGTATCGTGATCTTCTGTCATGTCTAAATGATAATAGATAAAAATAAAGTATAAAAAAAGAATAAATACAGCATCCTGGCCAATTCTAAAGCATGGGGGGGGGAGAGACACAGACGTGGAGGATGGAGACTCTTCGGCCTCTTCCATTCTCTCGTCTCAATTAGATTGCTCCTCTGATGTGGAGCTTGCTCTGCCTGACCTGCACCCCCGGGGATACACGGAGAACTTGATCTCAAGATGTTGTCAAATGATTTTAGTATACATTTTCTTCCTTTTTGATGGGATCCCTAAAGTGGGCTACTATTAATGTTAATATGTATAGAGCTATGGTAAGAGACTGTTCACACGTCTCTGCAGACTCCTACAGCACACATTTTTTTTATTCAGGGTACACGTATGAAGACAAGGTTCGAACTGATTCAAGCATCTAGTCTGTGGACTAAGGGTCCATCGTTTTGGTCAGCTGGAGGGGATCGATGAGATGGTGTGTGTGGATCCTCTTTCACACCCTGGATGTTACTGTATCCAGATTGGTTGACATTTGCCCAGGACGTGCACTGGCCTTAGATGTCTCGCTTTAGCATGACACATTGCGGCTAAACAATGTGTACACTCCTCAGTCTAAGGCTGATAGGGTGTCCTTGTTTCAGTCAATTGAACCTTTCTTACATACTTCCCGCCTAGTTGTGTGGGGTGGGGACGTTAACTGTGGATTGGTTAAGGCAGATAGAGGTTTGCAGACAGAAAAACTATTTTCTGACTGTTTGAACTCACTTTTGTACACGGCTTCCTTGTGGATGCCTACAAGGTGTTCAACTCTGCTGGGGGGGGGGGCAGACGTACTACTGAGACCCATCTGTCTCCCAACACATGACAGTGGGCGCTGCACAAACTCGTGGTATGGAAAATTCTGACTGTAAGTTGCTGTCCTGTACCCTGTCTTGGTCTGATGCCCCGATATACGGCAAGGGACCCTGGAGGCTTCTGCAGTCTTGCAAGACCCCTCGTTAGCTGATTGGAAGTCCCTGTGGATGGCTCATGAATCTGTACTATGCATGTACGATTCCATGGCAGAATGGTGGATGGACTGTATGTCTGATTTCCAGACTCTTTTTCGCCAGTATACTGGCAGGAAGGGGACTAGTGGCTATCTGAAGTATTTGTCCCTGAGGGATCAGTTACAGAAGGTGTACTCTCTGGCAGAGACCACTGGTATGGAATATGGTGCTCAAATCTGTACATTGCAAGCAGACATGGAAAGGCTGCAGTACGACTGGGCGCAATCCCTGCAACAAGAAATGCATTTTGGCACACAATGTTCCTCTCAGACTTTTAACCCATTTACTGACTGCAAACACAAAGCTGAAATTGGTCTATGAGGTCTCTGCAGGATACATCTGGCCGAACAGTTTACACAAGCAATGCCATTTCTCGGGTGGTCTCGGAGTGCACGAAATCAACTTTTTCATCAGCCACCCAGACCCACAAGGATTGGTAATTTCTTTCCAGTCTCTCTCTCCCGGCCTTGTCTGTACTGGATACTCAGTAGCTGGTGCAGCCAGTTTCAGCACAAGAGACCCTGTGGGGTATCTCTCTGCTCAGAACAAACATAGCCCCTGGCCTGGACAGCTTGAGCCCAGAGTTTTGTAAGTGTTTTAAGGTGACACTTGCCCCTGTGCTAGCAGATGTTTTTAACGACTTCCTCACTCGAGGAGTTTTCCCTGCCCCATGTCTCAGGCCCGGCTCATTTACATTTTTAAGAAAGGAAATAAGAAGGACCTACATAATGGAGACCTTTGAGTCTGCTGAATGCAGACTATAAGGTTCTTGCTAAAGTTCTGATGGACCGTTTGAGTAAGGCAACCTCTTTCTTGATTAGCCCGTTCCAGACTTGTTCTGTGCCCCGCAGAGGCATACAAGACAACCTGTTGCTTCTGAGGAAAATTTTCATTAGGGGTGCTGAGCACAGGCTGGATGGCTGTGCGCTCAGTTAAACATAGAAACATAGATTTTTACGGCAGATAAGGATCGCTTGGCCCACCCAGTCTGCCCATTTCCCTACCTAATGGATAAGCTGCAGATCCTAATTAACCAGCAGCCTACTTCTTCCTACCCCAACCCCCTAGAATTGCCTTATGACTGTCCCATGCATGCTTGAATTCCACCACTGTTTTTGACTCCATAACCTCCTCCGGAAGGCCAGTTTGGACCAGGAAAAGGTTTTTGATAGGGTCTCCATGAGTACCTCTTTCAGGTCTTATGCAAATGTGGTCTTCCTCCAGTTTACGTGCAAAGGCTATGTGTTTGTATGACATGGCTATGGCCCGTCCTTTGGTGAATGGTTGGTTGGGACCATCCAGCCCCTGGGGGTCAGACAAGGTTGCCCCCTCAAGTCCTCTCCTGTACGTCTTCTGTTTGGATCCCTCCTTTGTCAAATTCATGATAGCATTTCCTTAAGAGTCCTCAGCTTTGCACCTCAGGAACCCCTGACGAACGTTATGGCATATGTGGATGACAGTCTTTTCTAGTTCAGAGACTGAAGGATCGGCACTACACCCATATATAGATGGCATACTCGGCTGTGCCTTCTTTAGCATTAATTATCATAAAAGCAGAGGTTACCTGCTTGGGGAGGGGTCATATCCCTCTCCATCTGACACAGCCTCTATTCCCATTCAGACCACGGCAATTCACATTTGGGGTATTCTGCATGGTTCTTCTGTGATGAATGTTGATAACTGGGAGGCATGCATGCAAAGGGCTTTAATTAAAGTGTCAAAATGGAATGAAGCTTGTCTGTCAAAATTGAAAAGGGTCCTGTCAATCAAGACTTATTTAGTTCCAGTGTGTGTGTGTGTGTGTGTGTGTGTGTATATCTATAGACAGACTGAACAAAAGAGGGGGAGGTGTCCTAATCTGCACAAAAGATACCCTTAACTCAGTGCAGGTTAACCTGCAACAGTCTACCTGCACGGACGATGAACTGATCTTCGTACGCATCACCCTTGGCCCATGTGAACATCTCAACATTGGATGTGTATATAACCCCCCAATAAATGCTCGCACATCTCTTGAGGCGGTCCTAAAGGATATCTCCGAAGAGGTAACCTCTGAGACACTCATTCTGGGGGACTTTAATCTAAATTGGGCCCCACAAGACAACCACTCCCTAATAGGGCTGGTTCAGGAGGCTAACCTTGAGAAGGTCATCGCTGGGTCAACCCGAATGAACTAAAAAGTGGGAAATCACTCCGCGCTTGATCGGGTGCTTAAACAAACCCTCCAACATACAGGCGGCAGGCACCTTGGTGGATGCCCTGGTGACCACTCCCAATTTTCTACACCTGGAAAAACAGGGCCCCAGATTCCGCCCACGAATCCTGGCGGCAAGGGATTTCACACACTTACTACCCGAACACCTAATAGGCTGCCTAAACAGCATTGATTGGAGACCAATCAAACTCCTCCCCTCACTGGATGAGGCTGCCGCCTTCTTTCAGCGAGCTATCACTATGGTGGCCGACCGCCTTGCCCCATGAAGAAACTTCGCACCAAGGGGAGCTGCTACAAGTGAATCACCTCCCATGTGAAATCCCTTATGAAAAACCGGGACACAACTTGGAAGAAATACAAGCTCTCCTCCCTACCGGCTGACCTAATGTGCTATAAAATTCTTAGAAATAGGTGCAAACTGGCCATTAAAGTGGCCAAAACAGAGTATGTCACCCATCTACAGAAAAAGAATCTAGGAAACCCTAGACTCTTTTGGGCACATATTAAAGGGTTAATAAAGGGTAGTGGCAAGACCGTACACGGCCCCATCGAGGTAAACGGTCAACTAACAAACGATGACCCTAGCATTGCTATGGCTCTCAACCACCAATTCACAAACCTGGACCAGTTCAAAGTGGGACTGCCACTCCTCCCCCCGGTCTCGAATGATCCCCCCCTCCCCACAGATTGGACCGCTCAACCTTCCACATCAGGCTAGTAAAACCCAATGAAGTTCTCCCATTATTAAAGTCCCTCAAAACATCTGGATCTGTGGGACCAGATGGAATTCACCCCTGGATACTAAAGGAAGGGGCCCATGCACTAGCCGGGCCCCTGACCTGGCTCCTCAATCGATCCCTAATTGAAGGTGCCATCCCTGAACAATGAAAACTGGCTCATGTAGTCCCTGTCCACAAGGGAGGCTTGAGGGAGTCAACCACCAACTACAGGCCAATCTCCCTACACTGTAGCCTTGCAAAGATACGAGAGAGATTGATATATGGACAACTCCGTGACTACCTAGAGCTCCATCAATTACTAGCTCCCTCCCAGCATGGATTCAGAACCAAACATGGGACCGACACCGCGCTTATCAAGTTCTCCACAGATGTTCTCACAGAACTGGACAAGGAGACCCACACTGGAGCAGTCTTCATTGATCTGTCCAAGGCATCTGACCTTGTCAACCACAACCTGCTGCTTTCCAAGCTGAGCCATGTTGGGCTAGACAGCCACTCCCTGTCGTGGTTCAACAGCTACCTCACCGGGAAGTCACAGAGGGTAAAATGGAAAAGACTCCCTGTCGGAGCCTCTCCCATTAACAGAGGGGGTGCCCCAAGGGTCTAACCTTGGCCCCCTTCTCTTCTCTCTCTTCACCAATGATCTCAGTAAACACGGTGGGGGGAGCTCAGTGTACAGTATGCGGATGACGCCGTTATTTACTGCCCCTCCTCTAATCTGGGAGATCTCAGTTCTGGACTACAAGATGACCTGAGATCCCTACAGCAATGGCTTGTCACCAAAAGAATGATCATTAATTCCAACAAGACCAAGGCCATGCTGTTTGGCCCAAGAGCCCTCGGTCGTGATAGAAGCCAACACCTCCAACTGACGACCGCGTCAGGCAACGGACTAGAGGTGGTCGAATCAATAAAATACCTTGGCCTTACCCTGGACCAGGGCTTCACCCTCAAGGAACACGTAGACCAGGTAACCAAAAATATTCATGCCAAACTTGGGACCCTGTACAGGTTGAAAGACCAGCTGATACCAGCTGCCAGGGCCTCCATCACCTCCAGCATCCTACTTCCGACCATTACCTATGCAGCTCCGGCGGTCAAGGGAGTAGCCAGACAAGAGATGAACAGACTACAAGTTCTCTATCATAAGGTAGCTCGGTTCACCACACAATCCGGCCCCAGGACCCACCACTGTGACACACTGTCCCAACTAAACTGGCCCTCCTGGGATGCCCGGCTCCAGTACTCCCTACTCTGCCAAACCTTTAAATTACTCAGCCCCTCCCCTCCTCCCAGACTCTCCGGGCTCATCGCCCTAAAGAGTAACCCTAGACACCTCCGCACGACGGACCAGACACTCCTTGCAGTGCCTAGGGTTAGAACCAAGGCGGGTGGCAAGTCGTTCGCCCTCACTGCCCTCATACTATGGAACTCCCTGCCCCCAGGTGCCCAGGAAGCAACCTCCACCAACAGCTTCCGCACAAGGCTGAAGGCGCATATGACGGCCACCTCCAAATGCAATTGCTAAAGGAAAGGGGCCCCTAAGCGTAAGCCTAACTCATCACAGCACAACATGCACAGGGGCCTTACCCCCTCCACCCCTCCCTTCCAGGGAAATACCTACAATGACTACACCAACCTATATGGCCAACCCAGCATATGTAACCAGCTGGAATGCAACTATGTATTACCCTGTGTTATGTCTTGATGTGTCTTATTTAATGTATTCATGCTGTATACTATACCATCTAATATACCATGTAAACCCTGGGTCGCCCCTGAAAAAGGGACCTTCTGGGCCCAGTGGGCTCACCCGGTTATCAAAATTTAACATATATATATATATATATATACACACACACATACACACACACACACACACACACACACACACACACACACACACACACACAGTTATGTCTTCCTCCCTTCCCCAGCTTTGAGACACGGCTTTACAGTGTTTTGTTCCGAGCTGTTTGGGGAGTAGGCTTAACCCAATGAGGAGAGACGTGATGTACAGACCACGGCGGAAGAGGGTGTTGGATATGCTGAACCCCCTTGTATTTTTCTTTAGTACATTTGTTTCCATTAATCCTTCTCTGGTGCTCCAACAAGCCCCAGCTTTGTGGGTCCCTGCTGTGAAAGAGTGGGTGGAGGTGTACCTCCCGGAATGGAGGTCTTCTGGCCTTGGACAACCTGAAGGCCGGACCACCAGCTCGGTGGTATCACTACCGCTTGCGATGCTGGCAACTTGGGTTCCGGAATGAACCTGGGTCGCTGGAGGGAGAAGGACTAAGTGTCTCAAGGGACACTTTCCTCCTCCGAGGAGGAAAGGCAGTCACTCTACTTTCTGTCACTGCTGCCTGTGGATGCACGAGTGGTAGTGCAGGCATCACAGTGTAGGATGGGGGAGGATGCCATTAGAAACATAGAAACTGACGGCAGATAAGGACCGCTAGGCCCACCCAAGTCTGCCCATTTTCCCTACCTACTTCAAAAGCCGCAGACCCTACTTGATCTCCGGCTTTACCTTCTAGTTCCTATCGCTAGGGTTCCCCTATGCCTGTCCCATGCATTTTTGAATTCCCCCACTGTGTTTGACCCTACCACATCTGCTGGGAGTCTATTCTGTGCATCTATCACCCTGTCAGTGAAGAAATACTTCCTCACATTACCCCTTAGTCTACCCCCTCCCAAACTCATGTCATGCCCCCTCGTTCCTGAACATCTCCTTTTCTGAAAGATGCTATCCTCAGTTATCCTAATTATGCCCTTTAGATATTTGTAGGTTTCTAGCCAGCCTGGTGGCATTGAGGGTTGAGGCGCTGGACGCCACATCTCGTGCCACGCTGGTGACCTGGGTTCGGGAACGGACTCAGGCCACCGGGGGCTGGCAGGGGACAGGAAGGACTGAGCATCCCATGACTGCTCTCCTTCCTCTGGGGAGGGATGGGGCAACGCATCACGCTACAGCGGTGACTGGTGGAGGCCAGCACCACTACAGTTGCATGCATAGCACGGGGGGGCACGGCAGGTGTCAGAGCTGATGTGCTCTGGCGCCATTGCATTCGCGCTCCCCAGGGAAACGTAATGCGGAAAACAGCGGGGCGATCTCAATGGCTGATGGCCGTGCCCTGTGCCCCCGGTCACGAGGGACGCCTTCACCAGGGTGTGGAGCGATGAAAGGCTGGCCCTGCGTGTATGGGGCGTATAAATCAGTGTGCCAGACCTGGTCCGGGGGGGTGCGGGTGCCAGCGGCCAGAGATCGCTTGGGGTCTGCTCCGCACGGGGTGAAAAAGTAGGAGTAAGATAAAAAGATATTTGTAGGTTTCTATCATAGCTCCCCACTCTCCTCTCCACCAGAGTACACATATTGAGGTCTCCCAGTCCCCTCCTCATATGACTTTTGGTACAGGCCCTGCACCATCTTTGTTGCCCTGTTTTGAACTGCCTCACCCTGTCTATGTCCTTATGGAGATGCGGCCTCCAGAACTGGACACAGTACTCCAAATGAGGCCTCACCAATGATCTGTACAGTGGCATCACCACCTCTTTTCTTCTGCTGGTGATACCTCTCCTTATGCACCCCAGCATCCCATTGGCTCTCCCCACAGCCCTGGCACACTGTCTGCCTTTACGTCATCAAATAGGATTACCCCCAAATCTCTTTCCTGCTTGGTGATCGTCCATATCGCTCCCCATCATGCAATCCTCCCCTGGGTTCTTGCACCCCAAATGCATGATTTTGCACTTGTTTGCATTGAATCTGAGCTGTCACACTCTAGAGCATTCCTCAGTTAACCTAGGTCCTGCCTTATTTCTTCCACCCATCCCAGAGTGTCCACCCTGTTACAGATCTTAGCGTCATCTGCAAAGAGGCACACCTTCCCTTCTAGCCCCTCTGCAATGTCACTTATGAAGTCATTAAAGAGGACTGGCCCCAGTGGCATCCTGCTGGTAACCCTCCTTTTCTCAGACTGAGCTCCATTTACCACCTCCCTCTGTCTTCTATCACTCAACTGGTTCTTAACCCAGTTTACCACCTTGTGACCCACTCCAAGGCTGCCCAGCTTGTTCACAAGTCTTCTATGTGGAACGGTGTTGAAGGCCTTACTGAAATCCGAGTAGGCCATGTCCACTGCTCCCCCCTCCGATCCACTTTCCTAGTCACCTAGTCAAAAAAATCAATTAGGAGCCAGCCCGTCTGCACAGTGGTAGTGCTACCGCTCATGCCGCTGGTGACCCGGGTTCAGGAACGAGCCTGGGGAGCTGGAGGGCTGAGCATCCGTGGACTGGTCCCCTTCTCCAGGGAGGGAGGCGGGGGACAAGGTCCGGTGCTTGACTAACCCCAGGCAGAGGCCTGGGGGTACAGCAAATGCTTGGCCATTTCAGGAGGGTAGGGCATTGCCAGACGTCAGCGGAGCTCCACCTTGACATCAGGGCATATGGCACACCCAGGAAACTGAGAAAAAAAACACCTCCTTTGCTCCAGGTAGACGGAGCGCCAGCACAGACCTCAATGGTCCCCTGCCTGTCCCATGCGGTGGCCCCGATGAAATGCCGTTAGTTCGGGGTGTAAGGGCCCCACCTTGTCCCTGCCTGGGGGGAAATCCAAGGCTACATGGGGGACCGCAGCGGGGCTCCGGGTACAGAAGGAACCGAGGCAGATGCCAGGCGCTCCCGAAGAAAAAATTACTCACCTTAGTAAGGTTGTTTCTTCTAATGGAGTCTTGCTATATTATAGACATTAGCAGTTTGTTCCAGCTCTAGAACTGCCCCGGAGTGAAATGGTTAAAACCATTCCAAAATAGAATTTTGGCACGAGAGCAGCTCTATCTGTGTCATTTCAAACTTGAACTGTCAGATCTTTTCGAGCCAAACTCACTAAGGTCTGTGTGGAAGCTGTAACCTACACTAGCCAAATGGCTACCTAAATAATAACAACCATTGATGGTCCCAACACCCAAGACTCAAGTCAGGGGACCAGAAATACTAACACCATTCTAATAATATGAAAATGGAACATAAGTATAATAAAACACACACCGCAGTACATACACACACCCCAAAGTCCCAAAGGGGACAAAATGCTAACAGGACATAAGTAGTGCCCACACTAAGTTGCCCGCACCCCACCAAGTAGAGGTTCTGAGAGGGGCAGGTTGGGGGGGAGGTCTATAATATAGCAAGACTCCATTAGAAGAAACAACATTACTAAGGTGGGTAATTCTTTCTTCAAACAACATGAAGTCTTGCTATATTATAGACATTAGCAGAATACACAGCAGTACCTCCATGGAGGAGGGGCAGAACCTAATTAGGGAATAGGCTCTGAAGAACAGCTGTGCCAAACCCGAGCATCTCTCCTGGCCTGGACATCAGGGAGTAATGCTTGGTAAAGTGTGTACCGTTTTCCAAGTAGCAGCCTGGCAAATCTCTAATAAAGGGATATCTCTGGCAGCAGCTAGAGGCTAGCTGTACCCTGGTAGAATGAGCCCTCAAACCAGGGAGGGGCTCTGCCCACTTTCTGATAACAAAATTGGATATAGAGACAATCCACCTGGCTATTGATCTCTTAGTGGCAGGTTGCCTTTCCCAACTTCACCATAGGTAAGGAAAAGTTGGAGGATTAGACCTGTGACCTTTAGTACGCTCTATATAATAACTAAGAGCTCTTTTAACATCCAGGCTGTGCAACCTCCTCTCACCGAAGAGGAGTGATCAGTGAAAAATACTGGAAGGAGATAGATTGATTAAGATGGAAATCTGAAACCACCTTAGGCAAAACTTCCTATTAGTCCTAAGGACTACCTTATCCCTGTGGAAAGAAATAAAGTCAGTCTCCACTGACAAGGCTTGCAATTCACTTATGTGTCTGGCAGAAGTGATAGCCACTAGAAAAACAGTTTTCCAAGTTAGGTACTTAAGCTGTGCAGAAGACAGAGGTTCAAAAGGGGGTTGCATTAACTGGGCAATGCAAACATTAAGGTCCCAAGCAGGGGCCAGTTCCCGAAAGGGAGGATTAGTATGGAGTAACCCCTTAAAAAACTTGGAAAACACAGGATGAGAGGAAAGAGGGGATGACTTTCCTGCTGACACAAAAGCAGACAGCTGCCAAATGAACTCTCAGGGTAGCTGGTCTGAGACCAAGGAATTAAGATGTACCATGTAATCTAACAAAAAGGGCAATTCAGCAGATTCTGGGAAATATTTTTCCCAGCACTCCAAATGGAAAACCTTTTCCATTTAGAACTATAGTAGCCTAGTGGAAGGCTTTCTGGAAGCCTTTAGGATCTCAAGAACACCCTGAGAGAGGTGTAAATCAGCAAACTCTAACTCCTCAAGAGCCAGGCCTTGAGGTTGAGGGATTGAGGTCCGGATACCAAACCCTTCCCTGGGCACAAGTCAACAGATTGTGATTCCTGGGGAGGCACAGGGAAGATGGACTGTCAGAGACAGAAGGAGTGGGTACCAGGGCTGCCTGGCCCAATCCGGGGCAATCAGAATCACCCTGCAAGGCCGAGATCTGATTTTGACTAGTACTTTGAATAGGAGAGGGAAGGGGGGGAAAGCATAGAGGAACTTCCCCTCCCAATCCAGAAGAAGGGCATCCAGGGGAACTGAGCCCAGCACTGGAGGCCTGCAACAGAACAGAGGAAGTTTGTGATTGTTTGGGGCTGCAAAAAGATCTATCTGAGGGAATGCCCCACCTGGCAAAAACTATCCCCAGCACTTGAGGATCCAGGGACCATTCGTGATGGCCCTGGGAAATCCTGCTGAGGGCATCCGCTAGGACATTGTCCTTCCTGGAAGGCAGACTGCTATGAGGGAAGTGTTCAGGGAATAGGCCAGAGACCACAACTTCACTGCCTTGGTGCACAAGGCCAAGACCAGTGCCCCCTGTTTGTTGATGTACCACATTGCTGTGGTGTTGTCTGTTCTGACTTGTATCACCTTGTCGTGGACAGATGCAAAAAAGCTTGAAGAGCTAAAAGACAGCTCTGAGTTCCAGCAAATTGATGTGGAGCAGAGATTCCTGGGACCAAACTCCCTAGTGGAAAGGTGCCCATGTGGGCTCCCCAACCAGAAGGAAGCATCTGTAATGAGAGTCAAGTCGTGAGAAGGGACCCCGCTCTTAAGTTGCTCTGATCCTGCCACCACTGGAGAGCTAGGATCAAGGTTCAAGTCACTGGGACCAACTTGGAAAGGAGGTCTCTTCTCTGAGACCAAAAGGTTCTCAAGTGAAACTGAATGTCTCATCTGAAATGTGGCTCCCTGCACAACAGCTGTAGATGCAGCCATGTGCCCCAGGAGCTGCAGAAAGTGTCTTGCTGGTCGAGAGACCTGCAGAGTGAAGGAAGAGGCCAGAGCCACTAAATTCCTTACCCTTTCTGGGGGAAGAAAGGCTCTGGCTCGCTTTGTGTCCAATTCTGCCCCTATAAAGGTAAGTACCTGGACTGGTTCCAGAACCGACTTTGGTAGGTTTAGCAGAAAACCAAGGGAGGTGAGAAGCTGCTGGGTGACCTGCAGGTGAGATTTTACCTGTTCTGGGGACTGGCCTACAATGAGCCAGTCGTCTAGATAAGGAAAAACAGCAATCCTCTGCCTCCTTAAGTGGGCCACTGCCACTGCTAGACACTTTGTGAATACCCTTGGAGCAGAGGTAAGGCCGAAGGGCATTGCTCTGAACTGGTAATGACCTGAGGGCAGTTCGAATCTGAGGTACTTTCGATGGGATCTTCTGATTAGGACATGGAAATAGGCATCCTTGAGGTCCAGGGAGGCTAGCCAGTCCCCTGGCCTTAGGGAAGGTAAAATCATTGCCAGAGTTACCATTTTGAACTTTGGTTTCAAAAGATGCTTGTTCAGATATCTGAGATCTAAAATGGGCCGCCATTCTCCTGTCTTTTTTGGGGTAAGGAAGTATCTGGAATACAGACCCCTGCCCTGATGCAGGGGAGGAACCCTTTCTACTGCTCTGAGAGCTAACAGGGATGAGACCTCTGTTTCCAGAGCGAGGGTCTCTGAAACACTTGCAGGTAGAAAAGTCTGCTTCTCAACTTGGGAAACTTTTGAAGCTGAGAACCAGATCCTGGCTTACTACTTCAGAACCCACTTGTCTGAGGTTAAAAGAAGCCCAATTCTGACTGGTAAGCCAGCCTGCCCCACTGGTACAGGAGAATCGGCCCTGGGCACCCCATCAGGGTGCCTGTTTCGCATGAGGAGCTTTAGGCTGGGGTGGAGCAGGTTGCCCACTTTCGTCTGCCCTGCCTCTGGAAGAAGCCCTCTGAGCAAAGGCAGAGGAGGCCTGAGTCTGGTAGAAAGGCCTGTGAAAGGCCTACCCCTACCCCCTGGGGGCATGCCTTTGAGGTGGCTTGCAGCTCCTTAGCCTGGGCACTCTTGTAAGTAGTCCTATATTCATCCATCTTCTTCATGTAATTCTCTGTCTGCTCTCCAAACAGAGAATTTCCCACCACAGGAAAATCCATAGCCTTAGTCTGGGTATCCTGTGACAAACTAGTACACCTGAGCCAGGCCAACCTACGAAAGCTACAGATGTGGCCATGACCCTAGAGGAAACATCATTAACATCCACAGCAGCATGAAACTGAACCTTAGAGGCTTCAATGCCATCAGCAGCCACCTGTTCTAGTTCACTAGCCAGCTGGCCATGGGCCTGCTTGGCCAGTGCATAACAGTATCCATCTAGATTTCTGATACCTAGCTACATAAGCCATATAATTTGCTTGCCTGAGTTCCAGAGAGGCTGCCATATACTAGTTTTTGCCATGGCATCAATCTTCCTGGAATCCTTGTCAGGAGGATGTGAAGCCAAGGAATATTAGCTTTATCACAGGCAGCAGCCTGAACTACTAACATGACTGCATTGCTGAGAAAGGAATTCTGTATCAGGGCCTGACAGTATACCTTCTGTCCATCTTTTTATCTACAGGAGGCACAGAATTAGGAGCTTCTAAAATTTTGTTTGTTTCCTAAAAGACTTATGTAAAGGAATAGACAATCTCCTAGACTCTGGAATATCCATCATTTCTACAAAATCAGGCTCCTCTTGCTCATCCACAGCCTCTTCTAAAGGAAGCTGGAGGTTTCAGAACTTTTTATAAAACATAAAATGAGATGGGGACTCAGACAGCATAGTGGGAGATTCTAAAGGTCTGTCTGGGGAGATGTCCGGTTCAATGGGCACACCAGACCTTCCCAGCCACATTCATACTGTTCATAATCCTCCCCTCCTCTGGTTCATAAAATTCCTCAATATCATAATCCTGAACCACTGGGACCGGACGAACTGACCTTTTACCAGATAGTGGTGGTTGGACGGACCCTGAGACAGTGACTGGACAATTTGTATGGCTTTTGCTTATCTCTGCAGCAGTTGGAGAAGGAATTTTGGACTCCAGACCTGCTGATTTTCTTGTTTTCTTTACTGGAATTGGTTCCTCAGAACCAGCTTTTCTTTCCGAGGAAGTCTGGCCCTGGTCAGAGGGCACTCCCTCTGGTTCAGTTGGCACCGAACCGGGCTGTCCATCGGGTCAAGCGGACTTTTTGAGCCTCTCGTTCCTGAGCCTGCCCAATCTTTTTTCCAGGGTGGCTGCAGGAAATTCTTCATACCTGGCAGTCTGACTGGAGGTGGTCAAACCCCAGACAATAAACACATGTGTGTGTGTGTCAGCCTGGCAAGACTTCCCACAACCATCATAGTGTTGAAACCCAGTGGGCCCGGTTTTTCTTTTGGGTTTCTCAGACATAATGCCAGCCTAACCAAAAACTTGCCCTTTTAACGGCAGTGCCAGGCAAGACACCCTTATCGGTTCCTAACCGTGTCACGGGTATTGGAAAAAAACGTAATAAATCCGTTTTTTTTAGAACCGATAAGAACCGGGAACCGCACTCTAAAATAGTAACTTTTAGTTTTAAATGAGTTTTAAACCCACTGATCGGTTCAAAACCGAACCGATAACTTACAAGTTCAATCAGACAAAACCTTCATTTACTTACGGTTACCACAGATAGAGCTTGAACGAGACGGTTTTGCGGTTAAATAAAACTATTCTCGGTTAAATCCAACCGAGAAAACACTTTTAAACCGAGAAATGAACCGAGCAGAAGGAGAAATCTCCGGGCGACTGTTCACTGAGTCGGAGTAAAGAATCTGACAGTTCAAGTTTGAAATGACACAGATAGAGCTGCTCTCGTGCCAAAATTCTATTTTGGAATGGTTTTAACCATTTCACTCCGGGGCAGTTCTAGAGCTGGAACAAACTGCTAATGTCTATAATATAGCAAGACTTCATGTTGTTTGAAGAAGTAGAGTGCAGGGGGGCAGGGGAAGGCAGAAAAATTAGAAAGTAAAAAAAAAAAAAAATCAATTAGATTTGTTTGACAGGACCTTCCCGCTGTAAATCTATGCTGTCTTGGATCCTGCGCTCTGCTGTATTCAAGGTGTTCTACAATCCTTTCTTTAAGTAGTGAGTTCATAATTTTCCTGACTACTGAGATGAGGCTGACTGGTCTATAGTTTCCAACCTCCTCCCTACTCCCACTTTTGTGAAAAGGGACTACATCTGCCCTTCTCCAGTCATCTGGAACCACTCCCTTATTGAGTGATTTGTTGAACGGGACTGCCAGTAGTGCTGCCAGCCATCTCCCGTACTTCTCTTAATCTAGGATGTATCCCATCCAGTCCCATTGCCTTGTCCACTTTCAGTTTTTTGAGTTCTTTTAGGACTCTCTCTTGCATAAATGGACTGGTGTCCACCCCCTCCCATATCTGATCATGTTGTCTAACTGTGGTCCCTCTCCTTCTCCTTCTGTGAATACAGAACAAAAATATTTGCTCAGTATTCATGCTTTTTCCAGGTCCCCTTCCACACACTCCCCCTCCTTTAAGCCTTACAATCCCACATCTGATTTTCTCCTTTCACTAATGTACCTATAAAAGTCTTGTTCCCCCCTTTTTTAATTTTTTTTTTTACCTCCTGTGATATTTTTACCTCCATTTGCGCCTCTGCGCTCCTGACCACTTTCCCTGCCTCCTTCTGTTTATCCAAGTACACTACCCTGTCCACCTCCTGTGTTTCCCTGTACTTCCCGAAAGCCATCTTTTTCACCCATACCTTCCAGGGCACTTTCTTTGAGAACCATAGTGGTTTTCTCTTTCTCTTGCCCTTGTTTACTTGCTTAATGCAAAGATTTGTCACCAACACTATGGCTTTCAGATGAGCCCACTGCTCCTCAACTCCCCCCCATTCATCCCTCCCTGCCAGGGCATTCTTGAGACATATTCCCATCTTAGTAATTAGCGCCTTCGTTGTGGCATGTGACTGCATAAAGTAAAATTTCCAGGACAAAAAGACCAAGCTGGTTCAACAAGGATGTGGCAGTTAAGGTAAGGTAAGGGAGAAAAGAGCAGCCTTTAAGAAATAGGAGTAAAACGAGGGAGGAGGACCAGTTCTTTTACTCGGAACACTCTTGTGAGGCAGGGAGGGTAGTCCGGGCAGCTAAAGCTGCAAAGGAATTACGACTAGCTCAGGGGATTAAGGAGGGTGAAAAGGACTTCTTCATATATATATATATATATATATATATATATATATAAATATGTATATATAGATAGGAGACAGGTGGTAGTAAGGAGGTGATTGTTAGGATAAAAAAAAGAGTTGCTGGGCAGAAAACAGTGAAAAACAGGCAGATACACTGAGTGAGTACTTCAGCTCGGTATTCATTAAGGAAAAGGACGGTCCTATGCCAAAAGGGATTATTAGGGAAGGAGGAAACAGATGGTGACATCATGATAGATAGGGTTTTGGAAGGTCTAAAATCCCTTAAGGTGGACAAGTCCCCTGGACCAGATGGCATACACCCTAGGATCCTGAGAGAACTAGCTGAGGTATTGGCTGCCCCCCGATGGATCTGTTCAACACCTCTCTGGAGATGGGAGTGATTCCTGGTGACTGAAAAATGGCTTATGTGGTGCCTCTCCACAAGAGTGGCCCCAGGGATGAACCAGGCAACTACAGACCAGTCAGTCTAACATCAATTATCTGTAAGCTAATGGAGACCATTTTGAAGGAAAGGTTGGTAAAATTTCTTGAATTTAATGGACTACAGGACTATAGGCAGCATGGATTTGTCAAGGGGAGATAATGTCAAACAAACATTGTTTTTTTTGACTGGGTCACAAGGTCAATAGACAAAGGTCAGGCAGTGGATGTGTTGTACCCAGACTTCAGTAAGGCATTTGACTCAATGCCACTTGGAAGGTTGCTTAATAAAATGAGTAACCTGGGAGTTGGAGATAAGATGTTGGAGTGGATTAGGAGCTGGCTGCATGACAGGAAACAGAGTGATGGTAAAAGGTGAAGTATCAAAACCTAAACCTGTAACCAGTGGGGTTCCACAAGGATCAGTACTTGGTCTGGTATTATTCAACATCTTTATTGGAGACAAAACAGTAGGGGTAAAAAGCAAGATCTGTCTTTTTGCAGATGATACTAAAATTTGAGGAAGGGGTGGATATAGAGTAGGGGAGTCAAGAACTAAGGGAAGATCTGGCCAAACTTGATAAGTGGTCTAGAATCTGGCAATTGGGGTTTAATGCCAGAAAGTATGAGGTTACGCACTTAGGAACTAAGAACTCAGGGATCAGCTACTGGCTGGGAAGGGTACAGGTGTCAATCTCTAAGGAAGAAAAGGATCTAGGGGTGTTAATAAGAGGGGATATGAAACATTCTGCACAGTGTTGTAAAGCTGCTGTGAAATCGAATAAAATGCTGGGATGCATTTCCAGAGGAATCACCTCCAGGAGGGAAGAAGTCCTTCTACCCTTGTACAGATCACTGGTTAGACCACATCTGGAGTAATGTGTGCCGTTTTTGTGACCTTATTTAAAGAAAGACATTAGGTTACCAAAGAATGTCCAACGTAGGGCGACTAAGATGATACAGGGTGTGGGAGACAAATCGTATGATGAAAGGTTAAAGGAGCTCAATATGAATTCCTTAGAAGAAAGAAAGGAAACGGGATACGATTAAAACCTTTAAATTTATTAAGGGTATAAATAGGGTGAGTGTGAAGGGCATCTTCACTATAAATAGGAGGGGGATCACTAGGGTCCATAGTATGAAACTGGTAGGGGCAGATTTAAAAAGGAAATGAGGAGAAATTTTTTCACTGAAAGGGTAGTATCCAGCTGGAATGAACCACCTGATGAGGTGGTATCTATGAAAACAGTAGGATGTTTTAAAAGAGGGTGGGACAGGGTAAAAATGAGAGCAAAGAAGTGCAAAATAATGCTATGGCTATGTATTGTTCAGAAAGAACCGAGGTGCAAAAGGGGGAGGAGTGGCCCTGTATGTTAATGAAAATATCAAAGCTACAGAAATTCAGAATACACATAAGGAGCCAGAAGAACTGTGGGTCACCCTGGAAACAGGAAATGGGACAGCCATAAGAACTGGGGTTGTCTACAGGCCCCCAGACCAGAGGGAGGACATAGACACATTACTGTTAGAAGATATACAAAACATGACAGCTAAAGGGAGGTTCTGATAATGGGAGACTTCAACATGCCAGATACAGATTAGTCAATACCAGCAGGAACATCTGCCAGAACTAGACTCATAGTGGATTCCCTGCAGGAGGCCTCAAACAACTGGTACAGCAACCCACAAGAGACAGGGCTATCCTAGATCTAGTACTGACTAACAAAGAAGGGATCACAGATCTCCAGGTAGAAGGTCACCTTGGGGCCAGTGACCATCACATGGTATGGTTCAATTTGGCTACTACATCTAAATCATCCCATTCAAGGCAAAAATATGGGACTTCAGGAGGAGCTGACTTTTGATAAGATGGCCAACAGAGTTAAGCTAGCCCTGGCAAAAGAAACACAGGTGAGGAGGTACAGGCAAAGTGGGCAAGCATTAAGGATACAATACTTGAAGCAACATCCCATTGTGTTAGACAGAAAAGGAAGTGCAAAGAAGAGGAAACCACTTTGGTTCTCAAATACAGTAGCAGAAAGGTCAGGCCAAAGGCTGGCCTTGGGAAATATAAGGAACACAGCGGATGAAGATAGGAGGCATACCAAACTGCCCTAAGGGAAGCAGGAAGGCAGTAAGGCAGGCAAAGTCCCAAACTGAGGAAACACTAGCACGAACAGTAAAAGAAGGTGACAAGACTTTCTATAGATACATTAGTGAAAGGAGAAAGTCAGAGGGGTATGCTAAGCTAATGGAGAAAAGGGAGCATGTGAGGAGGAGGACCCTGTAAAGGCATCTATCCTAAATAGATACTTTTGCTCAGTATTTACTGAGGAGAGAGGAAAGGCAGGGCCCACAGCTCAGCATCACGGACACAGGGGAGGGAGGTGAGCACTACTCCTTCACAAAGAAGGGTCCTACAAGAGCTTGCTAAGCTCAGGGTGGATAAGGCAATGGGACCTGATGGCATACATCCCAGGGTACTTAAGGAGCAAAGGAGGAACTAGTAGAGCCATTAGCAGAATTGTTTAGTGAGTCTCTGAGCACAGGAGAGGTCCCAGAAGACTGGAGAAGGGCTCATGTGATCCCGCTCCACAAGAGTGGTAGCAGGGAGGAGGTGGGGAACTACAGACTGGTCAGTCTTACCTCAGTAGTGGGCAAGATTATGGAGGCACTTCTTAAGGAAAGGATAGTGCAACCTGGAATCCATAGGGGCACAGGATCCAAGACAGCATGGGTTTACAAAGGAAGGTCCTGTCAAACTAATCTCATAGATTTCTTTGACTGGGTAACAGAGTGGTGGACCAAGGGGAGCAGTTGATGTCGCCTACCTTGACTTCCAGCAAAGCTTTTGACACTGTTCCACACAGAAGATTGATAAATAAGCTAGGTAGGCTCGGGGTGGGTCGAAGTTGGTCAACTGGGTGGCAAACTAGTTGACTGGCAGAAAACAGAGAGTGGTGGTAAAATGGTATACAGTCAGAAGAGATGCAAGTCACAAGTGGGGTACCTCAGGATCAGTCCTGGGGCCAGTCCTATTCAACATCTTCATTAGTGACCTGCAGAATGGACTAGAGGTAAGGCTTGTCTGTTTGCAGATGACACCAAGATCTGCAACAGAGTAGATGATCCAGATGGGGTAGGCAGAATGAAGAGATCTGGATAAACTAGCAAAATGGTCAGAAGAGTGGCAACTGGGATTTAATGCAAAGGTGCAAAATCATGCACATAGGGAAGAGAAACCCTGAAGACACTTATAGGCTGGGAGGAGTTGCTAGCAGTCACAAAGGAAGAAAGAGACTTGGGCATCATCATCACTGATGACCTAAAATCATCAAGCAGACCTCTAAAGCAGTAGGTAAGGCTAGGGGGTGTTAGGGTGTATTAGTAGGGGTATCATAAGTCGTAGAGGAGGTAATAATTCCTCTGTACAAGACATTGGTTAGGCCCCATCTGAGTACTCGTGCAGTATTGGAGGCCACACCTTCACAAGGACATTAACCAAATTGAGGCAATCCAGAGAAGGGCAACCAAAATGGTGCAGGGACTGCATCAGAAGACATATGAGGACAGATTAACGGAGCACAATATGTATACCCTTGAGCAAAGGAGGGAGAGGTGATATGATCGAGACATTTAAACACCTTAAGGGCATAAACAAGGTGAAAGAGTCTAACATGTTTAAATACAAGAAAATAGCAGGACAAGAGGACACAGCATGAGAATAGAGGAGGCCGATTAAGGGGAATGTGAGGAAATTCTTTTCACAGAAAGGGTGGTAGATGCATGGAATAGCTTACCACAAGAAGTGGTGGCTATGAATACAGTGCAGGGCTTCAAACAGGCATGGGATAGGCATAAGGGAGCAATACAAATGACTATTAATAGATAGGTCACTGACAGAGCAAAGGCCGATGGCACATTTATAAGGTAGAAAAAGAAATGGGCAGACTGGATGGGCCTTGTGGTCCTTATCTGCCGTCAACTTCTATGTTTCTATGCACCTGGGAAACAAAAACCCAGGGGCCGAGTACACAATGGAGGTAGGGTTACCAGATGTCCTGTTTTACGAGGACATGTCCCCTTTTCCAGCTGCAAAACATTCTTCATGTACCTTCTCTATCTTGTTGTATTTTTTTTTTTTTTAATTTCTGTTTTCGTCCCACTGCCCCACAGAGCCATTCCATCTGGAACACCCATGAAGCCTGCCCCTGCCAGCACCAACCTGCACCCTCTGGTCCCTCGATCAAGCCACAGAACCCCCGCCCCGGGCGGGGCGGGCAACCCCCGAATCTTGAAATCTTGTCAGGGTCCTGGGTCGCAGGCAGGCGCTGGCACATCAGGACCCGGCTCAGTGCTCAGTCATTCTGGCTCCGAGGTCCCCCCCCCCCATGTTCCTCATGGGACACTACATGCCTGAGCGTCAAAGCATCTGCTACGTCCTCCCCCTCCTTCTGCGAAGCAGCAGCCTCCGAGGCTGACTGGCTGCTGGCCTACGCCTGCAACCAATCATGCCTCTGAGACTCCAGCTTGCAGTCGCTTACCCTGGCCTCCGCCAGGGGTCGCCGCTTGCCAGTATGGAAGTCCCCCCTCCTCCTGGAGAAGGCGGGCTGTCCCCGGACACTCCAGCCTGTCCCCCCCCCGATGATCCGAGCTCGCTCCTGAACCCGGGTCGCAGGCATGGTGCAAGGTGTGGCGTCCAGCGCCTCAGCCCTCAGTGCCACCGGGCAGGCGTTGTATTATTTTTATACTCTCTCCTACCCAGGACCTCCTTGTAAATGAGCTGTGAAGGTGGTGGAGACTTAAAACCTATTTACTTGGAGTCTGGCACAAGTGCTCATCGGGGAAGGGACTAAGTGTCCTCTTTTTGGCATCCCAAAATCTGGTACCTCTAAATGGGAGGGAGGTACTAACAACAACAAAAATGGAAAGGGACCGGGAAGGAGTCATATCAGATGACCTAAAGGTAAGCAAGCGATGTGAGAAGGCAGTAAGGATGGCTGCGGGGATACTGGGATGTACAGGAAGAGGCATCACCAGTAGAAAACAGGGAGTTGTTATCCCTCTGTACAGACAGCTGGTGAAACTACATCTGGAGTACTACATGCAGTTCTGGAGACACAGTCTCCGCAAGGACATAGACATGATGGAGGCAGTCCAGCGGAGGGCAACTAAAATGGTGCAGGGTCTGCACCAGAAGCCAATACGAAGAGACTAAAGGAGCTTAATATGTATACCCTTGAGAAAAGGAGGGAGATGGGGGACATGATAGAAATGTTCAAGAACCTCAAGGGAATCAGCAAAGTCCAAGAGGGTAGCATCTTTCGCCAAGATGTGCAAGAACAAGAGGGCACAATTTGAAGATGGGGGGGGGGGAATGGCTCAGGGGCAACGTAAGGAAGTATTTTTTCACGGAGAGGGTGGTGGACACATGGAATGGCCTTCCTGATGAGGTTGTGGGGTCAAAAACAGTGGGGGAATTCAAGAATGCATGGGACAGACATAAGGCAATTCTGGTGGGGGTTAGGAAGAAGTAGGCAGTTGGTTAACTAGGATCTGCAGCTTATCCAATAAGTAGGGAAAGGGGCAGACTGGATGGGCCAATCAGTCCTTATCTGCCGTCAAAGTCTATGTTTCCTATGGAAACTGGAGGGAAGAGATTGGTGGAGGAAGTGTGTGTGTGGAAGATTACTCTGGGAGGCAAGTGGTGGTTGGAGCAGCTCCAGAAAAATAAACTGAGCTGCGCATTCGAGTAGACTGGGAAGCCCAATAAGGCCTTTTTCTGCTGACAATTTTTGCATTTGTGTAACTTGGGCCTAAATCCTCACAGGGCAGGAAGGGTCTGGGAAAACTAAGAAGTAATCCCCCTTCACTGAACAGTAGTGTGACGGTCGCCACAAAGTGCATGGCCTGAAGACGATACATCTGTCATTTCACCGGTGACAGGGTGCAAAAACTTTATTTGGGGGGGGGGGTGGAATGTGAAACTCAAGCTCAGCTGTGATGGCAGCTGTGCTCATTAGAGCCATGAACTCAAATGAATTACAGAAAATATTCACTCACCAACATTGCATCTCACAAATATGACAGCAGTAAAAACGAAAAACAAACAAACAAAAAAAAACACACACATTTTCTCCATTTATTATAATTTCCACCCACACCCTCAGGTCCCTCACCCTCCATTCTGAGCACCTGGTCTTAGTAGTTCACGGTGTTTTGGTGGGGGGAGGGGAGATGGAGTGGGAGTTCCAAATGGCCAGCAACTGCAGTTGAAGGCACAGAGATTGTGGCATTCAGACATTGTTTAAAAACCAGGCTAACAACTGTATTATAAAAATAAAAAATACAAAAGTGTGAACAATTTATTGGTTCGCACACATTGCAGGTGTTGTGAAATCAGTAAGGCACTAGAGCTTTGCTCTCATCCTCAGTGATGTCACACTGCCCACTAGGTGTCAGAATTAGCCTGTTCTTCACACGTTGGTATTAAAGCAGAAGTATTCAATAGCTGACAAAAAAATTAATCTTACAGCTTTTTTTATTAGCAAAGATGCATTAATGACATTCTTATTTAACCCCCTTACAAATGGGGGTTCCCAAAAAGTCTTCCTTGAGCTTGCCTAAATGCTCACTGCCAGGCTGGTGTCCTGCGTTTTAGCAGTTCAAATGTGATTACCAGAGCATGTATAGCCTCTGTGTACTGTCTCTTTAAGAGCTGCTTAATTGCAGTTTAAGTAATCTGAGAGGGAGCTCTGTTGAAAGATGTAACTATTTACTGAAAATCATTTAAAGTGATGACGATAATAATTTTATTTTTAAAGCGCCTTTCAAATTTTCAAAGCACTGTACAAAACATATAGTAAAAAGAAAACCAAACATAATACAATGTAAAACATTCATAAAACCACAATTTCATCAACAATTCATATAAAATACTATAAAAAGGCAATTTGGTACAAACGAGTTTTTTAAGCCACTCTTAAATTCCCCCATGGAGGTGCGCTGCCATAACCGACGGGGTAGAGAATTCCAGAGAGTGGGAGCAGCGAAGGAAAAAGCTCTACAGCCAGAAGAATTTAGACACACTCTCGGAATCTCTAGCAACCCCTTGTCAGCCGAGCGGAGCAATCAGCCAGGGCAGTAAGACATTAGAAGATCTTTCAGATAAGCTGGACCCTGGTCGTATAGGGCTTTAAAAGTCAATAAACAGACTTTAAAGGTGATCTGCCACTGAACAGGGAGCCAGTGCAGTTCGCGCTGCACCAGGGTAATATGACAGGACCTACTGGTTCCCGTCAAAACCCGGGCTGCCGCGTTCTGCACTAGCTGAAGGCGGCGGATTTCAACCCCAGAAAGCCCAAAATACAGGGAGTTGCAGTAGTCCAGACGAGAGGACACAAAGGCGTGGACCAACATAGGTAGCATGTCAGATGGAACGAGGTGTTTCACTCTAATGATATTCCTGAGGTGGTAAAAGGAAGTCTTTACGATGATGATAATGTAGTTTGTCTAACCTGCTTTCTTTGTAGCAAGGACAGTTTTGTTTGTCTCCACTATCTTAGTCCTGGACTGCAAATTGGACCAAACAGTACTGGTAGGACCTAAAATGTAGCCGGACTACAGGAGCTGTCCGAATTCAAAATCTGTAGGAACTTTAGTTTGGAGCTTTTTTGCGTTTTTTTTGCAACTGAAGGGGGAGCTCTTGCTTTGACTGACTGCCAAATCAGCCAACCAAATCTTTTGGATCTTGGGAAAGTCCCGGGCTGCTTGCAGTTTTCAGTTAGAACTAAGCTGGAAGCTGAGCAAGGAGGAGCTGAAGTGTTTCTGAGCAGCAATCCTTAGTGGATTCGCATGGAAGAACTCTGAAAAGGCTAAGTTTTTGGCCTGCATGCCGGTGTGCTGCTCCTGAGAGGGAGAGAAGAGAATTATTTTGGATTAATCCAAGTTTGTGTGACTAAAGTAAGCTACTGAAGTGGGCCAGGCTCAACCTGAAGAAAGCAGAATATTTTTGCTGAATACAATCGGCCTGTCAGGAGTTCCAGCTACCCCTAAGCTCCCAGTGTGTGCAGAGACTTTGCGATTGTGCCCGGGGAGCGCTTTGCCTGGTACAGTAGAATTCTCGTACATGTAAATGTGCTATGTGCTGCCAGTGGGTTGTGAGTTAGTTCCCCACTGTGTGAACTGTGTTCTGCTTGCTGGAAGCTGTATCCTGCCCAAAACGGACTGCTTCTGAACCTGTCTCCATGTGGTCTGGGCTTTGCCAGACTGGCCCAGCCAGACTACCCACTGCACACAGAAGCCATCGACGAAAGACCTGCCTGGGGATCAGCCCCCTGCACCACGCTTGAACAGGAACGATGCCTCCGCGACTTGTGTGGGCCCTGCTTCCCCTGGCATTCCAGATCAACCACCTGCAGTCTCGATTTTCATCCAGCCTGTGTCCAGTCTTGGGTATCATGAGTAAATACCAGGGAAGCTCCCTACAACAACAGCCTAATCTGAGTGTGTCATCTGATTGTCTTGTTGTTTAGTTTCCTTCTCGAACTGAGCCCTCTGGCTCCAAATTACAAATACTGTGTACTGTGCATGTTGTGTTTTCCATTACAGAGCCCCAACCAGCTGCAATCCTGGGCAACTGTCCTGGCTAGCCCATCTCTTCTCTACCTGGGTACCCAGAGGTGGACTGTGTGGGGGGACTCAAAGTACATGCATAACTGCTTGAATTGATATAACCTTTAAGCTAATTAACTCATTACCTCCAATAGCTCCATATGAAGTCCGAACTATCCATTGTTTACCGGACACAAAATGGCCACCCAGGAGGTAATGAGTTAACCTGATTTTGCCCCTCCCTTGTTCAAGTCCCCTGAATAAATCAGATCTAACTGTTTCTGCATGTAATCTGACTGTGGTTCCACTTTGTGCTCAAAGTGCTGTACTGTTGCTATTTGCTGTGCTTAACCTTGTTTTACAGGGGGTCCCCAGGGTTGAGCCAGAGGAACCAGCCCTGGTGGTAAGTGCAAACAGTGCGGGTACTTGTGTGGTGTACCAGGGGTATTGTGAACATGATTACTGTACAGTGTTCAGACCACTAGGGGGGAAGAGGGGGTTACAGTGTCCTGGAGGACTGTGCCCAGGTTAGCTTGACCACTACCATCCACGACCTCCGGGTGGAGACACCCGTTTCAGAACTCAGGCCCCTTAACCTGCTACTAGCCAAGCAGGCAGGGGTAGTAGCCCTTGGGATAGCGCCACCTAGGGGTTACACTTACATCTGTCCCCAGTGTATTTTTAATTCTGTTAAATTTTCCACTCTGGAACAAACAGCTAATGTGCCCTTAAGTGTAATCTTTGGTGGAGAGCATATGAGTTCTAGTAGAAAGCAGGTTCTTATGGAAAGTCCTACATGCTTGGCTAACCAGCTTTGCATATTGTCTCCCTCTGTATGTGTCAATTTAGTTTTCCTTTTAATTATTTTTCCAGGGAAGGGTTGACAAAGGGGGAGGCTTCCCCCAGTGGAATGATCTTTGTATGGTAAAATAACCCTAACGGTTTTCCTTTTGTTGTTATTTGTCTTTGGTCTTAGAGAGTACATGATCAGATAAGATGGATCAATTTATTCTTTTGGAATTCTGCTGTCGATTATTGTACTGCTTTCCAGTGTGTAACCAGTCTTAGAGAATGTGTTGTCTCATTTTGAGTATGGTTGTTTTACATAAAAACCGATTCAGTAAAGGATCATTTCAAAAAAACAACTACTAGAGACTCGGTTTCAGGCTGTGAAAAATAATACGGCTTTGCAGTAGGGGAAGGGTACTGTTTATCTGCCTTCCTGGGAACTGCAAGCAGTTGTGCAAGCCTGTGCTAGGCTGCCAAAGTAGCATCTTCAAGTGCAGAATGCACATGTGGACTAATCACCATAAAAGAGGCTGAAACCTTCAAGAACTCAAAGATTTTTCTAAGAAGAATCCTCTTTAGCTTGGAACCCCAGTTTAGCCTGGACCTGTTAAAGGAAGATCTGAAAAAGAGGCATCCTCAGAGAGCTCTAGATGTATGTTTCACACTCTCCGAGCAAGAGGGCAGAGTGGAGCTTGAGCCCACCACATTTATATTCTCTTCCTCCTCATCCTCTGTGTATGCTGGATTATATTCCAGTTCATCAACCATCACTGGCTGAGGGTCGTTGGGTCAGGGAGATAACTGAGAAGGAGCCAACAACGGCAGTCCCATCGATGGTGGCCATTCTGGGCCCTGCACAACAGCAGGGACAGAAAACTGAAATGTCGACAGTGATTTCAATGATGGGCCAGCTGGGGGTGCTGGTGTAGACATCAACGGCAGCAGTGACAGCAGGCAGTGGAATAACTCCAACATTGTTTGATACAACGCTTGTGTGTCACAGCCCAAAGGAGTCATAGACAGAATCCCAAACGGGATAGTGCCCAATGGCGGAACAGGCTGCGAGTCCCAGATTGGGAAGGATGAGCCAACACCGCACCCTGATCTTTGTGTCTAAAAGACAGTCAGGGGAAGGGTGTGGCAGGCCCCATGGCTGGAGCCAGGGATCCATCTCTGTCTGTGAACTTTCCTGTCTCATAGGTGAACATAAACAGTCAGGAGCAGCATCTCTATTTTCCATGCTTGTCTTTTTCTGAATGGCAGTGTTTTTCTTTGATGAATCAGTGACAGCCGTCCTTGACCACAAATACTGACATACCGGCAGCAAACCAGGAAGAGAAGCAACCAATAGTTAAGCTGCCTTTGCTGCAACTTGTTTCTCAGTTTCTTGTAGTAGAAGAAAACTTTCTAAAAGTTTCTTGCAACATCTTCTGATTGCCTGACTAAAGACTTGGCAAACTGAGTAGGCTTTAACACTGTGGTCTGTACTGAGGCAAGTCTACAAATGGAGTGGTTGTATTTATAATTCTTAATGTCACTGCAATGGCAATAACAGAACGGTTACGTGTCCATTCGAAGCACAAAAGTCTGACGGCATTCTTTAGCGTGGCGGGCCAACAAGTGGTTGACAGCGGGAGAAAGAATTAAAGCATGCTGGGGACATCCATGTTATATAAGCACCAACGAGGCACATTGACGAGGGCGGCCCCAGCTTGTAAAAATTTCCAGATGGTCCGGACACCAATGGCTTACAGTGCCATGGTGTGGCTCAATGGAGGGAGATATCCTCGAAAATGATCATTTGTTATAGTTAAGTTTGTAATTAATTACTCATGTCATTGAAATGGCAGTCTTTCACAATGCTTAAAAATCTCATTCACTGAGGTTACCTGAATGTAAATACTAAAGTCATACTGTGGATGTATTTGGATGGTGCTACCATACACACACACACACATGGTGCTACCATACACACACACAGACATATATATATATATATATATATATATATATATATATATATATTATTTATTTTCCTGAAACCTTTGAGAGTACCTTTGCGCACAAGTGCTCATTTGCAAAGGTTCCATGTCAAGTACATTGGGAGGCAGTACAGCGCAGTAGTTTAAGGCTCTGAGCTGCAAATCTGAAGACCTGGATTTGAATCCCACAGCCACCACTTGCATACTGTGTGACCCTGAGCAAGTCACTTAACTTCCCTGTGCTCCCAGGTCACACCTGTAAACAAGTTTCAGCTTAGTGTGCTACTCCTAGTTAAACAACTGGAAACAAAAAAAAAAAAAGTCACAAAAATCATTAAAAGTACAATATGCAGTTCCAAAGGAAAAATAGTTGAGTCAGGATTCAAGCACTTACGGCAGAACAATTACATACAAGTTTGAGAAAAATCTATACAGATCATTGTATACTGAAACGATAATTAGCAAAGTAAACAAGAAACTAGGGGCCTCAAAAAGAATAACTAGATTCTTAAAATTTTCAGACATGAAAGATTGATGAGCAACTCATTTTGCCTACTATAAAATGTGGTGAATTTGTTAATAGGTCAGCAAACAAATTAATACTGAACAAACTTGACAAACTACAGTATAGAGTAGCTGGATATGTTCTTTGTTGGGATCTTAGAACACATCATTGTCTACTTTTGACTAGACTTGACTGGTTGCCTGTTGAGATGGAATATGTAAGGAGTTGGTTGACATTTATCCAGAAGTATAAAATTAACCATTTTGATCATAACACTACACAAATTCTATTCCCTAGCGTCTTGGATAATAGGAAATATTTGGTTAGGTCAGTCCACAAAATAAAATTCAACAGAATAGGTGCTTTAACAGATTTGAGGATCGCAAATTGAGATCCCTGGGAGCCCTACACTGGAATGTGCTACCTTCCATTGTACAGGTTGAAAATACAGGTTACTCACCTGTAACAGGAGCTCTAGGAATGGTATACATTGTTCATCCACACTGTCTGGCAGGTTCCTTGCAGCTTTAAATCTTGCCGGAAGGTCTTCAAGCTGGCTTTTCCCATCCACCCGGGTTGGTAAAACTCTCGGCTCACCCATGACACAGATCTAGCCCGCTGGAAGCGGGTTGTGTGCGTGAAGCCGGGATCGGTGGGTTGTGGGGGATTAACATATACCATTCCTAGAACTCCTGTTACAGGTGAGTAACCGTATTTCTAGGACATGGATATGTTGTTCATCCACACTGTCTGGCAGACTCTAGCAGTTCTCTGGGAGGAGGGAGGCAAGCGCACACCCCCTACTTGGGAAATAAAGACTGGAGAACCGAGGCCCCAAAACCAGCATCCCGGCGTGACTCAAGGTCGATGTGGTAGTGGGTGATGAAGGTGTATGCTGACTTCCAGGTAGCAGCCCTGCAGATTTCCTGGATAGGGACGTCCCTGTAAGCAGCCACCGATGCAGCGGTATGGCAGGTAGAATGAGCTCTTATCCTTCTGGGAGGCTCCATGCCCACCAACCTATAGCAGAGATCTATGCAGGAGGTGACCCACCTGCCTATCGTCCGCTTGGCTGCAGGTCTGCCCCGTGCGGCTTCAGCGTAGGTGACAAACAGCTGGCGAACCTCTCCCCGAACTTTAGCCGTCCGCTCCTTATAATAAGCGAGCGCTCTTCTAGGGTCCAAAGTATGGAGCCTATATTCGGCCTCCGAGGTGTGATTGGGGTAGAATGCCAGCAGAGTCAACACCTGGTAAGGTGAAACTCCGACATCACCTTCAGAAGGAATTTCGGTTGGGGGCGCAGGACAACCTTCTCCCTGTGGAAGACCAGATAAGGAGACTCGATAAGCGCCTGGAGCTCTCCCATCCTTCTGGCTGACGTGACAGCCACCAAGAAGGTGGTCTTCCACGACAGGTGAGAGATGTCACACCTGTGCATCGGTTTGAATGGCTTGCCCATGAGCTTAGCCAATACCAGCAGTAATCCCACGGAGGTGGAGGTTCTCGCACCAGAGGGGATATGTAATCAAGGCCTTTGAAAAAGCGACCGACCACCTTCTCCTGCGCCACCGACTGCTTCCTGGCCCACACCCGGTAAGCAGAGATGGCTGCCAGGTGCACCTTAAGGGTCGTCGACTGAAGCCCTTGCTGAGAAAGGGACCACAGGTAGTCCAGAATGCTTGCCAAGGAACAGGAGGAAGGGTCCAGGCCCTTGCCCTGACACCAAATGGAGAATCTCTTCCATTTGAAGGTGCAGCATTTTCTGATCAACTCCTTATGGGACACCTCAGTGACATTGAGGACCACGTCAGAAAGACCCAAGGCCTGGAACTCTAGCCGCTCAGGAACCAGGCCGTCAGGTGCAGGGATTGAAGGTCCGGATGGAATACCTTCCCCTGACTGACTGAGATCAGGTCTGGGTGGGCTGGAAGCCGCCTCAGGAGCCTGGAGCTGAGACTGAGGAGATCTGGATACCAGAACTGGCGGGGCCAGTCTGGGGCTACCAGAATCACCTGTGCCTTGTCCCTCCTCGCCTTGAGAAGCACCTTGTGGATCAAGGGAAATGGGGGAAAGGCGTAGAAGAGGCCCTGGGTCCACAGCCTCAAGAAGGCATCCCCTTGCAGCGAGCCCTGCTGAGGGGGGCAGGCATGAAACAGTCTCAGCTTCGCATTCTCCCTGGAGGCAAACAGGTCCACCTGAGGCGTGCCCCAGTGGGAGAACAGATCTTGTACTACCTCCAACAGGACAGACCACTCGTGGGACGCAGCCCCTATCCGGCTTAGGGCATCGGCCAGGGTGTTGGAGGCTCCTACCACATGGATGGCACGGAGATCCACCTCCAGGCTGTGCACGAGTGACCAAATGCGGAGAGCTTCCCTGCACAGAGGCATGGAGTGCGTCCCGCCCTGGCAGTTTAGGTAGTACATGGTCGTGGTATTGTCGTCTGGACCTGAACCACTTGACCCCGTAGAAACGGAGTGAAGGCGGTGAGGGCTAGATGAACCGCTTGAAGCTCCAGCAGGTTGATGTGGCATCGGGACTCCCAAGGGGACCAGAGGCCGTGCACTCTGTGCTCCCCCAGATGGGCACCCCAACCCATCAGAGAGGCATCAGTCGAAGAGAGACCGTCGGCTCGGGGCGGACAAACGGGATGCCCTCCTGCAGATATGCTGGAACGGTCCACCACTGGAGAGCGTTCCACATCCCCTGGGTCACTGTCACTAGCTGATCCAGTGGATAGAGTGCTGTGACCATTGACTGGCCAGCCCCCACTGAAGGGGACGCATGTACCAGCGGGCCCAACGGACCACGCTGGTGCAGGCCGCCATGAGGCCCAGGAGGTGCAGGAAGTCCCGGGCAGGGCGTGATTGCCCAACCTGAAATGATTGGGCAAAGGAGGAAAGAACCTCGGCCCTGTCCACCTGGAGCCATGCTCTGGCTTGTAGAGAGTCAAGCTCTGCCCCGATGAATTGTATCACCTGCTTTGGCATGAGTTCTGACTTGGCCTCGTTGATGAGGAGGCCAACCTGGGAGCAAACCTGGAGGGCCAAATCTCTGGACTGCTCCACCTCCGCTCTGGAGGGGGCTGCAATCAGCCAGTCATCCAGGTAGGGGTACACCCGGACCCTTCGGCGCCGCAGGAATGCTGTCACCACTGCCATGCATTTGGCGAAGACACTGGGAGCCAGGGGAAGGCCGAAGAGCATAGCCCCGAACTTGTAGAGGGATCCCTCTGCCCTGAAGCGGAGGAATCTCTGGTGGGACAGACAGATTGGGATGTGAAAGAACGCGTCCTGAAGGTCCAGAGAACAGAACCACATGCCTCGTTCCAAGTATGGGATTATCTGAGCCAGAGTGACCATCCTGAAGGTCCAAGACCTTAGGAACCTGTTCAGGTCGTGCAGGTCGAGAATGGGGCACCAGCCCCCCGTCCATTTTGGAACCAGGAAGTACCTGGACACAAACCCTGGGTCTGGAGGAGGATCCGCCACCTTCCTGATCACCTCTTTTTCGAGGAGCAGGGCGATATCGGCTCAGCTAGCCGACAAAGAGACTGCGAACCCCATAGCCCCACAAGGGGCAACAGCTCGGAAGGGCGGGGCCTGCTCGAACTCCAGGGGCAGGCCCTTTCCTACCACCTCCAACACCCAATGGTCCGTGGTGATAACGGACCAAGCGGAAAGGAATTGGCAGAGCCGTCCCCCCCACGGGGGTGAACCCAGGGGGGAGTGACGAGGCTTGGGGCGACACCCCTCAACCAGTCACTGGGCAGGCTTAGAGGAGGGACCGGGCGAGGGACTTCCTGGGCCTTTACCTCCCTGCTTCCTGTTGGAGGAAGCAGTGGGCTTGGGTTTGGGATGCCAAGCACGAGCCTGCTGGCCCTGGTGTTGGTGCTGTTGGGCCGGACGTGCCGCAGGCGCAGAAGGACGAAAGGACTTGTGCTGCTGCTGTCGGTGGCCTTTGTCCTTCTGGGCGGAGGTGACCGAGTCCAGAGTGGCATTGGACTTTTCGATCCGCTGGAGGTGACCTTCCACTCCAGGGCCAAAGAGGTCAGTCCCAGGAGGGACATCCGCCAGTTGTGCTGGGTATCTGCCGTGAAGGTGGATATCTCAGCCATGCTCTGCGGCACATGGCCACCGCAGCAGCAACTGATCTGGCACAGAAGTCTCCAATGTCCAGAGCCGCTTGGAGCTGCTGTTTAGCCACTGCCCTACCCTGGTCCTGCACCATGGTCTGCAGGTCAGCCGGGAGGTGAGGGATCACCTCATTCAGGGAGCCCATGAGGGCATGGGAGAAGTGTGCCATCAGCACGGCCGAGCTGGCCTGGTGGAGACCAAGGGAGGACGCAGGGTACACCTTGCACCCGGCATAGTCCAGCTTTTTGGACTCCTTGTAGGGGGCTTGTCCACATCCCTAGTGTTCCCAGAACGCCGGAAAACGCTGTCGGTGACCAACCCTCGGCAGAGGGTGTTCCAAAAACCGGCAAAGAGCCGGTAGGGACCGCATACTTCCTGGCCATCCTGGCCGAAGACGCAGGACAGGAAGCAGGCCGCTGCCAGAGCTCCAAGGCTGGGCCAGCAATGGCTTCAGCCACCGGAAAGGTCTCCGTGGGTGAATCCCCTCGGTCCAGTATCTCCGTCAAGGGATACTTGGCCCGCTTGGATACAGGCTCGAGCTGCATCCCGATGGACTCAGAGATGAGCCGAAGCAAACCCATGAAGGACGATGGGCTTTTGTCCATCAACTGGCCCCCGGAGGACTCCAGGTCAATGGGCCTGGAGAACAGGGAGGAGTCGTCGTCGGACTCCGAGGAGTCCGCGAAGAGCTGCCTGGGGCATGAGCCACCCTCCACCTGCTGAGGACGGTCGGGAGTGAGGGTGACCGACAACTTGTGGGGCAGGCCCTGACCCTACCAAGAGTCCTTGGTCGCTGCCCCCGATTCGGTGGGGCAGCTGGTTTTGGACGAACAACTGGCCCAGGCTTGGACACCTTGACTACAGCGAGGGGTTGTTTCGGCCGCTTGGGTGACAGCCACTTGATGGCCGGGGAAGCCGACGGCGTCAGCTTGTTCCTGGACAGAAGTAACTGCTGCCACATCAGGTCTTCGCAGCGTCGACGCAACTTGCGCCGAGGCCTCTCTTCTTCCGAGGAGGAAGACAAGGACGAGCAGTGGCGTCGCTTAATTCGGTGCAGAGACCGCCGATGTCGGCGGGATCAGCTGGACCGAGACGATCTCCAAGACCGAGACAAAGATCCTCTGCGTTTCCGAGGACGGATCTGGGAAGGGGCGGGGGACACCTGCTCTTCCCTCAGCTGGGAAGCTTTAACTGGGGACTGCGGCACCGGAGGCACAGGCAAGTCCTCGGTCTCCACCAGGGGAACCGGTGAAGAAGGGTTGTCGGCTTCACCAGTCGACAGCCCGTCCGATGGGTCAAGAAAAATCTTGACCACGTCGACGGGTGTCTCGGCCGGCTGACCTGACGGGGACGCCATGAAGCCAGCAGCCTTAGCCGCAACCTCGACCGAAGCAGAGTGTCGACTGTCCGGGGAAGGGGACCTCTCCCGCTCCCATGAATGCAACGATGGGACTTACCTTTTGAGTCCTTCTTTCTGGACAGAGAGGAATGTCCCAATGGCCCCTCTCCCTTTGTGGAAAGGGATTGGTAAAGTTCCTTGAAAGAAGCTGAATCTGAGGTACTCAGAGAGAGTGGGATAAATGCCGCGACCGAGGAAGAGGATGATGTGGCCTGTGACGCCTCCTCCTCGAGGGCGATCATCTGCTCAAGTTGCTCAGCCGAGCCAGCCGCCGTGGTAACCACCCAACGGGCCTCCTTCGACTTCTCCAGCAGGTAGCACTTCTCAGGGCACCCAAGCTGTAACCGGGCAGCGCGGTCTTCCAGGACATTGGCTGAAAACGAACGGCATAACTCGCAGGCCTGCGGGTCACGGTCTAGGCCGAGGCAGTAGACGCACGTGGAGTGCGGGTCCGTCCTGGACATTTTCTGCCCACAAGGGCACCGCCGAAATCCGGGAGTCGATTTGTCCATCACAGCCACGAGGGAGAAAGTTGACCGAAGTCTTGAAAATTTTAAAATAAGTTTGGGGTGAACCAAAGAATTAGGATCCAGTCTACAAGCAGAGCGCTAAGGAGGGAACCTGAGCTTCCAAGCGGTAAGGAAGATCTGGCGTCAAGGGGCGAAGCCGAGAGTTTTACCACCCGGGTGGATGGGAGGAGCCAGCTTGAAGACCTTCCGGCAAGATTTAAAGCGGCAAGGAACCTGCCAGACTGTGTGGATGAACAACATCTCCATGTCCCTAGAACAAACCTTACACTAGGTTTAGAAATGCAGACCCCCCAGACCTCCGCAAACCATCTGTCATCAAGGTGAAAGAAATAAGAGCCCAGAAACAAGCAGCTTATCTGTATGAGTCATGCCCATAACGGTGCAGGTTGGGCCTCCCTTCTTCTGGACTACTCTTCCTCCACCCATTGCTCCACGACCGTAGGGCAGGTAAAGAACTTTGGTGGCTGACCAGCCCAATCTTTTTTGAGCTTGGCTGGATACATAAAGGTGAAAGACCAGCCCATCTTGTACAATTTAGCCTTAACACTGTTAAATGTCTGTCTCTGCGTTTGCAGGTCACGACTATAGTCCTGGAAAATATGGACTTTAGTGTTTTTAAAAGAGATTGGACTGCAGCTTTTGGCCTTCCTCAGTATTAATTCTTTGTCAGCAAATCTTAGGTACATAATCAGACAGTGACGAGGCCTGTCGGCTGGCTTAGGAGCTGAACCCACTCTGTGTGCTCTCTCCACCTTGAATTCTGCCGTTTCAGCGGGAAGGCCCAGATTTTCTACCAGCCAGTTGTGCAACTCCTTTTCGGGGTAGCGGTCCTCTGTTCCTTAGGGAAGGCCAACGATGCGTAGATTAGATCTGTGAGAGTGATTTTCCTGGTCATCTACTCGTGTGGTCAACTCCTCCAGCACTTTCATTAAACCATTACACTCAGAGATTACAACATTCATTGTGTCCTCCAGCTGCCCCACCCGGGTCTCCAATTCAGTTATTTTGGTAGAGTGGGCTACAGATGTTTCAGAGAGGCCCGTAACTACCCCCTGCAAGTCGGTGAGCTGCAAAGTGATATTCATAAAACCTGTCTTCATCTCTTTTTGCATCTGCAGAAGCATGGACGGAACACCGGCCAAGGTTTTGCCAAGATCCACCATGCAGTCTTCAGGCTGTTCATTGGGGTATGTAGACGCTTGTTCCAGAGCTTTCGGCCTGCAGCTTTGTTCCGATCCCTTGTGCACCTTCTTAGAGGATTGCACCACTTCAAAATTCAGCCAAGTTTGATTATTTTTATATTTGGAAGTAGCCATGAGGTTTCGTTGCTCGAATATCATGCACTAACAGCTTTCACCAAAATCAGGCAGCCTTTTTTAAACAATTTAAACAGAGTGCCACAAGGAAAAGGCTAACAGACAACCGCCATGTTTACTGGTTAGCCACATCCCCTGGCAAAACCCATTCTAAACCTTGACTGACTGGAATATATGCTAACAACCTTGATTTATAAACAGTTTTACAGTAGATAGTCCCACCACTCCTTTTCCCTTACTAAGGTCTGACCTCCAACAATCATATCCACGCAACACAATCTGTGAGGTTTTGGTTTTGACATTTTGCCAAGAATCAGACATAGATAAAACATCAGGCATGTTCATTATACCCCACAGATTGACAACAACACATTTTGCCAACCAGCTTTGTGCATGCATTAAAATGCACAAAGGACAAGCCTTTGCCATTTAAAAAAGGAAAGCCTAGGCTGCACACCAGGTCTGCCGCCCTGTACAAAGAGTAAGAAGGTCTTGCCTTTCGCATTGTTTATTTCTGCCCTTAATAACTCTAGACATTGTCTCGGATTCAGACCAGATTATTTCATGCTGATGAGAAACCCAAGGGACTGAAGGTGGCCCAAGGTTTTCTGTAAGGCCAAACGAGCCTCTCACCGAGTTTTTCCACAGATTAGCCAGTTGTTTAAATGTGGGAAAACTATCACTTGTTGCCTTCCTGGTGCTACTGCCACTACAGAGAGACACTTTGTGAACATGGGGCTAAAGCAATACCAGATGGTAGTGTTTTGAATTCGTACTATGGAATTTGCGTCTTAAAAACGTCCTGTGATTTACCCTTATTAAGATATGAAAGTATGCATCTTTGAAATCTACAAAGCATAACCTATTCCACGTCTGAAGAAATGGAATGATTGTTTTTAGAGTCGCCACCTTGAACTTCTATTTCTTCAGATGGTCGTTTAGAATTCTGAGGTTCAAAATTGGACACCACTTTCCGTTTTACTTTTTGGTCAGGAAGTGTCTGGAGAAGTAACCATTTATTGCCTTTAATGCTAAGGGCAAAAGAGGGTGTCACTCTTAAAGCAGCAGTGCTAACATGGAAAACATAAAACAAAATCAAAGATGCAAATCACACGCTTCATTGCCAACTTGACAGAAAACTCATTAACATGAAAAAAGCTATTAATAAAACATGACTTGTGCAAAAAAAAGACACTTCTATTACTCATGGACTTACAGGTAAAAGTAGATATAAAAAAGTTCAATGCAGTATAGCAAACAGCCACCACACCCACCCACCCACAAGTGCAGCCTGGAAACTTTGATAGAGTTACAAACGAAAGGGTCAGTCCATCTTTCATCACCAGGACCCACAGGTCTGTGGTGATTTTTCCCATTCTGAGAGATGAAGAAGAAAGGTGATCCCCTACAAGCTGAGTTGGGGGTAACAATGGCGTTGACACAAGAACCAGGTGTTCATTTTGTAGGAGCAGAAAATAGCTTGTGGCCTGCATCCTCTCCACCTCTACCTCTAGTGGCAACCCCCATATGTCACAGAATAATCAGAATGGAAAAAGGGTCCATTTTTGTCACACCTCCCATGACCACCTCTCCATAAAAGCCTAAAAAAAACTACAACCACTGCTTTCCTATTTGATGAGGGTCACAGAATCATAGAAGCTTGACGGCAGAAAAGGACCACATCGGCCCATCCAGCCTGCCCTATTTCCCCCCTACACCTCCCCCTTCTATTCAGACCCATATATCTGTCCCATGCCCTCTTGAATCCATCGATTCAGGCCCCCACCACTACTTCTGGTAGTCTGTTCCAGGGTTCCACCACCCTCTCATGTATGTTTTTTTTTTGTTGTTGTCTGTCAACATTCTGCATATAGATTTCTATTTCTGAACATAGTCTCTCCACCAAAGTAGGTAAGTTGGCAGATTTAATTTGTTAAGCAGGTAGGTGCACTAGATATAAAATACTTCTTCTCAGGAATGACCTCGGATACTACAAGTTAAAACCTTTACAATAAAACCAGAAATGGAATACAGTAAAGCAGAGTAAAAGATAAGCAAATGAACACATATTACAAAAGGAACAGCAGTTATGCACTCAAGTACAGACCCAGGAGTCAAGTAAATACTTCTGCAAGTCACATCCGAAAAGACTACGAGAAGGAATATTACAAATGGTCACAGGAAGGATTATTTATCCTGCGGCAAATAAATCTCCTTGTAACTATTGCATAACTCTCGGTCCTGGCTGCAGTGCCATTTAAATCAACAGGCATTGAAAGCTGCTGTCCGGAAAACAGACTTGTGGCAATTTCTCACACAAGCGGTATGGAAGACCACAAAGAAAACTTTTAATCTGAAAAATAGCCAACATGTAACCCCCCTGCAAATGGGGGTTCCCAAAAGACTTCCAGGAGCTTGCTTGAATGCTCCAAGCCTGAATGGTGTTTGGCATTTAAGCCATTTATCAGTGAGTGTTTTTAGAACCTCTGGTACTGTCTCTTTAAGAGCTGTCTGCTTGCAGACATAATTAGTTTGTATGGGGGACTGTGTGTTTCTTTGATTGAGTACCACTCAAGCTGCTGCTAATTCACTTCATTTTGCAGTCACTAGGAGTGCAAAGGAACCTATCTGAAAGATGTAACTGTTTGCCAGAAATTATTTAGAGTAATAATGAAATTACAGTTTGTCTAACCTGCTTTCTTTGCAGTCAGAACTGTGTCTGCTAGTTCCCCATTCTAGTTTTGAACTGCTGAACTGGACCAATCAGTGTGGGGTAAGCTAGCTCTAAAATGGTGCCTTGGACGAATCAGAACTTGGACTCATAATCTGAGCCAGCCACAAGAGGATTGTATGGGCAGTGACTCTGGGAGATGTAGTTTAGACTTCAGCACCTTTTGGACCAACAGCAGCAGTCTATTGTGGTGACAGCCAATCCAGTCAAGAACTGGGAGGAACTCAAAGGAAGTGCCCGGTTTTGTCGGTTGGAGTTTCAGTTGAGCTTTGGCAGTGAAGAAGGAAGGAGCCCTGTGCTTTTTCAGTGTGCAGTTTTAGTCAAAACGTGGGTAAGGCCTAGAGTTCCGTCTGCAGCTTGTGTAACAGCTTGTTAGGACTGAATCCGTCCTGTGAAAAGAATCAAAGGATCTCTGAAGAGTAGAAACCAGGCTCACCCTGTAGAAGACTGGAAGAATTGCTGAAAATTGCACTCGGTCTGTCAGGAACTGAATCTGCTGTGTGTTCTCCGGTATTGTGCAGTAATTGCGATCGGGATACAGATGCAGCCTGCCTGGTATAGTGCTTTCTTTTATATGGATGTGTGAAGAGGTTTGTGTACCTCAAGTGAGCCCTGCTGACATTGAAGGACCCTATCTTATTTGGAGGTCGTGAGTACTAATTCAGGGTCGCTCCCTGTTGAATTGCCACATTAAATCCAAATGGAATTACTGTACTGCTGACTGTTTAATTCTCCTTTTCTCTGTGTGAAAGGGCCCCTACCAGCTGCCACGGTTTGGACTAGCCACTAGGGCTTGGGTACCCAGGGACAGTAACTGATAGGGATAGGCCTGTGCACAGAGCCATAGGTAGATTATTAGAGTGATAAGCTAATTAACCTGATTTCCCCCTGTCCTTGTTATATCCCCCTAAATAAATCAGAGCTGCTTGTTTCAGCAAAGTTATACTGCCTGAGGTATTTGTCTATGTTAAAGTACTGTACTGTGATTGTTGCACTGTATCTCATTTCACAGGAGGTCCCAGTGCGGAACCACACCTGGGGTAAGTGTATACTGTGAAGGTA
The DNA here is from genome assembly GCA_016271365.2 of Neoceratodus forsteri. Classification (NCBI taxonomy): domain Eukaryota; kingdom Metazoa; phylum Chordata; order Ceratodontiformes; family Ceratodontidae; genus Neoceratodus; species Neoceratodus forsteri. The sequence continues at coordinate 666,389,639 of CM057451.1, read as the reverse complement.
ATTCTGATATATTGTGTGGGCCACTAGTGGGAAGAAAGGGGGGTTGCAGTGTCCCAGAGGGCTGTGACCAAGTTAGTTTAACTATTGCAAACCCTGACCTCTGGGTGGAGGCACCCGCCATTGGATCCAGGCCCCTCAACCTGTTAGTGGCAAATCAGGCGGGGGTAGTAGCCCCTGGGATAGCACCATCTAGGGGTTACAAACATATGAAGCCTGCCTTAACACAGGCGTTCTTGCCCAGTAGTTCTTAATATAAAAATCAATTTTCCTAGAGTCTTCATCAGAAGTAATAAAGATGTTTTTTTCACAAGCAGGTGTTTGTACAACCCCCTTAGGAGAAGGGTGTGCAAATAAACACTCAGCTCCATCTCTAGGTACAACTGATCTTTTTAGTAACTGCCTGTGCTGAAGCAGGCTGTTTACAAATGTTTGCAGATAAGCTTTTACATTTCCCATTTATAAGCAAGGATACCCTTTTGGAAGAAGTTAGTCCCAGTTAATCAAGAATCTAGCTTGTGAAGGTAGCTGCTCAAACATGTCACCCTTCACTGCTAACTGGTCCCATATAGATTTTGTTACAAACATGCAGGAGGACTGGTCTTCCACAGAATGTGGAGGAGAGCCACGTACTTTGCTCCTTATATTTTATATTTTACCAGGAGGGGCACACTAAGCTGAAAGCTTGTTTACAGGTGTGACCTGGGAGCACAAGGAAGTTAAGTGACTTGCTCAGAGTCACATAGTATGCAGGTGGGGGCTGTGGGATTCAAACCCAGGTCTCCAGGTTTGCAGCTCAGAGCCTTAAACCACTGTGGTATACTGCCTCCTAATACCAGGTGTGATGCCTTTATACTGTGCGCCAAAATATTCCAATTCCTCACCTTCTTAAGTTAGAGTGGGTTGAGATATAAAAGAGGCCTGTATTTGCTGCATGGCCTGAAACATCTGCCACATTTTAGCGAAACCTCCTAGGGAGGTTATCTGTCCAACTGAGGGACAAGCCAGTCCAATAGGAGCGACCGCAGTGTGATTACCACATGAATCATTCACCAGTTCACTTCCACTGTGTGACAGGCCATCACTTACTGCACCAAGCAGTTTAATCCCTGGATTTTTCAATAGTCTTTTCCTCATTATTTTATTTATGAAGCCAACTTCAACAAGTATTAGTGTGCCAAACGGTTATAGCATAAAAAAATACTTGGTAAAAGTCAGGCCAGTTATATAACAATATATAGCATAAAACAGACAACTAAAAATAAAATAAAAACAATAAAATGTTGGCTCCGTGGCACCGAGCAGTGAGGCCCCAGCTCAGCACACTTACGACCCGGGTTTGCTCCTTATATCCAGGACGACTGGAGCAGAGACTGACAGGGAAAGTTCGGAGCATCCATGCAGGCAACCTTCTCCCTGTGGGAAGGAATGGTTCACACTGCTCCTTGATCCACTCTTGGAGGTAGGCCTGCAGTGACACACTTGATGGCATCGATTATCTTTACGCTGTCATGCATCTCTCCAGGATGCCGCAATGTGTGACAATACACAGGAAGGGTAGAGGGAAGAAAACAGGAAAACATGGCCCATATCTGGTGCACTGGATAACTGTCTTCTGTGTGCCCCCCCACACCACCCAGTGAACAATCCTCCACACACACACACACACACACACACACACACACACACCAATAGTCATCCCAACATAGAAGCATAGAATTTTAAGGCAGATAAGGATCAATTGGCCCACCTAGTCTGCCCATTTTCCCTACCTACTGTTACACCATAGACCCTACTTGATCCCTGGCTTTACCCTCCCTTTCCCTACTAAGGTTCCCTTATGTCTATTCCATGAATTTTTGAATCCCGCTTCCTTCCAGAGTGTGAGCAAGGAGGCGCCCCACCCCCAAAAAACAGGGCTAAGCCAGAACCTTGCGGGTGTTGGAGGAACTCAAAGAACCTGGAGGTAAGGGCTGGTAGTGAGAGTTGAGTCCAGCAGGCAGGGGAAGCACGTGCGTGGCCTGAAGGACAGGGGCACCAGGTAGGGGCCTGGGGAGGAAAAACTAAATTATTAAAAAAAAAAAAAAAGTCTTGTTCGGCCACAACTACTGGAGGACTTCACCTTAGTCCAGTCATGGTCCTCAGGAACAAATTAATCCTCAACTCCTCAAAGACAAGCCATGCTATCTGGATCACATGCCAGATTTCAGTTCTGCCCAACTCTCCTTTCCATCCTATATAAAGATGGGTTCGCCTCTTTCCATGACGACAGACTTCAAATACCTTGGGGTCGCCTTGACTTGGGCATGGACTTCTCCCTCCATATCTCTCAGACCTGTAAAGCAGTCAACTCTAGACTTGGCTTAGCTTACCACACCAAATGCTCCCTCATACCCAAGGCCAGGCTTGCAATTGCCCAGGGCTCCTTCCATGCCTGCAATATCATCAGATTATTTATTATCATTCCTCCAAAACAGCCCTCAGCTAGTGGGAGGCATGCTACAACATCTACTGTTTCTCCCTGTCCTCCCCTCACGCACCATTAACTCCCAGTTCACCTCCCTGGACTGGCTTCCCCATTCCGGGGCCCAACTGTACTCCCTTTGGTGCTTTACTGACAAATTATTAAGATCTCCTGGAGACTGCCAAATACAGAATGAGAATTCTAAAGAGCTGGCACTATACAAGAAAAGCACCTGAGAGTAAACCAATTCAATCTGGAAAAGGAACAGTCAAAAAACAGCATGGCCAGAACAGAGTATTGAAGGAGTATACCAAGCTAGATGCTAAATAATATGGTTGACTAGCATTTAAAATCAAAATCATCAAAGTCAAAATTTTAAAATGAAATCTAAGACTCAACAGAAGCCAATGAAGTGATTTCAAAACAGAGGTAACATGATCACTATTTATTTATTTGTCATAGATCGGAATTACAATCCTTTGAGTCATGGACTCATTTCCAAAGGCTCCACGTAACAGTACACGTAAGGGAACACAATAATTACAAGTACAGTCGTGGCCAAAAATATTGGCGCCCTTGCACTTTTTCAAATAACACAATTTCTCTAAACATAAGTTGGAATTAACAACAGTATTTGGTCTCCACAATTCTTTATTTCTCTGTTAATATTACAGAACCTTTGTTTTTGATTCATAATGTAATATATCCTTTTAAATCAGAAAATGAAAAGAAATGGCACTGACAAAATTATTGACACCCTAGACTTAATATTTGGTAGCATAGCCTTTGGTCAAAATATCTGCAATCAACAGCTTCCTATAGCCATGGATGAGCTTCCTGCGCCTCTCTACTGGCAGTTTGGCCCACTCTTCTTGTGCAAACTGCTCCAGTTTTCCCAGATTTGAAGGGTGCCTTCTCCCAACTGCTGTTTTCAGATCTCTCCACAGGTTTTCAATGGGATTTAGATCTGGACTCATTTCTGGCCACTTCAGAACAGTCCAGTGTCTTGTCTTGAACCATTCCTGGGTGATTTTTGAAGTGTGTTTGGGGTCATTGTCCTGCTGGAAGACCCATGACCTTCGACGGAGACCCAGCTTTCTGACACTGGGTTCAACACTGCGCTCCAAAATGGCCTGGTAATCTCCAGATTTCATGATGTCATGCACACGTTCGAGGCACCCATTGCTAGAGGCAGCACAGCAACCCCAAAACATCACTGAACCTCCTCCATGTTTGACTGTAGGGAAGTTGTTCTTTTCTTTGAAGGCTTCATTTTGTTTTCTGTAAACATAGAGATGATGTGCTTTGCCAAAAAGCTCTAATTTGGTCTCATCTGTCCACAGGACATTCTCCCAGAAGGATTTTGGCTTGTTCAGGTGTGTTTTAGCAAACCCCAGTCGGGCTTTCTTATGTCTCTCTCACAGCAGTGGGGTCCTCCTGGGCCTCTTACCATATAACCCCCTTTCATTGAGTTGGCAATGGATGGTGCAAGTTGAAACTGTCGTACCTTGTGTCTGAAGGTCAGCTTGAATCTGTTTGGCAGTTGATTGAGGTGCTTTCTCCACCATTCAAACAATCCTGCGCTGCAATCTTCGATCAAGTTTTCTCTTGCGGCCACGTCCAGGGAGATTGGCTACAGTGCCATGGGCCTTAAACATCCTGATAACATTACGTACGGTGGAAACAGGAACATCAAGGTCTCTGGAGATTGATCTGTAGCCTTGAGATTGTCAATGCTTGGCTACAATCTTCTGCCTGACCTCCTCAGACAATTCTCTGGCTGTCTTTCTTTTCTCCATGCTCACTGCGGTACACACGGTGAAACAAAACAGGAGAATGAGTCCTTTTCTCTATTCAAACTGGTTGAATGAGTGATGTTTATATTGCAGGCACCTGCAACTCACCACAGGTGAGTTCAATTCCAAAGTGAAAGAGAATCACCTGCTTGAAATCTAATTATTTCTAACTACTTTCTAAAAGGTGCCAATAATTTTGTCTGGGCCATTTAAGGATTTGTGTGTGGAATAAGCTAAGACTTAGTAAATTTTTCTGCTTTTTGTGTTTTATTCCACTGCAAACCAAAGAAATACACATGTGGATACCAAAATATTTTTTAATTTCAATAATTTTCTGGAAGGAATGGTGCATTACTAGAAAAAACTGCAAGGGCGCCAATATTTTTGGCCACGACTGTACATACATTCAAGATATATCATAAGGAATTGGCAATGTTACATAGCGCAGTTCATGAGCACACATAAGGGAACAAATTAATTATAAGTACATACATTCAGGGTATAGCATAAGAATTGGCATTGTTACAAAGCACAGTTCCTGAGTTACAACTGTTGTAACAGTATATACACATCACAATATTGTAGGTGCAAGAAAACAGTATATACAGGGGAGGCAGTGAACCAGAAAAAGAAGCCTATACAGTGGCGTAGCTAATCATAGGGTCACATTGCTATAGCCATAGCACCAAAATGATACTTAACAGAGGCAGTCTAGGTAGTAAGACTTTGTCACTGGATCTAACTAGGTCATAAGTACAGTTCAGGTTAGCGGCTCACCAGTGAGGTGACTATGTGGACCACTGAGGGCACCTACAGGTATGGGCTGAGAAAATGTGGTTCCTAAGGGCGACTTTGAAAGCACCGATTTTGGGCAGACTGGTGACAGCCAAAGGAGGGAGATGAACCAGGATGGGGCCCTATAGGCGAAATACCTCTGGGCTAAGGAGGTTCTCACCCTGGGGACTGCTAGATAGGATTTATCAGTGCTGCACGTGGCAATGGAAGGGGTTGAGTGGTGATGAGATGACGAGACTCCAGGTGGCATTAGCCCAAGAAGGGTCTTTCTTTACCATGAGGCATGAGTGGTATTGGAGCCTTTCCTCGACGTTGAATATCTGGGTGATGGAGTAGAGGGTGCAGGAGCGAGTGAGCTGGTTGGCACCTGATAGGAGCCTGCATGCTTTATTGAGGGATACTTTTATCTTGCCTAGTGCGGTAGCATCAGCAGCTGCATAGATCAACAGGCCATAGTCAATTAAGGACAGGATCGAGGAGGTGATGGCCAGCCAGAGAGCTTCTAATGGCAGGCAGTCTTTGTGGCAGTAGAGGAGGTCGATACGTGTGATGGCTGCGGATGTGAGTGCATTTATGTGGGTTTGGAAGGTGAGAGCTTGGTCAAAGGTTATGCCCAAGAATTTATAGGAGGTGACCTGTTCGAGGGGATGGAGGGTGTTGGAGAGGATCTGAAGGGGGAACTTTTAAGTTTATTTTGATAGTGGGCAAAGATCATGGCTTTGGTTTTTTTCATGTTAATGACCAGTCTATGGTCCAAGAACCAGCACTCAGTCTGACTGAAGGAGAGCTGGAGGGAGGCCTGCAGACTGGTGGGGTTGGCGTGGGAAGCACAGAGGATGGTGTCGTCTGCATAGAGTAGGACCTTGCTGGTATAAGAGTTAGGTAGTGCACTGATGAACAGATTGAAGAGTACTGGCCCCAGGATGGAGCCCTATGGGACTCCTGAGCAGACGGGGTGGGTACTGGAGAGCATCGTGTTGATCTTACCGCACTGCACCCTGGAGGCTAGGTAGCTTGTGAACCAAGCTATGGGGCCTTAGGAGAAACCCACTTGCAGGAGGGAGCAACTGATCGTATCAAAGGCCTTGGAGAGGTCGATGAACATGGCTCCGGCCAGCTGGCCCTTGCTGAGTGCAGTGTGGAGGAAGCTAGAGAATTCTAGGAGTGCTGCAGTGGTGCTATGGCCTGAGCGGAAACTGTGCTGTTCCTTGCAGAGCAGGTCATGGGTTATGAAGTAGTCGGCAAGTTGGTCCACCACTACCTTTTCAAGGGCTTTGGGTGGGTGGGGGGAGATGGAGATTGGTCGGTAGTTCCCAGGGGGATGAGTTATCCCCACCTTTGTGGATGGGAATTATCACTGCAGTCTTCCAGGCACTGAGGAACTGCCCGAGGCAGAGGGAGTGGTTTAGTAGGTCAGTCAGGGAAAGGAGTAGCTCAAGTGCCAGGCGGAGAAGCCTTATATCCAAGGGGGCATTTGGGGGCTGGACCCGTTGCGGGCTTTGGCAAGGTAAGGCTTGGCTTCTTGTGAAAAGGTTGTCCGAAGGTAGATGGGGGGTGGGTATTGGGTCGAAGAAATTTTTGGCAAGCACCAAGCTTAGGTCAGTAAAACTAGTATTGAGACGGTCTGCTATACACTTCGGATCAGTGGCGATGGAGCCATTTACACTGAGCTGGGGGGGGTGGGATTTACCGCTTAGAATTTTTATATTCTCCCAAAACTTATGGGATGACCCCACGCGGTTAGGGCTTCCACCTATACTATCCACTTTCCATGAATGCACCCACATGCACTTATATACGCCTGTCTGTATGCCTGCATATCAGCTGGTTTGCCCGAGTCTGCGACTCTGTACCACAGATTGTCTCTTTTCCTCAGTTGTGTGAGGAGGGATGGGGTAATCCATGGTGTATTGTGCTGCTTAGAGTGGGTCTTAGTGAGGGGGCAAAGGTGTCACAGGATATGTTTAAAGAGTCAGTTAAGTACTCAAGCGCAACATCAATGCAGGTGGCAAGATGTATTGGGGACCAGTCCCAGTGGGCAAGATGCTGTTTGAAATCTGAGGTGTTACCTTGGCAGAATCATCATCAGATAGTGACTCTTGGTGCGTGTTTGGGCAGCCACGAGAAGATCACTGGGGGAGTAGTCGCTGACAGCGTTAGGTAGGACAGTGATATCTGTGATTTTATGGAGTCAATTGGAAAGGACAATGTCCAGCAGTGTGTGTGTGTGTGCCGGTAGAGGGGTTGCATTACCACTTGGGAGAGGTCCAGGGCTGTGAGTGTATCTTTGCCCGAGGCAGCGGAGCTGGCGAGCCAGTTTATGTTGAGATCACCCAGCAGGATATGCTCAACCTTGTGGGGGAAGCTGGCGAGGTATTCCGCGAGGGAGGGGAGTACATGGGTTTGTTTCCACAGGGGAATATATGCCACGGTGACGATAAGGGGAGGGGGCCTTAGAAGGATCAGTGATGATATTTAGAGACATAGCTTGGGCGCCGTGATCCAGTTTTGGTAGGGGTAGTGCTTGGCCCAGTAAGGTGTTGTGCAAGCAGATTACGCAGCCACTACCCTGCTTGCCCACCCTATCATCCCTATAGAGAGTACCCAGGGATGGAGATGAAGGAGCCAGGGGTGGATTTGGAGAGCCATGTCTCGACCATTGCTAAGATGTCTGGTTGGTGCTGCATGATTCAGCACTGCAGGACAGCAGTTTTCTTAAGTATGCTGCATATGCTCATTGAGACGATACGCAAACCAGAGATGGGGGGTGGGGCATGGTAGGCCAGAGGTACTGGGGCCTGGTTTGGGGTGGATGTTATTGGAAAGCTTGAGCAGTAAGTAGATAATCCTACATCGTCTGAGGGTGGGGGTATGCGTGGATTTCATTGGCTCGGTGCACGGTATTGGAAGGAAGTGGGTGTTTGGGATGGCAAGAAAAAGGGTCAGCTGTATCCAGCCCCTCAGATTACTCAAGCTGCAGCATTTTTAGTGTGCTGAAATAGAATGACTGATGAGTCCAGAAGACCAAAAAGGGACGAATTACAAAAATCTAAAAGAAATGATCAAGCTATGAGCAACCATTTTATTATCAACATCTACCAAATATCTTCTAATACACATAATATTCACCCACATACTATTCGTCAAATAAAACCACTTATCAGGATTAGTGTGACGGGGCAGGGGCAGGGGCCATATATAGCACCCCCTAAGCTAATTTTATTTTATTTGAAAATTGTTAACAGGAGAGGCACACTGAGCCAATATTCATTTCCAGGTGTGAGGGGAACAGTGGAAGGACAGCAGTACAATACATAGTAGCAAAACACTGAACAACCTTTGGTTAAAAAAAAAATTGGCACAAAATTTAAATAAAATACAGGCCAGGCTGGTGGCGCTGAGGGTTGAGGCGCTGGACCTCGCACCAGGCCGGCGACCCGGGTTCGGGAACGAGCCCGGGTTGCTGGGGACCAGCAGGGGAGGAGGAGGATCAAGCGTCTGGAGAACAGTTCTCCTCTCCTGGGAGGGACCGGGGTCCCTGTTTGGCGTTCGGCTGACCTCTGGCAGAAGCCAGAGACAGAGCAAGCGCTGAGCACAGTGAAGGGGCGGGGAGTGGCAGACGGTGGCAATGCCTTGACGTTGGGGTGCCAACCACTCCCCAGAACAGGGGAAAATGCCCTTCAGCTCCGGCAGAGATGGTGCACCGGAGCTTGCCCACGATATGCAGCCGCCCTCCTGGCACCTGACTGACCGACGCTGCCAGAGGATTTTGGGGTGTTGGGGCCCACCTCGTCCCCTCCCAGGGGGGGTAAACAGAGGCTACATGGGCGACGGAGAACTGACCAGCTAAGAGTGGACTGTAGTGGGATGACTCCTAGGTGCTCCAAAGGAGACCGGAGCTGAGGGGAGAGGAGGAAAAATAGAAAGTACAAAAAAAAAAAAATTTAAATGAAATACAAAAAGTTGTATGTACATAAAATAAAGTGTGGTGCAGCTCAATAAGAACACCCACCACATGCATATTCAGCAGTGACAGCAATACTTGGTGAATAAGAACATCAACAACTGGCAACTGACCTGAGGTGCAAGTTACTGCCCAATCACATAAAGGAGGGAGAAACTGAAGTGGTGTGTTAAGTTATCCCAAGGCAGAAGCAGGGTCCCAGATAGCTGCTTAACAGGATGGTTAAGGCACAGCTGTGGAAGTATAAGCAGGAAGGTAACGAACAGGTGGGAAAGGGATGAAGTTTCAACCAGTGCAAAGTTCCAACAATCTTGGCAAATCAGTGGTGGGGTCTCCCTTGGGGTTGTCAATTCTAATGTCCACCCTGTCCCCTGAGCAAACAAGGTCAGACGTGATCTTTCTTCACGCAGGGCCCCCAGGACCCTGCATGAAGAAAGCTACAGCAGACTGTGTTGGTAACATGTGGCAATACATACTGTATTTCTCTGCCTATGAAGACCATCACCATGAAGCACTGCCTTGGAGCTGTACCTTGTGCTTTGGACAGGAGGCTACAGGCAAGGGTGAGGAAGGGGGTGGAGTGAGCTTTACAGTTGACAACCCCAAGAAAGACCACACCACGGATTCGCCAAGAATTCGGAACCCTAAGGTTTTTTTCTTATTGCTGCTTGTGGGGGTCAGGAGTTAAGGCTGGAAATCCTAATGCCCCAGTTGCCTGCTTTTATAGCATTAAGCTGAACCATTAACTAGTGAATGAACACAGTTTTTTTTTGCAAATATATATATAATACACACATGTATGTTTGGGGTTAGAGGCAGTTAGTAGTGTAAGAACAGGCTACAGTCACAAAATCATTTAGTTATCACTAGCAGCAAGAGGCCTTATTGGCCTGTGATACAGCCACAAAGGGAACACGACAACAGACCTAGCATGGTGCCCATCCAGGCTCCAACCCAGTGTGAAAAAATAAAACTGTGTGACAACAGCCACAGTCTTACCAAGAGTTTGCCAGCCAGCACCCCCTCAAACAGCAAAGGAGGAGAAGAAGTTTTTTTTTTGGTTAGGACAAAAACACACACACACACATATCCAGGGTGCTATTCCTCTAAGGTAAGGCAGCACAACTGCTTGAGGAAAAGTACCCACCCAAAACACAAAAAGGGGTGCAAAACACTAATGAACCCAGCATGAGACTGGCCATCATCTCTCTCACCCTTTCAGTTCCCTTTATAAACAAGGGTGACCACAGCCAGTAAATATAGAAAAGATGGGGAGCAGCACAACACTGTCAAGTCTGGCACTAGGTGCACTACGGCAACAGCTAGAAAGCAGAACAATGCTGCTCTCCCCCCTGCAGAGAGACAGGCTTATGGGGATCTACCCTATAGGAAAGCCAAGCACCTCATGACCTGACATAACCTGAATGCTGAGGAACAGGTTAGGCATAATCTGTGAACCACTGATAGGGCTGCTATCAAGGGGAATTAGGTCAGGTAATCAGGACACCACAAGGGTCCAGCGCTGCATATAGCAATTAACAGGGATAGTGAGAGGGGTCTGTACCCTGGGTGAAGGGGGGGGGGGTTAAAAAAAAAAAAGTTGTGTAAGGACTTACTAGTAGATCTTTGAAGGGATCTCAGTCATCAGGTCACTCTGTAGGAACTTCACTGTCTGTGAAGTAGGATCCACACGAAGATTTTCAGCAGTACAACTGGGGCTGCCCACACCGACATCATCAACCCTATAAAGGTGTGAGAAGCCCCACTCCCTCCTCAGTTCTTTCCTACAGAGACAAAGGGAACATAGCTCTAGCCATGGGGGACCAAGGAAAGAGAGAGAGAGGAGGTGCCCAGGCCTATATGAAAGGCTGGATACACCAGATAACCAGTTCCAGAAAAGCACCCCCCAAAAAGGGGGATGTGGGAGGGAAGACAAACCTGATGACTGAGATCCCCTCGAAGATCTACTGTTATGGCAAGATCTTGTGTAACTGTTCTATCTTTTTCGGGGGGCATCTCAGTCATCAGGTCACACCGTAGGAATGAATCCCGAGCAGTTACAGATGCAGTAATGCAGTCTGGGAGGAAGGCCAACCCAAAACTAAAGACAGGAGGTCCTGCAGCACAGCCCGTCCAAACCCTGCATGAGCTCTTGAGGGACTGTCCAGACTGCAGTGCTTGGTGTAAGTATGAACAGTACTCCATGAGGTAGCCACGTAAATGTCTGTGGCTGAGACCCCACAAAAACAGGACACAGAGGTAGCCATGCTTCTTGTGGAATGAGCTTTTACCACTCCTGCCAACTCTTTGCCATACTTGTAGCAGAACACGATGCAATTTGCCAACCATTAAGATAAACATTTAGAAACCTGAATGCCCTCTCCGCCTGGGGCGGAAGAAACAAAACAACTGTTTTGACTTTCTACATTCCTTGGTCCAGAGCAGGTAATACTTCAAAGTTCTGCACACATTCACCATATAGAGCAGTGCTTCCCCTGGACTGGCACACTCCAGAAAATGAACAGAAAGCTGGACAGACTGGTTGTGGGTAAACTCAGATACCACCTTAGGGACAAGCTTAGGGTTTGTGCACAAAGACACCCTGTCTCTGAGAAAAATCAAATAAGGCTCCTCGCGCCAGAAGTTCTGAAGCACGGAAATCCTTTGAGAAGAAATAATAGCAACCAAAAATAATGCTTTCCAGGAAAGGAAGAGTAGCTCACAAGACACAGCTGGCTCAAAAGAAGACGGGGTCAATTTGTCCAAAAAAAGTTAAAATCCCAAGCCAGGACAGGGGAATGGATTGGGGGTTTCAGATGCAGGATGCCCCTCGAGAAAGTATAAGAAACATCCAGCTGAGCTACATTACGGTCATGCACTGGCCCATGAAAAGCCGAGATAGCCGAAAGGTGCACCTTGAGGAAGGAGTATTGGAGACCTGAGTCAGACAACGTATCCAGCAGTCCAGGATCCAACATATCAAGCAGTCCAGGATCTGGCTCACTGGACAGGTGAAAGGGTCCAACTTATGCTTGGCATCCCAGATGGCAAATCTCTTCCACTTCATGGCATAGGTGGCTCTAGTGGAGGGTTTCCAAGCAGCCACTAGAATGTCCTTTACCCTATTGGAAACCCCAAATTTTGCGAAGGCTATGTTCTCAGGAGCCAAGCATGCAGATGGAGGGACTTGAGATTAGGATGAACCGGAGTCCCCCGAGCCTAAGTCAGCAGGCTTCTGTAAGGGGGGGGAACCGGAGGTTCCTCTGCCAGCTGATGTAGTAATGGAAACTATTTCTGATGAGGCCAGAATGGAGCTACCAGAATCATGCTGGCCCCCTCCATCTGCAGTTTGACGAACACCCTTGAATCAGAGGAAATGGAGGGAAGGCGTTAAGGAATCTCCCTCTCCAGGAGAGGGAAAAATGCAGCTTGCCAGAAAACTCCAGGCCCTAAATCAATAGAAAAAAAAACTGGGCAGTTCTGTGTTGTGTGGGGACACAAAAAGGTCTGTAGAATAGATCTTCTGCAACTGATGAGAAGCTCCCACTCCTGCATGCTGGACTGTGTCTGGCTGAGGCTGTCCAGAGTGTTTAGCACTCCTGGGATGTGAACTGCTGAGAGAGTTAGACCAGGGTCCAATGCCCAGAACCACACTCTCATGGCCTCTCTGAACAGGGAGTACAAATGTGCCCCCCTCCCACTTGTTGATGTAAAACATGACACTGGGGTTGTCAGACTGAATCAACAGCTGACCCAGAAGGAGATGGTTCTGAAAGGCCTGCATGGCATACAGATCCGCCCGCATCTCCAGGACATTGATATGTAGGGGGTTCATCCACCGCTAAAGCACTTTGCAGGCAGGGGAGGAGACCAGCACTAACTGATCTAAATCATTCATCTGCTGGTCCCATTGCATGTGTGAAGCCTGGCCAGTGGAACAGTGGGGATGGCTGCCGCCATCAATCCCAACAGCTTCAGGTGCACCCTGGCAGGGATATAACAGCTCTGGGCCACCTCCTGAGCCAGGGCAATAAGACACTCCACCCTGTTCTGAGGCAAGAAGGCACTTCTCTGCACAGAGTCTAGAACCACCCCTATGTACTGCAGCCTTTGGGATGGGATTAGAAAAGACTTGGGCAAACTGACCATAATGCCCAGGGAGAGGAGTAACTGAAGAGTTCTCTCCAGTGTCCACAGGAGCTGGTCCCTGGATGGGGCCCTTTAAGAACCCATCATACAGATAAGGGAAAACCTACAGCCACTCCCTTCTGAGAACCACAGCTACTGCTGCTAAGCACTTGGTAAAGACCCACGGTGCAGAGGACGAGACAAAGGGCAGCACTTTAAATTGGTAATGCTCACCCTGAAAAAGAAACCCGAGAAGTCTCCTGTGGGGTGAAAATACCGAAATGTGCAGGTAAGCGTCCTGCATGTCCAGAGAACACAGCCAGCTGCCCTGCTTGAGAAGGGGCATGAGGCCTGGCAAAGTTACCATCTGGAACTTTTTGTACTGGACATACAGATTGAGATCCTTGAGGTCTAAGATGGGCCTCAGATCCCCGGTTCTTTTGGGGACCAGGAAGAATCTGGAATAAAACCCTTGTTTCTCTGGCACCTGGGCACTGGCTCGATGGCCTGTTTGCACAAAATAAACTACTGTACCTCTTCCAGGAAAACCGGTAGATGAGCCAGGGGGTAGGTGGAGGACAGAGGAGGAGTCTCTGGGAGTTGCTCGGTGAGCTCCAAAGTGCGACTCCTTTCTACAATCTAAAGTATTTAGGCATCTGATGTGATGGTTTTCCATTGACTGAGCTGGAGGGAGATCCGACCTCTGACCACCACTTCTTGGTTGGGGACCGGAAGAGGGAGTCTGGCAAGGAGTCAAGCAGAGGTGGATCCAGCTGCTGGGGCTGGTCTGTCACCCCTAGGGCGCTTGGCCGTGGCTCCAGCAGTGGAGGGGCGGGCAAGGCGGAAAAGGCTCTGCGTTCCCCTTGGGCTGAGAAGCTGCTCCTGGCCTGCTGGACACCTTATGAAAGGGAGGGCACTACCTGTTTTTGGGTTGTGTATGAGAGAGCGAGTAGACAGATTTGATAGCCCTGCCAGATGCCTATAAATTATTAATGATGTCCTGGACATCTGGCCCAAATAACTTTGAGCCACTGAAGGGTGCATTCAGCACCTTCCAAGTTGGACATCCGCAGCAAAGCCCAAGACCATCAGCCAGGAGTGCCTACGGAGGTAAATCTGTGGCAGCAGCCCTGGCAATGGTATCCATGATATTATAGAGGGCCTGTAAAAGATGCTTACTAATATCCTCCGTGTTTGCAAGCATTTAAGAACCTGCTGCTTGTAGGTGCCATCTGGTAGGGCCTGGGCCATGGCCTTGCCCTTCTTCCAGTTGGTATTTCACCATATGAGAAAGGTAGTTAGCAATCCTCAGCCCATGGGTGGAGGCGGCATAAACCTGCTTGCTCCAGAGATCTATTCTGCTGGACCTTTTGTCAGAGGGAAAGGAGCTAAGAAGCTAGGGCACCACAGACCTGTCATGAGCTGCCAGTCGGTTTCAGGTTGGGCAGCAAAGTAAGGCAAACCCTGAGGGGCATGATAAAGCTTTATCAGTCCTGTGGGGCATGGCTGGCACCATGTCAGGGCTGTGCCAGGCTGCAGTGGTGGCATTCCTCAGAGAAGGCAAGATAAGAGGAACGATCTTGGGAGGAGACTCTGGAATCTCCAGGAAATCCACCAAATCTTTTCTGGTGGCATCCTCCTCCTCAGTATGAAACCCAATGGCTGAGGACACTTGAAAGTAGGGTCCTCTGAAGGAGACCTGGGGTATGCTTGACAGATTCCTCACTCACTGAGGAAGCTGTGGATCTGTCCAAGGAGAGGGATTCTTCCGAGTCAGGAAGAATAAGATCAAGATGGTACTCCTTGACCTGTTTCAATTCAAGGTCTGACGACCGAGGTACTAACAAAGGCCCGTGGGGAGCAGTCCACGTAGGCCGAAGTAGGGTCGACAACAGTGCTACCTAGGGCGCAGGTGATGTAGGGCTATACGTGCCTAACTGGTGGACCAAAACCGTAGTGAATTTGGTCAAAATATCATTGAAGTCAATGACAGTACATGACTGTGTCGACGGCATAGGCAACGATAACCTGACAGCCCAAAGAGCCCGTAGTCCGAGGGCCTGGGGAGGCATCAGGCTTTGAAGAGGGGTGATGACCTGGAGGTCGACAGTCTGCCACCTTGCATATCAAGCAGTGGTGCTGTGAGTAGGGGTCTGGAAGGGACAGAGACCTGGAGAGCAGATTTGTGCGTCGGTGCAGCCACAGCAGACTGAGTACCCCCGGATGAGAAGGAAGAGGCCCGTCAGGCAGCGGGACCACCACGGGCGGTCCCAGTCTCTGTCTTTTTCATGACTTTCCCCAAGGACTTGTCTGCGGGCCCAGTGGCCTGGGAGCTCAAACAACGCCAAGCCGGTAACTGGGAAGAAGGGACCCCAGAGGAACCCTGCCTGGAACTAGCTACCTGTTGCTCTAGGAGGACATTTTTAAGTGGCTTTCTGCATCACCTAAGGGATGTTTGATTAAACTTCTGGCAGAGCTCACAGTCAGAGACTTCATGGTCAGGCCCAAGACAGCAGACACAGAGTGAGTGTTCATCTATAGAGGCAATCTTACCACAGTGGCAGCGACAGGAGAGAGAAGTTCAAGGATTACAGCTTGGCAGAAGACACCAAGAGAAAGGACTGCTGTGTGACTGAACTTCTTTGCTGGGTCTAAAATAGAAGAACTTTTTTATTTGGACCTTTAATTTAGGGTAAAAAAACTAACATACAAAACAAAAAAAAAAGTGTGTGTTTGGGTTAACTGAACTGAATGGGTAACTGAAAAGTCATCTAGGTGTAAATCTCAGGTGACTGAAAGGACTTAACTGCTGTGAGGTTTAAATTACTTGTAGAACGATCTGGCAAGTAGGGAGGCTTAGCTAGAAGGAAGCTACATTTAAAGACTGCCTTAGAAAGATTCTGCTAATAGCTTGGCAGAAGACACCAGGAGAAAGGACTGCTGTGTGACTGAACTTCTACTGGGACTATATTGCCCCCTCCCTCCCCTCCACCCCAAGCTAGTCTCTATTTTTATAGGCACAGGATTGGACTGACAACAGGAACTTCCTGTTTAGGGGCAGGAAGTGAGTGATCACAGAACCACCAAGGACCCACCATCCTAGAAGGGCAAGAGTAGCTCTCCGGCCCCCTCTAGCTGCTGGAGGTCTGCCTCTGAACAAGTAAGTGGTCTACTGAGAAACATAGGATATTCTTGTCTCAGAACAGGACAATCAGGAGCTTAAAGGGCACACAGGCAGAAAGTAAGGAGAGAGAGAAAAAAAAACAGATGAAAGAGCAAGGATTGCAAACAGTTAAGGGGTCAGAAATAAGACATGATTGGAGTGGTGCAGTGCAGTGGCTGTGGAGCAGCAGTCTTCCGGAGATATTCTGGAGGATGCGGTGTTGTCCCATCTGCAGGCACCTCTCTGGGCTGAGGGAGCAGGTTGCTCATCTCCAGGCTGAGTTGGCCAGGATTTGTGGGACCTCCTCTTCCATCCAGGGACCACCAGTGCCACTGCCGCTGCCCCAGAGGCTGCCAAGAAAGAGGAGCGTTGGACCACAGTGGGCCCAGGGAGGGTGAGGGTGGTGGAACAGAGGCACATCCCTCCAGTTGTACCTCTCCACACCCCATGCCATTCTGGCAAAGTGTGGTTCCTCCCATGGAGGCACCCACAATGGAGACCAAGGAGGATGCTGGGAACCTCCACAAAGGAGACCCACAGCAGGGTGGCAGGGGACCCCTGCAGGGGAAGGAAACAACTCCTGGTGGGGACTCCATTGTTAGGAAGGTAGAACTGGGCAAGGAAGGGAGAGGTAAGGCAGCCTGCCTGGCGCCATGGCTTGAGGGACAGGAGCGAATCCTCAGGATTGCCTGAGCAGCTGCACAGGGAGGAGCTGGATGTCATTGTCCACCTAGGGACAAATGACCTGGCTAAGAAGGGATTAGAGAAGTGCAGGAAGAGTTTGTGGAATTGGGGAGGGTCTTAGTCAAGCAGCACGCACGTAACCTTCTCGGAGGTGCTACCCATCTATGGCATAGGAGAGGCTAGGGTGTTCCATACCATAGGATTCAATCAGTGGTTGAAAACTGTGTGGAGCTCAGGGATTTGGCTTCATTGGGGACTGGGGTCCACCTGGAGGATGCAGCCTCATACTGGCATGATAGGCTGCATCTGTCCGGGAGGGGAACCAGGATCCTAGGTGATAGGTTTAAATGCCTATTGGCAAGCTTTTAAACCAGCCAAGGGGAGGCACTGGAAAGGGAGCAGGAAAATCCTAGCCCCCAAACAATCACGGTAGTAAGTGTGGCAAACACCAACATGGAGGTGTCGATAGGGAGAAGGGCAGGGGTAAATGGAGAAAGTGACAAAAGCAAGAAGGACAGGATGGGGCAAAAGGGGTAAGGCCATCAGGAAATGGAGGGTAATGAGTACCAATGCCGTAGTCTGGGCAACAAGCTCCTGAGCTGGTGGCCTTAATGGAAGAGGGATGCCTGACATCGCAAGTCACAGAAACATGGTACACAGAGAACCATGACTGGGATGTTAACATACCAGGGTACATAACTTACAGGAGAGACAGGCAGGGAAGAGGGGAGGAGTAGCTCTCTATGTAAAGGAAGGATAAAAGCAACTGAACAAGAGAGTAAACAGGGGGAGAGGAGGCACTGTGGGTCACCTTGGAGACTGGAAAGGGCACCACAACCGCACAGGGTTGTGTACAGACCCCATGTCAGGGGGAAGGAAATGGACAAGGATATGATGGAAGGCATTCTTAGAATGGCAGAGAAAGGAGATACTGTTGATGGGAGACCTGAATATGCCAGATGTTAACTGGAGCACATTTTCTGCAGCCACATCCAAAAGCAGGGCCATTCTTGGCGCCTACAGGTGGCAGGCATTAGACAGCTAGTTTCGAACCCACTCGTGGAGGGAGCAATCTTAGACCTCGTACTCAACCGGGGCAGTGAGAGGATCTCAGATCTAGAAGTAGGTTGCCATCTGGGGACAAGTGACCATCAAACAGTGTGGTTCATGTTAAACTCAGCTACAGAGTCAAGCCATACAAAAGTGAGGGTACTGGACTTTAGGAGGGCTGACTTTGGCAAGATGGGAGAGTGCCTCAGAAAAGCACTAGCAAACAGGCTAGAAGGAGGTGTGGAGCAACAATGGGGAATTATCAAAACTGCCATCACAGAGGCAACAAGCCTTTGTGTGAAGCAAATAAACAATCAAATGAAAGAAAAAGCCACTACGGTTCTCAAGAGAGGTGGCTGAAAGTCAGGAAGAAAAAGATAGCATTCTGGAAGTATAAGGAAACACAGAAGGAGCAGGACAGAGAGCTGTACCAGTTAAGGCAGAAAGAAGCAGGGAGGGAAGTCAGAATAGCAAAGGCCCAAACTGAGGAAAAGATAGCCAACTCAGTTAAGAAGGGGGATAAAACCTTTTATAGGTACATCAGCGAGCGTAGAAAGACAAAGGGAGGGATAGTGAGGCTGAATAGAATGAACGGTGGGTGGGCAGAGGGGGACAGTGAAAAAGCAGGAATACTGAACGAATATTTCTGCTCAGTATTCACAAAAGAGGAGGGGGAAGTGCCTAATCCAATTAACAGAAGCACTCTTGATAGGGGGGTCGATCCCAGTCCTTTCACAGAAGAAAGGGTTCTACAAGAACTCCTAAAACTGAAGGTGGACAAAGCAATGGGTCCTGATGGAATTCACCCAAGAATTTAAAAAGAATTAAGGAAGGAACTAGTGAAACCACTAGCTTCTCTTTAATAAATCATGGGAGGATGGTGTGGTACCCGAGGACTGGAGGAAGGCGGATGTGATTCACTTCACAAAAGTGGGACAAGACAGGGCAGGAGAACTACAGACCTGTCAGTCTGACCTCTGTGGTAGGAAAGTGATGGAGTCACTTCGAAGGAAAGAATAGTTGAGTACCTAGAGGTCAGTGGAGCACAGGATCCAAGGCAGCATGGGTTCACAGGGAAAGGTCATGTCAGGCCAGATCCTAATAGATTTCTCTGACTGGGTGACCAAAGTAGTGAGACCAGGGAAGGGCTGTGGACATGGCCTACCTAGGACTTGTAAAGGCATTGACACAGTCTCACACAAAGACTGATAATCAAATTAACCAGCCCTGGGAGTGGGTCCCAGGGTGGTAGCATAAAATGAAAACATTAGCTGGACAACAGGACACAGAAGGTAATAGTAAATGGAATCCACTCTGAAAGAAGAGGCGGTTACTATTGGTGACCGCAGGGGTTCAGTATTGGGTCCAGTCCTTTTTAATGTCTTCTTCAGTGACATTGCAGAGGGACTGGAAGGAAAGTATGCCTTTTTGCAGATGACACAAGATCTGCAACAGGACGATACAAGGAGGCGTGGGAAGGATGAAAAGGGACTTGGCAGGTTGGAGGAATGGTCAGGCGTATAGCTATATGATTCAATGCAAAAAAGTGCAAATAATGCACCTGAGGAAACAAGAACCAGGGGAAGAATACACAATGGGTGGGAGGTAGTAGCTGTAACAAAACAGGAAAGGTACCTGAGGTAATCATATCAGATGACCTTAAGGTTAGCAAGCAATGTGAGAAGGCAGTAGGGAGGCCGGGGTATACTGGGATGTAAGGAGAGGCATCAGCAGCAGAAAACAGGAAGTTGTTATCCTCTGTACAGACAGTTGGTAGCCTCCTCTCCTCCTTTCCTCGAGGCTACATATTAAGCTCCTTTAGTCTCTCTTCATATGTCTTCGGTGCAGACCCTGCACCATTTAGTTAACCCTCCTCTGGACAGCTTCCATCCTGTCTATGTCTTTCTTGGAGATTGGGTCTCAGAACTGCAGAATGACTCAGATGGGGTCTCACCAGCTGTCTGCACAGAGGATAACAACTTTCCTGTTTTCTACTGGTGATGCCTCTCCTGTGCATCCCAGTATCCCCAGCCCTCCTGCTGCCCTCTCACATTGCTTGCCCACCTTTAGGTCATCTAAATGACTACCCCAGGTCCCTTTCCATTTTGTTGTTGCAGTATCTCACCCCCCATTGTGTACTCTTCCCTGGGTTTTTGTTTCCCAGGTGCATTACCTTGCACTTCTTAGCATTGAATCTAAGCTGCCATACATTTGACCATTTCTCTACCTTGCCAAGTCCTTCTCATCCTTCCACCCCACCCTGTGCATCAACTCTGTTGCAGATCTCTGTGTCATCTGCAAAGAGACATACTTTCCTTCTAGTCCCTGCAATGTGCTTATAAAGACACTGAAGAGGACGGTCCTAATACTGAACCCCGCGGTACCCACTAGTAACCCCTTTCTTCTGAATGGACTCCAGTTACTATTACTCTCGTGTCCTATTCTCCAGCCAATTCCTTTACCAGGCTGTCATCTTGGGACCCACTCCCAGGCTGGCTAACTTGTATATTAATCTTTTGTGTGGGACTGTGTCAAATGCCTTGCTAAAGTCTAGGTAGGCCATGTCCACAGCCCCTCCCTGATCTACTACTTTGGTCACCCAGTCAAAGAAATCTATCAGATCTGCTCTGGCATGACCTTCCGCTGTGAATCCATGCTGCCTAGGGTCCTGTGCCCCTCTGGCCTCTAGATACTTCGACAATTCTTTCCTTCAGTGATTCCATCATTTTCCCTACCACTGAGGTTAAACTAACAGGTCTGTAGTTTTCTGCTTCTGCCTTGCTCCCACTTTTGTGAAGGGGAATCACATCTGCCCTCCTCCAGTCCTCGGGTACCACCCCATCCCCCATGAGTTGTTAAAGAGGGCAGTCAGTGGTGTCACTAGTTCTACCCTTAGTTCTTTTAGAATTCTGGGATAAATCCCATCAGGCCCCATTGCTTTGTCCACCTTCAGTTTTAAGAGTTCTTTCAGAACCCTTTCTTCTGTAAATGGGCTGGTATCAACTTCTGTATCCAGAGTGTTTCTACTGTTTGTTTTAGGTACCTCCCCTCTTCATTTGTAAATACTGAGCAAAAATATTTGTTTAGTATCTCTGCCTTTCACAGTCTCCCTCTGCCCACCCTCCTCCCCTTTATTAAGCCTCACTATCCCTCCTTGGTCTTCCTTGCCTCCCTGATGTACCTATAAAGGTTTATCCCCTTCTTAACTGAGTTGGCTATCTTTTCCTTGGTTTGGGCCTTTTCTGTTCTGACTGCCTTCCCAGCCTCCTTTTGCTTTACTTGATACAGTTCTCTGTCCTGCTCCTTCTGCGATTCCTTGTACTTCCTGAATGCTTTCTTTTCTCTTGAACCTTCACTGCCACTTCCTTTGAGAACCACAGTGGTTTCTTACATCGTTTTGTTTTGTTCATTTGCTTCACACAAAGGCTCGTTACCTCTGTGATGGCAGTTTTTATTATTCCCCATTGTTCTTCCACCCCTCCTTCCTGCCCATTTGCTAGTGCATTCCTTAGGCATCACCCACATTTTGAGAAGTCAGCCCTCCTAAAGTCCAGTACTTTTGCCTTTGTATGGCTTGACTCTATTGCTGTGTTTACTGTGAACTATACTGTTCGATGGTCAGCTAGTTCCCAGATTGGCTACCCACTCTACATCTGTGATCCTCTCTCCATCTCCATTTGAGAGAACCAGGTCTAAGATTGCTCCTCTCGAGTGGGCTCAATACTAGTTGTCTAAGGCATGCCCCTGTAAGGCATCTAGAATAACCCCACTCTTCTAAGTGGCTGCTCAACTGCACTCCAGTTAACATCTGGCATATTCAGATCACCCATCATCAATACCTCCCTTTTTCTGCCATTTAAGTATACTTTCTATCATTTCCTTGTCCATTTCCTCCCTGAGAGGGGTCTGTATCTAACCCTGAGCGGATTGTGGTGCCATTGCCTGTCTCCAAATTTACCCACAGCGCTTCTTCTCCTCCATGTTTACCCTTTTGTTCTGTTGCTTTTATTCCTTCCCTTATGTGAAGAGCTACTCCTCCTCCTCTTTTACCCTTCCTGTCCCTCCTGTAGATAGTGTATCCTGGTATGTTTACGTCCCAGTCATGGTTTTGTGTGTACCATGTTTCTGTGACTGCCACGATATCCAGATGTTCCTCCTCCATCAAGACCACTAATTCAGGAAGCTTGTTACCCAGACTACGGGCATTGGTACTCATTGCTCTCCATTTTTTGATGGTTTTACCTTCTGTTGCAGCATCCCCCACTGACCTTTCTACCTCGGTCTTTTTCTCATTTAGTACCCTGTTTTGTAGGGAGAGGCTGGGATTTTCCTGCTGCTTATCAGTGCCTCCCCCCTTGACTAGTTTAAAAGCTTGCCAAATGAAGCATTTAAACCGATTGCTCAAAAGACTTGTTCCCTTCCTGGACAGATGCAGACCATCCTGCCAGTATAGGCTGGTGTCCCTCCAGGTGGAACCCCAGTCCCCAATGAAGCCAAACCCCTGTGCTCCACACCATTTTTTCAACCATTCATTAAACTGCATGGTGCAAAGTACCTGCCTCACTCATGCCATTGACAGGCAGCACCTCTGAGAAAGGATACTGTGTGTGCTACTTGTCTTAGGCCCTCCCCAACTCTACAATGTCCCCTGCACTGCTCTAATCTCATGATGAGCAAGTCATCTGTCCCTAGGTGGACAATGGCGTCCAACTCAGACTCCCTTGCAGCTGTTCTCGTGATCCTGAGATGCAGCTTCCTGTCCCTCAAGCCATGGCACCAGGCAGGCGCTGCCCTTTCCAGTTTTCCTGCTCCCCTCATTCTATCCCCTAATAATTGAGTCCCCACCAGGAGCTGCTTCCTTTCCATGTGGTGTCCTCTGTCTCCCTCCTGTGGGCCTCCCTTGTGACAGTTGTCATCAGTCTCTCTTGGTGCATCCATAGGGGAGCTATGCTCCCCCAGAATGGTGTATGGATTGTGGAGTGGAACAACTGACTGGGTGTGCCTCTGTTCCATCCTCACCCTCCCTGAGCCCACTGTGGTCCAACTGCTGTGCTTTCTTCGCAACCTCTGAGGTAGTGGTGGTGGCTCTGGTGCTCCCTGGATGGGGGAGGTTCCCTTCCTACTGTCCAGTGTGGCCTGGGGGAAGGTTCCCTTACTACTGTCCAGTGCGGCCTGAAGACGGGCAACTTCCTCCCTCAGGGCAGAGAGTTGTCTGCAAATAGGGCAGCATCTCAGCCTCCAGAAAGACTCCCGGAAGACTGCTGCCCCACAGCCATTACATTGCACTACTCCCCACATGTTTATTTTTTTTTTGTTTGTGTGTGTGTGTGTGTGTGTGTGTGTGTGTGTGTGTGCGTGCGTGTGATTGGTTTGTTATATAGAAATATATATATTATACAATGTATATGCTTATATTGTCAGTGCAGTGTGCTAGAGAGGATATGACAGTGATATGCACCTGGCAGCTTGAGGAAATGATGTCAGAACCTCAGGTATAAAGGAACTATTTCCAGGGGTGGGTGGAGTGAGGTGGGAAGGGTTGGGCCTAAACTGTGCCCTCACAAAACAATCAGCTAAAAGCTCTCACCCACCACTGCGATGAGTGCCTTCCTGTCAGCAAGATGCCCTACACAACAATTTGACAGAGAAAATACCTTGCTAATCAAACAGAGAAAAATCCAGACATCCAAGTCAGACACAGGTAAACCTCCCCAGCCCCAAAACAGCCTGGTGGTTTGTTAGCAACAAAGGAAAATCAAATATGCAGTTATTTCAGCCCTTCTGAAGATGCTGACAAGATAAGCAGTTTTGAAAACCCCCTTCCTGAATTAAAAACTAAAATAATTAAACACAAAGCAATACCAATGTAAAAGTAAGGAAAACTTCCCTCAGATGTAATCAATCTTTTCCATGGAGTCCCACTTAGAAGTCTAGAGTACCATGCTTTCCCCATTATGACAGAAGAGCCTGTTATCAGGATAGCCTTAGCCCTCTGTGTGGGGGAGAACACCAGAAAGAGGGACTCTTGCTGGTTCAGGGGGACAAGAGACAGGCTGAAACAAGGCAGTGGCTCCTGTGGCACAGGAGCAAAGAGGCTCCCAGGACAACCCCCACCTGATCAGAGGGGAGAAAAACTGAGCCTCTGGTAGTGTGAGTTTAGTACCTTTCGAGGTGTCAGCGTGGCTCAGTTGGTAGCACATCCGCCTCTGGACCGGAAGGTCGTGGGTTCTCGTCCCACACCGGGATTGGACTTGCACCTAAAAATCGCTGGCATCTGAGTGCAGTATTGGGGGGTGCTGTACTGCTGGGGTGTGCCATCCTTCGGATGAGACGTTAAACCGAGGTCCTTTCTGCTCATCCTGGTGTTGTCCTGGTGGGTGTCCAGGTGGAAGTAAAAGAACCCAGGGCACTCTTCGCAAAGAGTAGGGAACATTCCCGGTGTCCTGGCCAACATTCCCCTTCCTATAAACTGGTTCATGCAATTATCCAGGCTGTGTGTGGGTGATGATGTGCAATATGGCCGCCACCACACTTTCAGTCACTTCACTACCAGTCTAGCATTGCTTGTAAAGCGCTTTGGATGTATGAAAAGCGCTATATAAATGCTGATTCTTCTTCTTTCACTGAGCTAGAGGTGCTAGTCGTGAAAGGTGAAGCATGACATTTGCCTGATACAGACAGCCAATACAATTAGCCTTGAGGCCACTTTGCTGGCATCATAAGACGCCCTCTATTGGTGCTATATTGTTTCCAGATCTTTAATGGAAACATCAATGGTTGCCTGACAAACTTACTTTTAGGTATAGCAGCAAGTAAAAAGTGAAGCTGCACTGAGAGTGGACGATCAAAGGCTGTTAATGTGGGCTTGATGTGCTGAAATACACACAATGGAATGTGCCAAGGTGAAAACCTTTCTACCCAGTGCTTCGAATCCTGCCTAGTCTTGACTGGGAGGATGGTTACATGTGGGGCACTGCTGCCCCATCAGAGCGTGCAGCACTAGAGGCCCCAAGATGGTATAAAGCATTAGCCCGGACGACCCTGTGGAAGCACGACACTGGAAGTGGAGGTCCCTGGGTGGGAGAGATGGAGTCGGGATATCTCCACATAGCCCTCAGTGCCTCCTCCATTGCTCTAGGCCAAGGAGTCGCAACACAAGTGCTGACAACTCCAAATGGTCCCAATTGCAGGGAGGCCAAATTGTGATTGACAAGGCCTATAGTTTGAATGTCTGCAACATCTCCCCTCAAGAACCACTGGTACAGAAATTAGAGGAAGAGGCCAAGTGGAGGGATGATCCGTTGTCCTGAGTAGGATGCTGAGGGAGATGAGGTGCAGACCTAGGATGAGGTAGGCACTGGGCATGGGACCCTAAAGTAGGCCCTACTGGACTTCCTGTACCAGAAGTCTATTGTACCAACTCAAGTGTGGAGTTGCTCCCATAAGAATGGCCCAGAAGGACTAAAACACGTGGGTAGCCTATCTAAATACTGTTCAGAAAACATTACAGAGCAGTCAGGAATGGCGACATTGCTAAATCCATTGTATCCCACTTTATCTCCAGGGACCACAGTGTCAATGACCTTTCTATTTGTGTCCTTCAGCAGGGCTTCTGGGATTCTGACCATAGAAAAAACATGGAAGCCAAGCTGATCATCCACCCTGGCTCCCAGTAGCCCTCTGGTTTAAATGATAGACTTATTTTCCACTAACATCTTTCAGCCACCACTTATTTTTCCTAAAGTCTGTTTGTATCTGTACACATTTAATTTCTTTTCCATTTTCACCACAAGTCTCCATCTCTGTCTCCTTCCCCCACATTTGTCACCTGTCAGCCTTACTAGGCTCTGTTAATTAGTCCCCATGTGGGGACTTCTCTAGCTCTTTCACTCCTATTTTGCTTCATCTTTCCCATCATCACCTTTTTGTTTCACAGATTCTCTCTTAATCTTGCCATTTATCACTTCTCCCTGAGCTTCCCTTTTCTCTTTCCCCACCACATATATCCCTCATTTTACCTCCTCTCTACACTTTTTTTCTCCTTTAGATATTTCCTGAAGAAGACCTAAAGTCGAAACATAGATTTTTAACTATTTTCAGCGTGCATTTAATATGACCATTTTGTTTGCTTTTAGACCATATGCTGATACAGCGCCTTGTTTTTGTAAATACTGCTGAGGCCCCTCTCCAGCAAGGGGTGGTTGAGGCCAATGGCTACCGAATCTAGGCCTTGGGATGGGTCTCGAGGTTCCAGTAACACCCTTGTCTTAGGGGATGATGGAACAGAGACTACCACTGTTGGTACACCTATGACAGAAGATGCAGAATGGTGACCAATGGGGGAGACCCCATATGAGTGGAGAATTCCCACTATGGAACAGGCCGCATTGGCAGGCTTGGTCCACGACCAGTGTTGATGTCTGAATCAGGCCAAGGAGAAAACTTCACGATGGGTCAATGTCCGACTCTGAGATCCTCAAGGAAACCTCTTCCTCAGCATCAAGATCCTCCCTGGCACTGATCAGATTATCGAAACCAGCACTGATGTCTGAATTGCTCCTGGCACCATCCACTACCCTGCTGCACCAAGGTCAGGAGCAGCATCCAAGTTAACCATGTCACTGGGGCCAAGCCTCGCATCAACACCATGAGCAGCGTCCATGTTAGGCCTGGCACTACCATCTGTGTCACTGTCAACATGAACACTGAAAACACCATGGGCCATGACCCTGTTTTCGGGGACATCTGCCACTCAGGGCAAGCAGACTGAGTTAGGTTCTATGCTGGCTGCTGAGAAGGAGCCTGCGGTCCACCCGACACTACCACCAAAGTTTACAACAAGGCCCTAGCGTATTGGGGGGGGGAAGAGAACCTTGTACCTTGGCACACCCCAACAACCAGTGCTGTGACCCCAGTGGAAGGACCCAACGTCCTCTCCAGGGAGCTCCTAGACCAATGCCTGCTTCTAAATGTAGGGGGGTTTCATCTCCACTTTAAAATGCAAACTTTGAGGTTACAGAAATCTATGAAGAAGCAGACATCGCAGGAGTCCATGTCATGGTCTATCTAGTTCAAGACAGGAGAAGCACATTTGTTGCCAGTTGTCAGTGCTGATATTTTTACTGCATGGAGGACGATGAAATAAAGGGTTCTGCTGATCCCCTTTTTGACTTTGGCATTGTCGAAAGAAATAAAACAAAGATAACGTGGCAACAAAGGAACACAGTTGAGGAACTGAGACCACAACTAACTCCCGCAGTACACACACGACAGAGGGGAAACAGAACTGAGACAGGTGAGGGAGCCAGTAACAGTTATTGAAAGGTGAGTGGCACCACATGGTGTTTCGCAGATGCTGCAAGTCAATGGCTGCTGCTGGCTCCTGGCCAAAGATTTGGTCTCACAGGGTCCAGGTGCCTGTGGCTTAAACCCATAAGTGGGACTCCATGGTGAAGACCAAATCTAGGGACACTGATCTGATTAAAGAACAGCTAAACATTTTAGTATGTTATGTTTCAGTGAGCATACAATAGTAGTAAATGCATTTTCTGAATTTTCAGTCTTTCTTTCCTGTTTTTTTATCACTCAAGAGTCATTTCATTATAGAACAAGTTACCAAATGATGTGGTCCACTCCCCATTTTGAGAGTTATTGAAAGGTGAGTATATTTTAAAAGGAAGCTAAATGTTTTCATGGACTCAGTGGGTTATAACGGACATTACCACTGTTAAGTGGCTGATTAACTAGAAGGCCCCTTCATCTCCTTCCATCAGTAATCTAAATGTGTTCATGTGTTTATAATACATCTAGGTAGCCTGTAGAAGCCTGTGTAAAAGGTCACCAGGAACGCATTTGCTTGGAGGGGAGGGGTGGCTGCTGTGGAGCCTGAGCAAGATGGCAGTTTAGGATTAGAACAGAACTCTGCAAATAGTAATACAACAGCTTTCTTTCAAATTTTTTAATAGCAATTTCACGTTTACAAAAACTAAGCTACATCAATATCAGAAAGTCTGATCTACCAGCATGGGTAACCCAAAGAAGGACAAGCACCCGCAGGAAGGAACGAAAAGCAAATCTGTTTGTGGCCCCCCACCGACACTGCCTGCTCCAGGTTAACAGATAACTGCATAAGAGCATACCTCTCAACCTCCTGCCTCAAAAATCAGGGACAAGGCTTAAAAAATCAGGGACAAAGGACCAAAATCAGGGCACATCTTCAAAATTAGAGATATCCACCAAGAAAGCTAGTAGATAATGGGACTTAGTGCAAAATGCATTTTCTAAAGAAGAACAAGTCTGTAACCTTAATGCTTGACTTTGTTTTTTGCTTACAGTCCCCACTGTTTAGCCACAAACACACACATTTTAGGAGGGACAGAGTAAAATTTTAAGGCAAAATCAGGGACGTCCCTGAAAATCAGGGACACTTGAGAGGTATGCATAAGAGGAGACATCGGAAGAGATTCTACAGAGCCTTGGACTTGGGATTACCAAGCTTATCAACACCGTGGCCAGTCTTGCTGAAAACTCTGATACATTCACAAATAGGGTAACTACCTTGGACACAAACTTGTAACGCTGTTAAAACAAAGGCGATGGAAGTAAAGAAATGCTGACTTGCAGCACTGGCAGCTAAGGCCAACTTGATTAAAGAAAATGGTCTCCTCAAATCCTGGTCAGAATCCCTGGAGAATCAAACAAAGGGAGCTAACATTCATCTAATCGGAATGCCGGAGAGAGGTGAGGGAGATCATTTCCCAATGTTTTTACAGGAATGGCTGGCACAACAGTTTGGTGACCCACCTGCCAAGAGACCAGTCTCTATTTAAAAAGCTTTCCAGGTGGCATACTGAGGTGAGCAGGACAATACGGAGGCACTGAGGGCTATAGTTCTAATCCTAGACGGTGTGAGCTCAAGGGACTTTCTTTTGGCACTCGCAAGGCAGAAGAAAATGCTCCTTCCTGACAGTCAGCAAATCAGACTGTACCACAATCTTAGCTACACAATTAGGCAGTGGAAAAAACACTGACGAGGTACGGTCACTGTTGAGGGAGGCAGACATTCCCAATGGAAAGCTGTTCCCAGCTCATCTGCGCACTGTGCATAATGGGAAGATTTTTATCTTCTTGGAGCCTGCTGAAGTACTCAAGTGGGTCCAGTGACATACCTCATTGAGACCCCAGAGAAACAACTAAACACACCAGGAATAAGAGGAGAAGGAGGAGAATAATGATGACAAAACCTAAAGGAGACAATGTGGTTCAGGTTTGCCTTCCACAGCTTGGTTCATGTAACCTGGCAGCTCTTTTGTGACTGACTTGACATACATACAACAGCAGCTCTTTAACTTTTCTGATTTGCTTTCACTGGGGCATTACAGACGATTTACAACTATGTGGCCTTGTTACTTATCCTGGGTCCGTTCTAATCTCGTCATGTGGGCAAGATGCATGTTTATTTTTGTTTATTTATTTAGATCTAGGATTACAATTACCTTTGAGCCAAGGCTCTTTTACGAAGGTTCCACGTCAGGAGAGTACATACATGTTAAACAAGGGCATACAACATTAAAGAGAGCATACAACCATATTCATCAGTTCAGGTACGGCATCACATTAAATAGGATACATGAACAAAACATACAAGGAATCATTTCAGAAACCTAGAAGGAATCAGGGAGGAAGGGTGAGAGGATAGAGGGGTGGCAGCCGAAAAAGAGACTAGAGCAGCTCATGGCATTGTCAAAGAACATCAGAGGTGGGTGGTTGATCTCAATGGGGAAAGGGGAAGTTAGAGGTGGCAGTCACATGAGCTGGAGGCCGTGAGATGATGGAGGCTTGATTTGAATATGCCCAGTGAGGAGGTGGATGTTGAATATTACAGCATGTTTGGACTTGCTAGTTCATATGAGTGCTGTTGTGCTTTATTCAGTCTCAAACATTGTTTTTTATTGGTCTTGTAGCTAATCTGTTAAACTATAACATGGTTAAGCGCTTCAGAGTGGTAATCTCTGTATGTTGTATGCCATTTATTTTTGGCATCAGCTTCAGTTAAATGCATGACTGTCATTTTCCTCTCAGGAAATCAGAGACGCTGAATGACAGTTCTTTGTGTTTGTTCTATTGTCATGCAGCTCATGGACTCGCTTTACATAACATTTACTATTTTCATAATATTGAGTGAAGTTAGTCATTTATCTATTTTATTCCCCAAAGACATATTTTATAGGTATTGTGTGTTCTTAAACTGCATGTATTAAGAGGACTGGCACCCACATTTTGTATATTCTCATGCACTCTTTCAGGAGTATTACTGTATGTCAGTTGCAGAAACAATAAAACTTAATAGAATCACAGAAATCTGATGGCAGAAAAGGACCCTTTTGGCCCATCTGGTCTGCCCCCCCTCCCCACTTGCCCTCCTTGTCCAGAGATCTACCACTCTGCCCACTTGTGACCCCTTGTGTCTGTCCCATGCTCTCTTGAATCACTCCACCATTTCGGCCCTCACCACCTTCTCCGGCAGACTGTTTCAGGGCTCCACCACCCCTCAGTGAAGTAACACTCCCTCACATTGCCCGTAAACCTTCCTTTTCCTAATCTTAAATTATGACCCCTAGTTCTAGCACCTACTTTTCTTGTGAATAAGCTCTCTCCTACCTTATTAATCCCCTTCACATACTTAAACATTTCTATTATGTCCCCTCCTCCCTTCTAGTCTCCAGCGGATACAGATCCAACTCCCTCAACCTCTCCTCATAGGGCTTCCCATGCAACCCTCTTGGTGGCCCTTCTCTGCACCCTTTCAATCCCATCTATGTCCTTGCATAGGTGGGGTCTCCGGAATTGGATCCCGTATTCCAGGTGAGGCCTCACCATGGACTTGTAAAAGAGTATCAGCACCTCCCTCCTTCTGCTTGTTATACCTCTCCCTCTGCAAGACCGCATTCTATTCACTTTGCCCACCGCCTTGCTGCATTGGGTCCCCACCTTCAAGTTATCTGAAATTATAATCCCCAGATCCCTCTCCTGCTCAACTGGTTTAACTTCATCCCCTCCCAAGTGTAAATGGCTTCCGGGTTATTTCGTCCCATGTGCACTACTGTACATTTTTTGGCATTAAATTTCAGCTCTCAGGTTTCTGACCACCTCTCCAGACATCTTAGATCTTCCCTCATAGCCTCATCGCGCCCCCTCCCCCCGGGGTGTCCACCCTATTGCAGATCTTCGTATCATTTGCAAGTGGGCAGACCTTCCCCTGCAGACCCTATGCTATGCTGCTGACAGATATTAAACAGGATGGGCCCCAGCACTAACCCTTGGGGCACCCCACATGTCACCCTGTTCTCCCCGGAATGGACCCCATTTACCACCACCCTTTGGCTTCTCACCTTCAGCCAGTTCTCCAGCCACCTTATTTTCTGTCCCACCCCCAAACTCTTCAGCTTATTTGCCAGCCTTCTTAGGGGAGACAGTGTCAAAGGCCTTCCCAAAGTCCAGATAGGCCACGTCCACTGCCCCTCCCTGATTTACCACCCTGGTCACCCAATCGAAAAACTCGACCAGGTTCATCTGGGCATGACCTCCCTTGTGTGAAGCCATGCTGTCGGATGTCCTGTAGCCCACGCACTACCAGGTAGCGGACCAACCTTTCTTTTAATAGTGCCTACATCACCTTACCCACCACTGAGGTGAGGCTGACCAGATGATAATTATCCACTTCCTCCCTGCTGCCACTCTCGAGGAGTGGCACCATGTCTACCCTCTTCCAGTCTTTAGGCACCCCAATTTATCCAGGGACAAGTTAGACAACCTTGCCAGAGGTGCCGCCAGCTCCTCCCTTAGTTCTTGGAGTACCCTAGGATGTAGGGCATCTGGGCCCATTGCCTTGTCCACCCTCAGCCTACTTAATTCCTCTCTTACCCTGTCCTCACTGAACAGGCTAGGATCCACCCTTACGTTGTCCCTTCCCCTCTCCATTAACACCATTCCCCCTCCTTCCCCTTCCACTGTGAATACCTAGCAGAAGTCAGAAAACATTGTTTTTGTTGCCTTTTATTTTTGCTCCTACCCTGCCCCCAACCAGCCTCTCCTTCAGGCCGCACATTGTTGACCCCCCTCTGCCCACCAGTCCATTCTTCGCTGCCATCTTTTTCTGCCCATGTTTTTTTTCCATGTAGACCCAGCGTATCCCTGCTGGGGGGGAAGCAAGGGAGGAGAAGAAATATTCCACTGCCTTGACCCGGGAACACAGGAGCTAAGGGGATTGAAGAGGTGCACTTGCACTTGAGGGGTTTCGTGGTACTGAAATACTCAGCCCCCATTGTCCAGCCAGTTGCATGGACATATTTTCCATTTCTTGGGGCCCTTCCCACCTCCCATGATCACGTGGCTATGGCACTGTCCTGGGGGCTGGGATGTCTATGTCAAGAAAAAAGGCAATCCCACAGGAAATGGACATTATCGTTGTTCCTAGTGCTGCCACTTCTGATGTGTCAAAGATATAGGAATGTTCTCTGTTACAGAGTAAAAGGTGTGGGGGCGCTTCAAAAATGAATTCTGTAGACAGTCTTTCTTGTTTCCAAATTCCTTTTTATTTTAATTATGACAAGCCTCAACGTTTCACCAAGTGTCTTGGCTTTATCAAGAGATGCCTTCATCCAAGTATTACTAATATAAAATCCCTTCCTTTAATTTTTTTTAAAGCCAAGACAATTGGCGAAACGTTGAGGCTTGCCATAATTAAAATAAAAAGGAAGTTGGAAACAAGAAAGACTGTCGGCAGGGATGTCTGGCAGCATGTGGTCACCCACACCATCAAGAATGTCTCTGCCGAGTCACCTCCAGGAGCCACTACCACGAGGTCCAACACGGCCCTCCACCTGAGAAGGAAGCATCTGAGGGACGCTCTGACTCCCTCCCTGCCAGGCTCTGCTCCCGACATCCAGGCTCAGGGTGAAAACCCAGGTCACCAGCGTGCAAACATGTGGTATTAAAGAAATGTGCCTATCTCTAACTGCATAGTGTTTTTGTTTATGATACGAGTGTGTATCACGACAGACTAGAATGTCACAAACCCAGCAACTGCGAGGTCAGTTAAGGACAGTCAGAATTGTTTTGGCAGGAACAGTGAAATAAAGTTTTAAACTGTTTGAAATATTTAGTAGATCAAGAGCAGGAGAAAGTTGAAAACAATGTTAAGCAACTGTTGCAAATGCATCTGTTTTATTTTAGTGCCTCCATGCTCTTTAACCATTCTTTAGGTAAATATAAACGTTGAGGAGATGTCCAGGTGTGGTTATGGAAGTTGGGGAGGAAATGGAATGCATAATGGTCATTATTCTATATTTTGACCTATATGTTCCAGCTAGAGTCAGCTAAATGGACCAGGGTATGCTGACTGGGCTATCTTTGTGGACCTCTCAAAGGCATTCGATCTAATTAATCACTCCCTACTCTGTACCAAGCTTCACTCCCTCGGTGTTACTGGTCCAGCCCTAAACTGGTTTCCCAATTACAGTTATATCTCGTTATAATGAACGCTATGGGGGCCATACTAAAAGTTTGTTATAGCGAGTATTCGTTACAGCTGAAAAAACAGCCTTGTCATAATGAATTTGCAATGAATCTAAGTGCACCGTATCTGTAAATACTGTAACAATTTATTACAAACATGATACACATGACACACTGTTGAAAGCTAATGTAGATTTTAAAATATGAACTACACATACAGTACTACAGTATATTTATTTATTTAAAATAGCAGTCCATTGTTTTCTGAGTTAGACTTTTGTTAAGCACATCCTTTTTACACAACACTATGAGCGATCTTAACTGCAACAGCTGTAAGGAGGACACAAAGGACTGCCACTCCAGATACTGCAACCCTGTCTCCAGGCCTGCTATTCCCTCTGCTGAGTTTACTTGGACTTCTTCAGTGCCAGTCGCTCCTTCAACATAATCTTCACTGTCTGATAAAGTGTGGTGCCCAGAATTCACTTCAGCCACAATCTCTGCATCTGTGATCACATCCGAGACAGCAACAGTGTCATCCTGAGCAAACCACTGCTGATCGTGCGCATCAGGAACAGTCCCTTCAATTAGCCCCAATCGAGCAGCAATGGTAACATCCTCTTTGTCAATTTCATCATTTTGAATGGACACAGCAGGGGTAACAGTGGTGCTGCTCTCCTCGAATATTGGCCCGAGAGTGTCTCGCCAGCAGTTTGTCACTTTTTCAGCTGTGATCGAGTCCCATGCAGTACCAGCAATGTACATCATATCCTTAATGTTGTAGGACTTTAGAAATTTCACCAGCTCTGTCCCATTCTCTTGTGCAATAATCTCCCTTAACAGTTGCTTCCGGTAAAGCTCTTTCAGATTTGCAATTACACCTTGTCCATCGGCTGGATGATCGATGTGGTGTTACTGGGCAGATACTGAACTTTTATTTTCCCATCTCTGCTTACCAGTTCGTCGGCTTTTAGATGTGCAGGACACTGGTCTAGTAGGAGAATAGCCTTAGTGTCCCATCCCTTTCAATATAAGGAATTTGCGTACAGAGGGTATAAAATCGTGATGGAAACACTGTCTAAAAATATCCCTGGTCATCCATGAGTTTGCACTACAGTCATACAAAAAAGGGAGGGAATCTCTGTTTATGTGATGGAAACATCTTGGGTTCGCAAAGTGACCAATACATAGTGGCTTTAACTTATAGTCGCCAGTTGCATTTGTACAAACAAGCACTGTCACCCGGTCCTTAAACATTTTGTATCTGTAACCCCCCTGCAAATGGGGGTTCCCAAAAGACTTCCAGGAGCTTGCTTGAATGCTCCAAGCCTGAATGGTGTTTGGCATTTAAGCCATTTATCAGTGAGTGTTTTTAGAGCCTCTGGTACTGTCTCTTTAAGAGCTGTCTGCTTGCAGACATAATTAGTTTGTATGGGGGGGACTGTGTGCTTCTCTGAGTACCACTCGAGCTGCTGCCAATTCACTTCATTTTTGCAGTCACTAGGGTGCAAAGGAACCTATCTGAAAGATGTAACTGTTTGCCAGAAATTATTTAGAGTAATAATGAAATTACAGTTTGTCTAACCTGCTTTCTTTGCAGTCAGAACTGTGTCTGCTAGTTCCCATTCTAGTTTTGAACTGCTGAACTGGACCAATCAGTGTGGGTAGCTAGCTCTAAAATGGTGCCTTGGACGAATCAGAACTTGGACTCATAATCTGAGCCAGCCACAAGAGGATTGTATGGGCAGTGACTCTGGGAGATGTAGTTTAGACTTCAGCACCTTTTGGACCAACAGCAGCAGTCTATTGTGGTGACAGCCAATCCAGTCAAGAACTGGGAGGAACTCAAGGAAGTGCCGGTTTTGTGGGTTGGAGTTTCAGTTGAGCTTTGGCAGTGAAGAAGGAAGGAGCCCTGTGCTTTTCAGTGTGCAGTTTTAGTCAAAAACGTGTGTAAGGCCCAGAGTTCCGGTCTGCAGCTTGTGTAACAGCTTGTTAGGACTGAATCCGTCCTGAAAAGAATCAAAGGATCTCTGAAGAGTAGAAACCAGGCTCACCCTGTAGAAGACTGGAGGAATTGCTGAAAATTGTACTGGTCTGTCAGGAACTGAATCTGCTGATGTTCTCCCGGTATTGTGCAGTAATTGCGAATCGGGATACAGATGCAGCCTGCCTGGTATAGTGCTTTCTTTATATGGATGTGTGAAGAGGTTTGTGTACCTCAAGTGAGCCCTGCTGACATTGAAGGACCCTATCTTATTTGGAGGTCGTGAGTACTAATTCAGGGTCGCTCCCTGTTGAATTGCCACATTAAATCCAAATGGAATTACTGTACTGCTGACTGTTTTAATTCTCCTTTTTCTGTGTGAAAGGGCCCCTACCAGCTGCCACGGTTTGACTAGCCACTAGGGCTTGGGTACCCAGGGACAGTAACTGGTAGGGATAGGCCTGTGCACAGAGCCATAGGTAGATTATTAGAGTGATAAGCTAATTAACCTGATTTCCCCCTGTCCTTGTTATATCCCCCTAAATAAATCAGAGCTGCTTGTTTCAGCAAAGTTATGCTGCCTGAGGTATTTGTCTATGTTAAAGTACTGTACTGTGATTGTTGCACTGTATCTCATTTCACAGGAGGTCCCAGTGCCGGAACCAGACCTGGGGGTAAGTGTATACTGTGAAGGTAATTCTGATATATTGTGTGGGCCACTAGTGGGAAGAAAGGGGGGTTGCAGTGTCCCAGAGGGCTGTGACCAAGTTAGTTTAACTATTGCAAACCCTGACCTCTGGGTGGAGGCACCCGCCATTGGATCCAGGCCCCTCAACCTGTTAGTGGCAAATCAGGCAGGGGTAGTAGCCCCTGGGATAGCGCCATCTAGGGGTTACATATCATTTTAAGGCATCTGTCTCAGTTGTTGCAGCGAGGGTTTTGTAAGGCAAACACTTGTAAACAACCCTGTTTCGTCAGCATTGTACAGCTGGCACAGCTCATAATCTCCCTCTTCTAAAATGTCAATCAAGTTTGGCATGAATTCAGCAGCAGCAGTATCATCTGCTGACCTCTGCTCACCTGCGATTTTAAGTTGTCTGATGCCACTTCGGCGTTGGAATCTCCACAGCCAGTCAGGAGAGGATTTAAAGGATACCTAAACAACATTTTGACAACAAACTATTCAAAACTCTGACTCCGTAGGTGACTAAAGGAAAGGCTGCTGTATTCCTTAAGGCTAAAACTACATATATAATTTACCTAAATGTGGTTCCAGAGCATTTGAATATTGTAAAATCAGCCTTCTAATTTCAAAAAAACTGTCTTACCTGCTTCCTAAAATGGCCACCAAATGTGTTATGTGATGACATCATTTGAGCCAAAGTCAGAAAGACATATGGCCCTCTATAGTGCTAACTAGTTATTTTTTCCCTTTATATAGAATTGTTTCACCCAAAAGGTCAAAACCATGTGCATTATTTTGTATAATACACATGTTAGATTATGGTTCTGTTCATTTTGTTTATTTTAACATGCTGAAAATGTGTTTTAATCCAACCGACTTTCTCTGTGGCAAACCAAAGTGCAGTACAAATCCTGAATAACCTGGTGGTCTACTGGTGATGGTGGATCCAAGATGCTACAGTGAGGGTGCTGGGGTAGTGTGCATGCTTAATTTGCACTTTTTAACATTTTTATTAAACCTTTATATTTTCTGCTATTCTTTTCTAGTATGTTTTTGACAGAACCTACAAATGTAATCCATAGCTTGAATGTAAACATCTGTACAATCAATAAATCAGACTTTTTCAACAAATTGAAATGCTGCAGCAGCAGCAGCACGCAAGTACATTACTATGTGTGTGTGTGTGTGGGGGGGTGCAGCCACACCCTTCACCACCCCCTAGAGCCACCACTTTTTCGTAGCAAAGTTCTTGTGCAGTCCAATGTTAGAGGTAATACTTTCTCAAAACTCAAATATATGCTTATCTTGTCTTCTTTTTCCATGGGAAATAATATTAATAAGAAGAATCAGCATTTATATAGTGGTTTTCATACACATTGTATCCCAAAGTGCTTTACAAGCAATACTAGACTGATAGCGAAGTGACTTAACATGTAGTGGCAGCCATTTCATACATTAATATCCACACACAGCTTTGGACAATTGCATGAACTGGTTTTATGGGAAGGGGAATGTTGGTCAGGATAACGGGGTCAGGTAGTGATCAAGGTGCTGGCAGCCCACATCTTATTTCTCACAGTAATCTGCTCATATTTCTCTCCTCTGTCTTCCCACTTCGTTGAATATAGCAGTACCTTGCAAGAGTGGCCTTCTTAGTCCCCTCTGGTATTCATTCTTCACTATTCTCCTCACACGAAAACTGGTGAGCTCATCACCCTTCTGCATCATGAATGCAAGTAGTAGAGTCCCGTTTTATTTTGACATATCAAATATAAACATATCTTTCCAGTAAGTCAGGCTGATAGCAACAGGGAACAAGGGGAACGATGGGCTTTCCTAGCCTTAAAAGTTCTAGGCTACCTTTGATTAGGCACTGCTAAATGATGGGTGTGCATGTCATTTAATAGTGCTTAATCATAGGTGGCTTGGATCTTACATAGGTAGGAAAGCCTATTTTTCCACTTGTGCAATGCAGCTATCAGCCTGGCTTACCAGAAGATCATGTTTATTATTAATATGTAAAAATAACATGGGAGACTGTACTAACCACATTCATTATGCAGAAGGGTAGTGAACTCACCAGTTTTTGGTGTGGGGTACAGGTGAGAAGAATGAATGCCAGAGAGGAGCTGATGAGGCCATTCCAGCAGAGTACATCTATATTCAGGTTAGATGAAGACATGAAGGAGGACACTGAGCAGATCACTGTGAGATCTGAAATGTGGGGCTGCCAGCATTATGATCACTACCTGACTGTGGATGAGAGTAGCCAGCGATGACAAATATTCAGAGTGGCAGGGCTGCACCTAAACTGTTACTTGAATTCAGTGTAGGGAGATTACCCTCAGGTGGGGGTGTTGACGTTTGTTAGGACAGTATTGAGGGAGTTGTGTATAGCTCATTCAAGATTTGGAAGGGTGGTAGCCAGCCAACTCGAATTATGGAGTACAGCACAGAAAAGTAATGGAGAAGAATTGCTGAGAACTGTCCTGCTGGGTTCTGCAGAACACAGGTAAAGGAGTAGACTCAAAATGGAAGTCTGGTGGATCTGCTCAAGCTATTAGTATGCCTCTCCTGCTAATAATATCGTTACCCATTTTAAATGCAGCTCTTATGAGGGCATGAACAGCAGTTTTTCTGATGGGTCCTGATGCTTATGAAAAAATTACTCACCTTAGTAATGTTGTTTCTTCTAATGGAGTCTTGCTGTATTCTGATAATAGCAGTGAGTCCCAACCTTCGAACTGCCCTGGAGATGAAAGAGTTAACTTTCCATGCCAGGGATTGAGACTCTGTCTGTTGCTGTTTAAACTCAAACCGTCAGATCTTTACGAGCTAAACTCACTAAGGTCCTGTGTGGAAGCTGTAAACCTACACTAGCCAACTGGCTACTAAACATAAAAACACATTTTTTGGTCCCAAAACAAAGACTCAAGTCAGGAGACCCAAAAAATGAAAAACACAACACCCACTCACCCAAGAAAAGGGGTGAGAACAACAAGGTGGGGCACCTGAGTGCCAACACTACCACTGCCCACCCACATCCCAAAAACAGAGGTTCTGAGAGGGGAAGGCACGGGGGGAGGTCAGAATACAGCAAGACTCCATTAGAAGAAACAACATTACTAAGGTGAGTCATTTTTTCTTCAAACAACATGAAGTCTTGCTGTATTCTGACAACAGCAGACTACCAAGCAGTACCTCCATGGAGGAGGGACAGACCCTACTTAGGAAATAGGCTCTGAAGCACAGCTGTGCCAAACCGAGCATCACTCCTAGCCTGGATATCCAGGGAGTAATGCTTGGTAAAAGTGTGAACTGTTTTCCAGGTAGCTGCTTGACATATCTCTAGAATAGGGATATCCCTGGCAGCAGCCTGGGAAGCGGCTGTACCTCTGGTAGAGTGAGCCCTCAGGCCTGAGGGTGGAACCTTACCCAGTTTTTCATAACAAAATTGGATACAAGAGACAATCCACCTGGCAATGAATCTTTTAGTGGCAGGTTTCCCTTTACCAACCTCACCATAAGTGAGGAACAGTTGGAGGGAGTCAAACCTGTGACCCTTGGTACGTTCTATGTAGTAGCTAAGGGCTCTTTTCACATCTAAACAGTGTAGCCTCCTCTCGCCAGAGGAGGAATGGTCAGTGAAGTACACAGGAAGAGACAGATTGATTAAGGTGGAAATCTGAAACCACCTTAGGCAAAAACTTCCTGTTAGTCCTGAGGACCACCTTATCTCTATGAAAGGAGATAAAAATCAAGGCTCCACTGACAAGGCTTGTAATTCACTTATGCATCTGGCAGAAGTGATGGCTACCAGAAACACAGTTTTCCAAGTCAAGTACTTAAGCGCTGCTGAAGACAAAGGCTCAAAAGGGGGTTGCATAAGCTGAGCAATGCAAACATTAAGGTCCCAAGCAGGGGCAGGGTCCCTGAATGGAGGGTTGGTATGAAGCAATCCCTTGAAAAACTTGGAGAATACAGGGTGAGCTGAAAGAGAGAGGGCTTACCTGCTGAAATGAAAGCAGAAACAGCTGCCAGATGCACCTTCAGTGTAGCTGGTCTAAGCCCAAGCTATTTAAATGGACCATATAATCAAGGACTGTGGGCAGATCAGCAGACTCTGGGGAAATATGCCTCCAGAGCACCATATGGAAAATCTTTTCCACTTGGAATTATAAGTAGTCCTGGTGGAAGGTTTCCTAGAAGCCTTCAGAATATCCATTACACCTTGGGAGAGGTGTAAATCAGCAAACTCTAACTCTTCAAGAGCCAGGCCTTGAGATTGAGAGATTTGAGATTCGGGTACCAAACCCTCCCCTGAGCACAGGTTAACAGGTTGTAATTCCTGGGAAGACACAGGGGAAGATGGACTGCTAAGGACAGCAAGAGTGGATACCAGGGCTGTCTGGAGCAATCAGGATCACCTTGCAGGGTTGAGACCTGATTTTGACTAGCACTTTGAACAGGAGAGGGAAGGGGGAAAAGCATACAGGAACTTCCCTTCCCAGCTGAGAACTAAGGCATCCAGGGGGACTGAGCCCAACACTGGGGGCCTGCAGCAAAAAAGGGGAAGTTGGTGATTGTCTGGGGCTGCAAAAAGATCTATCTGTGGGGTGCCCCATCTGGAAAATATCACCTCCAAGACCAGGGGATCCAGTGACCATTCATGATGGCCCTGAGATATCCTGCTGAGAGCATCTGCCAGGACATTGTCCTTGCCTGGGAGGTGAACTGCTGTGAGGGAGGTGTTCAGGGAATAAGCCAGAGACCACAACTTCATTGCTTCTGTGCACAAGGCCATAGACAGAGTGCCTCCTTGCTTGTTGATGTACCACATTGTGGTGGTGTTGTCTGTTCTGACCTGGATAACTCTGTTCTGAACAGATTTGGAAAAAGCTTGAAGTGCTAGAAATACTGCTCTGAGTTCCAATAGATTGATGTGAAGCAGAGATTCTTGAGGGGACCACAACCCCTGGGTAGTCAGGTCGCCCAAGTGAGCCCCCCACCCCAAGAGGAAGGCATCTGTAGTAAGGATTAAGGGTGGGACTGGGTGACAAAGGGAACTCCCTGCCTTAGATTGTTCTGATCCTGCCACCACTGTAAGGCCTGGATCAGGGTTCGAGACACTGGGATCAATTTGGTCAGAGGGTCCTTCCTTTGAGACCAAAAGGCTCTCAAATGGAACTGAATGTCCCTCATCTGAAATCTTGCTCCCTGCACCACTGCTGTGGAAGCAGCCATGTGCCCCAGGAGCTGTAGAAAATGCCTTGCTGGTCGAGACACCTGCAAGGTGAATAAGGAGGCCAGAGAGATAAGGGTCCTTGCCCTGTCCAGGGGAAGGAAAGCTCTACGCCTATGAAGGTGAGGAGCTGAACAGGCTCTAGAACTGACTTTGAGAGATTCAGAAGGAAACCCAAAGAGGTGAGCAGTTGCTGAGTTATTTGTAGGTGTAACTTGACTTGGTCTGGGGACTGGCCTACTATGAGCCAGTCGTTCAGGTATGGGAAGATGGCAATCCTTTGCCTTCTTAGAGAAGCAACTACTACTGCCAGGCATTTTGTGAATACCCTTGGAGCAGAGGTTAAACCGAAGGGCATTGCTCTGAACTGGTAATGGCCTGAGGGCAGCTCGAACCTGAGGTACTTTAGATGGGAGCTTCTGATGAGAATATGGAAGTAGGCATCCTTGAGGTCCAGGGACACTAGCCAGTCCCCTGGCCTTAGAGAGGGTAGAATAATTCCCAGAGTCACCATTTTGAATTTTGGTTTTAAAAGGTGCTTGTTTAAGTATCTGAGATCCAGGATGGGCTGCCATTCTCCTGTCTTTTTTGGGGTAAGGAAGTACCTGGTGTAGGGGTGGAACCCTTTCCACAGCTCTGAGAGCCAGGAGGGAAGAGACCTCTGCCTCTAGGGCAAGTGCCTCTGAGGGATTTGCAGGTGGAAAGGATCTGGCTCTCAGCTTTGGAAATTTTTTGAAGCTGAGAACCAGTCCCTGGCTTACTACTTCCAGGACCCACTTGTCTGATGTTAGAGACTCCCAGTCCTGGACAAAGTAAGCCAGCCTGCCCCCTACAGGTGGTGGAGAATCGGCCCTGGCCAACCCATCAGGGTGCCTGTTTGGCAGGGGGTTTTGGCTGAGGGATGGAAGCAGGTCTGCTTGCACCCCTTCTGCCTCTCCCTCTAAAGAACCCCCTCTGAGCATAGGCAGAAGAGGAGGCCTGGGCTTGGTAGAAAGGCCTATGAAAAGGCCTGTCCCTGCCCTGGGTGCTGCCTCTGAGGAGTGGCCTGCCTTTCCTTGGCCTGTGCACTCCTATAGGTGGTCCTATATTCGTCCATTTTCTTCATGTAATTCTCTGTCTGCTCCCCAAACAGAGAATTACCCACAGCAGGAAAATCCATGGCCTTAGTCTGGGTATCCTGTGACAGGCTAGTACATCTGAGCCAAGCCATTCTATGAAGAGCCACAGATGTAGCCATGACTCTAGATGACACATCACTGGAGTCCACTGCAGCATGGAATTGCACCTTGGATGCCTCAATACCATCAGCAGCCACCTGCTCCAGCTCCTTGGCAAGCTGGCCAGGGACCTGTTTTGCTAAAGCCATGACAGTGTCCCATCTGTATTTCTGATACCTAGCAGTATAGGCCATATAGTTGGCCTGTCTGAGTCCCAAGGATGCTGCCATGTACTGTTTCTTTGCCATGGCATCAATCCTCCTGGAGTCTTTGTCTGGGGGGTGTGAAGCCAAGGGAATATTTGCCTTATCACAGGCTGCAGCCTGCACTACCCCAACATGGCTGCATTGTTGTGTAAGGAACTCCGTATCTGAGCTTGACAATGTATACCTCTTGTCCATTCTCTTATCCAAAGGAGGTATAGTATTAGAGTCTTTAAAATCTTAAATGTCTGTTTCCAAAAGATTTGTGTAAGGGAATAGACAGCCTCCTAGACTCTGGGATATCCATCATTTCCACATAGTCAGGCTCCTCCTGGTCATCCACAGCTTCTTCCATATGAAGCTGGAGGGTTTCAGCCACTTTTTTATAAAACATGAAATGGGAGGGGGACTCAGAAAGCCTAGGAGGAGACACTCCTGAAGGTCTGTCTGGGGAGATGTCCGGGTCAATGGGCACATCCAGACTTTCAAAACCACATTCACTTTCCTCATAATCCTCTTCCTCCTCCTCCGGTTCATAATACTCCTCTAAATCATAATCTTGAACCGGTGGAACTGGCCGAACTGAGCGCCTCCCTGGTGGTGCCGGTTCGGTTGGAACCGGGGAAAGCGACTGCACAATTTTTATCGCTTTGGCTATTTCTTCAGCGGTTGGAGAGGAAAGTTTTGGCTCCACACCAGCTGATTTTTCCTTTCTAGTTCTCTTAGCTGGAACCGACTCCTCAGAATCGGCTCTCCTTTTGCCGAAGTCGCCCTGGTCAGAGCTGCTCCTTCTGGTTCGGTTTGGAGCAGACCAGGCTGCCATCCGGTTCAGCGGACTTTTGGCCTCCTTTCCTGAGCCTACCAACTCTCTTTTCTAGGGTAGCTGCAGGAAAGATTTTGCAAATCTGGCAGCCTGCATTGAGGTGGTCAAACCCCAGACAATAAACACAGGTGGTGTGGGGGTGAGCCTTAGCAAAGACTTCCCCGCACACACTACAGTGTTGAAACCCAGTGGGCCCGGTTTTTCTTTTGGGTTTC
This sequence comes from Neoceratodus forsteri, assembly GCA_016271365.2. NCBI lineage: Eukaryota > Metazoa > Chordata > Ceratodontiformes > Ceratodontidae > Neoceratodus > Neoceratodus forsteri. Next base: position 666,345,713 of record CM057451.1, on the reverse strand, counting down.
TCACACTTTGTGCCGTCCTAACCAAACTTACCCTTTAATGGCAATCCGCCAGGCAAGACCCTCTTATCGGTTCCTGACCATGTCACGGCTCATGGAAAAAACCGTAACAAAATCCATTTTTTTTTAGAACCGATAAGAACCAGTAACCACACACTAAAAGTGCAAATAAAGGTTTTTTAACAGCTTGATCGGTTCAAACCGAACCGATGAACCGTTTACAAGTTCCACACAAAACAGAAAAAAATATAACCTATCTAGTACTCACAAATACCACAGACAGAGACTGAACCAACAGATTACGGTTTAAATTCGGTCGAAAACCGAGAAAAGCGGTACTTTAACCGACAAACTGAACCGAGCAGAAGGAGAAATCTCCGGAGCGACTGTTCAGTGAGGCGGAGTAAAGAATCTGACGGTTTGAGTTTAAACAGCAACAGACAGAGTCTCAACCAAGCTTGAGCTCAGCGTTCCATGCCTGGCATGGAAAGTTAACTCTTTCATCTCCGGGGCAGTTCGAAGGTTGGGACTCACTGCTATTGTCAGAATACAGCAAGACTTCATGTTGTTTGAATGCTTGGCCCTCCAGGGAGACCTAGTTGTTGGTTAATGAGGTGGGAAAAAACACAATAGGGGAACTGTACATACTACCGTCACTGTGCAGAAGGGTGGTGATCCACTCAATGTTTACTGTGGGAGCAGAAGTCAAACACTGAGAATGTGGACTGGAGAGTGATTTGGGAGGCAATTTTTAACAGTGCCAGCGGATGATGCATATTGGTATAGGTGTGCACAACTCTCTGAGGTACAAGATTACAATCTGAGGTATGATAATTCTCTTCATGAGACCGTAAGCACATATGCGGCACCAGGCAGTACTAAGGACAGGGTATGGATGGTGGGGTGTTCAATAGAAGGCAGGCTAGGTGCAGGGGTTCACATGGAAAAAGAAAGACTTATTTGTGGATTAACAAGAGAGCATGGGCTTTGGAACTGAACCAGACCAGTACTTTGCTCTATGACCCTGAGCAAGTCATTACACCTCCTTGTGCTCCCAGGCCACACCTGTACACAAGATTTCAGCTTAGTGTCTCTCTCCTGGCTAACAAAAAAATTAATTTAGTGCATCACATAACCAATAGATCATCAGGTAATTGAAGTGTTGTACTGTAATGCAGTTTGTCAAGGAAAAAGTCAGCTGGATTGCAAAACATTTTCCACAAGTTAAAGTAAACTAAATGAACATAATCATTGCCTAACATGTGTACTGATCAAAATAATCCATGAGATAATACATGGTGTTGATCATTCTGGTACAACAATTCAAAACAAAGAGGGAAAGAAGAACTAGTAAGCACAATAGAAATATACAGTATGTGGGTCTCTGTCTTTGGCTCAGATAATGTCATCATGACTCATCACTTAACAGACTTGGCAGCCAACTTAGAAGGGCTGATGTTTACATTTTTCAAAAGCTATGAAACTGCATTTATATTATTTACATAAATGCAGATTTAGCTTAAATGTAAACAGCAGCCTCTACTTTACCTTGTTATGAAGCCAGATTTTGGAGTTTGCAGTTTTAAAAAACTGCTTGTTTAGGTACCCTTTAAAATCGCATTCATCACTCATAAGTTGTTTTGCCAAGGACTCAGCCTTCTCTTTAACAATGGTTTACGGAAAGTGCAAATCGTCGACTTGGCAAGTGAAAATGCTGAGGCAAGTTTCGCGAGCCCCTCTCCATTTTTTAGCCTGTCTATGATGGCCAGTTTGGTACTGACATCAAGTGCCTTCCTTTTTTTAATCTCGGCCATGAAGTTTGGACCGGGGTTGCTGTTGACAGCTGCAGCGTGAATGAGTTTGTCTGGCTAAAATGTGCTTGCATGTGCTTAACAGCTTAATTGCAATGATTGAAATAACTGAAAAAAGACTGATGTGAATTACAGCTACTACAGCTATACTATGCTTGATAGCGAATTAATCTGCAATTAGTATTAGAGCCAGGAAAGCATTAAATTAAAGCCTTCAGCAGTTGCTCGTTTCTGAAATACCAGTTTGACAAATTGAATGTGAGCCATAATGTGAGCCAGAAAAACTCAAATTGCAAACGAGCAGACGAAATGAATGGGTTGTAGTGTGAGCCATAAAAAACATTTGTTTTAAGCGGGATTCGTTATGCCGAGATTCACTATAACGAGGGGACAACTATATCTCACTAGCAGACTACAGCTTGTTAAGTACAATAGAGCTCTATCAGAACCTGTTCCTATCACTATCGGTGTCCCTCAGGGATCTATTCTGGGCCCTATCCTATTTTCACTTTTCATCAATGACTTCCCAACGGTCCCTACCCATAGCACCACAACTCTATATGCCGATGACCTGGTCCTCCTAGCTAGCTCAGGTGATGTCCTTGCCATAAATCACAACCTACAAGCTGAATTCAATAAACTGCAACACTGGCTCCTGACAAATAAGCTTGTGCCGAACTTAAAGAAAACTCAACTCATGCTCTTTGGCTCCTCTGCCAAACTCAAAGTGTGTCCTGTCCCACTCAATGTCTTAGTCTTCATGGTATCCCAGGATTCCCAGCTGGCACTACATGCTCCTTTAGATACCAAGGAGTTACTCTAGACCCCCAGTTAAACCTGTCTCTACACATTCAAAATGTCTGCAGGGCAACAAATATCCAGCTTGAACTTGCATACCAGGCTCATGGATCCCTTACAGCTGCTGCACGGATTGCCCTTGCTAAAAGTTTATTCCTTCCCTCTCTCAACTTTGGACTGACAATCTTTACCCTTGCCACAACAAAGTACAGTTACGTAAGAACTTACCGTAACAGCTGATCTTCGATAACAGCTCTTGCAGCAGGTTACACCATTAGGACTGAAGCCGGCAGGCATCAGGACCCCACGGAAAAATTCTAGCTAGCTATCTTCAGCGGGGACCGCCCCCGACATCAGGCGTGGTACATAAAGGGGCGGTCCCGCCAGATTCCCCAGTTCTCCCTCCGGAAACTTCCGGCCACAGGCTGACATCGAGATGGGAGACCGAGCATCCACCGTCAGAAGACAAAAGGGAGTAAATCCCTGTTAAAAGATGCTTAAGCCATGCCTCCTCCAAGGGGGAAGGTGGGCGGGAAGGTACCTGCTGCAAGAGCTGTTCTCGAAGATCTACTGTTACGGTAAGTTCTTACGTAACTGTACTATCTTACTTCGAGACACAGCTCTTGCAGCAGGTTACACCATTAGGACGGATTCCCCAGCAGTAACGCTGCCAGAAATTCCGAGAGGAGGAAAAAAGAAGTACATTCCAGGTCCTGAACCTAGGACAGGAGACCCTGTAGCACCGCCAGGCCGAAACCGGCTCTTCACCAAGAGGCGATGTCCAGGCTATAATGCCTGATAAAGGTATGCACAGAGCTCCAAGTGGCTGCAGCACATATAGCAGAGGAAGAGAAGTTTCTGAGTGCTGCAAAGGAGGTGGCCACACCTCTAGTAGAATGACCCCGGACTGTTCCCGGGAGGGGCTTTTGTTTGATATAACAGTATGAAATACACTGGACAAGCCAGCGAGACAGGGACTGTTTGGATACAGATTGGCCCATCATCCTCTCAGAGAAGGAAACGAAAAGTTACTCAGAACTACGAAAAGGTTTAGTTCTGTTGAGGTAATACCTCAGGGTGCGGTGAACATCCAGGGTGTGAAGCAGAGCCTCTCCTCTATTCGAGTAGTTCGGGAAGTAGACTGGTAGGTCAATGTCCTGATTTAGAGTGAGTGAAGAGACCACCTTAGGCAAAAATTTGGGGTTAGTCCTCAAGGATACTCTGTCCGGTGGAAAACTAAATAAGGTTCTATGCACATGGGCGTGAAGCTCAGAAATTCTTCAGCTGAAGTAACAGCAACCAAAAATAACGTTTTCCACACAGAAAGCGTAGCTACGTAATCTGCGGCAGGTTGAAGGGGGCGTGAGCTGTTCCAGGACATAGAGCAAATCCATGGAGGTACAGGGTCCCTAATGGGTGGCCTAAGGTGTAACACCCCTCTCAGAAACTCCCGAGAGCGCCCAATTGTGCCACTGTAATCGATGACCCACCGAAGGTGGTAGGCAGAAATGGCACAAAGGTGCACCTTAATAGAGAGTAGGCTAGACCCGAATGAAAGAGGAGAGCAGGTAGTCCAACACCACTTCCACTGGGCAATCTAAGGGAAAAATCGCGTGCTCATGACATAAACAAAGCGAGACGCCATTTCATGGCGTCACATGCTTATCGTTGCCCGGCTTTCTGGCTGCAGAAAGAACTTCTGCAACCTCTTGCGACCCTGTGACGCAAGATGGCTATGTCTCTAGGAGCCATGCATGCAGGTTCAATGAACGTAAGTCCGGGTGGACTAGTGAACCTTTCTCCTGAGACAGGAGATGGGAGCTGAACGGCAGCAGAGGCGGGGTTCCGGATAGCTGCATCAGCAAAGGAACCAGATCTGTCTGGGCCAGGCAGGGCCACCAGGATCATGATTGCATGCTCCCTGCGCAGTTTGAGAAGAACTCTCTGGATCAACGGGAAAGGAGGGAGGAATCTGTCCGCCCAGGAGAGGGACAACGCGTCTCGCCAGAAAACACCAGGCCCTGGATCTAGCGAGCAAAAATTGGGCAGTTTTGCGTTGGATGGGGATGCGAACAAGTCCAGCTCTGGAGTTCCCCATCGAAGAAACAGATCCTCTGCTACCTCTTGAAGTTCCCACTCGTGGACTCTGGCCTGGGAGAGACTCAGACCGTCTGCAATCGTGTTGTCCACCCTGGGAACATGCACAGTGATCAGATTTGCGCCGTGTCGGATTACCCAATCCCACACCCTCATGGCCTCCCTGCAAAGGGGTTAAGAGTGTGCGCCTCCTTGTTTGTTGAGGTAATACATCACCGCCGTGTTGTCTGTCTGAAGCAGAAGAGTACACGGTGGGATGACTGACTGAAAGGCCTGCAGGGCATAGAAGAACCGCCTCATCTCTAGACGTTGATATGGAGATGAGCTTCCATCGAGGTCCACGTACCCTGGGACTTTACCCGTCTAGGTGTGCCCCCCACCTAGACCCGGCGTCTGTGGTGAGGGTTACCTCCGAGGACGGCGCGCTTCTGACAGGGCGCCCAAGGAGAGCGACCCTGGGACTAGCCACCACTGCCAGTCTCGAATCACGGTGTTCGTGATCCTGACTGGATGCTGCAAGTGGTCTTGCCTTTGGTCCCATTGCACTTTGAGCATCCACTGAGTTACCCGCATGTGGAGCCTTGCGAAAGGGACGGTAGGAATGGCCGCAGCCATGTGTTCGAGCAAGTGAAGGACTGACCTGGCAGGGACGGTCTTGTTCAACGATAACTCCCTGATGAGGGATCTGATGTGTTCCGCTCTGTCGTCTGGAAGAAAAGCTCTTCCCTGAACAGTGTCCAGTACTGCCCCTATAAACTGCAGTTTCTGCGACGGTACCAGGAGAGACTTCCCGTAGTTTATTAGGATTCCCAGAGATCGGAACAGGTCCTGGGTGCTCTGAACCCATAGTAACAACGCCTCTGGAGGCGCCATGAGAAGCCAATCGTCCAGGTACGGAAAACATAATGGCCCTGTCTCCTCAGAGACGCTGCCACGACTGCCATGCACTTGGTGAAGACCCTGGGTGCGGATGACAGTCCGAATGGAAGGGCTCGAATTGAAGGTGGTGGTCGAGGAACTCAAGCGAGGAACCTCTTGTGCGCCTGAGCTATAGGGATATGCAGGTTCGTCCTGCATGTCTAGAGGCGCTAAAGGCTCTTGTTTCAGCATGGGAATAAGACCGGAAGAGTCACCATGCGGAATCTCTTGTAGGCGACCGACACGTTGAGATCGCTGAGGTCCAGAATCAGACGGAGGTCCCCTGTTTTCTTTGGAACCAGGAAGAAGTGGGAATAATATCTTTGTCCTCTCTGGTTCTCCGGGACGTACTCTATCGCTCCCTTTTGCAGGAGCGCGAGTACTTCTTGTCAGGTCAGAGATTTGTGCTGACCCGGATACCGGGAGAGCAAAGAAGGCCTCGAGGGTGGCTTTTCTGCAAATTCTATATAGTGGCCTCTTCTGACCAACTGAAGAACCCACCTGTCAGTGGTTATAGCCTGCCATCCTGGCAGGAAGTTCGTCAAGCGACCCCCGACCATGATTTCCCGTTGATCCTGAGGGGCGGGGGCTGGAAAGGAGTCAGGCTGTGGCGGCTGAGGGTCCCACTGGCTGGGCCGGCTGGAATGCAGCTGGCCCGGCCCTGCGGGCTGTTCCCCTGGGTCTCGGTGCCGGAGCCCCTCTGTTGTAGCGGAGCGGGGCTGCTGCCTCTGCATCCTCTCACTAATTTGGCTTTGGTTCCTACGAAAGGAACTAAGCCTGGTTGGTACATGGCCTGAACCGACCTTACCGCCTTCCCAGCCTCTTGAAGTCTGGTAATAATCTTCTCCGAAGGATTACCAAACAAGACTTCTCCCTCGAATGGAGCGTCCATGATATTCTTCTGGCCGTCCGGGGTAAAGCCGGAGACGCGTAACCAAGAGTGCCTCCGGAGGCATACGCCAGAAGCTGCTGCTCGGGCCGATGAGTCCACGGAGTCGTACGTGGCTCGTAGCACTTGGGTTCCCACGTCCGAACCCGTACGGGAGGAGCTGAAGCATTTCCTCCTCCTGCTCACCTTCCGGCAGTTTTGCAGCCGTTTCCAGACCCTGTTCCCACAAGGCGTTCTGGAACTGAACCATGTGGGTCAAATAGTTCAAGGATCTGATGGCGCAGGTAGCGGAAGCATACGTCGCCTACGCTGCGATCCAACTGCTTGGACTCTGGGTCCGTGGCAGGGTGCTCAGATGTTGCGGCCTCTGTGACCGGTCATGTGAGGCTGTGATGACCAGAGAGTCGGCCTGAGGCTGTTGAGTCAAGTACTGGTCTTCTCTAGGAGCCTTGTACAAGCGATCAGCTTTCTTCGGCATTGCGGGGAGCGAATGTGGACGCTTTCACGCTGCCTTGGTGACGTCCACGAAAGTGTCAACCAAGGGTGGCACCACCACAGGCTTGGGGTCTTTTTGCCGAAGATATTTGGCGAGGCGTATCCTTTCGGGGTCTAGCTCTTCTGCATCCTATCCCATGTTCTCTTGGATATGTCTCATAATATCCGAGAATGAAGTGTCATCCGGAGGAGATTTTGGCATCTCACGTGGGTCCGGAGAAGGGATGGAGAGGGGAGTTGGGGATCTAGATGAAAAGTACTCTGATCCCGTGTCCTCCGTCGAAGGCAATCGTCGGTGTCTCCTGGGTCTCTTGGGGCTGGGTGACCTAGAAGAGGATTTAGACGGAGGTCTCAGTTTTTCTGGTCTCCCCTGGGAGGTTCAGAAGTTCGGGGGAGGTAGCGGCCTGCCGACCCCGATGGTGAGGGGTGCAGGAACCGGAGGAGGAGGAGGAGGAGGAAGAGTGGGAGCCATGTCCCCTTTGGTGTCCCACCAGTAAGTGAGGGTCCTTCACTTCCACTAAGGAAAGGCCACGGCACGGTCCGGGCGCGGTGGGCCAGTCGTCGGGTCAGCGTCGGCTCCACAGGGGCTCGGGTAGCAGCGAGGTTCCTGGGAGTCTCGGCCAGACCGGGGTCGCCCGTCTGGTCCTCGGGCTGCGTAAGATCCTCCTCGGTCAAGGTCTCCTGACCGACGTCGGTCGGAGGCGTCAGGGCCCTCTTCTCAGGGGGAGCGGGCGCCGGTCCCCCTACCGGCGTCCGCTGAGGAGCTGGCTTAGCCGGCGACGGTCGTCTGGCCGACGGCGGCTCCAGGGATGCATGACGTGAGGCCAAGACTGACGCACCGGCGTCGGATCCAGAGGTCTCTTTAAGGAGGTGAGCTCCAACGTCTTGCGAGGAGGCAAAGAAGCTGACCTGACGTCAGGTTCCGAAGGGCGGGAACCTGACTTGTGATGGTGATGATGGCGATCCCCAGACTTCGCCAAGGCCCTGGAGGATGAAGCCGAGGACGGCCCGGCGGACTTGGCCTGAGAAGAAGGTTTCACCAGCCGGGAGAGGCTGAGCTGGCCCTAGAGGGGAGCGGTCGACCTGGAACCGGAGCTGCCAAGTCTGAAGCCCTGGAGGGGACCTGGAAGGGCCTTCTCCTTCGTTTCTCTGCATGCTTGTGGGTCTTTTTGAAGATTCCCCTTAGAGACATGGTTTTCAGCTTCTCTTCCAGTAGAAGGCTTGAAGGGCCTTCTGACGTCGGATCCGAATGCGACTGTTAAACCCCTGGCAAAAGAGCAGGCCGGGTATCATGGTCTGGGCCCAGGCACGAGCATGGGCTGTATGGGGATCCTTGAAGGGGATCTGTTTCCCATAAGCACACTTGGAGGGAGTGACGGAGTCGGAGGACATCAGCGAAAATCTTGCTAGAAGAAATCCAATTTTCCGAAGGAAAGCACTAAACCACGCTGTCGCTAGACTATAACCCAAGGGTCAAGACATGCAAGTCGACGGGCGGAAAGAACTGGGGAATTCATGGGACCGCCCTTTATGTACCACGCTTGATGTCGGGGGCGGACCGACGTCGGAGGCAGTCCCCTGCTGAAGATAGCTAGCTAGAATTTTTCCATGGGGTCCTGACGCCTGCCGGCTTCAGTCCTAATGGTGTAACCTGCTGCAAGAGCTGTGTCTCGAAGTAAGATCTAGCCTTGCTAAATGGGATGTGGCCTATAATAATATTTGCCGCTTTGCCCTTGCCATCCCTCGACTTGCCCACCACTGTGATTTATACAATCAACTACACTGGCTGTCCCTGGATAGTTATCGCTCATTTGTCTTAGGCTGCTTCACAGACAAAATCGTCCGCAATGCCACCCCACCCGCCCTGTCCTGTCCAAACTCCTTCGGCCAGCTCTACCATCATACTGGCTAAGGTCAGCTGACTTGCAACCCCTCCTTGTCCCAAAAACTCGTACACTGTCAGGTGATCGTGCCTTTGCTGTTTGTGCCCTTAGATTCTGGAATACCCTACCTACAACCATCAGATGTACCCCCACCCATCCCATCTTTAAGAGCTCCCTCTGGTTGTACCTGAAGGCTGCCTCAGCCTGTAACTGTTTCAAGGCTGCTTGATATCCCCTACCCCTGCTTGGACCCTGTTGTGCACCCTCCATTTTTCTGGTTCCCCTACCCCCTCTGAGCTCTAGTAAGGAGAATTATCTACCCTGCATGCCCTTCACATCAGCACTTAACATTCTCAAAATGGGACGAATTGCACTTGTATGATTTCCACGAAATGTAACTATTGTTTGCTTGTTCTTACACTTGTTGTATATGCTTATCTGTTCATCCTGTACCTGTTTATTTGTATCACCCTGCTCATTGCTTGTATTTCACATTGTTGTAATGCCCTTGCACTGTTCTTTAAACCATGCTCTTGTAATCTCCTGGGCCGTACCTGAAAATAGGCCTTCCTTGTCTAGTGTGCATACCCAGTAAAACAAAAGCTAATAAATAAACTGCTCTAATGCAGCTGCGAACCAGATTGTGACCATTTTCACTCGCCACTCAATCTCCACAGCTTGCTCTCACTGGAGTGAAAGGGGACACAGGGAGAGAGAACAACCTCCAGCACAGGCAGTTGGAAAGCCATGCTGATGCCAAAACCTGTACTTGATGACAGGTGCATGGAGCAGGCCATGGGCCGCCTCCACAATTTATACCAACTCCACACCTGATGTCAAAGAGTAAAGCTTAATGAAGAGAGGTGCCACTCACAGTAAGTCTCATCTCCCTGAGCTACCAGAAGGCAGTCTCCAAGCAGCAATGGCTATGGTCCCTATCCAGAGTTCTCACCATACTGCTAAACCATTCCACATTAGGCAGGGCGCCCCCTTTTTACCACTTGGCTCTCTCTCTGTCCCACCCAAGATGATGTTGACCCACACAGAAAAGCTGCTGTCTCAGATTGTAAACTTATATTTACAAGCAGATATACATAATCGTGTACGATGCCAAGTCAAAATTAAAATTTGCAAAGATACAGGCGCAAGTTTCCAGTTTTCTGAGCTTGTGCCTCTATGTTTAATGATCGGTCTCATCTCCCCCAAACTCTATTTTGTCACCAGCTAACCTGGGAACTCTCTCAGGCAACCCCCCACATCACTGCTGTTCCACCACCCTGCCTTAAGTCCGGTTTCTGGGAAATCGGGGACAGATACCCCCCATTCCAGCCTGACCCAATGGAACTCCCAGCTCTGAACCCCCCAACCCCACCCTGAGGCAGGGCCGCCGTCAACCCTGGCGCTCTTTCTATAATCCAGTGCGCTGAGCCAGGGCTGAGTGAGTGATCAGGAGAGCCAGAGAACCAAACCAGACATATGGCGTGAGGCGAAGGGCTTTAAGGGGCTGCCGTCGCCTATCCCTGTGGCCGGGGTTTTCTACTTTTTAAATAGTTTCCCCTGGAGCGTGGATGTGCAATGACGTCTGCAGCTGCTCCACCCCTTGGCTGCATCGCTCCATGTAGGGCCCCCGATCTCCACCCGGGGCCGCTAAAGCGATGAGATGTCCACAACCCACCCCAGGAGAGGGCAGCAGTCCTTTGGATGCTCAATCCTCTCCTCTCCTGCCGACCCCCAATGGCCAGAGTCCATTCCCAAACCTGGGTCACTAGCGTGGCATGAGGTGTGGCATCTAGCACTTCAACCCTCAGCACCACCAGGCTGGCTTATTTGTCTCACATCTTGATCATCAATTTCCATATTTTATTGACAAATGATTGGGTGGTATCATTTGTCCCACAGGGACTGTGCTGAGTTTCCCTTGGCCAGAGTAGAATTCCCGTACACGTGAACTCAGTTCCCTGCATGCAAGATAGATTCATCATCCACTGTGCTATCAAGCCAATCTGGTTCAGAATCTGTTTTCTTAGCGACAGAATGCTGAGTGTGGTAAGTCCTGGCACAAGGCTCGATAAGCACACCTTCCAAAAGCACAAACAGCGCAAAGGGCTGGGAAGGAGCTTGACTCCAACACTATTTCATGCAATGATGGGAAAGAGAAGGCTATGTTTGCTTACCTTTGTATATTTCTACAGTCTAGCTTTCCACCGTGGTTCAGGTGTGCAAAGTACTTTTAAGAATAAGAAAAACAAGCAGTCCCTTACCTAGCAAACCATTCTCCAGCGTGAAGGGCTTGTTGGTGAACATGCATTCAAAAGCCACTAGATGGAACACCTTGTTCACGGTGTTGTAGGTTCCAACGATTCGGATATACCTTTAAATGAAAGCACATACAGAAAACATTATTAGCAGAGCTCAAAGGTGCCAGAACCTGTCGGTGAGGTGGATGGAAGCCCCCCCCCCCCACTTTTGCCCAAGAGCATTCACAGAGTCCTTTTAATGAATGCAAGGTAGGAAGGAAATAAACATGGTTTAATGTGTTAGTACAACAGCACCCCCACACACACACTCCCAAAACAAAGGTTTTAATACTCATAGGCTGGACTGGGCAGACAGTTCAGCCCCTGTCCTAAGTGCCATTGGCTGGCCTGCTTACCTCTCTTCATTGCTCCTCCTCCCTCCAGAGTGGCAGGGTAGGCCACAGTGCCTAGGGCAGGGCTTCTTGAAGCCTGGTCCCCCATCTATTTTCTGCCTAGGTTTTTCGCCCTTCCGTACAGCACAGATAGCGCATGTATGTGGAGGCACACGTGCACTCTGGAACTGTCTCTCCCCCAAGCGTAGACGCCATCACCGACCCCTACTCGATAGCAGCCAAGAACAAGGAAAGCCTACCACCCAAGTCTGGGATAGGAGAGCTGCCAGGCAGCCGCTTGATCCTCTCCCAGCTCCCCCAACCCGGCTGAACCACAGCAATCTGAGCTCACTGCTGAACTTAGGTCACTGGCATGGGAGAGGTAAAGCACATTGCAGCACACCTCAGCCTTCTATGGCACTGGGCCGGCAGCCACATTTCCCAATGTTCCGGCACCCTTAGTAGAGATCTTTCCAAAAAAACTTTCTTTATTTAAGGTTTTACGGACAAAACAGTACATACATAAAAAGCACATTCATACTCAAATTATTTGATTTAGTTCACACTAAGTCATGTTATTATACATTCAATTATCACAATACCCTTAGAGGAGATATGGAGTATATATATGTCTCACAGGAACTTCCGGAGGAAAGACAAGGCTTCGATTACTCAAGTTACTCAAAAGAACCTATTTACCGGAGAAAGATAATTCCCCGCCCTGACCTGGACTTTACTTTGTGGATAGGGATAATTTTGATGATCTAACTTATCAGGAGGGAGGGTACCACAAAAAACAGATGGGATTCAACTCCATTTTACCCTACTGACATATGTCATAACTTACTTGTGGGGCTTTGATATAACACCCCAGAGGTACTCTTTATCAGGGGATGAAATCCGGTCTCACCTCAGACATATATAGCACCCAACGTCTCCACAATATCTCAAACTTTGGTATTGTCTTATTGATAGCCGCCGTTAAGGCTCCTAATCTGTAAATAGAGATCATAAGATCCTGCCACATTTGTAATGTAATTGTCACTGGTGACAACCAGTGTTTTGTTATCACCTTCTGGGCTGCCAGGAAAGAGATTTTTAAGAACTTGCTTGTATTGGGGTTTCTATAGTCCTTTGGCAAGTCTAAAAAAAAATAGCACATGGAAGTAACAAGTATCTCAGGATCTAAAATTTTCTGTAGGGCCTGTTGTAGCTCCCAAAAAAATGAAGACAATACAGGGCAGCCCCACATTATGTGCCCCAAGGCCGCCAGTGAGTGCCCACAATTTCTCCAGCAAGTTAAGTGGTTAACCCCTTGATACTTCCTTGAATTGCTGGAGTCCGAAAGTATCTAATAAAAACTTTCCAGGAAAACTCCTGCCAGCTAATTGTCGATAAGCCCCAATGTGTCCTCCCCTGTGTCCAAGACCATAATTCTTCAGTGATCTGGATCCCCAATCGCACTCCCATGCTTTTTTTAATTGAGAGAACTGCATCTCCTTTCCATGAGAGCAGGGTTTGATATAAATTGGAAATAATGCGAGTTGTAGGAGGGTCACCCTCTACTGCTCTCTTAAGAATATAAGCTATCTGTGGTGGAGGGGGATTGTCAATACCCAGCTGTGTTTGGTGTTTTTTTTATATAGTTTCTAATTTGAAAATATTGAAACCTATCCTGCCATGAAATTCCATATTTATTAACCAAAGTTTGGAATGCCTTTATCTCATTTCCCTCCAGGAAACGCCATATAAGATGTAAGTTATTTTCCTCCCATTTTTTAAACCCTGCATCCCACTAAGTGGGGAGGAAGGCGTCCAAATATGGAATCGAGAACAGAAGGTGTCTCTAGTGTCTAGCCTTCCTATCCATCATTATTCCAAACCATATACTTAGTGTTGGAGCCGTATACGGATTGCCTTCCTGGTGAGCAGGAGTCCCCTCCCTCTGTCCTAGAAGAACGGAATTAAGGTTTTCAAGTGCCCCTTCCCTTAGTTCTAATGTTTTCCATGTAGCTAGGTAAGTCTGGTTCAGCCAGTACATTACTGTCCTCAATTGAGCTGCTTGATATATTTTAAAATTTGGGAGAGATGAACCTCCCTCCCTCTTTGGGATTTGTAACACTGTAAGGCGCACTGTTGGTCTTTGAGATCCCCATAAAAAGTGAGATATTCCTCTACTGAGTGTGTTAAAGTATGATTCTGGGAGAAGGATGGGTATGGTTTGAGCCAGATATAAAAGTTTAGGGAGAATTATTATTTTTATTGCCTCTACTCTCTGTGCCAGGGGAATAGGGACTGGGGCCCAACGTTCTAATTCCCTTTTGATACCTTTCAAAATCGGGGTAAAGTCAAGAGGAAGAAGCTGATCTGGATGCGGACTTAATTGGACTCCTAAATATTTAACATGGGTGAGATTCCATTTAAAAGGAAATTTCTTCATAATCTTATCTGAGGGATTGTATTGTAATCTTAATATTTCAGTTTTGGTGAAGTTTACTTTGTATCCTGCTAATAGGCCAAATTCTAACAGGCGTGCCCAAAGAGGCTCCAATGATTGCTCCGAATTTTTTAGATAGATCAGCAGATCATTTGCGTAGAGAGCTAGTTTATGTGTTTCCCCTCCCAATTCCCATCCCTGTATTAGCTTGTCCTGCCGAAACATCTGGGCCAGAGGCTCAGCGAATAGGAGAGGGGAAAGTGGGCAGCCCTGCCTGGTACAGGTGAATTGGGGACGTAATGCTGCCATTAATTTTCACATAGGCTTTTGCGTTCGAGTAACTATTGGTTATATTTTTAATGAAGAGATCAGAGAATCTGAATTCCTTTAGGGTCGCCCCCATGAATCCCCATGCTACCCGGTCGAAGGCCTTCTCAGCATCTAAGTTTAAGCGCATGAAAGGGGCCCTCGACCGGGCAGCGTGATGCAACACATGCAACGACCTTTCAATGTCATTGTGAGCCTGTCTACCCAAAACAAAACCAGTTTGGTCCAGATTAATTAGACCCGGGAGGACCGCTTCCAGTCGTTTCGCCAGTATAGAGGCATACATTTTATAGTCAATATTAAGGAATGTATTAGGACAGAAAGAGCTACAGTGCGTTACATCCTTTCCCGGTTCAGGAATACTGGAAACAGCTGCGTAATTCCAAGTTTCAGGAAATGCCTCCCCTGATTGCGCCTCAATGCAGGCCTTCAATAGGGGTTCTCTAAGCTCGGTTAGAAAGAACTTGAAAAATTCTGGAGTAAATCCATCCGGGCCCGGGGATTTTTTAGTTTTCAATCTTTTAAAAGCGGAATCTAGCTCCTGGGAAGTGACTGGGGCATCAAGGAGATCAAGACTCTACTTGTGTGTTGTTGGGGGCATGCTCTGTATTATAACGCTGTAAATACATAGAAATATAGAAACTTTGACGGCAGATAAGGACCACTTGGCCCACCCAGTCTGCCCATTTCCCTACCTATTGGATAAGCTGCAGATTCCAGTTAACCAACAGCCTACTTCCTGCAACCCCCCACTATAATTGCCTTATGTCTATCCCATGCATGTTTGAATTCCCCCACTGTTTTAGACCCCACAACCTCTCCAGGAAGGTAGTTCCATGTGTCCACCACTCTCTCTGTGAAAAAGAATTTCCTCACATTACCCCTGAGCCGTCCCCCCTCTATCTTTAAATTGTGCCCCTTTGTTCTTACACATCTCTTTCTGAAAGATGCTACCCTCCTGGACTTTGTTGATTCCCTTGAGGTACTTAAAAGTTTCTATCATGTCCCCCCTGTCCCTCCTTTCATCAAGGGTATACATATTAGCTCTCAGTCTCTCTTCATATGCTTTCTGATGTAGACCCTGCACCATTTTAGTTGCCCTCCTCTGGACTGCTTCCATCCTGTCTATGTCCTTGCGAGATGAGGTCTCCAAAACTGCATGCAGTACTCAGATGGGGTCTCACCAACTGTCTGTACAGAGGGATAACCACTTCCTTTTTCTACTTGTGATGCCCTCCCTATGCACCCCAGTATCCCCCTGGCTCTCCTTCCTGACTTCTCACATTGCTTACCCACCTTTAGGTCATCTGATATGACGACACCCAGATCCCTTTCCATTACTGTTGTCGTTAGTACCTCCCCTGCTATTGTGTACTCTTCTCCTGGCTTTTTATTTCCCAGGTGCATTACTTTGCACTTCTTTGCATTGAATCTAAGTTGCCATATGTCTGACCATTCCTCCAACCTTGCCAAGTCCCTTCTCATCCTTTCTACCCCCTTGTGTATCAACTCTATTACAGATCTTTGTGTCATCTGCAAAGAGGCATACCTTTCCTTCCAGACCCTCTGCAATGTCACCTATAAAGACGTTAAAGAGGACTGGACCCAGTACTGAGCCCTGAGGTACTCCACTAGTAACCCCCCTTTCTTCAGAATGTGTTCCATTCACTATTACCGTCTGTGTCCTGTTGTGCAGCCAGTTTGCTACCCAGGCTACCACCCTGGGACCCACTCCCAGGCTGGCTAACTTGATTATTAATCTTTTGTGTAGGATTGTGTCAAATGCCTTGCTAAAGTCTAGGTAGGCCATATCCACAGCCCCTCCCTGGTCTATTACTTTGGTCACCCAGTCAAAGAAATCGATAAGATTCGTCTGACATGACCTTCCTGCTGTGAATCCATGCTGCTTTGGGTCCTGTGCCCCGTTGGCCTCTAGGTACTGAACAATTCTTTCTTTCAGAAGTGATTCCATCATTTTCCCCACCACTGAGGTCAAACTAACAGGTCTGTAGTTTCCTGCTTCTGCCTGGCTCCCACTTTTGTAAAGGGGAATCACATCTGCCCTCCTCCAGTCCTCAGGTACCACCCCCACCCTCCCATGATTTGTTAAAAAGTGTGGTCAGTGGTGTCACTAGGTCCTCCCTTAGTTCTTTTAGGATTCTAGGGTGAATCCTGTCAGGCCCCATTGCTTTGTCCATCTTGAGTTTTAGGAGTTCTTTCAGGACTCTTTCTTCTGTAAATGAACTGGCGTCAACCCCACTACCCAGAGTGCTTCTATTGTTTGGTTTAGGTAACTCCTCCTCTTCTTCTTTTGTGAATACTGAGCAAAATTATTCATTTAGTATCTCTGCCTTTTCACTGTCTCCCTCTGCCCACCTCCCCTCTCCTTTATTAATCTTCACTATCCCTCCCTTAACCTTTCTATGCTCCCTAATGTACCTATAAAAGGTTTTATCCCCCTTCTTAACGGAGTTGGCTATTTTTTCCTCGGTTTGGGCCTTTGCTTTTCTGACTGCCTTCCCCCACTTCTTTTTGCTTTAATTGATGCAGTTCCCTGTCATGCTCCTTCTGTGATTCCTTATATTTTTTGAATGCAGCCTTTTTCTCCTTAACCATCCCTGACACCTCTTTTGAGAACCATAGTTTTATTCCGCTTTGTTTTCTTTATTTGTTTCACACAAAGGCTTGTTGCCTCCATGATGGCAGTTTTGATTTTTCTCCATTGTTCTTCCACCCCTCCTTTCTGGCCATTTGTTAATGCATTCCTCAGGTATTCACCCATTATGCCAAAGTCAGCCCTTCTAAAGTCCAGTATTCTTGTCTTTGTATGGCTTGTCTCCATGGTTGTGTTTATCGTGAAGCACACTGTGCAGTGGTTGCTTGTTCCCAGATGTCTACTCACTTCTAAATTTGTGATCCTCTCTCCATTTGAGAGTACCAGGTCTAATATTGCTCCCTCCCGAGTGGGTTCCACCACTAGGTGTCTAAGGCAAGCCCCCTGTAGGGCATCGAGAATGACCCTGCTCTTGGATGTGGCTGCAGTCCATGCCGTCCAGTTAACATCTGGCATATTCAGGTCCCCATCAACAGTATCTCCCTTTTCAACCATTTTGAGAATGCCCGCTATCATTTTCTTGTCCATTTCCTCCCCTTGAAACGGGGGTCTGTATACAATCCCCTGTGCGGATTGTGATGCCATTCCCTGTCTCCAAGGTGACCCAGAGTGCCTTATGTAGAGAGCTACTCCATCTCCTCTTTTACCCTCCCTGTCCCTTCTATAGATTGTGTACGCTGGTATGTTGACATCCCAGTCATGGTTCTCCGTATACTATGTTTCTGTGACTGCCACAATATCCAAGTGTTCCTCTTCCATCAGGGCTACTAGCTCTGGAAGCTTGTTTCCAAGACTACGGGCATTGGTACTCACTGCCCTCCATTTAATGTTGGCTTTATCCTTTTTAACCCCATCCCTGCTTTTATTGCCCTTGTCTGTTTTTCCATTTACCCCTGTCCTGCCCTCTGTCAAGCTCTGTACCTCAGTGTTTACCCTACTACCTGCCACGTTTTGTGAGGGGAGGCTTAAACGTTCCTATTTCCTATCAGCACCTCCCCCCTTGGCTAGTTTAAAAGCTTGCAAGGAAGCCTTTAAACCTGTCACCTATGAGCTTGTTTCCCTTCCTGGACAGATGCAGACCATCATGCCAGTATAGACCTTCATCTCTGCAGTTGGACCCCCAGTCCCCAATGAAGCCAAAGCCCTGTGCTCTGCATCAGTTTTGCAACCATTCATTAAACTGCATGGTGTGCAGTACCCTAGCCTCACCCTGCCATAGACTGGCAGCACCTCTGAGAAGGTTACTGGGCTTGCTACCTGTCTGAGGCCCCTCCCCAACTCCACAAATTCATCCTGCACTGCACTGATCTCATGCCTAGCTAGGTCATTTGTCCCAGGTGGACAATGATATCTAGTTCCTCTCCTGTGATGCTGCTTCTGCAATCCTGAGATTTGTTTCCTGTCCTCAAGCCATGGTACCAGGCAGGCACCTTACTTCCCTCTCCTCTCCCTTCCCCAGGTCTACACCCTAACAACTGAGTCCCCTATCAGAGCTGTTTCTTTCCCCTGTGGTGTCCCTTGCCACTCTTTTGTGGGTCTCCCTTGGGATGTCCCAGCATTCTTCTTGGTCTCCACTGAGGGTGTCATCATAGAGGAACCTTGATTTGCCAGACTGACATATGATTTGTGTAGAGGTACAACTCGGGGCTCGCCTCTGTTCCACTCTCACCCTCCCAGAACCTACTGTGGTCCATCTGCTCTTCACACATGGCAACCTCTGAGGCAGTGGTTGTGGAACTGGTGCTCTTTGGGTGGGGGAGGCCTCCTTAGTCCTTGCCAGTTCAGCCTGGAGGTGGGCAACCTCCTCCCTCAGAGCTGACAGTTGTCTGCAAATAGGGTAGCAACGCAGGTTCCAGAATGTCTCCCGGAAAACTGCTGCCCCACAGCCAGTGCATTGCACCACTCTCCACATGTCCCTCTTCCTTATAATATACAATGAGTAATATATAAAATACATTTTTTTTTTTTTAGTGTGTACTTACCCTTTATGCACTGTGCTGGGTTATTAAGAATATGACAGTTCTGCCCCAAGACCTGTTGAGGAAGTGATATCAGAACCTTGGCTATAAAGGAAATGCCACAACCACTGGTGACTGTTTGAAACAATCAAATACACCACTGCTCCACCACCCTGGTGAGTACTGCCCTTTATAGTAAGGCCTCGAACACCACAATTTACTAGACCACTGCTCCCACACAAACCACTCTACTGAGTCCAGGGATAAAAATGAACTCACTGTTCAGCCAGCAGGACACTTCTACAATGTTGCACAAATACCCTTCCAAATCCTAGGTCTTGAGCACAGGAATCAAGCAACTTCAGTTGTATTTCACCCCCCTCTGGTTATAAAATTACTACACTTTAATGGAATCCTGCAATTCTCTTCTTAATGCCAATAAGAAAAAATTAAACTTTCTACAGAAAGCGTAGCTTACCTTCCTAACAAGTCCCCCACAATATTATGTTTTACCAGGTTCCCAGTTCCTCAAATGCGTTCTAGTTTGTTCTCTGCAGTATAGCAAGTTTCTCAGCTTCCAACAGAAGCAGGCAAGTCTTCCCTAAGAATTCCCTAAAACCAGATCTTATATCTTCGGGTGTTTTCAGCATAATCCCGGTCCTTGGATCACAAATCCGAGTGACCGTGGACCTAGCAGTCTGTTGTCTAAGACAGCGTGCCAAGACAAGAGAGGCCCTAGGGCCAGTCTCGTGATATCTTTGTCGTAAACGCTGTAATGCTTGTTCTGTTTTTACATCAATTAATTTTTGGATCTGCTGCTTAACCCCTTGTATATCTACTATTGCCTCATTATCCCCACTGGCATGCCTCTTTTGTAAATCAAGTAGCTGTCTTTGAAAGTCTTCCATTTGATGGTTTTGTTGCCATTTAAGATACGATGTGAATTTAATACAATCTCCCATGAAGACTGTCTTTACCATATCCCATAATACTGCCCTTGAAATTTCTGGAGTCTCATTTTCCTGTCTGATTTGTACTAGTCGTGCCTTGGCCTCCTCTGGAAATTCCTTCAAATTTAACATGTAGCTATTGGATTTCCATACAGTTGGTCCCCTTTCTAACATTCCATTTTAATCTCAAAAGCAGTTGTGAATGGTCAGAAAGAACAGATGGAATATGAATGCAATCCTCTACCTGGCTCTGATGCTCCCCCAAAATCAACAGGTAGTCAATTCTAGCATATGACCCGTGTGGGTAAGAATAATGGTTATATTCTTTTATTTTTTTTGTTATGTAGCCTCCAGGCATCCACCCAAAAAGCCTCCCTCAGATGGTCTCTAATAGCCCTGCTGGCAGGATTTTGTCTGAAAGACCGAGCCTTAGAGGCATCCACCTGCTCCCAAATCTGACTGAGGTCTCCTCCTATTATCTAAAGGCCCTTTTGCAACTCTAATTTTATTTAAAAGGGATCATAAAGTTTCTTTAGTGGAGCACCGGGGGGGGGGGGGACATATAAAGAGGCCAATGTAATGGGTGAACCTTCCAAATTACCTGTCAATATGGCCAAGCGGCCTTCGGGGTCTATATAACTGTCTTTTGAAACTGGACTCCTTTAGTAACTAGTATGGCAGAGCCTCTTCTTTTCCCCGTCTCAAATGAAGCTGCTACCACCAGTTCATACTCAAATCTTCCTAATTTCTGATGTTCAATTTTATTAAGGTGTGTTTCTTGCAGTAACACAAAAGAGGGACTTTGTCTTTTAATAGCAGACATGACCTTGTAACGTTTTACCGGACTATTTAGTCGATTAATGTTATGAGAGACAACGTTTATGATACTATTATTCTTGTACCCCATTAAGACAAAGAACTAAGTCCCTGTTTATATGTCATCTTATTTCAATGCACCTCTGAGCTTCCTCCCGCCTTCCCCAGATCCCCATCCTGTTTCCTCCTCCTCCTAATAGTCCAGATTTCCCCAGTTTGCATTTCAGATTTTCCTCCTTGGTGTTTAAATTCACTTTGTCTGTGAACATTATTTTTTGTCATAACTTCATAGGTCCAATCATACATATCCAAAAACATTTTAGAATATAAAACTTTAAACCTCTCTTGGGGAGCAGCCAACTGGGTAATCCTCACCTGGAGATCGTAACTATTTACATGACGACTCCCAAGGTAGGGGAACCATAAGGATAGTTCCCTACAGACTCAAGTCTCCTGAACTCGAGAGGGAGGAGAAGGGGCTAATGTAGTGGCTTGTTCCTCCTGGACCCTACAATTAAGTGGTCCTTGCCCCCAAGGGAGGCTGAACGTCCCTTGTGGTGCCCCTGAAGGGGAGCATGATGTCAAAAATAAGGACCCCCCCAGAAACGTCTTTAATAAGACTGTGAGCACCAAAAGGCAGCATGGCTGCAGCACGGGTGATGGAACTAGAAAACTGAGGGCAAACAAACACGCCCCTCTCTCCCAATCAGCAAATTAATATTGAAGCTGTGATCCCATATTAGAAAGAACACATCCATCTAATAACTGATCATGTCCTTTTCCTAGAGTCCTGGAAAATCAAAGTCAGCAGTGTAAAATATATTCAAATGTGATAAAATAACCATGCTAATAATTCTGTTGAAATGTCCCATTTCAATTCCCTTAATAAAATAAACGTTTCCTCTCTGGGCACTAGAGGGCGCCTATTACATGTGTTAATTCTGCAGACATGACCATTTCACTAGAAATGCAATTTAAGATTACCCCACAAATACACAGCATGACCCTCCGATTCCAAACTGCACAAACGAGTTACATTTTCCCCCTCCCAATTTAAAAAATAAGCCACTGGGAGAGAGAGAGAGAGAGATAAAAAAGACAACAGAAATCTCAAGCCGGTAATGCAGAGAGCATCACCACACTCACAGGCCCAGTGTGACCCATTTCTCATTCACAGAGGAGAATCACAAAAGGGAAAAACCCTTGTTCATCTGCTCCAAGCCAGTCTGACTTCAGGTGCCGCCTCCTCTCTCCGGTATCACTTCCCCTGCAGCTGGTGCATGAGTGAGTCTATGTAGCATACTTTTGATATCTTGCAAAGTCGAGTGCGCTGATTTCTTTGCTCGATTGGTGTTCTGTGACCCAGCTGATCGCCATGCACTCTGTAGCCTGGCAGGTTGATCTGCACATCGAGGATTCTCCGATACTGAATGCCCTTTAATTTTCATTGCCTGCATTGCCTACTCGAAGGTATGGTAGAGCTCTACACCAGACTCTGGACTCGCAAGCGGGAGGGATAGGGTGTCTGGAATTTGATCCCCAACTCTTTTAATTTTCTCAGAATAGGGGGGAAGGTTAAGTGTTGCTGCTGTATCAGAGGGGGATAGTCCTGATCGAAAAAAAGCCTTGCCCCGTTGTATTCCATCTGGCCCTGTTTCCATGCCATTCTGAGTACCATCTCTTTCTCCCGGAAGCTTGCAAATTTAGCTACTATGGATCGGAGCCTAGCAGACTTTGAAGTGCGTCTGGGCACCAAAGCTTGGTGCGCCCGCTCGATCCTAAAGTTGAAACCCTGCAGCAGCTCCAAAACGTGACGTAGGAGATCCTCCACAAAATCGGACATTTCACCAACTTCTGCAGATTCAGGTAGGCCATATATTCGTAAATTATTGAGCCGTGAACATGCCTCCAAGTCCAAGCATTTAGCAGATGTGGATTCTTGTTGGTGGATTAGGAACTCTACCGCTTTAGAGATGTGGATAAGGTCGTCTTCTGCGGTCGAAATACATTCTTCTGCATTAGCCATTCTAGATTCCAACCCCCTCAAATCTGTGTGGAGCTTACTGAATTCAGATTTTGTTTCGGTTCGAAATTGTTTGATTTCTGACAGTAGTGTTTCAAACCTTGACCGTGACAGGGATTCCATTTCTGCTTCAGTATCTTCTCCCGCCATACTAGCTGGTGAAATTCACCCACTGGTGAGCAAACTTGCAGGATTTAATCCAGGTTGATCGGTCTTGTATATGGGGTTTTTGGATCGAGATCTTTTCACCTTTGGGGCTCCACTGTGTGATTTATGCATAATTAGACAAATTTCCCCATTCTGAGTTGAATGGAGCCATTGCTTTTGCTGAGGGAAGAGAGAGCTCCTCAGTTAGTCAGCCATAGACCTGGTGACATCACCGTTAGCCCAGCAGAGATCTTTCCAATCACAAACTATATGGCAGGTCAAGAGTTCCTGGATCGCCGGACCAGTGGTGCTGAGGGTTGAGGCACTGACCGCCACATCTCGCTTCACGCCGGCGACCTGGGTTCGATTACTAGCTTGTGGCGCTGGGTGGGTGGGGGAGTGAGGGTTGATTGAGCTCCCGGCTGGCAGCTCTCATCCTCAGGAGGGATCAGAGGGGCTCCTCGGGGCTTGGCTGCCCCCTGGTGGATGCCGAGTAGCAGCATCACATTCGAGGAGCCCCGGTGCTAGACCAGGGGAGGGCGGACGAGGCTGTGGACTGGAGCTGCGGTGCGCATGCGTGCCTCCACGTGCATGCGCTACCACTTCTGAGGCTTCAGGATACCGGGGCACAAAGCAGAAAACACCCCAGAGGATATGGGGAGGCGACAGAGCCCCAGGAGCCAAAGCCCACATTCCAAGGCCGGACCATCCTTCCAATGGGCTCTCCCAAGCCCTTTGAACCGAACCAGGATCGACCCTCTAATTTCAGAAAGGCTGCCAGGTAGGTGAGGTGGGTACTACCCCAGGGGGGTGATCCGGGGCGCTGGAAGGTTCCTTGGGTTTGGGGAGAGGGTGCTTGGCAACTGTGCTCCCCAGAGGAAGATGGTTTCAGGCTGGCAGTAGAGTCCACGATTGAGTGGGCACTCCTAAGAGATGCCCCAATCCCCCAGTGAATAAACAGAATCTACAAAAAAAAAATAAAATGAGTTCCTGGATCTTTAATCATTCCAAATCCCACTCCTACTCATCTCTGTAAAGGAGACTGGACACAGCCGCCAGCGTAACAATTACAATCGTTAGATCCTTTTATGCACAAAGCTGTTATAGTTGATTGAAAAACTTCACATGGCAGGACATACTACAGGAAGCTGGCATCCCGGACCCCACTCCATGGCTTACTGCTTGCACTTACTGGCATAAAAGCACCTAACCCACAGTCAACGGATTTCAAATTGAAAAAATTGTTTATGTCCCCTTTTTCCTATGCTGATGGCCTCAAGTAAAGGGGGGAAGGGTCCTACCTTGCAATGCAAACCCCTGTTCTAAGTCAAATGACTGGCTCAGGGTCAGTAGTGGAGGCACACATGTGCTCCAGAACTGTCAGGTCCCTCCAAGCAGATGCTACCACCAGACCTTCACCCAGTGGCAGCCAAGAGCTTACAAAGCTTACCACCCCTGTCTGGGAGAGGAGAGCTGCGGTAGCCAGTCTATCCTCTCTGCCCCCCCGGCTGAACACAGGCAATCTGAGCTCACTGCAAGCACAGTTATGTAAGAACTTACCATGACAGTACACCTTGAGAAGCACTCTTGTAGTAGGCAACACTATTAGGACTTAGCCGTCAGGTGCCAAGACCATACAGAAAATTTCTAGCTAGCAGTCTACAACAGGGGACCGCCCCCTATCATTGGCACGCTGGCATCCCCCACACCCAACTCAGTTCTCCCGCTGGAGACCCTGTGAGAGGGTGAAACAGGAGAGAGAGAGGGCTCATGGAGCCAAGAAGGACCGAGATGGAAAAGAGAGCAGGGGGATGGATGGAGGGTAACATCTGCCTACTACAAGAGCTTTCTCTCAAAGATCTACTGTTACAGTAAGTTCTTATATAACTGTACTATCTTACTTCAAGGGGGCTCTTGCAGTAGGCAACACTATTAGGACAGAATCTCAATTAGTGCCACAAGGAAAGAAAGAATTCCCAGGAGGAGGAAAAAGTAATGCAGTAGGCGGACAACGATAGGAGGCCCAGCGGGGACCCTAGTCAAACTTCAGCCCCAAAGAGGAGACAGCAGTTGACTGCCCAATCTATAGCAAGAGAGGGTAAGCCCACAGAAGGCGAAGATCTAAAGGGTTATTAGCGACCTGAGCATAAAAACTGCAAAGGATTCAGCTAAGCCCTTATAGAGGTGTCACAACACAGCCCCGAGGAGGGGAGAAACTGGGAATGCAGGACTGAACAAGGGGCAAGCGGCGGCCCCTGTGATCAGCCACACGTAGGAGATGCAGCTGCTTTACTCAGGCAGTGAAGGAGAAGGAGACACAAGCGGACTGCTGAAACGGCCTAGTCCAGTAGGCATACCTGCTTACGACGGAGCCTGTCCTGAGGGAATAGAGAGGCACATCCCCCTAAATCAAACGCATTAAATAGACTGCCTAAAAGGAGTCTGGGGAAAATAAAACAAACAGACCCTAGCTGAAGCAGGGACTGAGGAAGAAGACACAAAGTCTGCACGACTTTGTGGAGAAAAATCTAGGACTCCCGGAACCCAGGAGCCCAAGAGTTACAGAAGCCTTCTGACCTAAGGAGATCATAGCCAGAGGCAGGCATACCACAGAAGGGGGTTCCTCCCCAGAAAAAATGGGGAGATCCTTGTAGGACTTAAGGCTCACCCGCAAGAGATTGGTAAGGGGCAGAGATCGCAAAGAAGGTGACCTCCTGAATCTAACAGGGGCCAGAGGCGCTCCCAAACCGGGGAGCGGGAAAAGAGAAGAGGTGTACTGACCCTCAACAGTATCCCAGAACAATCAGTGATCCCCCTCGGAAAGAAGAGGGAGAGGTCCAATATAATGGTATCTGTCGTCCAACAGAACTGCATCTACATAAGGCAAAGGGGAGGGAGGTTCCCCCAGCCGAATAAAGGACAGAGAAAGACTCCCCCCGAGGAGTCACAAAGAACGGCTTAGGGACTAAGGACCAAAGTGTCCTCCCCCCAATATGCCCTAAGAGAAGGACAACATAGGGGAACTCCCTCCGGTGCAAGACCAAAGGCTACCTAAGGTTCCCTTCAGTGACATCAGGCTGCGAGAAGGAAAGAATCTGACGAAAGTGGACAGAAGGATGTCCACAACGTCCAAAGGCTCTAGTGCAAAGGAGCAAAGTGAGGGGTGGTGGGGAGAGCAGCCGTCTGGTCCGACATATGGCAAACCTGCCATAGAGGAAGCCAGCAAACAACTAGAAATAGTCGTCGGGCTGCTCAGAGCTCTGGGTGCCTCTGTAATGGACCAACGAAGGTCAGAGCATATGGTCCCGCTCCTGGATCATCACGTCTCCAGGAAAGGAGACATAAGCAAGTGTGCTCCTACCACAGAGATGCTCCAGAGCACACGTATACCCAACTGGCCACGGGGGTGTCCTGGAAAGGCAAGGATAAAACAGCTGGGCAGGCATGCGAGCAGACTCTGACGTACACAAGGAGACCTATGTGGCCCAAGGAAACCCCGACTGGGACTGGTCATTTCAAAAGAAAAACTCTTCCACCCAAGGAAGAGCTGGAAGCAGAGGCTGAAGCCTAAGAAACTTCCAACCTAGAGGGCACAGAGGACCCGCACACAGAGAGGATCTGCGCGGGCCCGGACAGAGCAGCCTCATGATGGGCCCCGATGGAGGGCTGAAAAGTCAAGGGGAGAAGCAGATCGCAGCCCTGGAGGGAGAAATCCTTGTACTTTGCTCCCTGAGCAACTGCATCCTACCTGCGAGGAAAGCACAGCCTAGGCCAAGTAGGAGCCATATCACGCCTCGACTACAGTAGCCTGGAACCCAAACAGGCAGACATCGGAGGTAATGGCCCAGAGGACAAATGTCAGGTCAGGACCGGGGTCCAGGGGAAGGTATGGGCCCAGGAAGAATCCAGTGGTGAGGCAGGAGACTGGAACCCATCCAGGTTGTCCGAGAGAGAGACAGAGAGAGAGAGAGAGGGAGGAGCCCCCACCCCCTTCCTGGGGAGAAAATGCCAGAATGGCAAGGAAAGGGGAAAAAACCCTAGACTCCACTAAGGTATCATCCATACTGACAAGAAAGAGGATATGCAGGCAAAGCCCAATACCCCGCCAAGGGAGGATACCTGCCTGGCTCTGACAGAAGCAGAACATGGAGATCGGGGGATGCAAATGTTTAGGCCCCGAGCGCTGAAGCAGAGCATTAAGAACCCTGGTCATCTAAAATAAATGATGGGATGGCAAAAGAAGAAGGAAAGGGAGGAGACCTGCCCCTACAAGAGAGAACAATGCTCTCCATGGGGGCGAAAAAAGTACAAAGGCCCCATATAAGACTTTGAACATTTCAGACACCACACGAACAAGGAACTGAAACTAACAACGAAAGGGAGGGGGGCATCAACCCACCTCGTTCGTTATCCCCTGGTCTCCTAGGCAGAGAAGGGGAGCTGTGTCCAGGGTTGAGAGGAGGCGGGAGGCGCCAACAGCTCAGTTACCTCAGCCCTATGAGCTTTGTGGGCTGGGGCAGTCGAAACTGAAGAAGTTAAGCATCTGCACTGAGCAGACACTGGGGCCGCCACGCAGAGTGACGTAAAGATGGATGCTGTGTCCCACCCTGCTGGCCACAAGATCCAATACAGAAGACTGTGCCAGACTCCTGAAAAGAGGATAGCAACTCCTGGACGTCCTCGCCAAACAGTAAAGGGCCCCGGAATGGGGCATCCATGATGGCGTCCTGAATTTCCTGGGTGAAATCTGATAGGCCTAGCCAAGCATGGTGCCTGAGGAACATGACCGTCGCCGTGCAACAAGCAAAGGCGTTCACCATGTCATATGAAACACACAAGATGTGAAAACCCACATTAGAGGCAAAACCTAACAGCTGTTCCAGCCGAGTCCTAGCAGGAGAGACTGGCAACGACTGGACTATGTCCCCTGCTTGCCTGAAAAGAGACTGCTTGTGCACCAATGTGTGTGCAAGATAGTTTTGGGCACGCAAGTCTAGGGTAGAAGAGGCATAGGCCCTTCACCCTAGAACATCCATGTGCTTGGACTCCCAATCTGGAGGAAAGTTTCCCCGGTGTCTGAACCACGGAATTCTTCCTGTGACCCCGATAATACTGAGGGGTCGGCCTCAGGGTGGGTATCAAATCGATGCCGGTCATCGGTGGCATGGTATAGTCAGTTGGCCTTCCTGGGCATGGAAGGGACTAACGCCAGTTGTTGCCATTTGGTAGAGAAGATATTGTTGTGTGGAACCACTAAAGGTGGCATAACCACCGATGCAACCTCCGGGAGGTGTGAATGCTCCGCCTGGCAGTGACGCCGAGGATCCTGTTCCTCAGTACGCCACCCCTGGGAGGCTTGGATAAGTTTCATCATCTCCAAAAAGGACGGGTCCTCAGGAGGAGATTTAGGAGTGTCCCTCACCCACACTTCCCCGGGGGGCCAGTGAGGGGGGAAACAAGGGACTCGAAAGAGTCTGAAACCACATCCACCGATCCTTCCGATTCTGATGTGTGCTAGGAAGGTGACAGGCCAGCGACACTCCTGGCGTCCACCCGGGTGTCTGCCAAAGGAGGGGGAGCCTCTGCATCTGGCAAAGGGGAATCTCGCTTCCAGGATGGGGCCAACGGGATTGCCTGGGCTGGCATCAGGCGCTGAATGGATGCCATCCATGTGCTAAGACAGGCGCTATAGTCAGCAGACATTCAATGTAGAATCATTGGGTGAAAAGAACAGCCCAATGTGGAGTAATGTGTCAAAAGACCGCATACGGAACCCAACAACAATCCCAACGGACTGACTGTACGCCCACAAGACGCAGACTGGAGGCTCAAGCGCAAGCCCTTAGGGGTGCCACAGGTAGTCCTGAGTCTGAACAGACTGGTTGCTGGTCGGTTAATGGGCCCGGGAGGTCTAGGTTCTGAGGCAATGCCTGACTGACTGAGGAAAGGTCCGTAGGCGGAAC
Organism: Neoceratodus forsteri; assembly: GCA_016271365.2. NCBI lineage: Eukaryota > Metazoa > Chordata > Ceratodontiformes > Ceratodontidae > Neoceratodus > Neoceratodus forsteri. The sequence goes on along the minus strand of CM057451.1, from coordinate 666,316,961 downwards.
ATCCAGGTACGCCTGGTCCAAAGGAGGAGGACCAGCAGGACCCGAAGGAGAGCGGCCCGGCGTCAGTTCTGAAGGAGGACTGGCGGACGGGGGCCCTGCTGGTACCTGGTGGGAAGGGCCCAGAGTAGGGACCACTGGCAGCTGCTGAGGAGCCAGAGGTGCCCTGGGGGAACCCCATGGGCACGGGCGACAGCTGGCGTTGGTCCGAAGAACCATCACTGGGCCCCAAACAGGGGTCTGGCGAAGACGCCAGGGCTGGGCAGGCATCCGTGGAGGAACTGGCACCCGGAGAACTGGCCTGGCCACCTGACTGAGAACCCTGATGGTGAAAGGACCTGAGTGCCAGGGGCGGCGGGACGAGGAAGAGTCCCCCGAACCCACAGGGCCGCCGCCCACCACAGAAATCAAGGTGGGAGGCGCGGCCAGAGGCAGCCCAGAGGGAAGGAGCGCTGGTGTGACTGCTGAGATCGACGTCCCACAGGGAGAATACCCAGAATCAGCTATGGCCCCAGGAGGTGACCATGTCCCTGGAGCAGACTGCTCACAGTCCCGATGCTTCTTGTGCTTCTTCTTGGGAGTGGAGGCCTCTGCAGATCGGGCCTGCAGCTTTTTCTCCGTGGCTGCCAATCTTTGCTGGAGGAGATGGGCCTCCAGAACCTTCTGGCATCGTCTATGCATGACCTGGTAAGACTTCTGGCACACCTGGCAGGCCTCGGTATTGTGGTCCGGGCCTAGGCAGATGACACAGGCGGTGTGGCCATCCTTTCCAGGAATTTGTTTGCAGCAGGCACACTTAAGACTTGCAGAGATCTGCAGAGGAGGTCAGCAAAGACAAGCAGCAAAAAATAAAGGCGAAGTACAATCAGTGAAAAAATAACATTTGAAGAAATGGCAGTCAACTGGAGCAGTGTTCCACAAGGTCCAACAAGTGCAGGTCAACGGCGGGAAAAGAACTGAGGTGGGCGTGGGGGACCGTTGTAGACTGCTAGCTAGAAATTTTTCAATGTGGTCCTGACGCCCACGTCCTAACAGTGTTGCCTACTGCAAGAGCCCCCTCGAAGTAAGATCTTGGGTCACCGGCCTTGGAGAGGTAAGGCACTTTGCAGTCCCCACCCCACCACCCACATTTCCTATGTTCCTGCACCCTTAAGTAGAGGTCTTTCCAATCACAAACTGTATGGTAGGTCAAGAGTTTCTGGATCTTTAAATCTTCCCAAGTCCCACTCCTACTCATCTTTGAGACAGGACACATCCACTAGGGTGCTAATTAAAATCATTAGATCATTTTATTCACAAAGCTTCGGTAGTTAGTCGAAATATTTCACACATGGCAGGACATACTACAGGGAGCTGGCATCCTGGACCCCACTCCATGGCTTATGGCTTGCACTTATTGGCATCGAAGTACCTCCTCTAAAGTCAACTGATTTCAAACAAACAGGTTAGGTAAGAAATCCCAACTTACATTATCCCACAAAATTAAATGCAGCCACCGGAATCCCGACTTCATGTGTGCCCGACTGTCACATTGCCAGTCTACGAAAATCATGACAGTGTGCTCTGTAAACTGTTTAAATGCACTGTCTTCTGGAGAATGAAAATAATTGGGCTCAAAATACATAAGTAAATTAAAATGTTAACTTACCGAACTGCCCTGAGTGCCACACTCTGCGCTGGTAACTATTTAAACAGGCTAAATGCTATGCATAATGTATTCGGGAGCATGTAAATAATCAGGTGACAGTTAAGTGTAGTTAATATAGCTGCTCATGATGAGCGCTACTCCCAGCTATTACCTTCACTACTAGGCTCAGCATGACACCGCCTCATACATAATTATTAGCACTGCTTATGGCAAGCGGTACTCCCAGCGATTTCTTTCCCAAACACCCGAGCTGCTCTGTTTGGAAGGGTGACATGGCTGCCAATAGGGATGCAGTCATTGATATCCTATGGCTCTCCAGAGAGAGAGAGAGAGAGAGAGATGAAAGTCTGGGAAAGGTTGACTTTTAGGGGTTCTCTAGAGAAAAAACAAAACAGAAAGAAATGAAAATGATACTATGTAAATTAAAATGTTAACTTCGCTGGCCAGTGGCGTGGAGGCTGGCGCTGGGCGCCCACCACTTACGCAGCGTGGCCAGGGTCGGAGGCGGACTCTGGGAACCAGGGGTCAGCCGGGGAAATGGCTGAGCGTCCGGCGATGCTCGCCTTCTCTGGGGGGAGGGTGGGAATCCAACCCGGCACGCGGTGACCTCTGGCGGAGGCTGTGGCATGACAGCGCGTCTGTACCTCAGGGGTTTGATTGGTCATGGCAGAGGGCTGCAGACCAATCACCTCCAGGGGCTGCATCATCTAGGGGGGAGGATGTTGCGGACATCAGCGCTTGCGCCTCGACGTCAGGGGCTGGCAACGCCCCCTACAGAACATGGAAAAATACCCCTCAGAACCAGGATGACTGAGCGCCGAGCCAGGTCCCGATGTGCCAGTGCCTGCCTGCTGACCCAGGGACCCTGACAAGACTTGAAAGATTTGGGGGCAGCCCGACCCCGCCCGGGGTGTTTCCAAGGCCGGAAGGAGGGTCCGGAGGCTGCAACGTAGGCACTGGTAGGGGCAGGCTTAATGGGCGACTCCCAAAGGAGCGGCTCTGGTGGGGCAGTAGGAGGGAAAGTAGAAATTAAAAAAAAAAAAAAAATGTTAACTTACTGAACTGCCCTGAGTGCCATGCTAAATGCTATGTATCTGATCTTGCTCGATGAGAATTAACTGTCGGACATTGATGTCGGTAAACCAAGAGACAAAAGTAGATTAATATTTGTAATTATGTTTGGGGTTTTATATGCTAAGTTTTTTTATGCAGATCACCACTTTTGATATTGGGATTTTATGTGTCGAGAAATCGTTTGGTCGTGCATTTCAACTGTCGGTCTTTCAGTGATGGGATTTTTGTTATCGGGATTTTGTGCGTCAGGAATTCATATGGATCCCAAACAAACACTGGTGTATGTCCCCTTTTTCCAATGCTGATGTTCTCAAGTGCAGGGGGGGGTCCCACTTTGTTATGCAGACCCCTCAGGTTGGGATTGGAGTCTATGATACCTTCTTTCTCAGTTCACTGATATTTGGGAAGGCTGCACACCAAACTCCGTAAAATCAGTAAATTATTATAAATACTGTAGAAGATATGTTATATTTCTGTAAAATAGAAAGATAGACTACTTGTCCATTTTCTGAATATTTTGATCAAAACTTATTTAATCAAATACGGTGATAAAGAGTAAAGGCTGGATACAATGATTTGAAATAAATTAGAAGCACGATTTGCCCACTGCTGCCCTACTCATTTGGGCCCCATAGGTACCCCTCCCACCACAACACTCCCTGCTGTTGTGGTGCAGCAACCAGACCTCAGTAACTCCAGCATCCAGGGGAATGAAGTATCCTGGTGAGGGTCGTTAGATGCCCAGATACTGGCTGGGGTGGGGGGGTCCCAATGGTATGCTGGAGGGTTGCTGGCATTGGTGGCAATGAAGGCCATCATTCAGGTCACAGGTGTGGCACGTCTGCTGTTTTTCTCCAACCTCTCATCACACAATAACATGCATGCTCATGGTTGGCGGGTGGGGGGGCTGTTCCTGACAAAGTGGAGTCACCCACATCATCACTGGCACCTCCACCATGCCACCACCAAGAACTGCTGTAAGAGCAGTGTAACAAGGGAGCCCTCTCTGCTGGTCTTGGTTTCTAATGTTCTGGGCTAGAAGCCAGAAACAGACTGCCAGTCAGAGCTATCTGTCATTGCTCAGTAACTCACAGCTGAATGACACAGACTGTTTTCAAATCAAATAATTTTTTTGTAACAGCGCACACAGTTTAGTTTGTGGCTACCAACTGAGTGTGGCATCTGTATTCACTAACCCCTTTGAAGTAAACTTGACTGAAATCGATAGGGGTCTGTAGCCTGACTGGGCCGAATCCTGATCAGTACATACATTACCTTTTAGCTAGGATTGTCCCTTGCCCTGCTGTTTTACCAGAGATATACCCTGTAATCCAGAATATGCCCTGTTCAGGCTCTATAAGCCTTCGCTTGAGATGCAGGGAGGTTTTTCTCCCCAGAATCCTTCCTCCACACCCCAGTGACATAAGGAGTGCCTCCATCGGCCTCAACATCACAGTGTTCACACAGCAATAGGCAAGCTTCCTAGCCTAGTTATAGGGGTCACTATCACTATGGCCCCGGAACTCACCGCCATCCCTTCCTGACTGAGGCTCACTGCTGGGTAAAAGCTACCTCTGACAGGTCCAACCCCAGATGCGGAAACATACTTCCACTCCTGAACCCAGGCTGCCTGTGCAGCAGCTCATCGGGGCCATCAAGGTAGCCTTACTATGCATGTTTCTTAATAAACAAGCATTTGTCAATGCCGAATGTTGTCTTGCTGGCATTGGCATTAGTAGTGCAGAAGTTAGAGAGATGCATAATAGGAATGGCAGTGAAGTACTGAACTGATGCCAACCCCACCCCCACCCTGCAGAGACTGACAGGCACTGGGATGCGCCTTTGGATCGTCGGCCATAGTGCTCACGCCATTTCACCTCACCCTACCCTGCAGACACCGACAAGTGTCGTGGTGTGCCTTGGGGTATTCTGGCCTTACTGTGCAGGACCAGTGGGTGACACCAGGGGTGAGGGTCCACAGGATATGACAGCCCATTCCAGTCCACCAGAGGCTGCCATTCCCCCTTCAAAACAAGCCAGAAATGTGCCATAATATCAGACCAGTGCCAGTGACACCCCCAGCCCATACCTCTTCACCTAGGACTGGGTGCCAGTGGAGAATGGGCTGTACTTGCCCCGGTATGAACTGGACAACCAGTCAGAGAGGGGCACATAGGTGGTATGACAGCCCCAAAGTAGATGCCCTCTGTACCAGCTACACGCCCTTCCTCTGGCAATGTGCAGGATCATGCAGTTGTCTGTCCCCTTGCCTGCCCCCAGCCCGCCACAGAGATGGGTCCTGTGACCATGATTTGGGCATGGAGTAAGCATACACCAATGCCTCTGGATGCTGTGGGGTGCCCCCAAAGGTGCACATCCTGTGCATGGGGGGCCTCTGCAGCTGTCCACCCCCTTTGCAAGAGTGGAGCAACTGCAAGCATTGTGTGGAGCATGCCCTTATTTCAAAGCATATTACATACAGAATAATGCATGGGGTGGCGTGTGTAATGACAAGTTTACGCATACCTGAGGTGTGGGATGCTACATAAACCCTGAGGGCAAAGCCCTGAGGGCTTTACCTTTTGGCTGGGATCTGGAGATTTCCTCAGCACCTCTGATTTTGGTATTACTACTTTTGAATGGCCCCTCGTTGGAAGTCTTTTATTTATCCTCAGCCATAATAATCAAAGGTTTGTCTGCTATGTTCGCCAATTTAAGCAAAGCAAACCAGTTCTGGACCTACGAACCGAGTACAGGTTTCTGTGAAAATGCCACTGGCCAGTCCTGTCCCAGTTAATAAACTCTATTACTTGTGCCTTTTTTTGGGGTTGTAAAACTGGGATCTATACCAGTGCCAATCTTAACAGAAACCCAGTAATACTCAACTGCGCACAGGTCCTTACAGACAGCCCTGACACAGATTAAAGTTTCCTCATAATTGCCAATCTAGAGTGAAAACCCCCAGGCACTGTTTAAATTTGAAATCTACTGCAGGTGCCTCACGGTAACCCCTCAAGGTCTGAGGTAAAAAAACAAGACAACTGTCCCTAATTTGATGTTTTCCACAAGAATTTGCCCCCAAAATGAAGGAAACCATCGAAAATAATCACCCGTGATAAAATTAGGCTTTAAACTAAATAGTCGCGGTAAAAATAAAGTCAAAATAGCGCCGCACTAAAATTAAAAAATGTGCGCAGCGCTAATGAAAAAGTAAAACTTTCACTCAGCACGCTAAAGGAAATAATGAGGAAAACCTTACCCAGATAAGCACTAGGAGGCTGTCAACAAGGAAAGTTGGGAGACACCTCAAAGGCAATATTGCTCAGTCCAGCGGAGAAAAAATTCGGAATCAATCAATCAAAACCTTTACTTATCCAGGCAAACACCATTGAGCAAGCTCATTTACAAGGTGGACCTGTGTCTCACAAGGTCAAAGCACAATATATTTATATACATACATTAATACAGACATTTGTATACGATACTGCACTCAGAACGATAGCATTAGGTCCAGTTTGCTCATGTAAAAAAGCTCTCAGCTTAGTGTGCTATTCCTGGTTAAACAACTGAAAAAAAAAAAAAGTTTAAGGAGTTAAGATATAAACATGTACACCACATTATTCGGCAGAAATGACAAGGGTAACTGGTGGAGACAAGAGATAATTAAACATTCTTTCTGCCAGCATTGCCTAGCACAAGCCATGACATGGCATTCAGGCTTAGAGGGGGAACGTCGTGAGAAGCTATAAGGGGAGTAAGGGGTTACAGGGTGAGGTAAGGGCTGCACAAATTAAGGGGTGCAAGGGAATAACACATGGTGGGAGGTCAGGTAGGGTAAGGAAGAGTAAGCGGAGAGAAAAGAAGTAGGGTGAAAATAATATAGGCTTCAGAAAACCATAGGACGAAGACTTGGGTAGAGCAATGCAGAGGTCAGGGTAAACAGCATTCAACAGCTCTCACTCAGCTCACACCTCCTCCTCCTGTCTTTTGATTGGCTTGGCCCTACACTCATTTAAATATCTCTTAAAGGCACACCTCCGGGGCAGTTGCACCTAGCCAGCTAAGTGCAAAAAAGTTACTGATGCTAAAGAACTCCTGGGGTAAGAAATTATGTTACGTCTGTGCACATATATTTAGGGAGACACAAGGATCTAATACCCCCTCAAAATAAATTTTCCTTAATATATTCCAGGTATAGGGCCAGTATATCTTCCAGCAATGAAAAACACATTATTATAGTATTCAGCTTTCTACAGCCCTCTACAATTCCCTACCAACGCACAAGAGGAACTCTTCAGAAACAGTGTGTTTCCGTCTTCATAAGCATAAAGCTGCAGGACCCTGGGAAAAGGACTCCGCTGTATAGGAACATGCTGTCTGTGCAAAGCAGTGCCGTCTAGCTGTGGAAGCTATAAATAACTGTTAAAATCAGTACTGAGTAAGTAGAAGTAGTAGTGACCTCTAGTGGTGCTGCATGGGGAAGAAAATTAAAATTGATCATGTGTTCTAACCTCCAAGCTATGGAGAAATTTATTTACTTATTTATTTGATACATCAGTTTACAACCTTTGAGCAAGAGAAACATAGAATTTGACGGCAGATAAGGACCGCTTGGCCCAAAAGCTAATACAGACAGGGTATAACAACAGTTACATAGAGCATGTGCTATAGACATTTGTCAGACATTATTTATAGTATTTACAGTAAGTACAGACTATTTACATATTTGGATGATGATATTTACATCACAGCAGAGAGACATTATTAGCTTGAGAAAGCATCTAAACAGAGTAGTCAGTCCTATTCATGGGTTTGGCAATTCTTGACATAGGCTGCAATCCATAGTGGACTTTGTCAGAGAATAAGAATCAGAGAGGGTGAGAGAGTGAAATGTTTGTTGCAGTTACAGGAGTGGATATTGAAGAGGTGGTTGCGAAGAGTGGTTTTGAAGTGGGCAATCCTGGGTGCACTAGTGATGGTGTTTGGAAGTGCATTAAACCATGTGGGGGCCCTGGAGTGGAAAGCTCTCTGGGCAAGAGAGGTTTTTACCCTGGGCACAACCAGGGGTGCTTTCTCTGAGTTGTGGGTGGAGATAGTGGGGGTGGCCGGATGAAGAGAGGCGGAAGCCCCAGGGGGAGAGAGTCCAAGCAGTATCTTCTTGGACAGTATGCAGGTCTGGTAGCGGAGCCTTTCATTGAGGTTGAGAAGATTGGCAGAGGTATAGAGGAAGCAGGTGTGAGTGAGCCTCGGTGCACCAGTTAGGAGCCTACAGGCCTTGTTTAGGGAGACCTGGATTTTCTGGAGTGCGGAGTTATCTGCTGCCCCGTATACAGGGAGCCCATAGTCCACTAGGGACAGTATTGATGAAGTGATGGTCAGCCTAAGGGCGTTGGGGGGGAAGGCAGTCCCTGTGTCGGTAAAGGAGTCCAATCCGGGTGTTTGTTCCAGCAGCAAGGGTGTTTATGTGGTCATGGAAAGTAAAGGCCAAGTCGAGGATAAGTCCAAGATATTTGTAGTTGGATACCTGTTCAAGGGGGTGCTGGGGAGGATGCAGAGAGGTGCACTTTTTGCTTTGTTTTGGCGGTGAGAGAAGATAATTGATTTAGTCTTTTTTAGGTTTATGACCAGTCTACGGTCCTTAAACCATGTTTCAGCCTGGGAGAAGGCATGTTGGAGGGAGTCCTGAAGGGGCGTAGGTTTATTATCTGCGAAGCAAAAGCACTGCATCATCTGCATATAGTAAGATTTTTGTGGAGCAGGCCTTTGGTAAGGAGTTTTAGGTAGAGGAGAAAGAAGTGGCCCCAGGATGAGAGCCTGGGGCACCCGGAGCAGACGGGTAGTGTGTCGGATAGGGTTCCGTTAATTTTGACGCACTGGGACCGGGCAGAAAGGTAACTGGAACACCAGGCTAGGGGGCCTGTGGAGAAACCAAGTTGGTGGAGAGAGTCGAGAAGGAGAGGGTGGCAGACCGTGTCGAAGGCCTTGGATAGGTCTATGAACACAGCTCCTGCAATGTTACCGGCGTCTAGGGAGCAGTGCAGGAAGTGGGTGAATTCTAGGAGGGTTGTGGTGGTAACTAAATGGTAGAGTTGCTGTCTTTGGGACTCAGTGGTCCCTGGTTTGATTCTTAGCAAGGGCTAGTCGTGCAGCTTCACAGACAGAGGGGACAGATATAACCGGTAAATACATACACTTTCAAAATGATAGGGCAAGCTAACTATGGTATTTATTCCTTTGTAAGTTCCCAGAAGTCTGCTTGTAATTACTCTGACAACATGGTGGGAGTAGCAGAATGCTGTTGTAACCAAAGTACCAATGCTTTTCCCCACTCTTGTAACATACCTCTCCTTTGTCCCTTTTATTTTGCCAAAAAAGCATCCCAAATATTAAAGAATGCTGGTCTTTGGACACACATGCTATTTCATTGCATTAGCTGGGTACCTATGTTAAGTAGGCTGACCCACCTAGCAATATTCATGACCATGCATACCGTTAAAAGCGGTCTGGTGAAACACTGAGTCATATGTCATGTGTTACGGTACTCCTTGTAGATTATTCATGCTGAATAAGAGCAGCATCTTGTGCAGTTCATTGAGTGGTGCCATTAGTCCAACTTGCACACAATGACACCTATTCAGTAAGAAATTTCTACAAGGGACCCCATAAACATATAGAGGTTACTTAAGCAATAAGGCACAACAAGGTGTGTGTTATCGTGTAATAACGTCACTCCTGGGGTGGGTTGAAGCACAAGGCGAAGCAGAGGTCTTCCACCACCCCAGGAGTGATGTTACTACACAACACCACACACCTTGGAGTGCCTTATTGCAATTATACAATGGCTCAATGTTATACAAAATAAAAAAAATATTTAAAAAAGGTTTTAAGTTGATTTTTAGTGTGGCAATATATTTGTTTCTGAAAAAAATATCATCCTAGAGGATATCCATACAGTGATGCTATTGTGTAATAACATCACTGTCTCAGAGACACACTGACCAATCAGAGTCCAGGAAATTTCCTTGCCATTGTATAATTACCTGTAGCCAACCGTTCTACTACCGTTATTTGATTCACATCCACGATATGGCAGTTATGCTAGGCTATGATCAGTAACTGGAGGTCAAGCCTGGCTCCTCCCACCACTGTGGTGGTGTCCTCTGGCTCTACCAAGTCTGCCATCAGATCTTGCATGCTGGAAGTAGGAATCCTAACGCAAACTGCCAGGGGAGGTTGGGTGAGTCCTGCTGCGCTATAGGAAAACAATCACATTCAAGTGGATTCCAGGAAGGTGTAGCTCGTGGGGGCGAGTAACCCAAAATAACCAATAATGTACCTCCGCAGAAGCTGCACCCCAAAACAACAAACAGAGCTCACGCAACAAAATACTGCTTCAGCAATTTTATCAGTCACAATGATTATGTGGTGACACATGGTGCAAAACGCTCTTAGCCTGTTACCCTGGGAAATCAATAGCTCTGGTGCTTCGCCTGTAAAGGCTTTTCAGGGGGCCCAAGCATGGAGAACCAAGCCCATCTGGTTCAGTCTGGTGCTATCAAAATCAATGTTGCTGGCTTCCTCCTGCATTTTATGGGTACCCTCTGCAAGAGAGGGAATAGAGGTAAAGCATACAGGAATCTCCCAGTTCAGTTCAGGATCAGGGCATCCTCTGGGACTGTCACAATCACTGGGGGCCTGCAACAGAATTGTGGGAGCTGAGGTAGCAAACAGATCCATTTCTGATGTATCCCGTTTTCTAAATACTGATTCCTGCATCTGCTGGTTCCGGGTCCACTCATGGTTTCCCTGGCTGATTCTGCTTAGTGGTTCTTCCAGGACACTGCCATTTCCTGGAAGATGTACTGCAGATAGCTCTACATCCAGGGAGTAGGCTAGTTCCAGATCTTCATGGCTTCTGTGCATAACCTGGAGGATCTTGCTCCTCCCTGCTTATGTAATACATTGTTGTAGTGCTGTCTGTTCTGATTTGAACAGAATGACCCTATATCTGGGAGGAACACGTTAGTAATTCTAGGCGCAGTGCCCTGAGCTGCAGAAGGCTGATGTGTTCCTGGGTCTCCTGTGTGCTCCAAGTCACACTCACAGTGAGATCCTCCAGGTGGGCACCCCACCCTAGGAGTGATGCATCTTTTGTAACAATGCTTGTGAGTGAATGTTGTAGGAAAGGAATGCCTTCTTTAAGGTTGTTGTCTTCCTCAACCACCTTAGAGCCTTTTTCCAAGTTTTTGTGGCTGGCACTAACTTGGGACAGAGGATCCCACCTTTGGGACCAGTGGTCCCTTAAGTTTTACTGAATGTCTCTTCTGTAACCTGGCCCCTGGTACCACTGTGGTGGAAGAGGACATGCTTTTTCCTGCAGGGTATCTGGCTCTACACCTACAAATACGAATACATGAGCTGGTTCTGTTTGTGACTTCTGTAGGTTTACTAGGAAGCCTAGGCTTTCTAAGGGGCATTGTTATCATCCATATGGAGCATATTGCCTCCTGCTGTGTTTTTCCTAAGACTAACCAGTCATCTCAGTAGGGAAATACCACCATACCTTGCCTTCTCAGATGGGCCACCACCACAGCTAGGCACTTTGTGAAAACCTTTGGTGCTGTGAGACCAAACAGGAGGAATGTGAACTGCTATAAGTTCCCTAATCTGAACCAGAGCTATTTTCTGTGTGAATGATTGGGATTCAGAAGTAGGCGTCTTTCAGATTCAAAGATCCCAGCAAACCCCTTATTGCAGGGATGATATCACCTGAGCCCAGTGTGACCATCTTGAATCTTCCCTTTTTTATGTATTTATTCAGATATCTCAGGTCTAAAATGGGATGCTAATCTCCATTTTTCCTGTGGGTTAGGAAGTATCTGGAAAACAGACCCTTGCCCCTTTGTAAGGCAGTGACTTTCTCCACTACTTTTACTAGTATCAATTTCTTTATCTCTTAGTCCAGCAGATTTTTTTCCCCAGATTTGTGGATGGGGAGTAGCAACATCTTTGTGGGAGCCAGACCGATCAGGATCATGAATTCCACCTCCTCCTCATCCTCCTCACCTTCATGGGGTGGAATGCTGAAGGTGTTTACTATTTCCCTAACAAAGGGACAATGGGATGTGTAACCCTCAGAAGGCCTAGGGGAAGAGCCAAATTCTTGCTCAGGTGAACCTGTCAACCCTCATCATCATAGTACACTTCTTCCTCCTCCTCCCCATGCAGCTGGTGGAAACCGGAGCCTGGAGAAAGAAAGCAGGCATATTCGCAAACTTTCCCATGGCCCGGAAATCTTGGAAGAACTGCCATGCCCTTCTGATGTCTTCTGCTGAAGGCATTTGTGTAGTGTCCACTGTCTACTCCCTTCCTTTTTCAGGAGGAATAAGAGAGACATGTTTTCCTTTTTGTATTTCTAGTGCCTGCTCAGAGGCTCCTTTACTATTATGTTTGCCATCACTAGACTCGGGGTTCCAAACCATCTTTGCCATGCTCTTTTGATGGCTGTGCAGCTTTATCATTTTTATCTGTCCCCTATGACAGGGACTGCTGCTGTTTATAAGAGGAAGAACCCTCACCTGAGCCTTTACTGTGTTTTAGTGACACGGAGGCAGTCTGGGAAGCACAAAGTCTCCTCTTTTTTGGACCTTTTCTTTTGTGTATTTTTTTTTTAAACTTCAATTTATTGTAACAAGGTGGAAAACAACACAATTACTTTAAATCTATACATTATACATAACTGTTCCTCCCCTTGTACATTTCTAGTTTCTAAAAAAAACAAAAAAAAAACTGCTACATATAGAACAAACAAACTACCTAAGAGCTGCGGTCGTCTATATTTTATCTAAACAACTGATATTTTATACATTGTCAATCAACAGAAATAAGAGAAAAAATAAAGAGTCTTTAGTCCACCTATATCCTCCCTCCCACCTGCACGCTTAATGTATTATCCACTTTACCTCCTCCTGCTCCCCAAGTACCTTATTTCTCCCTTTACCACACAGATTGGGTTTTCCTGCAGTAATTTTATTTATACAATATTATTCTACCTGTATATTCGCAACACACATCTACCATCTGGTCCATCGGTTAATATGTTGGGCCTGTCTATGCTGTATTGCAAAGGTAATCCTTTCCATTTCTTGTATTGAGGAAATTATATTAACCCATTCCCCTACATTAATTATCACTGTGCTAAACCAGTGTCTCGTAAACAATTTCACTGCAGCAGCTATCAATATCCACCATAAATATCTGGCTTCTCTCTCTCGTATGTGTGTTAGTTCCACTCCCAGCATCAAGTTCTCTGCGCTCAGTTCACCCACTCCTTTATATAGATTCTGCAAGTGGGCAGACACTTCTAGCCAATATGCTTTGATTTTATGAAACTGCCAAAATATATGAGCATGGCCCTCAATCCCTTCCCTGCATTCTCTCCTGCAGTTTGCTGGCTTATCCGGATTAAACTTGGCCTCAGCTCTTGGGACCACAAAATATCTAGTTCCGATTCTCCATACAAATTCCCGCCATGTTGGAGAAGAAGTGGTGCCTCAGAGCGACATCCATATCTTGTTCCAGTCCCCTGTTTCAATCTCTATTCCCAGGTCCCCCTCCCACCTACACCTTATCTGGGTCGTGCTACAACCCTGATCTATAAGGTAGCTAGTGTACAGAAGAGTAATAGCCCCCTCTGCTAGTAGGTGAGGATCATATTTTTTCAAAAGGAGGCGGGGGGAGCCCAAGGTCGCCAGGACCTTCTGGCTATTCAGCTTAGGATATACAAAGTTTCTGACCTGATAGTATCTTTCTTTTGTGTTTTAGGACAAAAAAAAAAAAAAAAAACAGATTTCACAATTTATAAATTTGTAGTCTGGACTCAGGCACCATGGACACAGCTCTTGGCAGATCACCCTTGTCATAAGCTACAAACAATTGGTACAATTTTTAAACTGTGCAGGTCCTGTTTGTTTCTTCTTTGGTCTGTCAGCCATGTCAAACATGGATTTATCATCAATATGTATACTATTTCCCAGAAACCGTCAAATTTTAATAGAGCCCAAAGGGTATGAAAAAAGGCTGTATGAAAGAATTTGCCAGTCCGGTTTCCCCAAAAACTGGAACGACAGTAATGTTTACCCTGAATTAAAACTATGGGATTTAGATGTCCATTTCCCCCCAAAAAAAAAGAGTCAGTCAAAGCAGTTTAGTTCCCTCTGGCAAGAACCCCGACTTAATGAAAACTGCTAAATAAAAGAAGAAAAAATATCAGTTATAATTTTATTACAATTTTTTTTTTAAGCTTCCTATTTATTGATTTTGCATGCAAATCAACTGCAGTTACACAATACATCTTGGAAACATCAGAGATTATACATTCAGAGAGGAAATAAGACATTCTTATTATATACAGGATTATAGCATCTCCAAGTGGGTCCTATAATTCAGGGGGAATCAATAATAAAACTATTACATACTTAAAGTCCCAAATTCTGTGTAGCTGTAACCCAAGAGCAGATGGATGTAACAACTAAAATTAATCCTAAAGAATTTTTTAAATTACCTCTGCCACAGAGCATAGGATCCATCTTTTTACCTTAAGATTATGACCCGCTAAAAGGACTTTGAAACACAAGAGAAAACTACAACCCACATCTATAAAAGACAAAAGTTATCTTAAGGCTTCGGAAGAACACAGTTTAATTCTCCCGATTAATCAGAAAATGCTCTAAGTTAACTAAAGATATTGAGAGGACTCAATGGCCACAAGTTCAAAAGGGTTAAATTGCTGGTAACCTTAGAACAAAGTTTCTAAACAGCAGAGCCTTTATAACAATTTAAGCTTATTAATTTAGGAACATTACAGAGCATATAAAGCATATAAAATGGTCTATCCCCAAGCCATAAGCGACATCCTAGTGTCCAATAGCTAGATTAATTGGTTATCACCAGATAATCCCGTTCAGGTTTCTGCAGCTGACTTCATCCGATTGCTGATCTCGCCCATTTGTTTGCTGAGCTTCTAAATGAGAAACCCATTTTCCGATATCTGTCAGGTCAGTGAATATAAACACCTTGTCCTGATGAACAATACAGAGTTTGGCTGGAAAGAGAACCGCGTGGGGTATTTCAAGGTCTCGGAGCTTTGGCCGAACTGCATCAATTTTTTTACGGCGTTGCTGGGTGGAAAAAGATCAGGGAATAAATGTACCATGTGATCATGTACACTAAGCGGTCCCAGTCATTTAGCAAATCCCAAAATACAGTCTCTTGTGCCCATACTGTCAGCCACTATCACAAGTACACGCGGAGCCACTTCTGTCTGCCACAAGGACGAATTCTATAGGCCTTAAGGAAGCGCCACTCCGAAAAATCTCCATGGCCCTCAAACTGCTCCCTAATCCAGTCCTTGAAGAAAAGTAAGGGGTGGTCCCCTTCTGTCCCCTCTGGTAAGCCAATCATCCTGATGTCAGTGCTCCTCACTTGGTTTTCCAGAAGTTCCAACCGGTTATTTAGGTGCTATGTTTCTCTCAGGCGACCCACGTCGATAGCATTGCATCTAGTCGCCTGTTGCTGTAAGTCATCGATCGTGCTAGTTAATTGCGCCACGGATGTCTACACCAAAGTAATTCTTTCTGCTTGGCCATCTAGTTTAGTATTCACTGCAGATACTGAGGAGATCAAAGTTTTCAGTTTGTGGCATACAGATTGTAGAGTTTCTTCTCCTTCAGTATTGGTTGAAGGCGCCGACTTCGTCGAAATCGTGGTCAGAGCACCAGATGTTTGGGCATGATCTTTCTTTCTAGGATTGCCCATCTTATTCCCAAGTAGATCAGCTGCATGTAGAAACTTTAATTTCTGCTGATTTTAAGTTCTTAAGGTTTGATTTTGTCTTTTAAAGTTTTATAGATGTAGAGCTGCGTTCTCTGCGTCTGTCTAGCTCGGGATCCACAACCATTACAATATTTTTTACTACAAGAAAGTGATTCCCCAAAGGTGGTATCCGGGTTAACTTGCAGCCTTCTCTGGTTCCTAGGAACAGGAGAAACCAAATAAATCTAAAATAAATAACATAAAAACAACCTAACACAGAGTATCAAAGAAATAACTAAAATAATACATATATTTTTTTCTCGCCACCGGCTTGCCCCATTCAGCCTGACCGCCCAGCCCCGATGCCCGGAATTACCAGGGCTTACCTTATGCCCAGCTGTGGTGCCTGCAGAGGGTCAGGCGTCATCCTGCCACCAGGTTATTTTCTCCTCCATTTTCACCCCAATTACTCAGGGCCCCAGGAGTAGAGGCATGCGCATGCGTACTATGACCTCTGTAACAGCCTCTTCCACCGACTCATCAGCCTAGTGCCTGTGCACCTTCTAGCCTGTACTGCACCCTGGCTTCCACCAGGAGGCAGACAAGAGCCAAGGGATGCCACCTTGCCTCCCCGGAGAGGAGAGCTGTCTTTTCGGCCGCTCCATTCAGCTCCACGCTCTCTCCCCCTGCTGGCCTTCAATGGCCCATGCTCATTCCCGAACACGGGTCGTTGACTAAGGTAAAGGTGTTCACTGCCCTCTGCTACATCAATAAAATACAATTTTAAGACAACTAGAAACGCTAAACCATCTTGGAGGCTAGATGAGTGGAGCAGTACTTCGAGGCAACTACTCTCTCCAAGCAGAGAAACAAATCTGACTGTTGGTGGAGTAAGACCACAGCGCAGAGTCTGAACTCAGTTTTAATTTAAATAGTCCAAAATCAGAATAAGTTCCATCTTCAAGTCAGTTCAATCCAGTGGACTGATTGCTACTGTGAAGCTTTACTGATGGATTTGTGGGGTTAGGAAAAAGGTAAAGGCTAAAAGGGTAGCATTCAGAAGGTATAAGAAGACACAGAGGGAGGAGTATCAGGGGAAACCTCCTTTTCTCCTTATTCGTATGCGCTTCCCTTCGACTGCCTCAACTGTCACCTTCTATATGCCGGCGACCTTGTCCTCTCCACGGTGACAAATTCACGGCTGCAATCTCCTCAGTTCTCTCTCGCACAACTATGCTGCAGCCCACAGCTGGTTCTCAAAAAACCTCCTCTTAGTAAATGCCAGAAAAACTAAATCCATGCTGTTCAGATCAAAGCCCTTTCGGGCCAAAACTAAAAACCATCCCCCCTTACGCATTCTCACCCCAGACGGCCCAGCCCTGGAGGATGTCAACACCTACAAATACTTAGGAGTACTGCTCGACCCCTCCCTCACCTTCACTGAGCATGCAAATTCCCTTGTCAGAAGGTTCCATCAAAAGTTAGGTGCCGCCTATAGATTCAGGCAATACTTTACCCCTGAAGCCAGACTAGCCATTGTCCAGCGTAATCTTCTCCCATATTCATGCCAGGACCTCAGCTACTGCCATAGCTAAACTCTCTGCTGCCTACAACAGTGCCTGTTGCTTTGCTTTACTGGCCCCATTCTCCACCCACCACTGTACCCTCTATAATACCCTTGGATGGCTACCGCTACAAGGTCGCTTGGACCTAGCCCTCTGCTACATGGTAGATAATACCATCCGCACGGCTCCAGAATCCCCCAACTGCCCTTCTGAAAACCAGAACGCCTCCTCCCAACCTTCAGCTCTAATGGTACTCCCTCTAGCTGTTCCAAGGGTATCAACCAACATGGGTAGCAGAGCTGGTCTGCAGCCGCCCCTTTGCAGTGGCACAAACTACCAGCTGAACTCCATTCCATTCCACTCCAGTTTCAAGTCCGGTTTTCAAAGTCATAAATAAATAAATAAAATAAATGAAAAACGGAAGAAGGCAGGGAGAGCAGTAATGAGCGGGAAGATGCAAACTGAAGAGAGACTAGCACAGGTGGTGACAAAGGAGGATAAGACATTTTTTAGGTATGTATAACGAAAGAAGGAAGACCAGGGTGGAACTGTAAGGTTAAGAAGGCAACGGAGGACTGTGCAGAGGGGAACCACGAAAAGGCAGACATCCTGAACAAATACTTTTGTTCAATGTTCACAGAGAAAGGGGAAGGGGCCACAAAAAAGTAACAGAAGTATTGGAGGTGGATGCTAGTCATTTTCATAGGATAGTATCCTAAAGGGACTCGCTAATCTGAAAGTGGACAAAGCAATGTGGCCAGACGGGGTGCATCCAAGGGTACTGAGGGAACTCAGGGAGGTACTGGCTACACTGCTGATAGTCCTATTCAACAGCTGATTAGAAACAGGAGTGGTTCCGGAGGACTGAAGATGGGCAGAAGTAGTCCCACTTTACAAAAGTGGTAGTAGGAAGAAGACTGGCAATTACAGGCGTGTCAGCCTGACATCGGTGGGGGTAAAGTTAATGCAGTCACTGCTAAAAGAACTCATTACTCACCTGTAACAGTAGTTCTAGGAGTGGTATATGTTGTTCAGACACACTCTCTGGCATGTCCCTTTCCCCTTTAAGGATTACTGGAAGTCTTCAAGCTGGCTCCTCCCACCCACTCAGGTGGTATATACCTCGGCTCCACCCCATGATGCCAGATCTTAGCCCGCTGGAAACCAGGTTGTGTGCATCCGCAGCCAGGAAGGTCGGGTGGGTCCGTGTGGATTAACAACATATACCACTCCTAGAACTACTGTTACAGGTGAGTAACCTGTTCTTCTACGAGCATGGATATGTTGTTCATCCACACTCTTTGGCAGACTCCTAGCAGTTCTCCAGGAGGAGGGAGGCAAGACGAACACCCCCTACATAGGGAACAGAGATTGGAGAACTGAGGCCCCAAAACCAGCATCCTGGTGTGACTCAAGGTCGATGTGGTAGTGGGTGATAAAGGTGTTTGCTGACTTCCAGGCAGCAGCCCGACAGATTTCCTAGATAGGGATGTCCCTGGAAGCAGCCACCGATGCAGCAGTATGAGCCCTCATCCCTCTGGGAGGCTCCTTGCCCGCCAACTCATAACACAGACCTATGCATGATGCAATCCATCTTGCAATAGTCCGCTTTGCTGCAGGTCTGCCAGAAGCGGCTTCAGTGTAGGTGATAAACAGCTGGCGAACCACTCCCCGAATTTCCACCATCTTCTCCTTGTAATAGGAAAGAGCATGTCTCGGGTCCAAAGTATGGAGCCTGTACTCGGCCTCCGAGTTGTAATTAGGATACTATACCGGCAGAGTCACCACCTGGTTAAGGTGAAACTCTGACACCACCTTCGGAAGGAATTTCAGGTGGGGGTGTAGGACAACCTTGTCCCTGTGGAAGACCTGATAAGGGGAGTTCACTGAAAGCGCCTGGAGCGCCCTTGTCCTTCTAGCAGACATGATAGCCACCAGGAAGGCAGTCTTCCACAAGTATGACAGCTCACACTTCTGCACTGGTTCGATTGGCTTGCCCATGAGCTTTGCCAATACCAGCAGTAGATCCCACAGAGGCAGAGGTTCACACACCGGAGGGGACATGTGATCCAGGCCTTTGAAAAAGCGCCCGACCACTGTCTCCTGCACCAACGTCAGCTGACCGGCCCGCACCCAGTAAGCAGAGATGGTTGCCAGGTGCACCCTAATGGTTGATGACCGGAGACCCCCTTTAGAGAGAGAGACCAAAGGTAGTCAAGAATGTTAGCCACTGAACAGGACAAAGGGTCTAGGCCCTTACCCTGACACCAAATGGAAAACCTTTTCCACTTGAAGGCATAACACTTCCTGGTCGATTCCTTTCTGGATGCCTCCACCATGGTGTAGACATCTTCAGAAAGACCCAAAGCCTGGAACTCTAGCCACTCAGGTACCAGGCTGTGAGGTGCAGGAATTGAAGGTCCAGATGGAATACCTTCCCCTGACTGAGTGATATCAGGTCGGGAATGTGCAAAGCCGCTCCGGGTGCCTGCAGCCACGGCTGAGGAGATCTGGATACCAAAACTGGTGCAGCCAGTCTGGGGCTACCAGGATCACCTTTGCCTTGTCCCTCCTCACCTTGAGAAGCACATTGTGGGTCAAGGGAAATGGAGGTAAAGCACAGAGGAGGCCTGGGGTCCATGGCCTTGAGAAGGCATTCCCTGCAGCAAGCCCTGCTGAGGGAGGGAGGCAGGCATGAAACAGCGTCAGCTTGGTGTTGTCCCTGGAGGCAAACAGGTCCACCATCGGTTTGCCCCAGTGGGAGAACAGGCTGTAAGCTACCTCTGGATGGAGAGACCACTCATGGGATGTCTGGCCTAAGCAGCTGAGAGCATTCGCCAGATGGTTTGAGGCTCCTGCCAAATGGATGGCTAGGACATCTGCCTCCAACTGGCTCACGAGGGTCCAGATGCAGAGCACCTCCTTGCACAGCAGATGGGAGTGCGTGCTGCCCTGTTTGTTGAGGTAGTACATGGTTGTAGTATTGTCCGTCTGGACTTGAGCCACTTGACCCCGGAGCTGAGGAGCGAAAGCTGACAGTGCCAGTCTCACTGCTCTGAGCTCCAACAGGTTGATGTGACATCAGGACTCCTCGGGGGCCCTGAGCCAGTGGGCCCTTTTGTCCCCCATGTGGGCTCCCCAGCCCATGAGAGAGGCATCGGTTGTGAGGACGACCGTCAGCTCAGAGCGGACAAATGGGATCCCTTCCTGCAATCGGTCTGGGGCGGTCCACCATTGGAGAGCGTCCCACATCTTCTGGGTTACAGTGACCAGCTGGTCAAAATGACCAAGGCGCCAAGTACACTGGGTGGCCAGCTCCCATTGGAGGGGGCGCATGTGCAACCAGGCCAAATGGACCACTGAGGTGCATGCCGCCATGTAACCCAGAAGGTGCAGAAAGTCCCGAGCAGGGCGCAAGTGCCAACCAGAAATGATTGGGCAAAGGAGGAGAGAACCTCCGCCCTGTCTGCCGGGAGTCGAGCTCTGGCTTGACAAGAGTCAAGTTCTGCCCCAATGAAGCCCATCACCTGAGAAGGCATGAGTTCTGACTTGGCCTCGTTGATTAGGAGGCCGAGTTGAGAGCAGATCTGGAGGGCCAGGTCCCTGGACCTCTCCACCTTCTGTTGGGTGGAACCTGCTGGGAGCCAATCATCAAGGTAGGGGTAAATTCTGAACCCCTGATGCCGGAGATGGGCCGCCACCACTGCAATGCATTTAGTGAAGACCCATGGGGCCGATGACCGGCTGTACGGCTTGACTCGGAACTCGTACAAGGTGCCTTCGACCCTGAAGCAGAGGAACCACTGATGGAACGGATGGATTGGGACATGAAAGAATGTGTCCTGTAGATCCAGTGAACAGAACCACATGTTTCGCTCCAAGGATGGTATGATCTGGGACAGAGTGACCATCTGAAAGGTGCGTGACCTCAGATACTGATTCAGGCCGTGTAGATCTAGAATGGGGCACCGCCCCCGCACCAGGAAGTACCTGGAGACAAAGCCTGGGTCTGCTGGAGGATCCGCCACTGGAGCTACTGCCTCTTTGAGGAGTAGCTGAGCAATGTCTTCTCGAAGAGCCGACTGGTCTGAGCGGATATTCTTTCCTCCCGAGGGGCGCGGGCTCGGCTTGGAGGGTACTGCTCAAATTCCAGAGGCAGTCCCTGACCGATCACTTCTAGAACCCACCTGTCTGTGGTGTCAACGGACCAGGTGGAAAGAAAGTGGTGGAGTGGGCCTCCCACGGGAGGACCCAGAGCTGGCGTGACAGGAGCGGGGATGGCAGCCCCTACCCCATCACTGAGCAGGCTTGGAGGAGGAGGATCCAGGACCTGAACCTTGGTCTCCTTTACGGGCCTGTTGGGGACCCTGCTTGGGCCGAGGGCGCCAAGCTTGAGCCTGCTGCTGGTGTTGGTGTCTGCCTTGAAAGGAGGACTGCTGAGTCGCAGGGGCAGCCTGCCAAAAGGGCTTTTTCTTTTTCCTCTGCTGGTTCTTGCCCAAAGAACTCTTGGCAGAGGTAGCGTCCAAGGTGGCACTGGACTGCTCAATGCGCTGAAGGTGACCGGCCACTGTCGGGCTGAACAAGTCAGTCCCAAGGAAGGGCATGTCCGCTAATGTATGCTGGGTATCCGCCGGGAAGGAGGAAAGCCTCAGCCAAGCCCAGCGACAAGAGGCAACTGCGGCAGCCATCGAACGGGCACAAGAATCCCCAAGATTTAGGGCCATCTGGAGTTGCTGTTTGCCAACAGCTCGGCCCTGATCCCGGATCTGCTTGAATGTGGTCTGCATGTCTGTGGAGAGATGTAGGAGGAACTCATCCAATGACCCCAGAAGGGCGTGAGAGAAGTGTGCCATGATGACAGCCGAACTTGCCTGACGAGGGCCCAAGGTGGAAGCCGCATAGACAATCCTGGCTGAATGGTCCAAGAGCTTGGACTCTATCAGGAGGTCGGTCAGTGTCGGCAGAACTGCCAGTACGCCTGAACATAGAGGCGGTCACCAGGCTCTCAGCCGAAGGGTGCTCAGTGAACCCCGCAAAGGGATCCTGTGGGCAAAGCGTACTTGCGGGCCATGTGGGCAGATGGAGTTGGACAAGAGGCAGAGCACTGCCAAAGTTCTAAGGCCGGTCCAACAGTGGTCTCAAACACAGTAAAGGCCTCAGTCAGGGTATCCCCTCTCTTGAAGATGTTGGTGAGAGGGTATTCTGCCTTTTTCTGGATGGGCTCAAGGGGCATCCCTGTAGACTCAGAGATG
This sequence comes from Neoceratodus forsteri, assembly GCA_016271365.2. Classification (NCBI taxonomy): domain Eukaryota; kingdom Metazoa; phylum Chordata; order Ceratodontiformes; family Ceratodontidae; genus Neoceratodus; species Neoceratodus forsteri. The sequence continues at coordinate 666,294,612 of CM057451.1, read as the reverse complement.
AGGCGGAGGATCCCTTGAAAGGACGAAGGACCTTCCTCCGTCTCTAGACCACAGTCCAGTCATCATCCCCTGGATGTGAATGAAGACCGGTGACATTCAAATCCGAAGAATCCGGATACAACGGCCTACCTCCCACGTCACCTTCAACTTGCCGGGGGTGGTCTGAGGTGACCGTGACCGACAATCGCCAGGGTAGCCCGGTGTCCAGTCTATCTTCCTTGGAAGGAACCCCCCCCCCCACAGGCTGCTTGGGTGGTGGTTCCACCACAGTAGGTGGAGAGACTTATGGGCCGAACAGGTGGTCTTGCCGGCTCCGCGGGCAGGGGAACCGATTTGATTGGCTCCAAGGGAGTCTGCTTCAGACTTAAAGGCGAAAGCCAAGTAATGGCCAGGGAGAAAGCCGTGGTAGGCTTATGCCCGGACAGAATCAGCTGCTGCCAAATGGGGTCCTTGTAGTGCTGGTGGAGTTTCCTCCAGAGCCTATCCTCATCCGAGGAGGACGAGGATGACCGATGGCATCGCCTCTTAGAGCGCTTGTGGCCCTTCCTCGGCCTGTCGGACGAGGGGGTCCTAGACCTCGACCGAGATTGGGCAGGCCAACTGTGTCAGTTGGGAGACACCGGCAGGGCCGGTGACTTCCCAGAGTCCGGGACTGGATCCTCGATAGGGACTCCAGCAGGCTGGGTCTCCTCATCGGGGAAGACACGGACCGGAGTTCTTTCTAAGGAGTCGTCGACCGGAGTTGGCGACAGGGGATTGATTGGGTCGATAACTATTTCGACCTCATCGACCACGTCCTCAGTCGGCTGGCCCGATGGGAGGTCCGAGAAGCCAGCGGCCGAAGAAGCAACCTCAACCGAGACTGCATGCTCCTGGGACTAAGAACTCTCTCGGTCCCAAGACCACCTTCATAGAGACGAAGATTTGCTCAGATCCTTCTCCCAATTACGGGATCAAGAGTGCGGGCCCACAGACACCTCCCCCTTGGTAGGGAGAGACTGGTACAATTCCCTGAAGGAACCCAAGAAAGTGGAGCTCAGGTTGAGCGGAACAAAGAAGCTCCAGGAAGAGCAAGCTGCTTCTTCCTCGAACTCTTGCATGCATTCCAGTTGCTCGGCAGATCCCGAGGCCGCAGAAACACCCCACCTAGCCTCTTGATTTCAACGGAGGATTCCTCTTCTCTGGTCTCCCCAGTTGCAAGCTTGCAAGATGGTCATCCAGGACTTCGGGATGGAAGGCCAAGCAGAAATTGCAGGACGAGGAGTCATAGCCAACACAGAGGCAGTAGATGCATGCGAAGTGGGGATCGGTACGCGACATCTTTTGGCTGCAGAAGCACCGGCGAAATCCGGGGGAAGATTTTTCTTCCATAATCGAGGCTGCGAAAAGGTGATCGCTAACTCGAAAGATCCGAAGTTTTGGCAAAACTGAAGGTTTGAAAGCAAAGGTCTACAAAATGCGTGAGCACGAGGGAGGCAACCTGAATCTTCCAGTGGAAAGGAAGATGTGGCGTCATGGGGCGGAGCTGACGTATATACCACCCGGGTGGATGGGAGGAGCCAACTTGAAGACTTCAGGTGATCCTTAAAGGGGAAAGAGACATGCCAAAGAGTGTGGATGAACAACACATCCACGCTCCTACAAGAAAGGATTGAGGAATATCTTGAATCCAGTGGGTTACAAGACCCAAGACAACATGTATTCATGGAGGGAGGTCATGTCATATGAATCTGATTGATTTCTTTGATTGGGTGACCAAGGAATTAGATCAGGGTGGAGCAGTGGGCATGACCCAACTAGATTTCAGCAAGGCTTCTGACACTGTTATACACAGGAGACTAGTAAGCAAGCTAGGTAGAAACTGGTTAGGGGATAGGCGACCACGGGTGATGGTAAACAGAGTTCACTCCGAGGAAGGGAGGGTGACCAGTGGGGTGCCTCAGGGATCAGTGCTGGGACTGATCCTTTTTAATGTCTTTAAAAGTGACACTGCAGAAGAGCTAGAAAGAACAATCTGCCTCTTTGCAGATGACACCAAAATCTGCAATAGGGTGGACACTCCAGGGGGGTTGAAAGAATGAGCACAGACCTTAGAAAATGCAAGCAATAGTCAAGGGTATAGCAGCTGGGTTTGAATGTGAAAAAGTGCAAAGTAGTGCACTTGGGGCACAGACACCCAGGCGCAGAGTATGAAATGGGAGTAGTAGTACTGATGACCATCTAGCAGGAAAGAGACTTGGGGATAATCATACTGGAGGACCTAAAGATGGCCATGCAGCGTGACAAGGCAGTTGGGAAGGCTAGTGGGATACTGGGGCGCACAGGGAGGGGTATCACCAGCACAAAGAGAGCGGTGGTATTCCCTCTGTATAGATCATTAGTAAGACCCCCCCCCCAAGAGTACTGTGTCCAATTCTGGAGACCACACCTCTGGAAAGACAGAGTGGAGGAAGTCCACAGGAAGGCAACTAAAATGGTGCAGGTCTGCATCAGATGCCCTATGAGGAGAGACTTAAGGACCTAAATATGTACACCCTGGAATGTGGGAGGAGGGGGGGGATATGATAGAAACTATTAGTTAGACCTGTACTTGTGTAAAATTACAACTTATGTTTATACTGTTTAAACCTGCTGTAATTCCTTCTCCATTATCTATTTCTATTATGTTGCTACATCCTCACTGTTAAGTTTTTGCACTGTCTGTATATCTCTGTAACCTCCTCCCAGGTCATACTTGAAAACAGGCATACATCTGGATCACACCAGATCTGCTAGAACTCGTGTATCACAGAGATCACCTCTGGCAGCATGCAAAGGCCACAGGCAGGTAAGGGGACATACAGAAATATAAGAGAGCCAGGAATGACCGAAAGAACCAGTTCAATAGGAAATCGCTCACCAGTTCCTGGAAAGATGGTAGGAGGTTCTGGGGCATCATTAAAGAAGTAATAGGCAAGGACCCAAAACAGCCTCCAACTATGCTCAAAATCGATGGAACACCGACCCTCAACCCAACTAGCATTGCCAATACCTTTAATGTTGCTTTTACAGATCTCAGTAGTGTCCAATCCACTGACTTCTTCAAAGTCTCCTCAATAAAGGATAAGGTCGCAGACACGAATCAAACTCACCCCCCCTTTTTTTTTTGTTGGTGCTGTTTCTCCTAGAGTCCCCACCTGCCATCAGACGTGCCCCCCCCCCGTGCCGACCGGCACGTGACCCCTCCCTCCAGCCCCCATGACTTACCCTCGTGGGCGGAGACCCTCAACCCACCAGACCGGATTCAGTTTGGGGGAGGTGCCCTCCCGGCGGCACTGCAAGGGGGACAATCGTCATCCATTGCAAGGACTCCTGTTTTTCACCCCTGTAGTGGAGAGGGGGGGTGTGCAATGATGCCAGCGGAGGGAGCGCGCACACATCCGCACACGCTCCTGCAGGTGTTTGCCCCATCTCTGCCCTTCTTCTGCAGCATCAGTGCACTGACCCCCCAACCTAAGCTATGGGCCAGTCGAGCGCCTACCACTGGCGTCCCCCCCTACCCGGAGAAGGAGAGCAGTCCCTCAGATGCTTAATCCTTCTCCAACCCTATCAACCCCCAGTGGCCCATGCTCGTTGCCGAACACTGTTCGCTAGCGTAGTGCAAGGTAAGGCATCCAGCACCTCAGTGCCACCGGGCCGGCCTCACTCCCTTTTTAACTTTAAATCAGTTACTGTAGACGAAGCCAGGAGCTCCATCCAGAAAGTACTAGGAAAATCCAGATTCAGTGGGAATTCGCTGGACATGAAACTTGTCACCCTAAACCTGGAGGAAATTTTATCCCCATTAACCAAATTAATAAATCTGTTGCTAAGGCTATCCCAATTCCCTGACCAGCGGAAATCGGCCCTAGTAACCCCTGTCCCCAAAAGTGGTGATCGGGCACACCACAGGAACTACAGACCTATCTCCATTCTCGCCCCCCCCCCAAAAGCCATAGAACTGTGTTTCCGCAGACCAGCTTACTGACTACCTAGAAAAGTACCAGCTGCAGTGCCCCCAGCAACATGGATTCAGAAAGGATCACAGCACCTCTACCGCACTCACTGAATTCATGGGTTTAATCCATGAATCACTCGATCAAGGCGGTCTAGTTGGAGCAGCATTTATAGATCTCTCCAAAGCCTTTGATACGGTGAACCACACCCTTCTGCTTGACCAGTTATCTGACACAGGTCTGTCTGAAGATACCTTAACCTGGTTCGCAAGCTACCTCTCAGATTGCTCCCAACAGGTAAACATCAACAATCACCTCTCTGACAGGAGAGCAGTCGTCTCAGGAGTCCCTCAAGGGTCCATTCTGGGCCCCTTCTGTTCAGTATCTTCATGAACAGACTACCCAGCTCCTGTCACGATCATCTATTACTGTATGCAGACAATGCAGTAATTTCACTAGCAACCCAGACCCCAAGCTCCTCGAGAATCAACTTCAGCAAAGTTTTGTGAAGGCCGAGGACTGATTCTGCAGACAAACACTTTTTTTTATCTTTGTTTTAAATGTAAAAAAACAAGTACACAATACCTCATACAGGGTTAATAACAGACAGCACAGTCTAACAGCTCTTGACGTAGCCCTCTGGGCTGAACCCCCCCCCCCCCACTCCCTTATGGCCTCCCTTCCCACTGCCGGTACCTACAGGTACTAAACTTGTCACTCTGAAATGTTTCTAATTATTCATTGTGTTCTAGCAACTATGTAAAACTACGTTATTCTGTAAGTATGTGACTCTGTATGTCCTCTCTGTGATGAGGTACCTTTGTAAACGAGCCCCTGGCTCAAAGATTGTAAATCAGATTGTACAATAAATAAAATAAATAGCTATTCAAAAGTTTGATTTACACTGAGTCTTCCCCTATAATCTGTTACAACAGGAAATTGGGGTTTCCATTTTAATTCAGTTTAAACTCTAATTATAACACAATGCCAGCCATCTCAACGGCTATGGAGAGTCCAAGAACTAGGTAGAATTTACAAAAATAGGTTACCTGCAGTCACTATGAAAGTACAGTTATGTAAGAACTTACCGTAACAGTAGATCTTCGAGAGGAGCTCTTGCAGCAGGCTATTACTATTAGGACTATTGCCACAGGCCTTAGGACCCACCGGAAAAAACCTAGCTAGCAGTACCCAGCGGGGACCACCACCTCCCCCCCCCCCCACGGTCATGCTACAAAAAGGGGGTGGACCTCAGCTCCACCTCAGTTCCCACACCAAGAGCTGTGAACGGACTTCAGTGAGAAAACCGGGCAAAGCCCATCCTAGACATGCTGAAAAATTCTCCTGGGGGACAGAGGGTGGGAAAGCAGCACCTGCTGCAAGAGCTCCTCTCGAAGATCTACTGTTAAGTTAAGTTCTTACGTAACTGTACTATCTTATTTCGAGGGGGAGCTCTTGCAGCAGGCTATTACTATTAGGATAGAATCCCAAGCAGTCCTGCACCAAAGAGGTGACTAGTCCCGGGAGGTAGAATGACAGAAGAAGTGATGGTAAAGTCTATGGCTGCATTCAGCAAACTAGGACAAGAGTCCTTGAAGAACTGCCAGGCCGAAAACGGCTCGGCACCTGGAAGCAATGTCCAGACTGTAATGCCTCATGAAGGTGTGCACTGAATTCCAAGTAGCAGCTGCACATACATCTCGAAGGGAAACATTCTTTATGGAGGCAAAGGAGGTAGAGACTCCTCTAGTGGAATGATCGCTGACCAGACCCGGTAGAGGTTTGTTGTACTTATTATAGCAGTACACTATGCAGTGTACAAGCCACAGGGAAATGGTCTGTTTTGACACTGGTTTGCCCAGGTGTTGAGGTGCAAAGGCCACAAACAATTGCTCTGATTTGCAGTGTCCTGCTGTCCACTTAAGGTAATACCTCAGCGCCCTGTGGCCATCAAATGTTTGCAGGAGGGACTCTTCCCCCATTAGTAGGGGCAGGAAAATAGACTGGAAGGTCAACCGACTGGTTGAGAGTCAACTCCAAGACCACTTTAGGCAAGAACTTAGGATTTGTTCCAAGGGAAACTCTTTCCCGATGGAAAATAATATAAGGCTCCTTACACATCAGGGCCTGCAGCTCGGAAACTCGTCAAGCTGAATTAACAGCAACTAGAAAAGCAACCTTCCAGGAAAGGAAGCGCAGCTCACATTCTGCTGTGGGTTGGGGGTGGGGAAGAGTCAATTTCTCCAGCACAAAAAGGAGATCCCAGGGAGGGATAGGGTCCCTTATGGGAGGTCGTAGATGCAGAATGCCCAGTAAAAAGGTGTGGGCCACGTCCAACTGAGCCAGGGTCCTGTCTCCGAACAGGACATGATAAGCAGAGATGGCCCACATGTGCACTTTTGTGGACAAATAACTCAGGTCTTGCTGGTACAGTACAAGGAGAAGAGATATTGTAATGCTGAGTTCACCGAGCAGGAAAGGGGATCTAGATAGTGGGACGAAGCTCATAGGCAGAACAGTTTCCACTTCATGGCATTAGTGGAGTGGGTCGAGGGCTTCCTCACAGAAATGAGGATGTCTGCCACCTCTTGAGTGACCCCATACCTGGATTTGACTATGTCTGCAAGAGCCAAGCATGAAGGTGTAGGGACCTGAGATCTGGATGCACCAGCCTGCCCTGGTCCTGGGACAGCAGTTGCGAGCATATTGGCAGAGGGACTGGAGGTTCTGAGGACAACCGCTGAAGTAATGGGAACCAAATCTGCCAGGGCCACAGCAGGGCGATCAGAATCATGTGAGCTCCCTTGGCCTGTACCTTCAGCAACACTCGCTGAAGGAGAGGGAAGGCATACAGAAACTTCCCTGCCCAGCAAAGGGACAATGTGTCTGGCCAAAAAACATCGGCATGTGCTCTCGCGAGCAAAACACTGGCAGTTTGGTGACCCCATGTGTCAAACAGCTGGTCTGCTATGGACTGTAGCAGCTCCCACTCATGTGCCTTGGACAGAGACCTGCTGAGGCTGCCTGCCAAGTCGTTTTGGGCACCTGGAACATAGACGGTGATCAACAAAATATGATGCTCCAGTGCCCAATGCCAGACTCTCATTGCCTCTCTGCACAGGGGGTAGGAGTGAGTTCCCTCTTGATTGCTGATGTAAAAGACAACCGCCATGTTGTCGGTCTGTACGAGAAGAGAGCCTGGCGTGAGGTCCTCTTGAAAGGCCCGTAGGGCGCTGAGGACCACTCGCATTTCCAGAACACTGATGTGGAGGCTGCACTCCTACGGAGTCCAGACACCCTGAGTCTGGTGATCCCTGAGGTGCACCCCCCCAGCCCAAATCGGAGGCATCTGTTGTCAGAGTCCGGTTTGGGGGTTCCTGACTAAAGGGAATCCCTTTGTCTAGATTCAAATGGTCTAACCACCAATGTAGGGTCCTCCTGACCAGCTCTGAGATCCTAACAACATGGCCCAGACCGTGGAAGCCTTGGTTCCACTGCACCCTGAGCATCCACTGTGGACTCTCATGTGGAGGTGGGCCAAGTGAACTACCAGGATGGCCACCGCTATATGCCCCAGAAGTCTAAGGAAGGTCCTGGCTGGGACCTGTGGGGTTACTAGGACTGAGCTAGCCACCTCTCTCAGGCGATCTCCCCTTTCCTGAGGAAGAAAGGCCATGCCCTGGATTGAATCCAGGACTGCCCCTGTAAAGGTGAGTCTGTGGCTGGGCTCTGGGGAAGACTTTGGTAGATTCAGGGTGATCCCCACCTTTTGGAATACTGTATAAGTGTCTCCAACAGCTTGAAGTAGGCACTCTCTCGACGTCCCTCGTGCCTTAGAGCTGCAGCTACCACTGCCAAGCATTTTGTGAAGACTCGAGGAGCGAAAGAGAGGCCGAACAGAAGAACCCGGAACTGATAATGCTCTTCCTGGAAGTAGAACTTTAGGAACTTACTGTGAGGGGGAAAGACCCCGATGTGCATGTAAGCATCTTGCATGTCCAGGGAACAGAACTGGTCTCCCTGGTGCAGCAGAGGAATGGGACCTGGAAGGGTCACCCTCCAGAACCTTCAGCATTCTATATAATTGTTTAGATAGCTGAGGTCCAGGATGGATCTAAGATCTTGCGTCTTCTTTGGAACCAGGAAAAAATGGGAGTAATATCCCTTTCCCCACTGATGCAGAGAAACTGGCTCTATAGCCTTTTTCTGCAAGAGGGCCCTGATTTCTCTTTCTATGAGGGGAATGTGAGAAGGAGGGTATCTAGAGGATTTTGGTGGCATTTCTGGTGGAATCTTGGTGAACTCCAGCGTATGACCTCCCCTTATGATATGTCCAAGACCCACTGGCTGATATACTAGAGCTCCATCCCTCCAGATGCAGGGAGAAGCGACCCCCTACTGCCTCTCCTGAAGCCTCAGCCAGAGGTGGGGGTCAGTGGCGAGTTATTGGGCACAGCCGGGGTTGGGGAGAGAGGTGTGGGAGGACTTGGGGCCTCAAAAGGGAGCACCCCCAGGCTGCTGGTTGCCGGACTTCCTTTTGAAGCCACCCACTCTGTCCCTGGTTGTTACCATGAGCTTGTTGGCCTGAGGGTTTATGAAATGGCTGCTTCTGGAAGTGTCTTTGGTCCCCTCTATACATTTGGCGGACGGACCAAATAGACTTGCCCGACTCCTGGAGACGAGAGCTCAAACCCTCAGTCTCCTGCCCGAAGAGGACAGAACCGTGGAATGGAAGGTCCCTGATTCCAGACTGCAGATCTTTCTGGAAGCCGGAGCATCTCAGCCACGCATGGCGGTGAAGGTAGACCCCTGATGCTGACGCCCTGGCTGCCGTATCCACAGTGTCATACAAGGCTCGCAGAACATGCGTGTCTATGTCCGAGCCCAATTTCAGTATTGCCAGAAGTTTCTTCTTTTGTGCGGAATCTGGCAAGGCACTTACAAGCTCCTGTCCCTTCTCCCAGAGTGCATTCTGGTACTGGACCATGTGCGTGAGGAAATTAAGGGAATGGATGGAGCAGGTGGAAGCAGAATAGACCTTCTTACCCACCGGGTCCAATAAGTGGGACTCCTGGGGGGAGGCTGGGAGCTCAGATGCTTTGGCTGCTCTGATTTGTCATGGGCAGCCGCAATCACAGTGGAATCCACCTGAGGGTTTTCCGCCAGGAAAGGCACATCCCTCGCGGCCTTGTATAGCCTATCCGACTTTTTAGGAATGGCCGGGACTGAGGCTGGACACTTCCAAGTTGTCCTGGCAAGGTCTTGGAATACATCAACCAGAGGAGGCACCACAAGGGGTTTGGGCTCCTTCTGCCTCAGGTAACGAGCCAGTCTCTGGCACTCTGGGTCCAGGTCCTCTGTCTCCCATTCATTAGAGGCCTGGATGTGCCTCATGACAACCATGAAAGTGAGATCGTCTAGAGGCGAACGGGGTAGATCCCTATTGTCAGGATATCCCTCAACTCCTGAAAATGAAAAGGAAGAGGAGGAAGATCTGCTCCTGGTCCTTAAGATGTCCAAAATACGTCTCCTGGGATTACTGTCCGTCGAACGTCGTTGACTCCTGGACCGACGCCAGTCCCAAGACCGGACCGGCGACGGCTCCTAGACAGATGACGGAGCGGGGACAAACGCCTGTCTCGGGACCGGCGTAGGCTACTGGAGCGAGCCTGCCTAGATGAAGACTGAGCCTGAGCCTGAGGCAGCTGTGGGATCTGCTCCTGGGCTTTGACCAGCGATGGCTGGCCGACCTTGAGTGGTGCCGTCTGCGGTTTCCAGACCATGACCGTGAATCAAGGAACAGAGGACGCGCATTGGTCCTCAGGGGATTTTGCCATCAATCCTGCGGGCAAACCCCCCTGGCTCCTGGTTGTCCAGACGGTCTGGAACAGATGCTGGCTCCAGTTGAGGTGGAGGTGTGTCCTTGTGGACCTGGCTCCACCAAAACTAAACTAGTTCTCCCAGTTCCTCCTTGGTAAATCGAGATGCTGCCACCCCCTGTGGGTGGATCGGAGAAGTAGGGGGGTCCGGAAGGTCTCGTGGGGAGGAACCCGAGGATGAGCCTTCCAGGGTAGAGGCCCTAGGGGCCGGCGCCTGCACCCTAACTGGCACCAGTGCAATGGAAGCCCCGTTGGCCGCAGGCACTTTGACCGTCGCCAGTGTTACAGCTGGGGCCGGATCCGACGTGGCCGACTTAGGAGGGCGAGACCCGGAGGAGGCCTTAGCCTTGGGGTCCCTGTCCTTGCCAGATGGCTTACCGGCGTCCAGTGAAGCCGTAGTCTCTGCCTTCTTCGGCAGGGCCAAGGTTTGTGCCAAAGAAGCCTTAGCTGACTCTGCCAGAGCAGAGGACACACGCAACAACGTGGCCTTTGGCTTTGAAGCAGAAAAAGATTCCCGGCGGGGCCAGCATCGGTATTTTGGTGGGAGCTTCAGGCCTCAAATTTTTCTCCATGCCTGGACTTGGAGCAGTCGGACCCGCCTGAGCCAGAGGAAGAGGCTTTCCTGTGGGGAAATGGAAGCAGTGATGAGACAGACTATGGACCTTGTCACGGGACTTTTGTACCTTTTCCTGTGATTTGCCCTTGTCCCCAGGGGAACATTGCAGGACGTCCATCCCTTTCTCGAGCAGGTGGACTTTCAAGGCCTTCAGGAGTCTAATCCTCGTCCTGCTAGTCAAGCCTCGACAGATGTTGCAGGTCTTGAGGTCGTGGTCTGATCCCAGGGAGAAGACACACTGGTTGTGGCCGTCCTTTGATGGAATTTGCTGGCCAAAGGTGCACTTCGTCTTCTTGGGATCGGAGGAAGAAACTGACGACGGTGACTACATGTGATGGTACTGAAGACAAGGAGAACAATGATATCGAAAATAATGAATGCAGAGGAAAAAACACTCGAAGTAGAGAAAAACCAATGTTTTTGTTGGAACTGCAGTGAAAAAACTCACTAAGAACTTCCCAACGTGAGCAGGTTGCGCCGGGAAAGAACTGAGGTGGAGCTGGGGTCCACCCCCTTTTGTAGCATGACCAACGTCAGAGCAGAGCCGACGTTGGGGGGGCGGTCCCCGCTGGGTCCTGCTAGCTAAATTTTTTCCAGTGGGTCCTAAGGCCTCTGGCAATAGTCCTAACAGCAACTGCCTGCTGCAAGAGCTCCCTCTCGAAGTAAGATCTGCCATTTATCCATTTTTTATTTATTATAAAAACATAGGAATACCTGTACTTTCTTAGGCATCCCTTTCAGCTCTATCCGGATGAATACTTCTAAACCTTCCAAAAATATCACGAAAAGTATAAACTTTTGAGGGTGTTAGGCATCCTTGCTTCGTAAGTTTATGAACTCACTATTGGTGCAATAAGCAGTCCAACAATTATGACTAGACTAAGAATCAGGGCTAAATGTCGCCCCCCACTTCAGAGCAAGCAGACAAACTAATAATCACAAGACCACCAAGGTTTTGCTCTTCAGTGGTCAGCATAACAAATTCCGATCCTACCCTCTGACAATCTGCAACTCAACTGGTGCCCTCCTGGAACAAGTTAAACACTTTAAATATCTCAGGATCACACTGGACTGAACCCTATACTACTCCCAACATACTGAAGAAGTTGCCAAGCTGTCAACTTACACACTGGGATTCTGCACAGGCATAAACGACGCCCAATTATTGATGCATAAAACTAGCAATCCATAGGTCCATCATATCCATTATAGATTATGGACTTACAGTCTACAGCTCCGCCACTGAAACATCTCTTCGACGAATAGCCACAGCCATAAACAAGGCTTGCAAGCTCCTCACTGGTGATGTTCAGCTCGGGCATACCCGTGACCTCTACTAGCTGGTTTCAGTTAAAGGACAGAATTAAATTCCAAACCTGTCTTCTTGCTAAGATCAATCTGGGACTCACACCACCAGGACTGCAAAGCATCCTAAACTGCTCCTGTAAACCCTGGCGTACTAGGGGCTCTGTTAACCAAATCTTCCAAGTACCCCGCTGCTACACTACCCAGGGACAGAGATCCTTTGCCTACAGAGCTCACATCTGGCTAAACTCGCTCCCCGGCAACATATCCTCAATCCCCAAACTTGGCTCCTTCAAATATAAACTAAGGCAGCACCTTATCATGGACAACACCTGTGACTGCTTCCACTGAGCTGTGCAGCTAAAGGCCGTACGCCCCTAATCCTCACCAACTCCAAGTCTTGCACTTATCTACGCCTGCCCTACTTCAGTAGCACTTCCTACCCTAGTCCCCTCACTCAGCCCCTGCCTTCCACTCCCCCTGTAATCCTAACATTCCCGTCTCCTATTCTGTTTCAGCCCTACCCACCCGCCTCCCTGTCCCTCTATCTACCACACTTCGCTTCCCCACAACCCTTACTGTACACTCCTACCTCCCACCCTGCATACCCACTTTACTCCTTGCCCCCCCTCTCTGCAACCTCCCAACAAGGCCCCTGGTTGCATTACTCAGCTTCTCCTTCATTTTCCTCCCTACCCTATCCCCTCCTATCTAATGTCCACCGCTCGACAAGGCCTCTTGGCTGATTTACTGATCAAATCCTTGCTTTGCTTCCCTCCCACTTGTATGTTTATGGCCTGGCACACATTGTACAATGCCTGTATAGTTACTGTTTTATGCACTCATGTTCTCCTTGTTCTAATGTACATCCCTTGTTTGTGTATCTTCCTGTGACATGGAACCTATGTAAAAGAGCTCCTGTTCATAGCTGTTAATCCAAGATCTTAATAAATAAATCTGTCTAGGGTGCTTACCTGGTCAATAAAAGCTAAATAATTAAGATTCATGAGTATTTTTAAGCAAAATAGGTGCTCAAGGACAAGAGGACACGATAAAAAGCTGGAAGGGGGTAGATTCAGGAGCGATGTGAGGAACTACTTCTTCACAGGAAGAATGCTTTATTCATGGAACAGAAACAGTGGTGGGGTTCAAGAATGCATGGGATAGGCATAAAGGAATAGGGTTACCACCTGTCCTGCGTTTCGCAGGACAGTCCTAATTTGGGCAGCTGTGTCCTGCAAAAAAACATGAAAAATACTACATGTCCTGACTTTTCAGTAGAAAAAATATTTCCTAACTTCCCATTAAATCTTGTAGAAAACTGTAGTACCCTAACTAAAATTCATTAAAATGATATGAAACCATAGAAGCAAGCAAGGAAACTACAATACTTGGCCTTAATTCTGATTATACAGAGAAAACAAGCCTGTTGCACAGGTCAAGGTTACATACTGTCCTGTGAAAAATCATGTTTCAGTAAGAAATGTCCCACTTTGGGCTTCTTAAAAGGTGATAACCCTATAAAGGAATCTTATGGAAAGTGAAGGGAGGTGGGTGAATGGGCCGGAGATCAAGCAGGATCTGCAGTGATGTTGTAGGCAGGGGGAAATGGGGAGATTAGGCAGGCCAAGAGGTCTTTATCTGCTGGCAAATTCTATGTTTCTAGAAGCTACCCAAAGCTGACCATTTTAATGAGCTGCCTAAAGATTCTAAGCACCCTATATTTTGGTGTACCCTGTAAAGGTCTGATCATTCTGAACCAACTATCACAAATTTTTTATTTGATGGGGAGCATTCTCAAATAAGTGCTGCAGTGTACCTTCTTCAGCGTGAAAGGCACTCATCAACTACAGTTACACAAGCAGAATCTTTGTATGGTCTAATTTATCTGCTTTTTACTTTCTCTCTGTAATTAAACTTGACGTAAAACCTCTGGAAAAGAGCACTTCTGGTGAAAGGTATTTTTCCTAAAAACAATAAAGTAAAAATCTTGTTTCTCAATAAAGATCACTTGGGCCGCAAACATCAAGCCTGGAATTCATCCAAACTTTCAGAACCAATCAATGGGTTTCATTCACTCCAAACTGAGATATGGAGAAATGCAAGTGGTTCCCAAGGCATAATGTATCACATTACCAAGCTGATGACCCCAGTTCATGGTGATGACCTAGCTCTCAGCATTTCAGACAGGGGTGACTGACGGCACGTGTCACATGGGTTGGGGAGGGGGAATGCTGCCTTACTCTGGCAGTACTATCAGTACCAGAATATGTCATGACACATTACGTGTGTGAGACTCTGACCGCATGGGGCTGCTAGTAAATACACAATTTTTTTTTCTAAATTCTATAATCTTTATTAAGTTTCAGAAAAGAAAAAGTCATTATGAATATAATTAGATGGAGGATATGAAAATATACTTCAAGCACAAATGTCTTATGGTGAGAAAGTACCCCCAGGAAGAACAGCCTATGTATTAAAAAATTAATACTATGAATGATAAACCGCCAACCCCCTTCTTATTTTATTGGTCTCCCCAAACCCCATGAGACCTATATATATATATATATATATATATATATCCATCAAAAAGGAAAAGAGCCCAGAATGCAAAAGTTTCTCATGCTCTCAAATATGAATGAATCATCAAAACAAAAAAAGTCAAGAAACCGGGCTAAAAAAAAAAGGGAGGTAACAGTCATAAAGCTTTCCCCATTTCATGGTAAAGTCCTGCAGATTTTGCTTGATACTAGCAACCATTTTTTTCTGTTCCAAGATTAAGTAAAAGTTCTTGTCTCCATTCAACAAATGAAGGTATTAGTTGGTCCTACCAGTGCTTTAAAATAATTTTCTTAGCTCAAAAAGCTACAATAGTTAGATGGTATTTCAATTCCATGGAACTTAACCTGCTGAAGTCACCCAGAATGCAGACCTCAGGTGTAATATAACATTGCAAGCCTAGCGCAGAGCTTAGATTATTTTTTATACCCGTCCAAAGAGGTCTGATCAGAGGGCATTCCATAGAACGTCAAGAGGAGTACCCTCAGATTTCCCACATCTATTACAATTGCTGGAAATGATGATGATGATGATATCTCCACCAAAAGGGTGTGGTTAGCCCTCAAGGCCCTAAAGAAAGACAAATCTCCTGGGCCGGATGGCATTCATCCGAGAGTACTATGGGAATTGGCAGACATACTGGCTGCACCCCTGGCGGAGCTTTTCAATAGGTCACTTGAGACAGGGAGGGTACCTAGGATTGGCGCAGAGGCACATGTGGTGCCAATCCATAAAGGGGGGGTCAAGGGAAGTACCAGGTAACTATAGACCCATCAGTTTGACCTCGGTGGTGGGAAAATTAATGGAGAGTATACTAAAGGAACGATTGGGGGTGTACTGGGAGGAGGTGGGAGGTCTGGATAGTCGGCAACATGGGTTTGTTCCAGGTAGATCATGTCAAACCAACCTTGTGGAGTTCTATGAATGGGTAACATCAGAACTGGACAGGGGTAAGCCTGTGGATGTATTATTCTTGGACTTCAGCAAGGCGTTTGACTCTGTCCCCCACAATGGTCTGGTGGAGAAACTGATGGGGTTAGGAGTAGGCCCTTTGATGGTCAGATGGATTGAAAACTGGCTGCTGGATGCACCCAAAGAGCAGTGGTCTGTGGGGAGCTCTCGAACCCTAGAGAGGTTGCAGTGGGTACCACAGGGTCGGTCCTGGGTCCCATCCTGTTTAATGCATACATATCGGACATCAGGGAGGGTATAGGGGTGAAATGAGTCTCTTCATGGATGACTCCAAGATGGGAGCAGTAGTTGAGGGAGAAGAGGGAGGTTGGCCCTGCAAGGGGACCTGGACATCCTGGAAAGCTGGGCTCACACATGGAAATTAAATTTCAATATCACCAAGTGCAAGGTGTTGCATCTTGGTCGGGGAAACCCTAAACACAGGTACACCCTGGGAGGGCGTTGGAGGCCTCAATAGGGAAAAAGACCTAGGGGTCATGGTGGATGCATGTATGAATAACTCTGAGCAGTGCAGAGAGGCGGCTAGCAAGGCAAAGCAGGATGTTGAGATGCATTGTAAGGGGAATCACCTCTAGGAGTAGGAAGTAATTCTGCCGCCGACAATGGACTGGTTAGACATACCTTGAGTACTGTGTACAGTACTGGAGACCACACTTGAAGAGGGACATACAGCCCTGGGAGAGGGTACAGAGGAGGGCAACAAAGATGATACGAGGGCTAGGGATTTGATGTATGAGGACAGACTTGAGGAGCTCTGCCTGTTTTCATTGGAGGAGAGGAGAGACGGGGACATGATTGAGGTCTCTCAAGTACCTCAAGGAATAAATAGGGTAAACATGGAGGGATCTTTAGACTAAAGCAGGAGGTATCACCAGAGGGCATGGTTTGAAGGTGGAAGGGTGAGGAGGAAAAGAGGAGGAGGTTTTTCACTGAGAGGGTGGTGGACCTTGGAATGCACTGCCTGGTGAGCTGGTTCAGAGATCCACAGTGGAGGGCTTCAAGAGAGGGTGGGACAGACACAGAAAGTGGATGTATCAGATGATGGCCTGTCCCAGGGGGGTGGGGGATGGATGATAGGGGGTTTCTGGAGCACAAGGAATGGGAGGGTCTCGGCACCCAACTAAGGATCTAAGGTTCGAGCAGACTCGATAGACCGTAAGGCCTGATCTGCTGGCAAATAGTATGTTAGTAAAAGACCAAATCTATATAGCTTGACCGGTGTATAATGTACATTGTATAGAATTTTAAATTGAATCAGCCTTAAGTTGTCACTGGACACATACTGGTATAAATCCTTCCAGATCATCGACCAATTAACCTCATTAAAATTGGGTGTTGAATAGCAAAGACGAATCATATTTGGGAAGGAACAACAGTGATTATCAGGTTCAAGCGTTATCAGCGTGAGGGGTGGAGGGCACAGCCCAGAATATAAGAAAGACTCTGCCAGTTGGCCCAGCTCCAATGCTTGATTTTTGATCAATTTTTATTAAATTGCAACCCACATATTGAAGTTCATTACCAAAAAAAAATAAATAAAGATATACAATTTATGGCACTGGACTAAACAGTATCAGAATACTGCACATTACTAAGGCCCTGTCCACACTATGAAGTTGCCTCTGTAACGGTCCAGCTCATCTGTAACATTACCATACTGGTAATGTGGATGGGGCCTAAACTGTAGATCATTACACTCAAAAGAAAACTGAAATTTCAAGAAAAACAAAGTAACCAAACTAAGGGTCAGTAGTAGCAGCAACAGTAATTCTCTTTTTAGGAAAAATATAATCTGTATTAACGTTTGGGATCAGAAAATGACCAGGAACGATTTGTGTGCTGTTGGTGCGGTGCAGTGTTTCGGACGCTGACCCCGTTGGAGCTGTTGAACCTTTTAGTGATCACCAAGTATTTTGGCATTTCACACTCCACGTTGTATGGTTGTAGCCCGGGATTTGGAATATTAGAGGAGTCCCAGTGTGATCGGTTTTGAATGGTGGAGTATGGAGGATTCCCCAGCGTGTTATGATTCGAGACAGTCGGTAATAGTTCAGATCTGATTTGAACTGTGGAGTACGGAGGATTCCCCAGCGTGTTACAACTTGAGACAGCTGGCAAGAGTTCGAGGATCGGCGTGAAGGGGAAGGTGGTGAGTCCAGGTTATTGCTGGTTGGACTGCTGGGATTCCAGAAAGAGTTTTTCTGTTGCCAAGGACTTTGTGAACTGGTGGGCTTTATCCACTGAACTGGTGGGGTTGGACTTGGTCCTGGTTGCTCTCTTGGAGACTATCATTTTAGTGACTACATTCTAATTTAAACTGCCCTGCAAGTGGATTTGGGAATCCGGCCTGGATTGTTACAAAGTGGCCCTGTGCTTGTGGGATTATGGTTTGGCTGCTGGAGTCTGTTTCTGGTAGGAGGACCAGTCCTAGACAGGCTGGGGTGTGGAGCTGCGTTTCTCCAAAGCTCCTCGCTGGGTCGATCGGTCCAAATGGGGCGTTGAGGTTACGGGCAGATATTTCCAGTGCGCCCCCACCCCCATTCTAAAGGGCCTTGGAATTCTTTACAAGTACTGGAGGATTCTCAGGAGACTTTTTGAACAGTACAAGTAAGGAATTTGAGGATTTCTACAGACACTTTTGGTCAGACTTGGGCAGTGATAGTGCCTCTGTTTTATTTTGGATTTCTCAGGTGGTGAGAGGGCCTGGGGATCTGAATTTTATTATTTTATGATTTTGTTTATATTATTTGGTACACCTCAGTGAGACAGGGGTGTACTTAAGTTTTATTTCAGTTCCATTTTGCAAAAAAATACAGATTGTGAGAATATCAAAATTCCATTTTATTTAAAGCTCTGTCCTGACAATATGAGAGAGATATTGTTTGAGGAGTTTAATGTTAGAGAAACTGGTGGTTTAGATTGTTCTGCTTTTGTTTTTAGGGGTGGGGAGTTTATTTGTTATCAATTGTGTTAGTTGCGTGGTTATATATTGTTTGGTTTTGGTTTTATTTATTTATTTATTGAATATAATCGGAATTACAATCCTTTGAGTCACAGACCCTTTTGCAAAGGCTTCACGTCAGTTACAGAAGGTGGAGGGTATACATTTACAGAAACCAACATATACGAACAGTATTAGCTCAACAGTATAGGGTAATGCAGTCTTAGCTTTATCTTAGTTAACAGGTGACAGTAGTTGGTGGCATTCGAGATGCCCCTCATCAGAGAAGTGTAGGATACCGTTTCGTGGGATCTAGAGAGACCCTGTGTCAGGTATTTGGTCAGGGAAGAGGGTGTGAAAGGATGAGCGGTGGGCTGTGTGTTATCCACAGTCACATACTGCCGAGTCAAAGAGTTGTGCTTTGAGGCCTGTTTTAAATAGGGAGAGAATATGGGTCTGTGAGATTGGGGGGGTAGACTATTGAACCAAAGTGGGGCACGGTAGCGGAAAGATCTTTTCCCAAGGGATGGTCTACAGTGGGGGACAAGGAATGAGGTGTTGGCTGCGAGTCTTGTAGTACGCCTGTAGGGGGCTGCGCTGATAATTGAGTGGGGGGCCGATAGGGGCTAGCTGGAGATGTATGTTTTTTGCAAGGACGCAGGAGTGGTACTTTAGCCTTCCTTGGAAGTTAAGCCAACCAGTCAAAGCATAGAGCTCACAGGTATGCGTTAACCTGTCACTGCCTGTGACTAGGCGATAAGCTTTATTCAAGGGAAGTGTTGATGCTACATAGGGCGGTCGGTTCCGCAGAGCCATATATGACTATCCCGTAGTCTACCAGAGAGAGGGTGGAGGAGGAGACCGCAAGATGCATGGCCTGTGTAGGTAAGCAGTGTTTAAGTCTGTAGAGGATACCCACTCTAGCGTTGACAGCGGAGGAGAGAAAAGTTGTATACGACTATGGTAGGAGAGGGAGGTGTCTAATGTGATTCCAAGATATTTAAAACATGAAACCTGTTCTAGTGGGGAGCCATGTGAGTTTTTTATTAGTAGTGCTGAATGACTATGCGGGCTTTGCCAGTGCGCAAAGATCATGGACTTCATTTTTTGATAATTGATAAGGCGGTGTTTAGTGAACCAAGATTCTAGCTCCCTAAAGAAGTCCTGTAGGACTAGTTGGAGAGCGCTAGGCTGTGGGTGTTTCCAAAACACTACCGCATCATCAGCGTAGAGTAGCAGGTGACTGCTGCAAGACTTGGGGAGAGAGTTTAAAAAGAGGGTGAATAGTAGGGGGCTGAGTATAGACCCCTGTGGGACACCAGAGCATACTAATTTGCAGGAGGAGAGGGTAGTGTTCATCTTGACTTGTTGTGACCGGCCCGAGATGTAGTCTTTGATCCAGGTGGTTGCCTCTGGGACCAAAATGAGCTGAGGAAGGACACAGAGCAATAGCTTGTGACTGACCGTGTCAAATGCCTTGGTCAGATCCACGTAAATCGCCCCTGTCACTGAGCCTTGGTCAAGGGCCTCATGGATAAATGAGGTGAGCTCAGTAAGGGCTGTGACGGTACTGTGTCCTCTCCGGAAACCATGCTATTCTCGGCAAAGAAGGTTGTGTTTAGTTAGGTATTCAGTAAGCTGGTCCGATACTATTTTTTCCAGAGCTTTGGAGAGGGGTGGTAGTATCGATATCGGTCTATAGTTGCTTGTGATAGTGGGGTCACCGCTCTTCAGAATAGGTGTGATTATGGCTCTCTTCCAGGTTGTGGGGAAATGACTAAGGCACAGTGACAGGTTGAGAATTTTTGTGAGATGGGTTAGTGTAACATCCAGGGTCAGCCGAATGAGTTTGAGATCAAGGGAATCATTGCTATATCGGGCATTAGCAAGTGCTTTGGAAATGTAGCGTTTTGCCTTGTGGCAGGATATGATTCTTAGTCTAAAGGGTGTTGTATTGTTGTTGTTCGAGGTGTCGGGGGGAGGGGGTTGTAGAAGTTAGGTGGAAGTATGTAGGAGAGGTCTGAGAAGGAGGAGTTGAGGGCTTCCGCGATGGTAGTAGGGTCCTGAGTGGTATCCCCATTTACTGTGAGTTGTGCAGGGGTAGGGGAGCAAGATTTCCCACTGAGTTCTTTTATATTGTTCCAAAATTGTTTACCGTTGCCCCAGGAGGAGGTGAGAGTTTGTTGATAATATCTAGCTTTAGCTTGCCGTAAGGCCCAGGTACATTTGTTGAGCACGCCTGGTAAAGTTGTTCTATCCTGTGCGTTGGAGTCTAGGGCCTTATGCCATAGGTTGTCCCTTTGTTGTAGCTGATTAAGTAGTGAATGTGAGATCCAGGGTGTGTATCTGGTTTTCACTACTTGTTTAGTGAAGGGAGCGAAGATGTCACAGGCCTCACTGAATGTGGCTATAAAGTGGGAGAGTGCCAGGTCTACAGACTGCGCGGTGTAAACGGGGAGCTAGTTGCTGGTAGCTAGGTGTGCTTTGAGATGCGCTAGGCCTCCTTTTTTTAGTCGCCTTTGTATGGTGACTTGGGGGCAGGGGGTATTTTAGCCGACCACGGGCAGGTCACCAGGGAATGGTCACTAAGAGAGTCGGGGAGCACAGTGACATGGGAGAGGTTCCGTGACCTATTAGTGAAGATGAGGTCTATAAGGGTAGCGGTCCCTGTTCTAAGGTCCATTCTGGTAGGGGAGGCGACGAGTTGGGTAAGATCATATGCCAGGGCTGTGTCTTTGAAGCTGGATGAAGCAGGAGACAGCCAATTGACATTAAAGTGTCCCATTATGATGACTTCACTAGTAGTATGGAGGTGGGAGATACTGTGGCGGATAGATTCAAATGAGAGTTTTTGGTTGCTAGGGAGGATATAGGCCGCAGTGATGTGGTGGGTTTTGGTACCCAGACTAAGTTTGACTGTGAGTGTCTGGGCACCATATTTGGGTGTTGGGGTATGTACTTCTGTGGCGTGTAGTGAAGATAGAAAATGTGTTGGCCAGGGTTGACAGGCATTACTCCCCCCTCCAGGCTGAGGGATCTTCACCCCCAGAGGTGTATAGACGCTGTAGGGATCTGGGAATAGCAAGGAGGGCTCAGGCGGGGACTCGGCCTGCAGGGGGAGTAGACGGATTGAGATAGTGGGGACAAGGAGACGCCCTGGGACGAAATGGGTCCAGGAAAGGAGTTCTCCCTGTCTGGTTCCCATACCCAAGGGTTCTGCATACTGCAGACAGGAAACTCTGTCTCTCCCGGCTGCTCATCGAACCCGGGTGGTGTTATGCAATGCCAGGTCGATTAGGAACAAGACCGCCATAATTGGGGATCTTGTTAATACGGTTGACCTGGCTTGCATCACCGAGACCTGGTTGGATGGAAATGCTGGCACCGTTTTGTCTTCAATGATTCCTCCCGGGTACTCGGTGATACACCGCCAGAGGATTGATCGTAACGGCGGGGGTGTGGCCCTTTGTTTTAAATCAGAACTGAACCCGAGGGAAATCTGAGTGGGAACCACCAACTCCTTTGAATGTATCGCGGGAGAGGGTGTGGGGTGCAGGATTCTTCTAGTCTACCATCCACCAGGTGACGGGAATGTTTTCTTGCGGGAAGTTGCGGACTTCATTGCCGACCTACCACTGGGACCCCATAGATGTTTGATCCTTGGGGATTTCAATGCTTGGGTCGACGATGAACTCTCACAGTTTGGACAAGATTTCCTCCAGTTAATGAATTTACTGGGCCTCACACAGGTTATTCCCTCCTCAACCCATATTGGTGGTCATTCATTGGACTTGGTGTTCCTACTGGGGATGGAGATATCCGACTTGGTGGTGGAACCAGTCGGGTGATCAGACCATCATGCCATCAGCTTCAGTTTTGAGACCCTCCCAAGAGGTCTGCCCCCATGGAGATGGTCAAGCACCGCATTTTGAGGGGTGTATCCCCAGATGGCCTGATGGCGGAGCTTGACCTATCGGGCATGCTGAGAGAATGCATGGATCCTTGTGCTTGCCTATAATAAGGCAGTGACAGAGGCCCTGGATTCCATTGCTCCAGTTCACGTTCGTCCACTCTCCCTTCGCCCTAGGTCTCCATGGTTTGAAGAAGACCTGAGGAAGTTGAGGAGAGTTGGGACGAAGGCTAGAGAGGCGATGGCGGAGATCTGGCCTGGAGTGTGACAGGCTTAGTTTGATGGACCATTATTTGGTCTATCAATCAACAATTTCCCATAAGAAGGCAAAAAAATGTTGTAGGTGCCGTATTGGTCCTTTTAAGAACAGATCCAGAAACAAATGATTTGATAGCTTTTATTGGACCAACATGGATGTTACAGAAAAGAACAAAGTGCTCTAGCTTTCGAACCAACCAGGTCCTTCTTCAGAAGCTTTGTGGCAGTTTTTTCAAATATCCCATACTATTAACACCAGATTATATAGAAAAAGCAGAAATAATTCTCATTGGTTTAACATATACATTTAAAACATAATAGAAGATTACGTCAGAGAAGCTAATTAACACCAGTATGCCTTTAACTGAGGAGCCTCAGAAGGGCAAAGGTTATCAAGAATTCTCTGCAGCCAGAGGGTTCTTGTCATATAAATTTTAAAATGTCTCAGTATGCCAAGAAAGCATTCTAGTGATAAAAAAAAAACCTTGGAGTAGCATTCTCTCTAATACATGTAAGATGAGCTTACAACTTACATTCCAATTGTACTGGTATATTAAAGGACAGATAATGAGAGACAAAATCCTGAAATTAGGTATAACTGCAAGTTGAAAACAAGCCTCAAATTAACCTACACATATAAACATGATGCATGAAAGTATCACTTGTAAGTGTAAGTGCCAAATAAAAAATACTTGTCAAGGACCCCCAAGAAAACAAGACCATGAGCCTGATAAGTGCAGATTTCAACACAGAGTCTGTGTATAACAAAAATGCACAGAATCAGTCTAAGCAATCTAAATGAAAACCCAAAGGAATTGCACCTTTTATGAACCCCCAAGTAAATGAGATATGCATCTTAATATGAGCAGTTAAAAATGTGACAGTGTGTAATCCAACCACTGACAACTAATAGAAGGAAATAAATGCACACTACATGTGAAAACTAAGTGTCCTAGCCACATAATAATTGCCCCATGCCACGCTCCACCCACACGTGTGTACATACACCACACCTGCACACCCCACACAACCACAACACACAACAAATATAATAAAACACATTCCACACAGACCACACCACGCACAACAAACACACACACACACCCCATACCCACAACACACAAAAACACAACACACGCCAAACACACACATACATACATACATACATCCATCAGTATACAGCGCACACACACTCAAACGCACTCACCCCAGTGTTAAGGTGAGACGTCAACAATGTAGATAACCATAAACTTACAAAATCAAAGGCCCGCTGAAGAACTAAAGTGTTTATGTCCATCTTTTAAAGTAAAGGTCTGTGTAAGTTTAAGTGGAATAATGTGTCATGTAACCAACATCAATGTTTAATCCATCCGCCACCATATTGAGAAGTAAAATAAGTCTAATCTCAGAAGCCCGTCTCTGTTGTGTACTGTTGAAATGTCCTTTTAAAACCATCACAGACATATCCAAGATTGAGTGGTCATCCTGGGAGAAGTGCTGGGCTACTGGTTTCTCAATCATCTTGTGATTAATAGAATGTCTATGTGAATTCATTATAGTGTGGAGTTGTTGGCTTGTCTCCCCCACATAACCTGTGCGAGGACATTTCTTGCATTTGATAAAATAGACCACATTACTTGATGTACATGTATAATTCCCCTGTATCCTGAATAGTCTGTTTTGTGATGTAACCACACAGTCTGAAGTGGAAATGAAGTTGCATGTCTTACATGTGCGTTGATGTCATGGTATTCTGTTCCGGTTCAAGTTGACTCCTAATAATCAGGCTGGCTAAATTAGGTGGTTGTTTAAAAGATAGTAGTGGTAGTTCTTGAAAAATACAGTTAAAGGTTTCATCCTTACTAATTATTGGATGGAGATCCTTAATAATCTTACGTAGGAGTTCAAGGTCAGGATGGTAAGTGACTACTAAGGGTATTCTGTTGGTAGTCATCCGTTCCTTATATTGCAGTAGCTGTTCTCTCGGGACCTGTGTTGCACTTTCCACTTCTCTGTCAATTTCTCTGGACGAGTGTCCCTGCTCAATAAAGGTGTTTTTCAACATCGCCAGATGTGTGTGTCTGTCTTCCTCATTTGAACAGAGGCGTCGATACCGAAGTGCTTGACTATATAGGATAGATTTCTTTGTGTGACTTGGGTGATTACTTTTCTTGTGTAAGTACCTCTGTCCGTCTGTTGGTTTCCTGTAAAGACAGGTATGTAGGGTACCATCCTTAACAGTGACAGTGGTATCCAGAAAATGTACACTTGTGGCAGAATATTCTAGGGAAAGCTTTATAGTTGGGTGGAGGTTATTAAGTTCCTGGTGAAAATCTTTAAGTGCGTCAGTGCCCTCTGTCCAAATTATAAACAAATCATCAATGTAACGGAAATAAGCGAGTGGTTTATGTGTACAGTGCCTTAGAAAACCCTCCTCCAAATTCGCCATAAAAAGATTAGCATACTGAGGAGCCATCCTGGTTCCCATTGCAGTTCCCATAGTTTGAACATAATGTTTACCATTGAAACTAAAGTTCTGTGTCAGAATGAATTCAGTGAGTTTACCCACAACTCCAGGGTCAATGTTTGGGTCCAATTCTTTGTCATGCAGGTATCTGAGGCAGGCTGAAATGCCATCTGTGTGTGGAATATTAGTGTAGAGAGAGGTTACATCCATCGTGTCTAAAAGGGTATCAGGTGGTAAGTCCTTAAAACCAGAAAGTTTATGCAGGAAGTGAGTAGTGTCCTTGATGTAACTATCCCTTTGTATAACCAGTGGTTTGAAAATAGCTTCTACAAACCCTGATATCCCCTCTGTCAGGGTGCCATTACCAGAGACTATGGGTCTACCAGGATTACCAGTCTTATGTATTTTAGGAAGCATGTAGAATATCCCTGGCTTAGGTTCACTGGGGATGAGGTCCTTTAGTTTGGCTTGGACATGCTCTGGAAATGTTTCAATTAACTCCTGTAGTTCTCTTTTATATTCTGCAGTTGGGTCACTTCCCAGTACTTTGTAGTAAGTAAGGTCACTTAGCTGCCTGTTGGCTTCCGTAATGTAATCTTCCCGATTCAATATCACCACTGCTGAGCCTTTATCAGCTTTTTTTATGACAATGTTATGGTTTGATTTTAGTGTTTGTATAGCCCTCCGTTCCAATGGAGAGAGGTTGTAGCGGGCCTGTTTCTGCCTATTAAGAATACATACCTGTCTTTACAGGAAACCAACAGTCAGACAGAGATACTTACACAAGAAAAGTAATCACCCGAGCCACACAAAGAAATCTGTTATATATAGTCAAGCAGTTTTAAGCGAAAAAGATGTTTCAGGACTAGAGAGCATGGGATGAAGTTGGAGGGAGGACGATTCAGAGGAAACATGAGAAAGAATTTCTTCACAGAACGGGTGGTGGACAAGTGGAACACCCTGCCAGAGGAAGTGGTGGGGGCTGAAACAATCACGGGATTTAAGAATGCATGGGATAGACATAAAGGAATTCTAGAGGTCAGGGGTAAGGGGAAATAGACTTCTAGGAAAACAAACTGAACTTACAAGCTCAAATGGGCAGACTAGGTGGGCCATAGGCCCTTATCTGCCGACACTGTCTATGTATCTATGTACTTCGGTATCACTGCCTCTGTTCAAATGAGGAAGACAGAGACACACATCTGGCGATGTTGGAAAACACCTTTATTGAGCAGGGACACTCATCCAGAGAAATTGACAGAGCAGTGGAACGTGCAACACAGGTCCCGAGAGAACAGCTACTGCAATATAAGGAATGGATGACTACCAACAGAATACCCTTAGTAGTCACATACCATCCTGACCTTGAACTCCTACATAAGATTATTAAGGATCTCCATCCAATAATTAGTGAGGATGAAACCCTTAACTGTATTTTTCAAGTACTACCACTACTATCTTTTAAACAACCACCTAATTTAGCCAGTCTGATTATTAGGAGTCAACTTGAACCGAACAGAATACCATGATCATATGGTACATCACCCTCAGTCATCAACGCATGTAAGACATGCAACCTCATTTCCACTGCAGACTGTGTGGTTACATCACAAAACAGACTATTCAGGATACAGGGAATTATACATGTACATCAAGTAATGTGGTCTATTTTATCAAATGCAAGAAATGTCCTCGCCAGGTTATGTGGAGACAAGCCAACAACTCAAGACTAGAATGAATTCACACAGACATTCTATTAATCACAAGATGATTGAGAAACCAGTAGCCCAGCACTTCTCCCAGGATGACCACTCAATCTCAGATATGTCTGTGATGTTTTAAAAGGACATTTCAACAGTACACAACAGAGACGGGCTTCTGAAATTAGACTTATTTTACTTCTCAATATGGTGGCGGATGGATTGAACATTGATGTTGGTTACATGACACATTATTCCACTTAAACTTACACAGACCTTTACTTTAAAAGATGGACATAAACACTTTAGTTCTTCAGCGGGCCTTTGATTTTGTAAGTTTATGGTTATCTACATTGTTGACGTCTCACCTTAACACTGGGGTGAGTGTGTGTGTGTACTGTATACTGATGTGTGTGTGTGTTTGGCGTGTGTTGTGTTTTTGTGTGTTGTGGGTACGGGGGGTGTGTGTGTGTTTTGTTTGTTGTGCGTGGTGTGGTGTGTGTGGAATGTGTTTTGTTATATTTGTTGTGTGTTGTGGTTGTGTGGGGTGTGCAGGTGTGTGTGTGGGGTGTGGTGTGGTGTATGTACACACATATGTGTGGGTGGAGCGTGGCATGGGGCAATTATTATGTGGCTAGGACACTTAGTTTTCACATATAGTGTGCATTTATTTCCTTCTATTAGTTGTCAGTGGTTGGATTACACTGTCACATTTTTAACTGCTCATATTAAGATGCATATCTCATTTACTCGGGGGTTCATAAAAGGTGTAATTCCTTTGGGTTTTCATTTAGATTGCTTAGACTGATTCTGTGCATTTTTGTTATACACAGACTGTGTTGAAATCTGCACTTATCAGGCTCATGGTCTTGTTTTCTTGGGGGTCCTTGACAAGTATTTTTTATTTGGCACTTACAAGTGATACTTTCATGCATTCATGTTTATATGTGTAGGTTAATTTGAGGCTTGTTTTCAACTTGCAGTTATACCTAATTTCAGGATTTTGTCTCTCATTATCTGTCCTTTAATATACCAGGACAACTGGAATGTAAGTTGTAAGCTCATCTTACATGTATTAGAGAGAATGCCACTCCCAAGGTTTTTTTTTTAATCACTAGAATGCTTTCTTGGCATACTGAGACATTTTAAAATTTATATGACAAGAACTCTCTGGCTGCAGAGAATTCTTGATAACCTTTGCCCTTCTGAGGCTCCTCAGTTAAAGGCATACTGGTGTTAATTAGCTTCTCTGACATAATCTTCTATTATGTTTTAAATGTATATGTTAAACCAATGAGAATTATTTCTGCTTTTTCTATATAATCTGGTGTCAATAGTATGGGATATTTGAAAAAAACTGCCACAAAGCTTCTGAAGAAGGACCTGGTTGGTTCGAAAGCTAGAACACTTTGTTCTTTTCTGTAACATCCATGTTGGTCCATAAGAAGGCAGAATTCCTGTCCAGGGAAATTGCTGCCACGCAGAATCGACCAGCCCAGCTTTTCCGGACCGTGGACAGATTGTGCAATCCACTCTGTCTTCAGCCCAGAAATGCTTTTTCACAAGAGCAGTGTGAGGAAACTGCTCGATTCTTCGCGGATAAGGTTGCCACGATCAGGTCTGAGGTCCGCATGACCCTTTCTCTAGGGAGTAGCAGTGGTTGGCAGGAGATGTCGGACCCTCGGTTTGAGTGGTGTGACTTTGATCAGCCTAAAATCAGTGATATTGTGATGGTTATCCAGACTTTACGTCCTACCAACTGTAGTTTGGACCCGGGCCCTACGCGTTTGCTTGTTGGCTGCGTTGATGTTATCGGCCCGGTCCTTGCCGAGATTGTCAGGTTATCCTTGGAGAGGGGAATTTTTCCAGCATCTCTTAAGGAGGCCATGGTTCGACCTCTTCTTAAGAAGCCCTCCTTGGATCCTGACTGTCTTAGAAACTACAGGCCTGTCTCTAACCTTCCATTTTTGGGTAAGGTCATTGAGAAGGTGGTGGCTTCACAACTGGATGACCATTTGACCAGCCATAATATCTATGATTCTCTCCAGTCCGGTTTCAGGAAGAGACATGGCACTGAGATGGCTCTTGTTCGGGTACTAAATGACCTCCTGATAGCGAGAGATCGAAAGACTCATTCCATCTTGGTCCTTCTTGATCTCTCTGCAGCATTTGATACTGGGGACCATGGTGTGCTGCTGGATCACCTGCGGTTTATCTGTGGACTATCAGGGGTTGTCCTCAGTTGGTTTCAATCCTACCTCACGGGTAGGACTCAGAGTGGTGTCTGGGGTTTGTACCTCAGCTCCATTCTCCCTGCCCTGTAGGGTTCCGCAGGGATCCATTTTAGTGCCCATGTTGTTTGCAGTGTATATGCTGCCGTTAGGAGCGATTATTAGATGGTATGGCTTGAGTTTTCACTGCTATGCAGATGATACTCAGCTATATGTGTCTTTTGTCCCTGAACAGGATGATGCCATTTCGGTGCTCAACAGCTGGCTGGCTGAAATCCAGGCCTGGATGAACATGAGCTGGCTAAGGTTGAACCCTGAAAAAACCGAGGTGTTGGTTGTGAACCCGGGCTGTCATGAGGTGGGTGTGCTGGCAGGCTCACCTTCGGGCTTGTGGCTCGGAGGTGTCCAGCTAGCTACCTCGGACCGGGTACGGAACCTGGGCGTTATGTCTGATGACTGTTTGACCTTGAAATTACAAGTGTCAGCAGTTGTTAAAACCTCTTTTTACTATCTGAGAAATATCGCCCAGGTGAAATATCTGGTTCCTCGTGACGATTTTCCAACACTGGTTCATGCCTTCGTTACCTCCTGCCTTGACTACTGCAATGCCCTTTACCTAGGGCTGTCGGGGGTTGATATCTGCTGCTTGCAGCTGGTGCAGAACGCGACTGCCAGGCTGTTGACTGGTGCTTCAAGAGCCAGTCATATAACGCCTGTGATCCGCGATCTGCACTGGCTCCCGATTAAGTGGCGGATCACCTTTAAGGTTGCTTTGTTAACCTATAAGGCCCCACAGACCAGTGACCGAGCTACCTGAAAGATCTCCTTTGTCTATACTGTCCCTCTCGTCCTCTCCGATCCACTGATGAGGGATTACTAGAGGTTCCCAGGGTACGTTCGCAGACATCGGGAGCAAGGGCATTTAGCTTTGTTGCTCCGTCCCTGTGGAATTCTCTACCTCATCAGGTACAAGATTGCCTAACCGTCCAGAGTTTAAAACTGCATCAAAAAACGATCTTTTTGATCTGGCGTTTGGTAACTGAAGTGTTTTTTTATGTGATTTTATATTTATTGGAATTTATATAATGTATGCAATTTTACTTTGTTTTATTTTGTTGTACAGGCGCCTTGGTTTTGGAAAGGTGCCTTTTTTTTTATAAATAAAAATTGATTGATAAAAAATAAAACAAAGCCACTTAAAATTAACAACAATACAATAAAATGCAATACAGTGTAGGGTAAAGCCCAAAAGTGCAGCATACAATCAGATCTGCACTGGGTACTGGTTAGATGGTTTATGTCCTTCAAAATTCACTTGATGGTATTCAAGGCCCTGCAAGTTGGGCCCCGACTACATAAGTCTTCCTGTACTCACATACTCATGAGCACCTCCGTTCTGCCACGCAGAATCTTTTAAATGTCCCACACAACTGCCTGAAATCATCGGGGGATAGGGCCCCTTCTGTGGCCGGTTGGCATCAGAGGAATTTTCTGCCTTCGTAACCATGTAAGCTCTCCTCAGTGAAGGTTTCTTAAAAAGGGCTCCAGAAACCATCTGTTCTCCCTGGCTGTTTTTTTAACTTATATTTTACTGCATTTAAAATAAAACAATAAGTTTTACAGCTCATGTCAGACATCAACATACATGTCAAGCTTCATACAGTGTAAGAAAGAGTGTTCAAGTTTAAACAAACTGGATTCCAGATATGGGGTAGTGTTGCTATGGGAGTGCTTCTGTGGATATGACTATATTCCTTTGAATAGTGCTGGTATCTGACCTAGGATCTGGCCGGAAATCAGAGGTCTGATCCATCCTTTGATGGTTGGATCCGGTGGGTGGATCCATTAGATCCAACCTCAGATAGTTGGATCTGTTGGGCAGCTCCACCGGATGCGACCTCAGATAGTTGGATCCGATGATTGAATCCATCGAATGCAACCTTGGATACTAAGATCCCTGGATACCTCAGATACTTAGAGTGGATCCAACAAGATCACATCCTTGGTCAGATGTCTACGCCATCTGATATCCAACCAAAATAATGGTAACCAATGGTATCCATCCTGGTCGGATACTATCTGAGCAACATTAATGTGTGTGGTTGGGGGGGTAATACAAAATTCAGGTTATGTAAAATTAATGCTAAATAGCTGCACCTTGCACGAATGAGAGAGCATCCAAGATATCAGTGTCTAAGCATTCTTTTTAGATTCCCACACAAAGATGGGATATGCTCTCAAGCCAAACATACTGATAGTTCTAAACATTTGCATCCTCCTCCTTCCCCTCCCCTTAGTCTCACAAGTCCACAGCCCTCAGAAACTAAAACAACAAAATAAGGCACATACAGGATAATCAGAGAGAAAAAAAACATTTCCACAAGTTTGCTCATCAAACACTACTATGAAACTTGAATTCTCAGTATAGAACATCAACTGTAAAATCTCTCCTATATTAAGAAATAAGTAACAATGCACACAAGAACAAGTTGAACCAGAATTTAAATTTATAGATTTCCCATCTGTGAGAGTCATGGGGAAGTGAGTTTTGTAAAACGGAAAAGCCCCACCTGAAAGTTAACCAAGTTAAACTAACCTCAGTCACTTAAGCAGCACTTATTCTTTCCCAATCATGAGATTGCTGCCATATTAGAAGATCTGGAGAGAAGGAAACGAGGTCCTGTCGTCGAGGCACAGGTCAGGAAGCATAGAAAAAAACAGGAGCAGTTGTAGAATTCACAAAAAAGTATCTTATTTGTACTAGCAGTAAAAAAAAAAAAATAAACTTGTTCTGTACAACTGTTTACAAAGGCAGAATAAAATAGTGAAGTTCCATCAGAGCTTTCCTTCAGTCTTTGTGTGTCCATCTAACATGCAATTGCAGCTCAGCTCTCTCATAAGTTTTGGCAACCCCCTTCTTAACAAGCATCCCGTTTTTTCTAAAATGTTCTTGTATGTTTCTGGTAGGAACACAGTGTCCCCGAGCTGAGACCCCATCTCCACAGCTTTTGCAAAAGGCTTAAGAACTGCACTAAGGTAACATCTTGAGTTTCCAACAGCTTTTTGCAATAATCTAAAATCCACAATTACATACATTTCAAAAATTAACTATATAATTTCTAAACAAAAGGGATCCCAATATCAGTTACATTTCCATACAATTATTTGAATATATTTTTATATCAGCAGATATGCAAGGGAGGAAAAGACAAACAGCAAGGGAAGACAGCGAGATCGCGAGAAGCAGAGAATTGCAACACTGTCGGGGTGATCAAGTCCTAGGTCTCACGAGAAAATCTGGTTGCACAACCAGACAGACGAGCCAGAAAAGGAGAAAGCAGCACAGATCCCTGCATTCAAACTCTCCATAACAACTGGGAGAGCGTCCTATTCCACTCTATCACATACACCCCCCTCCTTAACAGGGAACCTGTTTTATTAAACAGGTTTAAAAAACTTTCCATTAATTCTCTAACATTAGCTTCTAAGTTTTAGAAATTAAGCACATGTGCATTATCCGTTTTTTCTATAACGTACAGCAAACAGTAAAGTTTAAACTCATGCATTTGTTTTTCCAACCCTCAGAACCCTCAATTCCTGATCCATATCTTGACAGAAAATCAGCATTGCTATTCTCTACCAGATTTATCACATTGAATTTTAGCTACAGCTTCTATTTTAGAAACCTATGGCTTAACTTCTCCATTTCCCAACACATAGCACAAATATCTGGTTTCCTGCAATATGGCCTGGCTTATTACAGTTATAGCTAATAACGTTTTTGGGCACAGATTTGTTACCCCCACCAGAGTTCTTATCAGGCTTGGAGTTTAAATGGGAAAAAGAGTGTCTTACCGGTGCTTGGCTGTTAGCTCTCTGCTGTGGTGTCTGTCTGGCCATTTGATAGTCCTCGGCCAAACAAACAGCCTTTTCCCCACTTTCTGGTCATTGTTCCTTTACCCAGAGCTGTTCATCTGTAGGAAGGATGTTGATGAATTGCTCCACTGCAAATGTGTCAATCTGTGGGATTGTTTTGCCCTCTGGTTGGAGCCATTTTATCAGGAGTTCTCTGAGTTGGGTGAAGGCTTCTCAAAGATTGTCGACTGAGTTGTGCTTCAGAGATCGAAATCTCTGCCTGTAGGTCTCTACCGAGATGTCATACCTTTTCAGGATTTCACTTTTCAGCAGGTCATAGTTCTCTGACTGTGCGGTGTCTATATTGCTGTAGGCAAGTTGGGCCTTCCCTGACAGGTAGGGTACCAGTCTGATAGTCCATTGCTGCTTTTGCCATTGGCAGGGTGTGGCAATTCTTTCAAAAGTTGTCAGGTATGCCTCAATATCATCTGAGGGACACAACTTTGTAAGTTTAATGACTTTTAAGTTGATTGTGTTTTGTTGCTTGTCTGGATCTGTGCCAGATCCTCTGCCTTTGATAGCTTGCAAGACATCCAGCCATCGTCACTCCTGTCACTGCATCTCTTCTTTTCTCTCTGCTTCTCAGTCTCTTTTTGTTGTATAGCCCACCATTTGAAAAAGTCCATCAGGCTTTCAGGTTCTGTCAATGCCTGTTCTTTTTCCATAACTTGAGCTGGCTGTATAACCTCAGCTTGGACTTCTGTCTCTGCTAGTTTGGCTGACATTCTCCTGGTAACCACTCCTGGACTTGCTGCTGCAGAATCCATACCTTTCCCTATGCTTCCCTGGTACTAGGTCCAGTACCCATGCACAAAACTTCAGGCTTACAGTATGCTTGGCGTAAATCCCACTTAGTCCAACACCATCTGTTGTCGAGGCACAGGTCAGGACGCATAGGAAAAAACAAGAGCAGTTGCAGAATTCACAAAAAGTATTTTATTTGTACTAGCAGTAACAAAAAAGGAAACTTTTTCTGTACAACTATTTACAAAGGCAGAATAAAATAGTGAAGATCCAGAGTTTTCCTTCAATCTCTGTGTGTAAATCTTACATGCAATTGCAGCTCAGCTCTCTCGTAAGTCTTTCAACCCCCTTCTTAACAAGCATCCTGTTTTTTCTAAAACGTTCTTGTATGTTTCTGGCAGGAACAGCGTCCCTGAGGTGAGGCTCCATCTCCACAGCTTTTGCAAAAGGCTTAATAATTTGCACTAAGGTAACCTCTTGAGCTTCTAATAGCTTTTTGCAATAATCTAAAATCCACAATTACATACATCTCAAAAATTAACACTACATAGTTTCTAAACAAAAGGGATCCCAATATCAGTTACATTTCTATACAATGATATATTTGAATATATTTTTATATCAGCAAATATGCAAGGGAGGAAAAGACAAACAGCAAGGGAAGACTGAGATAGTGAGAGGCAGAGAATTGCGAGACTGTCAGGGTAATCAAGTACTAGGTCTCACGTGAAAATCTGGTTGTGCAACCAGACAGAAAAGAGACAGAAAAGGAGAGAACAGCACAGATCCCTGCACTCAAACTCTCCATAACAACTGGGACAGGGTCCTATTCCACCCTGTCACAGACCCCAAGTCCGGAGTTTTTTTTGTTTTGCTTTGTTTTTTTTTGGGGGGGGGTTAAATAAAAGCAGCTAAACTTCATAACTATATTTGAAAACAAGATATTAATTAAACCACCTTCTGCTCAGGGATCTAAGTTATAGCAGTCGAGTGTAGGGCAAATTAACCCCCACACTTCAGTTCACTCCTCAGATCAGAGTCCAATAAAAGAGTAAACGTCTATCAAATTAATAACTTAGGCATTCCGTTGTGGCCAAATGCCTTGGTTTCTTCATTTTCTTCCATGTCCTCTGGCTCCCTGGATCTTGCTGCCTCAAACTCCAAATGGATCAATTCTATCATCTTGCCTGCCTCCAAAGCCTCTGTAAACTGATAGTGTGTCCACCACAACAGATGCAGAGGCGCACAGGCATTAGCAGTGTGTGAGAAATACCCAAACTTTTTAACTGGGCTCAAATGGCATCACATTATTTATACTGTGATCTGCTCATGTCGGAAAGGTAGGGAAATAAATGCAGCACGGTACTATTAAAACTGAAAGCCTGACAGTCCCTGGAGGCCTGCAATAGTGTATCCATTATCACCACTGAAGCTATGACGTGCAGGACATTTCTCAGTTTGTCCCCTTGTTGATCCACCAAGCAGAGACAGATGTGATACATTTTTATGAAATGGGGAGAAAGCTCCCATGAGGATAGTCCCAAAAACACCTGGCAGCCACTATTTCATGAACAGGAGGACCTGCTCATCCTCACTCCACTCTGGGAGCTTGCCCCGCCGCACACAAAGACCTGTGTGCATTCTCCAAGGTTTCCAGCCAATATCGCAAGTGAGCATTTTCTGTACTCATTTTGCTGGTCCCTGCCAAGGCTTGTGTGGCTGTAGCTTCTGCCAAGGTTGCAGTGTTTGTCGCAACCTGAATCTTAACATCTTGCTCCCCTGTCTTTTAAGTACTGCCTCAACCCTGCCATCGATAGTCTGTGTCGATGCCATCAGGGACTGCCATGGCGGTTCAGCTCCTGTTCCAGATGGCAGGGTGGTAGAAGTTTCAGCCTGTTGCTCGGGATTTTCTGCTCCCCCTCAAGTTCCCTTTGATCTGATCATGCAGAGATTGGTATCACTCTATCCTGATGGTAAGCAGAGTTATAATTTGTTGAGCTATTTTAAGTTTCTGTAACTACACAGTTTTATTTTGGTAAGGCCCCGTAGCTCTGCAGAGGCACATCTTCTCAGAAGACGTGTTCCTTTGATCGGATACTGGAGGGACTCCAGTTCTGTATACTATGATTTTAAATGATGCTGTATGTGTTGGACCGTATTTTCTGTACAATGCTTCGGGCCCCTGGGATGAGGTGCTTAAAAATATAAAACAGCTATTAGCACATCATCATAACCAAGACCTAAAATGTTTTAAGGCCCAAGGGATATTGGTCATCTTATACCTTTTAGAATTACTCATATTTCTGTCACTCACATCTATGTCTAGTGAGTGAGTACTTCTCTCGGAATCAGCCGACTACCAAGACAATGATCTTGGCTTTGTGTTTCATTGTACAATTTCCTGCAAATTTTCCTTCTCCTTACACTCAAAACTTGAAGTTTGTTCTCTATCATGATTTTATAAATATCAACATCATATATCCATTAATTATATGCAAAGCCCTTATCTGGATACTTTCTAAAATGTGTTCCTCTTGTTTAGTTAGAGAGGAATGCCATACCAGGAGCCTATATTCTAAAACCAATCTTACAACTAATTAACCGATTACAAGTAAATCACTCTTTAGTATACCAGTTCTTTTTAAACTTATAAACTAATGCACTCTTATTTGCTCCAATATATATCTTGTGAATATTCTCAGTTCAACTCTATTTAGAATCCATTTTAATAACCAAAAGGTCACAGTATTTTCAGAAGGAAAGTCTCCTTTAACCATCACAGCCCCCCTCTCCCCAGTTCCTCTCCTGTTTGATTGGACAGAATTTCTTTAGTTTTTTTCAGGTTTAGACTCATCATTTACTTCTGTCCAATCAATTACACCATCTAAAACGTGCTGCAACTCTAACTTGTCATCGTCATCGTAATCATCATCATTTATTTACACAAAGTGCCTCAATCCAGGAACTTAAAGCACTGTACAGAAAATACAATCTAGCACAGATGACATAGTTTAACAACCACAGCATGTGAAAACAAAATCCTTCCAATAACAAAACAAAGTTAAAAGGTAATGTCAAAGGACAGGGAAAATAGATGGGCTTCTAAACCCCTATAAAAACTTCCACCGAAGAATTCTGACATAATTGTGAGGGCAGAGAATTCCACAAATGTGAAGCGGCCATAAAAAAGGCCTTATTGACCGGCCCGATGGCGCTGAGGATTGAGCCTCTGGATGCCACACCTCACGTCACACCGTTGACCAGGGTTTGGGAACGAGCCCAAGAAGTCGGGGGTCGGCAGGGGAGGGAGAGGATTGAGAGTCCAAAGTACAGCTCTCCTCTCCCAGGAGGGAGGGAGACTCCTCCTTGGTGCTTGGCTGGCCTCTGGTGGAAGCCAGTGGCATAGCAAGCCTTGGAGCGTGAGAGAAGGGCTGGGAGTGACAGACATCGGTGGAAACACCTTGACATCACAGCGCTGGCCACTCCCCTACAGAACAGGGGAAATGCCTTCCAGCTCTGAGGGAGATGGAGTACCGGAGCTTGCCCTCGATGTGCAGACACCTTCCTGGCACCCCTCAACCGACGAGACCAGAATGTTCAGGGTGTTTGGGCCCCACCTCGTCCACGCCCAGAGGTAAACTGAGGCTCCATGCGTGACAGGGGCAGATCAGGTAAAGCATCTTGCAGAGGGATGACTCCTAGGTGCATATCGGAGCTGGAGGAAGGGGGAGGAAAAATAGAAAGTATATTAAAAAAAAAAAAAAAAAGGCCTTATCCCCCAAGGATTTTAAGCAAATTTTGAAGAAGGTGCACCATCTAACCAAAAGTTAATGCATGCAGATCGTGCAGCACTGGTGTGAGATGATTGAAACTGCTTACAAGACATCAACCATACTGCAGTGTGATAGAGCTGCATTCTACCCAGGAAATTGGTGTAGCAGTTAGGGACTTTTTTTTCCATCTTCTCCCCTTCCTTCTGTACAATCTGCTGCAACAGTACCTCTAGAAAACTATCCTTTTCTTTTTCTAACACTGCAGTAGGTTGGTCACCTATGGCAGTCTTTTTGTATCCTCCCTAAATTTCTTTTCTTCCTTTCTTTGTTTCTTATTCACCATTCCGTCCCTCACCAGAAGCCATATGCCTTTCTTTTATTTTTATACTGAGTTTATTGCAATTAATTGAAATCCACAAATACACTCTTATTTGCTCCAATATATATCTTGTCAAGACTTACTCATACATGAATTCACAAAAATGCAGTGGTTAAGCTTTGAACATATACAGGTAAGAAACACCTTCCAAAAATATAACTTTAAAAAAGAGGCCATATGCCTCTCTAAGGAAACAACAGCTACGGCTATGAGCAAATACAGTAGCTGACTGTACATAGGAAGAAGGCTGGAACCTGAATAAATATGCATACCTTCATAAAACGCCAAGCTTGCTTGCTTGTTGTTTAATAAAGAACTACATGTGCTTTATATGAAGAAAGAAAGTGCTGGCAGTGCATTAACTAAGTGCAAGGTGCTTTATAAAATGAAACTTCATGTTTAAAAACAGTGCCCTACAAATCCTGCAAGGGAAGGGTTTTGATATAGTTAGTTTAGAGTGCTAGATAAAAAGAAACTGCTGTTGTTTAAACTATTGTTACTAAGTGCAGTCAGAAATAAAGTGCAGCATGCCTAAAAGAAATGATTGGCACCATGCATTCCTGCTTGAAGCTGAACCAGCCTACAATTTCATGGTGATTTGCATATACATCCCATGATGCTTTGTATTATGGTGGTATGTGGGATTTTGTATTTCTTTGAAACTTGGTTTATTGCCAATGCCCTTTGGGGTACCCCTTTCTTCAGTGCTTCTGCACTGAGATCCTTTGTCTTTAGTAGCTTCCCCCCCCCCATTTGGGCTCCCCATCACCCAAACACAGAAGACCAAAATAGGGGATAGTTCCTTTCCATAGGAAAGACAGATCAGTGGGTTAGTAGATGCTGACCAAGTGCAGAGGAAGGACATGCATAGTCTGTTGCTGCAAACTGATGTATTGAAGGAATATACCACTGCTTAATGTTATCCCTTGCGGTCACTAAGGAAAGTGAGTTACCTGCAATTCTATAAAGAATTTTGCTTTATTTATTTTGGAGTCTATTTTATCCTGACTTTGAAAGAAAATAAAGCCACACTGTGCTGCACCAATCTGCTGTTGTCTGTGTTATTTACCCATACCCAGCCACACACAGCATTCTGCAATAGCTGGAGACCAAGTATCAAACTTCTCTCGAAATCCCTTCAATCTTTTCAAGGACAGTTGTGTCATTAACATATTTCATAACCCTATTCTTTTTTTTTTTTAATTAACGTAGCACTGTTTTGCCATCCTCCATGCAAAGTGGTCCCAAGCGACCCCCGGCACCAGGTCTGGTGTGTGAATTTTTACGCCCAATCTACACAGGCTGGCCAATGAGAAGGATCCCTCCCCCAGAGACCTGCGGAATGGACCCAGCAGCTATGCCTCTCGTGTCCAAGGGTGCAGGGCCCGGCTATCAGCCACCGTGGTCACCCCGCCATTTTTCCACCAGATTTTTACCCCCGAGAATCCGGATGTGCAATGGCGTCAATGCATCTCCGTGCAGACACCTGCCGCACTCCTCCCCCATAGTGCAGATCCCTCATCCACCCCAGAGGAAGAAGAGCAGTCGTGGGACACTCAATCCTTCCTCTCCCCTGCCAGCCCCCAGCGGCCTGAGTCCATTCCTGAACCCAGGACACTGGTGTGGCGTCCAGTGCCTCAACTCTCAGCACCACCAGGCTGGCCCCTATCCTCCTTTTGTAAATCAACAAATAATATTATTTATTTGCTTTTGTTAACCATGTAAGCACACTAGAAAGCCAAGTGCCTATTTTCAGGTGCGATCCGAGAGAATTACAATGGTACATACATGAACATCAGGCAAAAACATGGTACATACAATAGCATCAGGCACTTAAATTACATCAAGAGGTACATAGCAGCATAGTACAGGCATGGGCGACAGATGTCTACAGATGACCTGGGAGATTAACAAGGTACAATACATAAACATCAGGCAAACCAAAGTACATACAAGAGCATCAGGCACATAGATTTCATCCAGAGGTAGATAACAGCGTAGTACAAGCATGGATGACAGGTGTCTACATGTAGGGTCAACCATACCCTCAGGTGGGTATGAGTAGTAAGTTACACAAGAAGTACAACAGACTGTGGGGAGAAGTACAACAGATTGTGGGGGAGAGGGCATGGGAAACAAAATATAGTTTTACAGGCATACTTTACAGGGACAGGTTGCACACGGAAGGGACCCCGTTCCTTTGGTACATCAGATGGCAATGATCTTGCCAGGTGGACAAAGTGCTTGCAGTAGCCGGGGACTCATCGCCCAGCAGTTGAAACCAGGTTTTAGCGTCTCAGGTGCATAAACAGGCAAAAGCTGATTTTAGAAAGCCCCATAGGGAGGCTTTGAAGCAGGGATGGGAGGGGAGGGAACGAGTGCTGGCAGGAAGGGAGTTCCACAGCCTGGGCACGTAGGCAGTGAAGGCCCGATCCCCCATTTGGGTGCGAGTTTTAGGAACCAGGAGGACCAGAGAGTTGCTGGATCTTAAGTGGTAGGAGGAGATTGCAGGTTTGAGGGATATGGCGAGTGCAGGAGGGATGGCAGTTCTGACAATGTTGTCGATAAAGTTGCCAAGGACGAAAATGTGGTGGTTCTCCAGAGGAAGCTGCTCCAGCTGGGAGTACAGCTCACATCAGTGCGTGAGGCAAAGAGCAGAGACTGCAAAGCAGCATACACTGTTGTACGCTGTGTCCCATTTTGAGAGACTGGTTTTAGGGACGTGGGCAAAGGATAACAGGCCGTAGCACAGTGTGGGTAGGAGGACCCCCCCTCCCACCGGCCAGGGCGTGACGTGCGGCTGGAGTGAGACAACTTTTATCTCTGTATGCCAGGTCCAGCTTGCAATTGGTTGCCTTACAGGTATTGCAAATGTGTAGTGTGAGGTCCAGTTGCAGGCCAAGGGTTACCCCCAGGTACTTGACCACATCCGCAACATGCAAGAGGGAAACGTCAGCGTCTGAGATTTTTAGAGGAGCAGGGCAAGCTTTTGTCTTGGCCGAGGCGCCAAAGAGCATGGCCTGAGTCTTTTTAAGGTTAATGGGTAGCTTGAGGTCCTCAAGCCAGATTTGAATTTGGCTGAAGTCAGAGTTTAACTGGGTGTTGATGGCCTTGATGTCCCGCGAGCTAGCCAGGATGACGAGGTCATCCGCATACAGGGTGGAGTGCTCGTGGGCTGAAGCCAAGGGCAGCTCGTTTATGAAGAGGGAAACCAGAATGGATCCAAGAACGGAGCCCTGGGGGACCCCGCAGGGCACCGGGCATGGATCGGAGGGGGGCCTTGTTAAAGTTGATATATTGCTGTCTCCCAGAGAGGTAGTTAGTGAACCGGGGCACAGGAGCGAGTTATCAACCCAGTCAAAGGCTTTAGAGAGATCCACGAAGATGGCTCCAGTCAGCTTGCCTTGATCGGTAGTGGACCTGATCTCAGAGGTGACCACTGCTAGGGCAGTAGAAGTCCTGTGCCCTTTTCTTTATTGAAATTACTCTTTATTCTCCCACCCTCGCTGGAGCCCCGCATACACACAACCCCGCTTCGCTGCCTTACCTGTAACCCGGGGGACCCCCATGGAGCCGTGGCTGAACCCCCAAGCAGGTACGAGGTGGGGACCATATACCCTGAGAATTCAAAATTCGTCGGATCC
The DNA here is from genome assembly GCA_016271365.2 of Neoceratodus forsteri. NCBI lineage: Eukaryota > Metazoa > Chordata > Ceratodontiformes > Ceratodontidae > Neoceratodus > Neoceratodus forsteri. The sequence goes on along the minus strand of CM057451.1, from coordinate 666,253,345 downwards.
CACCGGTGGTCAGGCGGAACCATTAGGGTCTGCTTAGGCGCTCCTTCCTCTTGGTATTCCAGCGTGTTTTATCCTGTTCTAGAGGAGTGGCACGCACCCTGTCGTCATGGCGTCACCACCCCCCAACCCTCTCTGTATGCATCAACGCTTGCTGTGCCTCTGGCTTCTGCCAGGGGCCAGTAGAGCGCCGAGCTTGGATCCCCCCTCCCTCCTGGGAGAGGAGAGGAGAGGAGAGCTGTCCTCCAGATGCTCAATCCTTTCCCTTCCTGCCGACTCCCAACAGCCCGGGCTCATTCCTGAACACGGGTTGTCGGCGTGGCGTGAGGTGTGGCATCCAGCGCCTCAACCCTCAGCGCCACTGGGCTAGGCTGTGCCTTTTTTTGAAGCCGTGTTGTGCTGGGGAGAGTAGCTCATAGCTCTGAAGATAATGGGTGAGCTCTGAGAGGCAACCACTTTTTCAACAAGCCTTCTGATTGCAGACAGGATCACAATAGGGCGGTAGTTATTGAGATTTTTCGGATCGCCTTGTTTGAGGACAAGGACGACCTTGGCCACCTTCCATACATCCAGGATGGTTCTCGAGATTAAGGAAGTGTTAAATAAATGAGATATGGGCTGGGCTAGGAGAGATGCCCCCAGGCAGAGCAGTTTGGGCTCAAGGCTGTCGTGCCCAGCTCCAGTGTGAGGAGAGACCAGCTAGGAGCCTCTGGGTCTCCAGGACAGTGACAGCCTTTAAGTAAAAGGAAGGTCGGCTGGAGTTCCCACTAAGGGAGGGACCTCGAGTTGTGGGGACAGGGGATTGGGAGAAGGGAGCAGACAGGTCACAGAACTGGCAGTTAAAAGCACTGGCAACTGTGAAGGGGTTATTGCAACTAACCCCTCCAATAAGCATGTCGGAGACCTGGGCTCTGGCAGACCCTCAGACTGTGTTTTTAATGTTTTGCCAGAAGCTCCTCAGGTTTCTGGCCGAGGATAGTAGAACAGATTGACAGAATTCACTCTTGGCAGAGTGGATGGCCCTTTTAAAAGAGTTTCTCAACTGTCTATATTCGAAGAAGTCAGTACTGGAGTGGGAGGACTTGAATCTTGCCCAGCATTTGTCCCTTTGCTTCATGAGGGAGGATAGGCCACCATGGAGCCACTTGGTGTCGGTGCCCCTCACCCTCCTTTTCGTGCCATGCTCATCCCACGTCCTACTGCATTCCTACCTCCACCTCCTTGTCCCCTGCCTTTGACTACTCTATGGACTTGCACTTATTCGTGTGCGAAAATTTGTTTTCTATATACTGCAAATACTGCCAGTTTTCCCAACATTACCCATTAGCTGGGCCTATTCTTATGGTTTACTGTACTATGATTACTGCTATGCAACTTGTCCAATGTTATATTTCTGAACTTATATGTATTGTTAGTGTTACGTACTGTAATGTCTACTTGTCCAGGTCCATCTTGGAAATGAGTTAGCTCAATGATGGTTCACCTGGTGAAATAAAGATTGATCATCATGTTCCGTAGTTGAAAATCCCATGATTTTCTGAATGTGGACCATCATCTCGTGAAAGGATGGGTTATCAGGAGGAGAGGCGGCTGCATGTCGGGAGGCATCCCTGTGTAAGGAGGAGATAGTAGAAAGAGAGGACGGGGGACTGGTGTCCAAGTCCTGCAGGTCTATATCCTCCAGATCTCCGGGAAAACTTTCCAGAAATTCTGTCTCTTCTGAAAAATACTCTTCCTCATAGGAGGGAGGGGACCAGGGTGGAGAGGGTTCCCTGTCGCCTTGGAAGCATTTAGGTTGAGGGGTAGGAGAACGGGAAGGGCAACCTGCCTCCCCTGGAGTGGGAGGTTGAGAATGCCTCATCACTTCTAGAACCTGCTGTACCACTGTGGCTACATCCAATGAGGTAGTTGTGGAGGGTGGGGTAGGGGGTTTCTAAGAAACCAAAGGAATTGTAGAAGGAATAGGATGTGAAGTATAAATAGGTCTAGCCCCTAGGTGGTAAAGACCAAGGTCCCGGTCCCTGTTTGACTGGCCCCTGTGAGTAAATGGTTGTGTAGGAGGAGGGGCAGTAAAAACAGAAAAAACAGCAGTTCTCCCCATGAAAACCTGACTTGTCAGATGGGGCAGTAAAGGAAAAGGCATCAGAATGCTTAAAAGGAGACGTCGACGGGAAACGAGTCCCCATAGACGGGACGTCGATGGAACCTACATAGGGTTCCACAGAAACTGCTGAAAGGGCGCCAGTAAGCGCCGTCAACGAGAGAGAGTGTAAACTCCCGTAGATGAGGAAGCAGTTCTGGAGGGCATCATCGACGGTGGAGCACCTGTGATGGTGGCTGTCGACGAGTGTCTGCCTGATGAGGATGAGGATGATTTATCCTTGTTCCGTTTATGCTTCTTGTGTGAAGTTGCAGTAGGGGCCCCTTGGAACTGGCCCACTTCTCCAAGAGAGACCATTTCTGCTTCATGAGGTGAGCTTCAATCTCCTGTAGCCTTCATCAACAGGTTGCCTGGTTGAATTCCTGGCAGTGTTTGCAGGAGATGGTCAGTCTGTGGGACCCAGACACCTAACACTAATGGTGTGGTTGTCATAACGGTAGACCTTCCTACCACAACATGACCAAAATAGTGCTGACTTGCTTGTAGATTCCTAGGACATTCGTCAATGAAGATTTGCAAATGGAGGGAAAGTCTGTTTCCAGCTCAAGTTCTCGTTGATAACTGCTGTTCTTTGCACTAGCTGCTGTGTGCGAGCTGAGGATGGTGGGAAAATGAGCTGAGTATCCCAGGGACTGCCCACTCACATAGGAGCAGAATGATGTCATGTGTGGGTGACCCTTGGAAACAGACTGCTAGAAGAGAGCTGCCGAGCACCATGGTGCCCTCTGTTAACGACCCAAGTATATTACCTGCTGCAAGAGATTATCCCCATGATAGATCTACTGTTACAGGTGAGTAACCTGTGTTTCTAGGGACATGGATATGTTGGTCTATCCACACATCCTGGCAGACTCCTAGCAGTTCTCCAGGAGGAGGGAGGCATGGCGCACACCCACAACTTAGGGAACACAGATGGAGAACTGAAGTCCCAAAACCAGCATCCCAGCGTGACTCTAGGTCGATGTGGTAGTGGGGAAATGAAGGTGTTTGCTGACTTTCAGGTGGCAGCCCTGCAGATTTCCTGGATAGGGATGTCCCTAGAAGCAGCCGCTGATGCAGCGGTGTAGCGGGTGGAATGAGCCTTTGGCCCTCTGGGAGGCTCCCTATCCATCAACCTATAGCAGAGATCAATGCAGGATGTAATCCATCTGCCAATCATCCACCTGGCTGCAGGTCTGCCAGGTGCGGCTTCAGCGTAGCGACAAACAGCTGGCGAACCTCTCCCCGAATTCCAGCCATGCGCTCCTTATAGAAAGCGAGTGCTCACCTCAGGTCCAAGGTATGGAGCCTGTATTTGGCATCCGAGGTGTGACTGGGGCAGAACACCGGTACAGTCACCACCTGGTTCAGGTGGAACTCCGACACAACCTTCGGAAGGAACTTCAGGTTGGGGCACAGGGCAACCTTGTCCCTATGGAAGACCAGATAAGAAGACTCATCAGAGTGTCTGGAGCTCCCCAATCCTTCTGGCTGACATGATAGCCACCAAGAAAGTAGTCTTCCACGACAAACGCAACATCTCACACTTGTGCATCGGTTCGAATGGCTTGCCCATGAACTTTCCAAGTACCAGCAGCAGATCTCACGGTGGTGGTGGTTCATGCACCGGAGGGGAAATGTGATCAAGGTCTTTGAAAAAGCGCCAGACCACCTTCTCCTGTGCCACCAACTGCTGACCGGCCTGAGCCCAGTAAGCAGAGATGGCTGCCAGGTGCACCTTAAGGGTCGTCGACTGAAGTCCCCCTTTGGAGAGGGACCATAGGTAATCTAGGATGCTAGCCACTGGACAGGTCAAAGGGTCCAAACCCTTGCCCTGACACTAAATGGAGAATCTCTTCCATTTGAAGACATTGCACTTCCTGGTCGATTCCTTCCTAGATGCCGCAACAACAGTGAGTACATCTTCGGAGAGACCCAAAGCCTGGAACTCTAGCTGCTCAGGAACCAGGCTGTCAGGTGCAGAGACCGAAGGTCCAGGTGGAGCACCTTCCCCTGACTGATGGAAAGCAGGTCAGGGCGTGCTGGAAGGCACCTCAGGAGCCTGATGCTGAGGCTGAGGAGATCAGGGTACCAAAATTGGCAGGGCCAGTACAGAGCCACCAGGATCACCCGTGTCTTGTCCCTCCTGACCCTGAGGAGCACTTTGTGGATCAAGGGAAGTGGAGGGAAGACATAAAAGAGGTCTGGGGTCCACGACCTCAAGAAGGCACTCCCCCTGCAGTGAGCCCTGCTGAGGGGGGTGGGCGCAAAACAACCTCAACTTTGCGTTCTCCCTGGAGGCGAACAAGTCCACCTGAGGGGTGCCCCACTGGAAGAACAAGCTGTGTACTACTTCTGGTTGGAGAGACCACTTGTGGGATGCCTTGCCCACTCGGCTAAGGGCGTCCGCCAGCTGACTGGAGGCTCCTGCCACATGAATGTCAAGGAAATCCATCTCTAGTCGGCTCACGAGAGTCCAGATGTACATGGTCATGGCGTTGTCCGTCTGGACCTGAACCACTTGACCCTGAATGAACGGAGTGAAGGCAATCAGTGCCAGCTGGACTGCTCGGAGATCCAGCAGGCTGATGTGTCATCAGTACTCCTCGGGGGTCCAGAGCCTGTGGACTCAGTTTTCCCCCAAGTGGGCACCCCAGCCTGTGAGAGAGGTGCTGGTCGTCAGCATGACCGTCTGCTCGGGACGGACAAAGGAGATCCCTTCCTGCAGATCCTCCGGGACAGTCCACCATTTAAGAGCATCCCACATCTTCTGGGTCACAGTGACCAGCTGGTCGAAATGACCTAGGTGCCGAGTCCACTGACTGGCAAGCTCCCACTGTAGGGGGCGCATATGCCACCTGGCCTATTGGACCACGGAGGTGCAAGCCACCATGTAGCCCAGAAGTCACAGGAAGTCCCAGGCAGGGCACAAGTGTCCAACCAGAAATGACTGCGCAAAGGAAGAAAGAACCTCCGGCCTGTCAGCCGGAAGACCTGGCTCTGGCTCAGGAAGAGTCGAGCTCTGCCCCGATGAAGCAGATCACTTTAGAATGCACGAGTAATGACCTGGCCTCGTTGACTAGGAGGCCAAGATTGATGCAGGTCTAGAGGGCCATGTCCCAGGACCTCTCCACCTCCTGCCTGGAGGGACCCGCTATAAGCCAATCATCCAGGTACAGTAGGGGTACACTGTGACCCCTTGACACTGAAGATGGGCCACCACCACTGCAATGCATTCAGTGAAGACCCTGTGGGCCGATGACAGGCCGAATGGCATGGCTTGGAACTCATAGAGAGTTCCCTTGGCTCGGAAGCAGAGGAATCTTTAGTGTGATGGACAGATCGGGACATGAAAGAACGTGTCCTGCAGATCCAGGGAGCAAAACTATATGTTCTGATCGAGAGATGGTGGTGCGAGACCCTGAGAAACTTGTTCATGTTGTGCAGATCTAGAATGGGGCGCCAGCCCCCCATCCATTTCAGGAGCAGGAAGTACCTGGAAACAAACTCTGGGTTAACATGGGGACCTGTGACTCTGACCACCACCTTGCGGAGGAGTTGGGTGATGTCATCTCGGAGAGCCAACAGAGTATCCATGGAGAGCAGGCTCGGCTTGGTGGGTACTGCTCGAATTCCAGAGGCAGACCTTGGCCGACCACTTCCAGGACCCACCTGTCCATGGTAACAGCGGACCAGGCGGAAAGGAAGTGGCAGATCTGACCTCCAATGGGAGAATCCAGAGGAGGCATGATGGGCATGGGGTCATCCCCATCCCGTCACTGTGCAGGCTTGGAGGAGGAGGAGGATCTGGCTGAGGGGCTGCCGGAACCCTTCCCTCCGGACTTATGGGCCGCCGAAGTCCATGACTTGGGCCGTGGGTGCCAAGACTGAGCCTGCTGCCGCTGCCCAGATTGGTACTGGGCAGGCGTGGCCACCGGGTTGGAAGGCCAAAAGGGCTTGCGCTTATGCTTTTTGGAACCCTGAGATTCCTTTTGGGCAGAGGCAACAGAGTCCAAGGGGGCACTAGACTTCTCGGTGCGTTGTAGGTGACCATCGACCCCGGGATCAAACAAGTTAGTGCCCAAGAAGGGTACGTCTGCCAATTTGTGCTGGGTGTCTGCTGTAAAGGTCAAGACCCTCAGCCAGGCCCTGCAACGCATGGAGACTGTGGCCACCACCAAACAGGTACAGGAGTCTCCAATGTCCACAGCCATCTGGAGTTGCTGTTTTGCCACAGCCCATCCCTGATCCCAGACCTGCTTGACTGTGGTCTGAAGGTCTGCAGGGACAAGAGGAAGCACCTCATCCAAAGAGCCCAAAAGGGCATGGGAGAAGCATGCCATGACAACTGAGCTCACCTGACAGAGACAGAGTGAAGAGGCAGCATAGACCTTCCTGGCAGAGTGGTCCAATTTTTTGGACTCTTTCCCGGAGGTCTGTCAGAGTCTCCAGAGTTGCCCAAGCACTGAAACAGTTGGTCACCAACCCCTCAGCCAAGGGGTGCTCTGTGAACCGTGAAAGGGAGCCGATGGGCACCGCATATTTGCAGGCCATCCGGGCTGATGGCGCAGAGCAGGAGGCAGGGTGCTGCCAAAGCTCCAGGGCCGGGCTGACAATGGCTTCGGCTACTGGGAAGGCCCCTGGAGAATCCCCTTTGTCCAGGATGCCTGTCTGGGGATACTGAGCTCATTTTTGAACATGCTCCAAAGGCATCCCCATGGATTCAGAGATAAGACAGCGGATGCCCATGAAGGATGTGGTGCCCTCCTCCATCGAAAGACCCCTAAGCAACTCATTGTCAAGCGGATGGGAGTGCAGCAAGGAGTATGGATAGATTGGCCAACCATCCGTGTCACCTTCAACCCACCGCGGGCATAAGAATGACAGACCACCTGTGAGGGAGGCCCCTAGCGGGCCAAGACTCCTTGACAGGAACCCCAGAGGGAGGCTGTTTAGGTGGCGGCTCCACCATTATTGGTGGAGAGGCTCGTCTCGAGTGAGCCAGGAGGGCCTTCACTGGCTCTGCAGGTGGAGGGGCAGTGTCAACAGACTCCAGAAGTGTCTGCATCGGCCTAGATGGCGACAGCCATGTGATGACTGGTGTGGAAGCTGGGGTCAACTTCAGACTGACCAACACCAACTGTTGCCACATGAGATCCTCGTAGCATCGACGCAATTTGCGCTGACACCTCTCCTCTTCCAAGGAGGAAGAGGAAGAGGATGAATAGCAGCAGCATCGCTTTTTGGAACACCCAGAGTGGCTTCTATTAGTTTTCTTCAACCTTTTGAATGAAGATGACCTCAACCACCAGGGGGGGGACCACCGGGGGCACCTGGAAGGAGCCAGGGAAATCCACGTCTCCTCCAGGTCATGGTCAGAGATAGTAAGGAGGTTCCCAGCAGGCTGGGTCTCCTCCTCAGTGGGTCCAGGCAGGACCGGAGTCCTGAACAGGGAGTTGTCAGCCTGATCGAACGACAACGGATTCACGGGGTCGATGACAATTTCGACCGGGTAGTTGTCCTGCATATTTGCCGGCTGGCCTGATGGGGGCTCTGTGAAATCAGTGGCCAAGGCCGCAGTTTTGACATACTGTAAGTCAAAACCGGAGATTCCAAGGAACAAGAACATTCTCAATCCCAAGAACGATGACGGTGAGTTGTCTTCTCTCTCTCTCAACTCCTTTGATTATCTTTCCTTTTTATGGGAACAAGAGCTGTGCGATGCTGATAGGCCCTCCCTCCCTCCCTCCTTGGTCGGGAGAGACTGGCACAGCTCCTTGAAGGAGCCTGTCAAGGTGGAGCACAGTTTCAACGGGATGAAGACTGAAGCCAAACAGAACTGATCAATGGCCCAAGCCGCCTCATCCTTGAAGGCTTTCATCTGTTCAAGTTGCTAAGTGGACCCTGCAGCCACGGAAACTACCAAACAGACTTACTTAGATTTGATTGGCGGGTTCCGTTTTTCTGAAAGGACAAGCTGCAATCAGGTGAGACAATCGTCAAGCACATTCAGTTGAAAGGAGCAATAGAAATCGCAGGCCTGTGTGTCATGTTTGGAACCCAAGCAATAAACACATGTGGCATGCAGGTCGGTGCGAGACATATTCTGCCCTCAAGGGGACCAGCAGAACCTGGGCGAGGATTTGTCCTCCATCACGGTAGCAATCGAAAATAGTCGTTTAGGTAATAAATCCAAAGATTTGAGTGCCAGGGTCTACTCAATGCGGGAGCGGTAAGAAGGGAACCTGCTTCTTCCAGCGGAAAGGAAGATCTAGCATCATGGGGTGGAGCCAAGGGATATACCCCCCAGGTGGGTGGGAGGAGCCAGCTTAAAGACTTCCGGCTGATCTTAGAGGGGGAAGGACGTGCAAGATGTGTGAATAGAACAACATATCCACGTCCCTAGAAATGTCAGTTATAAAAAAAGAGGGGGTGAGGTTAACAGATTTGTTCAAGGTCACAGCGAGTACGAAATGATGGCTAGATTCATAGAACCATTGACAATGTCAGCAAAAAAAAGAAAACCGGTCCTTCCAGTCTGCACTATTTTGTTACCCTTCCATACCCATTGACCTGTCTAGACTGAGTTCATGATGATATTTCCCCCACCTTGTTACTCGCAATACTGCTACGCCCCCCCTGCTTAACTATTAAACCACTAGCTCTGTCCCAGCTGTGCTTATCTGTTCAAGTTTTTTCATCTACCACTTCAACTACTAAGTTGTTCAGTGACAACCACTCTCTTTATGAAGTAAATTTTTTACACATCTCTCCTGAATCTCTCCCCTGCAATCTTGCATTCATGCCCCATTGTTATTGGTCCACTATTCATCTTGAATAGTTACCTACAGTTTACCTTGTTTATTCCATTCAGCAACATGAAGGTCTTTATCATGTACCACTCTCCATTTTGGCCTCTAGAGAATATCTTTTCAGTTTGTATCCATCATTCCTCAAGTGGGGATTCCAGAACTTGGCACAGTATTCAAGCTGGGGCCTCACCAGTGAACTATATGGAAGCAGTATTATTTCCTTCCTCCTACTATCGAAACATTTCCAGTACACCCCAGCATTCTGGTTGCCTTGTTGTAGAGGCCTTGTTACATTGGCAAGTTTGATGGAATCACTATATGATGACTCTTTGGTCCCTTTCCTCTGAAGCAGTGGCCAACCTAAACCCTTCCAACTGGTATTCCATCCCAGGATTCCTGCTCCTATGTGCATCACCTTGCACTTTTTGGGGTCAAATCTCAACTGCCAAACCTTAGATCATCTCTGCAATCTTTGCAGGTCCCCCTGCAACTCCACCCCTTGGCTGCCTATCCTGCCACAGAGCTTTGTCTCATCTGCAAAGTGATGCATCTTGCCCTGTACCTGCATCTCCCCCATCTATGAACATACTGAAAAGGACAGGTACCAGGACTGATCCCTTTAGTGCCCCACTCGACCTCCTTTCCCCGATCTGACTCCATCCCCTGACTTGACTCAGCTATGCACCACCCTCTGTTGACTTCCTGCCAAGTCAACTTCCCAACCATTTAACCAGGTCCTTTACTGCTCCCAGTTCCTCTAACTTGTTCAGCAGCCTTCAGTGTGTGTGTGGTACCAAGTGGAATGCCTTGTTAACGCTGAAGTAGAGTATATTTATTGTTTGCCCCTTAACCACTGCCCTTGTAACCCAATCAAAAAATACTATCAGGTTGGTCTGAGAAGATCAATCTGCCACAAAACCATGCTGTTTATTATTCTGAAGCCCATTACTTTCCAGGTAGGCCACCCGGTCCTCCTTGAATGTTGCCTCCAACAGTCTGCCCGCAATGGAGGTACGTCTAATGGGCCTGTAATTTCCCAGGGACTCCTTATCCCTCCCTTGTGGAACGGAACCAGGCCCACTATACTCCAATCTCTCAGTACCACCCCTGTTTGCAGGAAACCTGTTGAATAGCCCTGCCAGGGGCTTGGCCAGTTTTAATGTCAAGTCCTTGAGCAGCCTCAGGAGCATCCCAGCTGGTCCAGGTGACTTATCTAATTGTTTTTTTTTTTTTTTTTTAAACTGTTTTTATCTCCTCCTTACACCATCGAATGCTCTCTGGCATCCTCCTGATTCCCCTGTCTCTACCTCCCATCATGACTTGTAAGTACTCTGCGCACCCCCAGCCCGGCACATCCCTCGGGTCTGATCCCTCCGAGGAAGGGCAGCCCTATCCGCCCAGGGTGCTCTTTCTTCAGTGTTCAGCTCCGGAGCAGGGGGCGGGCCAGCAGAGAGGCAAGCCCGACCTTGGGAGTGTGGACTGAGGAGGGGAGGCGCCTTCACCTATGAATGGGAGGAGGGGTTTTTGTTGCTTGTCCCCAAACGTAGGATGTGCAATGCTGCCCTGCCCATGGCATGGATGCTCCCACACACGTCTGAAAGGCAGCCACATGACGTCTTTCCCCTGCGTGCAGCCCCAAGGTGCTGCAGTGCCTCCAGTCTCCACCGGGGGCTGCTGCGACGCCGGGCTGACCCTAGATCCCTCTCCGAGAGAGGACAGCAGTCCTCCGGATGCTCAGTCCTCTCTCCCCCCTGCTGACCCCTGATGGCCCGGGCTCATTCCTGAACCCAGGTTGCCGGCATGGCGCAAAGTGTGGCGTCCAGCGCCTCAACCCTCAGCGCCACCGGGCTGGCAACTTATCTACTTTTAAGGCTGAAAACCCTTTCCTTAAGCTTTCTATGGTTATCTTCATTTTTTTGGTATTCTTTGGTAACCAAGTAAGGCCCACTAAGCACAAGTATGTTTTTCTGAGCAACCCGGGAGCACTGGGGGAGGTTAAGTGACTTGCTCAGAGTCACAAGTAGCATGAAAGTGGAGGTTGTGGGAATCAAACCCAGGTCTTCTGGATGTAGCAAGCTCATTCACAGCTCGTTACTCTGACCCCTAGGCTATACTGCCAGCCCATCTGCCCCATTTCTTGAATTCCCCCTTGCTGCTGCCTTTATGCCACTGTCCAGCACAGGCCTGGTGTGCTCGACTATGAATCATGAGCAGAATACTTGTTCAAATAGACTTTCTGTTCATCATCTTCTATTACCCACCCCTTCTCAGCCAGCCTTACAATTCCCCCTTGTCTTTCTTTGCCCCCCCCCAAATATACCAGAAGAACTCTGTTTCCCTTCCCTTGACCCTCTTTGCAACTTGCTGCTCTGTGATTCAAAAATGGGTTTGCATGTTAGATTCACAGCTCTGTGTTCTAACCATTAAGATAAGTTGTCTCCTTATCTCTTCCACATGATGAAGCTATGTAAAATTGCAAGCCTCAACTTCTGAAACACTGCAGACAAATAAAAATGCCAATCACCATAACACTCTTCTCAGGAGTGCCCATTAGAGACACAAAGGAGGGACAAACAGTATTCAGTTTCAATTGACCATTCAGCCAACAAAATGCCTCAACAAGCTAAAGGGCTTGATTAAAACACCTACTTTACTGAGAGGTTGTGGTTAGATTCACAAGACTAGTCAGTGACTATACTGACAATTTTCATTGCAGCAGCAGCAGTTAATTTAAATGTCTATGACTGCAAGGGGCTGTTAGCAGAAGAAGGGTTTCAAGTCACCTTGTGCAGTGAGTCCATGACACTGCAGTCAGAATTAGCTGAGCCATGCTGAGTACTGGCAAATACACAGTTGGTATTGGCAGACATATTCAGTATTGGCATAGCCATGGTCAGTGGTATCCAACCTGTAGTCAATACCAGTCCATGGTCAATATAAGTAAAGCCATTACCAGTACTGGCAGAGTCATGGTCAGTACTGACAAATCTGTAGTTAGTAAAGACAAGGGTAATGGACAGTACTAGAAGAGTACTGACAAGGAAGCCTGCAGTGGGGTCGCAGCTTTTCAACATTAGCAGGTGACACATGGGTGCCGGAGAAATGGAACCAAAAAAAGAGACAGCAGGTAATGGTTAAAGGGGAAAAAGTCAGTTAGAAGGAGGTTTTATTAGCTAAAAGGAATTACCAACACGTTCAGTATCTAATGCGTCATGGATAAGGTTGAGGACATTACCAACAAATAAGATGCCAGAGTTAGGTAAAGGTAAGTGCCAACAAGCCCACCCCCCCCAGTCTAAAGAACTGTGTGTTTAGTAAAAGGAAATTACTGACAAGACCTCCATCTAATGTGTCATGAGTTAATTAAAGGAAAGGTCAATGCTAACAAGCTCCACCACCTAAAGTTTCATGAGACTGGCAAAGGGAATTACCAAAAAGTAAGCAATAACCCACGACAGGGTGTGTGGTTACTGGGGATTAGTCAACACCCCAGGTGTGTTGTGAGGCACAAGGCCACAGGCTGAGTGTCCTCACAACACCCAGGGTGTTGATTAATTCCCAATAACCGCACACCCTGGAGTGGGTTATTGTGCTTTTAAACATGGGGTGTCACCAGAGGTCACAAACACATGAGGAAAGTATGATAAACTCATGAAAACATAGACACTATTTTATGTGTTCTGCCACCAGCACAACTTCTGTGTTGCTGACAGTGTTGAAGACTGCTATAGATGCACTGCTGAGGGGGCCAGTAATGGACCACAGGTACACAGCTCTCATCATTTCGGCAGATACCCTTCTGTTCCTCCAAAATAATGGCAAGCCACTCCAGAGCAGGACAGAGACTACAGTCGGAATGTCTCTCCCTGTGCGTTTCCCTTTCTCTAAAGTTGTCAGATTTCTAAATGCTGGTGCAGCACTGTGACTTTCTCCCCGATTCATGCACAATCATGGGTAGGACATTAGGACAACTACTTTGAGACTGTACTAAGGTGAACCTGTCCCATTGCACAGTGACACTGCAGTCCTGTGAGTTTCTCTGTTTGGCGCAGTCTCTCTCGCCCTGCCTGTCACACAAGAATCGTGTCTCAGAGACAGAGCGAGTGAGTTTCAGAAACTGTGCTCAGTACCATCTCTCTCCCGCTCTCTCTCTCTCATTCAGTGAAACAAGAACTGGTAAGCAACTGTAACAGGAACGGGTAGCCATTCATTCACTACAACAAAAGGGAGGCAGTATAGCACAGTGGTTTAAGGCAATGAGCTGCATATCTGGTGACATCCAGCAAACCAGACCTGGGTTTGAATCCCACTGCTTCCACTTGCATACTGTGCGACCCTGAGCAACTCACTTAACTTCCCTGTGCTCCCAGGTCACTCCTGTAAAAAAGCTTTCAGCTTAGTGTGCTACTCCTGGTTACATACTAACATACTAAAATGCCAGCAGAATAGGCCAACGGTCTTGCGTGTCTGCTCGTTTGGTCAGCCCCCACCCTGGGTGCTGACCTTGCTGCCCCCCTCACCTTCTCTGGCTTCTCCCTTCCCAGTTCCGGATATTCTCGCCGCATTGGATTTTGCTTCCAGAACCCTTCCCCTGTACCTGTCCCACCCCCTCTTGAACCCCTCCACAGTCTCTGCCTCCACCAGCCCCCTAGGCAGCGCATTCCATGGCTCCACCACCCTCTCAGTGAAGTAGCACCTCCTCCTTTCTCCCCTGAATCTTCCCCCCTCCAGCTTCCACCCATGCCCTCTAGTGGCTCCCTCCTCCTTCCTTCGAAGCACCCTGACTGCTCCTCCCTATTTACCCTCTTCATGTACCTGAAGACCTCTATCATGTCCCCGGTCCCTTCTCTCTTCCAATGTGTACATATTTAGCTCTTGAGCCTCTCCTCATAAGTCCTGTCCCCAAGCCCCAAATCATTTTGGTTGCCCTCCTCTGGACCCTCTCCAGGACTTTAATGTCCCTCTTTAAGTGTGGCCTCCAAAACCGCATGCAGTACTCGAGGTGCAGCCTCACCAAGCAGTTATACAGAGGGAGTATCACTTCCCTCCTTCTGGAGGTGATCCCCTAGCGATGCATCCCAGCATCCTGTTGGCCTTGGCTGCTGCCCTCTTACAAGTCTCAGAGTTGTTCATCTTGACATCCACCACCACCCCAGGTCCCTCAACCACTGAGACTTGTAACATTCCCCCCCAGGGACAACTAAAAAAAAAAAGGCAGCTATGCGTGAACAAGAAGCTCTGATGGAACAGGAATATAATACACTTTGTGTGTCTCTCACCACCGCGATGCTGTCCCTGGCTGTCTGCTAAACTTGCTTGTCAGGGACCGCATACATGGGACAGAGAGAGAAGTGCAGCAAGTTTAAACAGTGTGGCCAGTCTGTGTGTCTCTCTCCCTCTCATTCTGAATGCAAGTTCGCTCTCTCTCTGGTGCTCGCTGTATAGAGACAACACAGTGCAGGGACTGGACATTGTTTGGGGGAAGGGGCTAACGGACCACAGCCTACTCTCTACTGTCCCAGCACTCCAGGTATAATCAAGTGGATATCGTGTGGGGGCTTTCACAGGACTGCAACTCTGGATCGAACTGTTGGGGACATTACAACTGATTGGCTGTGACACCGTCACCAGTGGAGGACAGCTACCGCAGGAGTACAGGTACTGTGAGAGAGTGGAGATGGTTTGCAGGGGGTGGGGCCGGCCACATATGGATTGCAGCAGGAGCCACCCGCCTCAGGAGAATATACGTAGTGCCGGCAGTGCAGGTCTGTCACAGCAGTACAAGGAAAGAGATGCTGTGCAGGAGGGGACCAGAGGGAAAGTGACAGCCATTGACTGGGTTACATGCTACCAGTCTCTTGTTGCTCCTCAATCGCTGTACAGGGATCATCGTACTCACTCGACAGCAGCAGTATGAGGGAAGTCGGACTGGGACACTACGAGAGTAGCATGGTCCTGGTTTGAACTTTGGCATGGGGGGGGGGGCTGAGGACTGCCTGCCTTCAGTCACTGTGCATTGGGTTCTATGAGATCCGTGGAGCTGGTGGGTGGGTTGCACTCTGGCTCTAGCTAAGGTGCCAGAACAGAAATGGCTGCTTTCGACATTTGTTCCATATGGAAAAACAAGAACAGCTGTTATGCCCAGTAATTCCCTCTCTGATCTACTCACAGCGACTGTTAGTATATCGTGTATTAATGCACAGTCAGGTGCCACCAGTCATTTCACTGATACTTCTGCCCCCATGTTATAAGTTGCCTCATCTGTGTCATGAGTTTGGTAAAGTTCATTGCTAACAAGCTCCTCTGTCTAAAACTTTATGTGCTAGGTAAAGGATGTTACCAACAAGCGCACCAATGTAGCATTTCATGAGTTAGATAAAAGATTTAATTTATTTAAAAACCAGGACAAAAAGATGGAGCCCTTGTTTTTTTATAATGAAGCCATGAGCAACAGATAGTTTAGTTATAAATACAAACTTTTACACAAAATACACAGACAAATATAGAAATGGTAACGGTATTAAATATATACACAACAGGATTTCTGTCAGTTTGCATGGCCTTTGTCATAACAGGATTTCCTTAACAATCCTGGTAACTAGTTCCAAGCTACCGGGCTGCTAGCTATTCATTTTATTTATTTGAAAATTTTTAACTGGGAAAGGCACAGTGGGCCAATGCTCATTTCCAGGTACGACCTGGGAGGGAGGGAAAAGGTAGAACAAAAGCAGCACAATACACAGTATCAAAACATCTGGACAAACATACAGTACAATATAATACAAGAAGAGAATAATTAATTGAAAAATGCATGTGCAGATAATAAAGTGCTGAGAAAGTTAACAGTGCAAAAGGTAAAGTGGCAATGATGCCAATTAGGCACAAAACAATAATGACAGTAGACAACTGACCAGAAGGACAAGTTGACTGCCAAACTTTGTAGAGGGGGAAGAACTGTAGAGGACAGGAAGTAGACCAAGGGAGGAACGCGGATCTAGCTGGTTGCTACCCGGATGGATTAATCTTCAGCCGTGGAGGCATCAAGGAGGAAGGGTAACCAACAGGCGAGAAGGGGAGGAGTTGAAGTTTCAGCTGGCACCTAAGGGAGCCAGGGGATGGGGAGTAACAGAGGGAGGAGGGGAGTTTGTTCCAGAGTGAGAGGAGTGGACAGGAGAAGGCAGAGAGCCCAGTAGAGGAGCAGGGTGAGGAGTGACAAAAGTGCGACGGTCCTTGGAACGGAGGGAACAGGAAGTGGGGAAGAGTAGGGAGATGAGAGGAAAGGGAACTAGACCAATATTTGGATATGAAGAGGTACAGTGAGCCTGGTGATGAGACGATGGGGGAGGATGGATAGGGATAAATACAGTGAACAATGGTGTGTGTGGGGAGGAGTTTGTTACAAAACAGCCAAAGGAGTTGAAGAGGGTGTCCAGTCAGGCAAGGGAAGTGGAAGGGGCAGTGCCACACACCACATCCAAGTAGCTGGAAACAGGCTGATCTATTTCAGTAACAAGCTCTCTGCGGACATGCGGAGATAAGCAGTCTGTTACGGTACAAGGCACCAAGCTTGGGATGGAATTTTGCATGAATGATGCTGATGTGGGCTGAGAAGTCAAGGTTACTGTCTAGCCACACACCAAGGTACTTAAAAGGACTGAACAGCTTCAAGTGACGTGCCATCCAGAGTGGTGAAGATGGGGACAGTAAGTCTGGCCAGTTTCTGACTGGTACTAAATGTCATGGACACTGCCTTCTTAGGGCTGACTCTGAATTAGTTGGATTGGAACCAGTGTAGAACATTTGGCCACAAGGTCTATACCTAAAAGGCATTCAATCCAATTTTATTAGAAACTTGTGGAGTCACTAGCTCTAAGAAGTCAGTGGGGAGTAATGCCCACACAGGTTTCTTAACAGACTGCCTTTGCGATCTATGCAGGAACCTCATTTTTCATACATTTTGTGAATCTCCCTTCTTTCACAGAGTGGGGGCCATTTAAAAAAGTGACACCAGGCAGTGGTGTGCGTCACAGGCACAGCCAAGAATAGGTCTGGTAGGTTTATTATAAATGACAAAGACATTGTAAGGCATACTCTAGGGAATAAGCACAAGTCCTGTACAAGAATAATTCAAGCCTGAACTAGACATGTCATGAACCATTGGAAAGAGCATGCTTGTATCTGAACAAAATCCAACACAAGGACTAATTCTTTAGCCAAGGTTATAAATTCGAATATTCCAGGACAGAGGCGGCAATTCAAACCCCAAATACCTCTACAGACTTGACACTCTGCATCTGGACCCCAGCACAGATCACAATTTTAAGAATATCAGAATGCCCTGGACCCTCCTAGCGCCCGTCAACACCACCTCAGTTTTATCACCGCTGAGAATAAGGCAGCTTTCTACAAGACAGTTCTCAAGGGCACTGAAACCAGCTTGGACACTAGTCTGGACCATGGAAATGAACAGGCTGTTATAATGAAGGACAGAGTTATTGGCATAGACCTTAAAGGACAAACTCAAGTTTTGGATGTAAACTGAGTTAAAAAGCAATCTAATATGTCATGAGTTACTATAGATAAAGGGAATTACTGGAACTTCCCATTTACATTTTAACAGTATAGGATATGGAAAAAATTCACTGGGGGACCATTCACTGTTGATGGATTGAATATACCTGCCAGGGATCAGGGACACGTTTCCTCATTACATACGGCATGTTTACACTTTATATAGTCAGGTTTTCTGACTCTCAAAGGTACATGTTACACACAAGCAGCATTTTTAGTTTTGCTCCAGGAACTGAGTCCGACTTTTATTTCACCACTGTAATGGAATTCCCGGGACCTCGACTTTGCCCCCATCCCACTTTCAATACTGACATTTAACAATAAGATGGGAGCAGAGGCAAACCACACAAGGACGAGGGTCCTGGACTTTCAATGGTAGATTTAAAAAATAAAGACTGCCTCAGCAACAGGCTAGTGTTGTGTGTGTGTGTGTTTTGGGGGATTGCCAGGCAGAGGTAGAGGAACAGTGGGGAAAATAAGGTAGAGGATAATTTAGACAACCAGCCACTGCAAGAAGGAAATGATTAAAAATAAAGAAGGAAAGACAGTTATGGTACTCAAGGGAAGTGGCCACGGTGGCAAAGGAAAATAAGGGTCGCATTCGGGAGATAAAGAAACGCAAAGGGAGAAAGACAGGAAGGTGTACCGGGTAAAACAGAGGGAAGCAGGTAAGGCAGTGAAGAAGGTAAAAGCAGACAGAGGAAAGGATAGCCAAATGGGGTAGCAAATGAGGATAAGACTCTTTACATACATAGTGAGAAGAGGAAAGCAAGGTGAAGGATAGTGACGATAGGGTGGATAGCAGAGGGAGACTACACAAAACGAGACCAAGAAAGAGCAACTATAGGTTGGAGAGCCTCACCTCAGTGGTGGGTAAATTAAAGGAAACACTGTAAAAGTAAAGAATGGTAGAGCGTCTTGCATTAAATGGGCTGCAAGACAAAAGGTAATTTAAATTCATGGGGGAAGGTCATGTCAGACAAACCTGATTTTAATTTTTTAACTAGGTAACCAGAGAAATAGATCAGAACAGAGCAGTGGCCTGTCTGGACTTGAACAAGGTCTTCAACACTGTGCCGCACATGAGACTGATAAAGAAACAGAGCAACCTAGGGGTGGGATCCAAAGTGGTGAAATGCGTAAGAAATTAGTTAACGGACAGGATGCACAGGGTGGAGGTTAATGGAACTCACTCTCAGGAAGGAATAGTGATCAGCGGGTGCCACAGGACTCAGTACTGGGAAAGGCCCTCTTCAATGCCTTCATAAGTGGCACTGTAGATGAACTGGAAGGGAAGGGAAGGCTTTTTATAGATAATACCAAGATCTGTCATAGGGTGGACAATCCGAAGAGGGTGGAAGAAAAAATTACTCACCTTAGTAATTATATTTCTTCTAATGGAGTCTTGCTGTATACTGACAATTGCAGTGATTCCCAAGCTTTGAACTGCCCCGGAGAACTAAGAGTTAACTTTCCATGCAGGGCATGGAACTCTGAGCTCGAGCTCAGTTGAAGTCTCTGTCTGGAGTGTTTTGAACTCAAACCGTCAAATTCTTACGAGCCCAACTAAACTAAAAATTCTATGTGGAAATTGTAAAAACTCTACTAGCCAACTGGCTGAAAAAAGTTTTGTATTCCCAAGAAAGACTCAAATTAGGAAACCCAAAACAAAACCCAATGTACTAAAATAACAATAATAAATAAGCACCCAAACAAAAAGGGAGGAGGGTGCAAACAAAAAACACCCCTGGGGTGCAACACTGCACCTGCCCACCCACTTCCCAAAAACAGGTTCAGAGAGGGGAGGCAGGGAGTGAGGTCAGAATACAGCTAGACTCCATTAGAAGAAATATAATTACTAAGGTGAGTAATTTTTTCTTCAAACAACATGAAGTCTTGCTGTATTCTGACAACTGCAGACTACCAAGCAGTACCTCCAAGGAGGAGGGACAGAACCTACTTTGAGAATAGGCTCTGAAGTACTGCTGTGCCAAACCGAGCATCACTCCTAGCCTGGATAGCCAGAGAGTAATGCTTGGTAAAGGTATGGACTGTTTTGCAGGTGGCTGCTTGACACATTTATAAGAGAGGGATATCCCTGGCCGCAGCCAGGAAAGCAGCTGTACCTCTTGTGGAATGAGCCCTCAGGCCCGAGGGTGGAGTTTTTCCCAGTTTCTCATAGCAGAATTGTATACAAGACACAATCCATCTGGCAATAGATATTTTGGTGGCAGGTTTGCCCTTCCCCACTTCTCCATAAGTGAGGAACAACTGGAGGGAGTCAAACCTGTGACCCTTGGTATGCTCTATGTAGTAACTAAGGGCTCCTTTGACATCTAAACTGTGTAGCCTCCCCTCTCCTGAGGAAGAATGATCAGTGAAGAAAACAGGGAGAGACAGACTGGTTTAAATGGAAGTCTGAAACCACTTTGGGCAAGAACCTTCTATTGGTTCTAAGGACCACTTTATCCCTGTGAAAGGAGATAAAATCAGGTTCCACAGATAGGGCTTGCAATTCGCTGATACGCCTGGCAGAGGTAATGGCTACCAGGAACACAGTTTTCCAGGTCAAATACTTAAGCTCTGCAGAAGACATAGGCTCAAAGGGGGTTACCTAAGTTGAGCAATGCAATCATTCAAATCCCAGGCAGGGGCAGGGTCTCTAAAGGGGTGGATTGGTGTGAAGCAATCCTTTAAAAAATTTAAAGAACACAGGATGGGAAGATAGTGAGGAAGGCTTCCCCACAGACAAAATGCAGAAACAGCTGACAGGTGTACCTTGAGAGTAGCTGGTCTGAGGCCTAGGCCATTAAGATGGACCATATAATCCAGAACCGTAGGCAAGTCAGCAGTGTCTGGAGAAATATGCTTCCTAGAACACCAAATGCTGAATCTTTTCTATTTGGAGTTGCAAGTCTTTCTGGTGGAGGGCTTTCGAGAAGCCCTGAGGATATCCAGAACCCGTAGGGAAAGATGCAGATCTGCAAACTCTAACTCTTCAAGAGCCATGCTTTGAGATTGAGGGACTGAAAATTGGGGTACCAAATCCTTCCCTGAGAGGATGTCAACAGGCTGTAATTCCTGGGAAGAGATAGGGGAAGATGGACTGCTAGAGACAGTATCAGGGGGTACCAGGGCTGTCTGGCCCAATCTGGAGCAAGCAGAATCACTTTGCATGGTTGAGACCTTATTTTTACCAAAACTTTGAACAGGAGAGGGAAGGAGGGAAAGGCATACAGAAACTTCCCCTCCCAATTGAGGATCAGGGCGTCCAGAGGGAGTGAGCCCAGGACTGGAGGTCTGCAACAAAAGAGGGGTTGGTGATTGTCTGGGGCTGCAAAGAGATCTATTTCTGGAGTGCCCCACCTTGAAAAAATCACCTTCAAAACCTGGGGGTCCAGGGACCATTCGTGATGGCCCTGAGAAATCCTGCTCAGTGCATCTGCTAGCATATTGTCCTTGCCTGGAAGGTGAACTGCTACAAGAGAGGTTTGCAGGGAATAAGCCAGGGACCACAACTTCATGATTTCTGTGCACAAGGCCGTGGACCGAGTGCGTCCCTGCTTGTTGATGTACCACATGGTGGTGGTGGTGGTGTCTGTTCGGACTTGAACCACCTTGTTCTGAACTGACTGTGAGAACACTTTTAGAGCAAGAAAAACTGCCCTGAGCTCTAGAAGACTGATGTGGAGAAGGGATTCTTGGGGGGACCACAGGCACTGGGCAGTGAGGGAACCGGGTGGGCTCCCCAGCCCAGGAGAGAAGCATCCGTGGTAAGGACCACTTAACAAGGCTAAGCAACAAAAGGAACACCTTGCCTTAAATTGTCCTGATCCTGCCACCACTGGAGGGCTTGGATCAAGGTCAGAGTCACTGGAATCAGTTTGGTAAGGGAGTCCTTTCTCTGAGACCAGAAAGCTCTCAGGTGGAACTGAATATCGCTCATCTGGAATCTTGCCCCTTGGACCACTGCTGTTGAAGCTGCTATGTGGCCCAAGAGCTGGAGGAAATGCCTTGCTGGTCGAGATACCCGAAGGCTGAAGGAAGAAGCTAGTTCCATAACAGCCCTTGCCCTTTCTAGAGGAAGAAAGGCTCTTGCTCCGAGTGTGACCAGTTCTGCCCCTATAAAGGTAAGAAGCTGGACTGGTTCGAGAACTGACTTGGGAAGGTTGAGAAGAAATCCTAGAGAAGTGAGCACTTGCTGGGTCACTTGCAGGTGAGACTTGACTTGGTCTGGAGACTGACCCCTATTAGCCAATCGTCCAGATATGGAAAAATCGAAATCTTTTGCCTTCTTAGAAAGGCAACTACTGCTGCCAGGCACTTTGTGAAAACCCTTGGGGCTGAGGTTAGGCCAAAGGGCATTGCTCTGAACTGATAATGGCCTGAGGGCAACTCGAACCTGAGGCACTTTCTGTGGGAGCACCTGATGGGAATGTGAAAGTAGGCATCTTTGAGGTCCAGGGAGGCTAGCCAGTCCCCTGGCCTTAGAGAGGGAAGGATTATTCCCAGAGTTATCATCTTGAACTTTGGTTTTAAAAGATGTTTGTTTAGATATCGTAGGTGTAGGATGGGTCGCCACTCCCCTGTCTTTTTGGGGGTCAGGAAGTACCTGGAGTACAGTCCTTTGCCCCAGTGTAGGGTAGGTACTCTCTCTATAGCTCTTAAAGCTAGGAGAGAAGAAACCTCTGCCTCTAGGGCAAGGGTTTCCGAGAGATTTGCAGGTGGAAAAGATCTGGCTCTCATCTTGGGACATTTTTTGAAGCTGAGAACCAGTCCCTGGCTTACTACTTCCAGGACCCACTTGTCTGATGTAACAGATATCCAGTCCTGGACAAAGTAAGCCAGCCTGCCCCCTACTGGAATAGGAGAGTCAACCCGGGAAGGCACATCAAGGTGTCTGCTTGGCAGGGGCTTTAGGCTGAGAAGCGGATGCAGCCCTGCTCATCCCCCTTCTGCCTCTCCCTCTGAAGAACCCCCTCTGAGAAAAGGAAGAAGAGGCCTGTGCTTGGTAAAAAGGCCTCTGAAAAAGCCTGCCCCTGCCCCTAGACTGCTGCCTCTGAGGAGCTGCCTGCCTTTCCTTGGCCTGAGCACTCCTGTAAGTGGTCCTGTACGCATCCATTTTCTTCATGTAATTCTCTGTCTGCTCCCCAAACAGAGAAATACCCACCACAGGGAAATCCATGGCCTTAGCCTGGGTATCCTGTAAGAGGCTAGTACATCTGAGCCAAGCCATCCTCTGAAGGCAACAGATGTAGCCATGACTCTTGATGACATCATTGGAGTCCACAGCAGCATGAAACTGAACCTTAGATGCCTCAATCCCATCTGCAGCCACCACCTCCAGCTCCTTGGCTAGCTGGGGGGAGGCCTGTTTAGCCAGTGCCAGTACAGTGTCCCACCTGGACTTCTGGTACCTGGCTGTATAGGCCATGTAATTCGCCTGCTTGAGTCCCAAAGAAGATGCCATGTACTGCTTCTTTGCCATGGCATCAATCTTCCTGGAGTCCTTGTCAGGGGGCTGTGAAGCCAAGGGAATATTTGCCTTGTCACGGGCAGCAGCCTGTACTACCCCAACATGGCTGCACTGTTGATACAGGAACTCCGTGTCTGAGCCTGAAAGTGTATACCTCTTGTCCATTCTTCTATCCACAGGAGGTATAGTGTTAGGAGACTAAGATTTTTAATATCCGTTTCCCAAAGATTTATGGAGGAGAATAGACAGTCTCCTGGACTCTGGGAAATCCATCATCTCTACATAATCAGGCTCCTCTTGGTCTTCCACAGCCTCTTCCATAGGAAGCTGGAGGGTTTCAGCCACCTTTCTGTAAAACAAAGTGAGAAGGGGACTCGGAAAGCATAGGAGGGGAAACACCTGAAGGTTTGTCTGGGGAGATGTCCCGTTCCACAGGCAAATCCAGACCTTCACTTATATCATAATCCTCAAATTCCGGTTCATAAAAATCTTCAAGGGTATACTCTTGAACCGGGAGAACCAACCGAACCGAACCCCTGCCAGAAGGAGTCAGATCGGTCGGAACCAGACGGAGCGATTCCACAATCTGAACCGCCCTGGCTATCTCTTCGGCGGTCGGAACATGAAGCTCTGGATCCGAACTGGTCGATTTATCTTTGCGCTTTTTTTTTTGTCTGAACTGATCCCTTGGAATCGGCTCTCCTTTTGCCCAAAGAAGTATCACCCTGGTCAGAGGGCACTCCTTCTGGTTCGGTCGAAACCGAACCAGGCTGGCCATCCAGGTCAGCAGACTTCTTGGCCTCCTTTTCCCTCAGTCTACCTAATTTCTTCTCAAGGGTAGATTTGGGAAAATTTTTACATATTTGGCAGTCTGAATCGAGGTGGTCAAACCCCAGACAATAAACACAGGTGGTGTGGGGATCGGTCTTAGCACAGGCCTCCCACATTCACTGCAGTGTTGAAACCCAGTGGGTCCGTTTTTTCTGGAGTTTCTCGACATGCAGCCAACCTAACCAAACTTACCCTTTTTCGGCACACCAGGCAAGACTCTTATTGGTTCCTAACCGTGTCACAGGTATTGGAAAACAAACGTTAAAAACACGCTTTTTAGAACCGATAAGGACCGTAACCACACACTAAGTATACCAACAAAATTCACAATCAAATGGCCGGTTCAGCCGAACCGACTGCACTTTACAAGTTCCACAGCAAAAACAGAACAATTCCTATCTAGTACTCACGGCACCACAGACAGAGATTGAACTGACTTTGCGGATACTTTTTTCAGTTTAAAACCGACGAACACTGAAAACTTTAACCGACTTTTGAACCGAGCTGAAGAAGAAATCTCCGGAGCGACCGTTTAGTGAGGCGGAGTAAAGAATTTTACGGTTTGAGTTCAAAACACTCCAGACAGAGACTTCAACCGAGCTCGAGCTCAGCGTTCCATGCCCTGCATGAAAAGTTAACTCTTAGTTCTCCAGGGCAGTTCAAAGCTTGGGAATCATTGCAATTGTCAGAATACAGCAAGACTTCATGTTGTTTGAAAGAATGCCTAGGGATCTTGGGAAACTCAAGTAGTCAAAAACATGGCTCTTGGGGTTCAATGTCAAAAAGTGTAAAATTATGCACATATGGCGCTGGAGCCCCAGAACTGAATATAGGACGTGGGAGGTATTGTCAGTCACTAAGCAAGAAATGGATCCTATAGCCAGTTCCGTGGCGCCTAGCGGTCAGTGTTCACTTGGCACGCTTGCAAAGCGGGTTCACACCCTGCGCTCGGATGTCAGGCGTGGAGTCCAGCAGGGAAGAAATTGTAAATGTCCTATGGACACTTCCCTCCCAGGGGGGTGGGACAATCCTGGACCATTTGTTGGATGGCTCCTGGTGGCGGCTTGTGGCAGGTGTTCATGGCGGTGTGAGCCTCCATCACATCGCTTGAGCCTTCCAGTGCCACAGTTGAACCAATACATGGAAGGGGGTGGGTAGGGGAAAATCAGGAAAACAGCTGTTTGGCCAACCAGAAGATGGCGGCAAGCCCCCAATCGCCATGAAGCCCAGAAGTGTCCATGCCGACTCTACGCCACGTGTCCAGCATAGAAGGAAGACCCTCGGGCATGTCTGCTCTCCCAGTTCCCCTGCCCTGGGAGGCCAACCCCCCCAGTGAAGGGATACATCAGGTCAACCGAGCCACGGCAGTAATATGGCATGGCAGGATGGCAATGGATTGGCGCCGGGCCCCTAGACCACATGAAGGAGTGGTCGGCAAGGGGACTGAGGGAGCATAAATAAATAAAAAGAAAAGAAAAGAAAAAAGAAATGGACCCAGGGGTTATCATATCTGATGATCTCAGAGTGGTAGGATAGTGCAACAAAGCAGTGAGTAGGGTCAGTGCAATGCTGAGAAGCACTGGGGGTATCTCCAGGAGGATAAGCGAGGTGTTGTAGCCACTGCATTGCTCACTGATGAGACCCCACCTGGAGTATTGTATCCAGTTCAGGAGGCCGCACCTCAAAACGTACATAGACATGGTGGAGCCAATCCAGAGGAGGGCAACTAAAATGGTACAAGAGTTACACCACAAGCCCTAAGAGGAGAGACTGAGGGATCTCAACATGTACACCCTGGTAGAGAGGCAAGCAAAAGGGGCTATGATAGATACCTATAAGTACCCTGTCATGGTGAACAGGGTGCTGAAGAGTCTCTTTCAAAGGAGGAAGAGCAATAGGACTAGTGGGCATATGATGAAGCTGAAGGGGAGGAGAAGTTAGAGAGAGATGTGATGAAGTAATACTTCACTGAATGGCAGACACCTGGAACAGACAGCCAGCGGAAGTGGTGGAGGCAAAAACAGTGGGGAGTTTCAAGCATGCATAGGACACACCTAAAGGAATATTAGAGAATAGGCAGGGAAGGCTGCCGGAGATCAGTCAGTCAGTCTGTGGAGGCAGACTAGGCAGGGATCATCTGGTCACAACTGGGTGGGCCACGTGGGCCTTTACTGAACCGCCAAATTCTGTTTCTATGTCACATTATTTCTTTCTCATTATAGTCTGTCATCAGCAGTGTTGTATCTCATAGCCCTCATTGTTTTCTTTCATGATGAACAAAGGTCATTAACTTTGCTAAACCCTAAATTGGAAGTGACTCCAAAACGAGTTTCAGACTTTGCTCTCGCAGTGTGGAAGGAAATATTATTGGATATGTAATTACATTTTTAATGGTCATAATCTTAAAGCTAAATTGTTTGATTACATGAGGGAGCCCTCTTCATGACCTCATTTACTATGAATATTACTGCAAATTTAATTAATGTTGTTGTGGATCATACTGATGCGTATTTTTCTTAATCTGTTATGTATTATAATTTTGCTGCTTCTAACCCAGAGACATTCCTAAAATAACGATTTTGATCTCCATTAGTAGTTATCCCTGAGTGTTGCCTGAAATCAAATGCAACCAAGCACAGCAGCCACAACCACTTTCTGTTCAGATGCAACGTGGGGCATCTCTCACTCGTCACTTTCAAAATGCCAGATGCTGATGTTTCAGGTTAGAGCTCATATGGATTAACCAGACAGTGAGGTGAGCACTGCTACCCAGGCACACCTGCACACAGGAACAGTAAGGCACTTGAATGTAACATGCTGTCCTCCAGTGACCAAAATGAGAGGCTAAAAGCTTCTTAATCAAGTCAAAATGGGGATTTTACAGCCTCAAATTTTTTTTATGGAAACAGAACAACCTACCTGCGCCCAGCTAAAGTTTCTGACTGGTCACCAGTAGCCGGGCGACTGCTGCCATTTTGAGACTGAAGTAAACTAAGCAGCAATTTACCACTCAGACAAAGCATGCACACATATTCAAGGCTGACAGTTTTAAACAAAGACAGCAGTTATAAGGAAACCTTCTGTTATTACGCCAAGGATAGCAACTGCTGTGAATATATGACACCACTGCGTAAGATAAAGTGAATAATAAACAGTACCCCAAATGCCATCTTAGTCTCTCCTCTTTTCATGATTGATGGATACATTGCACCTCCTCCAAGGACATTTACTATGTTAGAGAAATCACTGGAGCAGTAAAAGTCTATGCTTAAAGAGGGGCTGTGGTCATCCGACTCAGGATGGAGGAATCTGGCAGCCAGGGCCAGGTGATGTCAGTCCACCACCGAGCAGCAGAGAACCCTGATGTGGGCCAGGGCGCCTTTTCCCCCCACAGCAGCATGCTGCATGTCAGGGAGGCTGCCACATGGCAGTATTGCATCATCAGTGGGGCCATTAGAGTAGTGGGACAAGGGAACCGTAGCAAGAGGAACAAGGCACCATGTTCAGTATGAAGGCACTGCACTTCTTGTCTCGTGACTCGACACCAGGTGAACGGGACGGTAGTCAGTAGGGGCTGTCACAGCGGAAAAGTGGGTGGCTGGCCTAAGAGGATAAATGTATGATAGAAAAAAAAAAGGTAGGGTACAGGCTGAGTGACAAAGGCACAAGATATGCTCTGTCCTTTCCTGTCCCAGAATTACTTACCATCTATCTGTGAGCAATATTTGCCATTTTGCACTGGCATCTGTCATCGGGGCATAGGTCAGGAAGCAAAGGAAAACCAGGAGCAGGTATAAAATTCCCAAGTAACATAGAAACATAGAAGATGACAGCAGAAGGAAACCACTAGGTCCATCTAGTTTTCCCAAGGTATATACTTTCTACCCCTCCTCCTATTTGCCTCCCTAGTGAATGAAATTTTTGTGCCTGTCCTCTACCGTTTTTGCTCCCACAGCCTCCGGGTGTAGGCTGTTCCAGGCGTCAACCACTCTCTCTGTGAAGAACAACTTCCTACTATTGGTCCCAAACCTTCCTCCTTTTAGTCTCAGATCATGCCCTCTTGTTCTGCTGCCCTTGACATGAAACAGTTCTTGTATCTGCACCTTGTTGATTCCTTTGATGTATTTGAAGGTCTCAATCATGTCTCCTCTCTCCCTTCTCTGCTCCAGGGAACGCATGTTTAATTCTGTTAACCTATTTTCATATGTCCTCCGGTGTAACCCCTGTATCATTTTTGTCACCCTTTGCTGCACTGTCTCCAAGCTATCAATGTCATTCCTGAGGTGTGGTCTCCAAAACTGCACGCAGTATTCCATTTGTGGGTGGACAAGTGTCTTCTACAGTGGCACTATCACCTCCCTCTTTCTGCTTGCGATTCCCCTCCCAATGCATCCCAGCATGCCACTAGCCTTTCATGCTACCTTCTCACACTGTCTACCCACTTTCAAGTCTTACACTATCACGTTCCCCAGGTCCCATTCTGGTTGGTTGCAGCTAGTTTTTCTCCTCCTAAGTAGTACTTCTGTTTTGGGTTGCTTCTTCCCAGGTGCATAATTTTGCACTTTTTGGCATCGAACTTCAGCTCCATGCTCTGCTCCATTACTCCAGCTTCTTCAAGTCTGATTTCATTTTCTTTACACCTTTTGTGGAGTCTGCCCTATTACAATTCTTTGTGTAGTCTGTGAACAGGCACACCTTCCCCTCAAGCCAGTCCACAATGTCGGCTATAAATACATTGAATAGCAGGGGCCCCAACACCAAGCCTTGTGGTACCCCACTGGTTACTTTCCCTATTCCTGATAATGTGCCATTAACTTGCACTCTTTTTTTATTATTTATTATGCTTTATAGCGCCGTCTATTGCCAGTATCTCAGCCCAGTCACAGACCCCTCCGCTCCCACACTGGCCCGCGACTCCCTGATACCCCCCGGCTTACCCCTCAGGGTGGGATTGTGGCACCGGCCCCAAGTGCTGCAATCAACGAGATCAGTCTGGGAGATAATCGAAGTGGAGGGGCAGGCTTCATCTAGGCAGCAGGCAGCAGTATTTTTCCCTTATATACAGGGATGGGGACGTGCAATGACAGCCACTATCTGCCCCACCCCCCAAACGTATTGGTGTCGGCGCATGCTGTACACCCAGCCTCTGCTAGATGTCTGTATAGTGCTAAACACAACCTCCCTCCCCCCTAGAGAAGGGAAGCAGTCGTTGGATGCTCAATCCTTCTCCCCCGCCCAGCCCTCCAATGTCCTGGGTCCATTCCCGAACCCAGGTCGCTGGCTTCACAGGTCACACCCTGCCCCTGCGCCAGCGGGCCGGCTTCAAACCTTTCAGTGTCAGTGGCTCAGTAGGTAGCACACTTGCCTCTGAGGCCGGAAGATCAGAGGGCTGTGGGTTCGGTTCCCACACCTAGCACTTGGGTTAATATTCCAGTACTGACACTGTACTGCAGCATGAGAGGGGTGCTGCACTTCTGAGGTGCCATCTTTCGGAAGAGACATTAAACCGAGGTCCCACCTGCCTGGATTGGTGGTAGTTCAGGTGGATGTTAAAGATCCCATGGCACTTATCGAAAAGAATAGGGGAATTTCCCCAGTGTCCTGGCCAAATTTCCCTCATTCATTAAAAAATACCACCAACAGCTTAATCTTGTTCAAGGTCGGTTGACATTTATCTGTATCCCCCTCCCCTGGGTCATGCCTGAAAATAGGCAGAATTTGTCTAGTGCACTTACCAGGTCAACAAAAACTAAATAAAAAATAAATAAATAAAATAAAATAAACCTGCACTCTTTGTGTTCTACCTTGCAGCCAGTTTGTCACCCATTTTGCCACCTCCGGTCCCACCCCCCGTGCAGTCTAGCTTCCTTATCAGCCTTCTGTGTGGGACGGAGTCGAAGGCCTTGCTAAAGTCCAGGAAGGCCACATCAACTGTGTCTCCATTTTCAACTGCCTTTGAAACCCAGTCAAATAACTATCAGGTTAGTTTGGCAAGACCTCCCTGCCATTAACCTGTGCTGTTTTTGATCCTGTTGATAATGGGATTCCAGGAATGTCAATATTCTCTGTTTGAGTAAGGTTTTCATCAATTTACTCATGACCAAAGAGAGACTCACTGGACGGTAGTTTCCTGCCTCCTATCTGCTTCCAGATTTGTGAGGCAGGACCAAAGAAAGAATTACTCACCACAGTAATCTTTCTTCCAAGGGGTCCCATAGCATCAGTAACATTAGCAGTCAGCTGACCAGGTAGTACTGCCCCGGAGGTGGAGATTATGGTAATGAGTTTATGAATTAGCCAATCAGAGGAAGTTTGTGGGTGTGCCTGAGCAGAGGCTGTGCAGAAGGCACCAGAATATTTTAAATGCTAGACTGGGCACATGCCCACATAGGTATGAACCAACAGGATTTAAAAAACATGCAACAGCATGAACCGGAACAATAAAACATGAAAACTTTGCTTTAAATGTAATTTAAAGTTTAGAACAACAAATTTGGTAGAAGGAAAGAAGCAGAGTCCTCTTCTGAAAGGTTATCAGTGGAGGATGGGTGGTAGCTTACTGATGCTAAAGGACCCCTTGGAAGAAAGAAGATTACTACGGTGAGTAATGTTTTCTTCTCACCCTAGGAGGCCTTTAGCATCAGTAACACTAGCAGACTACAAAGCAGTGCAGTTGGAAGGCAGGTAGAGAACCTACTTAGGAAAGAGGCTCTGCAGAACCACCCTGCCAAATCTGGCATAAGATTTAGACTGTACATCCAGGCAGTAGTGCTTTGTGAATGTGTGTAGTTTTCCAAGTAGCTGCTTTACAGACGTCCAGTAAGGAAATGTCCTTTGCAGCTGCCACAGAGGCTGCAGTGCCCCTAGTAGAGTGGGCCCTGAGGCCCTCAGGGGGCGGTTTACCAGTCTTATCATTGCAGAACCGAATGCAGAAGACTATCCAGCGAGAGATGGTTCTCTTAGTGACTGGTCTTCCTCTACCTACTTAACCAAAGGTTAGGAACAGCTGTGTGGATGAGCCCCTGAACTGCATGGTATGTTCCAAGTAATAAAGCAGGGCCCTCGACATCCAGACTGTGGAGCTTCTGCTCCCCTGGAGTTGATTTCTCAGTAAAAAAACACTGGTAAGGTGATGAACTGATTGAGGTGGAACTCCGATCACCTTAGACAGGAATATCCTGTTCGTTCTGAGCTCAATCTTATCCCTATGAGGGATGATGTAGTTGGGCTTTACTTGTGTAGCAAAGGCCATCAGTGCCAAGTAAATGGCCCTGAGCTCCAGCAGACTGATGTGAGCCTGTGACTCCTTTGGAGTACAGGTGCCACTGATGGAAGCACTATCCAGATGAGCTCCCCATCCCAGCAGAGAAGCATCTGCAGTGATGATTTTTGTGGGAGAAGATGTTTGGAAGGCAATTCCTACCGAGAGGTTGGCTGTTTCCTTCCACCAATGCAGGGCCTGAAGGGATGTCTTTGTGACTGGAATCAGTTTGGACAGGGAATTGCTCCTTTGGGACCAGTTAGACTACTGGTGGTACTGTATGTCCCTCATTCTGAATAAGACTCCTGGGACCACGGCTGTCATGGATGCCTTGTGTCCCAGGAGCCTCAAAGAATGTCTGGCCAGCCTAATCTGGTCCAAGATGAAAGAATTTGCCACTAACAAGAAGTTCTGGATTCTTTCTGGTGGAAGAAAAGCCCTGCTCTGCTGAGTGTCCAACTGTGCTCCTATGAAAGTAAGGAGTTGGGTTGGTTCCAAGTGGGATTTCTTTTGGTTTTTAAGAAACCTCAAGGAGTGCAGAGTGTTCTTTGTTAGGGAGAGAGCCTCTTCTACTTGTAGAGGGTTTTTTTCCCACCATGAGCCAGTTGTCCAGGTAAGGATAGACTGAGATTCCCTGTTTTCTAAGATGTGCTGCCATAACAGCCAGACATTTGGTGAATACCCCTGGTGCAGAAGTCAGGCCGAAGGGTATGGCTGCAAACTAGTAGTGCCCTGATGGAAGTTTGAACCTCAGAAACTTTCTGTGGGACTGCCTTATTGGAACGTGAAAGTAGGCGTCCTTGAGGTCTAGGGAGGCTAGCCAGTCTCCCTGCTGAAAGGGCTGTATTACCATTTTTAGAGTGACCAATTTGAATTTGGGTTTCAGAAGATGCTTGTTTAAGTATCTGAGGTCTAAGATAGGTTGCCATTCCCCATTTTTCTTTTGTGTCAGGAAGTATATGGAGTAGAGAACTTTGCCCCTTTGATGAGCAGGTACTCTCTCTACCACCCTTGCTGTCAGAAGATGTTTCACCTCTAGCTCCAACAGAAGCCCTTCTGTTGGGGTTAGTGATTTGGGCAGCTGGGTGCCCCTGAGGGTTGGCATCTTTTTGAAATGAAGTGGCAGGCCCTTTTCCACTACCTACAGGACCCATTTGTCTGATGTGATGAGGGTCCAGGATTGGAAGTAGTGGAAGAGACTGCCCCCCCCCCCCCCACAGGCAGAGGGGAGGCAACCTGGACAGTTAAGTCAGGGCTTATGCGGAGTTGCAGGAGCAGGGGTAGAGGAAAGTTTCCTCTGATCTCTCCTGCCTTGTCCTCTGTAGTAACCTCTCATTTGAGAATAGTCAAACTGAGGAGGAAGAGAAAAATAGAGCTTAGGGAAGTATCCTCTGCCCCCGTTTCCCTTAGGTCAAGGCTTTTGAGCAGCAGGAGTCTTCACTTTTGTTGTGTTGCTTTGGTAGGTTGCTTTGTATTCATCAACCTTCTTCATGTAGTCTTCTGTTCTGGAATCGATCAAGACATTCTGGTCGCAAGGAAAGTCCATGGCCCTGGACTGTGTCCTGCATCAGATCAGTTGTCCTCAGCCATGCAAATCACCTAAGGGAGATTAGCCTGAGCCATCACCTTGGAGGCTGAATCACTGTTGTCATCTGCCATGTGGAACTGGTATTTAGTGGATTCCAGGGCAGTTTTAGCCATCTCCACCAAGTCCTGTACCACGGAGTCGGACCCCTGCTGAGCTATGGCTAGGACCGAATTCCAGAAGGCCTTCTGATACTTGACTGTGTACACCATGTAAGAAGACAGGCAGAGGAGAAGAGAGGCTGAGGTATATAGGTTTTCTTAGCCATGAAGTCCAGTCTTCTGGAATCTTTCTCAGGAGGCTAAGAAGAAAGAGGGACTCCTGCTTTGTCACATGCAGCTCTTGTACTATCCCTTCACGGCAGGGATGTACAGACAGGAAAGCTGTATCTGTTTTGGATAATTGATATTTCTTGTCCATTCTTTTGTCAACGGCAGACAGATGTAGGGGGTCTGGAGAAGCTTCACAGTGTTCTTCCTAAATGCCTTATAAACAGGAAGTACCACTTTTTTTTTTAGGAGGAGGGAGACCTTTAATTTCCTTATAGTCCTGGTCTTCCTCTTCTTTCTGGGTGGACTCCTGAGAAAGGAGGTCAAGGGTGTCCACCTTGAGTGCGCTGTGGAGCAAGCCTACGGACGAGTCATGTCCAGAAGGAGCTCTGTATGGACTGGAAATAAAAGCTATTAAAACAACTATCTGGTGTTAGAAATCTGAAATTTGAGGATCTGTACTGTGATCTCTACACTGTGCTGAACAGTTTGGTACCTTTTTTTTACCAATGGGGTGCACAACTGAAGCCCAAGCTAGTGCTTCCAAAACTCAACCCCAAGAGACACTACCACTGGCAGACGCAGCTGCAAAACCTGCGCAGGGACAGCTCTACCATGGAAGGCCTTGCAGCAATCTATGAAGGCCATCAACATGAAAGTGGAATCGATCCTCACCTGATTTGTGGAGCAGGACGCAAAAATTGAGGCGGCTGCTAAAACGGTTATAGCAGCAGAATCCACAGCCATAAAAACATTGTCCAAACCTAAAATCATACAGGAAAATGATCAGCTGAACTATAGATTGGAAGCGCTTGAAAATGATCAGAGAGCCTCTAATGTATGCATCGTGGGCTTCCCAGAACACTGTGAGGGAGAGCGTCTCTTGGACTTTTTAAAATGATGGCTACCAGAAGCACTACACCTGAAAAACAGAGCACGTAGCAGATCGTTTTTTGAAGGCCTATCGGATTTTCCCCGATCGGCTGCAAGCAATGTTACCTTACCCAGAACCGTTCTCCTCATTACAACCAGTCTAGCTGTACGGGATCGTATCCTACAGGCAGTGAGGGAGGCAGACACCTTCAGCTTTCAAGGCAGCATGGTACATCTTTTTCTGGACTTATCATATACTGCACAAACCAAGAGAAAGAAATTTGATGGGGTACGTGCCAAACTCAGAAGTTTGGGGTGGCCCACTCCCTGCTAATGCCTGCTAGACTGTGGGTCCAATATGGTGACCAAACGTTTCAGTATACAAACACAGAAGAAGCAGGGAAGAAGGCTGCAACCATTTCACGAGAGTTTGATCGACCCAGAGCACAAGAGTCATCCGATTCAGAAGATACTAACTGAAATTCAAACTGATCGGTCAGGACTTTCTTTCCCTGTTTGAAAAGTTTGATCTTCGGGCCTTGAACAATTAATCGTTGCACATTGTGTTTAACTTGCTGAAAGTTTAATGGCTATGTGTAGTGAATCCATCTTTAGATTTAAGTGTATTTCAGGTTTCCGAAAGTTTTTCTTTAAAAGTACAGATGATAATGAGTATTGTTTTTAAATAAAGTTAGATCTTTGTTATGCTCAATACAGAATTAAAGTTACACGGATTGATAAGAATGGTAGCCATATGCCTGGAAACTAACGCAGTTTTATTTCTCTAGGATTTGATGTTACCCAGGGTTCACAATATCTAATTCTACTTATACAGCATCTCTGGTCAGTAGGAGCGGTTATATTCTAGACACTAAACATAAGTTGCCTCAACATGTTTGGTTTCGGGTTCATAACACTGGCTATTGGGTGAGCATCTGCGAAATAACTTTTTCATTGGTTAGACCACCCATCGTCGTGTAGAGTGCAGCAACTCATGGACTATATTTTGGACATTTTTATAACAGAAAACCCCTATATCCAAAATCCAGATTGTTCAGATTAAATACTACTGATACACTGAATGTACTGTTGGATTGTGATACGAGATACCTGACATGAGTAAACTGTATGCAGTTGTTTTTATTGCAAAAACAATAAAACACAGTTTTAAAAAAAGGGTGTCCACCATGTGTTGCAGAAAAGTCAGCATAGAGGAAGTATCCTCCTGATCTGTTGGGGATGCACCAAAATTGGGGTCAGGGGACATATCAGGCTCTGGGATATCATCTGCATCATAATAATCCTCATCATCGTCCCCCACATAGGCTCCTGCATCAGAAGGAGCTGCAGATGGGGTTTGCTTAGGAAAAGCAGGGGTGGTAAAAAAGGACCCCATGCTCTGTAGGGTCTGAAAAACATGCCAGGCTTTAGCCATATCCTCCACAGATGGCAACTCCTTTTGTATATCTGGGAGATTACCACCCTGGGGTTCTGTATGTTTAGTTTTTTTTTTTTTTTATGTTTTTTACCCACTGCTGTCTCACCTTTAGCAGAGCTAAGAGAGGCAGGGTATGCTTTTCTCTACAAGGCTTTGTTGCAGCCACCTCATCAGTGATTTGGTCAGGCTTCTTTTTGGAACCAGGCACCTCATCAGCACCTTTAGAATTTTTAGGTTTAGAAGGAACTTCATCAGTCCCTTTAGAAGTCTTAGGTTTAGCAGGCACTTCATCAGCACCCAAATTTATATTTTTCCCTTTTGAAGGGACTTCATCAGCACCTTTGGTCGGCTTAGATTTAGAAGATGCCTCATCAGCACCTTGATTAGAATTTTTATTCTTTGAAAGCCCCTCAGTAGCCTTAGGTCTTTGTTTGGGGACAGAGGAAGACCATTCTTCAGCCATCATTCTAAGCGTTTTGCTCTATTCCTTAAGGTGTTTGAACAAAATTTAGAGCAAAGTGAACAATAGTGGTCTGGACCTAAACTCCTTAGGTTGTGGGTATCAGCTTTAGCTACTATTCTGTGGCACTTTAGACAATTTTTAAAACCTGTGGGTCCAGTCCTATTTTTAGGGATTTCTGAAATGCCAAAACTCAGAAAACCCCAGAAAAATAAAGTCCCAATAAAGTTCTGTTAAGAAAAATGTTCAGTTCCCTCACGCTAAAGAACCGCGACTTTCTGAGGTAAAAACTACGTAAATAAAAGGAAAAATGCCAGTTCCCGCTTTAAAAAGAGAACCGAGATAAAAATAAGGAAAGGAACTGGTGAATAAAGTAAACATGGTTACTATTTTAGTCAGAAAATAAAGGGAACTGCGGAACTAGTCAAAAAAACGTGGTTCCCGGGAACCGCTAAAACACAAGAAAAAGCTACTTAGCACACTATAAAATGTAAATGAACCAAAATTTATAGCTACCAAGAAGTTAAAACCTTTTTCCTTGGCCAAAAGAGAGAGCACCCCAGAGGCAGTGTTGCTCAATCAGGTGGAGAAAAAATTCTGGTGCCTTCTACACAGCCTCTGCTCAGCACACCCACAAACTTCCTCTGACTGGCTAATTCATAAACTCATTACCACAATCTCCACTTCAGTGGCAGTACTACTGATGCTAAAGGACTTCTGGGGTGAGAAGATGCCCTCTTTCAGTCTTCGGGAACTTCTCCGCTCCCCAGTGATTTAGTAAATAGGGCTGCCAGGGGTGCCACCTGTTCTTTTCCAAATTCTTTCAGGATTCTGGGGTGTATGTCATCCGGTTCCCTAGCTTTATCCTCTTTTAATTTGTTTAATGCTTCCAGGAGCTGGTCTGCTGTGAAGAGGCTTGTACTGACTGCTAGCCCAGTGGTGCAGTTCCTGACTGTCTCTGGGCCACTGCCCTCCTCCTCATTTGTAAACACACAGCAGAAGTGCCTGTTTAGGTCCTCTGCCTTTACTCCATCTTCCTCCACTAGGTCCCCTTCCTCTGCTGCTAGTCTATGCCCCCTTTGTTTTCCTCTTTTCCCTTATGTACCTAAAAAAGGCTCTGTCACCTCGCTGCACCCCTTCTGCAATCTTCACCTCCATCTAGGCATTTACCTTCTTTACACTGCCTTGCTTGTCTCCCTCTGTTTCTCTTCATATCAGTCATCATCCTCTTTATTTGATGCTTTGTTTTTCCTGTAGGCAGCCTTTTTTTCTTTCACGATAGTTTATGCTTCTTTTGAGAACCAGAGAGGGTTTTTTTTCTTTTTTGCCTTGTTTACTCTTCTGGCACATTGGTCTGTGTCTGTTTGAATAACTCCTTTCAAGTTTTCCTATATTTCTTCCACCCTTTCCCCGTGTGATTTTCAAGGCTCCTGACAGGTTTTCTCTCATTTTGTGGAAGTTTGCTTTCCTAAAATCTAGGACCCTAATTTTGTTGTGGCTTGTGTCATCTTCTGTGATCTCTTGGAATCAGACCATATTGTAGTCGCTATTCCCCAGATGGCATCCAACCTCAATCTCCCTTACCCTTTCGCTGTTTGTGAGAACCAGGTCCAGGACTGCTTCTACTCTTGTTGGTGCATCTACAAGTTGCCCAAGGCCTGCTCCCGTTCGTGCCGTTAGAAAACTCCTCCTTTTAATTGTTGCCATTGTATGCGATTCGCAGTTTATGTCTGGTAGATTAAATTCCCCTACCAAAATCACCTCACCTTTGTCTGCCATTTTGTGCATTTTGTCACGTAGATCCTTGTCACCCTTGTCCCCCTGAGATGGGGGTCTATATATCATTCATTCTGATGTCTGCTCAGTTCCCTGTATCAGCTGTTAACCACAGATCTTCTGTTTCACTTGGAGACCCCTGTGACTCTGTGGTTTTTATTCCTTCCCTGATGTATACTGCCACCCTTCCCCCCTTTTCTCCTTCCTGTATATGATGTACCCTGGGATTGCTGTGTCCCAGCTGTGGTTATCCGTATACCACGTTTCTGTTACAGCAACTGTAACCCCTAGGTGGTGCTATCCCAAGGGCTACTACCACTGCCTGCTTGGCTAGCAGCAGGCTAAGGGGCCTGGGTAATGAAATGGGTGCCTCCACCCAGAGGTCAGGGTTTTTAGTGGTCAAGCTAACCTGGGCACAGCCCTCCGGAACACTGTAACCCCCCTCTTTCCCTTCTAGTGGCCTGAACAATATACAGTAATTACTTTCACAATGACCCTTATTCACCAAGCAATTACCCACAATGTTTGCACATACCACCAGAGCTGGCTCCTCAGCTTGACCCTGGGGACCCTCTGTAAAACAAGGTTAAGCACAGCAAATAGCAACAGTACAATACTTTTGGCACAAACTGGAACCACAGTCAGGTTAAATGCAAACAAAGTTAAACCTGATTTATTCAGGGGACTTGAACAAGGGAGGGGCGTAATCAGGTTGATGTGCTTAAAAGCTATAGTAATCAGACAGTTATGCATGCAGTTCGGAGTCCCTACGCAGTCACACACTCTGGGTACCCAAGTAGGAAAATGGTGGGCTAGCCAGGAATGTTGCAACTGGTTGGAGCCTTGTGATGGAAGAAAGCAACATGCACAACACACACTATTTGTAATCCGGAGCCGGAGGGCTCAGTTCGTGAAAGAAAAGGCAACAAGACAATCAGATGACAACACTTTTAGATTTAGCTATTGTTGCAGGGCGCTACCCTGATGTTAACTCACGATACCCAATACTGGACACAGGCAGAACGAAATCGAGACTGTAGGCTGTTGAGCTGGAGTGCCCGGAGAAGCAGTGCCCACACAAATCACCGAGGCGTCATTCCTGTTCAAGGCACTGAGCAGTGGGCTGATCCCTAGGCCGGTCTCTCGTCGATGACTTTCTCTGCGTAGCAGGTATTCTGGCTGGGCCAGTGTAGCAGGGCCCAGGCAAATGGAAATAGATACGGATTCAGTCAGTGGAGCTGGATACAGCCGCCAGCAAGCAAAACACAGTTCAGACACACAGTGGGGAACCACATCACGACCCACTAAGCACATAGCACATCCACATGTAAGGAAATTCCACTGTACCAGGCAAATGGCTCTCCGGTTGCAATTACAGAGTCTCTGCACAATCCGGGAGTTCAGAGGTAGCTGGAAGTCCTGACAGGCCGACTGCATTCAGCAAATTTTCAGTCTTCTTTAGGTTAAAGCCTGGTCACAATTCAGTGGCTTAATTTGCTCTCCAAATTAGGATTCAGTCTGAAAAAAAGCACAAGTTCCCTCTCAGGACCGGCAGGCAGGCATGCGGGCCAAACTCAGGCCTTTCCACAGTTCTCCCGTACGAATACACTATGGATTGCTGTTCGAACCATCTCGAGCGTTTACTTCTTCACTTCCCAGCTCAGATCTAACTGAAACTGCAAGCAGTGTGGGACTTTCCCCAAGATCCAAAAGGTTTGGTTGGCTGATCTGTCTGTCAGTCACAACAACTGCTCCCCCTCCAGGTTATTTTAGGCACCAAAAGCCCAAAACTGCAATTCCTACAAGTTTTGGCCCCACCAAGCCCCAGCAGGCAGGCTCCATTTTAGAGTCCCAAATGTACTGATTGGCCTATTCTGCGGTCCAGGACCAAGATGATGGAAACAAGCAGAACTGTCCTTGCTGCAAAGAAAACAGGTTAGAACAAGCTGCAATATTATTATGACTCTAATAGATAATCAGCAAATAAGTACATCTTCTAACAGAGCTCCCTCTCAGATTAATAATGACTGCAATCCAGGCAGCTCTTAAAGAGACAGTACACAGAGGCTATAGAGGCACTCTCTGGCAATACATTTAAACTGAAAAAATGCAGAACAGCAGCTTGGCAGTGAGCATTTACGCAAGCACAAGGAAGACTTTTCGGGAACCCACATTCGTAGGGAGGTTACAGCTACCTAGTCAAGGACTTCCCCTGCTATTGTGGCCATGTGGTATAGAAGTTTGTTTGCTAGGCTCCTAGCATTTACAACCATTTACCTCCATATACGACCCCCTTCCCCCTTTGTATGGTGTTTTTTTTTTTTTTGCGTCTGTTTTTTTGTTGCTTTCAGTTTTTTTTGCTTTTTTGGATGTTTTGGGAGTGGTGTCTTGCACACCGGACACTGTGGTGTGTGCAGTCACAATCTCCCCATTACTTAGTTTAAAAGACTTGCGTGTACGTCGAATTTCTGGCCAAGTGCCCTCATCCCCTTCCTTGGTAAAGTGTATTCTGTAGTACCCCCAAAAAAAGTCTTTCCCAAAAGTTCCACCAGTTCCCTATGAAGCTGTAGCCCTTTTCACAGACTGGCAGAACGTCTGAGAAGGCAAGGGTAGACGAAAGAGAGGAAAGTGTTTGCTAGCTCTGTTAAGTGAGTTTTGGCATCTCCCAGTGTGAGACTGACCAAGTCATTTGTCCCAAGGTGGATTACTACATGCTTGTTTTTTCCTTCTCTACGCTCAAATCTTTCTATGCGATCTGTGTCCCTTTCCTCAGAAGCTCCTGGGAGACACTTTACCACAGTCTGAACTTTGTTGTTTGAATTCAGGTGGGGAATGACGCCATGGATCATGGAATTCCCCAACTATGAGTAGCTTTTGCGTAATTGTTTTTGCCATATGTTCGCTACCATAATTTTTTGTAGTGTGCCACTGGTCTGTTATGTTGCTGGGTTCCGAGTGAGGGACCAATTCCAGCAACGAGTACTATTAGTGGTAGAAATGGCAGCTCTACTCTGGTGGGTATGTTTGCTTTCCTTGTCCACTTTGCCTCGCTTCCCCCTCTTGACCATCTGCCAACATTCTGAACCTGCGTATTGATTGGGGTTAGTGGTTGGCACTTGGGTTTTATTATTAGCAATAACAGCAAAATAAAAATAAAAATTATTCAATATAACCATTTACAAAGGCAGTACAAACAAAGAAAAAGTCCTTCGACTGAGGGAATCTCTAATTCCAAGTTTCAGTTTTTCTCACTCTAGAAAAAGCATTGCTGCTCCTATTTCTGCATCCTGAGTTTGTTAAGAGACCAGAACTTTGTAAGTTTCAAACTAAGGGATCCTAGTATCACTTACAGTTTCACAAAAAAATTCACATATATTTTTATAAACACAAATACATAAGGGGAAAGAAAACACAGAAACAGCTAGTGAAGGAAGAGAGATAGCAAGAGGCGGAGAATTGAGAGACCGAGTGATCATATCCCCAAATGTAAGGTGGTGGGGAGGGTGGGGCAGCTGCAGAATAGGGCTGCTAGCTGCAAAAATCGAACAGACTCAATAGACCAGAAGGCATTTTTCTGCTGGCAATTTCCATATGTTCATATGCTCGAATGCAGCTCCTATGCTATGAAATTCCATTCCAGTTGAGATCCTATTATGTCCCTCGGCTACCTTATTTTGCAAACTGTTCCGTAAATATCTTCTTAATGTGCCCAAGTGCACTTGCCCTTAATTTGCACTACTTGGTTACTTGTATTGTTTTGGTTACCTGTATTGCTATGCATATAAATATGTTATCCTACATAATTGCACTGTATTACGATGGCTACTGTTTCATCGTATACTCTCCCGTGTCCCCTGTGGTGGATATGCTGTTGCTTTTGCATTTTTTCTCTGTTTATGGTGAATGTTTGCTTCACTATTTTATACCGTTCAGCAAACATCAAAATTGTGGGGTTGCTACAGCACAGTAAGGGAGGCAAACATTTCTACATTTACACAAAACTGGCTACCTGATCATTTAAACACTGAAACAGAACTTTAAACAGCTAACAGAATTACCCCAGAATGAAACCTACCAGCTCGAATTATTTTAGAACTGTCTTGGCAGTAACACAATGGCGACCCGTGAGGTTGTGTTAAGTGCAGCCTGAGCGTGTTCCCCTCTACAAATCAACAGCAAACAAATCTGCATCTTCCCTGACCTCAGCTACAGCACCCGCACCCAGAGAAATCAATTCTATGGGGTGTGTCAGTAGCTTCAGGTCATCGGGGTGGTCCCTTCTTTTCTACTCCCAGCACAGCTCCATATACAATACAGAGGTAAAGTGCATCAATTTTCAGACTTCACCACAGCTGGAAAATCAGCAGCAAAGACTGTAACAGAATTTGATAAAAAGGTTGATGAGCTGAAAGAAGAGAACTGAGAGAAAGACTCTGGACATTTTTTTTTTCTCTCTTCTCACCAGACTGGAGTTCTCAACAGTGACAGTATAATGGTTAATGGTTTATAATACAGAATTGTTCTGTACAGAATTCCATCCCTTTCAAAGTGCTGTTGTACCACAGTTCAAAGGTCATGGAATGTGATTGTACCCTTCTGTGGTACAACAGCATTCTGAAGCCTCTAGAGACTGCACAAGTCAGTTTCATTCTGAAAGTGAAAGAACCACTGGGCACACATTTCACATAATACTATATACCATAAAAAATACAAGATGACCAACGTTATGCACAACCAGTGTGTTTTGCCACCTCGGGGTTCTGTAGCAGAACTTACTGTGCATAGCTGCCCCATCCAGTATTCTATATGTGTTTTGGGACTGCAACAGGCAAGGTTATTCCCTACTGTAGTCTTTGATGAAGGGAGGGAGAGAATAGGTATGCAAGAAAAGTACAGTTACGTAAGAACTTACCGTAACAGTAGATTTTCAAGAACAGCTCTTGCAGTAGGCTACATCATTAGGACTGAAGTTGGCAGGCAGCAGGACTCCATGGAAAACTTCTAGCCAGCTATATACAGTGGGGGACCACCCTCGACATCGGCCCCATCCCCGACGTCACATACATCATAAAAGGGGCGGTCCCCCAGCATCCCTCAGTTCTCCTGCCGGAGACTCCGGCATAGCTCTGTAATTCTGAAGGGAGACCGAGGAGCCGCTTCCAAAGGAAGAACAAGTAAGTACTAGTACTGCAAATGCAGCTGACCTCCTGAGGGGAAGGTGGGTGGGAAAGTAAGGTAAGGCAAATTTTATTTAAAAAGACGCCCATCCTGGAGGCTCTGGGCGCCGTACATTAATCAAATAAATACAACACAAGTATCTGCTGCAAGAGCTGTTCTCGAAGATCTACTGTTACGGTAAGTTCTTACGTAACGAGTATCTTACTTTGAGAAACAGCTCTTGCAACAGGATACACCATTAGGACACAGTCCCAAGGAGGAAAGGAGAAGGGTGAAAGGGAACCCTTCATGAAAGATGCCCCTGCAAAACAGCAAGACCAAAGCCCGTTCTGCACCTAGAGGCAATGTCCAGACTGTAGTGTTTGATGAATGTGTGCTGTACTCCAAGTAGCTGCTGCACAAATGGTAGGAGCTGGAACATTTTTCAAGAAGGCGAATGATGCTGCCATCCCTCTGGTAGAGTGACCCTTTACCGGTCCCAGCAAGGATTTATTCCGCTTCTGGCAGCAGAATATAATGAAGTTTACCAACCATTTTGAGTTTGTCTGTATAGACACCGGTGCCCCTAACATCCTTTGGGCAAAGGACAAGAATAGCTGGTCAGACTGTTGGTGCCGTCTGGTCCTAGTCAGATAGAACTTGAAAATCCTGTGCACATCTAATGTGTGCAGGAGAGCCTCTCCCCTATTGGAATATTGGGGATAGTAAACCGGGAGGTTGATATCCTGGTGTTAGAGATAACTCTGACACTACCTTGGGTAGAAACTTAGGATTGGTTCTTAATGACACCCTGTCGTAGTAAAAAATCAAATGTAGCTCCTTGCACACGAGTGCCTGAAGTTCAGACATTCTGCTTGCAGAGGTAATCACAACTAAAAATAACGCCTTCCAAGATCCAACAGAGAAACCGTAGCTCGCAATCCACAGCTAGTTCAAAAGGAGGTAGTGTGAGCTGTTCTAAAACAAAGAGAAGATCCCAAGGAGGGATCGGATCTCTAATAGGTGGCCTCGAGTGAAGGATGCCACGCAGGAAGGTGCGGGACAGGTCCAGTTGGGCCAAGGATTTGTCCCCAGAAAGATGTGTGGTACACAGATAATGCAGAAAGGTGCACCTTTACTGAGGAGTAACTAGGTCCGCTTCTGATAAGGAAAGGAGGTACTCTAATACCGATTTCACTGGGCAAGTTAAAGGGTCCAGGTCGCAGGCCGAGGATCAAAAGCAAAAACTGCATCACTTCATAGAAACACAGAATTTGACGGCAGATCAGGACTGCTTGGCCCACCCAGTCTGCCCATTTTCCTACCTAATGGATAAGCTGCAGATCCTAGTAAACCAACAGCCTACTTCCTCCTACCCCCCACCCCTAGAATTGCCTTATGTCTGTCCCATGCCTTCTTGAATTCCCCCAGTTTTTGACTCCACAACCTCCACAGGAAGGCTGTTCCATGCATCCACAACCCTCTCCGTGAAAAAAATACTTTATCACATTACCTCTGAGCTGTCCTCCTATCTTCAAATTGTGCCCCTTTGTTCTTGCACATATTTTTTTCTGAAAGATGCTACCCTCTTGGACTTT
Source organism: Neoceratodus forsteri (assembly GCA_016271365.2). Lineage (NCBI taxonomy): Eukaryota > Metazoa > Chordata > Ceratodontiformes > Ceratodontidae > Neoceratodus > Neoceratodus forsteri. The sequence goes on along the minus strand of CM057451.1, from coordinate 666,209,101 downwards.
GTTGATTCCCTTGAGGTACCTGAAAGTTTCTATCATGTCCCCACGTTCCTCTTTTCCTCGAGGGTATACATATTAAGCTCCTTAAGTCTCTCTTCATGTGTCTTCTGGTGTAGACCTTGCACCATTTTAGTTGCCCTCATCTGGACTGCCTCTATCCTGTCTACTTCCTTGTGGAGATTGGGTGTCCAGAACTGCACGCAGTACTCCAGATGGGATTGTTCAAATAAAACTCCAGAAGACACCGTACAGGGGCGCAGCAAAGACCTTTTATTACTAGATAGGCCAGTGATAACAGCTTACAGACCTTCCACTACAGCCACAGGAAGTGCTCACCCACAAAAACTTCCCCCTCACTGGAGCACCTGAAACTAAGTCCCCAGGTACCGTAATTACATGTGTAGAAGGCCACTTAAAGTTAACTTAACAGGGATCTCACCAGCTGTCTGTACAGAGGGATAACAACTTCCTGTTTTCTACTGGTGATGCCTCTTCTTATACATCCCAATATCCCCCAGCCCTCCTTACTGCCCTCTTACATTGCTTGCCCACCTTTAGGTCATCTGATATGACTACCCCAGGTCACTTTCCATTTTTGTTGTTGTTAGTATCTCACCCCCCCATAGTGTACTCTTCCCCAAGTGCATTACTTTGCACTTCTTAGCACTGAATCTAAGCTGCCATACATTTGACCATTCCTCCAACCTTGCCAAGTCCCTTCTCATCCTTTCCACGCCACCTTGTGTATCAACCCTGTTGCAGATCTTTGTGTCGTCTGCAAACAGACATACTTTTCCTTCCAGTCCCTCTGCAATGTCACTTATAAAGACATTGAAGAGGACCAGTCCTAGAACTGAACCCTGCGGTACCCCACTAGTAATCCCCCTTTCTCCAGAGTGGACTCTGTTTATTATTACTCTCTGTGTCCTGTTCTTCAGCCAATTTTTTACCCAGGCTGCCATCTTGGGACCCACTCCTAGGCTGGCTAAACTGTATATTAATCTTTTGTGTGGGACTGTGTCAAATGCCTTGCTAAAGTCTAGGTAGACCATGTCCGCAGCCCTTCCCTGATCTACTACTTGGGTCACCCAGTCAAAGAAATCTATTAGATTTGTCTGACATGACCTTCCTGCTGTGAATCCATGCTGCCTTGGGTCCTGTGCCCCTCTGGCCTCTAGGTACTCAACAGTTGTTTCCTTCAGAAGTGAGTTCATCATTTTCCCTATCACTAAGGTCAAACTAACAGGTCTGTAGTTTCCTGCCTCTGTCCTGCTTCCACTTTTGTGAAGTGGAATCACATCTGCCCTCCTCCAGTCCTCAGGTACCAATCCATCCTCTCATGATTTGTTAAAGAGGGTAGTCAGTGGTGTTACTAGTTCTACCCTTAGCTCTTTTAGAATTCTGGGACAAATATTATCAGGCCCCATTGCTCTGTCCACCTTCAGTTTTAAGAGTTCTTTCAGAACTCTCTTCTGTAAATGGGCTCGTATCAACCCCCCTATCCAGAGCGTTTTCGTTTGGTTTAGGTACACCCCCTTCAAGTGTGAATACTGAGTAAAAATATTTGTTTAGTATCTCTGCCTTTTCACAGTCACCCTCTGCCCACCCCTTCCCCTTTATTAAGCCTCACTATCCCTCCCTTGGTCTCCTTTGCTCCCTGATGTACCTATAAAAGGTTGTATCCCCCTTCTTAACAGAGTTGGCTTTCTTTTCCTCGGTTTGGGCCTTTGCTGTTCTGACTGCCTTCCCTGCTTCCTTCTGCTTTAATTGATACAGTTCTCTGTCCTGCTCCTTCTGTGATTCCTTGTAATTCCTGAATGCTATCTTTTTCTCCCTAACCTTCCCTGCCACCTCCTTTGAGAACCATAGTGTTTTTTCACATCGGTTTGTTTTGTTTATTTGCTTCACACAAAGGCCTGTTGCCTTAGTGATGGCAGTTTTGATTATCCCCATTTTTCTTCCACTCCTCCTTCCTGCCCATTTGCTAGTGCATTCCTTAAGCACTCACCCATTTTGGCAAAGTCAGCTCTCCTAAAGTCCAGGACCTTTGCCTTTGTATGGCTCGACTCTACTGCTGTGTTTATCGTGAACCATTGTGTTCGATGGTTGCTAGTTCCCAGATGGCTACCTACTTCTACATCTGTGATCCTCTCTCCATCTCCATTTGAGAGTACCAGGTCTAAGATTGCTCCCTCCCAAGTGGGTTCCAATACTAGTTGTCTAAGGCATGCCCCCTGCAGGACATCTTGAATGACCCCGCTCTCGGATATGGCTGCAGCAAATGCACTCCAGTTAACATCTGGCATATTCAGATCCCCCATCAATCATATCTCCACTTTTTCTGCCATTCTAAGGATACCTTCTATCATTTCCTTGTCCATTTCCTCCCCCTGAGATAGGGGTCTGCATACAACCCCTGTGCGGATTGTGGTGCCACTGCCTGTCTCCAAGTAGACCCCCAGTTCTTCCTCTCCTCCCTGTTTACCCTTTTGTTCTGTTGCTTTGAATCCTTCCTTTATGTAGAGAGCTACTCCACCTCCTCTTTTACCCTAACTGTCCCTCCTGTCAATAGCGTACCCTGGTATGTTTACATCCCAGTCATGGTTCTGTGTGTACCATGTTTCTGTGACTGCCACACTATCCAGATGTTCCTCTTCCATCAAGGCAACTAGTTCAGGAAGCTCGTTACCCAGACTACGGCCATAGGTACTCATTACTCTCCATTTTTTTGACGGCTTTTCCTCTTGTAGCCCCATCCCTGCCCTTACTGACTTTGCTTTCTCCATTTACCTTAGTCCTGCTCCCTACTGACCTTTCTACCTTGGTCTGCCTCATTTGGTACCCTGTTTTGGAGGGGGAGGCTGGGAATTACCTGCTGCTGTTCAGTGCCTCCCCCCCTTGACTAGTTTAAAAGCTTGCCAATGATGCATTAAAACCGATCACTGAGGAGATTGTTTCTTTTCCAGAACAGATGCAGACCATCGTGCCAGTACAGGTGGGTATCCCTCCAGGTGGAACCCCAGTGCCCAATAAAGCCAAAACCCTGTGCTCTACACCAGTTTTTCAACCATTCATTGAATTGTATGGTGCGGAGCACCTTCGCCCCACCCATGCCATAGACAGGCAGCACCTCCGAGATGGCACACATGGCGTGAGTAGAGGGTTTCCTTGCTGCCACCAGGACAACAGCCACTTTGTCTGAGACTCTGTGGGGAGATATTGCTAGGTCCTTAGGAGCCAGGCGTGCAGGTGCAAGGATCTGCTATTTGGGCGAATCAGAGACCTGTCGTCTTGTGACAGTACGTGCAAGCTGAGTGGAAGAGAAAAGGGTGGTTCACTCATCAAGCATTGGAGAAGAGGAAACGATATCAGTCTGCGCCAATATGAGGCTTCCAGAATTATGACTGCTCTCTCATCCTGCAGCTTGAGCAGGACTCTCTGGATCAAAGGGAAGGGCAGAAAGGCATAGAGGAACCTGTCTGTCCAGGAGAGGGCCAATGCATCTCGCCAGAAAACACCAGACCCTGGATCTAGTGAGCAGAAACTGGGCAATTTTGCGTTGTTTGGTGAGGTGAACAGATCCAATTCTGGCGTCCCCCATTTTGTGAACAGAGTTTCTGCCACTGGTTGCAGGAGCTCCCATTCATGTGCGCTGGATCGAGATCTGCTAAGTAGATCCGCCAGTATGTTCTGTAACCGGGGAACATGAACTGCAGACAGAGTGATATTGTGCTCTGTTGCCTGGGACCATACTCTCTTCACCTCTCAACAGAGTTGGTATGAGTGGGTGCCCCCTTATTTGTTGATATAGAACACTACTGACATGTCTGTATCAGTAGATGCCCCAGGGATAGGTCCGTTTGCAAGGCCTGAAGGGCGTAAAAGACCGCCCTCATCTTGAGGACGTTTATGTGAAGGGCTCCTTCCTTTTCTGACCATAGTCCCAGAGTCTTTTTGTCACCCAGATTGGCACCCCAGACTGATCCTGATGCATCCATGGTCAGGATCAGTGAAGGAATGGGAGACAGGAAGGGAACTCCTACCATGAGGTGTTCCGGAACTAGCCACCATTGCAAGACTCGGCGATTAGAGTTGGGGACCGAGACCAGCTGATCTAAGTCATCCTGGTGTTGGTCCCACTGGACCCTGAGTGTCCACTGAATGGTTCTCATGTGTAAGCGTGATATAGGAACTGTGGCTATGGCAGCCGCCATGTGGCCTAGAAGACACAACATGGTCCTTGCTGAGACCTGTTTTTGTCCCAAGATGTGCTTTGTCAAGCCTTGCAGACATTCTGCCCTGTCTTCTGGTAGAAATGCCATTCCCTTTGTGGTGTCCACTACTACACCAATGAACTGCAGTCTTTGGCATGGTGCAAGAGTCAATGTGACAGGTTAATGGTGACACCTAGGGAGTTGAATATCAAATTGGTGTCTTGCAGAGTGTAATTTAGCTCTCCCTGGGATGAAGCCATCAGGAGTCAGTTGTCTACATACGGGAAAACATAGTGGCCCCTTCTCCTGAGTGCCGCAGCCACTACTGCCAGGCATTTGGTGAATACCCTCTGAGCCAATGGCAGGCTGAAAGGCAGGGCTTGGAATTGGTAGTGATTACCCTGGAATTCGAATCGCAGGAACCTTCGGTGATGTTACATGATTGGGATGTGGAAGTAGGCATCTTGCATGTCCAACGATGTGAGCCAAGCATCTGGGCAAAGCATCAGGATTAAGCCTAGCAAGGTGACCATCCTGAAGCGTTTGTATGCCACAAAGTTGTTGAGATCACTGAGGCCCAGGATGGGGCATAAGTCCCCTGTCTTTTTGGGTACTAGGAAAAAGTGGGACTAGTACCCTTTCCCTCTCTGGATCCATGGGACTTTCTCTGTGGCCTCCTTCTCTAAAAGGACCCAGATCTCCTCTTGAATCAGTGGGGCATGTTGTCTCTAATACCGAGAGCATAGTGGTGGTCTGGATGGTGGTTGCCCGGTGAATTCGACAGAGTGCCCTCTTTAATTAGTTGAAGCACCCATTAGTCTGAAGTGATTTGTTGCCATCCCGTTAGGTGCTTTGAGAAATGACTCCCAACCTTCTCTTCCCTTTGAACGAGAGGGGGAGGAGGGGTCTGCAATAAGTCAGGCAGTGGAGGGGGGAGGAGAGGGTTGCCTGAGGTGCTTTTGTGTTCCTGCACCCGATCCTCATGCAGCTCGAGATGGGCCCTTACGGTTAAAGCCACCTCTCTGCTGCTGTCAGAATTGGGGCTGCTGTCCCTGCTTGCCTTTAAAGCGGTTCTGTTGCCTCCATAATGGCTTCAGCTTTGGTCTGTACATGGCCTGCACAGATCTTACCGCCTTTCCGGCATCTTGCAGTTTTATCTTTTTGGATTCTTCTCCGAAAAGAACAGAGTCTTTGAAGGTGACGTCCAGAATGCCCTTGTGGACGTCCAGAGTAAAGCCTGATACCCTCTGCCAGGAGTGTCTTCTTAGGCACATGCCTGATGCTGCGCTTCTTACGGATTGCTGCTCTGAGTACTTGTGTGCCTACATCAGAGCCTGTTTGGAGGAGCTTTATCAGTTCTTCCTTTTGGTCTCCATCCGGAAGGTTCTTAACCAAATCTTGGCCTCATTCCCACAGGGTGTTTTGAAATTGGACCATGTGGGTCAGGAAGTTTAATGAGCGGATGGAACATGTTGCCGAGGTGTACATTTTCCTCCCCATGGAGTCGAGCTGTTTTGACTCCCGGTCCAGAGGCTGGGTGCTCAGGTGCTCTGTGACCTGTCATGTGTGGCAGTGATCACCATGGAGTCTGCCACTGGTTGCTCTCCCAGATAAGGATCCTCCAAGGGGGCCGATATAGGCGGTCTGTCTTCTTAAGGAATGCTGAGGAAAAAAGGGATGGCAGCTTTGGTCATGTTCTGGAAAGTATCAACTAATGGCAGGACCACCACTGGTTTGGGATCCTTTTGTCTGAGATATTTGGCAAGGTGGCGCCTCTCAGGACCCAAATCTTCCATGTCCCACTCCATGATGTCTTGGATGTGCCTCATTATAGCCATAAGCGTTGGGTCATCTGGGGGACCTAGGCAAATCCCTTGGATCTGGTGAAGGGGTGCTGAATAGAGAGCCTGATCTGGAAGATACATAGGAGGAAGAGTGGTGAGACTCATCCAAGGAGGAGGAATCTGACCTCTTGTGGTGCTTTCTGAGCCTGTGCACGCTTAGCGAGTGGGACGGGGTCTGTGATGGAGACCTTGGCCACTTTTCTTTGTGTGGCTTTTTGTCATTAGACCGGCCCCTAGGTTTGGAACTTTCCTCTCTAGGGGATGGTCTGGCCGAGTTTTGTTCTTTTGGAGGAGGTTGGTTCTCCACCGGTGGTTCGGTGGGAATGATGTCCTTCCTAATGGTTTCTCACCAATAGGAAAACAATTCCTTCACCTCGGAAATGTTAAGACCCGACGTCTGACCTGGTGTCAGTCTCTCTCGAGGTGCCATCTGACCGTTCCTCATGTCTGATGGTCTGTGGCCTGATGCACCCATCGTCTGATCCTTGGGTGGTGTCAGGTCAAGTGGGAGGTCTCCTTCCTCCCGGTCTCCTGACGCCTGGTCATCGCTTAATCGCCCAACCCCAGCATCGGTACCTTTGTCATCAGAACGTCTGGATGGGCAGACGTCCATTATGGACGAGGCAACATCTTTTCTCTGGGAGTGGACCTCTGCTGGTGGTCATTGGTCCTTAGGACATTTTGGGGGCGTCTGCTTGGACATACGTTTAGGGTCTGAAGTCCACTTAATGGACGTGAGTTCTGAGGTCCGTTTAGCGAAAGTCCCTGAGGCATCTCTGGGGTGGGGGTGGTTGGGAAGCCGACCTCCAATAGTCAGAGTCCCGGCGCTGGTCCAGGGTGTCGGGGCCTGTAGTAGCAGCAGACTTGGAGTGCGCCTTGACTGAGCAATCTGTGGCCACAGATTGGCCTGTGAAGTCTGAAGGTCAGCTGTGAATAGTTTCTTTTGGCTGGACCATAAGGGGCTGGAGGTTGGATGCAACACCAGAACCACAGACATCTGGACTTTGGCCGGCAGAGGTTGGGTCTTTGTCCAAGACGGAGACCTATTAGAGCGGGTTGTGGAATCCAAACTCCCCTTGGAGTCAGAAGTCCATGCAGATGGAGAGTGCCCTTTCTTCCTTTCCCTCCACTTCTCTCTATGCTTCCCCGAATATGGGAGGACTCTTCCCTGGAAGAGGTACTTTTATTGCATTGCAGCTAATTTCTTCTCTAATAGAAAGGTCTCCGAAACGTTTTGGCAGCAGATCCTCGTGACAGTTGTTAAAATTTTGACAAATGGGATGGGCCTCAGTATCGTAGTTTGGACCTAGGCACCCGACACAGGTCATATGCTTGTCCTTGAATGGAATTTATTTGCCAAAAGCACACTTTGAGGAGTGCTTTTCAATGGATGACGTCGGGGAAGATGACATAAAAAAGAAAATCGAACTTTTTAGGAAAAACAAATAAAATATGATACTCAAGTGACAGCGTTGTTCATTAGCTGAAGGTATCCGTGGAGCCGGTGCTTGCGAGTCGACAGCGGGAAAAGAATGGAGGGATATTGGGGGACCGCCTCTTTTATGATGTATGTGATGGGGGCAGTCCCACGCTGTATATAGCTAACAGAAGTTTTCCGTGGTGTCCTGCTGCCTGCCAGCTTCAGTTCTAATGGTGTAACCTGCTGCAAGAGCTTTCTCAAAGTAAGATCAGATATGAATGCTTTATTGGGAATCAAAGTATTCTTGGATTTATTAGACTTACTGCATTATTATCTGGTACTTGTTTCCAATATGGCATCTCTGTATTTTAGTTTTTATTTATGTCGATGATCGTATAAATGCACTGGTGCCAAAGCACCTTTAACAAAAGGGATAGGTCCACGAGATTTCTCCTATTCGAGATGCAGATCTCTTTCCTGTCAGGTAAGTTGTACATACACTGATCACTAGTAGATTTCTGTTTTTTTAATAAGGAAAAGTTTTAGAGTTTTCTAACATGCAGAACAAAAAGAGAAAACCATTTTGATATTGTCCTATCTTTTCTCAAACTGGCATATTTATACAAATGTAAAATTGTTGCAGAAAAGTTCTTTAGTTTACAAGGTTGGTTTTGGACAGTTTATCAAAAACGGACAGCTCTCAAATAGTGGATGAGAAATAGTAGTTTACTTAGAACCTAGTGTAAATTTCTGACTAGGAGTTTACTGGAATTTTTAATACTTCTACTTCACATTCGTAAAGGACACCACCACCTTCCACAAGTGATTATAGTATCCGAATACTATAGTTAACCTCTGTGTAAAATGTTCCACATTTGACTGCCTGCAGGCTACTACAGTCAACCCACATTCAGTGGTTTATACAATACTGTTACCCCCACATGATGTAATATCAGAAGAGAGACCATCAAATACTGTAATGCTAAAACATGATGTATGAACGGAACTAACAGACTCAGAGTTAAACGCTTCTGTTGTATTTTATAAAATACAAGTTAAACAATATACCAGTTGGTCCAGTGGAGCTTCAGTGGGGGCCAACGGATTTTCCCAGCCACCAGCCCTGCAGACTAGTGGCTATAAAACAATTTCAACCCCTGTATGTAACCTATAACTAACGTTTTTCACTGAGGACTCTTCCGTAAAGATATGTTCCCTCCTCAAACAATGTGCACTGCATCTAAAGTTCTGTGTGCTGAATGTTTAATTAATTGCTCTTGAGTGTTTCAATTTACAGAGCTCATCAGAAGCATGTTGTTGCACACCGGGAACAGAGAGATCACTTCACACCACATTTCAGCGCAACTAACAAAATAGTATTTTTTTGTTTTCCCACATGGCCCCTGTAAAAAGGTCTGCCGGTCTGGCAAACAATGGAAGGGAACATGCCACACGTCGGCTCTGTATATCATGTGATGCTTATCTGCCACAAGGCTTCCTGAAAAAGGTGACACGTATCACCAATGAGCAGCCACCCCCACCCCTGAGACCAAACAATCTTTTTATTTCTTTAAATTGTGTTGTATGCCTGTATCCCCCCTTTTCTCCCGACTCTGTCGGCACAGCGTGTGAATGTGGAGGCACGTGCATGCCGTGGTACCGGGATGCCCTCCCACCGTTTCCGCCCACTTGCTTACACTGCCTGCGAACCTTCATCCAGAGGCAGTAGAACTATGGCAAGCGACAGCCCTCCCCAGGAGAGGAGAGCTGCCTTCCGGCTGCTCAATCCTGCTCCCTTCGTCCCCCCATGCCGGCTCTCCAACAACGGGCTCGTTCTCTAACCCAGTTCACCGACGTGATGCAAGATAAGGCATCCAGCGCCTCAGAGTCACTGTGCCAGAGAGTCTAAACAATCTTAAACACACCAGTGCAGCAAGATTGTGTAGGAAGTAAGAAATCCATGCTAAGGCACGAGCATTGTTTGTTTTTCTATTCTGCAGTATTATTCTCTGCAGTATTTAGGAATGCTGTCATTATTATGTTTTAAGAACATTGTTGGTGGTGGGAGGGTCTTCCCACCCTCGACTGGTGGATTATTATGCAGGAGAAAATATAACAACTGAAAACTAAATGTCTGTTCTCTGCCACAGTTTATTCTAAATCAGCAGCAAATTAGGAGTGATTTATATTGTTCCTGCCTTTCTCCACAAAATCTGGTGTCTCTAATTTGACTTGACAACAGGACAGCTGAAACCTTGTTAAACGTAGTGAGAGAGTACTGAACAAGCCACTGATGCCCTTGCAATGACTTGGGGTGGGTGGGGAGAGTCTGGTGGCAGCTCAGTTATACAGAGGCTAATTACAGCTAAAGAGCATACATACATAACCAACTAACCAGGTTTATTAGCTCTAGGATAAATGAGTGAGCAAGGCTGCTAATCGCATAATGACTGCAGACCTGCCTTCCATTTTTCTGGCCTGTGCACTGCAATTTCAGACCACAGTCAGAATGTATTTTCTTTTCTGAGAATGAGTGTTGGTCCCTGCATGTCTGACTTGTCACTTAGGTGCTGCCATTACCTCACAAAAAAACAAAAGGTTTCAAGAAACTATGTCAGTTCTGATCACTCTGAGAATGACAGATTCAAGGACTGACAGTACCAAACACTATGTCCATTTATCCATAGATCAAGTGCAGCACCAGGTAGTTTCAAGAGGAGAAGACAATAAGGTCACATCCATGTTCATTCACTCCCAGGTCCTATCCTCAAAAATCTTTTTTCAACTGCTGCCTGCAAGACACAGAGCTGAGAAACACCAAGACCCCTTGTGAGCCAGTTTTACATTCTGGCTAGGGGCTCTCTGTGGTGAGGCTCCAAGACCCTGCACTGCCCCACTGCACAGTCATACAATGATAAATGGAGGGAAAAAAGCTTCCATTCTGGCATTCCCCTTACGGAACTCTTCTCTTGTAACTCTCACATACAGTATACTCCTGTACCAAAATCTCTAGGTCTTGGCTCCAGTCTCTAGAGAACAGACAGAACACCAGGAGGAAGGAGCTACTGGTAAAACTAAAACTTCTCTACTGGGACTAAGAACTAGAAATCTTGTACTGGGACCTTCAATTTAGGGTACAAAAAAAAAAAAAGGAGTTAGTGTGTTTGTCAGAGGTAGTTGAAGTAAACTGTTATCTGTGTACTTATCTAGGTGCTTGTCACAGGTGTCAGTTAATTTCACAGATAACAATTCCCTTCTAAGTGTAGAAAGATTTGCAAAGTAGGGGGAGTGGCTTAGCTAGAAGGAGCCAGATTTAAGCACTGCCCTAGATAGCTTCTGCCACAGAACAGACAGAACACCAGGAGGAAGGAGCTACTGGTATAACTAAAACTTCTCTACTGGGACTATATTGCCCTCCTTCCCTCCACCCTAAACCAGTTCTACTTTTGTAGGCACAGGATTTAACTGACAACAGGAACTTCCTGTTTGGGAGCAGGAAGTGAGTGATCACAGAGCCACCAAAGACTCGCCATCCTAGAAGGGCAAGAGTAGCTCTCCGTCCCCAGCTGCTGGAGGTCTGACTCTGAGCAAGTAAGGAGACTACTGAGAAATATAGGAACTTCTTGTCTTAGAACAGGAAGATCAGGAGCTAAAAGGGCACAGAGGCAGTAAGTACGGGAAGAAAAAAAGAAAAAAAGAAAAAAAAATAAACAGAGGAAAGAGTAAGTATTCCAAACAACAGTTAGGGGGCCAGAAAAAAGACATGATGGGAGTGGTGCAGTGCAGTGGCTGTGACGCAGCAGTCTTCCGGAAGACGTTCTGGCGGATGTAGTGTTGTCCCATCTGCAGGCACCTCTCTGGGCTGAGGGAGGAGGAGGTTGCTCATCTCCAGGATGATTTGGCCAGGATTTGTGGGACCTCCTCTCCCACCCAGGGACCACCAGAGTCACTGCCGTTGCCTCAGAGGTTGCCAAGAAAGAGAAGCGGTTGGACCACCGTGGGCTCAGGGAGGGTGAGGGTGGTGGAACAGAGGCGCATCCCTCCAGTTGTACCTCTCCACAATTTCTATGCCGTTCTGGAAAGGTGTGGTTCCTCCATGGAGGTACCCACAGTGGAGACCAAGGAGGATGCTGGGAACCTCCACAAAGGAGACCCACAGGAGGGTGGCATGAGACCCCACAGGAAAGGAAACAACTCCTGGTGGGGACCCATTGTTAGTAAGATAGAACTGGGGAGGAAGGGAGAGGGAGGTAAGGTGCCTGCCTGGCGCCATGGCTTGGAGGGACAGGAAGCGAATCCTCAGGATCACAAGAGCAGCTGTACAGGGAAGGGAGCTGGATGTCATTGTCCACCTAGGGACAAATGACCTGGCTAAGAAAGGGATCAGAGCAGTGCAAGAAGCATTTGTGGAGATGGGGAGGGGCCTTAGACAAATAGCACACACGGTAACCTTCTCGGAGGTTCTACCTGTCTATGGCACGGATAAGGCTAGGGTGCTCCACACCATGGGATTCAATCAGTGGTTGAAAAACTGGTGCAGAGCTCAGGAATTTGGCTTCACTGGGGACTGGGGGTCCACCTGGACGGATGCAGGCCTATACTGGCGTGATGGTCTGCATCTGTCCAGGAGGGGAACCAGGATCCTAGGTGAAAGGTTTAAATACTTCATTGGCAAGCGTTTAAACTAGCCAAGGGGGGGGGCACTGGAAAGAAGCAGGGAAATCCTAGCCCCCCCCCCAAAAACAAACAAATCAGGGTACTAAGGGAGGCAGACACCAACATAGAGATGTCAACAGGGAGAAGTGCTGGGGTAAATGGAGAAAGTGACAAATGCAATAAGGACAAGGATGGGGCAAAAAGGGTAAGGCCATCAAGAAATGGAGGATAATGAGTACCAACGCCCGTAGTCTGGGCAACAGGCTCCCTAAACTGGTGGCCTTGATGGAAGAGGGATTCCTGGATATTGTAGCAGTCATAGAAACATAGTACACAAAGAACCATGACTGGGATTTTAACATACCAGGGTATACAACCTACAGGAGAGACAGGGAGGGCAGAAGTGGGAGGGGAGTAGCTCTCTATGTAAGGGAAGGCATAAAAGCAACTGAACAAAAGAGTAAACAGGGAGGAGAGGAGACACTGTGGGTCACCTTAGAGACTGAAATGGCACCACGATCTGCACAGGGGTTGTATACAGACCCCCATGTCAGGGGGAGGGAATGGACAAGAATATGATAGAAGGCATACTTAGGATGGCAGAGAAAGGGGAGATGCTGTTGATGGGGGACCTTAATATGCCAGATGTTAACTGGAGCACCTTTGCTGCAGCTACATCCAAAAGTAGGGCCATTTTTGAGGCCCTTCAGGTGGCATACCTCAGACAGCTAGTTTTGGAACCTGCTCGTGAGGCAGCAATCTCAGACCTCATACTCTCAAATGGGGACAGTGAGAGGATCTCAGATCTAGAAATGGTAGCCATTTGGGAACAAGTGACCACCAAACAGTGTGGTTCACGATAAACTCAGCTACAGAGTCAAGCCATACAAAAGTGAGGGTTCTGGACTTCAGGAGGGCTGACTTTGGCAAGATGGGAGAGTGCCTTAGAAAAGCATTAGCAGACAGGCTAGAAGGAGGGGTGGAGCAACAATGGGGAAATATCAAAACTGCCATCACAGAGGCAACAAGCCTTTGTGTGAAGCAAATAAACAAATCAAAATGAAAGAAAAAGCCACTATGGTTCTCAAAAGAAGTGGCGGTGAAGGTTAGGGAGAAAAATATACCATTTAGGAAGTACAGTATAAGGAAACACAGAAGGAGCAGGACAGAGAACTGTACCAGTTAAGGCAGAAGGAAGCAGTGAGGGTAGCCAGAATAGCAAAGGCACAAACTGAGGAAAAGATAGCCAACTCGGTTGAGAAGGGGGATAAAACATTTTACAGGTATATCAGGGAGCGTAGAAAGACAAAGGGAGGGATAGTGAGGCCGAAGAGAATGGATGGTGGGTGGGCAGAGAGTGACAGTGAAAAAGCAGGGATACTGAATGAATACTTCTGTTCAGTATCCACAAAAGAGGAAGTGGGGGAGGTGCCTAATCCAATTAACAGAAGCACTCTGGGGGGGTGGGGTCAATCCCAGTCCTTTCACAGAAGAAAGGGTTCTGAAAGAATTCCTAAAACTGAAGGTGGACAAAGCAATGGGCCAGATGGAATTCACCCCTGAATTCTAAAAGAATTAAGCAGAGAACTAGTGACACCACTGACTACCCTTTATAACCTAATCATGGGAGGATGGTGTGGTACCGAGGACTGGAAGAAGGCTGATGTGATTCCCTTCACAAAGTGGAAGCAAGACAGAGAGGAAACTACAGACCTGTCAGTCTGACCTCTGTGGTAGGAAAGTGATGGAATCACTTGAAGGAAAGAATTGTTGAGTACCTAGAGGCCAGTGGGGCACAGGACCCAAGGCAGCATGGGTTCACAGCGGGAAGGTCATGTCAGATGAATCTAATTGATTTCTTTGACTGGGTGACCAAAGTAGTAGACCAGGGAGGGGCTGTGGACATGGCCTACCTAGACTTTAGCAAGGCATTTGACACAGTCCCACATAAAAGATTAGTAGTCAAATTAACCAGCCTTGGAGTGGGTCCCAGGGTGGTAGCCTGGGAAAACACTGGCTGAACAACAGGACACAGAAGGTAATTGTAAATGGAGTCCACTCTGAAGAAAGAGGGGTTACTAGTGGGGTACCGCAGGGTTCAGTACTGGGTCCAGTCCTTTTTAATGTCTTTATAAGTGACATTGCAGAGGGACTGGAAGGAAAAGTATGCCTCTTTGCAGACGAACAAAAGATCAGCAACAGGGTTGATACACAAGGAGGCGTGGAAAGGATGAGAAGGGACTTGGCAAGGTTGGAGGAATGGTCAGAAGTATGGCAGCTTGATTCAATGCAAAGAAGTGGAGTAATGCACCTGGGAAACAAAAACCCAGGGGAAGATTACACAATGGGGGGTAGTAACTACAACAAAAATGGAAAGGGACCTGGGGGTAACCATATCAGATGACCTTAAGGTTGACAAGCAATGTGAGAAGGCGGGAGGAAGGGATTGGGGGGGGGAGATACTGGGATGTACAGGGAGAGGCATCACCAGCAGAAAACAGGAAGTTGTTATCCCCCTGTACAGACAGTTGGTGAGACCCCATCTGGAGTACTGCGTCCAGTTCTGGAGACCCCATCTCCACAAGGACATAGACAGGATGGAGGCAGTTCAGAGGAGGGCAACTAAAATGGTGCAGGGTCTGCAAAAGAAGCCATACGAGGACAGGCTAAAGGAGCTTGACATGTATACCCTTGAGGAAAGGAGGGAGAGAGGGGACATGATAGAAACATTTAAGTACCTCAGTGGAATCAACAAAGTCCAAGAGGGTAGCATCTTTCAGAAAAGAGGCGTTGCAAGAACAAGGGGACACAATTTGAAGATGGGGAGAAACAGCTCAGGAGTAATGTGAAGTATTTTTTCCACAGAGAGGTGGTGGATGCATGGAACAGCCTTCTTGAAGAGGTTGTGGGGTCTAAAACTGTGGGAGAATTCAAGAATGCATGGGACAGACATAAGGCAATTTTTGTGGGGGGTAGGAAGAAATAGGTTGTTGGTTAAATAGGATCTGCAGCTCATCCTCTAGGTAGGGAAATTGGCAGACAAGGTGAGCCAAGCGGTCCTTATCTGCCGTCAAAGTCTATGTTTCTCAAATCAGGCATCAGAATGATGCAGGCTGTTTGTCCTGGGCAATCAACACCGATTTATCAGAATGTGGAAATCAACACCAATAATAGATTTGATCAAGTAATCAATGATCAAAATTCACTTCTGGTTGCACAAGGTTAGCAGAGAAATGTGGACACATTATTTCATGACCTGATAACACCCAAAACACGCCCTGTGAGAGGGACCCCTCATGGTTCTCCTCAACTAGTTATTAAAGCACTGTTTGGCTAATATCTGTTAGCTAATGCATCAGTAGCAGAAATGTATAAACACAATCCCCCACCAGAATCTATGGCGAAGGCCCACTTCAGTGAACAGTTTAGAAATGACTCAAATAAATACCTCAGCCAGGCATTTGCTAGCTAAACTTGAACTGTTGCCTTCCTTTGCTATGTACCAGTCCCAAAACTATGCCGCCTAGTTTTGGGTAAGCCCCAATTTAAATGTTGCCTTCACTATGAACCTTAGAAGAAGTGAACCTAAAACAAGGAAATTATTCTTGTTTTGTTAAACATCAAGCACAAAGAATAAGAGCAGTCAAATAGGTTCTGTCTCCAGCTGAATGACTACTGAGTGAAACTCTCTCCAGCTACTTTGGTGACTACAGGAAACCAATGAAGAAGGATGTGCCTGTCCAAACTCCACCCCAACCCTACATTACAGCTTAACACTAACCAGTGTCCAAATAATACAGGAATGTAAGAAAGTATTTCAGATAAGCACTGCCTCAGCCTCCCCCTTAGCCAGACTCTACTCTCTCTATAACTCTTTCTGCCACATTGCGCTAAACACCCCTCCTCGCTCACACCACTGCTCCCTCTACTCGTCAATCTAACTTACCTCTCTCCACCACCATCTGCTACTTCACTCTTCCCTTCTCATAGCTAAATACTGGCTTGGGATCTTACCCTCCTATCTCTCCTCCCTCCTATCTCCCTCACCCAAGGCCTCTTATCACCTCCGGTCCAAGGACACCAGCACTTTCTCCCTCCCTAGGCCCTCCTCCTCCTGTTCTGGCTCTGCTGCTTTCTCTTACCAAATGCCCTCCCCCTCTGGAACACACTCCCCTTTTCACATCAGACACTCCCCTTCCATCTCTTACTTTAAGCATGCGCTATCCCTTTCATCTGTGTTCCCTGACCCATGCCCCTACCAAGACTAATTCTCTCGTTAGTACGCTCCCCCAGCAGCCTCCCTTTGCACAACCACACTGTTTTACTCCTTTTACTATCCTTTGCTTTCCCCTTTCTCTTTTCCACCTTCCCTTGCCCCAGGCACAATGCTGTAATTTTGATGGTTCTATACTATCGTTAGCCTTGCAATTTCTGTTATCACTGTATTTACTGTATTTTTGCTACCTGCACCTATACAGATCCCGCTAACCCAATACTTGTGTATATTCTGAATCTAGTTCCCTGTTGTATTAGTTTTCAGCTTATTTAGTTGTAAAACTCCCCTTTTTCCCTGGGTCGCACCTGGAAACTAGCTTTGGCTCAGTGTGCCTCTCCCGGCCGACAACTTTAAATAAAATAATAAACAAATAAGAGAACAACTCATATCTAGCAGTGTCCAACTAGGTAAGGGTTCACTTTTTTTTTACTTTTTAATTTTTTTTGCAAAAAAACAGTTATGCATTTTCCTTACATGGAACATCAGTACTTTTCTTACACAGTATATCCAAATAACCAAAGTCTATAGCATCCCATGCATTGATAAACATCAGGAGGGATAAAAGTTCTATTTTATACATAGTAAAGATAAAACCTCACTCTGCTGTAGGTAGCAGCCCAAGGACACATGACTATTACAGTATTAATTAAATCCACAAAGCTTATAAATGCCCTGTCCACAGTTCCTTGAGTACATTGGTGTCATATTAGTCCTATTAAAAAGTCCTTAACACTGAGCGTGGCCCCAGCACTCCCCTAAAGCCTATACATCTGGATCTCTCCCATACTTTCTAGAGTAAACCAGCTAACAACATTAAAATTGTAATAGAATCTGTGATATCCGTCTGCCCTATAATAACAAATTAGTAAATACAAATATAGCTGGTACCAATTCAACAATTTAAAGGACAGCAAGTAATGCCACAAAGGGCACTAATGTTACTTGTACTTAATCAGGTAGTCCCAGTACATATTTTCAGGTCGTCTGATCTCCATGTTCATCCTCCGAATATGCACATTCTAGACTTGGGTTTGTGAACCTGTTTTGACCAATGTCCAGGATCAGTGAAAATACACATTTTCCCTTGATGCACAATTCTTAGTTTGGCAGGGAAAACTAAAGTGTTAGGAATGCCTACATCTCTTAAGGTTGTTCAGACTGCTTCAGATCTTTTTTGCTGTTGTCTTGTTACATAACTAATGTCCGGAAAAAGGATACAGCTGTTCCATTGAGCAGTACTGGCCTTTTTTGCCTGCTTAGTGCCAACATCCAATCTTGTTGTCTCCGGTTGTCTGCCTCGTGGGGCAACTCTGAAGGCCTCTTGTAACTGCAGAGGTCTAGAGTTATCCCCAAGTCCCAAAGCTTCTGGTAGCCATTCCTGTAAAAATAAAAGGAGGTGATCCCGCTCCGCTTCCTCCGGGACACCTAACAAATAAACACTGGCACTCTGAACCTGAGTTTCTAATATTTCAAGGTGACAATTATGGTATTATGTTTCCTTAGCCATAGCAGCCGTTACATGCTGTGCCATTTTGGCCAATCTCCACACATTCTGCGATTCCGTTTGGAGTGTAACTGCCATCTCCACTCCGCCCAATCTGCCAGAAAGTATGTCAAGTTTAGTATTGATTGCCCCCACAGATTGTAGGAGCTGCTGTATTTTAGCACCCACAGACTGCAGTGTTTCATGCTGCGCGGTGGCCACATGGTCAGGCTTACCACAGAGTTGCTTGTTGCCAGAGGTACTAGGATCCCTCCCTCCGGTTCCTGCAGACGGATTCCCCAGAGTTTTCCCATGTTGTTAACCAGAGAAATACACAAATTCTGTAAGTTTGGCTGGGTTTTTATTTCTCAAAACCTTACTGTAAATAGTATTATGAGGTCCCGATGCGCGGAGCTCTAACAGGGAACGGCCATATTTGTCAGGCTCCACAGCGCCCCCCCTCCCCAAGGTTTCACTTTCTTTGCTGCAGAATTTGGCCCAGTTTGAAAGCCTGGTGGTGCCATAAAAGTGACAGAACCAGTCTCCAATGGGTTTAGGCTGAACATCATATGAGAGGAAGAAAGGTTAACATCTGTGCGGTCTCATGAAGACAGCAGCAGTCAAGTATTAGAACAGCCAGTTCCAAAGCGAAGCTACGAACAGTGGTGCAGGGCAGGTGCCTCGGAGGGTTGCTAGCCAAAAAATGAACAAAGTTCCAAATTCCAAGCACGCACAACAACACAGAATCAAATAATAAAAGCAAATGCAATTTTATTGACTCACACCAGAGTCAGATAAAGTTACGCAAGAACTTACTGTAACAGTAGGTCTTCAAGAGGAGCTCTTGCAGCAGGTTACACCATAAGGACTGAAGCAGACAGGTGCCAGAACCCCACGGAAAACTTATAGTTAACAGTCTATAGCGGGGGACCACCCAGACGTCAGCCCGCCCAACGTCTCTTGCGGTATAAACAGGTGGTCCCCCAGCACCACCTCAGTTATCCCGCTGGAGATCCCGGCAAGCATAAAAAAAATGGAGAATCAAGGTGTTCCTCTGAAACTGAGAAAAAAAGATGGAGAAGCAGTCACCAGGGGGATGGAGGGAGAGAAAGCAGTACCTGCTGCAAAAGCTTCTCTTGAAGATCTACTGTTAGCATAAGTTCTTACATAATTGTACTATCTCAGTTTGAGGTGGCTCTTGCAGCAGGTTGCACCATAAGGACAGAGTCCCAAGCAGTGAGAGGACAGACTCAGTCAGCAGGGAGGTGGTAGAGGTCAGAATAAGGATCTCAAGAGAGCAGACCCTGAAGGATAGCCAGTCCAAAACCTCTCCTACGCCTAGAGGCAATGTCCAGACTGTAATGCCGGATGAAGGTGTGGACAGAACTCCAACTGGTCACTGCACATATGTCAGCAATGGACACATTTCTGAAAGATGCAAATGAGGTAGCTACCACCTGGTAGAATGGTCTTTAACCAAGCCCAGTAAAGGCTTGCTGCATTTGCAGTAGCAATAAACAATGCAATTAACCAACCATTTGGACAAACACTGTTTAGAAACTGAAGCCCCTTTTCTCAGGGCAAAGGAAACAAACAATTTATCAGTTTTTCTGAAGGCTGGGGTGTGCTCCAAATAATAATGATGCACCCGGTGAACATACAGAGTATTTAGTAAGGCCTCCCCTGAGTTAGAATACTCTGGATAATACACAGGAAGATGGATGTCATGATTCAGAGTAAACTCGGACACCACCTTAGAAAGAAACTTAGGATTGGTTCTCAAGGACACCCTGTCCTTGTGAAAAACTAAATAAGGCTCTTTACACATCACAGCATGGAGCTCGGAAACCCTTTGAGTAGAAGTACAGTAACAGCAACTAAAAATAACGCTTTCCACGACAGAAAGCGAAGCTCGCAACTTGCGACACGCTCAAAGGGAGGCAATGTAAGTTTCTCTAAGATGAATAACAGATCCCAAGAACGGACAGGGTCCCTTATGGGAGGCTTTAGATGCAGGATATCCCGCAAAAAATGCAGAATAAGTCAAGCCGGGTAAGAGTCTTGCCATCTATAGGTGCATGGTAAGCAGAGATGGCTGAAAGGTGCACCTTAATTGATGAGTAACTCAGGCCTGAGTTAGATAAGGAAAGGAGATACTCTAGAATGAGAGTCTCTGGACAAGTAAAGGGATCCAGACGGTGAGCGGTAGCCCATATGCAGAACTGCTTCCACTTTATGGCATAAGTAGATGTAGTGGAGGGTTTTCTGGCAGCCACTAGAACCTCTGCCGCTTGGGGGGACACCCCGAAATGGGCAATTTTTAAGTCTACAGGAGCCATGCATGGAGGTGCAGAGACTTCATATCTGGATGGACCAGGGTGCCCAGCTCCTGTGAAAGCACATCGGAATACAGAGGCAGGGGGATCAGGGGTTCCACTGCAAGCTACTGTAGAAATGGAAACCAAATCTGTCATGGCCAGAAGGGGGCTGTTAGAATCATCTCCACCTCTTCTGACTGCAATTTGAACAGGACTTTCTGCAGCAATGGAAAGGAAGGGAAGGCATACAGAAACCTCCCGTCCGGGGAGACAACGTGTCTCATCAGAAAACACCAGGCCCTGGATCTACCGAGCAGAAACTGGGCAGTTTTGTGTTGGATGGGGATGCAAATAGATCCGGCTCTGGGCAGCCCCATCTGTTGTAGATATCTTCAGCCACTGCAGAAAGAAGTTTCCATTCATGAACCTTGGACAGAGACTGGCTTAGACTGTCGGCCAAGGTGTTCTGAACACCTGGAACATGCAAAGCAGTCAGGCTCAGGTGATGCTCTATGGCCCAATACTACACTCTCATGGCTTCTCTGCAGAGGGGGTAAGAATGCGTCCCCCCCTGCTTGTTTATGTAAAAGACCACTGACATGTTGTCTGTCTGGATCAAGAGGTGACCCGGGAGTAGATGCATCTGAAAGGTTTGGAGAGCATACAGTATTGCTCGCATCTCCAAAACACTGATATGGAGATGCTGCTCCAATGTGGAGCAGGTCCCTTGAGTTTGACGGTCTGCAAGATGGGCACCCCAGCCCTAGCCTGACACGTCTGTGGTCAAATTTGCTGAGGCGACTCTGACCAGAAGGTAACTTCCTTGGAAAGGTTGGAGGGGTTCAGCCACCACTTCATGGTCTGACAGGCCAAGTTGGATACTGACACCAGGAGGTCCAAGTCGTCTGAATGTTGGTCCCATTGAACCAGAAGGTTCCACTGGGCCACCCTTCAGGCTGGCCAAGGGTACTGTTATAATGGCCGCTGCCATATGCCCCAGCAATGTAAGAACCATTCTGGCTGGGAGTTGCAGAGACGATGAGACCAGCTGAGCCAGAGTCTGAAGGCGTTCTGCTCTGTACGGTGGAAGAAAGGCCTTGCCTTGCTTGGTGTCTAGGATCACCCCTATGCACTGGAGTCTTTGACTTGGCCAAGGGGAAGATTTTGAAAGATTTAAGGTTATCCCCAGATCCTGAAACAGGGAAAAGGTGACTTCCATGGTTCTGAACAACTTCTCCTTGATAGAAGACACCAGAAGCCAGTCGTTTAGGTACGGGAAGATGCAGTGGCCTTCCTTCCCAAAACTGGTAATGGTTTCCTTGGAAGCAGAAGATCAGGAACCTCCTGTGGGGTGGAAACACCAAAATGTGGAGGTAAGCGTCCCGCATATCCAGACAGCAGAGCCAATCCCCTTGATGAAGTAAAAGGAAAAGACCGGGAAGAGTGACCATCCTGAATCTTTTGTACTCTATGAATTTGTTCAGATGGCTGAGGTCCAGAATGGGGAGCAGATCTCCTGTTTTCTTGGGTACCAGGAAGAAATGCCAGTAGAATCCTTTCCAGTGTTGTGTGGGGGGAACAGGTTCTATGCACTGCTTCTGAGGAGTGCTTGTATCTAGTCTTGAACCAAAATCGAGATGGGCCTGGGGGGTGGGGAATGGGAGGAAGCTGGAGGATTGTCTGGAGGAATCTCCAACAATTCAAAGGTATGACCCTGTTCCACTAACTACAGGACCTACTGGTCCAAAGTAATTCTGCCCCAACCTTCTCTGTAAAGAAAGAAGTGACCCCCCACCGCCTCCCCCAGGGATTCTGTTGGAGGAGGGGGGCCAGGCAAGGAGTCAGGTAGAGGAGCTGGGGACAGGCAACGTGGCCTGCAAGGTGCCAGGAGCTCTGGGTACTGAATTTCTGTGGCTTGGGAAGTAGCTTTTCTCGTAAAGGCACCCCATGGCTGCTGACCTCTAGGTTATGGCTTGGAGTGGCGATGAAAAGGCTGTCGCAGGTAAGAAATAGGCTGAGACGGATATAGGGAATGAACTGATCAGATAGCCTTACCTGACTCTTGGAAGCGAGTGATTATATTTTGGGAATCTTCACTGAGCAAGATATGGCTTCTGAAGGGGGCGTCCATGATCTTGGACTGGACATCCAGGGCAAACACTGAGACCCTAAGCCACGAGTGGTGGCATACACAAATTACCATAGCCACAACTCTTCTTGCGGAGTCCACAAAATCGTAGGAGGCTCGGAGGACATGGGTCCCCACGTCACAGCCAGACTTGAGAAGTTGCAGCAGCTCAGCTTTTCTGGGGAGATCCGGCTGAGCTTGAGTCACCTCAAAGAACTTCTCCTACAGGGCATTCTGATATTGAATCACATGGGCCAGAAACTTTAGGGAACGGATGGCACAGCTGGCTGAGGAGTAGACCTTTTTTGTCAAAAAAGTCTATCTGCCTAAAATCCTTATCAGAAGGCTAGGTACTGAGGTGCTGGGGTAATTTTGAGCGGTCATGGGCTGCGTTAATAATGACTGAT
Source organism: Neoceratodus forsteri (assembly GCA_016271365.2). Classification (NCBI taxonomy): domain Eukaryota; kingdom Metazoa; phylum Chordata; order Ceratodontiformes; family Ceratodontidae; genus Neoceratodus; species Neoceratodus forsteri. The sequence goes on along the minus strand of CM057451.1, from coordinate 666,186,358 downwards.
TCAGCCTCTGGGTGCTCCCCATAGAAAGGTTCATCCCTTGAGGTATTATACAAGCGATCCGCATTTCTGGACGTTGTTGGTGTAGAGAACAGGCATTTCCAAGCCGCCCTATTGACATCCTTGAAGGAGTCTATAAGAGGGGGAAACACTAGAGGCAAGATCTCCCTCTTGGCTGACGTCACTCATGGTCCACTTCCTCAGTGTCCCAGCCCATGAGGGCCTGGATGTGCCTCATCACATCCATTATTGTTGGGTCATCTGGAGAAGACCGCAGGTTGTCCTTGGGCTCCTCTGGCTCTGAAGGAATATCCGACTTTCCAAAGTCATCATAAGAGAAGGAGGAAGAGTATCCCCCTGACTCATCCAAATCCAGAGAGGGTGAGCACAGATGCCCAAGTTTAGAATAACCAGTATCTGGCTGTGGCGTAGGCTCCCAAAGAGTTGGTGTCTGAGCTTTCTTAGGAGGGGTCTGAGGAGTTGGAGGCTCCTTTGGGGCTTCCTTGTCTTTAAAATATGCCCACCAGGCCACAAAAAGTGCGTTAATCTTCGTGGGTGGGAACTGAGGGTGAGGTCGGGGGAACCGGTGTCTATGGAGTAGGCTTGGAAGGCCTGGCATCAGTTTGTCAGGTTGCGGTAACTCTGGCGTCAGCTCCACTAGTGTTGAGTTGACCGGCGTCTGATCCCGTGGTAAAGAACCCTCTGGCATCGATGTGACTGGGGTTAGGCGTTGGTCCCACTGGCTTCGGATGGGTGAGGTCAGGGGATGATGGTCGCAGCATTGTCTGAGTCAGTGCCGATGAAGCTGGCGTCGATGGGACAGGTGTCAGCTGATGTCAGGCTAGGGAAGCAGCCAGCACCAGCCTGAAGGGAGAAGCTTGAATAGGGGAGCTGACTCTTGAGCGGGGCAGAGGCGTCACCCACTCAAAGAGGTGGCTGCATGCCCAGGGTGTCGCAAGGCACCATCGGTCCCTGACTTCGGAAACAACTCCACAGATGCCTTGACCGGGAGGGCAATGGGCAAGGATCCACCACCCAAAGTAGAAGACCCGGGTAAGCCACCTGGCTGAGTACCCGTGTTCAGCATGGGCCTGAGAGACTGAGGTCAGAAACCCAAGCCCCAAAGAACCACTGCCCATAACAGAAAACAGAATGGGTGGTTTGACCACTGGCAGCCCAGAAGAAAAGAGGGCTGACTGAGTGGAGGGAGCCAACCTTCAGCGGGAGGATGACCCATGGTCGGTGCCCAATTTGCGCGGGGACCTGGAGCAGGAAGTAGACCAGGGTTTTTCTCTGTTCTTCCCCTGGTGTTTGTGCTTTCCCAAAGATTTCTTCGACTCCATCGCTGAAGAAGTGGAAGTTCCAGAGGCCGGAGAAGAGGAGTTACTCTGGTGAAGCTCTTTCTCCATCGAAAGACATTTCTACTGCAGCAAGAAGGATTCCAAGGTCTTCTGGTGGTGAAGCCGGGTGAGCTGATTGTAGACCTGGCAGTGCTGGCAGGCCTCAATGTCGTGATTAGGGCCTAGGCAAAATAAGCATGCTGAATGGCCATCCTTGTGGGGCAGCTGCTTCCTACAAGCACATTTCGTTCGCCACCATTCAACAAAGAAGAAGGCATGCACAAAAGTACTAAAAAAGGCAAAAATAAGAAAGCACAGGTAATGCGGTAAAATGGCAGTCAACTTGAGCAGAAGACTTTTGTCCCAAAACTGAATTTTAAATATCCACCTGGTTGTTACTCAATTTTGTTATTGGTGTGCCTTTTTGAAACTGCACTTTATATGGTTTACCTGGTAATTTGTCACCTTACTGTACTGTTCTCCATGTTCCTGTGATGATGTATATGGACTTGCCACTAGCCTACAACTTCACCTTGCACCTTATTGCATTCACATTTTTGTTAATATGCTCTGTACTGTGACTCCCTGCACCTCATTGTTAATGGCCTACATTGTGGCCAGGTTACTCCTCCTGCATTCTGTTTTGCTAAATGTGCCATTGTTTATGGCTCGGGTCGTGCCTGAAAACTGGTCCCTTGCATCAGCGTACCTACCAGGTCACCAAAGACATAAATAAATAAATAAGACATCCATGGAGCCTGAGGTCCAACTTGCACAGGTCGATGGCAGGAAAAGAACTAAGGTGGTGCTGGGGGACCGCCCCTTTTATACCACAAGGGGCGTCTGGGTTAAGCCAATGTCAGGGGGCAGTCCCCCGCTGTAGACTGCTAGCTAGAATTTTTCTGTGGGGTCCAGGCACTTGCCAGCTTCAGTCCTTATGGTGTAACCTGCTGCAAGAGCCCCCTCGAAGTGAGATCTTGAGAAACAGCTTCTACTAAAATAATGCTGTAACAGTGCCATAAATGCTTCTAAATACACATAACAGGAGTGAGGGTAAAATGACAATATAGAAAAGATACTTTAGCTAGTGACCTCAGTAACATATCAAAAATATGATTGTTACTACGAACATACGAATTTGCCAGCAGATAAAGGCCTAGAGGTCTATCAAGTCTGCTTGAATGTGCAGCTAGCACCCCTTATTCTGCAGCTGCCCCTCCCTTCCACCCTTCCCCTTCAATAACCCTCCCCCTTGTCTTGCCCCATCCCCTTTTGAAGCAGTCCACTGTTCTACTGGATACCTCTTCTGCAGGTAACGCATTCCACCCAGCCACCACCCTCTCTGTAAAAAAGTCTCCCCTCATCTCCCTCCTGAACCTTCCTCCCTCCAGTCTCATATCATGGCCCCCGGTGTCCCTCCCCTCCCTTACTTTGAACAGCCACTCTGTACCTGTCTTGTTTATTTCTTTCATGTACTTAAAGGTTTCAATCATGTCCCCACTGTCCCTCCTCTCCTTCAGTGAGTACATGTTCAACTCCCTCAACCTCCACGCATATAAGTCCCCCAGCCCCTTGATCATCTTTGTCGCCCTGCGCTGCACCCCCTCCAGTAACTTAATGTCCCTCTACAGATACGGGCACCAGTACTGCACGCAGTACTCCAGGTGCGGTCTAACTAATGACCTATACAGTGGCAGAATCACCTCTTCCCTCCTCGAGGATATACCCCTTGCAATAAAACCCAGCATTTTGTTGGCCTTTGCAGCTGCCTTCCTACACTGTGCCGAGTTGTTCACTGACCCTGTAATGAGCACCCCCAGATCCTTCTCCTCCTCTGTCTGGGCTAGCTGCACTCTTCCCAGCTGGTAACTCCTCCTTGGGTTCTTCATCCCAAAATGCATCACCTTGCACTTTTTGGCATTAAACCCCAATTGCCAGGTGTCTGACCAGGTTTCAAGCTTTGCCAGATCATCCTGCAATCCCTGCCATCCCCCTAGGTCATCCACCACCGCTCCTACCTTGGTATCATCAGCAAACAGACTGATCTTGCTCTTGATGTCCCATGATATGTCTGCAATAAATATTCCAAACAACACTGGTCCCAACACCGAGCCCTGTGGAACACCACTCGTCACTGCCCTTGGGTGTGAGAGCTCCCCACCCACCACCACCCTCTGTTGCCTTCCCTGCAGCCAGTTTCCTACCCATCTCACCAGCTTTGCACCCGCCCCTGTGCCTACTAACTTCCTTCCCAGCCTTCCATGTGGTACTGAGTCGAATGCCTTACTGAAGTCCAGATACAGGACATCCACTGCATGGCCCCTGTCCAGTTGCCTAGTTACCCAGTCATAGAACTCCACCAGGTTGGTTTGGCAGGATCTGCCACGTATGAAGCCATGCTGTCTGCTGTCCTGTAGTCCTTTGGCCTCTAGGAAGGCCACCAGCCTCTCCTTCAGGATAGTCTCCATTAGCTTACCCACGATGGATGTGAGGCTCACTGGTCTGTAGTTTCCCGGTTCATCCTTGGGGCCACTCTTGTGGAGGGCACCACATGAGACCATCCTCCAGTCCTGAGGACACACCGAATGTAGTGAGGCATTAAATAGGTCTGCCAAAGGTCCTGCAAGGACCTCTGCCAGCTCCTTCAATACCCTGGGGTGGATGCCATCTGGGTCTGGTGCCTTGTACACCCTCAGTGCCTTCAAACCCTCCCAAACTCTGCCCTCCATGATTTCCCCATCTTTCACCCCTTCCCCCCCATTTCTGCCATTTCTCCCCCTTGGGTGTCACCCCCTCTTCTCTTTAGCAAATACTGAGCAGAAGTAATCATTTAGTGCTTCAGCCTTATCGACCCTGCTTCCCACCCAACCCCCTCCTTCCTAATCCTTACTATGTGGTCCTTACAGCTCCTTTCTCCCTGATGTACCTAAAAAGTCCTTCTCCCCTTCTTAATGCCTTGTGCCAGCCTGAGTTCCGTAGATGCTTTGGCTCCCCTTACTGCCCTTATCACCTCCTTCGATTCTGTCAAGCACTCCTCCCTGTCCTCTTGTACTTCCTAAAGGCAGCTCTTTTCCTCCTTATCTTTTCCATGACCTCCTTGCTCAACCAGCTCGGTTTCTTAGCCCTAGCCTTCTTGCTCTGGGCCTTGCAGCAGGTTTTGGTTGCCTCCACTATCCCCAGCTTTATGAGCTCCCACCTCTGGTTAGTGTCCATACTAGACTGAATTCTGGCCAGGTATCCTTTTACCACTTCCCCATCCTCCCAAAGTCGGCCCTCCTGAAGTCCAGCACTCTTGTGCCAGATTCACTCCTTCCTTGCCCATATCAATGTGAGCCATACTGAGTGGTGGTCACTCCCTGACAGCGGTTCCTCCACTGTAAGTTCTCTCACAAAGTCCCCATTTGCCCTAACCTGGTTAGTTCACTGACCATTTGCAGCAGGAAGCTGTCCTGGAAGGCATCCAGCAGTACCTGCTCCCTTCCGTTCCTGGTTGTTGGGGTACTCCAGTCCACTCCTGGCATGCTGAAGTCCCCCACAATCACCACACTACCCTTCTCGCAGGTCCTCCTGATCTGTCCCGCTAGTTCCCTGTCTAACTCCTCCGTCTGAGATGGTGGCCTGTACACCACTCTCATTCTAAGAATCCTATTCTTGGAATCCTGGATTTGCATCCAAAGTGACTCCGTACTACCCTCCTCCTCTTCCTCCCTTACACACTTCAGTCCTTCCTTCACATATAGTGCCACACCCCCTCCTTTCCCAATCACCCTGTCCCTACGAAATTACCTGTACCCTGGTACAGACAGGTCCCAGTCATTGTACTGGGTGGTCCATGTTTCTGTGATGGCTGCAATGTCCACCTCTCCCTCTGCCATGAGCACCTGTAACTCTGCAGTTTTCCTCCCAAGGCTCCTAGCTTTAAGGGTAACCACCTTCCACCCTCCCCCCCATACCTCTCAACTGTCCCTGATTTTTAGGGATGTCCCTGATTTTGCCTCAAATATTTACTCTGTCCTGCCTAAAAATTGTGTTTTCGTGACCAAACAGTGGGAGTTGTAAGCACAAAATAATGTCAGACCTTAAAGTTACAGACTTGTTCTTCCTTAGAAAATACATTTTGCACTAAGCCCCTTTTTCTATCAGCTTCCTGAATTGATATCTCCAATTTTGAAGATATGTCCCTGATTTTGGTCCTTTGTCCCTGATTTTTTTAAGCCTTGTCCCTGATTTATGAGGCAGGAGGTTGAAAGGTATGCTCCCCCCCCCTCATCCTGCCCTCCTTTACTAGCATCACCAATAGTACTTGTTACTGTTGTCACAATGGATATTTTTAAAGTTACTGTCTTCACAGTGGAATACTGAACCAGAGAGCCGCTTTCACAATGTTGATGACGTCACTATATCTAGCGCAGCACTGATACCAGTTGTCAAAACCAAAAAAAAGGCTAACTTTTAAAGATCAATGGCAACCATTTTACACATTGTTTAAAAAAAAGCCTTAAAATGTCTAATTTTAAGTCCCTGTGTTATGAGTAGTGTTTCCTGAAAATTTCATTATATTTGGTTTTATGGTTTTCTTTAAAATCAGCATTTAATAACCTGTTCTGCAACAACTGAAAACAGTCAGGCTGTTTCTGTCGCTCTGACTGAGCCTGGGAGAGTGAGGACATCATATGGGACTAGGCTACAGCTTTTTATTTATTTATTTCAATCTAGGATTACAATACCTTTGAGCTGAGGCTCTTTTACGAAGGTTCTATGTCAGCGTGTGCAACAGTCATTTTTAGTTACAAACATATAGTCATTGACTTACAGACATGTAATAACCAGTACAAAGACTTGAGCTATGAGCAAGACAAAGGGAAGGAAGGGGGTGGGTGGTAGAAGTGAGGGTAGGAGATCGAGGGAAGAGGTGCAGGGGTAAGGGGAGTCGGGAGGTGGCTGGGGCGGGCCAGGGGTGGAGATACAGGGTGTGAGGTGGGCGGGGTGGGAACAGTGCAACCAGGGGGCCTTGTCAAGGGAATATGACAGGTAAGGTGCTAGGGTGCAAAGACTGATTGTAAGTGCTGGGTGCTGGGGCATTTGCAGCTGGAACGGTGGAAATGTTAAGATGGGCAATCGCAGGATACAAGCAGTGAGAGGCGCAGCTTGGACTTGAAGAGGCCGTGTGTTGGAATGGTCGCTATGTCGCTGCCAAGAGAGTTGAACCAGTTGGATGCCAGATAGGCGAATGATCTTTGTCCTTGGGTCTTGCGACATCGTGGGAAATGTAGCTTCAGCAGTGTAAGAACCTGCTTAACTGGCGAGCTGTTAACTTCCCCATTAGAACAACCTGTGAGGTAATTGTTTGCTGTCCAGGGATTTTACAAACTCAGTCGCTGGGGTTTATTTAGATGAATTAGCTGAAAATCCACATTTTGTCCTTCTAAAGAGCTGATCATTTGAGTTTTTTTTTTTTTGTTTGTTTTGTTTTTTTAAGTCTTTGGTAACCGGGTAAGGCCCACTAGGCACAAGTGCCTGTTTTCAGGGGCGACCTGGGAGCACTGGGCGGTTAAGTGACTTGCTCAGAGTCACACAGTATGCAAGTGGATGTTGTGAGAATCAAACCAAGGTCTGGTCTGCTGGATGTACCAAGTTCGTTCACAGCTCGTTACTCTAACCTCTAGGCTATACTGCCAGCCAGTTTCAGTGCTGAATTGAAGCGATATACATTTGAGAAATCAGATTATCTGTATCACAGCTGCTGCCAGTTCTTTCTCATTAAAACTCTTTTTTCCAGCTATATAACACTGGGTTGTTTATTTAATGGATATAAAATAAATCTAAAGTTTGTTAATTCATACAAGTAGTTTGATGTAGCCTCAATAAATATGTACATGTAAACACAATTTTTCTTCCTCTCAGATTGACAAATTGTTGCCCTCCACACTCTGCTATTTCAGGCACATGTACAATATGAACTCACACATTTCAGTTCATTGATGGTTTCTGTGTGAAAATACATAATGTATAACTAGAAACAGTGTATAGCATCCTGATGCCCCTTGTCTCCTGCAGCATTGTTGAGACAGCTGCACTCTAATGCCCTGTCCTCTGCCCCCACAAGCCCTCTGTCTCTTGCCCCACATTCAAGGCCACTGCACCCTGCTGCCCACTGTCTTCTCCCACACAGTTGGGGTTGCTGCACCCTGTTGCCCACCATCAGCCTGAACAGTCAGGGTTGCAGCACCGTGCTTCCCCATGCCAGAACAGTTGGGGTTGTTGCAACCTGCTATCCACTGTCCCCCAAACCCACAGTTGGGGACACTGTACCCGATTGCCCCTTGTTCCTGTCTACACAGTCACAGCTGCTGAGCTCTGCTGCATCCTAGGGTCCACTGCATCTTGCCTCTACAGTTGGGGCTGCTGCACTATGCTGCCCCATGCCACCAGAGGTGGGGCTTTTGCTTCACCCTGCTATCCACATCCAATGTCCCAAACGAGCCAGGCTGCTGCACCATGAGCACCCCATCCTACAGTCAGGGCTGCTGTACCCCGATGTCCCCTGTGTCCTGTCCCACAGTCATGACTTCTGCACCATGCTGTCCACAGTCCCCAACTACCATAGCCAGGGCTGTTGCATCCTGCTCCGGACTACTCAGGCAGGGCTGCTGTGCCTAGATCCCCTTGCCTCTACAGTTGGGACTGGTGCACAATGTTGCCACTTGCCACAAGGGTTAGGGCATTTGCTGCCCCCTGTCCTCTGCCCCCATAGTTGTGTCAGTTCCACCCAGGTGTGGCTGCTGCATCCTGTCCCACAGCTTGGGCTGCTGTACCCTAATGCCACCCTTGTCTCCTCACCAAACAGTTGGGACTTCTACACCCTAATGCCCTCAGTCCTTCACCCCATGATACAAGATGTAAGCATTTTCCAGTTTTTTTTGTTTGTTTTCAAATTTTGGGCAGTGCAGCAAACAAATCCGACTGTGGTGGCAGGGGGCAGCATGGTGCAGCATCCCTAACTGCGGAGTCATAGGTCTGTGGAGGAATTGGGTTGTAGGGTGCAAGAGGGTACATCAGCCCTGACTGTGTAGATAGGAACAGGGTGCAGCAACCCTGGCTATGGTGGCAGGAGACAGACTACAGCATGGTGAAGAAGCCTTGATTATGGGGCAGAACACGGGGGGGGGGGTAGCAGGGCACAGCAGCCCTGACTGTGGGATGGGATGTGCATGGTACAGCAGCCCTGCCCATTTGGGAAAATGGATGTAGGTAGCAGGGTGCAGTAAAAGCCCCACCTCTGGTGGCATGGGCATCATGGTGCAGCAGCCCCAAATGTGGAAGCAGGGGGCATGGGATTCTAGGGTATAGAAGTGCACAGCAGCCCCGACTATGGTGACAGGAACAGGGGGAACAGGGTGCAGTGGCTCTGATTGAGGGGGTGGGGGACAAAGGTCCGCAGTAGGGTGCAGTAACCTCAACTGTTCAGGTAGGGGACAGCAGGGTGCGGAGGCCCCAATTGTTGAGGCAGGACATGGGGCAACAGGGTGCAGCAGCCCTGACTCTATGGGACAAGAGAGTGGGCAGCAGGGTGTAGTATCCTTGAATTTGGGGCAGGAGACAGGGTGCATGTGGGGCAGGTGACATGGGGCAGCTGAGTGCTGCTGCCTCAATTGTAGGTAGGAGATGGGGCATCAGGATGCCATTTAATGTTTCTAGTTATACATATGCATGATGTATTTTAACTCCTAAATCATCAAAGAACTGAAATTTGTGAGTTCATATAGTACATGTGCCTGTAATAGCAGTGTGTGGCAGGCACCTGTCAATCCCAGAGGAACATAATGTTCTTACATGAACCTGTTTATTCAGACTACATTAAAAAGACCAACTACTTGTATGAACTAACAAACTTTTGACTTATTTTATATCCATTAAATAAACAACCCAGTGTTATAGCTACAGTAAAACAGAGTTTTGATTAGAAAGAACTGGCAGCAGCTGTGATACAGATAAGCTGATTTCTCACATGTATATCACTTCAATTTAGCACTGAAACTCAAATGATCAGCTCTTTAGAAGGACAAAATGTGGATTGTCAGCTAATTCATCTGAACAAACACCAGAGGCTGAGTTTGTACAAACCCTGGACAGCAAACAATTACCTCACAGATTGTTCTAATTGGGAAGTTAACAGCTCATCAGTCAAGCAGGTACTTACACTGCAGAAGCTGTAGCCTAGACCCATATGATGTCATCTCTCTCACAGGCTCAGTCAGAGGGACAGAAACAGTCCGACTGTTTTCATTTAGGGCAGAACAAGTTAACAAATACTGCTTTAAAGCAAACTACAAAACCAAATAGCATGCAACTTTCAGGAAACACTACTTATAACACTGGGACCTGAATTCAGGCTTTTTTTTTAACAATGTGTAAAATGGTTGAAATTGATCTTTAAACTACTGTTGCATATATTGGCCCAGATATTCAGAAATACGCCAAAGTCCGGCGCAGCACAAATCTGATGCGCCACAGCGCTACTGGAGCCATATTCAGAGGTTGCGCAGGCAGAACTGCGCCAGAGCAACGCAGCTGAATATGGCAGAGGTGTACCATGGCGCACACAGAGATGTTCCAGCGCACCCAAGGCAGCAGAGGGGGGCAGGGCACAGAGAACAGACCCAGGGACAGGGCCATGGCAGCACAATGACAGGCCACAGGAGGCCTTCACCAGTAGGGCACACACAGGCACCCCAACACTGGACCCTGGAACACAACAATGGCATGGATAGCAGGTGACAGGAGCTTCCAACGGCCAATACAGGGCCATCTAGGGAGCCCCCCCCCGGCAGGCTGCTGGCAGTACCCCCCCTCCCGGGAGACCAGAGCAGGACCATGCAGCCAAGCACACACACATTCCACACAGGGAGCCAACACAGTGGGCACTGTACAGGCCGAGTGGCAGGCAGCGTGGCGGACCACATGGGACAGGCTGCACAACGCCAGGCAGAGGAACCCAACACAGTGTGCGGACAGTACCCGACCATGGCGATGAGCCACCACCATGCACATAACCCTGACCACCGCCCCATGGGCACCCCAATGCACAGCCACCGACCCAGGGGATGGACACCACCACAATGGGGCTGACCACGGCACACAGCAGGGAAGCATGGCACATGCCCTGACATTCACACAACACGGACGGACACTGTGCCACTGCAGCATGGTGCCTCATGCCACCTGCAAAGCAGACATGGACACAGGTGGGTATGCCAGACAATATATATGTAAGGAACAACCATGTACAGAAACAGCAGGGGCTGGGGATGTGTGGGGAGGGAGGGGGACAGAGAACGGGGACTGTAGGGAAAGGCCCAACAGGGGTAGCAGGTGACACAGGGGCAACCCTAGCATGCCATCCCCCACCCCCCTCCACTGCCAGCATGCCCTGCAGGGCTGCCACCACCCCAAGTATGCCCGAGACCGCGAGCAAGGTCTGCTGCATGGACCGGCACAGCATCCGGCGTGGCGGTATCCATACTGGTAGCTGGACACCTATAGCAAGGGTCAAGGTAGGTGTCCAGTGCAATGGCCCAAGGAACCATGCTTACCCACAGTGCGCATGTACGAGATGGGGAACATGCCATAATGCACAAAGTGCGCGTTGCCAGCACTGCGCAGCTTGCGCTGTGCCAATACATCCGCTGGTTGTGCGGCCTGAGCGATTGACACCATGGCAGCGCATGCACATTGGAGGTCCAAGCACTGCGCATGCGTGGCCATTGCGCCGCCGCTTGCTCCAGCGCAATACCATTGTGCACGGTGCAATACCTCGATATTCAGATGCTACATGCAAATGAGCTCATCAGCCAATGCGTGGCGCAGTGGGGTGCATTAGCATATCATTACCGTTGCGCACAACCTCATTTGCATGCACTGCACCACAGAAGTGCCACCGAACAGCACAGGCCATGTACCGGTTCTGACACTTGGACAGCTGGTTCTGATCACTATCATTTTTTTGTAATATAAAAATGGGTTATGGACTGTCTCTCTTGAGAAATGCTGAAACAGCATGTGAGATCACACACACACACAGTTTTAGATACAAGGTGTTACCTGGAAGTCCAGACGCTAATTACAGAGTAGAACCGGCCTTGATCAAGGATTCTCCTATTTATCGAAGTTAATTATAGCTGTAGTTGCTATAGGGAAATCATAAACGTTTATGACGTCCACAGGAAACACAGTTAAATTTTCATATGGTGATACAAAGCATGTTGCACCTCCGTGAGATCTGGCAGAAAGACAAATGCTTTGATGTCTGTGTGAGAAAGGATACTGCTTAAATATCAAAGAAATGTCATTTGAAAAAAGAAAATGAGTTGTGCTGAGATCACAGAATATTAATTTACCTTCTGGAAAAGACAACCTGTTTTTGTATAGATATATATTTGTATACATTCTGACAGGGAGGAGCTAAGAGACCTCACGCAAAGAGGTGGGCAAAGCCAGCTTTTAAACAATATTCAGTTTTCCTTCAGAGGACACACTTTTATCTAGACTCTGACAAAGAAACATCTTTGAGCACTTTAAACAGGTATTGAGAGAGAGAGAGAGAGACACAAATCAAAGTACTGTAATAGGAACTGTACTGTTAAAACCTTATTTTAATAGATTTGTATGTCTTGTGATATAATAGTTCTGCTGTATTTTATGTTATACATATGTTTTATCTATTTTAGTAAAACTCTATTTTTAGAGTCTACTTGGTCTGTCTGATTTCTTTTCTTTTACAAGTGGAGTATATATGGTTAAAGCAGACACTATACGTGAGCGTGAATGGTGATACCAAATTGGAAAAAGGTAAGTGTTTTAAATCTGAGGTCTTTTATTACAGTTTTTAAGGGTTCATTTCTGTACACCTGGTTAGGTGCCCGTAGGCAAAGATATCTGGCCCCCCGAAGACAGAATTATCTGAGCCTGTACATTGGGTACGCTAACAAGAGGTTCACAGTTTGAATCCCTCTAAGACTTGAGACCAAAGGTTGATTCGTACCCCCAAACAGACAGGAGGGTTACCCTGTTTCTGTTAACTGTTCACAAGACTGCGCTCGGAGGTTGGCACTTGGGAGTAGAGGGCTGACCTGCTGAATGGGTTTGTGACACCGGTAATGCAACCTTGACAAGTGTGGTGAATGCCGCAACAGCACACTGGGGGCAGACAGCCCTGCAGGGTGGGATGGACCAGGGTGATGCTGCCAGGGCCTCAGCGGGTATGCGCTGTCACCTGTGTGCGGCATGCATTGGTTAGCCTTGTGCTATGCTGTGCTGTGCCCCTTGCCTGTCCCTAGCACCCACACCACTATGCACACCCTGCACCACCCCACCCAGGACTGCGCTGCCCATCGTACCCTGCCCATGCCACACACCCCCACTGGGTGGCCTGTGGGGTCGTCCCCACGTTCACATCCGTGGCACGGCACAGGGCTGTGCCGGGTGTGTGGCACAGGCATTGGTGTGTGCCCCGTGGCATCGCAAACCACCTGGCAGGTGATGCTTGGGTGCCCATTCCTGTTGATATGTGCTAGTCCCACAGTGCCAGGTGGCATGCAGCTCCCCATGTGGGTGCAGGCAAAGGCCCGACTCATGCCAGGCATGCCTGCCACCCTGTGGCTGTCCTGCATCTGTGCTGTACACTCCGCCTGTGTGCTGGGGTGATGGCTGCATTCCAAAGCACATGGCTGCACAGCCATGGGGACCTGTATGGGGTGGCGGGCCATGGCCACCTGGATGCTGCCCGTAGTGTCCCCTGTTGGTCCTTGGCTGGTGCCCGTGGCAAGCAGGCACATGGCGGTCACTGTCATCTCCACAGCCATAGCGTGGCTCCATGAGGTGGGTGCCTGCAGCTCCGTACTGCATGGCTCGCAGGGCTGCCTGAGCATGGCCCTGTTCAGGCGGTGCCGGCCCACGATCTGGGTGTCACTCTGGTTCCCAGCATTGCTGCGGGTACGATACCGCCTGTGTCGGGCATGCAGCCACCGGGCCCTTCATCAGCCATGTAGCTGTTCCTCCTGCCGCCGCACACCCCTCATCACTGCCCCCATCAGGGCGGGCACGCTCTCCATGTCCCCGGCTGTTCACCGTCCCCCTGGACGGTTGGCTGCTGGCTGTGTGTCACCCTGGTACACAGGCTTTGTGTGTGCGCCGCGTGTGTGTGTGTGTGTGTTCCTCTCTCTCACTTTGCACCTCTCTCCCTCTCCCATGCCACCTCTCTGTCCCCCTACCTCTGTGTCTGGTCGTGTGCCTGTCTGTCTCTCTGCATCTCTCCCTCTCACTCCCACCCTTGGCGCAACTGTTGTCTGTGTGCTTGCACCCTGTTTTACTAGGAACACGTCTGCTCAGAGCAACTTCGATTTGCTCCACACTTGCACCATGGTTTCATGGTTGAATATGCCACTGCACTGGATATTCATGGGAATGCCCCTGCTCTTGTGCCTGCATTCATTATAGTTGCACACTGGTGCAATGGATTTTGCGCTGTGCATTGGCTCCCGCTGAATGTGGCTCCTTGGTGCAAGTCCGCACTTGCGCTGGCGCAACTCATCTGAATATCTGGGCCCTTAAATATACAATAGCCAGACTCAAAACAGGCAATTTATTGTCACTTATAAATGGGAAGGACCTTTATAACTTACATGTGGCTCTGCAACTCATGAGATTTGGTCCTGACCCCTCACATCTGAAGATAAATCGCATATTTATTGCATATGTTGAGCCAGCCAACTGCATAGCCCATAGATTTTTGACCTGTGTAAATGTGCTGGAATAATATATGGTCCTATGATTGTGTCCAACCAAATGTTTTGGTTTCTCTTACCCATTTTAAGTGCTCAATAGCTAAAACAAATTTGCAAACTTAACTGCTTAACAGCTGTATGGCATCTCTGCACATTTGTGCCTACAGTGAAAGAAAAAAAAAAGAAAGCCAGCTGACCGCCTTTTTGCTTGCCTTCATAGTACTTACCCACACACAGTACAGCTGCCCTGCCATTCATTTCTCACACAGTGTTTTAAATAAAGACCTCGACTCTGCCAGTAAAACTCCTGCGGCACATCTCTCCCACTCCCAGGTTTCCGACATAACTTATCTGCTGCTGCTCTCTCTTTTTTATATAAATCAACATTTATTAAGGTTTTCTCATACATACAAGGACACAACAGTACAATAACAAATGCACAACAAAAAAAGACAACAACCCAGAACAGACAATGTTGACAACTGAAATTTTCATTGTGTTCCTTTGTAATAAAAAAAAAAACAGAAAAACAGGGATACAAAAAGCTACCTTTCACCTGAGGAATCTCCCAGCACTAGATTGGGTGCCAGCTTTCCTTATCCCCCTCAGACATTATGTGCTTCCTCCTTGGGGTACAAAGAATAGGTCCCTATTCATAATACACAGGAGTCATGTATTCCATCTGTTATGCACCTTCTCCTTCTATGGTCTCACTGCATATGTCAATGTTAATATGGCATACGTAGTGTTAACAAGTGTAATTCAATCCATGGCTGGGATCCCTGCCATCAGTCATCGCTACAGCATTAGTCATGCACTTTACCTCGCCATCCAACACTGGTATCAATAAAACCTGTATTTGTGGTCACCCAGGGCCTGCATTATCATACTATAGAATGTAACTTTTATCTTAAAGGCTTAAACAAAGTGCAGGTGGGTGATGTCTCAACACAAGAATTGTATAAGGACGCACTACCAATACGGATCATGCCTGTTTATTCTTCTATTGTCCTATTACAGAGGCATACTGGAAGGATTTAGAAACACAAATGTTACAAATCAGAACAGAACCCGAGCTGTTAGCCCAAACTATGATACTAATGCATATCCTGCAAGGGAATGCAAGGTTGGCACCCAAGTCCCTCCCTAGCCCTGGTTCTAATACTAGCGGCTAAAAAAGCCATAATAAAAAAATGGAAGCAAACAACCCCCACAAGGACAAAATGGCAAACCACTGTCAATGACATATACCATATGAGACGAATTACAGCATATTTGAATGATAAGTTAGACAAATTTAGACAAAGATGGCAAATCTGGGTACATTATATAATGCAACAGGACCCAGAATTAGTTCCCTAAATAACAGTCAGAGTGAACCAAGTAAACCCCAGCATCCTCCTTTCTATTTTTAAGCTATTCCTAAAATAGACGTTTTAAAACTACTAAATGCTATCTCGGACAATACCAGTGTAGGTTCAGACTCTCTTGAGCCCAAGATTTTAAAGCTGGCTGCTCCTTTCACTGCCGCTCTCCTGGCAAAGATATTCACTATGTCCCTCTATTACGGAAAATCGCTAAGGTTACTCCAGTATTTAAAAAAGGTGACAAAAAAGAGATTTCCAACTATAGGCCTATGGCCATACTCTCAGTTTTAAACAAAATCCTTGAGAAACTAGTGGCCACTCAAGTTACTGATTTCCTCTCTAAGTATAATCTCTTATCACCTACCCAGCATGGCTTCCATAAAGGCCATAATACCTCCACTGCCTTCGATGCTGCAACTCACAAATGATACCATAAGCGCCATGGATTCGGGACTTATGACAGGAGTAGTGTTTATTGATCTTATGAAGGCGTTTGATATACTGGATCAGCCTCTCCTTTTTGCATGCCTCTGATCTATTGCTTTCTCTGACCAATCTGTAGGTTGGTTTTCAAGCTACTTAACTAATAAAAGTCAAATAGTAAAGCTTAATTCTGCAGTGTCCGGCCAAACAACCATTAACGTGGGAGTTCCACAAGGGTCCATTCTGGACCCTCTTCTCTTTTCTATCTTTATAAATCGCATATCACTTGATACCCCGTCATGTTCATCTATACTGTATGCAGATAATCTTGTTCTGTACTCTAGATCTACGGCATACACGTAATTAACAGTCGTCGGTCCCCTGCTTTTCTAACTATACAGAACTGCCTTAAACACAAACTCATCCTTAATATTATCAAAACACAGGGCATGCTCTGTGGCTGTACTGCCAAACTAAAAAACAACCGCCCCTTATATAAAGTTGCCTGTGCTGATGGCTTGTCTTTGATGACAGTAAGCTCTTTCAAGTATCTTGGCGATCTTCCTGATGAAACCCTAACCTTTGAGCAATACATCGTGGCCACATGCAAATTGGTCAATGCTAAGCTTGGGATTGCATACAAAACTAGTTATGTTCTAAATCCCTCTGCTAGGCTGGCCATTGCCCGGGGTATCTTACTCCCATCACAAAAGCATGGAGCTGTTATCTAGACCAATGCATCAAAGAGTACCCTATGTAAAAGGGATACTACCTACAATGATATGTGTCGATACGCTTCTGCTTCGCCTGAAACACCATTGCTTACTACATACTGGCCTAAGCCGGCCTTCCCCATGAGCCCTTTGATTACTTGCCTTTGGGTCACTATTGGATAACATTGACAGATTAAACACACCCATTTCTCTTGCATCTATGCTAGTCCCCCTGTCCTATTCTTACGGGCTCCGATCTACAGAACTCTCCCTATTAACCACCCCTAGATACAGAACGTCAAAAGGTGCCTCAGCCTTCTCGCATCTGGCCCCAAAATATTGGAACTCGTTACCCTTAAATGTTCGTCAGGCACCTAGTTATGCTGTCTTCAAAAAGTTGCACTACAACCTACTTGTCAAAAATGCCCAGTGCACTTGCTTCAATCCACCTCAGGCTGCATAATTTCCGCAGTTCTGTAACCTAATCTACCTTGTTCTCCCTTAATGCTACAGCTATGTTTGCGGTTAACTGGTACCGTCTATTTTTGTCACAATAGCACTTACTGTAAAATGGAATATGCTACTGAATTGCTGTCCCATATCCATTTTGTAGTTGCTCACACATTTGCGTACAAACTGCTCGATGGTACATTTGTGAAGTGATGTGATATAACTTTCATGTTTGATGAATTTCTGATGCCGTCACTACTGTATTTTCTTTATTGTATGTATGTATGTATGCCTGTTTAATTATTGTAACCTCCTGGGTCGTGCCTGAAAATAGTAATTCTCATGTCTAGTATGCCTAACCGGTGAACAAAAAAACTAAAAAATAAAAGGTGAAAGGAAAAAGTAGTGGAAGTAACAGGGTTGAAATTCGAGAGACCTGGCTCTTGGAGGTAAACCTATACAGAAAGCAGAGAGAATAGAAAATTAACATGGAACAGATTATAATGATAGTAAAGTGAATATGAAACCTAGATATCATACATAGCTATGCAACACACTCCTGAACAGTGACTGTATGAATGACATATATAATGGAAAATGGCCCACTGTATCTGCGAAATATTATGTATAAAGATACAATAAAATATATATTATAAAAAAAGTTGCACAAGGACAAAGGGGCATGATACGAGATTGGAGGGGGGCAGGATAAGGGGAAATATGAGGAAGTTTTTCTTCACCGAGAGGGTGGTAGATGCTTGGAACAACCTGTTCCAGGAGGTGGTGGGGGCTAACACAGTGGGGGTATTCAAACATGCTTGGGACAGGCACAAGGAACGCTAAAGGTAGGAAAGAGAAGAGAAAGCCAATGACCAAAATGGGTCAGAGGCCACTGATGCAGGCAGGAAAACTGAGCAGACTAGACGGGCCTAGCAGTCCTTATCTGCCGTCAATTACTATGTTACTATGTAACCTCCACAGTGCTATAGCCACTCACTTTTCTACAGCTATTGCCTCACGTAGCAGTGTATTCAGTCACTGTATGAGTGGTGAGATTTCCAAACGTATCATCTTAAAAGTTCCCTCAGGAAATACAGCAATTTGTCATCCAATCCTCATGACAGTTTTTGGGCACAGTCTCCTCCCATCACCTGTCACTTCTGTTAAAAGGGAACTGTCAGCAATAAGAGCTTCACACCCAAGTGGGAGGCTGATCCTAATTAGCCCTTTGTATACAGCAAACACTTAGTTACTTACTGATTACTGCAATGTAATCAATTGCATCAGGCTCATTTCATTGACTTGTAAGAGACCATGTCATGTAACCAGACATTCCAGAATCCTCTGCTGCTGACATCAGAGGAGGGCTGCAGCAGTGGGAGATTCAATAGTCTGCAGTGAAGGTCAGAGTTTTTAGGTAAGCTGTAGTCTTCAGTTTGCTGGTCTGCTGTTCTCCTGGGGCTAGGTACAGTCACAGAGGACTGCACTAAGTCCTATGAGCACAGCAGGACCAGCAAATATCTAACTTTAGCTTACAAAATCATGTATACTGCAGGCTACTGAATCTCCCAGCAGTGCAGCCCTCCTCTGATGTCAGCAGCAGGGGATTCTGGGATGTCTGGTTACACGAAATGGCATCTTAGAAGTCAGCAAAATTAGCCTAATGTATTCCACTATTCTGCAGTAAACAGTAAGTAGAAAAAATACTTTTGTACACAAAGTGCAAATTGGGATCAACCTCAAACTTGGGTGTGAGATTTTTATTGCTGACAGTTCCCTTTTAAGCATCCCATCAGAATGAGTCACTGTCTCATACAAACAGCAGGATGCTACCAAAGTGTGTCAGCATCCATGTTAAAACACAGTTTGCTGAGAATGTGGCTGCGCTAACACTGTTAACGCAGTTTTAAAAATGTTTTTAAAAACATTTCTTTAGTGTGTATGGGGCCTAAGACATCTGCTAGGTAGGCCAAATTCTCTTACTACCTCCCCCTGTCACGCCTCCTTCTCCCGCAATGCAATGAACTTTCTCCTCTGTTTGATAAAACCCATTTACTCCAGTACCGCTTTTTGGAGTTTTAACATTCCACTGCTTAATTTTGATACAAATTAACTGCATTTGCTTGCTTAAGATGCACTGTGTATGGTCGGAACAAAGAAACAATGTCATAGGCAAGCCGGCCTGCTGGCACAGCGGCAAGGCATCCGCTATCGGCGCCAACATCCCAGGTTCAGTGACTGACTTGGGAGTCAGAGGGCCGGCTGGGGGCCGGAGAAGGATTGAGAGTCCCAGGAACTCCTCTCCTTCTCCGGGGAGAGTTACTTGGATGCGGTTTACAGTGGTGTCTCCAAACGCATCCTACCCAGACTGGATCCTCTCATACACTCATTCTGTTGCTGTGCTCTAGCTCACCACCACTTATTAATTTAAACAGTGACATTAAAACAATGCAACAGATTTCTTTTCTTTTTTTTTTTTTGATCATTGAACAGTTTTTCCTCCTCCGGGCAGAGCAGCCCCCTCCCCCCCACGACCACCGGCACCCGCACCCCTGGACCACGTCTGCCGTATGAATTTATACACCCATCCACACAGGCTGAACAATGACAAGACCCCCCCCTCCCTTCCAGGGACCTGCGGCACAGACATCGAGTGGCTACGCCTCTAGAGTCCGGGGCGAGGGCTCGCCATCAGCCAATGTAGTCGCCCCCAAGTTTTTCCCCAGGTTTTTTTCCCCGAGGAGCCGGACGGGTACCATGCCAGCACACCCACGTGCAGATGCCTGCCGCTAGCCCACCCCTTATCGTGCCCGCAACTGTAGTGCACCCAGCTTCTGCCAGGTGCCACTGCAATGCAGCGCAGAACCCTCACTCACTCCAGAGGAAGGAGGGCAGTCGAGGGACACTGATGCTTCCTCTCCCTGCCAGCCCCCAGCAGCCCAAGTCTGTTCCTGAACCCGGGTCGCCGGCGCAGTGCAAGGTGTGGCGTCCAGCACCTCAACCCTCACACCACCGGGCTGGCACAAATGTCTTTACATATACAAGTCAGACCTGCTACTCCTCCCTGTCACTTTCCTCTCCAGAGGGCAGACGTCCCTTTCCTGGTCTTCTTTCATCTGTATGTTGCCCCCATTTTAACTCTCCTGAACTGCTCTCTAACTTCCTCCTACTCTCTTTGAAACTCTGACTCTTACTCTCCCCCACCCTAAGGCCCTGTGCACACTACTCTTCTTAAAATGTTTTAAGCTAGTAAGTGAACACATTGTACTTGATTTGTTTAGCCAACACATTATTGATAAAAATGGCAGACAGAGCTGCTAGTTGGTTCGAGGAGGCCACAAAGCTATTGACTGATTACTGGTCAATGGAATCAGTTCAGGACGAACTTATCATAGGAACACACAGATGTACAAACGGATGTATGTTCATTTGACTGCACACAGGCATGAACGTGTGGCTAAACAATGATGGGAAAAAAATTAAACTAAAAGATAGGCACCACAAAGTAAAACACAAAAATAAGAAAACAGGGAAACGCAGAGTGACATGTCCTTTTTTTGAAGGACTGCACAGGATTCATGGTACCAAGTCCACATCACAGGCACAGAACACTATACAAAGTGGAGATGTTCCTGAGGAAGATGAGTTTTTAACCAGTAAGTGACATTTGAAGTAAAATCAAGTCACGAAGGTAAAAAGTGGTTTTAAAATATTTATATCACAATGTGATATTTTTGTATCATTCAATTTGTTGGTATTCGCTGATAATTCCCCAAGATGTAGTGTCTGGCAAAAAAGAGTCAATGCATTTCAGTGGTTTGACTTCAACCTGCGTGCACAGTGGTGGGACTCAAACATGTGTGCCAAACTGCACAGTGGTGGCAGCCAAATGTGATCTGATGTACATAGTGGTGGGAGTCAAACATGTATGCCCAACTGCACAGTGGGGGGAGTCAAACATGTGTGCCCAACTGCTCCGTCCATAAGCACATTACCACCATATGACAATTTCTGTATCCAAATGAACGCATGCATTGCAGAGGTTGCACACTGGTGGCACATGTGCTGATCAAGGTTCCGTCACCATGTTTACTTGCCTCCAAACCATTATTACAATAATCTTTTGCAGTTTACATTTTTATGTCTTTTTATTTTTGGGGGGAGTGGGGTATAGTAGTAAAAGTCAGTATATCGACATACAAAAAATACTATTAAGGGCCGGCCCCTCTGTGCAGTGGAGGCTGGCACAGAGCATTAGGGACGGAGAGAATGACTTCTTCAGATACATTGGTGACAGAAGGAAGAACAGGGACCAGATAGTGAGAATTAAGAAGGACAGGGGGAGGGTAGAGAAAGGGGAGGAGCAGGCAGAGTCACTAAATGAGCACTTCTGCTCTGTTTTCACGGAAGGGGGGCACAGATCAATCAATCAATCAAGATTTATTTATATTGCGCTTTTCAGAAATCAAAGTGCAGGTACATAATAAAACAATCAATGACATAACTACAAATATAAAACTAAAAACAATACAACATATAAATTATCCATTAAAAGCCTGTTCAAATAATTATGTTTTCAAAGACTGCCTTGAATGACTCTGTGGACAGGCACTCTCGAATCCGACAAGGTAGAGAATTCCACAGGGTCGGGGCCACAAAAGAAAAAGCTCTGGCCCCTGAGGACTGAAAACAGACCCTGGGAATCTCTAGCAATCCCTCATCGGTGGAGTGGAGTGAATGGAGAGGGCAGTAGGGTCGAAGGAGATCTTACAAGTAGCCCGGTCCCTGACCGTGTAGGGTCTTATAGGTCAGCAATGCGACCTTAAGGATGATTCTCCATCGCACCGGCAGCCAGTGCAGTTCACGCAGCACAGGTGTGATGTGGCATGTTCTTCCCAATCCAGTCAACAACCTGGCCGCAGCGTTCGGCACCAGTTGCAGGCGACGGAGATCCACCCCCGGCAACCCTAGATATAAAGCATTGCAGTAGTCAAGACGCGAAGAAACAAAGGCATGGACCAATACCGGAAGGTCACTGTGCGGAACTAGGTGTTTTATCCAGGCAATATTCCTCAGATGGTAAAAGGCAGACATGGCAACGGCTGACACCTGTGCCTTCAGCGTCAGCCCATTGTCAAGAATTACTCCCAGATTTCATACCTGTTCAGACGGTCTCAACTGGTTACCCCCTAGAACAATGCCAGAGGGCAATCCAGGAGTCAACTTCTCTACACGGTGACCCAGGTCCACTACCAGCACCTCAGTCTTGTCTGGATTTAGTCTTAACCAGTTAGCACTCATCCAGTCCTGAATCTCAGCGAGGCAGTTAAAGACCGATAAAGCGTCATCTTGTTCAGGTACAAAGGACATATAGAGCTGATACCTCATGGGAGCGGTGGCGTGGGGAGGAGAGGGGGTGACAGATGGATAAATTACAGAGGACAGGGTACTGGAAGGACTAAGGGCAATGCGGGTTGACAAAGCTCCGGGACCTGATGGCATTCACCCTAGGATACTCAAGGAAATAGCAGTTACATAAGAACTTACTGTAACAATAGATATTTGAGAGAGGTTCCTGCAGTATGTCTTCACAAGTAGGACTGCACCCCCTGGCATCAGAACCGCATGGCAAACTTGTAGCTAGCAATCATCAGCAGCGGACCACGCCCGCATCAGGGGATGAGATGTCAGCGTGACTACAAACAGGGGCAGTCCCCCGCCTGCCCCCCAGTTCTCCCGCCAGAGACCTCGAAAGAGAAAGCAGGAGAGAGGAGTGAAAAATGAAAATTATGTACCTACCGTAATTCTTGATCTTTCTGTGCATCTTCAACATTCATCACAGTTGGGTATGTGGCCTGACGTCACGACCCCACGGGTTGGCAGTTAGGTGTCGTCGACCCTGCCCCCCCTGCCAGTTCTGAGTCGCCGTAGAGTAAGAAGCATGGCTGGGAGGGTAGGGTAAGGAAGTCCAAGGGACAGACAAAGGAAAACATATAAGAACTAAAAGGAGAAATAAACGACAGAGGACAGACGAGGGAGAGAGAAAAACTAAGGGGATTGGGAGGGGCCCCAATCTCTGGAAGGAAGGAAAGAAGAAAGGAAACGTTAAGTGGGAAAAGAGGGGACAAACTGATGGCCCACGGTCTGGTCCCAATTTTGAAAGGACTACATGATTGGAAGGACTTACTGCCCAGGAAGTTGCAAGCCTGGATAGGCCGCCAAAACCAAGGCGCAGGGTTTGGCAAGCATACTCTGGCAGGGCGACACAAGTCAGAGCATAAGGACTAGGAGCTGAAAGTTGTCCCTTCCCCTGACCAACCAAATGGGAAAAAGGAGGATTAGACATCAAGTCAAGATTCAGAGGAGTAGAGAGGGGGCAGCTACCACCATCCCACCCCAAAGGGGTGAAGCCGAAGCGATGAGGGGATAGCCCCCTGCCACTCCTCCCCTTTTCCAAACAAAGAAAAGGAAACAAATTCCCCTGTGTGGCCAAGGTCACCCCACTCCTGACCAACAAGGGGCAGAAAAAGGGCACACAGAAGGAGGGGGACCAGAGACTGCGGCCCCAGGGGGATGAAGGTTGGGATTTTGTGATGAATGGTGAAGATGCACAGAAAGATCAAGAATCATGGTAGGTACGTAATTTTCATATCTCATCTATGTCAGTCTTCACAATTCATGACAGTTGGGTGAGTACCGAGCCCCCCAAAGGGGCCCGAGACCCTAAAGGACTAAGTCCCTTAGCTCCCAGTGGGGGAGACAACACTGAGAGGGAGAACCCCTACGGCCCGGCGAGGTCAGAGACTGGGGGAGAGTGAGACAGGGACCCCGTAGAGGGGGGCAGGAGGTTGCCCCGACAGATGCCGCCTCACTCTATGGGAGAAAAGGTGGGTTCTCCGGTAGGCAGAGGAAATCACCCTACGCCGGGCCAAGGGTGACAACCGGGAAAGACGCAGCCATGCCGTCCGCCTAATGCAGATTGCTGTCCCTACGACCCTGGAAGCTACCTCACTGGCATCGTAAGATGCCCTAGCTTGGTGCCTTGCTAGCTCTAGGACACATGGAGAGAGTTCCATGGCTTGTCTGGTTACCTCTGAATCAGGCAAGGAGGCTAAGAGTTGACCAAGCCTGGACCACAAGAACCTATCATAGGAAGCATAGTGGGCCTGATGAGCAGGAATCGACAGCAACAACCGTGCCGAGCAGAAGGTCCTGCTCGCCCAGAAGTCAAAATCCGCAGAATCTTGATCTGGGGGACGGTCACAGTGGAGGGTGCGAAGCCCATCAGGAGTGTCCAGCTGCGTCAGTCCTGACTGAGGATGAGGCATACAACCTGGAGACTAGAGGGGGGCACAATAGCTCTGGCTCAGATCCCTAGGGGCTGGGACTCCAGAAAAGGGTCGTTGCCAGAACCGCAATGACGCCTCCTGGAAAGGAGCAGGCCAGGTGGACACCACAAGGGTGGCTGCGCTGAAGTCACCTAAAAAGCCACATGTCAAATGCTCTGGATTGCGCCGAGGAGTGGGTGGGGTGATACGCAGGTCTTCCATCATCCTCACGAGGAAACGCTGATACTCTGTGAGATCAGCAGCAGGGGAGATGTGGACGGAAGGTTCTTCTCCCCCAGAAGAGGAGGATGAGGAAGCGGAAGACCTTGGAGATCCAGAGGTTGGCTGCTCAGGGAGAGGGTGGAACAACTGCTTGTCCATGGCCCTGACATAAAGTAGGGAAGTGAGCAGCTGCACCCCTAAACTGTTCCCAGAAGAGAGGTTCCATAGGACCGCGAATGCCTGGGAGAGCAGGAGATGGTGATAGAGGAATGGGGGCCAGGTCCACAACAGAAGAGGACCGTCCTCTGACCGGGCAAGAGAGCGCACTGGAAGCCTCTAAGGAAGGAGGAGTTCCGGAGAGCCCAACAGCCGACAGCTGATCAACCACACTAACTGCCCAGACCGTGCCCTGAAGAATCCCCCAATGTGAGGTGACTGGGACAGTGTAAACCCAAAAGGACGGTCCCTTCCCCCCCCAAAGAGTAGAGCACTCTCGAGGAGGCCGAGAAGGAAGGGCGGGGGTCCGCGCTGTAACTCCTCCCCAAACCCAGGTGGGTCCCAAAGAAGGGCTACATCATCGAACTCTGGCCCCTCGACCCCTCAGAGTCAGAGACAGCCCTCCACCTTGAAAACACCAGCCTGGGCAGCTGGCAATCCTGGTCTATCCCCGAGAGACCACCCAGGGAGTAGCACCCTCCCCCTCCATGGCGCTCTGGTCGGCCCTAAAGTTGGGCGATCGAGGCACACCACATGAGGGGGTATCCCAACTGAGGGGGCAGAAAACCCTCCAAGCCTAGGCTGCAGGGCAATAGTGTCCTGGACCACCGCCTGCTGGTCAGCACCCTTGACCCCAGACTTGGGGGCTACCGCCGGCTCCTCAGAGGGAGGCCGGTTCCGGTCAGCTGAAGTAGCTACACAAGGTGTACACTGGGCTGCCAACTCCAAAGAGTTGGACAGCGGGTCCAAACCAGACTCAGAGTCCACTTCCAAAGAGGTAGAGACCATAGTCCAGTGCCAGACCGTATGCTGACGCCTGCTCCTGTCCAGACCAAGGGAGGTGCCAGTCCGGGTATCCGCAGAGTCGGCACTGAACTCCCCCACGGCACCGCAAATGGCACCCGAGGAAGAGACGGCACAGAGAGCGGTAGCAGAACCAGAGTCGACGTCAGTGCCATCCCCCCCCAAATGGCGCCGTGAACAGCACCAGGGTCAGGGATGGCACTGATGCCAACAGCCCCCTCAGTGCCATGAGTGGTGCTGAGAGCAACACCTCCCACCGTGCCGTGGCCCTGCTCGGCGCCGCAAGCAGCACCAGAGCTAGACACAGTGCAGTCCCCATCCTCGGCGCAGACTAGAAACAATCGAAGACAGCACCGTAGAACTTACCACAGTCCCGTGAACGGTGTCGTCACTGACCACGGCACCATCAGGGCCCATGGCACCACAAACGGCACAGAGGTCCAAAATGGCACCAACAGACGGCGTCTGGGATGGTGCCGACCCAGGCTTTCTAGCCCCAGGAAACAACACTGTGGGAGCCTTCGCCCCTGAAAGGGCAATTGCCAGAGCAGCGCCTCCCACCCAACCCCCAGAGGGAACAGACTGGGCCTCCTGCACCGCGGAAGGGGCTTCTGCCACAGCGAGGTTACAAGAGGCAGAATCCCCCTCCTCCATGGTCCATATAGAGCTGGGAGGGGACCCAGAGGAAAGGCCGAGAGACCGCGGCTTGGCCCGACGAGTGCGCACCTATCCCCTGAAAGTCTGCGGAGCTCGTCCAACTTTCCACGCGCGCTGTTCCAGGACACGACGATCCAGAGAGAAAGAGGCATCACACAAAGCCATCTTGTGAAGCGGGCCAAGACATGTAAGACAACAATCATGCTGGTCGGTAACGGAGTACTTGCAGCCGCACGGGCACTGACGCATGGGAGGCCGTCCCCGTTTCGGCGACTTTTTGCCCTCCAACCTAGGCATGATTGACGGTAAACAAAGTGAAAAAACAGACTTGGCGTCGCTGAAAATAATAAAGGAAAAATCTTACCAAGCAATGGCGTCGAGTAGGGCGAAATGGAACAGACAGGTACATAGGCGTCCACATGTGAAAACTAAGCCGAGGAGTGCTGGTTGCTTGAGAGCTCCTCACGAGTGCGACCTCTATGGCAGAAGACAAAGAACTGGCGGGGCGGGGTTGACGACACCCAACGCCAACCCACGAGCGCCATGCAGTGCGTTTAGCCTCAAGGCGGTGGATCACAGCAGCGCCGACTCCGCCCATCCCCCTAAAAGAGAGCTCCAGCGGGTCCTGCCTCTAGTCACATACCCAACTGTGATGAATTGTGAAAATTGACATAGATAAGAACTCCGGATACCCTGAGCCCTGGATAAAACAAAGTCCTGGGAAGGGAATAAAGAGGAAAAAACACAGGAGCTGGGGGAAGGTGAGTGGGAAATCTAGACCTACTGCAAGAACCTCTCTTGAAGATCTACTGTTATGGTAAGTTCTTGCGTAACTGCTATATCTTACTTTGAGAGGGTTCCTGCAGTAGGGCTTCACAGGTAGGACTGAATACCAAGCAGTCAACTAAATAGAAGGAGTTGGCCGGCCCGGTGGCACTGAGGGCTGAGGCGCTGGATGCCACACCTCGCACCATGCGTTTGAGAATGAGCGCAGGCTACTGGAGGTCAGCAGGGAGGAGATGGATCGAGCATCCGATGGACTGCTCTCCATTTCTGGGGCGCCTTGCGGTTGGCGCACGTCTGAGCCCTGGCAAAGGCTGGGGCTCGAGGGGGCACTGCTGCTAGAACATGAGGGCGAGAGCACAGCAGACACCTGGCGGGGATGTGGGTGCGGGTGTGTGCCCACCGCCGGTATCACTGCATGCCGAGCTCTTGCAAGGGAGAAAATGGGAAAATACCCTGGTGGCTGGTCATTGCAGCTTGACGGCTGTCCCTGGCACTCCATCTCCAGAGGTAACACCCTGAACTGGATCCTAATGGGCAGGCAAGTAGGGGGCTCCCCATCACCCTGCCACAGCGGTTAAGCCGTGGGAGTTACAAGGGTGAGGGCTTGAAGGAGCGGAGGCTAGGGGCAGCAGCCGGATGAGGGGCCGACCAGGGCTGGGGGGGGAGAGAAAAGGAATAGCTAAAAAAAAAAAAAAATATAAAAGGAGTCAGAGACTAGGTTCCAAGAAGAGAAAAATGTCTGCCAACAGTCTGCTCATGACAGAAGTCCTTGCAGGACTGCTAGACCAAAGCCAGCCCTGCACCTAGAAGCAATGTCCAGGCTGTAATGTTTCGTGAAGGTGTGGACAGAGGACCAAGTGGCTGCTGCGCAGACGTCCACAGTGGACATGTTCCTAAGAAAGGCAGAGGAAGCAGCCACTCCCCTGGTCGAGTGGCCCAATGACTGCCCCCAGAAGGGATTTCTCATACTTCTGTTAAATGTGAGAAATAAAATTAGCCAGCCACCTAGACAAAGTCTGTTTGGAAACAGCCTTGCCCTGGCACTTGGGAGCAAAGACGATGAAAAGTTGATCAATTTACGAACTTCCTTAGTCCTTGAGACATAATATCTCAAATTCCTATGCACATCGAGGGTGTGTAGGAGATACTCCCCCTCCCCACTGGAGCACTCTGGGTAAAACATCAGCAGTTCAACATTCTGATTTATGGTAAATTCCAAAACTCCCTTCGGAAGAAAGGAAGGGTTAGTCCGCAGAGCCACCCGGTCTCTGTGGAAAATTAAATAAGGCTCTTTACAAACTAGAGCCTGAAGCTCCGAAACTCTTTGAGCTGAAGTGATTGCAACTAAAAAGAACGTTTTCCCCGAAAGGTAATGCATATCACTACTTGCTGCCAGCTGAAAAGGGGGCAAAGTAAGTTTTTCTAAAATAAAATTAAGATCCCGGGGGGAACAGGATTCCGGACCGGAGGTTTGAGGTGAAGGATCCCCTTCGGAAAAGTTCTGGAAACCTCTAGCTGAGCTAGGGTTTTGCCCTCCACCAGAAGGTGGTGGGCTGAAACCAGAGAGATGGACCTTCAGAGAAGAACTATTAAGGCTCAGCTCTGACAGGTGCAAGAGGTACTCGAGGATCTGGGAAGCAGAGCAGAAAAATGTGTCTAGGCCTTTGGCTGTGGCTCAGATTGAAAATCTTTTCCACTTCATAGCATATGTGGATCTAGTGGAGGGTTTCTTGGCCTCCACTAAGACCTGAGTGAGTCTGGAGGAGTCGCCATAGCGTGAAAGCGCTATGTCCAAAGGTGCCATGCATGAAGGTGGAGTGATTTGAGGCTCAGATGTACCAGAGTGCCCTGCTCCTGGGACAGAAGGTCGTGAGAGAGAGAGAGGTAGAGGTATTGGGGGTTCCATCACTAGCTGTTGCAGCAGAGGGAACCATATCTGCAGAGGCCACAGAAGGCAATGAGGATCATGTGTGCCCCCTCTGCCTGTAGCTTCAGCAGAACCTTATGCAGAATAGGAAAGGAAGGGAAAGCATACAGAAATCTCCCTGTCCAAGACAGACAGTGTATCTTGCCAAAAAATACCATGCCAGGGAACGAGCGAGCAAAAGCTAGGTAGTTTTGTGTTGGATGGGGAGGCGAAGGGGTCCATTTCTGGCCGACCCCACTGAAGGAAAAGATCTTCCACTACCTCCTGCTTTAGTTCCCACTCGTGAGTCCGAGCGGCTGAGACTGTCCGCCAGAATGTTGTGAGCACCTGGAACATGGACTGCTGTCAAGGATAGGCCATGTTGAACAGCCCAGTACCACACCCGCATCGCCTCCCTGCAAAGGGGATACAAACGGGTGCCCCCATTTGTTGATATACCAGACTGCTGCCATGTTGTCAGTCTGGATGAGAAGTGTTCCCAGAACTAAGAGGGATTGAAAGGCTTGGAGAGCACAGTGCACTGCTCTTGTCTCTAGAATGTTGATGTGTAGATTCTCCTCCATGGAAGACCATGTCCCTTGTGTTCTATGGTCTCCCAGGTGGGCCCCCATCCATGGTTCAAGGAGTCTGTCATAAGATTCATGGAGGGGGATGGGAAGTGGAAGGGAGCCCCCACCGATAGGTTGGATGGGTCCTGCCACCAGACGAGATCCCTCCTCAGACTGTTGGAGACTTGAACCTTCTGGTCCATGTCATCCAGGCACTGATACCACTGGACCCTGAGGGACCATTGGGTAACCCTTATGTGCAGGCTGGCCAGTGGGACCGTGGGTATGGTGGCCGCCATCAGACCCAACAGTCTGAGGATGGCGCACGCTGTGGTCCAACGACAGGAGGTCACCAGTGCTGCTTGTAGGATAAGGGTCTCCGCCCTGTCCTTGGGAAGGAAGGCCCTGCCCTGGACCATGTCCAGCACTGCTACTATGAATTGGAGGCGCTGGGAGGGTGACAGTTGAGACATGGGATAGTTGATCATAATGTCAAGTCTGCAGAAAAGGTCCAGGATGAAGGAAAGGGAATCCTTCAGACTGTCCTGGGATGGAGCTGAAATCAGCCAATCGTCCAGGTCTGGGAACACATAGATGCCCTTTCGACGCAAGATCACCGCTACCACCGCCAGGCACTTGGTGAAAACTCGAGGTGCCAAGAAAAGGCCAAAGGGAAGAGTCGAACTAAAAATGCTCCTCTGGAAGGAGAATCAGAGAAAGCGGTGGTGGGCTGGCAGGATTGGGATATGTAGGTAAGCATCCTGCATATCCAGGGAACACAGCCAATTGTTTAGTTGGAGCAGGGGCAAGAGTCCCTGGAGGGTTAACATGTGGAATCTCTTGTATTCTACAAAGAGGTTGAGCATGCTGAGATCTAGGATGGGCCTGATATCTCCTGTCTTTTTGGGCACTAGAAAGAAGTGGGGGTAAAATCCCCTTCCTATTTGCTCTGGTGGAATCCACTCTATGGCTGATTTTTGCAGTAGAGCTTGGATTTCCTGTACGATGAAACTGTGGTGTCCTGACGGGTAATGAGACCTGCTCGGTGGGTTGCTTGTTTTTTTTTCCCAGAAAAACTATGTAGTGACCTCTTATAACCAGTTGTAGAACCCACACGTCTGCAGTTACAGCCTTCCAGCCTTCCAGATGGAGGCTGAATCATCCCCCCACTGTTTCCTCCACAGGAAGGGGAGGCAACAGAGGGGGGAGACCCTTAAGTCAGAATGCGGAGGGGAGGGGTGCCTTGCCCCATTGGCCGCCTTTGGAAACTTAGCCTGGGGGGGGTCTGGGTGCCAGAACTGGTAGCATGATGTTTGTTTTGATGTCTGCCATGGTTCTGTTCCATTTCTGCTGGTGGTGACGAAAATTCTGCTTGGGTTTCTCACCCGAACAATACATAGAGTGGACATCCTTCAGGGATTTGACATTTTCTTGCAGTTCAGTGATTATGTCTTTGGCGTCACCCCCGAACAGAACTGGACTCCTGAAGGGAGCATCCAGAAGGGTGCTCTGTACATCTTGTGCCAGTCCTGCGAGACGGAGCCAGGCAAGGCGTCTTAGACAGATACCCGTTACTGTGCAATGCGCCACCAAAATCGACCAAGTCGTATGCGGCTCATAAAGCATGGCAGCATGACGACATATTCCGTCTGAGTTTGTCAAGAAGCTGTTCACCAGGAATTGCTCGACTGTCCTTTTCCAGGTCGGACAAAGACGACTTCTGGAAAGCCACCATGTGTGCCATGTAGTTGAGTGAACGTATGGCGCAGGTAGAGGAGGTACAGATCTTGCGGCCATATTGGTCCATCTGTTTCAACTTCTTGTCGGGAGGAGAGGCACGGAGATGTCTGGGATGGGCCAACCTATTGTGAGCGGCAGTGATGACGATAAGAGTCAGCCTTAGGTTGTGCTGTTAGATGGGAAACCCCTTCCGGGGGGGTACTAAGTCCTGTCGGCTTTTTTTTAAAACCGCAGGAATAGATTATGGTCGATGCCAAGTCGTGGATATCAGATGTTCACGCGGCCCCGTCCAGGGTGGAATAGGGAGGGGGGCTGCATTGATGAGGTCCAGATGTTTAGCTAGTCTTCTGTGTTTAGGGTCCAATTCCTGGGATGCCCAACCGCAGGCCTGTTGGATGGACCGGAGGAGTTCCGTGAAAGACAGATCCTCCAGAGGCGATTTTGGAGACTCCTTTGGCTGAGGCTCTATCGGGGAGTGGGGTTCTCAATGGTCCCCGGAATCGGAATCTATTTCGGAATCTGAAGACTCCAGCCTGCTTCGCAAAGGAGTGACATCTGGAACTGCCTCAGTGACTCTGGCCCCTAGAGTGATCCCAGACAGCAGACCACCTGTGTCCCTGTCGGATACTCTGCTAGAAAGGGCAGGGTTTCCTGGTGCTGCTACCCTATGGGTCAGGGTAGTCTTGACGACTAGCTGGGGCTGTCTCAACTCTTGTAGGAGTCGGGACTTGGTGTCTTTCCACCAAGCCGGGATAGTTTCCTGAGGCTCCGGCTGTAGGGGTGGAGGAGGCGGCGGCGGTGGTGGTGGGTATCCTGGGTACCCCATAGAATATGAGGGGTAGCCAGGTGGTTGGTACTATTAGGGTACTGGTGGTAACCCTGATAAGGATGAGCCTAACCCAGCATCGGGTACAATGGCATCGGAGGCAGGTAACCCAGTGTCAGGTAATGGGGAATCTGTGGCGGCGTGTAGCCAGGGTAGTATCCCATGGGGCCAGACAGAGGAGGGGTAAAAGGCCCAGAGGGTGGCAGCGCCAAGGGACCACTGGGGTCGGAAGTGAAACCCCAGAAGGGCCAGGAAGATCCTGGTCCATGTTGTCTGGAAGAAGATCCAGTGAAAGACCCGGCGTCAGGGGTCTGAAGGCGCCTGAGGGTGGGACTGAGACTGGCGAGGGAGGTAGGTCCAGGAGGGCCCCCATCGACAGGTCTGCCGGTGAGGCAAGAGTCTTGGGAAGGAGGCCAGATGTGAGGCTCCTCCAGCTCAGCCCCAC
This sequence comes from Neoceratodus forsteri, assembly GCA_016271365.2. Lineage (NCBI taxonomy): Eukaryota > Metazoa > Chordata > Ceratodontiformes > Ceratodontidae > Neoceratodus > Neoceratodus forsteri. The sequence goes on along the minus strand of CM057451.1, from coordinate 666,153,787 downwards.
TCGAAGCCTGGAAAACTGGGGAGAACAAGGCATCTGGCTGTGTCAGTGGGTCCCGGGAAGGAGAACCCCTGCAGGACTTGGGGAAACCTATGAGCTCGCTCTGCTGGACGTCAGGGACCATGAGGGAGTCTGATGGGAGAGCAGTCACTACGCGGCCGTTGGGCAAACCAGCGACAGACTTAGGGGTGACAGTCTGGCGAGCATTTGAGGAGCCGTCGTCCAACTTACAGACCGCAGTTGGGCTGACAGAAACTGGGAGGCCTGAATCAGGCTGATCGACCTGGGCCGGGCACCCGGCGGAGGAGCCAGAGTGCAACTTAGTGGCCCAGCTAGCAACAGACTCCACGGTAACTTCCTCTGAAGAGGAGACCCCCAACTACCCACTGACCTTGGCAGGGAAGGGTGAAGACTTCTGATCCTCCAGAGCGGAAGAAGGCCCGGGAGGTGGGGTACTCACAGGGGTGGAGGCCTCACCCGATGTGGCGTCGGCTGTCTGGTGACTTTTCCTCAAGGGAGAATGGCTCTGCTCCTGGTGTTTCTAGTTTCCCTTCTTTCTTTTCTCCTGGGCAGGCAAAGACGATTGTTCGCGGAACTCCTGGAGCTTTTTTCCATCATTGCCAATCATTTTAATAAGTGGGCATCGAGGGTCCTCTGGCGATGGGTTCACATTGCCTGGTTGAAGGCCTTGCAGATTTTGGCAATTTGCGACCTTGTGCTTAGGGCCCAGACAGAGGACGCAGCAGTAGTGGTCTTCCTCATGCGGGATCTGTGCGCCGCACTTGGAGCAGTTTTTCTTGGGCCAACATGAAGTTATGCAATGCTGGAAAGGATTGATGAAAAACGAACAGTAACTACGAAAACAATGGTAGGCGACAAGCTGTTTCACGGTGAGGTCTGACGATTCAGGTCAACAGAGGGAAAGAACTGGAGGGTGGGCGAGGACTGCCCTTATTTGTAGTCATGCTGACATCCCGTAACCTGATGCCAGGGGCGGACCCCCGCTGATTGCTAGCTACAAGTTTGCCATGCTGTCCTGACACCAGGGGCCGCAATCCTACTTGTGAAGACCTAACCCAGGAAACCTCTCAAAGTAAGATCTGGCAGGGTGCCTGGCGGGACTCATTGGCTGACCTGATCAACACCTCTCTGGATACAGGATGAGTACCACAGGACTGGAGGTTGGCCCATGTGGTACCCATTTTCAAAGGTGGCTCAAAGGATGATCCAGGTAACTACAGACCAGTGAGCCTCACATCAGTTGTGGGAAAGCTCATGGAGGCAATCCTTAAAGAAAGGCTGGTGATGTTTTTGGAAGACAATGATCTCCAGGACAGGCAACAACACGGATCTGTCTCAGGCAGGTTCTGCCAGACAAACCTGATTGAGTACTACGATTACGAGACCAGGGAACTGGACAAGGGCCATGCAATGGATGTCCTGTACTTGGACTTCAGCAAAGCCTTCGATTCCATGCCGCATGGAAGACTGCGGGGGGAAAGCTGGACAATGTAGGGGTGGGTACTAAGATGGTCAAATGGATCACTAACTGGCTGAAGGACAGGCAGCAAAGAGTGGTGGTGGAGGGGAAACTCATCATCAGGAGCGGTAACAAGCGGGGTGCTACACGGATTGGTACTGGGGCCAGTGATGTTTGGGATATTCATAGCCGATATCTTGCATGGGACCTAGAGTAAGATCAGTCTGTTCGCAGACGATACAAAGATGGGAGCTGTGGTGTATGACATCAAGGAGTTGAGGGAACTGCAGGGAGACCTGACTAAACTACAGGAGTGGACAGAAACATGGCAGTTGGGGTTCAATGCCAAGTACTGCAAGGTACTGCACTTCGGAGCTAAGAACCAGAGGAGGAGCGATCAGCTGGGAGGGGTATAGCTGGGGAGCACAAAGGAGGAAAAGGACCTGGAGGTGATTATAACGGGGAATATGAACTCGGCTCAGTGCAGGCAGGCAGCAGCAAAAGCCAACAAGATGCTGGGCTGTATAGCGAGGGGGATCTGCTCTAGAAGCAGTGAGGTGATCCTTCCCTTGTATAGGTCACTGGTCAGGCAGCACCTGGAATACTGCATGCGGTACTGGCGCCTGTTCCTGAAGAAGGACATCAAACTGTTGGATGGGGTACAGTGCAGAGCGACTAAGATGATCCAGGGTTTGGAGTGTATTCCCTGGAGGAGCGGAGAGACAGGGAAGATATGATCGAGACCTTTAAGTACCTGAAGGGGATAAACAAGGCTAATACAGGAGAAATATTCCAGATCAGAAGAGGGAATGATACTAGAGGGCATCAACTGCGGCTGGAGGGGGGAAAATTCAGGAGAAATTATTTCACAGAGAGGGTGGAAGACAAGAGGAAAACACTACCTGAGGAGGTGGTTTCCTGTAGGACGGTGGGCTGCTTCAAGAGGGGATGGGACAGAGTGTGGGGGGGAATGACTGAGGAGGGGAGGGAAGGGTGGGGCAGCTGCATAATCGAGCAGACTAGAGAGACCATGTGGTCTGTTTCTGCTGGCAATTCGTATGTTCGTAAGCAGTCAGACAATAAATTTGATGTTTAAGCAGTACATCATGTCTTTGTCAATTGGTTGATTAGATGCATCTATAAAATGAAATCTTAAGTATTCCCTGTAAAGTAGGTAGCCAATGCATCATGTATTCGATTAGTATGACGTGAATGTGCTGCCATTTAAGTGTCATCATTGCACGCACGGTCATCTGGCTGCACTATGTTGTCAGTCTCCACTGCTGCCATCCAGCTAGTTTTAAACTGTTCCCCTTTACTCTTGAAAAGCATTGACTGGGCTATCTCGACTAAAAGTATGTGTGTGTATTCTGTAATACAGATGCTGACTGTAAACTTCTGTACTTCCGAAACTATTTTTGTATACTTGTGTTCCACACTTTTCTGTCTTGTATTTTTTGTAACCTGTACCGAATGTTCTTGTACAACATGTCTTGTTCTTGACTTGGAACCTTTGTAAAAGGTATTAATCAAAACCTGAAATAAATAAATAAATAAATAAAAATGTGTACCACAAAACATGCAGCAGGTAAGGTAGGAACACTATTAATGGTGTACTCATTCCTCTCCAAGAGACAGTGCCACCGACCATTCAAACGTCTGAAGGTATTCTCAACCACCATTCGTGCCTTGCTGAGCCTATAACTGAATTGTCTTAACTGGGTCCTCATAATTAGGATTGGGTTTCACCACTCAAGGTAAGAGAGGATAGACTGGGTCACCCAGTATGACTACTTGCATGTGGATATCACAAATGCATCAGGGTAGCAGAGGGAAAAACATGCTGCTCTGCCCCTTCTCATACAGAACACTGTTTTGAAACACTTACAGTAAGAGTCATGCACTTTACCTCGCCATCCAACACTGGTATCAATAAAACCTGTATTTGTGGTCACCCAGGGCCTGCATTATCATACTGTAGAATGCAACCTTTTTCTTAAAGGCTTAAACAAAGTGCAGGTGGGTGATGTCTTTCAACACAAGAATTGTATAAGGACACTGCCAATGCGGATCATGCCTGTATATTCTTCTACTGTCCTATTACAGAGGCATACTGGAAGGATTTAGAAACACAAATGTTACAAATCAGAACAGAACCCGAGCTGTTAGCCCAAACTATGATACTAATGCATATCCTGCAAGGGAATGCAAGGTTGGCACCCAGGTCCCTCCCTAGCCCTGGTTCTAATACTAGCGGCTAAAAAAGCCATAATAAAAAAAATGGAAGCAAACAACCCCCCACAAGGACAAAATGGCAAACCACTGTCAATGACATATACAATATGGGATGAATTACAGCATATTTGAATGATAAATTAGACAAATTTAGACAAAGATGGCAAATCTGGGTACATTATATAATGAAACAGGATCCAGAATTTGTTCTCTAAAGAACAGTCAGAGTGAACCAAGTATACTGGAAGGATTTAGAAACACAAATGTTACCCCCGAACCGAAGACTGAATCCAGGTACGACAGGCCTAAGAGCCAGGAATCAGAGGCCTTTGTCTTGCCTTGGCGCCAATTTTCAAACAGTAGAAATCCGCGGCCGAGCAGCTCAGCACAGGGCCTCCTGGAGCAGTGCTGCAGAGGTCTTGCCCTGCTGCCCCCACCACCACCCTTGGTCGACACTCCAATATATAGGTAGTTACTCCAATATATAAACCTATCAGCCCACTTTCAGATCTGCAGGTTATCAGATCTCACCAGCAGAGGCCGCTATCACTAACTACAGCTTGATATTGCAAGACAAATTTCTCAAACATGCTCCTTTACATTATAACTATGTTAACATAGATACATAGATACATAGACAGTGTCGGCAGATAAGGGCCTATGGCCCACCTAGTCTGCCCATTTGAGCTTGTAAGTTCAGTTTGTTTTCCTAGAAGTCTATTTCCCCTTACCCCTGACCTCTAGAATTCCTTTATGTCTATCCCATGCATTCTTAAATCCCGTGATTGTTTCAGCCCCCACCACTTCCTCTGGCAGGGTGTTCCACTTGTCCACCACCCTTTCAGTGAAGAAATTCTTTCTCATGTTTCCTCTGAATAGTCCTCCCTCCAACTTCATCCCATGCCCTCTAGTCCTGAAACATCTTTTTACGCTTAAAAATAGTGTTTTCCTGCACCCTGTTCCTCCCTGTAAGATACTTGTATGTCTCTATCATCCCCTCTCCTCCTCTCCTCCAGGGAGTACATGTTCAGTTCCTTCAACCTGTCTTCATAGGATTTGTGATGCAACCCATGCACCATCTTTGTTGCCCTCCTCTGAACCTTCTCTACCCTGTCATGTCCTTACATAGGTATGGTCTCCAGAACTGTACACTGTACTCCAGGTGGGGCCTCACTAGTGTCTTGTATAGCGGAATTATGACCTCCCTTTCCCGCTGGTGATGCCCTGCTTCATACATCCCAGCATCCTATTTGCTTTACCTGATGCCTTGTCACACTGTTTCCCTACCTTTGAGGTCATCAGAGATGACAACCCAAGATCCCTTTCCTGCTTGGTGCATGCTATATCCTCACCCCCAACTGATATATTGTGCCAGGGTTTTTGTCTCTATATGCATTATCTTGCACTTCTTTGCATTGAATTTCAACTGCCAAACCCTTGACCATTCTTCAAGTTTCTGCAGGTCCTTCTCATTCTGTCTACACCCTCTGGTGTGTCTACTCTGTTACAGAGCTTTGTGTCATCAGCGAACAGTGAAATTCTGCCTTCAAGATCCTGTGCAATGTCACTGATGAAGATGTTGAATAGGACGGTCCAGCACTGATCCCTGTGGTACCCCACTGGTCACTCTTCCCTCTGTGGAGTGACAGCCGTTTACCACCACCCTCTGTGTCCTGCCACCCAGCCAGTTACCTACCCACCACACTACTGTCCTGCCCACACCCATATTCCCCAGTTTGTGTAATAGTCTTCTATGTGGCACAGTGTCAAGGCCTTGCTGAAGTCCAGATAGGCCATGTCCACTCCCTCCTGATCCACCTCCCTAGTCACCCAGTCAAAAAATTCAATGAGGTTGGTCTGACATGACCTCCCCCTGGTGAAACCATGCTGCCTTGGGTCCTGTAGTCCATTGACAACCAGATGTTCCACCAATCTCTCCTTCAGTAGTGCTTCCATGATCTTTCCCACTACCGAGGTGAGGCTGACTGGTCTGTAGTTCCCTGCTTCCTCTTTGTTCCCACTTTTGTATAAGTGGACTACATCTGCTGTCCTCCAGTCTTTGGGTACCTCCCCTGTTTCCAGTGATTGGCTGAACAGGATAGCCAGAGGTTCAGCCACCACCTCTCTTAGTTCTTTAAGGACCTGGGGTGCACCCATCTGGCCCCATTGCTTGTCAACTCTTATTACTTCCAGTTCCTTCAGGACCCTTTCGTGTAAAGGGACTTGTGTCCATTTCTGCACCATTCTCACCCTTGTACTCCCTTCAGACCCATTACCCCCCTCTTCCTTAGTAAAGACTGAGCAGAAATACCTGTTCAATATGTCAGCTTTACTGTTGTCATCCTCCACGCTGCTCCCATCCTCCCTTCAGTCTAACTATCCTCCTTTGTCCTTCTTTTTTCACTTATGTACCTGTAAAAGGTTTGTCCCTTTAACCACTGATTTTGCAATGTGTTCTTCTGTCTGAGCTTTGGCTTCCTTACTGACTTCCCTGCCTCCCTTTGTTTCTCCTGGTACTTCCCTATCCCTTCTGCCTGTGTCTTTTGTATTGCCTGAATGCAGTCTTTTGGCTTTCACTTTCTTTGCTACCTCTTTGGAAAACCATAATGGTCTCCTCTTTCTTTTCCTCTTGCTAACCTGCTTAATGCATAATTCTGTTGTTCTTATAATCCCCATTTTAAATACTGCCCACTGTTCCTCAATCTGATTCCTGTCCATTCCCCTTAATGCCTCTTTCAAGCATCTCCCATTTCCCAAAGTCTGCCCTTAAAATCCAGGATCGTGTTTTGTGTGGTTTGGTTCTGCTCTTCTGTGATTTCAAACCGCAATGACTGGTGGTCACTGTTACCCAGGTGCTCCCCACTGTTACCCCCATCACACTGTCCCTGTTTGTGAACAAGGTCCAGTATTGCCTTCTGCCGAGTTGGTTCCATGACCAGTTGTTGAGGAAGGCACCCTGAAGGAGTCCAGGATAAATCTGCTCCTAGTTGATGCTGCTGCTGGGATGCTCCAGTCCACATCTGGTATATTGAAGTCTCCAACCAGTACTACTCACCTTGTCAGCCATCCTTTGGATGGCTAGCATCAGCTCCTATCTGTTTCTTCCTCCTGGGCTGGTGGTCTATAGACCACACCTGTGCGGATGGCTGGCCCCATTTTCCTTTCCAGCTTAACCCACAGTATCTCTCCCCCATTTTGTTCCTCCTGGATCTGTGTGGCCCTTATGTCATTTTTCACATACAGTGCCACTCCTCCTCCCTTCCTGCCTGCTCTGTCTCTTCTGAATATGTTGTAGCCAGGTATGGCCATCTCCCAGTCATGGTTATCATTACACCAGGTTTCAGTGATGGCCACAATGTCCAGGTCTGACTGTACCATGACAGCCTCCAGATCTTCCATCTTGTTGCTAAGGCTCCTGGCATTTGCACATGGCTTTCCATGATTTGACCTCCCTAGACTGCTTCACTGTTCTACTCCAGCCCTTCCTTGGTTGTCATTTATCCCTGGTTCTCCTTGCTGTCTGCCCTTCTGCTGAATTTTGCCCTTTGCTTATCCACCTTTTGGACACTAATCTCCAACTTTTGCACGCTGCTTTGCAGAGATAGCCCTCCTCTGGTTCACTGGTTCCATTACTAGCTGTGGGGGTGAGCAAGTAGGTACCATCCTTGCTGGCCTGCCACACCCTTGCTAGTTTAAATGCTTGTCAATGTAGCATTTAAACTTATCATTGAGTCTGATTCTCAGGATGGATGCAGGCGTCAGGCTTGAACAAACCTCCATCCTCCAGATGGGTCCCCAGTCACCAATGAATCCAAATCCTTCCTCACAGCACCAGTTCTTCAACCATGAGTTAAAGTTCCTGGCATGCACTCCTATGCTCTCCCTTGCCTCTCACAGGTAGTACTTCGAAAGTGACAGAAGTAGCTACTTGCTTGAGACCCTCCCCAGTTTCCTAAACTCTTCCTCAACTTCCTTTGGCTCCCATTTGCCAAGTCATTAGTACCTAGGTGGATAATGACATCCAGCTCACCCTCCGTCTTGCCTTCCCAGTGATCCCCAGTATCTTCCTTCCATCCCTCCATGGCACCTGGTAGGCACCACTCCTGTCCTCCCCTCCTGTGTTCCTGTGATCCTCTTATGATGGAGTCCCCACCAGGATTCGCTTCCTCCTCCTCCCTCTGGGGTCCACTGCTTTCCCACTGAGGTCACCTCCTTGCCTAACCTCCACATCCTTTCCTTCCACTTCCTGGGTACCTCTATTTGGTTGTCCTCATTTGCCAGTGTGGCATATCGTTCTTGAGAGGAATAGGATCTGGGATGTGCCTCTGCCTGACTGCTCTAACCCTCCCTGAGCCCACTGTCATCCAAGTGCTCCTCGTTCTCAGCATCCTTTGAGGCAGCTGCATTGGACTGGGTGGTTCCTGGACAGAGGTGATGGTACTCCTGACCCAGTTTACTCCGCTCTGAGTCTGGCTACCTCATCCTCAGTCCCGAGAGATGCATGCAGATAGGGCAGCACCTCAGTGTCCAGAAGGTCTGCCTGAATAAACTGCCCCACAGCCACTACATTACACCACTCCCCACATTATACTGCAATTCCACTACTTATCTGCTACTGAAGCTCTCTTAGTTCTCTTTTTATTTATTTACAGTATTAAAATCCTGTAACTGATCCTCAGATATATATTTTTTAAGGAAAAGAAACCAATAAATAAATAAATGAGTCAAAACACTTGTGCTGAGGGTGGTCTTCTTCCCCTTATGCCCTACTTCACACCTCTTACTATACCCTGTGTTTAGCTCCTGTCAATCAGATTTATCAGGGCATATAATTAAGAGTTGGGGAAGGGTGGGAGGAAATGAAAATTTGCACAATTAAAGACAGCATACAGAATTACACCACCACTATTTTTAAATTTTCAACAGCCCAAAACAATTATAAGTAAAGACAACACAGAAAGAAAGTATAGTCTCACTACAAGCCTACAATCTAAGTTTAAAAGAAAATACCAGTTACCAGTTACTCTGAAGCACTAGAATGAATATGTTTCCTTCCTTCACCTTCTGGCTTCTTCTGAGAAGATGAACTTCTGTTTGCTGCTTTAACTGTGACTAAGCCCCACCTTCAGTTATCACGTAGCTGAGGTCAGAGGCCAGACAATTAACACCCTTCACCAGCTACTAGGACAGTCAGACAAGCCAAGATAAAATTGCAGCAATTAAACAGCACAGAATTACACCACCACTATTTTTAAATTTTCAACAGCCCAAAAACAATTATAAGTAAAGACAACACAGAAAGAAAGTATAGTGTCACTACAAGCCTACAATCTAAGTTTAAAAGAAAAATACCAGTTACCAGTTACTCTGAAGCACTGAACTGAATATGTTTCCTTCCTTCACCTTCTGGCTTCTTCTTAGAAGATGAACTTCTGTTTGCTGCTTTTTAACCATTGCCACTCCTCTTGTATCGCTACCCCCATACACCCAGCCCCAAAATGTCCCTAATCTCCTACTCTTTAGCTCTGTCTCGACCCCCCCATGTCCCTTAAATACCCCCACTGTGCGCCAGGCTCACACACCGAATCTTGGATGGATTTCATACCCCTCCGTTGTCCCCCCATCCTTCACCCAAGCCTCATCTGCCCTAAGCAGCCTAGCTAAGTCGATCTCAAACCACACTGAATTTCCACCAACCCCAAGTTTAAAACTAGAAGTAAATGGCATGCCTTCACAATACCCTCACCCTGATATTCCTACTGGCGGTGATGTTAGAACTCAACCCTGGACCTCCGACCCACCCCACCCCCAAAAAACTGCCAAAGGGACTTAGCCTAATTCACCTCAACATCCGCAGCCTATTGAACAAAGACCCGGAGTTGCAAATCACTGCCCAAACCCTCAAACCGGACATTTGTGTAATATCCGAAACATGGCTAAAACCCCATTGTGATGACTCTGAAGTAGCCATGCCCAGCTATACAGTATTAAGGCAGGACAGACTAGGCAACAAGAAAGGCAGTGGCATTGCCATGTATATATCAAACGTTTTCCAGTACACCTCTGTCCAGCTCCCAGGTCACACTCCTCATGTGAAACCAAGATAATTAAAAGCTTGTCCTGCAGCATACCTCACGTGTATGTGGCAGGGGATCTCATGCCCTGCCACCCCAGCATCTACCATCACAGACCACCTGGCTTCTCTTAAAGATATGGCTGTTGCGGTGAGCTCTAAATCCTCGGGGACTTTAATTACAACTGGTTAGATAAAGGCTACTCAAAACTATGCAGCAAGATTAAAGCCTTAACCTCTCCCAACAGACTGAGCAACCCACACGCCTCAACCCCGTCCACAGACCACCCTCTGGACTGGGCTCTAACACACCCACACACAGGATTATCTAAAGCTGGCCTCCTACCAGATTCACTGAGCAACCACCACATGATCTACATGATCAGAAAGGCGCACAAACCTACAAACCACCTCCCCAAGGACACTCTGCACAGGAGCAATTCTCTCTACCTCAACTCCTACTAAATGACCTAGCCTCACCGACTGGTCATTCATCCAACTGGCACCTACCATTGACCACATGCTCTCGACATGCCTCAGAAATCAAATCCTTGCTGTCTGGGACCATCACGCCCCTGAGAAGCAAAAGGGCAGAGAACCCATCTCCTGGGTCTCTACGACATTATTTCCAGACGTCACATGCAAGGCCTGGAAACAAAGCAACAAGCAACCATTATACACAGCATACCGCACCTCAAACAACTGCACGAGCATAAGGCCAAAAGAACTAGCAGCCTCTCTAATCTGGCCTTCACCAAATTCGGAAATCTATTAAAACCTTGCTCATACCATCAGGCCCACCCCTACCCCTAACCATTCAGGGCAAAATGTATCTGAGTCAAACAAAGTAGCCACAACTTTCAACAACACTGTTACCAACTGTGCTAAATCTCTCCTAACAGACCTACAAATCATTTCACCCGCACCTAACCCCCCCACGCCCGCCCCGCACTCCCCCCATGCCACCAAATTCTCCTTCCGTCCAGTCTCCACAACAGAAGTCCTAGCCGCCCTACGTTCCCTTGACCCCAATAAAGGTAAATCCCCGTTAGGACTGGACGCCAAACTCCTATACCTATCTGCCCCTGCCGTTGCAACTCCCCTAGCCGACCTCCTAAACCTTTCCTTCTCCTCAGCACAAATTCCAACAGCATGGAAGGAGGCAGTAGTCATCCCGCTGCCAAACGGTGGCAACCCATCTGAGCCCGGAAACTAGCGCCCTATCTCCCTTCTCCCAATTCTGGCCAAATTACAGGTACACCTAGCCCTCTCTCAACTCACACAATTCCTTGATACTACCTCCTTTTTCACCCCCTATCAGTCGGGCTTTCTCAAATCACACTCCACCATCAATGCGTTACTAAGACTCACTAACGATATTGCCTCAGGCATGGACAAAGGGTTCCTCACCTCGGCCATATTCATTGACCTGGCAAAGGCATTTGATACCGTCTCCCACCCCAAACTCATCACAAAACTGCATGATGCAGGACTATCTGATTTAGCCACCCACTGTTTCCAAGCCTACCTATCTGGCAGGAAACAAGCAGTAAAAATTGGCTCACACGTATTCCCCTCGCTCCCGGTCACCATGGGGGTCCCCCAGGGTTCTGTCCTGGGCCCCCTTCTCTTTTCCATATTTCTAAACGACCTCCCACTGACATGCCCAAACTCAGCTACACAAATGTACACTGACTATACCGTTCTGTACACCTCCGGCCCTTCCGGCGAGGTCTTAAACTCTGCCCTACAGCAGGATTTCGATGCCGTTCAAACCTGGCTTAGTTCAAACCAACTTGTCCTAAATGCAAAGAAAACCGTCTCCATAACTTTCGGCATGCAGCCCAGACTCTCCCGGCTAGCTGCTCCCCCCACTTTCCATACACTGGACGGAACCACCTTGGAATCCTGCACCTCTTTTAGGTACCTGGGTGTATGGCATGATCGCCATTTAGATTTCTCCGTCCACATTGACTCCCTTCAGAAAAAACTACACCCAAAATTAGGTGCACTATGCCGCAACAAAAGTTGCCTACCTACCTCGGTCAGGAGGGAGCTAGTGCACAAAATGATTCTCCCAATCTTTGACTACGGAGACGTGATCTACTGCGCAGCCCCCCCATCCACCCTGGCCAACTTGGACCCCCCTTTTTCATTCTTTCTGTCGGCCCATCCTAGAATGCCCCCACCACCCACCACTGCGACCTGTATAGCCCCCAGCACCCCCTGCTGTACTCCAGGTGCCAGCTTCGCGCAAATCTCATAGTAAAGCACTGGTCCAACTCCTCCCCACCTATCTCAGCTCCGTCCTGTCAACTCAGCCCCGGCCTACTCCTTGAGAGGCACTGACTCAAAACTTCTACAATCCCTTTCATGCACACCTCAAAGAGCCAATCAGCTTTCAAATACAGACAGCCCAAACTCTGGAACGACCTCCCGGCAGAAATTAGGCAGTCCTCCACCCCAATGACCTTGAAAACTCTCCTCCAGGCCCACTTCTCAGACATATGTAACTGCAACCTGCAGTCCAGATCTGATATCACGAGGCATCGTAATGTGCCATAAACTGTACAACTGACCAACAACTGACTATAATTGTGTTTTCCCTATGTGTCACTGTCTGTTTATTCACTACGGTCATAGACCCCAACTATGATATAGCAACTCATGCACTTTCAACTAAACTTGTAACTAAATAACAAATGCATAGTCCAGCCTGTAACATTTCTGGACCTGATATTTCACCCTTTATGTACCCTTTCTGTGCCTGTTGTATGCACGATTGCCTATGCACCATTTGTATTGCATGTATGTAGCTCCCAGGCCGCATCTGGAAACGAGTGGCTCCCGCTCAGTATGCTTATCTGGTAAATCTCTTAAATAAAATAATAAAAACCAGCACCCTCCTTTCTATTTTTAAGCTATTCCTAAAATAGACGTTTTAAAACTACTAAATGCTATCTCGGACAATACCAGTGTAGGTTCCGACTCTCTTGAGCCCAAGCTTTTAAAGCTGGCTGCTCCTTTCACTGCCGCTTTCCTGGCAAAGATATTCACTATGTCCCTCTATTATGGAAAATCGCTAAGGTTACACTCCAGTATTTAAAAAAGGTGACAAAAAAGAGATTTCCAACTATAGGCCTATGGTCATACTCTCAGTTTTAAACAAAATCCTTGAGAAACTAGTGGCCACTCAAGTTACTGATTTCCTCTCTAAGTATAATCTCTTATCACCTAACCAACATGGCTTCCATAAAGGCCATAGTACCTCCACTGCCTTGCTGCAACTCACAAATGATACCATAAGCGCCATGGATTCGGGACTTATGACAGGAGCAGTGTTTATTGATCTTATGAAGGCGTTTGATATACTGGATCAGCCTCTCCTTTTTGCATGCCTCTGATCTATTACTTTCTCTGACCAATCTGTAGCTTGGTTTTCAAGCTACTTAACTAATAAAAGTCAAATAGTAAAGTTTAACTCTGCAGTGTCCGGCCAAACAACCATTAACGTGGGAGTTCCACAAGGGTCCATTCTGGGCCCTCTTCTCTTTTCCATCTTTATAAATCGCATATCACTTGCTACCCCGTCATGTTCATCTATACTGTATGCAGATAATCTTGTTCTGTACTCTAGATCTACAGACATACACGTAATTAACAGTCGTCTGTCCCCTGCTTTTCTAACTATACAGAACTGCCTTAAACACAAACTCGTCCTTAATATTAGCAAAACACAGGGTATGCTCTTTGGCTCTACTGCCAAACTAAAAACCAACCGTCCCTTATATAAAGTTGCCTGTGCTGATGGTTTGTCTTTAATGACAGTAAGCTCTTTCAAGTATCTTGGCAATCTTCCTGATGAAACTCTAATCCTTGAGCAACACATTGTGGCCACATGCAGATCGGTCAATGCTAAGCTTGGGACTGCATACAAAACAAGTTACATTCTAAATCTCTCTGCTAGGTTGGCTATTGCCCGGGGTGTCTTACTCCCATCACTAAAGTAGGGGCGCTGTTACCTATACCAGTGCATCAAAGAGTACCCTATGTAAAAGGGATACTACCTACAATAATACATGTCGAAATGCTTCTGCTTTGCTTGAAACACCATTGCTTACTACATACTGACCTATGCTGGCCTTCCCCATCAGCCAAGTAACTTGCCTTTGGGTCATTATTGGATAACACTGTCAGATTAAACACACCCATTTCTCTTACATCTATACTAGTCCCCATGTCCTCCTGTTATGGGCTCCGATCTACAGAACTCTCCCTGTTCGCCACCCCTAGATACAGAACGTCAAAAGGTGCCTCAGCCTTCTCGCATCTGGCCCCAAAATACTGGAACTCGTTACCCCTAAATGTCTGTCTGGCACCTAGTTATGCTATCTTCAGAAAGTTGCACTACAACCTACTTGTCAAAAATACCCAGTGCACTTGCTTCAATCCACCTCAGGCTGCATAATTTCCGCAGTTCTGTAACCTAATCTACCTTGCTCTCTCTTAATGCTACAGCTATGTTTGCAGTTAACTGGTACTATTACTTGTCACAATAGCACTTACTGTAAAATGGAATATGCTAATTTGCTGTATCTCTTGTTTCCATGTTGTAGTTGCTCACACAGCTGTGTACAAACTGCTTTTGATGGTACATTCGTGAAGTGATGTGCTATAACTCATGTTTGCTGAATTTCTGACACCATCGCTACTGTAACTTTTTTATTGTATGTACACCTGTTTAAATGTTGTAACCTCCTGGGTCATGCTTGAAAACAGTCACTCTCGTGTCTAGTGTGCCTACCCGGTAAACAAAAAACTAAATAAAAATAAAAGGTGAAAGGAAAAAGTAGTGGAAGTAACAGGGTTGAAAGTAGAGGGACCAGGCTCTTGGAGGTAAACCTATACAGAAAGCAGAAAGAATAGAAAATTAACATGGAACAGATTATAATGATAGTAAAGTGAATATGAAACTTAAATGTCATACATAGCTATGCAACACACTCCTGAACATTGACTGCATGAATCATATATGTAATGGAAAATGGCCCACTGTATCTGTGAAATATTATGTATAAAGATACAATAAAATATATATTATAAAAAAAGTTGCACAAGGACAAGGGCCACGATACTGTATGAGATTGGAGGGAGGCAGGATAAGGGGAAACGCTAGGAAGTTTTTCTTCACCGAAAGGGTGATATATGCTTGGAACAACCTATCCCAGGAGGTGGTAGGGGCTAACACAGTGGGGGTATTCAAACATGCTTGGGACAGGCACAAGGGAACACTTGAGGAAGGAAAGAGAAGAGAAAGCCAACGACCAAAATGGCCAGAGGCCACTGATGCAGTCAGGAAAAATGAGCAGACTAGATGGGCCTAGCGGTCCTTGTCTGCCGTCAATTACTATGTTACTATGTAACCTCCACAGTGCTATAGCCACTCACTTTTCTACAGCTATTGCCTCACGTAGCAGTGTATTCCGTCACTGTATGAGTGGTGAGATTTCCAAACGTATCATCTTAAAAGTTCCCTCAGGAAATACAGCAATTTGTCATCCAATCATCATGACAGTTTTTGGGCACAGTCTCCTCCCATCACCTGTCACTTCTGTTAAAAGGGAATTGTCAGCAATAAGAGCTTCACACCCAAGTGGGAGGCTGATCCTAATTAGCCCTTTGTATACAGCAAACACTTATTTACTTACTGATTACTGCAATGTAATCAATTGTATCAGGCTCATTTCATTGACTTGTAAGATGCCATTTCATGTAACCAGACATTCCAGAATCCCCTGCTGCTGACACCAGAGGAGGACTGCAGCAGTGGGAGATTCAATAGTCTGCAGTGAAGGTCAGAGTTTTTAGGTAAGCTGTAATCTTCAGTTTGCTGGTCTGCTGTTCTCCTGGGGCTAGGTACAGTCACAGAGGACTGCACTAAGTCCTATGAGCACAGCAGGACCAGCAAATATCTAACTTTAGCTTACAAAATCATGTATACTGCAGGCTACTGAAGGCTACTGAATTTCCCAGCTCTGCAGTCCTCCTCTGATGTCAGCAGCAGGGGATTCTGGGATGTCTGGTTACACGAAATGGCATCTTAGAAGTCAGCAAAATTAGCCTAATGTATTCCACTATTCTGCAGTAAACAGTAAGTTAAAAAAAAAATAAATTTTGTACAAAAAGTGCAAATTGGGATCAACCTCAAACTTGGGTGTCAGGCTTTTATTGCTGACAGTTTCCCTTTAAGCATCCCATCAGAATGAGTCACTGTCTCCAACAAACAGCAGGATGCGTCTATGTTTTGAATCCTGCTCAGAGTTTCTAAAATTCTCAGTCTGAGAGTGGCTGCCATCTGCTGCATCTGTCTCCTTGTTCGCTATTATTTTATTTAGCACACTCTTTAGAAGTCTCTTTTCTTCCATAAAATGCAAAATTGCAAGGATGACAGTAATCCTAATACTTTTAGCCACCATTTGTAAACAATCCTAGTGCCCGACAACCGCACTAAGCATTATGGTACTGCAAGGTATGATGGGATACCCTGCACTCAGAGTTAGAGCACAGTTGCTGGCTGTAAACTGCAGTGTGACCATATAGGCCCTGTCCACACTACCCCTCTGTAACGTTACAGAGTGCCCAAACCGTTACCTCAACGGTTTGCGTTTACACCTGTAACGTTACAGAAGGCGCTTTCATAACTGTTGTTGAAACCACATATGAGATGAGATGACTTCAACAACGGTTATGAAACCGGTTACGCCCCGGTAACGTAACTGGGCGTAGCGTGGACGCGTGGCACCGGTCCCCTAGCACAGCGTGAGCTGCATTGTGGGATCGGGTGCCACGGTAACGGATGCCCGGCTCCCGAAGTGTGGACCAGTGGTACCGGTCCCGTAACGGACACCGCGGCCGTGTGGACACACTGCACCGCTCCCTGGTTGTAACGGTTTCTATCCGTTACGAGGTCTAAGCGGTGCAGTGTGGACAGGGCCAAAGTGTGTCAGCATCCATGTTACAAACCATGTTAAAACACAGTTTGCTGAGAATGTGGCTGCGCTAACACTGTTAACACAGTTTAAAATTTTTTTAAAAAAACATTTCTGAAGCGTGTATGGGGCCTAAGACATCTGCTAGGTAGGCCAAATTCTCTTACCACCTGCCCCCTCTGTCACGCCTCCTTCTCCCCCAGTGCAATTAACTTTCTCCTCTGTTAGATAAAACCCATTTACTCCAGTAGCACTTTTGAAGTCTTAACATTCCACTGCTTAATCTAGATACAAATTAAGTGCATTTGCTTGCTTAAGATGCACTGTGTACGGCAGGAACAAAGAAACAGAATATGTTATAGGCAGGCCGGCCCGCTGGCGCAGCGGCAAGGCATCCGCCTGAGGCGCTAACATCCGGGTTCAGTGACTGACTCGGGAGTCAAAGGGCTGGCTTGGCGAGGGAGGATTGAGCGTCCCAGGGACTGCTCTCCTTCTCCGGGGGGGGGGTTGAAGAGTGCCTGACACTATGCGGACCTCTAGTGAAGGCTGGGGATGCTGCCACTGCCTCACACAAGGGGGTGGGGTGGACGCTGGTGTCACTGCATGTCCCTGCCCCCAGGGATCCCAGCATACCAGAAACAAAATTCCAGCCTCATTCATGATGGACCCCGCTGCAACTAATGCCCACCGGGGGGGGGAGCCCGTCCCACTTCAGTGACCCCGCCCTGGGGGTAAGCCAGGGCAAAAGACAGTGTTCCTTGGGGCTGGAGCCTGGGCATGGGGGGGGGGCAGCAAGTGGGGCAGGGGGCCAAACCCTCCAGCTTGGGGGGATGGAGGCTGGAGCGCAAAAAAAAAAATGTTACAGGCAGAGAAAGGCTGAGGTCTATCCAGTCTGCTCTGTTCCTACCAACTGTCACACCAGCCTGATGCCGAGCAAGCTTAGACTGTGCCCCCGGTAGTAGCAGCTCAGCACTACCCCCTGTGCTCGGACCCTGACTCCCTTCTTCACCCCCATTTTTCCAGCAGCCCCTTAGTCTGTTCAACCCCACCATGAAGCCTGCGATGGTCTCCACTTCCACCACTTCTCTGGGCAACCCGTGCTATTTGTTCACCACTCTCTCTGTAAAGAAATACCTCCTTACATACTTTCTTGAACCACCCCACCTGTCTGTACCCATATACACTTGTTGTGGACCCCTCACAACATAGAAACATAGAAGTTCACGGCAGATAAGGACCGCAAGGCCCATCCAGTCTGCCCATTTCTTTTTCTACCTTATAAATGTGCCATCGGCCTTTGCTCTGTCAGTGGCCTATCTATTCATAGTCATTTATATTGCTCCCTTATGCCTATCCCACGCCTGTTTGATGCCCTGCACTGTATTCATAGCCACCACTTCTGGTGGTAAGCCATTCCATGCATCCACCACCCTTTCTGTGAAAAGAATTTCCTCACATTCCCCTTAATCGCCCTCTAAACTCATGCTGTGTCCTCTTGTCCTGCTATTTTTCTTATATTTAAACATGTTAGACTCTTTCACCTTGTTAATGCCCTTAAGGTGTTTGAATGCCTCGATCATATCACCTCTCTCCTCCTTTGCTCAAGGGTATACATATTGAGCTCTGTTAATCTGTCCTCATATGTCTTCTGATGCAGTCCCTGCACCATTTGGTTGCCCTTCTCTGGACTGCCTCAATTTGGTTAATGTCCTTGTGAAGGTGTGGCCTTCAATACTGCATGCAGTACCCAGGTGGGGCCTAACAGTGTCTTGTAAAGAGGATTATTACCTCCCTCTTCGACTTGTGATACCCTACTAATACATCCTAACACCCCCTAGCCTTACCTACTGCTTTAGAGGTCTGCTTGGATGATTTCAGGTCATCAGTGATGATGATGCCCAAGTCTCTTTCTTCCTTTGTGACTGCTAGCAACCCCTCCCAGCCTATAGGTGGCTTCAGGGTTTCTCTTCCCTATGTGCATGATTGTGCACTTTTTGTGTAAATCCCAGTTGCCACTCTTCTGACCATTTTGCTAGTTTATCAGATCTCTTCTCATTCTGCCCACCCCATCTGGATCATCTACTCTGTTGCAGATCTTGGTGTCATCTGCAAACAGACAAGCCTTACCCTCTAGTCCATCTGCAAGGTCACTAATGAAGATGTTGAAGAGGACTGGCCCCAGAACTGATCCCTGAGGTACCCCACTTGTGACTTGCATCTCTTCTGACTGTATACCATTTACCACCACTCTCTGTTTTCTGCCCATCAACCAGTTGACCAACTTCTGACCCACCCCGAGCCTACCCAGCTTATTTATCAATCTTCTATGTGGAACAGTGTCAAAAGCTTTGCTGAAGTCAAGGTAGGCAACATCAACTGCTCCCCCTTGGTCCACCACTCTGGTTACCCAGTCAAAGAAATCTATGAGATTAGTTTGACAGGACCTTCCTCTTGTAAACCAATGCTGTCTTGGATCCTGTGCCCCTATGGATTCCAGGTGTTGCACTATCCTTTCCTTAAGGAGTGCCTCCATAATCTTGCCCACTACAGAGGTAAGACTGACTGGTCTGTAGTTCCCGCCTCCTCCCTGCTACCACTCTTGTGGAGCGGGATCACATGAGCCCTTCTCCAGTCTTCTGGGACCTCTCCTGTGCTCAGAGACTCACTAAACAGTTCTGCTAATGGCTCTGCTAGTTCCACCTTTAGCTCCTTAAGTACCCTGGGATGTATGCCATCAGGTCCCATTGCCTTATCCACCTGAGCTTAGCAAGCTCTTGTAGGACCCTTTCTTTTGTGAAGGGAGTAGTTCTCACCTCCTTCCCCCGTGTCCATGATGCTGAGCTGTGGGCCCTGCCCTACCTTCTGTTCAGTAAATACTGAGCAAAAGTATCCATTTAGGATAGATGCCTTTACAGGGTCATCCTCCTCACATGCTCCCTTTACTCCATTAAGCTTAGCAATACCCCCTCTGGACTTTCTCCTTTCACTAATGTATCTATAGAAAGTCTTGTCACCTTCTTTTACTGTTAGTGCTAGTGTTTCCTCAGTTTGGGACTTTGCCTGCCTTACTGCCTTCCCTGCTTCCCTTAGGGCAGTTTGGTATGCCTCCATCTTCATCCAGCTGTGTTCCCTTATATTTTCTGAAGGCCAGCCTTTTGGCTCTGACTTTTTCTTACTGTATTTGAGAACCAAAGTGGTTTCCTTCTTCTTTTACACTTCCTTTTCTGTCTAACACAATAGGATGTTGCTTCAAGTATTGCATCCCTAATGCTAGCCCACTTTCCTGTACCCCTCACCTGTGTTTCTTTTTGCCAGGGCTAGCTTAACTTTGTTGGCCATCTTATCAAAGTCAGCTCCTCTGAAGTCCCATATTTTTGCCTTGGAATGGGATGATTTAGATGTAGTAGCCAAATTGAACCATACCATGTGATGGTCACTGGCCCCCAGGTGAACTTCTACCTGGAGATCTGTGATCCCTTCCTTGTTAGTCAGTACTAGATCTAGGATAGCCCTGTCTCTTGTGGGTTGCTGTACCAGTTGTTTGAGGCCCTCCCCCTGCAGGGAATCCACCATGTGTCTAGTTCTGGCAGATGTTCCTGCTGGTATTGACCAATCTGTACCCGGCATGTTGAAGTCTCCCATTATCAGAACCTCCCTTTAGCTGTCATGTTTGTATATCTTCTAACAGTAATGTCTATGTCCTCCCCTGGTTGAGCCTGTAGACAACCCCAGTTCTTATGGCTGTCTCATTTCCTGTTTCCAGGGTGACCCACAGTTCTTCTGGCTCCTTATGTGTATTCTGAATTTCTGTAGCTTTGATATTTTCATTGACATACAGGGCCTCCTCTCCCCCTTTTTGCACCTCGGTCTCTTCTGAACAATACATAGCCAGGTACTGAAGTCTCCCAAGTGTGGTTACTGGTAAACCACGTCTCACTAATTGCTACTATGTCCAGTTTAGCCTCTGACATTATTGCCTGCAGGTCTGGGATCTTATTTCCCAGGCTGTGAGCATTTGTGTACATGATTTTCCATTTTACACTTTAATAGCTGTTAGCAGTTGACCCTGCTTATTTCCATGATGAATTTAAATGTCTCGGTCATGGCACCTGCTACCTCCTAGCTTCTATTAAATACATATTTTGGTTGTCCAGATGTTCCTCATATGCCTTCCCCTGTTGGTCTAATCATTTTAGTTGCCCAACTTGGACTGACCCCAGATGATCCCGTCTCTCTCTTTAGGTGAGGTTTCCAGAAATGGGCACAGTATTCCAAATTCTCTCCCAAGGTACCCGACTATGCCATATCCATTGCTGGCTACGTCCTCCATAGACTCGACCATGTCGGCAAACAGGGTGGCGGCTGCGCCATATACCTGAAGGATTCCCTTAATGGACAAGTCCTTAAACAACCCCCTGCCGCTAACAACGCTCAAATGCTAGCAGTAAAAGTAAACTTGGGACAACTAGGTAAATCTCTTACTGTTATTTCTGTCTACATCCCACCCAGAGAACAGGCCACTGACTTTCGGATGGTCACGGACTAGCTTAATAATAATAATAATACTTTATTTGTTATGCGCCTTTCAGGCATCAAGGCGCAGTACAATAAAACAATAAAATACAGCAGAATCAACATCATAAAAACAGTACAGGTCAGCAATCAATACAGCCATAAGTTTTTATCCATAGAAAAGATTTTAAGGCCTGTTTAAAACTCCCCCCAGTCGTGCACTCCCTAATCCGACGGGGTAGAGAGTTCCAAAGGGAGGGGGCTGCAAACATAAAAACGCGGGCCCCAGCAGATTTTAAAGTCACCCTTAGAATCTCTAGCAACCCCTTGTCGGCTGAGCACAGCGGTCTCACAGGGTGGTAGGGGATCAGGAGCTCTTTCAGGTAATCAGGGCCCAGTTCGTGCAGGGCTTTGCAAGTCAGTAATCCGACTTTGAAGGTGATCTGCCACTGGACTGGAAGCCAGTGCAGTTCCCGCAGCACTGGTGTAATATGGGAAGATCTAGAAGTACCCACCAACAATGGGGCTGTGGAATTCTGCACCAGCTGCAAGCAGCGGATATCAACCCCCGGAAGCCCAAAGTATAGCAAGTTGCAATAATCCAGGCGCGAGGTCACAAAGGCATTAATTAAAGTTGGCAGATCACCGGACGGAACAAGGTGCTTGATCCTAGTGATGTTTCTTAGATGGTAGAAAGATGACTTAACCATAGCTGACAGCTGAATCCGGAGTGTCAGCCCCGCATCCAGTATCACCCCTAGGTCTCGCACCTGTTCAGAGACCTGCAGCTCGGCATCCCCAAGAAACAATCCAGATGGGGAGCCAGCCACAGATCCCTCTATCCAGCGATCCGAATCCAGAACCAACACCTCCATCTTCCCAGAGTTCAACTTCAGCCAACTGGACCTCATCCAATCCTGGATTTCATTGAGGGCAGCTATTAAATACCAAGACTGCTCCTTCCTGGTAGGGGGCAAAAGACAGGTATAGCTGGATATCATCGGCATAGTAATGAAACCTCAGCCCATACCATCTCACAATGTCTCCGAGGGGAAGCATATACACCGCAAACATGGGGGAACAATACAGAGCCCTGAGCAACCCCACAAAACAGAGAGATGGGATCAGAGGAAAAAAAACAACTGAAACCACCCTCTGAGTTCTTCCAGTGAGGTATGAAGTGAACCATCTGAGGACCACCCCAGGAAGCCCACAAATACATCTCAGGCGCTCAAGTAGAACCCCATGGTCAATGGTGTCAAATGCTGATGACAGATCTAATAGTACAAAATGGACAATTTTCTCTAGTCTCTCGTCATCAAGAGATCATTCAGTACCCGAACCAGCACAGTCTCGGTATTATGTCTCTTTCGAAAACCTGATTGGAGAGGTTCATAGATGCTATGGATGGTCAGGTGGTTCTCCAATTGGGCCGCCACTACTTTCTCGATCACCTTCTCCACAAAGGGGAGATTCGAGATAGGCCTGTAGTTAGTAAGAGAGTCTGGGTCCAAAGAAGCTTTCTTCAACAAGGGTGTCACCACCGCCTCTTTCAAGGAGCAGGGATATTCACATGAGTCAAGGGAGCACCAGACTATCTGTGCTAGAACCGGGAGAATATAATCCCCACACCCCATAATCAGGTATGTAGGACCCGGATCTAAACTACAGCATATAGGGCGTATCCCATGGACAATCCGCATAACATCCACGATTTCCAGGCAGTCGAAGGTACTCCAGGAAAACGGAGGGGTGGTGACCAAGCCCTGATCATTAGCAACCTGCAGGGAATGTGTCAAGTGGATCTCTGACCTAATGTCCACCACCTTATCAGCAAATAACCGAGCAAGCTCATCATACTGTAATTCTGAGAATGCTCTTCGGAGCTGTAGACAGGTTGGGTTGCACAATCTGTCCACAGTTCTGAAAAGCTAAGCTGGTCGGTTCTGAGCGGCAGAGATTTCCCCGGTCAGGAACTCTGCCTTCTTACGAGAAATTTCTGACTGATAGAATCGGTAATGTTCTAACAGTCTAAGATGGTCGGCATACAAGCCAGATTTCCACCAACAACATTCTAACCTGTGTTCTAGTCGCTGCAACTCCCTCAAGGCTTCATCAAACCATGGAGCCTGAGGTCGAAGGGAGAGAGGACGCACACATACTCGAGCAACAGAATCTAGGGCGGAGGTGATGGCATTATTATAAGCCAAAACCAATGCCTCTGGATCATTGCAATGCACAGGAAATTGTGATAGGTCAAGGACCACAGCCAGACCATCGGAAGTAATATTCCATAAAGGGCGGTACTTGACCATCTCCACAGGGGTCGGCCTACAAGGTGGAGTGTCAAAACTGAATCTCACAGTGCAGTGATTGGACGAACAGACTGGTTCCACCACCACGTCAGAAGCCTTGATCCCCAGAAGGAAGACCAAGTCAAGAGAATGGCCACCTTTATGTGTAGCAGTGGTAACCACCTGTGTTAGGCCCAGTGAATCCATTAACTGGCAGAAGTGTTGTCCAAACTGCGAGAGTTCGTCGTCGTTCCAGGCATTAAAATCACCCAGGACTATCAGCCTGACAGACTCGAATGCCATGTCAACGAAGAAGTCCGCCACTTCCTTAAGGAATTGCTTCCCATCTCCGGGTGGACAGTATATGCGGGCAATTCGATAGCCCACACCTGCTACAACAGCACTTTCAAAGGAGATGGTCTCCTCAACTGGAACACTAATGAGTTCCAATTCGGTCTTGAAACAGACCGCGACCCCACCCCCCCGTGGTCCAACCTCAGGCAATGTATCACTGAATACCCGGCTGGAATTGCGGCCTCAGGTATTGGGCCTACATTATCATCCAGCCAGGTCTCGGTGATACAAGCCAGATGAGTCGAACCAACAAGATCGGAAATCAAAGCGGTCTTGTTCCGGGCAGATCTGGTGTTGCACAATGCCCGGGTTGGACAAAACTCCTGGGCTGCCCTGGTAACCTGCCCATCACCAACGATGGTGCCCTTGGGTATGGGGACCAAACAAGATGGTCCACGCTCCAAGTTCCACTTCGCCCCAGGGGCATCTCCTGGGATTAACCACTCTAATGAGGCGCCTGCTCCTCCAGCCTCCACTGTTCCCCCACCCCACCCTACGGGCAATACTAAAGGCCCGACAGCATTGATAGGTGGGAAAAAAACAAAGGAGGGTTTGAAAACCTCCCTCACGGACTACCTTGAAAACCTCCCCCAAAGGACTGAAATGGTAGTTTTGGGTGCTTTCAATATAAACTGGGTTGCTCCAGAGGCAGACTGCTACAAAGTTGCCCTGTTTGCCATTGATATCACCCAGATGGTACCCTCACCCACTCGGTTCAATTATAAGACACGTAGTAGCTCCCTACTAGACCTGATACTTACAACTCATCCTAGCAGAATTTCCAACACCAAAGCCCCGCCCAACTCTCTTAGTGACCATTCACCTGTAATCTGCCATTGGTCCAATACAGCACCCAAGTCAAAAGCAAAACTCTCTTACAAGTGGCTCTTAAAGAAAGGAAAGCTCCAGCAATTCATAGCTTCTCTATCTCTGATCGACTGGTCCTCCTAGACTCCATGAGTAACACTGATCAAGCGCTAGACTAGTTCATATACAGAATAATGCATAGGCAAGTGTGTGATATGGATTTTTTTTTTTATACACACCCAAGGTGTGTGGTGACCCATAAACCTGAAGAGCAAAGCTCGAGAGGTTTATGATGACATCACACACTGAGGGTGTGCAAAGAAATCCATAAAAACACAGCTGCCTATCTGTAATTGTGTATAATTGGTGCAGGGAGTGAATATTAACATTAGCAGTCAGTCACTCTCACTCACTCGCTCTACACTCTGTCCAGTACGGACATTTTCCTTTTCTTTCTTTATAAACTGTGACTGTTGATCGGGCAGAAATCATATTGTCACTGTGGAGATCGTGCTCGGTCGGCCCAAAGCCCCGACCACAGTGCAACAACAGCAGGATCAACCAGGTAAATACTGAAAAAATATAACTTACATAACAGCATGGTGCCAAGCAAACTATTAGTCCGATCGGGCTGGCAATTAGTGCGGTTCCTCAGAAGCGGAGCCAAATTGGTTTTTGAAGTGTTGAAACTGCCCAGATGGAGAAGAAGAGCCAATCAACTGTCATGCTACGTAACACTGGCACTAGAAACTTTTTCAGAATGTCTGAAAAAGCCGTATTAACTCAGTGTGATGTCATATTAACTTGGTGTGACATCACACTGGGGTTAACACGGCTTTTGAAAACTTCATAAAACAAGCTGATATTTGGGGTCACCAGTTCTTATTGCACGTTTCAACCCAGTCTGTGACACCTATGCCCCCTTTAAAAAAAAAAGGAAAATCAGAGGTTCCCCCAACGGCTGGATTTATCGCAATGATGAAGGACAGGGATAGCCTTTGGCACTGTGCCTTGGCCTCAGGGTCCCTTTCTGACCTCCAGCACTATAAAACTGCCAGGAATCAATGTAACCAGGCAGTGCATAGAGCTAAACAAGTCTACTACAACTGTGAACTTACTACCTCCTGGGGTAATAGTATAAACTTCTGGGATAATGTCAAAAGCATCATTGGGGAAACCTAATAAATCCTCCCCATCCATTCTTGAGGTTAATGGGAACGTAACTCAGGATCACAAAGTAATTGTGGACACATTCAACTTAGCATTTACTGATCTCAGCAGTATTCTCCCACAGGACTTTTTCAATGAATCTACCCTGCCAGGCAAGACTGACCCTCCTCCTAACACCCCTCCTATCCATTTTAAAAACTTTCGGGCCTACCCGGTGGCGCTGAGGGTTGAGGCACTGGACGCCACACCTCGCGCTACGCCGGCGACCCAGGTTCGGGATCGGACTTGGGTCGCCGGGGGTCGGTCAGGGGAGGGAGGGAGGGAGGATGGAGCATCCCAACGGATGTTCTCCTCCCTCGGGGTGGGATACCAGGGGCGCTATAAAGCGCCCGACGTCCTGAGAGAACCAGTGGGAGCACCAGCTCTCGAGCAGCATTGTGGCTTCATTTACCTGAGCCAGGGAGGGGCGACGCTGTTAGGCGCTTGAGAGGAGCGTGCATCAGCAAGTTGACTCTCTGGACTTACGTCCTACACGCCAGCGTCTCAGGGGGTTGGGTAACAGAGGGATCGGAGGAGAAAAAAATTCTTCACCTCTCCTAGGTGACGACCTCTCCAGTAGCATGCGCGCCACCAACATCAGGGCAGACTCCGTTGTGCAAGCCCTCTCCCTGAACATTCGGGGGAAAAGGTAAGGGGGATCTCTCCTCACCCTGCCTGGGGGGCAATCCGGGCCATCAAGGACTTAGAGAAGTCGAGCTGGAGCACTCTAGGGGCAGACCCCGAGTCAGGTAGGTTGGCGCGCTTGAGGCATTGAGGGCTCTGATTGAGTGGAGAGCTGAGGGTAGATAAGGTGGTGGGGATAAAAAGAGTTTAAAAAAAAAAAAAAAGTTCCCCTAACAATGCTAAGGAAATACTTACATAAGGTCCTAGGTAAATCAAGATACAGCAGTGATTCACTAGATCTAAAACTTCTTTCTCTCTCTCTTGAGGCTGTCCTACCCCCTCTCACCAAACTCCTTAACATCTCACTCTCCCTCAATCAGCATCCCAGGCTCTGGAAAGCCGCCATAGTTACCCCAGTGCATAAAAGTGGCGATAAGACACAACACTCAAATTACCACCCCATCTCTATCCTCCCACCGCTTTCTAAAGCCCTGAAGCGTGTTGTTGCGGACCAACTGACTGAGTACCTTGAAAAATACAATATTCAATGCCCAGAACACCACGGTTTCAGAAAAGCACACAGCACTACCACCGCCCTATTAGAATTTACCAACCACATGCACAATGCCATGGACACTGGACACCTGCTTTGTGCGGTGTACATAGACCTGACCAAAGCCTCTGATACCGTTAATCACCAGCTTCTGCTGAGCTCCCTTCCTGCTTTAGGCCTCTCTGCTGAAATAACTGATTGATTTGGTAACTACCTCTCAGGATGCAACCAACAAGTTAAGATCACAGACACCCTCTCTGACAGCCTCTCAGTGCGTTCAGGAGTCCCCCCAAGGTTCCATCCTTGATTCGTTACTTTTTAGTCTCTCTCTTAACAACCTCCCAGCAGCCTGCAACAAAAAAATGCTGCTATATGCCGATGACACCATCCTCTTCTCAACACACACTGACCCGACTCCTCCTTCCCACGATCTTCAGACAAACTTCAGCCTTGTTGAAACCTGGTTTCATCAGCATAAACTGCTGATGAACTATAAAAAACAAAGGCTATGCTGTTTTCTTCCTCCCATAGCAAATTCAGAGCGGCTAACCTTTCCATCTTGAATAAACGGCGTCTCCCTCTTGATCAAGTCAACGAGTTCAAATACTTAGTTATAACTCTTGACTACTCCCTCTCGTACAACAAGCATGTTAATCTCATTTCTAAGACCATAAATTCTAGAATGGGCACTCTCTACAGACATCAACGCTGTTTGACAACTGAGGCCATGTGTGTAGTGGTAGCTAGCTCGGTTTTGTCCATAGGAGACTATGGGTTAATCTTTTATGGGTCCGCCACAGAAACCACATTAAAAAGAATTAAGGCTGCCCTAAATAAGTTCTGCCACCTTGTAACTGGAGCAGGAAGTTACACGCATACCCGTATTCTCTATCACCTTTCCAACTGGCTTAACCTACAAGGTAGACTAGAATACCAAACCTGCCTCCTGGCAAAGAAAATCTGGCACGGCCTTACCCCACCAGCGACATAAGCCCTTATGGTGTCCACTCCTCACACGCGGCTTACACACAGTACCAACAAATGTCTCTAAATGGTCCTGTTCTGCCGGACTTCTCAGGCTCAATGCTTGTTCCATGTCAGGGCCTCAACTCTGTTAAATGGGCTCCCTGAAATCTGACCCTAAGAACAAACTTGGCCTATAAACGAAACTGCGCCAGCACCTCACTGAAAGTAATCAATGCAACTGTACTGATTAGTGTTGCTCATTGCTGAAGCACTCCTGCCCCTCCACTCATCCCACCCATTTCCATCCCTATACTCTCCTATTCCACTTCCCTCACTTACTACCTCATCAATGATCCTACACACTTCCCTCTACCTCCCTACCCCACCTCACATTACCCCTCCTCTGACCTGCCTACCTGATCACCTGTCTCCCTCCCACTTTGTCACTCCCCCTCCCCACCCTGCCTTTTACCCCACTTCTCCCCATCTGTCTATCACTCTCCTTGTCTGTCTCACCCTACCCTTTACTCCCCATTCCCCCCCCAGTGCTACTCCTCACCCCTCCTGTTTGGCCACTTGTGACTTATGGCACTTAGTTGACAGTGTCTCCAGGACAGCTCTTACATTATCTTACACCTGGCCCCTCTTCCTCCTTTATTTCACCCTATTCTGGGTATGATTAATCTCCCCTCCCTAACTAGTCCTACCTTCTGTACTACCCCTTCTGTTTATTGTTTGATTCCTTCAAGACAGTGTAATAAAGTTGTAAACAAAGCTTTGTTGATTAATTCTCCCGATCTTGATGCCAGTTAGTGCTGTCCTACAACTGTACTTGACACAGCACCTTGTAATTCAATCTCGGGTTCAAAGGTATTTGTAATCAATGTATTCAATAAATAACTAAAATAAATACCCCCCCCCTTCCTATCTATCACCTACCTCCCCTCTTCCCCACTATCCCTCCCACCTCCTGTAGGCTTCACCAACCTCCCGCACCCCCCCACCTCTCTCCCCCTTTGCCCTCCTCTTGGGCTCCTGATTTCCTCTGCTACTCTGACAAGGCCCCTCTTGGGCATCTCTTCCACCATATATCCTCAGCCTACCTCTTATTTCTTGTCCTCCTCTTCACTGCTACCGACTACCCAGCTCTAATCTTTCCTACCTCTGCCTACTCCTCTCCCTATTCTTCCCTTGCCCACTCACCTCCTATACGGCAACTAATTCAGCATTATTAGCTCTTGGCTCAGCATCGCAGAATTTCTGTATCTCTGTTGTATTACCTATGAATTACCGTATAACTCTCAATATGTGCAATTTGTACTAAAACTCAACAAAATCTGTCAATCCTTCTATGTTGAACTTTCATAACTCATATTTTTGACTTGGTGTATAACCCTCTTTTTTGTGTGTAATGTATTCAATGACGTAAAATCTTTGCAAACGAGCTTTTAGCTAAATGGTGTTAATCAGAGATACAAATAAATAAAAAATATGGCCTCACCATGGAAGTCTGTATGGCAAAATAACCTCCTTATTCCTATTGAAGAAGCTCTTTCCTATGTATCCTAGCATCCTATTGGCCATCCCACATGCCTTGGTTGTGACCTTTAATGTATCCACTATGATCACCCCCAAGGACACTTTCCTCTGTCTGGGCCACCTTAACGCTCTGTTCTGGGATAGTGTCTACCAATACTCATAACTTAACATTTTTTTGTACCGAATTGGAGCTGCCAGACTCCATAACTCTGCCCCAACCTTTCCGGATTCCTTTTCATATTCCAGATACCTTCCTCGATGTCCACCCTTCCACATAACTTTGTATCAAAACAGGCTAATTTACCCTGTATTCCTCGTCTATGTCACAGATGAACACGTTGAAGAGAACTAGTTCCAGGACTGAACCCTGGGGCACCCCATTGTCACTTCTCCCCTAAGCATTGGCCATTTACTGCCAATCTTTAGGTTCTCACCTCAGCCAGTCTGAAATCTACCTATGTAGCCCCCTCCCTCCATCCCTAAGTCCCCAAGCATCTTCGCCAACTTTCAATGTACAGCACTGAGTCAACAGCATTGCTGATATCTAACTGCAGGATATCTACAGCCTGATCCTTGTCCAATGCCTGTGTCACAGAGCTGAAGTCAAGGGGATTAGTATGGCATGACCTCCCCTATGTCAGTGTGGAGGTGGTCACAAGTGGAGAGCTACAGGGTCCGTTCCTGGGATCGATACAATTCAACGTGTATACTGCAGCATCAGGGTGAGGTTACAGGGCGTTTTGTTTGCACACAAAACAAAATTCTGCAGGAAAGTGGATAGTAACGAAGCAATCAATTGCACAATAAGGGATGTAGGAAAGTTGGAGCAGTGATTTGGGCTTTGGCAACTGAAGTTTAATGCCAAAAAAATGGAAAGTGATGCATAAGTGAGGCACCTGGTAGGAATTAGGCCTGATATGGATGCAAATCAGAAGTGGGATATTATCAAACTTGGGCTGATTGAGGCTACTGGATCATGTACCAAGACACTGGGCAAGAAGAGTAGGGCTAAGAAGCCAAGCTGGCTGAACATGGAGGTTTTGGAAAGGGTAAGGGCAAAAAAAGCAGCTTTCCGGAGGTTTAAGAAGTCCAGGAGTGGGAGGACAGGGAATTGTATGCGATGAAGTCCAAGGAGGTAACCAGATTGGTCAGGGCAGTCAAGGCTTCCAGGGAGCTGAGGCTGGTACAGGGCATTAGGGAAGGGGAGAAAGACTTTTTCAGATACATACTGTGCCTTCAGAAAGTATTCACCCCCCTTGGATTTTGTCACATTTTGTGATGTTGCAAACTCAAATTAAAATACATTTATATGGGATTTTTTTGTCACGTAGCTACACAAATTTCACTATAATGTCAAAGTGGAATGAAACTTCTGGAATTTTTTGTACATGTAATTTAAAATAAAAACCTGAAATGTCTTCATTTGATAAGTATTCACCCCCTTTGCTATGACACTAAATTGAGCTCAGGTGCATCCAATTTCCTTGTGAGATCACTCTAAAACTTGAATGGAGTCCACCTGTGGTCAGTTCAAATGGTTGACATGATTTCAGAGGAAATACACCTGTTATATAAGGTCCCACTGTTGACAGTGCATGTCAGAGCAGAAACTCTACCATGAAGACCAAGGAGCTATCCGTAGAACTCCGTGATAGAATTGTGAGGAGGCATAGATCTGGGGAGGGTATAAAACATTTCTAGGGTGTTGAAAGTTCCCAGGAGCACAGTCAAGTCCATCATTAGGAAATGGAAAGATTACGGAACCACCCAGACTCTTCCTAGAGCAGGCCGCTCTCCCTAACTGAGCAACTGGTAAGAAGGACCTTGGTCAGGAAGTGACCAAGAACCCAATGACCACCCTGACAGAACTACAGAGTTCCATGGCTGAGATGGGAGAACCTGTCCAGAGGACAACAATCTCTGCAGCACTTCACAGATGTAGCCTCTATGGGACAGTGGCTAGCTGGAAGCCACTCCTGAGAAAAGACCACATAATAGCATGCCTGGAGTTTGGAAGAAGGCACGTGGCAGACTCTGAGACCATGTGGCAAAAAATTCTCTGGTCTGATGAAACAAAAATTTAACTCTTTGGCCTGAATGCAAAGCGCTATGCCTGGCGCAAACCGAACACAGCTCAGCACCTGTGTAACACCATCCCTACCATGAAGCATGGTGGTGGCAGCATCATGTTATAGGGATGCTTTTCAGCGGCAGGGACTGGGGCACTTGTCAGGATAGAGGGAACAATGAGTGGAGCCAACTACAGGCACATCCTTGAGGAGAACCTGCATCAGTCTGCAATAGACCTTGGACTGGGACGGAGATTTACGTTCCAACAGGACAACGACCCCAAGCACACAGCCAAAGCAACACTGGAGTGGCTTCAGAACAAGAAGGTGAATGTCCTTGAGTGGCCCAGCCAAAGCCCAGACTTGAATCCCACTAGAATCTGTGGAAAGACTTAAAGATTGCGGTTCACCGATGCTCCCCATCCAACTTGACAGAGCTTCAGCAAATCTGCAAGGAAGAATGGGCGAAAATCCCCAAATCCAGATGTGCAAAGCTGATACAGACATACCCAAGAAGACTCAAAGCTGTAATTGCTGCCAAAGGCGCTTCTACAAAGTATCGACTCAGGGGGGTGAATACTTAAGTAAACAAGATATTTCAGTTTTTAATGTTTCACACATTTTTGTTACACAATAAAAATATTTTTGCCCCTATAAATTGTTGAGTATGCTGTGTGAATCAAGGGGGAAACAAATCATTTCAATGCATTAAAAATTCTGGTAGTAACACAACAAAATGTGACAAAATCCAAGGGGGGTGAATACTTTCTGAAAGCACTGTAAAGGAGAGGAAGGAGCTGAAGGAACCAGATAATGAGGATTAGGAAGGCTGGGGAGTGGGTGGAGAAGGGGGCAGAACAGGCAGAAGAACTAAATAAGTACTTCTGTTCTGTGTTCATGAAGGAGAAGGGTGGACAGCTACCTCAAGGGATGGGGAAGGTGGGCAAGGGGGGGAAGGGGTGACAGATGGGGCAATTACAGAGAGCAGGGTGTTAGAGGGACTGAAGGCACTAAGGGTAGATAAAGCACCAGGTCCAGATGGCATCATCCCAGGGTGCTGAAAGAACTGGCAGGGGTATTGGCGGGGCCGCTGGCGAACCTGTTCAACACCTCCCTGGACACAGGTCACGTACCACAGGATTGGAGGATGGCTCACATGGTACCTCTCCACAAAAGAGTGGCCCAAAGGATGAACCAGGCAATAACAGACTGGTAAGCCTCATATCCATTGTAGGAAATCTTATGGAAGCAATCCTGAAAAACAGGCTGGTGATCTTTTTGGAGGAAAATGGACTCCAGTCAGCAGCATGGATTCATCTCTGGAAGATCCTGCCAGACTGACCTAACTTAATACTACGACTGGGTAATGAAGGAACTGGATAAAGGCCATGCAGTGGATGTGCTGTATTTAGACTTTAGCAAGGCCTTTGATTCAGCGTCTTATGGGAGGCTGAGGGATAAGTTGCAATACGTGTGGGCAGGGACAAAGATGGTAAACTGGATTGTGAACTGACTGAAGAGGAGGCAGCAACAGGTGGTGGTGGGTGGGGTACTCTCTTCCTCAAGGGCAGTGACAAGCAGGGTGCTGCAGGGCTCAGCCTTGGGTCTGGTGTTTGAGTTATTCATATTGGATATCTCACATGGCGTTAGAAGCAAGATCAGTCTGTTAGCAGATGATACCGTGATAGGGGTGGTGGTGGACGACAGGCATGGCAGGGGCTACAGGAGGACCTGATCAAACTGGAAGAGTGGTCAGAAAAGTGGCAATTGAGCTTCAATGCGAAGAAGTGGAAGGTTATGCACTTCACAGCAAGGAACCCAGGGAGGAGCTACCAGTTGGGAGGGGTTCAGACAGCAGTCACAGAGGAGGAGAAGGACCTAGGGGTGATCATAATGGGTAACACGAAGAACTAAGCTCAATGCAGGAAGGTGGCAGCTAACACTAACAAGATGCTGTGGTGTATTGCGAGAGGAATCTCATCCAGAAATAGGGATGTGATCCTGTCGCTGTACAGGTCACTAGTCAGGCCACATTTGCAGTACTGCGTGCAGTTCTGGCATCCCTTTCTGAAGAAGGATATCAGATTGCTGGAAGGGGTGCAGTGTAGGGCAACTAAGATGATCCACGGGTTGGAGGACAAAACCGATGAGGACAGGCTGACTGAGTTAAATATGTACACTCTGGAGGAGAGGAGGGATCGGGGGGATATGATTGAGACCTTCAAATATTTGAAGGGAATTAACAAAAAGGGCACAGAAGGGATATTTAAGCTGAGGAGAGGGAGGGACACCAGAGGGTATGGTCTCAGGTTGGAGGGTGGAAGATATCGGAGAGAGATGAAGAAGTAATTTTTCACAGAGAGGGTAGTGGAGAAATGGAACATGCTACCCGAGGAGGTGGTATCCTGTAACACAGTAGTCAGTTTTAAAAGGGCATGGGACAGGGTGCAAGGGGGTGGTCAAGGTGAGGGGGGAGATGAGGGTGGAGCAGCTGCAATATAAGTGTGCTAGCTGTGCATTCGAGCAGACTAACTTGATAGACTACAAAGCCCGTTTCTGCTGGCACATTCATATGTTCATGTAATGGGAACAAATACTGTATCTGCAAACTGAACACTACAACAATGGAATCACAGCACAGCACTGAAAAGGAGGAAAGGGGACTCTAAGTGATAATAAACAGCTTAAAAACATCCTATCTCAATGCAGTATGACATATGTGAAGGTGAACAGGATGATGGGATGCATCATGCAAGGTTTTACTAGTCGTAGCAAATAGGTGCTGTTACCACCTGTGACTAAACCACATCTGAAGTACTGCATGCAAATTTTGAACCCATATCAGAAGGACAGGGAAAGGTTAGAGACTGCAGTGGAGAGTTATGAAACTGATGCAGGAACAGCAGTGAAAGACCTATAAGGAAATATTGGGCAGTCTAAATATGCATTCTCTGAATAACAGGAGGGAAATCGGGGGTAATGACAGAAACACATAAATACATGCATGGACATAACCGGTTGGACCTCAGAGTTATTTAAGTAAAGGAACTGCACAACCATCATAGGGACATAACCTAAACTGGAAGGGGAAAATTCAAGAAAGATGCAAGTAAATATTTCTTTGTGCCATCCCAATGACCAAGTGGTTAAGGCTCATGGCTTCCTCAGGTTATATCTTAAGCCCCATGGTCCTAATCTGGAGCAGCAGTAGCTGCAGGTGCAATCTGATGGATACTGCTTCGTCTACAGGTCAAGTCTCCTGTTCCCCTCAAGAACAGCTGCCTTTTAGCGACCTAGGGAGATGGAAAGCTGTTTTGCATGAAAACAGTCTTAGTTCAGCATCCAACAGGGACATCAGAGTGAGAAAGGGTACCCAACTGGTAGGAGGGCACAGAAGAGGCAGACACCAGGCCCTGTCCCCAACATCCAGCAGAGTTACAGCAAAATGGAAAGCGAGTTTGCAGTAATAACAGGCGTTGCCTCTCGCCAATCAATGCAGTGTGCGGTAGCGGTTCCAGTGGAGCAGAGTCCTGGCAAGCCAAGCCCTTAAAAGCACACCGTCCCTGCATTGCATGCTCTTGCCCATTTCCCTTCTCTGAAAAAATTGCTACTTCAGCATGTCTGCTCAGTTCTGATGAGATTAAGCAGCCGGTTCTTGCGAATTCTGGCCTGCACAAACCCAGCAAGTTGATGGGCTGGTTTTCGTCACAGTGGGATCCCCTTCAGCCCGAGCGAGTGGGACTGAAGAAGTACTATAAATGGAAAATATAGCAGAAATAGACAGATTTAGACAAAAACAAAAAAAGAGAAAGTATTTCTTCACAGAGCAGATGATGGTGAAACTATCTACTCAG
This sequence comes from Neoceratodus forsteri, assembly GCA_016271365.2. Lineage (NCBI taxonomy): Eukaryota > Metazoa > Chordata > Ceratodontiformes > Ceratodontidae > Neoceratodus > Neoceratodus forsteri. Next base: position 666,118,232 of record CM057451.1, on the reverse strand, counting down.
CAATTTGATCAGTGCTGGGGCTATATCGGTGTTCAAACCTCAATGGGACATTTACTAAGGGGGTAATTAGGAAGAAAAGAGAAGCAGGGGGTGGGAAACAGGGAAACGTAATCAAATATCTCTGGTTGCTATCTGACGTGGTACTCGTGTACCTATATTAGGACTACTGTGAGCTACTCTATTACCAAGCGTGTACCACCAGTAAATTCCTGTAACACTGGTTGCTTTTTTTAATCTAAGTGTTATGTACTATACTGTTTTGTTTGCTGCAATGTATTGCTCTCTTGACGAGGTGGACTTTGTAAACGAGTCTTTGACTCAAAGGTCTGTAAACCGATGATCTAATAAACAAACAGTTCCAAAAGGGCAGCATCTTTTTTCATAATCTTTTATTTTATATATAGTACAAGTTTTGTTTCTAGTCCCCTGTTGCTTCTAGTGATGCAACCAGTTAATTACACGAACAAAGCCACATGTTTGGATATAATGCGAATTCTTAAAATAGAAAATTAACATTTGAAAATGCGGTTGCATTCCATGAGTGGTACATAGTAGGAAGATATAACAGATGGCACAGTACTTTAAGAATGATGTTGTGGTATGACCACCTCCTGAGGAAGCCCTCACGGGTGAAGCGTTGAGGTGCATTTCTCAGCTGTGGTGAAAATACTGCATGGACTTTCTATATTCATGATTAAAACATCTGTAATTTGATTTTCGAGTTTGAGTCCATCCTTTTCTCAGTGTCGTGAGTGCTCCTATTTGCTTGTTTGCTGGATAAAAAGCAGGTGTGAAGAAAGCTCTGTCCACATTTTAAAAAGAGTAAAGCGTCACTTGTACATTGTACTGTGTAGGGGGATTTAGTAATGTTATTTTCTGTTTTGCAGAGCTTAATTTTGCTTCTAAAGCAGAATGCCAGACACAGGAGATGGAATTAGCTTGAGGGGGAAGGCAGGACCAGCGGAAGCTGTGGGCGAATAAGGGCTGACCCGGAAGCCCAGGACTGTATATAGTCCCCATCCATACAGCGCTGTGAGTGGATGAGGGGGAGGATCAGGATCTCCATACTAGGAGCTTCAACTCATGGTTGAAGGAATGATGTAGATTAGAAGGGTTCGGCTACATTTGGAGCTGGGAACCAACCTGGAAGGATATGGACCTATACAGAGGTGATAGCCTCCATCCATCTGGTAGGGAGAACGAGTCCTTAGTGGACACTTTAAGGGTTACTTTGATGAAGAGATTTGGGGGAAGGGAGACAAAGTGCCCCCCAAACTGAAGCAGGTAGAAGGGAGGACCCAAGGGGAGAAGAATCCCCCAGCGATCAGGATAAAGAAAAAAAAAAGGCAGTGTGGTACAAGACAAGGGGAAGAGAACAAGAGTTGCGTAAGAGAGGGGAAAAGGGTGCAGGTCAAAAAGGGAAAAAGGTGGGCTACAGGCAGAGTGGGAACAAGACGTGGAAGGCCATGTGTACAAAAGCAAGGAAACTTGGAAATAAAATTCTAGACCTAGAGGCCATAGTGGCAGAAGCAGACCTGGATATTGAGGCCATTAGATACTCCGGATTGGGTAAAGAAAATGAGTAGGGACCTTAAGGATACTGGAAAAATGGTCCAAGATGTGGCAACTGAGGTTCAATTCTAAGAAATGCAAAAATAATGCAGCTGGGACAGAGGAACCAAGGGGAGAGCTACAGGATTGGGGGGGGGTTGCCGACAGTTACTAAGGAAGAAAGGGATCTGGGGGTTATTTCTGACAACCTAAGGTGTGCAAGCACGGAACAAATGCTGCCGCAAGGACCAGTAGCATGCTGGGGTGCACAGGCATAGGTATCATTAGCAGAAGGAAGGAGGTGGTGATTCTACTATATAAAATACTAGTGTGAGGCCTCATCTAGAATACTGTGTACAATTCTGGAGGCCACTTTTTCGAAAGGACACAGACAGGGTGGAGGCAGTCCAGAGAAGGGCAACAAAGATGGTACAGGGCTTGCACCAGACAACATACGAGGAGAGATTAAAGAACCTCAATATGTACTCACTGGAGGAAAGGAGGGAGCGGGGGAGACATGAGAGAGACCTTCAAGTATCTCAAGGGCATAAACAAGTTGCAGGGGGGCTCCCCCGACATCTTTCAATATAGTAGTAGTACAAGAATGAGGGAGCATGATACGAGATTGGAAGGGGGCAGGATAAGGGGAAATGTGAGGAGGTTTTTCTTCATGAAAAGGATGGTGGACACATGGAACAGTCTGCCACATGTGGTGGTGGGAGCAAACACAGTGAGGGATTCAAACATGCATGGGACAGACATAAGGGAGCCCTTATGGTGGAAAGGAGAAAACCGTTTGAGTAGGGTCAGAGGCCGCAAACAAGGATAGGCTTTTGGGCATACTAGATGGGCCTTGCAGTCATTATCCGCCGACAATTTCTGTGTTTCTATGAATGTGTTAATTGTCCATAAACTTGTGCCCGAGTGGGCTACTGTGCTTGTATAATGAGCAACTTTTTTTTGTAAAATGTTACCCCCCAAAAAATGAGAACTACACATCTTTGTATACATATTTCCTCAAATATACCTGTATACCCTCGAGGAAAGGAGGGGGGACGTGATAAAAACATTAAAGTACCTCAAGGGAATCAACAAAGTCCAAGAGGGTAGCATCTTTCAGAAAGAGAGATGTGCAAGAACAAGGGGGCACAATTTGAAGATAGAAAGGGGACGGCTCGGGGCAACGTGAGGAAGCATATTTTCACAGAGAGGGTGGCAGATGCATGGAATGGCCTTCCTGAGGAGGTCATGGGGTCAAAAAAGATGGGGGAATTCAAGAATGCATGGGACAGACAAAGCAATTTTAGTGGTGTGGGGGGGTAGGAGGAAATAGGCTGTTGGTTAACTAGGATCTGCAGCTTATCCAATAGGTAGGGAAATGGGCAGACTAGGTGGGACAAATGGTCCTTATCTGCCGTCAAAGTCTACATTTCTGTGTTAAATAGTTCTTTCACATACCAGAACTATAAAGTATTTATGTTTCGACTTTGGGTTAAATGTTTTAATGAGGATTCCATAGTAGTGTGCATGGTTTGTAGTTTTTGGGTAGCTGAGAGTGGCTGCAACTACAATTTGAATGTGTTATTGAGAATGTTTGATTTGTACTTGCTATGTAAGGTGTTTTCCACAGCGGTACGGGTCCAGGATTAGATTTGATATGGTTCATGGATCTATGATCGGAAGTCCAGACTCAGTTTGGTCTGGAATTCACTTTTTCCTTGGAGTGCGGCTCGCAGGTCCCGATTATGCTTCCCCCAGTATCACAGACCTGCAACAGTGTTCTGGATCACTTGGCGCAGTTGCACCTTATAGAGTGGGAGCCTTTGACAGGTACGTACTTATTAGCTGTGCGATTAGTAAAAGCATTAGGGAATTGTTGTGCATCTACACTGCACAATTACTGAAAGTTGTTGGGGAGGAAATGCAGTGGAAAACAAGCACATGATTTCTAACAACATAGCTGGGGGTGACAAGTTGTGGCTATTGGGGTACTGCGGCATGGACCCCTCCCTAGCTTTTTTAAACCACATATGCATAACAGTGAAGTGCACTAATCAGAAACTATGGGGTCTGCCACAGGTTAAAGAATCTCATGACCCCGGAAGTGTGGCTTACCACTGTCAAGTGTACACTTCTCGCTCTCTTAGAATATTGCTCACCTACTTCCACCAAACCTCTAGTTGCAACCTCTCTAGGCTCAACTCCACCAACAACATCCTCTGATTGCCTTGCTGGCCCCTTACAACACTCAACAATGCTCCCTCTACCAGAGGCTGAGCTAGCTCTCCCTACAGAGGCCTGCCGGGAGTAGCTTCTGAGCTGCCTTGTCGTTAAGTCTCTCACGGAAAGTGATAACTCCCCACTATTGGTATTTCTTCAACCCAAGACTGGCACTCACACCCTCAGGTCCTCCTCACACATTCTCCTTAGCCATCCTCAGGCTGTCACTAGTATCAGAGGAAAGAGCCTTTTCCATAGCTGCCCCTATGCTCTGGAATATTTTGCCAGCCCCTCTTCCTTACATAGACAAGACTTCTCTTTGCAAAGCACCTTCCTAGCCACCTGTCCCTGTAAGATAAAAGTGAACTGTGGTTACTTTGTAATTTCTGGATGTTCCACAGCATTTCTCTGCTCCACAAAGTGGACGGTTGGCATACTACATGATCCCCTGCCAGAGAGTCTGGCTAGTATTTTATGAGATGGGTTTATTCCAGTGTTGTTACTACTGTGTTTTTTTTTTCTTTTTCCCTCTCTGAGCTTTTAGCTCCTCAGTTACCACCAGTGCCTTGCCACTAGTCCCTCTGTGTGGCAGCTCCTAACTCCATCAGCCGCCCCCCACAATCATCTCACCAGTGGGGATCTGCATGGAGCAGGTCTCGAGAGCACTGGGGGTCATCACACATGGCAATGGAGAGACAGAGTATCCATGCCCCCAAGCTGTCGTGACACAGTGGGCACATGTGCATGGAGGCACACATTCACTCCTGGAATCACAGTCCCCCCACCTCCACCCTCACAACGTAACGTCAGTCCCCTAGACCTCTGCTCTGACACCCATCCTCCACCAGGTGTCAGCTGCGAGTGAGGAAACTCGCCTCCCCAGTCTGGAAAATGAGAGCAGCACAGCAGCCACTTCAGTCATCTTCCATACCTCCCCCACTGACTCCCGGCAACCTGAGCTTGTTCCCAAACTTGAGTCCCAGGCATGGCGCGAGCTGTGCTATTCAGCGCCTCAATCTTCAGTGCCACTGGGCCGGCTTACTGTAATTTTTGTTGATGCTTTGCATTGCTGAAACTTGCTCCACTTTTTGACACATCTTGTTTTGGACAGTTCTCTTTCTTATACCAATTGTTGGTGCTCTGTATCTCTGCAAACTTGCAGCACTTTGCTTAACTCGTCATGTTTTGCATATTCTGCATCTATTCCTTGTAATGCTGTTTATCCATGCTGATGTGTAGCATCTCGATGGCCAGGACCGTGCCTGAAAATGGTCCCTTGGGACCAGTGTACTTACCTGGTTAACAAATAACTAAATTATCAAACTAAAATAAAGAGGCGTGTTACTGAACTGTGTTGAGTACTGGCTTATTAGCCAAGTTGGGGGACATATGCAAGGGAAGAAATGGCTAACAAAAAGTTTTTAAAAACTGTTCACTGGCATACTGATTCAACTGTACTAGGGCCGCTATTAAGTAGAATTAATGACTCTGATAGACCTTGCATTAACTGATAATTGATGCATGGTCAGGTGATCTGTTTCAACCAATTCAATTTTTCCTTTTTTACTATCCATTTTATAAATAAAATTAATGCGAAAGAATGACACTGAAATTATCGCTATGACACTACCTGTGCATTTTTGGATCCCTTGGTTTCTTTAGAGTCTCAAGCAAAAATCAGATGCTTAGACACCCCTTCTACAGGAGCAGTAATACTCTGCTCACTAGGTGACAATGAGCAAGTCTCTTTTTCCTCAGTGTACATAATCTCTAATTTCTTCTAATCTTTCATACTGCTGCTTGAATATCCATGTCCACCTAATGGTTGCAACCTTCTCTCCCCTCCCTCTCCTGGACTGTAAGATGCTCTGGGATACAGTGCATATGAAAAGCTCTATAAAAAAGCAAAACAATTTTCCCCATTGTGAGCATCTCAGCATCCATGCACGTCTAATATAAAGCATTCATTCTTCAAATGGAGCCTCAAACACTGGCAGGAGTCTGATAAGCCCTCTGAAGAACTGAAGGGACCCCAGAAAATGACTGTGTACTACGTAGGAAAGCAAATGAAAACCAGTTCCTACTGAACCCAAATGCATGTTGCTCTTAAGCCATGTTCACACGGCACAGCGCCGTGTAGATCGATGAGGCCATGCTTGCTGAAATGCTGTATAACAGCGTTCAGATGGCACGGCCAGGGAAGCGCAGTATAGGCTCTTATCGAAGTTCCAGCAGTTTGAGGAGTGTTCTGGCCAGGGCAGGGATGTGGCGGTGGGTCGGGCTCCCAATAACAGTGGCCAAGCATCAGGGATCTGTTTTACCAACCCGAGCTCAGCTAAACTTTTTTTCTGTGCCTGTCTATAAAGCTGAACTTGGGGAAGTGTTTTTTATTTAAGCAATAAGCCATGAGGGAGTGTGGGTTATCGGGGGATTTACCATGGCTGGAATGGTTTGCGTGGGTAAATCCTCAGCAGCCATGGTAACCTAATAACCACATCCCCAAGTGGTTATTGCGATACTATGATTTCATGGCACTTTTTTTTTTTTTTAGATACAATAAAAGTGTTTATTTTTAGGGTTTTCATTTTAATTTTACTGTACTTGTAGCATGCTAAAAAAAATAGTTCCCCCTTGAATGTGCAGCATATTTTCATGCATTGTGTTGCCGTCATACAGCTTCCGGGTTGCTGTTAACGTGCTGAAAATGGAATCAGGGGAATCTGTTGCAGTTGCTGGAATATGTTTACTGGTTTTTTTTTCGTACAGTCATTGATACAGCAAGAGCGGGGAGTTCAAAATGAGACAGGGACTGTACGGGAGGGAGAGGGACTGTATAGGGAACAGAGCTGAGCCGAACGGAGAAAAAAATTATTTCGAGGTGAGCCGGGTGGAAGTGGTTGTAGGGAAACAGTTAGAAATACAGGTTACTCACCTGTAACAGGAGTTCTAGGAATGGTATATGTTGTTCATCCACACTCATTGGCAGTATCCTTGCCGCTTTAAATCTTGCCGGAAGGTCTTCAAGCTTGCTCCTCCCACCCACCTGGGTGGTATAACTCTCGGCTCCGCCCCATGACGCCAGATCTGGCCCGCTGGAAGCTCAGGTTGTGCGTCGAAGCCGGGGAGGTCGGGTGGGTCGTGTGGATGAACAACATATACCATTCCTAGAACTCCTGTTACAGGTGAGTAACCTGTATTTCTAGGACATGGATATGTTGTTCATCCACACTCATTGGCAGACTCTCAGCAGTTCTCCGGGAGGAGGGAGGCAAGACGACACCCCCAATACTTACTTGGGAAAGAGAGACTGAGAACCGAGGCCCCAAAACCAGCATCCCGGCGTGACTCAAGGTCGATGTGGTAGTGGGTAATGAAGGTGTTTGCTGACTTCCAGGTAGCAGCCCTGCAGATTTCCTGGATAGGGACGTCCCTGAAGCAGCCACCGTTGCACAGTATGGCGGGTAGAATGAGCTCTTATCCCTCTGGGAGGCTCCATGCCCGCCAACTTATAGCAGAGATCTATGCAGGAGGTTACCCACCTGCTTATCGTCCGCTGGCTGCAGGTCTGCCAGATGCGGCTTCAGCGTGGGTGACAAACAGCTGGCGAACCTCTCCCGAATTTCAGCCGTGCGCTCCTTATAATAAGCGGCGCCCTTCTAGGGTCCAGAGTATGGAGCCTATATTCGACCTCGAGGTGTGATTGGGTAGAACACCGCAGAGTCAACACCTGGTTAAGGTGAAACTCGACACCACCTTCGGAAGGAATTTCGGTGGGGCGAGGGACAACCTTGTCCCTGTGGAAGACCAGGTAAGGAGACTAGTGGAAAGCGCCTGGAGCTCTCCCATCCTTCTGGCTGACGTGATAGCCACCAAGAAGGCAGTCTTCCACGACAGGTGAGAGAGAGCACACCTGTGCATAGGTTCAATGGCTTGCCCATGAGCTTTGCCAGTACCAGCAGTAGATCCCACGGAGGTGGGGGTTCCGACTGAGGGGAATGTGATCAAGGCCTTGAAAAGCCAGACCACCTTCTCCTTGCGCTATCGACTGCTTCCCCGCCCGCCTCGTAAGCAGAGATGGCTGCCAGGTGCACCCTTAGGGTCGCCGACCTAAGCCCTTGACTAGAAAGGGACCATAAATAGTCCAAGATGCTTGCCAAGGAACAGGAGGAAGGGTCCATGCCCTTGCCCTGACACCAAATGGAAAACCTTTCCATTTGAAGGCATAGCATTTTCTGGTCGACTCCTTACGGGACGCCTCAACTACATTGAGGACCTCGTCGGAAAGACCCAAGGCCTGGAACTCTAGCCGCTCAGGAACCAGGCCGTCAGGTGCAGGGATTGAAGGTCCGGATGGAACACCTTCCCCTGATTGACTGAGAGCAGGTCCGGGCGAGCTGAAAGCTGCCGCGGAGTCCTGGAGCTGAGACTGAGGAGATCTGGGTACCAGAACTGGCGAGGCCAGTCTGGGGCTATCAGAATCACCTGCGCCTTGTCCCTCCTCGCCTTGAGAAGCACCTTGTGGATCAAGGGAAATGGGGGAAAGGCGTAAAAGAGGCCCGGGGTCCATTGCCTCGAGAAGGCATCCCCCTGCAGCGAGCCCTGCTGAGGGGGGCGGGCATGGAACAGACTCAGCTTCGCGTTCTCCATGGAGGCAAACAGGTCCACCTGAGGTGTGCCCCAAAGGGAGAACAGATGCTGTACTACCTCCGGCAGGAGAGACCACTCGCGATGCAGCCCCTATCCGGCTCAGGGCATCGGCCAGGGTGTTGGAGGCTCCTGCCACGTGAATGGCTAGGAGATCCCTCCAGGCTGCGCACGAGTGACCAAATGCGGAGAGCTTCCTTGCATAGAAGCATGGAGCGCGTCCCGCCCTGGCGGTTCAGATAGTACATGGTCGTGGTATTGTCCGTCTGGACTCGGACCACTTGACCCCGGAGGAACGGAGCAAAGGCGGTGAGAGCTAGGCGGACCGCCGGAGCTCCAGCAGGTTGATGTGGCATCGGACTCTCGCGGGACCAGAGGCCATGAGCCCGGTGTTCCCCAGATGGGCACCCCAACCCATCAGAGAGGCATCGTCGATAGAGAGACCGTCGGCTCGGGCGGACTAACGGGATGCCTCCTGCAAATGATCTGGAACGTCCACCACTGGAGAGCCGCCTCACATCCCCTGTGTCACCGACACAAGCTGGTCCAAGGGATCGCAGGCGCTAGGACCACTGGCTGGCCAGTCCCACTGAAGGGGACGCATGTTCCAGCGGGCCCAACGGACCACGCCTGGTGCAGGCCGCCATGAGACCCAGGAGGCGAGGAAGTCCCGGCAGGGCGAATTGCCCAACCAGAAATGATCGGGCAAAGGAGGAAAGAACCTCGGCCCTGTCCGCCGGAGCCGCTGCTGGCTCGAAGAGAGTCGAGCTGCGCCGATGAATAGAATCACCTGCTTCGCTCGAGTTCTGACTTGGCCTCGCTTGATAAGGAGGCCCAGTTGAGAGCAGACCTGAGGGCCAGATCTCTGACCACTCCGCCTCCCTGGAGGGAGCTGCTATCAGCCAGTCGTCCAGGTAAGGGTACACCGGACCCTCGCGCCCGCAGGGAATGCTGTCACCACTGCCATGCATTTGGTGAAGACCCTGGGAGCTGGAGACAAGCCGAAGGGCATGGCTTGAACTGAAGAGGATCCCTCCGCCGAAGCGAAGGAATCTCTGGTGAGACGGACGGATAGGGACGTGGAAAACGCGGCCTGCAAGTCCAGAGAGCAGAACACACGCCCGCGCTCCAAGGATGGTATTATCTGAGCCAGAGTGACCATCCTGAAGGTTCGAGACCTTAGGAACTTGTTTAGGTCGTAGGTCAGGAATGGGGCGCCAGCCCCGTCCGTTCGGAACCAGGAAGTACCTGGACACAAACCCTGGGTCTGAAGGAGGGTCCACCACCTCTCTTACCCCTCCTTCTGGAGGAGAGATGATGTCGGCTCGACGAGCCGCCAGTGAGGCTGGGATCCAAGCCCCGAGGGGACGGCTCTGAAGGGTGGTGCCTGCTCGAATTCCAGAGGCAGGCCTCTTCCCACCACCTTCCAAGACCCACCTGTCCGTGGTAACAGCGACCAGGCGGAACGGAAGTGCGCTGGAGCCGCCTCTAAGGGGACCTAGGGCAAGGTGACGGGATGGGGCGACACCCTCAGCCCGCTCACTGGGCAGGCTTGGAGGAGGGACCGCCGAGGGACCTCCTGGGCCCTTCCTCCTGCCTCCTGTTAGAGGAAGCCGGCTTGGGTTTGGGATGCCAAGGCCGAGCCTGGGCTGGCCCTGACGGTGCTGGATACGCGCACTGGGGCACAGAAGGACTAAAGGGCTTAGGCTGTGGTTTGCGGCCTTGTCCTTCTGAGCGGAAGAGACCGAGTCCAAGGTGGCATTGGACTTCTCGATCCTCTGCAGGTGACCTTCCACCCCAGGGGTCAAGAGGTCAGTCCCAAAAAGGGAACATCCGCCAACTTGTGCTGGGTATCCAAGTAAAGGTGGATATCCTCAGCCAAGCTCACCGACGATAGCCACTGCGGCCGCCACCGATCTGGCACATGAGTCCCCTATATCCAAAGCAGTCTGAGCTGCTGTTTGGCCACTGCCCGTCTCTGGTCCCGCACCTGCTTAACACGTAGTCTGCAGATCGGGCGGAAGGTGAGGGATGACCATCCAGGAGCCCCAACAGGGCATGAGAAAAATGTGCCATGAGGACGGGCCAACTGGCCTGACGAAGGCCGAGAGAGGACGAGCGTAGACTTTTCCGCCCACTACAGTCCAATTTCTGACCTGTCAGGAGGTTTGTCCACATCCCTGGCGCTGTCGGCGCCGAAAACGCTGTCGGTAACCAACCTCAGCAGAGGGTAGTTCAAACCGACAAGGAACCGTAGGGACCGTATACTTCCTGGCCATCCTGGTCAAGGCGCAGGGCAGGAAGCAGGGCGCCGCCAAAGTTCCAGTGCCGACCCACTATGGCCTCGCCACGGAAAGGCCTCCGTCGAGAATCCCCCGGTCCAGAATCTCCGTGAGGGGATACCTGGCCCGCTTGGAACGGGTTCGAGCTCCATCCGGTAGACTCCGAGATGAGCGAAGCAGTCCTAGGAAGGACGACGGGCTATCGTCCATTGACTGACCTCCTGAAGACTCCAAGTCCAGTCGCTGGAGAAGAAGGAGAATCATCTTCGGACTCGGAAGAGTCCTCAAAACTGCCTCTGGCCTGAGCCACCCTTCACCTGCCGAGGTCGGTCGGGATGAGGGTGACAGCCGATGGGGTAAACCCTTAGCCGACCGAGAATCTTGGTCGGAGCCCCACTGGTGGCTGTGGAGGTGGGGTTCCACCGGAATCGGGGAGCAGCTGGTTTTGGCCGAACAACCGCCTGGTATAGGCTCCTCGGACAAGTCGAGGGGTTGTGTCGGCCGTCCCGTGACAGTTACTTAATGGCCGGGAAGGCCGGAGTCGGCTTATTCCCGCCAGGAGGAGCTGTTGCAACATAAGGTCACCTATGCAATCGGCGTAATTCACGCCGGAAACCTCCTCATCCGAGGAGGAGGAGGGCGAGGGAGCAGCCGGCGCTTGCTTATCATGATGCAGAGACCGAGACCGCCTAAGACGGTGAGAACGGCTGGACGCGAAGAGGTCCGGGACCGAGACCGAGTCCCGAATTCCGGGTCGATGCGGGAGGTGTCGGCGGAACCGCACTCTCCGCTCGGAAGGTCCATCCGATGGGCTCCGGAACCGGAGGCACAGGCGAGCCCACGGGATCCTCAACTCCTCCCGGGGGAACCGGGGAGAGGGGAATCTCGGCTGCTAAAGGCGACAGCCCGTCCAATGGGTCGAGAAAAATCTCGACTTCATCAGTGGGAGTCTCGGTCAACTGACCTGACGGGGACACCGTGAGGCCAGTGGCGGAAGCCGAGCGGTCGACCGAAGCAGACGGTCGACGGCCCGGGAGAGGACCTTTCCCGCTCCCAAGAGCGTCGGCGAGAGGGACTTCCCCTGTCCCTCTTTTTGGACGAGAATAAGGTCCAGCAGGCACGAGCCCTTCTCCTTTAGTGGAAGGACAGACAAAGCTCCTTAAAAGAAGCAGTGTAGGAAGAACCCAGAAGGACCGGGATAAATGCAGCGGCGAGGAAGGCTCTGCACCCGCCTCCTTCTTCGAGGCGACCATCCGCTCGGCACAATCCCTTGACCCGCCGCCGCGGACACACAACCAGGCCTCCTCGGACTTCACCGGAGAAGCGCTTCTCGGGACGGCCCAGTTGCAATCGGGCAGCACGTCCTCGAGGACGAGGCGAGAAAGATGAGCACAGGTCGCCAAGCCTGCGGGTCGTGCTCAAGGCCTAAGCAGTGAACACACGTGGAGTGTGGATCCGTCCGAGACATCTTCTGCCCGCATGGGCATCTCCGAAATCCGGAGTCGACGGTCCATCGCAGCGCGAGGGATAGAAGACTGAAGTCTTTTGCAAAATTTTATTTTAAATCCGCAAACGGAGAAATAGGAACCAGTCGGAACGAGAGCGCTAAGGAGGGAACCTGAGCTTCCAAGCGGTAAGGAAGATCTGGCGTCATGGGGCGGAGCCGAGAGTTATACCACCCGGGTGGGTGGGAGGAGCAAGCTTGAAGACCTTCCGGCAAGATTTAAAGCGGCAAGGATACTGCCAATGAGTGTGGATGAACAACATATCCATGTCCCTAGAAAGCCTGTTTATGGTTAGAGATTCAGACTTACACAGTATTTTGTTTATATTTTTCTGATGTATGGAGGTTTTTCATGATCCCCGCTTAGCGGGGAAACAAGATGGTGGTTGGAGTTCAGTGATTTCGGCGGACTTTTTTTTTTTTTTTAAACATGCGGCTGGATGGCCCCTTTTGGTGGTGATTATTGGTAGATAATCAACGCAGGTAAGGTGCCAGCCTGCCTATCTGATTGGTCAGTGTTCGAGGTCCATGGTATAATCTAAAATGAGGGCTAAATAGTGAATGAAACATGGGCTTGGAGTTGAGCCCTGACACTGGGCATGTGTTTATGCATAAGCACCTGCTCGGTGTCATGGATCAACTAGGAGGAGGAAGTAAGCTGTTGGTTAACTAGGATTTGCAGCTTATCTGTTAGGTAGGAAAATGGGCAGACTAGGTGGGCCAAGCGGTCCTTATCTGCCGTCAAATTCTATGTTTCTATGCAACTCTGAGCCCGTGTTTCATTCACTATTTAGCCCTCAGTTTAGAATAAAAACACTTACGAGACAACAGTATATTATTAACTATATTAATATTTCCAATTAAAAACTTTTGGGAAAATTTGAATTCAATTAAAAGATTTGACACAATGTGGGCAGCATTTAAGTGTTCTATTAGAGAACAATTTATCAGGCTCATCTCTAAGCTTAAAAGCTTAAAAATAATGAAAAACCCTTTCCTGGGTTCAGCTTTATTGACAGGCACAGAAAAAAAATTTAGCTGAACTCGAGTCCGAAAAAATACTGGTAAATGCAGCATTTAGGCTACCTTGGCAACCACAGGTGCAGGCTGGGAAAAGCCTGTCACAGCACTGTTGGTGGTGCAAGTGGTTCATGTGGCCAAATAAAACGCCGCAAACCCCCGTACCACTACGCGATCCCACGAAGAGAGGGATCATGACCACTACAAAAATGAACCCAAAATGGCCAAACTGCAGCATTCACAGGTACACAGCAGCAATTATCTTGCTGCTGTGCACCTCCAATAACGCTGCACAATTGGCAGTGTGAACGAGGCTGTAATGTGCAATTCAAACATCTAGGAAAGGAGGGGAATCACCAACTCAGTTTCTGAAGAGAAAACAGATGTACACTAGGATAGAAATACAGTGTTAATAGTGTTATCTACTGTAGGAGATTATTACACAGATAAGAGGACAGAACTTATACTGATGGCAGGTTGCCTGCCCTGTTTTATTCCCCAAACTCTAGACCTTTCTTAAAGCTACTTTCTGTGACTTCATTTTAGAGTTCATCTCAAACAGCATCCTGTTAATTACCAGAGAGTGCAGAGAGACTCTACCCACATGCACACTGATAAAAGAAATAAATTACTAGGAGACGTCTTCACCAGCCTCAACTTTCACCTTGTCCATGTCTTGTTAATGGAAAAAAAATTGATTTTTACTAGAAATAATAAAGATGTAGAATGAGAAAAGTGAATTAATATAAAACCAAATTAACTTCCCTGTGTTTATATGGAAGTGCATTCGGGGGAGTTCAAAGGCAGCACTAACTCAACAGCCTCAGGCCCTTTTCACATTTCAAGGTGCTACAGTTTCCAATTTCTCCTCATACACACCATTATTCTCTTCCACATTTTATTTTGGCTTCCTCAAGTGGAAGTCAAATTCCTGTGCCTTGAGGATGAATGCTTCAGCAGAGAGGGTAAAAAAATAATGTGTATAAGTAAAAAGAAAAATGGGCCTGGTTTTCTATATAAAACATGAAATTAAGTCAGACATAAGTGACAGAAATAAAGTCCCAACTGGATTTCAAGTGATTTGACAGTTTTCAGCAAAACAATTACTGTCGGCATCAGCAGGATACAAATCTCATTCTAAATAAAACACAAATTCCAGGCTATTACATTCTTTATTACTTATTACGAAGGACACCTGCATTGATAACAGGCTCTTTGCCCCTTAAACTTCATATGTTCCTGTTTTCCCTGCCCTCAACATCATAATCCTCTGTTTATAATATCTGAATTATATTCAAGAAAATAGTTTATTTTTATTTATTGAACAGTTTGGAATTACAAACCTTTGAGTCAAAGACTCATTTACAAAAGCTCCACGTCATACAACAATTTACATAGCAAATGAGAAAAACAGAAAATAGACTATACAGTAGAGTTACAGGACAGCAGACCTTAGTGGGTTACAACTAACAGACACTTAACCAAGTCTCAAGGCCAGGCCGCGTCAAAGTACTACTGGGTAAGGGGTGGGAATAATGACGACAGTCAAATTACAATAGTGAAGGATCAAGGGGTAGGGGGCGCAGGAGCAGATCCTTTGTCAAGATGAAGGCGTGGGCCTAAGGGCTGTCACAGACATTAGTGGTCTGAAGTTGATCCTTGAGAAGGGTTTTAAAGTGGCAGAGCTTACGTTCAGGGGTTATTGAGCAAGGTATGGAGTTCATCCAAAGAGGAGCTCTGTAGGAAAAGGTTGTCTGACGTGGTGAGGTCCTGAAGCGGGGGATAAGGAAAGGGGATTTAGTGGAGCTGAGGGTGGTTTTGGTTAGGGGAGTCGGTTGTAGGAGGGCTGTGAGCCCAGGGGAGGGCAGACCAGCAGAAATCATTTTAGCCAAGAGGCAGGTGTGGTATTTAAGCCTGTTGTCGAGGTTGAGCCAGTTGGACTGCTGGTAGAGGGTACATGTATGAGTGGTGCGGTCGCACCCAAGGACAAGACGGCAGGCCTTGTTGAGGGTTACCTGAACTCTCTGGAGGGACGTGTGGTCGGCTGCACCATAGACTAGGATACCATAGTCAATGAGGGCAAGGATAGAGGAGGAAGAGACAGCAGGACGGAGAGCATCTGGGGTGAGGCAGTGTTTGACACGGTAGAGTAAACCAATTTGGGTGTTGACCGCAGTTCAGAGGTGGTGTATGTGACTGTGGAAGTTAAGAGTGGGGTCCATGGAGATACAGAGGTACTTAAAGGAGGTTACCTGGTTGAGTGGCTGCATCTGGGTGTTGAGGATATGGGGTCCTTGTGCCTGCTCTGGGGGTTGGCGAACAGCATTACTTTTGTTTTTTTGTAGTTTAGAACTAGGCGGTGCTCTGCAAACCAGGCCTCAGCGTCTGTGAATATTTTTTCCAGTGAGAGTTGGAGTTGAATGGGGGGTCAGGATGTGAGGTGAACAAGACCACATCATCTGCATAAAGTATCAGCTGCCCAGAGAATTCAGTCAGAAGGGTGTTTAGGAATAGGCTGAAAAGAAGGGGCCCAGAGTATGGAACCCTGCGGGACCCCTGACCTGACTGGGAGAGAGGGGGAGAGGGCAGCACCTATCCTGACTTGCTGCGTTCTTCTGGATAAGTAGTCAAAGAACCAGTTTGTGGCATCAGGGGAGAGGCCTATGTTGGTAAGGGTGGTGAGAGGGAGGGAATGGTTAACTGTGTCAGATGCTTTCAACAGGTCCACAAAGGCTGACCCGGCAAGGTGGCCTTTGTCAAGGGTGGAGTGCAGAGAGGAGGTGAATTCCAACAAGGCTGAGGTGGTGCTATGGTCTTGTCAGAAACCATGCTGTTGCTGGCATAGAAGATTGTACTTAGTGAGATACTCAATGAGTTGGTCAGATATAGTTCTTTCCAGGGCATTGGATTGGGGGGGGATGGAGATGGGACGGTAGTTTCCAGTGGTGGCGCAGTCACCGATGGGAGTGATGGCATCAGTTTTCCATTTGGAAGGGAAGGTCCCAAGACAGAGGGGACAGTTGATAGAGGAGAGGGGGAGAGGACATTACCAGTATTTTGGCAAGAATACTATAATCAGACGTCAACAGACTAAGAAGCCTCCAATTTTTAATTTCAGCCTTATCCCCTAATTTATATTAAAAAAAACATAACCCTTGTCTTCATACTGTTTCCCAACTGACCTTTATGTAAAAGTAAAGAAAAACTTCAGTTAACATGGGTGCTAATTGGTCAGAAAAAACCTTACAGACGTCATTTGGGATGCCATAGCAGCCTGGTGTCGTCCTGACAGAAAGGGACTTAATAGCGTCCCTGATTTCACCTTCATGAAAGGATTCCTCTAGCAAAACTCTCTCCATTTCCATCAATTCTGGTACAACTATTCCATGAAGATTAGTGTTATGGCTTTCCTGCCCCCCCCCACCTGAAACTTCCTCAATATAATTTTGCACAATGTGTTGTAGGGCTCACAAATCCATAACCAGCTTCCCCTGATCATCCTCAAGGGAGGTTATAACCAAAGCCACTGTTGTACCTTGATTCTACGATTGCGGGCGGAATCACGGAAATCTAATTGGCTGCCAGAAATTTAAATGTCCCGCAGTAGAGTTACGCAACTCACGCTGCTTGCATGAGTATTCGGGAACTAGGCTGCATAAAAGGTAGCCTTCTGCTAGTCAACCACCCCAATTGATCCAGGAGTGCAGGAGAGTAAGACGTATGACCTCAGAGACAAGACCAGGTGGACACCAAGAACGCCGATAACGCCATTTCGAAAAGCCGGCTTTTATTTTTAAGAATTCGCTCTATTTCCACCACTTTTGATGTGCTCTACCCTCTGCTAAGCGCTCGCTATAGTCCGATTAACAAAATCAACACTGTGTGTTCCTCTCATGGATGACTATCCAGGAATCACACTGCAAGCCTACCTTGTCTGCCACCACTTCTCCGGACACATCAGGTACCCGCTTCTACTAACTACAAATTAATATCTGGGGTTTAATGAGGCAGGTAAAGAGTGTTGAGAAGGGATGCAACAAACTGCTAATGTGTGTGTGTGTGGGGTGGGGGGGTCATCGTCAGAGGTACTCGCAAATCATATTTATTTTAAAATTGTGTGCTGTAGGGCAACAAACTGTGTGTGTGTGTGTATGTGGTCATCTGAGGTGCTTGCAGATAATTTATTACTTTATTGTTTTGTGCTATTTTGTGCTCATCCGAGGTGCTCAATCACTTTTAAAATCGTGCTGTAGGGCAACAAACTGCTAATGTGCGTTTGTGTGTGTGTGGGGGGGGGTCGTCAGAGGTGCTTGCAGATCATTTATTTGAAAATTGTGTGCTGTAGGGCAACAAACTGCTAGTGTGCATGTGCTGGGGTGGAGGGTCCAAGTGCTCGAGATCATTTTAAAACTGTGTTCTGTAGGGCAACAGACTGCTAGTGTGTGTGGGTGTGTGTGTGTGTGTGTGTGTGTGTGTGTGTGTGGGGGGGTCATCCGAGGTGGTTGCAGATAATTTATTTTAAAATTGTGTGCCTTAGGGCAACAAACTGCTAGTGTGTGTGTGGGGGGGTGTCAGAGGTGGTCGTTCGAGGTGCTCGCAGATCACTTTTGAAATTGTGTGCTGTAGGGCAACAAACTGCTAATGTGTGTTTGTGGGGGGGTGGGGTTTGAAATGCTTTTCTGCTTTTTCCTTTGTATCTTTGGGGTTTGTATTCGGCACCCTTTCGCTCCATGATGCTCTAAAGCACCTGTCTTTGGACCCCCAATTTTTAAAATCAACAGGGCAGACTTGATGGGCCTGGTGGCCCTTAGCTACCTTTACTGTGGGTAGGACCATCACCATCTTGCTGTAATCTGAACATTTTGAACTTATTCAATGCATGGAATTCTCATATTTTTGAGCTAATGTATATTTTTTCCTTTAATGTACATTTTGACGCCCTCACAATGTATATTACTTGGACATTATTTTGTTCCAATGTATATTTATTTGTATTGTTTCTTTGTTGTACTTCCCTCTCATGCAACCCTACAGCTCAAACCTTGGAATGAGTTTTATGTGCCTAGCCTAGTTAACAAATTTGTAAATAACGTCATAAAATAAAACAGGCTGTCCTTGGATACCCCCAGTTTTTGTTTCTATCTGCTTAACTTGTATATACCGCCAAGAACCCCTGTATCAGTGCATGTGTGGGGGTGGGGGGGGGAGTGGGGTCCAAGGTCCCAGAGCAGTGCAGGTGATCTAGCATGAAGAACGTGTGTGTGTGTGTGTGTGCGTGTGTGTAAGGAGCAAAAATCAAAGAGGGTGTCTGAGTAGGGTGGTGGGGCAGAGTTTTCCTTGGAACCTGTGCTTCAAGTTTAGTTGAATTGAGTGCAAGTTTGCAGGGATGGCACTTGTGCACTATCCATGAGCAAATCTGAGGGTGTCTTTCCCTTGTAGCAAGCATTAGAAGGGGGATTTGACAATACACACTGCTAATGTGGCTGTGTGAGGCACCCCTGCAGACTTGCTCTGTGGAAGCAACTACTGCCAGAAGCCCACAAACTTGCTCAGGAACATAGTGATGCCAGGCACCCAATCTAGCTGTGGAGTCTGTTACTTCTCAATGCATGGCCAAACCAAGTTTGAGGGGGCATTGGTGTGTCTTTGAGCAAGTCTTCAGGCCCCTTGTTGTTTGCAGCATACACCAGTGCAAGTTAAGTGATTCACCTGGCAAACTGTCCACATTAGTTTGTGTGGCCTCCCATGTAAACTTTGTCCGTGGAACCTCTGTAAAAGAGCCCTTGGCTCAAAGGTCTTTTCAATTTGTTAAATGAATAAAAAAAAAAATAAAAGCAGCTACTGACAGACCTTCAGACTTGCCAAAGATCATTAATGCATGCCCACACAACCCCCAAAGTTGGATTACACTCATGGAAATGGCATGTGTAAGTCTCCCCACTTCCTTGCAAACTTTCTCTGGGGTGCAGTGCTTTCTATGAGGCCCAGAGCAAGTTTGTATCAAGGCTCAGAGCTCCTCACACACTGTGTACCCGAGCAAGGCAAAGCATGTCAGAGTCTGTTACCTGTTCTTTCCTGCAGACCTAAACCAAGTTGGGAGGCACTGGTGCATCCCTGGGCACCTTATTTTAAGTTATTTTTCCTGCCGTCTGCTGGGACTTCCCTCAGATGTATCCATTCCTAGTTGGCCCCTTCCCATCCAGCCTGACACCCCTGGTTACACATTGCCCACACTGTACAGTAAGCAGCAGTGACCCTCAGACTTGCTTAGGAGTACATAGTGTATTAGATCCCCCAATCTGTTCTGTGGCTGCATTGCATCCGTTTATTCTCGAAGTTTGTGCGGGAGATGGAAATGCTGGGTTATTTGGCTGTTGTAATGCAGCCTACTGTTGATGTCTCTGGCCAAATAATGGCTTGTTTTGAAACTTGTGGAGTGGTGCAAAGGCATTCTACAGTGTTTTGCTCTCTGTGTAGCTCTGAGCAAATCCCACCCTAGACACATGCCCACGGTCAGTGTGTAGTGCCAGTTCACTCTAGCCCCACCACCGCAACTTACTCTGGGGCACACAGCAAGCAAACCAGCCCCTTGAACTTTGCAGTAAGATGTTTGCACAGTGTATATCCTGGAGCAAGTACAAGGTTTTTTTTTGCTTGCTGTGTGCTCAAGAGTACGCTGGTCTGAGGGTTAGCTTGTGTTGCACCAACAAGGGCTAGGTTTGGGGGGGGGGGCTGGCCTTGCTGTGACCATAAGGCAAGTATGGGGGAACTGGCATTGCTGCATCCCTGAGCAAGCCCAAGTGACTGTTTTGTGTCACACAGCAAGTTAGTGTTTCAGTGCACATTGAGTAAAGCCCACTTCAGGCAAACTAGGAGCAGTTTCCACATTTTACTGTATGCAGGCACATATTTCTTCTGCTGGTGAAAGCTGGGAGTATGCCCCCCAGTTCCCTCACACTGCAAAAATTCGTTGCCATACCTGCCTACCATGCCCCATTTTGAGAAACGGGCAACAGTAGTATGCTCTGTGGAATATAGAAAGCAACACATCTCTTCATACTCTGCAAGGGTGGCCTTACATGCTATGTCCTTGCCCAGGTCAGTGTATGCAATTTTGCTTTCGAGCAAACCACAAGTTAGAGATGCACTCTGACTTGCTCAGGGACATACAGTGTAAGGCCTTTCCCCAGTGAAGCTGGCCATCCACTGTACTGCTTTCTGCATGCCCAGAGAACATTCTCAGGATGGTTCTTAAATATTGAGTCAAGGAGCAAAATCAAGACCAAGGATGTGTGTAGCATCTGTTTTCAGACCAATTTGCTGTATTGTTTTGTACAAGTCATGTTACTGTAAGGTATATTCTGAATGGCTGTGCAAATAGCTCTGTGGCACCAGGTAAAGTCTGGATGTTGCTTGTGTAGTTAACCAGTCAGGAGAGGGTTACTTGCCATGTGGTTGTGGGCAAGTAGGAGGGTGTTTATTTTGCTGTTGCCACTGCACCCAGAGCATGCTGGCTATTGGTTTCCCTGCTGCAATCCTATACCTGTAGGATACGAGTCGTAGGCTGCTGCTGCCATCTCACCTAGTGAATGGTGCTTGTAGAATGTTGCTGCCATCGTACCTGAATGAAGGGAATCATAGAATGCTGCTGCTGTCTTACTCTGAGGACACGAGTCGTAGGCTGCTGCTGCTGTCATACCAGGAGGATGGGAGTCATAGGCTGCTGCTGCCATCTCACCTAGTGAATGGTGGTTGTAGAATGCTGCTGCCATCGTACTTGGATGATGGGAGTTGTAGAATGCTGCTGCTATCTTACTCTGAGGATGCGAGTCATAGGCTGCTGCTGCTGCCATTGTACCTGGAGGATGGGAGTCGTAGGCTGCTGCTGTTGTGCCTGGAGGATGGGAGTTGCAGGCGGTGGCTGCTGTCATACACTGGAGGATGGGGACTGTAGACGACGGCTGCTGCTGTACAAGGAGGATGGGGGCTGTAGGTGGTGACTGCTGCCATCATAGCCAGAGGATAAAAGTCATGGACTGCCCTATCTAGGGGATCTGAGTCTCCCATTTTGTTACTTGAATTATCTCATCAAGCAAATTGGTGGAACAAACTACTAATTTTTTTTTTGGTTGTGATTTCAGTATTCATACTTTAGGCCTGCATGATGTCTGGTGCACAACTGAATAAGAAAGCCAAGCTCTGCTACACCTCAGCTAAGGAGCGAGCCCTTCAGTTTAAATCTGAAGGCCTCTATAAGGATGGTGGAAAACTTTTCTGTCCATGCTGCAACCATGTCCTGGACCATACCAGAAAAGATACAGTAAAAAATCATCTGCTCAGCAAGAAACGTGCTAGGAATAAGGAACGAGCTGCTAGTGAAGGAAGACCAGCAAGGTAGGTAACCCTGACAAGCAGTTTCAGAGCTGCAACAGAATCCTCCATCGTAAGAAATTAGATGGTCACAGACACAGTTAAGGCATGGGGGGCTGCAAATAATCCGGTACAGAAACTGGATCATCCACAGCTGAGGGAATGGATGTGCGCATGTGAAGGGGAGTGGAGCGGTGCCAAAAGTAGACACCCTGAGGCAACTCTATCTATGCAAGGTAAGACAGCAAACTGATGAAGACCTTAAAGCAGCTGTGACTGGGAAATCACTGTCTGTGATATGTGACGAGAGCACAGATGCACAGTCATGGTGCATTCTTAATGTCATCTTTGTGTTGGAAGGGGGCAAGACATATTTTGGCAACAGCACAGAACTAGACTGTCAACTATTCTACAGTGGCTCAAGCTGTCTTGAAGACTCTTCAGAGTTGTGACATTGACTTTATGAATGTAGTTTTGTTTGTCATCGACAGTGCTCGTTATATGATTAAATGTTTTAATGACGCACTACGTGGGGTTCTTGTGGACCATGTTGTGCATGTGTGTTGCTGGGTACATGTCTTGTCCCTTGTTGGGGATACATAGCTGCACCATTTCAAAAAAGTTAATGAACTGGTTTCATTGGCAAAATATGCTTTTCATTAATCACCAAATTGCAAATCAGAATTCATCACATTTTTGCAGGATCTGGAAGTTCCAGGAGAATTGATTGCTTTGCCACCAGTTCCTGTTTTAACTAGATGGAACACAAGGTTTGTAGCTGTGGCAAACCACTCAACACATCTGCAGTATCGGAGGGACTTTTTCAGGGCAGATTCGAGTGACACCACCTCAATAAACAATCTACGGGCATTACTGGACGAATGGTATGATGAGCTACAAGTACAACTGGCATTCATTACAGATAATTCAGGTGACATTGCTGCAACAGAACTTTTGCAGTCAAAGGAGAAACCTCTTGCAACATCCACGTATGACATGCTAATGTCAATTAAGAGCCGCTTTGAGGCTGGCACAACTAAAAATGATGGCTTTGGTGAGAAGGCAGAGCTGTACCTCTCTAAACTGAGGAATAAAGTAAGGGATGAGAACATCAAACTGTTCAAAAATGCGTTCAATGTCAGTTTGGAAAAACTAACAAAACACCTGCAGTCAAACCCATCTGTACAGTTTCTCATGGCCTGTCGAATTCTAAACCCACTCAACCTACCCAAACTCAATAAGGACTTCCAACTGTACTTGCCCTATATCCCAATGTTCACGTTACACAATAAGAATGCACTGTTAAGGGACTGGGAGATCTACATATGGCAGGATGTGCGGGAACTACCAGAGATCGAATCATTTGATCTTCACCAGTACTGGATCTCTATGTCCTCACAGCTACCAACTCTGGCTAAGGCAGCCCCTTCAGGCCATCTGGGTCCCTTTTTCTAGTTCAGATGTGGAGCGGTCATTTTCTGCACATGGATAAATCCTGACCAACCAACGGAGAAGCCTGACTGTGGACAATTTAATATTATTTTCAATGCTGCTTTTAAATAAGCAGACCCAGAATCATCCACCCTCATTTGTGTTATTGCAGTTCTGATGCACTATTGAAGAAAAATGGTGCTCCCCTGTGCAATAAACTTGTAGACATGCAGTCCTAGTGCAATTTTGTAGAAAACAAAGTGGCGCTCCACTGTGCAATGACTGAGACGTGCAGTTCCAGTGCAGTATTGTATGGAAAAAATGGTGCTCCACTGTGCAATAAAGTGTAGACGTGCAATATGTAGCATCTCTGCATTATATGTAGCTATAGGTTAGATTCTGCTGTCCTTCACAAAGTATGCTTTAGTTCATGTAGTCTGTGTAGCGTATTTGTCTGGGCAGCGTATTTGTCGACCCATGTTCAGTAGTCAATACTTGAATTGTATTTTTTGCACATGTTCATTTTTGTAAATCTTTTTAAAATAAAAACACATGAATTGCATTTTAGCTTTGAGAAGTTTTTATTATACATGTCACAGAACACACTGTCAACATTAAAACAGACTAGATTTTGGTGTCTGTCTAGTATCTAATATACATCAGAATTGGTTCCACCCTGTGAGAAAACTGTTACTGTTACATGAGACCATTTATTTTCACTGGCTGCCTTGATCTGAGAAGGGAATATTTTAATAATTATGCCAGTTTGGCCAATGGAGTTCCACAGTCATTAGCCTTGATAGCTGGTAGATGCAAAACTTGGGTAGTTAATATAACATGCAATATGAGATTAAATGTTTTTGTTTTCTGCTGATGTGACTTAAATCTACATAAAAACATAACACTGACAGACAAATTTATTACTTAAAATGAGTGAATAACAATAAATTTTGGATTACCGGAAATTGGATTCCCAAACACCTGTAAAATCCCAGAATCCAGGATGGTCAAAACGGAATCTGCTTTTTCCAAGCACCGAAAAACAGTGGCATTGGTTATAACCCTTTGTTTAACCCTATCAAGAGGCTCATCCAAGGGATTAACCTGAGCTTTGGTACCTTATGTATTGAATTTCTGTTCCACTGCCAAGTAGTGCACTTCAGTATTCTGACATGCAAACATCTGCTGTTTTACTTCTGTCAATTGCACAGTCTTGTCCAGATGAGTCTCCCTCATCTGGGTCAATAATTTCAAATATTGTACCCGTAGTCCTAAATAGTTTACATATTGTTGTTTGACAGCTATACTAGACAGTTTTATCATTAACATTTTAATATCCACCTTAGTGTCTTCCCACCACTCCATTGGATTATCATACAGAAATCGAATATCTTGCTTCGCCTCCAATAGAGTAAGTTCCTCCAGCCATATTGACTCCTCCTATAACAAGGCTGCATTCATTCTGCAAATCTCTCGCCCTATTGTCATAAGTTGCCCAACCCCCAAAACCACCTTACATGCTGTGTGATCTGATGTCTCTAGTGGGATCACTTCCACCCCCTGTACCGTAGCCCTCTCTGTTAAGAACCAGAAATCTATTCTGGAG
This sequence comes from Neoceratodus forsteri, assembly GCA_016271365.2. Lineage (NCBI taxonomy): Eukaryota > Metazoa > Chordata > Ceratodontiformes > Ceratodontidae > Neoceratodus > Neoceratodus forsteri. The sequence continues at coordinate 666,093,604 of CM057451.1, read as the reverse complement.
GATAGTGTACCCCTTATGAAAGGTGTGCGTCGGAGTTAGACCCACGACATCATAGACATCTTTAAGACCTGTCCTACCTAAAATAGAAAGTAACAAGTTAGTGTCACAGAAAACCTTATCCGATTGTCTCCCCCTGTCCCTTTTGGATAAGCCACAGTTAAAATTCCTTCCCCATAATACTATTTTCGAAGTGAGTAAATAAGGTTCTATTTCCCTTAACAATTTAGTTCTGTCAGCTTTCAACTGAGGTGTGTAAATGTTAATCAACCTAAAAACACATTCTTGAATAACCACCTCAACTATCAAAGCTCGACCTGGACAAACATCTGTCACCTTCAACACTTGAGCCTGATGTTCAGCAAAGAGAATGCCCAGCCCTGTACACGTCTCTTCCCCTGCTGACCATAAGGAAGGCCCCCACCTCCAATCTTTTTGTGCCTGCTTAATTTCAGAAATAGTGTAGAATCGAGTATCCTGCAAAAAGTATATATGACCTTTAACGTCATGCAAACTGGCAAACATGACATGTCTTTTAGCTACAGATTTAGTGCTATTAACATCTGATGTGATTATAGATAACTGAGCCATAAGGAAAAAGAAAGCAGGGAAAAAAACAGCAGAAATGTAAACATAAGACATCAAACATTAAAGTCATTTCCTCTTTTTTCTCTTGTTGGGTTTCGATTTACCCTAGCTTAATATTTCCCCAGGTCCCTCCGGCAGGGAGAAGGCAATAAAGCAGACATCCAACTCTACTTCAGAGTTCACTTCCTCAGTGTCCAATAGCACTGAGTAGTGATTTGCAGTGGATACTACTTGTGAGTCCTTAGCACAAAGAATGAGGATGGGGTTTCAGCAGAGATTTCGATCGAGTTACCCTATCAAATGGGGGACCCTCAGTTTTATCCGGGGAGGCATTTCTTCTGAAGGGTGCTCCTCAGAGGAGACATGCGAAGCAGAAACTGCCGCCATCCCCTGGGCATCTGAAATGGATGCAGTTGCAGGCTGATCAGTGTCCAGCACATTCACATCCAGAACAAGGCCCAGCTGTGGATTTCTGAGACTCCAGAATGGTATTATGGCCAGAGGTATGAGCCAGTACTAAAGATATTATATCTGACCTTGAACAGACTGGTTGATCAGGAACCAGTCTTGGCTGTGGATGATGGCCCATTGAGCTGTATCAGGTCCCAGTCTGACTTGCTCTTTCTGGGCTAACGCAATACAAACGTCTTGTTCAGGCCTCACAGCCTGGTTCAAGCGGTTATGTGATGCCCAGACACGTGTGAAATGTGTGACCTTGATCTTCACAAAGATTACAATGCATGGGACTGGGGCACTGAGCACTAATGTGCCCCAACACCCCGCAAAGGCCATATTTAAGTTTATCACACACATTACTTAAGTGTCCTGTGTCCCCACGTCGATAGCAAGCACGGGGCTGACCCACATAGAAAAATCACACCTCGATCATGACCCCCCCCAAAAAAAAAATTTGGGAGGTGTTGAGTCACCCCATTGTCTAGCTTTAAGGTGATCTTGTAAAGCTACCCCCCATCCCATCCAAAGGTGCTAATAATCAAGTATGGGATGAGGGAACCCATTCACAGTGAAATGCTGCTTCAACCAATAGGTGATATCTGCCACATTCACCCCTTCGCTGCAGAAAACAGTAATACATTTAAATGCTGGCTTTGTCAAAGATATGGCCACAACAGGCCGCCACAAGGAAGTGTTCTTCAAAAGCTGATACTGTTTCCAAAACCTGTCCAGTCCAGCTGGATGCTTAAAACTCACATCAAAGAGGGTGTCACCTGGCATGTGAATTAAAGCATAGATCTCACACGTGTAATATTTCATGCTCTCCTTTAGCAATGATCTCTCGACAAAATGTCTGTCTGGAGTGTCCGTGGACACACCTCTATATCTAAGGCATACAGCATTACACCTTGCTGCAGACTCAGATGCCAGTCTGACATTATCAGGAAAGAGCGCTGTCTCACATCAGTGTTCCATACATTTGCTGGGGGTGGGTGGGAGAGGGAGGCTGGAGCTGCACCTAGATTTTGTTGCAAAGGACTAGCAGTATGAGTATTTTCAGGATCTGGCCTATCAGTCTCAGGAAGCTGGGGATCAGTAACCTCAGCCAGAAGCTCTACATGCATGTCTTCACCCCCGTCCCACTCCAAAGCTCTTACAGTGTTCAGCATATCCTGTGGAGTTCCACCAGGATGTACAGTCATGCCATCAAGTGCAGATACAGTTTGTTGACCAGTAGTTATCTGTGAGGCAGTACTCTCACAGAGATGGGGGTTGTCCCAGAAAATACAACTGCAGCCAAAGGCTTCCCAGGCCCCAATACTGAGGTGTCTGGGAAGTTGCAATCCCATCCCGTGCCATCCACTGTAGGCACTCATCCTGCATTTCCTAATGCAGTTTTCACCCATTCGGGTGTGTTCACAGATAGGCCTGATGAAGGCCCTATCACAACCTTTTTTCCTGTTAGTCCAGGATCCAGTAGGTCTCTGACAGGGGTTTTCCCCTTTTTACCAATTTAGGCATAGCACTTTTAGATACTGAAGGCTTGCCTGCAAGACCTGTGTAGACCCCAATAGTAAAAGTTACATTTGGCAAGAAGAGGTTCATAGCGCTGCTCTGCACAGTCTCTCCAGAGGACTGAGTAGTGCCAGCAGCCCCCCTCCCCACCCCACTCTTAACACACAGGATTTAACTGACCCCACAGCTTTCACCCAACAGTGTAGGCTGCACAATGCTTTCAATCACTGTATTTCCCCCAGTACCTGTACAGTTATTGAGTATGTTGTCAGGCTCCACAGCCCACGCATCCACCACTGCCACAGTCTGCATCATAGTCACATCCACTAGTACAACATTACAATCACAGTCGGCTCCAATAGTCGCACAAACCTCATCCGGCTTTCCAAGCGCTCCTCTCAGAAGCAGCTCCTATAGTAAATGGTTCTTCCTCATCTGGAAAAGACATTCTTCTGCCTGTAAGGCATCCTGCAGTGCCTCCATTGTCAGGGCACTAGCCACCCCCCACTCTGTAAATTAGCCACAAAATCCATCTTCTGATTACCTTGCAGCGAGTACACATTCGGCAGGACAAGTTCTTCCTACGCCAAAAGAAAAAATTACTCACCTTAGTAATGTTGTTTCTTCTAATGGAGTTTTGCTGTATTCTGACTATTGCAGTGATCACTAACCTTTAAACTGCCCCGGAGAACAGAGAGTTAACTTTCCATGCAGGGCATGGAACGCTGAGCTCGAGCTCGGTTGAAGTCTCTGTCTGCTGTTGTTTAAACTCCAACCATCAGATCTTTACGAGCAATACTCACTAGAAGCTCTGTGTGGATAGTTTAAGACTCACACTAGCCAACTGGCAACTAAATTTATAAAAAAAAAAAGGGGTTTTTTTTGGTTTCAAAGCAAAGACTCAAGTCAGGAAACCCAAAAAACAAAACACAACACACCCAAAATAAAGGCGGGTGAGAAAGGGACACCTCTAGGGTGCCAACACTGCTCCTGCCCACCCACATCCCAAAAACCAGGTTCTGAGAAGGGAGGCGGGGGTCAGAATACAGCAAGACTCCATTACAAGAAACAACATTACTAAGGTGAGTAATTTTTTCTTCAAACAACCCGAAGTCTTGCTGTATTATAACTATTGCAGACCACCAAGCAGTACCTCCATGGAGGAGGGACAGAACCTACTTTGGGAATAGGCTCTGAAGTACTGCTGTGCCAAACCGAGTATCGCTCCTAGCCTGGATATCCAGAGAGTAATGCTTAGTGAATGTATGGACTGTTTTCCAGGTGGCTGCTTGACAAATTTCTAAAATAGGAATATCCCTGGCAGCAGCTAGGGAAGCAGCTGTACCTCTGGTAGAGTGAGCCCTCAGGCCTGAAGGTGGGGTTCTACCCAGTTTTTCATAGTAGGATTGTATACAAGAGACAATCCACCTGGCAATAGATCTTTTAGTGGCAGGTTTGCCCTTACCGACATCTCCATATGTAAGAAACAACTGGAGGGACTCAAACCTGTGACCCTTGGTGCACTCTATGTAGTAGCTAAGGGCCCTTTTTACATCCAGGCTGTGCAACCTCCTCTCTCCACAGGAGGAATGGTCAATGAAGAAAACAGGGAGAGACAGACTGATTAAGGTGGAAATCTAAAACCACCTTAGGCAAAAACTTCCTATTAGTTCTTAGGACAACTTTATCTCTATGGAAAGAGATGAAATCAGGCTCCACTGACAGGGCTTGCAATTCACTGATACGCCTGGCAGAGGTAATGGCTACCAAAAACACAGTTTTCCAAGTCAAGTACTTAAGCTCTGCAGAGGACGGAGGCTCAAAGGGTGGTTGCATAAGCTGAGCAATGCAAACATTAAGGTCCCAAGAGGGAGCAGGGTCCCTAAAGGGAGGATTGGTGTGCAGCAATCCCTTGAAGAACTTACAAAAAACAGGATGGGCTGAAAGAGGAGAGGGCTTGCCTACTGACAAGAAGGCAAAAACAGCTGCCAGATGCACTTTAAGTGTAGCTGGTCTAAGCCCCAAGCCATTAAGATGAACCATATAGTCCAGGACTGTAGGCAGCCCAGCAGATTCTGGAGAAATATGCTTACTAGAGCACCAAATAGTGAACCTTTTCCATTTGGAGCTGTAAGTCTTTCTGGTGGAAGGCTTTCGAGAAGGCTTAAGGATATCCAGAACCCCTTGAGAGAGGTGCAGATCAGCAAACTCTAACTCTTCCAAGAGCCAGGCCTTGAGATTGAGAGATTTGAGGTTCGGATACCAAATCCTTCCCTGAGAGGATGTCAACAGGTTGTAATTCCTGGGAAAAGACAGGGGAAGGTGGACTGCTAAGGACAGCAACAGAGGGTACCAGGGCTGTCTGGCCCAGTCTGGAGCAATCAGAGTCACTTTGCATGGTTGAGACCTGATCTTGACTAGCACTTTGAACAAGAGAGGGAAGGGGGGGAGCATACAGGAACTTCCCTTCCCAATTCAGTACCAGAGCATCCAGGGGGACTGAGCCCAAGACTGGGAGTCTGCAGCAAAAAAGAGGAAGTTGGTGATTGTCTGGGGCTGCAAAAAGATCTATCTGTGGGGTGCCCCATCTGGAGAAAATCACTTCCAAAACTAGGATCTAGGGTCCATTCGTGATGGCCCGAGATATCCTGCTGAGAGCATCTGCTAGGACATTGTCCTTCCCGGAGGTGAACTGCTATCAGAGGTTTGCAGGAATAGGCCAGAGACCACAACTTCATTGCTTCTGTGCACAAGGCTGTAGACCGAGTGCCTCCTTGCTGCTGATGTACCATATTGTGGTGGTATTGTCTGTTCTGATCTGGACCACCTTGTTCTGTACAGATTTGGAAAAGGCTTGCAGTGCCAGAAACACTGCTCTGAGTTCCAAGAGATTGATGTGAAGCAGAGATTCTTGAGGTGACCACAGCCCTTGGGTGGTAAGATCCCCCAAGTGGGCTCCCCAGCCCAGCAGGGAGGCATCTGTGGTGAGTATTACTGAATGAGACTGAGTGACAAAAGGAACTCCCTGTCTTAAACTGTCCTGATCCCACCACCACTGCAAAGCCTGGATCAGGGTTCAAGTCACTGGGACTAGTTTGGTAAGGGAATCCTTTCTTTGGGACCAGAAGGCTCTTGAGTGGAACTGAATGTCCCTCATCTGGAATCTTGCCCCCTGGACCACTGCTGTAGAGGCTGCCATGTGGCCCAGGAGCTGCAAGAAGTGCCTTGCTGGTCGAGACACCTGAAGGGTGAATGAAGAGGCCAGTTCTATAAGGGTCCTTGCCCTGTCCAGGGGAAGGAAGGCTTTGCTCTTACTGTATCCAGCTCTGCCCCTATAAAGGTGAGGAGCTGTACTGGCTTGAGAACTGACTTTGGAAGGTTGAGAAGGAATCTTAAGGAAGTGAGCACTTGCTGAGTTATTTGAAGATGTGACTTGACTTGGTCTGGAGACTGACCCACTATGAGCCAGTCGTCCAAGTATGGAAAGATGGAGATCTTTTTTCTCCTTAGGAAAGCAACCACTACTGCCAGGCACTTTGTGAATACCCTTGGGGCTGATGTTAGGCCAAAGGGCATTGCTCTGAATTGATAGTGGCCTGAGGGCAACTCGAACCTGAGGTACTTTCTGTGGGAGCACCTGATGGGAATGTGAAAATAGGCATCTTTGAGGTCCAGGGAGGCTAGCCAGTCCCTGGCCTTAGAGAGGGCAGAATTATTCCAGAGTCACCATTTTGAATTTTGGTTTTAAAGGTGCTTGTTCAGATATCTTAGATCCAGGATGGCCGCCATTCTCCTGTCTTTTGGGGGTTAGGAAGTACCTGGGGTACAATCCTTTGCCCTGTGTGGGTAGGAACCCTTTCTATGGCTCTGAGAGCCACAAGAAGAAACCTCTGCCTCTAGGGCAAGGGTCTCTGATGGATTTGCAGGTGGAAAGGATCTGGTTCTTATCTTGGGAAATTTTTTGAAGCTGAGAACCAGTCCCTGACTTACTACCTCCAGGACCCACTTGTCTGATGTTAAAGACTTCCAGTCCTGGACAAAGCAAGCCAGCCGCCCCCCCACAGGTATTGGAGAATCGGCCCGGGCAGACCCATCAGGGTGTCTGCTTGGCAGGGGCTTTAGGCTGAGGGGTGGAAGCAGGCCTGCTCATTCCCTGTCTGCCTCTCCCTCTGAAGAACCCCCTCTGAGCATAAGCGGAAGAGGAGGCCTGGGCTTGGTAAAAAGGCCTTTGAAAGGGCCTGCCCCTGCCCCTGGAATGCTGTCTCTGAGGAGTGGCTTGCCTTTCTTTGGCCTGAGCACTCCTATAGGTGGCCCTGTACTCGTCCATCTTCTTCATGTAGTTCTCTGTCTGCTCCCCAAACAGAGAATTACCAATGACAGGGAAATCCATGGCCTTAGCCTGGGTATCCTGTGATAGGTTAGTACATCTGAGCCAAGCCATCTTCCGAAGGGCCACAGATGTAGCCATGACTCTAGATGAAACATCACTGGAGTCCACAGCAGCATGAAATTGCACCTTGGATGCCTCAATCCCATCCGCAGCCACCTGCTCTAGCTCCTTGGCAAGCTGGTCAGGGGCCTGTTTAGCCAGAGCCAGCACAGTGTCCCACCTGGACTTCTGGTATCTAGCTGTGTAGGCCATATAGTTAGCCTGCCTGAGTCCCAAGGATGCTGCCATGTACTGCTTCTTTGCCATGGCATCAATCCTCCTGGAGTCCTTATCTGGGATGTGAAGCCAAGGGAATATTTGCCTTATCACAGGCAGCAGCCTGCACTACCCCAACATGGATGCATTGCTGGGAAAGGAACTCCGTGTCTGAGCCTGAAAGAGTATACCTCTTGTCCATTCTTCTGTCCACAGGAGGTATGGAATTAGGAGTCTTTAAAATTTTAAATGTCTGTTTCCCAAAGGATTTATGGAGGGGAACAGACAATCTCCTGGACTCTGGGATGTCCATCATCTCTACAAAATCAGGCTCCTCCTGATCCTCTACTGCTTCTTTCATTGGAAGCTGGAGGGTTTCAGTCACTTTCTTGTATAACATAAAATGGGAAGGGGACTCAGAAAGCCTAGGAGGAGAAACACCTGAAGGTCTGTCTGGGTCAATAGGCACATCCAGACTTTCATAATCACCATCATCATCATCCTCATGCTCTCACTCCTCCTCCTCCGGTTCATAAAATTCTTCTAAAGTATAATCCGGAACCGGGGGAACCAATCGAATCAAGCCCCTGACAGATGGTGCCGGTTCAGCTGGAACCGAAGTTAGTGATTGAACTATCCTTATTGCTTTGGCTATTTCATCAGTGGTCGGAGCAAGAACTTGTAGATCCGAACCGGATGATTTTTCCCTTTTCTTTCTTTTAGCCGGAACCGACTCCTCAGAATCGGTTCTCCTTTTGGCCGAAGGAGTTTCGCCCTGGTCAGAGGGCACTCCTTCTGGTTCGGTCGGAACCGAACCGGGCTGGCCATCCGGGTCAGTGGACTTCTCGGTCTCCCTTTCCCTCAGTCTACCTACTCTCTTATCCAGGGTAGCTTTGGGAAAACTTTTACAAATTTGGCAGTCTGAATTGAGGTGGTCAAACCCCAGACAATAAACAGAGGTGGTGTGGGGATCAGCCGTAGCAAAGGCTTCCCCATACACACTACAGTGTTGAAACCCAGTGGGCCCGTTTTTTTTCTTGGGTTTCTCAGACATGGCCAATCCTATCCACAACTTAGCCTTTTTTCAGCAATACGTCAAGCAAGACACCCCTATCGGTTCCTGATCGTGTTACGGGTCTTGGAAAAAAACCTAATTAAATCCATTGTTTTTAGAACCAATACGAACTGGTTACCACACACTAATAAATTCAGTAGTTTTTTTAACACTAAACCGATCGGTTCAAACCGAACCGATCCAATGTTTTCAAGTTCCACACAGAAACTAAATGCAAAACCTATCTAGTACTCACGGTACCACAGACAGAGACTTAACCGACAGGTTCAGTAGCAAAAAATTCAGTCGAAACAGAGCGAAAAGACGACACTTTAACAGATTTTTTTGAACCGAGCAAAGGAGAAATCTCCAGAGCGACTGTTCAGTGAGGCGGAGTAAAGAATCTGACGGTTGGAGTTTAAACAACAGCAGACAGAGACTTCAACCAAGCTCAAGCTCAGCGTTCCATGCCCTGCATGGAAAGTTAACTCTTTGTTCTCCGGGGCAGTTCAAAGGTTGGTGATCACTGCAATAGTCAGAATACAGCAAGACTTCATGTTGTTTGAACAAATCCTTCATTTGCTCCAATATCCATAGCGGTTTCTAGGGACGATGAGACTGAGGAGGAGACCCACTTCCCAGCCTCCACCACCTCCTCCATGCTGCTCCGTGAACATTCGCGAATGGCCATGGAGTCACCATCCACAGTACCCTCTACCTGCGAGTAGGGGAATTTCCCTGGTGTCCTGGTCAAATTTCCCCCATTCACTAAAAATACCACCAACAGCTTAATCTGGTCATCAGTTGCCATCCATCTGTATCCCCCTTCCCTCGGAACAAGGCTGAAAATAGGCAGAACTGTCTAATCCTCCTTTCCTGGTCAACAAAAAAACAAAAACAAACCAAAAAAACAAACTAAACCTAGTAATATTATGGTTTAATAATTCTTGCTACTTGTGACTTTGTTAATGACCTTTGATATTTATTAACTGAAATGTCTCATTTAAAACCAATAAAATAATGATGTGATCTAATCACTACTTCATGCCATCTCTAGACTTTGTTTGACTGCCAAATCTGATTCACTTAAGCATTTTAAGGACTGACGAGCTGGTCATTTTCTGGAGATTAATGACTGGCTGGTGGGGGGGGGTCAACCCCACCCAGCAGGTCATTAGTTGACAGGAAATGAATGGGTCATCATTATTGCAATTGTAAGTCTAATTGCAATAATGAACTTTAGAACTTTTTTTCATTATTCTTTTTCTTTTCTGCGGTACGCCGGTAATACTGTAGTGTTTTTTTTTTGGTTTTTGCCCAAGCCCCATGAAACACTGGCCGGCCCTCCAGCCCACCGCTGATGACCCGCCCCACAGAGCCGTGGTTTATCCTTCGGGCAGGGGCAATGGGCAGTTGGTAACGCCCCCAACACATCCAGGCATCGGACGGGCCTTAGGCGGTGGCAAGGAGACCAGCTGGGGCCATGCATATTTTTTCAGTTTTTGGGATTGGGAGGCGTGGTGTGCAATGATGCAACGGTAAAGCCCCGCCTAGTGTCTGCATGCCTCCCAGCCTCAACCTTGGCCTCCCAGCTAGCTGCCCCCGTGGTCACCAAGGGGTGCTACACCAGGAGGTTGACCCCTCCCTCCTGGAGATGGATAGCATGCAGTCGCGCTCAATCCATCTCCCCTCCCGGCCAACTCTCCAGCTTCATGGGCTTGTTCCCGAACCCGGGTAGCTGGTGCCAGAAGCGGTGGCACCGACATTGCGCCAGCAGGCCGGACTGTGGTGTGTTTTGAAGGCTGCGGCATGGTCTGTTTTCGTCCTCTTCCGTGTTTGAAGAGGTGTCATGTTTTATTATGTTCTACCTTTTTTAGTAAATGCTTTGTTTAAATATTTTTTAACACGCCATTAACCCGGGTTTGGGAACGGACTCAGGATGCCGGGGGTCAGGAGGGAAAGGAGAGGAGAGAACTGAGCACTCTGAGGGCTGCTCTCCACTCCTGGGGTGGGTTGTAGGGGTTGCATCGCTCAGTAGCGGCCCCTGGTAGAGATTGGGAACACTACAAGAGTGGTGCGGTAGAAGGGACAGGAAAAAACATGAAAATGGCATCCACGCCAGCAGCCCCACCTCCCTGCACCATAAAGCCAGGAGGCCCATGAAGCTGTGCATCCTCACCCAGCAAAGTAGCAAAGGAGTGCCAAGGTGCACTCCTGTCTCCCCTCCTGATAGCCCCTAGTGGACAGGGGGTTCCCCCAGCGAAGGGATTCACCCGGGTCAGCTGGGTGAGGTAGAAGCAGGATGGCAGAATGGGAGGCGCGGTGGCGGGCAAAGGCTGGCCAGCCGGAGTGGGCAGATGGATGCAGGTAAGGCAGGGATAAAGAGAATATGCAAAAAATTAGTTACGTAAGAACTTACCGTAACAGTAGATCTTTGAGAAAGGTTCCTGCAGTAGGTCATCACAAAATAGGAATGTGCCCCCTGGTGTCGGGACCACACGGTGAACTTCTAGCTAGCAATCCATAGTGGGGGACGGCCCCCGGCGTCACCTGACAGGACGTCAGCGTGACACTATAAAGGGGGGCAGTCCCCATGCCCGCCCTCCGGTTCTCTCACCAGAAGACCTCGGAAAGGTAAACAGGAGAAAGGAGGAAACTCCTTGAGCCCTGAGCTGCTAAAGAGCACTGTGGGAAAGGAAAGAATAAGCAAAATCTGGGGGAAGGTGGGAGGGAAAAATATGACCCACTGCAGGAACCTCTCTTGAAGATCTACTGTTACGGTAAGTTCTTACGTAACTGTTATATCTTACTTCGAGAGGGTTCCTGCAGTAGGTAATTACAACATAGGGATGAATTCCAAGCAGTCAAGAAGGAACAGTCAGAGACTGAGATCCGGGAGGTGGAAGTGTCTGCAAAGAAGGACGCAGACTAGGACAATTAGCCCTGAAGAACGGACAGTCTGATGCTGGCCCAGCACCTAGAGGCAATGTCCTGACTGTAATGCTTTGTGAAAGTATGGACGGTACTCCATGTGGCCACAGCACAAATGTCAGAGGTGGACACATTTCTCAGAGAGGCAGTAGAGGCGGCCAGAACGCGGGTCAAATGCCCCTTGACCTCCCCTGGAAGTGGTTTACCGTATTTCTGGCAAATAAAAGTGATGTAGTTAGTCAACTACCTGGAAAGGCATTGCTTGGAAACAGCTATGCCCTGATGTTTGGGCGCTATGGAAACAAATAACTGGCCTGATTTGCGCACCTCCTTTGTCTGAGAAATGTAATAATATAAGACCCTGTGCACATCCAGTGTGTGCAAGAGGTGTCCCCCCCCCCCCCACTGGAATATTCAGGGAAATAGACTGGCAGTTGGATATCCTGGTTTACCGTCACCTCGGATACCACCTTTAGAATAAAAGAAGGGTTAGTCCTCAGAGCCACCCTGTCTCTGTGGAAAATTAAATAAGGCTCCTTGCAAACCAGTGCCTGAAGCTCAGAAATTCTTTGAGCTGAAGTAATGGCAACTAAAAATAGCGCTTTCCAAGACAGGTAGCGCATGTGGCAGCTTGCTACCGGCTCAAAAGGAGACAAAGTAAACTTCTCTAAAATAAAGTTCAAATCCCAGGTGGGAACCGGGCTATAGAACGAAGGTGTCAAGTGAAGGATCCCCTTAAGAAAGGTTTTGGAGACCTCCAACTGAGCAATATTCTTGTCTTCCACTGGAAGATGGTAGGCAGATATCGCTGAAAGGTGGACCTTCAGCAAGGAAGAGCTGAGGCACAAATCAGAAATATGCAAGAGGTACTCAAGGACCTAGTGCACCGGGCAAGAAAAGAGGTCCAGATGCCTGGCAGTCGCCCAGATGGTGAATCTCTTCTACTTCATAGCATACGTAGTTCTGGTGGAGGGTTTTCTGGCTTCCACCAAACTTGGGCTACTCGGATGGAAACCCTGAAACATGACACCGCTATGTCCAGAGGTGCCACGCATGCAGGTGGAGAGATTTGAGCCCTGGGTGCACCAGACTGCCCTGCTCCTGAGACAGAAGGTCATGTAGGAGAGGTAGAGGTACTGGATGTTCCAATGCTAGCTGTTGCAACAGGGGAAACCATATCTGCCGAAGCCATAGAGGGGCAATGACTATCATGTGTGCACCCTCTGCTTGTAGCATCAGCAGGACTTTCTGCAGAATTCAGAAGGGAGGGAAACCATACAGAAACCTCCTTATCCAACAAAATGACAGCGCATCTTGCCAAATAATGCCACGCTGGGGAACGAGCGAGCAAAAACTGTGCAGTTTTGCGTAGAATGGGGAGGCAAAAAGGTCCAGTGGACAGCCCCACAGGTCAAACAGACCTTCTACCATTTCTTGCTTCAGTTCCCACCCCTCGCCGTGGTGCAGCTGAGACTGTCCACCAGGACATTGTGAACACCAGGGACATGGACAGCTATCAAGTGCAGGTTGTGCTGGACTGCCCAGTACCACACCCGCATCACCTCCCTGCAGAGGGGGTTGAGCAGGTGCCTCCCTGTTTGTTTATGTACCAGACCGTGGCAGTGTTGTCGAGTCTGTCATGAAGGTCATGGAAGGGGAGGGGAAAAGGGAATCTGAGGAGAGGTTGGACAACTCCTGCCACCAAAAGCAGATCCCTCTTCATGCTGCTGGAGACCATGACTCTGTGATCCATGTCATCCCAAGTGTTGATCCTATTTGACCCAGTGTCCACTGGGTCACCCTCATGTGCAATCGGGCCATTGGCACTGTGGGAATGGCAGTTGCCATAAGACCCAACAGCTGAAGTACAAAGCGAGCTGTAGTCCAACGAGAGTTGGCTACAGCAGAATCTTGTAGTTTCAGGGTATCCACTCTGTCGGAAGGAAGGAAGGAAGGTCCTGCCCTGGACCGTGTCCAGAATCGCTCCGAAAAACTTGGAGGCGCTGAGAGAGTGAAAGGTTGAACTTGGGGTAATTCACCTTAATGCCAAGTTGTGAAAACAGGTCCAGGGTGAAGGAGAGAGAGACTCCCTCAGACTGTCCTGAGACGGGGCTGACAGAAGCCAGTGATCCAGGTATGGGAACACACAGATCCCCCTGCAACGTAGGGCCGCTGCCACTACTGCTAGGCACTTGGTAAAAACCTGAGGTGCCGAAGACAGGTCAAAAGGGAGTGCCTTGAATTGAAAATGGTTCCCCTGGAACGCGAACCTGAGTTAGCAGCAGTGGGCTGGGAGGATAGGGATGTGCAGGTAAGTATCCTGCCTGTCCAGTGAACAAAGCCATTGATCCTTGAGGAGCAGGGATAAGAGTCCCTGGAGGGTCAACTTGTGGAACCTCTTGTATTCGACAAAGAGATTCAGCAGGCTGAGATCCATGATGGATCTTAGATCTCCAGTCTTTTTGGGCACCAGGAAGAAGTGGGAGTAATACCCTCTCTTCCTTCCTGTGTCAGAGGAACCAGCTCTATGGCTGGTTTGGACACGAAAGTCTAAATTTTTTCCCACACCACTGGAAGGTGGTATGATGGGTAAAGTGACCTGCCTGGAGGGTTGTCTGGAGGTCAGTCCAGTAACTCTACTGAGTGTCCTCTTGCAATCATTTGCAACACCCAAGCATCTGAGGTAATTGCCTCCCACTCTGTGAAATGGAGGGCAAACCTTACCCCCAACAGTTCCATCATCAGATCTGGAGGAGGTGGAAGGGTGTCCCACAAGTCAAGAGGCAGAGGGGAGGGCCGGCTGATGGCCTCCTGCTGCCCAATGAGATCTGACTGGGGGGGTGGTGCCCCAGAGCCCGTGGCGTGACGTTTGCCCTGAAGTCTGGCTGGGGGCTGCTTGTTCCTTTTTTGCTGTTGGTGGCAAAAAAGTTGCTTGGGTTTGAAGCCGGAGCAATATAGGGAGCGGATGTCTTGGAAGGACCTACTGCTATCCTGAAGCTCTGTAATGACGTCCTTTACGTCCCCCCCAAACAGGACAGAGCCAGAAAAGGGGCGTCCAGGAGAGTGGATTGGACATCCTGTGCCAGGCCTGCCAAGCGTAGCCACGCAAGCCTTCTAAGGCAAACTCCAGAGGCAGTGCTGCGTGCCACCAAGTCCACAGAGTCGTAGGTGGCACGTAGCGCATGGTGGCAGGAGGACTTATTAAGCCTCACCTTCTTAAGGAGTCTGTCCCCGAGATCCTGGTCTGAAATAACCAGAATTTCTGATTCCAGGTCTGACAGGGAAGATTTCTGGAAGGAAATTATATGGGCCACGTAGTTCAAAGACCTCAAGGCACAAGTGGAGGAAGTGTACACTTTGCGGCCATATTGGTCCATTTGTTTGGACCATTTGTTGGGCGGAGAGGCACTAAGATGCTTAGGCTTGGCCAATCTGTCGTGGGCTGCAGTGATCACTATGGAGTCAGCCTTGGGCTGCATACTGAGGTGAGAAACCCATTCCGGAGGATGATAGGGCCTGTCAGCCTTCTTGGCGACCACAGGGATAGAGGATGGCTGCTACCATATGGTGGATGTCAAGTCCTCATGCGGCCCCATCCAAGAGGGAATGGGTAAGGGGTCCGCATCAGAAATATCTAGGTGCTCAGCAAGCCTCTTTCTTTTGGGATCCAATTCCTAGGTAGCCAAGCCACAAGCGGCCTGAATAGATCGGAGTAGGTCAGCAAATGAAGGGTCCTCCGGGGGAGACTTGGGGGACTCCTTCGGCTGAGGTTCTATAGGGGAATGGGATCTCGAACTCGCTGAAGAGTCGGAATCCGATTCAAAGTCAGAAGATACTGGTCCTGCTGGGTGAAGAGACTTTATTCAATGCCTCCTCTGTGGGTCTGTCGCCAGGCAAGGCCCTGGGAGTGCATCTGGCAAGCTCCCTGTCCAACATCCAGTGATCAGCAGGGGAAAGAATCCTGGGGGCCGGTGTAGGGATTGGTACCAGCTCCAGACGAGCCAACTCCTGCACCAAGAGGGAATACACCCTGGGGTGTCGGCCTGTGACCTATCCGGAGCCTGAGGTTGCAAGGCAGGAGGAGGTGGAGGTGGTGGAGGAGGCTGGAACCCTGGGTACCCGGAGTGAGGGTAAGAGGGGTAGTCAGAATAATGATAGCGGAAAGGGAAGCCCTGTGGGTTGTACCCATGAAAAAGCTGACCCTGCGGTGGGTACCCAGTCGCACAGGCACGCGCCAGGTACCCCAGCGATGGATGCCCTGGCGCCAGGTAATAGGGTATTGTGGTGGAGGGTAGCCAGGGACTGTGCCCGCTGGAGGAGGGGCAACTGGTCCTGCAGGAGGCCGAGCTGAGGGACTGCTGGGGCGGATGGGTCTGACAGCAGGCCTTGAGGGGCTGGGACCCTGAAGGGGCCAGGCAGCAGTTCAGGCATCGGGGCATGAGGAGTAGGCAGGGCACCCACAGAGCTGTCAGGCAACTGCAGGTCGACTGTCACACCGGCCATCACCAGGCCGGGAAGGACTTCAACCGGTGAGGAGCTCCGCAGTATGGTTCCCCAATGGTATGCGACGTCAGAGGATCAGGCGTCGGAGGGACCAAAGAGTTTGCAGGCTGGTCTTCTGTGTGTGAGAGAGATCTGGGAGAGGTGACCCCCCTGTCGACAGGTCCATTGGAACAGCAGAAGACCCAGCAAGCAATGAGCCCGACGTAGGGGAAGAAATCCCCAAAACACAGCACTCGTCTCCTGCATGGAATCAAGGGAGAACGAGGGGTTGGGTTGAGTCAGAGGAAGAGAGTCCCTGGAGGAAGAACTCTTGAGGGAAGAAACTGGGTCTGGCGGCTGGCTCTGATCAGCGTTGGGGAAATCCACAGGGTCCAACGCGAGAGCCTCAGCTGTGCGGTCATCGGGCAAGCCAGCAACTGACTGATCAACTGTGATCAAGCGGGCATCAGAGGAGCCAGTGTCCAACTTATCAGTTCGGATCAGGCAGACGGCAGATGAGGTGAAGCCCGGCTTATCGACTGTGGCTGTGCACTCTTCAGAGGAACCGGAGGCGACTTCCCAGCTGGAGTGCTAACTACAGTCCCAGAAGCGGTACCTTCCTGAGAAGAACGCCCCTTCCACCCTCTGACTACAGTGGGAAAGGGAGCGCGGCCGATTCAGTCGAGGTAGACGGAGACCGGGCAGGAGGGGTACTTACTGAAGCTGATGCCTGCCCTGAGGCCACTTCTTCGGTCTGGTGGAGCTGGACAGAAGGGAACCGATCCCGGTTCCGGCGCTTCTCCTTTTTCTTCTTTCGCTCAGTGGTGGGAGAAGAAGAACGTTCTCCTTTTCCATGGAAGCCAGGCGCTTCTTGAGCAGATGGGCTTAGAGGGCCTTTTGGCATCTGACTCGTGTGGTCCTGTTAAAGGATAGGCAGATCAAGCAGTCCTGGGCCCGGTGTTTTGGGCCAGGACAGAGGACAGGGATTTGAGTGCTGCACTTATCGCACTTCTTTGGGTGTTGCAACGGAGAAGACATGCAATATCGAAATTAGAACTTGAGTAAAGAAAATAAGAAACCGTTAGCCGAAAAAATGGCGGTCGACTGGAAGCGAAGTTCTCCACAAGGTACGACTGACACAGGTCGGCAGGAAAACTGGAGAAAGGGCGGGACTGCCCCTTTATAGTGTCACTGATGTCCTGTCAGGTGATGCCGGGGGCGGTCCCCCGCTATGGACTTCTTGCTAAAGTTTGCTGTGTAGTCCCAATGCCAGGGGCACAGTCCTATGTTATAATAACCTACTGCAGGACCCTCTCAAGATAGATATAAATATATATATATATATATATATATATATATATATATATATATATATATATTTTTTAGGTGATTAATTCTCTTATTTTTAAAGTTTTCCTTAGAAATTCATACACTAATACTTCAGCATTAAATGTCTAGCTGCTGTGCTGGGCATTTCTTAATTTCTGACCAGCATGGCAGCCAATCAGTGAGCTTCTTTGGCTCATGAATAATTAATTAGATTTACATTCTATGTTAATGTCACATTTGTTACACTATTCATTTTAAACAGCAGCCAATGCCTCCAGGAGAACTTTGAGAAACATAAAATTTGGACACAGAACTCATCTTAGATTTCCAATTACCTCTGTATTTCTTCATCCCCTTATTTACTACTGAGGGCATATGTATGAAAAGAAGATCTTTCTTTTTTTTGAGAGTTCATCAGTTCCTGCTGCATAATTCCCACCTGATGTCATAATACGTAGCTTGAGACATCAGTTATTTCCATGATATCAAATAGTGACATCATAACAGAAGATTGGGACTTAACGTGAGGAATAAGCCATATACAGTATATGATGATAAATTCTAAGGGATAAATCTTGCTGCCATGCAAACTTAATCAGTTATAAATAATGGGGAGGAGAAATCCATGGAAATGTAAAATGCAGCTTAACCCGGCTAATTAAGAAATAGAGAACCTAGGTGTAGAGGATAACCAAAGGTAAGGAGAAAAGGACCAGGGGGAAGGAGGGAGGGAAAATAATGCCTGCTGCAAGAGCTCCTCTCAAAGATCTACTGTTATGGTTAAGTTCTTACGTAACTGTACAATCTTATTTCGAGTTGGAGCTCTAGCAGCAGGCTACACAATAAGGACCGAGTGCCAAGCAACACTAATTGGATCTTGATCAGACTGGGAGGTGGTATCTAATGTAGCGGGAAGTTTCAGGATAAAAAGGCCCTGAAGCACCGCCAGACCAAACCCAGCTCTCCGACGGGAAGCAACATCCAGGCTGTAGTGCTTCACAAAGGTGTGCACCGAGCCCCAAGCAGCTGCTGTGTGGATATCTACCGCAGAGACATTCCTTAGTGCCACAAAGGAGGTGGAAACACCCCTGGTGGAGTGACCCTTAACTGAGCCCAGTAAGGTTTTGTTGTAGCAGAAGGTGATGCAATGGACTAGCCATTTAGAAAGAGTCTGCTTTGCCACTGGTGCCCCCCCTCCCCAGAGTTCTCGGGGCAAAAGAAACAAAAAGCTGATCAGACTTTGAGTTTGAGTGCCGTTAATATAGTATCTAAGCACTCTATGTACATCCAAGAGTGTGAAGAAGAGCCTCCCCTCGATTAGAATATTCTGGGTAATAAACTGGAAGGTTCATGTATTGATTAAGGGTACACTGGGACACTACCTTAGACAGGAACTTAGGATTAGTCCTGAAGGACACCCTGTCCTTGTGGAAAATTAAATATGACTCTTTTAGACATCAGAGCCTGAAGCACGGAAATCCTCCAGGCAGAAGTTACGGCAACTAAAAACAATGCTTTCCATGACAGAAAGCGCAGCTCGCAATCTGTGGCTGGCTCAAAGGGAGGCAACTTAAGTTTCTCTAACAAAAATAAAAGGTCCCAAGAAGGGATAGCATCCCAAATGGGAGGCTTAAGATGAAGCATTGCTCTCAAGAATGTTCGGGCCAAATCCGACTGGGCAACATATTTGCCATCCACTGGTGCATGGTAGGTAGAGATTGCAGAAAGGTGCACCTTAATGGAAGAATAGCGCAGGCCCGCATCTGACAGGGAGAGGAGGCACTTGAGGACAGCATTCAGAAGGCACAGAAGAGGGTCCAGACCCCTGTTAGTGGCCCACAGGCTAAAGTGCTTCAACTTCATGGCATAGGTAGCCCGAGTGGACGGTTTTCTGGCTGCCATTCTAGAGAAGACTACAAATGTGAAGTGGCTACATCTGCAGGTGCCATGCATGCAGATGTAGGGATCAGAGGTCTAGATGAACCAGCCTGGCCTGCTCTTGCAACAGTAAGTGGGAAGACAAGGGCAGGAGAATTGGAGATTCCACTGTCAGTGGCAGCAGTAGAGGGAATCATATCTGGCGAGACCAAAGCGTAGCTATGAGGATCATCTCTGTGCCCTCCGCTTGGAGTTTGAGTAGAACTCTTTGCAGGAGAGGGAAGGCATACAAAAACCTCCCTGTCCAGCAGAGGGACAATGCACCTCGCCAGAAATCACCAGGCCCTTGATCCAACAAAAACTGAGCAGTTTTGCGTTGCACAGGGACGCAAAGAGGTCCAACTCTGGATGACCCCATCTTCGAAAGAAAGATCATCGCCACAGAGTGCAGGAGTTCCCATTAATGAGTCCTTGACCGTGACCAGCTTAGGGCATCGGCCAAGGTGTTTTGGACTCGAGCAGTAGGCCATGGTCTAGAGCCCAGAACCACACTCTCATTGCCTCCTGACGGAGAAGATAGGAATGAGTCCCCCCCCTTGTTTGTTGATGTAATAAATGACTGACATTTTGCCCATTTGAATCAACAGGGGGCCTGGATGAAGGTCCAGTAGAAACGCTTGTAAAACATAAAGAACTGCCCTCGTCTCCAGAATACTGATATGGAGGAACAGTTCTAGTGGTGATCATGTACCCTGTGTCTGTCAATTTTGAAAATGAGCCCTCCAACCCAGGCCTAAGGCATCAGTTGTTAGAACCTGAGATAGGGCTTCTCTCTGAAAGAGGACTCTGGATTCCAGATTCTGAGGGGAGAGAGCCACCAAGAGAGTCTGGACCACTGCTCTGGAGATCAGGACCGGCTGGTCGATACTGTCTCCCCTTTGATCCCACTGCACTCTGAGGGTCCACTGAGGCACCTTCATAAATAGGCGTGCTGAAGGGACAGTCACTGTGGCCGCAGCCATATGGCCTAAGAGCTGCAGCATGTCCGAGCTGGGACCTGGTGAGCAGCTGAAACCTTGTGGGCCAAAGAACGAATGTGTACCGCCCTGTCTGCCGGGGAAGAAAGCCTTCCCTTGCTCTGTGTCCAAGACTGCCCCAATGTATTGTAGCTTTTGACACGGCCTCAGGGATGACTTGGCTAGGTTCAGGGTAACCCCAGGGAGCTGAATGGAAGGTATCCTCCAGGGTGGCCAGAAGCCGATACTTTGTGGCAGTGGTCAGTAGCCAATTGTCGAGGTAGGGATAAACAAAGTGTCCCTGCCTCCTGAAGGCCGCTGCCACCACCGCTAGGCACTTCGTGAACACTCACGGTGCCAAGGAAAGGCCGAAGGGCAAGGCCCGAAACTGAAAATGCCTCCCCTGAAAGATGAACCACAGGAACCTCCTGTGGGCTGGAAGCACCAGGATGTGGAGGTAAGCATCTTGCATGTCTAGGGAACAAAGCCAGTCCCCTTGATGCAGCACAGGGAGAATGCCCGGCAAGGTAACCATCCTGAACCTCTTGTACTCTATGTAGTTGTTCAGGACGTTCAGGTCTAGACTTGGGCGCAGGTCCTGTCTTTCTGGGAACCAAGAAAAAGCAGAATTAGAACCTCTTCCCCCACTGTGGAGCTGGAACGGGTTCTATGGCCTTCTTGTCTAACAGGGACTATACCTCCTCCCAAATTAGCTCGGCGTGGGAGGGAGAGTAAGTCAACTGGACAAAGAGACTGTCCAGGGGAATCTGCAGGAATTGCAGCATGTGACCCCACTCTATCAACTGGAGTACCCATGCATCGGTAGTGGTGGTGGCCCACCTGTCGAGGTAAAGTGAGAACTGACCCCCTACTACCTCTCCCCTGGACTCGGCTAGAGGTAGGGGGTTGGGCAAGGAGTCAGGGGTTGGAGCCCAAGGTGGGCAGAGAGACCTCGGAGGGCTTGGTCTTCCAAGGTCCCTGTGCTTTACCAGATTCAGGGGGAGCTTTATGGTGAAAGTTGCCTCTTTGTCGCGGTTCTTTAGGTTTCTGTCCCCCTTGGCGATGAAATTGCCGACGCCTACCTGGGGTTTGGTCAGATCTGTACAACTGGTGCACAGACTGAATGGCCTTACCAGAGTCCTGAAGGTTCGAGATCACTTTCTCAATGTCTAGACCAAAAAGTACGGACCCATGGAAATGTGTATCCATGATAGCATCTTGAAGGTCCTGCCTAAATCCAGAAACTCGGAGCCATGAGTACCTCCTCATGCAAATCCCTGTGGTGGCTGCCCGGGCTGCCGTGTCTGCTGAATCATAAGAGGACCTCAACACGCACTTCCTCACATCCAAACCTGACTGGAGCACGTCCAGGAGCTCCATCTTGTGGTTTGAATTGGGCTTTTAGCCAGCTTGATGGCCTTGTTTCAGAGGGAATTCTGGTATGCACCACATGCACCAAAAAGTTCAAAGACTGTATGGTGCAGGTGGCGAGGATTACACCTTCCATTCGAACTGGTCCAAATGTTTGGATTCCTTGTTCAGTGGCTGGGAGCTCGTATGCCAGGGCTGTTTGGTCCTGCCATGGGCAGCCGGCAGCACTACCAAGTCCATATGAGGTTCGTTCCTAAGAATGCTCTGATTGTTGAGGGTGATACAGCCTGTCAGTCTTCTTCGGGATGGTGGAAGCTGTTTAAGGTTGTCTCCAGGCTAGCCTTGTGGCATCTTGAAAGGGTGCCACCAAGGGTGGTACAACTAAGGGCTTATGCTCATTCATCCCCAGAAAATGAGCTAGCTTTTTTCTCTCTGGGTCCAGATCTCCAGTTTCCCATTGATTTAAAAATTGGATGCGATGCATCATGTACAAAAGTGTATGATCATTCAGGTGAAGAGTGAGGCAAATCTGTCAGAGGATCCGGGTGAGGGGAAGGCTAGGAAAACTCCCCTGAAGATCTGGAGGAGACAGAGGAGTCCGAGTCAGACGACATCGAGGAGGACCTTGAGTGTGAATGCCGGTGTCGCCTCCTGTGATGCCTGGAGGATGATCTAGACAGACATCTGTGTCATCCGGAAGACCAGTCATCAGACGGGTGCGAAGCGTTCGTTGGCACAGGAGATAGTTCCCTGGGGGGAAGTGGCGACCGCGGTGGCTGTTGCGGGGAGCCCACTGTTAGAGGTTGAGGCATTGGAACTTTGGGTTCCTTGGGGATAGTATTCTTCTTGACTATATCCCACCAGGAACAGAATAAGTCCTTAACGTCTGCCAGAGAGACCATGGCTGGAGCCAATGGGCCTGGCATCTCCAACGGATCGTCAAGCTCCTTGGGCACCGGACCTGACGGCTTGTCAGGAGCCAACGGATGCTCAGGCGACTAGGGCTTTGCCGGCATCTGGTCCTGGGGCAGCGGTGGGGCCGATGGCAGGTCGGATGGCTGACCTGGCGTTTGGGCGCCTGACGCCAGAGTCTGGTGTCAGGGGAGGCAACTCCTTGGCCGGCAGCTAATCCCCTCGTTGCAGTAGCTTCAAGGGTGCAGGCGGCGGAGGTGTAGAGTTCTGGGATGCCAAGGATGACAGGGTCGAGCGCCAGGAATCTGGAGCCCGGCGCTTAGCAGAGCAGACGTCAGAGTGAGAGTCCTGCTCCTTACACCGCTTCCTGTCATTGGATCCAGCTGGATGATCCGACAAAGTGGAGGAAGCCTTAACCTGGTGTGGGGTGGCGCTGAGGCTGTCACCCACCCCTTGACTGGCTGTATCCCTAGGCTTAGACCCAGAGGTATGACTGTATGGTCTAAGGCTCAGGCAGGGGGCCAAAGACCCTAGCCCCGAGGAACCTCCACCTGATGTACTCACCAAGGCCGGAGGTTTCAAGGCCAGCAACCTGGAGGAAGATTGGGCTGTCGAGGGGTGGGGTCGGACAGAATCCGACCTCCTGCGGGAGGTAGGGCTAGCGCTGGCCATTTTCCTGTGTGGAGACCAGGAGCGCGAGTCCGAACCAGTCCTGTCCTTCTCACGGTCGGATAAAAGAATGCCTGACCGTCGAGAGTTTTAAATCGGAGCTCAAAACCTTTCTGTTTTTTAAAGCTTATGGTGAATGATTTTATAAATGCTTATTTAATTGTCTGTTGTCTTTTTAATTGTTTGGTTTTAATTTACTTGTACAGCGCTTTGGGTTTGAAAAGCGCTTAAAAAAAAATAAAGTTTCACTTACTTGCTTACGGTGATGGTGTTTCCTGCTGGACTTTTTCTCCTTCTCCTTATGAGAAGTCTCCGACCCTGAAGACGGGGATCCTAGGCCTGACAGGGTCTTCTGCATGGCAGCCAGCTGTTGTTCAGGTAGATAGGTCTTCATGGTCTTCAGTCGATGGATGTGGGTCTGGCAGTTGAATCCTTGGCAGTGCGAGCAGGAGTCGGCATTGTGGTCAGACCCCAGGCAGATGAGGCAGGTCGAGTGACCATCCCTGGGTGGGATCTGCTTCCCGCACACGCACTTGGATTTCCATTGCTGAGAAGTGGAATACAGAAAAGACATACACCAATGAAGCAGTATCAAATCGGAGAAAATTGGTAGAAAGAAGTCGCAACTGTGACGAGACAATGGTGGTCAACTGGTTAGCAGGAGGCATCTGTGGAGCCGATGTGAACGGGTCGTCGGCAGGAAAAGAACTGAGGTATGGCCAGGGACTTCCCCCTTTATACCACTGGTACACATCGGAGGCGGTCCGATGTCAGGGGGCGATCCCCGCTGGGTACAGCTAGCTAAGATTTTTCCGTGGGGTTCAAGTGCCTGTCGGCACAGTCCTTATGGTGTAGCCTGCTGCAAGAGCCCCAACTCCAAGTAAGATCTTATATTAGATTTTAAAAGCAGCCAACCATTACCTTTTATATCTGAGGTACTTTTTCTTTTCCTCTTTATTTAATTAGAAGATTGCTTACCTGATGTTAGGTGTGATGTGTTTAACAGCTCTTAGCCTGGTAGCTAGCATGTCTTACTCTACTGCTCCACACTACATCATCAGCATTGTGACCTCACTGACTGTGACATCACTGCTACTTAGGAACAGCAAGTGAGTGACTGCCCGGTCATTCACCTGTTATGTCACAGTCTGTGAGATCATAATGCTGATGATGTAGTGTGGGAGAGTAGCGTTAGATATGTCAGCTGCCACACTAACAGCTGTTCCACACTTCCAGCACAATATTATCAGGTAGAAGACTTTCTGATGAGCAAAAGGAATAAGAAAAATACTTCAGAAGTAAGTTACAACTGACTACTACTTAAAATTTGTATTATTTTCCCGTCTGCCTGTTTTGGCTCCACTAGCTCTTTAACAGCAACTTTCTGAAATAATCAGCTACTGTCTTTTCTGTTTAGTTAATTATAAGACGTTCTACCTTACAGTACTACTAGGTGTGATGTGCATGTAACCCCCGTTACCCGGGGTTACTAGAATCCCAGTAAGACCTAGTGGTAGGCAGGGAAACTCCAGTTAAATGGATTTCACACTGTCTCACTCTGTTCTCAGTCTCAGCTGAGACTGAGGGATGACATCACCACAGAACTTTCGCAGCTGCATAATCCACATTGGAATCTGCAGTTGGGAGTTAGGTTAGAATGTTGGGAGTTTTGAAGAGAGTTGTGTGTGACAGTCTTGAAGAGAGGGCACAGCATTCTGTGCACAGGCTCTTGAGCCTAAAGCTCTGATACAGAGCTACTTTAAAGGAGAGGTGTGTTTCCACAAAGGGAACACAGTAAGCTGTTTGTGAAGTGGTGGAGACCGCTGTTACTGGTCTCTGTGCCCCATCCCTGAGGATGGGGTGAAAAGTTTGCCTGTCATTCCAGGGGCAACCCTCCTGGTTCCGCTAGGAAGAAGCTGTCATTTTTTCTGTTGTGCTGCGGCACCAGAAGCTGTCAAGAATCGCCTGTGGGGCACCTGCAACAAAGGGTGAGTTCTGCTCTTACAAAGGGCCTATGTTTCACCTGAACTGTTGTAAAGTGGGGATTGGACTGCTTAATCAGTGGGAGGCCTAGAGGAATAGGCTAAGCCAAGTAAAAGTATATTCAAGTCCAGCGCAAGGGGAAAGCCAAGACATGTAGGGGAAATGTGCTATGCATTTACCCTTTAATCTACACTGCCAAGCTTTTCAAAAAGAGATGTTTAATGTCCAGAGGAATGGCCGGGTATGAATTGTGGAAGCTAGAGGTGGAAGACCCCCCATCTGTAGTAACCAGGTTCACCTCTACGGATTTGCTCTGTGGCCCTTTTACTTTGCCTCAGGCACTTGGCCAGTGCTGAGGAAAGTACCCACATGTGGGATTAAAATGAAGTTTCCCTTATGGAGTAGAAGGCTCTAAGGTGGTTTAGGGAGCCACTGGAAAAGGTGTCCATGTCACATGGAAGGTGTTCGAGTGGCCGGCAGGGGAGTCGAGCCAGGGAAATTCCCAAATAGTGTACAAGTCGGGCTGTGTACCCAAAGCAGCGTGCAAGTCCGGGCTGTGTGCCTGGTGGGTCCAGAGCCTGAGGGCTGAAGTGTTGAGGAAGTGTTCTGTTCTCTTAACCTGCATTACCAGGAATGTAGCCCCGTGGGGGTCCGTCTCTGCTTTGTTTGTTCAGTTTGGATGTGAATAAAAGCCACACTTTAGAATTCCATCCCTGGTATTGGACATTACAGTTATTGCTTCCTGTGTTCGGATTTACTTGGGTGCCCATGTGCAGAGTAGCCAAACCTAGCCCTTGTGCCGAGTAACCTAGTCCTCCCCAAACCCAGTCCCCCACCTGGTACTGCTGTCAGCTTCAAAAGCATACCACCTGTCATTTGCAAAAAGGCAGGGGTGAGGGTATTACATGCAGAACAACAGTATACCTGGAGACTGGCATGGTCAGTTAAATTCCTCCTTATACATCATCAGTAGGGGTGAGCAAGTAACGAACATTAAATTCCAAATACCATGAATAATATGCTATTCGGTATTCGGAACACCGAACAGCGGCACTATTCAGCCAGTATTCACATCAGCTTTCACGCGGGATTTTAATATCTCACAAGACCTGCTGACCAATCACTAAGTATTTGCCAAAGCCAGCTCATGTGACTGCCACATTGCAGCAGAGAAAGATGTAGCGGAGTGAGCTCTGAGAGTGGGAGAGATTAAAGCGGCTTACCAAGTTTTTGTGTTTTCATCTATTAAAGCCCCAATCATTTCCCAATATGGTTAGTGCCCAATCTGCAATCCAAGCAATCTTTTTAAAGTATGAACCGCCAAATTATTTATAAAAATCATGCTGCTACTGTTCCCCGACTTTTTTTTTTGTTTGGCTTTCGCGCATGCACATTATTCACCCACACACTGGTGACGTCAGCCTAGGAAAGGTGATCCTACAGCACCTCACGGTCTTGTCTCATTCGGCTTCGTTGAGCGCTGCAAAGAGGAACCTGTTACTGGAGCATTGCAACATTTATTTTTAGTGTATTTTCTCCACTATTTCAGCACACGACAAACTTGTGCTGAAACAGCATCCTGAGCCTGAGACCGTGATTGGGATTTAATGACTAGCTGGCTGTAGTTGCATAGTATTGTAACCCCTAGGTGGCGCTATCTCAAGGGCTACTATCCCTGCCTGCTTGGCTAGTAGCAGGTTAAGGGGCCTGAGTTCTGAAACGGGTGCCTCCACCCGGAGGTCAGGGTTGGTAGTGGTCAAGCAAACCTGGGCACAGCCCTCCGGGACACTGTAACCCCTCTCTTTCCTTACTAGTGGCCGGAACAATACACAATAATCACTTTCACAATACTCCTGACACACAAGTACCCACACTGTTTGCACTTACCACCAGGGCTTTCCTCTGGCCTGGCCATGGGTACCCCCTGTAAAACAAGGTTATACACAGCAAATAGCAGTACAGTACTCTTGCACAAACTGGGACCACAGTCAGGGTAAATGCAAAAAACAGTTAGATCTGATTTAAGGGGCTTGAACAAGGGAGGGGTATAATCAGGTTAATTTGCTTAAAGGCTCTATCAATCAAACAGTTATGCATGCACTTCAGGGTCCATAAACAGTCACACACTCTGGGTACCCAGATGGAGAATGGTGGGCTAGCCAGGAACGCTGCAGCTGGTTGGGGCCCTGTGATGGAAAACAACATGCACAACACACACTATTTGTAATCCGGAGCCGGAGGGCTCAGTTTGTGAAAAGAAAACAACAAGACAATCAGATGACACACTTTTAGATTAGGCTGCTGTTGCAGGGAGCTACCCTGATGATTACTCACGATACCCAAGTCTGGACACAGGCTGGACGAAAACAGAGACAGCAGGTGGTTAATCTGGAGTGCCAGGAGAAGCAGGGCCCACACGATTCGCTGAGGCGTCGTTCCCGTTCAAGTGTGGAGTAGGGGGCTGATCTCCAGGCAGGTCTCTCATCGGTGGACTTCTCTGTGCAGTGGGGTAGTCTGGCAGGGCCAGCGTGGCATGGCCCAGGCAGAATGGAGATGAACCCGGATTCAGTCCAATTAGGCTGGATAAAGCTTCCAGCAAGCAGAACACAGTGGGGAACTAAATCACGACCCACTTTCAATACACTGCACATTTACATGTAGAGGATTCTACGGTACCAGCAAGTAGAACACAGGTCACACGGTGGGGAACCAAATCATGACCCACTTTCAATATACAGCACATTTACATGTAAGGAAATTCTACGGTACCAGGCAAATGTTCTCCGGTCACAATCGCAAAGTCTCTGCACAAACCAGGGATTCAAAAGCAGCTGGAAATGCTGACAGGCCGATCGCATTCAGCAAAATCTTCGTTCTTCTTCAGGTATGAGCCTGGTAAAAAAAAAAAATCAGCAGCCTACTTCGTTCTCACAAACTCAGATTTAGTCCGAAATAATTCTTCTCGCTCCCTCTCAGGGACAGCAGGCAGACATGCAGGCCAAAACTCATCCCTTTCACAGTTCTCCCATGCAAAACTACATAGAACTGCTGCTCAGAATCACTTGTGCTGTTACTTCTTCACTTCTCAGCTCAAAACTGAAACTAGCTGCAGCAGCCTGGGAAATTCCCCAAGATCCAAAAGGTTCGGTTGGCTGATCCTCCCGTCAGTCACAACAAAGGCTCCCCCTTCAGGTGCAAAAAGGCGCAAAAAGCCCAAAACTACAATTCCTACAGATTTTGACTCCAGACAGCTTCTGTAGTCCGGCTCCATTTTAGGTCCCACCAGTACTGATTGGTCCAATTCGCAGTCCAGGACCAAGATAGTGGACATAAACAAAACAGTCCTTGCTGCAAAGAAGGCAGATTAGACAAACTACATTATCACTATCACTCTAAATGATTTTTAGCAAATAGTTACATCTTTCAGAGCTCCTGCTCAGATTACTCATGACTGCAATCCAGGCAGCTCTTAAAGAGACAGTACACAGAGGCTATACAGGCACTCTCTGGCAATCACATTTAAACTGCTAAAACGTAGGACACCAGCCTGGCAGTGAGCATTTAGACAAGCTCAAGGAAGACTTTTCAGGAACCCCCATTTGAAGGGTGGTTACAGTATGACTTAGGTGCTCACAGTTCGGTTCCTTCCATCCCCTTTTTCTGGCACGCTTGCAGTTTATCTGGGCATACTGCAGAGAGGAACCTGATACTGGATCGCTTATAAGTTCTATTTTTGCTGCTATTTCAGCACGCATAAAGGAACCTTGTGTTGAAAGAGTCTCACGAGCCTAAGATTTTCGATCGCGATTTACAGACTAACTGGCTGTTGTTGCTTAGTGTGACTCAAGGCTCACCTTGCATCGGTCCCCTCGATCTCTTTTTTGCTGGTTTATCTGGGCATACTGCAGTGTAACACATTATCTGTTTTTTTTCCACAGGGTGCTTATCATAACAATAAATAAAAGCCTAATAAGGACACTGAACAGTGCGCACTACAGTGAACTAGTTTCAGGAGTACAGTCTGACACTGCTGCACTTACAAGTGCCATTATTCCCTGCCAGTGTAATTTTTTCTGTTGCTCTGGGTTTTTTTTTCTCCTCTTTGGTTACTTGCAAGGCTCACTTTGCACAAACTACAAATCTTAAACTGCAATTAAATTATTTTGTGGTTCACCTTAAAGTAAGTATTGTGTGTTGGATGCTGTATACATCCTGATGGCCACCAAAGAAATTCATCACTAGACAACAGATCTCAGAGTTCCCATCTAGGACATCAGTGTGATCGAGAGCTATGATGCCAGCTTTGGTAACATTGGGCACTCATGGTGATGTAGATCCTCATAGATAGTGAACCTCACAATAACGAGAGCCACACCAGCCAATCCCCCCTTCCCCGAGCCCCAAAGACACACAAACACCTCAGAATTCTGCGGTTCTGCTGTGAGGGGAAAAAGGCTGGATTGCTGCAGGGCAAGATACTGAGCAAGACAAGCGGCCTAAAATATTAAAATACAATCAAGTCTAAAGACTTGGTATGCGAGGATTGTGGCACAAGTCTGACTGCCACAGCAAAACTGTATACAGGATGGCCGCACAGTACTGGCTCTGAAAAGGGGCATACCAATGTGACAGGAGGACATGTTGCCACAGAGAATGACGAATGCAGAGGTGGTACAGGGTCGAACATACACACACTAGCAAATTATATTTTTACATCACAAAACCTCTGCTTTTTTGTTAGTGTACTGTGTTTCTTAGTGCCTGGTAATAGTGAGAGGCCTCCCTCCCCCCTCTCCCCCCAAGAAATCATTTGACCTAGTAATTTATTTGCTAGGAGCTGTACAGAGAGAGACTTGCAGTTTCACTACCTTGATTTCACAGACCTCTGTGCTCAGAGATGAAGGATAAGAAGACAGTGTTAATGAAACTATTTTATATCTAATAATCACAGTAGTTCTAACTTCTAGCTTGACTGCTATACTTCAAAAAAATCTGTCTTTAATTTGGTAGTGTAAATAATAAGTATATATAGAGGGCCTCAGGTTACACGAAACAAGTAGCAGCCAAGTGTTGGAGGCGAGTTAGCGGACTGCACTACCAACCGCCCACAGTTTAGGGCCAGATAGTGACGCCGCGCAGTTGCACTGTACGCACACCCATACCTCTCAACATTTTGTCACTGAAATGAGGGACATGGACATTTCTGGACACTCAAAATGAGGGACACAGACCCCCAGAATGAGGTACACATCCTCAAATATGGAGATAGAAGATCAGAACACTGTGAAAACCAAAGTGTTTACTTGTACAAAATTTATTTTTGATTTAGTATTTTAGAATATTGTGAATTTCTTCTTTAAAGTCTGAATTTACACTACATTCTTTTTGTGGGCAGCACCTATCCATGAGGGATTGATGAGGGACGCAGCAATTTTAAGGGGTTAAAATGAGGGCTGTCCCTCGTAATGAGGGACACTTGAGAGGTATGCGCACACCCTTGCCTGCCTTGCATGCTGCTTGCAAGAATTTTTTTTGTGCTAAAATTAGTCAGTACTTAACAGCAGTTCTGCTGTAGAAATCTGTTATAAAAACACTGGTGGTGAAGTCTGAGGTTGGGTTCAGGTTTCACAACAGTCAGTAGCAGCCAGCAGTCTTGAAGGGCAGTCGACTCACTGCACTCTCACCTCCCACAGTTTAGGGCCAGGTAGTTACGCCACACAGCTGCAATGCACGCACACCCCTGCTTCCCCTGTATGCAAGAAATACAGGTTACTCACCTGTAACAGGAGTTCTAGGAATGGTATCTGTTGTTCATCCACACTTACTGGCAGGTTCATTGCCGCTTTAAATCTTGCCAGAAGGTCTTCAAGCTGTCTCCTCCCACCCACCCGGGTGGCAAAACTCACGGCTCTGCCCCATGACACCAGATCTAGCCCGCTGGAAGCCAGGTTGCGCGTCAAAGCCGGGGAGGTCGGGTGGAGTGTGTGGATGAACAACATATACCATTCCAAGAACTCCTGTTACAGGTGAGTAACCTGTATTTCTAGGGACATGGATATGTTGTTCAATCCACACTTACTGGCAGACTCCTAGCAGTTCTCCGGGAGGCGGGAAGCAAGGCGCGCACCACCTACTTGGGAAACAAGGACTGGAGAACCGAGGTCCAAAAACCAGCATCCCAGCGTGACGCAAGGTCGATGTGGTAGTGGGTAATGAAGGTGTGTGCTGACTTCCAAGTAGCAGCCCTGCAGATTTCCTGGATAGGGACGTCCCTGGAAGCAGCCACTAATGTAGCGGTATGGCGGGTAGAATGAGCTCTTATCCCTTTGGGAGGATCCATGCCCACCAACCTGTAGCAGAGATCTATGCAGGAGGTGACCCACCTGCCTATCGTCCACTTGGCTGCAGATCTGCCAGGTGCGGCTTCAGCGTAGGTGACAAACAGCTGGCGAACCTCTCCCCGAACTTAAGTCGTTCACTCCTTGTAATAAGAGAGCGCTCTTCTAGGGTCCAAAGTATGGAGCCTATATTCAGCCTCAGAGGTGTGATTAGGGTAGAACACCAGCAGAGTCAACACCTGGTTCAGGTGAAACTCCGACACCACTTTCGGAAGGAATTTCGGGTGGGGGCGCAGGACAACCTTGTCCCTGTGGAAGACCAGATAGGGAGACTCGATGGAAAGTGCCTGGAGCTCTCCCATCCTTCTGGCTGGCGTGATAGCCACCAAGAAGGCGGTCTTCCACGACACGTCAGGAATACTCGCACCTGTACATCGGTTCGAATAAACACTTATAGGCTTAATAATACCAACCCAGTAGATCCACCGGAGTGGAGAGTTCTCGCACGGAGGGATATGTGATTGAGGCCTTTGAAAAAGCGCCTGACCACCTTTTCCTGCGCCACCGACTGCTTTCTGGCCTGCACCCGGTAAGCAGAGATGGCTGCCAGGTGTACCTTAAGGGTCATCAGCCGAAGCCCTAGCTGAGAAAGGAACCATAAGTAGTCCAGAATGCAGGCCAAGGAACAGGAGGAAGGGTCCAACTCCTTATCCTGACACCAAATGGAGAATCTCTACCATTTAAAAACATAGCATTTTCTGGTCGACTCCTTACAGGATGCCTCAACAACACTGAGGACCTCGTAGGAAAGACCCAAGGCCTGGAACTCTAGCCAGTCAGAAACCAGGCCGTCAGGTGCAGGGATTGAAGGTCTGGGTGGAGTACCTTCCCCTGGTTGACTGAGATCAGGTCCAGGTGGGCTGGAAGCTGCCTCGGGAACCTGGAGCTGAGGCTGAGGAGATCTGGATACCAGAACTGGCAGGGCCAGTCTGAGGTTACCAGAATCACCTGCGCATTGTCCCTCTTTGCCTTGAGAAGCACCTTGTGGATCAAGGGAAATGGGGGAAAAGCGTAGAAGAGGCCCAGGGTCCACAGCCTCGAGAAGGCATCCCCTTGCAGCGAGCCCTGCTGAGGGGGGGCGGTCATGAAACAGCCTCAGCTTCGCATTCTCCCTGGAGGCAAACAGGTCCACCTGAGGTGTGCCCCAGTGGGTGAACAGATTGTGTACTACCTCCGGCAGGAGAGACCACTCGTGAGATGCAGCAGCTATCTGGCTTAGGGCATCGGCCAGAGTGTTGGAGGCTCCCGCCACATGAATGGCTAGGAGATCCGCCTCCAGTCTGCTCACGAGAGACCAAGTGCAGAGAGCTTCCTTGCACAAAGGCAAGGAGCACGTCCCGCCCTGGTGGTTTAGGTAGTACATGGTCGTGGTGTTGTCCATCTGGACCTGGACCACTTGACCCCGTACAAACGGAGGGAAGGCGGTGAGGGCTAGTCGGACCGCTCGAAGCTCCAGCAGGTTGATGTGGCATCGAGACTCCTGAGGGGACCAGAGGCCATGCGCTCTGAGCTCCCCCAGATGGGCACCCCAACCCATCAGAGAGGCGGTTGTTAGAGTGACCGTCGGCTCTGGGCGGACAAATGGGATACCCTCCTGCAGATGAGCCGGAACGATCCACCACTGGAGAGTGTTCCTCATCTCCTGGATCACTGTCACTGGCTGGTCCAGAGGACTGGAGCGCTGTGACCATTGGCAGACCAGCCCCCATTGCAGGCGACGCATATGCCAGCAGGCCCAATGGACCACGCTGGTGCAGGCCGCCATGAGGCCCAGGAGGCGCAGGAAGTCCCGGGCAGGACGCAATTGCCCAGCCAGAAATGATTGGACAAAAGAGGAAAGAACCTTGGCCCTGTCGGCCAGGAGCTGTGCTCTGGCTCGAAAAGAGTCGAGCTCTGCCCCAATTAACTGAATCGCCTGCGTTGGCATGAGTTCTGATTTGGCCTCGTTGATGAGGAGGCCAATCTGAGAGCAGACCTGGAGGGCCAGATCCCTGGACCGCTGTACCTCCAGCCTGGAGGGGGCTGCAATCAGCCAGTCGTCCAGGTAAGGGTACACCCGGACCCTTTGGCACCGCAGGAATGCTGTCACCACTGCCATGCATTTGGTGAAGACCCTGGGAGCTGGAGAGAGGCCGAAGGGCATGGCCCGGAACTCAAAGGGATCCCTCTGCCCTGATGCGGAGGAATCGCTAGTGAGACGGATGGATTGGGACGTGAAAGAACACGTCCTGGAGGTCCAGACAGCAGAACCACACGCCTCGTTCCAAGGATGGAATGATCTGAGCCAGAGTGACCATCCTGAAGGTACGAGACCTTAGGAACTTGTTTAGGTCATGTTGATCGCAGATAGTGGATCTGTAGTGCTGTAGGTCATGTTGATCGCAGATAGTGGATCTGTAGTGCTGACATTTAGTCTGTGCATTCACATAGCAACACTGCCAAAGGAACAATCAGTTACTGCGTGTAATTTACAAGATAGATTATCTGGTCACCTCATAATGGGGAACCTTCCCTTGTGCCTTGTTGTATTACTTATAATACTGGAATCCAATATAAGAAGCAGACATCCAAATAACACAATACATATTGATACGGTATCGTTCTCCTCCTGCTGCAGTCATATAGCAGGAGACTGGATATGTTACTATGACATCCCACTAATACGATCTGACACACTTAACAGCTACTATGGAGGGACACTTTCAGCTGTACATCTGTTTGGTGACTTATCAACTGCATTCAGATATACAGTCCACACTTATTCCAGTCAAAGTATTAATCTTTTCTATTATAAGAGGCCGAAAGACTGAGGCTGGATGGCATTTAAGATCCCAACATAATAAAAAAAAAACTCAATAAAAATGCATCTACTAGATTCTATACCTCATTCTGGCGGCAACCATGAAAATACTACTGCTTGTACTAATTTGTTCTGGGAGCGTGGAACTTAACCTGGGCCACCTATGAATATCTCTGCACCTTCAGAATTAGTAAAGATTAAAGGGCTAAGCCTTCTACATATTAATGTATGTAGCCTACTAAAAAAAAATCACTTTGCTTCAAGCCTGGGTTAGCCATACACTACCTGACATTTTGGTGGTATCTGAATCATGGCTTAGGCCGATACAGCTGACAGAGACATTAACTACTTGACTATCAAACATTCAGAGCTGATAGGCATTCAAGAGGAGGTGGGGTAGTAATCTATGTAAAGGCCAACCTACCTACAACTTGTCTTGACTCGTCCTCCATGAAAAAGAATTGAGTGCTATCCCTCAGAATAGATCTCTCCAACACTATCTGCTACAATTGATCGTGCTACAGGCCTCCCTCAGCTGGCCTGAAAATTCTATCCCATTTGGGGATCTGATCTCAGCAGGAAATGAAGAAACCATAATCATAGGTGACCTTAATCTAAACTGGCTTTCTAAGACAGCAGCACCACTATCATCATTCTGTGATATGCATGGGCATACACAACTTATAAATGAACCTACTAGAATAAACAAAAGAACCTAAAAACAATTCACTACTGGACGTATTACTAGTGAGTAAACCTCACCTCTTCTCACATATTGGAGTACTGTTCAATGACATCAGTGATCATTGTACTATTGCAGCAATTAGAACTGCATGTAAGCCTTGCCCCGACAAAATTCATGCTGAGGAGATGAAAAGAAATTCAACATCAATGCATACCTGGATGATATCAAACACTCCATAAGATGGCAAGAGTTCTATTTAGCGACCACTACGGAGATTGCACATGGTATTTAAGTGACATTATTACAAGTGCTCTAAACACCCATGCACGAGTTGCTAAACTTCGTATCAAAAATAAATATTGTGTTGGTTCAATTCAGATCTTAAATCCAACCTGCTCAACAGGGACAAACTTTGGAAGAAGGCTCGAAAAACCAAGTTAGACACTGACTGGGAGCAGTTCAGAAAAGCTAGAATCTCTGCACCAAGAAAGTGCGAGACACAAAGGCTGCATACTATATGGCTGAACTAGATTCATCATACCATAACCCTGCCAAATTTTGGAATACCATAAAAGATATAACTGGCAATGTCACAAGCAACCTACTCCCAAAAAGGTACATAGTGGAAATAGAACCATCATTGACAGAATAGAAGTACTGGAAGCTTTAATAATCACTTTACTACTGCTGGGCTAGCATTTGACTCCTCACCTGCCAACCTTCTGAGATTGCAACTAGGGATTAAGAACTCTGATGTAAAAGTGACTGATTCCACTTTCTCCTTCACACCAACCACACTGAAACAAGTTGAAGAACTAATATACAGTTGGATACAAAAAAGTGCAGGTGCTGACTCTCTGACCCTACTTCATAAAATTGCCTTACATGTTATAGCAGTACGGTGACACATCTGTTCAATCTCTCATTACAGACAGGAGGCATCCCGTCAATCTGGAAAACCGCTCAAGTTATTCCACTATTGAAATCCGGGGATCCCACAGACCTCAATAACTACAGACCAATCTCCATTCTCCCAGTACTATCCAAACTACTCGAAAAAATTGTAGAGCACTCAGTTAAGGGAGTACCTAGAGCTAACAATCTTCTAAATCAGCACAATCTGGTTTCAGAACAAATCACAGTACCATCACAGCTCTTGCAAAAGCACCAATGACTGGCAACTTGAATTGGATAAAAAATTGTGTTAGTGCTGTTTCTTAGACCTAAGTAAGGCCTTTGACACGGTTGACCACGACCTGCTCCTCTCATCACTAAGGTCAGTTGGGCTTGCCCAATTCCATTAGATGGTTTCATGATTATCTTTCAGGAAGAACTCAGCAGGTGAAGGCGAAGGTGATACATCATCACTAGACCACTTCAAAGAGGAGTACCACAAGGATCGATCCTTGGCCCTATCCTATTTGCAATATATATAAACAACATCGACTTAAAACTATCAAAACCACTATACACCTGTTTGCTGATGATACAGTACTGTATGTCAGTCACTCTTCACCTATTACAGCCTGCAAAGATCTACAAACAGAATTCGACCTGCTGCAATATCAACTGCTGGGAAAGAAACTATTATTGAATGCAAAAACCAAGGCTATGTTTTCTCCCTCAGGTGCAGTCAGGATACAGTATCCCTCTTAACCTTCGAAATTAACCACTGCCCTTGGTGAAAACCTAGACTATGTCACAAAATTCAAATACCTGGGGTATGGTTAGATAATAGGTTAGACTACCTAGAACATTTGGAAGAACTGTTAAAAACTCAGACAAAGACTTAAGACTGTACTACAGAATAAGGCACTTCCTTACAAGTGATTCAAAAAGAAGATGGTCAGGCCACTTTCCTCTCAGTACTAGATTATGCTGACTTCTTATACAGTCGCTGCCCTACTGTATGTCTGAACAAGATAGATACACTATATCCACAGAGCCTTGAGGTTCATCACAGACCTACCCTATAGCACTCACCACTGTCTGCTCTACTCTGCAGTGGGATGGGCGTCGCTTCAAGCCAGAAGAGATAGAAATGCAGTATTATGGACCCACAGAGCAATATCGCAGCAGCTTCCAAAATATATCTCTGACTGTTTTTACAAACCACATTAAATAGTTATGCATTAAGAAGCATGAACCTTATTACCCTCAAGGTGCCTAAATTCCACTCTCGACATGGTAGATATGCAATTAGCCATGTGTTATCCACTTTATGGAACACAATGCAGAAGACATTGAAATTGAAAAAGCTTATATCTATTTCAGCCTTCAAATACCTATACAATAGGATTTTCAAAGAAAAATGTAGCTGCTTCCATCAACACTAGTTTAACCCTCCATATGTAGATATGTAGATACACAATACAAGCTTACCAGCACCTACTGTGAAACTACCCTATAACTTACTATCCAGTGCCTTTTCAGATCCGGTGCCTAACCCTCTCCTCTTCCTCCTATACCTACTCTGGATCCTCTTATTGCATTAACTATTAGGATTCCCCCCCACCCAGTTCACTACCCCTTACCATTACTATAGGGTACCAATCCCACTCCATCAGCCACAAAACACCACTTGTCCCCCTAGTACCCATCCTAGCGAGCTGGCTACCTTATGAACCTTATGAATCGTGTATATATGTAATATATCCTTGTTATACATGTCAAATTAATGTGTCCAATATCTGATTTATTGTTTTATTCCTGTCTCTACAATTTGGTGTATAATTTGATTGTTATATTAATTATTGTGATCAGTTGTACTATTCACATTTTTGTATTCTTCTATTTGTAAATGTCCTGAATGCTATATTTCATGTAAATTGAACCTTGACCTTACCAGGTACA
This sequence comes from Neoceratodus forsteri, assembly GCA_016271365.2. Lineage (NCBI taxonomy): Eukaryota > Metazoa > Chordata > Ceratodontiformes > Ceratodontidae > Neoceratodus > Neoceratodus forsteri. The sequence goes on along the minus strand of CM057451.1, from coordinate 666,056,042 downwards.
TCTTGCAAATGAGCCATGCTCAACGATGTTCGCCTGGATAAATAAAGATTTGATTGATTGATTGATGTAGGTCTAGAATGGGGCACCAGCCCCCCCCCCCCCCCATCCGTTTTGGGACCAGGAAGTACCTGGACACAAACCCTGGGTCTGGTGGAGGATCCGCCACCTCCCTGATCACCTCCTTCAGGAGAAGCAGGGCAATGTCGGCTCGATAAGCCGACAGACAGGCTGTGGACCCCGTAGCCCCCCCGTGGGGCGATGGCTCGATAGGGTGGGGACTGATCGAATTCCAGAGGCAGACCCTTTCCTACCACTTCCAGCACCCAGCAGTCCATGAGGATATCGGACCAGGTGGAAAGGAAGTGGTGGAGCCGTCCCCCAATGGGGGGAGCCCAGGGAGGAGTGACGAGGTTGGGGGTGACACCCCTCAACCCGTCACTGGGCAGGCTTGGAGGAAGGGCCGGCCGAGGGACCTCTTGGACCTTTCCCTCCCAGCTTCTTGCTGGAGGAAGCTGCAGGCTTGACTTTGGGGTGCCAAGTGCGAGCCTGCTGGCCCTGATACTGGTGTTGCTGGGCCGGACGTGTCAAAGGGGCTGAAGGCCAAAAGGGCTTTACGCTGCTGCTGGCAGCTTTTGTCCTTCTGGGCAGACGTGACAGAGTCCAAGGTGGCACTGGACTTCTCGATCCTTTGCAGATGACCCTCCACCCCGGGACCGAACAAGTTGGTACCCAAGAAGGGAACATCTGCCAGCTTGTGCTGGGTATCCGCTGTAAAAGTGGAGATCTGCAGCCAAGCTCTGCGGTGCATGGCCACTGCGGCCGCTACTGACCAGACACACGAGTCAGCGATGTCCAAGGAAGTTTGGAGTTGCTGTTTGGCCACCGCCCTTCCCTGATCCCGCACCTGCTTGACCGCTGTCTGGAGGTCAGCCGGGAGATTAGGAATCACCTCATCCAGGGAGCCCAAAAGGGCGTGCGAAAAGTGTGCCATCAGAACAGCCGAGCTGGCCTGACGAAGGCCTAGGGAGGAAGCAGCATAGACTTTCCACCCAGAGTAGTCCAGTTTCTTGGACTCCTTATACGGTGGCTTGTCCACATCCCGAGCGTTTCCGGTGCACCGGAAAACGCTGTCGGTCACTAGCCCCTCTGCAGAGGGGTGCTCAGAGAAACCGGAGAGTGAACCAGTGGGAACGGCATACTTTTGAGCCATCCTGGCCGAAGGTGCAGGACAAGAAGCTGGACGCTGCCATAGCTCCAGAGTTGGACCAACAATAGCTTCAGCCACTGGGAAGGCCTCCGTGGGGGAATCCCCTCGGTCCAGTATCTCTGTGAGGGGATAACTGGCCCGCTTTGAAACGGGTTTGAGCTTCATCCCAGTGGACTCTGAGATGAGCCGAAGCAATCCAAGGAATGAGGATGGGCTCTCGTCCACCGACTGACCCCCAGTGGACTCCAGGTCGAAGGGCCTGGAGAACAGGGAAGAGTCATCGTCAGACTCCGAGGAGTCTGCAAACAGCTGCCGAGGGCCTGAGCCACCCTCCACCTGCCGAGGCCAACTGAGAGTGAGGGTGACCGACAACTGATGGGGCAAGCCCTGACCCGACCGAGAATCCTTGGTCGGGGCCCCAATTTTAGGTTGTGGAGGCGGAGGTTCCACCACAATGGGTGGCGCAGCCGGATTTGACCGAACAACCGGTGCGGCTTTGGCTCCTCGGTTACAAGGGGTTGTTTGGCGCTCTGGTGACAGCCACTTAATGGCGGGGAAAGCGGCGGAGTCAGCTTATTCCCAGGCAAAGAACTGCTGCCACTTCAGATCCTCGTAGTGCTGGCGCAATTTGCGCCCAGAGCCCATCCTCCGAAGAAGGGCGAAGGCGATGATGACGGCGCCCGCCACTCTCCATGGTGCCGAGACCGCCAATGTCGGTGGGATCGGCTGGACTGGGAAGAGGTCTGAGACTGAGACCTTCGGTGTTTCCGAAGGTGGGTCTGAGAGGGGGCGGGGGAAACCCACTCCTCCCTCGGTTCAGGGACCTTAACCGGGGACTCCGGCACAGCAGGCACAGGCAAGTCCTCGGTTTCCACTGGGGGAACCGGTGAAGAAGGGTTGTCGGCTTCTCTAGTCAACAGCCCATCCGACAGGTCGAGAAAAATCTCGACTGTGTTGATGGGTGTCTCGGCCAGCTGACCTGACGGGGACACCGTGAAGCCAGCGGCCTTAGCCGCAACCTCGACCAAAGTCCAGAGTCGACTATCCGGGGAAGGGGACCTCTCCCGCTCCCATGAACATCGATGGTGGGACTTACCCTTGGAGTCCTTCTACTTGGACCGAGAGGAATGTCCCGAAGGCCCCTCTCCCTTGGTGGAGAGGGATTGACAAAGCTCCTTGAACGAAGCCGTGTAGGAGGAGCCCAAAGACAGCGGGATAAATGCCGCAACCGAAGATGATGATGATGATGCGGCCTGGGCCGCTTCCTCCTCGAGGGCGATCATCTGTTTGAGCTGTTTAGCTGAGCCAGCCACCGGACACCGCCAAACGGGCCTCCTTCGACTTGACTGGAGGATAACGTTTCTCGGGGTGCCCAAGTTACAATCTGGCAGCACGATCCTCTAAGACCGTGGCCGAAAAGGACTTGCACAAGTCACAGGCCCTCGAATCGTGCTCAAGCCCAAGGCAGTACACACATGTGGAGTGCGGATCAGTCCGGAACATCTTCTGCCCACAGGGGCACCGACGAAATCCAGGAGTCGATTTGTCCATCGCAGCCACGAGGGAAGATAAAGTCTTGTAAATTTTAGGATTAGTTTCGGGTTAACCGAAGAGTTTGGATCCAGGCCTAAAACGCAGAGCGCAAAGAAGGGAACCTGAGCTTCCAAGCGGCAAGGAAGATCTGGTGTCATGGGGCGGAGCCGAGTGTTTTACCACTCGGGTGGGTGGGAGGAGCCAGCTTGAAGACCTTCCGGCAAGATTTAAAGTGGCAAGGAACCTGCCAGTAAGTGTGGATTGAACAACATATCCATGTCCCTAGAATTATTTATTTATTTTAAATTGCTGTTTACACTCCCCTGCAGTGCTGGTCTCCACTCTTTCAGGGGAGACAGACTGCAATCTCTCCCCGCACCACAGCCTCCCCGATTCTGCCTCTGGTGGTTCCCCATCGAGCCGTGGCTGTACCCCCCAGGAGGGTACAGGGCGACGTGCCCCGCAAATCTTGCTGTGTCGGACCCACTGGGGACGTCAGGGAGGTGCGGGCAATCAGGGTCACTGCTGGGTCTCTGTCACCTAGGAGATCGGCACTGGGTTTTCCTCCTTTTTCTCCCCTTGGTGTGGTGCATGTCCCTTGATGTCAAGGGACCAGGCGCCAATGTCCACCTCATCTCTCGGCCGGTCCCTTCCTGGTAACAGGACTTGCAGTACCCTGGGCCTCAGCCCGGGGTCAGGCAAACTGCGAGCCTTGGCCTCCCCCCAGAGAAGGCAAGCAGTCGTGGGATGCTCAAGCCTTTCTCCCCCCCGTCGGCCCTCTGGTGACCAGAGTCCTCTCCTGAACCTGGGTCGCCGGTGTTGCAAGCGGAAATCCAACCGTTGCACTGATGGCCCGGTGTGCAAGAAATTTTGTGCTAAAATAAATCAGTACTTCTGTACATTTACAAAGTATTACAGTACTTGAGTGTTTAGAAATTGTTGGCATAGACAATGGCAAGTAGAGTGGTAAAAAAAAAGCACTTTAACATACACTAAAATACCAGCAGAATAGACCTAACGGTCTTTCGAGTCTGCTAGATTTTTAGCACCCACATGGAGGGCCGATTTTGGTGTCCTCCCTTCCCCCTTGGGTTATACTGTCCCCAGTCCCAGATGTGCCACCTGCAGTGGACCTGGTCAGGTTTACCCTCTCCCTGTACCTGTCCCATCCCCTCTTAAACTTGTCCACAGTCTCCGTCTCTACCAGCTCCCTGGGCAGAGCATTCCATGGCTTAACCACCCTTTCAGTGAAATAACACCTCCTCCCGTCCCCCCTGAGCCTGCCCCTTCCAGCTTACACCCATTCTCTCGTGGCCCCCTCCTCCTTCCTTTGGAGCACCCTGACTGGGCCCACCTTATTGATCCCTTTTATGTACTTAAAAACCTCTACCATGTGTTCCCCACCCGGTCCCTCCTCTCCCCTGGCCCCAGATCATTTTTGGTTGCCCTCCTTTGGACCCTCTGTAGGAGTGTGACGTCCCTCTTTAATTGTGGTCTCCAAAACTGCACACAATACTCGAGGTGTGGCACTTGGTCCACTCCATGCAAATCTACAATGGAGGAATAAGTTGGTGATGGTGAACCTGAATGTGACCGACGGTCAGGCCACCATATTCGATGCCCAAAATTATTCTTTACCCCTTCCAAGTCCTTTCTTCCGGCAACAATACCACTGTGGCTGGCACAGGAGAAAGTGATACAGAAGCACAACAGAAGGACACTGTTCTCGACTCCCACAACCACCAATGTGTCCCCATCTCTCACCAGCACCATCACATCTGTTGTCCCCATCACCATCATAGAGACCCTGTCTTCCACAACAACTGGCAGCATGACTACCACAGCCAGTCCTGCAACTGTGACTGTCACTCCAGTCACTACTGTAACACTATCACCACAGTCAGTTATCTCTGCCACGGTGAATATTACCAGTATGATCACTACAGTTGATACAGTTATGCCTCCTGATTCTCAGTTTCTCAGTACTCCTGAAAAAGTTGTAGAGGAGGACCAGTCACCTGGTTCTGAGTATTCCCCTTCACGTGATTTGGCCAGTGACATGGCACCTTCTTCATCAGAGAGAGGCAAATGTGAGTGACTTTAAAGATGAGGCAGAGTATGCTATGTACCTTGAGGGCAAAAAAAAAAAAGAAAAGAAAAGTGGCCGGCAAAAGAGCCTCTAGAAGCAGCATTAGTATCCAGGGTAGCAGAAGTAGCAGCAAGCGTAAGGGTCCCTCTCCACCCAAGAAAACCAAGCAAGCAACACTGACGTTTCTTCAGCAGGCTCCATCACAGCCTGAAGGATAGCCAAGTGATGGCAGCACTGGCATGGCACCATCAGGGGCAGTGGTCACAGGGCAAGAACATGAGGACAAGACAGGGACATCTGTTGAAAAAACCTGGGAGATGTCGTACTACCAGAATCACTGGTAACCACAGTGTTAAGAGTGCTGTGTGGCTGCATTTCACTTTGTTAAAGGAGGACACAAGGAAGGCAGTCTGTTCTTTTTGCAACAGCACTATAAGCCAAGGGAAATCACTCTCTAACGTAACCACATCATCATTACAGAACCATTTGAAGCTTAAGCACCCACAACTGTATCAAAGCTCATCTGGGTCTGGATCTGGACTCTTGGTTTCACCAAGACCAAACCCCTCCAGTTGACAGGCATGTACTGTTGGCAGTGGTGGTGGTACCAACAAATCTGATTTCGAGCAACCCAGTGGTCACAGCAATCCTTCCCCCTCACCAACACAGCGTCCCTCTACTCTGGTCACTTCTGACTCCAATGATACTGCAAGGTAGAGACACTCATTATCACTTCGCACACCACCAGTGAAGAGGTCCACATCGATGTCTTCCATGGTACTTCCAATAATGGATACTCTGCCCACACAAAGTATCATGCCTCACATCCAACAGCACAGCAAATCACACAGCTGATTGCAGAGATTATGGCGTTGGATCTCCAGTTTATCTCAATTGTGGAAGATACTGGCTTCTGGTGGCTTCTCAACTATTTGTACACACATTACAGATACCATCTCGTACTACATTTTTACGGAGTGTACTGCCATGGCTGTATGCTGGCGTGCAATCTGCTGTTGCTGCTCTGCTTGCAGAGGCTGTTGGTGGTATTTTTCACTGCACGTCAGACACCTGGAGTAGCAATAACTCCCTGCATGCCTCTCTCCTTAACTGCACAGTGGTGTGTGCAACAGCCTGCTGTTGCTGTCTCCGATGCATCACCTTGTGGCTCACCCTTGGGTCCCCCCCCCAATCTGGTAGTCGCATTAGGTTGCTGAACGTTGGACTGATGGAAGAAGACCACAGAGCACATAATATTCTCACGTTCCTACAAGACATGTTGCGGTCTTGGACTGGTGTTAACACCAATTTAAAAGTTGTTCTTTTTTGCTGCCAACAATGGCACAAACATGGTGAAAGCCATCAAAGATGGACATTTTCTGAGTATTCATTGCTTTGCACACACACTGTATTTAGTAGTGACTCATGCACTGTGTAACAGTACAAGGACCAACAACATATTATCCACAGCCTGTTCTATCTGCAGCCATTTCCATCACTCTGTAAAAGCCACTAACAAATTATGAGAAGTTCAGGAACGCCTTGGTCTGCTCTAACGTTGTGTAATACAAGATGTTCGCACTCAGTGGAATTCTTTATACCTGATGCTTTCAAGACTGCTTGAGCAAAAGCAGGCATTACATGAAATGTCTATGGAGGCAGATATTGGAGGGGTCCTAGGACGTCATGATTGGTTAGTTCTTGAGGGCATAGTGAATGTTCTTGTGCCATTTGTGAGGAGTACATGTGACCCAAGTGCTACCACAGCCTTATTTAGATTATCCCAGCTGTGCATATTCTCAAAAGATCATTATAATGGTTTTTGGCTGACAATACAATGAATACACAAGCGGTCACTGAGCTTGTTATTCATCTTGATACAGAACTTGATACAAGGTTCGCCACAGTCATGGATAACTGCCATCACGCATTTGCTACCATGTTGGACCCTAAGTTAAAATGAGAGATCCTTCATATAGCCATGGACAGCCACAGGGTGACTCATTTTAGGCAACAGCTGAGTGAAGCGTTAAATAGTGCCATGCAGGCAGTGAGACACTCTGAAGGGGAAGAAGATGCTCCAGCTCAAGTTCCTAAGGGACAGAAACAGACATGTGGTGGTTTGGAATCGAATAGTTCTGGTGGAGATGGGGAAAGACAGCATAATGGCAGTGCAGAGGAGAGTGACGAAGCATGACTCAGCATATCATTGAGTCAACAGCAACACAAACACTCTCAGCCTCTCTCTGCAGAAAATTTACTTAATGGCTACTTTGCAGAATCAATTGAGCCATTTGAAGTTGATCCACTAAGCTACTGGATTCAGAAAATGAACTCATCTCCTTACCTGGCACAACTTGCTTTAAAATACCTAAGCTGCCCTCCTACAAGTGTGCCATCCAAGAGGATGTTTAGCAGTGCTGGTGGTGATGTTGACCCACACTGTTCCAAGCTGGACCCTCAACACATTGAACAGCTAGTGTTCATTAAGCTAAACTTGCCAGTAGTTGGCTACAAATATGATCTGCCCACATAAAACTGGTGGTGCAGTACTGCTTTCGACCTGCCTAATGTCACAACAGTGTGATGTTACTTACTTTAGGTTACTAATTATCTTTTGGTAGAAAAGGACCGCTTGGCCCACACAGTCTGCACAGATTGTCCATTCCTGCCTTATCGGTCTCTTCTGCAGACCCTAAAGCAACCCTGCTGCCTCTTTGCCTGTTTTGCAATACAACCCAATGCCTATCTCACGCATGCTTGAAGCTCCACACGGTTTTCGCTGCCATCACTTATGCTGGCAGTCCGTGTCAGGCATCTACCGTGCCTTAACTGAATAAATATTTCTTCACATCTGTCTTGCACTCCCCCTTCAGCTTCATCACATGCCCCCATTTTTCCTGGTACTAGTGCTCTTTCTCATTTGAAGAGACTCCCTTTATGTGCCCTCTTCACCCCTGTGAGGTACTTGTATAGGTCTCTATCATGGCACATCTCGCTCTCCTCTCTTCCAGGGTGCACACACAATGCACTTATGCCAGTGCCACTTTAGTTGCCCTAGACAAGACACAAGACGTCACCTCACCTACAGCCTTTGTTCAATCTATGATGACAGTCTGTCACCTGACCACTGACCAGTGCAGTAGTTTGTTGCCTTTTTGGGCTTCTGAAAGGCCGTTAGGGGATGATCATGGCAGAATTAACTGTTGTACTTCAAAAGGGAAGGAAATGGCGGACTTCAACAGTGTTACAATGTCTTATTTAAAAACACACTTATTTGGAGCGGAATAACGAATATCTGGAGTCACGAATGTCACAAATGCACTCAGCAGGTCAGGCCCTCTGCTCCCACAGTGCCAACCTCCAAGCGCAATATTGTGAACAGGTAACAGACAGGGTAACCCTTCTGTCTGCTTGTGGGTCCGAGTCACCTTTAGTCTCAAGTTCTGGGGGGATTCAAACTGTGAATCTTATGCTAGCATACACAAATGTACAGGCTCAGATAATACTCTCTTCGGGGGATGCAATATATCTTTCGCCTAAGGGCACCTAATCAGGTATCCAAAATTAACCCTTAAAAACTCTATAAAAGACCTTAGGTATATTCTTACCTTTTCCCAGTTTAGTAACACCATCAAACTTTTGAACAGTTGTCAGACTTAACCATTTACACGTCACATGCAAAAAGGAACCAGCAGACAACCCAAGGCAGTCTTTTAAATATTATATTTATTAAAAATGGATAAAAATATGAAAAATGTAAACAAAACAATATATCAAAGAGCATACAATCACCTAAATGAAAACAAGGAAAAGTACAACACAAAAACTCCTACCACAATACAGTTAGACTTTTTCTGTCTAATGTATATCCTTTACAAGAGCTTTAGTTTCTCTTGGGAGTCCCAAAATAATGTCTCTCAAAAACAGTTCAGACACAGTATTAGTTTAAACTGTCTCTCTCCACACCCCTTCTATGAGTCATCTGGCTCCTCCTTTTAGAATATAAAAAAATACAAACATGATGTCCTATCAGAAGGTATTTTAAATAAGGAGACATCAGCAAAAACTCATTTCCCAAATTATAAGTTTGATTTCCCAGTTCGTTCTCTCAAGGTATTTCAAAGGGTTTTATAGCTTTTTAACACCAGCTGGTATTAAATGTTCTTCCTCTTAAGACATCATAAACGTTAATGATTTTCATCCTCTGGCAGACTCAAAGTCCCATTTCATTTCCACTTCAAAGAAGCAACAGGTCATAAAAAGGCCATAAAATGCAATTTCTCAAGGATGTTAATTACATTACAGAGATCTCCTGGTTTAATATATATCCTGTCATTTCACTGAAACCTTGGGGGGGGGGCACCCATGGAAGCACTGTGACAATCACATACTATATTTTTATATTACAAATATCATCCAACAATCACAACCAGCTGGCCAAGCTTCACAAGGAATATGAATATTCATCCAAATATTCGACTTAAGGTATCGCACACTCCTAATCATCAGTATTGTGACTTCACTGACTGTGACATCACTAGTAAAGAAGAGTTAGTCTCCTGCTGCTTGACTGGTAACTTGCAACACTTTACCAATCAGGCTGTGGGGATTGTGATGTAACAGAGAGTGAGGTCACATACTCGTAATGTAGTGGGTGGAACAGAACTAAATAGGTCTGCTTCCTGTTAAAGCACTGCGTTTCACATCACACCCAACACTAGCAGGCAGAAAACCATCTAATGAGCACATTAAAAAAGTAAAACATTTCAAAAACAAGTAGAAAGGGATTACTTTTAAAACTTACTAAAATGTAAGGCTTCCCATTTTTTGCCACTACCAGCTCCGTAACAGTAACTTTTACATACCGGAGGGGTTAACTACAGTGTTACTGCACCCCAAAAACACCCCACAATTCACTGACTGCTTGATTATACAGTACCTTTTGTCTGGAGAAATCGGAAGGGTCAAGTCAAGTGGAGATAACCACCTGGTTCAAACCACCGAGGCTACTTGCACCTTAACAGTAAGTGATCATACAAAATTATCTCATCGTGAATGTCCTGTCAGGCATCTGACCACTGAAATTAGTCCCATTTATAATGCAAGGGTCAACTGAAGCAATGTTTGTACAGTAATTGGCTGTGCAATTTTCAGAAAAACATGTTAATTAATTCTATGTCAAAATGTATTACTAGCTGCACAAAACACTTCATGCAAGAGCCAGATTGTGCTAATCAAGTTTGAAAACCGAAACTGGTCCCCTCCCTTCAGTAATAATGTACAGTTAAAATGATTTATTGGCTGGTGAAAGGCCAAAGGCAATAACGCTTTTGCAGTGCAGTGGTTATAGTGCAGAATCAGACAATCCCAGTTCCAATCCCAGCATGGTCCCAGGACTGCCGCAAGATCTTGAGCAACTCACTTGATCACCTGTTACATGAAAAGAAACAGCACTTGGGTAAAAAAAAGATTCAGAAGCCAGTCAGAAACTCAATATGTATACTATAGAAAGCAAAGAAGTATTTTGAATAAAACATGTTATTTTTCTTGTCAACACAGATGCTAGTAAAACAACACTGAAAAATCATGTACTCTTAATACTGTGATAGCTATGTCATTTTACCAGTAGCTATGTCAATTGAATCCTATGGTACACTGTACATCGGATATTCTATTGTATTCTGTGTAGACTGTTTATGTCACTGCTTCCTTGCGCCTGTGGCTTTGTTTCGCTCATCCACTTGTTGCAAGGGAACTATGGCAGCAACATTCTACACTGAATAACAATCATATTAAACAACCTCAGAATATTCCTTGTATAGTATATGATTACATGCTGTTGTGTACTTAAATCTGCCAGGGCAAAATCATTATAGTATAATGTTCGGTGTCACAGTGTATGAAACTCAATACTTTTCAACTGCTGTTGTACCACAGTACTGATCAGAATACTGTCGTACCACATTAGTTATGTTACCACTCTGCTATAAACAGCACATAATCTTGCATCTTCTAAGATTCCTCATGCTTAGCTAACTGCAGATTCCTCATATTGAAGGATTCAGCAAGGATGAAAGTACCCTAAGTAGGGGACGCTGTTGAGCAGTTCTACTGGCAAGACACACCTTAGACCTGCTCTGTCTACCATAGACCAAATTTGGATAAAAATTTATGTTTTTTGTGAAGTGACTGCAGAACTAATTGTTGGACTGTGTAGCTTACTGTGTCCAGAGTCGACTGATATAAAACAGCAATATGGGTTGCAATCAAAAAGCCTCTGGGAGCGGATCTACAAATGCACTGGCAGTTGAAGTGCAGGCCACAACAGCACCTACATCGCTGACTATTGCTGGATCGGAACCCCCTTGGAGAGCCCTGCAGGTCTTGATGCAGGCGATCGATCTAAAGGTGGAGTCGATACTCCAGCAATTTGTGGAGCAAGATGCAAAGTTAGAAGCTGTATCCCAGATGGCCTCGTCGGTGGAAAAAACTGCAGTCCAAGCTTTAACCGCTACATCTAAGCTAAGACAAGAAAATAAGCACCTGCGTTATCGGCTAGAGGCCCTGGAGAACTCCAATAGGGCAGCCAACGTGCGCATTATTGGATTACCAGATGGAAGCAAGGAAGGTGATTTGATGGGACTTTTATACTTTTGGCTTCCCGATGTACTCCAACTAGCTCGGGATACACTTGTGGGACAATTGTGCAAGGCATTCAGGATTACTTCACGGGTGGCGGGACCGAAAGGAGATACCCCTAGAACAATACTACTGGTAATCACTAGTTCAGCTGAGACACACTATACTAGAGGCCACAAGGTTGGTGGCCTCGCTGAGTTTTAATGGGGCTACTGTTCATTTGTTCCTGGACCTCTCCTTTGCAACTCGGGCCAGAAGGAAAAAATCTGACGCAGTGAGAACTCAACTCCGAAGCTTGGGAGTCAGTCATTCTCCTTTGATGCCAGCCTGTCTACGCATATTCTATGGGTGTTGTACCTACCAATACAGCGACCCTGTCGAAGCCAGACAGAAGCCATTGCCAGGGAGTTCCAGTCCAACGAGGTGCACCAGTCGTCAGAATCGGAAGGACAGACCGTTGGACACTATAAATAAATAAGTAGCAACCATGTAACTATATTGTTGGTTCAAATGCTTGATTTCTTTAATGTAAATCAAAATAGTTATTGGCTGAAGCGTTCTGTGATTCACTTCCTTCTTGTTGTATAGGGGGATGTGTGCTGGTTCTAATGGTGCTTATTAGGTTTGTAATACCGTTTCAGGGACTTGGAGTCGCATCATCACTGGTTGCTGAATTCTAACCACTCTTGGGACTTAACTTTTTGGGGACTTGACTACCAAAAGCCTCAGTAGACTGTAGCTTTGTGGAATAAGATCTTGGATAAAACTGTTATTTGGGATTACCCCATCTCCTAATACTAGACTGTACAGGCTGGTTATCCTTCTTAATATTGGAGGTAAATGTAAAACCTGGTGTTTTGTTTCGATGCCTGACAGGAGATGTACTTGCACATGTCAAAATGCGATAAACAAAGTTAAAAAAAAAAGGAAAATACACTAAGTAAACAGTTTGTTAAAAGGTAAACTATCAAAAATGTTGCCAGCTCATGAAACTATTACTTAAATCATATAAAATGTGCCCAGTGGTGCACTGTTTACTCCATTTTCTGTGTTTTTGACATCAGTTCAAAACAAGAGTGACAAAGAAGGAAAAATTAAAATGAACATCTATACAGAACAAGAAAAGAATGTGTTTATTCTTAGCCAGAACATACACTAGTATCTTCCGACCATTTCCAAAAATGATCTTTTATATTTCATGTGTGAAATTACATTTTAACAGCTGTAATATTTCAACTATAGTTCTACTGCGTCGCTATGTGTCTATACATGTCAATATAATATGTTTTAAAAATTGTAGGACTTGTAAAAAACAAAATGGATCACTAAATTTTTAATAGATACGTAAAATTTGATTTCTTTCTATATTGATAAATGGTCACTGTAGTACTATTTTATTGATACCGCTACTTAGCTGACTAGAAGAACAGCTCCAAAGTTACCACATTTAAGAGAATTAGGCCCCATATTAAGAGTCGGCTGGCTGCATGCGCAAATAGGTGCACTGCACAGAAAAACAGGGCCGTCTGGCTCTATATTGAAACAGATAACTGCAAAAAAAAAAAAAAAGATTACGCTATGTGTTCATTAATGTAGGTGTCATCACTTAAACTGGGCATGAAACTGTTCAATATTGGGTCAAGCTGAATTTCAAAAGCTATAGCAGGCACATCGGACATTGCGGTTAAAATTTTGAAAGCTAGCAAGTGGTGAAAACAATGGTGAGCTTTAAAATCCAAGACAGCAGCCTGGTGGCACTGAGGGTTGAGGTGCTGGATGCCACACCTCGCTCCATGTCGGCAACCCGGGTTCGGCAGCAGACTCGGGTCGCTGGTGGGATGGCTGGGGAGACAGGCTCGGTGTCCGGCCGACAGCTCGCCTTCTCAGGGAGGCTGCAGCCTTGGCCGAGCACTTGTCTGACCCAGGCGGAGCTCGAGTACAAGCCCCAACTACAGGGGAAGGATGGCTGCTTTACAGTGCGGACGCCGGCGCTGCCACCTTGACGCCAGGGGCTACGCACTGTGGGGAGGGAAGAAAGGAGGAAAGACACCTGCTGGCTCGGCAAGACGGACTTCCCAGAGCGTGCCTCCGATGTGCCTGCTCACTGGACACTCGGCCTGGAGATCAGATTGGGTGTTGGACCCGCCTCGTCCCTCTTACTGGGGGACAAGCTCCATGGAGGAGCGACAGGTGAGTCTTGGTGGTGTGTGTGGTAGGAGGATGACTCGGTGGATGTCACGAAGGGTCGGGGCTAGCAGGTAGTAAGGAGAGATGAAGAGCAATTTCAACAAAAAAAAGCCAACACAGAATTCATGCACTGTTACCAACTGCCTATGCACTGTGGCACATCAGCTGGTACTACTCCATGGCCCTTGGTAGTAGTGTTATCTACCAATAGGCACTAGCTAATCATATTGCAGCTTTATTGTCTGTCATATAAGGTAACTCCCAGGTCCCTTTCCTCAGAAGTAGTGTCCAGCTTAACCCCTCCAATCCAATCCAATCCAATCCAATCTTCGTTCTTGATCCCTATATGCATCACCTTGCACTTTTTGGTGCTGAATTTCAACTGCCAGATTCTGAACCACATTTCTAACCTTTGCAGGTCCCTCTGCAATTTCCCTACCCCCTCCTCACTGTCTACCCTGCCACATATCTTGGTGTCACCTGCGAAGAGACTCATCTTGCCCTGTGTTCCTTCTCCTACAGTATGTCACTGGTAAACACTGAAAATGACAGGTCTTAGGACTGACCCTTGCAGGACCCCACTTGTAACCTCCCTTTCTCCTGACTTGACCCAGTTTACCACCACCCTCTGCTGTCTCACCCTAACTTCCCAACCATCAGACTAGGTCCTTCACTGCACCTATATCCTCTTAATTTCTTCAGCAACCTTCTATGTGGCACCGAGTCAAACGCCTTGGTGAAGTAAAGTAAAATCCACAGACTGCCCCTTATCTACAGCCCTAGTTACCCAGTCAAAGAATACTGTCAGAGTGCTTGCTCTGCCACTCGCCAGTGGAGTCAAATAGATCTTTCTTAAATGGTGGTTTTTAAAACTGTTTGGTACAATCTGCGAACCCTATGACACATAACAATTTTCAGCAAGATTGTGCGCAAAAAAATAAAACACCAGAACTAGCCCTGCTATCAGGTTGGTCTAACAAGACCTCCTCGCCACATACCTGTGCTGTTTACTATCCTAGATGTGACGGGGTAGAATAAGGCCCTGTCCCATTTGTTTGTTTTTATTTAAACATTTGGTAACTGGGAAAAGCACACTGAGCAGAGGCTCATTTCCAGGTGCAACCCAGAGAGGAGGGGAATGGGAATAATACATAATAGATACTGTACATGAGATCTTATATACAGTCATATAAATAATTACAAAAGGAGTTATTTACATTCCGTTTAAAATATACAATTATAACATACAGTTCTGAGGCTTAGATATCAATCCATTGTACATTTGGTGAAAGGCAGGGCCCGAGGATGGCTAGTAACAGGTACATGTGGGGAGAGGGAGTTGACGAATTTTATATTTGATGGAGTTGTAAGTTTCTTAGGAGAAGAGGAAGTTGGTTCCATAAAGAGGGGAGTCTGTAGGTGAAGGCGGACTTGCCAGTGGATGAAGCCGGTTTAGGGAAGGAGAAAGAACAGGAGTCCCTTGAGCGCAGTAAGTATGGAGAACCAGCTGCTGGAGTTGGCTTCTCAGCCAGGTAGGGTGAAAGCAGGTTTAACCAAAATGTGGATATAATGGAGTGGCTGAAATGACAATGGGATAGGGGTAGTATCCTGAGGGAAAAAAGGAAAGTGCAATTGTGTGTTCTGGGAAAGGAGTTTGTGGCAAAGTGGCAAAAAGCGTGAAGTAGGGAGTCAAACCTGGATAGTGAGGAGAAGGGGGTGGTGCTGTACACTATGTCAGCCTAGTCAAAGATGGGAGTGATCATTTTTGTTTGTAATGTGTATCTAACAGGTAATGGGAGGAAGTCTAGGTTTCTGTAAAGTAGACCAAGCTCAGGGCGGAGCTTCGATGTGAGGGCATTGATGTGGTTTGAGAAGTTTATATTTATAGGCAGAGATGGCATTTAGAGTTGTTCCATCAAGGGAGGTGATAGCAAGAGGACTGGGTAGTCTTGCCAGTTTTTGGGCAGACCTGAAAATCATGGAAACAATTTTAGAAGAGTTTATTTTGAGATGGTCTGCATGAAACCAAGATTGCCTGTTGTGCCAGTCGTGTTGCAGAAGTGAGCGAACATCGCCTAGAACTGGGCCAGATGCGAAAAGGATGGTGTCATCCACATACATGTGGATGAGGGATCTTCAGCAGACAGATGGGAAGTTGTTGATGAATAGGGAGAATAGAATGAGGCCTAGAATGGGCTGCGAGGGACAACAGTAGGGAGAGGTGGAGTGCCAATCCCTGGCTGAAGCCTATTTTCATGGTATGATCTGAGCCACTGTACTGCAGGAGAGGCGAGTCCGGTTAACATGAGTTTATCAAGGAGCAGGGGGTAGCACTGGGAAAAAGTATCGAAGGCCTTAGCCAAATCGACAAAAATTGCAGCAGTTAACTGGCCTTGGTCAGTGGCGGACTGGATACGTCCAGTGATGAGGAGGGAGGATATAGTGCAGTGGTGCTTTCTAAACCCAGACTGATATGGGGAGAGGTAATTTGTGGACGTGAGAAAGTCAGTCGATCTGGTCTGGACAACAGCTTCTTGCAGCATGGCAAAAGAGGTGAGGAGGGAGATTGTTCGGTAGTTTCCGGGTGCTGTCGGGTCACCATCCTTGTGAAGAGGGACAACAGGTTTATTTCCATGCTTGGGGGACCTGCCAGACACGAAGGACAGGTTTAGTAGGCAACTGAGGGAAACAGCAATTGCTGGTGCAGATATACACAGAAGCTTGGGGTGGATACCATCTGGGCTGGATTTTGCCATTTTTAATGAGTAGAGGGCATTTAGGGCTTCTTCCACTGATGTGGGAGTGAGCAGTAATGTGTTTTGGGCAGGCAGGGTTTAGGGGGGTCATGCCGGGGCCTGGTGGTGGTGAGGGGGTTTGGTCAGGAAGGGCACAGGTGGTGAAGAAGTTATTTAGAATTTCTGCTATTTTGATGGGGTCAGAAATGTTTTGATCATTTTGCTTGAGAGTAGGGGTGGTGGTCTATAAGGGGGTGGACCACCTTCCAAAAGGAGGAAGAGTGGGCAGTAATTAGACGGGCCCTAAAGTAGTCTGCCTTGACTTGTCTTTTAGGCTTGGAGCAAGCATTTCTTGCAGTGTTGTAGGCCTGTCTAGACTGGGGGGTCTGTGAGGTTTTAAAGAAGGACCAGGGCTTGTCACGGGCTATGCAGAGAGCAATTAATGTGCTAGAGAGCCATGGGTGGTGGCGCGTTTTGACCCTACCTTTGAACAGGGGGTGTGGGAGTCCCAGACCTTTTTAAAAGTCTGCAGAAAACTGGACTGAGCTGAATCAATATTAGATGCGGAGTAGACAGGGTTCCAGTCTGCATATCATCAGTCATGTAGGAGAGAGCTGGTGTTTAGTAAGGTTAGAGGATGGGTATTAATGTATTTGGGGTGGATTTTGGAAGTTGGCTTTTTCTGGTGCATCGAGTAATGCAGTGATCGCTTAGGGCTGTGTCCCTTACACCAGCAGTGGATATTCTGTGTGGATGGGAGGCGAGGATCCAATCAATTAGGGAGTGGTTTGCTGAGTGAGGGTTATAGCGGGCAGGCTCTTTAATTAATTGGGTGAAGTTGAGAGACTATTTTGGATTTTGTGGCTTTGGTGGAGGGTAAGAACCAGTCTAGGTTGTAGTCCCCAAGTAGGACTAGTTTGCTGGATGCAGCGAGGTGGGGTAAGGAGGACACGCAAGAGATGAGGGTGTCCTGGGCAAGGTGCAGGGAGGCGTAGATCACTCCAATTAAAATAGGTAGGGTAGAAGGGAGGGTGAGTTGGGAGAGAATCAATTCATGTGAACCAGGGCAGGATTCTCGCTTCATGATTGAGCACAGGAGTGGTTGTTTTACATAGATGGTTACTCCTGTTATGCAGAAAGAGCTAAACGCAAAGATCTGTTCTACCATCTCCTTTTTTGCCTCATCTGTCCAGTTGTGCAACCAAACATTCTCATTAGACCTAGGAATTGATCACTGACGGTCTCAGGATTTTCCGCCTCTCGCCATCTCTCTGCCTTCACTTGCCGTTTCTGTCTTTTCTTCCCCTTGCGTATCTGCGATTATAAAAACATACGTGAATCTTTCTTTGAAGCCGTAAGTTATACTGGGATCCCTCTGTTTGAAACTGTATATCATTATTATAGTTATACTGTTGAAGTGATTGCAAAAAGCTATTTGGAATTTAGGGGGTTAACCTGAGATGCAGTCTGAGCTCCTCTCAGGCTTGTTTGCAATCTTTTGCAGAGTTGTCAACAAGAGGTCAGTTCTGGGTCACCATGTTCTATTTGTTGTACAGTAGCCAGTGATGATAGCGACTGTAAATGAGTGACTTCGAAACAGTGACTCATTTACAACACACTTACCCATGGCACTGCCTGTAGGGAGCAGATACAAAAAGCGACAGTAGGGATGAGTGAGGGAGGCGACCGGAAGGGAGGAATAGAGAAGATTAGGGAGGGATAGTGTGTGGAGCAGTGTGCCATGCTGCCACCGAGCTAGCCGTGTTGCTGCCATTTTTTTTTTGGTCAGACCAACTCCTCCTCCTCGACATGCACCCACCCGGAGTTGGTTACATTTAGCCAGGGGGGTGCGAGGGGAGGGTGTGCAGCCCCCCCAGCATAAATACTATTTTAAGTTGCTGGATGTCTTGTCGCCCACAAGTGTACATCGCCGATTTGCTTTTTGGTGATGTATACTCACTTTAACTGCGATCGCTGTTATGACATGGAACTTTCTTGTACCTGCAAAGAAACTGACAAAAACATTTTGTTGGAAATATGATGTCTCCTTAACAAGCTCAGGATGGCCAGCCCGGTGGCGCAGAGGGTTGAGGCACTGGATGCCACACCTCACGCCAGCAACCTGGGTTCTGGAACGAGCCCAGGGAGACCAGCAGACTGACTGAGCAGTTGCAAGGCAGCTCTCCCTCCCAGGTGGGGACCCAGCCACGCCTGCTGCAAGCTCCCCACCCGGGTGGAGGCCGGAGAGTAGTGCAGTCGGGAGCTACTAGAAGAAAACATTACTTGCCATAGTAATCTTATTTCTTCCAAGGGAATCTTACTGTATTCTGACAAGTACAGTACGGTCTCACCATAGGACTGCCATGGAGCCAAAATGGTTAATAGAACCTATGCAAATGGTGGAATGCTAGACTCGGGTTCAATTTTCAAACCACTGTCCCTGGTTGCACTTCCTGCAACAGTCAGATTCTTATGAAGCATGCAGAAGCTAACAAACTAACTAATCTAATCTAATCTAATCTAACAAAAACAAATCAATCCCCCTCTTAGGGGTAAACACCTCTTAAAAAAAAAAAAAAAACAGAGGGCATCTCCTAAAACTCAAGTCAACAGATGCCCAAGAAAGTAATAGGTACCCACAGGTTTCCAACATCATTTGTACAGACAGTATGCAGTGCCCTGTATTTCCTAGCAGGGGAGGAAGGGTGGGGAGCTCAGAATACAGTAAGATTCCCTTGGAAGGAACAAGATTACTATGGTAAGTAATGTTTTCTTCAAACCCCAGGAAATCCTACTGTATTCTGACAAGTGCAGACTACTCAAGCAGTGCCTTTGGAGATGGGCAGAGGACCTATTTAGGAAACAGGCTCTGCAGGACTGCTGTGCCAAACCTGGCATCACGCCTAGCCTGGGTATCCAGGCAATAATGTTTAGTAAATGTACAAACTGCTTTCCAGGTAGCTGCTTTGCAGATGTCCAGCAAAGGGATATCCCTTGAAGCTGCTATTGATGCAGTTTTTCCTCTGGTAGAGTGGGCTCTAAGCCCCTGTGGGGCCTGCTTGCCCACCTTGGCATAAAAGAATTGGATACACACCATGATCCACCTGGCTATGGATCTTTTCATGGCTTGTTTACCTTTTTCCTACTTCTCCACAGCTCGAAAAGAGTTGGGATCTGTCCCATCTGTGGCCTTTTGTATGCTCCAAGTAGTAACTGATGGCTCTTTTTACATCCAGGCTATGCAGTCTATGTTCCCCTGAAGAGGAATGGTCTGAAAAAGACTGGTAGTGTAATAGACTGGTTAATATGGAAGTCTGAAACCACCTTAGAGAGAAACTTATTGTTGGTCCTAAGGACCGTCTTATCTCTGTGGAATGTGATGTAGTCAGTCTCCATGGACAAGGCCTGTAGCTCACTGATCCTCCTGGACGAAGTAATAGCATCTAGGAACACAGTTTTCCAAAATACGTATTTGAGATCAGCTGAAGCCATAGGTTCGAAAGGTGGCTGCATGAGCTGTGCAATACATACGTTCAGATCCCACACTGGAGTAGGGGTTCTATGTGGGAGGTGCAAGTGTAGTAACCTTTAAAGAATTTCCTAAACACTGGATTCAAGACCAGAGATGCTGCCTTTCCTGCTGACAGGTAAGCTGAAACAGCTGCCAAATGCACTTTCAGGGTGGCTGGTCTCAGACCAAGGGAAAGAAGGTGGGTTAAATAATCCAAGACAACTGGCAAACCCACCTGAGTATGGTTCAGACTCTTGTTCTGGCATGAATTAGAAAATCTCTTCCACTTGGACATGTAGGTCTTCCTAGTGGAGGGCTTTCTAGAAACCCTAAGGACTTCCATGACTGCTTCCGAGAGGTGCAGGTTGGCATACTCTAGGTCTTCAGGAGTCAGGCCTTGAGCCTGAGAAACTGAAGGTTGAGGTACAGGATCCTGCTCTGGGAAGAAGTCAGCAAGTTGTGCTTCCAGGAGAGGCTGATTGGTTTGGCAACTGATAGTGCCAGAACCAGGGAGTACAATGGCTGCCTGACCCAATCTGGAGCACTGACAATCATTGTACCCTGCAGGGATCTGAGCTTGTTCGGGACCCACAGCAGCAATGTAAATGGAGGGAAGGCATGCAGAAACTTCCCTGTCAAATCTAAGATCAGTGCCTCCAGTGGGACTGAGTCCCTCACTGAGGGCCTGCAGCAAAACTGGGGAGTCTGGTAGTTGTCTGGGGCTGTGAAGAGGTCTATATCTGGAGTGCCTCACTTTTTGAACACTACTTGCAACACCTGCCTGTTCAGGGACCACTCATGGTGGTTCGGATTTAGCCTGCTCAGGGCATCAGCCAGTACATTGTCCTTTCCTGTCAGGTGGGCTGCTGACAAGACAATTACCAGAGAGTAAGCCAGACTCCATATTTTCATGGTTTCTGTACACAGGGGGGTTGACCTTGTACCTCCCTGTCTGCTGATGTAGTACACTGTGGTTGTGTCTGTCCTGACCTGCACCACCTTTCCCTGCAGCATGCTGGCAGATGCCTGAAGTGCTAGGAAGACTGCTCTGAGCTCCAGCAGGTTAATGTGAAGCAATGCCTCTTGTTTGAGCCATGTGCCGTGAGCAGTGTGCTCCTCCAAGTGTGCCCCCCAACCCAGCAGGGAAGCATCTGTGGTTAGCACCAAGGAAGTTTTTTTCCTGTAGGAATGGCACTCCCTGCCTGAGGTTGTCCATTTCTAGCCACCACTGAAGCACTTGCAGGAGCGTTTATGTGACTGGTACCAGCTTTGATAGTGAATCTTTTTTCTGGTGCCAGTAAAGTCTGAGATGATACTGGACATTTCTCATCTGAAACCTTGCACCCGACACTGTAGCTGTTAAAGCTGCCATATGGCACAACAGTTTCAGGAAATGCCTGGCTGGCCTTAGGCTTTGAAACTTGAAGGTGCCTGGCTAACTGTACCAGACTGTCTGCCCCTGTCTAGGGAAGAAAAGCCTTTCCTCTCACTGAATCCAGCTTGGCTCCTATGAATTCCGGGAGCTGTACTGGCTGCAGCACTTACTTTTTCAGGTTGACTAGGAACCCCAGTGGCCGTAGTAGTTCCTGTGTAAGTGCCAGAGACTCCTTTACCAGTTGAGGGGATTGCCCTACAACTAGGCAGTTGTCCACATAAGGGAAGACTACCACTCTGTCTCCTGAGGTGTGCCACAGCCAAGCATTTTGTGAACACCTTGGAGCAGAAGTAAGCCCAAAAGGCATTGCCTAGAACTGGTAATGGCCTGATGGCAGTCTAAATCTGAGGAATTTTCTGTGGGACTGCCTTATGGGGATGTGGAAATATGCATATTTTAAGTCTAGAGATACCAACCAATCCCCTTGCCTTAGGGTCATAAGGATTGTTGTCAGGGTCACCATCTTTAACTTTGGCTTTACCAGATGCCTGTTTAGGTGCCTGAGATCCAGTATGGGTCGCCGCTCCCCTGTTTTCTTTATTGTGAGGAAGTACCTTGAATAGAGTCCTTTCCCTCTCTGTGCCAGAGGAACTGGTTCTATTGCTCCTAAGGATAGGAGGTTTAATACGTCCTCTTCCAGTAACACTGTTTCTGATGGGGAGGAGGGTCTGAAGACCCTTGCATTCAGCACTGGCCTGAGCTTGAAGCTGAGAACCAGGCCTTGGCCCACTACTTCCAGGACCCACCTGTCCGTGGTGATGGTTTGCCATTCCTGGAGGTAGTGGGCCAGCCTGCCCCCTACCAGGGTTGGGGAGGTGACCCGAGCAGACACCTCAGGGAGTCTGCTTGGGTTCGGATGCTGTTCGAGTGCTGGGGCTACTTCGGTTGCCACCTCTTCTGCTCCTGCCCCTGAAGTAACCTCTCTGCTGCTGATATTGGGGATAAGCCTGAGGCTGGAAGACTGGCCCATAGTGACCCCTACCTCTGCCTCCCCTGGCCTGTTGCTTTTGGGGAGTAGACACCTTCTCTTTAGCAGCAGCACTCTTATATGCTGTTTTGTACTCATCCATCTTTTTCATGTAAGCCTCTGTCTGTTCCCCAAACAGAGAGGTAGGCTGATATGGAAAGTCCAAAGCCTTGGACTGTGTGTCTTGGGTCAGGTTAGTAGTCCTGAGCCAAGCAAACCTCCCGAGTGACACAGAAGAAGACATTTGTCTAGCTGCAGTGTCACTGTTGTCCACAGCCATCCTAAACTGGGCTTTTGAAGTCTCTAGGCCCCTCTTTGCAGCCTCCTTCAGATCAGCTGCCATAGGGTCTGGGACAGATTTTGTGATTTTCATCACAGTGTTCCACAATGTTCTCTGATATCTGGCAACATAGGCCGTGTTATGAAGCCTGCCTGATGATCAGAGAGGATCCCAAGTACACCTTCTTTGCAATGGAATTCATCCTCCTTGAATGCTTGTCTGGAGGGTGAGATGCCAAGGGGATGCCTACCTTATTGCAGGCAGCAGCCTGCACCACTCCTTCATGGCTAGGGTGCCCAAACAGGAACTCTGCTCCACTCTTAGCCACCCAATACTTCTTATCCACCTTTCTGTCAAGCGGTGGCACAGAAGTGGGGATCTGCAGGACCTTGTTAGCCTGCTTTTTCGGGATTTATAGAGAGGTAGTAACAGTCTTTTTAGAGACTGGTACATCCATCATTTCCATGTAGTCCTAGTCCTCCTCCTCTGTTGACTCCTGGGTAGGAAGGTCAAGGGACTGGGCTACTTGTATAATGAAGGCAAAATGAGAGGTATAGTCCTCATTCCTCTTATCAGGGGAGTCAGCACGATGAGGATCCGGAGGAATACCCGGTTCAATCGGTTCCCTGTAATCCTCATCAGCATCCTCATCTTCATCCTCACCAAAAGGCCCCTCTTCATGTTCCAAGCAACTGAGAACCGAAGTAGTGCCAGAGGTAGACAGGCGCGGCCGCTTCTCAACTGGCACTGGAGTACTCAGTTGGAGTGCCTGGATAATTCTGATAGCGTTTGCTATCTCTTCAGTGTCAGAACTGATGCCTTCTTCGGCTGCAGTTCGACCGCTGTATGCTTTATTTATTCCCTCCTCAGCTGGGGGGTGTTACCTATGCGCCCCCCCCTTATCCGTCTGGACCCGTTGCCCTATGCCACTCCCAGTACCTTTGCTCAACCCTCCTCCATTCCTCTCACCGGCTGCTTCGGTAGTCAGTACCACACCGTGGGGCAGAGGTCCAGATCCAGAAGGAGCATCTCGATGGGCCAGACTTCATCTTGCACACTGGAGATTTTCCCCAATGTCCCCAATCTGACACAGGCATGCAATGGCGTCAATAACGCTGCCATGCACATTTCCACACACACCGCACATCTGGCCGTCCATGCCGTCCCCACAGTGCAGCGCCACTTGCACCGACTCCCAGCCACCACCAGGACCCAGCACAGCTGCGGCTGTCCCACCCTACCCACCCTGGAGGAGGAGAGCAGTCCCTGGGATGCTCAATCTTCCTCCCCAGCTGATCCTCCGACACAGAGGTCGCTCCCGACCCCGGGTTGTCAGCATGGCGCAAGGTGTGGCGTCTAGCACCTCAGTGCTACTGGGCCAGCCTAATCATTGTATGCTTTTACTTCTTTTTTCTTTTCCCTGCAGTTGCCGGGTTAGTGTCAGTATCTGCAGGATGTTTTTTAGAAGAGGAACAGTCACCCAGGTCAGAAGACTGTTCCTCCGGTTCATTTCGGCTGGTAGCTGGTTTGTCTCTAGCTGGGTCAGCAGCCTATCAGACATCATCTCCTCTAGTTGTTTAAGTCACCTCAGGGAAGTTCTTACAAATTTCACAGTCCTCCTTGAAGTGGTCAAACCCCAAACAAAATACACAAATTAAATGAGGATCTGCTTTAGTGAATGGTTCCTCACACTCTGTACAATGTTGGAAACCTCTGGGGCCCATTCGTTTCTTGGTTTATGACATTTATCGGTCTGTTAAACCAATGAACCAAGAATTAACCCAGTAAACTTTGTTAAATTTTATTAAATAAATGTATACTGCCTTTTTGGACGGCAGAAATAATGGAGCAAAGTCTCAGAAACTTTAAAGTAAACAGTATTGGTTCCTTCTCAATTAAAAGAACGGATAAGGAACTGAGAAACACCAAAAACTCACTCTAATGTAGACTAAGTCTACCTGTGAACCAAGTACAGTGCTTCAAAATTGAAATAAATAAATGGACTTCAATAAACGGAGACAAAATAAAATTCTTCAAGTAAAGTGAAGGAGAGCTCTCCAGTGATGTCTTACTGAGGCAAGCGGAGTAAAGAATCTGACGGTTGCAGAAGTGCAACCAGGGACAGTGGTTTGAAAACCGAGCTCGAGCCTAGCATTCCACCATTTGCATAGGTTCTATTAACCACTTCGGCTCTGGGGTAGTCCTATGGTGAGATCATACTGCACTTGTCAGAATACGTAAGACTTCCTGGGGTTTGAATAGGGAGGGTGCTGTGGGTTGTTGCGTGCGCGCTCCTCCACACGCACGGGCACCTCGCGGCAAGGGGTGGGGAGAAAAACCCAGTAAAATGGATCTCAGCAGGCTCAATGATGGCCCCACAGCACATTCGCGGGCCCCCCAGAGTCGGGGGGGGGAGTAGACACCCTTCACCTCGGCCCTGCCACAGGGGAGGGGGTAACCCATGGGGGACTTCCAGGAGAGTCAGGGGCAGAAAAATGCAGAGGTCCTGAGACCAAGCCCCTCCAAGGGAGGGGACGTAGCCACCTGCATGGTCCACCATATACCCCTGTCATCAGGTAGGTGGGAGGTGGTGGCGGCGGTCAAATAACTGAATTAAAAAAAAAAAGCTCAGGATGAAGAAGTTAATTACCTGGCCAAGACTAATTATAAAAAAAGCAGCAATATTTTGCTGAAGAGAGAGACAGAGACTGAAACTTGGAATTAGAGATACCCTCATATGAAGGATTTTGTTTTCTCCATTTGTACTGCCTTTGTAGATAGTACAATTTTTAATTTTTTATTTTACTGTTATTAATAAGACGTTACTTGCAAATCTTGCAACTACTCCTGGTCTTCCTGTGCTTCCTGATCTGTGCCTCGATGACATAGGGCCCACTGTTCTCCAGGCAGTCCACCAGGTCCTCCTTGACTAGTGTCTCCACCAACTTACCCAAAATAGAGTTAAGATTGAGAGGCCTGTAGATACTCAGTTGCTCTTTGTGGCCTCTGCTCAATACCCCCAATCTTTCCGAACTACCCGACTGTAATGAGTTACTGAAAAGCCCTGCCAAAGGTTCAGCCAGTTCTGGGGCTAGTTCCCCAAGCACTGTTGGGTGCAATCCATCCAGCCCTGGGGCCTTATCTACTTTCAGGGCTATGAGCCCTTGCCTGACCTCTTCCCCTGTGATTACAAGGATCAAATTGGAAGGTAGTCTGTTTAAATGCCAGAAGCCTAGAAAGTAAAACTAGAGAGCTACAAGCAATAGTGGCAGATACAGGGTTAGACTTCACAGCCATTATGGAAATGTGGACTACCGGAAGTAATGGCTGGTATCTGACAATATCAGGCTAAACCATGTATAGCATGGATGGGGAGGGAAAAGGAGGAAGGGTAGCCCCCTGTGTTAAGGAAGGCACAGAAGCATAAGAGGATGGATCCATCAAGGGAGGGAATGGGGAAAACAGAATTTTTGTGAGTACAGCTCATGACATCAGGTAAGCTGCACATGGAGGTGGTCTACTGACCACCAGGACAGGGGGACAAGGTAGTGGTAATGGTGGGGGACCTCAATTTGCCAGAAACATACTGGGGCATTCCATCAACTAAGAGTACCAGAAGTCAGGCCATGCTAGACATGTTGTTGGATTGCCTGCTGGTACAGTTGGTCAGGGATCCTAAAAGGCAGGCTGCCATTCTTCATGTTGTGCTCATTAACTTGGAAATGGCAGGCAAAGTGTGGGTTAGGCAACCACTGGGGTCCAGTGACCATAACACTATATGGTTAGAACTGTCCCTTGGTAACAGTATACCTTTGTCAGACTTTGACCAGATGCCGGAATCAGTCCAGGATAAGTTTGTTAGAGTGGACAAAATCAAGGGGGTAAAACAAATGTGGGGAGTAATAAGAGGGGCCATTCTCGAGGCATCTAAATCATGCTTGAGAATGCTTACCAAGAAAAACAGGCAAGAGAGAATAATCTGGTTCTCTAAGGTCATTGAGGCTTGAAGACAAAAAAAAAAAACAGGCCTTCATCAGATGCTAAGAAAAGTAGGGGTATGAGGAATGGAGTTAATACCAAGAAAAAAGAGGGAGGTTAAGAAGGCAGTCGGGGAACAAAAGCAGAAACAGAGCTGCATATTTTGGCGAGGTTAAAAGGAGGGGAAAAACAGTTTTTAGATTACTCTAGGGAACAAAGAAATTGAGAGTATTAAGACTGTCGGATGGGGGGACAGGGTAATAGAGGAGGATGAACAGAAGGCAGTATTAATGAGTACTTCTGTTTGGCAGTCACAGTTGAGAACAGCGGGCCTTTGCCAGAAAGTGACAAAGGCTGCTGCAACGGGAATTCTAGAAATGGAGAAGGTGGTATTTACAGAAAAAAGGGCCAGAAAGGACTTGCAGTCCCAAAAAGAGATAAGGCTCCAGGATTAGACTGGATGCACCCGTGGGTGCTTAAGAAACTCACAGCTGACTTGCAGAACTCCTTGCAGGGCTATTCAATAGCTCAATGCAGGAAGAGAAGGTTCCGAAAGAAGAGAGAGTAGTAGATGTAGTTTCACACTGCAAGGGAGGGGACAAGGAGCAAGCAGGTAACAACAGGCCCATCAGTCTTACCTCCACGGTGGGAAAACTGATAGACACTAGTCAAGGAGGACCTAGTGGACTACCTACAGAGAAATGGGCTTCAGGATAGTAAACAGCATGGGTTTATGGCAGGAAGGTCTTCTCAGACCAACCTGACAGTATTCTTTCACAGAGTAACCAAGGCAGTGGATAAGGGATAAACAGTGGATTTACACAGAAACATAGAAAGATAGAATCTGATGGCAGATAAGGACCACTCGGCCCACCTATTCTGCCCACTTCCCTACCTAATGGATGCGCTGCAGATCCTAGTTAACCAACAGCCTACTTCCTCCTACCCCCCACTAGAATTGCCTTATGTCTGTCCCATGCATTCTTGAATTCCCCCACTGTTTTTGACTCTACGACCTACTCAGGAAAGCTGTTCCATGCATCTACAACCCTCTCTGTGAAGAAATACTTCCTCACATTACCTCTGAGCCATCCCCCCTCTGTCTTCAAATTGTGCCCCCTTGTTCTTGCACATCTCTTTTTCTGAAAGATGCTATCCTCTTGGACTTTGTTGATTCCCTTGAGGTGTTTGAAAGTTTCTATTATGTCCCCCCTCTCCCCTCCTTTCCTCGAGGCTATACATCTTAAGCTCCTTTAGTCTTTCTTCATATGTCTTCTGCTGCAGATCCTGCACCATTTTGGCTGCCCTCCACTGGACAGCCTCCACCCTGTCTATGTCTTTGCGGAGATGGGGTCTCCAGAACTGTACACAGTACTCCAGATGTGGTCTTACCAACTGTCTGTACAGAGGGCCACTAACTTCCTGTTTTCTACTGGTGATGCTTCTCCCTATGCATCCCAGTAACCCCCCAGCCCTCCTTACTGCCTTCTCACATTGCTGGCCCACCTTTAGGTCGTCTGATAGTACTACCCCCCCAGGTCCCTTTCCATTTTTGTTGTTGTCGATATCTCACCCACCACTGTGTGCTCTACTTCGACTTCAGCAAGGCATTTGACTCAGTACTACACAGAAGGCTGCTAAAGCAGTTAGAGGACATAGCAAAGGACTTAGAGTGGGTAGTTAGTTGGGAGGAACAGAAGAGGGTGGTACATAGATACATAGACAGTGTCGGCAGATAAGGGCCTATGGCCCACCTAGTCTGCCCATTTGAGCTTGTAAGTTCAGTTTGTTTTCCTAGAAGTCTATTTCCCCTTACCCCTGACCTCTAGAATTCCTTTATGTCTATCCCATGCATTCTTAAATCCCGTGATTGTTTCAGCCCCCACCACTTCCTCTGGCAGGGTGTTCCACTTGTCCACCACCGTTCTGTGAAGAATTCTTTCTCATGTTTCCTCTAGATACGTCCTCCCTCAACTTCATCCCATGCCCTCTAGTCCTGAAACATCTTTTCGGCTTAAAAATAGTGTTTTCCTGCACCCTGTTCCTCCTGTAAGATACTTGTATGTCTCTATCATATCCCCTCTCTCCCTCCTCTCCTCCAGGGAGTACATGTTCAGTTCCTTCAACCTGTCTTCATAGGACTTGTGATGCAACCCATGCACCATCTTTGTTGCCCTCCTCTGAACCTTCTCTACCCTGTCTATGTCCTTACGTAGGTATGGTCTCCAGAACTGTACACTGTACTCCAGGTGGGGCCTCACTAGTGTCTTGTATAGCGGAATTATGACCTCCCTTTAGTCATGGTAGTCATGGAGTCAAGTTGGGTGAGGAGGAGATCACAAGTGGGTTGCCACAAGGGTCAGTCCTGGGTCCAGTCTTCTTCAGTATATTCATCAGTGACATGGAAGAAGGAATACATATATAGGGTAAGATGTGTTTCTTTGCAGATGACACTAAACTCTGTGGACAGAGTAGAGGGGCTATGGGAGCTGCAGAGAGACCTGCAAAGGTTACAGTGGTGCTCCGAGGTTTGACAGTTGAAATTCAGTGCCAAAAAGTGCAAGGTGATGCACATAAGGAAAAAGAATCCCAGAACGGAATACAGTAGTGGATGGCAGGGGTTAAGCTGGGCGCTACCTTTGAGGAAAGTCATCCTATATGGCTCCCTAAAACAATCTATCCTCTGCAGCAAAGATTTGAGCAAGGCCACCAGGATGCAGGGTGTATTGGGAGGGTTTCATTAGCAGGAGGAAGGAGGTAATACTACCTCACTATAGAGCACTGGTGAATCCCAATGTAGAGCACTATGCCCAGTTCTGGAATCCCCAGCTAAGGAAATACAAAGACAGGTTGGAGACAGAGCAGTGTAGGGTAAAATAATTCAGGGCCAACAGAGCAGATCCTATGTGGATTTGCTTAGGGAACTGAACTTGTACTGTACTCACTGGATGCCAGAAGGAATATGAGTGATATGACAGAGACTTTCAAAATCCTAAAATAAATGAACAAGGTAAACTGTGAGGAAGTACTTAGAGTAACAGCAAGTAAAAAAACAAACAAAAAAAACAACAACATGGAGACACAAGTGGAAGCTGGTTTTAGGAGGTTAGGAGGTATGTGATAAAGTACTATTTTACAGAGTGGCCGAGCCATGAAATAGCTTACCAGCACAGGTGGTGGGTGCCAAAATTTGTAATGGTCTCAAGTACGGCTGAAATAGAGTTAAGGGATTAATAGTTTTCCAGTGTGGTAGTGGAAAGGGATAGGGAAGGTGGAGGCAACAACCCCATCTAGACGGCTGGGTCTCAGGGCAGGACAGGGTACAACAGGAAAAACTGGATGAACCTACTGTTATGTTCTTTCTACTCTGCTGACATTGTCTACATTTCTATTATCACCTGCTCCATTTCTGAGATCCCATTGCAGCAGCCTTTATGTCACTTTCTGGCAAGAGTCCACTATCCTCCACAGTAAATACAGAGCAAAAGTAGTCATTAAGCATGACTGCCTTCTGTTTGTCCTCCTCAGTTACCCTTCTCCCTTCTGTTATAGCCATACAATGTATCCTCTTGTCTGAACTGTAACACTGAATTTTATTGTATTAATTCTTATTGTATTTTAACACTTGTTTTTATGTACTTATGTTTATTAGGCGCCCCTGAGCCTCAGGGAATGGGCGCCGCCCCCCACCAAAAAAACTGCCTTGCCTTTTTTTTTTTTATTTGCTTAATGTAGCTAGTGTTAGTTACTGCCACATGGCAGATAAGGCAGAGAAGATGGGCTTCAGTCCCTTCTACCACCTCAAGTATGTTACCAGTTCAGGAGACACATTTGTGTGGAAAGAGGGGGGTCTTATCCCACAAATTTGGGGGATACATGTCTCCCAGAACTAGTGGACTGAGATTTTTTTCCAGTTTGTTTCAGCTTCCCCTCAATCTAAGTCTTTAAACTCATGGTAGGGGTCAGATATTTCAGTGGGCTGTTAAGATTCCTGTTAGCTCTGGTCAACAGGGAAAATTTGCATCCCATAACTGAGGTGATGTTACAGTTTACAGGGCTTTTGATGGGCAACACCTTAAAAATGCATAGGAGCAAACTTAGTGTGGGGAGGGGCACCTTACTCTAAAACAGCCCATTACAAATGTGACCTGTCCTCTCCCTTGGGAGCAGAACTTGTCAACCACCCCAGAGGTCCCAGGACCTCTGACTTCTATGGGTAGGACAGCAAGAGGGGAGGAATTTTCTGCATTGGTTACAGCACAGAGCTACTGAACCAGGCAACCCAGGTTTGAATCCCACAACCATCACTCAGTCACCTTGAGCAAGTCACTTGACCTCCTTTGCTTAACCTCTCTAATTTCTCTCTAGTCAATGTCCACTCGTCCTGTGCACCTAACATTCCTTTCCGACCCTCATCTCAATTGTGAATAATTTTGGAATATAGTCCATATGAATGATGCTAGGAATATACAGCCAAATTCTTTCCCTTCCAAGGGTAAGTGGATTGAAATTTGTTAGCACCATGGTAGCATGGATGAGGGGAAGTAACCTTTCAGGGTGAGGGTGGATTCCTCAGTGTTATTTCTGACCAGGGAAGTATCTTCTGCCACTACTTTCCAAAGGCTGTACTGCAGCAGCAGCAGCAGCCAGCCACAGCAGTGGAGGTGGGATAGAGACGAACAGTGTTTGATGGTTAACCTGTTTCTGTAATGTGACTGCAGCTGTTGCTCTGTCCAAAGCCCTCCCCCCCACCATGTTCTATCATTAATCCTTGCACAAACATCTTTAATTGCTTCAGCAATGCGTGAGCAGCATCTGATCCTAATAGGCTAGCATTGATTGCTCCAAACCAATCGGCTGCTTCATTAGAGAGAAAATGAAGTTGGGAGGAAAGGTAGGTGGCTCTCGCTCAGGCATCCAGAATGCAGCTTCTCTCTCTCATTAACTAACAGCCGATCGATGGGCAGCCAGCACAGAGCCAGCTTAAACTATTCATCACTTCTGACACCAGGGTCTTTAGCAGGATATCAAAGCTGGGGGCACGGAAGAGACCCTAAAGCACACTGAGACGCCACCCTCCCCTCCCCCACCACCACACACAGACAGATGATGTGAATCTTCCAAACAGAAATAAAGCTAAATCACCCAGAGCTTGTTTCCTCAACTGTCTCACAGCAGAGAAAGGCAATTACTACTTTCATATCTAAATCTGTACATCAACTGTTTTCATAAGTCAGAATCAGCACATCCGCTACACCCTCTTCCCAATCCCACTCCGCATCAGGTCCCTCGATACAGTAAGAAAGCTAAGCACCAGTAACTGACTTACTTCCCAGGAAACTGACTTGCCAACACACCCTGAAATGAAACAAAGGCCAGCAGCTAACCTGTGCATCAGACTTGCCAGAAAATCTGCCTAATGGCTTCATAGCTGCTACTGGCACTTAATATCTTAAGCCTTTAACTAAAGTCGGTATGTTTTTTCAGAGCAAGAGATTGCAGCTTGACAGTTGAGCCTGCCAGCTTCTTACAACAGAGACAGGGAGCAGCTGCCGACTTTGTCTTTTATTACATTGGGAGCATGGTTTGTTAGCACCTGTAAACTACTTGGCCGGCATTTTGTTTACCAAACTACTCAGAAAAAGAAAACTCTCCTTCTCTTGGCAGAGGAAGGTTACAGATGACTCATCCAGGAGTGCTCTTTTCAAATGCTATTCACTTCTGAATCCCTGCCCTCTATGCACATATAACAGCCCTTTCCAAAAGATCAGGAAAAGACGGTCACAACTGTCTCTTTTGAGTTTTGGTGTCCCCTACTATGATTTTATTATACATCCCACCTCCAGGAATTTGATTAGCCCCTCATTCCTTGGCCTATCTATATCTTCTTGTGGCAAAGAAAGCCATAACCTGCCTTTGGATGCAAGCTACCCCCTCCCCAACACAGTCCAAATTTGGCGGGCTATTGTCTCGGGTATTTACGTCATGGAGTAATTAACTGTGTCCCTTGACTACAGATCACCCCAGTTTCAATCTACATGGCAACACTGGGTCACTTATGCATACTGATTCTGATTTTGTCCCTTGGGAATGTAATGATTCTACATTACCACGATTATGATCTTCAGACTCTCTTTCATTGTTTGATTTTGTAAGGGTCGGTAGGCCTATATTAAGGTTATTGAACCTTGTACCCTGACTATCAAAAATGTTTACCTCCCATTCATTGAAACACATCAGCTGACCATGGATTAATTCTCACGTAATCCATGGTTGATGGAATTAATCCATGGTTGGTGTCCAGTGTGAGCGCAGTTCCTGCATGCTGGGGGCATAGGTATCCAGACCGTATATACAGCTGAAATAGGGTGTTTGCCAAGGAAGGGAACCGGGCAGATGTCAGCAATGGGAGAATGCGAAGGGACTGCAGTCTAAAAAGAGAGAGGAAAATCATACAAAACAGTGAAGTGTTCATGACACAATGTTAAAAGCTTTGCATGTTAAAATACTGCATATTGTCACCCTTTTCCTGATTTGTCAATAAAGAAGCAGTAAATAAACATTGAATGTGCAGTCACTACTAGGTATTTTGTGATACGGGAACCATCAACATCTGATCAGCATTGTAATGAAATGTATTGTGCCGGAATGGGGCAGCGTTGCTTGGGAAAGGGAACCAGCAATATTTGATCAAGTGAAAACAGCGAGGGGAAGTTGGCGCCACATGGTGATTGTAATGAACTTGTCATGAAACAAATGTAAAATTGAAATCATACCAAACACTGAAAAAACTTTTGCATTTTACAATACTGCATATTACATTCCTTTTCCTCATTTGTAACTAAAGGAGCACTAAATAAACCATGAATGTGCAGTCGCTAACCGCCCATATCTGATCAACGGGAGAGAGCCAAGGGAAGTCAGCAACGCATGTTGAGTGTATGCGTTGCATGGCAGAGGGAGACAGAGCGAGCAAGACAGGGACAAGCAAGACAGTGTACAATCGGACACCAATTCCCGCACTCTCCTCTCTCTTGAGTTGCCATCTCTCTGGCTGCATGGTATGCTATGGTACAAGTGAATTAACCTACTCCAGAGCGTGGGTTAAGTTGAGAATTATTCCATGCGTGGGTGGTTGGAGGAACTCGGCCTGTGGCCTCACCCCAAAAAAAAGGCATGGGTTAATTTTCAAGTAAGGGCAGCAAAGACAAATCCCGGCACCAGACAAGGTACAGTACAAAGGCTTTATTAATACAGAGCTAGTTTGGCAAACTTTGGATGCACTTTGGTTGTATCATGGCAAAGACCTTGCGGTTGGGAGCAGAGATTGTGGACTCTCTCCTAATTCGCAAGTAAACCCACTCTCTGGAGTGGGTTAATCCTTATATATACAAAGGTTGAATTGAAATGTGATGCAGATGTTATTTCCTGCACTTAGCTTGGCTGTACAACTTCTGACTTGTGAATGCAGTATCAACAATTACTGTCCTGTACTGTTTTCAATGGCATGTGTACTGTTCTCTGCTTTAATAAACTTCTAATTTGAAGGAAAAGGTAGTCACCAGAATAATCCTCCACATAGCGTAGAAAGCAAAAGCCTTACTACATTATAGTGGCTCTTAAAGAGTCCACGACTTCAGGGAAAACGCTGGAAAAACATTTTAAGACATGGTTTAGATTATATTTCATAACTTTTCTGATTTATAATTGCCCTTAGTTAATTTTAACTGGGCATACTGACAGGAAAACAGGATCATTGTCCCCTAAGGTTTCATCTTCTCTGGTTGCTTGTCTACACCTGATATCACAATCAACTACTTGGTCTTGTAACTAAACTGATGGTTATTTTTTTCCACTTAGTTTTTTGGCTGCTACCTCATTCATGCTTCAGGTGATTCTGGATCTCCCAATCCAAACTGCCACCCCCCTCCCATGTCATGCCATATGGGGAAGTGCCTGAGGGTATCAGCACGCTGTCATTAATGGCAGCCAGGGCTCATATGGATTTTTGCTTTGTTTTGCTTCTTTTTCCTCGCCCTTTACTTCCCAGTGCCAGGCAGTGTCTCTGTAGGCCATGCACACACATTGCACGCCACTGCAGAAGAGGCAAGCTCCCTGGCCCATTGTAGGTCATGCTAGTGGGGCACAGTGTCTACCCAGCTCCCCCCCCCCACTCCCTAGGATGCCCAGCTGGCTCCCTAGTCCACTCCCAAATTCATGTAGCCAGCACAGGAACCAAATGCACTACACACTAGGCCATCAGCCAGCCCCAAACTGGTTGTCATTTAATTTAAAAAAAAAAAAAAAATCTCATTGTCAATATCGGACCTCACTATTGATACAGTACAATGTACTGGCTGTGGGGTGGCAGTTTTCCGGAACACATTCTAGAAGCTGCGTTGCTGCCCTATTTGCAGGCAACCGTCTGCTCTGATGGAGTAGGCTGCCCATCTCCAGGACGAAATGGCAAGGAGTAGGGAAGCCTCCCCCACTCAAGGAACACCAGTGCCGCCACCGCTGCCTCCGAGGTTGCCAAGAAAGAAGAGCGGTTGGACCACGGTGGGCTCAGAGAGGGTAAGGGTGGTGGAACAGAGGCAAATCCCTCCAGTTGAACCTCTCCACAATTCATATGCCATTCTGCCAGAGCGTAGTTTCTTTATGAAGGCACCCGCAGTGGAGACCAAAGAGGATGCTGGGAACCTCCACAAGGGAGACCCACAGGACAGTGGCGTGGGATACAACGGGGGGGGGGGAGAGGAAGCAGCTCCTGGTGGGGGACTCAATTGTTAGCGGGGTAGAACTGGGGGAAGGAAGGGAGAGGGACGTAAGGTGCCTGCCCGGCGGCATGACTTGGAGGGACAGGAAGCGAATCTTCAGGATCGTGGCAGCAGCGGCACAGGAGAGGGAGCCAGATGTCACTGTCCACCTTGGGACAAATTACCTAGCTGGGCATGGTATCAGAGCAGTGCAGGAGGAGTTTGTGGAGTTGGAGAGGGACCTTAGAAAAGTAGCACGCATTGTAACCTTGTCGGAGGTGCTGCCTGTCTATGGCATGGGTGAGGCTAGGGTAATCTGCACCATGCAGTTCAATGAATGGTTGAAAAACTGGTGTGGAGCACAGGGTTTTGGCTTCATTGGGGACTGGGGGTTCACCTGGAGGGATGCAGGCCTATACTGGCGCAATGGTCTGCATCTGTCCAGGAGGGAAACCAGGCTCCTTGGTGACAGGTATAAATGCTTCATTGGCGAGCTTTTAAACTAGCCAAGGCGGGAGGCACTGATATGAAGCAGGAAATTCCTAGCCTCCTCCCAAAAAACGGGGAACTTAGTGAGATAAACACCAAGGTACAGAGGTCGACAGGGAGCAGGACAGGGGTAAATGGAGAAAAAGGCAGTAAGGGCAGGGATGGGGCAAAAAAGGATAAGGCCATCATAAAATAGAGGACAATGAGTACCAATGCCTTAGTCTGGGTAACAAGCTTCCTGAGCTAGTGGCCTTGATGGAAGAGGGACACCTGGATATCATGGCAGTCACAGAAACATGGTACACACAGAACCATGACTGGGATGTCAACATACCAGGGTAAACAATCTACAGGAGAGACAGGGAGGTTAAAAGAGGAGTAGCAGCAGCTCTCTACATAAGGGAAGGGATCAAAGCAATGGAACTAAAGGGTAAACAGGGAGGAGAGGAGGCACTGTGGGTCACCTTGGAGACAGGCAGTGGCACCACAATCTGCACAGGGGTTGCATACAGACCCCCCATCTCAAGGGAAGGAAATGGACAAGGAAATCATAGAAGGCATCCTCAGAATGGCAGAAAAAGGGGAGATATTGTTGATGGGGGACTTGAATATGCCAGATGTTAACTGGAGCATATTTATTGCAACCACATCCAAGAGTAAGGTCATTCTTGATGCCCCACAAGGGGCATGCCTCAGATAGCTAGGGTTGGAACCCACTCGGGAGGGAGCAATCTTGGACCTGATACTCTCAAATGGAGATGGAGAGAGGATCACAGATTTACAAGTCAGTAGCCATCTGGGAACAAGTGACTACCACACAGTGTGGTTCATGATAAACACAACCATGGAGTCAAGCCATACAAAAGCAAGGGTACTGGACTTTAGAAGGGCTGACTTTGGTAAAATGGGGGAGTGCCTAAGGAATGCACAAGCAAATGGGCAGGAAGGAGCGGTGGAAGAACAATGAGGAAAAATCAAAACTGCCATCATAGAGGCAACAAGCCTGTGTGTGAAGCAAATAAAGAAAACAAAATGAAGTAAAAAAACACCATGGTTTTCAAAAGAAGTGGCAAGGAAGGTTAGGGAGAAAAAGATACCATTCAGGACGTATAAGGAATCGCAGAAGGAGCAGGACGGAGAACTTTATCAGTTAAAGCAGATGGAAGTGAGGAAGGTAGTCAGGATAGCAAAGGCCCAAACCGAGGAAAAGATAGCCAGCTTAATTAAGAAGGGGGATAAAACCTTTTATAGATACATTAGGGAGCAAAGAAAGACCAAGGGAGGGATAGTGAGGGGCGAAGAAAGACCAAGGGAGGGATAGTGAGGCTTAATAAAGGGGAGGGAGGTGGGCAGAGAGCGACAGTGAAAAGACAGAGAAACTGAATGAATACTTTTGCTCATTATTCACAGAAGGAGAAAAGGGGGAGGTACCTAAATAAAACAACAGAAGCATTCTGGGATAGGGGGTCGATATCAGTCCATTTACAGAAGAAAGAGTCCTGAAAGAACTCTTAAAACTCAAGGTGGACAAAGCAATGGGACATGACGGGATTCACCCAAGAATTCTAAAAGAACTAAGGGGAGACCTAGTGACACCACTGACTACCCTTTTTAACAAATCACAGGAGTATGGTGTGGTACCCGAGGACTGCAGGAAGACAGATGTGATCCCCCTTCACAAAAGTGGGAGCAAGGCAGAGGCAGGAAACTACAGACCTATTAGTTTGACCTCAGTGGTAGGGAAAATGATGGAATCATTTCTGAGAGAAAGAACTGCAGAGTACGTAAAGGCCAGAGGGACACAGGACCCAAGGCAGCATGGATTCACAGTAAAGTCATGTCAGACGACTCTCAGATTTCTTTGACTGGGTGACCAAAGTAGTAGACCAGGGAGGGGCTGTGGACATGGCCTACCTAGACTTTAGCAAGGCATTTGACAGTACCACACAAAAGATTAATAAACAAATTAGCCAGCCTGGGAGTCGGTCCCAGGCTAACTGGCTGGACAACAGGACGCAGAGGGTAATACTAAATGGAGCACACTCTGGAGAAAGGAAAGCTACAAGTGGGGTACTGCAGGGTTTAGTACTGGGACCAGTACTCTTTAATGTCTTTATAGGTGACACTGAAGAGGGGAAGGAAAAGTATGTTTCTTTGCAGAAGACAAAGATCTGCAACAGGGTTGATACACAAGGTGGGGTGGAAAGCATGAGAAGGGACTTGGCAAGGTTGAAGCAATGGTCAAGAGTATGGCAGCTTAGTTTCAATGCAAAGAAGTGCACAGTAATGCATCTGGGAAACAAAAACCCAGGGGAAGAGTACACAATGGGGGTACTACCAACAACAAAAATGGAAAGGGACCTAGGGGTACTCATATCAGACGTCCTTAAGGTAGGCAAGTAATGTGAGAAGGCAGTAAGGAGGGCTGGAGGGATTCTGAGATGCACAGGGAGAGGCATCACCAGTAACCCTTACACTGGGACAAAAAATATCTCTGTTGCAGCAGTTGGACAGTAAACGAACCGATGTAGCCAAACAGTCTGGTGTTGATGTATCCACTGTCGCCCGAATTGTGGCAAGTACAGATTGATTGTTTTCAGAGTGGGAGCATTCAGACAATCAAGACAGAAAAAGGAGGCGTTGTGGGAAGAGCGGGGAGGTAGAAACTGCACTCCTATGCTGGTTCTCCGCTGCTCGCAGTGTTGATGCCCCCATTAATGGCCCCATTCTACAAAACAAAGCAGAAGATTTAGCTGCAAATATGGGCATTTCTTTCTCCGCGACAAGAGGCTGGCTGAGCCGCTGGAAGGAGCGCAACGGAATAATCTTCCAAGCGCTGCCATGGCGAGAAAAAAGATGCTGATGGTGAGAATGCAGACAATTGGCTATCCACTGTCCTCTCACAAATAATGAAACAATATCATCCATATGTAGGACTGAGAAATTAAAACCCTTAGTGGTCGAAAAATCAAAAAAACCAAAGTGCTTCTCGGGGCTGTCTATGGAGGCACTGCCAATTGAATATGACAGTAACTCTAATGCCTGGATGACTGCTTCGATATTCTCTAGCTGGTTGAAAAATGTTAATTCAGTAATGCAGCGCAAGAGATAAAAAATTGCCTTGCTCTTGGATAATTGCTCAGCACACCCAGACATCACCCTGAACCACATCAAACTGTTTTTCCTTCCACCGAACACCACATCGCTAATTCAGCCTCTAGACATGGGCATCATGAAAAATGTAAAACACCACTATCGAAGGCAGGTAAGAAAACATCACTAAATGCAGTGCATTAGATTCTTAATTTGATCTGTTTTTAAGGGGTTCTGTTCACAGGTTATCTTTTTTTCCTTTTTAGATGATCGAGAAAATTTCAGTGCAGCGATAATATCTGGGACTGTAAGGGAGATGCCAGAGAGGGCGAAGGGGGCAGCAAAGTCAGCTCCCAGGGTGGGGGTTGACAAAACGAGCAGACACGAAAGACCGTTAGGCCTATTCTGCTGGTAATTTAGTATGCAATAAGCTCTCACTGAAAAATGTGATAATTATCAAGTTTAGCGAGACCTCCACTGGTGGTAACAGAGGATGAGGAGTTACAAATCCTATTGTAATATTTCTTTTTTAAAATATTTCTATACTCTGAACCATGACAGACGCATGTATTATGTTTTTATTAATACTTGAATAAAC
Organism: Neoceratodus forsteri; assembly: GCA_016271365.2. Classification (NCBI taxonomy): domain Eukaryota; kingdom Metazoa; phylum Chordata; order Ceratodontiformes; family Ceratodontidae; genus Neoceratodus; species Neoceratodus forsteri. The sequence goes on along the minus strand of CM057451.1, from coordinate 666,016,542 downwards.
AAAAAAAAATAAGCTGAATTGTGTCTAAATATTATGTTAGGGTCTCCTCCCCAAGCAGAACTACTCAAGAAGGGAAAAAGATCAGCATTAGGGTGTGAAGAATTTCAAAGCTAGACCTACCCTGATTATTTTCAACACCCATTTGTCTGGAGTGATGGAAGTCCAGTTGGGGAGGTAGAGGGATAACTTTCTTGACTTGGGTCTGTGGCCACTTGGAGGGTGGCAGTTAAAGTCAGGCCTGCTGTCCTTGGGTCTGGGCAGGGCGTCTCACAGTGGAGGACAGGAGGCCTTAATAAAACAGAAGCTCAGCAAGCACCAAACCTCCACTCAGCAAACTGCCATGAAGGCAAACGCAGCAAACAGTTTTTAAAGCCATTCTTCAACTTCACTGTAACAAACAGATTAAAGTTCAGCTTTCCAAAGAAAGTGCTCACAAAGAGCCCACAACATTTTGTGCTTGCGCTTGACACTTTGTAATAAGAACCCCCGACACCACACATGGCACCAGGGTCTGGGATGGCTCTGGGGTTGATGCCTGGGCCAATGCTGAACCTGGAACAAAGATGGTGATGGTGCTGCCGGGACCCGTCTCCGAGGACATGGTCAACCCTAAGTCTGGCACCGGAGGCAGTGACAGCTTGAAGTCGGATGACAGCCTAGAGGCGGTATTCTCCCTAGAGCTGCTGGTTGACACCTTCACCAGTGGAAAAGTACAGTTACGTAGGAACTTACCGTAACAGTAGATCTTCGAGAGAGATTCCTTCAGTAGGTCATCACAAATAGGACTGACGTCGCCTGACGTCGGACCACACGGCAGACTTTTCTAGCAATCCCTGATGGGGAACCGCCCACCCGATGTCACATGACTGACATCAGCGTGACGGTATATAGTGGGCGGTCCCCACGCCCGCCCTCCAGTTCTCCAGACAGAGCCAGGAAGAGGCCTAACAGCAAGAGCGAACAGGATTGGAGACCCTGTAAAAATAAAATGAGGGGAAGGAGGGAAGGAAAATATGACCTACTGAAGGAACCTCTCTCGAAGATCTACTGTTATGGTAAGTTCCTACGTAACTCTACTATCTTACTTCGAGAGGGTTCCTTCAGTAGGTCATCACAAATAGGACGAAGTCCCAAGCAGTCCCTCTAAGGAGAGACTGAAAGAAACTAGAGAGGGGGTAAAACAAGATCCACGGAAAAGACTGAAGTCCGAAAAGGACCCAGCCTAGGACAACAGACCCTGCAGTACAGCTAGGCCAAAGTCAGCCCTCCGCCTAGAAGCAATGTCCAAACTATAATGCTTGGTAAAAGTATGGACAGAACTCCAAGTAGCGGCAGCACAAATATCCGCTGCAGAAACATTACGAAGGAAGGCTGAAGAAGCAGCCATGCCCCTAGTAGAATGACCCCTGATAGAGCCCAGGAGGGGTTTCTCATACTTTTGATAACAGTATCTAATGCAGTTGCCTAACCATTTGGAAAGACCCTGCTTGGAAACTGGTTTGCCTTATGTTCGTTGCGCGAAGGAGACAAACAATTGACCGCAAGAGCGAAAGTCTTTGGTTCGGTGTGTGTAACACCGGAGAATCCGGTGGACATCCATCGTATGGAGGAGTGCCTCACCCCTGTTAGCGGGAGCCGGATAATATACTGGAAGCTCTACCGAGTGGTTCAGAGTAGCTTCCGACACCACCTTTGGAAGGAACCTCGGATGGATTCTGAGAACCGCCCTGTCCTGGTGAAAAATTAGATAAGGCTCCTTACAAATCAGCGCATGAAGCTCCGAAATTCTTCGAGCCGAACTAGAAACAATGCCTTCCAAGATAGAAAGCGTAGGTCACAGCTCATTGCTGGCTCAAAAGGAGGCAAGGTGAGCTTTTCCAGGATGAAATTCAAGTCTCATGGTGATGCTGGGCTGCGGATGAGGGGTTTCAGATGGAGAATCCCTTTCAAAAAGGTCTTTGAGATATCCAACTGAGCCATGGGTTTCCCATCCACCAGCTCGTGGTATGCCGAGATAGCCGAGAGGTGCACTTTCAGAGACTAATAGGCTAGTCCTGAGTCCAACAGGTGAAGGAGGTATTCCATGACTTGTGGGGCAGAGCAAGAAAAAGGGTTCCAGTCTTTCGTGGTCGTCCAAATGGAAAACCGCTTTCACTTCAATACATAAGTGGAACGGATGGAAGGTTTTCTGGCTTTGACAAGGACCTGTGCCACTCTAGAGGATACCCCAAAGCGAGAGATGGCTATGTCTGCAGGAGCCATGCATGAAGATGCAGGGTCCTGAGCCCTGGATGAACCAGACGGCCTTGATCCTGAGTAAGGAGGTCGTGTGTCAATGGAACAGGAACCGGTGGTTCCCTGGATAGCTGCTGAAGCAGCGGGAACCAAATCTGTCTCGGCCAAAGAGGAGCGATGAGAATCATCTTGGCCTTCTCCGTCTGTAGTTTGAGGAGGATCCTCTGCAGAATGGGAACTACAGAAAAGGCATATAAAAATGTCCCTGTCCAGGATAGAGATAATGAGTCACTCCAGAAAGCCCCGGCTCTGGAACGAGCGAGCAAAACTTGGGAAGTTTTGCATTGAATTGAGAAGTGAATAGGTCGCGTTCCGGCTGCCCCCAATTTTAGAAGATGGATTCCGCCACTTCCTGATGAAGTTCCCACTTGTGAGCAGGGGTCCGCGATCTGCTGAGACTGTCCGCCAGGACATTTAGAACTCCCGGCACATGCACGGTCACTAGGAACAATGGTGCAGGACTGCCCAGTTCCACACCCTGGTCGCCTCTCTGCATAGAGGGTACGACCAGGTTCCTCCTTGTTTGTTGGTGTACCAAACCACCGACATATTGTCCATTTGGATCAGCAGTGTTCCCTCGGGCAGCAGGGGTTGAAAGACCTGTAAGGCATACAGGACCGCCCTGAGCTCTAGAACACTGATGTGAAGAGAAAGCTCCAAGCCGGACCAAAGTCCCTGGGCTTGATGTTCCCCCAGATGCGCACCCCACCCCATGTTCGAGGCATCCGTGGTAAAGGTGGCGACAGGGTGCTGGGCTTTGAAATGGAAGACCTGAGGAAAGACTGTGTGGATTAATCCTGGATGAACCATCCACCATAGAAGATCCTTCCAGACCGCGGAAGAGATGAGGACTGGATGGTCCAGATTGTCCAAAAGCTGGTCCCACTGCACCCTCAGGGACCACTGAGTGATCTTCATGTGGAGCCTGGCTAGGGGAACAGTACAAATGGAAGCTGCCATGAGGCCTAACAGGCGAAGGACCTCCCAGGCTGGGATGATCCTGCAAGACGCCACCTTGGAGGCCTGGTGGATCAGAGTCTCCACTCCATCCAAAGGAAGAAAAGCTCTGCACTGGACCATATCGAGGACCGCCCCAATAAACTGCAGTCTCTGGGTGGGGATAAGGTATGACTTGGGCATGCTGACAGTGATCCCAAGTCGATTGAACAGGTCCAGCGTAAATGACAGAGCCTCCAACAACGCATCCCTGGATGGGGCCGCTAGTAGCCAATTGTCCAGGTAGGGAAACACTGCAATCCCTCTGCGGCATAAAAAAGCGGCAACCACCGCTAAGCACTTGGTAAAATCCAGAGGTGCCGAAGACAGCCCAAAGGGAAGCGCTCAGAACTGGAAGTACTCCCCCCCCCAGAACAGGAAACGCAGGAATCGACGGCGGCTGGGGTAAATAGGGATATGTAGGTAGGCATCCTGCATATCCAGGGTGCAGAGCCAGTGATTCTCCAACAGGAGTGGCAGAAGGCTCTGGAGTGTCAGCATGCAAAACTTCTTGTACTCGACATAATGGTTTAGCTGACTGATATCTAGAATGGGTCGGAAGTCCCCGGTCTTTTTCGGAACCAGGAAAAAAATGGGGGTAGAAGCCTTTTCCTGTTTGACCTGAAGGCACTCGTTTTAGCAAGAGTGAATTTATTTCCTCTTGAACGAGGATAGCCTGATCCCGAGTGTATGAGGACTTCAATGGAAGATTTCCCAGAGGAAGCCCCAGTAACTCTATGGTGTGACCTAAGGCCACTTTTTGCATGACCCACTCATCAGAGGTAATCGCCCTCCACTCCTGCACGTGTAGAGCGAACCTCGCCCCCACCTGCTCCTCGCTGACAGGCTGAGAAGGCAGTGGGGCCGGGGAGTCAAGAAGTGGTGGGTCGGTCAGGGGGAGGACCCCCTGAACAGCGCAGATTCTTGGAGGCAGGAGGGGTGACGGTACCTGTGGCCTTCCACTTACCTTGGCGATGCACCTGAGCATATTTCCCCTGTCTCCAGGTCCTCTTCTGAAAGGTTTGCTGTTGTCGTTGTCGCTGAGGAGCACCCGATCGGTACATAGACCGAACAGATCTAAGAGCAACACCTTTGTCCTGTAGTTCTGTAATGATGTATTTGGTGTCGCCTCCAAAAAGGACTGAGCCCTGGAATGGAGCATCCTGAATCACCAACTAAACCTCGTTAGCGAGGCCGGATAGGCAAAGCCAGGAGTGCTATCTCAGTGCCACGGTGTAGACTGAATTGTAGGTGGCCCGTAAAGCATGCCTACAAGAGATCTTGGAGAGGCGGAGATCCTTGGCGAGTTCCTCCTTGAGAGGTGAAGGATTCATAGACTGGAGCTTCGCCTCCAACCTGACAATAGTGGCTTTTTGGTGGGACACCATATGGGCCACGTAACTGAGGAAGCGAAGCGTGCTCGTGGCAGAAGAGTAGATTTTCTTGCCGAACTGGTTCATCTGCCTCGACTCCTTATCTGGAGGAGTAGTGCTCAAGTGCTTGGGCGTAGCAGAGCGATCATGAGCCACTGAAATGACCACAGAGTCTGCCTTCGGATGAGTCTTCAAAAAAAGGAGAATCCCTAGGCGCCCGGTAAAGCCTGTCTGCCCGCTTGGGGACAGCCAGGATAGAATGAGGCATCTGCCAGACGGTGGTGGTGAGGTCTTGGTGGGGGGCCATCCATAGAGGAACTGGGACGGGAGACAGGGACTCTAAATCGAGGTGCTCCGCGAGTCGCTGTCTCATCGGGTCCTGTTCTTCTGACTCCCAATCAAAATAATCTCTGAGGACCCTCAAGAGATCCGAGAAGGAAGGACCCTCAGATGGTGATTTTGGTCAGATCTTGCCTCTCGGCTCAGGTTCCTCCACAATTTCCTCTTCCAAAGAGTCCTCTCTCCCATCAGAACTGTCGTTGGCCTCCTCCACTGGATGACGTTCGAAGCGAGAAAGTGGAACGTCCAGTCTAGTCTTCCCTGAGAGGTGGACAATTGGACTTGAATGGTTACCCATGAAAACGGCAACTACAAATGAACGACGGAAAATTAGCAACTGAATAATCGCGACTGCTCTATCAGCGACCAGCACAATTGAGCGAATAAACAAATTCGGCGACCGCGCACTGAAAATTAATAGTTATAATAGCGATTACACAAATTCAGCGACTAATCGGAAAGACTTGAACATTTCCATCTAAACTCACACAAATGCACCAAAACTTTAAGTACCAGGGTGGGGTAGTTGCCATGTATAACTCTGTCTGCCTCAGTGTCCTCCCTCTGCAAATGAATTGCTTCTAAGACTGAAAAGACCGTCAAGGCTGTTTAGCGCCCTCAGCTGACTGCATGTCACTCTATCATCAGGAAGGTTGGGGGATCACTTCTGTACCGAGGCCAGTTAAAAGGTCGGGAGATCACGGGAGGCATGTCACTCTGTCATCAGGAAGGTTGGGGGATCACGGGAGGCATGTCATAATAGCGACTGAAAAATAAACAAAAAAATGTATTCTTTATTAGCAACCAAATAGCCAGCCAAATCAAAGAAACAAATCAATTAAAAAAGCCAATTAATTTGACAAATCAAAAAAAACAATTTAAAAAGCCAATTGTTCGAGGTGCTCTTAGGTGTATTCACACCTGAAATTGAAAGTTGTAAGCGAGACCTCGGAGATAATCGTACAAGCTTCTTTTTCCATAAGAAGCCACTATAGCTGCGATGCGAGCATTGCTGTCCTTGTATTTTTTTTTCCAGTCGCGGTATATGCCCCAGACACAATTTGCTCTAATCTAATTTCTGTGAGCCTCTGTTCTTCCTTAAGCGACTGAATCAATTTCCACACGTTGGGATGACAGGCACCTAATCTGGAATTGAATCCCCTGTGCCAGCCCTCTACAGTGTTATTTGTTCGTGCAATTCCCAACATTGTAGCACTGTGGCAACTCCACTGATGAGGGAGGAATGCTGCCCTCCTACGTCTAGAACAGCCCCATTGCCTTCCGACCCAAGTGGTCTCGAAATAGTCAAGTAAGGGCAACAGTAGTTCATCATGGTGTTCAAAAAATTCAAACTGGCGCATATCATCAAATGCATTAGCTACATCGTCTGGTGGTATAAAAGCAAGTGATAGAAGCATGCGAATGTGTAAAGCAAAATCAGGGTCTACACTATATCGTTCACGTATATCTGGTAACTTCTTAATCTTTCTTCAGATACACTGTGCTAGATGGAAAAAGCACCCACGCAGGTCTGCAGATGGAAAAGCATTGGCGAATGCTTTCCATGCAGACTTCTCAAAGTCAAGAATAGCTGTAAGCGGTGTTAGGTTTTGCAACAGGGATTTAAGTTGGGAATATACCCTGTCATATGTAGCAGTTTTGCGTGAACACGAGTACAAAAACAGCAGTGACAACAGTTCCTGACTTAACACCATGTATGGTGCACAGCTGGTCAAATAGCGTGGGACACGATTTGAATGTGCCGTCCATCATCCAATCAGTGCACTCACTGAGAAATCTTAAATTTGCACTGGTTGCAAACATTAGAATCATGTCCTGCTCCTTGCCACTATCGAACAGCAGGAAATTTTCACCACCTTCAGTTACTGTAAATTCAGGTGGAATGACCAATTCCTGCACTGTGCTGGGTGTAGCGGGGCAACCGCATTCTACCTGCCTTATCCTTTGCACAGTTCTTTTAATTAACTGTACATCAGGCAATCGACCAGCAACTGAGTGAGGTGCAGTAGAAGTGCACTGCACTACAACCTGTGAAGTGCTCTCTACACAACCTCTTGCACGCTCTCTTACACTAGCCATGACTTTACGTACACCAACTCCTCCAGCATCCACAACATGAGTATGTTCTCTGATTTCAGCAATTACCTTGCCTTCTATTGTGTGGATGCGTGCAAGGCAGTTGAAACGGTGTGCATCCACACATCGCCAGTACACCCTTCCTCCTTTTTCTTTGTCACGGCGATAAAGGAAGCCAGAAAATAAGGCTAGTGGCTTTCTCTTCTGGCTTGCGATAAACTCCACGTCCATGGTAACCTCGATCTCGATATTGACAAGGTACTGGTAGTTTTAAGAGTTAGGCTAATGCATTGTGGGAACCACGAAACAGGAAGTAATACTAAGTAATATAACATAAGTATCAGAAGAGCAGCTTACTACAACACAAACTCCATAAATATTAAGTAAACTCTGACTGAATGCATAGCGCTATTATTACACGGTAGCTGAGATTGTGGGGCGCTGAAATTTATGAGCGCTATTAATGTAGTCGCTGAAAAGCAGACGCTCAAATTGTACTCGCGATTTTATAATCGCTATTTTCACATGGAACCGACTCGAACTGCTCGAGTAAGGGGACCTATGAAGCGGCGGAGGTGGGAGCCTCGCTTCCAGGTCCAAAACCAACTCCAACCTCGCTCCCTGCCACCAAGACTGTAGGAAGGACTTGAAATCCAGCATAGCCGGAGGGGGTGGAGGTGGAGCTGGTTGAGGCTGGGGGGGGGTGGAGGGGGAACAGTGACTGGAGGAGGGTACTATCCCGCGGACCCATGTAGTGGGTATAGGGATGATATCCCTGGTAAAACTGACTCACTGGACTCCATCCAGGAGTGGGAAACTCCAGATAAGGATCCCCAGGATACCCATGGGGGTAATGGGGGACGGTTATAATACCCCATCAGCCCCGATGTCGGGGAAACCCACGTCGGACCTGCTGTGGTGTAGATCAAGTTAGGATCTGGCATGGGACAGTCCACATTATAGGACCAATGTCGGCACGGCACCACCCGATCCGATTATTCGGATGGGCGGCGTTGGCACCCGGGCCGAAGAGTCTCAGTTTGAGTCTGGTCCAGCGTGGGACCAACGGAACAGGCCTGACCACCGGTCCCGGCGTTGGGACTGTTCTAGGGACTGGTAGCGTTGGAGGCGCCGGCGGTCCTGGCGTCGGGACTGTGGTTGTGATTAGTGGCATCGGAGGCGCCGGCAGTCTGCCCTCTGGCTGAGGAGGGATCTCCAAAGAAAGGCCATCCAGCTGAGAAGGAGCCTCCTGACCCTGGTCCCCGGTAGGGGAGCGCGGGGAAGAACCCCCGAAATTGGCTGGTTCACGAGCGTCCCCATTGGCCTCGCCAGACGTGTCCATGGTGGAATGAGAGGACATGGGTGAGGGAAGAACAGGAATGAAGGGGCTGTCTCCATTCGGTCCCGCCAGACGTTGGTTGATGCGCCAGTAGGCCCCGACGGTGGAACCGAGCCCGCGTGGTTGTCAGGGACGGCCGACTTAGTGGGCGTGGTCAGGCGGTCAGGGAGAGGGCCCCCTGGCCGACTTAGCGACTGAGGCCGGGCGACTGCCCCCAGCCGGCGGAGTCAACTTAATGGCCGCCGGGCGGTCTCCAGAGGAGCCGGAGGCTGACTTACCGTCGGGTGCAGCATGGTCCCCAGAGGAACCGGTGACTGACTTATCTGCTTGAAGATTCTCCTTATCCGAGTGCTTCGACGGTGGCTGGACCTTGCTGGTAGAGGGCCTGACGTTGTCCGCAGAGCGAGCCCACTCCACAGTCTTCTCCTTATGCTTTTAAGGGGAAGATTTGTCAGACGAGTCCCTAAGCTTGTCCAACTTCTTCTTAAGCGAAAAGTAGACGGGCCTTGAGAAGATGGGCCTCCAATGCCTGCTGTCTCCGCTTTTTAGTAGCCGGACTGAAGGACTGACAGTCGGGGCAGTAGGAGACCGGATGGTCTGGGCCTAGGCAGATGACGCACTTGGAATGTCCATCTTTCTGCGGTATCTGAGTGCCACACTTAGAGCACTTCTTCAGAGAAGACATGAACTAACGTAATATGAATGAAGAAAATAGCGAGCTTGAAAAAAACACGCGAAAAACACTTTCCGACGAACGCTGAATGAAGACTGCGAAGCGACTAGCACGAGGCGACGGCAAGAAAGAACTGGAGGCAGGCGTGGGGACCGCCCACTATGTACCGTCACACTGACGTTGGTCACATGACACTGGGTGGGCAGTCCCCCGTCAAGGATTGCTAGAAAAGTCTGCCGTGCGGCCCGACGTCAGGTGACATCAGTCCTATTTGTGATGACCTACTGAAGTAACCCTCTCGAAGTAAGATCTGGGGCCACTTATGGGGACTGTATGGCTCCATTCCCCCAACAGCACCACCAGGTAGCTCCTCTAATGTAGGAAGATCCCATCTGAGCAATACTGCCAGGGCCTCTCTTTGAGCAAGACCCTCTGTGCAGTTCCGCAGCTCAGGTAGAGGCCTTCTAGACGAAGTCTCATCCCTACTCTGGGGTCTCCCCAATTCCTAGAGAGATTGCCCACGTTCTTAAGCCCCAAGGAGCGAATTACATGAGAACAGCACCGAGCATTTGTTGGAGTCCTAGATACTTTCCATAAGGATTCTGACAGGGCCCACTCCTGGTCCTTCTCCCCAGCACCATCAACCTCACTGTGTCCTACGCAGGCCACAATCAGTTAGCCCTGCCACTGAAACTCCTTGGAATTCCCAACAATGGCTATGTCATCCCTTCCTGGCCCAGAGGTTTTGAGGAGGTAGTATGGAAGTGTCCCTGTTCTTGCCTTCTGGCCTGCAAGGGCATCCTACTCTGGTACAGCGCACCCATGGGATCTGCAGGTGCAGTACTTCACCCCTCATTGGGCTGGAAGTATTGCAGATCCCGTCAGGGAGGAGACTCTCTACATGTGACTGACCTCCAGCAGCAGATTCTGCTCAGATGGATGCATTTAGGAGGAAGCTTTTATTACCTTGGCACCCACCCTACTGTGCATTCCCGCACATTCGGCACATCAGGTAGCCTTCAATCGGCACCTGTGGCTGCAGCTAGGTCAGCTCCTAACTGCAATGCCTAAATGTGAGATAGCTTGGCAAGACATTTGCCTTTTTTTTTTTTTTGCATAATGTGTTTATTAAAGCTTTCATACAAGGACAAAGACCATCAACACTATACATATAAACAATTAACACCAAACCTAAAACCATAAAACTATGTACACGGGTCCAAATCATTACACCAAAAACTGAGCCTTCAAAATAGCGTAGCATCTATAGTTTTATATATAGTTCACAACAATGTATTACACGGAGGTCCATACATCCATCTAGGGGTATCTTATACCTTAGGGCTGGGGATACCAACTCTCTCAAAGGGGGCGGGTCCAATTGGCCACCTGGCCATTTTCGAGCTATAATAGTCCCTCCCTTAGGAGTTGTGCTTCCAGTTGGGAAAGTGAATTTAGGAAGGGGTCCCATGTTGAGAAAAATATCTCTACTCTGACATTAACCATGTAGGTTAGACATTTTAGGGCAAGCGTCTGGATGGCAAGAGTACACCACTGTGTGACCACTGGTTTATTTCCAGAGACCCATGTATTCAATATACAGTGTCTCACCAAAATTAGCAAGACCAGCGTCCATCTGGACAGCAGCCCCCACCCCATGTCTTCTATACCAAACAGAAGTAAGAGAGGGTCTACAGGGATCTGAAGCCCAATTAACGTTCCAATTTCATGAGCTAAAAAGTCATGCAAGACAGAGCACGCCCAAAAATAGTGAAAGTAGGTCCCCATCTCCACTCCACACCTCCCACATATTGGAGACAAAGCAGGGTCAAATTTATGCACGATAATGGTGGGCCGCAATAGAGTCTATAAACAAATTTATAGAAAGACTCTTTCTACTTACTACAAATTAAGATGCCTTTATGCAGACCCAGAATCATCCCCCAGTCATCCTCCTACATGTTAATCCCTAGGTCCCGCTCCCATAACATTTTAGTTTTAAGTGTAAGGCCTGGGAGGGACTGCCTCCAAAGATGGGCGGCCTTTCTTATCAATCCCCTCGTATCTTGTTTAGCAGAATAAACAATATGTTCTACCTGATCCAAGGGAGAAACCATCCCCGGGACCCTACCCAACCCCCTAGCATAGTCTCAGACTTGTAGATATCAGAAAAAGTGGCTATAGGATAGGTCAACCCCATCCCAGAGCTCCATGAAAGTGTATAATTCTTCTCCCTTCTTCAAGAGCCCTATACTTGTCAGGCCCTTCAATTCTCATTCCCAGTAACCACCCTCCTCCAAACCAGGGATGAAAAATGGATTATCAGCAATAGGAAGCAGCCAAGTCTCCTCCTCCTTTGCCCCTACCCTACTCCATATTTGGGACCAGCTCTCTAACACTACGCACACCAGCAGATTCACTTGCCTGAAACCATTATATGCCTTTTGGCCCCCTTTCACCAGGTATGCTGACAGTCACCCCAGACACTCCCTCTCCTCCAAGTTCAGCCATTCTGCCTCTACTGGTTTATTGACCCAGTCTTGAAGGTAACAGTACTGGACAGCGAGATAGTAATTTTTACTACCCGGGAAATTCAGGCCCCCTTTGTTGGTATCTGCCTTAAGGTGCTGCAGGCTAGCATGCAGTCTTTTTCCCCTACCATAAGAAATCAGAGAAGGCTTTCTCCAGCCTCTTAATATCCATCCTGGCCGGGCCCACATGCACCATCTGCATGATGTAAAGGAGATGGGGTAGCATATTCATTTTTTGCAAGTTAATGCGTCCCAGCCAAGAGACAGGCAGCGTCTTCCACCTCTGCAACTCTTCCTCTATGGATTTAATTAATAGGGTGTAGTTCAATCGGTAAAGAGATCCATGATCTCTTCCCACATTAATACCTAGGTATTTAAATGTCGTTTCCTCCTTCAGACACCATGGGTTAGCCTACGGCCCCTTTCCTTCCCCTTTCAGAAGCAGGTGTTCGGATTCACCCACATTAATTTTACAACCAGAAAATTCTGCAAATTGGGCAATCAGGGCCAGCAGGGGCAGGATAGACCTCTGTGGGTCTTCCACAAACATGCTGTCCGCATAAAGTGCAACTCTGTGCATACGGCCCTATTTCCCCAGCACCCCCCTTATGTTTGGGTCCTCTCGTATCCGTGCCGCTAATGGCTCAATTGCCTTCGCAAACAAAACTGGGGAGAGGGGGCACCCCTATCTTGTTTCCCTGTACAGGGGGAATTTTTCCGAGAGGGAGCCGTTCACTAGGACAGAGGCCGCTGGGGCCTTGTAGAGTGCCTGGACCAGCCCCACAAAGCGATCCCCCAGACCAAACCGTGGCAATACTTCAAATAGATACTCCCATTTTATATGGCTGAATGTCTTCTCGGCGCCCATAGAAAGCACCGAGGTGCCCCCCTGATGCTGGGAGGCTCCCCATATGACGACATTTAGCAGCCTACGCATGTTATGATAGGAAAGGCACCCTCTCACAAAACTGGTTTTGTCTCGGTGGATTAGCTCCAGGAGCAACCAGTCCAGGCAGCTCGCCGGACCTTTGCCAACATTTTCAAAATCACAATTCAACAGGGAGATAGGCCTGTAGGATGCACATTCTGCCAGATCCTTACTGGGCTTTGGTAGGACACAGATCACTGCCTCATAACAATTAGTCGGAAGTGCCCCCTCTCCCTGTGCTTCTCGGAACACCTCCCAAAGGGAATACGTCAATACACCAGACATAGCTTTATAATATTTCATGGGGAATCCATCCGGACTGCTGGCTTTCCCTCTCTCGAGACTCTGTATTGCCACGTGGATCTCCTCCCTAATAATCTCTGCACCCAGTTGTTCCTGCTGTGCCTCCGATAGCTTTGGTATTGTCACCTCATCTAGAAATGCCCATGCCAGGTCCCACTTCCCCTCACATTCAGCTTTATACAGCTTCTGATAGAACTGGCAAAGTTGTTCTTTAATACCATGTTTGTCCTGGCCCATAGCTCCCTTGACATTCCTAATACCAGAGATATTTGTCGTGCCCTTCGTCCCCTCTATTAAATTGATCAGTCGGGGGCCTGGCTTGTTGCCCCATTCATAAAATGTGTTCTCGATAAACCACAATTTACGAGCCTCTCCCATCAGGAGCCTGTTCAGGGATTCCCATTCAATAGCAACTGCTGGAGGGTGTCCCCTTTCTCCCCCTTCACGACCCTCCTTTCGAGACTATCTGCTTTTCCAATCTCACTCTTCTCTTTCTGATCCCTCTAATGTTTGGCCACAAAACTGATAATCGTCCCCCGCATGAATGCCTTACCAGCATCCCAAAAATCTCTACTACTTCGGGCAGTTTCACTATTTTCCTCCCTATACAACTTCTACTGGTCCGTGAGGTATGTCTGAAACTCCTCCCTTCCTAGAAGGTAAGTGGGGAACTTCCATGGTGGGGGATTCTCTCTCCCCATCTATTATGAGGGATATCATCATAGCATGATCAGATACCTGAATGGAGCCATGTTTCACCAACACCACTCTGAGATACCAACTCTGTAAAATATATATACTGTATAAAATCTATGTGTGACCGGGTTTTGTGGGGGTCAGAAAAAAATGTAAACTCCTTCCCCTTGGGGTTGGCAGTCCTCCAGCTGTCAGTTAGTTCTAGGTCATTCATGCCCAGCTGCCAATGCCACATGGCACCCCCTCCCTCGTCCCTCCGAGTGATACAGAGTGTGGTCCATGGTTGCATTCAGGTCACCTCCCATCACCAATCCCAGGAACTGCTCCCTAATGATAATATCTAGGAGAGATTGATAGAAGACCAGATCCCATACTGCCGGGGCATATTTACTAGTAAATGCCATTTGTTCCCTACACAGCATCCCCTCCACAAAGATGTACCTTCCTTCCCGGGAGTCCACCACCACGCTTTCAACCTGAAACGGGAGATGTCAATTTAATATAGCTACCCCTGTCTTATGGGAGGAGTATGATGCAGCATAACATGCATCAACCCACCCCGGACCAGCTTCCAGTGCTCCGACACTGTAAGGTGAGTCTCCTCGAGCAGCACTACCTGGACCTGCTGGCACCTCAGTGCGGTCAACAGACAGGCACTCTTTACCGGACAGAAGAATCCCCTAACATTCCATGAGACCATAGCGATATCATTAGCTGCCACCATATCTAGTGAAAGCGTACGTTTTACCCCACTGGCGCTATGCGCCGGCTCCCCACCACCACCCTTGGTTGGCTGTTAGTTTTATACGTGTTGTCATGTGAGTCGCAGAACCAATCAGTCCATTCTCCCATTAGCAGCTTATATGCTGTCACCACTAGCGGCCGCTACACCCAGCCCCTGCTTGCTGCTGCTATCATTAGGCAAAATGCTACTTCTTTTCCTACTGCTCTTCTCCTTGGTGATTCCCCTAGCCTCTCTTCCCCGCAGCAATCCATCCACTTCGGCACCCAGACCACCATCTCGACTACACCCTCTTTACTGCCCCCCGTCCCTCCCTCAACCACCTTCCCACATCAACTGCCGCAAGTACCCACCCATAACTGGGCGCTTCGTGCTGCCATCCTCCCTCCCTCCCTTCTTCCCAGGGCTATCTGACCTATGTAATTTAGCAACTGCTGCCAATATGGCTAACCATCAAGTCTCCTTCTCCTGTCATACAACCAGACTTGCCTGGTACAAAATTAAACACTTTCTTACCCTGCTTCTCCTCTTGGCAGGGGATGTAGAATCCAACCAGGGTCTTACTCCTCCCAATCCCTCCGACTACTCCACCTCAACATCTGCAGTATCCTGCACAAAATACCTGAGCTACAACTTACTGCCCTATCTCTACGTCCAGACATCTTCATAATATCCGAGACATGGCTAAAGCCACACCATGCAGACTCTGCAGTAGCCATTCCTGGCTACTCGATCAGGCAGGACTGCATGGGCAAGAAAAAAAGTGGTGGAATTGCCATGTTTATCTCCACCAGGCTACAGTTCACCCCGGTCCAAATCCCTGCACCTACACCACAAATAGAAACTTCACTGGCCAAACTTGCACTCCCTTACTCCTCCCCTGTGTATGCTGCGGGGTCTTACTGTGCCCCAACTACCCCCATGACCGGCGTCCTAGACCACCTGGCCACATTAGAGTCTGCTGCCACAGCTGGTGAGCTCCATATCCTCGGCGATTTCAATTTCAACTGGCTAGCCAATGACTGCTCAAAACTACGGCCCAAAATAAACACTCTAAATCTCTCCCAACTAATCGCCCAACCCGCATGGCTGAACCCCAAAACGCTAAACCACTCCCTCTTGGACTGGGCCTTCATATCACACCCACACAGGATTATTAAAGCCGGACTTCTCCCAGACTCCCTAAGTGATCACCACATGGCATACATGGTCAGGAAAATGCAGAGACTCGCAAAACCCCAATCTAGGACGCTCCTCAGGAGACCCTACAAATCCCTATGTCTACCTTCCCTCCTAAATAACCTGGCCCACGTACACTGGTCCTCCATACAGAATGCACCCTCCATTGACTATGCTTTCGACACATTCAAGAACAGGTTTCTTGCTGTATGGGACTATCATGCCCCTCTAAGAAGCACAAGAGTAAAGGGCTCCCACCTTCTCTGGGTCTCCGCTGATATCATTAGCAGATGCCGTTCCAGGGACCTGGCTTGGAAAAAACACAAGCTAACAAGCTCCCAAGAATCCCTACAAAGATACCGTACCCTCCATAACCCCTGCACCAAATCTATAAGACAGGCCAAAAAGAACTACTTCACGTCGGCTCTGAACTCTAACCTTAACCACCCTACAAACTTTTGGAAAACCATCAAATCCCTCCTCTCTCTGCCAGTCCAACCACCAACCCTGGCCCTATCCATCCAAGGCAAGACCGTCTCGGACCCTGGCGAAGCTGCCTCTGCTTTCAACACCTTCTTCACCAGCTGCGCTACGCTCTCCTTCCCAGCCCCCGCCCACCCTACCCACACCAAGCTCCATATCGAAACCTCAGAACCCTTCCCCTGCCACCAGTTTCTCTTTCCAACCAGTAACCCCGGCCGAAGTCCTACAAGCTCTGAGTGCCCTAGACCCTAACAAAGGCAAATGTCCCTCTGGCCTGCCATAGCCGCCCCACAAGCCGACCTCCTCAACCTCTCCTTCTCCCTGGCCAAAATCCCAACCGAATGGAAGCAGCCGGTTGTCATCCCCCTCCCTAAGGGGGGGGCGACCCCTCCATGCCGGGCAACTACCGCCCCATCTCCTTACTCCCAATACTGGCCAAACTTCAGGAACACCTTACCCAACTCTCCTAATACCTAGATGCTACCTCCTTCACTCCTTATCAGTCGGGTTTACGCAAGTCTCACTCCACCATCACAGCCCTATTAAGACTCATCGATGACATCATCTCAGGAGTGAACAAAGGGCAAATCAACTCGGCGATTTTTATAAACCTGGCCAAGGCCTTCGATACTGTCTCTCACCCCATGCTACTAGCCAAACTAAATGATGCAGGCCTCTCTTGTCTTGCCACCTGCTGGTTTCAGGCATACCCGACAGGCAGACACCAATCGGTGAGAATTGGCTCCCATATATCTTCCCCCCTCCCAGTCACTTTGGAGGTACCCCAAGGCTCAGTCTTGGGTCCATTACTTTTTTCAATATTTCTCCCGCTGGCCTGCACACACACAGCTATTCAAATGTATGTGGATGACACAGTACTGTATGCTTCTGGCCCTTCCTCTGGAGTAGTGTCCAATGTGCTACAGCAGGACTTCAATGCCGTACAGCAATGGTTCCAGTCCAACCAACTTTTCCTAAATGTAAAAAAAAAAAAAAAAATCTCTAACCTTCGGCACGCAACCCCATCTTTCCTGCCTAGCAGTTCCCCCCTGGAGTCTTGCATGACCAACACCTAGATTTCTCCACACACATGGAATCCTTACACAAAAAGCTACACCCCAAACTGGGTGCTCTATATCGCAACAAAGGGAGGAAACTGTTCAAAAAATGATTCTCCCAATACTTGACTATGGCAACGTGGTCTATGGCGCCGCCCCCTCAAACAACCTGGCCAGCTAGACACACTTTTTCACTCCTTCTGTCACTTCATCCTGGACTGCTCTCAAACGACCCACTACTGTGACCTATACAGCTCCCTTGCCCTACAGTCACTCACAGCCCGCAGACTGATCCACTGCTCCAGAGTCATAGCCAAATTCTGGTCCCAGTCCCTTCCCTCCTATCTCGGTTCTGCCATATCTGCTCTGCCCTCCCCGGCCTACTCACTCAGAAACACTGACCCAAGCCTGCTCCATGTCCCATTCATGCATACCTCCAAGGGCCAATCAGCTTTCAAATACGTTTGCCCAAACTATGGAATGACCTACCTGCCGACATCAGGCATTCCACAAACCCTAGACACCTAAACCCACTCCTCCACACACACTTCTCCGACACATGCACCTGCTACCAGCAGCCATAAGTACTAAGCTCCATGCTCCTCTGCTCGGGCCACCTGTCAGCCCCAATATTGGCAGCTGCTGCACCACAGGGTCTGAATGGTCTTCTAAGAATTGTAGTTGTTCTCTGTGTTCCTAACTAGTGATATTCTCATACTGCCTAGTTTACCTCAACGTTATCTATGCCTTGTATTTATCTTGGTTATCTTATGTAAAACCTACGTTAAACATGTACTGTAATGTCTCCCCATGTATTTCCCCCAGGTTGCATCTGGAAACGAGTGGTTTCCCCGCGCAGTATGCCTGCCTGGTTAAACTCTTAAATAAATAAATAAATAAATCACTGTCCCTGTGCCAAGCAGCAGTCCCCGCAGCCATCCTCCACCACACCATACAGAAAGACCGCCACAGCTCTTTTTCCAGCATGGTTAATATGGACCCAAACAAAGTTAACACTGACAAACAACAATAACATGAATAACAAACATCCAAACAAACCCCCTTCCCATCCTCCCCTTCACCCCCATTCTATTTAACACCCTCCTACTTGAAAAAACTATAGTCCCCACCATTCACTCGTAGAATAGCAAAATCCCGCCAAAGTGAACAAGCCCCCTGTCCCCTCCCAAGACGTTATCTAACTATTCCCCACACACGGGAACATTCCCCGCAGCATCCTTTAACAAATCAACATTTACTTCCAAATATCCAAAGTACAATAAAACAACAGCAGCAGATCCCATAGCACAGTACAGCACCTCTCCACCCAGTGTACCATCCCATGGCTCAGGGTTTTAAATAATTGATTATCAGTTTTTTTCTTGGGACGATACTAACTGTACAGAAATTATTGATACAGATTTTCTAGAAGAGCTGTATTTGTTAAACACAGTGAGGCAAGTGCTATGCATTTTCACAAAGTTTTAGCACTTTTATGAGCAAAACGCTAATCAATTTTTAGAGTTAAATAAAACCCTGTGGCTATATTGGAAACATTGTGTATAGCAAAGTCCTTTATTGGTGCAGACCCGGCCCTTCAGCGCCTAGGACCTAATCTCTTGCTGTCTCTAAAAACACAAAACAACCGATTTTAACTTGAAGATGGCAGCAGCAACACACATGGGCTCTCTGGTGACCCATCCCCCCAATGCTCCCCAACCCCCGACCTTAAATTCAAATCAGTAATCCTCTGCACAATTCACAGTTCTTCCCCCTCCCAGCACCCATTCTGCCCTTTCTTAGCCAGGGCCTCATCCTTAGGTTCTCCAAAACAGCTTTATAGTGCATGCTACTGAAGGGCCGCTTATGCTATCAGTCCCTTTATGTACCAGAAGAAGCCTTCTCATTCTGCAGGGAAAAGGCACTGTGTAGAGGGCCGTGACAACGCAGCACAAACACCAAAACCACACGCAGCGATCAGCCTGCACCCCCCACCCCACCCCAGCTTACCTTCAGCATTTTAATTCTTCCGCATGCAGCCTAGTTACTCAGAGGAGCTTATCTGGAACTTCGCTGAACATCCAGCGACCAGTCCTAATGTTGCCAGGTTTGGGGGCAGAAAGTTAGTTAAGGAGTCATAAGTGATAGTCCTGCCCAGCGGTAGCGAGCCGCCTGCTCAGTCTGCACCAAAGTTAGTCAGAAAACTTTACAGGCCTCAGAGCCCAGAACAATAGAGAACCAGTGGAAGTGCCTCCATTTTAGCCACTTTCCGTTTTAGTTCCTGTACAAAGCTAGCTGCTTTATCCACATCCCAGAAAGTATAGGTGGTTTCCTCATGCTTTATTTTGAGAGTCGCCGAGTATATCATAATATTCTCCACTTGTAGTTCTCACAGTTGAGCGGTCACAGAGTTGAAAGGCCTCCTTTTCTGTAACAATTTGTTGGAGAAATCTTGTGAGATGAAAATGCGAGCACCCTCATGCACAACCTCTTTCATTTCGCGATAGGCATTTGACACTGCCTGCCTATCTTGGAAGTTGTGATAGCAGATTATTATTTGCTGCCACGGCTGCCCCTTCTGGTGGTCTAGGCATCACAGCACAATGCTCTCTCTCCAGCTTGTGCCTTCCTCCTTGCAGCTGCATTCCCAGGAGAGTGGAGAACTTTTCAACACACAAGTTCAAGACGTCCTTTCCTTCTCTCCCTTCAGGTAAGCCTCGGATCCGCAAGTTGAGGCGTCTATGGTAGTTCTCCTGATAGTCGAATAGATCTTTGAACTCCTCAAGCTCCTCCTCCAAACTGGAGAGTCCAGAAGGGAGTGGGTGTATTGTGTCCTCCAGTTGTAAGATTCTCTCCTCTGCCTCTGACAGCCTGGCAATTTGGGTAGCCATCTGGTCAGCAGCTTCTTGCAGTCAGCCATCCAATCTCTGCTCCATTCTGTCTAGATGTGGTTTGAGGGCCGCCAGTACTTGTGTTGTGACTTCTTGGCAGAGGCGCACCATTTCTGCCACAGACAGGGAGATTGGGCCTAGCTGCTCGACCTGTGACACGGCACCTTCCTTTTTGGTGTTTTTCACCCTAGAATGCGAAGCTTTGCCAGCACCCTGCACCAAATATTCTTCCATTTGGCAAAGTAATACAGGCGGAGTTGAAAAAAAGGGAGTTTTAGCATCGGATGCCATGGATAGTATTAAGATCTAATTCTTGAGAAAAGGAGCTGCAGGGAATCACATGCTCACTTCTTTGCTGAGCATCAGTGTCCCATTTGCCTTTCTGATCAGCTCCAGGAGGTAGCATGGCAAGAATTAAGGGCATTGAACAATGACAATGAGGTGGCCTCTTCAGACTGGGACCTGTGGTCTGGCGTAAGGTGCTAAACTCATAGTTCCAGGGGCCTCATTTCTTCTCCTACAGGGTCAGATGAGAGCTATAGGGAATCCTCCAGCTCCTGTGCCACAGGAGCCTCCACCTGACCCTGACTAGTCCTGGGTCCCAACAGACCCATGATGAGCCTTGCCCAATGGTGTCCCCCCATCCATCCCACAGAGGACTGAGGATACTTGTTATCCTCAGGTAGCCAGCTCTCTCTTTAAAAAAAAAAAAAAAAAAAAGAAAGAAAGAACAAAAGCTTGGTGCTAATCGGTGAGGACTGGTTCTTGGAAGATAGGAAAATTACATATTTACCGTAATTGTTGATCTTCTAGAATATCTTCACCAATGATTACCATGCCATGCCCACCGTACCCCACTCGGACAGAGCCAGGACCTCTAGGCATGCTCACCCTGCTGGTGTTGGCAGTACTACGAATCCAACAGCTGGGCATCTTCCCAGTCAACCCCAACCTCCCCACCCCCCGGGATTCCTTTTTTCTTGTTGTGAAAATATGAAAAAGAGGAGCTGGACACACATCAGGGTGTCCACCCCTTACTAAAAAAAAAAAAAAATATATATATATATATAAAACTGGGGGAGGGTCCTTAAGGGTACTCGCAACAACCCAAATAAATACAACATGTTTTTAAAAGAGGGGTTGTTGTGGAAGGTGGCTCTTTCCTTCCTTTTTTGTTTTTCCTTGTCCTCCTCCTCCCTGACCAGGATATATCCCCTCTGTGGGTATAGCCCTATTAGTTGATAAATGCAGCATGTCTCCCTGGGCACTATTCAGTCTAACTCCATTGGCAGCTACTCTGTATGTGGGGGTGCTATGCTTTTAGTGTTTTCTGTCTCTGTTAGTATTGTGCAGTGATACGGTAGCAACATTTTCAGCTAGCAGCCTGTGGTGACTGTGGAGACGTTAACAGCTAGCAACCGGTGAGACTGTTTGTGAATCTGCAGCATGCAGACTGTCTTTTCTTGATACTGTGGGACGGTGCTATATGCAACCCAGGACTTCCCATATTGGACTGTCGCATGTTTCTGAACAAGCCATTCACCCTGGGCCATAATCACTTGAAAGGTCTGATGTTTTAAATCGTCTGATGTTCTGAACATTTTAGTGATATTACTGGATTGACCACATTGCGATCCGGTTCCCAAGTTTTCTGTATGGACTGTGGAATAAGGTCCAGAGATGTGGTCTTCAGAACTGGACACAGTACTCTAGGTGGGGTCATATGAGTGAGCTATACAACGGCAACACCACCTCCCGCTTTCTGCTGGTGACACCCTTCCTCCCCATGCCCCCCAGCATCCCACTCGCCCTCCCAACTGCCTTGTCCCATTCTTTTGCCACCAAGAACCACCTGGCCCCACACCAATTTGTACTCCACTCCTGAGTTTGTGCCCTAAGTGCATTATTTTACACTTTGACTGAAATCCAGCTGCCATACCCTTGACCACTCAGAGTTCTCAGGTCGCTGTTCATCCGTTACTTATACACACACACACACACACACACACACACACACACACACACACACACATATACTCACTCACAGTGTTCACCCCACTGCAAAGTTTGGTGTCATCTGCAAAGAGGCAGGCCTTCCCTTCCAGCTCCTCTGCAATGTCGCTTATTAAAGCGGACCGGTCTCAGCACTGATCCCTAAGGCATCCTGCTGGTCACCCACCCTTTCTCTGAATTAACTCAGTTTACCAGCACCCTCTGCGCCCATCTCTTAATCAATTTCTTACCCCGTTTTCCACCTTTGGACCTGCTACTAAGCTATCCAGCTTGTTTACTAGTCTCCTATGCGGAATGGTATCCAACAGCTTACTGAAACAGGGGTTTGGGGAATACCCTGGATTACAGGCTACCTGTGGGCTTATTGGGTAACAGACTCTGCAATGGTTCTGTTTCCCTAACTGTACTCTCCCGTTGTAGATTCACATGAAGCAGAGTCTGAATGCTGGTCAGGCCATTACCTCCCTCATCTACTGCCCCCCCCCCCCCAAAACCCCTGAAAGCTCATCCCACAATAATGTCCTCAGTCCTCTACCAGTTAAAATTGAAGAAGTGGCTGGGTACTGACCAAAACCTCCGTCTTTTACCCAGTTATGGGACAACCCCGAAATTAAGATCAGCAACATAACCATCACATGGCTCTCCTGTAAACTCTGAGGTATCTGGCTTCTCCGCGCTATCTTGAATCGGATTGGGCAGGTGATTAGCATATTCCAGGAGATACAGCACATCTGGAATGTCTCCAGATCAGACTTCAGGCTTTTTTTTTTTTTTTCATTTAAACACAAATTCACAGCTCAGTCCAACATGTCCTCAAATTTGCAGCCATCTCTCCCATACCACCACCCAGTATAACACAGTGGCTGAGCCGACAAAAAGGATTGTGTGATCTAATTTATGGACAAGTCATGCAAAATGCGCCCAATCATTCTGCTCCAAAAGGAATGGGAAACTATGCTAATATTACCCTGGCCTACTGCCTGACACCCCCAAATCTGCACGGCATACCACTGAGCTCCCACCAGTGGCAGCCACACACCGGAAAGATCAACCTCCCCAATCTGGGAGATGAGAGCTGCCTGACGGCTGCTCGATCCTGCTCCCAGATCCCACACTCCCCCGGTCGACCCCTGGCAGCCCAGCTCATTCCTGGACTTGGGTCGCCGGCGTGGGAAAGTTAAGGCACTAAGTGCCTCAGCCCTCTGTGCCACTGGGCCAGCACAGCTGCAAATACTTTACTCTTAATCGCAATATGAATGGATTATTTATTTATTTATTTATTGAATATAATCGGAATTACAATCCTTTGAGTCACAGACTCTTTTGCAAAGGCTCCACGTCAGTTACAGAGGGTGGAGGGTATACATTTACAGATACGAACATATACAAACAGTAACAGTACAGGGTAATGCAGTCTTAGCTTTATCTTAGATTACACAGTCTAGTAACAGTTTCTTCTAAGGGATATGATTGATGGTTACACTACCTGCATGCCTGCGTGATACTTAAGAATCTTACAGAATTTCAATGCATACCCACTGCACTGTGGTGGTCATGAGCCCTCCAGCCCCTGAAAAGCAGATTTGTGTAAGTGAAGAGACATGGAGATATATGACCAAGGCCACCGTTTTTTTGGTTTTTACCGGAAAACCCAGTAAAATTCTGGAATTAGGGCTGCCTGAACACTGGTAAAAACAAAGATTTCATGGAATCTGTAATTTTATACTAGATCACTAATTCTACAAAACTTGCATTTTTCTTATAATTGCTTCCTGTACTATTTTCAATTTGCTTTATTTAATGCTCTGTATATTAAGCCTTCTTTTATTCTGATTATTTATAGGCATAATAAAAGAATGACAGCAGAATCCTGGTAAAATCTGGAAATTAGAGTAACAATCACTGGTGCAATTCCAGAATCTGAAGTATTGAAAATGGAATTTCAATGTTTTAATCACCGTAAATCAGCAGCCTTGTTTATGACCCCTGAAAAAAGAATTCACATTAAAAAATTTTTTATAAACATATGAAATTGCCGGCAGAAAAAGGCCCATAGGCCTATCAAGTCTGCCAGACTGTGCAGCTCTTAGTTTCATTTTACTATAGCTGCCCCAGCCCACCCAAACCCCTCCCTTCCTCCCCATAAAGTAGAAAACAAACCTTTAAATACTGAAACACTCTTGCAACAAAAAACTCTTGGTTATGTAATGAAGAGCCTATCATTATTCTAGGAGTGGAGGTGGCAAAAGATCTGTTTGACAATCCAACACATTCCTTAGAAAAAAACACAGTTACTAAGGAGCAGAAATATAGGATACTTACCTGTAACTGTAGTTCTAGGAGTGGTATATAGTTCACATCCACACTTTCGCAGTTCCCTGGAACAGGCTGATCTGTTGGACATCTTCAAGCTAATCTCCTCCCACCACCTAGGTGGTATATCATCCAGCTTCACCCCATGACATCAGAACTTTGCATATTGGAAGGGAGGATGCAGGTACCACACTGTCGTACTCTATGCCTCCAGACCATCACCTGCAGACGTGCAAGCCTCCCTCCAATATGATTTTAACAAAGTCCTGGGTTGGTTTCAAGCCAATCAGCTCAAAGTTAACACTAAAAAAAAAAAAAAACGCTCTCCATGGTTTTCGGCGCTAGGCAAAAGCTGGCTAGGCTTCAGACTCCCCCTGTGTTCTCCACTCCCAATGGCCTCCCTCCTGAGGTAATAACTGCGTTTAAATACCTAGGGGTCTAGCTGGATAGCCACCTTGACTACACCACTCACATTTACACCATCTGCTCCAAGCTCCGTCCTAAGCTTGGGATCCTGTATCGGAACAAAGACTGCCTGTCCCTTCCGATATGCCGCAAATCAATCGCCAAAACGATACTACCAGTATTTGACCATGCTAATATAGTCTATGGCTTTGCCCCCGCTGTGTCCCTCGTCAGTCTTGACACCCTCCTAAACTCATTCTGTCACTCTGCTACAAACTCCCACTTCTGCACTCACCACTGCTCTCTCTTCTATCACTCCTCTTCCCTACTGACGTCTGATCTACTGTCTGGCCTTCACTGCCAAATACTGGTTTAGGACCCTTCCTTCCTACCTCTCCTCCCTTCTATCCCCTGCTAATCTATCCTCCTACCCCCTGTGCTCCAGGGACTCCTGCTCTTTCTCACACCCACGTCCCTGCACTACATCTGGACTATCAACTTTTTCATATCACTTCCCTTTCCACTGGAATCATCTTCTTTCACATTCACTCATCCCATTCCCTCCCTGCCTTCCAGCGCCTGCTACGGCTCACTCCTGTATCACCTTGCTCTGGCCCTTCTAACTCTCTAGCCCCATCACCTCAACCTTCCTAACTCTATGGCTCACCCAATTGACACATTACAGCTCCTTGACATCGTTTATTCCACCACTGTAACCTACAGCCGACTTACTGTTTAAAGCACTACGCCTCCTATAGTAGTGTTACTGATTTTTGCTGCCTTTTGTTTATAATTTCCCTATTGTTATTAATGGCTGGTTTGTTGTCTCTGCCCTCTGTTTGTATCCGTAACCCCCTTCTCCTTGGGTCACACCTGGAAATGAGCCTCCACTCAGTCTGCCTTTCCTGGTTACCAACTTTTAAGTAAATATCACTCTTAAGAGCCCACAGACTTCAAGAATCTGCAAGTGCTAACCAGCAGAGCTCACCCATACACACAGCAGCAGCACTGCCACTCATGACACTAACAATCAAGGTTTGGGAACTAATCTGGAGCATCAGGAGAAGGCGGATTGAGTATACCAAAGGATGCCCTCTTCCAGGAAGAGAAGAGTTGCAGGCGCCGCTATGTACCATCATCTGGGTGACAAAGATGGCAATGCAGCTACAGCAGTATACGTGGGAGGGAGGACATCAGAAGGCCCCAGGCAGCACACACTGCCAGCAGATGCCCTAAAAACCCTGCCATCAGCACCACATGGAGCTGGGAGAAACAGCCAAGAAATACCTTTGGTGCACAATATAAAGGACTTTGCACGCATGGGCTCCACAGTACCACCAGCAAGCATTAAGTCAGTTTATTGAGGGGCAAACACACCAAATGCCCTTTTAGCATGGGGGTTAAATGATGGGGATCGTCAGAGATGGCGCTGTCAAGGCAGGGAAGTAACCGTAGGTTAGGCCTGAACAGGAAAGCCAGCAGACAGAAACAGAATAATAAAAAAGGTACTAAACTGCAATGTCCCAGTTTCGTTAGGAGTGGTTCCCAGCCTGACAGTGAATCAGGCACCCAACTCCCAGACAGGACCGTGGTATCCAAGATGCAATGTGGAGACCATGCTCTCACTGTACAGGAGAGGAAGCAGGCTTATCCACTCTTGCAGCACCTCCTGTGGCAGGAACTGGTATGGTAATGAAGTCATAGGTGACCACATAATGTAAGCTATTCCTTCTGCACGAAGGGAAGGCATCATGGATAAGCTTCTAATAAAGACAGTGGGAGGGCCAAGAAGAAGGGGGCATCCCACATGCATGACAGCAATGGTGGTGCCCAACCCAAGACCTGTAACCTGGGCAGAGACCCTCCTCTTAACATCAGTCAACTGGATCCATTTCCTGATTAGACAAGGAACTGGGGCCCATGCTAACAGGTCCTCGTCTGGGGGTGGGTTTAAGCCACAGAGGTACTAGAGGTATGGCGTCCCAAACCAGTCAGTAGCGACTCTAGAGGACAAGTCTGGGGCAGCAGGACATACCAGAAGGAAGAGGAGGAGGAGCAGTGGGTGGGGGAGAGGCATAGTCAGAATGAGTGGTTCTCTAATCCAGTGAGCAGAGGCAGTAGCCCAATCTCAGTATAACAGGTTTCCAGATCATGAGACAGTGAAGCAGTTTTTGCTCAAGAAGAGAGGTTTCCAAATTATTTTATTTATTTGTTTATTTAGTTTTTGTTGACCAGGTAAGTGCACTAGACAAATCCTGCCTATTTTCAGGCACAACCCTATGTCAATGGAAGCTGCAGGCCAGTTCACCTAGGCTGGCCCTGGAACAAAGCCTAAGCATAATGTCTTCAACAAGTTTGAATTTTAAAAATGACACTGTCCTGGCCGAGAAAAATCCAAGGAGTATTGCAGAGGTCCAGCTCTCAGACTTCAGGATAGCAACATAGTCCTCCTCACTTAAATAGCGCCTCCTGTGCAGAGCATAGGACAACGCTAAATTCTGCAGGTGACCAAGTGACAACCTGCACACCCCCTTCCCAAGCTGGGACTGTGATGAGAGGGTGTAAGCATGTCAGTGGGGGTGGGGATGGACCAACAAGGAGGAAAAGCCCCCTGGGTGGAGCCACACTATGGCCCAAGCAGCATTGCACTGTGTAGTCATGCTGGTAACCAGAGTCTGGGAGCAGATTTGGGGTGCTGACTTGGGTGGCCCATGTTGAACAGCACATTGTCAATGGCATATTCCTGCCAGTGAGGGTTGGTACTGTGCTGCAACAGGTCACCCATTCACCACCACACCTCCCAGGGGAACACAGAGCTTGCCCCTCAGGGTGGGGGTTGTGTGTGCAAGGCACCCTTCTTGTTAAAAGCTACTACCTTCCCAACTTAAGCACTTACTTCCTAAGGCCGCCTCACACTCTCAGAGTACTAACACTGTAATCTGCTTCCAGTCTCTCCACTCTGCTCTTTTTTATCACCTGATATAAGCCTACCATCATATCCAAAAAATATCTGCTGCTCTGCTCACCATGAGTCTTTGATGCAACTTATGTTCATATTTTTATTACCCTGGTCTGTAACTAAAATGCATTTTGATCTGTACGCTGCACTTGTACTTAATTATCTACTACCTGGTTATTGCTTGTAACGTCTATGAGTCTTCTTCTGTTTCTCGCAAATGTTGTCTCAAGCTTCTTCCTATGTAACCCCAACCCCCCAGGACGCTTCAGGAAACGAACTGTTTACAGTTCATGTTGCTTTCCTGGTTACTTTCTTCTAAATAAATAAATAATAAGCAGCACCACTGGAAGGGTTGGAGTGTGAAGAGGTTTAAAGGTGGAATACAGCGACAGCCACAATGACAGCAACCATTGGTCTCCATGCTCCTAGAAGCTCCGCACACCAGATCTTTAACCAGTAAGGGTGTAAGACTCTCCAACATCCCCAGCTGTGTGAGGGTTCACAGGGAAGATAGGGAGTATTAGGGTTAAGAGTTGTTTGCTAGAGCTATATGGTGGGTGGGTGGGTGGGGGGTCTTGCCAGAAGTAGAAAGAGCAGTTAAGTAAAAATTACCCCTTTGTTAGTACATAATGCTGCCAGCAGCCCCACATCACCATCGCTTCCTCCCCTGAGAAACGAGAATAGTCCAAGTCGAGAACTGGTAGAGTCTTCCCTTTATTAATGCCTGCCATACGTGACATTCTCAACGGGGTGAAGGTGTCGAAGACGACTGGCTGGAGCTTAGAAGGGGCTAGCTATGAGATAAATCTGCAGGCTCTAGGATGGTGGAAGAGAGAAGACAGGCAAGAAAACCGGTGTGTGTGTGGGGCAACTGAATATAAAACAACACTGATACACTGTACCTTCAAGAGTTATAGCTATAAATCTGGGGGAGGAGGGACTCTGCTTAAATATATTCTGTGTGATGTGTATGCCCTCCATGTCAAAACAGATGAATTTTGTGTTAGTGCAACAGTAGACTGGATGGAATTAGGATGAACAGGATTACCAGTCAATGATGAAACACTACATGTGTTTAAATGTTCTGTACCTTTTAAAAACATGCCCAAGTAATTATCAAAAAAAGAATCAACAACCTGTTGCTGTTGCAAAAACACATGAACCAAAACTCCAGCTAATTAAAAAGACAGAATCTGGGTTAAATCTACAAAGCAGCTTGTTTCTATTTGGCTGTCAATAACCAGAGCAGAAATAAAGGACTCGGCTTAGGGACTTTTCAATCAGGAAACAAACAGCAGCACCACTAACAAAAATGTAACTTTTTCCTCCTTTTAAACTTGCAAATATTTCTCTATTTAGTTGAAAGGCCCTCTGGCACCCTTAGATGCAATGCAACTGTGCTCTTCCACAGCAGCCAAGAGCATCTTGGCCTGAATGTGTATCGGGTTCCAATATATTAAACTCTGAAGTCTGCAGCACTTTAGGAGCTTTCCGAGGAAAGAAGTTCATATTTGGTGGGCGTTTAGAGGCTGCGGCGTCTGATAAGGCATTCTGCTTATTTTGTACAGTGTCCTCTGGCTAGGTCGGGGCCACCTGTACTGCTAGCACTGACACTGTCAGAAAAATATCCAGTGCGGGTACTTCATCACGGGCCACAGATGGCTTCAGTGCGGGCCTTATGTTGTGCACCACTGAATTAGAAGAATTACAGTTACAAGATAGGTAACTTTTTCTTCCAGGATGAAACAAACACCATTTCAGAGATCTGCTGGTTTTACTATCTTTTTTTCTTCATTGATTGTTTTTAAATCTAGAGAGCAGATTTTTTTTTTTTTTTTTTTTAAAAAGCTAGATAAAATGTCATGAATAGACTGTCTGAACTTGGAACACATCGGGGGCGATGAAGCCTTGATCGTCGAAGTGCCAGGGTATCTAAAGCAGCATTCCTGTGTGTTTGCAGTCATTTAAGCAAAATAAATGCTTTATTTTTCTTGAATTCAAGCTGTATTGTTATTTATTTTGGCATTTAACTGCCACCTTAACTGGGGTTACACTCCCCTGGCACTGGAGTGCGAGTAATTTTTTTGTCATTTGGTCTATCTAGTCCGTTTGTATTGCAGGGTCTTCAGCTTAAAACTACCAACCCTTTCCCTCCCTCCCCAATCCACCCTTCCCCTCTGTCTGCCCCTCCCTTCTTACTTTCCCCCTAACTCTATCCCAGCCTCTCTTGAAACTGCCCACCGTCTTCAATGAAACTTTCTCTTCCAGGGGTGCATTTCCAACCTGCCACCATCCTTCTCTGTGAAGAAGTGTCTAACAGCCTCTCTCCTAAACCCCCCCCCCACTTAAGACCGTGTCCCCTCGTGTTTTAGGTTCCACCAAGCTTGAAAAGACCCTCCTTATCCACCCTATTTATTAGTTTCATATACCCAGAAGTCTCAGTCATGTCCCCTTGCTCTACTCTCCTGCAGGAAGGACATGTTCAGAGCCTCCAACTTCTCCTAGTAGGTGTCCTTCAGATCCAGTGACCCTAGCCAGTCCTGCTTGCAGAGATGGGATCACAGAGCTCAGTGTTACCATCTTGAATTTTTCTTTCTTTACATGTTTGTTCAGATATCTCAGGTCTAAAATGGGTCACCACTCCCATTTTTCTTGTGGGTAAGGAAGTACCTGAAATAAAGTCCCATTCCCCAGTGTGAGGGAGGTACTTTTTCCACTGCATTTCCTTGCAGCAGTTTCATCTCCAACAAGATTCTTTCTGTTGGTGTGTGAGGGTGGAAACCCTTGTGGTTCTGAAGTGTTGTAAATTTGCTGAACTTAAAAGGGATAAACCTTGACTCTCAATTTCCCAGACCCACTTCTATGAGGTTATATTTGTCCATTCCTAGAAGTGAGTCAGTCTTCCTCCCACTGGCAATGGATGGGAGACCTGTACCGACCTGTTGGGGGGGGGGGTGCGGGGAGGTTGTTTAGTTTGGGCTTTGGGAGATGGAAGTGAAGCTGCTCACCTGGTCCCCCTTCTATCCCTGCCCCTAAATCAATCAATCAATCACCTTATTTAACCAGGCATAAACACCATTGAGCAAGCTCATTTTCAAGGTGGTCCTGGGCATTAATACAATACAGTACACTTCATAAGATTATAATTATGGTGGATAGCGGTGCAAAAAAAAAAAACATTGTGAAGCTGCCGGTCAATATGGGCCTATACACACTGGTCAACATAATTAACATGTAAAAGCACATAATGATAAGCTTTACTGGAATGAGAAGAGACAACAATCCCATATAGTATCCGCTAAGTAAGAGCTCATACCTAAATGATAAAAAATAAGGAGGTATTAAGGAAGAGTGTAGAAATTGGGGTGAAAGAATAGGCAGCCAAGAGGAAGGCCAGAATAGGTAAAAGGTAGAGAATAGGCAGGGCCATCTCGGATTAAGGGAACTAGGCTTGTAGGTCCCAGGTTTCTGTTGTTAGGATTGTGGGGTGGATGAGATACTTAGGCGTAGGATTTGAGAGCCCGGTGGTAAAGGGTGTCCAGTTTGTTTAGCATCACTGATGGGCAATGACTGTAAAGGAAGTCAGTGTAGTCCAGTATAGGTAGGAATGTAGTTTGTACTAGTCTCAGTCTGGCTTCTAACGTAAGTAAGTGTTTAATATGATAGAATAAACCTAATCGCTGTCTTAGTTTCTTCGAGGTTTCATTTAAGTGGCACAGAAAGTTGAGCTTGTTATCCAGCCAGAACCCTAGGTATTTAACGGTATCAACTACTTCAAGGGGTTCATCTAAGAGTGTTCGGATCTGTGTGATATGTGGACATCCGGAAGTAGACTTTGGTGAGAGAATCATTGCTTTAGTCTTTTTGGCGTTGAGGAGGAGCTTATGAGTGATAAGGTTGTATTGGAGGGTGAAGAAGTCTTTCTGTAAGTACTCATGGGCCAAATCTAAGGATGAATTTGTGGTATAGAGTACAGTATCATCTGCGAATAAGTGCACATTGGCTGTGCCCAGCTGCGAGTCCAGATTATTGGTGTATATTGCAAAGAGGATAGGGCCAGGATGGAGCCTTGTGGGACTCCTCGTAACAAGGATTTTTGTGAGGACAGATCTCCTATGGCTTTGACTTGTTGTAACCTATTTGGTTAGGTAGCTGGTGAACCATTTAATGGCAGAACTCTCAAGTCCGATGTTACTCAGTGCAGTAAGCATGATGGTATGATCCACAGTATCCCCTCTAAAGTAATCCCTCTGTGGAGGGTAGTCATATGAGATATAAGCACGGGGGAAGTATCCCGCTCCTCTACCTCCCCACCCATACGGCCCGTAGGAAGTGGAAGCCTTTTTCTTCTCAGTGTTGCTCCTGTAGGTGGTTTTGTATTCATCTGCCTTTTTCATGTAAGCCTCTGTCTTGTCACTAAACAGTGACAGTTCCCTCGCAGGGGAAATCCATCACTTTTGTTCGAGTGTCCTTGGATAAACTGGTAGTTTTAAGCCAGGCAAACTTTCTTAAGGACACTGCACTGGCCATGACCCTAGATGCAGTGTCGTTTGTGTCCACTGCCATGTGGAACTAGTATTTTGTGGCATCTATGGCTGATCTTGCTCTGTCAGTCATATCCTGTGCTAAATCCCCAGTAGCTCTTTCACTCAGTGCCAGAATGGAGTTCCATAGGGCTCTCTGATATTGAGCTGTGTAAGCCAAGTAAGCTGCCTGCCTTAGAAGCAGGGATGCTGACGTATAAAAACTTTTTTGCCCATGCTATCTAGTTTCCTGGAATCTTTCTCGAGAGGCTGGCAGCAAAGGGGCACCTTGGCCTCATCACAGGCGGCTGCCTGAACCACACCCTCATGATCAGGGTGGGAATACAGGTACTCAGATCCCTGTTTGTCCACTTGATACTTTTTCTCAATTTTCTTATCTATCCCAGTAGCTGAGGTGGGTGTCGACATGATGTTATAAGTGGCTTTCTTAAGGGATTTATGGCTGGGCAACATTAATCACTTTGTGGGAGCTAAGCCCATTATATCCATAAATTCCACCTCATCCACCTCCTTAGCTTCCTGTGAGGTGATGTTGAGGGTATTTACCACATGCCTCACAAGGGCACAAGAAAACAGCTAGACTCTTTACTAATTATATCATTGATTCTCTGGGGTGATTTGTGTGCTTTTTATAGCTGTGTGTAGTCTGATGAAATGAAAAGTTTTAAAAGCAAAGCATTTACTCCTGCTGGCTAAACCTGCAACACACATAGAAAACAAAAATATTGAATTAGAGCTATTTAATGAAAGGAATAAATATATGAACAACTGAAGGGTTCCACCATGGTGGAACACCACCATTAAAAGAAATGTTAAGAAAAAAGAGAAACTGTATCAAAAATACAGGAAAAATTCAACAGACAAACTGGATCGAATCCAAAAAAAACTGTTAATAAAATAAAAACTATGATGAGAAAAGCTTAAGAAAACTTAGAAACAAAATTGGTAACCCTGTTAAGGATAATTATAAACAATTTTATAACTATGTGGGCTCTATGAAGGGGAACCAAAAAGTGGTAGGCCAACTTGAAACATCAGATGGTGTTATCACCGATGAAACAGATATTGACATCGAACTAAACATATACTTCTTGAGTATATACGAACCAAAAGAAGATACTAGTAAACCCAATGCAATAAATTCAGATGACACTGCCCCTTTCTCGACTAATGATGTTTTACAAATCATTAACTCCCTCAAACAAAACTCCTCAGCAGGACCAGGTGGTATTACCCCCAAATTCATTAAAGAATTAGCATATGAACTAGCAGACCCAATTACATGTCTGTTTAATACACTGCTTAAAGAAGGCAGAACCTTACCAGAGTAGAGAGAAAATACAGGTTACTCACCTGTAACAGGAGTTCTAGGAATGGTATATGTTGTTCATCCACACTTATTGGCAGGTTCCTTGCCACTTTAAATCTTGCCGGAAGGTCTTCAAGCTGGCTCCTCCCACCCACCCGGGTGGTAAAACTCTCGGCTCCGCCCCATGACGCCAGATCTGGCCCGCTGGAAGCTCGGGTTATGCGTCGAGCCGGGAGGTCGGGTGGGTGGAGGAACAACATATACCATTCCTAGAACTCCTGTTACAGGTGAGTAACCTGTATTTTAGGGACATGGATATGTTGTTCATCCACACTTATTGGCAGACTCCTAGCAGTTCTCCGGGAGGAGGGAGGCATGACACCCCAGTACTTACTTGGGAATAAGGACTGAGAACCGAGGCCCCAAACCAGCATCCCGGCGTGACTCAATCGATGTGGTAATGGGTAATAAAGGTGTGTGCTGACTTCCAGGTAGCAGCCCTGCAGATTTCCTGGATAGGGACGTCCCTGGAAGCAGCCACCGATGCAGCAGTATGATGGGTAGAATGAGCTCTTCTCCCTCTGGGAGGCTCCATGCCCGCCAACTTATAGCAGCGATCTATGCAGGAGGTGACCCACCTGCCTATCGTCCACTTGGCTGCAGGTCTGCCAGGTGCGGCTTCAGCGTAGGTGACAAACAGCTGGCGAACCTCTCCCCGCGAATTTCAGCCGTGCGCTCCTTATAATAAGCGAGCGCCCTTCTAGGGTCCAGAGTATGGAGCCTATATTCGGCCTCCGAGGTGTGACTGGGGTAGAACACCGGCAGAGTCAGCACCTGGTTAAGGTGAAACTCCGACACCACCTTCGGAAGGAATTTCGGGTGGGGGGGCGCAGGACAACCTTGTCCCTGTGGAAGACCAGGTAAGAAGACTCGATGCAAAGCGCCTGGAGCTCTCCCATCCTTCTGGCTGACGTGACAGCCACCAAGAAGGCGGTCTTCCACGACAGGTGAGAGAGATCACACCTGTGCATTGGTTGGAATGGCTTGCCCATGAGCTTTGCCAGTAGCAGCAGTAAATCCCACGGAGGTGAAGGTTCTCGCACCGGAGGGGAAATGTGATCAAGGCCTTTGAAAAAGCGCCCGACCACCTTTTCCTGCGTCACCGACTGCTTCCCGGCCCGCGCCCGGTAAGCAGAGATGGCTGCCAGGTGCACCTTTAGGGTCGCTTGACCTAAGCCCTTGACTAGAAAGGGACCATAAATAGTCCAAAATGCTTGCCACAGAACAGGAGGAAGGGTCCAAGCCCTTGCCCTGACACCAAATGGAGAATCTCTTCCATTTGAAGGCGTAGCATTTTCTGGTCGACTCCTTACGGGACGCCTCAACAACATTGAGGACCTCATCGGAAAGACCCAAGGCCTGGAACTCTAGCCGCTCAGGAACCAGGCCGTCAGGTGCAGGGATTGAAGGTCCGGATGGAACACCTTCCCCTGATTGACTGAAAGCAGGTCCGGGCGAGCTGGAAGCTGCCTCGGGAGCCTGGAGCTGAGGCTGAGGAGATCTGGGTACCAGAACTGGCGGGGCCAGTCTGGGGCTATCAGGATCACCTGCGCCTTGTCCCTCCTTGCTTTGAGAAGCACCTTGTGAATCAAGGGAAATGGGGGAAAGGCGTAGAAGAGGCCCGGGGTCCACAGCCTCGAGAAGGCATCCCCCTGCAGCGAGCCCTGCTGAGGGGGCCGGGCATGAAACAGCCTCAGCTTCACGTTCTCCCTGGAGGCAAACAGGTCCGCCTGAGGTGTGCCCCATGGGAGAACAGATCTTGTACTACCTCCGCAGGAGAGACCATTCGTGAGATGCAGCCCCTATCCGCTCAGGGCATCGGGCTAGGGTGTTGGAGGCCCTGCCACATGAATGGCTAGGAGATCCGCCCAGGCTGCGCACGAGTGACCAAATGCGAGAGCTTCCTTGCATAGAAGCATGGAGCTGCCCCGCCCTGGCGGTTCAGGTAGTACATGGTCGTGGTATTGTCCGCCTGGACCGGACCACTTGACCCCGGAGAAACGGAGCAAAGGCGGTGAGAGCTAGGCGGACCGCTGGAGCTCCAGCAGGTTGATGTGCTGCTGGGACCAGAGGCCGCACCTGTGTTCCCCAGATGGGCACCCTCAACCCATCAGAGAGGCATCGGTCGATAGAGAGACCGTCGGCTCGGGGCGGATAAACGGGATGCCCTCCTGCAAATGGAATGGAACAGTCCACCACTGGAGAGCGTTCCACATCTCCTGGGTCACTATCACTAGCTGGTCCAAAGGATCGCAGCGTTGTGACCACTGGCTGGCCAGTCCCCACTGAAGGGGGCGCATGTGCCAGCGGGCCCAACGGACCACGCTGGTATAGGCCGCCATGAGACCCAGAAGGCGCAGGAAGTCCCGGGCAGGGCGCGATTGCCCAACCAGAAATGATTGGGCAAAGGAGGTAAGAACCTCAGCCCTGTCCGCCGGGAGTCAAGCTCTGGCTCGAAGAGAGTCGAGCTCTGCCCCGATGAACAGGATCACCTGCTTTGGCTCGAGTTCCGACTTGGCCTCGTTGATGAGAAGGCCAACTCGAGAGCAAACCTGGAGGGCCAG
This sequence comes from Neoceratodus forsteri, assembly GCA_016271365.2. Lineage (NCBI taxonomy): Eukaryota > Metazoa > Chordata > Ceratodontiformes > Ceratodontidae > Neoceratodus > Neoceratodus forsteri. The sequence goes on along the minus strand of CM057451.1, from coordinate 665,980,452 downwards.
ATCTCTGGACCGCTCCACCTCCCGTCTGGAGGAGGCTGCTATCAGCCAATCGTCCAGGTAAGGGTACACCCGGACCCCTCGGCGCCGCAGGAATGCTGTCACCACTGCCATGCATTTGGTGAAGACCCTGGGAGCTGGAGATAAGCCGAAGGGCATGGCTCGGAACTCGAAGAGGGATCCCTCTGCTCGAAAGCGGAGGAATCTCCGATGTGACGGACGGATAGGGACATGAAAGAACGTGTCCTGTAGGTCCAGAGAGCAGAACCACATGCCGTGTTCCAGAGATGGTATTATCTGTGCCAGAGTGACCATTCTGAAGGTTCGAGACCTTAGGAACTTGTTCAGGTCGTGTAGGTAGAGAATGGGGCGCCATCCCCGTCCGTTTCAGAACCAGGAAATACCTGGACCACAGACCCGGGTCTGAAGGGAGTCCTCCACCTCCTGATCACTTCCTTTGGAGGAGGAGAGCGATGTCGGCTCGGCGAGCCACCAGTGAGGCTGCGGACCCGAGGCCCCTGAGGTGCGACGGCTCTGAAGGGTGGGGCCTGCTCAATTCCAGAGGTAGGCCTTTTCCACCACCTCCAGTACCCACCTGTCCATGGTAACAGTGGACCAGGTGGAAAGGAAGTGTCTGAGCCGTCCCCCCACGGGGGGAACCAGGGGTGAGGTGACAGGGATGGGGGCGACACCCCTCAGCCCGTCACTAAGCAGGCTTAGAGGAGGGACCGGCCGAGGAACCTCCTGGGCCTTTACCTCCCTGCTTCCTGTTGGAGGAGGCCGACGGCTTGGGCTTGGACCTGATACCAAGGTCGAGCCTGCTGGCCCTGACGTTGCTGGGCCGGGCGCGCCACGGGCGCAGAAGGACGAAAGGGCTTAGGCTGTGGCTTGCGGCCTCTGTCCTTCTGAGCGGAAGAGACCGAGTCCAAGGTAGCATTGGACTTCTCGATCCTCTGCAGGTGACCTTCCACCCCAGGGCCGAAGAGGTCAGTCCCCAAAAAGGGAACGTCCGCCAACTTGTGCTGGGTATCCGAAGTAAAGGTGGATATCCTCAGCCAAGCACGACGACGCATGGCCACTGCGGCCGCCACAGACCTGGCACATGAGTCCCCGATGTCTAACGCAGTCTGGAGCTGCTGTTTAGCCACTGCCCTGCCCTGGTCCTGCACCTGCCTGATGGTAGTCTGTAGATCTGCGGGAAGATGAGGGACAACCTCATCCAGGGAGCCCAACAGGGCATGAGAAAAATGTGCCATGAGGACGGCCGAACTGGCCTGACGAAGGCCGAGAGAGGACGCAGCATAGACTTTTCGCCCGGCATAATCCAATTTCTTGGATTCCTTGTTGGGAGGTTTGTCCACATCCCTGGCGTTCCCGGCACGCCGAAAACTGTTGTGTAACCAACCCCGCGCCGAGGGGTGTTCAAATACCGACAGGGAACCGTAGGGGACCGATACTTCCTGGCCAACCTGGCCAAGGCGCAGGGCAGGAAGCAGGACGCTGCCAAAGTTCCAAGGCCGGACCCACTCATGGCTTCGCCACCGGAAAGGCCTCCGTAGGAGAATCCCCTCGGTCCAGAATCTCCGTGAGGGGATACCTGGCCCGTTTAGAAACGGGTTCGAGCTTCATCCCGGTGGACTCCGAGATGAGCTGAAGCAACCCTAAGAAGGACGAAGGGCTATCGTCCATTGACTGTCCTCCCGAGGACTCCAAGTCTATGCGCTTGGAGAAGAGGGAGGAACCATCATCGGACTCAGAAGAGTCCTCAAAGAGCTGCCTCGGCCCTGAGCCACCCTCCACCTGCCGAGGTTTATCGGGAGTGAGGGTGACCGACAGCCTATGGGGCAAACCCAAAGCCGACCAAGAATTTTTGGTCGGAGGCCCAACTAATGGCTGTGGGGGCGGAGGTTCCACCAGAATCGGTGGGGCAGCTGGAATTAGCCGAACAACCGGCCTGAGAACAGGCTCCTCGACTACAACGAGGGTTGTTTGGCTATCGGTGACAACCACTTAATGGCCAGGGAAGACTACTGGGTGCGGCTTATTCCGGTCAAAAGGAGCTGTGCCGCATTACGTTCGCATCTGGACGTTAACTTCTGCGCCTGCCTCCTCGTCCGAGGAAGAGCGTGGCGCCGCTTGCCGGGAAGTCGAGACCGAGACCACGGCGACGGTGGGATCAGTTAGGACATGAGGATGTCCAAGACCCGAGACAGAGGTCCGACTGGGCGAGGAAGGCGGGGAGAAGTGTCGGAAATCGGCACTCCCTCGGCTCGGACGATCCCACCGAGCTCCGAACCGAGGCACAGACGAGCCGACAGGATTCTCAACTCCACGGGGAACCGGGAGAGGATTCTCAGCTTCTCCAGCCGACAACCCGTCCAACGGGTCGAGAAAAATCTCGACTGCTCGGCGGAGTCTCCGGCCAGCCAGCCTGACGGCCGAGCCAGTGGCCGAAGCTGAGGGGTCGACCAAGTCGACTGTCGACAAGGGAGGGGATCTTTCCGCTCCCAAGAGCATCAATGGAGAGACTTCTCTTTTGGACCTGGAAGAAGGTCCCGAAGAAGTTGGACCCTCACCTTTGGTCGAGAGGGTCAGACAAAGCTCCTTAAAAGAAGCCGAGTAAGAGGCACCGAGAGAGAGCGGGACAAATGCCGCAGCCGAGGTAGAAGCGGCCTGCGCCGCCTCCTCTTCGAGGGCGATCATCTGCTCGAGCTGATCCGTAAAGCCCGCCGCCCGTGAGACACATGTCAGACCTCTTTAGATTTCACCAGTGGAATTCTTTTCTCGGGGTGCCCCAGCTGTAATCGGGCAGCACGGCCCTCGAAGGATCGAGAGGTCAAAAAGGAAGAGCACAAGTCGCAGGCTCGTGGTCGTGCCTGGCGTCCAGGCAGTAGATTTGCAGACATGGAGTGCGGATCCGTCCCTAGACATCTTCTGCTCCGCAAGGGCACCTCCAAATCCGGAGTCGATTCGTCCATCGCAGTCACGAGGAGAAGAAGAAGAGAAGATCAAGTCTTTTGCAAAACTTTCCACCTCAACTTTCAAGAATTAGGAACCAGTCTTAGCGCAACGCTAAGGAGGAAACCTGAGCTTCCAAGCGGTAAGGAAGATCTGGCGTCATGGGGCGGAGCCGAGAGTTTTACCACCCGGGTGGGTGGGAGGAGCCAACTTGAAGACCTTCCGGCAAGATTTAAAGCGGCAAGGAACCTGCCAATAAGTGTGGATGAACAACGTATCCATGTCCCTAGAACTGTAGTTACACCTATATACAAAAATGGGGCAAGGACAGATGTAGCCAACTACAGACCCATCAGCTTGATCTCAGTCATTTGTAAATTAATGGAGAGACTTCTACAACACTGTATAATTATGTTAATCATGAAGGGCTTGTAAATATCTCGCAACACGATTTCTTCCCTGGCACATCTTGCCTTACTAATCTGTTGAACTTCTTTGAACCAGTGAGCGCCACTTTGGATAAGGGTATACCAGTAGACATTCTATTGCTGGACTATTAGAAGGCATTCGATACTGTATCTCATAAAATTCTGACAGACTAACTAAACAAAATTAACCTATATCCAAATATTATAAACTGGATCATTTCCTGGTTGGAAAGTCGAACGCAAAGAGTAGCTATAAAAGGTCACCTCTCTACATGGGGGCATGTGTCTAGTGGATTGCCCCAGGTCTCGGTATCGGGACCTACTTTATTTAACATTATGGTCTCAGCCACGCAAACCTCAGGTTCTGCATGGATGTACAAATATGCAGACGACTGCAAGACTGGAGGTCTGGTTAGAAACCCTTTGGAAGGAAAGCAATTTCAGAATAACATCTATCACCTAGCAGAATGGGCAAAGGATAAAATGAATTTCAACGAGAAAAAATGTAAAGTAATACATTTGGGACATAAAAATCCTAAGATAACATACAAACTCAACAACTCCATTCTTCAAACTACCACCAAGGAAAAAGACCTGGGAGTATTAATCACAGATGACTTCTCATTCAACAAGCATACTGAAGTCACTGTTAGAAAATGTTACAGAATATTACGTTGCATCTTGAGTAACATTAAGAGCAGAAAATCAAATACTATTATTCCACTGTACTCCAGTTTGGTAAGACCACATCTTGAATACTGTTCACAATTCTGTGCACCTAATATCATACGAGGCAAAAAACTAGTAGAAGGAGTATAGCGAAAGGCGACCAAGAAAATCAAAAACATAAAAAACCTAAGTTGTAAAAACAGACTAAAAGATCTAAGATTATACTCCATGAAATACAGACAAATCAGAAGTGATCTTTGTTTAACATACAAAGCCATCCAGGATAAATCTTTCATGGCAACAATAGGACTAGTGGAGCAGAAAGCTAATAAAAAAAACTAGGTCTCATGAACAAACTAATGGGAGAAATAAATGTAACAAATAAAAGAAGCAAATTCTACACTCAGAGATGATTATTTCGAATACCTTGCCATATCACATAGTCAAGAGTGACAACATGTCAACTTTCAAAAACAGACTAGATAACTATATGGGAGACACAAAACAGGACTACTACCTTTAGGAGCAAAAGGTGGCGAATCCATTAAAAGGTTTTGGCCTACTGAAATTGTTCTCAACTATGAGCCTATGAGTGGAGGCCAGAACATCATGCTCTCATCTCTAGTACTTGCTGAATCAGTGGTCCAAGATGCATCACTGTCACATGGGACAGGAAGCACTATAGAAAAAGAAGAGCAATAAACCAAACTAAGATGGAGATCCCCAGGAGCCATGAAACTACCATATAACTAGCAGGTTAAGTTAGAAAAAAAACTCTTAACAGCAAACAAACGGATAGACACACCAGGACTACACATATAAAAATCAAAACACTCTGCACGATATATGTTTTTTCACGTTTTGACTGTAGTACTCCTTTAATACAAAGCTCACAACTGACAAATTTGTGGTCTGGACCCAGTCACTTTAAAACACAACTATTGGCAGTCTGCCTTTGTCAGGAGCAGGGAAAAAAAAGGCCTTACAATTTTCAAATCCTGTAGGTTCTGTTTTTTTTTTTTTTATTATTCTTTTTTGGTTACCAGGTAAGACCCACTAGGCTCACGTGCCTGTTTTCAGGGGCGACACGGGAGCACTGGGAAGGTTAAGTGACTTGCTCAGAGTTGCACAGTATGCAAGTGGAGGTTGTGGGAATCAAAGTAAGGTCTCCTGGATGTTCCAAGCTCATTCACAGCTCATTACTGTAACCTCTAGGCTACACCAGGGTATTAAATAGATGGTATAGCATAGTAAAATGCTAAGCAAAACAGGGGGTAATGCTAACCATCTTCAGAAATACTTAGTAGTAGACTCAGCGCTCCAGATAAGGTGTGTACCAGCCTATTTTACTCACCTCATTTTAGGAAATACTCTTCAGATTTTTTTTAATGAGTACCAGTACTCACCCAACATTTGTAAATACTCCACAAGCCAAAGAATAGTGCTTCATAACATAACTGGTGATACAAAAGGAACAGTTTTTTGCCAGATGTACAGCACTTGTATGCATCCCACTTTTGCTTTACTCACTATGTTTTAAAACTGGTAAGTAAATTCCTATCTGCCAACATTATTTGAAGCATTGTTGGCACCTGAAATTCTTATCTAGAAAAAAACTACATTTATTTAATAAATGTAGTCCTCAGTCCACTCTAGCAAGACATTTGTACACATCTGAATTTCGTTTTACTCACCTCACTTTCAAAATGAGGAGTACAGGTACTCATCCCAAAAAATCTTATCTAGAGCCCTGAGTAGACTGCTAACCATGTTTTGAATGACTCCACGACACAGTACACAACATTAATATAACTATATAATTTTTTTCAATTTTGCTAATAAAATCTGTGCCAAGTGCTATGCATTTTTACAAATGGCACTTTTACACATCAAACAGCTAATCAGTTTTTTCTGCTCATTTAAAACCCTGTATTACTGCCAGACCCCCTTCTTTTTGGGTCTGTCAAGTCATGTCAAACACTTGTGAGCTTGGGAAGACGTTAGTGGTTCCCAAAAGAAGAAAATTATTAAATTATTAAAAACTCAACGTTTAAAAAGGACTTAAAATAGGAGAATTGTGGTTCAGTTCCTTTTAAATTAAAACCGCAACTGAAGTTCACTTAAACATTGTTTTGTTAGGTAAAAACAGCCAAATATCACCTCGGTTCCCAACAAAAATGAGGAACACAGAATAATTTAAAGTGAAACCACAAAGCGATTTAAATTTAAGCAATTTAAAACATGAGAAATAGAAAAATAAAGCAGTTCCCTAAAAGCGTGAACTGCGCTGAAAAACAGCCTTCTCTGGTTCCTGGAAACCGACGAGGAACCACAGAAAAGTTGTGCATTATACAGAAAATAACAACCCTAACTAATGCAGAGTATCGATAAAAACTGAACACAGATACTATAACTTTATAATAAATAAGCAATAAGACACGACAGGGTGTGCATGGAAAATATTTTACTGCACGGCCAGGGGCGTAATACGGCATGAGACAGCAGGCCCAGTGACTTTAGCCACTGGCCGTACGGTAAAATATGTTCCATGCTCACCCTGGAGTATAAAATGGTGCAAAAATGTTTAAAAAAAAAACATACAAAGAAAACTGTATTTTGATGCGTAAAAACATTTATTTTTGCTCAAAACTCATTACGGAGCATAAAGTAGTGTGAATTTGTATGGGAGGGAAATAACCATAGCTGGTTTTGTATTTTAACTATTTAAACATTTTTTTTTATTTAAACATTTTAACACAGGTTCCATCTTTTATCAAGTCCATTCAGTCTAAATTACCTACTGGGACTCAAAAAGTTGACAGTCCCCAGTGAAATTCATGGTTCCATTGAAAGTGAATGGACAGTTGTTAAAAGCTGCCATTCCTGCTGTTGGCAGTATAGTGCCTTGCTTATTATCTTTAGCTTCAGTTGCTTCTTCTCTGCATGGATTCTGTTTGGGCAGCTCTTTATTGTTTACATTTTGCTCTCCCAGGATCAAGCGCCAGCATTGTCTGTCCACGGCAGAGGTAGACCAAGATGATCTTAGGCTTGCCTCTCCGGTGGTGGCACTCAAAAAAAAAAAAAAAAAAAAAAAGTGGCGCCTATTCTTGTCTGCACATTTTAGAAATGACCCTTTCCTGGTTTTGCTGTTTGAAAAGAAAAGGAAAAAAAAAAAAGGACCCCTTTAACACAAAAACAAGGCGTCAGTTACAGCCTCCACACCCCCCCCCCCTTTCCGCTTCAAGCGAGGGACGTGATTATGAGTTTGCATCAGATGTACAGATAAATGTACACACAGTATTGTTAAACAGTAAACTGCATGTAAAAGCTTGTTTACATTTTTGAATGTGTGCTTTCTTAATGTTGTCAATACCAATCTACCCATTTTGTACTCTGCCCCTGGATTTCTATGCCCCAATTGCATTATTTTACATTTTTGTGTTGAAATCCAGCTGCCATGCCCTTTTTTTTTTTAAACTTTATTTTTATTATTTTACATACTATTATACGTAGTACAAAAACTCTTATCTTGACAATACCAAAGTCACATATGCTGACATGAATTTTATCCAGTTAATAAAAGGATAGATGCATCAAGATATTGTGATACTACACATAGGGGTTATTTCAAACTGAATAAAGAAACTACTAAAGTTATATAAATTATGCTATGTAAGTAAACCCAAAAGCAGTATGACTTATCTTCGAAACTAAAATCCAAAAAGAACAAAAATACTAGCTTTTGCACACCTCTATAGGCTTGTGGTGTCATACTATACAACCGTAAGCTATATCCTTATTATGTAGATCCAGGTAGCAAATTTAACGTTCAGAAAAACAGCAGATTTACAGCTCTAGAATTTGGAGCAAACATTAAAATAGTAACACCCTTGGTCCTCTCCTAAAACATCGGTGAGAAAATACTAAGTCTCTATTATGCAGAGTAATCACTGAATTTAAAGTTCCAACTAGAAGTCTGCTGTTCAGATCAATAAAAGAAAAAGGGAACAACAAGTCTCACTAAATCAGTCCCCATGTTCTGCATCGGACATGTGGCCCTCCATGGAACCCTGGTCCCGGTGCTGCTCCGGTATATGCATGGTCCATTTCCCTGCTTCTATCGGGTCTGTAAAGATCCAAACCTTGTCTTGATAGACGATCCTCAGCCGCACCAGGTAGACCATGGTATGAGGAATCGAGGCCGCTCTCAATTTCTGGTACAACAACCCACAAGAGACAGGGCTATCCTAGATCTAGTACTAGATCTAGTACTGACCAACAGGGAAAGGATCACAGATCTCCAAGAAGGTGGTCACCTGGGGGCCAGTGACCATCACATAGTATGGATCAATTTGGTCACTAGTACTAAATCATCCCTTTCCAAGGCAAAAATGTGGAACTTCAGAGGAGCCGACTTTGATAAGATGGCCAACAGAGTGAAGCTAGCCCTGGCAAGAAGAAATACAGGTGAGGGGGTACAGGCAAAGTGGGCAAGTATTTAGGATGCAATACATGAAGTAACATCCCATTGTGTTAGAGAGAAAAGGAAGTGCAAAAGAAGAAGGAAACCACTTTGGTTCTCAAAAACAGTAGCAGAAAAGGTAAGAGCCAAAAAGCTGGCCTTCAGGAAATATAAGGGAAGGCAGTGGGATGAAGATAAGAAGGCATACCAAAACTTCCCTTAGGGAAGGCAGTAAGGCAGGCAAAGGCCCAAACCGAGGAGAAACGAGCACAAACAGTAACCGAAGGTGACAAGACTTTCTACAGATACATTAGTGAAAGAAGAAAGTCCAAAGGTGGTATTGCTAAGATCAAAGGGGATAAGAGGGCGTGTGAGGAGGAGGACCACGTAAAAGCATATATCCTAAATAGATACTTCTGCTCAGTATTTACTGAGGAGAAGGTAGGGCAGGGCCCACATTTCAGCACCACGGACATGGGGGGGGGGGAGGTGTGCACGAGTGCCTTCACAAAAGAAAGGGTCCTACAAGAGCTCGATAAGCTCAGGGCGGACAAGGCAATGGGACCTGGGACCTGATGGCACACATCCCAGGGTACTAAGGGAGCTAAGGGTGGAACTAGCAGAGTCATTATCAGAACTGTTTAGTGAGTCTCTGAGTACAGGAGAGGTACCAGAAGACTGGGGAAGGGCTCATGTGATCCCGCTCCACAAGAGTGGTAGCAGGGAGGAGGCAGGGAACTACAGACCAGTCAGTCTTACCTCAGTAGTGGGCAAGATTATGGAGGCACTCCTTAAGGAAAGGATAGTGCAACACCTGGAATCCACAGGAGCACAGGATCCAAGAGAGTATGGATTTATAACAGGAAGGTCCTGTCAAACTAATCTCATAGATTTCTTTGACTGGGTAACCAGAGTGGTGGACCAAGGGGGAGCAGTTGATGTCGCCTACCTTGACTTCAGCAAAGCTTTCGATACTGTTCCACATAGAACATACGAACAAGCCAGCACAAGAAGGCCACCTGGTCTATCAAGTCTGCTTGTACTGCAGGGTCCACAGCTTGAGCTAATGTCCCTACCCATGATTCTTATCTTCCCTCATGCTTGTCCCAGCCTCTCTTAAAGCTGCTCACTGTCTTTAATGAGATGACCTCTTCCGGCAGTGCATTCCAAGTGTGCACCACCCTTTCTGTGGAGAAGTGCTTCCTGACATCCCACCTAAACCTCCCACCCTCCAGCTTAAGAGTGTGCCCCCTCGTGATATGGTTGCCACTCAGCTTAAAGAGACTTTCCCTATCAACATTACTTAGCCCTTTCAAGTACTTGAATGTCCCAATCATGTCCCCTCTCTCTCCTGTCTTCTAGGGAGTACATGTTCAGTGCCCTCAAACTCTCCTCGTATGCCTTGCTCTGCTGACAAGCTATCATCTTTGTAGCCCTCCTCTGTAAGCTTCTCCAACAGGTTAATGTCCTTTTTTAGGTGTGGGCACCAGTACTTAACTCCATACACTAGATACGGCCTTATCAGTGACCTGTACAAGGGCAGTATAACCTCCTCTCTCCTACTACTGATACTTCTAGCTATGCATCCTATCATCTTGTTTGCCTTTGCTGCACTGCGTGGAGTACTTCAGGTCACTATGATCATCACTCCCAGGTCCTTCTCCTCCTCTGATGCAGCTACTTGGACTCCACCCAGGTAATGCTCTGTCCTAGGATTCTTGGCTCCAATATGCATAACTTTGCATTTCTTGGCATTAAAGCCAAGCTGCCAGATCCTGGACCACCTCCCCAGCTTTCCAGATCTTCCTGTAGGTCCCATATCCCTTCAGCTGTGTTCACTCTCCCACAGAGCTTGGTGTCATCTGCGAATAGGCACGTTTTGCCTTTAATGCCATCCCCAATCTCATTCTTTTTTTGTTACTTTATTTTTTTATTTTACCTTTCAATATATAGCTTGAAAAAACAGTTTTGGACATAATGTAATACATTATTACAACACATGAGGGCGCCACTCCTCTTAATAATCACTCCTAATCCGTCCAATACTTGCAGATACATCCATGAGGCGGAAACAAAAAAGAAAACATTAGCAATAGCTTCTGAAAAACAAAGTTAGCTGTGTAAATCGAGCCCATGAGCTGCATGGTACATTAAACATTAAGTGCAAGTTATATTGTCCACATTCTCCATACCCCTACCAGAGGGGAAAGATAACCATGCTTTATCAGCTTTGTGCACAAACTGTGCATATTAACAATATGAGAAAGCTATCCTACATTATTTAATACAGGTGAGCTAGAGGCGCAAACACGATTATTGATGCTGAAAATACTGTGTAAACATTTTAAGGAAAAAATAAACTGCTTATTCCTTTATTATGTATAGTTACTACATTTGCAAGAACCCTACTTACTTTAATTATTTCAGGGTGTAGGTTAGGTATATAGTAGAAAATTGATAGGGAATTCATAAGCAAACTAGGCTTTTAAACCAAGATTTATTTTGAAAATATTAACCTCATCTACACCTTCATTTTGAGAGACGTTTCACTCACCACTCAGGCTAATTAAGAGAGCAATATTTACAGAGACAAGAAGAGAGAGAGGAGACAAAATACAGCAAAAAAGAAAAAGTTCAGGTATCCTCATCTTCTGACAGACAAGCTCCTAATCTGTCCTCAGACCGTCTCAGGGCATGGTTTCGCGACCACTTCATCGCCTCTGCAGGATCGTTGAACAAATATATCTTCCCCTTATGGGCGATTCTCAGGCATGCCGGGAAGATCATGCCATGTTGTATGGAGGCCTCACGCAGCATAGCCCTTTCCACCATCGAAACGTTTTCTTTTTTGTCGGGTGGCAAAACTAATATCCGGAAAAAGCTGTATCCTTTGGCCATCATACAGAAGCACATCTCTGTTACGCCTAGCTAATGCCAACAGAAAGTCCCTGGTGCCAACTCCATCAGTAATAACCACGATTGTCCGAGGCATTTCAGGGTCATCTATTCTACCCCGAGGCATCACTCTATATGCCTTCTGGAGAGCCTGCACTCTGGAAGCTGCTTCACCCCCTAATTGCTGTGCAAACCATTCTTTCATAAATAGTAAGCGGTGGTCCCCTTCGCTGCCCTCAGGCATTCCCAGAACTCTAATATTTGGGGCTCTGACCTGATTCTCCAAAGTTTCTAGGCGGTTTTTCCAATGGGAACTCTCCTTTACAAGAGCATTTACAGCTCCCAGAGCTGTGTCTGCATGTTTCGAGTGTCGGCAGTGGCTGTCTGCATGTGCTCCAAGTTGATCTCCAGTGTCACCACTCTGCCGGTAAGACCGTCAAATTTATCTGTTAAGGTGGACACTGATGCAATCAATCGGGTAAGGTCGAATCCGATGGTTTGAAGTGTTTCTTCACCCGTTGCATCTGGTACGTCTTCCAATCGGGCCTGTGTCGACCACGTGGTCAGGGTCGCAGAGGAGACCTTTAGTTTTGCTCCTGTTCCTTGGGATTGATCTTTACGTGGATTTCCCATTTTAGGATCAGGGATTCCGGCACAAAATTAAGTTATTTTTGGCCCCTTCCAATAGCATAAAGTACTCTTAACCAGTAAAACTATTCTTCTTGGTTGTAGAGCTTTTCTCTTATTCAGCCATCTTGCTCGGGCTCCACAGCGCCCCCCCGCCCCATGTCATTGTTGAAGACATTGAACAACACTGGCCCCAGCACGGAGCCCTGTGGGACCCACTGGTTACATTTCTGGTGCCAGATAACTCTCCCCCCCCCCACCCTCTGGGTTCTGTCCCTCAGCCAGTTTTCCACCCATCTGGCCATCTTCTCCCAAACTCCAAGATCCAGCAACTTCCTGGTCAACCTTTTGGGGGGCACAGATTCAAAGGCCTTACTGAAATCAAGATAGAGGATGTCTACTGCTTGGCCCCTGTCTACTGTCTTAGTGACACAGTCAAAGAAGTCAATCAGATTTGTTTGACACGATCTCCCCTCCATGAACCCATGCTGCCTCTCATCCTGGAGACCATGCTCCTCTAGATATGCCACCAACCTTTCCTTTAGTATGGTCTCCATGAGCTTTCCCACAATGGAGGTCAGACTGACTGGTCTGTAATTCCCTGGATCATCCTTGGGACCACTTTTGTGAAGGGGCACTACATATGCTGTTCTCCAGTCCTGTGGTACCATGCCTGACTCTAGTGAACTATTAAATAGGTCTGCTAGTGGCATTTCCAGCTCCTCAGCCAGTTCCTTTAGTACCCTTGGATGTACTCTGTCCGGGCCTGGTGATTTGTCCGCTTTCAATGCCACCAGATCCTCCCTCACTCTATCCTCCTCTATCACTATGTCTGTGTTTCCTTCCCCCGCTGCTCCTCTTTTCCCTCCTGAAGGCACTGGTCCATCCTTCTCCATGGTGAAGACAGAACAGAAGTATTCATTTAGTATCTCTGCTTTTCCTCCATTATCCCCAACCCACACTACCCCCTTCTTAATCCTAACAATAGAAGATTGAGTAATAAGCTGGGTAGGCTCGGGGTGGGTCAGAAGTTGGTCAACTGGGTGGCAAACTGGTTGTCGGGCAGAAAACAGGGAGTGGTGGTAAACTGTATACAGTCAGAAGAGATGCAAGTCACAAGTGGGGCACCTCAGGGATCAGTCCTGGGGCCAATCCTCTTCAATATCTTCATTGGTGACATTGCAGATGGACTAGAGGGTGAAGTTTGTCTGTTTGCAGATGACACCAAGATCTACAACACAATAGATGATCCAGATGGGGTGGGCAGAATGAGAAGAGATCTGGATAAACTGGCAAAATGGTCAGAAGAGTGGCAACTAGGGTTTAACGCAAAGAAGTGCAAGATCATGCACATAGGAAAGAGAAACCCTGAAGCCACCTATAGGTTGGGAGGGGAGTTGCTGGCAGTCACAAGGGAAGAAAGAGACTTGGGCATCATCATCACAGATGACCTGAAATCATCCAAGCAGACCACTAAAGCAATAGGTAAAGCTAGGGGGATGCTGGAGTGTATTAGTAGGGGTATCAAGTCGGAAGAGGGAGGTAATAATCCCTCTTTACAAGACACTGGTTAGGCCCCATCTGGAGTACTGCATGCAGTACTGGAGGCCACACCTTTACAGGGACATTAACCAAATTGAGGCAGTTCAGAGAAGGGCAACCAAAATGGTGCAGGGACTGCATCAGAAAACATATGAGGACAGACTAACAGAACTCAATATGTATACCCTGGAGCAAAGGAGGGAGAGAGGTGATATGACTGAAACATTCAAATACCTTAAGGGCATTAACAAGGTGAAAGAGTAACATGTTTCAGTATAAGAAAAATAGCAGGACAAGAGGACACAGCATGAGATTAGAGGGAGGCCAATTAAGGGGTAATGTGAGGAAGTTCTTTTTCGCAGAAAGGGTGGTGGATGCCTGGAATGGCCTACCTCAGGAAGTGGTGGATGTGAATACAGTGCAGGGCTTCACACATGCATGGGATAGGCATAAGGAAGCAATACAGATACGTATGAATAGATAGGCCATTGACAGAGCAAATGCCGATGGCACATTCATAAGGTAGAAAATGAAATGGGCAGACTGGAATGTCTTGCGGTCCTCATCTGCCATTAGCTTCTATGTTTCCATTAAATTTTTTCTGCCGTATGCAGGTTGCATAACTGATATCTGGAAAGAGGTATACAGTTCTCTTGTCTTGGGCAGTTGGGCCTGCCCATCAGGCCAATCAAAGAATGCAGTCCCGAGTCCCCACACCATCAGTGACCAGCAATAAAGTACGAGGGTTGTCAGAGGACTCGCAGTAGCCCCGTGGAGTGATCCTGTAGGATTTTTGAAGAGCGAATGGGATTGATGACTCCTCCGGGTTAAACTTTTCTTGAAGCCACTCTTGCAAAAACATTAAAGAAAGATACCCTTCAATACCTTCTGGGAGCCCCAAAATCCGGACATGTGATGAGCGGGCTTAGTTTTCTAACGAGTTCAGCCTAGCTCAAAATTGGGCATTCTCCTTAACTAGGTTTGCAGTGGTGGTGGCTGTAGCTTTCACTTGCCTCTTTGCATCCCCAGCTTCTATTTTCACTTGGTCCACTGCCGATTCCACCATGGTAAGTCGGGTGCCAAAAGAGTCCATTTTATTACTTAAATCAGTCACCACTGAGATCAATCTCTAAAGTTTACTACCAATTGAGGCCATGGTTTCCTCCAATTTCAAGGCTGCAGCCTGTGTTGAAATCTCCGTCTTCCCGGACTGGGAAGATCCTGCTGATTTTCCTCCCGTTCCTCCACCTTTTTTCTCTGCAAGGATTACCCATTCTAGGCCTACAAGGGTGCTCTTTATGATGCTGAGGAGAAAGCAAGTTTTCAGATAAAATAGGTGTTTTGAAGTTTTTTCACAAGTAAAGTACAGAGCTAGTAACATTTGCCACCTCTCAGCTCGGGCTCCACAGTGCCCCACCCCCGTTCAAGTCTTTTAAGGCCTCTACCGTACTTTTCCATCCTGCTGCAGATCTTGGTATAATCATGCACAGTCAAACCTTCCCTTCCTGCTCCTTTGCAATTTCACTTATAAAGACATTAAAGAGGACCGGGTACAGCACTGATCCCCGAGGTACCCCCCTCATCACCCTCCCTTCCTTTGGAGTGAACTCAGTTTACTACCAGCCTCTGTCACCTATTCTTATCCAGTTTACAACTTGTTTACCCAGCTTGCTCAAGAGTCTCTTATGTGGAATGGTGTCAAAAGCCTTACTGAAATCCAGATAGGTCACAACCACCACTCTTCCTTGATGTAATTCCTTGGTCACCCCATCAAAATCTATCACAATTGTCTGACATGGCCTTCTCTCTGAAAACCCATGTTGCCTCAGGTCCAACTTGACTCCAGCAGCACAAACTTTAAAGCCAGCGCCCTGCTGTAAGCAGCCTGTGTGTCTCAATCAGCTTCCTCTAAAGTGCCTTACAAATCACAGTTCATAAAAACCCTAGGTTTAACAGTTTTATCATAGCAAATTAAGCTTGCCTCCTTAGACTATATTGCTTAATTTAACCCACAGTGCATAAGTCTTCTTATTTTGATACCTTCATGATGTTTTCATGGATAGCACTCAATTTCTTACAGAATTACTTGTAGCAAAAAAAAAAAAAAAAATTGGGGGTAATCACCAATTTCAACTAATGCTTCATACATCTGTCCTTAGCACCCCTCCATGCCACCCACAGATAATATATTATATGGACTCTGTTATCACTGGAGGTCACGGGATCAAAGAAAAAATTACTCACCTTAGTAATGTTGTTTCTTCTAATGGAGTCTTGCTATATTCTGACAGTAGCAGCGAGTCCCAATCTTCGAACTGCCCCGGAGATGAAAGAATTAACTTTCCATGCCAGGCATGGAACGCTGAGCTCGAGCTCGGTTGAAACTCTGTCTGTTGTTCTTCAAACTCAAACCGTCAGATCTTTTCGAGCTAAACTCACTGAGGTCCTGTGTGGAAGCTGTAAACCTACACTAGCCAACTGGCTACTAAACATAAGAACACATTTTTTGGTCCCAAAACACAGACTCAAGTCAGGAGACCCAAAAAATGAAAAACACAACACCAACTCACCCCAAGAAAAGAAGGGTGGAAAACAAAAAGGTGGGCACCTACTAAGTGCCAACACTGCACTGCCCACCCACATCCCAAAAACAGAGGTTCTGAGAGGGGCAGGCGGGGGAGGTCAGAATATAGCAAGACTCCATTAGAAGAAACAACATTACTAAGGTGAGTAATTTTTCTTCAAACAACATAAGTCTTGCTATATTCTGACAGTAACAGACTACAAAGCAGTACCTCCATGGAGGAGGGACAGAACCTACTTAGGAAATAGGCTCTAGCACAGCTGTGCCAAACCGAGCATCACTCCTAGCCTGGATGTCCAGGAATAATGCTTGGTAAAAGTGTGAACTGTTTTCCAGATAGCTGCTTGACATATCTCTAGAATAGGATGTCCCTGGCAGCAGCCAGGGGAAGCAGCTGTACCTCTGGTAGAGTGAGCCCTCAGGCCTGAGGAGGAACCTTACCCAGTTTTCATAGCAAAATGGATACAAGAGACAATCCACCTGGCAATGGATCTTTTAGTGACAGGTTTCCTTTACCAACCTCACCATAAGTGAGGAACAGTTGGAGAGTCAAACCTGTGACCCTTAGTACGCTCTATGTAGTAACTAAGGGCTCTTTTCACATCTAAACTGTGCAGCCTCCTCTCGCCAGAGGAGGAATGGTCAGTGAACTACACTGGAAGAGACATAGATTGATTAAGGTGGAAATCTGAAACCACCTTAGGCAAGAACTTCCTGTTAGTCCTGAGGACCACCTTATCTCTATGAAAGGAGATAAAATCAGGCTCCACTGACAAAGCTTGTAATTCACTTATGCGCCTGGCAGAAGTGATGGCTACCAGAAACACAGTCTTCCAAGTCAAGCACTTAAGCTCTGCTGAAGACAAAGGCTCAAAAGGGGGTTGCATAAGCTGAGCAATGCAAACATTAAGGTCCCAGGCAGGGGCAGGGTCCCTGAATGAAGGGTTGGTGTGAAGCAATCCCTTGAAAAACTTGGAGAATACAGGGTGAGCTGAAAGAGAAGAGGGCTTACCTGCTGAAATAAAAGCAGACACAGCTGCCAGATGCACTTTCAGTGTAGCTGGTCTCAGCCCCAAGCTATTTAAGTGGACCATATAATCAAGGACTGTGGGCAAATCAGCAGATTCTGGGAAATATGCTTCCCAGAGCACCATATGGAAAACCTTTTCCATTTGGAATTATAAGTAGCCCTGGTGGAAGGTTTTCTAGAAGCCTTCAGGATATCCATTACACCTTGGGAGAGGTGTAAATCAGCAAACTCTAACTCTTCAAGAGCCAGGCCTTGAGATTGA
Source organism: Neoceratodus forsteri (assembly GCA_016271365.2). NCBI lineage: Eukaryota > Metazoa > Chordata > Ceratodontiformes > Ceratodontidae > Neoceratodus > Neoceratodus forsteri. Next base: position 665,962,998 of record CM057451.1, on the reverse strand, counting down.
GAGATTTGAGGTTCAGGTACCAAACCCTCCCCTGAGCACAGGTTAACAGGTTGTAATTCCTGGGAAGACACAGGGGAAGATGGACTGCTAAGGACAGTAGGAGTGGATACCAGGGCTGTCTGGCCCAGTCTGGAGCAATCAGGATCATCTTGCAGGGTTGAGATCTAATTTTGACTAGCACTTTGAACAGGAGAGGGAAGGGGGGAAAAGCATAGAGAAACTTCCCTTCCCAATTGAGAACTAAGGCATCCAGGGGGACTGAGCCCAACACTGGGGGCCTGCAGCAAAAAAGTGGAAGTTGGTGATTGTCTGGGGCTGCAAAAAGATCTATCTGCGGGGTGCCCCATCTGGAAAATATCACCTCCAAGACCAGGGGGTCCAGTGACCATTCGTGATGGCCTGGGAAATCCTGCTGAGAGCATCTGCCAGGACATTGTCCTTGCCTGGGAGATGAACTGCCGTGAGGGAGGTGTTCAGAGTAAGCCAGAGACCACAACTCATTAAGCTGCACAAGGCCATAGACCGAGTCCCTCCTTGCTTGTTGATGTACCACATTGTGGTGGTGTTGTCTGTACTGACCTGCACAACTTTGTTCTGAACAGATTTGGAAAAAGCTTGAAGTGCTAGAAATACTGCTCTGAGTTCCAACAGATTGATGTGGAGCAGAGATTCCTGAGGGGACCACAATCCCTGGGTGGTGAGGTCGCCCATGTGAGCCCCCAACCCCAAGAGGGAGGCGTCTGTAGTAAGGATTAAAGAGTGAGACTGAGTGACTAAGGGAACCCCTTGTCTCAGATCGTTCTGATCCTGCCACCACTGTAGGGCCTGGATCAGGGTTCGAGTTACTGAGATCAATTTGGTCAGAGGGTCCTTCCTTTGAGACCAAAAGGCTCTCAAATGGAACTGAATGTCCCTCATCTGAAATCTTGCTCCCTGCACTACTGTTGTTGAAGCAGCCATGTGTCCCAGGAGCTGTAGAAAATGCATTGCTGGTCAAGACACCTGCAGGGTGAATGAGGAGGCCAGAGAGACCAAGGTCCTTGCCCTGTCCAGGGGAAGGAAGGCTCTGGCCTTTTCTGTGTCTAGCTCTGCACCTATGAAGGTGAGGAGCGGGACAGGCTCTAGAACTGACTTTGGAAGATTTAGAAGGAAACCCAAGGAAGTGAGCAGTTGCTGAGTTATCTGTAAGTGTAACTTGACTTGGTCTGGGGACTGGCCTACTATGAGCCAGTCGTCCAGGAAAGGGAAGATGGCAATCTTCTGCCTTCTTAGAGAAGCAACTACCACTGACAGGCATTTTGTGAATACCCTTGGAGCAGAGGTGAGGCCAAAGGGCATTGCTCTGAACTGGTAATGGCCTGAGGGCAGCTCGAACCTGAGGTACTTTTGATGGGAGCTTCTGACCGAGAATATGGAAGTGGTGGCATCCTTGAGGTCCAGGGACACTAGCCAGTCCCCTGGCCTTAGAGAGAGGGTAGAATAATTCCCAGAGTCACCATTTTGAATTTTGGTTTTAAAGGTGCTTGTTTAAGTATCTGAGATCCAGGATGGGCTGCCATTCTCCTGTCTTTTTGGGGTAAGGAAGTACCTGGAGTACAAACCTTTGCCCGTGTGGGGGTGGAACCCTTTCCACAGCTCTGAGAGCTAGGAGGAAGAGACCTCTGCCTCTAAGGCAAGTGCCTCTGATGGATTGCAGATGGAAAGGATCTGGTTCTCATCTTTGGAAACTTTTTGAAGCTGAGAACCAGTCCCTGGCTTACTACTTCCAGGACCCATTTGTCTGATGTCAGAGACTCCCAGTCCTGGACAAAGTAAGCCAGTCCCCTACAGGTAGCTGAGAATCGGCCCTGGCAACCCCATCAGGGTGCCTGTTTGGCAGGGGCTTTGGGCTGAGGGGTGGAAGCAGGCCTGCTTGTACCCCGTCTGCCTCTCCCTCTAAAGAACCCCCTCTGGGCATAAGCAGAAGAGGAGGCCTGGGCTTGGTAAAAAGGCCTATGAAAAGGCCTGTCCCTGGGAAGCTGCCTTTGAGGAGTGGCCTGCCTTTCTTTGGCCTGTGCACTCCTATAGGTGGTCCTATACACATCCATTTTCTTCATGTAATTCTCTGTTTGCTCCCCAAACAGAGAATTACCCTCAACAGGAAAATCCATGGCCTTAGTCTGGGTATCCTGTGACAGGCTAGTACATCTGAGCCAAGCCATTCTTGATGTCCACAGATGTAGCCATGACTCTAGATGACACATCATTGGAGTCTACTGTAGCATGGAATTGCACCTTGGATGCCTCAATACCATCAGCAGCCACCTGCTCCAGCTCCTTGGCAAGCTGGCCCAGGGACCTGTTTTGCTAGGGCCATAACAGTGTCCCATCTAGATTTTTGATACCTAGCAGTATAGGCCATATAGTTGGCCTGTCTGAGTCCCAAGGATGCTGCTATGTACTGTTTCTTTGCCATGGCATCAATCCTCCTGGAGTCCTTGTCCGGGGGGTGTGAAGCCAAGGGAATGTTTGCCTTATCACAGGCTGCAGCCTGCACTACTCCAACATGGCTGCATTGTTGTGTAAGGAACTCCGTGTCAGAGCCTGAAAATGTATACCTCTTGTCCACTCTCTTGTCCACAGGAGGTAAAGTGTTAGGAGTCTTTAAAATCTTAAATGTCTGTTTCCCAAAATATTTGTGCAAGGGAGTAGACAGCCTCCTAGACTCTGGGATATCCATCATTTCCACATAGTCAGGCTCCTCCTGGTCATCCACAGCTTCTTCCATACGAAGCTGGAGGGTTTCAGCCACTTTTTCATAAAACATGAAATGGGAAGGGGACTCGGAAAGCCTAGGAGGAGACACTCCTGAAGGTCTGTCTGGGGAGATGTCCGGGTCAATGGGCACATCCAGACTTTCAAATCCACATTCACTTTCCTCATACTCCTCTTCCTCCTCCTCCGGTTCATAAAATTCCTCTAAATCATACTCTTGAACGGTGGAACCGGCAAACAGTGCCTGCCCGATGGTGCTGGTTCGGTCAGAACCGGGGAAAGCGACTGAACAATTTTGATCGCTTTGGCTATTTCTTCAGCAGTTGGAGAGGAAAGTTTTGGCTCCACACCAGCCAATTTTCCTTTTCTAGTTCTTTTAGCCGGAACCGACTCCTCAGAATCGGCTCTCCTTTTGCCCGAAAAAGTCTCACCCTGGTCAGAGGGCACTCCTTCTGGTTCGGTTTGAAACGAACCGGGCTGGCCATCCGGTTCAGCGGACTTTATAGACTCCCTTTCCCTGAGCCTACCAGCTCTCTTTTCTAGGGTAGCTGCAGGGAAATTTTTGCAAATCTGGCAGTCTGCACTGAGGTGGTCAAACCCCAGACAATAAACACAGGTGGTGTGGGGGTCAGCCTTGGCAAAGACTTCCCCACACACTCTGCAGTGTTGAAACCCAGTGGGTCCGGTTTTTCTTTTGGGTTTCTCAGACATAGTGCCAGTCCTAACCAAACTTACCCTTTTATGGCAATCTGCCAGGCAAGACTCTCTTATCGGTTCCCAACCGTGTCACGGGTCGTGGAAAAAACCGTAATAAAATCCTTTTTTTTTTAGAACCGATAAGAACCGGTAACCACACTCTAAAAGCACAATTTAAGATTTTTTAAACAACTTGATCGGTTCAGACCGAACCGATTAACCGTTTACAAGTTCCACACAGACTAGAATAAAATAAAACCTATCTAGTACTCACAAATACCACAGACAGAGACTGAACCGACAGGTTACGGTTTAAATTTGGTCGAAAACCAAGAAAAGCGGTACTTTAACCGACAATTGAACAGAGCAGAAGGAGAAATCTCCGGAGCGACTGTTCAGTGAGGCGGAGTAAAGAATCTGACGGTTTGAGTTTGAAGAACAAAAGACAGAGTCTCAACCGAGCTCGAGCTCAGTGTTCCATGCCTGGCATGGAAAGTTAACTCTTTCATCTCCGGGGCAGTTCGAAGGTTGAGACTCACTGCTACTGTCAGAATATAGCAAGACTTCATGTTGTTTGAAAGGGGACTCGTATATTCATGTCATTTAAAAAAATGTCACAGCTGAACTATCACATATGAACCATGAAGTTCAAAATAAATGATATATATCTGAAGTTAATAGGTTTTATTGAATTTCCAGCTTTAAATGAGTTATGACTAAATGGCATGTTACCCTGCTGTTTAAAGTCATACGGGTTCATATAGTGAAAGAACTAAAGTGCTTGCAGGGCATCCGGGTAGGGCGTGCTCTATTCTGGGCTTTATTCACCCCACCCACCCACCGGGATTCACCCATTCCCTTCACACCATTAGGAAAAATTTGGGGAAAATATATATTCATACATCTGCATCTGTCATTATCATCCTCCATACCACCTCCCAAAAAAACATTAAATTGTTGATAATTGCACCCATAATTGCTTAACTGCTATAATATCAAGGGAGGTCAGGGAGGTAAAGAGGGGACTCATATGCTCATGCCATTTTTTTTTTAAAAGAAAACCTCAATTACAATATATGGACCATGAAATTAAAAATACATCAGTTACATCTAAATTAATTGTTTATCCTGCAGCCAAACATCATGGGGCTCATATAGTGGAGGAAATAGCCTGATTCACTTATTCTCAGGATTATGCCCTCCATCAAAACAGATCATCGAGGTCAATTGGGGATTCATATACTCATACCATATATTTCATATCCCTGCATCTTGTCATCCCACAACTTAGTTACGATGTTAAATTATACCCCAAATTCTACCGGCACCAATAAAAGGATAAGTTGATCACTGGTGTCTACGTATTGGGCTACATATCTTGTTATCCTGAAGTGGGAGATCACCAAGGAGATCACACAGATCAACTGAGGGGGCTCCCCGAACTTGACAGCGTTTATAGCTTAGAGGAACAGTGAAGGTTAGCATACATTCTGGTAAAACTGTCAGAAGATTGAATCAGGAGGCCACTAACAGGGAGCACAAATCAGCGGGCAAATCAGCCACCTAAAGGATGATGTGCTGTAATAACCGGGCTACATTGTCTCTAAACAGGTGTCATGGTACAACTTCTCAGTCTGGTTCTCAAGAAACTTAAAACAACCCCCACCCCCCTAAAAAAATCCACATAAAAAAATGACCAATCACATATAGTGTGGCCCATAGTGCAGCAAATATTTACCTGTTGCTTTGCCTGCTTATGGGAGTCGGGTAGGGGCTGAGGTTCTGGGTAGGGTCTCACGGGGGGTCTCACTCGCACACCATGGGCACACACTGCATGGCACCTTTGGATGATGGTCCAGCTGCTGGTCCAGGATGATCCCGGGGATGATGGTCTTCTGCACTCTTCTTGAAGGTCTTCTGCAGGGTCTTCTCTGGGATCTTCTCCTCCAGGTTCTGCCACCCCAGGCCACAGCCTGAAGAAAGCTGGGAGGATTCCAGTTGAGATTCAGGTCCAATTCTGGGAAGGTGTCGGGAATGATTCGGACCCAAGATTCGGGGATCGCAGGGGGGTGTGCACAACTCTGTGGATCAACTAAAGTGAGAACTGAAGCAACCCAGTGAAGCACTAACCAGAGCACCAAGTAACAAACTGGAAAGCCTGCTGGGAAGGCATGCAAAGCTGTAAAACATTTTCGTAGGAAGGCATGATAGGGGCATGCGGGGGAAATATAACAGTGTTTGGTTTTTCAGGGTTTGCTATGTCCGGGGACTTTGTCTTTCCTGTGTAATCCAGACCACCTTCACTTCTTTGATTTTCTGTACAACATTCCGCGGGGGGGGGGTGCATTTAATTGGAGCTGGCACCAGTGTTCCAACTGCATCCATGTAACAAAGGGTACAGCGAACCCGCCTCTATATTTTTCAGGGGTACAATATGAGTTCAGAGTGTACGCAGTATCCCTTGTAAAAAATTCACTGGAGGTACATGTTTTTAAGCAGGTACGCCCGCATAATTACTCAACAGTAGAACACCTGTGTTTGATCACAGCAAGGCAGCAGACAATAAAATAAATCAAAGCAGCAGACAGGCGGATCTGATATGGGTCAATAATTACTTTAAAAACTTGACGTTTTTCACCATTCTCTTAATAAGGGTATACACAAGGCCCCTAGAATTCTGCGGCCGCAGAATTTTGCGCAGAACTTGCAATCTACATCAGAACTTCTGCAGTGCCGCAGAATTCACTGTTCTTGGTGATTTTTTATTAATATTTCTGTTTATCCATAGAATCTGGTTCCCTTCCCTTCTTTTTATATCCAAAATCCTTCTATGCTCAGAATGTGATGTCATCATTGCTATAACATCATAAATTAGCTAATGAAATGGCTGCATTCTGCAACAGAAATGAGCAGTCACTTATCTACCACAGCTCCCACTGCCAGAGGCAGTGGCACAGCACATCACGCATGGTGATATTTGCTCAACCTGCACTACAGCCTAATACAACTTTCAGTCTTACATTATTGCACTAGCGCCAACTTAAACAAAACCTTGTCAATAGCATAAACCTGTTAAGTCCATACCTTACTTTGTACAAACTTATTTGTGCCTTTAAGGTATAGAGATGCCATCTGAAATGAATAACTGGTAAAATTAATTTACCTGTCACTTTTAAGAAAAATAATTATGTCCAGAAAAGTGGAATATAATAATGTGCAGACCTGCTGAAAGAACAGACCTGTTAAATAAATAATTGCGCTGTACACTTTTTTGCCAGGGGTGTTGATTACATATTGTTACTGGGTGACAGAGTCAGCCAAAAGTTACGGAGAAATGTGTTCAGGGCCAGCTGTTGGGCCAGAGGGTAGCATGTTGTGTTTCCGTGCCAGCAACTCAGGTTCAGAGATTAGCTCTGGGAGCTGGCTGGGCAGCCCAAGGATTGGGGGAACACATCACTGCTCTGAGCCTGGGAAGGTGTGGTGCAGTGTTCTGTCACATGGTGGACACATTGTGATGGGCTGGAGAGCTCTATTTCACAATCAGTTCGCATGCATGTCATGGCCTGATGGTGTTACATGGTGTGTCAGGGGAAGAAAGTCGACATGAAAAATGAATTTTGCAGTAACTCCTCTATTCCGTTTATTCCATTTCCAATGGGACGTGTATGAATGAGGATGCAATTTCATGGAAATTAAAAAAAAAAAAAATATATATATATATATATATACACACACACACACACACACACATATACAGTGTCTCTCACTATACACACACATATATTTGTATGTATGTTATAGATTGCGTATAAATATATAAGTGATGCACAGTGGAGACCTCATTAGTGGTATAGATACCATTCATATAGAAATACCATATTTATCACATAAGATCCCCTCTGCATATTTCATTTATGCAATAGGCTAGGACCTTAAGGGAGAGATATTTTTTTTGCTTTTTTTGGCATAAAATTATTTCTGTAAGTCTGTTATTTTTTGAACTAGTGTTACTGTGCTTTCCCCATCCTGATTGCTATAACCACTGCCATGAAAGTGAAGTCAGGATGACAAGCTGACATTGTGATATGGTAGTTTGTTAATGCCTCAGAACTTCCTCAGAAATTACAAACCACCGCCGCAGAAGTTCTGCGGCAAATGGTAGTCTTGCCACAGAACTTGGTCCCACTGTGCAGCAGAAAAGTAGGGGCCTTGGGTATACAAGTCATGCATGGGATAAAAAGAAGCATTGCCACCTTCAGATCAACTGATTTTATTTGTTGCACTAGAGTAATACTGCCATGTTTGTGACTGGCAGCAACCTCACTGTCGCACCACAACAGCAAACTAATACAACAATCAGCACAGCAGATTATGACTTCCAGTAGAGAGGGTAATTTTTCCACAGTGATTGAGGAAGACAGAGGTGAAACAGTGTTTAATGTGAACAGAAAAATCAGTAGTGCACTAACTACTGTAGGTGCTTTGTACATTCCAGTCTTCTGCTTGGTCCACCACCATCTTGGCCACTACACCCATGGACCATGTTTTTTTTTTTTTTTTTTTTTATCTCTGCCCCATCACTTAGGTTCAGAAATGTGAGGAGTGGATTAAAAGGTGGCTCTACGAGGGAGTGCGGTTGGGGAAAGCAAAAAACGGGCAGGATAGGAAAGGTGAGGAGAAAAGATCAGTGTCTCAGCGAGCAGCACAGTGTTTTATTAGCCAAGTCAGAGCTTGGCACAGCATGTCAGAAAGAAGAATTGCATAGCATGCAGTAAAGGGAGCAAAGCTCATTAGATCCTCTCCCTGGTACTCCAAGGTGTCCACAGGCATTTACCATTCAGCAGTCAGCAAGGCCATAGTGACACTCTGTCGGGATCTCAACTGGACAAACGAGTCAACGATGCCTATGTGTCGGGACTCGGGAGTTGATCAGGATGGCGGTGGTTGGGATGGCAGTCAGGGGTTGGGGTGTCAGTCAGTGCTGCACTACCTATTCAATATCACCAAGCTGGTGATCAGCGACTGCTTATCTTTAAAGGTGGATTTAGCGATGACTGACTAGGCCGGGGCGGGGGCAAGTGGTTGGGAAGAAAAGAATCCAATTCAGGGCGGCTCAAAGTCATTAATGCTCAATAAAAGACACACATACCTGATCTTCATCAAAATGAAGCACTGGCCTACAATGTATGGGTTGGGGGGGTCAGGACTCGGGAGGTTATCAGGATGGCGGGTGGTTCACATGGAGGTTGGGAGGACAGATCTCAGGGCTAGAGGACTGAGCGGGTGAGCGATGACAGACTTTCCTGCTTTCACGAACACGAACTGCAAGTTGCAGCTTTCCTCTTCACTGCCGCCAGCACACAAAGCCCATGATTCTGCTCAGCACCACCCCACACAGTAGGGTCTGTCCACACTCACTTGCTGTGACTGCTTGAAATTGATAGGGCACAAGGCAGATAACTGGACCAATCACACGGTGGCTCAAATCTGGGAGAAAAAAAGTGTTTTTTCTAAGGGTACAGGCTGCACGTAAAGGAGCTCATGGGACTGCTTTCACAAAAGTCACAACAGCTTCTTTACGTGCAGTGTAACCCCTTCGCACATAAATGTCCATGAATTTCTTATTTTTTACATGATTCATGTACATTTATGCGTGAATGGGAACACTGGATGGCACCCCACAGTGAAGATCAAAGTGACAGAATCAAGGAAGAGGAGCACAGCAAACACAACACATCCTGACTTGTCCTCTCCCAGCTTTTCACCAGCCCACCCCTAATCATAACACTAGAGGAGCCACATTACAGGAAACCATAAAAAATACTATCCTAAGAAATATAAGAAGGCAAGGATCCTGCCTCTGCACTTTGAAAAATACACCATCTCCTCTATTTTTCAGACATGGATGCGTACCTCAGTAAAAAGAGAATGCCACCACTAGGCTTGCCTCACAGCAGTGTATGGTTACCGCCATCACTTAACTGCTTTGCAGCCCGGCTTCCGTTAACAAATGAACTACGGTGGATCTAAGAGAGTGGTTCATATAAATTTCATTTAAAGAGCCCTCTTTGCTTATTTTGGACATCAAGGTGGAGAGAATGTTTAGACCCAACGACTGCTGGGTGCACCAGGTTTCAAAGCAATCGAGGAAATGTTGTAGCGGATGGCAGTAGAGTGCCGGTGCCTCAATGGTCAATTTACTTAAGTATTTTTTTAAACTGCTTACTGGGCACGATGCAGAATCAGGTTGGGAGTACATGAATCCTTGGTGAGCTTGTTTATTGCATTCCATGGGGTCGCTATGATTTTTAGTTGCCTCACTGAAGGCAAGAAGTTTCATATTCGGCCCCATTTTCATCCGTTTTGAAAATAAAGCTGTTGGGTGTTAGGTTACGAAATCCCTCCCGCCTGCGTCTGGCCATATACAACTGCATGTCTAACCAAACTTTTCTGAGCAGAGCAGGCCAGGCACGGTGTCAGGAGCCAGAGCCAGTGATTTCTTTAAGAGCTCTAGATCAGGCTTGGATAGTGGAGAGTGGTGTTTGCTGACATCACTCTGTGCCCTTCGGTAATGGCTGGTTACCGAGATGAAGACATTATTGTTACTTTGAAAAGCAGGATCGGTAATGTTCAGTTTTCTACTGATGCCCACAGAATTAAGGTGCCTGTTAAGGAAGGAACACAGGCTGCAATATCTACTGATTAAATACTCTTTGCCATCTGTGTTTCTTACTTCAGCGTAGAAGCGCCAAAATGCTTCATTAAGCTCTCCACTGCTTGCAGTTTTAAAATCAATTTTAATTTGTTTAGCAACTTGCCAATCAGTAAACACTGATTGCCCGTGATGAAGTTTGTTTGGTATTGGGCCGGTTTTTGCAATCTTATTTCATTAAGGGCTTCCGAGCTTAGTGAAAGGTACTGCGAGGTACTTGCTGTTGGATTTGCATTTTCAGCTGCTTCATTTACTGTACTCACTGTGCCAGTTGTTTGCAGGCTGTTCACAGTGGTGTACTGATCGTCTAGCGAGTTAAAAATGAGCTCTAACTCTTCGTCAGACATACTGATGTCAAAGCTTACTTTACTTTGTGCTGCCATAGTCATTACAGTGCAGATTTTCTGTTTGTGGGTAAAGGAAAGATATCTGCAAGTAAAAATGCCAACATTCTAAAACTCATGAATTCTAGCCTTTTTACTGCCAGCTCTTTTTTTTTAACCCATGCATGAAACAGATTTCGTGCATTCCGAGCAGCTAATCCGACTGGCTGAATAAGCCTAACCATTTTATAATAAACTGTAAACCAGTCAAAAGTTGAAGTTAGAGTGTAGAGGTGAGCATGACCACACAGCAGATATAAAATTCTAAAACTCCAAAGCAACTCATTCAAGGGGAATGATTGCAGCTATTAAGCACAAGTGGTGGATTCCTGGGGTTTGAATCATGCCCTGAATTCCCACGCCTATATCATGCAAGGATTAACCCATGACAGAGCATGTCTACTTTTTTTTTTTTTTTTTTTAACCAGGAAATGTACTGAGCACAGCCCTTTTTCAGTCACGCCTGACAGTTAACATATAACAAAATATATAGACAATACAAAGACTTGAGAATTAATTCATGGCTGGAGGGGGGGTTGGACCACGAGGCTGGAGGCCGAGTTGTTTCAACCACCTAGGCGTGGATTAATTCACAAGTAGACCCACTCTCTGGAGTGGGTTAATTCACTTGTAACATAGGGAAGAGAAAGGGTTCGACTCCCTTCTCAGTATGTCTGCTTCCCCATGTTACAAGTTACTAATGGCAATTCCACCGTTGTGAAATGATCAGTTAACTGTTTTAGAGTGCACTGAAGGAAGAGCGCAGCACGATTAGTCAATTGCAGAAAGTAGGGGTAGCTCTTTCCGAAAGTACGTGTGGATGTAAGACTACGGAAATAAAGAGAAAAATACTCACCTTAGTAATCTTGTTTCTTCCAAGGAATTCTTTTATATTCATAACTCTCTGCAGTCAGCCTCCTAAGCAGAGCTGCCCGGAGAAAATGGAACTATATGTAAATGATAGAACTATCATTGGATCATGACACACACTCAAACTGCTGCCCTTATCTGCTGCAACGTACCATCAATGTTTAAGATTTCTAAGGAGCCTACAAGGCAACCTATACTAAGACTTATCTAAATATACTTATCTAATGTAATACAACTTAAACTGTCTATGACAGCATGAAACATCCTTATTATTATAATCCTAAATCCCCCCAGATTGCCAGAATTATTTTATTTTTATTTATTTACTTAGTTTTTGTTGACCAGGTAAGTGCACTAGGCAAATTCTGCCTATTTTCAGGTACGACCCGGGGGAGGGGGATACAGATGAATGCCAACTGACTTTGAACCAGATTAAGCTGTTGGTGGTATTTTTAGTGAATAGGGGGAAATTTGGCCAGGGCACTGGGGAAATTCCCATGCTCTTTTTCGATAAGTGCCACGGGATCTTTAGCATCCACCTGAACTACCACCAGAACAGGCAGATGGGACCTCGGTGTAACGTCTCATCCGAAAGATGGCACCTCAGGAGTGCAGCACCCCCCTCATGCTGCGCTGCGGTGTCAGTATTGGGATATTAACCCAAGTGCCTGATGTGGAGATAGAACCCATAGCCTTCTGATCTCCCGGCCTCAGGGGCGAGTGTGCTACCTGCTGAGCCACTAACACTGAATCACCTGGAGAAAGAAGGAAATTAAATATTTCCCAGTAGGGTTAGAAAACATATATGCCAGTGTTTGGGACTTTCAATTAGAAAACTTGATAAGGAGTGCAGAGGCTCTAGTTCTGGAATGGGAGGCAGGGATGGAGAGTTATGAATATAGAAGAATACTTTGGAAGAAACAAGATTACTAAGGTGAGTAATTTTTTTCTTCTAACCCCAGGTATTCTTCTATATTCCTAACTCTCTGCCGACTTCAAAGCAGTACCTTTGGAGGTGGGCAGAGAAGAAAAAATTACTCATCATTGTAGTGTTGCTTCTTCTAATGGAGTCTTGCTGTATTTTGACTATATGCAGTTTGCCCCAGAACTTGAACTGCTACGGAGAGTAAAGGGTTAACTCTATGCAAAAGCATAGAACGTTGAGCTCAATTTTCAAACCTCTGTCTGTCGTACTCAGAAGTGTAACTGTCAGATTCTTACGAGCACTAAACTAACTAACTCAAAGAAGAAATTGTTTCAAAAATGTTGTGCCAAATGGCAAAACAAGGTTTTAGGGTAAAAAGATTCAAGTCGAGAAAACCCCAAAAGAACCCAACAGGTAGTAATTTACCAAAAATGCTTAATAAACAAACTAAAAGAAACCCCCTAAGAGATGGAGGCATGTCCAGTACACCTCTGGGGTGCAGCACTGTGCCTGTCCCACCACATCCCAAAACTACTAGGTTCCAGGAGGGGGAGGCAGTAAGGGAAGTGAGAATTCAGCAAGACTCCATTAGAAGAAACAACATTACTATGGTGAGTAATTTTTTCTTCAAACAACATGAAGTCTTGCTCTATTCTGACTATATGCAGACTACCAAGCAGTACCCCCTTGGAGGAGGGAGTTACAGAACTTATTTTGGGAACAAGTGCTGCTGCACAGCCGTGCCAAATCTAGCATCACTTCATGACTGGATGTCCAAAGAGTAATGCTTGGTAAAAGAGTGAACAGATTTCCAGGTAGCTGCTTTGCATATGTCCACTAAAGGTATATCTCTAGTTGCTGTAACCGAAGCAGCTGCACCTCTGGTAGAATGAGCCCTCAGGCCTGAGGGAGGTTCCTTCCCAAGTTTAGAATAGCAGAATTGAATACAAGAGAGACAATTCACCTGGCAATAGACCTCTTGGTAGGAGGTTTGCCCTTTCCCACTTCACCATAAGTGAGAAACAACTGAGAGCAGTCCTTCCTATGGGCCTTAGTATGCTCAATATAGTAACTAAGAGCCCTTTTTACATCAAGACTGTGTAACCTTCTCTCTCCAGAGGAGAAATGATCAATGAAAAACATAGGCAATGACAGACTGGTTCAGATGAAAGTCTGACACCACCTTGGGAAGGAACTTTCTATTGGTGCTGAGGACCACCTTATCCCTATGAAAGGAAATGAAATTAGGTTCCACTGATAAGGCCTGCAATTCACAGATTCTCATGGCAGAGGTAATGGCAACCAGGAACACCGTTTTCCAAGTCAAGTATTTCAGCACAGCTGAAGATAAAGGTTCAAAAGGGGGTCTGCATAAGCTGAGCAATACAGATGTTCAGATCCCAAGAAGGGGTAGGCTCCCTAAAGGGAGGATTGACATAAACCAAACCTTTGAAGAATTTCTTGAAAACTGGATGGGAAGCTAGGGAGGAGCCCTTACCAGCAGAAAGGAAGGCAGACACAGCTGCCAAACGTTCCTTGAGAGTAGTAGGCCAGAGGCCTAAACTGTTTAGATGCACTAAATAGTCCAACACAGTGGCAATATCAGCCAGTTCTGGCTTAGCATGCCTCCTGAACATCAAAACCCAAAGCTTTTCTATTTGGAGTTGTAAGTCTTCATAGTAGCAGGTTTCCTGCCAGCTTTTAAAATATCCAGGACTGATTGGCAGAGATACAAACTTGCATATTCTAGCTCTTCCAGATCCAGGCCTTGAGCGTGAGAGTCTGAAGGTTGGGATACAGAATCCTCCACTGAGAGGAGGTGAGGAGATTGTGTTGTCTGGGAAGACACAAGGGCAGTGTTACTAACAGTGACAACAATAGAGGATACCAAGGCTGTTTGGCCCAATCTGGAGCCAGCAGGATCACCTTGCAAGGTTGAGACCTGATTTTCATCAGGACCCTGAATATCAGAGGAAAAGGATGAAATTCATACAGAAACCTGTTGGTCTAATTCAGTAGAAGAGCATCCTGAGGGACAGGACCCAGAAGGGGTGGACTGCAACAATAAAGAGGAAGTTGATGATTGTCCAGGGCTGCAAAGAGATCCATCTCTGGAGTGCCCCATCTCTTGAAAATGACTTGAAGAACTAGAGGGTTCAGGGTCCATTCGTGATGACCCTGAGAAATCCTGCTGAGAGCATCTGCAAGAATGTTGTCCTTCCCTGGGAGATGCACAGCCATCAGGGAAGCCTGAAGGGAATAAGCTAGAGACCATACTTTCATGGTCTCTGTGTACAAGGCCGAGGACTGAGTGCCTCCCTGCTTGTTGATGTACCACATGGTTGTATTGTCTGTCCTAATCTGCACCACTTTCTTCTGAACCACAGTTGAGAATGTCTGAAGTGCTAGAAAGACAGCTCTCAATTCGAGAAGATTTATTTGTAGAAGGGACTTCTGGTGTGACCAGGTTCCCTGAGCTGTAAGATGATCTAGGTGGGCTCCCCAGCCCAGCAGGGAGGCATCTGTGTTGAGAGTCACAGAAGGGACTTGACTGACAAAGGGAACCCCTTGTCGAAGATTGTCTTCCTCCAGTCACCACTGGAGGGCCTGGACTAAGGTTTGAGAGATGGAACCAGTTTGGAGAGAGAGAGTCCTTTTTCTGAGACCAGTAAGATCTGAGACGAAACTGAATCTCTCCCATCTGAAAACTTGCTCCCTGAACTACTGCTATGGAAGCTGTCATGTGGCCCAGTAGTTGTAGTAATTGTCTGGCTGGACGAGACATTAGAGGACGAAAAGAGGAGGCCAGAGTGACCAATGACTGAACCCTTGAGAGAGGGAGAAACACCCTTGCCTGAATAGTATCTATTTCCACCCCATGAAGGTGAGAAGTTGGGCTGGCTCCAGAACAGACTTCTCTAGATTTAGAATGAAACCAAAGGATTCTAGCAGTTGTTGGGTGACCTCTAAGGCTGACTTGACTTGGTCTGAGGACTGGCCCACTAAGAGCCAGTCGTCCAGGTATGGGAACAGAATGATGCCCTGCCTCCTGAGGAATGTCACCACTACTGCAAGACACTTGGTGAACACCCTTGGAGCAGATGTTAGGCTGAAGGGCATGGCCCAGAATTGATAATGGCCTGAGGGCAACTCGAACCTGAGGTACTTTCTGTGGGAATGTGTGACAGGTATGTGGAAGTAGGTATCCTTGAGGTCCAGGGAGGCTAGCCAGTCTCCTGGTCTCAGAGAGGGAAGAATTACTCCCAGAGTCACCATTTTGAACTTTGGTTTTGTTAAATGTTTGTTCAGGTACCTTAAATCTAAGATGGGTCATCACTCCCCTGTCTTTTTTGGGGTTAGGAAGTATCTGGAATACAGTCATTTTCCCCTGTGACAAAGAGGTACCTTCTCTATCGCTTGCAAAAGCACAAGAGGGGAGACTTCTGCCTCTAATGCCTTTGTCTCTAAGGGAGAGGGAGGACTGAAGGACCTTGCTCTCATTCTTGGGAACCTTTGAAACTGAGAGCAAGTCCCTGGCTCACTACTTCCAGGACCCACTTGCCCTAAGTAACAGACTCCCAGGTGTGGGAGTAGTGAGCCAGCCTGCCCCCTACTGGGATTGGGGAGGTGACCCTGACTGACACCTCAGGGTGTCTGCTTGGCAGGGGGCTTAGACTGAGTAGCTGATGGGGTTCTAGTCACCCACGTCTACCTATTCCCCTAAAGAACCCCCTCTGCTGGAAAGAAGAAGAGGAGGCCTGAACTTGTAGAAAAGGCCTGCCCCTGCCCTTAAACTGCTGCCTCTGAGGAGTAGTCTGCTTTTCTTTGGCTGCAGCACTCCTACAGGTGGTCCTGTATTTGTCTATTTTTTTCATATAATTCTCTGTTTGATCCCCAAAGACAGAATTACCTGTTACAGGAAAATCAATGGCCTTAGCCTGAGTATCCTGTGAAAGGTTGGTACACCTAAGCCAAGCAAATCTCCTCATGGAGATAGATGTAGCCATGACCCTGGAATGAACATCATTAGAATAAACAGCAGCGTTGAATTGCACTTTAGATTCCTCCAAACCATTTGCAGCCACCTGCTCCAGCTCCTTGGCTAGCTGTGGCGGGGGGGGGCGCGCATTCTTAGCTAGCTCCAGAACCATATCCCACATAGATTTCTGGTACCTAGCTGTATATGCCATGTAGTTAGATTGTCAGTCCCAAATAGGATGCCAAGTACTGTTTTTTTTTCCATGGCATCCACTTTCCTGGAATCCTTGTCTGGGGGGTGAGATGCCAGGGGAATATTAGCCTTGTCATAGGCTGCAGCTTGTACTACCCCAACATGGCTACGATGATTGGTAAGGAATTCCATACCAGGACCTGACAAAGTATACCTCCTGTCCATTCTCTTTTCCACAATGGGTATGGATGTAGGAAATTGTAAAATGTTTTGTGTCTGCTTCCCCAAGGATTTGTGTAAGGGGATAGACACCCTTTTTGACTCTGGTCCAGCCATCATTTCTAAATAAATAGTCAGGTTCTTCCTGATCCTGTTCAGCCACTTTCTTGTAAAACAAGAAATGGTAAGGGGACTCCAAGCCCGGGAGGAAAAACCTGAGCGGGCCTGTCTGGGGAGATGTCAGGCTCTACTGGCCCATCTAGGCCCTCATCCTCTTCCTCATAATCTTCCTCCTCCTCCTCCTCCCCCCAATCGCCCTCATAGTAAGTTTCAGGATCTATGTCTGAAGCAGACATTTCCGACCAAACCAGTCTGCTTTGAACTGAAACAGATTCGGTCGGAACCGGGCAAAGCGGTTGAACTATGGAAATCACTTTCGCTATCTCCTCAGCGGTCGGACCATAGGAAGCCTGATCCGAACCGGCTTATTTTTTTCTTTTACTCGGAACCGATTCTGCAGAATCGGTTCTCCGTTTGCCCAAAGAGGTATCGCCAGGTCAGTGGGCACCTCTTCAGGTTTGGTCGCAACTGAACAGAGCTAGCCATCCAGGTCAGCGGACTTCTCAGCCTCCCTCTCCCTTAGCCTACTCAAACGTTTTTCCAAAGTGGTTTTGAGAAAGTTTTTGCATATTTGGCAGTCAAACCCCAAACAGTACACACATACAAGGTGAGGGTCGGCCTTGTCAAAGGCCTCCTTACACTCGGTACAGTGCTGAAACCCAGTGGGTCCTGTTTTCTTTTTGGGTTTCTCAGACATGCCTTCAACTTAAAGTGACCCAAAACAGCGGTTAAGCTAGGTGACTACAAACTTATCGGTTCCAACCATGTCACGTGTCGGTTAAAAAAATCCTAAAAGTCAGATATTTTTTAGGAACCATTAAATACCGGAAAAAACACAATCAACAATTATACAGAAACAGAATAGGTGTCAGTTCCTCACTGGACTGACCAGTAAGAAACCGAAAATAAAACAATTTCTTGAGGAAAAACACCACTACCTACAACTACCACTTACTGGTACCAAGACAGAGCAAAGAATACCGAAATTCTTTAAGAAATGGCTTGAAAAACCAACCAATTCGTACTGCAACCGAACCGAAGTGCAGGAGAGATCTCCGGAGCGACTACACAGTTAGGCGGAGTAAAGAATCTGATGGTTACGCTTCAGAGTACCACAGACAGAGATTTGAAAACTGAGCTCGAGCTCAACGTTTTATGCCTTTGCACAGAATTAACCCTTTACTCTCCGGAGCAGTTCAAGCACTGGGGCTAACTGCATATAGTCTGACTACAACAAAACTTCATGTTGTTTGAACCTACGTAGGAATGAGGCTCTGCAGGACTGCTGTGCCAAACCTGGCATCACTTCTGGGCTGTGTGTCCAAACTGTAGAGTTTAGTAAATGTGTGTACTCTCCTCCAGGTAGCTGCTTTACAGATTTCCACTAAAAGAAAATCTCTGGACACTGCTATAGTAGCAGCTGTGTCCTTTGTTGAATAAGCCCAGCGGCCTGCTGGAGTTTCCTTACCCATTTTTGAGCAGCAAAACTGAATGCACTGGACTATCCAGCGGGAGACTGACCTCTTAGAAGCTGGGGTGCCTTTACCTACATCCCCATAAGTAAGAAACAGCTGTTTATTTATTGTATTTATTTAACAGACTTTAGGATTACAACCTTTGAGTCAGGGACTCATTTACAAAGGCTCCGCATCAGATAAAACAAATACAGAAACTTAATACGTATAAACATAGAATGGCAGCTAAAGGTTACAGTTTTTTCAGTTATACAATATTGCAGAATCAAGATCAGCTATACATTGCACTGAATGTGTTACCGAGAACTGTATTTTACAGATTTCAAGAGAATAAGTTTGCTGACAGAGGGAGGGAGGGAGTAACAGGTTTGATATTTACCGCGAAGTACAGAATTAGACAGACATCTTGGGAGTGCAGCCAAAGGAGGCATTGTTAATAGGTAATGTTTGGTAGCCCTATCGGTAGGAGCTCAGTGGAGTCTGCATTCACCTGAACTAGAAAAAAACTAGAAGTGTAATGGACTGGTTTAAGTGGAAATCAGAAACCACCTTGGGAAGAAATCTATTTGTTCTCAGCACCACCCTGACATTATGGAAGGAAAGATAGTCCTTCTCAACACATAAGGCTTGTAGTTCACCGATTCTTCTAGCTGAAGTAACTGCAACCAGAAACACAGTTTTCCATGTAACATACTGTAAATGTGCAGAGGACATAGGCTCAAAAGGTGGTTTCTTGAGCTAAGCAATGCATATGTTCAGGTCCCACATTTGAACTGGTTCCCTAATAGGTGGGTGCAGGTGGCACACACCTTTAAAGAACTTTTGGAAAATGGGATTGGCTGCTATGGAAATACCTTTCCCAGCAGAAATGTAGGCAGAGACTGAAGCCAGATGAACTTTCAACCCCTGAGAGGTATGTGAGGTATTCCAGGACAACTGGGATTTCCACTAAAGTAGGGGAAATCTCCTTGGAATTACACCAAATAGAGAACCTTTTCCATTTTGATGAACAGGTTTTCTTAGTAGAAGATTTTCTATATCCTTTCATGATATCCAGAACAGCTTGAGAAAGGATTCAAGTTTGCATATTCCAAGTCCTCAAGAGCCATGCCTTGTGTCGGAGAGAACCGAGATTCGGATACAAGATGTTCCCCTGGTGGAAGGTGAACAGGTTATGCCTCCTGGGTAAGTGTATTGGTTTGGATACCGACATGGAAAGTAACAGAGGGTACCAAGGCTGCCTGGTCCAGTCTGGTGCCATTAGAAACATTGATGCAGGTTGCGAGGGAAGGGAAGAAAAGCATACAGCCTTTTCCCTGACCAGTCCAGAGCCAGAGCATCCAGTGGGATTGTGCCCTTGGCTGGTGGTCTGCAACAAAGAGGGGCAGAAGATGGTTTTCTTGGGACGTGAAGAGATCCACCTCTGGCATGCCCCATCTCCTGAACACAGAGTCCAGCACCTGCTTGTTGATGGACCACTCGTGATGTGCCTGGTTGATTCTGCTCAGGGCATCTGCCAGGGTATTGCCCTTTCCTGGTATGTGAATGGCCTGTAATGAGGTCTTTAGTGAGTAAACCAGACTCCAGACTTTCATAGGCTCTGTGCATAGAGAGTCTGACCTTGTTCCCCCTTGCTTGTTTATATAGTACATTGTTGTGGTGCTATCTGTCCTAACTTGCACCACTTTCCCTTGTACTAGATGGGTGAATGTTTTCAGTGCCAGAAACACTGCCCTTAGCTCCAGCAAATTTATATGCAGGAGTGACTCTGTGATGGACCAGGTTCCATGAGTGGTGTGATCCCCTAAGTGAACACCCCATCCTAACAGAGAGGAGTCAGTTGTGATAACTGATGGGTTTTCTCTTTGGCAGGGTACGCCTTCCCTGAGGCTGTCTGCTTCCTTCCACCCCTGGACTGCTCAAAGCAGGTTTTTGTTACTGGAACCAGTTTTGTCAGTTTGTCTTTTCTCTGGCACCAGTGTGCTCTGAGATGAAACTGTACATCTCTCATTTGGAACCTGGCTCCCAGGACTGTGCCTGTTGCTGCAGCCATATGTTCCAGGATTTGCAGAAACTGTCTTGCTGGTCGTGGCTTGTTCAGCTTGAATGAGGCAGCTAACTGCATAATGCTTTGTACCCTGTCCTTAGGGAGGAAAGCTCTTCCCTGTACTGTGTTCAGTTCTGCTCCTATGAAATACAGGATTTGTACTGGAGTGAAAATGGATTTCTCCTGACTTACCAGGAATCCTAGAGACTGTATCAGGTTTAGTGTTCCTTTAGATGATATTGTACCTGCTGTGGTGAATTTCCCACCACTAGCCAGTCGTTAAGATAAGGGAAGACTGATATACCTAACTTCTTAGGTATGCCACCACCACTGCCAAACACTTTGTAAACACCATGGGTGCCAAAGTGAGACCGAAAGGCAGAGCTGAGAACTGGTAGTGCCCTGATGGAAGTCTGAACTTGAGGTACTTCCTGTGAGATTATGTTATCGGGATGTGAAAGTAAGCATCTTTTAGAGCTAGAGATGCCAGCCAATCTCCCTGCTGTATTACTGGCAAAATCATTGCCAGTGTGACCATTTTGAACTTTGGTTTTATTAGATGCCTGTTCAAAAGTCTGAGGTCTAGAATAGGCCACCACTCCCATTTTTCTTTTTGGTGAGGAAGTATCTTGAATAGAAGCCTCTTCCTTTCTGGTGACTTGGAACACACTCCACTGTTTTTAGTTGGAGTAAGTTTTGAACCTCCTTCTCCAGGAGTTTTTTTCTCTGTGAGCGAAGCTGGTTTGAATGCCCTTGTTCTCAAAGGAAGAAGAGACTTAAAACTCAGGGACAAACCCTGACTTACTACTTCCAGGACCCACTTGTCTGTGGTAATGGAATGCCAAGCCTGGAAATAGTAAGCCAGTCTGCCCCCTACTGGTATAGGGGAGGCGGTCTTGATCATTAAGTCAGGGGTTACGTTTTGCCTGGGGCTCAGCTTGGGTAGTTTGGGAGCCTCTCCTAGATCCCCTTCTACCTCTGGCCCTGAAATACCCAGTCTACTGTGGGTACTGTTGATACTGTGGGACAGCCTGTGCCTGATAAAAAGGCCTACTATAAGCTGTCCTTCCTCTGCCTCCTTTTCCATATGGCCTATAGGAGGAAGAAGGCCTTTCTTTTGAGGAATTACTCTTATAGGTGGCTTTATATTCATCCACCTTCTTCATGTATGCTTCAGTCTGTTGACCAAATAAAGAGTGATCCTCTACAGGAAAATCTATGGTTTTAGCCTGTGTATCCTGTGTTAAATTAGTAGCCCTGAGCCATGCCAGCCTTCTAGGGGCTATGGTAAGAGCCATTCATCTGGCAGCACTGTTGCTGGCATCTGCTGCCGTTTGAAACTGGTACTTTGCTGCTTCAAGTCCGAACCTGGCTGTTTCAGCCAAATCATCAGAGAGAGAGATTAAGGAGCCTTCTCTGACATGGCCAACACGGACTGTCACAGTGATTTTTGGTACTGTGCTAAGTTAGCTTGGTAGCTAGCCTGTCTTGCTCCCAGTGAAGCAGCCAAATAACCTTCTTTGACATTCCGTCTATTTTTCCGAGAGTCCTTCTCAAGTGGGTGAGAAGATAAGGGAACCCTAGCCTTCTCACAGGCTGCTTGCTGAACAACCCCTGATGATCAGGGTGAGAGAAGAGGAATTCAGCCCTGTGTCTGTCCAGTTGGTACTTTTTATCCGCCTTCTTATCCAGAGGTGGAATAGAATTTGGAGTCTGCAGGAGTTTAAATAAGTCATTTTTGAAGAACTTGTTTATTGGGAGGAGAATTTTCTTTGTGGGCGTTAACCCCATCATCTCCATATACTCTGCATCCTCTCCATCTTCTGTGACCTCTGTGGTAGCCAGGTCAAGGGCATCCACTATCTCTGGTCGGGGAGCCAAACTCCTGCTCTGGTGAGATCTCTGGTTCAATAGGCTCACCTTCATCAATTTCAGGTAAATCATATTCCTCAAACTATCTCTTGAGGTGGGTTTGGTTCAGAAGAGGGAGCAACCGGGATTTGAACTGGTAGAGGAAGGCTTGGACTAGGTATGAAATCCTGCAGAGCCTGTATGACCTTCTTGGCCTGGGCAATCTCCTCTGATAATGGCAGGCTGTGAGGCACAGATGAAACCCCTTTTGGTTCATCAGCCAGGGGTTCAATGTGCTTTGTTTTCTTAGTTTTTCTGATGGGAACCAGAGAGTTAGCTGATCACCCATCCTTTTCCCAGTAGTCGTTCCACCCTTGTCAGGGGTGTTTAAAGAAGAGACAGCGGTTTCACCCCCAGACTTGGAGGGTGTGGGCTGGTCAGAACCCGTAATACCCTTCTCTAATCTTTTTTGTAGTCTTTCCAGTCTCTTTTCTACGGTTTTCTGTGGGAATGATTTGCAAATATCACAATCTGCTAAAAAAATGATCATTCCCCAGGCAGACTACACATAAATCGTGCTTGTCTACATTTGCAAAAATGTCCCCACACTTCAGGCAGTTTTTAAACCTTGGGGGTCCAATCTTTTTCTTAGGTGTTTCTGCCATCGTCAACCGATGAAGAAAAACAAAAACTGCAATAAAGACTTAACTCTTTTTTTTTTTTTGCGGTCGGTTCAGGAACTGATGAAAGTTCTGATAATGAACTGAGAATTTAAGAATCCAAACTGGGTTAGCGGTTCACAGAGACCAGGTTAGCGGTTTCAAACACAAAATTTACTTCAAATTAAATATGTAAAACAGTTAAACTGAATTGTGGAATTTAGCAAATAAAGCTTCCGCAACGGTTATTAAACCCCAGTTCCTCAACAGTTATACCGAATCATGAGGAACCGAGAAATTAAACTAAAACAACACTAAATAATAGTAATAAAACTAACGTTTAAGGTAAAAATTAGAAAATAAAGGCAGCAGTAAGAATAACATAAGAACTACTTCTATTCAGTGGAGAACCACAATGAACGACTGATATGGGAAGTCTCCTGGGCGTCTTGACTTGTCAGGCGGAGAAAGAAATCTGATGCGCTGATGGAACATTGTAGCAGATAAGGGCAGCAGTCTGAATATGTGTCATGAGCCAATGATAGTTCTATCATTTGCATATAGTTCCATTTTCTCCGGGCAGCTCTGCTTAGGAGGCTGACTGCGGAGAGTTAGGAATATAGCAGAATACTTGGGGTTAGAATAAACCCTTACCTTGCTGCTAAAATACATTAATCCAATTCTGCAGGGAAGCATCACTTTTAAAAGCTTTTTAAACCACTGAGATGCTTTCATTTTATAGGAAAAGGAGGGTTGCAGCTTCAGAAGAGGGGGCTGGATCTGGACCTCAAAGACTGGGTGGGATCTGGAAGTCTGTACATTCGGGATGTAAGATGGAGTTGTCAATGTATGGATGCATGCTCCTGGGAGCCATGGTGACACCCTATTAAGGAATTAGACAATGAGGATGTATGTATTAATGCTGCAGGGGAAAAACGAATTATACCGCATTGATTTTGGATAGAGGAGGCGGGATCTGGAAGTGCATGAGGGGGCGGGATCTTGAAATCTGCTAGATGCTTGTGCATCAACTTTATGTCAATCAAACTTGGTAAGAGAGTGGGGTGCTGATGTCAGTATGTTCATGAGGTACTGTTGAAACAACTGCATTTGAAATACATGACGAAACAAGCGTGGTAACATTTAAAACACAATTTTTACATTTTAGTTTTCAACGTCTCTCCAGCTTTTACAACAAAAGTACATGTGCTGTTCCTCGCAGAGTACTGCCCACTCTACTAATTTAGTATAGAGTAGCAGTGTGTGACAAGCAAGGATGCCAGAGTTCTGGTGGGTGGGAATGCACAAAGCGTCACACTGCTGGTTTTCCAAAATATACAGTATGTCTTGTACGAGGGATATGTAAGGATTTAGCTATGTGCACATTCTATAATAAAATGCAGTAATAGGCACAGATGAATGAACGACAGTTGGGTGATACCAAGAAGAAAAAAACAGCACAGATTACATAGGTATTTAGACGTTTTCCATCTACTGCACATGAACATTCTAACATGGGGAAGACATATTGTGGGTACTGTATTGTAAATTGGGGAAGAGATATGGTGGGCACTCTTCTATGGATTAATTCACAAGCAACCATGGATTGAGAATTAATCCATGGTCACCTGATGCAGCTGCTCCAATCAGGTGCAACCCTTTCTCTTCCCCATGTTATAACGAGGAATACATTGAAGAGTACTGGTCTGAGAACCTACCCTTGAGATGCTCTGCTAGTCATCTTCCTGACCTCTACCCAAGTGACTTCTACGTCCCATCACCATGCCAGTTTCCAATCCACTTGGCTAAGCTCTCACCCACACACAGGTTTTTCAGCTTTATCACCAGTGTCCTGTGTGGCACAGGGTCAAAGGCCTTGCTGAAGTCCAAGCACAGGACATCTTCAGGATGAACCTGATCAACTGCCTGTGCCACTATACTGAAAAGTCAAAGCTGGTTTGGCAAAAACTCCCCCTTACAAACCCATGCTGCTTCCTGTCCTGTACTGCCTTCCTCCTGAAGAACTTCACCATGCACTCTTATGATAATCATCTTAAGCACTGTTCCCCACCAAAGAGGTCACTCTGATGGGACTTTTGTTATCTACACTACTCTTATCCCCCTCCCTAGTGTAGTGGAATCACATGTGCCTCCCTCCAGTCTCACAGAGCTACCCCTGTTAGCAAGGAGCAGTTAATCAGATCTGCTAAAGGACCCAACAGTCTCACCCAAACTTCTCTGAGTATTATATGGTGAAGACCATCAGGGCCTAATACCTAGCTTGTTTTTAGTCCCCAGGTCCCTTGAGCACCCATGTGTGATCTGGTTTATTTTTGTCTCCCCCTTTCTGTTTATACCCTTCCATGGCTGTGGCACTGTACCGAACTTCCCTCCGGCACCCACAGCCTCGGAGGACCACCCATCCTGCCTTGGTTTACCCCCCCCAGGTGGGGACAGAGAGGGGTGGAGGCCTCTCCCTTTTTCACGACCCCTGCATGTACCTTCAAACTCATTGGGGTCCGTCCTGCAGGTGAGGCACCAGAGGGTGAGGACTCATATCCACCTTAGCGTCGGTGTCGTGCTGTGGCCAAGGCATTATTTTTCTTGTGTACACCCCCAGACATGACCTGCGCTTGATGCAAGACGTGAGCCGGCATCAGTCATTCCTTCCCCCTTCTTCAGGACCCAAGCAAGCTGTCCCGCTAGCTGCTGGTAGTGGCCAAGCTTGCACCAAGTCTGTGCTCCCCCACAGAGAAGACAAGCAGTCCTTTGGATGCTCAAGTCTCCTCCCTGGCGGCCCTCCTCGACGGCGAACCCTGTTCCAGAATTCAGGTCATCGATGTTGTGAGCAGTAGCGCTACTGCTGTGCCAACGGTCCGGCGTGTGGTTAGGTTTATTATGAGCTCCTGATACGTCCTCTCCTGCTGGTCTGATCGAGCACTCGGGGAGAGGTCCCCCATTTTTCACTGTGAATACCTAGGTGAAATATTCATTCAGGAGATCTGCCTAGCCAGTATCATCAACCCCACCCCATCCTTCCTTCTTCAGTCTCTATTCTCTCTTTGGTGAAACTGAAAAAAGGGTGATGTCATTTTCTTTGACTCCCTGGGCAGTTTTTGAGCTGTCAAAGGTTTGGCTCTTCTCACTGCTGCTCTTGTTTCCTCCAGGCTGCCAAGGCAAACTGACTTGCTGCCTCAGCTCCTTCTTCTATGCCCTAAAGACCATCCTATTTTTAGCTATTGCTTCCTTAACCTTCTGGGTGATGCAAAGACCAGTGCATACTGTGCTGACTGACCTGTTGTCCAGCTTGACCTGACCAGCACATTATCCAATATCCCACCTCTCCTTTAAAGTGAACCAAGCTCTGGAGTGAGCATAGGTTAGCGTGTTAGCCACTGCATCATCTCTCCTAATCAGTGAACCAAGACCTGCAGAGAGCAGAGGTCAGCACGTTATCCACAATACCACCTCTCCTTATCACAAACCGAAGGTCTGCAGAGAGAACAGATCAGTCAGCACTGTATGCACTGGACCATGGTCTTCAGTGAATGTGGGTCTGCATCAACTGTACCATCTCTCCTAATCACTGAACCAAGATCCGCAGTGTCCACATATCAGTACACTTCCAGCAAGCACATCAGCTCATTACTCACTACACCATCTCTCAATCACTGAAACAAGATCTGTTGTGAGCACAGGTCACTGTGTTATCCACTGCACTGTCACTTCTCATCACTGAATCAAGATCTACAGTGAGCACAGGTCACTGCATTATACAATGCAGCTTCTCTCCTAGTCACGGAACTAGGATCTGCGGTGGGCAGAGGTCTACGTGTTATTCACTGCACCATCTCTCCTAATCAATACACTAAGATCAGCAGTGGACACAGGTCAGCAGAACTGATGTTTGCATTTGTCCTAGTTTACCATCATATCAAATATATAGTTGTCAGTGACTGCAGACTACTGTAAGCGTCTGCGGGCTAAAGCAATTGTTTTATTAACTTGTTCTGTGGCTAGTGAAAAAAAAAAAATAGTTAAGGTCCAATCCTGTAATATAAACGAAGGCAGAAACCTGTTCCATGTATTGACTGAACACAGACAAGAGAACACAGTAAGCACATAACCAAAAAAAAAAAAAAATCACTGTTCACCAACTGCTGAACAAATATCTCATGAAGTCACCTCTGAACAAGCCATCTGCTTCTCAGAATGCACGGATTAAAAACTCAGTTGGGGGAGTGCCGCATCACAAAGGCTCATATTTGGCATCTACTGATTTCAAAGTGCAGTCTTTAAAGAAAAATCATGTCTTGTCACACGCTGCATTTCGGGATTGATCTCTTTGAGAGTCCCTGTTGTGTATTTCCTTCAATGAGATGCTGTTTTATTGATGGACTGTAGTGAGACCAAGAGCTGATGTAGCTGGTGTAGCACAGCAGGATTTTTTTCCCCTAACTTTACTTCTATGTCCTGGAGTGTATTTTTGTTCTTTTTTAACTTTTTCATTGAGTCTGTAAGCAGTACACCTTACAGCTGCCGCAAATTACAATAACTATTACTATACCAAGGCAATAAGCAGCACAGCACAGCTGTCAGGTTAGGATGACAAATATTGGCTTCACCAGAAACATAAAAATTCCACACACTCTAATGAACCCTGGAAAACATACTATATGTAACACACTAGTTCCCCATACCATACCTCAAAGGAATAAACTCTAAACCCTCCATGTTGGATACTGAAGCATCAGCTTTACCCAAGGGGCCACAGTTCAGGGGACAAAGTAACCATCTAGTGACCATCATATATAATACCCACCCCTGCCACTTAGTCTGAAATGGGAAGATGGCCACGCAAGGAGGCCGTAAAATGTTCCATTATATAAATGTCATTATTAATCTGACACCAGGAATCCACAGTAGGCGAGTGTCATCGCATCCATAACCTAGCGATGGCCTTTTCTGCAGCCAATATGTACAGGTATGCCATAGAGTGTGGAGTGACCCTATGGCCAGAGGGAGCAACTGACAGGAGGACTATCGTAGAGGAAAGGAGTTCTGCTGGGAAGGAAAAAGTTCAGAACTGCTCAGAAATACAACTCCAAAATGCAGTTAAGACAGGGCAAGACCAAAAGACAAGCATCTGGTCAGCCAGTGGGTGGCCGAAATTCTTTCAGCAATGGCCATACTCCAGAGGGAGAAATTCAATCAGGATAGCTGGAGTACTAAAATATTGACTTCTACACTTCCAAGCAAATTCTCTTCAGCATAGGAAGGAGGTGATTTTAATCGACGGGTACATTTTAGCCAAAGAGAATATGTTATGGAGGCATTAATGTCTCAGTTCTAGGCATACAAAGTTGATTGAGTGGCATCCCCTAAGAGGTCTTGAAGCCCTTTATATATGTTAATCAGGTGTTGTCAAGTCTCCCCTGAAAAGCATGCATCAGTAAGCGAAGAAGAAAAAATTACTCACCTTAGTAATTATGTTTCTTCTAGTGGAGTCTTGCTGTAGTCTGACATATGCAGTTAGGTCGTGCCTTTCAACTGCCCCCGGAGAACAAAGGGTTAACTTTTCTATGCCTTGCATAGAACGTTCATCACGAGCTCGGTTGAAGCCCCTGTCTGCTGCTGTTTAAACTGCAACCGTCAGATCTTTACGAGCAAAGACTCACTAGGCGTTCTGTGTGGAAACTAAAATTCTTACTAGCCAACTGGCAAATATATAAAATATTTTTTGGTTTCAAAGGAAGACAAGTCAGGAAACCCAAAAACAAAAACACATCCAAAACACAACATCTCACCCGAACAAAAAAGAGGGTGTAAAAAGGACAACCCTAGGTGCCAACACTGCTCCTGCCCACCCACATCCCAAAAACTAGGTTCTGAGAGGGGAGGCGGGGGGAGGTCAGAATATAGCAAGACTCCACTAGAAGAAACATAATTACTAAGGTCAGTAATTTTTTCTTCAAACAACATGAAGTCTTGCTGTATTCTGACATATGCAGACTACAAAGCAGTACCTCCATGGAGGAGGGATAGAACCTACTTTGGGAATAGGCTCTGAAGTACTGCTGTGCCAAACCGAGCATCACTCCTAACCTGGATATCCAGAGAGTAATGCTTGGTGAAAATATGGACTGTTTTCCAGGTGGCTGTTTGACAAATTTCTGAGAGAGGAATATCCCTGGCAGCAGCCAGGGAAGCAGCTGTACCTCTTGTGGAATGAGCCTTCAGGCCTGAGGGTGGAGTTCTACCCAGTTTTTCATAGCAGAATTGTATACAAGAAACAATCCACCTGGCAACAGATCTCTTAGTGGCAGGTTTGCCTTTACCAATTTCTCCATAAGTAAGGAACAACTGGAGGGATTCAAACCTGTGACCCTTGGTACGCTCTATGTAGTAGCTAAGGGCTCTTAACATCCAAACTGTGTAGCCTCCTCTCTCCCGAGGAGGAATGGTCAGTGAAGAAAACAGGGAGAGATGTAGACTGGTTGAGGTGGAAATCTGAAACCACTTTAGGTAAGAACTTTCTGTTAGTTCTAAGGACCACTTTATCTCTGTGAAAAGAGATGAAATCAGATTCCACTGACAGGGCTTGCAATTCACTGATACGTCTGGCAGAAGTAATGGCTACCAAAAACACAGTTTTCCAAGTCAAGTACTTAAGCTCTGCTGAGGACAAAGGCTTAACGGGGGGTTGCATAAGCTGAGCAATGCAAACATTAAGGTCCCAAGCAGGAGCAGGATCCTGAAAGGGGGGATTGGTGTGAAGCAATCCCTTGAAAAACCTACAGAATACAGGATGGAATGACAGAGAGGAAGACTTGCCTATTGACAGGAAAGCAGAAACAGCTGCCAAGTGTACCTTGAGGGTAGCTGGTCTGAGGCCTAGGCCATTAAGATGGACCATATAATCCAGAACAGTAGGCAATTCAGCAGAGTCTGGAGAAATATTCTTCTCAGAACACCAAATGCTGAATCTTTTCCATTTGGAGTTGTAAGTCTTCCTGGTGGAAGGCTTTCGAGACGCCTTAAGGATATCCAGAACCCCTTGGGAAAGATGCAGATCTGCAAACTCTAACTCTTCAAGAGCCAAGCCTTAAGATTGAGAGACTGAAGATTCGGGTACCAAATCTTCCAGAGAGGATTTTAACAGGTTGTAATACCTGGGAAGAGACAGGGGAAGGTGGACTGCTAGGTACAGCAACAAGGGATACCATGGCTGTCTGGCCCAGTCTGGAGCAATCAGAATCACTTTGCATGGTTGTGACCTTATCTTGACTAACACCCTGAACAGGAGAGGGAAGGGGGGAAAAGCATACAGAAATTTCCCTTCCCAGTTCAGAATCAGAGCATCCAGAGGGACTGAGCCCAAGACTGGGGGTCTGCAACAAAAGAGAGGAAGTTGGTGATTGTCTGGGGCTGCAAAAGATCTCTGAGTGCCCCATCTCGAGAAAATCACTTTCAAAACCAGAGGATCCAGGGCCCATTCGTGATGGCCCTGGGATATTCTGCTCAGTGCATCTGCTAGGACATTGTCCTTCCCTGGGAGGTGAACTGCTATCAGAGAGGTTTGCAGGGAATAGGCCAGGGACCACAACTTTTATTGCTTCTGTGCACAAGGCCATAGACCGAATGCCTCCTTGCTTGTTGATATACCACATGGTGGTGGTGGTGGTGTTGTCTGTTCTGACCTGAACCACCTTGTTCTGTACAGATTTGGAAAAAGCTTGCAGTGCCAGAAACACTGCTCTGAGTTCCAAGAGACTGATGTGAAGCAGAGATTCCTGAGGTGACCGCAGTCTTTGGGTGTTAAGATCCCCCAGATGGGCTTCCCAGCCCAGCAGGGAAGCATCTGTGGTGAGTATCACTGAGTAAGACTGAGTAACAAATGGAACCCCTTGTCTCAAATTGTCCTGATCCTGCCACCATTGCAAGACTTGGATCAGGGTTCGAGTCACTGGGATTAGTTTGGTAAGGGAATCCTTTCTTTGGGACCAAAAGGCTCTTAAGTGGAACTGAATGTCCCTCATTTGGAATCTTGCTCCCTGGACCACTGCTGTGGAGGCTGCCATGTGGCCCAGTAGCTGAAGGAAATGCCTTGCTGGTCGAGACACCTGAAGGGTGAATGAAGAGGCCAGTTCCATAAGGGTCCTTGCCCTTTCCAGGGGGAAGGAAGGCTCTTGCCTTTACCGTATCCAGTTCTGCACCTATGAAGGTGAGGAGCTGCACTGGTTCGAGAACTGACTTTGGCAGGTTGAGAAGGAATCCTAAGGAAGTGAGCACTTGCTGGGTCACTTGCAGATGTGACTTGACTTGGTCTGGAGACTGACCTACTATGAGCCAGTCGTCCAAGTATGGGAAAATGGAGATGTTTTGTCTTCTTAGGAAGGCAACAACTACTGCCAGGCACTTTGTGAAAACCCTTGGTGCTGATGTTAGGCCAAAGGGCATTGCTCTGAATTGATAGTGGCCTGAGGTAATTTCTGTGGGAGCACCTGATGGGAATGTGAAAGTAGCCATCTTTGAGGTCCAGGGAGGCTAGCCAGTCCCCTGGCCTTAGAGAGAGAAGGATAATTCCCAGAGTTACCATTTTGAACTTTGGCTTTAAAAGATGTTTATTCAGATATCTTAGGTCCAGGATGGGTCGCCACTCTCCTGTCTTTTGGGGGTTAGGAAGTACCTGGAGTACAACCCTTTGCCCCTGTGTAGGGTGGGAACGCTCTCTATAGCTTTGAGAGCTAGGAGAGAAGAAACCTCGGCCTCTAGGGCAAGGGTCTCAGAGATTTGCAGGTGGAAAAGATCTGGCTCTCATCTTGTGAAATTTTTTGAAGCTGAGAACCAGTCCCTGGCTTACTACTTCCAGGACCCACTTGTCTGATGTAAGAGACATCCAGTCCTGGACAAAGTAAGCCAGCCTGCCCCCTACTGGTATAGAAGAATCGACCCGGGCAGACCCATCAGGGTGTCTGCTTGGCAGGGGCTTTAGGCTGAGGGGTGGATGCAGGCCTGCTCATCCCCCTTCTGCCTCTCCCTCTAAAGAACCCCCTCTGTGAAAAGGAAAAAGAGGAGGCCTGAGCTTGGTAAAAAGGCCTTTGGAAAGGCCTGACCCTGAACTGCTGCCTTTCTTTGGCCTGAGCACTCCTGTAAGTGGTCCTGTACTTGCCCATTTTCTTCATGTAATTCTCTGTCTGCTCCCCAAACAGAGAATTACAAATTACAGGAAAATCCATGGCCTTAGCCTGGGTATCCTGTGAGAGGCTAGCACATCTGAGCCAAGCCATCCTCCGAAGAGCCACAGATGTAGCCATGACTCTTGATGATACATCATTGGAGTCTACAGCAGCATGAAACTGTACTTTCGATGCCTCAATCCCATCTGCAGCCACCTGCTCCAGCTCCTTGGCAAGCTGGTCGGGATCCTGTTTAGCCAGTGCCAGTACAGTGTCCCACCTGGACGTCTGGTACCTGACGGTATAGGCCATATAGTTAGCCTTCCTGAGTCCCAAAGATGCTGTCATGCATTGTTTCTTTGCCATGGCATCAATCTTCCTGGAGTCCTTGTCTGGGGGGTGTGATGCCAAGGGAATGTTTGCCTTATCACAGGCAGCAGCCTGCACAACTCCAACATGGCTGCGTTGCTGAAAAAGGAACTCCCTGTCTGAACCTGAGAAAGTGTACCTCTTGTTCATTCGTCTGTCCACAGGAGGTATAGAATTAGGAGACTTAAGAATTTTTTGTGTCTGTTTCCCAAAGGATTTGTGGAGGGGAACAGACAGTCTCCTGGACTCTGGGATGCCCATCATCTCAACATAATCAGGCTCTTCCTAATCCTCTACTGCTTCCTCCACATGAAGCTGGAGGGTATCAGCCACCTTTCTGTAGAACATGTAGTGTGAAGGGGACTCAGAAAGCCTAGGAGGAGAAACACCTTAAGGTCTGTCTGGGGAGATGTCCGGATCAATAGGCACATCCAGACTTTCACCATCGCCATAATCATCCTCATACTCTCCCTCCTCCTCAACTCTTGAGTAAGCACAAGTTTTTTACCTCAATTTGATCGGTTCAGCTGAACCGATCCACAGTTTACAAGTTCCACACAGAAAACAGAACAAAAACCTATCTAGTACTCACGGTACCACAGACAGAGACTTGAACAGACTATGCGGAAACAATAATTCAGTAGAAACCGACCGAAAACCGACACTTCAACCGACTTTTGAACCGAGCAGCAGGAGAAATCTCCGGAGCGACTGTTCAGTGAGGCGGAGTAAAGAATCTGATGGTTGCAGTTTAAACAGCAGCAGACAGGGGCTTCAATCGAGCTCATGATGAACGTTCTATGCAAGGCATAGAAAAGTTAACCCTTTGTTCTCCGGGGCAGTTGAAAGGCAGGACCTAACTGTGTATATCAGAATACAGCAAGACTTCATGTTGTTTGAAGAACAAGTGCAGGGTCATGTAGGTGGGTTTTACCCACCTCCTTGGGGAGACGGTAAGTCCTGACTTGTAAATATCAAAAGTGTTCCTGTTGTATCAGACCATATAAAGACTGTAATCGTTCAAGGGGAAGGGCCCCTTGCATATCTAATAATTGAAAAATACAGTAAAAGACCTAGGTGGTGCCACCACTGAAAAGTATGGTCAATTTGAACTGGAAGAAAATCAAAAGTCTATGGCAAGGACTTTTTAGAAGTAGGATATAATATAAAGTGAGGGGAGACCCTGTGGTTGAAACCAGACCCTGATGGACTATGCAGTGAAGAATGAAAAGTCTACCAGGTTTTTTTTTTTCGGGGGGGGGGGGAGAGACTCTGCTCTACAAGAACATAAGAATATCCCAATTATGCCTCTGTACAGACAGCTGGTGAGACC
This sequence comes from Neoceratodus forsteri, assembly GCA_016271365.2. Taxonomy (NCBI): domain Eukaryota; kingdom Metazoa; phylum Chordata; order Ceratodontiformes; family Ceratodontidae; genus Neoceratodus; species Neoceratodus forsteri. The sequence continues at coordinate 665,929,235 of CM057451.1, read as the reverse complement.
CCATCTGGAGTACTGCATGCAGTTCTGGAGACCCAATCTCCGCAAAGACATAGACAGGATGGAAGCTGTCTAGAGGAGGGCAACTAAAATGGTGCAGGGTCTGCACCGGAAGACATAAGAAGAGAGACTTAAGGAGCTTAATATGTATAGCCTCAAGGAAAGGAGGGAGAGGGGGACATGATAGAAACTTTCAAGTACCTCAAGGGGATCAACAAAGTCCAAGAGGGTAGCAGCTTTCAAAAAAAGAGGTGTGCAAGAACAAGGGAGCACAATTTGAAGATTGGGGGAGCGGCTCAGAGGTAATGCAAGGAAGTATTTTTTCACAGAGAGGGTTGTAGATGCATGGAACGGCCTCCCGGAGGAGGTTGTGGAGTCAAAAACAGTGGTGGAATTCAAGCATGCATGGGACAGTCATAAGGCAATTCTAGGGGTTGGGGGTAGAAAGAAGTAGGCTGCTGCTTAACTAGGATCTGCAGCTTATCCATTAGGTAGGGAAATGGGCAGACTGGGTGGGCCAAGCGGTCCTTATCTGCCGTCAAAATCTATGTTTCTATAATGGTCAAAACTATGTGCATTATTTTGATCAATACACGTTAGGCTATGGTTCTGTTCATTTTGTTTACTTTAACATGCTGAAATTGTTTTTTTAATCCAACAGACTTTCTCTTTGGCAAACCACAGTGCAGTACAAATCTTAAATAACATGGTGGCTATGGCGGATCCAGGATGTTACAATGGGGGTGCTGGCGGGTCTGCATACTTGATAGGTACTTTTTAACATTTTTATTAAACCTTTACACTGTCTGCTATTATTCTTTTTTAGTCCATATTTGACAGAGCCTACAAATGTTATCCATAGTTTTGAATGTAAACATTTGTACAACCATAAATCGGACTTCTTCAACAAAGTGAAATGCAGTGGCAAGCAAGTAAGTTACAATTGGGGGGTGCAGCCGCACTCCTCACCACCCCCTAGATCCACCACTTGTTTGTAGCAAAGTTCGTGTGTAGTCCAATGCCAGAGTTCATACTTTCTCAGAAATCGAAAATATGCTTGTCTTGTCTTCTTTTCCATGGGAAATAAGAAGAAGAATCAGCATTTATATAGTGCTTTTCATACACACTGTATCTCAAAGTGCTTTACGAGCAATGCTAGACTGGTAGTGAAGTGACTGAACGTGTAGTGGCAGCCATTTCACACATTACTACCCACATATAGCCTTGGACAATTGCATGAACTGGTTTTGTGGGAAGGAGAATGATGGCCAGAACAATGGGGTCAGGTAGTGATCATGGTGTTGGTAGCCACACATCTTATATCTCACAGTGATCTGCTCATATTTCTCCCCTTCTGTCTTTCCCCATCCCTGAATATAGCAATACCTTGACCTTGTAGGAGTGACCTTCTTTAGTCCCCCTCTGGTATTCATTCTTCACTCCTCCCCACACCAAAAACTGGTGAGCTCATCACCCTTCTGCATCATGAATGCAGGTAGTACAGTTCCCGGGTTTTTTGACATATCAAAAATAAACAAATCTTTCCCGTGAGTCAGGCTGCTAGCAGCAGGGACCAAGGGAAAGATGGGCCTTCCTATCCTTAAAAGATTTAGGCTACCTTTGATTAGGCACTATTAAATGATGGGTGTGCGCATCATTATGCATGTCATTTAATAGTGCCTAATCATAAATCACTTAGATCTTGTATGGGTAGGAAAGCCAATGTTTCCACTTGTGCCCTGCTGCTATCAGCCTGGCTTACCAGAAGATCACGTTTATTATTAATACGTAACTATAATATGGGAGACTGTACTAACCACATTAATAATGCGGAAGGGTAGTGGGCTCACCCGTTTGTGGTGTGGGGAGCAGGTGAGAAGAATGAATTCCAGAGAGGGACTGAAGAGGCCATTCCAGCAGGGTACAGCTATATTCAAGTTAGGGGAAGACAGGAAGGGGGACATTGATCAGATCATTGTGAGATCTGAGATATGGGGCTGCCAGCACCATGATTGCTACCTGACTGTGGATGAGAGCAGCCAGCGACGACAAGTACTCAGAGTGGCAGGGCTGCACCTAAACTGTTACTTGAATTCAGTGTAGGGAAATTACCCTGGGGTGGGGGATGCTGATGTTTGTTAGGACAGTATTGATGGAGCTGTGTATAGCTCATTCAAGATTCGGAAGGGTGGTAGCCAGCCAACTCACATTGTGGAGTAGGGCACAGGAAAGTACCAGAGAAGTAATGCCGGGAACCGTCTTGCAGGGTTCTGCAGATCACAAGTAAAGAAGCAGACGACACTGGAAGTTGGGTGGATTCGCTCAAGGCACTAGTATGCCTCTCCTGCAAATACTATCGTTATTCATAGTAAGTGCAGCCCTTAAGAGGGCTTGAACAGCAGTTTTTCTGGTGTGTCCTGATGCTTATTGCTTGGCCCTCCAAGAAGACCTAGTTGTTGGTTAATGCGGCGGGGGAAAAAAACACAACAGAGGGACTGTACATACTGCCTTCACTATGCAGAAGGGTGCTGATCCACTCAATGTTTACTGTGGAAGCAGAAGTCAAACACTGAGAAAGTGGACTGGAGAGTGATTTGGGAAGCATTTTTTAACAGTGCCAGCTGATGAAGCATATGTGATATAGGTGTGCACAATTCTGTGAGGTACAATAATTCTCTTCATGAGACCGCAAGCTCATATGCAGCCCCAGGCGGTACTAAGGACAGAGTATGGATAGTAGAGTGTTCAACAGAAGGCAGGCTAGGTGCAGGAAGTTCATGTGGAAAAAGACTACAAGAGAAGCTTATTTGTGGATTACCAAGAAAGCATGAGCTTTGGAATTGGACCAGATCAGCACTTCGCTACAAATTTCAGGGCATCACATAACCACTATATCATCAGGTATTTGAAGTGCTGTACTGTACTGTGGTTTGTCAAAGAGAAAGTCAGCTGGATTACAAAACATTTTCAGAAAGTTAAAGTATAAAAAAATGAACAAAACCATAACCTAACTTGTGTACTGATCAAAATAATCCACGTGTTAACACATGGTGTTAATCATTATGGTGAAAATTCAAAACAAAGGGGGAAAGAAGCACTAATTAGCACTATAGGAAGCCATGTGGGTCTCTGCCTCTGGCTCTAATGATGCCATCATGACTCATCATCATTTGTTAGCAAGCGGGGGAAGGACAGGGCATGGTAAAGGTCACAATGATGGGTTCAAGATAGAGCGTCAAGAACGAATCGACAGAAGGAGTTGAAAAGAGAGTCCAATCTGGTAAGGGAAGATATGGCAGCGGCACCACAAAATACATCACAGTAGTCAAAAATGGGGAGGATCATCTTCTGGACAAGTTCTCGTTGGGCCGTAGGAGGGACGCAACTACGGTTCTTGTAAAGGGGTCCAAGCTTGGGGCGCAGTTTTTTTCAGAATGGCATCAATGTGGCCAGAGAAGCTGAGATGTTGGTCCAGCCAAACCCCACGGTATCTGAGAGTGGGGGTGTCCTCAAGGATGGTCCCATCAAGGGTGTGGAAAGAGGGTAAGGGGTGGAGCCTAGAGAGTCTCTGCCTAGTGCCAAAGGTCATGGAGACTGTCTTTTTAGCATTTAGGAATAGCTGATGTGAGGCAAACCAGAGCTGAACATGGTGGAAGTCATGCTGTAGAGTGGTTGCTACATCAATGGTGGTTTTGCTAGAGGCGAACAAGACAGTGTTATCAGCATACATGTGGATAGAAGAGGAGGGGGAGCAGACTGAGGGAAGGTCATTCAGGAAGACGGAGAAAAGGATGGGGCCAAGAACAGAGCTCTGTAGGACTCCTGTGGAGATTGGAAGGAGTGGAGAGACTGCATTCTGAATCCTGACTGATTGTGTTCTGCCTGTGAGGTACGCTCTAAACCAAGTAAGAGCAGGAGTAGACAAACCAGCAGCCATAAAGGAGTCAAGAAGGAGGGTATGGGAGACTGTGCCAAAAGCCTTGGTGAGGTTGACATAGATCGCAGCGGTGATGTGGCCATTGTCCAGCCCAGTACAGATGAAGTCAGAAAGCCTAAGGAGGGAGGTGATAGTGGAGTAGTTCTTCTGAAAACCAGATTGGAACAGGGCAAGAAGGAGTCAGCAAGAAAAGAGGTCAGCTGAGAGAGGACCAGGTGTTCTTGGAGCTTAGCAAGGGTGGGAAGGGGGGAGATTGGGCACTAGTTGGCAGGGGAGGAAAGATCACCACCTTTAGGGAGAGGGATGACCACTGCATACTTCCAGGGCGTAGGGATGGAGGAGGATGTAAAGGAGAGATTCAGAATTTACCTTTACCTAGGGCTACCGGGGGTTGATATCCGCCGCCTGCAGCTAGTGCAGAATGCAGCGGCCAGGCTTTTGACTAGTACCAGTCATATAACGCCTGTCCTCCGCAGGCTGGACTGGCTGTCAGTACAGTGGCAGATCACCTTCAAGGTCGGTTTGCTGACCTATAAGGCCCTACATGATCAAGGACATAGTTACCTGCAAGATTCTCCCTCATCCCTACTGTCCCCCACCACCACAATCCACTGACGAGAGATTGCTAGAGATTCCCAGGGTCCATTTGAATACATCTAGGGCCAGGTCATTTAGTTTCATGGTCCCAACCCTGTGGAATTCTCTACCTCGTTGCGTGCGAGATTGCCTGACCGTCCAAAGTTTTAAAGCTGCACTGAAAACTCATTTATTTAGCCTAGCATATTCTGATTTTTAATACCTTGATAAAGCGTTCGGAAGGAAAGTGAAATGTTGGCCTTTTGTGTGGAGTTCTCCCTGGTGCTGCACCTCTTCGATATCTGTGTTTGGTTTTAGAATATAATAAAATAAATTTCCTAAAGAAACTGGTGAGTGTTGCAATTCATAAATGGAAGATAAGGAGTGCTGGGTCCTTTGTGTTTCTACTATTTTATTTATTTATTGTTGTACAAGCGCCTTGGTTTTAAGAAAGGCGCTTTTTATAAAATAAAGATTGAGTTGAGTTGAGTGAGTTGAGTAGAATTAGAGAGAGAGGGTAAGCAATAGCTGGGGCCGAGAGGTAGAGATGTTTAGGGTCAAGGTCATCTGGAGAGGAGCCTTTGGAGGAATTGAGAGAGAGGAGGGCTGTTAAGTGTCTCCTCAGGGGAGACAGGACAGAATGAGAAAAGGGGTGGGTAATGGGGGTTGAGTAGTGGGAGCGCAAGAACAAGTGAAGGAGAGGCTTGAGGAAAGGGATTTTAGAAGGGCTGAGGCACAGAAGGTGTAGTACGGGTTGAACTCCTGAGCCACTATGCAAGGTTCAGACTCTAGTGTGTTTATATTAAGCATGGGGGATCGAGGGGAGAATAGTGAGTGGACTACTTTCCAAAATTTGGAGGGAGAGTTTATGTTATTGAGGAAAGAGGATTTAAAATATTCAGACTTGGCAAGTCTGACTGCTTTAGTGCAAGCATTTCTTAGCCTGCGATAGTGAGGGCTGATGGGAGCTGAGAGGCCTTGTGTTTCCTCCTCACTTTATCACGCTCCCTGAGGCAGGTCATTAATTCAGGGGTGATCCAGGGGTAATGGATATCTCGGACTCTAGTGCGGTTGAATGGGGCATGGAAGTCTCAGGTAGCTATAAATCTGTCTTTGAAGTAAGTGAGGGCTTGGTCGATGGAAGTGACGGATGCAATTGGGGACCAATCAGAATTGGATATATCATTGAGGAGAGGGTTTAAGGCACAGTAACTGAAAGAGTGGAGTTGCAGGATTTTATGTGGTGGTTTAGGTCTGTGGACCTTCTTGACCATGAAGATAGGGTGGTGATCACTGAGGGCATATAGGAGGATGCCGGACTTGATGACTCTGTGAGGGTGGGAGGTGAGAGCCCAGTCTCAGAGCGAGTGGTTTGGGGTTTTGTGATTTAGTCGGGTAGGCTCTTAGATGAGTTGGGAGAGATTTAGAGCAGAGATATCACTTTGTGTCTTAGAAGTGGCTGATGATAGCCAGTTTAGATTTACATCACCTAATACATAAAGCTCACCTTTGTGGGAGATGGAAGCTATAGAGGTGATGAGGTCAATAGATTCAGAGGGCTTGATACCTGGGCAACAGTAGATACCAGCAATAAAGATAGGGGAGGAGAAACGCACGGCAATATTTACTACCAGAGTTTTACAAGTGGAGGGTAAGGCAGATGAGAGAATGGTAGTGTATTGGAAAGAGGACTAGATATACATGGCCACTCCACCTCCCCTACCTGCCCTATCCTGCCTGACTAAGGAAAAGCCTGGGATGGCAATGGAGGGATCAGAAATTTTAGTATTCAGCCAAGTTTCAGTTCAGATTAATGGGAGGATAGCAGCTGGGGACCAGGACTGGGATGTACATTTCCTGAGGCAAGTAATAGGAGTGATAGTATAAGGAAGTGTAGTTTAGGATATTTGTGGTGGGCAGAGTATTCGTGATGGGTTTGGGGAGGAGGGGGCCTGGGTGAGTGGATAATCAGGAGACGAAGGAAAGCGAGGTGGCTAGAAGTTGTGAATAACATTGCAAGGGGTATGTGGGGGAAGTGAGTCCAGCGTATTTGAGGGGAAGAGGGGATAATAGCAAGAATGAAGGAGGGAGTTAGGACATTGTGGGGGAAGGGGGATAGGAGGCAGGGTTTTTAAATTGAGAAGTTTGTGGAGTTGTGTTAGAGATGGAAAGGAGAATTAGAAGGAGGGGGAAGTAAGGAGGGTATGCTGTAGGTAGACACGGGGTTGCTTACCGGTCAGAGTAGATTGGATAGTGGGGGGGGGTGCGGGACAGTGAAACTGGGAGGGGTCTCAATGAAAAAGTGGCCACTGCCAGAGGGAACTGACAGCCACTCGCAAGTTGTGCAAACCTGGGGAAAAACAGGTAGCTAGAGATAATCCTTGACAGACGTAGAAGAGGGAGGGGGCAAAGACTGGTAAATAGGGATGGACTGACCACACAGTTAGTGAAACGAGACAGGGACTGGATTGGGTGAGTGCACTTATAACCGGGCCCTCTACTGCCTAGAAGATATAATATGCTAATGAAAAAGTCAAAAAAAAAAAAAATTACTTTGCCCGATGGCAGTGACATAGTCCAGTCAGAAGGAATTGAAAATGCCAGGCCATGTCCTTAAAGCACCTTAGGATACAGGCAACATGTCTCATCTGGCTGCTACTGATCCTCTTGGGAAACATACACCCAAACCACCCTGGTCCTGTCAGCAGAGGCATTAACCACACAGTGAAATATGGCTCTCTAACTACTGCATCCAACAACTTCTGCAGTTTGCTTGCTAAATTCGACTTGCTGTGAACCTGGACTGCCCAGCACAAGCCAGATGTCTTATCTGTGGTTGGGACCGGGCTCACTCCTAGAACTGCGGATACTGAAATCCAGCTCAATGGATATACATCATTCAGACTGGATCGCATGGGGAGAAGAGGAGGGGATGTGCCATCTATATTAAGGACCATTTACAAGGTCATGTCCTTCCTCCCATTAAAAATCAGGAAATAATGTGCAAATCCTACCACTTAAGGTTATACTCAGGACTCATGGCAAAGGTATAACAGACATCTCAATCTATATTCCTCCCAAGAATCAAGATGAAGGATTCAGAATCCTGCAGAAGCACTTAGACTGTCCCCGGCAGTCAGAAACACTAGCGCTGGGCAATTTCAGTATAAACTGGGAGTCCAGCAGTGCTGCTCCTTATTGAGACGCCATTGCAGCCATAGGCTATGAACAGCTAGTAGCCACTCGCACTCATACTAACTACCGCACCAGTACCAGCACCTTGCTGGACTGGGTACTAACGAACTAGTCAAAACACATCTCCGGTATGCAAGTCCTTCCAGACGCAATGAGCGAATATTCCCCCATCCTCTGTGCTTGGTCCAGCAAGCTACCCAAACTCCCCGCAAAAGTGGTCACCTCACGTATTCTTAGGAGGGAGCAACTGGGGCCACGAACTGAAAGATCATCTCGGACAGCTAAATTGGTCGACCATTTACTCAGCAGATGATGTCGATGCTGCTCTGGATCTGTTCATAGAGGCATACAATGCAGCCTATGACATCTTCGTCCCAATCTCCAAAAGAGAGGTCAACGGGGCGCATAAATCCTAGATTTCTACATCCCTCACTGCCCAACTCCATGATTGGGATAATCTCTGGCAGAAGGCAAAAAGTACAGGAACCTCAAGTGATACCCAAAAATTTAAAACTACACAAAACCAATGCACGGAGGCCATTCGCCAGGTGAAAAGGCAATACTTCAGGGCCGAGCTTGACAGCTCTTGGGGCAATGGCTGCAAATTCTGGGCAAACAGCAAAGCCCTCACAGAGAACCCTAATAAATCACCACCTATCTAACATAAATGGTGAACTATCCCAGTACGCAAAGGCTATTGCAGATATGTTTAACGAGGCCTTCTCCGATCTTAGTGGAGTCCTCTCCCCAGACCATCTTAGCCCACCCAGCCCCGTTCAGCATACTACGTCAGACCCTCCAGCGTCACCCCACCTTTCTACCTTCGTATCATCTCCAAAGCTGAAGCAAAACAAACCCTGCTAAAAGCGTTTGGTAAAACCAGGCACAGTGGAGACTGCCTCGACCTAAGGCTTATGTCCCTCACCACAGACGAAATATTGGCCCCCCTCACAAAAATAATTAATCTCTCCTTAACAACTGGCCAATTTCCCAAACTCTGGAAATCTGCAGTGGTCACCCCAGTCTTTAAAAATGGTGACAAGACACTCCACTCAAATTAATGGCCGATTTCCATACTTCCCCCAATCTCCAAGGCATTAGAAAGGATAGTTTACGATCAGTTAGTCGATCACCTTGATAAATATCAACTCCAGTGTAGCGAGCAGCACATATTTAAGAAACAGCACAGCACCACAATCGCACTGGTGGAGTTCACAAGGTTCATCCAAGACTCCCTAGATCAAGGGCAATTAGTGGGGCTACCTTTATTGACTTCACTAAGGCCTTCAATACGGTGAACCGCGAGCTCCTGCTAGCCCAACTAGGCACTGACACCACATCCAAAACATCAATGGGTTGGTTCAGAAGCTACCTTTGTGATCGGGTCCAACAAGTGAAAATAGGCAACATCGTGTCCTCTTCACTAAATGTGACTACGGGGTACCACAGGGTTCCATCATTGGCCCGCTCTTGTTCGGTCTCTTCCTAAATCGCCTCCCGCAAGTTTGCCAAGACCACATTCTCCTATATGCAGATGATGCCGTAATTTTCTCCAGCCATCTGGACATCAGGGCTCTAGAACACAGCATCCAAAATAACTTCACACTAGTTGAGGACAGGTTCATAAGATTGCAACTACTGCTCAATTATAAGAAAACGAAAACTATGTTGTTCGTCTCTACACACAACAGATTCAAAGCGTCCAAACTTGTCATCCGCAACAAACAGGGTGATATCCTAGACATGGTTAATAACTTCAAGTACCTAGGTGTCACGCTGGACAGCTCCCTTTCATACTCCCTCCACATCAACCAAGTCGCTAAATCAGTGAGCAGAAAGTTAGGGCGACTGTACAGGCATAGGCACTGCCTTACAGAAAACACTCTAAGGCTTGCCTTAACAAGCTCAGTTCTCTTTGTGGTTGACTACAGACTTGTAATATACAGTGCGGCCTCAACTACGGCCCTAAAGAGAATTGCCATTACTCTCAATAAAGCCTGTAGGCTATTCCTGGGTGTTCCTCGGCTAACCCATATGTGCGACCTATACTCCCATACAGGTTGGCTAGACCTGGATAACAGAATTAGTTACCAGCTCAGTCTCCTGGCTAAAAAGGCTACCCTTGGTATGACCCCCCCACCCCCGGAGGCCAGAACATGGTTACACCTTCTGCACCATCTCATCCGAAAGGAGGAACACTCACTAACTCCTTCAAGGTGCCATTCCACTGCACCTCCTTAGGCCAAAGGTCTTTTGTATACTGAGCTCCACACCTGCTTAACTCCCTTCTGAGTGGGCTAATTGCAGAATCCAGAATCAGGCCATTCAAGTCGATGCTCCGCAACCTTTTTACTAGCCATATGAGGTGCACCTGCCCCTTGCAACTCCAGTTTTCCATCAAGGACCTGCCTGGACCTCCCCCTACACTTCTTGCCTACCTATGTGGCCCCTGCACTTATCTCAGTCCAATCAAATGCTGTTACCTACCCACTACTCTATCCTCCACCCAGCTACCATTATCTCCCCCTCCTCCTTAATCCCCTTCTCCTCCATTGTCCCCCCTCTCCTCCATACTCTTATTCCTATCTCCACTCCTTTGCACAACTTCTCCCCCCCTACTGTGGTCCTAAACTCCCCCCCACTACCTCACCTTGACAATGGACCTTGGTTCTGGCTAGTCCCCACACCCCCCAACCCATTGCCTATTACCTCCCACCTCCTGCTTAGCGAAACAATCTTCCTCCATTTTCTGTACAACCATTTACAACCTAAGGCCATGTCTGAATCTCATAATCACGCTTGAACCAACTATGAAACTTGTTGTTTAACTTTGATGCAAACCTGTATGTACCTAGTGTTTGCCCAAATCTCGTGTTCACATTTGTACCACCAATGAAACTTGTTGTATAACCCTTGTATGTAATCTGTATGTACCTATTGACTGTATGACGTTGAACCTTTGCAAATGAGCTCCCAGCTCAAGGTTTGTAATCTAAGACTTGAAATAAATAAATAACTAAATAAATGCTTGTATAGTAGGAGGTAATACAGCGGAAGGGGAGGCAAAGGGGGGGCAGCTGCAGTTCAAAAGACTGAGTGCTGCACATTCGAGCAGACTATATAGACCGTAAGGCTTGTATCTGCTGGCAATTTCATATGCTCATACAAACAACCTTTTTTTTTTTCGTTCTGGAAACTGTACATGAAGTGGGGAGGGAGCACTGTTCCATTAACAAACACCATTTGTTATTCAGGTGTGACAGCATTCATCCAGTGCTGTCCTTATTAACCCCACTAGGGACAGCGGTGCTGTAGTTGCACACTGAGAGGCTCACCAACTGTAGTGGGGTGATCAAAGTGGAGAGTATGTCGCACTGACGATCACCAGAGGGAACCACCAGCACTCGCTTGGTGTTGAATCTAGTAGGATTCTGAGAAGGCTGTGACAGGTCTCACCAGCAAAGGAGAATGACAAAAGGAGAGACTTGACTGGGACTGCAAAAAGAATTCAAACACTTACCAATCCAACCCATTTACACAGACTCATGTGCCTGTGTTCTGCACTGATAGCTTTCTTGCTGCATGGCTTGTGTCACTGGTAAGTGTACTGCTTTATCTAAGCACTGAAAGCAGCCTACCCACCATTGTTCAATGATCAAGCAGTGCAACTGAATCTCATGGGCTACTTTCAAAGCAGTAGAGAAAGTTTAAAAGTTAGACTGCACCTGCGCTGGGGGCTGGTTATGGACAGCTGCCAGGAGTTTTTGCAGTCCAGGCTAAGAGGACCGGGGCCTCCATTTTATTTGTCCACATCCAGAAAAGGCTTTCTAGGGATTGTATTTGTGTGAAAAGCAAGATTTCATAGAACAAGTCAGTATTAAACAATAATTTTTCCAACTGAGAAAAATCAATGGTAGTGTATGTAAGATGGGAGACCAGACGTACATATACTACACGCTGTTTCTGCAGATTCTGGAGTATCCCCAACACAAAACTATTAAGAAACACATTCAACTCTCTTATAAACCCAGTAAAAATAAATTAAAAAAGAAATGAAACATTCAAGAAGATGATTTGCCTGAAGATCTGTCTATAAGTACAGTTTTCTCAATCATCCTCTTTTACACCTCACTTCAGACAGAACAATTCTGAAAGGCAACGTGGTCAAGAGTTTTACAGTACAGAAAATGGAAATTACATACAGTACTTACTGTAATTCTTGATCTTCTTGGACGGAGTCTCCACCACTCATTCACACTAATGGGAACTACACCGGAGGCACTAAGACTCTTCGGAAGCCAAAAATCTTCAGGAGGGCCGGCGCCGGAATAGGACCGCGCATGCTCGGCACCGCAAGACTAGCTCATGCCATATAGGATATCTCAGCATCGACCCTCAAACCGCCTCAGTACCTTTTTGACTGAGGAGGTGCAGCATAAACTAATGAAAGAGAACCTAACCGTAACTTCCAGGCATGCGAAGGCCCGAATGACCCATGTAAGAAAGGTAAATGCAACAATGTCCTCACAGCCCGAAAAACAGGTAATGAAGACCAAAAACAGAATGGGTGAGCTCGGGGGATGGTGGTTGGGCATGTGAATGAATGGTGGAGACTCCGTCCAAGAGGATCAACAATTACGGTTAAGTACATAATTTCCATATCTTCCTGGACTAAAAGTCTCCACCACTCATTCACACTAATGGGAGAGTACCGAGCTAAAAATCAACTACCCCACCCCCACCCCTGAGAAGGGTGGTAGAAGACAGAGCTCACTCAGGACAGAAGTCAAAAAGGACTGTCCTGCTGAAGAAAGACAGCTGTCTGGCACGGACATCCAGAACATAGTGCTTTACAAAGGTATGCACTGAGCTCCAACTCGCCGCCTTGCAGATGTCTGCAATGGTTACATTACCAATTTCCACCAGGAAGCCGCAACTGCTCCGATAGAGTGGTGTGAACCCGGCCTACCAACTTGGCCTGTGTCATGGATTAGTACTGTCGAAGACATGCTACTAACCAAGCAGAAAAACATCTCACGGCAACAGGCTGACCCAGCCAAGGCATGCTGAAAGATACAGTAGTTGCTTGGATGCGTTATCTCCCCATTCTGTTGACACAGAATCGCAGAACCGTCTTAACATCCATAGAAAGAATGAAACACTCTACTTCCCTCTGGAGTTAATGAAGCAAAACTTGATTAACGGTAACTGAGCCAGTGACATGTTGTCTACTGGTTCAAGATGGACCAAAAACGTACAAAGGTGTACCTTCACTGCCGAGTATAGCAGACCTGCGTTCGACAGGTCCAAGATGCACTCCAACACTTTACTTGAAGGGCAACCAAAGGGTTCAGATGGGACGTGCACACCAGTTGGAGAAGGGTTTCCACTTAGCCGCGTAAGCCCTCCTGGTGGAAGGCCTACGCACGGCTTAGAAGATGTCCGTGATGGTCTGGCAAACCTAGAGCTTGCCTACTTCCATCTCCTCTGGGCCCGGCATAGAAATGACGGGAGCACAGGCCAGGATGGATTAAAGCCCCTGCATCAAAGTGTCCTTTCTTAAAGGTAGTCGCCTAGAGAGAACTTCTGACAGATTGTAGATCAATGCAAATCATATCTGCCAAGGCCAGTCTGGGACGATAAGAATCATCCTGCCCCCCGTGCATACAACTTGATCAGCACCCTCTGTATTAAGGGAAGAGGGGGAAAACATACAGGGAGTGTCATGTCTATTGCAGTGAACACATCCTGACAGAAAACACCAGGGTCTGGATTTCTGAAGCAGGATAGAGGCAGTTTTGCGTTGAGAGGGGACACAAAAAAGACCAGGTCCGAACTGCCCCACTCGTCAAGGGCGACTGCACAACATCTGAACTGATGCATCATGCTCGAGGTACCACTCTCACAACCTCACGGCCCTGATGCAGAGAGGGTAGGGGGATGCCCCACCTTGCTTGCCGATGTAATACATCACAGCTTTGTTGTCCGTTCGAAGCAGGAACACTTCATGGCAGGGGGAATCCTCCAGGACTTTGCTTATAAAATAACTCTCACCATTAAGAATTACGACAAGATGAGGTTTCTCCTGGCTCCACACCAGAGTGTAGAGGCCTTGATAGTGAGCCCCAGATTTTGTCCGAGGCTCTGTCATTTTGTATGGAGAATTGCGGGTGCGTGGTCGGAGACCACTGCTTGCTGCAGAAGATGACCCGAGTCCAGGCATCCGCTCAACCATAAAAAAAAAAAAAAAAGGCGGCGAAAGTGTCGTTTTCCATGCTGTAATGAGGCATCTGAAGATGTCGTTTCTTCCTTCCTCTGGAAAGAAACAGATGCCCTGGAGGTATCCAGGAGGGCTCCTAAGAAGAGGAGCTGTTTAGAAGATGAACTGGCACCTTCCCAGAACCTAGGCAGAACAACCGAGAAGCTGTGGCAACTGCTTCCTGTGTCTCTTAACTGGATGGGCTGGCTAGGAGCCAAACATCCAGGAAGTGAAGATTTGAACGCTGAGATTTTTAGAGAACTCTTTCCTGAACAGGTACTTGTTTAACCTTCCAAGGTCGACAAATGAGTGCATGCCGCCTGTTAACTTGGAACTAGATGCAATGGAAATAGGAACCTTTGCTCCGTTCTGCTGTGGAATAACTTTTACTGACCAGTTCATGAAGAGGTCCCGTATCTCAGAAACAGAGTGTGTGTGACAGAGGCGGACAGACTGGGCTGGTGTCTGGGTAGGTCTGGGGAAATCTGCAAAATTGGAAGAGTATCCCTCTCGGACAATCCTGATAACCTATAGGTCCAATGTAATGGACTTCCACTGGTTGTAAAACCGAATTAGATGCCCATCGTACTGATGAGAGGCACCACCCTCAGATGACTGGGGTGGGACCTGGACTGGATCCACAGAGGTTGGTATAAGGCACTTTCGGGCCCTGTGAACAAGGCACTGGGGCCTCTACCTTGAAAGGACTGTCTGTTAGGAGGATATCATGGTTTAAATGGCAGCCCTACTGTTCTGGGTGGCCTCTAGGGATCAAACTGAGGGCCAAACAGATAATCACTGTCAAGGAGATGTTAACCACCTGCTGCCAGTGGCAGCTGCCCCAGAGGCAGAGACGCAGGTGTCCATAAAAGCTTTCAGCTGATTATTGGGCTATATGCCCATAGCGATGGTGTGTTAGATTTCGGGAGGCTCTTGACCATTGCACTGAGTGTTCTACAGGTGTACTCGTACTGAGGAAAGTAGGAACTCAAGACATATAAGTCTGCTTTGGTCCACAGATGAAGACTGAATGTTATGATGGACCCCATATCCCTGAGGAAAAAGAACTGGAAAGAAGATCTTCCATCACATTGATACAGAGGACTTGCATTCCAGCCCATAAAATGAGTCATCCGCTGCGTCTTCGACAAGGCAGAAGAGGGACAGACTCATTCAGATCCACTTCTACCTCAAAATAACCTCCAAAAGGCAGGTCTAGACCAGAAACACGGGACCTGGATCAAAGAGTTCAGCGCCATCCGCGGCACCAGCACTGCACACAGCGCCAGCACCACACACGGGGCCACATCCACAGCCAGACCCAACACCATCCATGGTGCCACGCTACAGGCACCGCCTGCACCACATGGCGCCAATGACACTGTACGGCGCAAAAGACAGCACTGCACGGCACCAGCACCACAATGCACCAGAACCACAGCTGGACCCAGACCTGAAGAAAAGGAGAAGGAAAGCAGTACCTGTGCCGGCCCCTGCAGGAAAAAGGAGAGGGGGTAGGCACAAGGAGTAGGCATCAATGGTGTTGGCACCAGAGAGGGCACCACTCACATCCTGGCCCGACTGACCAAGCCGTGCCACAGCAGCCTCGAGGTCTGAAGGCCCTGGAACTGGGTTCATTGGTCAGGACAACTGGGCAGACGCTGTACCCCATGCTCTAAAAGAGCAGCACAGAGGTGAAACTGCTCACTGGAGCCCGATCGAGGACAGAGATGGGATCCAGAGTTGAAGATCGCGGCCATCAAGAGTGGAGCCAGAGGAACCAACCAGAGCTGGTTCAGGCCTACCACTTTCCACCAGTGACAATCCCCGCACAGAAGTACCAGAGGGCTACCTCGAGCGGTACCGATTCTTCTTCCTCAGACAGGATGAAGACGTGCTTGTGGTCAAGCAGAGCAGGGTCCCGGAATCACAAATTTGTGCTTCAGGTGGACTGTCCTCTCCCCGAGCACCACACTGCCCATGGTCATAGCCCCACCTCTGCAAAGGGTGGCAGACTAGACACAGCCCCACTGCCATCACAGCTTTCAAACGAAGTCTCTCTACCGTCACCACTACCATCAAAGGTCGACTACGTTGATGGCAGGCTGGAGAATTTCTTTTTCTACTTCAACACCTTTTTTTTTTTTTTTTTATAAAAGAAAAGAACACTAAAAATGTTAAGTTAAATGAAACTGAACAGCTATAGCTGCTTTCGTATAGATGAAGACATGACTCCTGGTGCACGAGCGACGTTGTCACTGAAGTGCACTCGATGGCAGGAGAAAAGGAACTGAGGCGGTTGGAGGGTTGATGCCAAGATAGCCTATATGGCACAAGCTAGTCTCATGATGGCACGCATGCGCTGGCCCTCCTGAAGATTTTTGGCTCCCGCAGGGTCCTAGCGCCTCCAGTGTAGTTCCCATTAGTGTGAATGAGTGGTGGAGACTTTTAGTTCAGGAAGATTATAGGTTCCCCACCCATAATCATAGTTCTGCTAGTGGTACACAGTTTATGTCCACACTCCTAGCAGTTCGCTGGAAATAGCAGATTCACCACACACATCTTGAGGCTAAGCTCCTACCACCACCTGCATGGTATATCCTCTGGTTCTGTCCCTTGACATCAGATCTTCCACACTGGAACCAGGGGTCTGGTCGCCATATGCCGGGGAGGTCAGGTAGGTTGTGTGAATGTGACCTTTATACCACTAGTAGAACTACAGTTACAGGTGAGTAACCTACAATATATTTCTTAAAATGTAGCTACAGTCCCCTATCAACATTCTGGCAGGCTCTTAACAGTCCTCCAGAGGGGGAGCAAGGTGCGTACTCCTATTTTGTGAACGGAGACTGGAAGACTGAGGCCCCAGAAGCAGCTTTGCGACAACTCAGCATGTAGCTGCTGCAGTGAGAGAAGAAGGTGCGTGTTTTAGCCCAGGCTGCAGCCCTGCATACAGTATCTCAACTGGGATATCCCTGGAGCCAGCGGTATGTCTGGTGGAATGAGCCCTAAGCCTCTTGGGCAACTCCCTATCAGCCAACCTATAGCAGAGGTCGATGCAGGATGTGATCCACTTTACAACTGTCTGCTTAGCTGCTGGTCTGCCAGTCACTGCTTCAGAACAGGTAAACAGATGGCGAGCCTCGCAATGAGTTTCTACCATGCGCTCTGTAAAACAGGATAGCACCCTCACCCTGGTCCATCCCATGATCAAGGTTATAAAGTGAAAATGATAAAGGTGTTAATCTGAGAGGATAAATAAATAAACTGTAATAAATAAATTAAATGATCAGCCTGCAATCATCAAGATCAGGTTACTGAAGTACATCAAGAGGTTAATCATCTGGTTCAGGTGGGTATCTGACAAGGCCTTTGGAAGGAATTTCGCATGGGGGTGAAGGAAAACCTTGGCCTTGGGGAAGACCAGATAGGGACACTCCACCGAGAGAACCTACAGCTCACTCACTTTTCTGGAAGACATGACTGACACCAAGAAGGTGGTCTTCCACAACAAGTGTGTCATCTCACACTTGTGCACAGGCTCAAATGGCTTGACCATGAGCACAGCCAGTACAGACAGTAGATTCCACAAAGGTAGTGGTTCATGCACCGGAGTGGACAAATGATGCCCGACCACTTTCTCCTGTGCCACCACTGTTTTTTTATCAACCCGTGCCCCATATGCAGAGATGGCAGCCATGTGCACCTTTAGGATTGTGGCTTGCAGTCCCGACTCAGAAAGGGACCAAAGGCAGTTGAGGATCGTCACAACTGGGCATGCAGGAGGATCAAGATCCTTCCCTTGGCACCAGAGCAAGAAATCTGTTCCACTTAAGGGCATATGTTCTGCGAGCCCGCTCCTTACCGGACATCTCCAAAATGTGGATAACTCTTCCAAAAAACCCAAGGACAAACTCTTGCCACTCGGGTATCAGGCTGAGAAGTGTAGGGACTGAAGGTGTAGGATCAACCCCCTGTTGTCTCATCAGCAGGTTGGGGTGGAAAGGCAACCTCAATGGGGGCCTGCTGCTGAGGTTGAGGAGATCCAGGTACCAGAACTGCCTAGGCTGGTCTGCCAGTTTGGAGCTAACAGGATCATCCATGCCTCGATCACAACCATGTAAACCAAAGGGAAGGCAGACAGACATAAGGAAGGCTCGCAGTCCAAGGTTGACAGAAAGTATCCCAGTCTGAAAGGGTCTGGCACAGAACAGCTTCAGTTTTCTGTTTTCACATGAGGCAAACAGATCCACCAGAGGGGTGCCCCACTGGGAGAACAGGTGATATGCCATTTCTTGATGCAGAGACCTCTCATGCAACAACTCTCCAACCTGGCTGACAGCATCCATCAGCAGATGTTCCTCCCACAACATAGGAACACCAGGAGACTGGCCTGCAGGCTGTGCACCAGTGACTAGGTGTGGAGCGTCTCCTAACACAGAGGAAAGGAGCGCACCCCGACTTGCCTGTTCAGGTAAAACATGGTGGCTGTGTTGCCCATCTGCACCAGGATGACCTGACCCTTAATCAATGTAGCAAATTTCGTCAGAGCCAGATGCACTGCACAGAGCTCCACTAAAATACCCAGTACCCGGGTTTTAACAGTTGCTGTATGTTTTAGTGTGTAGGGATGTACTGTTAAATGATTGCTAGGTATTAGTGAGTTTCAGGGTTTAGAGGCTAGTGGTTACTGCGTGGTAGCAGGATAGCCCTATTGTGGTCTGGGACAGGAGCACAGGAAGAACAGGAAAGGTGGTGAGTGGTGCAATGCAGTGGTTGTGGGACAGCAGTCTACAGTGAGACCCTCTGGAGACTGCAGAGCTGTCCCATCTGTGTCTGCCTCTCTGGGTGGAGGGAACAGGTCTCAAGGCTCTGGGCGGTGCTGGCTGAGAGTCAGGAGAATATCACTAGACTGAAAGTTGCATCGGCAAGGAGTCGGGGGACCATTTCTCCCACCCAGGGACCACCTAGCCAGACACTACAACCTCAAAAGGATGCCAGAAGGGAGGAGTGGTTGGACTACAGTGGGTTCAAGGAGGGCAGGGTGGTAGGATCAGCAAGGCTGAGAGGAACAGGTCACAGGCACACTCAGGGGCGCCAGATTTTGAAACAGTTTGTGGGTGCTCAGGGTCCTAATAAACGTTTTTTCATGCTTTCTGGCGCATTTTGGAGGATATTTTGATACATTTTGGAATGAGTATGCTACCACCACAACTACTCCACTGTAGAAGATGCCAGGGTGCCATTGGGGTCTCTTTGATGCCTGAGAAGGTGCTAAGATCAATAGGACAGTGCCCTGGATGGATCTTTCACGCTCTCAATTTTGCAAGCAAGCCAGAATACCGATTTTAGGTTGCAGTGCCACCACTCAGTGTGCAAGTGTAAGATTGCCCTAAAGTGCTCTTAAATGCCTCCAGTTAAGGACCCATGGAAGAGCACCCTGGTGGGCTCTTTGAGGCCCTCATGTGCTTTAAGAATGCCCTTATTGATGGTTACAGTGCCACCACTCCACAGGGTGCAAAAGTGCCCTGGAGGGCTCTTTGATGCCTCCATGTGCTCCAAGAAGACATGGAGGAGTGCCCTGGAGGGCTCTTTGATGCCTCCAGGATGGTGCTGTGAGTAGACACGGAAGAAAAAATTATTCACCGCAGTAATCTTTCTTCCAAGGGGTCCTTTAGCATCAGTAACTTTTTTGCACTTAGCTGGTTAGGTGCAACTGCCATGGAGGTGTGCCTTTAAGAGATATTTAAAAGCGCTTAGGGCCAAGCCAATCAGAAGACAGGAAGGGGGGTGAGCTGAGAGAGAGCTGTTGAAGGCTTCAGAATTTTTTCTAGGAAAAACAAGGGCAATTTCCCGGAAAAAGAATCAACAGGATTCAAAAAACATGCAAATGTCCACAAAAAGTGGAAATAGAAACAACAGCAACACGAGCTAAAAACTCATCAGTAAGAAACTCCAAATTTGGTAAAAGGTGACATAAAGAGCCCTTCTCTGACAGGTGAACCGGGGAGGAAGGGTGGGAGCTTACTGATGCTAAAGGATGCCTTGAAAGAAAGATTACTGCAGTGAGTAATTTTTTCTTCTTACTCCAGGAGTCCTTCAGCATCAGTAACTTTTTTGCAGACTACCAAGCAGTACCAAGTGGGAAGTGGGCAGAGAACCTACTTAGGAAAAAGGTTCTGCAGAACCGCCCTGCCAAATTTGGCATCAGATCTGGTCTGCACATGCAAACTGTAGTGTTTCACAAAGGTGTGCACAGATTTCCAGGTAGCTGCTTTGCAGACATCCAGTAGGGGAATGTCCACTGCTGCTGCTGCAAGCGAGGCTGCAGTGCCCCTGGTGGAGTGGGCCCTGAGCCCCACTGGAGGTTGGTGACCAGCTTTCTCATAGCAAAATCTAATACAAGAGAACAACCAATGAGAAACAGTTCTCTTGGTAGCTGGTCTTCCTCTGCTCACATCCCCGTAGGTGAGGAACAACCGAATGGAAGAGACTCTGGACTGTCTAGTATGCTCTAGGTAGTGAAAGATGGCTCTTGACATCTAAGCTGTGGAGCTTTTTGCTTGCCAGGAGTGGATTGCTCAGTAAAGAAGACAGGCAGAGTAATGGACTGGTTAAAGTGAAACTCTGAAACCACCTTTGGCAGAAATTTCCTATTTGTCCTGAGCTCCACTTCATCACTGTGATGGATGATGTAATTCAGCTCAGCGCACAGGGCCTGCAGCTCTGAAATCCTCCTGGCAGAGGTAATGGCTACCAGGAAGACTATCTTCCAAGTTACAAACTTGATGTGGGCCATGGACATAGGCTCGAAGGGTGGATTCATGAGCCCATCTATGCAAAGGTTCAGGCTCCAAGGAGGAACGGGCTCCCAGACTGGAGGCTAGAAGTGCAAGAGGCCTTTGAAAAACTGTTTAAAAATGGTGTGTGGGGGGAACTGATTTTTTCTTTCCCACCAAAAGGTAGGCCGAAATTGCCGCCAGGTGTAGCTTGATAGAAGATGGTTTCAAGCCTGACGCCTGTAGTGTACCAGGTAGTCTAGCAGCTGAGGGTCTGAAGTTGATAGGAGTTCGACCTTTATGCTCTTGCACCAGAGAGAAAACCTTTTCCATTTGACTGCATAAGTCTACTTAGTGTTCGGTTTTTTAGCCATCCTCAGTATCTTAAGGACCTGTTCAGAGTACTGTGAGGATGGAAACTAGCTCCTCAAGAACCAGGCCTTGAGGTGAAGAGAGTGTATGTCTGGGTACTGCACTCCCATATGAGGAAGGGTCAGCAGGGAATGAACTGGAGGCAGGCGAATGGGCTTGCTGCAGGACATTGAGAGAAGGAGAGGGAACCAGGCTTGCCCCAGTCTGGAGCCACTAGGATCATCGATGCAGGCTGCTGTTTGAGTTTCAGCAAAACCCTGAATACATGGGGAAGGGGAAAAAATGCGTATAGGAACCTCCCTGACCAATCCAAGATCAGGGCATCCAGAGGAAGTGTTCCCGGGACTGGGGGCCTGCAACAATACTGAGGAAGCTGAAAATTGAGGGGAGAGACAAACAGATCCACATCTGGTGTGCCTCACCGCCTGAACACTTTGGCTAGTACTTGCTTGTTCAGTGTTCATTCGCTCTGGCCTTGACTGATGTGACTTAGAACATCCGCCAAAGTACTGAGTTTGCCTGGGACGTGAATAGCTGAGAGGCTGACTCCCAGGGAGAATGCTAGAGACCAGAGCTTAAGAGCTTCCGAACAGAGTATTCCCGATCTGTTACCACCTTGCTTGTTTATGTAAAACATTGCAGTGGTGTTATCAGTTCAAATTTGAACCACCTGCCCATCTATGCTGGTAGAGAAAGCTTTGAGAGCTAGGAAGACTGCTCTGAGTTCCAAAAGATTAATGTGCAATTGTGACTCTTCGGGAGTCCAGTTGCTGCTTACTGAGGCACTGCCCAAATGAGCTCCCCAGTCCAAAAGGGAGGCATCTGTGGTGATCACCAATGTGGGAAGAGAAGCTTGAAAGAGAACAGCTGCCTGCAAATTTGCAGGGTTCTTCCACCACAGCAGGTTTTGGAGGAACTGCTCCGACACAGGTATCAACTTTGAAAATATGTTGCTTCTCTGAGACAGGCTTGCAGGGTTCGCATCCTGTACCCAACCCCTGGGACTACTGCAGTCATAGAAGCCATATGTCCCAGAAGTTTGAAGAAATGTCTGGCTGGTCTTAGCTGTCTCAAGGTGAAAGAATCTCCCACTGAAAGGGAAATGGCAGTTACGCAAGAACTTACCGTAACAGTAGATCTTCAAGAGAGGTTCCTACAGTAGATCTTCACATAAAGGACTGTGCCCCTGGGCGTCAGGACGAGCGAGCAACAGCTAGCAATCAGCAGGGGACCGCCCCCGTCGTCCAGGTGATGCAGCGTCGGCGTGGCTATAAAGGAGCAGTCCCGCCCACCTCCAGTTCTTTTCCACCAGAGACCGAGATAAAGGAAGCACAAAAGAGGAGTGACAAACTGCTGGTACCCTGTGCCCTAGAAGAGCAAGAGACCTGGACAGGGAATAAAGGAAAAAAAAAAAAAAACACAGGAGCTGGGGGAAAGGTGGATGGGAAACTAGACCTACTGCAGGAATCTCTCTCAAAGATCTAATGTTACGGTAAGTTCTTAGGTAACTGCTATATCTTACTTCCGAGAGGGTTCCTGCTCCAAGCAGTCTAACACAAAAGAAGGAGTCAGAGACGAGGTTCCGGGAGGAGAAAATTATCTGCCAACTAAAGGTCTGGTCAAGACAGACCACCTTCTAGGACTGCAAGGCCGAAGCCAGCCCTACACCTAGTGGCAATGTCCAGACTGTAATGCTTGGTGAAGGTATGGACGGAAGACCAAGTGGCCGCTGCACAGATGTCCACAGTGGACACATTTCTGAAAAAGGCAGTAGAAGTGGTCACACTCCTGGTGGAATGGCCCTTAACCGTCCCCGGAAGGGGTTTCTCATACTTTTGGTAAATGTAATGGATACAATTAGCCAGCCACCTAGACAAAGTCTGCTTCGTAACAGCCTTGCCCTGGCACTGGAGGCAGAGGCTACAAAAAGCTGGCTCGACTTTTGAACCTCCTTAGTGCGAGGGGTATACCTCAAAATCCTGTGCACATCGAGGGTGTGCAGGAGGTACTCCCTCCTGTTGGAGTGCTCTGGGAAGAGCACCAGAAGTTCAGCACTCGGTTAAGAGTCAATTCCGAAACCAATGTTGGTAGAAACAAAGGATTAGTCTACAGAACCACCCGGTCTCTGTGGAAAATTAAATAAGGCTATCTACAAACTAGAGCATGAAGTTCTGAAACTCTTCAAGCTGAAGTGATAGCAACTAAAAAGAGCATTCTCCACACTAAAAAACACATATTACAGATGGTTGCCGGTTCAGAGGGAGGCAAAGTAAGCTTTTCCAACATAAAATTGAGATCCTAGGGAGGAACAGGATTCCGGACCGGAGGTTTGATATGAAGGATCCCCTTCAAGAAAGTCTTGGAAACCTCTAGCTGGGCCAGGTTTATACCCTCCACCGGGAGGTGGTAAGCCGAAACCGCTGAGAGATGGACCTTCAGGGAGGAACAGCTGTGGCCCAACTTTTGACAGATGCAAGAGGTACTCAAACCTGGGAGGCCGAGCAAGAAAAAGGGTCTAGACCGTTTTCTGAGTCCCAGATAGAAAATCTCTTCCACTTCATGGCATAAGTGGATCTAGTGGAGGGTTTCCTGGCCTCCACTAAGATCTGGGAGACCCCTGAGGAGACCCCATCGCGAGAAATTGCTAAGTCCACAGGTGCCTCGCATGAAGATGGAGAGACTTGAGGCTCGGATGAACCAGGGTGTCCTGCTCCTGGGACAGAAGGTCATGGCAGAGAGGAAGAGGTACTGGTGGTTCCGGTGCTAGCTGCTGTAGCAACAGGAACCATATCTGCTGAGGCCACAGGGGGGCAATGAGGATCATGTGAGCCCCCTCTGCTTGTAGCTTCAGCAGAACCTTCTGCAGAATAGGAAAGGCAGGGAAAGCGTGTAGAAATCTCCCTGTCCAAGACAGAGAGAGTATGTCTCGCCAAAAAAGCACCATGCCCGGGAACAAGCAAAAGCTGGGTAGTTTTGCGTTGGATGGGGAGGTGAATAGATCTAGGTCTGGATGACCCCATTAAAGAAACAGATGAACTACTACTGCCTGCTTCAGCTCCCACTCATGAGCCCTGGCAACTGATCAGTTGAGACTGACCACCAGAATGTTGTGAACCCCTGGCATGTGGACTGCTGTCAAGCATAGGCCGTGCTGTACAGCCCAGTACCACATCTGCATCGCCTCCCTGCATAGAGGGTACGACCAGGTGCCTGTTTGTTTAGATACCAGACAGTGGCCATGTTGTCTGCCTGGATGAGAAGTGTTCCCGGAATTAGGAACAACTGGAAGGCCTGGAGAGCACAGAGCTCCGCTTTCAAATCCAGAATATTGATGTGAAGTTTCTCCTCCATGGGAGACCAGGAGCTTTGAGTTCTGTGGTCTCCCAGATGTGCTCCCCATCCCACGTTCGAGGCATCCGAGGTGAGAATCTGAGAAGGAAGGAGATAGAGGGTGGAAGAGAACCCCCACCGAAAGGTTGGCTTTGTCCTGCCACCAGAGGAGATCCTTTTGAAGACTGCTGGAGACATGGACTCTCTGGTCCCTGTCGTCCAACTGTTGGTCCCAATGACTCGAAGAGACCACTGGGTAACCCTCATATGCAGTCTGCCTAAAGGGACTGCAGATATGGTGGCCGCCATCGGACCCAGAAGTCGTAAGACCGAACGCGCCGTGGTCCACTGAGATGAAGCCACCAGCGCCATTTTGGAGTTTAAGGTCTCCGCTTAGTCAGGCGGAAGAAAGGCCTTGCTCTGGACCATGTCCAGCACCGTTCCAATAAAGGTGCTGAGAGGGTATCAGCTGGGACTTGGGATGGTTGACTGAAATACCCAGGCTGGAGAAGAGATCCAGAGTGAAGGAATGGGATTCCTTCAGACTGTCTGGGGAAGGTGCTGAAAAGAGCCAGTCATCCAGATAAGGGAACACATATATGCCTCTGTGGCGCAGGAACACCGCAACCACTGGTAGGCACTTGGTGAACACCCGAGGTGCAGAGGAGAGGCCAAATGGTAGGGCTCTGAACTGGAAGAAAAAATTACTCACCTTAGTAATGTTGTTTCTTCTAATGGAGTCTTGCTATATTATGACTATTGCAGTTTGTCCCAGCCTTAGAACTGCTCCGGAGGTGAAAGAGTTAACTTCCATGCAGAGCATGGAGCTTAGAGCGAACTCGGTTCAGAAGCTCTGTTAGGTGGGTTTCAAACCGAAACCGCCAGATCTTTACGAAGCAAAAACTCACTAAGGTTCTGTGTGGAGCTGTAACCTACACTAGCCAACTGGCCACTAATACATTAACACATTTTCCTGGTCCCAACACCAAGACTCAAGTCAGTGGACCAGAAAATAAGATAAAATAACCAAATAAACACAACACCCAAACATGAAAGGGGCATCAATAAATGCCAACAGAGACTACCCACCCCATACCCAAAGTAGGAGTTCTGAGAGAGGCAGGCGTGGGGAGGTCATAATATAGCAAGACTCCATTAGAAGAAACAACATTACTAAGGTGAGTAATTTTTTCTTCAAACAACATGAAGTCTTGCTATATTATGACTATTGCAGACTACACAGCAGTACCTCCATGGAGGAGGGACAGAACCTACTTAGGGAATAGGCTGTGAAGCACGGCTGTGCCAAACCGAGCATCCCTCCTGGCCGGAATATCCAGGGAGTAATGCTTGGTGAAAGTGTGTACTGTCTTCCAAGTAGCTGCCTAACATATCTCCAAGATAGGGATGTCTCTAGCAGCAGCTAGAGATGCAGCTGTACCTCTGGTAGAGTGAGCCCTCAGGCCTGAGGGGAACCTTACCCAGCTTTTGATAGCAAAATTGGATACAAGAAACGATCCACCTGGCAATGGATCTCTTAGTGGCAGGTCTCCCTTTCCCAACCTCACCATAAGTGAGAAACAGTTGGAGGGAGTCAAACCTGTGACCCTTGGTACGCTCTATGTAGTAACTTAGGGCCCTCTTAACATCTAAGCTGTGCAGCCTCCTCTCACCAGAGGAGGAATGGTCAGTGAAGAACACTGGAAGTGAAACAGATTGGTTAAGGTGGAAATCTGAAACCACCTTAGGCAAAAACTTCCTGTTAATCCTGAGGACTACTTTATCCCTGTGAAAGGAAATAAAGTCAGTCTCTACTGATAAAGCCTGTAACTCACTTATACGCCTGGCAGAAGTGATGGCTACCAGAAATACAGTTTTCCAAGTCAAATACTTAAGCTCTGCCGAAGACAGAGGCTCAAAGGGGGGTTGCATCAGCTGAGCAATGCATACATTAAGATCCCAAGCCGGGGCAGGGTCCCTGAATGGAGGATTGGTGTGAAGCAATCCTTTAAAAACTTGGAAAATACAGGATGAGCATAAAGAGAAGAGGTCCTCTGAAATGAAGGCAGAGACAGCAGCCAAGTGCACTTTCAGGGTAGCTGGTCTCAGTCCCAAAGAATTAAGATGGACCATGTAGTCCAATACAGTGGGTAGATCGCAGATTCGGAAACATGCTTCCCAGAACACCATATGGAAAACCTTTTCCACTTGGAGTTATAGGTAGCCCTGGTGGAAGGCTTCCTAGCAGCCTTCAGGATTTCGAGAACACTTTGAGAAAGTTGTAAATCAGCAAACTCTAACTGCTCAAGAGACAAGCCTTGAGGTTGAGGGATTTGAGACTCGGATACCAAACTCTCCCCTGAGCACAGGTTAACAGATTGTGGTTCCTGGGGAGACACAGGGGAAGATGGACTGCTAAGGACAGAAGGAGTGGGTACCAGGGCTGCCTGGCCCAGTCTGGAGCAATCAGGATCATTTTGCAGGGCTGAGACCTGATTTTGACTAGTACTTTGAACAGGAGAGGGAAGGGGAAGGCATAAAGAAACTTCCCTTCCCAATCGAGGAGAAAGGCATCCAGGGAGACTGAGCCCAACACTGGGGGCCTACAACAAAACAGTGGAAGTTGATGATTGTCTGGGGCTGCGAAAAGATCTATCTGAGGAGTGCCCCATCTGGCAAACACTATCCCCAGTACTAGGGGATCCAGTGAGCATTGTGATGGCCCTGGGAAATCCTGCTGAGAGCATCTGCCAGGACATTGTCCTTGCCTGGGAGGTGAACTGCTATGAGGGAAGTGTTCAGGGAATAAGCCAGAGACCACAACTTCATCGCCTCGGTGCACAAGGCCGAAGACCGAGTGCCCCCTTGTTTGTTGATGTACCACATTGTAGTGGTGTTGTCTGTTCTGACCTGTACCACCTTGTTCTGAACAGATGCAGAGAAAACCTGAAGTGCTAGAAAAACAGCTCTGAGTTCCAACAGACTGATGTGGAGCAGATTCCTGAGGGGACCATAACCCCTGGGTGGAGAGGTCACCCATGTGAGCTCCCATCCCAAGAGGGATGCATCTGTAGTAAGGGTCAAGGAATGGGACAGAGGGATGAAAAGCACCCCTGTCTCAGATTGCTCTGATCCTGCCACCACTGAAGGGCCTGGATCAGAGTTCGAGTCACTGGGATTAACTTGGATAGAGGATCTCTTCTTTGAGACCAGAAAGCTCTCAAATGGAACTGAATGTCCCTCATCTGAAATCTTGCTCCTTGCACCACAGCTGTGGAGGCAGCCATGTGCCCTAGGAGCTGCAGGAAATGCCTTGCTGGTCGAGAGACCTGCAGAGTGAAGGACTCGGCCAGGGCCACTAAGGTCCTTACCCTTTCCAAGGGAAGGAAGGCTCATTGCTGAAATTGTCTGGAAATCTTTGGAGCAGGGGATCTTTCCTGAACCCTTAAAGGAGGCGGTCGTTTGACCACTCCTAAAAAAAACCTTCACTGAATCCGGACTGTCCAGCTAACTACAGACCTGTCTCTAACCTGCCCTTTTTGGGTAAGGTTATTGAAAAGGTGGTTGCACTGCAACTGGATGACCATCTTACAAATCACAATGTCTATGATACTCTTCAATCGGGATTTAGGAAAAGACATAGATACATACATACATAGACAGACAGTGTCGGCAGATAAGGGCCTATGGCCCACCCAGTCTGCCCATTTAAGTTTGTAAGTTCAGTTTATGTTTTCCAGGAAGTCTGCTGCCCCTTACCCCTGACCTCCAGAATTCCTTTATGTCTATCCCATGCATTCTTAAATCCCGTGATTGTTTCAGCCCCCACCACTTCCTCTGGCAGGGTGTTCCACTTGTCCACCACCCGTTCTGTGAAGAAATTCTTCCTCACGTTTCCTCTGAATCGTCCTCCCTCCAACTTCATCCCATGCCCTCTAGTCCTGGAACATCTTTTTCGCTTAAAAATAGTGCATTCCTGCACCCTGTTCCTCCCTGTAAGATACTTGTATGTCTCTATCATATCCCTTCTCTCATAGTACATAGTACTGAGACTGCTCTTGTCCGGGTTCTAAATGATCTCCTGATATCGAGAGATCAAAAGGCTTGTACTATTCTAGTCCTTCTTGATCTCTCTGCAGCATTTGACACAGTGGACCATGGTGTGCATTTGGAACGCCTGCAGTTTTATTGTGGACTGTCTGATACGGTTCTGCAATGGTTTCAATCTTTTCTCACAGGGCAGAGACAGAGGGTTATCACTGGACTTTATTCCTCTGCGCTGTCTCTTTGCCTTGTGGGTTCCATGAGGTTCCATTTTGGCACCCATGTTGTTCGCTGTCTATATGCTGCCATTGGGAGACATTATTAGGCAATATGGCTTGGGTTTTCACTGCTATGCAGATGATACCCAGCTATATTTGTCCTTTAGTCCCGGGCAAGAAGATGCAGTCTCTATACTTAACAACTGTCTATCCGAGATCAATGATTGGATGAGTGCCAGCTGGCTAAGGTTAACCCGGATAAGACTGAGGTGTTGGTGGTGGACCCAGGTCGCCTTAAGGCGGGTTGTAGGGCTGGTCTCCCTTCGGGCGTATGGATCGATGGTGCCCAGCTCTCGACCTCAGACCGGGTGCGTAACCTGGGCGTTATTATTGATGACAGATTGACGCTGAAATTTCAGGTGTCTTCTGCTGTCAAATCTTCCTTTTACCATCTGAGGAATATTGCTCGGGTGAAACACCTTGTTCCTCCGGCTGACCTTCCGACATTGGTCCATGCCTTTGTTACTTCTAGCAGTTACTGCAATGCCCTGTACCTGGGCTGCGGGGTTGATATTAGCAGCTTGCAGCTAGTGCAGACGCAGCAGCCAGGCTTTGACTGGGACATCTATGAGGAATCATATTACACCTGTGCTCTGCGAGCTGCACTGGCTGCCGGTTCAGTGGCGGATCACCTTTAAGGTGGGGTTACTGACCTATAAAGCCCTACGAACGGGACATGGTATCTTCAAGATCTGCTTGCTCCCTACTGTCCCTCGCTCCTCCGCTCCGCCCGGCGAGGATTGCTAGAGTTCCCAGGAGTTCGTTTAAAACTTGAGAACACGGGCATTTTCTTATGCTGCCCCTACCCTGTGGAATTCTCTACCTAAATCGGATACTGAAGCTGCCTGACCGTTGAGGCTTTAAGTCAGAACTTAAAACTTATTTATTTCAAATAGCTTATGGGTAGTGACTTCGTATTTTATTGTAATTATATTGTTATTTCTGTTGTTGTTTATATGTATGAAATTTGTATGTATTTAAATTGTTCTATTTGTACAGCGCTTTGATATCGAAAAGCGCTTAAAAATAAATTTTTACTTACTTACTTACTTACTCTGGCCTGCTTTGTGTCCAGTTCTGCGCCTATAAAGGTGAGTACCTGGACAGGTTCCAAAACTGACTTTGGAAGATTGAGAAGAAATCCCAGAGAGGTAAGCAGCTGCTGGGTAACTAGCAGGTGTGATTTGACCTGGTCTGGAGACTGACCCACAATGAGCCAGTCGTCCAGGTAGGGAAAAATGGCAATCTTTTGCCTTCTTAGATGAGCGACTGCTACTGCCAGACATTTTGTGAACACCCTTGGGGCAGAAGTGAGGTCAAGGGCATTGCTCTGAACTGATAATGGCCTGAGGGCAGTTCAATCTGAGGTACTTGATGGGAGCTTCTGATAAGAACATGGAAGTAGGCATCCTTGAGGTCCAGGGAGGCTAGCCAGTCCCTGGCCTTAGGGAGGGTAAAATCATTCCCAGTGTCACCATTTTAAACTTTGGCTTTAAAAGGTGCTTGTTTAGATATCTTAGATCCAGGATAGCCGCCACTCTCCTGTCTTTTGGGGTAAGGAAGTACCTGGAGTACAGACCCTTGCCCTGGTGAGGGGAGAAACCCTTTCTACAGCTCTGAGAGCCAAGAGGGTTGAGACTTCTGTTTCAGTAAGAGTCTCTAAAGGGTTTGTAGGTGGAAAGATCTGGCTCTCATCTTTGGAAATTTTTTGAAGCTGAGAACCAGACCCTGGCTCACTACTTCCAGGACTCACCTGTCTGAAGTTAAAGACTCCCAGTCCTGGACGAAGTGAGCCAACCTGCCCCCTACAGGTAGTGGAGAGCCAACCCTGGGCATCCCATCAGGGTGCCTGTTTGGCAGGGGCTTTAGGCTGAGGGGTGGGAGCAGGCCTGCTGAACCCCATCTGCCTCTCCTCTGAAGAACCCCTCTGTACATAGGCTGAGAGAGGAGGCCTGGGTCTGGTAAAAGGCCTGTGAAAGCCTACCCTACCCCTGGGGGCTGCCTCTGAGGTGGCTTGCTGTTCCTTGGCTTGTGCACTCCTGTAAGTGGTTCTATATTCATCCATTTTCTTCATATAATTCTCTGTCTGCTCCCAAACAGAGAATTTCCCACAGGAAAATCCATAGCCTTAGACTGGGTATCCTGTGACAAAGTAGTACACCTGAGCCAGGCCAATCTCCGAAAAAGCCACAGATGTAGCCATGACTCTAGAGGATACATCGTTAGAATCCACTGCAGCATGGAATTGCACCTTAGATGCCTCAATACCATCAAGAGCCACCCTGTTCCAGCTCCTTTGCAAGCTGGCCAGGGACCTGTTTAGCTAAGGCCATGACAGTATCCCATCTAGATTTCTGGTATCTGCAACATAAGCCATATAGTTTGCTTGTCTGAGTCCCAAGGATGCTGCCATGTATTGTTTTGGCCATGGCATCAATCTTCCTGGAATCCTTGTCAGGAGGATGTGAAGCCAGTGGAATATTAGCTTTATCACAGGCTGCAGCCTGAACTACTAACATGACTGCATTGCTGTGAAAGAAAATCTGTATCAGGACCTGACAAAGTGTACCTCCTGTCCATCTTTTTATCCACAGGAGGCACAGAATTAGGAGCTTTTAAAATTTTTATTGTTTGTTTTCTAAAAGATTTATGTAAAGGGATGGACAACCTCCTGGACTCTGGGATATCCATCATCTCCACATAGTCAGGCTCCTCTTGCTCATCCAAAGCCTCCTCTAAGGAAGCTGGAGGGTCTCAGCAACTTTTTATAAAACAAAAAATGAGAAGGGGACTCAGAAAGCCTAGGGGGAGACTCACCTGAAGGTCTGTCTGGGGAGATGTCCGGTTCAATGGGCACATCCAGACTTTCAAAGTCACATTCACACTGATCATAATCCTCATCCCCCTCCTCTGGTTCATAGAACTCTTCTATATCATAATCCTGAACCATTGGAACCGACCGAACCGACCTTTTGCCAGACAGTGGCGGTTCGGAGGGAACCGGGGACAGGGACTGGACAATCTGTATTGCCCTGGCTATCTCTGCAGCAGTTGGAGAAGGAATTTTGGACTCCAAACCTGCTGATTTTTTAGTTTTCTTTGCTGGAACTGGCTCCTCAGAGCCAGCTTTTCGTTGGCCCGAGGAAGTCTCGCCCTGGTCAGAGGGCACTCCCTCCGGTTCGGTTGGCACCGAACCGGGCTGGCCATCTGGGTCAGTGGACTTTTTGGCCTCTCGTTCCCTCAGCCTGCCCACTCTTGTCCAGGGTGGCTGCAGGGAAATTTTTACAAATCTGGCAGTCTGAATTGAGGTGGTCAAACCCCAGACAAGACACACATGTAGTGTGTGGGTCAGCCTTGGCAAAGGCTTCCCCACAGACACTACAGTGTTGAACCCAGTGGGCCCGGTTTTTCTTTTGGGTTTCTCAGACATGATGCCAGCCTAACCAACAAACTTGCCCTTTTTATGGCAGTGCCAGGCAAGACACCCTTATCAGTTCCAAACCGTGTCACGGGTCGTGGAAAAAAACGTAATGAAATCCGTTTTTTTTAGAACCGATAAGAACCGGGAAACTGATAGTGACCTGAAGGAAGCCTAAGAAGCCTTAAAAGGCTTTAAACTTAAATTTTAATACAATTCGATCGGTTCAACTGAACTGATAACACTTTACAAGTTCCACACAGAAAAAAACTATCTATTTCTTACGATTACCATAGACAGAGCTTGAACCGATCGGTTTTGCGGTTAAAATAATTAAATCGCGGTTAAATTCAACCGAGAAATAGCGCTTTAAACCGAAGAAATGAACCGAGCAACAGGAGGAATCTCCGGAGCGACTGTTCAGTGAGGCGGAGTAAAGAATCTGACGGTTTCGGTTTGAAACCACCCTAACAGAGCTTCTGAACCGAGCTCGCGCTCTAAGCTCCATGCTCTGCATGGAAGCTAACTCTTTCACCTCCGGAGTAGTTCTAAGGCTGGGACAAACTGCAATAGTCATAATATAGCAAGACTTCATGTTGTTTGAAATGATGTTCCAGGAAGGAGAACCTCAGGAGGAGACAGTGGGCCGGAAGAATAAAGATATGAAGGTAAGCATCCTGCATATCCAGGGAGCACAGCCAAGTGTTGGGAAGGAGCAGGGGTAACAGTCCCTGGAGAGTCAACATTTGAAACCTCTTGCACTCTACGAAGAGATTGAGTATGCTGAGATTTAAGATGGATCTTAGATCCCCCATCTTCTTTGGAACCAGGAAGAAATCGGAGTAAAATCCCCTTCCTGTCTGTTCTGCAGGAACACGCTCTATGGCTGCCTTTTGCAGCAGAGTTTGTATTTCCTGCTTCTTTTTCTTTTCTGGGGCCTGTGACGACGATCTTTCCCTCAACTCCTGGAGCTCTTTCTCCATCAAAGCCGGTCTCTGGCTGAGCAGGTGGGCATCGAGGGTCCTCTTGCAATGGGTGCGCATGGCCTGGCTGAAGCCCTGGCTGATGGTGCACTCTGAAGAGTCATGCCTAGGGCCCAGGCAAAGGACACACCGGGCATAATAGTCCCCGTGCGGGATTTGCGTGCCGCACTTGAAGCACTTTTTCCTGGGCCGACTAAATGACGCCACCATAACAGATCGTTGAATGAAACATGGAAGAAAAAACATTCGCTATTAGAAAATGGCAAGCGATGAAAGCTGTTCTACTGCATTTGTTGACTGAAACCATGCGATGGCAGGAAAGAACTAGAGGGCGGGCTGGGACTGCCCTTTATATTCACGTTGATGTCGTGTCACCCGACGATGGGGGGGGGTCCCTGCTGATGATTGCTAGCTACGAGTTTGCCATTCGGTCCTGACGCCAGGGGGCACAGTCCTATATGTGAAGATCTACTGCAAGAACCCTCTCGAAGTAAGATCTCTGAATTGTTTCCTGCAGAAGGAAAGCACATCCCTTCCGAGTGTCCAGCTGGGCCCTTATGAAGGTGAGCAGCTGGGTGGGTTCTGAGTGAGATTTCTTTAGATTTACCAGGAAACCCAGAGACTCCAGAGTGCGTTCTGTGATAGAAAGAGATTCCTTGACCTGGCAAGGAGATTTTGCTGCTATAAGCCAGTCGTCCAGACAGGGGTAGAGAGCGATACCCAGTCTCCTGATATGAGCAGCTACCACTGTGAGACACTTGGTAAAGACTCTTGGGGCCGAGGACAGACTGAAGGGTATTGGGGTGAACTGATAGTGACCTGAAGGAAGTTTGAACCTGAGAAACTTCCTGTGAGATCTTCTTATGGGTATGTGGAAGTAGGCACCCTTTAAGTCTAGGTAGGCTAGCCAGTCTCCCAGCTGTAAGGACTGTATAACCAGTGACAGAGTGACCATTTTGAATTTAGGTTTTTTCAGATGTTTGTTTAAATATCTGAGATCTAAGATAGGTCGCCACTCCACAGTTTTCTTTTGTGTCAGAAAATACCTGGAATATAGGCCCTTGCCCTTTTCGTGGGCGAGGACCTGCTCCACTGCTTGTAAAGCCAGAAGGTTTTGTACCCCAGTTCCAACAGCGGGATCTGTGTTGGGGACAGAGGTCTTGACACCTAGGTATGCTTGAGGTCTGTCATCTGCTTGAACTGTAGTGGCAGACCCTTCTCCACCATCTCCAGCACCCACTTGTCCAGGGTGACGAGGGACCAGTGCTGAAGATAGTGGGAGAGTCTGCCTCCCACCTGACGCGGGGAGACAACATGGACACTCACATCAGGACTCAGACTGAGAGGCAAATGGCTGAGTTAAGGTGGCTCTTCTCTAGCCCCTTCTGCCACTGCCTCAGACAGACCCCTTGTACTGACCGAAGTCAGATTGGGGATAGGGATTGTAAGGTCTGGGAACAAAACTTCTGCCCCTACCGCCCCTGGGACGGGATCTCTGAGGGGTGGTGGGCTTAGATTTGGATGAATGGCTCTACCAGGAGGCCTTGTACTCATCGACTTTTTTCATGTAGTCAGTGGTTCTGTAATCAAACAACATATTTTAATCACAGGAAAAATCCATGGCCTTGTTCGGTGTGTCTGTGGTCAGACTGGTTGTTCTAAGCCAGGCGAAGTGTCTCAGAGAGATGACATGAACCATCGCCCTAGAGGCTGCATCATTGTTGTCTGCCATGTGGAATTGGTACTTAGTAGCTTTCCAGGGCAGTTTAACATAACCACTAGCTCCTGCACCATAGAATCAGATCCACTGCGGGTGATAGCCAGGACAGACTTCCAGACGGCTTTCTGATATTTGGCTGTGAACGCCATGTAAGAAGAAAGTCTGAGAAGCAGGGAAGCTGTGGCATACATTTTCTTTGCTATAAAGTCAATTCTCTTGGAGTTCTTGTCAGGGGGAGAGGGGAACAAGGAGACTCCAGCTTTCTCACAAGCTGCCTGCTGCACTATACTCTCGTGGCTAGGGTATGCAGACAGGAACTCAGTACCATTTTTAGACAGTCTATATTTTCTCTCAAGCCGCTTATCAACCAGATACTGACGTGGGGTGTTGAAGCACCTTCGTGATATTTTTTCTAAATGCATTATAGATGGGGACAACCAGGGTCTTTGGGGTTGAAAGACCTCTCATCCCCCTATAATCTTCATCTTCATCGACATCCTAGCTGGGCTCCTGCATAGGGAGGGCCAGGGTGTCCAGCATATTTTGTATAAATGTAAACACAGAGTAAGGATCCTCCTGGTCACCCGAGGGATCCCCACGATGAGGGTCCAGGGACTCAAGGCCCTCAAGTCAGGGGCATCATAAAATTGTTCATCATCTATGTCACCCTCACAGTCTACTAAAGAGAGAACTGTGGAAGAGTGCTCGTCAGCCCCAGTAAACAGAGGACCCATCTTCTGAAAGGTCTGAAACAGTTGCCATGCTTTTTTCCATCTCTTGCACTGATGGAAGAACGTGCGCAGACTTGGTTTGTAAGTGTTTTGTTTTTTCGGTATGCTTTAAGCTGCCTGTTGTCTTGCTATTGGCTTTCACTGGAGCAACAAGAGCATTTTTGTCTAGACAGAGTTTCTTTTTAGCCACTTCAGAGGTTTGATCAAGCTTCCTTTTTTCATAATTTCTATTATTTTTTAATTTGTGAGGAACTTCATCTTTGGAAGCTTTATTTTTTGGCTGGGATCCAGAAGGATTCCTCAGCACCTCTGTTTTTACTATTATTACTTCTGGATGGCCCCTCGTTGGAAGCTTTTGATTTGTCCTCAGCCATAATAATCAAAGGTTTGTCTGCTATGTTTGCCAATTTAAGCACAGCAAAGAAAACCAGTCCTGGACCTACGAACAGAGTGCAGGGTTCTGTGGAAACGCCACCGGCCAGTCCTACAGCAGTTCATTAACTCTATTTACTAGTGCCTTTTTTTTCCCTTTTCAGTTGTAGAACTGGGATCTATACCAGTGCCAATCTTGACAGAAACCCAGTAATACTGGTCAACTGTGCATAGGTGGCTGCTGGACCCTTGTGGACAGTCCTGTGACAGATGAACCAAGGTCCAATAAAATAATAAAAAGGTCCTCTCGTTAATTGCCAATCTAAAGAGAAAACCCCACCGCCTGGCCGGTGGTGTTGAGAATTGGGGTGCTGGGCGCCTACGTTGCACTGCATGGCGACGGGTACAAGAGCGGACTCGAGACGCAGGGAGTCGGACGGGGAGAAGGATCGACGCCAGCTGGCTGCTCTCCTTCTTCCAGGAAGGGTTGAAGCTGGCCCGCTTTTACTGCCATCTCCTGGGGGAACCTCGTATTGGCAGTGCGGCCAGGGAAAGCCACTGGAAAAGGAGGGGCTTGTGTTGGCGAGAGCCCCAAGTGGAGACGCGTCTCAGCGCACCTGCGCCTCATTGGCCCTCCTTCAGCACAGACGCAGGCAGGGGTGGACACAGAACATAGGAAACACTCTGCCCTGGATCTAGGTGAAAAACACCCGGCAGAACGTCTCTGGTAGGAACCGGGGGCAAACTCTGTTGTGCGCACGCTCCCCTGAGGACTATGGGGGGGGGGGTTTGGGAGTAAACCTCATTCGCCCTGCCCGGAGGGTAATCCGGATGCCCGGATGTGTGCCTGGAAGTGTGCAGCACTCTAGGAGCAGACTACCCGGTCCTGCCGAGGATGAATAATGGTGCAGTGTGGGAGTTCCGATTGAGGGATCCAGAGCAATAGAGGTAGTAGAATAAAGAGAAAGTTAAAAAAAAAAGAAACGAATAAAGAGAAAACCCCCAGGCACTGTTTAAATATGAATTCCACTGCAGGTGCCTCGCGGTAAACCCCTCGAGGTCTGAGGTAAAAACCAAGGCAACTGCCCTAATTCGACAGTTCCCGAAAGAATTTGCCCAAAAATGAGGGAACCATTGAAAATAAGCACCCACAGTTAAATTAGACTTTAAAATGAATACTCGCAGTAAATATAAAGTCAAAATAGCGCGGTCACGCTAAAATTAAAAAATTAGCACGGCTCTAACAAAAAACGTGAAACTTCCACTCAGCACACTTTTAGAAAAGAAATATGAGGAAAACTTTACCCAGATAAGCACTAGGAGGCTGTCAACAAGGAAAGCTGAGAGACACCTCAGGGGCAATGTTGCTCAGTCCAGCAGAGAAAAAACTCTGAAGCCTTCAACAGCTCTCACTCAGCTCACCCCCTTCCTGTCTTCTGATTGGCTGGGCCCTAAGCTAATTTAAATATCTCTTAAAGGCACACCTCCGGGGCAGTTGCACCTAACCAGCTAAGTGCAAAAACGTTACTGATGCTAAAGGACTCCTGGGGTAAGAAGGAAGAGTTCCCTGGAGGGCTCTTTGATGCCCCCAGGTGCTGCAAGAAGATATGGAAGTTCCTTGTCTTTTTTCAGCACCTGGTGGAGGGAAACTAAGATCTCAAAGGGCATCCTTTTAGCACCTGGAGGCATCAAAGAGCCTTCCAGGGCACTCTTGCACCCTGTGGAGTGGTGGCACTGTCTGCAACCTAAAATCACAAAGGACATCCTTAGAGTACCTTGGGGCATAAAAGAGCCCTCCAGGGCACTCTCCCATGTCTTCTTTCAGCACCTGGAGGCAACAAAGAGCCTTCTAGGGCACTCTTGCACCCTGTGGAGTGGTGATGCTGTACCCTAAAATCACAAAGGGAATCCTTAGAGCACCAGGAGACATCAAAGAGCCCTCCATGGCACTCTCCCCTGGCTTGGAGGGCTCTTTGATGCCTCTATGTGCTGCAAGAACACACATAAGAGTGCCCTGGAGGGCCATTTCATGCCTCCAGTTGCTCTAAGGATGTCCTTTGTGATTTTAGGTTGCATTGCCACCACGCCACAGCTTGCAAGAGTGCCCTGGAGGGCTCTTTCATGCCTCCGGGTGCTGTAAAAGGATGCCCTTTGAGATTTTAGTTTGCCTCCAACGGGTGCTGCAAGAAGACAAGGAACTTCTATGTCCTCTTGCAGCACCTGGAGGCATCAAAGAGCCCTTCAGGGCACTCTTCCATCCATGTCTTCGTGGAGCACCTGGAGGCATCAAAGAGCCCTTCTGGGCACTCTGATGCTCCCAGATGCTCGAAGGATGCCCTTTGTGACTTTGGGATACAGCACCACCATTCCACAGGGTGCAAGAGTGCCCTTTAGGGTTCTTTGTTGCCTCCAGGTGCTGAAAGAAGACATGGAAGAGTGCCCTGGAGGGCTCTGATGCCTCCAAGTGCTGCAAGACGACAGAGTGCCCTGGAGGGCCCTTTCATGCCCCCATGTGCTCTAAGGATGTCCTTTGTGATTTCAGGTCGCAGACAGTGCCACCACTCCACAGGGTGCAAGACTGCCCTGGAGGGCTCTTTGATGCCTCCAAGTGCTGTAAAAGGATGCCCTCAGATTTTAGTTTACCTCCACCAGGTGCTGCAAAAAAAGACAAGGAACTTCCATGTCTTCTTGGAGCACCTAGAGGCATCAAAGAGCCCTTCAGGACACTCTTCCATGTCTTCTTGCAGCACCTGGAGGCAACGAAGAGCCATCGATGGCACTCCTGCATCCTGTGGAGTGGTGACGCTGTACCCTAAAGTCACAAAGGGCACCCTTAGCACACCTGGGGGCATCAAAAGGCCCTCCACGGCACTCTTCCCCTGGAGGGCTCTTTGATGCCTCCAGGTGCTCGAAGGATTCACTTAGCTTGTGTCGGTATAATGGTATTAGAATTTTTTAGGAGCAGCCAGATTAAAAGTAGAAGTACTTGTAAGTTGTTAGAGACAGTTGCTGATGATTTTCAACAGTAAACATAACTGATCCATGAATGATTACACATTACTTGACCATATAGAAGGCATTCTTGCCAACTGTTGCTCTGCCAATAAACTCATCAGCTATTTTGTCCATGTCTAATGCATCAGTGTTTTCCTGATGAATGTGAAGCAGAGCCACACCATTAAAGCATCTCTGTGACATTGTTGATCTAAGGTATGTTTTCAGTCTCCTTAGTATCGAAAAAGAATGCTCAGCTGTGCAAGTTGATACTGGTACTGTCAAGTAATAACTAAATAAATTTTGCAAACTCTGGCAGTAAATCATGAATGGATTGTTTTTCTGTGATGACACAGTACATATCTTGCAGTGATGTAACAGTTTTCCCACTAGCTTTTGCAATGTCAATGAACATGTCATGGTGCAGCTGTAGACGCCCTGCATCTAAGTCACTGCCATAAAAATCAAGATATGGAATCTAATGGCCCCTGTCCTATTGCAAATTTTTCTGCATCTAACATGAGCTTCTGAGCTGGAGACTGAAATCTATATTTGAGTGAAACAACAACCTGATCAATCACTTGGAAAAATATTCTCCTGAAGTGGTCTTTTGGGGATGTATCAATAACTGACTGAGAGCCATCATCTATACCTCTAGGAACTTTGCGTTGACGAGGAAGAATTCGTTCATCTAACTGCAGTTCCTCAGCTCTTCCTTCCTCCGTACTCCAGAAGTTGTCAAACTGCCCTCTGTATTGTTGTATAGTATCAAGAAGTGTCTGAATCATACCATCAGCTTTTAGAAATTGAAGAGAGGTTGCCTGAAGGGCTGTGTTTATGCTGTCACTGTGAGAAATTTTTTTTTTTTGTACTTGCTATTTTCCGCCTTCCCCTGCCCCTTACGCTCCACTTCTTGACGGCGCCTGGCATCTGCTTGGTTTCCTTCAGCCTGGAGCCCTGCGGTGGTCCCCCATGTAGCCTTGGATTTCCTCCCAAGGCGGGGGAGGTAAATTCTTGTCCAAACTGCGTCACTTAGAGTCGGGGCCGCCGGCGTGGGACAGGCAGGGGACCATTGAGGTCTGTGCTGGCACTCCGTTTACCCGGAGCGATGGAGGTGTTTTTTCCCTGTTTCTCTGGGTGTGCCATGCGACCAGACGTCAAGGCGGAGCTCCGCCGACGTCTGGCATGCCCAACCCTCCTGGATTGGCCAGGCACTTGCTGTACCCCAGGCCTCCGCCTGGGGTCAGTCAAGCACCGAGCCCCGGAAAGGCAAGCAGTCCACGGGCGGCTCAGCCTTCTCCCCAACCGGCCCTCCTGCTCCCGGGCTCGTTCCCGAACCCGGGTCACCAGCGTCGCGAGTGGTAGCACTACCGCTGCGCCGACGGGCCGGCTGAGAGAAAATTTTTTAAGAGAAGACTCAAGAAGAAAAATCCTTTAATTGATCATAGCTGTGCCAAGAACCCTCCTGCTTTTGCCCCACACTCCCGAGTATTCTCTGAGGACACGCTGTCCAGAAATTCCAATAACACTAAACAGTTTTCTAGAATAGACTTTAAACTATTTGCCCTGACTGTCCACCTTGTTGGAGCAAATGGTCGTAAACAGCCAGGCCTAGTTTTTCCATACTGCTTTGTATGTTTCCAAAGAAGTTAGCCGTTTTGGAGTTTCTAATGAATGTTATGAGTTCCCGTAACTGATGTAGCATATCTCGACAGTCTTGTATTTTGCTGATGCAGTCCTGTACTACGAGGTTCAAAGAATGTACCAAACAATGAACGAAAAGGGCCCTAGGCTCAACAGCATTTAGCCTAGCCTGCACTCCAGAATGAATCCCAGCCACAGTAGCAGCCCCATCATAACATTGGCCCCGGCATTTATGTATATCCAAGTCAAAACATAACAGAACATCTTTCAGGATACTGAATAGTGTAGCAGCATCTGCAGTTGGTGTTTCATGAAATCCTAAAACCGCTTCTTCAATTCCGAAATCCTCACTGACAAATCGAAAACATATTGAGACTTGCTCATGAACAGTAATGTCCATTG
The DNA here is from genome assembly GCA_016271365.2 of Neoceratodus forsteri. NCBI lineage: Eukaryota > Metazoa > Chordata > Ceratodontiformes > Ceratodontidae > Neoceratodus > Neoceratodus forsteri. Next base: position 665,888,204 of record CM057451.1, on the reverse strand, counting down.
TCTCATCCATCATTACAGCAAAATACTGAGCTGCTCTGATTTTGGACACAATTGTGTTTTGCACATCTTGTCCCATAATGTCCAGTATTTCATTCATTATGTCATGAGACAACCACCTGTAGCTATCCCTTAACAACCACTGCTGCAACTGTGAGCAATCAGTGGCTCGCACTTTTAGCACTTGCATGTAATCTGAACTCATCTGTATGGCCCCTGATAGCAATCCCCTGTCGGGCCAATAATCTTAAAGCTGTCATTTTCAAAAGTGCAATCCTTGCATCTACTACTCGCTGCCCACTGGCATCAGACATAATGCTGTACACATTTTGCTTGAGTCCTGCGTTTTCATTACAGCTTCACTGTGACAGCCACTTTTCTCATGGGATTCGAATCTTTCTATTGCCTTATGCCATGCACTATAACCAGTAACTGTGAATGCTTCATCAACTTTTGTGGAAAATGTGAGCAGTTTTTTCTCTCTTGCCTCTTTACATAATGAACAGAAGGATTTTTTTTTTTATTTGAATCATACAGTAACCATTTGAACCAGTCAAGCCACCTTTGTTGAAAGGTTCTGCCTTTTTTCTTGGAGACTACAAATGATTCCTGTCTTGGTTTTTCTTTTACAGACACGAGTGCTGCTGCTGCTACAAGGCTTCTCAGCATCAACCACGTCCACATCCCTAGCAACATGAACTTGTGCAGCTGCTATTTCCTCAGCTTTAGTCTCAGAACTTGCTACGTCACTTGTTGGTGCTGCTGTAGTGCCGCTTGCCTCACTTTGTTTAGCCCATTTATTAATAAACGTGTCCATTTTAACTTACAACGTGTATTTTTCTTGTGCTGATTCAGAATAGGTTACACTGTTAGTTGCTGGTCTGGACAGAATGTGATTAAAATATTAGATAGTCAGTGGAGGTCAGAATAGCACTTGACTAGACAATCAGTTCACAGTACTTTGTTTTTGACACAACGACCCCTCTTAAATCTCAACAGTCTGACTATTTTTTTCTTGGTTTTTGGATGGTCAGACACTGGTAGGGACTATACAGACAGGACAAGAGGAGGACTGTGACAGGTTAGATGAGTCTCAGCTGCTCACCCTCACACAGAGTTCACAGGCACACAAGCACTGCCTCTTCACTTTTATGGCACAGCAAAGAACTTAGACCACGCTGACTTGAGTCTAGTGTCGTCTGACTCAGAGTGTTAACACCACACTAGTCTCTCAGATTTCGATTTTAAATTATTTTAGTAAATATAAAAAAAAAAATGATATGCTGGCCTGGCAATGGCAGAAGAACTTACTTAGACTATGCTGAGTCTAGTACCACTCCCCAGATGGTGACCCCACAAATCACAAAAACTATTAGAAGAACTGACAATCGAATGGAATGGGGTGGGATGCTCTGCTCAGCCTCAGGAGGAGGTTTCAGAAAGTTAACACAAACAGGACTGTAGGATGAGGAGGAGACAGTTTCACAGAGAGTAGACTAAACTCGGAAATGGTACACACTGTTATGCCCGCATGGTTTTAGAGTGCCTGTATATGCTGTCGCTCTTTTTGACCGCACACTGCCCAAACTCCTCAACCACCCTGTGTCACAGGGCAGCCAGGTCTTATTTGTTTTCTACATCAGGGGCTTTGACAGGCATGTAGGAGCAGTGCTTTGGGTGTGTGCCCATGCCCACTAGTTTACAAAAAATCTTGTTCAATATATATTTTTTTTTTTTCTAACCAGCTTTGTCTTTCTAAGCAAGCATGAAAGTTGTATATAGGCGCACTCTTGTACTCCTGAAAACTGCACAGCCCAGCTGAAGTATGTGGGCTCTCATTAACGTCTGTGCTGCACCAGCTTCTGTTCCAGCAGTTATGGGAATGGAACTGGTAATGAGCAGACATGGCAGAGAGTGAATAGAGAGAAAAAGGCACTGATCTGCCTGAAAACAGGGTATTCCTTATTAAAAATAAGAGTCGAATCAGACCGACTCTGCTTCTAGGGTGATTCAGGTCTGATAAGTGTGGGCACAGTGCAGTAGCGAAGTGGATTTTTTTAAAGGTATGTATATGTTACATTAAATATTTAAGACCAGTCAAACAACCATATTAGACTGCCTTGATAGGGAAACGTTTCTAACAGTTAATTCTACCTGGTAATTTTGCATCAGCTTTCTTAATTTTTAAGAGATTCAAAGAATTACCTAATAAAAATGATATTAAGTTAGCAATGCTGTGGAGACTTTTACTGGTGGATGTCTGGCACAGTATTTTAATAGATTTACTGAATAATTGGGACTGTGTTCATTTTTTATTTGGGTGGCTGGTTTACTGTTTGCCATGCAGTATTCACATTCAACTGGAAGCATTTTCGGGGCCCTCCCAAGTTATTAGCAATTAAGTAGACAGCCCTTAAACATATTATCTCGCTACATTTCCTTTTTAAAGGGCGCCAGTTGTACTCACTTTCCAAAATCCCCCTAAGGCTCCCACAGTTAGCATACATCTTAAGAGCTTAAACAAACCTATCTGTACAATTCCAGTATCCTCTTTTTAATGGGAGACTAGAGATATCGGATTCTTGCTCTGTGGAGCTGGCAGCTCAGTCCCTTCCTTACAAGCTTTTAGGCTTGCTATAGCTTTGCCCCTCACTCGGAAAAGGGTTTTCAGTTACCTTTTTATATTTTAGAGGTCCACAGGAGTCCAGTCAAAGCTTGTTAGTTGAATTGTGGTGTGGATTTCACATCAGTACATCTCTGATATATTGAAAAGTGTAATTGAACATTTTTCCTTTGACAATGTCACAAAACGTCCCGACTGCAGGGGTGACACAAGGTCGTAGGTCTGGCAAGCCTTCAACCAAGAAGGGAAAGAGATCAAGTGGGTAGCTTCTCTGAACAAGAAATACAATCCCTTACCCTCCTAAAACAAGAATACTAAAATTCTGCAAATAAAACTATTTGAGATCTTCCATGAAACAGTCTCCAGTGTAAATGGTGCAGCTGTTAACTCCTGCAAGTGAGTTTATTCATCCTCTGTTGCTAGCAGGCAGGAGATTGGAACTGACATATCACTTGATGTTCCTGGTTGGCTTTGGTGTCTCCACTGCGTGGTATGAACATCTTTTAGGTTTTTCATGCTTTGTTCTTTTTCGATTATTTCTGAATTTTACACCAGTGGTAAAAGGTGGCATTGTGAATGCACGCATGGTATGTTTTATATAGAAACATAGAAGTTGACCACAGATAAGGAGCGCAAGACAAGGCCCATCTAGTCTGCCCATTTCTTTTTCTACCTTATGAAAGTGCCATAGGCCTTTACTCTGTCAATGGCCTATCTATTCATACTCATCTGTATTGCTCCCTAATGCCTATCCCATGCCTGTTTGAAGCCCTGCACTGTATTCATATCCACCACTTCCTGAGGTAGGCCGTTTCATGCATCCACCACCCTTTCTGTGAAAAAGAAACTTCCTCACATTACCCCTTAATCGGCCTCCTTCTAATCTCATGCTGTGTCCTCTTGTCCTGCTATTTTTCTTACATTGAAACATGTTAGATTCTTTCACTTTAATGCCCTTATGGTGTTTGAATGTTTCAATCATATCACCTCTCTCCCTCCAGGGTATACATATTGAGCTCCGTTAATCTGTCCTCATATGTTTTCTGATGCAGTCCCTGCACCAATTTGGTTGCCCTTCTCTGGACTGCCTCAATTTGGTTAATGTCCTTGTGAAGGTGTGGCCTCCAGTACTGCAGGTGGGGCCTAACCAGTGTCTTGTAAAGAGGGATTATTACCTCCCAATTCTGAATTGTGATACTCCTACTAATACACCCTAACATCCCCCTAGCCTTACCTACTGCTTTAGTGGTCTGCTTGGATGATTTCAGGTCATCGGAGATGATGACACCCAAGTCTCTTTCTTCCCTTCTGACTGCCAGCAACTCCCCTCCCAACCTACAGGTGGCTTCAGGGTTTCTCTTCCGTATGTGCATGATCTTGCACTTCTTTGCATTAAACCCCAGTTGCCACTCTTCCGACCATTTTGACAGTTTATCCAGATTTTATCTCATTCTGCCCACCCCATCTGGATCATCTACTCTGTTACAGATCTTGGTGACCTCTGCAAACAGATAAACCTTACCCTCCAGACCTTCTGCAATGTCACTGATGAAGATATTAAAGAGGACTGGCCCCAGGACTGATCCCTGAGGTACCCCACTTGTGACTTGCATCTCTTCTGACTGAATACTGTTTACCACCACCACTCTCTGTTTTCTGCCCGTTAACCAGTTTGCCACCCAGTTGACCAACTTCTGACCCACCCTGAGCCTACCCAGCTTGTTAATCAATCTTCTGTGTGGAACAGTATCGAAAGCTTTGCTGAAGTCAATTTATATTTTTAATTTTTATTCTTTGGGAACCGGATAAGGCCCACTAGACAAGTGCCTGTTTTCAGGGGGGACTTGCAAGCACTAGGGGAGGTTAAGTGACTTGCTCAGAGTTGCACAGTGAACAAATGGAGATTTGGGATTCAAACCCACATCTTCCAGATGTACCAAGCTAATTCACAGCTCGTTACTCTCAACCTCTTAAGTTATACTGCCAGCCCCAACCCTCTTACGGACCTGCAGAGATGTTGCAAAGTTTTACTTCACTGGTGAAGTTCCGGCAAAGTCGCTAAATTCGCCTTCACGGAGCAATTCGCAAATTTGTGCTTTCGCTTAAAAATTCGCCTAACCATGAATTGCAGAATTTTGCCCGCAAATGGTGGAATTTCATCTGTGAATCATAATTCTGCTGTTCGCAGGCAAAATTCTGCAATTCGCCAGTAAAATTCTGCATTTTGTGGCAGAATTCTGTACTTTGCAGATCAATCCGCACTTAATGAATTGTGCTAGATATGCGAATTAGCGGAACAAATTTTCCCGACTTCGCCCATCTCTACTGACTGTCATACATGGTGCTTCACATGCCTTGGGCCTAGCCAGCACATGGGGCGCCTGTGATGCTTACTTTTTCTTTGACTAGCAACAGAGGAAAGGTTCACACTCCAGAGACAATACTGGGGCTGTTAAAATGCCATCAAAGATCTTTTTTCTTTCATCCCGTTGCAGGTCCATTTCATTGATGTAAATGCAGTTGGTCTTTGTTACTTTCACTAAAGTAGTTCCACAGTCAGAGAGCATACTATATGAATGCAAGGGAACATTCATAAACCCTGCCAACTATGGTTACAAACACAAGCAGCGCCGGTTGTGGGACCGGGGGGGAGATCAAGGTCCTCTCGGTCTCTTGAATCGACCGCCACTGTCAAGTAACTTTCTATCGAGGGCTCTTACTTTTCCCCGTTGAGCCAGTTGATTTAGACTTCCGTTGAGCAGGCTGTGGAGATTTTCCGAGTCTGTCGACCAGCTATCAGACGTGTTTGAGGATTTGATTTCGATGACCCTAGTGCTCCTGGTCCTCACTCAGGAGGACGTGGACTAATCAGTGCCCCTGTCTGGTTCTCGGGCACAGCCTCCATCAGTGCTGCTAAACATGGACGTGCATGTGGTATACCATAACCAGCTGGAAGGCTCCCCTTGCCATCGCTTGGTTGATGGTCAAGGCATTCTCACTTTTTTTTTTTTTTTTTTTTAATAACTATATATTTTCTGTTTTTTATCAGACAAACAGAACATACTTACAAATATACAGTGTAACATAAAACAGTACATTGGGTCAAATATTTCACAAAATTGATTCAAGTGATACAATGCATTCCACCATGATGAGGAGGATTTGATCTGCCTCTAGATCCCCCAAAATCTCCACTCTCCTATGGTACAAAGTCATCTCTGTGTGTCATGATATATACCACCCATCTTCGCCATTGTATTTCGAATTGTTCACTACATCGGATTACTATAGCTGTGAGTTTTTCCAGCTTATATTTTTGAGTCATTAAGTCCTGCCATTCCCTGATCGTGGGGGATCTCTGGTCCAACCATCTTTTGGTTATTCCTTTCTTAGCAGAGAGCCAGCATACCTGAATTAGTTTTCTGTTAGGCATGTCCCTTTGTCCTTTCTCTAGGTCATAAAAAAAATAAATTTTCTCTGTTAATTGTATCTTCGTCCCAGTCAAGTCTCTCATGGCTACTTCTAAATTGATTATGAAAGGTTTAATATTCTTACAGGACCAAAAAATGTGGCCATGAGTGGCCAGGTGCTGCCCGCAGCCTCTCCAGCATGCTGATGTCTGAGTTGGATTGTATTTTGCTTGGATTGCTGGGGTTTTGAAAAATCTGATCATATTTTTCCAGGCAAACTCTTTCCGATGATATGAACCAGTACCCACTCTCAGATATTTAAGACACGTGACCCACTCTGTATTATTCATCTGTAACCCCAAGCCTTTTTCGCATTCTCGCTTTCTATCCCGCTTGACCAGGAGGCACAGCTGTTGATTCTTCTTGATTTCCTCAGGTGAGGAGAGGCGGCATTGCAAGTTGTGCCAGTGCTATGAGGAGCTCCTCTGGTAACAGTGGGCCATTGCGGGGCAGGGTAGGGCTCTGCCTCCTGGACTGCCTGTCACCCCTGTGGCCATCACTGAAACCTGGTGTGTGATGGGGGTAACAGTGGGGGAGCACCTGGGTAACAGTGACCACCAGTCATTGTGGTTTGAAATCACAGAAAGAGCAGAACCAAACCACACAAAAACACGTATCCTGGATTTTAGGGGGGCAGACTTTGGGAAAATGGGAGATGCTTGAAAGAGGCATTAAGGGGAATGGGACAGGAATCAGGATTGAGGAACAGTGGGCAGTATTTAAAATGGGGATTATAAGAACAACAGAATTATGCATTAAGCAGGTTAGCAAGAGGAAAAGAAAGAGGAGACCATTATGGTTTTCCAAAGAGGTAGCAAAGAAAGTGAAAGCCAAAAAGACTGCATTCAGGCAATACAAAAGACACAGGCAGAAGGGGATAGGAGAAGTACCAGGAGAAACAAAGGGAGGCAGGGGAAGTCAGTAAGGAAGCCAAAGCTCAGACAGAAGAACACATTGCAAAATCAGTGGTTAAAGGGACAAAACCTTTTACAGGTACATAAGTGAAAAAAGAAGGACAAAGGAGGGATAGTGAGACTGAAGGGGAGGATGGGAGCAGCGTGGAGGATGACAACAGTAAAGCTGACATATTGAACAGGTATTTCTGCTCAGTCTTTACTAAGGAAGAGGGGGTAATGGGTCTGAAGGGAGTACAAGGGGTGAGAATGGTGCAGAAATGGACACAAGTCCCTTTACACGAGAAAGGGTCCTGAAGGAACTGGAAGTAATAAGAGTTGATAAAGCAATGGGGCCAGATGGGGTGCACCCCAGGGTCCTTAAAGAACTAAGAGAGGTGGTGGCTGAACCTCTGGCTATCCTGTTCAGCCAATCACTGGAAACAGGGGAGGTACCCAAAGACTGGAGGACAGCAGATGTAGTCCCCTTATACAAAAGTGGGAAAGAGGAAGCAGGGAACTACAGACCAGTCAGCCTCACCTCGGTGATGGGAAAGATCATGGAAGCACTACTGAAGGAAGACTGGTGGAACATCTGGTTGTCAATGGACTACAGGACCCAAGGCAGCATGGTTTCACCAGGGGGAGGTCATGTCAGACCAACCTCATTGAATTTTTTGACTGGGTGACTAGGGAGGTGGATCAGGGGAGGGCAGTGGACATGGCCTATCTGGACTTCAGCAAGGCCTTTGACACTGTGCCACATAGAAGACTATTACACAAACTGGGGAATATGGGTGTGGGCAGGACAGTAGTGTGGTGGGTAGGTAACTGGCTGGGTGGCAGGACACAGAGGGTGGTGGTAAATGGCTGTCACTCCACAGAGGAACAGTGACCAGTGGGGTACCACAGGGATCAGTGCTGGGACGGTCCTATTCAACATCTTCATCAGTGACATTGCACAGGATATAGAAGCAGAATTTCACTGTTAGCTGAAGACACAAAGCTCTGTAACAGAGTAGACACACCAGAGGGTGTAGACAGAATGAGAAGGACCTGCAGAAACTTGAAGAATGGTCAAGGGTTTGGCAGTTGAAATTCAATGCAAAAGTGCAAGATAATGCATATGGGCACAAAAACCCTGGCACAATATATCAGTTGGGGGTGAGGATATAGCATGCACCAAGCAGGAAAGGGATCTTGGGGTTGTCATCTCTGATGACCTCAAGGTAGGGAAACAGTGTGACAAGGCATCAGGTAAAGCAAATAGGATGCTGGGATGTATAGGCAGGGCATCACCAGCAGGAAAGGGAGGTCATAATTCCGCTATACAAGACACTAGTGAGGCCCCACCTGAGTACAGTGTACAGTTCTGGAGACCATACCTCGTGGGACATAGACAGGGTAGAGAAGGTTCAGAGGAGGGCAACAAAGATGGTGCATGGGTTGCATCACAAGTCCTATGAAGACAGGTTGAAGGAACTGAACATGTACTCCCTGGAGGAGAGGAGGGAGAGAGGGATATGATGAGACATACAAGTATCTTACAGGGAGGAACAGGGTGCAGGAAAACACTATTTTAAGCGAAAAAGATGTTTCAGGACTAGAGGGCATGGGATGAAGTTGGAGGGGAGCGATTCAGAGGAAACATGAGAAAGAATTTCTTCACAGAGCGGGTGGTGGACAAGTGGAACACCCTGCCAGAGGAAGTGGTGGGGCTGAAACAATCACGGGATTTAAGAATGCATGGGATAGACATAAAGGAATTCTAGAGGTCAGGGGTAAGGGGAAATAGACTTCTAGGAAAACAAACTGAACTTACAAGCTCAAATGGGCAGACTAGGTGGGCCATAGGCCCTTATCTGCCGACACTGTCTATGTATCTATGTACCTGAGAGCCGCCATTGGTGCCCCCGCCGATCCACACTATGCAGGTGCTCCTCACAGCTGCTTCTCCACCTTTCTGGGTGGAGCCGCTGTCACCACAGCTGAAGGTGGGCACTCCAACCAAGGAGGCACGTTCTGTCACTGGCTTGCCAAGCTTGGCTACTGGTGCAGATCACCTACGCCGTGGGAACCGAGGTGGTCCACGGTGAGAATCGGTTGAGTACCCTTTTCGAGGAGTCCTCTGACGACTCAGATTACGAGTTCTTGGCCTCGTCATGGACTCTACTCCTCGACTGCAGATCATTAGGGGAGCTGTCCACGGAGCATGGCCCGGTGTTCTTCAGTGCACTTCTCCACTTAATATCAGAGTTCATGTCAGTCCCGCAAGAGCCAGCCCAGAAAAGGGCTAAGTACCCCTTTATACACATTCTGGATATGGATGAATCCCTGGGGGTTGTCTTTCCCATGACTGAAGCCATTTTGGGTCCAGCATTCTGTCAAACACCCTCTTCCTGTGTGGACCGCAAGTATGCAGTTTCAACTGGGTCCCAGTGGCAACTCAGATTCAATGCAAAGAAGTGCAAGGTAATGCATCTGGGAAACAAAAACCCAGGGGAAGAGTACACAATGGGGGGTGAGTTAATAACAAAAATCGAAAGAGACCTAGGAGTAATTATATCAGATGACCTAAAGGTGGGCAAACAATGTGAGAAGGTAGTAAGGAGGGCTGGGGGGATATTGGGATGCATAGGGAGAGGCATCAACAGTAGAAAACAGGAAGTTGTTATCCCTCTCTACAGACAGTTAGTGAAACCCCATGTGGAGTACTGCGTGCAATTGTGGAGACCCCATATCCGCAAAGACACAGGCAGAGAGGAGGCTGCTCAGAGAAGGGCAACCAAAATGGTGCAAGGTCTGCACCAGAAGACATATGAGGAGAAACTAAAGCAGCTTAATATGTATACTCTTGAGTAAAGGAGGGAGAGGGGAGACATGATAGAAACTGTCAAATATCTCAAGGGAATTAAGGTACAAGAGGGTAGTACCTTTCAGAAGAAGAGATGTGCAAGAACAAGGGGGGCAAATTTGAAGATAGACGGGGGACAGCACAGAAGTAATGCTAGAAAGTATTTTTTCACAGAGAGAGTTGTGGATGCATGGAACAGCCTTCCTGAGGAGGTTGTGGAGTCAGGAACAGTGGGAGAATTCAAGAATGCATGGGACAGGCATAAGGCAATTCTAGTGGGGGGGGGCAGGAGGAAGTAAGCTGTTGATTAACTAGAATCTGCAGCTTATCCATCAGGTAGGGAAATGGGCAGACTGGGTGGGCCAAGCGGTCCTTATCTGCCGTCAAATTCTATGTTTCTATGTAAACACTGTCAGAGTGCCTGTTGCTATGCCTGTTGTGTTCTTTTTTTCCTCTCTTTCTCACTCACTTCTGTTCTCCAGACACCAGTCTCCTCGTCGTCGTCCTCAGCAAGTAATTTTTTTTTTTTTTTTTGGGGAGGGGGAGAAAAAATTACTCACCTTAGTAATGTTGTTTCTTCTAATGGAGTCTTGCTGTATTCTGACTATTGCAGTGATATCCAACCTTTGAACTGCCCCGGAGAGGAAAGAGTTAACTTTCCATGCAAGGCATGGAACGCTGATCTCAAGCTTGGTTGAGACTCTGTCTGTTGTTGTTTGAACCCAAACCGCCAGATCTTTATGAGCTATACTCACTGGGCGTCCTGTGTGGAAACTGTAAACTTACACTAGCCAACTGGCAAGTAAATTTAATAAAAGTTTTTTTGGTTCCAAGGCAAAGACTCAAGTCAGGAAACCCAAAAAAATAAAACACAACACACACCCAAAAATAACAGGGTGAGAAAAAAGGGGGCACCTCTAGGGTACAAACACTGTTCCTGCCCACCCACATCCCAAAACCCAGGTTCTGAGGGGGGGGGAGGTCAGAATACAGCAAGACTCCATTAGAAGAAACAACATTACTAAGGTGAGTAATTTTTCTTCAAACAACATGAAGTCTTGCTGTATTCTGATTTATTGCAGAACTACAAGCAGTACCTCCATGGAGGAGGGACAGAACCTACTTGGGAATAGGCTCTGGAGCACTGCTGTGCCGAACCGAGCATCACCTAGCCTGGATATCCAGAGAGTATGCTTGGTGAAAGTATGTACTGTATTCCAGGTGGCTGCTTGACAAATCTCTAAGATAGGAATATCCCTGGCAGCAGCCAGGGAAGCAGCTGTACCTCTGGTAGAGTGAGCCCTCAGGCCTGAGGGTGGGATCCTACCTAATTTTTCATAGCAGAATTGTATACAAGAGATAATCCACCTGGCAATAGATCTCTTAGTGGCAGGTTTTCCCTTACCAACCTCATCATAAGTGAGGAACAGTTGGAGGGAGTCAAACCTGTGACCCTTGGTGCGCTCTATGTAGTAACTAAGGGCCCTTTTCACATACAAGCTGTGCAACCTCCTCTCCCCAGAGGAGGACTAGTCAGTGAAGAAAACAGGAAGAGACATAGATTGGTTAAGGTGGAAATCTGAAACCACCTTAGGCAAAAACTTCCTATTAGTCCTGAGGACCACCTTATCTCTTCGGAAAGAGATAAAATCAGGTTCCACTGACAGGGCCTGTAACTCACTTATGCGTCTGGCAGAAGTGATGGCTACCAAGAACACAGTTTTCCAAGCCAAGTACTTAAGCTCTGCTGAGGACAAAGGCTCAAAATGGGTTGCATAAGCTGAGCAATGCAAACATTAAGGTCCCAAGCAGGGGCAGGGTCCCTGAAGGGAGGATTGGTATGCAGCAATCCCTTGAAAAATTTACAGAATACAGGATGAGATGAAAGGGAAGAGTGCTTGCCTGCTGACAAGAAGGCAGAGACAGCTGCCAGATGCACTCTTAGTGTAGCTGGTCTGAGTCCCAAGCTATTGAGATGAACCATATAGTCAAGGACTGTAGGCAAACCAGCAGAGTCTGGAGAGATATGCTTCCCAGAGCACCATACAGTAAATCTTTTCCACTTGGAGTTGTAGGTCTTTCTGGTGGAAGGCTTTCGAGAAGCCTTTAAAATATCCAGAACACCTTGAGAGAGATGAAAATCAGCAAACTCTAACTCTTCAAGAGCCAGGCCTTGAGGTTGAGAGATTTGAGATTCGGATACCAAACCCTCCCCTGAGAACATGTTAACAGGTTGTAATTCCTGGGAAGAGACAGGGGAAGATGGACTGCTAAGGACAACAAGAGAGGGTACCAGGGCTGTCTGGCCCAGACTGGAGCAATCAGAATCACTTTGCAGGATTGAGACCTGATTTTGACTAGTACCTTGAACAGGAGAGGGAAGAGGGGGAAAGCATACAGGAACTTCCCTTGCCATTTGAGAACTAGGGCATCCAGGGGGACTGAGACCAACACTGGGGGTCTGCAGCAAAAAAAGAGGAAGTTGGTGATTGTCTGGGGCTGCAAAAAGATCCATCTGTGGGGTGCCCATCTGGGGAAGATCACTTTCAAAATCAAGGGATCTAGGGACCATTCGTGATGGCCCTGGGAAATCCTGTTGAGAGCATCTGCCAGGACATTGTCCTTCCCTGGGAGGTGCACTGCTATCAGAGAGGTATTCAGGGAATAGGCCAGAGACCACAACTTCATTGCCTCTGTGCACAAGGCCGTAGACCGAGTGCCCCCCTGCTTGTTGATGTACCACATTGTGGTGGTATTGTATGTCCTGATCTGAACTACTTTGTTCTGAACAGACTTGGAAAAAACTTGAAGTGCTAGAAACACTGCTCTGAGTTCCAAGAGATTGATGTGAAGCACAGATTCTTGAGATGACCACAACCCTTGGGTGGTCAGATCCCCCAAGTGGGCTCCCCAGCCCAAGAGGGAGGCATCTGTGGTAAGGATCAAAGAATGAGATTAGTGATGAGGGAACTCCTTGTCTTAGGTTGTCCTGATCCTGCCACCACTGCAAGGCCTGGATCAGGGTTCGAGTCACAGGGAATAGCTTGGTCAAAGAATCCTTTCTCTGGGACCAGAAGGCTCTTAAGTGGAACTGAATGTCCCTCATCTGAAATCTTGCCCCCTGGACCACTGCTGTAGAAGCAGCCATGTGGCCCAGGAGCTGCAGAAAATGCCTTGCTGGTCGAGACACCTGGAGGGTGAATGAAGAGGCCAGTGTAACAAAGGTCCTTGCCCTGTCCAGGGGAAGGAAGGCTCTTGCTTTTATTGTATCCAGCTCTGCCTCTATGAAGGTGAGGAGCTGCACTGGCTGCAAACTGACTTTGAAAGATTCAGAAGGAATCCTGAGAAACGAGCAGTTTCTGGAGTTATCTGTAGGTGTGACTTGACTTGGTCTGGAGACTGACCTACTATGAGCCAGTCATCCAGGTATGGGAAGATGGAGATCTTTTCTCCTTAGAAAGCAACCACTACTGCCAGGCATTTTGTGAACACCCTTGGAGCTGAAGTTAGGCCAAAGAGCATTGCTCTGAATTGATAATGGCCTGAGGGCAGCCTTCAACCTGAGGTACTTTCTGTGGGAGCTTCTGATGAGAATGTGAAATAGGCATCCTTGAGGTCCAGGGGAAACTTAGCCAGTCTCCTGGCCTTAGAGAGGGTAGAATTATTCCCAGAGTCACCATTTTGAACTTTAGCTTTAAAAGGTGCTTGTTTAAATATCTGAGATCCAGGATGGGCCGCCATTCTCCCGTCTTTTTGGGAGTTAGGAAGTACCTGGAGTACAATCCTTTTCCCTTGTGTAGGGGTGGAACCCTTTCTATGGCTCTCAGAGCCAAGAGGAAGGAGACCTCTGCCTCTAGGGCAAGGGCCTCTGAAGGATTTGCAGGTGGAAAGGATCTGGTTATCATCTTGAGAAATTTTTTGAAGTTGAGAACCAGTCTCTGGCTTACTACTTCCAGGACCCATTTGTCTGATGTTAAAGACATCCGGTCCTGGACAAAGTAAGCCAGTCTGCCCCCTACTGGTGGTGGAGAATCGGCCCAGGCAAACCCATCAGGGTGCCTGTTTGGCAGGGGCTTTAGGCTGAGGGGTGGTAGCAGGCCTGCTTGTACCTGGCCTGCCTCTCCCTCTGAAGAACCCCTCTGGGCAAAGGCGGAAGAGGAGGCCTGGGCTTGGTAGAAAGGCCTATGAAAAGGCCTGCCCCTGCCCCTGGAATGCTGCCTCTGGGGAGTGGCTTGCCTTTCCTTGGCCTGAACACTCCTATAGGTGGTCCTGTATTCATCCATTTTCTTCATGTAGTTCTCTGTTTGCTCCCCAAACAGATAATTACCAACAACAGGAAAATCCATGGCCTTAGTCTGGGTATCCTGATTGAAACTGAGAAAAAAATGACACTTTAACCGACTAAATTGAACCGATCAAAGGAGAAATCTCCGGAGCGACTGTTCAGTGAGGCGGAGTAAAGAATCTGGCGGTTTGGGTTCAAACAACAACAGACAGAGTCTTGACCGAGCACGAGCTCAGCGTTCCATGCCTTGCATGGAAAGTTAATTCTTTCCTCTCCGGGGCAGTTCAAAGGTTGGATATCACTGCAATAGTCAGAATACAGCAAGACTTCATGTTGTTTGAATGGAAGATTACTGTATACTAAGTTTTTAATTTTTTTGTATTATTTATTTTACCTCCTACGTGCTGCCACATCAGCCCCTCCTTCAGGCTTGCCAAAGCCTCCTCTGATCCATCTGCCCTCCGAGCCTCCATTCCCATATGGCAGCCTCCCTCAGGGTAATCTGGCGTAACCCTTCGCCAGATGGGTCCCCCTCCTCTGAGGGGGAATGTGCCAACCCGGGGGGGGGGGGCAGGCCAGTACTACACTTGGCCCCGGGGTGCTGCTGGGATGGAGGACTCAGCAGGAACGTGAATGGCATCAGAGAGCTGGGAAGCTGTCATCCGGCTGTACATGGAGTGGTATTTCCACTTTTCTGATGCTTCTCCCTCCTGCGTGCATCTGCAGTGCTCCTGGTCTCCACCAGAGGCCACTGCAGCATGACTTCAGCCCACTACCCACCCCAGGAGAGGAGAGCAGTCCAACGGATGCTCAATCCTCTCCTTCCCCTGCCAGCCCCCGGCGTCCTGAGTCCATTCCCAAACCTAGGTCACCGGCGTGGTTCGAGTCAAGGCATCATCGCCTCAGCCCTCTACGCCACCGGGCCAGCTTGATTATACTTAGTTTTATCAAAAAAAAAAAAAAAATTAAGAACAACAGCAACCAGCAAATAGTAGCTACTGCCAGCTAGCTAGCGCTACTCATCTCAAATACCAGCCAGCAATTCAATCTGCACTCAGACTGAGTTAGTTAGTAGTCTCCACTCTCCTGAGCACTCTCCATGGCTCCTCCAAACAGCAAACAGATGGCTGGACGCTATTTTGCTAATGCTCCCTCCCTGCAGCCCTGGCTCCTGCCTCCCTCAGACAGACAGTACAGACTTAGCTAGTTGTTTGTCCCTCTCTTCTCCACCACAATACTGCTGCTGGCTGATGCTAGTACTCATCTCTCGTCTGTTGCCACTCTCTACTTTACCAAATACAAATCTTAATCTGTCACTCTGACTGTTCGCTCACGGCTCGCCTCTAGCTCCAGCTACTACTATTAGCCTAGGCTCCTCCACTAGTCAACTCCTAACTCCAGCCCTCCAAAACAACCACTCCGACCCGACTGAACTCTCGGCAATATCTAAGCACGAAGAGATCATATGACTGTCTGCTTACAACCTGTATAGGTCATGTGTCTCTTCTGGCACTCAGCCGGAGTTATTTGAAGATTTGGCAATCTGTATTGCCAAATCTTCAAATAGCTCCGGTTTAGCATCTATGCATGTCCAGGCTACACCGAGACGACGTATCAACTGGCAGGGTACTGGTCATCCACTGCTTGTAAGAGAAATGCCCAAGAATGTCCAGGCTCCAAACCGGAGCTATTTAAAAATAAGTCGCATATTAAGTATATAGATGCCCCCAGCTACTCCCCGCCTGAAACGTCATCAGGGGACAGCCGCGGAGTGCTTAATAGGTAGCACGGGGAGGGCTCTGCATCCTAAAATGCTGGGGCAATGAGGGCGCAGGATCAACCAGATATAATTTCAAATAAATGAGAAGCGAGTAAGTTTATTTTTACTTTTTTTCTATTGCATCTACTAATCGGGCCCCACTTCACATGGAGGTGGGGCCCGACTGTACATGGACATTTCCCTTTAAGCATCTCTCTCTGCGCAATATGCCACACTCCTGTACCTTTTTGATACCCTTGCGGTATTTGAATGTTTCTATCATGCCTCCCCTTTCTCTCCTTTCCTTCAGTGAGTACATATTTAAAGGAGTAGTCCACCCAGAATTTGCAAAAAACATATGTTATGCAGAGTGTTTTGATATTTATGTTAAGTCCTAGTGTATCCTTCCCTCTGGCTGCTATTAGGAGTTTTTCCTAAATAAGCCTGCTAGCTGTATGGTCATTTTACAACCCCTAGGGATCTCCATCACAAACAGGTTTATTAGCTTTCTTTCTCTTACGATGCACCCTGTCTCATGTGACAATGATGTAGCCATGCCCTTAGATTTAGCATGTGTACTGCTTTAAAATCAGTTTAAAATCACTTCACAACAGCAGAGATTTTTAACTATTCTTATCCAGGGAGCACAAATGGCATCATTTACAGTTTAAGCAGATACCGGAGAGCAAACTAACAGGTTTCTGTAAGACAACATCTACTAAATATCTCTAATTTACTACTTTTGTTTTCTGTGTACATCTGGTCTAGCTAGCAGGAGTGTTTTAATTTTAAAACTTAATTTTATCAAACTATACACAACCATAAAAGCACAGACACTGCCCAGATCATCAGTGCTATAATTAATAAAGACTCTAGCTGTTATCTGACAAAAACCCCACTCAGTTAGAGGTCAAATATTTGCTAAACTGTAAATGCAGGTATCCGCGTTCTATTAACAGTGAGTGTTGATTTTGCTCTGTGACAAGATTTTCATATTTTTTATTTTAATTTTTTACAAATGAAGTGTATAGGATGAAGCTGCAGCCTAGAGACAGCAAAATACTTTGAAGTCAGCTTTTCTCCTGCCTGTGGTATGGCACGAAAGCAACAGGATGACAGTGACTATTCCAGCTACACATTTGATTCCATTTTACAATGGTTCACTGCACTACACATTTAGTGTATCACACTTTTTCAAATAATAAAACAAATTATTCTCCAGACTAAATAACTCACACATACATATGTTTATACTTTATTAAAAGGATACTTCACATCTGTAACAAAAAACAAACAAAAAAATTGAATAAATGAAAGTCATGTCACAGAGCAAAATCAGCCCTAACTCCCAGTTCCTTCTAGTAGAATGATGGTACCTATATTTACGGTTTAGCAAATACTTGACAGCCGAGTAGGTGTTCTGTAAGAAAACAGCTACAGTCTTTACTAATTATATTGTTGTGTGTAGTTTGATTAAATAACATTTTAAAATGAAAACACTTACTACTGCTAGCTAGACCTGACACACACTGAAAACACAAATAATGAATTAGAGCTATTCAGCAGCTGTTTTCTTACAAAAGCCCCAGTTAGCTTGCTCTCAGGTATCTGCTAAACTGTAACTGATGCCATTTGTGCTGCCTGGATAAGAACAGTTACAAAGCTCTGCTGTTGTGAACTAATTTTAAAGCAGTGCACATGCTAAATCTAAGGGCATGGCTACATCATCGTCACATGAGACAGGGTGTATCGTAGGAGAAAGAAAGCCAATAAACCTATTTGTGATGGAGATCCCCAGGGGTTGTACAACTACCATACAGCTAGCAGGCCAATTTAAGAAAAACTAACAGCAGACAGAGGGAAGGACACACTAGGACTTAACATACATATCAAAACACTCTGCATATCATATGTTTTATTTTGCAATTTCTGGGTGGACGATTACTTTAATTCCCTGAATCTTTCCTCATATAGCTTCTGATGCAAGCCATGCACCATTTTGGTTCCCTTCCTCAGTACTGCCTCCACCTGGTCTTTGTCTTTCCTGAGATGGTGGCCTCCAGAACTGGACACAGTACTCCAGGTGTGGCCTCACCATTGATCTATATAGGGGCAACACTAGCTCCCTTTTTCTGCTGGTGATGCCCCTTCCCTATGCACCCCAGCATCCTACTAACCTTTCTTACTGCCTTATCACACTGCTTTGCTATCTTCAGTTAATCAGATATTATGACCCCCAGATCCCTTTCCTGTTTTGTTGTTAACACCTCCTACTCCCCCCAAATGATACACTGCCCTTGGGTTTCTGTGCCCCATGTGCATAATTTTACATTTTTTGGTGTTGAAGACCAGTTGCCAAACCCTTGACTAGTCTTCCAGGTTTTTAGATCTTACTTCATTATCTCCCCCTCCCAGTGTGTCCACTCCGTTGCAGATTTTGTGTGTCAAAAGGGGATCGGACAGGGTGGGGAAGGGATTAAATGTGATGGGGGAAGGGGTGGGGCAGCTGCAAAGTAAGGGTTGTAGCTGCACATTCGAGCAGACTTGATAGACCATGTGACCTGTTTCTGTTGGCATATTCGTATGTTCGTATACCTTCACCTTCCAACCCTTCTGGGATGTCGCTAATAAAGACGCTGAAGAGGACCGGTCCCAGTACTCCAGTAATGACCCCCTGTGGCACCCTGCTGGTTAGCTTACCTTCTTCCAGCAATAGGAAGGAAGAGGGAGCTGGATGTCATTATCTACATGGGGATGAAAGACTTGGCTTGGGACGGGAGCAGTGCAGGAGCAGTTTAGGAAGCCGGGGAAAGGTCTCAGGGAGGTAGCATGCACTGTAGCATTTATGGAAGTGCTGCCTGTCTACAACAGCGGGAAGGAGAAGGAGCTCCGCACTAAGGCCTTCAACTCACAGTTGAAGGAATGATGCAGAAAGGAGGAGTACGACTACACTGGGGACTGGGGCTCTACCTGGAAGGATTGGAGCTTATACTGGGGGATGGCCTGCATCCATCCAGAAATGGAACAAGTGGATGGTTTAAATATTGCTTGAATGGACATTTAAACTGGTTGGGGGCAGAAGGCAAAGGGAGAGCGGCAACACCCACACACACACACACACACACACAGGCTGTGATACAGGGTAGGGAAATTCTGGTGAAAAGATTCCACAGGAGGCAAGACAATCAAGGTAGCAAGGGATTAGCAAAGTGAGGGGGAGAAAACATGCAGGCAATATAAAAAGTTGGGAAGAGACAAGAGAAGGACTAAAAATCTGGACAACCACATATGCCAATGCTAGAAGTCAAGGAAATAATAAATATAGGAAATGAGATTCCTGACCTGGAGGCCACCACCATGGTGGAGGCAGACCTGAATATTGTGGCCATTGCCGTAACGTGGTGCACTAACAACCATGACTGGGAAATAGTTATACCTGGCTACATAATGTTTAGAAGAGACAGGGTAGGAAGGAAGGGGGGGGGTAGTGCTTTATGTCAAGGAATGCATCAAAGTGATGGAGGTACAGGTAATTCGGGGAAGGGGGTGTCCAGGTGCTGTGAGTCAACCTCGAGTCAGGAAACAGAGCCACTATTCACATGAGTGGTATACAGGCCTCCAACACAGAAAGAGGATTTAGACAAGGAAAAGTTGGAAGATACTGGCAAAATGGCTAAGAAGGAATAAGTGGTGCTGGTGAGGGACTTTAATCTGCCAGATGTAGATAGGAGCCTCCCTGCTGCAGCATCAGCTAGAAATAGAGACATCCTGGGCTCCCTGCAGGGGGCATTCCTCAGGCAACTAGTCACTGAATCCACTCAGGGTAGGGCAATACTGGACTTGGTGCTTACTAATGGGAACAGTGTTGCGAACATCAGGGTGGGAAGTCATCTGGGGACCAGTGACCACTGCACAGTGTGATTTAATATAAGAACAGCAGCAGAATCCAACCACACAAGGGTGAGAGTCCTGGATTGCAAAAAGGCCGACTTTTCAAGGATGGGGGAATGCCTCCGAAAGGACCTGGTTGGGGTTGGGGGGAGACATCCTGGGTGGAGATGACAAATGGGCCAGATAAAAGAGGGCACAGTAAAGGCAACAAACCTATACGTCAAGCAAATAAGCAAAAGCAGAAGGAAGAGGAGATTGTTTACTCTGGCATTCAAGAAGATGCAGACGAGTATGTAACAATCTTTTGAGGGGCCAGAAAAGAATAAACACATTCGAACAGATTTTCTGAGAGATGAGATAGAAGCAACTGCACTTTTTTTGTAAAATTAACTATGTAGAAAACAGAAACTGACAAAGTTTTGTGTATGTATCTCCTAATGAAGCCTACTTTGTAGGTGAAACGTCGAGCTTATGGGCCACATGAAAATTAAAAAGTGCATTTTCTACTATTTAAAACAAATGCTGTCTGCAGCTCATTTATTGCCCCCCCCCCACCCTGATAAAGAGAACGGGTTCTCTCAAGGGAGGTGGCAGAAAAGGTAAGGGTGAAAACAGTGGCATTCAGAAAGTAAAAGGAGGCTGGCACAGTGGCGCTGAGGGTTGAGGCGCTGGACGCCACACCTAGTGCCATGCCAGCGACCGGGTCCGAGCGAGCCGGGTGCGTCTGTCGTTATGAGGGGAGGGAAGAGATTGAGCATCCGAGGACTGCTCTCTCTTCCCAAGGGAGGAATTAGGACACAGCGTTAGGTTGAGGAGTGACCTCTGGGGTAGCTGAAGCACGGCGCATGGCGTAAGACTGAGGCGGGCCGTAGCAGTACATTGCCATGACCAGTCAGGCTCCACAGGGACCTCGTGACAGATAAAAAACACACCTCCCCACTGATAGGCGATGGCACCTCCTTCCACAGTCCACACCTCACTTCCCCTCTGGCCTGGTCACTCAACACTATAAGAAAGAGCACCTGGCGTGGGCGCCCTTCCCAGGGGCAGACCCATGGGATGCCCAGTGCTGGAAGGGAGCTTAGGGGTAGCAGAGTCCGCAGGAGGTAGAGGCGGTGGAATGGGAGAAGTACGCCTGAGAGAGTTTGGTGGAGTAGGTAGGGGTACAAAATAGAATTAGAAAGAAAAAAAAAAGAAAGCAAAAGGAGACCTTGAGAGAGAACGACAGGGAAACGTATTTGGGGAAATGGAAAAAGGCAGGCAAAGCAATAAGGAGCGCAAGGTGCAAGCTGAGGAAAGAACAGCCCAGACAGTATTGAAAGGGGACAAGAAATTTTTTCAGGTATATTGGCAAGAAAAGGAAGATAAAGGTAGGGCTGGCACTGTGGCACAGTTTAAAAAAAAGGGGGGGGGCTGTAAAGAGGATGACGAAGAAAAGGCAAACATCTTAAATACTTCTGTTCAGTGTTCACAGTAGACGGGGAAGGGGAGGGATCACCAATAAGAATCAAGAGCTTTGAGGGGAGAGAAGTGGACACCAGTTCTTTTTCTGAGGAGAGGATCAAGAAAACACTCCCTAATCTGAGGGTGGACAAAGCCATGGCAGCCAGACGGGGTGCATCCAAGAGTGCTGAAGGAGAGCAGGGAAGTGCTGCTTGCTCCGCGGGCAACCTTGTTTAACAATTCACTGGAGAATGGTGTGGTCCTGGAGGACTGGACAAGAGCGGACGTAGTCCCACTTCACAAAAGTGGAAGCGAGGAGGATGTGGGAAATTCTAGACCTGTCAGCCTTACTTCGGTGGCAGAGAAATTAATGGAAACACTATTAAAGGAAAGGATCATAGAATACCTGGAATCCAATGGACTGCAGGACCAGAGACAGCATTGCTTCACAGAGGGAAGGTTGGAGCTGGTCCCTGGTCAGGGCTTTTAAGAGCCAATCATCCAGATTAAGGAAGACGTACATCCCTTCCCACCTGAGGACCATAGCTACTGCTGCTAAGTACTTGGTAAAGACCCATGGCACAGAGGACAAGCCAAAGGGCAGCACCTTGAAGACATAATGTTCACCCTGGAAAAGAAACATTGAAATCTCCTGGAGAGGGAACAACGAGATATGCAGATAGGCATCCTGCATGTCCAGAGAGCACAGCCAGTTGCCCTGCTTGAGCAGGGGCATAAGAATGGTCAAAGTTACCATGCAGAACTTTTTGTATTGGACATACAGATTGAGGTCTTTTAGATCCAGAACAGGCCTCATACCTCTGGTCTTTTTGGGAACCAGGAAGAACCTGGAGTAAAACCCTTTGTTCCTCTGATGTCTGGGCATGGGCTCTATGGCCTGTTTGTACAAGAAGGATTGTACTTCCTTCCCGGAGCACAGACAAGTGAGCTGGGGGAAAGCTGGAGGGCATGGGAAGGGTCTCTGGAAGGTACTCTACAAGCTCCAAGGTGTGACCCTTTTCTGTAAGTTGCAGAATCCAAGCAGCTGACATTATTGATTTAAACGGAGGGAGAACTGACCTCCGACCACTACTTCTTGGTCGGGAACCAGAAAAGGGGGGGGGGTCTGGCAAGCAATCGAGCTGAGGCGGATCCAGCCATGGGGCAGCTCCATCTCCCCTGGATCGCTTGGCGGCAGCTCCAGCACTGGAGGGGGCAGGGAGAGTAACAGAGGTTCTTCACTTGCTTTGGGGCCGAGAGGCTGCTCCCAGCCTGTTGGGTGCCCAATGAAAGGGAGGGCGATGTCTGCCCTTCTGCTGCTGTGTGTGGTACTGCAAGTGGTCAGACTTAAGGGCCCTGCTGGAGGCCTGCAGGTCACTGATTATGTCCTGAACGTCCGTTTGGCTCCATTAAAAGGGGCATTCAGCACTTTCTGCAGGACGTCCATGGCAAAGCCAGAGACTCTCAGCCAGGAGTGCCTATGGAGGCCGATGCCTGTGGCAGCAGCCCTGGCAACAGTGACCGCTAAGTCACAAAGCACCTTCAGGAGGTGCTTGCTGACATCTTTAGCTGTCTGCAAGCACTGGAGAAGCTCCTGCTTCTGAGGGCCATCTGACAGCCTGGGCAACAGCCACACCCTTTTTTCCAGTTGGTGTTCTGGTACTCCACCATGTGGGACAGGTAATTTGCAATCCTCAAAACCCAAGATGGAGAAGGCATATACTCTCTTGCCCCAGAGGTCAATTCTGCGAGACACTTTGTCTTGGGGAAGGGAACTGAGGTGTTCAGGCACCTTACACCTGTGAAGAGCAGCCTTGATGACTACTGAGTCCATCTCCGGCTGAGCAGCATGTGACAGGGTGACCCCTGTCTTAGCAAACAATCCAGGTATGTAGTCGGACACCCCCCCCCCAAAATTCCTTTTCACTCTTCATTAAACTCAGTATCATCTTTATTTTTTTCTATCAATAGTCCTTCTCTCTCTTCACTGTAGTCTAGCCACCTATAGCTCCCAATGTTATAACTGTAAAATATGTTCTGTACTCTGCTCTCAACACCTTGTATCTTATTTATGCTGCATAACCTGCTGTGTAACACTACTGTTTATACCTTGCTATAACCACCTTTTGTTGTATATTTGTAATGTTTACCCTGTAACCTCCTGGGTCGTGCCTGAAATAGTCATCTCTATGGCTAGCGAACCTACCCGGTAAACAAAAACTAAATAAATAAATAGTATCCTCTCCCCTACTTTGCTATCCCTTTATCTGGTATGCCTTCCCCTGCAATTGAAATTGGGGGGCTGTAGCAGTGCCATTGTATTGTATGACCCTAGGGAACTTAAACGGACTATGGATAAAAAAATGAAAAGGATCTATATGATGCCCCGAAACAGTAACTGCCACAAAAGAAAACGTGTAACGGGCTTTCAGAAATAAAGTGCTTGTGTGTTTATATGTCAAGAAATTGATGTGCGACATATAGTTTATATGATGCTTGAAGTGCCCTTACTAAAATGTACATCATATATCTACAGTATCTATATATCTATATCTATATATATATATAATACAAGTAACATCAGAAAATACAGGTTACTCACCTGTAACAGGAGTTCTAGGAATGGTATATGTTGTTCATCCACACTCATTGGCAGTATCCTTGCCACTTTAAATCTTGCCGGAAGGTCTTCAAGCTTGCTCCTCCCACCCACCCGGGTGGTATAACTCTCGGCTCCGCCCCATGACGCCAGATCTGGCCCGCTGGAAGCTCAGGTTGTGCGTCGAGCCGAAGGTCGGGTGGGTGGTGTGGATGAACAACATATACCATTCCTAGAACTCCTGTTACAGGTGGGTAACCTGTATTTCTAGGGACATGGATTGTTGTTCATCCTACTCATTAACGACTCTCAGTAGCTTCTCCGGGAGGAGGAGGCAAGACGACACACCCCAATACTTACTTGGGAAGAGAGACTGAGAACCGAGGCCCAAAACCAGCATCCCGCGTGACTCAAGGTCGATGTGGTAATGGGTAATGAAGGTGTTTGCTGACTTCAGGTAGCAGCCCTGCAAATTTCCTGGATAGGGCGTCCTGGAAGCAGCCACCGTTGCAGCAGTATGGTGGGTAGAATGAGCTCTTATCCTCTGGGAGGCTCCATGCCCGCCAACTTATAGCAGAGATCTATGCAGGGTTACCCACCTGCTTATCGATCCGCTTGGCTGCAGGTCTGCCAGATGCAGCTTCAGCGTAGGGTGACAACAGCTGGCGAACCTCTCCCAATTTCAGCCGTGCGCTCCTTATAATAAGCGCGCCCTTCTAGGGTCAGAGTATGGAGCCTATATTGACCTCCGAGGTGTGATTGGGGTAGAACACCCGGCAGAGTCAACACCTGGTTAAGGTGAAACTCCGACACCACCTTGGAAGGAATTTCGGGTGGGGCGCAGGACAACCTTGTCCTTGTGGAAGACCAGGTAAGGAGACTCGATGGAGCGCCTGGGCTCTCCCATCCTTCTGGCTGACGTGATAGCCACCAAGAAGGCGGTCTTCCACGACAGGTGAGAGAGAGCACACCCGTGCATAGGTTCGGAATGGCTTGCCCATGAGCTTTGCCAGTACCAGCAGTAGATCCCACGGAGGGTGGGGTTCCCGCACTGGAGGAAATGTGATCAAGGCCTTTGAAAAGCGCCAGACCACCTTCTCCTCGCCACCGACTGCTTCCCGGCAGCACCGGTGGCAGAGATGGCTGCAGGTGCCCTTAGGGTCGTGAGCCTAAGCCCTTGACTAGAAAGGGACCATAAATAGTCCAAGATGCTTGCCAAGGAACAGGAGGAAGGGTCCAAGCCCTTGCCTGACACCAAATGGAAAACCTTTTCCATTTGAAGGCATAACATTTTCTGGTCGACTCCTTACGGACGCCTCAACTACATTGAGGACCTCGTCGGGAAAGACCCAGGCCTGGAACTCTGGCCGCTCAGGAACCAGGCCGTCAGGTGCAAGGATTGAAGGTCGGATGGAACACCTTCCCTGATTGACTGAGAGCAGGTCCGGGCGAGCTGGAAGCTGCCGCGAGTCCTGGAGCTGAGACTGAGGAGATCTGGGTACCAGAACTGGCGAGGCCAGTCTGGGGCTATCAGAATCACCTGCGCCTTGTCCCTCCTCGTCTTGGAAGTACTTGTGGATCAAGGGAAATGGGGAAAGGCGTAAAGAGGCCGGGGTCCATTGCCTCGAGGGCATCCCCTGCAGCGAGCCCTGCTGAGGCGGGCATGGAACAGACTCAACCCGTTCTCCATGGAGGCAAACAGGTCCACCTGAGGTGTGCCCCAAAGGAGAACAGATGCTGTACTACCTCCGGCAGGAGAGACCACTCGTGGGATGCAGCCCCTATCGGCTCAGGGCATCGGCCAGGGTGTTGGAGCTCCTGCCACGTGAATGGCTGGAGATCCGCCTCCAGGCTGCGCCGGTGACCAAATGGAGAGCTTCCTTGCATAGAAGCATGGAGCGCGTCCCGCCTGGCGGGTTAGATAGTACATGGTCGTGGTATTGTCCGTCTGGACTCGGACCACTTGACCCCGGAGGAAGGAGCAAAGGCGGTGAGAGCTGGGCGGACCTCGGAGCTCCAGCAGGTTGATGTGGCATGGGACTCCTTGAGGGACCAGAGGCCATGAGCCAGTGTTCCCCAGATGGGCACCCCAACCCATCAGAGAGGCGCCGGTAGATGAGACCGTCGGCTGGAGGCGGACAAGCAGGATGCCCTCCTGCAAATGATCTGGAGCGTCCACCACTGGAGCGTTCCACATCCCTGTCACCGGCACAAGCTGGTCAAGGGATCGCGTTGTGACCACTGGCTGGCCAGTCCCCACTGAAGGGGACGCATGTTCCAGCCGCCCAACGGACCACGCTGGTGCAGGCCGCCATGAGACCCAGGAGGCGAGGGAAGTCCCGGCAGATGCAATTGCCCAACCAGAAATGATCGGGCAAAGGAGGAAAGAACCTCGGCCCTGTCCGCGGAGCCGCTCTGGCTCAAGAGAGTCGAGCTGCGCCCGATGAATAGAATCACCTGCTCGGCTCGAGTTCCGACTGGCCTCGTTGATAAGGAGGCCCAGTTGAGAGCAGACCTGGAGGCCAGATCTCTGGACCACTCCGCCTCCTTCCTGGAGGGAGCTGCTATCAGCCAGTCGTCCAGGTAAGGGTACACCCGGACCTCGGCGCCCGCGGGAATGCTGTCACCACTGCCATGCCATTTGTGAAGACCTGGGAGCTGGAGACAGCCGAGAGGGCATGGCTTGGAACTCGAGAGAGATCCTTCCGCTGGGAGCAAAGGAATCTCTGGTGAGAGCAGACGGATAGGGACGTGAAAAAGCGCGTCCTGCAAGTCAGAGAGCAGAACCACATGCGCGTTCAAGGATGGTATTATCTGAGCAGAGTGACCATCCTGAAGGTTCGAGACCTTAGGAACTTGTTTAGGTCGTGGTAGGCGTGGAGAATGGGGCGCCAGCCCCGCCTCGTTCGGAACCAGGAAATACTCGGACACAAACCCTGGGTCTGAAGGAGGGTCCACCACTCTCTTACCACCTCCTTCTGGAGGAGGAGGCGATGTCGGCTCGGCAGGCCGCCAGTGAGGCTGGGGATCCCGAAGCCCCCGAGGCGGCTCTGAAGGGTGGTGCCTGCCGAGATTCAGAGGCAGGCCTCTTCCACCACCTCCAAGACCCACCTGTCCGTGGTAACAGCGGACCAGGCGGGCAGGAAGTGCGGAGCCGTCCCACGGGGACCCAGGAGTGAGTGACGGGGATGGGGCGACACCCCTCAGCCCGTCACTGGGCAGGCTTGGAGGAGGGACCGCCGAGGGACCTCCTGGGCCCTTTCCTCCTGCCTCCTGTTAGAGGAAGCCGGGCGGCTTGGGTTTGGGATGCCAAGGCCGAGCCTGCTGGCCCTGGCGTTGCTGGGCAGGGCGCCGAGGGCACAGAAGGCGAAAGGGCTTAGGCTGTGGTTGCGACCTTTGTCCTTCTGGCGGAAGAGACCGAGTCAAGGTGGCATTGGACTTCTCGATCCTCTGCAGGTGACCTTCCACCCCAGGGCCGAAGAGGTCAGTCCCAAAGGAACATCCGCCAACTTGTGCTGGGTATCAGTAAAGGTGGATATCCTCAGCCAAACCATTGACGCATAGCCACTCGACGCCACCGATCTGGCACATGAGTCCCCTATGTCAAAAGCAGTCTGGAGCTGCTGTTTGGCCACTGCCCTGCCCTGGTCCGCACCTGTAACCGTAGTCTGCAGATCGGCGGAAGATGAGGATGACCTCATCCAGGAGCCAACAGGGCATGAGAAAAATGTGTGCCATGAGGGCGGCCGAACTGGCCTGTGAGACCGAGAGAGGGCCAGCGTAGACTTTCGCCCGACATAGTCCAATTTCTTGGATCCTTGTCAGGAGGTTTGTCCACATCCCTGGCGTTGCCGTGGCTGCGCTGTCGTGCAATCAACCCCTCAGCAGAGGGTGTTCAAAAAACGGACAAGGAACGGTGGGACCGCATACTTCCTGGCCATCCTGGCCAAAGGCGAGGGCAGGAAGCCAGGGCGCTGCCAAAGTTCCAGTGCGGACCCACTATGGCCTCGGCCACGGAAAGAGCCTCCGTCGAGAATCCTTCGGTCCAGAATCTCAGTGAGGGGATACCTGGCACGTTGGAAGCGAGTTCGAGCTCCATCCGGTAGACTCCGAGATGAGCGAAGCAGTCCTAGGAAAGACGACGAGCTATCGTCCATTGACTGACCTCCTGAAGACTCCAAGTCAATCGCTTGGAGAAGGGAGGAATCATCTTCGGACTCGGAAGAGTCCTCGAGAAACTGCCTCTGGCCTGAGCCACCTTCACCTGCCGAGGTCAGTCGGGAGTGAGGGTAACTGACAGCCGATGGGGTAAACCCTTAGCCGACCGAGAATCCTGGTCGGAGCCCCAGATGGTGGCTGTGGAGGCGGAGGAGTTCACGAGATCGGTGGAGCAGCTGGTTTGGCGAACAACCGGCCTGGGTATGAGCTCCTTGGACAAGTCGAGGGGTTGTGTCGACCGTTCGGTGACAACCACTTAATGGCAGGGAAGCGCGGGTCGGCTTATTCCGGCCAGGAGGAGCTGTTGCAACATAAGATCTCGTACGTCGGCCGTAATTTCTGAAGCCTCCTCATCCGAGGAGGAGGGGCGAGACGGCGCGCCCGGCTTACCATGATGCCGAGACCGAGACCGCTACTGACGGGTGGGAACGGCTGGACCGCCAAGAGGTCCGAGACCGACCGAGAGTCCCGGAATTTCCGGGGTCGGTGCGGGAGGTGTCGGCGGAACCGCACACCGCCGGCTCGGAAGGTCCATCCAGGGAGCTCGGAACCGGAGGCAAGCGAGCCCACGGGATCCTCAACTCCTCCCGGGGAACCGGGAGAGAATCTCGGCTGCTAAAGGCGACAGCCCATCAATGGGTCGAGAAAAATCTCGGCTTCATCAGTGGGAGTCTCGGTCAACTGACCTGACAGGGGACACCGTGAGGCCAGTGGCCGGGGCTTAGCGGCTCGACTCGAAGCCGACGGTCGACGGCCGGGAGAGGGACCTTCCCGCCCCAGGAGCGGCCAACGACGGAGGGACTTACCTGTCCCTCTTTTGGACCGAGAATAAGGTCCAGCAGACACAGAGCCCTTCTCCTTTAGTGGAAGGGACAGACAAAACTCCTTAAAAGAAGCCGTGTAGGAAGAACCCAGAAGGCGGGATAAATGCCGCGGCCGAGGAAAGATCACGGCCAGCGCGCCTCCTCTTCGAGCGACCATCCTCTCGAGCTGATCCAGACTGCCGTGCCAGGGACACACGCCAACCGGGCCTCCTTGGACTTCACCGGAGGGAAACGCTTCCCGGGACGGCCCAGTTGCAATCGGCCAGCACGGTCTTCGAGGACGTAGGCCGAGAAAGATGAGCACAGGTCGCAAGCCCGTGGGTCGTGCTCAAGGCCTAAGCAGTAGACACACGTGGAGTGTGGATCCGTCCGAGACATCTTCTGCCCGCATGGGCATCTCCGAAATC
Organism: Neoceratodus forsteri; assembly: GCA_016271365.2. Taxonomy (NCBI): domain Eukaryota; kingdom Metazoa; phylum Chordata; order Ceratodontiformes; family Ceratodontidae; genus Neoceratodus; species Neoceratodus forsteri. The sequence goes on along the minus strand of CM057451.1, from coordinate 665,858,941 downwards.
CGGGAGTCGATTGTGTCCATCGCAGGCGCGAGGGATAAGACTGAAGTCTTTTGCAAAATTTTATTTTTAAATCCGCATAACGGAGAAATAGGAACTAGTCGCAAACGCAGAGCGTTAAGGAGGGAACCTGAGCTTCCAAGCGGTAAGGAAGATCTGGCGTCATGGGGCGGAGCCGAGAGTTATACCACCCGGGTGGGTGGGAGGAGCAAGCTTGAAGACCTTCCGGCAAGATTTAAAGCGGCAAGGATACTGCCAATGAGTGTGGATGAACAACATATCCATGTCCCTAGAAATAAAGAATGTGTGCACCAATGAGAAAGGGGTATTGAGTCTGATTGCACTTGCCCTTTGAGAACCTGGACACAGCCCTTCTGATTTATTTATTTACTGAAATGTTTCACCAGGAAGGCACACTGAGCGACAAGTCGCTGGTCTCCCAGTGCGACCTGGGGGGAAGGGGTACAACAGGAGTGAGACATTAAACAATCAAGTCACAAGATCAACATTAACATACAGTTGCAAGGCAGGAGTAACAAGCAGTGTTACAACAGTGTTGCGCATAATAGGCAGAACAGTGGATACTAATAAGTGCCGGGTTAATAAGTAAACAATTGCTTACATGAAAGAAAAGAGGGGAATGGAGAGGGAGGGGTGAGGTGGGGGGGGTGGAGTCGAGTTCAAGTTACATTCAAGTTACAAGATCAACATTAACATAGTTGTAAAGCAGGTGTTTCAAACAGTGTTAAAACAGTGTTGTGCATAATATGTAGAAAGAGCGGACAACAATAAGTGGCAGGTTAATAAGTAAACAAGCGCTTACATGAAAGAGAAGGGGGAAAAGAAGAGGAAAGGGTGAGGTGGGGAAGGGGGAAGAGTCGTGTCCCTGGAGACCCATTTAGGATGCGAGGAACCCTGCAAGGGGTCTGTGGGGAGCAGAGAAAAGGGGATAGGCAGTGTCCCAGAGAGGCACCTTCAGGATGTGGGGAACCCTGCAAGGGGGCTATGGGGCTAGACAGAAAGGGTTATAAGGCTGTAGGGATTAAAGAGGGAGGAGAAAGAGAAGGTGGAGGTGTGACAAATGCCAGGAGGGGGAACAGGATCTAACCCAAGAGAGGACCCCTCAGGATGCGGGATACCCTGTCAGGGGGTTGGGGAAGGCCAGTAGATAGGGATTAAAAAAGTGATAGGAGAGGGAGAGAGGGATAATTGCACCTGTGAGGGGGACAGAATTTGCACCTTTGAAGGATATGGGGCCTAATCAATAGTCCATCAGGATGCATGGATCCACGGGGAGCATTCAGGATCCCCTTACATTCTGTGAGAGATCAAGGGAGGCCAATAAGGGGGAGCAATTTGGGGGGGGGGACGGGAGCTAGAAATTTGGGGTGTGTGGGTGCACAGGGTAGAATTAAGGTGACGGTAGAGGGGTAGGGGTTATCCAGGGCTCAGAGGAGGGAATTAAGGAGAGACATGGTCGGAGCAGCTGGCTGCAAAGTAATTACTGAGGGCAGAGCTGATGGAGTAGGTGGAGGATGAGTGCCGGATTTGAGGGGGGAGGGAATTCCAAATTTTTGGGAGGCTGTGAGAGTAACTAGATTGGCCAATTAGGGTGGATCTGCGAGGGACTACCAGGGTGAGGGAGTCTGCTGATCTAAGGGAATGAGAGGATGAGGGAGTTGTTATAAAGGAGGAGGTGAGGTAGGAAGGGAGCTCACCCAATCAGTGCTTGGAGGTGAATTCAGCACAGTGGGAGAGTCGTGTATTTGTAAGAGAGGGAAAGGATAGGGCACGATAAAAGATCGCAGTGGTGGGTGCGGGGGGGGCATCCAGGGTGAAGTGGCAGAAGGAATTGAAGAGGGTGTCCAGTCTGGCCAGGGAGAACTTAGGGGCAGCACCACAGACTACGTCACAGTAATTGAAAATGGGCAGTATCATCTTCTGAACAAGTTCTGTGTCCATTATGTTTGTAGCCGTTTCAGCATTACATAGTGCCCACAGAAACATGTGCGCCAAGCGCTATTTACGGTGCAGCTTTCCGTAGCTGTGCCTCTTGTAAAAGAAAGCTGCACCATGGTAAAATGAAGCCGGCATTTTGTATCTGCCAACTCGGCAGAAGAAAAAAAAGTGAATGCCCTTTTGTTTTCTTGTAGGATTTATTCCCGCTTCTTGTAACCAGGGGGTTACTATAAGAGTAAATAAAAAACCAAAAACAGGAGTTAGAGAGTGGTGTAGGAATAGAAGAAGCACTTCTAGCACTCGCACTCTCTCCCCCAGGCTGAATGCTGCCCAGCTCTGGCAAAGTATAATAAGGGGGATACTCCCCGTAGTTGCTTGTTTCTGAAACACTGCATGTCCAGTTTCTTTAGTGACTGGAAAGATAATTAAAATGTAAATGCTGAACTCCTTGTCCAGTGGCCAAGAATAACTAAATAAAGCAGTGGGACAAAATTAAAAGTTTCTCCAATGGCTGGCAATTGCAGCCGGACAGTAGAAAGGTTGCTGCACATAAAAACAAATATACAGTGCCTTAGTGCTGGAAATAAGGAACCTACATTTTGTTGTGAGCATAAAGGGATGCTGTACTTAAGATTTACACAAGATTAAAAGAGATGCTAAACGAATAAAAAATGAAGATACTGGTGTCCCAAAAAGAAAAATGTTCTGGCAGAGGTTTACTGAGCTGGCAGGTGAAGGGAGAAGAGGAGCACGCTCTCATTCTCCTATTCCCCATGCCAACCCAGAGACTTCTCACACAAGCTAGGAGGTATACTGGTGAGAAGATACAATAAAATGTATAAACTTAAAGAGTGTTGTAACTCCTGCCTTGTTGTAGGGCTGGCAGCCCTCATTTTTTTTTTTTTTCTTCTTCTTCTTTATGCTCCTCCGGTCAGCCACACCCATCCGACTGCCCCCCAAGCACGTCGCCGTCGGTACAGCGGCTACCGAGGTGCCCGCCCAGAAGCGGAGCCTGCAGGGAGTCGGTCATCATTTTGCTGCCGCCAGCATTTTTGTCCTCTGGTTTTCGCCCAGGGGCCCCAGGAGTAGGAGCACATGCGCGTTGAGGTGCACATGTGCCTACAGCCCCGGTCACAACCCCTTTTCCCCCACCTCATGGCCTAGCGCCCAGCACCCCTCTGAGCCCGTGCCACCACTAGGGGCCGCTGCCTCACATCCCCATAGAGGAGAGCCTGCCTACGGGCAGCTCTATCCAGCTCCACCACCCCCCCCGCCAACCTCAGACGACCCAGGCTCGTTCCTGAACCCGGGTCGCTGGCGTGCCACGAGGTAAGGCATCCAGCGCCTCAACCCTCAGCTCCACTGGGCCAGCTGGCAGCCCCTATTCTGACTGCATTTATGGCATTCCCCAGGAGGGATGTCATGGAAAAGGGAAGGGGCTTAGCTCCATTACAGCTTGTTTATTATGCAAAGGGTGTTTTATGCCTTTAAGTACGGCAAGAGTATTGCATAATGCTTTATGTAATAAATGTAAATGTACCTTTTCACTGTAGTTGTTAAAGCAGAAAAGGTAATCTGAGGCATGTTATTAGGAAATATACTAAAAGGGGTGGATCACCTGCCTGTGATGTCACTTCTGAAAATGTACTAAAGACCCACCACTACAGGCTTGAAAAACAGATAGGAAGGTCAGTCGTATCCTGCTCGTTAAGGTGTAAGACCTTAGTAGTGTACAATTTTCGCACTGTTCGCTGGTGTTCCTGATATGAGAAACTGTTGAAGATGGGCAGTTTTCTGAATAACCTTTTTGCTTTCTGTATCTTTTATTTGTTTTACCTGGTACTGTAAGATATAAAATGATAAACGCACTTGTGCCTTTTTTATGCACCTGACTTGTAGTCTTGCCTGTTATTTTGTTATCCTAAACCCACACGCTGTGACACAGCATAGTGTGGGAACCCCTGAGGGGCATGATAAAGCTCGTCTGTCCTAATGGGCATGACTGGCACCATGTCAGGATGGTGCCAGGCTGCAGTGGCAGCATTCCTCAAGGCAGGCAAAATAGGAGAAATGATCTTTGGAGGAGACTCAGGGATCTCCAGGAAATTACGAGATCAACGCGCATCAAGTCCTGCATCGACAGAGGAGGCGGTCAACTGAGCTGGGAGCGACAGCTCATCGGCTGGACCTGGAGGACCCAAGGAGCCAATAGCCTGAGGGCCTAGAGCAGGATCAGGCCACGTTGGGATGGCAGTCGACGATGGAGGGGCAGATGACCCGGAGGTCGATGACCATCCACCCTAAGAATCAGACAGCGGAGCTGTTGGTATGGTTCTGATAGTCACTGAGATCTGGACAGCCGGTTTATGCGTTAATGCCACAGCTGCCGACGAAGTTCTTCTGGATGAAGAAAAAGAAGCTGTTGGGGAGCGGGACCACCACCGGGGGGGGGAGCGATCCTGATCGCGGTCTTTTTCATGACATTTCCCCCCCTTGTACTTGTCTCAGGCCTTAGTGGCCTGGGAGCTCGACCACCCTGCTGGCAATCGAGAGGGTGGGACCCTGGAGGAACCGTGCCTGGACCTGGCTACCTGTTGCTCCATTAGTAAATTTTTAAGATCCTTTTTGAGTCACCTGAGGGTTATTTGATTAAATTTCAGGCAGAGCTCACAATCAGAAACTTCTTGGCCATGCCCAAGACAGCAGATACAGAGAGAATGTTCATCTGTAGAAGCAATCTTCTTTCCACAGTGGAAGTGACGGAAAAGAGGTAGAAAGTAGTTCTCAAAATAAACAAAATAAAGGAATTTTTTTTTTTTTTTTGAAATTACTATTTATTCCTCCTCCCCAGCCTGCCACCTTCGACCCTTCAGGGGGGACAACTGGACATCCCACTGCCCTGAACCCTACCCAAGCAGACCCCTAGGCCCCATGGAGCCGCGGATTACCCCCCGGGTGGGGCGAAGGCGAGGGGCTCGAACCAGTGCCCACATTCCTTCGGTCTGAGGTCTGCTGGGGCGGGCACAGGCAAATCGTGGGCACGACCATGGTCCTCCCATCTTCCCGGCTGAGGGAGGCTTGTTTCCGCATTTTTCTCCTTCCCCGAGCAACAAGTAACCTCCCCCGACGTCATGACGCGTGCGCAGACGTCCATGCTGCTCAATGGCCGCCCATCCCCAAATGAAGCTTGCAGTTCCTCGAGCCTCCACTCAGGGTCATGCAAGTGTCGGGCATCGGCCGAATCCCTCCCCGGAGAAGGCGAGCTGTCGTTGGACGCTCCAGCCTATCTCCCCGGCCGACTCCCACCGGCGGCCAGGTCCGCTCCTCAACCGGTCGTCGGTGCGTGGCTGCGGTGTGGCATCCAGCGCCCCAACCCTCAGCGCCACCGGGCTGGCAAAATAAAGGAATTTTTAATAAAAAGAGACTAAGTAAAATATACAGAAAAAGCTGCAGACAAAAAAGGCGCAAAAACTGATTCGGAGCATCCGCGGAGACCTGTGTAGATGGAGTCGACAGTGGGAAAGAACTGACGAGGTAGCAGGGCCGCTCATGCCTTTATAGGATTTGTGATGTCGTTACATTATGGCGTGGGTGGCCCGAGTTGTACTGCTGAAAATCTTCCTTGTGGATTCCCCTTCACTGAGGGTGAAGTTCCTATGGTGTGATCTGATGACTGAGATACCCCCGAAGAAGATCAAGGAATACTGTGCTCACTTCACCTCTAATCTGTAAAAACAGACCAAGGACAAAAAGTGATCCATAGGAAGTGCACTAGTCAGATCCATAACAGGTCAAAATATTTATTGTAGTCACATGTCAAATTTGTATCCAGTAGATGGCATGAAAGCCCATTTACATTTGGTAACTCTACTTCCTGGGGGCCCTTGGTAAAGAAAAGAATGCAAATTGCTTTGTTTATAGTGCAGTACAATAGCACACACAAGTGCTAATTCCAAAACGACACACAGAGTAAGCAATAACACATGACGGGGCATATGGCTGTTGAGTAATTACTGCTTGCTCCCCCAACCCCACTTCAACCACCTAGTGAGTGTGTGTGTGTCTGTGTGTGTGGGGGGGGGGTGCATTTATTACTCAAGAACCAAAGCCCTGCACTTTGTTACTGCATTTAAAAAATATTACCAAAATAAAATAAAAAAACACTAAACTAAATAAATCTTTAAAGAATAAATAAATCATCATTGATAAACTGGTTTTCATACTAAACAGCTAGGTTTACCCCATCAAACAGGTCAAAATGGCTGGTAGGCAAGTCACTCATGATGTTAATGGAACCTTTCTCCCCCCTTGTAGGTAATTTTTGTAATTTTTTTTTTATTTTTCTCCCCAGTCCCTGAGCCCGCGTGTCCCTGACATAATGCACACGTGTGCGTCTTATGGGACGCCCCACCTACTTAGTCGCTCTGTTGCCACTGCACCTGCCACGGGACCTCCATCCGGTGGCGGCGGAACTTCTGAAGCGGTGACCCACCCACCGGGAGAGAGAGCCAACGCTCAATCCTACTACCCCACGTGCCGGCACCCTGATGACCGAGGTTGTTCCGAACCTGGGTGCGCGGCAGTGCTAAGCAAGGCGTCCAGCGCCTCAGCCCTCAGAGCCACCGGCCAGCACTGGAACCTTTTTTTTGTTGCCCCCCAAAGTGTCACAGTTACTGAGAATTCAGAAGCAGCATAATTCCAAGACTTCCAAGGTACTTTAAGGCGAGTGCAGTTATTAAATCAATTACCACACAGGTCTGGACAACTACTTAAATCAGATTACTGTATTCTTTTTTTCACATTTTAAAAGGCACATTACTAAAAGCTTCACGGAAACCGTGAAGGACATTCACTCCTTGAGCAGATTTCGGGACAGCAGCCATAGGTGTTGAGTGTTGCCCTTTTATACATACAGTCACTACTTTGAGATGAAAGGCAGGTACTAGTTATTCCACACATAAACATTAACACATGACATGGAGTGAGCTGTGTACTAATAATTCATGCAACAGGTGAGTGGGAACCATGACATGACATGATACAGGAGTCTGGGTCTTGGGAGGTGTGGGTTTGTAGAGCAAAACCCACAAACACTGCAGTGTGTTACTGTGCTTATAAAATGGGTATATTAAGATATTTTGTAACATGGTATTAATGAAAAGACTTGAAATAAGCAATATGATTGGTCAAAACAGATCATATGCTACTATTAATGCCGTGCATTAATCCCCTAGATATGCCCCTGGCGTTACGCTCTTAACAGCCAGGAGAGGGACATGTGTGTCACAAATCCACGGCAGTACTTCTCAGCAAAGCAAGCAGTCCACAAAGGAGATCGTAAAGTAGTGGTAGTCTGTGAGAGAAGTAACAAATAGAGTAGTTATGTAGCTGCATCGCGATCTTCCGACTTAGCAGCGCATCACTGTAGCAGCATAAATTAACCTATCATGCCTGAGCCCAGCATAGACAATAGAATAGAACGCAATGCAAAAATGAGAAAGACGCGGAGGATGTAAAGCACTAAGTGAGAGATGAGTTGGAGTGGCAGATGACATAACCGTCGCACTCAGCATAGTGAAATGCCACAAAATTGCACAGTAAACAAACAGTGATGTGATTGAGAAGATACAAGGTGCCCAAAAAAAAAAAAAGTTGTAGAAGTGAAAGTGGTTGCCCTAAGCGGAACAGGTAAAAAAGGTTGTGGGGAGAAGCAGCGTGCCACTGTATGTAAATGAGCAGCATCTCCCAGAAGACACAAGATCAATCAATCAATCAACTTCGCTTACATATTACATACCCCTCCTGGTACCCCATATGCCATTAGTTGGTGGTTCTCCAAGCCATTTTCATGGCTAGTACTAGTGACTGCTCCTGGTAAATGAACTAACTGGTACTTCTATACAGAGAACACGGTTTATATACTGTACAGCTGCATGGTTCAATGGTGGACCTGCCCTTGTATTTGAATCCTCCTCTGTTATGGCTTGCCTTGTCTTCCTTTTATCATTTGACTCCCCTATTACTGCACCATTGTGTTTGTGTTTATATACTTATTTACATGTATTTATATGTTTTTATGATGAATGTTACCCAACCCTGTTCTAACCAGGTCCATCTTGTAAAAGAGCTCCGCTCAATGATGTTCGCCTGGATAAATAAAGATTTTGATTGATTGATTGATCTGCAATGATCAAGCTTCTAAGCCTCATCCTTGAGGGTTCGCTTAGCTGAAATTTCAGGCTACCTTTCCACTTGCTAAGAAGACCCTCAAGGATGAGGCTGAGGCTTGATGATCGCAGATGAACTAAACAGTCCAAAAGGGAAGAGATAGGGCAATTTCCCCGGTGTCCTGGCCAAATTTCCCCCATTCACTAAAAATACCACCAACAGCTTGGTCTGGTTCAATTTCAGGTGGTTACCATCTGTATCCCCGGTCACTGCTGAAAAAGGGACTTCTAGGCCCAGTGGGCTTAATGGGTCAACAAAATTCAGTAAATAAATAAATAAATTGGGGGCTGCAAATGAAGGAGGCCCTTGAAGAACATTTTGAAAATAGGCCTAGAAATGATAGACTTTTCTTTCCAAGTGGAAAGGTAGGTTGAAATAGCAGCTAAGCGAATCCTCAAGGATGAGGCCTTGAGGCTTGATGACTGCAGATGAACTAATTAGTCCAAAAGGGAACGGATACAGGCCTTCTGAGGGTCTATTCTTTTTCCTTTGCACCAGATTGAAAATTTTTTCCATTTAGCTGCATAAAGTAGGTTTTCTTTGTGCTTGGCTTTTTAGCCATGTGAAGGATTTTAACAACTTGTTCTGAATTCTGTGTATCTGGGAACTCTAGCTCAAGAACCAGGCTTTAAGCCGGCCCAGTGGCATGGAGGGCTGAGGCATGCCTTATCTCCTGCCACGCTGGCGACCAGTGTTCACAGTGCAAGCAGGTCGGCCGGGGTGGAAGAGGATCAAGCGTTTGGAGGACAGCTCTCCTCTCCCAGGGAGGAGGGGGCACAGAGGCCGGCGCACCTCTGACACCTAGGGTGTCTGAGCGCCTGGGTCCCATATGTTAGGGATGGGGACAGAGTAGTTGGCTGGTGTGCTGTGGGCGGAAGCGTGCACAGCTCGGCATTGCTGACGTCAAAAAATGCTCTGCCTCAAGGGGGAGGAGGGTGGCGGGAGGGAGAAAAGCCAGAGAAGAAAATGTCCTGGGCAGCTGGATGAATGCTGACTCCCAGAGGCGCCACTCCTGCAAATGCCAGGCACCTCCTGAAACCCAATCCATGTTGGCGGGTTCAGGGATCCCCGCTTCCCTGCCATGGGGGGGGGTAAGCCATGGTGGGGGGCTTGGCGAGAGGGAGGGCGGCCCAGGATGGGAGATAAAGAAAGTACACAAAAAAAAAAAGCAGGCTTTGAGGTGAAGGGATTCCCAGTCTGGATAATTCATTCCTACTTGTGGTAGGGTGAGGAGACAGTGAGTCACAGGGAGTCGAATCGGCTTTTTGTAGGACATAGCCAGCAGAAGTCTGGAGCTATGAGAATCATGGTTGCAGGCCGATTTCTGCACTTCAATAGCACTCTGTGTAATGGGAAATGGAGAGAAGGCATACAGAAACTTCCCTGTCCAGCTCAAAACTGGTGCATCTGCTGGGAGAGTGCCCATTGCTGGAGGTCTCCAGCAGTAAAGAGGAAGCTGGTGGTTGTGGTGGGATGCAAACAGGTCCACCTCGGGTATGTCCCACCTCCTGAAGACTGGCAAGGACTTGTCTGTTCAGAGTCCATTCGTTGTGACCTTGGTTGATGGGGATCTGCCAAGGTATTGTCCCTGCCCGGGAGGTGTATGGCAGAGAGGTTCACATCCAGGGAATAGGCCAGGGACCAGATTCTCATGGTCTCTGTGCACAGGGCACTAGACCTCGTGCCACCCTGCTTGTTTATGTAAAATATAGCAGTGGTGCTGTCTGTTCTGATCCAAACAGTGTGTCCCTTGACCTGAAGGGCGAAAGCTTTCAGTGCCAGGTACACAGCTCTGAGTTCCAGAAGATTTATGTGGCTTTTGGACTCCTTTGGAGTCCAAGTGCCACTGACTGAAGAGCTGTCTAGATGGGCTCCCCAACCTAGTGGTAAGGCATCTGTGGTAATTACTTTTGAGGGACAGGATCGCTGAAAGTGGATGCCCACTGAGAGGTTTTCCTCTTTCTTCCACCAATCAAGAGCGTGAAGCAGTGTTTTTGTCACTGGTACTAACTTGGACAGAGAATTTTTCTTTTGTGACCAGTGCGCTTACAAATTATATTGAATGCCCCTCATTTGAAACCGTGCCCCTGGGACCACAGCTGTCATGGAAGTCATGTAGCCCAGGAGCTGTAGAAATGCCTCACAGGCCTTGGCTGGCCTAGATGGAAAGAATCTGCTGCAGTCAGAAAGTTCTTAATTCTGTTCTGAGGGAGAAAGGCTTTTGCCTGCTGAGTATCCAAGTCTGCTCCTATGAAGTTGAGGAGCTGAGAGGGTTCCAAATGGGATTTCATTTTGTTGATTAGAAACCCCAGAGAGGACAGGGTTCGTCTTGTGTGGTTTAGAGTGCCTCTGACTTGCTGAGGGGTCTTTCCCACCATGAGCCAGTTGTCCAGGTATGGAAAGACTGAGATGCCCTGCTTTCTCAAGTGGGCCGCCACTACAGGCAGGCACTTCATGAATACTCTGGGAGCAGAGGTGAGGCCAAAGGTCATGGCTGCAAACTGGTAATGGCCTGAATGCAGCCTGAACCTCAAACTTTCTGTGGGACTGCCTTATTGGTATGTGAAAATAGGCATCCTTGAGATACAGGGAGACTAGCCAGTCTCACTGCTGCAGAAAGTGTATTACCATTTGAAGGGTAATCATCTTGAATTTTGGTTTGAGTAGGTGCCTGTTTAGATATCAGAGGTCTAAAATAGGTTGCCCTGTTTTTCTTTAATGTCAGGAAGTATCTGGAGTAGAGACCTTTTCCATGCTGTGAAAGGGGAACCCTCTGCAACATTCTGGCTAATAATAGAGTCTTTACCTTAAGCTCCAACAGGTATCCTTCTGTTGGGGATAAGGGTTTTGACAGAGCTGGACCCCGAAGAGCAAGAAACTGCTTGAACTGTAGGGATAGACCTTCTTCCACTACCTCCAAGACCTACTTGTCTCTGGTGATGTGGGTCCAAGCTTGGAGGTATTGGGAGAGCCTGTCCCCCCTATTGGAAGAGGGGAGGTGACCTGATTGCAGAAGTCAGGACTTAGACTGTGGTGCAGGTGCAGAAGTGGTGGCAGCCCTCCTCCGACTCCTCCTGCCTCTTCCCCTGAAATAACCTCTCATTTGAGAGAAATCCAAAGGCATGGGCATAGGACAGAATGCCCTGGGGAAGTAGCCGCTGCCTCTATTACCCCTAGGTTGAGACTTCTGGGATTTAGAGGCTTTCTGCTTGGGCTGCATTATTTCACAGGTGGACTTGTACTCCTCCTCCTCCTTTTTCATATATGCTTCAAGTTTTGTCCCCGAAAAGGGAATTATTTTCACAGGGGAAGTCCATAGCTTTGGACTGGTTGTCCTGTTATAAATTGTTTGTAGCCAGGCAAAACATCAGAAAGAGAGCCTGAGCCATGACACTTGTTGCTGTGTCATTAGTGTCTGCAGCCATGTGAAACTGGTATTTGGTGGCTTCCAGACCAGATTTCACTTTTCAGCAATGTCCTGGCACATCCTGTCAGATCTGTGTGACAGAATGGCCTACACAGAACTCCAAAGAGCCTTCTAGTACTTAGCAGAGTATGCCAAGTAAGAGGACAGGTGTAAAAGCAAAGAGGCTGTGATGTAAGATTTTTTTAGCCATAGCATCTAATTTTCATGACTCCATTTCAGGAGACACAGAGGTGAGAGGGACCTTAGCCTTATCACAGGCTGCAGCCTGCACCATCCCTTCATGGCCGGGATGAGTATAAAGAAAATCAGCCTCATTTTTAGACAGAGGATATTTTCTATCCACCGTCTTGTCCACTCCCGATAGGGAAGTAGGGGCCTGCAGGAGTTTCATAGTGAATCTTTTTTTTTTTTTTTTTTGAAATTTATATTTATTAATTTTCTGTGTAAGCAGACAATTAACATCTACAGACACTCATACATGGCATTAGATAATTAAAATAGTGCAACCAGTAACATGTGACATACATATATACGTGTCCATGTAATCTTGTACTAGAGGAGATGGGCATTACCCTGGACTGTCTGTCCATTTACTCAGTTCCCAAAGTCTTTAGACAGTTACAAGCCTCAATAGTACAAGGTGTGTTCAACAGGGAGCGTTTAAACACCGAAGGCGTTAATGCAGTCCCAAGACTGCTGATTAACCAGCTGCATGACTAGGGAGAAGGCATACCAAACTTATGACCTCTTCACAAGAACCCCCCCCCCAAACATGGCAAAAGTCAATACATAACAAAACAGTTTTACTATAGCTCTAGATAATTAAGTATAGCTCTGAGTCGTTCAGAAAACAGAACAAAGCTTGAAAACTCACTGTAGCATTAATATAAATCTGGTCTCACAGCACATGGAGCAGTATTCCCTGGTACAGGGTGCACAGTAAAGGGATAGCACAGCAGAGCAGAAGACCTGCAAAAACCCCACGTGGCATAATAGCAACCAAAATTATATGCATTAGCTATACAGACCCGCCACCTCCCTGCAGCGTGCCCCCCCTCAGTCTCCACCCGCAGCACTGTCAAAACTTTCCTCATTGTCCGCAGGGTAAGGACCTCTATGGCCCAGAGATCCTTTTGCTATTGGGCTCCCTCTTGGATCAATTCCCTCCCAGCCAACATAGCTGACTCCACTAGGCTTGGTCCCTTCAAGGTCTCCCTCAGAAGCCATCTGACAAGCACTCGCTGCTGCAACTGCACATAATCCCCCACCTGCCCTTTACCCTCACCCCCAGGGCTGGGTCTGCCCTCTCTACTTTTGCTGTATATGCCTGGGGTCTCAGGCAACATCTGCTGACTAATGTAATAAAATATCTCTGGTTGCTACCTGACGTGGTACTCTTGTACCTATATTATGACTACTGTAATCTATCTATTACTAAGCCTGTACCACCAGTGAATGCCTGTAACACTGGTTGCTTTTTTAATCTAAGCATTATGTACTGTACTGTTTTGTTTGCTGTGATGTACTGCTCTCTTGATGAGGTGCCTCTGAATATGAGTCTTTGACTCAAATGTCTGTAAACCGATGATCTAATAAATAAAGACCTTTCAAATACACCCCGATTAGCTTTTAATAATAAATGGTACAAGGAAAGCGAACCAACAAATACTCTCCCTACAACCCAAACCAGAAAAATAATGTCCAAAACAGAGAATTATACCATTTAGTCCAAAGCTAAGCAGCCATTTTATTGAAACTCACAGTTCAATTGTTCTCAGATTCGGAATTCTGGGATTCTGATATAGCTCAACAGGTTGCAATTCCCTGCTCGATCTTCTCCAGCCATTGGCCAGCATCCTGAGGGTTAGTAAACTGCCACAATTTTCCACCATATACCACCCTAAGTCTTGCAGGTAGTAAAAAGGGATGAATAATTTCCAGACCTCTAAGGCGATGGCACATTCCATCAAAGCTCTTGCGTTTAGCCCGTCTGGTAGGAAAGATCAGGGTATAGTTTTATATCTGCTCCGTTGATCTCTAAGGGGTAAACCCTCCTGGCTACTGAAATCACTACATCCCGAATCTCTGATCCCCTCGATTTTAAAAGAATGGTGCTTGTCTGCCGGATGAACCCTCGGAGTAACTTTGTAGGCTTTGGTAAGAGCCTCCCAAGAAAAGCTTTCATCCAGCTGTAACTTAATCTTTAACCAGTCCACCAAATAAGCAAGCAGAGATGTCCCCTCATCTCCCTTGGGGATCCCAACGATGTGGATGTTGCCAACAGGCATCTCATTTTCAAGGGCCTCCATGCGCCCACAAAGTTGGCCATTTTCTTTTGTGAGGGATGTGACTGCAGCTAAGGTAGAAACTGCTCGTTTTTCCGAGCCTGCCACTGACCCCATACGTTTCAGGATGGCGGTGTCATAGTGCTCCAATTTTTGTAGGATCTTCTTGATTTCTGAGTCAATGGCCCACATGGACTTAAGCACAGCCTGCCAAGGGGGCTCCGCCAAAGTTCCTGGAATGCTGGCTCCACTACTACTCGTGGAGCACACGGCCTTAGTGGACTGTGACGGAGGGTCTTTCTGCTGCCTTTCTTATTGCGCTTTTGTTCTGTCCATGATAAATTCGGTATCGTCCGAATTGGAAGAATTTGCTCTTTCTAATGCTGTCGTCCATTTTCCACCAAAACAGTCTAAAATTGCCAGATTTTTGCAATTTCGCCACCATGAGAGTGAGCTTGTAGAAGTGATTCTAACCTGGAAGATGGTTCTGTTGCGCCCGCAAATCATAGTGGATTTCTTGAAGGATTTGTATATAGGAAGCACAATCTTTTTGTAGGAGGAAGACCCATCATATTTTTATAGTCTTCATGCTCTTCATCATCATCATCCTCCTCCTCTGTGGACTCCTGAGCAGGGAGGTCCAGGGTGTCCACCATGTGGTGTAAGAAGGTCAGAAGGGAGGAAAGGTCCTCCTGGCCATCTGTAGAGGTCAACCGTGGGTCAGACAAAATGTCTGGCTCCAAAGGATGGTCGTCGTCGTCGTCATCATCATCAATCATCAATCATCTCCCCTCCTCCCCCACAAACATAGTAGCAGGATGTCCCAAAGGTTGGGACGAAGCTGCTAGGGTTAACAGGAGTAGAGGGAGCACAGAAAAAGCCCCCATACTCTGTAAAGTTTGATATAGGTGCCATGCCTTTGCCATTTCTTCTACAGGGGGTAAATCTTCATTAGGTCAGAGATCTCAGTGGGTGACTGACACTCTTTATTCTTTTCTTTGTCTTTATACCTTTTTTTGCCACTGGCCTCTCCCCTTGCCTTGACGTGGGAGGGACAGTGGTATGCTTGTGTTTACATAGTTTGTTTGCTGGAACAGATTCAGTGGTCTGTGCACCATTTCTCTTTTTTTGGCATGTCACTATTTTTACTGCTTTGTTTGTCAGCCTTATTTTCTGAGGGGTCATTATCTTTAGGCTTAGGCAGGGCAGTGGATCCCTCCTTAATAGGAGAAGCATTATTAGAGGCCATCTCTTTTAATCTTTTGGCCCTCTTTTTAATAGTTTTTTTTTTTTAGCAGAATTTAGAGCAAATTGAACAAAAATGTTCTGGATTCAAGCACTGCAAACACAGGTCATGGCTATCTGCTTTAGCTAGTATTTTGCCACACTTAATACAATTTTTAAAACCTGAGGGTCCAGTCCTCTTTTTTGGCTTTTCTGACATAACAATGTGTCAGAAAGCTGTAAAACATTGGTTCCCAAACTGGAAAATAACAAAACTCAGTAGAAATACAGAAAAAATTGTGGTTCCCGGTAAAATAAGGGAGCCTCTATTAAAACAACCTTGAAAACTGTCGAAATACTCAAAACACGGTATATTTTTACCTCAGAAAAGTTAAAAGGATCAGAGGAAAAAAGGTGAAAGTGTGGTTACTGGGAACCGGCAAGAAACCACTACAAACCCCTTAAAATGATAATAAAATGTAAAATACTTACAAACTCAGCACAAAAGTAAAGATTTTGGCACAAAAAGTTTGTTTCTCAAAAATGAGAAAGAGCACCTCAGAGGCAGTGTTTCTCAGTCAGTTGAAAAGATTCTGAAGCCCTGTGAGTTCTTTGCACTCAGCACTCCTTCCTGCTTGATTCTGATCAGCCACTCTATCTTGATGAATATTCATGGCTCCACCTCCGAAGCAGTTCAACCCAGTCTGCGTACTGCTATTGTTACTGATGCTAAAGGACTCCTGGGGTGAGAACACACAGGTTAATACTCACCTGTATCAGTAGTTCTAAGAGTGGTACATGTTGTTCATCCACACTGTCTGGGTGGGGGGGTTCATGACCTTTCCTTTAATTCTCTTGTTGGAAGTCTTTAAGCTGGCTCCTCCCACCCACCTGGGTGGTATATGCCTCAGCTACATCCCTTGTCGCCAGATCTAGCCCGCTGGAAGCAGAGTTTGTGCGTCAAAGCCAGGGAGCTCGGGGGGGGGGGGGTTCATGTGGATGAACAACATATACCACTCCTAGAAAGTACAGTTACGCAAAAACTCACCATAATAGCAGATCTTAGAGTGTGTCTCTTGCAGTAGGTAATGCTTTTGGGGTTACCAGCAGAGGTCGCTGTGATGCACAGCAGCTCTTCTAGCAGTTTTTTCACCAGGGACCACCCACACATGACATCAGCTTCCTGTTTTCTATATAAGTGTGGGCAGACCCTGGTATCCTCAGTTCCCCTGTCAGATTCAGCTCGCAAAGCAAGGACCAAGGGGAAGCCAGGTAACCGTCATTGGACCAGAATTTGGTCTCCTAGAGGAGGAGGGGGATGGAGGATGGGAACAAACCTACTGCAAGAGACACTCCTCAAAGATCTACTGTTATGGTAAGTTTTTACGTAACTGTACTATCTTCCACAGAGTGGTCTATTGCAGTAGGTAATACTTTTGGGATGAATCCCAAGCAGTAATGTCCATGTGGGAGGACAGTTATGACAGAAGAATTTGTAGGATTGCACAGCCAAAGGCCGCCCTACGGCTTGAGGCAATATCCAGACTGTAATGCCTTGTGAATGTATGGATCGTGGACCAGGCAACTGCTTTGCAGATATCTGAAATGGAGGCGCCTTTAAAGCAAGCCACAGTAGTGGCCATAGCTCTAGAGGAATGGGCTTGGACAGGTCCAGGTAAAGGCTTGTTGTATTTTTTTGTAACAAAAAGTAATACAATTTGCCAACCAGGATGAAAGAGTACGTTTAGCAACCGGGGGGCTGTCGTGACCAGGGGCAAAAGAGACAAACAGTTGAAACGTCTTTCTAATCTATTAAGTTCGATTAGTACAGTAGCGTAATATACGATGGACATCTAAAGTAAGTAGCAGATGTCTCCCGATTGTAGTAGTCAGGATAGTAGACAGGAAGCTCCAAGGAATGATTTAAAGTATGTTCGGAGACTACTTTAGGAAGGAAGGAAGGGCTGGTACAAAGGACCACTCTGTCTTTGTGAAAAATCAAGTACGGTTCCCTACACGAGGGCATGAAGCTCGGAAATATGTTGAGCGGAAGTGACAACCACCAGAAATAGGATTTTCCATGAAAGAAAACTAAGTTCACAAGTGGCTGCTGGCTCTCAAGGGTCAATTTTTCTATCATAAAATTGAAATCCCACAGAGGAGTGGGTCTTCTAATAGGTGGTTTAATATGTAACATTCCTTTCAAAAACATCTTGGCTAGTAATGTTGGTACAGTAACCTGCCATCTAGAGGTTCATGAAAAGCCGAGATGGCGGCCAAGTGGACTCTGATGGAAGAGTAACTTAAACCGGACTCAGATAGTGAGACCAGGTAGTCCAGAACCTTCGTCAGTGGACAAAAGTAAGGGTCCAAAGATTGAGAGGCAGACCATATGGAAAAGCGTTTCCATTTGGAATTGTATGTTGCTCTTGTTGGTGGCTTACGGGAGGCCAAGAGAATACTGGCAACAGGAGAGGACACTTGTAATCTAGTTATGAAAGCATCTTCAGGAGCCAAGCATGAAGGTGTAAAGTCTTCAGGTTGGGATGTAGGACAGACCCTTGACACTGAATCAAAAGGTCTGGTCTGACTGGCAATGGAACAGGGTCCCGTACTGACAGTTGTAGGAGTAGGGGAAATCACGTCTAGCAAAGCCACATTGGGACTATGAGTATCATTGTGGCTAGATCTAGTTGTAGTTTCAGTAGAGTCCGTTACAGGAGAGGCACGGGGGGTGGCATATAAGAAGAGTCCTGTCCATAGTTGGGACTGGGCATCTATAGACTGTCCCTTTTTGTTCAGGATAATGGAAAAATACTTGGGAAGACGGTGATTCACTGGAGAGGCAAACAGATCCAGCTGTGGAGTGCCCCATAGGTTGAAGATTTCTTGGAGTATTGCTCGTGAAGTGTCCATTCGTGAGTGGGGGACTGGCGACTCTGCTGGTCGGCTAACTGGTTGCACTGTCCCAGTAAGTGGACAGCTGTTAGCGTCAGTTGTTGCCGGATGGCTTCTTGCCAAACTGCACAAGTCTCCATGCATATGGTGTGGGATTTCGAACCCCCTTGCTTGGTGAGGTAGAATACTACTGCAGTGTCTGACTGGATCAGTAACGATCCTGGTGAGGTAGGGCTGGAACACTTTCATCTCTAAGAGACTGATGGGAAGAAGCAGGCCACCGGCCTTGTGTCTGATAAGGACCGACGTGTGCACCCCATCCTTGTAGGGAAACATCTGTGGTTAATGTTTGCATTGGGAGGGGGGCTGGAAAGGCATTCCTTGATCCAGATTGATTCTGGTTGTCCATCATGTCAGGGTTGACTTTAGAGAGAGTAACCCTGATTTTGTCTTCGAACCATCCTGTTTTTTGGGACCACTGATTCTGGAGGGTCCATTCTTATGTGGAGACGGGCGAATGCTACTACAGGGATGGCAGCAGACATGTGACCCAGAAGGCGCAGCATTTGTCTGGCTGTGACTATTTCCTTAGTCTGTATATGTTACGCCAGAGATATAAGTGTGTCCTGCTAGGCAGGCAGGAGGTAAGCTCTGGCTGTGACCATCTAGCACAGCTCCAACGTATTGGAGGGACTGTGTCGCATTTGGGCTGGACTTTGGACAATTGACTGTGATCCCCAGATTTGCAAACATCTTCAGGGTAGCATCCAGGGAGGCAAGCAGAACTACTTTGGAGTCTATTTTGATTAGCCAATCATCTAGATATGGAAAAATTAAGTGCCCTTTTCTTCATAAGGCTGCTGCCACCACCGCTGCTAGGCACTTGGTGAACACTCTGGGGGCTGATGAAAGGCCGAAAGGGAGTGTTTGAAACTGGTAATTTTGACCCAATAGGTAGAAGCGCAAACATTTTTGGTGGGCAGGGTGGATGGGGATATGTAAGTAGGCATCCTTCATGTCTAAGGTACAAAGCCAATCGCCCTGTTTCAGGATCGGCATAATAGCAGGTAGTGATATCATGCGAAAATGTTTGTACTGAATGTAAAGATTCAGTTGTCTGAGATCCAGTATTGGTTTGAGGTCTCCCATTCATTTGGGCACCAAAAAGAAATGAGAGTAAAATCCCGTTTGATGTTCTAGAAGGGGCACTGGTAAAATGGCCTTTTTGGTCAAAAGGGCCCTCAATTCCTCCTGTAAGATGGGTATATGATCTGGAGGATAATGAATCTTCTGCGGAGGGCAATTCCAGAGTATGACCCTTCTGTATAATCTGAAGTACCCATTTGTCAGAAGTGATCATTTGCCAGACCTCCAGATAGAGGGCAAAACGACCCCCCACAGCCGCTGAGGCCTGGTTGAGGAGGCGGGGGGGAAGCCCTAGTGGGTCACTGGGAGGCAGACTATCCAGCCCCTCCTGAAGGGCGGGAGTGGGCACCCCTGGCGGCAGAGGGATTGCCTCTGGTGGATTAAGCATGACCTCTGAAGCCGCCTTTATTATTACCTCTGTATCTTCCACCCCTTTTGGAATAAGAGGAGTGTCCAGTACTGTAGTTTGTAGATGGAGTATGATACATGCTATGGACCATATGGAGGGTTCTGCGTGATGCCTGTATATCATCCAATAAAGTTTGAGTACCTGGCCCGAACAGCTTGGACCTGTTAAAGGGGGCATTAGCTACTTTATGTTGTATATCAGGTGCAAATCCTGAAACACGAAGCCAGGCACATGGCGACGCAAAGTGATACCAGTGGCTGATAGACAGGCTGAGGTATCTACAGCATCATATCCCAACCTGAGAAGGTGACAGGAGATAGAATTACTAGTTGTCACTGTAGCCAATAATATATCCTTTTCCTGTGAGGGAGGGAGTTTATTGATAAGCTCAATGGCAGAGGACCCAAGGGTACGCTGATATTTAATTATATGACCCATATAATTCAGGATTCTGATATTCCCCCCCCCCAGATAGTCAGTTCTTCGGGATTCCTTACCAGGGGCTAAAGAGTTCATGTGCTTGGGTTTTTTGGTACAGTCATCAGCGGCAGTAATGACCCCAGAATCTGCTTCTGGAATACTGGACAGAAAGGGATAGTCCAGAGGATCTTGATATAGACAATCCGCTTTGCGGGGAACAGCTGTAATAGCTGAAGGCTGATGCCAAGCAGTCAGCATGGCATTCTGGTAGGTTGGTATTAGTGGGGGAACCACTAAAATGGGCTCCTCATGCAATTCAAGGTATTCTGCCATATCTTTACGTTGTGTGTCATGTTCAGTAGTCGAGAATCCCATGACCTTTTGTATTTGAGCCATCATTTTGCCAAAGGTCGGGTCATCTGGGGGAGAGGCTGCGGAAGGTATAGGCAGATCCTGATCCAGAGAAGAGATTTCCGAATAAGGGGATTCAGGATTGGGAAAATCCAAATCTTGAAACTCCGTCCTCAAGATCACCGGGGAAGCCAGCCGGTAATTCTTGTTCATCTGACAAATAGTCCTCCGTGAAAGGAGGAGGGGACCAGGGAAGCATGGTATCCCGGTCACTATGGAATCTTTTAGGTGGAGGAGGAGGAGGAGATCAGGGAGAATTACCAGACACTCCTGGGTCAGAGGGCTCAGAGTGCCGCATGGCATGTAAGACCTGTCCGACTACGTTGGTGATGTCCCTTTCTTGGGATGAAGGGGGGTGAGAAGTGGGGCATGTTGGGAAACAAGAGGGATGATAGAGGGGATGGGACGTGTAGTATGAGCAGATCATGCCCCTGGGTAGTAAAGACCAGGGTCCTGATCTCTGTTCGCCTGACCCTTATAGGACGCCACCTGTAAAGGTGCAGGGGCAGTTAGTAAGGTCTAAGCCACAGGTCCCTCCCCTCCCCCAAGGAATGCGGGTCTCATAGTTGGGCCCGCAGGGGAAATGGAGTTATTTTCACTTAAATTGTCAGATGCCGTCGACAGGAGAGAAGCCCCCGTCGATGGAGCAGCTGTATATTTAGCTGCATGTAAAGCGCTGGAAAGCATAGTCAACGAGAGGGTATAAGCCTCCGTTGAGGAAGAAGTTGTTAGAGTATGCGCCATCAACGGGCGACAAGGCAGGGAGTGTGAGGAGGGTTTTTCCTTCTTTTTCTGCCTGAAATGAGAACCAGCAGTGGGGGAGCCCTTGGTATGAGCCCCCTGGTTCTCCAAGAGAGACATTTTCTGCTCCATCAGACAAGTTGCCTGATTAAATTCCTGACAAACTGCAGGAACTGGTGTCGTGTGTAGTTTAGTAGTCCAAATTCTTGTCGATGACTGCTACACAGAAGTTGCACTAGCTGCTGCGCGAGCTGAAGATGGGAGGGGTGCTCTGTGAACCCAGAAAGGGAGCCGATGGGAACCGCATACTTGTGGGCCATTCAGGCTGATGGCGCAGGGCAGGAGTTAGGGTGCTGCCAAAGTTCCAGGGCCGGGCCAACAATGGCTTCAACCACTGGGAAGGCCTCTGTCGGAGAATCCCCTTTTTCCAGAATGTCTGTCAGGCTATATCGATCCCATTTCTGAACAGGCTCCAAAGGCATCCCCGTGGATTCGGATATGAGACGGAGAATGCCCATGAAGGACGTGGGACCTTCTTCCGTCAAGAGACCGAAAAGAAAAACCTCGAACAGACAAGAGTGCAAAGAAGAGTCCTTGGACATATCGGCCAACCACCTTCGGTCCGCTGCTTACGGTCGGGAGTTAGGGTGACTGACAGCCTATGCGGGAGGCACTTAGCGGGCCGAGACTCCTTGACAGGAGCCCGGGAGGGAGGCTGTTTAGGTGGCAGTTCCACCACAAATCGGCGGAGAGGTCGGTTTTGGCCAAGCCGGGAGGGTCTTCACCGGCTCCGCGGGTGGAGGGCCGGTGTCGGCCGGCTCTAGAGAAGTCGTGTCAGCCTAGAGGGTGACAGCCATATGATGGCCAGCATAGAAGCCAGGATCGACTGTGAACCTGCCAACACCAACTGTTGCCACATAAGATTCTCGTAGCGTTGACGCAGCTTGAACCGAAGCCTCTCGGCTTCCGAGGAGGAGGACGATAAATAGCGGCGGCATCGCTTCTTGGAACACCCAGAATGGTGTCTGTGAGTTCTCCTTGACCTGTCGATCGAGGCTGACCGAGACCTAGACCTCAACCGTTGCGGGGGGGACAGACGGGGGGTGCTCAGAAGGACCCAAGGAGACCCGCAGCTCCTCCAGATCAGAGACAGCAACCATGAAGAGGTTCCCAGCAGGCTGGGATTCCTCCTTGGTAGGTCCAGTCAGGACCGGAGTCCTGAACAAGGAATTGTCGGCATCATCCAGCGACAACCGGTCGACTGGGTCTATAATTTCGATCAGGTCATCGTCATGCATCTTAACCAGCTGGCCTGATGGGGGCATCATGAAGCCAGCAATTTTGACCGAAGTCGAAACTGTAGATTCCTGGGAACGAGACCTCTCGATCCCAAGAACGATGTTGACAAGACTTCTCTCTCTCTCGTGACTCCTTGGAATCCTTTTTATGGGACCAGGAGCTGTGCAAAGCCGAAGGACCCTCCCCCTTGGTCAGGAGAGATTGGCACAACTCCTTGAAGCCCAGTTTGAGCGCTACGAAGACCAATGCTGAAGAGGACTGATCGGCGGCCTGAGCTGCCTCCTCCTACTCGAAAGCCTTCATTTGCTCAAGTTGTTCAGCGGACCTCACAGCCATGGAAACCACTCCCTGGGCTTCTTTAGATTTGACAGACGGGTTCCATTTCTCCAGTCGGCCGACCTATAATCGTGTGAGGCGATTGTCCAACACATTCGGCTAGAACGAGTGACAAAAGTCGCAAGCCTGGGTATCGTGATCGTGGCCTAGGCAATCGACACACGTGGTATGCGGGTCAGTGCAAGACATCTTCTGCCCGCAGGGGCACCGGCGGAACCCTTATGAGGACTTGTCCTCCATCGCAGTCGAAAAACGATGCAGTGAAACTCTAACAAGTTTACGTTTTGGTAAGTAATCCGAAGATTTAAGCGCCAGGGCCTGCTCATCGCGGAAGCGATAAGGAGGGAACCGGAATCTTCCAGCGGAAAGGAAGATCTGGAGTCACGGGGCGAAGCCGAGGCATATACCACCTGGGTGGGTGGGAGGAGCCGGCTTAAAGACTTCTGGAAAGAGAATTAAAGGGAAAAGAGTTTTAAAGGAGCTTTGAAGACCCACCTTTTTAGCATAGCTTTTAATGATTTATATTAGTTTTAATTTTATTGTATTTATTGTTTTTGAAATTGTACAGGCGCTTTGGTTTTAAGAAAAGTGCCTTTTAAAAATAAAGTTGAATTGAATTGAAAAAAGACATGCCAAACAGTGAGGATAAGAATATATCTACATCCCTAGAAAATATGTTTCAATGTGCCTCTCTGAGCTTTGTACTTGTTAGAACTGGCTGAGCCCAACTTTTGCATTCTGAACAATTTTATTGGAGTAAAGTACATATTGTTAGGTATCTTGTGTGCCAATCTGAGAGTCAAATTCTAGGTTTTATACAAGCATGCCCACACTTCATCTAGGCCCTTTTGGGCCTCTGTCTACTTCTGGGAATTCCTGACTAGTATTTTAGTTGCAGGTCCAGACAGCTCGCGGCAAAATCCCTAAGCTTCTTATATGAGGCAGAGACGACATGACGCCGATTTGCCTCTATACAAAGGCCAACCCAGGAGTCTGTCAAGCACGTGGGCCCAGCCTGTAACCCAACATGTGCTGAAGCTGCATGAATTGAAAACATGTTTACCTTCTGACTGGTTACGTGTTTTTAAATGCATCGAACAACACTAGTGTATTGTTCTCTACCTCCATGGCCTGTTTTGTCAAATTAACCCAGGTAGAAAACCATCACCACCTATCATTTTTCCTCCTATTGTGAAGTCAGGATTATGGTGGATGGGTTGGTGCAAGTCAAAGAATGGGTTTCTGCCTGCCTGCATACCTTTAGAGAAACACCTAGGGGGTTATCTCTTAGCTGCCTGGGTAACTGATCTAGTCTACAGCTGGTCAGAGCTCTAATGTCTATATTGTAAACCTTAGCCAGATCAGTTTCTATTAAGCTGTGCACTGGCAGTGGGTTTAGTGTGTCCTCTGTGAGGGGTCTAATCTCTACCATAAAAAGTGGCAAGCATGACACGCTAAATAGTACAGAAAGAACTCCAGCAACTGTAATTCCCCCTCTGTGCTTAGCAGGTTTCAGTTAGGTGTGGGCTCTTCTTGGGATTTTCCATGCCGCAAGAAATGTGATAGGGTGGCTCGCAGACTGCTGAACTATTGTTTGGGCAAGAATATTCCTGGTATACTCAGTGGGCACAGAATGCATGACAACACATTCATTTTTTAATTGTATTTATTCTTGCCCAGAGTGTGAGAGGCAATACTAGCCATCCACTTAAGCTCACCTTTATCTCTGTCATGAGCCTGGTAAGGTTTTTTTCAAGCATCAAGTGTTTGCCCATACGGACTGTGATTCCCAAGTATTTAAGAAACTTTGGTGCCTGTGTGCCTCCCAAATGCATGACTTCAGCCCTATTAATATAGACATTAAGGGGCACGATTATAGCATTGTCTAGGTTTAGTCTGTATCCTAGAAACTTTCCAAATCATTCTATTACCTCAAATAATGCTGGGACAGATGCCTGCGGTCTTTCCAGGTGAAGCAAAATATTATCTGCATATGTGGAAATAGAATATCTATGCCCACCCACCTTGATTCCTAAGATTCTAGGGTCTTGCAGTATGGTGTTTTTGTTAGTGGTTCCAGGTACAGATTGAAAAGGACTTGGGATAGGGGCACCCCTGCCTAGTACCCTTCCCTAATTTAAAGAAGTCGGATTTAAGGCTGTTACAGCATACACAGCCCGAGGGATGGGAATACATAAGTGTTATCCAGTCAGTGAACTCCTTAAAGAACCCAAATGCTTCTAGGGTAAGAAAAAGATAGTCCCAGACCACCTTATCAAAAGCTTTTTCTGTGTCTGGGGAGACCAGGACTGCGGGGATCCTGGAATCCCCAGACGCAGAAATTATGTACGCCCACACCCACTTCCTCATGTGATCTCCAGATAGCCTGCCTTGCATGAAGCCTACCTGCTTCGGGCCTATTAGGCTCTGCCAGACTTGTGTAATCTGTGCAGCTAGGACTTCTAAAATTTTAATATCTAGATTTAATAATTAAATGGGCCTACAATTATTTACCAGTTATTGATCTCTCCTCGGCTTGAGAAGGAGAATTATAAGAGCCTCCTGGAACCTCAGATCTAGTAGCCCTCCCTAATATGCAAGTGTAAGGAGTATAGCGATGGTCTACATCTATCCAGGAGGGGAACCAGGATCCTAGGTGATAGGTTTAAATGTTTCATTGGCAAGCATTTAAACTAGTCAAGGGGGGAGGCACTGAAAAGGAGAAGGGAAATCCTAGCCCCCCACAAAAAAAAAAAATCAGGGTAGTTAGTGAGGTAAACACCAAGATAGAGCAGTCGATAGGGAGAACGACAGGGGTAAATGGAGAAAAAGACAAAGGCAGTAAGGACAGGGATGGGGCAAAAAGAAATAAAGCCATAAAAAAATGGAGGGTAATGAATACCAATGCCCGTAGTCAAGGTAAAAAGCTCCCCGAAATGGTGGCCTTGATGGAAGAGGGATGCCTAGATATAGTGGCAGTCACAGAAACATGGTACACAGAGAACCATGACTGGGATATCAACATACCAGGGTACACAATCTACAGGAGGGACAGGAAGGGAACAAGACGAGGAGGAGGAGGAGTAGCTCTCTATGTAAGGGAAGGGATCAAAGCAACAGAACTAAAGGGTAAACAGGGAGGAGAGGAGGCACTGTGGGTCACCCTGGAGACTGGAAATGGCACCACAATCCACAGAGGGACTGTATACAGACCCCTGTCTTGGGGGGAGGAAATGGACAAGGAAATGATAGAAGGCATCCTTGGGATGGCAGAGAAAGGGGAGATATTGTTGATGGGGGACCTGAATATGCCAGATGTTAACTGGAGCACCTTTGCTGCAGCCACATCCAAGAGCAGGGCCATTCTCAATGCCCTACAGGGGGCACGTCTCAGACAGCTAGTTTTGGAACCCACTCAGGAGGGGGTAATATTAGACCTGGTACTCTCAAATGGGGACAGAGAGAGGATCTCCAGTCTTGAAGTGGGTAGCCATCTGGGGACAACTGACCACCATACAGTGTGGTTCACAATAAACTTGGCTCCAGAGTCAAGCCATACAAAAGTGAAGGTACTGGACTTCAGGAGGGCTGATTTTGTCAAAATGGGAGAGTGTCTCAGAAAAGCTCTAGCAAACAGGCAAGAAGGTGGGGTGTAGCAACAATGGGGAAACATCAAAACCACCATCACAAAGGCAACAAGCCTGTGTGTGAAGCAAATAAACAAATCAAAACAAAAGAAAAAAACACTATGGTTCTCAAAAGAAGTAGCGGGGAAGGTAAGGGAGAAAAATATAGCATTCAGGAAGTATAAGGAAACACAGAAGGAGCAGGTCAGAGAACTGTACCAGTTAAAGCAGAAGGAAGCGGGGAAAGCAGTCAGGATAGCAAAGGCCCAAACCGAGGAAAAGATAGCCAACTCAGTTAAGAAGGGGATAAAACCTTTTATAGGTACATTAGGGAGCAAAGAAAGACTAAGGCAGGGATACTGAGGCTGAATAAAGAGGAAGATAATTGGGCAGAGAGCGACAGAGAAAAAGCAGGGATACTGAATGAATATTTCTGCTCAGCATTCACAACGAAAAAAGCAGGTGGAGATACCTAATCCAGTCAAAAGAAACACTCTGGATAGGGGAGGATGATATTAGTCCTTCCACAGAAGAAAGGGTTCTGAAAGAACTCTTAAAACTGAAGGTGGATAAAGCAATGGGGCCTGATGGGATTCACCCCAGAATTCTGAAAGAACTAAGGGAAGAACTAGTATTTATTTATTTATAATGCAATCAGTTTACAACCTTTGAGCCAGGGGCTCATTTCCAGTAACACCACTGACTGCCCTTTTTAATAAATCATGGGAGGATGGTGTGGTACCCGAGGACTGGAGGAGGGCGGATGTAATTCCCCTTCACAAAAGTGGGAGCGAGACAGAGGCAGGAAACTACAGACCTGTCAGTTTGACCTCAGTGGTAGGGAAAATGATGGAATCACTTCTGAAGGAAAGAACTGTTGAGTACCTAGAGGCCAGTGGGGCAGAGGACCCAAGGCAGCATGGATTCACAGTAAGGAAGGTCATGTCAGACCAATCTAATCGATTTCTTTGACTGGGTGACCAAAATAGCAGACCAGGGAGGGGCTGTGGACATGGCCTACCTAGACTTTAGCAAGGCATTTGACACAGTCCCTCAAAAAAGATTAATAAACAAATTAGCCAGCCTGGGAGTGGGTCCCAGGGTGGTAGCCTGGATAAAACACTGGCAGGACAATAGGACACAGTGGGTAAAAGTAAATGGAGTCCACAGTGAAGAAAGGTGGGTTACTAGTGGGGTACCGCAGGGTTCAGTACTTGGGCCGGTCCTTTTTAATGTCTTTATAAGTGACATTGCAGAGGGACTGGAAGGGAAAGTATGTCTCTTTGCAGATGACACAAAGATCTGCAACAGGGTTGATATGCAAGGTGGGGTGGAAAGGATGAAAAGGGACTTGGCAAGGTTGAAGGAATGGTCAACTGTATGGCAGCTTAGATTCAACGCAAAGAAGTGCAAAATAATGCATCTGGGAAACAAAAACCCAGGGGAAGCGTACACAATGGAGGGTGAGATACTGACAACAAAAATGGAAAGGGACCTTAAGGAGGGCCAGCAATGTGAGAAGGCAGTAAGGAGGGCTGGGGAGATACTGGGATGTATAGGGAGAGGCATCACCAGTAGAAAACAGGAAGTTGTTGGCCCTCTGTATAGACAGTTGGCAAGACCACATCTGGAGTACTGTGTACAGTTCTGAAGAACCCATCTCTGCCAAGACAGACAGGGTGGAGGCTGTCCAGAGGAGGGCAACCAAAATGGTGCAGGGTCTGCACCAGAAGACATATGAAGAAAGATTAAAGCAGCTTAAGATGTATAGCCTCGAGGAAAGGAGGGAAGGGGGGGGACATGATAGAAAATTTCAAATACCTCAAGGGAATCAACAAAGTCCAAGAGGGTAGCATCTTTCAGAAAAAGAGATGTGCAAAAACAAGGGGGCACAATTTGAAGATAGAGGGAGGCGGCTCAGTGGTAATGGGAGGAAGTACTTCTTCACAGAGAGGGTTGTAGATATATGGAATGACCTTCTTGAGGAGGTCGTACAGTCAAAAACAGTGGAGAAATTCAAGAATGCATGGGACAGACATAAGGCAATTCTAGTGGGGGGTAGGAGGAAGTAGGCTGTTGGTTAACTAGGATCTGCAGCTTATCCAATAGGTAGGGAAATGGGCAGACTAGGTGGGCCAAGTGGTCCTTAATCTGCCATCAAATTCTATGTTTCTATGGTGATTGTGTATAGAAATCAATTCAGTCAAAAACTTGGTTCTGCTGCAGTAGTGATATCATACCGCCGAGTGGCAGAAACAAAGTGACTGAATCAGCTGTTGAGCAGTGCATCAGCTGCTCGCAGTTCACTCAGAGTTCGCTCTTAAAAACAATATAAAGAGACAGCAGATTTCAATAAATGTACTTGTCCCATGCACAACAGTAACAGAACTGGGAGAAACGGACCACTGGATGTTCTCCTGTACGAGTGCTGGTTGTTCTACGGGGGGTTAGTAAACGTAGCTACTGATTCTTGACAATGTAATGTTCTTGCGGCTGCCGTTAGGAAACAAGTTAAACTGAAGAAAGCCTTGTTGGGAGTTTGTTTTTGCACCATGCACCATACAAAATAGTGTATGGGAGCCCCACGCACAAGGCTATTCTGCCACCTTGTGGTTACCATGACGACTGAGGGGCCTCTCAAGCTTTGCTCTCGAGTTCCTCATCATCACAATAACCACTCGGTGAAAGAGTAGCCCTGCTGCATATGGTCTCCCAGACACTATTCTATATTTATACAGGGCGACTAGGTGTGGTATTATTTCTTCACTTAGTTTTATAAAAAAGTTAGAAGAGAAGCCATCCAGCCCAGGGACTTTGTGGTAAGATTCGTAATAGGCCCCACCACCTCTGATACAGTTATTTGTCTGCCCAGGCTTCTCTTTGCACTTCACTTCAGGTATTTGTGGAAGATTGGCTGCCCTCATGAAAGCCTGAATCTCAGGTTTTTCAGCTGTTGGCTCTGCTGAGTACAGCTTTTTTTAACATTTTACAAAACATTGCACAATGCCCTTGGCTTAGTTTACACGCTGTGGTTAGACTTAAGTCTCACTGCCAGTACTGTTCTAGCTGCCTCATTCTGTCGAAGTCTTCTCTCCTTGATTTACATATTTCGGCCTGGCTTTGAATATGGCTCTCAGCTCCCTCCCTTAGTAATTCGACATATTTCTCCCTATTAATTTTTGGCTCACGCTATTACGTGTCTGGGGAGGTAGCCTGTATATTTTCTTCCTGCTTCCTAATCTTGTGTAGCAGTTCTGCACATTCCTGCATTCTTTTACGGTCTCTTGTGGATGCCAACCTAATGAGCTCCCCTTTTATCATACATTTTTATGCATCCCAGATATCCTGGAAATTAGAGATGGTTCCCTGATTAATCTGGAAGAATGAGTTTGTACTCTCCTTAACTAGCTTCAAGCAGCTCAGGTCTTTTAATAAATGACTGTTAGTTTTCCAAGTCCAGTCTTCACTTCAATTGACCTGTAATGGCAGTGCCAGCTTTACCAGTGCATGGCCCGACACCACTACTGCTCCAATTGTATAGCTCTGGACTCCCTCTAAGACAGTTTGCGAGATCAAGAAATAGACTACTCCGGATTGGCAACCGTGTACTGAGGAGTGTACGGTATAATCTCTATGACTAGAGTATAGCATTCACTATGGATTAATTAGCCTGTAGTGTGTCTATGAAGTCCTGTAGATCTCCCTGTGGAGATGAATGGCCCCTTCTATGTGCTAGTGTTCTGTCCAGCTCAGTATCCCGGACCAGATTCCAGTCCCCTCTCACAATAACTGAGAAGCATCCCTGGGCTGCTACAGTTGTAAGTAAAACTATGAAAAATGCTGAGTCCTCTTTGGTACATATATACATGCTAACACAACTTCAGATTCTCCCAACAGGCTATTCAGGATGAGACAGCGGTTCTCCAAATCCCGTAATTCTGAGGATAGTTCAAAGGGAACAGACTGGGCTATCAGTATAGTTACTCCTCCTTTGCCATTACTACTGCCTGCCACAAATGCCTAGCCCACCCATTCCCTATGCCACAAATTATTATTATTACAAGTGTGCGTCTCTTGTAACACTGCTATTTGAGCACCCATGAACCTTTAGGTGCCTTAGAATCATGTGACATTTTGGTTTTGGCCCCTTTAATAGTCCTAGAAACAAATTTATAGCCCTGTGAAGCCATCATGCCATTTATCTAAATTACTTGTGTGTGACCCCGCTTTTTGTACCATCCAACTTTATATATAGGTTCCATGTTTGAAGCATCATACCCCTAGAGACACTGCACAGTTGGTATCTGCATCCCAAAGAGGCACTGTTGTATTGGGCAATCGAATCCTGAACATTTCTTTTTTTTTTTTAACAATAACCAATGTAGACTACAGAACCGAATAATTAGTATTATTACTTCATGTGAATGCCTGGCGATCAAATTCCAGTTGGGGAAGGAACATAAATCTCTTCACATAATGTCAGTTTACATATCCCCTGATAAACAACAACCTCGCATCACAGCGTTTGCCAGATATTTCAAACAAGCCTGCGTAGTCACTGGGAACTTCAGTATCAATTAGGCAGCCAAATCTAATGTTGCCCACAAGTACCTGGTGTCCAGCCTATTCCCAACACAAGTAGTTAGTGACTGCACCTGTGTCAATCATAAAACTGGGTCTAAATCCTTAATCGACTGGATCCTAGCAACCCACCCAGAAAGATTAGCTGAGGTATCGGTCCTGCCTCATTCCATCAGTGCCCACTCGCCCGTCCTATGTGCTTGGTCAGCTAAACTACCCAAGACCCACCCAAAACTATTAACAGCAGAGTCCTAAAACAAGGTTCAACTGGCGCCTTCAAGGCACACCTGGCTCAGATAGACTGGAGTTCCTTGGAAGTCCTCCTGGACACTGATACAGTCCTTGACTTCCTTGTGACCCAATTCACAGCCACCTGTGACAAATTTTCCCCTCATAAAAAATGTAAGGTATGAGGCTGTGTAGTCGGGTGAGTCACCCCTGCACTTCTAGCTCAAATGCATGTCAAGGATAATCTTTGATGTCGAGCAAGGGAAACTGGCTCACCTGTAAATTTTCAAAAATACAAAGCAGCCCTCAATAAGTGCACCACAGAGATAAGACATGCCAAAGTAGCACACTTTAAAGATCAAAGACAAAACTGGAGTGACTGAAAAAAATTCTGGGAGCACCTGAATGACCTCCTGGGTAAGGGACAAATCTTCACCTAGAATGCTTAATAATAATGGAGTTGTTACTACTGCCTCAGCCAAAATAGCAGATATCTTCAACACAGCCTTCACAAACCTCAGTTCTGTCCTCCCTCCCAACACGATGACTGGGGCCAGTGATGGAGGATGCACTGACCGATTTAATATACTCAGATCAAGACTATAGGCACTGCAAATTCTACTTCAAGTGTGTCACCACACCTGAAACCATCAATTATGTCAAAAGAGTCCTAAGTAAAACAAGGGTGGGGGAGGGAGGAGACACAACAGACATGAAGTTGCTGGCCCTAGCACTAGAGGAAAGTAGAGTTACGTAAGAACTTACCGTAACAGTAGATCTTCAAGAGAGACTCTTGCAGTAGGTATTCACAAGTAGGACTAAGCCGCCTGGCGTCAAGACCCCATGGAAAAATCTCTAGCTAGCAGTCTTTGGCGGGGACCGCCCCCACGTCAGGTGACCGTCATCAGCCGACGTCAGTATAAAGGGGGCAGTCTTGATGCCCACCCTCCAGTTCTTTCCCGCTAAGCGCCAAAGGGCTAACAGGAGAGAAGAAGATATGGTCCCTTATCTGAAAGGGAAGAAATGAGGGGCGGAGGGAGGAAGCATGTACCACAAGAGCCTCTGTGATCTACTGTTACGGTAAGTTCTTACGTAACTATTATCTCACTTCGAGAGAGCTCTTGCAGTAGGTATTTACAAGTAGGACGGAGTCCCAAGCAGTCTGGAACAAAAAGAAAGTGGGAGGAGGAAAAAAAACAAAAAAACATCCACAAAAGCTGAGCTTCTAGACAGGGATCATGAAAGGATTCCCTGCAGAACAGCTAGCCCAAAGCCTGCTCTGCGGCGAGAGGCAATGTCCAAACAGTAATGTTTCGTGAAGGTATGGACAGAAGTCTAAGTTGCGGCTGCACAAATCTCAGCCGCCAACACATTCTTGAAGCAGAAGGGTCTTGTGATACTTGTCTTAGCAGAAAGTGATACAACTGGGCAACCATTTAGAAAGGCACTGCTTGGAAACAGGGTTGCCTTCTCTCTTGTGAGCGAAAGACACAAAGAGTTGGTCTGTTTTCCTGAGATCCTTAGTTCTGTGAGTATGGTATCTCAGAATTCTATGTACATCCAGGGCATGAAGGAGATACTCCCCCCGACTGGAGTGCTCCGTGAAGAAGGCTGGCAGCTCAATGGAATGATTCTGAGTAGATTCAGTCACCACCTTTGGAAGAAATTTAGGGTTAGTACGCATGGCCACCCTATCCTTGTGAAAAATCAAATAAGGGATTTGACACATCAAGGCTTGCAACTCAGAAATCCTCCGAGCTGAGGTGACGGCCACTAGAAACAAACTCTTCCAAGAAAGAAACTTCAGCTCTGCCGCCGCTGCAGGTTCGAAGAGAGGCAGAGTAATCTTCTCGAGAATGAAGTTCGAGCCTCAAGGAGGTGCAGGGTTGCAGATCGGGGGTCTTAAGTGCAGGACCCCTCACAGAAAAGTCTTTGAGACTTCTAGTTGTGCAAACATCCTGCTCCCGAAAGGGATGTGGTAAGCCGAAATGGCTGCCATATGTACTTTCACTGACAACTAACTAAGGCCCAAGTCGTACAGGTGCCTAAGGTAGTCCAGAACCTTACTGGCTGGACAAGAAAAGGGTTCTATGTTTTTAGAACCCGCCCAGATGGTGAAGTGCTTCCACTTCATGGCGTAAGTGGACCTGGTGGAAGGCTTTCTGGCCTCCACCTGGATGTCAGCAACCACGGGGGAACTCCAAACCAAGCTTTAGCTAGGCCTGGATGAACTAGGGTCCCCATCTCCTAGGTCAGCAAATGTTGCGACAGTGGTAGAGGAAGAGGAGGTTCCTCGGAAAACTGTAGCAGAAGAGAGAACCAGGCTTGCATCGGCCAAAAAGGAGCGATGAAGATCATTCTCGCTCCCTCCGACCTGAGCTTGTTGAGTACCCTCAGGATCAAAGGAATCGGAGGGAAGGCATAGGCGAATCTGTCCTTCCAGCACAGAGACAGCGCATCCCAATAAAAAAGGTCTCGCCCTGGAGCGAGCAGAAGGCAGGAAGTTTGGCATTGTCAGGGGAGGCAGAGAGGTCCATTTGAGGAGTCCCCCAGTGCTGGAAGATGTTGTCTAGCATGTCCTGGTCGAGTTCCCACTCGTGAGACTTGGCTGACGAGCCACTTAAGGCATCTGAAAGAGTGTTCTCCATCCCTGGCACATGAATGGCTGCCAGATGAAGGCTGTGCTGGGATGCTCAGTGCCAGACTCTCGTGGCTTCCCAGCAAAGGGGATAGGAACAAGTTCCTCCCTGTTTGCTGCGATACCAGACAACACACGTTGTCTGATTATATAAGAAGGTGACTGGAAAGAACAACCAGGAGGAGAGCCTGGACTGCATAAAGGACTGCCCTCAGCTCAAGGACATTTATATGGAGCCTTTGTTCGAGCTGAGACCAGCTGCCCTGAGTCTGTTGAGACCAGAGATGGGCACCCCAACCTGCCCGATGCATCTGTTGTCAGGGTCTGGGTGGGAGGAGCGGTGCAGAACAGGATCCCCAGATTGAGATGTTCTGGAACCGTCCACCATTGCAAGTCTCTGACCATAGGGTCTGACACCAGGATTTCGTGATCCAGGTCATCCTGAGACTGGTCCCATTGAGACTGCAGGGTCCAGGGAGAGATCCTCATGTGGAGACGAGTGAGTGGGACGGCCGGCATGGCAGCTGCCATCAGGCCGAGAAGGCAAAGGACCTTCCTGGCTCCGACCTTTCTGAGACTTGATAAGAGCCAAGCTTGGTTTGGCAGTGTCTCGGCTCTGTCCGGAGGTAAGAAAACCTTGCTCAGAGTCGTGTCCAATACTGCCCCTATGAAATGTAGCCATTGGCAAGGGATCCGATGGGACTTGGCAGGGTTGATTGTAATCCCCAGATTGGAGAACACTTGAAGGGTGAGGGAAAGGGAGCCCAAAAGTTCCTCCCTGAATGGGGTTGCCAGAAGCCAGTCGTCCAAGTAAGGGAAGACTTGGACCCCCATGGTACACAGGAAGGCCGTCACCACTGCCAGGCATTTGGTAAATACTTTGGGGCCCCGAGGATAGACCAAAAGGAAGGGCCTCAAACTGGTAGTGGGACCCCTGAAAACAAAAACGGAGGTATCGGTGGTGGGAGTGGCAAACGGGGATATGGAAGTAGGCATCCTGCATATCCAGGGCGCATAGCCACAGTCCCGGCCTAAGTATGGGGAGAAGGCTCTGAAGGGAGAGCATTCGAAACCATTTGTACTCCACAAACGGATTGAGGGAGCAGAGGTCTAGAATGGACCTCAGGTCCCCGGTTTTCTTTGGTACTAGGAAGAAGTGAGAATAGTAACCTGTCCCCTGAAGGTGTGTGTGGGGGGGGGTGGAGAATGGGTTCTATTGCCTCTTTTAGCAGAAGAGTGTGGATTTCTTCCAATACTAACTGCAGATGAGTGTGGGAGTATGAGGAGGGAGGGGATGGTCTGTGAGGTTTTTTTTGAATGAACTCTATTGAGTGTCTTGCTGCAATCAGCTAGAGCACCCAGACACTGCAGTTATCCTCTCCCAACCCGGTAGATGAGAGGAGAATCACCCCCCTACAGGTTCCTCTGGACTGGAGAGAGGCAGCGGAAGAGGCAGGGAGTCAAGAGGGAGGGGGCAGAAGTAGCGGCCGAGAGACCCTGGGAGCTTTCTTGCTGAAGCGCGCCTTGGCAGCTTGCAGCTTGCGTTTGTTGGGACGTCAGGGTTGCGTCTGCTTAGGCCTTTGGCGGTTGGGGTGCCAAAAAGACAGTTTCTGCCTCTGAGAGGGTTTGTACATTGTCTGGACAGACCTTAATGCCAAACCCTTCTCCTATAATTCGGTGATGATGTCCTTGACATCACCGCCAAACAGCACAGGCCCTCTGAAGGGAGTAGCATGGATGGATGGCTGACTGCACTTCAGGGGCCAAACCTGACACTATGAGCCAGGCATGACGTCGTAAGGACATGGTGAAGGCCGAGCTCCTGCCTGCAGTGTCCACCGCATCATATGTAGCACGAAGTATGTGTCTACAGGCTGAGCGTGTGGAGCGGACAAGATCTTCCAGTTCCTGCTTTGTTTGAGAATCTGGGAGGGAGTCCAGGTTTGATTCCATATGACTAAGAATAGCCTTTTAGTAGTCCCCCATGTGACTGACGTAATTGAGGGCCCTCATGCCCAGAGTGGAAGAAGCATAGAACTTCTTCTGGTGTTGGTCCAGAAAACGGGACTCCTTGTCGGGGGAGGGGGGAGAGACAAGCTGAGATGCTTAGGGTTGGCTGATCCTTCGTCTGCGGCGCTAATGATGACCGAATTGGCCCTGGGGTGAAGGACTAGAAAATCCTTCCCCTCAGGAGCCTGATATAGCCTGTTGGCCTTCCGAGAAGGGGGCTAATAAGAAAGGTTGCTTCCAAATAGTGGAGACAAGATCCTCGTGAGGCTCTACCCAGGGTGGAATCAGGGTGGGAGAAGTCTCCGGGAGGTCCAGATGGGCCGCGGGCTTCTTACGCGGAGGATCTGGTTCCACTGATTGCCACTCGCAGGCGGCCTGGATTTTCTTCAGCAGCTCGAGAAAGGAAGGATCTTCCGGAGGGGACTTCGGAGAACCTTGCAACCTGGGTCTATCTGGAGTGTGGGGCTCGCCCTCTAGATCAGAGCGTTCGGAGTCCAAATCTGACTCCGAAGACTCCTATGATGGAGAAGCAGAAGAAGAGGCCTCCCTAGGAGGGGGAGGATCATCCTCTCTGGGGGTTCCCCGGGACAGTATGTCCTCCCTGGCCCGAAAACCAGAAAGTTCAGATCTGGTGTCAGGCAGAGGAAGGGGAGTCTCTTCACGCTGACGTAAGGGGTCCGGCATTCGGACCGGTGTCAGTATGCGTTTCTCGACCTCTTGGGCGATCTGTGATTTTGTTTCAGCCCACCAGGAAGCCAAGACCTTCTTCAAGTCCACCTGAGGCTGCAGGGTAGGTGGAGGAGGGGGAGGAGGAGGCGGAGGGGGGCTCGTGTACGGGTAAGCTGGAAACCTGTAATAAGGGTATCCATAACCAGATGGCGGGAGGCCCAGCGTCGGGTATTGAGGTGCTGGGTACTGAAGTTCTGCGTATCCTGGCATCGGGGTGTCCGGAGTCTGAGGTGCTGGCGGCGGCCCTGCAGGTGGACCAGACGGATAAGGCGTTGGCCCGGAGAGGGACCCATCTGTGGTCTTGGGAACCAGGAAGGCTGATGTTAGATCATCAGGGAGCAGGATGCTGGAGGGTGACGTCAGGTGGTCCGGCGTCACCCCCCCCCCCCGACGTCAGCGTGTCAGGCTCCTCGACCCCAGCCGGAGAGGGAGGAGTAAACTCCTTGGAAGGAGCCGGAGAAGATGCGCGGTCCTCAGAGGGCAACGCAGCCGACGTGTACTGTGGCAACTCTCCGATATCAGGGATGGATGAATTGCCTGATGAAGGGTAGCCGGTTGGGCAGAGGTCGGGCGCGGCGACGACCGACTTATCAGCCGTGTCTGGATGGGCGTCGGTGGGACTGACGCTCGACTTATCAGATGCACTCTGACCGGAAGAGTACGATCCGGGGGGGGTTACCAGGAGAGCCGTGACCCCAGCCGAAGTCATGGCTGCTGTGGATGATGAGTCCTGATCCTGGTGTTTCTCCTTGTCCCTCTTTTTCTTGTGATGGCCCTCAGGAGAAGCTGACACCTGCCTCAATTTCTTAAGTTCCTTTTCCATGGATGCCATTTTATTTTTTTAGTAAATGAGCTTCCAGGGACTGCTGCTTTCATTTCTGAGTCACAGCGTTAAATTTTCGGCAGTGCTCACACTCCTCTACGCGGTGGTCTGGGCCCAGGCAGCAGAGGCAAAGGGAATGGCCGTCCTTGTGAAGGAACTGGGATCCACACGAGTCGCACTTGTTCTTATGTGATTCCGACGGCGTTGGGGAAGACATGCACAGCAAAGTAGCATTACACAAATATCAGAGTAAAATAAAGTAAAGTCAAAAAAGACTGATACTTGTCCAAAATGGCGAGAAAAGCAGACGCTGTTCTTCCGTAAGGTACTTTCGCAAGCCGATGGCGGGAAAGAACTGGAGGGCAAGCGTTGGGACCGCTCCCTTTACACTGATGTTGACTGATGCAGGTCACCTGACGTGGGAGCGGTCCCCGCCAGAGACTGCTAGCAAGAGATTTTTCCGTGAGCCAGGGAAATTCCCACACAGGCAGGGTCATGCCTTAACTGCACAGCTGGTCTGTCAGGCATGTGCCCAATGTGGCTACCAAATGGCCCTAGCACCCAAATCAGTGAGAATAAAACACCTTGAACTTCAGTCATAGCATAGAGTTGCTCTCTAGAAACAAGCTAAATACTCATTGAGGAAAAGACACCATTATACTCAGTTTTGAGAGACCCAAATTGGTGGGGGTGGGGGGGGGAATGTAATGAGAAACCAGAACTTATGCTCTATTAGTAATTAACCACATATATCAAATGTACCAGCCTAACAGCAAACAGTTCTGCCAGAAGAGCTAGACCATATTGTCCCTCTCTTTCTGAACTAGTTACACAAATGCCCTAGTTGTGTCGCTGTTTGTAAACACAGGGAATGGGCTAGCAAAGTAATACAGTTGGGAATGGTGTCCCTTGCACTTAGGGATCACTTTGCAGTAATGTCATTAGACAGAGTGCTATTTTGCACATGAGCCCTGATACTACTGGCACCCTGCTCAGGCGTTCAAAGTGGTCGTGAATATTCATAACCCTCCCTTAACTCCACGGTCTATTGGTGGCATGACTGTACTTACAAAGCCTGCACTATCCTCATTCAGCTCCAACCCCTGTGCATAAGTGCTTTCCATCTCAGGCACTCCCCTTAAATGAAACTGCCTTACTCCAGTGCCAGTGATGGAAAAGACCCCATTCACGGGCCTAAATGGGCCATTTCCATGTCCCACAGTGATCTGTGTTTTACTTTCCATTTCTTTCTTCTCCTCCCGGACCAGCCTCCCTTCTTCCAGTCCTCCCAGCCCCGTCAACCCGGCATCCCCTGGTACTCACCTCTTGCTTGAGGTGCCAGCTGGCCAGGTGCGGTGCCTGTGGAGGAACGGGATCAACCTGCCGGCCCACGGTGTTTTCTGCCTCCAGTTTCTCCCATTCCCCAAGTCACGGCCTTGAGCGTGCAATGGCGGCGTAATGGCAGAGCCACATGCGGAAGGACATCTGTCTCGTCTCTGCCCCCCTGTCATGTGGGATCGGTGTGCAAGCCTCCAGCTGCCACTAGGGGCCAGGCATGCACTGATCGCCAGTTCCACCCCTCCTCAGGAGAGGAGAGCTGTCCTCCAGATGCTCAATCCTCTCCCATCCTGACCAACCACCGGTGACCCAGTTGCACAGTTAACACGGGTCTCCGGCGTGGAAGGAGATAAGGCATGATGCCTCATCCCTCCGCACCACTGGGCCGGCCACCAGTGTCACCTCTGACTGGTTAATTCCAATGGGCTCCTTATCCATGTTGCTGGGTTTCAAGAAGGAGAATCAATCAAACTTTATTTTACCAGGTGAAACACCACTGAGTGATCTCATTTACAAGGTGGACCTGGACAGGTACAAAACAGACATACATGATACAATGTACATCATATAATAGATGCATCTAGGTGCAAAATAGATAAGCATGATACAATAAACATCCTCATAGAAAAATACATGTAGGGCATATACTAGTGTACAACAGGAGTTAGAGCAACATCTATTTCACTTTAGTACACATAATTGTGCAGTAAAAGTGTGTTGGGAGGCCCCGCTACAAGGCAGCCTAAAATAGAAAAATTAGATAGGAAGGTACAGCCCTGGCAAGCATAATTTAAATAGTAAGTAATTATTGATAGTTAACAGTAAAGATGGGAAAGTGGAAAGAAGGGCACAGCCAACTTCAATATAGTTTTAGGTACAATGGCTAATGCATGGTCTGTGCTGAGGATGCTGTTGCATGCGTCATGGGTTAAAGCGCATCTTCAGGAGAAGGGTGGGGAAACTCTGGTGGAGAAGCTGTCTCCCAACAGTAGACTTTGCTAGGAGGTAACTAGTTCAATGGGTGCCCTGAGGAAGCCTGTGTGACGAAGCACTGGGGGTTTCTGGTGGCTGGCTGTATTGGGTCTGGGGCAGGTCTGTATGCTTTTAACATTTTTCCTAAAAGAATAAACAAGCAACTTGAAATACTGAAAATGATCTTGAAGAGAGTTTTTTCGCTGACTTGTTGGCAACTATACAAGCTGAGAAAAGTGAGCCTCTGATAGACCGCCCCTGGTTTTTGTGCTCCCCTTCTTTAATGTGGATACATTAAAGGCAGAGTTATTGTTTAGAACCCTAGCCAGGGGGCGTTCTGTAGGTGAGCACTCCTCTTATTTACACAGAGCGCACCTTTTTTATCCGTTTTCTAACATCCAAAGTGCGCTATCTTTAACTTCCGAGGGCTCAGGGATGAGATCCAATTTTAAACAGTCTTAATTCCCCATGGGTCTGTCCAAATACAAAAGTCTTTTTACTAGACATTTTCAAAAACTTTACAGGCTCGGTACATATGTTAAGTTACAGCAACAACTGTAAAGAGACTAGTACTATTTGATGACACTGGTAGGCTGTTCAGGTTTCCTGGATTGGGTGATCTGGAAGCCCAGGATGAGCTTCAGTAGCTCCATTTTAGCAGCTGCTGCTGCTGCATTGGAAACTACGTTTCCTTTACTTGTGGCGACAACCAGGCGAGCTGGATGAAGCCTGCAAAATTTCACTCCAGCTGAGTATAAACTTTTTTGGACCTCCTTGAAGGCAATATGTCTGTCACGCACTGCTGGGGTGACATCACTAAACACATACAATTTATGTCCTTTCCAAATTACGTTTTGCTTCTCCCTTACCTTTGCCTGTATACAGACTTTATCCTGGAGGTTTAAACATTTGATGATAATCACATTGGGCTTGCTGGGGGGGGAGGAGCATGGTTTAAGCGACCAATGAGCGCTTTCCACCACATTCCTGTTATCGGGTTGGCGTGGTAGGTCCTGTGACATCTATTAAAGCCTGAATGAAGCCTAGCACATAATTACCTTCAGCCTTCTCTGGGACCCCCGGCAAGATTATTACATTGACTTTGCCCCTCTTGATCTTCAATTCTATCCTCAAGTATGTTAACTTTTTTCCTCAGCGCAATTATTTCCTGTGCTTCCCGCTGCTGCGTGTCCTCTAGGGAGCTGACTAGCTTCAGTGTCCCCAGGCTGCTGACTGAAGTGCTCAAGCGCTGGGCTTTACCAACCGGAGAGTCTCTGCCACCTCCAACATAGTCACTTTAATGGAGGCAAGTTCAGTGAAAATAAAAAAACGGTCTAATCATTCATATACCCCTTCCGGTTGTTGGTGGTGGGGGGAGAGTCTGATGGTGGTTTTCCTTTTTGGCGGTTAAGGGCACAGCAGGAGCAAGGGAGCTTCATTTGTTTTCAAAGCTCTAGTTTCCAATTCCTCCGACATTTAGGAGTCTGTTCGTGCACTTCATTATATTTCATCTTACCAACTCTGGGTTGATAGCCAAGTCTATTTAATGCAACAAAAAAAAAAAAGCCCCATCTATAGACTGATTAGTGCAGAGTCGTCGTGAAGCCGACCAATCAAGCAAGCTGCATCACATGATTCACCCGTTTCTTGTTTTAAATAAAAAAAATTAAAAGGAAGAAAAACAAAATAGTTCCTCAGGTCCTGAAAAAGTTACTACTCTAACTGTGTTATGTCCTCACAATTTCATTTGATGTGGTACTGACTGACCAATGTGAGTGCTAAATTTTCAAAACCCATTTTATAAAAATCATTAAAAAATACTGGTAGGGTAGATACAAAGGGGGTCAAGTGAGATGGCCTCTACATTATCTTTGAGCTGGGATTCAGGTGAGAGCCTCTACATGGATCCTGGAGCTGAGAGTCAGGTGAGGCAGCCTCTACATAATCTTTGAGCTGGGATTCAGATAGGCAGGCCTTTATATGAGTATTTGAGCCGGGATTCAGGTGAGAGGGCCTCTTCATGGATCTTTGAGCAGGGTTTCAGGTGAGAAGATAGCTACATGGATCAATAAGCTGGGGGTTCAATGACAGGGCCTCTGCATGGATCTCTGAGTGGGAGTTGGATCTCTGAGCTTGAGTTCAGTTAAGAGGGTCTCTATGTGGATCTTTGTGCTGGGGTTCAAATAAAAGGACCTCTACATGGATCTTTGAGCTACAGTTAGGAGAGGGGGCCTCTACATGGATCTTCAAGCTGGGGTCAGGTGAGAGGGCTTCGACATGGATCTTTGAGCTGAGCTTCAGAAGAGAGGGCCTCTACATGGATTTCTGAGCCAGAGTTGAGATGAGATGGCCTCTCATGGATTTTTGAGCAGAGGTTCAGATAGAAGAGCCTCTACATGGATCTCTGAGCTGGAGGTCAGGTGAAATGGCAATTAAACAGATCTTTGAGCTGGGGTTCAGGTGAGAGTGCCTTTACATGGACCTTTAAGCTGGGGTTCAGGTGGGAGAGCATGTACATCATCTTTGAGCTGAGGCTGAAGTGAGAGGGCCTTTACATGGATCTCTGAATTGAGTTCAGGTGAGAAGGCCTCTACAAATATATTTGAGCAGAGGTTTACGGGAGAGGGCCTCTATGAATCTCTGAGCTGGGGTTCAGGTCAGAGGGCCTCTACATGATCTTTAAGTTGAGGTCAGGTGAGACAGCCTCTACATGGATTTCTGAGCTGAAGTTTAGGTGACAGGGCCTCTATATAGATCTCTGAGCTGCTCAAACAGCAGCCTTTGGAAAATGGGAAGAGGTTTGTTTATTGAGCAGGTAGCTTGTTCCATTCTGACAAGCAGGAGATGGAAATGGCTCCTCTGTTGGAACTCTTCAGAATTTGAGTTGTCAGCTGGCATTACAACCCTTCCCCCCCCCCCAAGTTATCACATAAAATCATGATCACCGTAATTCTCTTTCTGTCCCCATGGTAACTTTCTACAGCTCTGGGGCACAGCTGAGGACTATTAGCTCCATGGCGTGGCAGCAGAGCACTGCATGCTGCCACCTGGCAGCTCAAGGTTTGAAAGCAGACTCAGATTCTCTATCGTGGAGCTTGGCACTGGGTCCTGGAGAGGAATGGTGCAGCCGCCTGGTAACCATGCACCTTTGTCCTCAACCCAGCCAACAGAGGTGTACTGATATCAACTACCCGCTCACCCACATGGAGTTGAATGTGCAGTCATGCCAAACCTAATGATAGGGTGGACAGGAAGGGGAAAATGGGGGGGGGATTAATGACTAATGCCCTGTCCCAAGTGAACTGTACAGCTATTAATCTG
Organism: Neoceratodus forsteri; assembly: GCA_016271365.2. Classification (NCBI taxonomy): domain Eukaryota; kingdom Metazoa; phylum Chordata; order Ceratodontiformes; family Ceratodontidae; genus Neoceratodus; species Neoceratodus forsteri. Next base: position 665,815,895 of record CM057451.1, on the reverse strand, counting down.
CAGTCGCCCACTGGACTGGCACATTCCCACTTCCTGGCAGCCCTTAACAGGCTACCTTTCCTGTTCTTGCCCCCCCGGAAGCAATGACCACAAGGTAATATCTTCGTGGAACTTTGATTACAGCCAGAAACAAGGGTTAAGTGCATTAGGCCCTGAAGTAAGACCGTACTCCTTTGCAGTGTTAAGAAACTTAATCATCCACCTTCTATAGTTACTGGGTACCATCCACCCCAGCTCCAGCCCTGTCCCCTCAAATACCCCCCCACCAACCACACCATTGAAAGTACCTATAGAGGCTTTATCAACTGCATGCACATTAATATGTGTAGCTTTCTCCCCAGTTTGCCAAGTTTGAAGCCGAAGTGGTAGTGCTTATGGAATCCTGACTGAAATGCAAGATATCAGATAGCGAAACTGCTCTCCCCTCGTACACTCACCCAAGAAAGTACATGTTGGTAAGCAGGGCAGTGGTTGCCCTCTCTACATCTAGGATCACCTACAGGCCTCACTACTCCTCTCTTGGGCTAAATAACAATCCTGTGAATTCCTGACTGCTACTATTGAGCTTAGCCAAGGAAGCAAAAACTAAACTGATAGTTGCCTACCTCCCCCCAGTATGATTGACTTAGGATTCAACTCCTTTATTGAGCAAGTTAACAGCCTGATTCAAAGCCAGGAGAAGCTCACCCTTGATGACTAACATAAACTGGTTCTCACTTCATCCCAGAAAGTTCAAAAAGAAGCTGGCTGACCTCTGCCTCAGCCAGCTGGTCATGTCCCCTACCCGGATCAAGTATAAAAGATCTACAGAAACTATCATAGGATTGGATCCTGACATCTCACCCTGACAGGCTCTCCCAAGTGAAAGTGTTCCCTGATCTACTTAGCGACCACTCCCTGAGCTACTGCTCCTGGTCTGCCAGTACAAAGAAATCAATGCCAAAGTTTGTATAGATCTGCTGCATCAGGAAGGAGACTCATCAAATTTGGGAGCTACCTCCTTAAGGAAAGGATAGTGCAACACCTGGAATCCATAGGGGCACAGGACCCAAGACAGTATGGGTTTACAAAAGGAAGGTCCTGTCAAACTAATCTCATAGATTTCTTTGACTGGGTAACCAGAGTGGTGGACCAAGGGGGAGCAGTTGATGTTGCCTACCTTGACTTCAGCAAAGCTTTTGACACTGTTCCACATAGAAGATTGATAAATAAGCTGGGTAGGCTCAGGGTGGGTCAGAAGTTGGTCAACTGGGTGGCAAACTGGTTGACAGGCAGAAAACAGAGAGTGGTGGTAAATGGTATACAGTCAGAAGAGATGCAAGTCACAAGTGGGGTACCTCAGGGATCAGTCCTGGGGCCAGTCCTCTTCAATATCTTCATTAGTGACACTGCAGATGGACTAGAGGGTAAGGCTTGTCTGTTTGCAGATGACACCAAGATCTGCAACAGAGTAGATGATCCAAATGGGGTGGGCAGAATGAGAAGAGATCTGGATAAACTAGCAAAATGGTCAGAAGAGTGGCAACTGGGATTTAATGCAAAGAAGTGCAAGATCATGCACATAGGCTGGGAGGGGAGTTGCTGGCAGTCACAAAGGAAGAAAGAGACTTGGGCATCATCATCACCGATGACCTGAAATCATCCAAGCAGACCTCTAAACCAGTAGGTAAGGCTAGGGTGATGTTAGGGTGTATTAGTAGGGGGTATCACAAGTCGGAAGAGAGAAGTAATAATCCCTCTTTACAAGACACTGGTTAGGCCCCATCTGGAGTACTGCGTGCAGTACTTAAGGCCACATCTTCACAAGGACATTAACCAAATTGAGGCAGTCCAGAGAAGGGCAACCAAAATGGTGCAGGGACTGCATCAGAAGATACATGAGGACAGATTAACGGACCTCAATATGTATACCCTTGAGCAAAAGAGGGAGAGAGGTGATATGATCGAGACATTCAAACACCTTAAGGGCATTAACAAGGTGAAAGAGTCTAACGTGTTTCAATATAAGAAAAATAGCAGGACAAGAGGACACAGCATGAGATTAGAGGGAGGCCGATTAAGGGGGAATGTGAGGAAATTCTTTTTCACAGAAAGGGTGGTGGATGCATGGAACGGCCTACCTCAGGAAGTAGTGACTATGAATACAGTGCAGGGCTTCAAACAGACATGGGATAGGCATAAGGGAGCAATACAGATGAGTATGAATAGATAGGCCACTGACAGAGCAAAGGCCGATGGCATATTTATAAGGTAGAAAAAGAAATGGGCAAACTGGATGGGCCTTGCAGTCCTTATCTGCAGTCAACTTCTATGTTTCTATGGTGTAAAACTTATTCTGACAGGAACCTTTGTAAATGAGCATTTCTACTCAAATGTGTATTTCCAAACTTTGCAAAAAATAAATAAAATGAGCAGCACAAAGAGAAACAACCGTAAGTGCAAAACTGTCATGTGGCAGAATGATAAAGCCAAGTGAAGTATGAATACAGTGTACGAGCACTTATTATACAGGATGGACTCAAGAACGTTCTTTCTTAAAATCCAAAGCTTGGGAGCAAATGCTGAGAAAGCATGTTCACCCATCTTTGAAGCACATTTAGAGCTGTCAAGAAGTGATCTATCGCCGGCCCGGTGGCGCTGAGGGTTGAGGCGCTGGTCGCCACACCTTGCGCTACGCCGGCGGCCCGGGTTCGGGGACGGACTCGGGCGGCCGGGGGTCGGCAGGGAGAGGGAGGATCGAGCGTCCCAACGGATGCTCTCCTCCCTCAGAGGCGGGTTACCAAGAGTGCATTGCGCTCTGCATCCCTTCCGTAGCCGGTGGAAGCACCGGTATTGGGAAGGGATGGAGGCGGCTTCGCTTGTCGGAGCCGGGAGAGGGACGCCGCAGAACATGAGGGTCTGCGCGGTACACGCTACCACTGGACGACGCCTAAGCCGCAAGGCCCTAGGGGAGTGGGACGTAAGGGGAGAAAACCGGAAAATCCCCTCCGGCAGCCCTAGATGAAGGCCGCCCTAAGTCCACCCGGACTACCTACAGGACAGACCCCACTGTGTGAGGAGAGGAGGATGGGTACTCTAGGGGCAAATCCCTAAGGTAGGTAACGGGGGACATGAGCGGACAGAAGGAGGGGGCACCGGAGGTAGGAAGGAGGATAAAGACGAAAATAAAAAATTAAAAAAGAAGTGATCTATCAGTAAACCTCAAGGAGTAGGCCCATGAGGCGTGTTTTAACATGCTGGCCGGGGGGCGGGGTGCAGCATAGCAGACAGACTTTGATGCAGCTCTCTGACACAAAATAAGAAACTGAATTAAAAATCTGCTATTTGTCCACTTACCAAGCTCACAATAGAAGTGATGCTTATCGGAGATATTCCGGCGCACGATGGGTCCAAAAAAAGATTCAAAACGTGCATCCCAAAGTCTCAATGTATTTCTTCAGCGCGCTCCTCTAAGGGTTCAGGGCCGAGCGGTACTGGTGGAGTCATGGCACCCAAGCTACAATCAGCGCAGACACTGGCCATAGTGACAAAAATTCAGGCCACCGAAGAAGACACCAACAAGCACCTGACTGACATGGAGACTAAGCTCATTCCAAGTGAGAGCAAGATACAAGAAGATACTGGGGCAATAAAAGAACTCACCGAGGCAAACAGTCAAGCTGAATGCAATGTGGCTTATGTAAGGGACCTCACCTTTCTAAAAACTGAGATCGAGGACTCTGAAAACACCCACATGCAAGCAAATGTCAGGATTGTGGGATTCCCACCTTGAATGGCAGGTAAAGACGAGATCCTGACCCTGGTAAATCGACTGATCTTTCAAGACCTGAAACTTCTGCCACAGGACATGAGTTCCAAGGTGATCAAAGTTTTGCTGTTCCCAGAGGCCGTCCACAGGATCCCGATCGACCTTTAACGCAACTGCCACACTTTCTCACCCGCTAAGGCTAGATCCCGTTATTTCAAGCTGCAAGAACCAGAGGAGATGCTGTCTAGAAGGGGAGCTGTTTGGCCTTTTTTCCGGATCTCTCGGCTCAGACCCAGACAAGAAACAAAGAGCTCCAGAAAGTTAAAAAAGAACTTTGGCAGAATGGGACTGAAGTGCAGCTCAATTTCCCAGCGCAGTTCCAGATTCGCCACAAATCTCAGACCCACGTCTTTGTGGACCCCGTTTCAGCAGCCACCTCCTCTGAAAAAATAATTCGGCAACTGAATCCTCCAGAGGGAGATTCAGATGAAGAAGGGTGAATAAATAGACTATTTGGACAATTTTCATTCATTATGCTGGTATTGGGAGCTTGCTTGAGGCTTTAAACCATAAGATGATGCACTCTGAATAATGTTTTGACTGGTGCCTGTTGCACCTCCGTTTACCTAATTAGCCAATGTTGCTGCTTCATATATTACGCAGAGTTTCATCTAAATGATCTATGGCCAGTGTACAAGTAGTCTCATTTTATTGGTGAGAAGTTTCACCACTCAGTTTGTGCATGCTTACAAAAATTATGTGTTTAAATCCTGTTCCTCACAGGGCAGATTTTCTGTTGCTAGACTGTGGGGAGGCTCTGCAATTTAACTAAGCCCAGACTATCTTATACAGTACCTGTCTCTTTACGCTGTGCCAGTCAGCCCTCCCACAGACAGGCAGTCCTTCAAGGGATCTGATATTCTGGTGAACTAGCTTAATAAAACATTCAAGGCAAGAGTGCTAATGTCCTACAAAATAATCAGCTCGGACTTTACTCCTTATATTCAGCCACCTGGCAGTTCCTTACTCTGTATGCATAGCCGGTTTTAGGCACCAGCGAACCCTGCGGTTGCTGGGAGTCCCTCCACCTGGGGGCCCCCCAACCAGAGAAGTTTACCTTATTCAGTTTTAAACATTTGTTTATCTTAATATATTTTTAAAACATCAGTAAAAGACTGCAGATCCTTCTGGTTCTGTCACGAAATACCTCAGCGTGCTATGATCCAGTCAATAGGAGGTGGACAGGCAGCAATGGATGGGATGGGAAGAACAGCCCCAAGAACTGACACTGCTGTGTCCTCCTATAAATTTTTTAAAATACTACTGGTTATACTAAAGCTATACATAGAAACAAAGAAATATAAAATTTGCTGGCAGATAACTACTGCTTGGCCCACCTAGTCTGCCCATTTTTCTCTGCCTATAGTATCACCACAAATAAAATATTGCACTTATAAAACACATGGGCTAAAGGTGGGCCAAGTAAAGAGGCCCCATGACTTCACTAATTCTGCTGGGGGCCCCCAAAACCCTAAAGCCGGCCCTGTCTGTATGGACTTGTAATTCTAATACTGCTCCGCTCACTGACCTTTTTAGTAAATCACTGGAAAGTGGCACAATACCACTAGACTGGAAAAAGGCTGTGGTGGTACCCTTACATAAAAGGGTAACTAGGGAAGAGCCTGGGAACTACCGCCCAGTCAGTCTGAGCTCAGTGGAAGGCAAACTTATGGAAACCCTGCTGAAAGACAGAATAGTGGATCATATAAAAGAATCCGGATAGCTTGACCACAAGCAACACCGATTTACAGCAGGAAAATCATGCCTAACAAACATGACAGAATTCTTCAACTGGGTGACTAGAATAGTGGATCAGGAAGGGGCGGGGGACATGGTGTACTTAGACTTCAGCAAGGCCTTCAACACCATACCCCACAGAAGGCTTATGAATAAGCTAGAGAATACAGGACTCAGTCAGAAGACAGTCAACTGGATTGCAAATGGCTCAAGGACAGGACACAGAGGGTCTTAGTTAATGGAGCTCAGTCAGGGAAGGCAAGGTGACCAGTGGAGTGCCACAAGGGTCAGTATTAGGCCCCACCCTCTTCAACATTTTAGTCAATGACATCGCTGATAAGCTGGAGAGGAAAGTATGCCTGTTTGCAGACGACACAAAACTCTGCAACTGGGTGGACACCCAAGAGGGAGCCCTGAAGATATAAAAGGATCTGAATAGGCTGGAAAGCTGGTCCAAAAATTGGCAACTGAAGTTCAATGCCAAAAAATGCAAGGTCATGCATCTGCATAAAAGAAATCCCAGGAAGGAATACATGCTGCTAGGACACCAGTTTGAAGTAACGCAGATGGAGAGGGATCTTGGCGTAATCATTACAGATGACCTTAGGACGAGCAAGCAATGTGAAAGGGCAGCGCAGAAAGCAAATGGCATCCTCGGATGCATTGGAAGGGGTATAACTAGCAGAAAAAGAGAGAGGTGATAATGCCACTCCACAGATCACTGGTCAGGCCACACATGGAATATTGCATCCAGTTTTGGAGGCCGCACCTGAAGGATATCAACAGACTGGAGGCAGTGCAGAAAAGGGCTACAAAGATGGTGCAGGGTTTGCACCAGAAGCCATATGAAACCAGACTGGATGACTTACAGCTGCACTCGAACAGAGAGGGACATGATAGAAACGTTTAAGTATATGAAGGGAATTAACATAGCGCGGAAGGAAAACCTGTTTCAGATGAAATCAGGGAGTCGTACAAGAGGCCATAATCTACAACTGGAAGGAGGTAAATTTAGGGGAAACATCAATAAGTACTTTTTTTTACCCAAGAGGGTGGCCGACCCTTGGAATAGCCTACCGCAAGAGGTAGTAGACAAAAAATATAATTCAAACTTGTGTGGGATAAACACTATGCGCAAAAAAGGAAATAGTCTAAGCGGAGAGGGGTAGGTACTCTGGGCAGACTAGATGGATCAAGAGGTCCCCCTTCTGCCAGCAAATTCTTATGCTCAAGTTTATATACAAACATAGAATTTGACAGACGATAAGGATCACTTGGCCCACCCAGTCTGCCCATTTCCCTACCTAATGGATAAGCTGCAGATCCTAGTTAACCAACAGCCTACTTCCTCCTACACCCACCCCCTAGAATTGCCTTATGTCTGTCCCATGCACTCTTGAATTCCCCCACTGTTTTTGACTCCACAACCTCCCCTGGAAGGCCGTTCCATGCATCCACAACCCTCTCTGTGAAAAAATACTTCCTCACATTACCTCTGATCCATCCCCCTTCTATCTTCACATTGTGCCCCCTTGTTCTTGCACACTTCTTTTTCTGAAAGTGCTACCCCTCTTGGTCTTTGTTGATTCCTTTGAGGTACTTGAAAGTTTCTATCATGTCCCTCCTTTCCTCGAGGGTATACATATTAAGCTCCTTAAGTCTCTCTCTCCATATGTCTTCTAGTGCAGACCCTGCACCATTTTAGTTGCCCTCCTCTGGACTGCCTCCATCTGTACATTCAGTTTAAGGGTCTACGTACCCTACCCGTTATTTTATGTATTATGGTATTCGCTGTAATCTCATAAAATCTATAAACAAAAAGTAAGAAAAAAAAACATGCTGGCCATTGTAGCTGGTGTACCGGTTCTCATATCAATTGTACAACCAGCTGTGTAAAGTCAATAAGAAGATGGGGAGAGCCAACCGAGACTTGAGTAGAGGACGTTGTAATAGGTAAGCCTGGGCACGGAAACAGCAAAGCGACAAATGTTATTGTAACATGTACCCATTTATTTAAGACCCATTTGCCTCTAAGTAGGATATCAGCCCATAGATAAGACTAGGTCGTAGGACACTCTGGGCAATAGCCAGCCTAGTGGTTGTGGTTAGAGTATACCCAAGTTTACAGGAGAGATCAAGCTTCATGTTTACTGTCTTACAGATTGCTGACCAATGCAGGTTAAAAATTATTCAACAACTCAATGGAAACAGGAGAGGTTCCAGAGGACTGAAGGAGAGCAGCTATAGTCCTGCTTCACAAAAGCAGTAGAGGAAGGAGGCTAGCAACTAAATGCCGGCCAGTCTGACATCAGTGATGGTGAAGTTAATGGATTCACTATTAAAAGAAAGGCCTGTGGAGTATCTTGAATCCAGTGGGTTACAAGACCAGAGGCAGCACAGATTCATGAGGGGGGAGATCATGTCAGATGACCTGCTCGATTTCTTCGACTGGGTGACCAGGGAAATACATCCGGGTGGGGCGCTGGATGCGGCCTACTTAGACTTCAGCAAGACCTTTGACACCATACCATACAGGAGGCTCATGAGGAAAATGAGCAGTTTGGTGGTGGGTTCTAAGGTGATTAACTGGGTATGAAACTGGTTGATGGATAGGCAGCATAGGGTGGTGATAAACGGAACTCACTCAGGAGAAAGGGAGAGTGATCAGTGGGGTACCTCAGGGCTCAGTACTGGAAGCAATCCTCTTTAATGTCTTTATAAGTGACACTGCAGAAGAGCTGTAAGAGATTGTATGCCTCTCTGCAAATGACACCAAAATCTGCAATAGGATGGACACTCCAAAGGGCGTTAAGAGAATGTGCAGAGACCTGAGAAAACTAACAACGGTCAAGGGTATGGCAGCTGGGTTTCAATGCGTAGAAGTACAAAATCATGCACCAAGGGCACAGAAACCCAGAAGCGGAGTATAAAATGGGGGAAGAGGTATTAATCACCCAACAGGAAAGGCACCTAGGAATAATCATATCTGATGATCTTAAGGTGGTGAGGCAGTGTGACAAGGTAGTAGGAAAGGCCAGTGGCATGCTGGGGTGCATAGGGAAAGGTATGAGCAGCAGAAAAGAGGTGGTGTTGCCATTGTACAGATCAATCAATCTATTGATTTAGATTGTTGGTGAGACCCCAGCTAGAGTACTGTGTCCAGTTCTGGAGATCATATCTCAGGAAGTTTTTACTTAGTTGCACTGTCTTGTCTGTCATCAGCTGAGCAACTTTTCAAGTGATGTTTCAGTAGGGATAGAAGGAAGTACTTATTCATTTAAAGAGTGGTGGATGCCTGAAACACTCTTCCAGCAGAGGTAGAGGGGTGAAAACAGTGATGGGTTTCAAGCAAGCATGCATGCGATACGCACAAGGGAATATTACTGGGGAAGTGGGAGGGGAGGCAGCCGGAGATCAGGTAGTGTCTGTGGTGACAGTATAGGCAGGGACAAATGGGCACACAAGGTGGGCCAAGCAGTCCTTATCTGCCGAAAAATTCTATGTTTCTATGAATTGCATGACATTACTAGTAAACTCCTGTTAGAAATGGGTCAGTTTAGGCTGGCCTGATGAACTGAGGGTTGAGGCGCCAGACACCACACCTCGTGCTGTGCCAGCGACCTTGGGTTGCCAGGGGTCAGCAGTGGAGAGAGAAGATCGAGCGTCCAATGGGCTGCTCTCCTCTCCTAGGGAGGGGAGGTTTGTTGTCCCACTCCTTGGCTGCTCCTTAGTAGAGCCCAGAGGGCAGTGCCAGAGTAAGGGAGGCACAGGAGTGTGGGTACATGGCTGCGCCCACACACACATACCTTGGGAGGGGGGGCAGAAAATGGTGTACCAGCGGGATGACACCGGTCCGCAGACTCTGCACCCAGCCAGCTGGGCACCTCAGTGCCATCAAGGTAAGTCTTGATGAATGCCGGGGTGATGGTGGGGGGGACTGGTGGAAGGGGGCTGGTCCCAACTGGAGGCAGAAAAAAAAAAAAAAAATAGAAATTGAGAAATGGGTCAATTCAGTGGTGTGGTGCCAGTGCACTGTGCCGCTGCCCCAAGGGAGCATGGGGTCTGTGTGCTGACCCGCCCCCCCCCCGGAGCGCAGGGTCTGTGTGCTGACCCGCCCCCTGGGAGCATAGGGTCCGCATGCTGCCACCCCTGGGAGTGCAGGGTCAAGTGCGCCTCGGGAGCGCAGTGTCTGTAGCCACCCCTGGAAGAGTTCACATGTTGCCCCCTGGGGACCCAGCATTCACAGAAACACAGAATCTGTCCACAGAAAAGGACCGCTTGGCCACCCAGTGCCCCTGGGAGTGTAGGGTTCCTGTGCTGCCCCCACCGTGGGGGGGCGATCATGTGCAAGCCATGGAATCCTACACTGAAATCAGCTGGGGCTGGTGCAACAGGGAGTTATGGTTCACAGGGAAGGAGGCCCCCAGACCAGTAGCTTGAAGTAGCAGACCCCTAACACATGATCCCAGATCAGGGCCTTTAGCGCAGCAGCAGACCCACTGGGCACAGGTCTGGAGACCTTGAGCCTGCTTTGCACAGGAACCTGCGGTTCCTTCGTTAAGCTGCAGTGACATGAGGTACGATGGCGGACACAGGCTTTCAAAGCAAGGCTATAGAGACTCCTAGAGGAGAAACACATGCAAGGTTACATAGCATGAGTATCGGGTAGCATGCCAGTGGATAGGCTTAGATGTGTGTCAGTTGTTGAGAGGTCTAAACCTCACTTTCAGATTCTTGACGATATTGGGAATGCAAGTAATCACAGAGGCACTGCGTTAGAGTAATAAACAAGTTTATTACTACCAAGGAGTAAATCACAGTTGCCCTAAGCAGTTCTTACCAATACAAACCGGGAGCCAGTGCTAAGCTTTCCCTACACCTTAAGGTTTCTCTGTAGTCTCTTGGGGTCTCTCGGGTCTCCGAGGTGTAAAGCTTGTGCATTACATTATATACCTATGATAATTACTATGGTTACCAAAAGATAGAAACATTTCTAGTTACAGAGATGAGCCGTTTTGGCTAAATTAGAGGTGGCTCCACGGTCCAAGATAACATTATACAATTCTGTAAAGTCATCAGTTTGAGAACAAAAGAGTTCTTATACAGAGACTTACATAACTTAGTGTAGTAGTACAAATCACCAAAAGATGGCAATGCCGTCTTACATATTATAATTACTTCAAGGACACAGGTGTCTTGGCATCTAACAAGTAAGAAATAGACAGAAAATACATGGCAAAATATATGTGTATTAGCAAGCAAAGTGTATTACAACAATATGCATTTATATCCTGACATCTACTCTTATATGGTAGATGCCCTTAGCCCTAAATATTAGTATAACCTACACCTAAGCGTTAGCTGCCTACGGTGTACCTCTGAGGGTACCAATTAGGGTGCAGGGACCTCGTGTAACACAGTACTGAAACTGGAGTACACCAACTGCCGTTTGGCAAGATGGTAAACAAGATGGACCGACAGTCCTAACCACAACAATAGTTGCTTATCACTGGTTAGCAGTGGCCATGGGGCGATTGATCCCATTTGACTTTTGCCAAATATTGCACTGTATATAGTTTCCCTCTATACTCTCTGTATTATTGTTAACATGTTACCATTCTGTACCTCCCGCCGTTCTGTAGCTCCTTCCCGAGGTCGCGCATGGAAACGAGCCCCAACTTAGCATGCCTCTCACCACCACCAATTTCTAAATGTGTTACACAGAAACATAGAAATTGTCAGCAGATAAGGACTGCTAGGCCCATCCAGTCTGCCTGTAAGCCATACACTAGTTTGTGGCCACTGACTCTACCTGGTCAATGGCTTGTCACTCCTCCTTCCTACCGCTAAGGTTCCCCTATGCCTGTCCCAGGCATGTTTAAATCCCTCCACTGTGCTCGCCCCCACCACCTCCTGTGGCAGACTATTCCATATGTCCACTACCCTCTCTGTGAAGAAGAACTACCTCACACTTCCCCTTAACCTGCCACCTTCCAATTTCATATCATGCCCCCTTGTTCTTGTACTCCTATTCTGGAAGATGTCTCCCCCCTGCACCTTGTTTATGCCCTTAGAGTACTTCAATGTTTCTATCATATTCAAACATATAAAGAAGCCAGCAGAAGAAGGCCATTTGGTCTATTAAGTCTGCTCATGCTGCAGGGTCCACGGCTTGAGCTACTGTCCCTGTCCCCTCTCCCCATTCCTCCCATCCTCCCTACCCATGACCCTTACGCGCCCCTATATCTGTCCCAGCCTCTCTTAAAGCTGTCCACTGTCTTCAATGAGATTACCTCTTTTGGCAGCGCATTCCAAGTGTCTATCACCCTCTCTGAGAAGAAGTTCTTCCTGATGTCCCTCCTAAATCTCCACCCCCCAGCTTAAGACTGTGCTCACTCATGTTAGGGTTGCCACTCAGCTTAAAGAGACTCTCCTTATCAACCTTATTTATCCCTTTCAATACTTGAAGGTCCCAATCATGTCCTCTCTCTCCTGTCTTCCAGGGAGTACATGTTCGGTGCCCTCAGTCTCTCCTCGTATGCCTTACCCTGCTGACCAGCTACCATCTTTGTAGCCCTCCTCTGGACCTTCTCCAGCAGGTTAATGTCCTTTTTGAGGTGTGGGTACCAGTACTCAACTCCATACTCTAGATGCAGCCCTACCAGTGACCAGTACAAGGGCAGTACAACCTCCTCTCTCCTACTACTGATCCCTCTAGATATGCATCCCAGCATCTTGTTTGCCTTTGCTGCTGCTTTCTTGCACTGTGTGGAGTGCTTCAGGTCACTAGTGATCATCACTCCTGGGTCCTTCTCCTCCTCCTCGGATGCAAATACTCGGACTCCACCCTAGTAGTTCTCTGTCCTAGGATTCCTGGCTCCAATATGCATAACTTTACATTTCTTGGCATTGAAGCCAAGCTGCCAGATCCTAGACCACGTCCCTAGCTTTTCCAGATCTTCCTGTAGGTCCTCTATCTCTTCAGCTGTGTCCACTCCCCCACAGAGCTTGGTGTCATCTGTGAATAGGCACATCTTGCCCTTAATGCCATCTCGAATGTCATTGATGAAGACACTGAACAACACCAGCCCCAGCACCAAGCCCTGCGGGATTCCACTGGTTATCTGTCTTGTGCCAGATAACTCTTCCCCCTACAACCATCCTCTGGGTTCTATCCTTAAGCCAGTTTTCCACCCATCTGACCATCTTTTCCCCAACCCCGAGATCCACCAACTTCCTGATCAACCTTTTGTGGGGCACAGAGTCAAATGCCTTGCTGAAATCAAGATAAGGGATGTCTACCGCTTGGCCCCCCGTCTACTGTCTTAGTGACACAGTCAAAGAAGTCAATCAGATTTGTCTGACACAATCCCCCCATGAACCCACGCTGCCTCGCATCCTGAAGACCATGCTCCTCTACATATTCCACCAACATTTCCTTTAGCATGGTCTCCATGACCCTGCCCACAATGGAGGTCAGACCGACTGGTCTGTAATTCCTCCGTCATCCTTGGTACCACTTTGTGGGCGGCACTACATGCTGTTCTCCGTCCTGCGGTACTATGCCTGTCTCTAGTGAACTATTAAATAGGTCTGCCAGTGGGCCCTGCCAGCTCCTCAGCCAGTTCCTTTAGTATCCTTGGATGTACTCAGTCTGGGCCTGGTGATTTGTCCACCTTCAATGCCAGCAGCCCCTCCATCACTCTACCCTCCTCTATCACTACATCTGTGTTATACTCCCCCTGCTCCTCTTTTCCCTCCTGAAGGCACTGGCCCGTCGTCCTCCCTGGTGAAGATGGAACAGAAGTATTCATTTAGCATCTCTGCTTTTCCCCCCATTATCCTCCACTCACTCCACCCCTTTCTTAAGCCTAACAATCCCTTCCTTCTTGTCCCTTTTCTCACTTTTACAGTGAAAGAAAGCCTTCTCCCTCTTCTTAATTCCTTCAGCTATCTGCAGCTCCTTCTGTGCCTCTGTTCGCCTGACTTTCTTACTTGCCTCACTACCCAACCTTAGGTAATGTTCCCTATCCACCTCTCTCTTGGTCTTCCTGAATTTTCTATAGGCCAACCTCTTTTCCCTTACTGCCTGGGCAACCTCAGAACTGAGCCAGCTGGGTGCATATCCCCATATTGAGGTCCTATAATCTCTCCTCATGTGTTTTCTGGTGCAAGCCCTATACCATCTTAGTCGCCCTTCTTTGGACCGCCTCCACCCTGTCAATGTCCTTGCGAAGGTACGGCCTCCAGAAATGCACACACTACTCTAGGTGGGGCCTCACCAGCGTTTTGTACAATGGCAACACTACCTCCCTCCTTCAGCTAGGGATACCTCTGCCTATGCAACCCAGCATGCCACTGGCCTGCCCTGTATCCTTTGTACTCTGCTTAGATACCTTAAGGTCATCTGAAATAACCCCCAAGTCTCTTTCTTCCTTGGTGATTGTCAGCAACTCCCCACCCCCAATCCTGTAGCTCTCCCTAGGGGTCCTTTGTCCCAGGTGCATTTTTTTGCATTTCTTTGAATTAAACCTCAGTTGTCACACCTCAAACCATTTTTCAAGCTTCTCCAGGTCCCTCCTCATTTTCTCCACACCGTCTGTAGTATCTACCCTGCTGCACATCTTGGTGTCATCTGCAAACAGGCAGACATTTCCCTCCAGCCCTTCCGCAATGTCACTAATGAAGCCACTGAACAGGACTGGCCCAAGGACCGATCCCTGAGGTACTCCGTTGGTCACCCCCCCCTCCCCGGATTGGATCCCATTTACCACCACCCTCTGCCTCCTGTCCATTAGCTAACTCCTAACCCAGTTTACCACCTTGTGCCCCATGCCCAGACTTACCATCTTGTTAACCAGCCTTTTATGTGGGATGGTGTCAAAGGTTCTCTTCCAGTCCTCTGAAACGACTCCTGTGTTGAGTGACTTTGCGAATATGGCTGCCAGAGGCGCTGCTAGTTTCCTTCACAGCTCACTTAATATCCTTAGGTGTATGCCATCTGGCCCCACTGCTTCATCAGCCTTCAGTTTCGTGAGCTCCTCCAGGACTCTCTCCACTGTGAATAGACTTGTGTCCGCCTCTTCTCCCCCTCTGCATCTGTTGCCCAGCTGTGGTCCCTGACCCTCCCCCTCTTTAGAGAATACTGAACAGAAGTATTTATTCAGTATTTCTGCCTTTTCTAGGTCCCCCTCGTTACACTCTCCTTCATCCCCTTTTAGCCGTACAATCCCTCCCGGCTTTTCTTCTGTTGCTGATGTACCTACAGAATGTCTTGTCCCCTTTCTTCATTATCTGCGCTAATCCTTTCTCATTCTGAGCCTTTGCACTCCTAACAGCCCTCCCCGCTTCCCTTAGACACTCTAGATATACCTCCCCATCTTCTTTCCTTTGGGTCTCCTTATATTTCCTGAAACTTGCCTTTTTAAGCCCTTACTTTGTCTACAACCTCTTTTGAGAACCATAGTCAGGGACACTGGTTTACCGGGGTTGAGAAAGGGCATATTCTGTTTTGCACATTGTTAAACACGGTATTGTCACCGGTGTCTGCTAAGCCAAAATCCGCTTTTACCGGTGTTTGGTTTTGTGTACTTTATTTAACAATTTTTAACTCTGCTAACATTCATTTTAGCCATTTTGATTTCCACTATTACACATCCTTCCATCCTTGTACCAATTTAAAGTTATTTTAGGTACAAGATGTGATAAGCAACAACACTACAGCCCTCATCCCTAAGGTGTAATGGAAGCAGCACTATGGCCCCATCCGTCCGAGTGCGATGGCAGCTCCAACAGCACTATGACCCCATCCCTCTGGTGTGATGGCAGCAGCAAAGCACTACAACCTCCTCTCTCAGGTGTGACAGAAGCAGCAGCACTGTGGCCCCATCCCTCTAGGTGTGATGGCAGCAGTACTCGTTCACCATTCCTCAGGTGTGATGGCAGTATCAGCACTATGGCCTCCATCCCTCAGGTGGGACAGAAGCAGTACTACATTCCCCATCCACCAGTGGTGATGGCAGAATTACTACAGCCCCCCACCCTTTCGGTGTGATGGCAGTAGCAATAATGCAGTCCACATCCCTCTGGGGTGGTGGCAGTAGTGACAGCACTATGATCGCCTTTCTTCAGCACCCACACCCCACATGCACAAGTTACAAGTGACTTGGTCTCTTTGCTTTTTAGAACTCAGATGTGAATTAATCTGAACCATCACCGCTAAGGTGGACTACCTTTGTTTTTTCCTATCTATAATTTAACTGTCGAAATTGGATTTCTGCCTATAACACTGCTGACCAGGGTTAGGGAACAGACTTGGGTGTTGGAGGGCCAGCTGGTGGGCGAAAGGCTTGAGTGTTCAATGACCACTCCCCTTCTCCCAGGACCTTCATGGCTCAGCATTTGCTGGCCCCTGGTGGAGGCCAGAGGCATGACAACATGTCAGCCCTCACTGCAGGAGGGAGCATGATAGATGTTGGCTTGTGCCTTGACATCGTGTGGCCTGTCACGCTCCCAAGAAAATGGAAAAACACCCACTGACCTAACCAAAGGACAGCTGTTGCTCCCTCCATAAGCCAGAATCCTCAGACATGTGTCCGTTCTAACCCCTAGTATGCCAAGGATACACTGGAAGCTCTTTAGGGCAATTCTCCTCCCCTGGTAGCCTCCCACAGGGGTAGGGGCCCACTCAGTGAAGGGTTACTTTGGGTTACCTGGTAGCACAGCAGTAAGGGGCAGTGGATGGTGGTCAGCACTCAGCAGTGATGGTAGGGGGCCTTGGCAGGCCTGAAGGAGTGAATGGCCAGGGGGAAAAGACTGCTTGAATTTTGCTTCTTTGAAATAAAGTGCCTTCACCTAAAAATCCACAAGTGATTAGTGGAGGGCGTTCAAATGGATTCATGCATCTACCAGACATGTGGATGCTTTTTTCCCCTTGGTGTCCATGAAAAGGTGTCTCCCAGTTTTCATGTCTTTGTTCAGATGTGAATTGAACACTACTCTGCCCACCAGCATCATATAGCCCCTGGGGTCTTACCTTCTGTACGTCATTGACTGTGCTTTCAAAATCCACTGGCCAAACATAAGTACACTTAAATACTTAACATTTGCTTTTTGTTGAAGCAGTCTATCAGAAAACCTTTTGTTGTCACAGAGACTGAAACAGTAGGTGGGAGAAAAGCTGCAAATGATCCAATTCACCTAAATGGGGTGCTAACTGTGAAGTATTTTCATAAGTAGTAAGGCAGTTTCTTCTTTGTGAACATACTTTCATTCAGACTAGTTTTCATTCAAACAACTGAGGATTGTGGATGGCCCTTCTGGTTATAAACTTGAATTAGCTGGTTGATAACAGTGATCCTGCATTTAGCAATCTACAACCTAGATGCTTATATGCAAAGAATACAATAAACACCTGACTAAAATCTAAAAACAATCTTATAAAACACACAAATGTATCTGAACATTTATCTTTACCTATACAAAATCATTTCGCCCAAGTAAAACTCAGGTAAATTACATGGTACCCGACTTCTATTCTATGATGTAGTAAACATATATTAGTATTTTTTATATTCTTTGTAAAGCAGGTAAGGCCCACTAGGCAGAACTGTCTGTTTCAAGAGTGACCTAGAAGCACTGGGGAGGTTACGTGACTTGCTTGGAGTCACACAGTATGCAAGTGGAGGTCGTAGGAATCAAACCCAAGTCTGCTGGATGTACCCAGTTCATTCTCTGCTTGTTACTCTAACCACTAGGCATGGGTGGTTAAACTGAATGGCTGATTACAACAGAGCAGTGCGGGTCATTTCCTTGCTGACTCTATATGCAGCAAAGCAGAAAGAATGCAAAGCACAGCAGCATTCATTTTAAGATGCTGAAATCTGGGTCAGCCTGCTGGCGCTGCAGTAGCACTATTGCTTGCAATGCCAGCGACCCAGGGTCAGAAGTGAACTTGGGTTGTTGGAGGTCTGGCCAGGGGAGTAGGATCGATCACCTGGGGGACTGCTCTCCTCCTCCTCTGGGGAGGGTGAGCTGCAGGTCCTGCTGCTTTACCACCACCTGACCATGGGTAGTGATGCAATGGTGCTGCAGAGTGATCAGGGAGGACCCTAGCCAGGATCTGGAGCAGTGGCATGTCTCTATGTGACCTACCTCCTTGGTTCTCCTCTAGTGCCAGTGCCCTCTGGGACAGAGACCAGAAAACCAGGAACAATCACCCCACATTGGCCACTGGCAGAAAGGGACCCAGGTGACCCAGACTTCATAACCAGGCTCCATGAGGGACCCACTGAGCTGCCCAACACACACTAAGGGAGTGGGGATGGGTCCTTGGGTCCCTTCCCTTTCCACCTGGTGGGGGTACAACCCAGGCAGGATAGGGACAGGAACACAGGAGCTCCTGAGCATTACCTGGGGGTGAAGCTAAGGGATATCCAGCCTGAAAAGTGGAGACTGATGCTGTGAGAAGGGGACATAGAAAGAGAAAATAAAAAAAAAAAAAAAATGCTGAAATCTTAGAGATTCTGTGCAGTGAAGTGCAATTTCCGTGAGGCACCGGTACAAGAATTCAAAATCCGCAAACCAAGCAGAATTCCGTGATTGTTACCGGTGTTACCGGTGAAAATGGAAAACCAGGGTCCCTGACCATAGTGGCTTTCTCCTTCTCTTGCCTTTCGATACCAATTTGATACATTGATTCGTCACTTCCACTATGGCTCCTTTTAGGTGCCCCCACTGCTCTTCAACCCCGACTCTTACCTCTTCTCCAGTGCTACACTGATACATCTCCCCATTTCAGCGAAGTCTACGCTTTTGAAATCTAAAACCCTCGTCTTTGTGTGACTTGACCGAGTTGCTGTCTCCATGCTAAATCACACTATGTAGCGGTCGCTAGACCCCAGTTGTCCTTCTACCTGGACTTCTGTGAATTTGTCTCCAATAGTGAGTACTAGGCCCAGAATTGACCCATCTCTGGTGGGATCAAGCACTAGTTGCCTGAGACCTGTTCCTTGTAGTGAATCCAGGATGCCTCTACTTCTGGTTGAAGCAGCTGCTTGAGTGGTCCAATCCACGTCTGGCATATTGAAGTCACCTAGTAGCAGAACTTCACCTTTAGTTGCCATCTCATGTATTTCATCCACTAGCTCCCTGTCCACTTCCTCCCCCCCGTGCTGGAGGCCTGTAGATCACCCCTGTGCGTATTGCTGTGTCACTGCCAGGTTCAAGGGTAACCCACAGTGCATCGGCCTCCCACTGTCTACCCTGCGCCTCTGTAGCCTTTATTCCCTCTCTGATGTACAGGGCCACCCCACAACCTTTTATACCCCCCCATCCCTCCTGAACAGAGCATAACCTGGTACCTGTATGTCCCACCCATGATTTGCAGTGTACTATGTCTCTGTTATTGCCGCTACGTCCAGGTGTGCCACCACTAACAAGGTCTCCAGGTCTGAGATTTTATTTCCCAGGATGTGGGCATTAGTTACCATGGCCTTCCATGTTCTGCAGCTTACCCCCCTCCCATTTCTGCTCCCCTGCATCTTCCCCCACCCCAGTTATCTTTCTTATGTGGCCTCGATTCCTCTGCTACTCCCTTTCTGCCTGCTTCAGTTGTCCCTGTCAATTTATTTTCCTGCATGTGCCCATGGGGGCATCCTGACCTTCCTGGCTCCTTGGCCAGTTTAAATGCTTGCTGCTGAAGCATTCAAACTTCTCACTTAAGACTAAGCTCCTCTTCCTGGATGGATGCAGGCTGTTATTCTTATACAGGCTTGCATCCCTCCAGGTGGGGCCCAGTCCCCCATGAACCAAACCCTCCTTTCCACACCATTCCTTCAACCAGGAGTTGAAGTTCTGGATGCGGACTGACCTAGCCTCCCCCATGCTGTGGACAAGTAGCACCTTAGAGAAAGAGACGGAGTGCGCCATCTGCTTTAGCCTACCCCCAAACTTCCTCAAATCCCACTGGATTCTGGCCATCTCCACCATGTCCACTGCCAGGTCATTTGCCCCCAGGTGGATAATGACATCCAGATCCTCCCTCCTTACTACTGCCCTTGTGAGCCTATGGATCTGATTCCCATCCATCCATGCAGTGCTTCCAGGAAGGTACTTTACCCCCCACTGGTTTCCCCAACTCTACTTCTGGGACATTTGATTTTCCATCAGGAGTTGCTTCCTCTTACTCTGGGGTCCTCTTCTCCCCTTCCTGGGGCTCCATTACAGAGGATCCACTCATCCTCCTTGTTCTCAGCTCTGGGTGCCCTTGTGTGGCTTCCCTGCTCCTCCAAGACAGTGTTGGAGTTTCTTACCTGGACTGGTTGGGAGATGTGCTTCAGACCCACCTCCCACACTCCCTGAGCCCACTGTTGTCCATCCATCCTTCCTCGTGGGCTTCCTTTGAGGTTTAGGCAGTGGACACTGTGGCCTCTGTGTGGGGATGAAGGCTTCCTGAATCCTAGCCAGTTCGGCTTGGAGAAAAGCAACCTCCTCCTTCAAACCAGAGAGATGCCTGCAGATGGGGCAGCACCGCATGATCCAGAAGGTTCTCCTGTACACTGTGTCCCCACATCCATTACACTGCACCACTCCCTGCATTTTTCTTGTCTGTAATAACCAAACTCTGCTGTAACCCTTGTATCCCTTATATTATTCTGGCTACCTTTAGGATCCCTGTGTTTTTTTGTTTGTTTGTTTGTTTGTTTTGTTCTCTTCTCTCAACCTCCTGACCTGCTCTTTAATTCTCCCCTCCTTTGTATTCTGCTGCTATGCTAACTTGATATCTCTCACCTGACAAGTTTAGATATTATGTGTGACTGTACCCCTTCCTGCCCTGACTGGAAACATGAAGTGTTAACCTGCCCCCAGATCACCTGCCTATAAAGCTGAAAAGGCCTGGGTAGGACAAGCAATCAGTTGCTGCAATAAGCCCCTTTACCTCCCGGAGCTATCCTCCCTAGGTCAATAAACGGCTCACTCCACCAAACTCCTCAGTAGGCTGTGAGCCCCGAGACTACTATATCGCACAAACAGACACAAACAGGGAAATTAAGCAGCTTGTTACTTATTATAACACGGCCATCTAAAATACAATCATTTCCTTGGTCAGAACACATCACCTGACCAATGATTAATCCCAGATATACCCAGTGTTGCTTTGCCGGTCCACAATATCCTGATTGACAGCAATGTAAACTGACTTAGAGAAATCACTCCACCATAGACACACTGAAAAAGAGCAGGCGGATTCCGCATTCTCATAACAAATCCACCTAGTGGACAACTACAAAGACAGCATCCTCTATGCACATTATTCATTAGGCGGAAGGACTATTTTAGTAGAAATCCATGTTCAAACACATATATTTTAATATTCCTTTACATAAAACTCTAATATAATGCGTCTCATGTTATAACAGGAGTAACCCACTCCAGGGTATGGGTTTACTGAGCATTAATCCATGCCTGGGTGGCTGAAATCACTCGGCCTGTGTCCTCGTGATTCTCCACCCACCAGGCGTGGATTAATGCTCAGTAAACCAATACCCTGTCATGGGTTAATCCCTCCTTCTAACAGGGTGCTCCTGTTAAGGATATTTAGTTGCTGAAATAGATGTGCACCCCTTCCATAATTCCTTTCATGCTTTCCTATTGGCTATTTTTTCTTTCTTCTTTTTCTGTCATTTCGTGTCAGGGTGGTCAACCTGGCATATCTATAAAAACTTTACTATCCCTTTAAAATCGTATTTTTTTTTTTTTTTTTTTTTTTTTAAGTGCACATCTTCAAAGGAAAAACCATGCCTTGGTTATGAGTGTCCTTTATGTTTAAAAGGTGCCCCTAGGTTGTTTTATAGTGCCACATGCTGTTATGCTGGTGCCCTTTAAAACAAATGAAGCGCATGATGCAAGAAGCACCGTGCTGCAAGCCCAAAGTCGGGCTGTATAAAGGAAACTGTTTGTAGCAGTGAAATAAAAAGCTCTTCTTGCGAGCTTCGCTGACACCAGCCCGACTTCAGGAAGCTCCTCCAAGAGCAGGGGATCGCAACGAGTGCCTTAAGATGCCTTGGCCAGTCCCACCATCCCACTCGGACGCCAGCCTGAATTCAGGAAGCTCCTCCAGGAGCAGGGGATCGCAATGGGTGCCTTAAGAGGCAAAGCTACCTCCAACACCGCAGCTTCTCTCTTGTGGGGTGTTCTGGAGTTATATTTTGTGTCCCCACACAGTGACTGATTGTATTATTTACTGCATTATTGTGGGAGATTGCTACGGGAGTTTAACTGTGTCTAAAGGTACTTTAAGACCACGGGGTGTACTGCTTAGCGACTGTAATGCCTGTTTCTACCTACGCCTGTTCAGGGACATTGCTGGGAATTCTGCTGTGCTAGTTTACTGCATATGGGGCTGTTTGCACTCAGTTTGGGGCTGTTAAGGGTATTCTGACGTGCCTTACATGTGTTTCTGGCATAGTGCATGGTGCCTGTCACCATTTTTTTTTATTATTATTATTATTAGTTGTTTAACCAGGACTAGCACACTAAGCTGAAAGCTTTTTTACAGGTGCGACCTGGGAGCACAGGGAAGTTAAGTGACTTGCTTAGGGTCACACAGTATGTAGGCGGAAGCTGTGGGATTCAAACCCTGGTCTGGTCAGCTTGATGTCACCAGATTTGCAGCTCAGAGCCTTAAACCACTGCACTATACTGCCTCCCATTTTGGTCAGCTTTTCTCGCACATGCGTAGTAGGGAGCTGGTATCAGGGCATAGCCCAACAGTTTGTGCATGCGCAGTCAGGGCTAGCTGCCAAGATAGCTCCCGCTGCAGTCAGTGGTCAATCTTACATTTTTTTTTTTGCACTAGCCAGCAGGGCAAGTTGATTCAGAATTGCACTAGCCCGCAGATGATTGCACTAGCCCTCAATTAGAATGGTAAATTTTGATCACTTACACAGGAAACAATGTAAGCCAAGAAATACTCTGACTTATTGCACATTTATCCTGCTCCCACATTGCCTCCATTTTGTACCATGGCCTCCTCTCTTCCTCTTTCTGTCACTCCCCACCCACCCACTCCCCCACCAAACCAGAGGACATCACAGCAGCAAATGTTCAGTCAAGCAGTCCCAGCTCTGCACACACAACAGCTGACATCATCATGCACCTCACAACACTGTAACCACCACCCACACAGCAATGAACAGAGTCAGGCAGAAAAAGACACTCAGCACCCACCCTATAGTTAAGTGGAGACCTGCACTTCTGGAAGTTTTTGTACAGTCTCAAGTGAGCCAGAAGCACACCTAATATTTCTGTGGGTTGGGGGCTACACAAACCTAAGGGGCTTAGGAAATGGAAAACTATGACATTTTTATTTTTAAAAGCATTGATTTTAATATGCTCTGCCCCAAACAAACAGATTTTTCTTTAACATTGTCTTTTCATCAAACCAGGGGAAACAGTACAAAGGCATAATGCTATACTAGCTCTATTTCTATATAGGAAAGCCTTTTTTAAGCTTGCAAATTATATATTTTGGTTTATTTTTGTACCATACTTGATCCAGCGCTTTGTTTTTAGGATGAAAGGACATGCTTGGTGGGATAAGGGTTGGACTGCATTTTTTTTTTTTATTTTATTTAGATCTAGGATTACAAACACCTTTTACAAAGGTTCCACGTCAGAGAAATACAAAATGGGAGACAGAACATTTCAAATGAAAACAAAACATTTCACAGAGTGACTACATTGCAATGGTTACAGACAGTATAGGTATTAGGATTTTTAGTATGACCAACAGTGGGACGGTGGAGAGTGAGACGATGAAGCAGCCAGAGGCATTTGCCAGGTGAGATTTGCCAGTAAGTGCTATTTCAAGGCGGAGTAAGAAGAGGAGGGAGAATGTAGCAGATAGGGAGGAGGGGTAGGGAGGAAGAGGAGGCAGGGGATGGGGGAAAAGAAATAAGAGCATTAGGGGGTACAAGATTTCGAGGTGTGGCAGTTTGTCCTGGTCAGTGGGGTGGGTGCCACCAGCTTGCTACGAAAGTGATGCCTCAGTTTAGGGGAAGCAATCGCATGGGAGAATGGGGTGGTACCTGAGGACTGGAGGAGGGCAGATGTGATTCCCCTTCACAAAAGTGGGAGCAGGGCAAAAGCAGGAAACTATAGACCTGTTAGTTTAACCTCAGTGATAGGGAAAATGATGGAATCACTTCTGAAGGAAAGAACTGCCGAGCACCTTGAGGCCAGAAGGCACAAGACCCAAGGCAGCATGGCTTCCTGGCCAGGAAGGTCATGCCAAGACGAATCTAACAGATTTTTTTGACTGGGTGACCAAAGTAGTAGATCAGGGAGGGGCTGTGGACATGGCCTACCTAGACTTTAGCAAGACTATAAGCAACATTGCAGAGGGACCGGAAGGAAAAGTATGTCTCTCTGCAGATGACACAAAGATCTGCAACAGAGTTGATGCACAAGGTGGGGTGGAAAGGATGAGAAGGGACTTGGCAAGGTTGGAGGAATGGTCAAATGTATGGCAGCTTAGAGACAATGCTGAGAAGTGCAACGTAATGCACCTGGGAAACAAAAACCCAGGGGAAGAGTACACAACGGGGGGTGAGATAGTAACAACAAAAATGGAAAGGGACCTGGGGTAGTCATATCAGATGACAAAGGTGGGCAAGCAATGTGAGAGGGCAGTAAGGAGGGCTGGGGGGATACTGGGAAGCAAAGGGAGAGAGATTGCCAGTAGAAAACAGGAAGTTGTTATCCCTCTGTACAGACAGCTGGTGAGACCCCATCTGGAGTACTGTGTGCAGTTCTGGAGACCCAATCTCCGCAAGGACGTAGACAAGATGGAAGCTGTCCAGTGGAGGGCAACTAAAATGGTGCAGGGTCTGCACCGGAAGACATAAGAAGAGAGCCTAAAGGAGCTTAATATGCATAGCCTCAAGGAAAGAGGGAGAGGGGACATGACAGAAACTTCAAGTACCTCAAGGAATCAACAAAGTCCAAGAGGGTAGCATCTTTCAAAAAAGAGGTGCAAGAACAAGGGGAACAATTTGAAGATTGGGGTGCTCAGAGGTAATGTAAGGAAGCATTTTTTCACAGAGAGGGTTGTGGATGAATGGAGCAGCCTTCCGGAGTAGGTTGTGGAGTCAAAAACAGTGGTTGAATTCAAGCATGCATGGGGCAGTCATAAGGCAATTCTAGGGGGTGGGGGTAGAAAGAAGTAGGCTGCTGCTTAACTAGGATCTGCAGCTTATCCATTAGGTAGGGAAATGGGCAGACTGGGTGGGCCAAGCAGTCCTTATCTGCTGTCAAATTCTATATTTCTATGTTTCTAGGAGCTGGAGGTAGTGAGATGGTGCCGGAGACTGGTTTTGAACAACCCAAGTGTTTTGTTTTGGCTGAGGAGATGGTGTGGCTGAGGTCATTTAGCCAGAGTGGAGCTTTGTAGGCAAAGGAGCATTGGCTCAGGCTAGTAAGACAGTGGGGAACTTTCAGAAGCAGCTGCTTTGATCTCCTGGAGCTCCGTCGATTGGTGCTTTCAGGGAACAGAGCTAGGACTCCAGAGGGTGCAAGTCCGAGGTGGATTTTCTTCGCCACTGTACAAGTGAGGTACTTTATGCGACTTGATAGTTGGAGCCAACTGGTCTGAGCATACAAGTCACAGGTGTGGGTAAGATGGTGGGCACCAGTAATTAGTCGACAGACCTTATTTAGGGTAACTGCTATCCATGTGAAGGTGGTCATCGTGTCAGAGCTATAAATGATGAAACCATAGTTGATGACCGAGACCACTGAGCTCTTGACAGCAATAGTCAGGGCCTCAGGGGTAAGATGTTGCCTGTGTTTATAAAGTAGACCAAATCGGATATTGGCAACCCTGGCAACATAGTCAACGTGAGCCACATATGAGAGGCATACCTTTCAAGTGTCCCTGATTTTCAGGGATGTCCCTGATTTTGCCTCAGATATTTCCTCTGTCCCTCGTAAAATTTGTGTTCTTGTGACAAAATAGTGGAGATTAAAAGCACAAAATAATATCAAACATTAAAGTAACAGACTTGTTATTCTCCAGAAAATGCATATTACCACAAATCCTTTTATTCTGTCAGCTTTCTGAGTGAATAGTACCAGATTTTAAGATGTGTCCCTGATTTGGGATCTTTGTCCCTGATTTTTTTTAAGCCTTGTCCCTGATTCATGAGGCAAGAGGTTGAGAGGTATGATGAGAGGCAAGGATCTAGTAGGATCCCTAGATATCTGAAAGACTGGACCTGATCAAGGGTATTACCATTTGCAGTAGAGATAACCAGCTGATGTTGCTTATGCAGGTTTTGGGGGCTATGAAAGAGCATGGATGGCGTTGGCTGGCATGGTCCATTTAGAAGAGCTGGGGGCTCCCCCTACATTTGCCAATAATGGCAGCTATGGATCTGTGGAGGGTCATTTCAGAGTCTGGTCTGCAGTGGTCTCCAGGGAAAAAACAGTTAAGAGATTTGGAGGGGAGTGGGAAGTTACTGTGAGGCTGGGATAAAACTCACCACCTCCTGGGCCAACTCTGTATACCTCTTCGCATTTTGTCACTGAAATATTAGATACAGGCAGTCAAAATGTAGGGAAATGAAGGTCAAATTGTTAGAGACACATTAAGAAAACTGGAAGCTAGTGACTTGACAGCACTCTACCCTTGATCACACCATGGACAATAGCTGAAATTCTTAACAGTGGAGTGATAATGACTCACATTTAGTCTTTTGTGGGATCTCCCCTCTTAAACTGACAGATAATTGCAGGTGTTAATGAGCTGTTAATCACACCAGGCCATCTGGAACATTGAGAGCATGAGGACCATAGCCTGCTAAAGTAGAGACTTTTTTTTAACTTTAACAACAGCCTTGAAAACCTGCACTAGTCCAGGCGGGCAAGTAGAAATTAGCTGCTCTAGCCCTGGTCAATTTGCACAAGTGTTTGGGCTAGTAAAACAATGTTAAGATCGACCCCTGCGCTGCAATGCATACTAATGCCCGCTATTGTTCTCCCTCTCTCTCTAAAAAGGCCTCAGCCAGTCCCCCCTCCCCACTTTGATGCCAGCCTGACTTCAGGAAACTCCTCCAGGAGCAGGGGATCACAATGAGCGCCTTAAGAGGTAAAGCTACTTCCCAACACCTCAGCTTTTTCTTGTGGGATGTTAGCCCTCCCTACCCTATGACGTCACTTTCTGCTGCCATTTTTTTTTCTCCATTTGCAGGTTATACTCGTCGGCCACTAGAAGGTATTCCTTGCTTCACCTCCCTACCCTCTCTGAATACACACTGCTCCTTACTACTCTCCAGCTCTTCTATCTACCTCGGCTACTCCACTGCCTTCACTCCCATCCCTGCTTAACTCATATCACTGCCCCATACCTCCCCTCGATTCTCAAACCTGGAAAACCTCGCTGCTATTTAGCCTCCCCCCATACACCTTGCCCCCCTGCTGTCCACCTCCATGGCCACTTTTCCATCCCCCCCGCGGTCACTAGGAGTCGCTATTTCACCCCTTTGCCCTGCATCTGACCCAGCCAATTCCAGCCCTCCAAACGCTTGGATTACCATCTTTTCCAGGCTCTAAGAATACCTGGCCCCCCACAGTATTTGAACTTGGTACCCTGTGCACCAAAGTCCGCAGCCCTACCACTACTCCAAAGTGGCAGTCACCCACTCAGAAGCACAGCCTAGACCCTTATACAATCCACCAAACTAACAGTAATAGGCATCATGCGTACCAACCCTCCACTACTATGCCTGGCTCTTTTGGCCATCCTGGTGCTGGCCTTTCTCCAGCCAGACCACACTCTTGGCCCTCAGAGTGCTGCAACACCAGACTGCTCCTTGTTATCTCGACCTCCCCCCACATTGGACTCACGCCCTGGGCCCCGGCACCCATCTCTTGGCAGTTCTCTCTCTCTGCCCACCTGGACCCACCTCCTCAGTGCCATTCCCACCCTTCACACCCTATCCATTCCCCTTACCCCTGCGGCTACACCCTCATCCCGACATCCAGCTAAGGACGCCAACTGCCACCACCCTCTGGTTAGAATTATAACTCTGCTATTGCTACTCTCTGGAAATGTCCACCCCAACCTGGGTCCTACACCCTCCAGCCCACCCAAGACATCATCCTCAGGACTCCATGTTGCCTCCCTGAACATCTGCAGCTTGCTGAAAAAAATCTGCTGCGCTCCAGTGTTGGATCATTCAACACCGACCTGACATCACTGCCCTTGTGGAGACCTGGCTTTCCAAATTCACCCCTGTGATTCCTTTGTCTCGCTCCCCGGGTAACCCTCTATCAGGAGGATCGAGTAGGCAAATGCAGGGGTGGCTGTGCTGATTTCATACATGACTCCATTGCTGGTCATGCGCTCCCTGTGCCCAAGCCCAACAATGGAACTCAGGCCCTCACTCTCAAAATCATCCCAGAGCCTACCAGGGGTACACTCTACATCAGTTTCCTATGTTCCTCCAAGGAACCAAAACCTGGCAATCTTGTTGCTCACAGACTATCTCTCAACTCTCCCACACAAAGCAGAACAAGTCACAGTAGGGGATCTTAACGTCAACTGGCTTGGTACCTCTGCTTCTCAAGCAAGGGACTCCTTCACCGCCCTTGACATGACCCAGTTAGTCTCCCAGCCCGCTAGACTCATCCCCTCCAGTGGAACCAGCACCCTCCTGGATGCCATAGTCTCCAACCACCTGCAAAAAGTCCAGGACATCAAAATTCTTCCCGACTCTTTAAGTGACCGCTTCCCTATCCTATTCCTCTGGTCCTCCTCGGCTCCCAAACCAGTGGCTCAAACCACTCTTTGCAGGCACCTCCACCCAGGTGGCCTTATAAAACTTAAGCTGTATTTCACCAAGACCGACTGGTCCCCCATCAACCACGCTCCTAGCATTGACACAGCACTCGACCTCTTCACACAGGCTTTTAACAAGGCCTGTGAGCTCTATGCACCACACGCCAGTCTCCACATCAAAAAAACTACATGCGCTATGGGTCACCCCTTCCCTGCTCCAAAAACTCAGGGAGAGGGATAACATCTGGCACACTACTATGGAGTCGGGCAAGGCTGTGGATAGACAAGCCTACAATGCCACATGCAGTAAGTGCACTTGGGCCATCCACAAGGTCAAAGCGGACCACTACCAGGCCACCCTTACCTCCTCCTGGGGGTCAGCCCAGACCTTCTGGGATAACACAAAAGAAAAAATGACTCACCTTAGTAATGTTGTTTCTTCTAATGGAGTCTTGCTATATTATGACATATGCAGTGAGTCCCAACCTTCGAACTGCTCCGGAGGTGAAAGAGTTAACTTTCCATGCCAGGCATGGAACGCTGAGCTCGAGCTCGGTTGAAACTCTGTCTGTTGTTCAAACTCAAACCGTCAGATCTTTAAGAGCTAAACTCACTGAGGTCCTGTGTGGAAGCTGTAAACCTATACTAGCCAACTGGCTACAAAACATAAGAACACATTTTTTGGTCCCAAAACAAAGACTCAAGTCAGGAGACCCAAAAAATGAAAAACACAACACCAAGCACCCCAAGAAGGAGGGGTGAAAAACAACAAGGTGGGCACCTACTAAGTGCCAACACTGCACTGCCCACCCACATCCAAAAACAGAGGTTCTGAGAGGGGCAGGCGGGGAGGTCATAATATAGCAAGACTCATTAGAAGAAACAACATTACTAAGGTGAGTAATTTTTCTTCAAACAACATGAATCTTGCTATATTATGACATGCAGACTACAAGCAGTACCTCCATGAGGAGGGCAGAACCTCACTTAGAAATAGACTCCTAGCACAGCTGTTCAAACCGAAGCATCACTCCTAGCCTGATGTCCAGGAGTAATGTTTGCAAAAGTGTGAACTGTTTTCCAGGTAGCTGCTTGACATATCTCTAGAATAGGGATGTCCTGGCAGCAGCCAGGGAAGCAGCTAGCACCTCTGGTAGAGTGAGCCCTCAGGCCTGAGGGAGGAACCTACCCTGTTTTTCATAGCAAAATTGGATACAAGACACAATCCACCTGGCAATGGATCTTTTAGCTGCAGGTTCCTTTACCAACCTCACCATA
Organism: Neoceratodus forsteri; assembly: GCA_016271365.2. Classification (NCBI taxonomy): domain Eukaryota; kingdom Metazoa; phylum Chordata; order Ceratodontiformes; family Ceratodontidae; genus Neoceratodus; species Neoceratodus forsteri. Next base: position 665,786,232 of record CM057451.1, on the reverse strand, counting down.
AGTGAGGAACAGTTGGAGGAGTCAAACCTGTGACCCTTTGGTACGCCTATGTAGTAACTAAGGGCTCTCTTCACATCTGTTGTGCAACCTCCTCTCTGCCAGAGGAGGAATGGTCAGTGAAGTACACTGAAGAGATATGGACTGATTAAGGTGGAAATCTGAAACCACCTTAGGCAAGAACTTCCTATTAGTCCTGAGGACCACCCTATCTCTATGAAAGGAGATAAAATCAGGCTCCACTGACAAAGCTTGCAATTCACATCAAGCTGGCAGAGTGATGGCTACCAGAAACACAGTCTTCCAAGTCAAGTACTTAAGTTCTGCTGAAGACAAAGGCTCAAGGGGGTTGCATAAGCTGAGCAATGCAAACATTGAGATCCCAGGCAGAGGCAGGACTACTGAATGGAGGTTGGTAAGGCAATCCCTTGAAAAACTTGGAGAATACAGGATGAGCTGAAAGAGAAGAGGGCTTACCTGTTGAAATAAAAGCAGACACAGCTGCCAATTGCACTTTTAGGGTAGCTGGTCTCAGCCCCAAGGTATTTAAGATGGACCATATAATCCAGGACTGTGGGTAAATCAGCAGATTCTGGGGAAATATGCTTTCCAGAGCACCGTATGGAAAATCTTTTCCATTTGGAATTATAAGTAGCCCTGGTGGAAGGTTTCCTAGAAGCCTTCAGGATATCCCTTACACCTTGGGAGAGGTATAGATCAGCAAACTCTAACTCTTCAAGAGCCAGGCCTTGAGATTGAGAGATTTGAGGTTCGGGTACCAAACCCTTGAGAGATTTGAGGTTCGGTTACCAAACCCTCCCCTGAGTACAGGTTAACAGGTTGTGCTTCCTGGGAAGACACAGGGGAAGATGGACTGCTAAGGACAGTAGGAGTGGATACCAGGGTTGTCTGGCCCAATCAGGATCATCTTGCAGGGCTGAGATCTGATTTTGACTAGCACTTTGAACAGGAGAGGGAAGGGGAAAGCATAGAGAAACTTCCCTTCCCAATTGAGAACTAAGGCATCCAGAGGGACTGAGCCCAACACTGGGGGCCTGCAGCAAAAAAGGGGAAGTTGGTGATTGTCTGGGGCTGCAAAAAGATCTATCTGCGGGGTGCCCCAACTGGCAAAGATCACCTCCAAAACCAGTTAGTCCTGTGACCATTCGTGATGGCCCTGGGAAATCCTGCTGAGAGCATCTGCCAGGATATTGTCCTTGCCTGGGAGGTGTTCAGGGAGTAAGCCAGAGACCACAACTTCATTGCTTCGGTGCACAAGGCCGTAGACCGAGTGCCCCCTTGCTTGTTGATGTACCACATTGTGGTGGTGTCTGTTCTGACCTGTACAACTTTGTTCTGAACAGATTTGGAAAAACTTGACGTGCTAGAAAAACTGCTCTGAGTTCCAACAGATTGATGTGGAGCAGAGATTCCTGAGGGGACCACAACCCCTGGGTAGTGAGGTCGCCCATGTGAGCCCCCACCCAAGAGGGATGCATCTGTAGTAAGGATTAAGGAGTGAGACTGAGTGACAAAGGAACCCCTTGTCTCAGATTGCTCTGATCCTGCCACCACTGTAGGGCCTGGATCAGGGTTCGAGTCACTGGGATCAATTTGGTTAGAGGGTCTTTCCTTTGAGACCAAAAAGTCCTCAAATGGAACTGGATGTCCCTCTTCTGAAATCTTGCTCCCTGCACTACTGCTGTAGAGGCAGCCATGTGCCCCAGGAGCTGTAGAAAATGCCTTACTGGTCGAGAGACCTGCAGGGTGAATGAGGAGGCCAGAGAGACCAGGGTCCTTGCCCTGTCCAAAGGAAGGAAGGCTCTGGCTTTCTCTGTGTTCAGCTCTGCGCCTATGAAGGTGAGGAGCTGTACAGGCTCTAGAACTGACTTTGAAAGACTCAGAAGGAAACCTAGAGAGGTGAGCAGTTGCTGAGTTATCGTAGGTGTAACCTGACTTGGTCTGGGGACTGACCTACTATGAGCCAATCGTCCAGGTAAGGGAAGATGGCATTCGCCTTCTTAGGAAGCAACTGCTACTGCCAGGCATTTTGTGAATACCCTTGAGTAGAGGTGAGGCCAAAGGGCATTGCTGTGAACTGGTAATGGCCTGAGGGCAGCCCGAACCTGGACGTACTATGGGAGCTTCTGATGAGAATATGGAAGTAGGCATCCTGAGGTCCAGGGACGCTAGCCAGTCCCCTGGCCGTGAGAGGGTAGAATAATTCCCAGAGTCCCATTTTGAATTTTGGTTTTAAAAGGTGCTTGTTTAAGTATCTGAGATCCAGGATGGGCTGCCATTCTCCTGTCTTTTGGGGTAGGAAGTACCCGAGTACAACCCTTGCCCTGGTGTAGGGTGGAACCCTTTCCACAGCTCTGAGAGCCAGGAGGAAGAGACCTCTGCCTCTAGGGCAAGTGCCTCTGGTGGATTTGCAGGTGGAAAGGATCTGGTTCTCATCTTTGGAAACTTTCTGAAGCTGAGAACCAGTCCCTGGCTTACTACTTCCAGGACCCACTTGTCTGATGTCAGAGACTCCCAGTCCTGGACAAAGTAAGCCAGCCTGCCCCCTACAGGTAGGTGAGAATTGGCCCTGGCAACCCCATCAGGGTGCCTGCTTGGCAGGGGCTTTGGGCTGAGGGCTGGAAGCAGGCCTGCTTGTACCCAGTCTGCCTCTCCCTCTAAAGAACCCCCTCTGGGCATAAGCAGAAGAGGAGGCCTGGGCTTGGTAAAAAGGCCTATGAAAAGGCCTGCCCCTGCGAAGCTGCCTTTGAGGAGTGGCCTGCCTTTCCTTGGCCTGTGCACTCCTATAGGTGGTCCTAAACTCATCCATTTTCTTCATGTAATTCTCTGTCTGCTCCCCAAACAGAGAATTACCCACAACAGGAAAATCCATGGCTTTAGTCTGGGTATCCTGTGACAGGCTAGTACATCTAAGCCAAGCCATTCTGTGAAGTGCCACAGATGTAGCCATGACTCTTGATGACACATCGAGTCCACTGCAGCATGGAATTGCACCTTGGATGCCTCAATACCATCCGCAGCCACCTGCTCCAGCTCCTTGGCAAACTGGCCAGGGACCTGTTTTGCTAGAGCCATAACAGTATCCCATCTGGATTTCTGATATCTAGCAACATAAGCCATATAATTTGCCTGTCTGAGTCCCAAGGATGCTGCCATGTACTGTTTCTTTGCCATGGCATCAATCCTCCTGGAGTCCTTGTCCGGGGGGTGTGAAGCCAAGGGAATATTTGCCTTGTCACAGGCTGCAGCCTGCACTACCCCAACATGGCTGCATTGTTGTGTAAGGAACTCCGTATCAGAGCCTGACAATGTGTACCTCTTGTCCATTCTCTTATCCACAGGAGGTATAGTGAGGAGTTTTAGAATTTTAAATGTCTGTTTCCCAAAAGATTTATGCAAGGAATAAGTCTCTAGACTCTGGGATATCCATCATTTCCACATAGTCAGGCTCCTCTTGATCATCCACAGCTTCCTCCATAGGGAGCTGGAGGGTTTCAGCCACTTTCTTATAAAACATAAAATGAGAAGGGGACTCAGAAAGCCTAGGAGGAGACACTCCTGAAGGTCTGTCTGGGGAGATGTCCGGGTCAATGGGCACATCCAGACTTTCAAATCCACATTCACTCTCCTCATACTCCTCTTCTCCCTCCTCAGGTTCATAATATTCCTCTAAATCATAATCTTGAACCGGTGGAACCGGCCGACCGGGCGCTTACCTGAAGGTGCTGGTTCGGTCGGAACCGGGGAAAGCGACTGGACAATTTTAATCGCTTTGGCTATTTCTTCAGCGGTTGGAGAGGAAAGTTTTGGCTCCACACCAGCTGATTTCCTAGTCCTTTTTGCTGGAACCGACTCCTCAGAGTCGGTTCTCCTTTGCCAGAAGTCTCGCCCTGGTCAGAGGGCACTCCTCTGGTTCGTTGAACCGAACCGGCTGGCCATCCGTTCAGCGGACTTTTGGCCTCCTTTCCTGGAGCCTACCAACTCTCTTTTCCAGGGTAGCTGCAGGAACATTTTACAAATCTGGCAGTCTGCATTGAGGTGGTCAAACCCCAGACAATAAACACAGGTGGTGTGGGGTCAGCCTTGGCAAAGACTTCCCCACACACACTGCAGTGTTGAAACCCAGTGGGCCCGGTTTTTCTTTTGGGTTTCTCAGACATAGTGCCAGTCCTAATCAAAGTTACCCGTTTATGGCAATCCGCCAGGTAAGACCCTCTTATCAGTTCCCAACCGTGTCACGGGTCGTGGAAAAAAACGTAATAAAATCCGTTTGTTTTTTTTTAGAACCGGTAACCACACTCTAAATCACAGATTAAGATATTTTAAACAACCTGATCGGTTCAAACCGAACCGATAAACCGTTTACAAGTTCCACACAGAATAGAAATAATGTAAACCTATCTAGTACTCACAAATACCACAGACAGAGCTTGAACCGACTGGTTGCGGTTTAAATTCGGTCGAAAACCGAGAAAAACAATACTTTAACCAACAAAATGAACCGAGCAGAAGGAGAAATCTCCGGAGCGACTGTTCAGTGAGGCATAGTAAAGAATCTTGACGGTTTAAGTTTGAAGAACAACAGACAGAGTTTCAACCGAGCTCGAGCTCAGCGTTCCATGCCTGGCATGGAAAGTTAACTCTTTCACCTCCGGAGCAGTTCGAAGGTTGGGACTCACTGCATATGTCATAATATAGCAAGACTTCATGTTGTTTGAACAGCTGAATGGGAAATCATGCCCCCCCATCCCAGCTTTTTATTAATGGCTCTGTTTCCAAGGACCCCCTCAACATAGCAAACTGCCTTAATGCCACCTTCACTGACCTTAGTTCTGTCCTCCCCAGTATCTTCTTTGACCCCGTACCTGAATCTCAGCCCCCTGTCCTGCAACGCCCTTGGTTCCATCTACGCAAAATATCCACTCAAAAAGCCAGACTGTACCTGCTAAAAGCACTAGGCAGCAATAGCCCCAGCAACGACTCTCTGGACGCCAGGTTCTTACGACTAGTCCTGGATGATGTCCTAGTCCCTCTAACTGACCTACTTAACCGATCCCTCTGCCTGGGTCAATTCCCCAGTGTCTGGAAAACAGCTATCATCACACCCATACACAAAAGTGGCGACAGATCCTCCCCCAACAACTATCGGCCAATTTCCATTCTTCCCCCACTCTCCAAAGACATAGAAAAAATGGTGGCCACTCAGCTCACAGAGTATCTGACCAAGTATGCCATATTATGCTCTGAGCAGCACGGTTTCCGCTCAGGTCATAGCACTGCCACAGCCCCCCTAGAATTCTCCAACTACCTGCACTCCTCCCTTGACTCTGGCTACCTTGCTGGAGCAGTGTTCATGGACCTCGCCAAGGCCTCTGAGATGTCTGTAGTCCCCTCTTGCTCGACTCCCTTTACCAAATCAGTTTTTCCACTAGTCTCCTCGCCTGGTGCTCTAGCTACCTCTCAGCTCGATCCCAGTGCATAAAAATCAATGGGACCTTGTCCAACACCCGACCTATCCACTCCGGGATTCCCCAGGGCTCCATCCTGGGACCCCTACTTTTCAGTCTCTACCTTAACACTCTGCCCAGTGCCTACTCTGGCAAAATTCTACAACATGCAGATGATGCCATTCTCTACACCTTACACCATAAAATCTGCCTCACTCCAGGACTCTCTCCAGCTCACCTTCAACCAAGCCGAAAAGTGGTTCAAGGATCATAGACTTGTCATTAATCTAAAGAAGACTAAGTCAATGCTCTTCTCCCACCACCAAAATAAAGCCAGAAATGCCCCCCTCCTTGTCCTCCCCAGGACTCAGCACCCCCTAGAGCAAGTGTCCACCTACAAATACTTAGGGATTACCTTCGACACTGCCCTTACATTCCATGCCAACATTAATGCCTGCTCAACTGCCACCAACTCCCAGATTGGCCTTCTCTACCGCCACAAGAACTGCCTCCCCCTGATACTCTCCGGTTGGCCATCACATCCTCTGTTCTGTCCCTAGTGGAATATGGCCTGCCTATCTACGGAGCTGCTGCTAACACTACACTCAATAAAATCCAACTCTCTATCAACAAGGCCTGTAGGCTTCTGAACGGAGCCCCCAGGCCAACCTATACTTGCCTACTCTACTCCACCGCCAACCTTTTCAACCACGAAAAAAGACTCCGCTACCAGACTTGCCTATTAGACAAGAAAATACTGCTCGGGTTCCCCCTTCAGGGTTTCTGCCCCCTACAGCATGCCACCCCATGATCTCCACCCACAGCTCGGATAAGGCCACCCTACTGGTGCCTAGAACCAGGACCTCCCTAGCACAGAGATCCTTCTGCTGCAGGGCTCCCTCCTGGTACAACTCTCTCCCAGTCAACATCACCAACACTCCCAAAATCGTCCCCTTTAAGAATCGCTCTTCGTAACCACCTCTTCAACACTCGCTGCTGTAAATGTTACTAACTGGTGCTCGCTCCCGCCCTGGGCCTTAGACTAGCAGGCTTCCATTGCACTCCATCGACAATGTCCTCCGGACAGCTCGCCTCACCCCACCCCACTTGCTCCACTGTCCCACTCACTCTGCTCATTGTTGTAGCCTGGCCCTAGGGCAGTTTGCCTTAATCGCTCTAACACAGCAAGTCATGCTTTTGCTGCTTATACTGTAACTGTATATATCAGGGGTATCCCAATTTGATTCATATGTAACCTATGTAAATATACTGTACATAATCTATGCAACTCTGTCTGTCTGAATCTGGAACTTTGCATCACTGTACCACTGTTTTTGTCCTCTCTGTGACGAGGTGCCTTTGTAAACGAGTCTCTGACTTAAAGGCTGTAAATCCAATTTGTACAAATAAATAAAAAATGAAAATTCAAAAGAGAAAGAGCTGCCTCCTGCAGCTATCGGAAGCGCAGCTGCTGCATTGTGCATCGGAGCAGGATCACGCTCCGAAATACATGCACAGCTCGCTGCTGACTCGAAGCAGGATGATTCGTAAGGGAAAGTAAAGTGCCGCCCAGGGTGGCGAAAGTGACAAAATCTGAACCCATATAAGGTCACTACGGGCAGAAAGGGAAAGCCCGTAGTGTCCTCAATTAAAGTGCTGCTAACTGTTGTTGAAAAGACAGCCCGAGAACTAGAAGATGGGGGCAGTCAAATGAAAGGCAAAACCAAAAGATTTAGCTGACGGCTGACATTTCAGCCGTTAGGTTGCTCATTAAAATAAAAGGTACTGAATAAAGGCTTTTGACAAGAAATGCAGAGCCTTGTTTGTATAAACGTCGCACCCTGGATAAAGAATGCATTACAAAGAATTCTCTGCATTACAGAATAAACAGAGTATTCTTTTTCTATTTCTGTTGTTGTAATAAACACATTCTATTGTAAGGTCTCCTGGGCTGGCAGGGGAATGCAAATAGGGAGCGTGCCCCACATTTGCTATTACCTTGTCCAGACTGGGTATTCCTATGGGTTAAAAAAACATAAAAGTAACGTTTATTTACCAGACACCTTGTCCTTTGGGGAAGCTCCAAATATAGGGCTGGCTGCCCATAAAATGACTACTCATAGGAATCAGGAGAGATGAGGTCACAGCAAGTGGGAGGAGCTAATCTCCTAAAGAGAGATAAACCCACTAATTAAGGTTTTAAATGGTCTACAATTGCAATTCTTGGTAGGTATTCTAGGAAAGATGTTACAATAATGCCCATTTTTCCTGCTGGTATATATATGTATTATCCAGATATTCTTAGACAGGACTCAGAAAAAGAGTTTCTTCAGGTTAAGTAGGAGTCACCTGATTGTGATGTCACCCTGGTATTCCTATAAAACCTTCCACCAAGTGGCTAAGAAAGTAGAGGTGGGTCAGTATCTTCTGGCCACAGCGTAAGGAGGAGGTACTGTAGTGTGAGTGCTAACACACTGTATTGGATATTACATCTACAGAAGAAAGACGGGTGTCTCAATGAGAAAGTATTTCCTGATGTTTGGATGGTGTAATGAATTAACACCCAATTTTTCTTTCTGTAAATATCAAGTTTTTGTTTTCCTTTTTTTTTTTTTTTACTTTTTTGCAAGTTTTTGCAAATAGATTGATAAATGCATTTTGGTGCGTTTTTTTATACACTTTATATACAGTCTGGTTGTCTCTCATTGATCTCATGCTCCTACACTTGTGTTCCCTGTCTGGTTGCTCCTCAGAAGCGCTGTGACCTGGAAATTAAGTAGACTGGTATTTCAGCAGCTTGTCAGCCCTCATATTTTCCTGTTAAGACAAGCTGCTCCATCACTGGTTGGCAGGGGCAGTTGGAACAGATTTTCCTGGAACGTACAAAAGTAGCTGCTCAGTTGCCTGTCTGCAGGGGCACCTCATTTTCCTGTAGGGCACATAAGTAGCTACTCAGTTGCTTATCTGCAGGGGGAGTTTGGATGCAATTTCCGGGAGAGGGGCACAACGGTACCATGGCTGCAAAGTCGCTCATCTATGGGGTGGAGTGCTGATTGCAATTTCCTGCAGGGCACAGCTGCTCCATCACTGGTCCCCAAGGGGGAATCTGAACTCAGGAAGGGGGGGGGGGGGATCTAAATTTTCCTGAGGGTTTCACAACTAGCTGCTCCACTGCTGGGGATGTTTTACTTCATTTTCTTGGAGGGCACATAAGTAGCTGCTCCATCACTGATAAGCCAGGCTAAAGCCACAACACTTTATACCTATAACCTGTTTAGTCCCTAGTGGTCCAGGGCCTAGAAGCTGGTGCTCAGTCTGGAACCCTGGTCTGTTACACCTGTTATAACACTGAGGGTGACCAGCAACGTGCCTAGTAACAGAGTCATAAGGGAAGTCGTAAGCTCTGCCAAACCCAAAAATGTGCCAGCCTTCCCCCACTGATATGACTGAGGTAGATAAAGAAATTGCTAAGAGCTGGGCTGGGGGCCCCAAACAAAATCTCCAAGCTCACCCCTGTACAACGGTATTCACAGGGACCCCAGAACTCTTAAGATTCCTTCCAGTCATCTGGACATCGCTGAAGATCTCCCATAATTTATGCTTTACATCCTAGTACAAGTAAGAACACACATTTTAATACAAAGTTTTAATCAGCCATCAAAAGAGGGAGCGCATAGTGTTTTAGAAGGTCCTTGCCACATTGAAAAATACAATAAAATAAAAAAAAAAAAAAAGTCTGACACCATTACCCAGGCTGTGACCCGAGTAACTCAAGGAACAACTTCTTAAATTCTGCACATGTAGAGGCAGTGTGGTTTAGAGCACTGCCTTGGGAACCACGAGGCCATAGGTTCAAACCCTGCAAAGCCAAATACTCGTTTTGTGACCATGGGAATGTCACCGGACCTCTCACTGCTCCTGTACACTCAGCTGCAAAAATAGACAGAAGCACACTAACTGGAAAAGAGATGTTAAATACCAGATCCTAGTAGGGCTATCCTGGGTAAATGAATTGCAGCCAAATAAACAAAACAAAATTCTATATGTCTTGGAGGGAGGAGATTAAGGATTGGCATCCCAGTTCCCATTATCAAGAAACATGCCTTGTCCCACCTCAAGCTCCTGTACACTGAAGCAAGCCCTGTGAGATTTATACACTGCCAAGATTCTGTTCCTATAATAACTGATCAAAAAACAGCAATCAGACACAGGCAGTTTCCTCTGGAAAAAGACATGCCAGCATAGTTCTCCGTTGCCCTGGTAAAATGACTGAGCTTGAATTTTTAGTAGCATCTTGCGGCAGGCACAAAGAAGGGCATAATCATGTTTTTATCCTCCTGTACAAATATTTCTTTTTCACATGAATACCTAACCATTAAAAAAAGATCAACATACACTATCATACATCAAAAAAGTTTTCAGTGGCCATAAATGACCTTGTTACTTAGCAGCAGGGGGAATGAAAGCCAACAAAATTCACCTACAGTATCTCAACAAACCATTACATTGTTCACAGACTACCTGTAAAATATTTTACTTTAATATTCCATCTTTAAACCGTTTTCTCGAAGAAAAATTAGATGTTTGCTCTAGTAATTTGCGAACTGTAGACAAACAGGATAAATAGCTTTTCATCCTCGAAGCCCCCCCCCCCCCCATGTGAGAGCATGAATGGCCTGAATTCAGCAGAAAGAGGATAGGCGTCAAAAGACAGAAAGATAGAAGCCCATTCCTGAGTCCTTAATGAGGTCTCTAGAGCCAAAGAGAACCCAATAACAAATTGTACTCTTCCACAGATACACACACACTGCAAAACACACACACAATCCTGAACCTGTTATCCAAAATTAATTGAACTTACCCATGCCAGGAAAACACTAGTAATAAACCCTACCGGCTAAATTAAGGCTTTTATAGTAAAGGGGGGGGGGATCAAAATTTATGGTAGTAATTTCAGCTGTATTTCCAGAGCAGCGTTGCCTGATTTCCTTTCGCTCAGTGGGGAAGTCCCGAAGGAGAGAGACAGGCAGCAGTAAGATTTCTTTATAAAAAGATGCCACTTAATTCTCTTCCCCTTTCCTCACCTCCAGCCAAATTTGGGATTTACTCTAGTAGGGTTAACCCTCTCTGTACCAGTTACTCATGAGAATAAAAGTCTGGGGAACAAGAAAGAGCGGCGCTGCGTTTATTCTCGTATGGTGGCTTATTCGGGTCTGTGACTTCCCTAGAGTTTCAAGTGCAGAGACTCCACTTGACACTAAACAGCAGCAACCCACACCACACAACCGACCTACACTATACAACTTTCTCGCCCCCTCAGCATAAAAAACATTTAGCATTTGAAAAACAGAAACAGTGGCTGAAATCTGACAACAGAGGAAAGGCAGCAGGGCCCAGTGGTTAGGACAGCTGAGCTGTGAGACACAGTGTCAAGGGTATAAAAATCCCACCATAGCTACTAGTCCACTATGTGACCATGAGCAAGTCTTCAGACCTCCCTGTGCTTAAGCCCCTCACATACCTGAAAGTGGGTGGAAGCAGTACCCCCAACGCTGGGAAACAAAATGCTGTATCTTTGCTATCCTAGGTAAAACATTCCCAGTGGCTGGCCCAGTGGTGCAGTGGGCTGAGGCACTGGGTGACACCACCCACTACACCAGTGAACGGGGCCCAGGATTGGACCAGGGTCACTCGGGGGCTGGCCCGAGGAAGAAGCATCGATCCTCCATAGACATCTCTCCTCCTTCGGGGAGGGAGGATAACCCAAGACATTGCCTGCCCCGACACTCAGTGAAGGCTTAGTGGCCCAGCATCAACAGATGCCTCTTGAAGGTTCAGGAGCAGGTGCCAGAGCACGTACGGCATCTTCAGAATGTATGTCCACTCCACTGCATGCTTGTGGATCCAGACAGGGAAAAACCTAGAAGAAACCACCCCCCTCCCCCAAGCAGCATGATAACTAGCAATGTCACAGGTTCCACTCCACTGCCTCTGGCACCCTCTCACCTATAGTGATAAGTATGTAGATAGCCCAAGTTATCAGAAGGTGGGTCACAAGGTTGGGGGTTGCCGCCAGATGGGAGTTGCTCGGGCAAAAGGTGGAGAAATAAATAATGGGAAAAAGTCATCCCCCATAAACAGCAGGTGTACCATTTCATAAAAGGTACACAGCACAATAACCTTGACAGAAATATTCCATCATCTTAAAGGGGAATGCCCTGGTGCTCACACAACCTGTAGCCAAGATTACCACGCAACAGCCAACCACTGAATCAGAGCTCTGAACAGCTCTTACATGAATTTCCCTTGACTGACTCTCCCAGGACATCTACAGCAGATGACAACTGCACAAGATTCTGGGATATTGTCGAAGCAGCAGGACTAGAGGGTAACAGATGGAGGATCAGAAGGATTAACTAGACAAAATTGGTTTACTGTGCAAACAAATCAAAAGTTTGTCTTGGCTCTTAAAGTGCTAATTCAGGGTTGGCCCACATTATATTGCATGAAGCAAGGATACCCCTGTAATATACCAGTATCACTGCAGTCCATGTTTTGGCTTTTGAACAGCTATCAGTCTCAGGCAGTGACATTAACAATAAACAGTCAGGTTTAGGTTTGTGTGGGATAGATGCAGGCACCCAGAGTTTGGAAGGGGGAACATAGTAACTGCAGTATGGGAAGTACTCCACAATTAAAATATTGCGTCTTTCTACACAACATACTATCCTCACGCTATACCGTGACATCACTAGTATAGTGATAGAAAGGCTAGGCTGCCCATGGCTCCTGAATAAGATGGGCCGGCCGGGTGAGGGCGGACTGAGTGCTTGACAGCAGCTCTCCTTCCTCAGGAAGGGAGGACACCAGGTTCCACTGCAGAGAGTGCCACCTGGTGGAAGCCAAGCAGCAGTGCAGCAGGAGTGCATGAGGAGTAAGGCTGTAGCATGATTCGCATGGCGTACACATCCTGATGCTACAGCCCGGAGGGAGAAATGGAGGAAAAAAAGATGCCGGGCAGCCCATGGCCGGGCCCCCTGCAGGCTCTTGCATGACGGACACGGCAGGCCACCCACCCATCGTGATTCTGAGAAAGTGGTGGACAACTGGTAAGTCCATGAGAAGGTCAATGACAGGGCTGGGGGTGGGGGGTTGCCATCAGGCAGACTAGATAGGATGAAAACTACCGAGTGGGAGAAAAAAAGGCAGGGGGGCGCGACTTCATTGCCTCACCTTTCACCAGCACTGTGGGGAAGCCTGCCTGCAAACTGTAAGGTACAAGAAAATGGTGACAATTATTTTTAAATGTCATTTATGTTCATTTCTCAACCTGTGTTTTATAGTACAATAAAATAAAAGCATCTGATTAAAATATTTTTATCTAAAGTACATTTAAGACTCCTACACCATATATGAAGTATCATAAAAACTGCAAAGTTTGTAACAATAAAATGCTCAAGCAATAAAATGTTTTTTATTTTATAAAATGGGCAGGGACAGTCCTGCATTCTGATTGGTCAACTGCTGTTCAGACTCATGTGGTAACTGAGCAATTAGCGCACAGTTCTGTAAACTCCTCACACAGAGATTTTGTGGTGCATAGCTTCACACTTTCAAACAACAAGTAACAGCAGAGTGCTATAACGTGCTGTCCAACTTACTACACCATCGAGGCTTTTAAACACAGCAACTCCAAAACCATCTAACCCCACTGTGACAGGGTTGAATAAGGCCCTGTCCCATTTGTTATGCATGAAGAATTAAATGCAAGGATCTGTTTTTTGTTTTGTTTTTGTTACACTTACTTACTATGCTTTTCCTTCCCGGTGGCATCACCCTCTGACTCCACACCCAGGAGTGGATCCCTGGCACCCTCTGCTGCAGTGCCCCTTGAATTATTCCCCAGGATGGAGCCCCTGGAGCTGCCCCATTTAACTTTGGGGGTGCCAGGTAATGGATGTGGCGGGGATCCAGGGCCGCTACAGGCGGGAGGCATCATTCGACCGCCAGGAGGAATTTTCCTTATGTTGCTAGGGGGCAGGACCAACAGATGCTGTGACGTGCCCACGTCATGTGTGCAACCCGCCCCCACTACTGAAACACTAATCGGTGCTACGGCAAACGGCATGTCCCGCGGTCACCCGAGAACACCGAACCACAGTCACACAGCCCCCACTTCCTCCCCTCAGGAGTGGAAAGTGTGCAATGGTTGCTCAATCCACTCCCGCCCCGGCTGGCCCTCGAGTGTCCCGGACTCATTCCCAAACTCGGGGTGCCCGCGTCGCTGCAGTAAATCTTTCTGCTGCATAAGCAGGCTGGCCTCTGTTCTATCCTCTCCTTTCCTGTCTCCTGTCCATCTGGTTGCACAACCAAATGTTCTTGTGAGATGTAGGAACTGATCACTCTGATGGTCTTGCAATTCTCTGCCTCTTGCTATCTCTCCACCTTCACTTACTGTTTCAGTCTTTTCTTCCCCCTTGCATATTTGCGGTTATAAAAATATATGTGAATCGTTGTGCGAAACTGCAAGTGATACTAGGATCCCTTGGTTTGAAATGTACATACTTATACTGTTGAAATGATTGCAAAAAGCCATTTGGAATTCAGGGGGTTAACCTGAGATGCAGATTGAACTCGTCTCAGACTTGTCTGCAAACTCTTTTGCAGAGCTGTCAGCAGGGGGCCAGCTCGGGACATTGTTCTATTTGCAAAGAAACTGGCAAGAATATTTTTTGAGAAACAGGATGTCTCTTAACGAGTTCCCTGGAAAGACTTATAAAAAGAGCAGCAATACTTTTGCTAGAGAGAGAGAGAGAGACAAAGACTGAGTTTTGGAATTGAAAGGATACCTTCAGATGAAGGACTCTTTTCTCCGTTTGTACTGCCTTTGTAAATAGTTCCACTGAACAATATTTTTTTATTTTACTGTTATTGGTAATAATAAAAGGTTACCTGTGAATTTTACAACTACTCCAAGTCTTCCAATGCTTCCTGATCTGTCTCGACGACTGATAGTGTCAGCCTAAGTGGGATTTACGCTGTGCATACCTAAGTCTGAAGTGTTTTGTGTGTGCATACTAGACCTGGTACCAGAGAAGCATAGAAGAACGGTATGGATTCTGCAGCAGCAAACCCAGGAGTCATTACCAGAAGAATGGCAGCCAAACTAGCAGAGACAGAAGTCGAAGTTGAGACTGCACAGCCAGCTCAAGTAATGGAAAAAGAAAAACAGGCAGTGACAAATTGAAAGCCTGACTGCCTTTTTCAAATGGTGAGCTATACAACAAGAGATGGAGAAACAGAGAAAGAGAGGAGATGCAGCAGAGAAAAGCAGAGATGCAGTGACAGGAGCAGCAGAGAAGAGATGTAGCAACAGGAGCAGCAATAACTGGATGCCTTGCAAGCTATCAAAGCTAGAGGATCAGACACAGGTCCAGCAGAGCAACACGATAACTTAAAATACATTAAACTTACAAAGTTGTGTCCCTCAGATGATATTGAAGCATACCTGACAACTTTTGAAAGGGTTGCCACTGCATGCCAATGACCAAAGCAGCAATGGGTAATCAGGCGGGCACCTTACCCGACAGGTAAAGCCCAAGTTGCCTATAGCAATATGGACACTGCACAGTCAGAAAACTATGACCTGGTGAAAAGAAAAATCCTGAAAAGACATGACATCTAAGGAGAGACCTACAGGCAAAGGTTCCTGTCCCTGAAGTACCACTCAGTCGACAATCCTTGAGAAGCCTTCACCTGACTCAGAGAATTCCTTATTAAATGGCTCCAACTGACTCAGTGAATTCCTTAATAAATGGCTCCAATCACACATTAAGTGGAAGAGACTGTACTAAGTCTTTTTGTGACCTTGCAAGAACCACAGCTTCGACTAGGATGACAGAATCGTTTTTGCATCTAGGTCAGCCATGTATTAGGCTGCAAGGCCCCATCAAAGAAATAGACACATGAAAAATTGTCACTGTGCCCAAGGAGAGCACATTGTTGTAACTTACGAGCCAATAAACTGGTTTTCCCCTTCAATAGGGGGTATTATCAGAAGATAATATTTTGCTTCTGTTGCTTTGTGGGAAAGGCCCACAGCTAACTGATCAAAGACGGCCAGCTTCATTAATTTATACCTTAAAGGAAAACTCGAGTCAAAATTTGCAAAACTGTGTTGTGGAGTGAGTGTGTGTGTGGTCCTAGTGTATTCTTCCCATTATTTGCCATTAGATGTTTTTCCAAATCTGCCTGTTAGTTTTACAGCCCTTGGGGATCTCTTTGTTTTAATATTTTATTGCTCTTCTCTTTCCTACAGTGCCTCCTGTCCCATGTGATAGTGATGCATCCAGGACCATTAATTCAGAAAGTGATAATTGCTGAAGCAGCAATCTGCTGTTAGAAGTCTGATATTCTGGCTTCAACTAAAAACTCTGTATAAGCCAAACTTTGTTTTCTATGTATGTGTCTAGATCTAGCCAACAGGAAGGAGTGAATGTTTCGTTTTTAAAGCTTTTCATTTCATCAAACTACACGAACCATTAAAAAGACACACAAATCACCCAAGGTCACGTATTCTATAATTGGTGAAGGCTGTTTCCTTACTGAATAGCCCACTGAATTATCCATCAGGTGTTTTCCATCCAGAAATGCAGCCTTCTTTAAAGCTCCCTGGACAAAGAGAGTTACTTCAGAGTCACATCTTTACTGCTCTAAACTTGACAAAAAATCTTACTGTATTAATGGTCTTGTACTCTTCACTGCCACACGGGACAGGAAACATTGTAGAAAAGAGAACAATAAAAATGTGAACATGGAGATCCCCAGGGGCCTTAAAACTAGGAACTAAATTTAGAAAACATTCCTTACAGCAAACTTCCCTCTGAGCTCCAACTAGGTGACAAAGGTACAAAACCATACAAAGCACCTTGCTGCAAACTATGTACACATATCTCTCCTGAAACATGCATCAGTCATAATGGAAAAACATTTACAATCCAAAACTCGTATACCTGTTCTTCTAGCAACGTAGTATACATGATACAATGTAGAAAATGTGAGGAGGGCTGCTATACTGGTGAAACCGGACAGGAACTCGAAACAAGAAAGAGTCACCACAGATTCACAGTTATCCATAAAAACGAAAATACGCCAGTTGAAGAACATTTTTCAAGACCAGATCACTACACCAGTGATTTTACTGTCAGTGTTATAAGGCAACTTCAAAAACAGCCACGAACGGCAAACAATTGAAATAAAAATTATACACTATTTTGACCCTGAAGAAAAAGGACCTAATAAAGATGTTGGTTTTTGAATACACTACCAGTGATTATGCTTAAAGCAGTGCTTCAGAGTTTCTTTGTAAACCCTTACAACAGCAGCCTCTGGCTCTTTTAATGGGTACTTTCTTATTTATTTGCTTTTGGTAACTGGGAAAGTGCACTAGACAGAACTGCCTATTTTCAGGCACGACCTGAGAGAGTACAAATCAAGAAACAGGTAAAAACAAATACATATACAGTGTTGTACAATAGGAGATTCCAAACAGTTATACAGAGGTGCAAGTTACATAGTACATAGAGGAGGTACATATCACACAGTGTAACAGGAATAAAACACACAAAAAGGCACAATTTACGGTTAATAATGTACAAAACATGACAGTGCTGTTGGTAAGTCAGCAAGGAGACAATTGCCAGGCAGAGACAGGGAACAAAACGCATAGCTGCAACTGAGGAAGAGTGGAGATGGGAGGAATCAAGAGGCCACAGAGAAATTTAAGTGCAGGACAAGGGTAGATTTGCATGACTCGTGAAGCTAGGGATATTTGCAAATGTCAAGGGAGGCAAGGTAACTGGAGAGGTCTTTTTTGAAAGTGGGGTGGGATTTGGAGTGCCTAAGATCAAGTGGGAGAGAGTTCCAAAATTTGGGGGCACAGAAGGAGAAGGCAAGTTCACCCATCCTGGTAGAGCATTTTGGGACAGATAACAGAGCTAAAGACATGGAACGGAGGGAATGAGGGCAGTCCATGGGGGTGAGCACAGCAGCAAGTGTGGAGGGGATAAAAGAACAAATAATGTTGTCAGACAACCTAATGAATAAGCCCAACATGAGGAAGGAGACAACCAGTGGAGGTCAGAGTAGAGAGTACAGTGGTGCTTAAGACGAGCAGCAGAGAGCGCAAATCTACAGACATTGTTGTAGGCAACATCCCACATTTGCAAGACGCTTGCCTGTGCCATAGCGAAGACAGGCAGAGTGTAGCAGAGTCCAGGGAGGAGAAGGCCTTGGGTGACAGAGATCCTGGTGGCAGGGGTCAGAAACTGACGGACTCGGTAAGCCAGTCCAGTTTTAGCATTGACTGATTTGCAGACAGCTTTGACATGCAGAGAGAAGATAAGAGATGGATCCAGCATGACCCCTAGGAATTTGAAGGACTGAGTTACTTCCACAAGGGAGCCATCAAGACAAGAAACCTGGAGAGATGGAGTTGAAGCGACATATTTCTTTTGTGACCCAAAGAGCATAGTCTGGGTCTTGGCAGCATTTAGTACTAGGCGGTGGGACGTAAGCCAAGTTTGTATACGATGAAGATCAGAGGAGAGGTGGGAGTTAATTTCATGAATAGAGCTGGAGGAGACAGAGAACCAAGTCATCGTCATAGAGAAAGGAGAGACCGTGGGAGGGCACCGAAGGTAGGTTATTGAACACAGAAAAGAGTAGGAGCCCAAGTATGGATCCCTGTGGGACGCCTGAACAAAGCAGGGCAGGGGCAGAGAGAACTTTATGACAGGAAACAGAGACTGGGAGCAGCTCCACAGACAGCTGGCAAACCAGGTAAATGTAGATTAGGAGGCATCAATAGAGCCTAGTTGATGCAGGAGCAGGTTGAGGTTAACAGAGTCAAACACCTTTGACATGTCAATAAAAACAGCCCCAGTAAGCTGGCCTTGGTCTACAGCAGATTTGATGTCACTGGTGAATTGCACTAGGGCCGTCATGGTGCTGTAGTTTGGCCTAAAGCCATGTTGAGCAGGAGACTGCAGGTTAAAGTTGGCAATGAAGCAGTTTACTGAGGGTCGGCAGGAGCGCAATAGGATGGTAGTTTGTTAGGTTTTTTGGATCACCCTTTTTGAAGACTGGGATAACCCTGGCATTTTTCCAGGACAGGGGCACAGTACCCGAGCTAACAGAGAGACTGAACAATCGCATGATGGGGGTGGCAAGAAGAGACGCGCTTAATTTGAGAATTCTGGGTTCCAGTCCATCAGTGCCTGTGCTGCCGTGGGGAGACATCATGTTAAGAGCTCACAGGATATCTAGCCTGGAGACCGGGTGGAGAATCAGGGAAGGATGGGATGGGGGAGGGGGAGGTGTGGCGAGGGGGGCCATCAGCATCAAAACTAGGGAGGGCGGTAAAGAGTGAGCCAAAAGCATTAGCTACGGTATTAGGGTTGTTACAGGAGATGTTATTTATTAGAAAGTCATGGGGTGTTTGGGACGTGGAGCGTCCCATCATGTGGTTTATTTGTGCCCAGAACCTTTTTGGGTTACTAGAGGTGGTGTGAAGAAGGCCTCAATAGTAATTGCTTTTGGCAGTCCGTAGCACTTTCTTACAAGAGTTGCGAAGGGAGCAAAATGTGATAAGGTCAGACAGCAGGGAGGAGGTTTTCCATCTTAAGACAATGGTATGTATTTTTTTCTTTCTTGACTTTTTAGAAATGTTAATTGATGGTCCAGAGTCAGAGTAAATTAAGCAGCCCTTTGATCTTACAAGTTGATCTCTCCAACAGACACACTCCAGTGAAAATTAGTCTTCCTGTTTGTAAGAGGTGCAAACTGACTGCAATGCTTTGATCTGTAAACTGCTAGTCTATGTTTTGAATCCACATCCAGCCTTTATATCTGTCATACTGCTGAGCTGTTTCCACTTTGACCTGAGGAAGAGGGTTTTATCTCTCGAAAGCTAGTCTTAGAAATAATTTTGTTAGTCCAACAAAAGGTATCACCTACAACATATTTGTTGTTTTTTTTCTCTACATTGTTGACAGGACTAACACGGCTACCACATTTCTTTTCTTACAGCAAACAAAGGGAAGGACACACTAGGACTAAACGTATACATCCACATCAAAACACACTGCACATTTTTATTATATGTTTTTTGTAAATGTTAACTTTAGTTCCTTTTTATGATCTGAAGCTGCTGGGAATCTTCTTGTCCCATCCAGTGAATTGAAAGGTGGGGATAGAAACTACACAGTGAGGTTGGCTCGAGCATGGACTAATCTTAAGTAGTCAAATCAAAATACCTTCTGCGCTCAAGGCGGGCCTAACAGAAATATGCAACCATGCTTGAGGTTCATATGGTCAGTACTGATGGTGTCATATACCCCTATCCTCTGCCTCAGCAATAGAAGCAGTGTTATCTAATGGTCAGAGCACCAGCTTGGGCTCCAGGACAACACAGATTCAAACATGACTGCAGCCAACTACTCACTGGTAACATCACTCTTATCAGTGCACCAGTCCAACCTACTGTGTTTACAGGTAGAAACAGAACCCTGCTGGAAACCAAATGTTGCATTTCAGCTAGGCTATCCTGGGTAAATAAATTGTATAATAAAAAAAAAAAGTCTGTTTCCCTGGCTTGCATATGAACCGCTGTTTCTCAGGTGGTGGCACAAAGTGCTGCTATTGCACCACTGGACCAAGTGCAGCTTCCTCCTCGACCACTCTAAACTTTTAAGTGGTGTCAAAAGCATCCCTTCTCCTAAACCCTCACCTATTGCACCAAACAGTATTCTTTGCATCTGGTAATGACCAGTTCTCTTCCACCAAGTATCCACTGCAGGGCTTCCCCAAAGCTCCAATCCTGAACGCTTGCTCTTCCCTACCCATATAATCCCTCTAAGCTGGTTGCTTTCACAATTCAACCAGTGCTATGGTTTCTGTGTCAAGGATATTCGGCTATCAATACTGGCTCCATCTCCATGCTGTTGCCCTGACTCAACCTCATTAACAAGAGGTTAAAAGCCAACTTTCCTCAACCAAAGTCTCTAAACTGGAGGAAAGTACAGTTACATAAGAACTTACCATAACAACAGATCTTCGAGAGAAGCTCTTGCAGCAGGCCACACCAGTAAAACTAGGCCATCAGGTACCAGGATCACACAGAAAGTCTCTAGCTAGCAGTCAGCCACGGGGAACTGCCCACTGTCAACTGATGTCAGCCTATCCTATAAAGGCGGGCAGTCCCCCACACCTACCTCAGTTCTCCCGGAGATCCCGAACGGGCAGCAAATGGAGAACCGAAAAGGTCCCTGAGAGCCAAAAGAAAGGCAGAAGTAGTGCGAGAGAAACAAAGAGCAGCAAGGAGGTAAATCAGGGCCTGCTGCAAGAGCTTCTCCCAAATATATACTGTTACAGTAAGTTCTTAGGTAACTGTACTCTCGTACTTTGAGAAAGGCTCTTGCAGCAGTCCATGCTGGCAGAACTGAGTACTAAGCAGTGCCACGTACCACCAGGAAGGAACACCAGGAGGAGGACAAATCAGCAGCCAAGAGTTTAGGAAAGAATGCCCTGAAGTACTGCTAGGTCAAAACTGGCCCTGCGCCTAGAGGCAATGTCCAAACTGTAATGCTTGGTAAAGGTGTGGACAGAACTCCAGGTGGCAGCTGCACAGATGTCCGCAGCAGACACATTTCTGAAAGAAGCCACTGAGGCGGCCATACCCCTGGTAGAATGGCCCTTGACCATTCCAGAAAAGGGCTTGTTGTACTTGTGGTAGCAATAAACAATACAATTCGATAACCACTTAGACAAACACTGTTTGGAAACAGGAGCAACCTCTCTCTTTTGGGGGCAAACAAAACAAACAACTGGTCAGATTTCTGTAAAGGCTTGGTGCGGTTTGTATAGTACCACAAAATCCTATATACATCCAAAGTACGGAGCAAAGCCTCCCCCTGATTAGAATAGTCATGAAAATAAACTGGAAGGTGGATGGACTGATTCAAAGTTAACTCTGACATCACCTTAAGTAGAAACTTAGGATTTGTACACAAAGCCACAGTCTTTGTGAAAAATCAAATTAGGCTCTTTACACATAAGAGCCTGAAGCTCAGAAATCCTTCATGCAGAAGTAACAGCAACTAAAAAGAGCGCTTTCCCTGACAGAAAGTGCAGCTCGCAACTGGTTCAAAGGGAGGTAAAGTAAGTTTCTCCAACATAAAATGGAGGTCCCATGGAGAGACCGACAAAGAAACAGAGGGAGCAGGACAGGGAACTCTTTCAGTCAAAACAGAAGAAGTGGGAAAAGCAGTCAGGAGTGCAAAGGTGCAAACTGAAGATAAAATAGCACAATCAGAAAAAGGAGACAAAACCTTCTTCAGGTATATTAGGGAGCTGAAAAAGACCAATGGAGGGATTGTGAGACTAAATAACAGGGGAGGAGGGAGTGTGGAGGGGGATCTAGAAAAAGCAGAAATTCTTAACTAATACTTCTGCTCAGTATTTACAAAAGAAGGGCAAGGGGAGGGACCAAAATTAGACGATAGAAACATACATGGAGGAGAGGTGGACACCAGTCCATTCATGGAGGAGAGAGTCCTAAAGGAACTCTCAAAACCTAAGTAGACAAAGCAGTGGGCCCAGATGGGATGCACCCCAGAATACTTTAAGAAGTCAGAGAGGTACTAGGGGCACACGGCCAGCCCACTGGTGCAGTTGTATTTCTGCTTGCAACGCCGACGACCCGGGTTCAGGAACTGACTCGGGAGTCGGAAGGCCGGCTGGGGAGAAGGACAGAGTGTGCTGGGACTGCCTCCTCCACAGGGAAGGGGGGGAAAGAGTGTCCGCTTCCTGGACCCTGGCGGAGGCCGGGTGTACCGCAGAGGCCAGCACCAATACTTACGGGGTGGGGTGGACGCTGGTCATCACTGCATGTACCCGTCCCCAGGGCTCTAGCATGTATGTAAAAGCCGGCTCCCCGGGCATGATGCCCAGCTCCACTGCTGTCACCACTGCCACCACTGTCCACCGGGGTGGTCCCTCTCCCATCGCCCCGACCAGGGGGGTAAGCCGGGGCTTGGCAATGGTGACCGTTGGGGGGGGGGGCCCTCCCAGGGAGGTAAGCCGGGGCATGGGGGAGTCGCAGGCGGGGCACTGGGTTGACCTCTGACTGGAGGATCGGGGGTCCAGACCAAAAAATTAAAAAAAAAAAAAGAGAGAGAGCCACTAGGGGCACCATTGACAGCACTAGTCAACAAATCAATGGAGAAGGGAGTGGTGCCACAGGACTGGAGGAGGACAAATGTGGTACTATTACACAAAAGTAGGAGCAAAGTGGAGGCTGGCAACTACAGGCCAGTCAGTTTGACTTCAGTGGTGGGGAAAATGATGGAAATGTTGCTAACAGAAAGGATAGTAGCATATCTTGAGATTAGTGGGGCACAAGACCCAAGCCAACACGGATTCATAGCGGCTAGATCTTGTCAAACAAATCTGATAAGATTTCTTTGACTATGTAACCAGGGTGGTTGATTGGGGTGGTGCATGGACATGGCCTACCTAGACTTTAGAAAGGCATTTGACACTTGACACCAACCCACACAGGAGGCTATTAAACAAGTTGGGCAGTCTGGGAGTTGGTCCCAAAGTAGTAAATTGGGTCAGGAATTGGCTAAGCGGGCAGGACACAGAGGGTAGATGTTAACAGAGTTCAATCTCAGGACAGGATGGTGACCAGCAGGGTGCCACAAGGCTCAGTACTGGGGCTGGTCTTCTTCAATGTCTTCATTAGTGACATAGCAGAAGGGCTGGAAGGGAAGCCTCTTTGCAGACGACACCAAGATCTGCAATAGGGTGGCCACTCCAGACGGAGTGGAAAAGATGAGAAGAGACCTAGGCAAGTTGGAGAAGTGGTCAAGAGTGTGGCAGCTTAAATTCAATGCAAAAAAGTGTAAAGTCATGTACTTGGGGCACACGAATCCTGGAGAGGAATACAAGATGGAGGGGGAGACACTAACAACAAAAAAACTGGAAAGAGATCGGGGGGGTAATCATAACAGACGACCTGAAAGCAGCTCAGCAATGTGAGAAGGCAGTAGGGAGGGCCAGAGGGATGCTGAGGTGCATAGGGAGAGGCATCACCAGTAGAAAACAGGAGTTGGTGATGCCACTGTACAGACAATTGGTAAGGCCGCATCTGGAATACTGTGTTCAGTTCTGGAGATCACATCTCCAGAAAAACATAAACAGAATGGAAGTGGTACAGAGAAGGGCAACCGAAATGGTGAAAGGAATGCACCAGAAAAGATAAAGAAGTAAGTATGAAAGACCTCAATATGTGTCATATCCCCCCTCTCCCTCCTCTCCTCAGGGATATAGAGACATTCAAGTACCTCAGGGGGATAAACAGGGTTCAGGAGGGAGGCATATTTCAGAAAAAGAAAAGTGCAAAAACAAGGGGCCACAATATGAGGCTAGAGGAGGGAAGAGTCAGGGCTAACATGAAGTATTTTTTCACAGAAAGTGTGGTGGATGCATGTAACTGCCTCCCTGCAGAGGTCGTAGGGGCAAAAACAATAGAAAAATTCAAGAATGCATAGGATAGACAAAAAGCAACCATAGTGGTAGAAAAGAGAATGTAAGCTACAGATATTTTAGGATATGGAGTTTATGTAGGTAGGGAAATGGGCAGACTAGGTGTGCCAGGTGGTCCTTTTCTGCCGTCAATCTGCCGTCAAATTCGATGTTTCTATGAATGGGAGGTTTCAAATGCAAAATGTCCTGCAAGAAGGTACGTGATACTTTGAGCTGGGCAACAGCTATGCCCTCGACAGGTGCATGGTACAAAGATGGCAGAAAGTTGCACCTTGAGGAAGGAGTACCACAAGCCGGAATCCAAAAGTGAGAGAAGGTACTCCCAACACTCAGATTCACCAGGCAAGTGAAAGGATCCAAATGGCGAGCAGCAGCCCAAAGTGTTAAATGCTTCCTTTTCATAGTATAAGTGGCCCTGGTGGAGGGTTTCCTAGCAGCCAACATGATGTCTGTGACCCTAGAGGACACCCTGAAGTGGGCAACAGCTAGGTCCACAGGAGCCATGCATGGAGATGCAGGGACTCTAGGTCTGGATGGACCAGGGTCCCCTGGTCCTGGGACAGCAAGCCGGTGCACAGGGGCAGGGGTACCAGAGGTTCCATTGTCACCTGTTGCAGCAAGGGGAACAAAATCTGATGCGGCCAAAAAGGGGCTATGAGAATCATCCCAACCCCTTCCAACTGGAGCTTGAGCAGAACCTTCTGTAGAAGGAGGAAGGAAGGAAAGGCATAGAGAAACCCTTCCAGGAGAGGGACAATTCATCTCAGCAGAAAACAGCAGCCATATGTCCAATCCCAAAATAAACCCCCAGGATACGAACTAGCCCGAGCATCAAAGGAATTCCTCCTATTGAGACCCCCACGACCTGCTACCCAAGTGCAATCGCAGTACACTGACACGTTCAAAGCTGCACCTAAAATGGGACCGTAGGAGTGAAAAACATCTAATGCAATGCACATGGAGGCTTCATCTTGAACCAGAAGGCTAAATCGTCTGCAAGAGCAATGACTTTCACGGTCCCGGTAGATGAGTGCGCACTGATAACCCTAATCTGAGGATGTAGCAATATTTCCTAAAGGACGGGGTCCAAACAAAACATATACAGAAGGGGGCTCACTGGACACCCCTGATGGACCCTCACCTTTAATGAAAAATGAGTACCCAAATGTCCATTCACCAGAGGTATCAAAGTGGCCAAGTCATAAATTAAACAAAGCCAATCACAAAACCAGTCTGCGACGCCGTAGTGCCAGAGAACAGCATACAGATAGGGGGTGTGACACCCTATTGAATGCCTTTTCCTGGTCGAGCGTTAAAAGAAATCCACCCCGTCCAACCAGACACACAGTCCGAAACAACTCCCTTACGAGGATCAAGTTATCAAGCATGTGTTTGGCAGGGATGGCACATGTCTGTACTGGAGAGATCATGAACCGAGCCACCGTGGCCAGATGAGCATTCAATATCATCATCAGAAGCTTAAGATCCGTATTTAAAAGGCACAATGGCTTCCAATTGCTAAGCTCAAATGAAGAGCCTTTCTTAAACAAGATTTGGAGAGTATCCGACATAGAATCAGGAAGAATCCCTTCCCTCAAAACCCAGTTGAAAAGGGCCGTTAAAACTTCCCCCATCCGAACATGGAACACCCGATAAAATTCCAAAGGCAAACCATCCAAACCCGGAACCCAATTTGTGTGTAGCCAGGTAATGGCCCATTCCACCTCCGGCGTAATGTCCCCCGTGAGTCGGACATGCACAACTTCAGGAAAAGAAGGAATTGCAACATGAGCAAGCAAAGTATTCAGCTCTCCAACCTCCGGAGAGCGGCAAAATATACATTGTAAGTACTCCTAAACTGGCCCGGTGGCGCTGAGGGTTGAGGTGCTGGATGCCACACTTCGCACTGCACCGGTGACCCAGGTTCGGGAACAAGTCTGGACCATCGTGGGTCGGCAGGAGAGAGAGAGGATCGAGCGTCCGAAGGACTGCTCTCTCTCCTCTCTCGGGGAGGGATCCAGGGGTAGCCCGGCACAGCAGCAGTACCCGGTGGAGACCGGCGGCACTGCGATGCTCAGGGGCTCATGAGCCTGAGGAAGGACGCTGTCAGCTGCCTTCCGGACGTGGGTGGGAGCACCCACGTCACGGGCTGGGTGGCATAGCACGTCCAACGTAGAGGGCGTAAAACATCTAGAAATGCCCCTCCAGCTCGGATAGGCAACAGCCATGCCAGTGCCACCGCCACACGCCCAACGCTGGTTGCCCGTCACTGCCCCTGCAGTTTCCCCGGGTTGTCATCCCCCTCCAACCTGGGGACCGTGACGAAATTGAAGATGTAGGGGAACACAGCGGTTGGTAGAGGGTGTCTGCGAGTGCACTGGCCCGAGAGAGTTCCAAGCCGGAGAGCTAGAAAAATAGTTGGGGGAGGAAAAAAAAAAAAAAAAAAAGACTCCTGCACCTCCTGTAACATCAAATCCCAGTGGGTAACAATTGGCCCTGAAGCAGTGCAAACCCCAGCAATTACTCTGTGTGCCACTCTGTGCCAACCACTATCAAAAGGATCTATTAACCCAGTCACCCCCCCTTGTACCTGTCTGATGTTCCATAAACAAAGACTTACTTCTATCATACTGGATAGCCCTCATGAGAGTAGTAACCTATGCGATCTGTGCCCAAAAATCACCCCATATCGTTTTGCAAAGAGAGGATATGCATATACTGATGTCTCAGCCCCAAATATTCGAGGTACTGTGACCTCGTAACTGCCCTGGTAAGGCGAAGACACAACAGCTTAAGATCCGCCTTGGTATCCACCCACCAGCGCCCCAGATCTACATAAACACAGGCCACAGATTGACGGCCTCGGAGGAATTCCTCTATCACCCACCCCTCATACTGTCGTCGTAAGATCGCATGGTTAGGTTTCCAATAACCCTTGCTGGGGTCAAAACAAGGAGTAAGGTCAAAAGATCTACCATGCAGTAGGTGATCTGAAACCTCAATCGCAGTCAATGTCGTATGACTCAAGACCAAGGAAAGGGAGACAAAAAGAAAATCAATATGTGAGACACGTGGTGCCAGGTGATAAGTGCTCCCCCCCCCCGCCAGGGGTGTTCCACCCGATAAGCATCCACCATAGAGGCACCTCACATGATCACAGAGAGCAGAGGTATCACAAAATGTCTGTAGTGCGTCCACCCCGATAAGAGGTGGACAGACCACATTTAAAGTACCACACACACCACACGCCTGGAAGCGTATAAGTAGGGGCGAATCAAATGAAAAAGATTCACCCTATCTTTCTTTCCCTGGGGAGTGTATACATTAATGAACCAGAGAAGCGTGTCCTGATAGGTGACATCCAAAAGGAGCACCCGTCCGGGAACAAGATCAACCAATCTTGTAACCTGCCAGGCATCGCCTTTAAATAAAATACTCACTCCCACGCAGCGGTCAACACCTGCCGACCAAAAGGATGTACCCCAACATCAATGTCTACCAGCTTGGTAAATATCATCGGAATTGTGTAACCGGGTGTCCTGAAGGAAAAGGACATCATAGCCCAGATCTCGAAGGATCGTAAAAAGTATGCCTCTCCTCATCAAGGACTTAACGCTATTTGCGTTTAATATGGCCAGACGAAACAGAGTTGTCATGATGGACAGAGGAGGGGAAAAGACCAACAAACACTAGAGAAACAGAAACATGCATCAGCTACTGTCCATATTCGGATCCGTCTTCAGGAGAGTCCCCTTCTTCTGTACTTTGGCCTTGCAGACATCTGCGGAGCGTCCTCCTCAGTATCAGTAGCGGCCGAAGGATGTTCCGAAGCACAGGAGGAATATTCCATCTCAGCACTATGATCCTCCTCCCCATCCACCTCCATCAGACCAGTGTATTTATTAGCCAGTGGGATCACTGCCACCCCATCCTGTACTTCCTGCAACTTACGTGAACAGAAAGACAGTTTTCTGTCAGCCAATGTCATATCCTGAGCAGGAGGGGGCATGGATCCACATGCAGCAGGACAGACCACCATCAGTCCATTCTCCGCAGGTAGAAGGAACCCTTGTATAGGTGCATCAGGAACTCAGACTATGACCTCCTGCTGTGACTGGGGAGCCCGGGATTCAAGAAGCCGGTCAGGCAAAATTTTAGGGGCCAGACACTGTATCTCAGAGAGCACAACCTCTGGTTCCAACGCATGTTCAAGTTCAAGTTTACTGCAGGAAAGACTCCATTGAGCAAGCTCATTCGCAAGGAGGTCCTGAGTCATAAGCATATACAATACATAATTACATAGTTAGGGAGATATACAGTGAAGGACAAAAGATGAAGAATTATATACATTTAGGAGGTATATACAATGAGCATTTTTGTAAAGGAACACAGGTTCCACCGAGATATGAACGCGGATCGCTGGATTCAAAGTCCAGAGTGCTAACCATTACACCATGGAACCTTATTGCAACGGCCACAGTTAGTGCTTTCTGTCTCTGCTGTTGCTGTGCCCAATGGGCTCGTTCCAAAATAAGATCCTGATTGTCACCTTGTCCTGCTGGTTATGCACAGCTCAAGGGCAAGTACGAAAAGAGTGATTGGTATCATCACAGACATTGCAATACAAGGTATTGGTACATTGTGCTGCCTTATGTCCCCCTCTCCCGATATAAGATACAGCGAACCACGTCACAAGCATTGCTAAGATGTGGTTCTGATGCACAACAAAAGCATGTTTTAGGTTGTCCCGGACAGAAGCGCTGTGCTCAGTCCCTTCCCAGATAAAAAACACTAGGCAAATGCTGCAGTCCTGTAGCTGTATGGCGTGGTTTAATCCGGAAGCGCCAATGTCCTGTCCAAAACAACTCAGTGTCCAAAACAAGCTCCAGTTCCCCCAAGGACCCCACAGCATTGAGCCAACCAACAGTACACATCCTGTACCATCACCCCCTCATTCTTCAGCAGTACTATCAGCATCTATACCGGAGGCTTGGTAACAGAGACTGCCTGAAAGGGGGTCCATAGTGGAGTGTCCCTAAGTTTGTCGTAATCAGACCAGAATTTATCCGGAAATAAAGGGGATCTGAAACTTAAAATCAAAATAAGCATCCATCAGGGCATGCAGCAACGCATACAGCTCATGAGGTGTCAGTAAGTGAGTCCCCATTTACCTTTCCCCACATAAGCCCTAATGGGCTTCCCTTCCAGTCCCCCTTTATAAAAGGAGGACTGTACTGCATCTCTGGGGAGGCACAGGTGAGGATGAAAGAGAGTCCATCCTTCGGAATCTGGACCAATTGCCTGCCGCAGACAGAGAAGCCTGCTCAGCCAATTGGGGATGGGCAGATGGAGCAGAAGTCTGAGGAAATTCTATGTCCACCCTGTCAGCCCAATACAAAGCCTGCGGCTGCTGAGGCACGGTGGGGTCTTGAAGATCTGAGAGAGTGGAAGATAAATCAGGCACTCTGGGCTCACTGCTAGAGGCCTCAGTCCCCCCAGCAGAGTGGCAGGCAGCAGAGGTTCCTGCATAAGGGAGAGTGTGGCAAGCACTCCCAGGAGCCAGGACCGGAGATTTCATATTTCCAGCAAGTACAGAAGGGGGTCAGGCCCTTGCAAGATGACCAAATCCCCTGACAGCACTGTCCCCAAGAACCCAGCCCCAGTGCCCACCTTCCCCACCTGAGCTAAGCCCCTATGTCCAGGTTCCATAGCATAACTGGGCTACCTAGGATCCACAGGGAGTACAAAATAATACTATCAACAGCTTAATCTGGTTCAATTTCAGTTGGCTACCAGCTGTATCCATCCCCCGGGACGAGGCTGAAAATAGGCAGAATTGTCTGGTCCTCCCTTCCCGGTCAACAAAAACTGAATGAAGTACTCTGGCAAAAAGGCCTTGCCCTAGCTGGTGTCCAGGATCGCCCCTATGTATTGAAGGTGCTGGCAAGGAAAGCGGCAGGACTTCCTCAAACTGACAGTGACCCCCCCAAGGCCTGAAAGACGGAACGTGTATTATAAAGTCTGAACTACGCGATCCCTGGAGGGGGCTGCTAGCAACCAATCATCCAGGTAGGGGAACACATAGAAGCCCTGCCTCTTCAGAGCAGCCACCACTACTGCCAGGCACTTGGTAAATACCCAGGGGTCCACGGAAAGACCAAAAGGGAGGGTCCGAAACTGAAAATGGGAATCCCTGAAAGTGGAAGTGGAGGAAATGATGACAGCCATGGAAGATTAAGATGTGCAGGTAAGCGTCTTGCATGTCCAAAGAGCACAGCCAGTGACACCTCGGTTGTGGAGCAGTTTCGGCAGACGAAGGCGGATCTGGACATGCTGGCCAAGTAAACAAACTGCACTTGCCTACTTGAGGCAACGATTCTATGAAGTTGGTCCTAGAGCTACCCGAGTCCTTGAGTACCAGGGCCGCAAACAGTGCCGCCTTGCTACGATAACCACTATACTACACCCCTCAGAGGGCCAAAGGCTTTCTAAACTACATGAAATAATGGAGGGCTTTAGCACATATTATAAAAGTTCGTACACGGCGGAGTGGTCGGCCCTCCAGGAGGCAGTCAACGCCTACTCACACTCTTTGAATCTTCCTAGTCTGACAAGAAGAGAGAGAATAGTTAATAGCCCCAATAACCTTGGAGAAGGTTTGGCCTGTCCGGATTTTTCTCTGTTTGATTAGCAGGGTATTTTCTCTGTCAAATTGTTGTGTAGGGCATCTTGCTGACAGGAAGGCACTCATCGCAGCGGTGGGTCAGAGCTTTTAGCTGATTGTTTCGTGAGGGCACAGTTTAGCCTGACCCTGCCCACCCCTCACCCCACCCACCCCTGGAAATAGTTCCTTTATACCTGGGGTTCTGACATCATTTCCTCAAGAGTGCAAGGTGCATATCACTGTCATATCCTCTCTAGCACACTGCACTGACAATATAAGCATACACATTGTATAATATATATATTTCTATATAACAAACCAATCTCTCACACACACACACACACACACACACACACAAACACACACACACAAAGAAAAAAGTAGATTAACATGTGGGGAGTAGTGCAATGTAATGGCTGTGGGGCAGCAGTCTTCCGGGAGTCTTTCTGGAGGCTGAGATGCAGCCCTATTTGCAGACAACTCTCTGCCCTGAGGGAAGTTGCCAGTCTTCAGGCCACACTGGACAGTAGTAAGGGAACCTCCTCCATCCAGGGAGCACCAGAGCCACCACCACTACCTCAGAGGTTGCGAAGAAAGCACAGCAGTTGGATCACAGTGGGCTCAGGGAGGGTGAGGATGGTGGAACAGAGGCACACCCAGTCAGTTGTTCCACTCCACAATCCATACACCATTCTGGGGGAGCACAGCTCCCCTATGGATGCACCTGCAGAGGAGACTAAGGAGGCTGAGGACAACTGTCACAAGGGAGGCCCACAGGAAGGAGGCAGAGGACACCACAGGGAAAGGAAGCAGCTCCTGGTGGAGACTCAATTATTAGGGGGATAGAACTGGGGGGGGCAGGGAAAACTGAAGTAAGGTGCCTGCCTGGTGCCATGGCTTGGAGGGACAGGAAGCGCATCCTCAGGATCACGAGAACAGCTGCACGGGAGTCTGAGCTGGCCGTCATTGTCCACCTAGGGACAAATGACTTGGCTCATCATGAGATTAGAGCAGTTCAGGATGACTTTGTAGAGTTGGGGAGGGGCCTAAGACAAGTAGCACACACAGTATCCTTCTCAGAGGTGCTGCCTGTCAATGGCATGGGTGAGGCGAGGGTACTTTGCACCATGCAGTTTAATGAATGGTTGAAAGAATGGTGTGGAGCACAGGGGTTTGGCTTCACTGGGGACTGAGGTTCCACCTGGAGGGACACCAGCCTATACTGGCAGGATGGTTTGCATCTGTCCAAGTCTTTTGAGCAATCGGTTTAAATGCTTCATTGGCAAGCTTTTAAACTAGTCAAGGGGGGAGGCACTGATAAGCAGCAGGAAAATCCCAGCCTCTCCCTACAAAACAGGGTACTAAATGAGAAAAAGACAGAGGTAGAAAGGTCAGTGGGGGATGCTGCAACAGAAGGTAAAGCCATCAGAAAATGGAGAGCAATGAGTACCAATGCCCGTAGTCTGGGTAACAAGCTTCCTGAATTAGTGGCCTTGATGGAGGAGGAACATCTGGATATCGTGGCAGTCACAGAAACATGGTACACACACAAAACCATGACTGGGATGTAAACATACCAGGATACACTATCTACAGGAGGGACAGGGAGGGTAAAAGAGGAGGAGGAGTAGCTCTTTACATAAGGGAAGGAATCAAAGCAACAGAACAAAAGGGTAAACAGGGAAGAGAACAAGCACTGTGGGTCAATTTGGAGACAGGCAATGGCACCACAATCCTTACAGGGGTTGTATACAGACCCCCCTCTCAGGGGGAGGAAATGGACAAGGAAATAATAGAAGGTATACTTAGAATGGCAGAAAAAGGGGAGATATTGCTGATGGGAGATCTGAATATGCCAGATGTTAACTGGAGTGCAGTTGCAGCAGCCACTTCGAAGAGTGGGGTTATTCTAGATGCCCTACAGGGAGGCATGCCTTAGACAACTAGTACTGGAACCCACTCGAGAGGGAGCAATCTTAGACCT
Source organism: Neoceratodus forsteri (assembly GCA_016271365.2). Taxonomy (NCBI): domain Eukaryota; kingdom Metazoa; phylum Chordata; order Ceratodontiformes; family Ceratodontidae; genus Neoceratodus; species Neoceratodus forsteri. The sequence goes on along the minus strand of CM057451.1, from coordinate 665,753,510 downwards.
GGTTCTCTCAAATGGAGATGGAGAGAGGATCACAGATGTAGAAGTGGGTAGCCTACCTGGAACTAGCGACCATCGAACAGTATGGTTCACAATACACACAGCAATAAAGTCAAGCCATACAAAGGCAAAAGTACTGGACTTTAGGAGGCTGACTTTTAAAATGGGTGAGTGCCTAAGGAATGCACCGCAAAATGGGCAGGAAGGAGGGTTGGAAGAACAATGGGGAATAATAAAACTGCCATCACAGAGGTAACAAGGCTTTGTGTGAAGCAAATAAACAAAACAAAAGATGTAAGAAACCACTATGGTTCTCAAAGGAAGTGGCAGTGAAGGTTCAAGAGAAAAGAAAGCATTCAGGAAGTACAATGAATCACAGAAGGAGCAGGACAGAGAACTGTATCAGTTAGAAGCAAAAAGGAAGTTGGGAACGAGTCAGAACAGCAAAGGCCCAAACCGAGGAAAAGATAGCCAACTCAGTTAAGAAGGGGATAAAACCTTTTATATGTACATCAGGGGCGAAGGAAGACCAAGGAGGGATAGTGAGGCTTAATAAAGGGAGGGGGTGGGCAGAGGTGACTGTGAAAAGGCAGAGATACTAAACAAATATTTTGCTCAGTATTTACAAATGAAGAGGGAGGTACCTAAAACAAACAATAGAAACACTCTGGATACAGAAGTTGATACCAACCCATTTACAGAAGAAAGGGTTCTGAAAGAACTCTTAAAACTGAAAGGTGGACAAAGCAATGGGGCCTGATGGGATTCATCCCAGAATTCTAAAAGAACTAAGGTAGAACTAGTGACACCACGGACTACCCTCTTTAACAAATCATGGGAGGATGGGGTGGTACCCGAGGACTGAGGAGGGCAGATGTGATTCCCTTCACAAAAGTGGGAGCAAGGCAGAAGCAGGAATCTACAGACCTGTTAGTTTAACCTCAGTGATAGGGAAAATGATGGAATCACTTCTGAAGGAAAGAACTGTCGAGTATCTAGAGGCCAGAGGGAACAGGACCCAAGGCAGCATGGATTCTGAGCGGAAGGTCATGCCAGACGAATCTGATAGATTTCTTTGACTGGGTGACCAAAGTAGTAGATCAGGAGGGCTGTGGACATGGCCTACCTAGACTTTAGCAAGGCATTTGACACAGTCCCACACAAAGATTAATATACAAGTTAGCCAGCCTGGGAGTGGGTCCCAAGATGACAGCCTGGGTAAAGAATTGGCTGGAGAATAGGACACAGAGAGTAATAGTAAATGAGTCCACTCTGAAGAAAGGGGGTTACTAGTGGGGTACCAGGTTCAGTATTAGACTGGTCCTCTTCAATGTCTTTAGAAGCGACATTGCAGAGGGACTGAAGGAAAAGTATGTCTCTTTGCAGATGACACAAAGATCTGCAACAGAGTTGATGCACAAGGTGGGGTGGAAAGGATAAGAAGGGACTGGCAAGGTTAGAGGAATGGTCAAATGTATGGCAGCTTAGATTCAATGCTAAGAAGTGCAAGGTAATGCACCTGGGAAACAAAAACCCAGGGGAAGAGTACACAATGGGGGGTGAGATACTAACAACAACAAAAATGGAAAGGGACCTGGGGGTAGTCATATCAGATGACCTAAAGGTGGGCAAGCAATGTGAGAGGGCAGCAAGGAGGGCTGGGGGGATACTGGGATGCATAAGGAGAGGCATCACCAGTAGAAAACAGGAAGTTATTATCCCTCTGTACAAACAGCTGGTCAGACCCCATCTGGAGTACTGCGTGCAGTTCTGGAGACCCAATCTCCGCAAAGACAGACAGGAGGGAAGCTGTCCAGAGGAGGGCAACTAAAATGGTGCAGGGTCTGCACCGGAAGACATATGAAGAGAGACTCAAGGAGCTTAACATGTATAGCCGAGGAAAGAAGGGAAAGGGGGGACATGATAGAAACTTTCAAGTACCTCAAGGGAATCAACAAAGTCCAAGAGGGTAGCATCTTTCAAAAAGAGGTGTGCAAGAACAAGGGGCACAATTTGAAGATAGAGGGGGGCGGCTCAGAGGTAATTTAAGGAAGTATTTTTTCCACAGAGAGGGTTGTGGATGCATGGAACGGCCTCGGAGGAGGTTGTGGAGTCAAAAACAGTGGTGGAATTCAAGCATGCATGGGACGGTCATAAGGCAATTCTAGGGGGTGGGGGTAGGAAGAAGTAGGCTGCTGGTTAACTAGGATCTGCAGCTTATCCATTAGGAAGGGAAATGGGCAGACTGGGTGGGCCAAGCGGTCCTTATCTGCCGTCAAATTCTATGTTTCTATGCCATCAGCCACTCTAAAACCCAAAAGGCTCCCAGTCAGATGGCTATGGTGCTGAGTTCTACAAACTCACACAGGGCAAGGTGGCTCAGACCCTCCTAGCTGTCTACAATGCCACCATTGAGGGGGATCCTCCACCACCACTGTGGGCGTATGCTGCTATATCTGTGCTACCAAAACCTGGGAAAAACCCCAGCTGAGCCCCTCATATTGGCCAATATCAGTCCTTAACACTGACAACAAGCTCTTTATGAACGTTCTGGCGAGACGCATCGACCCACTGTTCCCTCAGCTGGTTGCTATGGACTAAACTGGCTTTGTCAGTTCTAGAACAATAGATAATGTTAATCGCACCCTTCATGTGATTCATAAAATGGGAAAGCACTGATAAGCCTGGATGCTGAGAAGAACTTTGACCGTGTCTCCTGGCCTTTCCTGTACGCGGTGTTGGGTAAGTTAGGATTCCCAGCTCCAACAGAAGTCCTACAAAATCTCTACTGGTCCCCAATGGCCTGTGTGAAAGTAAATGGCAACCACTCCCAATATTTCCCTTTGCAGAGAGGCACACATCAAGGGTGTCTGTTGTCCCCTCTCTTGTTTGTCCTCTAAATGGAATCTCTAGCACAGAAGATTAGGGAATCAGCCCAACTGTCGGGCATTCAGGTGGGGGGATACAGAACACAGACTGGCCATGTATGCAGATGACGTGCTCCTATACTTGTCCAACCCAGAGGGCTAGCTACCGATTGAACACGGTATCCTGGAGGACTTTGGTCGCCTCTCGGGATATAAACTTCACACCCAAGACGGAGGTACTTACCTTTTATTATCAACCATCCCAGCAAATCAGACAGGGGTTTCCATAAAGATGGGACTTAGACAAGCTGAAATATCTGAGGGTCCACCTTGCGAGATCACCACATACAGCCTTTAAAAATAACCACTCCAGCTTCACAGAGCAGTTAAACGCAGACTTAACTCAGTGGAATGCACTACCACTTAGACTTACAAGAAGAATAGACCTGGTCAGAATGGTAATTTTGCCCAGAGTGCTGTATTTGTTCCTGAACGTGCCCATCTTTCTCCCCCAGGCCATGTTCCAGCAATGGAACAAAAGTATCTCCAGATTTATCTGGGCAGGAAGGAGGCCACTTATAGGATACCAAACACTGTGCCTTCCTAGAATGCAGGGTGGCCCTTCTCTTCCACACCTCCAGATGTACTGACCTAGCTGCCCAAATGGGCCACTTGTTGGCAAGACAGCTTGACATAACAAAATCACACTGGCGCTCCATCAAGCGGGCCCTTCTGCAAGATGATGAGTACTTAAAGGCCATCTACCACGCAGAATACTGCCCAAGGGGCTTGCCAACGGACAATCCCTGGTTCCAACATAGGCTAGCAGCCTGGTCAGTAGCCAGGAAGCTGCTGTGCTTTACCCCCTTCCTGTCACTTTTACGCCCAATCTCTCTCTACTGTCAGACTTCCTGCCAGCCACACTGGATGATAGATTTAAAGAATGGGATCGCTACATGCTCCAATACACGTACCAGCTCACCATGTTAGGGACCGTCAAAGCATTTGACTCAATACAGCAGGAGTTCAGGTCGAGACGCACTATAGATTCATATAATTGAGACACTATCACTCGCAACTCCCGAGAGGAATTACTCAGCCCACACTTTATTCACCAATCCTGACACGGTTGCTAACACTCATTTGGACACAAAACACTAACCACTTGGTGTCTACCCTATACCAGCCGATGTTGGCACCTCTGGTCAAACTCACTAAGAAAATAAGAGGGAGATGGAAGGTGGAGTTGGGGGGTTACCCATTTCAGATGAACAATGGGCGTATGCAACCCAGAGGTCATCTACAGCCTCAAGCTCCCAAGAATGGAAGGAATACACCTGGAAGCAGTTAAGATATTTTCTGACCGCTGCTATTACTAAGCATTACAAGCCTCCAGGGATTCTAGCTACTGGCGTAATTGCAGTGAGACCAACGCACACCACACCCATGTAACATGGAGCTGTCCTAGCTTAGCTCCTTTCTCCCAACTGTGGGGGGGAGCTTAATAAACTCTTCGGTAGGGAGATACCACTTACACCAGAATTTTATTTATTGTTACAGTTCACCAAACCCAACAGTGACCCAAACTCCCACTATCTGTTGAGCATATTAAGTACAGCAGCAAAGAAAGCAATTATAAAGACGAGGTTGACCCCTAGGATCCCCACTATACAGGAGCTACGAACTACAGTTAATCAAATTTATTACATGGAAAAAGTAACACACACGGTCAACGACCAGGCCGAGAGGTGCTCCTCCCACTGGATGGGTTGGTTGCTGTATTATAAGGCCAAAGACGAAACTTTTGTTCCTTGAGGGGGAGGAGTGGATAAAGAACATAATATAGTCGGGGGTGGGCCAGATGTGCAGGCCCTGCTGGAATGGATGGCCTAGGCTTCCTTGTTCCTCTCTCATGTGGGCTGAGGGACTTTATGCTGATATGCCCAGAAGACTAGAGCGGATATCACAAAGTAATGAGATGAAGGTTTGGTTTGCTTAACAGATTGGGTTCCTCTGCTCTCTGCCCTGGAAGAGGCATACCCCATGGGGTACTAGAGAGGCTGATGGGAAAGGTGAATGCCTTGTAGGGGTGACTGGATACTGAGCTGTATTGTATACTAGCCCTTGCTGTTAACTTTTCTCAAATTGAATGTATTGTAAATGATTCTGTCAATGTTTTTAAAAAATGTTCAATGAAGAAATTTACAAAGAGCAGAGCCAATTGCCCTGGTGCAAAAGGGGTAACAGCCCCTAGAGAGTGACTATCCAGAAGTACTTGTACTCTATGTACAGATTCAGATGGTGCAGGTCCAGGAAGGACCAAAGATCCCCCGGTCTTTTTGGGGATGAGAAAGAAGTGTCACATCAAGTCAAGCCACTTTTATTTATTAAACGACCAATCCCAGGGGCTTTGGGCGCTTTACATTAATACAGGACAAAATATTTAATACACATTATTAATCAGGGTCAGATCAATGTCAAACATTCCATAAATAATCGTAAATACAAGTGGGAGTAAACCCCCTTCCCCACTAAGCCGGAGGGACAGGCTCTAGAGCTTTTTTTTTGGAGGACGGCCTAAATTTCCTCCCAGACCAAGGACAGGTGGGCAAGAGGGTAAGTGGAGGTTGCCAGGGATTTTCTGGAGACCACTCTAGACACTCCAGTGTGTGATCGTGCTCTATGATCTGAAGCACCCAGTTGTCCATGGTCACCCTCCCCCCCACCCATCTAGGTGGATGGAGAACCAACCCCGACTGCCTCCCTTGGGTCTTTAAGAAGTCTGGTGTTGGAAGGGTGGCCACAAGAGCCCAAGGGGCTCTGGTGGCAGCAGCTGTGGGAGCCGCTGAGGCCTCATGCTTGAGCTGGCCTTTGGCAGGCTATTTCTGAGACTGCTTACGGGAGGACCTACAAATGGACTGACGTTGGCCAGCTCTAGGCAGAGTTTGACAGAATGAATGGACCAACTTGAGGGCCCACCTTGACTGTCAGAAGCACTCAAAGAACTCACAGCTAATGCTTCCCAGATTTTTCCTTCTGACAAGAAGAGGCCATGGAGGACTGTGCCGGCAAGGCAGCAGAGCTCCTGGCCTGCAACTCCTTTTCCATCACAACCAACTTTTGCTTCAAAAGGTGGCTCTCCAGTGTTTTTATAAGATTTCTCAGAGTGGCCTCGTTGAATTTTTTGGCAAAACTAGCAGGCTTCAGTGTCATGGCTGGGGCCTAGGCAGACGAGATGGGCAGCGTGGCTGTCCTCCTCAGGGATCTGTTTGCTGCAGGCACACTTCAAGGTGCGGTCAGAAGACTAGGCTGGTGGAGAAGACAAACTCAAAGAACACACTGAAAATTCAATGTTTAACACTAAGGAAGGAAAAAGAAAAAATTGCGACAAGTGAGGGTAATGGCAGTCGACTGTAGCTGCGGTGTCTGCAAAGGTCTGACGTACGTGGGTTGACGGCAGGAAAAGACCTGAGGTAGGAGTGGGGGGACCGCCCGCCTTTTTAGGATAGGCTGACATCAGCTGACTGACATCGGCAGTGGGCGGCTCCCCCATGCAGACTGCTAGCTGTCAGTGTGGTTCTGGTGCCTGATGGCTTAGTCCTACCGATGTGGTCTGCTGCAAGAGCCTTCCACGAAGTAAGATATTCTAGTCGACAAGTATCCAAAACATTACATAGATTCCTCAGTCTATTGTGTAAGCCCCTTCTATTTTCCAGCAAGCAGTGTTCACAAACGCAAACTCTCCTTCACACACATACAATTAAGCATTAAGGCTAGATCACAAGTTGGGTTACTGTCACTTTATCTAACCGTAGGGGCTAATAAGCCAATTCTGACACCCCTAGGGTCAGATTAAAAAAGCTACTTCAACCCCTGGAGTGTATGATCCTCAGACAGCTATTATTATACTTGGTTGCTGATTTTATTATTGTTGTTTTATCTTGTAAAGCGCCTTAATGGCTTGAAAGGCGCTTATGTGAAATAAAGTTTTATTATTTATTATTATACAAAAAAGTGTTCTTTTTTTAATGAATTTTTTATATTTAAAATTCTAAGTGATTTTTTTTTGTATATCAGGGTTTTCAGCCATTTATCTAACGCTTCTAGAATGCTGGCAGCCAATCAGAAAACTCCATTTCTGGTCACTGTTGTATAATTAAGAATAAATAAATCTTCACTAACTGGTAAATCAATGTTCACACTAAACAGATGGGTTTGCCCAATCAGAGAGTTCAAAGTGACTGGCAGGCAAGTCACTCATGTTGTTAGGCGATTCCCCCCAGCTGTCACAGTTACTGAGACAGCCTGGAAAAAAAAAGTTGCATAACTTACAAGGCAGTTTCCAGACCTAAGCGGTTACTAGTCAAAGTTCAAAAGTTTTTATTGATCAGCACAATGCCATTACAATTAAATACATATCTAAAACCATGAACTTATTTTCATTTCAATACAGGTCATTAATTCCATACGGTAATCGTAAATGCACAATATTGCACATTATCTAACTGACCGTACTGTAGCCTACAAATATGTAAGCATTAATGCACGACAGAGGACGACTCTAATAGGGAATTAATGCCCGGTTTTGGGAGAGTTGAGTGCTCCAACCACCAACCGGCATTAATTCACTGGTAGAGCCAGAGTCTGAGTGCATTAATGTGCTTGTAACATGGCAATTGCTACAAAAAGTTACTGGCAACATTATGATTTGAAATAAAAAACACACACGACTTTTAGTTTCTCCAACTGTTTTTCACTCAGCGCAATGCGTTTTAGAATGTGTAACATCATTCAATATTGTGGCTGGTACGACTTAACCATTTAGATTCTTGCTCTTTAATGTGGCCTAATAAACGCTAGAATAAACTTTTTTTTTTTTTGACATGGTACTTATTTAATAAGATTGCTCGGAATTTCTTTATTCGGTGCAAAAGATTATGGGAGTAATTATTAACATATTCATCGCTAAAAAACTGTACGACTAAGTAAAACATTTGAACATTTTAAAAATGTTTCTTTTCTGTTGATTTTACGGACATCACCCTTTTGGATTTTAGTGTATTTTTAACATTCTCTATCGGGTGATGCGCCACTTGCGCTGCTGCTCCCAGCCTATGTGAATTCTCCGATCTGCGACAATGCTACACTGATTGCTGGGGTGGGTGAGTGGGAAATTTATGACTGCAACATAAAGCACAGTTATGTAAGAACTTACCGTAACAGTAGGTCTTCGAGAGAGGCTCTTGTAGTAGGTAATTATTTTTATTTTATTTATTTAGTTTTTGTTAACCAGGTAAGTGCGCTAGTCAGCAAGTGACTGTTTTCAGGCACGACCCGGGAGGTACAATTACAACACACAAAGAGTACAGCCAGATTATTAAGACAACGAGTACAAAAAATGCAGAGAGAAATACATATGGCAATGTAACATACATTAGTAAACAAAAATATACTTTAGCACTTGATCATGGAACATACTCAAAAATGTGAATAGTAGAAGGCAGAAAATAAGAGAGGATAGGCATCAGTAGAAAAGACACAAGGAAGGAAAACTGGCAAAGGATGGGAGGGAGAGATTAAGTGAAAGCGAGGTGCCGCAGATACGGCAACAGCGGGTGAGGTACCAACCTGCGGCCGGGCCTATGGAGCCAAAAGACGGCAGGCGAAGAGAGGTGGTAGGGGAGGCGGCAGTGAGCGGCAACAGCGGTAGGAGGTAGGAAAATACAGCCGGGCTGGTGGAACCGATGGACGGCAGGGCGAGAGTGAGGATGACGGTGAGAGGGGGATAGAGGCGGAGGAGTTACGGCAATAGCGGCAAAAGTGTCAAAGTCAAGCCGAGCTAGTGGAACCAAGAGACAGCAAGGCAGGGAAGTGGGGGTCGGTAGACGGTGGGAGTAGGCAGTAGTAGGTGGAGAGAGGTGACATATAGCACTAAAGCCGGCAGGCGTCAGGACCACACGGAAAAAAATTTCTAGCTAGCAGTCTCTGGCGAGGACCGCCCCCGTGTCAGGTGACCGGCGTCAGGAGATGTCAGTATAAAGGGGTGGTCCCCCACGCCCGAAATCCAGTTCTTTCCCATCAAAGGCCAAAAGGCAAGACGAGAGAGAAGCGGATATTTCCCTCCCTGGAAAAGGAGCTGAAAAAGCTAAGTGGGGATGGAGGGCAGAAAGGCACTACCTACTGCAAGAGCCTCTCTCGAAGATCTACTGTTACGGTAAGTTCTTACGTAACTATATTATCTTACTTTGAGAGGGCTTTTGTAGTAGGTAATTACACATAGGACTGAATCCCAAGCAGTCTGGAACAAAGAAAAGCACTCAGGGGGAGGAAACTACCAACCACTAGAACCTCCAGCTGTAAGGGTCTTAAGAGAGAAGACCTTGCAGAACAGCCAGCCCGAAGCCTGCTCTACGGAGAGAGGAAATGTCCAAACTGTAGTGTTTCGTAGGTATGGACAGAAGTCCAAGTTGCGGCTGCGTAGATATCTGCTGCTGACACATTCTTAAAACAAGCTGCAGAGGCAGCTACTCCTCTGGTGGAGTGACCTCTGACCTGACTAGGCAGGGTCTTGTTGTACTTGTCGTAACAGAAAGTGATGCAATGAGAACCATTTTGATAGGCATTGCTTGGAAACAGCATTGCCCTCTCTTTTGTGAGCAAAAGAGACAAAAAGCTGATCAGATTTCCCGAGATCCTTAGTCCAAGTGGTGTAGTATCTCAGTATTCTATGAACATCCAAAGTATGCAGGAGATGCTCCCCTTGATTGGAGTATTGCGTAAAGAAAGCAGGTAGCTCAATGGATTGATTCAGCGTAGATTCTGCCACCACCTTAGGGAGAAACTTAGGGTTGGTGCGCAGGACCACATGTTCCTTGTGGAAAATCAAGTAGGGGATTTTGCACATCAAGACCTGAAGATCAGAAATTCGACAAGCTGAAGTAATGGCCACTAGAAAGAGAGTCTTCCAAGAAAGGAACTTCAAGTCTGCTGAAGCTGCCGGTTCAAAGGGAGGCAGAATAAGCTTCGAGAATAAAGTTCAAATCCCAAGGAGGAGCAGGAACGCGGATGAGGGGTCTTAAATGGAGGACCCCTCTGAGGAAAGTCTTGAAGACTTCCAACTGTGCGAAAGATCTGTCTCCAAAAGGGACATGGTAGGTCAAGATAGCCGCCATGTGGACCTTCAGAGAGGAATGACTGAGACCCAGGTCAAAGAGATGACGCATACAGTCCAGGAGTCTCTTGACAGAGCAAGAGAAAGGCTAAGTCCTTCGAAGAGGTTGAAATCGAAAAATGTTTCCACTTCATGGCATAGGCGGATCCAGTGGTCGGCTTTCTGGCCTCCACCAGAATATCTGTGACAAGTGGAGAAACCCCGAACCGGGCTTGGGTTACGTCTGCAGGAGCCACGCATGCAACTGAAGGGATTTGAGACCTGGATGAACCAGGGTCCCCTGATCCTGGGTCAGCAAATGCTGTGACAAAGGAAGAAGTGGTGGAGGTTCCTCTGAAAACTGTTGCAGAAGAGAACCAAACTTGCCTGGGCCAGAATGGAGTGATGAGGATCATCAGGGCTCCTTCTGAACAGAGTTTGTGTAAGACCCTCAGAATTAAGGGAATTGGAGGGAAGGCATAGCCGAATCTGTCCTTCCAGTCCAGAGACAGAGCATTCCACCAGAAAATGCCTCGCCCTGGAGTGAGCGAGTAAAAGGCGGAACGTTTTGCAATTTGAGGGGACGCGAACAGGTCTACCTGAGGGGTTCCCCAGCGCAGGAAGATATCTTCGGCTACCTCTTGATCTAGCCCATTCATGTGGTTTGGCTGATGACCGACTGAGGTGATCTGCCAGCGTGTTCTCGACTCATGGAACATGAACTGCCATCAGGTGAAGGCTGTGTTGAACAGCCCAACTCCAAACTCTCATTGCTTCCCTGCGGAGAGGGAAGGAACGAGTTCCTCCCCGCTTGTTGATGTACCAGACTACGCACACGTTGTCCATCTAGATGGTCAGATGGCCAGGAAGAACGGGGAGTTCAGAGCCTGGAGAGCATATAAAATTGCCTTGAGCTCGAGGACATTTATATGAAGAGTCTGCACCAGGAGCCCTAAGTCCTGTGAGATCCTAGATGGGCTCCCCAGCCTTCTTCCAAGGCATCTGTTGTCAATGTTTGGGATGCGGGGTTTGAAGCAAAAGGGAACTCCCCGGCAAAGGTTCTCTTGCACCATCCACCACTGCAAGTCCCAGACCACTGTTCTATTCTGATGAAGCCTGGCAGAGTACCGGGTGAAACGTTAATTTATTTACTTTGGCCACCTTTGTATTCTTTGCACGTTTGGTATATAAAATGCTATGATTCTAATTTAACTGCGTTGTCGTGTGTTACTCGTACTGTGTGGGTGCTTCTTTTATCTTCTCGTATCTGGTCTAAGGTCTAGCAGTTAAAATTCAATGGTAAAGAAATGCAAGGTGATGCATCAAGGGGGTGGGACACAGTACTGGATGGGAGAGGTTAAACTCAGCACTACAGCAGAGGAAAGGTATAGTACCTGGGAGTCATCATTAGCATTGCTCTCAAACAATTAAGCCAGTGTAACAAGGCCTACAGTAAGGCTAGTAGGATGCTGGGGTGTAACAGTAGGAAAAAGGAGGCACTACCACACTGCACACAAAATAAGATGGCACTCAGCACCTGTCTCAGTCGCACAAAGTACTCCATACTATTTCAGCAAATTCCTCTTATTTCATTTATTCAGTGTCAAAAATTCAAGCAGGCAAAGCATGAAACCAGTAGTAAGGAGCAATGGACATGGCAGCACCAGCCAACCTAATGTTTCACCCCCGCCGATCAGGGCTTCATCAGAGGTACTACTACTACTACCTCTATATGTCACTGGTGAGGTTGCACCTGGAATACTGTGTTCAGTTCTGGATTACTCACCTAAGGGCTGGAGATGGTGCAACGTATGGTGACCAACATGATTCAGGAGCAACAGGGCAGAGCTTACCAAGATCATCTCAGGGCACTGAACATATACTCATTGGAGACCATGCGGCGAGAGTAGGTGATATGCAGACACGAGATGATACGATATATATATATATATATATATGATATGATATGATATGCGACAGCCTTGGTCTACAGTGGTACCCCTAAATCTTCCCTTGCCAGACTGGACTCCTTTTTTCGTTCTTTTTGTCATTTTGCTTTAGCGTGCCCCCACCACCCGTACTCACCACTGTTCTCTTTACTCTGCCCTTTCTCTTTCCTCTCTTGATGCAAGGCACCTTTCCCACTGTGCTTCTTTTATATCCAAATTCTGGTTCAGCTCCCTTCCCTCCTATATTAAATCCCTTGTATCCTTCTCCTCCTTCCTCCTACTCTCTCTGCAACAATATTTCCCCTTCCCTCTATAGTCCTTCTAGAAAATCTACCATTGAATAATCTTTTTTGTTACTGCTTTTCTAAACTTTGGTCCTCTATATAGACATATATGAGTGTTTCATTTTCTCCTTGCATTCATTAATTTGCATCTATATTTATAATTATGCTTCATGTAGTTCTATTTCATTGAATTTTACTCATTTTTAGCAGTTTGTTTAGCTATCTCCTTCTCCCCTCTCCCCAGGATACATCTGGAAACAAGCCGTTTTTTAGCTCAGTATATATCTTTCCTGCTTAAACTTTTAAATAAATACATTTATGCAATAGGGGTGACCACAAATTGAATGTGATAAATCTATTTATCTGAGTAACTGTGTGGATAAATTTCATTTATCCACACAGTTCTGGACTACTTCCTAGTTTGACACATTTTCACTTCTCACAGTCAAACACAGTCAGTACTGCTATGTACAGATCTTACCCCATCCACAATAATGCATCCAGTTTAAAAATCTACTTATTATTTTTTCAAAACCTCTCCCCAGCATCATCCATGTAAATTTGTTCCTCACACGCAAAAAACACGGTATAATCACAGCTGAGGAATCAGCATGTAAGATGAGGAACCAGCATGTATCACTCGCAGTCTCGCTCCCACTATCTCCTTTTTTACCGCATTCCACACTGCCTCAGCCCGACTTTGTAAACAACTGCCGAATAGCCAAACTGCAGCTCTTTTTAAATCTCTCCCCTACATCCATCACCCAAAAACAACAGAACTGCTGACCTGAAATTAAAATTATTTCTCTCCAAAACCGCAGTTTTTTTCTTTCTGTCCCGCTGTCTCGTTCACATTGCCACTCTGGGTCCGTCAACTCGATCGCCTCTTCTTCCCGATGCCACTTCCTGTACTCCAAATGTACAGCTCTCATACAGAAACAATTTTATAAAACCAAAAATGCACATTAACAGCGAGTACTATTCTGTTGGCGAGCGCTCACTAAACTCACCCGATGTTTTCCAGTATTCCTCCCACTCGCTAAACGCAGATGCTATTTTTCTCTTTTAAAAACTCTAAAGCCATACTTTCAGCCAATCAGCTGTAACGGACCACAGAGCATGGCGCATCAACCTGGCAAAGCACAAAATAAATCCACACACATTTCTGTATTTTTTTTATTTCAAAAGAAAAAATTACTCACCTTAGTAATGTTGTTTTTTCTAATGGAGTCTTGCTATATTATGACATATGCAGTATAACCCCAGGTTAGAACTGCTCCAGAGGTGAAAGAGTTAACTTTCCATGCAGGGCATGGAATCTTGAGCGCGAGCTCAGTTGAACACTCTGTCTGTTGTAGCTCAAACTTAAACTGTCAGATCTTTACGAGCAAAAACTCACTGAGGTTCTGTGTGGAAGCCATAAACCTACACTAGCCCACTGGCTACTAACTACAAAAACACATTTTTACTCTTGATCCCAAAACAAAGACTCAAGTCAGGGGAATCAAGAGAGAAAAATAAGCATAACACCTAAGCACCCTAAGAAAGGGTGAAAATAAAGTGGGCATCTATGAAGTGCCAACATTGCACTGCCCACCCACATCCCAAAAATAGAGGTTCTGAGAGGGGCAGGCTGGGGGGGAGGTCATAATATAGCAAGACTCCATTAGAAGAAACAACATTACTAAGGTGAGTAATTTTTTCTTCAAACAACATGAAGTCTTGCTATATTATGACATACACAGACTACACAGCAGTACCTCCATGGAGGAAGGACAGAACCTACTTGGGAAATAGGCTCTGAAGCACAGCTGTGCCAAATCGAGCATCACTCCTAGCCTGGATATCCAGGGAGTAATGCATAGTAACAGTGTGAACTGTTTTCCAGGTAGCTGCTTGACATATCTCTAGGATAGGAATGTCCCTGGCAGCAGCCAGAGACGCAGCTGTACCTCTGGTAGAGTGAGCCCTCAGGCCTGAGGGAGGAACCTTACACAGTTTTTCATAGCAGAATTGGATACAAGAGACAATCCACCTGGCAATGGATCTTTTAGTGGCAGGTTTCCCTTTACCAACCTCACCATAAGTGAGGAACAATTGGAGGGATTCAAACCTGTGACCCTTGGTACGTTCTATATAGTAACTAAGGGCTCTTTTGACATCTAAACTGTGCAATCTCCTCTCACCAGAGGAGGAATGGTCAGTGAAGTACACAGGAAGAGACATGGATTGATTAAGGTGGAAGTATGAAACCACCTTAGGCAAAAACTTCCTGTTAGTCCTGAGGACCACCTTATCTCTATGAAAGGAGATAAAATCAGGCTCCACTGACAATGCTTGTAGCTCACTTATGCGCCTGGCAGAGGTGATGGCTACCAGAAAACACAGTTTTCCAAGTCAAGTACTTAAGCTCTGCTGAAGACAATGGCTCAAAAGGGGGTTGCATAAGCTGAGCAATACAAATATTAAGATCCCAAGCAGGGGCAGGTCCCTGAACGGGGGGGTTGGTGTGAAGCAACCCTTTAAAAAACTTGGAGAACACAGGGTGAGCTGAAAATGAAGAGGGCTTGCCTGCTGATAAGAAGGCAGACACAGCTGCCAAGTGCACTTTTAGGGTAGCTGGTCTCAGCCCCAAGGAATTCAAATGCACCAAATAATCCAGGATCGTGGGCACGCCAGCAGATTCTGGGGAGATATGTTTACCAGCACACCAAATGGAAAATCTCTTCCATTTTGAATTATAAGTAGCCCTGGTGGAAGGCTTCCTAGAGGCCTTCAATATATCCAATACACCTTGGGAAAGGTGTAGGTCAGCAAACTCCAACTCTTCAAGAGCCATGCCTTGAGATTGAGAGATTTGAGGTTCGGATACCAAACTCTCCCCTGGGCACAGGTTAACAGGTTGTGATTCCTGGGAAGACACAGAGGAAGGTGGACTGCTAAGGACATGAGGAGTGGGTACCAGGGCTGCCTGGCCCAATCTGGAGCAATCAGAATCATCTTGCAGGATTGAGATCTGATTCTGACTAGCACCTTGAAAAGAAGGGGGAAGGTAGGAAAAGCATAGAGGAACTTCCCTTCCCAACTGAGGAGGAAGGCATCCAGAGGGACTGAGCCCAACACTGGGGGCCTGCAGCAAAAAAGGGGAAGTTGGTGATTGTCTGGGGCTGCAAAGAGATCTATTTGCGGGGTGCCCCATCTGGCAAATACTACCTCCAGTACTAGGGGGTCCAGTGCCCATTCATGATGGCCCTGGGAAATCCTGCTGAGAGCATCTGCTCGGATATTGTCCTTTCCTGGGAGGTGAACTGCCGTAAGGGAGGCGTTCAGAGAATAAGCCAGAGACCACAACTTCATTGCTTCGGTGCACAAGGCCGTAGACCGAGTGCCCCCTTGCTTGTTGATGTACCACATTGTAGTGGTATTGTCTGTTCTGATCTGAACAACCTTGTTCTGAACAGATGTGGAAAAAAACCTGGAGTGCTAGAAAAACTGCTCTGAGCTCCAACAAATTGATGTGGAGCAGAGATTCCTGAGGGGACCACAGCCCTTGGGTGGAAAGGTTGCCCATGTGAGCTCCCCACCCCAAGAGGGATGCATCTGTAGTAAGGGTCAAGGAATGAGACTGGGGAGTGAAGGGAACCCCCTGTCTCAGATTGTTCTGATCCTGCCACCACTGGAGGGCCTGGATCAGGGTTCGAGTCACTGGAATTAATTTGGTTAGAGGATCTGTCCTCTGAGACCAAAAGGTTCTCAAATGGAACTGGATGTCCCTCATCTGAAATCTTGCTCCCTGCACTACTGCTGTAGATGCAGCCATGTGCCCCAGGAGCTGAAGAAAATGCCTTGCTGGTCGAGAGACCTGCAGGGTGAAAGAAGAGGCCAGAGAGACCAAGGTCCTTGCTTTTTCCAGAGGGAGGAAGGCTCTGGCTTTTTTTGTGTTCAGTTCTGCGCCTATGAAGGTAAGAAGCTGGACAGGCTCCATAACTGACTTTGGAAGATTGAGAAGGAAACCTAGAAATGTAAGCAGTTGCTGAGTTACTTGTAAGTGTAGTATGACCTGTTCTGGAGACTAGCCTACAATGAGCCAGTCGTCCAGATAAGGAAAGATGGCAATCTTTTGCCTTCTTAAATGAGCAACTGCTACTGCCAGGCATTTTGTGAACACCCTCGGGGCCGAGGTGAGGCTGAAGGGCATTGCTCTGAACTGGTAATGGCCTGAGGGCAGTTCGAATCTGAGGTACTTTCGATGGGAGCTTCTGATGAGAACATGGAAGTAGGCATCCTTGAGGTCCAGGGAGGCTAGCCAGTCCCCTGGCCTTAGAGAAGGTAAAATAATCCCCAGAGTCACCATTTTGAACTTTGGTTTTAAAAGGTGCTTGTTTAGATACCTGAGATCCAGGATGGGCCGCCATTCTCCTGTCTTTTTTGGGGTAAGGAAGTACCTGGAGTACAACCCTTTGCCCTGGTGTAGGGTGGAACCTTTCCACGGCTCTGAGAGCCAGGAGAAGAAAAACTTCTGTTTCCAGGGAAAGTGCCTCTGATGGGTTTGCAGGTGGAAAAGACCTGGCTCTCATCTTCAGAAATTTTTTGAAGCTGAGAACCAGTCCCTGGCTTACTACTTCCAGGATCCACTTGTCTGATGTTAAAGGCTTCCCGTCCTGGACAAAGTAAGCCAGCCTGCCCCCTACCGGTAGTGGAGAATCGGCAGTGGCTACCCCATCAGGGAGCCTGTTTTGCAGGGGCTTTGGGTTGAGGGGTAGAAGCAGGCTTACTAGAACCCCTTCAGCCACTTCCTCTAAAGAACCCCCTGGGCATAAGCAGAAGAGGAGGCCTGGGCTTGGTAAAAGGTCTATGAAAGGCCTGCCCTGACATGCTGCCTTTGAGGAGTGGCTTGCCTTTCTTTGGCCTGTGCACGCTATAGGTGGTCCTATACTCATCCATTTTCTTCATATAATTCTCTGTCTGCTCCCCAAACAGAGAATTGCCCACAGCAGGAAAATCCATAGCCTTAGACTGAGTATCCTGTGACAGGGCAGTACATCTGAGCCAGGCCATTCTGCAAAGAGACACAGACGTAGCCATGACTCTTGATGAAACATCATTAGAGTCTACTGCAGCATGAAATTGCACCTTGGATGCCTCAATACCATCCGCAGCCACCTGCTCCAGCTCCCTGGCAAGCTGGTCAGGGATCTGTTTTGCTAGGGCCAGGACAGTATCCCATCTGGATTTCTGGTACCTAGCTGCATAAGCCATATCATTTGCCTACCTGAGTCCCAAAGATGCTGCCATGTACTGTTTTTTTGCCATGGCATCCATCCTCCTGGAATCCTTTTCAGGAGGGTGACAGGCTAGAGGAATATTAGCCCTGTCACAGGCTGCAGCCTGCACTACCCCCACATGGCTGCATTGCTGGGAGAGGAACTACGTATCAGAGCCTGATAAAGCATACCTCTTGTCCATCCTTTTATCCACAGGGAGGATAGAATGAGGAGTTTTTAGAATTTTTACTGTCTGTTTCCTAAAAGATTTGTGCAAGGGAACAGACAGTCTCCTAGACTCTGGAATATCCATCATTTCCACAAAATCAGGCTCTTCTTGATCATCAACAGCTTCCTCAACAGGGAGTTGCAGAGTTTCAACAACTTTCTTGTAAAACAAAAATGAGAAGGGACTCAGATAGCCTGGGAGGAAACCCTGAGGGTCTGTCTGGAGATATCGGTTCAATGGGCACATACAGACTTTCAAAATCACACTCACTCTCCTCATACCCTCCTCCCTTCCTCCGGTTCATAAAATCCTCAAAATCATAATCTTGAACCGGAGGAACCGTCCGAACCGACCGCTTCCCTAATGGTGTCGGTTCGAGACGGGAAAAGAGACTGGATAATTTGAATAGCTTTGGCTATTTCCTCAGCGGTTGGAGAAAGAACTTTGGGCCCCAAACTAGCTGACTTTCTAGTACTTTTAGTTGGAACCAGCTCCTCAGAGCTGGCTCTTCGTTGGCCCGAGGAAGTATCGCCCTGGTCAGAGGGCACTCCCTCAGGTTCGGTTGGAACCGAACCGGGCTGGCCATCCGGGTCAGCGGACTTTCTGGCCACCCTTTCCCTGAGCCTACCAACTCTCTTTTCCACGGTGGCAGCAGGAAAATTCTTACAAATCTGGCAGTCTGCATTGAGGTAGTCAAACCCCAGACAATATACACAAGTGGTGTGTGGGTCAGCCTTAGCAAAGGCTTCCCCACAGAGGCCACAGTGTTGAAACCCAGTGGGTCGGGTTTTTCTTTTGGGTTTCTCAGACATAGTGCCAGCCTAACCAAAACTTGCCTGTTAATGGCAATCCGCCAAGCAAGACTCTCCTATCAGTTCCCAACCGTGTCACGGGTCGTGGAAAAAACCATAATAAAATCTGTTTTTTTTAGAACCGATAAGAACCGGGAACCGCACTCTAAAGGACTAGAAAGTAATTTTAAACCCAATCTGATCGGTTCAGACCGAACTGAAAAGACGTTTACAAGTTCCACACAGAAGAAAATAAAGAAAAGCCTATCTATTACTTACAATACCACAGACAGAGCTTGAACCGACGATTGCGGTTAAATTTCGGTAAAATAAACCGAGAATTACACTTTAAAACCGACAAACGAACCGAGCAGCAGGAGGAATCTCCGGAGCGACTGTTCAGTGAGGCGGAGTAAAGAATCTGACAGTTTAAGTTTGAGCTACAACAGACAGAGTGTTTAACCGAGCTCGCTCTCAAGATTCCATGCCCTGCATGGAAAGTTAACTCTTTCACCTCCGGAGCAGTTCTAACCTGGGGTTATACTGCATATGTCATAATATAGCAAGACTTCATGTTGCTTGAAAGCATTATTTAAAAAGTACACATACACATGAGGTCCTTCCCTATTGCATAAATGAAATATGCAGGGGGCGGACCTTGTGTGATATATGATTTATGCACACTTGTGCTGTTTGACCTTGGTCACCTCATTCATGGTTTACGCCACTCGTGAGGTTAACCAAGGTCAAACAGCACTCGTGTGCATAAATCATATCACACAGGTCCCCCCTGCATATCCCTTATACATACATAAATATGATAGAGACATTCAAGTTCTTGAAGGAAATAAACAAGGGGAGCTATTTATCAGGAATAAAGAGTCAAGAACCTGAGGTCATGAGTGGAAACTGGCTGGGGGAAAAGGTTTAAGAAGGATGTGAGGAAGTTCTATTTTACAGAAAGGGTGGTACAGCCATGGAACGGTCTGTCAGCATAGGTAGTGGATGCCAAGACCTCAAGTGGTTTTAAGCATGGCTGGGACAGAGTGAAGGGTTTGGTGGTTGCTCAGGTCAGTAGCAGAAGGGAGGAGAGCAAGGTGGGGGACCGGGAGAGATAAAACCCTGTACAGACAATAGATCCAGGGGCAGATAGGGAACTGTAGGGCTGACTAGAGGGACCTTTGGTCTTTTTCTGCCATCACTGCATGTTTCTAACTACAATCTCACCTCCATTCAGAGGTTAAACTGAGCAAAAATACACAAGAACTCAGTTTACTTCTCTGCTTACAAAATTGTGAGAGAGTTCTAGCTTCTCATTCATCATTCCACCTACTAGAGATGAGCTCACGCGTTCTCTCTCCTAAACATTTTCATTTAACCACTCCAATCACTTTCCCATCTCCCTTTAAAAAAGTATACTTACCCAGAATATCCCAGCTAAAATGCAATATCTTGTTCTCAGCTGGGTCTTGCTGCTACCTCTCAGCTGAGTGGAATTAGAAACTGAGATTTGCCCTAGGTCATACAGTGGGTATCTGGCTCTGATGAGATTTGAACCTCCTGGTTACCAAGTCAGTGACCAGTCAACTAGACAACACTACGACAGCCTAGATGATTATTATTGTTATTTTAAGTAGAAAGCAAACCTTTCTATAGATTGTTTTGGGTCACCCCCCTACCCCTTTACCAAACGCAAGTACACACTACACAACCTGCCATCTCAGGTTGACAGCACAGCTTTTATCCACATCAGCTGCCCCATAAAACTTCCCAAAACAAGCACCTTGCTCTTTCTATTCAGGATCCTACCACAGGCTAGCAAGTCAGGAAAGGTCAGAGAGGGTATTTTCATCAACGTAAATGTTGGGCTACTCAGCACTCAGAAGGCACAGTAACACAACACCAGGCACTTGCAAGTGCGCAGACAGGCATCAAGAATACAGATCGACCTGGCTGCATCATCTCACCAGTACATTATCTACCCCCACACAAAAAAAAAAAGACATCCAAAATATAAAAATCCTACCCTCCCTCTCACAATGGACTTGATATTACTAGGTTGTCCTAGCCCAAGGGCAAGGACTAGGCGGGGGGTGGGATCTGCTTCCTCAAGTCCTGGACAAGATGCCTGCAGAAGCCCAAGGGGACATACTGTAATCTCAATTGTGTCCAGTGAAATGTTAGGAAATTACTTGTAAGGAAGCTCAGAATTGAAGATTCTCAAGATGAGACATCATCCTTCTTGGTTTGAAGGGAAAAAAAGAAAAAAGCTGGCCCTCCTACACAAAGATGCTGTTCATTCGATGCATTTTATTATTCCCACTGTCTCTACACGTTAACATCTTTTCTTCTTTTATTATTTTGGGACTGGAGACCCACACAAAAAAATAATGTGCATCTCTTTCTTACTGCTACACACAATTGATTTTGTTAAAACCATTACAAAAAGGGGCTGCTACACATAAACTACTCACTATCCTTATTTGTGCTGAATTCCTAGTTCATGTTATCGCCTACCAGTGTATTAAATGTTTCACCTTGTCCTGGCTGGCATTAGCTCATATTCGTTGTCTGGATTGATTCTACCATGTACAAGGAGATGAAAAGCCGATATGCAAAGCTACAATTGCCCTGAGGACTGCAGAGGAAACTGGGAACTCTGGAGTAACTGGCTGCCTCTACAGACTGGAGACTGCAATACTCCCGGAGGTTTTACACTTCAAGACGGAGCAGGCAATGAATCCACTTATAAAATACAGTTACGTAAGAACTCACCGTAACAGTAGATCTTCGAGAGGAGCTCTTGCAGCAGGCTACACCATAAGGACTATGGCGCAAGTCACTAGTACCCCATGGAAACATTCTTAGCTAGCAGTACCCAGCGGGGACCGCCCCTTACATCTGAACGACTCCAAAGTCCATCAATGGTATAAAAGGGGCAGTCCCCAGCCACTCTCCAGTTCTCCCGCTGGAGATCCGGCTGACAAATCATAGAGAACTGGGGTTAGTGGAAAACCCCACCAAGAGTAAGTAAATGAAGAGAAAAGAACCAGGGGAAGGAGGGTGGGAAATAATGCCTGCTGCAAGAGCTCCTCTCAAAGATCTATTGTTACGGTAAGTTCTTACGTAACTGTACTATCTTACTTCGAGTGGAAGCTCTTGCAGCAGGCTGCATCATAAGGACTGAGTACCAAGCAGTACCAAAAAGATCCCGAATGGGATGGAGGTGGAAAAAACAACAACTGAGGAGCGGGATAAGCTTCAGGACAACAGGCCTTGAAGCACTGCCAATCCAAACCCAGTTCTCCCAGGGGTGTAGCCAGAAATTTCTATTTTGTACACAATCTGCAACAGTTACACCCCCCCCCATTAAACAAATTTACACATCCTCTCCAAATGGCACCCCCTTCCAAACAAATCAGATTGTTGTCAGATGACTCCTGTAATCTCTAAAGAGATTATACATGTATCTGACTCCTAAACAAAAGAAGTTTGAACAGAGACACTCCTCAGTGGCCTACACTAACACAAATACTACAGATTAAAATTAAAATGTTCACAGAAAAGCATATGATTTGTGACAGGCACTCAACAAAACTGTACACAAATGTGTACATTGAGTATGCCTGTCTACACCCTTGAGCTCTCCTACAGGAAGCAATGTCCAGACTGTAGTGCTTCACAAAAATGTGTACTGAAGTCCAAGTAGCTGCTGTGCAGATTGCTGCTGCAGAAATGTTTTGGAATGCAGCAAAAGAGGCAGAAACGCCCATGGCAGAATGACCCTTAACCGAGCCCGATAAGGGTTTGTTGTACTTATCGTAACAGAAAGTGATACAAAGGACAAGCCATCTGGATAGAGTCTGCTTTGCCACTAGTGCTCCCAGAGTTCTCTGGCCAAAGGACACAAAAAGTTGGTCAGATCGTCTCAAAGTCTGAGTACGACTGATGTAGTATCTGAGCACTCTGTGAACATCCAGAGTGTGAAGTAGAGCCTCCCCACGATTGGTATGCTCCGGATAATAAACCTGAAGGTTGATGTCCTGATTAAGGGTAAACTGTGACACCTCTTTAGGCAGGAACTTAGGATTAGTCCTCAAGGACACCCTGTCCTTGTGGAAAACTAAATAGGTCTCATCATCAGAGCCTGAAGCTCGGAAATCCTCCGAGCAGAAGTAACAGCAACTAAATATAACGCTTTCCATAACAGAAAACGTAACTCGCAATCTGCGGCTGGTTTGAAGGGAGGCAACGTGAATTTTTCTAACAAAAACAAAAGATCCCAAGGAGGGATGGGGTCCCTGATGGGAGGCTTGAGATGAAGCATTCCCCCCAAAAATGTTTGGGTAACATATTTGCCATCCACCGGTACATGATAGGTAGAAATTGCAGAAAGGTGTACCTTGATAGAGGAATATCGGAGGCCCAAGTCTGACAGGGAGAGGAGATACTCAAGGACAGCATTCAGAGGGCACAGGACCCGGGGGAGGGGGGCCTGACCCCATGTGGCAGCCCACAAACAAAAGCGCATCCACTTCATGGAGTACGTACTGTAGCTCTAGTGGAAGGTTTTTTTAGCTGTAACCAAGACCTCAGCCACTCGAAGATACCCCATAACGTGCCGTGGCTACGTCTGCAGGTGCCAGGCATGCAGGTGTAGGGACCGAAGGTCTGGATGAACCAACCTGCCTTGCTCTTGCAACAGTAATCCGGAGGACAAGGGCAGGGGGATCAGAGGTTCCATAACCAGCTGCTGCAGTAAAGGGAACCATATCTGACGAGGCCAAAGCAGAGCTACAAGGATCATTTCTGCTCCTTCCGCATGGAGTTTGAGCAGAGCTCTCTGCAGAAGGAGAAAGGGAGGGAAGGCGTACAGAAACCTCTCTGTCCAACAGATGGACAATGTGTCTCACCAGAAAGCACCAGGCCTGTGATCTAGCGAGCACAAACTGGGCAGTTTTGCATTGCACAGGGACACAAAGAGGTCCAGCTCTGGATGGCCCCATCTTTGGAAGAGGTCGTCTGCTGCCGACTGCAGGAATTCTCATTCATGAGTCCTTGATCGAGACCGGCTTAGGGTGTTGGCCAATACATTTTGAACCCTTGGAACATGCACTGCGATGAGCAACAGGCCGTGATACAGAGCCCAGAACCACCCTCATAGCCTCCCGACAAAGAGGATACAAGTGAGTTCCTCCCTGTTTGTTGATGTAGTAAACGACAGACATGTTGTCCGTCTGCACCAACAGGGGACCTGGATGAAGATCCAGGAGAAACGCCTATAGAGCATACAGAACTGCCCTCATCTCCAGAATATTGATGTGTAGTGTCAGTTCTAGAGAAGACCATGTACCCAGAGTCTGATAGTTCTGCAAATGAGCTCCCCAACCTAGGCCTGAGGCATTGGTTGTGAGAACCTGTAATGGAGGGTCTCTTTGAAAGGAGACTCCGCACACCAGAGTCTGTGGAGAGATCCACCAAGAGAGAGAGTCTGTACCACTGCACAGGAGATAAGACTGGCTGGTCGAGATCGTCCTCCCCTCCGATCCCACTGAACTCTGTGGGTCCACTGAGGAACTCTCATAAAGAGACGTGCTGAGGGAACGGTCACTATGGCTACGGCCATACTGCCTAAGAGCTGGAGCATGGTTTCAGCTGGGACCTGGTGAGCAGCTGAAACTTTGTGGGACAAAGACGAAGGCGAATTGCCCTGTCTGGTAGGAGGAAGGCCTTCCCTTGCTCTGTGTCCAGGATTGCCCCTACGTACAGAAGCCTCTGACAAGGTGTCAGGAATGACTTGGCTATGTTTAGGGTGATTCCCATGGAGCTGAACAGGCTGAAAGTGTCCTCTAAAGTTGCCAGAAGCTGATCCCTCATTCCAGCAGTCAGACACCAATCATCAAGATAGGGATAAACAAAGTGTCCCCGTCTCCTTAAAGCTGCTCCACTGCCGGCCCGGTGGCGCCGAGGGCTGAGGCGCTGGACGCTTTACCTCGTGGCATGCCGGCAACCTGGGTTCGGGAATGAGCTTGGGTTGTTGGAGGTTGGCAGGGGAGGAGAGGATGGAGCTGGATTGAGCTGCCGACAGGCGGGCTGTCCTCTCCAGGGAAAGGATGTGGCACCCCTCGGCCAATGGTGACCCCTAGTGGAGGCTAGAAGTGGCACAGGCTTAGAGGGGGCCGGGCGTTAGGCTATGGGGTAGGGGAAAGGAGCAGTCACTGGGGCCATAGGGTGCATGCACGCCTCCACACACATGCGCTCCTACTCCTGGGGCTCCTGGGAGATAACTGGAGGCAGAATACGCCGGTGGCAGAAAGATGATGACCGACTCCTCGCAGGCTCCGCTCCTGGACCAGGTACAAGGTAAGCACTGCTGTTCCGGGGATGGGGCTGTGGGGACTGTTGGAGATGGGGGCGTGTGACGGAGGAGGGAAAAAATAAGAGTTGTGATTAAAAAAAAAAAAAAGCTGCCACTACCGCTTGGTACTTTGTGAACACGCGAGGTGCCAAGGAAAAGCTGAAGGGCAAGGCCCGAAACTGGAAGTGCCTTCCCTGAAAGTAAAACCTCAGGAACCACCTGAGGGCTGGAAGCACCAGAATATGGAGGTAGGCATCTTGCATGTCCAGGGAGCAGAGCCAGTGCCCTTGTTGCAACACGGGAAGAATGCCTGGCAAGGTAACCATCCTGAACCTCTTGTAATCTATGTAATTGTTCAAGAGGCTCAGGTCCAGAATCGGGCAAAGATCACCTGTCTTCTTGGGAACCAGGAAGAAGAGGGGGTAGAATCCCCCCATCCCACCCCACTGTGGGTCTGGAACGGGTTTTATTGCCTTCTTGTCTAGAAATGACTAATTCCTCCCAAATGAGCTCGGCGTGGGAGTACATCACTTGAACCAGGGGATCATCCGGGGGCACCTGAAGAAATTCCAGCGCATGACCCCGCTCTATCAACTGCAGGACCCACGCATCATTGGTGATCGAGGTCCACCCGTCAAGGTAAAGCAAGAATCGACCCCCTACTACCTCTGCCCTGGCAGGTGGCATGGGGTAGGGCTGGGAGTCCGACACGGGAGCCCGGGGTGGGCAGGGGAACCTGGGACGGTTTGGTGTTCTTAGGTCCCTGTGCTCCACTGGGATGAGGGGGAGCTTTACGTTGAAAGTTGCCTCTCTGCTGCTGTCCTTTAGGCTTCTTCCCTCCCTGGCGATGAAACTGATAACGTCTGCCAGGGGTCTGATCAGACCTGTACAATTGATGTACCGACTGAACAGCCTTATCAGAGTCCTGGAGGTCTGAGATAATTTTCTCTATTTCTGGACCAAAGAGCGCAGATCCTAGGAATGGGGCATTGATGATGGCATCCTGGAGGTCCTGCCTAAATCCAGAGACTCTGAGCCAAGAGCATCTCCGCATACAAACCACTGTGGCCGCTGCCCTGGCTGCTGTGTCCGCCAAATCATAAGATGATCTCATGACGTGTTTTCCTACATCCAGACCAGACTGTAGTACATGCAAGAGCTCTGTTTTGTGCCCTGAACAGTGCTGCTTTTTGCTGAGCTCGATTGGTTTGTTCCAGAGAGATTTCTGGTACCACACCATGTGCGCCAAAAAGCTGAGCGAACGTATGGTGCAGATAGCTGAGGAGTAAACCTTCCTGCTGAACTGGTCACGACGTTTAGATTCTTTGTTCAGCAGCTGGGAGCTCATGTCCAGGGGCTGTTTGCTTCTGCCACAGGCAGCCATCAGAACAACAGAGTCCGCCTTGGGCTGTTCTCCAAGGAACAGCTCGCTCATCGGGATGCGGTACAGCTGGTCTGCTTTCTTTGGTATAGCAGGGTCTGTCGAAGGGTGCCTCCAGGCCAGCCTGGTAGCATCCTGAAATGGGGTTACCAAGGGTGGAACCACCAAGGGTTTGGACTCATTCATACCCAGGAAATGAGCCAGTCTCTTTTCTTTCCAGATCAAGATCCTCGATTTCCCACTGATGTAAAAACTGGATGTGACGCATCACGTCAAAGAAGGTGGGATCATCCGGGGGGGGGGGTGGAATCAGGGTGGTGGGGTGGAGAGGAAAACTCTCCTGAGGAGCAGGAGGAGGCAGAAGACCTTCAGTCGGATGACCCCCGAGGAAGATCTGGAGTGAGAACGCCGGTGCCTTCTCCTGTAATGCCTGGATGATGACCTGGAATGGCGACTACTCCGTTCTTGAGATCTGTCAGACAGAGCAGGCGATTTGCCCCTGGGGGGTGGTGACCGTGGTGCTTGCGGGGGCTGTGGGGGTTCTACCAGGTTAGGTTGCAGTAGGGGAGCCTGTGGTTCTTTAGGAAGGATGTCCTTCCTAACTGTGTTCCACCAGGAACTGAAAAGGTTATTGGGACCATAGCAAGAGCTGATGGACCAAGCGTCTCAGACCCGTCGTCAGGTTCCTCGGGCGGTGGACCAGATGGCTTGTCAGGGACCAGCATATGTTCCAGAGATTACGGTTTCTCTGGCGTCTGGTCCTGAGGTAGTGTCTGAGCAGGCAGCAGGTCTACTGGCGTCTGCTCATCCGTTGGCAGCGGGTCGGGCGCAGCTTTTCCTCGGCTGGCGGCTGCACCCCTTTCAATGGCCGCTTAGGAGGTACAAGCAGTGTGGAGGACCCCGAGGTCGAAGAGGTAGAAGACGCTGGGGTGGTGCACCAGGAGTTTGATACCCGATACTTTAGAGAGCTGGTGTTATGGTGGGACACAGTTTCCAGACGTCTCTTCCGGTCGTTGGGCCCAGCCAGACGATCCGATGAGGTAGAGGAAGCCTTTGCCAGAGGGCTGGATGGCATACTGGGTGTCGCCTGCCTCCTTAAGGGTAGAATCCTTGGTCTTAGACCCGAAGGCATGGCTGTAGGGCCTAAGACTAAGGGAAGGGGCGGAAGGCCCTTGCCCAGATGAAACACCACCAGACATCTGTGGTAACGTCGGTGGTTTTCAAGGCCGACAACTCGGGAGGTGCTTGGGTTGGGGGGGGGGGGCCAGAGTCCAATCTCAGACTAGACCTGGCCGTTTTCCAATGCGGAGACCTGGGTCGGGATTCCGAGCGATCCTTCTCATGGTGATGGTGCTTTCCACTGGACATTTTCTCCTTCTTGTGAGGACACCCCGACCCCGAAGAAGAGGATCCTACGCCTGTCGGGGTCTTTTGCATGGTGACCAGTTGTTGCTCCAGAAGGAAAGTCTTCAGACGACAGATGCGTGTTAGCCAGTTGAACTTCTTACAGTGCGGGCAGAATTCGGTATCGTGACCAGGCCACAGGCAGAAGAGGCAGGCAGAATGACCATCGTGGGCGTGAATATGCTTCCTACAGCATGATTTGGCGTGGGCAGACTACTACAGCGAAGACATGCACCGAAATTCACGTAAACAAACTGTTTAAATTATTACAATTCTTTTCAAAAATGGCGCTCGACTGTTAGCATGCAGACATCCATGGAAACAATGTGAACGGGTCGACAGCAGGAAAAGAACTGGGGAGTGGCTGGGGACCACCCCCTTTATACCACTAGCGGATGTCGGAGGTGGTCCGATGTAAGGGGGCTGTCCTCACTGGGTACTGCTAGCTAATAACTTTTCCATGGGGTCCTAGTGCCTGGCAGCATAGTCCTTATGGAGTAGCCTGCTGCAAGAGCTCCGACTCGAAGTAAGATCAGGGGTTCCAAAAAAACTGTCTTCTGATTCATCCAAACAAGTCACCCGACCACTGATTAATTCCCAATATACCCATAGTTGCATGTTCACAGGGCTTTATTTTACCATTTCTTTAGGTAAAACGCTAACATAACATTACCCACGTTATAAGAGGATTAACCCACTCCAGGGTATGGATTTACTGGGCATTAATCCACACCTGGGTGGTTGAAATCACTCTGCTTCGCCTCATGACTTCTACTCCTCCCCGGCATGGATTAATGCTCAATAAACCCATACTCTGTCGTGGGTTAATCCCTCCATAGTCTGTGCGACTGAGCCGGCCCCATGCTGTGATGAGGACTGGTATGAAGTTCTAACTATCTACAGGTAAAATGGGGACACATTTGCCAGAAACGGAAAGGTACAGGGATGCTGCATGCTATTAGAAAGTTGAAGAGGTGTAGAGCATTGGGGCCCCTTCAGTGTCAATGAGCAACAGATCCTCTCCAAGAATGATGACCCCACCACTGCTGCTGCAAAACAAGTAGAATACACACACCATTTAAAGAGTAGTCCAGACTCATCCCCCACCCTCAAAAATATAACCAGTTCAAGATTTAAAAAAACGAGTTATAAAACGTTCTCATCTGAAAGAGCGTGGTACATCATGTGACCCAGATACAACTCACACAGCCAAAGCTGTACACTGGTTTAATCAGCAGCAATAAAGCCTGCAGGGCTACAGAGGTGGATCTAATAATGTTTCTTATGCGGGTTGCACTGGTTGCTGAAACAGTCTCTCTGTCCCTCTCTCGCCCTCTATCAGGAGAAACAAAGGAAAGCAGGGGACAGCAGTAAGAAGTTCAAAGGCAAAACTGAAGAGACAAATGAAAATTATGTACTCACCGTATTTCTTGATTTTCCTAGACATCTTCACCATTCATTACCAGTAGGATCTCAGCCGGAGGCACCAGACCCCCACAAGAAGCTTATAGCTTTTCAGCTTTTTCGCTGGAGGAGGGTCCGACATTGGAGATGGTGCCTCTCTCGAGGCCAACATATTACGTGGTGCTCCTGGGTTGGCCAGTAACCAACACAGACCCCCTCCACCACCTTAGTTCTGCTTGCCAGAAAGGAAATCAGACAGAGAAAAAAGGGAGGAGGGTGGGGCAAGGGAGCCCAAGGGACAGAAAAAGAAAACATTACTTACCATAAAATATTGTTTCTTCTAAGGGAATCTTACTGTAGTCTGACAAATGCAGTATGGTCTCACTATAGGACTGCCCTGGAGCTGAAATGGTTAATAGAACCTATGCTAATAGTGGAATGTTAGGCTCAAGCTCGGTTTTCAAATCACTGTCCCTGGCTGCACTTTCTGCAACCGTCAGATTCTTACGAAGCATGCAGAAGCTAAATACAAACTATCCAAACTAAATTTGCTACCCCTAAATACCCCTATTAGGGGAACAAAAACTCAAAACAGGAGGCATCTCTACGACTCAAGTTAACAGATGCCCCAAAAAAATAACAGGTCCCCACAGGTTTCCAACATCAGTGATACAGGAGTGACCAGAGCCCTGTAGATCTTAGCAGGGGAGGAAGGGTGGGAGCTCAGAATACAGTAAGATTCACTTAGAAGAAACAAGATTACTATGGCAAGTAATGATTTCTTCAAACCCCAGCGAATCTTACTGTATTCTGACAAATGCAGACTACCCAAGTAGTGCCTTTGGAGGTGGGCAGAGGACCTATTTAGGAAACAGGCTCTGCAGAACTCCTGTGCCAAACCTGGCATCACTCCTGGCCTGGGTGTCCAGGCAGTAGTGCTTGGTAAATGTGTGAACTGTTTTCCAGGTAGCTGCCTTACAGATTTCCAGAAGAGGAATGTCTCTGGAAGCTGCTATAGATGCAGTAGTCCCTCTAGTAGAATGGGCCCTAAGCCCTTGTGGGGGCTGCTTACTCACTTTGTCATTACAGAATTGGATATGAGACAACCCATCTCGCTATGGATCTCTTTGTGGCAGGTTTACCCTTGCCAGCCTCTCCCATTGGTCAGAAAGAGCTGGGTTCTATCCCCTCTGTGACCTTTTGTGTGCTCTAGGTAGTAACTAATAGCCCTCTTGACATCCAAGCTATGTAGTCTATGCTTACCTGAGGAGGAATGATCAGTAAAAAAAAGGCTGGCAGGGGGATGGACTGATTAATGTGAAAGTCAGACACCACCTTAGGGAGAAATTTATTTGTCCTGAGTACCACCACCTTGTCCCTATGGATGGCCACATGATTGGGCTCCATGGACAAAGCATGAATCTCACTAATCCTTCTGGCAGAAGTAATGGTCACTAAACACACAGCCTTTCAAGTCACATACATAAGGTCAGCTGATGACATGGGCTCGAAAGGAGGCTGCATAAGCTGTGCTATGCAAATGTTTGAGTCCCACATAGGGGTAGGGAATTTATGAGGAGGGTGCAAATGCAGTAGCCCCTTAAAAACTTTAGGAACACTGCTTTAGAGGCCAAAGAGGATGGTTTACCTGCTGACACTGCAGCAAAATACTGTAAAGTAGAGGTCCTGAGGCCTAGGGAATGAAGATGGATGAGATAGTCAAGAACTACTGATAAGCCAGCCTGGGTATGGTCTAAGCTTTTGTCCCTGGGCCAGAAAGAAAATCTTTTCCACTTAAAAGTATAGATTTTTCTGGTAGCAGGTTTTCTGGATACCCTTAGGAACTCCATTACCCCTTCTGAAAGATTCAAATTTGCATACTTTAGGTCCTAAAGAACCAGGCTTTGAGTCTGAGGGATCGAAGGTTGGGGTAGAGGATCCTGCCCTGGGAGGTCGTCAGCAAATTGTGCCTCCTGGGTAGGCTGACTGGCTGTATGGCCCAATCTCGAGCAATGAGGATCACTGTAGCTGGCTGGGACCTGAGCCTGTTCAGGACTCTCGGCAACAATGGGAAGGGAGGGAAGGCATACAGGAACTTCCCTGTCCAATCCAGGGTTAATGTGTCCAGTGATACTGTGCCCTTTGGTGGGGGGCTGCAACAGTACAGAGTGAGCTGGTAGTTGCCTAGGGAAGCAAAGAGGTCTGCCTCTGGAGTGCCCCACCTTCTTAACACCAACTGCAGTACTTGCTTGTTTAAGGACCAATCATAATGGTTCTGATTTATTCTGCTCAGTGCATCTGCCAGCACATTGTCATTCCCTGTAAGGTGGATTACTGACAGCAAAATGTTCAGGGAATAGGCCAGGGTCCATATTTTCATAGCTTCTGTGCACAGGGGTGTGGATCTTGTGCCTCCATGTTTGTTGATGTAATACACAGTAGTCATGCGGTCTGTCCTGACCTGGACCACCTTTCCTTGCAGCATGCTGGCAAATGCTGAAGTGCTAGGAACACTGCCCTGAGTTCCAACAGGTTGATGTGCAGCAACAACTCCTGTTTGTGTCAAGTACCGTGGACAGTGTGCTCCCCATCCTAGTAGGGAAGCATCTGTAGCGAGCACCAGAGATGGTTGCTCTTGGAGGAGTGGGACCCCCTGTCTGAGGTTTTCCAGATCCTGCCACCACTGGAGTGCCTGCACGAATGTTTGAGTGACTTGGACCAGCTTTGATAATCTGTCTCTTTTCTGATGCCAGTAATGCTTGAGGTGATATTGAATAACCCTCATCTGAAATTTTGCTCTTGACACTGTGGCGGTTGAGGCTGCCATGTGGCCTAACAACTGGAGAAAGTGCCTGACTGGCCCGAGGCTGTGAGGCTTGATGGAGCCTACCAGCTGCCTGAGTGTGTCTGCCCTCAGCTGAGGAAGGAAGAAAGGACCTTCCTCTGACTGAATCCAGTTCTGCTCCTATAAACTCCAGGAACTGTACCGGCTGCAGCACCGACTTCTGCTGGTTTATCAAGAAACCCAGGGACTGTAACAGTTCCTGTGTTAAGGCCAGACACTGCTTGACCTGCTGAGGAGACTGCCCCACTAAGAGCCAGTCATCCAGGTATGGAAAAACTGCCAATCCCTGCCTTTGTAGGTGTGCCACAACCACAGCTCAGCATTTTGTGAACACCCTTGGAGCAGAAGTAAGGCCGAAAGGCATTGATCTGAACTGGTAGTGGCCTGATGGAAATCTGAACCTGAGGAACTTTCTGTGAGACTGCCTTATTAGGATATGGAAGTAGGC
Source organism: Neoceratodus forsteri (assembly GCA_016271365.2). Lineage (NCBI taxonomy): Eukaryota > Metazoa > Chordata > Ceratodontiformes > Ceratodontidae > Neoceratodus > Neoceratodus forsteri. The sequence continues at coordinate 665,721,139 of CM057451.1, read as the reverse complement.
ATCTTTTAAATCCAGAGATGCCAGCCAGTCTCCTTGCCTTTAAGTTGGCAGCATCGTTTTTAAGGTGACAATTTTGAATTATAGTTTCAGTAAATGCCTGTTCAGGTGTCCAAGATCCAATATGGGTCGCCACTCCCGTTTTCTTGGTTGTGGGGAAGTATCTTGAGTAAAGGCCCTTTCCTTTCTATAAGAGAGGAACTGGCTCCACTGCTCCTAATGAAAGCAGGTTTAACACTTCCTTTTCCAGTAAGTGTCTCTGAGGGGGAGGAAGGTTGAAAAACTCTTGCCCTCAGTCTTGGTCTGAGTATGAAACTGAGTGCAAGGCCCTGACCCACCACCTCCAGGACCCACCAATCCGTGGTGATGGACTGCCATTCCTGGAGATAGTGGGTCAGCCTGCCCCTACTGGACCTGGGGAGGTGACCTGAGCAGATCCCTCAGGGTGTCTGCTTATTTTGAGGTGCTGACTGGGTGCTGGGGTTAGTTCGGTTTGTGCCTCTCCTGCCCCTGCCTCTGAAGTAGCCTCTCCGCTGCTGATATTGTGGATGGGCTTGAGGCTAGAAGAAAGGCCTATAAGGTCTGCCCCTATTACCCCTGGCATGCTGCTTTTGGGAGGTAGGAGCCTTATCCTTAGCAGCAGCACTTTGGTATGCTGCTTTGTATTCATCCATCTTCCTCATGTAAGCCTCAGTCTGCTCTCCGAACAGTGATGAAGGCTTACATGGGAAGTCCATGGCTTTGGACTGGGTATCTTGTGTAAGATTGGTAGACCGTAGCCAAGCAAATCTCCTGAGAGATACTGAGGAAGCCATCTGCCTAGCTGCAGTGTCATTGCTATCCACTGCCACTCTGAATTGGACCTTTGAGGCCTCTACCCCTTTCTTGGAAGCTTCCTCCAGGTCTGCTGCCATTGGCGCTGGCACAGATTTTGTAATCTCCAGCAGTGTCCCAGAGTGTCTTTTGGTACCTGGCAACATAGGCCATGTATGAAGCCTCAGAATAAGTTACAGGCTTGGCGACAACAAGTAAATATGCAAGAAAACAGATGCCAGATGAAGTTCTCGCTTCATTTGTGAACACTGACAACCTTCCAGGCTGATTTAAGGTTATATTCTGGTTGGTAAACTTGTGCTGGCATCTGTTTTCTTGCACGTATGAAGCCTGCCTGATTGCCAGGGAGGAACCCAGATATTGCTTCTTTGCAACAGAATCCAGCTTTCTGGAATCTTTGTCAGGAAGGTGTGATGCTAGGGGAATGCCTGCTTCATCACAGGCTGCTGCCTGTACCACACCCTCATGGCTACTGCGACCAAACAGGAACTCAGGCCCCACCCTTAGCCACCCAATATTTCTTATCCACCTTTCCATCAACTGGTGGAACAGAGGTTGGGGTATGCAGGATTTTCATAACCTGCTTTTTCAGGGATTTGTGGATGGGCAGTAAAACTCTTTTAGGAGCCTGAACATCCATCGTATCTCTATAGTCTTGTTTCTCCTCTTCATCAGTTGATTCCTGTGTGGGGAGGTCCAGGGACTGAGCCACCTGTTTCTCAAATTTAAAATGAGTGGTAAAGTCCTCAGTTCCCTTGTCAGGGGAGTCAGGACAAAGAGGATCAGGTGAAACATCTGGATCAATGGGTTCACCATAGTCGTCGTCATCATCATCATCAAAAGTATCCAACTCTGGTTCTAAGGAACCGGAGTGGAACTTGAGGCATCCAAACGTGGCCGCTTCGGAACCTGAACTGGGGATACTGGTTGAAGCGACTCAATTATTCTAACAGCATTTGCTATTTCCTCAGCAGTTGGAACCGGGGTACTCGGTTGCGGTTCAACCGCTGAATGTTTTCCTTTTTCTCTTTCCTGCAGCTGCTGGGTTAGCAAGTCTCTTTTTGTCCGAAGAACAGTCACCCTTGTCAGAGGGCTGATCCTCCGGTTCTTTTTGGCCTGAAATCAGTTTGTCTGCAGCCGGTTCAGTAGACTTCTCAGACATCTTCTCCTGCAGTCATTTTAAGTGCCTCTCAATAGTCGACTGAGGGATGTTTTTACAGATATTGCAATCCCCTTTGAGGTGGTCCAACCCCAAGCAAAACACACAAATAAGATGAGGATCTGCTTTTGCGAACGGTTCCCCACGCTCTGTACAATGTTGGAGACCTGTGGGGCCCGTTCACTTCTTGGTCTGTGACACTTATCGATCGTAAAATACCTAACTAGACCAAGAATTACCCTGGTAAATTTGAACTATGAAAAACCGCCTTACTGGATGGTAACCAGTAAATTTAACTTAAATAAAGACACAAAATAATATTGTTTCCTTCCCGGTTGGAAGGACCGAGGAGGAACCAAAAAGTCTTACCAAATTTACACTAATCTCAACTAATTCTACCTGTGAACCAAGGACAGTGCTTCAAAAATCGAAATAAAGTAAACGGACTTTAAAATGAACCGAGAAAATAATTTCTTCAGGTACAGTGAAGGAGAGCTCTCCGGAGACTTCTTACTGAGGCAAGCGGAGTAAAGAATCTGATGGTTGCAGGAAGTACAACCAGGGACAGTGATTTGAAAACTGAGCTCGAGCCTAATATTCTACTATTAGCATAGGTTCTATTAACCATTTTGGCTCCGGGGCAGTCCTATGGTGAGACCATACTGCATTTGTCAGAATACAGTAAGATTTCCTGGGGTTTGAAAGAAAGGATATAAACTGAAAAAGGAATAAAGCCGACCACAAGAGAAGGGGTAGGGCCGTAAGGGTTCTGGGTAGGGAGACCCCAACCACAGGGCAGGCCAAGGTGGAGGGTGACAGGATGCAGAGGGAGAAAGGAAACAGAAAAGAGAAGAGAGAAAGGGAAGAGAGAGAGAGAGATGGACCTCAACAAGGACAACCCTAAGAAGGAGGGTTTTCCTCTGTGGACAGAGAGATGACCCACTTTATTCCAAGGGTGGCAGAGTACAGGAATGGGTTAGAGGAGCTAAGAAGCTCTACAAACCCAAGATCCATGGAGCAAGCACTACAGAATGTGTCAGGCAAGGGAGAGATGATCCCTGCCTCTTCAATTTAAAGGTCACTACCCTCTCAGTCCACACAGAGAATGGGGGTCCACCAGGCTCTCTCTCCCCCATTGTACAGGGGTGGGAAGGGCCTGTGGCAGGATAAAGCTGTACCTTGTTGTTCTAATCATATTTCACGTTACAGTATTTTATGTGTGTAATGCATATGGGAGGCCCAAGTGGGCCAGTCTAACATGAAAGGAATCATGGGTACAAAGAAAACATGAACCCTGGAATGATGCAATTCCTTGCTGTTGGGCAGAAACTGTTAGCTGCTTAGCCAGGGACTGGGGTTTGATTAGACCATTTAAAGGAAACAACCCGGCTAATTACGCACAGCTGGAAGGCCATGCAAAACAATTTGCTTGTGAAAGGCCCAGGCCTTGAGAAGAGCCAAGAAGTCTGAAGATCTTTTGTCCTGAAGGTCTACTCTGAGTTAATCTAATTACAGCTGAATGGACTAGCATTTAGGTAAACTGCTGTACTGAGTTTAGCTTAATTACAGTCATTAAAAGGAGGTAGGGGAAGGCTAATGCTAGCCCAAGGCTAGTTTAAACTGGCTTGCCTCTGAGCCCTTTGCTCTCCTACTCAGAAATGAACATTTTTTTTTGTAATAAAATATTAAAACCTGATTGGTTGTATAGCCATGGATATGAAATGGTAGACAATTGCAGGGCAAGCCAGTATCCACTGGACCTGCCATTTGAGAACTCCATAAAACAGGGGCGCAGAACTTTATTATTAGAGTCTTCTGGGACTTTGGTGAAAGAAACTGCACTTGCGACCCTGTCCTGCTGAGAGAGCAGAGACATTTTCTCTTTCAAGAAATTCTCCTGGATCACATGAACCAAGATTTCAGCTACCATTTCTAAGGACACTTTGCACTTCAAATTCAACAACTCAAGACTTAGTGAGGTAGTACTTTAACCGTAGAGTTTTAAAGTGTAGGTTTTTATTGTATAGTTCCATTTTCTTTTCCATATTCTGTAACCAATGCCTAAAATGATCTATTGTATTTAGTAATTAATTAGTAAAGCCTTTGGCTTACTTTAAGATAATTCTGCCACTGTCTTTTGGGTGCGTTGTTTTGAGGAAAAAGGGTTGTTCAAACGATACTACACCTGTGTGACCGCTTAAAGAGCAGCTTCCTAGCTGCCGAGTTGCACTCCCCCAAACCTGTAGTAGAGCTCACCTGGCCCAGAGTTCATTTTTATGAAACACAGAAACAGACTTTGACGGCAGATAAGGACCGCTAGGCCTACCTAGTCTGCCCTATATTTGGAGATCACTCCTCTATTGTATATGTGGGGGAAATGAAAAACAAGAAGGAAATACTTGTGGACCCAGTTCCAAAGAAAGTAAGGCATCGAAATTTTAAAAGATATAGTAGAGAAGTTTTTTTGTATGAATTAAGGAAATGTAGGTGGGATAGGTTGTTTTTAATTCCTGATTTGGATTGGGCTATTGAGGAGTTTTCTAAAATGTTTGTACAGGTCTGCGATAAGGTTGCACCTTTTGAAACTGGTGACCATAAAAAAGTAAATGTTCCTTGGATTACAGATAAAATAAAGTACAGTATACATTATAAGAACAAGTTATAGAAAAAGGCTAACAAAACTTTGGATCCTGATGATTGGATTAAATATAAGAGTGAACGGAATAAGCTTAAAGAAAAAATTAAAATCTCAAAAAAACAGTACTATAAAACTAAGGTTGAATATAGTAATGATCCAAGACAATATTGGAAATTGATAGTCATTTGAAAATGCTGTGGAGAACAGACAGCCCATTCAAATCAGGGAGGGGGATATTTTATTGTCAACACTTGAGTCTGCAGAAAGGTTAAATCAATATTTTGTTTCATTACCTGATATAGAAATCTTAAAACAGCCTATTATAGAAGGAGATCAAGGGGATAAGTGGCCATTAAATAAAACAAGGTTCAGGTTTAGTGTAATTACCTGTAAAGACATAAAGAGAGAAATAAGGAAACTTAAAGTAAATAAAGCTTCAGGGCTGGACAAAATAGAGAATAGGTTTTTAAAAGATTCTCTGGATGTGATTGCCCCTATTTTAGTAAGACTCTTTAATTGGAGTCTGATGGAAAATAAATTTCCAACCCAGTGGAAACAGGCAAAGATTGTACCAATTTATAAAGGAAACTCTCCAGTGGAGCCAACAAATTATAGACCAATTTCACTATTGTCGTGTTTGTCAAAGGTCTTGGAGGGACTGGTAAGGGGGCAGTTGAGTAAGTACCTGGAAACAGGTTCTCTGCTGTCTCCTTGCCAGTAAGGATTTCGTAAACGGTATTCCACGGACACCTCACTCACCGATTTAGTAGATAACATCGCCTCCCAGTTAAATGGGGGAGGATCGGTGGGAGCGGTGTTCGTGGATCTCTCCAAGGCCTTTGACACCATAGACCATGGTAAATTGTTAAGGAGAATGAAGAAATTGGGAATAGATAGTGAAAGTCTTCCCTGGTTTGATTTGACAGGCAGAGTTCAACAAATTTTTGTTGACGAAATTTCATCTAAACCAGCATTTGTAAGTAGTGGAGTCCACCAGGGATCGATTTTGGGCCATTTGTTGTTCCTAATGTATGTAAATGAACTCCCAACAGTGGTACACAACTCTGTTTCGAGTATGTATGCAGATGATACTGTTCTGCTGGCTAGAGGAACCACAACTCAAGAAATGGAGAAGAATCTTCAAAACGATTTTAGTAGGATGGAAGCATGGTTATATAAATCAGGGTTGGTATTGAATAGTAAAAAAAAAAAATTCAATGGTATTTTATAGTATAGGAAGAAGTAAAAATAAAAATTTTCCAAAACTTCTAATAAAAACAGATAAAAATGAATCTTTAAATCAAGTTGAGTCATATAAATACTTAGGGATTATCGTAGGCAGTAGCTTGAGCTTTGATACTCATATTAAGAATCTTGTCTATAAAACAAATAATAAATTGGGGGCTTTTCGTAGATCTAAATATTGTTTGTATCAAATGAGGAAAGATATAGTAAATCAACTGATTATTCCTTGTATAGAATATGGGATTCATATATATATGGTATGTCAAGTAAATCAAATTTGAGGGCAATTCAGGTCCTTTATAACAGCTTGGCTAGATTCATATTAAATTGTGAATATTATACTCATCATTGTGAAATGTTTAAGATTCTAAAGTGGGAACATTTAGAACAAAAAAAGGGACCGAAAATGGTTAAAACAAATACATGGGGTAGTTCATAAACAAAGTCCCAAATACCTTATGGATAAAATACCGTCTTTAAAGTATAATCACCAACATGATTTAAGATATAAAGGGGGCAGTAAATATAAAATGCCTAAAATAAATAAATATGATGAGATCACCTTTGGTATGAAGGTCATAAACTTGTGGGCACCTATTGACTTGGGAATGAAGCAGATTCAAAAACCTGAATCTTTTATGAGAGCCGTTGATAAAGGGATGCATATAAGGTGTATGTGTAATGGATGAAAGAAGTCCTTTTGGAAATCACTGCACTATAAATTATAAAAAATGAATTTGAAGGAACTGTTTTAAGTGGTAATGTGATATCCTTTCTGAAATGTAGACTAATACTAATCATGTTTGTTTAGTGAAGTTGAGTAACATGTTTGTAGGTACGTATGAAATAAGTATGTAACTTGAATGTTTAGAGTGTAACTTATGTGTTTTTTAATTGAAGAACACAGGTACATCTTAAAAAAGGGTCTTGACCCAATGATGTAAAAACCATCTCTACCTGTATAAAAATAAACTTTTACTACTACTTTTCCCTACCTACTGGATAAGCTGTAGATTCTAGTTAACCAAGGGCCTATTCTTCCTATCCCCTCCCCTCCCCGAATTGCCCTATGTCTGTTCCATGCATTCTTGAATTCCCTCAATGTTTTTGACCCCACAACCTCCTCAGGAAGGCCATTCGAGGCATCCACCACCCTCTCCACAAAAAAAATACTTCCTCACGTAGCCCCTGAGCCATCCCCCCTCTATCTTCACTTCCTCACACTGCCACTGAGCCATCCCCCCTCTACCTTCAAATTGTGCCCCCTTGTTCTTGCACATCTCTTTTTCTGAAAGATGCTACCCTCCTGGACTTTGTCGATTCCTTTGAGGTACTTGAAAGTTTCTATCATGCCCCCTTCCCCCTGCTTTCCTCAAGGGTATACATATTAAGCTCCTTTAGTCTCTCTTCATATGGCTTCTGGTGCAGACCCTGCACCATTTTAGTTGCCCTCCTCTGGACTGCCTCCATCCTGTCTATGTCCTTGCAGAGGTGGAGTCTCCAGAACTGCATGCAGTAGTCTGGATGGGGTCTCACCAACTGTCAGTACAGAGGGATAACAACTTCCTGTTTTCTACCAGTGATGCCTCTTCCTATACATTCCAGTATCCCCCAGCCCTCCCTACTGCCTTCTCGCATTGCTTGCATACCATTAGGTCATCTGATATGACTACCCCCAGGTCCCTTTCCATTTTTGTTGTTGTTAATAACCCCCCCCCAAATTGTGTACTCTTCCCCTGGGTTTTTCTTTCCCAGGTACATTACTTTGCACTTCTTTGCATTGAATCTAGGCTGCCATACTTCTGACCATTCCTCCAACCTTGCCAAGTCCCTTCTCATCCTTTCCAGTCCCCCCCGTGTGTATTGACTGTTACAGATCTTTGTGTCATCTGCAAAGAGGCGTACTTTTCCTTCCAGTCACACCGCAATGTTACTTATAAAGACATTAAAAAAGACTGGACCCAGGACTGAACCCTGTGGTACCCTGCTAGTAACCCCCCTTTTTTCGGAGTGGACTCAGTTTACTATTACCGTCTGTGTCCTACTGTCTAGCCAATTTTGTACCCAGGCTACCACCCTGGGACCCACTCCAGGCTGGCTAATTTGTTTATTAATCTTTTGTGTGGGACTGTGTCAAATGCCTTTCTAAAGTCGAGGTAAGCCATGTCCACCTGGTCTACTATGTTGGTCACCCAGTCAAAGAAATCTATTAGATTTGTCTGACATGACCTTCCCGCTGTGAATCCATGCTGCCTTGGGTCCTGTGCCCCACTGGCCTCTAGGTGCTCAACAATTCTTTCTTTCAGAAGTGATTCCATCATTTTCCCTACCACTGAGGTCAAACTAACAAGTCTGTAGTTTCCTGCCTCTGCTTTGCTCCCACTTTTGTGAAAAGGAATCACATCCACCCTCCTCCAGTCCTTAGATACCACATCATCCTCCCATGATTTGTTAAAAAGGGTAGTAAGTGGTGTCACCAGTTCTCCCCTTAGTTCTTTTAGAATTCTGGGGTGAATCCCATCAGGGCCCATTGCTTTGTCCATCTTCAGTTTTAGGAGTTCTCTCAGAACCCTTTCTTCTGTGAATGGACTGGTATCGACCCCCCTATCCAGAGTGCTTCGATCGATTGGATTAGGTACCTCCCCTCCTCCTCTTCTGTGAATTCTGAACAGAAGTATTCGTTCAGTATCCCTGCTTTTTCACCCTCACGCTCTGCTCACCCACCGTCCCCTTTATTAAGCCTCACTATCCCTCCTTTGGTCTTTCTTCACTCCCTAATGTACCTACAGTGGCGTCCCCCAGGATGAAACGCACTTTTAATGCACTCCGCAGTATGTTACAGCAGACATAGTGAATAAAGCAATGTAATTTCAGAGGCAATTAGTCCCCTTTGTCCTGCAGGAAACTGTGGTATTCACTTCATCCTGGCAGTGTCACACTTTCCTGAATGATAACGGGGACCAATTACCATTGCAATTGCATTGTTTTATTCAGTAGGTCTTCTGCAGCATTCTGCAGAGTGCTGCAAAATGCTGCAGAATTGCATTTCATTCTGGGTGACGCCACTGTGTAAAAGGTTTCATCCCCCTTCTTAACTGAGTTGGCTATCTTTTCCTCAGTTTGGGCCTTTGCTATTTTGACTGCCTTCCCCGCTTCCTTCTGCTTTAGCTGGTACAGTTCTCTGTCCTGCTCCTTCTGTGTTTCCTTATACTTCCTGAATGCAGTCTTTTTCTCCTTAACCTTTCCCACCACCTCTTTTGAGAACCAGTGTTTTTTTTTTCCCCTTTGTTTTGATTTATTTGCTTCACACAAAGGCTTGTTGCCTCAGTGATGGCAGTTTTGATGTTTCCCCATTGTTCCTCCATCCCTCCTTCTTGCCTATTTGCTAGTGCGTTTCTGAGACACTCTCCCATTTTGACAAAGTCAGCCCTCCTAAAGTCCAGTACCCTCACTTTTGTATGACTTGACTCTATGGCAGTGTTTATCATGAACCATGCCGTTTGGTGGTCACTTGTTCCCAGATGGCTACCCACTTCGAAATTTGAGATCCTCTCTCAGTCCCAGTTTGAGAGTACCAGGTCTAAGATTACTCCCTCCTGAGTGGGTTCCAACACTAGCTGTCTGAGGCATGCCCCCTGCAGGCCATCGTGAATGACTCTGCTCTTGGATGTGGCTGCAGCAAAGGTGTTCCAGTTAACATCTGGCATATTCAGGTCCACCATCAATAACAACTCCCCTTTTTCTGCCATCCTAAGAATGCTTTCCATCATTTCCTTGTCCATTTCTTCCCCCGGGACAGGTGTCTGTATACAACACCCGTGCAGATTGTGGTGCCATTTCCTATCTCCAGGGTGACCCACAGTGCCTTCTCTCCTCCCTGTTTAACCTTTAGTTCCGTTGCTTTAATCCCTTCCCTTACATAGAGAGCTCCTCCTCCTCCTCCTCTTCTTCTACCCTCCCTGTCCCTCCTGTAGACTGTGTATCCTGGTATGTTGACATCCCAGTCAGGGTCCTTAGTGTACCATGTTTCTGTGACTGCCACAATATCCAGACATCCCTCTTCCATCAAGGCCACTAGTACAGGGAGCTTGTTAGCCAGACTACTGGCGTTGGTACTCATTGCCCTCCATTTTTTGATGGCCTTACCGGTTTTAGCCCCATCCTTGTTCTTACTGCCTTTGCCTATTTCTCCATTTACCCCTGCCCTTCTCCCTATTGACTTCTCTATTTTGGTGTTTACCACACTAACTACCCTGGGGTTTTTTTTGGGGGGGGGTGCTGGGATTTCACCACTCCTTTTCAGTGCCTCCCCCCCCCTTGGTAAGTTTAAACGCTTGCTAGTGGAGCATTTAAACCTATCACCTAGGATCATGGTTCCCCTCCTGGACAGATGCAACCATCATGCTACTATAGGCCTGTATCCCTCCAGGTTACCCTCCAGTCCCCAATGAAGCCAAAATCCTGAGGTCTGCATCAGTTGTCAACCACCGATTGAATCCCATGGTGCGGACCACCCTAGCCTCACTCATGCCACAGACGGGCAGCACCTCCGAGAAGGTTACCGTGCATGCTACTTATCTAAGGCCCCTTCCCAACTCCACAAACTCCTCCTGCACTGCTCTGATCCCAATCCCAGCCAGGTCATTTGTACCTAAGTGGACAATGATGTCCAGGTCCCTCCCTGTGCAGCTGCTCCCGTGATCCAATTCACTTCCTCTCCCACCAAGCCATGGTGCCAGGCAAGCACCTTACCTCCCTCTCCCCTCCCTCCCCTAGTTCTACCCCCCCTAACAACCAAGTCTCCCACCAGGAGCAGTTTTCTTCTCCTGTGGGGTCCCGTGCCACCCTCCTGTGGGTCTCCTTTGTGGAGGTTTCCAGCATCCTCCTTGGTCTCCACTGTGGGTGCCTCCATAGAGGAGCCACGCTCTGTCAGAATGATGTATGAATTGTGCAGAGGAACAACTGCTGAAGGGATGTGCCTCTGTTCCTCCATCCTCACCCTTCCTGAGCCTACTGTGGTCCAACCACTCCTCTTTCCTGGCAACCTCTGATGCAGCAGCGTTGGCCCTGGTGGTCCCTGGGTGAAAGAGGAGGTCCCCCGAATCCTGGTCAACTCAACCTGGACATGAGCAACCTCCTCCCTCAGCCAAGAGAGGTGCCTGCAGATGGGACAACACCGCATCCTCCAGAACGTCTCCCGGAAGACTGCCGCTCCATAATCACTGCACCTCACCACTTCCATCATGTCTTATTTGTGGCCCCTCAACTGTTTTGTATGCTTACTCTTTCCTCTCTCTGTTTACTTTTTTTTCTCCCTACTTTCCTGCTGCCTACATGCCTTTACAGCTCCTGCCGTTCCTGTTATGAGACAGGAAGTTCTTGCATTCCTCAGCAGTCTCCTCCTTACTTGCTCAGAGACAGACCTCCAGCAGCTAGGGGGTGAGGGACAGCTATTCTTTTCTTTCTAAGATGGTGAGTCTTTTGTGGCTCTGATCACTCCCTTCTCCCTTGTTAGTCAAGCAGTCACTTTGATGTCTTAAAAATTGCACCTCTAAATATGAATAAAATGTGTAGAAAAGTCAGCCCCATTCAAGTCAATGGGACGCGCACACACAGTGTTCGTTTTGTGACATCACAAAACAGGGCTTCGTGTGCCTGCGTGGGGGCGTGTCGGCAGCATGCGGAAGTAGCTGCGTTTTTTTCCGACATGTTAGATTAGAAATTTACGAGCGATATATCTTTTTTGAATGGCAGAAAAACAAGGGATTATTCATGAAAATCAACTCTGGGCCAGGTGAGTTCTACTATAGGGTTGTAGAATCTATAGCTAGGAAGCTGCTCTTTTAAGTGCCAAACATTACCAAAGTAAAGTATCACAAGGGACTCTGTGGACAAAAGAAAGGGAGGAATACAAAAGGTCTCAAAAAGGGGTCTGTGGGGGTTTGAACTGTGTTTGTGGGGAAAGACACATATAGGGTGTATAGGGCAACCCCCGAAGGCCTATACACACCTGTGGCTTTTCTGGTGTGGTTTGCAGTGGCAAAGGGGATTCTATCCCAGGAACACAGACTCATAGATACATAGACAGTGTCGGCAGATAAGGGCCTATGGTCCACCCAGTCTGCCCATTTGAGCTTGTAAGTTCAGTTTATGTTTTCCTAGACGTCTGCTGCCCCTTACCCCGACCTCCAGAATTCCTTTATGTCTATCCCATGCATTCTTAAATCCCATGATTGTTTCAGCCCCCACCACTTCCTCTGGCAGGGTGTTCCACTTGTCCACCACCCATTCTGTAAAGAAATTCTTCCTCGTGTTTCCTCTGAATCGTCCTCCCTCCAACTTCATCCCATGCCCTCTAGTCCTGGAACATCTTTTTCGCTTAAAAATAGTGTATTCCTGCACCCTGTTCCTCCCTGTGAGATACTTGTATGTCTCTATTATATCCCCTCTCTCCCTCCTCTCCTCCAGGGAGTACATATTCAGTTCCTTCAACCTGTCCTCATAGGACTTGTGATGCAATCCATGTACCATCTTTGTTGCCCTCCTCTGAACCTTCTCTACCCTGTCTATGTCCTTATGTAGGTAAGGTCTCCAGAACTGTACACTGTACTCCAGGTGGGACCTCACTAGTGTCTTGTATAGTGGAATTATGACCTCCCTTTTCCTGCTGGTGATGCCCCTGCCTATGCATCCCAGCATCCTATTTGCTTTACCTGCTGCCTTGTCACATTGTTTCCCCTACCTTGAGGTCATCAGAGATAACCCCAAGATCCCTTTCCTGCTATATCCTCGCTCCCCAACTGATATATTGTGCCAGGGTTTTTGTGCCCCATATGCATCATGTTGCACTTCTTTGCATTGAATTTATTTATTTATTTATTATAACATCAGTTTAAAAACCTTTGAGCCAGAGACTCATTTACAAAGGTACCTCGTCGAAGGCAGACACAACATACATACATGAGGTAATCCAAAATAATGTACAGTAAAAAAAGACAAGGCAAGTAGCAGGTAGAGGTGAGACAGTCAGCAACAGAAATTAACAATAGGCAAGTGTCACAATTGCAGGTGAATGAGTAACCAAAACACCATTGTCAGTTCAGACATTTTTTTTTTTTTATTTTTATACGTGGGCAGACAGCGGGGGTCAGGGGCAGTGGCAGGAGTGTGAGACAAGCAAGTGGTTTTTTAGATAGTTTTTGAAGCTGGCGAGTGAGGGGGCGTTTGAGATACCAGCAGGTAGGGAGCTGTACAGGGAGGGGGCTCTATAGAAGAACGCCCTTTGGCCCTGGGAGGTCCGTACTCTAGGGATGACTAGTGCAGTTTTGCTGGAAGCACGGGTGTGGACAGTGGGGTTGGAACGATGAATAGAGTTGGCAAGGCCAGGTGGGATAGACCATGGAGGGCTTTGAAGGTAACTTGGCAAGTTAAGAACAGGACGCTCCTCGAGGTTGAGCAGGGAAGCCAAGGAGTACAATTGACAAGTATGGGTGAGTCTAGGGGCACGGATGATAAGTCTACAAGCTTTGTTAAGCGTAGAGCAGACCTTTGAAGGGCTGTCGGGTCAGCTCGTCATAAACAGGGAGGCCGTAGTCAACTAAGCGAAAGCACAGAAGAGGTGACTGCTGCTAAGAGAGAGTTAGTGGGAGGCATTTTTGTGCCGGTAGAGGATACCAAGCCGAGCATTGGAGGCTGAGGTCAGTGCAGAGATATGGTTATGAAAGAGAGGAAGAGTCAAGATTAGGCCAAGGTATTTATAAGAATACAAGTTCCAAGGTGATCCTGTGCGGAGAGAACAGAGAGAGGAAGTTACTAGACTTATTTTGGGGTGGGCAAAAGCATAGATTTAGTTTCTTCAGGTTGATGACAAGACGGTGGTCAGAGAACCAGCTTTCAGCTGAGGTGAAGGCACGCTGTAGGGAGTTTGGAGTAAGATGGGGTTACTGCCAGAGGCAAAGAGCACAGCGTCATCTGCGTGAGAAGAAGATTTTACCAGCGCCAAGCTTTAGGCAGGTTGTTGAGAAAGAGAGAGAGTAAAGGCCCAAGAATAGAGCCCTGGGGACCACAGAGTGAATTTGGCAGGTAGGGGATAGGTGCCGCCAACCCGCACACATTGGGAGCAGTTGTACAAGTAGCTTGCGCACCAGGAGACAGGACCAGAGGCAAAGCCCACACTGGCAAGGGTGGCTATAGTAGAGGTGAGAGGCGGTATCAAAGGCTTGATAGGTCTATAATACTGCACCAGCGAGGCGCCGGCATCAAGTGACTTATGGAGGAAGTTAGCAAACCAGGAGAGCAGTATTGGTGCTATGGCCAGTTCTGAAACCATGCTGTTCAGGACAAAGGACCTCATATTTAGTAAGGTAAAGTGAGATTTGACTGGCAACTATTTTCTCCAAAGCTTTAGAGAGTGGGGGGAGGATAGAGATTGGTTGGTAGTTACCTGCGAGTGATCTGTCACCACCTTTGTGAAGAGGGGTAACAGTAGCGACCCTCCAGATGGCGGGGAATTGCCCAAGACAGAGGGATTTATTAAAGAGGCAAGTGATGGGAGAGATGACCTGATCCAGGACCTGGCGTAGGAGACAGGGATCAAGGGAGTCATTGCCAATTGACTTGCCTTTTAGGGCTTTTTGTAAATAGGGCCTAACCTCCTGGGTGGACACAGTGCGAAGGTAGAAAGGGGGTTGGGGGATGAGAGGAGCAGACAAGGGGAAGGGATTGAAGAAGTTGCACGGGAGCACTGCACTAAGGTCAGTGAAGGCGTTGTTGAGGTGATTACAATGAGTGCAGGGTCAGTGCAGGAAGACCCATCAATGTTAAGATATGCAGGGGGGTGGGCGTGTGCCACCATTAAGCTGCTTGATATTATCCCAGAAGGATCTAGGGTTGCCCCAGGAGGAGGTAAGAGTAGAGTTGTAATAATCTGACTTAGCTTTGCGGACAGCCCACGTACATTTATTCCGGCAGCTACGCAGGGCCAGTCTGTCAGCAGGCTGCCAGTTTCCACACAGGAATTACAGGTTGTCACGCTGCTTGAGAAGTGAGCGAAGGTAGGGGGTAATCCAGGGGTGTGCCTTAATTTAGATCTAAGTGGGGTGAATGGGCGACGTGTCACAGGCAAGGTTAAGGTATGGACAAGAAGGCTGGCGCCTTGTCAACATCAGGGTATTTAGTAGCGGGACCAATCAGTGCCAGCTAGGTGGCGTTTGAGTCTTAGCCCACGGGTCTAAACCCGACGGCGGGAGGTGAAAACAGGGGCTTAGGCAGGAGGTTGACCAGAAGAAAAGAACTGGGGAGTGGTCACTAAGGCAGTCTGGGAGGATTTGAGCATTGTGAGGCGGTTGGGCCCGTTAGTGAGAACCACATCCAGAAGAGTGCTTGTTCCGTGCTGGGATTTAACCTGGTGGGTTGTGAGACTAGCTGAGTCAGGTCAATGGCAGCGAATGCCTCACGGGAGGTAGACTCCTTAGGAGATAGCCAGTTGATATTTAGATCACCTACCAGGATTTGGTCAGAGGGTTAGGCAGAGAGGAGATGTAGTCAACAAGGGGCCCAGTGCATGGGCTTGATTTTTAGGTATGTAGGCAATAGTCAGGAAGATTGGGGCCCTAGCAGGATCAGGAGACAACTTAGGGTTAGGGCCTGGGCATTGGAAATCAAGGGTGGGGAGGGCAAGACTATGAAGTGGGTCTTTAACATAGATGGCACAGCCACCACCCCTCTTGCCGATTCTGTCAAGCCGATGGAGGAGTAGCCTGGGAGAGAGACCTGGGCATCAGAGGTGGAGCTGGACAGCCAGGTTTCCACTAAGGCAATCACATCAGGATTATGATCAGCCACCCAGCAATGTAGGGAGTCCAGTTTTTAGGAGGCTACAGATGTTAATAGATCACGTCAGACCAGAAGATTTACAAGGGGAGACATTGGGGACCGGCCCAGGATTAGGATGGATATTGCCAGAGAGGAGCAGAAGGAGGAGAGCCGCCCTAGGAAGGAGGCAGTGGTGGAGAAATTTACGCCGGACTGGGGAGGGGGTAAGGGAAGGGTGTGCCGGTACAAGGGATAGGCAGGGAACTGTAGATGGGGAATGCTAGTAAGAAGTGATGGAGGAGTGAGCAGGGGGAGTGAGGGAGGGGGAGGCCAAGGTGATGAAGGGGGTGTATGGGAGGTAAAGGGTGAGTGTATGAAGCTGGAGGGGGGCAGGTAGAGCTATGTTGTGGGCAGAAGCGAGTCATAGGAGAGGCAAGGAATATAATAAGGAGGAGCAGGAGAGGGGAACAAGCCTGACCAAGGAGGGTAGCCATATTAGGTGAGGAGGGGAGAATAGCAGTACCCTGCTGAGGAGGACTTAGTGCCCCTAGCGGAAGCACCAGTGGTGGTACAAGGAAGGGATGAGGGAGAGCTGGGGAGGGAGTAGAGGAGACAGGCATCACCTAGAGGTCACCCAGTATAAGCTGCAAATGGAAAAATGGGGACTTAGATTATGACTGCGGAACCGCACAGGAAGTGACGTCAGCGTCTGGAGGCAATAAAGCAAAGGCCGCCCCTGGGTGGGGGGGTGGTTGGGGTGGCGGGCGGGCTAGCAGCCCCAGCCGAGTCCACACAGAAACAATCAGTGGGCTGTGGGGCTAGAGCACAGAGGTCCAATCCAAAGGGTCCAGAAGAAGCGTCTAGAGCCACGAGGTGGGAAGCCTGATTACCTGAGTCAGTCCCGAGAGCGCCCAACTCCTTTACCCGCCGCTTGTCGGGAGGCGTTCTGGGGGGTAGCAGCTAGAAGGAGGTAAGAAAAACAAATTAGTATGGGCGGGAAAGATAGAGGAGGCAGGTTGGGACAGGGATCATAGACATGCGCAGTCAGCACAGGACAAGAACAAAGCCCTTAACAAAACCCCCACCCAGCTGTATAACCCAAAACACTGCAGTATACAAAAATATATATTTTTTTATGTTTGCTATATTTTGATATCTTTCTTTCCTTATTCCCTCAGTACTAGAAAAGATAAGAAACACTAAACGAGCTAGCAACCGGTAAGGTGTAACAGACGAAAGAACAAAGACATACAAAATGTTCCAGGAAAATGCAGATAACAACCCTCTTAAATCATCAGTTTGCCACTAAGCAAGAAGCAATTAGAAATACTAGCCCTGATCACGAACTAGATATGGCATCAGAGCAAACAGAACAGGACGCAAGAATTCAGTACAGCAGTAAAATACATTCAAAAGAATCTATGATGAACTGGTGAACAAGGAAGCCAGCAACCCTTTAGATAGCAGCCCACAGCCGAGTCCACAGAAACAATCAGTGGGCTGTGGGGCTAGAGAGCACAGGAGTCCAATCCAAAAGGGTCCAGAAGAAACGTCTAGAGCCACGGTGGGAAGCCTGATTACCTGAGTCAGTCCGAGGCAGCTCCAACTCCTTTACCCGCCGCTTGTCGGGAGGCGTTCTGGGGGTAGCAGCTGAGTCAGTCGAGGAGCGCTCCAACTCCTTTACCCGCCGCTTGTCAGGAGGCGTTCTGGGGGTAGCAGCTGGTCAGTCGAGCGCGCTCCAGCTCCTTTACCCGCCGCTTGTCGGAGGCGTTTGGGGTAGCAGCTGAGTCAGTCCCGAGACGCGCCCAACTCCTTTACCCGCCGCTTGTCGGGAGCGCTCAACTGCCAAACCCTTGACCATTCTTCAAGTTTCTGCAGGTCCCTTCTCATTCTGTCTACACCCTCTGGTGTGTCTACTCTGTTACAGAGCTTTGTGTCATCAGCGAACAGTGAAATTCTGCCTTCTAGGCCCTGCGCAATGTCACTGATGAAGATGTTGAATAGGACCGGTCCCAGCACTGATCCCTGTGGTACCCCACTGGTCACTCTTTATGCTCACACCCACCGCCAAACTTGCTATTGCCATGGGGTATCCTATTACCCACTCTGTCTTATTGTGCACCTATCCTCACTATGGCAAATAAAACTGTTCTACAGAAATGGGACACCATCTACAATAATGTCTGTAGATATGCAGCTAAAGTACCACGTCTGACGCACCATTGCCAACTATACAAAGGGTTAGGTTGGCTATCCCCTTCCTCCACGAGGCTATACTACCTTTGCAGCCTATCAGACTCCATAATCAGAGTGTCAAAACCTGCCACATTGTCTGAACTACTCCAACCTGTAGTACCATTGCGTGACCTGAGGTCGTCAGACAAGTCTTTTTTATCAGTTCCCCACTGCCATACTTCCAAGGGTGCTGGTGCCTTCAGGTGTGCTGCCCCTCTCGCCTGGAACTTACTGCCTATGGATCTGAGAAGTGCTCCATCACACCTAGCCTTCAAGTGGAGACTTCGCTCGTACTTCTACTCTAAGGACCACTGCACTTGTTTTGATCCCACTTAAGCTTTGTAACCTGTCTAAATCAATCCTCCCTTGCCATATACTCAATAGCCTACCTCCCCTCGATTGCTCTGTCACCTGGTTTGTCTGATTGCACTTTAATGAACTGTCTATAAGACTGCCTGCACTTACAATGTAATGCTTACAAACCTCTCATATGGACACTCTATTCCAATCATGTTTGCTGCCTAATTGCCTTAACGTTGTAATACATATATTATTCTGACCTTTTTTACTGCATATCCAACATTGTTTATTCTCTTCTGACTTTGTGTACAATTATGACATAATCCTTCTTTTGTTTTATCCTTCGTCAGTTCTACTGTGTAGTACTAAACCATAAGATGTATCTTATTGTTAATGGGTACTGGTCCCTCTTGCTTTCCCTCTCCCCTCCCCTCTCACTCCTCTCCCCCTCAGTCCTACCTGGTCTCAGTTTCAAAACCCCTTTTGCGCCTTTCCTGCCAATCCGTGTCTAGCCGCACTTTACCGTATATGTCTCTACGCCCAGCCGAGTTCCAGTTCCATAGCCTCGGGTCTTTTTAGCGCCCTTTTCCGCAAAAGCCATAATTAGCCGTACTTTGCCGCACGAGTCCTAGGCCCAACCCGAGTTTTAGTTCTACAGCCCCGGGTCTTCTTAGTGCCTTTCCACGCTAAAGCGTGTCGCGCTCCTTGCTGTCGTGCCTTCAGCCTAGCCGCCTCTCCTGATCCAGCTCCATTGCTACTGGATCCCTTTGTGCCTTCCATTAAATGCTGCCCCTTGAAATTGTGTCCCTCAGCTCCTCCTTGCCCCTTACCCTCTGGCGTCATCCTCTTGCTTTCTGCAAACACTCTTCCCCCCCTACCTGGCGTTATCTAGCCGTACTTTGCCGTGTCGTCTCTGTGCCCAGCAGAGTTCACAGCTCCATAGCCGGGTCCTTTAGCGCCTTTTCTCATAAAAACGCAACTAGCAATCACCGCATGAGTCCCTTAGCCCAGCCGGGTTTTAGTTCCACAGCCCCGGGTCTTCCTAGTGCCTTTTCCCGCTAAAGCCATAATTACGCCGCCCCTTGCCGTACGTGCTTCAGCCTAGCCACCTCTCCTGATCCAGCTTCGTTGCTATTGGATCCCTTTGTGCCTTTCCACTAAATGCTGCACTTTGAAACTGTGTCCCTCGACTCCTCCTTGCCCCTTACCCTCTGGTTTCATCCTCTTGCTTTCTGCAACACTCTTCCCTCCTACTTGCCGTTCATCCCTTCCCCCCTGCTCTGCCGTCCCTTGCCCAGCACCGCAGGCCATTAGCTGCTATCTTCCGTCCTTTCGTTCATTACCCTCCACCTCTCATCAGTTTCACACCCTCCCTTGTTGTCCTAAAATCCCCCTTACCTCTCTCTCCCCCTAAATGTGATCTCCTGCCAGTACCCTCTGCCTATTTGAAACCGTATGCCTGCCTTTGAAAATCGTATGTCTGTACTTGTACCACTGTACCTTTGCCTGTATTATGTTAACTAAACTGACCTATTTTGTACTGTAATTGTGTCTCCCGGGTCGTGCCTGAAAATAGTCACCTGTTGGCTAGTGCACCTACCCGGTTAACAAAAACTAAATAAAATAAAATAAACTCTTCCCTCTGTGGAGTGACAGCCATTTACCACCACCCCCTGTGTCCTGCCACCCAGCCAGTTACTTACCCACCACACTACTGTCCTGCCCACATCCATTTTCCCCAGTTTGTGTAATAGTCTTCTATGTGGCACAGTGTCAAAGGCCTTGCTGAAGTCCAGATAGGCCATGTCCACTGCCCTCCCCTGATCCACCTCCCTAGTCACCCAGTCAAAAAATTCAACGAGGTTGGTCTGACATGACCTCCCCCTGGTGAAACCATGCTGCCTTGGGTCTTGTAGTCCATTGACAACCAGATGTTCCACCAGTCTCTCCTTCAGTAGTGCTTCCATGATCTTCCCACACCAGTGAGGCTGACTGGTCTGTAGTTCCCACTTCCTCTTTGTTCCCATTTTTATAAGGGACTACATCTGCTGTCCTCCAGTCTTTGGGTACCTCCCCTGTTTCCAGTGACTGGCTAAACAGGATAGCCAGAGGTTCAGCCACCACCTCTCTTAGTTCTTTAAGGACCCTGGGGTGCACCCCATCTGGTCCCATTGCTTTATCAACTCTTATTACTTCCAGTTCCTTCAGACCTTTCTCGTGTAAAGGGACTTGGGTCCATTTCTGCACCATTCTCACCACTTGTACTCCCTTCAGACCCATTACCCTCCTCTTCCTCAGTAAAGACTGAGCAGAAATACCTGTTCAATATGTCAGCTTTACTGTTGTCATCCTCCATGCGGCCCCCATCCTCCCCCTTCAGTCTCACTACCCCTCCCTTTGCCTTTCTTTTTTCACTTATGTACCTGTAAAAGGTTTTGTCCCCTCTACCCACTGATTTTGCAACTCGCTCGAGACTGTATTTGCACCCCCTCACACGGAGAGAGGGAACCTTGGGATCCTATGGTATACGTTCAGTTGTGAAACAGCAAGCATACTAAAAGGACAGAGGAGGGGTATCCCTGACCCTGATCACAAGGGGATTCACTGTAGCCCAGGGAATTCCTGTCCCACTGGAGTGGGCTTGTGACAGGGCCTCCTCGGGGCAAGATCCCCCCAGACTGGGGAGGGGGAGGTCACTTTGCTAGGTGAACCCTGGTTCCCCAAGTGGAGTGCTGAACCTCCTGAGCCTATTACCACCAGCACAGTGGTGGGGGGCTTATCCCCTCAAGAAGGGAGCAAGGGAGTTGGAAGGAGTAGGTCCCAGGGGACATTGCTCCATGGTCAACGTAGAAGTGCGTCACCAACAAGGAGAAAAGGGAGCAGCCCAAAAGCTCCAAAAAGGAAGAAATGGGTCCATGGAGCCCCACTGACCAAGACGTGAATTCAAAACAGGGGCAATCCTGGATCTCAAGGGCACAAGGAGTGGCATGGGAGACCAGAATAGTCCAAGAAGAAAGAACAGGGAGAACTCACGGCCCATGCAGCTGCCCTGAAGGAATCCCAGCCAATGCTGTGCCGGGCCACAGGAAGCCACTAGCAAAAAGAGGGCCTCCCTGCCTGCCTTCTCCCAAATACCCTGGGAGGTGTCAGAAAAAGTCTCCTGGAGGGAGAAAACCAGCAGGGAGGAGGCACTGCCCAGAGGTTTGGTCATGAGTGGATGGTGGGAGGGAAGCAGTAATGAATGGTGACAATATCTAGGAAGATCAAGAATTACAGTGAGTACATAATTTTCATATCTTCCGGAGATCAATCTTCGCCATTCATTACTGGTGGGTGAGTACCAAGCACCACAGCTGTGGTGCTGCCACCTCCTTGAGGACTGAATCTTCCCTCAGCCTCCTGTGGGGGAAAAACACCGAGAGAAAGGGACCCCTCACAAGCCTGGTGAGGCCAGAGACTGGTCAGTGTGAGGCAGAGACTCCAGATGCCTGGGAGAAGGAAGGCACCCCACTAACTCGCACCTCACTAGCCTAGCCAGTTTAAGATGGTGATTATGCTGGGCCAGCCATCGTTAGTAGCAGCAGCGCTTTAGTTTTGTTTTAAGTTTTATTTACTTTATCATACATGTTTTATTTGTTTTAATTAATCTGTTTAAATAACACATTTACCCCGTTTGTCGTGATAACTGTGGAGTTGTGGAGCTTGGTGTCTTCAATTCGTTGGTGACTGTTGGTCCCAGTGAAGTCGAGTGGAGTTACATCGGGAGCTCTGGTCGGAGTGGGATCAATGTTAGATTGAGCTTTGCCGTGGAGCTGGCGGTGTGTCTTACTGCTCGCTGAACTGTGGTGGTATGAGCTATTGTTCAGCCTTAACGCCTTTTCCTGACAGACTGGGGGCCAGGGTTTGTGCTTAACTTTGACTGGATGATTGGAGGCCTGCATCGGTTGCTGCTGGTCAGGGAAATTGGATTGCTTTTTGCACTTTGAGTCTTTGGATCGGAGGACTCTCCCGGTGGTCTTGGGAGCCTTGGCCAGATTTGTGCGACCTTGGGAGGTGAGGACTGGGCCTGCTGAAGAGCGGTACCAGTTCCCCATTCCTCCCAGGCCACTTGAACTTCAGCTGGTGGGCTGCATGCGATAGTGGCCGAAGAAGGGTGCACAATATTTTTGGCCTCGGGGACGATACTGGCGGGGGGGTCCTTGATGGATTACTACAGGATCCATGCATTAGGAAACCTGGCCAGCTTCAGATTTGGACAAACATACCGGTTTGGATTCCACGGAACTACTGAGGTGGCTTCTTTTGGATTTTATTAAATTATTACACTTTTTATCCCTTCACATACTTGGCTAAATGATATAGGACAGTGAAAGTCCCCTTTAAGTTTACCTATACCTGACAAAACTGTTTGGTCTACGTGAGAGGTAGTATCTAGAGAGACCCTTATAAATTAACTTTTTAAAGAGGTTTTGAACACAGCGAGTTCTGTTTTGAAGTAAAATGCTTAGACGTTAGCACCTCGGTCTCACACTCTAGGTGCCCACAGACTGATCATCTTAGACTCTTGTTCATTATCTGATTTTGTGCCTATATAAATCATTCAGTACTTCTGGACTGGCAGTGAGAGTGCCTGTTCTAATTTGCTGATAATATCCTGGACAAATATTGGAGGTTAGGGGGAGGTGAGAGCCCCCCATCAACATCAAACTTTCCAGTATTCGATTTTATGATTAATGATTATTTATATAGTTATTTATGTGATTATTACTTATTTTAGATAGGCGGCTGTTTTAAGTGTTATGTGCTGGGAAGGAATAAAGACGGTCAGGTGCTACTCCCTCACCAGGCTCAGGGAAATGCACACCTTTGAGCATCCCCCGTTGTTAGCAGATATTTACGTAAGGTGTCAAACCTTAGGGATAGCTAGGCGAAGGAGAAGGGGGAGAACTGGGCCTGGTGGGGGAGGGGAAGGGGGGGATGGATTGAGGTGGTGGGGACTAGGAGGCACCCTGGGGCAAAATGTTGACAGAACAGAGGTATATCTTGTCTTGTTCTAATACCCAAGGGCTCCATAATTAATGGGCAGGAGCTGAGGTCTTCCTCAACAGCCCATCCTACTCGGGCGGTGTTATGCAATGCCAGGTCCATTAAAAACAAGACAGCTATTACAGCCAATCTTGTTGAAACTGTTAATCTGGCTTGCATCACCAAGACCTGGCTGGATGAGAATGCAGGCCCTATACTGGCCTCAGCAATTCCAGCCAGGTACTCGATGATACACCATCTGAGGTTGGATCGTAGGGGCAGGGGTGTTGCCATTGTGTTTAAGATGGAACTGGGCCTTGTGGATGTGCCAGTGGGGCCCACCAGGTCCTCTGAGTATATCCTGGGTAAGGGTGTAGGCTGCAGGATACTCATTTACCATCCACCCAGTGATGGTGGAGAATTTCTGCAAGAGATAGCGGACTTCATCGTCAACATGGCACTGGAGTCCACCAGATGGTTAATCCTGGGCGACTTCTATGCCTGGGTCGACGATTAACTAGGTTTACTAGATTTTAATGGAAAAAAAGAAGGCCGTAGCCCATTGTGGTTTTCCCCCACACAGTGTGGGCTCATTAAAACAGAGGTAACCCTGCAAGCCAACTGTCAAGACCTCTTTTAAAAATACTGACACTATCCGAGTCAACCAAAGCCTCGGGTAATTGGTTCCAAAGTCTAGGTGCCCTAACCGAGAAAAAGTATTTCCTGAGATTGGTACTAGTAAATGGAACAGATAGTTGTTTATTATGGCTTCTAGGCACTATAAGGCGATTTGTAAAATGGAGGCCACACTTGTTCATGAGTTCAGTATTTTGTGTAAGTTTATGGATTAATATTAAATCACCCTTAGTTCTTCTATTATGCAAAGTGTGCAATCCTGTCAATTTTAATCTATCTGGGTAAGAGTACTTGGCCAGTCTTGGAACCATCTTTGTGGCTCGTTGCTGGATCTTTTCTAACAGTTTAATGTCATCCTTCAGGTGGGGGTTCCAAAAAGGAGAACCATAATCGATTAGGGGGCGAATACATGCCCAATAAAGAGTTATTAGACACTGTTCATTTCTAGTGAAAAAAGAGCGCCGAATTTGTCCAAGTATGCTATTTGTGGTATTGGCTATTTTTAAACAATGGCCTGAAAAGGTTAATGAAGAATTCACCAAGATGCCTAGATCTCTTTCTGTGTTGGTTGATTTAATCAAGTTATTGTTTACACAGTAACTATAGTTTGAGTTTCAGGCAACGTAATGTAAGACCATGCATTTGTCTACATTAAAGTCCATTTTGTCAATAATTGCCCAATTTTAAATTTTTAATAAGTCGAGTTTGAGTGCATTATAATCATAATCATTATTTACCAGGCCCCCAAGTTTAGAATCATCAGCAAACTTACATAGCCAATTTTTACTTATTTTCATGTCACTGATATATAAACTGAACAGTATAGGGCCAAGCACCGAGCCCTGTGGTACCCCGCTGGAAACTGCGGCCGAGTTTGAAACCCAGTCATTTATAGAGACCCTCTGTGTTCTGTTCAATAGCCAAGCATTGATCCAGTTTACTAACCCTATAGAAAAATCCAGTGATTTTAGTTTTCTAATTAAGTTACCATGGGGCACTTTGCCAAATGACTTGCTGAAGTGCAACAGAATGACATCCATATTTTGTTTATTATCTAGGCCCATGCTGATGTTATTGTAAAAAAGACAACAAGTTAGTGGTGCAGGAGTGACCGGCTTTAAAGCCATGCTGGGTGGAGTCTACTATGTTCAGTTCCTCCATTTCCTTCTCTAAGTAGGTTTTTATTATTTTTTTCAAGGTTTTACAGATTATTGAGGTAAGGCTAATGGGCCAAATATTTTGGACAGAAGATCTATTTCCCTTCTTATGAATCAGGGTTATGATTGCTGATAACCAATCTACTGGGATTTCAGCAGACTGTAAAGATTTGTTGAATAGAATAGATAGGGGAATTGAAATTGCCTCAGCTGTATGTATAAGGAACCTAGGACTAACTTGGTCAGGTCCCGGGCTGGTGGATTTCTTTAAGGCTTTAAGGAAAGGGAGAATATCAGCAGCCGTAATGTTATAATTTTTTGTGAAATTCTGACCTACTTTCGCGTCACTACTGGGAATGTAATAGTCCTTATTAGAGTAAACAGAGCAGAAGTAGGAATTAAAGTGATTTGCTATTTCGATGTCTGAATGAATTACTTTATTATCTAGTGTTAAAGGCCCTATTTTTCTAGAGTTACCCTTTTTATTATTTAAGTATGAAAATAATGCTCTATTGCCATCTTTAGTATGGGCTAATTTAAATTCTATTTTCATTTTTGCCTTTTTAATCATATATTTTAAAACTTGAGTTGCCTTTTTATATTTACTGTAGGTTTTATTGAGTCTTATGCCTGTTTTTAGTTTTGTTAATAACTTTTTTTTCTTTTGATCTGAGTCATAATTGATTTAGCCAAATTGGAATTCTGCCTTTTTTATTATATTTATTTTTTATTGGCACGTTTCCTTTCTAGTGCAAAAATTACATCCTTCAGTTTTAACCAGGCCTCATTTACCGTGAGGCCAGAGAAAAGTTGTGACCATTTAACACTATTTATCTGTAATCACTTCAAAATTAGCACGATCATAATTCTTGAAGACGGTATTTTTGTTCAGTCTGTAGTGTACGCCTGTTAATTCAAACATAATAGAGTGATGGTCACTATTGCCTAAGGGGTCAGAAGCTAAAATATTGGTGAGTTTGTGACTTATGTTAGAGATGAGGAGATCAAGAATGTTCCCTCCTCTAGTGGGAAAATTTACTAATTGTGTTAAACCGTTCTCAGTTAACATGTTCAAGAAATCAACATCTTGTTTGTTATTGCTAAAATGAGTGGACCAATTAATAAGGGTCATATTAAAATTGCTCATAATTACCACATCTTTATAGTCAGAGAATGCATCAATATCCATAAATAATGCCTCCCTGTAACTGTAATGGGAGGAAGGGGGTTATAACAATTTCCACAACACACCTCCTTCATGGCGACCCGGATTCGGAGGGGCGGACTCGGTGGCCGGGGTCGGCTGAGGAGAGGAGGATTGGCGCCCAATGGATGCTCCTCCTCAGGGAATCCAAGAACGCCTAAGTGTCTGCATTCCCTTCGTGAGCCGGTGGGAGCACCGACAACAGAAGGGGATGGAGGCGGCCCGATCATCGGTGCTGGGGAGGGGGGACGCCAGCAAGATAAGGTTGTCGTGGCGTCAGCACGTCATCACCAGGACGTACGTCCTAGCGCACGACGTCTCAGAGGGCAGGGGAAACTAGGGGAGAAAAGCTGAAATACCTCTCGGCAGCCCTAGATGATAGCCTCTCTGATACCATCTGGACCACCAAGGAGAAGAACAGACCCCGCTGTGCAGGAGGAGAGAGGGAGGCACTCTAGGGGCAGATCCCTCAGAGGTGGAATGAATGGGATGAGAGGAAGGAAGGAGGGGGCCCCGAGAGAGAACGAGGATAAAAAAGGAAAGTTAAAAAAAAAAAAAAAAAAAAAACAATTTCCCACAACAATTTGGGGGTGCCCTTGGATCTGTACTGATACCCATATAGATTCTACATTAGCTGACGACTGTAATTCATAGGATGTAATGTCTTCTCAGTCCCACTCCCCCTACCTTTTTTATTATTTCTATTTTTATAATAAAGTTTGTAACCTGGAATTTGCTGATTCCAAACAGAATTTGAGTCCCACCAGGTTTCAGTTATCCCTATTATGTCTAAATTTAGTAAATTACTTTTAGCCTCTAGTTCAGCTAGTTTAGTGATGTTCAATGATCTAGCGTTTAGAGACAGGAATTTGTAACCCCTATGGGACTGGCTGACCCGACGATTAAGAGACGGGGGAAATACCCCTTTCTCCCCCTTCTGTATTAGTTTAAAACTCTCTCAATTTGGTCAGAATCTTCTCTAGCTAATGACTATGCTGGGCCTTACGCGGGTGGTTACCTCCTCAACCCATATAGGGGCTCACTGACTGGATCTGGTGTTCCTCCTGGGATTGGAGATAACTGACTTCAGGGTGGAACCAGTTAGTTGGTCTGACCATCACACCATAGGGTTCAGTTTCATGGCCCCCCTTGAATGGACCTGTCCCTACGGAGATGGTCCGGTACCACCCTTTAAGGGATGTTTTCCCAGAAGGTCTGATGGCGGTGCTGGACCTATCAGGTTTGTCGAGTGAATGCATAAGTCCAGGGGACCTTGTACTGGCCTATAATAGATCGGTGGGAGAGGCCCTGGACAGGATTGCTCCAGTTCACGTACGACCACTCACTCGTCACCCAAGGACCCCGTGGTTTGATGGTTCCTTGAAGGAGTCGAGGAGAGTTGGTCGAAGGCTAGAGAGAGCATAGCAGAAGTCTGGCTTGGATGACGACAGACTTAGATTGACTGAATGTTATAAAGGCTATCAATCAGAAATTACCCGTAAGAAGGCAGAATTCCTGCCCAGGGAGATTTATGTGGCAAGGAATTGACTGGCTCAGCTCTTCCGGACTGTGGGCAGACTGTGCAATCCAGTCTGTCTCCAACCCGGAAGAGCTTTTTTTCAGGCAAAATGTGAGGAGTTTGCAGAGAAGGTTGCAGGCATCTGGGCAAGTATTGGCCCTGCTGTCACTATGAGGGACTGCGGAGGTCGGCGGGAGGTGATGAGCACTCAGTCTGTCTGGGCGGACTTTAGCCAACCAGAATTCATGGACACTGTGCAGATCGTCCAAACACTGCGCCCAACCAGATGTAGTTTGGATCCAGGCCCTACATCCCTATTAGTGGGTTGTGTAGATGCCATCTGCCCAATCCTAGCTAAAATTGTCTGGGGATCCTTGGAGAGGAGTGTCATTCTAGATCCCCTTAAGGAAGCGATCGTACGACCACTCCTAAAATAAAAAATCTTCCTTGCACCCAGACTCTCCAGCTAACTACAGACCTGTCTCTAACCTTCCTTTCATCGTGAAGGTTACTGAGAAGGTGGCTGCGACGCAACTGGACGATCACCTTCTGACCCACAATGTCTATGATGCTCTCCAGTGTGGCTTTCTGAAGAGACGTAGTATCGAGACCGCACTTGTTCGGGTATTGAATGATCTAATAGCGAGGGAGATCGAAAGACACAACATCTTGGTCCTTCTCAATCTCTCTGTGGCATTTGACGCTGTGGACCATGGGGTGCTTCTGGAGCGCCTGCAGTGTCTCTTTGGACCGTAGGGGACAGTCCTAGAATGGTTTTGATCCTTCCTCACAGGCAGGTCTCACAAGGTAGTCACTGGAATTTATTCCTCTTACTCCCTTCCCTTGCCTTGTGGGGTCCCGCAGGGCTCCATATTGGCACCCATGTTGTTCGCAGTGTATATGCTGCCATTAGATGTGTTTAGGCGATACAGTTTGAGTTTTCACTGCTGCACAGATGATACTCAACTGTATCTGTCCTTTCTACTAGAACAGAGGGATGCGTCCTCTGTATTTAACAACTGTCTCGCCGAGATCAAGGACTGGATGAGCACCAGCTGGCTGAGACTGAACCCGAATAAGACTGAAGTGATGGTTGTGGACCCTGGTCATGCTGGGGTGGGTTTTGGGGCTGGGCACGCATTGAGCATATGGCTCGATGGTGTCCAGCTCACAACCTCCGACCAGGTGCGTAACTTGGGTGTTGTTTTTGATGACTGTTTGACCCTGAAATCTCAGGTGTCTGCCATTGTCAAATCCTCTTTTTACCATCTGAGGAGCATCACCAGAGTGAAACACCTGGTCCTCTGGATGACCTTCCAACACTGGTCCACGCCTTCGTCACCTCCCACCTTGACTACTGCAATGCCCTCTACCTAGGGCTTCCTGGGGTTGATACCCACCGCTTGCAGCTAGTGCAGAATGCAGTGGCCAAGCTATTGGCTGGGACTTCTAGGTCCAGTCATATTACGCCTGTGCTGTGCGGACTGCACTGGCTGCCTGTTCAGTGGCAGATCACCTTTATGGTCAGTCTTCAGACCTTTAAAGCCCTACACAAACCGGGACCTCGTTACCAGCAAGAACTCCTGACTCCCTACCACCCCCTCTATCCTCTCTGATCCGCCGACGATGGATTGCTAGAGTTTCCCAGGGTACATTTGAAGACATCTGGTGCACGTGCCTTTTCCTTTGCGGTTCCTACCCTGTGGAACTCTCTACTTCGTCGGTTGAGAGGATGCCTGACCGTTGAGAGGTTTAAGTCAGAATTTAAAACCTACCTCTTTCAAAAAACACTCCCAGATGATTTTAATTAACTTATTGTTATATATTTGTATTTACTGATGTGTATTTTACTGCTGTTTGTGAAGCGCCTTGGTTTTAAGAAAGGCGCTATAGAAATAAAAAATTGCTTGCTTGCTCACTCTATGGGAAAAGAAGTGAGACCCTTGGAAGGAAGAGGCATATCGGGCCAGGGGTGGTAACCTGGAAAGACGAAGCCACACCACCCGCCTAATGCAGACTGCAGATCCTGCCAGTCTGGAAGCCATATCATTGGCATCATAAAATGCCCTTATTTGGTGCCTTGCTAGCTCCAGACCGCATGCAGAAAGGCTGATGGCCTACCTGGTCACCTCAGAGTCAGGCAAGGATGCCAGGAGTTGTCCCAGCAACCCCCACAAGTGCCTAGCATAGGCAGCCTGATGTGCCTGGTGCACCCAGATGCACAGAAGAAGGTGCACCACTGAGAAAACCCTTCTACCCCATCGGTCAAACTCGGCCGAATCAGACTCTGGGGAGGCGGCTGTGCCCTGGGCACCTGGTGACCCCAGGGGTGCATAATACCTCCGCGGACAGTCCCTCGGGGCTGAAGAGGGGACAGAGGGATGCTGCCAGACCTGATGCGACACCTCCAGGAAGGGACAAGGCCATGGAGGAATGATGAGGTTTTCAGGGATACACTCCAAGGAACACACACATTGCATGTTCAGGATTGCAACTTGCAAAATGGAAGAGAAAGAGCTCCTCTAGCATCCCCAGCAGGAATCACTGATAGCTGGAGAGATCAGTGTCTGAGGACAGGTGGACAGAGGGATCCTTTTCCTCGGGGGGAGGGAGATGAGGAGGCCAAGGATCCTAGTTCAAAGTCAGGGGTGGCTGGAGGCTCAGATCTAAAAATGATCTCAACCAGGGCTCTAAGATAGCAAGGGAAGGCAGCTGCAGACGCCCTGAACTTTTCTCAACTCACTGGCCCCAAAGGGCCATAGAGGCCTGAGACTGCAGGAGGAGGCAGAGGAACAGACAATGGAGGAAAAGTCTGGCAAGCCAGAGCTGGACCTCTGCTAGGGCTACGAGGCCTCGCAGGGGACCCCTCTTGAGGAGGGAGACTGAGCAACTCATCCACTGAAGGACGCTTGACCAGACAGGGGCGACTAAAGTGGTGCCCATGGGAGAGGGCCCCAAGATGGGGCGATCGGAGCTAGTCTGTCCCTTTAGGGCAGACCCTTGCTCCACCTGTTGCAGACCCTACCAGTTCCGGACAACAGAGAAGGGTCGGCATTGCGGCTCCTCCCAGAGCCACCAGCTGCCCTGGAACACTGCCTGCATGCTAACCTTGACCTCCCCACCCAGGGACCTGCTCCTTGGTTGGTCCCTAGTACAGGAGAAAAGGGGCTCCAAGACAACTCTGGCACCAGAAATTGTACCAGAATCCATTTTGGAACCTGCCCTGGCACCGGAATCCAATTCAGCCCCAAGCACGGCAAGGTAACCAGACTGGGCACAAGGACTGGTGGCAGACCCCGACCAGGCACAGCCCTCGACGCCGATCTCCTCCCCAATGCCGGAATTGTCACCAGCAGTGTCCCCGGCGCTGCAAGCAGACACAGAGGAGATGGCCCCAGTGGCAGACACAGAAAGAGCAGCAGCTGACCCTATAGTACTGAAGACTGAACGTCTGGGTGTAGGACAGCGATGGTATACAGGAGCGACAGGACTCCTGGGAGCCAGGCAGCCAATCTGGGTCATCCTGATCCTCCTCCTCCTCCGAAGAGAAAGATCAAGGAGACCATCAAAGAGGCCACCCTCGAAACTCTCACTCTCCTGGTACCATGAACAATACCGGAAGGGGACCCAGCGCAGACAGCAGTGACGTCTCACTCACCGACAGCAAGGGAGGTGTCAGGAGCTGAAGCAGCGCCAGCAGGCAGCGCAGAGAACTCCGCTGGCTCAGGCCAAGCGTGTAGCTGTGATCACGACACCAGGGGCGTATGTGCCTCCAAGGAGGCAATGGACTGTGAGGGGTGCTCAGCAGACCCCCGGAGGGGGCCGACTGTTCACCCGACCACTTACGCTGGCCTCCCGTCTCAATGAGACTAGAATCAGTTGAGGCCTGCTCATTTTGGTATGTACAGTACTGGAGGAAGACCCGAGGCAAAGACCCAAAGTCCTGGTCTTGGCATCTGCCCTCCAAAGGAGGGAGGATCCTGACCCACCTTCAGCGCACGCAACTTGAGGACCCAGCGGTCCATGGAGAAGCAGGCATTGCAGTTGTCCATGTCATCTGACAGACCCAGGAAGGTTAAGCAACGATTACAGCGGTACATCATGATCTCTGGCCTGCCAGAGAGGCACTGATGCATAGGGGAACGCCCTGCCTTTGATTTTGAAGAAGGCCCGAATTGTACACACCTGTGTGTGGAAAAACAAGATAAAACACAGAAACAGACTCAAAACCACAGTAATAGACAGAAAAAGAAATAAACAGTTTTACCAGTTTTTTGGCATCAAAAGGAGGTCTGCGGCAACGCAATCAAAATCTGGTAACTTCAGCTCCCCACAGGTGATGCACCTCGATGGTGGGAAAAGTAGAACAGAGGTGGTGGTTGATGGGTTGGCATCTGTTACTAGCCAACCCGAAAGCGCCACATAGTACATTGGCCTTGAGGGTGACTCAATCCCAGACGTCGGTCCCTCCTCCAGTAAAAAAGCTGAAAAGCTTAAAACTATAAGCTTCCCATGGGGGTCTGGCACCTCTGGCTGAGATCTCACCAGTAACGAATGGTGAAGACTGAGCTCAGGAAGATCAGCCAAGGTAGTTACAAAAGGGGACAAGATATTTTTTTAGCTACATAAACGAAAAAAGAAGATCAGAGGTGGGATTGTACAGTTAAGAAGGGAGTCGGGGACTGTGCAGAGGGGGAACAGGAAAAGGCAGACATCTTGAACAAACACCTTTGTTCAAGTGTTCACAGACAAAAGACATGGTCAGGGGCCACAAAAATGTAACAGGAGCACTGGAGGGAGGGAGGGGGACAATTTTCTGAGGACAGAGTCCTGAAGGGACTTGCAAATCTGAAAGTGGACAAAGCAATGGGGCCAGATGGGGTCCACCCAAGGATATTAGAGCTCAGGGAGCTACTGACTGCACTGATGGTCCTATTTAGCAGCTCACTGGAAACAGGAGTGGTCCTGAACGACTGGCGGAGGGCAGACATAGTCCCACTTCACAGAAGTGATAGCAGGAAACAGGCTGGCAATTGTAAGCCAGTCAGACTCGGCCAGACTTTGATGGTGGGTAAAGTTAATATAATCACCACTGAAAGAAAGGATTGTTGAACATCTTGAATCCAATTGGTTACAAGACCCGAGGTGGCATGGATTCACAGGTGGTGGTTGTTCATGTCAAACGAATCTGACAGAGTTCTTTGACTGGGTGACCAAGAAACTAGATCAGGGTGGAGTGGTGGACACAACCTATCTAGATTTTAATACGGCATTAGACACCATTCCACATAGTAGACTACTAAGCAAGATGGGTGGCTTAAGAGTAGGTCAAAAGATGGTAAACAGGTCAACAACTTGTGGTGGTGGTAAATGGAGTTCACTCTGGAAGGGAGAGTGACCACTGCGGTGCATCAGGATCAATGCTGAGACCAGTCCTCTACAATGTCTTTATAAATGACACTGTAGACAAGCTGAAGGGGAAGGTCTGCCTCTTTGTGGATGACACCAAGCTCTGCAACAGGGTGAACACTCTGGGGGTGGGTGGGGAGGAAAGGAAGAGCAGCAACCTGAGAAAACCCGAGGACTAGTCAAGGGTACAGCAGCTGGGTTTCAATGCAAAGAAGTGCAAAATAATGCACTAGGGGCACAGAAACCCAGGGGCCAAGTACAAAATGGGGGGGGGGAGAAGAGCGCTGATGCTGATGACCAAGCAGGAAAGAGACCTGGAAGTGATCTTATCGAATGACCTAAAGATGGCCAGGCAGTGCTACAAGGCAGTGTAGCAAAACAAAAGAAAGCTCGGCTCACCAGTGGTACAGACGAACCAGTGGGCTTGGTTCCAATAAAAAAGTTGTTTATTAGTTGCAAGACAGAAAACGAACAAACGTAAACAGACCACAAAGCAAGCAAGTACAATCCTGTCCACAAACGGACGGGCGTGGTTGACGTTTCGTGTCGTTCTGACGCTTTTTCCAGACTGGAAAGTGTGCCACTGGTGAGCTGAGCTTGCTTTTGTTTCATTTTTGCTACACTGCCTTCTTGAGTTTTGGCACCCAGGTGAGTGCTGCAGTAGTTGCCTTTGGGTAGTGCTACAAGGTAGCTGAAGGGCAAGTAGGATGCTGGAGTGCACAGGGAGGTTCATCACTAGCAGAAAGGAAGGTAGTATTGCCTCTGTATAGATCACTAGTAAGACCCCACCCAGAGTACTGTGTCCAGTTCTGGAGGCCATATCTCAAAGGACAATGAGTGGAAGTGGTCCAGAAGAAGGCAACTAAAATGGTGCAGGGTCTGCATCAGAAGCCCTATAAGAAGAGATTACAAGACCTAAATATGTACACCCTGGAAGAGAGGTGGGAAAGAGGGATATGATGGAGAACTTTAAGTACCTCACTGAGGTAAACAAGGTACAAGAGGGAAGTGTTTTTCAAAAAAATGGTGCTCAAGGACAAGGGGCATGATAAGAAGCTGGAAGGGGTAGATTCAGGAGAGATGTGAGGAAGTACTTCTTCACAGAGAGTGGTGGACTCCTGAAACAGTCTTCCAGCAGAAGTGGTGGGCACGAAAACAGTGGTGGAGTTCAAGAATGCATGGGATAAGCATAAGGGAATCTTACGGAAAGGGGAAGAAGGGTGAATGGGCAGAAGATCAAGTAAGATCTGCAGTGATACTACAGGCAGGGAAAAACAGTCAACCTAGGTGGGCCAAGCGGTCCTTATCTGCTGGCATATTCTACATTTTTTTTTTTATATACTTTATTGGAACTGTATTCACTGGCATTCCATCTAGCAGTGTCAGTGGCTCAGTAGGTAGCACACTCGCCTCTGAGGCCGGGAGATCAGAGGGCTGTGGGTTCAGTTCCCACATCTGGCACTTGGGTTAATATCCCAGTACTGACACTGTAGTGCAGCATGAGAGGGGTGCTGCACTTCTGAGGTGCCGTCTTTCGGATGAGATGTTAAACTGAGGTCCCATCAGCCTGGATTGGTGGTAGTTCAGGTGGATGTGAAAGATCCCATGGCACTTATCGAAAAGAGTAGGGGAATTTTCCCCGGTGTCCTGGCCAAATTTCCCTCATTCACTATAAATACCACCAACAGCTTAATCTGGTTCAAAGTCAGTTGGCATTCATCTGTATCCCCTTCCCCCAGGTCGTGCCTGAAAATAGGCAGGATTTGTCTAGTGCACTTACCTGGTCAACAAAAACTAAATAAATAAAAATAAAAAATTATGCAGCATTTACATAGTTCCATTTCAAATCAAATATACCAACTGTGTGGAGTATCTGTTATATTACAAGCATCAACTTCATAAATGTTACCTCAGAGTTAAATTAATGAACAATTAAACATTTCACTTTTCACATTGAGGGCTGCTTAGTTTGTGTATCTATGATTCACTAACCTATTTCCTGTCTAAATGCTAATCACTTCAATTTTCCTGCTGGAGTATCCACTTGGACCATCTCTCTATAAACCTATTGGACCTATCTTGTAACTGATAAATGAGGCGTTCCATCTCTTGGATTTCTTGAATAATCTGCTCTCACTCCAGTATTTCCTGAGGCTCTTCACGCAACCACTTCCTTGTGATTGTTTTACCTAATGCTGCTATGTCTATATTCCATAAATAATGGTCTGTGTTATCCCGTATTCCTTTAGGTTGAAGTCCCCATATCAAGTGACTTAGCAACATGTCTTCATCTCTCTGAAAGATAGCCTGAAGTTTAATCCGTATGCTCTGCAAAAAGGGGGGTAATTTGGGGCATGTATAGAAAATGTGGGTGTGGGTTGCTGCAGATTCCCCGCATTTCCTCCAGCAATGGGATGTTTTGGTTGTATTCCATTTCGATTGCTGTGTTGGAGTTAGGAAAAAAACGGGTCCTCACTCTCCAGACAAATTCTTGCCATTTTGGGGCAGCAGTGGTCCGAAAAGTCCACCTCCAAACTTGTTGCCACTCTTCCTCCCTTAGCTTACATCCTGCCTCTGTCTCCCACTTAGTAGTGATATATTCCATATTCTGAGCTTTTTGTCCTTGTAATGAGCCATATATGGTGTTACCATCCCTTTGGTGGTGGTTTTATTTATTAAATCTCCTAAAGCGGGGACTTTTATTTGTTTCGGGGGGTCTACAGTTTCCTCTCTAATCTGTTTATGTAGTTACTTATTTGCAGGTATCGAAAAACATCTGAAGAGCTCCAGTCAAATGACTTCTGACATTCTGTGAAAGAGGCAATTGTTAAAGGAATAATGCCCAACAGGGTGGGTGTTATGCTGGGATAACATCCCACCTCGGGTGGTTGGGCCGAGGCCACCGGGGCGTCCAACACCCGAGAAGGGATGTTATCCCAGCATAACACCCACCCTGGAGGGCATTATTCCTATTATACAATGGCTTGTTGTTATATATAAAATAAAAATAATTTTAAAAGAATGTTTTTATCAGTGTGGAAACATATTTTTGTTTCTTAAGAGGAGATGGAAAAAAGGGCTCATGAGGATCATCATCCATAGGAGCCATAATGATGACAGTAGACCTGTGAACAGCAGGGATGTTATGCCAGGATAACATCCCTGCTGTGATGGCCAACTGACCAATCAGAGCCCAGGATTCTTTCTTGCCATTGTATAAGATCCCTTTAAGGACTTAGGATGGATATTTCATGCCTTGTTGGTATTGCCTCTTATACAAGAATCCGACTCTCTGGAGAGTCTCTATTTCTCCCAGACCTCTCTTTAATGGCCGGGAATGTGATACATTTGTTCCAGGCTTGTACTGTTACCACCATACTAGGGAACCAGTTAGTTTTCCTGAGGTCTCTGGGCGGAATTTAGGAAGATAATTTCAAAAAGACTAGATCCCCCTGTTCGTGAGATTTCCATCTCTCTCCAGCAGGTTTCAACCTGTTCATTACCCCCTAAGAAGGCCCATCTGAATTGGGTTGCTATCCAGTATTCTCGTATGTTTAGTACAGCCCATCCACCCCAGTGTTTTCGAGCCTCTAAGACTGGCCATCTAATTCTAGGTTCCCCCCCACAGAAAAGTACAGTTACATAAGAACTTACCGTAACAGTAGATCTTCGAGAGAGGCTCTTGCAGTAGGTAATCATATATATGACTGACGTCGGCAGGCCCCCACGGAAAAATTTCTAGCTAGCAGTCTCTGGCGAGGGACCGCCCCGTCAGGTGACCGGCGTCAGGAGACATCGGTATAAAGCGGCGGTCCCTCACACCCACCTTCCAGTTCTTTCCCACCACAGGCCACAAGAGGCCGGACGAGAGAGAAGCGGATATTTCCCTCACTGGAAAAGGAGCTGAAAAAGCTTAGGGGGAAGGAGGGCAGGAAGGTTATTACCTACTGCAAGAGCCTCTCTCGAAGATATACTGTTATGGTAAGTTCTTACGTAACTGTACTATCTTACTTCAAGAGGGCTCTTGCAGTAGGTAATTACATATAGGACTGAGTCCCAAGCAGTCTGGAACAAGAAGAAGCACACGGGAGGAGGAAAGCTACTCAAAGCAGATCCTCAAGCTGTGAAGGCTTCAAGAAAGGAGGCCTTGCAGAACAGCGAGCCCGAAGCCTGCTCTACGGCGAGAGGCAGTATCCAAACTGTAATGTTTTGTAAATGTATGGACAGAAGTCCAAGTGGCAGCAGCACAGATGTCTGCCGCTGACACGTTCTTGAAACATGCCACCGAGGCAGCGACCCCGGAAGGGTCTTATACTTGTCATAACAGAAGGTGATCTTTATAGGTGACATTGCAGAGGGTCTGGAGGGAAAGGTATGCCTATTTGCAGATGACACAAAGATCTGTAACAGAGTTGATACACAAGGAGGGGTAGAAAGGATGAGACGGGACTTGGCAAGGTTGGAGGAATGGTCAGACATATGGCAACTTAGATTCAACGCAAAGAAGTGCAAAGTAATGCACCTGGGAAACAAAAACCCAGGAGAAGAGTACACAATAACAGGGGAGGTACTAACAACAACAAAAATGGAACGGGACTTGGGGGTAGTCATATCAGATGACCTAAAGGTTGGTAAGCAATGTAAGAAGTCAGCAAGGAGAGCCAGGGGGATACTGGGATGCACAGGAAGGGGCATCACAAGTAGAAAAAGGGAAGTGGTTATCCCTCTGTACAGACAGTTGGTGAGACCCCATCTGGAGTACTGTGTGCAGTTTTGGAGACCTCATCTATGCAAGGACATAGACAGGATAGAAGCAGTCCAGAGGAGGGCAACTAAAATGGTGCAGGGTCTGCATCAAAACCATACGAAGAGAGACAGAGACTTAATATATATATATACCTTGATGAAAGGAGGGACAGGGGGACATGATAGAAAGCGTTCA
Source organism: Neoceratodus forsteri (assembly GCA_016271365.2). Lineage (NCBI taxonomy): Eukaryota > Metazoa > Chordata > Ceratodontiformes > Ceratodontidae > Neoceratodus > Neoceratodus forsteri. The sequence continues at coordinate 665,683,026 of CM057451.1, read as the reverse complement.
AGTACCTCAAGGAATCAACAAAGTCAGGAGGGTAGCATCTTTCAGAAAAAGAGATGTGTAAGAACAAGGGACACAATTTAAAGATAGAGGGGACAGCGCGGGGGTAATGTGAGGACATTTTTTTCACGGAGGAGTGGTGGATCGTGGAACTGCCTTCCTGGGGAGGTTGAAGGGCTAAAACAGTGGGGGAATTCAAACATGCATGGGACAGACACAAGGCAATTGTAGTGAGGGGTGGCAGGAAGTAGGCTGTTGGTTAACTAGAATCTGCAGCTTATCCAGTAGGTAGGGAAATGGGCAGACTGGGTGGGCCAAGTGGTCCTTATCTGCCATCAAAGTCTATGTTTCTATGTGATGCAATGAGCCAACCACTTAGACAGGCATTGCTTGGAAACAGCATTGCCTTCTCTTTTGGGGGCAAAAGAGACAAAAAGTTGCTCAGTCTTTCTGAGATTCTTTGTTCTGTTAGTGTAGTATCGCAGGATCCTGTGAACGTCCATAGTGTGAAGCAGATACTCCCCCTGATTGGAGTACTGCGTAAAGAAAGCGGGTAACTCTATGGACTGGTTCAATGTAGATTCCACTACCACCTTGGGGAGAAACTTAGGATTGGTGCGCAGAGCCACACGTTCCTTATGAAAAATCGAGTACGGGATTTTACACATAAGGGCCTGGAGCTTGGAAATCCTCCAAGCAGAGGTAATGGCCACTAGGAAGAGCATCTTCCATGAAAGGAACTTCATGTCTGCTGAGGCCACCGGTTCAAAAGGAGGCAAAGTAAGTTTCTCAAGAACGAAGTTCAAATCCTAAGGAGGGGCGGGAACTCTGATAGGAGGTCTCAAGTGAAGAACCCTTCTGAGGAAAGTCTTAGAGACTTCCAGTTGAGCAAACGTCCTATTTGCGAAGGGAACATGATAGGCCGAAATGGCCACCATGTGTACCTTCAGAGACGAGTGACTAAGACCCAGGTCAAAGAGATGGCGCAGGTACTCCAGCAGTTGCCCAACCGAGCAGGAGAAAAGTTTGAAGCCTTTTGAAGTGGCCCAGATTGAGAACCGTTTCCACTTCATGGCATAAGTAGACCTCGTGGAGGATTTCCTAGCCTCCACCAAGATCTCAGCCACCTGGGGAGAAACCCCAAAGCAGGCTTGAGCTATGTCATCAGGAGCCACACATGTAGTTGAAGGGACTTGAGACCTGGATGGACCAGGGTCAGTAAAATTCATGACAGCGGAGGAGGAAGAGGAGGTTCCTCTGAGTATTGTTGCAGAAGAGAGAACCAAACTTGCCTGGGCCAGAAAGGAGCGATCAGAATCATTCGTGCTCCTTCTGAGCAGAATTTCTGCAAGACACGTGGAATCAGAGGAATCGGGGGGGAAGGCATAGACGAATCTGTCCTTCCAATCTAGAGACAGAGCGTCTCTCCAGAAAATGCCTCGTTCTTGAACAAGCGAGCAGAAGCCAGGAAGCTTTGCATTTAGAGATGAAGCGAACAGATCCACCCGAGGTGTTCCCCAACATATGAAGATATCGTCTAGGACCCCCTGATCCAGTTCCCACTCGTGAGATTGAGCAGACGAGCGACTTAGTTTGTCTGCTAAGGAGTTCTTGACCCCCGGAACATGAATTGCCGTAAGGTGAAGGTCGTGTTGTGCTGCCCAATCCCAAACTCTCATCGCTTCCCTGCAAAGAGGGTAGGACCGAGTCTCGCACTGCTTGCTGATGTACCATACCACACACATATTGTCCGTCTGGATGGCTAGGTGGCCTGTAAGAAGATGCAGGTGGAGAGCCTGGAGAGTGTACAGCACCGCCCGAAGCTCGAGCACACTGATGTGCAGGTATCATTCCAGCTTGGACCAAGAGCCCTGGGTCCGATGGGGACCAAGATGGGCTCCCCAACCTTCGCCTGAGGTGTCTGTGGTCAGAGTCTGGGAGGGAGGAGGAAGGAAAAATGGAACTCCCCGAAGAAGGTTCTCTTGAACCATCCACCACTGCAAGTCTTGAATCATGGGAGAGAAGATTAGGACCAACTGGTCCAAGTCGTCTACCAGCTGATCCCACTGAGAGCAAAGCGTCTCCTGAGACCCTCATGTGGAGCCGAGCGTGAGGGACTGTTGGGATAGCAGCCGCCGTAAGCCTGAGGAGGTGAAGAACCGATTTTGCACTGACTCGCCTGTGGCCGGACAACAGGCTTACCAGAGTCTGGAGTGCGGCCGCCCTGTCCAGTGGCAGGGAGGCCCTACCTAGGGTCGTGTCCAGTACCGCCCCAATAAACTGGAGCCTCTGGGATGGGATCAAGTGAGACTTGGAATGGATGATGGTAATACCCAGACAGGCAAAGACCTGCTGGGTGAGGAAGAGGCAGTGCAGGAGTTTATCCCTGGACGAGGCTGCCAGGAGCCAATCGTCCAGGTACGGGAAAACCTGTACCCCCTGGGTAAGCAGGTAGGCCGCCATCACCGCAAGGCATTTGGTAAACACTCGGGGAGCTGAGGAGAGGCCAAATGGAAGTGCCTTGAACTGGCAGTGGTCCCTCCAAAAAGCAAAACAGATATTTGCAGTGAGACGGGTGGATAGATATGTGCAGCTAAGCGTCCTGAATATCCAGAGCCACTGGCCCGAGCGGAGGAAGGGCTGAAGGCTCTGCAGTGAGAGCATCCTGAACCTCTTGTACTCCACGAAAATGTTCAGGGAACTGAGATCTAGAATAGGTCTTACATCTCCTGTCTTCTTCAGGACCAGGAAGAAGTGGGAATAGTAACCAGTTCCTTGCAGGGGAAGGACGACAGGTTCTATCGCCTCTTTCAGCTAAAGTGCTGAAATTTCTTCCTGGACCAGAAGATGATGTTCCCGAGAGTGCGACGACCTTGGGGGAGGGTGACGAGGTGGTTTCTGCAGAAACTCTATTGAGTGTTCTTCTGCGATTAGCTGGAGCACCCATGAATCTGATGTTATCCTCTCCCAGCCCGGAAGGTGGAGGGAAAACCTCCCTCCTACCAGTTCCTCTGAGAAGCCCAGAGGCTGTGGGAGAGGGAAGGAGTCGGGTGGTGTGTGGCAGCGCCACAGCTGAAGCTCCCGCTGCTTTTTGGGGAGGGGAGGGGGGGCTTGGCAGCTGGGAGAGGGCCCCGGCGTTTAGAGGCCCTCTTTCCCTGTGGTCGCGCCTTGGGCAGATTCCATCTGCAAAAAGAGACGGCGCTGCGACTGATGGGGATGATACAGAGTCCACAGACTTTAGTGCCGTCCCCTTCTACTGCAGGTCGGTGATGATATCCTTGACATCACCCTCGAACAGCACCAAACCCCGGAAGGGCACTTCCTGGATGGCGGACTGCACTTCCGGGACCGACCCTGACACTCGGAGCCAAGCATGACGCCGTAGGCCTACAGCGAAAGCTGAGCTCCTACCAGCAGTGTCCACTGCATCGTAGGTCGCACGAACGATGTGCCGACTGGCCGAATGTGCAGAGTGGACAAGGTCAGCCACTTCCTGCTTGACCTGAGAGTCCGGAAAGGAGTCCAATTTAGATTCCACCTCACTAAGAATCGCCTCCTGGTAATCCCCCATGTGACTGACATAGTTCAGGGCCCTAATGCCCAGAGTAGAAGAAGCAAAAATCTTCTTGCCATACTGGTCCAGAAGGCAGGATTCCTTGTCAGGTGGAGACAAGCTAAGGTGTTTGGGTTGAGCTGACCAGCCATGAGTGGCGCTAATCACAACCGAATCAGCTCGAGGGTGAAAGTCTAAACAGTTAACACCCTCGGGAGCCTGGTATAGCCTGTTTGACTTCCTGGGAAGTGGGGCTAAGGCTGACGGCTGTTTCCATATAGTGGTAATAAGGTTGGCATGAGGCTCGATCCAGGGTGGCTCCAAAGTGGGAGCTGTCACGGACAGATCCAGATGCTCAGTGAGTTTTTTACGCTGGGGGTCTGGCTACAAGGATTGCCACTTATGTGCTTTCTGGATCTTTCGTAGCAACTCCGTGAAAGAAGGATCCTCCGGAGACTTCGGAGGAGTCCTTGGCCGGGGCTTGGACAGAGAGCGTGGCTCGTCGTCTTGCTCAGAACAACAGTCGGAAGCATCCGAGGAAGGAGAGGTAGACTCCCTCTCCCGACCAGAGGGAGGAACGGACCCCTTGGGAAGCCCTCGGGGAAGTGTGTCCTGCCCCTCTCTGGACACAGAGGGTTTAGCCCTGGTGGCCGGAGGTGGGGAGGGAGTTTGTCGCCATGGACGTACGGGAACCGGCACCGGCATCGGAAGACGAGACTCTACCTCTCTGGTGAGCTGAGCCTTGGCCTCAGCCCACCAGGAGGCCAGAGTCTCCTGCAGGTCCACCGGCGGCTGGTGGGGAGGTGGAGAAGGAGGAGGGGGGGTACAGGTATGGACTATACCCATAAGGCGCCTATCCATAACCCAACGGTGGGAAGCCCAGCATCGGGTATTGAGGTGCCGGGTACTGCGGCATCGGATAGGTCAGCGCCGGGTACTGAGGCGCTGGATACTGCGGTCCCGGGTATGACGGCATTGCATACGACGGGGTCGGGTACCCAGGAACGGGGGGGAGGGGCTGCCAGAGCAGACGGCCCCGTCGGAGGCCCCACGGGCGATTCTGGAGCAGAAGGCCCAGGGGACGGAGGGTCTGGCATCAGGACAGCATCCTGGAGTGGGATGTCACCCGGAGTCAGCAACACCGGCGTCAGAGCCGGCGGCTGAGGAGCTGGCGTCAGATTGGTCGGACCAGTAGGTGGACGGTCTGACAGAGGTGGAACAGGAATCTCAGCGTCGTCCAGGCATGGCGGGGAGAGAAATCCTCGGGGATGGGCTGAGGAGACTCCGGGTCCCCGGAGGGCAGCGAAAGCTGCGGGGAGCTGGGAACGACTGATGTGGGGGGGGGTCTGGCGTCTGCTTATCCGCTGTGCAGACGTCGGGTGAACCGACGTGCGGCTTAGCAGTGGGATCCAGGCGGGCGCCGGAAGGGCCGGCGTCAGACTTAATGGACCCATCGCCGGAGACAGGCTGCGATGGAGAGGCGGCCTGGTCGGGCGGAATGGGGGCCGCACACCGCCCCGAAGGGTCAGGCGACTTACTGACCTTCTCCAAGCGGGCGTCGGAGGAGTCGACGTCTGGCTTATCGGAGCCGCTCACACCAGTAGGTCGTGAAACCACGGCTTTATCGGGAGCGGAAGTCTCCGAAAGCCCGGAGATGCCCGAAGGGCCCAAGCGCGAGCCAAATGAGCGGGCCAACGCCACCTTAGAAGCCTCTAAGGCGGCCGTCATGGAGCGGTCCACCGGGGGGGACATTAACTTTAGCACGGCGACTCTCGAGGAAGTCGCGGTGGGAGAGGAGCCCTTGTGGACACCTGCCGAAGCTTTTTCAATTCTTTCTCCATGGAGCTCATTTTCTTTTTCAAAATACGGGCCTCCAGGGACTGCTGCTGCCTTCTCCGGGTGGCCGCATTAAAACTAAGGCAGTGCTGGCACTTCTCTACTGGATGGTCGAGGCCTAGGCAAAAAAGGCACAGGGAATGGCCGTCCTTGTGCGGGAGTTGGGCATCGCATGAGTCACACTTGTTTTTGTGCTCGGAGGGTGTAGGGGACGACATACACCTACTAATACCTGACAGATGACAGAAAAAAAAAAATTCAAAAACACTGGATTAAAATACCGACGAAAGAGCCTAACGAGCATGGAACTTTTCCGCAAGTCGCTGGCATGAGCTAACGGCAGGAAAGAACTTGAAGGCGGGTGTTAGAGACCGCCCCTTTATACCGACGTCTCCCGACGGCGGTCACCTGACGTGGGGGCGGTTCGTCGCCAGAGACTGCTAGCTAGAAATTTTTCCGTGGGGTCCTGCCACCTGCCGAAGTCAGTCCAATATGTAATTACCTACTGCAAGAGCCCTCTCGAAGTAAGATCTTACTGATCATTTTCTGTATTTGTGAAAGCCATTGTGTAGGGGGTGTGGTTGGTATCCCTTGAAATATAAACAGAACCTTGGGGAGCAGAGACATCTTAACAGCTTGTATTCTTATATATTGGTAAGGGCATTAGGGACCACCTTTCTACATCTGCCTTCAGCTGTTTACCAATGGGGACATAATTATCCAAAAAGAGAGAGACTTTGTATGCTTTCTGAGAAAAATCCCTAAATATTTCATTCTCGGGGTATTCCACCTCATGGGGTATTGGGATTGCACTTTCTCCAGAGGGATGTAATTAAAACAAAGCACCTCTGTTTTAGTGGGATTTAAAATGTATCCCAAGAGCGCAGAATATGATTGAATTCGCTCAATCAGCCTCTGGAGTGATTGGTCTGGATTTTCACATAGTCACATCGTCGGCATAAGGGCCAATTTATGCTCATGACTGGCCACTTCTACCCCTTTTAATTCTGAGTCTTGTCTGAGCCACTCTGCCAGGGGCTCAATATAGATTAAGAAAAGAAGGGGGGGTGGACATCGGACATCCCTGTCTGGTTCCCCTGCCTAGGCCAAATCTCTCAGACATCTGACCGTTAGCACGGACATAAGCCTTTGGATCCACATATAGTCTCTGAATCATCCATATTCTACATGCCTATGTTGTTTCTGTTTATGGCAATCAGAACCAGTGATTCATAGGATTCACAGGAAGAGATCAGGTACTTTAGCCGTTAGGCCATTATTGTTCTGCACCATTTACAGACTCGCATCGAAAAGGTAATTCATTTTATATTTATCCAGAGCTGTCAAAGTGGTTCATGGTTTCACTAGAGACCACCTGACTGGGCAGAGCATTCCACTGATTCACTATACACTGTGAAAACCAAGCCCCTCTCTGGTTCTTATTATATTCTTATTATATTTCTCTCCTATGAGTTGGTACTGGTGAACCCGGTTTGTAATTAAGCTAGATCTTGCTTTTAATTCCAGACATTCCCACATATCAGGAGTTCTACCTGCTCTGTAAATCAGGCACATATCCCTATGGTATCTCCTAAATTGCAAGGTGTACAAACCAAGCACTCAACCTATCCCCATAGGAGAGATCCCCCCCAGGCCCCTCACCCTCCCCGCTGCCAGTTTCTGAAACCCCTCCAGCCTCTTCATGTCCTGCCTCAGTCTAGGTCTCCATACACAACCAGCATACTCCAGATGGGGTCTAACAAAGTTCCAATAAAGCGATATAATGACGTCCCTTTCCCTGCTCTTTATATTTCTCAGTATAGAGGCCAAGATGCCATAGGCTTTTTTGGTAGTAACGTTACAGTGGTGAGTAAACTCCAGATCTTTATTTATCCATACTCCCAAGTCCTTTTCTACATCTGTTTCCAATAAATGGGCTCCATCCACAGTATACTTAAATTTAGGGTTATTCCCTCCCAAATGCATGATCTTGCACTTTGCTAAACTAAATTTACATTTTTTCCCCACGGCTATTTTATATATTTGATTGATATTATTCTGTAATTGCTCAGCATCGAATTCATTCGTAACAACTGCTCCAAGTTTCATATCGTCAGCAAATTTAGCAAGCCATGTGTTGGCATCACAATTTATAGATGAGACCAATACATTAAACAGGATTGGGCCCAGTACAGATCCCTGGGGCTTCAGTGGGTGACCATAGTCCAATCAGACATCTCTCCCCTTATACAGACCCGCTGCTTCCTATTATGTCAACCAAGCAGTAATCCACCTAACATGAGAACCCACTCCCAATTCCCCCAAAGTATACAACAATTCCCTATGTGATACATTATCCAACACTTTTTCAAAGTCGATGTATAAAACATCCACTGACAGATTACTGTCCAAAGCTGTGCTCACGGTTTCAAAAAAGGATAATAAATTGGTCACACATGACCTGCCCCTAGTGAATCCGTGCTGTCTTATATCCACATACCCCATTTCCCTTAAGTGGCTTTCAGTATAATCCTTAATAACAGATTCCAATATTTTACTTCTTATGCTAGTCAGACTGATGCGATGATAGTACGAACAGTCTGAATTAGGCCCCTTTTTGTGGATCGGAATCACATTTACCATCCTCCAGTCCACTGGTTCCTCTCCTTGATCTATGGAAGACTGGAAAATGGCCTGGATTGGGTCACTAATGACTGAGGCAAGTTCTTTAAGCAGTCTAGAGTGTAATTCGTCTGGACCAGGGGATGTATTGACTTTCAAGTTCATCAATTTGTCCTTCACTGTATCGACTTGAAATTTTTAGTAGGCTATCTGATTCTTTTAAAGATATGTTATCTGGAGTGGTCCCAATTGAATAAACACTGTTAAAGTATTTATTGAATTCCACAGCCATTTCCTTATGGTTAGTTACATTATTTCCCCCCACCAATAGGGGTTCTACTTTATTATTGTTTTGTTTTAACGATGCAATGTAACCATAAAAAGCCTTCTGGTTATCTGTTACTTTAGTTACTAAGCTAATTTCAAAAGTTTTTCTTAGCACTAGCTATTTCTCTTAACATGTCTTAGTGATGGCAGGACACACGTAGAGACTGTCAGCCAATTGGGAAGACAGAAAAACAGACCAGTCGAGAGCACTGGTACCCAAGACACACACACTGACAGTGGTGTACAGTAGTGTACACACACAGAGAAATTACTCACTGTAGTAATATTTTTTCATTTATTTTTTATTTTTGCTCCTCTCTGCCCTGTAAACCCATCCTTCAGGCCCAGCTTTTTCAGATTCTCCAAAGTTTGTCCCTCCCCCTGAGGGAGTCCACCACCCTGGCCAGTTTAGTGACACCCACAAACAAAGCCTGCTGGAGACCCCAGTGACCAGACTGATGGAGATGTTTAGATGCAGGGGCCCCACAGCACCCATCTCTGAAGGATGCCACTAAGTACTCCTCTCCACTTAGAGTAGTGAGAAGCTTTGGATGGCACCAAGTGCCACTGGCAGGAGTCGTCCTCTAGTGGACTAAAGAGAAGCTGAGATGTAAGCTGGCAAACTAGGTGTGAAGGAAAAAAAAGATCTCTGGCAACATTGGGGGCTACCAAATGGGCTGACTCACCCAGCTTGTCTGTAAAGGTCTCTGACATGATAAAGGGTGAATAATCTGGAAATTACAGTGTCAGAAATACTGTACAAAGGAAGAAGCACAGTAAAAAAATAATTTCAAAGCCACAGTTCTGTGAAATTCCTGCTAAGTGCTCAGCCTTGGGCTATTATAACACTTAAATGAAAGATGAATCTAACAACGTGATTATTCTGGATGGATTTTCACACAATTAAAACTATTACATTTTCACTGCATAAACTGATAAACCTGTTGTACCCAAGCACCTGTTTAAGGAATGTAAAATAACTTCTGTGATATGTTTAACACCCCCACCAAAACAACAATGTATTGCGTTTGCTACCCCCTTTTTCTAGTGTGTGGACATATTGTGACACCACAAGGAGTCCTTACATTAATTAAAAAAAAAAAAAAAAAAAAAAATTTAACCCCGAGGCAATTAAAGAAAAATTATAACAGGTTCTCTGTTGATGCAACTTGTTTTGCCATTAAATCAGGTGTGCGACGTGCATTTTTTTCCACAGTTGGATTAAGTATGTAATACATATAGCTCTACGTTTTCATGATGAACTTTCAAAAGATGGAAACATTCAACACTGAGGAAGGCGTTAGTGAAGGATCAGCCACAGCTAGGTACTGGGAATACAAACTGTCACATTACATCCTTCTTGCTACAATTTAAGGTGTAATTTCACTTGGTCTGACCCGTTTACAGGCTCTCTTTTATACAAAGTATGTTCCAAAAGTATAAGCTTAGTAGTAGTAGCAGTAATATCAGTAATATGTAACGGCTTGAACTTTTTATGCGCTCACCTTCGGCCATCTTTCCGGGGTCCTCAATGGATAGGCAAGGCAAGGGCAAGGCAAAGTTTATTTAAAAGATGCCCAATCCTGGAGGCTCTGGGCACCGTACAGATAAACATATTTCAAAACAAATCAATAAAACAAAAAGGAAAAAATAAATAAATATGAGCATATAAATAATTAACTCCTCATAAAAACAGTTCTCCCAAGTTTGGGCCACAAGATGTTTAACTACTTTTGCACAATGAACAGATAATTGTATCTGCCTGTCCTTTTACACAATTATCTAACAGTTTTAATTTGCAGAAGCAGGACCATTTTAGATTTTTACAGGTCCGCCACTATACATCTTCCCTCAACAGAATTCAAGAAATAAGTAGACACAGAATGGACTTGAAAATTTTTTTTTATTGTTGTACAACAATTAAAGACAATACCCACCCCTTATCCCAGTTGTATAAACTATTACTTAACAACCTTTATATAGGATTAAAAAAGGTAAAACATAGATGGGAAAGAGAATTAAGCATTACTATTCCACAATCCATTTTTTGACAGAAGATTTAGTAGGGGTGGCCAGTAATTAGCTCTCCAACTTGGCGACAGTTTTACTGGAAGATTGCCTTAAGATATTTCTTCACCCCTACTACAGTGAGGCATTTCGGCCAACATCAGTCTGAACTCTGTTGGAGGGGGATGCGGAGAGATAGGAACACAAACACACATTCTGGGGTTGCACAAAACTCCTGTCATTCTGGAGGGAGATACATACCCTAATACTAAGAATCACGGACCTACAAATCCCTTTTTCAGGGAAAGATTTGGTTTTGGGACTTTCAACCTTGCTCCTTGGGCACAGAAAATCCATCAAATTAGCACAGGTAATGAGGGTGGCAGCACTAAAGTGCATTACCGCTAGATGGCTACCTCATTTTGGATGAGCACTTAGGCTCATTTTAAATTATTAGTAACAACCTACACAACTTGGTAAGAAATGACACAGCAGAAATTTCTGTATTAAGATCAATGTTATCAGATGTATGTATAACCTAAACTGTATAACAGAACAATGGATCATATCTGATACTTAATAAACTTGGAAAAAAAAAAACTCTGTCCAACTAATATGCAAGCAGATACAGCAACTAGGTGGACCTTGAGGGCGCTGGACTGCAAGTCCACTGAATATAAACAGGTAAGTTAGTCAAGCACTGCTTGACCCCAGCATGTGCTAGAACCCCTTTTCTGGCTGAACACCAATAGTAAACATTCTCCCTTCTGAAGCGTACAGTTTCTTAATGAAGGGCTTCCTGTAACCACATAAAATGTCTAAGACACTGAAAAAGATGCAAGGCTGTTGTATATAGTACAGTAGGCCCTCAAGAGACATGACTTGAGCCTGTGTGACCCAAGGTTTGGGTACAGAAGCCTCCCAGTTGGGAGGCATACCTCTCAACTGTCCCTGATTTTCAGGGACGTCCCTGATTTGGCCTCAAAATTTTCCTCTGTCCCTCATACAATTCGTGTTTTTGTGACAGAACAGTGTGGATTAAAATCTCAAAATATTGTCAAACATTAAAATTACAGACTAGTTCTTCTTCAGAAAATGCATCTTAACACAAATCCCCTTATTCTATCAGCTTTCTGAGTGAATAGTACCAATTTTTAAGATGTGTCCCTGATTTTGGGTCTTTGTCCCTGATTTATGAGGAAAGAGGTTGAGAGGTATGGTTGGAGGTTAGCAGGTTGTGCCTCTGAGAAAAGGTGTATTGGTTTGGACCCAGACATGGACAGTAGCAGTGAGAACCATGCCTGCCTGGCCCAGTCTGATGTCATCAAGACCACTGATTCTGGCTGGGACCTGAGCTTGAGAAATGCATTGTATGCCAGAGTGAAGGAAGGAAAGCGTACATGTGCATCCCTGGCCAACTCAGAATCAGATAATCCAGGGGGATTGGTTCCGGATCTGACTGTCTTAGTACTGTGGCAGGTGGTGGTTGTGGTGGGATGCGAACAAGTCTACCTCTGGTATGCCCCACCTCCTGAAGATAGCTTGCACCACCTGACTATTCAAGGCCCATTCCTGATGGGACTGGTTGATCCGAGTCAAGGTATCTGCCAAGGTAGTGTCCCCACCTGGCAAATGAATTTCCTGCAGTAACCCATGGAACATGCTAGACTCCATATTTTTTATAAGTCCTGAGCAGGGAGGGCTTAACCTTGTCCCTCCCTACTTGTGTATGTAACACACTGTGGTAGTATGGTCTGTTCTGACCTGTACCACCTTTGTAGTAGTTGTGTGAAGACCTTTAGTACAGTAACACTACTCTTAGCCCCTGCAGGTTTATGTGCAGGAGTGAATCTGTACTTGACCATGTGCCTTGGGTGGTGTGAACCCCCACCCAGATGGGTGCCCCACTCTAGTAGGGATGCATCTGTTGTCAGGCAACTGATAGGGGGTCTTGCTGAAAAAGAAGCCCCTTCCTTAGATTGGTTCCCTCTTTTCCCTTCATTGAAGGTATGTAACAATGTCCTTGTTACTAGAATTAGTTTTAAAAGAGGGTCCTGTCTCTAATACCATTGAGCTATGAGGCGACACTGAATAGCCCTAATCTGTAACCTGGATTCCAAGACTGTGCCAGTGGCAGGTGCCATGTGGCCAGTAGCTGAAGAAAACTGTCTTGTGGTTTTTGGTTCATTCAGCCTGAATGAGCCCACTATTAGTGGAATACTTCTTGCCCTTCGTAGGGGCAGATAGACCCTGCCTTGCAGGATATTTAGCTCTGCTCCTATGAAATGGAGTGCTTGAGTAGGCTGAAGGTCAGACTTTCTTTGTATTTATCAAGAACCCTATAGAGTCCAGGAGACCCTAGGTGAGTTGCAGACTCACTTGCTGGGGTGATTCTACAACCACCAGCCAGCCATCTAGGTACAGGAAAACTGTGACACCTTATCTTTGAAGGTGCTCCAACCACTGTGTACACTCCTAGAGAGTGACCTTGTGAGACTCCCTTATGGGAGTGTGGAAATAATTTAAGTACAGTAATGCCAGAAACCCCTTTAGGATTTTCCTGGGGCTTGACATGCTTTGTCTTTTTTGGTTTTCGTGGAGGGGACCGGAGAGACAGCCGGGCCACTCACCCCCCTCTCCCCCAAGAGCCTGAATCACCCTTCTCAGGGGTGTGTAAGCAAGAGGCAGCAGTTTCACACACAGATTTGGAGGGTGTTGGCTGGTGAGAGGCTGAAGCACCCTTATTTGGTCTCTTTTGCAACCTTTCTAGATCTGTTTCCACTGTTTTTGGTGGAAGGAATTTGAGCTCAGAGAAAATCTCTGACTCACTACATCCAGGACTACTTGTCTGTGGTGCCTGAAATACCTCTGCTGTGGGTACTGCTGATACTGAGGCGCAGCCCCAGCCTTATAGGAAAAAAATAAAATAAATAAAAAACGGGCTTGCTGTGATGTATATCCACCTTTTTCATGTAAGCCTTTATCTTTCTCCAAAGAGGAATTACCCTTGACTGGAAAGTCTATAACCTTGGTTTGGGTATCCTGAGTGAGGTCTGTGACTCGCAGCCAGGCAAACCTCCTCCGAACCACTGTACTTGCCATCCATCTGGCAGCAGCCACTTGAACTATTATTTGGTTGCTTCCAAACCAAATTTAGCTGTTTCAGCTAGATCATCTGACAGGGGAGTTTAGGCCTTGGCTGACATAGCAGGGGCAGACTACCGTAGTGACTTTGGTATTTACATAGGCTTGAAATGTGTGCGCCTGCCTGATGGCCAAGGAACCTGGTAAATATCCCTTTTTAAACCAAGTTGTCAATTTTTCTCAGAATCCTTGTTAGGAAGATAGGATGCCAGGGTATCTTTGCCTTGTCACAGGCTGCCACCGTAACCACTCCTTGGTGGACAGGGTGGGGGAATAAATTTCAGTTCCCTCCCTGTCCAGCTGATATTTCTTATACATCTCTTATCCAGCGGGGGAACAAAGCTTGGCATTTGTAAAAATCTTTAAAGCAGCTTCCCTGAAGAATTTATTCACAGGAATGAGAAGCTTTTAGTGGGTGTCATCTCAGTCATTTCTCACCAGTGTAAAGAATGAGGAATAATCCTCAGATGTTCTGTGGGGGAGTGACAAACTCATGTTCAGAGGAAACCGCAGATTCAACAGGTTCTCCATTTTATAATAATTACATATTCTTCCTTTTAAATATTAGGAAGACTGCTTAGCAAGGTCTGCTGCTGAAAGACAGACAGCCCTTGTAAGCCTGAAAGTGTTTTCTTTAGCCATTCCAGGCATTTCTCCACACTTTTTCCCTGGGAAAGTACAAATTTCACAATGTTCATTTAGGTGATCATAGCCAAGGGAAGCAACACACAACTGTGCTTACCTGTCTTGGCAAATACTTCCCCAATTTGAACAGGCATGTGCAATTTCTGCAAGAGTTGGCAGGCTTTATAGCAGGCACAGAAGTCCCCAAAATGCTGTTCAGCAGGGGTTCTGTGTGCTTAGTTTTCTTCAGTTTCATTGAGGGAACCACGGAGTCAGCCGGTTCAACAAGCCTCTTAAAAACTGCTTATATGCCCATCTCAGGGTAGCAGTCACAATATTTGTTGTGGAGTCACCCACAGTAACTTTGAGAGTTAGCTGGTTAGAGCTTGAGGGACCCTTATGTGGTGTGTGTGTGTGTGTGTATATATATATATATATATATATATATATATATATATATATATATATATTTTTTTTTAACCCATATCCAGGTATTTCAGTAGGTTTTTTTGTTTTGTTTTTTTAGGACATGTAATGCAGATTTCACTCTGTTTTTAAATGCTGATGTCCAGATAGGCAAAACAAGAGAATGTTTGACTCAACAAAATTTCACCACACTGAATACAAGGTTTGAAATCGGGACCACCAGTTTCTTCTCTGTTTTTATGACATTTTCTTTTTATGATTTAACATTTTATCCTCCCCTGCAGCCACAGTCCTGTCTTACCTCCAGCCACCGCGCCTCCATTCCACCTCTGACCCCGAAGCACCACGCCCAGCTGGCAGACGCATCTCTGCCTGCGAAGGGGGCCTTCCCCGTAGCCCCTGCACCCGGCGAGGAACCATTACCGGCACAAGCTTTCCAGGCATCGCCGGCCGGTGAAACTGCGGTTATAAAGCTGCCACGGATCTGTGCTGCTTTTTCCTCTATTTTTTCCCCTAGAAGCATAGACATGCAAGGACGTCAGTGCACTAATGTGTGGACGTCTGCCATGCCCCCCCCTCCCGGCACCCACGCTACTGCAGTATCACCAGGCGTCCCCAGGTACCAGCAGAGCGTGGCATGCATCCTTCCCTTCTCCTCAGGGCTAGAAGAACTGTCATCGGACGCTCGATCCTAGTCCTCCTCCTCTGCTGACCCCCGACGACCCAGGCTCCTTCCTGAACCCAGGTCACTGGCATGGAGCGAGATGTGGCATCCAGCACCTCAACCCTCAGTGCCACCGGGCTGGACTTTGACATTTTCAATGTAAAACCAATAAAAGTTGCAACCGCTAAAAAATATTTTAATTTAAGTTTATTTAGCAGTTGCGGTCGGTTCCAGAACCGTTTCGGGATCCGAGAACGGAGATAAAATTAACAGAGGCTATCAGTTCAGGAACCGATATTAGCGGTTCTTAAAACAAGCTAATTTAATAAAACTAAACATAACTAATGGAGTTTTTTAGTCAGAAAACTCCGATAAATATAAAACAAACCTCAGTTTCCCCGGTTATACCGAACCAGGAGAACCGAGAAAACTTACAATTTAAACACTAAAACTATGGGTTTACCCAAAATTACAAAAAGTAAAAGGCAGCAAATGAAATGTAAAGAACACATTTTATAAGGTTTCTCATGTCAGAACAAAGGATCTCTGAGCATCTAGTCTTGACAGGCAGAGAGGGTTGCAGGAGTTTAGAACTAAGGCAGTTAGTGTAAGGCAGCATTTGAAAAGTGGCTCATGCAAAAGATTCCATAATTTGCATATGTTCCAAACTCTCTCTGGGCAGTTCTACTTGTAAGGATGACTGCATAAAGTTATGAATACTATATTACTGGGGTGAGAAAAGTAAGTTACAGATTATGGGTACACAAGCACTGAGGCACGAACAGAACGCGATACAACAGCAAATAATCTATTTACATTTGTAGGCTAATTCATATATAAATGGAACATTTCGTATATAGGTGTGACAATTCATAAATAGGTGTATCAATTTGAGATCAAGTACATCCCAAGAAACATAGCCAGAGCTGTGAGCTTAAGTCACATTATTAGCAAGAAGTAATGCAGCCAGGAGGAGGCTTTGTCATTTTTCCGTGAAAAGAAAGGAGGAGGGGAAGGGGGTGGGAGAAGGGTTAAAGGTAAATGGTGTTATTCAGGTAGTCGGGAGAGAGAGCAAGATGCCATCCATAACAGACAAAATGAGGAGGGGTTGGGACCAGGGAAGAGCTTATAGCATTGGAAACAGAGGAATGGAGGAGGAGCATTATCAGGAAGGCGGGGGAGGCACATGGCAGTATATAATCTATCGTCAGGATTTGTGCAGCAGGACAGTGGTGAGAAATAGAAGGTAGGAATCCTCGAAGTGTCACAGAAATAGTACAAATACCAATATGTGGAGGGCAATCCCCTCAATTTCAGAGTTGAACAAGGAGCACATTGCGGTGGAGACGTGGTTTGCACGAATCAGGCTGGTAGCCTTTACACACAGGGACCAGAAATGGTGAGGTGCTGCTTCAATTCAACTTTAAAGGAAGGAAGGCTGTTATTGCAGAGTATATGTGCAGGGAAAGCATTCAATGAAAGAGGAGCCCTATAAGCTAAGGACCGTTGTCCAAGTGATGTTTTCCTTATCGGAAAACAGACAACGAGCCTCGGGCCACTCCCCTGGTCCGGTAGCTCGAGTGAGTACTGTGTAGTAGTGAGTAGTGTGTAGTGTAGTGTGTGTTGCTCGTCCGCCTTAGGGACTTATGCGGACTCACCGGTACTGTCATCAAATGGTTTGAGTCCTTTCTTACCAACAGGAAGCAACGGGTTATGATGGGAAATTCCTCATCTATACCCAGTCTCCTTTTTTGCGGAGTTCCTCAAGGATCGGTACTGGCCCCAATGTTGTTCGCAGTGTCCATGCTGCCTCTGGGTGAGATCATTAGGAAGTATGGTCTGAGTTTTCATTGCTATGCTGATGATACTCAGCTATATCTTTCCTTTGCCCCAGGAACATCAAATGCTGTGGATGTGCTAAACATCCGTCTGGCTGAGATTAACGACTGGATGGCCTCCAGCTGGTTTCGGCTAAACCCCGATAAGACGGAGGTATTGGTAGTGAAGTCGAACAGAGTCCGTGATAGGATGGCCTCTGACAAAAACTGGGCTTGTTCTTGGAACTGTATCATTGAAGGCCTCCTCTTGGGTGCGAAATCTGGGAGTGATTCTGGACAGAGACTTAACCATGGAGGCGCAAATATCCTCTACGGTTCGTTCCTGTTTTTACCATCTCAGAAACATTACCAGGATTAAGCCCCTTGTTCCACCTCTGGACCTCCCTACCCTGATACATGCCTTAGTCAAATCAAGGCTTGATTACTGTAACGCGCTCTATCTCGGGGTCACAGGAGGATCTCTCCGCAGACTGCAGCTGGTGCAAGACGCAGCTGCCCGGTTGTTGACTGGGCAGCAAAAGTTTTGCCATATTACACCAGTCTTATGCTAATTGCACTGGCTGCCAGTCAGGTGGAGAATCCTCTTCAAGGTGGGTCTTCTCACCTATAAGGCCCTACACGGGCTGGGCCCTGGTTACCTGTTAGACCTTCTGTTACCTGCCCTCTCCTCACGCCCTCTTCGTTCCTCTAGTGGTGGCTTCCTGGCCATTCCCAGAACTAGGTTAAAATCCGCTGGTGATAGAGCGTTTAGTGCCGCGGCTCCTGTTCTGTGGAATTCTTTGCCAATCATGGTCAGGGAAGCCCCCTCAGTAGATATTTTTAAGGCCCAGTTGAAGACTTTCTTTTTTTCTAAGGCATTTGACATCTAGATGGATGTTTATGGTAATGTTTTTGATTTTATTAGATTATGTATTTTATTGCGTATAAACTGTATATTTATGTTTACATGGATGTTTTAAAATTTGTCCGGCGCCTAGAGCCTCCGGGATTGGGCGTCTTTTAAATAAATTTTGCCTTGCCTAGTGTATCATTAATGCAGGGTGGGGCTTTACCTAGAAGTGTTTTCTTACCCAGGAGGCATGTCTGATACTTAATCCTGTTATTTAGACTAAGCCAGTTTGTTTGCTCACAGAGTTTACAGGAGCGAGTTGAGTTGTCAGCTCCAAGCGTAAGCCTGCAGGACTTGTTGAGCACAGTCATTACCCGTCTAAGCACAGTGTCTGATGCAGCACCATGTACTACTAGTCCATAATCAATGACTGACAGGATAGAACTAGCGACAGTTAGCCACAGAGCAGAGGGCGTAAGATAACGTTTATGTTCTATGAAGCACTCCCAAGTTTGATATTCACCACTTTTACAACCTGATCAATATGTTGTGTGAAGGACAGGGTGTCATCAATGGTAACCCCCAGATACTTCAATGAATGTACCTGCTCAATGGGTTTGGACTTGTTGTTTACAATGTACAGGACCGGAGGCGCCTTCTTATGCTGAATGCTAGAAATCAACATTGATTTGGTCTTCTTATAGTTAAGTAGAAGTTTCCTCCACTCAAACCAGTCCTCCAGTTGGAAGAAAGTGGACTGTAACTCTTCAGGCTTAGCACTGTTACTTAGAATGACCACATCGTCCGCGTACAGGATAATTTTGCTCATGCAAGCTTCAGAAAGGTTATTCAGTAATAAACTGAAAAGGAGTGGGCCCAAGATGGAGCCTTGAGGAACCCCAAGACCAATTTCCCTAGCAGTAGAGGTTGCTGAGCCTATTCTGACACTCTGGGATCTGTGGGCCAGGTTGTCCTTGAACCAGTGGACAGCTTCAGAAGCAAGCCCCAGGGACAGCAGCTGCTCAAGCAGGACAGGATGGCTGATGGTATCAAAGGCCTTAGTGAGATCTATAAATATAGATCCCACAAGCCTGCCACCCTCTATAGCTTTATGAACGCAGACTGAGAATTCAACTAGAGCAGTAGTCGTGCTGTGGCTCTTACGAAAGCCATGCTGCTGGGGACACCAGAGATCGTACTTCTGAAGGTATTCCGTGACCTGATCTGTCACGATTCTCTCAAGCACTTTTGAAAGGGGGGGGGGGGAGAGAATAGAGACTGGTTGGTAATTGGCACTGCATGTGCGATCCCCACTTTTCGGGACTGGTGTCACCAGAGCCATTTTCCAAACAGATGGGAACTTTGCCAGGGTGAGCGATTTATTGAATATGTTAGTAATGGAGGCCATTAGTTCGTTAAGAGCAATAGCCACCAGCTTCATATCAATATTGTCACTGCCAAGCCTGGTTTTACCTAGTACCTTGAGGGCATGCTTTCTGGCCTCTCTGGCAATGACATCTGCGGTTGGGGAATGTTCCAAGTTAAAAGCTGTGATGGGTCAGCAGATTTGAGGCAGTCGGGGGGGACAGATCTAAGGTCTGAGAAAGTTGAGTTAAAGGATTCTGCAATTGTAAGAGGATTTAGGGTTGGGGTACCATTGATTTTCAGCATTGACGGATGTTTCCTATCCTCTTTACAGAGAATTCCGGTCCTTGATATTTTTCCAGAATCTTTTCTGATGGTAAACAGCACAGCACTGTACCAAGATATTTACTGTTTTCATGATGGGCATGACATGGGAGTGAGACATTTTTTATACTTCAAAATCCCTCATCTTGCTTTAGGAATTAAAGAAAACAAAAGGAAAAGGCATATTGACATTTTTGCCAGACTAAGATTATTCCTTCAAAAAAGTATATAGTTTCAAACAAATACTGCTGTTTTATACTCTGGAAGAGCAGTACTGGGATGTATAACTACTGCGACCGCTCTACAGAATAAGAGTTTCTTTACAAGACAGAACTAGTAATCTTCAGAGCAGCCCAAATGGCAACAAGAACCCCCAGGGAGAAACTTCTTTCTGTGGTCAGCTTCTGTTGGGTCTGATAGTCCCGATTTTAACAATTCAAGAAGCTCATGCAGTCTCAGAGCTGGTTTGATAGCAAACACCAATGTCAAACAGTCATGTCATTTTTCTTCCCCTTGAAACTTCTAATGTGTCTTTTCATTTGGTTTTACATCGATGTGGCCCACTTAAAATGGAAACCTGTTACATTTAAGTATATAGTTCTACACTCAATCGCATTCATAACAAAGACAGTAATCAGGCATGGCAAATAATGCCAGGTACATGGCACCAAGCAGTGTGTGTGTGGTCGAGTGCCACTCCATCATGCTGGTAATCAGGGTTTGTGCTCCAAGCTCGAGACCGCAGGAGCAAACACCCATAAGGGAGGATATCAGCGTCTGTTGGATGCTCGCCTCATCTAGTGACAGCTAGGGGAGGCCTGAAAGTGGTGCCACGGACACTGAGTAACTTCACATGATTCATAAAATGGGGGAAAAAGAAACAGTCAGCAAGAATGACAGCGTTGACACTCCACTCACCTCAGAGCCCTAAACATGCCACCCCACCTTTCTCACATGCCATCACCTCAGGTTGCTCCCAGGAGACTGTGAAGCATGCAGCTGGTCAAAAAGGATGTGGAGACTCGAAAACACCAGGAGGATCTCAGTCAGTGGTGGTCAGGTACAAGAAAGCATGCCAGCGGGGAATATGGAGTAGTGCTAACACCAGATACGAGACATCAGCTTTCAAGGTATGCAACACAAAGAACCAATACCGGGAAGGGGGGGGTGAGGCGACCATGGCTGAGGGCTAGAAACATGTGCATAAAAAGAATAAACTGTAAAAATGCTACTAATTGAAAAGGTAGGACCTTGTCTAATAGAAGGGTCACTTCTGGTAGGACAATCCTTTTACATTAAATTAATGCCAGCACTCGGCAAGTTTTACACCCAAGATTTGCAGGAGGAGTAGCACACCTGCCATCTTCGCACAGGCATATTTGTAAGTTTGCTCCCTGGAAGTGAGCCCTGTCACTTACACAGTAACCTGGAGAGGATTGGGAACTGTCAGGAGGGTTTTAATGCTACTATCTAAACAGGTTTTGGCAGATTTTCAAATGCATATGGCTGAAATCTGCAGTGGTATGGCGACACCTTGTGGCCAAACAGCATATCAGACTTTCTACTCAAGTATAAATACAGAGGGCCGACCTTCACCTTTTTTGCACTAATCAGAAAGTCAAGTTGATTAAAAACTGCTCTAGCTCGGAGATGGTTTCACTAGTCCACAATTATAATGAAGACTTTTATGCACTTATACAAGAAAAAAAGAAACATTACCCAATTATTGCCCCTTCATCTGTCTCCTTCATGCCTAGCAAAAAAGACTTGCCATGCAATCACACACTATCGGTATCCCATCATTGTTTTGTACCATGCCCCTCATCTTTTTTTTTTATACCCCCCAGAACGAGATGATCCCACAGCAGCGGAAATAGCAGACATCATTATGCACCTCACCACACTCTTACCCACACCCACAACGCAATGAATGGAGTCAGGCAGAGAAAAACATGTTCAGCTTTCACCCTGTGACCAACCAGACAGACACTTGCACTTTTGGAAGTATTTCAGCAACTTTGAGTGAGCTGGGGCAGATCTAGGATTTCTTTTGGGGGTGAGACTAGACAAACGAGTCCCACTGTTCTTCCTGTATCTCTAAATACTGGTTTGGGTCCCACCCCTTATACCTAGCCCATCTCCTCTCCCCTATCCCCTCCTCTTACTCCCTGCACTCCAGGGAGCCATGCACATTCTCCCCCCCAACTTCTCAGCTGGAAAATCTGCTTTCTCATATTGCCTCCTCCCTCTGGAACCAGCTACCCCTCAGTCTGTCCGTCCCCCATTAAATGCCAGCTAAAACTCCTTCCCCAGCCCCCCGGCAGCCTTCTTCCTTGAAACTTCCTTTCCTCTGCCTGGCTTTTGACACCCCCTTACCTCTCCCTCCCTCCTAACCTAATAGTTCCAGCAACCTCACAGAAGTTCAAACTTTCTGAATCCAACTTTCAGCCCCAGCTCGGCCCATCTTCCCTCTGGCATTTCGAGTCTGCCCAATCTGCAAGGATGATTTCCATTCCAATTTATTTGTTCTCCATATGCAATATTTTGCCAGTTTGTCTGTACTGAACTCAGCTTATGCTCTTTATGTCACCCTCACTGTAACCACATTACCAGATTAGCTTATTTTGTTTGCAGCTGTGCTTCTCCCAAGTTCAGCTCTGGTTTGCTTCTCACCAGTGTTTTCTAAACGCCAAGAAGACAGTCACAGTGACCTTTGGCACCAGGCACATGGGTGTAGCCAGGCATACTCTAAGTACTCCATGGTGTGCAATTTTATTTAAGGGGGTAGGAAATAGGCTCTGAACTGCTTCCTTTTTCCATGAAAACTAACAAAGAAAATACTGAACCTTTCTGTAATTTTATTCATAGGAGTCGAAACTAGAAGGACTGGTCACTAATACTGTCTTTGCATCCCAAGGACAATACAACTTTACATGCTCTGGGCTGGTATGTGGGTGTCTTAGAGAGCAATGCATGGCATTTGTATTTACCCATGCATGGCAACAACCATTGTCATGAGATACAGAAGTTGTATTTATTGTGTGAAATGAGGCAACAAACACGGTCCTCGTGTACGTTTGTATATTGTCTGGCTACACCCGGGGGGGGGGGTAGCAGTGAGTCCACTTGGTGTGCAGATCTGAAATCCCTGGCTACACCCCTGACCAGGCAGACACTCTCTAGGCTCCCGACCCTACCCACCTTACACACCCTTGATGGGACCATCTTGGAGGACACCTCCTCATTTAGATATCTGGGAGTTTGGCTGGACCAGCACCTCAACTTCTCTGTGCATATCAATGCTATCCTGAAGAAACTACGCCCCAAGCTTGGTGCTCTGTACAGGAATCATAGTTGCATCCCGCTGACTGCGAGGCATGAAATTGTCCAGAAGATGATACTCCCCATCTTTGACTACTGTGAAATAGTCTATGGTGCTGCTCCCAAATCTTCCCTGACCAAGTTGGACACACTCTAACTCCTTCTGCCACTTTGCTATCAACTCCCCTTCCCACCATTGTGAACTCGATCGCTCTGTAACCTTCCTTCTACTATCTCACAGATGCATCTCTCACTGTGCCAAACTAACCTCCAAATTCTGGTTTGGGGGGGTCCCCTCCTATCTCTCATCCTCTCTCTCTCCACTCCACCTCCCTCAACCCACTCTCAGATCAAAGGACGCCCAGCACCTTGACAGTTCCTTGCCGCTCCACCCTCATTGTTCAAACTGGTTTCGCCCATCGTTTCCCTAAAATCTGGAATCCCCCCCCCCCGAAATAAGACACTCCTCCTCCAACTACTCCCTTATCTCTGCCCTACACAATTACCTTTCCCTCAGCTGTTCCTGCTTTAACCCACCTTAATACCTATCCCCAGTTTCTGCCTTCCTACCATGACCCACCTGGCAGGGTTCTCAACATCCTGAAGGGGGAAATAAGGAAATGGCTACCCCTCCTCCTCATATTCAGTTTCTTGCCTCCCCTCCCTTCTCCACCTGCCCTTATGGGTCACCAGTGTGCACAACCTAACCCCATCCTTTTTACTCCAACAACACTTGCGTACTACCTTGAGCCTGCTACTGGTACACTCATAAATGGTTCTATCGCATTATTACGGTTTAGTACGTTTATATGTTCTTTTGTATGATTTTGGACATGTATAGTAATTTACCCAATGTTCCACTACTGTTTATTTAAGCAATAAGCCACGAGGGGGTGTGGGTTATTGGGGGATTTACCACGGCTGGAGTGGCTTGCCAACGAGGTGCAATGAGTGGGTAAATCCACGCCAGCCGCGTTAAATCCTAAAATGGCTTATTGCTTATTCATACCAAGTACTGTTTTTTTTTTTATTATTAAAAAAAAAATGCTATAATGCTTAAATAAGTGACTCAGTTGTAGAGCAGTCAGTGTTTTTGTTTACTTTCCCCTGATGTACGGAGCTGCTGTTTTACAGTCTCCGCTTAGCGGGGAAACAAGATGGCGGATGGAGTTCCGTGACTTTTGCCGTCAGATTGTTTTTTTTTGAACATGCGGCTGGCTGGCACCTTTTGCGGTGATTATCGGTAGATAATAAACGCAGGTAAGGTGCCAGCCTGCCTATCTGATTGGTCAGTGTCCGAGGTACATGGTATAATGTACAATACCTTGTGTTCCAACTGTTGCACAATCTTACAATGTTTTATTGCTTGTACTACCCACATACTTTTGTAACTAATCATCCTTCACAACCCTATGTAACCCTTCCCCCCAGGTCGCAACATGAGACAAGCAACTTGTTCAGTGTGCCCTCCTGGTGAAACATTTCAATAAATAAAATAAATCTTGAGTGCAAGGTTGTTAGAGGTCAGATGTTGGGAATGGAGGAAGGTGTGACAGATTAACATCACAGTGAAAAGAAATTCACACATACTGATCTGTGTGAGATGGATGTGTGAAAAAGGATTACGAGAGACTAACTGATTAGCGAGGGATTAGTAATGGCCAAATCATCCCAATTAGGCGGCAGGGGCTTCCCAACTAAACAGCAATACCTCAGATAGCAGACGTCCCCATTATCTGTGTCCCCATTAAGTGGCTTCTACTGTATATATCAGGCACAAAAGTATTAATTTTAACATGCTCTGCCCCAACAACAGCAGCATTTTTAAAACATTACCCTTTCCATCAGCCCAGGGGAAACTGTACACAGGAACATAGAGGCTGATGACAGAAAAGGACCTCCTGGCCCATCCAGTATGCCCCTTTGTCCCTGTCTAATATAAAGCTGCAGACCCTACATGATCTCCAGCCTCTACCCTCCTGCCCCTTCCCCTACCAATGGTGTCTACAGCCTCTGTTCAGCCTCTGGGTTACCTTCCTTACCAGTTTTTATAATACCCCTGTGTCTATATCCCATGCTTTCTTAACTCCTGTTACCATTTTAGCCCCTACCACTTCTGCTGAGAGTTTTTTCCAGACAGGGGTTTCCTACCCTTTCCGTGAATAAATATTTTCTCCTGTTACCTCTGATCTTCCTCCCTCCAACTTCATACTGTGATCTCTAGTCTTGGAACATCTTTTTATTTGAAAGATGTTCCCTTCCTGTACCTTGTTTATTCCCTTTAAGTATCTGAATGTCTCAATCATGTCTCACCTCTCTCTCTCTCCCGATCTCCAGGGAGTATAAATCTAGATCCCTTAGCCTTTCCTCGTAGTGCTTCTGATGTAGACCCTGCACCATTTTGGTCACCCTCCTTTGTACCCTCTCCATCCTGTCTATCCTTACGTAGATGAGGCCTCCAGAACTGTACACCTTACTCAAGGTGGGGTCACGTCAGTGATTTATATAGGGGCAGTATCACCTTACTCTGCCTGTTGGTTATACCCCTCCCTATACAGCCAAACATATGATTTGCCTTTCCCACTGCCTTATTGCATAGGATCTAGGCATGAAGCTCTGTTACCTCTATTTATATTTAAGATCTATGCACACCAGGAATGCCTGTTTTAACCTTTTAAATTATGTATAAAAGGTTTATTTTTGTACCATTTATGCACCGAAACATTGTTTTAGGATGAAAGGATATTCTGGTTGGGATAAGCATGGGAGTGCATAGATGGGTATTCACAGATTCATAGAAGTGTGATGGTAGAAAAGGACCGAACTAGGCCCACCAAGTTTGCCCATTTGCCCAACTATCTGCTTGGACCTGTGCCTCCCCCCTTAACACTACCATGTGGTTGTCCCATGCTTTTTTGAATCCCTCCACTGTTTCCTCTCCAACTACTGCCTCTGAGAGTCTGTTCCACTTTTCTACCACTCTCTGTGTAATAGTATTTTCTAATGTTGCCCCTGAACTGCCCTCTTTCCACCTGCAGGCCATGCCCCCTCGTCCTCGGTTTTCCTTTCATCTTGAAGATGCTCCCCCCCGGCACCCTGTTTATACCCTTAAGGTACTTGAAAGTCTCGATCATGTTCCCCCCTTCCCCTCCTCCTCCTCTGCTCCAGGGAGTACATGTTCAGATCTCTAGCATGGTCCACTGGGAAGAGCTGGGGACTCCTATGCCTGCCAGCAATGGCTGCTATGGATGGTAATTTCAGAGTGGTTTGCAATGGTGGCCACAGATTGTACAGAGTTGGGAGATAGGGAAGGGAGAGGGAGCAGCTATGGAGTGGCTGAGATGAAACCAACCACTTGCGGTACTAACCCTGTATACATCTTAATATTTGGTTTACTAAAATTTTGGATATAAAATAAATTTAGGAAAATGAGGGGCATTGATCTTGATAATGTGAGACAAAGACACAAAGACAAACCTCTGATAACAGCCTAGACACTACCCAAATTAACAATGGAGTTATAATTTAACCTATCAACCATCCCGATTTTGCCAGGACAGTCCCTATTTTAGGCAGCTTGTCCTGGTGTTCCCACAAGTTTTCAAAAACGTCACTTTTGTCCTGATTTTTGCTTACTTGTCCTGTTTGTGTCCCCCCCTTTTTTTTTTTTTTTGGCGAATGCTGATCCATTAGTGACATTTATTTCAGCACCATCGTGGCACTGCTCGAGCTGGAGAGCAATCTGCAACCTTCTGCCTCTGCATCTACATTGCACCATGAATATAAAAATGCTCAGATGGTCAGATGGCAAGCAGGTCAGTGGGAGCACCGTAAATACAGGTTACTCACCTGTAACAGGAGTTCTAGGAATGGTATATGTTGTTCATCCACACTCATTGGCAGTATCCTTGCCGCTTTAAATCTTGCCGGAAGGTCTTCAAGCTTGCTCCTCCCACCCACCGGGTGGTATAACTCTCGGCTCCGCCCCATGACGCCAGATCTGGCCGCTGGAAGCTCAGGTTGTCGTGTCGAAGCCGGGAGGTCAGGAATGTAGGATGAACAACATATACCATTCCTAGAACTCCTGTTACAGGTGAGTAACCTGTATTTCTAGGGACATGGATATGTTGTTCATCCACACTCATTGGCAGACTCTAGCAGTTCTCCGGGAGGAGGGAGGCAAGGCACACCCCCATATACTTACTTGGGAAAGAGAGACTGAGAACCGAGGCCCCAAAACCAGCATCCCGCGTGACTCAAGGTCGATGTGGTAATGGGTAATGAAGGTGTTTGCTGACTTCCAGGTAGCAGCCCTGCAGATTTCTGGATAGGGACGCCCTGGAAGCAGCCACTGCTGCAGCAGTATGGCGGGTAGAATGAGCTCTTATCCTCTGGGAGGCTCCATGCCCGCCAACTTATAGCAGAGATCTATGCAGGAGGTTACCCACCTGCTTATCGTCCGCTTAGCTGCAGGTCTGCCAGATGCGGCTTCAGCGTAGGTGACAAACAGCTGGCGAACCTCTCCCAATTTCAGCCGTCGCTCCTTATAATAAGCGGAGCCTTCTAGGGTCCAGAGTATGGAGCCTATATTAGCCTCCGAGTGTGATTGGGTAGAACACCGCAGAGTCAACACCTGGTTAAGGTGAAACTCCGACACCACCTTCGGAAGGAATTTCGGTGGGGCGCAGGACAACCTTGTCCCTGTGGAAGACCAGGTAAGGAGACCGATGGAAAGCGCCTGGAGCTCTCCCATCCTTCTGGCTGACGTGATAGCCACCAAGAAGGCGGTCTTCCACGACAGGTGAGAGAAAGCACCTGTGCATAGGTTAGAATAAACGCCCGCATGAGCTTTGCCAGTACAGCAGTAGATCACGGAGGTGGGGTTCCCGTTACTGGAGGAAATGTGATCAAGGCCTTTGAAAAAGCGCCAGACCACCTTCTCCTGCGCCATCGACTGCTTCCCGGCCCGCTGCCTGCAAGCAGAGATGGCTGCCAGGTGCACCCTTAGGTCGCCGACCTAAGCCCTTGACTAGAAAGGGACCATAAATAGTCCAAGATGCTTGCCAAGGAACAGGAGGAAGGGTCCAAGCCCTTGCCTGACACCAAATGGAAAACCTTTTCCATTTGAAGGCATAACATTTTCTGGTCGACTCTTACGGACGCCTCAACTACATTGAGGACCTCGTCGGAAAGACCCAAAGCCTGGAACTCTAGCAGCTCAGGAACCAGGCCGTCAGGTGCAGGGATTGAAGGTCCGGATGGAACACCTTCCCTGATTGACTGAGCAGGTCCAGGCGAGCTGGAAGCTCCAGCTGAGTCCTGGAGCTGAGACTGAGGAGATCTGGGTACCAGAACTGGCGAGGCCAGTCTGGGGCTATCAGAATCACCTGCGCCTTGTCCTCCTCGCCTTGAGAAGCACCTTGTGGATCAAGGGAAATGGGGAAAGGCGTAAAAGAGGCCGGGGTCCATTGCCTGAGAAGGCATCCCCTGCAGGCGAGCCCTGCTGAGGGGCGGGCATGGAACAGACTCAGCTGGCGTTCTCCGTGGAGGCAAACAGGTCCACCTGAGGTGTGCCCCAAAGGAGAACAGATGCTGTACTACCTCCGGCAGGAGAGACCACTCGTGGGATGCAGCCCCTATCCGGCTCAGGGCATCGGCCAGGGTGTTGGAGGCTCCTGCCACGTGAATGGCTGGAGATCCGCCTCCAGGCTGCTACGAGTGACCAAATGCTGAGGCTTCCTTGCATAGAAGCATGGACCGCGTCCCGCCTGGCGGTTTAGATAGTACATGGTCGTGGTATTGTCCGTCTGGACTCGGACCACTTGACCCCGGAGGAGCGGAGCAAAGCGGTGAGAGCTGGGCGGACCGCTCGGAGCTCAACAGGTTGATGTGGCATCGGACTCCGCGGGGACCAGAGGCCATGAGCCAGTGTTCCCCAGATGGGCACCCCAACCCATCAGAGAGGCATCGGTCGACAGAGAGACCGTCGGCTCGAGGCGGACGAACAGGATGCCCTCCTGCAATTGATCTGGAACGGTCCACCACTGGAGAGCATTCCACATCCCCTGTGTCACCGACCACAAGCTGGTCCAAGGGATCTGGCGTTGTGACCACTGGCTGGCCAGTCCCCACTGAAGGGGCCATGTTCCAGCGGGCCCAACGGACCACGCTGGTACAGGCCGCCATGAGACCCAGGAGGCGAGGAAGTCCCGGGCAGGGCGCAATTGCCCAACCAGAAATGATCGGGCAAAGGAGGAAAGAACCTCGGCCCTGTCCGCCGGGAGCCGCGCTCTGGCTCGAAGAGAGTCGAGCTGCGCCCCGATGAATAAAATCACCTGCTTCGGCTCGAGTTCCGACTTGGCCTCGTTGACAAGGAGGCCCAGTTGAGAGCAGACCTGGAGGGCCAGATCTCTGGACCACTCCGCCTCCTTCCTGGAGGGAGCTGCTATCAGCCAGTCGTCCAGGTAAGGGTACACCCGGACCCCTCGGCACCGCAGAAATGCTGTCACCACTGCCATGCATTTGGTGAAGACCCTGGGAGCTGGAGACAAGCCGAAGGGCATGGCTTGGAACTCGAAGAAGATCCTTCCTTCGGAAGCGAAGGAATCTCTGGTGAGGACAGACGGATAGGGCGTGAAAAAGCGCGTCCTGCAAGTCCAGAGAGCAGAACCACACGCCGTTCCAAGGATGGTATTATCTGAGCCAGAGTGACCATCCTGAAGGTTGAGACCTTAGGAACTTGTTTAGGTCGTGTGGAGTGAGAATGGGCGCCAGCCCCGTCCGTTCGAACCAGGAAGTACCTGGACACAAACCCTGGGTCTGAAGGAGGGTCCACCTCCTTACCACCTCCTTCTGGAGGAGGAGAGTGATGTCGGCTCGGCAGCCGCCAGTGAGGCTGGGGATCCCGAAGCCCCGAGGCGGCGG
This sequence comes from Neoceratodus forsteri, assembly GCA_016271365.2. Taxonomy (NCBI): domain Eukaryota; kingdom Metazoa; phylum Chordata; order Ceratodontiformes; family Ceratodontidae; genus Neoceratodus; species Neoceratodus forsteri. The sequence continues at coordinate 665,653,225 of CM057451.1, read as the reverse complement.
CTCTGAAGGGTGGTGCCTGCTCGAATTCCAGAGGCAGGCCTCTTCCCACCACCTCAAGACCCACCTGTCCGTGGTAACAGCGGACCAGGCGGAGCAAGTGCGGGCCGTCCCCCACGGGGACCCAGGAGTAAGCGGCGGGGATGGGCGACACCCTCAGCGCCGTCACTGGGCAGGCTTGGAGGAGGGACCGGCCGAGGGACCTCCTGGGCCCTCTCCTCCTGCCTCCTGTTAGAGGAAGCCGGCGGCTTGGGTTTGGGATGCCAAGGCCGAGCCTGCTGGCCCTGCGTTGCTGGGCCGGCGCGCCGGGGGCACAGAAGGACGAAAGGGCTTAGGCTGTGGTTTGCGGCCTTTGTCCTTCTGAGCGGAAGAGACCGAGTCCAAGGTGGCATTGGACTTCTCGATCCTCTGCAGGTGACCTTCCACCCCAGGGCCGAAGAGGTCAGTCCCCAAAAGGGAACATCCGCCAACTGTGCTGGGTATCCGAGTAAAGGTGGATATCCTCAGCCAAGCCCGCGACGCAATAGCCACTGCGTCGCCACCCGATCTGGCACATGAGTCCCCACATCCAAAGCAGTCTGGAGCTGCTGTTTGGCCACTGCCCTGCCCTGGTCCCGCACCTGTAACCGTAGTCTGCAGATCGGGCGGAAGATGAGGGATGACCTCATCCAGGGAGCCCAACAGGGCATGAGAAAAATGTGCCATGAGGCGGCCGAACTGGCCTGACGAAGGCCGAGAGAGAGCATTGCGTAGACTTTTAGCCCGACATAGTCCAATTTCTTGGACTCCTTGTCAGGAGGTTTGTCCACATCCCTGGCGTTGCCGGTAGCGCAAAGCTGTCGGTACCAACCCCTCCAGCAGAGGGTGTTCGAAACCGGACAAGGAACCGTAGGACCGCATGACTTCCTGGCCATCCTGGCCGAGGCGCAGGGCAGGAAGCAGAGGCGCTGCCAAAGTTCCAGTGCTGGACCCACTATGGCCTCGGCCACGGAAGGCCTCCGTCGGAGGAATCCTCGGTCCAGAATCTCCGTGAGGGGATACCTGGCCCGTTTGGAAGCGGGTTCGAGCTCCATCCGGTAGACTCGAGATGAGCGAAGCAGTCCTAGGAAGAGACGACGGGCTGATCGTCCATTGGCTGACCTCCTGAAGACTCCAAGTCCAGTCGCTTGGAGAAGAAGGAGGAATCATCTTCGGACTCGGAAGAGTCCTCGAAGCTGCTCTGGCCTGAGCCACCCTTCACCTGCCGAGGTCGGTCGGGAGTGAGGGTAACTGACAGCCGATGGGGTAAACCCTTAGCCGACCGAGAATCCTTGGTGGAGCCCCAGTGGTGGCTGTGGGCGGAGGTTCCACCGCAATCGGTGGAGCAGCTGGTTTTGGCGAACAACCGGCCTGGGTATAGGCTCCTCGGGCAAGTCGAGGGTTGTGTCGGCGTTCGGTGACAGCCACTTAATGGCGGGGAAGGCGCGGTCGGCTTATTCCCGGCCAGGAGGGCTGTTGCAACATAAGGTCCTCGTACCGTCGGCGTAATTCGCGAAGCCTCCCTCATCCGAGGAGGGAGGGGCGAGACGGCGGCGCGCCCACGCCGTGATGCGAGACCGAGACCGCCTATAATGAGGAAGGCAGCTGGACCGCGAAGGTCCGAGCGAGACCGAGTCCCGGAATTTCGGGGTCGGTGCAGGGAGGTGTCGGCCGAACCGACACTCCCTTGACTCGGAAGGTCCATCCGAGGCTCCGGAACCCGGAGGCACAGGCGAGCCAGGATCCTCAACTCTCCCGGGGAACCGGGAGGGAATCTCGGCTGCTAAAGGCGACAGCCCGTCCAATGGGTCGAGAAAAATCTCGACTTCATCAGTAAGTCTCGGTCAACTGACCTGGCAGGGGACACCGTGGAGGCCAGTGGCGACTGATCGACCGAAGCCGACGGTCGGCCAGCCGAGGAGAGGACCTTTCCGCTCCCAAGAGCGTCGACGGAGGGACTTACCCTTGTCCCTCTTTTGGACCGAGAAAAGGTCCAGCAGGCGCGAGCCCTTCTCCTTTAGTGAGAGGGACAGACAAAGCTCCTTAAAGAGGCTTCGTGTAGGAAGAACCCAGAGAGGCGGGATAAATGCCGCGGCGAGGAAGATCTGACCCGGCCGCCTCCTCTTCGAGGCGACCATCCGCTCGAGCTGATCCGCCTGAAACCCGCCATGTGACACCGCCGGGCCTCCTTGGACTTCACGGAGGGAAGCGCTTCTCGGGACGGCCCAGTTGCAATCGAGCAACACGGTCTTCGGGGCGTGGGCGAGAAAGATGAGCACAGGTCGCAAGCCTGCAGGTCGTGCTCAAGGCCTAAGCAGTAGACACCGTGGGTGTGGATCCGTCCGAGACATCTTCTGCCGCATGGGCATCTCCAAATCCGAGTCGATTTATCCGCCATGGCAGCGAGGGATCGAAGACTGAAGTCTTTTGCAAAATATTATTTTAAATCCTGGCGGAGAAATAGGAGACCAGTCCATGCAGCGTTAAGGAGGAACCTGAGCTTCCAAGGTAAGGAAGATCTGGCGTCATGGGGCGAGCCGAGAGTTATACCACCCGGGTGGGTGGGAGGAGCAAGCTTGAAGACCTTCCGGCAAGATTTAAAGCGGCAAGGATACTGCCAATGAGTGTGGATGAACAACATATCCATGTCCCTAGAAAGCACGTTCCTTCTTGTTATATTAGACTGGGTAGTAATGCGAGCAAGCGTGTATGGCCGTCTGCCTGCCAGCTGCTCAGAGGGACTCCAGACAGAGAAGAGACTAGCAGCAGTGAACTAAGGTACCTGAACCTGATCAGCTGGAGGGGATCATGTGACAACAATCCGATGTGGTGGTGGGAGTCACTAAAGTGAAGTTTGTTCAGCAAAGGAGGCGAGCGTGAGCGGGTTGGGATGGGACTGTCAGGCGAAGCAATCAATCTTTATTTATCCAGATGGAATATTATTGAGAAGAACTCATTTACAAGATGGCACAATGTATGCAGCTATAGTACCATCGTAGATCCTACTTGATTCTCTGGCCATTTTATCCCTGAACAGATAGCAGCCACAGTACCTGTCGCCAGGGTGACACACAGCACCACCAGCCCTTCTTTTACCTCCGGGTGCCACTGTACTTAAGATTCCTTACCTCTCATAATGTACAACCCCTCCTCCTTTCCCAGTCTCTCCAGAACAGAGTAGCCAGTAAGGCCATGTCCCAGTCATTGCTGTCAGTGCACCACAACTCTGCTGTGGCCACCAAATCCAGACTAGCCTCTGCCATGATGGCCTCCATGTCTAGGAATTCTATTTCCCCAACTCCTTACATAGGTGTACATGGCTTTTCATACCTTGCTCCCTCCCTCCCTCCCTCCAGTCTATGCTGTTCCCTGAAGCCCCCAACTCCCCTCCTTCCTCGTTACCTTCTCCTTTACTCCTTTCTTGTGTTCCCAATTTATACTTCCAATGTCCTCTGCCTTTTCCCCACCCCTGTCTTACTGTGCCCCTGCCCTGGGGGCACTTACAGTGCTCAGGCTCTCCCTCCCTACTGCTTAACATCTGGGAGGGATCCACTGCTGCCTCCCTTGGTTTTACAGCCTCCCTCCCTGGCTAGTTCAAATGCTCATCCAAGTAACATTTAAACCTCCCACTAAGGACTGTGGTCCTCCCTCCTAGAAAGATGCAGGCCAGCTCTCCCATAGAGGCCCATATCCTCCCAGCTTGGCCCCCACTCCACGGTATAGCTGAAGTCCTCCTCCACGTACCATGCCTTCAATCAACTGTTAAAAGCCCTGGTGCAGACTGTCCTAGACTCCTCCTGGCCACACACAGGTAATACTTTGACAAAAGCCAATGTGCATGCCACCTGCTTGAGGCCCCTCCCCGTCTCCTTGAAATTTCCATGCTCTGCCCCTTCCCTGTCTACTGCAAGGTAATTTGTCCCCAGCTAGACAATAACATCTACCTCCCTCCCATTTCCTGCTGTACTAGCGATCCTCTGGATCCACTTTCCATCCCTCCAAACTGAAGTACCTCTCAGGAACTTCATCTCTTCTCTCCTGCTCCTAAGTCTATCCCTCTAATAACACAGTCTCCCACCAGCCACTGCTTCCTTCTTAGCTGGGGGCCTCTTCCTCTCTCTTTGGGGCCATCTCTTCTGAGGACCCCCCACTTTCTCCCTTCCAAACTTTGCAGGTGCCTACTCCTGACTGCCAATCCCACCAGTAGGGCGAAGGATCTGTATAGTGGTAAAGGGTGAGGAGTGTGTACCCTTCCCACCTCCACAACCTCCCAGGGTCCACCAGTTTGCCTGTGCCTAGGCATCCTCTGGGGGAGCAGTGCCAGACTTGGTGGCCCATGGCTGAGGTAGAAGGTTCTCTGCACCCTTGCCAGTTTGGCCCAGAATCCAACAACCTCTGCCCTCAATGCAGAAAGAGTAGTACAAATGGGGCAACCTCAGTCTCCAAAAGATGTCCTGCAAGACTATAGCTCCACACCCACTGCAATGCACCACTCCCATGCTCTGTCCTTCTTTTACCATAGTGCCTGCCGACACTTCCCTGTACCTTATTACCCTTTTTCTATGCCTGTTTAATTCCTACTGCCCCCTTTGCTTGTCTGAAACTTATCTTGTCTGAAACATATCTGGTACCCCGCCGTGGAGAGGGTCTCTCTTGTTTTCCCTTTTTTAACCCCCTTACCTGTATCAACCTTATCCTGGTTCCTACTACTCTTTACCCACTAGATGTTTACCTACTACCTGTAGCTACCTACCATGAATCTGACTACTTCAGTATACCAGAACACAGTAATTTGTTATCTCCTACGTTAGCCAGGTGTTCCTCCTGCAGGGTCTCCTGAGGGCTATCTGCAGACTCCCAAGGCAGAAGCCCCACTCCTGTGATGTTCCACTCATGTCTTGGGACAGGAGCAAGATGGGACACACTGGGCAAGGCAGTCCCTTCTAGTGCTCTTGTTAGAAGGAACTAAGCCTCTGGCAGCTCCACCCGCACCAACCAATCACACACCTGATTCATAGGGATTTTCTTAATCTACTCACCCCAGGATAACATTTCCTGGGTTAGGTTTCCCATGTTTCCTGTTGTAAATTAAAAGACAAGTATCAAAGTGGCACAAATATGGACACAAATCTTTCCTCTACCTACCTACCTACTACTTTAAGTATGGAGACAAAAAAATGATATAGAGAGATTGCGAGTATGGAGAGAAAAAAAATTACATATAGATAGAGACAGATAGGAGGATATGCCATAGGCTGCATGAACATAAATGATTTGACTGGCTGGTTATAGAAACATAGAAACATAGAAACATAGAATTTGTCGGCAGATAAGGACCGCTTGGCCCACCCAGTCTGCCCATTTCCCTACCTACTGGATAAGCTGCAGATCCTAGTTAACCAGCAGCCTACTTCTTCCTACCCCCATCCCCCAGAACTGCCTTATGACTATCCCATGCATGCTTGAATTCCACCACTGATTTTGACTCCACAACCTCCTTGAAGGCGTTCCATGCATCCACAACCCTCTCTGTAAAAAATACTTCCTTAAATTACCTCTGAGCCCCCCTCTATTTTCAAATTGTGCCCTCTTGTTCTTGCACACTCTTTTTTGAAAGATGCTACCCTCTTGGACTTTGTTGATTCCCTTGAGGTACTTGAACGTTTCTATCATGTCCCCCTCCTCCTTTCCTCGAGGCTATACATATTAGCTCCTTAAGTCTCTCTTCATATGTCTTCCGGTGCAGACCCTGCACCATTTTAGTTGCCCTCCTCTGGACAGCTTCCATCCTGTCTATGTCTTTCTGAGATTGGGTCTCCAGAACTGCACACAATACTCCAGATGGGGTCTCACCAGCTGTCTGTACAGAGGGATAATAACTTCCTGTTTTCTACTGGTGATGCCTCTCCCTATGCATCCCAGTATCCCCCAGCCCTCCTGCTGCCCTCTCACATTGCTTGCCGTCTTTAGGTCATCTGATATGACTACCCCAGGTCCCTTTCCATTTTTGTTGTTGTTAGTATCTCACCCCCATTGTGTACTCTTCCCTGGGTTTTGTTTCCCAGGTGCATTACTGCACTTCTTAGCATTGAATCTAAGCTGCCATACATTTGACCATTCCTCTAACCTTGCCAAGTCCTTTCTCATCCTTTCCACCCCACCTGTGCATCAACTCTGTTGCAGATCTTAGTGTCATCTGCAAAGAGACATACTTTTCCTTCCAGTCCTTCTGCAATGTAAACATAAAGACATTGAGAGGACCAGTCCTAATACTGAACCCTGCGGTACCCCACTAGTAACCCTCCTTTCTTCTGAGTGGACTCCATTTACTATTACTCTCTGTGTCCTATTCTCCAGCCAATTCTTTCCCAGGCTGTCATCTTGGGACCCACTCCCAGGCTGGCTAACTTGCATATTAATCTTTTGTGTGGGACTGTGTCAAATGCCTTGCTAAAGTCTAGGTAGGCCATGTCCACAGCCCCTCCTGATCTACTACTTTGGTCACCCAGTCAAAAAATCTATCAGATTCGTCTGGCATGACCTTCCGCTGTGAATCCATGCTGCCTAGGGTCCTGTGCCCTCTGGCCTCTAGATACTCGACAATTCTTTCCTTTAGAAGTGATTCCATCATTTTCCCTATCACTGAGGTTAAACTAACAGGTCTATAGTTTCCTGCTTCTGCCTTGCTCCCACTTTTGTGAAGGAATCACATCTGCCCTCCTCCAGTCCTCGGGTACCACCCCATCCTCCCATGATTTGTTAAAAAGGGTAGTCAGTGGTGTCACTAGTTCTACCCTTAGTTCTTTTAGAATTCTGGGATGAATCCCATCAGGCCCCATTGCTTTGTCCACCTTCAGTTTTAAGAGTTCTTTCAGAACCCTTTGTTCTGTAAATGGGCCGGTATCAACTTCTGTATCCAGAGTGTTACTACTGTTTGTTTTATGTACCTCCCCTCTTCCTTTGTAAATACTGAGCAAAATATTTGTTTAGTATCTCTGCCTTTCACAGTCTCCTCTGCCCACCCTCCTCCCCTTTATTAAGCCTCACTATCCCTCCTTGGTCTTCCTTGCTCCCTGATGTACCTATAAAGGTTTATCCCCTTCTTAACTGAGTTGGCTATCTTTTCCTCGGTTTGGGCCTTTGCTGTTCTGACTGCCTTCCCAGCCTCCTTTTGCTTTAACTGATACAGTTCTCTGTCCTGCTCCTTCTGCAATTCCTTGTACTTCCTGAATGCTTTCTTTTCTCTTGAACCTTCACTGCCACTTCCTTTGAGAACCATAGTGGTTTCTTACATCGTCTTGTTTTGTTTATTTGCTTCACACAAAGGCTCGTTACCTCTGTGATGGCAGTTTTATTATTCCCCATTGTTCTTCCACCTCTCTTCCTGCCCATTTGCTAGTGCATTCCTTAGGCACTCACCCATTTTGGCAAAGTCAGCCCTCCTAAAGTCCAGTACTTTGTCTTTGTATGCTTGACTCTATTGCTGTGTTTATTGTGAACCATACTGTTCGATGGTCACTAGTTCCCAGATGGCTACCCACTTCTACATCTGTAATCCTCTCACCATCTCCATTTGAGAGAATCAAGTCTAATATTGCTCCCTCGGTGGGCTCCAGTACTAGTTGTCTAAGGCATGCCCCTGTAGGGCATCTAGAATAACTGCACTCTTGAAGTGGCAGCTGCAACTGCACTCCAGTTAACATCTGGCATATTCAGATCACCCATCAGCAATATCTCCCTTTTTCTGCCATTCTAAGTATACTTTCTATCATTTCCCTGTCCATTTCCTCCCCTGAGAAGAGATCTGTATCTAACCCCTCTTGGCGTATTGTGTGCCATTGCCTGTCTCAAATTTACCCACAGTGCTTCTTCTCCTCCCTGTGTACCTTTTTGTTCTGTTGCTTTTATTCCTTCCCTTATGTAAAGAACTACTCCTCCTCCTCTTTACCCTCCCTGTCCCTCCTGTACACAGTGTATCCTGGTATGTTTATGTCCCAGTCATGGTTTTGTGTGTACCATGTTTCTGTGACTGCCACGATATCCAGATGTTCTTCCTCCATCAAGGCCACTAATTCAGGAAGCTTGTTACCCAGACTACGGGCATTAGTACCCATTGCTCTCCATTTTTTGATGGCTTTACCTTCCAGTGCAGCATCCCCCACTGACCGTTCTACCTCTGTCTTTTTCTCATTTAGTACCCTGTTTTGTAGGGAGAGGCTGGGATTTTCCTGCTGCTTGTCAGTGCCTCCCCTTGACTAGTTTAAAATCTTGTCAATGAAGCATTTAAACCGATTGCTCAAAAGACTTGTTCCTTCCTGGACAGATGCAGACCATCCTGCCAGTATAGGCTGGTGTCCTCCAGGTGGAACCCAGTCCCCAATGAAAGCCAACCCCTGTGCTCCACACCATTTTTTCAACCATTCATTAAACTGCTTGGTGCCATTACCTCGCCTCCCCATGCTTTTGACAGGCAGCACCTCTGAGAAGGAAACTGTGTGTGCTACTCGTCTTAGGTCCCTCCCCAGCTCTGCAATGTCCTCCTGCACTGCTCTAATCTCATGATGAGCCAAGTCATTTGTCCCTAGGTGGACAATTACGTCCAACTCGAGATCCTTGCAGCTGTTCTCGTGATCCTGAGGATCGCTTCCTGTCCCTCAAGCCATGGCACCAGGCAGGCACCTTACTTCATTTTCTCATCTCCCCAGTTCTATACCCCTAATAATTGAGTCCCCCACCAGGAGCTGCTTCCTTTCCCTTTGGTGTCCTCTGCCTCCTTTCTGTGGGCCTCCCTTGTGACAGTTATCATCAGTCTTCTCTGCGGGTGCATCCATAGGGGAGCTATGCTCCCCCAGAATGATGTCTGGATTGTGGAGTGGAACAATTGACTGGGTGTGCCTATGTTCCACCCTCCTCACCCTCCCTGAGCCCACTGTGGTCCAACTGCTGTGCTTTCTTTGCAACCTCTGAGGTAGTGGTGGTGGCGCTAGTGCTCCCTGGATGGGGGAGGTTCCCTTTCTACTGTCCAGTGCAGCCTGGGGGAAGGTTTCCTTACTACTGTCCAGTGTGGCCTGAAGGCGGGCAACTTCCTCCCTCAGGGCAGATAGTTGTCTGCAAATAGGGCAGCATCTCAGCCTCAGAAAGACTCCCGGAAGACTGCTGCCCCAGCCATTACATTGCATATTCCCACATGTTTATCTAGTTTTTTTTATTGTATTTGTATGTGTGGCTGTGTGATTTGATTATATAGAAATATATATATATATTATACAACGTGTATGCTTATATTATCAGTGCAGTGTGCTAGAGAGGATATGACAGTGAAATGCACCTTGCACTCGAGGAAATGATGTCAGAACCTCAGGTATAAAGGAACTATTTCCAGGGATGGGTGGGAAGGGGTTGGGCCTAAACTGTGTCCTCACAAAACAATTGACTAAAAGCTCTCACCACCGCCATGAAGTGCCTTCCTGTCAGCAAGATACCCTACACAACAATTTGACAGAGAAAGTACCCTGCTAATCAAACAGAGAAAATCCAGACATCAAGAGAGAGAGTTTAGTTACAGATAATTCGTCCAAAATAGTATATTCCACAGCTTCTCAGTTGTTCCCAGCACTCCTGTACACAACCTGGAAGAAGATGGACTTCTGGCTCATACAGGAGCACACCACTAGTTTATAGTAATTGAATAATGCTGACAAATGGTCTAGCTAGACAAATGGCTATGATGCTGAGCTCTGACTTGTGAGACAATTACCTCACCTCAGGCTATGTTTGGCATCCAGTTTCAACCTGCAGCTTTTGCTATTTTGAATCACAGAGCCCCCACCAAAAGTTGCAAAATATATTGATGCAGATTCACACAGAATTCAAGTAATCCAGTCAGTTAGCCACAAGGAAAATCAAATATGCAGAAGATAAGCAGTTTTAAAAACCCTTTCTGAATTAAAACTAAAACAAATACCAAGCTCTGCCACTTTAAAATTGAGGAAAACTTCTCTCAGATTAAGCAAGAGAGAGAGAGTTTAGTTACAGATAATTCGTCCAAAATAGTATATTCCACGCAGCTTCTCAGTTGTTCCCAGCACTCCTGTACACAACCTGGAAGAAGATGGACTTCAGTTATGGCCTCTACTTACCTCACAAGTTGATTTGCCACGAATGAGGTTCATAAATGTAATACCTAGCCATTCAAAATAAATAATTTATTTTCATGCAGCCCATGGCATATGCAATTTTTACAATACCAGGGCAGGTACTGCAGTTCTGACTGTTTTGTGCCTTTTTTTATTTTGGTCTTTGGTAACTGGGTAAGGCCCACTAGGCACAAGTGCCTGTTTTCAGGGGTGACCTGAGAGCACTGGGCAGTTAAGTGATTTGCTCAGAGTCACACAGCATGCAAGTGGAGGTTGTGAGAATCAAACTCAGGTCTGGTCTGCTGGATGTACCAAGCTCGTTCACACCTCGTTCCTCTAACCTCTAGGCTGTACAGCCAGCCCAGTAGTACTGGACAGAATGTTGGGTATAAAAGGATTATATTCAGAATATTATGGAGCTGAAGTGGAGATAACCATTGTTCTCTGAGCTGGAATGAAAATAAATGATTTCTTTTTCACTGTAGCTGCCCTTCACATTAAAATAAATGCATTTATTTGTGATTATAACATGGCAGAAAACAGAAGACTAGAATAAAAAACATGGACTGGAGGAATGGCAACAGGTGATCATAAAGCAACAGTGGATTAATGCCACGGCAGAACCATGGTTGCTTGTGTAATACCAGTATGAGCTACAATAAAATACATAGCACAGTTTTCTAATAATCCATGCTTGCTCCAAAAATTCTTTGCTCAAGTGCAGTTCCCATCATAAAACTGCAAAATTGGCTGATTTTCTCACCCTCCCACCCAGTGGCTCACCATTCATGAGTGAAGCACAAAAGGAGAGCAATACATAATTTTAATGTCAACTTTTGTGAGTGTGGAGTAGTGAGCATCGCTACCCTGGTCAATACACACTGTGGTAAAGATGGGCCTTGCACCTTCTGTAACAGAAAGCAAAATTAACAAAGCAAGATCGAAGAAAGAGACTGCTTCTATGCGTGAAAAGAAAAATAAAGAACATGAGAAACACAAAAGGAAACCAAAGAAAGAGCAACAATACTAATCAAAACAAGCATTTGAAAGGTGAGAGCAGTAAACTTCATGTTGTTCTATCTCCTGCTGAACTAGATAATTTAGAGAGGAGGAAAAAGGTGAAGTTAATACTCTCAAAAATAGTACTTGGTCTATGAAAGTTTTTTTCAGATTGGCTCAATTCAGTACATTTGGAAATTGATCTAAAAATCCTGGGCTGTCAAAAGTACTGTGCTGCAAGCATGGTTTCACAGCCATCTGTTGGCCTGCCAAAGGAACTGCAGGAACAAAATATGAAGATCTACCCTAGCACAATCCCATCATGCAGTGCAACCCATATCTTGTAATACATACTAATGAAAATTGAAGAACCTAGCGTAGAAAGTTAACTGCAAATCTTTGAAAAGTTTTAAAATATGTTTTGATGTTAGGATGCTTAAAACTTGCAATGAAAGCCATTTTTGACAAAAGTGGTACATCCAAGCTCACCGGGGCTTCTGATCGCCGCATCCAGAGCAGCCGCTGCCGTGGACCCGCTGGTCTGCCAAGCCAAGCAGTAACCCCAGCGGCAGGCACCAAGACTTCTCCCCGCTCCTCCGGGATCTTCTCCTTTAAGGAGCCGTCCGCGAAGCTCAACCCCGGATCGAGGACCAGCAGCCCGGCCACTCCCCACTGCATTGGCCCGCCCGAGCCGTAAAAAGCCGTGGTACATCCAAGCCCACGAGGCCTTCGGATCGCCGCATTCAGAGCAGCCGATGCCGTGGACCCGCTGGTCTGCCAAGCCAAGCAGTATCCCCAGCGGCAGGTGCCCAGACTTCTCCCCGCTCCTCCGGTATCTTCTCCGTTGAAGGAGCCGTCTGCGAAGCTCAAGCCCGGATCGAGGACCAGCAGCCCGGCTGCTCCCCACTACATTGGCCCACCGTAGCCGTAAAAGCTATAAGGTACGTCCCTGGGAGTTTCAACTCCCTGAATTTTCGAAAAAGGCACCAAGACTGTGACTGGAGAACCCCCTCCTTGTGAGCTGCACGGATTGGCGTAAAACCCAAGGGACTGTTCTTGGCTCTGTTACCCACTGCCGTCGGCTCGAGACATGGACCGCACTGCACAGTAGTGAGCATACCTTTCCCCGACTTCAGCATGCCTTTTCTGGCTCAGATTCTACTGTGGGTACAGCTTCTCTGGGGCAAACTTGCTCTCTCTTGTACTAATTTTAAAGCTGCTGGCTAAAATTCCACTGTGATTACAGCTCCTTTGGGGCTTACTTGTGAGGGTGTGCGCTTTTGTATTGATTTTAAAGCTACTTACTGAAGTTTTATCTCTGCCCAGTAACAACTACCATACGGAAGAAATAGAGCTGTGTTATTTATTTGTGCTGTAGCATTTCTTAAAGTTACCCACAGGGGTTAATTCCAGTATTGCTAGCAAATTAGACGGTTAAGGAACTGATCTAGTGTTTGAAGTATAAGTTTATTTCTCAAGCTTGTTCTCTCTCTCTCTCTCTCTCTCTCCCTCCTCTCCATAAAACTGCCACACTCCACCCTGTCTACTCCTCCCTCATCTCTCTGCCCGCCGTATTTCTTTTGTTCTACTTGAGCCCCCCCCACCTACGCTTAAACCCTCTCCCTTGCTCTCTCCTTCAGGTACATCCAAGCCCACTGGGGCTCCGAATCGCCGCATTCAGAGCAGCCGCTGCCGTGGACCCGCTGGTCTGCCAAGCCAAGCGGTAACCCCAGCGGCAGGCGCCCAGACTTCTCCCCGCTCCTCCGGGATCTTCTCCAATGAAGGAGCCATCCGCGAAAGCTCAAGCCCAGATCGAGGACCAGCAGCTCGGCCGCTCCCACTACATTGGCCCACGAGCCGTGAGTCGTCCTGGGAGTTTCAACTCCTGAATTTTGAAAAGGCGCCAAGGCGGTGATTGGAGAGCCCCTCCTTGTGAGCAGCACGAATTGGCGCAAAACCCAAGGAACGGTTCTTGGCTCTGTTACCCATTGCCGTTGGCTCGAGACATGGACCGCACTGCACAGTAGTGAGCCTACCTTTCCCCGCCTTCAGTACGCTTTTTCTGGCTCAGATTCTACTGTGGTTACAGCTCCTCTGGGGCAAACTTGCTCTCTCTTGTACTAATTTTAAAGCTACTGGCTAAAATTCCACTGTGATTACAGCTCCTTTGGGCTTACTTGCGAGGTGTCGCTCTTCAAACCGCGCTTATGCCAGCTCCCATCTGCTCCCCCACCTCACCCACCCTGGGAAGACCTGTAGCTATATAGGATCCTTTTGGTCAGATGACTAAGTGTCCACTTTCTCATTGGCTCCTTATACACTGTGTCACCACTAGGGGTGAGCCTTTCCATTACTCTCTGTTCATCCTTAGAGTAACTTAGCCAAGTACGCCTCCATAGCTGCATTTAACCTCATATCTCTGGACTGCCTCTTAGTAGGGTCGCATTGAAAGCTAACATAGTACCTACCCTTACCATACGTCTTCTCAGTTTAAACCCTTCTCTCCTTTTGTGCTGTGTCATAACCAAACCAGATACCGGTACTGCTGACTTGAAATTAGGTCAGTATTTACCTACTCAGTAGGTCAAACAGGGAATTTTAGCCTATACATCTTTCTATTTTAACAACAGTCTAGACTCATAACGTTCTCTGGATTAGGCAGAGTAGCCTTCTACCCATGTCGCAGAGCGATGGACGCACACTGCCCCTAAGTGGCAAAATAAGGATACGATATCTTGTGCCTGGGTTCTTACTATTACTTTGTGTAAGTGAGATCTCGTTTTTCTCATGCAGACTGAACTATAATTGTCATGCAGATGGGGACTTCAGGTTCTCCAACCAGTTAGTTTCTAAATGCTGGCCTGCAGCCACTTGGCAATCTCTCTTACAAAAAAGGATGTACTTACTACATGCATCGTGCCCTCGGTGAACTGAGCAGGAAGCATTATTTGCCCCTTACTTATTACGTTGCAAGGCTTACATTCCTATCATTTCTAGAGCTTATGCTATCAGGCGATACTGAACCTAATCCAGGCCCTCCAGACTGCGTCACTGCAGCTGACCTAACTGGACGAGCAAAAAAATGTCTTCTCATAGTCCACATGAACATCAGAAGTATAATGTGCCACATGGCCGAACTGGAAGCATGGATCAAAGTCTATAAACCTGACATACTCCGTCTTACAGAAACATGGCTAAAACCATGAATACATGACTCTGTGCAGCATACCGAGTTACTGTCTTATCCGACGAGATAGACCGGGTACAAAGCGTGGCGGTGGTGTTGCACTCTACCACAATAACCACCTCAGTATCACAACTGTCCCAGCACGTGACCCACTCATGTTATGTGAATCTATTCATGCCATAGTCTCACTTGGGGCAAATAAATTACACATAGTCTGCATCTACAACCCGCCATCCGGGGGTATGGCTCGACTTCAGGACCTGCTAAGCCAAACAACACAGTCTGTCAACCTAAATGAGGCCTTAATTCTTGGGGATGTAAACCTAAACTGGTTAGGACCCTCTCACAGTGCCCTCATGTCTTTAGTGTACAGCTTTAACCTGTACCAGCTTATAGCTGATAAAACGAGGATGGCAACTCCATCCAAACCAGGTACCCTTATAGACTGGCTACTTACAAATCGCTTTGAGCATGTGACCAAGGCAGGTATCTTGGCAGATGCAATAACTGACCACTCTCCAATATTCTGTTTATGGACCTCAGGTGCCCCACCATCTCCTCCACCCCGCTTTGTCACCTTTACAAACTTTGCAGGCAGGGACAAAAATGCTTTCCTTCACGATGTTTCCACAATAGACTAGTCTGAAGTCTACCATGCGCAAAAAGTGGAGGATGCCTTACTTGTCTTCCTAGACAAATTCAGTGCCGTCCAGAGTAGGCATGCCCCTGAGGTAAAAATGAGGGTCAGAGGAAACCAAACTAGGTGGCTCCATAAAGACCTGCTTGCAGAGCTATGGCACAGGGATAAACTGTGGAAGCACTACAAACGTACTGGCTTGCTTACTGATCTCATTACTTACAAGACACACAGAAATCCCTGTAAAAAATGCATAAGACAAGCCAAAAGTAAGTACTGCCAGAACCTGCTATTCAGCTCAGCCCATGACCTTCGGAAATTCTGGGCCCATGTAAAAACTTTCCTTGGTACATCTCAATCTGTAACCCCTTCAGAGATGATTCTCAATGGAGCTCACTGTAACAACTCTTATATAATAGTGAATGCCTTCAACAGGATGTTCTCCGAGCTCTCACCCTACACCTCTTCCTTTCCACCGGCACCCACTGTATCTCAGCCCCCAAAATCTAGCAAACCGCCAGACACCCCTTCATCATCCAACGGGTCTCCTCTGTCCTGGTCTTTCTACTTCAAGGCTATTACCAGTCCACAGGTCCTCAAACTGCTAAAAGCCATCTCCGATAACACTAGCCCAGGGTCTGACTCACTTGAACCCCACTTAATGAAGCTGGCCGCCCATCTCATTGCCTCTCCACTGGTCAAAATCTACAAACTATTCCTTTCTAGGAGTGTCATGCCAGACCTCTGAAAGATTGCTAGGGTAACTCAGATATTCAAAAAGGGGGATAAGAAGGATATCTCAAATTACAGGCCAATAGCGATTCTCTCAGTCTTGAGCAAAATACTGGAGAAGTTTGTCAGCACCCAAACTCTGGACTTCACTGCAACCTCAAATCTTCTCTCTGACATGCAACATGGATTCAGGAAAAATCATAGCACTTCAACGGCCCTGGCAAAATTCACCTCAGATACTCTCTCAAACATGGACACTGGACGACTAACAGGGGCCGTCTTCATTGACCTCACTAAGGCCTTTGATCTTGTGGCTCACTCCCTACTCCTTTCTACTCTTCAAAACATGGGCTTCTCTACTCCAGTTGTGAATTGGTACAGGAGCTATTTATCTGCTAGGATCCAAGTAGTGAAATTCAACTCTATAGTATCTGAGAACACCACAATGAACGTTGGAGTTCCCCAGTGATCTATTCTGGGACCACTTCTATTCTCCCTCTTTATCAACAATATTCCGGACAACATCTCAACTTGCTCCTCTCTTCTCTATGCAGATGACCTTGTCATCTACACCAGCTCAACTAACACTGACTACCTCAACTCGTCTCTGACCACTGATTACAGGAGCATTCAAAGCTGGCTGTGCAACCATAGACTGGTTCTAAATGCTAACAAAACAAAAACCATGCTCCTGGGCTCTGCCCCTAAACTAAGAACTTGTCCCTCACCCTTGATGGTCCACGACCTTGAGGTGAACCAACTAGAGCCTGTCACATCCTTCAGGTATCTTGGGGTTATACTTGACCAATCTCTAGATCTAAGCCTCCACATTCAATCAACCTACAAAACAGTAAACTGGGTGTTGCTTACAAAACTAGCTACATGCTAACTCCTTCTGCTAAGCTGGCCATTGCCAGGGGGATCCTGCTCCCAACCCTTACATACTGTGCTCCTATCCTTGCGACTGCCCATAAATCATCGCTACTGAAATGGGACGTCACCTATAACAATATCTGTCGTTATGCAAAATCGTCCTCTCGGCTCAAACATCGATGTTGGCTTTATAGTGACCTAGGTTGGCTCTCCCCCTCTGCATCCAGACAATACTATCTTGGCTCTCTATCTGACTCCATAATCAGGCTGCAAACCCCGGCCTCCCTTACAAAGCTATTAAGTCCCATCACCTCATACCGAGGACTAAGGTCAGTTGACAAATCACTACTGAGGGTACCCAGGTGTCACACCTCCAAAGGGACCGGGGCATTCAGACATGCTGCCCCTCTGATGTGGAATGCTCTGCCCCTGGAATTAAGACAATCTACATCCCCGCTATCACTTTAAAAGTAGGATACGACGTTACCCGTCTCTGGTTGAACACTGTACCTGTTTCGACCCTACCTGACCCAACGGGTGGTCCACCTGCCCCGTGTCACAGCCACTGGACGATCTAAATCTCCTGCTTCTTGTAACACACACATCTCTCTCTCCTCTCCCCATTCCTCTCTTCTTACACTACCCGCGGCTTCTAGGACCCCCTCCTACTACTCCCACACCCCCTCAACTCCCTTATTTCGCCTACAGTACCCTACTGCTATTGCCCCCCCCCCCAGTTCTCTTCCTCAATTTAAATTCGTTAGGTACTTCTCTAAGAAAATTTGTACCCTCTTGTGATGACACATGCACGAAGCACTTTTTCTTTTGGGCCCAATCCCTCCATGTTATGAAGCGTTCTACTACATGTTTAGTTGACTGTATTGTCCTACATGATGTTTTATATACCACAGTTAATGCCTACTTATAATAATGTATGACTGTACTAGTGCCTGTTCCCTTCCTGTTATGACCCGTTCCATGATATGTTTAGCGACGGTAGTATCTTTGTGATTGTTGTATGTAATACTGGCTAATGTTTTGTTAGCCAGTTTACTGTTATCTGTGTCTACATGGCTAAAAATAAGTTACATTGTTTTGCTGTCATGCACTTTACTGTTTACTGTCATCTTTGTCTACATGGCTAAGAACAAGCTATACTGACTGCTGTCATGGATTTCTGAAATGCTTTTCTGTATGTATTGCCTTGTACTCTGCCGGGTCGTGCCTGAAAATAGTGATTTGTTGGCTAGTGCACTTACCCAGTAAACAAAAATGAAATAAATAAAAATAAATAAATAGCAGCCACGATATTTCCAGTAGGTGTGTTCCAATTGGTTTGTACTGTGTGTACACCATATTTAACAGTACAGCATAAAGCATTCCAAATCTAAATCAGTTTGTCTGTTTTCATTTATATAGTGAATATTAGTCATACAATCACTACCACGTTACAAGTGCGTTAAACCACTCCAGCACATGGTTCTACTTGTGACATTAATCTATGGTTGGCAGGTTGGACGCATTCTGCCTTCAGCCTCGTATGCCAACCAGCCCAATCATAGATTAATGCCACAGTAGAACCATGCTCTGTCGTGGTTTAATGCTTACTTGTATAAACGGGATATTCTATGAGTTGATCACAAATAAGATTTTTATTCACTCTGTTGCCTTGCAACGAGTGGCAAAGCTGCATTGTTAGCATCATGCAAGACTGAATAAAAAGCCATGAGATGTCCTATGTATACCACAGGTAGGGGGGTTATGTTGGTAGTCTGTTCACTTCTCAGTACATTAAAAATGCAAGTTGTTTTTTTTTTTGGTCCCCTAGCATCAAAGGTGCTGAATGTTCACTATATTACCCAGAATTAGTGTGGGAACCTTATCCTTATTGGTGGATTGTGGAAGCAGTTGCTTTTTCCTGTCATAGGTAGGTCATGACAATGTGTATTTTATTAGTCCTGATTAGTTGACGAAAGCCACTGTGAAAGGCTGTGGTGAAACTATGCCAGGGTTACAGTGGTAATAACCTGTTATTTCCGCCATAGCAGTCAAAATAAAAATGTGTCATTTACCAGTGTTTTTCATACATACAGGCGCACACACACCTCACTAGGTTAAAGCTGGCTGCTTCATTTCCTCTCAGTCAGCAATTCCAGTACTTTAGGCTGTTACAGCTTGGGAAAGGGGGGGGGGGGGGCACGCCTAACCACAGAGTTTAAATATAAACATTCTAAATTCTATCTCCAGAACAACAACTCAGGGCTGAGGTGACTGCAGAATGTATGACATCACTGTTTAACTCTTATTGCAAGAAACAGAAAATAAGTCAAAGCTGCTCGCACACCTGACCGGCCTGGTGGCTTGGAGGTTGCACTACCACCTACAACCTCAGCGACCCAGGTTGGGGAGTGGACTAAGGTTGCTAGGGGTCAGTTGGGGGGGAGGGGATTAAGCATTCAGAGGACTGTTCTCTCCGAGGTAGGGGAGGCTTTTTACTCTGCCATCAGCTGCCACCAGGTAAAAGCCTGTAGGCAGTGTAGGCATGAGCGACACGAAGGGAGAGTGCTGCAAGACTGATGCAGTGCACATGTGCCTCCACAGAAGCACATGCTGACATCACGCCGCAGCTGGAAAGGGTCAGGGAGAATAGAGGAAAATAGTAGAGTGGGCATAAGTTAAGCCCCGCCTGCCTTCCCCGACCCACACCACTGCCCAGGATGTCAATCCAATCAGGATGAGTGTCTCAGGGCGGAGGATGATATACCATGGGGGGGAAAAACAGTGGGCCCAGCAAGTTCTGGGGAGGTGGTTGCTGGTTGGGGGAAGAAGGGGAAAGGGCTGAGAACTGCTCATTCTGGCCAAGAAGGAAAAAACACCAGTAACAGGGGAAAAAAAATTCTGCGTGCACATTCAGCTGTCTACGATCTTTTTAAAAAAAATGTTTGATCTGAATGTCAGGCTTTCAGTCTCATAATCACCTAGTAAATACTACGCTGAAAGGTATGACAGATTTCTCAAAAACCTTCAGTCTTGTTACTTGCCGCCCATTTCTTAAGAAGCAGAGCAGTCTAGACTGAAGCCCAAATCCCACAGTGTGTACAAACTATTACCTTGAGGGTCAAACACAAAGCTACTACAAAGGGCAAGATATCCTCACCACATCCAGTCTTAAACTTTCCCTGGAGGACATAGCTTTAAACATACAACAATGTCAGTCTGTGAAGGCATTACCTACTGCATGTAGTCCTGCTTCATTATGCAGACTAGAGTAATGGCTAGCCTCTCCTAAAAGGAGTCACTCTATGCATGCATACAGTTAGGGAAGTGAAGTAGTTAAACAGATAACCAAATAATGTTTTAAGGCTAACCTGCAGACACGACCCTGGAAGTAGAGGTTCTGCCAGGAGCGACACAGGTATTTAGAGTGGTCAATCACACGGACCCAGTCCAGTTCATCCATGGATACCTCAATGTAGTATGAATAAGACCTGGAGAAGGAACAAGAGATGAGTCAGTACAATGCTTTGACTGATACAGGCAAGTCACGAGCTACAGAGTGTGTGTGTGTGTTTTGGTTGCAGTGGAAGTTATCCAGTCAAGACCACGTCAGAACAAATGCAGAGTCAAAAACCACGCCAGCAAAACAACGTGCACAGTTTCAGAGTCCGTTTATATGTATTAGCGGGGTTTTTCACCATGCCAGTTTTCTAGTCTTTGCGCAGCTCGGTTTTTGACTGCGTGTTGCTACTGGCAGAGTTTTGTCCTAGTCCCCAGTGGAACAACACATTTATCTCCACTAAAGAGTAGTAAAGATTCACAACTGACTGTAGCGAAGCCACAACTTAGTTATGAAGGTCTTACCACCTGTTATTAATTGACTTATTTTCATCACTGATTTTATACACTAGAGTTTTTTAGTTTGTTTTAGTAAGTTCCATTTAATTTTGCAATCTCCCCCCACCCCATATTATTTTTTTATCCTCCTGTGGAGCCTGGCAGGCGGCTCCAGTCCCTCACTCAGAGGGAACTGTGTCTCCAGCCGCACTGTTCCCCCATCTGACACCCCCCATGGCCCCCATGATAGGGCCGAAGCGAAGGGGCGCCGGTTTCCCCATCCCCAGAGCAAAATCCAGACATTGGGGCTGGGCAGCGGCACTGGGTGGCCATCATGGAACCTGCCAGCATATTCCTCCAGTTTGTACTCCATCCCCTCCCCACTGACTGATGCGTCGGCGTGCCTCCCAGCTTCGCATCTCCTGGCTGACACCAGAGGGTGATGATGGAGTGGAACAACAACCCTCCCTCCCTGAGAGAGGAGGCAGTCCTCCGGATGCTCGATCCTCTCTCTCCCCGCCTCCGCGGACCACTGGCATCCCGGGCTCATTCCCGAATCCAGGTCATTGGTGAGGTGTGGCAACCAGTGCCTCAACCTCCAGTGCCACTGGGCCAGCTTAATTTGCAATCTGAAGAAAGATGATGAATTTTGAAGTGGCAGAGGAAGACACTGTACATAAAGTTTTTTTTTTAAAATAACCAAGCAAAGAAAAATTACTGTATGTTATAACAAATTTGTTCAACAAAAACTAAGAAAAGTGCTTCAGAACAACAGCTGAAAACTGATGCCATTGTGTATCAGCCTGTGTATGCTGCTGCCCATCAAAAGGTCAAAGGTCGCATTTTTTTTTTTTTCAACAACACTGGGGACAGCATTCTACTGCTTTAAAATTTAGAAGATCAGACTGAAAACCAGGAGGGATTTTAATGGTATGATTTGAAAAGTAAGTTAAGCCGGCTCCGTGGCACCAAGCAAAGGGGTTCGCTTGGCACACCGACGATCTGGGTTCGCGTCCCCGAGCCTGGGTACCAGGAGCAAAGACCAGCAGGGAGAGGATCCAGAGCATCTACTGGACACTTCCCTCGTGGGGGGCCTGGCCTAAGCACCCTTGGGTGGACAGCTGAAGTGCCTGGGGTTGTAGTGACGACATGCCCCCGTACATCCCACCAGGGTCACCGTGCTCACATGAGGGCGAGAACTGCAGTGGGTGAATGGTCAAAACAGGAATATAGGAACACCCCTCCTGGCCAGATGACCAGTGCCGGCCCTGCCGCCACAAAGCCCTGGAGACAGCCCGGACTGGCTCCACAACACCCCAAGGATATGTAGTGTGGCTAGTAAGGTACTTCCCCCTCAGAAGAGAGGAACCCCCCCTCAAACAAAGGGCTATGTTGAGTTACCTGGGGGAGAGTTGTACTGGAGCTGGTGGCTGGGGTTGGGACCTAGGTACTCTGAAGGAGTGGCCGAATGGGGAAGGCTCCTCCTGGGGAGAAGCATAGAGAGAAAAAACACACACAAAAAAAATAAATAAATAAAAGTAAGTTAATGCCTGAAATAAGAAATGTGCTATTTAAAGGAGACGTCAAAACAATGTTTAGAACTACAATACACTTTCTCAAAGGTGTATTAATAAAGTTATGGACAAAAGCGATCACCTAGAGTACTAAAGTTCCATCTGTCGAGTCTGGACTTTTGAATCAGCTATTCATAGGGAGTCTGAAAATGTAATTTTTGTTCTAAAGTAATGCGGCATAAGCAGGACCGGCATTTGACACACGCGAACCACGCACCTGCTTGGGGTGCAAGCACAGCCAGGGTGCAGGTGGCTGACTGCACAGTGCAGTTTTGAGGAATATGGGGAGTCAAAGTTTTTGCATGTCCCAAAGTCCTGACTTACCTCTCTTCCTTGTTGAAGATGCCAATCACTGTCTGATATCATATGAGTGCACCCATAGCCAATCAGGTGCGCTACTCCTTTATTATGGGCTGACGTGCCAACTTTAGAATAATGTAGGGCCTTCTTAAGTCTTTCCCACCTGTAGCATGCCAACGTCTGCTAACATGAGCCAACCTACATCATGTTGCTGTGAAACAGACTTGCAGTAATGCACCTAGCAGGGAGGAACATGGAGCCGGAAGTCTGGGCACCATAAAAATCCCTATCGCACCAAACTGCAGCTGCTACAGGACTGCTCACTGGTGGTGTTGCTGACTAGTGGTGTGGTCCATAGAAGGAGAGACTGCAAGATCCAGAAGTGGCAAGTGGAGCTGGCTGTGCTGAGGGGCTTACCAACAGCATCCAAGTTCCACGAAGTGGCAGCAGCACCAAACAGCCCTGACAGGTGGGTGACATCAACAGCCCAGCAAAACTTGTAGTAGGTAGGCACAAACAGACCACGCTCAAAGTACTTCAGGAGTGGGTGCAGCCAGAAACTGTATCAAGCAAAAACACCAGAGACTGCACTCATTATGGGTTAAAATAAATCAACAGCAAACTTACTCAAAGTGAAGCCATTTAGTGAATTTATTAAAGAGGGCCAGCCACAGCTGGCACAGACACCTTGGCACTTCACTTTTGAAATGGGATGCTTCATCCAGTTTCAGACGCAAAGTGCAGAGGTGTCCATTCCAGCTGTGGCTCTCTCTAATAAATTTACTGAATGGTTTCACTTTGAGTAAGTTTGCTCTAGATTTATTCTAACCCATAATGAGTGCAGTCTCTGGTGTTTTTGAAGCAAAACTTGTACGAGGCAGCTATCCAAGGGTGGCTAAACCAGGAAAGAGGGGCTGGACTGGCAACTGTTTAAGAGCGTATTTCCTAGAGTACTGCATCTCTGCCCTCCCTGAGTCAGGAACTGCTCCACATTTGATTCCTTCCTCAGTGCTTCTTCCAGCCTTGCAGGGAAGCTATTAAATTAGTACTGCCACTGTGGTTCAAGTCTGTGAGATGAGCTGAATAGAGATTCTGCTGTTTGCAATATTAGGCTACCTGCCAAGTTTTTCACCAGCAGTGTTGCTGTGGTCACTAGGTAGTAGAGTGACACAAAGACATGCACCATTTTAATTCACTTCAGACATGCCAGCTATAAAGAACAGTTACGTAAGAACTTACTGTAACAGTAGATCTTTGAGGGGATCTCGGTCATCAGGTTACACCGTAGAAACTTCATCAGTGAATGGGGAATCCACACAGAAGATTTTTAGCAGTACAACTGGGCCCGCACACGCCATCATCAGCCAACATCGCCAACCCTATAAAAGGTGCAGGCGAGCCCGCACCCTCCTCAGTTCTTTCTCTCTGGAGACTAAGGGAGCAAGGTTGATGCCCTGGGGATCCAAGGAGAGCGAGGAACCCAGCTCTCATAGAAAAGATGGAAACAGTAGACAGTCAGATCCTGAACAGGAGCCCAAAAAAGGGGGAATGATGGGAGGGGAAAAGACCTGATGACCGAGATCCCCACGATGATCTACTGTTACAGTAAGTTCTTATGCAACTGTTCTATCTTTGGGGTATCTCAGTCATCAGGTTACACTGCAGGAATAAGTCCCAAGCAGTGACAAGCACAGTGGACAGTCTGGGAGGCTGGATCTCCATAAACTTAAGGGAGGAAAGGTGGAACAACCTACTCAGTCAAGGAGTTTCTTAAACTTAAGACAGAAGACCAAGAAAGCTGAACGGATCAAAGAACTCCATAAACTTAGGACAGAAGTCCTTGCAGAACATCCCTGCCAAAGCCTGCACAAGCTCTAGAAGCGATGTCCAGACTGTAATGCTTGGTGAAGGTGTGGACTGTACTCCAGGTGGCAGCAGCGCAAATATCAGTGGCTGAGACCCCTTTGAAACAAGCCACAGAGGTAGCCATGCCTCTGGTGGAGTGAGCTTTGACAGTACCAGGCAATTCTTTGCCCTACTTCTTGTAGCAGAACACAATGCAATTTGCCAACCATTTGGATAAACATTGCTTAGAAACTGAAATGCCCTCTACCTGGGGCAAAAGAAACAAACTGCTTAGACTTTCTGGACTCCTCAGTCCTGAGCAGGTAAGTTCTGCACAAATCTAACGTATGGAGCAGTGATTCCACTGGACTGGCATACTCCGGAAAATAAACTAGAAGGTGGATTGACCGAGTGTAAACTCAAACACCGTAGGGAGAAACTTAGGATTTGTGCATAAATACACCCTGTCTGTGTGAAAAATCAAATAGGGCTCCTCGCACCAGAGGGCCTGAAGCACTGAAATTCTTTGAGCAGAAGTAATTGCAACTAAAAAGAGCGCTTTCCAAGAGAGAAAGTGCAAACTGCAAGTTGCGATTGGCTCAAAAGGAGACAGGGTCAACTATTCCAAAATAAAATTCAAGTCTCAGGCTGAGAAAGGAGAATGGATTTGGAGTTTCAGATGTAGGATGCCCCGGAGGAAGGTATGGGAGACATCCAGTTGAGCAACAGTGCGGTCACCCACAGGCTCGTGGAAGGCAGAAATAGTCGAAAAGTGGACCTTGAGGGAGAAGTACTGGAGGCATGACTCAGACAGAGATCAGGTAGTCCAGGACATGCTTCACCAGGCAGGTGAAAGGGTCAAGGGAAACATTTGCCAGCCCAGATGGCAAACTGTTTCCACTTCATGACATAAGTGGCACAAGTGGAGGGCTTGCGAGTGGCCACTAGGATGGTCGCCACCCTGCTGGAGACTCCAAACCTGGTGATGGCTACGTCCTCAGGAGCCACGCATGCAGATGGAGGGACCTCCGATTGGGATGGACCAGGGTCTCCTGATCCTGGGTCAGCAGATTCCTGCAAAGGGGCAGAGGGAACCACATCTTGCGAGGCCAGAATGGAGCCACCAGTATCATGCTGGCCTCTTCCTTCTGCAATTTGATCAGCACCCTTTGTATTAGTGGGAATGGAGGGAATGCATAGAGAAATCTCCCACTCCAAGAGAGGGACAACACGTCTCACCAGAAAACTTTAGGCCCTGGATCCAGTAAGCTGAAATTGGGCAGTTTTGCATTGTGGGGATGCAAATAAGTCCAACTCTGGATGACCCCATCTGTCAAACAGATCTTCTGCTGTGGATGAGAGAAGCTCCCATTCATGTATGCTGGACTGAGTCCTGCTGAGGCTGTCCACCATGGTGTTTAGGACACCTGGCACGTGAACGGCAGATAGTGTCAGATTGTGGTTCAGTGCCCAATACTGCTCTCGCATGGCCTCCCTGCAAAAAGGGGGTACAAGTGAGTCCTGCCCTGCTTGTTGATATAATAGACAACACTCAGATTGTCTGACTGCACCAACAGCCAGCGTGGGGTCAGATGATTCTGGAAGGCCTATCAGGCATAGACCACCGTTCTCATCTCCAGGACACGGACATGCAGGGTGGCTTCCCACTGGGACCAGGATCTAGCAGTTTGGAAGGGACCCAGGTGGGCTCCATAACCCAGACCCAAGACATCCGTGGTTAGGATCTGACTCAGGGCGGAAAGCTGGAAAGGGACCCCTTGATGGAGGTTCGAGGGGACCATCCATCACTGAAGTACCTTGTGTACCGGGGAGAAGACCAGGACTAGTTAGTCCACTGTCCCACTGTACCTGGAGGGTCCACTGCAGGGTGCACATGTGGAGTCTGGCTAGCACGACCGTATTAGTGGCTGTGGCCATGAATCCTAGGAGCCATAGATATAGCCTGGCAGAGATGTACCAACTCTGGGTGACCTCTTGCGCTTGGGATATGAAGCATTCTGCCCTGCTCTGGGGTAGGAAGGCCTTCCCCTGCCCAGAGTCCGGGACCATCCCAATGTACTGTAGCCTTTGGGATGGAACTAGCACAGATTTGGGCAGACTGACTGTTATGTTCAGAGACTGAAAAAGCTGAAGAGTATGCTCCAGAGTGGACAACAGCTGCTCCTTGGATGGGGCCTTGAGAAGCCAGTCGTGTAGGCACAGAAAGATATACAGTCCCTCTCTTCTGAGGGCTGCTGTGACTGCTGCTAAGCACTTGGTAAAGACACGTGGTACAGAAGAGAAGCCAAAGAGCAATACCTTGAACTGGTAATGTTCTCCCTGAAAGGTGAAGCAGAGAAACCTCCTGTGAGGAGTGAAGACCACGATGTGTAGGTAGGCGTCTTACATGTCCAGTGAGCAGGGCCAGTCCTCGGACTTGAGGAATAAGAATCAGCATTTATATAGCATGTGTATCCCAAAGTGCTTTACAAGCAATGCTAGACTTGTAGTGAAGTGATTGAATGTGTAGTGGTGGCCATATCACACATCAACACCTACAAACAGCCTGGACAATTCCATGAACCAGTTTGTGGGAAGGAAATGTTGTCCAGGATACCAGGATTGTCCCCTACTCTTTGAGAAGAGTGCCCTGGGTTCTTTTACTTCCACCAGGAGGGGAAACAGGCCTTGTAAGGTTACCATTTGAAATTTTTGTACTGGACATAAAGACTGAGGTCTTTCAAATCCAAAACTGGCTTCAGATCTCCAGTCTTTTTGGGAACTAGGAAGAATCTCCAACACAACCCCTGGTTTCTCCACCTCTTTGGCACCAGTTCTATCCTCTGCTTGCGCAGGAGAGAACACAGAAACATAGACTGATGGCAGATAAGGACCGCTTGGCCCACCTAGTCTGCCCATTTCCCTACCTACAGGATAAGCCGCAGATCCTAGTTAACCAACAGCCTATTTCTTCCTACCCCACACAAGAATTGCCTTATGTCTGTCCCATGCATTCTTGAATTCTCCCACAGTTTTACACCCCACAACCTCCTCAGGAAGGCTATTCCATGCATCCGCTACCCTCTCTGTGAAAAATACTTCTCACATTGCCCCTGAACTCGCCCCCCATTTTTAAATTATGTCCCTTGTTCCTTCAAGTCTCTTTTTTCTGAAAGATGCTACCCTCTTGGACTTTGTTGATTCCACTGAGGTACTTAAATGTTTCTATCATGTCCCCTCGCCTCCTTTCCTAAAGGGTATACATATTAAGCTCTTTTAGTTTCTCCTCGTATGGCTTCTCTTGCAGATCCTGCACCATTTTAGTTGTCCTCCTCTGGACTGCCTCTATCCTGTCTATGTCCTTGCGGAGATGGGGTCTCCAGAACTGGACGCAGTACTCCAGATGGGGTCTCACCAACTGTCTGCACAAAGGGATAACAACTTCCTGTTTTCTGCTGGTGATGCCTCTCCCTATGCATCCCAGTATATCCCCAGCCCTCCATACTGCCTTCTCACATTGCTTGTTAACCTTAAGGTCATCCGATATGATTATCCCAAGGTCTCTTTCCTTTTTTTGTTGTTGTTACTACCTCCCCCCATTGTGTAATCGTCCCCTGGGTTTTTGTTTCCCAGGTGCATTATTTTGCAGTTCTTTACATTGAATCCTAGCTGCCATACTTCCGACCATTCCTCCAACCTTGCCAAGTCCCTTCTCATCCTTTCCACGCCCCCTTGTGTATCAACCCTGTTGCAGATCTTTGTGTCATCTGCAAAGAGGCATACTTTTCCTTCCAGTCCCTCTACAATGTCACTTATAAAGACATTAAAAAGGACTGGACCTAGAACTGAACCCTGCGGTACCCCACTAGTAACCCCTCATTCTTCAGAGTGAACTCCATTCACAAATACCTTCTATGCCCTGTTGTCCAGCCAATGTTTTACCTGGGCTACCACCCTGGGACCCACTCTCAGGCTGGTTAATTTGACTATTAATCTTTTGTGTGGGACTGTGTCAAATGCCTTGCTAAAGTCTAAGTAGGCCATGTCCACAGCCCCTCCCTGGTCTACTACTTTGGTCACCCAGTCAAAGAAATCAATTGGATTCATCTGACATGACCCTTCCACTGTGAACTCATGCTGCCTTATGTCATGTGCCCCACTGGACTCTAGGTACTCAACAATTCTTTCCTTCAGAAGTGATTCCATCACTTTCCCTACCACAGAGGTCAAACTGACAGGTCTGTAGTTTCCTGCCTCTGACTTGGTCCCCCTTTTGTGAAGGGGAAATCACATCCACCTTCCTCCAGTCCTCTAGTGCCACACCATCCTCCCATGACTTGTTAAAAAGGGTAGTCAGTGGTTTCACTTATTCTCCCCTTATTTCTTTTAGAATTCTGGGGTGAATTCCATCAGGCCCCAATGCTCTGTCCACCTTCAATTTTAAGAATTCTTTCAGAACCCTTTCTTCTGTGAAAGGACTGGGATCAACCCCCCTATCAAAATGCTTCTGTTAAGACTGCACTTCTTCCCAGAAGGAAGACAAATGAGCCAGAGAGGGTAATTTGAGGGAGGTGGAGGGGTATCTGGAGGCTGCTGGACGAGCTCTAGAGTATGACCGCACTCTATGATCTGCAGGATCCAGGCATCTAATGTTCTGGTTCTCAATCGATTCAAATGGAGTGAGAACTGACTTCCGACCACCACCTCCCTCAGCCTGGACTAGAGGAAGGGGGTCCGGAAAGGAGTTGAGCTGAAGTGGAGCCAGCAGAGGAGGCTGGACCCTCAGCCCTGGGATGCTTGGCTGCTGCACCAGCATGGGAAGAGGCAGGCAAGGAAGGCTGGGCTCTGCGTTTGCCCTGAGGATGGGAGCCGAAGCCTGGTCTGTTGACTTGCTTACGAAAAGTAGGGCGCCCTCTACCACGCTGTTGAGTGTGGTAGAGGGAATGGACGGACTTAATGGCCGTACCAGAGGCCTGCAGATCATTAATGATGTCCTGGACATCCGGGCCAAAGAGTTTAGTGCCATTAAAAGGGGCGTTCAGCACCTTATTTTGCACATCAGCAGCAAAACCAGAAACCTTAAGCCATGAATGCCTATGGAGGCAGATGCCAGTGGCCAATGCCCTGGCAACAGTATCAAATAAAACACAGATGGCTCTTAGAAAATGCCTCCCAACAACCTCTGCTGTTTGGAAGCATTGGAGCAACTCTTGTTTCTGGGCATCATCAGGAAGGGCTTGGGCAGCAGTCTTGCCCTTTCTGGCATTGGTGTTCTGGAATTTCACCATGTGAGACAGGTAATTTGCTATCCTCTGGCCAAGGGTAGAGGAAGCATATGCCTTTTGCCCCAAAGATATATCCTGCGGGATTCTTTGTCCAGGGGCAAGGAAGTAAGGTGCTTGGGCACCTTAGACCGGTCATGTGCCACCTTGGTGACCACTCAGTCAGTTTCAGCCTAGGCAGCCAAGTATGGAATGACCCGAGGGGCACTGTATAGCTTACGCTCTGGGGGGGCATAGCTGGCACCATATCTGGTCTGTGCCAGGATGCCGTGGTAACATTCCTGAGGGATGGAAGTATGGGAGGAATAATCTTTGGGAAAGATTCAGGGATCTCCAGGCAGTCTGCCAGGTCCTTCCTGATAGCATCCTCCACCTCTGTCTGAAACCCCATAGTGGAAGACTAGTTGCTTTATAATGTTAAAGAAAGAAGCATCCTCAGTCGGAGACCTGGGGATATACTTAGATTCCTCACTGACAGAAGAGGCAGTAGACTTATGTGAAGTGCAATACTGCTCCTCCTTGCCTACCTCCTCTACCTCATCAGGAAGTATGAGGTCAGGGTGGTATTCCTCCTCGATCTCTTCATCTGTGTCTGGTGTCAGATATGCACTTGAAGGACCTCTGGCTGGCTCCTGGGCCCACTTACAGGAGTCTACAACGAAGAAGTTGGTGAAGGCACTGGCGACAAAGGCCTGTTAAAGGCAGAAAACTGCTCCACAATCACATTAGTGAAGTGGACTACAACTTCGGTCAAGTCCATGGTCGGAGAAGGGTTCAACGGCACGGATGTCGTCGCACCCGTCGAGCCTGTAGCCTTCGACTGGAAAGGATCAGGTCTCGAGGAGGCCACTGTCGACGGAGGAGGACCAATGACCCAGAGGTCAATGGCTGAATGCCCTGAAAGTCGGGCAGAGGGACTGTCTGTATGAATCTGGAGTGAACCAGGACCTGGACAGCAGGTCTCTTCATTGGGGTGGCTGCCTATGAGCCCCCCCCCAAAGGAAAGGCTACCTGGGAACAGGATGGCCACCGGGGAGGGGAAGTGGTCACAATCCCGGTCTTTATTAGTGCCAGCTACCTGCTGTTCCTTTCTGTGTTGCCTAAGGGTGGTTTGGTTAAACTGCTGGCAGAGCTCACAGTCTGAGGCGTCGTGATCAGGCCCAAGGCAGCAAACACACACAGAGTGTTAGGTAAATCAGAAGGCAATCTTCTTTCCATAGCGACGGAAGAGAAAGCGGAGAAGGTTTAACTCTCGACATAAAAGAAAAACAGAATAAATCTCTGAAAAGAGATTTGAGAGGGTTGTGTAGAAAAAAGGCCATAGGCCATAAAAAGACACAAACATTGCGACAGCTCTTCCGCGGAGACTGTGCTAACAAATCGACAGCAGGAAAGAACTGAGGAGGGCGCGGGTCCGTCTGCGCCTTTATAGGGCTAGTGATGTCGGCAGACATCAACGGCATGGACTTGCCCAGTTGTACTGCTGAAAATCTTCCGTGTGGATTCCCTATTCACTAACGGTGAAGTTCCTACGGTGTAACCTGATGACCGAGATACCCCTGAAGAAGATCATGCTTTACTATTACTAGCTGATACAGCCGAAAGAGGGAAAATAAGTGTCTGGTTGAGTGTTCCTGTTGTGATGTGAGCTGTTACACCCTATCTTACCCTATCTTGTCTTATCTTGTCTAATATAAATGTCATTTTTAAGTCCATTTTTTCTGTATGTATAAGCTTGGTTTTATCCTCCTATATTTTTTAGCACTACGAAATGTGGAATCTTTGACTTGTTGCTGCAGTTTGAAATATCACCAATACATGTTATATACGTGTTAAACAGCTTTTTAATTGCTTAAAACAGTTATTTCTTTTTTATATGTATGTTTGCTTAGGTGTACAAAAACAAAAATTATTCAAGCCTTAAATCCAGGTCCTAGTGAAAAATGGAAAAGGGTATAAAATACCAGAATCTACTTATTCTGGAGACACTGTAATGTCATTTTGAGTGAATGCATGTAGGAAGACATTAGCTTGTTGTGGCATTCGCCCCTCTTCTAACAATAATAATATTATTTAAAATTTTTTTTTTTTTTTTTTTTTAAAATACACCTTCTGATATTGGTTGGTGGTTTTGCTGTGCTTGTCACTCCTGGACATCCCTTGGTATATCTTCCTTATTTGGAAGTGAGAGGCATGGCTCAGTGCTGGATCACTCCAAATCCTATTTGATCAGCTAGGCAATTACTCAGCCCTGATAAGGGGTATAAATACAAGTATCTGCTGACCACCATTGAGATACAGTAATGAACAAATTATCTGCCTGTCAAGTTATTACACAACTCTATATTCAGAGTTCATTCACCATAGTAATACTGGTGAACCAATAAATGAATTCTCTAAAGCCAATGAAATATCAGCACAATGTGCGACATTAGAGTGGGAACATGGCATACTGGTAGTCAGTGAGCTGGCTGGCAGGTGATAGAAGTGTCGGATGCTGAGTGACTGAGGTTACAAATTAATGGTCAAATCCTGCCTTTTTATTACACCAAAGTATGACATGTTCTGCTGCTTATTAATTAAGAGTGGTGTGGTTCAGATTTGCATTTGCTGCCTAATATTTTTGTTTATTTGTGGGTATTCAAAGTCCCAGATCCTGAGTGACTAAAGTAAGCTGCTGAATCCTCCCATTTTCTACAACAGTAATGTTTGTACTGCCACTGCTGCCTATTAATTCGCAGTGGTTCTGATTAGCTTTTGCAAGCTATGTTTTTTTCCTTTGTGGCCTTGTGGGTAATAAGTGCCAGATCCTAGGCTAAACTGTCAAGTCCAGCTATTTTCCACAATAGACAGATCTGTTCTGCAACTCATACTGTTGTGGAAAATGGGTGGATTTGACAATTGACTTCAGTCTGCCTGTTAAATAAAGATGGTTTTGTATTGTGTTTGCCACCTAAAATCAGTTTTTTTTTTTCATTTGCACGTGTGTGTAGCTGGTGGCTTCATGGAGCCTTGGTACTTGCTTTTATTATTTTAAGCCCTCACCACTTCCCACACAGTGTGTTTCGTGCTCAGAGCAGGCTTAGCTGTAACAGGAGCTTGTTTGTGTGGCTTGGTGATTCTGCACTGTTTGTGAACTATAACGTGTGCGGTCTGGATGTTTTGGTGGGGTACGTCAGCAAACAAGTCCATCTGACCCACTGCCGAAAGGCTAAAATGTGGTTATTGGGTTGCCAGAATTTGAACAGCAAGTGTGTTTGCCAACAAAAATGCCTTGCCGCTGCTCTGGGGTAAGAGTAGCTGCCTCTTTCATAAGCCACAAGCTTCCTCCAACCACCCCATGCCCTCACATTAAGACTGCCTTGTGTGCCTGTCATGAGTGGAAGTGAGCGGGAGAAGGGTGAATCGGGGGCCCGGAGGCAGTGCGAGGGTGAAGGGGGCACAACAGGTTTCTTCGCTTGGGGTGCCATCAAGTCTAACACTGGCCCTGGACACAAGAGTTATGAAACATTTAAGAAAAACTGTGACTGTGGTGTGTTTAAAGCCGACAGGAGTGATTTATAGTCAAATTTGCATTCCAAGATGAGAACTAATCTGTTATAAACATTCAGTGGTACAGAAAGAACTCTATCAGACTTACTATAATTTATTTTTCTGATAGCTCCAGCACTGTCAGTGGGAATCATTACACGTGGGTAATGATGCACCCTGACTAGGGATCACTGGTACGGCTATAGCTTTCAGCAGCTGTGACTGCAGCTTGGAACATTGGTGACTTCTGCGTTACGAAGTAGAAGTTCCTCAATCAACAACTACTACAATGCAGTAAAACATTCCTTTACCAAAAATCACAGAAACCATAACAGACCACCAACTGTACCCTTTCCACTCTTGAATATAAACTATAATTAAAAACGTCTTACTTTGCTGAAAAATGAACCTGCTCATTCATGTCAATGTCTAGAAGGAGACCCCTCAACTGGTCAGAATGCTACTTACTGTGCATTCTGCTGCTTCTAAGCACTAGTAGTGCAGAGAATCTGAAAAAACAATCTTTGAGCAAGTTTTTTTTTTTTAACTAAGAAGGAACAAATGAATGGTTCTACATGACAAACTGCAAGGACTGTTCATGGTGCCAGACACAAGTCCAAAACTATCCCTTCTGGAGCTTCCTACAGCAGCAGCAGCAACCAAGATAGTCACTTATGATAGAGCTCCAGCCATCCTCCACAATAATCCATTCACATCCAAACAATAACCGGCAGTGAGAGCAATCAAAATTTAACAAGACTGCAGCACAAACATCACAGAATAGGGACCCTGAAAAAAAGTGAGAGAAAAAAAAAAAAATCAGCCAGCAGACGCAGAGACCTACTGCACCAGAGCTTCAGCAAATCCCCCTTCCAAGCCTCAGAATACGTGGCCAGGTCAGGGGATGAAGATGATGACCACAGCTCAGGCATGAGTACAGCAAATGACCAGACGGGAGCATCAAAACATAATGAAAATGTTCCACCGCATTGATGCCAATGTTTCAGAAATCCAGAGGAATTAAAAAAAAAAAAAATTAGGATAGAGATCAAGAACTGCATGGGCAGCCTACCAGATTTATTTATTCAGTCTTTGGTAACCGGGTAAGTGCACTGATCCAGGGGGACAGTTTTCAGGCATGACCCGAGCCACACATGCAGCAGTTACAGAGGTAGTGACAAGTCACACAATGAGTACAAGCCGTGTGGATATACAGACATCACTGGTGAACAAAGTGGATATACAGGCATCATTGGTGAACAGAGAAAGTGACACAGGAAAGTAAAAATGATGAGATGACAGCCAGAGCTTCGGCTGATCCCTCACATACCTCTAAAGAGAGAAAGCGCACTAACCCAGTGAGCCAAGGACGCCAAGGCAAGAGCTAGACGCAATATGAGAATTGTTGGCTTCCCCAAAGGAGCCAAGCAAGATAATTGTTTAGTTTAGTTTAGTTTATTGTTCTAGGAATTACTACCTTTGAGCCAGAGGCTCTTTTACAAAGGTTCCACGTCAATTAGGTACAGTACAAAAGGTTACATAGATAACACAACAATTTGTGTTGTGTCAAGAGCAAGAAAACATATATAGAAACATAGAAACATAGACTTTGTCGGTAAGGACCGCTAGGCCCATCTAGTCTGCCCATTTCCCTACCTACAGGATAGGCCGCAGATCCTAGTTAACCAACAGCCTTTATCTTCCTGCCCCCACAAGAATTGCCTTATGTCTGTCCCATGCATTCTTGAATTCTCCCACAGTTTTAGACCCACAACTTCCTCAGGAAGGCTGTTCCATGCATCCACTACCCTCTCTGTGAAATAATACTTCCTCACATTGCCCTAGACACGCCTCCTATCTTTAAATTGTGTCCCTTGTTCTTGCAAGTCTCTTTTCTGAAAGATGCTACCCTCTTGGACTTTGTTGATTCCCTTGAGGTACTTGAAAGTTTCTATCATGTCCCCCTCTCCTTCTTTCCTCAAGGGTATACATATTAAGCTCCTTTAGTCTCTCCTCATCACGGCTTCTCTTGCAGACCCTGCACCATTTTAGTTGCCCTCCTCTGGACTGCCTCTATCCTGTCTATGTCCTTGCGGAGATGGGGTCTCCAGAACTGGACACAGTATTCCAGATGGGGTCTCACCAACTGTCTGTACAGAGGGATAACAACTTCCTGTTTTCTGCTGCTGATGCCTCTCCCTATACATCCCAGTATACCGGCCCTCCTACTGCCTTCTCACATTGCTTGCTAACCTTAAGGTCATCTGATATGATTACCCCAGGTCCCTTTCCTGTTTTGTTGTTGTTACTACCTCCCCACATTGTGTATTCTGCCCCTGGGTTCTTGTTTCCCAGGTGCATTATTTACTTTTTGCATTGAATCCTAGCTGCCATCGTCTGACCATTCCTCCAACCTTGCCAGTCCCTTTTCATCCTTTCCACGCCTCCTTGTGTATCAACCCTGTTGCAGATCTTTGTCTCATCTGCAAAAGGCATACTTTTCCTTCAGTCCCTCTGCAATGTCACTGATGAAGACATTAAAAGGACTGGACCCAATACTGAACCCTCGGTACCCCACTAGTAACCGCCCTTTCTTGAGTGGACTCCATTTACAATTACCTTCTGTGTCCTGTTGTCCAGCCAATGTTTTACCCAGGCTACCACCCTGGGACCCACTCCTAGGCTGGTTAATTTGACTATCAATCTTTTGTGTGGGACTGTGTCAAATGCCTTGCTAAAGTCTAGGTAGGCCATGTCCACAGCCCCTCCCTGGTCTACTACTTTGGTCACCCAGTCAAAGAAATCTATTAGATTCGTCTGACATGACCTTCCTGCTGTGAACCCATGCTGCCTTGGATCCTGTGCTCCACTGACCTCTAGGTACTCAACTATTCTTTCCTTCAGAAGTGACTCCATCACTTTCCCTACCACAGAGGTCAGACTGACAGGTCTGTAGTTTCCTGCCTCTGTCTTGGTCCCACTTTTGTGAGGGAATCACATCCGCCTTCCTCCAGTCCTCGGGTACCACACCATCCTCCCATGATTTATTAAAAGAGCAGCCAGTGGTTTCACTAGTTCCTTCCTTAATTCTTTTAGAATTCTGGGGTGAATTCCATCAGGACCCATTGCTTTGTCCACCTTCAGTTTTAGGAGTTCTTGCAGAACCCTTTCTTCTGTGAAAGGACTGGGATCGACCCCCCTATCAAATCATTTGTGCAAAAGGACATGAGATATCAATAATCACATTATTATTACAAGAAAGAGGTCATGCCAGATTAGGAGAAACAAATAGGGAAAACGTCCAGAACAGAGAGGGTAAGTGAAAGGTGTGGGGAGCAGACAATAGCAGGAGAAAAGGTTTCCCAAACATGTCTTTGTCAAATAACGGGACAGGGTGGGTAGTGAGAAAATAGGAGGTTTAATCAGGGCAGTCACAGGAGCTGGAGGTGGCAAGGTGAGAGAAAAGCCTTGATTTGAAAATACGTAGAGAGGTGGAGGCAGTAATATGAGTGCTGAGGGCATTTAGCCAGCTGGGGGCACGATAGGCAAATTAACTTTGTCCCTGAGAAGTCCGGCATCGGGGGACTTGGAGAGGCTGGTGTTCTGATCTTCTGGTAAAACGGGTGCTAGCGCTCGGGCATAACAGGTCTTGGATACAGGGTGGAGTGAGGCCCAGAGTGGATTTTTTTTCATCAGGCAGGTAAGGTACTTTATCCGGTTTGAGAGTTGCAACCAACCTGAGTCAGCATAAGTTCACATGTGTGGAGTGCGTCGGTGTGCACAGTGAGCAACCAACAAGCCTTATTTAGGGATGTTGTAATGCGACTAAGTGCTGTAGTAGTGGCAGATCCGTATATAACTAAGCCATAATCAACGACTGAGATGATAGAGGATTGGATGGCAATCCTCAGTGCAGAATGGGTAAGAAGCTGTCTGTTCCGATACAGAATCCCAATTCGCTGATTAATAGTTTTTGCTGTACTATCAATGTGAGTTGCAAAGGTTAGGCCTTGATCAAAGTTGATTCCAAGATATTTGAAAACTGGCACTTGTTCAAGGGTATTTCCTAGGTATGTATTAATGGTGGGTGGGACTTGCCGTTTCTTGTTTTTCGGGTTAGAGAAGAGCATGGATTTAGTTTTTTTGTGGTTTAGAACCAGCTTATGTTCAAGGAACCACATCTCAACTTTGGAAAAAGCATGCTGATGGTTGAGGCGTAAGAGGTTCGGATCTTTATGCGTGGCAAGAATCACGGCATCGTCGGCATAGAGGATTATTTGTTCAGGGCAGGATTTGGGGAGGAGTTTAGGAAAAGGCTGAAAAGGAGGGGGCCAAGGATGGATCCCTGGGGAACTCCTGAGCGAACGGTTTGAGTCTAGAGAGAACTCCAGCTACTTTTACAGATTGAGGCTGAGCAAGGTAATTTTTTACCCAGTCACCAGGACCCTGCGAGAGCCCTAGGGATAGCAGTTGTTTGATAAGTAGGCCATGGTGAACTGTATCAAATGCCTTGGTTAAGTCAATGTAGACTGCTCCAGTTAAGTTTCCTTTGTCCATGGCATTGTGGATTGCTCCTGAGAATTCAAATAGGGCAGTCGATGTGCTGTGTCCTTTCCTAAATCCATGCTGCTGAGTGCATAGGATGTTGTGCTTTTCCAGGTAGTCTGAAAGTTGGTCCGCCACCAAGCGTTCAAGGGCCTTAGAGAGGTGGTAGTATTGATATCGGGCGATAGTTACCAGGCAGTGACTTATCACCACTTTTGTGCACCGGAGTAACAACTGCAGCTTTCCATTTCCTAGGGAATTGGCTGTAGCAGAGGGAGAGATTGAAAATTTTTGTGAGGGGGAGCAGTATTTCCTCCAGAGTGAGGGACAGAAGTTTAAGGTCAATAGTGTCGCTGCTTGCTCGGGACTTAGAAATGGCCTTCTTTACATATTTATAGACTTCATGTGCCTTTACTAGTTTGAAATGGAAGGGTGGTTTGGTTGGAGAGGCAGTAGTAGAAGTAGAAACTGGAGGGTCAGCATCAGTGAAGAAATCAAATGAGAGGACACCACTAAGGTCCGTGAAGGTATCATTTAGGGTGTTTGCAATGATCTCTGGGTCTAATGTAGTGGTTCCATCCACATTCATTATTGTAGGAGAGGATTTGGACTGCTGACCCATGATATTCTTTATGTTGTCCCAGAAGGATTTCCCTTCGCCCCAGGAGTTGGAGAGGGCATTCTTGAAATAGGAGCTCTTCATCAAGCGGATCCGTTTAGTACAATGGTTACGAGCCTGTTTACACTTTTGAATGTCCGACAGAGTGCCAGTAGCTCTTGCAGTTGCTCAGAGGTGATCCCTACTTTTGAGTTGTGCCAATAGCTTCGCCGTGAGCCAGGAATTTGTGAGTGCTTTGATTCTGCGCTTTTTTACTGGTGCATAGGTGTCACAGGCAGTGTTGAAAGTAGAAATAAAGTAATCAAGGGCTAGGTCAACATCTTGAGTTTTGTAAATCAAGGACCAGTCTATCTGCCTAAGACAGGTCTTGAGATGAATAAGGTTGCCATAAGGTAGGACTCTGCTATAGATGGTTTTTGGAGGCGGCTTACGAAACTTATTTGTCCATGTACATATTATTGGAGAGTGATCACTGAGCGAGTCAGGGAGAACACTTACATTGGTTATACAGGTAGGGTGGCTGGTAAGGATCCAGTTAATGAGGGTGCTGGTCCCTGATTTGTAGTTTTTCCTGGTAGGGGAGTTTACCACTTGTGTTAAATTTGCTGCTAGGATAGCATCTTTGTTTGACCCTGCATCAGGAGCAAGCCAATTTATATTAAAGTCCCCAAGGAGAAGGAGTTTGATGTCAGAAGGTTGTGTACTTACAGACTCAAGGACAGCCTGTAGGCCAGAATCAGGATCTTTTGGTGGGATATAGACAGCAGCAATAGTGAGGACTTTGTTTTGGGCACCAAGTAGTATCTTGATAGGGAGGAGTTGCACTGAGGTTTCTGTGGTGGGGTAAGAACCAGGAGACAGGTGAGGTAGTCCTTTATGTAGATCGCAACCCACCACCCCTTTGGAGGTCCTATCCAGCCTGAATATCTTGTAGCCTTGTATAGAGATGGCATGATCCGAGTATTAGGTGTCAGCCAAGTTTCGCGATGCACGGATATCCGGGTTGTGCTGGCTGGCAAGATTTGAAGTGAGGCCAGTTTTGGGAGGAGACTGCAGATGTTTAAGGTAGCAATTTTGAGCCCCCCCTCCATTTTGGCAGGCTTTGTTGTACTGTAGGAGACAGTGCCAGGATTTGAGTGGACACTTCCTGATATCAAGAGGAGGAAGAGTAGGAGTTTAAGAGACAGTTGCTGTACTACGTAGTCAATAGAATTACACTTCTGAGGCATATGCGGCTTGGACCAGTGCAGGCGTCTAGGGACCCAGAGCAAGGAGGTTGTTAGTAATAAAGGATGATATGCCCAGTTATCCTTGTTGTAGCTTGTCAGTTGCACCCAGTCGCTTGCAGATAGGTACCTGGTGGATAAGTCAAAAGCCAAAAGAATGATCAACAGCTGAGGTCCAGAGGCACTGAAATGTTAAAATTCCTGAAGGTGATTAACTGTGCCTGCACATATGCAGGATGTGAAATCCGTTTATCTGAATGCTTCTTTGTCATTCAAACAGGTTGCTGAAAAGCCCACATACAGATCATGGAGCAGGTCAGACGAAAGTGTGGATTCCAGCAGGACCCAGAGTCACCAAGGTTGTCAGATGTAGTTGCTTCACTTATGTTTTGCTTGGGATAGCTTCCAAATTGTTGATTTTAAAATGAATGAATTTAAAACTTCCTTGAATCCTGACTAAAACGAGACTTGCAATGAGGAAAGGACTTGAGCTGAGAATAGAAAGAGCTTACAGAGCTCTAAGTCTGAAGCCAAAGCAAGGAACCCCCTCCCACTTGGTCATAACTAAAATTCTGAAAAACTCAACCAAAAAGCAAATCCTCCATAAAGCTGGGCCAAAAAGGATCTTAATGGCCAGCGAGTCTACATGGACAAGGACTATCCACCGGGCATCTTAGCCGAAAGGAAAAATAAAGGCCCTGGAGGACAAAGGAATCAAAGCACAAATGAGCCACCCCACCAAACTGGTGGCAATTACTTAGAAAGGACAGATAACTTATAACAATCTGCTGTCAGATGTAAAATACCTGTTTGCCCAGGGGACAGACCTTCCAGATCTGCAGGAGGAGAGAGCAGAAAAGGAACTTTGTGATGTAGTATGGGAACTGGTGGGCCAGAAGTGGGGTACTTCCAGTTACAGAGGAGAGGGCCCAACGTACACGCAACAGGATATTCAGAGAGTGCGTCAGTCAGCAACAGCACAGTTAAAATTATGTCTACCATGCCAAATGTTAATTCCTAATTCACAGCATATTTGGTACCTCACACTCCTGGACTGCCCAAATACCTTCCTGATGACTGGAAAAGTTCTATTTGGCAAAAAGACACCAGCTCACAGATACTGGGACTCGACCCACTGGATGGCGGAAACTCCCCTCTGTGTGAACTTCCTCCTGGAGCAGAAGGTGTTCTGGAGGATAATGAGTTGGCACTGGCAGATGATCTGGAGGTGTGTCCAAAAGTTCCAGGAAATGGACTTGTTCTATGATTTCTAGAACACAGGCATCCCTGGACACCTCCTTCCAAGCAGTTAAGGGGAGGAAGAGATGGCCCCTTACAACCACTCTTGGAGGCAGTGGTGGTGGTGGTGGGGGGAGTGTTTAGGGAGCCAAGCGGAGCTGGTTGTGGTAGCTCTTCCTGCACCACCACCTCTAGAGGCTTCTGAATGTGCACCTGGGGTGGTACCGGGGGTGGGCACAGCTCCTGCTCTCTTGCCGCTACCCTGCTGTCTCGTGGCTGGGCGGTGTCTGGCACCAGCTGGACAAAAAGGTACTCTGTGCCTACTCCTTGGTCGGGTATGGTAGAGGGAATGCACTGGCTTTAGGGTCCTGCCTGAGGCTTGAAGGGTAGAAAGAATGTCTTGAACATAAAAACCAGACAGCTTATATCCTCTGAAAGGGGCAATCAGAATAGACTGCTGCACATCATTCGCAAACCCTGCCACCCCAAGCAATGAGCACTTCCTGAGACAGATACCAGAGGCAGCAGCCCTGGCAAAAGCATCCAAGACATCATAGGTCGTATGAAGGAAATGCTTGCCCACATCGGCTCCAGCAGTAACAGCCTTAAGAAGCTCTTGTTTAGGGGGTGCCCTCTGACAAGGCTTGGGCAGCTACCTTGGCCTTTCTCCAGAGGGTGTTCAGGTACTTCATATGTGCCTGATAGTTAGCAATACAAAGGCCCAGTGAAAAGGAGGCAAAGGTCCTTTTGTCTAACACATCCAACCTCCTGGATTCTTTATCAGGAGGGAGGGAACTAAACTACTTAGGTGTCCTTGACCTAACATAGCAACATTAATGACCACAGAGTCTGCCTCAGGCTGGGTGACAAAAAATGTTTCCCAAGGGGCCATGCACATTTTATCTGCCTTCCTTGGTATTTTGGTCAATACCACAGGTAGCAAAGATGGTATTTTCCAGAGCAGGGAGGAGAGGTGGCACCACAATTGGAGGACAGTCAGGCAACTCCAGAAAGTCTAGAAATGTTTTTTTTTTTTAACTTCTCTTTATTCCTCCCCTACTGCCTGCTGGCCCCGACCCTTCAGGGCATCCAAGGAGTCATCCTCCTGCCTCTCGCCCA
Organism: Neoceratodus forsteri; assembly: GCA_016271365.2. Classification (NCBI taxonomy): domain Eukaryota; kingdom Metazoa; phylum Chordata; order Ceratodontiformes; family Ceratodontidae; genus Neoceratodus; species Neoceratodus forsteri. The sequence continues at coordinate 665,611,532 of CM057451.1, read as the reverse complement.
CCCAGACCTACCTCTAGATCCTCTATGGAGCTTTGGTTTTCCTCCCCGAGCGGGGACGAGGTGGGGTGCCTTCACCCCGATAATCCTTCATTGCATCAGGTCGAGGAGGTGGTCTGGTGAGCAGGGTATATTGGAGGCACGCTCCGGGAAACCTATCATCCCAGAGCTGGCAGGTGGGTTTCCTCTTTCCTCCCTCCTCTACAGCGTGTGACCCCTGACATCAAGGCGCAAAGTGCCGATGTCCACGCTGTGTAGCAGCTGCCCGTCCCCTGCAATTGGGGGCTTGCAGTACTCCACGATTCCGCTCTGAGTCAGGCAAGTGCTCGGGCTACGGCCTCAACCCTTCCCGGAGAAGGCGAACTGTCGTGGGACAGCAAGCCTATCTCCCCCCAGCCAACCCACCAGCGACACGAGTCCGCTCCCGAACCCTGGTCGCCGGCATGGAGCCAGGTGTGGCATCCAGTGCTTCAACCCTCAGCACCACCGGGCCAGCTGAAAGTCTATTAAATTTTTCTTGGCAGTGTCTTGCTCCACGAGGTCAAAGCCCAAGGCAGCCTGTAATTGCTGCACCATGGTGAGGAAAGTTGGGTCCTCTGGTGGGTACTCTGGGGTGTGGACCACTGAGTCCTCACTGCAGGTGGACACTGTAGAGCTGGTACCCTTCTCATAGTGGCTCTCAACAGAATCCTCAGCCTCTTCCTCCTCAACCTACATTATTAAGTTAGGATTATACTCAAAATAGTCATCGAGTAGGTCAACGGGCAACAGAGAACCCACCGGTGATGGCGGTACCCTAGGAGGCAGCTGAGGTAAGGCTCTACATTGTGTTATCGCAGGGGGGTTGTTAGGAATCCCCGCTGATGGACCACCTGGAACAGAGGGAGTAGGTAGCTAACCATGTTTGTAAAAAGACAGAACAGCCTGAATCTCGGCACCCATGTGGTAGATGGGTGTGTTGCGAGTAGTTGATGGGGGAGGTCTGAGTCCCTGTTGTCAACATAGTGCCTGCATCATGCCCGGACCTCAGTGTCATATCGACAGTTGAAGTGGCATAGCCACTGTAGCAGTCAACATCACAGGCAGGTCATACAGTGTGTGTGTGGGGGGAGGTGACCCGGAATGCATTAGGGATGGTGTATCATCCTCCTCGTCCCGGTGCTTATGTTTGCGACTCCCTGACAACTTGTCCCGGGATTTAGAGGACCTGGCCCCAGCAGACTGGGCCGAAGTTGTGGCGGTGCTCTTCTGTTGGAGCTCCTTCTCCACATGGGCTACCTGTTTTAAAAGGTGCTTTTCTCAGACTAGAACTAATGGGAAAGGGCTGATACAGAAAGCAGTGAGACAGGATAGATTCCTGATTTGTCACACAAAAGTAAAGCCTTGTGGGAAAGATATTTGGGACTCAGCATTTCAGAGAAAGATTGGAGTTCAATTCTGCAATCACACATGGGTCTGTTAATCTGCAACAAACAAAGAATCAGGGACAGCTGAACAGGAGGCTCTACTGCTAGGTGCTGTAGCAGGGGATCCATGTCCGTCAAGGCCAGAAGGGAGCCACCAATATTATGGAGACCTGTTCTGCCACAGTCTGAGTAGAAACCATTGAAAGAGAGGGTTCAGAGGGAACGCATAAAATGAACCTCCCTTTGACAGAGAGTAAACACATTTTACCCAAAAACTCCAGGCCCTGGAGAGAGCAAGCAGAAATGCAGCAGTTTTTTTCTGTTGTTGTGTGAGGACACAAAAAGTTCCAATTCTGGATGACCCCACCTTTCGAAGAGATCATTTAGCACAGCACTTCACATTCATGCACCTGTGACTGGGACAGAATTATCCTATGTGCCAAGATGTTTTGGACTCCTGGGAGAAACAGGGCTGTCAACTGAAGGTCGTATGAAAGTGCCCAGTACCATACGCTCATTGTTTCCCAGCGGGGGTGGGGGGATGAGTGCCCCCTTGCTTGTTGATGTAATTCATTACACTGACATTATCTGTTCTTATCAAAAGAAGGCCTGGACTTGAGGTGTTCAGCAAAGACCTGTGTGACAGGGTTGGGTAAGACCCTGTTCCATTTGTTATGCAGAGAGAGTTAAACACAAGAATCTATTCTGTCCTCTCCTATTCTATCACTCCTTCTGTCTCTTGTCTGTCTGACTGCGCCAATCAAATTTTCCTTGTGGCACCTATGAATTAGCCACTCCAAAGGTCCCACAATTTCCCCATTATCTTCTTTCACTTACTCTTTCTAATACCTCCCTCAAATCAGGATCTGTACCACTGAACTGTAGGATGGCATATGTGGTGCCCCTCCATAACAGCGGACCTATGGATGAGCTGGGAAATTACAGACTGGTCAACCTTACCTCCACAATGGAGAAACTAGTGGAGCCCATCTTGAAGGAAAGACTGGTGGATTTCCTGGGAGTAAAAGGCCTTCAGGACATCCAGCAACATAGATTCATCCAGGGGAGATCTTGTCAAACTAATTTGGTCAAATTTTTTGACTAGGTGACACGATCTCTAGATGGTGGATGGCCTGTTGATGTCCTATATCTGGACTTCAGCAAGGCATATGACTCTGTGCCGCATGGGAGACTACTGGGCAAGCTGAGGAACTTGGGGGTGGGGGTCAGGATGGTCAAGTGGATTGGGAACTGGCTGAGTAGCAGACAGCAGAGGGTGGGGAGGAGCTCTCCACACCTAGGAGGGTCACTAGTGGGGTTCCCACAGGGATCAGTTCGAGGTCCTCTGCTATTTAACGCTTTCATAGCAGACATTACGGAAGGAGTTACAAGTAAAATGAGCCTGTTCACAGACGACTCCAAACTAGGAGTGGTGGTGGACAGTGAGGAGGGGAGGGGAGGAGAATTCTCCAGGAAGATCTGGAAAGACTAACAGTGGTCAGTGACGTGGCAGCTGCTGGGGTTCAACACTAGGAAGTGTAGTGTACTGCATTATTTTTTATTTATTTGGTATCCGGGTAGGTAAGGTGGTGTGAGGGACCATTTTCAGTCACGACCCCGGCCATCCAAATGGCACATCAAAACAGGGAAATGCATCTAAACGGTACAGTGAGTGACTAGTATACATATTATGTACAAGAATCCTAAAGAGTAATATACAGGAGAATCATAATGAGCATATTCATCTAACCAGGGCTCTAGATAAGATTTTTTTGGACGAGTACAGTACTCATTTTGAAAGTGAGGTGAGTAAAACCAAATTCAGATGGGTACAAATGTCTGGAGACAGTGGAGTGAGGTGTACATTTTTAAAAACAATGCAGTTTTTTAGATGAGAATTCACCAGGTGTCAAAAATGCTCTAGATAATGTTGTCAGGTAGGAGTAATTTACTCACCAATTTTAAAATAAATTGAGTAAAACAAAACTGGGATCCATACGAGTACTGTAAATCGGAAAAAAATGCTCCTTTTGAATCACCAGCTATGATATGAAGCACTATTCTTTGGAGTGTGGGGTATTTAAAAATGTTGGGCGAGTACTGGTGCTCATTAAAAACATTTTCTGAAAAGCATTTCCTAAAATGAGGTGAGTAAAAGAGGTCAGTACTCCCCTTATCTTGAGCCCTGCATCTAGCAATAAATTAAAGTACATAGTACACGCAAGTTAGGAGGGACATGAGAAATGGCAAAAAGGCATACATAATTAAGTTAAACAATGCAGCTGTATTTGGTCCTAACGGGCAATCTTAAGCCTCCCTAGACTAAATAAGTGTGGCAGTTAAGCATGTGAGAGGTTAAGTGCGGGGGAGAGCAGTTATCTGCCTCTGAGGAGGAAAAGGTTCTGGGAGTGGTGATCACAGGTAAAATGAATCACTCAGAACAATCTAGGAAAGCGGCGGCCAAAGCAGACAGAATGCTGGAGTGCATTGCTAGGGGGATCACTTCAAGGAGGGAGGAGGTTATCCTGCCACTGTACAAATCCTTGGTGAGTCCTCACCTGGAGTACTGTGTGCAGGTCTGGCTCCCATACCTAAAGAGGGATGTCATACGCATACTGCAAAGATCTACTGACCAACTCCTATGGTGACCCCAGAAAATTTTGGTCACATATTAAATTCTTTCTTGGTTCTAATCTAGCATCCACCCCTAACGACATGTCTCGACTGGGTACACTGTTAATAATCCCAGAACCACTGCAAACTTCTTTAACCATAAATTCTCAGACTTCACCAACTACACCTCCTCTTTCCCTGCCCAACCAAGTATATCCACCCGACCAATTACAAACGGTCCTCAATTCTTTTTCAAGGCAATCACAAAATGTGAAGTGCTCAGACTGCTAAAAAATATCTTGGACTGCACAGCAGCTGGCTCAGACAATCTAGAGCCCAGGCTTCTAAAGACTGCAGCCCCTTTCATCACTTCTCCCCTAGCCAGGATCTTCACGCTCTCCCTGTTCCAGGGCCACAACCCAGACATATGGAAAACAGCTAGAATTATTCCAGTCTTTAAAAAAGGAGATCGTAAAGACCCCACCAACTATAGGCCCATCGCCATCCTATCTGTCCTGAATAAAATTCTTGAGAAGCTTGTAGCTGCCCAGACAATTGACTTCTTACAAAAGCATGATCTGCTCACTGATGCCCAGCATGGTTTTCGCAAAGGTCATAGCACCACTACGGCCCTCCTCAAATTCACATCAGATACTCAAGTGGCTATGGACTCCAGCCTCTTCACCGGTGCAGTTTTTATTGACATGACTAAGGCGTTCGACTTCGTTGATCACTCCATCCTTCTAACCACCCTGGGATCACTAGGTTTCTCAACTAACGTTGTTAGATGGTTTGGAAACTACCTAGCTGATAGGTCTCAAGTTGTGAAATACAACTCTACCCTCTCGGACAAAACCATCATAAATATCGGAGTACTGCAAGGCTCCATCCTTGGGCCCTTACTTTTCCCTCTTTTTATAAATGACAACTCCACCGACCTCCACAGGATATCCTGCCTACCATATGCTGATGATATTGTGCTGTATGCTAGTGCTAATAGCACTGACGACATTAACAGATGACTCTCGATTTCCAGCTAATACAAAAGTGGCTATTTACTCACAAACTTGTATTAAACGAGTCTAAAACCCAAAGTATGCTCTTTGGATCAACAACAAAGCTAAAGCATGCCCATTCTCAATTCAAAGTCACCTCCTTAAATGGGTCAGTAGCTGGGGTAGTATCCTCTTTTAAATATCTGGGTATTACCCTCGATCCAACACTAAATTTTGACGTACACATCAATCTAACTTGCGAACAGGTACATGCCAAACTAGGAATAGCCTACCAAACCAGCTATATGCTCACTCCCTCGGTTAGGCTTGCCATTGCCCGTGGCATTCTCCTACCATCACTTACCTATGGGGCTAAAACATATGTTTCTGCATGCAAATCAACTCTAAGGAAATGAGATGTTACATATAACATCATCTGTCACTATGCCTCCTCCCCACACCAGCTGAAATACCACTACCTCCTCTATACTGACCTGGGATGGCTTCCTCCTGCTGAACTAAGGCTACATGCTTACGGCTCTGTCACTGACAACATGGTTCGTCTACAAATCCCTAGCAGGCCTTTTCCAAAACCAGACTCCGTGCTATGGATTGCATTCCATGGTCCAGGCCCATGTTTTCATCCCTAGACACTGCATCACTAAAGATGCTAATGCTTTCACCTGCCATGCCCCCAAATACTGGAACTCCCTTCCACTAACCTTGAGACAATCAACATCTCATGCGTCGTTTAAAAAAGGTCTAAGTACTTATCTTGAAACTTCTCACAAATGCTCCTGTTTCAAGCCTCCCTAGCCATTATCACCTCAGTCCTACCTCTTCTTTCTTATCTGTCCCCTACAATGCTAAGCACTTCTTTACCTCCCCTTTGCACTTCTCCTCTACCTCCCCTTCCTAATCACCTACTTCTATCACCTACGAATAACTTAACTCTTCAAACCCTTATTAGTATTGATAATGTCATTATTTCAGGTTTCTCTCTAAGCAAATTGTGTTGAATTTTGGTTTTGTACTGCTCCATATTTTTCTGCAGTGTTACCTAAACATTCTTGTTTTTAGCCAATTTCCTTGCAGCCTACTTGTAAACTGTTGTAATGATTTTGTTGTTGTACTTGTTTTTGGAATGTATTCCTGTATTTTTTGTGTTGTATCCTCCCGGGTCGTGCCTGAAAATAGTCATGACTATGGCTAGCGCACCTACCCGGTAAACAAACACTAAATAAATAAATAAAATAAATAAATAAATGCTCCTGGAGAGAGAGTCCAGAGGAGGGTGTCAAAGATGATCTGAGGAATGGGGAAGAAGCCTTATAAGGAGAGGCTGAGAGGGCTCAACATGTACTCCCTGGAGGACAGGAGGGACAGAGGGGATATGATCGAAGCCTTTAAATAATTGAAGGGCATCAACAGAGTTAGCACTGAGGGTTTGTTTAGATTGAAGGGGGAATGGATCACGAGGGGATATAGCCTGAAACTGGTGTGGGAGAGGTACAGGAGAGAACTGAGGAGGCACTACTTCACAGAAAGGGTGGTGGAGCTGTATAACGTGCTACCCGAGGAAGTGATCCCACTGGTGTCATCGAGGCACAGGTCAGGAAGCATAGGATGACCAGAAGCAGCTGTAAAATACGCAATGAGCATTTTATTATTATTAACAGCAAAATAAAAAATAAAAATGTGTTCAGTATAACTATTTATAAAGGCAGTACAAACAGAGAAAACAAATTCCTTCGTCTGAGGATATCTCTAATTTCAAGTTAGAAACCTAGAAGTTGACGGCAAAGGAGATCGCTAGGCCCATCTAGTTTGCCCATTTGTTTTAGACCTATTTTGACACTCTAATTGCCCTTTGTAGTCAGGGCTCCCTCGTGTCTATCCCATGCATTTCTGAATCCAATCCCCCCACAGTGTTGACACCCACAACCTCTTGGGGCAGGCTGTTCCAGGCATCCATCACTCTTTCTGTGAAGAAAAGCTTTCTGGTGTTGGTAGAGAACCTCCCTCCTTGCAGCCTGAGGTCATGTCCCCTGGTCCTGGAGCCCTTCTTGAAGTGAAAAAGTTCCTGTACCTTGTTAATGCCTTTTATGTACTTGAATGTTTCAATCATGTCCCCTCTCTCTCTCCTCTGCTCCAGGGAGTACATATTCAGTTCCCCAAGTCTTTCCTTGTAGAACATGTACTGCAGATCCTGAATCATCTTTGTCGCCTTTCTCTGTACTGTTTCCACTCGGTCAATGTCCTTCCTGAGGTAAGGCCTCCAGAATTAGACTCCGTATTCCACGTGAGGCCTGACCCGTGATCTATACAGTTTCAGTCTTGCTCGGTCTCTCTCCCTCTAGCAAAAGCATTACTGCTCTTTTTATAAGTCTTTGCCTGGGAATTCTGTTTTTCAGAATATGTCCGTCACTTTCCTTCCTTGCAGGTGCAACAAAACAGTATATGGTGTCCCAGAACTGACCTCCTGTTCACAGCTCTGCAAACAGTATGCAAACCTGCATCTCAGGTTAGCCCCTTAAGCTCCAAATAGCTTTTTGCAATCATTTCAACAATATAACCTTATACATTTTCAAACCAAGGAATCCCACATTCACATAAATATTCACATATATTTTATAACTTTAGATATACAAGGGGGAAGAAAAGATAGAAACAGCAAGTGAAGGCAGAGAGATAGTGGTGGGGAAGGGGGAACAGCGAGACTGGAGTGGCCAGTTCCTAGGTCTCACAAGAAAATTTGACTACACAGTCAGACAGACAAGAGACAGAACAGAAGGGGATAAAACAGACCCTTGCATTTAATTCTTTCTACATAACAAATGGGACAGGGTCTTATTCAATGCTGTCACAACTAGAATCAGTGGGGAGTTTTAAGAAGGGTTGGGATAGGGTCATGGGCAAGGTTCAAGTAGGGAGGAAAGTGAACAGAGGGGGAACTCAGCGAGGGAACCCTTGGAGGGAGGGAGGGGTAGCAGCAGTGTCTGAACTGTGAGCTGCATTTCAAGTAGATGCGATAGACCTTATGGCCTAAATCTGTTGGCACTGTCGTACGTTCGTATTCCTTCTTTCCTCTCTTGCTTCTCTGCAGTTAAAGCCTGTATGTGAATCTTTATGTAAAACTGAGATCTCTTGGTTTGCAAGTTATTATAGTTATGCTGTTGAAATGAACTGCAGAAAGCTGTTAGGGGTTTCTTAGAAAAGATAGCAAGCTCAAACACAGGTGGTTGACTTTGAAAAACCTACAAGCTTTTTTGCAGAGCTGTCAGAAGGGAAACCAGCTCTGGACAGAATGTCTTAATTGGCTGCCCCTGTTGAGACTGGATGGACTAGTCACAGGAAAGAAACTGACAAAGTCTGGTACATGGTGTAAAAACAGGAGATATAGCTTAACGAGAACAGTATGCAGAATTGAATTGCCAAGTGAAAAAATCTTATAAAAAGAGCAATGTTTGTTTACAGAGTTAGGGAGATAGAAATTTAGATTTAGAGATACCCTCAGATGAATCACTATTTTCTTTGAACTGCCTGTATAAGAGTGATCCTACACAATTTTTTTTTCTATTATTGATAAAATGCTACCTGCAAATTTTATAACCTCTTCCAGTTTACCTATGCCTCCTGACCTATGCCTTGATGACAGCCTGGAGACCAAGAAGAGCAGCCCTCATCTCCAGAACACTAATAAGAGATCAGTGTCTAGGTCATGTCCACAAACCACAGGTTTGGAACAGGCCCAAGGTGGGCCCCCATCCTAACCTGGAGACACCTGTTGTGAGGATCTGCACCGGGGTTAGCAAGAAAAATGAGACACCCTACAAGTAGTGCAGGGGTTCCATCCCCCATAGCAGTGACTCTCTACAGGGAGACACGATAAGAAATAAAAATGATGTACTCACCATAATTGTTGATCTTCCAGAATATCTTCACCATTCATTCACACTTATGGGTCTAAGCTGGAGGTGCCAGGACCCAGCAGGAGCAAAGCCTTTTGCAGCCTAGGGGACAGAAGTCAGTGCTGGTGCCGCCCACAAGACAGACATACTGACATCGTGCTAATGGGTTGCCCAGTAACAGATGACAACCCACTCCCTTCCTCAGTTCTGTTTGCCATGAGCTAAACTAGTGAGAGACAGGATAAGAAAAGGATATAGGATATAAAATCATAAAAATAATTAAACCAGACTACCAACGTAGAGAAACTAAAGGATGGGCCTAAGTGGCGCAGGGGTGTAAGAGCCAGAGTCTAGTAACCACCTGGACAGAAAGATGGAGGGAGGGCAGCAGCCCTGGCATATAGCTCTGGCTGATCTAGACAGAGATCCAGAGGAATCTCAAGGATAGGATGGCAGAAGTCAATTTACTGAAGAGGTCTTGTGCTCACGGAGGGCAAGAACCTAGGAGTGAAACAAAATCCTTTAAATAGAGAGTTTGGAGAAGACCAAGGACACTGCTATCACCCCTTGCCACTCAGGAGGATGAAGATAAAGAAATAAGGAAAACAAAAACCAATACCTAGGTGATGGGCAGAAAGCAGCTTGGCAGGCTGAGTATACAGAAAAATTATGTTAAAAACTCCCTACCATCTTCCCCTAGCACTAGAGACGAAGGCTGTGTAGCTGCAGGATGGAGACTCTGGTACCACAGCTTGAGGGAGCACCAAATCACCACCTTGGAGAGCAAGAGAGTGGGAGATGCCAAAATAAATATATATATATATATATATATATATATATATATATATATATGGTAGCAACGGTAGTGCTACCATAGTTAGGGTTGAGGAGCCATTTCTATGTTAAACCCCAAATTTTGCACCTTAATAACTTTGCAACCGTTTGACTTGATTTGGCTGAAATTTGGAACACACGATCAAGAACCACAGGCCTTGGGATCTGCCAAGTTTCGTACCGGTCGGATACACGGCCGCGGAGTAATTGCCGGATCTGCGCAGCGCTTACGCTTTTTCTGGAATTCTACACGATGATAGTCGCGACGGTTTATGCTGACCGGCCTGAAATCTTCTAGGGAATGTGCAGCCGGGTCCCCATGTGCCTTTCAAGATTTGGTGAAAATATATTAAACGGTTCAAAAGTTATTCAAAAAACAATTTCCCATTATAAGTCAATGGGAAAAGTTAACAAAAAGTTCGACAGTGTCGCAAATGCATTTTTACTTTTGCAAATGGCCCTGTTACTTTCGCAAATCTGCCATTTTGTTTTCAGTTAGTGATCAGAAAAATGCTTGCCATTTAAATTTGGGACCCTCTAGCAACCTAATTATTTTTGTATTCACCTAGTCGGACCCTGAGGATGCTAGCCATGTCTTTATTTTGGGGTAAAACACCCCAGAAATATGTTTTTCAAATTTCTGGAAAAAGTACTTTCACAAAGTACTTTCGTGCTCACCGAAACTGTCGCAGAGGCCACAGCTTTTACGCCAAGTGCGACAGTAGTTTTTTCTCAGTCTGTGGGAAAATGACAGCAATTCTTTGGCACTGCGCTGCAAAAGAACGGTTGGGAGTTGTGGGCTGAAATTTGGAGGGAACACAGCCGACATCTCACAGATGTGCCTTTCAGTGTTGCATTGAAAAAATATTACACGGCGGCAAAGTTACGGCACTCCAAAGTGGATGTTTTTTCCCCATAGGATAACATTACGGTGCCAGACGCATTACAGGAATCCTTTGGCACCCTGCTGCAAAATAACGGTTTGGTCTTTTTTCCTGAAATTTGGAGGGAAGACAGCCAACAGCCCACAGATGTGCCTTTCAGTAGTTTGGTGAAAAAATATTACAGGGAGGCAAAGTTATGGCGTTCCGAACTTCTCTTTTTTTCCCATAGGATAACATTATGGCGTTCGCCGCGCATTTCAGGGCCCGTATCTCGGAAACGGTGCGAGATACGGACTTTGTCGGAAAAATGCTACAAAACTAGCCAGGACTGTCGTAAATCATATGACTTAAATTTTTTCTCTACGTCGTATGGTTCCTGAGATATAACCTATTTAGTATTCCAAGTCCTCATTTTCTGCTCCGATACCCATTATTATGCATACAGTCTTTGTACTCATTGTCTTTCTCTATGCAGGTTTTGGGGAAAACCAGCCTCTGCGCTTACATTACTGTTACCGTTACCCTTTCTGCTTGCGGTTCCGTACCCGTTTCACTTACCGTTGACGTCTACGCCACCATGTGCATTATCCTTTGCGTTTTCATTTGCGCTTCTGTTATTTTTTGCCATTTGTGTCTACAGTACTGTTTCTCTTTCTGTTTCACTTTGCGTCACCATGCCCACTGACATTTCTGTTTGCAAGCACCATGTTACTATGTGACAACACATCACGTGGCAGACCGTTCCCGTCTACGCCACCATGTGCGTTACCCTTTCTGTTCTCATTCACGCTTGCGTTACCATGTGTGCCACTGTTGGCTTCTGTTTGCATTGCTGTTCCTGTTACTATGCCACAAGACATCATGTGGCGGGAGCGCGGGGGCCCTCCCGCCGCTGCATTACATTCACTATTTCTCGTTATCATTCTCAAAAAGAAGGGAAATTAGAGGCAAAAAACTCCGTTTAATGCATTAGTTAGGGTTGTTCCACAGCGACAAAAGTGAGGAAATTCGGTGTTAGGGTTGAAAACCCCCCTTGGACCCCCTGCCCATCTCCCCCAACCGGCATTGGCATGTGCATTGGGGTCGTCGGTACTAACTCTCACCCCATTCTCCTATACTTCTGCTGCTTTACGTGATGGGGTGAGAGTTAGAATGACGACTCCAATGCACACCTAATGCTGGTTGGGGGTAAGCAGGGGTCCAAGGGGGCTTTTCAACCCTAACACCCAATTTCCTCACTTTTGTCACTGTGGAACAACCCTAACTAATGCATTAAATAGAGTTTTTTGCCTATATATATATATATATATATATATATATATATACACACACACACATATATATATATATATATATATATATATACATATACACGTACACATACATACAGACACACATATATTATAAACATATATACACACAATTATACATATTTATAAAATGGGTAGGAAAAAAATCAATAATGGCATCCCTAATTGGATAAAACATCACATGACTGTGTATATCAGAGCGCGACTGCACATCTCCCCAGGACCACCTTGAAAACGAGCTTGCTCAATGGTGTTTATGCCTGGTTAAATAAAGTGATTGATTGATTTTACACCCCTCCAAAACAATTTTTCCATTTTATAAGATAGATAACTCATTCTACGGTGTGTAGTTGCACTGTGATATACGCATGCCTTGGGTGGTTGATGCACACCAAGTGCGATATCAGCTGACACTTACCAAGAGTGTTTTATATATATATATATATATATATATATATATATATATATATATATATATATATATATATATAAAAATATTGGGTGGCGTATATGCAGTGGTTTAAGGCTCTGAGCTGCAAATCTGGTGACATCCAGCAGGCCAGACCTGGGTTTGAACCCCACAGCTTCCACTTGCATACTGTGTGACCCTGAGCAAGTCACTTAACTTCCCTGTGCTCCCAGGTCGCACCTGTAAAAAAGCTTTCAGTTAGTGTGCTAGTCCTGGTTAAATAACTAACAAAAAACTCATGCCTAACCCTACAGGAGAAGACGTCAGTCTTCTGGTAGTGCGAGTTGAGCACCCTACGCCAGGATAGGGGTGCCATCCGAGAGAAGCAAAGCCATGCCATCTGTCAAATGCTAACTGCAGTTCCCACAAGCCTGGACGCTACTTCATTGGCATCATAAGGCACCCTCGACTGATGCCTCACCAGCTCCAGGCCCTAGGCCAAAAGGCAAATGGCCAACTTGGTTGTCTCACAACCGGCATGGATACTAAGAACTGACTCAGTGTCACCCACAAACACTTACCATAAACTGCTTGATGTGCAGAAATGCACATCACAGTGCATGCTGCCACAAAAAGTCTCCTGCCCCAAGCATCCATTTCCACAGAGTCTGTGCTAGGGTGGAGGGAATCATGCACCGGGTACCTAGGCACAAAGGGAGGTCTGCAGCACCAAAATCCCCAAGGTGGGGTGAGGGATAGTACCTGGCAACCGCGATGAAGTGCAACATTTGTGCTGGACATCCCTAGGGGCTGGACAGTGGGCAAAGGGCTGAAGCCAGATGTTCCTGGACACTTCCATAAATGGCCTGGGCCACGAAGGGATGACAATATTGTCACTGCTTTTTCAAGGAATGACAGTGCCAGGGTAGCAGTACTGCGACCTACAAAAGGATGAAGACTCTGCTCCTACATTAACTCTAAAAGGAATTGCTGGTACCAACCGTAGTCGGCATCAGAGAAGCAATCCTCAGAGGAGGAAGTGGGAGGAGGAGCTGGGTTCAGGTAGCATTGGTGCGGAGACCGAAGGCCTAAAAATAGGCTTATTAGCATTGAGGTGAAATTGATGGAACACATCAGTTGCTGATCTGAACTGGTCCCAGGTCATGGGTGCCAGAGGACCAGAAATACCTGGGACAGAAGGCGAGATAGGCATTTGGGGGGCGGTCCTAGATGATCAGGCCAGGTCCTCTGACAGAGTTGCGAGAATGCCCAGGGGACCTTGCCTTAGGCAAGGGCCTGGCAAACTCACCTGTCTGAATGCCCAATATCTGTGGACAGGTCCAGACAGTGCCCTTGATGAAGGAACTTCCAGGTGGGGAGAACAGAGCCGTATGCATCCCAAGGGGCGGCCCAATCCTCAAAAGTGACAGGACCAAACGTTCCAGAGAATAGCTGGGCCCTGGGCTGGCGCTGCACCCTCTGCCACAGTTTCCACCACTTCTGGACAAGGGGTGAGTCGCAGGCCCACCACCCTACCTCATCTCTTTACCAGTACTGACCCTGCCCCCACCCACCCACCGGCAAGTCCAGACTCCAGGCCAAGGCCTCCACTACAGTCAATCACAGATCCAGCCCTGCCAGTGGTACTGGCCCTGTCCCTAGAACCGGCGCCACAAACTATGCCACCATCTCCGGCACCAACCTGAGTGACAACTCCAGAAGAGGCCCCTGGCCCCAAGACGGGCTCTAAACCAGGCATAGGAAGGCCTCCATCCTTACTGACCCCATCCAAAGGCCCAAGGTCAGCACCATCATTTGCCTTCAGATCATCTGACCATTCAGAAGAAGAAATGGCAATAACCTCAGAGTCTACACTGGAGCCAGCTATAGAACCCTTCCCTCTTTCGGCAGCATGAACGGTGGTGGAAGAGGGCCTAGTTTCACAGACAGCACCATCCTGCTCACCAGAACTGGCCTTGGTACCAGGAGCCAGGGTGGCACTAGGCTGCAGTGCTGAGGTGCCCACTGATGTGGACCCAGCGTATAGCTTCAGACTCACCACTAGGGATGCCCACTGCCCTGAAGGGCCAACAGACTGGGAGGGGTGGCCAGTCAGTCTCCTGGAGAAAACCCAACATCCACCTGACCCCAACCCCAGGGCCTCAGACATCACAGCATGGAGAGAACATGGAGTGCCCTGGTCTTCGTCAGTACATAAAGTATTAGTGATAGTTTGCCCCCTTCCTCTACTGGCTCCCACCAGCCCTATGCTGCATTAATCACACTAATACTACTGATCATCCTTTTGATCATTGGATCACACTGTACCCCCTACTACTACCACCCCCAACTTCCCAGAGTCCCCTATCCGACAACTCTATCTTTCCAGCCCCACCCCTACATTCTATTCCTCTATTCCATCTTTTTACCTCCTGCTCTCCCTCTTTGCATCACCTTAATGCCTGGCTGACGACCTACTCTAGTATGCTGTCTTCTGCACCATCACTGGAACTGTATGATCCTTACTCTCCCAATTCTGGTAACAAAGCCTATTTCATATGGCTGCTAACGGCTGTTAAATTTTTTGGACTTGCAGTCGCTTAGTTAGGTTTGGTCTTTGTTGTACCCTGGTTCGTTTTGGTTATGAGTATTTGCAACTGTTGTGCAGTTTGTTAAGGCTGTACTATTTCTCTTCTTTGTCATGTGATGTGAGCATGCATCTTTGTAATGTTTTTTCCTCCGTAGTGTCCTACCATCTGCTGACATGGAACCTTTGAAAAAGAGCACTGTGCCCAAAGGTTTTTTCTGAACTACCAAATAAATTAACATTACTGGGAAGGGGTTCAGAGGAAAAGCCTACGGACCTTACCTTGGCATCCCTAGTGCGAGTCCTGCCTATGAAGGTGGGTGGATCGCCCCTCCTCCACACATGCTTCTCAAAGGTGCGGGAGTCCATGGAAAAGCAGGTGTCACACCTATCCACATCACGGTCTGCGGCATGGCAGGCCCAGCAGTTGTCGTGCTGGTTCTGAATGGCAATATGGCCCCCACAGGAGCAGGCGATGCACGGGGGGGGGACAGCGCTTCTTCTGTTTGGCCTTCTTGCCCTTACACACCTCAGGACCAGACATGGTGATGTGGAGAAAACAATGAAAATCAGTAAGAAAAGAGTTTGGCACCAACCATGATGAGAAGTAACATTAAAATAACAAAACAGCACAGAAAAACTGTGCCATGAAAGAAAAGTGCTGAACTAAAGCAGCAACAAACTGAGGAAGAGATGATGCAGTTTTGGTGACCAGGCTCCCATGGTGCACACCCAGTGGCAGGAAAAACAGAACTGAGGAAGTTGGGAAGCCAGCATCAGTTACTGGCCAACCCATGAGTGCAACATCCCCATGTCTACTTTGTGGGCACAGCCTGCACCAACATCTGTCTACGCAGCAAAATACTTTGCTCCCACTGGGTCCTAGCGCCTCTGGCTTACGCCCACAAGTGAGAATGAATGGTGTTGAATGATCATCCATCAACTGGTCCGACTGTACCTGAAGCATCCATTGCACGATTTGAATATGGAGGCAGGCCAATGGGTCTGTCTCAAAAGCACGAGCTCCAAGTCTCAGGAGACTAAACATTGTCCAGGTGGACACATAATGGCTCCTATGTACTAGATGAGCGTGAGCAACTAGGGCACCACCCCTGTCTGTACGCAGAAATGCACTGCCCACATCATCAAATACTGCACCGATGTGTTAGAGGCGCTGGAAGGGAAGGAAGACAGATCTGGTAAACTGATCATAACATACAGGTTTTCGAACAATTGCTGGGGATAATAGTACTGAACTGCTTCCTTGGATGGGCCATGCAGTAGCCAGTTATCCAGATAATGAAGACAAAAAGCACTTCCTTCCACAGGGTTGCTGCCACAACTGTAAAGCCTCTAAATACTCACAGTGCCAAGGATAAGCCAAAGGGCAATATCTGAAACTGATAATGGGTGTCCTCCAACATAAAATGGAGGCACTGCCTGTGGCATGTTCAGATTCTGATATGAAAGTAAGTATCCTGCATATCCTGATCACACACCCAATCCCATTTTTGCAGAAGAGGAATGAGAGCCTAAAGAGATATCATTTGAAACTTTCTGTATTAGACAAATTGTTCAGCGTCTGAAGTCCAACACAGGTCTCATGTCAATTTGTGAACCAGAAAGTACCTTGAATAGAAGAACCCTCTGTTCCTCTCCTTGGGAGGAACAAGCTTGATTCCTTTCTTTAGAAGTAGTGACAGCACTTCTCTCAGAAGGGACAAGTGGACCGTGGATAATGAAGAGGTGGAGGAAGGTGAAAGGTGCACTGGAGGGTTGGCCAGAAACTCCAGAGCATGCCCCTTGTCTACTATTTTCATGACCCATACGTCCGTGGGGATCTCCTCCTACTTTGTTAGGTGAAGGGTGATTCTCCCCCCCCCCCCCCACTTGCAACCCCGGAGGCAGCAGTGGAGGGGGGTCAAAAGGTGCCGGGGGCAGCAGGCCTGCCTAAACCGGCACCTCTGATCACTTTGGAATAGCCATCAGTGGGGGACCTAGAAAAGGACTGCCTCTACAACCACAAAACAGTTGACGGCAGCCACAGCTACCAAAGCCTGCTGGCTTAGGAAATGCTCCTCTAACATGGCCTGTTGTATTTTACAAGGTGAAAGATACAGACCTCAGAGTCATTTTGGATGACTAAAGGTCCTTGACGGCACTGTCAACATCTGGCCCAAATAACTTGGAGCCCTTAAAAGCGGCATTCAGTAGTGCTTGTTGTACATCACTAGCAAAGCCAGCCACCCTAAGCCATAAATTCTTTCTGAGGGAGCAGCCCTGGCAAACATCAGCATCATCACATTTATTTATTTATTTCAAATGTTTTACCAGGAAAGACATATTAAGCCGAACAGCAGCTAATTTCCAGATGCATTCTGGGGGTAGGGGAACATGGGAGAAAATATTACAGAGATGTCAAGCGGCAAAATCGTACAACAAGAAGAAAATCTGAGGCATAGTAAACAAGCAGATTATAGCAAATATAAGTAAAGTAGGATTTACAACTTTATATATCTACAATGCATTTACAAGTTGTGGACTGCAGAAAATAGAGAAGCCTACTGAAATGGTACCAGTCATCCAGCAAGGGGCCTAAGCAGCTTGGCATATTTCAGCAGATACAGACAGGGTACATAGGTGGGGTGTAACAATTAGCTGGGGAGGGGCAGAGTGGTAGGTAATGGTGTAGGGGGATAGAGGAGAAGAGGAAGAGAGTAATGGGGAGAGTGGAGGAGCAGAGGGAAGTAAAGGGTCAACAACAGCTGCAGGAGGGCGAGGAAAGCTCGCGGAGGCAAAGAGATAGGGAGTGAAGAGAAGTGGCAGAGTGGGTGGTTAGTAGGAGGGAGTTCCACAGATTAGTTAGATGGTGGGAGAAAGCTGCCTGACCAACTGTAGTCGACCTAGGTGGGGGAGAGAGAGGAGGCGAAAGTTAGAGTTACATAGGGGGCAGGAGGAGGGGGGAGGGGATGTAAGGAGTGAGGACAGATAGAAGGGAAGCGAACCAAGCCAGTGTTTGGCCAGGCAGGAGGATCAGTGAATTCATTATGCTGAATGCAACAGATGCTTATCAGTATCACTATCAGCCAAAGCTGTTTTAAGGAGCTCAGACTTTGCAGGACTACCAGGCAATGCCTGAATAATAGGCCTGAATAATTTCCACAGGCTATTCTCAATCATATATGCCTGATAATTTACATTTCTTAGACCCAAGGATGCAGTTATAAGTTCTTTTGCCTGTAACATCCAATCTCCCGATTCCTTGTCAGAAGGTAGAGTACTCACCACTGTATGGGTCCTAGAGCAATCATATGCAGTTATGATTACCACAGAATCAGTTTCTGCCTGTGCAGCATAATAGGGCTTGACAGACGGAGTAAGGTACTGTTTGTCAGTCTTTCTAGGAACTGCAGGCAAAGTATTAGGCCTATGCCAGACAGCAAAAGTAGCATTCTCCAATACAGGATAGACTGGCAGCACTACAACAGTAAATGCAGCTGTAACTTCTAACAACTCCATTAAATTTCATTTACTGGGGTCTTCTTCTTCACTCTCAAACACCATGACATCTGGGATTTGCTTGAGCAAAGCCTGACATGAGGGCTCCTCAGGAGGAGATGTGTGGGGTTATATAGAAACATAGAAGTTGATGGCAGATAAGAACTGCAAGGCCCATCCAGTCTGCCCATTTATTTTTCTACCTTATAAATGTGTCATCGGCCTTTGCTCTGTCAGTGGCCTATCTATTCATACTCATCTGTATTGCTCCCTTATGCCTATCCCATGCCTGTTGGAAGCCCTGCACTGTATTCATAGCCACCACTTCCTGAGGTAGGCTGTTCCATGCATCCACCACCCTTTCTGTGAAAAAGAATTTCCTCACATTCCCCCCTTAATCGGCTTCCCTCTAATCTCATGCTGTGTCCTCTTGTCCTGCTATTTTTCTTATATTTAAACATGTTAGACTCTTTCACCTTGTTAATGCCCTTAAGGTGTTTGAATGTCTCGATCATATCAACTCTCTCCCTCCTTTGCTCAAGGGTATACAGTACATATTAAGCTCCGTTAATCTGTCCTCATATGTCTTCTGATGCAGTCCCTGCACCATTTTGGTTGCCCTTCTCTGGACTGCCTCAATTTGGTTAATGTCCTTGTGAAGGTGTGGCCTGCAGTACTGCACGCAGTACTCCAGATGGGGCCTAACCAGTGTCTTGTAAAGAGGGATTATTACCTCCCTCTTACGACTTGTGATACCCTTACTAATACACCCTAACATCCCCTAGCCTTACCTACTGCTTTAGAGGTCTGCTTGGATGATTTCAGGTCATCGGTGGTGATGATGATGCCCAAGTCTCTTTCTTCCTTTATGACTGCCAGCAACTCCCCTCCTAGTCTATAGGTAGCTTCGGGGTTTCTCTTCCCTATGTGCATGATCTTGCACTTCTTTGCATTAAATCCCAGCTGCCACTCTTCTGACCATTTTGCTAGTTTATCCAGATCTCTTCTCATTCTGCCCACCCCATCTGGATCATCTACTCTGTTGCAGATCTTGGTGTCATCTGCAAACAGACAAGCCTTACCCTCTAGCCCATCTGCAACGTCACTAATGAAGATACTGAAGAGGACTGGCCCCAGGACTGATCCCTGAGGTACCCCACTTGTGACTTGCATCTCTTCTGACTGTATACCATTTACCACCACTCTCTGTTTTCTGCCCGTCAACCAGTTTGCCACCCTGTTGACCAACGTCTGACCCACCCCGAGCCTACCCAGCTTATTTATCAATCTTCTATGTGGAACAGTGTCGAAAGCTTTGCTGAAGTCAAGGTAAGCAGTTTTCCGGGAGACATTCTGGAAACTGCGTTGCTGTCCTATTTGCAGGTAACTGTCAGCTCTGAAGGAGGAGGTTGCCCACCTCCAGGCTGAACTAGCAAGGACTAAGGAGGCCTCCCCCTTCCAAAGAGCACCACTGCCACAACCACTGCCTCAGAGGTTGCCAAGTAAGAAGAGCAGTTTGACCACAGTGGGTTCTGGGAGGGTGCGGGTGGTGGACCAGAGGCGAAGCCCCCTAGTTGTACCTCTACACAAATCATATGCCATTCTGGCAGAGCAAGGTTCCTCTATGATGGCACCCTCAGTGGAGACCCAGAAGAATGCTGAGGACATCCACAAGGGAAACCCACAAAAGGGTGGCAAGAGACACCACAGGGGAAGGAAACAGCTTCTGATAGGGACTCATTGTTTGGGTAAACTGGGAAAAGGAGAGAAGGAAGTAAGGTGCCTGCCTGGTGCCATGGCTTGGAGGGACAGGGAGCTTAATCCTCAGGATTGCAGAAGCAGCATCACAGGAGAGGGAACTAGATATCATAGTCCACCTTGGGACAAATGACCTAGCTAGGCATGGGATCAGTGCAGTGCAGAATAAATTTGTGGAGTTGGGAGGGGCCTCAGACGGGTAGCAAGCACGGTAACCTTCTCAGAGGTGCTACCAGTCCATGGCAGAAGTGAGGCTAGGGTACTGCACACCATGCAGTTTAATGAATGGTTGCAAAACTGGTGCAGAGCACAGGGCTTTGGCTTCATTGGGGACTGGGGGGCCACCTGGAGAGATAAAGGTCTATACTGGCATGATGGTCTGCATCTGTCCACGAAGGGAACCAAGCTCCTAGGTGATAGGTTTAATGCTTCCTTGGCAAGCTTTTAAACTAGCCAAGGGGGGAGGCGCTGATAAAAGGCAGGAAATTTCAAGCCTCCCCCCACAAAACATGGCAGGTTGTAAGCTAAACACTGAGGTACAGAGCTCAACACAGGGCAGAACAGGGGTAAATGGAAAAATAGACAAGGACAATAAGAGCAAGGATGGGGGAAAAGGATAAAGCCAACATTAAATGGAGGGCAATGAGTACCAATGCCCATAGTCTGGGAAACAAGCTTCCTGAGCTGGTAGCCCTGATGAAAGATGAACAATTGGATATTGTGGCAGTCACGGAAACATAGTACACCGAGAACCATGACTGGGATGTCAGCATACCAGGGTACACAATCTACAGAAGGGACAGGGAAGGTAAAAGAGGAAGTGGAGTAGCTCTATACATAAGGGAAGGGATCAAAGCTACAGAACTAAAAAGTAAAGGGGGAGGACAAGAGGCACTCTGGGTCACCTTGGAGACAGGGAATGGCATCACAATCCCGCACAGGGGTTGTATACAGACCCCCATCTCAAGTGGAGGAAATGGACAACAAAATGATAGAGGACATTCTCAAAATGGCTGAAAAAGGAGATACTGTTGATGGGGACCTGAATATGCCAGATGTTAACTGGATAACATGTACTGCAGCCACATCCAAGAGCAGGGTCATTCTCAATGCCTCTGCAGGGGCAGACCTTAGACAGCTAGTGTGTTGGAACCCACTGGAGGAGCAATACTAGACCTGGTACTTCAAATGGAGAGAGGATCACAAATTTAGAAGTCAGTAGACATCTGGGAACAAGCGACCACTGCACAGTGTGCTTCACAATGAGCACAACCATGGAGATAAGCCATACAAAACAAGGATACTGGACTTTAGAAGGGCTGACTTTCGAAAATGGGTGAATACCTGAAAATGCACTAGCAAATGACCAAAAGGAGGGTGGAAGAACAATGGAGAAAAATCAAAACTGCTATCATAGAGGCAACAAGCCTTTGTGTGAAACAAATAAAGAAAACAAAGCAGAGTAAAAACCACTATGGTTCTCAAAAGAGGTGGCAGGGAAGGTTAAGGAGAAAAAGGCTGCATTCAAAAAGTATAAGGAATCGCAGAAGGAGCACGACAGGGAACTGTATCAATTAAAGCAGAAAGAAGTGGGGAAGGCAGTCAGAAAAGCAAAGGCCCAAACCGAGGAAAAAAATAGCCAACTCAGTTAAGAAGGGGGATAAAACCTTTTATAGGTACATTAGGGAGCATAGAAAGGTTAAGGGGAGGATAGTGAAAATTAATAAAGGAGAGGGGAGGTGGGCAGAGGGAGACAGTGAAAAGGCAGAGATACTGAATGAATACTTTTGCTCAGTATTCACAAAAGAAGATGAGGAGGAGTTACCTAAACCAGACAATAGAAGCACTCTGGGTAGGGGGGTTGACACCAGTCCATTCACAGAAGAAAGAATCCTGAAAGAACTCCTAAAACTCAAGGTGGACAAAGCAATGGGGCCTGACGGGATTCACCCCAGAATCCTAAAAGAACTAAGAGAGGACCTAGTGACACCACTGACCACGCTTTTTAACAAATCATGGCAGGATGGGGCGGACCGAGGGGCAGATGTGATTCCCTTCACAAAGGTGGGAGCAAGGCAGAAGCAGGAAACTACAGACCTGTAAGTTTGACCTCAGTGGTAGGGACAATGATGGAATCACTCTGAAAGAAAGAATTGTTGAGTACCTAGAGGCCAGCGGGCACAGGACCCAAAGCAGCATGGATTTACAGCAGGAAGGTCATGTCAGAGCAGATCTAATTGATTTCTTTGACTGGGTGACCAAAGTAATAGACCAGGGAGGGGCTGTGGATATGACCTACCTAGACTTTAGCAAGGCATTTGACACAGTCCCGCACAAAAGATTAATAATCAAGTTAGCCAGCCTGGGAGTGGGTCCCAGGATGGTAGCCTGGGTAGCAAACTGGCTGCACAACAGGACACAGAAGGTAATAGTGAATGGAACACGTTCCGAAGAAAGGGAAGTTACTAGTGGAGTACCTCAGGGCTCAGTACTGGGCCCAGTCCTCTTTAACATCTTTATAGGTGACATTGCAGAGGGTCTGGAGGGAAAGGTATGCCTCTTTGCAGATGACACAAAGATCAGTAACAGAGTTGATACACAAGAGGGGGTAGAAAAGATGAGAAGGGACTTGGCAAGGTTGGAGGAATGATCAGACATATGGCACCTTAGATTCAATGCAAAGAAGTGCAAAGTAATGCACCTGGGAAACAAAAACCCAGGGGAAGAGTACACAATAGCAGGGGAGGTACTAACAACAACAAAAATGGAAAGGGACTTGGGGGTAGTCATATCAGATGACCTAGAGGTGGGTAAGCAATGTGAAAAGTCAGTAAGGAGAGCCAGGGGGATACTGGGATGCACAGGAAGGGGCATCACAAGTAGAAAAAGGGACGTGGTTATCCCTCTATACAGACAGTTGGTGAGACCCCATCTGAGTACTGTGTGCAGTTTGGAGACCTCATCTACGCAAGGACATAGACAGGATGGAAGCAGTCCAGAGGAGGGCAACTAAAATGGTGCAGGGTCTGCATCAGAAACCATATGAAGAGAGACTGAGAGAGAGCTTAATATGTATACTCTTGATGAAAGGAGGGACAGGGGGGACATGATAGAAACGTTCAAGTACCTCAAGGGAATCAAGAGAGTCCAGGAGGGTAGCATCTTTCAGAAAAAGAGATGTGTAAGAACAAGGGGGCACAATTTAAAGATAGAGGGGGGACGGCTCAGGGGTAATGTGAGGAAATTTTTTTTCACGGAGAGAGCGGTGGATACATGGAACAGCCTTCCTGAGGAGGTCGTTGGGTCTAAAACAGTGGGGGAATTCAAACATGCATGGGATAGACACAAGGCAATTATAGTGGGGGGTTGCAGGAAGTAGGCTGTTGGTTAACTAGAATCTGCAGCTTATCCAGTAGGTAGGGAAATGGGCAGACTGGGTGGGCCAAGTGGTCCTTATCTGCTGTCAAAGTCTATGTTTCTATGTTTCTATGTAACACCAACTGCTCCCCCTTAGTCCACCACTCTGGTTACCCAGTCAAAGAAATCTATGAGATTAGTTTGACAGGACCTTCCTTTTGTAAACCCATGCTGTCTTGGATCCTGTGCCCCTATGGATTCCAGGTGTTGCACTATCCTTTCCTTAAGGAGTGCCTCCATAATCTTGCCCACTACTGAGGTAAGAATGACTGGGTCTGTAGTTCCTTGCCTCCTCCCTGCTACGACTCTTGTGGAGCGGGATCACATGAGCCCTTCTCCAGTCTTCTGGGACCTCTCCTGTGCTCAGAGACTCACTAAACAGTTCTGATAATGGCTCTGCTAGTTCCACCCTTAGCTCCTCAAGTACCCTGGGATGTATGCCATCAGGTCCCATTGCCTTGTCCACCCTGAGCTTAGCCAGCTCTTGTAGGACCCTTTCTTTTGTGAAGGAAGTAGTGCTCACCTCCTTCCCCCGTGTCCATGGTGCTGAGCTGTGGGCCCTGCCCTACCATCTCTTCAGTAAATACTGAGCAAAAGTATTTATTTAGGATAGATGCTGTTACAAGGTCCTCCTCCTCACATGCCCCCTTTTCTCCTTTGAGCTTAGCAATACCCCCTCTGGACTTTCTCCTTTCACTAATGTATCTATAGATAGTCTTGTCACCTTCTTTTACTGTTCGTGCTAGTGTTTCCTCAGTTTGGGACTTTGTCTGCCTTACTGCCTTCCCTGCTTCCCTTAGGGCAGTTTGGTATGCCTCCCTATCTTCATCCCAATGTGTTCCCTTATATTTCCTGAAGGCCAGCCTTTTGGCTCTGACCTTTTCTGCTACTGTATTTGAGAACCAAAGTGGTTTCCTCCTTCTTTTGCACTTCCTTTTCTGTCTAACACAATGGAATGTTGCTTCATGTATTGCATCCTTAATGCTTGCCCACTTTGCCTGTACCCCTCACCTATGTTTCTTTTTGCCAGGGCTAGCTTAACACTGTTGGCCATCTTATCAACGTCAGCTCCTCTGAAGTCTAATAGCTTTGCCTTGGAATGGGATGATTTAGATGTAGTGGCCAAATTGAACCATACCATGTGATGGTCACTGGCCCCCAAGTGACCTTCTACCTGGAGATCTGTGATCCCTTCCCTGTTAGTCAGTACTAGATCTAAGATAGCCCTGTCTCTTGTGGGTTGTTGTACCAGTTGTTTGAGGCCCTCCCCTGCAGGGAATCCACCATGTGTCTAGTTCTGGCAGATGTTCCTGCTGGTATTGACCAATCTGTATCTGGCATGTTGAAGTCTCCCATTATCAGAACCTCCCTTTAGCTGTCATGTTTTGTATATCTTCTAACAGTAATGTGTCTATGTCCTCCCCCTGGTCTGGGGCCTGTAGACAACCCCAGTTCTTATGGCTGTCCCATTTCCTGTTTCCAGGGTGACCCACAGTTCTGGCTCCTTATGTGTATTCTGAATTTCTGTAGCTTTGATATTTTCCTTGACATACAGGGCCACTCCACCCCCTTTTGCACCTCAGTCTCTTCTGAACAGTACATAGCCAGGTACTAAAGTCTCCCAAGTGTGATTACTGGTAAACCACATCTCACTAATTCCTACTATGTCCAGTTTAGCCTCTGACATTATTGCCTGCAGGTCTGGGATCTTATTTCCCAGGCTGTGAGCATTTGTGTACATGAGTTTCCATTGGCCAGATTTCGGTGTGTTAGTTGTTGGGTGAGGTTTGGCATTTCCTGTCGTTGTATGGGGAGATGGACCTTTTCTTTACCTGGTGATGCAAATGAACTGCAAACATACTGAATTTCGCTTGACCACTAGCTGAGGGGAGGTGTTCTTCCCATTCGACGTATGGGGTGCTGCACCTCTCCCCCATTTGCTAGTTTAAATATTCTGCAAAGACGTCAAACTTCTGCCCCAATGAACTGACTCCCTCCTTAGTCAGATGCAGTCAATCAAATTTAAAGAACTTTCGCTCCCAGAACTGCTACCAGTTCCCTACAAATCTGTGTCCTTTTTCCTGGCACCAGCCCTTGAGCCACATGTTTAGCTCCCCTATCTCCCATTCTCTGACCTTCCGTCCATCTGCCCCCCTCTCCCAGACTGGCAGAATCTCAGAGAAGGAGATGCCGGATGAAATGGATGATAGTTTGTCACCCAGCCTCGTCAGGTGTTCCTTGGTCTCCACAACTGACTGGCTGGCGTAGATCATTAGTCCCTATGTGTACCAGGACGTCAAGGTTTTCTCCTGCTTTGTGAACAATTTTAGCAATGCGGTCAGTGTCTCTCCACGCTGATGTACCTGGGAGACATCTGACCATTACCCCTGGCTGGAGATGGGCATCAACTCCTCGAATCACGGAGTCACCTATGATCAGAAGTTTTTTGGATTTCCTTTTTGCTTTTTTTGTTTTGGTTCCTGATTTGGGCGAGTTTTGTTGTGCTAGCACCTGTCCTGCTCTGCAGTGTCCTCTGCCCTTTTGTTTGATTTCAGAGATAGAGGCAGATACCTGTTTGTAGTATTTATATGGTTTTTGGAGGTAATATGTTGGAGAGCACAGAGTGATGGGGCACCCGATTTGCCCCTCCTAACCACCTGCCAACCTCCTGGACCAACTACCCTCTGCGGTCGAGGTTCTTTAGTTGGATGTTGGGGAAATGGCGGGTGGTTCTTATAATGTATTTCCTCTTGAATATGAAATTTGAGGCGTGCAATCGCTGCCCGGAGCTGAGCTCTAAGATCTCCAATGGCCCAGCATGTAGGACAGTGTCCTAAATCCTGTAAGACTGTCCTTCTGAAAAGTGTTCCACAGTACCTGCAGTTAATGATATCCATTCCAGATAAGTTGCTGGGTTTATATGCAAAGTATGCAAGTAATGGTTTGATTTTGTATTTTGTTTTCATATAACTTGTTATAACAAGTTAAATTACTAGTGCCCCTATAAATGAGCTCACCTTGTAGATGCCCCACTGATCTGCCCCTTCCTGCTTTGCCACAGGAAATGTCACAACTGTGGTACCCTATAAAAGGAGTGTAGTGTGGGGTGGTTGGGGATGAGGGTGCGTTGCTGGGCCCTTCCCATGCCAAAAAAGAAGAACCACGGATGAAAGAACAAGGCGGTAAGAGCAGAAACCATCAGTCAACAACAAATGCAGTAACGCTGAAAGCTTATCCTAATGTTAGATAAAACTGTAAAACCTATAAAGCACCACCTGTAATAATTTCAGAGAAGATATACCCTGTAAGAAACACTGCAGTAACAGAAGATATACCTTGCAAAAGACAATTTGAATCAGAAGATTACAGCAGTAATCTGTTAGCACACACCTGTAGGCACACCTTGTAATAATGCAACAATTTGAATCACAGAAAAATAAAGCAATGAAATGTTAGCAACAAACAGTAGCAATCCCTGTGAGTACACAATAAAAATAACCACACAGTAAATCTGCTTATCCAAACGAAGTCTTAATCCTTTTCCCTTGCTCTGGTAAGGTTCTCTGCTCTGTCCTTTCAAGCAATCTTTGAAGGAAAGAGCTTAGGTGAAGCTAGGTGCCTTGGAGATCAGAACTGTTCTGAACCTTGTTATCATCCTGAATGATGAAGGGAGCAATCTATGCAGCCGGGGACAGAGGCGGCAGCTACAGTGTTGGAACAACAGGCGAGCTTTTGAGACTAGATGACAGCAACTGTACAGACAAGGAAAGCCCTGTCGATGGGACTACAGGAACAGACACTAGCAGCGACGGGAACAGGTTAAGTAACATTTCTGAAAACGACACCAGCATAGCCTAAGAGTCGACTGCGCCCATTTGAGGGTTTGTGACTGCCGCTGTCACCAGAAAAGAACCAGACGACGGAGGTGGCCTACTGTCTGTAGTAGGTACGGCAGTGCTAGAGTCAAGCCCCGACCTTGGTGTCTTGCAGATGGTCGGGGAATGGGGTGGGGCTGTATTTAATGCCTCTGGAGCAGATGAAGATGAGGACTTGCCCTCCTTTAACAGAACCTTGACCTCATCAGTGAAGTATGTTTTTCCCCTTGCTTATGGTGATGGCTTGATGAAGAGGGCATAGACGATAATTTTTCCATTTCGTTTGTTTTCCCCATTGTCCTTGCCAACCTCGGCAGTGACAGTGTCACTGACTCTTGTGTATCCCTCCCAGTGGCAGTTGGGCATGAGGGAGAAGCCAGCTTGGAGCCTGCAGCCTTGGTTTGGGTTTCCATGGCATTGATAATGAAGGTTTCTACTGCCTTCTTTTGAAGTCTCCTTATGACCTTGTTACATACCTGGCAGATCTTACAGGCTCTCAAGATGTGGGGCAGGTCTAAACAGCAAATACGTGCGGTGTCAGCGTCATCCTTGTAGCTCCTGTAACTGCATGTACAAAACCTAAATAAAGGTTCATTCAATGGCAGCATACAGGACAACTCTGATAAGTAAAGCTAACTCTGAAAATAAAAAATATCTAAAAAATGACGGCGTTGTTACTCTACAGGTTCGATGAATGGACGATGGCAGAAGAAAAAACTGAGGAGTCATGCGGCTACTCACGTTTTTTGGTGCTGAGGTTCCAAGGTTTCACATTATTGTGGGCGGGCCCCAGCTAGCAAGTTTCCAAATGATTTTGATGCAGATGACTTACAGTTCCAAAGGTGTGGCCCAGTGGAGGTGATATCCTTGATGACAATCATCTGTGTTACTTTTTTTTTTTTTTTTTTTTTTTTATAAACCACAATATGGGAATACATTAATTCCATGAGTTGCAAGCACTGCATCATTGGTTTGCAAATAATATGGGTTGTGCAACATTTCTGCCATTCCTTGAGAAACAAAGTACTGTACTAGGCAGCAAAAATTAAAGCAGTAAACGGCAACACATATGTGGAATTAAAGAAAAAATTACTCACTGTAATAATCTTCTTTCTTCCAAGGTGTCTTTTAGCATCAGTAACTATTGCAGTTAGCTGGCTAGATAGCACTGCCCCGGAGGTGGAATGTATGGTAATGACAAATGAGTTTTATGAATTAGCCAATCAGACTGAAGCTATGGATTGTGCTGAGCAGAGAGGGGAGAGAGGCTTCAGAATTTTTTCGAAAGTAGAATGGGCAGATGCCCTACTGGAAAGAACCAACAGGATTTAAAAAACACACACAACAACCAGAACATACCCATAAATCTTTGCTCAAAATGCAATCCAAAGGTTAATGTACAGAATAGTTTAAGGCAAAAGTCATAGCCTTCTTCTGAAGGTTATCCTGGGGAGGAAGGGTGAGAGCTTACTGATGCTAAAGGACCCCTTGGAAGAAAGAAGATTACTATGGTGAATAATTTTTTCTTCTTACCCCAGGGGTCCTTCAGCATCAGTAACTATTGCAGACTATAAAGCAGTACAGTTGGGAGGCAGGTATAGAACCTATTTAGAAAAAAGGCTCTGCAGCACCGCCTTGCCAAACCTGGCATCAGAGCTGGACTGTATATCTAATCAATAATGCTTAGTGAAAGTGTGGACAGTCTTCAAGGTTGCTGCTCTGCAGACATCCAGAAAGGGAATGTCCCTAGCAGCTGCCACAGAGGCAGCAGCGCTCCTAGTAGAGTGGGCTCCAAGGCTCTCAAGGGGCTTCTTACCAGCCTTGTCATAGCAGAACTGAATGCAGGAGACTAGCCAACAAGAGCGAGTTCTCTTAGTGGCTGGTCTTCCTCTATCTACTTCCCCATAGGTGAGGAACAGCTGTGTAGATAAGTTCCTTAACTGCTTGGTGTGCTCCAAGTAGTAAAGCAGGGCCCTTTTGACATCCAGACTGTGGAGCTTCTGCCAGTGTTTGGTAGGTTACTTTTTCTATTACTTTTGGAAACTTGTTCCAGAAAGCTCTGTGCAGCCACTAGCAAGGATGGAGAAGTACTGGAACAAGTAATACACCTTACAGTTACAATTACTTATGTTTTTTTATACAAAAGTAATACGTAACTGTAATACGATCACATTTATTTGAAAGTAACTAACATATTACTTTTAAATAAATGTCATCTGTTATAGTTTATTATAATATTTGTATTGTTTTTGTATAAAAAGAAATAAGCAACTGTCAGGTGTATTATTTCTTCTAGTACCTCTCCATCCTTGCTAGTGACTGCACAGAGCTTCCTGGATCAAGTTTCTAAACGAAATAGAAAGTAATAGAAAAAGTAACTTACCCAACACTGGCTTCTGCTCCCCTGGAGTGGATTCCTCAGTAAAAAAAAACAAAAAACAGGCAAAGTGATGGAGACTGATTGAGGTGGAACTCGGAGAACACCTTAGGCAGGAATTTCCTGTTTGTCCTGAGCTCAATCTTATCCCTGTGGGAAATAATGTAGTTGGGCTCAGTGCAGAGGGCCTGTAATTCTGAAATCCTTCTAGGGTAATGGCCACTAGAAACACAGTTTTCCAAGTGACATACAGCCACAACCATGGGTTCAAAGGGTGGCTCCATGAGCATGGTAATACAGAGATTCAGGCTCCAAGGGGGGCAGGTTCTCTAATTGGAGGCTGGAGGACATGGAGGAGACCTCTGAAAAACTGCTTAAAAAATGGTTGTGAAAATTGA
The DNA here is from genome assembly GCA_016271365.2 of Neoceratodus forsteri. Lineage (NCBI taxonomy): Eukaryota > Metazoa > Chordata > Ceratodontiformes > Ceratodontidae > Neoceratodus > Neoceratodus forsteri. The sequence goes on along the minus strand of CM057451.1, from coordinate 665,581,263 downwards.
CTTAGTTTTCCCAACGGAGAGATAAGCTGAAACAGTGGCTGGGTGAAGCTTCAAACCGGAGTCCTGTAGGTGTACCAAATAGTCCAAAATGTTAGGAATCTAAGCCTCAAGATGATTAATGTGTTTTTTTTTGCACCAGAGGGAGAATCTTTTCCACTTGGCTGTACATGTCTTTTTTGTACTAGGTTTTTTGGACATCCTCAGGATCTTCAGAACTTGCTCAGAATACTGAGTATCTGGACACTAACTCCTCAAGAGCCAGGCTTTGAAGTGAAGAGATTTCAGATCTGGGTAGGTCACCCCTGTCTGGGGGAGTGACAGAGGGTGACAAAAAGGTTTGCTGAAGGACAGGAACATCAGTAGAGGGTACCATGCCTGCCTCGGCCAATCTGGCACCAGCAGAATCATTGTTGCAGGCTGACTTTTGAGCTTTAATAATGTTCTGAAAATCAGAGAAAAAGGAAAGGCATAAAGGAACTTTCCCGTCCACTCCAGAGCTAAGGCATCTGTTGGAAGAGTTCCCGGTGCCAGAGGCCTGCAGCAGAACAACAGGAAGTGGATAGTTCAGGGGACAAGCAAACAGATCCACGTCTGATGTGCCCCACCTTCTGAACACTGTGGCCAAAGCTTGTTTGTTCAGACACTATTCGCTGTGTCCCTGGTTGATGTGACTGAGGGCATCTGCCAGGGTGTTGTCTTTGCCTGGGAGATGTATGGCTGACAGACTGACTTCCAAGGAACAGGCTAGGGCCCAAATCCTCATGGCCTCCAGGCACAGGATGGTGGACCTTGTGCCCTCCTGCTTGTTTATGCAAAACATGGCAGTGGAATTGTCTGTTCTGATTTGGACAGTATGTCCCTTTATCTGTGAGGCAAATGCTTTGAGAGCCAGATAAAGATAAAGACAGATGGTCCTGAGTTCCAGCAAATTGATGTGGGCCTGTGACTCTTGCGGAGTCCAGGAGACACTGACAGAAGAGCTGTCCATGTGAGCTCCCCATCCAAATAAAGAAGCATCTGTAGTAATGATTCCTGAAGGGGTGGGTACCTGGAAGGAAACCCCCTACCGATAGGTTGGTAGCGTCCTTCCACCAGTCCAGAAACGGAAGGAACTTTTTTTGTGACTGGGACTAATTTGGACAGGGAATTTTTCCTTTGGGACCAGTGAGACCTTAGGTACTTCTGAATGTTCCTCATTCTGAACCTGACCCCTGGAACCACAGCCGTCATAGATGCAGGGGTGTAGCCAGGGATTTCAGATCTGCACACCAAGTGAACTCACTGCTACCCCGCCCCCCCTTGTTAGGGTGAGCTACCCCCCCCAGTGTTGCCAGACAATACACAAATGTACACCAGGACCGTGTTTGTTGCCTCATTTGGCACAATAAATACAACTTTTGTATCTCATGACAGTGGTTGTTGCCATGCATGGGTATATACAGATGCCATGCACTGTTCCCTAAGACACCCACATACCAGCCCAGAGCCTGTAAAGTTGCATTGTCCATGGGATGCAAAGAGAGTATTATTGACCAGTCCTTCTAGTTTCGACTCCTATGAATAAAATTACAGAAAGGCTCAGTATTTTCTTTGTTAGTTTTCATGGAAAAAGGAAGGAGTTCAGAGCCTATTTGCTACCCCCTTAAATAAAACTGCACACCATGGAGTGCTTGGAGTATGCCTGCGTACACCCATGCATAGATGCCATGTGGCCCAGGAGCTGTAGAAAGTGTCTGGCTGGCCCAGGACAAAAGACTGCCACTGACAAAAAATTTTGAATCCTTTCCAAAGGAAGAAAGGCACTGCTGCACAATGTTTCCAACTGTGCTCCTATGAAGGTAAGGAACTGAGCTGGTACCAAGTGGGATGTCTTGTGGTTGATAATGAATTCCAACGATTGCAGAGTGTTTCTTGTTAGGGATAGGGCCTCCTCCAGAAGAGGAGGGATCTTCGCCACTATGAGCCAGTCCAGATAAGGGGAGACTGATACCCCCTTCATTCTTGAGTGAGCTGCCACCACTGCCAGACATTTTGTGAACAATCGTGGTGCAGATGTAAGGCCAAAGGGCATGGCTGCAAACTGGTAGTGTCTTGAAGGAAGCTTGAACCTCAACTTCCTGTGGGACAGCTGTATTGGGGATATGAAAGAATGCATCTTTGAGGTCTAGGAAGGCTAGCCATCTCCCTGCTGTAAAGACTAAATCACCATCTTTAGGGTGACCATCTTAAATTTGGGTTTCAGAAGGTGCCTGTTCAGGTATCAGAGATCTAAAATAAGTTGCCACTCCCTGGTTTTCTTTTGCCTCAGGAAGTATCTGAAGTAGAGTCCCTTGCCCCTCTGATGGGTATGCACTCATTTCTTTTGCTTCCAAAAGATGCTTTACCTCCATCTCCAACAGAATCCTCTCTGTTGGAGTTAGAGGTTTGGAAAGCTGGGTTCTCTTTAAGGCTGGCATCTTCTTGAACTGAAGAGACAGGCCCTTTTCCACTACCTCCAGGACCCACCTGTCTGTGGTAATAAGGGTCCAGGACTGGAGGTAGTGGGAGAGCATGCCCCCTACAGGCAGAGGGGAGGTGACCTGGACTGAGGAGTCGGGGCTTTTGCTGGGTGGCAGGAGCAGGGGTAGAGGTAGAGGTAGATCTTCTCGGACTGCTCCTGCCTCTTCCTGTGAAGTAACCTCTGAACTGTGAGAGGTCAAACTGAGGAGGAAGGGAGTAACAGGGTCTAGGGAAGTATCCCCTGCCTCTATTAACCTGTGCTGAGACTTTTGAGCAGCCGGAGGCTTAGTTTTGGAAGTGTTGCTCTGATAGGCTGCCTTATACTCATCAATCTTTTTCATATACTCCTCAGTCCTGGAGTCAAATAGTACATTTCTGTCACACGGAAAGTCCATAGCTTTGGACTGAGTGTCCTGTGACACATTTGTTGTTCTAAGACAAGCAAAACACCTCAGGAAAATGGCCTGGGCCATAACTCTTGAGGTTGCATCATTACCATCATCCGCCATGTGGAACTGGTACTTTGTGGCCTCCAAGGCTGTCTTAGCCATTTCCACCAAATCCTTAGCCACAGTATCAGAGCCCTGTTTAATTATGGATAGGACTGAGTTCCATACAGCCTTCTGATATTTGACTGTATAAGCCATGTATGAGACAAGGCGGAGAATTAGAGAGGCTGACGTATATGTCTTTCTGTCCATAAAATCCAGCCTCCTAGAGTCTTTTTAAGGGGGCTGGGAAGAAAGGGGAACCCCAGCCTTGTCACATGCTGCTTGCTGCACCACTCCTTTGTGACTGGGGTGAACAAACAGAAATTCTGTGTCAGATTTAGAAAACTGATACTTCTTGGCTCTCTTCTCAACCCTGGCACAGATGTGGGGGGTATAAAGAATCTTCATTGTGTTCTTCCTGAAAGGTTTATAGACTGGGAGAACTAACTTTTTAGGAGGGGGAAGACCTTTCATGTCTCTGTAGTCCTAGTCTTCCTCCTCCTCCTCCTGATTGGACTCTTGAGAAAGAAGGTCAAGAGTGTCCACCATGTGTTGCAGAAAAGAGAACAGGGAGGTGGTATCCTCCTGGTCAGGAGATGCCCCAAAATGAGTCCAGCGACACATTGGGTTCTGGGGCATCATAGAAATCGTCATTGTCATCACCCTCATCAGCCCCTACAGCAGAGAGGGCAGTAGAAGGGATCTGTCTGGGAAAGTCAGAGGCACCAAAGATGAGCCCCATGCCCTGGAGTGTTTGATAAAGAAGCCAAGCTTTTGCCATATTCTCCGTACAGGGAAGGTCTCCTGGAAAATCTTGAGACACATCCTCCTGGGGTTCAATATTTTTAGACTTATCTTTGTGTTTCTTTCCCACTGCAGTCTCACCTTTGGCATCGCCTGGAGGTGCAGTGGTATTTTTTCTTTACGAATCTTTTTTGCAGCCGCTTCATCAGTGGCTTGTTCGGGCTTTCTCTTAGAACCAGGCACTTAATCCGTATCTTTTAAATGTTTTGCTTTAGATAGAAACATAGACTTTGACGGCAGATAAGGACCACTTGACCCATCTAGTCTGCCCATTTCCCTACCTACAGGATAGGCCACAGATCCTAGTTAACCAACAGCCTATTTCTTCCTACCCCCCACAAGAATTGCCTTATGTCTGTCCCATGTATTCTTGAATTCTCAAGAATTGCTTTATGTCTGTCCCATGCATTCTTGATTTAGGAACTTCATCAGCTCCTTTAGAAGCCTTGTTTTTTTAGAAGCACTTCATCAGTACTAGGCTTTGTGTTCTTTGTTTTCAAAGGCACTTCATCAGCACCTATACCAGACTTAGATTTCAAAGATGCTTCATCAGCACCTTATTTATTTTTATTCTTTAAAGGCCCCTCATCGGTAGCCCTGGGTCTGTGTTTCGGACCAGAGGAAGACCCTTCCTCTGCAATTTCTCTAAGCCTTTTTGCCCTATTTCTTAATGTTTTTGAACAAAATATAGACCAAAGAACACAGTAATTATCTGAACTTAAGCACTTTAAACACAGGTCGTGAGTATCAGCTTTAACTAAAATTCTTTGGCAGCTTAAACAATTTAATGTTTAAAACCTATGGGTCCAGTCCTTTTCTTGGGGGTTTCTGACATGTCAAATTAACAGAAAACCCTGAAATAGAATGTTGAACCATTTAAAAAGTAAAGTCTAATGGTCAGTTCCCTCGTGGAATCAACCGCGACTTTTCCGAGATAAAAATATACACAGAACCGTTGGTTCCCTCTTGAAAAAGGGAACCGTGATAAAAATAAATAAAACAAGTAAAAGGAACCGCTGAAACACTAGACACGCCAACTAAAATTTTATAAAATAAAGAAACACGGGAACCGTGGAACAGAGAAAAAACGCAGTTCCCGGGAACAAAGGGGAACCGCTAAAACTAATAGAAATTACTCAACACACCCACAAATGTAAAGAAAGAACACAAAACAGCTACCAGTATCAAGAAAAACCTTTTTCTTGCCAGGAAAGAGAGAGCACCCCAAGAGGCAGTGTTGCACAGTCCAGCAGAGAAAAAATTCTGAAGTCTCCTTCCCTCTCTCTGCTCAGCACAATCCCCAACTTCAACCTGACTGGCTAATTCATAAAATTCTTTACCATACATTTCACCTATGGGGCAGTGCTATCTAGCCAGCTAACTGCAATAGTTACTGATGCTAAAGGACCCCTGGGGTAAGAAGACTAGATTTACCTACAACTGTAGTGCTAGGAGTGGTATATGGTTCACATCCACACTCTGGCAGATCCACTGGAATGCGGTGATTGGTCGGAACGATTTTAAAGATCAATGGCAACCATTTTACACATTGTAAAAAAAAAAAGTCTAAAAAGCCTGAATTCAGGTCCCAGTGTCATAAGTAGTGTTTCCTAAAAAATTGCATGCTATTTGGTTTTGTGGTTTGCTTTAAAACAGCATTTGTTAACAGGCTGTTTCTGACCCTCTGACTGAGCCTGGGAGAGTGATGACATCATATTGGACTAGGCTACAGCTTCAACAGTGTAAGTACTTGCTTGACTGATGAGCTGTTAACTTCCCAATTAGAACAATCTGTGAGGTAATCGTTTGCTGTCCAGGGTTTTTACAAACAGTCCCTGGTGTTTGTTCAGATGAATTAGCTGAAAATCCACATTGTGTTCTTCTAAAGAGATGATCATTTGAGTTTCAGCGCTGAACTGAAGTGGTATGCGTTCGAGAAATCTTATCTGTATCACAATTGCTGCCAGTTTGTTCTCATTAAAATTCTGTTTTTTTTCTAGCTATATAACACTGGGTTGTTTAATGGATATAAAATAAATGTAAAGTTTGCTAATTCATACAAGTAGTTTGATGTAGCCTCAATAAATAGATACATGTAACAACAATTTGTTTTCCTTTCAGGATTGACAAACAGGTGCCTTCCACACTCTGCTATTTCAGGCACACACACACACACAATGTGAACTCACAAATTTCAGTTCTTTGATGGTTTCTGTGTGAAAATACATAATGTAAAACTAGAAACCGTGTATAGCATCCTGATGCCCCTTGTTTCCTGCACCATAGTTGAGGCAGCTACACTTTGATGCCCTATCCTCTGCCCCCACAAGCCCTCCGTTTCTTGCCCCACATTTGAGACCACTGCACCCTCCTGACTACTATCTTCTCTCACACAGTTGGGGTTGCTGCACCCTGTTGCCCACCATTAGCCTGAACAGTCAGGTCTGCTGCACCGTGCTTCCCCATGCCAGAACAGTTGGGGTTGTTGCAACCTGCTATCCACTGTCCCCCAAACCCACAGTTGGGGACACTGTACCCTGCTGCCCCTTGTTCCTGTCTACACAGTCACAGCTGCTGAGCTCTGCTGCACCCTAGGGTTCGTTGCATCTTGCCTCTAAAGTTGGGGTTGCTCCACTATGCTTCCCCATGCCACCAGAGGTGGGGCTTTTGCTTTACCTTACTATCAACAATCAATGTCCCAAATGGGCTACACCATGAGCACCCCCATCCCACAGTCAGGGCTGCTGTACCCTGATACCCCCGTGTCCTGCCCCATAGTCAAGGCTTCTGTACCATGCTGTCCACAGTCCCCTACTACCACAGCCAGGGCTGTTGCATCTAGCTCCTGACTACTCAGGCAGGGCTGCTGTGCCCTAGAGCACCTTGCCTCTATTGTCCGGGCTAGTGCACCATGTTGCCACTTGCCACAAGAGTTAGGGAATTTTCTGACCCCTGTCCTCTGCCCCCACAGATGTGTCAGTTCCACACAGGTGTGGCTGCTGCATCCTGTCTCACAGTTTGGGCTGCTGTACCCTAAAGCCTCCCTTGTCTCCTGATGAAACAGTTGGGACTTCTGTACCCTAGTGCCCTTTGTCCTTCACCCCCATAACACAAGATGAAAGCATTTTTCTGTGTTTTTCTTTTGGGCAGTGCAGCAACAAATCCGACGTCGGTGGCAGGGGGCAGCAACCCTAAGTGCAGAGTCATGGGGCTGTGGAGGAATTGGGCTGCAGGGTGCAAGAAGGTCCAGCAGCCCTGACTATGTACACAGGAACATGATGCAGCAACTTTGGCTATGGTGGCAGGAGGTAGACTACAGCACGGCGAAGAAGCCTTGATTGTGGGGCAGAGTATGGGAGGGGGGCAGTGGGGAACAGCAGCCCTGACTGTGGGGTGGGATGTGCAAGGTGCAGCAGCCCTGCCCATTTGGGAAAGTGGATGTAGGTAGCAGGGTGCAATAAAGGCCCCACCTCTGGTGGCATGGGCATCATGGTGCAGCAGCCCCAAATGTGGAAGCAGGGGGCATAGGATTCTAGGGTACAGAAATGCACAGCAGCCCTGACTGTGGTGACAGGAACAGGGGAAACAGGGTGCAGCGGCTCTGATTAAGGGGTTGGGGGACAAAGGGCCACAGCAGGGTGCAGTAATCTCAACTGTTCAGGCAGGGGGGGCAGCAGGGTGCTGAGGCCTGATTGTTCAGGCAGGACATGGGGCAACAGGGTGTAGCAGCCCTAACTCTATGGGACAAGAAAGTGGGCAGCAGGGTGCAGCATCCTCGAATATGCTGTGGGAGACAGGGGGCATGTGGGGCAGGTGACATGGGGCAGCAGAGTGCTGCTGCCTCAACTGTAGGCAGGAGATGGGGGCATCAGGATGCCATGTAGTGTATCTAGTTATACATATTCATGATGTACTGCAACTCAAACCATCAATGAACTGAAATGTGCGAGTTCATATAGTACATGTGCCTGAAATAGTGTGGCAGGCACCTGTCTGTCGATCAGAGGGAAATAATGTTCTTACATGAACCTATTTATTGAGACTACATTAAAAAGACGAACTACTTGTATGAACAAACTTTAGACTTATTTATATCCATTAAACAACCCAGTGTTATAGCTACAAAACAACAGAGTTTCTGATGTGAAAGAACGGGCAGCAGCTGTGCTACAGATAAGCAGATTTCTCAAATGTATACCACTTCAATTCAGCACTGAAACTCAAATGATAAGCTTGTTAGAAGAACAACTTGTGGATTTTCAACTAATTCATCTTAAACACCAGAAACTGAGTTTGTATAAACCCTGGACAGCAAACAATTACCTCACAGATTGTTTTAATTGGGTAGTTAACAGCTCATCAGTCAATCAGGTACTTACACTGCTAAAGTTGTAGCCTAGTCCCACATGGTGTCATCACTATCCTAGGCTCAGTCAGAAGGATAGAAACAGCCTGACTGTTAACAAATGCTGTTTTAAAACAAACCACAAAACCAAATAGCATGTAATTTTCAGCAAACACTACTTATGACACTGGGACCTGCATTCAGGCTTTTTTTTTTTTTTTTTTTAAAACAGTGTGTAAAATGGTTGCCAGTTATCTTTAAGCTAAGCTCCTCTCATGAGCTGGGCAGATATATCCCCCAACTCCACCCATGACGTCAGATCTTACACGCTGGAAGCAGGACCAGGTGTCACTTGCCAGGGGAGCCTGGGTAGACTGTGTGAATGTGAACCATATACCACTCCTAGAAATGAAAATTACGTACTTACCGTAATTCTTTATCTTCCTGTATATCTTCATTATTCATCACTGTTGGGTGTCTGGCTGGAGACAGGCACCCCGCTGAAAAGTTATTTTTTTTTGGAAGGAGGAGCCAGCACCATTGGCGCTGCCCAGGAGGCCGACGTATTATGTGGTGCTTGTGGGTTGGCCAGTAATGGCCATTGGGTCCTCCTCCACCTCAGTTCTGCATGCCGAGGAGACAGAAGGAAAGAAGGTCTAGAGAAAATAAGGGCGGGGCAAGGGAGCCCAAGAGACAGCAAAAGGAAAATGAGCAACTGAAAAAGAATAAACTGACGAGAGGACAGAGAAGAAGGACCTGAAGGTTATGGGTCGAGAAGGCCCCAGCCCCTGGACGACCAAAGGCAGGAGGGGAGAAAGAGAGAAATGGATAGAAAAAGGACGTTTTAGGGAGAGTGGGATGACAGAGGAAGGCCAGGACCCATCAGGAAGGAGGCTGAACAGAAGACCACCAAGAGATGGGTTCAAGGGAGGCTCGGAAGAGCCAGATAATCCAGAAGGTTAAGGTTCTCCCTAACTCTGATGCTAACTCCCAAGAGGAAATCCTGCTCTTCCCTCCCTCCTTGCCGTTGCCGAAGGAGAAAACAGACTTTCGGGAAGGGGGGAGAAGAGCTCCTAAAATAAAAACATCTCTACAGGGGAAGAAGAGAGAGAGAGAGAGACACACACACACACACGCACACAACAAGGGGTAAGGGAATTATGGTCAGTCCCAGAACCACCCCATTCTGGAGACTGAGAATAGTAGCTGAGGAATGGACACATCCCACAGATCAGTTCAGATAGAGGAGGGGCCCACCAGAAGACCCTAAGGAAAAAAAACCCTAAGGGGCTCCAGTGGCCCATTTCTAACACCCTCCCGAAGGCCTCCTGGAGGCTTGCTAGAGAGGAGAAATAACCCATATGGGGGGGCGGGACTAGGTAGGCGGTACGACTCAGGGACTGAGGCCTTGTGAGGGGAAGGTGGGAGGGATTCAGTGATGAATGGTGAAGAAGCACAGGAAGATCCAAGAATTACAGTAGGTACCTAATTTTCATATCTTACTTGTGTCAGTCTTCACCATTCATCACTGTTGGGTGAGTACGGAGCTCCCCCAAAGGGGGCCACGAGAAACCCTGAAGGAATAATATCCCTTAGTCCCCCCCCCCCGGGAACAATGGGGGGGGGGGAGAGAGAGACCCTCCGCTAGCTGGTTAGGCCTGGGACTGGTCAGGATGACGCGAGGTCTCCTGAACCCTAGGGGAAGGAAGATGCCCCTGAAGCTCCCATCTTGCCCTGCAGGAGAAGAGATGGGTCCCCCTGGAAGGAGGAGGCCAGTAACCTGTGCCTGACCAAAGGTGACAACCTCAAAAGGCAAAGCCATGCCGTCCGCCTAATGCAGATCGCTGTCCCCACAAGCCATGAAGTGACCTCACTGGCGTCACAATGCCTCGCCAACTCCAGGCCTATCGCGGAGAGGGCTATGGCTTGCCAGGTAGCATCCGAATCGGGCAGTGATGCTAGGCCCAGCATCGTCCACAGATGCCTGCTGTAGGCAGCGTGGTGCGCCTGATGTGAGACGATAGCAAGCATCATCCGCACAGAGGAGAAAACTCTCCGCCCCAGCTGATCAAATTCCCAAGAGTCGGGATCAGGGAGCTGGTCGCAGACAGAGCGTCTATGCCTGGATGGGGTGTCCAGATGCGCGAGTCCAGAAGGTGGATGAGGCAAAGAACCTGGAGACCCCCAGGCTGCACAATACTGCCTCCGACAGTCCACAGGGGCTGGTTCTGAGGAGTATGGAAGCTGCCAGGTGCTGCATGATGCCTGCCAGAAAGGAACTGGCCAGGACTGGACCACCAAATGATGTGCCCCGTGTTCACCTAGAAAGGCTTGCATCGCACGCTCAGTAATGTCTCAAGCATAATGAGAGATATGCAAGTCCCTGACCAGCCTCGAAAGGAAAAATCGCTTCCATTTAAAGATGTAGCACCTATGAGTCGACTCCTTCCTGGAGGCCTATACCATGTGGATGACATCCTCAGAAAGACCCAAGGACCAGAACTCGTAGCCACTCAGGAACCCAGCTGTAAGATGCAGAGACTGAAGGTCTGGGTACAGAACTGCCCCCTTCAGATTGGTCAGCAGGTCTGGATGGAGAAGCAGTCGCCACAGAGACCTGCTGCTGACGTTGAGGAGATCCAGGTACCAGAACTGCCTTGGCCAATTTGGCGCTATTAGGATCATCTGTGTCCTGTCCTTACTGACTGTGACCAATTAGTACCCTGTGGATCACAGAAAAGTGAGGAAAGGCATACATGAGACCTGGGTCCAGGGCCTCGCGAAGGCATCCCCCATCAGTGTCCCACCCCCACAGGCCTGGACACTGATGGGGGATGCAAAACAAACAGCCTCAGTTTGGCATTCTCCCAGGAGATAAATAGATCAACCGAGGGTGAGCAACACAGGGAGAACAGGTTTCTCACCACCTCCTGATTCAGAGAGCACTCGTGAGATGTCTCTTCTACCTGGCTGAGAGCACTGGCTAGCTGACTGTTCTCCCCTGTGACATTAATCACCATGAGATCAGTGCCCAGGCTGCACACAAGAGCCAAGGTGCAGAGTGCCTCCTGACATAAAGGAAGAAAGCCTGTGCCACCCTTTCAGTTCAGGTAAAACATGGTCGTGGTGTTACCTGTCTGGACCTGAACAACCCAACCCCTAAATAGCAGGGCAAATTTCGTCACAGCCAAGCACATTGCACAGCGTTTAAGCAGGTTTATGTGGTGACTGGACTCCCTGGGTGACCAAAAACCATGTGGTCTCCCAGACGTGCTCCTCACCCTAAAAGAAACACATTCACTCTGACCCCTAGGGGAGGCAGTATAGTGCAGTGGTTTAAGGCTCTGAGCTGCAAATCTGGTAACATCCAGCAGACCAGAGCTGGGTTTGAATCCCACAGCTTCCACCTGCATACTGAGTGACCCTGAGCAAGTCACTTAACTTCCCTGTGCTCTCAGGTTGCGCCTGTAAAAAAGCTTTCAGCTTAGTGTGTCTCACCTGGTTAAATAACTAAAAAAAAAAATAAAATCAGCGTGACAGTTGCTCTGGATGTTCCAGGACTAGCCACCACTGGATAGCATCCCACATCGGCTGGGTCATTGATCAGCTGGTCCAAGCGGGCCTAGGCGCTGGGGCCATTCATGACCCAGCTCCCACTGATGGTGGCACATCAGCCAGTGGGTCCAGCGGCCATGCTAGTGCAGGATGCCACGTACCCCAGCAGCCGCTGGAAATCCCAGGCAGGGCTTAAGAGCCTAACCTGAAATGATTGGGTAAAAAGAGGTAAGATCATGTGCCTGGTCTGCCTAGAGGTGGGCACTGGGCCGCAGAGTCTGGTTCTGCCCCGATGAACTTGATCACCTTCTTCAGTAAAAGTTTGGACTTGGGCCTGCTGATCAACCCAGACAAGCCTCGGCAGGTCTGGAGATCCAGTTCTGTGGATCTCTCCACGGCCTCTCTAGACGGAATGGCTACCAGACAGTCACCTACGTAGAGATACACTCTGACCCCCTGGGGCAGCAGGTGGGCCGCCTACTAGTCAGCCATCTAGAGGAGTACACTCTGACCCACAGGTGCGGCAGGTGGGCCACCACCATTGCCATGGATTTGGTTAAGACCCTTGGAGCTGAGGAGATGCCAAACGGCATGACCTGGAACTGGTACAGGACCCCTTCCGCTCAGAAACAGAGGTACCAACAGTGGGACCTGCAGACGGGAATGGGGAAGAACACATCCTGGAGGTCAAGGGAGCAAAACCATTTGTTCTGCTCCAGGGGAGGCACAATCTCACTCAGACTGACCATCCAGAACTTGTGCTTCCACATGTACTGGTTGAGATTGTGTAGATTCAGTATGAGGCACCGGCCCTCTTGTCTGTTTTGAGACCTGAAGTACCTGGACACAACCCTGACTAGCCAGAGCATCTGTCTGGGACATGGGCTATCGCAAGGAGCTGAGCAATGTCCTCCCTGAAGGTGGTCAGCATGTCCCAAGATGCCCTGCATTCTCAAGGCGCATGGAGGCAGTAGGGCAGGAGAACCTAGAAGTCTATAAAGAAAACCCTCTGCCCGCTACATCACACACCCATGTGTCCACTATGATAGCGGACCAGCGTGGCAAGAAGTGAAGTAACTGGCCTCCGGAGAGAGCAGTCTGGGACAGGACAAGTGGAGGGATGACACCTCCCAACCTGTCACCGGGAAGATTTTGCAGGGGCACCAGCAACTGCTGCCAGAGGGGCACCACTACCCCTACCCTCCCCCTCCTTTTTATTACCTTAGGCCTCATACTTCCGCTTGTGGCACCATGCTTGCAGCTGCCCCTCTGAGGCTGCTGCTGGGGAGGCTGTGACTGAAAACAACCAGTACTTGAAAGCCTGTTTCTTTGGATTATTTTTCTGGTTCTTGTAGGAGAAAGTCATGGAGTTAAAGGTGGCATTGGACTTCTCAATCCTAGTGAGATGCCCTTCCACACTGGGGCCAGAGGTCACTGCCCAGGAAAGGGACATTGGACAACTTCTGTTGGTAAAGGTGGACAAACACAGCCAAGCCCTGTGATGCATGGAGACAGCCACTGCACTGTATGGGTACAAGAGACACCCATGTCCAAGGCTATCTGAGCTGGTGTTTGGCAGTGGAGCTCATCAGGTGACCACAGTCAATCACTGGCTGCTCGCTGATCTGGATGGAGGTGGGGGAAAGATTGCATCAAAGATACCCATCAAGGAATGACCATAATTAGCCTGACAGAGACCTAGAGTAGCCATAACATACACCTTTTTTACGGCATGGTCAATCTGATGGAACTTCTTGTCTGGAGCCTCGTCCATCTTCCCCTGGTGTCCAGACTCACGGATCATCAAATCCGTAACCAACCCTCAAAGGGAGCCCGAAGGGATTGCTTACGTGAGGACTGAGGGTGGCGGGAAGGATGCTGACAGAGCTCCAGAGCCAGTCCCAAGATGGCTTTAGCCACCACAAAGGCAACCCCTGGGGAATTCATCCAAATCCAAAATGTCTGTAAGAGGGTACTTAGTCCTCTTCTGGACTGCCTCTAACAGAATCGACTCAGAGATAAGTCAGCACAACGCACCCAAGGACACCGGCCCATTGTCGGTGGAAGGCTCCTCGAACGAGCCACAGTTGAAGAGCTGAGTCCCTGAGGAGGCCATGGACTCCAGATCTGAGTATTTGGATAGAATCACAGAATTTGACGGCAGATAAGGACCACTTGGGCCCACCTAGTCTGCCCATTTTTCCCTACCTACTGTATCACCGCAGACCCTACTTGACCGCTGGCTTATACTCCCCCTAATCACTACGATTCCCTTATGCCTATCACATGCTTTCTTGAACCCTGTTACAGTTTTTGCCTCCCCCACCTCCACTAGGAGGCTGTTCCAGGCATTGGTCACCCTCTCTGTGAAGTACTTCCTCACAGTGGCAGTACAGCGCAGTGGTTTAAGGCTCTGAGCTGTAAACCTGGAGACCTGGGTTTGAATCCCACAGCCCCCACTTGCATACTGTGTGACCCTAAGCAAGTCACTTAACTTCCCTCTGCTCCCAGGTCACACCTGTAAACAAGCTTTCAGCTTAGTGTGCCTCTCCTGGTAAAAAATTAAAAAAAATAAAAATACATCTCCCCTGAGTCTACCTCCCTCCAGTTTCATAGCATGACTCCTTGTCCCTGAGCATCTTTTTTTTCTGAAGGATGCTTCCCTCTTGAACCTTATTTGTACCTGTGAGGTATTTCGAAGATGACAATTGGCCATTGTTGGCCGCAGACCTCTCAGGAATCCTCACCTGGGGTAATCCGAACCAAGAACTGGCCTAGCAAGCCAGGAGCCGAACAGCTGGCCTCCTTGGTCAGAGCTGGACTGGCTGTCAGGGTGGGGACTCCACTGTAATCAGAGAAACATGTGTGGGGAGCACCTGTGGAACACGGACTGGCAGGGCAACCACTGGCAGCTTCCAAGGGACTGAAGGTTCTTGGAGTAGAGCCTTGCCTCGCGATGGCCCACTGCTGCCAGATAAACTCCTTGCAACACCGCTGCATCTTCTACTGGTGCCTCTCCTCACCCAAGGATGAGGAACCAAGGAGTGTCAACAGCTGCACCTCCCAGTTTAGCAGGATCAAAAGTGTGAATGCCTCGACCATGACCATCCAGTTGACTGCGAGAGGGGTCTTCCTGAGGTTGACTGTAGGTTACGCACCTACCACCATTTAGCAACAAGCATGAAGACTCAATTCCAGGTGGAGGCTGGTCCCTGGAGGGATTGACTGGCATCACCAATCAGTCCATGTACTCCTGAGTGAGGACTAGGAGCACCACAGTCTGCAAAGCAAACTCCTTGGACTCGCTTGTCAACCAGTCGAGCGGGTGAAGAAAAAAATTGACCACTTAGTCGACCAGAGCAGACGTCAACTGGCTCAATGGCGGAGCTGAAGAGCCTTCAACCTGCCCAACCAGCCCTTCAGCTGAGGGGCACTCAACAGTCATTGGGTGAGTCGAAGGACCATAAGGACTGATCTCTCCCCATCCCATGACTGGCGACAGTGATTTTAGATTTAGAACCACGGAGGGCAGGGCTCTCCCCCATAGTCTGGAGGGGCCTACACAAGATCTGGAACCCCACCGGCCAGCCTAAGCTCTCTGTTCTGCCAAGGGTAACCTCCTAGGAGTTCCCAGGTTTAGGCTGCGGCATTCTGGGGACCGCGCATTCTCGGTTTCTGTGCCTACTCTGTGGAACTCACTACCCAGATATTTACGGGGGGCACCCTCGGTAGAAGCCTTTAAAAGGTCTTAAAATACTCCTTTTTCAGCAGGCATTTGTTTTATAATTATAACTGGAAATTGGATATAGTATCCCGATTCATTATAAGGTAGATGCGTTTTAAAGAATTTTCTGTTCTTGCTGGCTTCTAATTTTAAATATCATATTGTATTCAATTCTTGTTTTTTAATGTACAGCGCTCAGAATCCCTGGAATGGGGCGCTGTATAAATAAAGCATCCATCTGTACATATCTATGTCACAGAACTGGTCTGTGAAAGTCCCTCCGACATTGGCCCTGGGTGGGAACAGCACCGTGACAAGAGAAGAAGCCTGTGCTGACAAGGCCTTTTTGTGGCCCTTAGGGCAATCCTTTGGATCCGGTTCCAAAGGCTGGCCAGTACAAGCTGGAGCTTCCTTGTCCTCGAGGGATTCCGGAAGCATGGATAAGCATAGTGTCTGCCGCAGCTGCCACCACTTCTGCCTCAAGGGTCACAATCTGAGCAGCAAACCCGGCCGCTGACGAGGCCTTTCTGGGGCCCTTAGGGCAATCCTTTGGATCCCATCCTGAAGGCTGATCAGTGTGAGCTGGAGCTTCCTGTCCTCTAAGGACTCAGGAAGCATGGATAAGCACAGGCTGCACCCAGCCATGTTGTGCTACCTGCCCAGGCAGTACCATACACACACTCGTCATGTGGATCTGTTACTGACATTTTCTGGCAACATCAAACTTAGAATTAAAATTCTGTTTTCTTGTGTTCCATCGTTGGTCCAGAAGTGGAGTCGAAAGAACCACGTAACTACACATAAATAACTTTGAAAGTTTCTAAAGGGGGGCACTGTGGAGCCAGGCATGGTGGATACCTGAAGGTGGAGCACTGTGTCGTTTTACTAAAGTACTACAAAAATTTCTTATTTTTATATACTGCTAAGTAACTCATTACCCGTACTGAATCGGGACACGATACGGCGCAAGATGGGCAAGCCAAAAATGGCACAGCAGGCAGCAGAGAACAAAAAACAGCAGCCAAAGCTGGGAGCGGCTGGTCCAAGTACTCTCTTGCAGCCCTTATAAGAATCAACGGAAACCGGTCCAGAAGAAACCCTACAGTCTCTCGGTCCTAAGAGGTGGCAACTACTGTCATCAGTTACAGCGATAAACCATAAATTCGACACTCTAACCACCTGAATGGCCAGAGCTGAAACCTCAGTAGAAGTTATGAAAACAGAGGTGGAGGACATTAAAAGACAACTCCAAATGCTACAGAGCATCTTCAGCAAACTCACGCACAACAGGTTGAAAATACTGGAAGATCAAATTCATTCTATGAATGTTCGCCTGTTAGGTATCCCCGAGGGTGCAGAGGGTGATCACCTACCTCTGTTTCTGAAGGAATGGCTCAAAGATCAGCTTAAAGCACATTCCGGAGGCTGGCCAATACTAAAAGCCTACCAACAGAGAACGTGGTTGGCGAGATGGGGATCAGCCCCGGGCAGTGCTTGCAGTACTTGATTCAATGGCTACCTGGGATAAGCTGCTCAAGTTGGCACGACAGCATCATCCACTCCTGTCTGACGAGCACACTATCCTGGCTTTCCTGGGCATCCCTTACACTACATGTCAAAAGAAAAAGAAATTTGATGGGGTGGCAGCTGTCATTTGAGATCTGGAAACCCAATGTGCTACTATTCCCAGCAAAGCTTCATATCTTCCGTGATAAAAATCTACGTCTTCACAGATTCTTCTGATGTGGGGAAATGGGCAGCAGATTTGCAGGCCAAACAGTGGAGAATGGCAACAGACTGGACAGCTGACCATGAAGACTCTGAGGCAAAATGTCAAAAGGAGCTGCACTCAAAGTGGAAGAATACTAGGGGTTACGTCCATTTGGTGAATTTATTGCTGTATTGTGAAAGTCTTTAAAATTAAAAAGACATTGAACTTGATTTACATGGTTCACACGAGTTACTGTTCCAGTCTGAGTGCAACTCCTTTTGACATTTTGCATACTATTGGGGTAGCCACCCCTGTTGCACCATTCTGGGCAATACTGGAATGCATACTCTGGTTTGTTTTTCATTAAGACTCGGAGGAAAGCTAAAGATTTTAGGCGACTTGACAGTCTCCTTTATTAAGGCATGCATGGGTATAGTTTTGGACTTGGGTCTTCCATGACTGCATACCTACTAGTTTCTCTATGCTTGTTGTTAAATTTACTACATACAGGAGTTGTGCCTTTTTGGCAGTACGTTTTTAAAATTCTTACCAGTTAAGAGGTGGGGGGGGGGGGAGATGTGGGATAGCAATCCTTGCTTTATTATAAAATTGTGGGGGATCAGTTAGCTTGTTCAGAGTGCTCATTGCATTCCCCCTCTATCTTACTCCAACAAATGGAAGTGCTCTTACATACAGTGTAGAACTGATACTCCACTTAATACTTATTGTATTTTAGCTGTTATACAAGAACCCAGCTCTCTGTGTAAACTCATTAAGTAGTAGTAGTAAAAAATGTTATTATAAGTAATGAATTGGTTGCTCATCTGAGTTAAAAACTCATTTCCAGCGAGGTCTGTAAGATTGTGCATTACATTAGTTACAGTCTAAAGACATCTATTATATCACAATACATATGTCATATAATTAACTAAGATATCATACAGTATAACAACTCACCACATCAGACAATACATACAATAAATAATAATGATATTCCACTAAACTCCTCTACTATACATAATTTATTAACATTGTATCTCGGTTATTATTAGTTTCACTTAATCTTCCCTGTCCCAAACCAATTTTTTATTCGACTCATTTGTGTTTTACCATCTCTAGTTCTTAATTCTACTGGTAATGAATGCCAAAGAAAAGGTCCTTTATAAAATAATAAAAAATAAAAGTGTCCCCTTCCCAATTCTGTATTACACTTTAGTAATGAGTGCTCTATTCCTCTTGCTGATCCAAGGCTTGACCTAATCACTCATGTAAACACTACGAAATATAACCTGGTACTTTATTATAAAAACATTATTTTAGCAAGGTATGTAAAGACCTCCTATCCCCCCATGTACCAATCTACATTTGGACATTGATCCTCTCTATGTGTCCTTCTTGGGACCATGGTGATATACTGTGCCATTTTATTATATACAATGTCTAATTTCCCCAATAACATGGAGCTTGCCCCCATATACAATAAGTCTCCATAATCTATCAATGGGACAACTGATGAATTGTTCACGTGTTTTCTAATAGCGTCTGTTGTACAATGTTTAATTCGGTATAAAGCACCCACACGTCTGTTAATTTTCTTTACCATTTGTTCTATATGCATATCCCATTTTAAAGAATTGTCACGATGACCCCCTAAATATTGGTCACTAAGTACCTACTCTAAAATCAGATTATCAATAGTTTCAATTTGCAGCATTTTTTCTACCTGCTCCCTATTTTCTCCCCCCTATGGAAACACATCACCTGCAATTTGTTTTGATTTAAGACAAGTTTAGATGACATTAAGAAATCCTGCAATTCTACAAGAGACACCTGTAGTGAATCCTGGATTTGAGTATGTATCTACCGTTCCAGACCGATAGATTATCACATCATCTTCATGTAGATGGTGATTTATTTCAAAATTTGAAAATTTCATAACATTCATATACACATTATACAATAACGGAACTAACAAGAATCCTTTGGGGACTCCAGTTTTGATTTGTCGGATGTCTGAATTCCATTGTTTAATTGCCACAAACTGGCATCTGTTAGAAAGAAAAAATTACTCACCTTAGTAATGTTGTTTCTTCTAATGGAGTCTTGCTGTATTCTGACATATGCAGTTAGGTCCTGCCTTTCAACTGCCCCAGAGAACAAATAATTAAACTTTCCATGGCCAGCATGGAATGTTCACCACGAGCTCGGTTGAAGCCCCTGTCTGCTGTTGTTTAAACTGCAACCGTCAGATCTTTAAGAGCAATACTCACTAGAAGTTCTGTGTGGAAACTGCAAAACTCATACTAGCCAACTGGCAACTATATCTATATAATAGGGGTTTTTGGTTTCAAAAGGAAGACAAGTCAGGAAACCCAAAAACAAAACACATCCAAACCCCAAAACTCACCCAAACTAAAAGAGGGTGAAAAAAGGACACCCCTAGGGTGCCAACACTGCTCCTGCCCACCCACATCCCAAAATCTAGGTTCTGAGAGGGGAGGCGGGGAGGAGGTCAGAATACAGCAAGACTCCATTAGAAGAAACAACATTACTAAGGTGAGTATTTTTTTCTTCAAACAACATGAAGTCTTGCTGTATTCTGACTATGCAGACTTACTAAGCAGTACCTCCATGGAGGAGGGACAGAACCTACTTTTGAAACAGGCTCTGAAGTACTGCTGTGCCAAACCGAGCATCACTCCTAGCCTGGATATCCAGAGAGTAATGCTTGGTGAAAGTATGGACTGTTGTCCAGGTGGCTGCTTGACAAATTTCTAAGAGAGGAATATCCCTGGCAGCAGCCAGGGAAGCAGCTGTACCTCTAGTGGAATGAGCCCTCAGGCCAGAGGGTGGAGTTCTACCCAGTTTTTCATAGCAGAATTGTATACAAGAAACAATCCACCTGGCAATAGATCTCTTAGTGGCAGGTTTGCCCTTACCAACTTCTCCATATGTAAGGAACAACTGGAGGGATTCAAACCTGTGACCCTTGGTATGCTCTATGTAGTAGCTAAGGGCTCTTTTAACATCCAAGCTGTGTAGCCTCCTTTCTCCAGAGGAGGAATGGTCAGTGAAGAAAACAGGGAGAGATATAGACTGGTTGAGGTGGAAATCTGAAACCACTTTAGGTAAAAACTTTCTGTTAGTTCTTAGGACCACTTTATCTCTATGGAAAGAGATGAAATCAGATTCCACTGACAGGGCTTGCAATTCACTGATACGCCTGGCAGAAGTAATGGCTCCCAAAAACACAGTTTTCCAAGTCAAGTACTTAAGCTCTGCTGAGGACAAAGGCTCAGAGGGGGGTTGCATAAGCTGAGCAATGCAAACATTAAGGTCCCAAGCAGGAGCAGGATCCCGAAATGGGGGATTGGTGTGAAGCAATCCCTTGTAAAACTTACAAAACACAGGATGGGATGACAGAGAGGAAGGCTTGCCTACTGACAAGAAAGCAGAAACAGCTGCCAAGTGTACTTTAAGGGTAGCTGGTCTGAGGCCTAGGCCATTAAGATGGATCATATAGTCCAGAACCGTAGGCAACTCAGCAGAGTCTGGAGAAATGTTCTTCTTAGAACACCAAATGCTGAATCTTTTCCATTTGGAGTTGTAAGTCTTTCTGGTGGAAAGCTTTTGAGAAGCCTTAAGGATATCCAGAACCCCTTGGAAAAGATGCAGATCTGCAAACTCTAACTGTTTAAGAGCCATGCCTTGAGATTTAGAGACCGAAGATTCGGGTACCAAATCCTCCCCTGAGAGGATGTCAACAGGTTGTAATTCCTGGGAAGAGACAGGGCAAGGTGGACTGCTAGGGACAGCAACAGGGGATACCAGGGCTGTCTGGCCCAGTCTGGAGCAATCAGAATCACTTTGCATGGTTGTGACCTTATCTTGACTAACACTTTGAACAGGAGAGGGAAGGAGGGAAAAGCATACAGAAATTTCCCTTCCCAGTTCAGAATCAGAGCATCCAGGGGGACTGAGCCCAAGACTGGGGGTCTGCAACAAAAGAGAGGAAGTTGGTGATTGTCTGGAGCTGCAAAAATATCTATCTCTGGAGTGCCCCATCTCGAGAAAATCACTTTCAAAACTAGAGGATCTAGGGCCCATTCGTGATGGTCCTGGGATATTCTGCTCAGAGCATTTGCTAGGACATTGTCCTTCCCTGGGAGGTGAACTGCTATCAGAGAGGTTTGCAGGGAATAGGCCAGGGACCACAACTTCATTGCTTCTGTGCACAAGGCCATAGACCGAATGCCTCCTAGCTTGTTGATGTACCACATGGTGGTGGTGTTGTCTGTTCTGACCTGGACCACCTTGTTATGCACAGATTTGGTAAAAGCTTGCAGTGCCACAAATGCTGCTCTGAGTTCCAAGAGATTGATGTGAAGCAGAGATTCCTGAGGTGACCACAGTCCTTGGGTGGTAAGATCCCCCAAATGGGCTTCCCAGCGCAGCAGGGAGGCATCTGTGGTGAGTATCACTGAATAAGACTGAGTGACAAAAGGAACCCCTTGTCTCAAATTGTCCTGATCCTGCCACCATTGTAAGGCCTGGATCAGGGTTCGAGTCACTGGGACTAGTTTGGTAAGGGAATCCTTTCTTTGGGACCAGAAGGCTCTTAAGTGGAACTGAATGTCCCTCATCTGGAATCTTACCCCTTGGACCACTGCTGTGGAAGCTGCCATGTGGCCCAGAAGCTGAAGGAAATGCCTTACTGGTCGAGACACCTGAAGGGTGAATGAAGAGGCCAGTTCCATGAGGGTCCTTGCCCTTTCCAGGGGAAGGAAGGCTTTTGCCTTTATTGTATCCAGCTCTGCACCTATGAAGGTGAGGAGCTGTACTGGTTCGAGAACTAACTTTGGAAGGTTAAGAAGGAATCCTAAGGAAGTGAGCACTTGCTGGGTCACTTGCAAATGTGACTTGACTTGATCTGGAGACTGACTTACTAAGAGCCAGTCGTCCAAGTATGGGACGATGGAGATCTTTTTTCTCCTTAGGAAAGCAACCACTACTGCCAGGCACTTTGTGAAAACCCTTGGGGCTGATGTTAGGCCAAAGGGCACTGCTCTGAATTGACAGTGGCCTGAGAACAACTCGAACCTGAGGTACTTTATGTGGGAGCACCTGATGGGAATGTGAAAATAGGCATCTTTGAGGTCGAGGGAGGCTAGCTAGTCCCCTGGCCTTAGAGAGGGAAGGATAATTCCCAGAGTCACCATTTTGAACTTTGGCTTTAAAAGATGTTTGTTCAGATATCTTGGGTCCAGGATGGGCCGCCATTCTCCTGTCTTTTTGGAGGTTAGGAAGTACATGGAGTACAATCCTTTGCCCTTGTGTAGGGTGGGAACCCTCTCAATAGCTCTGAGAGCTAGGAGAGAAGAAACCTCTGCCTCTAGGGCAAGGGTCTCTGAGAGATTCGCAGGTGGAAAGGATCTGGTTCTCAGCTTGGGAAATTTTTTGAAGCTGAGAACCAGTCCCTGGCTCACTACTTCCAGGACCCACTTGTCTGATGTTAGAGACTTCGAGTCCTGGACAAAGTCAGCCTGCCCCCTACTGGTATGGGAGAATCAGCCCGGACAGAACCATCAGGGTGTCTGCTTGGCAGGGGCTTTAGGCTGAGGGGTGGATGCAGGCCTGCTCATCCCCAGTCTGCCTCTCCCTCTAAAGAACCCCCTCTGAGAAAAAGAAGAGGAAGCCTGAGCTTGGTAAAAAGGCCTTTGGAAAGGCCTGCCCCTGCCCCTGGACTGCTGCCTTTGAGGAGTTGCTTGCCTTTCTTTGGCCTGAGCACTCCTGTAAGTGGTCCTGTACTCATCCATCTTTTTCATGTAGTTCTTTGTCTGCTCCCCAAACAGAGAATTACCAATAACAGTAAAATCCATGGCCTTAGCCTGGGTATCCTGTGAGAGGCTAGTACATCTGAGCCAAGCCATCCTCCGAAGAGCCACAGATGTAGCCATGACTCTTGATGAAACATCATTGGAGTCCACAGCAGCATGAAACTGTACTTTAGATGCCTCAGTCCCATCTGCAGCCACCTGCTCCAGCTCCTTGGCAAGCTGGTCAGAGGCCTGTTTAGCCAGAGCCAGCACAGTGTCCCACCTAGACTTCTGGAATCTAGCTGTATAGGCCATATACTTAGCCTGCCTGAGTCCCAAAGATGCTGCCATGTATTGTTTCTTTGCCATGGCATCAATCTTCCTAGAGTACTTGTCCGGGGGGTGTGATGCCAAGGGGATATCTGCCTTATCACAGGCAGCAGCCTGCACTACCCCAACATGGCTGCATTGCTGGAAAATGAACTCCGTGTCTGAGCCTGAGAGAGTGCATCTCTTGTCCATTCATCTGTCCACAGGAGGTATAGAATTAGGAGACTTAAGAATTTTATGTGTGTGTTTCCCAAAGGATTTGTGGAGGGGAATAGACAGTCTCCTGGACTCTGGGATGTCAATCATCTCAACAAAATCAGGCTCCTCCTGATCCTCCACTGCTTCCTCCACAGGAAACTGGAGGGTCTCAGCCACTTTTTTGTAAAACATAGTGAGAAGGGGACTCAGAAAGCCTAGGAGAAGAAACACCTGAAGGTCTGTCTGGGGAGATGTCCGGGTCCATAGGCACATCCAGACTTTCATAATCACCATAATCATCCTCACACTCTCCTTCCTCCTCCTCCTCCGGTTCAAATAAAATTCTTCCAAAGTATAATCCGGAACCGGGGGAACCGACCGAACCGAACCCCTGCCAGATGGTGCAGGTTCGGTCGGAACCGAAGTAAGTGACTGCACTATCCTTATCGCCTGGCTATCTCATCAGCGTCAGAGTATGAATTTCTGGTCCAAACCGCCGATTTATCTTTTCTTTCTTTTCACCGGAACGAACTCCTCAGAATCGGGCTCTCCTTGCTCCAAGTATCGCCCCGGTCGAGGGCACCCTTCGTTCGGTCAGAACCAAACCGGGCTGGCCAGCCGGGTCAGCGGACTTACCGGCCTCCCTTTCCCTCAGTCTACTTAATCTTTTTTCCAGAGTAGATATGAGAAAATTCTTACAAATTTGGCAGTCTGAATTGAGGTGGTCAAACCCCAGACAATAAACACAGGTGGTGTGGGGATCAGCCATGGCAAAGACTTCCCCACACACTGCAGTGTTGAAACCCAATGGGCCCGGTTTTTTTCTTGGGTTTCTCAGACATGGCTAATCCTATCCAAAACTTACCCTTTTTTCGGCAATCCGCCGGGCAAGACTCCCCTATCAGTTCCTGACCATGTCACGGGTCTTGGAAAAAAACGTAATAAAATCCGTTTTTTTAGAACCGATATACCACACTCTAAATCAGCACAAACTTTTTTTCCTCAAACTGATCGGTTCCACACAGAAACTAAACAGAAAACCTATCTAGTACTCACGGTACCACAGACAGAGACTTGAACAGACTAAGCAGTAACAGCAATTCGGTAGAAACTGACCGAAAAAACGACACTTCAACCGACTTTTTTCAACCGAGCAACAGGAGAAATCTCCGGAGCGACTGTTCAGTGAGGTGGAGTAAAGAATCTGACAGTTGCAGTTTAAATAGCAGCAGACAAGGGCTTCAACCGAGCTCATGGTGAACATTCCATGCTGGGCCATGAAAAGTTTAACTCTCTGTCCTCCGGGTCAGTTGAAAGTCAGGACCTAACTGCATATGTCAGAATACAGCAAGACTTCATGTTGTCTGAAGATGAGATTTAAACCAGTTTATTACCTGATCCAACATTCCCACCTGTTGAAGCCTTAAATCAAACCAAAGAAAAGATTACTCACCTTAGTAATTGTGTTTCTTCTGATAGAGTCTTGCTGTATTCTGACATTATGCAGTTAGCCCCAGCACTGAACTGCTCTGGAGAGGAAAGTGTTAACTCTGTGCCAGACCATAGAACGTTGGGCTAGAGCTCTGTTCAACCTCTGTCTGCTGCACTTCAAAGTGTAAGCGTTAGATTCTTACGAGCAAATACTAACTACACCTCCTAGATGGAAAATACAGGTTACTCACCTGTAACAGGAGTTCTAGGAATGGTATATGTTGTTCATCCACACTGTCTGGCAGGTATCCTTGCCGCTTTAAATCTTGCTGGAAGGTCTTCAAGCTGGCTCCTCCCACCCACCCGGGTGGTAAAACTCTTGGCTCCGCCTCATGATGCCAGTTCTGGCCCGCTGGAAGCTCAGGTTGTGCGTCGGAGCCGGGGAGGTAGGTTTATGGATGAACAACATATACCATTCCTAGAACTCCTGTTACAGGTGAGTAACCCATCTCTAGGGACATGGATATGTTGTTCATCCACACTGTCTGGCAGACTCCTAGCAGTTCTCCAGGAGGAGGGAGGCAAGGCGCACACCCCCTACTTAGGGAATAGAGACTGGAGAACCGAGGACCCAAAACCAGCATCCCAGCGTGACTCAAGGTCGATGTCATAATGGGTGACGAAGGTGTGTGCTGACTTCCAGGTAGCAGCCCTGCAGATATCCTGGATAGGGACGTCCCTGGAAGCAGCCACCGATGCAGCAGTATGGCGGGTAGAATGAGCTCTTATCCTCTGGGAGGCTCCATGCTCCGCAACTTATAGCAGAGATCTATGCAGGAGGTGACCCACCTGCTTATCGTCTGCTTGACTGCAGGTCTGCCAGAGTGCGGCTTCAGCGTAGGTGACAAACAGCTGGCGAACCTCTCCCAATTTCAGCTAGCGCCCTTATAATAAGCGAGCGCCTTCTAGGGTCAAGTATGGAGCCTGTATTCGGCCTCCGAGGTGTGATTGGGTAAAACACGCAGAGTCAACACCTGGTTAAGGTGAAACTCTGACACCACCTGCGGAAGGAATTTCGGGTGGGGGCGCAGGACAACCTTGTCCCTGTGGAAGACCAGGTAAGGAGACTCTATGCAGAGCGCCTGGAGTTCTCCCATCCTTCTGGCTGACGTGATAGCCACCAAGAAGGCGGTTTTCCACGACAGGTGAGAGAGTTCACACCTGTGCATTGGTTCGAATGGCTTGCCCATGAGCTTTGCCAGTACCAGCAGTAAATCCCACGGAGGTGGAGGTTCTCGCACCGGAGAGGAAATGTGATCAAGGCCTTTGAAAAAGCGCCAGACCACCTTCTCCTGCGCCACCGACTGCTCCCCGGCCCGCGCCCGGTAAGCAGAGATGGCTGCCAGGTGCACCCTTAGGGTCGTCGACCTAAGCCCTTGACGAGAAAGGGACCATAAATAGTCCAAGATGCTTGCCAAAGAACAGGAGGAAGGGTCCAAGCCCTTGTTCCTGACACACAAATGGAAAAATCTCTTCCATTTGAAGGCATAGCATTTCCTGGTCGACTTTCACGGACGCCTAACTACATTGAGGACCTCGCCGGAAAGACCCAAGGCCTGGAACTCTAGCCGCTCAGGAACCAGGTCGTCAGGTGCAGGGATTGAAGGTCCGGATGGAACACCTTCCCTGATTGACTGAGAGCAGGTCCGGGCGAGCTGAAGCTGCCTCGGAGCCTGGAGCTGAGGCTGAGGAGATCTGGTACCAGAACTGGCGGGCCAGTCTGGGGCTATCAGAATCACCTGCGCCTTGTCCCTCCTTGCTTTGAGAAGCACCTTGTATCAAGGAAATGGGGAAGGCGAAGAGGCCCGGGTCCACGGCCTCGAGAAGGCATCCCCTGCAGCGAGCCCTGCTGAGGGGTGGGCATGGAACAGCTCAGCTTCGTGTTCTCCCTGAGGCAAACAGGTCCACCTGAGGTGTGCCCCAATGGAGAACAGTTTTGTACCACCGGCAGGAGAGACCACTGTGGGATGCAGCCCCTATCCGCTCAGGGCATCGGCCAGGTGTTGGAGGCTCCTGCCACATGAATGGCTAGGAGATCCGCCTCAAGTTGCGCACGAGTGACCAAATGCGGAGAGCTTCTCGTGCATAGAAGCATGGAGCACGCCCCGCCCTGGTGGTTTAGGTAGTACATGGTCGTGGTATTGTCCGCCTGGACTCTGACCACTTGACCCCGGAGAAAGGAGCAAAGGCGGTGAGAGCTAGGCGACCGCCGGAGCTCTAGCAGGTTGATGTGGCATCGGGACTCCCTGCTGGGACCAGAGGCCATGCGCCTGTGTTCCCCAGATGGGCACCCAACCCATCAGAGAGGCATCGGTCGATAGAGAGACCGCCGGCTCGGGCGGACAAACGGATGCCCTCCTACAGATGAACTGGAACGGTCCACCACCGGAGAGCTGCCCACATCCCCTGGGTCACCGCTACTAGCTGGTCCCATGGATCGCAGCGTTGTGACCACTGGCTGGCCAGTCCCCACTGAAGGGGGCGCATGTGCCAGCGTGCCCAACGGACCACACTGGTACAGGCCGCCATGAGACCCAGGAGGCGCAGGAAGTCCCGGGCAGGGCGCGATTGCCCAACCAGAAATGACTGGGCAAAGGAGGTATGAACCTCGCCCTGTCACGCCGAGCCATGCTCTGGCTCAAGAGATCGAGCTTGCCCCGATGAAAAGAATCACCTGCTTCGCTCGAGTTCGACTTGGCCTCGTTGATAAGAAGGCCGATTTGAGAGCAAACCTAGAGGGCCAGATCTCTGACCGCCCACCTCCTGTCTGGAGGGGCTGCTATCAGCCAATCGTCCAGGTATGGGTACACCCAGACCCCTCAGGCCAAGAGGAAAGCTGTCACCACTGCTATGCATTTGGTGAAGACCCTGGGAGCTGGAGACAGGCCAAGGGCATGGTCGAACTCGAAGGGATCCTTCCGCCGAAAGCGAAGGAATTCTCCGAGCGACGGACGGATAGGGACATGAAAGAACGCGCCCTGCGGTCCAGAGAGCAGAACCACATGCAGGTTCCAGGGATGGTATTATCTGAGCCAGAGTGACCATCCTGAAGGTTCGAGACCTTAGGAACTTGTTTAGGTCGTGTAGGTCGAGAATGCAGCGCCAGCCCCCAGTCCGTTTCAGAACCAGGAAGTACCTGGACACAAACCCTGAGTCTGAGGGAGGGTCCGCCACCTCCTGATCACCTCCTTGGAGGAGGAGAGCGATGTCGGCCCGGTGAGCCGACAGTGAGGCTTGGACCCCGAGGCCCCCGAAAAGCACGGTCTGAAGGGCGGGCCTGCTCGGATTCTAGAGGCAGGCCTTTTCTCCACCACTCTAGCACCCACCTGTCCGTGGTAATAACGGACCAGGCGGAAAGGAAGTGCTGAGCCGCCTCTCTCGGGGAACCTGGGATGAGGTGGCAGGGGTTGGGGCGTACCTCAGCCTCGTCACTGGGCAGGCTTGGAGGAGGACCGGCCGAGGGACCTCCTGGGCCTTTACCTCCTGCTTCCTGTTGGAGGAAGCCCGGCTTGGGTTTGGGATGCCAAGCCCGAGCCTGCTGGCCCTGACGTTGCTGGGCCGGACGCGCCGCGGGCGCAGAAGGACGAAAGGGCTTAGGCTGTGGTTTGCGGGCCTTGTCCTTCTGAGCGGAAGAGACCGAGTCCAAGGTAGCATTGGACTTCTCAATCCTCTGCAGGTGACCTTCCACCCCAGGGCCAAAGAGGTCGGTCCCCAAGAAGGGGACATCCGCCAACTTGTGCTGGGTATCTGAAGTGAAGATGGATATCCTCAGCCAAGCTCGACGACGCATAGCCACTGCGGCCGCCACAGACCTGGCACATGAGTCCCCAATGTCTAAAGCAGTCTGGAGCTGTTTGGCCACTGCCCTGCCCTGGCCCGCACCTGCCTGACCGTGGTCTGCAGATCCGCGGGAAGATGAGGGACGACCTCATCCAGGGAGCCCAACAGGGCATGAGAGAAATGTGCCATGAGGACGCCCGAACTGGCCTGGCGAAGGCCGAGGGAGGACGCAGAGTAGACTTTTCGCCCGGCATAGTCCAATTTCTTGGACTCCTTGTCGGGAGGTTTGTCCACATCCCTAGCGTTCCCGGCATGCCGGAAAACGCTGTTGGTAACTAACCCCTCGGCCGAGGGGTGTTCCGAAAAACCAAACAAGGAACCGGTAGGGACCGCATACTTCCTGGCCATTCTGGCCGAAGACGCAGGGCAGGAAGCAGGGCGCTGCCAGAACTCCAAGGCCAGGCCCACTATGGCCTCGGCCACCGGAAAGACCTCCGTAGGGGAATCCCCTCGGTCCAGAATCTCCGTGAGGGATACCTGGCCCGCTAGAAACGGGTTCGAGCTTCATCCCGTGGACTCAGAGATGAGCAAGCAATCCCAGGAAGGACGAAGGGCTATCGCCCACCGACTGTCCTCCTGAGGACTCCAAGTCCATTCGCTTGGAGAAAAGGGAGGAATCATCTTCGGACTCGGAAGAGTCCTCAAAGAGCTGCCTCGGGCCTGAGCCACCCTCCACCTGCCGAGGTCGATCGGGAGTGAGGGTGACAGACGGCCTATGGGGCAGTCCCTGAGCCAACCGAGAATTTTTGGTCGGAGCCCCAACTAACGGCTGTGGAGGTGGAGGTTCCACCGGAATCAGTAGGGCAGCTGGTTTTGGCCGAACAACTGGCCTGGGAACAGGCTCCTCAGATAAAACGAGGGGTTGTTTCGGCCGCTCCGGTGACAGCCACTTAATGGCCGGGGAAGACGACGGCGTCGGCTTATTCCCGGTCAGAAGGAGCTGTTGCCACAAGAGTTCCTCATATCTTCGATGCAACTTGCGTCGAAGCCTCCCCTCGTCAGAGAAGGAGGAAGAGGATGAGCGGCGGCGCCGCTTGCTGCGGTGCCAAGACCGAGACCGCCTATGACAGCAGGATCGGCTGGACCGCGAAGAAGTCCGAGACCGAGAACCTCGCCTTTCCCGAGGACGGTGCGGAGTGGTGTCGTGGGGAACCGCACTCCCCTCGGGTTCGGAGGGTTCAACCGAGGCTCGGGAACCGGAGGCACAGACGAGCCAACGGGTCTCAACTCCCACCGGGGAACCGGGAGAGGGGATTTTGGCTTCTCCTGCCGACAACCATTCAATGGGTCGAGAAAATCTCGACCGCTGACGGAGTCTCGGTCAACTGGCTCGACGGGACACCGTGAGTCCAGTTGGCCGGCCGAGCAGTCGACCGAAGTCGACGGCCGACAACTCAGGGAGAGGGATCTTTCCCACTCCCAAGAGCGTCGACAGTGAGACTTACCCTTGTCTCTCTTTTTGGACCGAGAAAACGGTCCAGAAGAAGTTGGTCCCTCACCTTTAGTAGAGAGGGTCAGACAAAGCTCCTTAAAAGAACCTGAATAAGAGGCACCGAGAGAGAGCGGGACAAATGCCGCAGCCGAGGTAAAAGCGGCCCGCGCCGTCTCCTCTTTGAGGGCGATCATCTGCTCGAGCTGATCCGCCGAGCCCGCCACCATGGACACCGCTGACCGGGCCTCTTTTGACTTCACCGGAGGAAAACGCCTCTCGGGACGCCTCAGTTGTAAACGGGCAGCACGGTCTTCGAGGACGTAGGCCGAAAAGGAAGAGCACAGGTCGCAGGCTCGCGGGTCGCGGCTCCAGGCCTAGACAGTAGACGACGTGGAGTGTGGATCCATCCGAGACATCTTCGCCCGCAGGGGCATCTCCGGAAACCGGAGTCGATGGTCCATCGCCAGCCGAGGAGAGAAGACCAAGTCTTTTAGCAAAAGAACTTTTAATTTCAAATTTCAAGAATTAGGAACCAGTCTTATACGCAGAGCGTTAAGGAGGGAACCTGAGCTTCCAAGTGGTAAGGAAGATCTGACGTCATGGGGCGGAGCCGAGAGTTTTACCACCCGGGTGGGTGGGAGGAGCCAGCTTGAAGACCTTCCAGCAAGATTTAAAGCGGCAAGGATACCTGCCAGACAGTGTGGATGAACAACATATCCATGTCCCTAGAATTGTAAATTAACTAGCCAAAAGTCAACCAATTGTTTTGGGTCCCAAAAGACTCGAGAACCCCAAAATAATAACCAGGTAGTGAACAACATAACTACAAAAAACAACATAAACATAACCCAGTACACCCCTGAGGTGCAGCACTGTACCTGCCAGCCCACTTCCCAAAACCAGGTTCTGAGAGGGAGGGAGGGAGGGAGGTCAGAATACAGCAAGACTCCATTAGCAGAAACACAATTACTAAGGTGAGTAATTTTTTCTTCAAACATGAACTCTTGTTGTATTCTGACATTATGCAGACTACCAAGCAGTACCTCCATGGAGGAGGGACCAAATCAATTTGGGAATAGGCTCTGCAGTACTGCTGTATCAAACTTAGCATCACTCCTAGCCTGGATATCCAGAGAGTAATGCTTGGTGAATGTATGGACTGTTTTCCAGGTGGCTGCTTTGCATATTTCCAGTAAAAGTATATCTCTGGCAGCAGCCAGAGAAGCAGCTGTACCGCTAGTTGAATGAGCCCTCATGCCTGAGGGGGGGTTATTTTGGCTAGCTTTTCAGAGCAGAATTGTATACAAGAGACAATCCACCTGGCAATCGTTCTCTTAGTAGCAGGTTTACCCTTTCCCACTTCACCATAAGTGAGAAACAACTGAGGACAGTCAAACCTAAGTACCTCAGTGTGCTCAATGTAGCAGCTAAGTGCCCTCTTAACATCCAGACTGTGTAATCTTCTCTCTCCTGAAGAAGAATGATCCATGAAGAACACAGGGAGAGACATGGACTGATTCAGATGAAAATCTGAAACCACTTTGGGTAGGAACCTCCTGTTGGTTCTAAGGACCACCTTACCTCTATGGAATTAGATAAAATCCGGCTCCACTGACAGAGGTAATGGCTACCGGGAATACAGTTTTCCAAGTCAAGTACTTACGTTCAGCTGAGGCCAAAGGCTCAAAAGGGGGGTCGCATAAGCTGAGCAATGCAAACATTAAGATCCCAAGCAGGAGTAGGGTACTTAAAGGGAGGGTTGGTATGGAGCAACCCTTTAAAGAATTTACAGAAAACAGGATGAGATGCCAGGAAGGAAGCCTTTCCCACTGAGAGGAATGCAGAAACAGCTGCCAAGTGTACTTTCAGAGTAGCTGGCCTGAGGCCTAAACCATTAAGATGAACCATATAATCCAGAACTGTAGCCAAATCAGCAGTATCTGGAGACATCTCTCTCTATTGGAACACCAAATTCTGAATCTTTTCCATTTGGAATTTTACACTTTTCTGGTGGCAGGTTTTCGAGAAGCTTTGAAAATATCCAGAACCCCCCCGAGACAGATGCAGACTTGCATATTCTAACTCTTCAAGTGCCACGCCTTGAGGTTGGGGTACCATATCCAGCCCTGAAAGGAGGTTAACAGATTTTGTTTCTTGGGAAGAGATAAGGGAAGATGGACTGCTAGAGACAGCAATAGAGAATACCACGGCTGCCTGGCCCAGTCTGGAGCAATCAGAATCACTTTGCAAGATTGTGACCTTATCTTGACCAGAACCTTGAACAACAGAGGAAAGGGAAGAATGGCCTACAGCAATTTCCACTCCCAATCCAGAAGTAGAGCATCCAGGGGGACAGAGCCCAAGACTGGGGGTCTGCAACAGAAGAGAGGAAGCAGGTGATTGTCTGGGGCTGCAAAAAGATCCATCTCTGGGGTGCCCCATCTTCAGAAAATTACTTTTAACACTAGAGGATCCAGGAACCATTCATGGTGGCCCCGAGATATCCTGCTCGGAGCATCTGCTAGCACATTGTCCATCCCTGGAAGGTGGACTGCTACCAGAGATGTCTGCAGGGAATAAGCCAGAGACCATAATTTCATGGCTTCCGGGCACAGCCCTGTAGACCAAGTGCCTCTCTGCTGGTTGATGTACCACATGGTGGTGGTGTTGTCTGTCCTGACCTGAACCACCTTGTTATATACTGAGTCCGAGAAAGCTTGAAGAGCCAGGTACACTGCCCTGAGCTACAGAAGGTTGATATGAAGTAGAGACTCCTGAGGGGGCCACACTCCCTGTGCTGTGAGGACTCCCAAGTGAGCTCCCCATCCCAGGAGAGAAGCATCTGTGGTTAATACCACCAAATGAGTCTGAGTGATGAATGAGACTCCTTGTCTGAGGTTGTCCTGATCCAACCACCACTGGCGAGCCTGGATCAGAGTCTGAGTAACTGGAATCAGTTTGGTTAGAGGATCTTTTTTCTGAGACCAAAAAGACCTCAGATGGAACTGGATGTCCCTCATCTGAAATCTAGCTCCCTGTACCACTGCAGTGGAAGCTGCCACGTGGCCCAGAAGTTGAAGAAAATGCCTTGCTGGTCGAGACACCAGAAAGCAGAAAGAAGAAGCCAGGTCTGTAAGGGCCTTTACCCTTGCCAGAGGAAAAAAACCTTTTGCTTGGACAGTGTCCAGCTCTATCCCTATGAAGGTAAGAAGTTGCACTGGTTCGAGAACTGACTTTGGAAGATTTAGGAGGAATCCCAGAGAAGTGAGCAATTGCTGGGTCACTTGCAGGTTTGACCTGACTTGATCTGGAGACTGCCCCATGATGAGCCAGTTGTCCAGGTATGGAAATACGGAAATGCTTTGTCTCCTTAGAAAGGCTACTACTACTACTAGGCATTTTGTGAACACCCCTGGTAATGATGTCAGTCCGAAGGGCATTGCTCTGAATTGATAATGGCCTGAAGGCAGTTCGAACCTGAGGTACTTTCTGTGGGAGCACCTGATGGGAATTTGAAAATAGGCATCCTTGAGGACCAGGGAGGCTAACCAATCCCCTGGCCTCAGAGAGGGAAGAATTACTCCCAGTCTCACCATTCTGAAGTTTGGCTTGACTAGGTGCTTGTTTAAGTATCTTGGGTCTAGAATGGGCCGCCACTCCCTGTCTTTTTTGGGGAAAGGAAGTATCTGGAGTACAGACCCTTGCCCCTGTGTGGAGTAGGAACTCTCTATGGCTCTGAGAGCCAGCAGAGAGGAAACATCTGCCTCTAGGGCAATGGTTTCAGAGATGTTTGCAGGTGGAAAAAGACCAGACCCTCAGCTTTTGAAAATTCTTTTAAAGCTGAGAGCCAGTCCCTGGCTTAGTACCCTCCAGGACCCACCTGTCTGAGGTGACAGACTTCCAGGCCTGGAAGTAGTAAGCCAGCCTGCCTCCTACTGGAAAAGGGGAGTCGACCCGGGCAGACACATCAGGGTGTCTGCTTGGCAGACACATCAGGGTGTCTGCTTGGCAGGAGCCATGAACTGAGAGGAGGATGCAGCCCTGCTCATGCCCCTTCTGCCTCTCCCTCTGAAGAAGCCCCTCTGAGGAAAAGGAGAGGAGGCCTGTGCCTGGCAGAGAGGCCTGTGAAAAGGCCTGCCCCTAAGATTGCTGCTTCTGAGGAGTTGCCTGCCTTTTCCTTGGCCTATGCACTCCTGTAGGTGGTCCTATAGTCGTCCATCTTTTTCATGTACTTCTCTGTCTGCTCCCCAAACAAAGAATTACCCACCACAGGGAAATCCATGGCCTTAGCCTGGGTGTCCTGTGAGAGGCTAGTACATCTGAGCCAAGCCAGTCTCCGAAGAGACACAGATGTAGCCATGACTCATGATGAAACATCACTAGAGTCCACAGCAGCATGAAATTGGACTTTGGATGCCTCAATCCCATCAGCAGCCAGCTCCTTGGCTAGCTGGGGGGAAGCCTGCTTAGCCAGTTCCAGAACAGTATCCCACCTGGACTTCTGGTGTCTGGCTGTGTAGGCCATACAGTTCGCCTGCCTGAGTCCCAATGAGGATGCCAAGTACTGTTTCTTGGCCATAGCATCCACCTTCCTAGAGTCTTTATCTGGAGTGGGGTGTGTGTGAAGCCAAAGGTATATTAGCCTTGTCACAGGCTGCAGCCTGCACGACTCCAACATGTCTGCATTGTTGGAACAAGTACTCTGTAACCGAGCCTGACAGCATACAACTCCTGTCCATTCTCTTGACCACAAGAGGTAATGAATTTGGTGTCTGGAGAATTTTTTGTGTCCGTTTCCCAAAAGATTTATGGAGGGGAAACAGACAGCCTTTTGGACTCTGGGATGTCCATCATTTCTACATAGTCAGGCTCCTCTTGTTCCTCAACAGCTTCAACCAGAGGGAGCCGGAGGGTCTCTGCCACTTTTTTGTAAAACAAATAGCGGAAGAGGGACTCAGAAAGCCTAGGAGGGGAAACACTGCAAGGCCTGTCTGGGGAGATGTCCGGTTCAATGGGCTCATCCAGGCCTTCCACAACATCACCACCACCACCATTGTCATCATAGTCTCACCCTTCTTCCCCCTCCAAATCCAGTTTATAGTAATCATCCGGACAATATTCCGGAACCGGAGGAACCAAGCAAACCAAGCACCTACCGAGAGGCACCAGATCAGCCAGAACCGAACGGAGCAATTCCACAATGCTAACCGCCCTGGCAATCTCTTCAGCGGTTGGACGCGACTGTTCTGGATCCGGACTGGCAGACTTTTTCTTTCTTTTTGCTGGAACCAACCCCTCAGGATCGGCTCTCCTTTTGCCCGAGGAAGTATCGCCCAGGTCAGTGGGCACTCCCTCAGGTTCGGTCAGAACCGAACCGGGCTGGCCATCCGGATCAGCGGACTTCTCGGCCTCCTTTTCCCTAAGCCTACCCAATCTCTTGTCCAGGGTGGCCTTTGGAAAATTCTTACATATTTGGCAGTCTGAATCGAGGTGGTCAAATCCCAGACAGTACACACAGGTGGTGTGAGGCTCTGCCTTAGCAAAGGCACCTCCACACTCACTACAGTGCTGAAACCCAGTGGCCCTGCTTTTTCTTTTGGGTTTCTCAGACGTAGCCATCCTAACCACTTACCCTTTAGCAGCTTTAAGCCAGGCAAGGAACCCTCCCTATCTGTTACCAACCGTGTTACGGGCTGTGGAAAAAAAACTTCTAAAAATATATATATTTTTTTAAACTAATACAAATAAAGAATAAAACTTAAAGAAAGATTGAAATCAAAACAATCGGTTCCAACCGGACCGATTGAAAGGTTTTCAATTTCCACACAATATAGAAAATAAGCTAATGTCCACTACCTACGACACTTACTGTATCGCAGACAGGGATCTAAACTGAAAAAAAACAAGAAATTTATGGTTTAAAACCGATGTTTTACTGAGACCAAACAGAGAAGCGAAGGAGATTTCTCTGGAGCGACTGTTCAGTTAGGCGGAGTAAAGAGTCTGATGGTTACACTGAAGTGCAGCAGACAGAGGTTTGAACTGAGCTCAAGACCAATGTTCTATGCTCTGGCATAGAGTTAACTCTTTCCTCTCCGGAGCAGTTCAAGTGCTGGGGCTAACTGCATAATGTCAGAATACAGCAGCACCCTTTGCAAACTGTGTGAGAGGCCTTTCGGCACCATGCAATTCTGCTTAAAGTTGGACCAGCATAACATTCTGTGGTGATTTGCATATGCAGCCCATGATGCTTTGCATTGTGTGGGCATGTGTGATTTTGTATTTTCTTAAGACTTCATGTTGTTTGAAAGTTAATGTAGTATTTTTTTTTTATTTGGGGGGTGTAACTGTACCCCAAAGTTGTTCTTTAATAACTACATGATATAGGTTTCTATTTCAGAAGTCTTTATATATATATATATTTTTTTTTTTGAGGGAAATCTGGTTTTATATTAGGTATATGCATGGCACATGCCCTTTTAAGGGCAGATCTCTTTGGACTTCCTTTGAATAAATGGATTTTATGTTCATTGCCACGTGCTCCTGGGCTACAGTTCCGCAGCACAAATTGTTTACTGAATCTGTTTTATCACTGAAAGTCAATAAAATAAGTACAAAAAAAAGTTGCTGAATGAAAGGTTCGTTAATGGCACAGAAAAAGATTAAGAGGAGCATGAAGGAGGTCCTTTCAGCAGAAAAATGATTTGACGTCACAGGGCAGAGTCAGGGGATATATCTGCCCAGGTGGTAGGCATAGCTTAGCTTAAAGACATTTCAGTCAAGCACCACATTCCAGTGAACTACCAGAGTGTGGATAAGTCAACCATATCCATGCCCCTAGAAAGAAAGGGTACAGTTTCATGCAAAAATTAGGACTTGCACAAAAAAATACCCCTGCATTTTCCAGACCTGTGATTGGGTAAGGACTCCAAAGGGTAAAGGAGCAGAAAGGCGAAGAGTGGGCAGAATTATGGAGGAGATACAGTATTTGGAAGATGCGATAGGTGGAGGAGGGGCACACCCATTAAAGCCCTCTCACAGCTCAGACGGATACCATTCAATTTGCATTCTTTGCAAGTGAACATAAAAAGGATAAAAAGAACATTAGGACAGAACAGCCGAGGGAGAAATGCAGAATTAAAATAGAAACCAAGACAAAACAAGGAGGAGACAAGTCAAACTAAAATTGAGGAGGTGGGGTGAGAAGAAGCAAAAAAGATCTGCTTAATCTTGCCCATGGGTCAGAAACAGGAAATAAAATGCACACTGGCACTTGTGTGTGGTTGAAAACTTTGACAGCATAAGAAACGCTTAATGGAAAAAGACCAAGGGTTCATAGTGCTTGTCTCTTGCCATTCAGATAGCTGCAATAGTCCGTTTCTTGTAAACAGCTGTAGACATCATTAGAATGATAATTCCAACCAGTAAATTTAATGTTCTTTCTTTGAAGAGAAAAACTGCCAGTGGCAAAAATCACTGGAAACTCAAGGCTAAGTGATCAGTTATTGTTTGTATAAGGACACAAAGTTAATGAAGTATTTATCAGCTGACAGCCTCAACAAGAAATACGTCATCTCTCGACTGCTTGTACAGGGCAAGCTCTGGCATGGTTATGCCAGAGATATCATTGGTTTGGGGCGGCGCTAGGGCGGCTAGGGTCCTAGTACAGAGATTACAAAGACAGATACAGATGACTTCAGTACATAAAGTGAAAGATCCTAGAACAGGCCAATTAAAATTCTCCACTGAGCAAATTCTGGCCTGTTTTAGGCAGTATTATCAAGATTTATACGAGGCTCCCCCTGCACCTGATTCTCATCATCTGTCTAGTTTTTTTTTTCTGGTTTAAAGCTTCACACCCTTTCAGAGGCTCAAAAAGACACGTTACTTGCTCAGACATATTCTCTAGAACAGATGATCACAATTAGGAATTTAACAAATGGGAAAAGTTCGGGCCCAGACCGTTTCAGCGCAGAATTTCATAAAGGAACCTTAGATCTGATACTTGACCCTTGTTAGCTGCCCTGCAAGCAAGTCACACGACTGCAGAATATCCTATCTCCTGGAAGCAAGCAGTTATCTCTGCAATTCTGAAGCCCCAGAAACCTCCCCACCTATGTGAATCATATCATCCTATTTCCGTTCTTAACCAAGACTACATTTACACAAGTATATTAGCCCATCGGCTGGATGTTATCCTCCCAACACTTACACATCCCGCTCAATCTCGTCTGACTACAGATAACCTTAAACGTACATTATTTATAATTCGGAATACCCAGTCCACTTCTACCCCACTTGCCGATTTTGACTTTAGACACCCAAAAAGCGTTTGACCGTGTCCCCTGGTATTTTTTGCAATATACCCCCGACTCAAGTTAGGTTTTCCACCTGAGTTTAGGGACAGATACTATTAAAGGTCTATACACGCACCCTGAAGCGGTAGTGAAAATTAATGGCCCTCATTCCTCAAGATTCCCACTCCAACAGAGAACATGTCAGGGGGTGCCCATTATCACCCTATTTGCCATTTATGCTGAACCTATAGCACAATATTTGAGACAAACTGAACAGTTAGAGGGTTATATAGTTAATGGGACCAAGCATAAATTGGCATATTATGCTGACGATTTGTTGCTTTATATAACACATTCAGAGCCCTCCTTACGAATTTTGCAGGAAAGCTTACTCTAACTGAACGAACAGCGGGGTATAAAATGAATCAGAATGTGTCTGAAGTTTTGATAGTACAACAGATAATCCCACAGGTAATTTGAGACAAATACTTATTTAAATGGGACCGCCCTCATATTACTTATCTCTGAATAAGTCTCTCCTCTGATATCAAGCAAATATATAATTTGAACTACGACACCCTATATTCCCAGATTCAAAATGATCTAAAAAGGTGGACACAACTCCCCATTTCCCTCATGAATCATATTTATTCAATATAAATGATCGTACTCCCGAGACTTCTCTACATAATGCAGAACATCCTCTTCCGATACCCACAAGGGATATTTTCCATTGGAATAGACTCATTTCTGGGTATCTTTGAAGGGGAGGTAGACCACGTTTGTCTCTTAAAGGGAAAGTCCCCTCAACATTTTTTTCTTTATGCCTGCATAGTATGTGGTTATAACTATCGATTCCCTCTTGTTTACTCTCTTAATGTCTTCATCATTTAAATATAAATGAAGTTGCTTCACTATGCTCTGCCCAGGTGTGAAAAACTGGTTGGTGCCATTCCAAAGTGCATGACTCCTCTCAAGCAAAGCAGCATGGGTACTGATGTGTAGATGCTCATGCCAGTAGAAGCTCTACATTCAGTCAGTGCTGTTACACAGTTTGGAACGTAACTGCACTCTTATCTTGGGTTTGGCAATCAGACTTTTCAAGTTAAGTTCCCTACTGTTTTCTGTGTGAACAGTGTTTCTCAGTTGGGGAAAGAAAAGCATTTGGAAGGGTGCTGCTGACTGCTTTGTTATACATCTGATTATATGGTTTTACTGCTAGTAGCTGTTTGTTTGCTGGCTCACAGAGCTTGAAACACCTTTACTCTCACTGTGCTTGTCTCCTGCTGACAAAGTCTGCTGAGCAAGTGACCATTTTTGAGGTTTAAATTCGGATATCTTTTTCATGTGCTAGCCTACAACATGGTGACAGCAAGTATAAAGGAAGTGTTTTACTTCTAGTTTTTAATTTTAAATTCTGCATCAGCTATGTTAGATAATTTAACCCCAGAAAGGATGAATACTCACCGTCCTTCCAAACACAGGGTATTACAGAAAACTGTACGCTACTAGACTAAGAATGTCTATATTTTACCAGTGTTACACTGTCACAACACAAGTACAGTGCTCCCTCTTTTATTCACCCACTTTGGCGCAGAGGTATTTTGGTAGGTAACAGAGGGTGGCAAATAAATGAGGGTGCATTAAAGTACTGTCTGTGTCCGTGCTGGTGTTGTTCAAAAACCTAATGTACTGCATTTCTGAATTAATGAACATACAAGCATACAACGTCTGGCAGAAAAGAATTGTTTCATTCAGTATTTTTAATATGTAACACTATTACTGTAAAAACATTTTAAAATGCTTTTTAAAGCACAGTAAAAAAATACTATAATGTACAGTAATGTATAAATAGTATTAGCAATACAGGATTAGAAAGGTAGCAGAGCAGTATTAGAAACACTGTATAAATTAGCATTGCACATTTTGCTAACATAAAATAATCAGTTATAGTCCTTTGCTTTGCTCAAGTGGACGCAAGCAGTTTAATCTTGCTGTCATTTGCTAAACACTTTTGTACGTCACACTCCTCTGCGAACTCACAGGATTCAAGGAACCTAAAGATTGTGTTAATAGCCTCTTTTGCCTCTTGCAAGGAGGAGATTTTCTGGTCTGGGGCATCATCATCATCTGGTGTCTCATCAACTTGATCTGGTTCCTTCTCATTTTTATGTTTGCTTGTGTATGCAGCGCACAAGAAACATACTGAGATAGTAGAGCATTGCAGAGGCGTGGCAGTGTTGTGGCCAATGCAGCGGACGCTTTAATAGGTGCGTCCCACAGCCACCAATTAATGCTGAAGCTGCCAATGACGGCAGTTTCAGAACAAGCCCCGCAACTGAAAGAAATTGGACGCTGCAATCAGGGGCAGTTTCGCCATTGCAGCATCAGTTCCCCCCTCCAGCAGGACAAGAAATTTAAATGTTGGCTCCCTCCCACTGCTACTGTCTGCCCCACACCCTCTGTTCCCCGTCACACCCACATAAAAACCTCCCACTGCTACTGCCCGCCTCGCAGCCTCTGTTCTCCGTCGCACCAGCATACAACCCTCCCACTCTCTCCCACCGCTGCTGCCCGCCCCTCATCCTCTGTTCTCCGTCGCACTAGCATAAAACTCTCCCACTCCCTCCCACTGCCCGTCTTCCACCCTCCATTCTCCATCGCACCAGCATACAACCCTCCCACTCCTGCTGCCCACCCTGCACCCTTTGTTCTCCGTTGCACCGGCATAAAACCCTCCTAGTCCCTCCCTGTGCTGCTGCCCACCCTGCACCCTCTGTTCTCCATCGCACCAGCATAAAACTGTCCCATTCCCTCCTACTACTGATGCCCGCCCTGCACCCTCCATTCTCCATCCCTACCAACATCGGGGTGCTCAATCCCTGTGTCACCATGTATCCCCAACCCCATTAATTTGGCACAACAGGAGCCCATACCAGTGTGCCAAAAAATACTTCTTTGATGATTCTGACACCGGGATGACCACTCCCAGTGTCTGATGCAGCCACCCCATGCCCTTCATGTTCTCAGCAGACCTCGGCTGCCCAACTTCAGGCTGGCAATGATCCCCAGTACTCTGGCACACTGGGAGCCCACCCCAGTGTGTCAAATCCATTTTGTTAATATTTCCCTGTAAAAAGAAAATAGTCTCTAAACTTTTTTTTTTTCAGGTAAAAAAAAAAAAGAAGAAAACTGCCTCATCATTCCTCCGCTCCCTCCCAACCCGTACCTCCTTCTGCACACCCCACCTTCTTGCACCCCCTCATCCATACTTACGTCTGGAGGTTGGGAACAGTGACCTTCTGTGGACCAGGAACACGTCTGCATTCTTCAAAGACCAACCGCGAACTGAAGAAATGACAGTAAGCCCTACAACGGTGGTTTTCAACTCAGGTTGATATCTCAGCCAATTTTTGGAATTTTGGTCCCAAATGTTCAACATGGGGTTCTTAGAATCCCACCTCGTGAACACTGGCACTGTCATTTTGTTTCTCAATCCCAAAAAGTGATTACCTAGTCGCTACGTAGAATCACCTTTCTGGACAATTTAATGAAATGACAGTGCCATTGTTCATGAGGTGGGGTCACAAAAAGGCCTTCTTGCAAATCTGATGGAAAAACTCCACAAAATGACTGCATTACAAGCGTCCATTGCGCAGTTTCTATGCACGCTCATATCTTCATCAATTTTTAATATTGTCGCTCCTAATTTCCAACATTGCCATTTTTTTTTTTCCTCACACACCCCCTTACGAACAGTACAGCTGTCATTTTACGCATCCTTCTTGAAATGTGTTTTTGCACCTGTGGCCCAGAATGGCACAGTCATTGTGCGAAATCAACCTTTGGGACAGAGTAACGAAATGAAAGTGCCACTGCTCATGAGGGGAGGTCCCAAAAAGGCCATGTTGAAAATTTGGTGAAAATATTCCAAAAAATGACTGCATTACGAGCATGCATTGCACACTTTCTACACATACTCATAACTTCGCCAAGTTTTCATATTTTCACACCTCCTCATGAACACTACAGCTGTCATTTTTCACATCCTGCCTGAAATGTGTTTTCTTATCTGTGGCGCCGAATGGCACACTCGCTGTGCAAAATCACTTTTTGTGACTGAGTAATGAAATGATACTGCCACTGTTCATGAGGTGGGGTCCCAAAAAGCCCATGTTGAAAATCTGGAACAAAAATACCAACAAACACCCAGGGCGTTAGGGTTTCCAACTGTAAGGCCCACCCTGTACAGACTTACAGGCGGGGGTCTTTTTTTTTTTTTTAGTTGTTTAACCAGGAGTAGCACATTAAGCTTTTTTTTACAGGTGCGACCTGGGAGCACAGGGAAGTTAAGTGACTTGCTCAGGGTCACAGTATGCAGGTGGAAGCTGTGGGATTCAAACCCAGGTCTGGTCTGCTGGATGTCGCCAGATTTGCAGCTCAGAGCCTTAAACCACTGCGCTATACTGTCTCCCCACTGGCTGTAATGCTTACGTCATTCCACCCCCACCCCGCAGCCACTGACAGGCATCGAGGTGTGCCTTGGGGTCT
Organism: Neoceratodus forsteri; assembly: GCA_016271365.2. NCBI lineage: Eukaryota > Metazoa > Chordata > Ceratodontiformes > Ceratodontidae > Neoceratodus > Neoceratodus forsteri. Next base: position 665,538,179 of record CM057451.1, on the reverse strand, counting down.
TCGGCCCCAACATTCACTACATTCTCCTATACTGCACCCATCTCAGCTTATTTTCTTATGGAATGGGGTGAGCGTAAGTGCCAAAGACCTCAAGGTACACTGCAATACCTGTTAGTGTCTGCAGGGCTGGGTGAGGTGGAATGGCATGACTGTTATGGTCGACAACCCAAAAGCACACCCCCAATGCCCATCAGTCTCTGCAGGGTGGGGGTGAGAGTTGGCATTAATTCAATACTTCGCTGTCACTCCTATTATACATCTTTCTAACTCCTGCACTACTAATGTCAATACCAGCAAGCAAACATTCGGCATTCACAAAAGCTTGTTAAACATACTGACAATGCCCTCTTCAGTTAAGTTTTGAAAGAGCTCACATTCATTTTCCAATCTGGCATAATCTGCTGCAGAAATTCTAATATCACATTTAACTGAAAGGACATTACCCACAGTCTTTTTATAAGGGCATTGAGGTCACTGTCATCCTCCTCATTTGTTGTTAAAGCAGCAGCAGAGCGTGTTATAATGCCAGTGTGGAAGCAGCAATTTTTGATTTTGTCTGGTGTTACACAGTCCCAGGCAACCTTGATGCAACAGACTGCATCACTTATAAGTAGTGCCTGATCTTTGCTACTGTCAATGTAATCTGTAACCAAAGAAACAATGCCTCCTCCAATTCAGCACGCCTAGGTGAACATTTGGCTTTTCTGGTGTCTGAAGAGAGTTCATGCCTCATCCACTCCTCTCTCTTAGCAAGAATGTCCCCGACTGTTCTAGCCACAACACAATTCCACAACGTGGAGAAATGTCATGCCACATCCTGCTGGCTACAACTGGGATTCTCAGCAACAAACTTTACAATGAGAGCTTTTTGAGCTGCAGTAAGCACCAGACGCGTTCGTTTTGGAACCACCGATTCAGCCATCGTTTACTGTCTTCCAACTTCCATGTGTTCTCTGCAACCACCCACCACACCATGTTCACTGTTCAAACCCACCCCCATTTATACCCTGGTCAGTTAGTCCACACCCCCACACAACCCAACATATGCTTGTTAAGTCATTTATAATGGAAAAGCAATCAGTAACTGTGTTTGCAAACACAGCACTAACTCAGCACTAACCTGGTGAGGACACAGATGTGGTAGCCGACAGGAGAACCACGGAGTCGGTAGGATACGCGACACCAAGTTGGTGTCATTAGTTCGGCGTCCCGGGCACCAGTGTTTCAAATTTAACAACCCCGCATGTTCGCTTCTAAAGCAAGAGCTCACACAGACCACAATCATTTGAAAATCCAGGACTTTAGTGTTAAAAAAAAAAAAAAAAAAAGTTTTCTACGTTTTTACTATGCTGGTTCCGGGATCCAGACCATGATTCTGTGTCGCAAGCGATCGTGAACAGTTTCAATGGGAACACGCCTTAAATATTTAAAATGATGATACTAATGAAGGTTAGGTTACAATTTACGTAGAGATGATACAAAAAACTAAACATTGGGGAGTTATCTGTCTAACCTATTGGGGCAATATCAGGACCATAATTCAGTGTGTGAGTGTGGGGGGATAGCGAGCACACGGAAAGAAACATCAAAGTATGGTCTCCAAACAGTACTTCACAGTATTATCTATGCAGTTTCACTTTTGCTGTTTGTTTACTGCAAATTTCACTTTAATATAAGATGATATAAGCCAATGACAGTTTTGAAAATCGAGCTGTCGGTGTTCAAGATGCCAGAAATGCTGACATCAGGGATGGCAGATGGCAGAACAAGGGCAATTAACACTGGATTAATACAGCCTGTACAAAGGCAAAAACGGGTGGATGGTGGACAAGGAGGGTGGTGGATAAGTGACGTATTTAACATGGCAGCTGATTGGTACACTGGGAAAAGCTGGCGATAAGGGAGGGCGGCAGATAAATGAGGGATCATTGTAAACTTAACTATTGTCTTAATTTGCAATTAACTATGTCGCAGGCCTATGCATTTTCACAGTTGATCACCACTTTTTTTAACATGAAATAGTTTTTATTTTTGTGTTCAGATATGACAGATACAACTTCTAGAAATGTGAAGCATACAGTCATAGCAATGAAACTTAAGACCAAACGCCAGTACTGTGCTACCTAGTAAAGCTATTTATTTATTAGCTTTTGGTAACCGGGTAAGTGCTCTAGGCAACAGACCTGCCTATTTTCAGGCACGACCCGGGAGAGCACAGGACATTGGTTACAATATGCAGAAATGCACAGACATAATATAGGTGTACAGGAGCAAAACAAGATATACATTGGGTAGCACAGTAATAGTTACATAAGGGTACATTTTAGGCATAGATCATAATAAGGATGTAAAATAAAGCAATTAGGGTAACCATAAGACAGCTTGAGGACAGTAAAGACATCAAGGTTCATAGCCACCTAGACAAGCATATTGCATGGGAGAACATTAGTGTAGTACTCAGGGTCAGACCCAACAGCCTGCAGTGGGACAAAGCAAATTAAGAGCATTTGCATTGGCCAGAGGCTAGAAGGTGGGTGAACAGCAAGTTTTTGAATTCTCGATGGGAGGCTGAAGTTTTCACCATAAGGGAGAGTGAGTTCCAGAATTTGGGAGCAAAATGGGCAAATGCCTGTTCACCCATTTTTGTCATGCAAGGTCTAGTGGAGAGCATGGGGACAGAGGAAGACCTGAGGGTACGGGTGTGTGAGGCAGGAGTCAGGAGGTTGGCAAGATAGACAGGGCAGGGAGGTCTAAACAGGGAGTCGATAAAGCAGCCCAGGGAGTAGGCTCGAATATCCTTAGGTGACAGCCAATTTAAGCCAGCATAAAGGAGACAATGATGGGTAAGACGTGGGGCAGTTAAGGCGAATCTACAGATGTTGTTGTAGACAGTGTCCCATTTGTGGAGTGTAGCAGAGTTTGCAGCAAAGAGGAGGGGCAGAGCATACTGGAGCTGGGGTAAGAGAATACCTCTCACAACAGAAAGTCTAGCGGAAGGAGTGAGGGAGTGGCGCACGCGATAAGCTCCGCCAATTTTAGCATTGACGGCACGGCACACCATATTGACATGTTGAGACAGGTCAAGTGTGGGATCCAAAGTGACCCCAAGGTACTTGAAGGACTCAGTGTTTAAGATGAGGGAGCCATCAAGGCATTGAACCCGAAGCCTGTTCGCAGGGGCAGACAGTTTCTTAGAGGATCCGAATAGCATAGCACAGGTTTTTTCTAGGTTCAGGACTTGGTGGTTGCTAGAGAGCCAGGTCTGCAGGAATTGGAAGTCATTAGTGAGAGTGGAGTTGATGGCAGCAACCGATTTTGACCCAGAGTAGAGAACAAGGTCATCTGCATACATAAGAGTGTAGCTATGCCGGGACATGGTGGGAATATCATTTAGGAAGAGGGAGAAGAGTAGAGGTCCAAGAGTGGATCCCTGGGGAACTCCATGGGAGATGTTTAGGGGGGAGGAAAGGGCCTTGTGAAATGCTACTGCCTCAGTCCAATTGTCAAGATAGCTATGGAACCAAGAGAGGGCTTGGTCAGATGCTCCAATGGATTGGAGTTTCTTTAGCATGAGAGGATGGTGTACCATGTCGAAGGCTTTAGACAGGTCGATAAAGACGGCCCCGTGAGTAGGCCACGGTCCATGTTATTTCTGATGTCATTTGTAAGTTGTAAGTGCAGAGGTGGTACTGTGACTGGCCGGAAACCATGCTGGCATGGGGTTTGAAGATTAAACATGTCAAGGTGAGCAGCAAGCTGGCGGTGGACTATTTTTTCAAGCAGCTTACTGACAGTGGGCAGAAGAGATATAGGGCGGTAGTTGGACATGAGTTTGACACGCCTTTTTGTGTATATGGGATGGTTCTGCAGTTTTCCAGGTGGATGGGACAGCAGACGATAGAATCGAGAGGTTAAAAAGCCAGGTGATAGGTCTGGTCAGCCAAGGTGCATACTGCTTAAGTATGCAGGATGGATGCCTCAGGCCCTGACCCCAGTGTGTCGGAAGGGAGTTAAGTAGCTTGCGAATCTCAAGGTATGTGGTTGGAGCCAGAACGAAAGGGAGGGGTGGGAGGGGCGAGGAGGAGAAGAGGACAGTCAGGTTGTGGGCTAGTTAGAGTAGCGACTGGTGGAGAAGAAAAGGGCATTGAAGCGTTGCAATGGTATCATGGTTGGTGCACTTGAAACCTTGAATGTTCATGTCAGCTGGATTCTGTTGCTTGTCGCTGTTAGAATGTCCTTAATTTTGGACCAGTACCGCGCCGGATTTGTAGAGGATGTTATTAGTAGGTTCCTATAGTAGGTGCTTTGGCAATACTGAATTTGTCTTTTGCAGTTGTTACCTAATGCACTATAGTCTTCAAAGTCTGCACGGAGGTGGAGATCTTCCACCTGGACCAAAGTTTGTCCCTAGATTTGAGAAGTTGAAGCAGGGGGCGTTAGCAGTCACTTGTTACTTTCCTGCCATCCTACGTGGTGGTGACCGGGATGTGAAGGTTTTGAAGAGAGGAGGATGGAGTTGAAATATTCTGTGGCTATGTTAATGTCCTCTGTTTGGTAGAGAGGGGACTAGTCAACCTGGTTAAGGTCAGTTAAGAAGTCCTCATGACTTAGGCGGGAGAGATTAGGAAAGGTTACAGTTAGCAGGGAGGGGAGGAATGACAGTGTTCCAGACACAGTAGATGGGATAGTGGTCACTAATTGTGTCAGGCAGCACACCGGCTGAGGCAACATATTCCGTCCTGTTAGTAAGTATCCAGTCAAGGAGGGTGGCACAGTTGCCCCCCACGTGAGACCCTTGTGGGTTCATGTATGAGCTGGGATAGATTTGCCTTGCTAGCTAAGGAGGATAGGTTAGCTGAGTTTTTCTCGGACCAGTCAAGGTTAAAATCACCAAGGCAGATAATGTCATTCTTGCCTGTAACTGTAGGCAGAAACCCTAGGAGTTCAGTGATGCCTTGTGTAGCATTTTTTGGTGGGGGGGATATAAGTACAAAAAATATGGAATTTCTTTACACGTCCGAGAAGCAGTAGGGAGTGCAGGATTTCACAGTTTGGTAGGAGGGGGTCCTGCAGAAGGGTAATGTTTAGGTGAGTTTTGAAGTAGAGGGCAAGGCCACCTCCCCTTTTAGTGCCAGGATGGTCGATACGAAGCATGCTGTATCCAGGAAAGTGGCACTGAGAGTCAGGCACTGTGGGCTTAAGCCAGGTTTCTGTGATGAGAGGACATCCGGGGACGTTAGTATAGATCCAAGCCTGGAGGTCAGGGAGGTTGGCCATAAGGCTCCTAGCATTCAGGTGGGCGAAAGTTAGTCCATCGGTTTTAGGGAGAGTGGTGGCCGGTGGGGGCGGGGCAAGGTTATGACAAGATGCAGAGATGGACCAGGGTTGATCTCAATGTCGCCGGATAGTATAAGAGATAGGGTTAGTAACCATAGCGGGGTGATGAGGTACCTGGACAGACATGCAGGGTGGCGGCTTCAGATGAAGGTGAAGGTATCTGATTATTGGGCTAATACGCTTGCTGATGAGAGCAGAGGGGGTTAGAGGTAGTGGAGTGGCAGTAGCAAGCATGTTGGAGTAGTAGAAGTCAAACTGAGTATAAGTATTGGCAGAAGCTGTTGATGTGTTCAAGCAGTAAAGCTCAAAGAGGATAGGAAGGCAAAGTATTCCCATGAGGAGCGCTAGGAGGGGAGGAGGGGGCATTTTTGACCAGAGAAAGGAGTGTGGTAGAGAGGAAAGAGACAGCAGAGGGCTCCTTTAATATAAATCACCAAGTGAAAACAGCTACTAGAGAGCAGTAAAATGTGACAAGTGAGGTATTGGGAGCAAATTGCTCGAACTTAATCAGGCTCCCTCTAGTGGCAAAACAATATAAGGAGCTAATGGAGACAGCAGCAAAATATCGCGAGGGCAGAGGCTATTTAAGTAATACCAGCGAAGGGTGGGGATTTCAGATAGAACACAGGTCCTGGGCTTGCAGTGACTCTAAGCTTTTAAATACAGTTACAGGCAAATACAAATAGTTTTAGCTGGTTCGTTTTAAAACTTTCAAAATCAGGCACAAAAGTGACAGTTCTGCTCCGTTTGAGCCTGGGCAGCAACTCGAGGTGCTACTCTGGCCGGGATTCATGCGCTGAGCAGGGGAGCTTGTGGCCGTTTCAGAAAAGGCGCCAGATGGCCAACGGTGGTGGCAGCAGCCTGGATCAAGGTAGAATTACCTGGTGTGTCTCGGGTTCGGGGCTTCTGCGGGCAGGGAGGGCTTCAGGGCAGGCCCTCGTGACCTCCGGTCTCCTCGGGGGAGGGGGTGGTCTCTGGTGTCTCGGGTTGGAGGCTATGCGGGCAGGGGAGGGCTTCAGGGCAGGCCCTCGCGACCTCCGATCTCCCTCGGGGAGGGGTGGTCTCTGGTGTGTCTCGGGTTCAGGGCTTCTGCGGGCAGGGAGGGCAGGCCCTCGCGACCTCCGGTCTCCTCGGGGGAGGGGGGTGGTCTCTGGTGTGTCTCAGGTTCGGGGCTTCTGCGGGCAGGGAGGGCTTCAGGGCAGGCCCTCGCGACCTCCGGTCTCCTCCAGCATGTCCAGCATCAAAGGGTTCAACACCTTCTACATCAATCATCTCAGAAGTATAACTATATTAACTCAAACAGTAAATAACTTTAGTTTACTATTTCAACATTATATAAAGAACAGTCTATGGATATTATTCACATTCTTTTCTTCTACTGGAAACAGTCATAGAAGTCAATCAAGTGTTCCAAGTGATTCCAGTTTCTCCTTGCCCAGAGTTTGTGCCGAGATAACTGTAGTGCACCCTCATTTGAGACAGTGGAATATTTAGGTGTAAAAACATTGAAATAGGGGGGTTGTCGGGTGGGGTGGGAGGTACTGAGCATAGATGAGAGTGAAGATAGGCATCCCATCTGTGATAATATTTAGTCCCCTTATTAAGGTTGCAGTAGGAGAGATGCTCTAGAATGCCCAACCGTGCCACCGCTGCATGCCATGCCACTAAGAATGGAGGATGTGGTTGCCTCCATTTCATAAGGCTAGCTCACCTGGCTTCCACCAGCACCGCCATCACCCACTGTTTCAGGGGAGTAGCTAACGGCTCCAGTGTCAAGGTGTCACCTAGCAATAGAAGGGGAGAAATGTTGGATCAATCCTACAGCAAACGACCTTGAAACAGTCTGCCAAAACCGCCACCCAGTAGTGGGACAGTTTCGGGCACTGCCACAGTATATGCAAAAGGTGTGCTGGGCTCTGTTGGCATCTCCAACACTGAGCATTATGAAGGAGGCCCATCTTGTGCAGTTGTGCCAGAGTCCAGTACCACCAGTCTATTACTTTCAACTGAAACATTTGACTTCAAAAGTCTCTGTATCCTATACAGGCTTGTTTCAAGTAGCGTGCCCACAGTTCAGGGGATACTGTGGTCTATGCATCTTATTGCCACTGGAACCTACAGTTGTCCAAGTCAGGCGGACACAGATCCCCCAGACTCCTATAGAAACACAGAAGTTGACGGCAGATAAGGACCGCAAGGCCCATCCAGTCTGCCCATTTCTTTTTCTAACTTATGAATGTGCTATTGGCCTTTGCTCTGTCAATGGCCTATCTATTCATACTCATGTGTATTGCTCCCTTATGTCTATCCCATGCCTGTTTGAAGCCCTGCACTGTAATCATATCCATCACTTCCTGAGGTAGACCTTTCCCATGCATCCACCACCCTTTCTGTGAAAAAGAACTTCCTCACATTACCCCTTAATCGGCCTCCCTCTAATCTCATGCTGTGTCCTCTTGTCCTGCTATTTTTCTTATATTGAAACATGTTAGACTCTTTTCACCTTGTTAATGCCCTTAAGGTGTTTGAAATGTTTCGATCCATATCACCTCTCTCCCTCCTTTGCTCTAGGGTATACATATTGAGCTCCGTTGATCTGTCCTCATATGTTTTCTGATGCAGTCCCTGCACCATTTTGGTTACCCTTCTCTAGACTGCCTCAATTTGGTTAATGTCCTTGTGAAGGTGTGGCCTCCAATACTGCATGTAGTACTCCAGATGGGGCCTAACCAGTGTCTTGCAGAGATGGATTATTACCTCCCTCTTCCGACTTGTGATACCCCTACTAATACACTCCAACATCCCTCTAGCCTTACCTACTGCTTTAGTGGTCTGCTTGGATGATTTCAGGTCATCGGTGATGATGACGCCCAAGTCTCCTTCTTCCTTTGTGACTGCCAGCAACTCCCCTCCCAGCCTATAGGTGGCTTCAGGATTTCTCTTCTCTATGTGCATGATCTTGCACTTCTTTGCGTTAAACCCCAGCTGTCACTCTTCCGACCATTTTGCTAGTTTAACCTTACCTTCCAGTCCATCTGCAATGTCACTGATGAAGATATTGAAGAGGAATGGCCCCAGGACTGATCCCTGAGGTACCCCACTTGTGACTTGCATCTCTTCTGACTGTATACCATTTACTACCACTCTCTGTTTTCTGTCTGTCAACCAGTTTGCCACCCAGTTGACCAACGTCTGACCCACCCTGAGCCTACTCAGCTTATTAATCAATCTTCTATGTGGAACACTATCGAAAGCTTTGCTGAAGTCAAGGTAGGCAACATTAACTGCTCCCCCTTGGTCCACCACTCTGGTTACCCAGTCAAAGAAATCTATGAGATTAGTTTGACAGGACCTTCCTTTTGTAAACCCATACTGTCTTGGATCCTGTACTCCTATGGAGTCCAGGTGTTGCACTATCCTTTCCTTAAGGAGTGTCTCCATAATCTTGCCCACTACTGAGGTAAGACTGACTGGTCTGTAGTTCCCTGCCTCCTCTCTGTTACCACTCTTGCGGAGCGGGATCACATGAGCCCTTCTCCAGTCTTCTGGAATCTCTCCTGTGCTCAGAGACTCCCTAAACAGTTTTGATAATGGCTCTGCTAGTTCCACCCATAGCTCCTTAAGTACCCTGGGATGTACGCCATCAGGTCCCATTGCCTTGTCCACCCTGAGCTTATTGAGCTCTTGTAGGACCCTTTCTTTTGTGAAGGGACTAGTGCATACTTCCTTCCCCCTTGTGTCCATGGTGCTGAGCTGTGGGCTCTGCCCTACCTTCTCTTCAGTAAATACTGAGCAGAAGTATCTATTTAGGATAGATGCTTTTACATAGTTCTCCTCCTCACACTCCCCCTTATCCTCTTTGATCTTAGCAATACCCCCTCTGGACTTTCTCCTTTCACTAATGTATCTATAGAGTCTTGTCAACTTCTTTTACGGTTCGTGCTAGTGTTTCCTCAGTTTGGACCACTGCCTACCTAACTGCCTTCCCTGCTTCCCTTAAGGAAGTTTGGTATGCCTCCCTATCTTCAACCTGCTGTGTTCCCTTATATTTCCTGAAGGCCAGCCTTTTGGCTCTGACCTTTTCTGCTACTGTGTTTGAGAACTAAAGTGGTTTCCTTCTTCTTTTGCACTTACTTTTCTCACTAACACAATGGGATGTTGCTTCAAGTATTGCATCTTTAATGCTTGCCCACTTTGCCTGTACCCCCTCACCTGTATTTCTTTTTGCTAGGGCTAACTTAACTCTGTTGGCCAGCTTATCAAAGTCTGCTCCTCTGAAGTCCCATATTTTTGCCTTGGAGTGGCATGATTTGTTCTAGTGGCCAAACTGAACCATACCATGTGATGGCCACTGGCACCCAGGTGACTTTCTACCTGGAGATCTGTGATCCTTTCCCTGTTAGTCAGTACTAGATCTAGGATCGCCCTGTCTCTTGTGGGTTGTTGTACCAGTTGTTTGAGGCCCTCCCCCAGCAGGGAATCGACCATGTGTCTAGTTCTGGCAGATGTCCCTGCTGGTATTGACCAATCTGTATCTGGCATGTTGAAGTCTCCCATTATCAGAACCTCACCTTAGCTGTCATGTTTTGTATATCTTCTAACAGTAACGGTCTATGTCCTCCCCTGGTCTGGAGGCCTGTATACAACCCCAGTTCGTATGGCTGTCCCATTTCGTTTCCAGGTGACCCACAGTTCTTCTGGCTCCTTATGTGTATTCTGAATTTCTGTAGCTTTGATGTTTTCATTGACATAAAGGGCCTCCACCCCTTTTGCACCTCGGTCTCTTCTGAACAGTACATAGCCAGGAACTGAAGTCTCCCAAGTGTGGTTACTGGTAAACCATGTCTCACTAATGGCTAATATATCCAGTTTAGCCTCTACCATTATTGCCTGCAGGTCTGGGATCTTGTTTCCCAGGCTGTGAGCATTTGTGTGCATGATTTTCCATTGGTCAGATTTCGGTGCGTTAGTTGTTGGGCGAGGTCCAGCATTTCCCCAGTGCGTCGTATGGGGAGATGGACCTTTTTCGTTACCTGGTGATGCAAATGAACTGCAAACATGCTGAACTCCTGTTTGACCACTAGCTGAGGGGGGAGGGGTGTTCTTTCCATTCGATGTATGGGGTGCTGCACCCCTCTTCCCATTTGCTAGTTTAAATATTCTGTAAAGACGTCAAACTTCTGCCCCAATGCACTGACTCCCTCCTTAGTCAGATGCAGTCCATCAAATTTAAAGAACTTTCACTCCCAAAACTGTTGCCAGTTCCCAACAAATTTGTGTCCTTTTTCCTGGCACCAGCCCTTGAGCCACATGTTTACCTCCCCTATCTCCCCTTCTCTGACCTTCCGTCCATCTGTCCCCCTCTCCCAGACTGGCAGGATCTCAGAGAAGGAGATGCCGGACGAAATGGATGATAGTTTGTCACCCAGCCTCGTCAGGTGTTCCTTGGTCTTCACAAGTGACCGGCTGGCGAGATCGTTAGTCCCTATGTGTACCAGGATGTCAATGTTTTCTCCTGCTTCCTGAACAATTTTAGCAATGCAGTCAGTGTCTTTCCACGCTGATGTACCTGGGAGACATCTGACCATTCCCCCTGGCTGGAGATGTGTGTCAACTCCCCGTATCATGGAGTTCCCTATGATCAAAAGGTTTTTGGATTTCCTTTTTGCTTTTTTTGTTTTGGTACCTCTTTTGGGTGACTTTTGTTATGCTAGCTCCTGCTCTGCAGTGTCCTTTTCCCCTTTGTTTAATTTCAGAGATAGAGGCAGATACCTGTTTGTAGATTTTATATGATTTGTGGAGGTGATATGTTGGAGAGCACCAGGTGATGGGGCACCAGATTTGCCCCCTCCTAACCACCTGCCAACCTCCTGGACCAACTACCCTCTGCGGTCGAGGTGCTTCTGTTGGATGTTGGGGAAATGGCGGGCGGTTCTTATAATATATTTCCTCTTGAATATGCAATTTGAGGTGCGCAATCTCTGCCCATGCTGCCTGGAGCTGAGCCCTTAGATCTCCAATGGCCCAGCATGTACGAGTGTGTCCTAAATCCTGTAAAACTGCCCTTCTGAAAAGTGTTCCGCAGTACCTGCAGTTTCTCTTCCCTATGTGCATGATCTTGCATGATCCCCATGGGAACACGAGCAGGGAAAATGGAAGTATAGGGAAAGGGTGGAAGGTAGTCCTGCTAAATGCCAGGAGCTTGGGCAATAAAATGCCTGAGCTCCAGGCGATGCTAACTGAGGGAGCGGTGGATGTGGCAGCGGTCACTGAGACCTGGGCCACTGCAGGACACGACTGGGACCTGAACTTGGAGGGTTACACTATGTTCAGGAAGGACAGTGGGGAGGAAGGGAGGGGGTAGCAATGATAGTCAGAAACTGCACTGGCATAGGGGGAGTACAGGAGGCGGAGGGAACCGTGGAGGCGATTTGGGTCACCTTGATAACAAGGGGGGCAAGAGAGCAAAAATAGGAGTGGTGTATAGACCCCCTGCACTGGTGGAGGAGCTGGATGAGAGTCTGGTGGCAGATGCTGGGAGACACTGCAGATTAGGCAGGGGAAAGGTGGTGGTGTTGGGGGACTTAAACATGCCAGGAACAGACTGGGAGACTATGACATCCTCGGTGGCCAGGGAACAGAGGTTGTTGGATGTCTTTCAAAACGCATTCCTAGCTCAGCAGGTGGGGGAACCGACCAGGGAGGCGTGGGTACTGGATGTGGTCCTGGCAGACAGTGACCAGATTGGGGGCCTGGAGGTAAGGGACCCGTTGGCGGAGAGTGACCATGCCACAGTCTGGTTCTGCCTGGACCTAGGAGGGGTAGAAGACTGCACAAAGACGGAGGTAACTGACTTCAGGGGGGCGGATTTTAAGGAAATGGGAAGGATCCTTAAGGAGCATTTGGATGTGATTGGGTCAGCAATGGACACAGATAGTAGGTGCGAAATCATCAGGAGAGGGGTGCAGGATGCTACCAGCACCTGTGCAAGAGTAAGACAAAAATGCAGTAGGGCCCAAAAACCCTGCTGGTGGACCAGGGAGGTCCAGGAGGTGGGGCGGGGAAAGAAGGCAGCCTATAGGCAATTCAAGTGCTCAAGGAGTGAAAGGGATCGAGGGGAGTACGAGCTGATGGCTAGAAGGGCCACTATGGTGGTGAGGGTGGCTAAGACAAGGAAGGAGCAGAACCTGGCCAGGGAAATTAGGAGAGGGAACAAGGGGTTCTTTAGATACACTGGGGAAAAACGAAGGGTGAAGGGGCAGATTAGCAGGTTAAAAACAGGGGAGAGATGGGCACAAGACCCGGGGGAGCAAGCTGAGATACTAAGAGAGTACTTCACCTCAGTTTTCACAAAGGAAAATGGGGTGCTGCATCATACATGGTAGGAGACAGTGATACTGAGGAGGGGGGGACCCTTACCGATCGGCGGGTCTGGGGAGAGGGGGAGGCATCACTGGCAGGAGGGGGGAAGGCTAAGCAGGGAGAAGAGGTAGCGGAAGTGGAAATCACAAGAGAGAGAGTGAGGGAAGCCCTCAGGTCCCTTAAGACAGAGAAGGCACCGGGGCCGGATAAATTACATCCCAGAGTGCTGAAGGAACTTGCGGATGTCCTGGCGAAACCCCTGGTGGAGCTTTTCACCATCTCTCTGAGGACAGGGTGGGTGCCCCAGGACTGGAAGGTGGCGCATATAGTGCCTATCCACAAGGGGGGTCAAGGGAGGTGGCAGAGAACTACAGGTCTATCAGCCTGACATCGGTGGTGGGCAAGGTGATGGAGGCATTGTCAAGGGAGAGGCTGGGGGGCCTGGAAAGTTAGGGTGCCTGGACGATGGCAGCATGGATTGTCCCAGGAAATCGTGTGTCAAACTTGGGAGGTTCTATGACTGGGTGACAGTGCCTTGGACCTGGGTAGACCAGTGGGCGTCCTCTTTTCTAGACTTCAGCAAGGCATTTGACTGTTCCTCACGAGGGCCTGTTGGATAAGCTGGGAGAAATGGGGTGGGAACCAGATGATCAGATGGCTAGGCAATTGGCTCAGGACCAGACCCAGAGGGTCGTAGTTGGAGGGATAGTCTCATCCCCAAGGAGGGTCATTAGTGGGGTCCCACAGGGATCAGTCCTTGGGCCCCTCCTGTTCAATGCCCACGTCTCTGACATAAGGACAGGTATCAGGAGTGAGATGAGTCTCTTTTGGATGACTCAAAACTGGGGGCTGTGGTGGATGAGGAGGAGGGAGGGTGGCCCTACAGGGGGACCTGGAGGCTCTGGAAAGATGGTCTAGAAAGTGGAAGCTGAGGTTCAATGCAGGGAAATGCAAGGTACTGTACCTGGGGCCAGAAACCCGGCCAAGTGTACACCCTGGGGATGCTACAAGTCTCGATGGCTGAGAGGGACCGGAGGGTGGTGGTGGATGTCAAGATGAACAACTTGGAGACTTGTAGAAGGGCAGCAGCCAAGGCCAACATGATGCTGGGATGCATTGCTAGGGGATCACCTCCAGAAGGAGGGAAGTGATACTCCCTCTGTACAACTGCTTGGTGAAGCTGCACCTCGAGTACTGCGTGCAGTTTTGGAGGCCACACTTAAAGAGGGACATTAAACTCCTGGAGAGGGTCCAGAGGAGGGCAACCAAAATGATTTGGGGCTTGGGGGAAAGGACCTATGATGAGAGGCTCAAAGAGCTAAATATGTACACACTGGAAGAGAGAAGGGACCGGGGGACATGATAGAGGTCTTCAGGTACATGAAGGGGTAAATGGGGAGCAGCAATCAGGGTGCTTGAAGGAAGGAGGGGCCACTAGAGGGCATGGTCGGAAGCTGGAGGGGGGAAGATTCAGGGGAGAGAGGAGGAGGAGGTGCTACTTCACTGAGAGGGTGGTGGAGCCATGGAATGCGCTGCCTGGGGGGGGCTAGTGGAGGCAGAGATGGTGGAGGCATTCAAGAGAGGGTGGGACAGGTACAGGGGAAGGGTTCTGGAAGCAAAATCCAATGCATCGAGAATATCCAGAACTGGGAAGGGAAAAGCCAGAGAAGGCGAGGGGGCAGCAAGGTCAACTCCCAGGGTGGGGGCTGACCAAACAAGCAGACACAAAAGACTGTTAGGCCTATTCTGCTGGCATTTTAGTATGTTAGTATGTTAGTAATGATATCCATTCCAGATAAGTTGGTGGGTTTATAACCTGGTCAGAGTAATAAGAAAGAAGAAAATGAAATAAAAAGTTTGATTCTGTGTTTTGTTTGTTTTTGCATAACTTGTTATAACAAGTTAATGTATTAGTGCCCCTGTAAATGAGGTCACTCTGTGGATACCCCTCTGATCCGCCCCTTCCTGCTTTGCTACAGGAAATGTCACGACTGTGCTACCCTATAAAAGGAGTGTAATGTGGGTGGTTGGGGATGGGGGTGGGTGGCTGGGCCCTTCCCCTGCCGAAAAAGAACAACCTCGGATGAAAGAAACAAGGAGGTAAGAGCAGAAACAATCAGCCAGCAACAGATGCAGTAGCCCTGAAAGCTTATCCTAATGATAGATAAAAACTGTACAGCACCACCTGTATTAATTTCACAGAAGATATACCCTGTAAGAAACACTTTGCTACAGAGCAAAATAAAGCAGTAACAGAACATATACCTTGCAAAAGACAAGTTGAATCAGAAGACTACAGCAGTAATCTGTAGGCACACCCTGTGATGATGCAGCAGAAGGTATTCCCAGCAACAACAATTTGAATCAGAGAAAATAAAGCAATAAAATGTTAGCAACAAACAGTAACAATCCCTGTGAGTACTAAATAAAAATAACACAGAGTAAATCTGCCTAGCCAAAAGAAGCCTTAATCCTTATCCTTGCTCTGGTAAGGTTATTTGCTTCGTCCTTTCTAGCAACCTAGAAGAAAAAAGCTCAGGTGAAGCTAGGTGCCTTGGCCAGCAAACCTAGTTACAAGCAATCCCTTTCTGCCCACCTGGTTTGTGTAGGTCTCCCAGCCATTCCCACTGCTGCGCCAGTCCCTGAGAGGCCTGGAGAGCTTTTACAGCACCTTGAAGCTGCAGGAATTTGCAAAAGTCCTGCTTGGGGAGCGGATATTTTTCCTGTATTTGCTGGTAGGACATGAATACCATTGTGTTTGTTACAAAAGGGTTCCCTATCTCATGGATTCCTCTGTCCTCCCAAGAGGGCCAGTGCAGGGCAACTCATCCAGCCAGGATCTGAGGGTTGTCCCATAGCCTGGTAAGCTTGAAAGGGGAGGACCATGCATCCTTTAGGGTTTGTGATGCAATCACAGAACTTGACGTCAGTAAAGGATCCCATGGACTTCCGGTGAGCGCACCAACCCAATGGCAGCCTGATTTGGAAGCTCTAACCCACCACTGATTAATCCACCGCAATCGCTAGCCTTCAAGACCCATCCCGATCTCCAACAAAAAGAAAAAGGAGCAACGATGTCCTCGAGGCACAAAATTAAAGAGAAAAATAGCACTCAGCAGTCGAAGCAACATAAAACGCTGTTTGATTTCGCCTAGTCTACTCCGGCCTGCACAACCACGGCATTGCCATGCCCTTCACAACCATCGAGGAAGCAGAGGAACAGGAGTGCACAATAACTTCCAAACAGTTATGTGCAACTCTCCAGAAAATGAGTGCAACTCTGGAGCGACTGGAGACCAGAGCTACAGAAGATCACCAGAAACTAGCCCTCATAGCTCAAAAACCGGAGCAATTGGAAAAAGAGCTGAACAAGTATTCTACCACCACTGATATTCACAATACAGCCCTCCTAGACCTACATCGGAGGGAGCAACAATTGGAAATCAGAATAGAAGAGCTAGAGAACCGCAACAGATGCAACAATATCCGTATACATGGGCTACCTGAAGGCACAGAATCGAGTCCAATTCCTACTTTCCTGGAATCCTTCCTCCCTGAGATCTTGGGATGGCCAGTCAATAAACCTCTACAAATTATTATGGTGCACCGCTCCTTGATACCCAAACCGAAAGACCCTAAAGTCCACCCTTGGTCTCTGGTGATAGCCTTTCTGGATTTTCGTACAAAAGAAGAAATATTAAAGCTTGCCTGGTCCAAGAAGGAGGTGACTTTCGGTGACACCAGACTTTATTTTGAGCAAGACTACACTCCTCAACTGCTCATCCCGCACAGAAAAGTGCTAGCAGTGGTCCACATTCTCCAGGAGAAGGGTATAAAGGCTTTTGTGGAATACCCCGCAAAATTGAAAATATCTACAGAGAATGGCTTCATAAGATTTCCTGACCTGATAGCAGCCAAGGAGTTCCTTTTTTCGTTGAATGTGGAGATTCCTCAAGATGCAGTACAAATCTGAAGAGATTGGCTAAATGATAGGGCCTGGCAGAAAGTGGGAACCAAAAGAAAGGAGATGCACGATCGTCCAGGTGTTTTCGGTTTGTGGGAAGCAGTAGGCCTAAGCAAGGACTCCAACGCCAGTTCGACCCTATCGAATACCGCATCCAGTGGGGAAAGAGGATCTTCGAGGGAGAAAGAAAACACGTCGGAGGACCAGCCAACTTGAAGACTGGTGATAAAAATTTGACGACTCTTCAGTGAAAGGGACTGTGAGTGCCTTATTATTAGGGAGGACAATAACATGTGCTAATATCAGTAGCACCTCCAGCATGTACCCTGCTAGAGTAGCGGGGGGAAGGGACTGATTGCATATAACTCTACTGATTTTCTTAATTCTTAGGTGGAAGTAGTTAAAGCTCCCTTTAATTGTTGAAAGCAGGAGGAGTGGAAGTGGGTTTCGGGTGCTCTAGCGCTTATGGAGGGGATAGATCTGTGGAGGCTGAAGCATGCTCTTAGCTGTAAGTGTCAGAGGCCGAGCAGACTGGTCAAAGGTCAGGGTGGGCGATGGTGACTCATTGTTGGCCACATTGAGACCAGGTTTCACCCATAACCCACCCATTTAAATGGCTCAGGAGGCTAGGTTGTGGCAAATAAATGCTGGCACTAGCAATGAGCTTAAGGTTCAAATATCCCCCCAAGGGGAGCTATAGTTATGTCCGAATCCCGGAGGCCAGATTGGTCTGTCCTTTGGAGAGAACCACTGGTGAGGGACAGAAAAATAATTAATATAAATAAGCCCTTGTGGGAAAGCACCTTTTTTATATCGCGGCCTAAACATGTGCTAAGTCAGCATGAAGATGCATGGTCACACTCAGAGGTCATTGGATTGCCTATCTGGCCCTCGATCAGTTGGCACTGACATACTGCATAGGAACAGAGGAGATCTGCTGCTATTGACCTTCGGGAGGATCTCTCTGCCCACCCCATAGATGGCTGTGAAAAGGGGGGAGGTGCTGGGTAAGCCAAACCACACTAATTTTTTTTTTTTCCCCACTCCTCCCTACCTTTACCAAAATAGAGAGTGTCAGGTGAGGGGCTCTTTCTTACTCTCTCGTTGTCAGGGACAGAGCATCACCCTCAGACACACAAATATAAGGGAGATATGACTTAAGTGAGAAGGAAGAACTGGCAGGGTGGGATTCTTCTAAATCAAGACTGGGTTTTTATCAGATAGAAAGCCAAAGCTATCTGGTACCCTTAGGGTTGGTGTTAACAACGTGCCCTTCTGGCGATCAGGCTGTTTTAAAGCCTGAGCTGGATGTAGGGTTCACTGAGTTGGGACGCTCCAACCACTACTCTAACAAGCGAGATCTAAAAGAGGGTGGAAATAGGTAAAACATCTTGAAGAAAACCATGTTTTGTTGGGTTATACAAGTATCCAGGTTCCAGTTATGTTGTGTAGTCGATTGTTATAGGCAAATGTTGGTAAGGTTGTTTGAAATGCACAGTGTTGTAGAGCGTATGGATATTGAGTGGCATGCATTACCCCTCCTTCAGATTGAGAGTTGGCACTTAACCTTCCCCAGCATCAATGGCTGACCTTGAAATAGTCACACTCAATGTGCGTGGGATTAATAGTCCGATTAAAAGAGCTAGAATATTACAGGATCTACGTAGGCAAGGGGCTACAATAGCCTTCTTACAAGAAATGCATTTGACTGCAGCAGAGCATATTAAGCTCAAAAGATCTTGGGTAGGAAGTGTATACTCCTCTCAGTTTGAAAGCAACTCACACCGTAGAGGTGTGGCAATATTGATAAAAAGAGATACTCCCTTAGAAGTCTCGAGGGTCAGAACAGACCCGGAAGGACGGTTTATTCAAATTTGGGGTTCGTATAGAGGCCAATCTTGCATTCTGGTAAACATATATGCTCCAAATGAAGAAACACCTAGACTCTCTTTTATAGAGAAAATAGTTAAGGAGGCGGTCACTGACCCCCACAGTATGGTAATTATTGGAGAGGACTTCAATTAGGTCATATACCCAGGAATGGATAGATCGGGGAGAAACCAGGAAGGGCCCTTGAGGTTGGGCAAACTCATTCTACGCCTTAACCAAGAATGTTGGCGATTTATGAAGATGTTATCAGAATGTTGGCGATTCATGCATCCCAGGGAGAGAGATTACACTTCTTTCTCCCCACGTCATGGAGGGTACTCCAGAATAGGTTACTTTCTAATATCTACTAACTGGATACAGAAAATAGATAGGTGTGATATAGGCTCTATCACTGTTTCAGATCATGCCCCGGTAACCCTTAGATTGTTTTCTACTCCCATCCCTACACAGTCAAGCTGGAGACTGAATGTGAGCCTTCTCACAATACAAGATTTTCAAGAAATTATCAAGGGCATGATCCAAAAATTTGAGTTAGACAACCCTAAGGGAGAAACAGGAGAAGGGATAAGGTGGGACACTCTCAGATGCTGTCTTAGAGGAGAAATAATCAGGTATTCAGCTAGGCTTAAAAAAGAAAGAATGCGCCCTTAAGAGAGTACAGTTGGAGCAAACCATAGCACAATTAGAGACTTCACACCAGATTCACCAAGACCCTAAGGTTAAAAATGACCTAGACAAAGCAAGACAGGAATTAAATCAAATATTAGACCTTCAGATCGAAGGACAGCTAAGATATCCCCGACAAAAATATTTTGAACAGGGCAATCGAGCCGGGAAGTTGTTAGCATGGCAACTTCATCAGGAAATAGCTAGTAGAGCAGTGTTACACATACAGGGAGAGGAAGGGATGCAGACCACAACAGCTCCTAATAAAATACTTTAGAGATTTAAAGATTTTTACGCTACCCTGTACGAGGTTGAAAATCTCCCCGGTCATCACACAGATGTCCAATCCTTCCTCGAAGGTCTCCCGATACCCACCTTAACAGAACAGGATAGAGCAATTCTAAATGCCCCAATTACCCCTCGAGAGGTATTAGCTAAAATTAAAAAAAAATGAAGAATGGTAAGGCCCCAGGGCTGGATGGCTATCCAGATGAATTTTATAAGGGCTTCACTTCCCAATTACTGGATCATAGCAGAAGTCTGAGAACTGCGATTTGAAGGTAAAGGATGAAAAATGGCAGGAGATAAAGGCATCGGTGTGGACCCCTGTGCCGCAGCCATGTGACGAGTATAGACACCGGAGCGCAGAGCCAACGGCACCAAAGGAGGCGCAGCACAACTAGGAAGTTCTAACTGTCACAACCCCACTCAGCAGGTCAGGCCCTCTGCTCCCACAGGGCCAACCTCCAAGCGCAGTATTGTGTAAAGTTAACAGAACAGAGTAACCCTCCTGTCTGTTTTGTGGGTTCGAATCAACCTTTGGTCTCAGGTTCTGGAGGGATTCTAACTGTGAACCTCTTGCTAGCGTACCCAATGTACAGGCTCAGATAATTCTGCTCTTTGGGGAGGCCAGATATCTTTCACCTACGGGCACCTAACCAGGTGTACAAAATGAACCCTTAAAAACTCTATGAAAGACCTCAGAATAAACTCTTACCTTTTCCCAGTCTGGCAAAACCAGTAAGCTTTGTACAGTGTCAGCTTTAACCATATATGCTTCCCTTGTCAAAGAAAGGATTTCAAAGGCACACCAGGTAGTCTCTAAACAGAGGTTGACTTAAAATAGATAAAAATGTAAAACACAGAACCATATATCACAAAACATACAACCTTTTAAAACAATAAGGTTTAAAAAGTGCAAATTCCTACCAATAATACACTTAGACCTGTCTACCTAATGTATTCTTATCTTCTTATAGTGCTATAGATGTTTCTTTTTTTGTGCCCCCCCCCAGAGTCCAAACATGTGTGTGTGTATAAAGGTCTGTTACAGCATAATTAAAACACTGTCTTGACCCTGCCTTCTCCATGATGTCACCCAGCTCCTCCTCTGTTTATTAAAAAATTATACAATCAGGATGTCTTGTGTCAGGAGGTAAATTAATAGGCGACATCAGCAGAACAACTTGTTTCCCCATATGACTTCCCAATTAAGTCTGTAATTTTCCAAGTCCTTTCTTTCATCCATGAGCAGCATCCTCTCTCAAGAACATCAAAGGACTTTTATGACGTAGCACCTAAGTGCCATAAATACAGGTTACTCACCTGTAACAGGAGTTCTAGGAATGGTATATGTTGTTCATCCACACTTATTGGCAGGTTCCTTGCCGCTTTAAATCTTGCCGGAAGGTCTTCAAGCTAGCTCCTCCCACCCACCCGGGTGGTAAAACTCTCGCTCGCCCCATGGCCAGATCACAAGCGCTGGAAAGCTCAGGTTGTCGGAAGCGGGAGGTCGGGTGGGTTCGTGTGGATGAACAACATATACCATTCCTAGAACTCCTGTTACAGGTGAGTAACCTGTATTTAGGGACATGGATATGTTGTTCATCCACACTTATTGGCAGACTCCTAGCAGTTCTCCGGAGGAGGAAGGCAAGGCGACACCCCTAATACTTACTTGGGGAACAAAGATTGAGAACCGAGGGCCCCAAAACCAGCATCCCGGCGTGACTCAAGGTCGTGTGGTAGTGGGAAATAAAGGTGTGTGCTGACTTCCAGGTAGCAGCCCTGCAGATCTCCTGGATAGGGACATCCCTGGAAGCAGCCACCGATGCAGCAGTATGGCGGGTAGAATGAGCTCTTATCCCTCTGGGAGGCTCCATGCCCGCTAACTCATATGAGATTTATGCAGGAGGTGACCCATCTGCCTATCGTCCGCTAGCTGCAGGTCTGCCAGGTGCGGCTTCACGTGGGTGACAAACAGCTGGCGAACCTCTCCCCGAATTTCAGCGTTGCGCTCCTTATAATAAGCGAGCGCCCTTCTAGGGTCCAGAGTATGGAGCCTATATTCGGCCTCCGAGGTGTGATTGGGGTAGAACACCGGCAGAGTCAATACCTGATTAAGGTGAAACTCCGACACCACCTTCGGAAGGAATTTCGGTTGGGGGCGTAGGACAACCTTGTCCCTGTGGAAGACCAGGTAAGGAGACTCGATGCTCAGCGCCTGGAGTTCTCCCATCCTTCTGGCTGACGGATAGCCACCAAGAAGGCGGTTTCCACGACAGGTGGGGAGACCACACCTGTGCA
This sequence comes from Neoceratodus forsteri, assembly GCA_016271365.2. NCBI lineage: Eukaryota > Metazoa > Chordata > Ceratodontiformes > Ceratodontidae > Neoceratodus > Neoceratodus forsteri. The sequence continues at coordinate 665,516,374 of CM057451.1, read as the reverse complement.
TTGGTTCGAATGGCTTGCCCATGAGCTTTGCCAGTACCAGCAGTAAATCCCATGGAGGTGGGGGTTCCGCACTGGAGGAAATGTGATCAAGGCCTTTGAAAAGCGCCCGACCACTTTTTCCTGCGCACTGACTGCTGACCGCCCGTGCTGTAAGCAGAAATGGCTGCCAGGTGCACCGTGAGGTCGTCCGACCTAAGCCCTTGACTAGATAGGGACCATAGATAGTCCAAAATGCTCGCCACAGGACACCGAGAAAGGGTCCAACCCTTTTCCCGACACCAAATGGAGAACTCTTCCATTTGAAGGCATAGCATTTTTCCGTCGACCACGGGAGTCTCAACCACTTTGGAGGACCTCGTCGAAAGACCCAAGGCCTGGAACTCTAGCCGCCAGGAACCAGGTCAGTCAGGTGCAGGGATTGAAGGTCCGGATGGAACACCTTCCCTGATTGACTGAGAGCAGGTCCGGGCGAGCTGGAAGCTGCCGTGGAGTCCTGGAGCTGAGACTGAGGAGATCTGGGTACCGGAACTGCGAGGGCCAGTCTGGGGCTATCAGAATCACCTGCGCCTGTCCCTCCTCGCTTCAGCAGGACCCTGTGAATCAGGAGAACGGGGAAAGGCGAAGAGGCCCGGGTCCACGGCCTCGGAAAGGCATCCCCTGCAGCGAGCCCCTGCTGAGGGGGCGGGCATGAAACAGCCTTCAGCTTCGCTGCTCTCCTGGAGGCAAACAGATCCACCAGAGGTGTGCCCAGCGGGAGAACAGGTCTTGTACTATCTCCGGCAGGAGAGACCACTCGTGCGATGCAGCCCCTATCCGGCTCAGGGCATCGCCAGGGTGTTGGAGGCTCCTGCCACATGAATGGCCAGCAGATCGCCTCCAGGCTGCGCACTAGTGACCAGATCGCGGAGAGCTTCCTTGCATAGAGGCAGGGAGCGCGTCCCGCCCTGGCGGTTTAGATAGTACATGGTCGTGGTATTGTCCGTCTGGACTCGGACCACTTGACCCCGGAGAAACGGAGCAAAGGCGGTGAGAGCTAGGCGGACCGCACGGAGCTCCAGCAGGTTGATATGGCATCGGGACTCCCTCGGGGACCAGAGGCCGTGTGCTCGGTGTTCCCCCAGATGGGCACCCCAACCCATCAAAGAGGCGCCGGTCGACAGAGAGACCGCCGCTCGGGCGGACAAACGGGATACCCTCCTGCAGATGGGACGGAACGGTCCACCACTGGAGAGCTGCCCACTCTCCTGGGTCGCCCACACGCCGCTGGTCCAGAGGATCGCAACGCTGTGACCACTGGCCGCCAGACCCTACTGGAGGGGCGTGTGCCAGCGTGCCCAACGATCATGCTGGTACAGGCCGCCATAAGACCCAGGAGTCGCAGGAGTCCCGGCAGGGCGATTGCCCAACCAGACATTGGGCAAAGGAGGTAAGAACCTCGGCCCTGTCCGCCAGGAGCCGTGCCTGTGCTCAGAGAGTCGAGCTCTGCCCCAATGAAGGATATCACCTAGCTACGCTCGGTTCTGACTTGGCCTCGTTGACCAGGAGGCCCAGTTGAGAGCAAACCCGGAGGGCCAGATTTCTGGACCGCTCCACCTCCAACCTGGAGGGGGCTGCTATCAGCCAATCGTCCAGGAAAGGGTACACCCGGACCACTCGGCGACGCAGGAAAGCTGTCACCGCTGCAATGCATTTGGTGAAGACCCTGGGAGCTGAAGAAGGCTCAAGGGCATGGCCTGGAACTGAAGAAGGATCCCTCACCTCTAGGCGGAGGAATCTCTGATGAGACGGACGGATAGGGACGTGAAAGAACGCTGCCCTGAAGTCCAAGAGAACAGAACCACACCGTGTTCCAGAGATGGTATTATCTGAGCCAGAGTGACCATTCTGAAGGTTCGAGACCTTAGGAACTTGTTCAGGTCGTGAGGTCTAAGATGGGGCCCAGCCCCCGTCCGCTTCGGGACCAGGAAGTACCTGGACACGAACCCTGGTTCTGGTGAAGGGTCCCTCTTCTCTTTTATCACCCTTTTCTGAAGGAGGAGGGCGAGGCTCGGCCCGGCAGCCTGCAGATTCTGGGGACATCGCCTGCCAGAGGCCGTCTGGAAGGGTGGAGCCTGCTCAAATTCCAGAGGCAGGCCTCTTCCCACCACCTCCAAAACCCACCTGTCCGTGGTAACAGCGGACCAGGCGGAAAGGAAGTGTCGGAGCCGTCCCCACGGGGAACCAGGGGCGCAGGTGACGGGATGGGGGTGACACCCCTCAGCCTCACACACTTAGCAGGCTTGGAGGAAGGACCGCCTGGGACCACCAGGCCTTTTTCCTCCTGTTTTATTAGAGGAAGTCAATGGTGGGCTTTGAATACTACGGTTCAGCTCTGCTGGCCCTGACGCTGTTGTTGGGCGGGCGGCGCGGGAGTAGAGGACTAAAGGGCTTAGGCTGGGGCTTATGACCCTTGTCCCTCTCTGCGTGGACGAGACCGAATCCAAGGTGGCATTGATTTTTCGATCCTCTGAGGTGGCCTTCCACCCAGGGCTCAACAGGTCTGTTCCCAGGAAAGGAACGTCCAAGCTTGTGCTGGTATCCGCGGTAAAGGTGGATATTCGCAGCCACGCCCGCCGCACGATGGCCACAGCAGCCGCCACTGACCGCACATGAGTCTCCATATCCAGAGCAGTCTGGAGCTGTTGTTTGGCTACTGCCTGCCCTGATCCCGCACCTGCTTGACCGTAGTCTGCAGGTCAGCGGGAAGATGAGGGACCGCCTCATCCAGGGAACCCAACAGGGCATAGGAGAAATGTGCCATGAGGACGGCCGAACTGGCCTGACGAAGGCCGAGAGAAGAGGCAGCATACACTTTCTGCCCTGAGTAGTCCAACTTCTTGGGACTCTTTTGTCGGGCGGTTTGTCCACGCCCCTGGCATTACTGCACGCCGGAAAACACTGTCCGTGACCAGCCCTTCAGCCGAGGGGTGTTCAGAAAACCATACAGAGAGCCAGTAGGGACCGTGATACTCTGGCCATCCTGGCCGGCGCAGGGACAGGATGCCGGACGCTGCCAAAGTCTCCAGGGCCGGCCCGACACTGGCTTCGCCACTGGAAAGGCCTCCGTGGGAATCCTCGGTCCAGAATCTCGGTGAGGGGACATCTGGCCCATTTGAATACGGGTTCAAGCTTCATCCCAGTGGATTCTGAGATGAGCCTAAGGAAGTCCTAGGAAGGACTAAGGCTATCGCCCACTGACTGTCCTCAGAGGACTCCAAGTCAAGGCGCTTGAGAACAGAGAGGAGTCATCCGACCGACGAGTTGTCGAATAGCTGCCTGAGCCTAAGCCACCTCCACTTCACGTTGAGGCTTGTCAGGCGTGAGAGTGACCGGATAGCCTACGGGAAGGCCTGGCCAACCGCGAATCTTTCGTCGGAGCCCCAGCTGTCGGCTGAGGTGGAGGCGGTTCCACCACAATTGGTGGGCAGCCGGAATAGGTCGGACAACTGGCCTGAAACAGGCTCCTCGACTACCACCTCGGTCCGGTGGCAACCACTTGCATGGCTGGAGAAGAGGCCTGAGCCTGCTTATTGGCCAGAAAAATTATTGCCACATGAGGTCTCGTATTTGGGCGAAGCTACGCGAAGCCTTCCCTCCTCGGCCGAGGAGGAAGAAGAGAAGAGCGCGACGCCGCTGCCGCGGTGTCGCACCGAGACCGCCTGTGTCGACGGGAACGGCTGGACCGCCGAAGATGTCCGAGAGATCGAAACTCGCTAGGCTGAGGTCGGTGAGGCGGGAGCCGAGGATCGGCATCCCTCGGTTCGGTCGGCAAAACCGACGGCTCCTGATTCACCGGCACGGGAGAGCCGACGATATCCTCAACCCTCACCGGGGAACTGGAGGAGGGAACTCGCTTCCAGCCGACAACCCGTCTCAACGGGTCGAGAAAAATTCGACCTGTCGGGCGGGAGTCTCAGTCACCTGGCCTGGACGGGGGCACCGTGAAGCAGGCAATGGGGTTTAAGAATTCAATCGTCGCATTGCCCACGAGGGAGGGGATTCTTCCGCCTCCCAAGAGCCGCGTCGATGAGATTTTGTTTTAGACTTCTTCGAGATCGATGAAACGGACTGAAGAAGTAGGACCCGCCTTTAGTTGAAGAGGGTCACAAAGTCTCTAAAGGAAGCTGAATATGAGGACCCGAGCGATGGAGGGACAAAGGCCGCTGAGAAGAGGAAGTCATGGCCTGAGCCGCCTGCTCTTCAAGGCGTATCAACCTTCTAGTTGTTCCGCTGGATTCCGCAGTCATGAAACCGCCAGTCGGGCCTCTTTGGATTTGACCAGAGGAATCTTCTTCGGACGCCCCAGAAGTAAGCGGGCAGCGTCGGGTCTCGAGGACGTAGGACTGGAGAAGGAGGAACACAGGTCGTAAGCCCGCGTGGTCGTGCTCCTGGCCAAGGCACAAACGACACGTGAGTGCGGTCCGCCTCGTGACATCTTCTGCCCACAGGGACATCTCCGAATCCGGAGTTGATTGTCCATCGCAGCGCTGAGGAAGAAGACCCAGAAAGTTATAAAAGTTTTTTTTTTTTTTTTTGAAACCGGGTGATTTAGGCCCAAAACTTAATCGCAGAGCTGTTAAGGAGGGAACCTGAGCTTCCAAGGTAAGGAAGATTCTGCGCCAGGGGCGGACGAGTTTTACCACCCGGTGGGTGGGAGGAGCTAGCTTGAAGACCTTCCGGCAAGATTTAAAGCGGCAAGGAACCTGCCAATAAGTGTGGATGAACAACATATCCATGTCCCTAGAACCTGTATTCTTCCTCTAAACGCCATAAAAGTTTATGATTTCTAGCCTAGCAGCTGGCAGCTGCAATTAAGCTAGATAAACAGCAGATCCTTGATTTAGGTCTCTTCTAGCCTGTAATTATCTCCTGGCTTTTAACTTTTAGCTGAAAACAGCATGTCTCATGAGAGACACTCAATAAGACATTTTTTATATTACAAAAAGCATAGATTAATCAGAACCAGCTGTACAAGTGTTACAATCCTCCCTACCTAGACTGAATTTGGGGGCTCTATCCCCTGCATGGGATAAGCTTCCCAAATCAGTTCGCTCCTCATAGGATGCGAGACAACCCATCCGAGTTCTGATTTTTCACTCCAGCCCTATGTAGAATTGTCATGTCATATCCTTGTAAAGTAAGAGTCCATCTTAGCAATCTACCATTGTTTTTTTCCCCATCTGCGTCAGCCAAACCAGGGGGTTGTGGTCAGTCTGTACCTCAAAATGCTGCCCATACAAGTATGGCTCCAACTCCTTTAGGGCCCACACTATGGCAAGACACTCCTTTTCCATAGTGGAGTATGCCTGCTCCCTGGGAAGTAACTTTTTACTCAGATATGCTACAGGGTGATCTTTCCCTTGGTTGGATGTCTGACTCAGTACTGCCCCAATATCCACGTCTGAGGCGTCAGTCTGAACTATAAAGGGTCTGCTGTATAGTCAAAACTTATCAAAACAGGAGCACGGCACAGTGCCTCCTTCAATCTGGTAAAGGCTTCTTTACAGGCTGGTCCCCAGGTAATTTTCTTTGGCATCCTTTTCTTTACCAGGTCAGACAGGGGAGCAGCCAGGGCATTGTAATTGGGTACAAATTTTCTATAGTACCCTACTGTCCCAAGAAAACTCCTGACCTGCTTCTGTGTTTCTGGTCTGGGCCATGCCTGGATTAGCTCTATTTTTATTTGGTTAGGACGGAGCTGTCCCCAGCCTACTACATGCCCGAGGTATGCCACCTCTCCCATGGCCACCTGGCACTTCCCAGTTTGACAGTGAGCATGGCCCTCTGTATCCTAACCAGCACTTCCCTAAGGTGGGACAGGTGTTCCTCCCAGCTGGCACTACAGATGGCAATGTCATCCAGGTACGCCACGGTGTACTCCTCAGCACCATTTAACACCTGGTTCACCGACCTTTGGAAAGTGGCCAGGGCATTCTTCATTTCGAAAGGCATTACTTTGAATTCAAATAAGCCTATCGGAGTGATGAAGGCTGACCTCTCCCTAGCTCTGTCCGTTAACTCTATCTGCCAATACCCCTTGGTCAGGTCAATGGTCATAAGGTAGGTCGCCCCCCCAACTTGTCCAGCAGTTCGTCCGTCCAGGGCATCGGGTGGTCGTCTGACTTAGTGACTGCTTTCAGTCCATGACAGTCTACACAGAAACAAATAGAGCCATCTGGCTTGGGCACAAGGACAGGCCCAGGGGCTGTGGGATCTCTGGATTACCCCTATATCCAGCATCTCCTCCACTTCCCTCCTAATGTCTTTTTGGACAGCCTCTGACACCAGATATGTTGTCCGGCCATATGGGGCTCTCAGCCTGTCTTCACATCGTGAGTCGCTAAGGGGTTGGTCCAGGTTTGGCGCTTAAACAATGGGGCAAAGTCTGCTAAACCTCACTTACTTCCTGGAATCTTGTCCGGGGTCAGCTGGGGAGACAATTTAACTGCCTCCACAGAGGACTCCCACTTACTTTCATCCAGTAAGTCCAGAAGGGGGGGGGTCTCCTTCGCCCGTCCCCTCCCCAGGACTACACACCGCGAACATCATGTCAGCCCTATTTGCATATGGTCACTGTTGACATGGTACATCCTTTCTGTCCGCTCGGTCAAAATACTCCTATAATATAGTTCATATCATTTACCTTCCTAACCACTTTGTACGGTCCTGCCCACTCAGCCTGCAGCTTGTCTTTCCGAACGGAATAAGACCATGCGACTTCTGATCCATCATGTACGATCGAGGTCTGGCTCATGGTTAAACCCCGACCATTGGTCATACTACTGAGTCGGTTAAAAAGACAAACACTGATCAACAAATATCACTGCAGGGGCTACAATTTATTTAGAGCAGATAGAGAGTCTAGAGGCGGGGTGTGGTTATTCACGCCAAATCTAAGTACTTGGTCACCAATATTAGTTGCAAATCTCTAGCCAAGGAATTTGAGTTAGTTTCGCTGATCCTTCATCTCCCCTCCTCGAATGTATTACTATCCTAGGTGGCTATAGACCCCTGGCCTGGTGGTGAGTGGGTCCTAATCTTTGAACTATGTTCAGAGATGCAAAACTGGAACAATATTTCTAGGAGATTCAAATATGGACTGGTCTGTCACCTAAATCACATGGCCTCAAATCCCTTTGTGACGAAGCCAGGTCTTGGGCAATTAATCAGTGAACCCACTAGGAACAACACTTCAAATACTACTAACAGTTCAATTCTAGATGTGGTATCAACCACCCATCCACACAAAATATCTCATTCGGCAGTGTTTCACAACGACATGAGCTTATCATGGAATTGTTGCTGTACAAGATCTCAAATTAAGGCCCGCCGCAACCTCATCTTTTATAACAAAAAGATCCTTTCGCAAATTCAGTGCAGTAAACTTCCTATCTGACCTGAGTATGATCAGACGGCAAGATCTCTACCTAGCCAAAGATGTCAACAAGGCAGCTTACATCCTTAATGACAACCTACTACAATAATAAATAAGCATGCCCTTTTATCAAAGTAAGGGTACGGAATAATCCAACCCCTGGTTCACCTCGGATCTCAAGGAAGCTCCTTATAGCTCGAAGATAATCTCTGGGCCAAAGCTAGACATTTCAAAGAATCTTCGGATTGGCAGGCCTTAGAACAGCCAGGAATAACTGTGTGAAAAACTCTGCCTGCTAGCTAACTATTATATTTCTACTCTAACAAGCTAAAGGTAACCTCATAAAACATGGAAGACTATCAAAGTTATAGAAGGACGCCCATGGCCCCTCTGCTCAACAATGAAGATAGTTGTTAGTGGCAAGATTGTGGGAAACAAGTCCCTCAATCCTGGAGGAACTTAACTCCCACTTTGCCACAGCTGGATTAGCTTTTTGACCACACTTATGCTGGCTGCTGCGTGAGCCAGCATACCCCTCCCCACATCTAGTCCTCCACCCAGCCCTCTCCAACTGCGCGAGATAACTTATAAAGAAGTAGAAGATTCTCTCTCAACTTAGACACTAACAAGCTTAGGGGACGTATGGCTTGGAACCCTTTTCCCTAAGGTCAGGCTACGCCCATCTCACTGCCCCACTTCTCCACATCTTCAATCTTTCCATTACATCTCACAGTTGCCCCTGCTGGAAATCAGCACATATCCTCCCTCTATTTAAATCTGGTGACCCATGCGATGAACAACTATAGCCTATCTCCATATTGCCTATCCTTTCTGAAGTTCTCGAAAACTGATCCATATTCAGTTAAAACTCACTTGAAATCTCTTCTCTCCATTTACTCAGCCTGCTAATCTGGCTTCCGGCTAATCACAGCACAATCACTGCACTAGCAAAAGTAACCAATGATTGATCTCTGCTATAGATGCTAAGAGAAGGTAACTGGTGCAGTCTTTGTGACCCCAGCAGTTTCTTTGATACTGTTGATCACAAACTATTACACAATTGCCTTGCAAAGTTGGGTGCTACATACCATTCCACCCAGTGGTTCTCTCAGCTACCTAACTGGAAGATTCCAAAAAGTAAAGGCAGAAGGTTTTTTTTCTGTTGCCTTGCCAGTTGCAAGAGGAGTCCCCAAGGATCCATCTTAGGCCCTATCTTGTTTTCTTTGTACATTAATGACTTGGATGCTAACATATCCACGTCCAATCTGCACTTTTTTGCAGATGATATTGTGTTGTATACTTCCTCATCGTTATCTGAAGTTAAGGGAGTGCTTCATGCGGACTTCGCATAACTTGAGCATAATCTAATAAAGGCAAAGCTTCTGCTTAATGCTAAGAAGACTAAAGCCTGATTTTCCCGCAGTGTTGTCACAGGCCCCCAATACCCTTGCTCAAGACTTCATTGTCACCACGCTAAACGAGCCTCTGGAAGTTGTAAACCAAATTCTAAATATCTGGGTATCTGGATCAACAATAAATTATCTTTCAATGACCATGTCAAGATGTCTCTAGAAGGTTAAAAGCAAGGTTAGGTTTCTTCTACAGAAATAGGCCCTTTTCCCCTTGAAACTCGAAATAAGCTTGTACAGGCCACTTTTCTCTCCCTACTTACTCATGCATGGTGTAATCTATTCCTCCACCACTTTTACAAATCTAAGAAAACTGACATCCTTTATCACCGTGTGTTACGTTCATTACCAACTCCCTCACTGCTCGTACTACTGTGACTTATATGCAGCTGTTGGTTGGACATCTCACTACTAGACTTGCCTGTCCATGCTGGGCTATGGACTCAAACTGCCCCTGCAGAAATTGCCAAGCTATCTCTCTTCCCTTATTAGTATCTCACATAGTGCATACTGCTAAGAAAATCTGACTTTATTATGCTTGACATACCAAGGACACGGACTTCTTTGGTAAACGTGATATTGCATATGTCTTCCCTCCATTTGGAACCACATTATGAACCGTATTGAAACTAACTAGTGCAGTTTCAATAAACTTCTACAAATCGCTAAGTTCAGCCAAAATAAAAGATACCTGTAACTGTCATTAAGTCTCTTCCTTCCCCATGTGTGCCATATTTATCCACCGGTAAGGTATAATTGATTTGTCATATTAACTGCTTTCCATTCCCCTTCTACTCCTGGCTTTATCTATGCTTACGCTCCACTGCTACTCTATCAAATCACTCTTCCCCCCATATCAGTTGTAGTCTGTTTGTTCTAGCTGCCAAAATATATGTATTGCACACACCAGTTATCATGTTTCATTTATCAGTATGCAACCTGTAAGTCGCTTCCCTGTCTCATATCAATGTTTACCACCTGTGGTCACCCTATGTGGTACCCTTGTATGTATATCCAGCCTGCATCATGTAACGTGCATTTCATGTATATACTGTTATTACCTATCTGTGTTTGTACTTTAAGTGTTTATGTCACAGGACCTCCTTGTGAATGAGCTTGCTCAATGGAGTTTTCCTGCAATAAACTTGAACTTGAACTATACCACACTTTTTGTTTCTGTTGGGCAGCTGCCAGGTTGCTCTGGGCTGTCCCCATAAGCTCCTTCAGCCTTTCCCTAAACTTAAGGACGTAATCCACTATGGGAGTTCCCTGGGTGGTGTATTTGCCTTCCCAGTCCTCCCGGATCAAGTGCCCAGGAGCCCACGCACTGCATCCATACAAGAGTTCAAGGGGAAAATCCTGTCAACTTTGGGGCACTCTCCCTGTATGCAAACAACAGGTGTGGAAGGTATTTCTCCCAGTCCCTCCCATACTGTTCAGCAAACACCGGAGCATTGACTTCAGGGTACCACTGAATCTTTCCACAAGCCCACTGGCTTGGGGTGATATGCTGTCGCGGCATCTTTGCACCAATTCCCACACTTCTCCCATAAATATTTCATCAGGTCCGAATGAAGCAATCCCCCGATCGGTGATAACCTCCTGTGTGAAAACCCAACATGGGTGAAAATCCCAAGTAAGGCATCTGCCACTTTGTCTGTCCTCAGTGAGGATAGGGCGATACTGCTTCTGTAAATGTTGGCATAATCCAACCACAGTCGGGATGAATCTTCCTGAGGAGCTGGGGGTATTTAAAGGCCCCACAATATCCATTTCCACCCTCTTGAATGGCTCCTCCACTATGGGACAATGGAATCAGGGCAGCTTGGTTTTCTTGTCCGCTCTCCTATTTCTTGGCATCGGACAAGACTTGTAATACCTCTTCACCTGCTGGGTGAAGTTCGTCAATAGAAATTTGGCCACCGGCTATGAAAAGCGCACGATTCTAGATGATCAGACAACGGAATATCATGTGCAATCTTGAGCAACTGCTCGCGATACCCCTGGGAACAACAAGCTGCCTGCCTGTAGCTCCCTCCCTCTGTCTGCACAGCCTGAGTATACATCAGTCCATTTTTCCCAATAAACTTTGCGCTGCCATCACCTCACTGTGCCTCTGCCAGAGTCTGCCCAAGCCCTCACTCTCTCAACTAGGTCACTTTTCTGAGCACCTGCAAACCCCTCACATTCCCAATGGGCATGGGACAGGTCCTCTCTGTCGCTAAACTAGGGTCCCTAGCACTAGCGCCAGGGCACCCAGGATCACCGCCAATCCCAACCTCTGACAATGAGTCACCCTCCTCTTTGGAGTAACCCTCCGTAGCTGTGTGTTAACTGCTACTGGGGAAATTTCAACTCCTTTCGTTAGTCTTCCATCAGTTTACACAGGCTGGGGAACCAGCTCCCGTGCTTTCCACAATGGCTTCTGTGGGTGTAGGGAACTACAGTGTTCCCTTGTTGCTTGGCTGTGGTAACTGCACACACCATCCCTTGTTTGAGATTGTTGCCCAAGATCACATCCACTGCTAAGGTTTGGCCAGGATGCCTGTTGCAGTTTCCCAGTTTCACCTCAGTCTAGGAGAACACTACAGCGAGGGCAATGTTTTCTTCTTCACCAGTAAAGTCCTGTTACAGGACGGATTTATTGGGCATAAGCAACCCAGCTCTACTATATCCCCTTACTGGGTCAAGGATGCCCATGTGTCCCTTAACCCTTAAGTGCCTGTACACCATTCACCATGACTGGGTGCATGTGTTCCTCATGTTCACTGGCATGCTTCCAGGGACACACAACCCACTTCCTTCTCCAACCCCTGTTGTGTACTGCTCGCTTTGGGACACTGCTCTGGCATATGCCCAGTTTCTTTACACAACCAACATTCATTTCTTTTCTCAGAGAAATCTTTTCTCGAAACCTGTGGGCTAACTTTTGGTGGAGGCAGTGAGGTTTAGCTGCCCTGAACGCTGCCTTTTTGCGCCGACACACCCAATTTATTCGCCTCCTGAGCAGGTCTGCTTGGCATAGTGGTCCGAGAGTTCAGCATCCTCTTGCACTGTTTTGGGATCTCGGTCAGCCAGGTTTTTAGCTCTGCTGGGCATGCCCAGAAAAACTGTTCTAACAGAAATACAGGTTACTCAACTGTAACAGGAGTTATAGGAATGGTATATGTTGTTCATCCACACTGTCTGGCAGGTTCCTTGCCGCTTTAAATCTTGACGGAAGGTCTTCAAGTTGGCTCCCACCACTCCGGTGGTAAAACCTCGCCTCGCCTGTATGACGCCTGGGATCTAACCTGGAAGCCAGGCTGTGCATCGCCGGGAGTTCTGGAAATATGGATGAACAATATATACCATTCCTAGAACTCCTGTTACAGGTGAGTAACCTGTATTTAGGACATGATATGTTGTTCATCCACACTGTCTGGCAGACTCCTGGCAGTTCTCCGAGTGAGGAGGCAAGGCGCACAAACCCCTACTTGGGAAACAAAGACTGAGAACCGAGGCCCCAAAACCAGCATCCCAGCGTGACTCAAGGTCGATGTGGTAGTGGGTGATGAAGGTGTGCTGACTTCCCAGGCAGCCCCTTGCAGATTTCCTGGATAGGGACGCCCCTGAAGCAGCCACTGATGCAGCGGTATGGCGGGTAGAATGAGCCTATCCTCTGGGAGGCTCCATGCCCGCCAACCTATTGCAGAGATTCATGCAGGAGTTGACCCACCTGCCTATCGTCCACTTGTTGCAGGCTGCCAGGTGTGTGCTCAGCTGTAGTGACAAACAGCTGGCGAACTCTCCCTGAACTTCTCAGCCGCCTCCCTTGTGTTTAGGCGCCTCCTAGGGTCCAAAGCATGGAGCTTATATTCGCCTCCGAGGTGTGACTGGGGTAGAACTGCAGCAGAATCAACACCTGGTTAAGGTGAAACTCCGACACCACCTTCAGAAGGCCTTTCGGTGGGATGCGAGGATAACCTTGTCCTGTGGAAGACCAGATATATGAGACTGATGGAAAGCACCTGAGCTCTCCCATCCTCTGGCTGACGAATAGCCACCAAGAAGGCGGTCTTCTATGACAGGGAGAGATGTCACACCGAGCATTTGTCAACTGGTTTGCCCATGAGCTTGGCTAATACCAGCAGGTAGATCCCACTGAGGTGGAGGTTCTTAAAACCGGAGGGATATGATCAAGGCCTTGAAAAAGCGCCAGACCACCTTCTCCCTCTGTTATCCCGACTGCTTCCCTGCCCGCATCAGCAGATGGCTGCCAGGTGCAATCTTTAAGGGTCAGCTTAATCGGCCTCTTGCTGGAGAAAGGGATCACAGGTAGTCCAGAATGTTGTTATGAACAGGAGGAAGGGTCCAGGCTCTTCCTGACACCAAATGGAGAATCCTTCCATTTGAAGGTGTAGCATTTTCTGGTAGACTCTTTACGACCTCAACGACATTGAGGACCTCGTCGGAAAGACCCAAGGCCTGGAACTCTAGCCACCAGGAACCAGGCCGTCAGGTGCAGGGATTGAAGGTCTGGATGGAGTACCTTCCCTTGTTGATGGAGATCGGGTCCGGTGCGCTTGAAGCCGCCTCTTTGGGAAACCTGGAGCCGAGGCTGAGATCATCTGATACCTAACTGGCGAGGCCAGTCTGGGGCTACCAGGATCACCCGCGTTGTCCCTCCGGGATCTTGAGCAGCACCTGTGTGGACTATGAGAAGGGAAGGTGTAGAAGAGGCCTGGGGTCCATGGCTCGGAGAAGGCATCCTGCAGCCAGCCCTGCTGAGGGGGGCTGGCATGGTACAGCCTCAGCTTGGCATTACTCCCGCTGAGTGTAAAGGGGTCCAACTGAGGTGTGCCTGCTCCAGCAGGTTGATGTGGCATCGATTCCCCGAGGGGACCAGGGAGGCCGCGGCGCTCTGTGCTCCCCAGATGGGCACCCCAACCCATCAGAGAGGCATCAGTCGAGCTAGAGAGACCACTGGCTCGGGCGGACAAACAGGATGCCCTCTGCAGATGTGCTGGAACGGTCTACCACTGAGAGCTGCTCTTATCCCCTGGTCATTGTCACTAGCTGATCCAAAGGATCAAGTGCAGTGACCACTCGGCTGGCCAGCCCTCATTGGACGGGGACGCACGCACGGGCGGGCCCAATGGACCACGCTGGTGCAGGCTGCCACGAGGCCCAGGAGGTGCAGGAAGTCCCAGGTAGGCTGGATTGCCCAACCTGAAAATGATTGGGCAAAGGAGGAAAGAACTCGGCCCTGTTCGGCTGGAAGCCGCAGGTTTGGCCTGGGTACAGAGTCAAGCTCTGCCCTCGATGAATTGGATCGCCTGCTTTGGCACGTAGTTCGACTTGGCCTGCGTGATGAGGAGCCAACCCAGAGCAAAACCTGAAGGGCCAGATTCTGAACTGGCCCACCTCCGCCTGGAGGGCCACCAGTCAGTCCAGGTAGGGGTACACCCGGACCCCTGTGGTGTCACAAGAGGAATGCTGGGGTCACCACTGCCATGCATTTGGTGAAGACCCTGGGAGCTAGGGAAGGGTCAAGGCATGGCCCGAACTCAGAGGGATCCCCCGCCTGAAGTGGAGAAACTCTCTGGTGGATGGACAGATTGGGACGTGAAAGAATGTGCCCCTGAAGGTCCAGGGAGAACAGGAACCACACACCCTGTTCCAATGATGGGATTATTCTAGCCAGAGTGACCATCCTGAAGGTCTGAGACCTAGGGAACCTGTTCAGGTTGTGGTGGTTGAGACTGGCACCAGCCCCGCCTGTTTTGGGACTGGAAGTACCTGGCCAAACTCGGTCTGAGGAGGGTCCGCCACCTTCCTTGACCACCTCTTTTCAAGGAGCAGGGAGATATCGCTCGGGAAGCCGACAAGGAGGCTGTGGGACTCAGAGCTCCTGTGGGCGCATGGCTCAAGGCCAGTCTTGCTCAACCCAGGGTAGGGCTCTTTCCTACCACCTCCAACACCCAAAGGTCCATGGTGATAACGACCAAGCGGAAGGGAAGTGGGGAGCCGTCTCCCCACGGCTGGAACTCAGGGGGAGGACGAGATTGGGGTACACCCTCAACCTGTCACTGGGCTTGAAGAGGGATCAGCCGGAGATCCTGGGCCTTCTTCCTGCTTCCTATCGAGGAAGCCGCTGGGCTTGGGTGGATGCCGATGCGAGCCTGCTGGGCCCTGGTGCTGGTACTGCTTGACGTGTCAGCGGCGCAGGCTGAACTACCAGCGACCTGTGCTGCTGCTGTTGGCTGGCCTTGTCCTTCTAGGTGGAGGTGACCAAATCCAGAGTGGCATTGACTTCGATCCGGCTGAAGGTGACCTCCACCCAGGGTTTAAGAGGTCGGGTCCTCAGGAAGGGGACATCCACTGTTTGTGTGCTGGGTATCCGCCGTGAAGGTGGATATCTCAGCCATGCTCTGCAGTGCATGGCCACTGCGGCCGCAACCGAGTCTGTCACAGGAGTTCCAACGCCCAGAGCTGTTTGCAGCTGTTGCTTAGCCACCGCCTACCCCTGGTCCTGCACCTGCCGGACCGTGGGTCTGCAGGTCGGCCGGGAGATGAGTGCTCACCTATCCAGGGAGCCCATGAGGGCGTGGGAGAAGTGTAGCCGAGCTGTCCTGGTTGAGGCCAAGGGAGGATGCATGACACCTGCACCTGGGTACAGTCCAGCTTTTTTGACTTCTTGTCGGGGGCTTGCCCACATCCCTGGGCATTCCCGAACGCCAGAAAACACTGTCGGTGACCAACCCTCGGCAGAGGGTGCCTCCAAAACCGCAAAGCCGCTGGGGACCATACTTTCTGGCCATCCTGGGCCGGGCGCAGGGACAGGAAGCAGGTCCTGCCAGAGCTCCAAGGTTGGGCCAACAATGGCTTCAGCCACCGAAAGGCCTCTCGCGGGTGAATCCTCAGTCCAGTATCTCCGTGAGTGATACTTGGCCTGCTTGGATACGGGCTCGAGGTATCCCGTGACCCGAGATGAGCCAAGTAGACTCATGAAGGATTTATGGGCTGGCCCATCGACTGGCCCTCGGAGGACTCCAGTGTTAATGGGCCTGGAGAATGGGAATTGTCACCGCTGACCTAGAGGAGTCTACTTAAGAGCTGCCTGGGGCCTGAGCCACCCTCCACCTGCCGAGGACGGTCGGGAGTGAGGGTGACCTACAACCTGTGAGGCAGGCCCTGACCCGACCGAGAGTCCTTGGTCAGTGCCCCTGATTTTGTTTGTGGAGGCGGAGGTTCCATCACAATCGTTGGGGCAGCTGGTTTCGGCCGAACAACCGGCCCAGGCTTGGGCACCTCGGCTACAGCGAGGGGTTGTTTCGGCCGCTTGGGTGACAGCCACTTGATGGCCGGGAAGACGGTGTCGGCTTGTTCCTGGACAGAGAACTGCTGCCACATCAGGTCCTCGTAGCGCCGACGCACTATGCTGAAGCTTCTCCGAGGAGGAGGAAGACAAGGATTTGTGCTGTGCGCACTTATTCTAGTGCCGAGACCTAGACCGGCGGATGTCGGCAGGATCAGCTGGACCGAGATTTATGTCCGAGACCTGATCTCGTGTTTCCAAGGATCGGTTCAGGAAGGGGCGGGGACACCCGCTTCTTCCTCTGCTCGAAGCCTTAACCTGGGACCGCGGCACCGGAGGCACAGGCAGGTCTTCGTCTCCACTGGGGAACCGGTGAAGAAGGGTTGTCAGCTTCACCAGTTGACAGTCATTCGATGGGTCAGTGGCCCGATCATACGATGGGTGTCTCGGTCGGCTGACCTGACGGGGACACCGTGAAGCCAGCGGCCTTAGCCACAACCTCGACCGAAGTAGAGTGTTGACTGTCCAGGGAAGGGGACCTTTCCCACTCCTATGAACGCAGACGATGGGACTTACCTTTACAGTCCTTCTTTCTGGACAAAGAGGAATGTCCCGATGGCCCCTCTCCCTTCGTGGAAAGGGATTGGCAAAGCTCCTTGAAGGAAGCTGAATAAGAGGTATCCAAAGAGAGCAGGATAAATGCCGCGACCGAGGAAGAGGATGATGCGGCCTGTGCTGCCTCCTCCTCGAGGGCGATCATCTGCTCGAGTTGCTCAGCCGAGCCAGCCACCACGGTAACCTCACTTCACTGGTGGTAGCGCTCGGGCACCCAAGCTGTAACCGGCAGCGCGGTCTCCAGGACGCTAGGCGAACAACTGGCATAACTCGCAGGCTCAAGTAGTCATGCTCTAGGCCGAGGCAGTAGACGGCGTGGGCAACTGTAGGACTTTTTCTGCCCACAAGGGTACCGCCTAAACTGGGAAGCTTGATTTGTCCATCGTAGCCGTGAGAGAGGACTTGACCAAGTCTGAAAATTTTTAAACTAGTTTCCAGGCTAATCAAGAATTAGGATCCAGTCTATGCAGAGCGTTAAGGAGGGAACCTGAGCTTCCAAGCCGGGGAAGATCTGATGTCATGGGGCTGGAGCCGAGAGTTTTACCACCCGGGTGTGTGGGAGGAGCCAGCTTGAAGACCTTCCGGCAAGATTTAAAGTGGCAAGGAACCTGCCAGACAGTGTGGATTTACAACATATCCATGTCCCTAGAATCACATTTTCAATTTTATCAACAGAGTTCCTTCCCACCGTTTTAAAAACTGACATTTCATGGCTAGCTCCTCATAGCTCATGTCAGGGCTTCTCCTGAGCTTACGGAATTTAGCTCTGTATGATTCAGCAGTTAATTCAAATTTCTTTAACAGTGCAGCTTTAAGTTTGCTGTAATTATTACTGTTCTCATTGTCCATTTGACCCAATGCATCCCGAGCTTTCCCGGTAAGTAGCAGGAATAGCTGGAAGCTCCAGGACTCCCTAGGAATTTTAGTCTGAATACAAACTTTCAAAAGAATTTAAAAGGCATCCATATTCTTCCCCTTAAATCTATTCCATCAATTTGAATTCAATTTGTAACCCAGTCCTGTAGTCCCAGTTAAACCCAAGCCACTTACCTGCTCTGGTGCTGCTGGTTGGAGTCTGAGTTTCTCCAGTTGCGCTCAGCCTCCATGCTCACGCCTCCCACAGGCAGCATCTCTCTGTTTTTGCTCTGCCTCTCAGCATTCTCTCACTCTGCCTCATGGTCTGCCTCCCCGCTGTTCATAGTCTCTCCCTCTGGAACTCAGCTTCATCTCTGCAGCACCATTTGCAACCCGAGTACTTCTGGATCCAGGATACCAGTGACCATTCCCGCTGATGTGGCCCCTTCGCTGACACTGGCCCTGTTGCCTCCCTCATCGGATCTGGACACTGCACTGGCCGCCAGCCCTGCCAGCACCAAGGTTCAGTCCTTTTCAGTCACTGTCTGTGACTGATGCTCTGCGTTCTGCTACCATCAGGGCATCCATGAGGTTCTCCTGTGGTTTTCACCGAACGGGACTCCTCTGTCCTCTGCACAACTGCTTTTGGAAGTCTACAGTGTGCTCAAGGTACTTGGAAGACATCTTCTTCGCTAACTACGGCTACTCTGACTTGCACTTTAGAAAAAAAAATAAAACGAACAGGAATTTGACTGTACGCCAAGTGATATAGTTCTGTCTCCTTTTAAAATAAATCACTGCCTTTTTCTTTTCTTTGCAAGTGAGCTGATGGTCTCAAGTTGACACACTGAACAATGAAAGCTTGTAATACCAAACTTATGCACACTGCCAACCAATCTGTCACAACCCCACTCAGTAGCAGTCAGGGCCTCTGCCCTGGTGAGTCAACCTCCCGAGCGCTAGTATTGTGAAAAGTTAACAGAACAGAGTAACCCTCTATCTGTTTTGTGTGTTCAATCACCCTTTGGTCTCAAGTTCTGGAGGGATTCAAACTGTGAACCCTTGCTAGCATCACCCAATGTACAGGCTCAGATAATTCCTGTTTTGCGAGGTAGCTATCTTCACCACAGGCACCTAACCAGGTGTACAAATGAACCCATAAAAACTCTATGAAAGACCTCAGAATAAACTCTTACCTTTCCTAGTTTGGTAAAACCAGTAAGCTTTTGTACAGTGTCAGCTTTTAACCATATATGCTTCCCTTGTCAAAGAAAGAATTTCAAAGGCACACCAGGTAGTCTATAAACATAGAGGTTTACTTAAAATACATAAAAATGTAAAATGTAAAACACAGAACCATATATCACCAAACATACAATCTTTTAAAACAATAAGGTTTAAAAAGTGCAAATTCCTACCAATAATACACTTAGACCTGTCTACCTAATGTATTATCTTCTTATAATGCTGTAGAAGTCCAAACATGGGTGTGTGTGTGTGTGTATAAAGGCCTGTTACAGCATAATTAAAACACTGTCTTGACCCTGCCTTCTCCATGATGTCACCCAGCTCCTCCTCTGTTTATTAAAAATTATACAAATCAGGATGTCTTGTGTCAGAAGGTAAATTAATAGGTGACATCAACAGAACAACTTGTTTCCCCATATGACTTCCCAATTAAGTCTGTAATTTTTCAAGTCCTTTCTTTCATCCATGAGCAGCATCCTCTCAAGAACATCAAAGGACTTTTATGACGTAGCACCCAAGTGCCATAACCTGTATTCTTCCTCTAAATGCCATAAAAGTTTATGATTTCTAGCCTAGCAGCTGGCAGCTGCAATTACGCTAGATAAACAGGAGATCCTTGATTTAGGTCTCTTCTAGCCCGTAATTATCTCCTGGCTTTTATCTTTTAGCTGAAACAGCATGTCTCATGAGAGACACTCAACACATTTTTATATTACAAAAGAAAAAATTACTCACCTTAGTAATTGCTTTTCTTCTCATGGAGTCTTGCTATATTATGACAATAAGCAGTTAGCCACTGCAGCTGAACTGCCCCGGAGAGGAAGGAGTTAACTCCAGAGAATCTGGAGTTCTACAGCGCGAGGGCGCTATGCCAAAGCTCTATCTGGCCAGTTTCAAATGAAACTGTCAGATCTTTTCGAAGCTAACACTAAGCAACAAGTCTGTGTGGGAAGCTCTTCAGTAGCCAAATGGCTACCTACTAGTAGTAATAACAACAATAGAAACAACAATAGAAACACCAACAACAATAATAACAATGAATAATGGTATTATTAGTTTTCCCCCCTGACAAGCACTATTAGACCCCCCTTCCCCCAAAGACTCAAGTCCAGGAAGGGGGCCAATATATTACCTAAACAAAATAACCCAGTTCCCTAACCCTAAATAAAAGAGGGTAAAGGGAAAAAACTACAATGGCATGACACAGTGCTTGCACTAATTTGCCACCCCTACCCAAGTAGAAGTTCTGAGAGGGGCAGGTTGAGAGGAGGTAGACATAGCAAGATTCCATGAGAAGAAAAGCAATTACTAAGGTGAGTAATTTTTTATTCAAACACCATGAAGTCTTGCTATATTATGACAATAAGCAGATTACACAGCAGTACCTCCATGGAGGAGGGTCAGAACCTACTTAGGAAATAGGCTCAAGCACGGCTGTGCTAAAGCGAACATCTCTCTCCTGACTGAACATCCAGGGAATAATGCTTGGTAAAAGGTGAACTGTTTTCCAAGTAGCAGCGTGACAGATTTCAGAATGGAATATCTCTAGCAGCCGCTAGAGATGCAGCTGTACCCTGGTGGAGTGAGCCCTCAGTCCTGAGGGGGTCTTCACCAGTTTTTGGTAACAAATTGATACGCAAAGACAATCCACCTTGCAATCTGTCCTCTTAGTGGCAGGTTTCCCTTGCCAACCTCGCCATAAGTAAGGAAGAGTTGAGGATCAACCTGTGACCCTTGGTGCTGCTCCAAATAGTAGCTTAAGGCTCTTTTTTTCGCTCCAAGCTGTGTAGTCTCCTCTCACCTGAGGAAGAATGCTCAGTGAAAATACTGGAAGAGAGATGGATTGATTCAGGTGGAAATCTGAAACCACCTTAGGCAAAAACTTTCTATTAGTCCTGAGGACTCACTTTATCTCTGTGGAAAGAGATAAAATCTTCTTCCACTGGACAGGGCCTGTAATTCACTTGCGCGCCTGGCAGAAGTGATAGCCACTAGGAAAAACAGTTTTCCAGTTAGATACTTGAGCTCTGCTGAGGACAGAGGCTCAAGGGGTTGCATTAACTGAGTAATGCAACATTCAGGTCCCAGGCAGGAGCTGGTTCCTAAAAGGAGGGTTAGTGTGAAGCAACCCCTTAAAAAACTTGGAAAACACAGGGTGAGAAGAAAGGGAAGCAGGCTTCCCTGCTGACACACAAAACACAGAGACAGCTGCCAGATGAACTTTAAGGTAGCTGGCCCAAGGCCTAGGGAATTTAAATGGACCAAATAGCTAGTAAATGGGCAGACTGTGCAGATTCTGGATAATCTGCTTCTCAGAGCACCAGATGGAAACCTCTTCCACTTAGGAATTGTAAGTGGTTTCTAGTGGAAGGCTTCCTTGAAGCCTTTAAAATATCCAGGACACCTTGAGAAAGGTGTAAATCAGCAATTCTAACTCCTCAAGAGCCAGGCCTTGAGATGGAGGGATTTGAGGTCCGGATACCACACTCCTCCCTTGTGCACAGGCCAGCAAGTGGTGGACTCTGGGCAAGCTCAGGGCAGGGTGGACTGTCAAGGACAGAAGCAGTGGGTACCAGGGCTGTCTGGCCCAATCTGGGACAATCAGAATCACTTTGCAGGTTGAGATCTGATTTTTACTAGTACCTGAAAAGAAGAGGAAAGGGGGGAAGGCAGAGCAGGTCCACCTTTCCAATCCAACAGAAAGGCGCCCAGGGGACTGAGCCCAGCACTGGAGGCCTGCAACAAAATAGAGGAAGTTGGTGGTTGTCTGGGCTGCTAAAAGATCTATCAGAGGTGTGCCCCATCTGGCAAAGACCGACCCCTCAGCACCTGAGGATTCACAGAGCCATTCGTGATGGCCCTGAGAAATCCTGCTGAGGGCATCCGCCAGGACATTGTCCTTCCCTGGAAGGTGAACTGCTATCAGGGAGGTGTGTCAGGAGTAAGAGAGACCACAACTTCATTGCTTCGTGCACAAGGTTGATGACAGAGTGCCCCCTTGCTTGTTGATGTACCACATTGTTGTGGTGTTGTCTGTCCTGACTTGAACTACTTTGTTCTGGACAGAAGCTGAAAACACCTGAAGAGCTAAAAATACAGCTCTGAGTTCCAAAAGATTGATGTGGAGCAGAGATTCCTGAGGAGACCACACTCCCTGAGTGGACAGGTCGCCCAAGTGAGCTCCCACCCCAACAGGGAGGCATCCGTGGTGAGGGTGAGGGAGTGGGAAATGGGAATGAAGGAACCCCTTGTTTTAGATTGCTTGGTCCTGCCACCAGTGGAGGGCAAGGATCAGAGTTTGAGTCACTGGGACCAATTTGAAAGGGGGTCCCTCCTTGAGACCAATAGGCCCTCAAATGGAATTGAATGTCCTCATCTGGAATCTTGCCTCTGCACTACAGCTGTGGAAGCAGCCATGTGCCCCAGGAGTTGCAGAAAATGCCTTGCTGGTCAAGAGACTCTGAGGGAAAAGGAGGATGCCAGGGCAATGAGTCTGTCTACCCTTTCCTGAGGGAAGAAATGCCCTGGCTAACTGTGTGTTCAATTTGCACCTATGAAAGTTAGTACCTGAACTGGTTCCAGAACTGACTTTGGTAAATTTAGCTGGAATCCCAGGGAAGTGAGAAGCTGCTGGGTGACTTGCAAGTGGGATTTTACCTGATCTGAGACTGACCTACAATGAGCCAGTCGTCCAGGTAGGGAAACACAGCAACCCCTTGCCTTCTTAAGTGAGCCACTACCAGCGCTAGACATTTTGTGAATACCCTTGGCGAGAGGTAAGGCCGAAAAGGCATTGCCCTGAACTGTAGTGGCCTGAGGGCAGTTCGAACCTGAGGTACTTTCGGTGAGAAGGCCTGATCAGAACATGAAAATAGGCATCCTTGAGGTCCAGGGAAGCTAGCCAGTCCCCTGGCCTCAGGGAAGGCAAAATCATTGCCAGAGTCAACATTTTGAACTTTGGTTTCAAAAGATGCTTGTTCAGGTACCTTAAATCTAGAATGGGCCGCCATTCTCCTGTCTTTTTTGGGGTAAGAAAGTATCTTGAGTATAGCCCCTTGCCCTGATGGCAAGGGAGGGACCCTTTCCACTGCTTTGCAGTCCAGAAGAGAAGAAACCTCTGCTTCCAAAGCAAGGGCTTCTGAAGGATTTGTAGGTGGAAATGTCTGGCTCTCATCTTTGGGAACTGTCTTGAAGCTGAGAACCAGACCCTGGCTTATTACCTCCAGAACCCATCTGTCCGAAGTTAGGGACACCCAGTTCTGGCTGAAATAAGCCAACCTGCCCCCACTGGTACAGGAGACTCGGCCCTGGCACCCCATCAGGGTGCTCTGCTTGGCAGCAGCCTTAGGTTGAGGGAGGGGGACGGCTTACTTGCAGCCTGCCTACCCCTGCCTTCTGAAGAAACCCTCTGTGCAAAAGCAGAGGAGGCTTGAGATTGGTAAAAGGCCTGTGGAAAGGCCTGCCCTCATCTCTCTGGGAGCGTGCCTTGTGGGAGTGGCATGCCTCCTTAGCTCTGGGCACTTTTGTAGGTAGTTCTGTATTCATCCATCTTTTCATATAGTTTTCTGTTTGTTCCCAAACAGAGAATTTCCCACTACCGAAAAATCCATAGCCTTTGACTGAGTATCTTGGGACAGATTAGTGCATCTGAGCCATGCCAACTCACGGAAAGCTACAGAAGTGGCCATGACCCTAGAGGAGACATCATTAACATCAACAGCAGTATGAAATTGAACTTAGAGGCTTCAATGCCATCAGCAGCCACCTGTTCCAATCTCACTAGCCAGCTGGCCATGGGCCTGCTTGGCTAACTGCAATACTGTGTCCCATCTAGATTTCTGATATCTAGCTACATAAGCCATAAATTTGCCTGCCTGAGTCCCAAAGAAGCTGCCATATACTGTTTTTTGCCATGGCATCAATCTTCCTGGAATCCTTATCAGGAGGATGTGAGGCCAGGGGAATATTAGCCTTGTCACAGGCTGCAGCTTGTACCACACCTACATGACTACACTGCTCAGTGAGGAAGTCTGTATCAGAGCCTGACAAAGCATACCTTCTGTCCATTTTTTTATCTACAGGAGGGACAGAATGAGGATTTTTAAAAATCTTTGTTGTTTGCTTCCTAAATGACTTATGCAAAGGAATAGACAACCTCCTAGACTCTGGTATATCCATCATTTCTACATAATGAGGCTCCTCTTGTTTCGCCCAATAACCTCCTCTAAAGGAAGCTAGAGGGTTTCTGCAACCTTTGTAAAACACATAAAATGAGAAGGGACTCAGACAGAATAGGAGGAGATTCTAAAGGTCTGTCTGGAGAAATGTCCGGTCTAATGGGCACGCCCAGACCCTCCCAGCCACACATATATTGATCAAATTTCCTCCCCTCCTGTGGTTCATAAAATTCCTCAACATCATACTCCTGAACCACTGAAACTGAACTAACCAACCTTTTACCAACTGTTGGTGGTCTCGACAGGTCCCTGAGACAGTGCCTGGACAATCTGAATGGCTTTAGCTATCTCTGCAGCAGTTGGAGAGACAATTTTGGACTCCAAACCTACTGACTTCTTTGTCTTTTTAACTGAGACTGGTTCCTCTTAACCAGCCTTCCTTTTGCCCGAGGAAGTCTCGCCCTGGTCAGAGGGCACTCCCGCTGGTCCAGTGGGTGCTGGACCGGGCTGGCCATCCGGGTCAGCGGACTTCTTGGCGTCTCGCTCCCTGAGCCGGCCCAATCTCTTTTCCAGGGTGGCTGCAGGGAAATTTTTACACACCTGGCAGTCTGACAGGAGGTGGTCAGCCCCAGACACAGACACAGTGAGTGTGTGGGTCAGCCTTGGCAAAGGCTTCCCACAGACATCACAGTGTTGAAACCCAGTGGGTCCGGTTTTTCTTTGGGTTTCTCAGACATAATGCCAGCCTATCCAAAAACTTGCCCCTTTTGATGGCAGTGCCAGGCAAGACACCTTTATCGGTTCCTAACCATGTCACGGTATTTGAAAAACCTAATTTTAAAGCAAGGTTTTTTAGAACCGATAAGAACCGGGAACCCACTTAAAAGCCCAACACTTTAAAACGTTAATTTTGTGTTGAAACCGATCGGGTTCAAACCGAACCGATAACTGAATTTCCACATAGACTTTAATTTTGTACTTACGGTTTACTAGATAGAGCTTTTAACTGAAATGCAGTAAAATAAATACTTTTTGCCAGTTCAAATGAACCGAAAATACTCGCTTGAACCGAGAAATGAACCGAGCTGAAGGAGCTGATCTCCGGAGCGACTGTTCAGTGAAGCGGAGTAAAGAATCTGACAGTTTCATTTGAAACTGGCCAGATAGAGCTTTGGCATAGCGCCCTCGCGCTGTAGAACTCCAGATTCTCTGGAGTTAACTCCTTCCTCTCCAGGGCAGTTCAGATGCAGTGGCTAACTGCTTATTGTCATAATATAGCAAGACTTCATAGTGTTTGAAAGCATAGCTTAATTAGAACCAGCTGTACAAGCATCAGACTAACTGCCCTGCCTGCCGTTCCAAAATGGACAGGCCCAAAGGCCCCGGCGACAGACTGGCCTTTTCGGGCAGTCGTGACGACCTCCGAGCCCACTGCTCCATAAGAGCGTCCCAAAGGTGAAACTGCTCATCAGAAGCCCCTCTAACAGACAGAGAGGAGCTCCGGTGTCTAAGAGGACAGCTACCAGAGACAGAAACTGGCAACTCAGAAAGAAGCGGAGACAGGCTCCTGACCCCAACAACCGACCGTCCACGTGCAGACATACCAGAGGGCAACCTTGAGTGATGCAGTTTCTTCTTCGACCGGTGGACTGAAGAAGAACTTGAGGCCAAAAGGTGCCGTGAAATAGAAATTACGTTCTTACCGTAATTATGAACTTTCTGTGTATCTTCACCATTCATCACAGATGGGTACTGGCCGGAGATCAGGACCCCGTGGGAGCCTTTTTTTTAAAAGGATGAGGCGGAGCCGACCCAACATTGGCCGCCCTCGGGCCGGCGTGCTCATTGGGCCTGAGGGTTGAGCCGATAAGATGTGTCGTCACCCGCCTGCCTACCAGTTCTGGAGTCGCGCAGAGGTAAGAGGAAGGGATGGAGGGTGGGACAAGAGAGTCCAAGGACAGAAAAAGGAAGAGAAAACTGAACTAAAAGGAGAAATAATGACTGAGAGGACAGCATAGAAGAAGTAAACTAAGGGATTGGGTAGGGGCCCAATCTCTGGAAAAAGAAGAAGGGAAGGAGGGGGGGAAGAGAGAATTTAGGAGAGAGTGAGAGGTAACAAGGATCCAAGACCCTTGTCCGTCACCAGACTGTATAGGAACTGCAAGGAGTGGCAAACCTCATCTGCCAGAATTCAAGGCACAGAATAACTGGCAATACTCCCAAAAGCAGAGTCGGCTATTCTGGAGAAGGACAGGGTACAGGGACTCAGTACTCTCTCTGTAAAGATTTTTGGTGAAAAAAAGGGTTGTCCTTTTTTTTTTTTTTTTTTTTATAAATAGAAGGATAACAGAAGGAGGGCAACCACTCAGTTCCCGCCCGTAGGGGTCCAGGATAAATAGAGAGGAAGTGCTACTTCGATCTGTACCCCTTGGGAAGAAAATACCCCTCTGTGTGTCCCAACTTTACCCCGCCAAAAAGGGGTAGGCACAGAGGAGGAGGATCCAGAGACTGGAGCCCCAGGGGATGGCGGAGGGATTAGATGAATAGGAAGATACACAGAAAGATCATAATCACGGTAAGAACGTAATTTCTGTATCTTATCTGTGTGCTGGATCTTCACCATTCATCACAGATGGGTGAGTACTCAAGCCTCTCAAGGGGTTGACTAATTGCACCCCAAGGGACAGTGGTCCCTTAGCCCCAGTGGGTGACACACTGTTGGGAACCCTTCTGGGCCTGAGAAGGCCCAGAGTGGAGAGCAAGACGGGTCTCCGGAGGGGGAAGGAACTTGCCCCGACAAACGCCGCCTCGCCCCTACGGAAAAGAGATAGGTTCCTGGTGAGCCGGAGCAGATCACCCCACGTCAGGCAAGGGTGACAACCAGGTAAGGCGAAGCCACGCCGATCTCCTGGTGCAGATCGCTGTCCCTACTACCCCTGGTAGCTACCTCACTGGTGGTCGAAGATGCTCCTGCTTGGTGCCTTGCTGGCTCCAGACCACGTGCAGAGTGCGCGATGGCTTGCCTGGTTTGTTCGGGTCAGGCAAAGCAGCTGGAACTGACCCAGCACTGACCACAAGAACCTGTTGTAGGCTGCATAGTGGGCCTGATGAGCGGAGATGGAGAGAAGCAACCTGTCGAGTAGAAAGTCCTCCTCCCCAGAAATCAAAATCAAGAGTCCTGATCTGGGGACCGGTCACGTGGAGGGCGCGAAGCTCATCAGGAGTGTCCAGGTGCATCAATCTGACTGTGGATGAGGCATAGAACCTGGAGACTCTGGAGGAGCGCAATACCTCTGGCTGAGGTCCCTAGGGTTAGGAACCCGGAGAAGGGCTCTGCCAGAACGCATACGCCTCCCGAAGGGAGCAGGCCAGGGGGTACCAAGGGTGGCCACCCCAAAATTGCCTAGAAGGGCGCGGCGTCAGATGCTCTGGATTGCTCATGGATGGGGGAAAGGTGAAGGTTCTCCAACATCCTCATGAGAAACGCTGATACTGGAGAGGTCAGCGGCAGCAGAGATGTAGACAGATGGTTCCTCTCCCCAGAAGAGGGGATGAGGAGCTGGAGGTCACCATATGCCCAGGGTGGCTGCTCGGGGAAGGTTGAAAAACCTCCATCGTAGCCGTGAGAGAGGAATCCATCAAGTCTTGTATTCAAATAAGTTTCAGGCGAACCAAGAATTAGGATCCAGTCTATAAGCAGAGCGTTAAGGAGGGAACCTGAGCTTCAAGCTGAAGGAAGATCTGATGTCATGGGGCGGAGCCGAGTGTTTTACCACCCGGGTGGGTGGGAGGAGCCAGCTTGAAGACCTTCCGGCAAGATTTAAAGTGGCAAGGAACCTGCCAGACAGTGTGGATTTACAACATATCCATGTCCCTAGAATCACATTTTCAATTTTATCAACAGAGTTCCTTCCCACCGTTTTAAAAACTGACATTTCATGGCTAGCTCCTCATAGCTCATGTCAGGGCTTCTCCTGAGCTTACGGAATTTAGCTCTGTATGATTCAGCAGTTAATTCAAATTTCTTAACAGTGCAGCTTTGCTTGCTGTAATTATTACTGTTCTCATTGCTCATTTTGACCCAATGCATCCCGAGCTTCCGTAAGTAGCAGAACAGCTGGAAGCTCCATAATTCCTAGGAATTTTAGTCTGAATACAAACTTTCAAAAGAATTTAAAAGGCATCCATATCTTCCCCTCAATTGAAATTAGGCTATCAATTTGGAATTCAATTTGTAACCCAGTCCTGTAGTCCCAGTTAAACCCAAGCCACTTACCTGCTCTGGTGCTGCTGGTTGGAGTCGTAGTTTCTCCAGTTCGTCTAGCCTCTGGCGTTCACGCTCCTCACAGGCAGCATCTCTCTGTTTTTGCTCTGCCTCTCAGCATTCTCACTCTGCCTCATGGTCTGCCTCCCGCTGTTCATAGTCTCTCTCCCTCTGGAACTCCAGCTTCATTCTGCGCAACTCAATTTGCAACCCGAGTACTTCTGGATCCAGGATACTAGTGACCATTCCCTGCTGATGTGGCCCTTCGCTGACACTGGCCCTGTTGCCCTCCTCATCGGATCTGGACACTGCACTGGCCGCTAGCCCTGCCACACTCAAGGTTCAGTCCTTTTCAGTCACTGTCTGTGACTCGATGCTCTGCGTATCTGCTACCATCAGGGCATCCATGAGGTTCTGTCTGGTGGCTTTCACCTCGAACGGGACTCCTCTGTCCCTGCACAACTGCTTTAAGTAGTCTACAGTGTGCCTGCTGTACTTGGAAGACATCTTCTTCGCTAACTACGGCTACTCTGACTTGCACTTTAGAAAAAAAAATAAAACGAACAGGAATTTGACTGTACGCCAAGTGATATAGTTCTGTCTCCTTTTTAAAAATAAATCACTGCCTTTTTCTTTCTTTGCAAGTGAGCTGATGGTCTCAAGTTGACACACTGAACAATGAAAGCTTGTAATACCAAACTTTATGCACACTGCTGCCAACCAATCTGTCACAACCCCACTCAGCAGGTCAGGCCCTCTGCTCCCCAGAGTCAACCTCCCGAGCGCAGTATTGTGAAAAAGTTAACAGGAACAGAGTAACCCTTATCTGTTTTGTGTGTTCGAATCACCCTTTGTCTCAAGTTCTGGAGGGTTCAAACTGTGAAACCTCCTTTCAGCATACCCAATGTACAGGCTCATGATAATTTACTCTGAGGGTGCCAGATATCTTCGCCTACAGGCACCTAACCAGGTGTACAAAATGAACCCATAAAAACTCTATGAAAGACCTCAGAATAAACTCTTACCTTTTCCTAGTTTGGTAAAACCAGTAAGCTTTGTACAGTGTCAGCTTTAACCATATATGCTTCCCTTGTCAAAGAAAGAATTTCAAAGGCACACCAGGTAGTCTATAAACATAGAGGTTTACTTAAAATACATAAAAATGTAAAATGTAAAACACAGAACCATATATCACCAAACATACAATCTTTTAAAACAATAAGGTTTAAAAAGTGCAAATTCCTACCAATAATACACTTAGACCTGTCTACCTAATGTATTATCTTCTTATAATGCTGTAGAAGTCCAAACATGGGTGTGTGTGTGTGTGTATAAAGGCCTGTTACAGCATAATTAAAACACTGTCTTGACCCTGCCTTCTCCATGATGTCACCTAGCTCCTCTGTTTATTAAAAATTATACAAATCAGGATGTCTTGTGTCAGAAGGTAAATTAATAGGTGACATCAACAGAACAACTTGTTTCCATATGACTTCCCAATTAAGTCTGTAATTTTTCAAGTCCTTTCTTTCATCCATGAGCAGCATCCTCAAGAACATCAAAGGACTTTTATGCGTGTTAACACCCAAGTGCCATAACCTGTATTCTTCACTCTAAATGCCATAAAAGTTTATGATTTCTAGCCTAGGAGCTGGCAGCTGCAATTCAGCTAGATAAACAGGAGATCCTTGATTTGGGCCTCTTCTAGCCCGTAATTATCTCCTGGCTTTTATCTTTTAGTTGAAATAGCATGTCTCATAGAGAACACTCAACACATTTTATATTACAAAAGAAAAAATTACTCACCTTAGTAATTGCTTTTCTTCTCATGGAGTCTTGCTATATTATGACAATAAGCAAGTTAGCCACTGCAGCTGAACTGCCCCGGAGAGGAAGGTTAACTCAGAGGTCTGGAGTTCTACAGCCTTGAGCTTATGCCAAAAGCTCTATCTGGCCAGTTTCAAATGAAGGCTGTCAGATCTTTACTGAAGCTAACACTAAGCAACAAGTCTGTGGAAGCTCTACAGTAGCCAAATGGCTACCTACTAGTAGTAATAAACAATGAAACAACAATAGAAACACCAACAACAATAATAACAATGAATAATGGTATTAGTTTTTCCCCTGACAAGCACTATTAGACCTCCCTTCCCCAAAGACTCAAGTCCAGGAAGGGGGCCAATATATTACCTAAACAAAATAACCTAGTTCCCTAACCCTAAATAAAAGAGGGTAAAGGGGAAAAAACTACAATGGCATGACACAGTGCTTGCACTAATTTGCCACCCCTACCC
The DNA here is from genome assembly GCA_016271365.2 of Neoceratodus forsteri. Lineage (NCBI taxonomy): Eukaryota > Metazoa > Chordata > Ceratodontiformes > Ceratodontidae > Neoceratodus > Neoceratodus forsteri. Next base: position 665,485,798 of record CM057451.1, on the reverse strand, counting down.
AAGTAGAAGTTCTGAGAGGGGCAGGTTGAGGGTGGTTAATATGCAAGACTCCATGAGAAGAAAAGCAATTACTAAGGTGAGTAATTTTTTATTCAAACACCATGAAGTCTTGCTATATTATGACAATAAGCAGATTACACAGCAGTACCTCCATGGAGGAGGGTCAGAACCTACTTAGGAAATAGGCTCCGGCAACGGCTGTGCCAAAGCGAACATCTCTCTCTGGACTGAACATCCAGGAATAATGCTTGGTAAAAGTGTGAACTGTTTTCCAAGTAGCAGCGTGACAGATTTCCAGAATGGAATATCTCTAGCAGCCGCTAGAGATGCAGCTGTACCCCTGGTGGAGTGAGCCCTCAGTCCTGAGGGGTTCTCACCTAGTTTTTGGTAACAAAGTGGATACAAAAGACAATCCACCTTGCAACTGTCCTCTCTTAGTGGCAGGTTTCCTTGCCAACCCTCGCCATAAGTAAGGAAGAGTTGGAGGATCTTCAACCTGTGACCCTTTGGTGCTGCTCAAATAGTAGCTTAAGGCTCTTTTGATCGCCCAAGCTGTGCAGTCTCCTCTCACCTGAGGAAGAATGCTCAGTGAAAAAATACTGGAAGAGAGATGGATTGATTCAGGTGGAAATCTGAAACCACCTTAGGCAAAAACTTTCTATTAGTCCTGAGGACTACCTTATCTCTGTGGAAAGAGATAAAATCTTCTTCCACTGACAGGGCCTGTAATTCACTTATGCGTCTGGCAGAAGTGATAGCCACTAGGAAAACAGTTTTCCAAGTTAGATACTTGAGCTCTGCTGAGGACAGAGGCTCAAAGGGGTTGCATTAACTGAGTAATGCAAACATTCAGGTCCCAGGCAGGAGCTGGTTCTAAAAGGAGGGTTAGTGTGAAGCAACCTCTTAAAAACTTGGGAAACACAGGGTGAGAAGAAAGGGAAGCAGGCTTCCCTGCTGACACAAAACAGAGACAGCTGCCAGATGAACCTTTAAGGTAGCTGGCCTAAGGCCTAGGGAATTTAAATGGACCAAATAGTCCAGTAAAATGGGCAGATCAGCAGATTCTGGGATAATCTGCTTCTCAGAGCACCAGATGGAAAACCTCTTCCACTTAGAATTGTAAGTGGCTCTAGTGGAAGGCTTCCTTGAAGCCTTTAAAATATCCAGGACACCTTGAGAAAGGTGTAAATCAGCAAATTCTAACTCCTCAAGAGCCAGGCCTTGAGATGGAGGGATTTGAGGTCCGGATACCACACTCTCCCCTGTGCACAGGCCAGCAAGTCGTGGACTCTGGGCAAGCTCAGGGCAGGGTGGACTGTCAAGGACAGAAGCAGTGGGTACCAGGGCTGTCTGGCCCAATCTGGGACAATCAGAATCACTTTGCAGGGTTGAGATCTGATTTTTACTAGTACCCTGAAAAGAAGAGGAAAGGGGGGGGGGAAAGGCATACAGGAACTACCCTTTCCAATCCAACAGAAAGGCGTCCAGGGGGACTGAGCCCAGCACTGGAGGCCTGCAACAAAATAGAGGAAGTTGGTGGTTGTCTGGGGCTGCGAAAAGATCTATCAGAGGTGTGCCCCATCTGGCAAAGACCGACCCCAGCACCTGAGGATTCAGAGCCCATTCGTGATGGCCCTGAGAAATCCTGCTGAGGGCATCCGCCAGGACATTGTCCTTCCCTGGAAAGTGAACTGCTATCAGGGAGGTGTTCTAGGAGTAAGCCAGAGACCACAACTTCATTGCTTCGTGCACAAGGTTGATGACAGAGTGCCCCTTGCTTGTTGATGTGCACATTGTTGTGGTGTTGTCTGTCCTGACTTGAACTACTTTGTTCTGGACAGAAGCTGAAAACACCTGAAGAGCTAAAAATACAGCTCTGAGTTCCAAAAGATTGATGTGGCAGAGATTCCTGAGGAGACCACACTCCTGAGTGGACAGGTCGCCTAGTGAGCTCCCCACCCCAACAGGGAGGCATCCGTGGTGAGGGTGAGGGAGGGAAATGGGAATGAAGGAACCCCTTGTTTTGATGCTTTGTCCTGCCACCAGTGGAGGGCAAGGATCAGAGTTTGAGTCACTGGGACCAATTTGAAAAGGGGGTCCCTCCTTGAGACCAATAGGCCCTCAAATGGAATTGAATGTCCTCATCTGGAATCTTGCTCCTTGCACTACAGCTGTGGAAGCAGCCATGTGCCCCAGGAGTTGCAGAAAATGCCTTGCTGGTCAAGAGACTCTGAGGGAAAAGGAGGATGCCAGGGCAATGAGTCTGTCTACCCTTTCCGAGGGAAGAAATGCCCTGGCTAACTGTGTGTTCAATTCTGCACCTATGAAAGTTAGTACCTGAACTGGTTCCAGAACTGACTTTGGTAAATTTAGCAGGAATCCCAGGGAAGTGAGAAGCTGCTGGGTGACTTGCAAGTGGGATTTTACCTGATCTGGAGACTGACCCACAATGAGCCAGTCGTCCAGGTAGAGGAAACACACAACCCTTGCCTTCTTAAGTGAGCCACTACCACAGCTAGACATTTTGTGAATACCCTTGCGCAGAGGTAAGGGCCGAAAGGCATTGCCCTGAACTGGTAGTGGCCTGAGGGCAGTTCGAACCTGAGGTACTTTCGGTGAGAAGGCCTGATCAGAACATGAAAATAGGCATCCTTGAGGTCCAGGGAAGCTAGCCAGTCCCCTGGCCTCAGGGAAGGCAAAATCATTGCCAGAGTCAACATTTTGAACTTTGGTTTCAAAAGATGCTTGTTCAGGTACCTTAAATCTAGAATGGGCCGCCATTCTCCTGTCTTTTTTGGGGTAAGAAAGTATCTTGAGTATAGCCCCTTGCCCTGATGGCAAGGAGGGACCCTTTCCACTGCTTTGCAGTCCAGAAGAGAAGAAACCTCTGCTTCCAAAGCAAGGGCTTCTGAAGGATTTAGGTGGAAATGTCTGGCTCTCATCTTTGGGAACTGTTTGAAGCTGAGAACCAGACCCTGGCTTATTACCTCCAGAACCCATCTGTCCGAAGTTAGGGACACCCAGTTCTGGCTGAAATAAGCCAACCTGCCCCACTGGTACAGGAGAATCGCCCTGGGCACCTCCATCAGGGTGCTCTGCTGGCAGCAGCCTTGCTGAGGGAGGGGGACGGCTTACTTGTAGCCCTGCCTACCCCTGCCTTCTGAAGAAACCCTCTGTGCAAAAGCAGAGGAGGCTTGAGATTGGTAAAAGGCCTGTGGAAAGGCCTGCCTCACTCTGGGAGCGTGCCTTGTGGAGTGGCATGCCTCCTTAGCCTGGGCACTTTTGTAGGTAGTTCTGTATTCATCCATCTTTTCATATAGTTTTCTGTTTGTTCCCAAACAGAGAATTTCCTACTACCGAAAAATCCATAGCCTTTGACTGAGTATCTTGGGACAGATTATGCATCTGAGCCATGCCAACCTACGAAAGCTACAGAAGTGGCCATGACCCCAGAGGAGACATCATTAATATCAACAGCAGTATGAAATTGAACTTTAGAGGCTTCAATGCCATCAGCAGCCACCTGTTCCAACTCACTAGCCAGCTGGCCATGGGCCTGCTTGGCTAACTGCAATACTGTGTCCCATCTAGATTTCTGATATCTAGCTACATAAGCCATATAATTTGCCTGCCTGAGTCCCAAAGAAGCTGCCATATACTGTTTTTTGCCATGGCATCAATCTTCCTGGAATCCTTATCAGGAGGATGTGAGGCCAGGGAATATTAGCCTTGTCACAGGCTGCAGCTTGTACCACACCTACATGACTACACTGCTCAGTGAGGAAGTCTGTATCAGAGCCTCGACAAAGTATACCTTCTGTCCATTTTTATCTACAGGAGGGACAGAATGAGGATTTTTAAAATCTTTGTTGTTTGCTTCCTAAATGACTTATGCAAGGAATAGACAACCTCCTAGACTCTGGTATATCCATCATTTCTACATAATCAGGCTCCTCTTGCTCGCCCACAGCCTCCTCTAAAGGAAGCTAGAGGGTTTCTGCAACCTTTGTAAAACATAAAATGAGAAGGGACTCAGACAGAATAGGAGGAGATTCTAAAGGTCTGTCTGGAGAAATGTCCGCTTCAATGGGCACGCCCAGACCCTCCCAGCCACACATATATTGATCAAATTCCTCCTCCTCCTGTGGTTCATAAAATTCCTCAACATCATACTCCTGAACCACTGAACTGAACTAACCAACCTTTTACCAACTGTTGGTGGTTCGACAGGTCCCTGAGACAGTGCCTGGACAATCTGAATGGCTTTAGCTATCTCTGCAGCAGTTGGAGAGACAATTTTGGACTCCAAACCTACTGACTTCTTTGTCTTTTTAACTGAGACTGGTTCCTCTTAACCAGCCTTCCTTTTGCCCGAGGAAGTCTCGCCCTGGTCAGAGGGCACTCCCGCTGGTCCAGTGGGTGCTGGACCGGGCTGGCCATCCGGGTCAGCGGACTTCTTGGCGTCTCGTTCCCTGAGCCGGCCCAATCTCTTTCCAGGGTGGCTGCAGGAATTTTACACACCTGGCAGTCTGACAGGAGGTGGTCAGCCCCAGACAATAGACACAGTGGTGTGTGGGTCAGCCTTGGCAAAGGCTTCCCACAGACATCACAGTGTTGAAACCCAGTGGGTCCGGTTTTTCTTTGGGTTTCTCAGACATAATGCCAGCCTATCCAAAAACTTGCCCTTTTGATGGCAGTGCCAGGCAAGACACCCTGTCGGTTCCTAACCATGTCACGGGTATTTGAAAAACCTAATTTTAAAGCAAGGTTTTTTAGAACCGATAAGAACCGGGAACCGCCTCTAAAAGCCCAACACTTTAAAACGTTAATTTTGTAGTTGAAACCGATCGGGTTCAAACCGAACCGATAACTGAATTTCCACATAGACTTTAATTTTGTACTTACGGTTTACAGATAGAGCTTTTAACTGAAATGCAGTAAAATAAATACTTTTGCCAGTTCAAATGAATCGAAAATACCGCTTGAACCGAGAAATGAACCGAGCTGAAGGAGCTGATCTCGGAGCGACTGTTCAGTGAAGCGGAGTAAAGAATCTGACAGTTTCATTTGAAACTGGCCAGATAGAGTTTGCATAGCGCCTCATATTGTAGAACTCCAGATTCTCTGGAGTTAACTCTCTTCTCCAGGGCAGTTCAGATGCAGTGGCTAACTGCTTATTGTCATAATATAGCAAGACTTCATAGTGTTTGAAAGCATAGCTTAATTAGAACCAGCTGTACAAGCATCAGACTAACTGCCCTGCCTGCGCTCCAAAATGGACAGGCCCAAAGGCCCCGGCGACAGACTGGCCTTTTCGGGCAGTCGTGACGACCTCCGAGCCCACTGCTCCATAAGAGCGTCCCAAAGGTGAAACTGCTCATCAGAAGCCCCTCTAACAGACAGAGAGGAGCTCCGGTGTCTAAGAGGACAGCTACCAGAGACAGAAACTGGCAACTCAGAAAGAAGCGGAGACAGGCTCCTGACCCCAACAACCGACCGTCCACGTGCAGACATACCAGAGGGCAACCTTGAGTGATGCAGTTTCTTCTTCGACCGGTGGACTGAAGAAGAACTTGAGGCCAAAAGGTGCCGTGAAATAGAAATTCACGCTCTACCGTAATTATGAACTTCTGTGTATCTTCACCATTCATCACAGATGGGTACTGGCCGAGATCAGGACCCGTGGGAGCCTTTTTTTTAAAAGGATAGGCGGAGCCACCCAGCATTGGCGCCGAGGCTTCGATCGCACTACGCGGGCGCCGAGGATTGGCCGACAAGATGTGTCGACCCGCCTGCCTACCAGTTCTGGAGTCGCCGCAGAGGTAAGAGGAAGGGATGGAGGGTGGGACAAGAGAGTCCAAGGACAGAAAAAGGAAGAGAAAACTGAACTAAAAGGAGAAATAATGACTGAGAGGACAGCATAGAAGAAGTAAACTAAGGGATTGGGTAGGGCCCAATCTCTGGAAAAGAAGAAGGAAGGAGGGGGAGAGAGAATTTAGAGAGTGAGAGGTAACAGGATCCAAGACCCTTGTCCGTCACCAGACTGTATAGGAACTGCAAGGAGTGGCAAACCTCATCTGCCAGAATTCAAGGCACAGAATAACTGGCAATACTCCCAAAAGCAGAGTCGGCTATTCTGGAGAAGGACAGGGTACAGGACTCAGTACTCTCTGTAAAGATTTTGTGAAAAAGGGTTGTCCTTTTTTTTTTTTTTTTTTTATAAATAGAAGGATAACAGAAGGAGGGCAACTACTATCTCTCCCTCTGTGAGGCCGTGATAAATAGTAGAGGAAGTGCTACTCGATCTGTACCCCTTGGGAAGAAAATTACCCCTCTGTGTGTCCCAACTTTACCCCGCTCAAAAAAGGGGTAGGCACAGAGGGAGGAGGATCCAGAGACTGGAGCCCCAGGGGGATGGCGGGTGGGATTGTGATGAATGGTGAAGATACACAGAAAGATCATAATTACGGTAAGAACGTAATTTCTGTATCTTATCTGTGTCAATCTTCACCATTCATCACAGATGGGTGAGTACCAAGCCCCCAAGGGGGTTGACTAATTGCACCCTAAGGGACAGTGTCCCTTAGCCCTCAGTGGGTGACACACTGGGGAACCTTCTGGGCCTGAGAAGGCCCGAGAGTGGGAGAGCAAGACGGGTCTCCGGAGGGGAAGGAACTTGCCCCAACGGTCGCCGCCTCGCCCACGGAAAAGAGATAGGTTCCTGGTGAGCCGGAGCAGATCACCCCACGTCAACAAGGGTGACAACCAGGTAAGGCGAAGCCACGCCGATCTCCTGGTGCAGATCGCTGTCCCTACTACCCTGGTAGCTACCTCACTGGTGTCGTAAGATGCCCTTGCTTGGTGCCTTGCTGGCTCCAGACCACGTGCAGAGTGCGCGATGGCTTGCCTGGTTTGCTCCGAGTCAGGCAAAGCAGCTAGGAACTGACCCAGCACTGACCACAAGAACCTGTTGTAGGCTGCATAGTGGGCCTGATGAGCGGAGATGGAGAGAAGCAACCGTGCCGAGTAGAAAGTCCTCCTCCCCCAGAAATCAAAATCCGAAGAGTCCTGATCTGGGGACCGGTCACGGTGGAGGGCGCGAAGCCCATCAGGAGTGTCCAGGTGCATCAATCCGGACTGTGGATGAGGCATAGAACCTGGAGACTCTGGAGGAGCGCAATACCTCTGGCTGAGGTCCCTAGGGTTAGGAACTCCGGAGAAGGGCCTCTGCCAGAAACGCATGGACGCCTCCCGAAAGGGAGCAGGCCAGGGGGTCACCACAAGGGTGGCCACCCCAAAATTGCCTAGAAGGGCGTGCGCCGCATGCTCTGGATTGCTCACGGATGGGGGGGAAAGGTGAAGGTTCTCCAACATCCTCCCGAGGAAACGCTGATACTCGGAGAGGTCAGCGGCAGCAGAGATGTAGACAGATGGTTCCTCTCCCCCAGAAGAGGGGGATGAGGAGCTGGAGGTCACCATATGCTCCGAGGGTGGCTGCTCGGGGGAAGGTTGAAAAACCTGACTGTCCAAGGCCCTAACGTAGGCAGGGAACCGAGAAGCCACCGCTCTGAACTGCTCCCAGGTGAGAGGCCCGTAGGGACCAAGAATGCCCGGGAGCGCTGGAGAATGCGGCAGAGGGGTAAGGGCAGAGCCGAGGGAAGGAATCGGCTGGCATCTGCCAGGGCTAGGGAGCGGACCATGGACACCCGGGGAAGGTGTCCCGGAAGACTCCGCAGCCGACAGCTGTACAACCACATTGGTACTGCCTAAGCTGCACCCAGAAGAATCCCCCCAGTGAGGCGACCGGGGCCATATGGGTCCAGAAGGACGGTCCCCTGCCTCCAAAGAATGGGACCCTCTCAAGGACCCAGAAGGGGAATGACGGCAGTCCGCACTCCGGCTTCGTCCAGGACTCGGGTGGACCCCAGAGAAAGGCCTACGCGCGGACCCCACACCCCTCGACCCCTCAGAGTCCGAGAGAGTCCTGGTCCTCGGAAGGGTCAGCCTAGGTAGCTGGCAGCCCTGGGATGTCCCCCGAGGGGGAAATCCAGGGCGCAGCACCCTCCCCACCCGTAGGCTTCTCGATGGGCCCCAAAGTCGGGTGATCAAGACACACCACAGGAGGGGGTACACCTGCTGAGGGGTCTAGGAACCCTCCCAGGCCAGGTTGCATGGCTATAGTGGCATGCACCATAGCCTGCTGGTCAGTGCCGAGGGGAACCCGACGCTCCTCAAGAGGGGGCTGACTCTGACTCGTCGAAGAGACCACTGGTTCACCCTCCTGTGCAGGCAACCCTGAAGGGTGTGACTGCTCGTCCAACTCTGAGCCCGACTCCGACGAGGTGGAATCCGAGGCCCTAAGCCAGACGGTAGGAGGGCGAGGAAAAGCGACCTTCGCGAAGGGCCCAGAAGTCGTGGCAGTGGTCGAGGCAGCAACCGTGCCCTCCACAGCCCCGCGGGCGGGCTGGCAGAAGGTGGCAGGGACGGCCGGACCAGAGGTCCGGAGTTGTGGCCAGCCGCGCGCTGTTGTCCACCGCACCGGAGCGGCACCGGGACAGAGATGGCGGGCGGCAGCCCCAGCGGGCGCCCCAGAGTCGCAGACACCGCCAGGCTCCCCGAGCCGTGGAGCGCACCGGTGGGTCGCCGGTCGCCACCGCTGGAGCAGGCTCGACGCCAACATCGCCAGGTTTCTGCGCCGCTGAACTGCACCAAGAACCAAGCGGGCGCCGACGCCCGGAACGGACTGGGCGCCAAAGGCGGCATCAGCCAGGCTTCGCGCCGTGAGCTGCGCCGAGAGCAGAGGCGCACCAACCAACGACTCCGAGGGTCCCGCGCGCGCTGCGTTCAACCTCGGCGCCGAGGCGAGACATAAAGTGGCGACGCCGGATCTGGGTCGCAACGCCGTGAGCAGCACCGTGCCGACAGAGCTCACAGCGCCAAGATTTCAGGCGGCGCCGATAAGGCTCCTCGCACTGCTGAACAGCACCAGAGGGCCTCGACAGCACCGACCGACGGGCGCGAGGACGGCGCCGACCCGGGTCTTCCGAACCGCGGGAGCGACACCGGGGGGGCCTTCACCTCGTAAGGGGTGATTGCCATAGCGGCGCCTCCCACCCGCTCCCGGGAGGAAGCGGGACAGGCCTCCTGCACTGCGGGAGAAGCCTCAACCAAGGCTAGGCTACAGGGGGTTGAGACTCCCTCCTCCACGGTCCGTATAGAACCGGGAGGGGACCCAGAGGAAAGGCCGAGAGAACGCGGCTTGGCCCGACGAGTGCGAATCCTACCTCCGAAAGTCGGCGGAGCTCGTCCAACTTTCCACGCGCGCTGTTAGAGAACACGGCAGTCCATAGGGAAGCAGCCATCGCATGAATCCATGTTGTGAAGCGGGCCAAGACACGAGAGACACCGGACATGCTAGTCGGTCACAGAGAAATTGCGGCCACACGGGCACCGACGCATAGGGGGCCGCCCCGCCTTAGATGATTTCTTGCCCTCCGACCGCGACATGACCTGCGGAAAAAAACACCAAAAATAGACTAGACGTCGCCAAAACTATAAATAATGGAAAGATCTTACCAGCGACGTCGAGTAGGGCAGACTAGAACTAGTAGACCGACGAACTATCGACGATAGAAGGCTAAGGCCTAAAATTTCGAAAACTTCTTCAAAGGCTTCCCACGAGGTGACCTCGACGGCGGGAGACGAAGAACTGGTAGGCTGGCGGAGTCGACACAGCTTAACGGCTAATCCTCGAGCGCCACGTAGTACGTCGGCCTCGAGGGCGGCGCCGATGCTGGTTGGCTCCGCCTATCCTTTAAAAGAAAAAAAAGGCTCCCGCGGGGTCCTGATCTCCGGCCAGTACCCATCTGTGATGAATGGTGAAGACTGACACAGATAAGATCAGGAAAGTTTCTTTTTTTGCTTTCGAGGGGACCGCCCATCCCCCCCCCCGAACACTGGCTTGTCCGTTTTCTGATTCCCCCCTCCGGAGAGAGCGGCGAACCAGACCCAGCCCCACTGACTAAACAGCTTTCATACAAAGTCTCCCTATCGTCACCTGCCCTACTCATGGTCGACTCAGTCAACGGAGGGCTGAAGACTTCTTTCTTGTACAAGTAAGAAATTTATCAAAATATAAATCAGTACTTATTGTGATAAAATACAAAATAATGAAACTGAAAACTAAGCTGCTAGTTTGAAGTTAGTCTCCCGGCGGGTGGGCGACGCCATCACAGAGCGCTACTGGCAGGGGAAAAAAGGAACCGGCGGTGGGAGGTCGGCCCAAGATAGTCTTTACTGCATGCCCGGGCTCACGGTGCCTGCCGCGGCGTCCATCTCAGCGCTGGCCCTCCTGAAAAAGTTTGCTCCCGCTGGGTCCTAGCACCTCCGGTGTACTCCCCCATCAATGTGAACGAGTGGTGGAGACTATGTCCAGGAAGATGAATGTCTTTTTACCTCCCTTGACCTGCCTCGCTATCCGTTCCTCCATTTCAGCTTTTGCCCTCCTAATCACCCTCCTTGCTAAGCTCCTTGTTTCCCTGTAGATCTCCCTGTCTTCTTCCCTCTGTGATCCCCCTGTATTTCCTGAACGCCCTCCGTCTTCCCCCTACCACCCTTTCAACCTCCCTGCTGATCCACAGCGGCCTCCTGCTTCTTGTTCCCTTCCTTGCCCCCCCTTACACATGCGTGCGTAGCCTCTCTGACCCTGTCTCTAATGGCCCCCATAGTTCTTCTACTTTATTCATTTCCCCCATACCCTCCATCACTTCCCTCACTAGCCTTCTCATCCTATTGAAGTCTAGCACTGTTGTACTTGTTCTGCCTGCTTCCTTGCCCTCACCCTAAACCTAATGGACCCGTGATAACTATTTCCCAGCTTCTCCCCTACCACTGCCTCCTCTGCGCTTTCCCCATTAGTCAGGACCACATCCAGTAGCTTGTTCCCCCCAGCTGGATCTCTGACTAACTGACGAAGGAACACCTCCAGTAGCACCTCCAGAATTTCCCTGCTTCAGGTCGATGCTGCTTCTGGGATGGTTCAGTCGACATCTGGGAGGTTCAGATTACCCAACAGTATTGTTTTCCCTTGTAGGGCCATTCTCACTATGGCCTGCGTCATCTTCCTATCCTGCTCTTCCCCTTTGGTAGGGGTCTGTACACCACTCCTAGTCTCACGGATTCCCCTGTTCTTCTGCGTATTGTTGCCCATAGTAGTTCAGTGTCCTCACTGCCCTCCTGCCCCTCTGCTGTCCTTATGTCTTCCCTGATGTATAAGGCCACCCCTCTCCACTTCTTTTCTTTCCTGTCCTTCCTCATCAGTCTAAAGCCAGGAACAGCTGTCTCCCACATGACATTCCATCCACCACATCTCTGTGACCGCTATACTATCCAGTCCATTGTCAGCAATGATGGCTATTAACTCCTCCACCTTGTTTGCAGACTCCTAGCATGGACTACCAAGCCCTTCCACCATTTTTCCCCTTCCTCCACTCCCCCCATGGTCCTCCCAGTGCCTACCTCTGTATTCTTTCCGGGGAATCTGCCGTGGTACGGCATGGCTCCAAATCCAGCCCCCCCCTTTCAGTTTAAATTATACTCCTTCTCACAGAATTCCCCCAGCCTGCACTTCAATACGGCCAACCCATCCTTGCTGAGGTGCAGCCTGTCCAGAGCGTAGATAGAGACATGCTCATGTGTCAGAACCTCCATGTCTCTTCTAGGATAGGCTTTTTAACACCCTTGATGGTTGCCTGGCCTGTAACAAGGTCCCCAACCATTGTGGTCCAGCAATGTCGGTTTCTAGTTGATCACCACTTTCTGGTAAGTTTTTCCCTTTTCATACCCAGAGATCAGTTCACACTGCCTGCTATTTTATCTGCATTGTTTCCCTTGATTCTTTATAAAGTGGGGTGGGGGGTGCTCCACTGGTTTCTATGGGGCAATGTTTTAAACCAGAATTATTGTTTTCAAGGGTGAATTCAAACTAATTACAGCCACTGCTCAATGAACAAGGGCCTTGTTAGTTGGCGGTAGCGTAATGTTGATAATGTGCCATCTAAAATATGAAAAACTGTAGTGTCAAACAGCCCCATAGAAACCAAAGGAGCACACACACACACACACACACACACACACACACACACTTACTTTACAAAGAATTAAAGAAAATAATGCAAGTAAAATAGCAGACGTGTAACTGATCTCAGGGTATGAAAAAGGGGAAAAACTTACCAGAATGTAGTGATCAGCTGAAAAAATGCATAGTGCCTGCCACATACTTATTCGCAAATTAAGACAATAGTTAAGATTACGTGTGTTTCGAAAGTGTAAAACTGGTAAAATAAAGACATTCTTAGTCTAGTAACATACAGTTTTCTGTAATTTTCCCTGCCAACAGCAGGTCCACCTTGTAAATGAGCTTGCTCAATGGTGATCGCCTGGATAAATAAAGATGTGATTGATTGATTGACAGTTTTCTATAATACCCTGTGTTTGGTAAAATGGTGAGTATTCATCCTTTCTGGGATTAAATTATGCAACAAAGGCATAGCTGAGGCAGAATTTAAAATTACAAACTGGAAGTAAAACACTTCCTTTTATACCTGGGTGTCACCCTGTTGTAGGCTAGCACATGAAAAAGATATCAGAGTTTAAACCTCAGAAACAGTCACTTGCTCAGCAGATGTCAGCAGGAGACAAGCACAGTGACAGCAAAGATGTTTCAAGCTCTGTGAGCCACTAAACAAACAGCCCCTAGCCGTAAAACCATATAATCAGATGAATAACTAAGCAAGCAGCAGCACCCTTCCAAATGCTTTTCTTTTCCCAACTAAGAAACACTGTTCACACAGAAAACAGTAGGTAACTTGAAAAGTCTGATTGCCAAACCCAAGACAAGAGTACAGTTACTTTCCAAACTGTGCGACAGCACTGACTAATTGTAGAACTTCTACTGGCATGAGCATCTACTCATCATCAAAACCCATGCTGCTTTACTTGATGGGGTCATGAACTTGGGAATGGCACCAACCAGTTTTTCACACCTGGGCAGAGCAGAGTGAAGCAACTTCATTTATACTTAAATTCAGATGACATTAGGAGGGTAAAAGAGAGGGAATCAATAGTTATGCCCACAAACTATGCAGGTATAAAGGAAAAAATGTTAGGGGACTTTCCCTTTAAAAAATTACATATTTTCTAAATACTCTATAGCAACTATACTGATGCATCTGATGAAATGGCTTCTGCCCCCATCTGACTCCCCAAGTTGGTTATCTACTGAACGCTCTTTGGCGACATTCCCTCTGACCATGGAGTTATTTCAGCCTAACTTGATATCTTCCATGGACCGGAGCTCCATGTTTACTAAAGCATTGTTCCGAGACGGGATTCAATTTTTGAACCGCCCAGAAAATCATTCTGGGGCCAAATGGGTGGGAATCCCAGGGTGTGATCCGAATTTCTCCCTTATAAAATGGACAGAGGATTTGAGAGCTGGCGGGGGCTGGGGCTTACACATACATTTCAATTTTATGATAAAGGCACATTTAAAACATTCCAAAGGCTCCAAGAGGAGTTCTCTATTCCAGAACGGGATTTATTTCCGTTACTTACAAATCCACCATTTTTTTTAAATACGGAACTAGGATCAGACTCATCTCCCTCCCCCCATTATTTTCTTTGCTCACTCAGTTGTTGGGAGACACCTCTCAAAGACATCTATTTTTATTTATTAAATTTTGATGACTGGGTAGGCCCACTGAGCCCCAAAGGTCCCTTTTTCAGCGGCAACCCGGAATAACGTTATAGGGTGAGAGACACAGATGCAAGTGGTTATAGAGAAAATACAGATAAAAAGCAGGTTACAAGCAAATAGCAATTTTTCTGTGTCTAGATTCTACAGAGCTATACTCAGCTCTCCTACCAGTGAAATTACCAATATCCAGATTAACTGGGAAGCAGAATTAATGACAGACCTAACCCCACAAGACTGGACATTTATATGGCGCAGCCAACAAACTACAAATTCATATTCATGGAGGGAGTTCTCTTGGAAGGTGGCCTCAAGATTCTTCTGTACACCTCAGATCACAGCTAAATACTCTGTTCAGGGTGACTCTTCTTGTTGGAGGGGTTGTGACTGTGAGGTGGCAACATACTCGTGTCTTTTGGTTTTGTCAGCTATTAACTTCCTTTTGGACTGAGGTGGGAGAGACTAACCCAACTCTTTACTGCACTGGACACCCTAACTTCGGACTCTGCATTACTATTACATATTCCTAAACAAATTCAGGATAAACAGCAACTACCGTATATACTCGCAGATAAGCCGATCTGCGTATAAGCCAACCCCCCCAAATGCTTTCCATTGCAAGTAGAAAGCACACTGAACCGCGTATGAGCCAATGATCAATTTATTACAAAGTTTGGCTCAACAGACAGTGAAAAAATGCATCGGTAGGTACTATACACTTAGATCAAGTCCATAACAACTCAGTGTAATACCAGTGACGTTCCCCAAAGAGCCCTGGTAGTCTAGTGCCCCCATCCCCAAACCTTGATTGTGGTATTACTAAATACAGTGACGACTGTCTCACTCACTTCCGCATCTGACCCGACCTTGACTACCACCCTGTCAATGCAAAAAGATCACCGCACCTGTGGAGCAGTACTTGGGTTCCTGTGCGATCCTCAATGCCTGCTATGAATGGGTAAGCAGGGAACAATGTACACACTTTGGAGGTCTCCACATATTCAACAGCATGCAGCTACATCATAGGAGCTTCGTTTTTCTATCATTTTGGCATTTATATGGATACTGTTTTGGGTGATATTTTATTCAGCATAGGTTACCAGTAATAGGGGATGTGACGAACAGCCATGGACGAGGTGCTTGACAAAACGCTGGATCAATTTATTAGCGAGCACAGACTGACCCGTGCATAAGCAGAGACCCATGACTTGACAGTAGGAATTTGGTCTAATATTCTAGGCTTATATGCAAGTATATTTGATTATCCTGTTGGCTGCAGCAAAGAAAGTTATTACTCGCCTATGGTTGAAACCTACCCTCCAGCAATTTCACAATGGGAATCTACCGTATATGATATATATAAAACAGAACATCTAACGCCAGATTACAAAACAGAATTCCAAACATAATTAATACCTGGACTCCTTGGTTTCTCTTAATTTCGTCGAAACGGCCCGATTTTGTACCCTGAGAGGCTGAGAGGACAGAATACAGGAAGGAGGATGGGACTATCTCATGGTCAGTCAGGGGCAGTTATTTTTTGCTTCATTTTAGCGGGGCAGGGGCTGGCCGGCCAGCTGTGGAATTCACCGCCATTGAAAGGAAGGGTTTGATATAAGTACAAGTCTTGAATAAAAATAACTAGAAGGGGTTTAATTAATAATATTAAGTGCTTAATTATCCTCCCATGATGGGGAATCTTCCTTTCCCCCCTTGTCCTGTTTTTTTTTTTTGTTCCTTCTTAACTATTCATAGCAGATAAGGTTTCTACTCTATACTTAGAAATATTAGTATTGTCCGTCTAGATAAGTTTTAAGTGACTAATATTGGGGCTTGAGATAAATGATCTCAAGACTGATCGGGTCGTTTGGTCCCATCATTGCATGGTAAAGTTCTCATTCGGGGCCCCACTCGACAGCCCTCCCCCTGCTGAGATGGTAAACTACTGCCCTTTGAGGGGTTTGACCCTGGAGGGTTTCCTGGCGGTGGCTGATCTATCTAGTATCGGCAGTGCATGTGTGTGGGGGGTCTCCGCGGCGGTCAACGCCTATAATAAAGGTGACGTCTGCCGCACTCGATTCCCTCGCACCAGTACATATATGACCCAGGTCTTCTCACTTGAGGTCCCCTTGGTTTGACGTGGTGCTCAAGGTGATGAAGACTGTGGGTCAGAGGTTAGAGCGCTGCTGATGGAAGACTGAGCTGGAGACTGACAAACTGGCCCTGCGTGCTCACTATTGTGAGTACCAGGGGGCAACCAACCATAAGAAGGCAGAATTCCTGTCCAGGGAGATTGCTGCTGGGAGAAGCCGACCAACTGTGCTTTTTTGGACTGTAGACGGGCTGCTAAACCCAGCCGGTCTGCAGCCGAAAAACACTTTTTCAAATGAGTTATGTGAGGAGTTTGCTCGGTTCTTCTCAGACAGAATGTCCGACATCCAGCTTGGAATTGTGCCAGTGAGCCATGTCATGGTCGACAGTGATTGTCTTAGTTGTTCAGAGAGCGCTCCACCTGGTTGGGGCGAGTTTAGACCAGTGGAGGTGGCAGAGGTCATTGAGGTGGCTTCCAAGCTAAGGCACAAATACTGTGAACTGGACCCGGTGCAGACACGTTTCTTGATGGGATGCGTCGACTCCGTTGGCCCGGTGTTTGCCTCAATTGTCCAATGCTCCTTGTCAGAGGGGGTTTTCCTGGATGTCTTGAAGGAGGCATTGGTGAGACCTCTTCTGAAAAAGCCATCTTTGGACCCTGACGTCAAAGCAAATTACTGTCTGATCTCCAACCTCCCATTTGTGGGGAAGGTTGTGGCACTTCAGTTTGAAGAGCTCCTCCTAGCCTATGATCTAGATCAGCCTCTCCAGTCTGGGTTTCAGGCGAAGCACAGCACTGAAACTGCATTAGTTCGGGTGTACAATGACCTTCTCAGGACGAGAGATCGAGAGGAGGGGACAGTTCTTGTTCTCCTTGACCTCTCCTCAGCTTTTGACACGGTGGGCCACTGTGTGTTACTTGACCACCTGAGGGAGTTCTGTGGACTCACCAGCACGGTCATCTGCTGGTTCAAGTCCTATCCCACAAACAGGAGGCAAAGGGTAGTGATGGGGAATTTCTCCTCCCCAGCCTCCTGTCTTGTGGAGTACCTCGAGGATCGGTCTTGTCACAATTGTTGTTCACTATGTATATGCTACCCCTGAGAAGGATCATTAGGAAGTATGGCTTGGGTTTTGAGTGCTATGCAGATGATACCCAGCTATACCCCTCCTTTGCCCCTGGAACACTGGATGCAGTAAATGTGCTAAATAATTGCCTCGCTGAAATCAACGACTGGATGGCCTCCAGCTGGTTGCGACTGAATGCCAATAAGATGAAGGTACTAGTTGTGGAGTCGAACAGAGGGCATGCTAGGGTGGCATCGGGTGCAGAGACAGGATTGTTCCTGGGATCTGTACCCTTAAAGGCCACCTCTAGGGTGCAGAACCTGGGCATTATTCTCGATAGTGGTCTGATGCTTGAGGCTCAGGCGTCAGCCGCTGTCTGTGTCAGTTTCTATCATCTGAGGAATATCGCTAGGGTCAGGCCCCTAGTTCTGGCTCTGGACTTCCCAACTTTTGTGCATGCATTCGTGACAGCGAGGCTTGATTACTGTAATGCGCTCTACCACGGGATCTTTGGGGGTACCCTCTGCCAACTGCAGCTGGTGCAAAACGCAGCTGCCAGGTTGTTGACGGGGCAGTCTAAATACTGTCACATCACCCCAGTGCTGCAGGAACTGCACTGGCTGCCAGTCAGGTGGAGGGTCCTCTTTAAGGTGAGCTTGCTCACCTTTAAGGCCCTACATGGACTGGGCCCTGGCTACCTGGTCGACCTCACTCCAGCCATTTCAGTCCGCTCCCTACGTTCCTCCTCTAGGGGCCTCGTAGCGATTCCCAGGGGCGAGGTTAAAACAGCCGACGAGAGAGGCTTTCGTGTCGCTGGCCAGGTCACATGGGAATTCACTTCCACCATCTGTAAGGAGGCCTCTTCTGTTGAGGTATTTAGGCCCGCCTCAAGGCCTTCCTGTTTACGCAGGCATTCCCTGATTTTGCTGTGTAACATCCTTTGCCTGACCATTATGTAGATTGTTCCTGACTTTTACTTTTCTTTCTAGCCAACTGTAATTCAAATGATTTACTATTCTGATATTTATGATTTTTATTATATTGTATCATTGTACTGTAATTGATGCTGTGTTTTACCTTTGTATGGCACCCAGAACCGCCGGGATTGGGCATCTTTTTAAATAAAATTTGCCTTGCCTTGCTATTGCTGATGTAATTATGGCTATTTTATGTATGTATACTCCATGTGCCTAATGAAAATATAAATAAAAAGTTTCAAAAAGTTAATAAAGTATTAAAAATTTACTTTATCAAGAAGTATAACAACAAAATTACTTTACCACATTTTATACAGATTACCAACATTCTAAATGATATATTTTATCTAAAAACATCAGATTGAAATATAAAATTCTAGCCCTAACAAGTACTAACACACTGGGGACTCAACCCAGTTTATCGGTGGCGTCAAAGAGTCACTAAGGGACTATGACATACATTGTCATTAGTTACCCACCTGCTGTCCCGATCCCAGAGCAATAAACGTATGTGATTGATGATGGAAGGCTGCCCCAGCTTTATTTCGATCCCTGACCGACAGTCGTCTTCAATTGGATGCCGAGTGAAGCCGTGATCCAAATCATAGTTCTGTGTGTCTCCATCTAGTAGGGCCGACTTCAGCTCCCCCTTCACTACCTGTGCTCCGTGTTTCATGGTAGCAATATTCTCTTCAGGGACTGGTGAAAAGGAAAATGACTTGTTAGAAAATGACAGTTATGTAGTTACCGTAACAGTAGATCTTCGAGACAATCTCTTTCAGCAGGCCGCACCTAAGGAACTATAGCCGCCAGGCACTAGGACAACACGGAAACGTTTTGCAAGCAGTCTGCTAGGGGCCACCCACGATGACGTCCCACATCGGCACTCCCATATACACGCGAGTAGCCCCTTCCCTCCTCAGTTCCCAACCGGAGATCATGCTCAGAGGACCTCCCTCTAGGGAACCAGGAGAGAACTTATAATTTCACCTACCAAGCAAGGTTGGAAACAGCAGGTAGACCATCCTGGAGAGACAAGAGTTAGAGCTCTAAATCATATGGAGATGGAGGATGGTACAGCATGGCCTGATGAAAGAGATTCTCTCGAAGATCTACTGTTACAGTTAAGTATGTAAGAAAAACTTACTTAACACAGTAATATTGTTTCTTCCAAGGTATCCTTCAGTATGCTTAACTAATGTAGTATGCCACCTAGGTTCAGCAGCCCCGGAGGTGGAGTCAATGCTAATGATTTGTGGCACCAGCCAATCAGAAAGCAAGAGAGGAAGTGCTGCCTGTAGCTTGAGGAGGAGGAAGTCGGGTCAGATTCATTTCCAAGCTAAAGGGGCAAAAAGCCCCAACATTCCATCCTATGCCAAAACTAAAGATTATGGAAAAAAACAAAACATAAAATTTATAGAACATCTATAACTGTGAAAACTCCACAGCTGAATGCAAAAAGTTAAAATCTGGCTTAAGTATGGACTGCAGAACTACTCTCAGTCAGGTTATGTAGGGGAGGCTGGATGGGAGGTCAAGCATACTGAAGGATACCTTGGAAGAAACAATATTACTATGGTAAGTAATGTTTTCTTCTCACCCCAGGAATCCTTCGGTATGCTTGACTAATTCAGATTACAAAGCAGTGCAGTTGGAAGGAGGGTACAGAACCTACTTTGGAAACAGGCTCTGCAGGACTGCTGTGCCACATTTGGCATCTGACTAGGAATGAACATCCAAACAGTAATGCTTTTTGAAGATGTGTACAGTCTTCTGGGTAGCTGCTTTGCAGATATCCAGCAAAGGGATGTCCCTTGCGGCTGCCGTGCCCCTAGTAGAATGCCCCCCCCCCCCCGAGGCCTTGAAGTGGCTGCTTGCCAGCCTTAGTGTAGCAAAACTGAATGCAAGAGACTATTCAGCAAGAGATAGTCCTCTTAGGGGCTGGCCTGCCCTTGCCTACCTAGCCACAGGTGAGGAAGAGCGGGGTATGGGAGGTCCTGAGCCTCTTAGTGTGCGCCAGGTAGTATGTCAGTGCCCTTCTGACATCCAAACTATATAGCTTTCGCTCACCAGGAATGGATCTGTCTGTGAAGAAGACAGGAAGTGTTATGGACTGGTTCAGGTGGAATTCTGACAACCTTGGGAAGGAATTTCTTACTTGTTCTGAGAACTACTATATCTTTGTGGAAGAGATAATGTATTTAGGTTCAGTGCAGAGTGCCTGCAGCTCTGAAATCCTTCCGGACGAGGTGACCGCTACTACAAAAAAAAAGAGTTCTCCAGGTGACATACTTTAACTCTGCTGTAGCCATAGGCTCAGAAGGGCACTCCATGAGTTTGGCTATGCAGAGGTTCAAATCCCAGTGAAGGACAGGTTCCCCAAGTGGGTATTGAAGGTGTAACAGGCCTTCGAAAAATGTCTGGAATGAGAAATTATGATTTCTCCTTTCCAGCAGAAATGTAGGCCGAAATGGCTGCTAGGTGACCCTTCAGGGATAAGGCTTGTAGGCCAGAGGTTTGTAAGTACACCAGGTAGTCCAGCACTGAAGGCAGTCTAGCTTTTACTGTGTGGAGATGCCTGACCCTGCACCATAAGGAAAATCTTTTCCATTTAGAAGCATAGGTCTTTTTAGTGCTAGGTTTCTTAGCCAGGCCAAGGATTCTCAGGACCTGTTCAGAATACTGAGAGCCTAGGTACTCCAGCTCTTCAGGTACCAGGCTTTGAGGCAGAGGTGCTCTATGTTGGGGTACGTTATCCCCATCTGAGGTAGACGCGTGAGACAGTGGTTGGGGGGGGGGGCAGCTGAATTGGTGGCCTGACAAAGGGCAAGGAGCAGAGAGTACCAGGGCTGTCCTGCCCTGTCTGGGGCTGCTAGAATCATGGCAGCTGGCTGGCCTCAGAGTTTCAGAAGGACCCTGAGAATTAATGGAAATGGAGGGAAGGCATATAGGAACTTCCCTTCCCAGTTCAGATTCAGGGTATCCACTGGTACTATGCCCAGGACTGGAGGCCTGCAACAGTACAGAGGGGGCTAGTAACTGAGGCTGGAGGCAATGATAACTACCTCTGGAGTGCCCCATCTCCTGAAGACTGTGGCCAGTACTTGTCTGTTCAGGGACCACTCGTGGCGACCCTGACTGACAGATGCGACTTGGAACATCTGCCAAGATATTGTCCCTGCCTGGCAAGTGAATGTCTGAAAGCCGTATGTCCAAGGAGTAGGCCAGAGACCACATTTTCATGGCCTCTGTGCAAAGCTTTGTGGACCTTGCTCCCCCTTGCTTGTTGATGTAAAACACAGCTGCGGTGTTGTCTGTTCCGATTTGTACAGACTGGCCTTTTAGCTGAGCGGCAAAAGCTTTGATAGTCAGATACACAGCTCTGAGTTCAAGAAGGTTTAATAATAATAATAATAATAAAATGTATTTAATTGAGCGCCTTTAAAATTTTCAAGGTGCTGTACAGTTCATAAAACCAGGCAGCAAATACAATAAAACAGAACAGCAATTTGAACAAATAAAACCAATTACAATATGGGTGAAAAGGCCTTATTCCATAAAAAGGACTTTAAAGCCCTTTTAAAAATATCCACTGTTGTACTCGCTCGGAGCGGACGGGGTAGAGAATTCCAAAGGGATGGAGCCACAAAGCCAAAAGCACGGGCTCCAGAAGACTTCAAATTAACCCTTGGAATCTCCAGCAACCCCTCGTCAGCCGAGCGAAGCTGTCTCAAAGGGGTGTAAGGCACCAAAAGCTCTCAAGTAGTCAGGACCATACCCATGTAGGGCTCTGTAGGTCAAAAGACCTACTTTAAAGGTGATCCGCCACTGTATAGGCAGCCAGTGCAGAGAGCGCAACACAGGGGTAATAGATCTTCTTGAAACCCCAGACAACAAACATGCTGCTGCATTCTGCACTAGCTGCAAGCAGCAGATATCAACCCCAGCAAGCCCTAGGTACAGGGAGTTACAGTAGTCCAAGCGAGATGTCACAAAGGCGTGGACCAAAACCGGCAAATCACCAGGGGGAACCAGGTGCCTAATCCTGGAGATGTTTCTCAGATGGAAAAATGCAGTCCTGACAACAGAGGACACCTGATAACGAAGGGTCAACTCTGTGTCAAGCTCTACACCCAGGTTACGCACCCGTTCAGAAATGGGGATCTGGACGCCCTCTAGAACTATTCCAGAGGGGGACCCCACTCCCAAACCCCCAACCCTGCGGCCGGGGTCCACAACCATAATCTCAGTCTTTCCCGGATTCAACTTTAAACCGCTGGAATTCATCCAGTCTTGGATATCTACAATAAGCATGGGGGGAGTGGGGGTGAGATCTAGGACACTGGCAGTGGACTTCAGGGGGGCAGACTTTATGGGCATGGGAAATATTCTCAAGGATCACTTGAAGGGGATTACCTCAATGACAAGTGTGGAAAGGAGATGGGAGGTCATAAAACGGGGACTTCATGAAGCAGTCAGGATCTGCGCTAAGTTGAAACGTAAGGGAGCAAGGTCACGTAAACCATACTGGTGGTCCAGTGAGGTACAGGTAGCAGTCAGAGAAAAGAAGGCGGCCTACAAAAAATATAAAACAACAAGAGGGGATAGGGATAAGGAAATGTACCAGCTTGCATCTAGAAAAGTCACCCGTATGGTGAGGGAGCAAAGTCAGTAAAAGCAGCGCGCTGGCACAGGGATACATGGAGGAAAAGGGTTCTTCCGGTACATTGGGGAGGCGGAGAAAACTAAGGGCCATCTCAGCAGATTGAGATCAGAAGGAGGGTGGGTGGAAGAGGCGAGGACCAGGCAGGGTATTTAAGTACTTTGCCTCTGTGTTCACTAGGGAGGGATGGGATATCTACAAAACAAGGCATGAAGGGGATGGAAGCGGCAGGGGTGAGATCAGGGGCAACAGAAATGGAGCAAGAGGAGGGAAAGGTACCCCAGGGGGTCACATCTGGATAAGGAAAAAAGACCAGTAAGGGAGGGACAGATGATGCTATCTCCACAAAGGGTGTGGTTAGCCTCAAGGCCCTAAAGAAAACAAATCTCCTGGGCGGATGGCATTCATCCGAGAGTACTATGGGAATTGGCGGACATACTGGCTGCACCTTGGCGGAGCTTTCAGCAGGTCACTTGAGACAGGAGGGTACCTAGGGATTGGTTGAGGCACATGTGGTACCAATCCATAAAGGGGGTCGAGGAAGTACCAGGTAATTATAGACCCATCAGTTTGACCTCGGTGGTGGGAAAATTAATGGAGAGTATTCTAAAGGAGCGATTGGGGTGTACTTGGAGGAGGTGGGAGGTCTGGATAGTCGGCAACATGGGTTTGTGCCAGGTAGATCATGTCAAACCAACCTTGTGAGTTCTATGAATGGGTAACATCAGAACTGGACAGGGGTAAGCCTGTGGATGTATTATTCTTGGACTTCAGCAAGGCGTTTGACTCTGTCCCCACAATGGTCTGGTGGAGAAACTGATGGGGTTAGGAGTAGGCCCTTGATGGTCAGATGGATTGAAAACTGGCTAGCTGGGACGCACTCAGAGAGTAGTGGTCTGTGGGGAGCTCTCAACCCTAGAGAGGTTGGTAGTGGGGTACCACAGGGCTCGGTCCTGGGTCCGATCCTGTTTAATGCATACATATCGGACATCAGGGAGGGTATAGGGTGTGAAATGAGTCTCTTGAGGATGACTCCAAGATGGGAGCAGTAGTTGAGGGAGAAGAGGGAGGTGGCCCTGCAAGGACCTGGACACCCTGGAAAGCTGGGCTCACACATGGAAATAAATTTCAGTATCACCAAGTGCAAGGTGTTGCATCTTGGTCGGGAAACCCTAAACACAGGTACACCCTGGGAGGAGGCGCTGAGGCCTCAATAGGGGAAAAAGACCTGGGGTCATGGTGGATACATGTATGAATAACTCTGAGCAGTGCAGGAGAGCAGCTAGCAAGGCAAACAGGATGTTGGGATGCATCGTAGGGGATCACCTCTAGGAGCAGGGAAGTGATTCTGCCGCTGTACAATGGACTGGTTAGACCACACCTTGAGTACTGTGTACAGTACTGGAGACCACATTTGAAGAGGGACATACAGCTCCTGGAGAGGGTACAGAGGAGGGCAACAAAGATGATACGAGGCTGGGGATTTGACTTATGAGGACAGACTTGAGGAGCTCTGCCTGTTTTCATTGGAGGAGAGGAGAACAGGGGACATGATTGGGGTCTTCAAGTACCTCAAGGGAATAAATAGGGTAAACATGGAGGGATCTTCAGACTAAAGCAGGGAGGTATCACCAGAGGGCATGGTTTGAAGTTGGAAGGTGGAAGGGTGAGGGGAAAAGGAGGAGGTTTTCACCGAGAGGGTGGTGGACCTTGGAATGCACTGCCTGGTGAGCTGGTTCAGAGATCCACAGTGGAGGGCTTCAAGAGAGGGTGGGACAGACACAGAAAGTGGATGTATCAGATGATGGCCTGTCCCGGGGGGGGGGTGGGGATGGATGATAGGGGTTTCTAGAGAACAAGGGATGGGAGGATCTCGGCACCCAACTAAGGATCTAGGTTCGAGCAGACTCGATAGACCGTAAGGCCTAATCTGCTGGCAAATAGTATGTTAGTATGTTACAAGGCACTTATTCAACACCGAGACAGCACTAACCTGGTCGGGTGCAAAAGACAGGTAGAGCTGGGTATCATCAGCATAGCAGTGAAACCTCAGCTCATACCGTCTTACAATGTCTCCGAGGGGTAGCATATATACTGCAAATAACATGGGGGAAAGCACCGAACCCTGTGGAACCCCGCAGGGCAGAGATAAAGCCCCGGAAGAATGTAATCCCGAGACCACTCTCTGCATTCTCCCCTCAAGGTAAGATGAAAACCATCTGAGGACCATACCTGAAAGTCCACAGATGGACCCCAGGCGTTCGAGCAAAACCCCATGATCCACAGTATCAAAGGCTGTTGACAAATCAAGGAGAACAAGAATAGAACGATGTCTCCGATCTCTCGCCATCAGGAGATCACTGAGCACCCGAACCAGAGCAGTCTCGGTGCTATGCCTTTTACGAAAACCGGACTGGAGAGGTTCGTATAGACTATGGATGGTCAAATGGTTGTCTGAGTCGCCACAACTTTTTCAATAACCTTCCCTACAAAGGGGAGGTTAGAGATCGGGCGGTAATTAGCTAGGTCATCCGGGTCCAAGGAAGTTTTCTTCAGAAGGGGAGTCACCACCCCTTCCTTCAGAAAGCTAGGGAAAACTCCAGTCTCCATGAAGCACCAGATAATCCAAGCAAGGATCAGGCCAATAACCTCACTACATCCCAAAATCAGGGAAGTAGGACCCGGATCCAACCTACAGCACGTTGGGCACATCTCGCAGGCAATCCTCATAGTGTCTACGAAATCCAGCAGGTCAAAAGTACTCCAGGAAATTCCAGGCGCCACAACAAAACACCGGTCAACTGCAACAACCTTAGAGTGAGGTCGGGGACACTGCCTCCGGATGTCTTCCACCCTATTAACGAAGAACCGAGTGATCTCTTCACAGTCAGTCTGTGTAAAAACTTGATGGATCTGCTGACAGACTGGGTTGCACAGTCTGTCAACAGTTCTGAAGAGCTGAGCCGGTCGATTCCGAGCAGCAGAAATTTCCCTGGACAGGAATTCTGCCTTCTTACGGGAAATTTCTGTTTGATAGAGCTTATAATGCTCTAACAAAATAAGATGGTCGGCATCCGAGGCAGTCTTCCTTCAACGACGCTCCAACCTACGCCCCAACCTCCGGAGCCCCCTCAACGCCTCGTCAAACCAAGGAGCGACAGGACGACACGGAAGAGGGTGAACACGGGCAGGTGCAATCTGATCGAGGGCAGCCGAGATGGTCTCATTATAGGCCACCACAAGTCGCTCAGGATCAGAGCACAAATCGTCAAACAGCGAGAAGTCAAGGACCGCCATCAGGTCTTCAGGGACAACATCCCGCAATGGGTGGTACTTGACCAACTCCACAGGAGCCGACCTACCCAGGGGGGCCTCAAAATTGAACCCAACTGAGTAATGATCAGACCAACCGACTGGTTCCACCACCAAGTAGGATGCCTTGATCCCCAGGAGAAAAACAAGATCAAGAGAGTGACCACCTTTATGGGTGGCTGTGGAAACAACCTGCGTGAAGCCCAGCGATATCATCTGGAGGAAATGTTGACCAAAAAGTGAGGATTTGTCGCCGACCCACGCATTGAACGCCCAGTACCATCAATCTGGGCGATTCCAAAGCCATGTCGGCGGCAAAGTCTGCTATTTCCTGCCGGAAAAGCTTCTCATCCCCTGGTGGACGGTAAATGAGAGCAATCCTGCACCCCACACCAGCCACCGCAGTACACTCAAATGATCTTGCTTCCTCAACTGGAACAACAGTTAGGCCCAATCCGATCTTAAACAGATCTCTCCCCGCGGTCTAATCTCGGCGATGTATAACCGAGAACCGGTAGGAATAGCGGCCTCTAAAGCGGGCCGCATTCCCATCCAACCAGGTCTTGGTAATGCAAGCCAGATCTGCCCCTGCAACAAAGTCCTAATAAGACCCGTTTATTATGGACAGATCTGGCATTGCACAACAACGCTCGGTCAGGACGAGGCTGGACGCAGAAGTTGTCCCAACCACTTGCTCCTCGAATACTAGAGGTACCCTTGGGCATGGGGAACCAGGAACGGGACTACCACGCTTCAGAAACCATTTCGCCCCAGGGCGTCTTCGAGGCCGAACCACCCCTATGGGAGAGCACCGCTCCCTCCACTGTCCACAACCCTCCACACCCCCCCAATTCCTCCACCCCCTACGCACAATCCCTAATGCCCGACACCGATGGTAAACATGGGCTGGCAAGGGGGGCAAGACAAAGGGGCGGAGGGCATGGAGAGCGGAGGCCGAGTAACAAACAGCAGGAAAAGCTGACCAGCACATCAGGCTGTCGTAGCAAAATAAAACCAAAGTTGTTTATGTGACAACTGGATTCCTTGGGGACTGCGTTCCACTAATGAACTGGTCTGCCAGGTGTGCCCCCATCCTAGAAGGGAAGCATCTGTGGTGAGCACTCTGGATGGCTCCTTTTGCTGGAAGGGAACTCCCTCTCTGAGATTTTCTATGTCCTTCCACCAGTCCAGGCTTGGAGCAATGTCCTTGTGACTGGTATGAGTTCTGACAGGGAATCTTTTTTTCTGGGACCCGTGAGCCCTTAGGTGATACTGGATGTCCCTCATCTGAAATCTGGAACCTAGGACCACAGCTGTAGTGGAGCCATGTGGCCCACAAGTCTGAGGAAATGTCTGGCTGCTCTGGGCTGGCCCAGAGTGGAGTCGTCTGCTAAGCTTTGAAGGTTGTGCGCCCTGTCAAGAGGGGGCAAGGCTTTTTCCCCTCTGTGTCCAGTTCTGCCCCAATGAATTCCAGTAACTAAACTTGTTCGAAATAGGACTTTTTGAGGATAGGTGAGAAAGCCCAAGGAATCCAGAATGCAATGTGTTAGGCTGAGGGAGTCTCTGACCTTCTGTGGGGACTTGTCCACCATTAACCAATCGTTCAGGTAAGGGCAGACAGACACCTGCTGTCTCCTGAGGTAAGCTGCAACTACTGCCAAGCACTTGTGAAGACTCTGGGCGCTGAAGAAGGGCCAAAGTGATGCAAACTGATAATGGCCTGAAGGTAGTTTGAATCTGAGGAATTTTCTGTGGCACGGCCTGACTGGAATGTGGAAATAGGTGTCCTTTAGATCTAGGGAAGCTGACCAGTCAACCTTTTGCAAGGATCGAATCACCACAGTCAGGGTAACCATCTTGAATTCGGGACTGAGTGTTTGTTCAGATACCCGAGATCTAAAATGGGCCGCCAATCCCCATTTCTCTTCTGAGTAAGAAAATACCTGGAGTAGAGACATTTTCCCCAGTGGTGGTAAGGAACTCTCTCCACTGCTCTTGCAGATATGAGTGACTGCACCACTAGCTCCAATAATAGTTTTTCTGTTGGAGTTGGAGATTTTAAAGATCTGTGACTCTGCAGAGTTGGAAACTTTTTGAACTGCAGAGAAAGCCCTTGACCCACCACCTCCAGCGCCCACTTGTCTGTGATAATGAGGCACCAGTGGTGGAGGTAGTAGGTCAGCCTTCCTCCTACCGAGGGAGGGGAGGTGACCTGGTTTCTGTAGTCAGGAGATTTGTTTAGACTGAGTTTTTGAGGAAGGAAAGGGGTTGGCTCATCTTTGTGCCCTCCTTCTTCCCCTGTAAAAAAAACCCGCATCTGAAGGTAGTCCACGGGCATGGGTACTGGCATAGGGTAGAAGGCCCTAGGATAGTAACCTCTACCTCTGTTCCCCCTGCCTTGAAATCTTTGGAAAGTAGAGGCATTTTCTTTGGCAGCAATGTGCTGGTGCTGCGGCTTGTATTTTCTGAGTATCCTTGTGTAATTACAGCTTTGAACAGTAATGCAGCATCTGGAAGCAGTCTTAATTTTGTACTATATTACAGCTTCAGTGCAGCACTGTTAGGGTATTTTAGTGAATACAGCTCAGAGTTTGATGTTATTTTTTGAACTACAGCCCTATATTCTTTCGACTGCTTCACTCTCTTAATTTTCTCCCCTGCTCTCTGCTACTTTTCATATCCTACTTGGGAGCGCCATCTCCCACTGGCACTGCGATGTCCCATGTGCCCCCCCTTCCTCCTTTTCTCACCCTAACGCAACCAACTAACCTAGTTCACTTCTTTGATTGGGCGTCTCAGGTGATTGACCGGGTGGGGGGGATGGACATGGCCTATCTGGACTTCAGTAAGGTCTTTGACACTGTTCCCCATAGGAGGCTGGTAAGCAAGATGGAAAACCTGGGGTTGGACGGGAAAATAAGCTGGGTGAAGGCCTGACTGGTAGGAAGAACTCAGAGGGTGGTGCTAAATGGGGTGCACTCTGGGATGGCGAGGGTAAAGAGTGAGTGTCACAGGGGTCAGTTTTGGGTCCACTTCTCTTCAACATCTACACCAGTGATATTGCAGAGGGTTTGAAGAGAAGGGTATGCCTATTGGTAGATGATACAAAAATATGCAATATGACACCCCGGGGGGGGGTGGAGGTGGAGGACATGAGAGAGGACTTAGACACTCAAAAAATGGTCTGGGATGTGGCAGCTGAAATTTAATGCCACGAAGTGTGCTGTGATGCACTTGGGGAGTAGGAACAGAAGAGCAGGGTACACCTTAGGTGGGGAGGAAATCAAAGTAACAGAACAGGAGAGGGATATGCCGATCGTAAGTCTCCTCGAACCTTAAGGTAGGAATCCAATGTAGCAGGGCAGCGGGAAAGGCCAATGGAATGCTGGCATGCATAGGCAGGGGCATTACTAGCAGAAAGAGGGGGGTAATAATGCCCCTTTACAAAGTCATGGTGAAGCCGCACCTGGAGTATGGGGTTCAGTTCTGGAGGCCACATCTCCACAAGGATATAGATGCACTGGAGAGGGTTCAGAGAAGGGCAGTCAAGATGGTGCAGGGTATGCAAGGAAAGTCATTCGAGCAGAGGTGTAAGGAGCTTAAATATGTAAAGGGGCTCAATAAAGTGGGAGAAGAGGGTTTACTTAAGAGGAAGGAGGGGGTCAGAACTAGAGGGCACAGCCGCAGACTGCAAGGAAAAAGATACAGGGGCAATGTGAGAGGACGTTTCTTCACTGAAAGGATGGCTGAGTCCTGGAACAGACTACCAGACGGAGTGGTGGGGGCTAAATCGGTGGAAGAATTCAAGAGGGCATGGGACAAGCATAGGGGGCTGAGTATCAGGGGGAGGGCAGGGACTGACAGGGAAGGGGAGGTGGGCAGACTAGATGGGTCAGTATGGTCCTTTTCTGCTGTCAAGCTTCTATGATGAACTCATTTTCCAACCTTCAATCTGCAACCAGTGCCATTCACCAATTTACTTAATCCTCTGCCCCCCCAAGCCCTTGCTGTTTACCCGTCTCCTGCCTCTGTCTGCTCCCCGCCCACCGATTACTCGCTATTAATACTCATCTTTCTCCATTTCTTCCTCCTTTCAGCTGGAGGCTCCTGACCAGGCGCTCCCAACTACAGCTGCCCAACTTTCACTGGAGCCGTGTCCGCTGGCCAAGTCAAACTGCAGGTAAGCTCAACGGCTCCACTTGAATTCTGGCACCTCTTCCTTCGGCCTATGATTGGTCACTTTCCACAGGCAGAAGCTTTCACTGGCCACTTATCTCAGGCAGAAGCTCCTCATTGGCTGATTCCTAAGCTGGCTAGAGCCTCCTTTTTTCTCTCTCTCCCTAAGTGTAATCAACTGTGGACAGACTACAGCTTGGATTTTCTCCCGCCCTCGACACTCTTTAAATAGACTTTTTTACCTCTTAGACTCCACCACCTTCCCTTCCTTTCATCCACTGGTGGCACTGCAGCCATCCCGCCCTTCTTAAAGGGCCTGTCTCAGAATCATTTTACCTATTTCAATCATCTTTTCTGCACCTCTATCTTCATATCCACAAGCACAGTTCTATTATCAAATAGCGGGACTGCATTTCTCCTCTTGCTGCATTGTCCTGTAGCTGGCTATCTTCCATGTGCTAAATTAGTGGCTACTCTTACCAGCCTCAAGTTTTTCCCCATCAGCATGTTGTACAGCTCTATACCCTAGCAGTATCGAAGAGTACCTATCCTATTCAGGACAAAAATGATCCAGACAGTGTTCAGCATGCAGTTGAGCATACTTTGCTGTGCCCTTCTGCTTGGTAGCATCCAGCTCACTATCAGCTCTCCCACTGGCATGTATGATTCCATCTCTTTGACATGCCCCCATACCCTGCCACAGTATTTATACCACCCTGATACTGACTCTCAAGGAACCAAATCTTTTATGAATCTCTCCCTTTCAGTCTATAACCCTGCACCATTAATCCTCTCTGCCAGGGTGGCTATTGATGCCTCCACAGTTTTATATCGTCAGATCGATCCCTGCTC
The DNA here is from genome assembly GCA_016271365.2 of Neoceratodus forsteri. Taxonomy (NCBI): domain Eukaryota; kingdom Metazoa; phylum Chordata; order Ceratodontiformes; family Ceratodontidae; genus Neoceratodus; species Neoceratodus forsteri. The sequence goes on along the minus strand of CM057451.1, from coordinate 665,454,906 downwards.
ATCTACAACGACATTATCTCCTTCGAAAAGGAGACAGGTGCTACTTGCCAAGTTACCAATCAGCACCCTAAAGAAACTACTCCTTATACTGCTACTCTGCTCGGGAAATGTAGAAATAAATCCAGGTCCACTGTCACTTATCACAGCCCCCTCCGATCTAGCTCACCTAAAAAGGCATCAGTTTTCTCCATATAAACGCCTGCAGTCTGCTCAGAAAACCTGACACAATCCCCAATGTATTAATCATATCGGAAACCTGGTTAAAAAGTGCCACTCCCGATGATGAAATAAAATCTTCCCTCCTACAATTTTTAAAGAGCTGATGGGCAAACTGGGGGGATCGCGATATACGTCCTAGACAAATATACTGGTGTCCCTCATCTGAAATGTGGCACCTAGGACCACAGCTGTAGTGGAGCCATGTGGCCCACAAGTCTGAGGAAATGTCTGGCTGCTCTGGGCTGGCCCAGAATGAAGGAGTTTGCTAGGCTTTGAAGGTTGTGCGCCCTGTCGAGAGGGAGCAAGACTACTGCGAAAAGTGCTTTTTAGAAATAAAAATAACTGACTATGAGAAATGGCCCTGGCACTGGAGGCAGTGTCATTAGTGTCCACTGCCATATGAAACTGGTATTTTGTGGCTTCTAAGGCATTCTTTACAGTTTCTGCCAAGTCTTGAGCCACTTTGCCTGGGGCCTGCTGGCTGATAGCCAGAACAGAATTCCGGAAAGCCTTTTGATAGTGAGCTGTATAGGCCATCTTGGTAGCAAGTCGAAGAAGTAGAGAGGCTGTGGTGTAAGATTTTTTACCCAAGGTATCCAGCCTTCTAGATTTCTTTTGAGGAGGCTGGGAAGATAGAAGCACTTTAGCTTTGTTGCATGCAACAGCCTGCACCACCACCCCTCATGGTCAGGGTGCACGTAAAGAAATTCTGCATTAGTTTCCTCCAGCAGGTACTTTTTCCAATTTTCTTGTTCACTCCTGGAGTGGAAGTGGGGTTCTGGAATAGTTCAAAAGTACCTCTGTGAAATTATTTATTTATAGGCAGAAGCAACTTCTTAGAGGGAGGGAGATCCATCATATCTAGAAAGTCTTCTTTCTCGTCCTGATCAGTGGTCTCTTGGATAGCGAGATCCAGAGTATCCACCATATGTTGAATAAAAGTAAAGTGAGGGGAAAAATACTTCTAGCCATTAGAGGGAGAACCAAACTCTTGGTCAGGGGATACATCTGGTTCCAAAGGTTCACCCTTCTTCCTCCTCCTCACCCTCATAATAAAAGCCCTGACCAAGCCCAGGGTCAGAGGGGTGAGGGGTGTTAGTGTCAGGAGGGGCACCAAAGAGTTTGCCCATAGCCTGAAAAGTTTGATACAACTGCCAAGCCTTAGCCATTTGTTCATCAGACGGCATATCTTTTTGTGTCACTCATGTCTCCCTTTGCTTTTCAGTGGGAGAGGCAGTGATATGCTTTTCTTTTTAGCAGGTACTGGATCAGAAACCTGCTCAACGTGTCTCTTTTTGGCTTGGTCACTATTATTGTTTTTAATCAGACTTATTTTCTAGTGAGAACTAGGGCCGTGGTGCAAGAGATGCAGTTGCAGTAGGGCCCACACTGTCAGGGGGCCTACTGCCTCAGAGGTCATCATAAAAACCTTTTATTGTTAGAGACAAATATTTAACACTTTTGCACAGTGTTTTTACATTGTGTATCCATTTGAAATTGGGTTTGTCAGCAGTGACGACTGTGGGGTCTGCACTGCAGAGTTCTACTTCAGTTTCGAGAGTTGGGGGTACAGAACAAAGAAGCAATAGGGCCCGTTACTCAAACATCTGATCAAAGCAAATTACATTGTTCACTTCCTTAATCCTGCAAGGGGGAAGGGGGGCGCAACACAGACAAACTACAGATGCTCTGCAGGACTGACAGAAAAGAACCTACGCTTTAAATATCTTATATATGCTAATGGTTATTTTACGCTCATTGGCGAGGAGGTAAGGCACCACAAAATATTTTGCAAGGGGACCCTTTAAGCCATTGGCACACCCCTGGTGAGAACTTGCTGGACTTTACATTTATGAGAGGATGACCCCTCCTCAAGATTTTTGCTAGAAGTTACTCTGACATAGTCTATCAACAGATTTGGAGGTTTGCAGGGTGTGCTACCTAGGGCAACCGATTAGAAATAGTTTAGTATTCAATTACAACTGCTCAGCTTTTTTCTCCTATTGGTCTAATTGTCATGTAATCGCTCTTTAATGCCTAATGATCAGGCCTCTGTAACCACTGAATGTGTGTATTGTCTTATTGTCCACCCTGACGTGGAACCTTTGTAAAAGAGCTCACGCTCAAAGGTCTTTCCGAAATACTAATTAAACAATTATCAAACAATTAGAAGGAGAGGCAGACTACGAGGCCATAATTTCCAACCTTTTAGCCCTCTTTTAACTGTTTTAGAACAAAACTTTGAACATAATTCACAGGTATGGTCTGGACCTAAACAGCTTAAACAAAGATCATGGCCATCTGCCTTGGCCACCATCTTAGAGCACTTTACACAATTTTTAAAGCCTGTACGTCCAGTTCTTTTCTTAGGTCTATTTGACATGGCAATTTGTCAGAAGACCTCTGAATAATATTCCCAATAGGTAGAAATAGAAGAAGCCGGTTGGTTCCCAAGTGCTATGAAACTGCAAAAGACTGGTTGCAAAAAGCGCTACAAATAAAAAGTTAATCTAAGAAAAACGTGGTTCCGACAAGTAAAAGGAAACCGCTAAGCAAATAAAGTAAAAGAAATGAACACTGCAGTTATTTGGTAAAAAGTGCTAAATATTTTACCTCCGAAAAAGAGTAGGAACCGCAGTTCAAACCGCTGAAGAGAAAATACAGATACGTAAGAAAGTACAGTTACGCAAGAACTTACCGTAAAGTACAGTTACGTAAGAACTTACTGTAACAGTAGATCTTCGAGAACAGCTCTTACAGCAAGTTACACCATTAGGACTGAAGCCGGCAGGCACCACGACCCCACAGAAATTTTCTAGCTAGCAGTATCCAGCGGGGACTGCCCCCGACGTCAGCCCCGCCCCCTGACGTCAGGCATCATATAAAAGGGGACGGTCCCCCAGAATCCCCAGTTCTCCGGCCGGAGACTCCCAGCCGCTAGATGACATCTGAAGTGGAGACTGAGGATCCACCTTCAAAGAAGGTATGCAACAGGAAGGTGTTGTAAACACCGAAGCCTAGGTGATAATAAATGGAACAACTCTACCTCCAGAGGGGATGGTGGGAGGGAAACTACCTGCTGCAAGAGCTGTTCTCGAAGATCTACTGTTACGGTAAGTTCTTATGTAATTATACTATCTTACTTCGAGAAACAGCTCTTGCATTTTGCTTTTTCAGCGCCGACCCTGTGGAATTCTCTACCTCGTCGGTTGAGAGAATGCCCAACCATCAGTAGATTTAAAATTGAGCTTAAAGTTTATTTATTTGACCTGGCTTTCCCTAGTGATTTATAATGTAATTTTTAATGTTATTTATATTGGTTGTCTGCTTTTATGTTAAGCGCCTTGGTTTTGAAAGGCGCTATAAAAATAAAGTTGAATTGAATTGAATTGCAGCAGGTTACACCATTAGGACTGATTCCCAAGCAATTATGGAAATCCCTCTCAGACGGGAGGAGGCTAGGGAGAGATCATGAGTTGAACCGGAGTCTAGGACAGTAGTCCCTGAAGGACTGCTAGACCAAAACCAGCTCTTCACCTTGAGGCAACGTCCAGGCTATAATGCCTAATGAAGGTGTGCACGGTGCTCCAAGTAGCTGCTGCACAGATGGCGGAAGTGGAAATGTTCTTCAAAGCAGCAAAGGAGATAGCCACCCCTGTGGAATGTCCCTTGACCGAGCCCGGCAGGGACTTATTAAGCTTTTGGTAACAGAACGTGATGCAATGTATGAGCCATCTGGAAAGGATTGCTTAGAGACTGAAGCACCCAGCACCCTGTGGGCGAAGGAGACAAAGAGCTGATCAGATTTACGGTGTTGTCTGGTTCTGGTCAGATAGTATCTAAGACACCTATGCACTTTGAGTGTGTGCAGCAGGGCCTCTCCTCTGTTGGAGAACTTAGAGAAGTACACCGGGAGGTCGACATCCTGCAGTAAGGGCTGAGACCACCTTGGGAAGAAATTTTGGATTTGTCCTTAGGGACACCCTGCCCTGGTGAAAAACCAAATAAGGTTATTTGCACACGAGTGCATGGAGCTCAGAAATCTTTCTGGCAGAAGTAACAGCAACTAAAAATAACGTCTTCCAAGCGAGGAGATGTAGCTCGCAATCCGTAGTTGGTTCAAAAGGAGGCAGCATAAGCTGCTCTAGGACGAAGGGTAAGTCCCAAGGTGGAATGGGATCCTTAACCGGAGGCCTAAGGTGGAGAACGCCGTGCAAAAAAGCACGTGCGGCTTCCGACTGGGATATGGACTGTAGGCCTACGGGAGCGTGATACGCCGAGATGGCACAGAGTTGTACCTTTATTGAGGAGTAGGCCAAGCCTGCCTCAAAGAGGGACAAGAGGTAGTCTAATACCGAACCCTCAGAACAATCCAGTGGGGAAAGTCCCCGTACTTGAGCCCAGAGACAGAATCTGTGCCATTTCATGGCGTACGTGGCATGAGTGGCCGGTTTTCTAGCAGCCGCTAGAACATCTGCTACCTCGTGCGAGACCCCGTATCGCATGACTGCTATGTCCTTAGGAGCCAGGCATGCAGGCTCAGAGAGCGTAGGTCCAGATGAACCAAGGAGCCTGCCTCCTGGGACAGTAAGTGACAGCTGAGTGGCAGAGGCACTGGCGGTTCCTGAGAAAGTTGGTACAGCAGGGGGAACCAAATCTGCCTGGGCCAAAAGGGAGCGAATAAGATCAGAGTCGCCTGCTCTCTGCGGAGTTTCAGAAGAACCCTCTGGATCAATGGGAAGGAAGGGAAGGCGTAGAGGAATCTGCCCGCCCAAGAGAGGGACAACGCGTCTCACCAGAAAACACCAGGCCCTGGATCTAGCGAGCAGAAATTGGGCAGTTTTGCGTTGGATGGGGACACGAAAAGGTCCAACTCTGGCATCCCCCATCTGCAAAACAAATCCTCTACGACCTCTTCGGAGTAGTTCCCATTCGTGGACTCTGGCCTGAGAGCAGCTCAGACTGTTTGTGATAACGCTGTTCACTCCTGGAACATGGACAGCAATAAGATCTGCACCGTGCTGAAGTACCCAATCCCACACCCTCATGGCCTCCCTGCAGAGAGGGTAGGACTGAGTGCCTCCTTGTTTGTTGATGTAGTACATCACCACGGTATTGGCTGTTTGCAGCAGAAGAGTACCCGGTAGAATCTCCGATTGGAAGGCCTGCAAGGCATATAGGACCGCTCTAATCTCTAAAATGTTTATGTGAAGGTGAGATTCCTGGGTCATCCACGAGCCCCGAGACCTGACACCGTTTAGGTGGGCTCTCCAACCAGACCCTGAAGCGTCATGACCGGAGACGGCGCAATAAAGGGGACTCCCATCGAAAGGTGTTCTGGGATGAGCCACCATTGCCAATCCCAGATAATGGCCTTCATGATCTGGATTGGATGCTGCAGATGGTCTTACTTTTGATCCCACTGCACCCGTAACATCTACTGGGTCACCTGCACATGGAGACAGGCTAAAGGGACTGTTGCAATGGCTGTAGCCATGTGTCCGAGCAGGCAAAGGACCAATCTTGCCGGAACGGTCTTCCTCGCCAAGATATCCCCTATAAGGGATCTGATGTGCTCCGCTCTGTCCTGGGGTAAAACAGCTTTCCCTAGGACGGTGTCCAGGACTGCGCCTATGAACTGCAGTCTCTGACACAGAACCAGGTGCGACTTCTCCCGAATGATGGTGATGTCCAACGATCCGAAGAGGGAATGAGTTCAGTGCATCGCGGACATCAAGGCCTCCCGAGAGAGGGCCATAAGGAGCCAGTCGTCCAGGTAGGGGAACACACAGTGGCCTTGTATCCCGAGAGCTGCCGCCAGGACTGCCATGCACTTCGTGAATACCAGAGGTGCCAAGGACATTCCGAAGGGGAAGGCTCGAAACTGATAATGGCGACCCAGAAACTCAAAGCGCAAGAATTTTCTGTGCACCCGAGCTATCGGAATATGCAGGTAGGCATCCTGCATGTCCAGTGATACTAAGAAGGCACCCTGCCTGAGCACGGGAATTAGCCCTGGAAGAGTCACCATGCGGAAGCGTTTGTATAGCACCGAAGCATTGAGGTCGCTGAGGTCCAGGATCGGAGGGAGGTCCCCTGTCCTTTTGGGAACCATAAAGAAGCACGAATAATATCCTGTGCCTCTCTGGTTCCACGGTACATGCTCTATGGCCTCTTTATCCAGAAGTGCTAGCACCTCCTGCTGAATGAGCAGGGCATGCTGACCCGAGTAACAGGAAAGCAGGGGAGGTCTTGAAGGTGGGTGGTCGAGGAATTCTATAGAGAGTGTCCTCTCTCTACCAATTGTAGAACCCACCAGTTGGCAGTTATTTTCTGCCACCCTGCAAGGTGGCGGGAGATGCGACCACGGAACTTTTCTTCCCACTGATCTAGAGGAGGGGCGGGGGCCGGGAAGGAGTCATGCTGTGGCGGCGTTGCTTCCCGCGGGCTGAGTCAGTTTAGTGCATCTCTGACCTTGGCCTGGGGAAGACTTAAACTCAGCCTTGCAATTGAAATTGCCCCTTTATTGCTGGTCGGAACATGGTTGTTGCCATTGTTGCCAGCCGCGAAAGCGATTCTGGTTCCTACGAAAGGAGCCAGTTTTGGGCCTGTACATGGCCTGTACGGTTCTCACCACCTTCCTGGCGTCCTGTAAGTTGATTACCTTTTCAGATTCTTCACCAAACAGGACATCTCCATTATAGGGGATGACCAGGATATTTTTCTGGACATCTGCAGTAAAACCGGAAACGCGAAGCCATGAGTATCTCCGGAGACAGACGCCAGAGGCTGCTCCCTTCGCCGCAGAGTCCACCGAGTCATAGGCAGCTCTCACAACTTGGATCCCCACATCTGACCCTGTGTGAAGAAGGTTTAAAAGTTCCTCCTTCTGCTCGCCATCTGGAAGGGCTTTGACCAGGTCCTGGCCCTGTTCCCACAGGGCGTTCTGAAACGGAACCATGTGTGTTAGGTAGTTCAGAGACCTGAGGGAGCATGTAGCAGCCACATACATGCATCTCCCCAGTGAATCCAATTGCTTGGATTCCTGGTCCGGTGGCTGGGTGCTCAGATGCTGCAGCCGTTGAGACTGGTCATTTGAGGCCGTGATGACCAGTGCATCAGCCAGGGGTTGTTGTGCCAAGTACAGGTCCTCCAAAAGAGCCCTGTACAGGCGGTCAGCCTTCTTCGGCACAGCGGGGGTGGAATGCGGACATTTCCACACGGCCTTGGTGACGTCCGAAAAGGTATCCACCAAGGGTGGCACCACCACAGGCTTAGGGTCTTTCTGACAAAGATATCTGGCTAGGCACTGTCGTTCAGGGTCTAGCTCTTCCGTCTCCCATCCCATATTCTCCTGGATGTGCCACGTGATTTCAGCAAAGGAGGGCTCATTCCGAGGTGACCTGGGGAGGTCTCATGGGTCTGGTGATGAGACTGATGGGAGAAGGAGACCTGGAGGTATCAGATGAGTCCGGTCTTGAGTCGTCCCCCTGCGGAGTGGACCTTCTTCCTCTAGGTCGTTTGGGGCTGGGGGACCCTGAGGAAGACCGTGAAGGGGGCCTTCTCCTTTCTCTGGATCTACCCCTAGGAGGTGGTGTAGGCTCCTTGGGGGGTCGGGGGTCTGCCGTCTGGACTCTGGGGAGGAGGAGGAGGCTTTACTGGGACCACATCCTTCATGATAAGTGTCCCACCAAAAGGTGAAGAGATCTTTAACTTCCTGTAGGTTCATGCCAAACGACTGGCCAGGTGTCTGGGTTGGCCTGTCGAAGGTGTCAGGCGCCGGCTCCGGGGTCGCTGCCAGTTCAGGCGAAGGCTCCCGAGGAAGCCTGGCATCTTCCATGTCTCCTGCCTGGTCGTCAGGCAACATCAAATTCTCCTCCTATGAACCCCGGCGACCGTTATCGACCAGTGACAGGAGGGCGGATGTCTGCTCCGAAGGTCGTTTGACCGATGTCGGGTACTTGAGGAACGTCTGGTCTGTCGGGCGTTTGGCCAGCGATGGCTCGGCAATCCGCTTAGGCTCCGACATCCGCTTGAGGGATGTCAGGTCCGCGATCTTCCTGGGAGGGAGGCCGGGTCTCCTGGGAGACCGATCTGGTGTCTGGTTCCTGGCGTCTGTTCGAAGTAGTAGTAACCAACTTCGAGGAGGACTTAGACCGATGACAGTCGGAAGACTTCCCTGAGGCCCAGGAGGGCGTAAGAGATGTATCCGAAGTCCTGGAGGTCTTCAGCGGGTGGAGAGAAGCCGAAGGACCACCAGAGGATCTGACCTTAACTGGTGGAGGCTGGGAACGAGCCCTGGATGGACAGCGGTCCGAGCGCGTGGAGCCAGAGCTTGTGCGCAAGTCCGAGGCCCGGTTCGGGGATCTGGACCTGGCCTTCTCCCGGTGTTTATGGGACTTGGAGGCTGACTCACCTCTGGGGGCAGGGTCTTTTTCCTAGGTTTTTAATTTTTCTTCTAATAGGAACCCCTGGAGTGCCTTTTGACGGTGGATCCTGGTGCGGCTGTTAAATTGCTGGCAAATAGAGCAGGCCTTGGTGTTGTGCTCCGGACCTAGGCACCGCAGACAGGCAGTGTGGAGATCCTTGAAAGGGATCCATTTGCTGCAGGCACACTTAGAGGGGTGTCCTTCTGTGGAAGGAGTAGGAGATGCCGACATTTAGCAAAGCAAAAGTTTGCTGAAGAAGTTCAAGACGTCGTTCGCTAATGAGGCTTCCGTGAGGCCAATGCTGGTGAGTCGATGGCGGGAAAAGAACTGGGGATTCTGGGGGACCGCCCCCTTTTATATGATGCCTGACATCAGGGGCAGGGGCTGACGTCTGGGTCAGTCCCCGCTGGATACTGCTGGCTAGAAAATTTCCGTGGGGTCCTGGCGCCTGCTGGCTTCAGTCCTAATGGTGTAACCTGCTGCAAGAGCTGTTTCTCGAAGTAAGATCACAAGATCTTCAAGAGGAGCTCATGCAGCAGGCAGTCCCCTTAGGACTGAAGCCAGCAAACCTAAATTCCTAACTATAGCTTCTTGCAGTCTGAGCAGAGGACTGCCCTGATGTAGCTATGCCCGATGTCAGGCGTGGTATATAAGGCGGTCCCTGGTACCACCTCTCAGTTCTCCACTTGGAGACCTAGCTGAAAACAAAACTGGAGAACCAAGCAGGAAGTCCCCACCATGGGCTGGTGACCTAAAAAACAAATAACAATCCTAGGGGACGGTGGGTGGGAAAGCCACCTGTTGCAAGAGCTCCTCTCGAAGATCTACTGTTACGGTAAGTTCTTATGTAACTACTATCCGACTTTGAGGGTGGAGCTCTTGCAACAGGTAATGCCATTAGGACTGAGTCCCAAGCAGTACCCAAGGATAGACCCAGATCTGAGAGGGTGGTAGGGAGAGATGCAAAAACAGCTGAAGCTGAAAAAGGCACCCGAGAGTACGCCCTGCAGGACTGCTAGTCCGAAACCTGCTCTCCTTCTGGATGCAGTATCCAGGCTGTAATGCCTGATGAAAGTGTGGAATGAACTCCATGTATCTGCAGCACAAATATCTGCCGAAGAGACATTTTTGAGTGCTGCGAAGGAAGAGGCCACTGCTCTGGTGGAGTGGCGCTTAACTGTTCCCAGAAGTGGTTTATTATTATGCTGGGAGCAGAAAGTAATACACTGCACCAGCCAGCGGGCTAGTGATTGTTTGGAAACAGGAGCCCCTAGCATTTGTTTGGCAAATGAAATGAACAACTGGTCCAACTGTCGGGAGGAGCGGGTCCTGTGGAAGTAATACCTCAAAATCCTATGAACATCCAAGGTGTGCAACAGCGCTTCACCTTGATTGACAAAAACTGGATAATAAACCAGAAGGTTAATGTCCTGATTAAGAGTCAGCATAGACACTACCTTCGGCAAGAACTTCGGGTTTGTTCGCAGGGTCACCCTGTCCCTGTGGAAAACTATGTAAGGTTCCTTACACATCAGGGCCTGGAGCTCTGAAACCCTTCAAGCGGAGGTAATAGCTACCAAAAGAAGGGTCTTCCATGAGAGGAAGAGTAGCTCGCATGAAGCTGCTGGCTCGAAGAGGGTAGAGTGAGTTTCTCCAAGACGAAAAGCAAGTCCTAAGGAGGAATGATCTCTCCTGAAAGGCCCGATATGCAAGACCCCTCTAAGAAATGTCTTACAGACGTTGAGCTGTGCCAGCATTCTGTCTCCGAAGGGATCATGATATGCAGAAACTGCACACATATGCACCTTAATGGACGAATAGCTCAGTCCTAAGTCCAGAAGGTGACGGAGATATTTTATCACGTGCTCTGCCGGACAACCCAGGGGATCTAGGGCACAGGTCACAGCCCAAAGACAGAAGCGTTTCCATTTCAGAGCATATGTGACCCTGGTGGAAAGCTTCCTCGCTGCCACCAAGATCTCAGCCACCCTGCTTGACACTCCTAGCCTCTCTTCTGCTAGGATTGCAGGAGCAATTGTAGGATGCATGTAGGTGAAGAGAGTGAAGAGAAGGATGGACGAGAGTCCCCTGCTCTTGTGAGAGCAAGTGGGTGAAGAGTGGCAACTGCATTGGAGGTTCCAGAGACAGCTGCTGGAGCAACGGATACCAAATCTGGCGGGGCCACCAGAAGACAAAATTACTCACCTTAGTAATTGTGTTTCTTCTAATGGAGTCTTGCTGTATTCTGACAATTTACAGTTAGCTCCAGCTCTTGAACTGCCCCAGAGAGTGAAGGGTTAAATCCTATGCCAGGTATAGAATGTTGGGCTCGAGCTCGGTTGAAAACTCGGTCTGTGTCCTTTTGAAACCAAACCGTCAGATTCTTGCGAGCTAAAACTCACCAACTATAAAATTTGGACATTGTAAAAACTCCTAGTAGCCAACTGGCAACAAAGACTTTGGATTCCCTAAAAGACTCAAGTCAGGAAACCCAAAGAACCAAAACCAGGTAATAAGAACTAAAAACTCTTAATTAAACAAGTCCAAAGCACCCAACACAACAGGAGTGGGCTAAAGACACGCCTGGGGTGAAACACGGCACCTGCCCACCCACTTCCCAAAACAGGTTCTGAGAGGGGAGGCAGGGAGGGAGGTCAGAATACAGCAAGACTCCATTAGAAGAAACACAATTACTAAGGTGAGTAATTTTTTCTTCAAACAACATGAAGTCTTGCTGTATTCTGACAATTGCAGACTACCAAGCAGTACCTCCAAGGAGGAGGGACAGAACCTACTTTGGGAATAGACTCTGAAGTACTGCTGTGCCAAACCTAGCATCACTCCTAGCCTGGATATCCAGAGAGTAATGCTTGGTGAAGGTATGAACAGTCTTCCAAGTGGCTGCTTGACAGATTTCTAACAAGGGGATATCCCTAGCTGCAGCCAGAGATGCAGCTGTACCTCTAGTGGAATGAGCCCTCAGGCCTGAGGGTGCAGTTTTCCCCCAGTTTTTCATAGCAGAATTGAATACAGAACACAATCCACCTGGCAATGGTTCTCTTGGTGGCATGTTTTCCCTTACCTACTTCCTCATAAGTGAGGAACAACTGGAGGGAGTCAAACCTGTGACCCTTTGTACGTTCTATGTAGTAACTAAGGGCCCTTTTAACATCTAAACTGTGTAGCTTCTGTTCCCCTGAGGAGGTGTGATCAGTGAAGAACACAGGAACAGACAGATTGGTTTAAGTAGAAATCAGAAACCACTTTAGGTAGGAACCTTCTATTGGTTCTAAGGACCACCTTATCCCTAAGGAAAGAAATGAAGTCAGGCTCCACTGACAGGGCTTGCAGTTCACTGATACATCTGGCAGAAGTAACAGCAACCAAAAACACAGTTTTCCAAGTCAAGTACTTGAGCTCTGCTGAGGACACAGGCTCGAAGGGGGGTTGCATAAGCTGAGCAATGCAAATATTCAAATCCCAGGCAGGAGCAGGATCCCTAAAAGGGGGATTGGTATGAAGCAATCCTTTGAAAAATTTACAGAATACAGGGTGAGATGACAGAGAGGAAGACTTCCCCACTGACAGGAAAGCAGAAATAGCTGACAAATGAACTTTGAGAGTAGCTGGTTTGAGGCCTTGGCCATTAAGGTAAACCATGTAATCCAGAACTGTAGACAACTCAGCAGTGTCTGGGTAAATGAGCTTCTTGGAACACTAAATACTGAACCGTTTCCATTTGGAGTTGTAGGTTTTTCTTGTGGCAGGCTTTCGAGAAGCCTTGAGGATATCCAGAACAACTTGGGACAGATGTAAATCTGCATATTCTAAGTCTTCAAGAGCCATACCTTGAGATTGAGTGACTGGAGATAGGGGTAACAAATCCTCCCCAAGAGGATGTTAGCAGATTGTAATTCCTGGGAAGAGACAGGGGAAGATGGACTGCTAAGGACAGTAACAGGAGGTACCAAGGCTGACTGGCCCAGTCTGGAGCAATCAGAATCACTTTGCATGGTTGTGATCTTACCTTGACTAGAACCTTGAACAATAGAGGAAAAAGAGGGAAGACATAAAGAAACTTCCCTTCCCAGTTCAAAATCAGGGCATCCAGAGGGACCAAACCCAAGACTAGGGGTCTGCAACAAAACAGAGGAAGCTGGTGATTGTCTGGGGCTGCAAAGAGATCCATCTCCGGAGTGCCCCACCTTGAGAAGATCACCTTCAACACCAAAGGATCCAGAGACCATTCATGATGGCCCTGGGAAATCCTGCTTAATGCATCTGCTATCACATTGTCCTTTCCTGGGAGGTGGACCGCTACTAGAAAGGTCTGCAGGGAATAAGCCAGGGACCATACTTTCATGGTCTCCGTGCACAAGGCTGTGGACCGAGTGCCTCCCTGTTTGTTGATATACCACATGGTGGAAGTGTTGTCCGTCCTGACCTGAACCACCTTGTTCTGTATTGACTGAGAGAAAGCTTGTAGGGCAAGAAGTACTGCCCTGAGCTCCAGAAGGTTAATGTGAAGAAGGGATTCCTGAGGGGACCACAGTCCCTGGGCCGTGAGAGCCCCCAGATGGGCTTCCCACCCCAAAAGGGAAGCATCTGTGGTAAGAACCACAGAGTGAGTTTGAGAGACAAATGGAACACCTTGCCTCAGACTGTCCAGGTCCTGCCACCACTGAAGGGACTGAATTAAGGTCTGAGTAACAGGAACTAGCTTGGTAAGAGGATCTTTCCTTTGGGACCAAAAGATTCTCAGGTGGAACTGAATGTCCCTCATCTGAAACCTGGCCCCTTGGACCACTGCTGTGGAAGCTGCCATGTGGCCCAGAAGCTGCAGAAAATACCTTGCTGTTCGAGAAACCACAGGGAGAAAGGAAGAGGCCAGCTGAGAGATGGCTTTTGCCCTTTCCAAAGGAAGGAAGGCTCTCGCCTTGAGGGTGTCCAGCTCTGCTCCTATAAAAGTGAAGAGCTGTACTGGTTCAAGAACTGACTTGGGAAGATCGAGAAGGAACCCCAGGGAAATGAGAAGTTGCTGGGTGACCTGCAGATCTGACTTGACTTGGTCTGGAGACTGGCCCACCAGAAGCCAATCATCCAGATATGGAAAAATAGAAATCCTTTTCCTTCTTAAAAAGGCCACCACTACTGCTAGGCACTTTGTAAACACCCTTGGAGCTGAGGTTAGACCGAAGGGCATTGCTCTGAACTGATAATGGCCTGAGGGCAATTCGAACCTGAGGTACTTTCTGTGGGAGCAACCTGATGGAAATGTGAAAATAGACATCCTTGAGGTCCAGGGAGGCTAGCCAGTCTCCTGGCCTCAGAGAGGGAAGAATTGTTCCCAGAGTTACCATTTTGAATTTTGGCTTTATTAGGTGCTTCTTTAGGTATCTTAGATCTAGGATGGGTTGCCACTCACCTATCTTTTTTGGGGTAAGGAAGTACCTGGAGTACAGACCTTTGCCCCTGTATGGAGTAGGAACTCTCTCTATGGCCTTTAAAGCCAGTAGAGACAAAACCTTTGCCTCTAGAGCAAGGGTTTCTGAATTATTTGCAGGTGGAAAGGATCTGGGTCTCAGTTTCGGAAAACTTTTGAAACTGAGAACCAGCCCCTGGCTTACAACCTCCAGGACCCACTTGTCTGAGGTAACAGACATTCAGTCCTGGACAAAGTAAGCCAGCCTGCCTTCTACTGGAACGGGGGAGTCGGCCTGGGCTGACACATCAGGGTGTCTGCTTGGCAGGAGCCTTAGGCTGAGGGGTGGATGCAGCCCTGCTCATCCCCCTTCTGCCTTTCCCTCTGAAGAACCCCCACTGAGAAAAGGAAGAGGAGGCCTGCGCCTGGTAGAAAGGCCTGTGAAAAGGCCTGCCCCTGCCCCTAGCTTGCTGCCTCTGCGGAGTTGCCTGCCTCTCCTTGGCCTGGGCACTACTATAAGTGGTCCTGTATGCATCCATTTTCTTCATGTAATTCTCTGTCTGCTCCCCAAACAGAGAACTACCCACTACAGGGAAATCCATGGCCTTAGCCTGGGTGTCCTGCGAAAGGCTAGTACATCCGAGCTGAGCCATTCTCCGAAAAGCCACAAATGTAGCCATTACTCTTGATGACACATCACTGGAGTCCACAGCAGCATGAAATTGCACTTTTGATGACTCAATCCCATCAGAAGCCACCTCCTCCAGCTCCTTGGCTAGCTGGGGGGAAGCCTGTTTAGCCAGTGCCAGTACAGTGTCCCACCTGGACTTCTGGTACCTGGCTGTATAGGCCATATAATTAGCCTGCCCAAGTCCCAAAGATGATGACAAGTACTGTTTCTTTGCCATGGCATCTATCTTCCTGGAATCTTTGTCTGGGGGTGTGATGCCAAGGGGATGTTTGCCTTGTCACAGGCAGCAGCCTCACTACCCTAACATGGCTGCATTGCTGGTAAAGAAATTCTGTATCTGAGCCTGACAAGGTGTACCTCTTGTCCATTCTCTTGTCAACAAGAGGTACAGAGTTGGGAGACCTAAGAATTTTTTGTGTCCGTTTCCCAAATGACTTATGAAGGGGAACAGACAGTCTCTTAGACTCTGGGATGCCCATCTCTATGAAGTCAGGCTCCTCTTGATCCTCTACAGCCTCCTCAATAGGAAGCTGGAGGGTTTGAGCCACTTTTCTGTAGAACAGAAAGTGGGGAGGGGACTCAGAAAGCCTAGGAGGGTAAACACCAGAAGGTTTGTCTGGGGAGATGTCCAGTTCCACAGGCACATCCAGACTTTCACCATCGTAATCATCCTCTTCAAAATCCCCCTCCTCATCAAACTCCGGTTCATAAAAATCTTCAGGGGAATAATCCTGAACCGGGGGAACCGATCGAACCGAACCCCTGCCAGAAAGTGTCGGAACCAGACTAAGTGATTCCACAATCTGAATCGCTTTGGCTATTTCTTCGGCAGTCGGAACATGCAGCTCTGGATCCGAACTAGTAGATTTATCCTTTCGTTTTCTTTCTGTAGGAACCGATCCCTTAGGATCGGCTCTCCTCTTGCCCAAAGAAGTATCGCCCTGGTCAGAAGGCACTCCTTCTGGTTCAGTAGGAACCGAACTGGCCTTCCGGGTCAGCGGATTTCTCAGCCTCCTTGTCCCTAAGTCTACCTAACCTTTTCTCCAGGGTAGACTTACGGAAATTCGTACAAATTTGGCAGTCTGAATTGAGGTGGTCAAAGCCCAGACAGTACACAGGTTGTGTGGGGATCAGCCTTAGCAAAGACCTCCCTACACACACTGCAGTGTTGAAACCCAGTGGTCCCATTTTTTTTCTTGGGTTTTTCAGAAATGGCCAACCTAACCAACTTACCCTTTATATGGCAACCGCCAGGCAAGACTCCCCTATCTGTTTCTCACCGTGTCACGGGTGATGGAAAAAAAATGCTAAAATTACGTTTTTTTTTTTGTTTTGTTTTTTTTTTAAACCAATACGGGCCGGTAACTACACACTAACTTTTTCTTTTTTAAGATCTTACTACAAGATCAGTTCAGCAGAACCGATCGGAAAGATTTTACAATTTCCACACAACAGCTACCAATCTAAGTACTTATGGTACCACAGACAGAGTCTGGAACCGAAAAAAGGAACGAAAATCGGACTATTTAACCGCGATAGAACCGAGAAGGAGAAATCTCCAGAGCGACTGTTCAGTGAGGCGAAGTAAAGAATCTGACGGTTTGGTTTCAAAAGGACACAGAGTTTTCAACCGAGCTCGAGCCCAACGTTCTATGCCTGGCATAGAATTTAACCCTTCGCTCTCTGGGGCAGTTCAAGAGCTGGAGCTAACTGCAAATTGTCAGAATACAGCAAGACTTCATGTTGTTTGAATCATTCTGGCCCCTCTGACTGCAACAGAGCAGTACTCTCTGAATGAGGGGAAGGGGGAGAGGTGCAGAACTTCCTGGCCAAAAGAAGGACAATGAGTCTCACCAGAAAACACCAGGCCCTGGAGCAAGCACGCACAGACTTTGCAGTTTAGTGTTGTACGGGGACGCAAAGAGGTCCAACTCTGGATGGGCCCAGCGATCGAACAGGTCATCTGCGACTTCTTGGAGCAGTTTCCACTTGTGATTCAGAGAGGCAGAGCGGCTGACACAGTCTGTGAGAACATTCTGGACCCCTGGCCGATGAACTGTGATGAGATCCAATCAGTGTTCTACTGCCCAGTCCCATACTCTCATGGCTTCTCTGCAAAGGGGGTAAGAATGAGTAACCCCCCCCCTCCACGCTTGCTGATGTAGAAGACCACTGGAGTGTTGTCTGTCTGCACCAGGAGAGGACCCGTCGAGAATTGGTCTCTGAAAGTGATAAGCACATTCAGCACAGCTCTCATTTCCAGAACATTTATATGTAGGGCTCTCTATGGCAGACCAAGACCCTCGGGTCCTGTGATTCCCTAAATGAGCCCCCCAACCGGACAGAGGTGCATCTGTGGTTAACGTCTGAAAAGGAGTGGGGCTCCGGAATGGGACCCCTCCCGCTAGACTGTCGTAACGGAGCCACCATTTGAGGGAGCGGTGTACTGCATGAGAGATCCGGAATCGAAGATCAAGATCGTCCAGCAACTGGTCCCACTGGACCCTGAGATGCCATTAGAGAGTCTGCACGTATAGTCTGGCTAAAGGTACTGTGGCTATGGCAGTTGCCATGTGGCCTAGGAGTTGGAGAACAATCCGGGCGGGGGAAGAGGAGGCCTTCTGGAGCCTGCTGGCCAGATCCTGACAGTAGTCTGGCTCTGTCTGGGGGCAGGAAAGCTCTCCCCTGCTCGGTGTCCAGACCAGGCCCTATGAATTGCAGCCTTTGTGTGGGCCAAGGATATGATTTTGGCCAGTTTACTGTGATCCCCAGGGAGGAAAATAGACCCTGTGTCTCATAAGGCAATTAGAAGCTCCTCCTCCAACGGAGTGGAGAGGAGCCAATCATCCAGGTAACGGTAGACAAAGAGGCCCCTTCTGCTGAGGGCCACCACTACCACTGCTAGACACTTGGTGAAGACCTTGGGAACGGATGAAAGGCCGAAGGGGAGTACCCTGAATTGGTAGTGCTCTCCCTGAAAGCTGAAGTGCAGAAACCTTCTGTGAGACTTCAGGACTTTGACATGCATGTAGGTGTCTTGCATATCTAGGAAGCACAGCCAGTCCCCTTGACGGAGCATGGGGAAGAGCTCTGCCAGAGTGACCATCCGGAATCTCTGGTACTTTAACGAGAGATTGAGCTGGCTTAAATCCAGGATGGGACGAAGGTCTCCCGTTTTCTTCGGGACAAGGAAGAAGCGGGAGTAATAACCTTTTCCCTTCTGGGCCTGTGGGGCTCTTTGGATGGCCCTTTTTTCTAGGAGCTGATGGATCTCTGCTTCTAGAATGGGACTGTGTGCCGAGGGACAACAGGCCATAGTGGGTGGTGGGGGGATTCTCCGGTGGGATAAAGATTAACTCTACTGCATACCTTTTCGAACGGTGTCCAGCACCCATTGGTCTGTCGTAATACTGTACCATTAGAGCGGGTAAAGTGCAAATCGCCCTCCCACCTGCTCGTTCTGCCTGGGGGGGGGGGGCAGAGGTAATCAGGCTGAGGGAGTGGTAGGGGCCTGGGCCCTGGGAACTTTGGGTTGCCTGGGGCCCTGGGAACCTTGAGGGCAGGGTGACCCTGCCTCTTAAACCCCTTACCTTGGGACTGTTTACTCCCCGACCCTGCCCTTGTCCTTTACGAAAAGGGAGTCAGCAGGGTTCCTGAGGCTGGGATTTATATATCCGGTTCACATCGGCCACCGGTTTCCCAGACTCCTGAAGTTGACCATCCCTTCAACTTCTGGGCCTAACAAAATGGGACCCTGAAAGGGGGAATCCAGGATGGACTCTTGTAAGTCCTGCTGGTAGCCCGTGAGCCTAAGCCATGAATGCCACCTCATGCAGACCCCCAAGGCAGCTGCTCTGGAGGCCATATCTATGGCATCATAAGAACACCTCAGGGTGAGTTTGTCGACGTCCAATCCTGACTGGGCAGACGCCAATACTTCTTGCTTCGAGTCGGAATCTGGCATGGAGCTAACGAGGTCCACTGTCTTCTGCCACAGCGACAGTTGGTAGGAAATCATGTGGGCCATGAAGTTCAAGTGGCTGAGGAGAAGACTTTTCGGCCCCAACCGTCTAACTTTTTAGAGACGGGGTCCGGAGGTTGGAAGCTCAAATGCTTTGGCTGGGAACCCCTGCCATGAGCAGCTGTGAAGACCAAAGAGTTGGCCTTTGGTTGTTCAGCTAGAAAGGGATCGGACTTTGGAGGCTTATAACGTCTGTCTGCCTTTCTAGGGACTGCGGGAACGGAGGACGGGGTACGCCAGGTCAGGCGGGTCATGTCCTGGAACGATTCCACGAATGGGAGGAATAACCAAAGATTTGGGTTCCTACTTTATGAGGAAACTGGCCAGGTGCTTGTGCTCTGGATCCAAGTCCTCTCTGTCCCACTGTTATACAGCCTGGATGCGCCTCATGATGTCCAGAAAGGATGGGTCAGCGGGGAATCTTTAGGTCTCGGGGAGGGAGGACAAAATTCCCCATCTGAGTCAGGCTCTGATTCAGCGTCGCCCTCTTCTGAGGAGGACGTCAAAGGAGGGGAAGAGGGAGAGTGAGACTAAGGGTGTTTCCTTCTCTTCCCCTTAGGGTCAGAACATGGGTGCTCACCCTCACCCCCTTGAGGTCTTGGGGTGGGAGAGGGGCCCATGGGTGGCAGAGTAGGGACAGTGTCTGGGGGTCTATACAGGAGATCCCCTTTAACTGTATTCCACCCGGTAGTGAAGAGATTCCCGATGTCTGCTACTGGGATGACCGCTGGGCCCGGTGCTGGGTTCAAGGGACCGGGTGTCAGGTCTATAAGCATGGGCGTCTGGGGATCAGGCCATTGGGGGTAGGCGTCTGGTCCGGGATCCCAGCATCAGTGCGCCGACGACTGGCAATGCCTTCGTCTTGTGGTCCAGCGTTGCCCTGTCAGGCATCCGGTCCCTCGGAGAAGGGGCAGATGGCTGTTTTTTATCCGGCGACCGCCCCATGTCAGGCGTCAGGGACCGGGACAATTGACTAGGCGACCGGCTAGGTTTGCGCTGATCTGGGGAGGGTGCACCTTAGCCGGGAAGGGGGAGGTGTCTGAGCCCGGGCGGCCTCCTGCCTACGTGAGGGTTCTTCTGAGTGCTTGCATTTGTCCGAAGAACCAGGCCTGTCCTGAGCCTTAGATAGGCTTTCCTGGATCGACCCCAATGATTTTAGGGGTCGATGGGCCAGAGAAGTGTGATGTCCCGACGAGGCCGACTCCCAATGTTTGCCCTGGGAAGAGGTGGAAATGGACTTAAGACGTACGGGAAGGTTCGGACGACTGGATCACAAATAAACCAGACCTCTGGCTGGAAGTAGAGGAAGATGAGGCCTGTTTAGCTGGCGACTGCGGGCGGGACTCAGACCTGGCCCAATTCTTATCCCTGTGGCGATGCTTCCCCCCTGAGGGCTCATCTTTCAGTGGGGAATCTCTGGCAGGACAGGATGAGATGGCTCCTAATAACCACTGCATGGCTGCAAGCTTCTTCTCAAGCAGAAAGGTCTTGAGTGTGTTGGCCCTCCTGGCACTTGTCTTCCGATTGAACTTCTGGCAATGTGTGTAGGCATCGGGCCGGTGTTCTGGGCCTAAGCAGATGAGGCAGGCTGCGTGGCCATCTTTGGCTGGAATGTGCTTCCCACAAGCACACTTTGTTTTTCGCCGCAGTGGAGAGGGTGACGACATACATGAGGAGATATGAAAATGTTGAACAGAATAAAGACTTCTTTCTTTGGCTGTCGACTGCTAATGAAAGCATCCGAGAATCCGAACTACGCGGGTCAATGGCGGGAAAGAAAAAATTACTCACCTTAGTAATGTTGTTTCTTCTAGTGGAGTCTTGCTATATTATAGACATTAGCAGTTTGATCCAGCTCTAGAACTGCCCCGGTGAAATGGTTAAAACCATTCCAAAATAGAATTTTGGCACGAGGCAGCTCTATCTGTGTCATTTCAAACTTGAACTGGTCAGATCTTACGAGCCAAACTCACTAAGGTCTGTGTGGAAGCTGTAACTCACACTAGCCAAATGGCTACCTATATAATAACAACCATTGATGGTCCCAACACCCAAGACTCAAGTTAGGGGACCAGAAATACTAACACCATTCTAATAATATGAAAATGGAACATAAGTATAATAAAACACACACACACACGTACACATACACACCCCCAAAGTCCCAAAGGGGACAAAATGCTAACAGGACATAAGCAGTGGCCACACTAAGTTGCCCACACCCCATCAAGTAGAGGTTCTGAGAGGGGCAGGTTGGGAGGTCTATAATATAGCAGACTCCACTAGAAGAAACAACATTACTAAGGTGAGTAATTTTTCTTCAAACAACATGAAGTCTTGCTATATTAGAACATTAACAGAATACACAGCAGTACCTCCATGGAGGAGGGCAGAACCTACTTATGGAATAGGCTCTGAAGAACAGCTGTATAAACCGAGCATCTCTCCTGGCCTGGACATCCAGGGAGTAATGCTTGGTAAAAGTGTGTACCGTTTTCCAAGTAGCAGCCTGGCAAATCTCTAATAAAGGGATATCTCTGGCAGCAGCTAGAGGCGCAGCCATACCCTGGTAGAATGAGCCCTCAAACCGGGGGCTCTGCCCACTTTCTGATAACAAATTGGATACAAGAGACAATCCACCTGGCTATTGATCTCTTAGTGGCAGGTTGCCTTTCCCAACTTCACCATAGGTAAGGAAAAGTTGGAGGATTGAACCTGTGACCTTTGTGCAGCTCTATATAATAACTAAGAGCTCTCTTAACATCCAGGCTGTGCAACCTCCTCTCACCAAGAGGAGTGATCAGTGAAAAATACTGGAAGGAGATAGATTGATTAAGATGGAAATCTGAAACCACCTTAGGCAAAAACTTCCTATTAGTCCTAAGGACTACCTTATCCCTGTGGAAAGAAATAAAGTCAGTCTCCACTGACAAGGCTTGCAATTCACCTATGCATCTGGTAGAAGTGATAGCCACTAGAAAAACAGTTTTCCAAGTTAGGTACTTAAGCTCTGCAGAAGACAGAGGTTCAAAAAGGGGGTTGCATTAACTGGGCAATGCAAACATTAAGGTCCCAAGCAGGGGCGGTTCCGAAGGAGGATTAGTATGAGTAATCCCTTAAAAACTTGGAAAACACAGGATGAGAGGAAAGAGGGGCTGACTTTCCTGCTGACACAAAAGCAGACAGCTGCCAAATGAACTCTCAGGGTAGCTGGTCTGAGACCCAAGGAATTAAGATGTACCATGTAATCTAACAAAATGGGCAATTCAGCAGATTCTGGGGAAATATTTTCCCCAGCACACCAAATGGAAAACCTTTTCCATTTAGAACTATAAGTAGCCCTAGTGGAAGGCTTTCTGGAAGCCTTAGGATCTCAAGAACACCCTGAGAGAGGTGTAAATCAGCAAACTCCTAACTCCTCAAGAGCCAGGCCTTGAGGTTGAGGGATTGAGGTCCGGATACCAAACCCTTCCCTGGGCACAAGTCAACAGATTGTGATTCCTGGGAGGCACAGGGGAAGATGGACTGTCAGAGACAGAAGGAGTGGGTACCAGGGCTGCCTGGCCCAATCCGGGCAATCAGAATCACCCTGCAGGCTGAGATCTAATTTTGACTAGTACTTTGAACAGGAGAGGAAAGGGAAGCATAGAGGAACTTCCTCCCAATCCAGAAGAAGGGCATCCAGGAACTGAGCCCAGCACTGGAGGCCTGCAACAGAACAGAGGAAGTCTGTGATTGTCTGGGGCTGCAAAAGATCTATCTGAGGGCGCCCACCTGGCAAAAACTATTCCCAGCACTTGAGGATCCAGGACCATTCGTGATGGCCCTGGGAAATCCTGCTGAGGGCATCTGCTAGGACATTGTCCTTCCCTAGAAGATGAACTGCTGTGAGGGAAGTGTTCGGGGAATAGGCCAGAGACCACAACTTCATTGCCTCGGTGCACAAGGCCGAAGACCGAGTGCCCCCCCCTGTTTGTTGATGTACCACATTGTTGTGGTGTTGTCTGTTCTGACTTGTATCACCTTGTCATGGACAGATGCAGAAAAAGCTTGAAGAGCTAAAAAGACAGCTCTGAGTTCCAGCAAACTGATGTGGAGCAGAGATTCCTGGGGACCAAACTCCCTGAGTGGAAAGGTGCCCAGTAGGCTCCCAACCCAGAAGGGAAGCATCTGTAGTGAGAGTAAAGTCGTGAGAAGGGAAATGAAGGGACCCCGCTCTTAATTGCTCTGATCCTGCCACCACTGGAGAGCTAGGATCAAGGTTCGAGTCACTGGGACCAACTTGGAAAGGGGTCTCTCTCTGAGACCAAAAGGTTCTCAAGTGAAACTGAATGTCTCATCTGAAATCTGGCTCCCTGCACACAGCTGTGGATGCAGCCATGTGCCCCAGGAGCTGCAGAGATGTCTTGCTGGTCGAGACCTGCAGAGTGAAGGAAGAGGCCAGAGCCATTAAATTCCTTACCTTTCTGGGGAAGAAAGGCTCTGGCTAGCATTGTGTCCAATTCTGCCCCTATAAAGGTGAGTACCTGGACTGGTTCCAGAACCGACTTTGGTAGGTTTAGCAGAGAAAACCCAGGGAGGTGAGAAGCTGCTGGGTGACCTGCAGGTGAGATTTTACCTGTTCTGGGGATTGGCCTACAATGAGCCAGTCATCTAGATAGGAAAAACAGCAATCCTCTGCCTCCTTAAGTGGGTCACTGCCACTGCTAGACACTTGTGAAACCCTTGGAGCAGAGGTAAGGCCGAAGGCATTGCTCTGAACTGGTAATGACCTGAGGGGCAGTTCGAATCTGAGGTACTTTCGATGGGATCTTCTGATTAGGACATGGAAATGGGCATCCTTGAGGTCCAGGGAGGCTAGCCAGTCCCTGGCCTTAGGGAAGAGTAAAATCATTGCCAGAGTTACCATTTTGAACTTTGGTTTCAGAAGATGCTTGTTCAGATATCTGAGATCTAAAATGGGCGCCATTCTCCTGTCTTTTGGGGTAGGGAAGTATCTGGAATACAGACCCCTGCACTGATGCAGGGAGGAACCTTTCTACTGCTCTGAGAGCTAACAGGATGAGACCTCTGTTTCCAGGCGAGGGTCTCTGAAGCACTTGCAGGTAGAAAAGTCTGCTTCTCAACTTGGGAAACTTTGAAGCTGAGAACCAGACCTGGCTTACTACTTCCAGAACCCACTTGTCTGAGGTTAAAGAAGCCCAATTCCTGACTGAAGTAAGCCAGCCTGCCCCCACTGGTACAGGAGAATCGGCCCTGGGCACCCCATCAGGGTGCCTGTTTGCAGGAGCTTTAGGCTGGGGGTGGGAGCAGGTCTGCCCACCCCTCGTCTGCCCTGCCTCTGAAGAACCCCTCTGAGCATAAGCAGAGGAGGCCTGAGGTCTGGTAGAAGGCCTGTGAAAGGCCTACCCCTACCCCTGGGGCATGCCTTTGAGGGTGGCTTGCCGCTCCTTAGCCTAGGCACTCTTGTAAGTAGTCCTATATTCATCCATCTTCTTCATGTAAATTCTCTGTCTGCTCTCCAAACAGAGAATTTCCCTCAGGAAAATCCATAGCCTTAGTCTGGGTATCCTGTGACAAACTAGTACACCTGAGCCAGGCCAACCTAGAAAGCTACAGATGTGGCCATGACCCTAGAGGAAACATCATTAACATCCACAGCAGCATGAAACTGAACCTTAGAGGCTTCAATGCCATCAGCAGCCACCTGTTCTAGTTCACTAGCCAGCTGGCCATGGGCCTGTCTTGGCCAATTGCATAACAGTATCCCATCTAGATTTCTGATACTAGCTACATAAGTCATATAATTTGCTTGCCTGAGTCCCAGAGGGCTGCCATATACTATTTTTTGCCATGGCATCAATCTTCCTGGAATCCTTGTCAGGAGGATGTGAAGCCAAGGAATATTAGCTTTATCACAGGCACGCCTGAACTACCCTACATGACTGCATTGCTGAGAAAGGAATTCTGTATCAGGGCCTGACAATGTATACCTTCTGTCCATCTTTTATCTACAGGAGGTACAGAATTAGGAGCTTTTAAAATTTTAATTGTTTGTTTCCTAAAGACTTATGTAAGGAATAGACAATCTCCTAGACTCTGGAATATCCATCATTTCTACAAAATCAGGCTCCTCTTGCTCATCCACAGCCTCTTCTAAAGGAAGCTGGAAGGTTTCAGCAACTTTTTATAAAACATAAAATGAGATGGGACTCAGACAGCATAGGGGAGATTCTAAAGGTCTGTCTGGGAGATGTCCGGTTCAATGGGCACGCCCAGACCTTCCCAGCCACATTCATACTGTTCATAATCCTCCTCCCCTCCTCTGGTTCATAAAATTCCTCAATATCATAATCCTGAACCACTGGGACGGACGGACCAACCTTTTACCAGATAGTGGTGGTTCGGACGGACCCTGAACAATGACTGGACAATTTGTATGGCTTTTGCTATATCTCTGCAGCAGTTGGAGAAGAATTTTGGACTCCAGACCTGCTGATTTTCTTGTTTTCTTTACTGGAATTGGTTCCTCAGAACCAGCTTTTCTTTGCCGAGGAAGTCTGGCCCTGGTCAGAGGCACTCCCTCTAGTTCAGTTGGCACCGGACCGGGCTGGCATCCGGGTCAGCGGACTTTGGCCTCTCGTTCCCTGGGCCTGCCCAATCTTTTTCCAGGGTGGCTGCAGGAAATTCTTATACCTGGCAGTCTGACTGGAGGTGGTCAAACCCCAGACAATAAACACATGTGGTGTGTGGGTCAGCCTTGGCAAAGACTTCCCACAAACATCACAGTGTTGAAACCAGTGAGCCCAGTTTTTCTTTTGGGTTTCTCAGACATAATGCCAGCCTAACCAAAAACTGCCCTTTTAACGGCAGTGCCAGGCAAGACACCCTCTCGGTTCCTAACCGTGTCACAGGTATGGAAAAACCGTAATAAATCAGGTTTTAGAACCGATAAGAACCGGAACCGCACTCTAAAATAGTAACTTTTAGTTTTAAATGAGTTTTAAACCCACTGATCGGTTCAAAACCAAACCGATAACTTACAAGTTCCACACAGACAAAACCTTCATTTACTTACAGTTACCACAGATAGAGCTTGAACGAGAACGGTTTCGCGGTTAAAATAAAACTATTCTCGGTTAAATCCAACGAAAAACACTTTTAAACGAGAAATGAACCGAGCAGAAGGAGAAATCTCGGGCGACTGTTCACTGAGGCGGAGTAAAGAATCTGACAGTTCAAGTTTGAAATGACACAGATAGAGCTGCTCTCGTGCCAAAATTCTATTTTGGAATGGTTTTAACCATTTCACTCCGGGGCAGTTCTAGAGCCGGATCAAACTGCTAATATCTATAATACAGCAAGACTTCATGTTGTTTGAAAGAACTGAGGTGGCGCCAGGGGACCGCCCCCTATATACCATGTCCCCTGCCTCAGACTGCTAGCTACAAGTTTTCCGGGGGGTCCTAACGCCTGTCGGCTTCAGTCCTAATGGTATTACCTGCTGCAAGAGCTCCACCCTCAAAGTCAGATCTTACCGTCACAGTAGATCTTCGAGAGAAACTCTTGCAGCAGATAAGACATATAGAACTGAAGCCAGCAAGTGTCAGGACCC
The DNA here is from genome assembly GCA_016271365.2 of Neoceratodus forsteri. Taxonomy (NCBI): domain Eukaryota; kingdom Metazoa; phylum Chordata; order Ceratodontiformes; family Ceratodontidae; genus Neoceratodus; species Neoceratodus forsteri. The sequence goes on along the minus strand of CM057451.1, from coordinate 665,428,509 downwards.
AATGGCAAACTTCTACCCAGCAGTACCAAGCGGGGACCGTCCCCCGACGTCCCATGTGGTATAAGAGACGGCGTCCCAGTGAGCCCCAGTTCTTGTACCTGCGTAGACTGTGGCAGCCGGATAAACAGAGATCCGTCAAGGTGATCCAGGGCAATACCTCATCCAACAGGTAGAACATATGGAAGTAGACGCATGCAGCGAGAAAACCTCCAGGGAAAGAAGTAAGAGGATATACCTGTATAAAGCTTCTCAGAAGATCTACTATTCACAGTAAGTTCTTACATAACTGTACTATCTTACTTCGAGAGTCAGCTCTTGCAGCAGGCAACACATATAGGACTGATTCCTAAGCAGTATAACCTTAAGACAACCACTTGGGCAGTAGGTAATTAGGAAAAAGAAGGAGGGAAAGCCCCCAAGAGGTAAGACCCTGCAGAACAGCAAGCCCAAAGCCAGCTTTGCATCTTGAGGCAATGTCCAGACTGTAGTGTTTAATGAAGGTATGGACTGTGTGCCACATGGCTGCTGCACAAATATCCGAAACAGAAACATTTTTGAGGCTGCAACGCCTCTTCTAGAGTGACCCCATAACGGTCTCTGCAGGGGGTTTTCATGCTTCTGATAACAGAAGGTGATGCAATACACCAGCCATCTAGAGAGGGTCTGTTTCGACACAGGGCAACTTATAGTCCTAGGAGCAAAGAATACAAACAACTGATCGGAGCTCCTGCTCCCCTTGGTTCTGGACAAGTAATATCGCAAGGCGCGATGCACATCCAGGGTATGGAGAAGTGCCTCACCCCTGTTTGAGTGGTCAGGGTAATAAACAGGCAGCTGAACGTCCTGATTTAAGGTCATCTTGGACACCACCTTGGGCAGAAACTTAGGATTGGTCCTGAAAGCTACCCTGTCTTTGTGGAACACTAAATAAGGCTCCTTACACATAAGGGCCTGAAGCTTGGAAATTCTTCGAGCAGAAGTAACAGCAACTAAAAATAACATTTTCTAGGAAAGAAAACATGCACGCAATCCACGGCATGTTCAAAAGGTGGTAAGGTCAACTTCTCCAGAACGAACAGAAGATCCCAAGGGGGAACAGGATCCTAATGGGAGGTTTTATGTGGAGCATACCTCTAAGAAAGGTGCGAACTACCACCGTTCTGCCCTGGACAGGGGTGTGATAGGCCGAAAGGGCAGCCAAATGCACCTTAATTGAGTAGCCCAATCCCAACTCCAAAAGGGATAACAGGTAATCTAACAGGAGATTAACCGGACAGGCCAGAGGATCCAGGTGGCGAGCAGAGGCCCAAAGACAAAATCTCTTCCACTTCATAGCACATGTTGCTCTAGTGGAAGATTTCCTAGCTTCCACAAGGACTTCAGTGACCCTATCGGAAACTCCGAAATGAAGTTTGGCTAGGTCCTCAGGAGCCATGCATGCAGATGTAGAGACCTTAAGTTTGGGTGAACCAAGGTCCCATTGTCCTGAGAGAGAGCAAGAAGGTGCTCAATGGAAGTGCGATCGGAGGCTCCACTGCTAACCGATGTAACAGTGGGAACCAGATTTCTCGAGGCCAGAGAGGAGCCACCAGGATCATAGTTGCCCCTTCCACTTGCTCCTTGAGGAGAACTCTCTGAAGGAGCAGAGACGGCGAGAAGGCATAAAGGAATCTCCCCTTCCAGGAGAGGAACAACACGTCTTGCCAGAAAATACAATGCATGTGATCTAGTGAGCAGAAACTGGGCAATTTTACGTTGGCGGTGGAGGCTAACAGGTCCAATTCGGGTGTCCCCCCAAGTGGCGAACAGGTAGTCGGCTACTGATTGGAGAAGCGACCACTCATGCACTCTCAACCTTGTTCTGCTGAAAGCATCCACCAATGTGTTCTGAACACGTGGGACGTGGACCACTGAAATAGTTATGAAGTGAGCTATGGCTCAATCCCACACTCTCATCACTTCCCTGCACAGAGGATATGAATGTGTGCCTCCCTGTTAGTTGATATAAAACACCACTGACATGTTGGCCATCTGAATAAGATGTCCTGGTTTGAGTACTGCACTCAATGCCTGGAGGGCGTACAGAACTGCTCTCATTTTGAGAATGTTGATGTGGAGAGACTCCTCATTCACGGACCAGATCTCAGAGTCCTGTGAATGCCTAGTTACGCACCCCATCCCGTGGTTGAGGAGTCTGATGTGGGAACCTGATCTGATGCCTCCTTTTGGAATAGCACCCCTTCCAGCAGGGAAGGAGAAGTCATCCACCACACAAATTCTAGATAAACTGGTTTTGTGATGGAGACTAGAAGATCCAGGTCATCCCATCTCTGGTCCCAATGGACACAAAGAGTTCACTGAGTTGTCCTCATCCGAAGTCCTGCGAAGGGGACTGTGATGATGGATGCCGCCATGTGGGCTAGCAACCGGAGCAGTGTCCTTGCTAGCACTGTGATGGTTGAACAGATTTGACTGGCTAGAATCCTGAGCCGATCGTCCCTTTCCTGTGGGAGGAAGGCTCTCCCTCTGATGGTGTTGAGAAAGGCCCCCCTATGAACAGCGGGAGTTCAGAGAGGATCAGGGACAATTCTGATGTGTTGGTGGTGATCCCCAGAATCCGAAAAAAAAAATGGGTTTTGAATGGCACTCTGAAGTCGTGCTTTGGACTGTGCCGTGAGAAGCCAGTCGTCCAAGTAAGGGAACACATAATGCCTCATCCTCCAAAGTGCCGCAGCTACCACCACAAGGCACTTCGTGAACACCCTCTGAGCTGAGGAAATGCAGAAGGGTAGCACCCTGAACTGGAACTGCCTGCCCTGAAAGGTGAACCAGAGGTATTTTCTGTGGTGCTTCATTATCAGGATGTGAAGGTAAGTAAGTGTCTTGTATACCCAGAGATGCCAGCCAGTCTTCCTGCCGGACCATCAGGAGCAGATTTTGAAGAGTGACCATCCAGAACCTCTTGTAATCGACCAACCAATTGAGACTGCTAAGGTCGATAATGGACCTCAAGTCTCCTGACTTCTTCAGAACCAGGAAGAGGTGTGAATAGAATCCTGTTCCTCTCCAATGTAGAGGAACAGGTTCTATGCCTTTTTTGGACAGCAGGCTTGGATTTCTTGCTGAATCAGACCTGCATGTTCCCTGGAGTAACGAGATGGTGGTGGGGGCCAGTCCAGTGGAATGTTGATGAACTCCACAGAGTGCCTGTTCTCTATGAGCTCGAGGACCTACTGGTCAGAGGTAACCTTTCTCCTGGCCTCTGCATATAGAGAAAAGCGCCCTCCTACCTCCTCCCCCGACGAGACGTCAGGGAGAGATGGGTCGCCTTGTCTGTGGGCGCCGCATCGACTGTAGCCTCCCTGTTGAGGTTGCTGATGCTGGAAACAGGACTGCTGTTGTTGACCCCCTCTGCCATGAAAACGAGACTTTAGAAACTGTCCGTTTTGGGCGGTATATGGACTGTATGGTGCGGACAGCCTTACCGGAGTCCTATAGTTTATTGATGATTTTCTCCATGTCCTCACCAAAGAGAATGGAGCCTCTAAAGGGTGCATCCAGGATGCTGGATTGGACATCCTGAGCAAACCCAGAAACAGGAAGCCTGGAATAGCGACATAAGCAAATGCCAGTGGCAGCAGCCCTTGCCGCCATGTCCGCAGAGTCATAGGAGGATCGTAAGACATGCGTGCCTATGTCCGAACCTGTTTGAAGAAGCTTGGAGAGTTCTGCCTTCTGGGGGCAGTTGGGCATACCCTGCAAAATGTCCATTCCCTGTTCCCATAGGGTGTTCTGGAATTGGACTATGTGGGTCAAGAAGTTAAGACTTCTGATACTGCAGGTGGCAGACAAATACACCTTTCTGCCCATGGAGTCCAGTTGTTTTGACTCTCTGTCTACAGGCTGGGTACTCGGGTGCTTAGGCCTCTGTGAACCAACATGTGCCGTCGAAATGGCCGCCGAATCAGCAGTGGGGTGTTCAGCCAAGAAAAGTTGCTCCTTGGGTGCCCTGTACAGACGGTCAGCCTTTTAGGGATAGCCGTGGACGAATGAGGGCATCTCCAAGTAGCCTGTGTGACATCTTCAAAAAATGTCGACCATAGGCGGGATCACTACACGTTTGGGATCCTTTTGCCAGAGGTATTTTGCGAGCCACATATGCCCAGGATCTAAATCCTCCGTATCCCAGCCCATGTTGGCTTGAATGTGCCGCATGACCTCCATAAAGGACGGGTCATCAGGAGGTGACTTTGGAGTATCCTCTGGTTCCCTGGGGGACAGGTCCTCAAAGGATGAAGATGAGGACTCCGTTGGTTGGTAGGAGTCAGAGAAGGAAACTGAAGAGTATAAGTGCCTCCTTTTGTGTCTGTGACTGTCTGAGGAGCTAGAGGAGGAAGGGCTCCTAGAGCTTGATCGGGCCCTCTTTTTAGCAGTTTTCTTCCTGGGCCTCTCAGGAGAGGTGGGTTGCTTCTCCCTGTCCTCCTCTGGCTAAGGTTGGGGAACTGCACGCAGATACAGGGATGGGGAAGGGATGCCCCCATCAGGATTCGGGACCAAATACCAGTTCCACCGGGGTAACAGCCTGAGGTTTTGGTGGGAGGATATCAGGCTTGATTATTTCCCACCAGTGGCTGAACAGATCCTTTACCTGAGAAAGGTTCAGTTTTGCGGAACCTGTAGCCGGGTCTGGCGATGGACCAGGGTCGGTACCTGCAAAGTCTGTCTGGCAGCGGGGGGCGTTCACGAGGCGACGATGTGTTGTCAGTTCCCGGTGTGCCCTGTGGACTGGCGTCAGGTCCTCATGCACAAGGGTGTCAGCCCAGATGTCTGTTCAAGAAGTGGATGTCAGGGGTGACAGTATTGTAGCCAGTGGTGCCGACATATGTGAGACCTTGAGGCACTGTCCGAAGACCAGTGACAGTGCTGGTCTGGCGTCAGTTTGGCATGTTTGTTGGACTGGTGCCTGTCCGCCGTTGGGGGAGAATGTTTCTCTGCTGACTTCTTGGCCTGTCTGGGAGGGAGGGACGAAGATCTCCCTGCTGCCTGGACTGAGGTCTTAGTCTTTTTTTTTTTTTGGTACTTTCTATTTTTCTCCGCCTACCCCAACCCCCCTGCACTCCGCTTCTACGGGAGCGCCTGGCATCGGCCTCAGTTCCTTCCGCGCCTGGAGCCCTCACAGGGTCCCCCATGTAGCCTAGGATTTTCCCCCCAGGCGGGGATGAGGTGGGGCCCTTGCACCCTAAACTAACGTCACTTCGTCGGGGCCGCAGTGTGGGACAGGCAGGGGACCATTGAGGTTTGTGCTGGCGCTCCGTCTACCCAGAGGGAAGGAGGTATTTTTCTCCCACCCGCTTCCTGGGCATGCCATGTGCCCCGACGTCAAGGCGGAGCTCCACCGACGTCTGGCACGCCCGACCCTCCTGGAATGGCCAAGCGCTTGCTGTGCCCCAGGCCTCCACCTGGGGTCAGTCGAGCACCAAGCCTTCTCCCCCCTTCCTGGAGAGGTGAGGCGGTCCCGCAGACGCTCAGCCTTCTCCCCTCCTCTCCGACTCCAGCTCACCAGGCTCATTCCCGAACCGGTCGCCGGCGTCGCGAGTGGTAGCACTACTGCTGCACCGACGGGCCGGCCTTTGAGGTCTTAGTCTTGTCCCGGGAGTCTGTGCTGCATACACAGAGGCCGACCAGGAGGCACGAGACACCTTACCTGGGTCCGATGATCGGCCAGAGACCTGCATCGGGGGCCGAATCTTAATGGGCTGAAGCGTCGAGCCAGAGCACCGGGAAGCCTTCTCCTTCATGCCTGACACCCGTGAGGTGACTGGGGCTTTGACTATGGTCAGCCGGGAGTCTTGGCCCGACGATTCTGTGGTGCCTCTAGAGACAGAGTGCGATCCTGAGGATCTAGATCTTGAGTGGGATCTCTCCCTTTCTTTCTACTTCTTTCATTTCTCCTTGGATTTTGAGAAGGAATCGCGATGCTTGTCTGACTTTTTTGTGGGAACGGTGGGAAGACTCCCGCTCTGAGAAGAACCCCTCTGCATAGCGGCCAACTGCTGTTGGGCGAGGCAAGCCTGGAGGGACTTCTGATGGCAGATACTGGTTGACTGTTGAAGGCCTGGCAGTAAATGCAGGACTGGGTATCGTGGTCTGGACCCAGACATAACAGGCAGGCCACGTAGCCATCTTAACGGGGATCTGTTTCCCACAGGCACATTTATTCATGTGCCAAGAAGGCGGCTTCAGGGGAGAAGACACACAGGAACAATAACCGATGAAGCAGTACTGTGACAAGAAAAAACAACAGAGGTTTGAAGAATACAGTGCTCGTACTAGTATGAGTCTAGCTGAGGAGCCGATAAATGCGCGACAATGGCAGGAAAAGAACTGTGGCACACTGGGACCACCACCTAATACCATGTGGGACGTCAGGGGCGGGCCAATGTTGGGTGGCGGTCCCTGCTTGGTACAGCTGGACAGAAGTTTGCTGTGGGGTCCTGACGCCTGCCGGTTTCAGTTCTATATGTGTTACCTGCTTCAAGAACTGACTCTTGAAGTAAGATCTAAATTTTCGGTTCCTAGGAACTGGGAGGAACTGCAAAAAATAGTAAAAATAAAGAAAAATACTTCAAAAAATGCTAAAGACAGCACAAAAAACTGAATACAACTAACTTTAAAATAAATGAATTTCTTCAAGTGAAGTTTTGAAGAGGACTCCGGGGCACAGTGTTGCTCCAGTCAGCAGAGAAACGGATCTGACTGACCTCTTCCTCAAGCTACAGGCAGCACTTCCTCTCCTGCTTTCTGACTGGCTGATGCCACAAATCATTAGCACCGACTCCACCTCCAGGGCAGCTGAACCCAGCTGACATACTGCACTAGTCAAGCATACTGAAGGATTCCTGGGGTGAGAACGAACAGCTATGTAAGAACTTACTGTAACAGCAGACCTTCAGGGAGTCTCATCAGGTCACACCTATGGAACTTCGCAGTCAGGTGATAGGATCACACAGAAGCTTTTTCTGCAGCGGACTATTAGAGGCCACCCACTCCATCAGGCTCCGAAGTCACACACCCTATAGAAATGCAGGCAGCCCCACTACTTCCTCAGGTATTTCCCTAGCCAGAGACCATAGGAGACAGGAGTCCCACCAGGGAACCAAGGAGAGAGAGAAGATGCCCAGCCAGCTGAGAGAGAGGGGGAGGGACGGCATGACCAGATGACAGCAATTCCCTCGAAGATCTACTGTTAAGGTAAGCTCTTGCATAACTGTTCTATCTTCTTCAGGGATATCTCTATCTCAGGTCACACCTATGGAACGAGGTAGCAATGCTTCTCCCAGATTGGCATGCTCTGGAAAATGAACAGGCAGGTGGATGGACTGATTTAGAGTAAACTGCAACACCACCTTAGAAAGAAACTTAGGATCAGTACGCAAAGAGACCCCATCTCTGTGGAAGATTAAATATGGCTGCTCACACATGAGAGCCTGTAGCTCTGAAATTCTTCAAGCAGAAGTAATAGCAACTAAAAACACTTTCCACAACAGAAAGCATAGCTTTGCAAGATGCAGTTGGCTCAAAAGGAGGCAGGATCAGCTTCTCTAGAATGAAATTCAGGTCCCAAGCAGGAACCAGATTCTGGATAGGAGGCTTTAAATGGAGAATGCCTCTCAGAAAAGTACAGGCCACATCCAACAGGGCCACAGTACTGCTACCAATGGGCAAATGAAAGGCTAATATAGTGGACAGGTGCACTCTGAGTAGTATTTCAGGCCTACGTCAGACAATGTCAGGAGATACTCCAGAACCTGGTTCACCGGGCAAGTGAAAGGGCCCAGGCGACGGGAAACAGCCCAGATAGCAAACCGCTTCCACTTCATAGAGTAAATGGCCCTGGTAAACGGTTTTCTGGCAGCCACCAGGACATCAGCCACCTTTTGATACACTCCAAACCGAGCAATGGCTATGTCCTCAAGAGCCTCACATGCAGATGGAGAAAATTTGAGGTCTGGATGGACAAGGGTCCCCTGTGCTTGAGTCAGCAGGTCCTTGCAGAGGGGCAAGGGAAAGTACAGTTGCGCAAGAACTTACGGCAACAGTAGATCTTCGAGAGCATCTCTTGCAAAAGGTCATAACACATGGGATATCAGCCGCAGGCATTTCCTCTAGATGACTTCTCAGCGGCCGACCCTGGGACCTCCCCCTAACGTTACCACGTGGTGTCAGTCTGGCACGTATAAAAGGGGGAGATCCCAGCTACTCCTCAGTTCTTTTCCATCATAACAACCGAATAAGAAAACATTTCTCAGGCCTCTGATGGGAGCCAAGGACAGAAATAAGGCAGCTGCTCGTGGAGTCGTAGAAAGACAGGAGCAAGGCACCTTTCTGAAGTAACAGCAAGGGGGAAGGTGGGTGGAGCAGCATGGCCTGCTGCAAGAGAGTCCCCTTGAAGATCTACTGTTAAGGTAAGTTCTTATGCAACTGTACTATCTTCTTTGAGACAATCTCTTGCAGCAGGTCACAACACATGGTAAGATTCCCAAGCAGTTATGCCAAGGGGAGGAGGAAGCGAACCATTAGGACTTAGGACAGGAGGCCCTGTAGAATGCCTCATCCAAAAATTGGTCCGCTTCTTGGAAGCAATGTCTAGACTGTAATGTTTCATGACTATATGTACAGTAGACTATGTGGCAGCATCGCAAATTTCTAAGGCAAAGACACCCTGGAAACACGCCATGGAGGCAGCCATGCCACTGGTTGAATGGGGTTTCACAACCCCTGTAAGAGGTTTGTCATATTTTGTATAGATAAATGAAATGCCATTGGCCTACCATGTGGACAAGTACTGCTTTGAAACCTGAACGCCCTGGTTTCCAGGGGCGAAAGAAACAAAAATGTACTCAGTTTTTCGCAACTGTGAGGTGCGGAGAAGATAACGGCTCAATGTTCTATGCACATCGAGAGTATGAAGCAGGGATTCCCCTGGATTTGCAGGCTCAGCATAGTATACTGGTAAGTGGATAGCCTGATTTACAATAAATTCAGAAACAACCTTTTACAAAAACGACGAGTTTGTGTGTAAAGACACCTTATTATGGAATTGCGGGTAGGGAGGTTTGCACATTAGTGCCTGTAACTCTGAGATACGACTGCCCGATACAATGGCAATTAGAAATATAGTTTTCTAATAAAGATAAGGGAGCTTGCTGTAAACAGCAGGCTCAAAAGGACTCTAGGTCAATTTTTCAAGCACGAAATTCAAATCCCACACAGGGACTGGATCCTGGATATGGGGGGATGAAGGTGCAGAAAACCTTCTTTAAAAAGGCTCTAAGCAAAGGTAACTGGGATATCGGTGTGCTGTTCACAGGTAACTGAAATGCAGCAATGGCCGAAAAGATGGACTATTACAGAGGAATATTTCAGTCCACCCTCCGACAAGGACAGCAAACAGTCTAAGATGCTCCGAGGGGAACACTCATAAGGATCTAAGTCCTGTGAAGACGCCAAAAATGGAGATGCGTTTCCACTTCACAGAATAGGAAGATTGTGTAAATGGCTTCCTGGCAGCCCTTAGGACTTCCACCACCTTTGGGGACACTCCGAAGCGCTAGAGGACTATGTCCTCAGGAGCCAGGCATGGAGATGGAGGGAGCGAAGGACTGGGTTCAACAAGGAGCCTTGTGCCTAGGACAAGAGAGCCCGGCAAATCGGCAGAGGTAGGGTATTCAGTCCAGAGAGCTGTAGAAGCAGAGGGAACCAAATCAGTCTTGGCCAGAACGGTGCTATGGGAATCACAGATGCCCCATCCCTGACCAGTTTTAGTAGTACTCTGAACGAGAGGAAAGGGTGGGAATGCGTAAAGAAATCTTTATGTCCGGGAATGAGATGACGCACCCAGTCACCCAGTTCCAGGACCTCATTCGAGAGAGCAGTAAAGAGGTAGTTTTGCATTTTGCGGAGAGGCAAATAGGTCCAACTCCGGCCAGACCCATTAGTGGGAGACGTCGTTTAGGACTTCCGGTAAACATTCCCACTCATGGGCTAGGGCAGTGGATCTACTTAGGGCAACTGCCAGGGTGTTGGTCACCCTGGGGATGTGGACCGCCACAAGATGGATACTTCTCTGGATCACCCAATACCAAACGTTCATCGATTCTCTATAGAGAGGGTATGAATGGGTGCCTCCTTGCTTGTTTAGGTACTGAACTACCGCAGAATTGTCTGATTGCACCTGAAGGCAACCTGGGGGAAGGAGAGTCTTGAAAGCTTGTAAGGCGGAGAAGACCATCCTCATCTTCAGGACACTGATGTGGACATAGGCCTCTACCGGAGGTCAAGATCCTTGGGATCGCACGTACAGGAGATAAGCTCCCCACCCTGTCAAGGAGGCCTCTGTGGTCAGAATGAGACACGGGACAGGAAAACGGAACAGCATGCCTCTCATTAAGTTGTCCGTGGACTTCCACTATAGTAGAGCTTGAAGAGTCGGGGAAGACATCAGGACTGGGGCATTAAAGTCGTCCTCCCGCTGGTCCCATTGGACTCTTATGGACCTTTGAAGGACCCTCATTCAACCTAGCATGAGGGACAGTTGGGATTATGGCCGCCAAATAACCCAGGAAGCGCAGGAAGTCTCATGCCTACACATCAGCTAGATTCTAGCCTGTGCGCCAAAGCAATCAGGGCATCTGCCCAAGCCTTGGACAGAAACGCCATCCCCAAGGAGGCATTTAACAGAGCACCAATGTAGAGGAGGCATTGCGCAGCATCCATCTTGGACTTTGGATAGTTTACAGCACTTCCTACCCAGTCGAACAACTGAAGGGTTCAAGAAAGCATGTACACCAGCCTGTGGTGAGAAGATGCATTCAGGAGCCAGTCATCCAGGCAAGAAAAGACAGAGGTCTTCCCTGCGGCAGGCCTCTGCAACCACTTTTAGGCATTTTGTGAACACCCCTGGGGCCGAGGAAAGGCCAAATGGGAGGGCTCTGAATTGGTAATGATGACCATGGAACAGAAAATGGAGAAACCGTCTGAGCGGGGTGCATCTGGATATTGAGGTATGCGGCCATCATATTGAGGGAGCAGAGCCATTTTCCTGCATTCTGCAAGGGAAGAAGTGTCGGAGGAGACACCATCCTGCATATTAGGTATCTGATACAGAGGTTGAGACCCCCAAGATTCAAAATGGGGCGTTAAATCCCCTGTCCATTTGGGAACCAGGATTAAAAGGGAATAAATTCCCACACCCATCTGTGGAAGGGGACTTGGTTCGATGGCATGTTTCACGAGCAGAACACTGATTTTGTCCTGTAAGACCAATGCTTGGTCTGGGGGGTAATGAGAGACCCAAGGTGGCAATGCAGGGGGTATCTCTGTGAACCCCAATGTGTGACCTGATTCAATCAATCAGTTGTAGGAGCCACAGGTCTGTTAAGATTTCTTGCCACCCTTGGAGGTGCAGTGAAAACCTGCCCCGCCACCCCCCCCGATGGCCATGGGAAGGGTCTCTGGTTCCCTAACCAGAGAAGATCTTCTGGCAGTCTGAGTAATGGAATGCGATCTATAGGTGTGGCCCTTAGAGGACTCCCTCTAGGCCGGCTTTGCTTGTGTACAATACAAGGTATGGACAGACTGAAGGGTACGACCAAAGACTTGTAAATCCTTCACAACATGTCTTGGGTCTGTGGCCCAAATATCTTATCACCCTTAAAAGAAGCGTTCGGGATCGACTGTTGTACATCCTGTGCAAATCCTGACCCTCAGCCAGGCACAACGTCTTCGACAAACACCTGCAGAGGACGCTTGGGCTGAAGTGTCAATGGCATCATAGGGGGTTCTGAGCAGATGGCGGCATACCGCCGCTGCAGTAGACAACTCTGCAGAGAGATCATCCTGAGGACAACCAGCAGGAAGGGTTTGAACTGAGGCTTGTTAGAGGCCTGAAGTATTTCTTCCTGATACGAGGAGGAGACATGTAATTAAGAAGGTGGAGAGACAGCCGGCCCGTTGGTGCAGCAGCTGGATTTCCGCTCGTGATGCCGACGACCTGCATTCAGGAACGGACCCAGGAGTAGGAGAATCGGCCAGTGGAGAAGGATCAAGCATCCTAGGGACTAATCATTCTCCGAGGGGAGGGAGGGGAAGAGTGTCCAGTGTTTCATGGACCCCTGACGGATGCTGGGGGTACCGCCATGACCAGCGCTGTTGTGTGTGTGTGTAGGGGGAGGGCAGATGCTGGACGTCATTACATGGCCCCGCCCCCAGGGATCAAGCATGGGGAAAAAAGCTGGCCCCCCGGCATGACGACCTGCTTGCTCTGTCCCACGGCCACAGCCTCAGGCGTTGGAAGTGTCCACTCCTGTGGCCCCAACCCGAGCTGAGTGTGAAGGGGGCTTTGCCCATCGTGTCCATGGGCCCCGCCCAGAGGGGCAAGCCTGGGCATGGGGGTGGGGAGGGTCAAAGAATTAGGGTGGGGTGGGGGACCTGGAACAAAATAATGAAACAAAAAAATACAAAATAAAGAAGGTAGAGACATCGTAGCAGATACAGAAACTTTCTTCCCTGACATCCAATTTCCTAGATTCCTTGTGCGGGGGTTGTTGTGGTCTAGCAGACCTATCATGTCAGGGGCTGGCTTATCCTGTATGGAAGAAGCGGCAGACGAGGACTGAGGAGACTCAGGATCTCGGTCTATGTCAACATTGCCCACCAGGTCAGCAAGATCCCTGTCCTTTTAGTAGGAAGGGGTCCATTAAGTCCCCATCCCTCAGATGTAAACCGGGGGAAAATGGAGAAGAGCTGGCCATCCTTGAGGAAGCAGAGACAGGAAACACCACCCCACCAGTATGGCAAGGGGTGGACTTAGAAAGGTTCAGGATAGTACATTAGAGCCCAGACATTAACCATGGCCAACTGCCCTGCAGATGTAGTATGAACAGCAGGGTCAGAGCAAATAGGAACCACTGAAGGTATAAAGGAAGGCAATAGTGCCAACCTGTCAGTCCCCAATGAGTGAAGGGAGCGCACAAAAGCATAGCAGCAGTGTTATGTACCGCGCAAATATGCAACCCACTGAATAACAAACAGAACCTCTACTGCGTAGAGTTTCAATTGGTGCAGCAGACAAGGGAGTCAACAGTGAGCTCTGAGAAATTGGGCCGGTTGTTGATGAGAAGATCACTGATGGCCAGTAGTACAGCAGTAGCACAGTATAGCGTCACCACACAAATGCATAACCTATTGAACAGGTATAGCACTACCAAGCAATGACACGCAGTGTGCGATAATGTGGCATATATTTTGCACGAGCACCACTGTTTGACCCCAAATTTGATGATGAGGTAGACATCAGCGAGCTCTCAGAAACCAGGCCAGTCGTCAACAAGAGGAATGTTGACGAGCCAGAAGCCTCTGTCCACAGACTATGGCACTGGATCTGAGAAGGGAGAAGGCAGCAATTGAAGCCGCAGTAGAACCCCTGAACTCAACGTCGACGGCTCCTCTGGAGGCAAGAGAGGGCTAGCAGTCATCGATGGCATAGAAGACGACATAATGGTAGCTACTGTCTCAGGTACTTACCTTTTTTGTAAACCTTGGGGTACTTGTCATCCACAAAGAGGGCTCAGGAGAAACATGCGTAGCCCTGCTAAAGTGGTTCTCACCTGGACCCAGGGCCATCAACAAGGAGGGTGCACCAGCAGAACAATAAGACCCTGAGGAGAGTCCGTGTTGAGTAGTTTTCAGAGGTGCAATCCTGGGTGCCGTGTACAGGGCCAAGACACTGCGCCAAAGCCGTGGAGGTCCTCTGTAGCGATTCTTGTATCACAGAAACACTTTCAGAATAAGCGATCCAAAGACGTCAGTAGATAAACCAGTTGAGTATGAACGTTTTGTTGGTACAACTCTGTTGACGTCTGGTAAGCAGAGCTCTGAAGGAGGACTTGTTGCATGCAGGTCATGGTTGAAAAGAACTGAGTAGTAGCTGGGACCTCCCCTTTTTATACGTGCCAGACTGACACCACGTGGTAATGTTAGGGGAGGTCCCAGGGTCGACTGCTGAGAAGTCATCCAGAGGAAAGAACACCTGCAGCTGATATCCCATGTGTTACGACCTGCTGCAAGAAATTGTCTCAAAGAAGATCTGGAGGTTCTACAGCGAAATTGTTGCAGTAATGGAAACCATATCTGACAGGGCCAGAATGGAGTCACCAGAATTAGGGTAACTCCCTCCATCTGTAGTTTGATGAGCACCCTCTGAATCGGAGGAAAGGGTGGGAAGGCATAAAGAAACTTCCCATTCCAAGAGAGGGACATGTCTTGCCAGAAAACTCCAGGCCCTGAATTCTAGCGAGCAAAAACATGGCAGTTTTTCGTTGAGTGGGGATGCAAAAGGGTCCAAATCTGGATGACCCCAACTGTCAATCAGGCCTTCCGCAACAGAGGTCAGCAGTTCCCACTTGTGCATTTTGGACTGTGACCTGCTGAGGGTGTCTGCCAAGGCGTTTTTGGCGCCTGGCATATGGACACCCGACAGTTCTAGACTGTGATCTAGAGCCCAGTACCAGACCTTCATCGCCTCCTGGCACAGGGGATTGGAATGGTTCCCCCTTGCTTATTGATGTAATAGACAATGCTGAGATTTTCCGACTGCACCAGCAGAGGGCCTGAAGAGAGATGGTTCTGGAAGGCGTACAGAACTGCCCTCATTTCTAGGACGTTTATGTGGCGGCGAGCCTCCCACTGGAACCAGAGGTCCTGGGTCTGATAAGGACCTAGGTGGGCTCCCCAACCCAGACCTGAAGTGTCCATGGTGAAGACTTGTTGGGGACTGGGGATAAGACAGGGAACCCCTTTTAAGAGACTGTCCGGGTCCATCCACCAGTGAAGCACTTTGCGGACTGGGGAAGAGAGGTAAGGACCAGCTGATCTAGATTGTCTGAGCACTGATCCCACTGGACCCTGAGGGCCTACTGCGGTGTCCTCATGTGCAGCCTAACCAAAGGGACTATAAAGTACAGTTACGTAAGAACTTACCGTAACAGTAGATCTTCGAGAGAGGCTCTTGCAGTAGGTAATTACATATAGGACTGACGCCGGCAGGCATCAGGACCCCACAGAAAAATTTCTAGCTAGCAGTCTCTGGCGGGGGACCGCCCCTCCCCCCCCGGTCAGGTGACCGACGTCAGTATAAAGGCGGTCCCCCGCGCCTTCCAGTTCTTTCCCTCAAAGGCCCAAAGGGCAAGACAAGAGAAGTGAATATTTCCTAACCTGGAAAAGGGCTAAAAAGCTTGGGGATGGAGGCGGGAGGTGTACCTACTGCAGAGCCTCTCTAAAGATCTACTGTTACGGTAAGTTCTTACGTAACTGTACTATCTTACTTCGAGAGAGCTCTTGCAGCAGGCAATTACATATAGAACAGAATCCCAAGCAGTCTGGAACAAATGAAAGGCACCGGGAGGAGAAACTGCTCCAAAAAGTAGCAAATAATCTTGCAAGTCTCAAGAAAGGAGGCCTTGCAAGACAGCTAACCCGAAGCCTGCTCTACGGCGAGAGGCAATGTCCAAACTGTAATGTTTAGTAAAGGTATGGACAGAAGTCAAGTGGCGGCAGCACAGATGTCTGCCGCAGAACCGTTCTTGAAACAAGCAAGAGGGCTGCAACTCCATGAGTGGAGTGACCTCTGACTTGACCCGGGAGGGTCTTGTTGTACTTGTCATAACAGAAAGTGATGCAATGGGCCAACCATTTTGATAGGCATTGCTTAGAGACAGCATTGCCTTCTCTTCTGTGAGCAAGAGAGACGAACAACTGATCAGTCTTTCTGAGATCCTTCGTCCTATCGGTATAGTATCTCAGAATCCTGTGAACATCCATGGTATGGAGCAGGTATTCTCCTTGATTGGAGTACTGCGTGAAGAAAGCAGGTAATTCAATAGACTGATTTAAGGTAGATTCCGCTACCACCTTCAGGAGAAACTTAGGATTCGTGCGAAGAGCTACACGTTCTTTGTGAAAAATCAGATAAGGGATTTTGCACATCAGGGCCTGGAGCTAGGAAATTCTGCGAGCAGAAGTAATGGCCACCAAGAAGAGCGTCTTCCATGATAAAAACTTCAGGTCTGCGGAAGCCGCAGGCTCAAAGGGAGGAAGAGTAAGTTTCTCGAGGACAAAGTTTAAGTCCAAGGGGGAGCTGGAGTCCGGATGGGGGGTCTGAGATGAAGGACCCCTCTGAGGAAAGTTTGGATACCTCAGCTGGACAAATGCCTTATCAGTGAAAGGGACATGGTAGGCTGAAATAGCCACCATGTGGGACTCAAAGAGGGTGACTAGAGACAGGTCGAAAAAGATAGCGCATGTACTTTCGAGAAGAATGGTCTGGGACAGGAAAAGGGCTCCACGTTCCTGGACGCAGCCCAGATGGAAAATCTTTTCCATTTCATGGCGTAGGTGGACCTAGTGGAGGGTTTTCTAGCCTCCACCAGAATCTCGGCCACCTTAGGAGAAACGCCAAAATGAGATTGAGCTAGGTCTGCAGGAGCCATGCATGAAGCTGAAGGGACTTGAGACCCGGATGGACCAGGGTCCCCTAATCCTGGGTCAACAATCCTGGAGATAAAGGAAGAGGAAGAACCAGAACCTCTGAGTACTATTGTAGAAGAGAGAACCAGATTTGCCTGGGCCAGAAAGGAGCGATCAGAATCATTCTCGCTCCTTCCAAAGCAAGCTTCTGCAGCACACGAGGTACCAGAGGAATTGGGGGAAAAGCATAGACGAATCTGTCCTTCCAGCTTAGAGATAGAGCGTCGCTCCAGAAAGCGTCTCGCTCTGGAGCGAGCGAGCAAAAGATTGGAAGCTTTGCATTTTAGGAGGAGGCGAACAGGTTTATCCGAGGAGTCCCCCCAAATCTGGAAGATGCTTTTTAGAACTTTTTTGTTCAATTCCCACTCGTGTGGTAGAGCCGACGAGCGACTTAGTCTGTTTGCCAGGAGATTGTTGACTCCCGGAACATGGATCGCCGTGAGGTGAAGGTTGTGAAGCGTTGCCCATTCCCAAACCCTCATCGCTTCCCTGCACAGCGGGTAGGACTGAGTCCCTCCCTGCTTGTTGATGTACCACACCACGCACATGTTGTTCGTTTGGACAGCTAGGTGACCGGGAAGGATGTAATGGTGAAGGGCCTGGAGAGCATACAGCACTGCTCGAAGCTCGAGCACGTTGATGTGGAGAACTAGCTCCAAGTTTGACCATAGGCCCTGGGTTCAGTGAGGACCCAGATGGGCTTCCCAACCTTCGCCTGAAGCGTCCGTGGTCAGAGTCTGATCGGGGGGAGGATGAAAAAAGGGGACCCCCCGGAATAGGTTCTCTCAAACCATCCACCATTGCAAGTCTCTTACCATCGGCGAGGAGATCAGAACCAGATGCTCTAGGTCGTCTACCCGTTGATCCCACTGAGATCGGAGAGTCCACTGAAAGATTCTCACGTGGAGGCGCGCGGAACCATCGGGATGGCCGCCGACATAAGCCCCAGTAGATGGAGCACCGACCTCGCTGGAACCCTCCTGTGTTCCGACAGTAGGGAAATCTGGGACTGGAGGGAGGCCCCCCTGTCCAGAGGCAGGAAGGCCTTGCACATTGTTGTGTCGAGGATTGCCCCGATGAACTGGAGCCTCTGTGAAGGGTCCAGGTGAGACTTGGAATGGTTGATGGTAATACCCAGGCCAGTGAAAACCTCCTGGGTGAGGGAGAGAAAATGCAGGAATTCCTCCCTGGATGGGGCCACCAGGAGCCAGTCGTCCAGGTAGGGAAAAACCTGAACTCCCAAAGTATGCAGGTGGGCCGCTACCACCGCCAGGCATTTGGTAAAGACTCGGGGAGCCGAGGAAAGACCAAAAGGGAGCACCCGGAATTGATAGTGGACCCCTGGAACACAAACCTGAGGTACTTTCAGTGCGAAGGGCGAATGGGGATGTGCAGATGCACATCCTGCATGTCAGTGCACAAAGCCATTGGCCCGGCGAAGCAGGGGCAAGAGGGTTTGAAGGAGAGCATCCTGAACCTCTTGTATTCCACATATAGGTTCAGGAGCTGAGATCGAGAATGGGTCTGAGATCTCAGTCTTCTTTGATACGAGGAAGAAATAGGAATAGTAACCGTCCATGGAGGTTTGGGGGGGGGGGCGCTCTATACCCTGCTTTGCAAGGAGAGCAGAGTTTTCTTCCCTGACCAAAGGAAGATGGTCCCTTGAGTAAGAGGAGTTCAGAGGGGGGTGACGTGGAGGTTTCTGCAGAAACTCTATGGAGTGCCCCTCTGCTATGATCTGAAGCACCCATGAATCAGATGTTATCCTCTCCCAACCCGGAAGGTGGAGGGAGAACCCGGTTCCTCCGGGGCGTCCGGAGGCGGTGGGAGAGGAAGGAGTCGGTGGTGTGAGGCAGCGCTGCAGCTGGGGCACCAGTGCTTTTAGTAGGCGGGGCCCGGCGGGGCCCGGCGTTTAGTAGCCCGCATTCACTGAGGTTTCGCTTGAGGCGGCTGCGTCTGCAAAAGGCGGCTGGGGGGATGGGGACGGTACACTGAATCAACAGATTTAAGGGCAGTCCTTCTCCTGTAAGTCAGTGATGATGTCCTTGACATCACAGCAACGCTGAGAACCCTGAAAGGTGCTATTGAATTCCTGACTGCACCTCCGGGACCAGACCTGGCCCACATGGAGCCATGCGTGACGTCGAAGACTTACAGTGACATGAGAGCTCCAGTCCTGCAATGTCCACTGCATCAGGTTGTCCTCAGAATCTGACCACTCAACTAGCAAAACGGGACCAGGTCGGCTAACTCCTGCTTGACTTGAGAGTCAGGCAAGGAGTCAATCTTAGATCCGCCTGGGTAAGGACAGCCTTCTGGTAATCCCCCATATGTGCTACATAATTCGGGCCTAATCCCCAGTGTGGAAGCAGGCATAGATCTTCCTTCCATACTGATCAGGAGGCGAGATTCCTTATCCGGGGGAGACGAGCTCAAGTGTTTCGGGTGTGCTGACCGGCCGTGAGCGGCGCTAATCACAACCAAGTCTGCACGGGGGTGAGAGTCTAAGAAGTCTACACCCTCCGGAGCCTGGTATAGCCTGTTGGACTTCCTAGGAAGTGGGGCTAAAGCCGACGATTGCTTCCAAATGGTGGAAACAAGGTGGGCATGAGGCTCGATCCAGGGTGGCACTATGGTAGGAGCCGTAAGGAGCAAGTCCAGATGTTCGGCGAGTTTAACCCTTTGATGATCTGGCTCTAAGAAATGCCACTGATGGACTTCCTGAGCAACTCCGTGAAGGAAGGATCCTCCGGAAGAGACTTCGGAGGAGTCCTCGACCGGGGCTTGGACGGAGAGCGCGGTGCGTAGTCTTTCTCGGAACACCCATCGGAGGCCTCCGAGGAGTCAGAGAAGAAGAAGAGGAATTTGAAGCAGAGTAAGACTCCCTAGCTTGTCTAGGGGAGAAATACAGGTTACTCACCTGTAACAGGAGTTCTAGGAATGGTATATGTTGTTCATCCACACTGTCAGACAGGTATCCTTGCCGCTTTAAATCTTGCAGGAAGGTCTTCAAGCTGGTTCCTCCCACCCACCCGGGTGGTAAAACTCTCGGCTCCGCCCCATGATGCCAGATCTGGCCCGCTGGAAGCTCAGGTTGTGCGTCGAAGCCGGGGAGGTCAGGTGGGTCGTGTGGATGAACAACATATACCATTCCTAGAACTCCTGTTACAGGTGAGTAACCTGTATTTCTAGGGACATGGATATGTTGTTCATCCACACTGTCTGGCAGACTCCTAGCAGTTCTCCGGGAGGAGGAGGCAGCGCACACCCCTACTTGGGAATAGAGACTGGAGAACCAAGGCCCCAAAACCAGCATCCCGGTGTGACTCAAGGTCGATGTGGTAATGGGTGATGAAGGTGTGTGCTGACTTCCAGGTAGCAGCCCTGCAGATTTCCTGGATAGGGACGTCCCTGGAAGCAGCCACCGATGCAGCAGTATGGCGGAGAGATAGAGCTCTTATCCTCTGGGAGGCTCCATGCCCGCCAACTTATAGAAGATCTATGCAGGAGGTGACCCACCTGCTTATCATCCGCTTGGCTGCAGGTCTGCCAGGTCTTGCTTCAGCGCAGGTGACAAACAGCTGGGAACCTCTCCGGAATTTTAGCCGTCGCTCCTTATAATAATGGCGCCCTTCTAGGGTCCAAAGTATGGAGCCTGTATTCGGCCTCTGAGGTGTGATTGGGGTAGAACACCGGCAGAGTCAACACCTGGTTAAGGTGAAACTCCGACACCACCTTGGAAGGAATTTCGGGTGGGGCGCAAGGACAACTTGTCCCTGTGGAAGACCAGGTAAGGAGACTCGATGCAGAGCGCCTGGAGTTCTCCCATCCTTCTGGCTGGCGTGATAGCCACAAGAAAGCGGTCTTCCCGACAGGTGAGAGGTTCACACCTGTGCATTGGTTCAAATGGCTTGCCCATGAGCATTGCCAGTACCAGCAGTAAATCCCACAGAGGTGGAGGTTCTCGCACTGGAGGAAATGTGATCAAGGCCTTTGAAAAGCCAGACCACCTTCTCCTGGTCACCTGACTGCTTCGGCCAGCGCCCGATAGCAGAGATGGCTGCAGGTGCACCCTAGGGTCGTCGACCTAAGCCCTTGACAAGAAAGGGACCATAAATAGTCCAAGATGCTTGCCAGGAACAGGAGGAAGGGTCCAAGCCCTTGCCCTGACACCAAATGGAAAATCTCTTCCATTTGAAGGCATAGCATTCCTGGTCGACTCCTTACAGGGCGCCTCAGCTACATTGAGGACCTTGTCGGAAAGACCCAAGGCCTGGAACTCTAGCCGCTCAGGAACCAGGCCATCAGGTGCAGGGATTGAAGGTCCGGATGGAACACCTTCCCCTGATTGACTGAGAGCAGGTCCGGGCGAGCTGGAAGCTGCCTCAGAAGCCTGGAGCTGAGGCTGAGGAGATCTGGGTACCAGAACTCGTGGGCCAGTCTAGGCTATCAGAATCACCTGGCCTTGTCCCTCCTTGCTTTGAGAAGCACCTTGTATCAAGGGAAATGGGGAAAGGCGTAGAAGAGGCCGGGGTCCACAGCCTCGAGAAGGCATCCCCTGCAGCGAGCCCTGCTGAGGCGGAGCATGGAACAGCCTCAGCTTCAGCGTTCTCCTGAGGCAAACAGGTCCACCTGAGGTGTGCCCCAGTGGGAGAACAGATCTTATACTACCTCCGGCAGGAGAGACCACTCGTGGGATGCAGCCCCTATCCGGCTCAGGGCGCCGGCCAGGTGTTGGAGCTCCTGCCATATGAATGGCTAGGAGATCCGCCTACAAGCTGCATACAGTGACCAAATCACGGGAGCTTCCTTGCATAGAAGCATGGGGCGCGTCCCCGCCTAGCGGTTTAGGTAGTACATGGTGGTGGTATTGTCCGTCTGGACTCGGACCTCTTGACCCTGAAGAAGCGGGCAAAGGCGGTGAGAGCTGAGCAGACCGCTCGGAGCTCCAGCAGGTTGATGTGGCATCGGGGACTCCGCGGAACCAGAGCGCTGCGCCTGGTGTTCCCAGATGGGCACCCCAACCCATCAGAGGCAGCCAGGTCGATAGAGACGTCCCGGCTCGGGCGGACAAACGGGATGCCCTCCTGCAGATGAACTGGAGCGGTCCACCACGGAGGCGTTCCACATCCTAGGTCACCATCACTAGCTGGTCCAATGGATCGCAGCATTGTGACCACTGGCTGGCCAGTCCCCACTGAAGAGGCGCATGTCCAGCATGCCCAATGGACCACGTGGTACAGGCTGCCATGAGACCCAGGAGGCGGGAAGTCCGGCAGGTAGCGATTGCCAACCAGAAATGATTGGGCAAAGGAGGTAAGAACCTCGGCCCTGTCTGCGGAGCCGTGCTCTGGCTCGAAGAGAGTCGAGCTCTGCCCCGATGAACAGAATCACCTGCTTCGGCTCGAGTTCCGACTTGGCCTCGTTGATGAGAAGGCCGGCTTGAGAGCAAACCTGGAGGGCCAGATCTCTGGACCGCTCCACCTCCTGTCTGGAGGAGGCTGCTATCAGCCAATCGTCCAGGTAAGGGTACACCCGGACCCCTCGGCGCCGCAGGAAAGCTGTCACCACTGCTATGCATTTGGTGGAAGACCCTGGGAGCTGGAGACAGGCCAAAGGGCATGGCTCGGAACTGAAAGGGATCCCTCTGCTCAAAGCGAAGGAATCTCGATGTGACGAGACGGATAGGGACATGAAGAGCGCGTCCTGCAGGTCAGAGAGCAGAACCACCGCCGGGTTCCAGGATGGTATTATCTGAGCCAGAGTGACCATCCTGAAGGTTCGAGACCTTAGGAACTTGTTTAGGTCATGTAGGTGGGAATGGGGCTCAACCCCCATCCGTTTCGGAATCAGGAAGTACCTGGACACAAATCCCGGGTCTGAGGAGGTCCGCCACCTCCTGATCACCTCCTTTTGGAGGAGGAGGCGATGTCGGCTCTGCGAGGCAGACAGTGAGCTGCGGACCCGAGGCCCCAGTGCGACAGCTCTGAAGGGTGGGGCCTGCTCAATTCAGAGGCAGGCCTTTTCCACCACCTCCAGCACCCACCTGTCCGTGGTAATAGCGGACCAGGCGGAAAGGAAGTGCGGGCCGCTCCCCCATGGGGGAACCTGGGGTGAGGTGGCGGGGTTGAAGTGACACCCCTCAGCCCATCACTGGGCAGGCTTGGAGGAGGGACCAGCCGAGGGACCTCCTGGGCCTTTACCCCCTGCTTCCTGCTGGAGGAAGCCGCGGCTGGGTTTGGGATGCCAAGCCCAAGCCTCTAGCCCCTGGCGTTGCTGGGCGGGACGTGCCTCGAGCAAGAAGGAGCCGAAAGGGCTTAGGCTGTGGTTTCAGGCCTTTGTCCTTCTGAGCGGATGAGACCGAGTCCAAGGCAGCATTGGACTTCTTGATCCTCTGCAGGTGACCTTCCACCCCAGGGCGAGAGGTCGGTCCCAAGAGGACATCCGCCACTTGTGCTGGGTATCCGAAGTGAAGGTGGATATCCTCAGCCAAGCTCGACACCTGATAGCCACTCGGCCGCCACAGACCTGGCGCATGAGTCCCCGATGTCTAAAGCAGTCTGGAGCTGCTGTTTGGCCACTGCCTGCCCTGGTCCCGCACCTGCCTAACTGTGGTCTGCAGATCCATGGAAGATGAGGGACGACCTGCGTCCAGGGAGCCCAACAGGGCATGAGAGAAATGTGCCATGAGGACAGCCGAACTGGCCTGGCGAAGGCGAGGAAGGGCCTTAGCGTAGACTTTCGCCCGGCATAGTCAATTTCTTGGACTCCTTGTCGGGAGGACATCCACATCCTAGCGTTGGCCAGAAGGCGCTGTCGATAACTAACCCCTCGGAGGGGTGTTCAGAAAACCGACAAGGAACTGGTAGGGACCGCGATCTTCCTGGCCATCCTGGCCGGGCGCAGGGCAGGAAGCAGGCTGCCAGAGCTCCAAAGCCGGGCCACTATGGCCTCGGCCACGGAAGAGCCTCGTGGGATCCCTCGGTCCAGAATCTCCGTGAGGGATACCTGGCCCGCTTAAAGCAGGTTCGAGCTTCATCCCGGTGGACTCCGAGATGAGCGAAGCAATCCCAGGAAGGACGAAGGGCTATCGTCCACGACTGTCCCTGAGGGACTCCAAGTCCATTAGCTTGGAGAAAGGAGGAATGGTCTTCGGACTGGAAGAGTCCTCAAAAACTGCCTCGGGCCTCAGCCACCTCCACCTGCAGGTCGATCAGGAGTGAGGGTAACAGACAGCCTATGAGGCAGTCCCTGAGCCGACCGAGAATTTTTGGTGGGCCCGAATAGCGGCTGTGGGCGGAGGTTCCACCAGAATCGGTGGGCAGCTGGTTTTGGCGAACAACCGTACGGGAACAGGATCCTCGGATAAAGCGAGGGTTGTTTCGGCCGCTCGGTGACAGCCATATAATGGCCAGGGAAGGCGGCACGTCGGCTTATTCCCAGTCAGAAGGAGCTGCTGCCACATGAGGTCCTCATATCGTCAGCGCAATTTAGCTGAAGCCTCCCTTGTCGAGGAGGAGGAGAGAGGATGGCCAGCGGAGACAGACCGCCTATGATGGCGGGATCGGCTGGACCATTGAAGTCGAGACCGAGAACCTCGGCTTTCCCGAGGGCGGTGCAGGAGGTGTCGTGGAGAACCAGGCACTCCCCTCGGTTGGGAGGGTTCAACCGAAGCTCCGGAACCGGAGGCACAAAGACAGGGGTCTCAACTCCCACGGAGGAACGGGAGAGGGATTTTCGGCTTCTCCTGCCGACAACCCGTCCAGGGGTGAGAAAATCTGGACCAGCGTCGGCCGGAGTCTCGATCAACTGGCCTGGCCAGGGACACGTGAGGACCAGTGAGCAAAGTCGGCGACCGACAACTCGGGAGAGGATCTTTCCGCTCCCAAGAGGCGTCGACAGTGGGACTTATCCTTGCTCTTTTGGACCGAGAAAATGGTCCAGAAGAAGATGGACCCTCACCTTTGGTAGAGAGGGTCAGACAAAGCTCATAAAGAAGCTGAATAAGAGGCACCGAGATAGCGGAACAAATGCGCAGCGCTGAGGTAAAGCGGCCAGCGCCTCCTCTTGAGGCGATCATCTGCTCGAGCTGATCCTGCAAGCCCGCCCAGCGAAACCCGACCGGGCCTCTTTGACTTCACGAGAAGAGCTACTCAGGATGCCCTAGTTGTAAAGGGCAGCACGGTCTTCAGGGCGTGGGCGAAAAAAGAAGAGCACAGGTCGCAGGCCTGCGGGTGCGTGCTCAAGGCCCAAGTAGTGAGCGAGCGTGGAGTGCGGATCAGGCCAAGACATCTTCTGCCCATGAGGGCATCTCTGAAACCAGATCGATTTGTCCATACGCAGCCGCAGGGAAGACGAAGTCTTTTAAGCAAAGAACTTTTAAATTGAAATTTTGAAGAGTTAGGAACCAGTCTTATCACGAGGCGTTAAGGAGGGAACCTGAGCTTCCAAAGCGGTATGGAAGATCTGGCGTCATGGGGAGGAGCGAGTTTTACCACCGGGTGGGTGGGAGGAGCCAACGAAGACCTTCGGCCAAGATTTAAAGCGGCAGGATACCTGCCAGACAGTGTGGATGAACAACATATCCATGTCCTAGAAGGGTTCCTTGGGGGAATCCCAGGGCGTGTGTCCTGCCCTCTCTGGATCCCGAGGGCAAAGCCGAGAATCCGGAGGTGGAGAGGATGTGCGGTGTACAGGGCGGTGTCTGGGGCGTACAGGGGCGGTGGTGGCACCGTCGCCGTGAAGCGGCTCTCGACTTCCTTGGTGAGCTGAGCCTTGGCCTCAGCCCACCAGGAGAACAGAAGTCTCCTGGAGATCACCGGCGCCTGGAGGCGGTGGAGGAGGAGAGGAGGGGATAGTTATGCGGATGAAATCCGTGGGAGAGTATCCGTAACCCGGCTGCAGGAATACTGGAGCTGGGCACTGCGGCGGAGGAGTCGGCGCTGGGTACTGCTGCGCAGGATACAGTGGACCTGGAAAACCCGGTAGGCGGATACCCAGGCACTGGAGGAGCTGCCCGGCCAACCCGGGTACTCCTGCGGATCAGCTGGGATAGGCCGTGGAGTGGAGGGCCGAAGGAAGAGGAATATCCCCACAGCGTCGGAGGGGCTGGTGTCAGAACAGAGTCAGCGGGGCCGAGGCAGGCGTCAGGAAAGCCAGCGTCAGATCCAGCTCTGTAGGAAGAGGTTGGGCGGTGGCCCAGGATCCCAAGCCTCGTCCGGGGGACGGAGGAAAATCCCGGGGTCGGGCAGGGGACTCTGGCTCCCTGATGGCAGCGAGGCTGCGGGGAACCTGTGCGACAGGCGAGCGGGGTCTGCCGAGGCTCAGGAGCCAGCGCCGTCGGAGAAACGAACATGTGACAGGGGCGTATCCACGGCCAGGACTAGAGGAGCGGCGTCGACCCGAAGGTACAAACAAGCCAAGGATGAAGAGCCGGTCTGAGGACACTGCGGCGCCGCCCGAACGGCAGCTCTTAGCGGCCTCGGCGGACATCAGGGGAGCAGGCGTCCGGCTTATGGGAGGCGCCCGCGCCAGTAGGCTGCAAACCTGCGGTGGTACTGGGGGCTAGAGCCTCCGCACGCAGAGGCACCGGCGAACTCGAACCGCAGGCTCCGGCCCAGGCGGGCGGCGCCCTCAAGCGGAGGCTGCTGGCCGAGCGGCGTCCCGGAGGATGTTACCTTGCGACTGAGGAGGAGGCCTTCTCCGGTGCCTTTCTTGTCCCGCTTCTTGTGCCCTTCAGGAAGTCGATGCGCGAAGTTTCTTCAACTCCTTCTCCATCGGGACATCATCTTCTTGAGAGATGGGCTTCAAGAGACGCTGGCGTCTTCTGCGGGTGGCGCCTTGAAAGCGTGAGCAGTACGGACACTTGTCGACCAGCGTGGTCGGGCCTAAACAGAAAAGGCAGAGGGTGACCATCTTTGTGAGGCAGTTGGGCGCCGCACAAGTCTACTTATTTTTGAAGGGGCGACATAAACAGGCGTTCACCTGGCGATGAAAATGTAAAAAAAACAATACTGAAAACTTTTAGGAAAAACCCGGCAGTAACAGGACTGAAGCGATAAGACTTAACCGTGAGCTGCACGAGCTGGACGGAAAAACATGAGAAAGGCGGGTATCGGGACCGCCTTTATACCGATATCGATGACACCGTAACATCTGACGTAGAAGCGGTCCCTCAGCCGAGACTGCTAGCTAGAGAATTTTCCGTGGGGTCCTGCCGCCGCCGGTGTCAGTCCTATATGTAATTACCTACTGCAAACCCTCTAAGTAAGATCTCCTGTTACAGGTGAGTAACCTGCATTTCTAGGGGCGTGGATATGTTGTTCAATCCACACTTACTGGCAGACTCCAAGCAGTTCTCCGGAGGAGGAGGCAGGCGCGCACCCCTTGGGAAATGAGGACTGGAGAACGAGGTGTGAAAAACAGCATCGGGCGTGACTCCAAGGTCGATGTGGTAGTGGGTAGCCAGAAGTGTGTGCCGACTTCCAGGTGTGATCTGCAGATTTCCTGGATAGGGGCGTCCCTGGAAAACATCACCGATGCTGCTGTTATGGCGGGTAGAATGAGCTCTTATCCTTTGGGAGGCTCCATGCCCCCACGCCAGACCTGTAGCAGAGATCTATGCAGGTGACCCACCTGCCTATCGTCAAGCAGCTGCAGGTCTGCAGGTGCGACTTCAGCGTAGGTGACAAACAGCTGGCGAACCTCTCCCCAAACTTCAGCTGTCCACTCCTTGTAATAAGAGAGCGCTCTTCTAGGGTCCAAAGTATGGAGCCTATATTTGGCCTCCGAGGTGCGACTGGGGTAGAACACCGGCAGAGTCAACACCTGGTTAAGGTGAAACTCCGACACCAGCTTTGGAAGGAATTTCAGGTGGGGGCGGAGGACAACCTTGTCCCTGTGAATGACCAGATAAGGAGACTCTATGGAAAGCGCCTGGAGCTCTCCCATCCTTCTGGCTGACGTGACTGCCACCAAGAAGACGGTCTTCCACGACAGGTGGGAGATATCGCACCTGTGCATCAGTTCGAATGGTCTGCCCATGAGCTTAGCCAATACCAGCAGTAGATCCCATGGAGGTGGAGGTTCTTGCACTGGAGGGGATATGTGATCAAGGCCTTTGAAAAAGTGACCGACCACCTTTTCCTGCGCCACCGACTGCTTTCCGGCCCACGCCCAGTAAGCAGAGACGGCTGCCAGGTGCACCTTAAGGGTCGTCGACTGAAGCCCTAGCTGAGAAAGGGACCATAGGTAGTCCAGAATGCTGGCCAAGGAACAGGAGTAAGGGTCCAACACCTTATCCTGACACCAAATGGAGAATCTCTTCCACTACAAGGCATAGCATTTTCTGGTCGACTCCTTACGGGATGCCTCAACAACGTTGAGGACCTCGTCAGAAAGACCCAAGGCCTGGAACTCTAACCGCGCAGGAACCAGGCCGTCAGGTGCAGGGACTGAAGGTCCAGGTAGAGTACCTTCCCCTGGTTGACTGAGATCAGGTCGGGTGGGCTGGAAGCCTCCTCGGGGAGCCTGGAGCTGAGGCTGAGGAGATCTGGATACCAGAACTAGGCGGGGCCAGTCTGGGAGCTACCAGAATCATCGCACTTGTCCCTCCCTGAGAAGCACCTTGTGGATCAGGGAAATGGGAAAAGGCGCAGAAGAAGCCGGGGTCCACGGCCTCGAAAGGCATCCCCTAGCGAGCCCCTACTGAGGGGAAGGGCATGAAACAACCTCAACCGCGCATTCTCCCTGGAGCAAGCGGGTCCACCAGGTGTGCCCCAGTGGGAGAACAGATCGTGTACTACCTCCAGCAGGAGAGACCACTCATGAGATGCAGCACCTATCCGGCTTAGGGCATCGGCCAAGAGTGTTGGAGGCTCCGCCACATAGATATGGCTAGGAGATCCACCTCCAGTCTGCTACGAGAGACCAAGTGTGGAGAGCTTCCTTGCACAGAGGCAAGGGGCGCGTCCCTCCCACAACAGTTTAGGTAATACATGGTCATGGTGTTGTCCGTCTGGACCTGGACCACTTGATCCTGTACAAACGGAGCGAAGGTGGTGAGGGTTAGTCGGACCGCTCGAAGCTCCAGCAGGTTGATGCGGCATCGAGACTCCTAAGGGGACCAGAGGCCGTGCGCTCTGAGCTTCCCCAGATGGGCACCCCAGCCCATCAAAGAGGCATCGGTCATTAGAGTGACTGTCGGCTCTGAGTGGACAAACGGGATACCCTTCTGCAGATGAGCCGGAACGATCCACCACTGGAGAGCGTTCCCCATCTCCTGGGTCACTATCACTGGCTGGTCCAGAGGACTGGAGTGCTGTGACCTTGGTGGGCCAGCCCCATTGTGAGGGGCCCCGCGCCAGTGGGCCCCAGGACCCACTGGTGAACAGCAAAGTGCCCAGGGGTGCAGGAAGTCCCGGGCAGGGCGCAATTGCCCAACCAGAAATGATTGGGCAAAAGAGTACAGAAACTCGGCCCTGTCCACTGGGAGCCGTGCTTTGGCTCGAAGAGAGTCGAGCTCTGCCCCGATGAACTGAATCACCTGCACTGGCACGAGTTCCGATTTGGCCTCGTTGATGAGGAAGCCAATCTGAGAGCAGATCTGGAGGGCCAGATCCCTGGACCGCTCCACCTCCAGCCTGGAGGAGGCTGCAATCAGCCAGTCGTCCAGGTAAGGGCACACCCCGGACACTTCGGCACCGCAGGAATGCTGTCACCACTGCCATGCATTTGGTGAAGATCCTGGGAGCTGGAGAGGGCCGAAGGGCATGGCCCGAACTTGTAAGGATCCTCTGCTGTGAGTGGAGAAATGCTGGTGAGGACGGATGGATTGGGACATGAAAGAGCATCCTGGTGGTCCAGAGGCAGAAACACCGCCCTCGTTCAAGGATGGAATGATCCAAGCCAGTGACCATCCTGAAGGTATGAGACCTTGGGAACTTGTTCAGGTCGTGTAGGTCTAGAATGGGCGCAGCCCCCCCATCCGTTTTGGGACCAGGAAGTACCTGCACACACCCTGGATCTGGTGGAGGATCCACCACCTCCTGATCACCTCCTTCTGGAGGAGAGGAGAGAAGTCGGCTCGATGAGCTGACAGAGAGGCCCTGGGACCCGTAGACCCCATGGGCGGCATTCGATACGGTGGGGACTGCTCGATTCCAGAAGCAGACCCTTTCCTACCACCCAGCACCCAGCGGTCCGGTGGTGATATCGGACCAGGTGGAAAGGAAGTGGTGGAGCCATCCCCCCACAGGGGGAACCCGGGGAGGAGTGACGAGGTTGGGGGCGACACCCCTCAACCAGTCACTGGGCAGGCTTGGAGGAAGGGCCGGCCGAGGGGCCTCCTGGACCTTTCCCTCCCGGCTTCCTGCTGGAGGAAGCTGCAGGCTTGGCTTTGGGGTGCCAAGTGTGAGCCTGCTGGCCTGAATGCTGGTGTTGCTGGGCCGGACGTGCCGCAGGGGCTGAAGGCTGAAAGCGCTCATGCTGCTGATGGCGGCCTTTGTCCTTCTGGGCAGACATGACAGAGTCCAAAGTGGCACTGGACTTCTTGATCCTTTGCAGATGACCCTCCACCACGGGACCGAACAAGTGGGGTGCCAAAGAGGCGTCTGCCAACGTACTAGGTATCTGCTGTAAAGTGGAGATCCGCCCATGCCTGTGGCGCATGGCCACTGCGGCCACTACTGACCGGGCACACGAGTCAGCTATGTCCAAGGAAGTTTGGAGTTACTGTTTGGCCACTGCCCTTCCCTGATTCCGCACCTGCTTGACCATTGTCTGGAGGTCAGCCTGGAGATGAGGAATCACCTCATCCAGGGAGCCCAAAAGGGCGTGCGAAAAGTGTGCCATCAGAACGGCCAAGCAGGCCTGACGAAGGCCTAGGGAGGAAGCAGCATAGACTTTCCACCTGGAGTAGTCCAGTTTCTTGGACTCCTTATCGGGTGGCTTGTCCACATCCCGAGCGTTTCCGGAGCGCCGGAAAACGCTGTCGGTCACTAGCCCCTCCATGGAGAGGTGCTCCGAGAAACCGGAGAGTGAACCAGTGGGAACGACATACTTTCAAACCATCCAGGCCGAAGCAGCAGGACAAGAAACTGGCCACTGCCATAGCTCCAGGGCCGGACCAACAATGGCTTCAGCCACCAGGAAGACGTCCTTGGGGGAATCCCTTCGGTCCAGTATCTCCGTGAGGGGATACTTGGCCCACTTTGAAACGGGTTTGAGCTTCATCCCAGTGGACTCAGATGAGCGGAAGCATTCCAAGGAACGAGGATGGGCTCTCGTCCACCGACTGACCCCCAGTGGACTCCAGGTCGAGGGGCCTGGAGAACAAGTAAGAGTCATTGTCAGACTCGGAGGAGTCTGCAAACAGCTGCTGAGGGCCTAAGCCACCCTCCACCTGCCGAGGCCGACAGGGAGTGAGGGTGACCGACAACTGATGGGTCAAGCCCTGACCTGACCGAGAATTCTTGGTTGGGGCCCCAATTTTAGGTTGTGGAGGTGGGGGTTCCACCACAATGGGTGGCGCAGCCGGTTTCGGATGAACAACCGGTGCCGGCTTCGGCTCCTCGATTACAACGAGGGGTTGTTTCGGCCGCTCTGGTGACAGCCACTAATGGCTGGGGAAGGCGACGGAGTCTGCTTATTCCCGGTCAAAAGAAGCTGCTGCCACATCAGATCCTTGTAGCGCCGATGCAATTTGCGCCAGAGCCTATCCTCCGAAGAGGACGAAGATGAGGATGAGCGGCGCCGCCGCTTTCCACGGTGCCGAGACCGCCGATGTCGGCGGGATTGGCTGGACTGGGAAGAGGTCTGAGACCAAGACCTTTGGTGTTTCCGAGGGTGGGTCTGAGAGGGGGCGGGGGAAACCCGCTCGTCCCTCAGTTCAGGGAACTTAACCGGAGACTCTGGCACAGGAGGCACAGGCAAGTCCTCAGTTTCCACCGGGAGAACCGGTGAAGAAGGGCTGTCTGCTTCTCCAGTCGACAGCGCATCCGACAGGTCGAGAAAAATCTTGACTGCGTCAACGGGCGTCTCGGCCGGCTGACCTGACGGGGACACCGTGAAGCCAGCGGCCTTAGCCGCAACCTCGACCGAAGTTGAGAGTCGACTATCCGGGGAAGGGGACCTCTCCCACTCCCACGAACATAAACGGTGGGACTTACCCTTGCAGTCGTCCTTCTTGGACCGAGAGGAATGTCCCAAAGGCCGCTCTCCCTTGGTGGAGAGGGATTGATAAAGCTCCTTGAATGAAGCCGTGTAGGAGGAGCCCAAAGAGAGCAGGATAAATCTCGTGACCGAAGATGATGATGCGGCCTGGGCCGCTTCCTCCTCGAGGGTCATCATCCGTTCAAGCTGTTCAGCCGAGCCCGCGGCCGGACACCGCCCAATGGGCCTCCTTCGACTTGACCGGAGGATAACGTTTCTCGGGGCGCCCAAGTTGCAATCTGGCAGCGTGATCCTCCAAGACCGTGGCCAAAAAGGACCTGCCCAAGTTGCAGGCCTGCGAATCGTGCTCAAGCCCAAGGCAGTACATGCACGTGGAGTGCGGATCAGTCCAGGACATCTTCTGCCCACAGGGACACCAACAAAATCTGGGAGTCGATTTGTCCATCTAAGCCATGAGGGAAGATAAAAACCGAAGTCTTTGTAAATTTTAAGATTAGTTTCGGGTTAACCGAAGAGTTTGGATCTAGGCCTAAAACGCAGAGCGCAAAGGAGGGAACCTGAGCTTCCAAGCGGTAGGGAAGATCTGGCGTCATGGGGCGGAGCCGAGGGTTTTACCACTCGGGTGGGTGGAAGAAGCCAGCTTGAAGACCTTCCAGCAAGATTTAAAGCGGCAAGGAACCTGCCAGTAAGTGTGGATTGAACAACATATCCATGTCCCTAGAATCTGAAGTTATCCTCTCCCAACCCGGGAGGTAGAGGTAAAACCTCCCTCCTACCGGTTCCTCCAGAAGGCCCAGAGGCTGTGGGAGAGGAAAGGAGTCAGGTGGTGTGGGTAGCGTCGCGGATGAAGCACCTGCTGCTTTTGTGGGAGGAGGGGGCTTGGCAGCTACAGTAGAGGGGCCCGGCATTTAGCGGCCCGCTTCCCCTGGGGTTTCACCTTTGGCTGATTCAGTCAGCGAAAGGGACTGTGCTGCATTTAATGGGGATGATACATGGAGTCCACAGACTTCAGTGCAGTCCCCTTCTCCTACAGATCAGTGATAATATCCTTGACATCACCACCGAACAGCATAGAACCCCAGAAGGGTGCTTCCTGAATAGCAGACTGCACTTCCAGGACCAGCGCTGACACACGGAGCCAGGCATAACGCCGTAAGCCTACGGTGAAAGCGCAGCTCCTACCAGCAGTGTCCACCGCATCATAAGTAGCACAAAGCATGTGCCGACTGGCCGAACGTGCAGAGCGGACGAGGTCAGCCACTTCCTGTTTGACTTGAGAGTCCAGAAGGGAGTCCAATTTGGATTCCACCTCATTAAGAATCACCTTCTAGTAATCCCCCATGTGACAGACATAATTTAGGGCCCTAATACCCAGAGTGGAAGAAGCACAGATCTTCTTCCCATACTGGTCCAGAAGATGGGATTCTTTGTCAGGTGGAGATGAGCTCAGATGTTTCAGGTTAGCTGTCTGGCCATGAGCGGCACTAATCATGACCGAATCAGCTCGAGGGTGAGAATCTAAAAAGTCAACACCCTCAGGAGCCTGACATAGCCTGCCCAACTTCCGAGGAAGTGGGGCTAAAGCCGATGGCTGCTTCCAAATAGCGGAAACAAGATCGGCATGAGGCTCAATCCAGGGTGGCACCAAGGTGGGAGCTGTCACGGGCAGATCCAGATGCTCAGCGATTTCTTATGCTGGGGATCCGGCTCCAAGGAATGCCACTTATGAACCTCCTGGATTTTGTGCAGCAACTCCGTAAAAGAAGGATCCTCCAGAGGGGACTTCAGAGGAGTCCTTGGCCTGGGATTAGACGGAGAGCGTGGCTCGTTGTCCGGCTTGGAACAACTGTAGGAGTCATCCGAGTTGTCCAACGAGGAAGAAGATGATGAGGGAGACTCCCTCTCCCAGCGTGGGGGAGGAACGTTCCCCTTGGGAAGCCCTCGGGTAAGCATGTCCTGCCCCGCCCTGGAACCAGAGGGTTCGGCCCTGGTGTCCGGAGGTGGGGAGGGAGTCTGCCGTTGAGGACGTACAGGAATCGGAACCGGCACAGTCGTCGGGATATGACTCTCCACCTCTCTTGTGAGCTGAGTCTTGGCCTCAGCCCACCAGGAGGCCAGAGTCTCCTTCAAGTCCACAGGCGGCTGAGGGGGCAGTGGAGGTGGAGAAGGATGGGGATACGGGTATGGATTATACCCGTAAGGCATGTATCCATAACCCGATGGTAGGAAGCCTGGCGTCGGGTACTGAGGCACCGCGTACTGCGGCATCAGGTAGGCCAGCGTCAGATACTGCGGAGCCAGGTAAGATGGCATCAGATACGACAGGGTCGGATACCCGGGAACTGAGGAGTCTGCCGGAGTAGACGGCCTGGCCGGAAGGCCCATGGGTGGGTCTGGAGCAGAAGGTCCGGTGGGCGGAGGGCCTCGCGTTGGAGCGGCATCCGGGAGCGGGATGTCGCCCGGGGTCGGCAAGACCGGCGTCGGGGCCGGCGGCTGGGAAGCTGGCGTCGAGGCCAGCGTCCAGGAAGCTGACGTAAGGTTGGTCGGCCCAGCGGACAGATGGTCTCACAGGGGTGCAGCAGGAACCTCTGCATCGCCCGGGGATGGAGGGGAAAAATCCCCGGGGTAAGGCTGAGGAGACCCAGGGTCCTCTGAGGGCAGCGAAGGCTGCGGGGAGCCGGGAACGGCAGATGTGGAAGGGTCCGGCATCGGCTCAGCTGCCATATGGACATCAGGCAAGCAGACGTCCGACTAATCAGCGGGGTCCAGGCGGACGCCAGAGGAGCCGACGTCCGACATAGTGGACCCGTCGCCCAAGGCAGATCGCGAAGGAGGGGTGGCCTGGTTGGGTGGAAGAGGGGCCATGCGCCACCTCGAGGGGTCAGGTGACTTATCGACAGTCTCCGTGCGGGTGGAGGAGCAGACGTCCAGCTTACCAGAGCTGCTCGAGTGCATGGGCGCACAGTGGCGGCTTTACCAGGAGAGGAGGCCTCCACCAGCCGGAGGTGCCGAGGCCGGCCCTAGCGAGCCAGACAGGCGGAGCCACCGCCGCTTTGAAACTCTGGCGGCCGACGGATCGGTCCCCTGGGAGACGTTCTGAAGCACGGCGACTCCCGAAGAAGGCGCGGTGGATGAGGAGCCCTTGTCCAATGCTTCTCCATGTCTTTTTTCTTGCGATGGCCTTCGGGGGAAGTGGACGCCTGCCTGAGCTTTTTTAACTCCTTTTCCATGGAGGACATTTTCTTCTTTAAAATATGGGACTCCAGGGACTGCTGCCGCCACAGTCTGCGGGTGACCGCGTTGAATTTAAGGCAGTGCTGGCACTTCTCCACCTAATGATCTGGGCCTAGGCAGAAGAGGCACTGGGAATGGCCGTCCTCGTGAGGGAGTTGGGCGCCGGATGAGTCACACTTGTTCTTGTGCTCTAAGGGTGTAGGGGATGACATACACCGACTAATACCTGACAAAAATTCAAACAAAAATTGAAAATAACTCAGTAAAAACCATCGACGACTGAGGTTGACGAACGTTGAACTTTACCGGGAGGTGCTGACATGAGCCAACGGCGGGAAAGAACTGGAAGGCGGGCGTGGGGACCGTCCCTTTATACTGATGTCGCATGACGTCGGTCACCTGATGTGGGGGCAGTCCCCCGCCAGAGACTGCTAGCTAGAAATTTTTCTGAGGGGTCCCGACGCCTGCCGGCGTCAGTCCTATATGTAATTACCTACTGCAAGAGCCCTCTTGAAGTAAGATCAATGGTTGCAGCCATTAGGCCTAGAAGTCACAGGAATGTCCTAGCCGGGACATACCCGCTCTGAGCCACCTCCTGGGCCTGGGCGAAGAAGCGGTCCGCCCTGCCTTGGGGGAGGAAGGCCTTGCCCTGAATGCAGTCCAGAGATGCTTCTATGTACTGCAGCTGCTGGGATGGTGTCAGCACAGATGTGGGCTAATTGACAGTGATGCCCAAGGACTGGAAAAACTGCAGGGTGTGCTCTAGAGTCAACAGCAGGAGCTCAAGTATGGGAACACACAGAGGCCTTCGCACTGAAGAGCTACTCCTACAGCAGCCAAGCGCTTGGTAAACACCTGTGGTGCAGAAGATAAACCAAAGGGCAATACCCTTAACTGGTAATGCTCCCCCTGGTCTAGGGACCATAGGTACTGCCTGTGAGGGGGGGCAAACCATGATATGCAGAGGGGCATCCTGCATGTCGAGGGAGCAAAACCAGTCACCCTGCTTGAGCAGAGAAGGAGGCCATGCAGAGTTACCAGAGTTACCATCCAGGGCTTTTTGTATTGAACAAAAAGATTTAGCAACTTGAGGTCTAAAATGAGTCTCAAATCTCCTGTTGTTCTGGGAGCAAGGAAGAACCAGGAATAGAACCCTTTCTTCCTTTGACACCAGAGTACTGGTTCAATTGCCTTTTGAGCAGCAGGGTGAGCACCTCCCCCCAGAGCACCTATGTGTGGTCTGGAGGATATGGGGTGGGGACTGGGAGAACATCTGGAAGTTCTAGAGCATGGCCTTGTTTATCTGCAGAATCCAAGTGTCTATAGTAATGGTTCAAACAACACGAAGTCTGACTATATGAACTGCCCCGGAGAGTAAAGAGTTAACTTTATGCAGAAGCATAGAATGTTGAGCTCAAGCTCGGTTTTCAAACCTCTGTCTCCAGCACTCTGAAGTGTAACAGTCAGATTTTTTACTCCGCCTAACTGTGAAGTCACTCCGGAGATCCTTCCTGCACTTCGGTTCGGTATAAAGTAAAATTGGTCGGTTTTATCTAACCGCTTCTTTATTTTTGATCTTCTTACCTTTGTCTCGGTAACAGTAAGTGGTAGTAGTAGGTAGTTTGTTGTAATTCTGGTATTTCTTGTGGAAATTGTTTTGCCTTCAGTTCTCCTCCGGTCGGTCCGGTTTAGAACCGAAACCCATTCTATTTGAGTTTTTGTTCAAAAATATTGCCGTGGTTTCCGGTACTCATCGGTTCTTAAAAAAAAATAAAATCTGATTTTCTAGATTTTTTTTTAACCGACCCGTGACAGTTGGAACCGATCAGTTTTTAGTTGCCTGGCGTAAAAGCTGGTAAGGGTGGCTGTTTTTGTTTTCGGTATGTCTGAGAAACCCAAAAAGAAAACCGGTCCCACTGGGTTTCAGCACTGAGTGTAAGGAGGCCTTTGCTAAGGCCAACCCTCACCTCATCTGTTTACACTGTCTGGGGTTTGACCACCTCAAAGAAGACTGCCAGATTTGTAAGAACTTTCCCAAAGCCACTCTGGAAAAACGTTTGAGTAGGCTGAGGGAGAGGGAGGCTAAGAAGTCTGCTGAGCCAGATGGCCAGCTCGGTTCCGTTGCGACCAGACCTGAGGAGGTGCCCACTGACCTGGGCGATACAGCCTCAGGCAAAAGGAGAGCCGATTCTGCGGAATTGGTTCCTAGCAAGAGGAAACATAAGTCAGCCAGTTCAAATCCAACTTCCCATGGTCCGACCGCTGAAGAGATTGCAAAAGCGATCACTATAGCACAGTCGCTTTGCCCGGTTCCGACCGAACCGGCAACAGTTCACAGAGGTTCGGTTCGGTCGGACAGTCGCTTCTGACATTGATCCAGAAGCTTTCTATGAGGGTGACTCGGATGGAGAAGAATATGATGAAGAGGAAGAGGAAGGCCTAGATGAGCCAGTAAAGCCCGACATCTCCCCAGACAGGCCTTCCAGTGCGTCTCCTCCCAGACTTTGAGTCCCCCTCCCATTTTCTTGTTTTACAAGAAAGTGGCCAACACTCTTCAGCTCCCTGTTGAGGAAGCTGAACAGGATCAGGAGGAACCTGACTTCATGGAAATGATGGATGTCCCAGAGTCGAAGAGAGTGTCTATATCTCTGCATAAATCCCTAGGGGAAACGGACACAAAAAATCTTGCAGTTTCCAACCTCTATACCTCCTGTGGATAAAAAGATAGACAGGAGATATACGTTGTCGGGTCCTGGGACAGAATTCCTTACTACTCATTGCAGCCATGTTGGGGTAGTGCAGGCTGCAGCTTGTGGCAAGGCTAATATTCCCCTGGCATCCCACCCCCCAGATAAGGATTCTAGGAAAGTGGATGCCATGGCCAAGAAGCAGTACTTGGCATCCTCTTTGGGACTCAGACAAGCTAATTATATGGCATATACAGCCAGGTACCAGAAATCGAAGTGGGATGCGGTTCTGGAACTGGCTAAGAGTGCCCCTCCCCAGCTAGCCAAGGAGCTGGAGAAGGTGGCTGCCGATGGTATTGAGGCATCCAACGTCCAATTTCACGGTGCTGTTGACTCGAATGATGTACATTCCAGGGTCATGGCTACATCTGTCTCCATGAGGAGGGTGGCTTGGCTCAGATGTACCAATTTGTCACAAGATACCCAGACTAAGGCTATGGATTTTCCTGTTGCTGGTAACTCTCTGTTTGGTGAACAGATGGAGGCTTACATGAAGAAGATGGATGAGTACAGGACCACCTACAGGAATGCTACAGCAAAAGAGAAGCAGGCCACTACTCGGAAGCAGCAGTTTAGGGCTGGCAGGGGCAGGCCTATTTACAAAGACAAGGCCTCCTCTTCATTCC
Source organism: Neoceratodus forsteri (assembly GCA_016271365.2). Taxonomy (NCBI): domain Eukaryota; kingdom Metazoa; phylum Chordata; order Ceratodontiformes; family Ceratodontidae; genus Neoceratodus; species Neoceratodus forsteri. The sequence continues at coordinate 665,390,147 of CM057451.1, read as the reverse complement.
AGCAGAGGGGGTTCTTTAGGGGAAGAGGCAGACGAGGGATGACCAAGACCTCAGCATCCACTCAGTCCAAGCCCCCTGCCAAACAGACATAGATACATAGACAGTGTCGGCAGATAAGGGCCTATGGCCCACCCAGTCTGCCCATTTAAGTTTATAAGTTCAGTTTATGTTTTCCAGGAAGTCTGTTGCCCCTTACCCCTGACATCCTGAGGTGTTGGTCAGGGTCGCCTCCCCAATTCCTGTAGGGGGCAGGCTGGCTCACCACTGCCAGGTCTGGGAGTCGATTACTTCAGACAAATGGGTCCTGGAAGTAGTGAGCCAAGGACTTGTTCTCAGTTTGAAAAGGTTCCCAAAAATGAGAGCAAGATCTTTCAGCCCTCTCTCCCCCTTTGGAGACAAAAGCCTTAGAGGCAGCAGTCTCCTCTCTTCTGCTCATGCAAGCAGTAGACAAGGTACCTCTTTGTCACAGGGGAAAAAGACTTTATTTCAGATACTTCCTTACCCCAAAAAAGACAGGGAAGCGGCGACCCATCCTAGATTTGAGGTACCTCAACAAACACTTAACAAAACCAAAGTTCAAAATGGTGACTCGGAGTAATTCTTCCCTCTCTGAGACCAGGAGACTGGTTAGCCTCTCTGGATCTCAAGGATGCCTATTTCCACATACCTATCAGACATTCCCACAGAAAGTACCTCAGGTTCGGATTGCCCTCAGGCCATTATCAGTTCAGATCCATGCCTTTCGGCCTAACATCTGCTCCAAGGGTGTTCACCAAGTGCCTGGCAGTAATGGTAGCATTCCTCAGAAGACAAGGTATCCTTCTGTTCCCATATCTGGATGACTGGCTCCTAGTAGGCCAGTCCTCAGACCAAGTCAAGTCAGCCTTAGAGGTCACGGAAAGGCTCCTGGAGTCCTTGGGTTTCATTCTAAACCTAGAAAAGTCAGTTCTGGAAGCAACTCAGCTGCTCACTTTCATAGGGGTGGACAAACACACTACCCAGGCAAGAGCATTCCTTCCTCTTTCAAGAGTCTAGTCTCTAGTCACTCTGGCTTCCTCTTTTCATCCTCTAGTTTCTCATCCAGCTAGACATTTTCTACAGTTACTGGGCCACATGGCAACCTCCACAACTGTGGTCCAGAGAGCAAGATTTCAGATGAGAGATATTCAATTTCATCTGAGATCTTACTGGTTTCAGAAAAAGGACCCTCTGTCCAAATTGGTTCCAGTGTCTCAAACTCTAGTTCAGGCACTCCAGTGGTGGCTGGAGGAGCACAACCTTCGGCAAGGCGTTCCATTCATCAGTCAAGCTCCTTCAGTGATTCTCACCACAGACGCCTCTCTCCTAGGCTGGGGGCTCACCTGGATCAGCTTACAGCTCAGGGAAACTGGTCTCACCAGGAGTCTCTCCTTCACATAAATCTTCTAGAGTTGAGAGCTGTCTTTCTAGCCCTGCAGACACACTCAGCTGCGGTTCAGGGGAAAGTAGTACAAATCAGGACAGACAATACCACAACCATGTGGTACATCAACAAGCAGGGAGGCACTTGGTCCTCGGCCTTGTGCACAGAGGCCATGAAGATATGGTCTCTGACTTACTCCCTTCAGGCTTCCCTGGTAGCTGTGCACCTCCCAGGGAAGGACAACATTTTAGCAGATGCTCTCAGCAAAATTTCTCAGGGTCATCACGAATGGACTCTGAATCCCCTGATCCTTCAGTTTATCTTCAAGAGGCAGGGTACTCCAGAGATAGATCTCTTTGCAGCCCCGGACAATTAACTCCCTCTCCTTTGTTACAGACCTCCTCTCCTAGGCTCCGTTCATCAGGATGCTCTACTATTGGATTGGACAAGCAGGTTCCTGTATGCATTTCCTCCTTTCCCATTGATAATCAGAGTCCTGATCAAAATCAGATCTCAGCCTTGCAGGGTGATTCTAGTGGCACCAGACTGGGCCAGACAGCCTTGGTATCCTCTACTACTGTCACTGTCAGTGACGATGCCTCTGTGTCTTCCCAGACAGTTCAATCTTCTGACATCCTCCCGGAGGAGGATCCTCTGCCCCAATCTTCAGGCTCTCAGGCTCAAGGCCTGGCTCTTGAAGAGTTAGAATACACAAATTTAAACCTTTCTCAATCAGTATTGGATATTCTAAAGGTTAGCAGGAAACCTGCTACCAGAAAGACTTACAATTCCAAGTGGAAAAGATTTGGCTTTTGGTGTTCCCAGAAACCTGTTCAGCCAGAGCTGGCTGACATTGCTACTGTATTGGACTAGCTGGTGTATCTTAACAGCTTGGGCCTCCGGCCTACTACTCTCAAGGTGCATTTGGCAGCTGTGTCTTCCTTTCCGCTGGTAAGGGCTCTTCCCTAGCCTCTCATCCAGTTTTCAAGAAGTTTTTCAAAGGTCTGCTACATGTTAATCCTCCCTTTCGAGACCCTACTCCTGCTTGGGATCTGAACATCTGTATAGCACAGCTTATGCAGCCTCCTTTTGAGCCTCTATCTTCAGCAGAGCTGAAATACTTGACATGGAAAACTGTATTCCTGGTAGCTATTACCTCTGCCAGGAGAATTAGCGAGTTACAGGCTTGATCAGTGGAACCTGATTTCATTTCATTTCACAGGGATAAGGTGGTAATTCAAACAGAAAGTTTCTTCCCAAAGTAGTGTCAGACTTTCATCTGAATCAATCTATGTCATTGCCTGTGTTTTTCACTGAGCATTCTTCCCCTGGGAAGCGAAGATTACAGTCTTGATGTAAAGAGAGCCCTTAGTTACCATATGGAGCATACTAAGGCCTATAGGAATGGCTGTTCTCAGTTATTTCTCACCTATGGAGATGTGGGAAAGGGCAAACCAGCCACAAAGAGAAATATTGCCAGGTGGATTGTCTCCTGCATCCAGTTCTGCTATTCAAAGCTTGGGAAGGAACCCCCCTCAGGCCTGAGGGCTCATTCTACCAGAGGTACAGCTGCTTCGCTTGCAGCAGCTAGAGATGTACCTTTAGTGGAAATCTGTAAAGCAGCCACATGGAAAACTGTTCACACATTTACCAAACATTACTCTCTGGACATTCATTCTAGAAGTGATGCTAGGTTTGGCATAGCTGTGCTGCAGAGACTGTTCCCAAAATAGGTTCTGTGACTCCCTCCTCCTGGGGGGTACTGCTTGTTAGTCTGCATATAGTCAGAATACAGCAAGACTTCATGTTGTTTGAAGGAAAAATGACTCACCTTAACAATGTTGTTTCTTCTAATGGAGTCTTGCTGTATTCTGACCTCCCTCCCTGCCTCCCCTCCTAGTAGTTTTGGGATGTGGGTGGGCAGGCACAGTGCTGTACCCTAGAGGTGTACTTGGCTTGCCCTATCTTAAGGATTTATTAATGTTTTAATTTCACTACCTACTTTGTCTTTGTCTTAATTTTAGCTTTCTTTTTGGGGTTCTCGACTTGAGTCTTTTGACCCTAAAATCAATTTGTGGTGGCCATTTGGTTTATAAAAGTTGAAACAATTTCCACCTGTTAATTTGATTAGTTAGTGCTTGTAATAATCTGAAAGTTACACTTCAGAGTGCTAGAGAGAGGTTTGAAAACCGAGCTCGAGCTCAACATTCTATGCTTCTGCATAGAGTTCACTCTTTATTCTCCGGGGCAGTTCAAGTGCTGGGGCTAACTGCATGTAGTCAGAATACAGCAAGACTCCATTAGAAGAAACAACATTACTAAGGTGAGTAATTTTTTCTTCTCCACTGAGACAAATGGAGGGAGAACCGACCTCCAACCACCACCTCCTGGCTAGGAACAAGAGGATGGGGGTCTGACAAGGAGTCAGGCTGAGGCTGAACCAGTGGCCGGGGCCACTCCTCCATTGCTTAGCAGAGGAACCAGTGGTAAAGGAGGGGGCAGTAAGACAGTGCTGACCCTACACTTGCCCTGGAGCTTGGTTTCAGAACCAGACTTGAGATCTTATGAAAGGAGGGCCTCTGTCTGCTCCTGGGTTGGGTATGATAAAGGGAGTGGACAGACCTAATAGCCCTGCCAGAGGCTTGCAGGTCATTGATGACATCCTGCACATCAGGCCCAAAAAGTCTGTTACCCACAAAAAGGGCATTCAACACCTTTTGCTGGATGTCAGCAGCAAAGCCAAAGACTCTCAGACAGGTAAATGCCAGAGGCAGCTGCATTGGCTGTAGTATCAGCAACATTGTAGATGGCTCTGAGGAGGATGCTTACTGACATCTTCAGAGGCCTGGAGTATTTTAAGGAGCTCTTTTCTCTGGGAATCCTCAAGAAGGGCCTAAGCAGCAGCCTTGCCATTCCCTCCAGAGGGTGTTCTGATACTTGATCAAATGAGTCAAGTAGCTGGCAATTCTAAGGCCCAAAGTGGCAGAGGGCAAAAGTCCTCTTGCCCTTGAGGTCAAGCCTCCTGGAGTCCCAGTCAGGGGTGAGGGAACTAAGGTGCTTGGGTGACTTGGACCTGTCATGAGCGGCTTTACTTACCACAGAGTTGGTTTCAGGCTGGGCTGCATAAAAGAGCAGCCCCTAAGGCACCTGGTAAAGCTCATCAGCTTTTCTGGTTTGGCAGGTACAAGGTTGGGTCTATGCCAGGCAGCAGTGGCAGCATCATTCAGTGTTATAGCATTCAGGCATTGCAACACGTCCGCAAAGGACAAAAGTACAGCCTGAACATCGGCGCCCTGGTGGACTGCAGGAACACTGAGTGATGTCAATGGGGGAGGCACTGTCCCAGACGTCAATGGCAACACACCAGCTGTATTAGGCCAGTTGGTGCTTACAGCCTGTCCTGACCTGGAAGGGTCAACGGTCTGGGTGGCTGGCGCCATCACTGTTGGGGCAGTCAATGGCACAGAAGCGGCCATGCTGGAGTGAAGGGGCAACCATTAGCATACCAGGGAGGCTTTCTACTTACTCTGTTCCCCGCTCCCTATGCTTATGCTTGTGCTGTTCCGAAGCTTTCTTCCGGAAATTCGAGTGACAGACCAAGAAGTGGACTGGCAATGTGGTGAGCTCTTTTCCTGGAGCCCTATCTCCATTCTGGCTCCGTGCTGTTTAAGTAGGTGGGTCTCTAAGGCTTTCTGCATGTGAGTAGCCATATTAAATTTAAGGCAAATCTGGGAGGCCTTCATGTGCAGGCATGAGGCAGAATACGCAGACGTCATGCGAGTTGCCCGAATGAACAAGTTACTCACCTGTAACAGTAGTTCTAGGAGTGGTATATGTTGTTCATCCACACTCTTTGGCATGTCCCTTTCCCTTTAAATCTTGCCGGAAGTCTTCAAGCTGGCTCCTTCCACCCACCCGGGTGGTATAACTCTCGACTCCGCCCCATGACGCTAGATCTTAGCCCGCTGGAAGCAAGATTGTGCGTCTTAAAGCCAGGGAGGTCGGGTGGGTGCATCCACACTCTTTGGCAGACTCCTAGCAGTTCTCTGGGAGGAGGGAGGCAAGGCGCACACCCCCTACTTAGAAAACAGAGATTGGAAAACCGAGGCCCCAAAACCAGCATCCCAGCGTGACTCAAGGTCGATGTGGTAGTGGGAAATAAAGGTGTTTGCTGACTTCCAGGTAGCAGCCCCACAGATTTCCTGGATAGGGATATCCCTGGAAGCAGCCACCGATGCAGCAATATGGCAGGTAGAATGAGCTCTTAACCCTCTGGGAGAATCCTAGCCTGCCATCTCATAGCACAGACCTATGCATGATGTGATCCATCTTACAATGGTCCGTTTGGTTGCAGGTCTGCCAGAAGCGGCTTCAGCGTAGGTGACAAACAGCTGGCAAACCTCTCCACGAATTTCTGCCGTTCTTTCCTTATAAAAGGAGAGAGCACGTCTCAGGTCCAGAGTATGGAGCCTGTACTTGGCATCCGAGGTGTAGTTAGGGTAGTATACCAGCAGAGTCAACAACTGATTAAGGTGAAACTCAGACCACCTTCGGAAGGAATTTCGGGTGGGGGCACAGGACAACTTTGTCCCTGTGAAAGACCAAATAAGGGGAGTCCACCGAAAGCGCCTGGAGCTCCCCTGTCCTTCTAGCTGATGTGATAGCCACCAGGAAGGCCATCTTCACAAGTGTGAGAGCTCACACTTGTGCATGGGTTCGAATGGCTTGCCCATGAACTTTGCCAAAACCAGCAAGAGATCCCATGGAGGTGGAGGTTCACGCACCGGAGGGGTTATGTGATCCAGGCCTTTGAAGAAGCGCCCAACCACTGTCACCTGTGTCAATGTCGGCTGACCGGCCCGTGCCCGATAAGCAGAAATGGCTGCCAGGTGCACTCTAAGGGTCGATGACAGCAGACCTCCTTTGGAAAAAGACCAAAGGTAGTCTAAAATGTTAGCCACAGAGCAGGATAAGGGGTCAAGACTCTTACCCTGAATCCAAATGGAAAACCTTTTCCATTTGAAGGCATAACATTTCCTGGTCGATTCGTTACGAGATGCCTCCACCACAGTGTAGACATCCTCAGAAAGACCCAGAGCCTGGAACTCTAGCCGCTCAGGTACCAGGCTGTGAGGTGCAGGGATTGAAGGTCAGGATGGAATATCTCCCCCCTGGTTTAGTGATATCAGGTCCGGGCATGTACAAAGCCGCTCCCGGGGCCTGCAGCTGAGGCTGAGAAGATCCGGGTACCAGAACTGGTGCAGCCAATCTGGGGCTACCAGAATCACCTTCACCGTGTTCCCCCCTCACCCTGAGTAACACCTTGTGGATCAAGGGAAATGCAGGGAAGGCGTAGAGGAGGCCGGGGTCCACGGCCTCGAAAAGGCATCCCCCTGCAGCGAGCCCTGCTGAGGGGGGCGGGCATGATACAGACTCAGCTTGGTGTTCTCCCTGGAGGCTACCCAGGAAATGTTAACTGCTAAAAAGCTACTATGTCTTACCTCTTAAATGTAACTACTGAAAAACTACTATGTTTTATGTTCCTCGCTGTCTAGTGTAATGTACCTGTGCTGTATGCTACCCCATGTATTATACCATGTAACTCACCGGGTTGCCCCTGAAAAAGGGACCTTCGGGGTCCAGCGGACTTACTCGGTTATCAAAATTTAATAAATAAATAACAGGTCCACCAACGGTTTGCCCCAATGGGAGAACAGACTGTAAGCTACCTCTGGATGGAGTGACCACTAGTGGGATGTCTGGCCTATGCGGCTGAGAGCATCCGCCAGCTGGTTCGAGACTCCTGCCACATGGATGGCTAGGAGATCCACCTCCAACCGGCTGACGAGGGTCCAGATGCGGTGCGCCTCCTTGCACAGCAGACGGGAGTGCGTGCCGCCCTGTTTGTTGAGGTAGTACATGGTCGTGGTATTGTCCGTCTAGACTTGAACCACTTGACCCCAGAGCCGAGGAGCAAATGCTGACAGTGCCAGTCTGACTGCTCTGAGCTCCAACAGGCTGATGTGGCATCAGAACTCCTCGGGGGTCCAGAACCCGTGGGCCCTGTTGTCCCCATGTGGGCTCCCCATCCCAAGAGAGAGGCATCGGTCGTGAGAACAACTGTCGGCTCGGGGCGGACAAATGGGATCCCCTCCTGCAACCGTTCTGGGGCTGTCCACCACTGGAGAGCGTCCCACATCTTCTGGGTTACAGTGATCAGCTGGTCGAAATGACCGTGGCGTTGAGTCCACTGGGCGGCCAGCTCCCGTTGCAGGGGGCGCATGTGCCACCTGGCCCAATGGACCACTGAGGTGCACGCCGCCATGTAACCCATAAGGCGCAGAAAGTCCCGGGCAGGGCACAAGAGCCCAACCAGAAATGATCGGGCAAAGGAGGAAAGAACCTCCGCCCTGTCCGCCGCGGGAACCGAGCTCTGGCTTAATGAGAGTCTAGCTCTGCCCCAATGAAGCCCATCACCTGAGATGGCATGAGTTCCGACTTGGCCTCGTTGATCAGGAGGCCAAGCTGAGAGGAGGTTCTGAGAGCCAGGTCCCTGGATCTCTCCCCTTCCTGAAGGGAGGAAACCGCCAGGAGCTAGTTGTCGAGATAGGGTAAATTCGAACTCCTCGACGCCGAAGATGGGCAGCTACCACTGCAATGCATTTGGTGAAGACCAGAGGGGCTGATGACAGGCCGAACGGCATGGTTCGGAATTCGTACAGGGTCCCCTTCGACCCTGAAGTGGAGGAACCACTGGTGGGACAGATTGGGATGTGAAAAAACACGTCCTGTAGATCCAGTGAACAAAACCACATGTTTCGCTCCAGGGATGGTATGATCTGGTTCAGAGTTACCAGAATAACGAATCTACCCATGGCGCCTCTGCCCTGCGTGAATTTTTTCCTCCACGATTTAAACTTGGCGCCATTTTCTGGGCTCAAGCTTCTAGTTTTCCCCGGACTTCGGGCAGAGTGTGAAGCATTACTTAAACAGTTTATTTCAAGTTAAGCAGCAGACTGTAACTGTATAAATTGTAATAGGGCTCTCCCCACCTCAGGCTTCACTCATAGCTGGTGTTTGCTCCGTGGTAGAGCCCGTAGGTCCAGGCGCTCGCTCTCTCTCTTCTCAGAGCTGCTAGCCCCGATGCCTTGAGCATCTCTCCATACCCCACCCTATCTAGCATTTACTCTTATAGAGTGAAGTGACCAGTCAGGTAAAATATACTATCTCCTCACTTTTCCATTGGCTCATTATACAAACAAGCCACTGGGGGCGTCCCTAATAATCTTTCCCTAATTCTCCTCAACCTAATGATTTTGTCAACATTTGTGTTGATATTATTCTAGCTCTAGTTTGCCCTGATCTTCTACACCCGTAGCCTTTTCAGGCTGAAACTTTTATTCCTCTTTTACTATGCAATTATGTCCACTTGAATTTTCAACTTAGTGCACTTTTTTCTCCACATCTTGTAGCTTCCCTGGCTGCAGCTTTTATTACCATTTCAGCTAAATGCTTTCACACCCATCTGACAATGTTAGTTTTTTCTTTCTCTTCATGGAGTCTTAGGAATCTCTTATACTAGGCAGATCACAGGACGCATAAACCAGGAGGAAAATTAGTAGTTCCTTCTGCAGCAGTTACTTCTGGCCCCCTACTGCATCCCTCAATCCCTGCTCTTAGCCTTATAAAATATGCTTACTTCTAAATTTTACAGAATGGTTTGGTTACCTCTAATTGTGACCTCTCTTATCCTGTCTCTGGTGCTACTAAGTATCCTTTATGTGCCCAACCCCAAGAATCACATCCAAAATGGAGACATGAACCTAAACGATTTTACCTACTCTAACATGCTAATCCTAACCGAATGTGGCATTGACACAACCCCTGCCCTCCTCCCTAAACTACTCATCTACCATGCTACTGCATCCGCTGCCAAACAGTGGCGTACCTATTGCCACAGTAGCCCTAAATTTGCCCTGCATAAGCTAAGGTACTTCTTACTGCTGGTTCTTATGCTGTCTGGGGACACTGACTTGAACCCTGGTCCTGCGCCAGGTATATCACCCTTAAACTGCTCTGGATATGATATGAAAGGACTTCACATAGTCCATCTAAATGTTAGGAGTCTTCTCCGAAATCATGCAGACCTTGAAGCCTGGGTGGTTAACCACCACCCAGATGTGCTCTGTCTATCTGAGACATGGCTAAAACCCTCTGTCCCAGAAACGTTTTGCCTGCTCCCAAACTACAACCTTCTTACGTGTGACAGACCACCTCCAAAGCGTGGTGGGGGTGTCGCAATCTATTACAAAAACAATCTAAGCATGACTATGATAACTGACAAGAAAAACTCCTTGTGTGAATACATCCATGCCATACTCAGACTAGGAGATAAGAAACTCCACATTGTCTGTGCCTACAATCCACCCAATAGTGGAATAAAAGGCCTAGCTGATTTGCTGAATCATACGGCTGCACATGCTGGGAAGAATGAACTCATCATTCTCGGAGACATAAATTTAAACTGGCTTGGCAAATCTCAAGACACCCTTCAATCCCTGGTACAGAGCTACAATTTGCACTAAATCATTAATGATTATACAAGAGTGTCAGTCAACACTGACACCAGCACCCTTATTGATTGGGTCCTAACAAATCGCGTGGACAGAACAGCAAAAACAGGTACGCTGCCGGACAATAATCAGTGATCACTCCCCCGTCTTCTGCATATGGAGCACATCCACAACCTCCACATCCCCCCAAAACTATATATGCTTCAGAAACTATGCAAACTTAAATCAGGCTCATTTCCTATATGATGTGTCTCACACTGACTGGTCCCCTGTCTTCCAACCCACAAGTACTGACGCTGCCCTTCACGCCTTCCTAAGCAGGTTTGTACTCCTTCAAGATAAAACATACCCCAGTCATCACTCGGCGCGTTCGTGGTAAACAAACCAGATGGCTGCATAAAGACCTCCTCGCAGCCCTCAAAAATAGGGACAAATGCTGGAGAAAGTTTAAAATATCGGTCTCTCTGCGGATTATAATAACTATAGAGAACAGCAATCAAAATGCAAAACACGAATAAGACTTGCAAAAAGCCAATACTGTAAAGGCCTTCTGCTGGATGCTGCTGGCGACCCAAAGAAATTTTGGTCTCATGTAAAGACTTTCCTCGGTTCAAAGCAAACTCTACTAAACAATGACATGATACTGAAAGGTGTCCACTGTAATGACTCGGGCACAATTGCCAATGCATTTAATTCTCACTTCTCTGACCTCTCGGGCTACACAAATGCCTTCTCTTCCAATAACTTTATGCCTGGATCCCCCAACCCAAATGACATTTCAATGACGCCTACCTTCTACTTTAAAGCTATATCGAAGAATGATGTCCTTAAACATCCAGATTTCATATCAGACAGTACCGCTGTTGGATCTGACTGCCTCGAACCTAAACTCTTAAAGCTTGCGGCACCTTTCATCGCAGGACCACTGTCCAGTACTCAATTTGTCCCTGAGTGAAGGAGTAGTGCCCGAGGTATGGAAACTGGCCAGAGTCATGCCAGTGTTTAAAAAAGGCGACAAAAAAGATATAGCCAACTATAGACCAATAGCCATACTGTCAGTATTAAATAAAGTCGTTGAGAAGCTCATCTCAGCACAGATCTCAGAACACCTTACTAAGTATAACCTTCTCCACTGAAATCAACACGGTTTCAGAAAAGGCCATCGTACTCAAACTGCTCTACTACAGCTGACAAATGACGTTCTTCAAGCCATGGACCAGGGTCATCAAACCGGTGCAGTATTTATCGATCTGACAAAAGCTTTCGATCTTGTTAACCACTCTCTTCTACTTACCAATCTCTACTCCTTGGGTTTCTCGACTGGAGTTGTAAACTGGTTCCATAGCTACCTATCAAACAGATATCAAACTGTGAAATTCAACTCGGCCACCTCAGAAAAAGCAGTCATTAATGTTGGTGTACCTCAGGGATCTATCCTCGGACCCCTCCTCTTCTCGATTTTTGTTAACAATATTCCTCAAAATATATCTTCCTGTACATCGTTGCTATATGACGATGACCTTGTCCTTTACACTAGCTCAGACAATATCCACTCTATTAATCATAAACTCTCGATGGACTTACAAAATATTCAATCCTGGATCACCAAAAACAAGCTCGTTCTTAACGTTGGAAAGACCAAGGCCATGCTTTTTGGATCCCCTATTAAACTAAAGCAGTGCCGTGAATTTTTCCAGGTCACCTGGGCTGACGGTTCCCCATTGGAGATGGTAACTTCTTTCAAATATCTGGGTGTCTTACTTGATTAATCCCTCACCTATGACGCCCATATTACCTCCACTTGTAAGGCTGTAAATGCCAAACTCGGTTTAGCCTACAAAACAAGCCATATTCTTACCCCCACTGCTAGGACAGCCATTGCTAGAGAAATCCTGCTTCCATCACTTTCTTATGGATCCGTAATCTATACTAATGCATCTAAGGCTACTCTTCATAGGTGGGACACAACTTATAACAACATATGCCATTACGCCTCTGCATCCTCCAGAATAAAACATCACTGCCTGCTGTACTCTGACCTAAATTGGCCATCCCCCATTGCACACCGTCGCCTCTCTCTTGGGAACCTTCTGGACAGTGTACTGCGATCAAGTATTCCTACCTACCTAGCCTCCCTGCTGACCCCTCAGCCCACCTCCTACGGTCTCCGATCTACTGACCTTTCCTTGATTAGCATTGCCAAATGTAGAACTACCAAAGGGAAATCAGGCTTCTCGCACGTAGGCCCCTCCTACTGGAACTCACTGCCCCTGGATGTACGCCTTGCCCCTAATCATGCCACCTTTAAGAAGAGACACAGCTCCCTCCTTACCGCATGTGCTCATTGGACCTGCTTCAACCCTCCATAGATCTTGACTCCCTCTGCCTTGGCTGCCCTTGGTATCTGGCACCCTGCTCCTTTCAGCCTCCCTTAAACCTATTCCACCATTACCTCTCTCCCTGCCTCCTACAAATAATATCCTTTCAGTTTCAGCAGGATGTAAATGATACCCTGTTGGTATATTTTTTCTTTTTCTGCACCTTATATTGTGATATTACTATGACAGTCTACACATGGGTACTTATCTCCATTTGTATAATTCACACCTTTATGTGCCTTGTACCAATATTTGTCTTAATTTTGTCTCACTTTCTGATTGTGATGTATTGCATATCTCCTGACACTGTATTCTATGTAACTGTATCTCTCTGTGTTGTTGACCTCCCGGGTCGTGCCTGAAAATAGTCACTTTCGTGTCTAGTGCACCTACCCGGTTATCAAAATATAAATTAAAAAATCCAGAAGGTTCGAGACCTGACATACTGATTCAGGTCGTGGAGATCTAGGATGGGGCGCCAACCCCCCATTCGCTTGGGCACCAGGAAGTACCTGGACATGAAGCCTGGGTCTACAGGCGGATCCAGCACTGGAGCTACCGCCTCCTTGCGGAGGAGCTGAGCTATGTCGTCTCAAAGAGCCGACTGCATGCGAGCTGAGATCCTTTCCTCCCGAGGGGCGCGGGCTCGGCTGGGCGGGTACTGCTGGAATTCCAGAGGCAGTCCCTGCCCTACCACTTCTAGAACCCACCTGTCCGAAGTGATATCGGACCAGGCGGAAAGAAAGTGGTGGAGCCGACCCCACACGGGAGGACCCAGGGCAGGCGTGATGGGTGTAGGGGTGGCAACCCCCAACCTGTCACTGAGCAGGCTTAGAGGAGGAGGAGGAAGCTCCTGTACCAGCGCCTCGGCTTCCTTTACGGGGCTGTTGAGGGTCCTGCTTGGGCCTAGGGCGCCAAGCTTGAGCCTGCTGCTGCTGTTTGTGCTGCTGACCTCCTTGATAGGAGGGCTGCCTGACCGCAGGGGAGGACTGCCGAAAAGGCTTCCTCTTCCTCTGGTTCTTGCCCGAGGAACCCCTAGCAGACGTGGCATCCAAGGTGGCACTGGACTGTTCAATATGCTGAAGGTGGCCTGCCACTCCGGGGCCGAACAAGTTGGTACCAAGGAAAGGCACATCAGCTAACTTGTGCTGGGTATCCACCAGAAAGTAAGATAACCGCAGCCAAGCCCTGTGGCGGGTGGCCACTGCGGCTGTTAAAGAGCGGGCACAAAATTCCCCGATGTCCAGGGCCATCTGAAGCTGCTGTTTGGCAACAGCACGGCCCTGATCACGGACTTGCTTGACCGTGGTCTGCATGTCTGCAGGGAGGTGAGGAAGTACTTCATCCAATGACCCTAGGAGGGCATGGGAGAAGTGTGCCATGATTACAGCCGAACTGGCCTGACGAAGGCCCAAGGAAGAGGCTGCGTAGACATTATGGGCAGAGTGGTCCATGTTCTTGGATTCTTTGTCCGGAGGTCGGTCGGTGTCGGCCAAGCTACCAGTACATCTAAAGATGGAAGCAGTCACCAAGCTCTCAGCCGAGGGATGTTCCGTGAATCTTGGCAGGGATCCCATAGGCACCGCGTACCTACGGGCCATACGGGCAAACGGTGTTGGGCAGGAAGTTGGACGCTGCCAAAGCTTAAGGGCCGGACCGGTAATGGATTCCGCTATTGGAAAGGCCTCCGTTGGGGTATCCCCCCTCTTAAGTATATCCGTAAGGGGGTACTCCGCCTTTTTCTGGATGGACTCCAAGGGCATCCCAGTAGAACTGGAGATAAGGTGGAGAATGCCCTGAAAGGAGGAGGGATCTTCCTCCAAGGCCGCCGAGACTGACTCCTCATCAGCAGGATGGGAGTGCAAACCGGTGGTAACCGAATCAGAGGAGTTGGAGTACAGCGGTCTCCCGCCCATGTCCCCTTCGATCGGCTGAGGGCGATCTGGAGTGACCATGATGGACAGATGTCGGGGAAGCCCGGTGTCTGGATGGTCCTCTTTCGAGGGAGCCCCACTGGGGGGCTGCTTAGGCAGTGGCTCCACCCTAATAGGTGGTCAGACCGGTATGGGCCCAACCGGAATACGGACCGGCCCCACAGGTGGAGAAACCGAAGCCTTCAGTTCTGGAGGGTCGGCGTAGGCCCTTGAGGCGCAGGCCAAGTAATGGCCGGGGCGGACGGCGCAGCCGGCTTCTGCCCAGCCAAAATCAGCTGCTGCCACATAAGCTCCTCATAGCGTCGATGGAGTTTCCGTCGAAGCCTCTCCTCATCCGAGCAGGATGAGGATCTGCGGCAGCTCATCTTTTTTGAATGCTGGTGGCCTTTCTTTTCGATTTTCCGGTCGAAGAAGACTGAGTCCTCGATCGAGACCGACAGGGTCGGTTAGGTCGATCGGGGGAAACCAGACTCGAGGAAAATAGAGGTTCCGGTTTGATTCTCTCGATCAAGACACCCATAGGAGGTGTCTTGTGATCAGGGAAAGAGAGGATAGGTGTCCTCTCTACAGAATCGTCGACCAGAGTCGGTGAAAGTGGCTTGATCAGCTCAAGAAAAATCTCGGCCGGTTCAGCTGATGCCTCGGTGTCCGCCTGGCCAGACGGAAGATCCATGAAGCCAGCGGCCGAGGAAGCGATCTCGACCAAAGTCAAGACCGCCGTTTCCTGGGACTCTGCCCTCTCTCAGTCCCAGGAGCATCTTCTGGAGGAAGACTTCGGATCCTTGTCCCTCTTGAGAGGGTGGGAGGAGTTCGAGCCAGACGACGCCTCACCCCTGGTGGGGAAAGACTGGCACAACTCCCTGAAGGTGGAGCAGAGGTCGAGAGGAATGAAAAAACTTCAACTGGCTGAAGCCTGAGCAGCTTCTTCCTCAAAAGCCTTAATCTGCTCTAGCTGTTCGGCAGATCCCAGTGGCCACAGAAACCGCCCAGCTTGCCTCCTTCAATTTCACCGGAGGGTTCCTTTTCTCCGGTCTCCCCAGCTTAAGGCGCGCCATGCGGTCATCCAAAACGTTAGGATGGAAGACTAAGCAAAAGGTGCAGGTGGTGGTGTCATGACCGACACCTAGGCAGTACACACAAGTAAGGTGGGAATCAGTGTGCGACATTTTCTGGCCGCATGAACACCGGCGAAATCCGGGGAGCGACTTGTCCTCCATATCCGATACACTATTATCAGAATCGACAACTCGAACGAGTTTAAGAGATAAATGCAGTAAACACCAAAGTTGCAAAGCCAGGGCCTACGATTGCCAAAGTTAGTACGAGGGAAGCTGAATCTTCCAGCAGAAAGGAAGATCTGGCGTCATGGGGCGGAGCCGAGAGTTATACCACCCGTGTGGGTGGGAGGAGCCAGCTTGAAGACTTCCGGCAAGATTTAAAGGGAAAGGGACACGCCTAATAGTGTGGCTGAACAACATATCCACGCTCCTAGAACTATCTTTTCACCGCATTCACAGTATCTTAAGAGCTTAGCTGGCTCTTTAGACAACATACACAAGGTCGGGTATCACTTATGAAAAATTATAAACTAGAGAGAAATTACTGCAATAGCGGTCAATTATAGCAGCGGCGTCTCTGTACCGGGTCCAACGAGTATGGTCGATGGTGGGAAAAGAACTGAGGAGGAAAGGGGGGCTGCCGACATTTATATGGGAGTGCTGACGTAGGACAGTGTTGTGGTAGGACATTGTTATGGTCAGCCCCTGGCGGACTGCTTGCAAACAGTTTCCATGTGGTCCAATTGCCTGGCTGTTATATTTCCATAGGTGTGGCCTGATGAGAGATATCCTCGAAGAAGATCAAGGGTTTATACTCATGGAAGGATGATCATAGACACAAGATATACTGTAATGGATGAATAAGTATGTTGTTCAAATGTACTAATTTACAGGGATTCCCTACCCTCTCTAATAGCTAAAGTACCCTGTAATTCCCACTGTAAGAGGAAGCTGGCCAGAACTTACACAGAAGGCCCGTTGTATCTTCATGTCCACTATCTAGTAGGCTGTTCCATAGGTTCACTACCATGGTGGTGTCTTCTAAAGTTACCCATGCATCTCCCACCCCTGAGCTTCAGGACATAACATATCCCCATGTACTGCTGATGGACACAAGATCAAACACCTGTCTTTTCAATCTTGTTGATGTCCTTGTGTATGATGAAGACTTTAAACATGTCCCCCTCTCAGCCTCCATTTTTTTCCCCAACCTCGGGTCATAAAATACACAGTAGTGTGAAAAGTCTTAAATCCTCTGCTGCAATTATGTTGGTATTAGGACCACAGTGGGTGGCCAAAATCTTTTTCCTGAATTATCGTCAAGCCCAGAACACTATATCAATAGAAATCTAACCAGTCAGAATGTTGTCACGGTTCAAATTACTATGTAAGCAGATGCCCTCTGTCAAAGCCCTTACGTGGCGAAGCACAAGGGCAGTTTGGTGTCACGGACACTTTTTTACTGAGTGAGGAATTTGCCTTTGAATAAATCTTGCACAACTTTAAAAAACTTTGTGGATTTCCTTCACTGGAGTTTTATTTGAAACTCCTGGCTCTGAAGTGCTAGTATTTTGTTTCTTGTTGTTGTGATTGGGGTGGCAGCCCAGAACCAGCACCCTACTTGTAGTCTGTGGAGCGCAGTACAAACCTTTGTTTGCGGAACTTACTATGCAAGCAGTATTTGTTCAATGCAATCACCTGCCACTGATCACAAATCTGAATATTGCATTACTGATTACATGATGTAGGATTCATAACAGTTTATTTTATATTTTTATTTTTTCCAATGTTATACTTCTATTCATTGCATGACAAGAATATTACTGTAAATTGCAGATAGATAATGTTACTAATGAGCTTTCTGTACTGTACAACAAAATATCATGTCTGTCATTCATGTCCTAGTTGTGCTTGTCAAGGGGTCATGTGACCCAGTGCACTCCCCCCCCCAGCTACCAAATGCTAAATAAACATATAAATGTACTCATCATAGTCACTTTAGCAGTGTGGGGCAAATCAGATAGCCAGGTTGCCAATGGCCACTAAAATAACTTGTTTGGCTAGCACATTCTGAAAGTCAGTGGCCTACTGGCCACCTTCCCACAAACTGATTTTTTCCCCATGAGGGAGTAAAGCTGAAAAGAAACTCAAAATGATGGCCCGGGCTGCAAGCAGTGAGTTACGCTACTGTGCAGTCCACTTGTGATCAGGAGAGGATGTTGCTCCCTGCATCAGGAGCAAGCCGGGCTGCAGGCAGCAGCCGAAAGGCAGCACGCCTCAGCCAGGGAGGGCTGGCAGCAAATTCCGATGAATGAGTGACCCCTGCGGGTGGGCCAGGAAGCTTACCCTTCCCACAGGGGTTTGCTATGCATGTGAGGCTGTTTACGGCACTACTTATGCTGGGGGAGGTGGGAAGATTTCACGGGCACAGAACTACGTAAAAACTCCCTCCTGACCACATGATGTCTCACAGGGCCTCAATAGGGGATATCCTGATAAGGTATATTCCTCTTTAGATGGCAAGGGTATGGAGGAAAAAACAGATGGGGAGAAAAAAAAAATATATAAAGGCTACTAAACAAAAGGTTTGGCTACCAGATCTTGAAAACTATTGGCCAACCAGTCACCTGCCCATAAATAAATCTGTCCCACCCAGGACTATCTTTATAATACATATATTTTTTTTAACTGATGTATCATTCCCTGCAGTATCCCCTCCCCTGGGGCACACTGGCTCATGTGCCTAACCAAGTGACAAAATTTTAAATAAAGTGAATAGCAATAAAAAATAGTGGGAGATAAAGTAAACAGGGCCTGTCCTGGCAGGATCTACATTCGAGCTTGTAGCAGATTAGGTCATGGAGAGAAGGTACTTGTCTCCTGGGAATGAGAACACAGGCCACTCAGCAGTCGTGCAACCCTGCCAACCAATGATGGAGCAAAGTTGCCTCTGGCTCAGAAGGCAGCTGCTTGTCTTCCCAGCCAATGGAAGACCACGGCTGTGGTTACTCCAAACAAGAAAGGGGACCAGGGGAAAAACAATAGGGAGAGAGCCGGCATGTCAGCACAGTGGTAGGGCTACTGCTCGTGATGCCTGTGACCCAGGCTCGGGAACAACCCAGAGTCATTAGGATCCAACTGGAGGGCGAAGGATTTAGCGCCCCAGAGGACACACTCCTTCTCAAAGGACAGATTCCATCCTCTTCCACAATACTGCTACCTAAATGACCACAGGCATGAGTTTGGTTGGAGGGCCGTTGGGAAGACTGCAACATTGCTGATGTTGGACATAGCCACGCATCACGTGTGCAAGCTCCTTTATATCCTTGCCACGTCATTCTGTAGGGATGGGAGAAAGTGCCCCCAACAACGGATCATGGTATATCACCAACCAGCCTCACCAACACAGTGTGCCTCCTGAAGACTGTCAGGAGACTCGAGGGTAAATGCAATGCCCACCACTCAGAGGCAAGTGGCAGCTACATGGAGGACTGTGCTTGGAGGTAGGTGGGGCTGGTCAGGACATGTCTAGGGAGCCCTGGAGGTAATCAGGCACTGAAGACAGTAAAGCAGCATAAATAGTAAGTAAAAAAAATAAGGTGGGGGGGATGATGTGGGGAAGGTTCAACTGAAAGGACTTCATAACTCGGGAATATTTTCCTTGAATGACACTCCAGAGAACTTAAGTGGGTCACCTTAACTCTGCCAGGTGGTGGTGGTGGAGGGTTCAAATCTCTACAAGTAGTGGATACTCACTAAGCATGCCTCTGTAGTTCAGGTCCATGTCACGGCTTTCAGATCGAACTTTGATGGCATCCAAAATTGCATCTGGGGACAGTAGCCCAGATGGCCGCACAACATTCAGCAGCTCAGTCAGGCTCATGAGTGGCAAGCGGACAGCTTCCATGACCTCATCGTGGCTCTCTCTCAAGTTCTGCTGACACCAGTTAATTAAGGCCTGGAAAATATCCTTCCCTCGGGCTGCAAAGGAATCCTCTTGACAATACTCAGCAGAGCAGCCTGCAAACAAAACACAAAGATACACAGCTCAGACCCTGCATTAAAAGCCCCAAAATGTTGGAGAAATCACTTAGTCAGCATGATAACCCCTTCCCCAAAGAACAAACAGATGAAATTCTAGCCTCCCCTTACATTTTTGGATGACCACATGAGGTGATACAACAGGAGATGCTTGTGGTAAAGAGGACACAGGAAGACTAGGGTGTATGCACCTCATGGAGTCCTCACTACCTGCATCCAGGAGGGGAAGAAAGCTAATGGAGAAAACTTGGGAGCATGGCAGAATGATGCTGACACTAAGCCCCAACAATCCAGACCACTCACCAGCCTCCCACACTTCGCAGACCTGTGGAGGAGGATCTGCCTCCACCCTCGCAACAGTATCCAACCTGTAGAGCATGGGCATTGCCCCCTGTTGACCTGATGACTGAGTAAGAGAAAGCTAAGAAAAACAGACAGGACTGGGAGGTGGCCAAGCAGACAGGACAAAACAAACTGATGACAGGTAATAAAGAAAAAAAAAAAATTAAACCAGGTTTTTTCCTTAAAGAGCAGGTGTTTATTTGACTAACCTCTCTCAACCCCTTACCCGATTTGGTAGCTTACCTTTCAGTACAAGGATCCTTATGTGAGCTGCAATTTTATGTTCAATTTCTCCTATAAAACACTCGTAAAAAATTATCCCTGGACCACCACCAAAAAACACCCCTACTTCCTATGCTGGAGGCATGTCCCCACACTGGCATGTTTTTTTGATGTCAGTACTGGAATAGCGCAGGGGCGTGCTCCATAGACTACAACAGAGCTTGTTTGAGTGTGCTTTTTAAAAATTATTTTAAGTGCTGGTTTTGAGAAAAAAAGGCCACCACTCAACTAACAATCAGTGGCCTTCTTTTCTCAAAACTGTCACGATAAAGTATTTAAAAAAGCCCATCAAAACTGGCCCCATTATAGTTTATGGAGCGCGCCCCCTGCTATTCCAGTATTGACATCACAAAATGTGCCAAAGTGGAGGCATGCCTCCCAACATAGGAAGTAGGGGCATTTTGGTTGGGGGTCCAGGGATTGTTGTTCTTTTTACGAGTGTTTGTAGGAGTACTTGACTGAACAAAAAACTGTAGCTGACATAAGGATCCTTGTACCGAAGGGTAAGTGACCGAATTGGGGGGGGGCAGAGAGAGGTTATTCAAATAAACACCTGCTCTTTAAGACTTGATCTGTTCATGTTGCTTATACCTGCTATGACGTTATAATCCTCTGCTTGTGACATTCCAACCTGTTGCCATGGAAATTATTCTGACGTTACATACAGAATTAAGACTTCAAGGGTAGAAAAGCAGCATGGAAAGAAGTTGTTTATGGGGAAAAAACTGTTAAAAAAACAAACAAAAAAAAAAATCCTTTACAAGCTAATTTTCAGCAAGATCTTGCCAACAATGCCAAGTGGGGCAAGAAAGAGTACCACTGCACCAGATCCAAGCAAAAACAGTTAGTCAGGACAGGATGCAGACAGATTAGGCTCGAGAAGCATGGAAGGTAGCTGGAGCCCCTCCCTCACCAGTCTCCGTGTCCAAGAGTAAAACACTGTCAAGGAGATGGAGAAATTCACCAGAAGTCGTTTTGAAATTCTACAGGCAGAAATAAAAGCATTCAGAAACGATAAACAAAAGAATTTTAAATGGCTGAATGTAAAATTGACAAAGGCAGAGAAATGGGTAGCAGCGGCAGAGGAGAGAGTAAGCCTTGTGGAAGATGGCATCATTCAACTTATTGAAGCAGTTAAACCCATTTTACAGCATGCAGCTGACCTCCAAAAAAGTAGTATTGGTCTGGAAGGTCCCTCTCACCAGACAACCTCAGTATGTAATTGTTTCCGAAGGGAGCCAAACAGGACAAATGACCAACTTCCTCAAGGATGTTCTTCACAATTTATCAGCCCTCCCATCAGATCCATCCATCTTCAATGAGCAAGCGCATCAGGCCTTGCAACCCAAGCCAACCAACCCACAGACTCTTCCCAAGTCAGTAATAACCCTCCCTCCCACTATGCACCAACCAGCCCCCATCTTATGGACTCCTTAGCTCCATCACCCTGGCATCCTCCAGAACTTACTTTTCTCCGCTTTGTTCTTCCAGGGCTTACACCCCCTGGTGGGGTCTGCGGGATCCCACAAACACCATCAGGTACAGGATCTGGTTAGCTTGGGTGACGTCTGGATAGCCGGGTGCAGGACCTGCAGGAGATCAGATTCATCCTACCAGTCAGTGCCGTGCTTTTCCCTGTTCTGCGACCCTTGTGAGGTGCAGATGTGCAGTTTTCCTTGCCATATAATCCAGCATTCTTGAATCCTTTTATGGAAGCTAGTGACACATCAAATGGTTCATGTGCAGCTGCCTGCACAAGTCCCTCGTGATCAGAGTGGGAATATAAAAACTCTACCCCACTTCTCTACTTGATATTGCTTTTCCACTTTTTTGTTAATGCCAGGAGTTGAATTTGGATGCTCCAAAATCATGCTAGTGGCCTTTTTGAGGGATTTGTGAATGGGTATCAGTAGCCTTTTAGGTAAGGTCAGTCCCAGTATACTCAAATTCTGCCTCTTCTATATCCTCCTCAGTCTCAGTGAAGGGGATACAAAGAGTCTCAATTATATGCCTTACAAAAGAGGAATACTGCATGAGGAAAAATCCTCACCGACTCTGAGTGGTGAACTTAAGTCATGTTCAGGGGCTCTCTACGGTTCTGTCAGTTCCTCCTTCATCATTTTCCTCCTCCAGCTCGAGTTCAAAAAATACCCAAGGCTGGGATGGGGTGGGGGAGAGAGAGATACTGGCAATATTTCCAATAGCTTAGAAGGTTTGGAAAACCTGCCACATTTATGTTACATCCTCTACTGAGGGCATAGCTCTCCGTTCTACTGCTGGCTCCTGCTCCTTTTCAGGGATGGGTGTAGTCAAGATGCTTTTCTTTTAGTTTTTCTTACCTGGTGTTGATGGCCCCATAGCATCTGCCTTTTTTTTTTTTTTCTTTCTTTCTTTATGTCATCCTTAGCATCAGAGTTCCCTCTACAGACATTCTGTGCTCTTTCTCCGTGCTGTATTATAGTTTGGCAACTTTCTGTCTCTGATCAGAGACTGCTGCTCTTCTGTTGTCTTAGATTTTGTTTCAGGAGAGATACTTGGAGATGCATGCTTTCTACCATCTGAGATACTTCCCTCCATTTTCATCTTAGAAGACCTGCTAGGTGAGTCAGGGCAAACTGAGACTCTGAGTTTTGTCCTTTTTTTGTATGTGTTTAAGGGCAGAAAAATGTACACAAAAATCACAATTTAAATAGTCATAGTCCAGGCCCAAACAAACAAAACACTGATCATGGGCAGACCTAGGGCACAGCGGTAGCACTGTCGCCCACCACGCTGGAGACCAGGGATCAGGAGCAATCTTGGATTGCTGGGGACCGTCGTGGGGGACTGCTCTCTCTCAGGGAGGGAGGACTGCCATTTCCAAACAACTGATAGCAGGTAGAGGCCTGCTGGTAGTGTGCAACTGGAGCGGCAAGCTGGATGGAAGTTACAGACTCTGCAACACACATGTCCCAACTTGCGCACCCCAGAACATGAACAGGAAAAAAATGGAGGAAAATGACTGGCGAGGCTGGCATGTAGGACGCTCTGCATGCCGATCCCCCAACCACACCACCACTAGAACCCTACCGGTTGGAATACTGGCATCTGTTTCTTAGGGGGGGCCCTCCCCCTCCTTACCCTGTAGCGGGGGGTTATCCATGGGGGTTACCCAAGCTGTGCAGATAAGCCTGGAGAGACCATAGTCAGTGAAGGTCGACAGGGACATGGCTGAGGGGATCCCAGCCTGCCTCAGTCAGGAGGAATAAAAAAAAACTACATGGAATAGGAAAGGGCCCCCCCCCCCCCAACACACACACACACCCACACACATATATATCATGGTGGTCTGCCTTCGCCAAGATCTTGTATCAGGATTCACAATTTTTAAACCCTATAGGTCCTGCCCTTCTCTTAGGCCATTTAGTCATACCAATCAACTGAATCAAGCCAAAAAGTATGGTTGGTTCCTTAGACAATAAAATGTGTAAGTCACTAAATTAAAAAGGACAGTTACATACCTACTGTGACAGTAACTCAGAGAACCTCTCCACTTAATGCCACGCATTTGGAACTATACTTGCATCAGCGCTAGGACCACACGGAAACTTCTGCTAGTCGGGGGCTGCCATGACGACATCATGCATCACCGTCTGCATAAATATGGATAGCCCCATCTCTCCTCAGTTCCCTGCTGCAGACTGTGCTTGAAGGACCTCTCTTCTTGGGGAACCAGGATATCATACCAGCTCCTCTTATAGTAGGTGAGCAAAGATGCTGGCTATAGCAGCCACGGAAATTTCCAAGGCAGAATTGGAAGGCATATTTCCCTACACCTGATAAAAAGGGGGAAGGAGGGAGAGACGGCATGGCCAAAGGGAAGAGATTCTCTCAAAGATTTACTGTTACTGTAAGTATATAACTGTTCTATCTTCAACAATATGGCTTCTCTAAGGCCGCACCTTTTAAATGAGTCCTAAGCAGTCTCAAAAGCTAACAGAGGCTGGTGCACTCTGCTCGGGACATCAGGCCCTGCAAAACAGGAGGGCTGAAACCTGCTTGTCTACGAGAAACAATGCCCAGACTGTACGGACAGCACTCCATGTGGATGTAGCAATGTTTCTGAAACAAGCAACAGATGTGGCCATACCCCTGGTGGAGTGACCACGAACTGCATCAGGAAGTTTATTATCGTATTTCCTTTTAACAGAACGTAATACACTGTGCTAGCCATCTGGACAAGCACTGTTAAAAGTTACACTCCCTTTCCCAGGGGCAAACAAAACAAACAGCTGAGAAGACTTTCTGCTGTTCTTGGTGTGAGCAACACTGTAAAGCTTTTATGTACATCGAAAGCATGAAGCAATACCTCATCCACACTGGCATGCTCAGAATAATACACAGGAAGGTGGACATTGAGTGTGAACACAGACATCACCTTTGGCAAAAATTTTGGATTAGTACGCAGAGTAAAGAACAGTTAACGCAAGAAGTTACCATCACAGTAGATCTTCAAGGGGATGTCAGTAATCAGGTAACACCATATGAACTTAGCCGAAGACAGGGAATCCACAAGGAAGAATTTTCAGCCGGCACCCTCCTCAGTTCTTTCCCTTGGAAACCAAGGGGACAAGGCTAGCACTCTGGGAACAGAGGACAGCAAGGGACCCAGCTCCCAAATGAAATATGGAAACAGACAGCCAGGTCCTGATTGGTAGTTCCAAAGAGGGGGATGGTGGGTGGGAATAGACCGGATGACTGAGATCCCCTGGAAGATCTACTGTTACGGTAAGTTCCTATCTTCTTCGGGGGTATCTCAGTCATCAGGCAACACCAAAGGAAAGAGTCCCAAGCAGTGACAAGTGTCAGAACCTCCATAAATTTAAGACTGGAGATTGAACCAACCTACCCAGTCAAAGGACCTTCTTAAACTTAAGACAGGAGACCTTGCAGAAAAGCCCTGCCAAAACCTACACGGGCTCTAGAAGCAATGTCCAGACTGTAATGCTTGGTGAAAGTGTGGACTATATTCCAAGTGGCAGCAGCACAGATGTCAGCTGCCAAGACCCCTTTGAAACAAGCCACACAGGTAGCCATGCCTCTGGTGGAATGAGCTTTTGACAGAACCAGGCAATTCTTTGCCATACGTGTTGTAGCAGAACACAATGCAATTTGCTAACAATCTGGATAAACACTGCTCCGAAACTGCAACACCCTCTCTACCTGGGGCAAAGGAAACGAATAACTGCTTGGACTTTCTAGATTCCTTAGTCCTAAGCACGTAATACTTCAAAGATCTGCACACATCTAGAGTACTGAGCAGTGCGTCCCCTGGATTGGCACGCTCTGGAAAATAGACAGACGTGTATAGATTGAGTGTAAACTCAGAAACCACCTTAGGCAAAAACACCCTGTCTTTGTGAAAAATCAAATGGGGCTCCTCACACCAGAGGGCCTGAAGCTCTGAAATTCTTCGAGCAGAAGTAATTGCAACTAAAAAGTGTGGTTTCCAAGACAGAGAACACAAATCGCAAGTCGCAATAGGTTCAAAAGGAAACAGGGTCAACTTTTCCAAAATAAAATTTAAGTCCCGAGCTGGGACGGGGGAACGGATTGGGGGTTTCAGATGAAGGATGCCTCGGAGGAAGGCACGGGAAACATCCAACTCAGCAATGGTACGGTCACCCTTAGGCTCATGGAATGCAGATATGGCTGCAAGGTGGACCTTAGTGGCAGAATATTGAAGGCCTGAGTCAGACAAAAATCAGGTAGTCCAGGATATGCTCTACTGGGCAGGTAAAAGGGTTCAGGGAGCGTTTGGTGGCCCAAATGACAAACCGCTTCCACTTCATGGCATAGGTGGCATGAGTAGAAGGCTTGTGAGCAGCAACCAAAACATCTGCCACCCTGTCTTAGACTACAAATCTGGTGATGGCTACCTTTTCAGGAGCCACGCATGCAGATGGAGGGTTCATAGATTGAGATGGACAAGAGTACCTTGATCCTGGTCAGAAGATTCCTGCAAAGGGGCAGAGGAACCAGAGGTTCCTCTGCCAGCTGTTGAAGAAGAAGGAACCAAATCTGGTGAGGCCTGAATGGGCCTGTGAGTATCATGCTGGCTCCCTCCATTTGCAGCTTGACCAGTACCCTCTATATCAGAGGAAACAGAGGAAATGCATACAGGAATCTCCCACTCCAAGAGAGGGACAACGCGTCTCGCCAGAAAACTCCCTTCCCTGGATCCAACGAGCAGAAACTGTGCAGTTTTGCATTGTGTGGGGATGGAAAAAGGTCCAACTCTGGACAACCCCGTCTGCTGAACAGATCTTCTGCGATGGATGAGTGACGTTCCCAATCGTGCATGCTGGACAGAGTCCTGCTGAAACTGTCCAACCGAATGTTTATTATGCCTGGGACGTGGACTGCCAAGAGTGTCAGATCGTGGTCTAGTGCTGTACACCACACTCTCACAGCATCCCTGCAAAGCGGGTAGGAGTGAGTGCCGCCCTGTCTGTTGACATAATAGACAACACTCAGGTTGACTGCACCAACAACTGGCCTGGGACCAAGTGGTCCTAGAAGGCCTGCATGGCATAGAGCACTGCTCTTATTTCCAGGACATTGATATGGAGGGCAGCTTCCCACTGGGACCAGGACACCCCCCCGAGTCTGGAAGGGACCCAGGTGGGATCCCCAACCCAGGCCAGATGCATGTGGTTAGGACCTAAGTCAGGGAGGAAATCTGGAATGGAACCTCTTGTAGAAGACTGGAGGGATCCATCCACCATTGGAGTACCTTGACTACCAGAGAGGAGACTAGGACCAGCAGGTCCAGCTCATCCAACCGCTGGTCCCACTGCACTCTGACGGTCCACTGCAGGGTATGCATGTGGAGCCTGGTCAGCGGAACAGTCTGAATGGCCACAGCCATAAGCCCCAGGAACCTCAGGTACAGCCTGGCGGGGATGTACTGCCTTTTGGCCACTTCCTGCGCTTGAGATATTAGGCACTCTCCCCCGTTTTGGGGAAGAAAGGCCTTGCCCTGCACTGAATCGAGGACCACACCAATGTACTAAAGCCTTTGGGATGGAATTAGGACAGACTTGGGCAGGTTGACAGTTATGCCCAGAGACTGGAACAAGTGGAGAGAGTGCTCCAGAGTGACCAGAAGCTGTTCCCTGAAGGAGACCTTGAGTAGCCAGTTGTCTAGGTAAGGGAAGACGTACAGTCCTTCCCTCCTGAGGGCTGCTGTGACCGCTGCTAAGCATTTGCTAAAGACTTCCGGCGCAGAGGAAAAACCAAAGGGCAACACCTTGAGTTGGTAGTGGTCCCCCTGGAATGCAAAGCAGAGGAACCTCCTATGGGGAAGAAAAAACGGTATGTGCAGGTAGGCATCCTGCATTTCCAATGAGCAGAGCCAATCCCCTGCTTTGAGAAGAGGAAAGAGGCATGGCAGAGTTATTATCCGGAACTTTTTGTACTGGACGTAGAGGTTGAGGTCCTTTAGATCCAGGATTGGCCTCAAATCTCCAGTCCTCCTGGGGACCAGGAAGAACCTGGAGCAAAACTCCCAATTTCTTTTGTCTGATAGACACACTTTCTATTGCCTGTTTCCACAGAAGAGTCTGAACTTCTTCCCGGAGAACAGGAATGTGGTCTGGAGGGTAACTCGCAGCTGGAAGGGGGCAATCTGGAGGCTGCGGGACGAGCTCCAGGGTGTGGCCGCACTCGACCTGCAAGATACAGGTGTCTGAAGTTATGGTTCTCCATTGATTCAACTGAAGGAAGAACTAACCACCACATCCTGGGTCAGGGACTGGTGGGGGAGTCTAGCAAGGAGTCACACTCAGGCGGGACCAGAGGAGGAGGCTGGGCCCTCTGCTCTAGGATGCTTGGCTGCCCGGCCTTGGGTAGGTGGAAGCAGGCGAAGGTTGCTGGGCTCGGCGTTTGCCTTGGGGACGAAAGACTGGGCTCTGTCTGTTAGGTTGCCTACGAATAGTAGGACGCTCACTACCATGCTGTTGGAGTGATAGAGGGAATTAATCGACTTAACAGCTGTGCCTGAGGCCTGTAGATCATTAATGATGTCTTGGACATTAGGACCATAGAGCTTGGCCCCACTGAAGGGGGTGTTCAGCACTTTGTTTTGCATATCTGCTGCAAAGCCTGAGACTGAGCCACAAACGCCTACGAAGGCATATTCCAGTGGCTGCAGCTCTGGCCACAGTATCCGAAAGGTCATAAATGGCTCGAAATAAATACTTCCCTACATCCTCCGAGGTTTGGAGGTACTGGAGAAGCTCCTGCTTCTGAACACTGTCAGGAAGGGCCTGGGAGGCTGCCTTACCCTTTCTGGCACTGGCATTTTGAAACTTGACCATACGAGACAGGTAGTTGGTAATCCTCAGGCCTAAGGTCAAGGAGGCATAAGCACATTTGCCCCTTAAGTCAATCCTCTGGGATTCCTTGTCTGGGGCAAAGAACTTAGGTGCTTACGCACCTTGGACCTGTAATGGGCCACCTTAATGACCACAGAATCAGTTTCCGCCCAAGTGGCCTGGTAGGGAGTACCCTGGGGAGAAATGTAGAGCTTATCTGCTCTCAGAGACATGGCTGACACTGCATCTGGTCTGTGCCAAGCTGCTATAGTGGCATTTCTTAAAGCTGGAAGTATTGAAGGAGATTCTGAAATCTCCAGGTAGTCTGCCATCCTCCTCCTCCTCTGTCTGGAACCCCATGGTAGCAGACAGTGGTTTCATAATGTTGAAAAAGGAAGCATCCTCTGGTGGAGACCTAGGGGTATGCTTAACAGATTCCTCACTGACAGAGGAGGCAGTAGACCTATCTGAGGTGTAGTACTGCTCTTTCTCACATTCACCCACTGCCTCATCCAGCAGGATAAAGTCAGGGTGAACTGCTCCTCAATGTCGATAACCTCCTCTGGTTCTAGCGACATCACTGCTGACAGCCAGCCCGCTGGGGACCCCCTAGGAGGGCAGATGGGAGTCGATGTCAAGCATCGCCTATGCTTTCGGTGTGACGGCCTGTTGATGGCAGCAAACTGCTGCATCATAACATTGGTGAAATGCACCAGAACCTCGTTGAGGTTGATCGAAGCAGTTGACAGCACTGAAGCAGACGAACCTGGCTGTGCATCCGACAGGCCCGGGTCACTTGGTTGAGAGAGAGGTTGGGACCCAAAGGAACAGTCGCTGATGGAGGAGGAGCAGATGACCCAGAGGCCGCCGGCTGGCCGCCCTGAGAATTGGGTGATGGAGCTGTCGGTATGGATCTGGAGTGAACCAGGACCTGGACAGGCTGTCTCTTCATTGTAGCTGCAGCCAATGATGAAGAGCCCCCCCCCGAAGGTGGAGAAGCAGATGGGGAACGGGCCAGCCGGGGAAGAGAGTGGTCCCAGTTCTTCCTGTGACTCTTCCCAGAGGATCGATCATTGACCTGCTAGTCTCTAGAGCCCTTTGACCTAGAGGACTGTTTGGTAGTGGAAGTCCCGGAGGACCCCAACTCAGAGCTGGCTACCTGCTGTTCCATGAAGGTGCGGAGAGCCTTTCTGAGACGCCTGAGGATGGTCTGGTTAAACTGCTGGCAGAGCTCACAATTGGAAGCGTCGTGGTCAGGCCCAAGAAAGCAAATGCAGACCGAGTGCTTGTCGCTGGAGGCAATCATCTTTCTGCAGCGGAAGAAAAGAGAGGTAGATGGATTAACTCTCGACATAAAAGGGAAAAAACTAGAAAATTCCCTAAGAGAGATTTTTGGAGGGTAGGAAAAAAAAGATATAGGCCACAAAATGCATACGAACACTGTGAGTGGCTTCTTTCATGGAGACTGTGCTTGCAAGTCGGCCGGTGGGAAAGAACTGGGAGTCTGTGGGCCTACCTGCACCTATACAGGGTTGACAGCGTGAGACGCTTGGCGGGCGGCGGGCCCAGCTGTAGTGCTGAAAATTCTTCCATGTGGAGTCCCAGTCTTCGACAGGTAAGTTCCTATGGTGTTACCTGATGACAGATACCCCCAAAGAAGATCTACAGGCCTGTCAGTCTAACCTCTATAGTAGGGATGCTGACTGAGTCACTGATCAAAGTGGACCTTGTAGACTACCTGGAAAGCAAAACGCTCCAGGTTAGTAAACAGCATGTTTTGTGGCAGGAAGAGTTTGTCAGACTAACCTGAAAGTTTTTTTGGACTGGATGACAAAGAAATTATACAAGGGCCATGCTGTGGAGCTGCTCTACTTTGACTTCAGCAAGGCTTTTGACTCTAACTCACAAACGATTGCTCAAGAAGAAGGAAGACCTGGGTGCAGCTAAAACCATAGTGAACTGGGTGGGTACCTGGCTAGAGGGGAGGTAACAGAGGGTGGTGAATGTTAAATCAGAGACGAGGGAGGTTATAAGTGGGGTTCCACAGGGATCGGTCCAGAGTCCGGTCCTCTTCAACATGTTCATTAGTGACACTGGAGAAGGAATCCAGGGAAGGCTGTGTTGCTTCACAGATGACACAAAACTATGTGGAAGGATGGATGCTGACGAGGGAATAAGGGAAATGCAGAGACCTACAAAAGCTAGAGGGGTGGGTAGTTAAAATTCAATGCTAGAAAGTGCAAGGTAATACACCTAGGGAAAAAGAACCCCAAGACAGAGTACTGGATTGGAGAAGAAAGACTTAGCACTACAGCTGAGGAACGGGATCTTGGAGTTATCATTAGCAGCTCACTTAAACAATCCAGTCAGTACAACAAGGTCTATAGTAAGGCTAACAGGATGCTGGGATGTATTGGGAAGGGGTACTGATAGAAGAAAAGAGGTATTACGTCCCCTCTACAGATCCTGGTGATGCCTCACCTAGAGTACTGCGCGCAGTTCTGGAGTCCTCACCTCAGAAAGGATAAGGATAGGCTGGAGACAGTGCAGCGCAGAGTAACAAAAATGATTCACGGCCAGCAGGGCAGATCCTAGGAGAAGCACCTCAAGGCACTAAATATGTACTCACTGGAGATCAGAAGGGAGAGGGGAGATATAATACAGACCTTCAAGTTCCTTAAAGGAATTTAAAGAACTGCAGGGAACTATTTAGCCTAAATACCAATTCGCAGTCATGTGGACATGAATGGTAATTAACATGAGGTAGGTTCAGGAGAGATGCAAGAAAGTACTACTTTATGGAAAGGGTGGTGGAACCTTGGAACAGTCTGTCGGCTGAAGTGGTGAGTGCGAAAACAGGCAGGTGATTCAAGCAGGGCTGGGACATAATGAAGGTAAAAGTGGTTACCAAGGGTGACAGAACCAATGAAGAGAATAGAGAGGGGATAAGGAGGATTACTACCCTAGAGGAACAGTAGGTTCCAGGGATTATAGGGAACTTGGACAGACTGGATGGACCTCTGGTCTTTTTCTGCCATCACTATGTTTCTAAGACAGAGCCCTGTGGAGGCCTGCTCGTGACCTCCCTCTCTTCTGATTTAGCCCTATTGACCATTACCCTCTGCTGCCTCCCCTTTAATCAGTTACCCACCCAGTTTACTAAGACCTTAACCACACCCAGATCCTCCATCGTCTTCAGCAGGCATCTGTGGGGTATCAAGCCGAAAGCCATGCTGAAGTCAAAACAGAGCAAAATCCCAGTCAAAGAAAAACTATCAGGTTAGTCTGACAAGACCTCCCTGCCACAAATCCATGCTGCTTATCATTCTAGACATCGCTGTTCTCTAGGAGTAGTCTACGAGATCCTCTCTGAATAGTAACTCCATCGTTATCCTACAGCAGAGGTAAGTGACTGGTCTGTAGTTCCTCACTTGTTCCTGGTCTCCCCCTCCCCACCACCTTATGAAAGAGAACTACTTCTGCCACCCTCCACACCTTCGGAACCACCCATGTCCTCAGACAGCTATTGAACTGACCTACCAGGGATCAGCCAATTCCCCAAGTATCCTCTGATGCAACCCATCTGGTCCTGGGGCTTTATCAATCTTTAGGACTACCAGACCTTTCAGGACCCTTTCACTAGTGAATGCTGGCTGCTTTATCTCCAGGACCCCCTTAATGGCTGCTCTGATGCCACTCTCTGGCAATGGTTCATCGTCCTCCCTAGTGACAACTGAGCAACATTTATCATTAAGGACAGTGGCTTTTCGCCCATCTGCTTCAGTCACCCCATTCCCCTCTGTTAGCCTCACAATTCCATCTCCTTTCTTCACTAATAGACCTGAACATTTCTTCTCTGCCCTGAACCCCCTCCACAATACGCAGCTCTATGTCTGCTTTTGCTTCCCTAACTACCGTCTTGCCTCCCTATTTTTCAGCAAATATTCTTCCCATTCTCCTTCCCCCCCCCCCCCGCTTTTCTTTAAATTTGTAGAAGTCCTTTTTCTTGGCCCTCACTGCTTCTCTGACCCACACTAAGAACTCCAGTGGTCTCTTGAACCTGTTCTTTTTCATTACTGTTCTCATGCATACCTTAGATGCCCCAAGAATGGCCCCCCCACCTTAACTGCCCCATCTCTCTCCCACTCCATCTATGCTGTCCACCCATACTAATTTACCCTGACCAGCTCCTTCAGCCTATTAAGTATGCCCTTCTAAAACCAATGGCTTCATCTCTCAAATGCCGTTTGCCAGACCCAAGGACCCGTTAAAACCAAATGGAGTAATAGTCAATGTTCCCCAACGGCTCCCCTACTCCTACAGCTCCTACCAGCTCAGAGTTGGTGAGCACATCATTGAGAACTGCAGTCTGCCTGGTGGGCTCCTTAACTTTGGCTTGTACATGAAAAGAATGCCAGAATAGTTTTGTTCTTTGTAATATTTGTCGTTTTGTTCTCTTGGCTCCCTTGCGTACTCATCATCATATTTTGTATTCTCCACTTGGTTGGTTATATCAGTCCCTATGTATTGAGTATTTTTTTAAGTTGTTTTTTATTTATTATTTGGAAAGTACCTTTGAACTGAAAGCTCGTTTACAAAGATTCCACGTCAAACACAGCGCTTGGACATAGGTACAGAACATTTGGAAACAGATCAAAGTTCAAGTAGCAAATCAGATCAATTTACAATAAGCAGTTAAACAATTTGCCTTCCGTATCACCTGAACACATTATATGGTACATGGCTGAGCCCTATGGTACATCTGGAGCAGCTGAGACACAACTTTGTCAGGTATATTGCTATAATTGGCAAGCACAAGGGAGGTTGTGCAGGGAAAGGAGTTAGGGGGAATATTAGAGGAGAGGGGTGTGTGTGTGAAGAGAATTGTTAGGGTTGAAAAGGGAGGGTATTGTGGCATAGGAGCAGGGGAGGGAGATGGTGAGGGGTAACTACTGAACAAGGGGGAGGGACTGGCTGTTTGGTTTGTAAAGCTGTATCCTAGGGGCTTGGATACGTTGTTCTATCCACCCTGTCTGGCAGGTACCTTGCCGCTTTAAGATGGGCCGGAAAGTCTTAAAGCTGGCTCCTCCTACCAACCCAGGTGATGAAACTCTCAGTTCCGCCCCATGGTGTCAGATCTTCCTTACCGCTTGGAAGCATCAGGTTCCCTCCTTAACGCTCTCGTGTTTTGCAGGCCCTGGCTCTAAAATCTTCAGATTTTTTTCCAAAACTTACTTTAAAACTTGTTCGCTTTCAGTCTTCACCTTCTTCTCTCATGGCTGCGATGGAAGACAAGACTGTTCCTGGGTTCTGCTGGTGCCCTGTGGGCAGAAGATGTAGTGCACCAATCCCCACGCCTCGTGTGTTTACCGCCTTGGGCACGACCACGATCCGCAGGCTTGCGAGATGTGCCTGTCCTTCTCGCCTTCGGTGCTCGAGGACTGTGCTGCCCGAGTTCTACTGGGACAACCGGAGAAACAGTACCTGCCGGTCAAATCGAAGGAGGCCCATTGGGTGGTGTCCACTGCGGCGTGCTCTGCAGAGCAACTTGATCAACTGGAGCAGCTCACGGCCCTTGAGGAGGAGGTGGCCCAGGCCACGGCAAGCTCCTCTTCAGCTACGGCCTTCATTCCGCTTCAGCTGGGATCTTCCTATATGGCTTCCTTTTGGGAGCTGTGCCAGTCCCTCTCGACTAAAGGTGAGGGCCCTTTGGGGACTCAGTCTTTTCGGTCCCGAAAAAAGGAACCGAAAAAAAGACCATCGACGTTCTTGGGAGGCGGGGAGATCTCGTTCAAGCGCGGTGGCAACTCAACTTGGGTTGAAGTTGCGGCCTGGGCCACTGGTTTCATGGTGTCCCCATCAGATCAGTCGGCTGAGATCCCTGTTGACGCGGCAGAGATTTTTCTCGAACCCACCAACAGGTTGTCGACCGAGGAGGCCAACAACTCTGTCTCAGACATTGGTGCTTCCAGTGCCTTCCAAGGACTTGCCTCAGACCACTGAGCCGAAGTCCCCAGCCCAGGGCCCAGGACCCTGAACCGGAGAAGTGGGTTCCCCCTCTCCTTCCTCAGTCCGCTGCCGGCACAGCCAACAGTAGAGATGTCGGTCTACTTCCGCATCAGGGAAATCCCAGTCAGCGGTCTCAGTTCCAACATCGTGGAAAGCGACGCTGCTGCTCTTCTTCCTCATCCTCCTCACCTGAGGAGAGGCTCCGGCGCAAGTTGCATCAGCGCTATGAGAATTTAATGTGGCAACAGCTCCTTTTGGCCGGCAGCAAGCCAACGCTGGCTTCTACACTGGCAATTTAGCGGTTGTCACCCGAACGGTCAACAATGACTCCCGCCACCGGTTCCCCGGTCGAGGACTCTGTTCCGGCACCGACGGCTCGGCCAAAACCGGCTGCCTCGCCCATTGTGGTGGAACCACTGCCTACTCAGCTAAAGAATGGGGTGCTGGACCAAGGATTCTCAAGGTTTGCACCATCTGTTGTCGGTCACTCCCCCCCAGCCCATGACTGCCCTCAGCGAGTGGAGAGTGGCTCAGGCGGTCACCAGCTGTACGCGAACTCCTCGGAGTCCGAAGACTCCTCGTTGCATTCTGGTCCAGTCAACCTGGAATCATTAGGGGGTCTTTCTGTGGATGAGAGCCCCACCTCATTCCTCGGTATTCTTCGGCTCATCTCAGAGTCCACCAGGATGCCACTCGAACCCGTTCAGAAATGGGCCAGATATCCCCTTACAGAGATTCTAGACAAGGGGGACTCCCCCACGGAGGCCTTCCCTGTAGCAGAGGCCATTGTGGGCCCGGCGTTAGAACTTTGGCAGCGTCCAACCTCCTGCCCAGTGCCATCGGCCAGGATGGCCCGCAAGTATGCGATCCCCACAGGCTCTCTCTCTCTCTCTGGCTTCTCTGAGCACCCCTTGGCCTGAGGGGTTGGTGGCAGACTGTCTTCAGGCGCTCGGGCAACACGAGGGACGTGGACAAGCCCCCAGATAAGGAGTCCAAGAAACTGGACTACTCAGGGGAAAAAGGTGTATGCTGCCGCCTCTTTGGGCCTTCGCCAGGCCAGCTCGGCCGTTACGATGGCACACTTCCGTCACGCCCTGCTGGGCTCCCTGGATGAGGTGCTCCCTCATCTCCTGACTGACCTCCACACCACGGTCAAGCAGGTCTGGGATCAGGGAAGGGCGGTGGCAAAGCAGCAGCTCCAGACAGCTGTGGACATTGAAACTCTTGTGCCCGCTTGGTAGCAGCCACAGTGGCCATGCACTGCAAGGCTTGGTTGCAGATCTCGACCTTCACAGCAGAGACCCAGCACGAGCTCTCAGAAGTTCCCTTTCTGGACACCGACCTGTTCGGGCCCGGTGTGGAGGGCCACCTCCAGCGCATTGAAAATTCCAATGGCACCCTAGATTCAGTCACATCTGTGCAGAAGGACAAAGGCCGCCATCAGCAGCGTAAGCCCTTTCGTCCCTCCGCTCCTGTGGCAAGACCTGCCCAGCAGCTGGGCCAGCAGGCTCAAACTTGGCACCCTAGAGCCAAGTCAGTCGCCTCCTCGGTCAGGAAGCCCAGGGAGGGGAGTGTCCCGGCGGCTCCTCGGCTGGTCCCTCCTCCTCCTCCAAGCCTGACCAGTGACTGGTTGCAGAGTGCCACCCCCAACCTCGTCTCACCTTCCCTGGGTCCCCCCCATGGGGGCTGGCTCAGCCACTTCCTTTCAGCCTGGTCTGCTATCACCATGGACCGCTGGGTGCTGGAAGTGGTCGGTAGGGGCCTGCCTCTGGAGTCTGAGCAGGTCCCTCCCTTTTGGGTTACCGGGTCCGCAGCCTCTCAGTAGGCTCTCCGAGTCGACATCGACCAGGTCCTCGGAAAGAGGGTAGTCAGAGAGATGGCGGATCTTCCTCCGTGCCCAGGGTTTGCTTCCAGATACTTCCTGGTTCCAAAATGGATGAAGGGCTAACGCACCCATTCTCGATCTACACGACCTGAACAAGTTCCTAAGGCGCACCTTTCTGATGGTAACCCTGGCTCAGATAATACCATCCCTGGAGCAGGGCATGTGGTTCTGCTCCCTGGACCTCCAGGACGCGTTCGTTCACGTCCCAATCCGTCAGCTCATCAGCGGTTCCTCCGCTTTCAGGAAGAGGGAACCCTCTACCAGTTGCGGGCCATGTCCTTCGGCCTCTCATCAGCTCCCAGGGTCTTCACCAAATGCATCACAGTGGTGGCAGCATTCCTGCGGCGCTGATGGGTCCACATCTACCCTTACCTGGACGACTGGCTGACAGCAGGCCCCTCCAGGCAGTAGGCATAGCGGTCCAGGGATCTGGCCTTCCAGGCTTGCTCTCAACTTGGCCTCCTCATCAACGAGGCCAAGTCGGAACTTGTGCCCTCGCAGGTGATTCAGTTAATTGGGGTGGTGCTCGATGCTCTCCAAGCCACAGCCCGGTTCCTGGTGGACAGGGGTGAGGTCCTGTCCTCTGCCCAACCATTTCTGGTTGGACAACTGTGCCCTGCCCGGGACTTCCTGTGCCTTCTGGGTCTCATGGAGGCCCACACTAGCATGGTCCGTTGGGCCCGCTGGCATATGCACCCCCTGCAATTGGGCCTGACCCGCCAGTGGTCTCAGCGCTCAGGTTAATTTAGACCAGCAAGTCTCTGTGACTCAGGAGATGTGGGACGGCCTGCAGTGGTGGCTCGTCCCAGCTCATCTGTGAGAGGGAATCCCATTTGTCCGCCCCGAGCAGACTGTCATCTTGTCGACAGACGCCTCTCTGATTGGTTGGGGTGCCCAACTGGGGGAGCACAGAGCCCATGGACTCTGGTCCCCTCAAGAGTCCCGATGCCACATCAACCTGCTGGAGCTCCGAGCAGTCCAGCTAGCCCTGACTGCCTTCGCTCCATTTGTTCGGGGTCAAGTGGTCCAGGTCCAGACGGACAACACCACGACCATGTACTATCTCAACAGACAGGGCAGGATGCACTCCTTGCCTCTCTGCAAGGAAGCTCTTTGCATTTGGTCTCTCGTGCTCAGCCTGGAGGCAGATCTCCTAGCCATTCATGTGGCAGGAGCCTCGAACAGTTTGGCCGATGCCCTCAGCCGGATAGACGATGCATCTCACGAGTGGTCTCTCTTGCCGGAGATGGTACAAGACCTATTCTCCCACTGGGGCACACCTCAGTTGGACCCCTTTGCCTCCAGCGAGAATGCCAAGCTGAGGCTGTACCATGCCAGCCCCCCTCAGCAGGGTTCGCTGCAAGGGGATGCCTTCTCCAGGCCGTGGACCCCAGGCCTCTTCTACACCTTCCCTTCTCTGCCCTTGATCCACAAGGTGCTGCTCAAGATCAGGAGGAACAAAGCGCAGGTGATCCTGGTAGCCCCAGACTGGCCTCGCCAGTTATGGTATCCAGATGATCTCAGCCTCGGCTCCAGGCTCCCAAGGCGGCTTCCAGCACACCCGGACCCGACCTCCATCAACAAGGGGAAGGTACTCCATCCAGACCTTCAATCCCTGCACCCAACAGCCTGGTTCTTGAGCAGCTAGAGTTCCAAGTCTTGGGTCTTTCCGAAGAGGTCCTCAATGTCGTTGAGGCATCCCGAAAGGAGTCAACCAGAAAATGCTATGCCTTCAAGTGGAAGAGATTCTCCATTTGGTGTCAGGGCAAGGGGTTGGACCCCTTGTCCTGTCCGCTGGCTAGCATTCTGGACTACCTGTGGTCACTTTCCCAGCAGGTGCTTCGGTCAATGACCCTCAAGGTGTACCTGGCAGCCATCTCTACTTAAAGGGTGTGGGTGCCGGCAAGCAGTTGGTGGCACAGAAGAAGGTGGTCTGGTGCTTTTTCAAGGGCCTAGATCACATATCCTCTCCGGTGCATGAACCACCACCTCCGTGGGATTTACTGCTGATACTGGCCAAGCTCATGGGCAAGCCATTCAAACCGATGCACAGGTGTGACATCTCTCACCTGTCGTGGAAGACCACCTTCTTGGTGGCTATCACATCAGCCAGAAGGACTGGGGAACTCCAGGCACTTTCCATTGAAGCTCCTTACCTGGTCTTCCACAGGGACAAGGTTGTCGTGTGCCCCGACCCAAAATTTCTCCCGAAAGTGGTGTTGGAGATTCACCTGAACCAGGTGTTGACTCTGCCGGAGGTCGAGTACAGGCTCCATACTTTGAACCAGAGAAGAGTGCTCGCTTACTACAAAGAGCGCATGGCGGATGTTCGGGGAGAGGTTCGCCAGCTGTTTGTCACCTACGCTGAAGCCGCACCTGGCAGACCTGCAGCCAAGCGGATGACTGACAGGTGGATCACTTCCTGCATTGATCTCTGCTATAGGTTGGCGGGTAGGTAGCCTCCCGTAGGCTTAGAGCTCATTCCACCAGTCATACCGCTGCGTCGGTGGCTGCTTCTAGGGGCGTCCCCTATCCAGGAAATCTGCAGGACTGCTACCTAGCCATCAGCACACACCTCCATTTCCCATTACCACATCAACCTTGAGTCACGCAGGGATGCTGGTTTTGGAACCTCAGTTCTCCAGTCCCTGTTCCCTAAGTAGGGGGTGTGCGCCTTGTCTCCCTCCTCCTCCCGGAGAACTGCTAGGAGTCTGCCAGACAGTGTGGATAGAACAACATATCCATGCCCCTAGAAATACAGGTTACTCACCTGTAACAAGAGTTCTAGGAGTGGTATATGTTGTTCATCCACACGGACCCACCAGACCTCCCCAGCTTCAGTGCACAACCTGGCTTCCAGTGGGCTAGATCTGGCATCATGGGGCGGAGCCGAGAGTTTCATCACACGGGTGGGTGGGAGAAGCCAGCTTGAAAACTTTCCGGCCCATCTTAAAGCGGCAAGGTACTTGCCAGACAGTGTGGAGGAACAATCTATACCACTCCTAGAATTCCTGTTACAGGTGAGTAACCTGTATTTTTGCTTAACACTAGGGTTCTAATTTAGTTCCTAAAAGGATGGTTCTACCCAATTTTAGGTCTGCCAAAGGGACTGTTTGGGTACAAAAGCATTGCAAAATCTAAGGTTCTTACCTGTGCTTTTTCTGCTGCTGACCCTCACTTTTGGAATGGTTTACCTGATTTGCTGCTTTCCTCCTCATTTTATGTTTTCAAAAATAACTTTAATCAATACTCATGTAATTGTAGTTGCGCCTAATGTTGTACTGCACTGTATATCTGTATGGTTTGAATGTTTTTTGTATTGCCAATATTTTGCCCGGGTTGAGCCTGAAAAAGGACCCTAGGTTCAGAGCCCTTACCTAGTAAACAAATAAATATATAAATTACTAAATCAACTAACTGCACCCGCAGATAGTCCATAAATATATAAATTACTAAAACTAACTGCACCAGCAGATAGTCCATAAATAGATAGATTACTAAAAATAACTGCACCAGCAGATAGTCCATAAATATATAAATTACTAAAACTAACTGCACCAACAGATAGTCCCTAAATATATAAATTACTAAAACTATCTGTTGGTGCAGTTAGTTTTGGTAATTTATATATTATAGACTATCTGGATTTAATTTATTAATATATTATAGACTATCTGCTAGTACAGTTAAGTTTAGTAATTATATATTTATGGACTATCTGCTAGTACAATAGTTTTAGTCATTTATATATTTATGGGCTAATGTACCAACTGATAGTTTTAGTAATTTATATATTTACGGACTAACTGTACCAGCAGACAGTCCATAAATATATAAATTACTAAAACTAACTGTACCAGCAGACAGTCCAGGAATGCATCCAGCAAAACCTGGCTTCTGGTGCTCCAGGCCACTGAACAACCGAATTGACATTCGGCAGGTTCAGATCACCACCACCACCACCACCACCACCACCACCACCACCACCACTACTTCCCCCCTTAGCCAACCCTCTTTCCAGTTCTTCCCTAAGCTCTCTGCTTGTCTCCTCTCCTTGCCCTGGCAGTCTAAAGATCACCCCCAAGTGCAGTTTCTTACCTTAATGCCCCTGATGCACTCATCTTTCATCACTTCTATGCCCTTCTTGACAAAAACGGTCACTCCTCCCCCTGTTCCTCTATCCCTCCTGAACACAGAGTACCCAGGGACAGTCTGTTCCCAGTCATTTACCGAAGCCCATGGGTTCTGTTATGGCCACAGTGTCTACCTCACTGTGTCTGCCATCAGCATCTGGAGCCGACTGATTTTATCAACTAGGCTCCTGACATGAAGGCATACCCCCTTTCCTCTGACCCCTGATCATGTTTTGCTACTACCCTTGCACTTCCTATGTCCTCTCATTCCCTTGTTTTTCTTGGTGCTTGCACCCTTTGCGTTCCCCTCTCCAAACTCCCTTCATCTAATCCAGTATGAGCCACAGCTTTCTTTGTACCTGTTACGCTGCTAGAAAGCCCCAGATGTGGGGAATACTAGCTAGGATCCCAATCCTCTCCCTTGCTACTGAGATTCCCCTAGACCCAATCTCTCTTCACCCAGTTTAAACGTCCAATATACATGTCAAACATCTGCCCCAGCATGCAGGCCCCCACCCCCATCAGGTTAAATCCATTGGCCATGAGAACCTCCTGTCCCAGAGTCCCCCCAGCCCCTACAAAGTCATGAAACATAGAATTTGGCAGATAAGGACGCTTGGCCCAATCCAGTCTGCCCATTTCCTACCTACTGGATAGCTGCAGATCCTAGTTAACCAGCAGCCCACTTCTTCCTACCCACCCCTAGAATGGCCTTACTTGACTTTCCCATGCGTAGTTGAATTCCACCACTGATTTTGACTCCACAACCTTCCTCCGGAAGGCCGTTCCATGCATCCACAACCCTTTCTGTGAAAAATACTTCCTTAAATTACCTCTGAGCCGCCCCCTCTATCTTCAAATTGTGCCCCCTTGTTCTTGCACACCTCTTTTTTGAAAGATGCTACCCTCTTGGACTTTGTTGATTCCCTTGAGGTACTTGAAAGTTTCTATCATGTCCCCCTCTCCCTCCTTTCCTCGAGGCTATACATATTAAGCTCCTTAAGTCTCTCTTCCTATGCCTTCTGGTGCAGACCCTGCACCATTTTAGTTGCCCTCCTCTGGACAGCTTCCATCCTGTCTATGTCTTTGCGGAGATTGGGTCTCCAGAACTGCACGCAGTACTCCAGATGGGGTCTCACCAGCTGTCTGTACAGAGGGATAATAACTTCCTGTTTTCTACGGTGATGCCTCTCCCTATGCATCCCAGTATCCCCAGCCCTCCTTGCTGCGCTCTCATTGCTTGCCCACCTTTAGGTCATCTGATATGACTACCCCAGGTCCCTTTCCATTTTGTTGCTGTTAGTATCTCACCCCCATTGTGTACTCTTCCCTGGGTTTTGTTTCCCAGGTGCATTACCTGCACTTCTTAGCACTGAATCTAAGCTGCCATACATTTGACCATTCCTCTAACCTTGCAATCCTTCTCATCCTTTCCACCCCACCCTGTGCATCAACTCTGTTGCAGATCTTTGTGTCATCTGCAAAGAGACATCCTTTCCTTCAGTCCCTCTGCAATGTAAACCATAAAGACATTGAAGAGGACCGTCTAATACTGAACCCTGCGGTACCCCACTAGTAACCCTCCTTTCTTCTGAGTGGACTCCATTTACTATTACTCTGTGTCCTATTCTCCAGCCAATTCTTTACTCAGGCTGTCATCTTGGGACCCACTCCCAGGCTGGCTAACTTGTATATTAATCTTTTGTGTGGGACTGTGTTAAATGCCTTGCTAAAGTCTAGGTAGGCCATGTCCACAGCCCCTCCCTGATCTACTACTTTGGTCACCCAGTCAAAGAAATCTATCAGATTCATCTGGCATGTCCTTCCCGCTGTGAATCCATGCTGCCTAGGGTCCTGTGCCCCTCTGGCCTCTAGATACTCGACAATTCTTTCCTTCAGAAAGGATTCCATCATTTTCCCCATCACTGAGGTTAAACTAACAGGTCTATAGTTTCTTGCTTCTGCCTTGCTCCCACTTTTGTGAAGGGGAATCACATCTGCCCTCCTCCAGTCCTCAGGTACCACCACATTGTCCCATGATTTGTTAAAAAGGGTAGTCAGTGGTGTCACTAGTTCTACCCTTAGTTCTTTTAGAATTCTGGGATGAATCCCACCAGGCCCCATTGCTTTGTCCACCTTCAGTTTTAAGAGTTCTTTCAGAACCCTTTCTTCTGTAAATGGGCTGGTATCAACTTCTGTATCCAGAGTGTTTCTACGGTTTGTTTTATGTACATCCCCCTTCATTTGTAAATACTGAGCAAAAATA
Organism: Neoceratodus forsteri; assembly: GCA_016271365.2. Lineage (NCBI taxonomy): Eukaryota > Metazoa > Chordata > Ceratodontiformes > Ceratodontidae > Neoceratodus > Neoceratodus forsteri. The sequence continues at coordinate 665,347,487 of CM057451.1, read as the reverse complement.
TTTGTTTAGTATCTCTGCCTTTTCACAGTCTCCCTCTGCCCTCCTCCTCCCTCCTCTTTATTAAGCCTCACTATCCCTCCCTTGGTCTTCCTTCGCTCCCTGATGTACATATAAAGGTTTTATCCCCTTCTTAACTGAGTTGGCTATCTTTTCCTCGGTTTGGGCCTTTGCTGTTCTGACTGCCTTCCCAGCCTCCTTTTGCTTTAACTGATACAGTTCTCTGTCCTGCTCCTTCTAGATTCCTTGTACTTCCTGAATGCTTTCTTTTCTCTTGAACCTTCACTGCCACTTCCTTTGAGAACCATAGTGGTTTCTTCGTCGTTTTGTTGTTTGTTGCTTCACACAAGGCTCGTTACCTCTGTGATGGCAGTTTTATTATTCCCCATTGTTCTTCCACCCCTCCTTCCTGCCCATTTGCTAGTGCATTCCTTAGGCACTAACCCATTTTAGCAAAGTCAGCCCTCTAAAGTCCAGTACTTTTGCCTTTGTATGGCTTGACCTACTGCTGTGTTTTTGTGAACCATACTGTTCGATGGTGGCTAGTTCCCAGATAGCTACCCACTTCTACATCTGTATCCTCTCTCCATCTCCATTTGAGAGAATCAGGTCTAATATTGCTCCCTCTCAGTGGGCTCCAATACTAGTTGTCTAAGGCATGCCCCTGTAGGGCATCTAGAATAACTCCCTCTTGAGTGGCTGCTGCACTGCACTCCAGTTAACATCTGGCATATTCAGATCACCCATCAGCAATATCTCTCCTTTTTCTGCCATTCTAAGTATACTTTATCATTTCCTTGTCCATTTCCTCCCCCTGAGAAGGGGGTCTGTATACAACCCCTGTGCAGACTGTGGTGCCATTGCCTGTCTCCAAATTTACCCACAGTGCTTCTCCTCCCTGTTTACCCTTTTGTCCCTTATCTTTACACCATACCTTGCGTCATTTAATTATGTGACACTTAGATGGCCTTTTGACATAATTTGGTAAATGTGCATATTCATATCATGTGATCAAAATTTGGAATTCTTTTCCAATTCATATTCACAGCAGCTGTGCTACGGCAACATGTATTTTAAAAGGTTCTTATTCGACAATACGAACTGTTGTGAATGATAGTACTATGTGCGTTCTTTTTGTGTTTTGTGTCTACTTTGCTTACGTATACATTTTATTTTGTAGCATTTGTCTTGTATGGAGACGCTCTTGAAAACAGACTTGAAGCTCAAGAGCCTTTCCAGTCATCAGTAAAACTAAATAACTAAAAGGAATAAAAATCCATGCATTTACATTGGAGAAACAAAATGGCCACAAGATGGCAGTGTAGGATAATGAATGAAAGTGACACTTATGGGGCTTTGGAGGGGTCTCAGCTAGGCTTTGTGTATGTATGCATGTATTATGTGTGTAAATTACTTAAAAGTTTTAACCAGGAAAGACATACTCAGCTTTTAACACCTCGTTTCCAGATGCATTGGTGGGGAGGTTAAACAATTCAAAGGGCAACAAAAAAATATATAAAAATAACATGGCCACTAGACAACTGTTTCAATGTTCATTTGCCAGTGTAACTCTAGTTCCTCTCCCAGTGTTGCCATGGTCCATTTTGTTTGTATTCCCTCCAATTATACAGTATGTCTTCTCTGTAACTACCCATGCTCTTAATTATTCTATTGTATTTTTCTTTATTATATTACTGACTACTCTATTGCATTTTGCTTGTTGCCTCCTGTGCCATTGTATGGCTCGGGTCGTGCCTGAAAACGGTCCCTGGGATCAGTGTACCTACCCGGTTATCAAAATCATAAATAAATTAAGGTGCAAGTGTAATAAAAATAATACATAACAGATGAACAATCACAGACCAGTACAACAAAAAATACAGGTTACTCACCTGTAACAGGAGTTCTAGGAATGGTATATGTTGTTCATCCACACTCATTGGCAGGTATCCTTGCCGCTTTAAATCTTGCCGGAAGGTCTTCAAGCTTGCTCCTCCCACCCACCCGGGTGGTATAACTCTCGGCTCCGCCCCATGACGCCAGATCTGGCCCGCTGGAAGCTCAGGTTGTCGCGTCCCGAGCCGGGAGAGTCGGGTGGAGTCGTATGGATGAACAACATATACCATTCCTAGAACTCCTGTTACAGGTGAGTAACCTGTATTTCTAGGGACATGGATATGTTGTTCATCCCCTCATAACAACTCCTAGCAGTTCTCCGGGAGGAGGGCGCAGCACCCAATACTTACTTGGGAAAGAGACTGGAGAACTGAGGCCCCAAAACCAGCATCCCGGGCGTGACTCAAGGTCGATGTGGTAATGGGTAATGAAGGTGTTTGCTGACTTCAGGTAGCAGCCTGCAGATTTCCTGGATAGGGGCGTCCTGGAAGCAGCCACCGTTGCAGCAGTATGGCGGGTAGAATGAGCTCTTATCCTCTGGGGCTCCATGCCCGCCAACTTATAGCAAGATCTATGCAGGAGGTTACCCACCTGCTTATCGTCCGCTTGGCTGCAGGTCTGCCAGATGCGGCTTCAGCGTAGGTGACAAACAGCTGGCGAACCTCTCCCCAATTTCAAGCCGTCGCTCCTTATAATAAGCGCCCTTCCTAGGGTCCAGAGTATGAAGCCTATATTCGGCCTCCGAGGTGTGATTGGGGTAGAACACCGGCAGAGTCAACACCTGGTTAAGGTGAAACTCCGACACCACCTTCGGAAGGAATTTCGGTGGGCGCAGGACAACCTTGTCCCTGTGGAAGACCAGGTAAGGAGACCGATGGAAAGCGCCTGGAGCTCTCCCATCCTTCTGGCTGGACGTGATAGCCACCAAGAAGGCAGTCTTCCACGACAGGTGAGAGAGAGCACACCTGTGCATAGGTTCGAATGGCTTGCCCATGAGCTTTGCCAGTACCAGCAGTAGATCCCACGGAGGTGGGGGTTCCCGCACTGGAGGGGAAATGTGATCAAGGCCTTTGAAAAAGCGCCAGACCACCTTCTCCTGCGCCACCGACTGCTTCCCGGCCCGCGCCCGGTAAGCAGAGATGGCTGCCAGGTGCACCCTTAGGGTCGTCGACCTAAGCCCTTGACTGGAAAGGGACCATAAATAGTCCAAGATGCTTGCCAAGGAACAGGAGGAAGGGTCCAAGCCCTTGCCCTGACACCAAATGGAAAACCTTTTCCATTTGAAGGCATAGCATTTTCTGGTCGACTCCTTACGGGACGCCTCAACTACATTGAGGACCTCGTCGGAAAGACCCAAGGCCTGGAACTCTAGCCGCTCAGGAACCAGGCCGTCAGGTGCAGGGATTGAAGGTCCGGATGGAACACCTTCCCCTGATTGACTGAGAGCAGGTCCGGGCGAGCTGGAAGCTGCCGCAGAATCCTGGAGCTGAGACTGAGGAGATCTGGGTACCAGAACTGGCGAGGCCAGTCTGGGGCTATCAGAATCACCTGCGCCTTGTCCCTCCTCGCCTTGAGAAGCACCTTGTGGATCAAGGGAAATGGGGAAAGGCGTAAAAGAGGCCGGGGTCCACTGCCTCGAAGGCATCCCCTGCAGCGAGCCCCTGCTGAGGGGGGCATGGAACAGACTCAGCTCGCGTTCTCCTGGAGGCAAACAGGTCCACCTGAGGTGTGCCCCAATGGAGAACAGATGCTGTACTACCTCCGCAGGAGAGACCACTCGTGGGATGCAGCCCCTATCCGGCTCAGGGCATCGGCCAGGGTGTTGGAGGCTCCTGCCACGTGAATGGCTAGGAGATCCGCCTCCAGGCTGCGCACAGTGACCAAATGCGGAGAGCTTCCTTGCATAGAAGCATGGGCGCGTCCCGCCCTGGCGGTTTAGATAGTACATGGTCGTGGTATTGTCCGTCTGGACTCGGACCACTTGACCCGGAGGAGCGGGCAAAGGCGGTGAGAGCTAGGCGGACCGCTGGAGCTCCAGCAAGTTGATGTGGCATCGGGACTCCCGCTGGGACCAGAGGCCATGAGCCAGTGTTCCCCAGATGGGCACCCCAACCCATCAGAGAGGCATCGGTCGATGAGAGACCGTCGGCTCGGGGCGGACGAGCGAGGATGCCCTCCTGCAAATGATCTGGAGCGGTCCACCACTGAAGAGCGTTCACATCCCTGTGTCACCGACCTAAGCTGGTCCAAAGGATCGCAGCGTTGTGACCACTGGCTGGCCAGTCCCCACTGAAGGGGACGCATGTTCCAGCGGGCCCAACGGACCACGCTGGTGCAGGCCGCCATGAGACCCAGGAGGCGTAGGAAGTCCCGGGCAGGGCGCAATTGCCCAACCAGAAATGATCGGGCAAAGGAGGAAAGAACCTCGGCCCTGTCCGCCGGGAGCAGCTCTGGCTCGAAGAGAGTCGAGCTGCGCCCCGATGAATAGAATCACCTGCTTCGGCTCGAGTTCTGACTTGGCCTCGTTGATAAGGAGGCCCAGTTGAGAGCAGACCTGGAGGCCAGATCTCTGGACCACTCCGCCTCCTTCCTGGAGAGCTATCAGCCAGTCGTCCAGGTAAGGTACACCGGACCCTCGGGCGCGCAGGAATGCTGTCACCACTGCCATGCATTTGGTGAAGACCCTGGGAGCTGGAGACAAGCCGAAGGGCATGGCTTGGAACTCGAAGAGGGATCCTTCCGCTCGGAAGCGAAGGAATCTCTGGTGAGACGGACGGATAGGGACGTGAAAAAACGCGTCCCGCAAGTCCAGAGAGCAGAACCACACGCCGCGTTCCAAGGATGGTATTATCTGAGCCAGAGTGACCATCCTGAAGGTTCGAGACCTTAGGAACTTGTTTAGGTAGTGTGGGTCGAAATGGGCGCCAGCCCCGTCGCTTCGGAACCAGGAAGTACCTGGACACAAACCCTGGGTCTGAAGGAGGTCCACCACCTCTCTTATCACCTCCTTCTGGAGGAGGAGGCGATAGTCGGCTCGGCAGCCACGTGAGCTGGGGATCCCGAAGCCCCGAGGCGGCGGCTCTGAAGGTGGTGCCTGCACGAATTCCAGAGGCAGGCCTCTTCCACCACCTCAAGACCCACCTGTCCGTGGAAACAGCGGACCAGGCGGAGCAGTGCGGAGCCGTCCCCAGGGGGACCCAGGGAGTAGTGGCAGAGATGAGGCGACACCCCTCAGCCCGTCACTGGGCAGGCTTGGAGGAGGGACGGCCGAGGGACCTCCTGGGCCTTTCCTCCTGCCTCCTGTTAGAGGAAGCGGCGGCTTGGGTTTGGGATGCCAAGGCCGAGCCTGCTGGCCCTGGCGTTGCTGGGCCAGGCGCGCGAGGCACAGAAAGGACGAAAGGGCTTAGGCTGCGGTTTCGTGACCTTTGTCCTTCTGTTGGAAGAGACCGAGTCCAAGGTAGCATTGGACTTCTCGATCCTCTGCAGGTGACCTTCCACCCCAGGGCGAAGAGGTCAGTCCCAAAAGGGAACATCCGCCAACTTGTGCTGGTATCAGTAAAGGTGGATATCCTCAGCCAAGCCCTGACCTTATAGCCACTGCGGCCGCCGCAGTCTGGCACATGGGTCCCCTATATCAAAGCAGTCTGGAGCTGCTGTTTGGCCACTCCCTGCCCTGGTCCCGCACCTGCTAACCGTAGTCTGCAGATCGGCGGAAGATGAGGGATGACCTCATCCAGGAGCCCAACAGGGCATGAGAAAAATGTGCCATGAGGCGGCGAACTGGCCTGGCGAAGCCGAGAGAGAGGCTGAGCGTGAGACTTTTCGCCCGACATAGTCCAATTTCTTGGACTCCTTGTCAGGAGGTTTGTCCACATCCCTGGCGTTGCCGCGGCGCGAGCGCTGTCGGTAACCAACCCCTCAGCAGAGGGTGTTCAAAAACGGACAAGGAACGGTGGGACCGCATACTTCCTGGCCATCCTGGCGAGCGCAGGGCAGGAAGCAGGCGCTGCCAAAGCTCCAGTGCGGACCCACTATGGCCTCGGCCACGGAAAGGCCTCCGTCGGAGAATCCCTCGGTCCAGAATCTCCGTGAGGGATACCTGGCCCGTTTGGAAGCGGTTCGAGCTCCATCCGGTGGACTCGAGATGAGCGAAGTAGTCCTAGGAAGGACGGCGGGCTATCGTCCATTGACTGACCTCCTGAAGACTCCAAGTCCAGTCGCTTGGAGAAAAGGAGGAATCATCTTCGGACTGGAAGAGTCCTCGAAACACCTCTGGCCTGAGGCACCTTCACCTGCAGGGGTCGGTGGGAGTGAGGTAACTGACAGCCGATGGGGTAGACCCTTAGCCGACCGAGAATCCTTGGTTGGAGCCCCAATTGGTGGCTGTGGAGGCGGAGGTTCCACGAGGAATCGGTGGAGCAGCTGGTTTGGCCGAACAACGGCCTGGGTATAGCTCTCGGATAAGTCGGGGGTTGTGTCGGCCGCTCGGTGACAGCCACTTAATGGCGGGAAGGCGACGGGGGTCGGCTTACTCCCAGCCAGGAGGAGCTGTTGCAACATAAGGTCCTCGTACCGTCGCGTAATTCACGAAGCCTCCCTCATCCGAGGAGGAGGGAAGGCAGCGGCACATATCAGCGGTGCCGAACCGGGACCGCCTATGACGGTGGGATCGGCTGGACCGCTGAAGAGGTCGAGACCGAGACAGAGAGTCCCGGAATTTCCGAGGTCGGTGCGGGAGGTGTCGGCGGAACCGGCACTCCCGCCGGCTCGGATGGTGCATCCGAGGGCTCCGGGACCCGGAGGCACAGAGGCGAGCCGCGGGATCCTCAACTCCTCCGGGAACCGGGAGAGGAATCTCGGCTGCTAAAGGCGACAGCCCGTCCAATGGGTCGAGAAAAATCGACTTCATCGATGGGAGTCTCGGTCAACTGACCTGATGGGGACACCGTGAGGCCAGTGGCAGCCGACCGCCCGGCCGGGGAGAGGACCTTTCCCGCTCCCAAGAGCGTCGACGGAGGACTACCCTGTCCCTCTTTTGGACCGAGAATAAGGTCCCCAAACGTAGGCCCTTCTCCTTTAGTGGAGAGGGACAGACAAAGCTCCTTAAAAGACGTAAGAAGAGCCCAGAGGCGGGATAAATGCACGCGGCCGAGGAAGATCTGACCCGCCGCCTCCTCGAGGCGACCATCCCTCGAGCTGATCCGCCGAGCCCGCGCCGCGGACACCGCCCAGGCCTCCTTGGACTTCACGGAGGAAGCGCTTCTGGGGCGGCCCAGTTGCAATCGGGCAGCACAGTCTTGAGGGGCGTAGGCCGAGAAAGATGAGCACAGGTCGCAAGCCTCGGGATGTGCTCAAGGCCCTAAGCAGTAGACACCCGTGGGTGTGGATCCGTCTGAGACATCTTCTGCCCGCATGGGCATCTCAGAAATCCGGGGTCGGTTGTCCCGCCGCGGCGCGAGGGATAGAAGACTGAAGTCTTTTGTAAAATTTATTTTAAATCCATAGCGGAGAAATAGGAACCAGTCTCAAGCGCCGGGCGTTAAGGAGGGAACCTGAGCTTCCAAGCGGTAAGGAAGATCTGGCGTCATGGGGCGAAGCCGAGAGTTATACCACCCGGGTGGGTGGGAGGAGCAAGCTTGAAGACCTTCCGGCAAGATTTAAAGCGGCAAGGATACCTGCCAATGAGTGTGGATGAACAACATATCCATGTCCCTAGAAATAACAGTTACAAGGACAATGCAGTAAGACAGAAGTGTAATATTGTATTAGGTGTGAACACCAGTTTAGGAGAATATTAATACCACCCAGACTGTATGAAAGTGCAAGAGTAATCAATGCAAGTACAGTAAGGTACAAGTGCAACACATTTCTAGACGTGAAACATTAGAAGCAGGTTACTGCCACACAGACTGGGGGTCTAAGGAAGGCAGAAAATTGCTCCAAGGCAGAGTGGCACCTAATAAATGTGTGTGTGTGGGGGGTTGGAGAAGACAACAAGGTCAAGGATCAGGTACAGTTGCAGAAGTGGGTAGAAAAGTCACAAAGAAGAGACTTGAGAAGACGGATGGGGTTGAGTGGACAGAGGAAGAGGACAAGAGCTTGGGGAAATGATACGAGAAGGCAGCTTGGCCTGCAGTAGTTTTCCTGGAGGGGAGGAAAAAGGAATAAGATGCAGTGTTCCAGAAAGGGTAGAAGGAAGTAGGGGGATGACAGAATGATAGGGAGGGGAGGGAAGAGAGTCAAGACAGAATTTGGAGGTCAAGAAGGTATGGTAGGGTGAAAGAGGGGGTCTAGTCTGGCAAATGCGGACTTGGGAGCTGCACCGCAGACAATGTAACCATAATAGAGGATTGGTAGGCTCATCTTCATAACTAGCTCTCGGCAAGCAGGAACTGGATACTGGCCTTTTTCCTGTAGTGTGCACGTTTGGGGTGGAAACATAGAAAAGCGATGGCAGAAAGAGCCTGAGGGTCCATCTAGTCTGCCCAAGACCTTCTATAGATCTTAGGATCTGGGCCCCCACCCCTTCTGAGTTTCACCCTTTCCTGATCCCGCAGTTCCCCATTGAGCCCTTGCTCTATCTCATCCATCTGAAAACTGCTACAGTCACTGCACTCGCTACTTCTGCCAGTAAGTCGTTCCAGGGCTCCACCACTCTCCGTGAAAACATGCTTTCTTAAATATTTTCTGAACCCTCTCCTTAGCTTCCATTCGTGCCCCCTGGTGGTTGAGCTGGCGACCCTTTGGAATAGTTCTGGGTATGACACCTTATTTATGCCTCTCAAGAACATGAATGTCTCAATCATAACCCCACTTTCCCTTGTTTCCAGCAAGAGTAAGTTTAGCTCCTTCAGGTGTTCTTCGTACAAGAAACCATGGAGGCCCAGTATCATCTTGGTCACTCTTCTCTGCAGTCTCCAGCCTATCCCTGTCCTTTTTAAGGTGCAGATTCCAAAACTGGACACAGTACTGCAGGCGAGTCTCACCAGAGACCTGTAAAGTGGGAGGATCACCTCCTTGCTCCTGCTGCCGAATCCTTTCCCTATGCACCACAGCATTCTATTTGTCTTGCCGTAAGCTTTGTTGCAATGGCGTGATTGTTTAATGGTGTCGCGTGTGATGACCCCAAGGTCACTTTCTTCCTGGGAGGTGCAGAGTTTGACCCCACTGAGCCAGTAATCCATCCTAGGATTCCCTTTACCCAGATGCAACACCCTGCATGCCTTTGCACTGAACTTCAGCTACCAGACATTAGACCATCTTTCTAGCCTTTGTAAGGCATTCTGAAGTTCCCTAATCGCCTCCACGCTGTTGACCCTACCGCCCAGTTTAGTATCATCTGTGAAGAGTTCGAGCTTACCCTGAATGCCTATGCCTATGTCGCAAATAAACACATTAAATAGGACCGGGCCCAAGACTGATCCCTGAGGCACACCACTAGTGACTACCTTAGCTTGATCTCACCCCGTTGACAACTACCCATTGGCTTCTATCCCCAAGCCAACTGCCCACTCACCTGACTAAGCTTTCAGCAATGCAAAGGTCTTCCAACTTTTTTAGCAGGCAATTGTCCGGCACCGAGTTGAAAGTCTCACTGAAATCGAAGTACAGGATGTCCACTGGGTGTCCCTTATCCAATTCCTTAGTCAACAAGTCAAAAAATGTAATAAGATTTGTCTGGTAGGATCTGCCTGCCATGAAACCATGTTGTCTGTCATCCTGGAGATTACTGTTATTTAGGTATTCCACTATATCCTGTTTAACTAAGGTTTCCATTATTTTCCCCATGACAGATGTGAGGCTGACCGGCCTGTAATTGCCAGCCTCCTTCCTACTTCCTCCATTGTAAAGAGGTACTAACCCTGCTCTTCTCCAATACCCTGGTACCACACCCACCAAAAGTAAGTGGTTAAATAAATGTGACAATAGGTCTGCCAGCTCCTCAGCAAGTTCCTTTAGTACCCTTGGGTGCAGCCCATCAGGCCCTGTTGCTCTGTCAGTCTTTAGGTGCAGTAGTGCCTCTTTAACTCTGTCAGTGGTAATTTTCGGAGTCTCCACCCATGGGATCACTATCGGTTGCTTTAGTGTCACTTTCAGGCAATGGTCCAGTGAGTCCCTTGGTGAACACCGAGCAGAAGCTGTTAAGGACAGTGACTTTTTGTCATTCATCCTAGATGATTCAGTTCCCCTTGGCGAGTTTAACTATCCCACCCCTTTCTTTCTTTTTCTCCCAGACGTACTGAAAGAATTGTTTGTTGCCAGGTTTGACACCTATAGCAATCCAAAGTTCAGTCAACACCTTTGCTAGCCTTATAGCCTTCTTCCATACTTTTCTGATTGTAGATGTCCCAGTCATTGTCATCCTGGTTCCTTTTATATTTGCGGTAAGCTTCTTTTTTTGGTTCCAATTGCCAACTTGACCTGGTTAGTAAACCATATGTTTTTTTTTATGTTTTTCTCTTTTCAACACTGTTCTCACACAATTTTATATGGCTTGTTTAACCAGCCCCCAGATGTCTTCAACCTCCAAATTTTTTGTGAACCCAGGTCAGGTTGTCTTTGATCATCACTTTCATTCTTTTAAAAGTCTTTTCCCATGAAGCGCATGACCTCCACCCTGGACTGAGTTTTTACATCCCCTGATGACAACGCAAACCAAATAAGAGTTGTGGTTGCTATTTCCTAGTGGTTCCCCAACTTCTACCTCCAAGTTTGTGGGGACTACATCGAGGATGGCATCCAATCTGGTTGGCGTGCTAACCAGTTGGGTGAGTAGGCACTCCTGTCAGGGATCTCCCATAGTCAGACTTCTTGATGATCTCACAACTAGGTTATCCCAGTCGACATCTGGCATGTTTAGATTGCCAATTACCAGTTTCCACTTTTTGTGTCACGCTTCCGATTTCCTCTGTGTGTCCTGCATCCTTCTCCTCTGTCTGTCGCGGTGGTCTGTAAACCACCCAGATATATATCTTTTTTCCAGATGCTGAGCTGAACCCACAGTGACTCTACCCCCTCCTTTTTGTTTGTACCGACTGGCGTGGCAGTTATACTATCACGAATATATAGTGCCACCCCTCCTCCCCTTGCACCCTTTCTATCCTGTCTATAGGGAGAATAACCTGGGACCGAGAGGTCCCAGTCATTCTCAGTGGCCCATGCTTCCATGAATGCCACCAGGTCCACTTGGGTGGCTGCCATTACTGCTGCAGAGCACTAATTTTGTTTCCCAGGCTTCTGGCGTTGAAGCACACCCCTTTCCATGAACTAGGATATAAACACAGTGCAGGGCTTCAAACAGGCGTGGGACAGGCATAAGGGAACAATACAGATAGCTATGAATAGATAGGCCATTGACAGAGTAAAGACCTATGGCACATTCATAAGTTAGAAAACTGGGCAGACTGGATGGGCTTTGCGGTCCTTATCTGCAGTCATCTTCTATGTTTCTATGTTGGCCGGAGTACTCTTTTTCCTCATTTTAGGTTTTACCAGTTCATTTTTGATTTCTTCATCCCTTTTACAGACCCTCCAACTCCCTTTTCATACCATTCGCTTGCTCCCAGTTTGCAGCCGAGAGTTTGCTGCTTGTGGAGGAGTGTCAGCTAAGTTTCCACCATTTATGATCTCTCCGATGGGTTCCTTAGCCTCAAGTTCCCCCTCTCCTAGTACAAATACTTCACGTACACATCACATTTTTGCCCAAGTGCCTTTACCCCTTCTCTGGTAAGGTGAAGCCCGTTGAACTTAAAAAACTGTCTCTCCCGGAATCACACTGTTAGGGTGCAAGGATCTGGGTGCCCAGAATTTCTGGGCAGGTTCATTTTGCCACCTCCACCCCGATATGCCAGGGGTGGAGGTGATTACTTTTTTTTTTTTTTTTTTTTTTTTTTAAAGGCTGGGGTGCTTGGGACGAAGTCCCCTATATAAACCCCACAGAAATCAGTGGCATGGTCTGTGCCTGCGTGCCGCTGCCTTACACCCTTAGTCCACACTGCATAATGCTGGTGCCCTAAAGGATGCTGTGGTTCTTAACCATGCAACGCCATAGATGAACCATCTCTTTCAAAAGTCCCCAAAGGCAGCAATGAACTGATAACCTTTTTCCTGGCATCATCCTTGCAACCATGGGTTGAATTCATTACCCTCTTTAGTCCTGATCCTGTCAGTACCTCCTCCTTTGCCCCACACCAGAAGGACCTCAGAGAAAGCTAGGGAGGTCGAATGAGCAGGCAACCGTTCACTCAACCGAACAAAGCTTCATCTGGCCTCTTCCACCATCTGGTTGGCCAGGTCGTTAGTTCCAAGATGCAACAGTACTACAAGTCCATTTCCTGCTCTATCCACTAACTTCCTGATACATTCTATTTCACGCTTGGCAGAGGCCCAGGGGAGGCATTTGACCATCACTTTGGTATATGTATTACTCAGGTGGGGCTCAACTCGTCTTATCAAGTTCCAAGTGGATGACATCTGTGTGCGTCGATAATTTGGGGTGATGGTCCAGCCAGACTCCCCCGAGAGCCTAGTGAGCCTCTGCCAGGAGTCAAAGGTCAAAGACTGCTTTCTTTGCATTGAGCGACAGTTGACTTGATCATAACCAGTGCCAGATATTACAAATGTTTCTGCTGGAGTCAGATAGCAAAAAGCAGATGAGCCAGAGGCAAACAGCACTGTGTCATCTACATGTATGTAAATGGACAGAGGAACACGCAGTAGGGAAGTTGTTCAGAAATATGGAGAAGAGTATGGGGCCCAGGACAGACCCTTGGGGAATGCCTGAGCACATAAGGAGTTTAGGGGAATAGGACTCTCCAGTACAGACAGCTTGCAACCTGCCCTCAAGGTAGGAGCAGAAGCTGCTTACTGAGGAAGCAGAGAGCCCCACTACCTTAAGCTTGTGAAGAAGGGGGGGTGGGACACAGTGTCAAAAACGTTGGCCTAGCTAACAAAGATGGCAGAAGTGAACTGGCCCTGGTTCATACAAGACAGAACAGAGTCAGTGAACTGGAGGAGGGAGGTGGATGTGGCGAAGGACGTAAGGAAGCCAGTGAAAAAGGAGGAGTCTTCAGTGACATCTATTCCCCCTCCCCTTCAGTCTGTCTCTGTCCTACCACCTCTGTTTAGTCCTAGGTCAGTGGCCTCACCAAATACCCTGCTGAGTTCTCTTGGCCAGGTGATAGTAATCTACCCCCACTGATAGCCACATCTAGTATATCTCCCTCCTTTTTTCTCCCCCCCACCTTTTTTTTCCTTCCTTCCCCCACCTCCCATTTAATCCTCCGATTGCTCCACAGAGGCTGAGGTGTTTTAGCTTCATTACCTCCTTGCCTTGAGAGGCAAAGTTCAGAAGTGAAATTCACCATGTCAGGCACAAAGTTCCCCATAAGAAGAACTCCTACCATGGAAGCCCAGGGCTATGCAGGTCCCATGTATATAGTTATGGTTTACTGCTGTTCCAATGTTGTGTGTTACTACTGGTATTTTCCTATGACTACAAGGCTGCTCAGAGATGCACGGGGTGGGGGGCAGGGCTACTGGGTGCATGATGCCCAGGGTGTTATCTACGACCTAGAGTCTGGAACTTTCATTATGTCGAGTATCTTACTTCCTGTGAAACATACGTCTGCAATCAATATGGGTAACACAGACTTCTGGTAACATCATGTACATGGATGCAACCTTGCTCCTCCGCTCCGTCTCTACCTGGGCAAGTTTTTCAGATAAAACCGCGTCCAAACAGGAATATTTTTAGAAATGTCATCAAACGGCAGCAGTATGCCCAAACAGCAGCAGTATGCCCAGGGAAAAGTCCAGCAGGGCTCAATCCCCCAAAGATTCCAAGTTTCAGAACATAGTGACCATTTTAAATCTGGGGCCTCCAGTACTAAAGTATTGCAGAAAAAGATGGCACTCATCCTCCCCAAGCTGTGGGACTTCAGGAAAGAAAGCAGACTCACCACCGTAGCACTACAAACTGATTTAAGTAAACTAGAAAAATGACTGGACTCTACTGAAGAACAATTTTCTGTTGCGGATGCTAGGCTAGACACATCAGAGAGGGCCCAGATGCACTACATCAGGCTCCCCCCCGCCCCGCCCCCAACTTCTCTATCTCTGCGAGACCCGGAACTCTCTCAGGCTACTCAGCTCGCCTATGCTGCTCTACCGCCCACTGTGATCCCGCCTCCCCAAGGACGTTACTTTCTCCCCAAACCCGGGGCGGGGGGGGGCAAGGCCCGAGGAGATCGAAGGGGGCAGAGGCAAGGATCCAGTGCTGGGTGTATGGCGGTTCGGCACTGTGAGGGCTGTCGCCTATTTGGGCTGGAGGGGTATTTCCACGTTTGTCCCATGAGCTCCCCTTCAGCATGGTGTGCAATGACACCAAGGCGCATGGCAACCCTACCAGCATCTGCCACGCTACCCCTACAATCTGGTCCTGCGTGCTGTAATGCCGCTGATCTCCATCAGAGGTTGCCAGTACGCCAGACAACCCAAAGCCCTCCCCCCAGAGAGCAGTCCTCAGACACTCAATCCTCTCCCTCCCCCTGCCGACCCCTGCCACCCAAGCTCGCTCCTGAACCCAGGTCGCCAGCGTGGCATGAGGGGTGGCGTCCAGGGCCTCAAACCTCAGCGCCACCGGGCCAGCTTACATCAGGCTATCTTGGACTTACAAGACCAAGCAGAGGATGCCGAATCCCACAATCAAAGGAATAAAATGCGCATTACGGGATTGTCGGAGGGCTCTGAATCCTGAACTCCTTTCTCTAGAACTTTTCTTAAACATCACCTAAACTACCAGCTTCCTACATGCTTGAAATGGATTATGCTCTGGGCCTCAAACCCTCCCTGCCCAGTGGAAGACCCACTCCTTTGTGGCTCGCTTCCTGAGATTTCAAGAAGAGGAGATGATATTACACAAAACCTGGCAAATGGGAGTCTTTATGTTCCAGGCTCATTACATATTTCTGGACAATGACTACACCCCCCCCCCCCCCAAACTGCAGCCTGGAAAGCCTATGTGCCCATAATCAAGAAACTGCATGAGGAAAAGATTAAATTCGAACACCCTACCCAGCAAAAATAACAATTCACTTCACAGATGGGCCCCCCAGACCTTCAACCTTGCAGAAGTAGCAGCAGCAGAACTGACAGAAAAAGCAACAGAACTGACAAAAAGAAAAATTGAGCTTTTCACTGTTTCCACGATCTCAGCAGCAACAGTCCATCGTTTCAAAACTGGCTCAGAAATTGTGGCAGCAAGAGCTATCGCGAGAACGCCACTATAAAGGAGCTGCCGCCATTCAAAACTGTGTGGCAAACTTCAAGAAGAACTCGCCTCCCACGAGCCGTGACAACCATGCTGGACAATTGGTGGACTGACTACCTGTTTCACTGCAGTATCAAGGTAAGTCTACAACTCTCCATTAGAATGGGTTGTCCCAATGTTGGTTTGTAGACCCCCCTGGTTTGTTACTGTCTGCCTTGTCAGTTACCCCCTCCCCCAGCTCGAGGAGACATGTCATTCCTTGCTTCTGAGGTGACACCAAATAAAATAGATCATTGTAGGGGGTTTTCCCCCAAAGTAATTGCCTGATCTTTGGACCCCAGGGGAGGCAATGATAGAGAGACACTGCAAGATGAATGACAGCCCCTCATCACAGCTCTTCAAAAATGACTCTGCTATTCCTACACCACGCGGCCAATCCAGTATGCTTAAGAAGCTCCATCTTCCTGACTTGCAATGGCCGTGAGGTGCCATCTCAGATTCAGTGACCCAAGTGGCAGCAAAACAGCTGCAGAAATACAGCCTGGCAGTGAACTGAAAATGCAAGCTACCATAATGAACACTGCTCAGGCTACTGCCCGATAAGACCTGGGCCGTTATGGCAAGCATAACACCTAGGCCTCGAATTGACTGTGGTACTGAAAGCACATTCTGACACTACAAGCAAATTAGACAAAGAGAAGAGATGTGGCATGTTGCTCCCTTGGGGTGTTTAGATTATGTAATAGGGAATTAGCTCCTAGGATTGGTGTTTGATGACTGCCCCTGATACTTGGGGGTTGGGGGGAGGAGAAGAGATGCAGTGGATTGGGGGGATTGAGGTTGTTGGGCTTTACACAACACGCTCCCGCCATTCCGGTCAAGTACTTACTACCAACTGGCCAACTAAACCCATTACTAATTAAAAATAAACAGTATTTCTCATTACAGTGCATCGGCTGAATCAGCTCCATCTTCACTGTGCATTTCACAGGACTTCATCTTCAGCCTACATATAGGCAATCTCCTGCCTAGAGTAATGGTTGATAATGGAGGAGTAAAGATACTATAAATGTCAGTATGTAGTAACTACCAATGTAATTGTTTTACAAGCCATTACTATAAGCTCCCACTTCTCATTTTTAGTCACACGTCCTCTGAAGCAAACTGTCTGAATCGAGGCTAGGGGGAATAGCCCTGCTGGGAACAGAAACTTCTTGAGCCATTAGGAAAATGGATGTTAGAGTTAGGTACCTTACACGTTATTTGGTTAAACCGGTTGAACAGTTGAGGTGTTAAGACAGATTACATGAAGTCCAGTCTGTTTAATTATTGAACTTATATTCTAATTACCCTAATAATGTAATTGACAGCTATAGCTAATAGCTCCCACGGTCAGTAGAAGTCCACTGCTCTCTTGTATTCTGTTAGAGGTGGAAGTATAAACAGTTTAGTTTACCAACTGAAGATACTAGGACTCAAGTCTTTCTCACTATATAATCTAATGGGGGGGGGACTAATATATCGTAGCTTCCCAGCATTTTACACACCCATTCTCTGAGCCTAATTTCATTAATCCACACATTTAGGAACAGGAGGGATAGGACTCCCAACCCTCTCAGTACTCCACTCCCTTAACAGCCTCAAGGCCAGCTGATGGAGGGCAACATGATCACTAGACAGCTGGTTTTCCCTCTCCGGTTCCCCATGCTGAAATATAAAGATACTATCTCAATAAATGCCTCAGACGCATAAACTTTGTCGTCTTTTCCCTATCCATTTATGATTCCCTACTCTTCTCACTCTGTAGCTAACTCCCCAACCATCAAACTGCTCTTAAACAAAACGCTGTCCTTGATCAAAGGATTATTACTGCTGGCGGGTGATCCGAATATTGCCCCAAACCCTAATTTGGGCTCCTCTAACAATGCGTTTTCTTGGGGTCGATCTAAAAGTTTAGCCACCCAGCTATTTCAAGCTAATTTGTCCCTTTAAATACCCAACTACAGACAGACCTCAAAAGATGGAATGTGCTTCCACTCTCCTTGGAGAGGCGAATAGCCACCATTAAAATGATGGTACTTCCCAAGTTTCTCCATTTCTTCCAGTCCTTATCAATCCCAATAGATAGACTACATTGGACTAGATGGTATAGAATGATTAGCAGGTTCATATGGTAGAGCAGGCCTCCAAGAATAGGATATGCCACCCTTTGCCAACCAAAGGATCAGGAAGGGCTTGCCTTCCCTGATCTTTCATTGTACTATGAGGCTGCACAGCTCTAGCCAGTGCTTTACTGGTTAAGAAATATTCCTCAGCAGCATTAGGCTCAGTTGGAACAGGCAAATTTGCCGACTATCTCCCAAGAACTTGCTAGCTATGGCTGTTAGCAGATGAGTGTGCTGACTGTAATCCCCCATTTGTATCCACAGCACTTACAATCTGGAAAGATCTGCTGTCGAGGGTAGGTATTCAGGAGCAAATGCTCTGATTACTTCCCTTACATTTACATAAAACGCTTCCTACCACCCAGACTGGATTCTGGCTACAGGATCTAGTATCGAAGATGGGCTCAATGTCCATATCAGTTACTAGAAGGAAATGCAGTAAAAACCTTTGAAACTTTGAGGGAGAGCCTTGGTCACCCTCAGTTGGATATGTTCAGTTATTTTCAAGTTAGAGCTTACCTCTCTGCCCGAGTTTGGAGTGGTCCCTTATACCAATAACACATCAGTACGGTTAACAATCTCTGCAATGGTGGGGGACCCCATGACACATACAATTTACTGTCTACATCTGGCTCTCTGGTTCAAGCTCTCTCCCCATTCAAGTCTTGGACAGATGGAACACAGTGGTTACCCAGCCCCTTACTTCAGAACAATGGCAAGTAGCATGTAGGAATTCACAGAATCTCTTCCACAGTGTTATGGAGAGAGTTCGGTAGAAGTGTTTAGTAAGGGATTTCTTAATCCCGATTCAGCAGGTTCACTGAGATACGACACCTAACAGCTATTGCTGGAGGCAGTGTGGTGAGGTGCGAGCAGAGCACTATCAGGTCTTCTGGGCATGCCCCCCACTTTCTCCATTCCTCACCTCTATAGACAGGCAGCCTTACAAGAAATTTTTACCCCTCAGTTCCAACTGAAGGAGCACATTCCTTTTTATGCCGTTTCCCAACAGTGTGAAACGGGTGTAGCCAGACAATATACAAATGTACATCAGGACCGTGTTTGTTGTCTCATTTGGCACAATTAATACAACTTTTGTATCTCATGACAGTGGTTGTTGCCATGCATAGGTAAATACAAATGTCATGCATTGCTCCCTAAGACACCCACATACCAGCCCAGAGCCTGTAATGTTGTATTGTCCTTGGGATGCAAAGACAGTATTAGTGACCAGTCCTTCTAGTTTCGAGTCCTTTGAATAAAATTACAGAAAGTTTCAGCATTTTCTTTGTTAGTTTTTATGGAAAAAGGAAGCAGTTCAGAGCATATTTGCTACCCCCTTAAATAAAATTGCACACCATGGAGTACTTGGAGTATGCCTGGCTACACCCATGGTGTGAAAGACACAACAGTTTATTTGGTGGGGATTCTGGTGCATTCCAAAAAGACGGCATAAGGGTGATATACTGCCTATAGAGAAGTAAATGGCTTTAGTCAATCAAATTTATAACATCGTATTGCTCATATATTCCATCCATCAATTAGAGGAAAAGGGACGAAGCAGATGGGGAAAAAGGATTATGCCAGTTTTAGCCAAAGTTTATCAAATGTATGGCAGCTTAGATTCAATGCAAAGAAATGCAAAGTAATGCACCTGGGAAACAAAAACCCAGGGGAAGAGTACACAATGGGGGGTGAGATACAACAGCAAAAATGGAAAGGGACCTGGGGGTAGTCATATCAGACGACCTAAAGGTGGGCCAGCAATGTGAGAAGGCAGTAAGGAGGGCTGGGGGGATACTGGGATGCATAGAGAGAGGCATCACCAGTAAAAAAACAGGAAGTTGTTGGCCCTCTGTACAGACAGTTGGTAAGACCACATCTGGAGTACTGTGTACAGTTCTGGAGATCCCATCTCCGCAAAGACAGACAGGTTGGAGGTTGTCCAGAGGAGGGCAACCAAAATGATGCAGGGTCTGCATCAGAAGACATATGAAGAAAGACTAAAGGAACTAAACATGTATAGCCTCGAGGAAAGGAGGGAGAGGGGGGACATGATAGAAACTTTCAAATACCTCAAGGGAATCAACAAAGTCCAAGGGGGTAGCATCTTTCAGAAAAAGAGATGTGCAAGAACAAGGGGGCACAATTTGAAGATAGAGGGGGGATGGCTCAGAGGTAATGTGAGGAAGTATTTCTTCACAGAGAGGGTTGTGGATACATGGAACAGCCTTCCTGAGGCGGTCGTAGAGTCAAAAACAGTGGGGGAATTCAAGAATGCATGGGACAGACATAAGGCAATTCTAGTGGGGGGTAGGAGGAAGTAGGCTGTTGGTTAACTAGGATCTGCAGCTTATCCGTTGGGTAGGAAAATGGGCAGACTAGGTGGGCCAAGCGGTCCTTATCTGCCGTCAAATTCTATGTTTCTAGCCAGGGATCCCAGTTTGTTCCACAAGAGCGTGCCATGTGACCAGTGCAGCTGGGGGCAGTTCCTGGAGATATCTGGCTCTATATGAGTGCGCACAGTGAAATGGGCCCCCGCTCACTGTCAGTCTTTTTTCTGTCTGTCTAAAGCTGCATTTTTTTTTTTTAATTAATTAACTTGCACAGCTATGTAATATTTAGATGTAGTAATGGAATTTACTGTTTTTCCAAGACCTTGTTCTGTTTTGTTTATTGTCGACTTAGTTTGTACTTGTCTGTAACGTGTGCATTTGCAAACTCAATAAAAAGTTTGATTATAAAAAAAAAAAAAAAAAAAAACAAGAGTCGTCAATGAAAGGGGAGAGTTGTGAGGACAAGGTGTTCCTGAAGCTTGGCCAGAGTGGGAAGGGGAGAGTGACACACACACACAGAGAAAGACAGAGACAGAGATACACAGGACAATAGTTGTCAGCAAAGGAAAGGTTACCCCCTTTAGGGAGGGAGATGACAGCCTGTTTTCAGGCATCTGGGACAGAGGCAGATGAGAAACTGAGGTTGAGGAGATGGGTAAGAAGGATGGTGAAAGAAGGAGCAGAGAGATACAGAAGCTTGGGGTTGAGTCCATCAGGACTCATAGCCTTGTGGAGGGTTAAGAGCTAGAAGGGCCTTGAGAGAGGCAGGAGGAGTTGTTTTTTTTCCAATTCAATTTTTATTTAACCAGGATAAACACCATTGGGCGAGCTCATTTACAAGGTGGTCCTGTGAGGATATATGTTACAATCTCAATACAGTGACAAAGTGATATACATAATCATACACTTTCGGAGCAACAACAAATGTACATTCCACAAGAGGAATAACAATAGAATACATTATGTTTACAGAGGATACACGGGTTACAATTTCACAAAAGAGGTAATCACAGGGAAGACCGTGACATAAAACACTGCATATGAGACAAGACAGGAGAACTGTTGAACACAAGTGCTCCTGAGGCAGAGCTAGTAGAAGGGGTTTTACAGTGCATATGGTAATAGGTGGAAGTGGATCAGAGAGGACCAAAAAAAAAAAAAAGAGTAGGCCACGATGGCTGGGGAAGGAAGGGGTAGAGGGACAGGAGGCAGCGGTGGAGGGAGAGGGGTAAGAGGAGGCGGGGGTCAAGGGTGGGGGAGGAGAGGGAGATGAAGGGCAAAAAGTAGTCAAGGGGTGGGAGAAGGATGAGGGAGGTAAGAGGGTCAGAGTGTACAGGGGGTACAAGGCGAGAGAGAGGTGTAGAGTAATATGCGAGGGAGGTTTATTCACTGGATGGGATGACATGGGAGGGGAAAAGTAAGGGAGGGAGTTCGAGGGACACAAGAAAAAAGTGGAAGTCACAACAAAAAGAGGCAAGGTATGGGATTAGATACCAGAGAAAGGGTGTTAAGTGCAGAGGAAAGTAAGGTAGGTCCAAGATGTTTACAGGCACAGCTATGGTTTACATTAGGAGTGGCAGTTGCATGTTTCTTTCAAGTGCCAGTTTATCAGGGATTTAAAGATGGATAACACTAATATTTGCGTAAGCTTTAGAGATTTTTGAAGATTATTCCACAAAGTTGGGAGGGCATAGCTTATGGAGGAGGCACCGTAATGTGTTCTTATATTAGGGACAATGAACAGGATTGTAGGAGTAGCATCTAAGGGAGTAGGCCCCAGAGGCACATGAGAAAAAGTCAACGATGTAAGGGGGGAGTTTATTTGTGATAGCTCTGTAGACACAAAGGGAGGCATTTCTCCACCTCAAATTGCTAAAAGATAGCCATCCAAGTTGCCCATACAGCAAGCAGTTGTGGGTATTAAATGGGGCATTAGTAATAAATCTCAATGCTCATAGAAACATAGAAACTGTCGGCAGATAAGGACCACTAGGCCCATCCAGTCTGCCTGTAGGCCCTATGCATTTTACGTGGCCACTGACCCTATGTGATCAATGGCTTTTCATCACTACCTCCCCTCTCAGGCTTCCCTCACGCCTGTCCCAGGCATGCTTAAACCCCTCCACTGTGCTCACCCCCACTACTTCCTGTGGCAGACTATTCCAAGGGTCGACTACCCTTTCTGTGCAGAAAAACTTCCTCACATTATCTCTTAATCTACCCTCTTCCAATTTCATATTGAGCCCCCTTACCCTAGTACTTTTTCTACATTGGAAAAGTTCCTCTACCTACACCTTGTTTATGCCCTTGAGGTACTTGATAGTTTCAATCATATCCCCCCGCTTTCTCCTTTCCTCTAGTGAGTACATATTGAGCTGGCCCTATGGCACGATGGGTAGGTGGCAGACAAGGGTTGTGATGGTGCTGGGTTCAGTTCCGGGCAAGCGTTCATTTTAGCTTAGATTCAATGCAATGCAAAGAAGTGCAGCTTAGATTCGATTCAATGCACAGTGCAAAGTAATGCACCTGGGAAACAAAAAATTCAGGGGAAGAGTACACAATTGGGGGTGAGATAATAACAACTACAGAAATGGAAAGGGACCTGGGGGTAGTCATAGCAGATGACCTTAAGGTGGGCAAGCAATGTGAGAAGGCAATAAGAAGAGCTGGTGAGATACTGGGATGCATAGGGAGAGGCATCAATAGTAGAAAACAGGAAGTTGTTATCCCTCTGTACAGACAGTTGGTGAGACCCCATCTGGAGGTCTGCGTCCAGTTCTGGAGACCCCAACTCCGCAAGGACAGACAGGATGGAGGTTGTCCAGAGGAGGGCAACTAAAATGGTGCAGGGTCTGCACCAGAAGACATACGAAAAGAGATTAGAGAAGCTTAATATGTATACACTCGAGGAGAGGAGGGAGAGGGGGGACATGATAGAAACTTTCAAGTACATCAAGGGAATCAACAGAGTCAAAGATGGTAGCATCTTTCAAAAAAAAAGAGATGTGCAAGAACAAGGGGGCACAATTTGAATATAGAGGGGGGACGGCTCAAAGGTAATGTGAGGAAGTATTTTTTCAGGAGAGGGCTGTAGATGCATGGAACAGCCTTCCTGAGGAGGTCAGAGTCAAAAACAGTGGGGAAATTCAAGAATGCATGGGACAGACATAAGGCAATTCTAGTGGGGGGTAGGAGGAAGTAGGCTGTTGGTTAACTAGAATCTGTAGCCTATGCATTAGGTAGGGAAATGGGCAGACTAGGTGGGCCAAGCGGTCCTTGTCTGCCATCAAATTCTATGCTTCTATGTCCCCTAGTCTGTCCTCATACGTTTTGTGGAGCAAGCCTTGCACCATCTTTGTTGCCTTTCTCTGGATAGTCTCCACCTTATCGATGTCCTCGCTCAGGTGTGGTCTCCAGAACTGCACACAGTACTCCAGGTGAGGCCTTACCAATGTTTTATACAATGGTATCACCACCTCCCACCTCCTGTTAGTGATACCCCTGCCTATGCACCCCAGCATGCTACTGACACTCCCTGCCGCCTCTGTACACTGCTTTGATACCTTAAGGTCATCAGAGATAACCCCTAGGTCCCTTTCTTCTTTGGTGACAGTCAGTTCCTCCCCCTCAATCTGTAGCTCTCCCAGGGTCTCTCTACAGAGGCGCATTATTTTGCACTTCTTTGCAGTTAACCTCAGTTGCCACATCTCAGACCATCTTTCAAGCTTCCCTAGGTCCCTCTTCATTTTCTGCACCCCTTCTGGAGTATCCACCCGGTTGCAGATCTTGGTGTCATCTGCAGACAGACAGACCTTTCCTTCCAGCCCCTCTTCAATGTCACTAATGAAGACATTGAACAGGACTGGTCCTAGTACTGATCCCTGTGCTACCCCACTGGTCACCTCCCTCTCCCCAGACTGTACCCCATTTACCACCACCCTCTGTCTCCTTTCTGTTAACCAGTTCCTAACCCAGTCAACCCCTTGCCTCCCATGCCCAGATTACCCATCTTGTTAATCAGCCTTCTATGTGGGATGGTGTCGAAGGCTTTGCTAAAATTTAGGTAGGCTATATCTACCACTCCTCCCTGATTTAGTTCCCTAGTCACCCAATCAAAAAAATCTACTAGATTTGTTTGACATAACCTTCCTGCTGTGAATCTGTGTTGCCTCAGATCCTGAGCACTGCTGGATTCCATATGTGCCACTATCCTTTCTTTCAGCAGTGTCTCCATGATCTTTCCCACCACTGAGGTGAGGCTGACTCGCCTGCAGTTCCCCGCCTTCTCCCTACTGCCGCTTTTGTGCAGTGGGACTATATGTGCCCTCCTCCAGTCCTCTGGAATGACACCAGTGTTGAATGACTGTGTCAACAGGACAGCCAGAGGCGCTGCTAGTTCCCATCGCAGATCCTTTAATATCCTCTGGTGGATGCCGTCTGGCCCCATGGCCTTATCCACCTTCGCTTTGTGAGTTCTTCCAGAACTCTCTCCACTGTGAATGGACTGGTGTCCACCCCCCCCCCCACTGCCTCTGCCTCCCAACTGTGATCCTTGATCCTCCCCCTTCTTAGTGAATACTGAGCAGATGTATTTGTTCAGCATTTCTCCTTGTCAGATCCCCTCCTTACACTCTCCCTTCTCCCTTTGAGCCTCTAGCCCCCCCAACCTCGTTTTTTCTTCTCTCACTGATGTACCTATAAAATGCCTTATCCCATTTGTTTACAGACGTGCTAAGCCCCCTTCTGCCTGCGCCTTCGCCCTCCTAACAGCCTTCCCTGCTTCCCTTACACATTCAAGGTACACCTCCCTGTCCTCCTCCCTTTGGCTCCCCTTACATTTCCTGAGACTCAGCCTTTTAGCCCTGACTTTGTCCCCCACCTCTTTGGAGAACCATAGTGGTTTCTTTCTTTTCCCTTTGGCCACTATCCTAACAAATTGGTTTGTTATCTCCACTATGGCTCCTTTCAGTTTCTCCCACTGTTCTTCCACACCCTCTATTACCTCTCCCTTCCCCAGAACTGCTTGTATACACCTACCCTTTTCAGTGAAATCTGCCTTCCTGAAATATAATACTCTTGCCCTTGTGTGGCTTAATGGAGTCCATGTCTCCATGCTGAACCACACCATGTGGTAGTCACTGGACCGCAGCTGCCCTTCCACCTGTATTTCTTTGACACTGTTCCCACTGGTCCATACCAGGCCCAGAATTGACTTGTCCATGGTTGGCTCATGCACCAGCTGCCTGAGTCCAACCCCCTGCATAGATTCAAGGATGGCTGTGCTTCTGGCTTAAGCAGCCATCTCAGTGGCCCAATCCACGTTTAGCATACTGAAATCCTCCAGTAGCAGGATTTCGCCTTTAGCTGCCATGTTGTGCTTGTTCTCCACTAGTTCCTGGTCTACTTTCTCCCGCTGTGCCGGAGGTCTGTAGATCACCCCGTGCATATTTGCTGTTCCATTCCCAGACTTCAGGGTGACCCACATTACCTCAGCCTCCCCCTGTCTTCCCTGAACTTTTGTAGCCTTTATACCATCTCTGCTGTACAGGGCCACTCCCCCACCTTTTTTACCCTCCCTGTCCCTCCTGAACAGTGTATAGCCTGGTACATTGACTTCCCAGCCATGATTAGCAGAGTACCATGTCTCTGTTATTGCTGCCATGTCAAGGTCTGCATCTACCAACAAGGCCAGGTCTGGAACCTTATTTCCTAGGCTACGGGCATTTGTTAGCATGACCTTCCATGTTTTACTGTCTGCCCTCGCTCTGCTCTTGTTCTCCCTCTCCAGTGTCTTCCCCCCTCTGTGATAGAGTGTCAAGTTTAGTTGAGGTGTTTTTTGGGCTGTGGCTATACAGGACATCAGCACAGTCCAGCAGGGTAAGGAAGGTGGTTTGAACTAATTTCATTCTTGCCTCGTAGTTTAGTAAGCGTTTGATGCGGTAGAAAAGGCCCAACCTCTATCTTAATTTTTTGGCCAGTTCATCAATGTGTGTTAAGAAGGAGAGCTTACTGTAGAGCCAAAAGC
The DNA here is from genome assembly GCA_016271365.2 of Neoceratodus forsteri. Taxonomy (NCBI): domain Eukaryota; kingdom Metazoa; phylum Chordata; order Ceratodontiformes; family Ceratodontidae; genus Neoceratodus; species Neoceratodus forsteri. Next base: position 665,321,798 of record CM057451.1, on the reverse strand, counting down.
CCAGATATTTAAATGCGTCAACTATTTCAAGTGGCTCCCCCAGGAGTGGTAGGTGAGAAGGTAAAGGAGCTCAGGCAATGAGGTGAAGGGGGAGGACAGGGAGGTGAGAGAAGGCATGGGTGGTGAAAAAGGAGTCAACAGAAGCTAAGGGTAGCAGGGTCAGTGATGTGGGAGTTGCCAACGTTGAGGATGGGGGAGGGGTGGATTACTTTTCAGAACTTTCAGGGGGTGATTAAGGTTGTTCTGGAGTGTGAATGCTCAATGAATCAGGAATCGAACAACAAAAGCCATGCTGATGGCCCAGTACTGAAGGTGGACCGAAAGAGTAAACACGTGTCAGTAGCTGCTTACAGCAGTGTGCCTCAGCTGGGGAGGGCAGGTGGCAGGTTTTAGTGCACAGCTAGCCCTCCCTGCAGAGGCATGCTTAAGTGTTCAAAGTCAGAAGACAGCTGTGCTCATCCCATGCAGGAAGTCGGAAACAAAACAGGGAAAAAGCCATGCTGCTATCAGGATGATAGAGAGAGAGAGTATATTGGGCCATGGATCCCCACCTGAGCGATGGCAGGGTTAGCAAAGAACACAGCAGGAAGACTCGTAATGGGAGTATACCTCCAGGCCTGACAACTTGTGGAAGGCAGCAGGGAGAAAAACCTACATAAAAGGAAAAGGTCTCTTCTAAAGGCCAGCTCTGGTGCATGGAGGCTCAGCAATCAAAGGGACATAATAACCAATCTTTACATCTTCTGTGAAGCAGGGAAAAGAGATACCCGCCAACATCATGGCAGGCTGGAACCTGCTGCTCTTTTCCCTTCATTCTTCTCTCTCTTCTCTCTCTTCTCTCTCTTCTCTCTTCTCTCTCTTCTCTCTCTTCTCTCTCTTCTCTCTCTTCTCTCTCTTCTCTCTCTCTTCTCTCTCTCTCTCTCTCTCTCTCCCAAACAGACTTTTTAAAAGGCCTTGAGCCAAATCAATAAACAGGCATCATGAAAATAAATGTTCAGGAACCAAAAGAGAGGGTTTGCTTACTTTGGAGAGATTGAGGAAGCCCTCACTACAGAGCACTAATTGAGCATTTCTGTCCATGAACAAACAGCAGGTGGAGGCGAGCTTGGAAAGTGAGTAAAGGCTGGCAACATCATAGATCATGCACACATTCTGAATGTTCAGGATGGTGCAGAGGTACTCTGAGGTGGAGTCTTCCAGCTCAGGGAATCCATATTTGTGAGCCAGGCTGAGGAAATCCAGCAGCACCTCTTCCTTCTCGTCACGGAGCATGGCCCGGCCAGTGTATAGGTACTTAAGCAGCATGGCGAAAGCTTCCGCTGTGGTGTCTTCAAGGGGTATCTCCACCTCAGGCTGCGACTCCCGCATCCCGCCATACAGCAACGCTCTGCAGACAGTAAGAAGTAGGTAAAATAAAAATGCAGCATGACGTGAGGTCAACCAACAGACAGGAGAGAACACGAACAAAGGCTTAACTATGTAATTAGAACCCATTGCAACAGTACAATACAACACAAAACATTATACTGTACAGCACCTTCCATAGGAACGTTTGTTCCTGGGGAAAGACCAGGCAAGACTATAGTTTCTTTCCATTTGTTTTTCCCATTATCCTGCATTTCTTCACCCAATCTGCCCAGCTTCCCTCTTCAGACTCCCCTTCCCCCAATGTTATCCCACATCTCTGGGGCTCACCCCACTCCTGTTCCACCCTAGACCTGAGGATTTCTATTGGAGGTGCCCGATCGCCAGTATGGGTATTTTTTGGGGGGGGGAGTGTTGGGTATCATCCTGTTGCCGGGGTTTTTTCCTCCTTTTCTACCCGAGGGACCACCTCGCATGCCATGGATGTGATGAGCGAGCTCCACCAGCAAGGAGATGCCTACAACGCCCTTCCTCCTGGCATGACCCCATTACACTGCTATTACACTGCTACCCAGATTCCTTGAGGTGACAGATGGGCAGCAAAACCCTGTAACCACTCCACCCCACCCAAGGGAAGAGAGCTATCCTACGGACTCTCAATCTTCCCTCCCTGGTTGGCCCCCGAGCCACCCACGTCTGTTGCCGAACCTAGGTCACCAGCATGGCAGGAGGTGAGAAGACTGATTTCTGACCCTGTTATACTGGTTAGCACTGACAAGGTCAGGTTTTCTCACATACATTTTTAAGGTTTCCTTCAGTCTTGCCAGACTGCACAAACTTTGCCCTATGCTCAGCACAGGCACAGCAAAACACACCAGGGACAGAGCCACAGATGGTCTATTTGGGCATCAGTAAAGCCTTTAACAAGACACTGTGGGGCATGCCAAGCGTACCAGTATGGTATACAGGAGGCATACACAAAATGTATTGCTAACTGGCTTGAGGGCAGGAAGCAGAGGGGTGTGATGGAGGACACTACTCTGAGTGCAGAGGGGAACCCTGCGGCATTCCTCAAGGATCTATGCTGAGGATACTGCTGTTTAACATTTTTACCAGCTCTCTGGAATAACTTGCAAAAAGCACTTAAAACTCTCCCTTCTGCCTAGCCCCATATATTCAGACAACTGCTTAACAGATGTCTGAAAACAACGTGCGACTGCTTCAGGTAAGCACTACCCCACCGACTGGGCAGTCCTCTAACTGCCGGATCTCCTTGGCCTTCTTATTCCCAGTCGGACAGCAACCCTCTACAGTACCCCTCCCCCCACACACTTTCCTTCTTCCTTCCCCATGGTAACTCCCTTGGGGGGGGCCTCATCAAGTAGACTGCCCCTTCCCCTCTCCCCGATATGTCTGTCGACCCCCTTCATTTGCCCACCTCCCTGTCCCTCCTTCCTCTCTCCTTTTGTACTCTACAAACCTCTACTGGTATATGCCGCACTCTAAATGTGTTTTTGTACTCGCTATACACGTTTTACTACAGTTTGTGCTGATTGTGTATCCTGTTACACTCTGTATTATTATATGCTGTATTATGTACTGCTGTGTAATGTAAACAAATTTGTCTTGTGTCCAGGACCATCTTGAAAATGAGTTTGTCACGATGTAACTGTTAATGTTCAGAAATGGGGGACCAAAAAATATCCACTTTCGGGGCTGTTGTAAAATTTCTCAAAAGTTCTTTATTATTTTTTTGTTAATTGCCCAGGGCAATTAACAAAAAATAAGAACGAATTTCTTCCTTCAATCAGTCTCCTGGTGACTCATTTCTGAACATTAACAATGACTTAGTCCTATAAGGGGAACTATTCAACAAACTGTCATAACAGTATCCCATTACCCATGGAGTGAAGCATTATGGCTACACACCTCTCATCAACGATGTAACTACCTGGTTAAATAACATTTGATTGATTTTTATCCACAATCTAGAAGCCGGGGTCTCCAATAAGCTGCTTAACTTTGCTCAGAACACTAAGCTGGCCAGGGTGACAGACTTGCTTGAGGATGACAATAAGCTTCTGGAGAACCTGAGCAAGCTGCATGACTGATCAGACTCCAGACCAAATGCAAGGTGCTACACCTGGGGAGGAAGAACAGAGGTAGGACCTGCACACAATGCGAGCCTCTTCTTTCTGTAGTGTATGATGAAGGTGGGGGGGGGGGAGTCATACTATACAAGGTGATGAAGCATGAAAAGAAGTATGCAGTCGCTGACAAGAAGGCTGGCAAAATGCTGGGGTGCATTACAAAAAAAAAGAGGTGAAAACAGGGAAGGGGAAGTTATAATGCCTCTTTACAAAGCAGCAGTCAGGCCCTGCCTGGAGTACTACATGCAGATCTAGGGCTCCCAATACAGTAAGCTGAACAAAGTAGGTCATTTGGTACCTTTTATTGGACCAACAGGAAAATTTTATAACACAAGATTTCTTTTTTTTTTTTTTTTAAACTTTCTTTTTATCCTCCCACCTTACTGCTCTGGATGCCTCAATTGGAACTCCCACACTGCACCTACAATTGCTCCCGACAGGACCAGGTAATCTGCTCCTAGAGTGCTGCACACTGTCCAGGCATACGTCAGGGCATCCAGTTTACCCTCTGGGCAGGGCGAAGGAGGCTCATCCCAAAACCACCCTCTTAGTCCACAAGGGAAATGCGTGCACATCCGAGTCTGCCCCCGGTTCCCACCCGAGACGAGGCACCGGGGGTTGTCCACCTAGATCCAGAGCAGTGTATTCTCCTCTGTTCTGATCCCTCCCCTGCTTGCGTCAGCACTCGAGGAGGGCCAATGAGGCGAAGGCGCGGAGAGACTTCTCTTCTCTCAAGGCTCTCGGCTGATGCAAGCCCCTCCCTTTCCAACTGCTCCCCCTCAACCCCTGCCAACACCGAGGGTTCCCCAGGAGATGGCAGTTTTGCGGCGGGGTTAGCTTATATCCCTCCCCGGAGAAGGAGAGCAGCCGTCAGACGCTCAATTCCTCTCCTCCCCCAGCCGACCCCCGGCGGCCCGAGTCTGTTTTCAAACCTGAGTCACTGGTGTGGTGTGGTGTGTAGTGTGGCGTCCAGTGCCTCAACCCTCAGCGCCACCGGGCCGAGAAGAAAAAATTACTCACCTTAGTAATGTTGTTTCTTCTAATGGAGTCTTGCTGTATTCTGACATATTGCAGTGATGTCCAACCTTTTAACTGCCCCGGAGATGAAAGAGTTAACTTTCCATGCCAGGCATGGAACGCTGAGCTCGAGCTCGGTTGAGACTCTGTCTGTTGCTGTTTAAACTCAAACCGTCAGATCTTTGCAGCTATACTCACTGAGTGTCCTGTGTGGAAACTGTAAACTTACACTAGCCAACTGGCTACTAAATATAATAAAAAGATTTTTTGGTCCCAAAACAAAGACTCAAGTCAGGAAACCCAAAAAATAAAACAAAACACAACATCCACACACCCAAACTAAAGGGGTGAGAAAAGAAGGTGGGGCACCTCCCGAGTGCCAACACTGCTACTGCCCACCCACATCCCAAAAACAAGGTTCTGAGAGGGGAGGCAGGGGAGGTCAGAATACAGCAAGACTCCATTAGAAGAAACAACATTACTAAGGTGAGTAATTTCTTCTTCAAACAACATGAAGTCTTGCTGTATTCTGACATATTGCAGACTACCAAGCAGTACCTCCATGGAGTAGGGACAGAACCTACTTAGGAAATAGGCTCTGAAGCACTGCTGTGCCAAACCGAGCATCACTCCTAGCCTGGATATCCAGAGAGTAATGTTTGGTAAAAGTGTGCACTGTTTTCCAGGTGGCTGCTTGACAAATCTCTAAGATAGGAATATCTCTGGCAGCAGAGCTGCGGCAGAAGACTCCAGGAGAAAGGACTGCTGTGTGACTGAACTTCTCTGCTGGGACTAAAGTAGAAGAACTTTTGTATTTAGACCTTTAATTTAGGGTAAAAAAACTAACATACAAAACAAAACAAAAAAAAGTGTGTGTTTGGGTTAACTGAACTAAATGGGTAACTGAAAATTCATCTAGGTGTAAATCTCAGGTGACTGAAAGGACTTAACTGTTGTGAGGTTTAAATTACTTAAATTATTTATAGAAAGATCTGGTAAGTAGGGGGAGTGGCTTAGCTAGAAGGAAGCTACATTGAAAGACTGCCTTAGAAAGATTCTGCTAATAGCTTGGCAGAGGACTCCAGGAGAAAGGACTGCTGTGTGACTGAACTTCTCTACTGGGACTATATTGCCCTCCACCCAAAGCTAGTTCTATTTTTAAAGGCACAGGATTTGACTGACAACAGGAACTTCCTGTTTAGGGGCAGGAAGCGAGTGATCACAGAACCACCAAGGACCCACCATCCTAGAAGGGCAAGAGTAGCTCTCCGGCCTCCTCTAGCTGCTGGAGGTCTGCCTCTGAACAAGTAAGCGGTCTACTGAGAAATATAAGATATTCTTGTCTCAGAACAGGACAATCAGGAGCTTAAAGGGCACACAGGCAGAAAGTAAGGAGAGAGAAAAAAAAAAAAAACGAGGAAAGAGTAAGGGTTGCAAACAGTTAAGGGGCCAGAAATAAGACATGATTGGAGTGGTGCAGTGCAGTGGCTGTGGAGCAGCAGTCTTCCGGGAGATGTTCTGGAGGATGCGGTGTTGTCTCATCTGCAGGCACCTCTCTGGGCTGAGGGAGGAGGTTGCTCATCTCCAGGCTGAGTTGGCCAGGATTTGTGGGACCTCCTCTTCCATCCAGGGACCACCAGTGCCACTGCCGTTGCCTCAGAGGTTGCCAAGAAAGAGGAGCGGTTGGACCACAGTGGGCTCAGGGAGGGTGAGGTGGTGGAACAGAGAGGCATATCCCTCCAGTTGTACCTCTCCACAATTCCTATGCCATTCTGGCAAAGTGTGGTTCCTCTATGGAAGCACCTACAGTGGAGACCAAGGAGGATGCTGGGAACCTCCACAAAGGAGACCCACAGGAGGGTGGCAGGGGACCCTGCAGGGGAAGGAAACAACTCCTGGTGGGGGACTCCATTGTTAGGAAGGTAGAACTGGGCAAGGAAAGGGAGAGGGAGGTAAGGTGCCTGCCTGGCGCCATGGCTTGGAGGGACAGGGAGCGAATCCTCAGGATTGCCGGAGCAGCTGCACAGGGAGGGAGCTGGATGTCATTGTCCACTTAGGGACAAATGACCTGGCTAAGAAAGGGATTAGAGAGTGCAGGAAGAGTTTGTGGAATTGGGAGGAGCCTTAGTCACGTGCTGCATGGGTAACCTTCTCGGAGGGTGCTACCCATCTATAGCATAGGAGAGGCTGGGGTGTTCCGTACCATGGGATTCAATCAGTGGTTGAAAACTGGTGTGCAGCTCAGGATTTGGCTTCATTGGGGACTGGGGGTCCACCTGGAGTGATGCAAGCCTATACTGGCATGATGGGCTTCATCTGTCCGGGAGGGAACCAGGATCCTAGGTGATAGGTTTAAATGCTTCATTGGCAAGCTTTAAACTAGTCAGGGAGGCACTGGAAAGGAGCAGGAAAATCTTAGCCCCTCAAACAATCACGGTAGTAAGTGTGGCAAACACCAACATGGAGGTGTCGATAGGGAGAAGGGCAGGGTAAATGGAGAAAGTGACAAAGGCAAGAAGGACAGGGATGGGGCAAAAGGGGTAAGGCCATCAGGAAATGGAGGTTAATGAGTACCAATGCCCGTAGTCTGGGTAACAAGCTCCCTGAGCTGGTGGCCTTAATGGAAGAGGATGCCTGGATGTCGTAGCAGTCACAGAAACATGGTACACAGAACCATGACTGGGATGTTAACATACCAGGGTACATAACCTACAGGAGAGACAGGCAGGGAGAAGAGGGAGGAGTAGCTCTGTATGTAAAGGGAAGGGATAAAAGCAACTGAACAAAAGAGTAAACAGGGAGAAGAGGAGGCACTGTGGGTCACTGGAGACTGGAAAGGCACCACAATCCACACAGGGTTGTACAGACCCCCATGTCAGGGGAAGGAATGGACAAGGATAAGATGGAAGGCATTCTTAGAATGGCAGAGAAAGGAGAATACTGTTGATGGGAGACCTGAATATGCCAGATGTTAACTGGAGCACATTTGCTGCAGCGACATCCAAGAGCAGGGGCCATTCTTGACGCCTACAGGTGGCAGGCATTAGACAGCTAGTTGGAACCCACTCGTGAGGGAGCAATCTTAGACCTCGTACTCTCAAGCGGGGCAGTGAGAGGATCTCAGATCTAGAAGTGGGTTGCCATCTGGGGACAAGTGAACATCAAACAGTGTGGTTCACGTTAAGCTCAGCTAGAGAGCAAGCCATACAAAAGTGAGGGTACTGGACTTTAGGAGGGCTGACTTTGGCAAGATGGGAGAGTGCCTCAGAAAAGCACTAGCAAACAGGCTAGAAGGAGGGTGGAGCAACAATGGGAATTATCAAACTGCCATCACAGAGGCAACAAGCCTTTGTGTGAAGCAAATAAATAAATCAAAATGAAAGAAAAAGCCACTATGGTTCTCAAGAGGTGGCTGTGAAAGTCAGGAAGAAAAGATAGCATTCCAGAAGTATAAGGAAACACAGAAGGAGCAGGACAGAGAGCCGTACCAGTTAAGGCAGAAAAGAAGCAGGGAGGAAGTCAGAATAGCAAAGGCCCAAACTGAGGAAAAGATAGCCAACTCAGTTAAGAAGGATAAAACCTTTATAGGTACATCAGCGAGCGTGAGAAAGACAAAGGGAGGATAGTGAGGCTGAATAGAATAAGCGGTGGGTGGCAGAGGGGACAGTGAAAAGCAGGAATACTGAGCAAATATTTCTGCTCAGTATTAACAAAAAGAGGAGGGGAAGTGCCTAATCCAATCTAACAGAAGCACTCTTGATAGGGGGGTCGATCCCAGTCCTTTCACAAGAAAGAAAGGGTTCTGCAAGAACTCCTAAAACTGAAGGTGGACAAAGCAATGGGTCCTGATGGAATTCACCCAGAATTCTAAAAAGAATTAAGGAAGGAACTAGTGAACCACTGGCTACTCTTTTAATAAATCATGGGAGGATGGTGTGGTACCCGAGGACTGGAAAGGCGGATGTGATTCCCTTCACAAAAGTGGGACCAAGACAGAGGCAGGAAACTACAGACCTGTCAGTCTGACCTCTGTGGTAGGGAAAGTGATGGAGTCACCTGAAGGAAAGAATAGTTGAGTACCTAGAGGTCAGTGGGCACAGGATCCAAGGCAGCAGGGGTTCTACAGCGGGAAGGTCGTGTCAGGCAGAATCTAATAGATTTCTTTGACTGGGTGACCAAAGTAGTAGACCAGGGAGGGCTGTGGACATGGCCTACCTAGACTTTAGCAAGGCATTTGACACAGTCCCACACAAAGATTATTAGTCAAATTAACCAGCCTGGGAGTGGGTCCCAGGGTGGTAGCCTAGGTAAAACATTGGCTGGACAACAGGACACAGAAGGTAATTGTAAATGGAGTCCACTTCTGAAGAAAGGGCGGTTACTAGTGGGGCACCGTAGGTTTCAGTATTGGGTCCAGTCCTTTTAATGTCTTCATCAGTGGCATTGCAGAGGGACTGGAAGGAAAGTATGCCTTTGCAGATGACACAAAGATCTGCAAACAGGGTTGATACACAGGAGGCATGGAAAGAATGAAAAGGGACTTGGCAAGGTTGGAGGAATGGTCTGACGATGGCAGCTAGGATTCAATGCAAAAAAGTGCAAAATAATGCACCTGAAACAAGAACCCAGGGAAGAATACACAATGGGTGGGAGGTAGTAACAACAACAAAACAGGAAAGGGACCTGGGGTAATCATATCAGATGACCTAAGGTTAGAAGCAATGTGAGAAGGCAGTAGGGGGGCCGGGGTATACTGGGATGTACAGGGAGAGGCATCAGCAGCAAGAAAACAGGAAGTTGTTATCCTCTGTACAGACAGTTGGTGAGACCCATCTGGAATACTGTGTCCAGTTCTGAGACCCCATCTCCATAAGGACATAGACAGGATAGAGGTAGTCCAGAGGAGGCAACTAAAATGTGCAGGGTCTGCAAGAGAAGCCGTATGAGGAGAGACTAAAGAGCTTAATATGTATACCCTTGAGGAAAGAAGGGAGAGGGGACATGATAGAAACTTTCAAGTACCTCAAGGAATCAACAAAGTCAAGAGGGTAGCATCTTTCAGAAAAAGAGACTTGCAAGAACAAGGACACAATTTAAAGATAGGAGGCGGTTCAGGGGCAATGTGGGAGTATTATTTCCAGAGGGTAGTGGATGCATGGAACAGCCTTCCTGGAGGATGTTGGAGTCTAAAACTGTGGGAGAATTCAAGAATGCATAGGACAGACATAAGGCAATTCTTGTGGGGGGCAGGAAGATATAGGCTGTTGGTTAAATAGGATCTGCGGCCTATCCTGTAGGTAGGGAAATGGGCAGACTAGATGGGCCTAGCGGTCCTTATCTGCCGTCAAAGTCTATGTTTCTATGTAGCAGCCAGGGAAACAGCTGTACCTCTGATAGAGTGAGCCCTCAGGCCTGAGGGTGGGATCCTACCTAGTTTTTCGTAGCAAAATTGAATGCAAGAGACAATCCACCTGGCAATAGATCTCTTAGTGGCAGGTTTTCCCTTACCAACCTCACCATAAGTGAGGAACAGTTGGAGGGAGTCAAACCTATGACCCTTGGTGCACTCTATGTAGTAACTAAGGGCCCTTTTCACATCCAAACTGTGCAGCCTCCTCTCCCCAGAGGAGGAATGGTCAGTGAAGAAAACAGAAAGAGACAGACTGGTTAAGGTGGAAATCTGAAACCACCTTAGGCAAAAACTTCCTATTAGTCCTGAGGACCACCTTATCTCTATGGAAAGAGATAAAATCAGGCTCCACTGACAGGGTCTGTAACTCACTTATGCATCTGGCGAAGTGATGACCTGAAAAACAGTTTTCCAAGTCAAGTACTTAAGCTCTGCTGAGGACAAAGGCTCAAAAGGGGGTTGCATAAGCTGAGCAATGCAAACATTAAGGTCCCAAGCAGGGGCAGTGTCCCTGAAGGGAGGATTGGTATGAAGCAATCTCTTGAAAAATTTAGAAAATACAGGATGAGCTGAAAGGGAAGAGTGCTTGCCTGCTGAGGAAGGCAGGGAGCTGCCAGATGCACTCTTAGTGTAGCTGGTCTGAGTCCCAAGCTATTAAGATGAACCATATAGGTCAAGGAATGTGGGAAGGCCAGCAGACTCTGGAGAAATATGCTTCCCAGAGCACCATAGAAAATCTTTTCCACTTGGAGTTGTAGTGTTTTGGCTGGACGGCTTCGAGAAGCCTTTAAGATATCCAGAACACCTTGAGAGAGGTGCAAATCAGCAAACTCTAACTCTTCAAGAGCCAGGCCTTGAGATTGAGAGATTTGAGATTCGGATACCAAACCCTCCCTGAGCACATGTTGGCAGTTGTAATTCCTGGGAAGAGACAGGGAGGGTGGACTGCTAAGGACAACAAGAGAGGTACCAGGGCTGTCTGGCCCAGTCTGGAGCAATCAGAAACACCTTGCAGGGTTGAGACCTGATTTTGACTAGCACCTTGAACAGGAGAGGGGAAGGGGGGAAAAGCATACAGGAACTTCCCTTCCCAATTGAGAACTAGGGCATCCAGGGGACTGGGCCTAACACTGGGGCCAGCAGCAAAGAGAGGAAGTTGAGTGATTGTCCGGGCTGCAAAAAAGATATATCTGTGGGTGCCCCATCTGAGAAGATCACCTTCAAAACCAGGGATCCAGGGACCATTCGTGATGGCCCGAGATATCCTGCTGAGAGCATCTGCCAGGACATTGTCCTTGCCTGGGAGGTGTACTGCTGTAAGAGAGGTGTTCAGAGAATAGGCCAGAGACCATAACTTCATTGCCTCTGTGCACAAGGCCATAGACCGAGTGCCCCCTTGCCTGTTGATATACTACATTGTGGTGGTATTGTCTGTCCTGATCTGAACTACTTTGTTCTGAACAGACTTGGAAAAAGCTTGAAGTGCTAGGAACACCGCTCTGAGTTCTAATAGACTGATGCGAAGCAGAGATTCCTGAGGAAACCACAACCCTTGGGTGGTCAGGTCCCCCAAGTGGGCTCCCCACCCCAAGAGGGAGGCACCTGTAGTAAGGATTAGAGAATGAGACTGAGTGACAAAAGGAACTCCCCGTCTTAGATTGTCCTGATCCTGACACCACTACAATGCCTGGATCAGGGTTCGAGTCACTGGGATTAGTTTGGTCAGAGAATCCTTTTTCTGAGACCAGAAGGCTCTCAAATGGAACTGAATGTCCCTCATTTGGAATCTTGCTCCCTGAACCACTGCTGTGGGAGGCAGCCATGTGTCCCAGGAGCTGCAGAAAATGCCTTGCTGGTCGAGACACCTGGAGGGTGAATGAAGAGGCCAGTGAGATAAGGGTCCTTGCCCTGTCCAGGGGAAGGAAGGCTCTTGCCTTCACTGTATCCAGCTCTGCCCCTATGAAGGTGAGGAGCTGCACAGACTCTAGAACTGACTTTGAAAGGTTCAGAAGGAAACCTAGAGAAGTGAGCAGTTGCTGAGTTATCTGTAGGTGTAACTTGACTGACTTGGTCAGGAGACTGGCATACTATGAGCCAGTCGTCCAGGTATGGAAAGATGGAGATCCTTTTTCTCCTTAGGAAGGCAACTACTACTGGCAGGCATTTTGTGAACACCCTTGGAGCAGAAGTTAGGCCGAAGGGCATTGCTCTGAATTGGTAATGGCCTGAGGGCAGCTCGAACCTGAGGTACTTTCGGTGGGAGCTTCCGATGAGAATATGGAAATAGGCATCCTTGAGGTCCAAGGAAACTAGCCAGTCCCCTGGCCTTAGAGAGGGTAGAATTATTCCCAGAGTCACCATTTTGAACTTTGGCTTTAAAAGGTGCTTGTTTAAATACCTGAGATCCAGGATGGGCCACCATTCTCCTGTCTTTTGTGGGGTTAGGAAGTATCTGGAGCACAATCCTTTTCCTTTGTGTAGGGGTGGAACCCTCTCTATAGCTCTCAGAGCCAAGAGGGAAGAGACTTCTGCCTCTAAAGGATTTGCAGGTGGAAAGGATCTGGTTCTCATCTTTGGAAATTTTTGGAAGCCGAGAACCAGTCCCTGGCTTACTACTTCCAGGGCCCATTTGTCTGATGTTAAAGACATCCAGTCCTGGACAAAGTAAGCCAGCCTGCCCCCTACAGGTGGTGGAGAATCGGCCCTGGCAAACCCATCAGGGTGCCTGTTTGGTAGGGACTTTAGGCTGAGGGGTGGAAGCAGGCCTGCTTGTACCCCATCTGCCTCTCCCTCTGAAGAACCCCCTTTGAGCATAAGCAGAAGAGGAGGCCTGGGCTTGGTAGAAAGGCCTATGAAAAGGCCTGCCCCTGACCCTGGAATGCTGCCTCTGAGGAGTGGCACTTTCCTTGGCCTAAGAGCACTCCTATAGGTGGTCCTGTATTCATCCATTTTCTTCATGTAGTTCTCGTTTGCTCCCCAAACAGAGAATTACCCACAATAGGAAAATCCATGGCCTTAGTCTGGGTATCCTGAGACAGGCTAGTACATCTGAGCCAAGCCATCCTACGAAGGGCCACAGATGTAGACATGACTCTAGATGAAACATCATTGGAGTCCACTGCAGCATGGAATTGCACCGTGGATGCCTCAATACCAACCACAGCCACCTGCTCCAACTCCTTAGCAAGCTGGCCAGGGACCTGTTTAGCTAAGACCATTACAGTGTCCCATCTAGATTTCTGATATCTAGCTGTATAGACCATATAATTAGCCTGCCTGAGTCCCAAGGATGCTGCCATGTGCTGTTTCTTTGCCATGGCATCAATCCTCCTGGAGTCCTTATCTGGGGTGTGTGAAGCCAAGGGTATATTTTCCTTATCACAGGCAGCAGCCTGCACTACCCCAACATGGCTGCATTGCTGGGTAAGGAACTCATTCGGAGCCTGAGAGAGTATACCTCTTGTCCATTCTCTTGTCCACAGGAGATATAGAATTAGGAGTCTTTAAAATTTGTATTGTCTGTTTCCCAAAGGACTTATGAAGGGGAATAGACAGCCTCCTGGACTCTGGGATATCCATCATTTCAACATAGTCAGGCTCCTCCTGGTCGTCCACAGCTTCTTCCATAGGAAGCTGAAGAGTTTCAGCCACTTTTTTGTAGAACATAAAATGGGAAGGGGACTCAGAAAGCCTAGGAGGAGAAATCCCTGAAGGTCTGTCTGGGGAGATGTCCGGGTCAATAGGCACATCCAGACTTTCGTAATCACCATCACTATCCTCATACTCTCCTTCCTCCTCCTCCAGTTCATAAAAATCTTCTAAATTATAATCTGGAACCGGGGGAACCGACCGAACCGAGCCCCTTCCTGATGGTGCCGGTTCAGTCGGAACCGGGGTTAGCGACTGAACAATCCTTATCGCTTTGACTATTTCATCAGCGGTCGGAGAAAGAATTTGTGGATCCGCACCGGTTGATTTATATCTTCTTTTTCTTTTAACCGGAACAGACTCCTCAGAGTCGGTTCTCCTTTTGGACAAAGAAGTCTCGCCCTGGTCAGACGGCACTCCTCCTGGTTCGGTTGGAACCGAACCGGGCTGGCCATCCGGGTCAGCAGACTTCTTGGCCTTTTTTACCCTGAGCCTATCAACTCTTTTCCAGGGTAGCTGCAGGAAAATTCTTGCAAATCTGGCAGTCTGAATCGAGGTGGTCAAACCCCAGACAATAAACACAGGTGGTGTGAGGCGGGATCAGCCTTAGCAAAGGCTTCCCCACACACACTACAGTGTTGAAACCCAGTGGGCCCGGTTTTTCTTTTGGGTTTCTCAGACATGGCCAGTCCTAACAAAAACGTACCC